>OY997274.1:408350305-418350305 GCA_963921465.1 Triticum timopheevii
AAGCCGAGGGAAAGGCCACTAAGAGATTCGGGTGGGTCAGCCTTCTATATTATCTAGTCGCTCGTTACGATATTCCTTTATGAGAATAGCCTACTTTCGCTTCTAAAGTGCCTTTTTTCAACAACTCAATAGAACTTTTTTTCTTTTTTCATATTATGTTATTTGCACTTTGGATTTTCCTCTCTCGCTCCTGGAATCTTGTTTAGCTTGTTAGAGGGAATGATCCGCCCGGGGATCTGGGTTTTTTCCTTCCTACGATGAAGGTGCCTTAAACCAAACGAATATCTCAAGCACTCGAGTAAGCTGTGGACACACATTGAGGACGAAGGGAACGCGCTTATGTCCTTCTGTCATTGGACTGATCATTTCTTTTGGCTTTCTAGGCCATAGATTAGTGAACTTTCTCTTCTAATGAAATAGATCTTTCAAGTTTTCGTATGAGTCTACTAGTCATAGGTTTCTATTTTGTTAGTTCTACCGGAGATATGTATGGAAGTCACTATGAGTATATATCCAGGTATGCTTCTAACTTCACCTCACGCCATAAACGGAATCCCTATCATGAGCGCAACTATATTTACAAGTTCAGTAGCCTGAGTGAGCTTTCTCCTCAATATGGATGTGGTGATTGTTCATAAACTCCTTGAAAGTCAGACAGACTTATTATCAGTGCTCCAAGCTCCATGTGTACTAGGGCTAAGACTAGGTTGGTGTAGGCTCCCCTTATCCTTCCTCTGGCATTCGCCGATCAATTTCTAAATGAGTGGAATTTCGATTCTCTAACTGCTCAAATAGCAATGGTTTCCTGTTCCGCATTGACCCTAGGATTGGCGGCTTGGCTTAAAGAATATGGGATTCTCTTTTTGGTGGAAAATGGCATCTAAAAATGAGACTGAGACCTACTTTTCGAATTATCAGAGGCTATGAAATCCACTTTCTTTTGGAAAGGAGAAGAGAGAAGCAGCATTTCAACTGTGTGAGGATGGACTCTAGACCCACTCGTTCTGATTCTGTGATTGCAGTTTCTCAAAATGGATCATAAAGTTGATCCTGTTTACTAACTCACTCTCGAAGTAGAAGTACCGGACCAGGTAACCAGAAGATAAGGCCACTCGGCAAGACTAGACTAGTTTAACATGGCTACCTAGTGGAACACTATATATATATGACTTGTAGAGCTTGAAAAAGCTTGTTTTGGTCTTTTTTTTCTCTTTTCTGGGCATTGAACTTCATAGACAGAATTACCAACTGATGAGCCAAAGTAGCAAATTTCTTGTTCCTGGGAGGGGCAGACTCTACATTGGTAGATCGAACTTTCATTTCCTCCTTCCATTTCATCTGTTCAAGTAGTCTCCTTTTCAAGTAGATACGCTTTGATACCAGACTGGTGTGCATTCTATTCTTACCCAGCGAGCAAGGAGCGAGCCAATTCCTCTGTTCCGGTAGAGCCAATTCCTTTGAAGAATTGTTTACTTTCTTGTCTTTCCTCCAGTGAACAGAGTGGAAGACCAAGTATCTTCGTAGTTGGCTCTGGAATGATTGCTTGCAGGATTTCATATTTTCCAGTGATCAGCTTAGTTGGAAGAGATAGATAGGAGAAGCGAATGCCAGATACGCGGTGTGCCAATCAATCCAATTTCATGAGATCGAGTCAAGATAAGAAGGCAAAATTCTTTGGAGTAAAATCTCCTAGAAGAAAGAATAGGAATTGATCTAGCTATAGTATAGATAGAGTGTCAGATGAAATGCTTGACAAGGCAAGGAAACAGAACTTCCACATCCTCTGTTCACACTACCTGGATTGGAATTGGTTCTATCGAGATATACTACCGTGAAACAGGAATTTCTTAGTAACTGCTGCTTCTTTGAAGCAAGTGCTTTCGGGTTGGCTCTTCTGATATGTGTATTTGCTACCCATACGGAACAATTTCATTGATGAAAGATGGATGGCTATTCTCCACATTTGCCAGCACAGTGCACTTTTTCTTCTATTTCATGATTCCTTTCTTTCTGTCGCCATTTGAAAATGGATTTCTCCTCCTGGTTTTAGTCACACACGTCTTTTCCACCTAGGAAGGATACCCCTACGATCATTCCATGCTCTGCCTTTGCCCGAGCGGTCCCCAGGGAAGGAAGCCAATAATGGGAGTGTCAGGGCGGAACTTCATTAATGAAAGGATTTGCACTGCCCCACCGTGCCGCAGGGACGAACTTCAATAGCCCATCATAGCACTCTCAGTCAGGGGGTTAGGGAACTCTTGAAGATATCGATAAAATAACATTTCTTTTTCATAAGTTTCAGTGGATGCAGAGCCAACAAGTGTAGTTTTTCAGCGTAAGGTCAGGTTACAGAAAGGCCTATTTTGATAAGCAAGGCATTGCAAACAAATAGGTAGAGCAGAGAGCTAACCTAAGGAGCGAGCTTGTTGTAGTTGGTCTAAAGGGGGAAATAAAGGACTGTCCCGCTACTACTTCCTTGATTCCCGGGAAAGAAGGAAGACCGAGGGTAACTAACTCTTCCTTCTGAAAAATCTATATCCCAGCTCGTTTTAATCGAGCCTTCCCCCCGGGTTTTGGTACCGGCATGCAAAGGTTCGAATCCTTTTACTCCAGAGCATACTTATTCTAGAAAATAGAAAAAGAAAAAGAAAGTCTCATCCCTACCCTAATAAATAAATGAAAGTAGATTTACATTATTTTTGTATTTCTAGGGGGAATGTTGAGGCAAACTTATGATGCTGACAAGCTGTTTAGGTGCCGAGTTGGATTAGACATCGCAGGTTTCAGTTTAAGAATTGGGAAGAGGTTAAGAACCTAGTGGAATCCACTACGAGGGGAAGTGTTGAAGTGAAGAGAAGCCCCAATTTTGGAGAGGATTGCATAATTGAAGAGTAGAATTGGACCAAACCATGATCTGGTAGGCGACTGGTACAAGTGCTAGACTGGAGCTAGACAAGAAGCGTTGAGCAGGAACTTGAGAAATTCCAGAAACCTTAGAAGAAACTAGATATGTGGCAACAAGAAGGGCTTAGGCAGAATCTTGAAACAGGTATGATACCGGCACATATCAGCCTGATGTGATGTACCTGAATTAATTCATGTTCTGTGGAGTCTTTCTTTTAATATTCTTATTTTTCTCAATTTAATTAGGAAGCAAATGCGGTTTCAAGATGAACTCAACCTCGAAAAGGAATTCAATTAGCTGTGCAGTTAGCCCTTTGATCTTGAATAATTGGTTGAAATGGATATTGCATGTCACTTGAAAATAAGGTTGTTTCATTTAGAATTCAGCAACTTTCTTAGAAAATTGTTGTTAAACAGGTTGACGTTCCACTGGGAATGGAATAACAAAGGGTTTTGGCAGTTTGTGGATCGAGATGTGATTCGCTTTTTGAGTAATAGTTTCTTTCATTTGGTGTGCTCTTCGTGGAACCGGTAATAGGAAAAAATTGGTGCATTCTACTTTGCTGTTATGGTATTTACAATCCTTGAATTGTTTGAACCTGACTCTCATTATCTGTCTTCATGGTCTTGAGGGTATTTTGGATATCGTGGAGGTAACTGACGATGAATTCGTCTCTTGCCTCACCGATCTAAACACGGAGTTTCCGAAGCTACAAGAGTGCTTGGTTAAACGGTGCCATTAAGTTTCAACTGTCTTTAAACTTACTACTTCAAGTGCAATTATCAACTCCTAGCAAAATTGTTGGCTTTCTCATCTACAAAAGGCAACTCTGGTATTCAAGGAAACAGATAATTAGGTTCCACTCACTACGTCAACTAAAGCAACTGCATCTGGAGCACTTACCAGGGAAAATCGAATAAATAATGACGTAGTACGAGGGGATTTTTTTCTCACTACTGCCATCCTGTGTTCAGTTCCAATTTCGTAGTAGGAGACAGACTCAAAGTCAATAGATTCATGTCCTTTTCTATAGAAATAGGCTTGGTCAAGTGCTTAAAAAAGAGGTGACCTGAATGATTTCAATGAATTGATATTTGGTCAGATTGGAACAATTGGATTCGAAAGGAAAGAAAGACTGTGAACGAAGTGGGCCGCCCATGATCGATTGGATTCGGCAAATAAAGTAGAGGGCCCGCCCGTGTCACCACCAGTCCACCGAACCAGTTGTAGATCGCTAACTCTCTTGTCGACGCCCGGAACTTATGTACGAGTTAAGAATGAATTGTTTCCGAGTAGAGAGGGCGGGATAAGGATTCAGTAAGAAGGAGAGTCTACTTATGGAAATGCCATCCTCTCTTTCCTCAGTAACGGAGTGACTAACTACCCCGACTTTTTATTCCAGTTCCATTATTACTGGTGCAGGAGTCCAAAGTGCATCTTCCAACTCCCTAACTGCGTCTTCCATGAAGTTCGGGAGACCCCTCACGTGTCGCTGCCCGTGAGACTCGCCTTTGTACACTTTGCGCACCGCTTCGACTAGACCCTGCTACTACTTCGTATCCAAATACCTGTGATCTAGCTCATTCTTTTTTAAGCCCTGCAAGCCTAATAGAACCTTGTTTCCTGGGCCAAGTCAGCCTATAAGTAAGTAGGGTTGAAGACAATTTGTTTGTTAGTTTTTCAATCTTCTTCCTTCTATGCTTAGAGTAAGTGGAAATGACCTCCTTGATCAGCAAGTAAGCGAGCGGTAGTTCAGTCTCCGAAAAGTGAGGCCGAATAGCCCCAGGTGTCCTTTTCCTTCTAAACTAGCTGCTCTTGCTTGACTCTTCTAGTGAGCAAGCAAACTGGTCGGGGAACAGGGTCGGATCAAAGTAAGGAATGGGAATAGCACTCACTCGTTGAAGGTAAGCCAAAAATAGGGGTTGTCCTCTCCCTTACTTAAGTCCTAGTCCATCTTTTCGTGCCCCAAAGGGGAAGTCAAGCAATAATGAGGGAACTTGACCCACACCTGATAAAAGAGTTTGGTTGCTCGAAGGAAGTAGAAGCAAAACCTGCTTTCTTTCTGTCCCAACCTCCAAGGGTTCCTCCCTGTATGACATAGTCCATTGGATTGGGGCAATGGTACGCACCTATGTTTGGTGTCCCCTCTCTCACTTCCTCGTCAGATCCTAGTCCCAAAGGGCAATACATTGAGTCGGAAAGACGGGGGGCTTTCGTAAATTCCATTCTGTAGCCGAACTAGCCCCTGGATCAGCTCTCATAGTGGGAGAATCAGAGTCAAGTTAGGCGCAAAAGAGGGGGTTGACATCATTCATCGTGATTGGATCAATCAGACTCCCCCACAGGAAATGCCAAGGGGCGCCCTTTCTCATTATCATCTACCGCCCATTTCTTCATCATCTGCTGCTGCCTTAAGTGCGTAAAGTAGGCTCAGCTTCTTAGTTTCTAAATATCTTGTAGTAGCCGAAGGTAGTCCAGTCCGCTTGTTAGATTGAATTGAATCTTATATAACCTACGTAGCTAAAGAGAAAATCATAATAGTCTAAGTGGACCTCTCAAAGGTATAAATAAGTAGACATTAGTCTTACTGGTTCGGTCTTTTTATTTTTTTGTTATGATGCCCACATTTCATACTTCTCAATTCTTATTTATTCAAGGGTTCGTATGTACTAAGTGACTCTAGGTCTATTCAGATGCAGCTTCAAGAGATCTTTATTCGGCCTTTGTATGACCGTCTTCCCTTCCTGTCTATCTCCTTCGGTCAGGTAGTTCTGCTTCCGATGCTGGAGGAGCAGGGTGGGATAGAAGGGTAGTTTCTGAGTTCGAGATGTCTGAGCTTGGAGGTTCCGCTTCTCTAATGTGATAATAAAGCAAGAAGCAACGCCGCTCCCGTGCGCTCATCCCTTGCTTGTTCTTGAGCGCTAGTCATTCATCCCTAGCTGGGTTCTTGGGATATCTTGATTCTCTTTATGATGATGTAAGGGTCGGCAACAATGAATAAGGAATCAATCAGAAGTTCGCGCCAATCGATCTTCTGTAGGAGTAGGAGGTAGCGCGAATCCCCTCTTTCTTCGTTTAGAAGAGTGCTGGACCTCCACAACGTCAAACCATAGAACACAGCTCCTTTCGGTCGAACCCTAGGAAAGACGACTTTACCTTTTTTGTAGATAGTATGAGTTCGAGCTACTGTAGTCTCCCCCGTTGACCTTCTTTTTTAGATAGAATCCTCAATGAGTGGGAAGGACTCCCAGACTTGCTCCACAGTACTATACCATACAGAGCCGCGCCCATCTGATATGATAAGAAGAAAAGGGGCCAGGCCGCCCTCTTTTCTTTTCCGCACCAAGCCTTCTTGTAAAATCGGGTGTATAGCTCAGTTGGTAGAGCATTGGGCTTTTAACCTAATGGTCGCAGGTTCAAGTCCTGCTATACCCAAAACAAAACAAAAACACTCTTGTATTCATAAGGATGCATAGTAGCCTTCAAAGAGCACTCTTTGGCCTTGAGAAAAGCCCCTTTCTCATCAACATCTCGACTTCGCTCGTTGTTTGAGGTCGGTATAAAGGAGATCAGATCTGTCCCGGGAATCGAAGGATACATAAATATGGAATTGAGCACAGATTATAGGAAACAAGCAAACAGAACAGGTTGGATCCCATCTTTAACTGCATAGAGCAGCAGCCTACTATTGATTGATGATCTTACCTTCCTGAGAGTCGAGGAACAACAGATGAGATAGCCGAAAGGGGGGACCCCGGGTAATAGGTTTCCTTTTCCGGTTTAGGCTTGAGAGAAATCAGGAACTGAACTGAGCACTCCACAAGTATGGATTGGATTGGATTGTTTCATTCTGATACCAACTTTCATGCTGGAAGATAAGGTTTCCATACTGGGAAAGGGGGAAGGAAATAGGATCCCCTCTCTTCTCTACAGGAATGAACTTCTCCTCGCCAACCACTGGCACTATACTTAGGTTAGGCGCAATAGGTGACTTAGGTTGGATTGTCTGGATCAATCCTACAACGAATAGCTCTCTTTCCTTTTAATGGAACACTCACTAGATTCTGCTAAATAAGGATAACTGCAAAGATAAGCCGGGTCATCCGAAAATCAAGGAAATATTTCCTTGATTTTCTGCATGGCATATTTCCTATCATTCCACAACCTACTTTTTTCTTAGTTAGATACTATAGCACCTTCCTTCATGGGGAGATGTTTATATACCATCTAAATTCATTCATTCATTCATTACTTACTTGCTCTTCTTTCCCAGTGATCGGAATAGGGATTTCCATGGATTGTAGGCCCTCGATTGTAATGATGGTATCAATGAAAGATGAAATAACATGATACTATTTAAAGCAATGGTTGATAGAGCGAGGTCTAACCTTGATTGGGTAGACCGAGAAGCAAACCACTAAGCAACTGGACTACAGCCCCGAGAAAACAAGCAGTTCGGAAAAGCAAGTCAGGAATACGGTGGCGATGCAGCAACGATACACATTCCCACAAGGGGTAGTGAAAAGCCATTAGGGGGAAGAGATAGGTTTCTTATTCTAAACCAAATTACTATACCATAAGGAGATTACCATTATGAGATGACACTTGAGAGGGCACTTTAAAGTGATTGAACCTACTTTCCATGTTAGTTTAAGCAACAATGTCGCTAGGGACCAAAGTAGTGAAAACGGCAGCTCCATTTTCCAAAACTTTCTGTCTCATAAGACTGTGAAACCACACAATTTGACATTCCCCTTGGGAAATAGGGAAAAACAGGCCTGGGATTCCGATAACTTATGTCCCGCCTAGTGGAAAAGTACACAATTGACTAAGAAGATTGGAAGGTGGTACGAAAATACTCATCGGGTCTTTTGTTCCAGCAGTCATGATATAGCTTCTAGCTTTGACCGCTCTTAAGGTGCCCGCACTCTTGGCTTGAATCGCCGACTTGTGTTTTGGTTTAACTGAAAAGCAGAATCCTATCATTTCACTACTCGACAGAGGCTCCTCATTCATCCAACGGATAGGATGCCCCATCTATGGACCAAGAGAATGAGATATTGACTTTTTTTACATCTGTAACTACATTCTGACATTTCTTTTTTGATCTCTTGACTTTTTATGCGATCGGAAAACGAATGAGATCAGAAAGATAGGCGGACGACTTGACCATAAGGTCGGATGTTTCTGTGAGCAGTAAGCAGCGGGTCTCCCCTTTTGGGGGGAAGCTGGTGGCCCTTTTGGCGTGTTAATTCTTTCGACGGGGTGGCCTTCTTCGTTCGGTAGATCCGGTTGAGGTGGTTTTCGTTTACCAGCGCGTAGGTGGTCTAAGTTCCTATGACCAAGTCTTTCTAGACCCTGTGAACATATTTTCTTAATGTATTAAAGAGGGCCTCTCTAACCGGTGAAAAGTGGTAGGTGTCCACTAATGGCTATTCCTGGCTCGGCTCCGATAACGCAATTCCGGGAGGAGTCAGTAGTTGGGCACTGGATCCCTTCGGACCTGGAGAATGTGTGACAATGGGTCGGGGTTTGGTGAACCAACAGGTCGCTCCTTTAGTTGAAGTATCGGGCTCCTTTTTCGTTGCCTAGGTTACACCTTCGGAATACCCCAGACGGGGATTTCGCTCTATTCCCCCCAATCTTCACTTTACGCCACGCTGACTCTCCATCGTGGAATTAGACCAAGGGTCGAAGACCCATACCATAGGACCCCGTCTCCCGTATCTTATCTTTCGCACGTAGGAGATCGAGACACAGCCTTAGGGCTTTGGGGAAAGTGGATCGATTGCCCTAGAATTACAACTACGTAGAGGGTCTCTACAAGTCTATAAATAAGTTCCCAAAAACTGATCAGTAGTAGTCTGGTCGCACCCGAACAATAATATTCCAGAGGGAAATGCACCTAAGATCAAATATTTTGAGCCGGCTTCCGTGGGAAATTCAGACTTTCTTTTTGATGCTGCAATCACAAAAAAACATAAACTTTGAAGCTCAATAGCTAAATACATGGCAATTAAATCATGAGCAGGGATCATTAAGAGCATACTGCGAGTGGGAAGTGGAATTAATACAATGAATTCAGAAGCATCAAACCTCTCTTTTTCGAAAAAATCGAAACACATCGAAATGGTACCGGTCGTTCTTAATAATAGAAGGATTTGGCAGAAATATGTAAAATTGTCCCTCCTAAAAAATTATTCCAGAATAAATGGGCAATAGTTAGGAGAGGTGCGCCAGCGGCGAGCAGAAGCAAGGTTATTAGATACCGAAGGAAAGCCCGGCCAGAACCACACGTGCAAGTTTCCCTACATGTGGCTTGTCTGTGATAACTTCTTCGGATTTGCATGAACTAGCGGACCGATCACTAAGTGGTTAGTACCTCCAGCATGAGCGAACCTTTTCAGAACTGGTTAGGAATGGGCGCCACTATCCCAGCCCGGATCCAGCCAGGTTCTATTGATCATGTGCCCTTCCCAAAAGTTGTATCTTGTCTTGGGGCGTCTTTCTTTGGCTTTACTATCAAGCCAGACGCGGCGCCCTTTCGCATTATCATCTACCGCCCTTTCTTTCCTCCCGTCCCTTCACGCATGAAGATCATCGTATGTATGTTCGACTTTGGTTGCCGGTGCAATAGAATTGGCGGGAGTATATTATGGCAGGATTAGTCACCTGGGCAAACCAAAACCCTCCTCCAAGAAGAATTGTGCTATGCCCCCCCCCCCCCCCGATATCCCTATAGAGCAACAGAGCTGCCTGGTGATCCCTAGGTTGCAGCACGTCCGGTCGTTAACTCCTCGCTAGCTGCCACCGTTTCTAGTACCGACCGACGCCTCACCTGCATGCACAGGTACCTACGTAGTGTAGTGTCGGTCGCACATTCATAATAGCGTTCGGACTCATGTGCCTTCCTGAACCAGGGGAGTTCCCTTGCTTCTGCTGCGTATGATTAGCTGGCCTTGCGGCGGCAAAAGGATTAGGATGTCCCCCCATGCTAAGGTTCCCTGCGGTCCGGCCGCATTAGGTTAGGGAGCTGGGCGATAATAGCTCCTCCGCATCCCAAGCGCGCTGCCCTCCTAGGCGCGCAACACTAAGTAATCCAAGCCAACCCACATTACTAACTAACGGTGGATAATCATCTTTCTTAGAGGTACTAAATACAACTCCATAAATGAGCAAAATGAAGGTTGCGTTAATGATAAAGATCTCTGGGAAACCGCTAAAAAAAGATTGAACATGTGGTTCCGAGTTTCGATAACTTCTTCTACTTTCATTCCCTCCATCTTCCAAATCGCAGTTAATTCAAAAGCCTAGGTGTTATTACTGAGCTGCTGCTCTTTTTTCTCTAATTCCCTTCTCAGATCCTCCGACTACTCCTCCTTATCCTACTCACTCGAAGTTTCATTGGTCATTTATAGTTTTTTTAGCCTCTTTGACAAAGTTAGTAAGAAGAAAAACCTCGATCTTCAGTACACTTCACACCCACACAATCTCTATTTGAAACTAACACTCCATTTCCAGATAGTGAGCGATCGCTCAGCAATGATACCGCGCCGGACGAAGTACCTATCCCCGGGGACCACGCTTTTTTACTTGTTTCCTTTTTTTTCTTTCTATACGAAATTAAGACGATTTCGTTTGTGTTCATGTTGGCGATTTCAGATGTGAATGAGGCCGGTCGTCTCCCCTTCCTACGGGTTCCCCAGTGACACATCAACCATGCCCCTTCCTTTTCTCCGATCATAAATAACCTGATCTCTTTCTTTCTAATTCATCCCCTTCTTTCTAATTCAAAAAAGAAAGGGGGGCGGTAAGGCAGGCTCGCAACTTACAAAGGGCACTCCCTGCTCGCAGGCCTGCTCTTTCTATTATGATTTCTATGTCTATGAAAGCTCCTTTGACTCCAGCCCCATAAGCTATTCTTTCACCTGCACCAGCTCTTGGTCTTTGTCCAGGACAAAGATATCACAATAGTGGAATAAGGAAGTGCAAGTTGGCGATCGAAGCAAAGGAAAGATCAAGCCGAAGAGGATACCTGGGGCCATCTAAGATGGTTGTAGTAAATAGCTTACACGACTGATCAGGCTCATCAACCTATGGAACCTCACGCTATGTTGCTATGATTCTTTTATCTCGAAAGCATGTCGGGCGAAGGAATAAAACGCGTACAACACTAGCAAGAAGAGACTTGCCAAAGAATTCGATGCCTCATAGGATCCTGCAAAAGCGGAGTCCAAAAAAGCACGAGTCGGGTTGGCGGTTTCAGATTCAGATAGTTCAGTTCAATCATCATCTCACACCTTTCGGTGCCATTCCTTTTGAAATAGGCGTTTCTTTTGTAAAAGAATTTGATGCCCCTGCGAAAAACCGAGTCAAGAAAGAGGTAAGGGTCGGGTCAGAGGCGGAACAGACATTCAAAGCAACCAAATCATAGATCCAGCTTTGCAGGACAAGCATAACGAAAGTAAGCATTTGGCCAGACATTCAAATAAACCCTATATCTAGAAATCCATCATCCCTGTCTGGACGGTCTAAGCATCATATCTTTTTCTTTTCACTTCCGTTGCATCGTCCTGACATCAGACATAGCTGCATTAGCAGCATCTCGCTACAACTCCCTTGGCAACCCTAGCACCAACAGGAACAACTCAGTTCAAGCTAGCAACAACTAATAATTTGTACTTCCTCGAACAAGAGCTTACTTTTAGTTCAGGTTAGCTACATTCGTTTTAATAGAAAGATGGGAAAGGCTAGGTTAGCAGAATACTATGCTTGTGCCACAAACTTATTGCTTCGGAGAAGCATTTCTTCAATGAATCTTACTCAGTACAGTATTCATAAGGGACCTGTATCTAAATATTCTGTTCTAACATTCCAATTTTGGTTGGAAGTTTCTCAAATGAAAGAGCACAACCCTTTCCATCACTTCTCTACATACTGGCATTCAGAGCTAGGAGCAGAGAAGAGAAGTCAATCGGAAGAATCGTAAAAGCCTGGAGCTCAAACATTGCGTTCTACACTTTAATTTTGTTTTGTATCTCTGAAACAGGAGTGAAAAGAAATCAGCTCATCCACCGCTAACTAAACAGGGCGAAACTAGCTCTTCTTTGGTTTCCCTGGGTCCAAGTTGGGGCAAAACCTGCTCTTTTCCCGCAAAAAGTCTATTGTACTAGGTGGCGCGACACACGACATAGGTAGTAAAGTAGTGATTTTGGGCCCAATTCAGACTTCTTTTTTGATTGGAATTCTTATCCTAGCTCGGCCTACTCGCGAGATGTTAGCCTTCAGCCTGATTACATAAAGCATATCACTTCTGATCGATTTGAATATTCCATTCCCTATTTCCTCGAGCGCTTTCACCATTAACCCATGGGTGCCAAGACCCCCCCCCCCCCCGACTCTTTCTTCTTCTACTTCATATAATAGAACACAAGGATCGAACCTACTTTGCTTTAAGTCTATTTACTTTGTAACACCGTCTACGGAGAGACAAGATGAGAGAGGAGAGAGGAAGCTGAACGACAAGAGCTGACGAAGTCCAATCAAGCTGAGGCCTGGAAAGAGTTAAGAAAAAACACCTTCTACCTGCATTCATGGGTGCTCAACGATAGATTCCACATCAAGATAGGCAAAGCAGGATACAACTCATTTATTACCTCAAAGAAAACAAGAAACAGGTCTTTTCTAATCACGGAACACGAGAATAGCATGCACAGGAGAAGCATTTAGGGAAAGGTACACGATGATTTTTTGGAGTCTATAGGGGAAGATTCCACCAGCCCCAATTGCTTTGGGTGAGAGATCGAACCTCCACTCAGTTTTGGTTTCTGCTTTCTCCCTAGGGAAAGAAGATATGATACTTTTCGAAGAATGCAATCCCCGCATTCTGGCCCTGCTCTGCAAATCAACATCTAAAGATCTACGGGTCACCATAGTCTTCTGATCCACTAATAAGATTCCGCGCTCGAGATGATGTGATCTGAACAAAAAGATAGATACATCCGAGCTGCCCAAGGATATGGTCTGGGTACCGATCTGCTAGGATAAGGGGGAGATCCTAGTACTCAAAAGGCTTTGTAAATTTCGAAATTAAGCGGAGGAAATCCACCAATAAGAGAGTAATAGAAAATACTGTTATCATGAAGAAATTCTTTCAATCCATTAAGAAGATACTTAATTCGTTATACAATAGAGACGGGGAAAAAGATGATGATAAAAAACTCCACAATAATAAGAAATCCAAGAAAAAAGATATAACGGATGAGGAAGGAGCTAAAGAACCTATCAACAATGATGCATCTAGTGGCAGTAATGATGCATCTACTTCTACTTCCCCTAACCCTAATGATGGTTCTAGTTCCACTAATGATGGAACAAATCCAAATGTGAAAACTAGTGCACCTAAGCACGATGATCATGGTATAATCCTCCATTTTATATGGGGTGGTGGTAGTTCAAACGGTGGAGATAGTTCCAACAGTGGTTGGACTTCCTACTTGAATTCACCTATTGATAGATTTGTGAAAAATCGAATTTTTTTTACCAATTTAGATCAAAGAGGTCTAAATGGTTTTATTGCCAAAATAATAGGGTTTATAGGTCCAACAACAATTGTGCTTCCATTCTTTTATAACAGTTGGATGCCAAGGATAGGTTTGTTTTCCATGTTTGTTAGAGAGCCACATGACTTTCAAATAGGAGTTAGCGTACGACCATATACCACGTTTCACAATTATGGGACTCTAGTTATGGAATATGTATATATAAAATATTTGTTCCATGCTCAGGTAGGCTGACAACAATCTAAATGTATATATTTGATAAGTTTAAAGAAATAAATGATTCGCTAGGTTTGTTTTTTATCGATGATATTTACTTAAGGGATAATTTTGACGTTATTCAGTGATTCTCACATAGCGGTCTTGGTTTGAAATCCCTTTTGAAACGTGAAATCATAAACAAGTTGGTTGAAGTAGTAATACCATTTTCTGATGAGAATTCTAAGTCGTATGTGTACGGTTATTTTACTTTTCTAGTATACGCAGGGTTATTTTGTACTGTCTGGTATAAGTATATACCTTGGGATCCATATATAAAACCTGCTGATTTAGCTCCACCATCACTGGATGTATTTAACACCTGTCATGCTGATGTCATGGGTTATAAGAAGGTCACATACATGATTACTAAGGACATTGTCCAAACAAACTATGGTAGACACCTTTAAACAGCCATCATTTAACGAAGTAGTAAATTCGAATGACTACAACCTTGATCAATCTGATCACAAGTGAGTTTTTCATGCTTATGCACTGGTATCATGGTTTCTACGTTGTTAGTAACAAAAACACTTCTTCCACATTAAACAGTATTGCATAGATAAAAGTTTAGCACAATGAATTTCTGAGTTATTTCACACAAGGAATTTACAAGCTAATGAAAATCAATAGATTTAGGGTCCGAATAACTGCCACACGTGCGGCGTCGACGGGAACCCGCCCGCACGCCTCGTATGGCATGGACGGGAACTGGCCCGCACGACCACGTCTGCGCGCACAAAAGCACGGCCCGCACATCCGTTGTGTGCCAACCCCGCCTGCACTGCCCCGTCCGGGCCAGCCGACCCGCTGCCCGCACGACCCAGCAGTTCCCGGCCACCGATCCATCCCCTCTCTCGTCTGCCGCCATCGTCCCCCACCTCTCGAACCCCGACCTCTGTCGCCGGCCTTCTCTAGTTGCCATGGCAACCAGAGCAGATCCGTAGGGCACTCCCACCGCAAAAGCACACCCCAACCCTCCCAACCACCAGCCCCACACTCCAACCCAGCCCTCCAGAGACAATCATCTAAAACCAGGTGAAAAATCTCCCGATCTCATCCTTCTCATCCTTAAGGTTGAAAATCTCCCGATCTTGTGCTGGATCCATGCTATAGGGGTAGAACACTGCATGGTTCAGTGTATAATCGAAATTGCCAGGCAGAGTACACCAGATCTACCATGTACTACGTTTGAAATTGACTTAAGTTCCTAGTTTAAATGACGCAAGTAGTTGGGTATGAAAAATGGATGAGTAGGAATCACTAAAGAAGGACAGGAGGGACAAATTTTGGAATGAAGGGGGCTGGAAAAAATTAATTGCCACTTGTGTATAACGACAGTTGCCACCTTTCGTTGTCAGTAGCTGCCACCTATTTTGACCCGTCGCTTGCCATCCATATCTTCTATGTGCAAGCAGCAGAAGAATGCAATTCTTGTGGATTGTTGATGCCTCCTTGTTCATGCAGTGATTGAGAACACATTGGAAAGAAGCGAGACACGGAAAGAATGAATCACGAAGATGGCGCTGATGCTTGGGGTTCTCAAAGGCCAGAAACACCCCCTTGGGATGCAACAGAGTACAGTCAGCTCATCTCTGCAGGGCCGTTGCTACCACTACTAGAACAGTATGCAGGCGTAGGTATGATGCGTGATAACAAAAGAAGAGAACAGTTGCCATCTTCGCGACGATGAAGATGACATTCTACTTATGTCGTACACTGTTATTTTTTCGCAGGTTCTTATGACCAAAACACTCTTAGGGGGCCCCCGTGGCAAGTTCAGTCACAAGGCGCTAACACTGACAAATGTACGGGCAACCAACTTCAACTAGCTTGTATGGCTAATCAAGGTAATGCAAAACGAGAAAAGAGCACGTACTGCTGTGGACATGAAAAATGAACATGCAAAAAAACTGGCAAAAGGACTCACGAGTTATCACGGGTGAAAAATGCAGAGCCTTCATGCAGCGCGTGGCGTCAGGCAGCACCAATGTACCTGCCATCAATGTCATACACAGGTGAGTCCATAAAAAAAGTGAAGTTGCGGATGATCAATTAGCAGAAGGAGCATAGTTGACAACTACAATTGCCATGACTGGACATCTACATTTGCCATGTATTAGAAACTACACTTGACATCCCTGGACAATTGTTGTTGCCATCCTGGACGCCTGCAGTTGCCAGGGGGGAACAACTGCAGTTGCCATGCCAGTGCAACTACATTTGCCATGCCATGGCAACCGCAGTTGCCATGAAGGAACAACTGCGGTTGCCATGCCGATGCAAATACAGTTGCCATGCAAGTAAAACTGCAGTTGCCACATCAGGGACAACTGCAGTTGCCACATCAGGGGCAACTGCAGTTGCCGTGCTAGCACAAAATGCATTTGCCATGAATTGACCAACCACTACTATGCGTATAGGTTATTACGCTGGTGGTAACCCGGCAAACGTCTCGTGGCAAGCTTCACAAATTGCAGGTGAAGCACGTCATTTTGGTGTCACAGACCACACAAGAAGGTCAAATGCAGCACAACAAGGTAAGGAAAAAAACTGAACCACCAAAAACAGCACTACATTTGTTATTTGTAGTTATTTGTAGGCAAAACAATAGTTGCCATGTTTGTTGAACAGTAGCTACCATGACTGGACAGCTACAGCTGCCATACATGTCCACGTGTAGACTCACGGCTTGCTGTTTGAAATGATGTCATGCCAAATCACTGGTAGATGGTGTGATCCGTTGCGATACACATGTTATTCAAACAAAAACAATTACTCTCGTACCTGTTTTTTCTATTACAGGACCTACAACTACAGTGAACAGCGATGCGGGGACATCAACTGCGGGGAGCTCTGAGCGCACGGAAGACGCGTTCCACCAGCCAGCAGACAATCATGCCGCAGACAATTTCGAGTCAGAGTCGGGAATGGCAATCGTTCCAGCAATACCGACAAGCACCCCTTTGAACACGATCACTGCAAACACTCAGGTGGATGGAACTGCCGTCGATACTGAAGTGAATGATGAAATTGACAACGAGGCACAAGGGGATGAAGATGGTGGGCAATCAGAGATCGTGGTACCTCAGCCACCGTACATTGGGCAGAGATTTGAATCGTTCGAAGAAGCAAAGGAATACTACCAGACATATGCAAAGTTTCATGGATTTGCGGTCAACACCAAGTACCATAGGAAAATTAAGAAAACTAACGAGTACACCAGAGGTGAGATGAGGTGCCACAAGGCACGGAGGAACAAGAAGGGGAAGGTGTTGCGCCTGTCGTTCCGGAACGAAAAAGAGGGATCATTCTCAAGACGGGATGCCCTGTCCGGTGTAAGCTAAACGTAGATGGAACACAGTATGTGGTCACTGAATATTTTGACGAGCACAACCACAAACTCATAAAGAAGTTCGACCTGGTCAAATTTCTGACTGCCCACAGAGGATTCACCCCAGTCGAAAGGCAATTCGTAAAGCTGCTACATGATTGTAACGTCGGTCCATCAAGAATGGTCCAGATACTATCACTCATCACAAAAAAAAGGGGAAACTAAGTAGCATGCCCTACATACCAGCTGACGTCACAAACCTACAGGCCAAGTACCATAGAGACAGCAGGCTGGCTGAAATAGAGGCTACAATTGCCTACTTCGATGAGAACGCGAAGGAAGATCCAGATTTCTTCTACAGGATAAGGTTGGACAATGAGGATCGTGTCAGGAACATGTATTGGGTGGATGGTGCTGCAAGGAGAGCCTACAAACATTTCCGAGATTGCATTTCATTCAACGCGACATACCTCACCAATATGTACAAGATGCCATGCGCTCCGTTCATAGGAATAAATAACCACAATCAGTCGTTGCAGTTCGGCTGCGGGCTCGTTCGGAACGAAGACACGGATGGGTACGTCTGGCTGTTCAAGACCTTCTTGGAGTGCATGGATGGACTTGCTCCGATGAACATAATAACAGACCAGGATTTCAGCATGCGTGCAGGCATAGAGGAGGTCTTTCCGTTGGCAGTGCACAGGCACTGCAGGTGGCACATTATAAAGAAGGCTGAGGAGATGCTAGGACCGTTCTTTGCTGACCGTCCAGAGCTGCACAAGGCATTCGAGCTGTGTGTGGACCACAGTTTGACGGTCGAGGAGTTTGAAAGGAGCTGGATGGCCATGGTTGAAACACATCAAGTCCAAGACAATGAGACGCTTGCTAGCCTGTGGGAGAAGCGAATGTACTGGGTGCCCACCTACTTCATGCAGTGCTTCTTCCCCTTTCTGCAGACTACGCAGTGCAGCGAGGGGTTCAATGCTGTTTTGAAGCGATACGTGAGCCCTGGCAACTCATTGCTACAGTTTGCCAAGCAATACACAGCTTTGCAACAAAAAATTCTGGGATCTGAGCTACAGCAAGAAACTACCACCGTGCTAAAGCAGCCGAAATTGCTAACATATTTACCAATGGAGAGGCAAATGAGCAAGATATACACAAACAAGATCTTTAACAAGTAAGTCAGTTGCGTTACGGCCTTATTTGCGCAAAAGCACTAAGGCAGTAGGTGCCATATAGAGTGTAATGCAGTTGCCATGATATGCAGTTGCCATGTTTAATGAAATATTGTTTGCCATGCTTACTCAGCTGCAGTTGCCATGTTCAATGAAAATTCTGTTTACCATGCTTACTCGGATGCATTTTCCATGTTCAATGAAGTGCAGTTGCCATGTTTAATGCACTGTACTTCCACTGGGGCATGTTGGTATGCAAATGCCAATGTCAACTGAAAAATGATATATTGTCAACACATATGCTGAAATGCAATTGCCATGTTTACTAAAATGCAAATGCCATGTTTGTTGAAAATGCAATTGCCATGTTTACTCAACTGTAGATGCCATGTTTAATAAAAATGCAGTTGCCATGTTTTATGCAATGTGCTTCCATTGGGAAAATATTGGTGTGGAAATGACGATGGCCAGTTGAAAATGCAATACAATTGCCATGTCTAGTGTACTGCAGTTGCCATGTCTAGTGTACTGCAGTTGCCATGTCTGGTGTACTGCATTGTACTACAGTTGCCATGTTCAGTGTACTACAGTTGCCATGTTCAGTGTACTATGTTTGCCATGTTCAGTGTACTATGTTTGCCATGTTCAGTATACTATGTTTGCCATATTCAAACAAAAATCTAATTCTATTTCCATGACAACGTAACATGCTACAAAAAAAGATCGCACGATAGATTAACATAAAACACACAAAACTTGCAGATTCTAGGAAGAAATAAAGCGTGCCAGCATGTTCACGGCTTTCCAGGTGGATGAACATACGTTCAAGGTGTGTTCTATTTTGGGCATGTCGGATTCAGAACCTAAAGACCCGGACAAAGGAAGGAACTACTTCGTGAAAGCCTCAATCGAGCAAGGCGAATACTACTGCCAATGCTGCAAGTTCGAACGGGACGGCATTGTGTGTTGTCACATACTAAAAGTAATGGACATGAACGCTGTGACACGGATGCCCCGCCATTTCATAAGGCGGCGATGGACTTGGGACGCTGACGACGCGTTGGCACCGCAGACAACACACGCGGTTCTGGCTGTGCATGACGAGAGACCTGAGTCAACCATGGAAGCCGTGAGGCACGTTGTGCTGACAAAGAACTATGCTGAGCTAATTGATGAAGCGTGCAAGAGTGATGAGACAGCGAGAGTCGCAGAAAAACACAGGAAGGCACTAAAAAGAGAGCTTGATGAGATAAAGAAGAGGAAAGCTGAGGAAGCCTTACACCGGTTCCCCCGCACATCAAGTGTGCCTTCATCGACGGGGCCATCATCTGAAAACTCGGAGATAGGATCTGGAACAGCAAGCACACAAACCCAGGTCAGGAACCCACCCCGTTCCATCACAAAGGGTCGTCCAAGAGAGATAAGGTACAAGTCAGGATTGGAGATTCAAGCAAAACACAAGAAAACAAAGAAAGGGGCGGGCAATCCATGAGCAGAAATTGGGGCGATGTGACATGGTCCTTGTGGACATTTTGTTTTGTACCCTATACGATGAGAATTTTTTTTTAAATTGGGAGAATGACTCTTGAGGGGCATCAGAAGTGGAAGGAAAATTCATTGAGTGGATGAATGCAGTTGCCATGTTATGGGTACTTAATCTGCCATGTTATGTGTAGCTAATCTACCATGTTATGTGTAGTTAGTCTGCCATGCTATTTTATACTAAATATATGCCATGCTATTTTGTACTAAATATGCCATGCTAGTTGTACTGGATCTGCCATTTTAGTTGTACTGGATCTGCCATGTTAGTTGTATCGTATCTGCCATGTTAAGTTTGCTGGATCTGCCATGTTGTTTGTACTGTATCTGCCATGTTAGCTGTACTGAAAATGTGCCATGGTATTTGAAATGACTCTGCATGACATATATTTCCATGACAAATACGACGCGGTTTAGAGAAACATAGTGTGTTGTGGGCAATGTATGGGAAACAAGTTGGAAAAGGCGTAACGTGCATAAACCGCAGCCAAGGTTGTGGCTACATGATTAACCTACCCCATGCTAGCCGGTGCACTTAGCGATGAAAAAGAAGAAGCAAAACAGACAAAATGAAAAACGGCGATGACTTTCACTACCCATGTACGTTGAACTACATTTGCCATCTGTTTTAAAACATCATAGACGTATTCGAAAAACAGCAAACCGGTGTTATAAACGATGAAACCATTGTAATAATGATAAAACATAAAAACATACGTGCATTAACGCCTAAAATAGGTTCACGTCCACACATATGTTACAGAAACTACTCAAATTTACCTCACACACCACCACTACATAGTAGGCTACGCGGGGTTGCAGTCGTAACATAGCACACAAACATAGTTTTCGACGATAACAAAGAGATAGTACCTTACATTCCTCAGCAACAGAATGTAAGGTATGCGTCCGGTGTGTAACACCATGTGATCACTTGTACTTCTTGTTGATTTTCTTGACAGCTTCCTCCACGAACTCGCGTGCTCCGGACCGCTTGTTGAAATCTTCATTCGTCAACCAGTTCCATGTGTGAATTTTCCGGAGCTCAACGACCGTTGCAGCTGTGATAGCGGGGACAACTCTGCCTTCCCACTTTGCAAAGTATTCTAGCACGTGAAAGCCACAGTCCGTCCTGCACGAGAAAAAGATTCAGATGAACACGCATAAAGGACAGACGTAGCAAAGATAGACTTCAATTCAGATGTGACAACAAAAAGAGGGGTTGCATTGATGTAAACGGCACATGAAGGAGGGGGTTAAGAAATTACGTGTTCCCTTGCTTCACAGTCGCCACATACTCAATCGGGAAATGTCTGATCTGGACCTTTGAATGTTCATAGTGATGGTTCCATGTCTCTTTGAGGTTGTTGATGAAGAATTCGGCATGCGTAGTAAGGTCTGAATCAGCTTCCAAACGGATTGAATCAAGCACCTCAAAACGTTGGTTCTTCAGGTCAAGATAGATCGCATAGTGGTGACCACACTTGTCGTGTGCGTCATGAGGTGCAAGATCCTGGAACACGGGGAACATGACCTGCATTTGAAATTGAATAAATGAGAAGCAGACTACATGATGCGGAGCATCCTACGGGCATCACCACGTCAAGAGCCCATTTGGCAAGTGACACGTGCGACATCTACTTCACATACACAAAGGTGAATCATCTCCTTTACACGTGCTCACTTGACACTCTCGAGGATGGTATACTACTTGACACTCCTTACGTGTGCATGCATAGGTATTGTCGGACCTTCACGGATGTCAAGGAGGAGTGCAAGTGCCAAGGAACGACTACACCATCCGCGAGGGAAGCATGGAAGAGAAGACGGAAGAAAGGAGAAGAAGACGGAACGGCTGCAGGAGCCAGGCCAGACATCCGGACCCCCGTCCGGATCATCCGGGCTCGGCCGGATCATCCGGGTCCCCCCCGGATCATCCGGACAATTCGTCCGAAGACAACATAAGCTGCTCGACGAAGCTGGATCATCCGGACGGTCACCCAGATCATCCGGCCCCCGACACCCGGATCATCCGGGCCACCATCCGGATCATCCGGACCCCGCCTGCGTGCGTGACTTGGGCCGAAGCCCGTGTACCCCTTCGCCCCTCACTTACCCCTTCGCCACTTGGGCTATAAATAGACCTCCTCCACCTCCTTTCTAGGGTTAGCAAAGTGATAGCTCATTCTTAGGTGAGCTTTGCTCCTACCTATCTCTACTCTTGAGAGAGAGAGACCACTACTCCATTGGAGGCCAAGACCTCCATCTAGGAGAAGATCCCGCGGGATATCATCAAGACCCCCTTGTGGGAAGATCCATCTAGGATATCATCAAGACCTCCTCTTGGAGATGAACCTTACCTTGTATCTTTCCCTTTGTTGTTCATGTACCTTGTGATCTTGTGTGTTTGATTGTCTAGTGGATGTGTGATTTGGACTTGTTCTTGAGTGTTTCCCCTTGTGATTTCTCCCCGTTCTTCCCCGTGTTCATCATGTTCTTCGAGGGATCCCACTCCAAACATGAAAGATCGACGCTATAGGGTTCCACCCTACATCATATGGTATCATGAGCCACATTGATCACGTTTTTGGAGCCCCTACCCCTCTTTTTCTAGCTTGATTTTGTTGTTTTCATCCTAAATCCAAAAATCCCCACCAAAAATAGCCCCAAATTTTTTTTGTAATTTGTTGGTTTGATGATGTTTTGTTGATTTTGATCCATGGATTTGCTTGGTTTCAAGTGGATCTAGCATTTCCTCAAGTTTTCCCACCTTCCATCCATGAAATCTCGTCAATTTTGACCCCAAAATCCCCAAATTCCGCCCAAAAATTCGTCCCCGAGAGGAAATCCCGAGCAGTTTGACCTGCCCAGATCATCCGAAAGTGCTCCCGGATCATCCGGATCCACCCGGATCAGCTGGACCATCTCCCGGATGTCCGGACGCCCCGCACGACAGAAATCCGGTTGACGAACCCGGATCATCCGGACCTACTCCCGGATGTCCGGGTAACCCTGACACTGACTCGGCTGAATTCTTGTTTCGGCCATAACTAATTCATCCGGAGTCTGTTTTAGACGTTCTTTAGCTCGTTTTGAAGCTATTGACATCCCCCATCCCACAAAAATATACCAACATCATTTGACTCCATCATATTTTCTGAAATTTGGCAAGTTTACCTAGGCCCTCTACCATATCATCCGCATAGCCACCACCGACTTCCGCAACCTAACCCAATTGTTCACCATAGCATTTGAGGTTGTTTGAGTAGTGACTTGAGTCTCCTAAGGTGTTTCGGCTACTTAGGGATGGTTGCTTCTTCATCAACCACCACCATACCTTCCGCATAACCTTGCCCACCATACATTTCCACCCCAACTTAACCCAATTTTGTTTGAGTTGTGGCTTGTGTCTCCTAAGGTGTTTCGGCTACTTAGGGACGGCAACTTCAACTCCGACATGTGTATAGCCCATCATTCATCCGCATTGCCTAGTGCAACACCACCACCGCTTTCCGCTACCACCATTTGACATTTGTCATTTGAGATTTTGAGTTTGCGGTTTTTCCGTTTCCTAAGGTGTTTCGGCTACTTAGGGACGAGTCTCCATCATCTTGGTATCTACACCAAGAACACCGCCACTCATCATCGCAAAGGACGGTAACCTCGACGACACCTTTGTATATTCCCTTGCAATTGCATTGTTAACCCCTAGCCCATTTTGCGTTACTTGCCTATCGAGACTAGCCATTTGAGTATTGCCGGCAACGTGACTTGTGCACATTAGTGGTCCATACCTTCCATTGCATACATACCATATCATATTGGTATCATATCATCCATTGTGCCTCAAGTTTGTTCCCGCATATACACAATTGCTATCTTGGTTGTGCATTGTGCAAAAGTGGCCATAAAAAAAGAGAGAGAAAAAGCTTTTAAGCAAAAAGAGAGCAAAGAGCTCGTGAGCAAGTGCAATAGCATCATACCCCATTGCACATAAGATTGTCAAATCTACATCATATGATATCATGCTTGAGAGAAACACCGGGAACCATACATACATAGCATACTTGGGAAGAAAGTTTATCCATTTTGCATCTTATAGGTTGTGCACAAGTGTCATATCCGCCTATTGAGCAATCGTGCTAGCGTCTCTCTTGAGTTGTGCAACACGAGCGTTTTCCGTGGATTCCACATTTTGTGCTCATTCCTTGGTTGCACGACCCCATTTATCTATCCGTGTGTGTGTTTCCGTGTACCTTTCATTGCTATTGGTCTACTTGTTTCGCTTGCGAATTTGTGAATCTCTTTCAACATTATTGACTCTTGCTAACATTTTGCATCAAATTTTTGTGCCACTATCCTCACCGAGCTCTACCATAAGCTTTACTTGACAGGTGTGAGTGAACAAGTCCGGTACCAATTCCACTATTCTTTCATTTCACATTGAGTGAAACGGGATGTTGGGGAACGTAGCAGAAATTCAAAAATTTTCCTACGTATCACCAAGATCTATCTATGGAGAGACCAGCAACGAGTAGAAAGAGAGTGCATCTACATACCCTTGTAGATCGCTAAGCGGAAGCGTTCAAGTGAACGGGGTTGATGGAGTCGTACTCGTCGTGATTCAAATCACCGATGATCAAGTGCCGAACGGACGGCACCTCCGCGTTCAACACACGTACAGCCCGATGACGTCTCCCACGCCTTGATCCAGCAAGGAGAGAGGGAGAGGTTGAGGAAGACTCCATCCAGCAGCAGCACAACGGCGTGGTGGTGGTGGAGGAGCGTGGCAATCCTGCAGGGCTTCGCCAAGCACCGCGAGAGAGGAGGAGCACTTGGGAGAGGGAGGGCTGCGCCAGGGGCAAGGGTGAAGCTCCCATGCACCTCCCCACTATATATAGGGGTGGAGGGGGCTGGTTTCTTGCCCTCCAAGTCCATTGGGGCGTTGGCAAAGGTGGGAGGAAAGAAATCCCATCATTTCCTTCCCCACCGATTGCTATCCCCCCTTTTTAGGGATCTTGATCTTATCCCTTTGGATATGATCTTATTCCTTCTAAGGGGGGATCTTGGTGCGCCTTGACCAGGGGTGTGGGGCCTTGCCCCCACTACCCACGTTCATGTGGGTCCCCCCATGCAGGTGGGCCCCACTCCGGAACCTTCTAGAACCTTCCCGGTACAATACCGAAAAATCCCGAACATTTTCCGGTGGCCAAAATAGGACTTCCCATATATAAATCTTTACCTCCGGACCATTCCGGAACTCCTCGTGACGTCCGGGATCTCATCCGGGACTCCGAACAACATTCAGTAACCACATACATACTTCCTTTATAACCCTAGCGTCATCGAACCTTAAGTGTGTAGACCCTACGGGTTCGGGAGACATGCAGACATGACCGAGACGTTCTCCGGTCAATAACCAACAGCGGGATCTGGATACCCATGTTGGCTCCCACATGTTCCACGATGATCTCATCGGATGAACCACGATGTCAAGGACTTAGTCGATCCCGTATACAATTCCCTTTGTCTAGCGGTATTGTACTTGCCCGAGATTCGATCGTCGGTATCCTTATACCTTGTTCAATCTCGTTACCGGCAAGTCTCTTTACTCGTTCCGTAACACATCATCCCGTGATCAACTCCTTGGTCACATTGCGCATATGATGATGTCCTACCGAGTGGGCCCAGAGATACCTCTCCGTTTACACGGAGTGACAAATCCCAGTCTCGATTCGTGCCAACCCAACAGATACTTTCGGAGATACCTGTAATGCACCTTTATAGCCACCCAGTTACGTTGTGACGTTTGGTACACCCAAAGCATTCCTACGGTATCCGGGAGTTGCACAATCTCATGGTCTAAGGAAAAGATACTTGACATTAGAAAAGCTCTAGCAAACGAACTACACGATCTTTGTGCTATGCTTAGGATTGGGTCTTGTCCATCACATCATTCTCCTAATGATGTGATCCCGTTATCAACGACATCCAATGTCCATAGCCAGGAAACCATGACTATCTGTTGATCACAACGAGCTAGTCAACTAGAGGCTCACTAGGGACATATTGTGGTCTATGTATTCACACGTGTATTACGATTTCCGGATAATACAGTTATAGCATGAATAAAAGACAATTATCATGAACAAGGAAATATAATAATACTTTTATTATTGCCTCTAGGGCATATTTCCAACAGTCTCCCACTTGCACTAGAGTCAATAATCTAGTTCACATCGATATGTGATTAACACTCAAGGTCACATCCCCATGTGACTTACACCCAAAGAGTTTACTAGAGTCAATAATCTAGTTCACATTTACCATGTGATTAACACTCGATGAGTTCTGGGTTTGATCATGTTATGCTTGTGAGAGAGGTTATAGTCAACGGGTCTGAACCTTTTAGATCCGTGTGTGCTTTACAAATCTCTATGTCATCTCCTAGATGTAGCTACCACGCTCTATTTGGAGCTATTCCAAATAACTGTTCTACTTGGAGCTATACTAAAAGTTGCTCCATTATACGTATCCGGTATCTCTACTCAGAGCTATCCGGATAGGTGTTAAGCTTGCATCGACGTAACTCTTTACGTCGAACTCTATATCACCTCCATAATCGAGAAAATTCCTTAGTCCACTAGTTACTAAGGATAACTTTGACCGCTGTCCTGTGATCCATTCTTGGATCACTCTTGTACCCCTTGACTGACTCATGGCAAGGCACACTTCAGGTGCGGTACACAGCATAGCATACTGTAGAGAGCCTATGATAAAAGCATAGGGGACGACCTTCGTCCTTCCTCTTTCTTCTGCCGTGGTCGAGCTTTAAGTCTTAACTTCATACCTTACAACTCAGGCAAGAACTCCTTCTTTGACTGATCCATCTTGAACACCTTCAAGATTATGTCAAGGTACGTGCTCATTTAAAAGTACTATTAAGCATTTTGATCTATCTTATAGATCTTGATGCTTATTGTTCAAGTAGCCTAATCCAGGTTTTCCATTGAAAAACAGTTTTCAAATAACCCTATATGCTTTCTAGAAATTCTACATCATTTCTGATCATCAATATGTCAACAACATATACTCATCAGAAATTCTATAGTGCTCCCACTCACTTCTTTGGAAATACAAGTTTCTCATAAACTTTGTATAAACCCAAAATCTTTGATCATCTTATCAAAGCGCACATTCCAACTCCGAGATGCTTACTCCAGTCCTTAGAAGGATCGCTGGAGCTAGCATACCTTTTAGCATCCTTAGGATCGACAAAAACTTTTGGATTGTATTACATACAACCTTTCCTTACGAAAACTAGTAAGGAAACTTGTTTTGACATCCATCTGCCAGATTTCATAAATGCAGCTAATGCTAACATGATTCCGACAGACTTCAAGCATCGCTACAGATGAGAAAATCTCATCGTAGTCAACTCCTTGAACTTGTGAAAAACTCTTCGCCACAAGTCGCGCTTCATAGATGGTGACATTACCATCCACGTCCGTCTTCTTCTTAAAGATCCATTTATCTCAATGGCCTGCCGATCATCGGGCAAGTCCACCAAAGTCCATGCTTTGTTCTGATACATGGATCCTATCTCGGATTTCATGGCTTCTAACCATTTGTCGGAATTTGGGCCCACCATCGCTTCTCCATAGCTCGTAGGTTCATTGTTGTCTAGCAACATGACCTTCAAGACAGGATTACCGTACCACTCCGAAGCAGTACGCGTCCTTGTCGTCCTACGAGGTTCGGTAGTGACTTGATCCGAAGCTTCATGATCACTATCATAAGCTTCCACTTCAATTGGTATAGGTGCCACAGGAACAATTTCCTGTGCCCTGCTACACACTTGTTGAAGTGACGGTTTCAATAACCTCATCAAGTCTCCACCATCCTCCCACTCAATTCTTTCGAGAGAAACCTTTCCTCGAGAAAGGATCCGATTCAAGAAACAATCCCTATTGCTTTCGGATCTGAATTAGGAGGTATACCCAACTGTTTTGGGTGTCCTATGAAGATGCATTTTATCCGCTTTGGGTTCGAGCTTATCAACCTGAAACTTTTTCACATAAGCGTCGCAGCCCCAAACTTTTAAGAAACAACAACTTAGGTTTCTCTAAACCATAGTTCATACGGTGTCATCTCAACGGAATTACGTGGTGCCCTATTAAAGTGAGTGCGGTTGTCTCTAATGCCTAACCCATGAACGATAGTGGTAATTCGATAAGAGACATCATGGTACGCACCATATCCAATAGGGTGCAACAATGATGTTCGGACACACCATCACACTATGGTGTTCCAGGCGGTATTAATTGCGAAACAATTTCCACAATGTCTTAATTGTGTGCCAAAACTCGTGACTCAGATATTCATCTTTATGATCATATCATAGACATTTTATCCTCTTGTCACAATGATCTTCTACTTCACTCTGAAATTACTTGATCCATTCAATAATTCAGACTTGTGTTTCATCAAGTAAATATTCTCAACATCTACTCGAATCATCCGTGAAGTAAGAACATAACGATATTCACTGCATGCCTCAGCACTCATTGGACTGCACATATCAAAATGAGTTACTTCCAACAAGTTGCTATCTTGTTCCATCTTACTGAAACCGAGGCTTTTCAGTCATCTTGCCCATGTGGTATGATTTGCATATCTCAAGTGATTCAAAATCAAGTGAGTCCAAACGATCCATCTGCATGGAGTTTCTTCATGCATATACACCAATAGACATGGTTCGCATGTCTCAAACTTTTCAAAACGAGTGAGTCAAAGATCCATCAACATGGAGCTTCTTCATGCGTTTTATACCATTATGACTTACATGGCAGTGCCACAAGTAAGTGGTACTATCATTACTATCTTATATCTTTTGGCATGAAAATGTGTATCACTACGATCGAGATTCAATAAATCATTCATTTAGGTGCAAGACCATTGAAGGTATTATTCAAATAAACAGAGTAACCATTATTCTCCTTAAATGAATAACCGTATTGCGATAGACATAATCCAATTATATCTATGCTCAACGCAAACACCAATCTCGATGGTAGAGGGAGCGTGCGATGTTTGATCACATCAAACTTGGAAATACTTCCAACACATATCGTCAGCTCACCTTTAGCTAGTCTCCGTTTATTCCGCAGCTTTTATTTCGAGTTACTAACACTTAGCAACCGAACCGGTATTTAATACCCTGGTGCTACTAGGAGTACTAGTAACGTACACATTAACATAATGTATATCCAATATATTTCTATCGACCTTACCAGCCTTCTCATCTACCAAGTATCTAGGGTAATTCTGCTCCAGTGGTTGTTCCCCTTATTACAGGAGCACCTAGTCTCGGGTTTGGGTTCAACCTTGGGTTTCTTCACTAGAGCAGCAGCTGATTTGCCGTTTCATGAAGTATCCCTTCTTGCCCTTGCCCTTCTTGAAACTAGTGGTTTCATCAACAATTGATGCTCCTTCTTGATTTCTACTTTCGCGGTGTCAAACAACGTGAATACCTTAAGGATCATCATATCTATCCCTGATATGTTTATAGTTCATCACGAAGCTCTAGCAGCTTGGTGGCAATGACTTTGGAGAACCATCACTATTTCATCTGGAAGATCAACTCCCACTCGATTCAAGCGATTGTTGTACTCAGACAATCTGAGCACAAGCACAACAATTGAGCTTTTCTCCGTTAGTTTGCAGGTTAAGAAAATCGTCGGAGGTCTTATACCTCTTGACGTGGGCACGAGCCTGAAATCCCAATTTCAGCCCTCAAAACATCTCATATGTTTCACGATGTTTTGAAAAACGTCTTTGGTGCCTCAATTCCAAACCGTTTAACTGAACTATCACGTAGTTATCAAAATGTGTATGTCAGATGTTCGCAACATCCACATACAACGTTCGAGGTTCAGCACACTGAGCGGTGCATTAAGGACATAAGCTTTCTACTGTCCGCATAATCGCTACTGTCAACTTTCAACTATATTTTCTCTAGGAACATATCTAAACAGTGGAACTACAGCACGAGCTTACGACATAATTTGCAAAAGGTCTTTTGACTATGTTCAAGATAATTAAGTTCATCTTATGAACTCCCACTTAGATAGACATCCCTCTGGTCATCTAAGTGATCACATGATCCGAGTCAACTAGGCCGTGTCCGATCATCACGTGAGACGGACTAGTCATCATCAGTGAACATCTTCATGTTGATCGTATCTACTATACGACTCATGCTCGACCTTTCGGTCTCCGTGTTCCGAGGCCATGTCTGTACATGCTAGGCTCGTCAAGTTAACCCTAAGTGTTTTCGCTGTGTAAATCTGTCTTACACCCGTTGTATGTGAACGTAAGAATCCATCACACCCGATCATCACGTGGTGCTTAGAAGCGACGAACTGTAGCAACGGTGCACAGTTAGGGGAGAACACTTCTTGAAATTTTGTAAGGGATCATCTTATTTACTACCGTCGTCCTAAGTAAACAAGATGCATAAACATGATAAACATCACATGCAATCAAATAGTGACATGATATGGCCAATATCATTTTGCTCCTTTTGATCTCCATCTTCGGGGCTCCATGATCATCATCGTCACCGGCATGACACCATGATCTTCATCATCATGTCTCCATGAAGTCGTCTCGCCAACTTATTACTTCTACTACTATGGCTACCGGTTAGCAATAAAGTAAAGTAATTACATGGCGTTGTTCAATGACACGCAGGTCATACAATAAATTAAGACAACTCCTATGGCTCCTGCCGGTTGTCATACTCATCGACATGCAAGTCGTGAATCCTATTACAAGAACATGATCAATCTCATACAACACATATCATTCATCACATTCTTGTTGGCCATATCACATCACAAAACATACCCTGCAAAAACAAGTTAGACGTCCTCTAATTGTTGTTGCATGTTTTACGTGGCTGCTACGGGTTTCTAGCAAGAACGTTTCTTACCTACGCATAACCACAACGTGATATGCCAATTGCTATTTACCCTTCATAAGGACCCTTTTCATCAAATCCGTTCCGACTAAAGTGGGAGAGACTGGCACCCGCTAGCCACCTTATGCACCAAGTGCATGTCAATCGGTGGAACCTGTCTCACGTAAGAGTACGTGTAAGGTCGGTCCGGGCCGCTTCATCCCACAATACCATCGAAACAAGATTGGACTAGTAACGGTAAGCACATTGAACAAAATCAACGCCCACAACTACTTTGTGTTCTACTCGTGCAAAGAATCTACGCAATAGACCTAGCTCATGATGCCACTGTTGGGGAACGTAGCAGAAATTCAAAAAATTTCCTACGTATCACCAAGATCTATCTATGGAGAGACCAGCAACGAGTAGAAAGAGAGTGCATCTACATACCCTTGTAGATCGCTAAGCGGAAGCGTTCAAGTGAACGGGGTTGATGGAGTCGTACTCGTCGTGATTCAAATCACCGATGATCAAGTGCCGAACGGACGGCACCTCCGCGTTCAACACACGTACAGCCCGGTGACGTCTCCCACGCCTTGATCCAGCAAGGAGAGAGGGAGAGGTTGAGGAAGACTCCATCCAGCAGCAGCACAATGGCGTGGTGGTGGTGGAGGAGCGTGGCAATCCTGCAGGGCTTCGCCAAGCACCGCGAGAGAGGAGGAGCACTTGGGAGAGGGAGGGCTGCGCCAGGGGCAAGGGTGAAGCTCCCATGCGCCTCCCCACTATATATAGGGGTGGAGGGGGCTGGTTTCTTGCCCTCCAAGTCCATTGGGGCGTTGGCAAAGGTGGGAGGAAAGAAATCCCATCATTTCCTTCCCCACCGATTGCTATCCCCCCTTTTTAGGGATCTTGATCTTATCCCTTTGGGATATGATCTTATTCCTTCTAAGGGGGGATCTTGGTGCGCCTTGACCAGGGGTGTGGGGCCTTGCCCCCACTACCCACGTTCATGTGGGTCCCCCCATGCAGGTGGGCTCCACTCCGGAACCTTCTAGAACCTTCCCGGTACAATACCGAAAAATCCCGAACATTTTCCGGTGGCCAAAATAGGACTTCCCATATATAAATCTTTACCTCCGGACCATTCCGGAACTCCTCGTGACGTCCGGGATCTCATCCGGGACTCCGAACAACATTCGGTAACCACATACATACTTCCTTTATAACCCTAGCGTCATCGAACCTTAAGTGTGTAGACCCTACGGGTTCGGGAGACATGCAGACATGACCGAGACGTTCTCCGGTCAATAACCAACAGCGGGATCTGGATACCCATGTTGGCTCCCACATGTTCCACGATGATCTCATCGGATGAACCACGATGTCAAGGACTTAGTCGATCCCGTATACAATTCCCTTTGTCTAGCGGTATTGTACTTGCCCGAGATTCGATCGTCGGTATCCTTATACCTTGTTCAATCTCGTTACCGGCAAGTCTCTTTACTCGTTCCGTAACACATCATCCCGTGATCAACTCCTTGGTCACATTGCGCATATGATGATGTCCTACCGAGTGGGCCCAAAGATACCTCTCCGTTTACACGGAGTGACAAATCCCAGTCTCGATTCGTGCCAACCCAACAGATACTTTCGGAGATACCTGTAATGCACCTTTATAGCCACCCAGTTATGTTGTGACGTTTGGTACACCCAAAGCATTCCTACGGTATCCGGGAGTTGCACAATCTCATGGTCTAAGGAAAAGATACTTGACATTAGAAAAGCTCTAGCAAACGAACTACACGATCTTTGTGCTATGCTTAGGATTGGGTCTTGTCCATCACATCATTCTCCTAATGATGTGATCCCGTTATCAACGACATCCAATGTCCATAGCCAGGAAACCATGACTATCTGTTGATCACAACGAGCTAGTCAACTAGAGGCTCACTAGGGACATATTGTGGTCTATGTATTCACACGTGTATTACGATTTCCGGATAATACAGTTATAGCATGAATAAAAGACAATTATCATGAACAAGGAAATATAATAATACTTTTATTATTGCCTCTAGGGCATATTTCCAACACGGGATACATCCTCAACTTTGGGAAAAGGTAACTTGGTATTGTTTATCTCATTTCCTACTCACCTCTACTCGAGTCTTGTGATGGATAGGCAAGGCATTTCATCTTCGGTCTACAACAACAACGACGAGTTCGATGCCATGAACAACAACTCCGACGCCAAGATGCAAGCTAAAATGGAGGAGATCAAAGCCCTCATCAAGTCCTACAAGCGATCTTCCTCATCTTCGAGAAGACGCTCAAGAGCACATGCTTCCGAGCTACCATCTCCGGCAAGATCACATCGGCATCGACACCATCACCAACAAGAACGTGAAGGTCAAGAGCTCTACATCAACAACCGCTCAATGACTTCACCATCTCCCTTGGCATCTTCGCCAAGCGACTTCAAGGCATCTTCGCCTACGGACATACGGCATCTTCGCCAACAAGAACCCCAAGACTACGCTCAAGAGAAGCTACCCAAGCTCAAGTCCGCGACTTCCACGAGCTACTACGACCTCGACACCGACCACAAGATTCCTTTCTATGGGACTCAAGAACCCGAGGAGTACCTCGAGTGGGAGCGTTTGATGGACGACTACCTCAAGCTACATCAAGTTCGTCATGAAGATCAAGTGAAGTGCACCACAAGAAACTTCCATGACTACGCATTGGCATGGTGGCTTCACACACCTTCGGAGTACTACGACATGAGTTGGCCCAAGACGAAGAGAGCTTTACGGCGAGAGTTTGTGCCTCCAACCTACACGGAACAACTTCGACGCCAATTGGAGAACACCACCCAAGGATCCAAGTCCATCGACAAGTACTTCAAGGAGATCATGATTGCCTTGCGATGAGCCAGCGTGGACGACCCCATGTCAATGAAGTTCCACTTCATGATGGGATTGCACAATGACATATCCAAGACCATCTTCCTCGAGAACTACAAGTCCATCGACGACTACTACATTGGTGCTCTCAAGGCGGAACAAGAACTCATGAAGGCCAAGGCTTCTCCACCCCAAGCACACTTCGCGGTGACCAAGCTCTACGACAAGCATGAGGCTAGTACCACCATGATGTCCAAGGCCGACAAGCTCCAAGACGATGCTCCCAAGTGCGACTTCACCGCCATCCCTCTTTGTGGCATTGACGATGCCGAGTCTACTTCGACTCTTTTTCAAGACGGTGCGGCGACGAGTTCGACTCCGGAGACCTTCAAGGACCAAGCTTTGGAGGCGAGTGACAAGGTGGCGAGCAAGGATGATGCTTCCATCTTAGGAGGCGAGAGTGATGATGTGCCATCTTCGGCCTTCATCCACGACGAGAGTGATGTTGAGCCATCTTCGGCCTTCATCCATGACGAGAGTGATGATGTGCCATCTTCGGCCTTCATCCACGACGAGAGTGATGTTGAGCCATCTTCGGCCTTCATCCACGACGAGAGTGATGATGTGCCATCTTCGGCCTTCATCCACGGCGACCACGACGAGATGGTTGAGCATGGGACTTTCCCTTCGACCACGGCGATGTATGATGACTTGAGTGACTTGTGCCACCATATTGAGAGTGAGAGTGACTTCACCACTAGCCCCATATATGATGAGCCACCCCAATTCTCATGTGAGGAGAGCCACCACCACCACCACTTGAGTGATTTGAGTGACTCCACCATATGTGAGATTGAGTGCACCTACTTTGAGGGAGTGAGTGAACCACCACATAGAGAGAGTGAGATAGTTGATAGGTCTCGTGAGGCCATTTGCATCTCTAACAACTTGACCTCTACCTCTATTGTGTCTTCTCTTTTGGTGTTAGGTCCCATTTATGATGACACACCGATCCTCGACGACTTCGTCCTCCCTTTGGACAAGACGATGGCCATGGTGGAATATGATGCACCCCCCACATGGTTCCATCAAGATGAAGATGACCACCATTTGGTCTTTCCCACCTCACCTACACCACTTGAGTGGAATGACAAAGGTAACATAGGTGAAGGTGATGCTCTAGTCCCACTAGTGGACATTCTTGACATTGATTGCTTGCATGATGTTGATCCACCTATTGCCATGCTTCATGCTAGTATGATTTCCCCATACGATGATTTGCCCATTTATGATGAGTATGATGATTCTCTTGTGGAGTCTATTAGTTGTGATGCCATGTTACATAGGATTTCTTGTGACAATTCTTTAGGTCACATCATGTTTGATAATCCGCTTGACTTGTCATATGCTATGCATGAGATCAACCATATGTCTTATTTGCAATCTCTTCATAGTGACTATGCATATGCCATTAAAATAAACCCAATTTGCACATATGGCATAGATGACAAGCCCATGGTTATTGGCATTTGTTTTTCTTGTGATGATATTGATATGCTCCCTTTGCATCATTTATCTCATATGCCATGCCATGACCACCTAGCTTCGGATATGCATTGTTTTGGATGTTGTCCATTTTCTCCATATGATGTTTCCGATATTGCTCATGAGGAGACCCCCATAGTTTCCTCATACATTTTAGGAGATTTTGACCCATCCCATCCATTGCATGATCCCAATACTTGTGTGCACCATATGCTCCCCATGAATAAACATGCTTTTGATGTGCCATATACTTGTTTGCTCAATTTGTGTCCCCATCGTGTCATACATAATAACTATTCTTTCATGATGGATGACATGTTCTTATACCATGCATCAAATTTCTTTGAGCGATGCTTATCTTGTGCTAACTCACACGTGCACATACACATCATGATGGATGATGTGTACATTTACCACGCGCACAATTTCTTTGGTTTGTGTCTCTTTTGTGTAGGTACCCATGAATACTTGTCAACCTCGCAATCCCACGAGTTGACAAAACGAGCTCTTGAGAGCAATGACGATTTGGGATCCCGTGGACTATCCTTACCACTGTTCCCTTTGCGCAAGGACTATGCGCAACTCCTCTACGTGGCTCTCACACGGCTATGGGCCATTTACCACTTCTCACATTATGCTCATTTTACCGTGTTCACTTTGCATGCTATGCTTGCTTCTATGCCTTTGCCATGCAATTGTGATCCTTGTTTGCATCTACCCATGATTCTCCATTATGATATTCCTATGTGTATTTGCATGCTTGGTGGAGATCCTTGTTGCTTTTGCCATGTTTATCATGTGCCCCATTCTATTGATGCTTGTTGTGTTGGGAGAGTCATGATGACCCATTGCTATTCACATATGGCCTCTCACCAATACATTCATGATATTGTACTCATATCTTGCTTTCATGCTTGTGCTATGACTTGTGAATTATTCATGCCCACTATTTGCACCAATGCCATGTTTGCCATGATTCCTCCTAGTATGTTGCATCTTCGCACTACTAGCTTGCTTGATTTGATAGCTATGAATGCTCGCTATATTGCATCACCCATGTTCCACTACTTGCTTTCTTGGGTTGATGACATATATGCTCATGCCTCACACATGTTGAACAATTGCTCTTTCCTTTGTGTTGAGTGCCACGATATCTTCACTACACCCTATGCACGTTATGCTTGGATTGTCTTGCACTTGCCCCGTGTGTTTACACATTTCACTATATTTGGTGTTGTGAATGACTCTTATGCCTACCATAGACCGTTCATTGAGCTCTTTACGCATGCTTGCTATGAACTTGAGGTAGATGCTTGTTCACTTATCACATATATTTGCATCTTGACCTCACATTTGCATGCTTATTCCCATGATGTACTTGATTGTGCCCAATTTGTATGCTCAAATGCCATGCCACACTTCTTTGTCAAACCATATGCTATGCTTGATGACAACACTTGTTGGGTGAATCACCTCTTGAATGCTTGGTTTTGCTCTTACGACAACCACATTTTTTTTTCCAAGTGCTTGTTATCTTTGCTACTTTTGAAGGAATTACAAGACGGTGCGACATTGGAGAGTCCCATTTGGAACTTCAAGATGACAAGAACTTGGTGATCGACCACTTCTACACGGCAACGCCATCTCTTTCCCATGGTGATTTGGATTTCGATCCGAGGTCGGATCTTTCCCAAGGGGGAGGGGATGATGCGGAGCATCCTACGGACATCACCACGTCAAGAGCCCATTTGGCAAGTGACACGTGCGACATCTACTTCACACACACAAAGGTGAATCATCTCCTTTACACGTGCTCACTTGACACTCTCGAGGATGGTATACTACTTGACACTCCTTACGTGTGCATGCATAGGTATTGTCGGACCTTCACGGATGTCAAGGAGGAGTGCAAGCGCCAAGGAACGACTACACCATCCGCGAGGGAAGCATGGAAGAGAAGACGGAAGAAAGGAGAAGAAGACGGAACGGCTGCAGGAGCCAGGCCTGACATCCGGACCCCCGTCCGGATCATCCGGGCTCGGCCGGATCATCCGGGTCCCCCCCCCCCCCCCCGGATCATCCGGACAATTCGTCCAAAGACAACAGAAGCTTCTCGATGAAGCCGGATCATCCGGACGGTCGCCCGGATCATCCGGACCCCCGACACCCGGATCATCCGGGCCACCATCCGGATCATCCGGACCCCGCCTGCGTGCGTGACTTGGGCCGAAGCCCGTGTACCCCTTCGCCCCTCACTTACCCCTTCGCCACTTGGGCTATAAATAGACCTCCTCCACCTCCTTTCTAGGGTTAGCAAAGTGATAGCTCATTCTTAGGTGAGCTTTGCTCCTACCTATCTCTACTCTTGAGAGAGAGAGACCACTACTCCATTGGAGGCCAAGACCTCCATCTAGGAGAAGATCCCGCGGGATATCATCAAGACCCCCTTGTGGGAAGATCCATCTAGGATATCATCAAGACCTCCTCTTGGAGATGAACCTTACCTTGTATCTTTCCCTTTGTTGTTCATGTACCTTGTGATCTTGTGTGTTTGATTGTCTAGTGGATGTGTGATTTGGACTTGTTCTTGAGTGTTTCCCCTTGTGATTTCTCCCCGTTCTTCCCCGTGTTCATCGTGTTCTTCGAGCGATCCCACTCCAAACGTGAAAGATCGACGCTATAGGGTTCCACCCTACATCACTACACAAAAAAGAACAGCAGAGGGACAAAAAAATAGAATCACGTAGAATGTTTGGTTATGGGTGGGGGTAGTTGAAAGAAAGTTGCCGTCCATGTATGAACAAAATGTGCCGTGTATTTTACTATCAAGTTGCCACATAGTTCGCACGGGATGCAAAAATCAAAGATGTCAATGTGCACGGCAGCTGTTGCCACATGAAAACATCTGCCACATAATCACAAGTGCAGAAGATGGCAAAAAACCACACCATGTGAAAAAACAGTGCAGACAGGGAAGGAATACTCACATATTTCTTCAGTGTGAGCTTGAATTCACCGTGTTGAGCAAAATTCTTCCTCAGGATTTTGTGGTGGAAGTCACCATCCCATATTTTGCAGGTCACACTGTAATGCATGATTATCTTGTCGGCACACACATCGATGTGATTGTTGATGTAGTCGATCCCGCATGCAACTACATTCGTCGACATTTTACCGTTTGGCCTCACGGACTCGGCAAGATCACCCAGGTCGACGTACGTCGCTCCGCATTGAATGACTTTGGTTCTGTCCAAACATGAGCTGTATGAACACGACATAACATGGAAGAATCATGCCTACTAAGTAAAAAATATATGAAAGTACTAAAACGTAAGCGGATCGTGTATAGAAAGTACGAAGAAGATGAATGGTCAAAAAGGAGCGAAGCAAAATGACAGATTATGGGGTGTGGTCATTTACGCTTTCAGCTCCTTCATGTGCTTGCTGCTGGCCCTAGCATTTCCAAACCGCTTGATGATATCGTACAGCTGGGTCTGTTCCTTAGTGGCCCTGATTTCGGGCTCGTAGTCTTCCGCAGGAGGTGGGTGAACTACCCTCTGCTGCCTCACTGGACCAGGGGTGGCACTCCTGATGGTATCCTCAGATGCCGTATCTGCAGGCACGTTGGAACTTGATTGCCCTTGCCCTCGTGAGGTCCTCCTCTATAATGCTGCCTCCTCGATCTTGCGGTAAGTTTCTTCAAGTGATGGTGAAATCTCCTCAGGGTGCCTACAATGATTTAAAAAATAAAAAGTGTGTTAGGATACCTAGAAAATCAGAAAACAGATGGATTGTGAGGAGATGTAGGTAGAAATAGTGGGGAAGTTGCCATGTGTGGTCCAACTACAGTGGCCATGTCATGGCAACTACAGTTGCCATGCAGTTGCACTGTAGTTACCATCTAGATGGATTATAGTTGCCATGTCACAGCAAATGCAGTTGCCATGTTGTGTCAACTCCACTTGCCATGTGATTGCCGTATAGAAAAAATGCAGCATGGTAAAAAAAAAATGCAGGTGACATGGTGTGGCAAATCCAGTTGCCATGTGTAATACACTGTGTTTGCCATGTGACAGCAAATACAGTTGCCATGTTGAATCAACTTCAGTTGCCACGTGGTTACCCAAATGTCAAATGCAGCATGGCAGCAAAAAGAATGTAGGTGACATGGTGCATCAAATCCACTAGCCATGTCATCACATGTCAGTTGCCATCACAAGTGAGAACACCCAAAAAATATGATTGGGACAAAAGTCAAACTACAAAGATGTGTACAAGAAAATCATAAGGACATGACAAGTGTACCTTGCACAATCGGCTCCGCGAACTTGACAGCCTTCCTGCCCTCGACCATTGGCTGCGCCATCATTGCGGGCATGCCTCCTGGGAAAGCAAAGGCAACTGGCAAAGGATCTTGCACCACCGGTTGATCTTGACTGATGCCAAGGCTGAAGCTCGGTGGGGTAAATGCTATTGGGTGCCTCTCATTCCTACTGGCCGGACCACGAACGATTTGCAGGGCAGAATCCAAGGGTGAAAGATGACAAACATATCTGAATCGGCCGCTACAGAATGATCGGGCTTATTTGCAGGGCGGGGCGTGTTGTCAGCGATATCAGCAGCAGCTTTCATGACAATCTTCTTGTTTGGGCTGTATGGGACACCGACATTGACTGGTAGCCTGGAAGTGCGCAGATTTATGCTGGGGATTTCCACTGCGGGTAAAGGCGCAGTCTGCTCCGGCCGTTCCCCTGCGTCACTCGTGCCCGGCTTGACACCTGCATCAGTTGTGCTCCGGTCTTGCGGTTTCTCCATCACATTGATTTTGGCAGGTGCCGGGAACAGTGTGGACGCAGGAACATAGCCAGACTCATCTCTCCTGCTCCTAGCTACAGCCGGAGCGTTGGGTATGTCTGTTGGTTGCTTGCGGGGGCTACGACGCCTAGGTGGAAGACTAGCATGCGGAACGGTCGCCTTAGCAGTATCTGCACCGACAGGAGCTGGAGCTATTGTGCCAGGACTCTCACCTGTAGATGGCATATCCTTGTGAATTGCCGCCTCAGCCGCTTCTGTCATGGACACAGGAGTGCCACCACGCACGCGCTTGGAATCAGTGTCAGAAGAGCGGGAATCTTCCTTGCCTAGGTTTGTCTCGGGAGCGTCCACTTCAACGCTTGCTGATGGGGTGGCATGGCTCGCAGCAGCATCCTTCATTGCCAGAAGAGTTGGCAATATTTCAGCTGTCCTGGCAGATACCGACTCGTCACTCCCCGATGTACGGATGCCTGTTGTTCTAGCCTGGACATCTGCAGCCGGCGGAGATGGTCGGCCACTTGCATCAGAGTTGGTAGGAGCGGTCAACGGTGCAGCAGCAGTATTGTCGCCGGGTGCCTCATGTACATCTGAGTTGCCCCCCGTTGACAACTTTGAATGTAGGCGTTCAAGCGGGTCCTTACTGATATGCTTGGCCCCGCGCATAGTAGTCTTCTTCACCCTGCAAAGGAAAAAAATCACATGAGAAAGGTATAAAAAAATGAACAAAAATATGTTTGCAATGGTAGAAATCTTAAAAGAATGGAAAACAAAGTGGAAAAGCTGGTAGTTGCCATGTAATGGGAACGTGAGTTGCCATGTGTCATAGTTAGCAGTTGCCATCCAGCAGCAGTTGCCATGTTAGCCAACTTGAAGAATGATAGAAATGTATATTCTGTCAGGAATGCAATTTGAAACCTAGGTGTGGGATGAGCTCACAAAGCCAACGGTAAAGATGGCAGTTGCCATTAGGTAGAGTGGTAGTTGCCAGTTGGCCTAGATGCCAGTTGCCATGTAAAGACCAATAGGAGTTGCCGTAAACTAAAAAAATGAAGGAAGAAATCATTTGGAAAAACAGCAGTTGCCGCGTGGGGACGATAACAGAAGAACATGTGACAAGCTGAACAGTAGCATTGGAAATTCAAGAAAAAATACCACTATGTAAATGAAAGCACATGGAGAAACCTACTTCTTGACTGGCTTCCTCAGGTCTGGCAACACGACAGGATCCCCGGTGTTGGTCGTCGTCGTACGAGGAGAAGACCTGGTGGAAGGGGTGTCACTGGCAATGGGGGCACCTTTGTTCAAGCGAGCAGAAACACGGGTTGGCATTGGCGCCTATTTCTTCGTAACTGCTCGTCCACCAACGGTCGGCTCACTGCACGTAACAGATGGAGGGAAAAAATGTGGTAATTGTCAGACAACAAACTCATTGCCGCGCTTGACAAAAAACAAGTGCAAGAAATGGATGAGACTGTTCCAAGAAAAATAGACACAGAAAAAAAACTAAAATTAAAAGTCAAACCTCCTCCTGGCAGCTACGGGATCGGTCCTAGACCTCTTGCCAGGAGAACCCTGCCCAACATCCTCTGGGGCCCTCCCCCTCCTTGATGGAAACACCCCCTCGCCTCTCGCAGTCGTATATTCTTTCACTTTCTCCGGTGGGGGGACATCTGTTGCATCCTTGCCCGAGTTGCCGCCTGTGCGAACTTCAGCATGTTCATCGTCATCGGTGTCCTGATGCGCATTGTCCATGTCATCATCGTCATCCTTGCTGAGGCCGGCGTCTCCATCTACATCATCTTGTGTGTCACCGGGCTCTTGGGAACTGTTGTAGTCATACCGGCCACGGCAACCGGTTGGCCAATGTGTACGTTCTGGGACAAATGAAGTGAACTACCTCGCAACCGCGTCACTGTCAGAGGCACTGAGGGACGTCCACCCCTCAACCAACTTCTCGAGCAAGGCGGTCATTCCGGATGCAAACTGCCCAATTAGATGCTCAACAGGTGCCCTCGCCTGTGCATGAAAACAAGAAGCATCAACAACCACCCATATTGAAGTCTCTTGCGCGACATCAACAAGTAATCCACGGCAAACCATGGATGTAGATATTTTGATTACCTCAGTAGGGCAAGACGGAGCTGAGTGCACGTCCATCCACTTTCCAAAGTTTTGAGGCCCCCAAACACGCTGTAGTCTATAGCATGCTTGGCCATCAGCTAGGAAAAACAAAAATAAATTGTAAGCATGCCTTATAAACCACAGACGGTTGCCTCATGTCAAATTTGTAAGCATGCCGTGTGGAGAGAGAAACAAAAACTAACCTGCAGTTTTCCATATGTGGTATTAGTTGCCCTGTCTGTGGCAAGCACAACCTTGACAGCGTTGATAGTCCACGCAGAAACAGCAAACTTGTGCGTAGGCGGCGGGCCTCCTACCCCAGTGAAATCCACGGTGGACAGATCAAGACAGTCGACATACATGAGCTGATTTAAAACAATTTTACAAAGAAAGAAATATTAGTTGCCATCATGGGTACTTTGTAGTTGAAAAAAGAGCAGGATAATGTATGATCCAATGATAATCAAGTTGATGTGCATGAAAAGAATGGAATAAAAACAAGAAGTTGCATTATGTATGTGCTAGTTGCCATCATAGTGTGCTGGCAGTTGCCATCATACTGTGATAGCAGTTGCCATGCTAATATGATGGCAGTTGCCATATTGTCATTATGACAGTTGCCATATTGTCATTATGGCAGTTGCCACATTATCATTATGGCAGTTGCCATCTTGTTATAATCAGGTTGCCATGCATGAATAAAAGTGTGTTATAAAGTAGAGTTCACAGAGAGATCTGGTAAAAAAATACCATTAAATGCAGTCGACAACCCTTTTGGTACATCTTGTTTGCGAATGCATCATGGAGGAAGTCGGCAATAAACTTGCACCAGTTCATGTTCTTCACATTTTTCAGATTCGCCTGCACCACACAAAATTTCAGGGCCAAAAGTTTGCCGCATCAGAAATCAAACGGAAAAAAACATCGAAAACACTGGCAGTCATTAGCTTTACACATGACATCGGAGCCAAAAAGATTGAAGGAAAATAAAGTAGTAAAGATGGATCATTCACCAGGATGGGGAAGCATTTGTTGCTTGGGCGAAGAGAAGTGGTCGGCACGAAAACAGCTGAGATGAGGTACATGAGTAGCTTCATCTTGAAAACATCTCCGTGCATCGTCATGGCCTGCAGCGAATCTGCCAGTGCAGACATGTTCGGCATGGACTCCAATCCAGGAAACAAACGGGCGAACAGCGCTTCCTCGATCTCATTATTGACCTCGTACGGGACTTTGATATGTCCACGAGGCACACCCAAAGTGCAGAACACGGATTCCTCATTCAACGGAAGTCTTCCACGTCCCGGAATCATGAATTCCCTGGAGGCGGGCTCGTAGATCTCACCAAGCCAGTCGCATACAGGGTTGACAAGGTTCGTGCACCGGACATCCATCCGAGCCTGCATACCCATCTCAGCAGCATCTCCCTTTTGATCGTCGGTGAATTTGTCAATCAACACAGTCAGACGTTCTTGGGAGGCTCTGTTGCGAATACGTTTCTTCTTCTGCAAAAAAACAGACATGAAGTGTTCAGTTGTTGCCATGTTTTGCAATGTCATGAAAATTTAGTTCATGACAGACGACTGCAAAAGATCTAGGTGCCAACCAGTAACATAAATCAGGAGGAGGGGGCGGGTGTGTGGACAGTTACCTCATCACCCTCTTTTCTCCGTCCAGTTGCCCGATTATGCTGTGGTGGATCCATGAAATCATCGTCATCATTTTGATGATCGCCACGAGCCATTCTGCTGATGTAGGAACAGACCAAATTGTCAAGGTGGAAATGTAAATGCAAGAGGTAAGCAGTTGCCACCTAACAGTAAATGTCAACTAGTGAATGCAAAAATATAGCATGAACACACACGCGGCCCTCCTATGATTGTCGAGAACATAAACGTGGCAAGTAAGCATGTTGGTTGCACTATCAAGTAAAAAAAAGTGTACATATGGTAAATACACTTGAAAACAAAATGTTGAAGTTGCCATGTTAGCCCAAGATAGTACAAAAAAGCAATGAAACCACATCTAAATCAATAACCTGAAAACAGGCACAGTGTGTTCAGATATCACAAAGTCATTGTGGCAAACGAAAAAATTGCGTCCGCAGTACAATGAAGTTGCCACATTGTGCTGACTGTAACATGGCAACAGACATGGTGTGGTCAGCCAAAAAACTTGCCACATGCAACAACATATGTATGGCATCTGGCACAATTGGTACGCAAATGTGGTTGTCATATTATGCAGCCAATTTGCCACACTGTCATATCTGCAGTATGGCAACAGACAGTGTGTTCACATTCTATTTGCCACATGATTATACAATCCAAGTGGCAAACAGGCACACTTGATGTGCACATTAGTTGCCATCCAGTGCAGCTGGATGCTGAAACTGCATTGACTACCGATTGTGGCAACTATCAAAGTGTGGTAACTATCACAAATAATTCAAAAAAAAATTAGATGTCACAATGAAAAAGCATGTTTGTGGTTACTATCATAGTAATTCAGCAAATTCAGTTTCCACATGGAAGAGCGCGTGTGTGGCAACTATCATAGTCATTCAATAAAATTAGTTGCCCCATGCGAAAGCTTAAATGTGGCAACTATGACAGCATTTTCAGTAATTTGTTGCCGCAAAGGAAAACACGTTTGTGGCAACTATCACATTTGTTCAGGGAGTTTAGTTGCCACACAATCATGATAGTTAATCAAACTACCAAGTTTGCCTCATACTACAGTTTCAAAACCAAACTAACTAGATCTAGGTTTCAATGGCAACTACTTCGACTTCAAATTCACCCTCAAAATTCGCGCATGAACTGACTGCAAACACAAATTCGAACCAATGCACATCAAACAACCCGGGGGACACCTCCCAAATCCATACGCAAGACTAGTGCGTGCCTCCGAACAGGCATAACCACACCGACGATACCGCCGCCGCGGCGGCGACGAAACTGCCCAGTGCCACCAAAAACGGCTAGCAGACAACTTCTTCGCCAGCGGGAACGCCGACGCACCGCCGAACCGCCAGAATCTCTACGAATCAATCTAGGAATCGAACAGGGAGGGAATGGGGAAAAATCCAGGAAGGGGTTGCGAGAGATGTAGCGAGCATTACCTTCAACCCGCACGCGTTCCGGCGAAGCCGCTCTGTTCCGGCGAGCACCACCGACGGCCGCGAACACCGTCGATTGTTCCGCCTCCGTCGTCACATTCTCCTCCAGTGGTTTGAAGTGCGAGTGGGTTGTGCCAGTAACTGCGCCGCGGGTGAGTAAATGGAACCGTGAGGGAGAGGGTGGAAGGGTGTGCGACGTGTTTGACGTCAACCTTGGTCGGGGCGTGGCGTGCGGGCGCATGGCAGTTCCACCGCACGCCTCTGAGTGGCAACCGCTGACCACAGGATGGCAACCAACGTGCGGGCGAACTGACTCGCACACCGCACACGCGACTCGTCCTACGTGGCGCCGAAAACCGGCCGGTTTGTTCCAAGATTCGTGCACATAGTTGCCAACGGAGATGCTTGCGTGTGGTCGGGGTGGTGAACGCCCACACGTGTGGGCGTTAACATTTCCGTAGATTTATAGGATATCTATCTAAATACGGCTCCTATCGTTTAAGGTTAGTAAATACATACTAGGAAATGCTCTTCAGGGATACCAGAACTGGAAGATCCTGTCAAGGGGAAACAGGACCTTAATAAGCGCCATCCCGAGACTTGGACTCGAGGGATGGTAAGATCAATAGGAGAAGGAGATATGATACAATTACTATGATCAGGATACCTTATATGAGCCATACTTATCCAGGGAATCAATCGCATGAGGGTGTTGTTGATAGAGGGAGCTCTGGCCAGGAGAGGCTAGAGCGAGTGATAGCGACGGAAAGGTAAGATCAAGAAGGAAACAAGGCTTAAGAGGACCCTAATGCACCAATACTTTAGGCATTCCAACTTCCAATACATACTTATCATGGAATGAAATCCAAGAGGAGCAAGCATATCACTGAGAATAGCTAGATGAAATCGAGGATGCTATCACACTATTCAATGGAATCTTTACATCGGAATAAGATAGACCCGCTTCGATGCTGTATTCAGTATGTCAGCTAGGAGCCAGAACTCACTATGCCATAGTCATACAATCAACCTGTGTATTAACAGTAATATCTAGACAGGCAGGATGGATTAATTATATTGATGGCCAAGATAAGGTGCTCAAAGGGGAAGCACTCTTCATCAAGTAATGACCCCTGGGGCGGGTACTGCGAAAAGAAAGCAACGCATAAGCTCTTGTTCCTGATGCGGTTCGAAAGTAGTGCAAAGAAAAGTGGTACTTCAGTCGGAAAGAAAGCTGCTGGAGGGTTAGTGCTAAAATCTTCTTGTTCGGATGGTTGAGAGAAGGAGGTGTGTCCTGTGGCAGATACACCGATTGATCGAGACGCCTCAAGGCCACCGGAGGGAGAAATAGTAATAGCAACGCTTACAAGGAATGCCGGGATAAGTTGGGAAGAAGGCAAAGATACTGGCGACTAGATCCTTGTGGCAAATTGGAAGATACCGATATCTCTATTTCAATTTGTTGATTGATGGTTTAAGGAAATGGCAGTGGTCCAAATCTTGCACATTTACTATTACTTCTATGTATAAGTTCCTTGCTCAGGTGTGGCCCAGCTTTCATATCTTATTGGGATAGCTACATTGCCCTGGCAGGGTATTGCGAAGGAAGGAAACACCTTGTCCGAGTCAGGCGATGCTAAATGTCGGGGGTTGGGTGCGACATATGCCAAAGGATGGCTTATCATCGTGGGGGCAAGTAGAACGTCGCCGGTGCCTGGAAACGGGATGAGGCGAAGACATGCACGCCGGCGGATCTTACCCAGCTTCAGGGCTCTCCGAGGAGATAACACCCCTACTGCTGCTCTGCGGGGTCTCCGCATGGTCACTAAGGCACAGTGAATACAGGGTTGCTCCTAGAGCTGTGTCTGGAGGTAGGAGAAGGCAAGGCTAGCTTTCTCCTCCCCGTATGGTTTGTCTAATGCTAGATGGGTTCGAACCCTTTGCATGGGTGCCCTGGGGGTTTATATAGGCCTACCCCCCAGGGGTACAATGGTAAAACTGGCTGGGTGCGGGTCCCAGCCGTCTGTCTCTCAGGCCGCCGTCTTCTCCGCCGACTCCTGGGGCCTGCCGGCTGGTGGGCCCCGCCGACTGGCCTGGTACGGAGGCGTCTGCCCGCGTCCGCCGCGGGCGGGTCTTGCCGGCTGCAGATTACTGTAGCCACGCTTCTAATGACGCGAGCTTGGTCATGGGGTCATGGCAACAGTGCCGCCGCCTGACGGGCGATCACTGTTGCCATTCCCCTGTCGCGTCTGGTTAATGGCGTGTGGGGCCCGTGGAAGGGGACGGCCGACTCCTAGGGGCCGACTCCCAATGGGTCCGACTCTTGGCGCTCCCGCCGTCTTCAATACTCCCGCTGATTGGTAGGCCCCGCCGTCTCCGGGCCGTACAGATAGGCCGTCATGGGTACAGGGCCCCGCCCCATGGGCTGACGTTAGGGCGGGCATGGCAACAGTGCTGCACCGGGCGGAGATCTTCGTGGGTACGACGCACTGTGGCCATGCCTGCCTTTAATTATTGGGGTGGTTGGAGTCACGGGCCGACTTCCCATAGTCGTCTTCTTTGGAGTCGCCTCTGGGACTCGGCTTAACTGGGAGTCACCTCTGGGACTCGGCTCATCTGGGAGTCACCTCTGGGGACTCGGCTCATCTTGGAGTCGCCTCTGGAGACTCGGCTCATCTTGGAGTCGCCTCTGGACTCGCGGGGCGCAGCCTGCCCTGATGTCTTGAAAGGTTCTGGGACTCGGGTTGGCCTACCCGTGGCCCATTACTCCGACAGTAGTCCCCGAAGCTGGTGAGGCTCCGAGGGTGATACGTCGCGGGCCTCAACAGTTTCATTCTTCTGGTGGGGGAATTCAGGCCTTGCTGGCTGTCTTCCTTCAAGCCGACTGGTAGGAGTCGGATCCAAAGTGGGCCGTCTTGCTCCGAACTGACTAGCTGGAGTCGGATTCACTGAGGGTCGTCTTGCTTCGAACCGACTAGCTGGAGTCGGATTCACTGAGGGCCGTCTTGCCCCCAAAGGAGTTTGAAAGCCGCAGCGGGAACCAGGCGGCGTGCCTGATACGCTTCCCGCGGTCGCCCGCCGCGGCCCCATCGCGCGGCGCCACGTGGAAGGGGCAGTCTGCCTACCCACGCGCGCGACGGGACAGGCCGTCAGGCGGGGCCCGCCACTATCGCGCCTCGGCACGCGAAAGGATCCGTTGCGGCTGTGCGGACGGTTGGGTTCCCCGCGTCGTTACTGCGTGCAGTAACTTCGTGGGGTAAATCATGGGGGCATGGGGTCTCGCGCGCAGTTAATCCCACGCCGCCCCATCGGCTTCTCAGCCTTCGGGCTTATAAGTAGGTGGGGGGAGCGGGACGGCAAAGCACGCGCGCTCATTCCTCCCTGCTCCCCTGCTTCCTCCTGCCTCTTCTTCTTCTTGCCCTTGCCGCACCAAGCCTCGCCGCACCCGTAGCAATGAGCTCCTCCGCCACTGTCGCAGCTCCTGCCGTGCGCTCTGGCATGTGGGACGGCTCTACGGTGGACGACGACATCATCGAGCACCTCCGCAAGACGCGCCGGCTCCCCGGCGCGAACCTGGTGCGAGCCCGCGCCGCACCGGCGGGGGAAATAAGGCCGGCGCCGGAGGAGGGCGAGCGGGTCATATTCCGCTCGCACCTCATGTGCGGCCTGGGCCTGCCGGCGAGCGGCTTCCTCCGCTCCTTCTTGGAGTTCAACAGACTCCAGCCGCACCACCTCACTCCAAACACGGTGGTGCTGCTGGCCGCCTTCGCCACCCTGTGTGAGGGTTTCCTTGGCGTTCTCCCCACCATCGAACTGTGAGGAGAGTTCTTTCAATCCAAGCTTAGCACGCACGTCGCCGGCATGCCGACTCAGTGCGGCGCCTTCATCGCAATGCGCAGGTCGACCGCCGACAACCCGTTCCCCTCCATTGCGCTAATCAAGTCGGTGAAGATGTGGCAGCGGTCATACTTCTATGTGAAGAACGTCACCACGGAAGGCGACTCGGTCAACCTGCCGCCCTACGAGGCCGGCGCGCCGGCTGGGAGGCTTCCCAGCTGGTCCCATCGGGCCAAGACGCTGACTCCCGCAGGTGCCGCCGCAGTCGTGCGACTCCGAGTGCTGACGCAGTCGGAAGGCCTGGTCGGGGCAGACTTGCTGGCCGCCTTCGTGGTGCGCCGAGTCCTCCCTCTCCAAGATCGTCCTCATCTGATTTGTCAAATGATAGACCGCCGAGACCCGAGTCGGATCTGCACCTAGGAAATGCCCCACGCGGAGGTGGCGAACATGGTGAATCACATCGCGAACTGCGAGCTCGCGGAAGATTGGCAGCTCGGCAAGGATCCGTACTCGCATGCCAACCCTCCACCTGTGGTAAGTTGTACATTTTGCTCTTCTGTTTTTCTTTGTAGTCGAATCCGACATCTGATCTTCTTGGTTTTTCGAGTTAGAACCCCCTCATCCAGCCTGCAGCCAGCGCCACAGGACCGCCCTGCAAGTTTGCTCCAGATCGAGCGGAGAGCAACGTCGACGACCCTGACTTGGGGGCGGTAGCGATGGAGGCCGACGCCGAAGGTGGAGGAGGAGGAGCGGAAGGCGGCTTCCGGCCCTCGGCGACCTTCGCCGACTGGCCGGAAGACGATGCTGAAGGGGAAGTCGTCCCGCGCCGCCAACCGAAAGCTGGCCATCCAGGCGCGAGTTCCTCCGCCGGCTTGGCCGGTCAAGTCGGCGAGAAGAAGCGCCGGGCCGCGCCGAGTTCGCTCGGCGGTCGACCGAAGAAGTTTAAGGGGGCGGCCGCCGTGACCAAGCGGGAGGAGGCGGTCGTGAAGGCCAACCGCTTCCGTAAGAAAGTGAAGAAGCCGCCGCTAGTCTCTGCGTAAGCGCTTTCTGCTTTTGCCTTGTTTTCTTTGATGAATCTTTTCCGAGTCTTTTTCATTCCTTCTTTTGCTTCAGGGCCCCTCTTTCTCTTGGGAGGGTCGCCGTCCCCTCTGTCATGGGGTCGGCCGAGACGTCCGCCAATACTCGGCGGATTGACCCCGCCGCCGACCTCCGGGAGGCGACAGAGCGCAACGCGCGGGAGAAGCGCGACGAGGAGGAGGCCGACTGTCTAGAGAAGGCGGAGGCCGAGAAAGCGGCGGCCTCTGCCCAGAGGAAACTGGAGGAAGCCGAAGCCGCCGCCGCAGCAAGACAGCGGGCAGAGGAGACCGCGCGCCGCCAATCGGCGTTGCTTGTCGTCCCGCTGAACTCCGCGCCGCCGCCCCCAAAGTTCACGGGGCAGACTGGAGAAGTCGGTGGGGAGCACTCCATCGTGGAGAAGGACGGTGGCGAGGCCTCCGCATCAGGCACGGCCACGCCTCCATCGCTGTCTAGGGGCGCGCACGGCAAGCAGCCGGCAGGCCCGCCAATGCCGCCGACTGAAGACGAGGCGGTGGCGAGGCTGCTCCTTCAAGTCGCCTCGCCAGCGCGCCGCCACCTCGAGAAGGCGGTTTCAGCGCCGCGCCCCTTGGAGGCTGGCGCCGCCAGCTCGGCCATCCCAGATGCCGAGGCGACAAGCGCCGAGCCCACTGGGTGGGTGCGAGGGGGCGACGACGGTCCGCTAAACCAGGCGCTCCTGGACGTGCAGGCGAAACTGCGAGCTGAGGGCGAAACCATCCAGGGCTGCACCAAGGCGCATCTGGCGTCGCGAGCATCTATCCGGGTACACTTTCCGTCTTTGACTTTGTTTTTTCTCGCTCTTCTCTGTGGGGGCGCGCCAGCGCACTCACTGGGTGTAGTCCCTGAGTTTCGGGCCGGCTGCTGAGCAGGCGGCCCGGAACTCCATCTCGCGAGTCCGAATATTCACCTTTGTCTGATTCTTTATCACAGGAGTATCACAACCTCCGCGTCACTGCCTTCAACCGCAATGTTGAGCAGCTGGGGAAGCAGACGACTGACTTGTCGGAGAGCCGAAGTAAGTCCTTCTTCTTTTTTCGCGGGGGCGCGCTGGCGCACCCGCGGGCTTTAGTCCCCAAGATTCGGGCCGACTGCTGAGCAGTCGGGCCGGATCTTTCCGGTGACCTTCTTTATTGACGACTTAGCGTCCTTTTGGTTCTTCAGAGGCCAATGCCGTTCTTCAGGAACGGTTGGGCGAAGTCAGCACTGCTCTATGTGTGAAGGAGGAGGAGTGCGACAAGCTCGCCACAGAGCGCGACTTGCTGACCGCGCAGTTGGCGGAGCAGAAGGAGCTGCTCAAGGTGGCTCAGGACGAGGCGGAGAAGAAAGAGATCGCACTCCTAGCCGAGTTCGAGAGCGAGCGCTCCTCCTGGACTGACAAGGAGGCAATGCTGACTTCCGGCTTTCGCGAGATCGAAGACATTGTCGACGGTAAGTTTCTTTGCTTTCTTTCTTCGAGCCGCCGACTGCAAGTCAGGCCGACTGCTGATTCTTTCTTTTGCTTCTTTTTGTTTGGGCAGACTTCTTCCCTGGCCACTCGCAGGCGGTCACCCGAGCCATTGAGGCTGATCGCGAGGCGCGGAGGGCGAATGGCGAGGAGATCACCGCCAACGCCCCCCTGACCATCGACGAGCAGCTCCTGAGCATCGAGACTCGTCTGCGGTCGGCCCACCAGCTATTGCGCCGGCTTCAACGCGCTGGTGCTCAAGCGATCGCCGCCCTGTGGCCGGGCATGCCGGTTCTGCGTACTCCCAGTCGGACTGCCGACTGGCTGGAGGTCGCAGCCGGCCGTCTTGAGGCTTGGAAGGGTTCCTCGGCCCGGGCTGGAGCGCGTCGGGCCTTGGAATTCGTCAAGGCTTGGTATCCAGGGCTGGATCTGGACCGATTGGCCGCGTTCCGGTCAGAGGCCCAGGCGGAGCTGGTGGCTGTGGAAGGCGCCCTCGTCGAGCGTGTGGCGGCGATTGCCGACTACACCGACACCAGCGTCTTCGTTCCTGAGCGGGCCGCGAACGGCGAAGAGGTGCCGCCGGAGTGGTTCGGGATGAACCCGGACTACGACAAGGACTCGGCGGAGGTGATCGGCTCCAGCACCGAGGAGGAAGATGAGGCGGGGGACGGAGGCGAGACGGAGGCGCCAGAAGACGGAGTGGACGACCAGCCTCAGCTCGACCGCGCCTCCAGCAATGAGCCGCGTCCGACCGGGCCGGCTGCCGCCGGAGATGATCAAGCCGAGACTGTCCAGCCGGCCGCTCCGGTGCCTGACACCGCCGTCTCCACCGACCCTCCGAACCCGTCTGCCGCTTCTTTGGCTGCCGTCTTACCTTTATTTTTCCTGCCTTAGTAGTCTTTGAAAGAACTTGTCAATTCACACAATTCCACCCGCGGGGTGTATTTTGAACTTGGCCGGAGGCCTATGTTATGTAAATATCTATCCGACTTCTATCTTTCCTTGCTCGTTGCTCTTTTTTGGCTTTTTCCTTTGCCGCCTTCCCACAGTCGCCGCTTTGCCAGACGGACAACCGCTCTGCAGACTGCCGCTGGGTCAAATGCTTGGCTTCCTTAGGAAAGTCAAGTACTTGGCCTTTTTTAGAGTCTTTTAACAAGTTGGATAGAAGGCGGCAAGCCGACTATTCGGGAGTCGGCTCTGCGAAAAGGGGCTGGAAGCCGGCTTGAGCTATGCGTGTGCTTTGAGTCCTTAGCCATTTTTCGCGCGGGTGCTCATTCTTCCTTACTCTCTGCCCACCAACAATCGCTCTGCGAGCTGCGGCTTCTGAAAGGAGACGGCTTAAGCGCCGCACGCTACTTGTCCGACTATAGGAAGCACTTTATAGCACAAGACGGCGAGTCCCCGAGCCGACTTAGTCGAACCCGGTGCCAAGCGGCATAACCAAGAGTAGCATACTCGAAGGCATAATTCTTATCATACAGATAACAACAAAAGGAGCAGTCCCCGAGCTCTTCTCGGGGGGCCCAAAGTCTCGGTACTTTAATATAAAGGATAGCGTGGTACATACTGCATTAACTGTAAAATCTTCGGAGAAGATTTGCATTCCATGGCCGTTCTGACTCTTTGCCGGAGTCGTCCCTCTTGCGTGCTCGGGGCTTCTGGGCGTCGATTAGGTAGTAGGAGTCGTTGCCCAGCACTTTGCTGATGATGAAGGGGCCTTCCCAAGGTGCCAACAACTTGTGCTGGCTGGCTGTTCGCTGGATTAGTCGGAGCACAAGGTCGCCCTCTTGGAAAGATCTCGGGTTGACCTTCCTATTATAGTATCGGCGCAGACTCTGCTGGTAGATGCTGGACTGGCTGAGTGCCAACAGCCGGCCCTCTTCCAGCAGGTCGACGCCATCTTGACGTGCTTCTTCTGGTTCCTCTTCGGTGTACATGGTGACTCGTGGAGAGTCGAACTCTATGTCCATCGGGATGACGGCTTCGGCACCGTAAACGAGGAAGAAGGGCGTGAAGCCGGTTGACTTGTTTGGAGTCGTGCGCAGACTCCAGAGGACGGCTGGCAGTTCCTCAAGCCAAGAGCCAGCCGAATGCTCAAGTGGTTCGACCAGTCGAGGCTTGATGCCGGACAGGACGAGGCCATTTGCTCACTCCACTTGGCCGTTTGACTGCGGATGGGCAACTGACGCTAAGTCCAGTCGGATGCCCTGCGTCGCGCAGAAACGAGCCAAGGCGCCTTTGGCAAAATTTGTGCCATTGTCGGTGATGATGCTGTGTGGTATGCCATACCGCACCGTGATATCGGCGATGAAAGTCACTGCAGTCGGACCGTTCAACTTCTTGATGGGCTTTGCTTCTATCCACTTGGTGAACTTGTCCACTGCGATGAGTAAGTGAGTCAGACCGCCTCGGGCCGTCTTGAACGGTCCCACCATGTCCAGGTCCCAAACTGCAAAGGGCCAGGCGATGGGGATTGTCTTTAGCGCAGAAGCCGACTGGAGCGGCTTGGAGCGGAACTTCTGGCACCCCTTGCATTTTTGGACTAATTCTTTGGCCTCTTCTAGGGCAATTGGCCCGAAGAAACCGTGCCGAAAGGCTTTGGCGACGAGTGCTCTTGAAGCCGCATGGTGGCCGCACTCGCCCTGATGGATGTCTTTGAGAATTGCTTGGCCTTGCTCTGGCTCCACGCAGCGCTGGTAGACACCAGTGACGCCGCGCCTGACCAGCTCTCTGTTGATTATGGTGTAGGCTGCCGCTCGGTGTTGCACTTGCCGAGCCAAGATTTCATCAGTTGGCAGCTCTCTGTTCACTAGAAACTTGAGGATGGGCTGCGCCCATGAGGGTGCTGCTATTTCTTCAACCGCCACCACTGCGACTTGGACAAGGGCGGCTGGGCTGGGAGGCGGCGGGCTGGAATCTGCGACCACTTGCTGGATTGACGAAGTCCCCGGGCCGATTGGCGCAGTCCCTGGGCCGACTGGCGCAGTCCCCGGGCCGGGTTCTGAAGTCTTTGGGCCGGTTGCCGTAGTCCCCGGGCTCTGGTGATGTAACACCCACGATGCGGCTATATCTCCCACGTGTTGAAGCACGACTTAGAGGCATAACCGCATTGTGGTTTTGTCGCAAGAAGGGTCATCTTCACACAATCCCATGTAATGAACAAGAATGGGATAAAGAGTTGGCTTACAATCGCCACTTCACACAATGAACATATAATTCATACATCAATCAGAGTACACACATAGTCCGACTACGGACGAAGCCAAAAGAAAAGAAGATAACCCAACTGCTAGATCCCCGATCGTCCCAACTGGGCTCCACTACTGATCATTAAGAAACGAAACAAAGTAACGACCAAGGTCTTCATCAAACTTCCATCTAAGCTCGGTTGCATCACCTGCACTAGTATCATCGGGACCTGCAACTGTTGTGATAGTATCTGGTGAGTCACGAGGACTCAGCAATCTCAAAACCCGCGAGATCAAGACTATTTAAGCTTATGGGTAGGAAATGGTAATGAGGTGGAGTTGCAGCAAGCACTAAGAAAATATGGTGGCTGACATACGCAAATAAGAGCGAGAAGAGAAGCAACAGAACGGTCGAGAAGCTAGAAGTGATCAAGAAGTGATCCTGAAACTACTTACGCACAATCATAACACAAAGTCCGTGTTCACTTCCCGGACTCCGCCGACAAGAGACCATCACGGCTACACACGCGGTTGATGCGTTTTAATTAAGTCAAGTGCCAAGTTATCTACAACCGGACATTAACAAATTCCCATCTGCCTCATAACCGCGAGCACGGCTTTTGAAAGATAATACCCTGCAGGGGTGTCCCAACTTAGCCCATCATAAGCTCTCACGGTCAACGAAGGATGTACCTTCTCCCGGGAAGACCCGATCAGTCTCGGAATCCCGGTTCGCAAGACATTTTGACAATGGTAAAACTAGACCAGCAAAGCCTCCCGAATGTGCCGACAAATCCCGATAGGAGCTGCACATATCTCATTCTCAGGGCACACCGGATTGTCCAAACTTCTGATAGGCCATTCCAGAGTTGCCCCTGGTGGCCACCGGCGGCTGACAGGTTGGACCAACACTCACGATGAGCACTGGCCCGGGGGGGTAAATAAAGATGACCCTTGAGTCTGCAGAACCCAAGGGAAAAAGGCTTAGGTAGGCAAATGGTAAAACCAAGGTTGGGCCTTGCTGGAGGAGTTTTATTCAAAGCGAACTGTCAAGGGGGTCCCATAAATCACCCAACCACGTAAGGAACGCAAAATCAAGGAACATAACACCGGTATGATGGAAACTAGGGCGGCAAGAGAGGAACAAAACACCGGGCATAAGGCCGAGCCTTCCACCCTTTACCAAGTATATAGATGCATTAATTAAATAAGAGATATTGTGATATCCCAACATAATCCTGTCCACCATGGAGCAATCTTCAACTTCACCTGCAACTAACAATGCTATAAGAGGGGCTGAGCAAAGCGGTAACATAGCCAAACAATGGTTTGCTAGGAAGGGTAAAAAAGGTTAGAGGCTGACATGGCAATATGGGAGGCATGGTAAACAAGTGATAGGTAGCGCAACATAGCGATAGAACGAAGCAACTAGCAAGCAAATATAGAAGTGATATCGAGGGTAATGGTCATCTTGCCTGAGATCCTGATAGGAAGAAGAACGAGTCCATGAAGAAGACAAACAGACGTAGTCGAACGAATCCTCACAACTCCGGAATGAAACTGAAGCTAACGAGAGAAGCAAACTGGAAAGAAGCAAACAACATGGTAAACAACCATCACATAAGCATAGCATGATGCATAAACAAGTATGATGCAAGTACGGTTTAATGAGGCATGGCATGGCAATATGCACAAACAACACTACAAGTTAAGTGGAGCTCAATATGCAACGAGTTGCATATTGACGAAACACCACATCAATTATTTAGTTCTCTCTTGTTATAAGATACTCAACAATATTAAATGTTATTAAACATGGCAAGGGGTGAAGCATAATTAAACTACCTATTTAGGCAAGTTTAAATGAGGCCGGAACACAAACAACAATTCCGGAAAACCCCATATGTCATTTAGCAATTTTAAAGCAAGCAACAATTTTAAACATTTTAAATGTTGTATCATGATGCGGATGACATATGCAAGGTTTATGCAATTTTTATGAAAATGTTGACATGAGCATATTATGAAGCATTTGTCACCGTGGTGGAAATAAAGGGTGCCACGGCGATGAATTCGAAAATGATGCCACGGCAACATCTCGGTTTTGATAACTCATGGAGTGACCGGTGCAAACAAAGATGTGGATGTGCGGAACATGCAAAAGATGGTGGGGTGATCCCGGATACCGGGTTCCCACAGGTCAACGGCATGGCAAACGAGAAGGAACATGCATGAAGCAAACGGGCACGGTGCAAACATACGGTTCATCTCAGACAATATGCATTCGACCACGGGTGATCATTTCGGGGTTATACCTTCGAAGCGTGCATTTTCGGAGTGGTTCGGGTTCGGTATGATGTAGAGGAAGTAGTCATTCACGGGTCGTCGTGGGAAGTAGTCGTACACATGTCGTAGTGGAAGTAGTGGTTCGCGTGGCGACGGTAGTGGAAGTAGTGGTACACGGCGGCGGCGGTAGTTGTTCAGGGTCTTGGCGGGTCATCGTGTAGCCGTACATGTTCGTCGTGGTACACGGTTCAAAGTCGTACATATCCCATAGATGTTCAGGGTCGCCGTGAGGAACTTGTCAAAACCAGGGTCTCGGTCGTTGGTAGAGGTACTCGGTGAAATCCACGGGTGTCAGTAGTTGTACATGGTGAATCCACGCTCGGTGACTGTTGGACTGGGCGTCAACAGCAACAGGGGCGCGAAGCAGGGACTTGGCGCTGGTCGATGCGGGTGAGCGGAGGCACATCCTCCTCCCCGCTCGAACGAAGCAGAGGCGGGGCAGGGGGCTTGGACAGCGACGCAGGACCTGACAGCATCTTGGCACGGGCGCCAGGCCAGGGCCTCGGAGTTGGCCAGAGAGGACGGCTCGGGCAGCGGGACGACGCGAGGTAGCAGGGGACGGAGGACGGAGGAGCTTGGCGGCGAGGACGGCTGCTTGCTGGTGGACGAAGCAGGGAGGTGCGATGGAGGTCGCCGGCGCGGAGAAGTCGCAGGCGAGGTGCGGTTGTAGCAGAGGAGACGAGGCGGCGCTTGGGGCTCGAGGTCGCGTGGAAGGAGTAGCTCCGGTGTTGCGGCGCCGGAGACGGCAGGGGAGCGACGTCCTGGGGCAGCGAGGAGAGGCGAAGAGGTGCGATGACGGTGGTTTTGGGCCGGATCGAGGAGGAGGGAGGCAAGGGGGTCGAGCGCAGGTAGCACCTCTCCCTGGCTCGATGCGTGTGTGTGTGTGTGTGGCGGCGGGCAAAGGGAACGAGAGGGATAGGTATCGAGCAGGGGGGTCGGGCTAGGGTTAGGAAGGGTTTAGGTGGGCCTGCTGGGCTGATAGGCTGGCCGGCCCGGAAGAGAAGGAAGTGGCCAGAGGCCTGGCTGGACGGCTGGGCTCTCTTCTCTCTCCCTCTAATTTTGTACCAGAAAAGAAATATAGAGAGGAAAAGAAAGAGAGGGTTAGGGAAAGATTTTGCGCATGGGGATTATTTTCCCGAACTCGCAAAAATGAGCTCGATCCAGGAAAATAAAAGAGGCGTGATTGAAAGATTTAAATCCAAAACCATTTGAATTTAATTCGAATGGTATGGACTAGGATAACATTTTGGAAGAGTCCAAAAATGTTAAGAATTTAGGAGGAGCCTCGATAAAAGAGGTAAGAATTGTTGGCAAAGTTTGGGGACCAAACTTGAAGTAGAAAGGCCATGGGAATTTTGCAAGTGTGTTATGGTTAATTCCAAACTAATGGAATATTTATTATAACTCCCTAAATATCGAGAGGATATGTTATAAAGAGAAATCACCATGTGAATCCCTCGATTTAAATAGATCAACGATCTATGCAATTTATTTAGCTAAGTTTTAAAAAGGGTTGCATTATGACATGATGCAATGCAAATGATGCAATGATGAATGCATCAAACAAAAAAATCACACAACGAATCTCGGAATACAAGGAAGGCATCTGGAGCGTCGGTCTCGGGGTGTTACAGGTGAAGGCATGATAGACGGCTTAAGGAGGCGCTGAAGAGCGACGCCGGACGGTATCGCTTGGCGGGTGGAGCCGACTCGTGCCAAGGCGTCTGCTTGGTCGTTGTCATTTCTTGGCACGTGAAGGAACTCGCACCCCTTGAAGTATCCGCTGAGTTGCTGCACCAGGAAGCGGTAGCTCGCCATGTTTGCATCTTTGGCGTCCCAGTCGCCAGATGACTGCTGGACCACCAGATCGGAGTCGCCGTAGCATAGGATCCGGCGAATGCCGAGTTCTTTGGCAAGCCGGAGCCCGTGAATGAGCGCCTCGTATTCGGCGACGTTGTTGGAGGCGGCGAAGTGGATCTGCAGCACATACTTGAGCTTGTCGCCTTTAGGGGAGGTGAGGACGCCGGCTCCCAAGCCGGCGCGCATTTTGGAGCCGTCGAAATGCATCCGCCAATGGGTGGAGTCGGGCGCTGGCGGTAGGTACTGGGTCTCGGCCCAGTCGACGAGGAAGTCGGCCAGTGCTTGCGACTTGATGGCGGTGCGGGGCTGGTAGTATATGGTGTAGGGAGCCAACTCTATGGCCCATTTGGCTACTCGGCTAGAAGCGTCTCGGCTCCCGATGATCTCGGCCAACGGGGCTGTGCAAACCACAGTGATTGGATGCTCTTGAAAATAAGGCTTCAGCTTCTTGGCGGCGAAATGCACGCCGTAGCACATCTTCTGGTAGTGAGGGTAGTTCTGCTTGGAGGTCGACAGTACCTCGCTCAGGTAATATACCTGTCTCTGGATAGGGAGCGCCTTGCCTTCCTCTTTGCGTTCGACTACAATGACTGTGCTGACTACTCGGCTGGTGGCGGCGATATATAGGAGCATGGGCTCTTTAGGAGTCGGAGCCGCCAGCATAGGGGGAGTAGTCAACATCTTCTTCGGCTGGAGAAATGCTTCATCCGCCTTGTGGTTCCACTCAAAAAAGGTGGTCTTCTTCATAAGTTGGTACAAAGGGAGAGCCTTCTCGCCCAGCCGACTGATGAATCGGCTGATGGATGCCAAGCAGCCGGTGAACTTCTGCACATCTAACAGTCGGCTGGGCACTTCCATCCTCTCGATGGCCTTGATCTTCACAGGGTTGCACTCTATGCCGCGTTCAGAGACCAGGAAGCCAAGGAGCTGGCCGGCCGGTACTCCAAAGACGCACTTTTCAGGGTTGAGCTTGATCTGGAATCGGCGCAGGTTTTCAAAGGTTTCTTTGAGGTCTTCCATCAGTGTCCCACGCTTCTCCGTCTTCACCACTACATCATCCACGTAGACGTGGGTGTTTCTGCCGAGTTGCTCGAGGAGGCACTTTTGCATGCAACGCTGAAAGGTGGCGCCGTCATTCCTCAAGCCGAACGTCATGGTCAGGTAGCAGAAGGCTCCGAATGGTGTGATGAAGGCGGTCTTCAGCCTGTCTGTCGGGCTCAACTTGATCTGGTGATACCCCGAGTATGCATCCAAGAAGCTCAACAGCTCGCATCTGGCTGTGGAGTCTATCACCTGATCAATTCTCGGCAGGGCAAATGGGTCCTTCGGGCATGCTTTGTTGAGGCTTGTGTAGTCAATACACATCCACCATTGCTTGTTCTTCTTCAATACCAGGACCGGGTTTGCCAACCATTCTGGAAAAAATACTTCCATAATGAAGCCGCGGCTAGGAGCCGGGCTATCTCTTCTCCTATGACTCTTCTCTTCTCTTCTGATAGTCGGCGCAAAGGCTGCCTGACGGGCTTCACATCAGGTCGGACGTGTAACTTGTGCTCGGCGAATTCCGTCGGTACACCTGACATGTCTTTAGGGGACCATGCAAAGATGTCCCGATTCTCACGAAGGAAATCGACGAGCTCGCCTTCCTATTTGCTGTCAAGGTTCGCACATATGACAGTGTACCTCTCTGGGTGCTCCAGGTCCAAGGGTACCTTCTTGGTCTCTTTCGCCGGCTTGAACGAGCCCTCAGCTTCCGACTCCTTGGGGTCAGGCGACATCTCTGGCTGCTTGCCGGCCATCGCCACAACCCGATCAAGAAGCCGCTTCTCAGCCGCGATCACCAGAGACTCGACCAGCCGACTGCTCTCAGCTGCACACGCGGACGACTTCCTGTGGTCGCCGGCTACGGTCAGAATTCCCTTGGAACCCGACATCTTCATCTTGAGGTAGGCGTAGTGGGGGACTGCCATGAACTTGGCCAAAGCAGGTCGGCCAAGTAACGCATGGTAGGGGCTTTCGAGGTCCACCACTTCAAACCAGACTGGCTCTTGGCGGAAATGATCTTTGTCTCCGAAGAGGACGTCTATTAGGATCTTGCCGATTGGTGAGCAGGAAAGGCCAGGTACGATGCCGTGGAACATAGTCCGGCTGCTCTGCAGCTGTCTTTGCTTGATTCCTAGCTTCTCCATGGTGTCCTTGTACAGGATGTTAATGCTACTGCCTCCGTCTATCAGCACTCGCGAGAAGCGAGCGACCGCCTATCAGTGGCCAAGGTGGCACTCAGAACTAGGGCATAGGAGCCCGGATTCGGCATCACCTCTGGGTGATCTGCCCTGCTCCAACTGATAGGCTTCTCGGACCAATGCATAAACTCTGGGGCATCTGATGCTACTGCATTTACTTCTTGCTGCTGCAGCCGCCTGCTGCGTCGATCATCAGCCACACTGGTGAACACTACATAGGCTCCATGCTCTTCTGGGTACTCATCTCGTACTGCGCTGACTAGCCTGGCAGCCGGCTGCTGGGGCGGAGGCGGCGGCCCAGCAGGCGGGGGAGGAAGGAGGCCGTCTCCCTTGGCGATTCTTGTAAGCCAGTGGCACTTTCGGGTGGTGTGGTTTGACGGCTTCGCCCCGCTGTGGAACTTGCAGGGACCGTCTAGAGTCTGCTCGTAAGAGAAGGCCGGCAACCAGTTGGACTTGCCGCCTTTCTGTCGCTTGACCGGAGGCGGCCCCTCCGGCTGTTGATCTTCGACTGATGCAACCTGCCGACTGCCGGAAGTCGGCTGTGGGGCCTTGTGCTTATTGTCATTCTATTTTTGTCTCCGACTGGCGTCTCCAGCCGGGGTTCTGGGAGCCTGAGGGGCCACTTTGCCAGCCGCGTTAACTTGAATTTCCGTCTTCATGGAGGAGTCGGCTGTGGCGTACTTGTCCGCTATGATCAGCAGCTCGTCGAGGGTCTCTGGCTCGTCGCAGAGTAGCCTGTGCTTGAGGAGGGTGCCTTCTCGGCACTCGGCGGTGAAGTACTCGATAGCCTGCACCTCGTGCACGCCCTCGCAGGAGTTCCGGAGCTCGCCCCAGCGCGTGAGGTAGTCGCGTGTCGACTCGTCAGGGCCTTGTACGCACAAGGAAAGCTGGCGCGGCTTGGGGGGTCGCTTGTACGTGCTTGTGAAGTTGCGGATGAAGGCCTCGGTGAAGTCGACCCAGCTGTTGATGCTGCGGGGCTTCAGACTGTTCAACCATGTCCGGGCCGTGCCCTGGAGCACGAGTGGAACATACTTCACGGCAACTCGCTTGTTGCTGTTCGCTATGTTGACGGCCGTGGAGTAGTCAACTAGCCAGTCTTCCGGCTTCACAGAGCCGGTATACTTGGGTGTGTCTCGGGGGAGCGTGAACCCTTTGGGAAAAGGCTCGTCTCGGATGCGGGGTCCGAAACAAGGCGGACCCAACTCATCTTCTTCTTCCAGCGCCAGGGATCGGTGGAGTCGGTCGATTCGATGGTGGGCGTCGTTTTCTCCGACTCCCTCTCGGCGGCCAAGGCAGCCACCGAGAGTCGGATGCTAAACAGGCGGTGGGGAAACTCGCCGTTCTCTTCTCGGTGGGGGAGGCAGGTAGTCGCCCTGCCGCTCCATTGCTCTCGGACGGTCGTCTTGGTCGTGCTCAATGGTGATGCGAGTCCGACTGTGACTGACAGCCGGCTCTTTGTCTTTTCTTCCGCGGACTCCACCAGTCGGCGTCCGAGACGTCGCGCCTTGATCTCGGCGGGGAGGCAAGTCGTCGTCTGGCCGTCGCGGCGCCTCCGTGCGGCCGCCGGCTGCATTCTGCGCGGCAACCGCGTCGAGGAGCTGCTGGACTCGCTCCGTCATCATGCGGCGCTCTTCGCCTTCAAAGTTCTTCAGCTCGTCAGTTGCCGCCTGGGCGGTGCGGGTATTCTCTGCAGGCGTGGCGTATACGGGGCGATTGGCCCCGAACAGGTTGGCTATGGTCGCGCCGCGCTGTCGGACCGCGCCTAGGCGGCTAGGCCCAGTCGGAGCCGGTGAGCCGCCCACAGCGCGATCCATCTTGCGCTGGTAGGCTTCTGACAAGCGCCTCATGCTTGCCAGCTTCTTGGCGCCTTCGATGATCTGAAGGCGGCGTGCCTCCAGCGTCTCGGCATCTGCGTCCTCTGGGATGGGCACAGTCAGGTCTTGCAGAGCCGCGTCGAGGGGGTCTTGAGCTCCTTCGCCGGAACGCTCATCATGACTGATGACGAGCACCTCCGTAACGGCACTTCCGCCGCTCTCCTCCTGAGGGAGCGGCTCGTTGTAGACCACCACATTGGAGGGGAATGCGTCGAGCGACGCGGCGTCGGAGTCGACCAGCATCGGGTCGGTGGAGCCTACGGACTCCAAGTCCACGGCAGGCTCGCCGGTGACGTGGAGTTGGTCGAGGAGGCCCGTGAGGAGGCTCTCGGGGCCACCCGTGCCTGCGTCGGATGCAGGCTTGTCGGAGAGGCGAACCTCGCCGACAAGTTCAGCGAGGTAGCTAGCTGCGCAAGCGGCCTCAGCGCTGCGCAGCGCGTCGATGTAGACTCCGTCTGGCGAGCCTGCCTGGCTGCGCTCGCCAGGGAGAAAAAGGGTTCCCGTCCAAAACAGATCTTCGAACGACGGTGCACCCTGCCCCACGGTGGGCGCCAAATGTCGGGGGTTGGGTGCGACATATGCCAAAGGATGGCTTATCATGGTGGGGGCGAGTAGAACGTCGTCAGTGCCTGGAAACGGGATGAGGTGAAGACATGCACGCTGGCGGATCTTACCCAGCTTCAGGGCTCTCCGAGGAGATAACACCCCTACTGCTGCTCTGCGGGGTCTCCGCATGGTCACTAAGGCACAGTGAATACAGGGTTTCTCCTAGAGCTGTGTCTGGAGGTAGGAGAAGGCAAGGCTAGCTTTCTCCTCCCCGTATGGTTTGTCTAATGCTAGATGGGTTCGAACCCTTTGCATGGGTGCCCTGGGGGGTTTATATAGGCCTACCCCCTAGGGGTACAATGGTAAAACCGGCTGGGTGCGGGTCCCAGCCGTCTGTCTCTCAGGCCGCCGTCTTCTCCGCCGACTCCTGGGGCCCGCCGGCTGGTGGGCCCCGCCGACTGGCCTGGTACGGGGGCGTCTGCCCGCGTCCGCCGCGGGCAGGTCTTGCCGGCTGCAGATTACTGTAGACATGCTTCTAATGACGCGGGCTTGGTCATGGGGTCATGGCAACAGTGCCGCCGCCTGACGGGCGATCACTGTTGCCATTCCCCCGTCGCGTCTGGTTAATGGCGTGTGGGGCCTGTGGGAGGGGACGGCCGACTCCTAGGGGCCGACTCTTGGCGCTCCCGCCGTCTTCAATACTCCCGCTGACTGGTAGGCCCTGCCGTCTCCGGGCCGTACAGACAGGCCGTCGTGGGTACAAGGCCCCGCCCCATGGGCTGACGTTAGGGCGGGCATGGCAACAGTGCTGCGCCGGGCGGAGATCTTCGTGGGTACGGCGCACTGTGGCCATGCCTGCCTTTAATTATCGGGGTGGTTGGAGTCGCGGGCCGACTTCCCATAGTCGGCTTCTTTGGAGTCGCCTCTGGGACTCGGCTTAACTGGGAGTCGCCTCTGGGACTCGGCTCATCTGGGAGTCGCCTCTGGGGACTCGGCTCATCTTGGAGTCGCCTCTGGACTCGCGGGGCGCAGTCTGCCCCGATGTCTTGAAAGGTTCTGGGACTCGGGTTAGCCTACCCGTGGCTCATTACTCCGACACTAAAGGATGGATTAAAAAACTCATGGATGCTATCTCTGTTATTGCTGCTTAATGCCCTATTTATACCGATCTAGCTTATAGCTAGGATTTCTAGAAAGATAAGTTGATGCAGCCCTCAGGGATGGAGTGCCTAAACTAACCTTCCTGAACAGAAGTAGCAGAGGTAGAAGATATGTAAATCATACCATCAAGGGGAAATGCACTATTGTTATGCTTGGGCCAGGTTAGCTGATCAAGGGAATATTCCTATCGGAAGAACAATCAGAAAATAAGGAGATAGTCAGTTGGCACTTTTCACACAAGAATCGCTTTTCGTATTAAGCACGGGAGTCGTAAGGAAAGACCTCTGCGTAGCTATCGGAACGAATTAATGAACGAAATAAACGAATTCCGGTGAAACCAAGGCGAATTTCTGAGCCAGCAGTGGGAAAAAGATGCCAAGTATTGAGATGCAACATTATGAATGGTGCGATCCGAAGTCTTACTATTTACTCAAAATTGACTCAAATGGTTGACTGGACTTCACAGAGGACTAAAGTCGGGAACTTAAACTAATGGTTTTGCCTTTCCACTTACCAATTGACTCTCATAAAAGGCTAGGCTACCTCTTCACATCGCACCTGATCCCGAATCATGTGCTCTATTCAGGGGATCAATAGTGGCTATTAAGCTTTTCCCTTTCTATATATTCTTGAGAATAAGTAAATACCATCCTTTTTCCTATCAGCATCTCTCTATCTGACAGTAAATATTGCTTTCAATCGATTAGGAACTAGGTTATTAAGTATGGATATGCCATATAATAAGGGAAAAGGCCTCAAGTTTTTTAGCACAAAAGAAAAGCCGATTCCAAATTTTCTATTTCCCGGCAAGTCTATGAGAGTCCTATTACGGATCCTCTGATCTTTAGCTTGAATGGTCGTGTTTTTATATAATTAGGTCTTTCTTCTGAGCTCTTCTATTACGGTACGGAAAAATCAAACCTATCACTCTCAAAGAATGGGTAAAAAGAATTCAAGCTAGGGGAGCCTACACTCTCTAACTACCTATACTACGCCCCCATTGATTGGAAACCCTCGGGGAAAATGATCCCATAAACAAAGGAATTATAGAAGACGAAATAGCAAAAAAACAGACTAATTCGATTCTAAAAAATCGATAATAGATATTTTATTCTGCTTAAATTGTCCCGACAAGGAGAGATATTCTATATTTGAATCAGATTGGATTTCGTAGTATACCAATGTGAGCCAAACTATTACTATTTCATCTAACTTGAATAACCAAGGACTGAACTTGACTATGGATTCTGATAACTCGAGAAGTTTTTATTTGGTTATGATCCAAAAAGAAAAAAGAAAGGTTTAACAAGCCATGAGAAAATAGAGTAAAGTAACGATACGTTCTGTTTGCATAACGTGTATACGCCACGCCATACAATCGAAATAGAAACATGGGACGATTCCAGAATTTTGAATAGATCCGTGGGGATGAGAGAAGTTGTTGTTGAGAAATATGAAATTGGAAAGGAAGTCAAACTCCTTAGGGAACCTGTGATCGGTTGTACCTGTACTTTAGTGATACGAAAACTCGCTATTCACTCAGTTTCTGGTCAATAATAAGATTATGTAGGAGAGATGGCCGAGTGGTTCAAGGCGTAGCATTGGAACTGCTATGTAGGCTTTTGTTTACCGAGGGTTCGAATCCCTCTCTTTCCGTTTCTGTTAATTCACCAACGTTACCGACCACAATGAAATTTCTAGTAAGAGGAAAATCCGTCGACTTTCTAAATCGTGAGGGTCAAGTCCCTCTATCCCCAATAAAAAGCCCATTTTACTTCCTAACTATTGTACCAACCTCTATTTTTCATTAATGGTTCAAACAAGATTCACTATCTTTCTTATTCTACTCTTTCACAAACGGATCCGAACTGACTTCTTTGGATCTTATCCCATTCATACAAATGAACATATTATAGTATAGGCAAGTAATCCCTATTATTAAGTAAGTCATTCACAATCCATATCATTATCCTGGTATTTACTAAGTCCAATTTGAGAATACTTTTTTTCTTTTTGAGTCCATTTAATTGACACAGATACAAGTACTCTACTAGGATGATGCACAATAAATAGTCAGGATAGCTCAGTTGGTAGAGCAGAGGATTGAAAATCCTCGTGTCACCAGTTCAAATCTGGTTCCTGGCACAGAACGAACAATGAATGCCTTTTCGGGAAAGAAAAGGGCCACATATTTTTTATAGGGAAAAGCTTTTTTTAAGGGGAAGAATCATCAACAAAAAATCCAGGAAAGAACAGCGAAGGAAAAACGTGAAAAAACAAGTGTTTTCCCGGAACGGAACAGCGGAAATTCCATACGTTGATCACCAATGTTGCATGTCTTTCCTTAAGCTGGAGTACTTTGAGTTAGAAGGCCCACTTTATTCGTCCTTTTAAAGCCTACTTATTCGTCTAGCTATTTCCAATTCTGATAAATAACCCGATCATATCATATCTTGGAAAACCCTAAGACTACCCAAGGTTGTACCCTACAGTGTTACCTATAGTCTATACTTGTGTATACGTTGCCTTCTGGGGTGGCAAGCTAGAACCAAGTAGTCTAGGTATCAATTCCAATTTAAGTCAATGATCCTCATTTTCTCCAACATTAAGAAGATTATTGGTAAGGTGACCAACCATCACGCAGGATTCCGGGTCGGAGTAGCACCTCTTGCCCGATATATACAGGTCGTTACTGGCGATTCGTTTGTGCCCTATGGTGTTCAATTGCCCGTTTGTTCCCTCCCCCTCGGGACGGGTCAACCTACTTTGCCCGCTCAGGCGCTCCAAAATGCTCTGACTAGACCACCGACACCCATGATTTGTCCATCATTCAAAATGGTATTTCGTAAGGGACAGTTGACCAAGGAAGCACAACGTGGGTGGACGCGTGGCATGTAGACGACGCGGTTTATTTCTCCAGAAATTAGCCGGATTAAAATAACATGCACTGAAGAAAACAAAGAAAGATGAGAAAAAAAAGAACAGAAAAGGAATAAAAAAAGAAACTGAACTGAAGAACGATTAGAAAGAGAAGAAATAACTAACTAGTCCATTCAGGGCTCCTTGCGGAGATCACTCCAACTTCTCTAGGTTGCGACAAGTGGCGTGCTGTATGTGCGTCACTTGTCGCAACCTGTGAGTTTTCCCTTTTTTCATAGATTCGTTTATTCAAAATGTTTTATCTCTTAAACCGTGCGTCCAAATCTCGAACTGCTTTCGCCGTTGGATTCCTCGTGTCGAGATCTTCAAAACTAGATTCCATGTTGATAGGTTTTGACGAACTTTTTTTCACGAAAAAACCGGACGAAAAAACCGAACCGGGAACACGAGTTTTTTCCCTTTTCGAAAGAGGCACGCCCGTGCCTCTTACGAAATCACAACCGTGCCTCTCGCGGAAGCAAAACCGTGCCTCTCGCGGAAGAAAAAAACAGAAAACGCTTTTTTTCCCTTTCCGAAAGAGGCACGCCCGTGCCTCTCGCGAAAGCACAACCGTGCCTCTCATGAAAGAAAAAAACAGAAAACATGTCCTTTTCTGTTTCCGAGGAGGCACGACCGTGACTCTCGCGAAAGCACAACCGTACCTCTCGCGGAAGCAAAACCGTGCCTCTCGCAAAAGGGAAAAAAAATAGAAAACACGTTTTTCCGTTTCCAAGAGGCACGGCCGTGCCTCTCGCGAAAAAATGCGTTTGTTTTGCGCAAAAAATTATTTTTTTCAAAAAAAAAATTGGTCGAAAAGCTAGGGAAGACCGATGGAAAACCAAAACGTCAAAAAACCCCGAAAAAACCCGTTTAAAAAGCCGAAAACGCGTGCGGAAAAAAAATCTGAAGGAAGCGCCTAGAGCGCGACACGTGGCGAATGGCTGAGAGCGCGCCGAGTGGTGCTGATCGTTGCGAGGCTCCCGAAGAAGTGCTCGTTAATTAGTTGCTCCCGGGTTCGACTCCCCATCACCTCACACTTTTTGCGTTTGAAACCCAGGAAAAAAGAACGGAACGGGCCGCCCCTATTAGAAGCGCCTGCATGCGCCAGTTGGCGAACTGGCCCATAAGCGTCAAATAGGATTTGCCTGTTTCTGGCAATTAGTGCGTCCCAAAACTCGCGCTCCGGCCCAAGTTCCCCAGGGGACTGCTGATAGTAATATACACGCAAGCCTCTGTTTCTCTCGGCCCACAATCGCTCGTCCCAAGCGTTCGCACCCGCCGCCGCCGCCTCCTCAATCTCCGGGGACCTAAACCTCGACAGTACCCCAAGCTCCCTCCGCCTTCCGCGCCGCCACCGCAAGGCTCTCCCGCCTCGCGCCGTGCCCGGGACGATACGATGGTGGGGCTCTCGGAGGGGGAGAAGCACTTCATCCGCGGCGGCATCGCGCAGGACCTCCGGGCCGACGGCCGCACGCGGCTGCAGTTCCGGGCCCTCACCGTCGAGACAGGAATCATCCCTCAGGTATGTGAAGAATTCGTACGCCTTCCTCGGGGCTGCTACCGTGGCTTAATCTTTTTTCGGATTGGGTGGTGGTGCTTGTAGGCCAACGGCTCGGCGCGTGTTAGGATGGGTGCGACCGAAGTTATCGCCAGCGTCAAGGTATGCTCCCTTGCACCTAACCGACTATGAATCAGCCTCAGAGTTATATGTGTATGTATGATAATTTCTGCCCTATGGAAGATATCTTGCATTATACAGCACGTTTCTGTTTTGAAAATCATAGCAAAAAGTAACTGTCTATCACTCAGCATTTATTGTTCTAATAACGTGGTTCACATTCATAACTTGTTGGTGTTGGAAGCTTTGAGATGATTAAAAAAACTCTTGGCATGTTCTATTCTACTTATTCCTCCGTTTTAGTTCTATTTTTACGTTTTTCTTTTCTTACTATCAATATTCATCTGCAGGCTGAGTTGGGGAAACCAACCATTCTTCATCCCGACAAAGGAAAAGTTTCCATTTATGTTGATTGTAGTCCAACTGCTGCGCCTATGTTTGAGGTTGGTAATGCATTGTACTTGGATCATACTGAAAAAACAGAATAATCTCTTATGTTAATAATCTGAATCAGCAACTATTTCTGTGTTATACTTAGGTTATCTCATGTGGTTCTTTTATGTAATAGACATAGACATGAGTCGGTTTACTGATTTTCTTCACTGAACAATGGATACCGGTATTGTAATGATGGAATTGTTGGCTATGAAGAGTAGTGTGGTCATTAGTAATACTGTGAAGAAATATCAAAAGCTATTTGATATTTTATATTATTATTATTTGGCCTTGCAGATAGGTTCCTTTCAACGATGCACTCCTTATGTAATCATAGTATGCATTAAAGCTAAATAAGCATTGAAGTACAAAAATATATTCCTGCTATGCACCATGTAACAAAATGTGTACGCTGCTACCTACTATCCGGCTTAAAAGGCCCACGCGTATCCCTAGGTCGACAATTGAACCAACATAACATGAGTTATGTATCTCAACAGATATACCATTGAAAACTTTAGATGCTATATTTTCTAATGATATACAACAAATATACAATGTGATATACAATTTATATTACATTCATCGAATTGGCGATCTAGGGATACACGTGGGACTTTCAAAGCAGAAAGGAGGTAGTATTAGTTAAAGCATTCATGTTCTAATTATTAAAAGAACTAAACTAATTAGGAGTACAAGCCTAATTACTATTTTGTTAGACAAATGCACAACTCATAAGGGGCAGAGCTGTACAGCAGAGCAGTAGATTGCTATGCGAGAGAAAAAGCAGACTGAACATCCTTGACTTTGAAACACTGCTATATCAGAAATTATTTTTGTTTGCTTTGTGATCACATTCCGTTTGAAAGTTTTTTTGGCTCATAATTGACTTATTTGCCCTAAATTTAATTTTATTTAGGGTAGAGGTTCGGAAGAATTGTCTGCTGAGCTCTCTGTTGCGCTGCAAAGATGTTTACTGGGTGGTAAAAGTGGGGCAGGTAACATACAGTTTTATTGTTCACAATTAATTGTGTCTCTCTTATCTTTTTTAATAGACGTCACAGTCTCATATCTTGTTTTGATCTTGCTGGACTCTATTTGGTTGCTTATAGTTGTGGCTCAAGAAACAAGTACTGCAAGCCCCTCACACAGTTTTTGTTGAAGCCTTCATTGGTATTGCAGTGCACATCGATTTCATGAAGCTTTGCACTCCTAACTTCTTATACTATACTTGAATATTTCCATAAAAACTTGATATAAAATCTGATACCATTTCTCTTGCCTGATTTCAATTATGCCTACTTTTTGAACATTGCTTTAAGCAATTTTTTCATTACATTTTTTTCATGCTATTGGAAGTACAACCCTACACAGATATTAACTTCATTACATCAAACTTGTGTTATCAAGTGAATTGCAGTTCGATATTTGGATGCACCAATCCACAAGCAAAGTTCACTAAGATACATCAACTACAATTTATTTTCCTTGGTTTTTAATAGCTCAGGCATGTCAATTTCACTATTGCCATCAGTCAGTCGCCGATGCGTCGATGGATTATCGCATGGTGTAATTGCCTTTATTTAACTTGAGATGGATTATCTCATGGAATAATTGTAGGCAGGGTTCCGTTTTTCAGCCAAAAGTGCTGTTAACTGGTGGTTACGGATTTTGTGCTCCCGGGCAGGATTTGGTAAACTGGTTCAAGTTCATATGTATAAATTTGAACCTAAAAAAGGTTTTTATAAGAAACTGTGAAACACTTTCTATTCCTGATAGTCTATCGAGATATGCATCACTACAACACTTTTCCATTTAAAACTGCTATAACTTAGCAAGCACATCAGGCAGTAAACCCTTCTGGACAGCAAGCAAATTAGTCAGATTATTTCCTTTTGCACTTTCTGCCAGGTTTGAATAGTGGGTTGTGATTAATTTAGTTGGTAGGAATAGGCGAGGATAGCAAGTCATTTCCAAATGAACAAGCCTATGTTTTAGGCAATAGACGGTTATTGCACAAACATGAACTCAAGTTCGGTTTAGAAACATCGGGCGGTTATCCACCAATGGACACTGGTGTGGTAATCAATCTGTCCAAAATAGAAAAGTGAAACACTGCCAGCTTATAGGTTCTTTCTTCTCCGATCTGCCAAGTTGTGTCTGCTCGTGAATTCCTTGGGTTAACCATTAAGAGAAGATCCTGTTTGGATTTTAGTGATTTAAACCAAATTCAGCTCTGTTTCTGATGTCCTCTTCTTTCCTGTAGTCAAGAAAACTTCAACGAGAGTGGATTTTCATTATTTTATGTTTTTATATTATTTTCTTTCTAGAAGACTGCAAATAGACCATCACTTGGTATCAATAACTGTTTCCATCTAATTGAGCCCACATGCAATAATGCACATTTCAGGGGCTGCAATCGATTTATCGTCTCTGATTGTTGTTGAGGGAAAAGCCTGCTGGGATCTGTACATTGATGGACTTGTGGTCAGTTCTGATGGTAATTTGCTTGATGCACTGGCGGCTGCGATAAAGGTAGTATGTGGTTTCTATTGCTTCACCCAATGTATCCCTTGAAGTGTCAAGTTATATCTTTTGTTGAAAGTGTCAGTAAAGTGAGGAGCATTAATTCAGCATATTTTTTGGTTAAAAAGTGTCATCCATTTTCTTGTACTCCATTCTAATGGCTATGGAGAATGAAAGGACTGACTTAGCCATTATGTTGGGATACAAAGAAGGAACAAATGGAAGCATATGGATTTCCATTATACTTCCTCAGTCCTTTAACTTCAAACATATAAACTATACTGAACTTCTTTGTTCTTATCTCTGTTTATGTACTGGTAGCTGCAGATCAATCCCAGATAAATTTGTTTTGTGTCATTCGCTGGCATCGAAGCAGAACAAATTTGTGAAATATAAATCATGGTTCGTGGAGGCCAGCTATCACAATTTCTGCTGACTTCCATGCATGAGGTTTTGATGCAAATCCCCCAGTTTAATCGGTAGTTGAGTTCCTTGGTAGACTTTTAAAGGGTGCTGTTTGAAACAATGTGATTTTCGGAACGTAGAACACGGAGCTATATTGGAATTAGTAAACAAGGCATTAGTTCTAGTTACTTTTGTAAATCTTGGATGAATTGCTTGACTTTGAGTCATTTTCAGCAGTTTCTACTCTCTGTTATATGCGTTGCTATTAAGTGTCAACTATTTGTGTTATGCTTGATGATTGTGCTGTGCTGTCTAGTGCATATTGCACTGGTTGGCATGATTAATTAAGACTAAAGAGGTTTGTACATTTGCTGAGTACTAATATTCTGTGTACTTATTTGCAGGTAGCTTTGAGTGATACAGGTATACCAAAAGTTAATGTTTCTCTTAATAATGAAACGGATGGAGAGCCTGAGGTTGATATTAGTGATGAAGAATTTTTGCAATTCGACACTTCTGGTGTGCCTGTTATAATTACATTGACCAAGGTATATGATTTCCTTTTTCTTTTTCTTTGAGTTGTTGCCAAGAAGTATGCTACTCCCTCCGTTCCTAAATATAAGTCTTTTTACAGATTTCAATAAGGACTACATACGGATGTATATAGACATAATTTTAAAGTCTAGATTCACTCATTTTGCTCCGTATCTAGTCCGCATTTGGAATCTCTAAAAAGACGTATATTTAGAAACGGAGGGAGTATATTAGTTGCCTGATTATTGAATGGTTTAGAAATCCTGTAGCATGATAATAATCATAATTTGATAGGATTATGATGGTCATTCAAATTGAGTTTACTATTCAATTCACTTTCAGTTGTCTCCATTTTGATGTTCCAGCGGCAAAGTATGTTTCAAGCTGTTGTGCAGCACCAGTTTCTAGTAAACATTGGTGCTACAATTAGTTTAGTCGAAAAACGGCCCTCTTTATTTTCTCGTGTTTATGACTAGATATTTGCTTATGTTGTGTTCCTAAATGCATTCCTGTGTATATATGTATCACATTTGCTGGTTTGTGATATACTTGTTCTTGAGCCAGGTTGGTAAGCACTACATTGTTGATGCCACCTCGGAGGAGGAATCGCAGATGAGTTCTGCGGTTTCCGTTTCAGTCAACAGCCATGGCCAGATATGTGGGTTAACCAAGAGGGGAGGCGCAGGGTTGGATCCAAGCGTCATTTTTGATATGATATCCGTGGCCAAGAATGTAAGCCAACGGTTCTATACTCTACTGGAATCAGCATTCGCAGCTGCTGAAGCAGTAGCGGATGAGTAGAGAAAAAGAAGCATAGAAGATACCCGTGATCACGCTGACCGCCCGTAGTTGACCTTGCTAATGCCTCAGAAGAATGTACTATCTTGGTGCCGCAATTGCCAATGTTTTGCACAAGCTTTTGGTTTTGGTGTTATGTAGTGTCGAGTGCCATACGTTGGTGAAATGTTTTGCTGTATAATTATTTTGTTGTAGCTGTTCGGAGGTTGGATTAGAGTTAAGCATGAAACTCTGATGGTTGCAAGTAGTTCAACTGTTTCAGCAGTGTCAGGAGTTAAGGCATGCAAGTTGTCCAATCATGCATGATTTGTGTGTCAATTTTCATTTTAGTGATGCCACTTGATAAACTGTTAGGGCAAAAACATGGGTTTTTAAGAGAGAAAAGAAACGCTTAAGACCCGCCCTAAAGCATTGTAAGGCCTTCCACTATGTAGGCCAAAAGTGATGCCAAATTTGCTTTTTGGACATTTGGCACCGATGCCCTACGTTGCCAAGCCGCTGCCAAATAAAAATTTCTAGGCACCGGAGCACCTACATGCTCCGAAGCCAAATCAAATCCTTCAACGAAATAAATTAAGCGCGGCGTGTTAATATGTAATACTTGTGTTGTAACAGTCTGGCACGTCCAGCCCTTGTATCTAGGATCTTAACCGTAGCCCAGGCATGCGTGCCTATCTCTTCGGGCTTCTCCTCTATGTAAACCTGCTGTACAATGGTGTAATGTGTGTGAGATAATCAATCTACTGTTCTACTTGGTATTAGACACCAGGTCCTCGCCATGGACGACAACCACGGCTCCTCCTTCGCGGCAACCAGCTTCGCCTCCTCCCCAAGCTCCATCTCCGGCACCTCGCATGCCCCCGCTGCCGGCACCACTCCGGCCACCGGCCCCGCCACCTCGACTCCGTTCGTCTTCGGCACTCTACCCTCCTCCTTCTCCGGTACCTCCCCCCACACCGGATCCCAGTTCGCCCCCATCTTCTCCTCCTCTGTGCCCCCGCCGCCAGCACCCCCAGCCAAACACCCCATCTTCCAAGATCACATCTCAAACCACATAAAATTCCTTCTCAATCCTGCCGAACACAACTACCACAAGTGGAAGACTTTCTTCCTCATGGTTCTCGTCCGCTACGGCGTCACTTACCTCATCGAGCACCCCCCCTCTCCCCAACGCCGACGCCCAGTACCTCGAACTCGACACTCATGTCGTTCTCTGGATGTATTCCACCCTCGCGGACACTCTCGTTGACCATGTGATCGGCGCCACCAACACCCACGCGCTCTGGACGCGGATCCGCGACTACTTCCTCTCCAATCGTGCTGCCCAGTACATGATGCTGAACAGGCAGTACCGCAACCTCAAATAGGAGGATCTCTCGGTGGACGAGTACGCGCACCGCATGAAGCTGCTCACTGCCGGCCTCGCCGACATCGACCATGCGGTCACCGAGGTCGACCTCACCACCCAATTTCTCCACGGCCTCGACCAACGCCTCGACAACATCCGCGTCGTCTTGGGTGACACCGTCCCTCTGCCGCCGTTCGAGACGGTCTTCTTGCAGGTCAAACTCGCCGAGGAGAACCTCGCCCAGCGCGCCGCCGAGGCGGGCGCCATCGTTCTTGCGGTCCACGGGAGCGGTCCTCCCACGGGCGGCTCCTCCGGGACCACCGGATCCAGCTCTCGCTCCGGTGATCGTGGCGATCGTCCCCAGGAGCGCTCCACCGACCGCGGCCACGACCAGTCCAACGGGCGCGGCTACAACTCGCGTCAGCCTGATGGCGGTGATAGCGGTGAGCGCGGGCGCGGGCGCGGCCGTGGGCGTGGCCGTGGACGCGGACGCGGCGACCAGGGCCGCGGCGCCGCCCTGCCCTTCTCTCCGTACACGGGCTTCTTCGCTCCTTATGGGATGGCCCTGCCGCCGCCCCGTCCTGGCTGGGTCCCTCCAAACGCCGCGGGCGTCCTCGGTCCCCGGCCTGGCTCCCATGCCCAGGCCTACCCCATGCAGTACCACGCCTACGCTGCTCCGACGCCGTATCAGCCGCCCCCACCTTCATGGGATCATCTCGCCATGTTGAACGCCGCCTACAGCGCCCAAGGCTTCCCCAACTACGTCGCCACGCCTAACGAGTGGTACCTCGACAGTGGCGCCTCCAACCACGTGACTGGCAACTCTGGTAACCTCACCACCTTGTCTTCTTCTTTACAGCATAATTTGTCAAGCATTGTTGTAGGCAACAGCTCCCACATGCCTATCCACTCCATCGGCTCCACCACAATCTCACCACACAACTTTCATTTACGCAACATCCTTTTCTCCCCTAATGTCACCACTAGTCTTATCTCTGTTCGCCAATTTACCAAAGATAATTCTTGCTCGATAGAGTTTTACCTGTTTGGTTTTCTTGTGAAGGACCTTCGCACCAAGAAAGTCATCATGATCTCCGCTAGCTCCGGCGACCTCTACCCTTTCATCAGCAATAACAAGACATGGCGTGCTGCTTTCTCCGCCCAAGCTTCTTCCGGTGATGTGTGGCATCGTCGGCTCGGCCACCCTAGTGCTCAGTCTCTTAGCTCGTTAGCACATGATTTTCTTGTTCCTTGTAATAAACCCTCCTCCGCCCCATGTAGTGCATGTCAACTTGGGCGGCAACCGCGTCTTTCTTTTCCCACTTCTACTAGCCGCACTTATAAACCCTTTGAGTTAATCCATTGTGACTTGTGGACATCTCCTGTCATGAGTTTTTCTGGCTACCAATATTACTTGGTCATACTTGATGATTACTCCCATTTTTCGTGGTCCTTTCCGCTACGCAACAAATCCGACACGTCCACCACGCTCCAACGCTTCTTCTCTTACATCAACACCCAATACAACGTCATCATCAAAGCTCTCCAATGCGATAACGGCGGCGAATTCATCAACTCCTCCCTTCGCTCCTTCTTCTCCACCAATGGCATTGTGTATCATTTTTCCTGCCCACACACCTCTCCACAAAATGGTAAGGCCGAGCGCCTTCTCCGAACCACTAACGACATTGTTCGTACCCTTCTCATCCAAGCTAGCTTGCCACCCCCATTTTTGTTGGGGAACGTAGCAGAAATTCAAAATTTTCTACGCATCACCAAGATCAATCTATGGAGATACTAGCAACGAGAGAGAGGGGAGTGCATCTTCATACCCTTGAAGATCGCGATGCGGAAGCGTTACAAGAACGCGGTCGGTGGAGTCGTTCACTAAGTGATTCAGATCACGACCGAATCCGATCTAAGCACCGAACAACGGTGCCTCCGCGTTCAACACACGTACAGCCCGGGGACGTCTCCTCCTTCTTGATCCAGCAAGGGGAGAGGAGAAGTTGAGGGAGAGCTCCGGCAGCACGACGGCGTGGTGGTGGAGCTTGCAGTTCTCCGGCAGAGCTTCGCCAAGCACTACGGAGGAGGAGGAGGTGTTGGGGAGGGAGAGGGCTGCGCCAGGGGAAGGGTGAAGCTCCCATGCGCCTCCCCACTATATATAGGGGTGGAGGGGGCTCGTTTCTTGCCCTCCAAGTCCATTGGGGCGTTGGCGAAGGTGGGAGGAAAGAAATCCCATCATTTCCTTCCCCACCGATTGTTATCCCCCCTTTTTAGGGATCTTGGTCTTATCCCTTCGGGATATGATCTTATTCCTTCTAAGGGGGGATCTTGGTGCGTCTTGACCAGGGGTGTGGGGCTTTCCCCCACTACCCACGTTCATGTGGGCTCCACTCCGGAACCTTCTAGAACCTTCCCGGTACAATACCGAAAAATCCCGAACATTTTCCGGTGGCCAAAATAGGACTTCCCATATATAAATCTTTACCTCCGGACCATTCCGGAACTCCTCGTGACGTCTGGGATCTCATCCGGGACTCCGAACAATATTAGGTAACTGCACACTAATTCCCATAACAACTCTAGCGTCACCGAACCTTAAGTGTGTAGACCCTACGGGTTCGGGAATCATGCAGACATGACCGAGACAGCTCTCTGGCCAATAACCAACAGTGGGATCTGGATACCCATGTTGGCTCCCACATGTTCCACGATGATCTCATCGGATGAACCACGATGTCAAGGATTCAAGCAATCCCGTATACAATCCCTTTGTCAATCGGTACGTTACTTGCCCGAGATTCGATCGTCGGTATCCCAATACCTCATTCAATCTCATTACCGGCAAGTCACTTTACTCGTTCCGTAATGCATGATCCTGTGACTAACTACTTAGTCACATTGAGCTCATTATGATGATGCATTACCGAGTGGGCCCAGAGATACCTCTCCGTCATACGGAGTGACAAATTCCAGTCTCTATCCGTGCCAACCCAACAGTCACTTTCGGAGATACCCGTAGTGCACCTTTATAGCCACCCAGTTACGTTGTGACGTTTGGTACACCCAAAGCACTCCTATGGTATTAGGGAGTTACACAATCTCATGGTCTAAGGAAATGATACTTGACATTAGAAAAGCTTTAGCAAACGAACTACACGATCTTGTGCTATGCTTAGGATTGGGTCTCGTCCATCACATCATTCTCCTAATGATGTGATCCCGTTATCAATGACATCCAATGTCCATGGTCAGGAAACCATGACCATCTATTGATCAACGAGCTAGTCAACTAGAGGCTCACTAGGGACATGTTGTGGTCTATGTATTCACACATGTATTACGGTTTCCAGTTAATACAATTATAGCATGAACAATAGACAATTATCATGAACAAGGAAATACAATAATAACCATTTTATTATTGCCTCTAGGGTATATTTCCAACAGTCTCCCACTTGCACTAGAGTCAATAATCTAGTTCACATCACTATGTGATTGTAATGAATTCAACACCCATGGGGTTTGTTCATATCTCTCTTGTGAGAGAGGTTATTAGTCAACGGGTCTGAATCTTTCAGATCCGTGTGTGCTTTACAAATCTCTATGTCATCTCCTAGATGCAGCTACCACGCTCTATTTGGAGCTATTCCAAATAACTGTTCTACTATACGATTCCGGTTTACTACTTAGAATAATCCGGATTAGTGTCAAAGTTTGCATCGGCGTAACCCTTTACGACGAACTCTTTTACCACCTCCATAATCGAGAAAATTCCTTAGTCCACTAGTTACTAAGGATATGTTTGACCGCTGTCTTGTTATCCATTCCTGGATCATTCTTGTACCCCTTGACTGACTCATGGCAAGGCACACTTCAGGTGCGGTACACAGCATAGCATACTGTAGAGCCTATGTCTGAAGCATAGGGGACGACCTTCGTCCATTCTCTTTCTTCTGCCGAGGTCATGTCTTGAGTCTTACTCAATACTCACACCTTATAACACAGCCAAGAACTCCTTCTTCGTCGATCTATTTTGAACTTCTTCAAAATCTTGTCACGACATGTATTCATTTGAAAGTATTATTGAGCGTTTTTGATCTATCCTTATAGATCTTGATGCTCAATGTTCAAGTAGCTTAATCCAAGTTTTCCATTGAAAAACACCTTTTCAAATACCCTATCACCCCGTTCGGATGTTGATATTGAGGCCCAGATTTTGGCATTGGGCATTAGACAGACCGAATATCTTTGTTTGGATGGCCATGGAATTGATGCTCGGTATTGGCCCAAGATATTGGTCGGCCTGCTTTCCTTCCCCGCTTTTACTATCCCGAAATCAGAGGCTCCTACCTGGACTTCGCTCTGAATTCGGGGATCGAGCACCCACTTACCGGTTCGTTCGCCCACACTCTGGAAAACGAAGAAGCAGCACGCGGAAGGAGGGGATGAAGGGCGGTGGCGCGGCGCACATCGAACTCCCCGGCAGCGCGACGCAGGTGCCTCTCCTTCCCTCTTCCTCCGGCACGGGTGTGCCTCTCCGCCTTTCTCATTCCCGCACAGGCACCTCCGGCGCAGGCTCACAACCCGCTCCCCAACCCCGCCTCCGATGCACAAGCACTATAGGGGCCGCTGCCTTGCCTCCCATGGCGATGGCTGCATCTCTCCCCGCCCCCAATGGATGTTGTTGCTTCTCCATGGGCACTATCACCTAGGCCCCCATCTCAGGAAACCCTAGAATCTTATAATCCCTTCTAATTTCTATACAATGTTCATCCTATTACAAATAAGCAATTCCAATGTAGAGAATGACCATCCAAACAAGCTTCAGAATTGAGCTCCTTATGCGAATTCCAAGTGTCAATTTCGTGCACATCCAAACAATAGAATTCAGATTCAATGTCAATATCAAAGTCAAGAAGATTTGATATTGGGGCCAATTCAATACCACGGCCCTCAATATCAACATCCAAACAGAGCATATATGCTTTCTAGAAATTCTATATCATTTCTGATCAATAATACGTCAACAACATATACTCATCAGAAATTCTATAGTGCTCCCACTCACTTCTTTGGAAATACAAGTTTCTCATAAACTTTGTATAAATCCAAAATCTTTGATCATCCCATCAAAGCGTATATTCCAACTCCGAGATGCTTACTCCAGTCCTTAGAAGGATTGCTGGAGCTTTGCATACTTGTCAGCATCTTTTAGGATTGTCAAACCTTCTGGTTGTATCAGATACAACCTTTCCTCAAGAAAATCATCGAGGAAACTATATTTTGACATCCTATCTGCAAGATTTCATAAATAATGCAGTAGCTGCTAATATAATTCTAACAGACTCTTAGCATCGCTACGAGTGAGAAAGTATCATCATAGTCAACTCCTCGAACTTGTCGGAAAACATCTCAGCGACAAGTCGAGCTTTGTTAATGGTGACACTTACCATCATTGTCTGTCTTCCCTTTTAAAATCCATCTGTACCCAACAGCCTTATGACCATCAAGTAGTTCTTCCAAAGTCTACACTTTGTTTTATACATGGATCTTCTCTCAGATTTTATGGCCTCGAGCCATTTATCGGAATCCGGGCCCACCATCGCTTCTCCATAGCTCGTAGGTTCATTGTTTTCTAGCAACATGACCTCCAAGACAGGATTACCGTACCACTCTGAAGCAGTACGCGTCCTTGTCGTCCTACGAGGTTCAGTAGTGACTTGATCCGAGGCTTCATGATCACTAGCATCAGCTTCCACTTCAATTGGTGTAGGTGCCATAGGAACAACTTCCTGTGCCCTGCTACACACTAGTTGTAGTGACGGTTCAATAACCATATCAAGTCTCCACCATCCTCCCACTCAATTCTTTCGAGAGAAACTTTTCCTCGAGAAAGGACCCGTTACTAGAAACAATCACTTTTGCTTCCGGATCTGAAATAGGAGGTATACCCAACTGTTTTGGATGTCCTATGAAGATGTATTTATCTGCTTTGGGTTCGAGCTTATCAGGATGAAACCTTTCTTTCACGTAAGCGTCGCAGCCCCAAACTTTCAAGAAACGACAGCTTAGGTTTCTCTAAACCATAGTTCATACGGTGTCATCTCAACGGAATTACGTGGTGCCCTATTTAAAGTGAATGTGGTTGTCTCTAATGCCTAACCCATAAACGATAGTGGTAATTCGATAAGAGACATCATGGTATGCACCATATCCAATAGGGTGCAGTTGTGATGTTCGGACACACCATCAAACTATGGTGTTCCAGGCGGTATTAGTTGTGAAACAATTTCCACAATGTCTTAATTGTGTGCCAAATTCGTAACTCAGATACTCATCTCTATGATCATATCATAGACATTTTATCCTCTTGTCACGACGATCTCCAACTTCACTCTGAAATTACTTGAACCTTTCAATAATTCAGATTTGTGTTTCATCAAGTAAATATACTCAGTATCTACTCAAATCATGTGCGAAGTAAGAACATAACGATATCCACTGCGTGCCTCAGCACTCATTGGACTGCACACATCAAAATTTATGACTTCCAACAAGTTGCTTTCTTGTTCCATTTTACTGAAAACGAGGCTTTTAGTCATCTTGCCCATGTGGTATGATTTGCATGTCTCAAGTGATTCAAAATCAAGTGAGTCCAAACGGCATCTGCATGGAGTTTCTTCATGCGTATATACCAATATACATGGTTCACATGTGAAAGTGCAACTATCCCTAGGTGGTTTTGGTAATTAATAACAACATATAGCTCATTGAGCTAATTCTATTCCAAGACTATTATTTCAGGAAAGCTCAATGAATGGCGTGGCATGGATGATGAAAGTGGACCCCTCAAAATACTAAGGACAAAGGATTGGCTCAAGCTCAAAAGCTCAAGACTCTTCATTTTACATTTTAGTGATCCAAGATCACATTGAGTCTATAGGAAAAGCCAATACTATCAAGGAGGGATGAGGTGTTGCTTAATGAGCCTCTTGCTTCATGTGCTTAGTGATATGCTCCAAAACCCTCAACTACTTTCCCACATCCACAAATGACCTAAACCCAAAGCCAAAATCGGTCACACCGAAACTTCCTATCCGACGCCACCGATTCCAAAAGTCATAGCCACTGCCACAAACCCTAAGCAAATCGGTCTTACCGATAGGGATCTCGGTCTCACCGAGATGAGGTTGCAATCTCTCTGTTTCCCTTCGTAACGTTTTGGTATAATCGAAGTGAGCGATCGGTCCCACCGAGATTGCAATGTAAACTCTCTGTTTCCTTTTTGTAACATTTCGGTCTCACTGAAAAGAGCAAATCGGTCCCACCGAGTTTACCTGACCAACTCTCTGGAAAGCTTATTACCAAATTGGTCTCACCGAGTTTGTGTAATCGGTCTTACCGAGATTACGTTATGCCCTAACCCTAACCGAATCGGTCTCACCGAGATGCATGTCGGTCCCACCGAAAATCACTAACGGTCACTAGGTTTACTAAATTGGTTCGACCGAGTTTAACAATTCGGTCCCACCGAGTTTGGTAAATTGTGTGTAACGGTTAGATTTTGTGTGGAGGCTATATATACCCCTCCACCTCCTCTTCATTCGTGGAGAGAGCCATCAGAACAAACCTACACTTCCAACTTGCTATTTCTGAGAGAGAACTACCTACTCATGTGTTGAGGCCAAGATATTCCATTCCTACCATATGAATCTTGATCTCTAGCCTTCCCCAAGTTGCTTTCCACTCAAATCTTCTTTCCACCAGATCCAAACCCATTGAGAGAGAGTTGAGTGTTGGGGAGACTATCATTTGAAGCACAAGAGCAAGGAGTTCATCATCAACGCACCATTTGTTACTTCTTGGAGAGTGGTGTCTCCTAGATTGGCTAGGTGTCACTTGGGAGCCTCCGACAAGATTGTGAGTTGAACCAAGGAGTTTGTAAGGGCAAGGAGATCGCCTACTTCGTGAAGATCTACCGCTAGTGAGGCAAGTCCTTCGTGGGCGACGGCCATGGTGGGATAGACAAGGTTGCTTCTTCATGGACCCTTCGTGGGTGGAGCCCTCCGTGGACTCGCACAGCCGTTACCCTTCGTGGGTTGAAGTCTCCATCAACGTGGATGTATGATAGCACCACCTATCGGAACCACGCCAAAAACATCCGTGTCTCCAATTGCGTTTGAATCCTCCAAACCCTTCCCTTTACTTTCTTGCAAGTTGCATGCTTTAATTTCCGTTGCCTATATACTCTTTGCATGCTTGCTTGAATTGTGTGATGATTGCTTGACTTGTCCTAAAGTAGCTAAAATCTGCCAAACTCTAAAATTGGGAAAAGGCTAAGTTTTTATTGGTCAAGTAGTCTAATCACCCCCCTCTAGACATACTTCAAGGTCCTACAAGTGGTATCAGAGCTTTGGTCTCCATTTGCTTTGATTTCCATAGCTTTTGGTGGTCATAGCCTTGGTTTCACAACCTAGGAGAGTATGGCGTCTAGCGAGGGAAATTATCACCGTGGAGGTCCTTACTTTGATGGTACTAATTTTGCTAGTTGGAAGCATAAGATGAAAATGCATATTCTTGGACATAACCCCGCCGTTTGGGCAATTATTTGTATTGGCTTGCAAGGTGAATTTTTCGATGGGAGAGAACCGAACCATGAAGCTAATGCGGAAGAATTGAAGATGCTGCAATACAACGCTCAAGCTTGTGATATCATCTTCAACGGATTGTGCCCCGAAGAATTCAACAAAATCAGCCGTCTTGAGAATGCAAAGGAAATTTGGGATACTTTGATTGATATGCATGAAGGTACCGAGTCCATCAAGGAATACAAGTTGGATGTGCTCCAAAGTCAGCTTGACAAGTTCAAAATGAAGGATGGTGAAGGTGTCGCTGAAATGTACTCTAGGCTTGCTCTTATCACAAATGAGATTGTCGGCTTAGGGAGTGAAGAGATGACCGACAAATTCATCATCAAGAAGATTCTAAGAGCATTGGATGGAAAGTATGATACCGTGTGCACATTGATTCAAATGATGCCAAACTACAAAGATCTCAAGCCAACGGAAGTCATTGGAAGGATTGTTGCTCATGAGATGTCACTCAAGGATAAGGAGGAACTTCACAACAAGTCAAGTGGTGCGTACAAAGCCTCAAGTGAAGCCTCCACATCATCAAGTGAGAAACCAACCTTCAATGAAGAATTGAGCTTAATGGTGAAGAACTTTAACAAATTCTACAAGAGTAGAAGCAAAGAAAGAAGCTCCAAATCAAGGTCTTACAATGACAAGAGATCTTCTAGTCGAGAGCGCAATTGCTACAATTGTGGGAGACCCGGACACTACTCCAATGAGTGTACAACACCCTACAAAAGAAGAGAAGATTCTCCAAGAAGAAGGAGCAAAAGAGAAGAATCACCACCAAGAGAGAGGAGGAGTAGAGATGATCGTTATGAACGAAGACCCTCACGGAGAAGCAAGGATTCGAAAAGGAAGGACAAGTCATCAAGGAGCTACACAAAACGAAGACATCAAGCTCATGTTGGTGAACGGGTATCCGGCTCCGACTCCGACAATCACTCCGAGAGAATCTATCACTCCGACTCCGAATATACTCAAGATGAAGGTGTTGCCGGTCTAGCACTTGTGCCAACCAACTCCTACGACATATTTGATTCACCAAATGAAGGTGTTGGAAGATGCTTCATGGCCAAAGGTCCAAAGGTAACACACCCCGAGTATGTTAATTTCAGTAGTGATGAAGATGACTTGCTTGTGGATGATGATTTACTTGTTGACAACTCTAGTGATGAATACTATGATGAAACGTCAATTAATCATGCTAAACAAGATAAAACGAATGACAATGATAAGGAGAAGATTGAGCTTCTAGCTAAAGAATTAAACTCTCTTAAGTTAGCTCATGAAACTATCTACGAAGATCATCGAGAACTTTTAAGGGCCCATGAGAAGTTACGCTTTGAAAAGCTCAATCTTGAGCAAGAGCATGAGTTCTTAAAAGCAATCAATGATGATCTCCGCAAGAAAAGTTCTTCTTACATTGCCAAGCGTTTACTCTTATCTACTTACATGCCTCAAGTCAAGTCTAGTAACAAGTACAAGAAAGATACTTCCTCTAGCAGTAACAATAATAATGTCTAATCCAAAATTGTTGCTTCTAGTAGTTCTCTTGATTCCACTAATGATTCTCTTAGCCAAGTTACACTTGAGCAAGAAAATAGCTTATTGAAGGGAATTATAGAGAAAGGTGTTTACAAGAGCCTTGCCGGGAGTAAGCAATTCGAGGAAATTGTACGCAAGCAAGGAAGGCACCGGAAGAATCAAGGTGTTGGTTTTGAACGAAAGTTCAATGCCAATGGAGTTGAGTGGGAAGAAGATCAATACCCCAAGACGAGGTTTGTTCCTCAATAAGAGAAGTATGATCCTACTTCCTTCAAGGGAACACAAGCTCAAGATGATCTTCCACCACAAGACCACAAGAACAAAGGCAAGGACAAGCTTCAAGAAGAGATTGATGCATTTGAAGAAGCACCCAAAGCCTCGTTCAAGTGGGTCCCCAAGACTACGTCAAGTTCTACTTCATCTAGTACAACTACAACTCCAAGGATTCCCATCAAGATGATGTGGATCCCGAAGAAGAAGAACTAGAAAGTTCTTGAGGGTGACTCCGCCAACATTCTTCACTCATATCATTTTGGCAAGAACAAGTGCAATCAACTTCCACATCTTGCACTAGTTCAAGGAGTCACAAACCCTCATGTTGGTAAGACAAGGGACAAGGTAACCTAATGAATTCATGGACATCATCTTGTGTGTGCATCACTCTATGTCTATGGATATTCTTGTTTGTTCCTTGTGGGACTAACCCATGTAGGTAAGTTGAAAGTGCAACACACTCCAAAGGATTGCTCCAAATGATCTACATCAACATTGAGCATCTACATCTTCAACACCTACATGAAGTCATCATCGACAAAACCCAAGGTTAGTTCATCCCTCTAAGGGGGGATCTCACATCTAGGGGGAGCTTAACTCTAAGAATTGAGTCAAAGCAACTCTAATGGTGTGAACACATTAATGCATTATGTAAAAGTGGTAACCCCACTTGAGCTTAAACGATGAGTATGACCTATGATCAAATGTTCTCATTTGACTCCTAAGTCAATATACTCATATATAGATGACCTAGTCATCGCCAATTGCTTGATAGATGCTAGAATTGGTTGTGCATGCTTTGCCACATATTTCATTTGCTATCTTATTGTGTGAGCATGTTGGTGCATATTTTACTCATTCAAGGACATCCACTTGTTGTTTTGATTGTTTGGTTTCTTTTCTTTTTGCCAAGTGGATGGACAAGAATGCCTAAGAACCTTCTTTAGCTATCTATGCTTTTCTCATCTCAAACTCTATTCATGCTACATCACAAAATTTGATCAAGTCAGATTCGAACCACTCTGTGTGAGGAGCACTCGGAGTCCCCGATTCGTCATAGACTTAAACTTCCAAAACCTCTTTGTGATTCTCGGCCTGACCGATTCTTCCATTTCGGTCCTATCGAGATCATCAAGTTGATCTGAGTTTTCAATCTCGGTGCAACCGATTTGAACTTTTCGGTCTCACCGATTTGCTATAACTGAACACATTTATGCATCTCGGTGCCACCGAGTTGTTCCACTCGGTCACATCGACAGGGTCGGGCTATATATAGCCACGGGAAAAAGTTTGGAAATTTCTCCGAAACCCTTCGCCCGCGCAACAGCTCGCTTTGCCATTGTGGTCTCCGGATCGTCTCCTCGCCGCCAGCAGCCTCCTGTCGCTGGTCTTCGCCGCCGTCAACGGAATTCGTCCCCGCCGTTGCCGCCGTAGCAAGTCCACCGCCAAGTTAGGGTATGGACTTGATCTTTGTGCTATCCATGTCTGATTCCTAGCACATTGTTTTCATATTGATTCTTGCCACGATTGAGATTCTCCTATCCAGTCGAAATAGTCCATAGATTAGATGTGATTCAAATTTTTAGGGTTAGGTTTCCGCCGAAACCATCTCGAACCCACCGAGTTGAAAAACTCGGTCTCACCGATTTGGCGTATGCCATTGCACTAGTGAGTCTCGGTCCAACCGAGAATTACTAATCCGTGCGACCGAGTTGAGGATCCAGTGAAACCCTAGCAGTCTCGGTGCCACCGAACTGAAACTCGGTCCAACCGAGATCATCAGTTTAGGTTCCAAAACTGCTTCGGTATCATCGAGTTTGAAAATCGGTTGATCCAAAATGCTTTCTGTGGAAAACTAAAACTGAACTTTTGAATCATTCTTTTGCAAAAATCTCTGCATTTTGTGATGCTCATCTTTTCTATCTCATCTATAACTCTTCACAGGGTCAGCAGTCAGCTTTTGCAGTATGTCTGATCAGAGTGACAGCCAGAACAGGTCTGAAGAGCAGATGGACTTGAGTGAGGGCACTAGTCCCTTAACTTCAGATGACGGGAGCAGAAGTACTCCCAGCAACTTGCCTAAGGCTGCTACTAGGCAAAGGAGGAAGAGAACCTCAGACTCAGAGGATGAGGATTACAAAGCTGAGGAAGATGAGGCCACTTCCAAGAAAGTGGTGCTCAAGAAAGAGTATGGCTCTACACAAAGCACAAAGCCAGGTCTGAAGAGGAAAGTTCCTGCCAAAAGAACTCCAATGCCAAAGGCCAGGAAGTCCACTCAAGTGCCTGCTTAAGCTCAACCCAAAGAGGCACCTGCAAGGAAAGAAGCACCATCAAAATCTCAGAAGGTCCCCACTGGTGCAACCATGAAGTTCACAATTGAATCAGAGGATGATGGTGATCAGGACAAGAAAAAGAAGAGAGCTAGAACCACAATTGCCAAGGTCCTTGGAAAGCCCTCAATGAGAAGGGATTCTGCTGAAGAGGAAGAGGATGCTGCACCAGCTCCTAAGGCAGCTAAGCTTATGGGAGATGCAATCAGATCAGGGGCTGCAACATCCAAGCCCAAAGATGCACCCAAAGCTGCCTCCAAGGCCAAGCAAGCTCCAAAGAGGAATACTAGGAGTATTCCAGCTGCTGAGAAGAACAAGGCCCCAGTGCCCAATGTTGCAGAAGATGAAGATGAAGAAGGTCATGTCCTTAGAAAGCTCAAGCCCAAGATACCAGACCACAATGATGCCCATCCTGTGGCTGAGGACATGAGAATCAGGAAGGATTCAGGGCTGAGACTATGGAGGATGGAAGATCCATATGATTCAAGAAGAAGGACTACTGTTGACTACAGGTTCCACACAAAGGAACAGCAGGACTTTAATGAGACCATTCTGTTGGACAAGAAGCCCATTGTCTGTGATATGAGGTGGGTTGACTGGAAATTCATCAGGGAGAATGAGCAGCACTACCCTTGAGTGGAGGAGAGCTTTATTGCTTGTGGAGTGGCAGATTTTGTTGGACAGAAGTTCACCAACTGGAATGATGAGCTTATCATGCAGTTCTACTCCACAGCGCACTTTTATCCAGATGGTAGAATTGTGTGGATGTCTGAAGGTACAAGGTACCAACCTACTGTTGAAGAATGGGCAAGTCTGATCAATGCCCCCAAGGAAGAAGAGGATGACTTGGACATATATGCAAAGAAGAAATTGGGTCATAACTCAATGGCTCACATGTACAAGGAAATTCCTGACAAGGCAGTTGAAACTCACAAGTTTGGATCAGTTCACTTTCTGCTATCAGGATTGGCAACCATAAACTGGATTCTAAGGCTGTAACGCCCCGGATTCGTTGCGCCAGGTGTCCGCCAGTTATTCGCCGTCGTTGCCATGTCATTTGCTTGCGTGTTGCATTTTGCCATGTCATCATGTGCATTTCATTTTGCATACGTGTTTGTCTCATGCATCCGAGCATTTTCCCCGTTGTCCGTTTTGCAATCCGGCGCTCCTATGTCCCCCGGCGTCCCCCTTTTGTCTTCTGTTGTGAGCGGGTATTAAACTTTCTCGGAATGGCCCGAGGTTTGCCAAGCGGCCTTGGTATAGCACCGGTAGACCGCCTGTCAAGTTACGTGTCATTTGGAGGTCGTTTGGTACTCCAACGGTTAACCGGGTAACCGCAAAAACCCCTTCTTTTGTGCAGCCCAACACCCCTTCCAAAGTGGCCCAAAACCCAGCAAACTCCCCTCCATGCTCTCGGTCGTTCGATCACGATCGCGTGGCCAAAAATCGCTCCTCATTTGGACTCTCCTAGCTCCCTCTACCTATAAATTAGCCCCCTCCCCCGAATTTGCGGTCCAAACCCTAGATCCATCCCTTCCGCGCCGCCGGACATGTCCGCCCGGCGACCGGACGTGTCCGCCCCGCCTCCCCGGACCAATCGCCAACCGCCACGTGTCCCCGTCGCCTCTCGCGCCGCCGCCCTCCGTCGCCGGCCCGCAGAGCCCATCCGGGGCCCGCGCGGGCCCAGATCCGCCGCCGCCCGGCCCGTCCGCGCACCGCCGCCTCGCGCCTCGCCGCCGCCGCGGGCGCCGCCGCGCGCCTCCGCCGGCCCCGCGCCTCCGCGCGCCTGCCGCGGGCGTCAGCCCGAGCTTCGCGGCCTCCTCCGCCGCCGGCGCCGCCTCCGTCACCTGCCGCCATCGCGGGCTCCGCCCCGAGCCCCGCCGCCTCCGCCGCCGGCCGTCCGCCCGGTCGCCGCCGACCGCGTCTCGGCCGCCGCCGCCGCCGCCGGCGCCAGATCCGGCGCCCCCGCGCCGGAGACGCCCCGGATCCGCCTCCCCCGTCCAACTCCGGCGACGCCCGCACACTCCGGCGAGAAATCCGGCCTACCTCGTCATCCGTGCAGCAAACGAAGGTTGACCCCGAAATATCCTAAGTCCCAGATTTTGTCATAATCATGCCATGTTTGACCTGCTGTATCTCTGCATACGTAGCTCCGTTTCGTGCGTGTAATATGTCAAATTGTTCGTCTCGACGAGTACTTCATTTCATTCCATTGCATCATATTCATTTGAGCTCATCCTGATGCCCGAAATGCTGTCGGAAGAGTGCATGTTGATGTTAATCTGCTGAAACTGTTATAACTTGCTCATTTGTCATTTTTGCCATGATTGATGTGTGCATCCTATGAGGTTGATGTCTTCATGTGTTTTGATGTATGCCATGCCATCTTTCCAGGGGTGTATGACATGTATTTTTGTGATCAATGTGGTGACTAGCACAAGCATGCAAACTAGGCTTCGTGATATTGCTGATTTTAGTCCCTGTTCTGCTGTTATTTTGATGCCATGTAAACTTGATGCTACAGAGAGATCCATGCATATTTTGAGATACTTCAGTAAGGGTGTTTTGAACATATGGTTATTGTCTATCCATTCATGCCCTTGTTTGCAATTATGGAGTAGCCTAGCATGTCATTTGAGTGCTCTACTTTTGCTTCAAAATGTTTCCTGGCAGATTGTTTACATGTTATTCAATATGGCCAAGCTTGCTATAGTTGATCCTTGCATGCTATGGACTTGTTCTTGACTTGGTTTGTTACACAAACATGCCTTCTTGATGATTCTATGCTTATATTGTCATGCAATGACTTGTGGTGAGTGAATCGAGCTTGTTAAATAGTGTACATGATGTTGCTGTTTTGCTAGACAGATTCTGTTATAGTTTGTTGCTATGTTAACATGCTTCTACTAATCATTCTATGCATAATCTGGAGATGTCCTATAAACATGTTTTGATCTACATGTTATGCCCTATCCATCCATGCCCCTGGTTGCATTTATAGCTTGCTGTAGATTGTTCATATCTTGCTCCAAAGTTGCTTGATAATGTTGCTGTCAGCCTGTTAACATTAAGTTCAATGTTTCCACGATTGTTTTCTAGTGATCCATGCACCCTATGAACTTGTTCTTGCCATGCTTAGCTTCATAAACATGCCTTCTTACTGTTGGTTGCCTTGCCATGCCATGTATTGCTCTGTGGTGAGTGGTACAAGCTCACCAACATGCCTACTTATTGTTGTTCCTGCCATGTTTGAATCTGTAATATAACTTGTCATGTTTACATGGGTGCCATCTTATCTTCTGATCCTTTTTGGCTCATGGTCAGTAAGGGACTGTTGTTCTATGCATTTAGTAGTATCATACTATGCCTTTATTTGCCATGATATGTTTCTGTAACATGTTGTTTGATAGCTCTAAACATTGCAACCTGATGTTATTTCCTGATAAGTCTGAAACTGTTATTATTTGCAATCTTACCATGTCCTTTTGAGCATGTTCTAGTCTTTTCTGGAGATAGCTCAGTGTTCATGTTTTGTTATGCTTTACCTGTACTTCATGACCATGCCTTTTGTTATTATGTTGGGGTGTTGTAGCATGTTGTTTTGATGCTTGTAAGATGCCTAGTCGCTGTTATGGACAGATTGTTGCTATGACTTGTATAGAGTGTATGTGTTGAACCGTTGCTCCGTTTTGAGTGTGCTCTATATGAAACTTGCTTGATTTTGCATGTAGTTCCATATTATCATGGTGCATCCTTGTTTTGGTGTGTTTGCTTGATGTTTGGGTGCATTTTGCATCAATGCCATGTTTAACTTGTTTTGCTCATATCTTCTAGGCCGTAGCTCCAAATCTAATGAATTTTATATGTAACTTGACTAGAATTTCGTGTAGATCATCTTGGTGATCTTTAACTTGCTGTTTAACAACTTGAACATAAGGTTTATTCAGTTCTGGACCAATTTCGAAATATGCATATGAGGACTTACCGGAATTGTTATATGTTGTTCTCGGCCTCATTTAAACTTGCCTTGATGTGTTGTTCTTATTTGCATCATCTCTTGCCATGAGTAGCTTCATGTAGCCTTGTCATGCATCATGCTTGTTGTGCATCATGTCTTGTCACGTGTGGTGTGTTTACCATGTTGTGTGCTTCTTTTTGATAGTTCCCGTTTCGTTGCGATCGTGAGGATTCGTTCGTCTACGTGTGGTTCGTCTTCGTGGCTTCATCTTCTTCATGGACTCGTTCTTCTTCCTTGCGGGATTTCAGGCAAGATGATCGCTACCCTGGATCTCACTACTATCATTGCTATGCTAGTTGCTTCGTTCTATCGCTATGCTGCGCTACCTATTACCTGTTTATCAAGCCATCCCATATTGCCATGAACCTCTAACCTTTGACACTTTTCCTATGCAAACCGTTGTTTGGCTATGTTACCGCTTTTGCTCATCCCCTCTTATAGCGTTGCTAGTTGCAGGCGAAGTTGAAGATTTCTCCATGGTGGACAGGATTATGTTGGGATATCACAATATCTCTTATATTATTAATGCATCTATATATTTGGTAAAGGGTGGAAGGCTCGGCCTTATGCCTGGTGTTTTGTTCCACTCTTGCCGCCCTAGTTTCCGTCATACCGGTGTTATGTTCCCGGATTTTGCGTTCCTAACGCGGTCGGGTGATTTATGGGACCCCCTTGACAGTTCGCTTAGAATAAAACTCCTCCAGCAAGGCCCAACATTGGTTTTACCATTTGCCTCACCACCACCTACTTTTCCCTTGGGAGTCACTCTCTCGAGGGTCATCTTTATTCAGCCCCCCCGGGCCAATGCTTGTCTAAGTGTTGGTCCAAACTAGAGCCCTTTGCAGCGCCCCCTCAGGGAAACTTGAGGTCTGGTTTTAGTTGTACGAATTGCTCATCCGGTCGTGGCCTGAGACGAGATACACGCGGCTACTATCAGGATGTCGGCACGTCGGGAGGTCTTGTTGGTCTTGTTTTACCATTGTCGAAATGTCTTGTAAACCGGGATTCCGAGACTGACCGGGTCTTCCTGGGAGAAGGTCTATTCCTTCGTTGATCGCGAGAGCTTGTCATGGGCTAAGTTGGGACACCCCTGCAGGGTATAAACTTTCGAGAGCCGTGCCCGCGGTTATGTGGCAGATGGGAATTTGTTAATGTCCGGTTGTAGATAACTTGACACCTGATCCGAATTAAAACGCATCAACCGCGTGTGTAGCCGTGATGGTCTCTTCTCGGCGGAGTCCGGGAAGTGAACACGGTTTCTGTGTTATGTTTGACGTAAGTAGGTGTTCAGGATCACCTCTTGATCATTGCTAGCTTCACGACCGTTCCGCTTGTTTCTCTCCTCGCTCTCATTTGCGTATGTTAGCCACCATATATGCTTAGTCGCTGCTGCAACCTCACCACTTTACCCCTTCCTTTCCCATTAAGCTTTGCTAGTCTTGATACCCATGGTAATGGGATTGCTGAGTCCTCGTGGCTCACAGATTACTACAACAACAGTTGCAGGTACAGGTTGTGCATTGATCTTGACGCGAGAGCGATGCTTGCTTGCTTGAGTTCATCTTCTGCTTCTTCTTCGATCAGGGAATAGGTTCCAGGTCGGCAGCCTGGGCTAGCAGGGTGGATATTGTTTGAGTTTCTGTTTATGATTCATCCGTAGTCGGATGTTGTTCTTGTATGTTGTATTCATGTGACATTGTATGTATTGGATGTATCCCCACTATTATGTAATGTTGATGTAATGATATCCACCTTGCAAAAGCGTCTTCAAGATGCGCTTCTATCCTTGGTGGGACCTTCGAGTTCCTTTTGGATAGGGTCGCATATTGGGCGTGACAGAGGCACACTTTGTTGCCCAAGTCAGGTGACCATAACATGATCAGAGGGCATGCCATCAACATGCTGCATGTGTTTGATATGCCACAGAAGTTCAAAGTCATGAGCCTGATCATTGAAACAATCAAGAGGACTGCAACAGATCAGAAGAGGAGCTGTGGATATGCACCTCAGATTCAAGAATTGATCAACTCCAAGATGGGTATAGGGAAATATCAGTTGGATAAGGAACATTTTCCAATTTATCCAGACTTTCAGGACAATGAGGTTTTCATGAATGAAGATGATCCACAATTAGTCCAAGCTCAGGAGAAGAAGGAGAAGGCAAAACAGGAGAAGGCTGCTAAGATGCCAACTCAAGAGGAGGCATCTGAGTATTTCTTGAAGACTAAACAAGAGCAGCTTGGTTACTTGATAGCATCAACTCTGAGGATTGAGAAGGGGTTGGCCACCCTAACTCAAAACCAGGAGAGCCTGGAGAGAATCATGGAACAAAAATTCTATGATCTAGATGTCAAGGTAACTGAGATTCAGTCAGTTGTAGAGCAGCTGCAGGATGACATGCAGGAGAGGAAGGGCAAGACAACCACCAATGTGTTTGCCAGAGTGCCCAGAGCCCAGAGGTCAGTTGCAGTGCCAGTGACAGACACTAGAGCTACAACTTCAGCACCAGCTACTGCCCCTACAGTTCCAGTGCAACCAGCTCCAGCATCCACTCCATTACCCTCTACTTCAACTGAAGCCTTCGTCCAAGGAGCTATCAGGACACCACCACCAGAAGATCAAGCCTGAGAGTCGATCTAGCGCTATGCATTTTATATGAACTTTTTGGTAACTTGTTGCCAAAGGGGGAGAAAAATATATAGATCATAGGCTTCGAGAGAGAGTGTTGCTTTTATTCTCTCTTGCTTTATTTGGTGGTTTTTCAAACTTTGTTTGCTTTTGGTTGAGATACTATGCTGTGAGACATTGATGATCATGTGTTTGATCATAAGCTACACTTATGCATGTTTGATATTATCCTATCTATCTTATGTGATCACTCACTATGCTTGGTGATGAGTGTATGTATTCATTGTTTATTATTTTGAGCGCTCCACCAAGATGTATGTGACATGGAAGAGTAACCCGTGAGCCTAATTCATTGTGCATTTGCAGTCCAAAGCAAATCTTAAACTATGCACAAATTTAGGGGGAGCTCTTGCTTATCACATACTTCTCAAAGCGACGATGTTATTCAATCTTATCATCATTTGTCGAAGCTTTGACCTATATGTTGTCATCAATTACCAAAAAGGGGGAGATTGAAAGTGCAACTATCCCTAGGTGGTTTTGGTAATTAATAACAACATATAGCTCATTGAGCTAATGCTATTCCAAGACTATTATTTTAGGAAAGCTCAATGAATGGCATGGCATGGATGATGAAAGTGGACCCCTCAAAATACTAAGGACAAAGGATTGGCTCAAGCTCAAAAGCTCAAGACTCTTCATTTTACATTTTAGTGATCCAAGATCATATTGAGTCTATAGGAAAAGCCAATACTATCAAGGAGGGATGAGGTGTTGCTTAATGAGCCTCTTGCTTCATGTGCTTAGTGATATGCTCCAAAACCCTCAACTACTTTCCCACATCCACAAATGACCTAAACCCAAAGCCAAAATCGGTCACACCGAAACTTCCTATCCGGCGCCACCGATTCCAAAAGTCATAGCCACTACCACAAACCCTAAGCAAATCGGTCTTACCGATAGGGATTTCGGTCTCACCGAGATGGGGTTGCAATCTCTCTGTTTCCCTTCGTAACGTTTCGGTCTAACCGAAGTGAGCGATCGGTCCCACCGAGATTGCAATGTAAACTCTCTGTTTCCTTTTTGTAACATTTCGGTCTCACCGAAAAGAGCAAATCGGTCCCACCGAGTTTACCTGACCAACTCTCTGGAAAGCTTATTACCAAATCGGTCTCATCGAGTTTGTGTAATCGGTCTTACCGAGATTAGGTTATGCCCTAACCCTAACCGAATCGGTCTCACCGAGATGCATGTCGGTCCCACCGAAAATCACTAATGGTCACTAGGTTTACTAAATCGGTTCGACCGAGTTTAACAATTCGGTCCCACCGAGTTTGGTAAATTGTGTGTAACGGTTAGATTTTGTGTGGAGGCTATATATACCCCTCCACCTCCTCTTCATTCGTGGAGAGATCCATCAGAACGAACCTACACTTCCAACTTGCTATTTCAAGAGAGAACTACCTACTCATGTGTTGAGGCCAAGATATTCCATTCCTACCATATGAATCTTGATCTCTAGCCTTCCCCAAGTTGCTTTCCACTCAAATCTTCTTTCCACCAGATCCAAACCCATTGAGAGAGAGTTGAGTGTTGGGGAGACTATCATTTGAAGCACAAGAGCAAGGAGTTCATCATCAACGCACCATTTGTTACTTCTTGGAGAGTGGTGTCTCCTAGATTGGCTAGGTGTCACTTGGGAGCCTCCGACAAGATTGTGGAGTTGAACCAAGGAGTTTGTAAGGGCAAGGAGATCGCCTACTTCGTGAAGATCTACCGCTAGTGAGGCAAGTCCTTCGTGGGCGACGGCCATGGTGGGATAGACAAGGTTGCTTCTTCGTGGACCCTTCGTGGGTGGAGCCCTCCGTGGACTTGCGCAACCGTTACCCTTCGTGGGTTGAAGTCTCCATCAACGTGGATGTACGATAGCACCACCTATCGGAACCACGCCAAAAACATCCGTGTCTCCAATTGCGTTTGAATCCTCCAAACCCTTCCATTTACTTTCTTGCAAGTTGCATGCTTTAATTTCCGCTGCCTATATACTCTTTGCATGCTTGTTTGAATTGTGTGATGATTGCTTAACTTGTCCTAAAGTAGCTAAAATCTGCCAAACTCTAAAATTGGGGAAAGGCTAAGTTTTTATTGGTCAAGTAGTCTAATCACCCCCCCCCTCTAGACATACTTCAAGGTCCTACAACATGTCTCAATCTTTTCAAAAATGAGTGAGTCCAAAGATCCATCAACATGGAGCTTCTTCATGCGTTTTATACCAATATGACTCAAATGGCAGTGCCACAAGTAGGTGGCACTATATCATTACTATCTTATATCTTTTGGCATGAACATGTGTATCACTACGATCGAGATTCAATAAACCATTCATTTTAGGTGCAAGACCATTGAAGGTATTATTAAAATAAACAGAGTAACCATTATTCTCCTTAAATGAATAACCGTGTTGCGATAAACATAACCCGATCATGTCTATGCTCAACGCAAACACCAAATAACAATTATTTAGGTTTAACACCAATCTCGATGGTAGAGGGAGCGCGCGATGCTTGATCACATCAACCTTGGAAACACTTCCAACACGTATCGTCAGCTCACCTTTAGCTAGTCTCCGTTTATTCCGTAGCTTTTATTTCGAGTTACTAACACTTAGCAACCGAACCGGTATCTAATACCCTGGTGCTACTAGGAGTACTAGTAAAGTACACATTAACATAATGTATATCCAATATACTTCTGTCGACCTTTCCAGCCTTCTCATCTACCAAGTATCTAGGGTAATTCCGCTTCAGTGACCGTTCCCCTCATTACAGAAGCACTTAGTCTCGGGTTTGGTTTCAACCTTGGGTTTCTTCACTAGAGCAGCAACTGATTTGCCATTTCATGAAGTATCCCTTCTTGCCCTTTGCCCTTCTTGAAACTAGTGGTTTCACTAACCATCAACAATTGATGCTCCTTCTTGATTTCTACTTTCGCGGCATGAAACTTCGCGAATATTTCAAGGATCATCATATCTATCCCTGATATGTTATAGTTCATCACGAAGCTCTAGCAGCTTGGTGGCAATGACTTTGGAGAAACATCACTATCTCATCTGGAAGATTAACTCCCATTCGATTCAAGTGATTGTTGTACTCAGACAATCTGAGCACAAGCTCAACGATTGAGCTTTTCTCCCTTAGTTTGCAGGCTAAGAAACTCATCGGAGGTCTTATACCTCTTGACGTGGACACGAGCCTGAAATCCCAATTTCAGCCCTCGAAACATCTCATATGTTCCGCGACGTTTCGACATCGCTTCGGTGCCTCAATTCTAAACCGTTTAACATTACTGAACTATCATGTAGTTATCAAAACGTGTATGTTAGATGTTCACAACATCCACAGACGACGTTCGGGGTTCAGCCCACCGAGCGGTGCATTAAGGACATAAGCCTTCTATGCAGCAATGAGGACAAACCTCAGTTTACGGACCCAGTCCGCATAATTGCTACTATCAACTTTCAACTAAATTTTCTCTAGGAACATATCTAAAACAGTAGAACTAAAGCGCGAGCTACGACATAATTTGCAAAAACCTTTTGACTATGTTTAGGATAATTAAGTTCATCTTATGAACTCCCACTCAGATAGACATCCCTCTAGTCATCTAAGTGATACATGATCCGAGTCAACTAGGTCGTGTCCGATCATCACGTGAGACGGACTAGTCATCATCGGTGAACATCTTCATGTTGATCGTATCCACTATACGACTCATGTTCGACCTTTCGGTCTCTTGTGTTCTAAGGCCATGTCTGTACATGCTAGGCTCGTCAAGTCAACCTAAGTGTTTCGCGTGTGTAAATCTGGCTTACACCCGTTGTATGTGAACGTTAGAATCTATCACACCCGATCATCACGTGGTGCTTCGAAATAACGAACTTTCGCAATAGTGCACAGTTAGGGGGAACACTTTCTTGAAATTATTATGAGGGATCATCTTATTTACTACCGTCGTTCTAAGCAAATAAGAAGAATAAACATGATAAACATCACATGCAATCAAACAGTGACATGATATGGCCAATATCATTTTGCTCCTTTTGGTCTCCATCTTCGGGGCTCCATGATCATCATCGTCACCGGCATGACATCATGATCTCCATCATCGTGTCTCCATGAAGTTGTCTCGCCAACTATTACTTCTACTACTATGGCTAACGGTTTAGCAATGAAGTAAAGTAATTACATGGCGTTATTCAGTGACACGCAGGTCATACAATAAATAAAGACAACTCCTATGGCTCCTGCCAGTTGTCATACTCATCGACATGCAAGTCGTGATTCCTATTACAAGAATATGATCAATCTCATACATCACATACATTTCATTCATCACATCCTTCTTGGCCATATCACATCACACGGCATATGCTGCAAAAACAAGTTAGACGTCCTCTAATTGTTGTTGTAAGTTTTTTACGTGGCTGCTATAGGTTTCTAGCAAGAACGTTTCTTACCTACGCCAAAACCACAACATGATATGCCAATTGCTATTTACCCTTCATAAGGACCCTTTTCATCGAATCCGATCTGACTAAAGTGGGAGAGACTGGCACCCGCTAGCCACCTTATGCAACAAGTGCATGTCAGTCGGTGGAACCTGTCTCACGTAAGTGTACGTGTAAGGTCGGTCCGGGCCGCTTCATCCCACAATACCGTTGAAACAAGATAGGACTAGTAACGGTAAGCATACTGAACAAAATCAACGCCCACAACAACTTGTGTTCTACTCGTGCATAGAATCTACGCAATAGACCTAGCTCATGATGCCACTGTTGGGGAACGTAGCAGAAATTCAAAATTTTCTACGCATCACCAAGATCAATCTATGGAGATACTAGCAACGAGAGAGAGGGTAGTGCATCTTCATACCCTTGAAGATCGCGATGCGGAAGCGTTACAAGAACGCGGTCGGTGGAGTCGTTCACTAAGTGATTCAGATCGCGGCTGAATCTGATCTAAGCACCGAACAACGGTGCCTCCGCGTTCAACACGCGTACAGCCCGGGGACGTCTCCTCCTTCTTGATCCAGAAAGGGGAGAGGAGAAGTTGAGGGAGAGCTCCGGCAGCACGACGGCGTGGTGGTGGAGCTTGCAGTTCTCCGGCAGAGCTTCGCCAAGCACTACGAAGGAGGAGGAGGTGTTGGGGAGGGAGAGGGCTGCGCCAGGGGAAGGGTGAAGCTCCCATGCGCCTCCCCACTATATATAGGGGTGGAGGGGGCTCATTTCTTGCCCTCCAAGTCTATTGGGGCGTTGGCGAAGGTGGGAGGAAAGAAATCCCATCATTTCCTTCCCCACCGATTGTTATCCCCCCTTTTTAGGGATCTTGATCTTATCCCTTCGGGATATGATCTTATTCCTTCTAAGGGGGGATCTTGGTGCGCCTTGACCAGGGGTGTGGGGCCTTGCCCCCACTACCCACGTTCATGTGGGTCCCCCCATGCAGGTGGGCTCCACTCCGGAACCTTCTAGAACCTTCCCGGTACAATACCGAAAAATCCCAAACATTTACCGGTGGCCAAAATAGGACTTCCCATATATAAATCTTTACCTCCGGACCATTCTGGAACTCCTGGTGACATCCGGGATCTCATCCGGGACTCCGAACAACATTCGGTAACTGCACACTAATTTCCATAACAACTCTAGCGTCACCGAACCTTAAGTGTGTAGACCCTACGGGTTCGGGAATCATGCAGACATGACCGAGACAGCTCTCTGGCCAATAACCAACAGCGGGATCTGGATACCCATGTTGGCTCCCACATGTTCCACGATGATCTCATCGGATGAACCACGATGTCAAGGATTCAAGCAATCCCGTATACAATTCCCTTTGTCAGTCGGTACGTTACTTGCCCGAGATTCGATCGTCGGTATCCCAATACCTCATTCAATCTCATTATCGGCAAGTCACTTTACTCGTTCCGTAATGCATGATCCTGTGACTAACTACTTAGTCACATTGAGCTTATTATGATGATGCATTACCGAGTGGGCCCAGAGATACCTCTCCGTCATATGGAGTGACAAATCCCAGTCTCGATTCGTGCCAACCCAACAGACACTTTCGGAGATACCCGTAGTGCACCTTTATAACCACCCAGTTACGTTGTGACGTTTGGTACACCCAAAGCACTCCTACGGTATCAGGGAGTTACACAATCTCATGGTCTAAGGAAATGATACTTGACATTAGAAAAGCTTTAGCAAACGAACTACACGATCTTGTGCTATGCTTAGGATTGGGTCTCGTCCATCACATCATTCTCCTAATGATGTGATCCCGTTATCAATGACATCCAATGTCCATGGTCAGGAAACCATGACCTTCTATTGATCAACGAGCTAGTCAACTAGAGGCTCACTAGGGACATGTTGTGGTCTATGTATTCACACATGTATTACGGTTTCTAGTTAATACAATTATAGCATGAACAATAGACAATTATCATGAACAAGGAAATACAACAATAACCATTTTATTATTGCCTCTAGGGCATATTTCCAACAATTTTGGGTTGAAGCCCTCCACACCGCCACCTACCTCCTTAATCGTCGACCATCTCGTGCAGTTCACCACTCCACCCCTTACTTTCTCCTCCATGGCATACACCCGACCTATGATCACTTACGCCCTTTTGGCTGCCTGTGCTTTCCTAACCTATACGCCACGGCCCCCCACAAGCTCGCTCCCCGCTCTACACGGTGCGTTTTTCTCGGTTATCCCCTCGAGCACAAAGGCTATCGATGCTACAACCTCTCGTCTCGCCGAGTTATTGTGTCCCGTCACGTTATCTTTGATGAGTCCACCTTTCCATACGAGCCAGATCCACCTACGTCATCCCCCTCCCCCGCCACAGAAAATCCCGGCCGAATCCCACTGCAGATCCGCCCTTTCCCCGATCCCAACGACGCACCTACCTCGGACGGACCCCACCCGCCACACCAGCCCGGCCGGATTCGGTCTCCACCAATCCCACCAACCCACCCACCCGACCGCTCCGCTCCCACCATCACGTGTCCCCCGTCCAACGGCCAGCCCCACCTTTCTCGGTCTCCCCCGCGTGGCTCCCACCCCCCATCAACTCTGCATCCCGCGCCTGGCCCGCCATCCGCCTCGGATCGCTCCCCTGCCGCGTCTGCCACCGCATCCACTCCGGATCCCGCGCCCACTACCGATTCTCCTGCCCAGAGTCCCACCAAATCTTCCTCGCTTTCTGTGCCCACCCATGCAACGCCTCTCCAACTCCCGCCTCGTGCACTGCCTGTTGCACCACCTGTTAACTCACATAACATGCGAACACGAGCCAAAACCGGTTTCTGCCAACCCCGGCGGTTATTCTTAGCCGATGCCACGCCTCCTCCCATCTCACCCATTCCTCCCACATATCGCTCCGCCCTCAAAGACCCAAACTGGCTACAAGCAATGCGTAGCGAATTTAATGCTCTAATGAAGAATTTGACTTGGTCTTTGGTTTCCAAACCTGCAGGTGTCAATGTGGTTATGGGAAAGTGGATATTTCGCCACAAATTCAACACTGACGGTACATTAGCTCGATACAAGGCGCGATGGGTCGTTCGCGGATTCACACAAAAGGAGGGTGTGGACTATGGGAAAACATTCAGCCCGGTGGTGAAACCGGCAACCATCCGAGTGGTCTTGAGCATCGCCGTGTCCAGCTCCTGGCCAATACATCAACTAGATGTGAAAAATGCCTTTCTTCATGGAGATCTCAAGGAGACTGTGTATTATGCTCAACCGGCTGGCTTCCTTCACCCCACTCATCCGGATCACGTTTGCCTCCTCCGTAAGTCCCTCTATGGCCTTAAGCAGGCTCCCCGTACGTGGTTTCATCGCTTTCAAAATTTCCTCCTCACACTTGGTTTTCATGCATCCAAAAGTGACTCCTCCTTGTTCATTCTCACTCATGGATCCTCCATTGCCTACTTATTGGTAAACGTGGACGACATCATTTTGACCGCTAGCACGCCTTCCACTCTCACCTACGTCATCAACTCTCTCAAGCGGGAGTTCTCCATGTCCGACTTGGGTGCCCTACACCATTTCCTTGGCATCAATGTGACACCCAACAAAGCCGGCTTGTTCTTGAACCAACAACAATACACACTTGAGCTTCTTGAACGCGCCAAGATGTTGAACTGCAAACCCGTGTCCACGCCCATAGACACCACGTCCAAACTATCCGCTAGCGCAGGTCCACCACTTACTAATCCCACTGCCTACAGGAGCATCGCCGGTGCCCTTCAATACCTCACTCTCACTCACCTGGACATCTCCTACGCCGTCCAACAAATTTGCCTCTTCATGCATGAACCACGGGAGTCCCACATGCTCTTAGTCAAACGCATTCTCCGCTACCTCCGCAGCACCTCTCACTACGGTATCCAGTTCTATCGGTCTTCCTCCTTGGATCTTCTTGCTTATACCGATGCCGACTGGGCCGGTTGCCCGGACACACGCAAGCCTACTTCCGGGTGCGTCTTTCTCGGGAAGAACTTGATTTCTTGGTCCTCTAAGCGGCAGCCTACAGTCTCCAGATCCAGCGCCGAGGCTGAATATCGCGGTGTGGCAAACTGCGTTGCCGAGTCCTGCTGGCTCCGACAGTTACTTCATGAGCTTCGTCGTCCACCGTCCCGAGCGACTGTCATCTATTGTGACAACGTCAGTGCGTCATACCTTGCCTCCAATCCGGTATAACATCAACGAACAAAACATATTGAGATTGATCTGCATTTTGTACGTGACCGCGTCGCTCTTGGTGAGGCCCGCGTACTTCACGTACCATCCAGCTCACAATTCGCGGACGTCTTCACTAAAGGACTACCATCCTTGGTGTTCACAGAGTTTCGATCCAGCTTGAACGTCCTACCAAATGGCGTACCAGCTGAGGGGGGGTGTTAACATGTAATACTTGTGTTGTAACAGTCTGGCACGTCCAGCCCTAGTATCTAGGATCTTAACCGTAGCCCAGGCCTGCGTGCCTATCTCGCCGGGCTTCTCCTCTATGTAAACCTGCTGTACCATGCTGTAATGTGTGTGAGATAATCAATCTACTGTTCTACTCGGCGTACGTGCAGTGGGCCAGGAAGAGTGAAGTGAGCCAGGAAGGAGAGACGCTGACAGTTGGATGTCTTGGTCTGGTCTATGCTATTTTATATATGTGGGCCCGAATTTCAATCGATGCCTAATTCTCAACATTGTGTGGGCGGTGCTAAATATTCTGTATCTGGCATCGATGTGTAGGTGGCAAACTTTTCAGACTTTTGGCACCTAACACATAGTGGAAGGCCTAAGTAGTGATTTGGGAGAAAATCCTAAGTCTGCGTCACAGTGCTAAGGCCAAACAAAAAATGGTAATGGAGGCCGGGCTCCACGGTATTGAAATACGTTATTTCTGCCTCACAAAGAATTAGAAGAAATATTATGAATAAACATACACATGTATGATTAGTATTTGAGCAACTAAGTTTTGGAATAATGAGTTACATGTTGTTTAGCTTGATAGGTGCAGCAGTGCTATTACGGCACGAAGCATGTAGGTTGATCGCAGGCTATTTAGCAACCGATGTTTGTTTTCAACTAACAACTAAGATTTGGTATGGACAAGAAAATACAGTAACAAGTGACGATCTATTTTTAGGGTGAGATCAATAACTTAAGCAGATATGAAAGAGTACCACCTCTCTTGCGGCACCGTGTAAGCATCTGCTGATATGTTGAGGGTGTTGCAGATGCTATGGTTGTCGGCGGCGTGGAAGCAGATCTGGGATGGCTGACGACGACATCGGGGGACAAGTCCCGTTGAGGTGGACGAGACGGTCGTAGGAGCAGCTCCGACAAGGTGGACGACGACGCGGATGAAGCGAGAGAATGCGATGCAAGGATCTTGGTCCGACGCCGTGGATGAAAGACGTCGATCTCTTGTAGTGGATGACGGGGTGTGGGTAGTGGCTCCGGCATGGTAGAGGGCCGTGAAGGATGAGGTGGTGGACGGAGGAGGCTGGCCCGGGTGGTGAGGGTGTTTTGGCGACGACGATGCATGAATGAGGAAAGGGAGGAGGAGGGGTTAATTTGGCGCCCAATTGCCGCTCACGGTGTATGAACGAGGCTGAGAGGCGTTTGTGTCACGTATGAATGAAGTTACAAACATAGTACGTGAATTAGGAGCACACGGCGACGCACTCCTCTAGAATCAAAGCCACTCATGGTCTGTTTGGGGATCGACGCAGGTTTTCGTTTAATTCATAGTGAAATTGCAATACTGCGTGCTTCCGTGTATGCCAACACTAAAAAGCTGCCATGCTTATTTACTTCGAGGTAGTGTGTCTGACAAAACATGCTACCACAGATTTCAATGAATTATTAAATGGCAAAGACTTGGGTACACGCCCATTTAATAACAATAACAGGGATGAGGAATTGTAAAAAGGATAGTAGCAATTTTGTTTGTGTGTGTGACAACATGCATTAGTTTTGATTGTGCGATTAATTGCATCAAGATTAGAAGTTTATCGCAAAAAAGAATTGCACCTTTCTCAGAATTTTTATTATTAAATTCTCAGATTTTTTAGAAGAGAATAATTCCTGACATCTTTTAGAAAAATCCTAACATTATTATGAAAAAGTAAATAGAACTATTACCACGACGTTCCCAGTTTTCACTTAAGACAAAAAAAATGCAATGTGTTGAAAAATATTTATTTACATAATTTCCTAGAAATTAGTATTTGGGTTTGTGCTTATATAATGGTTCTGTGTTTTATACCACGTTGGTGCGTGCGTTTTGGAGATATCTAGATCATGGGACGCACGCATAGGGATGCATCTCCTGGCAGCTTTCCAGCCAGATAAGTTGAGCAAGAAAGTCACTGCCCCTACAAGAATCGGAGAGCTGAAGTAAGTGTCTACACATTTAAATATATTACCTCATCGCTGAACTAGTAAAAAATTAAAATATTACACTGACTCCATACATGTATTGACAATATATTGTGTGGTGAAACAACAGTGCCAGAGAAACAACTCATCGCTCATAAATTGATCAATGAATCAACTGGCAAGTTGGTTGTAACAACGGCCAATAAACAAAGGAAGACGACGGAGATACGGGGGCGATAAACCACATTAGCTCGTATCTCCGGCTGCTCTTTGGTCTCTTGTCCTTATCCAGCGAGGATCTGAGCAGGAGATGACAGTGGTCAGGCGCCAGCGAGGTTAGGTGTGTCGTTGAGGTGTGCACGAACATGTCCCTCTATTCATTCGATGTAACAACTTTGTCCAGCCGGACTTGAACATTTGCCCTGCCACTCCTTCTATTATCGTATGTGAACAGGTGATTTTAAAAACAAAATCAGTAAACCTTCAATCAGTAAACCTTCAAAGGATCATGAGAATTTAAACCATGATCTTTTAAGAGACGTCTAGTGTGACGCCCGGATAATCAAGCTACAGTAACCTCTGCTAATAATGCCAAATCACCTCGATTACGGTTGCTAATCTCGCGTTAGTTCGAAATCGATTCACTATTCAAATTCAAAAGAAAGGCAAATAATAAAAGTTTTCAAACATTAAAACTAAAATGTTCTATATGTGCCAAATATTACATAAATAATTGTGGTGGAGAATCCACATTTTTATAAAGTATTTAATTGCACTGAAATAAATAAAACAGTAATAGAAACAAATAATTAAATGCCTTTACTAATTAATAAATTATCAAACTAAATTAATTGGGGACTAGACATTTCGTGACGGTGGACTAAACTGAAATACTAAATTAGAGGCTATGTATTATTTTACAGAATCTAAAATAAGAGGTAACTAAAATAAAACAGGAAAGAATAAATAAAAGGAAAAGAACAAATAGAAAACAAAAGAAAGAAAAGGGAGAAAGACAACCCCTGCCCCCCCGGGTTTCGGCCCAGCTCACCGGCCTCTCGGCCCACCTGGACCACCCGGCCCACCCTGCCGCCTTAACCCCCACTCCCCTGAAACCCTATCCCCCCCACGATTCCCCCCTCACTCCTCCCACTCCCCCTCATTCTAGATCGGGGATCCACCCCGACGACCACGCCTCGCGCCTCCGACAACTGCGCCTCGCGCCCCGACATCGGCGCCCGTCCCCGACGCCGCCTCGTCCCCTCTTCGTCGTCGCCTCCTCATCCTCCTTCCCGCCGGAACCGCCCCACGCCCGCGCCGCTCGATCCTCGCCGCTCGACGACGTCCATCGCCGACGCACCTCGCCGGACGGCTCCTCCCCGATGGTCTGCCTCCTCTCTGTCGCCCCGCCGCACGTCGTCCTCGACCTCCGTCGAGCCCATTGCCCGGACCCTACGTTCCCCTCGTGAGCGCCCCTGTTTTCCCCTTTTCCCCGTCACCGGATCCGGCCCGCGCTCGCGCTCATCATGTTCCGCCTCCCCCTTGCGTTTGACCTCGCGCGCGCGTTCGTGCTCGCCGCGCCCGCACCGCGGCCGACGTCGCCCTGCGCCCAGACGCGCGCCCGCGCCTCCCTACTAGCCCAGCCGCGCCCCGCGCCGTCCCGCTCAGGCCATGGCCTCGCCTCCCCGCGCGTTACGCTTGCCGGCCGCACCCTGGCCGTGCCCGGCGTTGCTCGTTGCTCCCCGCGCTCGCCGCACGGCGACCGCGCCTGCCCACACGCACGCACGCGCCCGTCCCTGTCTTTGTCTCCTGCGCGACCCCCCCCTTCTCCTCTGCTCACCCGTGCGTGGCCTCTCCTCCCCCCCGCCTCTGCTGCTGCTCTCTGGCCGCGCGGCGGCCGTGCTGCCCGCTCCAGCGCCGCAGCGCTCAGCTCGCCGGCCCACTGCTCTGCCGCTGCCGCCGACCGCGGCCTGGCTCCATCGCCCGCCCAGTCGCCTCGGGCCGGCCTCGACGGGCGCTTCGCCCGTAACCCATTTACCCCCGCCCGTTTGGCCCCTGGCCTATGACAGTGGGCCCCACGCCCAGAACGTTTTTATTAAAAAAAAAGGATTAAAAAATGTAATAATAAAAATAAATTTAATTAATTAATTAATTAATTAACTTAATTAATCATGTTTAGTTGAACTAATTAAACTTGATTAATCTAAATATCTAATTAACCTAACTAATCTGTTAGTTGGGGTGATGTGTCAATGACAGACGGAACCCACTGGACAGGTTGACCAGCATGCTGATGTCATAATTCCATTTTCGAAATTAAATTAAATAATTAATTAAATTCTAGAAATTAATAAAATCTTTAGAAAATCATATCTTTTAATCCGTAACTCGGATTAAATTATTTTCAACATGAAAGTTGCTCAGAACGACGAGACGAACCCGGATGCGCAGCCCGTTCCTCCACCACACACCTCTAACATATCAAACACGCAACTTTCCCCCTCCGGTTCATCTGTCCGAAAACGTGAAACACCGGGAATACTTTCCCGGATGTTTCCCCCCTTCGCCGGTATCACCTACTACCGCGATTGGGCACACCTAGCATCGTTACTTGTCATGTCATGCATCGATATGCATTTGTTTGCATTGTATTCATTGTTTCTTCCCCCTCTTCTCTCCGGTAGACCACGAGACCGACGCTGCTGCTGCCCAGTTCGACTACGGAGTTGACGACCCCTCCTTCTTGCCAGAGCAACCAGGCAAGCCCCCCCTTGATCACCAGATATCGCCTATTCTACTCTATACTGCTTGCATTAGAGTAGTGTAGCATGTTACTGCTTTCTGTTATACCTATCCTGATGCATAGCCTGTCCTTGATACTACAGTCATTGATACCTTACCCGCAATCCTACATGCTTAGCATAGGATGCTAGTATTTTTCATCCGTGGCCCTACATTCTTGTCCGTCTGCTGTGCTATACTATTGGGCCGTGATCACTCGGGAGATGATCACGGGTATATACTATATACGTTATACATGATACATGTGGTGACCAAAGACGGGTCGGCTGGTGGAGCACCCGCGAGTGGATCTTTGTGGCGGAGCGACAGGGCAGGTTGAGACCGCCTAGGAGAGAGGTGGGCCTGGCCCTGTTCGGCGTTCGCGGATACTTAACACGCTTAACGAGATCTTGGTATTTGATCTGAGTTGGCTACGAGCCTATACGCACTAACCAACTACGTGGGAAAGATATGGGCACTCGGCGTCGTGGTATCAGCCGAAACACTTCAGACGTCAGCGACGGAGCGGCGCGCGCCGGATTGGACTGGAACGCCACTAGGCTAGGTCTGCTTCCGGCTGCCCTCGCAACGTGCAGGTGTGCTATGGGCGATGGGTCCAGACCCCTGTGCGCTTAGGTTTAGACCGGCGTGCTGGCCTCTCTGTTTTGCCTAGGTGGGGCTGCGACGTGTTGATCTTCCGAGGCCGGGCATGACCCAGGAAAGTGCGTCCGGCCAAATGGGATCAAGCGTGTTGGGTAAGTTGGTGCACCCCTGCAGGGAAGTTAATCTATTTGAATAGCCGTGATCTTCGGTAACAGGACGACTTGGAGTTGTACCTTGACCTTATGACAACTAGAACCGGATACTTAATAAAACACACCCTTCCAAGTGCCAGATACAACCCGGTGATCGCTTTCTAACAGGGCGACGAGGAGAGGATCGCCGGGTAGGATTATGCTATGCGATGCTACTGGAGATGCTACTTGGAGATGCTACTTGGCGATACTACTTGGAGGACTTCCGTCTACTCTCTTCTACATGCTGCAAGACGGAGGCTGCCAGAAGCGTAGTCTTCGACAGGATTAGATATCCCCCTTTTATTCTGGCATTCTGCAGTTCAGTCCACTGATATGGCCTACTTACACATATACCCATGCATATGTAGTGTAGTTCCTTGATTGTGAGTACTTTGGATGAGTACTCACGGTTGCTTTCTCCCCCCTTTTCCCCCCTTTCCTTTCTTTCTGGTTGTCGCAACCAGATGCTGGAGTCCAGGAGCCAGACGACATCGTCGACAACGACTCCTACTACGCTGGAGGTGCCTACTACTACGTGCAGCCCGCTGACGTCGACCAGGAGTAGTTTAGGAGGATCCCAGGCAGGAGGCCTGCGCCTCTTTCGATCTATATTCCAGTTTGTGCTAGCCTTCTTAAGGCAAACTTGCTTAACTTATGTCTGTACTCAGATATTGTTGCTTCCGCTGTCTCGTCTATGATCGAGCACTTGTATTCGAGCCCTCGAGGCCCCTGGCTTGTATTATGATGCTTGTATGACTTATTTTTTTATTTGTAGAGTTGTGTTGTGATATCTTCCCGTGAGTCCCTGATCTTGATCATACACATTTGTGTGCTTGATTAGTGTACGATTGAATCGGGGGTGTCACACCTAGACCTCCGGGCGCAACCGTGATCTTTTGAAATCGAAGTCTCAATCAACGTGAACGTACGATAGCACCACCTATCAAAATTATGAGTCAAAAAAATCTTCCGTGTCAGCATGTCATCATTGTGTTTGCCATTCTCTAAATCCATCTCTCTATATTACTATCACTTGCAATGTCTTTACTTTCCGCACTCTAGAATTGCACATTTAGGGTGCTATTTGACTTGCTAGTTAATGCTAAAATCTGCCAATAACTAAAATTGAAAAAACAGTCCATCAAATTTGGTAAGTAGTCTAATCACCCACCCTTTAGACATACTTTCGATCATACATCGTCTCGTGGGTTTACGTCCCACCTACACAAAACAGATAGATTCGTGAAATGGATCGCCGCATTTGTTGTGGTTTTTGCCTATGCAGATCCAAACAGACACATTCAGATGAAATGAGTCTCCTGTTGGAGTTGCCCTTTGGGCAAGCCCAACACAGAGACACAAACGAACACGCTTTTCGTCCATTTGGGCCGGTCAGACCAACACCATCGCCCGTTCTTGTCTATTGGCCCATAGGTGCGCCCAATGCGGCCAACACATTTCAATTTTTTTAAATTTAAATAATCCCAAAACACTTAGGCGCGGTGCATTAACTTCTACCTCATTTCTTGTTTCTTGTCATATCAACTAATAAGAGATTTGGGGTGTGCATGCTTCTAATGACTTGAGACTACCAAATACGACATGCAGTGGTCAGTTCATTGCATGCAATGCTATTAATTAGCAAATAAACATTAAGCTCTCTCATTTTCCCCTCCTTCTTGGTCATGGTGCACAACCTAAGATGACTTACTCACCTAGACGAAGGAAGTAGTTTACATTGCCACCAAATGTCTCGTCGGTACATTAACTTAAACTAAGACAACATAAATAGAATGATGTCGCTGGTGGCTCCTGCACATCGCTGTCGTCCGCTCTAAGGTTGACGAAAGGCAGAGGTTGCCACCAGAATAGCCAAAGGACAAGTGGCGCCGACGGTGCAGCTCGTGGAACCTGCCGCGACTCCGACTGAGGCTGCTGCCTAGGTGACCACGACTCCACGATTACCCAACTGGTCGGGGCCGACACCAACTCCGGCGTGCAAGGCATCACAGTTTTTATAAAGGAGATAGAGAGGGATATTGGTGGAATCGATGATGTATTGATTAAGCCTCGTGGACATATATACTTCCTCCGTTTCTAAATATTTGTCTTTCTAGAGATTTCAAATAAACTACACATATGGATGTATATAGACATATTTTAGAGTGTAGACTCACTCATTTGCTACGTATGTAGTCACTTGTTGAAATCTCTAAATATTTAGGAACGAAGGGAGTATATAGGAGCACATGATCAGTTTGGAGTACAAGACTTAATAGAAGTAAATCTAGTCTATCTTATACTCCCTCCGTCCAAAAATACTTGTCGGAGAAATGAGTGTACCTAGTCGTATTTTAGTTTTAGATACACTCATTTTTATCCATTTCTTCAACAAGTATTTCCGGACGGAGAGAGTACTTTCTAATAATCATGATACTCAACAGTTTTGGACCTGGCGAACATCGACGGACTAATTGGGTCTCTACGTTAAAGTTGCCTTTGTGACTCGGCCTTTGCCCGCGGCGCATAGAGTCGATAGCTCATCTACCCACCATCCATGATCCAACGGCCAGTAGCAGAACCTGTTTTTATGATCAGTCACACGTCCAATTGAATATTTTGCCCTCCTTTTCTTCTACTCCATCCGTCCCATAATATAAGAACATTTTTGACACTAGTGTAGTGTTAAAAATGTTCTTATATTTTAGGACAGAGGGAGTAACTTTGATCATTTGACCCCTGAGAATGACGGATGGGGCCCGGATCACTTGCCGTTGAGATAAGCATGAAGCAAATAATGGGGCAAATCATCAAACCCAGTGTAAATGTAAGAGTAAAATACACCCGTGGTCATTGAACTTGTGTCGAAAGCTCATTTTAGTCACTGTACTTAAGAATACGATCGATACGATTACTATATACGACTTGAGGTGATTATACGGTCACTGTCTCACCGTATAGCTCCGTATTTTGCTCGGTTGACCAGTCAAGCATCATAGCACCCCCTCTCTCTCCCTGTGGGTCCCACCTGTCTGTTTTTTATCTGTGTCGCAGGAGAATCAAACCAAAGGGTCTCTGCTGAAGCCCACGTACGCAGTACGCTAACCACTGTGCCTACACAAATTCGTGTTAAATCTATGGAGCGCTATGCATATTTAGTTAACCTATATATGGCCATCAACTCGGCGTGACTCGCTTGTTCTCGTACTGTCTCGGGTGCGTGTGCTTCGATCGATCAGCCGGCGGCGTGTTGTTACATACGAGTACGTGCCTGTGCTAGCAAGCTTAGTAAAATCGATCCAGCAGCTAGCTAGCTAGGCTGCTTCCTTTCTAGGCGTACGTATCTCAAGCCGTCTACGTTCAGACAGAATCGATTTTGCTCGGAAATTAGCTATACGCGTGTATCGACAAAAAGCAGGTGGCGATGGCGTGCTGCATGGAGTGGAGAGAGCGGCGCATCCTCCGTGGGTGAAGACAACGAACTCCTATCTTTATCTTTACCTAATTAATAATAAAAAAAATTGGGTTTCTGATTGTACGTCGTTGTCATTTTTGCAGAAAAATCCTTGACTTTTATGGAAATTAATCCGCAGTCCAAAAATAAATCAACCGAACCGGTACAGGCGAGATAAAAAATAACCGCACGACCCTGCCTCCTAATCCTATCTCCAGCTCCAGCGCTCCACCCCCGCGGCCGCGCGCCGCCTCCCCAGTCCCATCTCCCAACGTCCTCCACCTCCAGCCATTCCTAGCGGCTAGCGTAATCCACCTTCTCTTCTCTACCTTCCTGGCCAGGTCGGCGCGGCTAATGGTGCTGGTGTCAAGGAGCGCAGCGGCGACGAGGGGCTGCACGGCGAGGGAGTTGGGGAGGAGGAGAGCCGCGGCGAGGGCGGTGGCGAGCACGATGAGCGGCGAGAAGAGCCCGCCGTGGCGCGCCAAGAGGAGGGTGACGTCCTTCCAAGGGATATTAGGGGCTCAATGTTACTTGTTGATCATCAGGATATTCCTCAAGTCTGAATGTCATCGATGTCGTTGGTGATATAGGCAGGAGAGAGGAGGGATGAATAGTAGAGAGAGTGTGACAACGGTGCATCTTGCTCACGTCCTGTTTCGCCCCACACACGAGCTGGGAGGGAGGAGCTCTTGCCTTTAGGACGTGAAAACTGAAAAGGACACGAACATCGTGCATAGCTAGAGCGATGTTGTACTAATATATATACACATAGGTTAGGGCACACACGGGAAACTCAAAATATGTGTTTCACGTCCGACTTATGAATTATCCTTTTGATTACACCTTTTGTGGTATATAAATTATTATATTATCACTGATTTAATTTATTGGTTTAGAACGTGTGATTTTTTTTCTCCCGTTGCAACGCACGGGCACTTTTGCTAGTATACTCCTATGTATTTAGGTAACAGACGTACAATACATATTAGAAGTATAAGAATGGCCCCGTGGCTCGGCTGAGTGCTGAGTATAAGAATTGTTGTCTCTTTTGTGCTGGGAAAGGGACACAGGGAAATTGAGCGGCCGTGAAGAAAGTCGGGAGCACGGATCGTAACATGCAGCCCCGTCCCATCCACGCACGATAGCATACATGCATGCATGCACGATAGCAGTTTTGCGGAGATCCCTTGTTCGATTCCCCTGGGCGGTATAGAGAGTTTATTTCTTTTCTTTTTCCACCGACAGGTGGGACCCTCCTAAGGTAGAGAGAGGGTGTTGTGGTGTTTGACTAGTCAACAAATAAAATACGGGACTCTACGGTGAGGCAGTGACCGTATAATCATCTCAAGTCGTATATAGTGACCGTATTAATCGTATTTTTAAGTACAATGACCAAAGTGAGCTTTTCAAACAAATTCAATAACCGCGGAGGCATTTTACTCTAAATGTAAAGTGGGGCAAAACATCGAATCCCCCGCCCACTCCTCGCTCGAAATCCCGTCCAGATTCGTTCGGAGATGGCGCGAGAGGGAGTAGGGGCAGCCATGGCGCCCGCAGCGGCGGAAGTGAGGTACGGGATAGTTGGGGTCGGGATGATGGGGAGGGAGCACCTCCACAACCTCGCCCACCTCGCCGGAGAAGTCGAGCGGGAGCAGTCCGTCCGCGTCTGCGTCACCTGCCTCGCCGACCCCCACCCGGAGTCCCTCCTCCTTGGCGTCCGCCTCGCTGCGGAGCTTGGCCTGCCACCTCCCCAGGTACTACCTACCACAGCCTCCAGTCACATGAATATGATACTAGTACATATTACCGCCGCCTTGCTGGTTGTAGAATGTAGAGCCAGTCATACATAATCAGCTAGTGTTCTGTAGTCGTTGATTGGTACTTTGATTCTGGTATCTTATATTTGGTTGGAAGTAGTAGGTGCATGGGAACAATGTTCAAAATACTAGCTGTTCCACAAATACTTTGACTGCAGTTGATAGACTGTATGTACCGTGCAATTGTGCGTGTTTCTGGTTGGTTACCAAATCCTGAAAACTAGAAGGTTTCAAGACATTTTCAGGTCACCGCGAGTTGCTGGACAGCGGGCTCTGTGACGCCGTTGTTGTGTCATCGCCAAACATGACACACTCTGAGATACTCATGGACATCATTGGTTATGCCAAGCCGCACCACGTTCTTGTTGAGAAGCCTCTGTGCACCACGGTACAGGACTGCAAGAAGGTGAGGTCATATTCTGGTCAGGGATGTGCTATGCAATGTGCTTGTTAACCGCTGTAAAGTAAAACATACATGTAATGCCCAGGCGGATCCCAATCTAGAATTGGGGTGAGGAAGGAGAAAGCAGAGTAGGTGAGAGGCGTGGAGAAGGGGAAAGAAGGACTCAATCAATCACTCGCTGCCTCTTTCGTCCTGAGAGTCGTACATATGTAGCTGCCCCACTGGGCCACCCTTACAAGGCCACAGCCCAATCACAAACCCACGCACGCACTCGAACCAGCCCAACCGTGGGTTGCAGGTTCAGATAACTGAACTGCACTTGTTAGTCCGCTGCAGGTGCAGTAGCAGCATCTGCAGGCGTGACATTGCCTCCCTCTTGCGATGCAGACTCTTCCCAGATGCTTGCTGATGGGTACCGATGACGAAGGACGTCGTAGTCTCCCCAGGTTGTAGCCGATGATGGCATGTTTGCCCATTGGACTTGTAGCTGCACCACTGGAGCATCTCCTTTCTTCATCATACGCCGCTGTAGGATTGCCACTGGTTCGGTTTGCTCCCCGGCGAGGTCCGGTACTCGTGGCAGTTCAGAGAACACCGGAGCATAGTCAGGAGTAAATGGCTTCAATTGAGAAACGTGGAATACCGGGTGGATGCTGCTGTTTGGGGGAAGTTGCAGTCGATATGCCAGCGTGCCGAGTTCTGTCACCAAGAATGGACCGAAGAACTTGTAGGCGAGTTTCTTGCATGGGCGATTGGCGACAGAGGACTGTGCATACGGCTGCAGCTTGAGAAGGACCTGTTCGCCAACGTCGAAGGCTCGTTCCGCTCAGTGTCGATCTGCTTGTTTCTTGAAGCGAGATTGGGCGCGCGCCAGCTATGCGCGCAGCAGGTCGGTGTGGGCAGTCCAGTCCAGATCGCCGGACGCCGCGTCGCCGGGGAGCGCGGTGCTCAGGTGAGGTAATCCCCTCAGATTGGGCTCTCTGCCATACAGCGCCTTGAAGGGAGAGCAATTCAGGGAGGCGTGATGCGCTGAATTGTACCAGAACTCCGCCGCCGGTAGCCACTTGCGCCATTGCCGCGCCGTGTCGTGGACTGCACACCGCAGGTACATCTCCAAGCACTGATTGACGCGCTCGGTTTGGCCGTCCGTCTGGGGGTGGTACGCGGTGGAGTAGAGTAGCTTGGTTCCCGCGGCGGCGAGCAATTCGCGCCACATCGCGCTCGTGAAGATCTTGTCGCGGTCGGAGACGATCGAATGGGGAACGCCGTGGAGCTTGATGATGTGCTCCCAGAAGGCGCGCGCGACCTGAACGGCGGTGAAGGGATGACGAAGCGGCACGAAGTGCGCGTACTTGGTCAGCCGATCGACGACGACCATGATTGCGTCGGCGCCTTCAGACTTCGGCAGCCCCTCCACGAAATCCATGGTCAGCTCCTGCCATGGTTCCGTGGGGATTGGAAGGGGTTGGAGCTTGCCAGCAGGGTGCTTGTGCTCGTGCTTGGCATGTTGGCACACGGCGCACTGCCGGACAAAATCTTCCACAACACGCTTCAGCCCGGTCCAGGCGAACAGCTTGTGGACGCGGTGGTAGGTGGCCGTGGCGCCGGAGTGACCCCCCACGGCACTGTGATGGAGCGCGGCGATGAGTTTTGTCTGCAACGCCGAGTTTGCGCCAATCCAGAGCCGGCCGCGCTGCCTGATGACGCCGTTTTGCAATGCGCGCCCTTGGTCGTCGGTGGTGGTGGCCGCGAGCTTTGCCAGCAGCTCTTGTGCGTCAGGATCAGTTTCGTAGGAGTTGGCCACCTCCTGGAGCCATTGGGGCTGGCACAAAGAGAGAGCGTCGAGCGCGAGAAGATGGCCGATGCGGGACAAAGCGTCCGCTGCGCCATTGTCGACGCCTTTCTTGTAGCGGAAGGAGAACTGCAGACCCACCAGCTTCGACATGGCTTTCCGCTGGAGGTCCGTAGCCAGCTGCTGATCTGTAAGTGCACACAAGCTCTTGTGGTCGGTGACGATCTCGAACGGGGCGCGCTGCAAGTATGGCCGCCACTTGTCGATCGCCATCATCACTGCCAAGAACTCCTTTTCGTAAGTGGACAGCTTTTGGTTCATGACGCCCAACGCCTTGCTGAGGTATGCGACTGGGTGGCCGTTCTGTGTGAGCACCGCCCCCACGCTGGTGTCGCACGCATCGGTCTCGATCGCGAACGGCTTGGCGAAGTCGGGGAGTGCCAGCACGGGCGTGCTCACCCTGGCTTGCTTCAGTAGCTCGAACGCTTGCTGTGCCTTGTCATTCCAGGCGAACCCTTTCTTCGTCAGGAGCTGGGTCAGCGGCTTCGCGATGATGCCGTAGTGGGGGACGAATTTGCGGTAGTAGCCGGTCAGGCCGAGGAAGCCGCGGAGCTCGGTGGTCGTCGTGGGCACGGGCCAGGCCTGCATGGCGCTGGTCTTGGTTGCGTCGGTTGCGACCCCGTTCTTGGAGATCACGTGCCCCAAGTACTCGATGCTAGTTTGCGCAAACGAGCATTTGGATTCCTTGGCGAAAAGCTGATGTTCGCGAAGCAATTGCAACGTGAGCCGCAGGTGCTCCTCATGTTCCTGCAAGTCAGTGCTGAAGACGAGAATATCATCGAGGAATATGATGATAAACTTACGAACGTAGCGCCCGAAGACAGTGTTCATGTGGCACTGAAAAGTTGCAGGGGCGTTGCGCAGGCCAAAAGGCATCACTCTGAAGTGGTAGTGCCCGTGGTGAGTTTTGAAAGCGGTCTTCTCTTCATCCTCCTCGCGCATACGGATCTGATGATATCCCGCACGTAGACCGATCTTGGAGAAATATGTGGCACCTGCCAGTTCGTCCAACAGCTCATCCACGACCGGCAGGGGAAATTTGTTTTTGACAGTTGCAGTATTCAGTCGTCTGAAATCAACGCAAAATCGCCAGCTCCCGTCTTTTTTCTTTACCAACAGAACCGGTGTAGCGTAGGGGCTCATGCTGTGTGCAATGACACCCGTTTTCAGCATGTCCTGTACCTGCTTCTCAATCTCGTCCTTCTGAGCAGGAGAGTAGCGATATGGCTTTGTATTGATAGGAACAGTGCCTGGTTCAAGGTGAATACCATGGTCATACTGACGACAAGGTGGTAACGTGGTGGGTTCGGCGAATACATCCTGGTATTCAGACAACACTTTCTGAATATTTGGTGGAATTGGTTCTGTGATTGCCTTGTCTGTCCGCTCAACTGTAACCAGGGCTGCAGTCCAGATGTCATTTGCCACTTCCATGCGATGAAGTTCATATGCATCCAAAGCTGTGATCGGAGGAAGATCTGAGGTTCTGACGCCCTGAAGGTGTACTGTCTTCTCCTCTGTTTGGAATGTGATCGTCTTCAGTTGCCAATGGCAATTCATGGGGCTGTGAGATGCTAACCAATCCATGCCGAGAACTCCATCGTATGCTCCCAGTGGCAGTACTCTGAAATCTGTGTGAAACGTGTGCCCTGGCACCTGCCATCCTAGTTGCCGAACGATCTTGTTGCAGTGCAGTCGCTGTCCATTTGCCACTCGAACTGACACTGGTGGTAAGGCCGCTGTTTTTGCTGACACGCGCTGCACAAAAGAGTCGCTGATGAAACTGTGCGAACTGCCCGAATCCACTAACAACAGCATGTACTGATCTCCCACTTGTGCGCGCAGGCGAATGGTAGATGGAGCTTCTTCTCCGGAAACTGCATGGTGCGAGATTGCACAACATTCAGGTTCGTTGGCGACAGGCGGGTCCAAGAGTTGCAGAGCATGGACTGTGTCGTCCGATAGAATCTCTCCAAAATCCCCTACTTCGATCATCAGAATTTGGCCGGTGCGCTTGCACCGATGCTCGCGGGAATACTTGTCTCCACAGCGGAAACAGAGACCGTTGGCTCTTCTGAATTATTTGAGTTGCCGTTCTCGAGCGTACTCGTCGCCCCCTGGACGAGGTTGAGTGGCTGCGCGAGCCTATGGAGCTGCTGCGGTTGCTGCTGGAGGCGGTCGCCCGACAGGAACGATGCGGCTGCGTGGTGCTCTTTGTTTTTCCAGCTCTTCCTCTTGAATGCGTGCAAACACCGCAGCTCTGGTGATGCTGGTTGGGGCTTGTAACCTGACACCCAACCGCAGTTCATCCTTCAGTCCCAACAGGAACTGAGATATGAAGAATTGGGTGCTCAGTGTTGGATCCAAGGAAAGCAGATGATACATTGAGGTTTCGAACTGCTGACGGTACTCCTGAACACTGCCAGTCTGACGCAGTTGAACTAGGTGATGCATCTGCGCCTCGAACTCTTCTGGGCCAAATTCTGCTTCGACAGTGGTTCTGAAAGCTGCCCAGGACAGAGCAGGATGTGTCTGTCGATATGCTTGTAGCCACATCGCAGCGATTCCATCCATATACAGCCCCGCTGTTGTGACCCAATTGTGCTGTGGCACTCGGTACAGCTCAAAATAGGAAGTGCACCGCTCGAGCCAGATGCGCGGCGCATCGCCGTCGAAACGAGGAAAATCATGCTTGGGCGGCTTGGTGTAGTGGTCGTTCCCGCGATGTTGCTCGTACGCGGGTGGCAAGTGTTGGAGCAGGAGCGGAGGACCGTGGTTGACGAGGCGGCCGAACGGAAGCTACGCGGCGCCCTCTGTGTAGAGCGGTGGAGGTGGTGGTGGTCGAGTCGTTGGTGGTGGAGGGGGCGGCGCTTGACTGACGGATCCAGAGGTCGGCGTCGTTCCCATCGTGGATGTGCCTGGGTCGAGCGGCGGAGGGGACTTGCGGGCCTCGTCCACATCTGCCTGCGTCAGATCTATCTGCTTGGCCAGGTGCTTGAGCTCGTTGGAGACCTGATCGTTGTAGGAGACTTGGGCTTGGTGGCGCTCGTTCGCCGTCTTCTGATTGGCGTCGAGGCGGCGGATGACGGACTTGAGCAGGGTTTGAAGCTTGTCTGTCGTCTCCGTCATCGCGTCCAGCACGCGGCGTGTCTGGGCGGAGGGCTTGGACGGCGCCGTGATCGCGCTCCGGATCGAGGCGAACCCCGAGTAGGATTTTGAGCGAGCTCGCCGGGGCGGCTCGCACCTAGCTCGGTGGATGTTACCGCTCGATCTGGAGGAATTAGCGAGCAGCGGCGGCCGATCGGGGAAAAATTTCTGGAGGATTTGTGCTGGCTCTGAGTACCACTGTAATGCCCAGGCGGATCCCGATCTAGAATTGGGGTGAGGAAGGAGAAAGCAGAGTAGGTGAGAGGCGTGGAGAAGGGGAAAGAAGGACTCGATCAATCACTTGCTGCCTCTTTCGTCCTGAGAGTCGTACATATGTAGCTGCCCCACTGGGCCACCCTTACAAGGCCACAGCCCAATCACAAACCCACACACGCACTCGAACCAGCCCAACCGTGGGTTGCAGGTTCAGATAACTGAACTGCACTTGTTAGTCCGCTGCAGGTGCAGTAGCAGCATCTGCAGGCGTGACAATACAATACCTTTCTGATATATGAGGAGAAACTACTGTATAATTAACCATTTAGGGGATCCATTAAAACCAACGATTACGATTCGTCAGTCCACCGAATCTCTGCAAGCTTATTCATTTTGATATCTGAAGTTTTGGTGTCCCCGTATAGGTCATAGAGGCTGCCAAACAGAGACCGGACATACTCATGCAAGTCGGATTAGAATACCGGTATATGCCGCCGGTCGCTAAGCTGATAGATATTGTTAAAAGTGGCACACTAGGGCAGGTCAGAATGGTGGCTATCCGTGAACACCGGTTTCCTTTCCTTGTTAAGGTACGGGAGCCCAATCTATGATACTTGTAATAATTAATAATTTCCTTCTGTGTGTAACTCCTAAAACCCTTGCAGGTGAACAACTGGAATAGGTTTAATTGCAACAGTGGGGGGACTCTGGTTGAGAAGTGCTGCCACTTTTTTGATTTGATAAGATTGTTTGCAGATGCGAACCCTGCTCGTGTGATGGCTTCTGGAGCTATTGATGTTAACCATAAGGATGAGGTTTATGATGGGAAGGTCAGGTTCATTGACTACAAGCTCTCTCCTTTCACTGTGCTACTCATTATGGTCTTGCGAGTTAAAAAATATGCATGCTGAAGTAGTAGTGCATGATAAGGATTCCTTATTAGTATGTTCTATTCTGGGATTTATGGAATACTGGATGGAATTAGAACTTGCCAAGTGACTACAATATATATTTATTTCAAGCTATCAAACAATTTTTGAGCTCTTCTGGTTATAATATTAGTAGACATGTTTCAGTTAAACAGTGGTGCTTGATTCCTAAAAATTCTCTCTGGATGCAGGTACCAGATATAATTGATAATGCATATGTGGTCATAGAATTCGATAATGGCTGTCGTGGCATGCTTGATCTCTGCATGTTTGCTGAAGGCAGTATAAATGAGCAGGAAATTTCTGTTGTTGGTGACACTGGAAAGGTACAACCCCAGGTATCTTCACATTTAAGTAAAACAGGGATTATTTGTTCTATGGTTGTTGGAGACACATAATACATTTCCCAATCATGAAGTGGTGTTGATTTTCACAAAGTTATAGCCAAATACGAGTATGCCGTTATATACACTGGCTGTACATAGGCTTTGCCAATTCACAACTCAGTAATGGTCTTTGGTGATAGAGGTAGGGGTAAAGGTCCAAGGACGGTGTGAGAGGGCTCGTCCCTGACTAGCAAGACAGGCTCTGAGGCTTAGTTTTATTATTTACGTCATCGCTTAGCTCAAAGAGTTATAAGGTAGTACAGGTCCTTGGACCTTTACCCCCACCTCAGCTCACTGGTGGATCTATTATGAATGAATCGTCAATGGTCCTTGGTGATATATCACATGCATCTTTACATTTGATGCGTATCAGATGTAGTACGAACCGTATCAAATGTGGGACCTGTCTGCGTAATATTGCATCCTCTAGGCTTAGTCCTTTTGCATGCTCTGGTCTGCAGAGAGGCTGTAGTTCACAGGTGAATCTACTATGAAGGAATCATCAATATTTACCGCAATCCTTGGAGATAACTGTAGCACCTCAAAAAAGGGTTAGCTTTGTGCAAAACTAAGAACTTGAAAGGAGACAAATGTCATTAGCCATGACACAGTTATCACATGGTGGGATCAAATAAGAAAGGGAGGCATCGTGAAATGAAGTTCAAGCTGCTCGTGCAACCGATGCTCCGTTTCTCCGATTACCAGGATTTCACGAAACTTGCTTCAAATTGTTGCATCGGAGCGAGGGGCAAGTGCTGTGGGTGTTTCTTTTCTCCAGGACAATGGACCTGCCTGTCTTCCCAACCCATGTGCTAGCTATAGCCTCTTAGAATGTTAATTGCCTGTGTAGGATTAAAAATGTCATACTTTAGGCACTCCTGTGTCTAGACATGTAAGGCTTGTATATCAATTCAATTTATGGAGTATCTGTTTTTAATATGAATTTTCAAACAGGGCGAGGCTTTTGTTCCAGAGGGCATTGTGAGGGTTGGAAAGCGAGCAGGAGGCAGAGATGGAGTTGTAACGGTAAAGGCCGAAGATGAACGAATCAAGTATGTACTACTTTGTCACAATATATCAATGTTTTCCGGATCTTAACATTTCAATAGCAAAATATTAAGAAAATAGATTCTTCTGATGGGAGATACAGCTCCTATTATAATAGTGATTCTTCAAGAAATAGAACTGGTTTAGATTTGAGACTTCATACCTTTCTACTAGCTTTCAATAAGAACTCCTTTCTGTATTTTAGGACGAGTGGTTTACAATCAAATTACCATGTAGAGTACGTAGTATCTAACGAGCTGTACATACATTCCTTAGGTACCAGGGGCTTCACCATGGATCTAGCTACTTGGAGCACCTGAATTTCCTGTCTGCCATCAGGGCACAAGGTGCATGTAGCCCAGCTATCAGTTTGGATGACGGCTTACTATCTGTTGCAATTGGTGTGGCTGGCCAATTGTCGATCGAGAAAGGCCGTTTCGTCACCATCGAGGAGGTGCTATCAAGCTGATAATCAGCGATTTATCGATGCACTACAGATTTCGTATCAGTTGTATACATCTGTAATAGCATAAGCTGATTTTCTTCAACTTGCATGCACTGGGTAATTGCCTGTCTTGCGCAGTAAGCTGTTAAGGAATGTTTATATTTCCTTTTTTGTTCTTTCTAAGAGCAAGTGATCCACAAACTCGGCAACGATGATCATGTATGTATGTATAGATATATTCCAAATATCAAATGATTTCAGTTATCTGCCTTTGATTCCCCTGGCCATATCATTGTTTTGTTTTGTGAGATAGCGAACCGCTCATGTCAAGTGGTCCTTGACCGTATCAATTTTAAGAAAATGTACCTAACCTGTAGCTTCCAATTCATTTTTCCCAAGTATTTGAAACTGATCCGTAGAACGAGATAATCATGCCAGAGATGTACCGTGCATTTGTTGTGCATTAGATGCCGATGGTAAGTGAGACTGCGTGGTTATAAGCTCCTCGCAGAGTCACCGACTTTGAGAAGGAAGCAATTGTCATAGTACGAAATGCCACCGGCAAATTTGAGAGCGAGATGGTAAATTTGAGAGCGAGACGGTTTACCCATGCGAGGCAAGATGAAGCTAAGGCGTGTTTGGTAGCCCGTATAGAGTCCAACTAGACCGGTGTGGAAAGAAATTTGATTGTTTGCTCATGTTGGCAGTTTTCAGCGAGTCAGGGTGAGGTGAGGCACATCAAGCGCGATAATGGGCTTGTTGCCCAAGAGGAGGCCAGAGGGATGAAGAGTTATGTACGTGCTATCTTCGACCTCCACTAAGCTCCTCCCTAATTTTCTTTTGGACGCGTCTAGCGAGCAGCCGTGCGCTCGCTAGCGCTCCTTGGCAGTCAGCTATATTAGGAAAATTTATGTCCCATCGCCTGATTAGGAAAGTCCGCTTGATCCCCGAGAAACCAAAACTGAAAAGCATCCTCCAACGCACTTGCCTTCACGCCGGCCCAAGTTCTTGTCCATGTGCTCTGCCATGTGCCAGTAATAAAGCAAAAAAGGCAATCAATTGCATTCCAAAAAATTTAAAAAGCTATAACTTTCAAATTACATGTCAAAATTAAAATCCGTTTTCACCGTTGGAACCCTCGCAACGAGATCTTTAAAACTAGACCCCATTTATATGATGAACTTTTTTCATTGCCAACTGGTTGTACTAGATGGTGCAACTTTTATACTATGAGATGCAACTATTTTCTAAACCAACTTTTGTGCTACCACAATCAACTATAATACTGCTTGGTGCAATTTTGGTGCTACATGAACCAACTTCACGTAATGAGCAACTTCATTTGTTGTCTCGTCCACCTGTCCACCTGCCTAGTAGATGATGTGCAACTCCATGTGCCGCTCGGCCAACTGCTAATAGTTGATGTGCAATCCCCCCCCCCCCCCCCACCTCGTGGATGTGCATTTTTCACCTCCCGCGTCTGGCTGGCGGCCGGCCAAAAAAGGAAAACTTCTGTCCCCCAGTTTCCAAAAAGGAAAGCGTCCTTCGGACATGTGAAAACCACGAAACAGAAACATCATGCCCGGTCGCTATCACGTCACCCCACTACCCTACAGAAGCCTCCCACGTCTTCCTCGCCCACACTTCCTCTTGCACAGTGTCTCCTCCTTCTTCTCCATCAAAGAAAGGGCATCCCATCCTGGATCCAAAAACCTACAGAGCTGCCATGGTAAAACTGAACTGGTAACAAGAGGGAGGAGAGAGGCGTACCATGCATCATCAATCAAGGGTAAGTTCCCTTATGGCTCCAGATCCTCAATTCTTCACTTTTCCTTCCCCTTTGCCTCAGCATCTGCCACCGGTCTTCTCCATAATTGGAAGGACTAGCAACAGTTCCCTTCTGATGTCTTTGTAATTAAACACCACTTTGTGCAACTAGACCCGGTAGCAAAACCAACGTCTGCCTGGATGTGTGCAAATAGACACAAGGTAAATATATGTGCACACTAATCATTAATCCAAGGACAACTTTCCTGAAATATGTGCAACAAACAACCCAGACTAGAAAGATGGACTGGATGTACTGTTTGTGCAAAAAGAAACACATATTTGTGCAACTAAGCCATTGGTCCAAAACCAACTTTCCTGCACCATGTGTGCAAAAAAACACCTCAGACTAGAAAGATGGATTGGGTGTACTGTTTCTGCAAAAACAAGAACATATTTGTGCAACTAAGCATGGGTCCAAGCCAACCTTTTTATGCAAATGTATGCAACAAAACAGCCCAGACTGGAGTCCATCTGTTCTAGTCTTTTAGCTGTTGGTTGCACACATTGCAGGAAAAGATGGTTTTGGATCCATGTTTAGTTGGCACAAATATGGGCTTCTATTTGCACAAACACTACATCATTCTATATTTTCCTGCAAAAAATGTGTACAACAGTATGTGTGCAACCAACACACAGACTAGATGAAACTAAAAAAGACTGGATTTGTTGTTTGTGCAAATATAAACATATAATTATGCAGCTAAACTTGGATCCAAATCCAACTTTTGTTCTAAATGTGTGCAGCAAAGAAAGCAGACTAGAAAAAGCACAAGAACAGTATTAAAAACGAGCCTACAAATAGTCTTTGTCTCACACAAATTGCAATAGGGGGAATATGTTCTATATACTAAAATTGAAACAGAAAAGAAGATGAAATTCTATTTCTTGTCATCCGAAAAAGGTGCCAAAGGTGATCACATTCCAACGTTCTCACCTGAGGTTTTGCAAAGAAAAGGTGCCAAAGGTGATTAGTTAACACTGCATACAAAATATTTGTTCTTCTTCAGAAAAACTAGATAAAAAAGGTTGACGATACCAACTTGGTATTATGTTAGTTGTGCAACTACAAAGTGCAGAGGATGCCAACTAAAATAGTTACTCTTGTGCAACTAGAAAGGCCGATGATGTCAGCTAGTTAGATGCTATTGTGTATCTAGAAAATGCTCAGGATGCCAACTAAGTAGATACTCCTGTGCAACTAGAAAGGCTAAGGGTGCCAAGTCATTAAATACTTTGGGCAACCCTAGAAAATTTGATGATGAGACTAAAAAATAGTTACTCTTGTGCAACTAGAAAGGCTGAGGATGTCAATTAGTTGGATACTGCTTGTGCAAATAGAAATGATGATGATGCCAACTAATTGAATACTCTTGTGCAACTATAAATCTTGAGGATGCCAATTAATTAGATACTCTTGGAAAAAGAAATATTCAACACTTGCATGACCAATAAAAAAAATTGCACATTCAGGTTTCAGACTCCTACAAGAAAATGATGAGTGTGTCAACGCAGCTACAAAAAGACTAAGGATGTCAACTAGTTGGATGGTATTGTGTAACTAGAAATGCTGAGGATGCCAACTAATCAGGTACTCTTGTGTAACTAGAAAAGCCCGAGGATGCCAACTCAGCTAGATACTCTCTGGGACACATCATCATCCTCTCCATCCCCGTCATTATTAATGCCATGTGGTTGCTGCTTAGCAGCCCGTTTTAAGTTCCGTCGAGAGGTCCTATTTGGAGAAGCCTACAATGAACAAAAAAGACTGAACTACTGAGAGGGTAAAAGAAAAGAGCATAAAAATGGTCATATGATAAAAGAAAAAGAAAATATAAACCTATATTTCACTACCAGGCACATCTCCTTCACCAACCATTTTGTCTCTGCAAAATAGAAAAGAACAAACGTATTAGTCAAAATTAAGAAAATTGCACAGGAGGGGGGGGGGGGGGGGGGCGCAAAAAGGGGGTGTGGTACGCTACATTTACATATGAAGTTGGCAAGTGAAATTAACAAGTTGCACATGGGCAGAAAAAAATGGCAACTCTTAATATGAAGTTGGAAACTCAAGATAACAAGTTGCACAAGAATTAAAAAGAAAGTTGCACATGAATTCCTACCTGGGTGAGCGAAAAAAATTGCCACCCAAAAACGATTATACTGCTTGGTTGGCAAGTCAATCAAAACAACTTGGGTAAGGGGACCTAGTACGTACGTAGTTGCAAAACAAATTTGGCTACAAAATGCCTTTGTATCACCGTGTGATCCACATCGTTTGCATCCGCATTGTGCAACTGAAAAAACAACAGCCTCAGAAAGACTACCCTAGTTGAATTAAAAAAGAAGTTGCACATGATTTGTTGCCTAGCTGTACCAAAAAAAAACAGCCAACTAAAAATAAAAAATTCAATCAAAAACAAAAATTTAGGTTGGCTATTTTTAACATGAAATTGGTGAGTTCAATATAACAGGTTGCACAAGGGAAGCTGCCCCAGTTGCACAAATGGCTAAAAACCATTTTCACACAAAATCTGTGAATTTCTTTACACAACTAACACTAAGACTCCTAACATCGCAACATCGGACAAGGATGTCCCTCGTTGACGCTGCCCAGTTTTGGTTGGACATGCATGGGGGGGGGGGGGGGGGGGGGGGGGTTCATGTCGGCGTGGAAGAACCGGCACGTGAGCAACGTCAAACATATGAGCCAGATGATGCAGGAGCGAGCATGTCTCATCAGGGCCGTCATATACATTTGATTAGTCTAGTAAAAAGCCAACTAAGTACAAGCTCTTATACAACTGCACAAACCTGACTAGCTAACTAGTTTAGTCAAGTAGACCAATGTGCATAGTGTTTTGTGTAAAACAACAGAATTAAGTTAGACCGCATGAACAACACTCAATCTCGTGAAAAATCCCAACAAGCACCCACCACATAAGCGCAACCTCATCCCCTGCGGCGAACTGCACAAGAATTCCCAGCCCCCTGATCGAAGCTCCCTGCGTGCATCCAATGTTGCCTAGGGGTACACCCGCACACGTGACCACACACCCTGATGCATCGTAAAAATACAGGCAACACTGTGTCGTGCTGATAGAGGAGCACCAAAAATCAACGGAGACGGGGCTGTCAAATCAAGTACTGGAATGCATGTACATCAAATCGAATTGATGCGGCCATCGCGCGGGGTGCAGAAGGGCGGCTACTTCGGAACGCTGGTGCGGCAGACGGGCACTTGGCTGAGGCTGCCGCGACAGGATTTACTCGCCGCCATGGATGGTCACAGCAGCATCAGCTTGTAGATGAAGGAGGCTACGGCCTGCAAATGGATGGCACAACGGCGCTTGTGCAGGCAAAAGAGGAGGAGGCGGCCAGCAACATATGGAAGCGGGAGGAGCAGGCCCGCCGGGCGTGGCTCGCGTCGCCAGGAGGACGGGACCGGCCTAACGCATGCTGGGCACGGCGCACGTCACAGGAAGGCGACTGGAGGGGCGCGGTGGCAGGCGCGTAGCCGGTAGGAGGAGCGGGGTGGCGGCTGCGTTGCCAGGAGGAGGAGCGCGGTGCAGGGGCGTGTTAGAGATATGCCCTAAAGGTAATAATAAAATGGTTATTATTATATTTCTTTGTTCATGATAATTGTTTATTGTTCATGCTATAATTGTATTAACTGGAAACCGTAATACATGTGTGAATACATAGACCACAACATGTCCCTAGTGAGCCTCTAGTTGACTAGCTCGTTGATCAATAGATGGTTATGGTGTCCTGACCATGGACATTGGATGTCATTGATAACGGGATCACATCATTAGGAGAATGATGTGATGGACAAGACCCAATCCTAAGCATAGCACAAGATCGTGTAGTCCGTTTGCTAAATGTTTTTCTAATGTCAAGTATCATTTTCTTAGACCATGAGATTGTGCAACTCCCGGATACCATAAGAATTCTTTGGGTGTGCCAAACGTCACAACGTAACTGGGTGGCTATAAAGGTGCACTACGGGTATCTCCGAAAGTGTCTATTGGGTTGGCACGAATCGAGACTGGGATTTGTCACTCCGTGTGACGGAGAGGTATCTCTGGGCCCACTCGGTAATGCATCATCATAATGAGCTCAATGTGATAAGTAGTTAGTCACGGGATCATGCATTACGGAACGAGTAAAGTGACTTGCCGGTAACGAGATTGAACGAGGTATTGGGATACCGACGATCGAATCTCGGGCAAGTAACGTACCGATTGACAAAGGGAATTGTATACTAGATTGCTTGAATCCTTGACATTGTGGTTCATACGATGAGATCATCGTGAAACATGTGGGAGCCAACATGGGTATCCAGATCCCACTGTTGGTTATTGGCCAGAGAGCTGTCTCGGTCATGTCTGCATGATTTCCGAACCCATAGGGTCTACACACTTAAGGTTTGGTGACGCTAGAGTTGTTATGGGAATTAGTGTGCAGTTACCGAATGTTGTTCGGAGTCCCGTATGAGATCCCGGACGTCACGAGGAGTTCCGGAATGGTCCGGAGGTAAAGATTTATATATGGGAAGTCCTATTTTGGCCACCGGAAAATGTTCGGGATTTTTCGGTATTGTACCGGGAAGGTTCTAGAAGGTTCCAGAGTGGGGCCCACCTGCATGGGGGGACCCACATGAACGTGGGTAGTGGGAGCAAGGCCCCACACCCCTGGTCAAGGCGCACCAAGATCCCCCCTTAGAAGGAATAAGATCATATCCCGAAGGGATAAGATCAAGATCCCCAAAAAAGGGGGATAACAATCAGTGGGGAAGGAAATGATGGGATTTCTTTCCTCCCACCTTTGCCAACACCCCAATGGACTTGGAGGGAAAGAAACTAGCCCCTCCACCCTTATATATAGTGGGGAGGCGCATGGGAGCTTCACCCTTCCCCTGGCGCAGCCCTCTCCCTTCCCAACACATCCTCCTCCTCTGTAGTGCTTGGCGAAGCTCTGCCGGAGAACTGCAAGCTCCACCACCACGCCGTCGTGCTGCCGGAGCTCTCCCTCAACTTCTCCTCCCCCCTTGCTGGATCAAGAAGGAGGAGACGTCCTAGGGCTATACGTGTGTTGAACGCGGAGGCACCGTTGTTCGGTGCTTAGATCGGATTCGGACGCGACCTGAATCGCTTAGTGAACGACTCCACCGACCGCGTTCTTGCAACACTTCCGCATCACGATCTTCAAGGGTATGAAGATGCACTCCCCTCTCTCTCGTTGCCAGTTACTCCATAGATTGATCTTGGTGATGCATAGAAAATTTTGAATTTCTGCTACGTTCCCCAACAGGGCGTTGCCTGAAAGAGGAACAGCGTGGCGGCCGGCGTCGCAGGAGGAGGCAGGGCGGCAGTGGGAGGGTGGTTGAGTGGACACGACGTGTCTAGCCGGGTGAGCGATCCACAAAACTCTCCCGACCAGATAATACCTGGCACCGCGGGCCGTACGATACACATGTATCGAGCGGTCACCGCGCGGCCGCTCGGTTTGCCCAGGTAGCGCGCGTGCACCTTTTAGATTTTAGGTTTCCTTTTTCCTTCCTTTTTCCTTTTCCCTTCTAATCTACACAATCCTCCACTAAGCTCCTCCCTAATTTCCTTTTTTCCTTGTCCCTTTTGATCTACACATTGGTGCTTCAATTCGAGATAAACTCTACATGAAAAAGATGCACATCCATGTTATGGTTCCATTCAGATGATCGGTTTGTAGTTTCGTCCACCGTAAATGCTCAATTTCGTGTTCATGTTTGGAGCTATTTTGAATGAATTTTGTCAAATTTGTCACACATGGTTGACCGTTTAAAATTTCCTTTGACCAGTAGCTTCATCTCCCAGTTCCACACGACTTTTGTGTTGCAAGTTTTCTGCTTCGACAATCATAGACGAGAAGATCAACATCTTCCTTGTGATTGTACATATGCATATGTGTGGTCTGACCTAAGACATTGCTTAATCGTTCCTCTAAGTCGGCGTGGTTCCTCTCGATCTCCTCTCCCGCATCTTGTTGTAGTGGCATCATCATCGTTATCGTTCATCTCTGCCTCCTCTCCTGGATCCTATTGCACTGTTGCTGCAATGACACGCACACTATATTTCTTCTCCTGTGTCCTTTGCCTCACAACCCTTGCCCATTCCTCTTGACCTCCTTGCACATGTCCTACTACACTAGAGTCTTCTCCAGAGTCGTTCATCTTGGCCTGCTCTCCCTCGTCCTACTGCACTGACGCTGCCATAGCGCGCACACTATATTTCTCCTCCTCTGTCCTATATCTCCGTGCGGACTTTCTCTGCGACGACGACGCTAGCAACTAGTTCGTCACACTGCCGACGGGGCGTGTCGGACGCGGCGCCATGGCCGCCATCCACTGCAGTTGCCATGGTCCGTCACACACTGCATATCTCATCCCCCGTTCCTCTGCCTCGGCATAGACTTTTTCTTCGGTGATGATGGTAGCAAGTAGTTCGATGCGACGCCGGCAGGAATGCTCGCCCGCGACTCCGTGGTCGTCGTGTCGGATGCGGCGTCGCGTCATCGTCCACCACAGCCGCGAGGCACTCTAACATAACTCTGTGTGTTAAGTGCAAGTGCTAGCTCTTAATCATACCCCCTGTGTGCAACCAAACAACATGTAGTTGTGTGAATTGAGACAATGCAGGACACCAAACAACATCCCAAAACCGATCTCAGCTAGGCCCAACTGGAACATGTATGCAATGCAGGCAAAAGTTGGTACAGCAACCAAACACGCCCTAAGTTCAACGTCAAGCACGAGAGGACGCTCAATGGGTGGAAATCTCTCTACTGCCAGGGAGACCGACAGTGGCACACAGTCGAGCAACATGTGATGTAACCAATTTTCTTCAGCACAACTCTTCTGGGACCGATGGGCATGTAGGAGCTGAAGCCAGCGAAGGCTATTTTGTAAGAGATCATGCGGGGGAGTGCCCCAGCTGAATATATACTCAAAGTTGTAACCATTGTACAAACGATTACAGTAGCACAAGGAATCATGCATCTAAGTATGGCCGCCATGAGAAGGCAGCCCCCCTTTGAGTCAACTTCTTTAGCCGGGGCGACCGCATTATCAAATCCTCAATAATAAGTCGGGGAGTGGGTGGAGATATGGTGATCGATATTGGTGAAGGCCAAAGCATTTTGAGACACCCATACTTTTCACAAGATGACTAGGAGTATGGGGGACCAAATGGAGAGGTCCACTTTGATGGGCATCTTCCATGCCCATAGGTTGTCGATGCAATGAGGGGCAGTGATGCCAATCCGTTGCCAAACCATGTCTGTATGCGGGCATAGGATGAAGATATGGAGAGCATCCTCAGGAGTATACCCACATCTTGGGCATAGGGCATCACCCACGATGTGCTTGTGGTGTGATAATTCTCCGTCATATCCATAATTTTTGATTGTTCCATGCTAATATTATACAACTTTTATATGCTTTTGGCACCATTTTATATTATTTTTTGGACTAACATATTGATCTACCGCCCAGTGCCAATTCTTGTTTGTTGCATGTTTTTTGTTTCGCAGAATATCCATATCAAACAAAGTCCAAATGCTATAAATTTTTACGGAGAATTATTTTGGAATATATGTGATTTTTGGGAAGCGGAACCAACACGAGACGATGCCCAAGGGGCGCCCCCTACCCAGGGCATGCCTGGCAAGCTTATGGCCACCCCGTAGGTCAAATGGAGGTGTCCTTCGGCCGCAAGGAAGCTTATATCCGGATAAAAATCATGTTAAAATTTTAGCCCAATAGGAGTTACGGATCTCAAGGAATTTAAGAAATGGTGAAAGACCAGAAAACAGGATCACGAAACAGAAGAGAAACAGATAGATAGATCCAATCTCGGAGGGGCTCCTGCCCCTTCGTCGTCATGGAGGCCATGGACCAGAGGGGAAACCCTCGTCCCATCTAGGGGGGGAGGTCAAGGAACAAGAAGTAGGAGGGGGCTCTCTCCCCCTCTCTCCCAGTGGCGTCAGAACACCGGCGGGGCAAGGATCATGACAGTGATCTACACCAACAACTTCGCCGCCGTCATCACCAACTCTATCCCCATTTATGTAGCGGTGTAACCTATCTTTTACCCGCTGTAATCTCTACTTAAACATGGTGCTCAATGCTATATATTATTATCCAATGATATGTGGCTATCCTATGATGTTTGAGTAGATCCGTTTTGTCATATGGGTTGATTTATGATCATGATTTTTTGACTATGAACAGTAGGGGAAAACCCCACTGCAATTTTTATATTAAAGTAATAGAAAACAGGTATCACTGTACAAAAGAAGCACTATACAAAAGAAGAAAAACTAAGCTAGCTAGCTAAAAAAGAAAGAGGGCTTGAGGTGAGCCCAAAAAGAAAAACTAAAATTACATACAAACAAGAACAAAGATGAGCTACTGTCAAGAGGAAAGTAAAGATGCCAGCCAAGAGTTGAAATCATTGGCATACTTATTCTTAATTCTGTGTGACAGGAGCTTCATTTCCTCAAAATAGATTTGCTTCCATCCTTGAAATGAAGGTTGGATGTTCTCAAAAATCTTGTTGTTTCTGACAATCCAGATTGCCCATGATCCCAGAATGATAATTTCCATGAAGAAGGGAACTCTTGACTTATTCTTTAAATCCTGGAAAGCTTCAAGAACAGACAGATTTTGGGTTCTTTGTGGACAAATGAAATCCCAGCAAATCCTAGAAAATTGACATCCCCAAAATAGATGCTATAGTGTCTTCTCATGCTGGCAGTTCAACACAACACAATTGTATTCCTCCAAAAAAAAGTTTTCCTTCTCAGTAAGTTTCTTGTATTCAGTCTATCATGTAGAAGCATCCAGAAGAACATTTTATGTTTCGGTTGACATGAGGACTGCCAAATCCAAGAAAAATGAGGTGGAACTTGTTTGACTCCAATTATCACATTGTAAGCTTTTGAGGCAGTGAAGACATTGCTTCCCCAAATGTAACTCCAAGTGTCAGTCATACCTTGAAATTCAGATTGTCTTAGCATATGACATTTGTCCTCCAGCTGAAGAAACTGTTGGTGTGCTTGAATGGAAAGGGGTAAGTGGAACAAATCTTCAAGGAATTCTGTGTTGACCACTTGCTGCACTGTCATAGTGTGGTTTTGCACAAAGGAGAACAGGTGAGGAAATTCCTGCTGTAATACCACTTCACTCCACAAATCAGACCAAAAAAGGGCAGTTCTTCCATCTCCTAGGTGGCATCTTGCAATGGCTTTGTATTGATCAGTTAGTTGAAGAATAGATTTCCACCAGAAAGACCCTATCAAATCTTGTCCTGGAAGTTTATTGTCCTGGTAGTGAGTTTCCCAAATGAGGTTTACCCGAGGAATATCATGCCTGTTGTAGAATTTGTGCAGGTTTTTCATAAGTAGAGCCTTATTCTGGGAAAAAATGTCCATAATTCCCAACCCTCCTTGGTTCTTTGGTCTGCAAACTGTAGTCCAAGCTACAAAGGCAGGCCTATGATCTTCCATGTCTGAACCTCTCCATAGACAATGTCTCATGTATTTGATAACCTGATGTTTGATTGTAACTGGGACATCAAGACAAGCCATAAAAAAGATTGGTAGGGAAGCCAGCACAGACTTTACCAGTAGTACTCTTCCAGCACTTGTCATGAAAGTGGCCAAGCCTGCTAGTCTTTTTGCAATTCTTTGAACCATTGGCATACACTGCTCAACACTGGGCTTAGATAAGCCTAAAGGAAGGCCCAAATATGTGAAAGGGAAGGTTCCTCTTTGGCAGTTTAAAGTGTTGGTAAAAATCTCTACCCTTTCCTCATTGATGTTGATTGGAACCATGATAGATTTCTGGTAGTTCACCTTAAGTCCAGTGGCTGTGGCAAAGGTGTTCAGGAGAGCTTTAAGGCAAAACAGTTCTCTGGCATCAGCTTTCATAACCAACAAAGTATCATCAGCATATTGCACTATTGGAAAATTAGGGCAAGAATTTATTTGTAGGGGAGCAGAAATAAGCCCAAGATCTCTTGCTTTATTTAAGATGGATTGGAGTAGATTTGCAGCTAGGACAAACAAGAGTGGTGACAGAGGGTCTCCTTGCCTGACTCCCCTCCTACAGTAAAATTTCTTACTAGGGACTCCATTTAACATTACAGCTGAAGAAGCAGAGTTAAAGAGCATTTGAATCCAAGAAATCCATCTCTCACCAAATCCTTTTGCTCTCAAAATGTCAATTATGGCTTGGTGCTCAATAGTATCAAATGATTTTTCAAAATCCAACTTGAGCACCAGTAGCTCCTTCTTTGACTTGTAGCACTGATGCAAATATTCATAGGACCAACCCAGACAATCTTGAATGACCCTGTCTTTTAAAAACCCATACTGGTTAATGTGAATTAGTTACAGAATAACTTGTTGTAGTCTGTTGGCCAACAACTTTGTGATAATCTTGAACACACCATTAAGTAAAGAAATAGGTCTAAAATCATTGGGAGTCATAGGCACCTCTTTCTTTGGAACCAAAGTGATGAAAGATGTGTTAATGCTTTCAAGAGAAATATTACCAGCATGGAAATCATGGATGAGATTCTTAACATCTTGCCCTATAATATCCCAATAAGACTTAATGAATTCATTATTGAAACCATCTGGGCCAGGAGACTTGTCATGTGGCAACTCTTTCACAATCTGATTGATCTCCTCATCAGAGAAAGGCTTTTCTAAATCTTGGAAAATTTCAGGATTGTTTTGTTGATTCAATAAGCTTTGAAGATCAAAATGCATGGTGTGGCCCTCTGATTTACCCAACCTCTTTTTAAAGGCTTCCCAAAGAATTCCAGCTTTTCCAGCATGGTCTGAGATTTCTATATTGTCAGCATTTCTCAGAATTGCAATTTTGTTATGTCTAAAGTTGATTGAGGCTTTTGTGTGGAAGAACTTTGTGTTCTCATCTCCAAACTTAACTCACTTAATCTTTCCTCTCTGCTTCTAGTAAATCTTTTGATTGTTTAGAATGATCAGTAAATGTTCCTTCAAGATCTTTCTGCAATTCCACTCAAATGTGCTGAGCATTCTGAATTCCTCAAAGAAGTCAAGCAGATAAATGCATTCATTAATTTCCGCAATTTGTTTTGTCATACAAGGCAGATCCTTGATCCAGAGCTTTATGCTTCTCCTGAGGTGTTTTAGCTTTGCATTTATGATTTTTGCAGGTTCAGTAAACCCCACAGGAATGTCCCAAGCATTTTTAACAATATCCTTGAAAGCAGAATGTTTTAACCAGTAGTTCTCAAACCTGAATACTTTTGATTTTGGGATTGTTGTCCCCACTTTAATCATTCATGGAAGATGGTCAGAGATTGGCCTAGCAAGTGGCAGGGCAGTAGTGTCAGGATAGGAGGTCATCCAAGCAGCAGAAGTGAAAAACCAATCCAACTTTTCTAATAGAGGATTTTACTACATATTACTCCAACTATATTTTCTACCTTTTAATGGAAGTTCAACTAGCCCCAAATTGCTGATAGCTTCATTAAAGAGAAGCATTTGATTGATGTCACCCCCAGGTTTATTTCTGTCAGAAGGAGATCTGATGAAATTAAAATCACCCATAATAATCCAATCTTCTTCAGGAGGCATTTCAATATTGCTAAAGCAGTTTAAGAATTCCACTTTATCAGCTTGTTCACAGGGTCCATAGATGTTTGTTAAGATCCAAGTTTGAGCAGAATTGTTACAAGTAAACTTAACAGATAAAGAGAATCTGTTAGAAAACATTAGTTCCCCTTTGAATAGACCATCATTCCAAGCAATGAGAATCCCTCCAGAAGCTCCAATTGATGGAAGAAATTCAAATTTATTAAATCTCCTAGGATAGAACTTATTGATGTAAGACAAATCAAAATGTTCTCTTTTTGTTTCTTGAAGGCAAAGGATACCAGCAACACTCTCTTCAATTTTTTGCTTAATAGCCAGCCATTTATTATCTGAGTTAATACCCCTGATGTTCCAATTTAAAATACTCCAAGATCTGTTGTTATTCATGATTGAAAACTGTTGGTTTTTGATCATCTCTCAAGGTCCAGCCCTTGAGACAAAGAATTAAAAGAGAGCAAGAACTACTGATAGCAAGCCCTCTGAGTAGAAACTGTGAAGAAGTCCACCAGGTAAGGCCCTCACCAGCAAGTAACCAAGCATACATCAGCCAATCCACATAGCCAGCCAACCAGACCGTAACACAAATCCGAAGCATGGCAGAGAGAACAAGCTCCTCAAGGAAGCAAGGATCATTAAGTAACATGTTAAACCAGCAGATACAGACATCCAAAATAGGTGTATTACAGTCCCAAAGCATCAAAGTCTGACAGATCCAGACAAGTAACATGAACAGAACAAAAGATGCAGCCACCACAGGTTCACTCCTATTGCTATAACAACTAATCATTAAGAACTATCTCCTTTTTTGTCCTCCTTGGCCTTGAAGACCTTGGCCAAATCTTCCTTTTCCATCTCATTGTTCTTAGGCCTTTTGTCCAGCTTCTCTTGGAGCTCCTCATCAGCAACCTTGCAAAAAGATTTGGTAAGGTTCTTAACAATCTTATTCTGAATGAATGGAGGAGCAGCATTGCATGGTAAACAATCCTTGCTAGCACATGAATTTCTTTTGAACCCCTTATTCTCCTCCCTAATTCTACCACTTCTTCTTACCTGGGTTTCCACTAGGGGCCCTTTTCCTCTTCTTTTTCTAGAGATTGCCTCACCAGCAGGTAGAAGAATTATGTTATTTGGAGAGATTCTCCTGAGAGGGCTGCTTGCTTCTGAGGAAGAATGAGCAGCTGGGCTAACTCCATCATTCTCCTTATCTTGATTGGCAGAAATAAGCTGCTGGCAGACTGGGGCCTGATTAACAGTACAAGTATCAGGAATGATGAATGTCATAATGTCTTCCTCATCACAATTAGTAGTCAAAGTGTGCCATAAAGAGGACTTTAGTAGTTTCATAGCCCAGTCAAACCTATCAGGTGTAAGTAGTAGGTTCAGAATGAAATTGAACCAACTTACAGGGATTTCTGCAGTAGTAGAATTATTGCCTTCCTGAGAAGCTGAAGCAAAATGCTTAACCCATAGATTCAAACCTTCTTCAGAAATTAAGTGATCCCCATTAATAACTGAGAGAGCGTGATCTTGCACTAAGTTGCAGTAATCAAATGAAGAACAAGAGTGAACCTGCTGATTATTACCTTTGGATGTACCAGGGACGACAGTATTGTCAGAATCATGGACTTGTTCCTGAGCAGCAACTAGATTATCCATGGGAGTAGGGCCAGCCTGATTGTTAGCCAAAAATTCAGTTGTGGGCTCCTGCTGAACTAAAACAGTAGTGTCAGGCTGTAACACAGGGACAGGCAGAGGAAGTTGGGCAGCATCTTGATCAATCTGAGCAGCCTCCTCATGTGTGGGCTGAGAGGCCATAGCTGGCCCAAGTGGCACATCAGCCACAAGAATCTCTATAGGCATCAAGGCCTGCTCAGGATGCACTAACTGCTGAAAGTCATTGCCCTGAGCCCCAGCCAAAACTCCAGCAATTACAAGCTGCTCCTCCAAGTCAGGCGGGTAGGCTTGCAACAAATTCTGCAGACCAACACCCAGATGTAGGCCCTGATCTTCACCAGCCACTTGGTTAACCTCCTCATTATGGTTAACCCCTCCCACCACATTGTGTGACAGTATCCCATCTGACAGAGACACAGTGGTAGTTATACTGCTATTGGGAATTGCCTCATTCTCATCCATCAGAACTTCTTCTTGCTGCACAATCAAAGGCACCTGCATTGGTTGAGGAAAAGCCCAATGCCCCTGCTCCTCCCAATCATCCCACTCTTCTTCATTCTCTTGCACATTATTGACCTGCGCATGATGAAAACATGGGAAATCATTTGCATTGAGTGGAACTGGGTGCGGATCAACTCCAGGAGGTGGAACAGGGTCCTCATCAGGTGGGCCTCCTCCCAACATTTCCTCCATGAGCACTTCAATTGAGCTAGTTAGCGATTCCCCCTCAAACATTTCACCCTCAGTCCATCTTAAACTTTTTGGGATCTCAAGCAAGTCTGTAACTCTAGCCTTAACCAGAACCTTCCCTTTCAGAGCATCCTCCTTCTCCCAACTAATAATCTTTGCAAATCTCGCAATTGCTGCAGCTACATCTTCAGTGTTGCAGTTATCAAAAGGAATACCCACAATCAACAACCAACAAACTCTATTGAAATTTACTCTCCTCCAGTTGCGGCCCTCATTATGTCTAGTGAAGGAGATAAAAACATCCCCAAAAGCATGCGGACTATCCCTAACCAGACGATCTCTATCTCGCACATGCCGAAACTAAACATAAGCTTCCCCGAACGGGCAGGGTTGAATGTCTCTGACCCCCACTTGAGCCATAGGATCGTGCTGTAAGAAATCCTCAAGGACCTCTCTAACATTAGGAAAAAGTACCTCATCTGGCAGCGGCTAAATAGTAGCAATGGCCCATTCTTCATGGCGATGAGCTCGACGAGGAAGCACCACCCGAGAAACCCCCGTCCGGCCTTCGATGTGCTGAACCTAAAATCTGTGTGGGATGAAAGGCTGCGGGTCTATGGGGATATTCGCCATTGGAGAAGCAAAGCCCTGGCGGAGCTCACTATGGGGGTGGGAGGTGTCAGAGGTAGGTGGCGAAGAAGTCGACGGAGCGGCACAAAAGGAGAGAGCAGAGGAATGCGAGGAGTCCGGCACTGGTCTCGGTTGGAAATTGGAAAAATATCCCGTGACCAGCTCTTTGAATGTTTTGGCTTGCCTAAAGTGGATAATGGGCCCTTCTTGGGAAAACCAGGACTCCACTTCCCCTGGGGCCCAAGCAGCAGCTGGTGGGCTGGGGAAAGGATTAAAACGAATAGAAGGCCATAGCCCATGGGACTTTGAGCGAGAACAAAACCTGGCAATATGACCAACGTCGCCACATGCAAAACACGTACGTGGATCATAAATGCGCTCATGCACATTACCGACCGGTCCATGCAGCATGGAATCTAGGTCATTAGTGTGAGCCGTAATACCTTGAGTAATTTGTAGCCTGCTAGGATCACACTCTCCTTGAATGCTGTCTGAGAGACGTTGGAAAACTGAATGTGTGACTTGCCCTGGTGATCTGCTCCGGCGATCGCCGGAGGAATCAACAACCGGTCTTCCATTATGGCCAACCAGCGTCCATTCAACGTCCTCCTCTTTGTAAAATAATTGTTCTTCTCTGATCCAGTGCAGACCACCATTACCCCAAAGGCTGAAAGCCATCTCAAAATCTTTCTCAGACACTCTACCACCATTGTAGATTTGGAAACCAACCGACTTAGACGCAACTGAGAACTTGTATGATCTATCTTTGAGATAACAAACTCGAAAGCCTTGTGTGTATCCTCCAAAAGTGGCATGGAGAACCACACTAACCGTATGAATATCCAATTTGAAAGTAGCTCGGCTAAAAGAAACCACCAAAACAAATTCTCTTTGCCGAAATCCTGGAGAGAAAACAACCGGATGACCAAACTTAGAGCGAACACTTGCCTGGAATTCCTTGCCACGGTTGAAGTTGAGGTTGATAGGCGACATGTTCCACAACCATGTACGCCCGAAGCGACCGAGGGGCGGGAGAGAAAGTGGTGGACGCCGGCACCGGAGTGGCCACCGACGTGGGGGAGATGGACGCCGACACCGGAGTGGATACTAGCGTAGGAGTGGTGGCCGCCGGGGCCGGAGTGGCCACCGGCACGGAGCTCTCCTAGTCGCCTCTCCTAGTCGCCTCACCTAGTCGCCTACTACTACTATTCCTGCTTCATCTTCTCGTAGTAGGGAAACCGGATTGCTCTCCGGATGATCATGATTGGTTTGAGTTGTATGTTTTATTATTGGTATTGTCCTATGATGCTCTCCGTGTCGCGCAAGCGTGAGGGATCCCCACTGTAGGGTTTTGCAATATGTTCATGATTCGCTTCTAATGGGTGGCATCACTAAAAAAATACACATCCGTGACATTTTGGGCCGAACGAATTTCTTTTCTGTCATACATATGCCACTTCTATGATGATAATTGTGACAAAACCCGGTATCATCATAGATGTGGTGGGCTCCTACTTCTATGACAAAAAATCATGACAGAAAATGAGCTTTTCGTCCTGGGCGGGCCGGAGACGCAGCTGCATGACATTCTTTGGGCCGTCCATGACGGAAAAAACCGTGGTAGAAGCGAGGGCGAGGAAAATTTCGGGGAGTTCCTGGTTATGGTGGGAGGTCGGGGGACGAGCGATGCACGTTTCTCTCGTACACGTACGCGCGTGTGTGCGAGGCGTTGGCTCTAACTAAACCCGAGCGAGGCGTTGGGCTCTAACTGAACACGAGCGATTGCACTGCAGGCTACGCGTTACTGAACCCGAGCGATCGATCGATGGCTGTTAACTGAACCCGATCGAGCGATTCCTTCGTTACTACTGCGAACTGAAGCCGATCGATTGGATGAACAGTGAGTGTTGCGGGGGGGGGGGGGGGGGGGGGGTTTGGATGAACAGTGAGCAGTGGCGTTTGCCTCTGGATGAATAGGACCCCGTGGTGTGGAGGGCTGGATGAATAGTAGATGGTGAAGGGGTGCCCGTGGAGGGGTGGTTGAACAGGACCCCGTGGTGTGGAGGGCTAGATGAATAGTGGACGGTGGAGGGGCGCCCGTGGAGGGGTGGTTGAATAGTAGCCGGTGGAGTAGCGCGCGGTGGAGGCTGGATGAACAGGAGCCCGTGGAGGCTGGAGGAGGTCGACGGTAGCCCGTGGAGGCTGGAGGAGGTCGACGGTGGAGATGAACAGTATCCCGTGGAGTCCCGTTTTGCGGTATGCCACACCCCTCCCGATGAACAGGACCCCCGTTTCGACCGTAGCGCTCCAACACAAGTCTGTTTCGTCCGTTTTGCGGTATGCCACACCCCTCCCGATCAATAGGGCCCCCGTTTCGGTCGTAGGAGGTCCATTTCCTCCGTTTTGCGGTACGCCACACCCCTCCCGATCAACAGGACCCCCGTTTCGACCGTAGGAGGTCCGTTTCCTTCGTTTTGCGGTACGCCACACCCCTCCCGATCAACAGGACCCCCGTTTCGACCGTAGGAGGTCGTTTCCTCCGTTTTGCGGTACGCCACACCCCTCCCGATCAATAGGACCACCGTTTCGACCGTAGGAAGTCCGTTTCCTCTGTTTTGCGGTACGCCACACCCCTCCCGATCAACAGGACCCCGTTCCGAACATAGGAGGTCCATTTCCTTCGTTCTGCGGTACGGCAGTCCTCGTTTCCATCGCCTGTTCCATCCAAGCCCTCCCGATGAACACGACCACGCATTCTGTTCCGACCCAGCCGGTTGGCTCCCCATGAACATGACGACGATGCTGTTTCTCCGTTCTGACCCAGCCATGTACATATGCGCGAGTAGGCGTTCGAGACCCTGCCCGTATGTACGTACGTGGCCGTATTTTCTTTCTTGCACACTGGCCGCTGTACGTACGTGTACATGCTACATGCGCGCCTCTACTACGACACGTGTGCGCCTCTACTACGACACGTGAGCGCCTCTACATTGACCAGTATGTACGTACACGTTCGCAACCAGAATGACAACACTACGTATGCTTCAACCAGGTGGGTCCCGACTGTCAGGCACTTCCTTGCCTGCGAAGATGTAGCTGGTGGGTCCCAGCAGTCAGGGGGGCGAATCGTTTTTTTTCGGACGCACTTCCTTGCATGCGAAGATGTATCTGCTGGGTCCCAACAGTTAGGGGGGCGAATCATTTTTTTTGCCCGGACGCACTTCCTTGCGTGCGAAGATTTAGTTGGTGGGTCCCAGCAGTCAGGGGGGCGAATCGTTTTTTTGCCCGGACGCACTTCCTTGCGTGCGAAGATGTAGCTGGTGGGTCCCAGAAGTCAGGGGGAAATGTTTTTTTCACGAAATACGGTGGCCCGTCCGGTGGGTCCCCGCTGTCAGGTGGAGGAATCATTATTTTGTGCATAATAAGGAGGCACTTCCTTGCTGTGGCCGTGGACCCAGCTGTCAGCCTCTCCACATACAGTCCACGTCCGATGGAATTCATTCCTTGACCACGTTGACCACGTCGCACTGAGAGCACCACGACGGTGGACGACGACGAGGCCTAGGAAGGGGACGACGCGGAGCCGGGGAAGACGCAACAGTGGATGCCCACGCGAAGTGGAGTACGAGGGTTCACTGGTTCAGCTGTGGTGTGAGGCTGTCGTCCCGCAGAATAACAGGGGGTATGGGTGAGTAGAGGGATGGCCTGGCCAGCGGTGGGAGTAGTAGGGGGCGGTGAGGCCTCCGGGCATCACAGCCGACCACGAGAGGCAGGAGCATGCGGCACGGCCGGCGCTGCTTTGGGCGGCTGGAGCACGAAGACCAGAGGTTGAAGAAGCACTACAGCCGTTGGATGGACATCGTACGGTCACTGGAGCTAGAATCGTTCATATTGACTAAGTTGACAAAGCCCTCCGTCCCCGTAAACTTAGTAGGCCCACAAGTCAGCCTCCCACCAAGGTGAGTCCCAGCTAGCAGGGGGAGTATTCATTTTTTTGTGCGTAATAAGGAGGCATTTCCGGTGGGTCCGAGCTGACTGCGGGGGGAACGTTTTTTTTCGCGAAATACGGAGACCCTTCCGGTGGGTCCCAGCTATCAGGTGGAGGAATCATTATTTTGCGCGTAATAAGGAGGCATTTTCCTGTGTGGGCCCCTACTGTCAGCCTCTTCCGATGGCTGTTGTTTGTTGACCATGTTGACCTTACCACGCCGAGAGCACAAACGCGGTGGACGAGGGCGAGGCCCAAGAAGAGAACCACCCGGAGCCGGCGAAGCCACCGCAGCAGATGCCCATGCTGAGGGGAGAACGAGCGCTGACTGGTCAGTTGCGGGGTGAGGCTGACGTCGCCGGAAAATAACAGGATGTGTGGGTGGTTAGAGGGATGGCCTGGCGGCAGCACAACCAGCCACGGGAGGAGGGAGCAGGCAGTCCCGCCGGCGCTGGTTTGGGCGGCTGGAACAGGAAGATCAGAGATTGAAGAAGCACGACGGCCGTTGGATGAACATCCAACAGTCACTGCTGTGTGTTGACTAAGTTGACAAAGCCTTGCGTATGCGTCAAAAATAATAATTTAGAACAGCGTCATCGTCAACCTAGTAGGCCCAGAAGTCAGCCTTCAAATCTATGGAAAACAGCATACAGCCCATTAGCCATTATTTTCAATAATTTACAGCCCATTTGCTAATTCTTAAGGATATTTGAAGCCCATATTCTTTTTATTAGCATTACAGACCATATATTCTGGGCACTGCTAAAAAATTCAATGAAATTTTGCATATTTCAGTGGGGTCTGAATTCTTTTAATCACGAAATTTTGAGTCACGTTAAAAATAATTTTCAAAAAATTATATCAAAATAAAATTCAAAAAACAATTCTCCGCAAAAAAAATGAATGAAATTTAGAATCTTAACTAGCAAGATGCCCGTTCGTTGCACGGAACATGAAGATGCATTTGTATGAGTAGATTATCTTGTGGGAGAAAAGATGATATTTTAATGTAATTGCCAGTTGGCTTTGGTTCTTATAAGAGTAGAGAGTAGAGAAATCCTGAAAAAAAATATGATATTTTAATGCAATTGCCGGTTGGCTTTGGTTTAAAAATTTACAGCCCATTTCTTACAACTTATAGCCCGTTTTCTGGGGAAGCCCATTTCTTACTACTTACATCCCTCCTTGTCTTGAAAGATTTGCAGCCCAGCAGGGCTGAGAAAAGCAAGTAGGCCTCGGTTTTGGTATTCTCCAAAAAAAAAAGATCTGAGCTAGCCAATTTCAGAAAGAAAAAATATATCAACTGGGCTCGTCATGTGCTTAACAAAAGCGTAAGCGTGGGCTAGACGGACCACAGCCCCTGCACAACACGCAGTTGAGCTCCGTCTCTGAAACTGAAAAACAACTGGCCGAGCTGCTGGGTCCCTGGTGTCATCTGCTTGTTGTGTAATTTTCTCATTTATTGACTACATTGACAATGGCGTGGAACCTAGTTGTCAAAAAAATTAGGAGGAAGTATTTTTTTGGCTTGTAATAACGATGCACCTGCTTGCGAAATGCAATGACCCTGGTGGGTCCCTACTGTTAGCCTCTCCACGTACAGTCATCTCCTGATTCCTCCTGGTTGTTGACCATGTTGACAACGCCAGACGAAGGTGGGCACAGCAAGCTAACCAAGGTGGAGAACGACGGCAAGGCCTCGGACGGGAACGAACAGCAGCCATGGAAGATGCGGCAGTGTAGTGGCAGGTGGAGGGGAGTACGAGGGCAACAACATGCAAGTCAAGCATACAAATGGTACAAAAAGCCCAAGGATTAATTGTTCATCAAATTTTTAGACAAAACCCAGATTGAACATGACAGTAACATCTAACCCAACCACTCTTTTTTGCAGTCACAAACAAATGGATTGGTCTGATCCATAAAATCAACACCCTGTGCAAAAAAATTTATTTCAAGATGTCTACAACTTATTGTAAATAGAAGCCGAGCACATTTAGAAGCCCATTTGTCCACCTGAAACTTCTTTTTTTTGCTGTTCAACATGTTCGTCCATGAGAAATCTCTTGCTGTAAAAACTAAGCCTCATGGACAATAGTAACCTCACATTCAACAGGAAGAATGTGACAAAGCTTCTGTTTGCCTGGTTGGATGCATATCGTCCCATCGTTATTGTCCTCAAATGAATGTCATGAGATCTGAGAAAATCCTTGTGCTTATTACGCCAACGATTTGTTATATGTTTTTCTCCATGTGGTTCTTCCTAAGTAGACATGAAGATTGAAAACAGTTAAGGTCTGAAAAAAGAGTATGTCGAAAGAACGACAACTGAACAGTTAATTCTAGTACAATATATACGGGCTTTCAATGTGCATGAAATCATCACCTCTATGTATAAATTCTCCAGAGATCGAAAGCATCGCAGCAAGCCAATAATTATGTCCAGATCAAAACTATACATTCTGATATATATATATGATCTTGACAGAATCCAGTAGCATTGATAGGCTATCAATGGACGAACTCTTCATTGAGCATATAACATAATATTAGTACCCAAAGTGTACTCCAAGATGATATAAAACTTATGCGCACAAATGAAAAATGCAGCATATGATTACAAATGTGTAGATGATAATATACAGTACCTGAAAAAATGAGGAGCCAAACACCAACTCCTTGTGATTATTAAACGGGTCACGAATCACACCCAAGGTCTCCAGTTTGGGCGCAGGGACGACAGTTATTTCTGAAGGTGTATAACAATTATGAAGGAGCAACCTTTCAAGTGAAGGGGCATCTTCGATGATGAGCTGTTGTCCTTTAAAACAAATTCCAATGCTTTTAAGGTGAGGCGACTTTATTTGGAGACAACCGATACCGATTTCTATTCCCAAAACAATCAGCAAGCGCTCCAGGGCAGGGCAACTAGAGTGGATGATGCTGTGCAGTGAGGCCTCAGACAGATAAACCACCACAAGCAAAAGTTTTTTAGCAGTGGGAGTCGAAGCATTTGTACCAGATCGTCTGGTAGATGGCACCGGGTGAAGGTGGCGGTGTGGAGAGAGGAGGAAAACCGCGAGATGCACAACGGTGCTGTGGGCACGAATTCTTGGTATGTTTGTGGTATGAAACTTTCGTGGTAATGGTAGAACTCAAACTGCTGGAGTTTTCCGAATTCAGGGGATGTCAGCCAAGCGTCCACCTTGCCGGGTATGGACAGCAGGTAGCTTGTCGGGATGCAGAGGCATTGAATGGGGCCTTGCTGGTGAGAAGAGACGATGGCTCTGAGGAGATCAAATTCAAGAAGGACAGATATCTGACGACAGTCGAGATTGAGGGGCACGGTGCGCCATAGAGGGCACCACCGAGTTGAGAGGACTTGTGTGCGGCAGCAATCCTTGGTGGGGAGAAGCGAGATGATCTCCTCAAGGATGACGCCCGGGAGATCGCTGATGCGGTCCACCGGAGATTCTACCAGTTCCTCAGATCCGGGGGGGGGGGGGGGGGCTCGCCGCTTCTCCCCACGCTACCGGGTGTGGGATCTACAACCGGCGTCACCGCTGGCGGGAGCCTCATCTTCTTGGCGCTGGGGCCAGCCGACTCCATTTTTCTTGTGGGCGTCGCGCCGAGCTCACGGGTTTGAGCAGAGTAGCCAGAGACGAGCCTAGTGGTAGTGCGAGTGGGGAAGAAGGAGGGCTGGGGATTTCTGTAGGAGTGGAAGAAGAGGAGCAGGCGTTTTCTGTACGAGTGAGGAAGAAGGTGAGCGGGGTTTTTTGGACGAGTGAGGAAGATTGGGGAGCGGGGGGGAATTGGGTGGGGAGACGGAAGTGGGAGAGCGAGTTGTTCGTGTTTATAAGGCCCGCTGCACTAACTACTCGCCTTTTCCCAAGAACCACTCTCTTCTTTTGAGTTGTTGCATTGGAGCTGGCGCATGGGCTTGGATGACTGGCCATGCATGCAGGATGCATGTGCCTGCCAGCCACTGCATGCGCCTGGTTTGTTACTTGGCCTATTTAATAGGGTGGTTATGGAGTAAATTAAGGAGATATATTTTCTTTGTGTGCATCTACCAAATTAGAGGATGCGGTACTGGATGTAGACACTCACATTAAACTAACATTCAGAAGAACAAAAGTTCAGCATGTCTATGCATCTCAATGATTCACCATACTATAACCAATATACAAAGCTGTGAGAAGGTGTGGAAATAAAGAAAATCGGTCGATGCTTCTCTGAGCAAAGGGCCTCCCTGCGCATGCATTAATTTCCTGGGCATGCTTGTTTCTTCTCAATGTTGCGAGCACTTTGAGCATGTTGGCAACTCCACAGCTAGCTAGCTGTCTCATCTTGCAATTGATGCTGACACATTTGCAGCAAACATATGAGGCAATAGAGATGACTCAACATGGGTCCATATTGTGCAGTTCCCCTGATATCATATTCATTGTCTTGAATCTGGAAAGATAGGAAAATAGTAGCTATACTTAAACGGTGTTGCAAAATAGTAGCACATATCAATAGCTCAACATGACAAAACACGATCATCTGGACGAAGGGGATACTGACCTGCCTGAGGAAGATTACATATAATTTCATAAGTCCTTGGTTGATTTCCACCTTCGGCTGCACTAATTGTTTGCCCCTTCACACATGACAAGATCGTTCCGCACTGCATTCAGCAAGTCAACGTACGAATAAGCTAATTTCATCTTGCAGTGGTCATTGTACCTAGTTACGAATGTAGGAATACCTGGAGCACCATGAGGTTAGCTGACAGCAGGTAGATGCAGCCATATAAATTTTATGCGGTGCTACCAAAATTGAGGTTTGTATCCCTTCCCGTTATGAGAATTCTTCTTGAAGTTGGTAGAATGTGACGGCTTGTTCTTTGCATCAAACTTGCCTTTCCCCTGAGATTTGTTCTTGTTGTTTTGGGGCTGGTTGGGCTGGAAGTTCTTCTCGTGTACCATGTGGGCACTAGAAGCACCCTCAGCGACCCGAGCACGTGTGTCTTTTGCTCTCGCCTTCTCCTCAAAATCAAGAGTGCTAATGAGATCCAAAATAAAAAACTCATGTCTCTTGTTTTTCAGAGAAGTAGCAAAATCATTCCACGAAGGTGGAGGCTTGGCAATGATGGTCCCAGCAACAAATTTGTCCGGCAACACACACTTAAATTACTCAAGTTCCTTAGAGAGTGACTATATCTCATGAGTCTGCTGAACAACAGAGCGCTCATCAGTCATCTTGTAGTCACAGAATTGCTCCATGACGTACAACTCGTTGCCAGCGCCCGAGGGCCCAAACGTGGCCTCGAGCGCATCCCACATGTCTTTGCCGCTGTCAAACGACATATATGAATCCACAATGGAATCATCAAGAACACTCAGCAGGGCGGCTTTGAAGAGGGTATCCATGTTCTGAAAAGCTTCCTGCTGTGTAGGATTAAGATCACCCTCAGGCTTACCCTTAGTGGTGTCATAGCAGTACATGATCTGAAACCAATATACTGCTCTTGTGCGCCACCTTTTATATTGCACCCCCTTAAAAGTAGGCGGCTTCAAAAGCGCAGCAAAACCACTCTGAGTAAATTGCCTGTAATCAAGTTTTTGGATTGGATTGTTGAATATATGAGAAATTTAGTATGAGATTTAATCCGAATCACTAGTAAATAGATCATGACGACAATTGCAAACATCAAAGTAATGATGCGGACTAAACTAGGAGGACAGAATCACATACTGTACAGTGGGAGCAGAACCGATGTGGTTGATGTTGTCACTCATGTTGTTGATGAAGAGGTTACCGAGGTCGGGGAAGAAGGTTGTCATTGAGGAAGTCGTCGCTGGCAGCAGTCACAGGAGTGTGCTCCCCAAAAACCTGATCGCCCCTCTCCCGTACAGGATCACGAAAGGCGGGGTTCGGAGGACTGCTGTCCCTTCTCGCGGTGCACGCCGGAAGGAGGGCTGGAGAAGAATTGCGTGGTGGCGCTAAGATCTGGAACAGTGCGAAACCATATGATACAACGGCGGCTAGGGTAAAGCATGTCAGGTCGGTCGTGCGAGTATAATAGTAGGCCTTTGGCCCCCAAACCCCACGTCCAAGTCAATAATAGCTCAAAAAAGTCAATAATAGCCCCACCAAGGTTTGTCTCAAAAAAAAACGGAGTAATTAAGGTGTCCGTTAGTCCCTTTAGTATAAATACAATATCATTAATAATGGCCCCACCTTTTGTCTCACAAAGTATGTTGGAGTACAACCGGCTACACGTTTACAATCCGCTTCTCTTCTCTCTCCTCTTATCTCTCCTTCGACTAAGCACAAATACTATATTTGAATCCTTAGCTTGCTTATGTCATCTAATTGTAGTACTTGCTCTAAAGTTACTATCCACTGTGTAGTCTGAAATGCCGGGCGTGCAGCGGGCGGTGCCCTCGATTGGCGCACCGCTTCAACGGCGGAAGCAGTGAGAGGTCGCGTCGCCCTGACTTGCCATCAATGTGGAGCGGCGGGCTCAGCTGGCACCGGGCGGGAAGCGCACGCGGGAGGGGGGAGGGGTTTTTGTTGGGCCAAGAAGGTGAGAAGCCAACTTGGGATCAGTCCGGACGGGGAAATATCATGTGCTCCCATACTCTGCATATGACACCAGTCTATGTTACTACTCCCTCCTTTCCTGTTTATAGAGATGTTTAGAGTAACATAGTAATATGTTACAGTACAAGTTACTCCCCACTGTGCCAAATTTTGACTAAAGATTTAACTAACAAAATGTTAATGCATGTCAAGAAAAATCATTTCATTGGATTCGTATTTGAACATAGTTTTCAAAAATATAATGTTTGGTGACATGCGTGAACATTTTGATAGTTTAATCTATGGTCAAAATTTGGCACAAAATACAATGGGGACCAATAAACCCCGACGAAGGTAGTAGATCAAAAGAGTGTACTACTACTTTTTTGTTCTGTGGCCCACCTTTCATTCTCACAAAGTGCCTAGGAGCACGTGCTAGAGCTGGCTCTTCACGAAGAGCCCGCTTACCTTCTCTCTCCTCTTCTCTTTCCTCCAACTAAGCAGAAATATACTATAGTTTATTCCTTATAGCCCGCTGACTCAGCTCTATTGTACTTGCTCTAAGCACATCTAAGCACTTACTAGCACCCCCTTGACCGTGGACTTTGACGGTGTACGTCACCTTGTGTCTCATAATTTTCCTCGTCATCATCTAAGTCCTAGAAGATCTCACCCACATCATCATTAGCATGCAAACGCCTTGATAGACAACGTGCGTAGAAGGAGTAGAGGCGACTGGGGACGCACCACCACCACGTCGTGGGCACTCCGTATGTGCTCGTGTGCGTGCAGCGTGCGTGTTTTTCCATCAGTGCTAGCTCTAAGGCCGAGGCTGCGGTCGTCTTCGTCTCCGACTAGTAGTTGAGCAACGACGGCAAAGAGGTGCTGCAAGAGATGCGTATGCGCCATTGCGTGCGAGTTTCGCCATAGCACGATGAACCGGACGTCGCCGCGGATGGCGCACACCTCCATGCAGCCGAGTGTGCGCGCATGCATGTGTTATTCACGTGCATTCTGCGGCCGAGTGTGTGTGCATGCACGTCTTGTGTACGTGCGTTGTGTGCTCCATGCTGTGCGCATATGTGCATGAGTTGGATCGGATGGAGTTAGTGCGTTGGCTTGTGTACATGCGTGGCTGCATGCGTCCTGTACATGCGTGGCTTGTTGCGTGGTTATCAATAATTCAATATAAACTACTCCCTCCGTTCCTAAATATAAGTCTTTCTAGCCATTTCAAATAGACTACAACATACGGATGTATGTAGACATATTTTAGAGTGTAGATTCACTCATTTTGTTTCGTATGTAGTCCCTTATTGAAATATCTAAAAAGACTTATATTTGGGAACGGAGGGAGTATAAAACATCTTCAACTTAGATCCTGATGTACCGTTTCTAGTGGTTAGCAAAAAGTTCATGTTCTTTTAGCTGTTTATAGGTGGGCAGGCGGCAAAAAACAGGGGGAAACACACAAGGTTCCTTGCAGACGCTCCACCGCGAGGTTCCTTGCTCCTCCTCTGTCGTCGGGAATCTATGCTCTTCAACTCTTTTCTTTTACGTGAGTTTTGTTCATCCTTTTCCCAACACGCGAGACATCTAGCATCAAGGTGCACGTGTCATGCAAGAAAATAGAGATAATCAGTGCGTAAGTGAGTCGTGCGGGGGGGGGGGGGGAAGCGGGGGGAAACCCTTTTTCGTAAGTGAGTTGTGCACTTCGATGGCACCTACGCAATATTTTTTCTCCTCGATGGTACGTGAATAGTGCACGTACTCAACGACGGAGCACGGGATGGTAGCAATGACATGGTCAACCCTTTTTTGGAGAGAGTACATACTACTAGTAAATAACTTTGATGTGTCCCGTCAACTCGCAGAACGACGAGAAGCTTGATTACGCCTTCACCTTCGCCAGCGCGTGCGCGGTGGCTCGCAGCACGAGGAGAAACTTTTGCTTACAAGCGGTGGACGTGTAGCAGTTCATTTGGTGTCAGATTGCCAGAAGCACTACTGTAGAACCATCGACTTCCGGAAGAGGCGAAGAACCAAGCGCAAGGTCACCTACTAACCTTAGGCTAGGTGTAGTGGGAGTAACATAAGTAGGGGTACCTCCTTTTTTATTCTAGAAACAACCACATGCGAATATCAAGGTGCTGGTTACGTAGAACAAATTTCCTGCAGTCCGTGCTCAGCCCTCCTCTATCTCTCTTCTCATCCAGCCAGCAAACGCGCGGAGCCCATCGTCTGTTTGCTCACATGCGGCCCCACATGTCAGTGAAAACGCAAGAGGACCCACTGAACCTGCACATCTTTCACCTCGACGTGCTGGTGATGAAAAACAAATCCAATAAAGATCTTCCGTGGCCGCTTTTGGAGTTACTCAAGAGTAGTAAGATTCTATTTACAGTTTAACCCAAGATGCACATCTCGTGGCTTCAACTACCACTCTATTTTCTTTCATGACACGACCTGGATGCTGGATGTCCCACGTGTCGGCAAAAGGAGGAAGAACCCGACCAAATCTTTGGTTGTGCTCTCAGATTAGACTAGTTGTGCTAACTTAAAAATTTTATTGTGTACTCCCTCCGTTCCAAAATACTTGACTTCCATTTGTCCAAAAATGGATGTATGTATATACTAAAACATGTCTAGATACATATATATTTTGAAAAATAGAAGGCATGTATTGTGCAACGGAGGGAGTAGAATGGATGCAAGTTTTTGTATTGGGAAGAAGAGTACATCCATATATTGATAGAGCGTTGGAGTTGGCCTTACAAGTGAGACCGCAGTTGAGGAAACCGACTATCGGCAAACCCCCACCTCGCCCGCCGCGCGATGTCTAAGTTAGAGAAACGATGAGGTTGAAGAGATTGCTCTAGCACGGACTCCAAGAAATATGGTGTCAGATGGAATCGTGCTGGTGGCGTGTGCCATACTCCTGGACATGAATGCTTGTTCTGGCCCATCCCACCCTACTACTCCTACTACTTACTATATAGTACTAGTATCGAGGATTCGAGGTGCTGGTTACGTACAATATGGCTACAGTAAAAACACCCGCACGACGCGCGAAGCATGTGAAGCTAGTACAAATAGTGTACTACTATTGTTGATTGGCCTCATCCGATAACCTGTTGCAATGCACATACAATTATGTATTCGGAAAATATTTTTTTGCCTCGTCGCACCACTCACTCATAGAAGCAACTCGAAAGCCATTCATAAATTTAGTAAGTTTATCACAGGCATACCATTTTATTACATACAATAGGTCATCAACCCACATCGACAACGAGGATACATTATAAATACTAAAGTTTTCACCACACAACAAATGACAAGCAATGAAATGAACTTCAACTCAACCATTCCTCGGCGTTGGAAACGCTTGCTTTGAACCACAAGTGATTCTTTGGGATGGGCCATCTATTGTCGATCTCGAGACCAACGCAGGACTAATCATCTAGGCTGAAGCGGCCTACTATATCAGTACCAGGGTAGGGAACCACCCTAATGTCCGAGGTATAGACATAGTTGCTTCTCATAAATGGTGCTAGTAGCATTGTGTCAACAACAGTTGGATCGTCTTTCACCATCATCGGATAGTTTGGTCCAAGGAAGAGCGAGTTTTCTCCAAGACTATCAATTCTGTACCAGGGAGAAGGTGTTGGCGCTAGCACACTAGTATCCATCCCGAATACCATGCAATGGGTGTTGGAATAGGTCCGGAGAGTGCGACCATGGGAGACAACACGTGCTTCCTCAGTAGTAACATCATCAGTGGGCTGTATACACACGAGAAGAGGTGATCCATCAGAATTAGTTGCCAAGCACCAAAGAGTATATGGGCGCTGCTCGTCCTCATGCTCGTGATCATCACCATCGTCATCTCCCCCTTGGTTATAAATTTTTTCAAGTATAGGTGGCGGAATGTTCACAGGACCTTGGAAACACAAGAAGAAGGTTAAGTAGTCAAGGGAAACTTGCTAATCCGCATGCATGTGGATGAAACAATTATAATTACGGTGGAAGACAAACATACCGAAATCATAACGATTCCATGCAAAAACAGTGCCATGAGTGGTGGCAGCAAACACAAGGCCCTCGTATTGAATTGCATCACAGTACACATCCGTGTACAAAAACTAATTTTTGAGCAATATCCATCGAGTCAAACCACCAAGGACGGCAACAAGCTTGTCGAAGGTAGAAACAACTTCATAGTTGTTGTAATTCCAAGAGCGGTTGGGAACTTGACAAATTGCTATCTTCCATAGAAGACAGTCACAATGATCGTATTTGAACGTGCGTACAATACCGGTGTGCTCAACCTCTGGGCAGTCTGCTGAGATTTTTGGAAGTGGAACCCGCTCACGAGTGTACACATTCACAAGTTCCCTCTCGCAGTTGGACCCGATGTAAACAACCCAATCTCCATTTGCGCCTTCCCAAGCCTTGCCCTCAAGCGATGGCATCTTAACATCATACATATCATTATCAAGTGGCATCAACTTGCACAGGGCGAGGCCTCCGTCGTGCCGGCGCCAGTCATCAGGGTCACGACGAAGAAGATAGGGGAGATCAAACCGCTCCTTAACTCTTGGGTTCCTTGTAATGATGTTATTAGTTGAGTCGAGAATGGGCTTGAACGAACCTGCCATGCTAGCCGAGGTGATGACGTCCCACCGATCAATGAGTTCCTCCACAACGTCATCTTTCAGATCGGGGCAAGAATAACGGGGTCGTTTCTGGCCTGTTCCCTCCATGGAGAAGACGATCGAACAATGGCAGAAGAAAGGGTGAAGGGCTGAAGGAAAATGGAGGAGGAAGAGGAAGAGCGTGCGACAGCAGTTCCAAATCGAGAGGTTAAGGCGAAGAGTCGATGGACGGTTGCCAGTTTGCGACGGTTCACGAAGAGGCACCCCGGCCTACACGTTCGTTCGGAAATACTCCTACTACTCGCCGTCGTCTCACTGATATGTTGGAACGGGACCACATGTCAACGAAACATGGTGTGTAATTTCTTGTGCAAAATGCGATCTGGCCGCGTTGGCCCGAGGTGCCACATTATTTTTTTTGAAAGTTTGCCGCATTAGTTATCGACCTTTATTTTAACATGCAATCTGAATGGATAGCTCCTGTGGTCATCACACATGAGCGGATATAGTGATGTTTGATTCGCACGAGCAACTTATTACTGTGGGAATATGGGAGTACCAGCGGATTCAAGGAACAGAGAAATGATGGTTGCTTCGTCCGAGCAACTTACTGTGCCGAAGGTGGGGCTCTGTGATTTGACTGCTCACTAGTCATTACTACTGCGGTGCAACGACCGGGGTGAATCTTTCCCTGAAGTTGTGTTGTGCACTCAATATTGCTGCATGGCAGGTGGACCCGGATGAAGGATGTCCAACATGTCGGCGAAACGAAGTTGAATTGTTTCTGGCATTGCTATCAGTCCTTCAGGATTTGTTTATATGTACGCATAATTTTGATGAAATTGTACTGTGATGCTATGAAGGTTTCAACTTTGGTTCCCGCAGGAAGAAAAAGGTTCAACTTAGGATTCATGTGTCTTGCCTCGAGATTATCTCGTGACAACATTCCATCAAATACAAATGTAACTACCATGGCTAATGCATCTCAATGGTTCGCACATCAGCGCCAATATTCACATCACAACTGAAGACAAAGTTGTGAGAAGGTGTACAAATAAAGAAAAAAATATAACTGATCGATGCTGTTCGTAGGCATGGCTCCATTTCCTTGGCAAAGTGTTCATTTCTTGGCAGCTAGTTTCACCCAGCTCTGTAGCAAAAAAAGAGGTGTATGAAGGACACCACAATCCGATCATTTTGTGCAGCTCCACTAAAATTGAGCAGACCATCCTTGTTTGCAAAGATATCCAGTCAGTGTGATTACAATAATAGTGGAACTAGATGATGAAACATAACACACATAAATAGAATCCAATCACCTCTACGATCTCTCTTTAGGACTAACTTCTTGTTGGAGAAGATTAGGCACGGAGTTGGATGAGGAGGATAGCAAAAACAATCTCCCTTTCCGCAGTCCCACAGAAATGTAAAAACGTTGCCCGTGTGACATTTTGGCGGGACTGCACAAAACACTCTTCAAAAAAGTGATTTGTGTAGTTCACCAAAAGGTCGCAATAGCAACAAGGTGAAAATGGATAGCCCTATTTGCAAAAGGAGGTCGAAAGGAAACAATTACTGCCCAATAACACGAGTTGAAGACACATACGCCGACAAAAAAGAAGCATGTTCCATGTAAAAAGGGAAAGATAGCACATGGTGGTTTATCAAAAATGGTTTGAGGACGAGATTGCAAGATGGAAAGTACGCCGGCTGAGATACGATTTAAGCAAACAACTAAAGAAGATCCACATGCAGCAACGTGGGAAGATGGGCAGTGGAGCAAGGCCGGAGGAAGCTGTACCTGAGGGTCGTCGGGATGTTACTAGGAGGGCGCTGGCGGCCGGGATTTGCCCATACTGCGGCAGCGAGGAAGTGGCGAAGGCCCTACCGCGCCAGAGCTTGGTCAGAGAGAACAGCGGGTACCGAAGATCGGGACGAGCTGCCTCAATGCCGTCGAACGGAGAGACGATGCACATCCTCCCTTTCCGTCGGCGGACGGGATGCGGCCGGATCACTGACCAATGCTGAGAGAGAGAGGCCATGGAGGCCTTGTGTGAGATGGTGTGACGAGAGACAAACCCATTTTTCCATTTTCCCCACGGCAATCGTTTTATATTCTAGGCGTGATACCCGACCCTCCTTCGAGTAAACAACCGCTACACGCGTCAAATCATCACGTGGGCTGCCTTTTCGTACAGAAATGAACTCCACCGTATACCCGCGCGGGTGTGGCCGGGAACGAGACGTGAGTACGTGCGTCCTGCGTGCACTTCTTCTTTAGGTGCAGGTACGTACGTGGGTGGGTGTGTGAGAGATGGTTTGTGCGAAACAGAGGCAATGTGTTGATGATATCTCAATCAGAAAAACGTAACATATGCAATGTGTGTGAAATGGAGTCATGGACGTGAGATATCGATAGAATTGAAAACAGGGATGAAGTGTGTGGCTGTGCGATCGATAAAGAGTGCCATCGAATTTGTGTTTGCCCATGTCAAAGATATAGGGCGGCTGGCCTACTGGAATTTGAGAGGGCAGAGGTGCAGTTCTTCTCCATGGCATGGATACCTACCTACAACGTTCGACTATCGGTGTGTGTGTGTTTGTGGGGGGGGGGGGGGGTAGAGACCGGCCAACTAGTATATGTGTGGGGAAGGAGAGAGACCTAGATATGTATTGAGGGAGATCGATCGATATCCATGGATATGTGTAGCAGAGGAGTAAGGTTGGGAAAAAGACAAAGGTAGAGCGTCGGAGGGTTGGTGGTGGAGTGGCGTCTCACAAATGGTGGGAGAGGCCTGCCAGACAAACGGAGGGTATGAGTGCAATATCAATAAGAGAGGGCGGGGGATGTCTGTCTGTCTATGCACGTGCGTGTGAGAGACGGGTCGGGAGGTATTCAAGGATGATGAGGGGAGAAGATATGGTTGTGGTAAGCATGCGTAACTACATAGGAAGATCAACCGTCGTGTGTTGTATCGGTGCTTGGTGAAAATGAATTATAGTCGACCTGGCTATATGTAGGGAGATCAGTTCATATACACGCCTGCATGTGTTAGAAGCAAATAAGGCCCGAAGAGGCAGACAGGGGGAGAGGGTTTGGCTAGGAGGTGGTGCGAGAGGCCTACCATGTCGAGGGGGGAGGAGTGTGCGAGCATGTGATTAATGAAAAGAGGGGCGGGAGTGTGCACCTGCGTGGAATTGTATTGAACATATGGGGGCATGGACTGTGAGAAGAGAAGAGGGGAAGTATATGTGTGTTTGTTGTAGGCACACTTGGCTAGAGAGGTATATCGACCGGTGTGTGCCAGAAAGAAGGATCCGGGGGCCTACACACACCGCTGGTGGACGACCTAAAGAGAAATAATGAACGTGCGCGGTGGAGGGGACGCTAAGGGTGTGTGAGGGGGGCGGGCGTGTGCATGCACGATAGAAAGTTAGCACTAGCTAGCTACAAATAGAAGAGTATCGTGAAGGTGTAAAAGACGAACAAAGATCATAATTCATTATAAAAAAATGGATACAGATACTTGAAGAAGATATCATAATGTAGAACACCGATTATAATTTGGGCTAATGTGCGGCTTTTGCAACTCAGGTCTAAATACTTGTCATAATTAGGGGGCGGGGCACTATACTTTGTGTGATAAACACGGTGTACGTATGGAACATGGTTTAGATTATGAATATATAGTTAGTACATCAAATGTACTATTATTTGGAATCAACATCAAGTGTATTCAAAAAATAGAGTTCGAGTTCATGTAGTACACATAGTTCATATCTATCTCTATAGTAATCATGTGGTGTGTTATTGAGGTAATACACGAATGATGGTTGAAGTTGGCAACAATCATGATTGTAGATTCTTATTGAAATAGAGAAACGAATTCAAATTTAGTTCGAATTGCAGCGGTAGTATAGACATTTGGAATGCACTAAAATGTTGGTATGAGTAGGTTACATGCATTATACAGCAAGCGAAAAAATTTAATCGGACATAACATGGATTCATACTCCCTCCTTCCATCTATATAGGGCGTAAGGAGATTTTTAAGACCGCCTTTGACTATTGACAAGATTAATAGTACATGACATGCGCAATGTGAAAATTATATCATTGAAAGAACCTTTCACAGACAAATTTAACGTCGTGCTTTGTGTAAGTTGCATGTCATATATCATTGCTCTAATATTTGGTCAAAGTTAGCATCAAAAAACGCATTAGGCCCTATATAGATGGAAGAAGGGAGTAGCTTTGAGTAGCATTTGTATAGTAAAACGGGGCAAGACTCTCTCTTTGTGTGGTGTGAATAGTTTTATTTTTTCGTTTTCTTTTTGGTTGAGGGAAGTGCGAATTGATTTGGTACGTACAAGTACAATATTACTACACGTTAGGCTTGTCCCTAAAATTCAACCTGCGTCTTGTTATATCCCGAAAATTCAGATATCGTGCTCTCAAAATTGGCGCCTTCACAACCTGGACCTTGCTATCCCGAAATTACAACGCGCGCGAAAACTCCCTCCAGCTGCCAAATCCCGACACGCGAAATCCCCCTTCTAACCCTGAGCTGAAAGGGCCGCTAGTTCAAATCGGTGGCGGGTACTTTTGTAACACACCCTACATTTTGGACAAGCGCGTCCCTAAGTCATGCTTCACCCCCTCCCATCGCCCCTTTTTCGCCATTCAAAATCCCAGGCCGCCATAACCTCTCCGCTCCAGCCGCGAAACCCCACCCTCCTCCGTCCACCACGTCACCGCTGCCCAGCCAGAGCCTCTTCCCCGATGATGTCGTCCACCGCAACAGCTCGACGTCCCTCGTCCACCTCCCAGTATGAGGATCCGTCGTCCATCTCGCCGTCCCGCCGGTTCAGCCGCCCCGTCCTCCACCTCCAAGGAGCTGCTTCGACGATCGCCTCGTCTATCGAGGTTGCTCCATCCCCACAGCGCAGCCTTAACCTGCTCCACAAGAACTGCAGCATCCTCACCGACTCCTCGGACGAAGCCGAGGCCTACTCGGCGCCACCAAAGAGGCTGTACACTCATCGCATCGCACCTTCTCCTTAACTCGAGCTCCCGGCGCCGATGATGCTCCATCCCGCACCCCCATGGAGCGGCTACCTTGAAGCCGGCACCACGGGCGACATCTCCACGGCGGCTCTCCCCCAGTGCGAGGCCCCTTTGGCGGCCGCGTCCATACCAGCCGGATCTGCTGCTACTGCTCTGGCTCTCGCTCGCTCGCTCACGCTGCTGATGCTGCTCCGGCTCTCACTCGATCGCTCGCTCGCCCAGCTGCTGCTACTGCTCCCCCTCTCGCTCGTGCTGCTGCTCTGCTCCGATTAAGCCACACTTCAGTTGACTAAATCGACTTTTGGGTCAGTCGATTTTCAGGGGTTGGGGGGGGGGGGGGCTCGCCGGAGTTAAGGAAGAACCACCCACAGCGGGGACGGGGGCTCACTGGAGATGTACCCCACTATCTATCTTAGGGTTCAGGGTGGGGGAGCGGGGGGCCTAGAGGGCTTGCCGGGGCGGCGGTGGCGAGTTGTTTCGGGGTGGCGAGGCTGCGCTGGGGCCGGCGGTTCGGCCGGTGGTGCCTGGCGGCTCAGGGGGGTGCAGGTTGAAGATGAACTGCAGGCCCTCCCTAAACTACATGTCAAGTGCCTCTCTGCTACCATTGCGTTCAGTTTCGACAGTAGCATTCAGATTCCACAGTAAATTTCAGTTTCGACAGTTAAGTTCAGAGTCAACAATTTTTACCTCATCTGTTGTAGTCAGGTGGTTTTTGGTGATGTTAATTTTACGTCCATTTTACATCATCTATTTGAGATGCTATTAGAATCCCACTTGAGATTGACGATATCTGTCTTGTGCTGCTTCAGCCTTGATGTCTTACGGCTCACCGGAGCTGCTCCAACGACAGAACGATCCATCACAACAGAGCAGTGCCCTGGATGCCGTCTACAGATTCCTCAGATCTTCCTCCACATCTCCGACAGCCACCTCTGCCTCAACTGCTTCAGCGACCAACCCAATGATGCCGAGGTCGACTTGGCTATGGAAAAGAGGTTGTACACTTGTTGCATCACTTATTACTATACATTCACGTCGATCCATTAGGGCTATTTTGGTTCAACGGAAAAACATAGCAATAGGGAATTTTCCAATGGCACTCTACTATTCAATTATTCATGCATTTTGTTGAAAGGAATGAAGCAGAACATCCACCTGGACCTACTTTTCAAAATCCTATGCATGAAAACAAGACCAAGTGCATTAGTGCCAGAATAACATTCTAACTATACACGCTTTCATATGGTTTCACTTTATTTTGGCCATGTTTCTTTGCATTCCTCTGCTCTTCCAATTCCTTTAAACCAAACACCCAAGTTGATAGAAATCCTGTGTTTACAAATTCTCTGTTTACCTTGCGCATTTTCATATCCTATTCCGGTGTTTTTCCTATCCCTGCGTTTTAAGAATCATGCAAGCCAAATGAGCCCTTACAGAATTACTTCAGTTACAGGTACATGTCGAAGGGAACTTTGTGTGGTTTGTCCTGCTCCTGCCGCGACGTCGTCCATCTCACCTGAGCTGCTCCATCAACAGAAGCATCCACCAAACCAGACATCACGACTCCTGACCGTCTTTCGCCGCCTCAAATCTCCTTCCCTGCTGCCGGCACCCACCGCAACGGCATCACCATCATCGACTCAGCAGATGAACCTGAGGAGTACACGGGTCCATAAGAGAGGTCGCACTCTTTTGTTTCTGCTTATGTTATGCATTGCTTAAACTTACCTGCTACTTTATCGTCCTGTTCAGCTCTTGGACTCCCAAGTCAGGTCCAAATTAATGTTTGAACTTGAGTTCTAAATTAGTTCTGGGGCACATATCAAGGCAGCAATGAATAGTATGTCTGTCTAATATCTGGTTCACCTAGGGTATGCCTATGTTGTTCATCTTGGGTGGGAAACAAATAGTAAAGCAGTCACCGTCTGTCTTTTTATTAATTTAAAGCAATCATCAGCTTGCTATCATTATTTTTGGATCCATCCACTGGTTGTTACCATCACTCTAAATTTCTGCATGCTCTCCTTACATAATCTCACCATATTTTTTCGTATGCATGTCAGATATTATACACAGTCATGCTGAACATGTAGAGAAAAAGAGAAGAGTTTTGCGCGGCAATACAATGTCATGAAGACATCGCTCCATGGTGGGTTCAATGGCAAGCCCTCCCCACCCCTCTCCAGATTGTAATCCAGAGGAAGATATCTGTTCTGAGGCGGATTCAGACGCCGCTGACCACTCCTATTTACCCCCCAAGGTGTTTGCTCTACCTTGGCATGATGATGTTATTCATATCATGCATATGTTTCCTTGCAGTGCCTACTTTTGACATCATATATGTCATCTGCTTAGTTTAGACATGTTATGTAATGCCACCTGTTTAGTTTCTATATCATATATGGGAATTATGCAGTCTCATGTCTTTTAGCCAGCCATAATATATGTCAAATGTGCAATGCCATCCTATTTAACCAGGCATCATATATTTGAATGATATCTTGCCCATCCTTTTCTTCATTACATTTCCATTTGTCGACAATGTTTGTACATTAAACTACTCTTCCCGTGAATCAGCAATTTGGGTGGGAGATGGAAAAATCTGGAGTGAAAACAAGGCCTTTAGAGTAGACAATGCTACCTGTCGAAGCAGGTCTCTTGTTGGGTCCCGATAGCTCCTCAGAGATGGATTCAGAGACAGATGACCAGTCCTATTCCCCCACTGAGGTGTATGCTCTAACTTGGCATGATTATACTGCTCATATCATGCATACGGTGTCTTGCATTGCATAGTTTAGACATCATATACACAATATTCAACACCATGTTCTTAGTTCAGACATCATATCGAATGCCCTCTGTTTAGCATATAAATCACATATGTGAATTAAATGATGTGATCCTGATTACTTAGATAACATGTAGGTGAATTATGTCATGCGATCTTGTTTAGTTATTCATCATATATTTGAATTATGCTATGCTATGCTATCCAGTTTAGATAGACATCATATATGTGAAATTATGTCATGCTATCCGTTTTAGTTAAACAATATACATGTCAACTATTTCATGCCCTCTTTTTTCCACACTATCTGTTGCATCTGTCTCTCATACAATGTCTGTACATTCAACTATGTTTCTTGTTTATCAGCCATTTGAATTGGAGCGGGTGATGCCAGTATCTAGCGGACTAAAAACACGGTCTTCAAATAAAACAGTGCTACCTCTTGGTGGAGATAGCACCCCGGTTGTACATGCACAAGAACCAACCCTACCACACATAACCCAAACTCTCGCAGATTGTATCCCTACTGCGATGGACAGAGAACCAGCTTCACCCAATCTAACCCCAACCCCAGCTGATAGTAACCCAGTTCCTGTTGACACAGCACCATCTCCACCACAGAGCTCCCAAACAAGAGTAGTTAGTAAGGCAACTCCAGTGCCCAAAGGGCCAGTACTATCACGATGAACCCCAACTCCACCAGTTAGTACGCCTATTCCTGTGGAGGAAGCACAATCAGCTAGTCGTAGTTTAGCATCTATCGCATTTGATGTTGTTAAATTGTATGTGCCTATCTTCCCATCTTGGAAATATTATACTGAAGATGAAGGAAAATGCCAGTTGCAGGTGTTTATCCAGGAGTTATGTGTAAGTAATGTTATTCATGGCAATTACTTTGCTTCGTCCCATACATCCTACCTCCATGATGGTTATAATACAGTAAATTTTCCCATTTTTCTCTATAGAGAAGGACCGATTTGGAAACTTAGGATGAGGTAACCTGTGCTAATACCTCTGTTATCTTCAAGAATGCTTGGTGGCAGTATCGGAATTACCTGAAGAAAACGTACTTCACCGACAAAGAAACTCATCAAATTCCCTTACGTTCTCCTGAGACACATTTACTGGACGATGACTGGGAACGCCTTGTTCTGTACTGGTCCCGATCCAAGAATATGGTAAGGTCTATGAGCTCATTTTCTATTTCTAAGTATTATATTCTTGCGTCTTACTGTACTTTGTTCATGTAGAACAAGTGCCTAAACCTAAAGAACAACTATTCTAATTTAAGATTCCATTGCTATCATAGTTCAAAAAAGCGCTAGGCGTTAATTGTGCGTTTTGCCACTGCCTTGTGCTTTACTGACCAAAGCGCATGCTTATGCGCAGTTATGCACAGATTAAGCATAGTTATGCGCAATGCGTTTTTCCAACGCCTAGAGCCTAGGCGCGCTTAAGTGCTCGCTTAGGCACGCCTTTTTTTTAACTATGATTGCTCTGCTCTTGTATAACTGTATTTACTGATACAAACTTATTTTTAAATTGAAGGATCCAATCGAAACTCCAATGGCACAACAGGTATGTTCACGCATGTTTCTTTAACAGGTTTGCTCTTATCAATAGCTCTTTTGATTTCAATTTGAATTGTGTATACAGTTGACTTTCATATCATGCACATTACTAGCATCACAACAGAGTCAATAGTGTTGTTGTACATGTAGACCCGTGGTACCCATCTGAAATCTTGTTGTGCCGTGTAGTTTCCCACGCTTTGTGTTCTTTCACTGCTGCTTTGTCTTGAACTGATATGATTTGAACCGTGTCTCTATTTTGATTTGGCAAGACAATGCAGTGACCATAGGACATAGATATATGTTTGTTTGATGCTTTTATTATGTAGTAGTACTTGGCAATAGAAGACTTGGTAGTTTAATCCTGTCCACCTTACTAAGGAACTGGTTCACCGAAATGAGTTTCATATACTAGTACATGCTAAACTTGTTATGTGTCTGCTTGTTTCTTCTTTTAGAATGCTGACAGAATATTGGGGAAGAGTGCCTTATTAAGCAATGGTAAAGGAAGTAATGCAGATAAGGTTCAGGATAGTGACACATCCTTGTTGGTCTCCAACAAAGCTGATAAAACAGCCAAGGAAGATTATCTTGAAGACAACGAGACAAACCCAAAGTCCTGTCTTGGTTTAGTGTTCGAGTTACTGGCCACTACCGCTTGCACAAGCTATTCAAACTCACTGTCTGAATCAGTTTGGTTTCTTGAGTCTCAACTACAAGCTGAAAGACATCGATCAGCCGTGCCGCGACAAGAAGCGGAAGGACTGCAGAAGTCCCTGGAGCATTCAGATGCATACTTTCTGGTGCAACAGCAAGTGTTGGAGGATTTTAGCGCCAAACAGGACAAAGCTAATCAGCTTGCTAAGCTTATTGCCACCATGGTGGATACCCAGGATAACGTTTCTTGATCTCTGCTGAAGTTGTTTCAGTTATGCTCTTGTTTTGCTGCCGCGTTTATTTGCACTGGTTGCCAATTTTGATGGCCAGCGTATGTAATATGCTGCTTTGTTCCCTATATTTGCACTGGTGGCGAACTTTGATGCCCAGTGAATGTAATATGTGTAATAGCAGTAATAGGCTAGCGTTAATTGCTTGCTTATTTATTTCCTTATTGTCTTGTTTAGTTGTTTGCTTGTAGTCACTGCAGTTCTTTTTCTGTGTTTTTCTAGTGGCCACAACAACCTATTTCTGGTAACTAGGCCAAAATAATCATGGCAACACACGGACTGTTGTAACCATGGGCCTCCTGCAGGCCGTATGATCCATGGGCCTTCTTCTGGCCGTAGGATCCATTGGCCTTCTATACGGGCCGTAGGATCCATTGGCCTTCTATACGGGCCTTAGGGTCCATGGGCCTTCTACGGGCCGTAGGGTCCATGGGCCTTCTACGGGCCGTACGACCCATGGGCCTTCTACGGGCCGTAGATCCATGGGCCTCATACGGGCCATAGATCCATGGGCCTTCTACGGGGCGTATCATCATTTCGCCAATCATGGGCCGTACAATTTGTGGACCATAACAGCCCGTTAGTAGGCCATATTTGATAACTCTATGAAAACAGCCCAACGGGTTTTTTTGACATGAAAACGGCCCAACGTATTAACGGTCCACAAACGGGCCGACTGTAACAACGGGCTGAATTTGGCCCACAAGCAGAAAATGACAGTAACGGGCCGTATGTAATCGAATGCTGCAAATGATCCCAAGAATTAATGGGCCCTGAGAAGGCCGAAAGATAACTTGGGCTGGAAACGGCCCAATGGAATAACGAGCCGTTAATGGGTATAAAGTGATACACTGTTCATTACGGGCTAGTTTCACCACGGGCTGTTAATGGGCCCAGAGTTACAAAGGGCCTCATATGGGCTGAAAGAAGTCATGGGCCACACATAGGCCGGAAGTTAAAATGGGCTGGAATCATATTGGATGGCCCAGATGACGCTACTGGGCCTAATTCGGATAGGGCGTAACAGGCCCTGGGTTAGCGGGCTGTAAATGGGCTATATGCGAACATGCCGTTAACAGGCTTTCCGTGGGCCGGCCCGCCACCTTTTGACCAAGTCAAACTGGCCGACCTTTTCACAGGAATGGGCCTCTGTTGGGCCGTGCCACATGTTGCCGTATCATAGGCGCCTTCGCTCCAATGAGTGGATGACATCTGTCCCTACGGTGAGCCGACACGTGTTTCCTCCAGCCAATGATGATTTTACACGTGGAAAATCCCCATTGGTCGGGGCTGTTAACGGCTTATCGGATCCAAAACCCGGCCCGATAGCTTAACGACGTTCCGTTATGGTGGATGCCACGTGTCGGTCACCCTTGACGAAAGCACTTCTGTGACGTGCGATTTATCGTCATGGAAGTGGACACTTCCGTGATGATAATTTTGGTAATGTCATGGAACACTTCTACGACAGCACAGGTATGACTATCTTGATTCTGTCATAAAATCGTCATGGATGTACATGCATGACAAAAAACACGACCTACTGTGACAAAACGTATCATCACGGAAGTGTATTTTTTTTGTAGTGCATGAGCGACAGAAGCACAAACCCAAGCAAGTGGTTTGTTGCGTATGGGAGTAAAAAGGACTTGATACTTAATGCTATGGTTGAGTTTTACCTTAATGATCTTTGGTAGTTGCGGATGCTCGCTAGAGTTCCAATCATAAGTGCATATGATCCAAGTAGATAAAGTATGTTAGCGCATGCCTCTCCCTCGTATAAAATTGCAATAGTGATTACCGGTCTAGTTCTCGATTGCCTAGAGACAAATAACTTTCTTGTGACAAAAAGCTCTCTACTAAAACTAACTTAGTTGTTTCTTTATATAAATAACCCCTAGCTTTTATTTACGCGTTCTTTATTATCTTGTAAACCTATACCTACACCTACAAAATAGTTTCATACATGTTATATGTAAAGCGAACGTTAAGTGCGCGTAGAGTTGTACCGGTGGTCGATAGAACTTGAAGGGAATATAAATTCTACCTTTAGCTCATTGGATTCAACACTCTTACTTATCGAGAAAGGCTACAATTGATCCCCTATACTTGTGGGTTATCAAGACCTTTTTCTGGCACCGTTGCCGGGGAGCAATAGCGTGGGGTGAATATTCTCATGTGTGCTTGTTTGCTTTATCACTAAGTTGATTATATTTTCTATTCTAAGTTGTTCTCTATCTTTAGTTATGGATATGGAACACGAAATACCAAAAAAATTAGATGTACTTGCTACTCATGGAGATGGGGAACCTCCTAAAACCCTCGATGCTTGTTATGTGAAAAATATTAAAAACTACTTTGATAATCCTGAGAAAACCCCATTCAACTTGATGATGGGAGACACGTTGGATCAATGTGAGTACTTTAGGGATTATCCTTGATTCAAAAAGGGAAACTCTTATGGGATCAAATTGAGATGTTGCAATGGCATGCTTAGAATTTATGCTTGAGATATGGTTATAATTGCTGCTCTAGGATGAAGGCTCCACACCTTCCCTTTTCATGTGAATTTAATGATAATGAAACCTTAGCTTCTTATGATAATGGTAGATATGATTACCATGATGTGGAATGAATAGAAGAATGTGTTGCTTGTAAGGGTGCTTATGGAATTGAATCTTTGTTTGAAAAGTATGAAGATATTGATGATGCTGTTTATAGACTTGAAAATTTTGCTATACTTAAATATTGCTATGAGAATTACAAATACAATGCCGATATTTATGATTTTATTGAGAAAGTCTATGTTGTCCAAGAAGAGACTAATATTTTGCAAGAATCTATGGAAGAAGAAATTGATGACACTGTGAGCTCATTGGATGAAGAAGATGATGAGGAGAGTGAAGAACAAAAGGAGGAAGAGCGGATTGATCACCTGTGCCCACCTTCTAATGAGAGTAACTCTTTATCCCATACATTGTTTAATTTCCCTTCATGCTTACCGAAGGATGACTGTTATGATAATTGCTACGATCCTGTTGATTCATTTGAAATAGCCCTTTTTGATGAACTTGATGCTTGCTATGTTTGTGGCCAAGATGCCAATATGAATTATGATTATGCAGATGAACTTGCTATAGTTCCTTATATTAAGAATGATATTGTTTCTATTGCACCAACACATGATAGTCCTATTATCTTTTTAAATTCTCCCAACTACACTGTATCAAAGAAGTTTGTTCTTATTACCGATTACATTGATGGGTTGCATTCTACCATTACACATGATGATTTTGATGAATATAATATGCATGTGCTTGCTGCTCCTACTTGCAATTATTATGAGAGAGGAACTACATCTTCACCTGTCTATGTTTCCAACATGATAAAATTGCAAGAAACTGCTTATGCTATGTATCGGCCTTTACTATGTGTGCATGAACTGTTCTTTTATGACATGCCGATGCATAGGAAGAGAGTTAGACTTCGTCATTGCATGATATATGTTGATTTGTTAATTTAAATTGGCTTTGATATACCTTGGGATCCGGGTGGATCAATTACTTGAGCACTTTATGCCTGACTTAATGGCTTTAAAGAAAACGCTGCCAGGGAGACAACCTGGAAGTTTTAGAGAGTCATTTACTTATATTGTGTGGTTTTATAAAGTTTAAAAACAAAAACATATAGAGGGGAACTTAAAAACTTTTTTAAAAAGAGAAGCGATTGGAAGGTTATGCATTGGAGAAGTGAGGGCCGACCTTGAACACTTGTGTTCATGCTCATGGAAACAATGTAGAATTTTTCATGGAAGTTTCTCACAAAATAATTATCTCCTTGTACAAATCCATTGTATTATAAAAATAATGTGCCAATATTTTCCTTTAGGATGATTAGATTGCTTGTTTGGTTTGTGCAGTGCAAAAACAAAAACTTTGGTTGTAGTGCATGAATTTACATTTTTTACTGGAACGTCAAAAGTTTCTGAAATTTTTACACAGTACTGCTATGGAATTTTTTTATTTTGTCCTAAATTTTCAGAATTTTTGGAGTTATAGAAGTATGGTCAATTTTCAGATTCTTACAGACTATTCTATTTTTGATGCATTGTTTTGCATGTATTGATAATCTATGGATTGTATCGATGATATAAGCCATGGTGAAGTTAGAGTACATTAGTTATAATGCAAAAATAAAATGTGAATGGGTTTGCAATAGTACTTAAAGTGATGATTTTCTTTATTATACTAACGGATCTCATGAGGGTTTTATTAAGTTTTGTGTGATTGAAAATTTTAAGTTTTGGGTGAGATCATGATGGATGAAGGAGTAAGGAGTGGCAAGAGCCTAAGATGGGGATGCCCGAGGCACCCCAAGGTAATATTAAAGGACTCCCAAGAAAGTAAGCTTGGGATGACCTAGAAGGCATCCCCTCTTTCTTCTAACGACCATCAGTAATTTTACTTGGAGCTATATTTTTATTCGTCACATGATATGCGCAAATTCTTGGAGTGTCTTTTGTTTTTATTTCCCCTTTTTCTTTTATGCACCATGCTGGTATGTGATAGTCCTTGGTTGATTTATAGAATTCTCTTTGCACTTCACTTATATCTTTTGAGTATGGCTTTACAGAATGCTTCATGTGCTTCACTTATATCATTTGAAGTTTGGATTGCCTGTTTCTCTGCACATAGAAAACCACAATTTGTAGAATGCTCTTTTTCTTCACTTATATTTGTTAGAGTGTGGGCAAATATTTTGTAGAAAGAATTAAACTCTCTTGCTTCACTTATATCTATTTGGAGAGTTAACAGGAATTGATCATTCACATGGTTTTTCATAAAATCCTACATATAACTTGTAGATCACTGAATATGATATGTTTAATTCCTTGCAATAGTTTTGCGATATAGAGATGGTAAGATGTGGGAGGTACTATTGAATGATTGTGGTTTAGTAAGAATATTGGTGTTAAGGTTTGTGATTCCCGAAGCATGCACGTATAGTCTCTCGTTATGCTATGAAATTGGAGCATGATTTATTAGTGATAGTCTTCCTTGTGAGTGGCGGTCGGGGACGAGCAATGGTATTTTCCTACAAATCTATCCCCCTAGGGGCATGCGTAGTAGTAGTTTGCTTAGAGGGATAATAAATTTTTGCAATAAGTATGTGAGTTCTTTATGACTAATGTGAGTCCACGGATTATACGCACTCTCACCTTTCCACAATTTGCTAGCCTCTTTGGTACCGTGCATTGCCTTTTCTCACCTCGAGAGTTGGTGCAAACTTCGCCGGTGCATCCAAACTTCGTGATATGATATGCTCTATCACACATAAGCATCACTATATCTTCCTCAAAACAGCCACCATACCTACCTATTATGGCATTTCCATAGCCATTCCGAGATATATTGCCATGCAACTTCCATCATCATCATATACATGACTTGAGCATTCATTATCATATTGCTTTGCATGATCATATAGCTGACATAGTACTTGTGGCTCAGCCATCATTCATCATTATTATACATGTTACGCTAGCATCATGGTACATCCTGGTACGCCGCCAGAGACATTCATATAGAGTCATATTTTGTTCTATTATCAAGTTGTAAGTAAATAAAAGTGCGATGATCATCGTTATTAGATCATTGCCCCAGTGAGGAAAGGATGATGGCGACTATGATTCCCTCACAAGTCAGGATGAGACTCCGGACGAAAAAAAAGAGGCCAAAAGGAGCCAAAAAAAGAAAAAAGAGAAAAAAAACAAAAAAAAAGAAGAGAGAAAAAGAGAGAAGGGGCAATGTTACTATACTTTCCACACTTGTGGTTCAGACTAGCACCATGTTTTTCATATAGAGAGTCTCCTATGTTGTCACTTTCATATACTAGTGGGAATTTTTCATTATAGAACTTGGCTTGTATATTCCGATGGTGGGCTTCCTCAAATGCCCGAGGTCTTCATGAGCAAGCAAGTTGGATGCACACCCACTTAGTTTTCAGTCTGAGCTTTCATACACTTATAACTCTTAGTGCATCCGTTGCATGGAAATCCCTACTCCTCGCATTGGCATCAATTGATGAGCATCTCCATAGCTCATTGATTAGCCGCATTGATGTGAGACTTTCTCCTTTTTTGTCTTCTCCACACGACATCCAACATCAAATTCTATTCCACCCATAGTGCTATATCCATGGCTTGCGCTCATGTATTGCGTGGGGGTTGAAAAAGCTGAAGCGCGTTAAAAAGTATGAACCAATTGCTCAGCCTGTCATTGGGGTTGTGCGTGATAAATACTTTGTGTTAAGAAGATAGAGCATGGCAAGACTATATGATTTTGTAGGGATAACATTCTTTAGCATTGATATTTTGAAAGACATGACTGCTTGTTGTGATGCCTAAGTATTGATGTCTTTATGTCAAATTATGGACTATTGCTTTGAATCACTCGTATCTTAATATTCATGCCATGATTAGATTATATGATCAAGATTATGCTAGGTAGCATTCCACATAAAAAATATCCTTTTTATCATTTACCTACTCGAGGACGAGCATGAATTAAGCTTGGGGATGCTGATACATCTCCATTGTATCTATAATTTTTTATTGTTCCATGTCAATATTATACAACTTTTATATGCTTTTGGCAACATTTTATATTATTTTTTGGGACTAACATATTGATCTAGTGTCCAATGACAGTTCCTGTTTGTTGCATGTTTTTTGTTTTGCAGAATATCCATATCAAATGAAGTCCAAACGCGATAAAAATTTACGAATAATTATTTTGGAATATATGTGATTTTTGGGAAGCAGAATCAACGTGAGACGATGCCCGAGGGGCCTATAAGCTCAAGGGGAGTGCCCCCTACCCACGGCGCTCCTAGCAAGCCTGTGGAACCTGTAGGTCGATTGGAGGTGTCCTTCGGTCACAAGTAAGCTTATATCTGGATAAAATCGTATTAAAATTTTAGTCCAATCAGAGTTATGGATCTTCGGGAATTTAAGAAACGGTGAAAGGCCAGAAAACAGGGTCGCGAAACAGAAGAGATAGATCCAATCTCGGAGGGGATCCCTCCCCTTCTCTACCATGGAGGCCATGGACCAGAGGGGAAACCCTCCTACCATCTAGGGGGTAGGTCAAGGAATAAGTAGAAGGAGGGGTGCTCTCCCCCCCTCTCTCCCGGTGGCGCCGGGGCAAGGATCATGACGACGATCTACACCAACAACTTCACCGCCGTCCTCACCAACTCTCTCCCCATCTATGGAGCGGTGTGTAATCTCTAATTAAACATGGTGCTCAACGCTATATATTATTATCCAATGATATGAGGCTATCCTATGATGTTTGAGTAGATCTGTTTTGTCCTATGGGTTGATTGATGATCATGATTGGTTTGAGTTGTATGTTTTATTATTGGTGCTGTCCTATGGTGCTCTCCATGTTGCGCAAGCGTGAGGGATCCCTGCTGTAGGGTGTTGCAATATGTTCATGATTCGCTTATGGTGGGTGGCGTGAGCGACAGAAGCACAAACCCGAGTAAGTGGGTTGTTGCGTATGGGAATAAAGAGGACTTGATACTTAATGCTATGGTTGGGTTTTACCTTAATGATCTTTGGTAGTTGCGGATGCTTGCTAGAGTTCCAATCATAAGTGCATATGATCCAAGTAGAGAAAGTATGTTAGCTCATGCCTCTCCCTCATATAAAATTGCAATAATGATTACCCATCTAGTTATCGATTGCCTAGGGACAAATAACTTTCTTGTGACAAAAAGCTCTCTACTAAAACTAACTTAGTTGTTTCTTTAACTAAACAACCCCTAGCTTTTATTTGCTTGTTCTTTATTATCGTGCAAACCTATCCCTACACCCACGAAATAGTTTCATACTTGTTCTAGGTAAAGCGAATGTTAAGTGCGTGTAGAGTTGTATCGGTGGTCGATAGAACTGAAGGGAATATAATTTCTACCTTTAGATCATCGTTGGGTTCGACACTCTTACTTATCGAGAAAGGCTACAATTGATCCCCTATACTTGTGGGTTATCATGGTGAAGGTTAGCCTTGGAGTTGAACTTCTCTCTGAATAGAAGCTATGCAAAAATCTTGTCTCGGTTGGGGATCTAGGTGGACCAAATAGCTCTGGCATGCGTGTCGATATTATCCTCTCTCATAATGAGACCGTATGCCGATCGGGTGAAGAAGGCTTATCCACCTTGGAGGAGGTACACATCATGATCTGAGGATAGCTGGAAATCCTGCAACAAGAAGCGAGTTCTGTGGATGCAACATTAGATAGACGATTCTGCATGCATTTCTCTAAACCGTAGTTAATTATTGCAATTCTAGCAAAACAATTTGTAGCATGGGTAAAGAGGATGGGAAAGGCGATGACTGAAGGTGTTTGATGAGTGTCTAGCCAAAATAAGGTCTAAGTTCCAGAATCTGTTAGGACAGAGGGGAGTTGAAGGAGTGAGGGAATCTGTGTTTTAATAGTTTTGCACAGGAATGAGGTGTTGTTGTGAGAGGAAACAAATGTATTGGGGGTGTTGTAGGTCAATCCAATCAAACCAAGGTGCAGAGTGATGAGAGAGTGAATTGACTACAAGTTTTTTTAAGAAGGTGATTCTTTTGTTGGTGTAAGTTTTTGAGGCGCAAGTGAAAGGATCGAGAATAGGGGTCTAGAGGAGGGGTGATTAGACCCTTAACAAGCAAAAGATTATAGGCAGCGTAAAGGGTAAAGCATGCAAGTGCAAGAATGTAAAGGGATGGGATTAGAGTGTACAAACGCAATGGAGACGCGAAGAATTTTTGGCATGGTTCCGATAGGTGGTGCTATCGTACGTCCATGTTGATGGGGACATCAACCCACAAAGGGATGGTTGTGTGATTCCACAAAGGGCTCCACCCATGAAGGGTCCATGAAGAAGCAACCTTGTCTATCCCACCATGGCCATCGCCCACTAAGGACTTGCCTCACTCTGGTAGATCTTCATGAAGTAGGCGATCTCCTTGCCCTTACAAACTTCCAACTCCACATCACGATGGAGGCTCCCAAGCGACACCAAACCAATCTAGGATACACCACTCTCCAAAAGGTAATATACAGTGTGTTGATGATGAACTCCTTGCTCTTGTGCTTCAAATGATAGTCTCCCCAACACTCAACTCTCTCTCATAGATTTGGCTATGGTGGAAGAAGGATTTGAGTGGAAAGCAACTTGGGGAAGGCTAGAAATCAAGGTTCAAATGGTAGGAATGCAATCTCTTGATATCAACACACGAGTAGGTGGTTCTCTCTCAGAAAATGAATGGTGGAAGTGTAGGCACGTTCTGATGGCTCTCCTCATTGAGAAGAAGGGGGTGGAGGGGTATATGTAGCCTCCACACAAAATCTAACCATTACACACTTTTGACCCATCTCGGTGGCACCAATCTGTACAAAAATATGAACGTTAGGAATATCGGTGGGACCGATGGGAACAACTCGGTGGGCCGATGTGCTAGGGTTTAGGGCAAACTTCACCTCGGTGGCACCGATTGCATCATCTTGGTGAGACCGAAGTGAATGCAATGAGAAATAGAGAATTAGTTGAGCCAACTCAGTGGGACCGATTGCAACATCTTGGTGAGACCGAAATGAATGCAACAAGTCACAGAGCACTGGCAAGGCCATCTCGGTGAGACCGAGATCCATACCGGTGTGACCGAATCATTAGGGTTTTGGCAGTGTCTATGTCAAGATGAACTCGGTGGCTCCGGATGGGAAATATCGGTGGGGCCGAGTTGGCAATTAGGGTTTGGACATATTTGGGTAGAGAAAGTGGCTCATGGTTATGGAGCAATATCACTAAGCACTTTGAGCAAGTAGACCATTAAGCAACACCTCATCCCCTTTTAATAGTATTGACTTTCCTATGGATTCAATGTGATCTTGGTTCACTTAAATAAAAATGTAGAATCTTGAGCTTGTGCCAATCCTTGTCCTTAGCATTTTGAAGGGGTTCCACATCCTCTTTTCCTTGCCACTCCACTGTTTAACTTACACATTTCCTCAACGGCCCAAAATAAAGCACAACAGAAGGCATTGGTAGTTCTTAGCACATTTTTAGGTATTTGGAAAACAAATATAGAAAGAACTAGTTATAGAATCTATTACAACAGAAAGTAAAATTAGATGATAGCCCTTTGAAATAAGTCTGCTCGCCAGACAAAGAGAAATTTTTGGCATCGTTCTATAATGTGGAGGAAAGCATTGGGCGACGGCCCACTGGAACATAGTAGAAGTCCCAAGTATATTTGAGGGAAGGCTGCAATGAGACAGTGTAGAGTGTTAGCATTTTCATGTGCAACGTCTATCAAGGTGCATGAGAACAATAGGTGGGTTTTTGGAGAAGTTAAGGTTTAGGATGATGGCAGCAACAACATGAGTGAGGATATCCTTCAGATTTAAAGCAGCTTCAAGGGAGGTGCGGGCTATTATAAGGGTGTCATCAACGTATCTTTAGAAGTTAATCTTTGAAGGAGGGCCCATCACCAGTATTAACAACAACACCTAGAGAAAAGCTAGGTTGTGCAAAGCTCTAACCACATCCAAATGAACATGTAGGATTTCAACAACCCCTTAATATTATGTCCCACAGATCCTCTAGAAATCAATACTGACTGTTATTTTATTGTTGTTGGATGTTACCACACTCCCCCCTTGAAAGAAGGTTGCAATCTAATCCCAAAGGAGATATCTTCCTCAAAGGCTTGCTCTTCCCCAACAACCCCCTCATCTATCACTGTTAGCCCTCCATAACTCTATCTATTTGAGGTCTTTGCATCTTGCATGAAACTTGTTCTGCCAACATCAGTTTCACTATTTGACTTAAGATTAGCATCATTTTCATGTGTAGCTTTCTCATTGACAACTTTTTTCCTTTTGTTATTTTTCCCTTGCTTAGACTCGTCATCATTGTTTTTAATGTCATGAGCATTGCCACTGCATAGTTACTTCCAAGCACTTCTCTAGTATATTGAAATTCATATGCAACTCCCCCAATTTTCACAACCTTAGCAGTTGGTACCAGTCCTGCATCTAAGCATCCAAGCTTGAATCTGACATATGTAAAATTCTTCAGAGTGTTTGGGTACAAAGCCAAATGCTTGCCCACCATAGTAGTTACTCTGAACACTATTTCCTTGTTCCTAAATTTCATGAGAATCCCTTTGATCCTAAACCATGATTCTTCTGGGAAACCTATATTGTTTTCATTGGCAAGCGCCCAAAGTGTCTAGACCTTCTAGAGCCTAAGCATTGGGGATCCTGACAATGAATTCAGTTTCAGAAGTGAGTTTATCATAGAACTCCACTTAATCCACACTGACTGGGCCCACACATCAAATTCATGATCAACTTACTTTCCAAAGACTTCACCTTGTAGAATATTGACAAATGCTTCATGTAATTGATCTTGTGGCCCTGTTTCAGAAATCACTTCTGGAATTCAGTGGAATTTATGCTGAAATTCTTCAAAACCAAACACCGATGGTGCAAATTCCCAACGTTTTTCTTCGGACATTTTGCAACCTCATGACCTAGCCCACAACCATCACACCGCAAAGGGGTGGATGTCATGACTGGAGCTCCATTTTTTCAGAGTCAACTCCTTGTCAATTTAACTACTAGCAATACCTGACATGGCCACGTTTATGAGAATTAACCTTGGCATCCAAAGTGACATAATTATAGCTTAGTGCTACATTAGATTCAATCCCTTTACTCCCTCTAGTTCCCTTGTCAACCACTGTAGAAACTAGCCTAGATACAGAGGCAGCAATCCTGGTAGTAGGTGCAGCAGCCCGCAACTCAGGCCGGTGATTCCATTTGTCCTTGCCAGCACCAACACCCTCCTTGCACTGGAGTTCACTCAAAGCACAATCCTGTGCATCAAGCTCCTCTTCCTCCTGAAGCAGCGCCAACTTGCTGTTCCTCGCAGGGCCGGTCCTGAGATTTCAGGAGCCCGGGGCAAGGTAACACAAAGGGGCCCTAAGGCCACATAAACATATGAGCATTCTGTATTCATATTACTATTTATTGAAGAAAAACTCAGTACACTATAATATATGTTGCCTTATATGATCTAGAGTATTCAAAATGCAGGATCACAAACATTCATGGTAAAAGTTGTTCGTTGTTGTCCATCGACACTTACATTTTGTATATTAGGTAAACTAGGTACACCTTCACGCCGAATAAAATTATTATAATCCTAAATTTTCCACTATGTTGTTCTTTAACAATAGCTAAGGATAATTTGTCAGAATTCCAAGAAGTTGTATCTGTAATAATAATAATAAAATGTCAATAGCTTGTTTCTAGGTGTTCATCAACTCATATGCATGTTTTATCCTTTTCTTTTCTCTTACTAGTTTGATACCTTCTAGATGACATCTTCCAAAAATAGGAGCACTCTTGCTAATTACTTGAACAAGTCATGGAAGTAGCACACAAACATATGATATAAGAAATCAAGAAAACTACAGATTAAATAAAAAATGCAAAGCAAAGGCATGTAAACAAGGCACCTGATCACCTGGATGGCTAGAAATTATAAATTGCAAAGAAAAATACTACTTAGAAGTCACGGACAATAATCTGAATTCCACTTTCGTAATCCCAATCAACACCAGCAATCGGAGGGTGAGACAGGGAGATGTACGAGATGACCTTCATGAATAAATGCACGATCAGACAAGCATGTAAAAGGTGGGATGGGATTTGTATTGCAGCAAAGGTAGATTGGGATCTGGGAAACCGCATTATGTTCTTCCATTAATCACACCAACAACCAAATATCACAGTTAGACAAAGTGGGAAGGGTGCCTTCAACCTGGCTGATTTGTTTCCAATCGGGGAAGTGATCGAGTAGAAGCCAAGGAGATTGCGCATGCATCCCATCTATCGATCTAGTATACTTTTTTTAGATCCTTTATTCGGGCTAAACATCAACCATCGGGGGCCCCTCAGCACTCGGAGGCCTAGGTGTCAGGACTATAGCAGTTAAGACAATAGCGAGATTAGCCATAGTACCGTTTTAGTTATCCTAGCAAGGGTGGATCGTCGATCTGCAATCCAACATCAACCGGCTCAAACACTGCTATCCAGATGGACGGCCGAGATACATGCGCCCTTTTTACTTTTGAATTATGACACAGTCACTGTAACTCATCAAGCTGTCGTTGTCTACCTTTCCTTGCTAAACTTCTTTTTAACCCCTCCTCCGGCTTGTGGAGAGGGGCATATGTAATCAGGCTTTGCCCTAAAGCCGTCGTGTTCTGGACGGGTAAACCCTAGCTAGTTCCTCTCGATTTAAAATGAAATTCTCTGAAATTCAGCCATAAAAACCACTTGTTCTTCATATTTCTCTGAAGATCACCGACAATAGTAGCTAGGACTTGTCAATTGGTATACAGAGCGTAAGATCCCTCCCTCAACTCCTGAATTCACTCAAAGGGACATGTTTTTCTCTAGGTGATGGTCACTACAGACCCGGAGGCAATGGCAGGTGAAGCCCAAGATACATAACTATTGGAGCTAGAATCTCTTCACTTGGATATCAAAACACTATAGCAAGAAGGGGAAGAAGAGAAGAAAGAATTCTATCAGTTCATAGAAACTGTCAACAAATTTTTTGCTAGTATCCAAAGGAACTTCTAGAAGATACAGCTGACCTTGCAAAAGATAGTTTCTGGGCCATCAATAGAAGAAGGGGATGAATAAGAAGTTCCAGACTGCCATCAGGCCAAGGCAATACTGTTGTTCCTCCTGGCCGACCCAAGCAACTACCCAACAATCAGTTAGCCACTGATAAACAAGACCCTTCAACAGCTGGATTAGCTATTTTGGTGGACAAAAATACAGGCAGAGAATTGAACATGTATGGCACACCAAAAGGACCTTATAGACACCCAAACCATCCAGCAAACAAACATGAGTTCCACACACCACAACAGTACCAAGGGCAAGGGGCCAAACAAATTATGACTATGGAAGAGATACCTAAAGAGGAACTAAGAAAAGAAAAACACAGATCATACACACCTGAGAACAGAAGGAGTCTCATTTGTGTCAAACCTGCTAAGCTTAACATTAATGAATTTGAAGGAATAGATGCAGACTCATGGATACAGAATATTGAACAATATTTCTCTGTTTCTAGAACTCCTCACGAGTAAAGAACTGAAATATCATATCATATCTAAAAGGTGAAGCTATCCGATGGTGGAGAGGCACTAGTTTTATTGTGTCCAACACCCCCTAGCATAAATTTTGCGCCGCTATCACTCAAAAAATTGCTCTGACATCCATCTGTGAAAATGTGAAACCCTTCCACAAGCTCATACAAACATCCTCAGTGGATCAATACATCTGTGAGTTTGAACACAACATGAATCTGATGAGAAGTGACAATCCAGCAGTACCTGATAACTATTATATGCACAGTTTTATCTTAGGTTTAAATCCATACACGCAAAGCCATCTTGAGTGCCTAGAACCAGCTGATATGAAAAAGGCCATGTGGCTAGCAAGGAGAATTGAGAAATCCTTCCCCCTGTTGCTCCTCCAAGACCTTATGTTCCCAACTACAAGAAAATAACAGTATTGGAACCACCCAAACTCCCACTGCCCAATAGTACTTCTGCCTCTGCTGTTATCCAACAAGCTAGAGAAAAAGGAATTTGCTACAATGCAAAGAGCCCTAGTTTCCTAGCCACAAACAAATATGCAAGAGTTCTCAAAAAGAACAAATCCAAGCCTTACAAGAAAAGCCAGGAACTCTTGATATAATATACATAGTGGATGTAGAAGAGGAGTAGTCTGATACTGAAGAAGAACCTCTTGACAAACAAGAGCTTAAGATATCAATACATGCAGCAACTAGATACCTGAAGCTAAAAACAAACACACTTTTTGCACTGCAGGTGTCGGTGTACTAGAGTAGGGGTACCCTAGTATCCCGAACTTGTGCACGGGCAGTCGCAGCGCCCCGCGGCAAGGTTTGCCGGGTGACCGCCAAGGTCCTCCATGGTTCCTTTGGAGCCATTCAAGAACAAAGTGTTTAAGCCAAGGAGACAAGACCCCGGCAAGAGGAGCTTGCCGGGAAGGCCAACCAAGGCATTTCAAGGAACTTGCCGCGACGCGCCACACGTCCCGGCAAGGCCCGGTGAGCGACAAGCTTCCGGACGCGACAAGACAACGACCGCGGCAAGGCGCTTGCCGCGGCAAGCTACCACTCTGTACCCGCGCTCCAGCACATCCACCAACGTGTCGCCCTGCTGCTTGGGATCCTTTCCCGGAGTCGCTGGAGGGCCGTCGCCACGCCCTTGAAGAACAAGGTGAGCTTGGCGCTGGGTTGGAGGTTCTCATCGGAGGGATACCCGAGATCCTCCATCCCCAGTTGCGCCAGCTCCCCGTCAATAACTGCGGCGATATTCACGAGACCCTCTGTCCAGAGTTCCACGGTCTCCCTAAAGGTGTTTTGGGTTTCGGCGGCCCTCGTCAGCAGCGCTTCGTTGGCCTTGATCTCCTCCTTCAAGGCCACCTCCTGCTCCTTGGCGCCGTCCAGCGTCTTGGTCAAAGTAGCTAGCTTCAACTCAAGATCTGCGTTGGAGTCCTTGGCGGCGCTAAGCTCCTTGCCCTTCTCGATGAGACGACCCTGCAGCTCATCATGGGCGTAGGCGTCCTTCTCACGCTCACGCTTGAGCGCGGCAAGCTCTTCGCCGCTCGTCTTGAGATCGGCCTGCAGCTGCGCCACCTTCGTCTCCAGCTCCTTCTTAGCGGCCTCGGCAGCTGCGGCAGCATCCTCTGCTTCCTTGAGAGCCCCGCCAAATGTTTGCTCGCGCGCAGCAAGCTCCTCCTCGTGGCTGTCCAGATTGACCTTCCGCTGCGCCAACTCGCCTTCCCGCGCAAACAGCTCCTCGGCGGAAGCCGCTGTTGCTCTTCAGCTTCTGCCTTCTCAAGGAGGAAGGCTTTCCGCTCCTCGGCGAGTTGCGCCCGTTCCTCTGCCAGGGACCGGAGGGCTTCCTGGTTACGACCCCGGAGCTCCTCCGCGTGCTTCTCGATGTCCACTCCCACCCTCGCGACAAGCGCTTCTCGGGATTCCAGCTTGGCCTGTCGAGCGCGGTAGAGTGACACCAGCTTCCGCAGCAGCCGCTCCTCCTCAGTCTCGTCGCCGCTGCTGCTTGGCGCGTCAACCAGCGTCAGCCCAGCGGAGGCAAGCACCTCTCCATCAAAAGTTTCTCCTTCGACCGACGCCCTGGAGCTTGACGCCCAGGGGAGCTTGATGAAGACGCCATCGCCAGCCTTGAGATAGGCACCGGGCTGGGGCTCTTCGGGGCCTGATGCTGCGGCAGCGGCGGAGGGATCGGCGGTCGGCGTAGCGCCTTGCGCTCCTGCGGCCTCGGGGCCGTCAGTGCGATCGCCAGACCCCTCGCCAGCTCCTGCGGCGGCAGCTTTGGCGGCCTCTTCACCGGCGGGCTTATCAGCGCCAGCTCCTTCTTCGGTGGCAGCGGCGTCGTTGGTGTTGCCGCGCGCGTTCTCCTCGCTGGCAACCTCGGTCTCCATCGGCTCCGTGACAGGTGGATCTGAAGGCCGGAAGAGGGAGAAAAGTCAAGCAAATATCCAAAAAGAAAATCAGAAAAAGAAGAACCGAAGGGAAGTTTTCAAGCAAGAGGATTACCTGTGCTGGGCTCTTCAGTCGTGGTCTCCACCATCGGGGGGTCGCTGGTGCTGTCCCTTGCCGGAGAACTCTCCCTTGCCGGAGACTTCTCCCTTGCCGGAGAATGCTCCCTTGCCGGGGAATCCTCCCTTGGCGGTGTAGTCGAAGCAGATACCATATCGGGGCGGCTTCCGAGTGCTCCTGGTGAGGCTTCTCTGCTCCTACACAAACCAACAGTCAGATATCAGCAAAGAAAGAACACCCATGCGTGCCATAACAGCGGGAAGTAAACCATATACTTACGCTGGGGGCTGCGCTGGGGGCTGCTTTGGGGAATGATTGACGGGTTCGGCAAGGTGGTCTCAGGCGCGCCCCTTGCTGTCGTGGTGGGTTCGTCCTCGATGACAATCACCGGAGCCTTGGCTCTCTTCGCCGCTCTCTGGGCCAGGGTCCTGAAAAGGAATGAGTTCAGAGTAAAGCAAATCAGATACAAGACAAAAACATCAAGAATTGAAGAACTACAAGTACAGCAAAGAATCTTACTCTTCTTCTTCCTCGTTGGAGCTGAGTGCGGAGAGGTCGAAGTCCGGCCCACCTTCAGCGTGACGAGGCGGAGGAGTGGGTTCCCTTAACCGCTTGGCGGGGGCAGCGGCAGGAGCAGAAGCGGTGGTCCGGGAGGACCCCGCTCCAGTTGCCGCAGCGGCGTGAGGTGCTCCCGCGGCAGCAGTGCTTGTCGCAGTGGAGCGCGTCGTGCGGCGCGACGGCTTATGACTCGTCTGCTGCCCTGCTACGTCCCTGGCCTTGCAGAGACGCCTTCTTGGTGGAGCTGGGGGTTGCGCTGGGGGCTCTGCTTGCGGCAAGCTGCTTGAAGATGGCGGGCCGCTCGCACCCTCGGCGGGCTCGCTCGACTCGGCGTCAGGCCCGGCAAGCTCTTCCTCGCCGGCAAGCCACTCTCGCTCGGCAAGGCTTGCCGCCTCTGCTGCCTCTGCCTCCTCCACGGTGAATCCAAACTCGCCCGCGGCAGCGGCTGCCGCCGCCTCTTCTGCCCTAGTGGCGATGCGCTGCATCTCCGCATCGGTGGTGTCGCGGGTGAGGCTTTTCTGCTCATCAGAGCGGACCACCACCTCCACCAAGCCGTCAAAGAACGCCTGCACGACGTCGTCTGCAGGCTCTTGCCAAGTTGGGACAATTCCATGCGAATCGCACAACGGCATCATTGCACGGATGCGGTCGAGCGAGGAATTGTTGCACAACGGAATGACGCCCTTCGGCAACCTGAACCATTCGGGATGTTGAGGGTCGTGCTTGAACAATTTCTTGAGCATCGCGTCCAGTTCCAGGACGATGAAGTTGAAGTTAAGGCCCGGGCGCAGCCTCATAATGTCCGCCGGACCCCCGAATTTCCAGGCGGGTCTCCTCCTCTCCTGCAGGGGGGCGATGCGGCGGCGAAGAAAATCTGCGCCAACGGCGCCTACAGTGAGCCCGGCAAGCCTGAGGCGCAGGATCCGGGTGACGGCGATCTTCAGCTTATCGTCTTCCGGGGCCACGCTGCTCCAATCATTGCCGCGCACTGCTGGGGCTTAGCGCTGGGCAGTAAATGGCTGCGGGTTCTCCTCGATAATCCAGCACCAGTCTGCTCTCCACTCCTCCCATTTGCTGCGGAGCTCCCCCTCCAGATAAGCTTCCTTCTTGCCGGCTCTCGAGATCCAGGCGATTCCGCCGGATAAAGGCTCTCCTCTCTCAACTCGGGTCATAAAGAAGTGGCGGAAAAGAGCCACGTTTGGGTGGACTCCGACAAAGTTTTCGCAGAGATGCGCGAAAACTGCCATGGTCAGAACAACATTGGGGGTGAAATCAAGGAGGTGGAACCCGTAGGTGTTCATGATGTCGCAGAAAAATTCAGAGAAAGGCGGGCAGAGCCCGCAGTAGAAGAACAACGCGAAGAAGGGATATCCGTTCGGAGCCCGTTCCGAAGCGGCGGCGGAGAGTACCTTCGTGCGCGGATGCGCTCGCGTCTCGATCGACCAGAAGAGGTAGTAGTACTCCCTCAGCTCCTTCGCGGCGAGCTCGGGGAGGAAGATTGCCCGCTCCTTTTGCAGCGCCTCGGCCGACTTCACGGCCTTCCCGGCTTTCGGAGCCATGGCGGAGGTGGTGGGGGAGATCGACGGTGTTAGTGGCGCCGGTGGCGATGGGGGGCGGAGCGCTGCTCTGTTTCGGCTTTGGAAGAAGGGGGGAGCGGCGGAGATTTTTGAGATTGGAATAGCAACGGCGAGATGGGCGAACTGCCCCTGTTTCCCCTGCTTATAAAGAGGGAGGGGGCGGACGTTCCGTCTTTCCAAATAAAGAAACCACCCACGATCTCTCCCATGACGCCGCATTTAAAGCATGCTGTTAGGGGAGGGCGCTGTGGATATGGAGTGAGATATGGCGTAACCCAGGCCGTGCGTGCCCGTGCCCTGTTTTGGGCCTGGCCCAACAGCGCTCGGCACCGTGTGTGGCCCAGGCCCGGGGGCTCCTATCGGTGTACTAGAGTAGGGGTACCCTAGTATCCCGAACTTGTGCACGGGCAGTCGCAGCGCCCCGCGGCAAAGCTTGCCGGGTGACCGCTAAGGTCCTTCGTGGTTCCTTTGGAGCCATTCAAGAACAAAGTGTTTAAGCCAAGGAGACAAGACCCCGGCAAGAGGAGCTTGCCGGGAAGGCCAACCAAGGCATTTCAAGGAACTTGCCATGACGCGCCACGCGTCCCGGCAAGGCCCGGTGAGCGACAAGCTTCCGGACACGACAAGACAACGACCGCGGCAAGGCGCTTGCCGCAGCAAGCTACCACTCTGTACCCGCGCTCCAGCACATCCACCAACGTGTCGCCCTGGGACCTTTCCAGGCGCGTGTGGCGAGAGGCCGTGCAGCTAGCGGTGCGAGGTGGCAAGCAACGCTGACAAGATTGCCATCGTGGCGAGCGGTGGCGCCCCTGACGGTCCCTTTTTGCACTGTTTGGGCGACACAAACGGGCATTTAATGCCTTTGTCCCCTGCCGTCAGGGTTAGGTATGATACACTGTACAAGTAGTTGTACCAACCACAATTCTTTTCCATTCTTTACCCTTGTCTACGTTGCCACCTATCGGTGATCCCTTGAGCATATAAAAGGAGGCCCATGCGCAACATAGAGGGGGGGGGGGGGGGGGTTCGAAGCCAGAAAACACTTACGCTCGGTCTCGTTAGCAGCTAGAGTGTACTGTAGCATTCAGCGCTCCCGAGCAAGAACACAATACAATCAGACATGCAACAATAGGAGTATTATCTCTCCGGAGAGCTCCGAAGCTGGGTAAATCGCTCGTGTGCTTCGCCTCGATCTGCTCTTCGTGCGATCTCCACCCCCCCCACCGAACCGAAAGGGGCCCGGTCCGCCGGCCCCATAGGTGTTCGTTCCCACGACAGCAGGTTAGAATAGGCAAAGCAGTAGCCCTAGCTCTTGTATACAGTGGCAGCACCACCACTTTTATATCTCCAGCAGGCGCTGTACAATCTGGGTACAGCATTACACCATTCAACAAGTTCCAGTCACTGCATGTCATGGAATTATCACGGCAGATGCCCTAGCAAAAGGACTTAGGTGTGGAGCCATCGCAACTAGGTTAGCTTGAAGGGGTTGAATGGGACAAAGGACATAGAGAGTTTACCCAGGTTCAACCCCTCTCAATGAGGTAAAAGCCTACTCCTGCTTTAGGTTGTATTGCTTGGGTTTCAATTACCAGGGAGCGAATACGCTCTACCTAGTTCTCAATCGATTGTTCCTTGAGTTAACCCGCCGCTGGGTCACCCGTTTATATACAGGTTAATGCCGGCGGCTTACAGAGTCCTGGACGGCTCACACAAAACGTGACCGACTGGTTTTCTAACTAAGCTTGCCTTACAAAACAAGTTTAACATATGGCGGCTCACTCCCGTGGGCCTCAAGCCGTTTCCGGGTCTTGGGCCTTCATCAGGCTCGCTCTATGAACCGTCATCTCCATGTGTTCTTGGACCTTATCGGGCCTCTTCATCTTTAAGTCGCCAATGGCATGACCCAGCCCCTCCTAGGCGCGTCATACCTAGTAGTTATATCCCCAACATTAGGCCCGAGGTTGATTTGTACTTGTTCTCATATATCTTCCCTTTTTGACTTATCAGAATCTTTCATTATCAATTCCTTATCATTTCACTGTAACCCGCCATGATGTCACATCACGGAACTGGGGTAACCCGCCATGACATCATGCGCATTAACTTCGCACAAAGCCAGGATATCTCAACAAATCCTTATCTTAATGGACCTCCTGGAAATTGAGGCATCCATATAGCCACATAATCATTTTTCGGCCACCTCGATTCTTACACGTGCCGTCTAGCCACTTCCTTATAAATAGGGACAGAGGCTCTTCTTTTCACTTTTTACCCCTGTCCTCGTATCTTCTTCCTCCTCGCGACTCTGCTGCAACCGAGCTCCGCCACCTTCGTCCTCCATCAACCGCAACAATTCCGGCCGCTGTATCAACCTGACCAGACCAGGAAATCGCGGCGCATCTCCGCTGTTCATCAGCATCAGTAAGCACTCAGCTTCCCTCATAACAGATCTGCACTAGGGTTTCCGCCGTTCATCGGTGTTCTTCACTGTTCTTCCTTCTCCTATTTAGAATGCATAGTTTGATCCGAACACGTTGCTGAAGTTGTGCGGTAGTAGTTTAGCATCCCTTTCCAATCGCAGAAAGCACCTTTTCTATACAATATCCCATGTGAGCACATGAGTTCTTCCACTGCCGCCACCTTAGGTTTAAGATTTATCTTATCTGTGGAACCTGTTTATTCAGTACTTAGCAAAATTTTGCTCATAGTTCCACAGAGAGTTATGAACTGTGGCCGTGCGGGCGGCTTATATGATAGGCCGTAACCCGCCAGACCCCATTAGCCCCACTTTAAGCCGTCAGTATATGTTCAGAATCTGTATAGCCCGGCATCATCCTCCGGTTTAATCATGCCAACCTTTATAGTATGTATTCCTTGCATACGAAATGGCCTTGCATAATGCACTTATTTTTTGATCACTGGACGGCTTAACATCATAACCTTAATTCGGCAATATTTTCCTTTCTAGGCCTTTCATCAACAAAATGACCAAAACTATTACTTCATGCAATTGGGTCGCCTCCCGGGTTACAGAGCAGACGCTGAAGGAACATGTTCAAGTGGGTGTCTTAGCCACAAAAGATGTTATCCACTGGAGAGTTCCAGGAACAGAGACCACCCTTGAACCAAAAGAGGGTGAGGTCATAGTCTTTACTGATCACATGCTCCGTGGATTCACCCCGCCCGACTCAAAATTCTTTCGTGATGTGCTGCACTTATTCCAACTTCACCCTCAAGATATTGGGCCAAACTTTGTCTCAAACATCTGCAAATTTCAAATTTTCTGCGAAGTGTACCTTCAACAAGAGCCCACTATAGAATTGTTTAGTGAATTTTAGTACTTGAACCGCCAGACCGAGTTCACAGACGGGCCCAGCCTAGAACTAGGTGGGATTTCCATTCATCGGTGGAAATAAGCCACTTCTCCTGCCACCGCACCTCCCAGCCATCCTAAGGACTTGGACCAAACTTGGTTTTATTGCAAAGACACATCTCCAGAAGGTGAAAATCCTCTGTCGGGTTACAGTGAAAACCGGCTTAGCAACAGACATCCTCTACCATAACGGATCATCACAGAAGAGCGGGCCAAATATATGCCCATCTTTTTAAAGATCAGAGCCTTAATGGACAATGGGTTGACCGGAGTTGATTTAGTCCGGTGCTGGGTTGCTTGGAGAATTTTGCCCTTGAGCCACTGGCCCGGTTTGATGTGTGAATATACCTGTGATGTCAAGGATCCACAACGTCACTGCCAAGTACGACTGAATGATGATGAGATCAACAGAATGACCAAAACACTGCTTAAATAGAGCTTGGAAACTTGCATCAAAATAGGGTTGAATCCCTTCTGCACCCTTAATAAACCTCCAGCTGTGAGTATTTTGAACAACTTGCGACTTACTCATTATTTACTTAAACTGTCTTCTCACTATTACTTGACTTGTGTAGGCTGATTCCCCCTTTTGGAGTAAGAAACTCCAGGATAAACCGACCAAGAAGGTCGGAACCAAGACCAAGGTTTCCAAGAAGCCGCCAAAAAGAAAGCAGATGCAACTGATCTATTTACTCTAGATCATGAGTCAGAGGTAGAACTTGACTCCCTTGGCTCTTTCTTTGTTCATCTTATTGACATTGATTACTATCAGGATGATGTGGAGGCCAGCCATGCAGATTGTGAAGAGGTAACTATCCTTTCCTCCGACTCAGAACCTCTGCCAAGACTGAAAGTTCGTCAAGCGAGCCGGAAAGTAAGGTTTTCTCACCCTTTAGCTTATTTGGATCCCAACTTCATTTTGAAGAAGCAGCAACACGAAGTTTGCCACACAACCCCGAATAGCGGTGGTGGGAATCTCTCCTTCGACTTACCCAACACGCCGGCTCCTCGCAAGCGTCGAGTAGAGGTTTCATAGATTTTCGACTTAGCTTTTCCAAAGGCGGGTCTCATTCGACAACCCCTTAACCTTTCTAATTCAAACTATCAGGGAACTTCTCACTCGTCATCTGGTGACTCCACTAGGACTCAGATCCCCCTCTTCAAAGTCGCCCCTGGGTGAGAACATTAAATTTCTTTGATTTTAAACCCTTTGTAAATCATCATGCTAATATCTTTGTATCTCATTGCCAGTGGTAAAGCCAAACCAAGAAAGAAAGCGAAAACAAGTAAACCGGGCGAAGACACCAATACCACTAAGCCGGAGAAGCAAATGATGTCAGAAGCTTCTCATCTTGAAACTGCTATTGATGATCCACCGCCGAAGAACACAATGTCACCATGGATTCCATGGATGTCAACCCGGCAAGTGCTAAGCCGCCAAGTCCCATCAAGCCTGCCGAAGAAAGGCTGACGATGTTATTGTCACCGGGGCTGGCTATACGGAACCGGGAAACCCCACTATTTTATCCAAACATAGTGCCAAGGAAGAATTTTCAGCTGCTGATAAGGGCAAGTGGAAGCTGGACTTGGAGAGTTATGCCCAGTTTAATGCTCATGAAATTCATGCGGGTTATCTAAACCGCCTTCATACCAGCCGTGACTTTGAAGCCGGCTTAGACAATCTGATGAAAGAACGCTTTGAGGTAAATACTCAAAAACTCTTCCCATACATATATATCTGCCAGCCGCCAAGTCTACCGAATATGAAAAAATTGAATATGTTGTAGACTTAAATAACATCTTTGACCTTGTGGCTTTTCCATAGCAAGTTTTAACTCTATGAATCAAAACGAGTAGTCTCCAAGGTCCGGCTTAAACTGGAAGGTTAAGCCGTGACTTCAAATTGTAGTGCTAAAAGCCACATGTGTAGCCCCCAAGGGCGCTTAAGCTTCATAGCTAAGTCAGGATTTATCACCATACTTATGAACAAATCCAAATATGTAGCCCCATGAGCCGGCATCAGCTGAAGAAACTAGCCGGATCATGAAAAAGTTGCCTTAAAAAGAGCAATGTGCATTAGCCCCCAAGTGCCAAGTAAAATACTTGTATTATGCTTGGGACTTCAAATAATATGATTATAATGCCGCATGTCTTTGTATATTGTAGGCTGATTTAAATATGAAGGAATCTCAAGTCACCGACCTGTGGCAAAACATTAAGTCCCAACAATCAGAGACCACGAAGGCCAAGTCAGAGTTGAAAACTGCTTTAGAAGAGACTGAAAAACTGAAAAGGGATTTCAGCGCTGAGAGAACCAGCTGGGAAACTGAAAGGGTGGCTCTATTAAAAAGAGGTGAAGATGCGGAAGCTGCGCTTAAGCCGGTGACTGAAGAGCTATCCAGCTTAAAGCATCAGATTAATAATATGACAATAGCTATCTTTGGTAAGTAATTTTGTACTTTTAATCTTTCACTGTCAATGCATAGCAACCATGAGCCGGTTTATCAATATTGTTGCTGATGCAGGCTCCAGAAGTTCCAAGATGGGTCAAGACATGCGCGTGAAGCTTAAAGCTGCATACACTCTTGTGGAGCAGTTATATACCGGTGCTCAACGGGCCATATCTGTCATCTCACATAAAAAGCAACCACCTTCACTCATCAAAGAAGTGCTGGAAAAGTTACCTGTGCTGCCTCAAAGAGTTGAAGAACTAAAGCGATCAGCCGCCAGAGCCGGTGCCATCACCACGTTAAGCCGGGCAAAGGCATGGCAAGCAGAACTGGACCCAGAAGAGTTGGCCACCGGCCGTGCAAGCTTAAAAGAGGATGGGTCACCGTTAGAAGCAGCAGATTTCACCAAGTGTTTAAGGGAAATGCACCCTTTGGCAAGCAAACTAGCCGAGGAGACTGACTTGTCAAAATATCAGGTGGCTTACACCAAAGAAAACTCAAGGGTAGCAACGCCGGTTCATGACGCCGTGGATCTTATCCCGCCAACACGTAAGCACACCTTCGGCCCTGATATCGATCCGTCGACCCTTATAGATGATGAAGCTGTATTTAGAGCTTTGACTGGGATCAACTCGGCCACATCTGACTTCCAGCTAATGGGTGAAGAAGAAGAAGAACCGGTGCAGGATGACCCGAAGTCTTCAACACGCCAAACCCAGAACAATTGACTCGAGGGGCGGCTCTTAAACTATAGCATAATGCTTGTTCCTAAAAAAACAATTTAATGAATTTGGGCCTTAAAGAGCCTTGTGATAGGCTAGTTTGAAAACCATGATCTACCATGCCATCGTGCATGTTTCTGCCTTCAAACTGCTGATGCATTTTCTATGTGCCTTTGATAAATTTGCAAGGAAGATTATACTATTTTTGTAGTGTTCCTGTAGACAGAATAAACAGCATATGCCCTGGCGGTTTACACCAAGGCGGGTCACAGTGCCCAACAAAATGTTATTTGGTGACTTTTAAAGTCTATAACTAGGGCAGGTCATCAAACCGTGCATATTCATTTAACAAATAAAAATGTACCTGTGATATGGGTTCATACTGTCGGCTTACATCGCCATATCTAGTAAGGATGATAGCCCAAAGACCTAGAGTGCATAACTCCAAGTGCATAATCAAATTATACTGGCGAATTAACATCCAAAGCCAGAACGGGTTATCAAAACCCCAGATACGTTCAAATATGAGTCATAAGGATTAAGGCTACATGACCTGATTCATTTTAAATCATATGTTAATATGATACAAGGATATGAACCCAAACAATGTTCAGATAAAATAACAAATCATAAAAAACAAGGCTTTCATAGGCCGCCAAGCCGAAATTTCAAGTGCTTTCATGGGCAGCACTGCCACTAAGTTAATCTTTCATTTAACTCTGTAAGGCAACCCTCACATGACCAACCGCCGTTTTAATCTCAACAAGTTCAGGGTCTTTTACAAGATTGAGTGTGGAGAGTATGGCGGGTCATTCGAGGATTACCTGGGCGGAGTGACAAGGACATACATGCAGGATAACCCGGAATTTGGTGAATACACCTGGCATACAAGCCGATCATGGGGGTAAACAAATCTATGTTCATTGAACATGAAGCCCCCAAGTAACCTATAATAAGCCATCAAGGCAGGATACCTATGTTTGAACTGCACACTACAACAAGTTCTCTTTGATAACCTTTTAACTTGAGTAGGAAGGCCCCAAGTCATTTGCAACAAGGCGTATAAGCCGGATCAAAAGCGTAGCCATAGCTATGATCAATGAGCAGGAAGCCCCTAAGTCATTTGTAACAAGGCATATAAGCCGGATCAAAAGAGCAGTCACAGCTATGCTCAATGAGCAGGAAGCCCCCCAAGTAATCTTATGAATTGACAATAAAGACTTAGATGCTCAAAAATGAAACGACAGAGGCCCTGAATTATCAGGGATGCCGGCTTTATTATACTGATCATAATATATACATTGATGAAAGTATGTACAACACAAGAGCCGGTGGATCAAGTGTAATAAGGCCGAAGATGAGCAATGTTCCAAGGTGGGCGGGTCTCCCCCTCTGATGTGCGTGAGTCCTTGTGATCTCGAACATCAATGAGGTAGTATGACCCGTTGTTGAGGTTTTTGCTGACCACAAAAGGCCCTTCCCAAGGTGGGGATAACTTGTGCATATCTGTTTGATCCTCGATGAGCCGGAGCACCAAGTCACACTTCTTGAAAGGTCCGAGTCTTAACTCGGCGACTATGATAATGACGCAGATCTTGCTGGTAGATTGCTGAACGAGCCGCCGCAAGGTCACGATCCTCATCCAGGAGGTCAAGATCATCCCGGCGTGTTGTTTCATTATCAGCTTCAACATAAGCTGCCACACGAGGCGAGTCGTGACGGATGTCACTGGGAAGAACTGGCTCTGCTTCGTAAACCATGAAGAAAGGCGTATAACCCGTGGATCTATTGGGGTAGTACTAATACTCCAAAGCACTGAGGGCAACTCCTCAACCCAACAACCCAACTTCCTCCACAAAGGGACGATAAGCCGGGGCTTTATACCTCTCAATATTTCATTATTTCTTGATCAACTCTTTCAGCTTGACCATTGGATTGGGGGTCAGCCACTGAGGAAATGTCAAGACGAATATGCTCTCGTTGACAAAATTCTTTCATAGCACCCTTAGACAAATTACTACCATTATCAGTGATGATGCTATGAGGGTAACCAAAATGAAAATCACCTTTCTAATGAATTAAACCGCCGTTGTCGCATCACACATGCTGACCGGCTCTGCCTCAACCCACTTTCTAAATTTGTCAACCGCCACCATAAGGTGGGTCTTTTTATCCTTGGATCTCTTCAAATGTCCAACCATATCCAGCCCTCAAACTGCAAATGGCCAAGTGATTGGAATCATCCTCAATTCTTGAGCCGGCACATGAGCTCGTCTAGAAAATTTCTGACAGCCATCACACTTGCTAACTAGATCATCTGCATCAGCATGAGCCCTCAGCCAATAAAACCCATGACGAAAAGCTTTAGCCACAAGAGATTTAGAGTCGGCATGATGACCACAATCTCCTTCATGAATCTCTCATAGAATCTCACGACCCTCATTAGGAGAATACATCGCTGGAACACGCCTGTGACACTGCATCGGTGTAACTTGCTGTTGACGATGGTCATTGACATAGAACGCCGATTTATTTTCCTGGCCAAAGTTTCATCCTCAGGAAACTCACACCGGGTCATATAAGCCAAATACGAAACTGTCCAATCAGGAATAGCATGAAGAGCCGCCACCAACTGTGCCACCGGGTCAGGAACATCAATATCCTCGTCTGTAGGCAATTCAAGTGAAGGATTATTCAGAATATCAAGAAAGACATTAGGTGGTACCGGCTTACGCTGAGACCCCAGCCGGCTTAACCCATCACCCGCCTCATTCTTCCTGCGATCAACATGTTCCACTTGATAACCCTTGAAATGACCAGCAATAGCATCAACCGCACGGCGATAAGCCACCATGAGCGGGTCTTTGGAATCCGAAGTCCTTGAGTCTTGCCGAGCCACTAGATCTGAATCACCAAAGCACCTCACCCGGCTTAAGTTCATTTCTTTGGCCATCCGAAGACCATGGAGTAAGGCCATATTCAGCTGCATTGTTAGTACAAGGAAACATCAGCTTTAAGACATAACAAAACTTATCACCTCATGGAGAAGTCAAAATAACTCCAGCCTCCGAGCCTTCCAACTGCCTGGATCCATCAAAATGAATAGTCCAGTATGTATTATCAGGCTTCTCCTTAGGCATCTGCTATTCTGTCCAGTCATTGATGAATCCACAAGCGCCTGAGACTTGATAGCTGTCCGAGGCATATACTTTAAACCATGGGGTCCAAGTTCAATGGCCCACTTGGCCACCTGGCCTGTAGCTTCTCTATTTTAAATAATGTTCCCCAGAGGAGCAGAACTGACCATAGTGATGGGATGACCAAGGAAATACTGCTTCAACTTAGGACTAACCATGAACACTCCATAAACTAGCTTCTGCCAATGTGGGTACCTTTGCTTAGATTCAATTAATACCTCGCTAACATAGTAAATCGGCCTTTGAACTGGATATTCCTTGCCTGATTCCTTCCTTTCCACAACAACCACAATGCTAGCGGCTCTGCTATTAGCAGCCACATATAAAAGCAAGGGCTCCTTATCAATGGGAGCTGCAAAGAACTGGCGGCTCAGCCAATTGTTTTTTAAGCGCCTCGAATGCCTGATTGGCAGCATTACTCTAGACAAAGCGATCTGTTTCTTCATCATTTGGTATAAAGGAATAGCCTTTTCTCCCAAGCGACTTATAAACCGGCTTAAAGCCGCGATACGACCCGCCAAACGCTAGACATCATTGATACATGCCGTCTTAGCCAAAGAAGTGATAGCCTTGATTTTCTCCGGGTTAGCTTCAATACCTCTCTCAGAAACCAAAAAACCCAACAACTTGCCTGTTGGCACATCAAAGACACACTTGGCCGAGCTAAGCATCATCTTGTAGACCCGGAGGTTGTCAAAGGTCTCCTTCAAATCATCTAACAAGGTGTCCTTCTTCCTGGATTTCACAACGATATCGTCCACATAACCATGAACATTGCGTCCAATCTTGCTGTGGAGGCAATTCTGAACACAACACTAATAAGTCGCCTGGGCACTCTTGAGCCCAAAAGGCATGACACGTAGTAGAAGGCTCCAAAGGGAGTGATGAAAGATGTTTTCTCCTGGTCCTTAACTGCCATCTTGATTTGATGATAACTAGAATAGGCATCCAAAAAACTCAAACGCTCACAACCCGCCGTAGCATCAATAATCTGATCAATATGAGGGAGAGCAAAAGGACCAGCCGGACATGCCTTATTAAGGTCTATGTAATCCACACACATGCGCCAAGTGCCATATTTCATAAGTACCAGCACCGGGTTAGCCAACCATTTAGGATGAAAAACTTCAATAATAAACCCGGCCGCCAAGAGCCGGGCCACTTCTTCTCCAATGGCCTTGCATCTCTCTTCATTAAAACAACAAAGGAATTGCTTGACCAGTTTAAACTTAGGATCAATATTGAGAGTGTGCTCAGCGAGTTCCCTCGGTACACTTAGCATGTCTGAAGGTTTCCATGCAAAGATGTCCTGGTTCTCACGGATGAAGTCGATGAGTGCATATTCCTGTTTTGGATCCAGGTTAGCACTGATACTGAAATGCTTGGATGAGTCGCCAGGGACAAAATCAACTTGCTTGGTATCATCTGCCGACTTAAACTTCAACAAAGGATCATGCTCGGTGGTTGGCTTCTTCAAGGGGGTCATGTCTGTCGGATCAACATTATCTTTATATAAATTCAACTCCTCTGTTGCACAAATAGACTCAGCATAAGTGATACATCCATTTTGCATCATGCTTTTATATCAATATTTATTGCATTATGGGATTTTATTACACATTATATCTCAATACTTATGGCTATTCTCTCTTATTTTACAAGGTTTACCATGAAGAGGGGGAATGCCGACAGCTGGAATTCTGGCTGGAAAAGGAGCAAATATTGGAAACCTATTATGCACTGCTCCAAAAATCTTGAAACTCCACAGAACTTATTTTTGGAAATAATAAGAATTATTGAGCGAAGAAACTACCAGAAGGGGCCCACACCCAGGACAGGAGGGTGGGAGGCGTGCCCACCCCTACTGGGCGCGCCCCCTGTCTCCTCGGCCCCTTGGTGGCCCTATGGTGTCCATCTTCTGCTATATGAAGGCTTTTACCCTGAAAAAAAAATCGGAGGCAAGCTTACGGGACGAAACTCCGCCGCCACGAGGCAGAACCTTGGCGGAACCAATCTAGAGCTCCGGTAGAGCTGTTCTGCCGGGGAAACTTCCCTCCGGGAGGGGGAAATCATCACCATCGTCATCACCAACGATCCTCTCATTGGGAGGGGGTCAATCTCCATCAACATCTTCACCAGCACCATCTCCTCTCAAAACCCTAGTTCATCTCTTGTATCCAATCTTGTATCAAAACCACAAATTGGTACCTGTGGGTTGCTAGTAGTGTTGATTACTCCTTGTAGTTGATGCTAATTGGTTTACTTGGTGGAAGATCATATGTTCAGATCCTTAATGAATATTATTACTCCTTTGATTATGAACATGAATATGCTTTGTGAGTAGCTACGTTTGTTCCTGAGGACATGGGTGAAGTCTTGCTATTAGTAGTCATGTGAATTTGGTATTCGTTCGATATTTTGATGAGATGTATGTTGTCTTTCCTCTAGTGGTGTTATGTGAACGTCGACTACATGACACTTCACCATTATTTGGGCCTAGAGGAAGGCATTGGGAAGTAATAAGTAGATGATGGGTTGCTAGAGTGACAGAAGCTTAAACCCAATTTATGTGTTGCTTCGTAAGGGGCTGATTTGGATCCATATGTCTAATTCCGTGGTTAGGTTTACCTTAATACTTCTTTTGTAGTTGCGGATGCTTGCAGTAGGGGTTAATCATAAGTGGGATGCTTGTCCAAGTAAGGGCAATACCCAAGCACCGGTCCACCCACATATCAAATTATCAAAGTACCGAACGCGAATCATATGAGCGTGATGAAAACTAGCTTGACGATAATTCCCGTGTGTCCTCGGGAGCTCTTTTCTCATTATAAGAAATTGTCCAGGCTTGTCCTTTGCTACAAAAAGGATTGGGCCACCTTGCTGCACTTTATTTACTTTCATTGCTTGTTACTCGTTACAATTTATCTTATCACAAAACTATCTGTTACCTACAATTTCAATGCTTGCAGAGAAAACCTTACTGAAAACCGCTTGTCATTTCCTTCTACTCCTCATTGGGTTCAACACTCTTACTTATCGAAAGGACTATGATAGATCCCCTATACTTGTGGATCATCAAGACTCTTTTCTGGCGCCGTTGCTGGGGAGTGAAGCACCTTTGGTGAGTGGAACTTGGTAAGGAAACATTTATATAGTGTGCTAAAATTTTCTGTCACTTGTTACTATGGAAACTAATCCTTTGAGGGTCTTGTTAAGGGTATCTTCACCCCGACTAGAAGAGCAAAGAGTTTCTCCTCAACCTACTGAACCTACTGAAAATATTTACTTTGAGATTCCTTCGGGTATGATAGAGAAACTGCTAGCTAATCCATTTGCAGGAGATGGAACATTGCATCCCGATTTACACCTTATCTTATGGACGAAGTTTGTGGATTATTTAAGCTTGCAGGTATTCCCGATGATGTTGCCAAAAGGAAGGTCTTCCTTTTATCTTTGAAGGGAGATGCATTGACATGGTATAGGCTACGTGATGATACGATATCTTGTAATTATAAACGATTGAAGTTGGAATTTCACCAGAAGTTCTATCCTATGCATCTTGTTCATCGTGATCGTAATTACATATATAATTTCTAGCCTCGCGAAGGAGAAAGCATCGCTCAAGCTTGGGGGAGGCTTAAGTTAATGTTATATTCATGCCCCAATCATGAGCTCTCCAGAGAAATGATTATTCAAAATTTTTATGCTCGACTTTCTCCCAATGATCGCAACATGCTCGATACTTCCTGTGCTAGTTCTTATATGCTGAAGACTATTGAATTCAAATGGGACTTATTGGAAAGAATTAAACGCAACTATGAAGTGGGGTTCCGATGATGGTAAGGAGTCAGGTATGACACCTAATTTTGATTGTGTTAAATCTTTTATGGATACCGATGCTTTTCGTGGATTTAGTGCTAAGTATGGACTTGACTCTGAGATAGTAGCTGCTTTCTGTGAATCTTTTGCTACTCACGTTGATCTCCCTAAGGAGAAGTGGTTTAAATATAATCCTCCCGTTGAAGTAAAAGTAGTTGCACCTATTACAGTTGAAGAAAAGACTGTCACTTATAGTGATCCTATTGTTCCTACTACTTATGTTGAGAAACCTCCTTTTACTGTTAGGATAAAGGATCATGCTAAAACTTCGAATGTTGTTCGTAAGAGTAATACTAGGACTTATACACCTCCTGAGCAAATCAAAGTTGAACCTAGTATTGCTATGGTTAAATATATCTTGGATGATGATTTAGATGGGCATGTTATTTATTTCTGTGGTGAGACTGCTAATATTGTTAGACCAGATGCTAAGATACATAGACCTGTTCTAGGCATGCCTGTTATTTCTGTTAAGATAGGAGATCATTGTTATCATGGCTTATGTGATATGGGTGCTAGTGCTAGTGCAATACCCTATGACTTATATAAAGAAATTATGCATGACATTGCACCCATTGAATTGGAAGGTATTGATGTTACTATCAAGCTTGCCAATATAGATACTATTTCACCAATTGGGATTGTTAGAGATGTTGAAGTCTTGTGTGGGAAGGTTAAATATCCTGCTAATTTTCTTGTTCTTTGTTCCCCACAAGATGAATTTGTCCCATTATTTTTGGTAGGCCCTTCTTGAATACTGTTAATGCTAAGATTGATTGTGAAAAGGATACTGTTACAATTGACTTAGAGGATGTGTCTCATGAGTTTAATTGTCTAAGTTTCGTAGACAACCTCGTGATAGAGAATCACCTAGTAAGGATGAGATTATTGGTCTTGCTTCTATTGCCGTTCCTCCTACTGATCTGTTAGAACAATATTTGCAAGACCATGAAAATGATATGTTTATGAAGGAAAGAAGGGAAATAGATGAAGTGTTCCTTCAACAGGAACCTATTCTGAAACACAACCTACCCGTTGAAATTCTAGGGGATCCCCCTCCACCCAAGGGTGATCCCGTGTTTGAACTCAAACCATTACCTGATAATCTTAAGTATGCTTATCTTGATGAAAGAAAATATATCCTATTATAATTAGTGCTAATCTTTCAGAGCAAGAAGAAGAAAGATTATTGAAAACTCTGAAGAAGCACCGTGCTGCTATTGGATATACTCTGTATGATCTCAAGGGCATTAGTCCCACGTTATGCCAACACAAAATTAATTCGGAGGACAATGCCAAACCAGTTAGAGATCCTCAACGACGATTGAATCCTAAGATGAAAGAAGTGGTAAGAAAGGAGATACTAAAGCTCCTTGAGGCAGGTATAATTTATCCCGTTGCTGATAGTGTTTGGGTAAGCCCTGTCCATTGTGTTCCTAAAAAGGGAGGTATTACTGTCGTTCCTAATGATAAAGATGAATTGATCCGGCAAAGAATTATTACAGGTTATAGGATGGTGATTAATTTCCGTAAATTAAATAAAGCTACTAAGAAAGATCATTACCCTTTACCTTTTATCGATCAAGTGCTAGAAAGACTATCCAAACACACACATTTCTGCTTTCTAGATGGTTATTCTGGTTTCTCTCAGATACCTGTGTCAGCGAAGGATCAATCAAAAACTACTTTTACTTGCCCTTTTGGTACTTTTGCTTATAGACGTATGCCTTTTGGTTTATGTAATGCACCTGCTACCTTTCAAAGATGTATGATGGCTATATTCTCTGACTTCTGTGAAAAGATTTGTGAAGTATTCATGGATGATTTCTCCGTTTATGGATCCTCTTTTGATGATTGCTTGAGCAACCTTGATCGAGTTTTGCAGAGATGCGAAGACACTAGTCTCGTCTTGAATTGGGAAAAGTGCCACTTTATGGTTAATGAAGGCATTGTCTTGCGTCATAAGATTTCCGAGAGAGGTATTGAAGTTGATAAAGCTAAAGTTGATGCTATTGAAAAGATGCCATGTCCCAAGGACATAAAAGGTATAAGAAGGTTCCTTGGTCATGCTGGTTTTATAGGAGGTTCATTAAGGACTTTTCTAAAATCTCTAGGCCTCTGACTAATTTATTGCGAAAAGATATTCCTTTTGTCTTTGATGATGATTGTGTAGAAGCATTTGAAATACTTAAGAAAGCTTTGATCACTGCACCTATTGTTCAGCCACCTGATTGGAATTTACCCTTTGAAATTATGTGTGATGCTAGTGATTATGTTGTAGGTGCTGTTCTAGGGCAAATATTTGATCAGAAATTGAATGTTATCCAGTATGCTAGTAAGCCTCTTGATACTTCCCAGAGAAATTATGCTACTACCGAAAAAGAGTTCTTAGCAGTTGTGTTTGCATGTGATAAGTTTAGACCTTATATTGTTGATTCCAAAGTTACTATTCACACTGATCATGCTACTATTAAATATCTTATGGAAAAGAAAGATGCTAAGCCTAGACTCATTAGATGGGTTCTCTTGCTCTAAGAATTTAATTTGCATATTATTGATAGAAAGGGAGATGAGAACCCCATTGCAGACAACTTGTCTAGGTTGGAGAATGTTCTTGATGACCCACTACCTATTGATGATAGTTTTCCTGATGAACAATTAGCGGTCATTAATGCTTCTTGTACTGCTCCTTGGTATGCTGATTATGCTAATTACATTGTTGCTAAATTTATACCACCTAGTTTCACATACCAGCAAAAGAAAAAGTTCTTTTATGATTTAAGACATTACTTCTGGGATGACCCACACCTGTATAAAGAAGGAGTAGATGGTGTTATTAGATGTTGTGTACTAGAGCATGAACAGGAACAAATCCTATGCAAGTGTCACTCTGAATCATATGGAGGACACCACACTGGAGATAGAACTGCACATAAGGTATTGCAATCTGGTTTTTATTGGCCTACTCTCTTCAAAGATGCTCGTAAGTTTGTCTTATCTTGTGATGAATGTCAAAGAATTGGCAATATTAGTAGACGCCAAGAAATGCCTATGAATTATTCTCTTGTTATTGAACCGTTTTGATGTTTGGGGCTTTGATTGTATGGGACCTTTTCCTGCCTCTAATGGTTACACACATATTTTAGTTGCTGTTGATTACGTTACTAAGTGGGTAGAAGCTATTCCAACTAGTAGTGTTGATCATAACAGTTCTATTAAAATGCTTAAAGAAGTTATTTTTCTGAGGTTTGGAGTCCCTAGATATCTTATGACTGATGGTGGTTCACATTTTATTCATGGTGCTTTCCGTAAGATGCTTGCTAAGTATGATGTTAATCATAGAATCACATATCCTTACCACCCGCAGTCTAGTGGTGAAGTAGAGTTGAGCAACAGAGAGCTCAAATTAATTTTGCAAAAGACTGTCAATAGATCTAGAAAGAATTGGTCCAAGAAACTTGATGATGCATTATGGGCCTATAGAACTGCATACAAAAATCCTATGGGTATGTCTCCGTATAAGATGGTTTATGGAAAAGCATGTCACTTACCTCTAGAACTTGAACATAAAGCATATTGGGCTATTAAAGAGCTCAACTATGACTTCAAACTTGCCGGTGAGAAGAGGTTGTTTGATATTAGCTCACTTGACGAATGGAGAACACAAGCATATGAGAATGCCAAGTTATTCAAAGAAAAAGTCAAACGCTGGCATGACAAAAGGATACAAAAGCGTGAGTTTAAAGTAGGTGATTATGTGTTATTATTCAACTCTCGTTTAAGATTTTTTGGAGGAAAACTTCTCTCTAAATGGGAAGGTCCTTACGTTATCGAGGAGGTCTATCGTTCCGGTGCCATAAAAATCAATAACTTCGAAGGCACAAGTCCGAGGGTGGTGAACGGTCAAAGAATTAAACATTATATCTCAGGTAATCCTATCAATGTTGAAACTAATATTATTGAAACCGTAACCCCGAAGGAATATATAAGGGACACTTTCCAGAATGTTTCAGACTCCGAAAAGGAATAGGTATGTGGTACGGTAAGTAAACCGACTCCAAAACAATTCTAATGGCAATTTTTCTCAGTTTTGGAATATTTAAGAATTTTAGAAAGAAAGAAGTAGTCCGGGAAGGACACGAGGCCTCCACGAGGGTGGAGGGCGTGCCCACTCTTCCTAGGCGCGCCCCCTGTCTCGTGGCCACCTCGTGTGCCTCCCAGACTCCGTTTTCTTGCACGTTACGTATTTTGGTCGGTAAAAATTCATTATATAATCTCCCAAAGGCTTTGACCACCGTATCACGCAAATATCCTCTGTTTTTGTTTCGAGCTGTTTCTGTTACAGACTAGAGCACCATGACGTCGCCCTCCTTCAACAATGAAGACAAGGATGCTTGGCTATTAAAGATAGAGCTGAAAAGAGAAGAACCGGAAGAGATCAACAAGGATGAAGGGATCAAGAAGGCCATGAAGGTTCAATCTCCGGCAGTGAAAGAAGAAGACATCCCTCAACCCTTACCTAACCTCTTTACTCCAACTAAGATTGAAGCTTTCAAGATGATTGGGTTAGCTTGCATACAGAATAAGTATCTCACACATGAGAATATTTTGTTGAAGGATCATATCGCCGGACTCAAGGGCATTATCTACAAGTTGGAGGAGCTTTTATGCTCGATGTGCGATTATCCACCATCATCATCACCACCACCTGCATCACCTCCGAGGACATAATCACTTGGGTATGGGCACTCCCCTTGGCAACTGCCAAGCTTGGGGGTGGTGCCCCGGTATCGTATCACCATCGCACTCCTATGTTTACCATTTTATTTAGTTCCATCCTTTTAGTAGTATCTTGATCTAGTAGATTGAAGTTTTAGTATCAATTAGTTCTGAGTTTTGCTTTGTGATCTCTTTATGTAATCGAGTCCGTGAGCTATCTATAATAAAGTTTAGTGTTGAGTCAAGGGCTTTGCTATCTTGCTATGATCTTGAGAAAGTAGAAAGAACAAAAAGAATAAAAGAGTTCATATTGATCTTATGGATAGTAATGACTTCACACATAGAAAGTATGAGGCATAAAAGTTGTTGAGAGTTGGCAAACTTAGTTTTGGTCATCGTTGCAATTAATTGGAAGTAATAAGGAAAGAGAGGTTTCACATACAAATATACTATCTTGGACATCTTTTACGATTGTGAAGCACTCATTAAGTATGACATGCTAAAAGAGTTGATGTTGGACAAGGAAGACAACGTAATGGTTTATGTTTTCTCACATCCTAGTTAAAGTATATTGTCATTGACCTTCCAAACATGTTGAGCTTGCCTTTCCCCCTCATGCTAGCCAAATTCCTTGCACCAAGTAGAGATACTACTTGTGCTTCCAAATATCCTTAAACCCAGTTTTTCCATGAGAGTCCACCATACCCCATGGATTGAGTAAGATCCTTCAAGTAAGTTGTCATGTTGCAGGCAATAAAAATTGCTCTCTAAATATGTATGACTTATTAGTGCAGAGAAAATAAGCTTTATACGATCTTGTTATGGAAGCAATAAAAGCGACAGACTGCATAGTAAAGGTCCACATACAAGTGGCAATATAAAGTGACATTCTTTTGCATTAAGATTTTATGCATCCAACCCTAAAAGCACATGACAACCTCTGCTTCCCTCTGCGAAGGGTCTATATTTTACTTTATGTTTTTACTTTATGCTTGAGTCAAGGTGATCTTCACCTTTCCCTTTTTCATTTTATCCTTTGGCAAGCTCCTCGTGTTTGAAAGATCTTGACATATATATCCAATTGGATGTAAGTTAGCATGAATTATTATTGTTGACATCACCTAAAGGTGAATACGTTGGGAGGCAACACAATAAGCCCCTATCTTTCTTAGTGTCCGGTTGAAACTCTATAACCACAAGTACTGCATGAGTGTTAGCAATTGTAGAAGACTACATAATAGTTGAGTATGTGGACTTGCTGAAAAGCTCTATTCTTGACTCTTTCTGATGTTATGATAAATTGCAATTGCTTCAATGACTGAGATTATAGTTTGTTAGTTCCCAACGAAATTTCTGAACCATACTTGACATTGTGAATTGATTGTTACTTGAGCATAAGAATTCATATGACAAAATCTATATATGTTGCTGTTATAAGAATGATCATGATGCCCTCATGTCCGTATTTTATTTTTTATAGACACCTCTATCTCTAAACATGTGGACATATTTTTCGATTTTGGCTTCCGCTTGAGGACAAGCGAGGTCTAAGCTTGGGGGAGTTGATACGTCCATTTTGCATCATGCTTTTATATCAATATTTATTGCATTATGGGCTGTTATTACACATTATATATCAATACTTATGGCTATTCTCTCTTATTTTACAAGGTTTACCGTGAAGAGGGGGAATGCTGGCAGCTGGAATTCTGGCTGGAAAAGGAGCAAATATGGGAAACCTATTCTGCACTGGTCCAAAAATCCTGAAACTCCACGAAACTTATTTTTGGAATTAATAAGAATTATTGAGCGAAGAAACTACCAGAGGGGGCCCACACCCAGGCCAGGGGGTGGGGGGCCACTACAAAAAAACACACATCCGTGACATTTTGGGCCGAACGGAAATTTTTTTATGTCATACATATGACACTTCTATGACGATAACTGTGACAAAACCCGGTAGCATCATAGATGTGGTGGGCTCCTCTTTCTATGACAAAAAATCATCACAGAAAAATGGGCTTTTCATCCTGGGCGGGCCGGAGACGCAGCTGCATGACATTCTTTGGGCCGTCCATGACGGAAAAAACCGTGGTAGAAGCGAGGGCGAGGAAAATTACGGGGAGTTCCTGGTTACGGTGGGAGGTCGGGGGCCGAGCGATGGGCGTTTCTCTCATACACGTACACGTGTGTGTGCGAGGCGTTGGCTCTAACTGAACCCGAGCGAGGCGGTGGGCTCTAAGTGAACCCGAGCAATTGCACTGCAGGCTACACGTTACTGAACCCGAGCGATCGATCGATGGCTGTTAACTGAACCCGATCAAGCGATTCCTTCGCTACTGCTACTAACTGAAGCCGATCGATTGGATGAACAGTGAGCATTGCGGGGGGGAGGGGGTTGGATGAATAGTGAGCGTTGGTGTTTGCCTCTGATGAGCAGGACCCCGTGGTGTGGAGGGCTAGATGAACAATAGACGGTTGAGGGGTGCCCGTGGAGGGAGTCCCGGATTAGGGGGTGTCCGGATAGCCGAACTATCACCTTTGGCCGGACGCCTGGACTATGAAGATACAAGATTGAAGACTTCGTCCCGTGTCCGGATGGGACTTTCCTTGGCGTGGAAGGCAAGCTTGGTGATACGGATATGTAGATCTCCTACCATTGTAACCGACTCTGTGTAACCCTAACCCTCTTCGGTGCCTATATAAACCAGAGGGTTTTAGTCCGTAGGACGAACAACAATCATACCATAGGCTAGCTTCTAGGGTTTAGCCTCTCTGATCTCGTGGTAGATCTACTCTTGTACTACCCATATCATCAATATCAATCAAGCAGGAGTAGGGTTTTACCTCCATCAAGAGGGCCCGAACCTGGGTAAAAACATCGTGTCACTTGTCTCCTGTTACCATCCGCCTAGACACACAGTTCGGGACCCCCTACCCGAGATCCGCCGGTTTTGACACCGATATTGGTGCTTTCATTGAGAGTTCCTCTGTGCCGTTGCCATTAGGAAGGATGCCTCATCCCATCTTTAAAGACGACACTGTTGCTAAAGGAGCTTTGGCTATTGGCCAAACTCTCCGGCTAGGCGGTTTCCTTATGACTGCCTGTCCAGCCGTCGCGCCGATGATGACTTCTCGGGTCATCGAAAGCAATCTTCACGTTAGCTCGGAACTCGCCGAGCAGTTAGATACGATGGAGCTCTCTTCCTTAAACGAGCTCTTGGATCGCATCGCCGCCCTGGGAGTCGCTACGGACTATGATCAGATTGGGCCTAAACCCGACCCGAGAGAGATTAACTCTCCCCAGGTTACCCACCATGTTGCTGTGGTAGAGGAACAATACGGCGACCCTTCTTCTATCTTAAGGACTAGCTATGTCCGGATTCCCGATCCCTCCATGCCGGATTCCCGCGGAGGGGAGGATGTTACTCAAGCCCTGAACCTAAAGACAGGCAGCGGGCTAGATTCATTGGACAACATCCAAGAACCCAAGCTTCCAAGTTTGGAAACTACTTGGCCCCTGAGTCTTAAAGTGGACGGGGTTCCGAATTTAATTCCACCCGCCCACCCAAACATAAGCGATCTATCCCAAATCCGGCAAGAGCCCTCAGAAACAGTACACCATTACTGGGCCAGATTCCTCCTGGTTATGAATAGGATAAAGGACTGCTGCGAGGAGGACGCAATTTCATTCTTCTGCAATAATTGCACGGACAAGGGAATCCTCAACGCCGTAAGTCGTCATGAAATTACACGCTTCGCTGACTTGGCGTCCATAGTACGAAAGTACTGTGTGATGGAAAGCGCCTGGAAAACCGAGATCAAATTTTGGGACAATCCGGCCCTGAATACAACCCCAGTCCGAAATAAAAGGGTGCATTATCACCAGGCACCTGGGTTAAACACCAAAAAGCAAAAAACCTCTATAGGGCATGGAACTGTACTGGAAGGATGGCTCAATGGACCCTGCAAAATTCATAGTACAGAGGGTGCCACTCCAACTCATAGCCTTAGAGCATGTTGGATACTACGGCAGGTGGCCAAAAGTGGCGAAGAGCTTCTAACTCTAGAGCACCAGCCCAAGGATACCAGTACGGTATTAACAGTCTTCGAGACTTTCGCATCAAATAATATGTGGAAATGAACACTTCGCAGCCTTGCCGAAGTCTACCAAGTAGCAACAATAAACCCATGGAGTGACACGGCTATTACCTTTAATGCCAGTGATGAACCTAAATTCCGAACAGCCCGAGCACCAGCCGCATTGGTCCTCAGTCCAATAGTGGACGGCTTTCGCCTTACCAAGGTACTCATGGACGGTGGCAGCGGATTGAACCTCATTTACGAGGAAACCCTCAGAAAAATGAAATAGACTGGAGCCGCATTGGGCGAAGCAACACAACCTTTAGAGGAATAATCCCAGTCGGGAAGCGTGCTGTACTGGAAAAATCACACTGGATGTGGTGTTCGGCATGCCGGATAATTACAGGTCCGAGGAGGTCACGTTCCAAGTGGCCCCGTTCAGCAGCGGGTATCACGCTCTATTGGGGAGAGAGGCATTCACAATTTTTCAAGCTATACCCCATTACGGGTACATGAAGCTCAAAATGCCCGGGCCCAATGGAATCATCACTCTTGCTAGTGACCCGGACATAGCACTCCGTGCTGAAAACAAGACAGCCGCACTGGCCCTTGAGGCACTATCCGAAGCCCTATCAGCCGAGGAACTCTCTGCGCTGCGCTCCAAGGTGAATAGGGATGATGTGATACTGGATAAGAGATCCAAGTCCACCTCCTTTAAACCAGCGAACGAAATAGTCGAATTCCAAGTCCATCCAACAGACCCTACAAAAACAGCCTCCATCGGGGCACAATTAAACCCTGATGTAGACGCCGCACTACGAGAATTCCTACGCGAAAATTGGGACATTTTTGCCTGGCACCCTTCAGACATGCCAAGAATCCCACGCCGGCTGGCCGAGCACAGCCTAAACATCCTAAAAGGATTCAAGCCGGTCACATAGGCTCTTCGGCGTTTCTCCAAACCCAAGAGACAGGCCATGGGAGAGGAGCTAGCTAAATTATTGGAGGCCGGATTCATCAGAGATATAAAACATCCGGACTGGATAGCAAACCTGGTGATGGTACCAAAGAAGGACAAATCCTGGCGCCTATGCGTCGACTTTAAGGACCTCAACAAGGCTTGCCCAAAGGATCCCTTCCCCCTCCCCCGCATCGATCAAATTATCGACGCTACCGCAGGACACGATTCATTGTGTTTCCTCGACGCATACTCCGGCTACCACCAAATTAAGATGGCAGAGCCCGACCAGGCCGCAACGGCATTCATCACCCCATACAGCCCATTATGCTTCAACACAATGCCCTTTGGGCTCAAAAACGCCGGCGCAACATATCAGCGCATGATTCAGACATGTCTGGCAAACCAGATCGGCAACACAGTGGAGGAATACGTAGACGATGTGGTCGTCAAAACCAAGCACGTTGAAACTCTAGTAGACAATTTGAGGCTCACGTTCAATAATCTTTGAACATATGACATTAAGCTTAACCCGGAAAAATGTGTTTTTGGTGTACCAGCCAGAAAGCTCTTGGGCTTCATTGTATCCGGTAGAGGAATTGAAGCAATCCCAGCCAAGATCCGAGCTCTGTCACAACTAGATATCCCAAAGGACCTCAACAAATACAAAAATTGACGGGATGCGTGGTGGCTTTAACCGCTTTATCTCCCGTTTAGGAGAAAAGGCATCACCCCTTTATCGCCTCCTTCGACGAACCGAACACTTCAAGTGGACGGATGCCGCCACGGCCGGACTCGAAGAAATAAAAGCCATATTGGCAACAAACCCGGTCCTGGCCGCGCCCAACATGGGCGAACCAATGCTATTATATATTGCGGCAACTCATCAAGTGGTGAGCGCGGTGCTCGTTGTCGAACGAGAAACGGACGGACACAAGTTCCCCCTTCAAAAACCAGTTTACTACGTGTCCACTGTCCTGACTCCATGCAAGTCACGGTACCAGCATTATCAAAAGATAGCGTACACGGTGTTCATGGCATCCCGGAAGCTACGACACTACTTTCAAGAGTCTTCGATAACAGTAGCCTCCGAAGTACCTCTTAATGACATTATAAACAACCGCGACGCGATGGGCCGGATTGCCAAATGGGCCATTGAGCTCCTCCCGTTTGACATAACCTATAAGCCACGTCGAGCTATTAAGTCGCAAGTTTTGGCCGACTTCGTCGCCGAATGGACTGAAGCCGAACTCCCTAAAGAGTACGGCGCATATTCCAACTGGATCATGCACTTCGACGGCTCCAAAATGTTGTCTGGTCTGGGGGCTAGCGTTGTTCTGACGTCCCCAACCGGAGATACGGTTCAATACGTACTCCAGATAATGTATACGGACTCCAATACGTCGAATACGAGGCCCTTCTACATGGCCTCCGGATGGGAGTCTCCATGGGCATTCAACGCCTATAGGTGCGCGGGGATTCGAACCTCGCGATATCCCAAATAAATGGAGACTTCGGTGCCAAGGATCCGAAAATGGCAGCTTATCGCAACGCCGTCCTCAAAATGTCAGCTCGGTTTGAGGGGCTCGAATTTCACCATATAGCCTGGGATAACAACCAGGCAGCAGACGTATTGGCACACATTGGCGCAAAGCGCGATGCCGTCCCTCCCAACATCTTCCTAGAAAGGCTGTTCAAGCCATCCATACTATGGGAGGGGGAATCCAGAAATACCAACCCGGATCCAACCGCACTGCCCGACACCGAACATTCTGACACAATTGGTGGTTCTGCCAACGAAGTAACATCCTTAGCCCACGTAATAATGGCAGTAATTGCCCCGTGGACGGAACCATTCCTAGCCTACCTAACCAGGCAGGAACTTCCCGAGGACCAAAACGAGGTCCGCTGCATAGTGCAGCGATCTAAAGCCTATAAGGTCCATGAGGGAGAGCTTTACAAGAAAAGCACAACCAGAGTCCTTCAAAGGTGTATCTCCGAAGAGGAAGGGCGGAACCTTCTGGCTGAAATTCATGCCGGACTCGGCGGGCACCACGCTGCAGCCGGGGCCCTTGTAGGCAAGGCCTTCCATACAGGATTTTATTGGCCGACGGCCTGGGCAGATGCTCAGGACTTAGTCCAACAATGTGTCGGTTGCCAGCTCTTTGCTAATCAAAGCCACATGCCACCCACCGCCCTCAAAACTATACCCATAACCTGACCCTTCGCGGTTTGGGGGCTTGACATGGTTGGACCCCTTAAAGGAGGAACCCACAAGCAAAAATACCTACTGGTCATGGTGGATAAATTCACCAAATGGATAGAGGCCAAGCCCTTTTAAGACGGCCGAATCCGGACCGGTGTTAGACTTCATATCAAGGGTCGTACACCGTTACGGCGTCCCCCATAGCATCATCACTGACAACGGCACGAACTTCACGGCCGATGAGGTTAAACTCTGGTGCAAAAACTTGGGCATCAAGCTCGACTATGCTTCAGTCTATCACCCTCAAACTAACGGTCAAGTCGAGCGAGCAAATAGTCTAATCATGAGCGGCATCAAACCCAGATTAGTGCGTTCACTTAAGGAATCTAACACACACTGGGTAGAGGAGCTCGACTCCGTACTCTGGGGGCTGCGGACCACTCCAAATCGCTCCACCGGATTTACACCATTCTTTATGGTATACGGCGCAGAGGCAGTTCTGCCCTGTGACATAATTCATGACTCACCTCGCGTGCGCATGTACGAAGAAAGAGAAGCCGAGCTCGATCGGCAGGACAGTTTGGACGCATTGGAGGAGGAGTGTGACATGGCAAAAGCCCGTTCCGTATTCTATCAACAGCAAGCTCGAAGATATCAAAGCAGATAAGTACGGGCCAAAACTTACAACGTTGGCGAGTTAGTTCTACACCTGCCGGACAAGAAAAAGGACAAACTCAAGCCCAAATGGGAAGGTCCCTTTATCATCGACCAAGTCCTGACCGGTGGAGTGCATCGGATAACCGACTCGAGCCGAACCCATGGAACGCAGCCCGTCTCCGAAGATTCTACACCTAGTGCCGGATTATGAGTTCATCTCCTTCCTGCATCTATATTTTACATATTAGCTATCTTCTGTTTCTCTCCTTCTACCTCCTTTCGTACTACAACTTTTGAAAGCTTGTTTGCACATTGTTCGCACACACTTGATGCGCTATCCGCGCTCATTATACCTGGGGGCTTCTTTAACAGAAGCTTATTTATACGGGCTTCATGCCCAACACATGTGTCACACTTCCGCATGAACCTTTTATTCACCATTATATGCATCGATATGACTTAAGTTTTGGCCAAGCTGGGTTGCCTGGCTCCTGTTCTTACCCCTACGTTCCCGATTGTTTGGCTAGGCGGTAAAGGGAGCACATCTGTGATTGTTACTGCCGGGTCAGCCAGATGTGTACCTCAAACTGGGTGAAGTCGAAAGATAGCGTTCTTAAGGGAATATTCGGTCGGTGAACTAAAAGACGATTTCTTACCTATTTATTTATCTGCCCCCAGATGTTTTTCTGCTTTTTTCGCCGTCCGGACATGCACTTTAGGGCATGCCTCCCAGGGAAAGGAACCCCTAACGGAACTATTCTCCCTGGAAGATGTTTCTTACTAACCATGTAATATAAAATAACTAGTTGGGCACTTGTCTGATAAAGCACTAATGACCCCTACGCCTGGTTTCCACGCATGCCCCGGTTCTTATATAACCGCGAGGGTATTTGGACACACTCCGGACTATTGGTTCCCGAGGTTGAAGCGAAAAGGTCCGCTATGACAAACGATCTACAATCCGGCTAGAAGGCATTTTACATGTCATCTTAAATTACATAGTCAACTTGACTGGTATTCCTCTTCAATGCCATCCAGCAGGTTGTCTAGTTTACAGTCCTATTGGGAATACTTTGCGGCCAATTCTACTTGGCTGTACACTAAGCTCACAGGGGTCTCCTTCCCATCAGGCCCCGCAGGTCCGACCTCGGCCATGTGGTTCGGGTCAGCCTTCGTATACTGCGTCTTCACCATGGCCCAGGCCTCCCTGGCGCCTTGACGGCAGGCCGATATCTTCCATAAGAGGAAGCGCTGCCGTGCTCCCTGAAGCCTCTCCGCAAGCTCCCCAAGGCCTTCGGGCAGGGAGACAGACGGCCACAAGGCCTGGGCAACGCCTTTCATCACCTGCCGAACTCGTTCGTGCAGTTGCAAGAGCCCGGGAAGAAGGTCACCCGTAGAACCGGGCATTTCCTCTGCAGGACGGCCTCTGAGCATACTACAGACATAAATCTGTTAGTCGACTTCCTCGCCGAAATCTTTTTTCAAAGTTCGTTCAAGCACTTACTAAAAATGCCGCGTCGAAGCCGCCGATTCTCCTTAATGGAGTCAGACAGCTGGGCACGAACATCCTTTAGTTCCTCACCCAGCTGGGTGTTGGCATCTTGGAGGTTATTTTTCTGTTGCCTCACCCTTGTAAGCACATTCTCGCCGGCCTTTAACCGGCGCATGAGCTGTTGCTTGTACGGATCTATCTTGGCGCCATCTGCAATATTATTGTCAGACTTCTACACATGCCACACTTCACAGATTACTCATCTTTTGAAGCATATATTACCGGAGGGGGTCTCTTTGGCTTCCCCCGCTGCGGCCAGTGCGGCCTCAAGTTGGGCTTTGCACTCCTCCAGCTCCTGGGACAGTTGGGTATTCTTTTCCGTAAGATCCTGCACAATAAATGATCCTTAAATCAGTTACTCTAACTATTTCAAGTCTCGGGGGCTACTGGCATATATAACTGTCAAATTTTCTCACCCGCATGTCTTTTACATACTGCTCCGTGGCTCTGGCTAGACCATTTTGAGCGGCACAGAGGTGCGCATCTCCCGAATTGAAGGCATCCAATGCCTCTGGGGAGAAACATGCGTCATGAAGAACAGTCCGGCGATGCCTGTGATTCATGGCACTCTCCACCTCTGAATTGGTGGCAGATAACCTGTCGGCATCCTCTATCGGAGGAGCTTCCGACGCACGCCTCCTATTCGCCTCCGCTTCTGGACCTGGCTTTGGAGCCTGGCGAGTGGAGGATTGATTGGCAAATTCTCCGGATATAGTCCGGCGAGCGCTCTTCTTCCTGAAAAAGCACGAGCGTTAGTATGCCTCCCGGGAATAAAACCTGGGAGCAAGATGACACGCCATACCGTTGCATCGGCGTTTCAATCTTGACTGCACTTCTTTTCGGCCTGTTGGGCCTTGCTGTCCCTTATTGACTGGCCGTCGCAGGCTCGGCCTTCCGCCTCAAGGACTTCCCCTGCGAAACACCATTGGTATACGGTGATCAAAAACTCGCACGGATGGGTCATTTTCAAAGTATTGGGACCTCGGTCTCAGTTACCTGCGAGGCGGGGAGTATTCCGTGGTAATCGGCCGTAATGGCGACCAAGGCATTATCGATGCTCAGTTGGTGCAATACCCCGTCGATCAGCTCCACCGATATGTCCGGATCCTCTTGGGAGGTCGGATCGAGGAACCATTCCGGATCCTCGGGTTGTGGAGGCGGGCTGTTTATATCCTTTACGGCCCAACGCAGTTCCTACGCCGAAATCACAAAATGAGATACTTGACTATGGGAGTATGGATCGGATAGGCAAAAATAACTGTCTGCTTACCCAGCTTGGAGGATTGTTCATAGAAAATCCGCCTTGCGGATTGACACGGAGAAATTCCTCCTCTTCTCCCTTGTACAATGCGGACAAGATCTTCATCAGATCGGCAACCGATCCCGGCCCCTTACGGCCGCAGCGGGTGGCATCGTCCTCCCCGTTGAAATCCCACATGGGGTGGCCTCTATACTGGAGCGGCTGCACCCCCCGCATAATGCATGTGGCCATGACCCCGATCATGGTCAGTCCGGAATGAGCTAACAGCCTAATTCGGCTCATCAGGTAAAGGACGTCCCTGTCATTTTCCTTCTGAGGGATCCGTGGACGCCAGCTTAGGCATTTCTTCAAAGGAGCGTTATTGAACTCAGGGAGGCTGATCCGAATAGGGTCCGGCAGGGGGACATCTTCTATATAAAACCATTCTGAAGGCCAGTCTTCGGACGCCTTCTTCGGGGTTCCGGAGAGATATCCGGTCCCGGCGATGCGCATAGTTCGGCTCCGCCCACTTGATATATTGACCCCTCTTGAGAACGGGGTACAATGCAGAACAACTTCTTCAAAGCGCAAAATGGGCGTCGATGCCCAAAAACAGCTCGCAAAGGGCCACGAAGCCCGCAATATGCAAAATGAAGGCAGGCGTAAGGTTGTGCAACTGGAGGCCGTAGAACTCCAGGAGCCCCCGGAGAAATGGATGAATTGGAAATCCAAGCCCTCTTATCAAATAAGAGACAAGGCATACCCGCTCTCCTTTGGAGGGGTTGGGGACGCTCTCCGCTTACTTTCCGCCCTTATAGGTGGCGAGTCCGGCTCGAACCGGAACCATGAAGGCTGGGGGAAGAAATCCCTTGGTTTGGGGCATCACTAACTCGCTGTACGAGAGGGAGCATCTCTCCCAATCTCCAGGCAGAGGGCTGGGAGGGCGAGAGGAGGAGCCGCGTTGACTGTCCATGATGGAATGGATTTCTGTCAGATGCGCTCTGAAGAATGCTCGCAAAGGGAGGATGGTGTGATTCGGATCTAGATCCTCGTCTCCTTTATAGGCAGCTCATTTGCGCGGCTAGGGGGGTAAATGTAAAAATACCCTGACTTTTCACATTCATTCAACACGTGGAAGATGGCCATTATTGGGCATGGAAGCTGAGGAGCGCAATATTCGCAGGAAGCCGGACGTTGTTCAATAGGTACACAAGATTTGGAGAAGAACCCGCCTTGCAATGCCGAAGACAATCTACGCGCCGGACTCATCGCCATTGAAGCCTGGTTCGGGGGCTACTGAGGGAGTCCCGGATTAGGGGGTGTCCGGATAGCCGAACTATCACCTTTGGCCGGACTCCTGGACTATGAAGATACAAGATTGAAGACTTCGTCCCGTGTCCGGATGGGACTTTCCTTGGTGTGGAAGGCAAGCATGGTGATACGGATATGTAGATCTCCTACCATTGTAACCGACTCTGTGTAACCCTAACCCTCTTCGGTGCCTATATAAACCGGAGGGTTTTAGTCCATAGGACAAACAACAATCATACCATAGGCTAGCTTCTAGGGTTTAGCCTCTCTGATCTCGTGGTAGATCTACTCTTGTACTACCCATATCATCAATATCAATCAAGCAGGAGTAGGGTTTTACCTCCATCGAGAGGGCCCAAACCTGGGTAAAAACATTGTGTCCCTTGTCTCCTATTACCATCCGCCTAGACGCATAGTTCGGGAACCCCTACCCGAGATCCGCCGGTTTTGACACCGACAAGGACCGCGTGGTGTGGAGGGCTGGATGAACAGTAGACAGTGGAGGGGTGCCCGTGGAGGGGTGGTTGAACAAGACCCCGTGGTGTGGAGGGCTGGATGAATAGTAGACGGTGGAGGGGTGCCCGTGGAGGGGTGGTTGAACAGTCGCCGGTGGAGTAGCGCGTGGTGGAGGTTGGATGAATAGGAGCTCGTGGAGGCTGGAGGAGGTCGACGGTAGCCCGTGGAGGCTGGAGGAGGTCGACGGTGGAGATGAACAGTATCCCGTGGAGTCCCGTTTTGCGGTACGCCACACCCCTCCCGATGAACAGGACCCCCGTTTCGACCGTAGGAGGTCCGTTTCATCCGTTTTGCGGTACGCCACACCCCTCCTGATCAACAGGACCCCTGTTTCGACCGTAGCGCTCCAACACAAGTCCGTTTCGTCTGTTTTGCGGTATGACACACCCCTCCCAATCAACATGACCCCCGTTTCGACCGTAGGAGGTCCGTTTCCTCCATTTTGCGGTACGCCACACCCCTCCCGATCAACAGGACCCCGTTCCGAACGTAGGAGGTCCATTCCCTCCATTGTGCGGTACGCCAGGCCTCGTTTCCATCGCCTGTTCCATCCAAGCCCTCCCGATGAACACGACCACGCATTCCGTTCCGACCCAGCCGGTTGGCTCCCACGCGTTCCGTTGCCTCCCGATGAACACGACGCATTCCGTTGCCTCCCCATGAACACAACGCATTCCGTTGCCTCCCCATGAACACGACGCATTCCGTTGCCTCCCCATGAACACGAGCCCTCACCGTACGTATGTGCGAGTAGGTGTTCGAGACCCCACCCGTATGTACACATACGTGGCCGTATTTTCTTTCTTGCACCCTGGCCGTTGTACGTACGTGTACATGCTACGTGCGCGCCTCTACTACGACACGTGCGCGCCTCTACATCCACCAGTATATATGTACATACACGTTCGCGACCAGAATGACAATGCTATGTATGCTTCAACCAGGTGGGTCCCGACTGTCAGGCACTTCCTTGCCTGCGAAGATGTAGCTGGTGGGTCCCAGCAGTCAGGGGGGGCGAATCGTTTTGGTTTTGTTTTTTTGCCCGGACACACTTCCTTGCGTGCGAAGGTGTAGCTGGTGGGTCCCAGCAGTCAGGGGGGAAACGTTTTTTTCACGAAATATGATGGCCCGTCCGATGGGTCCCTGCTGTCAGGTGGAGGAATAATTATTTTGCACCTAATAAGGAGGCACTTCCTTGCGGCCGCCATGGACCCAGCTGTCAGCCTCTCGACGCACAGTACTCTTCCGATGGAAGTCGGTCGTTGACCACATTGACCACGCCACGCCGAGAGCACCACGGCAGTGGACGACGGCGAGGCCTAGGAAGGGGACGACGCGGAGCCGGGGAAGACGCAGCAGTGGATGCCCTCGCGGAGGGGAGTACGACTGTACGAGGGTTTACTGGTTCGTCTGCCGTCGCCGGAGAATAACAGCAGGTGTGGGTGAGTAGAGGGATGGCTAGGCTAGTGATGGAAGTATGGTGGGGCGGTGAGGCCTGCGCGGCAGCACAGCCGGCCGCGGGAAGGAGGGAGCAGGCAGTCCCGCCGGTGCTTGTTTGAGTGGCTGGAGCAGGAAGAGCAGAGATTGAAGAAGCACAATGGCCGTTGGATGGACATCCAACAGTCACTGCTTGTGCACCAACCTTTTTTTAGGAAAGCCTCAAATCTGTGGAAAACAGCATACAACCCATCTGCTATTATTTCTAATAATTTACAGCCCATTTGCTAATTCTTAAGGTTTTTTTGGAGCCCATATTCTTTTTGTTAGCATTACAGCCCATATTGTGGCCATGGTTAAAAAATTATACAAAATTTTGCATATTTCGTTGCGGTCCGAACTGTTTTTAATCCCGAAAATTTCAACTCACATTCAAACTGATTTTAATAATAAATGTATAGCAATATAAAATCCAATAAATTCTCCACGCATAAAAATTAATGTAATTTAAAATCTTGAAATGAAAAAAAAGATATTTGAAACTAATTGCCGGTTTGATGTGTTTTAAAAATGTACAGCCCATTTCTCATTACTGATGGGCCATTTTCTCGGCCAGCCAAATGAAAGCTCTCCCCGTCTTGAAAGATTTGTAGCCCAACAGGCCTGACAAAGCGACTTACTTGGCAAATCACAAAAAAACTGGGCTGTGGCCGTGGACCCAGCTGTCAGCCTCTCCACGTACAGTACTCTTCCGATGGAAGCCATTCCTTGACCACGTTGACCACGCCGCGCGGAGAGCACCACGGCGGTGGACGACGGAGAGGCCTAGGAAGGGGACGACGCGGAGCCGGGGAAGACACAGCAGTGGAAGCCCGCGCGGAGAGGAGTACGAGGGTTCACTGGTTCGGCTGCGGTGTGAGGCTGCCGTCGCCGCAGGGCCTGGCCAGCGGTGGGAATAGTAGGGGGCGGTGAGGCCTCTGCGGAAGCACAGCCGGCCACGGGAGGCAAGAGCATGCGGCACGACTGGCGCTGTTTTGGGCGGCTGGAGCAAGAAGACCAGAGGTTGAAGAAGCACCACGGCCGTTGGATGGACATCATACGGTCACTGGAGCTAGAATCGTTCATATTGACTAAGTTGACAAAGCCCTTCGTCCCCGTCAACTTAGTAGGCCCACAAGTCAGCCTCCTACCAAGGTGGGTCCCAGCTAGCGGGGGAGTATTCATTTTTTTGTGCGTAATAAGGAGGCACTTCCGGTGGGCCCAAGCTGACAGCGGGGGGAACATTTTTTTCGTGAAATACGATGGCCCGTACGGTGGGTCCCAGCAGTAAGGGGGAAATGATTTTCTTGCAAAATACTGGTGGCCCATCCGGTGGGTCTCCGCTATCAGATGGAGGAATAATTATTTTCCGCATAATAAGGAGGCACTTCCTTGCGGCTGCCATGGACCCAGCTGTCAGCCTCTCCACGTACAGTACTCTTCCGATGGAAGTCAGTCGTTGATCACATTGACCATGCCGCGCCGAGAGCACCACAGCGGTGGACGACGGCAAGGCCTAGGAAGGGGACGACGCAGAGCCAGGCAAGACGCGTCCGTGGATGCCCACGCGGTTAGGAGTACGAGCGTTCACTGGTTCGGCTGCGGTGTGAGGCTGTCGTCGCTGCAGAATAACAGGGGGTGTGGGTGAGTGGAGGGATGGCCTGGCCAGTGGTGGGAGTAGTATGGGGGCGGTGAGGCCTCCGTAGTAGCACAGCCGGCCACGGGAGGCAGGAGCAGGCGGCACGACTGGCGCTGCTTTGGGCGGCTGGAGCAAGAAGACCAAAGGTTGAAGAAGCACTATGGCCGTTGGATGGACATCATACGGTCACTCGAGTATTGACTATGTTGACAAAGCCCTCCGTCCCCGTCAACTTAGTAGGCCCACAAGTCAACCCAACAATATGGTGGGTCCCAGCTAGCAGGGGGTATTCATTTTTTTGGGCGTAATAAGGAGGCACTTCCTTGCGTGCGAAGATATAACTGGTGGGTCCGACCTGTCAGCGGGGGGAACGTTTTTTTCGTGAAATACAGAGGCCCTTCCTGTGGGTCCTAGCTGTCAGGTGGAGGAATCATTATTTTGCACGTAATAAGGAGGCATTTCCTTGCGTGCGGCCGTGGACCCAGCTGTCAGCCTCTCCATGTATAGTCCACTTCCGATGGATGTCGTTCATTGACCACGTTGACCAGGCTGCGCTGAGAGCACCAGGGCGGTGGACGACGGCGAGGCCTAGGAAGGGAACGACATGGAGCCAGGGAATACTTGGCAGTTGTTTCCCACGTGGAGGAGTATGAGGGTTTACTGGTTTGTCTGCCGTCGCCGGAGAATAACAACATGTGTGGGTGAGTAGAGGGATGGCTAGGCCAGCGATGGGAGTACGGTGAGGCTGTGAGGCCCGCGCGGCAGCATAGCCTGCCGCGGGAGGAGGCAGTAGGCAGTCTCACCGGCGCTTGTTTGAGCGGCTAGAGCATGAAGAGTAGAGATTGAAGAAGCACGACAGCCGTTGGATGGACATCCAACAGTCACTGCTCTCCTGTGTTGACTAAGTTGATAGGGCGTTGCGTGTGCGTCAACCTTTTTTTTATGAAAGCATACGCGTCAACCTGTAGTAAGCGCACAAGTCAGCCTCAAATCTATGGAAAACAGCATACAGCCCATCTGTCATTATTTCTAATAATGTACAACCCATTTGCTAATTCTTAAGAATTTTTCTGGAGCCCATCTTCTTTTTGTTAGCATTACACCCATATTGTGGCCACGGTTAAAAAGTATACGAAATTTTGCATTTTTTTTGAAATGGAAGGGGTTCCCCCCGCCCCAACTTTTATTGAAAGCCAAGGCAAACCAACACAAACGGACTGTTAAACAGCGCTCGGCAGCAGCCCAAGAGAAGCTGCCATAGATGGTCACATGAGCAGGGTTCAAACTACCCTATTATGGCAGGTTTTTTAAATAGGTCCAAGACTGGATGCATAACTAGTAAAAACACACACGCTAGCCTACATGAAGATCAGCATCCAACTAGCAACTACATATTTCGGTGCGGTCAACTGTTTTTAATCCAGAAATATCGATTCACATTCAAACTATTTTGAAAAATAATTTATATAAATATAAAATCCAAATAATTGTCCACGCATAAAAATCAATGGAATTTAAGATCTTGTAATAAAAAAAATTGAAACTAATTCCTGGTTTGATGTGTTTTAAAAATGTACAGCCCATTTCTGGGCAAACCGAATGAAACTCTCCTCGTCTTGAAAGATTTGCGGCCCAGCAGGGCCGATAAAGCAAGTAGGCCTTGTTTGGGTATTTCTTAAAAAAAATAGAACTGGGCTAGCCATTTTCAGCAAGAAAAAAACACAACTGGGCTCATGATGTGGTAAACATAAATAAAACCCTGGCTAGACGGGCCACAGCCCCCGCAAAACTAGTATAAATAACAACTGCTTGTTCCTCAAAATAAAAACTGCGTGACTTGCTGGGTCCCTGGTGTCAGCCGCTCGTAGTGTAATTCTCTCGTTTATTGACTATGTTGACAATGGCATGAGCCCCGGATGTCCAACCATTAGGAGGAACCATATTTTTGGGCTTGTACTATAGAGGCACTTGCTTGCGTACTGCCATGACGCTGGTGGGTTCCTACTGTCATCCTCTCCACGTACAATCATCTCCTTGTTCCTCTCGGTTGTTGATGATGTTGACAACACAAGAGGGCGGCACACCACGCACGGCGAGCGAACCAAGGCCGCAAGGCGGAGGACGACGGCGAGGCCTCGGACGGAACGAGCAGGAGCCGTTGAAGATGCGCCGGTCCAGTCGCAGGCGGAGGGGAGTACGAGGGTTAAATGGTTCGGGTGCGGGTGCGTGTTGGGGCTGACATCGCCGGAGAATAACAGGACGTGTGGGGAATAGAGGGAGGGACTGGCCAACGTTGGAGGGTACGTACGGTAGGGCGGCGGAGGCGCAGCCAACCATGGGAGGCGGGAGCAGGCGGAGCCGACGGGGTGGTTTGGTTTGGGCAGCTGGAGGAAGAAGAAGACAAGAGATAGAAGATACACGACAAATGTTGGATGTCAATCCAACGGCTGGTAGGCAGAATCATTTGTTGACTGGCTAGTAAGTCGACACCACCTTGGATAGGCTATTTCCTCGCGGGTCCCAAATGTCAGAATCCAAATCTGTCACGGTCATGCAGCCTTTCCTATGAAAATTTACAGCCCATTTGATGTGCTAGTTCGAAATAAGTTTGTGGGTGCTGGTGGGGGCTAATCACTTGGCTTCTGTAATGCACAGTGAGCTCAAGCAGCCGGTGAGAGTGATGTTATTTCCCTTGGTTGGGATTTGTTACAATATTTCACTCTAAATTAAACGAATGGCAAGCCATTTGCCTTGCTTCAAAGAAAATATGACAGTCACAGCCGAGTTGAAAAGGGCGGGAACATCTAACTCCAGCTTACAAACTGTAAAAAAGCACGAGGGTTAATTGTTCATCAGGTTTACAAAAAACCCAGATTGAAAAGGGCAACAACATCTAACTCCAGCACTGTTTTCGGCAGTCACAGTCAAATGGATCGGTCAGGTCCATAGAGTGAACATCCTGGGTCGTAAAATTTACTGGATTATGACCACAATATGTTGTAAATAGAAGCCCGGCACGTTCAGAAGCTCTTTTGCCCACCTGAAACTCCTTTCTTTGCTCTTCGACATACCCATCCGTCAAAACCATGCTGCTGATAAACTTAAGCCTGATGGACAATAGTAACCTCGCATTCAACAGGAAGAATGTGGCAAATCTTGTGTTTGCACGGTTGGCTACATATCGTTCTAGCGTTATTGTCTTCAATCGAATCTCATGAGAAGTGAGAAAATCCCAATGCTTACGAATCCACCGATTGGTTATAACTTTCTTACCCCGTCCTATTGCCTAAATAGACATAAAGATTGAAAACAGTTAAGGTCTAAAAGAAGTGTCGAAAGAGCAACAACCGAACGGTTAATTCTAGTACACTATATGCGGGCTTCCAATGTGCGTGAAATTATCACCTTTATATACAACTTCTCCCGACATGGAAAGCATTGCAGCAAGCCAATAATCTTGTTCAGATCAAAACTATTCATTTGGATATATAAGATCTTGACAGAATCCAGCACCACTGATAGGCCATCCATGGAGAAACTCTTCATTGAGCATAGAACATAATATTAGTACAAAATTTGTACTCCAAGATGATATATAAATTATGCACAGAAATTTAAAATGCAGCTTATGGTTACAAGTGTAGATGATAATATAAAGTACCTGAAGAATTGTGGAGCCAAACACCATATTGAAATGAGCACAGAGATCATGTATTACACCCAAGGTCTCCAGTTTAGGCGTAGAGAGGACGGTTATTTGCAATGGTGAATAACTAGAATCAAGGATCAACCTTTGAAGTGAAGGGGCATCTTGGATGATGAGTTGCCTTCCATCAAAAGAAATTCCAATTCTTACAAGGTTAGGCGACTTTATTTGGAGATAACCGATTCTAACTGTGAAAACAAGCACCAAGCATTCCAGCGCAGGGCAACTGGAGTGGATGATGCTGTGCGATGAGTCCTGCGATATACGAACCCGCACAAGTGAAAGTTTCTTGAGAAATGGGAGTCGAAGGTTTAGTACCAGATTGTGTGATAGGTAGCACAACGCAAAGGTGGCGGTGTGGAGAGAGGAGGAAAACCGCGAGATGGACATCGGTGCTGAGGGCACAAGAGTACATGCCGTTCGGTATGTGGTATGTGATTTCCAGGGGAATAGTAGAACTCAAGCAGCTATAGTTCTGTGAATTCAGGGGATTTCAGCCAGGCGTCCACCATGCAGGCATGGTATGCTTGCGCAGGTAGCATGACGGGATGCAGAGGCTTTGAACGGAGCCCTGTTGGGAGGATATGATGGATCTGGGGATTTCAAAATCATTGAATAGAGATAGCTGACGACAGTCGAGATTAAGGGGCACGGCGCGCCATAGAGGGCGCCACCGAATTGAGAGGACTTGGGTACGGCAGCAATCCTTGGTGGGGAGAAGCGAGATGATATCCCCAAGGATGGCGTCCGGGAGATCACTGATGCGGTCCACCCGAGATTCTACAGGTTCCTGGGATCCGGTGGGGGCGGGGTCGCCGCTTCTCCCCGCGCTATCGGGTGCGGGATCTAGAACAAGCGTCGCTGCTGGCGGGTGCCTCATCTTCTTGGCGCTGGGGTCAGCCGACTCCATTTTCCTCGAGGGCGTTGCGTCGCACTCACGGATTTGAGGAGAGTAACGAATGACGAGCCAGTTTTAGTGCGAGCGAAGAAGAAGGGGAGATGGGGGTTTTCTGTAGGAGTGAGGAAGAAGGGGAGCTGGGGTTTTCTGTAGGAGTGAGGTGAGGAATTTGGGGGTACGAGTGGAGCGATCTGACGTAAGGTGGGTGGGAGCGAGGAGGAAGAAGAGCACCCAGGTTTTTTTTGGGGGGGGGGGGCGGGGGGCGGCGTGCTGGGTGTGGGTAGCGCCTCTCATTCAGTAAATATATGGGCTTTTGAATTGATTTTAGTATTTACTAGTGTGGATGGGCTGTTTTGTCTTGGGCCCAGAGAAACAATTACTACTAGTACAGTGGAGACACTCTACAGCTACCCAGAAAAACAATTACTACTAGTACAGTGGAGACACTCTACCGCTTCTGGCTCCTCCTAGGTCATTGAAACGTCTCCCTCTACTGAATGCCATTATACTTTTGTTCACCGACATGCGGGCCATGCAGCGCGCGGGCCCAAATGCCATCCACCAAATTAGAAGGCAGTATGCAGGCGGAGAGTCACCCCGGTCGTACCGTGGCAGTAATGAGCCGTCGTATCACAAAACCCCACCTCCCCGCAGTCTAAGTTTGATGGACGAAGAAACCATCATTTCACTCTTCGCTGAATCCCCTTCTCCCTCACCGTCTTCAAGAAAGGCAACACTCGCATCTGCCACTGTTCTTCTCTCCCAACGAAGGGAAGGTAAGCGGATCCGTGATGTTGGTATATTTTCGTTCAGAGAAAAAAAAGAACTTTTGCAAAGTAGTAACCGATCCTCACTCTCTTTTTTGTTTCATTGTCATTCTGATTGTGTTTTCCTTTCAGTGGTCTCCTAGTATTCGTCCGTTTCATGATGGACCAAGGAGAACCTGGCAAAGATCTATCGATATTGGAGCAGACGCGGGAGGCTGAAACCCACGAGATAGAGAGCTCCAAGAAGATGGAGGCAACCACCAAGCCGACCCCAGATACGCTCACGGCCACTACTGAGATGGTCAACGCCCCATTTGAGGTTACAGCCCCCGTGGCACTGCAGGAGCAGTTTTCCCCCTTCGAGGATGTGTCCCCCCCCCCCCCCCCCCCCGCTGAGCTGCCCAAGGTGATTTCCTTCTTTGCCGATCTCGATTGTGGTTTTTCATCTAAGTATGTGGTGATTTTTTTAGAAAAGGAAGTATGTGGTGATTAATAATGCAAAATTTTATTAGCTTCAATGCCATGATATACATAGTGGTTTAAATAACTTGTGTTTCTTATACTAAAAAGTAATTCAGAATTTGTTTCTGTTTCAATTAGAGCCCTGATGCAGACAAGGATTGTGTGGTTGTACATGTCACTCGCTATGAGGCGGATGACCTGAATATATGCACTGGGAAAACAGAGTTCTTAGGCTGTTGAATCCTGGAAGCCATTTGCAGTTATACCAATGAAGAGTTGTATTCCAGCCTCACTGTTGTCAGGTGTGTTGTCCAGGGTGTACTGAAGCACAAGAAGTTCAAAGCTACTCCTTCGTTTTTGAGGCATACTGTTCTTGTCAAGCTTACGTAGGAAGATGACATGGCATGCCTCCACAAACAAGTTTATCAGTGGCAAGGCCACAAGGTTGTCTTCATGAAGGTTCACATGATTGAGCTGCTGCGGGACGTCCTCGATGATGTTCATGGCAAGGTCCGTCTTGTGTCCAGCCCAAATTAGATCGAGGCATGAAATAGTTGCCCCAGCTAGTGTTTAATAGTAGTTTGGATTGTGTCTAATTATCCGAACCTTGCCTGTTATCGACCCCTCTGGGGCTAGTACTCTGTTTGAATCCGTCTATGGGAACTGCTGCTACTTTTGTGTGCCCGTGAATCATGTGAGAACCATCGTAATTGTTGCCGAAACAAATGCGTCCTCACTAGTTTTTTCATGAATATGGCATGGTAAGACATAAGTTGTCATGGTACCATATGAGCAGTGTGTGTTTTGATGAAATAGAGCACTTGACGGTGTACTAAAGTAGGGGTACCTTAGTATCCCGAACTTGTGCACGGGCAGTTGCAGCGTCCCGCGGCAAGGCTTGCCGGGCGTCCACCAAGATCCTCCGTAGTTCCTATTGATGCCATTCAAGAACAAAGTGTTTTGACTAAGAAGACAAGACTCTGGCAAGAGGAGCTTGCCGGGAAGGACAAGGCCCCGGCAAGAGGAGCTTGCCGGGAAGGCCAACCAAGGCACTTCAAAGAACTTGCCGCGACGCGTCGCGCGTCCCGGCAAGACCCGACGAGCGACAAGCTTTCAGGTGCGACAAGACAACGACCGCGGCAAGACGCTTGCCGCGGCGAAGCCACCACTCTACGCCCATGCTCCAGCGCATCCGTCGACGTGTTGCCGCAGGATCGTTCCAGGCGCACGTGGCGGGAAGCTGTGCAGCCAAGCGGTGCGAGGTGGCAAGAGGAGATGACGAGAAGGCCATCGTGGCAAGCGGTGGCGCCCCTAACGGTCGCTTTTCTGCACTGTTTAGGCGATGCGGACGGGCATTAAATGCTCTTGTCCCCTGCCGTCAGAGTTAGGTAGGGTGCACTGTAGATAGCAGTTGTACCGACCACCCTTTTTACATTTGTACCCTTGACTGCGTTGCGACCTGTCGGTGACCCCTTTAGCCTATAAAAGGAGGCCCATGCGCAATGTAGAAGAGGTTCGACTCATTCGAAACTACACCACTCTCACGCTCTCAAGCAAGAACAGAATACAATCACAAAGCAGCAGTAGGAGTATTATCTCTCCGGAGAGCTCCGAAGCTGGGTAAAAATCGCTCGTGTGCTCCGCCTCGATCCGCTCTTCGTGCGCCCTCCGCTCCCTGCCAGACCAAAAAGGGGCCCTGCCCCATAGGTGCTCGTTTCCCACGACATCTTTGGCGCGCCAGGTAGGGGGCGTCGAGGTTGTGTGAACCTGATCCGGCGTTCACGCGAGCCAGTTCATCATCATCTTCATCGACATGCCACCGAAGAAGAAGACTTCGGGGGTGGCTGCTCCGTCCACATCGATCCCACCGCCACCGGAGCAAATGGGTGGTGGGGTGGACGCCGGCGGAGGAGCGGGCGCCAACGAGGGAGCTCACATCGTTACCAGATCCAAGGACAAGGCCCCGCAAACTTCGGCGTCCGTACACGCACCACGCCCATCTCAGGAGGCGCGGAATCGACAGCGTCATGGTGCTCGCAACACTGTACTCGCATTAGAACAAGGCCAAGCCGGTGGATCTCGCGGCGTTCAAGACCAGCATGCGCGCCAGCATGCCGGCACGAGTGAGGTACGGTCGCCTGGACGGAGTACTGCTCCTTCCAACCCAACTGGAAGTCCGAGCATATCCCGCTCCTCGCGCCGCTCACCGCCGCCGCCGAAGACTCCAGAAGAAGCGTTGGCTCGAGCCCAACTGCTCCTAGACTATCCTCCGACGGCGGACAAGATCGACGGTTGGAGGGCCACCATTCAGAGCCTCATCGGCTTCGCCAACGGCGACACTCCCCGGCAACCGAGCGCATCGAAGCCGCGGCAAGACGTCCAGGCGCGAGCCGATGGCGACAAGACTGGTGGGGGTGCAACCACCGTGCATTCCCCGCCCCGAAGGCCAAGATCGCCGACTCACCGGATCAACCACGACACCGACTCCACGGCGTCATCAGATCCACGAGCTCGTCGCGATCAACGCCAAGTTCTTCAAGAACGACAACACGAAGACGCTCGCACCCGCATCAAGCATCGGAGAGAAGCGCGGTGTCAGTCAGACCAGCGTGCTGGGCCCGTTGTTGACATGCATGCGCCAGGGGAACCAGGCGACTTGCCGTACGCAGTAGGTTGCCCTGCATTTACTCGTGAGCTGTGGCAAGTCTAGTGGCCCAGCACAAAGAACTTAAAACCAGATGTACCGGATAAGTATGATGGTAGGTTGCATCCGTCGGAGTTCCTCAGCACCTACACCATTGCGGTGGAAGCTGCCGGAGGGCGCGACGAGAAGATCCTTGCCAACTACTTCCCACTGGTACTCAAGCCCAATGTCAGATCCTGGCTCATGCACTTGCCGGACAACTCCATTTCCTCATGGGCGGATCTGTGCCATCAGTTTGTCGGCGCCTTCATAGGTGGCCACAAGCCTCATGGCCAGGAGAGCGATCTGCATCTGCTCGCCCAGAAGGAAGGAGAGCCTCTGCGCAAGTACATACAAAGATTCAGCCAAGTGCAGCGCAACATCCCGGATGTCCACCCCGCCGCGGTTATCAGCGCGTTCCATCAGAATGTGCATAACCGCATGATGCGGGAGGAGATGGCGATGTGCAAGATAAGAGATGTCAGTGAGCTCTATGCCCTGGCCGACAGATGTGCACGTGCTGAGGAAGGGAGGAAACTCCCCGGAGAGAACACAGGAGCAGGGGGGTCTGACAGTGAGGATGCTGCCCCGGCAAAGAAAAACCGGCGGCAGAACAACAGAAGAAGGAAAGGCAAAGATGTGGCAGCTGTCGAGCAGTCCGACAACGGAGGTGGCGCCAAGGAAGCAGAACCCGTGGCGGCCGCCGACAAGCAGGGCAGCTCCGACAAGCAGTACTGCAAGATTCACCGTACCAAGGTCCATGACCTCCAAAGTTGCAAGAAGGTCGAGCAGCTCGTTGAGCTGCAAAAGGCTGAGTACAAGCGACGCGACAAGGAAAAAGCCCAGGAAGGTACTGGCGGGTCCGGCAAGAAGCGTCCCGGCCGGGGAGGACGCCGCGGCAAGGCCAAGCAGTGGCAAGGAGACAGACCTCCCCGCGGCCGCGACAAGGATGAAGATGAGGATGAAGATGAGGACATGGATGATGACGAGGCCGACGAGCAGGAGTTTCAGAAAGCAACAGAGGTTTTGTGCGTTGACGGTGGTGCTTCTCTGCATACCTCGCACCGCCAGCTCAAACAGTGGGTGCGAGAAGTTAATGCAGCAGAACCATCAGTTGAGTCAGGCAAGCCCCTGAAATGGTCCAGCACGCCTATCATCTTTGACATTGAGGACCACCCTGATCGCATTACTGCGGTCGGGTGCTTGCCGATGTTGGTTTCACCAACTATCCGCAACCTCAAAGTCACAAAGATGCTAGTTGATGGCGGGGCCGGCTTGAACCTGATCTCCTCAGGGGTACTCAAGAAGCTCCAGATCCCCGACAGCGAGCTCGAAGAGACTGGTACTTTCCAAGGAATCAACCCGGGAAGGAGCAAGCAGAAGGGGAAGATCACATTGCCAGTGACATTTGGCAGCGAGCTGAACTTCAGGACAGAGAAAGTTACTTTTGACGTTGCTGATTTCCCATTGCCTTACAGTGGGATACTCGGCCGTCCAGCGCTCGCCAAGTTCATGGCAGCATCTCATTATGCATACAACGTGCTCAAGATCCCAGGTCCGATAAGTGTCATCTCTGTCCCTGGCGACAAGAAAGATGCCCTTATCTGTACCGACAAGATCTACGGGGAAGCAGCAGCCGCAGCCGAACGCAAACCACTTGCCGCTGAAGCTCCCGGGGGGAAGAAGAAGACCAAGTCCGGCAAGAGCTCTGATGCCCACTCCGGCAAGCGCACCTCTTCGGAGTGCTGCGCTACCGTCGAGGACGCACCATCGAGCTCCACCAGCAAGTGTAAGAAGGCAAAGGCAGCTCCGCCAGAGACCAAGAAAGTGTGCCCACTCCGGCAAGCGCACCTCTTTGGAGTGCTGCGCTACCATCGAGGACGCACCATCGAGCTCCACCGGCAAGTGTAAGAAGGCAAAGGCAGCTCCGCCAGAGACCAAGAAAGTGGCCGCCAAGGAGGACGGCACTGGTGGTACCTTCACCATCAGTGCCACGCTTGACCCAAAATAGGAAAGCGCGCTCGTTGCTTTCCTGCGGGCGAATGTCGATGTGTTTGCATGGCAACCATCTGACATCCCCGGTGTTCCCAGGAAAGTAATTGAGCACCACCTTGCCGTCTGTCCTCACGCGTGGCCCGTCAAGCAGAAAGTCAGAAAACAAGCAGTGGAGCGCCAAGAATTCATTGCAGAAGAGATCAAGAAGTTGGAAGCAGCAGGCCTGGTCAGAGGAGTTCTCCATCCAACGTGGCTGGCCAATCCTGTAGTCGTGCGCAAGGCGAACGGAAAATGGAGGCTTTGTATAGACTTCACTGATGTTAATAAAGCTTGTCCCAAGGACCCATTTCCCTTGCCGCGCATTGACCAGATCGTCGACTCCACGGCAGGATGTGATTTGCTTTCATTCCTTGATGCATATTCAGGATATCATCAGATCTTCATGGCAGAAGAGGATGAGGAGAAAACCGCATTCATTACTCCATGTGGCACGTACTGCTTTGTACGGATGCCTTTCAGACTAAAGAATGCTGGTTCAACATTTGCAAGGGTAGTTCACGAAGCTTTTGAGCCACAGTTGCACAGAAATGTGGAGGCTTACATGGATGACATAGTGGTCAAAAGCAAAGACAGAGCAACTCTGATTCAAGATTTGGACGAGACCTTTGCAAATCTGCGCAAGATCAATCTCAAGCTCAACCCCGAGAAGTGTGTGTTTGGAGTCCCTTCCGGTAAGCTTCTCGGGTTCTTTGTGTCTCAGCGGGGGATTGAGGCCAATCCCGACAAGATCAAGGCCATTGAGCAGATCGAAGCACCAATGCGCGTCAAGGATGTGCGAAGGCTTGCCGGCTGTGTAGTTGCTCTTAGCAGATTCATCTCTAAGTCTGCTGAGTGCGCCCTGCCATTTTTCAAAATTTTGAAAAAGGCAGGTCCAATGAAATGGACTCCGGAAGCGGAGGCTGCGCTGCAGGACTTGAAGAGATATCTGTCCTCCACTCCAATACTTGTCGCACCTAAGCCACAAGAGAAGTTGCTGCTATATTTAGCGGCAACCAATCAAGTGGTTAGTGCTGCATTAGTAGCGGAAAGGGAGGCAAATGATGAGCCAGCGGCCACCGCAAGTGCATCCAGCGACAAGCAGGGGGCTTCCCCGACAAGCTCTGGTCCCGACAAGGATGAATCTGTGCAGCCACAAGAAGAGAAGCAGAAGAAAATGGTGCAGCGCCCAGATTACTTTGGCAGTTCCCTTCTGCAGGGGGCTAGATCAAGGTACTCTGGTGTGCAGAAGTTGCTTTTCGGCCTTCTCATGGCCTCGAGAAAGCTGCGCCATTACTTTCAAGCACATGAGATTACAGTTGTCACTCGCTTTCCGTTGAAGAGGATATTGCAGAATCCAGAAGCAACAGGCAGGATTGTCGAGTGGGCACTGGAGTTGTCAAGCTTTAGCCTCAAGTTTGAAAGTACTTCAACTATCCAGAGCCGAGCATTGGCAGAATTTATAGCAGAATGGACGCCAACACCTGATGAAGAAACTCCAGAGACGAGCATCCCCGTCAAGGAAGCAAGCAAAGAATGGATCATGTACTTTGTTGGTGCCTTCTCGCTGCAAGGCGCCGGTGCGGGCGTGTTACTTGTCGCACCCACCGGAGAGCACCTCAAGTACATGGTCCAGATGCACTTTCCCAAGGAGCAAGCGATAAACAATACTGCAGAGTATGAAGGTTTGCTTGCCGGACTCAGGATTGCTGCAGACCTTGGGATCAAGAAGCTCATTGTTAGGGGTGACTCGCAGCTTGTCGTCCGCCAAGTTCATAAAGATTATCAGAGTCCGTTGATGGAAGCCTACATTGATGAATTGAGAAAGTTAGAAGAGCATTTTGACGGCCTGCAGATGGAACATGTTCCGAGAGCTCAGAACGACGTTGCCGATGGCCTGTCAAAATGCGCTGCACTCAAGTACCTGTGGAACCAGGGATCTTTGTACTCAGGCTGACTCAATCATCTGTGATACCATCAACTGGACAGAGCAAGAAGAGGAAGTTGATTTCCGGTGACTACTTTCCGGCTGAGCTCCCCGAAGCCGCCGCCAAGAAGGTCCCCAAGATCAACACCAAGAGTGCTGAGGAGCAGTCTGCTCCGACAAGCCCTAAGGTTTGTTCCGTTGAAGCAGACGCTCCCGACAAGTCTTGCTCCGGCAAGCTTGCCGGGGAACATCAAGCTCCGGCTGAACCGCAGGTTCTTGCCGTAGAAGCAGATGTTCCCGCAGCAGCGTTTATGCCTTTAGTCCTTGTTGTTGAGCCGCAGGCTCCGGCGTGGGCACAGCAGATTGTCCGTTTCCTTCAAACAGGAGAACTTCCCGAAGAGCAAGAAGAAGCGGAGAGAGTAGCCCGGCAATCAAGTATGTACCAGTTTGTCGACGACATACTGTACAGAAGGAGATTCAACGGAGTGAAATTGAAGTGTATTCCCCGGGAAGATCGACAGAAGCTGTTGGCGGAGATACATGGAGGTATATGTGGTCACCACATTGGCGCAAGAGCACTTGCCGGCAAAGCTTTCCGGCAAGGTTTCTTTTGGCCAACAGCCCTCCAGGATGCAACAGCACAAGTAACCAAGTGTGAAGCGTGCCAGTTCCACTCCAAGCAGATACATCAACCAGCTCAAGCTCTCCAGACGATCCCTTTATCCTGGCCATTTTCGGTCTGGGGGCTCGACATCCTCGGCCCCTTTCCCCGAGCTGTCGGGGGCTTTGAGTACTTGTACGTGGCAATCGACAAGTTCACAAAGTGGCCGGAAGTGGAAGCAGTGAGGAAGGTGACAACACAGTCAACAATCAAGTTCTTCAGGTCAATTGTTTGCCGTTTCGGAGTCTCTAACAGGATCATCACCAACAATGGCACACAATTCACGAGCCGCACCTTCATGCAGTACGTCCAAGATCTTGGCGCCAAGGTCTGCTTTGCTTCTGTTGCTCACCTGAGAAGCAACGGTCAAGCAGAGAGGGCAAATGCTAAAGTGCTGCGCGGGCTCAAGACCAGAACTTTCGACAGGCTGCACAAGTGCGGAAGGAATTGGATCGAGGAGCCACCAGTGGTTCTTTGGTCGATCAGGACGACGCCAAATCGAGCCACTGGCCAGATACCTTTCGCTCTAGTCTATGGAGCAGAGGCAGTTCTCCCCACGGAACTCGTATACGGATCGCCTCGAGTGCTCGCTTATGATGAGCTTGAGCAAGAGCGGCTGCGACAAGATGACGCGCTGCTCCTTGAGGAAGATCGTCTTCAGGCTGCTGTACGAGCTGCTCGATATCAGCAAGCTTTGCGCCACTACCATAGCCGCAAAGTCAATGCCAGAAGTCTCGAGGAAGGCGACCTTGTTCTTCGGCGCGTTCAATCCGCCAAGAATTCCAACAAGTTGACGCCGAAGTGGGAAGGCCCTTATCGGGTGAAGCGAGTCACTAGGCCTGGCGCTGTCCGCCTTGAGACCGAAGATGGCTTTCCGGTGAGCAACTCCTGGAACATTGAGCATCTTCGTAAGTTTTACCCATAAGGCGCGGTTGCCAACAACCACCTTTTGTACAAGCCTTGCCGCTGTTGCATGTAACCCTTTGTACAAAGCCGGGCGTAGATCCCATGCATAAATAAAGCTCATGTGCTTCGCACATCTTGTCAAATTTCATGCCTTTTTCTTTTTTGCATGTATTATCTGACACTTTGTGCAGCACTTGCCCCCGTAAGCAATAACGAGCCTTAAGGCTCCATATCTTTATTTTCTCTTCTTTCTTTTTCTCAAAAAGAAGGTTCCTTCGCCCACAAGTTCACCGGGGGGGAGGAGAAGGTAATGGTGTGGACCAGGCGTCGTTCAAGAAAGCATCGCCTTGCCGGGATGAAAACGACAGAAAAGCTAAGTTGCCAAAGTTTGAGCACAATCAGTTCTAAAATTTCTTAAGTTACCTTCCTTGAACGACCGTGCTTTGTATGGAAAACCTGTGCGCGGAGGAACCGACTCCCAGCTAGTTGCGCCCTTACTTTGTTTCGAGTCCGCTCAACGACTTAAGTGTGCTGCAACTAGTTGCGACAAGGTTTCTTGCCGGAAGCAGCACCGCCAGTAGGCTGCTGATGTTCCGCACTCAGCGCTCGCGGCAAGGGTGCCTGCGCCGGCAAGTTCCCTAAAAGCGTAGGGCAAAAACATACAAAGAAAAGAGTCAAGTAAAGGAGATATCATAGCAAATACTGCCCAAGATAAAGTTATATTACAAAGGTAACTTGTCGTGGTACCGACTAAATTGTTCTCATAACATAAATGGCAGCGGCAAGAAAAAGGAGGAAAAAGGCGGCCTAGTCTACGCGATCACCATCGACCCTCCTGACTTCATTCACCTTGTCCACAATGGGTGCGACAAAGGCCCTGAGCTCTTCAAGATCGGCACCCGTCGGCAGCTTCTTGAGGACGTTGGTGAGGTTGAGGCCCGGATTACGGAAGAGCACCTTCACCAACACCTTCTCCAAGACTCTGGCGCAGATTGCGCGCGACTCGTCAGCCAGCTGCCTTGGGATCCTTTCCCGGAGTTGCTGGAGAGCCGTCGCCATGCCCTTGAAGAACAGAGTGAGCTTGGCGCTGGGCTAGAGGTTTTCGTCGGAGGAGTACCCGAAGCCCTCCAGCTCTAGCTGCGCCAGCTCCTCGTCGATGACTGCGGTGATGTTAACGAGGCCCTCCGTCCACAGCTCCACGGTAGCCCTGAAGGTGTTCTGGGTTTCGGTGGCCCTGGTCAGCAGTGCCTCATTGGCCTTGATCTCCTGCTTCAAGTCCTCCTCCCGCTTCTTGGCGCCATCCAGCGTCTCCGTCAGCGTGGCCAGCTTCAGCTCGAGATCGGCATTGGCGTCCTTGGCGGCGTTCAGCTCCCTGCCCTTCTCAGAGAGACGACCCTGCAGCTCACCATGGGCAAGGGCGTCCTTCTCGCGCTCGCGCTGGAGCGCGGCAAGCTCTTCATTCTTTGCCTTGAGGGTGGCTTCTAGCTCCGTCACCCTCACCTCCAGCTCCTTCTCGGCGGCCTCGGCAGCTGCTGCGGCATCTTTCGCTTCCTTGAGAGCCCCGCCAAGTGTCTCCTCACGTGCAGCGAGCTCCTCCTCATAGCTGTCCAAGTTGACCTTCTTCTGCGTCAGCTCGCCTTCCCGCACGGATAGCTCCTCGGCGGCAAGCCGCTGTTGCTCTTCAGCTTCTGCTTTCTCGAGGATGAAAGCCTTCCGCGCCTCGACAAGCTGCGCCCTCTCCTCAGCAATGGACCGAAGGGCCTCTTGGTTGCGGCTCTGGAGCTCCTCCGCATGCTTCTCTATGTCTACTCCCGCCTACGCGACAAGCGCTTCCCGGGACTCCAGTTTCGCTTGACGGGCACGGTAGAGTGACACCAACTTCCGGAGCAGCTGCTCCTCCTCAGACTCACCGCTGCTACTGCTTGGCGCGTCGACCACCGTCAGCCCAGCGGAGGCGAGTACTTCTCCGTCAAAAGCCTCTCCCTCGACCGGCGCCCTGGAGCTTGACGCCCAGGGGAGCTTGATGAAGACACCGTCGCCGACCTTCAAGTAGCCGCCGGGCTGGGGCTCTTCAGAGCTTGGCGCTGTGTCTGCGGCGGAGGGATCGGCGGTCGGCATAGCGCCCTGCGCTCCTGCGGCCCCAGGGTCGTCAGTACGATCGCCGAACCCCTCGCCAGCTCCTGCGCCAGCACCCTTAGCGGCCTCTTCGCCAGCGGGATCATCAGCGCCGGCCTCTTCTTCAGTAGCAGCAGCATCGCCAGTATTGCCGCGCATGTTCTCCTCGCCGGTGGCCTCGGTCTCCATTGGCTCCGCGGAGGGAGGATCTGAAGACAGGAAAGGGGAGAAAAAGTCAAGCAAATATCCAAAAAAAGAAAGATCAGAAAAAGAAGAACCCAAGGGAAGTTTTCTGACAAGAAGGATTACCTGTGCTGGGCTCTGTAATCATGGGCTCCACCACAGGGGGATCACTGGTCCCGTCCCTTGCCGGAGAGCGCTCCCTTGCCGGGGATTCATCCCTTGGCGGCGTAGTTGAAGCAGATAGCACCTCAGGGGCAGCTTCTGGTTGTTCCTGGTGAGCCTGTTCTGCTCCTACACAAGCAAACCAATAAACAAGATATCAGCAAGGAAAAGAGCACCCATGCGCGCCCCACAACAGGAAATGAACAAATACTTACGCTGGGGGCTGCGCTGGGGGCTGCTTTGGGGAGAGATTGCCGGGTCCGACAAGGTGGTCTCGGATGCGTCCTCTGTTGCCACAGCAGGATCGTCCTCGATGACAACCATGGGGACCTTGGCCCTCTTCGCCGCTCTCTACGCCAGAGTCCTGGAAAGGAACAAGGTTCAGAAGAAAGCAGATCAGAAACAAGACAAGAAACAGCAAGAATTGGAGAACCATAAGTACAACAAAAAGAAAAGACTTACTCGTCCTCCTCTTCTTCCTCCTCGTCGGAGCTGAGCGCGGAGAAATCAAAGTCTGGCACCCTTTCAGCGCGATGAGGTGGAGGAGTAGGCTCCCTTGGACGCTTGGCGGGAGCTGCGGCAGGATCGGAAGCGGCGGCCCGAGAAGACCCCGCCCCAGTTGCCGGTGCGGCGTGAGATGCTCCCGTGGCAACGATGCTTGGCGTGGTGGAGCATGTCCCACGGCGCGGCGGCTGTTGGCCCGTTTGCCGCCCTGCTGTGTCTCCGGTCCTGCGGAGGCGCCTTCTTGGTTGAGCTGGGGGCTGCACTGAGGGCTCCGTCTGCGGCAAGTTGCTTGAAGACGGCTGGCCACTTGCGCCCCTGGCAGGCTCGCTTGCTTCGCCTTCGGGCTCTCCCTCGCCAACGACCTCCCCGCCAAGATCCTCTCGGTCGGCAAGGCTTGCCGCCTCGGCTGCCTCTGCCTCCAAAGTAAACCCGAACTCTCCTGCGGCGGCGGCTGCCGCCGCCTCCTCCGCCCTGGTGGCGATGCACCGCATCTCATCATCAGTGGTGTCGCGGGTGAGAAGCCTCTGCTCGTCGGCGCGGACCGCCACCTCCACCAAGTCGTCGAAGAATTGCTGCACGACGTCGTCGGCGGGCTCTTGCCAAGTTGGGATAATCCCATGCGAGTCGCACTCCGGCATCATTGCACGGATGCGGTCGAGCTGGGAGTTATTGCACAATGGGACGACGCCCTGCGGCAGCCTGAACCACTCGGTATGGTTGGGGTCGTGCTTGAATAGTTCCTTGAGCGTCCCGTCCAACTCCAAAACAGTGAAGTTAAAATTGAGGCCTGGGCGCAGCCTCATGATATCCGCCGGACCATGAACAACCCGGCGGGTCTCCCCCTCTCCTGCAGAGGGGCGATGCGGCGGCGAAGAAAATCCGCGCGAACAGCCCCTACAGTGAGCCCGGCAAGCCTGAGCCGCAAGATCCGGGTGGTGGCGATCTTCAATCTAGCATCGTCCGCCGCCAGGGCGCTCTAGTCGCCGCCGCGCACTACTCGGGCTTGGCGCAAGTTGGTGAATGGATGCGGGTTCTCATCAACAATCCAACACCACTCCGCTCTCCACTCCTCCCATTTGCAACGGAGCTCCCCCTCCAGATAGACCTCCTTCATGCCGACTCTCGAGATCCAGGCGATCCCGCCAGCTAAGGGCTCTCCCTTCTCGGCCCGGGGCATGAAGTAGTGGCGAAAAAGGGCAACATTTGGGTGGATTCCGATGAAGTTCTCGCAGAGATGTGCGAAAACCGCCATGGTTAGAACGGCGTTGGGGGTGAAGTCAAGGAGATGAAACCCGTAGGTATTCATGATATCGCAGATGAAATCGGAAAAGGGCGGGCAGAGCCCGCAATAAAAGAACAATGGAAAGAAGTAGTATCCTTTTGGACACCGCTTCGAAGTAGAAGCTTCGGCGGAGAGTACCTGCGTGCGCGGATGCGCCCGCGTCTCCCTCGACCAGAAGAGATAGAACCACTCCCGCAGCTCCTTCGCGGTGAGCTCGGGGGGAAAAGTGCTCGCTCCTTGCGCAGCGCCTCAAGCCGTAGCACCTCGGCTGACTTCACACCCTTCCCGGGCGAGGGCGTTGGCGGCGACGGCGGCGACGGGGGGCGGAGCACTGCTCTCTTTCGGCTTTCAGAAGCGGAGGGGAGCGGCGGAGATTTCTGAGGAAGCAAATGCAAGTGGCAAAGGTGGGGGAACGGCCCCTGTTTCCCCTACTTATAAAGAGGAGGAGGCGAACGTTACGCCTTTTTCGATTAAAGAATCACCCACGATCTCTCCCACGACGCCGCATTTGACGCGTGCCGTTACGGGGGGGCGTGGTGGATACGGAGTTAGATTTGGTATGGACCCAGGCCGCGTGTGCCCGTGCCCTGTTTTGGGCCTGGCCCAACAGCGCTCGGCACCGTGTGTGGCCCAGGCCCGGGGGCTCCTGTCGGTGTACTAAAGTAGGGGTACCTTAGTATCCCGAACTTGTGCACGGGCAGTTGCAGCGTCCCGCGGCAAGGCTTGCCGGGCGTCCGCCAAGGTCCTCCGTAGTTCCTATTGATGCCATTCAAGAACAAAGTGTTTTGACTAGGAAGACAAGACTCCGGCAAGAGGAGCTTGCCGGGAAGGACAAGGCCCCGACAAGAGGAGCTTGCCGGGAAAGCCAACCAAGGCACTTCAAAGAACTTGCCGCGACGCGCCGCGCGTCCCGGCAAGACCCGACGAGCGACAAGCTTTCAGGTGCGACAAGACAACGACCGCGGCAAGATGCTTGCCGCGGTGAAGCCACCACTCTGCGCCCATGCTCCAGCGCATCCGTCGACGTGTCGCCGCAGGATCGTTCCAGGCGCACTTGGCGGGAAGCTGTGCAGCCAAGCGGTGCGAGGTGGCAAGAGGAGATGATGAGAAGGCCATCGTGGCAAGCGGTGGCGCCCCTAACGGTCGCTTTTCTGCACTGTTTAGGCGATGAGGACGGGCATTAAATGCTCTTGTCCCCTGCCGTCAGAGTTAGGTAGGGTGCACTGTAGATAGCAGTTGTACCGACCACCCTTTTTACATTTGTACCCTTGACTGCGTTGCCACCTGTCGGTGACCCCTTTAGCCTATAAAAGGAGGCCCATGCGCAACGTAGAAGAGGTTCGACTCATTCGAAACTACACCACTCTCACGCTCTCAAGCAAGAACAGAATACAATCACAAAGCAGCAGTAGGAGTATTATCTCTCCGGAGAGCTCCGAAGCTGGGTAAAAATCGCTCGCGTGCTCCGCCTCGATCCGCTCTTCGTGCGCCCTCCGCTCCCTGCCGGACCAAAAAGGGGCCCTGCCCCATAGGTGCTCGTTTCCCACGACAGCACTCGTTTGAGAACCGTGCACCGACATATACATAACTACTTGTAAACACTGTTGGTGCTACCCCACTTGTAAGCAGTTGTGCAAAACACGACACATTGGCTCAGCTCGCTTCAACACTAGGCTATCGACCAGCTAACAATCAACAATCTGATGTCTGACATATAAACAACTATGTATCTTGTTACAGTGGTTCATGTAGTTAATTGAGGCCACAATGTAATAAATTCCAAACGTTCACACGCTAGTCCAGCGCTTATGTGAAACACTCACATTAAACTCGTCTTCATAAAAAACTTCAAAAAGCATAAGTTAAGCAATTTTATACATCTCAATGATTCATAGAACATAACAAACATATACTAGTTCACAGCAAAAGACAAAGTTGTGAGAAGGTTTACAAATCAGGAAAAAACAAGCAAGGCTTCTCTGAGCAAAGGGCCTCCCGGCAGGCTTAAATTTCCTAGAGTTCATTCTGGTTTTTTCTTGTTGCCACCATCCAGGGTTAGGTTCTCTCATTCTAGAATAACCAATTATAATTGTGGTCTCAGCTGGAATGCTGAACTGAACCATGTAGTGTACTGACCAGCTGAAATGCTTGTGCATTCCAGCAAATTTAAGCACCATTATTTGCAGAAATAAGCAGACCACAATGCCTCTTGTCCGTGCACCTGCCCAAAAAACCACCGTGCAGCCGTGCCAGCTAGTCCTCGGTCCATGGATGAACTGGTAGAAAGTGCATTCCGGACTAGGATATAGTTGTTTTCGCTGGTCCCTGCACTGCAATCAGGAAGTAAAACGTACGAATCAGCTTCTTTTAGATTGCGTTGCTCATTCTACCTTAGTTACTACCAATGTAGGGATACCTTGAAGACGGGAGGTTAGACGACGACAACGAGGGATAGCCATCTCATTTTGCGCAGTTGTACTAAAACTGAGGTGTGTGCTTTTGATTGCGCGGATAGAAATGATACGGAGACAGACATCCCGAAACAATATGGAGACAGACATCCCTGTTTGCACAAATATGAAATACGGTTATTTAAACAGTGACAAATATTACTACTTTCCCTCGTTTCCTCTTAGAACCAAGTCCTAGATTCATGCTACAGCTTTCGCACTTTCTTCCCTGTTTGAACCAACGCTTTGAGTTGACTGTATGAACTAGCTTTACTTCTAATAATAGTAGAAGTCTAGGTGGCTTTGGAACAGCGGACGGAAGTACAAAAGGATCCACACGAAGGGAGCTGGGGCAGTAGAGCAAGGCAGGTTTTGAAGGAATATATACCTGAGGGTCGTCGGCATGTGGCAAAGACGGTGTCGGGAGGCCGCATCTTGGCCACAATACCCTAGGGAGGAAGAAGGGGTCGGAGGCCCTCCCGAGCCGGCGCTCTCTCGGAGAGAACGGCACGGCCGCCGATCGGACGCGCGGGCAGCCGTTGGTCTCCTCCCTCGCTGATAACCCACAAGTATAGGGGATCGCAACAGTTTTCAAGGGTAGAGTATTCAACCCAAATTTATTGATTCGACACAAGGGGAGCCAAAGAATATTCTCAAGTATTAGCAGCTGAGTTGTCAATTCAACCACACCTAGAAACTTAGTATCTACAGCAAAATATTTAGTAGCAAAGTAATATGATAGTGGTGGTAACGGTAACAAAAGTAAAGACAGCAAAAGTAATGTTTTTAGTATTTTGTAGTGATTGTAACAGTAGCAACGGAAAAGTAAATAAGCGAGAACCAGTATACGAAAAACTCGTAGGCACCGGATTAGTGATGGATAATTATGCCGGATGCGGTTCGTCATGTAACAGTCATAACATAGGGTGATACAGAACTAGCTCCAATTCATCAATGTAATGTAGGCATGTATTCCGTATATAGTCATGCGTGCTTATGGAAAAGAACTTGCATGACATCTTTTGTCCTACCCTCCCGTGGCAGCGGGGTCCTATTGGAAACTAAGGTATATTAAGGCCTCCTTTTAATAGAGAACCGGAACAAAGCATTAGCACATAGTGAATACATGAACTCCTCAAACTATGGACATAACCGGGAGTGGTCCCGATTATTGTCACTTCGGGGTTGCCGGATCATAACACATAGTAGGTGACTATAGACTTGCAAGATAGGATCAAGAACTCACATATGTTCTTGAAAACATAATAGGTTCAGATCTGAAATCATGGCACTTGGGCCCTAGTGACAAGCATTAAGCATAGCAAAGTCATAGCAACATCAATCTCAGAACATAGTGGATACTAGGGATCAAACCCTAAAATAACTAACTCGATTACATGATAAATCTCATCCAACCCATCACCGTCCAGCAAGCCTACGATGGAATTACTCACGCACGGCGGTGAGCATCATGAAATTGGTGATGGAGGATGGTTGATGATGATGACGGCGACGAATCCCCCTCTCCGGAGCCCCGAACGGACTCGAGATCAGCCCTCCCGAGAGAGATTAGGGCCTGGCGGCGGCTCCGTATCGTAAAACGCGATGATTTTTTCTCTCTGATTTTTTTCTCCCCGAAAGCCAATATATGGAGTTGGAGTTGGCGTTGGAGGGCTTCCAGGGGGGCCCACGAGGTAGGGGGCGCACCCAGGAGGGGGGGCGCCCCCACCCTCGTGAACAGGGTGTGGGCCCCCTGGTCTTCATCTTTGGCGAGGATTTTTTATTATTTATTCTAAAATATTCCGTGGAGTTTCAGGTCATTCCGAGAACTTTTATTTTCTGCACATAAAACAACACCATGGCAATTCTGCTGAAAACAGCGTCAGTCCGGGTTAGTTCCATTCAAATCATACTAGTTAGAGTCCAAAACAAGGGCAAAAGTGTTTGGAAAAGTAGATACAGCGGAGACGTATCAACTTCCCCAAGCTTAAACCCTTGCTTGTCCTCAAGCAATTTAGTTGACAAACTGAAAGAGAAAAAGAAAAACTTTTACAAACTCTGTTTGCTCTTGTTGTTGTACCTATGTTAAGCCATCATTCAAGTTTCAACAAATATTATGCACTAACCATACTCACAATAACACACAGGTCTCAGAATTACTCATATCAATAACATAATCAGCTAGCGAGCCATAATAATAAAACTCGAATGACAACACTTTCTCAAAATAATCATAACATGATATAACAAAATGGTATCTCGCTAGCCCTTTCTGAGACCGCAAAACATAAATGCAGAGCACCTTTAAAGATCAAGGACTGACTAAACATTGTAATTCATGGTAAAAGAGATCCTGTCAAGTCATACTCAATATAAACCAATAATAATTAATGCAAATGACAGTGTGCTCTCCAGCGGGTGCTTTTTAATAAGAAGGGTCATGACTCAACATAAAAGTAAATAGATAGGCCCTTCGCAGAGGGAAGCAGGGATTTGTAGAGGTGCCAGAGCTCGATTTTAAAATAGAGATTGAATAACATTTTGACCGGCATAATTTTGCTATCAACGCTAAAACTATGAGATGGCTGTATCTTCCATACTACATGCATTATAGGCAGTTCCCAAACAGAATGGTAAAGGTTATACTCCCCCAACCACCAACAAGCATCAATCCATGGCTTGCTCGAAACAATGAGTGCCTCCAACATACAACAGCCCTGGGGGAGTTTTGTTTAATTATTTTGATTTGTTGATCTTTTTGGATCATGGGACTAGGCATCCCGATTACCGGCCCTTTCTCGTGAATGAGGAGCGGAGTCCACTCCTCTTGAGAATAACCCACCTAGCATGGAAGATATAGGCAGCCCTAGTTGAAACATGAGCTGCTCGAGCATACAAAACAAAATTTCATTTGAAGGTTTGGAGTTTGGCACATACAAATTTACTTGGAACGGTAGGTAAATACCGCATATAAGAAGGTATAGTGGACTCATATGGAACAACTTTGGGGTTTAAGGAGTTTGGATGCACAAGTAGTGTTCCCGCTTAGTACTGGTGAAGGCTAGCAAAAGACTGGGAAGCGACCAACTGAGAGAGCGACAACAGTCATTAACATGCATTAAAATCAATAAACATTGAATACAAGCATGAGTAGGATATAATCCACCATCAACATAAATATCATGAAGGCTATGTTGATTTGATTCAACTACATGCGTGAACATGTGCCAAGTCAAGTCACTTAATACATTCAAAGGAGGATGCCATCCCATCATACCACATCATAATCATTCTAATAGCATGTTGGCACGCAAGGTAAACCATTATAACTCATAGCTAATCAAGCATGGCACAAGCAACTATAATCTCTAATTGTCATTGCAAATATGTTTACTTCATAATAGCTGACTCAGGAACGATGAACTCATCATATTTACAAAAACAAGAGAGGTCGCGTTCATACCAGCTTTTTCCATCTCAGTTAGTCCATCATATATCATCATAGTTGCCTTTCACTTGCACGACCAAACGATGTGAATAATAATAAGAGTGCACGTGCATTGGACTAAGCTGGAATCTGCGAGCATTCAATAAACAGGAGAAGACAAGGCAATATGGGCTCTTGGTTAAATCAACAATGATGCATATAAGAGCCACTTCAACAATTTAATCATGGTCTTCTCCTACTGACCCCCAAAGAAAAGAAAAGAAATAAAAACTATTTACACGGGAAAGCTCCCAACAAGCAAAAGAAGAACGGGAAATAATTTTGGGTTTTCTTTTTAATTACTACAGCAAAGAAATAAACTACTACTAACAATTTTTTTGGTTTTTTCTTAAGGTTTATTAAACACACAAGAAGAAAGCAGGAAAAAGAAAATAAACTAGCATTGATATTAAAGTGAAAGAGTATGAGCACCGACATTTAACAATGAGTGTGTGTGTGTGAACATGAATGTAATGTCGGTGGGAAATACGTACTCCCCCAAGCTTAGGCTTTTGGCCTAAGTTGGTCTATTGCCAGGGATAGCCTGGCGGATACCCGTAGGTGAAGCTGGGGTCATACAGCGATGCAGCGGCTATCGCCTCCTGGGCTGTAGCGTGGCGTCGAGCAGCCTCCATTCTCCTCTCGTACTCATCTGCCTCCTCTCTGGTAATAATATATCTTCCTTTTGTCTGAGAATCAAAGAAGGCAGGAGCAGGAAGAGTAATATGGACTACATGCCGTTTGTTAAAGACTAGTCGATACTGGAGAGGTGGTTCAGTCCTCTCAATAAACTGGTGGGAAACCATAGAATCAAAATCTACATAAGTAGGGGGTAGCTCCATATCACCCTCACGAATGTCTATCTCAAGAAAATTAGCTAAGCGGGTTGCATAAATTCCTCCAAAGAAATCTCCGTTATGTCTATTATGATGCAACCTACGAGCTACAATGGCTCCCATATGATAAGATTAGTCTCCTAACACAGAACTTCTGAGAATGCTGAGATCAGGGGCACACCTGTGACATGCTTCATCCTTAGCATTTATGCATCTACCTATGAAGAGAGCAAAATAATGTATAGCAGGAAAGTGAACGCTCCCTATAGTAGCTTGTGTTATATCTCTATATTCCCCCACAGTTATTCTAGCGAGAAAGTCTCTATATTCAGATTTAGGGGGATCCCTGACACTACCCCAAGATGGAAGTTTGCAAGCAAAAGTGAAATCCTCTAAGTCCATGGTATAAGATTTGTCATAAATGTCAAACATGACTGAAGGAGAATTACGCGAAGATGAAAACTCAAACCTCCTCACAAATGAACTTGTGAGATCATGATACTGGGGGCATTTGTCAGCTTCAAAGTCCTCAAGACCGGCGTTACACAAATATGCGCTAAATTCTTCTTTGATTCCTGCTTGATTCATAAAATTTTCCGAAGGCCATTCACAGGGCTCACAGGAGCGTCTCTTGGTGGTTCCTCGTCAACATCACGCATTGCAAGCCTGGGACCTAGCTTCCTTGAAGAACCACCTTGGAACATCTTCCTAAACATATTGTTTCCTCTGAAAAATTTCTGAAATTTTTAGTCACCTCAAATAAAAGTGAACCAACTTCAATAAAATTGATAGCAACTACTCCCACAAGTGCCTAGAGCCTATATCAAGCATTAGAACTACTTGGAACCATATAAATTTGACATGCAAGTTCAAGAACATGGTCAGCTAGGCAGAATAAATTTGCAATGAATAAAGCACTGGAACAAAAACTAATTGGACCAATGGAGGAGTTACATACCAAGGAACAATCTCCCCAAGCAGTTTTGCGAGAGGTGCTTTGAGCAAGGAGATCGAAAATCACAACAACAGGGGCTGGAACTCGTGCTTGAGTTGGTTTTTCGTGTTTGTGTGAGGCAGAGGAAGAAGATGGGTGCAGGGATAAGTGGAGGAGGGCCACCATGGGCCCACGAGGCAGGGGGCGCGTCCAGGGGGGTAGGGCGCGCCCGCCACCCTCGTGGCCAGGTGGCAGCTTCCCCCGTGGTAATTTTTGCACAGTAAATCCTCAAATATTCCTGAAAAAATCATATTAAATTGGCATGGCATTCTGAGGACTTTTATTTTCGGGATATTTTTATATTGCATGGATAAGTCAGGAAACAGACAGAAAAAATACTATTTTACTTTATTTCTACTAACTAACAGAAAATATAAAGAGGGTATAGAAGGTTGTGCTTCTAGTTTCATCCATCTCATGCTCATCAAAAAGAATCCACTAACAAGGTTGATCAAGTCTTGTTAACAAAGTCATTCCGAATAACATGGAATCAGAGAAATTTCGAATAACACTAAGTTACCTCAACGGGGATATGAAAATCCCCAACAATAAGAATATCATACTTTTTCTTGATAGTAGGGAGAGGAAATTCAAAACCTCCAAATATAATCGATGAAATTTTTTCAATAGAGTTGATACTATAAACTTGAGGTTGTTTCCTCGGAAAGTGTACCGTCTGCTCATTACCATTAACATCAAAAGTGACATTGCCTTTGTTGCAATCAATAACAGCCCCTGCAGTATTAAGGAAAGGTCTTCCAAGAACAATAGACATACTATCATCCTCGGGAATATCAAGAATAACAAAGTCTGTTAAAATAATAACGTTTGCAACTACAACAGGCACATCCTCACAAATACCGACAGGTATAGCAGTTGATTTATCAGCCATTTGCAAAGATATTTCAGTAGGTGTAAACTTATTCAAGTCAAGTCTACGATATAAAGAGAGAGGCATAACACTCACACCGGCTCCAAGATCACATAAAGCAGTTTTAACATAATTTCTCTTAATGGAGCATGGTATAGTAGGTACTCCTGGATCTCCAAGTTTCTTTGGTATTCCACCCTTAAAAGTATAATTAGAAAGCATGGTGGAAATTTCAGCTTCCGGTATCTTTCTTTTATTAGTAATGATATCCTTCATATACTTAGCATAAGGATTTGTTTTGAGCACATCAGTTAATCGCATACACAAAAAGATGGGTCTAATCATTTCAGCAAAGCTCTCAAAATCCTCATCATCCTTTTTCTTGGATGGTTCCGGAGGAAAAGGCATGGGTTTCTGAACCCATGGTTCCCTTTCTTTACCATCTTTCCTAGCAACAAAGTCTCTTTTATCATAACGTTGATTCTTTGATTGTGGGTTATCAAGATCAACAGCAAGTTCAACTTCTACATCATTATCATTACTACGTTGAGGATCATCATGAACATCATCATTAATATTTTCACTAGGTTCATGTTCATTACCAGATTGTGTTTCAGCATCAGACATAGAGATATCATTTGGATTCCCAGGTGGTTCAGCAATAGGTTCACTAGAAGTTTGCAAAGTCCTATCATTTTTCTTTTTCTTCCTTTTAGAAGAACTAGGTACATCAATATTATTTCTCTGAGAATCTTGCTCGATTCTCTTAGGGTGGCCTTCAGGATACAAAGGTTCCTGAGTCATTCTACTAGTTCTAGTAGCCACTCTAATAGCATAATCATTTTTCTTACTATTCATTTCATCAAGCACTTCTTTTTGAGCTTTAAGTACTTGTTCTACTTGAGTGGTAACCATATAAGCATGTTTGCTAACAAGTTTAAGTTCACCTCTAATATTAGACATAAAATCACCCAAGCGTTTAATCATAAAGGTATTCTGTTTTAATTGTCTACCAAAATAAGCATTAAAGTTATCTTGCTTAAACATAAAGTCATCAAACTCATCCAAGCACTGACTAGCAATTTTAGTACGAGGGACTTCAGCTTTATCATATCTATAGAGAGAATTTACCTTTACTACCTGTGTCGGGATATCGGGATCAGGAGGTTCTTCAGTGAATAAGGAATTGAGATCATATACTTCTTCAACAGGCGGTAAATTAAGACCATGTATTTCTTCAATAGGAGGTAAATTCTTAACATCTTCAGCTTTAATACCTTTTTTCTTTCATAGATTTCTTTGCCTCTTGCATATCTTCGGGACTGAGAAATAGAACACCTCTCTTCTTCGGAGTTAGTTTAGGAATAGGCTCAGTAATTGGCTCTGGAGCTGGCTCGAGAGTTGGCTCAGGAGGTGCCCAATTATTTTCATTTGTCAACATATTATTCAATAGAATTTCAGCTTCATCCGGTGTTCTTTCCCTGAAAAGAGAACCAGCATAACTATCCAGGTAATCTCTGAAAGCATCAGTTAGTCCATTATAAAAGATATCAAGTATTTCAGGTTTCTTAAGAGGATGGTCACGCAAAGCATTAAGTAACTTGAGAAGCCTCCCCCAAGCTTGTGGGTGACTCTCTTCTTTAATTTGCACGAAGTTGTATATTTCCCTCAAAGCGGCTTGTTTCTTATGAGCAGGGAAATATTTAGCAGAGAAGTAATAAATCATATCCTGGGGACTACGCACACAACCAGGATCAAGAGAATTAAACCATATCTTAGCATCACCCTTTAATGAGAATGAAAATATTTTGAGTATATGAAGGTAGCATGATCTCTCATCATTAGTAAACAGGGCGGCTATATCATTTAACTTAGTAAGATGTGCCACAACAGTTTCAGATTCATAGCCATAGAAAGGATCAGATTCAACCAAAGTAATTATATCTAGATCAACAGAAAATTCATAATAATCCTTATCAGGAACACAAATAGGTGAAGTAGCAAAAGCAGGGTCGGGTTTCATTCTATCTCTAAGGGATTCTTTACTCCATTTAACTAGCAGCCTCTTAAGTTCGTATCTATCCTGGCAGGCAAAAATAGTTGCAGAAGATTCCGCATCAAAAAGATAACCCTCAGGAATAGCAAGCATATTCTCATCATCACTCTCATCATCGTATTCAGATTCAATAATTTCTCTTTCTCTAGACCTAGAAATCTGTTCATCATGAAATTTACCAAGGGGCACAATAGTATCAAGCATAGAAGTAGTTTCATCATAAGTATCATGCATAGCAGAAGTGGCATCATCAATAACATGCGACATATCAGAACGAATAGCAGAAGCAGGTTTAGGTGTCGCTAGCTTACTCATAACAGAAGGTGAATCAAGTACAGAGCTAAATGGCAGTTCCTTACCTCCCCTCGTAGTTGAGGGATAAATTGTTGTCTTAGCATCTTTCAAGTTCTTCATAGTGTCCAGTAGATATAAATCCCAAGTGACTCAATGAATAGAGCTATGCTCCCCGGCAACGGCGCCAGAAAAAGGTCTTGATAACCCACAAGTATAGGGGATCGCAATAGTTTTCGAGGGTAGAGTATTCAACCCAAATTTATTGATTCGACACAAGGGGAGCCAAAGAATATTCCCAAGTATTAGCAGTTGAGTTGTCAATTCAACCACACCTGGAAACTTAGCATCCGCAGCAAAGTGTTTAGTAGCAAAGTAATATGATAGTGGTGGTAACGGTAACAAAAGTAAAGACAGCAAAATTAATGCTTTTGGTATTTTTTAGTGATTGTAACAGTAGCAACGGAAAAGTAAATAAGCGAGAACCAGTATATGGAAAACTCGTAGGCACCGGATTAGTGATGGATAATTATGCCGGATGCGGTTTGTAATGTAACAGTCATAACATAGGGTGACACAGAACTAGCTCCAATTCATCAATGTAATGTAGGCATGTATTCCATATATAGTCATACATGCTTATGGAAAAGAACTGGCATGACATCTTTTGTCCTACCCTCCCGTGGCAGCGGGGTCCTATTGGAAACTAAGGGATATTAAGGCCTCCTTTTAATAGAGAACCGGAACAAAGCATTAGCACATAGTGAATACATGAACTCCTCAAACTATGATCATCACCAGGAGTGGTCCCGATTATTGTCACTTTGGGGTTGCCGGATCATAACACATAGTAGGTGACTATAGACTTGCAAGATAGGATCAAGAACTCACATATATTCATGAAAACATAATAGGTTCAGATCTGAAATCATGGCACTCGGGCCCTAGTGACAAGCATCAAGCATAGCAAAGTCATAGCAACATCAATCTCAAAGCATAGTGGATACTAGGGATCAAACCCTAACAAAACTAACCTGATTACATGGTAAATCTCATCCAACCCATCACCGTCCAGCAAGCCTATGATAGAATTACTCACGCACGGCGGTGAGCATCATGAAATTGGTGATGGAGGATGGTTGATGATGACGACGGCGACGAATCCCCCTCTCCAGAGCCCCGAACGGACTCCAGATCAGCCCTCCCGAGAGAGATTAGGGCTTGGTGGTGGCTCCGTATCGTAAAACGCGATGATTTCTTCTCTCTGATTTTTTTCTCCCCGAAAGCCAATATATGGAGTTGGAGTTGGCGTCGGAGGGCTTCCAGGGGGCCCACGAGGTAGGGGGGCGCGCCCAGGAGGGGGGGGGCGCCCCCGCCATCGTGAACAGGGTGTGGGCCCCCTGGTCTTCATCTTTGGCGAGGATTTTTTATTATTTATTCTAAGATATTCCGTGGAGTTCCAGGTCATTCCGAGAACTTTTATTTTCTACACATAAAACAACATCATGGCAATTCTGCTGAAAACAGCGTCAGTCCAGGTTAGTTCCATTCAAATCATACTAGTTAGAGTCCAAAACAAGGGCAAAAGTGTTTGGAAAAGTAGATACGGTGGAGATGTATCACTCGCCGCCGCCGACAGCGTGAACGATGCACCTACACCCCTGCCCCGGTCGAGGTTGTCCTGCCGGATTTGTGACCAGCCGTGAGCTAAGAGAGAGAGTGTGGCCACCTATGTCTTGCTTAGATCTGGAGTGCATGAGAGAGTGAACAAGAGGAACCCTAGTAAAGCAAGCGCTAAGGCTCCTACTTTTATATATAGTGGAGTGATTTTGTTGTACCAGCTTCAAAAAAATGTGCTCCTACGTGTACCCGCAAGTGGGTGTGAGAGAACTAGTGCGTGCGTGCACCGCTTCTCTTTGTGAGAGTACAATATACTATGCCCAAATAACCTTCGCTGCAAGAGTAATAGTATAAGTGTGTGACGTATGAGCTAAACTGAAATGTGTGCGTCGTCTTTGGTTTTTTAGAAGTTCTGAGGGTAGGGTGTGAAGAGCACATATGTGCGTGACGTCTACCTGCACATAGACGATGGGTGCGACGTGCGAGTCTGCGAGAGGACTCGGGAGAGTCATGACTCGTGAGGGTGCGTGTGCATGAGAGAGAGGGGGCACGTATCAATGCAATGCATGTGTCCGTAAATCATTATCCGACAAACGTTCGCCACAAGCCTTTTCCTGACGAACGCCATAAGAACTGTTGGATAGGCATCCGACAGTGTCAGTTTTGCCATGTCATTTAACAGAACAGCCACTCCTCCTACACACAAATCTTCCACGTGAGTGTTAGCAACTGTCATATGCTCCCTCCGTTTCGAAATGCAGTGCATATAGCTTTATTGAAAATTCAAACCTCGCAAACTTTTACCGAGTTTTCGTGTACCAAATTGCACATGTAGAATACCCTGTATATATCATTTCATTCATCTTCGAGAGGTAACTATAAAGATGGGTGAGGAGTCTACAAAGAAAGACCATCATATCACCCGCAGCAATTTCAACCATCCTTTAGTGTCGAGGAATATCATAGGAACTCTATATGATATGATTTTTATAGGATTTTTTCCTTTAGAGCCAATTGGTTCATAGGAATAGATTCATATACTCGACATTTCAAAGGAAATAAACATGATATCATTTCTATAGCTTTAGAGCCACTTGGTTCATATGAATGGATTCCTATACTCCCTTAATTTAAAAGGAAAATAAACATTAGTGTATATTCAATACAAAAGTTCCTATGATATGAACCAAATTACATCTCTTTTCTAATCCCTCATAGGAATTGAGATACATGTCATCTCTAGATTCAATAGAAAAGTTCCTATGATGTGAACCAAATGACATCTCTTTTCCAATCCCTACTCATAGGAATTGAGATGCTCCATGTCATCTCTTTCCCTACAACTTCTATGTATACATTCCTAAATAGTACAACCCACTGCTTTTTTCCAAAACATGCAACTATGGCATAAGAACTATATAGTGTGCTAATAACTTTGAAAGATGGTCGCTGGATGAAGCCAACCCGACAGTGCAGAGATAGGCAAATCCGAGCACTACTAGCCGTTGGATATCATCAACATTCCACCAGATCTGCCACATGTACAATTTAGAAGACTCCATGGTTGAACTTAAGCATAATGCACAAACCTCAAAACACAAGCACTTCTCCTTTGTTCTAGAATCTTCTGTATCATAATTGATTATTTTTTTCTAAATGAATTGCCATTATTTGTTTTTTACTTTATGATTTACAATGCACAACCCCATGAATCTTAACATTTTTATAAAACTAATTGATTTTGAATGAGATGAACTATAAGAACTAAACGAACATCTACATCATGCATATATGACTCAAAGCTTTACATGCTATAGTGTGTATTTATTCATAATTTGGTTTCGAAATCTCATGCGTTCAATACATGTGTACCTTACTAGTTTTGAGTAGAGTAGCAAATTTCACGCGGCCCCGGATATATCAAAATGCAGGGCCCATGCATCATTGCCTTTCGGACGAACCTACGTCCACAATTTTTTGTACGTACTATATCTCCACTGGTCCCCGGAACCCAAAATGCTGCCTCGTTCCCGTAAAACCAAGCGGCCCACACATATTTAAGGCGTCGACTCGAACCCGTTTACTACGACGTGGCCCCGCATGCCGTAGTAGTTAGTCCTACAAACCCTACCACCGCACTCATCATCTGTTTTCTTCAAGAGGACGAGGGAGAAGCCGATTTGTAGTGGAGGCGCTTTTAAAAAAAGGATCTGTAGTGGAGACCCCTACCCTAGGGTGCCCTAGGTAGATGCCGCACGCATCATTGTTTTCTCTTTTCTTTATGGTCTTGCACCCTACAGTGAAATGATGGTTGCTTCGTCCATCCAGCTTAATGCGGGAAAGGTGGGGCTTTGTGACTTGAACCCTCATCGCTCATTTTCTACTACTGCAGCGCTACGACCGGGGTGCCTCCAATTCCAACCGCTGCTCCGAACTGTAATTTGGTGCCTCGCACGTGGAACAAGGCTGTCGATGAGCCACATGTCGGCCAAACGGGTCCTGTTAAGTGTGTCGCCATTTCGTGTGCGGACTGACCTTGCTTGAGTTGCTACGCCAACACGACAGGAGCAGCCTACCACCTGGTTTTGCTCCTTGGTGAATCCCGACTATATTGATCTAAAAAGATATGTGCTGAACTACCCTCTCCGTCTTGGTTTTTTATTTTTAGGCGTCTCGGTTTATAGGGCCTGCACGTAGTTCTCGGTCATCCATTTGACTAACTAAATATGAGTTACTATGTCACAAAAAGTATATCATTGGATTCTTAAGCGAATGTCGTTGTATTTAAAAGTTGAGGGCGGGGATTTTCCTGCGCGATAGGTGGCGGGGCAGTTCTGCCTAGTCGGTTCGACAGAGATGCGAGAAGATGAGGGAGTAGGCTGCTGCAAATGTAGGGCTGTGTGATTTGACAGCGAGTTACTGCTGGACAGGTGGGGCCCCGTGATTTGACTTGCCATTATCATTTTAACTGCGGTGCTATGACCGGCGTGAGTCTCCCAATTCCTGACCACCTCCATACAGGTTCCTCTCCCAATGCTCCACCATGTAGTAGAGGCTGGCTCTTGCATGAGAGCCCACTTCTCCACTTTTTCCTTGCCTCTCTTTCCTCCACATATGCAAAAATGCCATGTAAAGCGCACTATTGTACTTACTTGCTCCTACAGGTGCTTAAGCTTGCCACATAGGCATAAAGTCTGATGTGACAAGTTAATCAAGGAGAGAGAGACTAGTTTGGTGACCCAAGGAAGAAACGGTGCTAAGGACATCCACAATGTGAGTATTTGGCGCCACTAAGGCTGCCTCTAGACCCATGAACACTGCCTCTATACACTGCATCACCCGCCTCTAGGCTAAAAATTCTTGGAGACGCCACTATGCTAAGCGCCGGCCTCCAATGCTTTGTGGTGAATAAAATATTCTGATGTCCCCGTTGTCAGTCGGTTAGGTGCTGGAGGGACCGATGAGTTGGTTGACAAATGCATCATATTTTATTTAAGTTTGGGCCCGGCTTTGTCTCTAACGCTAGAGGCTGCACACTGCGGAGTTTTCATCTATGGTTAGAGGCAGACCCGTGGGTCCCAGTTTAGAGGCAAGGTCGCCTCCAAACACTGGAGATGCTCTAAGCGCGTGTATCTAGGTGAAAAGACAATTTTGAGTCTATAGCTAATTAAATGAAGCAAACTTAGCAACACCATTTCATTGGAAGAGGTCACTCCTTGGCAAATGCAATAAATACTAGTACTCGCTGTGTCCCATAATATAAGAACTTTTTTGGCACTACACTAATGTCAAAAACGTTCTTATATTATGGGACGGAGGGAGTACGAAGAAAGAGATAGAGAGAAGTAAAAAAATACACTTATAGCCAACCTTATAGCCAAAACCTTGTTGTAGTATGAGTGACTAAGTGATGACTATGTATGACATGCCAACATTAGATAGCCTAATGCACCGTGTCAAATCTCCAAGGGCACGACCACACGACCATGATACGGGCTGCTGGCAGCCCTTGGATCTGAGATCAAACGGTCGCATGCTAAGTTGCTGAAAATTTGTAGAATAACCCTCCAGGATAGGATATTCACCCATAGGTCTAGAATCACGCCATGCAACCGTTCGATCTCAGATCCAAGGGCTCTTGAAAGCCCGTATCATGGGAGAATGGAAAGCCACTACCCTGCCGTTCACACGCTGGCAGTTCGCTCCTACTCGTCCCCGCACGTCCTTCAATACTACGGCGGTTCGCTCCTAGTCATCCCGTCCATTCACATTACGGCAGTTCCACTAATCCTAACCCTCCTCCCAAATCCATGGCGTCCCAAATCTACACGATTGGCGGTGAGTACAAGGTTAAAACCATCACCGGCGATGAGTTCGACATCATCTATACCCATTCTTCCGCGACGGTGAAAGGATACCTTTCTCGCTTCAGACGCATGTTCGAAAACTCAGATGATGCGTGGGTCACTGGGCTAGATGTTGAGTACACCATAGTCTTGGGACGAGAGAAGGATCTAAAGGACGAAGAGAGGAAGAAGCCCGCTGTGATCCAGGTTTGCGTACATAATGTTTGCTTGGTCTACCACATATGCCATGCCGACGTTGAGTGCTAGGATTTTAAGATCTTCCTCAAGGACAAAAGAGTGAAATTCGTTACTGTAGACTTTAAGAACGACAAAGAAGTCCTGGGTCGGATAGGCCTCGTTGTAGGCAACCCCTTCGACCTCCAGAAGAATCGGCTGGTGCCCTCTCGTCAGCCTTCAATGCTGAACTTGGCAGGAGCCATGGTTCATCCTTCATACCGTAAACTGGAGAAACCTCATTACACGTTTCATCGTCATGCATGGCAGCAGAATGTACTAGATATAGACCACATCCACTACGCTGCAATGGATGGCTACCTTTGTTTCAATATCTACAAGGGTTGGATGAAGAGCAACAACCAAGTGTGCGGTTCAAGCAAAGAAGTATCAGCTAAGAGGAAGAGGGACAAGGACGAAGTTGAGGACGTGGACGAGGACTCCGAGTAAGGTGGCAGTGTCGTTGCTCATGGTGGTTCTAAACTTCTAATGCAGTGTCTACCGGATTAGTTGCATAGTTTAATTTCAGGTGTGCTTAGTTTAATTTGGGGGGTGTGTTGTGCGGAGCCCCCAACAGAACTTTGTTATGTTTCTTCTCGTTACTTTAACTCTTCAGTATGTACATACTACTAATATTTCTTTAACAGAATTTAGCACCCCAATTAAGCACGTACTAGCTTTTTTAATAGTACTATATGCATAATTTGGCGACGAGCGCTCTCTATATGTACCACCTTTTTTTAATTTCAATTTTTGCTCCATGGTGCAATCCATCAATAGTACTACTGTACAAAAGTATACATTTTTTAAAAGGCTAGAGTACTGTTCATCACATATATAGCCAGTTAAATTCTCAATCTAGAACGACGTGCATGCCATGTAGTAAACCGATACGGAGGAAGTATAGTAAAAATGAGGTGATTTTACCGAGCGATCGGCGGGGGAGCATGGCCTGTCATGTGGTCCCACGTGTCATGATGTACCAAGGCGATGCGCATGTCCCTCTTGAGGCAGAAGTAATACTACGTGGTCTGAGATGGTGGCAAACCGAAGTGTGAAATAATGGTTGCTTAGTCCGTCTGGGAAGGTGCGGCATTGTGAGTTGACGTCTCATTGCTCATTACTACTACTGGGCCGGTACGAGTGGGTTGCGCCCCCTGCTGTTCTGCACTGTTATTTGGTGCTTGACACGTATATGTCCCACATGTCGGCGACAGGAAGTACAGAATTCATGAAAGGGAGCATCGACGGAGGAGTATACTACAGAATGCATGAAAGGGGGCGACTTAGTTTTGGAAAAATCTGTTTTGACAGAGTACGTACCCACTAGGGTTTATAGGGCTTATCTACAAAACATTCATTTTTCTGTTTGATAAGTCTCAATTCTACTATACTAGTAGTAGTACCATTACATGTTGGATTTCGAGGTGCGTTAGATCACCCGACGCAAGCAGTGTCAAGAGGAAACTAACCAATGCATGCAAAGTTCATGGAAATTTAGTGGCCATTCATGCATTCGTTCTAATTAATGCCTCGGTAAATATAACTTCTTGAGAAAAACGAGCGTACTAATTACTTGTGCAAACTACGAAATTAATTCGACCACTCACCGTTTACCTTGGTTGGAGAGATTTTGAAATTGAGCCATAAACTGGAAAGGAGGGAGTAGTAACTTTTGTCTCGATTACTATTTCTGGCCTTGTATAGATGCAAAATGTATTTTTTATAGTGGCCTTGTATAAGTAAACGGAGGGAGTACTAACCAAAGTAGGGACGAGGAGTAAACGGAGGGAGTAGTAAAATTTTCTCCTCGTGCTGTGAGCCACCGCGCGCGTGGGCGAGGGAGCGGGCGTACAGGCGTACAGTAGTAGTAGTACTACTACTACTCGTAAGCAAGCTTCACCTCATCCTGCGAGCCACCGCGCCCGTGGGCGGGGGAGACGGCGTACTAAGCAAGCTTTTGCTTGTTCTGCGAGTTGGCATGACACATCAAAAGTACTCCAGTGTATAGAGCCTTGCCTCTAAGGTAGGCCCCACATGGTTTTCCTTTTTTTAAATTTAACATAACGCGTCAAGCCGCAATTTGTTTGTTCACCCGTGGTAGACGATCCTCCCTCCACCAAGTGGACAACCAGTACACGTGCCAAATTACCACATGCGCGGGTGTGGTTGGGAAAGAGACGGGAGTACGTGCGCCGTGCGTGCACCTCTTCTCTTCGTGCATGTCCCCCACCTACGTGGGTGTGTGTGAGAGAGATACAAACCTAGACATAATGTGCTGTCCATCCCCATGCCTCCGCCCAGTCCGACCACCAGTCACCACCACGCCCCACTCCTCCTCACATTATCTCTCACCTTTCTCCCTCCATTTTTATATACAAGGGGCCACTATCAAAATTATAATTTGCAGATATACAAGGCAACTAACACTAATCGATGCAATATTTTAATGGTGTTTGCCTCGTGGTACTACCAAAGGAGGACATTAATTATCCCTTGCATGCATGCGGGAGTTTGTAAAAAAATGCATCTTGATGTTCCGTGCAATGCACGGGCATCTTGCTAGTCCATGAAAACAACACATGGCAAAATTCCACGGCGAACGAGGGATTTGAATCTGTTGGGAGGGGCTGTTTGGATCTTGCCCCGGGTAGCCAAAATATTGGCGACCCTTTTGTCCACCGGTGCCTTTGCCACCGATGAACGAGGAATGTCTCGGGTGCTCATGCTGTCATGCATCCTCTAGCGCGCACGTTGGAGACGAGCTCGCACGAGCTGTGTTTTTTTTGTCCCACAACGCCGCCCGAGCCGCCCGCAGACCGACCGGCGACCCACAAATTACGCCATCCAACCGTAGCCGCACACATTATGACAACAACTCAACCAACTGGATGAAATTCATGCAAACACGTAGACAAACTGATATTTCATATAAACAACAACGGAAATCATATAAAATACCGGATTTTCATACAAACATGATGGATTTCATTACATTCAAATGAATTACGCGGTGCTAGTTCTGGACAGCACAGGTATATAATACCTGGCCTAAATGGTCGCCCGCCGATCGATTTGTGTTCCTCATGTTCGGTAGAACGATCACTGGACTACTGGGAGCCCTGGAAGTATATGCTTCAGTGCAAAGGACAGCTCACTTTCCCACTGCCCAACTGATATCATTGGCTGGTGCCAAAGATGATGGTGGCTGGCACCGGTTCGAGTTCATCACCGGCCACTACTTCGCCATGGCCGGCACCAGCTCGAGTTCGTCCTAACATTCCCCTCTTCCGTGGAGCCCATGCGGGGTCGACGAAGGTCCTCGCAACAAAAGGATCTGGCAAGACACCTGCTGTGTATGCCGGCGTCGCCTCTGCGGTGGCCTTCATGGGACCCAAGCGGCGGCGGCCTCCTGTGTTCTACTTCTCCTCGATGATGGCGGCGGACGCGGAGGCGCTGGCCAATGACTCGTCGCTCTCCGCGCACCTGGCTTCTGTCGCTGCTTGCATGGCGCGGCCGCCGGCATGGGAGTCTCGGCCACAGAAACGGGAGACAAGGTACGAGGCAGCAGCATGGACGGCAGCAACGACGCCCGTGCGCCGCTCCTCGTCGAGCTGGCCTGGAGCGGCGAGTTGATGAACCGCATGCCGGCTTGGGGCGACAACTGGCTCCGTCAGGCGAGGGGAGGGAGGTAGATCAGCTATCCGGCGGGCTACCCAGCCGGCTTGGATGCGGAATAACTACTCTTCGTAAGCCATTGTAAGAGTGGACAAAATGGTGGAGGAGATAGGGGAGCGGCGGAGGTGTGCGATTCTTGGCCGGTGTTTGGCCTCGTTTAAATAGGAGATTAAATAGACAGTGGACATGAGGAGCTCGGCCGGCGTTGCGTTTAACGCCGGCCCGGTCATGAACGGATGTGTGTCCAGAGTGGGTTTCTCGGCTTCCACATGGGCGGGTTTCATGGAGGCGTTTGAATGCGGCATGGAGGCGTGTTCAGCCGGGCGTGCCGCGAGTGGCGCCCTTGACTCTGACCTAGGATACCGCGCCATTCTTCCACTGAAGTGTGGGCTCTTTGGGTGCATGGACTGCATGTCAGTGACCCAACGCAGGCAGTGCACAGCGGAGGAACCTTTGGTGGGCTAGGGCGGTCAGAAGCGGGCATTTCATAAACCGATGATTGTTAATTGAGTGTGACGTCATCTTTTTCATGTAGATAAGCCTACTATGTTGATAGCCCGTTCGATACGTTGTGATTTGCAAACATCAATGTTCTGCTTATCACAGATCAGATTGATTAATACCCGTAACAATCCATGTCCTTAACAAAGGGTGCATGCACATATAGGTTGAGCGTGTGTCTTGCGTCGTGTGATGTGTGCATGCAGGCATGTGAGTGTTGCGTGCGTGCAAGGGTACGTTTCAGTGTTGCACGCATGGGTGCGTACGTGCGTGTGTTTGTGAGTGCATGTGTACGTGTCAGTGTTGCATGCCAGCATACGTGCGTGTGTACGTTATGTGTACGTGTCAGTGTTGCACGCCTACATGCGTGCGTGTCTTGCATGCGTGCATGCGTACGTGCGGGGTGAGGCTACATGTCAGTCGACTGACTTTTTCATCTCTGGACATTAGATTTTCCAGCCGTTGGATATGAAATCAAGGGCCTCCAGTTTATCATCAAACTCCACCCCCCTGAGCCGCCACCCACCACCGGCCGAACCGCCAGCCCCCGCCGCCCACGGCCGGCCTGCCTTCCCCGAAACCACTCCCCACCGCCGCACCGGCCATCCCTCTAGCCCCCCCCCCCCCCCCTGCGCCGAGCTTTTCCTCCGGGGATCCCCACCCCACTGTGCAGTGAACGCCCCCCCAAATGCCGGTGATTGCCAACCAGATGTCTCACGACTTAGAATACCCACTGACCACTAATTTATTACCATTTCTGTCCTTCATATATGCGCCGACAGGAGGGCCCTATGGTAATGTGCGCTACTAAATGTGGACCATTTGACTGGTCAGTTGATCATGTTATCAACAAATTACGGAGCTGTATGGTGAGCCAGTGACTGTATGATCACCCTAAAATGTACTCCTATTTTATTAACACAGTACAGACTCAAACTACCATTTCTTTCTTTCATATACGGGCTAACAGGTGGGCCCCACGGTTACGCGCCCTGATGATGCAACACTAGTTGCGCCACGTGGAACATTTGACTGGTCAATTGATTGTGTCATCAACAAAATACGGAGTTGTACGGGTGAGCCAGTGACCGTATAATCATGACATGTATTTGTTTAACATGGTACAGACGCAAGGGCTCATATATACGCGCAAGCACTCACCGCTATAAGCGCACACACGCGAACCCTACCCCTATGAGCACCTTCGAGAGAGTGGGCCAGCATATATGATCCTGAGATTTTACGAAGTCACCATAGGTGCCTCGTAGTCGAGTGGAATGTCTCCTCCCACTGAACGTACATCGCCGGAAAATACTCAAATTAACACAAGATAAATGCGAGCACCGGGACTTTAACCTTGGTTGGCTCGAGAAACCACTGTCCTCTAACCATCCAACCACATGTTGGTTAGCACGACAAAATGTATGTGGTGACAGTGATGAGCTTATTCTGAAGTCCAATGACCATATCGTGCTTTCGCTTCAAATACAATGACCATAAGTGTCGTCAACAAAATACAGAGCATGCATCAAATGCAAAGTCCGTCAGTGTCATCAACAAAATATGGAGACGTATCGTGAGCTAGATACCATTGTACTATTGTATATGCTTATTTTCTTAGTGTCCGATTGCATGTGTGGTGTGGTGGGCACATCATTTCTAGTTGTGGTGGGTCAACATGAAGACTCATGGGTCGGTTCCATCCTGCGCCACATATAGGTTGGACCGAGACGTGTTATACGAAGACCCATGTGGAGGACTCGGCGTACAACACGAAGCTACCAGAGTCGCGGAGGACTCTATCCCCACTGGTGATAAGTCGACTACATATGATTTGTAACCCTAGGCCCTTAGTATGTTATACAAGCTTGGGGGCTAGTTCGTCGATAGTATACACACACGCACAATGCCTGGTATTCACGTGTACTTTGTACACACCCCTATCACTAATATACAGTACCAGGAGTAGGCTCTTTCTTCAACTGCAAGGGTCTGATCCGAACTAGGGTAAAACTTTGCCTCGTATTACCATCCAGCCTAACAGCTAGGGATATCCTACCGAATGATATGATGAAATCATATCTGCCAACTACTAAGAGAGAGGTGTGTCGGGGGGGGGGGGGCAATGTGTGCGAGAGAGGCCTAAAGATAATGTGCATGCGGGAGACACGTAGGCACATATATGTGCATATAGAGGGCTAGTAGAGACCGTGCATGTGTATATATGTATGTGAGAGAAATAGTGTTTTCCAACTGAGATTAGTGAAAAGAGTGGTACATAGTAGTCAGAAAGAGAGAGAGAGAGAGAGAGAGAGAGAGAGAGAGAAACAGACAAAGCATGTGCGTGAGACACCCCGACACCCTGAGGGAGATTGTGAGCATGTGTGAAATAGAAATGCCGATGCAAATAAAGTGTGTGCACTTATGCATTAGATAGAGAGATATATAACGCGTTTGTGAGAACGGGGAGAGGCATAGTGCATCTACGTGTAAAAGGCGGTTCTACGCATTAAATTAAAATATAAATGGCATTATTATTTTTGGATGAGATCATGAATTTTGCAAATTGCGTATGGACGAAAATCGGTCTATCAGACACCCATACTCTATTGAATTCTAGCATGCGCATGTGTTTATTTCATATTATCGATCCATAGAGTGAGAGCGATTTGAAATACAGGCAATGGATGCTTTTGCAATTCATATATAAACATTAATTAGCGCACTCCATGTTGTTAGTGTGAATCACTTTATACATTTGTCACTTGCATGGATACATTCCAAATTGCTAGCTACGAAATAGAATACATGTCAAATTCAACATAAAGGGGGTTTCGAAGATTCGAATTCATAGGAAGTGCATTCATCTATTTGAACCCGAGATAATGGCATTCGTAAATCAGATGTAAAAGGGGGCATCAATCTTTGTTGTGAGTTTGAACATGCTATATATATTCATACGCATATCTAACTTTTTTTTGCAACCAAGGAGATTATATCTAGAACCATGCATGAACTGAGGTAAGTTGCATATTTTTTTAATATATACTCGTGTACAATGTATATTCAAATGTACCCCCTCCATTCCAAAATAATCATAGCTTTCAGATTTTCAAGAGTAAAGATTTGTGAAGTTTGACAAATCCTGAAAGTTCAATTCAAGAGAACCGAAAATGTTAATGCTTCTGCTCCCAAATATTGAACGAAGCGCCAAATAGGCCTCTGGTCACCCGAAACCGCGCGAGACTAATGTTTGGTGGTAGGAAATTATTGTACTGACTCTGGCCTGTGTAGTCTATCGGCCTGATGTCCAAAGGTCTAAACCGGGGTAGGTTTGTAACTTCACCAAGACGCCAGTCTCAACCGCCTCCGAGAAGTATTCATATGCCGTGGGCGCCTAAACACCCATCCGCTCGGTCAAAATCTATCCCGCCCACATTTGGGACACCTGATATGACTGTCCTACCCCCAACCCGCAATATGTCCGAAATTTTAGATGGGGGCAAAGTTTGTAACTTTCCCCAAATTTCAAACAAGTGCGTGTCAAACCGAAACATTGTTCCCCCTTGGTTCCCCGCCTCCCTCCGTTTCCCCATTCATACTCCATGGGCGCGAAAACGCCCTCTCCACCAGCCGCGAAACCCCAGCCTCCTCCGTCCTCCACCCCATAGCGGCCAATCCACTGCCGCCCTCCTCCATCACGCCGGAGCCAGTACCCCGACGTCGTCGTCCAACGCAACTGCAACCGCAACGCCCTCAAGGACTTAGCAGCTGAAGCCGAGGCAGAGCTGCCTCCACAACGTCGACGCTGACGTACGCCGTACCAGAACCATTCTGACCACGCCGTCCTACGCCTCACTGCTGCGGCTCCACTGTCGCAACCGTCCACTGCACTAGAGTTGTTCCCGCTATGCCGTCGTTCGCCGCCTCGGATCTGTTTCCCCGCCGCCGACAGACGGCCACCGCACCACACTCAACAACTTGGCCATGGGTTCGTCCAAGGCTGCATCGTCCTCCATAAATACTGGTTTCCGGCAAACAACAAGAAGATCGTCGGAAAAACAGAAGGAGGACAGAGCACTGCCAGCAGAAAGAGGTACTCCTCTTCCCTTATTCGTGCAAATATTACGTCTCCGCTCACATCGTATTCGTCCCACGAAATAATCTAGTTGAGCGCTTCTTACTGCATCTTCTTCGTGATACTAAATGCACAAGGTTTCCTCCCTTTTACTATTTCACCTTTGCTAGAGGTCAGTAGCCCGCCTGGATTTCAATTCAGGGTCAGTCGAACTGCAATTAAAAGAAGCAGCACCCGCTTAGGTGCACGGATCACCTAGTCCGCCTGTTCCCCGAGAAAGTGGCGCATCGGTGTCTATCATAGGGGTGTGGGGCGCAGGAGCTGCTTGCGCCCGATCTGGAGGTCGGTGGGGCTTGAATGGATGGCCAGGGGGAGGTGCCAAGCACAGCGGTGCGGTGAGGTCGAGGGGAGGGCGCATGCAGGGGAGGAATACTGGGCCGATGGTCGCTGGCGTTTCGAGGAAGATCATCAACACTGACTGGCTGGAGGTAGATGAAGGCGATCTGCCCGTTCTTTGTACATCGGATAGTGCAGAAAAAATGGACCGACCTATTTGCTTTCAGTCGACTGTTGTTTTCATAGAATCCTGTAGTAATTTAGTGTGCCATGCATGTTGTAGAGCTATCATATGTCTCCCGTCATTTATTTCTCACCGACCTGCTATCTGCTACCTTTACACTGTACTAATTGTGCACACACTCCACCCATACTCACACTATTGCTTTTTTATGCATGGGTATTTCAGACTCTGACGCAGTGTTGATGAATGCAGAAAAGAAAAGACAGGAGTCGCTCCAGTGTAATTCGAAGATAAGCACTAAGCGTTTCAGCGCTCTAATGGGTGCAGTGTCAGCAGTTGGAGACAGTATACGTAGCTCTGCAGTTGATGATCTCAATTTCCACACACAACCATCCCAGGTGCTTGCTTTAACTTCGTGCTGTCAAATGTGGTTGCATGTTGCATATGGTGTCTAGCTTGTATTGCTTCCAATTTGGTTAAATTGCATCTGCTTACTTTGCACATTATACCTTTGATAATGACATGCCTTCCTGTTTTTGATACATACTACATATGTCTATTAACCATGTTCGTACATCAAACTAATGCTCTTTCGTATCCCTCGTCAATCACTTATGATGAGACAGTCACCCCAGTGGGTTACTGTGAGACGCCCTACTCGTTTAAAGAGTTCAGTGTCATCCTCCCCACATGATTCTCAAGAAATAGCAAGGCTAAATGAAGATAGTCAACGTAGCTCTCTAGTTGATCACCGCAATTCCCCCACACCACCATCGCAGGTGCTTGCTCTTACTTGGCAGTGTGATATGTGGTTGCATGTTGCATATGGTGTCTACCTTGTAATGCTTCTAATTAGGGTAAATTGCATCTGCTTAGTTAACACATTATACCTGTGAATATGACATGCCTTCCTATTTTTGGTACATACTACGTCTTTCTATTAACCATGGTCTTACATCAAACTACTTTTCTTCTGTATCCCTCATCAATGCTCCTAATTTGTTAAATTGCATCTCCTTAGCTTACACATTATACATGTGAATATGACACGCCTTCCCGTTTTTGGTACATACTACATCTGCCTATCACACCATGTTCTTACATCAAACTACTATTCTTGTGTATCCTGCGTCTATCGCTTATGATGAGACAGTCACACGCGTGGGTTAATATGAGACGCAATACTCTTATAAAGAATGCAATTTCATCCTCTCCACATGATTCTCAAGAAACATCAATCCTAAATGAAGATATTGAATGTAGCTCTGTACCTGAAGACCGCACTTCCCCTACACCACCATCACAGGTGCTTTCTCTAACTTCGCAGTGTGATATGTGGTTGCATGTTGCGTATGGTGTCTAGCTTGTAATGCTTCTAATTAGGGTAAATTGCATCTGCTTAGTTTACACACTATACCTATGAATATGACATGCCTTCCTATTTTTGGTACACACTACATCTATGTGTTAACCTTGTTCTTACATGAAACTACCTCTCTTCTGTATCCTGCATCAATCACTTATGATGAGTCACCTTTATTCGTTGCATATTGCATATTATTTCTAGCTTGTTGCCATGTATTGCTTCTAATTTGGTCAAATACATTTGTTAGGGCACCCTTTTAATTTGGCAGAGTGATATTGGTTTCATCTTTCATATGGTTTCTAGCTTGCATCGATTCTAACAAGTTCAAGCACCTTGTGCTTAGTTTACACTTTATACATCATACATGTCAATATGTCACGCCGCCCTGTTTTTCATACATATTCCACCCCCCTATCATGCGGCTGCCTTACATGAAAGTAGTGTTCGTCAGTATCATGCATCAATGAGTTCTGAAGAGGAAATTGTATTCCTTTTTCTTCTGGGTTTGACTTGACAAGGCAAAATCAAGAAAGAGGAAGGAAAAGAGTAAGGAAGGAGATGATGGTGGTCCTCTGCGGCAACGTAAACGGAGCATCTGTACCAATTCTCCTTGTACTGATAGTGCATTACAAGGTCCAAGTCTCCGCTCCCCTACTCCACCATCCAAGGTGCTTGCTCTAACTTGGCAGTGTGATATCTGGTTGCATGTTGCATATGGTGTCTAGCTCGTATTGCTACTAATTAGTGTAAACTGCATCTGCTTAGCTTACACGTGATACATGTGAATATGACACGCTTTCCTATTTTTGGTACATACTATATCTGTCTACCACACCATGTTCTTACATGAAACTAATCTTCTTGTGTATCCTGCATCAGTCACTTATGATGGGACACCTTTAAGTTGGCAGTGTGATATTGGTTTGCGTCTTGAATATGATTTCTAGCATGTATTGCTTCTAGTTTGATGAACGCCACCTATGACGAGACAGTTTTAACTTGGCAGAGTGATATTGATTGCACCTTCCATATGGTGTCTTGCAGTGTTTCTAATTTGTTGACGTGTGTTCTTCTTAGTTACCACATCATAGGTGTGAATATGTCAAGCCGTCCAATTTTTCGTACATATTCCATCCTTGTATCATGACTTTGCCTTTCATCAGAGTAGTGTTTGTCAGTATCATGCATGAATGAGTTCTGAAGAGCGAATGATATTCCTTTTTCTTGTTGGTATGACCTCACAATGCAAAATCAATAAAGCTGAAGGTAATTGGCAAGGCATTGGATGATGGTGGTCCTTCCAAGCAACTGAAACGGAGGTTCTCTACAGATTGTACTCCGCCATCCTCCCAACAAGATACGCAAGACAACGCAAGGCTAGACAGTCAACGTAGCTGTGTAGATGATGAGCACATCTCCCCTACTCCACCATCACAGGTGCTTGCTCTAACTTGGCACTATTATATGTGGTTGCATGTTGCGTATGATGTCTAGCTTGTATTTCTTCTAACTTTGTTTATTTGCATCTGCTTACTTTACACATAATGCCTGTGAATATGACATGTGTTTCTGTTTCTACATCAGACTACTATTCTTGCATATCCCGCATCAGTCACTTATGATAAGGCACCTTTAAGTCGCCACTGTGATATTGGTTGTGTCTTGCATATGATTTCTAGCATGTACTGCTTCTAATTTGTTGAAACGCCATACAGTTTGAACTTGGCAGAGTGATATTGGTTGCATCTTTCATATGGTGTCTAGCTTGCAGTGCTTCTAATTTGTTGAAATGCCTTCTGCTTAGTTACCACATCATAGGTGTGAATATGTCACACCATCCTATTTTTCATACATATTCCATCCTCGCATCATGTGTTTGCCTTTCATCCGAGTAGTGTTCGTCAGTATCATGCATGAATGAGTTCTGAAGAGCGAATTTTATTCCTTTTTTTATCGGTTTGACTTCACAATCCAAAATCATTACAGGTAAAGGAAATTAATCCGACAGTGGATGATGGTGGTCCTTCGGAGCAACTCAAACAGGGGGTCTCTACAGATTCTACTCTGCCATCCTCCCAACAAGATTCGCAAGACAACACAAGGTTGGACAGTCAATGTAGCTGTGTAGATGATGAGCACATCTCCCCTACTCCACCATCACAGGTGCTTGCTCTAACTTGACACTATTATATGTGGTTGCATGTTGCGTATGATGTCTAGCTTGTATTGCTTCTAACTTGAATTGCATCTGCTTACTTTACACATAATGCCTGTGAATATGACACGTGTTCCTGTTTCTAGAACATACGTGTACATGATGAGCACATCTCCCCTACTCCACCATCACATGTGCTTGCTCTTACTTGGAACTGTTATACGTGGTTGCGTTTTCCGTATGATGTCTAGTTTGTATTGCTTCTGATTATGTTGAATTGCATCTGCGTGGCTTACAACTTATACCTACAACTATCACTTACCCATAAGACACATTTAACTTGGGACTGTGATGTAGGTTGCATCTTGCATTGTCTTCTAGCTTGTACTGCTTCTAATTTCTTGAAATGGCACTTATGACAAGACACTTTTTACCTGATAGAGTGATATTGGGTTGCATGTTCATAGGGTGCCTAGCTTTCATTTCTTCTAATATTGTTGAAATGCCTTCCGCTTACTGTTTTTTCATACATATTCCATCCTCCTATCGTACGTGTGAATATGAAACACTATCTTTTTTTGTATATATTCCATCCTCCTATCCTGCGCTTGCCTTACATCAAAGTAGTGTTCGTCTGTATCATGCATCAACCAGTTATGCAGAGCTAATTTTATTCATCTTCTTGTGGTTTTGACTTCATAAGGCAATATCAGAAAATAGGAAGGAAAATAGTAAGTTAGGGGATGTTGGTGGTCCTCCGCACCGACGCAAACAAAGACTCTCTAGATTTGCCACTTCTACTGCTAATTAAGTTGAAGTCCCAAGTCTACATGATGAGTTCATCTCCCGCATGTCGGTGTCAAAACCGGCGGATCTCAGGTAGGGGGTCCCGATCTGTGCGTCTAAGGCTAATGATAACAGGAGGCAAGGGACACGATGTTTTACCCAGGTTCGGGCCCTCCCGATGGAGGTAAAACCCTACTTCCTGCTTGATTGATATTGATGATATCGGTATTACAAGAGTTGATCTACCATGAGATCATAGAGGCTAAACCCTAGAAGCTAGACTATGATGATTATGATTCTGTCTCTAAGGACTAAACCCTCTGGTTTATATAGACACCAGAGAGGGCTAGGGTTTACATGGAGTTGGTTACAAAGAAGGAAACATAATATCCGGATCGCCAAGCTTGTCTTCCACTCAAAGGAGAGTCCCATCCGGACACGGGATGAAGTCTTCAGTCTTGTATCTTCACGGTCCAACAATCCGGCCAAGTTATATAGTCCGGCTGTCCGGATACCCCCTAATCCAGGACTCCCTCAGTAGCCCCTGAACCAGGCTTCAATGACGATGAGTCCGGCGCGCAGTTTGTCTTCGGCATTGCAAGGCGGGTTCCATCTCCGAATACCCCATAGTAATTACCGAACACTTAGATCGTGTCCGGATCTGCAAGATGATCTTCACATACCACCATAGAGAGAATGATATTTCACAAGTGTAATCTGCTGACAACTTTAGACAAAGTGACATGACACTACGGTCGGGTCATTATTCGAACCGTTTTCCCACAACCAGCCACAGCGCATGCTGCGAGGCGGTTTCCTCTGCACGTCTTGCCGAAGCAGAGATCATGTCCCCTTATTACGGGATTCTCATCAATACAGGTATGGGTAGCCCAACCGCACCGCTAATTGCGGCGAGTGGGGAACGAGCGGGTTCCACCAGGCAAGTGGGGAGGCGAAAAAGCTTTTATCGCCTCTATAAAGAGATAAGGTCTCTTCCTTTTCACCCACGCCTTTTCCTTCCGCTAGTCCATTCCCCTCTGCTCGAGCCCTAGCGCCCAAGCACTCTTCTTCTCCACCGAAGAGAGGTCCTCCAAAGATGTCCGGATCTGGAGTAGGAGGCAAATGGATTTCCTCTACCGTCCAGGAGAGGGATATCAAAAAGCTCCGAGAGGTCGGGTACTTGGCCAAGAAAATCAGCCACCGTCTTCCACCGGCGGGACAGATCGTCCCCACTCCGGAGCCCCATGAGAGGGTCGTGTTTCTTCCTCATTTCGTCTGCAGGCTCGGGTTTCCCCTTCACCCATTTGTTCGCAGTGTCATCTATTATTAAGGGATTGATTTTCATGATCTGTCTCCCAATTCTTTCCTTAACATTTCGACATTCATCGTCGTATGTGAGGCTTTTCTCCGTATTTCGCCCCACTTCGGCTTATGGCTGAAAATCTTCAACGTGAAGCCCAAGGTGGTGAATGTCGAGCACACCGAATGCGGCGGCGCCATGGTGAGAAAGATGCTCAAGGTCGTATGGCCGATGGGCACCTTCAATGATTCCGTCAAGGAGTGGCAGCGGCAGTGGGTCTATATCACCGAACCGCGTGGTAAAAGTGGGCCGCTGCTCCCGAATTCAGATCCGGAGCCCCACTACAGCTCACGTCCTGGCCCGAGAAGGGCCTGAACTGGTCCTCATCCGACGAGCTGTCAGTGCTCCAAACGCGTGTCCAGAGCATGGTCGACAAGGACGTCAAACTCGTCAACATAGTCCAGGTGATGTTAGTTCGCCTGGTTCTTCCTTGCCAGCGTTGAGCCAGCAATTTGTGGGAATACGACCCGGCCAAACACCAGACCCTACGGGAGCTCTATGGCTCCTCCCACAAGGACATCTGGAAGGTGCTCTTCAAGTCCGGCAAATCGTGGCCGGGCTCCGCCGAGGACCGCGGGTATCAACTATCCCACTCTACAAGTTCAGTAAGTCATTGTTGTGCTCTGTCCATCCGTGTTTTAGCCGACATATCCCGAGGGAGGCACACTTATCATGCTTTCTATAATAATCCCAGGAATGGACGAAAAAGGTGGAGCAGATACACTATCCGGCCCCACTGCCGGAGGAACCAGCCGAACCTCTTATGGAGAAGATGATGTTCCCAGCGCCTTACGAGGCGCCGAAGAAAGAGGCCTCCAAGAAGGTCAAGAAGACCCGGAGTGGCCTTCGTCATCATGATGCTTCGGACGCAAAATCCGAGGATTCCAGCGACCATCCTTCCTCCGAAGATGAAGAGGAGGAGGAAGAAGACGAGTCCCCCGCAGGGGGAGGGAAGAAAAGGACGGCCTCCTTATCCCTGGAGGCCGAATCACCAAAGAGGGGGAAAGGTTCCCTCCCCGAGGCGTCCTTCACGGCTGCTGATAGCAGCCCGGAGTGGGATCCCAGGGCCCAGCCCCTGGTAAAGTCGTAAATATACGAAACCCGCACACACCTACGTGCCCGAGGTTATTAGGATGTAGTAGTTCTAACTGTCGCTATATTTTGTATAGCCCGGCGAGGTCCCATGTCGGACAGTCCTCATCAGAGGATTCACTGAGCTCTGATGCCTTGGCGAGCGCGCCTCCAGAGGCCCCTTCCCCGAAGCCTAGGTGCGACACCGAGGTGTTGTCTCAGCGGGACTTAGACCAGGGGGGCATGTCCCCGGGGCCGGACACACGGGTGCAGCGGCTCCCATGCATGTCGATGGTGGGGGCGATCTTAGGTTCAGACCGCAGCCGGACATGGTCCTGGATACCTTTAAGGCTTCAGGATCGGGAGAGCAGCCACCTTCGAGTGGAGGCTCGCCTACTCCGCCAGCGACCTCTGTCCAAGCAGAGCTGCCGGGCGGCCTATCGACAGCGCTAAGAAGTGCGACTATCGTCGAATGAATCCTGCCTTAGTCTTATAAAGGGCTTTGAGGTATGTTTTTAAGAAACCTTTGGGATATTGTCATAATATGAGTAGTAGCCCCTGATCTACTGTCCGGCGAAATAAAGCCGGACAGGGGATCAAGTTTTTCTGTTTTACAGGAGACTCAGTTAATGACAGGTATCCCTTTGTTTGAAAACAGGCATTTGCAGAGACGACCGCCGCTCATAGTGCGGAGGTGTCCGGACTAAAGCAGCGTCTGGAACGGGCCGAAGAGGAACTTGGTCGCGTGAAGAAGAAGTTGGAGGACAAGCAAGGTATGTCGAAACCTTGTGCTAAGTTGAGCACGAATTAGAAGTTGTGCCTGACAAAAATATTTGTATTGTATGCTCTAGGGGCGAGTGCCATAATTGAGGCACCGAAGAAGGCTATGGCCGAAGCCGACAATAAGGCTGCCGCTGAACAGGCTCTTCGTGAGAAGCACGAGGCTAGGGCTATTGAAGCTGAGCGAGAGCTCCAGGAGGCCGTGAAGAAAAGCGAGGCCTTGGAGCAGAGTCTAGCAGGGAAAGAATCCGAACTCGCCCAAGCTCTCCAAGCCGCGGAGGATGCTCGGGAAGAAGTCCGAGGTGCTCTGAAGGACATTCAGGAGGCCCGGAAGGTTGCGGCTAGTAAGGTCTTTTGTACTCAAGGCCATTTTTGCATAGTAATGGGAGGAACTCTAAGCGACAAGCTGAATCTTTGTTTCTCCAGGGGCATTTGCGGATCTACCATGCAACAGATCAGATGCTGCAAAATTCTACCGGACTGAGGAGAGGAAGTCTGCGGAGAAGCATTTCTGGTCACAGTATTTGGCGCCAAATTATCTGGTGCCCTTTATCGATCAGCTGAAGCAGCTGGTCGAACTGCACCAGGCGGCCGAACTAGCCATGAAGGACTTGGTTGTCCGGCTGTGACCCGTGGAGCCAATTCCAAGCAGTTACTTCGGACTCGTGAAGCGGATTGTTGGTGCTTGCCCTCGGCTTGATGTCATTAAGGGATCGGTCTACATAGAGGGTGCACGCATGGCGTTTGCCTGTGAGAAGGTGCACTGGGGGAAGCTTGATGCTGAGAAGCTGATGACTGAGGGACCGCCGGAGGGTAAGGAGCATCGCAAGCCCGAGTTATACTATGAAGGTGTACTGAAAGGAGCCCGCCTTGTGGTGGATAAGTGTACCAAAGACACTATATTTCCCTGAAGGCAGTCGTGCCATTCTTTGTAATGCGGGGTAATGGCACTTTTATTATTTATTGCCTGTTTATTTGAATGTTTGTTCTTCCTGTGCGGCTGTTTAGTGTATATAAATCCTGAGAGTTGGCCAGTCGTCGGCTTCTGCCCCCACGTAAGAAGTACGGGGGTGTTCGGGAACACTCTTTATCCCATTGTTGTGTCCTTTTAAGGAGGTGTTCCTCACCACGAACCAGGCAATCAGACTATAGGGCTTTATCACTCTCACTTAGCCATAGGAATTCGAGTATGGTGGGCACAGCCCCTGGTGTTCGGAAGACCATACTAGGGGCTCTATAGGCGCTTGATCGGAAGACCGATCTGTCGCACTTTGCATTTATAATGGCATTATGCGGAACAAATCTTTAAAGATTTTACAACCTCTTGAACAGCTGACCAGCTCTCGCTATATCATGATAGTCAGTTTTCGGCTTTCTCTACTGAGGTGCTCGTCCGGAAGAACCGGGACACAATCGCAGTAGTTCTCCCAGCGCTACCTTAGCCGATGGAGCGGAACATAAAGTACCAAAACATGGGAGCCGGGCAAACCCAACTAATGACCCAAGACATGATTCGGAGCTGATGCATATAGTGCCATAAGTTCGGGGTGCCGAGCGACCGAAAAGGTGGTCGGACTTTGTTGCCGTACTATGAAGCCCGTGGCATAATGGGGCATAACACAAGGCGTGGGTGCCATTTGTGACAGAAAGGGCGTCCATGAGGAACGACGGCCGGTAAGGGTTATTTAAGTCTACGCATCATAGTAGAGTGGTATGCATATGAGTACGGTTTATGCTTATGAAAAGAAGTGTTTTTGGCGGAACCTGTCGTGGCCGAACTAGAGGAGGCTGTATGTGGATCTGAGGTGTATCCAGGTTGCCTCCTTTGAGGGGGAGTTTGCTTATGTCCTCCTGCCTTGTGCGTCCGAGCTGGTTCCACGTCGCCCGTCCTGTTCTACGCCAAAGTTCATCTGTAAAGATGAATGCTTAAAGGCAGCTGCCTGTCCTGTGGTTGAACCGCGGGTGCCTGATCGGAGCCTGGCTGAACCAGGCTATCCTGCCATAAAGTGGCTCGGACTCCTCAGTTGGTGTCCGGGTAGTTGGTTGCTGAATCAAAATTTGATAAATAGGCATGACTCACTATTCCAGCAGCAGCATGATTTCCATTCTGAGGGTGCGGTTCGGCCTTGCCCATAATTGTGACTATGTCACGCGGGACTGGCCTAATGTTGTACCCCGTTGGATCTAGCCAACGTGGTTCGTCCCGGTAGTATGTGGTAATTACTGTATAAGGGGACAGTGCCGAAGACTTATTCTTCGGCGTGGTATTTGTTTGGTGATCCGAAGACAACCATTAGTATGGTGGGCCAGTTAAAACTTGGCCTTTGCACCTGGCATCTTTGAGGAGATGTTATTGATAGTTTTATGCCCATGGGGGCTCGTGTAAGATGGAGCCCCCAAACTATTGGGTAGATAGTGAGTGCAATAAAATTGCTATGGCTGATGTTGTCCGGACGGTCGATGTGATCAGAGATGATCGGCCGTATTTTTGTATTGTGGGGGGATCTTCCTTTGATCTCACCTTGTTTGATCGGTCTTCCGTTGTTTGAAACCTCCCTTCATTGTTTCCGGTGCGCGACCAGCCATTTTTTTAGGGTCCGGCATTCTCTATTGGTATGCTTGGCCGCCCTTCTGGGGTACCATGAATTTTGCATGGTTGATCCAGTATGCTACTTGGGCCGGATGGGCTTGAGCTGTTCTTTTTCCGCTGACCGGACTGGGGGCCGCTGAATTCGGCACCAACTTCTCTGGCTTGTCGTTTATGACGATTGCGCCGAGGCCTGAGGATGTTGCCTCGTGTTTCCTGCGTATTGTCCTGCACCGTGGTGGTATATTGGCGTTTGGGTATGTGCCTTAGGTTCTGCTTCTTAGGTTGAGGTAGCGAATTGTGCCGTGTGTGCCCTTTGTCGGGGCGGCCGAGTCCGTTTTCCTTGGTGGCCAGGACCTTGGTCCATCTGTCAGTGAGCAAATCTTGGTCAGCTTTGAGCTGCTGTTGCTTCTTTTGCAGGCTCCTCACAGTGGCCATAAGCCGTCGCTTAAAGAGAACTTGTTTCGTGGGGTCCTCAGGCACGCTGAATTCGTCATCGCCGAGGCTCACCTCATCTTCGGAGGGGGGCATGTAGTTCTCCCTCTCCAAATATCCGTCCATCGCCAGTCCGGCCTGCTCGAAGGCAGGCTGATCAGGATTGTATTCATCTTCGGCACCATCTGGGTTGGTATTGTGGCAGGGTTTGGGGCATCGCTGATGACGTTCATGCTTTGCTTTCTTCCTTGAGGGGTTTTCCTCCATTGCCTCATTGCCGTTGGTTTCTTTCGGAGTGTCCACCATGTATATATCATATGAGGAGGTGGTTGTCCACCGACCCGTGGGCGGTGGTTCCTGTTCCTCTCCTGCATTGTCGTCTATACCGTCGATGTCTTTAGAGTCAAAGTCAAGCATGTCGGTTAAATCATAGACCGTGGCAATGAAGTGGGTGGCGGGTGGGCAACGAATTCCTTCGTCGCCTACTTCCCACTCGAGCGGGACATAGTTCGGCTGAGAGTCTCCTGACAAAGAGAGAGATTTTAACGAGTTCAGCATGTCGCCAAAGGGCGAGCAGTGGAAGGTATCCGCAGTGGTGAACTCCATTACCGGAACCCAACCAGATTCGGCGGGCTCGAGAGTGCGTGGATGGGAACCTAAAACCGGATACGAGTCCCGGGGTCCGGTGTCACAGGCTTCCTTGGGGGTGAAGTCTGTGTTCAGCTCTACCGCTGATGAGTGTGCGGCCTCTGGGGCGGGGTCCATCCACCCGTCCTTGGGCGACGCAATCTGCTCCAGATTTAGGTCCGGGGCTCGTGCAGGGGCGATATCCCGAGCATTGTCCGACAGCAGGTCTAAGCCGTGCTCATCGTGACTATCCGGCGCTCCTGGCGCAGGCCCGAATCCGTTGAAGATCAAGTCTCCGCGGATATCGGCCATGTAGTTCAAGTTTCCGAACCTGACCTGGTGGCCAGGGGCGTAGCTGTCGATCTGCTCCAGATGGCCAAGCGAATTGGCCCGCAGTGCGAAGCCGCCGAACACGAAGATCTGTCCGAGGAGAAAAGTCTCACCCTGGACCACGTTGTTGTCGATTGAAGGAGCCATCAAGCCTTGCAGTGACGACACAAAGGAACTCTCAATGAAAGCACCAATGTCAATGTCAAAACCGGCGGATCTTGGATAGGGGGTCCCGATCTGTGCGTCTAAGGCTAATGGTAACAGGAGGCAAGGGACACAATGTTTTACCCAGATTCGGGCCCTCTCGATGGAGGTAAAACCCTACTTCCTGCTTGATTGATATTGATGATATGGGTATTACAAGAGTTGATCTACCATGAGATCGTAGAGGCTAAACCCTAGAAGCTAGCCTATGATGATTATGATTCTGTCTCTAAGGACTAAACCCTCCGGTTTATATAGACACCGGAGAGGGCTAGGGTTACATGGAGTCGGTTACAAAGAAGGAAACATAATATCCGGATCGCCAAGCTTCTCTTCCATGCAAAGGAGAGTCCCATCCGGACACGGGACGAAGTCTTGAGTCTTGTATCTTCACGGTCCAACAGTCCGGCCAAGGTATATAGTCCGGCTGTCCGGATACCCCATAATCCAGGACTCCCTCACCGCACTCCACCATCGCAGGTGCTTGCTCTAAGTTGACAGTGTCATAATTGGTTTCATGTTGCATATGTTGTCTAGCCTGTATTTCTTCTATTTTGATTAAATTGCACCTGCTGAGTTGATGCGTTATACATGTGCATATGACATGGCTTTCTGTGTCTAGAATACACTACATCTATCTATCATACCATTTTCTTACATCAAAGTACTGCTGTTGTGTATCCCGCATCAGTCACTCATTTTTGGACGCTTTTAACATGGCAGTTTGATAGTGGTTGCATCTTGCATTGATTTCTATGTTGTACTGCTTCTAATTTTTCGAATTGCCACTTATGACAAGACACTTTTAACTTGGCAGAGTAATATTGGTTGCATCTTTCATATGGTGTCTAGCTTGCATTACTTCTATTTTCTTGAAAATCCTTCTGCTTAGTTTGCACATCGTAGCTGTGAATATGTCATGCCGTCCTGTTTTTCTTACATATTCCATCCTCATAAAGTTGTCTTACATCAAAGTATTGCTTGTCTGTATCATGCATCAATGAGTTCTGAAGAGTGATTTTATTCTTTTGTGTTGTGGGTACAGCTTGACATGGCAAAGTCAAAAAAGAGCAAGGAAAATAATATAGTAGGGAGTGATGTTACTCGTCGGGTGAAACGGAAAAGGTTCTGCCGTCGAGATTATGCTGGTACTTATAGTACAGTAGAAGGTCCAAGTCCACCGGCTAAATCTACAAACACAGTATCACCTGCTCCACCAGCTGCAGCATCCGCTTCAACTGTACCAGCATCTCAACCAGTTACTCGTTCGTTTGCTCCGGAACTGGCCAGTTCCCAAGCTGCCTTCACACCTAACACTACTTCCGAAGCACTGCTGACACAACAGGACTTGGCAAGATCAGATGAACCTCATGAGCATCAACACCAAGATGGTACCTGACCGAGTCAAGTTGCAGTTGCATGCTCCTTTATATGTACTCTCATAGTTTGATGTACACTAACACTTTCCATATTCGTTGTTGAACTAGCACCACGGCGCAAGCAAAAACAGACATCAAGGATAATGCTTGACAGATTAACAAAATCTAAAGGAGGAAGAATGGAGATCCATTTTGAGGCAGGTTTACAAAGGCCACGTGATGCTACAGAGTCAGCCAAGTTAGTATCAGAGGCAACCGTTGTCGTTAGGTGTCATGCACGTACCTCCCAACGTGGATCCAGTACAGGAATGAGAAAGACAATACCCAGTTTAACACCTTCCTTGACCATTTATCCGTAAGTAATGTTATTCATCGCAATTAGTAATATTGTCTTGCTCTGTCCCATACTTTCTAGCTTCCTCCTAATAAGACTCACATTCTTTTTTCAACAGATGAGGTTCAAGTTGGATCCGAAATATGATGCAACTAAACAAGCATGCACTCATGTTTTTCAGTCTGCTCTGCGACAGTATCGGTACCACCTAATAAAATCTCACTTTGAAGGCAAGGCTAACAATGAAATCGCCCAAACATCTCTAGTGGAATATATTACAGATGAAGACTGGACAACCCTCGTTAAACACTGGTCTGATCCAAAATATCAGGTAGGCTATATGTATTTGATCAGACCACATATTGAACTTGTATTTATTTATGTGCCTTACAAGTTTATCTTCTTCTAGGCTAATTGTTTGAAGAACAAAACCAACCGTTCTAAAGTGAAATTCCAACATACAACAAGATCTCGTAGCTATATTGCACACTGCGAGGCTCTTGTAAACAGCTGCTACTTCCTTCTTTTTTTTGTGCCATATTATCGTATCTATATTGACTTGTTCTAAATACAGAGGAAAGCCCGTGCGGACCAAAAAGAACCTGAACCGAATGCAGTGCAAATCTTCAAGGATTGCCACACCAGCAAGATGAAGGGCATGAGCACACCAGTTCATGCCGCTGTTGTAAGTCCTTACTCCTCCTGCCTTTTACTGATTGGTACTGTGATGTGTTAATTTAACTACTTGGTTTGCAGCCAATGTCAGTTACTCTGTTCACTTTTCTACACAGTTGTCTTAACGTATCATTTCACCTTACATGGTTTAAAAGAGATGAAAGATATTCTTTTGGTCTTGATCTGTAATCTAGTTGTTATGTTCACATGCACACACAATGATAAAATAGCCTGTTTGTTTTATCTGTTTGCCCATGATATGAATGATGTCATACTATGTTCATCCTACTTTAAACCATGTCTCTTTATCCTTAGATGTCAACGAATGTGAGGAAATAGACAATACAGTAGGCATGCTACATGGACATATGTTCCGAAAGTGATTTTATTATGTAGTTGGCACTACAATACATGCTAATGTATTACAGTAGTTCACCAAAATAAGTTATGTATAAACGTTTAACCTACTTCGTTTGTTTTTGTCTCATTAGTAACTTATCTGGTACACTAATCTACAAGTTTAAACTTTCAGGAAGCTATGGAACAAATGATTGAACAGCCACAACCACCTGAAGGTGATGAGGCTACTACAGGCACAATGTCACCTCTTGCTGCAGTGCGTCAGTATCTCTCCACTAACAATGCAAAAAGCACCTTCCTGCATAATTCTGGGTTGGTTGTCAAGGTAACCTCGTCCCAATTGCCTACCGAACAAAATCTTCCTGCTAGACAAAGTGATATATTTGTGCTCCAGACACAAGTCCAATACCTAATGGACGTTGTTTCGGAAACAAGAATAGTGGTTGAGAAATGTCGTCAAGATATGAATGGATTTGAAACCATACTATTAGACATTCGCTTCGTTGTTCAAGAGCAATGGCGGAAAAAAGGTGGAGATCGTGCTGCTCCATCAGATTCCACAGCCTGAAACATTAGCACTCAGGTCAAATGATATGTTCTTCTATACATCTGATGGTGCTTTTATCTGGAAGGACTGTAAACTTTATGCCAACATGCCTTTTGTTGTATGGTTGGAATTTATTTTGTTGTGATACAACATTTATGATGCTGCCACAGGCTGCAGTAATTACGACACTATTTTTGTATAGTGTAGGTTTATCTTAGCAATGTATTCAGCCGAAAGCTTCGTAGGAGCCCAACATGCTAACATTCGTCGGGCCCATTCCAATTGGGCTAAAATCGATTACGGGCCGAAATTGGCATGTAGCCCAGTAAAAATATCTGGGCCTAAATCAGCATAAGCTTTCATATTTTTCTGGTAGGCCTGTGCCCATAGTGGGCCGTTAACAGGCCTAAACATAATTTGGGCGATTAGTAAAAATAGGCCGTTTACAGGTGTAAATATCTCGAGCCCATAAAAAACATGGGCCTTTAATAGACCAAAAGTGAGATTGGGCCCTGATTGTGCCAAATAACCCACTGGACTTAGCAGGCCGAAATGGTGGCCCATTTACGATGCGGATCTTTGACAGGCCGAAATTCGGACGGGCCGTAAATGCGCCGACCTAATACTCGGGCCTTTAACAGGCCGGAACTTTGGTCGGGCTAGATTATCGTCATTTTTATATGGGCCGTTAATGGGCCTGATATGACGTTGGGCCACATATGGCCCATGGTTTACGTCCGGCATTAACAGGCCGAAAATGACAACTGGCCGAAAGTGGCCCAAATCTATAGTGGGCCTCTAACAAGCTGTATGTCAGACATGGCTGAATATGACCCAAATCCTTCACGGTCGTTTATGGGTCGAAAGTTTTGATGGCCTGTAAATGGGCCCAAATGAAGCCGGACCTTTAACATGCCGGAAATACATCGGGCCGTAATTCGGCCCAATTACTTAGCAGACTGTTAACAGGCCAGAAGTGACCATGGGCCACGTTGATGACAAGTTTAGGACAGGTCGTTGAAGGGGGTATTTTATAGAGAATGTTGGGCCTTTAGCTGGGCCGGCCCATTATGGTCTACAGAATCTCGTGGGCCTTTAGCTGGGCTGGCCCATTATTGTCTGCAAAATCGTGTGGGCCTTTAGCTGGGTCGTGCCCATTATGGTCTGCTAAATTTTGTGGGCCTTTAGCTGGGCCGGCCCATTATGGTCCGCTAAATCTTATGGGCCTTCGGTTGGGCTGGCCCATTTAAACTTTGTGCGCCACTTTTGGGCCGGTCCACGTGTCAACATATCATAGGCCCATCTCCACCATTGGATGGGTGACACTTGTGCCAACACGGAGCTGACGCATGGATCCGTCAGCCAATGAGAATTTTACACGTGGAAAATCGGCATTGGTCGTGGCTGTTAACGGGTTATCGGATCCAAAATCCGACCCGATAGCTTAACGGCGTTCCGTTACGGTGGATGCCACGTGTCGGTCACCCTTGACGAAAGCACTTCTGTGACGCGCGATTTATCGTCATGGAAGTGGGCACTTCCGTGATGATAATTTTGGTAATGTCATGGAACACTTCTACGACAGCACATGTATGACTATCTTGGTTCTGTCATAAAATCGTCATGGATGTACATACATGACAGAAAACGCGACCTACTGTGACAAACACGTATTATCACGGAAGTGTATTTTTTTTGTAGTGCGCGCGCCCACCCCTGCTGGGCGCGCCCCTTGTCTCCTAGGCCCCCTGGTGGCCCTCCGGTGTCCATCTTATGCTATATGAAGGCTTTTACGCTGAAAAAAATCAGAGGCAAGCTTATGGGACGAAACTCCCCCACCACGAGGCGGAACCTTGGCGGAACCAATCTAGAGCTCCGACAGAGCTGTTCTGCGAGGGAAACTTCCCTCCGGGAGGGGGAAATCATCACCATCGTCATCACCAACGATCCTCTCATCGGGAGGGGGTCAATCTCCATCAACATCTTCACCAGCACCATCTCCTCTCAAAACCCTAGTTCATCTCTTGTATCCAATCTTGTATCAAAACCACAAATTGGTACCTGTGGGTTGCTAGTAGTGTTGATTACTCCTTGTAGTTGATGCTAATTAGTTTACTTGGTGGAAGATCATATGTTCAGATCCTTCATGCATATTATTACTCCTCTGATTATGAACATGAATATGCTTTGTGAGTAGTTACGTTTGTTCCTGAGGACATGGGTGAAGTCTTGCTATTAGTAGTCATGTGAATTTGGTATTCGTTCGATATTTTGATGAGATGTATGTTGTCTTTCCTCTAGTGGTGTTATGTGAACGTCGACTACATGACACTTCACCATTATTTGGGCCTAGAGGAAGGCATTGGGAAGTAATAAGTAGATGATGTGTTGCTAGAGTGACAGAAGCTTAAACCCTTGTTTATGCGTTGCTTCGTAAGGGGCTGATTTGGATCCATATGTCTAATGCTGTGGTTAGGTTTACCTTAATACTTCTTTTGTAGTTGTGGATGCTTGCAATAGGGGTTAATCATAAGTGAGATGCTTGTCCAAGTAAGGCCAGTACCCAAGCACCGGTCCACCCACATATCAAATTATCAAAGTACCGAACGCGAATCATATGAGCGTGATGAAAACTAGCTTGACGATAATTCCCATGTGTCATCGGGAGCTCTTTTCTCATTATAAGAAATTGTCTAGGGTTGTCATTTGCTACAAAAAGGATTGGGCCACCTTGCTGCACTTTATTTACTTTCGTTGCTTGTTACTCGTTACAGTTTACCTTCTCACAAAACTATCTGTTACCTACAATTTCAGTGCTTGCAGAGAAAACCTTACAGAAACCGCTTGTCATTTCCTTCTGCTCCTCGTAGGGTTCGACACTCTTACTTATCAAAAGGACTACGATAGATCCCCTATACTTGTGGGTCATCAATAAGCAGCATCGCCCTCTTCACACTCCAATGTTATCTTCCTATCACCATGCACCATGATGGTACCTTTATGACCCGACATTTTAAGATGCAGATAAACATAGCAAGGTCGTGCCATAAACTTGGCGCAAGCTGGCCGCCCGAACAAGGCATGATAAGGGCTCTTGATCTTAGCAACTTCAAAAGTCAAAGTTTCAGCCCTGTAGTCATGCTCATTACCAAAAGCTACTTCCAAGGCTATCTTACCCACCGGATATACCGACTTACCAGGCACCACCCTTGAAAGGATGTAGAGGACGGCTTAAGATCTTTGTCAGTCAGATTCATATGGCAAAAATTATCATAACACATGATATTGATACTGCTGCCACCATCCATAAGAACCTTCGTGAATTTGTAACCTCCAACTTGGGGAGCAACCACCAAAGCTAGTTGACCCGGGTTGTCAACCCAGGGCGGGCGATCCTCACGGCTCCATACAATGGGTTGCTCTGACCATCGTAAGTATCAAGGGACCACCGACTCAACCACACTCGCCTCTCATTTATGAACCTTCTGATCTTGCTTGCACAAGCTTGTGGTAAAAACATGATGTTGTCTACTATTCAGCTTCTTTGGATTACTCTGATACCCAGACTGTTGCTGCTGATTACCTTGATTGGGCTATTGATTAAAACCACCTTGATTGCCCTGGCCTTGAAATCCAGAGTTTGAGGCTCCACCTCCAAAGCCGGGCCCATGAGAGTTGGACCCTAACCCGCCATGCGGGCCATGATTGTCCTGATAAAAGCCGGAATTTGTATACTCCCTCATGATGAAGCAATCTTTCCATAGATGAGTGGTCGGCTTGTCTTGAGAACTGTGCTTTGGGCAAGGCTGATTCATTATCGCCTCAAGGTTGAACTTTGGCCCGCCAAACCGGGGTGTTGATGACTTCCCCTTCCAAACCGCCGTATTATGCTACTGTCCCTTTGCGCCGCCGTTCTTCTTCCCCTTACTAGCCTTCTCCTCATCAGACTCAGGGTCCTTAGTATTATCAGATTCGGCGTATTTGACAAAAGCCGCCATGAGCTCTTTCATATCATTGAAGTGGCGCTTAAGCCGCCCTAGCTTCTGTTTGAGGGGAAGGAACCGACAATTTTTCTCCAAAATTAGGACGGCTGAACCGGCGTTGATGCTATCCGATGAATGGATAATAGCCGAAATCCAGCGTACCAAATGGGCAGTTGACTCGCCCTCACTCTGGATACAAGTGTCTAAATCAAGAGTTGACATAGGCTGCTTGCATGTGTCCTTGAAATTCTGAATAAAGCACGTCTTCAATTCATCCCATGATCTGATAAAGTTAGGGGGCAGTCCTTTTAGCCAGGTGCGAGCCGGCCCATCCAACATCATGGTGAAATACTTAGCGCACACAACATCATTGACGTCCAACATCTCCATGACTAGCTCATAGCTCTCAATCCAAGTCTTCGGGGGTGATCCGCTGTGTAATTGGGCACCTTGCGGGGGCCCTTAAAATCCTTGGGCATGAGCACATTACGCAAAGCCGGCACTAGGCACGGCACGCCAATGGTCCTAGAAGTCATCCCAGCCTCAACAGACACCCACGGGTTAAGCTGAGGTTGTTGACGAGCCACTAACTGGGCCGCCAGTTCAGCCTCCCGACGTGCCCTGGCCTGGTCCACCAAAATCTTATCATGGTTATCAACATGTGGCGGGTCATGCCCACGAGGATGGTTACGGCACCGCTCACTGCTCGAAACAACTGGCGATTCAATATGCCGGCTATAATTCTGACTGGGGCGTGGAGTCGAATGAATCCGCTCGCGGTTGTATGAGTACACCGCTTGTTGAGCTACCACAGTTTGAAGAAGCTCTCTTGCCCTTCGTATCTCGAGCACCATGGGAGACTCACCTTGCACCGGGAGAGCCGCCAGTCGCGATGCCGCAGCAATCATGTTGTCCAAAGGGTTAGAATAATGACCCGGCGGCGTTGGCACTTGCTGAGGCAGGGTCAAATTCAAGCGAGGCGGGTCTGCAATACGTGGTTGAACCGCCACCCCGGTCACGGGTGCCTCAACAGCCAGGTTTACCTCAGGCGGGTTACTTGATCCAGTCCCAGGCGTGTTGAAAAGATTCCTCGCATCATACTTTAAAGGCAAACAAGTTTGGTGCCTCCTTCGCAGAACAGCGTTAGATGTGTTCTAATCCAAGCTTAACCAGAAATTTTCTGCTTGAATCTGTTGCGACTCAGCGTCCAGGGCGGCTCGCTCCGTCACTATCCTAGCGCTCTCTGCATTAGCTGTGTTCTGATCCAAGCTTAACTAGAAATTTTCGGCCTGGGCTATCTCATCTCGCAGTTTCCTGACATCCACCTTATGTTGTGCTTGAGTCTCCAGAGTTACTTCTATAGCCATTAGTGTTGCCACATCCAAGAGCTCGGACAAGACCTGAGTTGGCGGGCGCACTAGGCCACTTGCCCTGGCTGTCGCCACAGCCGTTGAACCGGAAGTCATAGCCGCCACAGTTGATGAATTTAGCACTGGCTGCATGCCGGCCATGAAGATCTCCACTCTGTTCGGCGGCTCATAGGGGTTCGGAATACTATTGCCATCAGAATAGCCCCCAAGCCTGCCGTCTTGCAGTTGATACATGGAATTGGTCTCACCGGTTGATGACTCATCATCAGAGTATATGGTTGTCTCTTCACCGGACACAGATCCTTCCTCAAGATCCGTCCCATGAATAAAACCAACAAAGGTGTGCTTCACGATGGTTTGAACCTTGGTGGGTCGCGCACGCCAAGCCGTCTTGATGATGTTAGTGTAGGTGTCCGGCTCAGGCTCCGACTCGCCGATCTTGCCGATGAAGACGTGGATTCTACCGAAGGGGACCCGGTACCCATATTCGATTGAACCGGCCTCGGGACCCCAGCGGCGACTCTTGGTCATCCGGCCCATGGCGTATCCCTTGTTCCCTGAGAAACTGCCCTTCAAGAACTCGAAACCACCGTGCGTTGGCCCCATGGTGGACGCCAACTGTCGTGGACTTAACAGGCAGATGCCCTAGCACAAGAACTTAGGTGTGGAGCCATCACAACTAGGTTAGCTTGAAGGGGTTGAACGGGACAAAGGACACAGAGATTTTACCCAGATTCGGCCCCTCTCAATGAGGTAAAATCCTACTCGTTCTTTAGGTTGTATTACTTGGGTTTCGATTGCCGGGGACTGAATACGCTTGACCTAGTTCTCGATCGATTGTTTCTTGAGTTAACCCGCTGCTGGGTCACCCCTTTATACATAGGTTAATGCCCGGAGGCTTACAGAGTCCCGGCCGGCTCACACAAAATGTGATCGACTCGTTTCTAACTAAGCTTGCCTTACAAAACAAGTTTAACATATGGTGCCTCACTCCTGTGGGCCTCAAGCCGTTTCCGGGTCTTGGGACTTCATCAGGCTCGCTCTACGAACCGTCATCTCCATGTCTTCTTGGACCTTATTGAGCCTCTTCATCTTTAAGTCGCCAATGGCATGACCCGACCCCTCCTGGGCGGGTCATACCTAGTAGTTATACCCCCAACACTATAGCTGATGGAGGAAAGCTACTTAGTGATTTCTCTTGTTTCCAAGTTCCTTAGCAAATTTAGGGCATTGAACTTGTGTTTGATTTTAGAGTTCTACAACTTACAGGATATGATATAATCCTAGGATCAGACTGGATGTACAGACACAGTCCTGTCACTTTTGATCTACCAAAAATGAGACTAGGAGTCAGAAATACCACCGGAGAAACAATAACATTTATTGATGAAAGCTTGCCCACAAGTCCTTGTACTCCTAGATACAGACAATATATTGGATAACATGCTCACTGGAGCTCTTATGTGGATTTAACCTGATAGAGGGGAGGGTCCCAATCTTTTGATGAGATGATAACTATTGATTTTGTAGAGGCGATTTTCACGACCCGACTACAAACGTGCACGACGTTGCACCTTAGCAATCACTAAACCAATCTCCGGGAAGTTACTAACGATGCCGGAAGCACGATCAGCTTGACCACGAAGGTCTATTCCTGCAAGCAATCGAAGAACAAGCAAGAATATGATAAAAGCAATATGAATATTGCGAATATGGATGAAGTATTGATAAAAGTGGGGATCCGTAAGCAGTCTTGGTCTGATCGCTGGACACCAACGAAGTACACGAAGTTGCAATGGCTATCTTTTAACTAAAGAAATCCCAAGGAAAAGGCTACTAGATGGATCTAATTATATAGGAGCAAGGGGTGGAGGCCAAGGAGGTGAGAGGACGTCCCAAGGCAACCTAAAACTAACCCTAGGTCGTACAAGGCTCATGGACCCAAGTGGAGGTGATGCAACACCTTTGGACTTGTAGTTTGTCTCGGATTTTGCTGCAGCGTCAGATTGTTTCATCAATATATCAATGCTCTGGATGAATATAAAGGTAAATCCAATTTGGTTGGAAATAGCACGAAATCTACTTTCCAACAAAAAAAGAATCACCCAATTCGGAGTCCGTATGAAAGAGTTCTTGGCGTTTTGAGTCAGATATGTCTGTGCAGCCCGAATCTGAATCCAGAACGTGAGAGACTTGGACTCTATCTTCTCTTGGCCCAAAAGTGACGTCAGAGGACTTTTTGAACAACACCTAAACCTCTCCTTTTCCCTCATCTTCATATGTGGATTGTACCAATGTCCCATACACCTGCAATTAGACATGGCACAAAAGTCTGTGAAGTATTTTTGTCCTGGATGACATAAATAAATTATTGCATAGTTTGCATTAGAAATCACCTCAAAAATATACATGTATGCAATATTTTTGGTCGTATCCAAGGTAGTCATGTCCTCATCACAACCTGTCCAACTGGAAAATGTTCTTGATATTGTTCACAAACCTGCAATAGCTGAAATGTTGGACAATTTCATATATATTTTTTCTGAGCCCACTGGCCTACCACCATAGAGGGACCGTGACCATGCAATCAATTTAGAGCCTGGAGCTCCTGTGATCAATCAAAGAGCATGTAGACTTCCTCATCACCAAAAAATACATTAGATGAAATAATCAAGGACCTACTTCAAAAAGGGATTATCAGATTAAGCCACATCCCTTATTCCTCCCCTGCTATATTGGTGAAGAAAAATGATTTAACTTGGACATTATGAATTGATTACAGGAAACTAAATGCATATACAATCATAAACAAATATCCTATACCTATGATCAAAGATTTGCTTGATGAGCTAAATGGAGCGACCATCTTGACCAAGATAGATCTCAGAAGTGGATACCACCAAACCAGAATGAAGGAAGGAGACATAGAAAAAATTGCTTTTACCACACATATAGGGTTATTTGAATTCCTGGTCATGCCATTTGGAGTGACTAATGGAACTCCAATTTTCACACAACTTATGCACACTGTTTTGGGCCCTCTATTAAGACATTATGTGCTAGTTTTCTTTGATGACATTTTAATATTCAACAAGATATACTAGGAACACTTGGAACATCTAGCTCTAGTCTTGGAAGCCCTGAGGAAACATCAATTATATGCCAAAATCTCAAAGTGCACTTTTGCACAATCAAAGGTGGAGTACCTGGGCTATGTTTGTCGAATTTCGGGTTCCGGCAGACCCTTGAGGTTCGAACACTGGGGTGCGCGCGGAGATCACACCCTCGGCCTACCCATGTTTCACCGCCTCGCTAGGATCTAAACTACACGAAGAAAAACACTAGGCACACAAGATTTATACTGGTTCAGGCCACCATTGTGGTGTAATACCCTACTCCAGTTTGTGGTGTGTGGATTGCCTCTGGGGCTGATGAGGAACAGTACAAGGGAAGAACAGCCTCGCGAGGGTCTGTTCTTGGTTGGTGCGATGAACTGCTAGGGGAGTTCAGTCGCCTCTCTCTGTGTGTCTTGGATGTGGATCCAGTCAGATCTCCCCTACCCTGTGGGTGGCTAGTCCTATTTATAGGCGAAGGCCCCGGGCCTCTTCCCAAATATTGAGAGGGAAGGGCGCCAACAATTGGCCATTTTGAAGGGGAACATCTAGTACACTTATCCTGACTAAAGTTGGTCCTCGCCTGCCAAAAGACCCTGACGATGACGCTGGCTTGGGCTCGACGATGACCTCCGTTCTGCCGTCCTGCTGGTCTTGGTCTTGTCGCACCGAAATGGTTACCCTTGCTTGATACCCTTGCCTGCGCTTGCCCCCTTTGCACCAAAGGGGAAACAAGGACTCTGCATAGGCTGGCGCCCGCCTGGCCTTGGTCGGCATGGCTTGCGTCACGAGCACCTCGTGAGGTACCCTGTCTTGATCTCTCCGCCTCCTCATGAGTCAGCCTGACGAGGCCGTGCCTGAGGAAGCCTCCTGTCGTCCGCCCCGCGAGGCTTGGCCCCTCGCGAGGGTCTTGAGCATGTGTTCATGTGGATGGGCTGTATTGGGCCACTCCTTGAGCCACGCCGCAGGCCGCAGGCAGGCAAGTCTGGGTACCCCCATTCCCAGAACGCCGACAGTAGCCCCCGGGCCCAAGGCGCGCTTGGACTTGGCTTAGCAGAGAAGCGAAGAGGCAAGTGCGAAGCGCCGCGGGCCCCAATAGCCTGCGACCTTGGGCGTCGCGTGGCGGTTGATTGGACATGGGCGTCCTGGCTCTGCCACGACGCCTCGGCAACTGCACAAGCTGATAAGGGGGCGGTACCTGTCTAGGCTTACCTTCTTTGCCTTCTCCTTCACCGCCCAGATCTCCTTTCTTGCTCCTGCCCTTCTTACTTCCGAAATCCCCAGATCCACTCCAACTCTGCATCCTAGCAAGGCATGGCGCCTCGCCAGACCCCAGCAGGAGCATGGTACTCGCCTGCCTTGGATCCTCTGAATGTGTCAGAGAAGAATCTTGCTCGAACGCGCCAGATGATGGCGATGCAAGGCCACAACGGGGCGGCCGCGCTCAAGGTCGGCACCGCCCTTCCTGAGGCCAGAGGAAACACCTTCTACCCGCTCTTCGTGAGCGCCATCGCTGCCGGTCTGGTGCCTCCTTTTTCCGAGTTCTTCCTTTCTGTTCTTCACCATTACAATCTGCAAGCCGTGCATCTCCATCCCAACTCCGTTCTTCTCCTGGCGATTTTTGCCTACTATTGTGATGCTCATGTCGGGGTGAGGCCTTCGGTGGCCTTGCTGCGCCACTACTTCTACCTCCAGGTCTCCCGCGGTCCCATCACCGTGTGCGCGAGCTTTATCGCACACGGCAGCTCCAACGCTATCTCGAAGCCCGGGAAGAGAATTGAGGGCTTCAGGAGCAAGTGGGTCATGGTGGTCGCTGGGAGCACCCACTCCCGGCTGATTCTGCCCACGGGGCAGCCCATGTCTGTCGACGCTTGGTCCCGCGCGAAGCTCGTTGATCCCCGTGCGAGGCTGGTGCTGGAGCAGATGGACGCGGACTTGTGGCCGGACAACATGGCGACGGCGAAACTGACTGGGGCGTCGCTCCTGAGGAAGTTCCTGGAGCATCGGGTGTCCCCGCTCCGGGAACACCCGCTCCCGCTGTGGAAGCTTGGGAGGGCCGATGCCGCCCTCCGCTCGAACCCCGAAGCCCTAGCCGATGAGGATCTGGCCGCGGTCCTCCAACCCTTGGTTGGGGGAAACATGGCGAGGTTGGAGGAGCTCCCGTGCCCTTGTTCCTTCGGGATGATTGGGAGCAGGTGGTGAACTCCATGTCCGCTTTTGACGAGGGCGGGCATGTGCCCGCGGAGGTTTCTGAGGCCCCGACAGCCCTGGCGATGGTGAATGTATCCTCTAGCGACTCCAGCGGAGAGGAGGAAGAAGAGGAGGAGGAGGACGAGGAGCCCGATTCGGAGGCGACCGATGGGGAGTCGATAACGCCCCTTCCTCGGCCTAGGTCCCGCACTCTTCGCCTCATGCCGGATGACGACGAGGATGGCGACGAGTGGTGTGGCGAGAGCTCGCCCCTGATCCCGAAGAAGGACAGGACGGGTGAGGGAGTCCTGGACTAGGGGGTGTCCGGACAGCCGAACTGTCATCGTCCGCCGGACTCCAAGACTACGAAGATACAAGATTGAAGACTCCGTCCCGTGTCCGGATGGGACTTTCCTTGGCGTGGAAGGCAAGCTTGGCGATACGGATATGTAGATCTCCTACCATTGTAACCGACTCTGTGTAACCCTAGCCTCCTCCGGTGTCTATATAAACCGGAGGGCTTTAGTCCGTAGGACACAACATACATTACAACAATCATACCATAGGCTAGCTTTAGGGTTTAGCCTCCTTGATCTCGTGGTAGATCCACTCTTGTACTACCCATATCATCAATATTAATCAAGCAGGACGTAGGGTTTTACCTCCATCGAGAGGGCCCGAACCTGGGTAAAACATCGTGTCCCTCGTCTCCTATTACCATCCGCCTAGACGCACAGTTCGGGACCCCCTACCCGAGATCCGCCGGTTTTGACACCGACATTGGTGCTTTCATTAAGAGTTCCTCTGTGTCGTCACAGATAGGCTTGATGGCATCTTCAACCAACAACGCTGTCCAGGGTGAGACTTTTCTCCCCGGACAGATCTTCGTATTCGGCGGCTTCGCACTGCGGGCTAATTCACTTGGCCATCTGGAGCAGATCGAAAGCTACGCCCCTGGCCATCAGGTCAGGTTTGGAAGCCTAAACTTCATAGCCGACGCCCACGGGGACTTGATCTTCGACGGGCTCGAGCCAAAGCCGAGCGCGCCGCACTGTTGCGATGGGCATGATCTAGCTCTACCGCCGAACAGTGCCTTGGTGGCCGCACACGAATCCGCTTTGGCCCTTAGTCTGGAGCCGATCGCCCAGATCGAGGATCGGTGGATGGACGCCACCTCGGGGGCTTCAACTTCCACGGCGATGGAGCCAAACACTAATCTTGTCCCTCGCGAAACTCGTGATTCCGTGGTGCCGGACCCCTTACCGGACTCCGAACCTCCCACGCCCCTACCAATCGAATCGGATTGGGCGCCGGTTATGGAATTCACCGCCGCGGACATCTTCCAACACTCGCCCTTCGGCGACATCCTAAATTCGCTAAAGCATCTCTCGCTATCAGGAGAGTCCTGGCCGGACTATGGCCAGGATGGTTGGGATACGGACGACAAAGAAATTCAGAGCCCACCCACCACCCACTTTGTAGCCACTGTCGATGATCTTACCGACATGCCAGAATACGACTCCGAAGGCATCGACGGCATGGACGACGATGCCGGAAACGAACAAGAACCAGCGCCTGTAAAGCGCGTAAGGACCACCTCGTCATACGACGTATACATGGTGGATACCCCAAAAGGAAGCGACAACGAGGACCAATGGGGCGCGGCAGAAGATAATCCTCCCGACAAACAACGAAAACGGCGACGCAGACGCCGCCCTAAGTCCCGCCTCGACAACGACAGCGCTCTTAATGACCCAGCAATACAGCAGGGCAAACCATTGGACGACGACAAGCAACCGTCCGAACAAGACGAGTCAGACAATCAGTCCGGGCCCGGCGGAAAAAATAGTCTGGACGATCTCACACCAGACACGCCGCCGGAGAGTAAAAACCTTCGGAAAAGACTCGTCAACACCGCAAGAAGCTTGAAGAAGGAAAAACGGAAGCTCAAAACAGCGGAAGACACACTCAGAATGAGGTGGAGCAAAGTGCTCAAAACCGCGGATAAATACGGCAATAGCCACCAATCAAAGAGCTACCCGAAGCGCAAGCTGCTGCTAGAATTTGACGAGGAGGCCATAGAGCCCTCACAGTCAAAAAATAAAGAGGCTGCCTGGTTGGATAGACGGCCAGATGATAGGCCAAATTCTGAAAGCGGCGCCGCACATAAACCGACTAATGAACCTGGAAAGATAGATGGCCCAGCAAGGTCCATTTACGGGCCAAAGAAGAAGGCCCCAGGAAGCAATGCAACACGTCAAGTGTCCGAAGATAGTGGCACACCCAAATACAGGGGCGCCGCACACCCACTATGTTTCACCAATGAGGTGCTGGACCACAAATTCCCAGCAGGATTTAAACCCATAAACATAGAGGCCTACGATGGAACAACAGACCCTGGAGTCTGGATAGAAGATTATATACTACACATACACATGGCCAGAGGAGATGATCTCCACGCCATAAAATACCTACCCCTCAAGCTCAAAGGGCCAGCCCGTCATTGGCTTAAAAGCCTCCCAGAAAACACTGTTGGAAGTTGGGAAGAGCTCGAGGACGCGTTTAGAGCAAATTTTCAAGGGACTTATGTCCGCCCTCCGGATGCAGATGATCTAAGTCATATAACTCAACAGCCCGGAGAGTCAGCGCGCAAATTCTGGAACAGGTTCCTCACCAAAAAGAACCAAATAGTCGACTGTCCGGACGCCGAAGCCTTAGCAGCTTTTAAACACAACGTCCGAGATGAGTGGCTCGCCAGACACCTCGGCCAAGAGAAACCGAGGACAATGTCCGCGCTAACAAGCCTCATGACCCGCTTCTGTGCGGGAGAGGATAGCTGGCTAGCAAGATGCAGCACCAGCGACCCAAGTACATCCGAGACAAGAGATGGAAACGGAAAATCACGGCGCAGAAAAGAGCAGCGCCGGAATAAAGAGAAAAGCCCAAAGAGCACGGCAGTCAATGCCGGATTCAAAAGCTCGCGGCCAAACAACAAAACACCGCCTCTTAAGGATGACAGCAACGAGCTATCCAACTTAAACAAGATTTTGGGTCGGATATGTCAAATCCACAGTACCCCCGGAAGGCCTGCAAACCACACCCATCGAGATTGTTGGGTTTTCAAACAGTGCGGCCGACTAAACGCCGAACACAAGGGGCTCAACGCGTCAAGCAAATACGATAAACCCCACCAGCAGAGCACCGGAAAACAAAAGACTTTCCCACAAGAGGTCAAAGCAGTAAATTCACTTCATGTGATAATACGGAAAAACAGTGCGGCATCCATTAAAATGGGTCTCGCATGGTCCAACCCAGCGGAACATAGAGATTGGACATCAAAACCAATCACTTTCGACCACCTGGATTATTCCAGAAGCGTTCGAAATGCAGGATGGACTGCCCTGATATTGGATCCTATAATCGACGGACTGAAATTTACACAAGTCCTGATGGATGGAGGCAGTTACTTAAACCTGCTGTATCCAAACACAATCCGCAAGTTGGGGATAGACCTTACTAAAATTCAACACAGCCGCACTTCCTTTAAAGGAGTGATGCCAGGCCCTTACGCCAAGTGCACAGGCTCCCTATTACTAGAAGTTGTGTTCGGATCACCGAACAACTTTCGACGCGAAAAACTAATCTTTCATATCGTCCCATTTAAAAGTGGATATCAAGCACTCTTGGGACGAGAGGCTTTTGTCCGTTTCAACGCCATACCACATTACGCGTCTCTTACACTCAAGATGCCCGGTCCACGTGGCATCATTTTAGTGCGAGGATCACTTAAAGACCCCGGGCACGGATAGACGAATCCGGCATAAGTAGGCTAGGGGCTCCCTAGCCGCACATCCCTTAACAAGGGGCTGCGCACACAAACAACAGCGAGTTCATACAGACCCCGCTTTACTTATTTATATTTCTTCTTTCACATATACTTTTTTCGCACGAATTCTTTTCAAACTAAGTTCCTCTCATTTTACAGATGAACAACGTGCACACCCGTCCAGGTTAACGGCACAACGGAGACACAGGCGCAGACGTGCAGTAGGGACCCGTTGCGAGGATTCTTTTCAGATTAAGACCCTGTGTAAACCTTTTTTACTGTCTCTTGTTGTTATTCTCCCTTGGTTTCTTCTTATAACCAAAGCGGAGCCTGACATTTTGGCATCGGCCGCGTCAGAGGACCACGCCCGTACCTGGACACTAGGGGCTTAGGGCATTGTTCTGCCCATTATTATAAAGACCGAACACCTTAGGGAGTGTTCGGCGTCTCGAGTTAGGCATTATATGCATCAGCTCCGAATCATGTCTTTGGTCAAATGTTGGGTTTGCCCAGCTCCTGTGTTTTGCTGCCTTACGTTCCGTATCATCGGCTAATGCGGCACCAGGAGAACTACTGCGATTGTGCCCCAGTTCGGCTGGGCGAGCACCTCAGTAGAGAAAGCCGAAAACTGACTGTCATGATATAGCGAGAGACTGGTCAACCACTCGATCGACTACCAGAATGTTTAGAATTCCCCGCTTTGACGAAGGACCGTTTCCCAGTCAGGCACACACGCGCCCCGAACTCAGAGAAGCACGGTGCCCCAAGGGGCTATATCGTAGCCCCACCCTCGAACTCCACTGGCTAAGTGAAAGTGATAAAGCATTATAGTCCGGATTGCCTCGTTTGCTACGCTACCACCTCCTTAACAGGACGGAGACGTCGGATTAAGTGTGAAAACGCGCTATTTTTGCGAACACCCCCGCACCTTGTGCGTGGGGGCTGAAGCCGAAGACTGCAATCTTTCAGGTTATACAAATGTATACGTAAACGACCGCATAGGAGATATTTTACTACTTGGGACGCACAAGTATAAAAAGCAGTTATAGCATAATCATCGTTTTACAAGCTAAAACGTTCATTTGAACGTGACATTTTTTGAGCACTGTGACTCTATTACACGAGCGCCACGCATAACTTCCCCAAAATAGTGCTCGACGGGTAACCGGCTTTCGTCCGAACCCTGGGCGGCAACAGCAGCGACATCCATCTCTGTCCAATGTGTCTTCACACGGGCAAGAGCCATCCGCGCGCCTTCGATGCAGGCCGACCGCTTCATCTCCTTGATATGCGGCACCGCTCCAAGAAATTGCTGCAACAAGCCGAAATAGCTCGTCGCCTTGGGCCTCTCCGGCCAGACATGAGCCATGATGTCAGTCATGGCAAGTCCGGACAATCTATTTAGCTCGGCCCATTCGGCCAACCGATCGGTCAACGGAAGTGAACGATCCGGACTATGGAATTGAGACCAAAATAGCTCTTCCGTCTTGTGATCCTTCTGGCTCCGGAAGTGCTCAACGGCATCAGCCGCACTTGCCGCTAAGTCCATATATGGATCCTCCGGACCCCACAGCTGGCCAAGTTGAGCATACTTTTGATCCGTAAACCGGCGACGCAACAGAAAAGGCTTGCCAGCCGCAATATCTCCGGCCTGGCGCAGCTCCTCCTTCATAGCCTGCATTGCAGAACGGGCATCCTTGGCCTCGGCGGTGGCCTTCCCCAGGTCCTCCCGCTCCGATAAGCGCTTCTTTTCAAGAGCCTCATTGCGGTCGGCAGCATCTTTTAATTTCACGGCAAATTCGGCCACCTTTTCCCTGCTTAGGCAGTCTGCAGCCTTTTCGGCTTTAAACTCCTCGGCCGCCCTCGAGGCAGCCGCATCACTCCTTCGGGCTTGCTCCTTAGCTTGAGCAAGTTCGGCCCGAAGGCTCTCCACAGCAGCAGCACCGTCTGTATCACAGCATATACATTATCAGAGGCAGGCTTTGACCCCCTTAAATAAGCGACTGTGGAGAATTCATTTACCTTGCGACTCGTCAAGTCGCCGGTTGACAAGTGCGATGTCCGCATCCGCCACATCAAGTTGCCGCATTAACTCGGCAACTCCACTAGTCCGGCTAGCCCTCGGACTATCCGCCACCTGCATAGGAATGGCGACATTCATTACTTGAGATTTTGATCCTCGGCACGCTGTCGCTTTCGACAACCTACTGAGTCTCAGGGGCTACTATCTATACAGGGCGCACTTTTATGTGCAAAACTGTCAAAAAAGGTGCGTCATTCTTGCGTACCTCAAATCCCGCCAGCAAGCTCCTGGCGGCACTATGCAATCCGTTCTCGGCGGACGAAATCCTTCCAATCACCATACGCATCAAAGCGCGGTGATCTTCTGAGATGGACGCTCTCTCAAGCAGATTCTTCAGTTCTCCCGGCCGGATACTAGTGGGCGCCGAACTCTCCGGCCCCTCTGGACTCGGGGACACCCTCCGTGATGATACTTCAGGCTCGTCTGCCCTATCCGGCGATGCAGCAGTCGGAGGCATTTCGCTCTCCATCATCTCCGGATGAAGATCCCCCGAAGACGAACTCATCTGAGAAGTCCGCAAATCCGAACTGTAAAGCAAAACTTCGGTTATCCATAGAGGCACAAATGGAGGTATTTTCTTATTAATGAACTCCCCTTTTCCTACTCACGGCTCGCTGGAGGGCTGATCCTTCAAAGACGATTGTACGTCCGGGTTCTCCCCGGACGCCGGACCCCCCTGTGAAGATCTCTTCCCCCGTTTAGGGGCTTTGGCCTCCGGATCTTCGGAGGCGGTCCTCTTCTCCCCCTAGAAGGAGGGGTTTTTGATCCCCCCCTCTTCAGACGCCCCTTTGGGCGAAATAATAGCTCCTCTATCTTCCCCATCGCTCCCTTCTACGGGCGCGACCTCCAACATTCTGACCAGCACGGGCTCCAGTGCGGTCTCTGGGAGGGGAGCCGGACACCTTATCAGCTTTGATCGCGCTACCCACTCCTGATGAAAAGTAATGGGTCAGGAGGCGAACTCTAGAAAAGCAGACAAACAAAACGTCCGAACTCTGAGCTTTTTACCTGAGTATCCGGGCAATTGCAGCTTAGGCCTGCGTCCTCGGTCAATTCCGGACACGCTACCTGCGGTCCGAAGAACAACTTGTACATCTCCACGGGTGTCGCACCCATGAAGTGTTGGAGAATTCGAGGTCCCTTCGGATTGAACTCCCATAAACGGAGAGGACGGCATTTGCAGGGCAGAAGACGCCTGATTAGCATAACCTGCATCACCACGACCAGATTGATCTCCCTCGCCTGGAGGTCTCGAATCCGGCCCTGCAATGAGGCCACGTCTTCGAACGGCCCCCAATTGAGCCCTTGGTTGACCCACGACATCAGTCAGCGTGGAGGTCCCGGGCGGAATGAAGGCGGCGGCTTTTGCTTGCTGCCCTTCGGAGCGGTGATATAGAACCACTCCTGCTACCACAGTCCGAGCTCCTCTTGGAAGGAACCCTCGGGCCACGGGGCATCGGCCCTTCTGCTTATGGCCGCCCCGCCGCACTCCGCTTGACGCCCCCCGATCATCTTCGGCTCCACGTTAAAGGTCTTCAGCCACAGGCCGAAGTGGGGAGTGACGCGGAGGAAGGCTTCGTAGACGATAATGAATGCGGAGATATGGAGGATGGACTCCGGAGCCAAGTCGTGAAAATCCAGCCCGTAGTAGAACATGAGCCCTCTCACGAAGGGGTCCGTCGGGAAGCCTAAACCCCGACGGAGGTGGGATACGAAGACAACGTACTCACCGGGCTCGGGAGCGGGCATGGCCTGCCCTTGGGCAGGCAACCTATGCGAAATCTCGTAGGACAGGTACTTGGCCTCACGCAGCTTTAACACGTCCTCCTCCGTGACGGAGGAGGGCATCCACCGACCCTAGAGGTCGGAGCCAGACATGGTTGAGAATCCGAAGCGCTCGAATCTGGGGCTCTGGGTGTTGGAACTGGGAGCAAGGATGAGATTCGATGCGAGATTGAAGAAAAGAAACGAGCCTTGGTCCTCTTATAAAGGGGAAAAATACCAAGAGTCGTCTCCGTGACCGTTCGGGATTCACCTTCGATAGAGGAGGCATGGCGACGGGCACGGTTGGGTTACCCACGCACGTATTGATGAGAATCCTGGAATAAGGGGAACACGATCTCTGCTTCGACAGGACGTGCCAAGGAAACCGCCTCGCTAAACGTGCTGAGGTGGTATAATAAAAAACGATTTAAATAAAGGCTTGGAAGCGGTGTGATGTCATGCCGCATAATACGTCAGCAGATTGGACTTGTGTACATTTTATTTTCACTATGGTGGAATGTGGAATTTATTTTGAAGAGCCGGACACTATCCTGGTGTTCATGATCTTCTCTGGATTATTCAAGGGAGGAACCCGCCTTGCAATGCCGAACATTATGCGCACCGGACTTATCATCATTGAAGCCTGGTTCAGGGGCTACTGAGGGAGTCCTGGACTAGGGGGTGTCGGACAGCCGGACTGTCATCGTCCGCCGGACTCCAAGACTACGAAGATACAAGATTGAAGACTCCGTCCCGTGTCCGGATGGGACTTTCCTTGGCGTGGAAGGCAAGCTTGGCGATACGGATATGTAGATCTCCTACCATTGTAACCGACTCTGTGTAACCCTAGCCTCCTCCGGTGTCTATATAAACCGGAGGGCTTTAGTCCGTAGGACACAACTTACATTACAACAATCATACCATAGGCTAGCTTTAGGGTTTAGCCTCCTTGATCTCGTGGTAGATCCACTCTTGTACTACCCATATCATCAATATTAATCAAGCAGGACGTAGGTTTTACCTCCATCGAGAGGGCCCGAACCTGGGTAAAACATCGTGTCCCTCGTCTCCTGTTACCATCCGCCTAGACGCACAGTTCGGGACCCCCTACCCGAGATCCGCCGGTTTTGACACCGACAACGGGGTTGGTTCCCCGCGGGTCCGCTCCAACTCCGAGGCGATCCGCAGACATGCCTCCTGCTCCCGAACCTCTTGAAGTTGACCCCAGCGTACGACTTTCGGGATTCAAGTTCGGTCGGAGGTTGCTTGAGCCCGCGAGCGATGACGAGTAAGTGCTCGATTCTCGTTTTTCTTCTTGCTTTGTTGTTGGGGTTTGACGCCCATATTCCTTGGCTAGGTCGGTGCCTGCGGCGAAGAAGCTGAAGGGGGCTCCTGAGGCTTCGTCCGATGCAGCACCCCCATCCACGGGAGAAGGGGGCGACAGGACGCGGGCCTCTCTTGCCCGGTCATCCTCGCGAGGCCTGGCGGAGCTAGCTGGAGCGAGCTCAGCCCCCATGGCCCAAGTGGCTCCCGCGGTGTCTTTGCCTGACGCCGCCGCCGCAGTAGTCGGGGCGCAGAAGGTCCTGACTCATGGCACTGTGATTACGCTGCCGTCTTCGCCTCCTACTCCGCCAACCGCTGTCCCTCCGGCTCCTCCTACTGTTTTGGATCGTGCCGCTGCTGAGCTGGACTGGCTGCGGAAAGATCTTCTGGGCGCCGACCCTCGCTTGGTGGCCGGGCGCCTGGAGTTGGTCTCTGGCTGGGTCCGCTCTAACGCTTCAGTCCGAGCAGCGCTGGCCCAGGCCGCGATAGCCTGCGACGAGGAGAAGCAGGCTGTCCTTGAGGCGAATGCCGCTTGCGACGCCGCCTTGGGTGAGGTTGCAGATGTCCAGGGCCACTGCAAGGTGCTGCAGAGCGAACTGCAAGGCCTGCGCGACCAGCTTGTCGAGGAGGCCCATGTACGCCAGGAGAAGGAGGAAGACCTGAAGGCTTGTGAGGCCGCCGCCAAGGACCGGGATGCCGACCTTGACGAACTCCAAGGCCGCTTGGGTGCGCTGGAGCAGGCGTTGGAGGCGAAGAAGATCGAGCTGGACGGCAAGGCGCATGTCCTGGCCGAGGACCGCGTGGCCTTCACGAAGCTGGAGGTGAAGGCTCGCACCCTGCTGAAGTCGCTTTATGACAGCGACCTAGAAAGCCCGCTGGCCGGCGCCGAGGAGGGCCCCACCAAGCTGCTTCCCTTCCTGGTCCGCGCCCTCGAAGATGTCACCCTCGGCCTTGGCCCCACGGCTGAGGCTGAGGCGCGCGCCCTTTCTTCTGCGGCGCTAACGCGCGTCTTCACCCACGTCTACCTCCGCGACCCCAGCGTTGACCTCGATAGTCTACTGGAGCCTGTGAGCGGCGAGCTTGCCGCCGTCGCTGCTGAGGCCATGAAGGGTCGCGTGGAGGATCTCCTGGCGAAGTTTCGGGCCTTCAGCATCAAGCCGAAGCGAGGCGCTGCCGGCCTTGAGGCTCCATGAGGCAAGGCTGCCCAGCATAGCACCGTCACCAACGATGGTGCCGCTAAAAAGTGACCCCTTCCGGCTCCCGTCCTGCTTTTAATCCCTGCAACACGCATTCTGCCTCGTGGAGGCGTTTAAACTTGTGTTTGGCGTTGTCAAAGTACTCTATGGACTGTAATATTTGCTTTTGAATTTCTTGAGATTTGCGTTTTTCCTTCCTACTTGCTTGTGTTCTACGTCGGCAGAACCCGGCCCCGCGCATACCTCAGCCGCCGTTAGCCCCGCCCGGAAACCAGGACGAGACCAAGGAGTGAGGGGCTATGTGACAAGTTAGGCTCCTGAGTTGTGATGCTCAAGAGTCCCCCTTGACGCACGAACAGCAAGTAGGGAGGTGAGATGCGTGGGTGAATTTACCGTTCTACGTCGGCAGAGCCCGGCCCCGCGCATACCTCAACCGCCGTTAGCCTTTCGAAACTAAGGGGTGAGGGGCTACGTGACTAGTTAGGCTCCTGAGTCGCGGTGCTCAGGAGTTCCCCTGGACATTCAAACGGCCTTCGTACCTTGGCTCCACTCCGGGAGAGGCGTGCGACGAACCAGGCCCGAGGGGCCTGGCTGGGTGGCGTGCGCCTGAGCGTGACCCGGGCGCAGCCCCGTGCCCAGCCCCCTCGCGCGGCACTCCCGAGGGGAGGCGTTACGATGAGGCCGGACATTGAGCTCTGGGCTCCCTGAGGTTGATGCAGCCGGGGGCCACCCTTAATTGTTTATCACCAGCGCGGAGCATAGCGCTTCCGTATGTGTACGGGCATAGCCGCTCCTCGGCAGTGTCGTCAGCCAGCGCGGAGCATGGTGCTTCCACTGGTGCGTGGGAGGGGGCTCCCCTCCGGGAGGAGCCCCCGGGGCGTGTACAGCCCCGCCCTGACACGTGGCTGGCACGGTAGGGCCTGGCGAGGTGTATCTGGGCACCCGTGAGCCAGCGCGGGACTCACGGGGCCCTACCTCAAGGCGGGTTGTGCCTGGCTCAGGGCCTTACTTGTGATGTGTCCCTGCAGATTTGGTTAGATGTCGGTGCTCTACGTCCTCGGGTCCCGGCCCTCGAGCGGGGCTCAGCCGTCGCTGGTATGCAAGCTCGCGATGCCGTGGACAAGGCCAGAGGGTGAGGGCTGGAGAGCCAGTGAGAGCCAATGACTCGCGATGCTTAGGTACCCCCCCCCCCTTTAATGTGCAAGCAGCCGACATGAAGAAAGAAGGATGCCATAGGCAAGCATCAAACAACGATCACGATGGGTCAAACGCACGACCTGAATAAACGCGAGAGGGATACATGCCACCAGGTCTGGCCCAGGTAGCTTGGGGATAAAGCAGCCCGAGGGGCGCCCCCGGTAAAGCAAGCTGAAAACATGAACTAAAGGGGATACACGCCGCAGGGACGGACCCACACGGCCTGGGAATGATGCAGCCCTGGGGGGCGCTCCCAGCTGAAAATGAAACTCGAAGGATGTCACCTTATGATGTTGAAGATGGAGAGATGCTAAAGTAGTGGATGGCGTGCACTGCAGGAGACAATATTCATGAGCCCGCAGGCCCAGGGGCCTCGGGAGGGTCCCGAGGCGCTGGCGGCTCCTCGTGGACCATCTCCATCTCCGCCAGGACTGCGGAATGCCTGACTGCCTGAGCCTCCAAGATGCTCCTCATGAGGCGTTGATGCACCGCAGCCGCGTTCGGCAGGCCGTAAGGCATGCGAACATAGCTGTGGGGTGGGCCTTCGCAGCGCCCCATGCGGGAGGGCCAGAGGCACTCCTGAGAGGCGGCTCGTTTGAGTCCTGGTATGTCGATGCAGATGCGCAGCCCACCATCCTCGCCTGGATGGGGAGCTACGGCGAGCAAGCGGCGGCTGCCACTCATGACTCTTGACTCCTGCAACTCCTGAATGATCTCACTGATGAATTCCTGAGGGTTCGACCCTCCTTGCCTTGCTTCCTCCTGAGGGAAACGTGCGTTGAAGCATGCCTCCAAGTGGTGCCCGAGCGCCTCCCTCATAATATTAGCAAAGTCGATGGCCTTCCAGAAGAGAGCCCTCGAGCCCTGCTCGAGGAGGGCGCCGGGCACGCCTTCCTATGCGACAGAAGGAGGTGCCCCCTGAACGGGTGCGGACCCTGAGGGGCCTGCCTCCCGAGGGGTCGGGCCAGGCGATGTCTTCTTCTTCTTAGAAGCAGCCTTGGGAGGCCTCCCGTTCATGTGATCTGGGTCTTCAATTGATGCGGCTTGAAAGGCACGTTCCAGGGAACACATAGCGTCTCTCTCTTCACAGAGCATAGTGATGACTCCACCGCTTCCTGGCATCTTGAGGACATTGTAGCCGTGATGGGTCACGGCCATGAACTTGGCCAGAGCTGGGTACCCGAGGATGGCATTGTACGGCAGGCGGATGTGAGCAATGTCAAAGTCAATGAGCTCGGTGCGGTAGTTGTCGCGCTTCCCGAAGGTAACAGGAAGGCGGACCTGCCCGATCAGAACCGTGGAACCATCAGTGACTCCTAAGAAAGGCTTGGTTGGCTGCAGCTGATTGTATGGCACTTGGAGATTGTTGAATTCGACGGATAGGACATTGAGCCCTGCTCAGCCATCGATGAGGATCCTGGTGACTTGTACATTGCTGATGATCGGGGAACAAAGCATCGGGAGGACTCCTGCTGTGGCCGCACACTTGAGCTGATCCGCTGAGCTGAACGTGATAGCGCACGATGACCACCTAAGAGGGCATGTGGCCTCAAGCTTGGGGAGGACTGCATTCACTTCACGGGCAAACTGGTTGAAGATGCGCTGGGAGGCCGGGGCTTGTGCGCCGCCCAAGATGCAAGCGATTGCACGCGGCTCCTGGAAGCCTCCAGCCCCCTCGTCCTGGTGATGGTCTTCATTCCTCCTTGGCTTTGGTGGCAGAGGAGGGAGTCCCGTATTGCCTTGTGGGCAATCCTCGCGAGGCTGATCTCTCCAACCCCCCTCGCAAGGTGGGTCCCTCCATCCTCCCTCACGAGGCTGGTCCTGCCAGCGGTCCTCGCGAGGTCGGTCACGCCACCCTTGGCGAGGGCCACGGTCTTCCCATTGTCCTCCACCTCTTCCTCCTCCTCGGCCATAGCCCCTATCGCTGCGCTAGGGGCGTCAGCCGGCACACACGTCTCGCACGGCTTTGAGTTTTTGGCATTCGTTGGTGTTGTGGGTGTGGAGGTCGTGGTACACGCAGTACCGGCTGCCCTTGGATGACTCAGGCTGATCCCTGCCTCGCTTGGTATCATGCTCTGCTGCAAGCACGGCAGCCCCCTTGCACTTCACGTCCTTGGTCTTGGGCTTCTTCTCTTCTGGGTCAGCGGCTGGCAGCTCGAGGAGGGACAGGTGCCCTTCCTCAGCCCTGGCGCACTTGGTCGCCAGATTGAACAGCTCCAGGGAAGTGCACAGGTCTTCATGGATCGTGAGCTCTTCTTCATCTTGACGTCATGCACGTCGTCGGAGAAGGCTGAGATGATGGCCTCCTCAGACACCTTGGGGATCTTAAGGCGAGCGTTGTTGAAGCACTGGATGAACTTTTGCAGGGTCTCCCTCGGCTGCTGCTTGATGTGGCGCAAGTCGCTCATGGCCGGGGGCCGGTCGCGGGTGCCTTGGAAGTTGGCGATGAATCGGGTGCGCATCTCGTCCTAGGAGGATATCGTGCCAGGAGCCAGGTTCAGGAGCCAGGTGCGGGCGCCATCCTTGAGCGCCATGGGGAACCAGTTCGCCATGACCTTCTCGTCTCCGTTGGCGGCTTCGATGCCCAACTCGTAGAGGTGGAGAAACTCAGCAGGGTCAGCCGTGCCGTCGTAGCGCAGAGGCAGGTCTGGCTTGAACTTGCGCGGCCAGGCCACGCTGCGCAGCTCGGCGGAGAAGGCATGACAGCCTACAGTGGCCGCGGGAGCCCTTTGGTGACGGAGAGCTTGATCTTGCGGGTCTCTGTGCGCTGCGACAAGGTGCAGCATGGGGTCTTGATGCGCCGGAGCAGGTGCGCGTTCATGCCGGGCCGACGCGGGGAGCACGCGGGAAGCTTCTTGGGGACGAGGGGTCTCTTGGCAGCTCTTCTCTTGCTGTGCTGGTGCCGGACAGAGTGGATTCCGCCCAGGGGCCATGCGCCTCGAGGCCAGGGCGCCTTCTTGAGGGGGAGGCGGCTGAGGCGCCCCCGGAGCTTCGTCGCCTGCGCAGGGCGGGGCGCGGTGCAACGAGAGGGACGGTGCAGGGGAGCCCCCAGCGGCCCTGACAAGCTCGGTGATGCGGGCGAGCCACTCGTCGTAGAGGTCGTCGATGGGACGGTAGTGCAGGAGCTCCCGCGCCAGGAGCAGCACGGCATGCGCGTCCGTAGGAGCGCGACGGGCGTGGGACGAGGAGCCGGCCAGAGATAGCGATGGAGTGGCGGTGCGGCCTTCTCGCCGCACTGATGGATGCAGGGACGATGCCTGCTGTTCGTTCCCCGCCGGGCCGGTGGCGGCGTTGACGGCAGGCGACGGGGAACGACGGGGGTGCCCGCCGACGGGGGCCGTCTGGGCGACGCGAGTGGCGAGAGCGGCCCAGCACTCAGCGCAGGTGCGACGTGCATCTGACATGGATGGGATGGGCGGTGAAAACACGAGGCGACGGAAAGCAGATTCCGGCACACCCCTACCTGGCGCGCCAAATGTCAGATTTCGGGTTCCGGCAGACCCTTGAGGTTCGAACACTGGGGTGTGCGCGGAGATCACACCCTCGGCCTACCCATGTTTCACCGCCTCGCTAGGATCTAAACTACACGAAGAACAACACTAGGGACACAAGATTTATACTGGTTCAGGCCACCATTGTGGTATAATACCCTACTCCAGTTTGTGGTGTGTGGATTGCCTCTGGGGCTGATGAGGAACAGTACAAGGGAGGAATAGCCTCGCGAGGGTCTGTTCTTGGTTGGTGCGATGAACTGCTAGGGGAGTTCAGTCGCCTCTCTCTCTGTGTCTTGGATGCGGATCCGATCAGATCTCCCCTACCCTGTGGGTGGCTAGTCCTATTTATAGGCGAAGGCCCTGGGCCTCTTCCCAAATATTGAGCGGGAAGGGCGCCAACAATTGGCCATTTTGAAGGGGAACATCTAGTACACTTATCCTGACTAAAGTTAGTCCTCGCCTGCCAAAAGACCCTGACGATGACGCTGGCTTGGGCTCCATGATGACCTCCGTTCTTCCGTCCTGCTGGTCTTGGTCTTGTCGCACCGAAATGGTTACCCTTGCTTGATACCCTTGCCTGCGCTTGCCCCCTTTGCACCAAAGGGGAAACAAGGACTCTACGCAGGCCGGCGCCCGCGTGGCGCACGCCTGGCGTTGGTCGTCATGGCTTGCGTCACGGGCACCTCGTGAGGTACCCTGCCTTGATCTCTCCGCCTCCTCACGAGTCAGCCTGACGAGGCCGTGCCTGAGGAAGCCTTTTGTCGTCCGCCCCGCGAGGCTTGGCCCCTCGCGAGGGTCTTGAGAATGTGTTGATGTGGATGGGCCGTATTGAGCCACTCCCTGAGCCACGCCGCAGGCCGCAGGCAGCAAGTCTGGGTACCCCTGTTCCCAGAACGCCGACAATGTTATTACTGACAAGGGAGTCTCTACAGACCCTGCCAAGGTGGAAGCCATTATCAGCTGGCCTACTCCCCAAAATGTGACACATTTAAGGAGCTTCTTGGGACTAGCTGATTACTACAGAAGGTTTATCTAGAATTATGGCATGATTTTCAAACCAATGTTTGAAGCACTGAAAATGGAGGGCTTCAAGTGGACTGATACAGCTACTGCCTTCCAGCAACTAAAGGACAAAATGACCAAAGCACCAGTCCTTGCTCTGCCTGATTTCTCACTTCCTTTTGTCCTTGAAGCTGATGCATCTGGCTATGGCATTGGAGCTGTACTCATGCAGAAGGCTAACCCATTTCATTCCTAACCAAGGCCTTGGGGCCCAAAGCTGCTGGCTGGTCCACTTATGATAAAGAGGCCTTAGCAATCATTGAAGCAATAAAAATGGAAACACTATTTTTCTTCTTCCTCACTCATCATCAGAACTGATCAATAGAGTTTGAAGCACATCCATGAGCAGAAAGTAATAGAAGGAGTGGAACATAAACTCCTCATTAAATTTTTGGGCTACAAATTCACAGTAGAGTACAAAAAGGGCAAAGAAAATAGAGTGGCTGATGCTCTCTCTAGAGTCAAGTATGCTATTCATACATTGGGAACTAGTACTGCAATTCCAGCATGGATCACAGAAGTAGTAAACAACTATAAGAATGATTCTAAGTGCTCTGATCTGATCACTCGGCTAGCAATTACCCCCACAGGACACCCTCCTTACACTCTTACAAGTGGAGTTTTGAGATACAAAGTAAGAAATGTTATTGGTCACAACAACGAACTGAGGAAATCATTTCTCAACTCCTTCCACACCTCTAAATTGGGAGGACACTCTGGGGAAAGGGCAACATATCATAGGCTGAAAATCCTATTCACTTGGCTAGGAATGAGGAAAGAAGTTCAAGTTTTTGTTCAACGATGTCCCGTTTGCCAAATCAATAAAGCACATCATTCTCCATCTCCTGGGTTTCTCCAGCCCTTGCTAGTGCCTGATTTTGCTTGGACACACATCAACATGGATTTTGTAGAGGGTCTCGCCAAATCTGAACACAAGAATATGATCTTAGTGGTGGTGGATAGATTTACTAAATATGCTCAATTTACAGTAATGAGACACCCTATAACTGTTGAAACAGTGGCCCAGGCTTTCACTGACAACATTTCAAACTCCATGGACTTCCCACTGTCATTGTCAATGATAGAGATAGGATATTTACTAGCAAATTGTGGAAAAAGTTGTTCAAAAAATGGGAGTGAAACTACACATGAGCACATCATATCAACCACAGAGTGATGGCTAAACTAAGACAATAAATCAGTGCTTCGAGAATTACTTGAGGTGTATGGCATTTGGTTGTCCCAAGAAATGGCACACATGGCTGAATGTGGTACAACATAACTTTTCACACCTCTTTGAAGATGACACCATTCCAGGCACTATATGCTAGGCCTCCTCCTTTGATTTTTGAATTAATGTTTCCTCCAGTTCAAGGAGATGATCACCAAGCTGAGTTGGATAGAGATAAGATTGCACAGCAGATCAAGGGCAACTTAATCAAAGCACAAGAAAGAATGAAATCCTTTGCAGATAGGAAAAGATCCGATAGGCACTTTGTCGTGGAATTGTCACGATAGATGCCCTAGCATGAGGACTTAGGTGTGGATCCATCACTACGAGGTTAGCTTGAAGGGGTTAAACGGGACGAGGGGTTAAACGGGACGAGGGACACAGAGAGTTTACTCAGGTTCGGCCCCTCGCAATGAGGTAAAGGCCTACTCCTGCTTTAGATTGTATTTCTTGGGTTTCGATTACCAGGGAGCGAATACACTTGACCTAATTCTTGACTTTTTATTTCTTGCCCTAAACCGCCACCGGGTCACCCCTTTATATACACAGGCTGATGCCCGATGGCTTACAGAGTCCCGACCGGCTCATACACAACGTGTCCGGCTTAGTGACAGAACTACACTTTCATTAACATACAAGTTAACATATGGCGGTTTACGTGCTGGGCCTCAAGTCTCCTCCGGGTCTTGGGCCTTCAGTAAGCTTGCTTCGTGAACTGCCATCTTCAACATCTTCATGGGCCTTCTTGTTATGAATCGCCAGTGGTGTGACCCGGCCCCTCTTGGGCAGGTCATACCCAATAGTTATATCCCCAACATTAGGCCCCAGGTTGATGTGAACTTGTTCATATCAATCTTCAACACTTAGAAAAAAATCCTTCCTTGTCAGTCCTTACGAAATCTTATAACCCGCCGTGACGTCAGCTCGCAGAATCGCGGTAAGCCGCCGTGACATCACCTCACATTAATATCACACGAGGCCCAAATCTTGATATGTCGTCACTTTTAGTGAACCTCCAAAAATCGAGGTGTTTGTGCTGTCACATATCCATTTTTCAGCCTCCTCGATTCCCGCGCATGCCAATTATCCTTTCTGCCTTATAAATAGGGTCAGGGGTTCCTTTCACTATCCACCCCTTGCATCCATGTCTTCGTCCTCTTCCTCCCGACGCCTTCAGCGCCCGAGCTCCGCCGTCGCCATCGACCTTCACCACTGCCTCATCCTCGGCCGCTGCATCAACCTGTGCGTATCAGAGTTTGTCTGTGCGCCTCCACTGCTCAACAGCCCCGGTACGCTTTTCTCCTTTTTTTCACCGTAGATCCCATTAGTGTTTTCTTGAGTTCTTCGGAGTTCATCTTTGTTCCTCTTAGTTCGTCCCTGTCCTCTGTGGTTTTGATCTGACCTTAGTGCTCCTCCTGTGCGGCATTAGTTTTGGTACTCATTTTTTATATTTAAACACCTCCTCTACGTGAGAGATCCCATCTGGACACATGAACTGCTCAGCCGCCGCAAGTTAGGTTTAGAAATTTTCCCATTATTTGAACTACCATAGATCCAAAATTATAGCATCGGTGTGTGAAAGCTGTTTGTCCAATACTTAGCATTTTTTCCATCCACAGATCTGAAATTGATAACTGTGTGAGCGGCTTAACTTATAAACCATAACCCGCTAGGTACCATTAGTCCCCTCTTAAGTTGCCAATAGTTCGTCTTCATAACCCCAATGCTATTCTCCAGCTTAACACATTGCATGCTTTATCATTCTTACACTTCAACCAACGACCAGTTTAACAATATAATCTTTAAACCGGCAAAAATTTCTTTTCAGATCATCAACAATGACTAAGACATTCACGGCATGCAACTGGGTACCATCCTGGGTCATCGAGGAAGACTTAAACAACTTTTTTGCAACTGGCGCCTTAGGCAAGAAAGAGGACATCCACTGGAGGGTCCCAGGCCTTGAAAATCCTCCTGAGCCCAAGGAAGGAGAAGTAATTGTTTTCACTGACCACATGATCCGGGGCTTTACCTCGCCCGACTCAAAGTTCTTCTGGGACGTGCTGCACTTTTTCCAACTTCACCCTCAAGACATTGGGCCAAATTCTATTTTGAATATTTGCAACTTCAAAGTCTTCTGTGAAGCTTATCTTCAAGAAGAACCAACTGTTGAACTGTTCAGAAGTTCTATTACTTAAACCATCAGACAGAGTTTACTGATGGGCCCAGTTTGAAACTCGGTGGAGTTTCAATTCAGAAGAGGAAAGAAGCCAGCTTCCTCTATGCCAGGCCGCCCAGTCATCCCAAGGACTGGAACCTGACTTTGTCCTATTGACAAAACACATCTCCAGTAGACGAGAATCCTCTGTCGGGTTATGGTGACCACCGGCTTAGCAACACACATCCACTCCCACCGCGGATTAGCACGAAGGAATGGTCCAAGTATGCGCCTACTTTTTCAAAGCTCAGAGCCTTCATGGCTAATGGCTTACTGGCATCGACCTTGTTTGGTTTCGGGTCTCCTAGAGGATATTGCCCTTAAACCATCGTCCTGGATTAATGTGCGAGTACACCGGTGACAGATCCCCAATGCCACTACGAAATTCAACTATCTGACGCAGAAATCACTGAAGCCACCAAAACTTTATTGAACGAAACCTGGGCCGAATGTAGTAAAACCGGACTTAGTCCTTACTGCACCTTCAACAAGCCACCAGGTGTAAGTGTTACACACTGCTTCCAATTTAAATCATGCTTTTAGTAATACTATCCACTTATGACCATCTGACCTCGACAGGCCAATTCTCCATTTTGGAAGAAGAAGCCGCAAGATAAGCCGGCCAAGCAGACCCGGACCAAGACCAAGGCCACCAAAAGTCCTGCCAAGAAGAAGACCAATCCCTCCGAGTTAAACTTGGACGATGATGGCGATGATGATGAGTCAGAGGTAGAACTTGACGCTCTTGGCTCATTTTTTATACATCTCATTGGCAATGACTGTTATTAGGAGGAAGCCGAAGCTAGCCGTGTGAGTGACGAAGAGGTAATTATTCTTTCCCCCGGCTCAGAATCTATGCCAAAACAAAAAACTCGCCAAGCAAGCTGGAAAGTAAGGTTATCTCATCCTTTGGCTTATTTGGATCCCAACTTTATTTTGAAGAAGCAGCAACATGAAGCTCGCCGCACAACCCGAAACAGCGGAAGCGGGATCCTTTCCTCTGACTTACCAAACACTCCAGCTCCCCGCAAGCGTCGTCCAGAGGTATCAACAAACTCCGACTTAACTTATCCCAGGGCCAGTCTTTTTTGACAACCTCTTAATCCTTCCATTCAATTATCAGGGAACGTCTGATTCTTCCTCTGACGACTCCACAGGGTCTCATGTCCCGGCCTTCAAACCAGTGCCTGGGTAAAACTGTCAAGTCTTTACTTTCAATTATATACTCAGTTGTTGTACTAACGTCCTCTTGTGCTTCATTCTCAGGGCTATGACAAAGCCCAGTAAGAAGATGAAGGTGACAAAAAATACTGAAAACCCTTCTGAGCTGGAGCATCAGTCAGTAGAGACCTCCCATCAAGCCCCTGAAGCCACAGTTGATGAACTGCCACTGGTCGATCACAATATTAACATGGACCAGATGGATGTTGATCCAGCCACTACCAATCCACCAAGCCCCATTAAGCCGCCAAGCCCTATCAAGCCGGCTGAAGAAAAAGCTGACGATGTTACCATCACTGGGCATGGTTATACAGAGCCAGGCAACCCTACTATCTTGTCAAAGCACAGTTCAAAAGAGGAAATTTCTGTTGCTGACAAAGGCAAGTGGTCAGCCAATCTAGAAAGCTATGGCCACTTCAATGCCCAAGAGATCCACTTCGGGTACTTGAACCGCCTATACACAAGCCGTGACTTTGAAGCCGGCTTAGTAAACTTGATGAAGGCACGCTTTGAGGTAAACACTACAACTCTCTTCATACGAATACACTTCCATTAGCCGCCAACTTTACTGGACATGATAGAATAGAATGTGTTGTAGACTTAGCATAGCATTGTAGATCATATCCAGTAGCCCCCAAGGGCCGGTTTATACTTTCAAGATAAACCGGGACTTCCAATAGTACTTCAACTTTGCACATGTAGCCCCCAAGGGCCGGCTTAATTTGCCAAGATGAGCCGGGACTTCGAATATTAATGAGCCAATTTTCCAACTGTAGCCCTCAAGGCCAGCTTAACCTGTCAACATACACCGGGTCTCATTATCATATGTGTCCATAAAATTCAAGCATATAGCCCACATGAACCGGCTATAGCCACCATATCTTAACCGGGTCATCATAAAACTGTCTTTAAAAAAGAGCAATATGCATTAGCCCCCAAGTGCCAAGTAAAATACTTGTATTGTGCTTGTGACTTTTAAATAAGATGACTTTAACCCGGCTATCATTTATATACTGCAGGCTGAACTCATTGTCAAAGACTCCCAAGTCACTGATCATCAAGAAAACATCAAGTCTCAGCAATTTGAAACCTCCAAGGCTAAAACAGAACTGACCACCGCCTTGGCGGAGATAGAAAAGCTGAAGAAAGACTTCAAGGCTGACCAAGCAGGCTGGGAGACAGAGAAATCAGCTCTGTTGAAAAGAGCAGAGGATGCCGAAGCAGCTCTTAAGCCGGTGGCTGAAGAGCTCGCCAGTTTAAAACATCAAGTCAATGCCATGATTGTTTCCATCTTCAGTAAGTATCTTCATCTTAAGTTGATATTACCAAAGCATTGCAAGAATATTTCATCCAGCTTATAGATTTATTCATTGATACAAGCTCCAGGATCGCCCACCTCGGCTCAGATATGTGCAAGAAGCTAAAAGCTACCTACACCCTTGTAGAGCAACTATATACTGGCGCACAACGAGCCATTTGCATAGCCACTCATAAGAAACAACCGCCAACTCTCATTAAGGACACATTAAAGAAGCTGTCTGTGCTACCCCTGAGGATTGAGGAACTGAACAAATCAGTTGCAAGAGCCGGTGCACTCACCGCGCTAACTCGGGCCAAAGCATGGCAAGCAGTTCTTGAGCCGACAGATTTGGCTAACGGTTGCCCTAGCGTGAAAGAGGACGGGTCTCCTTTCAGCGCAGAGGACTTCGCTTCAATAGCGAGGGAAATGCGTCCTCTAGCAAGCAAGCTGGCTAAAGATACCAATCTGTCACATTATCAGCCGGTTTACAACGCTGACAACAAGAAGGTCAAGGCGCCAATTCATGATTCACAGGACCTTGCTCCTCCAATCCATAAGCACACTTTTGCCCCTGACATTGACCCGTCAACACTTACTAGTGATAAAGCTGTATTCAGAGCTTTGACTGGGATCAACTTGGCAACCTCTGACTTCCATCCAATGGGTGAAGAGGACGAGGATGAACCGGTGCTGGATGACCCACAACCCTCAACTCGCCAAGGCCAAGACCAGTAAGCCGTAGGCCGGCTAAGCATCTGCCAGCTGAGATATTGTGCAAAAACACTTATTCTTTTGGGTCATCTACTGCCTTGTAATAGGCTAGCTTTAAACAATTATCTGTCATGCCATCGCGCATGTTTGATCTGCATAACACTTGATGAGCTATTTTGATCTTCTTTGATGATCCAATGTTAATGCTCATATTAATTATAAATTTTGCCTAAGCATATTGTCATAAACCCTACATACAAATAGAGCACAAGTACCTTGGCGGTTTACCCCAAGGCAGGTCAAAAAGTCCCACATAACAAGCCACTGGTGACTGACGTCCATGACCAGGGTTGGTTTATCAAAAACCTCATATAATTATACCAAAATAAATATCATACCAGTGATACTTATGTGTATTGCCGACTTATAAGGCCATGTGCAATAAGGGAAACAGTCCCCAATACAGAGCGCAGCACTCTGTGTAATTCATTCACGCTGCCGGCTTACAACGCCTTAGTCAGCAAAGGGTTACATCCCCAAAATTTGAGAGTACATGACTCCATAGATATGATCATCATACACTTGTGACTTAACGTCCAAAGCCAGGTCGGGTTAACAAAACACCGGATGTTTATCAAATAAATATCCAAGCATCATGGCTTGAATTGAATTTTAACCATATATCAATATGGCATAAATGAAAATCATCAAAAAGATTCAAAGGTAAAAAGAAAATATGAGATCAAGGCATTCAAAGGCTGCCAAGCCTCAACATCAAGTGCTATTCAAGGGCTGCACAGCCCCTGAGTTGCTCCTTAATTCAAACCTATAAGTCGTGCCTCACATGACCAAATCGTTGTTTTAACTTTGAAAAGTTTAGGGTCTTAAAAAGATTAACTGTCAAGAGTACGATGAGTCATTCCAGGATTACCTGGTCGGAGTGGCAGGCATACAAAGGGAGGATAACCCGGACTTTTGGTGAATACACCTAGCGTCCAAGCCTATTACGAGGGACAACAAAGCTTTTGTTCATTTAACGAAAAGCCCCCAAGTAATATTGTGATCCAGGCATACAAGACGGATTAGAAGGGTAGTCATAGCTATGCTCAATGAGCAGGAAGCCCCCAAGTATTTGTAACCAAGGCGTACAAGCTGGATCAAAATGGTGATAGCTATGCTCAATGAGCAGGAAGCCCCCAAGTGACCTTATGAAGTAAATAAAGACTCAGATTCTCAGAAATGAAACGACAGAGGCCCTGAATCATCAGGGATGCCGTCTTTATTATACTAATCATAATATATACATTGATAAAAGTATGTACATCACAAGAGCCAATGGATCAGGTGTAATAAGGCCGAAGATGAGCAATATTCCACGGCCGGTGGGTCTCTTCCTCCGACGTGCGTGAGTCCTTGTGGTCTCGAACATCGATAAGGTAGTATGACCCATTGTTCAGATTTTTGCTAACCACAAACGGTCCTTCCCAAGTTGGGGATAGCTTGTGCATGTCAGTTTGATCCTGGATGAGCCGGAGCACCAAATCTCCTTCTTCAAAAGTTCTGGTTTTAACCCGGTGACTGCGATAACGACGCAGATCTTGCTGGTAAATCACCGAATGAGCCGTCGCAAGGTCACGCTCTTCATCCAACAGGTCAATAGCATCCTGATGTGCTTTCTCATTATCATCTTCAACATAAGCCACCACACGAGGCGAGTCATGACGTATGTCACTAGGGAGAACCGCCTTTGCTCCGTAAACCATGAAGAAAGGCGTGTAACCCGTAGATCTGTTGGGGGTGGTATAGATACTTCTTGGACCCAACAACCCGGTGTCCTCTGCAAAGGAACTATAAGCCGGGGCTTGATACCTCTCAAGATTTCTTGATTAGCTCGTTCAACTTGACCATTAGACTAGGGGTGAGCCACTGATGATACATCAACAAAATTCTTTCATTGCACCCTTAGAAAGATTAGTACCATTATTAGTAATGATGCTATGAGGGAATCCAAAACGAACGATCACCTTTTTGATGAGTTGAACCCAGTGGCGGCATCACATTTGCTGACCGGCTCAGCTTCAACCCACTTTGTAAACTTGTCAATAGCTACTAGGAGATGAGTCTTTTTATCCTTAGACCTTTCGAAAGGCCTGACCATATCCAGCCCCCAGACCGCAAACAACCAAGTAATTGGAATCATCCTCAATTCTTCAGCTGGCACATGAGCTCGTCGTGAAAATTTCTGACAGCCATCACATTTACTGACCAGATCTTCAGCATCCGCATGAGCCGTCAGCTAATAAAACCCATGACGAAAAGCCTTAGCAACCAGAGACTTAGAGCCGGCATGATGACCGCAATCTCCTTCATGAATCTCCCTTAGAATTCCACGTCCCTCCTCAGGAGAAATGCATCGTTGAAACACTCCTGTAACACTGCAAATATGGAGTTCACCGTTGACAATAGTCATCGACTTAGACCGCCGAGTTATTTGCTTGGCCAAGGTTTCATCCTCAGGTAACTCACCCCGAGTCATATAAGCCAAATATGAAATATTCCAATCAGGGATAACATGGAGAGTCTCCACCAACTGTGCCTCTGGGTCAGGAACTACCAAGTCCTCCTCTGTAGTCAACTTTACTGATGGGTTATGCAAAACATCAAGGAAAACATTAGAGGGGACCGGCTTATGCTGAGATCCCAGCCGGCTTAAAGCATTAGCAGCCTCATTTTTCCTTCGATCAACATGCTCCACTTGATAACCTTTGAAATGACTAGCAATAGCATCAACCTCTCGACGATAAGCCGCCATGAGTGGACCCTTTGAATCCCAAGTTCCTGACACTTACTGAGCCACCAAAACTGAGTCGCCAAAGCATTGTACTCGTCTTAGATTCATCTCTTTAGCCATCCGAAAGCCATGGAGAAAGGCTTCATACTCAGGTGCATTGTTAGTACAAGGGAACATCAACCTTAAAACATAACAAAATTTATCACCTCACGGGGAAGTCAATATAACTCCAGCCCCCGAGCCTTCCAATTGTCTGGACCATCAAAATGAATAGTCCAATATGTATTGTCCGGCTTATCCTCAGTTATCTGCAGCTCTGTCCAATCATTGCTGAAATCCACAAGTGCCTGAGATTTTATAGCCGTCTGAGGCACATACTTCAAACCATGGGGTCCAAGCTCAATGCCCCACTTAGCTACCCGACCTGTGGCTTCTTTGTTTTGAATAATATCCCTCGATGGGGCAGAACTAACCATAGTGATAGGATGACCAAGGAAATATTGCTTCAACTTGCGACTGGCGATGAACACGCCATAAACCAATTTCTGCCAATGTGGGTATCTCTGCTTAGATTCAATGAGCACCTCACTGACATAATAAACTAGCCTTTGAACCGGATACTCCTTGTCTGACTCCTTCCTTTCAACCACAACCGCCACACTAATAGCTCTGTTGTTTGCAGCCTCATATAAAAGCAATGACTCCTTCTCAATAGGAGCTGCAAGAACCGGTAGGTCAGCCAGCTATTTCTTAAGCGCCTCAAACACCTCATTAGCAGCATCACTCCAGACGAAGTCATCTGTCTTTTTCATCATTTGATACAAAGGGGTGGCCTTCTCTCCCAGGCGGCTTATAAACCAGCTCAAGGCCGCAATACGACCCGCCAAACGTTGGACGTCATTGATACATGCCGGCTTAGCCAAAGAAGTGATAGCTTTGATCTTCTTCGGGTTAGCTTCAATGCCCTGCTCAGAAACCAGAAAACCCAATAACTTGCCTGCTGGTACGCCAAAGACACACTTGGCCAGGTTAAGCATCATTTTATAGATCCAAAGATTGTCAAAGGTTTCTTTTAGATCATCTATCAAAGTTTCCTTCTTTCTGGACTTCACAACACTATCATCCACATAAGCATGAACATTGCGCCCAATGTGATCGTGAAGGCAATTTTGAACGCACCGTTGGTAAGTCGCCTGGCCAATCTTGAGCCCAAAAGGCATAGACACATAGCAGAAGGCTCCAAAGGGAGTGATGAAAGTTGTCTTCTCCTATTCCTTAACTGCCATCTTGATCTGATGATAACCAGAATAAGCATCCAAAAAACTCAAACACTCACAACCTGCCATAGCATCAATAATCTGATCAATACGAGGGAGAGAAAAAGGATCAGCCAGACAGGCCTTATTAAGGTCTGTATAATCCACACACATACGCCAAGTGCCGTTTTTCTTAAGTACCAGCATCGGGTTAGCCAACCACTCAGGATGAAAAACTTCAATGATGAACCCTGCCGCCAAGAGCCGGGCTACTTCTTCACCAATGGCCTTACGCCTCTCTTCATTAAAACGACGAAGAAATTGTTTAACCGGCTTAAACTTGGGATGCACATTAAGAGTGTGCTTAGTGAGTTCCCTCGGTACACCTGGCATGTCAGAAGGTTTCCATGCAAAGATGTCCCGGTTCTCATGGATGAACTCGATGAGCGCGCTTTCCTATTTCGGATCTATTAGCACTGATGTTGAACTACTTGGACGAGTCGCCAGGCACAAAATCGACCAACTTAGTTTCATCTGCCGACTTAAACTCCAACATGGGGTCATTTTCTATAGTTGGCTTCTTCAAAGGCGTCATATCCTCCAGGTCAACATTGTCTTTATAAAACTTCAACTCCTCTATAGCACAAGCCGACTCAGCATACGCAGCATCACCTTCTTCACAATCCAGAGCAATCTTTCTATCACCATGCACCATGATGGTGCCCTTATGACCCGGCATCTTAAGCTGCAAATAAACATAACACGGTCGTGCCATAAACTTGGCATAAGCCGGCCGCCCAAACAAAGCATGGTACGGACTTTTGATCTTTACCACTTCAAAGGTCAATTTCTCGGCTCTGGAATCATGATCATCACCAAAAGCCACCTCCAGCGTTATTTTACCCACTGGATACACCGACTTACCAGGCACCACCCCATGGAAAATAGTAGAAGACGCCTTTAGATCTTTGTGAGTCAAATTCATACAACGAAAAGTCTCATAGTAAAGGATATTGATACTGCTGCCCCCATTCATAAGGCACCTTCGTAAGCTTATATCCTCCTACATGTGGAGCAACCACTAGTGCCAACTGTCCTGGATTGTCAACCCGGGGCAGGTGATCCTCACGACTCCGTACAATAGGCTGCTTAGACCACCTAAAATAACGAGGCACCGCCGGCTCAACAGAGTTCACCGCCCGCTTATAGATTTTCTGATCTTGCTTGCGCAGGCTTGTGGTGAACACATGATACTGATCACCATTCAGCTGCTTTGGATTACTCTGATAACCAGACTGCTGTTGTTGATTCCCTTGGCAAGATTGCTGATTAAAGCCACCGTGATTACCTTGGCCTTGAAAGCCAGACCTTGAGCCACCACCTCCAAAGCCAGGTCTAACAGAGCCAAAACCTGTACCGCCGTGCGGGCCATGACTATTCTGAAAAATGTTAGAGCTTCTATACTCCCTCATGATGAAGCAATCTTTCCACAGATGACTGGCCGACTTATCCTGGGTCCCGTGCATCGGAAAGGCTGATTCATCATGGCCTCAAGGTTGAACTTCGGCCCTCCAAACCGGGGCGCATGTGTTTTCCCCTTACGACGCTGGTTATTATTCTACGTGTTGGTGTTAGCCACAAAGTCCAAACCGTCGTCCACCTTACGTTTACCGTTACCACCTTGACCCGCCGTGTTATGTTGTCCCTTTGCATTGCCACTCTTCTTCCCCTTCCCAGTCTTCTCCTCATTAGACTTAGGGTCCTTTGTGCTATCAGAGTTGGCATACTTGACAAGAGCCGCCATGAGCTCCCCCATATTATTGCAATTACGCTTAGGCCGCGCAATTTCTGCTTAAGGGGAAGTAAGAGAAAATTCTTCTCTAACATCAGGACTGCTGAACCGGCATTGATACTGTCTGATGAGTGCATAACAGCTGAGATCCGGCACACCCAATTGGTTGTTAACTCACCTTCACCTTGAACGCAGGAATCCAGATCCAGAATTGACATAGGCTGCTTGCACATGTCTTTAAAATTTTGAATAAATTGCCTTTTCAGATCCGCCCATGACCCAATGGAGTTAGCGGGCAGGCTTTTCAACCAAGTATGAGCCGGCCCATCCAACATCATGGTGAAATACTTAGCACATGCAACATCACTAACATCCAGCATCTCCATAGCCATCTCGTAGCTCTCAATCCAAGCCTCTGGGGGCTGATCCATCGTGTAATTAGGCACCTTACGGGGCCCCATGAAATCCTTAGGTAAGCTCTCGTTGCGTAGAGCCGGCACTAGACATGGCACACCAAAGGTTCTAGAAGTTACTCCTGCCTCCATAGACGCCGACGGATAAACCGGAGATTGCTGCTGAGCTGCCAGTTCCGCCTCACGCCACGCTCTGCCCTGGTCCACCACAGCCTGAGCATCATTACCAGCATGCGGTGGGTCAGGCCTACGAGGTTGATTGCGGTATTGTTCACTGCTTGAAACGACCGGTTCTTCAATATGCCTGCTATAACTCCGGCTTGGACTGGGTGTTGAATGGAGATGATCGCGATTATATGAATAAGCCGGCTATTGAACCACAACCGTTTGAAGAAGTTCTCCGGCTCTCCGTATTTTCATCGCCGCTGGCGACTCCTCCTGGACCGGGAGAGCCGCCAGTCGAGTAGCCGCAGCTATCATGTTATCCAAAGGATTAGAAAAATGACCCGGGGGCGTCGGAACATGCTGGGGAGGGGCCAAGTTCAAATGTGGGGGGGGGGGGTTGTAGCACGTGGCTGAACCGGTTCTCCAGCCGCCGGCGCCTCAATGGCTCGATCCACACCAGGCGGGTTACTGGTTCCTGCCCCAGGCGTGTTGAAAAGGTTCCTCGCATCGTAAACCGGGGGTAATCGACTCACATGCCTTCTATTAAAGACATCGTTTGATGCGTCCCAGTCCAAGCTTAGGCGAAAGCTCTCTGCTTGTAGCCGTTCTGCCTCCCTCTACAAGGCGGCTCGCTCCGTTGCAATCCGGGTGTTCTCAGCATTTAGATCCTCCTTGGCTTGGGCTATCTCGTCACGTAACTTTGCAACATCCGCATTATGCCGAGTTTGGTTCACCGGGTTTACCTCCGCCGTTAACAATGTTGCCAGGGCATCCAATAGATCAGATAAAACTTGGGCGGGCGAGCGCACAAGGCCTCCTGCCCCGGCCGCCGCTGTCGTTGCCGACCCGGAGATCATTGCTGCTGCAGTTGAAGAATTCTGCCCTGGTTGTGTACCGGCCATGAAGATGCTGACCCGCTTTGGCGGCTCGTAGGGGTCCGGAATACTGCCACCATCGGAACAGCCCCCAAGCCCGCCATCTTGAACCTGATAGATGGAATTGGTCTCACCAGTCGAGCACTTGTTACCTGAGTAGACAACCGTCTCACCACCAAATTTAGATCCTCCTTCCAGCTCCGCTCCGTGAATGAAGCCAACAAAGACATGCTTCGGGGCGGCTTGAACCTTGGCGGGCCGCGCGCACCGAGCCGTCTCGATGATGTCGGTGCAAATGTCCGGCTCAGCTTCCGACTCACCAATCTTGCCAATGAAGACATGGATTCCGCCAAAGGGGACCCGATACCCGTACTCAATTGAGCCGGCCTCGGGGCCCCAACCCTCATCATCGATGTAGAGCTTGCCGCGACGACTCTTTACTCATCTGGCCCACAGCGTATTCCTCGAGCCCTGTGAAGCTGAGAACTCGAAACCACCATGCGCTGGCCCCACGGTGGGCGCCAAATGTCATGGAATTGTCACGATAGATTCCCTAGCATGAGGACTTAGGTGTGGAGCCATCGCTACGAGGTTAGCTTGAAGGGGTTAAAACGGGACGAGGGACACAGAAAGTTTACCCAGGGTTGGTCCCTCGCAACGAGGTAAAGGCCTACTCCAGCTTTAGGTTGGATTGTTTGGGTTTCGATTACTAGGGAGCAAATACGCTTGACCTAGTTCTCGACTTGTTGTTTCTTGCCCTAAACCGCCGCCGGGTCACCCCTTTATATACACAGGCTGATGCCCGGCGGCTTACAGAGTCCAGGCCGGCTCATACACAACGTGTCCGGCTCGGTGACACAACTACACTTTCCTTAACATACAAGTTAACATATGGCGGTTTACGCCCGTGGGCCTCAAGTCTCCTTCGGGTCTTGGGCCTTCAGTAACCTTGCTTCGTGAACCGCCATCTTCAACATTCATGGGCCTTCTTGTTATGAACCGCCAGTGGTGTGACCCGGCTCCTCCTGGGCGGGTCATACCCAATAGTTATATCCCCAACACACTTGGATGTGGGAGACATGGTATATGTCAAGATACGGCCCTAAAGACACACAAGCTTAAGCATCCACAAACACCTAAAGTTACACACCAAGTATTATGGGCCCTTCAGAGTATTGGAGAAAGTAGGGGTAGTTGCATACAAACTACTGCTACCGGCAGACTGCCAACTCCACCCAACATTCCATGTCATTCAGCTGAAGAAGCACATAGGCCCTGAGGCCATACCAAATCCCGAGCTCCCATTGTTGGATGCACAAGGCAATATCTTAATCCAACCTGAAGCTGTCCCAGAGAGGAAATTGATACCAAGAGTTCAGTATTCCTGTGGTACAGTGCCACATCAAATGGCTCAATCTACCAGTGGAGAATGCCACTTGGGAAGATGCAACTTTTATCCAGGTTTTTCCCCAGTTTCTGGCCTTGAGGGCAAGTCTGTTCTCTATCCGGGGGAATTGTCAGGACTGTAGCAGTCAAGACAATAGCGAGATTAGCCAAAGTACTGTTTCAGTTATCCGAGCGAGGGTGGACCGTCGATCTGCAATCCAACGACGACTGGCTCAGACACCGCAGATCTCTAGATGGACGGCTGAGATACATGCGCCCTTTTTTACTTTTGAATTGTGACATATTCACTGTAACTCATCAACCTTTCGCGGTCTACCTTTCCTTGCTGAACTTATTTTTAACCCCTCCTCTGGCTTGTGGAGAGGGGCATTCTGGATGTAATCGGACTTTTCCCTAAAGCTGCTGAAAGGATCGATATAGTTGACTAGAGGGGGGAGGTGAATAGGCAACTAACATTTTTTTAGCTTTTCTTTACCAAATTAAACTTTGCATCAAAGTAGGTTGTCTAGATATGCAACTAGGTGAGCAACCTATATGATGCAACAACAACAAGTACACAAGCAAGCAAGGGATACAACACAAATAAGCTTGCACAAGTAAAGGCATGAGATAACCAAGAGTGGAGCCAGAGAAGATGAGGATCTGTTACCGAAGTTCCTTCCTTTTGAGGGGAAGTACGTCTCCGTTAGAGCGGTGTGGAGGCATAATGCTCCCCAAGAAGCCACTAGGGCCACCGTATTCTCCTCACGCCCTCACACAATGGGAGATGCCGTGATTCCACTATTGGTGGCCTTGAAGGCGGCGACCGAACCTTTACAAACAAAGTTGGGGCTATCTCCACAACTTAATTGGAGGCTCCCAACGACACCACAAAGCTTCACCACAATGGACTATGGCTCTGCAGTGACCTCAACCGTCTAGGGTTCTCAAACACCCAAGAGTAACAAGATCCGCTAGGGATTAGTGGGGGGAATCAAATTTCTCTTGGTGGAAGTGTAGATCAGGGCCTTCTCAACCAATCCCGAGCAAATCAACAAGTTTGATTGGCTAGGGAGAGAGATCAGGCGAAAATGGAGCTTGGAGCAACAATGGAGCTTTGGGGGAAGAGGTAAGTCAACTTTGGAGAAGAAGACTCCCATTTATAGCGGGGGGGGGGGGGAACAATCCAACCGTTACCCCCCAAAACAACCCCGCAGAGAGTGGTACTACCGCAGGGGGCAGCGGTACTACCGCTAGCCCCAACGGTACTACCGCTCCCCCTCGCGGTACTGTCGTGCAGCTAGGGGGGCAGGCATATGGGCAGGGGATGGACCCAATGCAGTACTGCTGCGGTGGTAGGGCAGTACTACCGCTCTTGAGCGGTACTACCGCTTCTACTGCCGCTACTTAGTGCCGCACAATCCGACACGAGGGGCGACCCCTCGAGTCGACGCGGCAGGACCCCAGATCCACAGGCGGTACTATTGCTGTAGAGCAGTACTGCCGCTTGTGGCTCTTGAGCGGTACTACCGCTGGGCACCACGGTACTACCGTTGGGACCAAGCCAAAACCCATAGAAGGGGAAGAAAGCCTCCATCGAAGCAGAAGGCTCAGGGGGGGCAAAACGGATGTGTATGTGTTGATTCCACCCTAGCCTTACCAACAACGGATCCCCTCTTGATAGTACGATGACTCCTACGAAACATGTCCACCAAAACATAAACAAAGAGGATAGTACAATAATGAAGAGATACTTAGAACTACAAAAGATAGACGGGCTCCCCCTGAATGTGTGCACCTAATTAGAAATGCCTTTGGAATGTAAAGCACACACATTAGGATCAACACTCCCCCTATCTTTTATCGTCCAACAACCTAATCATATTGGTATGAGTGAGCCGGGTATATACTAGGATAAGCATGCAACTCACAAATTACCAAAGTACTTGAAGGACATAGATAATAATGGATAAGGTAGCATATGTCTCACACCATATGACTGGAACTTAGGTCTCACAGGCACAAAACCAAACCAAGCAAACGACAAGAGAAAGCAATGATGATAACCCGCAAGTATACGGGATCAATTGTAGCCTCTTTCGATAAGTAAGAGTGTCGAACCCAATGAGGAGCTAAAGGTAAAACAAATATTCCCTCAAGTTCTATCGACCACCGATACAACTCTACGTACGCTTGACGTTCGCCTTACCTAGAACAAGTATGAAACTAGAAGTACTTTGTAGGTGTTGTTGGACAGGTTCGCAAGATAATAAAGAACACGTAAATAAAAAGTAGGGCCTGTTTAGATAAAGAAGCAATAAAGTAAATATAGAGAGTGTGGAAAAGTGGTGGTAGGAGTTGTGAAATTGTCCCTAAGCAATTGACTATGTTACTAGACGGTAATCACTATTGCAATTCTATTTGAGGGAGAGGCATAAGCTAACATACTTTCTCTTCTTGGCTCATATGCACTTACGATTGGAACTCTAGTAAGCATCCGCAACTACTAAAGATCATTAAGGCAAAACCCAACCATAGCATTAAAGTATCAAGTCCCCTTTATCCCATACGCAAACAACCTACTTACTCGGGTCTGTGCTTCTGTCACTCATGCCACCCACCATAAGCAAATCATGAACATATTGCAAACCCTACAGCGGGAATCCCTCACGCTTGCGCGACACGGAGGGCACAATAGGACAGCACCAATAATAAAGCATGCAATTCAAACCAATCATAGCAATTCATCAATCACCGGTAGGACAACGAAAATCTACTCAGACATCATAGGATGGTAACACATCATTGGATAATAATATGAAGCATAAAGCACCATGTTCAAGTAGAGGGTACAGCGGGTTGCGAGAGAGTGGACCGCTGAATATAGATGGGGGAAGGTGATGGAGATGTTGGTGAAGATGGCGGAGGTGTTGGTGAAGATCGCGGTGATGATGATGGCCCCTGGCAGTGTTCCGGCGCCACCGGAAGCAAGGGGGAGAGAGCCCCCCTTCTTCTTCTTCTTCCTTGACCTCCTCCCTAGATGGGAGAAGGGTTTCCCCTTTGGTCCTTGGCTCCCATGGCATGGGAGGGGCGAGAGCCCCTCTGAAATTGGATCTGTCTCTCCGTCTCTCTCTGTTTCTGCGTTCTGGCATTCTGCCCTGGCACAGTTTCCTTTATATCCGGAGATCCGTAACTCTGATTGGATTGAAAGCTTCGCCCAGATATTTTTCCAAAAATTAGCTTTCTTGCGGCCAGAAAAGGGCATAAACTGCCTTACGAGGGGCCCAGCAGGGTGGGGGCGCGCATACCTGGAGTGGGCGTGGACCCCTATCTCGTGGACACCTCGGGCACCATCTCGTGTTGATTTTACTTCCCAAAAATCACAAATATTCCAAAATAATTCTCCGTCCGTTTTTATCCCGTTTGGACTCCGTTTGATATGGGGTTTCTGCGAAACATAAAACATGCAACAGACAGGAAATGGCACTCGGCACTGGATCAATATGTTAGTCCCAAAAAATAGTATAAAAAGTTGCCAAAAGTATATGAAAGTTGAATAATATTGGCATGGAACAATCAAAATTTATAGATACGACGGATACGTATCAGCATCCCCAAGCTTAATTCCTGCTCGTCCTCAAGTAGGTAAATGATAAAAAAGATAATTTTTGATGTGGAATGCTACCTAACATAATCTTGATCATGTAATCTAATCATGGCATGAATATTAAGACACGAGTGATTCAAGATAATAGTCTCTCATTTGACATAAAAACAATAATACTTAGGGCATCCCAACAATCAATCATGTCTTTCAAAATATCAATGCTTCAGAACATTATCCCTACAAAATCATATAGTCTAGTATGCTCCCTTTTTCTAACACAAGGTACCCCTCATGCCTATCCCGGTGCCAGCGAAGCAATTGTTTCATACTTTAGTATTCTCAAACTTTTTCAACCTTCACGCAATACATGAGCGTGAGCCATGGATATAGCACTATGGGTGGAATAGAATATGATGGTGGGGGTTATGTGGAGAAGAAAAAAAGGGAGAAAGTCTCACATCGACGCGGCTAATCAACGGGCTATGGAGATGCCCATCAATTGATGTCAATGCGAGGAGTAGGGATTGCCATGCAACGGATGCACTAGAGCTATAATTGTATGAAAGCTCAAACTGAAACTAAGTGGGTGTGCATCCAACTTTCTTGCTCATGAAGACCTAGGGGATTTGAGGAAGCCCATCATTGGAATATACAAGCCAAGTTCTATAATGAAAATTCCCACTAGTATATGAAAGTGATAACATAGGAGACTCTCTATATGAAGAACATGGTGCTACTTTGAAGCACAAGTGTGGTAAAAGGATAGTAACATTGCCCCTTTTCTTTTTTTTCTTTTTTTGGGCGGGCTTCTTTGGCCCCCTTTTTTATTTAGGCTTCTTTTGCCTCTCCTTTTTTTTCTTTTTTTTTCATGCGGCAATGCTCTATAATGATGATCATCACACTTTTATTTACTTACAACTCAATATTACAACTCAAAGATATGACTCTATATGAATGCTTCCGGCGGTGTACCGGGATGTGCAATGATCTAGTGTAGCAATGACATCAAAAAACGGACAAGCCATGAAAACATCATGCTAGCTATCTTACGATCATGCAAAGCAATATGACAATAAATGCTCAAGTCATGTATATGATGATGATGATGATGATGGAAGTTGCGTGGCAATATATCTCGGAATGGCTATGGAAATGCCATGATAGGTAGGTATGGTGGCTGTTTTGAGGAAGATATAATGAGGCTTATGTGTGATAGAGCGTATCATATCACGGGGTTTGGATGCACCGGCGAAGTTTGCACCAACTCTCGAGGTGAGAAAGGGCAATGCATGGTACCGAAGAGGCTAGCATTGATGGAAGGGTGAGAGTGCGTATAATCCATGGACTCAACATTAGTCATAAATAACTCACATACTTATTGCAAAAATTTATTAGCCCTTGAAAACAAAGTACTACACACATGCTCCTAGGGGGGAGGTTGATAGGAGTTAACCATCGCGCGCGCCCGACCTTCACGCAAACATAAACAAACAAAATACAATGTGCGCCAATTTGCTTACATAGTTAGTAGACCATACGTGCATGCTTCGGAAATCACAAACCTTAACACCAACATCCTTACTAAACACAACCATCTACTAGTACCTCCCACATATTATCATCTCTATATCGCAAAACTATTGCAAGGAATCAAACATATCATATTCAACGATCTACAAGTTTTGTAGGATTTTATGACTAACCATGTGATTGAACAATTCCTGTCATCTCTCTAAATAGATATAAGTGAAGCAAGAGAGTTTAATTCTTTCTACAAAAGATATGCCCACGCTCTAACAAATATAAGTGAAGCAAAAGATCATTCTACAAATGGCGGTTTTCTATGTGAAGAGAAACAGGCAATCCAAACTTCAAATGATATAAGTGAAGCACGTGAAGCATTCTATAAAGCCGTACTCAAAAGATTTAAGTGAAGTGCAATGAGAATTCTATAAATAAACCAAGGACTATCTCGTACCAGCATGGTGCATAAAATAAAAATGAAAACTAAATGCAAAAGACGCTCCAAGACTTGCACATATTGCATGAACGAAACGAATACGAAAACATACCGATACTTGTTGAAGAAAGAGGGGATGCCTTCCAGGGCATCCCCAAGCTTAGACGCTTGAGTCTCCTTGAATATTTACTTGGGGTGCCTCGGGCATCCCCAAGCTCGAGCTCTTGCCTCTCTTCCTTTTCCTCATATCGAGACCTCCTCGATCAAACACTTCATCCACAGAAAACTTCAACAGAAAATTCGGTAAGATCCGTTAGTATAATAAAGCAAATCACTACTCTAAGTACTGTTACAAACCAATTCATATTTTTTTTTGCATTGTGTCTACTGTAATATAGCTTTTCCATGGCGTAATCCACTGATATAAATTGATAGTTTCATCAAAACAAGCAAACTATCCATCAAAAACAGAATCTGTCAAAAAAGAACAGTCTGTAGCAATCTGAACATTCACCATACTTATGGTACCCCAAAAATTCTACCAAAATTAGGAAAAATAAACAATTTGTACAGCAATACAGTGAAAAAAGAATTAGAACCGTTTGACGTTCCAGTAGAAAAATGTAAAATCGCGCACTACAGCCAAAGTTTCTGCCCAGCACCATACAAACCAACACACATTGTAAACATCCTAAAGGCAAACCTTGGCACATTATTTTTATAATACAATGGAATCGTACAAGGGTATAATTATTTTTGATGAAAAGTTTCTGTAATCAAGATTCACAAAGTTTCCGTGAGCATGAACAAAGTTCAAGGCTAGCTCCCACTTTAACAATGCTTGTCTTTCTCACTTTCACTTTCCTTTTTGAAAAGTTTTGGGTTCCCCCCTTTATTTTTTGTGTTTTTAACCTAAATGAAAGCACTCAACAGAAATAAATGACTCTCTAAAACTTCCGGGTTGTCTCCCTGGCAGCGCTTTCTTTAAAGCCATTAAGCTAGGCATATAGTGCTCAAGTAATGAATCCACCCGGATCCCAAGGTATATCAAAGCCAATTTTAATTAACAATGATTTGTAATTTAGTAGTGAGCACAAAGTAACATATATCATGCAACAACGAAGTATAACTCTCTTCCTATGCATCGGCATGTCATAAAAGAACAATTCATGCACACCAAGTAAAGGCCAATGCATAGTATAAGCAGTTTCTTGCAATTCTATCATATTGGAAACATAGAGAGGTGGAGATATAGTTCCTCTCTCATAATAATTGCAAGTAGGAGCAGCAAGCACATGCATATCACATTCATCAAAATTATCATGTGCAATGGTAAAAGGCAACCCATCAATATAATCCTTAATGAGCACAAACTTCTCCGATATAGTGTAGTTGGGAGAATTCAACAAGATAATAGGACTATCATGCGTGGGTCCAATAGCAACAATTTCATGTTTAACATAAGGAACTATAGCAAGTTCATCTCCATAAGCATATTTCATATTGGCATCTTGGCCACAAGCATAGCAAGCATCATCAAAAAGGGATATTTCAAGAGAATCAACGGGATCATAACAACCATCATAGCAATCATCCATTGGTAAGCACGAAGGGAAATTAAACAATGTATGAGTTGAAGAGTTACTCTCATTAGAAGGTGGGCACGGGTAGCTAATCCACTCTTCCTCCTTTTGTTCTTCGCTCTCCTCATCATCTTTTTCATCCAATGAGCTCACAGTTTCATCAATTTCTTCTTCCATAGACTCCTGCAAAATATTAGTCTCTTCTTGGACAGTGGAGGAGTCCTCAATATATGGTTTAACATAGGCATTAGAAGCCTAATTATCATAACAATATTCAAGTATGGCAAAATTTTCAGATTTATAGAGAGTAGCATCATACTTTTCAATCAAAGAAGCAATTTCATAAGCATCCTTAAAAGCAACAAATTCTTCAATTTGTTGAACATCATAGTAATTATAAACACCCTTAGCATATGAAGATACGATTCTATTATCACTAAACAAGCATTGGTAGGGGAGGTGTTTCTTAGGGTTTCCAGAAAAACAAGTAACATCATATAATTTCACATAAAGTCCAAGCATAGCATTGCAAATGATGAATTTGATCTAGTAAAAGTTTCCCTTTTTCCGATATACAGTGTTGCGCATAACCAGCATGCTCATCTAAAGATTTTCCCTCAACTAAGCTAGTGGGGGTTTCAACACGAGCACAAAGGGATCAAAGATGATCCAAGTACAAAGCTTCAGGAGTCTGATAGATTTTGAGTGGTTCTTCAACCATTGGTGTAGTAGGTACAACTAATTTTTTTGGTATTTTGCGTTTCTTACCCATAACTAAAGATAGAAAACAACTCGGAACATCAAATAAGAATTACTTAGTGATAAAGCAAACAAGCACACATGAGAATATTCACCCCACGCTATGACTCCCCGGCAACGGCGCCAGAAAAAGGTCTTGATAACCCGCAAGTATACGGGATCAATTGTAGCCTCTTTTGATAAGTAAGAGTGTCTAACCCAATGGGGAGCTAAAGGTAAAACAAATATTCCCTCAAGTTCTATTGACCACCGATACAACTCTACGCACGCTTGACGTTCGCCTTACCTAGAACAAGTACGAAACTAGAAGTACTTTGTAGGTGTTGTTGGACAGGTTTGCAAGATAATAAAGAACACGTAAATAAAAAGTAGGGCCTGTTTAGATAAAGAAGCAATAAAGTAAATATAACGAGTGTGGAAAAGTGGTGGTAGGAGTTGTGAAATTGTCCCTAAGAAATTGACTACATTACTAGACCGGTAATCACTATTGCAATTCTATTTGAGGGAGAGGCATAAGCTAACATACTTCCTCTTCTTGGCTCAAATGCACTTACGATTGGAACTCTAGTAAGCATCCGCAACTACTAAAGATCATTAAGGTAAAACCCAACCATAGCATTAAAGTATCAAGTCCCCTTTATCCCATACGCAAACAACCTACTTACTCGGGTCTGTGCTTCTATCACTCATGTCACCCACCATAAGCAAATCATGAACATATTGCAAACCCTACAGCGGGAATCCCTCACGCTTGTGCGACACGGAGGGCACAATAGGACAACACCAATAATAAAGCATGCAATTCAAACCAATCATATCAATTCATCAATCACTGGTAGGACAACGAAAATCTACTCAAACATCATAGGATGGCAACACATCATTGGACAATAATATGAAGCATAAAGCACCATGTTCAAGTAGAGGGTACAGCGGGTTGCGGGAGAGTGTACCGCTGAATATAGATGGGGGAAGGTGATGGAGATGTTGGTGAAGATGGCGGAGGTGTTGGTGAAGATCACGGTGATGATGATGGCCCCCGGCGGCGTTCCGGCGCCACCGGAAGCAAGGGGGAGAGAGCCCCCCTTCTTCTTCTTCTTCCTTGACCTCCTCCCTAGATGGGAGAAGGGTTTCCCCTCTGGTCCTTGGCTCCCATGGAGTGTGAGGGGCGAGAGCCCCTCCGATATTGGATCTGTCTCTCTGTCTCTCTCTGTTTCTGCGTTCTGGCATTCTGCCCTGGCACCGTTTCTTTTATATCCGAAGATCCGTAGCTCCGATTGGATTGAAACCTTCACCCAGATCTTTTTCCAAAAATTAGCTTTCTTGCAGCCAAAGAAGGGCATCAACCGCCTGAGGGTGGGGGGCGCGCCCACCTGGAGTGGGGGTGGGCCCTTGTCTCGTGGCCACCTTGGGCACTGTCTCGCGTTGATTTTACTTCCCAAAAATCACAAATATTCCAAAATAATTCTCCGTCTGTTTTTATCCCGTTTGGACTCCGTTTGATATGGGGTTTCTGTGAAACATAAAACATGCAGCAGACAGGAACTGGCACTGGGCACTGGATCAATATGTTAGTCCCAAAAACTACTATAAAAAGTTGCCAAAAGTATATGAAAGTTGAATAATATTGGCATGGAACAATCAAAAATTATAGATACGACGGAGACGTATCAAACGACATAGCAAACCACAAAGACACACACACTCGCAACACGACAATGACACAAATCCCTATACTCTCTCCCCCTTTGGCATCGAGACACCAAAAAGGTAAAGAGTGTTGCTATGGCTCCAGGTGATAGCAAACTGAGGATCTCGAACATTACATCCCAGCAGGGTCGTCTGCATCACTGTCTTCGGTCGGAAACTGCTCGGCGTCTGAATCAGTCCACTAGCAGTGCTGCTGAACCCGCTCCTCCTCATCAGTGATCCTTCCCTCAGATCCGCTGTTAATAGTTGTGCCCAATTGACGCATTAGCTCCTTGTGACGGCTGCGGGCCTTCTTCTCGGAGACATGAGACATGTACTCGCCATGAAATTCCATCCAGAAGAGTTTCTTCATCCTACGCTTAATCTTCTTTGCCCAAGAGGGCTCCACTCCAGAGGGCTCATAATCCTCATCATCATCAGCCTCAGCCTCGCCCTCGGAATCCATGTCAGCAGCAGTAGATGGACCCCCAGATTTAGGAGCCGAGGTGCCCCAATTGTCCTTCTTCCTTATACGCTCATGAGAAACCGATTCTCCAGTTTCCAGCATAACCTTGGGATAGACATGAGCCCAGGCCTTCTCAATGAGCAACATGATGAATGGACCATAGATCGGGCACTTGTGCTTAGAAACGGCAGAAAGAAGTTCAGACGACATAACATGAGAGATGTCCAGGGACTCGCTAGTGTTTGTTTCCTTCTCATGTTGGCAGAAGAGTAGCATATCCACAAGATAGGAGTGGACCATATCCAGATTCCCGATACAAGGGAATAGACTCTCTCGGAAAACATGGTGAAGGATGTCTAGAAAGGTAGGCAGCTCATAGGTTACCTTCTCAGTCACGGGGTGAATCTTCACCAAACAGTAGGGCCAGAGAGCTTGCTTGTGAGTGGAGGTGGTATTGCGATGAGGACGGAAGCCAACTGGAGTCTCAAGCCCGTGATCTTCCACCCTAAGTAACTCCATGAAGGCCTTCCGCTTGACATATAGCAACTTGCCATTTGTCATCCAAGTCAGGGTCCTTTCAGCATCAGTCCCGAGATGAACAGTGGCATAGAATTGAGCCACCAAATCTGCATCAAAGTCCTTGTTGAACTGCATGATTCTGAGGATGTTCAGCTGAGAGCACATCTGAAGGGCTTCACCAAAGTAGTCAGGGTCCTTCTCTATAGCATCCGTGTCGATGGAGCGCACATCAACCTAGAGATTCTTCTTGGCCTTGATCACATCAAAGAAGATGGCAAATCGAAAATGATTCCAGAACGGACGGTTGACCAAAGTGGGTTCTTGGTCTTTCGCATAGTGGTTGCAGCGAGGCCTTTCCCAGAATTCCTTGGCAGTCATCTCAGTCACAGTCTTTCCCCTCGGCTTTGGCTTGTTGGCAGGCTTATTCTTGAGTTGAGGCAGAGAATGGGAACTTGATGAAGCACCCGCTGTCTCAGAGGTGCGGTAGCGCTTTGACGTTGAATGCCCGGGGTTGACACGGTGGGCTTGTTGCTCAGGGTGTTCATCACCTGGAACCAAACACACGAGCAGAAGAAACAACACGAAAGAAAGAGCATAAGCCACCAAACAAAGCAGCATGGATCAAAAAGTGGTAGGACAAAGATGGAATTGGGCATGCAGCGGTAGTACCACGACCCAACCGCGGCAGTACCGCTTGAGCAGTAGTACCGCTCTAGACGGGGAACGGAGGTTCCCTACTGTCGTGGACGGATCCGGCACTACCGGTGATGCCAAATTCAAAAATAAACCTACCAAACTTCAATCCAACAGGCCTAGAACCCAACTCCATCCTACTCAAGCCTCGACTTAGCCAAAATCGAGAAAAACGATGCCTATTGCCCCTAACAACTAGATGCAAGATCTAGGAAGAAAGAGAGCGGGAACGGGGGCAATACCGGCATCCATGGCAAGAGGACGCGATGGGGATCGACTCCACCGGAGGAACTGGAGAGAGGAGGCACGAAGACGGCGGCCGACCGAAGCCCTCCTGCAGCGAGGCGTCGCTGGAGCGACGAGGAAGACGGGCGAGTGGAGAGAATGGGTATGGGGGAGAAAAGCAACTCCCCCTGCCTGAACATAACCCCCCATGCCCGCCCCGGAGCGGTAGTACCGTTTGGAGTGGGCGGTAGTACTGCTTGATGAAAGTCAGCGGTAGTACCACGCACCCAGCGGTAGTACCGCTCAGCCGCAAGAAAACTGGCTCAAAAGTTTAGCTCAAGAAAAGAAAGCGACAGGAAATGAGAGCAAACACAAACGCAAAAACCAACACAAAGAGGATGAGAACCACACTCCTCTCCAAGAGAGGGTGGTGGCCGAGGCCACCTATGTTTGAGTCTGGAGGTATGGCGCCGCGAAGAATTATCCTCGGGCCCATGACCAAAACTCGTCTTTGAAGCACACATACCATAAAAAATGGCTAATGTGAAAGAGTTAATCAATTTATGCATAATGGGGGGAGGGAGAGTTCATTGAGAGAACAACACTCCCCCTATGTCCATACCTACACCAAAACTAGACAACAAGTTGAGTGTGGTGGGATGTGCAAGGGTTCAAGACACATTGCTCGAATCAATGATATTTAGCTCATGCCTTAACTCCCGAAATCTTGCTTCATCCAAGGGCTTCGTGAAAATATCTGCAAGGTTATCATGGGTGTTGACATACTTGAGCTTGATCTCCCCTCGCCTAATATGATCCCGGATGAAGTGATACCGAATCTCAATATGCTTCGTCTTGAAGTGTTGCACCGGGTTGAGAGAAATCTTGATGGCACTTTCATTGTCACACCAAAGAGGCACTTTGTCACAAATGACACCGTAATCCTTTAAAGTTTGCCTCATCCATAAGAATTGTGCACAACAACTACCGGCCGCCACATACTCCGCTTCAGTGGACGAGAAAGACACACAACTTTGGTTCTTGGAAGACCAACTCACCAAAGAGCAACCAAGAAATTGGCACCCTCCAAAAGTTGACTTCCTATCCACTTTGTCTCCCGCCCAATCGGAATCTGAATATCCTTCAAGCTTGAAGTTTGCTCCTCTTGGGTACCATAAGCCAAAGTTTGGGGTATGATGAAGATTCGCTTGACAGCCACAAAGTGGCTTTCCTTCGGTGCAGCTTGAAACCATGCACACATTCCTACACTCAACATGATATCCGGTCTAGATGCACAAAGGTAAAGCAAGGAGCTAATCATGGAGCGATATACCTTTTGATCCACTGCTTTACCATTGGGATCAATGTCAAGTTGGCACTTGGTGGGCATTGGAGTAGAAGCCGGCTTGACATCACTTAGCTTGAATCTTTTTAGCATGTCTTGAGTGTATTTGGCTTGGTTGATGAAGGTACCTTCTCTTCTTTGCTTGATATCGAAACCGAGGAAGAACTTCAACTCTCCATCAAAGACATCTTGAACTTAGAGGTCATGAGAGTGGCAAATTTCTCACTGAAAGCTTTGTTAGGGGAACCAAAGATAATATTATCAACATATAGTTGGCACACAAACAACTCCCCTTTGACCTTCTTAGTAAAAAGAGTGGGATCAATTTGCCCAACCTCAAATCCACGATCTTGCAACAACTTGGTAAGGTGGTCATACCACACACATGGGGCTTGCTTAAGGCGATAGAGTGCCTTATCGAGTTGATATACATGATCGGGAAAGTAGGGATCCTCGAACCCGGGGGGTTGCTTGACATAAACCAACTCATTAATAGGACCATTAAGAAAAGCACTCTTCACATCCATTTGTTGCAACTTAAAGTTGTGATGGGAAGCATAAGCAATCAACAAACGAATGGATTCAAGGTGAGCAATGGGAGCAAAGGTTTCACCGTAGTCGATACCCTCGACTTGGGAGTAGCCTTGTGCTACCAATCTTGCCTTGTTGCAAACGATGGTTCCATGAGCATCTTGCTTGTTCTTGAATATCCACTTGGTTCCAATGACATTGTGGTTCCCCGATGGCCTTGGCACCAACTCCACACCTTGTTGTACTTGAAGTTGTTGAGTTCTTCATGCATGGCACTAAGCCAATCTGGATCTTTGAGTGCCTCAAAGACCTTTGGGGGTACAACACAAGAGACAAACACGTGATGTTCACAATAGTTTGCTAATTGTTTACGAGTGCTTACCCCCTTTCTTAGGCTTCCAACCACATTCTCCATGAGATGACCTTGGGTAGTGAGCTTGGATGCAATCTCCGCGACACGACGCTCTAATTCCTCCTAGGATGTGAAAGGAGAAGGGGTAACTACTTGATCATCTTGAGCTCCGACTTGAGCTTGTTCTTGATCTTCAGCTTCCTCTTGATCTTGAACTTGCTCGAGGGAGAGAACTTGACCTTGGGCATCAATTGGTGGTTCACCACCATCTTGAGGTTGATCTTGCCCTTGGTCTTGTTCATGAGGTTGAGGGCCTTCACTTTGTTCTTCGGAAGCGTGTGGGTCTTGGGTTGGTGATGGCTCCACTTGAGTGGAGCATTGTCCTTCTCCTTCGGCCACAAGGGGTTCCTGGGTAGGATATGACCCACACCCATTCTTCTTATGGCTTGGGGAGGAATTTCATCACCTACATCACAAGTACCACTTTGCTCCACTTGGGAGCCGTTATTTTCGTCAAACTCCACATTACACGTCTCCTCAATGAGTCCGGTGGACTTGTTGAGGACACGGTAAGCATGAGAGTTTGTAGCATAACCAACAAATATGCCCTCATAAGCTCTAGCCTCAAATTTAGACAAACAGACACCTTTCTTGAGAATGAAACACTTACACCCGAACACCCGGAAGTACTTGAGGTTGGGCTTGTTACCGATAAGTATTTCATAAGGAGTCTTGTTCAAGCCTTTGCGGAGATAGAGCCGATTGGATGCATGACATGCTGTGTTGATGGCCTCAGCCCAAAAGTTGTATGGAGACTTGAACTCTGATATCATGGTCCTTGCTGCATCCATCAATGTCTGGTTCTTCCTCTCTGCGACACCATTTTGTTGAGGGGTATATGGTGCAGCATATTGATGCTTGATCCCCTCATCACTAAGAAACTCATCCAAGGTGTAGTTCTTGAACTCGTTGCCGTTGTCACTTCTTATAGTCAAGATCTTTGCATCATGTTGACGTTGAGCTTCATTTGCAAAGTCGATGACGGATTGTTGAGTCTCACTCTTCCTCTTGAAGAAAAATACCCAAGTGTATCTTGAATAATCATCCACAATCACCAAGCAATACTTTCTACCTCCAAGACTATCAAAAGATGGAGGCCCAAAGAGATCCATGTGAAGGAGCTCCAAGGGTTTCTTCGAGTAGATGATAGTCGTGGGAGGGTGAGCCTTTTCATGAAGCTTTCCTTCGATACAAGCATTGCAAGCACGATCTTTAGCAAAACTAACATTTGTTAGTCCACGGACATGGTCCCCCTTGAGAAGACTTTGCAAAGATCTCATATTGACGTGGGCTAAACGGTGATGCCAAAGCCATCCCACATCAACTTTAGCCATTAGGCATGTCGCGGTCTTTGTGGGTCGCTCCGAGAAGTTAATCACATAAAGACCGTTCTCGACATGCCCAACAAAAGTTACTTTAAGAGTATTGCTCCACAAGAGGGCCACGGTATCAATATCAAAGAAAGTGGCAAACCCATGAGTGCAAGTTGACGAACGGAAAGTAGATTGTAAGCAAGGGACTCAACAAGCATGACTTTCTCGATCGTTAGATCATGAGAAATGACAACCTTGCCAAGACCCAATACCTTAGAAGATGAGGCATCACCCCACTCGACGTTGGTGGGCATAGAAGGGATCTTGTGCACGTCCACCACCAAGTCCTTGCTTCCGGTCATATGATTTGTTGCTCCACTATCGAGCAACCATGATCCCCCACCGGAAGCAAACACCTACAAGAGATCAATGCTTGGTTTTAGTTACCCATTTTGTAATGGGTCCTTTGATGTTAGTAACAAGGGTCCTAGGAACCCAAATAGACCATTCAATGTACTCATAAGGAGAACCAACAAATTTAGCATAAACATGCCCATCACTAGCACGACACAACACATAAGAAGGGTTAAAGTTGCTGGCTTTGTTGGAAGGGGTGGCATTGCCCTTTTTGACATCACCACCCTTCACATTGTTCTTCTTCTCCTTAGGAGCACCCTCTCCCTCATTCACAAAAGTTTGCTTGAGAGGAGGAGGTCGTTTGGCCTTGTCGTTCTTCTTCTTGTTCTTGGACTTGGGTGCGAACCCAACTCCCTCCTTGGCCACAACTTCCTTTTGATTGCTCAAAAGGTCATTGAGGTTCTTCTCACCTTGTATGCACATCACAAGGCCTTTCTTGAGATGCTCCTTCAACTTGGCATTCTCCTCCACAAGATGCACATGCTCACAACATGGGTTAGTGGCATTTGCATTATCAATTAATACCATATGAGGAAAGGTTGCCTTTTCTTTGGTTAGCTTAACTTGGAGTTGATCATGAGACTCCTCAAGGATAGCATGAGCACCCTTCAAGACCTTGTGGGCCTTGTCAAGTAAATCAAACTCCTCCTTGAGTATAGCATGTTCAACGCCAAGTTTAGCCTTCTCGGAAGTTAGCACACGAGACACAACAAGAGCATGATCAAGATCTTTCTTTAACTTAGCATGGTCATCGTTGTGTGACTCCTCAAGAGCCAAACGATGCCCACGCTCTTCCTCAAGAGCATTAGAGAGATCCGATATCTCATCGGCATAGTCACGACTATGACCTTCCATCTTAGAGATGGTTTCTTCATGAGCCTCAATCATGTCATTGGCTTCACCAAGTTGTTCCAAGAGAGCAACAAACTGCTTCTTGGATTTGCCCTTGAGCTTACTCATAAAAGACTCAAATTCATTCACTTCCTCATTACACCCCTCACTTTCATCAATGCCATCTGTCAAGGAGGGATTATTAATGATGGTGGTTACCTTGTTGGTGGCTTTAGCCATGAGACAGTTGGCGGCGATGTTCTCATTGGGTGAGTCGAAGAGGGACACCCATGGAGTTGTGGCAATGGCAACGGAGGCCATGGCCATGGATTCACTATCTTCATCATCATCGTCATCCTCATGGTATTCTTCTTGAACCACCAACCCTCGAGTAGGAGTCTTTTTGGTGAAGTTGTTCCTGTTGGGGAAGGACTTGGCTTTGTCTTTTCGGATGAGCTTGCCACCATTGTCTTCCCGCTTCTCGTAAGGGCAATCCACAACAAAATGGCTCACATTTCCACAATTGTAACATGTTCTCACACGTTGCTTGCCCTTGAACCCACTTGAGTTGTTCTTGTTGAAGTTGGGCCTTGTGTTCTTCTTGCTCCAAAATTGCCTTGAAGCAAGAGCCATGTGCTCATGATAATCATATTTTGTATCTTCGGGGTTGCTCTCCTCTTCTTCCTCTTCTTCCACAATAACCTTGGCCTTCAAGGCAAGGTTGGGCTTCTTTGCCCTTTGAGAGCGCAACACCGCATTGTCAGCGGTCTTGTCCAAGATCCTCATTGCCATAAACTCATCCAACACTTCATTTGAGGTCAAAGAGTGAAAGTCTGGTCTTTGACGAATGTCAGAGGACAAGGCCTTGTGGTAAGGCATCATTGCTTTGAGAAACTTGCGCTTGATCCAATTGTCATCCGTGTCCTTGCTCCCATGATCTCAGAGTGAGACCGCTGAAGGAAATATGCCCTAGAGGCAATAATAAAGTTATTATTTATTTCCTTATATCATGATAAATGTTTACTATTCATGCTAGAATTGTATTAATTGGAAACATGATGCATGTGTGAATACATAGACAAACTTAATGTCACTAGTATGCCTCTACTTGACTAGCTCATTAATCAAAGATGGTTATGTTTCCTAACGATAGACATGAGTTGTCATTTGATTAACAGGTTCACATCATTAGTAGAATGATGTGATTGACATGACCCATTCCGTTAGCTTAGCACTTGATCGTTTAGTATGTTGCTATTGCTTTCTTCATGACTTATACATGTTCCTATGACTATGAGATTATGCAACTCCCGTTTACCGGAGGAACACTTTGTGTGCTACCAAACGTCACAACATAACTGGGTGATTATAAAGGAGCTCTACAGGTGTCTCTGAAGGTACATGTTGAGTTGGCGTATTTCGAGGTTAGGATTCGTCACTCCGATTGTCGGAAAGGTATCTCTGGGACCTCTCGGTAATGCACATCACTATAAGCCTAGCAAGCAATGTCGCTAATGAGTTAGTTACGGGATGATGCATTACGTAACGAGTAAAGAAACTACAAGATTGAACTAGGTATTGAGATACCGACGATCGAATCTCGGGCAAGTAACATACCGATGACAAAAGGAACAACGTATGTTGTTATGCGGTTTGACCGATAAAGATCTTCGTAGAATATATGGGAGTCAATATGAGCATCCAGGTTCCGCTATTGGTTATTGACCAGAGACGTGTCTCGGTCATGTCTACATAGTTCTTGAACCCGTAGGGTCCGCACGCTTAAGGTTTCGATGACAGTTTTATTATGAGTTTATGAGTTTTGATGTACCGAAGGAGTTCGGAGTCCCGGATGAGATCGGGGACATGACGAGAAGTCTCGAAATGGTCGAACGTAAAGATTGATATATTGGACGACTATATTCGGACATCGGAAAGGTTCCGAGTGGTTCGGTTATTTTTCGGAGTACCGGGGAGTTACGGGAATACGGGGGAAGAAGTATATCGGCCTTATTGGGCTTTAGCGGAGAGAGAGAGGCAGGACGCCCCCCCCCCAATGAATAGTCCGAATTGTACTAGGGGGAGGGGCGGCGCCCCCTCCTTCCTTCTCTTCCCTCTCCCCCTTCCTTGTCTCCTACTCCTACTACATGGAAGGGGAGGAATCCTACTCCCGGTGGGAGTAGGACTCCTCCAGGGCGCGCCATAGGGGCCGGCCCTCTCCCCCTCCTCCACTCCTTTATATACGGGGGCAGGGGCACCTCTAGACACAACAACAATTGATCTCATGATCTCTTAGCCGTGTGCGGTGCCCCCCTCCACCACAGTCCTCCTTGATAATATTGTAGTGGTGCTTAGCCAAAGCCATGCGACAGTAGAACATCAAGATCGTCACCACGCCGTCGTGCTGACGGAACTCTTCCCCGACATTCTGTTGGATCGGAGTACGGGGAACGTTATCGAGCTGAACATGTGCAAGAACTCGGAGGTGCCGTAGTTTTGGTGCTTGATCGGTTGGGCCGTGAAGACGTACGACTACATCAACCGCGTTGCGCTAACGCTTCCGCTTTCGGTCTACGAGGGTACGTGGACACACTCTCCCCTCTTGTTGCTATGCATCACCATGATCTTGCATGTGCGTAGGAATTTTTTTGAAATTACTACGTTCCCCAACAATGGTATCAGAGCCAGGTTTTATGCATAGATGTTATATGCACGAGTAGAACACAAGTGAGTTGTGGGCGATACAAGTCATACTGCATACCAGTATGTCATACTTTGATTCAGTGGTATTGTTGGATGAAGCGGCCTGTACCGACATTACGCGTACGCTTACGCGAGACTGGTTCTACCGACGTGCTTTGCACACAAGTGGCTGGTGGGTGTCAGCTTCTCCAACTTTAGTTGAATCGAGTGTGGCTACGCCCTGTCCTTGTGAAGTTTAAAACAGCACTAACTTGACGAACTATCGTTGTGGTTTTGATGCGTAGGTAAGAACGGTTCTTGCTCAGCCCATAGCAGCCACGTAAAATTTGCAACAACAAAGTAGAGGACGTCTAACGTGTTTTTGCAGGGCATGTTGTGATGTGATATGGTCAAGACGTGATGCTATATTTTACTATATGAGATGATCATGTTTTGTAACCAAGTTATCGGCAACTGGCAGGAACCATATGGTTGTCGCTTTTATTGTATGAAATGCAAGCACCCTGTAATTGCTTTACTTTATCACTAAGCGGTAGCGATAGTCGTAGAAGCAATAGGTGGCGAAATGACAACGATGCTACGATGGAGATCAAGGTGTCGCGCCAGTGACGATGGTGATCACGATGGTGCTTCGGAGATGGAGATCACAAGCACAAGATGATGATGGCCATATCATATCACTTATATTGATTGCATGTGATGTTTATCCTTTATGCATCTTATCTTGCTTTGATTGACAGTAGCATTTTAAGATCTCTCACTAATTATTAAGAAGTGTTCTCCCTGAGTATGCACCGCTGCGAAAGTTCTTCGTGCTGAGACACCACGTGATGATCGGGTGTGATAGGCTCTACGTTCAAATACAACGGGTGCAAAATAGTTGCACACGCGGAATACTCAGGTTAAACTTGACGAGCCTAGCATATACAGATATGGCCTCGGAACACAGAGACCGAATGGTCGAACGTGAATCATATAGTAGATATGATCAACATAGTGATGTTCACCATTGAAAACTACTCCATCTCAAGTGATGATCGGACATGGTTTAGTTGATTTGGATCACGTGATCACTTAGATGACTAGAGAGATGTTTGTCTAAGTGGGAGTTCTTTAGTAATATGATTAATTGAACTTAAATTTATCATGAACTTAGTCCTGGTAGTATTTTGCAAATTATGTTGTAGATCAATAGCTCGCGTTGTTGCTTTCATATGTTTATTCTGATATGTTCCTAGAGAAAACTGTGTTGAAATATGTTAGTAGCAATGATGCGAATTGGATCCATGATCTGAGGTTTATCCTCATTGTTGCACAGAAGAATTATGTCCTTGATGCACCGCTAGGTGACAAACCTATTGCAGGAGCAGATGCAGACGTAATGAACGTTTGGCTAGCTCAAAAATGATGACTACTTCATAGTTTAAGTGCACCATACTTAAATGGCTTAGAATCGGGACTTCAAAGATGTTTTGAACGTCAGGGACCATATGAGATGTTCCAGGAGTTGAAGTTAATATTTCCAGCAAATATCCGAGTTGAGAGATATGAAGTCTCCAACAAGTTCTATAGCTAAAAGATGGAGGAGAATCGCTCAACTAGTGAGCATGTGCTCAGATTTTCTGGGTACTACAATCGCTTGAATTAAGTGGGAGTTAATCTTCTAGATAAGATAGTGATTGACAGAGTTCTCTAGTCACCATCACCAAGTTGCTAGAACTTCGTGATGAACTATAGTATGCAAGGGATGACGAAAACGATTCCCAAGCTCTTCGTGATGTTGAAATCGACGAAGGTAGAAATCAAGAAAGAGCATCAAGTGTTGATGATTGACAAGACCACTAGTTTCAAGAAAAGGGCAAAGGGAAAGAAAGGGAACTTCATGTAGAATGGCAAGCAAGTTGTCACTCCCGCGAAGAATCCCAAAGCTGGACCAAATCCTAAAACTGAGTGCTTTTACTTCAAAGGAAATGGTCACTGTAAGCGGAAATGCCCTGAATATTTGGTAGATAAGAAGGATGGCAAAGTGAACAAGGGTATATTTGATATACAGGTTATTGATGTGTACCTTACTAGTGTTTATTGTAGCCCCTGAGTATTTGATACTTGTTCAGTTGCTAAAAATTAGTAACTCGAAACAGGAGTTACAGAATAAACAGAGACTAGTTGAGGGTGAAGTGATGATATGTGTTGGAAGTGGTTCCAAGATTGATACTATCATCATCGCACACTCCCTATACTTTCGGGATTAGTGTCAAACCTAAATAAATGTTATTTGGCGTTTGCGTTGAGCATGAATATGATTTGATCATGTTTATTGCAATACGGTTATTCATTTAAAATCAGAGAATAAGATTGTTGTTCTGTTTACATGAATAAAACCTTCGATGGTCAAACACCCAATGAAAATAGTTTCTTGGATCTCGATCGTAGTGATACACATATTCACAATATTGATGCCAAAAGATGCAAAGTTGATAATGATAGTGCAACTTATTTGTGGCACTGCCGTTTGGGTCATATCGGTGTAAAGTGTATGAAGAAACTCCATAAAGATGGATTTTGGGACCGTGCCTTTTGGGCAACATGACTAAAACTCCGTTCTCGAGAACAATGGAACGAGATGCTGACTTGTTGGAAATAATACATACCGATGTATGCGATCCAATGAGTGTTGATGCTCATAGCGGGTATCATTATTTTCTGACCTTCACAGATGATTTGAGAAGATATGAGTATATCTACTTAATGAAGCACAAGTCTGAAACATTTGAAAAGTTCGAAGAATTTCAGAGTGAAGTGGCAAATCATCGTAACAAGAAAATAAAGTTTCTACAATCTGATCGTAGAGAAGAATATTTGAGTTATGAGTTTGGCCTTCATTTGAAACAATGTGAAATAGTTTCGCAACTCACGCCACCAGCAACACCACAATGTAATGGTGTGTCCGAATGTCGTAATCATACTTTACTAGATATGGTGCGATCTATGATGTCTCTTATCGATTTGCCACTATCGTTTTGGGGTTATGCATTAGAGACAGCTGCATTCACGTTAAAAAGGGCACCATCAAAATCCGTTGAGACGATGCCTTATGAACTGTGGTTTGGCAAGAAACCAAAGTTGTCATTTCTTAAAATTTGGAGTTGCGATGCTTATGTGAAAAAGTTTCAACCTGATAAGCTCAAACCCTAATCGGAGAAGTGCGTCTTCATAGAATACCCAAAGGAAACTATTGGGTACACCTTCTATCACAGATCCGAAGGCAAGATATTCGTTGCTAAAATGGATCCTTTCTAGAGAAGGAGTTTCTCTCGAAAGAAGTGAGTGAGAGGAAAGTAGAGCTTGATAAGGTAATTGTACCTTCTCCCGAATTGGAAAGTAGTTTATCACAGAAATCAGTTCTAGTGATTCCTACACCAATTAGTGAGGAAGCTAATGATGATGATCATGAAGCTTCAGATCAAGTTACTACCAAACTTTGTAGGTCTTCCAGATTAAGATCCGCACCAGAGTGGTACGGTAATCCTATTCTGGAAGTCATGTTACTAGACCATGATGAACCTACGAACTATGAGGAAGCGATGATGAGCCCAGATTCCGCGAAATGGCTTAAGGCCATGAAATCTGAGATAGGATCCATGTATGAGAACAAAGTGTGGACTTTGGTGGACTTGCCCAATGATCGGCAAGCCATAGAAAATAAATGGATCTTCAAGAGGAAGACAGACGCTGATAGTAGTGTTACTATCTACAAAGCTCGACTTGTCGCAAAAAGGTTTTTCGACAATTTCAAGGTGTTGAATACAATGAGATTTTCTCACTCATATGGATGCTTAAGTCTGTCCGAATCATGTTAGCAATTGCAACATTTTATAAATCTGGCAAATGGATGTCAAAACTGTATTCCTTAATGGATTTATTAAAGAAGAGTTGTATATGATGTGACCAGAAGGTTTTGTCAATCCTAAAGGTACTAACAAAATGTGCAAGCTCCAGCGATCCATTTATGGACTGGTGCAAGCCTCTCGAAGTTGGAATAAACGCTTTGACAGTGTGATCAAAGCATATGGTTTTATACAGACTTTTAGAGAAGCCTGTATTTACAAGAAAGTGAGTGGGAGCTCTGTAGCATTTCTAAAAATATATTTAGATGACATATTGTTGATTGGAAATGATATAGAAATTCTGGATAGCATAAAAGGATACTTGAATAAGAGTTTTTCAAAGAAAGACCTCGGTGAAGCTGCTTACACATTGAGCATCAAGATCTATAGAGATAGATCAAGACGCTTGATAAGATTTCTCAATGAGTACATACCTTGATAAGATTTTGAAGTAGTTCAAAATAGAATAGACAAAGGAGTTCTTGCCTGTGTTGCAAGGTGTGAAGTTGAGTAAGACTCAAAGCCCGACCACGGCAGAAAATAGAAAGAGAATGAAAAATCATTCCCTATGCCTCAGTCATAGGTTCTATAAAGTATGATATGCTGTGTACCAGACCTATTGTATACCTTGCTCTGAATTTCGCAAGGGAGTACAATTTTGATCTAGGAGTAGATCACTAAACAGCGGTCAAGAATATCCTTAGTGAGGACTAAGGAAATATTTCTCGATTATGGAGGTGAAAAAAGAGCTCGTCGTAAAAGTTACATCGATGCAAGCTTTTACACCGATCCAGATGACTCTAAGTCTCAATCTGGATACATATTGAAAGTGGGAGCAATTAGCTAGAGTAGCTCCATGCAGACCATTGTAGACATAGAATATTTGCAAAATACATACGGCTCTGAATATGACAGACCCATTGACTAAGCTTCTCTCACGAGCAAAACATGATCACACCTTAGTACTCTTTGGGTGTTAATCACACAGCGATGTGAACTAGATTATTGACTCTACTCAACCCTTTGGGTGTTGGTCACATGACGATGTGAACTATGAGTGTTAATCATATACAGATATGAATATTGGTGTTAACTCACATGACGATGTGAACTAGATTATTGACTCTAGTGCAAGTGGGAGACTGAAAAAAATATGCCCTAGAGGCAATTATAAGGTTATTATTTATTTCCTTATATCATGATAAATGTTTATTATTCATGCTAGAATTGTATTAACCGGAAACATGATACATGTGTGAATACATAGACAAACTTAATTTCACTAGTATGCCTCTACTTGACTAGCTCATTAATCAAAGATGGTTATGTTTCCTAACCATAGACATGAGTTGTAATTTGATTAAGGGGATCACATCATTAGTAGAATGATGTGATTGACATGACCCATTCCATTAGCTTAGCACTCGATCGTTTAGTATGTTGCTATTGCTTTCTTCATGACTTATACATGTTCCTATGACTATGAGATTATGCAACTCCCGTATACCGGAGGAACACTTTGTGTGCTACCAAACGTCACAACATAACTGGGTGATTATAAATGAGCTCTACAGGTGTCTCCGAAGGTACATGTTGAGTTAGTGTATTTCGAGATTAGGATTTGTCACTCCGATTGTCGGAGAGGTATCTCTCGGCCCTGTCGGTAATGCAAATCGCTATAAGCCTTGCAAGCAATGTAGCTAATGAGTAAGTTACGGGATGATGCATTACTTAACGAGTAAAGAAACTTGCCGGTAACGAGATTGAACTAGGTATTGAGATACCGATGATCGAATCTCGGGCAAGTAACATACCGATGACAAAAGGAACAACGTATGTTGTTATGCGGTTTGACCGATAAAGATCTTCGTAGAATATGTGGGAGCCAATATGAGCATCCAGGTTCCGCAATTGGTTATTGACCGGAGACGTGCCTCGGTCATGTCTACATAGTTCTCGAACCCGTAGGGTCTGCACGCTTAAGGTTTCGATGACAGTTTTATTATGAGTTTATGAGTTTTGATGTATCTAAGGAGTTCGGAGTCCCGGATGAGATCGGGGACATGACGAGGAGTCTCGAAATGGTCGAGACGTAAAGATCGATATATTGGACGACTATATTCGGACATCGGAAAGGTTCCGAGTAGTTCGGGTATTTTTCGGAGTACCGAGGAGTTACGGGAATATGGGGGAAGAAGTATATGGGCCTTATTGGGCTTTAGGGGGGAGAGAGAGGCAGGCCGCGCGCCCCCAATGAATAATCCGAAGGGGGAGGGGCGACGCCCCCTCCTTCCTTCTCTTCCCTCTCCCCCTTTCTTGTCTCCTACTCCTACTACATGGAAGGGGAGGAATCCTACTCCCGGTGAGAGTAGGACTCCTCCAGGGCGCGCCATAGGGGCCGACCCTCTCCCCCTCCTCCCCTCCTTTATATACAGGGGTGGGGGCACCTCTAGACACAACAACAATTGATCTCAGGATCTCTTAGTCGTGTGCGGTGCCCCCCTCCACCATAGTCCTCCTCGATAATACTGTAGCGGTGCTTAGGCGAAGCCTTGCGACGGTAGTGTTGGGGAACGTAGTAATTTCAAAAAAATTCCTATCCACACGCAAGATCATGGTGATTGTATAGCAACGAGAGGGGAGAGTGTTGTCCACGTACCCTCGTAGACCGTTAAGCGGAAGCGTTATGACAACGCGGTTGAAGTAGTCGTACGTCTTCACGATCCGACCGATCCAAGCACCGAACTTACGGCACCTCCATGTTCAGCACACGTTCAGCTCGATGACGTCCCCCGGACTCCAATCCAGCGAAGCGTCGGGGATGAGTTTCATCAGCACGATGGCGTGGTGACGATGATGATGTTCTACCGGCGCAGGGCTTCTCCTAAACTCCGCGACGATATGACCGAGGTGGATTATGGTGGAAGGGGGCACCGCACACGGCTAAGGAACGATCCGTAGATCAACTTGTGTGTCATGGGGTGCCCCCCTGCCCCCGTATATAAAGGAGAAAGGGGGGAGGAGGCCGGCCTTAGGAGGGGGCGCGCCAAGTGTGGAGTCCTACTAGGACTCCCTAGTCCTAGTAGGATTCCACCTCCCTTGTTGGAGTAGGAGAAGGGGAAAGAGGGGGAGAGGAAGAAGGAAAGGGGGGCTGCGCCCCTTGTCCAATTTGGACCAGAGGGGGGGCGCAGGCCTCCTTCCTTTTGGCCTCTCTCCACTATTCCCGTATGGCCCAATAAGGCCCATATACTCCCCGGCGAATTCCCGTAACTCTCCGGTACTCCGAAAAATACCCGAATCACTCAGAACCTTTCCGAACTCCGAATATAGTCGTCCAATATATCGATCTTTACGTCTTGACCATTTCGAGACTCCTCGTCATGTCCCCGATCTCATCCGGGACTCCGAGCTCCTTCGGTACATCAAAACTTATAAACTCATAATAAAACTGTCATCGTAACGTTAAGCGTGCGGACCCTACGGGTTCGAGAACTATGTAGACATGACCTAGAACTGTTTCCGGTCAATAACCAATAGTGGAACCTGGATGTTCATATTGGCTCCCACATATTCTACGAAGATCTTTATCGGTCAAACCGCATAACAACATACGTTGTTCCCTTTGTCATCGGTATGTTACTTGCCCGAGATTCGATCGTCGGTATCCAATACCTAGTTCAATCTCGTTACCAGCAAGTCTCTTTACTCGTTCCGTAATACATCATCCCGTAACTAACTCATTAGTTACAATGCTTGCAAGGCTTAAGTGATGTGTATTACCGAGAGGGCCCAGAGATACCTCTCCGACAATCGGAGTGACAAAACATAATCTCGAATTATGCCAACTCAACATGTACCTTTGGAAACACCTGTAGAGCACCTTTATAATCACCCAGTTACGTTGTGACGTTTGGTAGCACACAAAGTGTTCCTCCGGTAAACGGGAGTTGCACAATCTCATAGTTGCAGGAACTTTGTATAAGTCATGAAGAAAGCAATAGCAACATACTAAATGATCAAGTGCTAGGCTAACGGAATGGGTCAAGTCAATCACATCATTCTCCTAATGATGTGATCCCATTAATCAAATGACAACACATGTCTATGGTTAGGAAACATAACCATCTTTGATCAACGAGCTAGTCTAGTAGAGGCATACTAGTGACACTCTGTTTGTCTATATATTCACACATGTATTATGTTTCTGATTAATACAATTCTAGCATGAATAATAAACATTTATCATGAAATAAGGAAATAAATAATAACTTTATTATTGCCTCTAGGGCATATTTCCTTCAGTCTCCCACTTGCACTAGAGTCAATAATCTAGTTCACATCGCCATGTGAATAATTCACATCACCATGTGATTAGCACCCATGTGACCAACACCCAAAGGGTTTACTAGAGTCAATAATCTAGTTCACATCGCTATGTGATTAACACCCAAAGAGTACTAAGGTGTGATCATGTTTTGCTTGTGAGATAATTTTAGTCAACGGGTCTGTCACATTCAGATCCATAAGTATTTTGCAAATTTCTATGTCTACAATGCTCTGCACGGAGCTACTCTAGCTAACTGCTCCCACTTTCAATATGTATCTAGACCGACACTTAGAGTCATCTAGATTAGTGTCAAAACTTGCATCAACGTAACCCTTTACGACGAACCTTTTTGTCACCTCCATAATCGAGAAACATATCCTTATTCCCTTAAGGATAATTTTGACCGCTGTCTAGTGATCTACTCCTAGATCACTATTGTACTCCTTTGCTAAAATCAGTTAGGGTATACAATAGATCTGGTACACAGCATGGCATACTTTATAGAACCTATGGCTGAGGCATAGGGAATGACTTTCATTCTCTTTCTATCTTCTGCCGTGGTCGTGCTTTGAGTCTTACTCAATTTCACACCTTGTAACACAGGCAAGAAACTCTTTCTTTGACTGTTCCATTTTGAACCACTACAAAATCTTGTCAAGGTGTGTACTCATTGAAAAAACTTATCAAGCGTCTTGATCTATCTCTATAGATCTTGATGCTCAATATGTAAGCAGCTTTATCGAGGTCTTTCTTTGAAAAAACTCCTTTCAAACTCTCCTTTATGCTTTGCAGAATAATTCTACATTATTTCCGATCAACAATATGTCATTCACATATACTTATCAGAAATGTTGTAGTGCTCCCACTCACTTTCTTGTAAATACAGGCTTCACCGCAAGTCTGTATAAAACTATATGCTCTGATCAACTCATCAAAGCGTATATTCCAACTCCGAGATGCTTGCACCAGTCCATAGATGGATCGCTGGAGCTTGCACATTTTGTTAACACCTTTAGGATTGACAAAACCTTCTGGTTGCATCATATACAACTCTTCTTAAATAAATCCATTAAGGAATACAGTTTTGTCTATCCATTTGCCAGATTTCATGAAATGCAGCAATTGCTAACATGATTCAGACAGACTTAAGCATAGATACGAGTGAGAAACTCTCATCGTAGTCAACACTTTGACCTTGTCGAAAACCTTTTGCGACAATTCTAGCTTTGTAGATAGTAACACTACTATCAGCGTCCGTCTTCCTCTTGAAGATCCATTTATTCTTAATGACTCACCGATCATCGGGCAAGTCAATCAAAGTCTACACTTTGTTCTCATACATGGATCATATCTCAGATTTCATGGCCTCAAGCCATTTTGCGGAATCTGGGCTCATCATCGCTTCCTCATAGTTCATAGGTTTATCATGGTCTAGTAACATGACTTTCAGAACAGGATTACCGTACCACTCTGGTGCGGATTGTACTCTGGAAGACCTACGAGGGTCTGTAGTAACTTGATCTTAAGTTTCATGATCATCATCATTAGCTTCTTCACTAATTGGTGTAGGAATCACTGGAACTGATTTCTGTGATGAACTACTTTCCAATTCGGGAGAAGGTACAAATTACCTTATCAAGCTCTACTTTCCTCCCACTCACTTCTTTCGAGAGAAACTCCTTCTCTAAAAAGGATCCATTCTTAGCAACGAATGTTTTGCCTTCGGATCTGTGATAGAAGGTGTACCCAACAGTTTCCTTTGGGTATTCTATGAATACGCACTTCTCCGATTTGGGTACGAGCTTATCAAGTTGAAAAAAACCTTTTTTCATATAAGCATCGCAACTCCAAACTTTAAGAAATGACAGCTTAGGTTTACTGCTAAACCATAGTTCATACGGTGTCGTCTCAACGGATTTCGATGGTGCCCTATTAAACGTGAATGCTGCTGTCTCTAATGCATAACCCCAAAACGATAGTAGTAAACTGATAAGAGATATCATAGATCGCACCATATCTAGTAAAGTACGATTACGATGTTCGGACACACCATTACATTGTGGTGTTCCAGGTAGCATGAGCTTGTGAAACTATTCCACATTGTTTTAATTGAAGACCAAACTCGTAACTCAAATATTCTCCTCCACGATCAGATCGTAGAAACTTTATTTTCTTGTTACGATGATTTTCAACTTCACTCTGAAATTCTTTGAACCTTTCAAATGTTTCAGATTTATGTTTCATTAAGTAGATATACCCATATCTGCTCAAATCATCTGTGAAGGTCAGAAAATAACGATACCCGCCACGAGCCTTAATACTCATTGGTCTGTATACATCAGTATGTATTATTTCCAACAAGTTTGTTGCTCGTTCCATTGTTCCGAAGAACAGAGTTTTAGTCATCTCGCCCAAAGGCACTGTTCGCAAGCATCAAATGATTCATAACCAAGTGATTCCGAAAATCCATCTTTATGGAGTTTCTTCATGCGCTTTACACCGATATAACCCAAACGGCAGTGCCACAAATAAGTTGCACCATCATTATTAACTTTGTATGTTTTGGCATCAATATTATGAATATGTGTATCACTACGATCGAGATCCAACAAACTATTTTCATTGGGTGTATGACCATTGAAGGTTTTATTCATGTAAACAGAACAACAATTATTCTCTGACTTTAAATGAATATCCGTATTGCAATAAACATGATCAAATCATATTCATGCTCAACGCAAACGCTAAATAACATTTATTTAGGTTTAACACTAATCCCGAAAGTATAGGGAGTGTGCGATGATGATCATATCAATCTTGGAACTATTTCCAACACTCATCGTCACTTCCCCTTCAACTAGTCTCTGTTTATTCTGTAACTCCTGTTTCGAGTTACTAATCTTAGCAACCGAACAAGTATCAAATACTCAGGGGCTACTATAAACACTAGTAAGGCACACATCAATAACCTGTATATCAAATATACCCTTGTTCACTTTGCCATCCTTCTTATCCACCAAATATTCAGGGCATTTCTGCTTCCAGTGACCATTTCCTTTGCAGTGTAATCACTCAGTTTCAGGCTTTGGTCCAGCTTTGGGCTTCTTCGCGGGAGTGACAACTTGCTTGTCATTCTACTTGAAGTTCCCTTTATTTCCCTTTGCCCTTCTCTTGAAACTAGTGGTCTTGTCAATCATCAACACTTGATGCTCTTTCTTGATTTCTACCTTCGTCGATTTCAACATCACGAAGAGCTCGGGAATCGTTTTCGTCATCCCTTGCATACTATAGTTCATCACGAAGTTCTACTAACTTAGTGATGGTGACTAGAGAATTCTGTCAATCACTATCTTATCTGGAAGATTAACTCCCACTTGATTCAAGCGATTGAAGTACCCAGACAGTCTGAGCACATGCTAACTAGTTGAGCGATTCTCCTCCATCTTTTAGCTACAAAACTTGTTGGAGACTTCATATCTCTCAACTCGGGTATTTGCTGGAAATATTAACTTCAACTCCTGGAACATCTCATATGGTCCATGACGTTCAAAACGTCTTTGAAGTCCCGATTCTAAGCCATAAAGCATGGTGCACAAAACTATCAAGTAGTCATCATATTGAGCTAGCCAAACGTTCATAACGTCTGCATCTGCTCCTGCAATAGGTCCATCACCTAGCGGTGCATCAAGGACATAATTCTTCTCTGCAGCAATGAGGGTAAACCTCAGATCACGGATCTAATCCGCATCATTGCTACTAACATTTTTCAACATAGTTTTCTCTAGGAACATATCAAAATAAACATATGAAAGCAACAACGCAAGCTATTGATCTACAACATAATTTGCAAAATACTACCAGGACTAAGTTCATGATAAATTTAAGTTCAATTAATCATATTACTAAAGAACTCCCACTTAGATAGACATCCCTCTAGTCCTCTAAGTGATTACGTGATCCATATCAACTAAACCATAACCAGTCATCACGTGAGATGGAGTAGTTTTCAATGGTGAACATCACTATGTTGATCATATCTACTATATGATTCACGCTCGACCTTTCGGTCTCCGTGTTCCGAGGCCATATCTGCATATGCTAGGCTCGTCAAGTTTAACCTGAGTATTCCGCGTGTGTCTGGGCACGACGAACTTTGGCAACGGTGCATACTCAGGGAGAACACTTCTTGATAATTTTAAGTGAGAGATCATCTTAAAATGCTACCGTTGATCAAAGCAAGATAAGATGCATAAAGGATAAACATCACATGCAATCAATATAAGTGATATGATATGGCCATCATCATCTTGTGCTTGTGATCTCCATCTCTGAAGCACCGTCATGATCACCATCGTCACCGGCGCGACACCTTGATCTCCATCGTAGCATCGTTGTCGTCTCGCCAACTATTGCTTCTACGACTATCGCTACCGCTTAGTGATAAAGTAAAGCAATTACAGGGCGTTTGCATTTCATACAATAAAGCGACAACCATATGGCTCCTGCCAGTTGCTGGTAACTCGGTTACAAAACATGATCATCTCATACAATAAAATATAGCATCACGTCTTGACCATATCACATCACAACATGCCCTGCAAAAACAAGTTAGATGTCCTCTACTTTGTTGTTGCAAGTTTTACGTGGCTGCTACGGGCTTAAGCAAGAACCAATCTCACCTACGCATCAAAACCACAACGATAGTTTGTCAAGTTGATGCTGTTTTAACCTTCGCAAGGACCGGGCGTAGCCACACTCGGTTCAACTAAAGTTGGAGAAACTGACACCCGCTAGTCACCTGTGTGCAAAGCACGGCGGTAAAACCAGTCTCGTGTAAGCGTACGCGTAATGTCGGTCTGGGCCGCTTCATCCAACAATACCGCCGAACCAAAGTATGACATGCTGGTAAGCAGTATGACTTATATCGCCCACAACTCACTTGTGTTCTACTCGTGCAAATAACATCAAACCATAAAACCTAGGCTCGGATGCCACTGTTGGGGAATGTAGTAATTTCAAAAAAATTCCTACGCACACGCAAGATCATGGTGATGGTATAGCAACGAGAGGGGAGAGTGTTGTCCACGTACCCTCGTAGACCTAAGCGGAAGCGTTATGACAACGCGGTTGATGTAGTCGTACGTCTTCACGATCCGACCGATCCAAGCACCGAACGTACGGCACCTCCGTGTTCAGCACACGTTCAGCTCGATGATGTCCCCCGGGCTCCAATCCAGCGAAGCGTCGGGGATGAGTTTCGTCAGCACGACGGCGTGGTGACGATGATGATGTTCTACCGGCGCAGGGCTTCTCCTAAACTCCGCGACGATATGACCGAGGTGGATTATGGTGGAAGGGGGCACCGCACACGGCTAAGGAACGATCCGTAGATCAACTTGTGTGTCATGGGGTGCCCCCTGCCCCCGTATATAAAGGAGAAAGGGGGGAGGAGGCCGGCCCTAGGAGGGGGCGCGCCAAGTGTGGAGTCCTACTAGGACTCCCTAGTCCTAGTAGGATTCCACCTCCCTTGTTGGAGTAGGAGAAGGGGAAAGAGGGGGAGAGGAAGAAGGAAAGGGGGGATGCGCCCCTTGTCCAATTCGGACTAGAGAGGGGCGTAGGCCTCCTTCCTTTTGGCCTCTCTCCTCTATTCCCGTATGGCCCAACAAGGCCCATATACTCCCCGGCGAATTCCCGTAACTCTCCTGTACTCCGAAAAATACCCGAATCACTCGGAACCTTTCCGAACTCCGAATATAGTCGTCCAATATATCGATCTTTATGTCTCGACCATTTCGAGACTCCTTGTCATGTCCCTGATCTCATCCGGGACTCCAAACTCCTTCGGTACATCAAAACTTATAAACTCATAATAAAACTATCATCGTAACGTTAAGCGTGCGGACCCTACGGGTTCGAGAACTATGTAGACATGACCTAGAACTGTTTCCGGTCAATAACCAATAGTGGAACCTGGATGTTCATATTGGCTCCTACATATTCTACGAAGATCTTTATCGGTCAAACCGCATAACAACATACGTTGTTCCCTTTGTCATTGGTATGTTACTTGCCCGAGATTCGATCGTCGGTATCCAATACCTAGTTCAATCTCGTTACCAGCAAGTCTCTTTACTCGTTCCGTAATACATCATCCCGTAACTAACTCATTAGTTACAATGCTTGCAAGGCTTAAGTGATGTGTATTACCGAGAGGGCCCAGAGATATCTCTCCGACAATCGGAGTGACAAAACCTAATCTCGAATTGTGCCAACTCAACATGTACCTTTGGAAACACCTGTACAGCACATTTATAATCACCCAGTTACGTTGTGACATTTGGTAGCACATAAAGTGTTCCTCCGGTAAACGGGAGTTGCACAATCTCATAGTTGCAGGAACTTTGTATAAGTCATGAAGAAAGCAATAGCAACATACTAAATGATCAAGTGCTAGGCTAACGGAATGGGTCAAGTCAATCACATCATTCTCCTAATGATGTGATCCCGTTAATCAAATGACAACACATGTCTATGGTTAGGAAACATAACCATCTTTGATCAACGAGCTAGTCTAGTAGAGGCATACTAGTGACACTCTGTTTGTCTATATATTCACACATGTATTATGTTTCCGGTTAATACAATTCTAGCATGAATAATAACATTTATCATGAAATAAGGAAATAAATAATAACTTTATTATTGCCTCTAGGGCATATTTCCTTCAGGTAGAACATCAAGATCATCACCACGCCGTCGTGCTGATGGAACTCTTCCCCGACATTTTGCTGGATCGGAGTACGGGGAACGTCATCGAGCTGAACGTGTGCAAGAACTCGGAGGTGCCGTAGTTTCGGTGCTTGATCGGTCGGGCCGTGAAGACGTACGACTACATCAACCGCGTTGTGCTAACGCTTCCACTTTCGGTCTACGAGGGTACGTGGACACACTCTCCCCTCTCGTTGCTATGCATCACCATGATCTTGCGTGTGCGTAGGAAAATTCTTGAAATTACTATGTTCCCCAACAACTGCAAGTTTGGTTACTCTCCAAAAGAGCTCACGAGGTTCTTCATCTTCTTTCATTGTAAACTCACCGGCTTCATCTTGCACCACTTCATAGTTGGAGCGTTGAATGCTTGCGCTTCCCTTATAGAGGGAAACAACACAATGCCATGCATCTTTGGCCATGGCGAAGGGTCGAAGATGAGGGAGATCTTTGGGTAGAACTGCATCTTGAATGATGAAGAGAGCATTCTCATTGAATTGATTATCCACGACTTCTCTAGGGGTGAAATTGCTTCGGTCATGTGGATGGAAGCCTTCTTCAATGATTCTCCAAAGGTTAGTATTCACATGATTTAAATGACGCTTGAAGCGATATACCCAAGAATCAAAGTCCTCATTTTTCACAATCTTAGGAGGAGGGCCGGCATGATTTAAATGGGTAGAAGGAATCGGTCCTCCATAAATTGGAGGTGCCACATGGGCAAAGATGCCGGTGTCATTTCTACCACTAGAAGAAGGATCCTTTTCACTAGTAGCTCCCCCCTTGTCGGAGTTAGCATCCGTCACCTTGTCAGTGGGATCACCCACTTTCAACGGCGAGGTAGACAGTTTAAGTCCTTCTAAGAATTTATTAAACATGCTTTCAACCTCGGTGGTCATGGAGGTTTTCAACGTGTCCAAAGCCACATTGAATTCCTCACGAGACAACGCGGTTCCCCCATCACCCGTAGACGAGCTCGGATTCACACCGGAGTGCTCCTCCCTACCGTATATGGTGTCAACCATACTCTTCGGACGGCAAAGTCCTTAATAAAGAGACGAGGCTCTGATACCAATTGAAAGGATCGATATAGTTGACTAGAGGGGGGGTGAATAGGCAACTAACAATTATTAGCTTTTCTTTACCAAATTAAACTTTGCATCAAAGTAGGTTGTCTAGATATGCAACTAGGTGAGCAACCTATATGATGCAACAACAACAAGTACACAAGCAAGCAAGGGATACAACACAAATAAGCTTGCACAAGTAAAGGCATGAGATAACCAAGAGTGGAGCCAGAGAAGACGAGGATGTGTTACCGAAGTTCCTTCCTTTTGAAGGGAAGTACGTCTCCGTTAGAGCGGTGTGGAGGCATAATGCTCCCCAAGAAGCCACTAGGGCCACCGTATTCTCCTCACGCCCTCACACAATGCGAGATGACGTGATTCCACTATTGGTGTCCTTGAAGGCGGCGACTGAACCTTTACAAAGAAGGTTGGGGCTATCTCCACAACTTAATTGGAGGCTCCCAACGACACCACGAAGCTTCACCACAATAGAACATGGCTCCGCGGTGACCTCAACCGTCTAGGGTGCTCAAACACCCAAGAGTAACAAGATCCGCTAGGGATTAGTGGGGGGAATCAAATTTCTCTTGGTGGAAGTGTAGATCGGGGCCTTCTCAACCAATCCCGAGCAAATCAACAAGTTTGATTGGCTAGGGAGAGAGATCGGGCGAAAATGGAGCTTGGAGCAACAATGGAGCTTTGGGGGAAGAGGTAAGTCAACTTTGGAGAAGAAGACTCCCTGTTATAGTGGGCGGAACAATCCAACCGTTCCCCCCTAGAACAACCCCGCAGAGAGCGGTACTACCGCAGGGGGCAGCGGTACTACCGCTAGCCCCAACGGTACTACCGCTCTCCCTCGCGGTACTGCCGTGCAGCCAGGGGGGCAGGCATATGGGCAGGGGATGGACCCAGTGCGGTACTGCCGCGGTGGTAGGGCGGTAGTACCGCTCTTGAGCGGTACTACCGCTTCTACTGCCGCTGCTTAGTGCCACACAATCCGACACGAGGGGTGACCCCCTCGAGTCGACGCGACAGGACCCCGGTACCGCAGCGGTACTACGGCTGAGGATCCACAGGCAGTACTACCGCTGTAGAGCGGTACTGCCGCCTATGGCTCTTGAGCGGTACTACCGCTGGGACCAAGCCAAAACCCATAGAAGGGGAAGAAAGCCTCCATCGAAGCAGGAAGACTCGGGGGGGGGGGGGGGGGACGGATGTGTACGTGTTGATTCCACCCTAGCCTTACCAACAGCGGATCCCCTCTTGATAGTACGGTGACTCCTATGAAACATGTCTACACCGTCTTGATTAAAACTACGAGGGGAAGGTACCGTCTCGTGCCAAAGGATAGATCTCTGAAATGCTCAAAGCACACGATTAGTCCGCAAACGTGTTGTCATCAATCACCAAAACTACATCGAGGGAGATATGCCTTAACATCCGCCATGTTCCGGCCAGCTAAACCCTAACTAGTTCCGGCCGGCCGTTCAACCTGTCGTTGTCTATCTTTCCTTGCTGAAGTTATTTTTAACCCCTCCCCCGGCTTGTGGAGAGGGGCATTCTGGATGTAATCGGACTTTTCACTAAAGTCGCCGTGTTCCGGCCGGCCAAACCCTAACTAGTTCCTCTAGATCTGAAATGAAATCCTCTAGAATTCGGCGTTGAAAACCACTTGTTATTCATCTTTCTCTGAAGATCACCGTCAGTAATAGCTAGGACCTGTCATCGGAGCGGCCGTCCCTCCCCTCCCATCAGGGTCGGCCCTGGTTCCTCGTCAACCTCCCTAGCCTCCTATTGGCGGCACTCCTCCTCGTCAAGCCTACGCCGCTCCTCATTGCCACACCAATCCTCTGACGCCTATTGTCCCGCTCCTCTCATCTCGTATCCTCCTCTCTCCTGAACCTATATCTATCATATGATGGTATTCTAGATGTAATTATCTTACATTCATGATGCGAAAATTATCTATATCTATGGCAGATGTTTGGTATTTACGACGATGAGGTTTTTGAAATTACTCAACATTATCGAAAAATAGCTCTTTGTAGCTAATAGTAGGTTTTTAGAGTTTTGATATGCTGACCCAACTTTAGAAAGGTAGTGTAGAACTGTAGATCCATACGTCTTGCAAAATTATGAAAAATATCATGCATGTAGAGGACAAATAGAAATTCACTCTTAAATTACTGAAAAGTAATAATATGAGCATTTGCATCCTCCGGGGAAATCATAAAATGACTTGTTTGTGATTTCCTCATGGGTCATAAATTATCATAATTTCTTACGGACATTTATAAATACATGGATTAATTTTCTTGTGTAATTTCTAAAACTCACAAGCATGAATTTTGGTAATTTTCGGAGAAGGGTTTATATGTGCATGTACACATAATCACATTTTCCCTTTGTGGGCCTTCGCCGAAAATGTTTTCCTTGGTCTCATCTCATGGTACAATTTAGACATATAAATTGCCCATAATTGGAAGATAAGAATGATTATCCTGGCGAGCACCACTAAACTAACTAATTAGTGAAGGACACATGAATAAAAGATATAGGCACATGTACATAGCAACCAATTTAAGATGGTGTACTTGATCGACGGAAACCGATTCTGATCGCCACCCATGAACGAGACGATGCGCGGTTTGTTGCAGCGCGCGATCGGACACGATTGGTTTCGATGGTCACGCGCCCCACACCGTGCTCCCCTTCATCATGCACTTGAACTCCCCAAAGTCGACGCGGCCGTCGCTGTTACGGTCGACGTTGCAAATCATCTGGCGCACGGTGGCGAGGCTGCCGCCCTCTGGGAGGCCCAGCTTCTTGAGCACCTCCTGCAGCTCGGTTGCCGAGATGAAGCCGTCGCCGTCCACGTCGAACACCTTGAACGCCTCCCTCATCTCCTCCTCGTCCCCGCCCGCGCCGGCCTCGCCATCCTCGGGCACGTCGTCCAGCGCGCCGAAGAACGCGTCACCCAGCTCACGATGGAGGCACTCGAAGTCCTGGAACCGAAGCCCCGCCGCGCCCTCGGGGACGTATGCGCCCACGGTGGAGGCCAGGCCCTCGCGGTCGGCGACGAGCCCGAGCGAATCCAGCGCCTGCGCCAGCTCGTCGACCGTGATCTGACCGTCGCCGTTCTTGTCGAACAGGTCGAACACCCGCGGAGGCGAACCGAGTTGAGGCTGCCATTGCGGAGACGGAACGACGCCGTGGCCGGGGCACCGCTATCGGTGGGGAACGACGGCTTCACCACCGCCGCGACGCTCTGCCTCGTATCCATTGTATGTTAGCTCCTCCTACCAATTTTTGGCGACAACTTTTTTCTTATACATGTTGGCCATCATAACCAACATGTTTGATGGGTCGAGCGCATTGGGTGGTTTTGCCATGAAAACAACACGTGGCCTAAAATATTTCTTGTCTAATTTGTCTACGGACCTGCTTACAGCAAGCAAAAGCTTGCCATTTAAATTTACTAAACTAGAACGCACCCTTTTTAGTAAAATGCCACCAACCTAATATTCTGGAGTACTCTCTCCGTTCCTAAATACTACTATAAGTTTTTTCTAGAGATTCCACTGAACTACATACAGAGCAAAATGAGTGAATCTACATTCTAAAATGCATCTACATACATCCGTATATGATCCATAGTGAAATCTCTACAAAGACTTATATTTAGGAACGGAGGGAGTACTATACATTCATGCATGGGATGGTTCCCGCACTTGTCCCATGCAAACAACTTTCAATCTGGGTACGGTATGCAAATGTTAGTAGTGAAGCAACTCGTGCATTTGAATTTCATTTCTGTAAATGCAAAATGCAATAACTACTAAACCAAGTGTAGGAGTTATAATATGTTTTTTTTTTTTTACTTTTAGGTTCCTCGCAACGAGCTCTTCAAAAAAATATCTCATTTGTATACATTTTGACAAAAAAATTTAAGTTAGTTTTAGTATTGAGACCAATTAAGTTTGTACTAATTGTCTAGTCTCACAACTAATGTTGCTTTTTATTTTTGCGGACATCTTTCAATTTAGAAAATAAGTCGCGACTAACATGTGAACGAGCAAGGGAGAGGGAGGGAGAGAGAGAGAGAGAGAGAGAGAGAGAGAGAGAGAGAGGTTTTACCCACCAATTATTGAGCCATGGCATTGCAACTTTTACAAGAGGTAGAGGGTGACTAGGGAGAGCTTTTGTAAAAATTTGAGCTCAAGGAGAACTCATTTGGTGCTTCAATCACTGATCACAGAATTGTGGCAGAAGGTGTTCGGTGATGACTTGGGGTAGCTAGAGGAATCCAATGGCTTGGAAATTAACAGGAACTGGTTTGGGGTCAATTTGAGCTACTGGACAAATTTGTAGTTCATTTGGGGAAAGTTCACAATGTAAACTATTTCATCCATAGATTTCGTCAGAAGGGGTTTTGGCAAGCTTTGACCAAGTTGCAATGTTCTCCTTCTTGAGCGACTTACCGTAGATGAATCACTAGGTGAAATAAGCAAGTGTACCAAATTGGAGCATATTTGGTGAAACTTGACAATGCAAAGTTATTTAAACTTGGAAATGAACAGAAAGGGTTTTGAGATGCTTTGATGGAGCTATTGCTTTGCTTCACATGAAGCTTGGCAAGATCATCAAATAGGGCAGTTGTGACATGATAGAAGTTTCTTGGAATTTATTGAGAAATTTTCCTTTGTAAATATTTCAAAAGCTTGAAATATCCAGAAAGGGTTTTTTGAGGTATTTGTCCAATATTTTGAACATGACCATGTGTTAAAACTCTTTATATGAAAATATATTTCCATTGAATCTCCCTAAATTTTCTCAAATATTTTTGAAACATTAAAATAATTTTATCCTATTAAAGACCATTTCTGGCCTTAAGAAAAAGCCTTTAAATCAAATAGCAAAATAACTTTTAAAATAACATTTTTGTGATTTTTGGGAGTCCTATACCTGATAGGATTCAAATATTATTTTTCAAAGTTTTCTCATAGCCCAACTTAGATACTTGTAGTTCATGCCTAAAGTGAGGGATTTTAAGAAAATCTAATTTAGAAAATACTGTTTGGCCAAATTATTTTTAGATGAAAATACTTTTTGTCCTGTACACATGGCATGATCATTGGGCAAAGTCTTAGAGCATGTTAAGGGGCATGTTAAAGCTTGGACGGTCATACTTGAAGTTATGACATCACAAGATCTTTGGATTTGACACTCTTTTTTAGGCATGGCAGGCTCTCACAATGACGCCGATGTGCTTCAGCGGTCTTCGGTGCTCGCAAGGCTTTCAGAAGGTAACTCCCCAGATGTCAACTTTGAGGTCAACGACCACCAATACAACAAGGGATACTACCTGGTTGATGCCATCTATCCTCAGTGGTCGACTATTGTGAAGACAATCTCCAAGCCGGTAGGAGAGAAGAGGGCTAGGTTTGCCCAAGAACAAGAGGGTGTTAAGAAGAATGTGGAGCGTGCTTTTGGTGTGCTCCTATCTTGATGGGCTATTGTTCGACACCCTGCTAGAACATGGAGCACTCGGAAGATGTGGAAGGTGATGATTGCTTGGGTTATCATGCACATCATGATCATAGAGGATGAGCGTGATGACAGCCTCCTCGACCAAGCGTGGGATTTTCAGAGTGAAAATGTTGAGCCTCGGCATGGAGTGGCAACGCTTGCACAGTTTACCCAATTTCATCAAGAAATGCGTGATTGGACGACTCACATTCAACTTCACAATGATTTGGTTGACTATACGTGGACTCATATTTGGTACAATTTTAAATTCATTTAATTGTAAACTATGAGATTTTTATTTATTGTGATGTAAAAACTACGTGACTTATTTGGTAATAATCCATGTGCAAAGTTTCTTTTCATTTGGATTTATTATATGCATACGATGTCAAAATTGTGAAAAATTGGCCAAAAAAGGCCTGGCGGGTGGGCACACAGGCAATGTTGGCGCGAATGAGAACGGACAAAGCCCCTACAGCCGACCCATACAGATAAAAAATCCGTGTCCGTTTAGGTCGGCGCGTTGGAGTTGGCATTAGAAGTTAGAAGTCTATAGATGCTTACGAGAAAGACAACTCAATCATATTGATTTAATTTCTTCCAAGAACTGAGTTAGATCTTGGCCATGCGCAAGGGAAGTCTTGCTACTACGTATCCGATGGGCCTGGGAAAGCAGACATGCGGTCTGTAGGACAATAATCATAAGCCACTCACCATCAATGTGCAACTCAGAACAGATACGAAAGGCATTTCAATTTAAAATCTCGACATTCATCGATGGCAGGTTGTACTGAATGCACTATGAAGAAACAATACATAACATGATCTTTTTTCTGATACTACAAGAAAGAGTGGCCCTGATACTACTGTTGTAGAGGTAACATTTGAGATTTATACTCAGAAGGCGCACAAATTATGTGCAGAAATGTAAGTGCAACAATCCAACTCTGTCATGTATGAGAATCGATGTGAATTTGGGAAAATCAATAGGGCAAAACACAAATGCAACCTTGATGACAGACTAACAGTAAATTTACTAACGAAACATGACCAAGAAAGCTATATCATGATTTTATACTATAATAAATAGCTAAGGGTTACATACACATAAAAGGTCTAGCCACAGAATCATTTTGTCGGGATTAGTCCGTTCGATGAGCCATTCTCAGGCCCTTTTCCATGGAAAGCAGATTGCCTCTCTGGTCTCCCATTTGGATTTGGAGGCAACGCCAAGTTAGGCGCAACACCGTTGGTACTTGAGTCACCCTTCAGGTTGAGTTTGGACATGTTGTACAGGTCTTCAACATTTACCGGGGGAGCTGAATGCACGGCAACAGGCCTGACAGGCTCATGTGATGCTTGTACTGTACCTGGTGATGATGCTTGCATAGAGACTGGTGGCCCATAGAACATTGGAGCATAGCCATAGTATGGAAACGGAAAAACTGCTTGGACATAGTGAGGTGCAGGAATCATCATTGGAGGAGGATAACCATATGGGGGCATCACCATCCCTGCTTCTCCAGCAATTGAACTTGAACCAGCCGATTCATTGCCCCGAGGTTGATGTGCCATTGCTAGAACAGGCGATGGGGCTGATGCATATGTTAGCATAGGCACAGGAGCAGGTGGTGCCATTACTGGCACTGGTGGTGGGCCAGAAACAGATGTTATCACGGGCATAGGAGCGGGTGGTGCCACAGGAGCAGTAACAGGCCGTAGATCATCCATGAAATCTTCTACATCTTGTGAAGATGAACGGGAGAGCGGCATCTCTTGTGACGATGAACGGGAGAGTGGCTGGTCACCAGGCTGATTAAAAACCATAAAACAATCATAAGCAATTGGTACACTGGGGGACAAGCAATAAATATTAAAAAAACAGTTGTGTTTGAGATGTCTTATTGACTTCATATAACATGGTGATTCTATGCTAACAGCTATACGAGAACTTACTAAGGCAACAGGAACAAAGAGGAAAAGAATAAGCCGAAAATCCATCACTGCACCCGAGCTCATCTGCACCCGTGCTGACGAAAAAAATCAAAACAAATACTACAAAAATTCAAAAAAATCCATTTTTTTGTGTGTGGTAGACAATTTGATGCGTGAGACTCGCTCCAAATTTCAAGTCATTTGGACATCTAAGCAGCTCTCAGCAAAACCGACAAATTGGGGGTCTGTAAAAATGTTTACGGTTCATGTACTGTTTTCACCCGGTTTGTCTTCTTTGCTGAGAGCTGCTCAGATGTTCAAATGACATGAAATTTGGAGCGGGTCTCACGCATCAAATTGTCTACCACATAAAAAAAATTGGAATTTTTTGAATTTGTTTTGAATTTTTTACTAACCAGGTGCAGATGAGCCTTGGGCACCGAACCAATCTTAAGAATGCATCGCGACATGTTTGCCTAAGTGCAATCAGCTGGACCTGGTTGCACCTCAACGCTACATGCAGAGAAATAGAAAGGTAGGGAGAGATGCTCACATCCTCAATAACCATGTCGAAGAGGCTTGATCTTCTCTTTCTCCTATTAACATTTGTTTGGCGAATGAAATACTTCTGAGCATGGCTAGCAACTTGAGTAGGTGTCCTCGAGACAACATAATTACGGGATATGCCACGCCAATCACCTTTTCCTAATTTGTTCAATCCAAGTAGAAAATTTTTGTGCTCCTCTTCTGACCATGACTCACCTGTCACCCAACAAAATAAATGGCATTCTTCAATGCAAATTCGATATATTTATTCAAAATTTTAAATCAAACACAAAAATCAGCAATGCCAACAGAATAAAGAACAAGCATGAAGTTACATGGAAAGTTATAACAGTACTGTATACCATTACACATTAAAAGAATGCAAACCAAAAATGGAGTGTTAGTGTAACCTAGTTAATGATATTGGTGACTGTAATGAATATTATTTCTGGGTTGCAATAAAATCATTTAGCCAATAAGTGACAAGGCCACAAGCTTGAATGGTAACAGCGGAATAGAAGCACAAGTTCAGATTTGTTTCAAAAAAAAAAGTACCCCCTCTGTCTAACATAGCTTGAAAAAACGATCTTATATTGTAGGACGGAGGGAGTAAATTCTGATGACAAGAAGCAGTCATAAGCACCGATCACCACCAGTAAAACCCCAAATCTGTCAGTAATGGGAGAAAGCAATGAACTAAACACTAAAATAGCTCTCAAGCAAGTATTAAGTTGGAGTAGTTTGCTAATTTTGCACACCACTAGGCATCGTAAAACAAACAAAAATCCCAACTAACACCGAACCTGCCAGATTAAAAGCAGTACTTTCAGCAAAGTTTCAGAAAACTACTTCGATCAGCACAGTAAAATCAAAACTTTCTCACTTGCCATCTTAAAAGCCAACAGCAAAACTGCACCTTCACAACAAAACCACATATTTGCACACTGCAACAAACAATCATCTTAACTACGTAAAGAACATCATAGGGCGATCAGAACACTTTTTTTTACAGAACAGAGACTAAACCTCCATACACATGCAACAAAACAAAGAATCTCATCTCCCCGTAGGCTAAAACAGGGGAGAGAAGGAAAATAAAAATCCCACCTCGCTTCCTGTGGGGTTTGTCGTCGTCGCCCTCGGAGCCGTACCCCTCGGCCCTGGCACCGCCGCTACCCTCCGCGAGCTGCGCGAGGTTGCCCATGCTGACGCTCTTCCTGATAGGCTTGTCGCCGATGCGCACGCCGAAGAGCTTCACGGGGCGCGCCGTGCACGTGCGGGAGTTGTGCCCGTGGTGCCCGCACTGCGAGCACCGCCTCGGCCCGTCCCCCGCACCGCCGCCGGCAGGCGCCGCCGGTGGCACGCCGTCCCGCGTCATGGCAGGCAGGCAGGCTAGGGTTGTGGATTTTTATTTTTTATAATCTATTATATCTGGTTGATTGATTTGATCCGTCTTTTTCTTTTTCTCCTCTGGTGGTGCGTCGTGTATTTATCGTCCGCGAGGGAGGCAAGCGTATAAGCAGTATACGGCGAGAGATGAGCTGGGAATTTTCCTGGATTTTCCTTATCTGTACAAAAAAAAACCTTTTATGTGCTGGCGGTGATATTCGGATTTTGCTGGAAGTCTTCACCTTCGCAGTCAAGACATGCCGCCAGATAGTATTGTACAGCCTGGGTTTTATTTGGTGGTTAAATACAGATTGTTCATATTAATATGGATGGTTTTCAAAATAAATATTACAGTAGTATGCATGCATATCTGTATAAGATTAAATAGTCCAGTGATATGGAGTGCATGATGTGGATTCTTTGTATCTGTTGATTTCTTTTATTACTACAATAAGATCTCTTACACTAATGGATACGAGATTGATGGTCCATTTATTAGACAAAATTAGAATGTACTCTACTGCGGGAATCGGTTGCAATATATTTCCACTTGCTTTAGTAACATGATATTCGTATCAATGATATGAGAACCATAATTAAAACTAAATATAAAATATTGCATTACATTACTATATAATTGTAAAATACTTTTTGAATACAACTAGCACTTTTCCATGTATAATTGCATATTGAGATGGTCTTTTTCGTACATGATTGCATATTAAGTTGGCATTGTTTTCGTATTAAAAGGTATAGATTAACTCGGATCACCTACTTAGTTACCATCATTTAGGTTGTCCACTGCTCAGTTCCTTGACGAGGATATTGATAAGATTAGCTACGTAGATTTTAAATTTTGAGCCGATTTCTCGTTGAAAGGATGAGAGTTAGAGCGTTTATTTGTAGGAGCATTTTCTATCCCTACATTAGATACACAACATTCGACTCTACCCTTTTGTAAACATTGTATTTTTTTCTTTGAGCAATCAAATATAATTTTAATCTGTATAGGAACCAAAATGTCATAATATAATATTAATATGGAGTATATTATATGGACTTTTTGCATTTGTTTATTTACTTTGCACAATAAAACCATTTAACAAGTCTATTGATCGATGGTTACAAGATTGATGGTCCATCCATTAGGTGAAATGCCTAAGCTATAACCACCATTTAACAAGTCTATTGATCGATGGTTTCCGTGAACGTGAATATTTTAATAAGTTTTAGCATGTAGATAATAAACTTTGAGGACACTTCTCAATGAAAGGGCTATATATGGATTGTTTTATTTGTAGTAGATTTTTCCCCTTACATTTGATACAAAACATTATGACGTCTCCCTCGTGGAAATATTTGTTTAGTTTTTCTTTGATCAATGAAACATAATTTTAAAACATGTAGTACTCAAAAGGGATAATTAGTTTTATGCCCCTAGTTGTGTCCCACTCGACAGGATTGCCCCTAATTTTCAAAAGCCAGCAGTTCTGTCCAACCCACCTTGATCGTCTTGTGCTTTTGCCCTTTGACCGTTTGACCGTCACTTTGGAAACTTCATAACTAATTCATACTAAATCAGAAAAATGCAAATAAGATACCAAAATGTTGGGAAAAACGTCACATGTATGTCAATGTCACTTGCATTCATGACAAAAGTGTTGGTAAGTGCCCATCTGAGTTTTAGCTCTTATCACACCACCATGAATAGTAAAATCTTAAAAAGTTCAAAAAAATCCAAAAAATTGGTGTCAAAGAATGACAAATGCTTTCAGTGCTTGCCAAGTTTCATCAGGGAATGACATTTGTGGAAGTCATGACAAAAAAACAATCAACACTCCAAAATAGATTGTTTTTTTGCCATGACTTCAACAAATGGCATTCCCCGATGAAACTTGGCAAGCACTTAAAACATTTGTCATTCTTTCACACCAATTTTTTTGGACTTTTTAACCTTTTTAAGATTTTACTGTTCATGGTGGTGTAATAAGAGCTAAAACTCGAATGGGCACTTACCAACACTTTTGTCATGAATGCAAGTGACATTGACATACAGGTGATATATTTTCGAACATTTTGGTATCTTATTTACATTTTTCTGATTTAATATGAATTAGTTATGAAGTTTTCAAAGTGACAGTCAAACGGTTAAAGGGCAAAATCACAAGACGACCAAAGCGGGTTGGACAGAACAGCTGGCTTTTGGAAATTAGGGGCGATCCTGTCGAGTGGGACACAACTAGGGGCATAAAACCAATTATCCCTACTCAAAATGGCATGATATTGCATTGTTTTGGAAATCATGCAGATCAAGGACCATGAGGTTACACCCAAATGGCATTGATGATTCTAATTGATTCCTTGTGAATCAAGGTGGCTCCTAGGCACCACTTGTCACAAAAGATAATGTGTCTTAGTTTGGACATGAACACACATGTTTTTCTTATTTTATGGGAGGTAAGGAAACATGTTGTTGTAGTCATGATGAGTGGAAAAAAAAGAGTGGAGGAAGGTTTCCACAAAAGAAACCGGCCAATTTTGCTGAGATATGAGGCAACCGTTCATTGATAGAAAAGGTTTCCTTTTCTTTGATTCTAGATAAGGTTGAGAACAAAAAAGAACATAGTGGTGTTCGGCGGATAAGGCAATCTCTTTTGTCCCATGTTATGGGACAACATTTTTTTGATACTTAGTAGTTGCCATGGATGAATTGAACGGTGAAGAAACGTCACCCATCACAATTTTTGGCTTACTAAAATTAAGAGCATAGCAAACGTGTCGCACACTGCCCACATACCGACATTTACAATAGGGGAGGAGCCAGGATAGCACTAGGCCTCGTGCCCGCTTCAGTGCTACAGTCATCTGCAACGCGCTATGATGTAAAATATAGTTTGTGCGAGGGTTTCGAAGCTCGGGTCGTGGCCAAGGGGACCGTGTCTTGGCTCTGTCACTGATTTACAATGCTCAACGCTTAAGTAGGAAACATGCAAACAAGATAAACATCCAAAAAATTAGAAATGAGCTACCTCCCCCCCCCAAAAAAAGGTCATAACGAAGACGCTGACTACAACCTTCCCTTTTGCATGGCGTAAGTCAAGAAAATAAGGGGTGCTCAACTCAAGTTTTCGCGTCGACGCAGCAAGAGAGACCAGGATTCAACCCGACAACTGACCCATTAGCGGGGATCAAAATCCTAGAGCCCCTTTTTAGGCGTTGTGTTGTAGATGCTCTGACAACCTATATGGTCAAGATGTCATACAATGGAGGAAATAAAGCTATCAAGATGATCATACAATGCCTACATAGAATTTTTTTCTTTGTCCTTGTCGTTTTGTTATTCTGTTTCTATAAGTATCAAACGCTTTATGCCATAATTTATTTACTAAGTTTGGGAGAATTAATTAATGTTTCAATTTACAACTAAACAACATGAAGAGGTCACATGCCAGGGTGATGTGGCAGGATGGGATCATTGGCCCATGCGCCATATTGGCATGACATCATTAGGCGAGTAGTATGGGTGCAGTTGTGTGCATTTCCTCAGTTTAGACGGTTGCTTCATGGAAGCTCAAGCATGAGACTCCACCGCTCACCACATCTGAGGTAGCATTTGTCCGTGACGCTACCATCATCAATCGGTAGCAATGCTTGGTGATCATGGAAGAGACTTGCTTAGCTCAATTCTCTATGCCTCTTCATGCTCGCTTGTAGTTTGTAGCCTCCTACGTTGTCTGTTTTGACTTCTTGACCCACCCTCACCATCTATTTGGCAGTCTCCTACCACCTCACATCAGGAGAAAACCAGCCAAGTTTCTTTTGTTATAGAAAAACAAAGATTTCTGTTTGGATGGTTCAAGCAAGTATCGATCCATAAGATTACTAGTCAAAAGAAGAACATGCTTCGATAATTGATAGCTCGCCTAATGTTCCTCATTTAATTCTGGATTCGTTGGCCACTGGTGAGAGTGGACGTGGACATGGATCTTTTTTCCAAGTAAAAGAGCTTTATTGCTTACTTAATTCGGCATACATCACGATACAATGTGTTAGTTAGGAACACAACAATGTAATTAAACCATGAATGTTTCCTCCTAAAACTTGTTGCTTGCTTTGCACATAATTAAGCCGCCTCATTAGCGCCTCTTCATACGAAAATCAGCCTAAAGTTCTAAAAGTGTCCACTTAGCTCTCTAATCTCATGAAGAGACCAACGATCTCGGTACGATTATTATTTTTGTCTTGAACATCTTTATGATTACTTGTGCCTCACTCTCAACAACAACTCCGTGGAAGCCTCTCACAAGGGTCACCCCATCCCATTCCGAATCGTCTCTCCTTCCATTGCCATAGGGCTTGCTGCATATGCATACCAAAGGGCTTGTGCATGTAGTATAGTACCAATTTTTCACATATCACCAACCCAGTACATCCCTGATTGGTGTTATCATCGAGTGAGGCATCGACATTCACCTTTATCACTCCATTATCAGGAGGTGACCATTTAGCATTCTTCAGAGCCTTCATTTTACTTTCTTTTCCTGTCGTGGCTAAGTCCATCATCGTATCAATAACCCATTTGACAGCTTGTACTATGGTACGCCTAGCCTCCCCATGTCTTCTTGCCTTTCACTCAGTCCATATGGCCCATGCACCACATAAAATGACACAACACAAGCATCCGTCTAGAAGACCTTAGTTCCATCAACTAAATCAAAAAACCATGACTACAAGTGGAGATTGGGAATTTTAATCCCAGTTGGAGTTTTTATCTCTTCCTGAAAAGGTCAGGCCCAAGTACAATTAAATTGCATGCATTGTGGTTTCATCAGTCCACCACTCTCAAAAAAATAGATCACCTCCATATGCCTTCGTTTCAACACTTCTAGGCATTTGTTTAACTGATGTTGAGCTCGTGTAAACATTTACTTGACCTCAAGTCTCTATATACTAACCGTATCGTGAAATTACCATGTATTTATAGATTCCATGCCGACAAGTCCTCAGCTAACGATAGAGGAGGATTCTGCATATTACACTCACAACAGGTTCAACAAAGTGCAAGTTAATCATATTAATGTTCCATTCCCCATTGTCTACTATTGGAAATATGCCCTAGAGGCAATAATATTGTATTATTATATTTCCATATTCATAGTTAAGAGTTTATATTCCATGCTATAACTGCTATGATCCTGGAATATGTGATTTAGTGGAAAACTCATATGCACGTGTGGAATGATAAACGGAATAAAATAGGTTCCCATTCCCGCCTCTAAGACTGGCTCAAGTGTTGTTGGTGATCACGTTTTCCGGATCTTAGGATGTCATTAAATGTAACGATAGTCCTAAAACAACATTGAGGGTATGACGTTAGAAAAACGATCATATTGAATTGACCCAATACTTGTTTGTTATACTATGTGATTATATCGTCTGAAATCATCTGTTATAACACGGTGTGTTAGCATGTGTTTTAGTTCCTCAGACCATAAGAGTGTCTCAGTAACTTTCTACCAGACGGTGGGCTTTGGGGTTGCTCAAACATCATCTGTAACAAGGTAATCATAACGACAACTTTCAGGCTCACCGGAAAGTTTGACAAGTGACCGGATAGCTCAAGAATGGGATTTGCTCCTCCGACGGTGGAGAGATATTCTTAGGGCCCTCTTGGTGTGACGGCATCCATCATCGTCTGGCCAGACACAGGTGACTACTTCACGGGAATGCCGGAATACGTCAAAGAGAAAGAAGAACAAAACCAGTAGTGGGAGCAACGTGTAGTGAGCATGGTGATGACTTTGGAGGATGCCAATGCACACTGGGTTTTGTAAAGTATCGTGAAGCAAAGGGGCCATCACATGATAACCAAAGGTTCACTTGAATATCATTCGTGTAATCATAGGGACCGATATGGAAGTCCACGGTTCCGCTATCGGTCATTGAACGAAGGGGTTTCGTTCATGTCTATGATTTACCGAAGCTACGGGGTCACAAGTGAAAGGATCGAAATAGTTGACTAGAGGGGGGGTGAATAGGCAACTAACAATTTTTAGCTTTTCTTTACCAAATTAAACTTAGCATCAAAGTAGGTTGTCTAGATATGCAAATAGGTGAGCAATCTATATGATGCACCAACAACAAGCACACAAGCAAGTAAGGGATACAACACAATATAAGCTTGCACAAGTAAAGGTAAGAGATAACCATGAGTGGAGTCGGTGGAGACGAGGAAGTGTTATGGAAGTTCCTTCCCTCTGAAAGGAAGTACGTCTCTGTTGGAGCAGTGTGGAGGCACAATGCTCCCCAAGAAGCCACTAGGGCCACTGTATTCTCCTCACACCCTCACACAATGCGAGATGCCGTGATTCCACTATTAGTGCCCTTGAAGGCAGCGACCGAACCTTTACAAGCAAGGTTGGGGCTATCTCCACAACTTAATTGGAGGCTCCCAACAACACCACGAAGCTTCACCACAATGGAATATGGCTCCGGGGTGACCTCAACCGTCTAGGGTCTCAAACACCCAAGAGTAACAAGATCCGCAAGGGATTAGTGGGGGAATCAAATTTCTCTTGGTGGAAGTGTAGATCGGGGCCTTCTCAACCAATCCCTAGAAAATCAACAAGTTTGATTGGCTAGGGAGAGAGATCGGGCGAAAATGAAGCTTTGACCAACAATGGAGCTTGGGGAGAGAAGAGGTAATCAACTTGGGGAAGAAGGCATCCTTTACATAGTGGGGAAAAAGATCCAACTGTTACCCACTTATTCAGCCCGCAACATGCGGTACTGCTACGTCTTAAGCTTGCGTTGGTTTTCCTTGAAGAGGAAAGGATGATGCAGCAATAGTAGTGTAAGTATTTCCCTTAGTTTTTGAGAACCAAGGTATCAATCCAGTAGGAGGCTCCTCAAAAGTCCCACGCACTTACACAAACAAACAAAGAACTCGCAACCAACGCAATAAAGGGGTTGTCAATCCCTTCACGGCCACTTGCGAAAGTGAGATCTGATAGAGATAGTATGATAAGATAAATATATTTTTGGTATTTTATAATATAGATGCAAAAAGTAAAGATGCAAATAAAAATAGATTGAAAGCTTATATGATAAAAGATAGACCCGGGGGCCATAGGTTTCACTAGTGGCTTCTCTCAAGATAGCATAAGTATTACGGTGGGTGAACAAATTACTGTCGAGCAATTGAGAGAAAACTGAATAGTTATGAGATTATCTAGGCATGATCATGTATATAGGCATCACGTCCGCGACAAGTAGACCGACTCCTTCCTGCATCTACTACTATTACTCCACACATCGACCGACTCATGCCTGCATGTAGAGTATTAAGTTCATAAAGAACAGAGTAACGCATTAAGAAAGATGACATGATGTAGAGGGATAAACTCATGCAATATGATATAAACCCCAGCTTTTTATCCTCGATGGCAACAATACAATACGTGCCTTGCTGCCCCTGCTGTCACTGGGAAAGGACACCGCAAGATTGAACCCAAAGCTAAGCACTTCTCCCATGGCAAGAAAGATCAATCTAGTAGGCCAAACCAAACTGATAATTCGAAGAGACTTGCAAAGACAACTCAATCATACATAAAAGAATTCAGAGGAGATTCAAATATTTCTCATAGATAAACTTGATCATAAACCCATAATTCATCGTATCTCGACAAACACACCGTAAAAAGAGTTTACATCGAATAGATGTCCACAAGAGAGGGGGATAACATTGTATTGAGATCCAAAAAGAGAGAAGAAGCCATCTAGCTAATAACTATGGACCCGAAGGCCTGTGTTAAACTACTCACAACTCATCGGAGGGGCTATGGTGTTGATGTAGAAGCCCTCCGTGGTCGATTCCCCCTTCGGCGGAGCGCCGGCGAAGGCTCAAAGATGGGATCTCGCGGATACAGAAGGTTACGGTGGTGGAAATTGTGTTTTGTTGGCTCCCTGGATGTTTTTGGGGTACGTAGGTATATATAGGAGGAAGGAGTACGTCGGTGGCCGCCTGTGGGGCCTAGGAGATAGGGGCGCGCCCAGAGGGTGTGGGCGCACCCTCTTGTCTCCTGACCGCCTCGCAAGCTTCTTGACTTGCACTCCAAGTTCTCCGGATCACGTTCGTTCCAAAAATCACGCTCCCGAAGGTTTCATTCCGTTTGGACTCCGTTTGATATTCCTTTCTTCGAAATACTGAAATAGGCAAAAAACAGCAATACGGGTTGGGCCTCCGGTTAGTAGGTTAGTCCCAAAAATGATATAAATGTGTAAAATAAAGCCCATAAACATCCAAAAGGGGTAATATAATAGCATGGAACAATCAAAAATTATAGATACGTTGGAGACGTATCAAGCATCCTCAAGCTTAATTCCTGCTCGTCCTCGAGTAGGTAAATGATAAAAACAGAATTTTTGATGTGGAATGCTACCTAGCATAATTGTCAAAGTAATTTTCTTCATTGTGGCATGAATGTTCAGATCCAAATGATTCAAGATAAAAGCTTATAAAACATAATAATAATAATGCTTCGAAGCATACTAACAAATAATCATGTCCTATCAAAATAGCATAGCCAAAGAAAGCTTATCCCTACAAAATCATATAGTTAGGCCATGCTTCATTTTCTTTACACAAAATACTCCCATCATGCACAACCCCGATGATGAGCCGAGCAATTGGTTCCTACTTTTTAACGCGCTTCAGCTTTTTCAACTCTTACGCAATACATGAGCGCAAGCCATGGACATAGCACTATGGTGGTATAAGGTGGTGGTTGTGAGGACAAAAGGAGGGAGAAGATAGTCTCACATCAACTAGGCGTATCAACGGGCTATGGAGATGCCCATCAATAGATATCAATGTGAGTGAGTAGGGATTGCCATGCAACGGATGCACCGGAGCTAAAAATATATGAAAGCTAAACAAAAGAAACTAAGTGGGTGTGCATCCAACTTGCTTGCTCACGAAGACCTAGGGCATTTTGAGGAAGCCCATCATTGGAATATACAAGCCAAGTTCTATAATGAAAAATTCCCACTTAGTATATGAAAGTGATGACATAGGAGACTCTCTATCATGAAGATCATGGTGCTACTTTGAAGCACAAGTGTGGAAAAAGAGATAGTAGTAGTGTCCCTTCTCTCTTTTTCTCTCATTTTATTTTTTTCTTTCTCTTTTTTTTCTTTGGCCTTTCTTTTTTTGGCATTTTTTTTCTTTTTTTCTTCTTTTTTTTCTTTTTAAAGTCCGAAGTCTCATCCCGACTTGTGGGGGAATCATAGTCTTCATCATCCTTTCCTCACTGAGACAATGCTCTAATGATGAAGATCATCACACTTTTATTGTTTTACAACTCAAGAATTACAACTCAAAGCTAGAACAAGATATGACTCTATATGAATGCCTCCAGCGGTGTACCGGGATATGCAATGAATCAAGAGCGACATGTATGAAAATTATGAAGGTGGCCTTGCCACAAATATGATGTCAACTACATGATCATGCAAAGAGCAATATGACAATGATGAAGTGTGTCATAGTAAACGGAACAGTGGAAAGTTGCATGGCAATATATCTCGGAATGGCTATGGAAATGCCATAATAGGTAGGTATGGTGGATGTTTTGAGGAAGGTAAATAATGGGTACATGATACCGGCGAAAGTTGCGCGGCACAATAGTGGCTAGCAAAGTGGAAGGGTGAGTGTGTGTATATCCATGGACTCACATTAGTCATAAAGAACTCATATACTTATTGCAAAAGTCTACTTAGACCTCGAAGCAAAGTACTACTGCGCATGCACCTAGAGGGATAGTTTGGTAGGAAAAGACCATCGCTCGTCCCCGACTGCCACTCATAAGGAAGACAATCAAAAGCGCACCTCATGCAACAAATTTGTCACATAACTTTTACCATATGTGCATGCTACGGGACTTGCCAACTTCAACACAAGTATTTCTCAATTTCATAATTACCCACTAGCATGACTCTACATTACCACCTTTATATCTCAAAACAATTATCAAGCATCAAATTGATCATAGCATCCAATTCACTTCCTATTATAGTTTTTATTATACCCAACTTGGATGCTCATCATTCTAGGACCAAATTTGTAACCATAGCAAATACCATGCTGTTCTAAAAGACTCTCAAAATTATATAAGTGAAGCATGAGAGACTAGCAATTTCTTAAAAATTAATCCACCGCCGTGCTCTAAAAGATATAAGTGAAGCACTAGAGCAAAAACTATCAAGCTCAAAAGATATAAGTGAAACACATAGAGTATTCTAGCAAATTCTAATCAAGTAGGCTTATCCAAAATGGTGTGTATAGCAAGGATGATTGTGGTAAACTAAAAAACAAAGACTAATATAATACACGACGCTCCAAGCAAAACACATATCATGTGGTAAACAAAAATATAGCTCCAAGTAAAGTTACCAATGAACGAAGACGAAAGAGGGGATGCCTTCCCGGGGCATCCCCAAGCTTAGGCTTTTGGCTATTCTTGAATATCTTTGGGTGCCTTGGGCATCCCCAAGCTTAGGCTCTTGCCACTCCTTATTCCATAGTCCATCAAAGCTTTACCCAAAACTTGAAAACTTCACAACACAAAACTCAACAGGAAATCTTATAAGCTCCGTTAGTGAAAGAAATCAAAACCACCACATAAGGTACTGTAATGAACTCATTCTTTCTTTATTTTGGTATTAAACCTACTGTATTCCAACTTCTCTATGGTTTATAAACTATTTTACTAGCCATAGATGCATCAAAATAAGCAAACAACACACGAAAAACAGAATCTGTCAAAAACAGAATAGCCTGTAGCAATATGTAACTAACGCAAACTTCTGGAACTCTAAAAATCCTACCAAAATAGGAAGTCCTGGACAATTTGTTTATTGATCATCAGCAAAAAGAATCAACGCAAAAGCACGTTGTGATTTAACAAAACTAATTTCGTGCATGCAAAGTTTTTGTTTTTCAGCAGAATCAAATTAACTATCATCATAGCTTATCCTATAGGTTCTACTTGGCACAAACACTAATTAAAACATAAAAACACATCTAAACAGAAAGTAGATGCAAAATTTATTACTAAACAGAAACAAAAACAAAAAACACAAATAAATTGGGTTGCCTCCCAACTAGCTCTATCGTTTAATGCCCCTAGCTAGGCATAAAAGCGAAAATAGATCTAAGTGGTGCCATCTTTGGCACTCAATTCATAAGTAGCTCGCATGATAGATTCATAAGGTAATTTGACTTTCTTTCCTGGAAAGTTCTTCATGCCTTTCTTTAATGGAAATTGGAATCTAATATTCCCTTCCTTCATATCAATAATCGCACCAATCGTTCTAAGGAAAGGTCTACCAAGAATAATAGGGTAAGAAAGATTGCAATCTATATCAAGAACGATAAAATCTACGGGCACCAAATTTCTATTTGCAACAATGAGGACATCATTTATCCTTCCCATTGGCTTTTTAATGGTGGAATCCGCAAGGTGCAAATTTAAAGAGCAATCATCAAGATCATGGAAACCTAGAATATCACATAAAGTTTTCGGAATCGTGGAAACACTAGCACCCAAATCACACAAAGAAAAACACTCATGATTTTTAATTCTAATATTTATAGTAGGTTCCCACTCATCATTAAGTTTTCTAGGTATAGAAACTTCCAAATTAAGTTTTTCATCATAAGATTGCATCAAGGCATCAACAATATGTTTGGTAAAAGCTTTGTTTTGACTATAAGCATGAGGAGAATTAACAACGGATTGCACAAGGAAATACAACCTTCTAAAGAACAATTATCATAATCAAATTCCTTGAAATCCGAGATAGTGGGTTCAATACTATTTAAAGTCATGACCTCTCCAATCCCACTTTTATCAAATTTAGCATCAAGATCTAAAAACTCCGAATTATTGGGACACCTTCTAACTAAAGTTGACTCATCTCCAGTCCCATTATTATCAAGATTCATATTGCAAAACAAAGATCTAATAGGGGACACATCAATAACTTTAAGATCTTCATTGTTATTTTCATGGAAACTAAAAGAACACGCCTTTAAAAAGCAATCTTTCTTAGCACGCAATCTAGTGGTTCTTTCCTTGCACTCATCAATGGAAGTTCTCATGGCTTTGAGAGACTCACTGATATCATGCTTAGGAGGAGAAGATCTAAGTTTAAGAGAATCAACATCAAGCGAAAGTCTATCAACATTCCTAGCCAAATCATCAACTTTGAGCAATTTTTCTTCAAGCAAAGCATTAAAATTCTTTTGAGAAATCATAAATTCTTTCACACTATTCTCAAAATCAGAGGGTATGTTATTAAAATTACCATAAGCATTATTGTAGGAATTTCCATAATTATTAGAGGAATTACTAGGGAATGGTCTAGAATTGAAGTTTCCTCTATAAGCATTGTTTCCAAAACTATTCCTACCAACAAAATTCACATCCATAGATTCATTATTATTATCAATCAAAGTAGACAAAGGCATATCATTGGGATCAACAGGAATATTTTTAGTAGCAAACAACTTCATAAGTTCATCCATCTTTCCACTCAAAACATTGATTTCTTTTGTAGCATGCACTTTTTTACTAGAAGATCTTTCGGTGTGCCATTGAGAATAATTAGCCATAATATTATCTAGAATTTTTGTAGCATCTCCTAACGTGATTTCCATAAACGTGCCTCCCGCGGCCGAGTCTAAAAGATTTCTAGAAGCAAAGTTCAAACCGGCATAAAATTTTTGTATGATCATCCATAAATTCAAACCATGAGAATTGCGAATCATCAATTTCATTCTTTCCCAAGATTGGGCAACATGCTCATGATCAAGTTGTTTAAAATTCATAATATCGTTCCTAAGAGTGATAATCTTAGCGGGGGGAAAATACTTAGAGATAAAAGCATCTTTGCACTTGTTCCAAGAATCAATACTATTTTTAGGCAAAGACGAAAACCAAACTTTAGCACAATCTCTAAGTGAAAACGGAAATAACTTCAATTTAACAATATCATTATCCGTATCTTTCTTCTTTTGCATATCACACAAATCAACAAAGTTGTTTAGATGAGTAGCGGCATCTTCACTAGGAAGGCTGGTGAATTGATCTTTCATAACAAGATTCAGCTAAGTAGTATTGATTTCACAAGACTCAACATCATTAAGAGGAGCAATCGGAGTACTAAGGAAATCATTATTATTGGTATTGGAGAAATCACACAATTTGGTATTATCTTGTGCCATGGCAACAAGTAATCCAACACACAAGCAAACAGAAAAAGGCAAGCGAAAAGAGAGGAGGAGATTGGGAAAAAGAGGGCAAATAAAATGACAAGGGTGAAGTGGGGGAGAGGAAAACGAGAGGCAAATGGCAAATAATGTAAATGCGAGGGAGATGAGTTTGTGATGGGTACTTGGTGTGTATTGACTTGAGTGAAGACCTCCCCGGCAACGGCGCTAGAAATCCTTCTTGCTATGTCTTAAGCTTGCGTTGGTTTTCCTTGAAGAGGAAAGGGTGATGCAGCAATAGTAGCATAAGTATTTCCCTCAGTTTTTGAGAACCAAGGTATCAATCCAGTAGGAGGCTCCTCAAAAGTCCCACGCACCTACACAAACAAACAAAGAACTCGCAACCAACGCAATAAAGGGATTGTCAATCCCTTCATGGCCACTTGCGAAAGTGAGATCTGATAGAGATAGTATGATAAGATAAATATATTTTTGGTATTTTATAATATAGATGCAAAAAGTAAAGATGCAAATAAAAATAGATTGAAAGCTTATATGATAAAAGATAGACCCGGGGGCCATAGGTTTCACTAGTGGCTTCTCTCAAGATAGCATAAGTATTACGGTGGGTGAACAAATTACTGTCGAGCAATTGAGAGAAAACTGAATAGTTATGAGATTATCTAGGCATGATCATGTATATAGGCATCACGTCCGCGACAAGTAGACCGACTCCTTCCTGCATCTACTACTATTACTCCACACATCGACCGACTCATGCCTGCATGTAGAGTATTAAGTTCATAAAGAACAGAGTAACACATTAAGCAAGATGACAAGATGTAGAGGTATAAACTCAAGCAATATGATATAAACCCCATCTTGTTATCCTCGATGGCAACAATACAATACGTGCCTTGCGACCCTTTCTGTCACTGTGTAAGGACACCGCAAGATTGAACCCAAAGCTAAGCACTTCTCCCATGGCAAGAAAGATCAATCTAGTAGGCCAAACCAAACTGATAATTCGAAGAGACTTGCAAAGATAACTCAATCATACATAAAAGAATTCAGAGGAGATTCAAATATTTCTCATAGATAAACTTGATCATAAACGCACAATTCATCGGATCTCGACAAACACACTACAAAAAGAGTTTACATCTAATAGATCTCCACAAGAGAGGGGGGGGGGAACATTGTATTGAGATCAAAAAAGAGAGAAGAAGCCATCTAGCTAATAACTATGGACCCGAAGGTCTGTGGTAAACTAATCACAACTCATCGGAGGGGCTATGGTGTTGATGCAGAAGCCCTCCATGGTCGATTCCCCCTCCGGCGAAGCGCCGACGAAGGCTCCAAGATGGGATCTCGCGGATACAGAAGGTTACGGTGGTGGAAATTGTATTTCGTTGGCTCCCTGGATGTTTTCGGGGTACGTAGGTATATATAGGAGGAAGGAGTACGTCGGTGGCCGCCTGTGGGGCCTAGGAGATAGGGGAGCACGCCCAGAGGGGGTGGGCGTGCCCTCTTGTCTCCTGGCCGCCTCGCAAGCTTCTTGACTTGCACTCCAAGTTCTCCGGATCACGTTTGTTCCAAAAATCATGCTCCCGAAGCTTCATTCCGTTTGGACTCCGTTTGACATTCCTTTTCTTCGAAATACTGAAATAGGCAAAAAACAGCAATACGGGCTGGGCCTCCGGTTAGTAGGTTAGTCCCAAAAATGATATAAATATGTAAAATAAAGCCCATAAACATCCAAAAGGGGTAATATAATAGCATGGAACAATAAAAAATTATAGATACGTTGGAGACGTATCAGGTACTACCGCACATACACACGGTACTACCACAAGGGCTTGCGGTACTACCGCTAGACCGTGCAGTACTACCGCTCGCGCGGCAGAGACTAGATGAGGCCCTGTTGCGTATAGCAACGAGCGGTAGAACCGCCGTAGTGGTACTAACGTGCACCCTTGTGGTACTACCGCAAGGCAGGGTTCAACTGGACTGGGAAGGTATGAACTAATAAAATTACATCTGTGGCCACTTCCGCTGAATTTCGATCTGTGCGAAAATCCGGCACGGTACTACCGTTCACAGGGAGCGGTACTCCCGCGTAGGGCACGGAAGTAAAAAAATGACTTCCGCGCCTACTTCCGTGCATGCTAGCGTTCTGGGCTAGAGGCCACGGTACTACCGCTCGGGAGGAGCGGTACTACCGCTTCCCTTGGCGGTACTACCGTGGACAGCTGCGGTACTGCTGCTCCCTTGAGCAGTACTACCACACGCCACATAACCCATGGCACTTGGAGGCCTTCATCTTCGCATAGACAAGGGTAAACGACCGGTGCTCCAAAGAAGTGAAGGAAAGGTGGTGCAAAGGAACAGATGTGTACGTGTGGATTCCACCCTAACCTTTCCTTAGCAGACCCCCTCTTAATAGTACGGCTTTCCTACGACTCAAATCCACCGAAAAGAAACATAGAAAACCGCCGTCTTCGATAGGCTCCGAAGGGCACTGAATTGTACTATGCCTAGACATGAGATCTCTGAAATGCTCAATGCAAACGATTAGTCCGCAAATGCATTGTCATCAATCACCAAAACCACATAGGGAGAAATTGAAGGAAATATGCCCTAGAGGCAATAATAAAGTTATTATTTTATATTTCCTTATATCATGATAAATGTTTATTATTCATGCTAGAATTGTATTAACCGGAAACTTGATACATGTGTGAGTACATAGACAAAACAAAGTGTCCCTAGTATGCCTCTACTTGACTAGCTCGTTAATCAAAGATGGTTATGTTTCCTAACCATGGACATGTGTTGTCATTTGATGAACGGGATCACATCCTTAGGAGAATGATGTGATGGACAAGACCCATCTGTTAGCTTAGCATTATGATCATTACAGTTTCATTGCTACTGCTTTCTTCATGACTTATACATGTTCCTCAGACTATGAGATTATGCAACTCCCAAATACCGAAGGAACACCTTGTGTGATATAAAACGTCACAATGTAAATGAGTGATCATAAAGATGCTCTACAGGTGTCTCCGAAGGTGTTTGTTGGGTTGGCATAGATCGAGATTATGATTTGTCACTTCGTGTTTCGGAGAGGTATCTCTAGGCCCTCTTGGTAATGATCATCACTATAAGCCTTGTAAGCAATGTGACTAATGAGCTAGTTGCGGGATGAAGCATTACGGAACGAGTAAAGAGACTTGTCGGTAACGAGATTGAACTAGGTATGATGATACCGATGATCAAATCTCGGGCAAGTAACATACCGATGACAAAGCGAACAGCGCATGTTGTTATGCGGTTTGACCATAAAGATCTTCGTAGAATATGTAGGAGCCAATATGAGCATCCAGGTTCCGCTATTGGTTATTGATCAGAGATGCGTCTCGGCCATGTCTACATAGTTCTCGAACCCGTAGGGTCCGCACGCTTAACGTTCGATGACGACTTGTATTATGAGTTATGTGTTTTGATGACCGAAGATTGTTCGGAGTATCGGATGAGATCACAGACATGACGAGGAGTCTCGAAATGGTCGAGACAAAAATATTGATATATTGGAAGGCTATATTCGGACATCGGAAAGGTTCCGGAGAAGTTCGGGTATTTTTCGGAGTACTAGGAGGATACCGAAAACCCCCGGGAGAGTAATGGGCCTTAATGGGCTTTAGGGGAAAGGAGAGAAGGGCCTCAAGGGGTGGCCGCTCCCCCATGGGCTGGTCCGAATTGGACTTGGAGGGGGCTGCACCCTCCTCCTTCCTTCTCCGCTCTCCCCCTTCCCTCCTTCTCCTAGTTGGAATAGGAAGGGGGGCGAATCCTACTTGGACCGAGAGTCCAAGTAGGAATCCCTCCCTTGGTGCACCCCCTCTAGGGCCGGCCTCCTCCTCCTCCCTCCTTTATATACGGGGGCAGGGGCACCCTAGAACACACCAAGTTTTTCCTTAGCCGTGTGTGGTGCCCCCCTCCACAGTTACACACCTCGATCATATCGCCGTAGTGCTTAGGCGAAGCCCTGCACCGGTAACATCATCATCACCGTCGCCACACCGTCGTGCTGATGGAACTCACCTTGTCCTCAATTGGATCAAGAGCACAAGGGATGTCATCGAGCTGAACGTGTGCTGAACGTGTGCTGAACGCGGAGGTGCCGTACGTTCGGTACTTGGATCAGTTGGATCGCGAAGACGTTCAACTAAACCGCGTTACTAAACGCTTCCGCTTTCAGTCTACGAGGGTACATGTACACATTCTCCCCTCTCGTTGCTATGCATCTCCTAGATAGATCTTGCGTGATCGTATGAAAATTTTGAAGTTACTACGTTCCCCAACAGAAATATGCCCTTACAATCTCCCCCTTTTTGGTGGATTGATGACAATATGGGATTTGCACATAAGAATATAAAATGAACATAAGCAAACCCAACTTCTATAAAATATAGACAGGCTCACCCTAGATGTGTGCACTCTATAGATATGCTTTGGACTACACGACACACGTACTAGGATCAACACTCCCCCTATATTTTATTGGCAAGGCAAAACTTGCAACAATATCAGTGACAATAAGCATGGAGGCAAGGTAAAGTAAGTGAGCATGAAGTAAAGAGCACAAGATAGCATAAGCTCACAATCTACTAAACATACTAGATAATAAGAAAAGCTTGAGGGCATATGTCTCACACCATATGATAGTCTCCTGGTCTCACACGAATACAACCACAAACCAACAAACCAAAGCAGCAAAGGTTCAACGGGACGAAAGCAAAGCGACACAAGACTCGAAAATCCTACACTCTCTCCCCCTTTGGCATCGAGACACCAAAAAGGTAGAGAGGACACCTATGACACAGATGGTGGTAGAACTCCAAGGCATCACCAGTCATGTTCCTCCTCCTCAGACTCCTCTGTAGCACGGGATGAAGAGCGAGCTCCAGTATCCCCCTCAGACTCATTCCACTGGCAGATCTGTCTGATCCATGGTTCCTCAGCTGTGATCCTCTCCTCGGAGCCACTCTCAACCTCAAGACCAACCTGCCTCATAATATCCTTGTCGCGACGACGGGCCATCTTGGCGTTCACATGAGCCTTGTACTGACCCTTGGCCTGCATGCAGAATAGAGCCTTCATCTTGGCCTTGAGCTTCTTAACCCAAGATGGCTCAGCAGAGGGAGGAGCGTACTCCTCAGAAGTGTCCTCAGCCACCTCCTCCTCACTCTCATCCTCATCAACATCCATCTGTGCAGCCTCAGCCTCAGCCCGGGTCGTGGTGTTAGCCCATTGGTTCTTCTTGCGCAGCTTGATGGGCTCATGGCGAATCCAGTTGGGAGCAAGGAACTCGTCATTCGGAAAGAGCTTCTCCCAAGTCTTCGAGATCAATAGGAACAAGTAAGGGCCATAGATGGGCACCTTTCGATGGAACACCGCAATCTGAAGCTCGCCTATGCGAGGTAAAAGTGAGTTGCGGAAGATCCCGTGCATGATGTCAAGAAACGGATTCACAACAAAGGACTTCTTACCACTGGGGAGGGGCTTCTCAACAAGAAAAGGTTGAAGCTTGTCCTTGTTTGCAGACTCTGGGTTGGCATGTGGGCGGGCACCAACGGGCACATCAAGCCCCTCATCACGAATGCTCAACATAGCCATGAACTCCTTCCACTTAGCAGACATCCTCTTGCCATTCGTCATCCAAGTCATGGTCCGCTTCTCATCGTGTGGAAGTGGATGGAAGCAAAGAACTGAGCCACCAGCTCCGGGTCAAAGTCAAGATGGAAGGTGATGATGTCCTCAATGCCAAATTGCTCCGCCAAATCAAGAGCCTCGCCAAAGAATCCACGGTGTTTCTTCAGATAGTCCATGTCAATCCACCGGACTGGCACATAGGTGTTCTTCTTGCCCTTGATCACATATAAGAAGATGAGATTCTGCTACTTGGTCCAAAACAAATCATTGCCTCTGCTGAGTTCTCTAGGCTTGACATAGGGGTTGAGTTTCCTTCGAATCAGAAACTCCCCTTGAGGCATTTCATCCATGCCGACAGTTGGCTCCTTGTGCTTGTTAGTTGTGTTCTTGACATTGCATTCCGATCGCAACCATGCCTACAGCAGGGCTTGGTAAAGCAGAGGAGGATGGCGAGAAGCAAGACAGGAACAAAGAATATCAAAACAGACGATCAAAATAACAAGCAGCAGAAGGCTAGCAGGGCCACGCCCGGCAACAAGCCTTGCCGAGGCGACCTGCGAGGCCCCCGGCAAGCTCCTCGCTGGGGCAGCTTGCGAAGAGACTAGCATGGCCACCACCTTTGGGGCTGAGAGCTCAAATACCATCGATAATGTTAAAACCAATATTTGGAGAGCACATGCCTGGTGGCATGTAGCCCCTCACAAAGATTGGCAACCCACGAATCCATGTGGGATCAGAAGACGAAGACCCACGACAAGACCCTTGTCGAGGACGACTCCAAGGCCCCCGACAAGCCTTGCTGGGGACGATCGCTAGGCCACAGCCAGACCCGCGCCAGGCAAGGTGTCGCCACTTCACCACCACTCCAGTATGACGATAGGCATGCCAGCTAAGCAGGCGCCTGCGTGGGGCATGCAGACCTTCGTGGAAGCCTACCATTTCGCCAACACTGCTGCTGGTTGGCCAGCGTGGTGTTGCATGCCTCATCGGCCCGAACGCATGGTGAGGCGAGAAGGAGCGGCGAAGGATGAGATGGCCTTTGTTGCCGTCCCTAATAAAGCGAGAGGACACATAGGCAACGCATTAAATGCGCTTGTCCTACATTGATCGAGCGATAAGCTCGTACCACTGTAGCTTGCCACCTCATGTGTGCCACTATGGCACCCCCTTTGTTTATAAAAGGAGGCCCAAGGCGCACAAAGAGAGGATTCGTACTTTTGGACAAAGCACGCATCGTAGATAGTTCAAAGGCTCAAGAACACACATATAACCAGACAAAGCGGGACTAGTGTATTACGCATCTCTGCAGCCCGAACCTGGATAAAATCCCCTGTGTGCTAACGGCTCGACCTGCTCTTTGTGCAACTACCGCCCCCCTCCCGCTGCCGAACGTAGAAGGTATCCTTGTGACCCCATAGGTGATCGGTTTCCCCGACATCTTTGGCGCGCCAGGTAGGGGGGCGTTAGTTGTGATAATTTGGTTTGTTAGTTAGTGCAGCAGTTTCTTTGTCGCCATGGCACCGAAGAAGAAGACGACCGCGATGGTCGGCCCGTCCGAGGCCGCTCCGCCTGCACCCGTGTGAACGGGCGACGTGGCGGGCGCCAGCGGTGGGGGAGATCGAGATCGTCCGCACCATCCGAACACAAGGAGTCGGGCAGCCGGCGTCCTCCGCAGCTGCGATGGTGGCCGGCGCGCCGCCGTGCCCAAAAATGGAGTTGTGCCACCCGCGGATGGTGCGGGGACCTCCAAGGGCAGGAGGTCGACCTCGCCAACACATGCGCCACAGTCCTCTCAGCTCGTGCGCAACGAACCGTGCCGCAATGTTGAGGACCCTGGATGTCGCACGACAAGAGCCCTCAGCGTCACTCTCAAGATACGCAAGGCCGACATGCACGCCATGATGCAGGCGAAAAGAGCGCACGGCTGCGGAATCATGATGGGACCCCTTCTAACATTGTTAGAAGTCCGAGTTCCTCCCATTCCTCGCACGTGTCGCTGCCACCCATGCGAGCGGAAGAGCTGTCGCAAGCGCTGCTGCTCCTCAACTTTCCTCCTGTCTTGGAGAAGCAAGAAGAGTGGAGGGCTGCCATCCAAAGCCTTATTGGTCATGCCAACGGGGATGGCCACTGGGGAGCGAGCCCCTCGCGGCACCGAAATGATGAGCCAACACATGCAGGCAGTGGAAGGGTCGAGGGTGCCGCAACCACGGTGCACTCCCTTCCGCCACGGTCGGCCCGTCGGGGCGATGCCCGGGAAAACGTGTCCACGGCGCTCGTCAGACCCACGGACAGGCCATGACCAACGTCAAGTTCTTCTAGAGCGTCTCAAGGAGGACGCCCGGACTACTATCGAGCGGCGATGAGAAGCACGTCACCAGTCAGATAGGTGTGCTGGACCCACTGAGTACAGGCCTGCGCTGGGGGATGCTAGCGACTTGCCATATGCAATCACTTGTCCAGCATTCACCCGCGAGGTGCAGCAGTTCCAGTGGCCCAACACCCGCACGTTCAAACCAGAGGTCGCAGAGAAGTATGACGGCAAGACTCACCCATCTGAGTTCCTGAGTGTTTACACTATCGCGATGCAAGCTGCCGGGTCACGAGATGATAAGATACTCGCCAACTATTTCCCATTGGTGCTTAAGCCCAACGTCAGGTCATGGTTGATGCATCTGCCGATAGATTCCATTGCTTCTTGGTCCGACCTGTGCCACGAGTTTGTTGGTGACTTCACGGGCGGCCAAGTAGCTCCTGGATAGGCAAGTAACTTGCATGTGATCCCTCAGAGAGACGGCAAATCCTTGCGCAAGTACATACAGAGGTTTAGTAGTGTGTAGTACAGCATCCCCGATGTTCATCCCGCCGCCGTCATTAGCGTGTTCCACCAGAACGTACGCAATCTAAAGTTGTGTGAAGAGTTGGCCATGAACAAGGTCGTAGATCTTGCCGAGTTGTACGTTCTGGCTGACAGATGTGCCCGAGTGGAGGAAGGAAGGAAGTACCCTGGCGAAGACGCCGATGTGGGAAGCGAATCTGAAGACAAAGACGTCTTTGCCCCAACAAAGAAGGGCCGGCGGCGTAACAGGAAACGTAAGGGCAAGACCGTGCTTGCCGTCGAGGAATCCGGCGACCCCGACACTGCCAAGAAGGCCAAGGTCGACGACCCCAGCAAGGAGGTTGTCGGGTGTGATGTCTGCCAGCCTTAGCGGCTGCCGGCAAGTCAGAGGGCTTCGACAAGTAGTACTGCAAGATTCACCATACCAAGGGCCATGACCTCCAGAACTGCCGCCAAGTGGAGCTGCTGATGGAGAAGCAAAGGGCTGAGTACGAGATACGGGACAAGGGGAAGGGCCAAGGAGGCACCGAAGGGTCCGGCAACAAGCGCAGCGGCCAAGGAGGACGCGGCAACAAGGAAAAGCAGCAAGAGAGGCCCGCTCGAGGCCGCGACAAGAAAGAAGAAGATGACGATCATGATGATGATGGTGATGAATCCACTGAGCATGAGTTCCAGAAGGTGATAGAAGTCATGTGTGTTGACGGAGGTGCTTCGTTGCATTCTTGCCACCGCCAACTGAAATAGTGGGTGCGTGAGATTAATGCAACAGAGCCAATGGTCGACGCCCAGAAGCCGTTGAGGTGGTCCCACACGCCTATCATCTTCGACGCCGAGGATCACCCTGATCGCACAACTGATGTCGGGTGTTTGCTGTTGTCGGTATACCCAACAATATGCAACCTCAAGGTGACGAAGATGTTAGTTGATGGTGGGGCCGGTCTTAACCTGATCTCGCCTAACATGATCAAGAGACTGAAGATCCCTGATGAAGACCTCGAGGAGACGGGCACGTTCCAAGGGATCAGTCTGGGGAGGAGCCAGCCCAAGGGAAAGGTCATGCTACCCATTACGTTTGGTGACGACCTCAACTACAGGATGGAAAGGATCATTTTGGATGTTGGCGAGATCTCGTTGCCATATAACGGGATCCTTGGCCGCCCAGCGCTGGCCAAGTTCATAGCAGCATCGCACTACACATACAACAAGTTGAAGATACTTGGTCCGATGAGCATCATCACCATCGGCTATGATAGGAAGGATGCGCTCATCTGTGCTGATCAGCTCTATCGAGAGGCGATTGCAGCATATGCTGCTAAGGCACCTGCTCCTGCCACCGAGAAGAGGACTAGTAAGGCCTCGGCCACCGGCAAGACTCCTGGCTCTGGCAAGGGCTCCTGTACCCTCTCGGCAAACGCGCCTCCTCGGAGTGTTGTGTTCCCGCTGGAGACATACCAAAGAGCTCTACGGGCAAGAGCAAGAAGTACAAGGCGGCCCTGCTGGAAACCAAGAAGGTGTCCGTCAAGGAGGATGGCACGGGCGAAGCTTTTACCATAAGCTCCACCCTTGACAGCAAATAGGAAAGCACGCTCGTCGCCTTCCTGCGGGCGAATGTCGACATGTTTGCATGGCAAGCATCCGGCATCCACGGCGTTCCCAAGGAAGTGATTGAGCACCATCTTGTTGTCTGCCCTCATGCACGGCCCATCAAGCAGAAGGTCATAAAGCAAGCTTTGGAGCGCTAAGAGTTTATCGTCGAGGAGATCAGGAAGTTGGAGGCAGCAGGTTTGGTCAAGGGAGTTCTCCACCCAACGTGGTTGGCCAATCCGGTCGTAGTACATAAGGCAAATGGGAAGTGGAGGCTATGTATCGACTATATTTATATCAATAAAGCATGTCCAAAGGATCCTTTCCCATTACCACGTATCGACCAGATAGTGGACTCCACTGCTGGGTGTGACGTGCTATCGTTCCTTGATTCTTACTCAGGGTATCATCAGATCTTCATGACGAAGGAAGATGAAGAGAAGACCGCGTTTATCACCCCATGTGGTATGTACTATTTTGTACGGATGCCTATCGGGTTGAAAACCGCTGTCTCAACGTTCGCTCGAGCAGTCCAAATTGGTTTTGAGCCCTAGCTCCATAGAAATATGGAAGCTTACATCGATGATATAGTAGTCAAAACCAAGGACAGGGCCACACTCATGCAGGACCTGGAAGAAACTTTTGCAAATTTGCACAGGATCAACCTCAAGCTCAACCCAGAGAAGTGTGTGTTCAGCGTTCCGTCCGGCAAGCTTCTTGGGTTCTTTGTGTCTCAACATGGAATCGAAGCAAATCCCGACAAGATCAAAGCAATCGAGCAAATTGAGGCGCCAAGACGGGTCAAAGATGTCCGAAGGCTTACCGGCTGCGTCCCTGCCCTGAGCAGGTTCATCTCTAAGTTTGTTGAGCGTGCCCTCCCCTTTTTCAAGATTTTGAAGAAGGCGGGTCCAATGAAATGGACCCCGGAGGCAGAGGCAGCACTACAAGATTTGAAGAGATACCTCTCCTCTACGCTAATACTGGTCGCACCCAAGCCACAAGAGCCGTTGCTGCTATACCTGGCGGCGACAAATCAAGTGGTCAGTGCTGCACTAGTGGCACAGAGAGAAGTTGAGGAAGAGGCAACAGCAGTGGCAAGGCCCTTAGGAGAAGAGCTGGACCCGGCAGGATCCGATCCCGGCAAGGGAGAGCCTCCGACAGGATCCGATCCCGGCAAGGGAGAGCCCCCGGCAGGATCCGATCCCGGTAAGACAGCGTCTACGCAAGCAAGCGAGGTAAAGCAGAAGAAGAAGGTGATGCAGCACCCAGTCTACTTTGTCAGCTCCCTCTTGCAGGGGGCTAGGTCAAGGTACTCTGGGATGCAGAAGTTGCTTTTTGGCCTCCTTATGGCCTCGAGAAAGCTGCGTCATTATTTCCAAGCACACGAGATCACTGTCGTCACTTGCCTCCTGTTGCAACAAATTTTGCACAATCCAGATGCAACTGGGAGGATTGTGGAGTGGGCAGTGGAGCTGTCAAGCCTTGGGCTCAGGTTTGAAAGTACCCCAACGATCAAGTGCGGAGCCTTGGCAGAATTCATAGTAGAATGGACATCCACGCCCGACGAAGAAGTCCAAGAGACTGCCCTTCCCGGCAAAGAGGCAAGTAGTTATTGGATTATGTACTTTGATGGGCCTTTCTCGTTACACGGTGCTGGTGCCGGCGTGTTGCTCATGGTGCCCACCGGAGAACGCCTCAAGTACGTGATCCAGATGCACTTCCCCCGGGAGAGGTCGACCAACAACACCGTAGAATACGAGGGGCTGCTTGCTTGTCTCAGGATCGCGACGGACCTTGGGATCATGAAGCTTATTATCAGAGGAGATTCACAACTTGTTGTCAGGCAAGTTAACAAGGATTATCAGATCCCGCTGATGGAGGCTTACGTGGATGAAGTGAGGAAGTTGGAAGAGCACTTTGACGGCCTTCAAGTGGAGCATATTCCTCAGGCAGAGAACAACATCGCCGATGACTTGTCAAAGCGTGCCGCCCTCAAGCTACCTGTGGAACCAGGTACCTTTGTGCTTCAATTGACTTAGCCATTCATAGAACCCTCAGCGGGACAGAACAAGCAAAAGAAGGCGGGGCCTGGCAAGTACTTTCCCACAGAGCTCCCAGGAGCTACGGGCAAAGAAGTTGCCTGGTACCCCAAGCTTGCCAAGGGCAGCATCCTCCGGCAGGGCCCAGGCCCCCGCCATCGAAGCAGCTGCCCCGTGGCAGAATACATGCCTTTGGTCCTTGCCGTCAAGCCTCAGGCTCCAGCATGGGCACAACATACAGTCCGTTTCCTCCAAACAGGGGAGCTCCCTAAGGAGCAGGAAGAAGTAGAGAAAGTAGCCCGTCGGTCTAGCATGTACCAGTTTGTGGACAATGTCCTTTATAGAAGAAGGCCGAACAACGTGAAATTGAAGTGTATTCCTCGGGAGGATGGGCTGGAGCTGTTGGCAGAGATACACAGAGACATATGTGGCTCCCACATAGGGTCAAGAGCCCTTGCCGCCAAGGCATTCTGGCAAAGTTTCTTCTCGCCCACAGCCCTCCAGGATGCAACGGCACTAGTAACCAAATGTGAAGCGTGCTAGTTTCATTCGAAGAAACTTCATCAACCAGCTCAAGCCCTTCAAACAATCCCTCTCTCCGGGCCATTTTCGGTTTGGGGGATCGACATACTGGGCCCCTTTCCCCGCACTGTCGGGGGCTTTGAGTATTTGTACATTGCAATTGACAAGTTCACAAAGTGGCCAGAAGTGGAGCCAGTGAGAAAGGTGACAACATAGTCAGCCGTCAAGTTCTTCAAGGGACTCGTCTGTTGTTTTGGTGTGCCAAACAGAGTCATCACCGACAACAGCACACAGTTCACGAGCCGCACCTTCATGCAGTATATCCAGGACCTCGGTAGCAAGGTTTCCTTTGCTTCTGTTGCTCATCCAAGGAGCAACGGCCAAGCGGAAAGGGCAAATGCTGAAGTGTTGCGAGGCCTCAAAACAAGGACTTTCAATAGCCTGTGCAAATGTGGAAGGCATTGAATTGATGAACTGCCAACGGTTCTTTGGTCAATCAGAATGACACCAAATCGAGCTACTGGCCAGACACCCTTTGCCCTGGTCTACGGGTCAGAAGCAGTTCTCCCCACTGAACTCATAAATGGGTCACCTCGAGTGCTCGCTTATGATGAGCTTGAGCAAGAGCAGTTGCGCCAAGATGATGCGATGCTCCTTGAGGAAGATCGTCTTCGAGCTGCTGTGCGAGCCACTCGCTACCAGCAAGCCTTGCGCCGCTATCTTAGCCGCAAGGTTCACACCCGAAGCCTTGAGGAAGGCGACCTTGTTCTTCGGCGCGTTCAGTCTGCCAAGAATTCAAACAATTTGACGCCAAGTGGGAAGGCCCCTATCAGGTAATACGAGTCACCAGGCCCGGCACAGTCCGCCTGGAGACCGAAGATGGCATTCTAGTGAGCAACTCCTGGAATATCAAACATCTTCGCAAGTTTTACCCATAGAGCGCGGTTGTCGGGTGCTCCGGCAACCCCCTTTTGTACTAGCCTTGTCAGCAAGACATGTAACCCTATGTATAGAGCCAGGCACAGATCATGCGCGTAGGTGGATAGTTTTTAGCATGTACAGTTTCCTGCTAGTTTCCATGTTTATATATGTGTGTATATATATATATATATATATATATATATATATATATATATATATATATATATATATATGCATGTGTACTTGTCCAGGATTTTGTGCTACCTTAGATTCTAAAAAGGTACTGAGAAACCGCCAAGGCTCCGTACCCCCGTCCTCTCCTCCTTCTGGCCGCGGTAACAACACCCCGACAGGAAGTTAAGAAGACTGTTTGGTGCGGCATCTTCACCGACAACTCAACCAGATAAAGTTCCTCCCTTTCCCATTCATGTGTGTAACTTGTGACCTGCGCATTAGAAAACCTCGCCACTCTGTTTAAACTTGGGTGCCCCCATCCCCGAATTCGGTCGAGGTAGTTGCAACCCTTGGGTAAGAAGAGTCTGGTAGGGGGCTGGACCCTGTGCCTGCAACCCGGCAGATGTGATTCTCCAGCAGGCACAAGAGAGCCAGCAAGGTAGCTTGCCAAGGAGACTCATTTATTTTCATTAAAGAGGCATTTTGCCTCTGCACGAATGCATACATGCATGAGTTCCCGGCAAAAGCTTATCTTTTTCATTGATATGTGGATGCAAGTACAGATATTACAAAACATAAGCATGGGCTCGGTAGAGTACATTCCCTAGAAAGTTAAGAATTGGCAAGTGCCTACAAATTGAGGGGAAAGAGAAGAAGTTAAGTGTCCCATAATCCCCATTCTTGCCCCATTCCTCCCCAGGCACGGCAGGCTGCGCAAGGTGACGGGCATGGGGAACTGGGCGATGGAGAGCTTGACGAGGAAGCCCGCCAACCACCGTCGTGAGGGACAACAGTACGAGGCCCCCGGCAAGGCGTGTTGCCAGGGGAGGGAGCGGGCCAGATCATGGTGCGCCCACTGGCGGTCAGCCGGAGTTGGAGTCATCGTCCTCTCGCCCGCTGTTGTCATTGTCGCTGGTGCAGTCCTCCTCACTGTTGTCGCTCGAGGAGGAGCTTTCGCTGCCAGTGGAGCTCTCCACGCAGCACCCTAGGTGAATTCTGGAGTTCTTGAAGACCTTGACAGAGAGTAGGCCGCTCTCCACTAGCTAAAAATGGAGAGTGTGCCCCTCCGTCAAGCTATGGGCACGTGCAAAAGTCTTCCACCCTTGACGAAGATACATGACGTGAGGGCGAGGAAAGTCAAAGTCAGCCCATATGTTGTTGTTCCCGCAGCCCCTCATGTGAAGCCGCAAGGTCCGCGAGGCCTCCTGCTCCATCACCCGGGCGAACAGGGTCGGAAGCCGGAGGCGACTGCGCACAGGCCTATACAGCCTGATGAACTCATAGGGTTGGTCCCTAATGTTGCCGCCCATTGGAGGGGGGCCGCCGGCGGAGGTGCGACTGGAACACCACCCCGTCCACCTCCTCCCCGAGCACCGTGATGACCTCGGCCTCGTCCCCTTCCTCTTCCCCTCGCGGCGGGTTCTGCCACCGGAGGCTTCGGAGGAGGAGGGAGCGCTGTCGAGCAGAAGTCCTCGTCGCCACCACCGAAGCGCCAGCACGCCCTTTCACCATGGTGAGTCAGAGGGAGATGGCGAGCAAGAGGGGGAAAGGAGGGCGAGTGTAGAGAAGCGTCGTCCCTCTCCCCTTTTATAGAAGAGCAAGGCTAGAGCCTGGCCACCCAGCCCAAGGGGCGGCCGCCCCGCACGGCCAATGCGGCCTCTTGAAGCACGGGGAATCAGAACCGGCCCGCTCCCCCAATCAACAAATGCCTGGTTTTCTGCCTCGACATTAATGCCCACGTCCTCCGTGCCCACCGCCTGCCCTTCCCAACGCATGGTGGGTACATGGCAAAGCAGAAGGGGGCGTGAGGACAGGTGGGACGACCGATTTCCACCCCGTGATCGTGCGGTGCGGCGCCATGCAAGCTGCGACCTGAGTCCACTTAGTAAATGAGTAGCGCCCCTGCAGATTCCTTCCTTTTTTAAGGGAAGCACGGGCCGCCTCTTTGCTATCGATTGCAAGATGACGCTAGCATGCTGAGGCCATCTGATACGTCTCCAACGTATCTATAACTTATGAAGTATTCATGCTATTATATTATCCATAGTAGATGTTTTATATGCATTTATATGTTATTTTATATGATTTTTGGGACTAACCTATTAACCTAGAGCCCAGTGCCAGTTTCTGTCTTTTCCTTGTTTTTGAGTTTTACAGAAAAGGAATACCAAACGGAGTCCAATTGACGTGCCAATTTTTGATGATTTTTTATGGGCCAAAAGAAGCCCCTGGAGTAAAAGAGTTGGGCCACAAGAGTGTCGGGCTGTCCACAAGGGTGGGGGCGCACCCACCCCCCTGGGTGTGGGCCCCTATCTCATGGACGATTCGGAGACCCCCCTGACGTGAGACCGACGCCAAAAATTCCTATAAATACAGAAACCTCCAGAAAATAACCTAGACCGGAAGTTCCGCCGCCGCAAGCCTCTGTAGCCACGAGAAATCAATCTAGGCCCTCTCTGGCACCCTGCTGGAGGGGGCCATCATCACCGGAGGCCATGGAGGAGGATCCCGGAGGGGCCATCATCGCCATGAAGGCCAAGGACCAGAGGGAGAACCTCTCCCCATCTAGGGGGAGACCATGGAGGAGGAAGCACAAGGGGGAGAACCTCTCCTCCTCTCTCTTGGTGGCACCGGAGTGCCATCGGGAGGGGAATCATCGCTGCGATGATCGTCTTCATCAACATCACCACCATCACCGCCATCCTCATCTCTTTTACACGGTCCACTCTCCCGCACGCCGCTGTAATCCATACTTGAACATGGTGCTTTATGCCACATATTATGATCCAATGATGTGTTGCCATCCTATGATGGTTTGAGTAGATATCCTTTGTCTTTGGGTTGATTGATGATCTAGATTGGTATGAGTTGTATGTTTTATCTTGGTGTTGTCCAATTTTGCCCTCTGTATCACGCAAGCGTGAGGGATTCCCGCTGCAGGGTTTTGTAATACGTTCATGATTCGCTTATAGTGGGTTGCTTGAGTGACAGAAGCATAAACCCGAGTAAGGGGGTTGTTGCTTATGGGATAAAGGGGACTTGATGCTTCAATGCTATGGTTGGGTTTTACCTTAATGATCTTTAGTAGTTGCGGATGCTTGCTAGAGTTCTAATCATAAGTGCATATGATCCAAGAAGAGAAAGTATGTTAGCTTATACCTCTCCCTCATATGAAATTGCAATGACGACCATCGGTCTTGTTAACAATTGCCTAGGATAATTCCGCACACTGACCCGTCATTATTCCACACTCGCTATTTATAATATTTAGTAATATATGCTAACTTTATGATAACAGCACCTACTTTTATGTTTTAGCTCTCCGATATCATGCAAAGTTATCCTCTTCATACCCACAACATAGTTTTATTTCTCGTTTCTAGTTGGAAGCAAACGTTCAGTGTACGTAGAGTCGTATCAGTGGCAGATAGGACTTGAGAGAATATCGATATTACCTTTAGCTCCTTGTGGGTTCAACACTCCATACTTATCACTTCCACCTTTGGGAATTGCTACGATGATTCCCTGCACTTGGGGATTATCAAGCTCCTTTCTCGCGCCGTTGCCGGGGAGCAATAGCGTGGGGTTGATATTCTCGTGTGTGCTTGTTTGCTTTCTTCACTAAGTAGATTTTGTTTTTCCTTTTTGTTTCTGTTGGGTGAAACATAAAAAAAATTAAAGAATGAAAATACAAAAAAAATTACTTGCCTCTCATGATTAAAAAGTTTTTCAAAAAGAGAAGTGATTGGAAAGTTATGCATTGAAGAAGTGAGGAACGACCTTGAGCACTTGTGTTCATGCTCACTGAAAGAATGTAGAATTTTTCATGGAAGTTTCTCTGTAAATAATTATCCCCTTTTATATATCCATTGTATTATAAAAATAATGTGCCAAGCTTTGGTTTTAGGATGATTAGATTGCTTGTTTACTATGTGCAGAACAAAAACAGAAACTTTGGCTGTAGCACATGATTTTACATTTTTTACTGGAAGGTCAAATGGATCTGAAACTTTTTTCACATTACTTCTGTACAAATTTTTAAAATTTTCATATTTATTTCATAATTTTGGGAGTTACAGAAGTTTACTAAACTTCCAGATTACTATAGACTGTCCTGTTTTTGACAGATTCTCTTTTTCGTGTGTTGTTTGCTTATTTTGATGAATTTATGGCTAGTATCGGGGGTATGAACCATAGAGAAGTTGGAATACAGTAGGTTTAACACCAATATAAATAAAGAATGAGTTCATTGCAGTACCTTAAAGTGGTAGTTTGCTTTATTACACTAACGGATCTCACAAAGTTTTTGTTAAAGTTTTGTGTGGATGAAGTGTTCGAAGATCGAGGAGCTATCAATATGAGAAGAATAAAGAGAGGCAAGAGTTCAAGATTGCGGATGCCCAAGGCACCCCAAGTAAATATTACAAAGAATACTCAAGCATATAAGCTTGGGTATGCCCCGGTTGGCATCCCATCTTTCTTCTTCAACAAATATCGGTATACCTTGGTTTTTGTTTTGTTCACATGATTTGTGTCCTTTGTGTTTTTTTTTCTTTAAGAACCATGCTAGTATGAGTTATCCCTTCATTTATATATAAATACTTCATGTGCTTCACTTATATCTTTTAAGTATGATCTTATAGAATTGCTCTGTGTGCTTCACTTAAATCTTTTGAGTATGGTTTTATAGCATGCTTCGTGTGCTTCACTTACATATTTTGAGCTTGGATATTGGTTAGTCTATATTAACTGTAGAATGCTCCATGAACTTAACTTATATCTTTTTGAGTATGAATAATACTATCATCTAAAGTGGGTTTGGAAGAGTGTCAACTTTAGGAATTAGTGATCCCACTATTCCGAATGAGAAGAATTTTGCTTATGTGGAGAGTAGAAAAATTTCTATGCTTGTAGATCATGAAAAGAATGCTTTATGTGATGGTTATATTGTTTAATTAATTCATGATGCTATTGAAAATTATTATGAGGGATTAATTTATGCTTGTAGGAGTTGCAATAATACCAAGTTTCCTCTCTATGTGCTTAAAGTTTTGAAGTTATACTTGTTTTGCCTTCCTATGCCAGTTGATTCTTGTTCCTATAAATTATGTGCTCAAAAAATCCCTAGGCATAGGAAGTGGGTTAGATTTAAATGTCCTGGTCATATTCTTCATGATGCTCTCTCTATGTTTCAATTCTTTTCTTTTATGTGAGCATCATTGAAATCATCATCCTAGCTAAAAGGCATTAAAGAAAGCGCTTGTTGGGAGACAAGCCAATATCTACCCTTGCTGTATTTGTGTGTTTACATGATTAAGCTACTGTATTAATCATGTTCTATATCTTTTGTTTCAATAAATTGCCAAGTAAGACCTTTGGGAAGACTTGGGTGAAAGTTAATGTGATCTAACTGTAAAAAACAGAAACTTTGCGCTCACGGGATTAGCTGCCATTTTTTACAGAAGAGTGCTTTTGAGTTGATTATTTTTTCAGAATATTAATAGACAAATTCCTCACGTCCACCAATTTAGTTCATAATTTTTGGAGTAGCATAAGTATGGTTGTTATTCAGATCATTATAGAATGTTCTGTTTCTGACAGATTCTGTTTTCATTGCATAGTTTGCTTGTTTTCTAGTTTCTATGCCTTATATTTCTCAATATAAATTGTAGAAATGATATGGTACAGTAGGTATTGTGTGAGAAAAATTATGAACCTTGTCTTTGACAGTACCAAAGTGAATGGTTTACTCTTTATCATACTAACCTATCTCATGAAGTTCCGTTAAGTTTTGTGTGATTGAAGTTTTCAAGCTTTGGGTGAGGTATTGATATGAGGAGAATAAGGAGCGGAAAGACCCTAAGCTTGGGGATTCCCAAGTAACCCCAAGGTAATATTCAAGGAAGACTCAAGCGCCTAAGCTTGGGGATGCCCTGGAAAGCATCCCCTCTTTCGTCTTCAAAACTATCGGTATACTTTACTCGGAGCTATATTTTTATTCGTCACATGATATGTGTTTTGCTTGGAGCGTATTTTCAATTTTAATTGATTTTTTAATAAAATCATTGGATATGAAATCTTGAATGAAAAAGAATCCTCCCATGGCTAGTTAATTATTTGACTACTCAGTGTTCTTCACTTATATGTTTTTGGAGTAGTTTGTCATTTACTCACATGCTTCACGTATATCCTATGAGTAAATGGTTGAATGAATTGAATATCATAAATCTGAATTTATATATGTTTCATATGCTTATACCATGGGGAGTATTGACTTCACACAGAATAAGTATAGGTAGTAAACTTATTGAAAGTTAGCAAACGCAGAATTGGTCACTTGAACAATTCATGAAAGAATATTGAAGGAAGAGAGATTTCACATCTAAATATACTATCTTGGACATATTTTCTAATTGTGAGCACTCATTAAAATATGACATGCTAAAAGGTTGATGTTGGAAAAGGAAGACAACTTAATGGGATATGTTTTCCTATATCTGAAACGTTATATTGTCTTGGATCATCCAACATGTTGAGCTTGCCTTTCCCTCTCATGCTAGCCAAATTCTTTGCACCAAGTAGAAATACTACTTGTGCTTCCAAACATCCCTTAAACTAGTTTTTCCATGAGAGTCCACCATACCTACCTATGGATTGAGTAAGATCCTTCAAGTAAGTTGTCATTGGTGCATGCAATAAAAATTGCTCTCTAAATATGTATGATCTATTAGTGCAAAGAAAATAAGCTTTATACAAACTTGTGATAGGGAAGATATAAAAGCGACGGACTGCATAATAAAGGTCTCTATCACAAGAGGCAATAAATTGACGTTATTTTGCATTAAGATTTTGTGCATCTAACCTCAAAATCGCATGACAACCTCTACTTCCCTCTGCGAAGGGCCTATCTTTTACTTTTATCTTCTACCCTTATACAAGAGTCATGGTGATCATTACCTTTCCTTTTTACACTTTTTTCCTTTGGCAAGCACTTTGTGTTGGAGCGATCCAGATATATATATATCCACTTGGATGTAGGTTTTCATAAAGTATTATTGTTGACATTACCCTTGAGGTAAAAGGTTGGGAGGCAAAACTATAAGCCCCTATCTTTCTCTGTGTCCGATTAAAACTTTGAACCCATAAATATCACATGAGTGTTAGCAATTGTGAAAGACTATAGATAGTTGAGTGTGTGGGATTTGCTAAATCAAAGCTCTTACAAAGACCCTTCCTGAAAATAAGATGAATTGCAATTGTTTGATGACTAAGAGCGCTGTTTGTTAGTTTTCAAGAAAGTTTCTGATCTATACTTTAACATATGAATGGCTTGTTATTTGATCATGAAAAGTTTTACGAGATGAGCTACCGTTATGACATATAATGATGCTAGAAAAGGTGATTGCAATTATCGTTGATCAAACTTGTGCACCTGCTAGCATTCACACTCCATAAATTATTTCTTTTATCATTTACCTACTCGAGGACGAGCAGGAATTAAGCTTGGGGATGCTGATACGTTTCCAATGTATCTATAATTTTTGAAGTATTCATGCTATTATATTATCCATCGTAGATGTTTTATATGCATTTATATGCTATTTTATATGATTTTTGGGACTAACCTATTAACCTAGAGCCTAGTGCCAGTTTCTGTTTTTTCCTTGTTTTTGAGTTTTACAGAAAAGGAATACCAAATGGAGTCCAATTGATGTGCCAATTTTTGATGATTTTTTATTGACCAAAAGAAGCCCCTTGAGTAAAAGAGTTGGGCCAGAAGAGTCCCGGGCTGTCCACAAGGGTGGGGGTGCGCCCACCCCCCTGGGCGTGGTACCCTATCTCGTGGACGATTCGGAGACCCCCCTGACGTGAGACCGACGCCAAAAATTCCTATAAATACAGAAACCTCTAGAAAATAACCTAGATCGGAAGTTCCGCCGCCGCAAGCCTCTGTAGCCACGAGAAATTAATCTAGGCCCTCTCTGGCACCCTGCCGGAGGGGGCCATCATCACCAGAGGCCATGGAGGAGGATCCCGGAGGGGCCATCATCGCCATGAAGGCCAAGGACCAGAGGGAGAACCTCTCCCCATCTAGGGGGGAGGCCATGGAGGAGGAAGCACAAGGGGGATAACCTCTCCTCCTCTCTCTCGGTGGTGCCGGAGTGCCATTGGGAGGGGAATCATCACTGCGGTGATCGTCTTCATCAACATCACCATCCTCAGCACCATCCTCATCTCTTTTACGCGGTCCACTCTCCCGCACCCCATTGTAATCCCTACTTGAACATGGTGCTTTATGCCACATATTATGATCCAATGATGTGTTGCCATCCTATGATGTTTTGAGTACATATCCTTTGTCTTTGGGTTGATTGATGATCCAGATTGGTATGAGTTGTATGTTTTATTTTGGTGTTGTCCTATTGTGCCCTCCGTGTCGCGCAAGCGTGAGGGATTCCCGCTGTAGGGTGTTGCAATATGTTCATGATTCGCTTATAGTGGGTTGCTTGAGTGACAGAAGCATAAACCCGAGTAAGGGGGTTGTTGCGTATGGGATAAAGGGGACTTGATGCTTTAATGCTATGGTTGGGTTTTACCTTAATGATCTTTAGTAGTTGCTGATGCTTGCTAGAGTTCCAATCATAAGTGCATATGATCCAAGAAGAGAAAGTATGATAGCTTATGCCTCTCCCTCATATGAAATTGCAATGACGACCATCGGTCTTGTTAACAATTGCCTAGGATAATTCCGCACACCGACCCATCATTATTCCACACTCGCTATTTATAATATTTAGTAATATATTCTAACTTTATGATAACAGCACCTACTTTTATGTTTTAGCTCTCCGATATCATGCAAAGTTATCCTCTTCATACCCACAATGTAGTTTTTGTCGGATTTCGGGTTCCAGCAGACCCTTGAGGTTCGAACACTGGGGCGCGCGGAGATTTCGCCCTCTACCTACCTGCTCCTCGGAATCGCTAGGATCTAAACTACGAACAGAACAACACAAGAGACACAGGGTTTATAATGGTTCAGGCCACCACTGTGGTGTAATACCCTACTCCAGTGTGTGGTGTGGTGGATTGCCTCTTGGGCTGATGATGAACAATACAAGGGAGAACAGCCTCGCGAGGGTCTGTTCTTGGCTGGTGTGATGAACTGCTAGGAGGAGTTCAGTCTCTCTCTCTCTCTCTCTCTCGATTCTAGATGTATGTCCGGTACTCGATCTCTCTCTCCCCCCTTCTACCCTGGGGGTGGCTAGCCCTATTTATAGGCAAAGGCCCTGGGCCTCTCCCCAAATATTGAGCGGGAAGGGCGCCAACAATTGGCCATTTTGAAGGGGAACAACGGGTACACTTATCCTGACTAAAGTTGGTCCTCGCCTACCAAAAGGCTCTGGTGGTGACGCCTGCTTGGGCTTCACAATGACTTTCTCCCTGCCGTTGGGCTGGTCTTGGTCTTGTTGCACCGAAATGGATGCCTTTGCTTGATGCTCTCGCTTGTGCTTGCTCCCTTTGCAGCAAAGAGGAAAGGAGGACACTACGCGGGCTGGCGCCCGACTGGCGCCCTTGGTCGTCACCGCTTGCGTCATGGGCACCTCGCGAGGTACCCCGCCTTGAACTCTCCGCCTCCTCGTGAGACAGCCTGATGAGGCCGTGCCTGAGGAAGGTCCTTGTCGTCCACCCCGCGAGGCTTGGCCCCTCGCGAGGGTCTTGAGCTTGTGTTGATGAAGATGGGCCACGCTGGGCCCCCTTTGAGCCACGCCGCAGGCCGCAGGCTGGCAAGTCTGGGGACCCCCATTCCCAGAACACCGACAGTAGCCCCCGGACCCACGGCGCGCCCGGACTTGGCCGAGCAGAGAGGCGAAAGGGCAAGTGCGAAGCGTCGCGGGCCCTAACAGCCTGCGGCCTTGGGCGCCGCGTGGCGGTTGATTGGACGTGGGCGACACTGTTCCCCCACGCCTCCTTATTTTATGCCATGCTAGGCGGACTCGTTGCCGCACACAGCCGCTCCCCTTTCCGCTGCTCGAGCGCTCTCTATCCTTTCTCCTCTCGAACTCCAGTTTCCGCATCCAATCCAATCTCGAACCTCCCCCCCCCCTTTCTGCCGTCATGGCTCCGCCGAGGAAGGGAAGAGGGAAGAAGCCCATGCCGCCACCTCGCTCGTCGTCGGCGGCAGCCCCGCCGTCGATCGGTCGATCATAATCAATCAAGAGGGCTTGAGCAAGGTCAGCTCGGCTCTGGCCACCATCTTCAACGAATGCGGGAGGACGATGGCCTGGCCCGCGTCCCGCTTCTCTGTCGACAGGATTGCCACTGAGGTCCGATACTTCGTCGACGCCCTGTGGGCGGGACTGGTTCCCCCCTTTTCTGATTTCTTCAACGCCATGCTCTCCCATTATCAGATCCACATGATGCATCTGGGTCCTGAATCCATCACTCTTCTTGCGGTTTTCGCCTTCGTTTGTGAGGCAATGATGGGCATCCTTCCTTCGGTTGCCTTGCTGCGTCACTTCTTCTCTCTGCGCCTTGTCGACTCCACCCAATGTTCGGGGTGCGTGAGCTTCGTCGCTGCGCCTGAGACAGTGGCTTCAGGAATTGACTTCAGTCTTCCTCCGCCCGCGCCTGGGTTTCACGAGCGGTGGCTGTATGTGGACGTAGGGGTGCCCAGCCCCCTGCTGACGAAGCCATCTTCGCCTGCTGTCCCCAACTCAGGCTGGGGCCAGGAGATGCTCACGAGCCCCCGGCTCACCTTCGTCTGGCGTCGCTTCGCGTTCTTGAGGGAGCTCGGCGTGACGGCGCCCAAGGTGGTGAAGGAATTCCTGCTACACCGTGTTGCCCCTCTCCAACGCCATTCTCACCGGATGTGGGCCTTTAGCGGTCGTGGGGATCGTATGAGGCTCCGGGAAGAGGACATGACGCCTGAAGCGCTGAGGAAGGTGCTCTTGGTCTTGACTGGGGATCCTTCCCCCGGCGGCATCCGGCAAGGGGGGGCCTTGTTGTACCTCTGCTCGAATAGAAGCGACTTTGTGAGTCAGATGCCCATCTTCGACGAATGGGGCCCGCGCCCTGCTGGCCTCTAGGGGCCTCGCGAGAACCCAGTGGTGGTGGTTACCCTTGCAGTCGGCCAAGGTGACTCTTCCTCAAGTGGCGGAGCAGGGAGGCATGAGCCTCTGGAGGCCGAGGGTGCCCCCGCCGAGGTGACAGCACTAGGCGGCGCTCATGAGGGAGCAGCCCCTAAGGCCCGTGCTGCCGTAGCTGAAGGCGGCGAGCAACCGCCCGCAGTGCCTGCGGCTGAGGCCCCCGAGGCCCCAGCTGCTCTTCTTGGTGAGACGACCGGCGGCGCGCATCAGGCAGATGCCCCTGACGCGGGTCGTCTTGGTGCTTCCTCCTCGTCGCAGGCTGACCCCTGCGCTCAACTCTTGGGTCGCTTCCGCATGGACTTTGAGGCCCTCCGGAAGAGGAGGGAGGCCCTGGGCGACGATTACCCTTGTCGCCTGCTGAAGCGTAGGAAGTACTTCGCCATCGACGAGTAAGCCTTCTCCCTTCCCAGCTCCAGATTCTGCTGTTGCCTTTCCTGATCCTTGCTCCGCAGGGCCCTTCCTTCCGAGCTCATGGAGATGACTGAGGAGCCATCCCCCTCACCTCTGCCCTCTCCGCCGTCTTCGATCGCTCCGAGCAGCAGGGCCCTTGTGGTGAGGCCAGTTGGAGAGACGGACCATCCCGAGGCGCAACGTGGCCCTGCGCGCCCCGCGACCTTCCTTCGCGAGCCTTCTCGTGGCATAGCCAGCCTGCCGTGGGCTTCTCGTCTGGTCGCGGACCATGATTGGATGGGGTACTCCCTGTGCTCTTCACTTGGAGATGGACTGGCTCCAGGTCGGGCTTCTGGCAGGGCGTGCCCGGTCGCCTCAAGGGCGCCAACCCCCTGCCCGGAGGGGGAGTGCTGATCCGCGCCCCCCGGCGCTCGCTTGGGGCGGATGATGGTGTGGAAGACGTACTCGAGCGCGTCCGGGAGCGTCGCGCTCTTCGCCAAGGGTTTCTCCAGAGGGCGGCTGACGCGGTGAGCCTGCTTGGTGAAGAGCTCGCTGATGAGGACGCGTGCCTTGAGGCTGAGGGCCTGCGCCTAGTTGCAGAGAGGCGCGAGCTGGAGGCGTCTGTCGCCCTCGCGTGCCGCCAGCGCGGTCTCGACGATGAGGAGGCCAAGGCGTTGCTGGCGGCCTCTCGGGAGGTCCATTCCCGGGCCGTCGAAGAAGCCCGGGAAGCTGACCGGCGGCAAGAGGCCACGGAGGAGCGGGCACGGGAACTCCTGGCCCAGTGCCACTCATTGGAGGAGCAGGTGGAGCTGCGCGAGGCGGCCCTCGCGTCGATGAAGGTGGCTTCCGGCGACCCAGCGGAGCTCCAGAAGCGTGAGGAGGCGCTGACGCTGGAAGCCGCTGAACGCGCACGCGAGGATGAGCGCCTGGAGACAAGGGAGCGCTTGGTGACATGGGCGGAGGACGATGTCGCTGCGCGGGAAACCCGTGTCTCGAAGGAGGTAGGACATCGGGTGGCGACGGCGCGCCTGGACCTCGAGCGCGAGTTCGAGAAGAGGCTGGAATTGATCCGAACCGAGGCCGAAGGTAGGACCACCGTCCTGAGGACCAAGCTGGAGGAAGCAACGCGGCGGGTCAATGCTTTGCGGGCCGCACTTGAGGCGGCGCGGGGGGAGTCAACTACTTCCCATGCCGAGGTGCTTCTTCTTCGCCAATGGGTGGACGAGGCTGAGGCCGTTGCACGCCAGAATGCGGACGAGATACGTCAGCGGCGGCTCTTGGAACATGAGCACGCCCCCATGCTCACCACGCTTCGGGAGAGGGCCAACACGGCCTTAGGTAACATCTTTGAGGCGGCCGTTGGCGAGCCGCACGCCATTAACTACACCGGCAACCTTCAGATCTTCACCGACATCATGACGCAGCTAGAGGCGCGGTCGGTCAGGGCCAACAGGTTGGTGGAGGAGAGGAGCCAAGCCCTGCTCGGGCGCGCCTTTTCCCGCGTCTTCAGCCATCTCCGGAACATGGATCCTCACTTCGACTTCGACGCCGCCATCGCCCCAGTCCCCCAGGCCGTCCGGGACGACCTGGCGTACTGGGTGGAAGACAACGTGGACGCTCTTGTCAGGGCCATCGCTTCAGATGACGACTACGTGATCGTGGCCGCCGACGAGGGCGGCGTGGTGAACGGCCCTGACGCCGCCGCCGACAACGCAGAGGGCGATGGCGAGGCCAGCGACGCCAGCGACAGTTCGGGCGGTGTTCCTGAGGATGCATTGGGGGATTTATCCGACTGACAGTTCACTGCTCCTGTTTCCTTACCCTGCATGAATAGAACTCAGGCTTTTGTCCTGATGGTTGTAAGAGCATTTTTGGGAGGGGGTGCCCCTCATGTAAAACTTATGTTCAACGTATTAGTGAATGCTACTTCACCCACATGCCCGTGCCAAGTGGTTGGCTAGGTGATGAGCCGGCTGGCTAGTTTACCTTTGTCCCGAGTGGGTCCTGAGATAACTTGTGGGAGGCTGTGGTGCCTCGAATGCCTCCTGATCGAATCCGTAGGATCTGCAGTGAAAAACCTCCTGAGAGGGTATGTCGGCGGCAGTCTGGGCTGCACGCAAGCTAGGCCAGACCCGGCTCGCGAGGGGCTCACAAGGGGAGGCAGCTGAGGCGAGGTCGTAACCGAAACGCGAGAGATTGCTCGAACGAGACTAAGCACCCCTTCCCCAAACACACACAAATCTCAAATTCGAGTCCAACTTAAATCCAGCGGGGGAAAGCAACAACCAAGGGAAAAGCAATGAAAGCAGAAAAAGGCCGCGTCCAGCACCTAGTCTAGTCTTGGATGTCTTCTCACCAGCGCGGAGCTAAGTGCTGCCACTGGGCGTGGGAGGGAGTCCCAGGGCCTAAGGCCGGCACCCTTGAGACTCCGGGGCGTGTACAGCCCCACTCATTATTACGTGAGAGTGTCACGGGACGGCAAGCTTCACAGGCACTGGGCCTTCTTCACAGGTACCGGCCTTGCTTCATATCGCCAGACGACGGCCCCGCCTTGCGCCACACTCTAGTGCCATTGATGACGACCAGAAACTAGGACGCCGCCGATGGGGTAGAGCGGTCGCCAGTGGTTCCCCCGACGACCACGGGTCCTCCGCCAGGGGCAGGCCCTGAGGCACCTCCCCAGCGGAGGGCCTACCTCCTGGGAACGCCTTGCTCTAAACGCCGCGGTGGTGATGTCGGATCCCGGCCCCTCCCCTGCAGCCCCCGACACCCTCCTCCTAAGGGGTAGGAGACTGCGGGAGCGGGGCAACTGCTCGCTGTGGCGACCTGCACCTCCTGCGACCCATGATTAGTGTATGCCTGCTCCTGAGGAATTAGTGGTACCCAATAATCGTTGCTTCCAGCGTGGCCGGCGGGGCCGTCCCGGGGTTCCTGGAAGAGCTCAGCTTCTGGCGCCTCGTCCCCCCAGCTTGGGCTGAGGAGCGAGCCTTGTTCACCCTCACGCGGGTGCCCTTGGTCCATCATGTGGGGCACGTACTCTTCTGGGGCCGTCATCCCGAAGGCCGCGCCATAGTGCTCCGCGTGCCATGCAGCTCTGCTTGATGTGCCAACCTGGGGGTGGTAGCGTGGCAGCCCACTGGGGCCGTGGGTCGCGACGAGTCCTTCACTGGCGGGGAGCGGAGTCAGTGCTACCGCTGGCTCGGTGCTGACAGCTTCGCTGGTGTTGGAGTAGCCTTGGAGCCCGCGGGTGCACGTGGGGCCCCCGCGCGGGCCGCCCTAGGCCTGAGACGGGAGCTGAGTGCAGAAGGGGTGAGCCCCCGAGGTGGCGAAGCCCAGGAGCTCTGCTACCCGCTCTAGCAGCACGTCGCGGCCGCCTTCCATCAGCCTGCACTGCAGCAGCTCTCCGGCCACCGTGAGCGCGGCCCTTGAGTTCGCCTGCTCCCGACGGGTGTACGGCGTCGTGGCTGCGGCGTGGTTGGAGGCCCTTGCTGCCGATCGCGTCTGCCGCGATGTGAGAGCTTTCGGGGCCTGTCCGCGTCGCCCACAGCCCGCAGCGCCCTGCGGACCGTGAGCTTCCTGGGGCATGGGGTCGCCCGGGGCGAGCGGCTCTGCGCGGGCGGGCCAAGCCGCCCAGGGATCAGGGTTGCCTGCCTGGTCACCGGACATGGTGATGACGATGCGACGGGACGAGAAGTGGTAGAAGGTTTTCGGGTTCCGGCAGACCCTTGAGGTTCGAACACTGGGGGTGCGCGCGGAGATTTCACCCTCTACCTACCTGCTCCTCGCCGAATCGCTAGGATCTAAGCTACGAACAGAACAACACAAGAGACACAGGGTTTATACTGGTTTAGGCCATCATTGTGGTGTAATACCCTACTCAAGTGTGTGGTGTGGTGGATTGCCTCTTGGGCTGATGATGAACAATACAAGGGAGAACAGCCTCACGAGGGTCTGTTCTTGGCTGGTGTGATAACCTGCTAGGAGGAGTTCAGTCTCTCTCTCTCTCTCTCTCGATTCTAGATGTATGTCCGGTACTCGACCTCTCTCTCCTCCCCTTCTACCCTGGGGGTGGCTAGCCCTATTTATAGGCAAAGGCCCTGGGCCTCTCCCCAAATATTGAGCGGGAAGGGCGCCAACAATTGGCCATTTTGAAGGGGAACAGCGGGTACACTTATCCTGACTAAAGTTGGTCCTCGCCTGCCAAAAGGCTCTGGTGGTGACGCATGCTTGGGCTTCACAATGACTTCCTCCCTGCCGTTGGGCTGGTCTTGGTCTTGTTGCACCGAAATGGATGCCTTTGCTTGATGCTCTCGCCTGCGCTTGCTCCCTTTGCACCAAAGAGGAAAGGAGGACACTGCGCGGGCTGGCGCCTGACTGGCGCCCTTGGTCGTCACGGCTTGCGTCATGGGCACCTCGCAAGGTACCCCGCCTTGAACTCTCCGCCTCCTCGTGAGACAGCCTGATGAAGCCGTGCCTGAGGAAGCTCCTTGTCATCCGCCCCGCGAGGCTTGGCCCCTCGCGAGGGTCTTAAGCTTGTGTTGATGAAGATGGGCCGCGCTGGGCCCCCTTTGAGCCACCCCGCAGGCCGCAGGCAGGCAAGTCTGGGGACCCTCGTTCCCAGAATGCTGACAGTTTTATTTCTCGTTTCTAGTTGGAAGCAAACTTTCGGTGTACGTAGAGTCGTATCACTGGCAGATAGGACTTGAGAGAATATTGATCTTACCTTTAGCTCCTTGTGGGTTCGACACTCTCACTTCCACCTTTGAGAATGGCTATGATGATTCCCTGCACTTGGGGATTATCACCATCCCATGCACGACCCCCACGTCACGCACTCGACGCGGGTTTTGGGGAAGCACAACTAACAGAAAGATCATGGCGGTTTGCCTTTGCCACGCCCGCGTGTGCACTACTTTGGGCCTGGCCCAACTACGCCTTACGCTTATGTGTGGCCTAGGCCCGGGGGCTCCTGTCGGTGTACAAAAGTATGGATACTTCTGTACCCCTTACTTGTGCACGGATGGTCACAACCACGCCTATAGCAGGGCTTGGTAAAGTAGGGGAGGACGGCGGGAAGCAAGATAGGAACAAAGAATATCAAAACAGATGCTCAAAATAACAAGTACCAGAAGGCTAGCAGGGCCATGCCCGGCAACAAGCCTTGCCGAGGCGACCTGCGAGGCCCCTGGCAAGCTCCTTGTCGGGGCAGCTTGCGAAGAGACTAGCAGGGCCGCCACCTTTGGGGCTGAGAGCTCAGACACCATTGACAATGTTAAAACCAAGATTTGGAGAGCACATGCCTTGTAGCATGCAGCCCCTCATGAAGATTGGCAACCCTCGAATCCACGTGGGATCAGAAGACGAAGACCCCTGGCAAGACCCTTGTTGGGGACGACTCCAAGGCCCCCGGTAAGCCTTGCCGGGGACGATCGTTGGGCCACGGCCAGACCCGCGCCCGACAAGGTGTCGCCACTTCGCCACCACTCCAGTATGACAATAGGCATGCCAGCTACGCAGGCGCCTGCGTGGCAGCATGCAGACCTTCGTGGAAGCCTACCATTTCTCCAACGCAGCAGTTGGTTGGCCAGCGTGGTGCTACATGCCTCGTCGGCCCGAACGCGTGCCGAGGTGAGAAGGAGTGTCGAAGGATGAGATGGCTTCTATTGCCGTCCCCAATAAAGTGAGAGGACATGTAGGCAACGCATTAAATGAGCTTGTCCTAAGTTGATCAAGCGATAAGCTCGTACCACTGTAGCTTGCCACCTCCTGTGTGCCACTGTGGCACCCCCTTTGTGTATAAAAGGAGGTCCAAGGTGCACAGATAGAGGATTTGTACTTTTGGACAAAGCATGCACTATAGCTAGTTCAAAGGCTCAAGAACACACACATAACCAGACAAAGCAGGACTAGAGTATTACGCATCTCTGCGGCCCGAACCTGGATAAAAATCCCCTGTGTGCTAACGGCTCGAACTGCTCTTCGTGCAACTACCCCCCCCCCCCCCCCCGCCAAAGGTAGAAGGGATCCTTGTGACCCCATAGGTGATCGGTTTCCCCAACACCTTGCATTGGAACTGGAGCCACCACCTAAGACACACAAACCCAAACAAACGAGAAGAGCGAGAAATATTATTGCAAAGACCAAGGCCAAAACCAAACGAAACAAGTGAAAATGAGTTTGGGTAGACAAAGCAAAGTAATTTTTAACTCAACAGTTGTACCGGGCTAGGATGCGGACGTACAACTTTACATCTGCTCTAGCCGCGGTAGTACAGTGTCGGGATGGCACGGTAGTACGGCGCCTGGAGCGGAAGTAAAATTTTACTTCTGTGCACCATGCAGTAGTACCGCATGGGGCGGTTCTCGCACGAGCAAGCAGTAGTACCGCTCCAGGGGGAGCGTTAGTACCGCACGGAACAACATCTCTCAAGAACAAGCAAGAGCGGATCTAGGAACATCCTTAAAAGAAGATCGGTACTGCCGTTGATCAAAACTACATTGTTGCATCATACCAAATAGCATCTCTACCGCACTAGCACTCTCCAACAATATCCTCTTGCAAAGATTTAGCCAAAAATCATAAGAACTACACATGCATCTCCCAAACCTAGAAACACAACAACGGGGCAAAGAGAGAGGGATTAAGGGAGATACCGAGTTCCATGGCAAGCGGGCGAGGTGGGGTTCGATACCACTGGTCAAAATGCGAGGAGAGTAGTCGAAGACAAAGATCCGGCGAGGTCCTCCGGCGCCATTCTTGGGCAGGAGAGAGAGAGAGAGAGAGAGAGAGAGAAGAAGTGAGGGGAAGATATGAATGGGTATGGGGGAGTTGAACTCCCTCTGCCCGCTCTTAACCCCCACACGCTTTCGACAGTGTGGTAGTACCGACCAGGCAGAAGTACCGCACACAGGGTGGTAGTACCACTCTTCTAGCGTCAGTAAAAAATTAATGTCGTGCTGGAAGTGGTAGTACCGTGTTGGGGCTGAAGCTGCACAAGCACAGATGCCACACACCTCATGAGGTAGTACCGTGGCTAGCCACGGTAGTATAGTATGCCGAAGAAAGTGCAAGTTTCGACAAAAATAGAAAAACACGGCCTTTGCAATGCACACTTCAAGCAACCGAACACGCACACGAGCACTCAAGAGGCAACTCAAACACAAACACGGCTCAAAAGGAAGGCAAAAGACAATGAGGACCAAACGCAAACCAAAGACTCTCAAGGAGAGAGGGCGGTGGCCGGAGCCACCTATGTTTGAGTCAATTGGTATGGCACCGCGAAGAATTATCCTTGGGCCCATGACCAAAACTCGTCTTTGAAGCACAAGTACCATAAAAAATGGCTAATGTGAAAGAGTTGATCAATTTATGCATAATGGGGGGTGTGAGAGTTCATTGAGATAACAACACTCCCCCTATGTCCATGCCTACACCTAAACAAGACATCAAGATGAGTATGGTGGGGTGTGCAAAGGTTCAAGCCACATTGCTCAAATCAATGATATTTAGCTCATGCCTTAACTCGCGGAATCTTGCTTCATCCAAGGGCTTTGTGAAAATATCTGCAAGGTTATCATGAGTGTTGACATATTTGAGCTTGATCTCCCCTCGCCTAATGTGATCCCGGATGAAGTGATACCGAATCTCAATATGCTTCATTTGAAGTGTTGCACCGGGTTGAGAGAAATCTTGATGACACTTTCATTGTCACACCAAAGAGGCACTTTGTCACAAATGACACCGTAATCCTTTAAAGTTTGCCTCATCCATAGAAGTTGAGGACAACAACTACCGACGGCCACATACTCTGCTTCGGTGGACGAGAGAGACACACAACTTTGATTCTTAGAAGACCAACTCACCAAAGAGCAACCAAGAAATTAGCACCCTCCGGAAGTTAACCTCCTATCCACTTTGTCTCCCGCCCAATCCGAGTCCGAATAGCCCATAAGGTTGAAGTTAGCTCCTCTTGGGTACCATAAGCCAAAGTTTGGGGTATGAGCCAAATATCGAAAGATTCGCTTGACCGCCACATAGTGGCTTTCCTTAGGTGCGGCTTGAAGCCATGCACAAATTCCCACACACAACATGATATCCAATCTAGATGCACAAAGGTAAAGCAAGGAGCCAATCATGGAACGATATACCTTTTGATCCACCACTTTACCATTGGGATCAATGTCAAGTTGGCATTTGACATGCATTGGAGTGGAAGCCGGCTTGACATCACTTAGCTTGAACCTCTGGAGCATGTCTTGAGTGTATTTGGCTTGGTTGATGAAGGTTCCTTCTCTTCTTTGTTTGATTTCAAACCCGAGAAAGAACTTCAACTCTCCCATCATGGACATCTTGAACTTCGAGGTCATGAAAGCGGAAAACTCCTCATTGAAGCTTTGTTAGGAGAACCAAAGATAATATCATCAACATATAGTTGGCATACAAACAACTCCCCTTTGACCTTCTTAGTAAAAAAGAGTGGGGTCGATTTTCCCAATTTCAAACCCACAATATTGTGACAACTCGGTAAGGTGCTCATACCACGCACATGGGGCTTGTTTAAGGCCATAGAGTGCCTTATTTAGTTGGTACACATGATTGGGGAACTTGGGATCCTCAAACCCCGGGGGTTGTTTGACATACACCAACTCATTAATAGGACCATTAAGAAAAGCACTCTTCACATCCATTTGTTTCAACTTGAAGTTATGATTAGAAGCATAAGCAATCAACAAACGAATAGATTCAAGGCGAGCAACGGGAGCAAAGTTTCACCGTAGTCGATACCCTCGACTTGGGAGTAGCCTTGTGCTACCAAACAAGCCTTGTTGTGAATGATAATCCCATGAGCATCTTGCTTGTTCTTGAATATCCACTTGGTTCCAATGACATTATGGTTCCCCGTTGGCCTTGGAACCAATCTCCACACCCTGTTGTGCTCGAAGTTGTTGAGTTCTTCATGCATGGCATTAAGCCAATCCGGATCCTTGAGCGCCTCATAGACCTTTTGGGGTTCAACACAAGAAACAAATGCGTGATGTTCACAATAGTTTGCTAATTGTCTACAAGTGCTTACCCCCTTTCTTAAGCTTCCAAGCACATTCTTCATGAGATGATCTTTGGTAGTGAGCTTGGATGCAATCTTGGCGGCATGATGCTCCAATTCCTCCTCAAGAGAGAGTTGAGGAGCGGTAACTTGATCATCTTGAGCGTCGTTTTGAGCTTTCTCTTGATCTTGAGCTTGATCTTGATCTTGATCTTGCTCGGGAGGAAGAACTTGACCTTGGGCATCATTTGATGGTTCACCACCATCTCGAGATTTATCTTGCCCTTGATCTTGTTCACTTGGTTGAGGGCCTTCACTTTTTTCTTCGGAAGCGTGTGGGTCTTGGGCTGGTGATGATTCCACTTAAGTGGAACATTGTCCTTCTCCTTCAGCCAGAAGGGGTTCCTCAATGGGTAGGATATGACCAACACCCATTCTTCTTATGGCTTGGGGAGGAATTTCATCACCTACATCACAAGTACCACTTCGCTCCACTTGGGAGCCGTTATTCTCGTCAAACTCCATGTTACACGTCTCCTCAATGAGTCCCGTGGACTTGTTGAGGACACGGTAATCATGAGAGTTTGTAGCATAACCAACAAATATGCCCTCATGAGCTCTAGCCTCAAATTTAGACAAATGAACACCTTTCTTGAAAATGAAACACTTACACCCGAACACCCGGAAGTACTTGAGGTTGGGCTTGTTGCTGGTGAGTATCTCATAAGGAGTCTGTTCAAGCCTTTGCGGAGATAGAGCCAATTGGATGCATGACAAATGGTGTTGATGGCTTCGGCCCAAAAGTTGTATGGAGACTTGAACTCTGCCATCATGGTCCTTGCCGCATCCATCAACGTCCGGTTCTTCCTCTCCGCTACACCATTTTGTTGAGGAGTGTAAGGTGCGGAATACTAATGCTTGATTCCCTCATCACTAAGAAACTCATCCAAGGTGTAGTTCTTGAACTTGGTGCAGTTGTCACTTCTTATCGTCAAGATCTTTGCATTGTGTTGACGTTGAGCTTCATTTGCAAAATCGATGACGGTTTTTTGGGTCTCACTCTTCCTCTTGAAGAAATAAACCAAAGTGTATCTTGAATAATCATCCACAATCACCCAACAATACTTTCTACCCCCAACACTATCAAAGGGTGGTGGCCCAAAGAGATCCATGTGAAGGATCTCCAAGGTCCTCTTCGAGTAGATGATAGTCGTGGGAGGGTGAGCCTTCTCATGTAGCTTTCCTTCAATACAAGCACTGCAAGCACGATCTTTGGCAAAACTAACATTTTTTAGACCACGGACATGGTCCCCCTTGAGAATACTTTGCAAAGATCTCATATTGGCGTGGGCTAAACGGTGATGCCAAAGCCATCCCACGTCAACTTTAGCCATTAGGCATGTTGCGGTCTTAGTGGGTCACTCCAAAAATTTAATCACATATAGACCGTTCTCGACATGCACAACAAAGGCTACTTTATGAGTCTTGCTCCACAAGAGGGCCACAATATCAATATCAAAGAAAGTGGCAAAGCCCATAAGTGCAAGTTGACGAACGGAAAGTAAGTTGTATGCAAGGGACTCAACAAGCATGACTTTCTCGATCGTGAGATCATGAGAAATGACAACCTTGCCAAGAGCCAATACCTTATAAGATGAGGCATCACCCCACTCAACATTGGTGGGCATAGATGAAACCTTGTGCACATCCACCACCAAGTCCTTGCTTCCGGTCATATGATTTGTGGCTCCACTATCGATCAACCATGACCCCCACCGGAAGCAAACACCTACAAGAGATCAATGCTTGGTTTTAGGTACCCATTTTGTAATGGGTCCTTTGATGTTAGTAAAAAGGGTATTAGGAACCCAAATAGACCATTCAATGTATTCATAAGGAGAACCAACAAATTTTGGCATAAACATGCCCATCACTAGCACGACACAACACATAAGAAGGGTTAAAGTCGTTGGCTTTGTTGGAAGGGGTGGCATTGCCCTCGTTGACACCACCACCCTTCACATTGTTCTTATTCTCCTTAGAAGCACCCTTTCCTTCACAAAAGTTTTCTTGAGAGGAGGAGGTTGTTTGGCCTTGTCATTCTTCTTCTTATTCTTGGACTTGGGAGCAAACCCAATTCCCTCCTTGCCCACAACTTCCTTTTGGTTGCTCAAAAGGTCGTTGAGGTTCTTATCACCTTGTATACAAGACACAAGGCCTTTCTCAAGTTGTTCCATTAACTTGGCATTCTACTCCACAAGACGCACATGCTCACAACTTGGGTTAGTAGCATTTGCATTATCAGTTAAAACCATATGAGGAAATGTGGCTTTCTCCTTGGTTAGCTTCACTTGGAGTTGATCATGGGACTCCCTGAGACTATCATGAGCACCATTCAAGGCCTTGTGAGCCTTGTCAAGTATATCAAACTCCTCCTTGAGTCAAGCATGGTCAACCCCAAGTTTGGCCTTCTCGGGATTAAGCACACGAGATACAACAAGAGCATGATCAAGATCTTTCTTTAATTTAGCATGATCATCATTGTGTGACTCCTCAAGAGCCAAATGATGACTACGCTCTTCCTCAAGCGCATTAGAGAGATCCGATATCTCATCGGCATAGTCACGACTATGCCCTTCCATCTTAGAGATGGTTTCTTCGTGAGCCTCGATCATGTCATTGGCTTCACCAAGTTGTTCCAAGAGAGCAACAAAGTGCTTCTTGGATTTACCCTTGAGCTTACTCATAAAAGACTCAAACTCATTTTCTTCCTCCTTTGCCCCTCACTTTCATCAATGTAATCCGTCAAAGAAGGATTAGCAGTGATGGTAGTTTTGATGTTAGGGGTTACCTTGTCGGTGGCTTTAGCCATGAGGTACTTGGCGGTGATGTTCTCGTTGGGTGAATCGAAGAGGGACAGCTGTGGAGTTGTTGCAATGGCAACGGAGGCCATGGCAACCGTCTCACCGTCTTCATCATCATCATCATCCTCATTGTACTCTTCTTGTCCCACCAACCCTTTGGGAGGAGTCTTTTTGGTGAAGTTGTTCTTATTAGGGAAGGACTTGGCCTTGTCTTTTCGGATAAGCTTGCCACCATTGTCTTCCCTTTTCTCATATGGGCAATCCGCAAAAAAGTGGCTCACATTGCCACAACTATAGAACGTCCTCACACGTTGCTTGCCCTTGGCGCCACTTGAGTTGTTTTTGTTGAAGTTGGGCCTTGAGTTCTTCTTGCTCCAAAATTGTCGTGAAGCGAGAGCCATGTGCTCATGATATGCATACTTGGTATCTTCGGGACAACACTCCTCTTCTTCCTCTTCACCCTCTTATTCCACACTAGCCTTGGCTTTCAAAGCAAGGTTGGGCTTCTTTCCTCGTTGAGAATGCAACACCGCATTGTTGGCGGTCTTGTCCAAGATCCTCATTGCAACAAACTCATCCAACACTTCACTTGATGACAAGGCATGAAAGTCTAGCCTTTGACAGATGACGGAGGACATGGCCTTATGGTAAGGCATCATGGCCTTCAGGAACTTGCGCTTGATATAATTGTCATCAGTATCCTTGCTCCCATGATCTCGGAGAGAGACCACGAGAGTTGTTAATCTCCGGTAGAGCTCTCGAGGTTCTTCATATTCATTCATTGCAAACTCATCAGCTTCATCTTGCACCACTTCAAAGTTTGAGCGTTGAATGCTAGCGCTTCCCTTGTAAATGGAAACAACATGTAGGTATGCTTCCTTGGCCACGGTGAAAGGTCGGAGATGCGCAATATCTTCGGGTGGAATTGCTTCGTGGAGATTGAAGAGAGCGGACTCGCTGAATTGATGATCCGCGGATTCTCTAGGAGTGAAGTTGCCTGGGTCGTGCGGGTAGAAACCTTGCTCAATAAATCTCCAAAGATTAGTATAACTATGATTTAAATGACTTTTAAAGCGATAGACCCAAGATGCAAAATCCTCATTCTTCACAAGCTTAGGAGGAGGACCAACATGATTCATATGCGTGGAAGGAACCGGTCCTCCATAAGTAATAGGAGGTTCAACATGGGCAAAGATGCCATTTCCACTTCTACCACTAGTCAAAGGAACTTGATCACTAGTAGCTTCCCCCTTGTTGGAGTTAGCATCCGTCACCTTGTCCGTGGGATTGACCACATCCAACGATGCGGTGGATAATTTAAGACCATCAAGGAAATTCTTAAGCATGCCTTTGACCTTGGTCGTCATGGAGGTTTTCAATGTGTCCAAGCCCACATTGAACTCCTCATGAGAGACCGAGGACCCCCCATCGGCCGCAGACAAAGTGGGATTTGCACCGAGGTGCTCCTCCACCTCGTTCGTGGTGTCAACCATACTCTTCGGATGACAAAGTCCTTAATAAAGAGGCGAGGCTCTGATACCAATTGAAAGGACTGAAATAGTTGACTAGAGGGGGGTGAATAGGCAACTAACAATTTTTAGCTTTTCTTTACCAAATTAATCTTAGCATCAAAGTAGGTTGTCTAGATATGCAACTAGGTGAGCAACCTATATGATGCACCAACAACAAGCACACAAGCACAAGGAATACAACACAATATAAGCTTGCGCAAGTAAAGGTAAGAGATTACCAGGAGTGGAGCCGATGGAGACGAGCAAGTGTTACCGAAGTTCCTTCCCTTTGAGAGGAAGTATGTCTCCATTGGGGCGGTGTGGAGGCACAATGCTCCCCAAGAAGCCACTAGGGCCGCCGTATCCTCCTCACGCCCTCACACTTGTGAGATGCCATGATTCCACTATTGTTGCCCTTGAAGGCGGCGATCGAACCTTTACAAACAAGGTTGGGGCTATCTCCACAACTTAATTGGAGGATCCCTACGACACCACGAAGCTTCACCACAATGGGATATGGCTCTGGGGTGACCTCAACCGTCTAAGGTGCTCAAACACCCAAGAGTAACAAGATCCGCAAGGGTTAGTGGGGGGAATCAAATTTCTCTTGGTGGAAGTGTAGATCGGGCCTTCTCAACCAATCCCTACAAATTGATACGTCCATTTTCTGTCATGCTTTTATATCAATATTTATTGCATTATGGGCTGTTACTACACATTATGTCACAATACTATGCCTTTTCTCTCTTATTTTACAAGGTTTACATGAAGAGGGAGAATGCTGGTAGCTGGAATTCTGGGCTGGAAAACACCAAAAGTCTTGAAACTCCATGAAAGTTAGTTTTATAATATATTAAAAATATTGGGCAAAGAAAGCACCAGAGGGGGGCCACCCACTGTCCATGAGGGTGGAGGGCGCACCCCCTGCCTCGTGGGCCACCTGGCAGCCCCCCGATGCCCATCTTCTGGTATATGGTGTCTTTTAACCTAAAAAATCATAAGGAAGCTTTCGGGATGAAGCGTCGCTGTCTCGAGGTGGAACCTTGGCGAAACCAATCTAGGGCTCCGGCGGAGCTGTTCTGCCGGGGAAACATCCCTCCGAGAGGGGGAAATCGTCGCCATCATCATCACTATCGATCCTCTCATCGAGAGGGGGTCAATCTTGATATAGGGTAGAACCCTAGACGCCCGATCTTTCACGTTTGGAGGGAATCCTACCAAGAACATGAATAACACGAGAGGGGAAACGAGGGGAACACGAGGGAAACACAAGAGAAAACAATCAACCAACAAGAATATAGTCACACATGCGCTAGGTCCTCGAAACACAAAAGGGTACAAGATCCGAAACCAACAAGGGACGATACATAGGGTAACCAGTTCTTCTCCGTGAGGAGGTCTTGAAGAGGGTCTTCTCCGAGTGGAGGTCTTGAATCCAAGTGGATCTTCTCCGAAGAGGTGTCGGTCCCTTGCGGTGGAGTAGATCCGGATGGATGAGCAAGGCTCTATCTCAATGTATGAGCTATCACAATGCTAACCCTAGAAGAGAGGTGGAGGAGTCATATATATATATAGGCTAAGGGGGTGGAGGGGTACATGGGCCACGGCCCAACACGTGCACGCAGGCGGGGTCCGGATGATCCGGGCGGGGAGTCGGATGATCCGGGTCAGGGTCCGGATGATCCGGGTGACGGCCCGGATCAGTCGAAGAGGCATGTGGTGGCGGCGACGGCCCGGATGTCTGGAGGGGGGTCCAAATGTTTGACTGGTGTCCGGATGATCCGGGTGCTCATCCGGATGGTCCGCCTTCGGGGTCCAGCTTCGGCGGTCTTCGGGCGCATTATCTGGATCATTCGGGCTCTTTCCGCATCATCCGGGACCTCGTCCGGATCGTCCGGCCAGCCTGGGACTTGGCTGATTTCTTCTCCGTCTTCATGCATGCCTTCCGCTTTCGATTCTCCTTGCTTCTTAGCTTCTCCATGGCTAACTCATTGGTACCTGAGTATGCAAAGCGTCTCTGTTTGAGGTAGTAGCCATGTCTCGTGTGATTCGAAAGGGAGTTGTAAGAGGAGTGATGTCACCTCGGTTTCGAGAGCTCTTGCACGTGCTCTTGTCATTGGTCCAAGTGGTGTTGTAGGAGATACATATGCGTCCATGGGGATGATCGTGGGATGCTCTGCATCATCTCCCCCCCCCCCCCCGGGAAAGATCCGACCTCGGATTGAAAGCTTCATCACCATGGTATGGCGAGAGGTCTTTGACATTGAAGATGTCGCTCACATTGTACTTGTCGCTCGGGAGGTCGATCTTGTAAGCGTTGTTGTTGTAGCGTGCTAGCACCTTGAAGGGTCCATCGGCTCGTGGTAGAAGTTTGGACTTGCGTTCGTTGGGGAAGCGGTCCTTGCGAAGGTGTAGCCACACAAGATCTCCAATGTTGAATATCATGGGTTGCTTGTTGATGTTGAGCTTGGTCGCGAGTCGTTGTACTTGGCGCTTGATGGTGTGGCTTGTATCTTCATGCATCTTCTTGAGGTAGCTTGCTCGTGCACTTGCGTCCATGTTGGTGCGCTCTTGTAGTGGAAGAGGCAGAATGTCCAATGTGGACAACGGGTTGAAATCGTAGATTACCTCGAAGGGGGACTTGCCGGTAGTCGAATGTCTTGCGTGGTTGTAGTCATACTCGGTGATGGGGAGACACTCCTCCCGCTCCTTGATGTTCCTCTTGATCAACACGCGCAGTAGAGTGGAGAGTGTTCGGTTCGTCACCTCCGTTTGGCCATCAATTTGTGGATGATATGCTAAAGAGAACAAGAGCTTGATTCCGAGCTTGGCGCATAGAGTCTTCCAAAAGTAACTCAAGAACTTGATGTCGCGGTTCGAGACAATTGTCTTTGGCACTCCATGGAGGCGCAAGATTTCCCTACAAAAAGATTTGCAATATGTGAAGTATCGTCTATCTTGTTGCATGGGATAAAATGAGCCATCTTAGAGGATCGGTCCACAACAACAAACACGAAATCCTTTCCATTTTGAGTTCTAGGCAAACCAAGTACAAAATCCAAGCTAATGTCTTCCCAAGGTTGATAAGGAATAGGAAGAGGCATGTAAATACCATGGGATTGAGCTTTTGACTTAGCTTTGCGACATGTAGAGCATCGGTTGGTGAAGCGTGAGACGTCGCGGAACATCTTGGGACAAAAGTAGTTCTTGGAGAGCATGGTGAAAGTCTTGCCGCGTCCAAAGTGTCCCACGAGTCCGCCTCCATGAGCCTCTTGCAAAAGGAGCAAACGAAGAGAAGACTCGGGAATGCAAAGTTTGTTAGCTCTCATAAGATAATCATCCTTGATGTAATATCGTTCCCAAGATGTATGCGTCAAACATTTGGCATAAGGAATAGCAAAAGTAGGATCATGCGCATACAAGTCTTTATGTGCTCAAAGCCAATGACATTCAACTCAAGTTTAGTGACAAGCGTGCATATGCAGGAAAGGGCATATACCACTACGTTTTCCTTACCCTTGATCTACTTGATGACATAAGGAAATGACTCGATGAATTCACTCCATTTTGCATGACGCTTGTTCAACTTAGTTTGTCCTTTTAAGTACTTAAGCGTTGCATGATCGGTATGAATGATAAATTCATGAGGGCGAAGGTAGTGTTCCCATTCACGCAAAACTCACACTAAAGCATATAGCTCTTTGTCAAAGATGGGGTAATTGAGTTGCGCTCCGAAAAGTTTCTCACTAAAATATGCTATGGGACGCTTCTCTTGCGTTAACACACCTACTATGCCATGACCACTAGCATCACAATGAATCTCAAAAGGTTTGTCAAAGTTGGGTAATGCAAGCACGAGATGGTCCCCAAACAAATGGCGCATTTTTCTTACTCAAAGAATGTAAAGGTGAAGCAATGGTGCTAAAATCCTTCACAAAGCAACGATAGAAACCGGCTAAACCAAGAAAACTATGCACTTGTTGCAAGTTGGTTCGTTGGGGCCAAGTTTTAATAGCATTGATCTTATATTCATCTACATGAACACCCTTAGAAGACACAATAAAACCCAAGAAAACAAGCTTATCAACACCAAAAAGGCATTTGTCCATATTAGCATAAAGGCGCTCTTTCCTAAGAGTTTGCAATACGGTTCTAAGATGGGTGACATGATCTTTGAGGGATTTGCTAAAGACAAGAATATCATCAAAATAGACCACAACAAATACACCAATATAGGGACGAAGAACAAAGTGCATGACTCGCATGAAAGTACCGAGTGCGTGCTTCGGATAAACCCATTAGCATAATTAGCCATTCATATAAGCCAAATTTGGTCTTAAATGCGGTTTTCCATTCATCACCTTCTTGGATGCGTATTTGATAATAGCCACTCTTACGATCAATCTTAGAGAAAATGGCGGCTCTGCTAAGCTCATCAAGCATATCATCTAAGCGTGGAATAGGATAACAATATCTAACAATGATAGCATTGATAGGACGGCAATCAGAAACCATGCGATAAGTACCATCTTTCTTTGGAACAAGTATGACCGGAACGACACAAGGGCTCAAACTTTCACGTACTTGACCGTTGTCGATTAGTTGTTGCACTTGCCATTGGATCTCCTTAGTTTCCTCAGGGTTGACGCGGTAGGGACCTTTGTTAGGTAGAGGTGCTTCGGGGATGAGGTCGATTCGGTGCTCAATGCCTCGTAGTGGAGGTAGACCCGGAGGTAGCTCATCGGGGAAAACATCTTGGAATTCCTGCAAAAGAGAAGACAACACTAAAGGTATATCATGAGAGGTGTTAGTTTTTGGTGCCTCGTCTTTGCACACAAGGACAAGGTGCATAACACTTGATGGGTTCTCACACACTTCTCTCATCTCACTTTTGGTGGCAAATAGGACTAAGTTTTTCTTGTCACTCATCGTGGAGGCACTCGATTTTGGCTTGTGACTCTCACTCTCTTTTGGGTGGATCACTCTCTCACTCTTTTCTCCACGTTGGGTGGCTTGCTTGTCGGCGATCACTTGACTTGGAGACATAGGTCGTAGCACATACTCCTTTCCTTTCATCTTGAAGCTATAACGATTGGTACGCCCATTGTGGATGATGCCGCGGTCAAATTTCCATGGACGACCAAGAAGGAGGTGGCAAACGGACATCGGGACGACATCACACTCCAAAGTGTCTTCATATGCTCCAATTTTGAAGGAGACTTTGACCGTATGCTCAACTTGTATAGTGCCAGAATCGCTTAGCCATTGGACCTTGTAGGGATGCATGTGCTTCATCTTGACCAATTGGAGCTTGGAGTATAGTTCTTCACTTGCCAAGTTGTGACAACTACCTCCATCGATGATGACCTTGATGGACCTTCCATTGATGTCAGCCTTTTTGTGGAAGATGTGGCATCTTTGGTCTTCGTCTTGTTGATGTCGAAGAGTAAAGACTTTGGAGACAACGAGCGTGGGGCTCGAATCCTCATCACAAAAGACTTTTTCATCTTCATCTTCATTCATGCGCCGATGCATGGCCACTTGCTCAAGGGCTTCCATCTCCTCTTCACTCATGGAGTCATAGGTTTCGTCGTCATTGAGGATCATGGTGCGCTTGTTGGTACACTCGAAGGACTTGTGGCCTCGGCCGCCGCAAGTGAAACACTTAATGGAGCTTGTCTTGACGGTCTCATCGGTTGGAGTAGATGATGAAGCATGCGACTTGAAGTTGCTTGTAGTAGAAGGAGGATGACTTGAGGTCGACGAAGTTTTCTTGTAACTTGACTTGTCGCCGTTGCTTTTAGATGGCTTGGTTGAGGTAGAAGTTGTTGGAGTCGTTGAAGCTTGGGTGTTGGAGAAGCCGTAGGTCTTGGACGAGTACTTGGTGTACTTGAAGTCATCTTGCACTTGACGTCCCACTTTGGTAGCTTGATGCACGAGCTCAATGAGGTTGGAGTAGGGTTGGAAGTCGGCAATCTTCTTGATGGCATGATTTAGGCCATTCAAAAAACGGCCAATAGTTTGCTCATCATCATCCGTTACATTGGCTCTTATCATGGCTATCTCCATTTCCTTGTAGTATTCTTCAACACTCTTTGTTCCTTGCTTGAGGAGTTGGAGCTTCTTGAAGAGATCGCGGTTGTAGTAGGTGGGCACAAAGAGTGCGCGCATGACATCTTTCATTTGAGCCCAAGTGGTGATTGGTGGTTCACCTCTTGCTTCTCGGCACTCAAGGACTTGTTCCCACCATATGAGCACATAGTCTTGGAACTCAAGTGATGCCATAGAGATCTTCTTCTCTTCCTCATAGTTGTGCAAATGAAAGATTTTGTCGAATTTCAATGCCCATGATAGGTACTCTTCGGGATCATTGCTTCCATTGAACTTGGGCATGGTGAACTTGAGCTTGCCATAGCGTTGCTCTTCATTATGTTGGGGTCAAGGGTGATGATGACGCCCTTGAAGTGGAGGATTATCAACCTCATGGTGCTCTTGGCATGGAGGATTTCCATAGTCGTCTTGCTCTAGTTGAACTTGAGGTTTTGGAGGTGCTTGTCGAGCTTGTGGAGGAGGTTGAGGGACTTGACGATGCACTCTTGGTTGGTAGTTTTGCTCTTGAATTTCTTCGCGAAGTGCTTCCTCTTGATTGCGCCTATCTCGGTTGCGGTTGGCAATGGTTCGACTTGATTCTTGAAGGGCACGTTGCGCCTCAAGAGCTTGTTCCTCACGTTGTTGTTGTTGAAGACGTTGAGCCTCGGCGTCTTGTTTATCTTGATGTTGTCGTGCTCGCTCTTCCTCTTGGTGATGTTGACGTTGTCGTTCTTGAGCTTGTGCAAGAGTAGCTTGGTGTTGACGATGACGATGTGCTTGCTCTTTGACTTGCTCTTGTGGATGATTGCCGCGTAGAGGATTACGAGATGCTTGACGGTCTTGACGCACGGCTCGACGTAGAGTGTTCGATGTCAGTGTACTTGAGCCGAGAGGGTGTCATCAGTGTTGACTTGAATGGCTCCGTCTTGAATAGAAAGAAGTGGAAGAATGGCGGTTCACCAACAAGGCACGGGTCTCGTCCATTCTTGCATCATTCTCTTGTTTGTGAGCGTCGAGCTTGTTGTCGAAGTAGTCTCTTGTTCGTTGCTCGGAGAGTCGCAAGTCGGTGGCGAGATTGTCGATGCGGTCACTCATTGCTTGTTGCTCTTGATGCAAAGCTCGTTGTGCACCGAAGAGGTGGCTCTTGGTGACATAGAATGACATGTCATCGTCTTGCTCGATGAAGAGTGGGTTGGTAGAAGAACTCGTCCTATCCATCATTCCAAGCAAAAAATGTGAGTGGGAGAAAGAGAAGAACTTATACCAAATGTACATTGACCGATGTTGAAGATGGACCAATCATTACTCAAATGTGGACAAGGAAATAGCACAATTGGTACCAATTCTTGTCGGTTCTCACACCTACACAAGTAAAAGCTTATGGTGGAGCTCGGTTAGGATGGTGGCACAAAATTTGATGCAATTGTTAGTTAGACTCAAAGATGTTGAAAAAGATTTGCAAATTCGCAAATGCAACAAGTAGACCAAGCAAGTAGTGGTACATGGAAACACACGCGCAAATAGATAAGTGGGATTGTGCAAACCGAAATGAGCCAAAATGTGGAGTCCACGAAAATGCTCTTGTTGCACAACACTAGAGAGATGCTAGCACGATTGCACAATAGGCGGATACGGAACTTGTGCACAACCTACTAAGCAAAATGCAACGACTTCTATCCCAAGTATGCTATATGTATGGTATTTCGGTGATATACTCCAAGATGATTGGATATGACAATCTTAATGCAATATGATGCTATGGTTCTTGCTTATAAGCTCTTTGCTTATCTTTCCCTTTTTGCTTAAAAGCTTGTTTGGCTCTTTCACTTTTGAGCTCTTTTTTCATGCAAAATTTCACGAACCAAGATAGCAATTGTGTATGCGATGACAACTTTGTGACACAAGAGATGATATCAAGATATGCACCACGATGGTATGGTATGTATGCTATGGGAAGTATGATCACTAATGTGCACAAGTCACATTGCCGGCAATACTCAAAGGCTAGTCTCGATGGGTAAGCAACACAAAAGAAAGGCTATGGTGGTTATCAATGCAATGGCAAAGTGTAGACAAAGATGTCATCGAGGTTATCGTCCGTAGCGATGATGAGTACTCGGCGAAGATGAGCGGTTGTGATGATGATATCGCGTCGTACCTATATAGCTGAAACACAATAGGACACGGAAACCACAACTCAAATTCTCGGGCCCAAAGTCGAATGGTGGTACGGTGGGGTATGTCGTGGGGTTGGCGGAGGTTAGGTGGTGGTGGTCGAAGTGGGTATGCGGAGGCGTAAGTGGCGGTGGACAAAAACTGCAGAAAATGCAGTTTCGACAGAGGTAGTCGGATGATTCGGGCCAGGAGCCGGATGATCCGGTTCAATGTCCGGATGATCCAGGTCAAGGTCCGGATGATCCGGGCAGGTCAATTGCGCACGGGAATGGCTCCGGATGAACTCAAAAATAGGGAGAAATTCGAAGATTTCGTGGATTTTGGATGGATTTTGAGGGTGAGATGGTGGGAAAAGGCAAGATCCACTTGCAACACAATGAATCCACGGATCAAAATCAACAAAACATCATCAAAACCAGCAAATCCAAAAAAAATTGGGGCTATTTTTGGTGGGGATTTTCGGATTAGGACGAAAACAACAAAATCAAGCTAGAAAACAAAGGGTAGGGGCTCCAAAAAAGTGATCAACGTGGCTCATGATACCAAGATGATGTAGGATAGAACCCTAGATGCCCGATCTTTCACGTTTGGAGGGAATCCTACCAAGAACACGAAGAACACGAGAGGGGAAACAAGGGGAACATGAGGGAAACACAAGAGAAAACACTCAACCAACAAGAATATAGTCACACATGCGCTAGATCCTCGAAACACAAAAGGGTACAAGATCCGAGTCCAATAAGGGACGATACATATGGTAACCAATTCTTCTCCATGAGGAGGTCTTGAAGAGGGTCTTCTTCGAGAGGAGGTCTTGAATCCAAGTGGATCTTCTCTGAAGAGGTGTCGGTCCATCCCGGCGGAGTAGATCCGGATGGATGAGCATAGCTCTATCTCAATGTATGAGCTATCACAACGCTAACCCTAGAAGAGAGGTGGAGGAGTCATATATATAGGCTAAGGGGGAGAAGGGGTACATGGGCCTTGGCCCAACACGCGCACGCAGGCGGGGTCCGGATGATCCCGGCGGGGAGCAGGATGATCCGGGTCAGGGTCCGGATGATCCCGGTGACGGCCCGGATGAGAACGAAGAGGCAGGCGGTGGCAGCGACGGCCCGGATGTCCAGAGGGGGGTCCAGATGTTCGGCTGGTGTCCGGATGATCCGAGTGCTCGTCCAGATGGTCCGGCTTTGGGGTCCAACTTTCGGGTGTCTTCGGGCGCATTATTTGGATCGTCCGGACCGGGGTCCGGATCGTCCGGGCTCTGTCCGGATCGTCCGGCTAGCCTGGGACTTGGTTGATTTCTTCTCCGTCTTCACGCATGCCTTTTGCTTCTGATTCTCCTTGCATCTTAGCTTCTCTGTGGCTAACTCCTTGGTACCTGAGTATGCAAAGCGTCTCCGTTTGAGGTAGTAGCCATGTCTCGTGTGATTCGAAGGGGCGTTGTGAGAGGAGTGATGTCACCTCGGTTTCGAGAGCTCTTGCACATGCTCTTGTCATTGGTCCAAGTGGTGTTGTAGGAGATGTAGATGCATCCATGGGGATGATCGTGGGATGCTCCGCATCAAATCTCCATCAACATCTTCACCAGGACAATCTCCTCTCAAACCCTAGTTCATCTCTTGTATCTGATCTTTGTCTCAAAACCTCAGATTGGTACCTGTGGGTTGCTAGTAGTGTTGATTACTCCTTGTAGTTGATGCTAGTTGGTTTATTTGGTGGAAGATCATATGTTCAGATCCTTTATGCATATTAATACCCCTCTGATTATGAACATGAATATGATTTGTGAGTAGTTACATTTGTTCATGAGGACATGGGAGAAGTCTTGTTATGATTAGTCATGTGAATTTGGTATTCGTTCGATATTTTGATGAGATGTATGTTGTCTTTCCTCTAGTGGTGTTATGTGAACGTCGACTACATGACACTTCACCATTATTTGGGCTTAGGGGAAGGCATTGGGAAGTAATAAGTAGATGATGGGTTGCTAGAGTGACAGAAGCTTAAACCCTAGTTTATGCGTTGCTTCATAAGGGGCTGATTTGGATCCATATGTTTCATGCTATGGTTAGGTTTACCTTAATTCTTCTTTCGTAGTTGCAGATGCTTGCGAAAGGAGTTAATAATAAATGGGATGCTTGTCCAAGGAAGGGCAGTACCCAAGCACCGGTCCACCCACATATCAAATTATCAAAGTAACGAACATGAATCATATGAGCATGATGAAAACTAGCTTGACGATAATTCCCATGTGTCCTCGGGAGTGCTTTGCTTTATATAAGAGTTTGTCCAGGCTTGTCGTTTGCTACAAAAAGGATTGGGCCACCTTTCTGCACCTTGTTACTTTTGTTACTTGTCACCCGTTATGAATTACCTTATCACAAAACTATCTGTTACCGGTCATTTTAGTGCTTGCAAAGAATACCTTACTAAAAACCGCTTGTCATTTCCTTCTGCTCCTCGTTGGGTTTGACACTCTTAGTTATCGAAAGGACTATGATAGATCCCCTATGCTCGTGGGTCATCAAGACTCTTTTGTGGCGCCGTTGTTGGGGAGTGAAGCGCCTTTGGTAGGTGGAATTTGGTAAGGAAAAATTTATATAGTGTGCTGAAATTTACCATCACTTGTTACTATGGAAAATAATCATTTGAGGGGCTTGTTCGAGGTATCTTCACCCCGACCAGTAGATCAAAGAGTTGCTCCTCAACCTACTAAACCTACTGAAAATGTTTACTTTGAAATTCCTTCGGGTATGATAGAGAAACTACTAGCTAATCCTTTTACAGGAGATGGAAAATTACATCCTGATATGCACCTAATCTATGTGGATGAAGTTTGTGGATTATTTAAGCTTGCAGGTATGCCCGAGGATGTTATCAAGAAGAAGTTCTTCCCTTTATCTTTTAACAGAAAAGCATTGACATGGTTTAGGCTATGTGATGATATTGGATCATGGAACTACAACTGACTGAAATTGGAATTTCATCAGAAGTTCTATCCTATGCATATGGTTCATCGTGATCATAATTTTATATATAATTTTTGGCCTCGCGAAGGAGAAAATATTGCTCAAGCTTTGGGGAGGCTTAAGTCAATGGTATATTCATGCCCCAATCATGAGCTCTCAAGAGAAATTGTTATTCAAAAAATTTATGCTCGGCTTTCTCTCAATATTCGCTCCATGGTCGATACTTCTTGTTCCGGTTCTTTTATGATGAAGACTATTGAATTCAGATGGGATTTATTGCAAAGAATTAATACCAACTATAAAGATTGGGAGCTCGACGGAGGTAAGGAGTCAGGTGTAACACCTAAGTTTGATTGTGTTAAATCTTTTATGGATATCGATGCTTTTCGTGAATTTAGCACTAAATATGGACTTGACTCTGGGATAGTAGCTTCTTTCTGTGAATCATTTGCTACTCATGTTGATATCCCTAAGGAAAAGTGGTTTAATATCATCCTCCCATTGAAGTAAAAGTAGTAGAACCTATTAAAGTTGAAGAAAAGACTATTGCTTATAATGTTGATCCTATTGTTCCTACCACTTATATTGAGAAACCACCTTTCCTTGTTAGAATAAAGGATCATGCTAAAGCTTCAACTGTGGTTCGTAAGAGTAATGCTAGAACACCTACACTTCCTGAGCAAATTAAAGTTGAACCTAGTATTGCTATGGTTAAGGATCTCTTGGTCGATAATATTGATGGGCATGTTATTTACTTCTGTGATGAAGTTGCTAGAATTTCTAGACCATACTAAAAATAAACATAAACATGTTGTTGGCATGCATGTTGTTTCTGTTAAAATAGGAGATCATTGTTATCATGGCTTGTGTGATATGGGTGCTAGTGCGAGTGCAATACCTCATTCCTTATATGAAGAAATTATGCATGATATCGCACCCGCTGAAATAGAAGGTATTGATGTTACTATTAAGCTTGCCAATAGAGATACTATTTCACCAATTGGGATTGTTAGAGATGTTGAAGTATTGTGTGGGAAAGTTAAATATCCTACCAATTTTCTTGTTTTTGGTTCCCCACAAGATGACTTTTGTCCCATTATATTTGGTAGACCCTTCTTGAATACTGTTAGTGCTAAGATAGACTACGAAAAGGATATTGTTACTGGTGATTTAGGGGATATGTCTCATGACTTTGATTTTGCTAAAGTCTGTAGACAACCCCATGACAAAGAATTGCCTAGTAAAGATGAAATAATTGGTCTTGCTTCTATTGTCGTACCTCCTAATGATCCTTTAGAACAATATTTGCTAGACCATGAAAATGATATGTTTATGAATGAAAGAAGGAAAATAGATGAAGTATTCTTTAAACAGGGACCTATTTTGAAACACAACTTGCCTATTGAAATCCTAGGGGATCATTCTCCACCCAAGGGTGATCCCGTGTTTGATCTTAAACCTTTGCCTAATACTCTTAAATATGCTTATCTTGATGAAAAGAAGATATATCCATTGGTACGCGTCGGTGCTATACAAACGGTTTTAAACCCCTTTTCCCGACGGCATTTGGAACCGTCACCTAGTGAGTGTGGCCGATTAGGGCGTCCTTCCCACACGACCCAGAAACCGTCGGGGATAGGCTCTCCTAGGACACCAAATGAGTTCGTGTGTGATCGGGTGACCCACGAAAATCCAATCATTTCCATAGGTATGTACATCCCACACGGTGAATCCTAGAAAACATTTTCGTTGGTATGTACATCCCACACGGTGAATCCCAAAAAACATTTCCGTAGGTATGTACATCCCACACGGTGAATCCCAGAAAAACATTTCCGTAGGTATGTATATCACACACAGTCAATCCAAGGAATACGTTTCCGTTCTTATGTACATCCCACACAGTCAATTGAGGGAAAGCGTTTCCGTTCGTATGTACATCCCACACAGGTTTATGTATAAGCTCATGTGTGATACGTGTAACTATCACACACGCCCTGCCTTGGTTAACCGTTTGCTTTTATCAACTACATCACACATGATTTGATGAAGAAAATTGTGTGGCATTGACCTATCCATCACAAGCATTTTTACTGCTAGAACTGTTTGCAAAGTTCCATGACCCATTTAGCAGGTTTATTAGTTTACAATTAGTAATTCCAGTATTACGCAAATTCACATTTCATATCGAACAACTGTTTGCCAATTTCATATCAGGCACATAAATATATTTTAACATCACAGTACAATAGCTACCTAAAATAGCACAATACAACATATAGCTAGTTCAGCTTCATAAGAACAATATTAGAAAAAATATATTCATTTCCCTAAGCGAGATCATCCAGGCTCATCTTATCCACCTCTGCTTTGAGTTCGGTAAGAACCTGTTTTGCACTGGCCAACTAGGAAAGTGCCTCCTCCTTCGCCAACACCATCTTAGCAAAGTCTGATTTAAAAAATCTGAGCTCATTCTCCACCTTCCTCTTTTTATCCCGCATCTTCAAATATTCTTCAGCATTGACAACACTTTCTCTAAGCTTACCTCTGTTCTCTTCCTCATACATGCTCCAGAGCTTTGCAAGGCACATCTTCAAAGACAGTGGCCACTCTTGATCAACCCACTCCAAGTAAGAACACTTCCATTCATCCTATAATATTTAAAACTAGATCAGTAACAATTGTAGGGGAAATGGGTTTATAGCAACATAGAAAATCACCAAATACTTATTTTGAAAAACTGAAGAAACAGGTTAATTATGACATATCTTCTCAAAATGATCAATGTGCAAATGAATTAATTGCTACTAAGACAACACCCAAATTCTGAAACATCAGAAGCTATAATTAACTACAACAACGCTACAAGTTATTACTCATGTACTATAAATAACGAATTGAACATTTTATGAGGAAGGTAAATATAACTGCAACAACATAGTGACAGTGTTTGGATGACAGCAAATTGATACTAACAGGTGTGTACATGCACAAATTTAGTAACATAGAACTAATAGCACTAAGGCGTCCACTATGTATGCCAAAACCGGTGTAAAGACAACTGTTGCTACATCTCGCACCGGTGCCCTGCACTGGCGAACCGATACAGTAGAAAAAAATCAGGGACCCGAACTCCAGAGTACCTAGTTGCTCTGACGCCCAGTTCCTTCGTGGCATAAAGATTTAGTATTTTACTACTTGGCTGCTCGGATGTGTGGACAAGTTGGCTCCACAAACTGCTGAAGCGGTGCCAAATAATTTTCTAATGGCACCGCTGATGAGATGGCAAGATTTTTAGATACTAGGTACAAACTGTGAAACTTTCTTAGGAAGCGTTTGGTTGAAGGTGTGGTATGAATGGGTTGGGACCATGACAGTGTCTGAATCACATCTAACAAATGATTTGTAACAACGAAATAGGATCTAACCTTCTCTGCACATGCTAGAAACTTCCTCCCACTGTCCACAGATTCAGATGCAACTAGCTTCACGCATGGAGATTGATGGTGACAACAAGCAGACAGATCTTCAGCCACCCCGCTCCAATCGTTGCAACTGAAGGACCTAGGGAACAACAAGAGGAAGAAATGACTCAAATCGACCGCTAGGTAAAAATCCTTCATTCAAAGTCATAGCCTGAGAGAGAGAAGAGAGGCATACCCGGGTGGTGGAGTCGTCGTTGGAGGAGGAACCGATGGAGAGGTCTTTGAAGATGACCAGGGCGACCCCGGTGGTAGGATGTGAGACGGCAAGAGTGAGGAAGCGACTATAGCTTAGGAAGGAAGGAAGGGATAAATAGGGGAAATGTGACTAGTGGTTGGGGAGAAAGGGGGATGGGGAGGGGGAGGGTAGATATTTCGGCGGTAGGCCAAAAATTTCGAAATGTGGAGGGAAACTTTGCGCACGGTGCCGCCGGAAACCATTCACTTTGAACGATAGTGTGCATCACAAACGATTTTTCTGCTTAACGCGCATGGGATGAGTTTGAAAATTGAAATTTTGGTGGAAATTTCCCCGCGTACGTCATTGTATAATTTAACATTGCTTGCTAATTTGGGCACACAAAAGAGCGTACAACACACAGACTAGACTTACTGAATCGAGCAATTTTAGTAATTACACAGAGACAGTTCACCTAAACATTTCTCTAACAAAAGACCATCATTAAAAACAAAGCCTAAGTACGAATAATTTTAACAAATCCGCCGCCGCACCGGCCTATGCATCGCCGGTGTGAGATGAGATGTCGATGACTTGTCCTGGCGACATGCCATCGTTGGTGGACTCCGCGTCCCCCCTGCTGAGGTTGACCGTGTCCTTGTCCTCGTCCTCGACACTGCCCTCAAGGTTGTAGTGCTCGTAGTAGTGGCTGCGCTAGAGCTTGTGTTGGTACTCCACCGCCGATTCCTTGACGGACAGACTCTTCTCTACCTCGACCCGGGCCACGCGCAACTCCTCCTCCCGGCACTCCTCGATCTCCACCGCCTCCTGGATCTCCAGCTCCCGCTCGATGACCTCATGAGGAAGCAGGTGCTCCATGGCCACCGCCGCCTTTTCGGACATGGGTTGCATGCTGGATTCCGAGGTGGCCTGGAATATCTTGGCATGGATGGCCTCGACCCGGGCTAGGGCGACATCGACGGCACGGACGGCAGCTCGAGCGCTCTCGGTGTTTGCAGCAGCCGTCGCAGTAGCAGCTGCAGCCGTCTCGGCTCCTGCAGCTGCCCTGTCGACTACCGCAGACGCCCTCTCGGCCGAAGCGGCCGCGCTCAATGCGGATGCGGCGGCACTCTCGGCGTAGGCAGTCGCGCTCTCTGCACAGGCGGCGGCGCTTGGGGGGGGGACGCGGCAATCGTACGGGCCTTCATGAAGCATTTCCATGGTGTCATCTTTGCAAGAAGGGGGTGCAGGAATGGGGATCGGGATTTGTGGATTCGGGGGTTTCCGGCACTGGAGCAGACGAGCCGGTGAAGCTTAAGGAGGAAGACTTAAATGGACCCAGATTTTTTCATCGCAAACGATTTCTAGAAAACAACTGTGTGTGATGTTGTTGATACTTTTTATTAGCTGTGAAAGATGAATTTGGAGTAAAGTGGCAACAGATGGTGTTTTAAATGTACGAGAAAATTTGTAGTACTAATACAACTGTCATGTCAAATTTTGGAAAATTTCAGGGGTCATTTGACCTTTTAAGACATTTAAGTGATTTTCTAGCCATTTAATGACCGTAATTTATGATTTGAACTACATGTACATGCAGCAGCTAACCAAAACGGTTTGAAAAGTCATATTTTGTGTACTTGTGTGCGACTTAATTCCACGTGCAGTAAATTGGAAGGAATTTTCAAACATATTGGTCTAACGACTATGACACAATTAAGCATGGAGTGCCATGGCATTAAAATTCCAAAAAATTGAAAACATGAAACCTTGCTTGAGGTAATGTCATACCACCAAGATGATGTGGTACAAAAATTTGCCTATTTGACGAAAGTTTGGACACACACCCCTCACAAACCGGAGCAACTCACTAGAAGGCTCGTGGTTCCGAGAGGGAACAATGCATGTTTGCTGACGAACGGCAGATAGCTTCCTCTTACGGCCTTCAAAAATTTTCTACGTGTAATGTGCACTGATACTAACTGCCATGTGAAAAATTGGAAAATTTCAGGGGTCATTTGACATTTTAAAGAGATTTAAGTGATTTCCTAGCCATTTAATGACCTTACGCAATTCAAATTTAAACTAGATGTACATGCAACGGCTAACCATAACGGTTTGAAAAATCATATTTATGTACTTGTGTGCGAGTTAATTTCGTGTGAATTAAATTAGAAGGAATTTTCAAACATATTGGTCTCACGGCATGGACACATGCATGTACATGCATGGAGTGTCATGGCATTGTTATTCCAAAAAATTAAAAAATGATCAAAAAAACATGAAACCTTGCTTGATGTAATGTCATGCCACCAAGATGATGTGGTACAAAATTTGGCTTGCTTAACGAAAGTTTGGACACACACCCCTCACAAACCGGAGCAACTCACTAGAAGGCTCGTGGTTCCGAGAGGGAACAATGCATGTTTGATGACGAACGTCGGATAGCTTCCTCTTACGGCCTTCAAAAAATTTCTCCGTGTAATATGCACTGATACTAACTATCATGTGAAGATTTGGAAAATTTCAGGGGTCATTTGACCTTTTAAAGATATTTAAGTGATTTCCTAGCCATTTAATGACCGTACGTAATTCAAATTTGAACTAGATGTACCTGCAACGGCTAACCATAACAGTTTGAAAAATCATATTTGTGTACTTGTGTGCGAGCTAATTCCATGTGCAGTAAATTAGAAGGAATTTTTCAACATATTGGTCTCACGGCATGGACACATGCATGTGCCTTGGCATTGTTATTTGAAAAAATTAAAAAATGATCAAAAAAACATGAAACATTGCTTGATGTAATGTCATGCCACCAAGATGATGTGGTACAAAAATTGGCTTGCTTGATGAAAGTTTGGACACACGCCCCTCACAAACCGGAGCAACTCACTAGAAGGCTCGTGGTTCTCAGAGGGAACAATGCATGTTTGCTGACGAACGGCAGATAGCTTCCTCTTACGGCCTTCAAAATATTTCTACGTGTAATGTGCACTGATACTAACTGTCATGTAAAAATTTGGAAAATTTCAGGGGTCATTTGACCTTTTGAAGACATTTAAGTGATTTCCTAGCCATTTAATGACCATAATTCAAATTTGAACTAGATGTACATGCAATGGCTAACCATAACGGTTTGAAAAATCATATTTGTGTACTTGTGTGCGAGTTAATTCCATGTGCAGTAAAGTAGAAGGATTTTTCAAACATATTGGTCTCACAGCATGGACACATGTACATGCATGGAGTGCCATGGCATTTTTATTTCAAAAAATTTAAAAATGATCAGAAAAACATGAAACCTTGCTTGATGTAATGTCTTGCCATCAAGATGATGGTACAAAAATTGGCTTGCTTGACGAAAGTTTGGACACACACCCCTCACAAACCGGAGCAACTCACTAGAAGGCTCGAGGTTCCAAGAGGGAACAATGCATGTTTGATGACGAACGGCAGATAGCTTCCTCTTATGGCCTTCAAAAAATTTCTACGTGTAATGTGCACTGATACTAACTGTCATGTGAAAATTTGGAAAATTTCAGGGGTCATTTGACCTTTTGAAGACATTTAAGTGATTTCCTAGCCATTTAATGACCGTAATTCAAATTTGAACTACATCTACATGCAACGGCTAACCATAACGGTTTGAAAAATCATATTTGTGTACTTGTGTGCGAGTTCAAAAATCATCAGACGATGTAAATATCTGGTGTTCAAAAAGGAAAATCTAAAATCTGGCAAGACAACTGGCCCCACACGATTGGCACTCTATTTCGCGCCTCAAGTTTTGGAAGATGGGTGGCGGGCTTTATTAATCAGACACGGTTCAGCATTGGGAACCGTCAGCTATTATGTCCACACACATGGATTTTGCTGCGGGAATCGTGTGTAATTCACACTACAGTACTCGTAAATTCCGGCGACCGGCGCGTGTACTGTTCCCGATGATCTAGATTCTGGTCGCCAATAAATACTACCTTGCTCACGTCGTCCCGCCTGCATTCTCATCTAGATCCTCCCCTTGCTCGCCCTCTCTATCTATCTATCTATCTCAAATCTCTGCCATGGCGCCGCCGGTCTACCCACGTGCCCACGAGGAGTCGCCACCCCCCGAGGAGGCTCACTCGAAGAGCAGCGACGAGGACACCTACGCGCCGCCGGACGAGGTTGGGCCGGACCCCCCCCCCCCCCAACTTTGGATTAGTTTTGGGGCCAGTACGATCTTTGTCTTTGCAAGTCGCTGCCGCCGGTTGAGAAAGCCAGGCAAGTGGCTTTCAAGAAGGAGATGGCGGAGGAGGATGCCAGGTACCAGGCGGCCTATGAAGCCCGTGATGCCACTTGGAAAAAGGAGGCAGCAGAGCTTTGGGTGTGGGCGCGTCGTCGTGCGAAGGAGGTGTACGAAGATGGGTACTTCACGAGGAAGGCCAGAGGCGCAAGGCGCCTACTACGTCTTGAGCTTGCGTTGGATGCAGCAATAGTAGCGTAAGTATTTCCCTTGGTTTTTGAGAACCAAGGTATCAATCTAGTAGGAGGCTCCTCAAAAGTCCCACGCACCTACACAAACAAACAAGAACTCACAACCAACGCAATAAAGGGGTTGTCAATCCCTTCAAGGCCACTTGCGAAAGTGAGATCTGATAGAGATAATATGATAAGATAAATATATTTTTGGTATTTTATGATATAGATTGGAAAAGTAAAGATGCAAATAAAAGTAAATTGAAAGCTTATATGATAAAAGATAGACCTGGGGGCCATAGGTTTCACTAGTGGCTTCTCTCAAGATAGCATAAGTATTATAGTGGGTGAACAAATTACTGTCGAGCAATTGATAGAAAAGCGAATAATTATGAGATTATCTAGGCATGATCATGCATATAGGCACCACGTCCGTGACAAGTAGACCGACTCCTGCCTGCATCTACTACTATTACTCCACACATCGACCGCTATCTAGCATGCATCTAGAGTATTAAGTTCATAAAGAACAGAGTAACACATTAAGAAATATGACATGATGTAGAGGGATAAACTCATGCAATGTGATATAAACCCCATCTTTTTATCCTCGATGGCAACAATACAATACGTGCCTTGCTGCCCCTGATGTCACTGGGAAAGGACACCGCAAGATTGAACCCAAAGCTAAGCACTTCTCCCATTGCAAGAAAGATCAATCTAGTAGGCCAAACCAAACTGATAATTCGAAGAGACTTGTAAAGATAACTTAATCACACATAAAAGAATTCGGAGGAGATTCAAATATTTCTCATAGATAAACTTGATCATAAACCCACAATTCGTCGGATCTCGACAAACACATCGCAAAAAGAGTTACATCGAATAGATCTCCAAGAAGATCGAGGAGAATTTGGTATTGAGATTCAAAGAGAGAGAATAAGCCATCTAGCTAATAACTATGGACCCGAAGGTCTGTGGTAAACTACTCACAACTCATCGGAGAGGCCTTGGGGATGATGTAGAGGCCCTCCGTGGTCGATTCCCCCTCCGGCAGAGCACCGGCGAAGGCTCCAAGATGGGATCTCGCGGATACAGAAGGTTACGGCGGTGGAATTAGGTTTTCGTGGGCTCCTCTTATGTTTTCGGGGTACATGGGTATATATAGGAGGAAGAAGTAGGTTGGTGGACGCCCGTGGGGCCCACGAGATAGGGGGGCGCGCCCTCCACCCTTGTGGTCACCTCGGTTGTAGCTTGACTTCCACTCCAAGTCCTCTGGATCACGTTCGTTCCAAAAATCATGCTCCCGAAGGTTTCATTCCGTTTGGACTCCGTTTGATATTCCTTTTCTTCGAAACACTGAAATAGGCAAAAAAAACAGCAATACGGGCTGGGCCTCCGGTTAGTAGGTTAGTCCCAAAAATGATATAATTGTGTAAAGTAAAGCCCACAAACATCCAAAACGGGTAATATAATAGCATGGAACAATCAAAAATTATAGATACGTTGGAGACGTATCAAGCATCCCCAAGCTTAATTCCTGCTCATCCTCGAGTAGGTAAATGATAAAACCAGAATTTTTGATGTGGAATGTTACCTAGCATAATTCTCAGTGTAATTTTCTTTATTGTGGCATGAATGTTCAGATCCAAATGATTCAAAATAAAAGTTCATATTGACATAAGAAATAATAATACTTCAAGCATACTAATCAAGCAATCATGTCTTCTCAAAATAATATGGCTAAAGAAAGTTATCCCTACAAAATCATATAGTCTGGCTGTTGCTCTATCTTCATCACACAAAGTATTTAATCATGCATAACCCCGATGACAAGCCAAGCAATTGTTTCATACTTTAGTAATCTCAAACTTTTTCAACTTTCACGCAATACATGAGCGTGAGCCATGGACATAGCACTATATGTGGAATAGAATGGTGGTTGTGGAGAAGACAAAAAGGAGGAAGATAGTCTCACATCAACTAGGCGTATCAACGGGCTATGGAGATGCCCATTAATAGATATCAATGTGAGTGAGTAGGGATTGCCATGCAACTGATGCACTAGAGCTATAAATTTATGAAAGCTCAACAAAACAAACTAAGTGGGTGTGCATCCAACTCGCTTGCTCACGAAGACCTAGGGCATTTTGAGGAAGCCCATCATTAGAATATACAAGCCAAGTTATATAATGAAAAATTCCCACTAGTATATGAAAGTGACAACATAGAAGACTCTCTATCATGAAGATCATGGTGCTACTTTGAAGCACAAGTGTGGTAAAAAAGGATAGTAGCATTGTCCCTTCTATCTTTTTCTCTCATTTTTTGTTTGGCCTTTCTCCTTTTTTTTATTTGGCCTTTCTCCTTTTTTTGTAAAGTCGGAAGTCTCATCCCGACTTGTGGGGGAATCATAGTCTCCATCATCCTTTCCTCACTGGGACAATGCTCTAATAATGAAGATCATCACACTTTTATTTACTTACAACTCAAGATTACAACTCAATACTTAGAACAAGATATGACTCTATATGAATGCCTCCGGCGGTGTACCGGGATATGCAATGAATCAAGAGTGACATGTATGAAAATTATGAAGGTGGCCTTGCCACCAATACGATGTCAACTACATGATCATGCAAAGAGCAATATGACAATGATGATGTGTGTCATATAAACGAAACGGTGGAAAGTTGCATGGCAATATATCTCAGAATGGCTATGGAAATGCCATAATAGGTAGGTATGGTGGTTGTTTTAAGGAAGGTATATGGTAGGTGTATGGTACCGGCGAAAGTTGCGCGGCACAAGAGAGGCTAGCAATGGTGGAAGGGTGAGAGTGTGTATAATACATCGACTCAACATTAGTCATAAAGAACTCATGTACTTATTGCAAAAATCTACAAGTCATTGAAAACAAAGTACTACGCGCATGCTCCTAGGGGGATAGATTGGTAGGAAAAGACCATCGCTCGTCCCCGACCGCCACTCATAAGGAAGACAATCAATAAATAAAATTATGCTCCAACTTCATCACAAAGCGGTTCACCATACATGCTTGCTACGGGAATCACAAACTTCAACACAAGTATTCTTTAAATTCATAATCACCCAACTAGCATGACTTTAATATTACCACCTCTATATCTCAAAACAATTATCAAGCATCAAATTGATCATAGCATCCAATTCACTTTCTATGATAGTTTTTATTATACCCAACTTGGATGCTCATCATTCTAGGACCAATTTCATAACCAAAGCAAATACCATGATGTTCTAAGAGACTCTCAAAATAATATAAGTGAAGCATGAGAGATCAACAATTTCTACAAAATTAAACCACCGCCGTGCTCTAAAAGATATAAGTAAAGCACTAGAGCAAAAACTATCAAGCTCAAAAGATATAAGTGAAGCACATGGAGTATTCTAATAAATTCCAATCAAGTGGGCTTCTCCCAAAAGATGTGTACATCAAGGATTATTGTGGTAAACTAAAAAGCAAAGACTAATATCATACAAGACGCTCCAAGCAAAACACATATCATGTGGCGAATAAAAATATAGCTCCAAGTAAAGTTACCAATAAACGAAGACGAAAGAGGGGATGCCTTCCGGGGCATCCCCAAGCTTAGGCTTTTGGCTATTCTTGAATATCTTGGGGTTCCATGGGAATCCCTAAGCTTAGGCTCTTGCCACTCCATATTCCATAATCCATCAAATCTTTACCCAAAACTTGAAAACTTCACAACACAAAACTCAACAGGAAATCTCATAAGCTTCGTTAGTGAAAGAAAGAAAAACCACCAAATAAGGTACTGTAATGAACTCATTCTTTATTTATATTGGTGTTAAACCTACTATATTCCAAGTTCTCTATGGTTCATACCCTTACATACTAGCCATAGATGCATCAAAATAAGCAAACAACACACGAAAAACAGAATCTGTCAAAAACAGAACAGTCTGTAGCAATCCGTAACTCTCAAATACTTCTGGAACTCTAAAAATCCTACCAAAATAGAAAGTCCTGGGAAATTTGTCTATTGATCTACAGAAAAAATAATCAATGCAAAATCACGTTTCTGTGAATTAATAAAATTATTTTCATGCACGCAAAGTTTCTATTTTTCAGCAGAATCAAATTAACTATTACCATAGGTTATCCTATAGGTTCTACTTGGCACAAACACTAATTAAAGCATAAAAACACATATAAACAGAAGGTAGATGACAAATTTATTACTAAACAGAAGCAAAAACAAAAAACACAAATAAAATTGGGTTGCCTCCCAACTAGCGCTATCGTTTAACGCCCCTAGCTAGGCATAAAAGTGAGGATAGATCTAAGTAGATCTTTGATTTTTCATTTCTTAGCAGAATCATGCTCGAATCTGGGAGGTTCTTTATGTTTCCCTTCATATTCGGAAATTTTTAGATCTAAAGCATCCAACCGTTTATTGCAAAGCTTAATCGACATATTCATGCGGTGAAGATGTCCACTAATACTCTTGAGGGGTTCAAGAGACTTTTGTAAGATTTTTGTTACTTTGCAAATCTTTACGAAAACTTGTGTATCTTCTTGGGTAGATTGTGTTCCCCCTTTTTGAGATAGTGTTCCCACTATTCCCTCTATGATTCCATGCGCAATATTGGGATCAATTTCGATAAAATTACCCTTGGCAATACAATCCAAGAGTTGTCTATGGGACATATCTAGTCCAACATAAAAATTGCGAAGTAAAATCCTAAAATTTACCTCTAAGGTGCAATTACGATAAGACTCTATCATCCTATACCAAGCATCTTTTAAGTTTTCTCCTTGTCTTTTCTTGAAGTGAAGAACTTTAAACTCGGGAGACAAAAGAGCGGACAAAGGACTAGCCATTACGACAAGGTAAACGATCTAACACACGAGCAAACAAAAAGGCAAGCGAAAGAGAGAGAGGGGATTAGGAAAGAGAGGGCGAATAAAACGGCAAGGGTGAAGTGGGGAAGAGGAAAACGAGAGGCAAATGGCAAATAATGTAAGTGCGAGGGAGATGAGTTTGTGATGGGTACTTGGTATGTCTTGACTTGAGCGAAGACCTCCCCGGCAAGGGCGCCAGAAATCCTTCTTGCTACGTCTTGAGCTTGCGTTGGTTTTTCTTGAAGAGGAAAGGGTGATGCAGCAATAGTAGTGTAAGTATTTCCCTCAGTTTTTGAGAACCAAGGTATCAATCCAGTAGGAGGCTCCTCAAAAGTCCCATGCACCTACACAAACAAACAAGAACTCGCAACCAATGCAATAAAGGGGTTGTCAATCCCTTCAAGGCCACTTGCGAAAGTGAGATCTGATAGAGATAATATGATAAGATAAATATATTTTTGGTATTTTTGTGATATAGATTGGAAAAGTAAAGATGCAAATAAAAGTAAATTGAAAGCTTATATCATAAAAGATAGACCTGGGGGCCATAGGTTTCACTAGTGGCTTCTTGATACGTCCATTTTGCATCATGCTTTTATATCGATATTTATCGCATTATGGGCTGTTATTTCACGATATGTCACAATACTTATGGCTATTCTCTCTTATTTTACAAGGTTTACCATGAAGAGGGGGAATGCCGGCAGCTGGAATTCTGGCTAGAAAGGAGCAAATATTGGAGATCTATTCTGCGCAACTCCAAAAGTCCTGAAACTCCACGGAATATCTTAAAATAAATAAAGAAAAATCGTCGCCAAAGATGAAGGCCAGGGGGCCCACACCCTGCTCACGAGGGTGGGGGGCGCGCCCCTCCCCCCTGGGCGCCCCCCCCCCCACCTTGTGGGCCCCCTGGTGGCTCTCCGACGTCCATCTTCTCCTATATGAAGTCTTTCGATGAGAAAAAAATAATAAGCAACCTTTCGGGACGAGACTCCGCCGCCACGAGGCGGAACCTTGGCGGAACCAATCTAGGGCTCCGGCAGAGCTGTTCTGCCGAGGACACTTCCCTTCGGGAGGGGGAAATCATCGTCATCATCATCACCAACGCTCCTCTCATTGGGAGAGGGCAATCTCCATCAACATCTTCACCAGCACCATCTCATCTCCAAACCCTAGTTCATCTCTTGTATCCAATTCTTGTCTCCAAGTCCGGGATTGGTGCTAGTAGGTTGCTAGTAGTGTTGATTACTCCTTGTAGTTGATGCTAGTTGGTTTATTTGGCGGAAGATCATATGTTCAGATCCTTTATGCACATTATATCCCCTCTGATTATGAACATGAATATGCTTTGTGAGTAGTTACGTTTGTTCCTGAGGACAAGGGAGAAGTCTTGCTATAAGTAGTCATGTGAATTTGGTATTCGTTCGATATTTTGATAAGATGTATGTTGTCTAACCTCTAGTGGTGTTATGTGAACGTCGACTACATAACACTTCACCATTATTTGGGCCTAGAGGAAGGCATTGGGAAGTAAGTAGATGATGGGTTGCTAGAGTGACAGAAGCTTAAACCCTAGTTTATGCGTTGCTTCATAAGGGGCTGATTTGGATCCATATGTTTCATGCTATGGTTAGGTTTACCTTAATACTTTTGTTGTAGTTGCGGATGCTTGCAATAGAGGTTAATCATAAGTGGGATGTTTGTTCAAGTAAGAACAACACCCAAGCACCGGTCCACCCACATATCAAATTATCAAAGTACCGAATGCGAATCATATGAGCGTGATGAAAACTAGCTTGACGATATTCCCATGTGTCCTCGGGAGCGCTTTTCCTATTATAAGAGTTTGTCCAGGCTTGTCCTTTGCTACAAAAAGGATTGGGCCACCTTGCTGCACTTTATTTACTTTTGTTACTTGTTGCTCGTTACCTTTTATCTTATCACAAAATTATCTGTTACACTTATTTCAGTACTTGCAGAGAATACCTTGCTGAAAACCGCTTATCATTTCTTTCTGCTCCTCATTGGGTTTGACACTCTTACTTATCGAAAGGACTACGATAGATCCCCTATACTTGTGTGTCATCAAGACTCTTTTCTGGCGCCGTTGCCGGGGAGTGTAGCGCCTTTGGTAAGTGGAATTTGGTAAGGAAAAATTTATATAGTGTGCTGAAATTTTCTGTCACTTGTTACTATGGAAAGTGAATCTCTGAGGGGCTTGTTCGGGGTATCTTCACCCCGTCCAGTAGAGCAAAGAGTTGCTCCTCAACCTACTGAACCTATTGAAAATGAAACTCCTTTTGAATTTCCTTCGGGTATTATGGAAAAACTGTTGGCTAATACTTTTACAGGAGATGGGACAAAGCATCCCGACGAGCATCTACGCTATTTGGATGATATTTGTGGATTATTTAAGCTTGCAGGTATACCCGAGGATGTTGTTAAGAAGAAGGCTTTTCCTTTATCTTTGGAGGGATACGCATCGACATGGTATATGCTATGTGATGATACGAGATCATGGAACTATAAAAGAGTGAAATTGGAATTTCATCAAAAGTATTACCCTATGCATCTTGTTCATCGTGATCGCAATTATATATATAATTTTTGGCCTCGCAAAGGAGAAAGCATCGCTCAAGCTTGGGGGAGGCTTAAATCAATGTTATATTCATGCCCCAATCATGAGCTCTCGAAATTGACAATTCTCCAGAATTTTTATGCTCGGCTTTCTGAAAATAATCGCAGCATGCTCGATACTTTTTGTGTTGGTTCTTTTATGATGAAGTCTATTGAATTTGAATGGAATTTATTGGATAGAATTAAACGCAACTCTGAAGACTGGGACCTCGACGAAGGTAAGGAGTCAGGTATGACACCTAAGTTTGATTGTGTTAAATCTTTTATGGATACCAATATTTTCCGTAAATTTAGCACTAAATATGGACTTGACTCTGAGATAGCAGCTTCTTTCTGTGAATCTTTTGCTACTTATGCTGATCTCCCCAAGGAGAAGTGGTTTAAATATCATCCTCCCATAGAAGTAAAAGTAGCTGCACCTATTAAAGTTGAAGAAAAGACCATCACTTATAATGATCCTATTGTTCCCACCACTTATGTTGAGAAACCACCTTTCCCTGCTAGAGTAAAGGATCATGCTAAAGCTTCAACTGTTGTTCATAAAAGCAATACTACAACTTTTACACCTCCTGAGCAAGTCAAAGTAGAACCTAATATTGCTATTGTTAAAGATCTCTTGTCCGATAATATTGATGGGCATGTCATTGAATTCTCTGGTGAAACTGCTAGAATTGCTAAACCCTGTGATAGAGATAAACATAGACCAGTGGTAGGCATGCCTGTTATCTCTGTTAAAATAGGAGATCATTGTTATCATGGCTTATGTGATATGGGTTCTAGTGCTAGTGTTATACCCATTGACTTATATAAAGAAATTATGCATGATATCGCACCTGCTGAGTTAGAAGATATTGATGTTACAATTAAACTTGCCAATAGAGATACTATATCTGCAATGGGAATTGTTAGAGATGTTGAAGTCTTGTGTGGGAAAACCAAATATTCCGCTGATTTTCTTGTTCTTAGTTCCCCACAAGATAGCTTTTGTCCCATTATATTTGGTAGACCCTTCTTGAATACTGTTAATGCTAAGATAGACTGCGAAAAGAATGTTATTACTATTGGCTTGGATGATATGGTTCATGAGTTTAATTTCTCCAAATTTAGTAAACAACATCGTGAGAAAGAATTGCCTAGTAAGGATGAAATTATTGGTCTTGCTTCTGTTGCTGTACCTCCTAGTGATCCTTTAGAACATTATTTGCTAGACCATGAAAATGAGATGTTCATGAATGAAAGAAGGGAAATAGATGAAGTATTCTTTAAACAAGAACCTATTCTGAAACACAATTTGCCTGTTGAAATCCTAGGGGATCCTCCTCCACCCAAGGGTGATCTCGTGTTTGAGCTTAAACCGTTGCCTGATAATCTTAAGTATGCTTATCTTGATGAAAAGAAAATATATCCTGTTATTATTAGTGCTAACCTTTCAGAGCATGAAGAAGAAAGATTATTGAAAACTCTAAAAAAGCACCATGCCTCTATTGGATATACTCTGGATGATCTTAAGGGCATCAGTCCCACTCTATGTCAACATAAAATAAATTTGGAAGCTGATGCCAAACCAGTTTGTGATCCTCAACGACGTTTGAATCCTAAAATGAAAGAAGTGGTAAGAAAGGAAATACTCAAGCTTCTGGAGGCAGGTATAATTTACCCCGTTGCTGATCCCTAATGATAAAGATGAATTGATCCCGCAAAGAATTATCATAGGTTATAGGATGGTAATTGATTTCCGCAAACTAAATAAAGCTACTAAGAAAGATCATTACCCCTACCTTTTATTGATAAAATGCTAGAAAGATTATGCAAACATACACATTATTGCTTTCTAGATGGTTATTCTGGTTTCTCTCAAATACCTGTGTCGGCTAAAGATCAATCAAAGACTACTTTTACATGCCCTTTTGGTACTTTTGCTTATAGATGTATGCCTTTTGGTTTATGTAATGCACCTGCTACCTTTGAAAGATGCATGATGGCTATATTCTCTAATTCTTGTGAAAAGATTTGTGAGGTTTTCATGGACGACTTTTCCGTCTATGGTTCCTCTTTTGATGATTGCTTGAGCAATCTTGATCGAGTTTTGCAGAGATGTGAAGAAACTAATCTTGTCTTGAATTGGGAAAAGTGCCACTTTATGGTTAATGAAGGTATTGTCTTGGGGCACAAAGTTTCTGAAAGAGGTATTGAAGTTGATAAAGCCAAGGTTGACGCTATTGAAAAGATGCCATGTCCCAAGGATATCAAAGGTATAAGAAGTTTCCTTGGTCACGCCGAATTTTATAGGAGGTTCATTAAGGACTTCTCGAAAATTTCTCGGCCTCTGACTAATTTATTACAAAAAAATGTACCATTTTTCTTTGATGATGATTGTGTAGAAGCATTTGAAATACTTAAGAAAGCATTAGTCTCTGCACCTATTGTTCAGCCACCTAATTGGAATTTACCCTTTGAAATTATGTGTGATGCTAGTGATTATGCTGTAGGTGCTGTTCTAGGGCAAAGAGTTGATAAGAAATTAAATGTTATCCATTATGCTAGTAAGACTCTAGACAATGCTCAAAGAAATTATGCTACTACTGAAAAGGAACTCTTAGCAGTTGTGTTTGCCTATGATAAATTCAGACCCTATATTGTTGATTCTAAATTAACTATTCACACCAATCATGCTGCTATTAAATATCTTATGGAAAAGAAAGATGCTAAACCTAGACTTATTAGATGGGTTCTCTTGCTGCAAGAATTTGATTTGCATATTGTTGATAGAAAAGGAGCTGAGAACCTAGTTGCAGACAACGTATCTAGGTTAGAGAATGTTCTTGATGACCCACTACCTATTGATGATAGCTTTCCTGATGAGCAACTAAATGTTATAAGTACTTCTCGTAGCACTCCGTGGTATGCTGATTATGCTAATTATATTGTTGCTAAATTTATACCACCTAGCTTCACATACCAACAAAAGAAAAAGTTCTTTTATGATTTGAGACATTACTTTTGGGATGACCCACATCTTTATAAAGAAGGAGTAGATGGTGTTATTAGACGTTGTGTACCTGAGCATGAACAGGAACAGATCCTACGCAAGTGTCACTCCGAAGCTTATGGAGGACATCATGCTGGAGATAGAACTGCACATAAGGTATTGCAATCCAGGTTTTATTGGCCTACTCTCTTCAAGGATGCCCGTAAGTTTGTCTTGTCTTGCGATGAATGTCAAAGAATTGGTAATATCAGTAGACGTCAAGAAATGCCTATGAATTATTCACTTGTTATTGAGCAATTTGATGTTTGGGGCTTTGATTATATGAGACCTTTTCCTGCCTCTAATGGTTACACTCATATTTTAGTTGCTGTTGATTACGTTACTAAGTGGGTAGAAGCTATTCCAACTAGTAGTGCTGATCATAACACTTACTATTAAAATGCTTAAGGAAGTTATTTTTCCGAGGTTTGGAGTCCCTAGATACTTAATGACTGATGGTGGTTCACACTTTATTCATGGTGCTTTCCGTAAGATGCTTGCTAAATACGATGTTAATCATAGAATTGCATCTCCTTGTCACCCGCAGTCTAGTGGTCAGGTAGAGTTGAGCAATAGAGAGCTCAAATTAATTTTGCAAAAGACTGTCAATAGGTTTAGAAAGAATTGGTCCAAAAAACTGAATGATTCATTATGGGCCTATAGAACTACGTACAAAAATCCTATGGGTATGTCTCCGTATAAAATGGTTTATGGAAAAGCATGTCATTTACCTCTTGAATTAGAACATAAGGCATATTGGGCTATCAAAGAGCTCAATTATGACTTCAAACTTGCCGGTGATAAGAGGTTGTTTGATATTAGCTCACTTGATGAATGGAGAACCGAAGCTTATGAAAATGCCAAGCTGTTTAAAGAAAAAGTTAAAAGGTGGCATGATAAAAGGATACAAAAGCGTGAGTTTAATGTAGGTGACTATGTATTGCTATACAACTCTCGTTTAAGATTTTTTGCAGGAAAACTTCTCTCCAAATGGGAAGGTCCTTATGTTATCGAGGAGGTCTATCGTTCCGGTGCCATAAAAATCAACAACTTCGCAGGCACAAATCTGAAGGTGGTAAATGGTCAAAGAATCAAACATTATATCTTAGGTAATCCCATAAATGTTGAAACCAATATTATTGAAACCGTAACCCCGGAGGAATACATAAGCGACACTTTCCAGAACGTTCCAGACTCCGAAAAGGAATAGGTATGTGGTACGGTAAGTAAACCGACCCCAAAACAATTTTTAAAGCAATATTTCTCCGTTTTGGAATATTTAGAAAAATAGAAAAATAAGTAGCAGTCCGGGGAGGACACGAGGCCTCCACGGGGGTGGAGGGCGCGCCCCCTACCTCGTGAGCACCCCGTGTGCCCTCCGGACTCCGTCTTCTTGCACGATACGTATTTTGGTCGGTAAAAATTCATTATATATTCTCCCGAAGGTTTTGACGATTGTATCACGCAAATATCCTCTGTTTTTGTTTCGAGCTGTTTCCGTTGCAGATTTGAGGATTCCGGAGACTCGATCATCCTTCTATGAGGGTGAGCCTATGCCATGGAAGGTGGACGACAAGCTTCCATCATCAACAACACCTCCACCGCCAACAACAAAGAAGGAGATATAATCACATGGGTATGGGCACTCCCCTTGGCAACTGCGAAGCTTGGGGGAGGTGCCCCGGTATCGTATCACCATCACAACTCCTATCTTTACCGTTTTTCTTAGTTCGATCCTATTTGTAGTATCTTGATTTCGTAGAATAAAGTCATGGCACGATCTAGTTTTGAGTTTTGCTTTATGATCCCTCTATGCAATCGAGTCTGTGAGCTATATATAATAAAGATTAGTGTTGAGTCAAGGGCTTAATTACTTTGCCATGATCTTGGGTGAATAAAGAAAAGAATAAAAAGAAACAAAGAGTTTATATTGATCTTAGTGAAAGTAATGACTCCACATAGAAAGAGTATGATGATTAAAAAGTTGTTGGGAGTTGGCAAATATAGCTTTGGTCATCGTTGCAATTAATAGGAAGTAATAAGGAGAGAGAGGTTTCACATATAGATATATTATCATTGACATCTTTTATGATTGGGAGCACTCATTAAAATATGACATGCTAAAGAGTTGATGTTGGACAAGGAAGACAATATAATGAGTTATGTTTTCTTACATCTGAGATAAAGTATGTTGTCATGGTTCCTCTACCGTGTTGAGCTTGCCTTTCCCCCTCATGCTAGCCAAATTCTTAGCACTAAGTAGAAATACTACTTGTGCTTCCAAATACCCTTAAACCAGTTTTGCCATGAGAGTCCACCATATCTGCCTATGGATTGAGTAAGATCCTTCAAGTAAGTTGTCATCGGTGCAAGCAATAAAAAATGCTCTCTAAATATGCATGACTTATTAGTGCGGAGAAAATAAACTTTGCACGAACTTGTTGTGGATGCAATAAAAGCGACGGACTGCATAATAAAGGTTCACATACAAGGGGCAACGTAAAGTGGCATTCTTTTGCATTAAGATTTTGTGCATCAACCCTAAACGCGCATGACAACCTCTACTTACCTCTGCGAAGGGCTTATCTTTTATTATTATCCTCTACTTTATGCAAGAGTCACGGTGATCTTCTGTAACGCCCTGGATACAACTTTCCATATTCGTAACTCCAACTCTTGCCTTTTCTGGAGATGTGATATGTTGTGTCCTTCGTGGTTGGGTTTTACGTATTTTGTTTTGCATTTTGTTCATGCCATGCATTTCATCTCATAGCATCATTCGCATTGCATCCACATGTTTTCATAAAACTCGCACCCCGCTCGTAGTTGCCGCTCCTCGCTTCTCTCCGTTGCGTTCGGTGGTCGTCCCGAGACCAACTGTGTTTTCGTTTCCCTCTTGTCCGACCACCTAGCCTCTCTTGCCAGCCCACAGACCCCTCGCGCGTGTCCGAGACTCACCCGAACCCGAACCGGACTGTCATCACCGTTGGGTCCGGATCATCCCCAAACATCTATAAAATATCTCCATTTTCTTAATTGGTTTCCGTAACCTATTTATTCTCGACCGTTCAATTTTGATCGAAGGGTTTATCTTGCCCTAAGCTAGTCCACCTAGCTATTTAAATAGCCTAACCCTAGCCCCTAGCTGTCCCATCCACCCATTCCGCCCGCCGCCACCGCTTGGTCGCTCCCCTCGGGATCCCCCCCTCAATCCAGATCCACCAACCTCACAGCGCCCCAATCCATCCATTCCATCCTGCCTTCGACCATCTTCCTCAATTTCAGCGCCACCCAACCAACTCACTGCCCGTGAACCTCCTCCTCGTCGGTGTTTTTCCGTAGGAGCTTGCCGGCCGGAGCAGCAACAGCCACCACCAGGAACTGCCTCGCGCCCTCGCCTCTCCTCCCTCCTTCCTCACGTTTCTTTTTCGGTCTCTCACGCATGGCCCTCTGTCTCTTCCATCGCAGGGAGCCCACCATGGTCACAAGCTTGGAGCTCATTGCTGCCGCCTTGCTGCAAGCCTCTACCGCCCGGATCCGTGCCTCCCCTGTTGCCAGCCTTCACATCTCCTTCCGCTACCTCACGTCCCCTGCCTCGCTTTCTGTCGAGCGCCTCCCTCACCTGCGGCCTCCTCCTCGTCGCCCCAGCGCCAGCAGCAACTCCTCGCGCGCCTCTGCTCCTCCCTGAGCGTGCTCCAGCAGGCCGTGCCCCTCGCCTCTGCCCTTCTCCTTCCTTCCTTCGTCTCCTCTTCCTCATGTTTCCTCCTCTTCAGTCCCCATCTCTCAGCTCCCCTCCTCTGCTTCTTATCGCAGGAACCAGACGCAGCCAGCAGGTCAGCAGCGTCGCGCCCGCCTGCTCCTTCGTGCTGCCGTCGGGGCCTCGCCTCCCCACCAGATCTGGCTGGCCTCCGCCGCCCTTGCCCGTTCCTGGCCGGATCCCACCGACTAGACCTCCTTCCTCCGCGCCAAGTCCCTCTGTTGCTCCTCTGCTTCACCCCGCTGCCCCCTGCTTCCTCTCGTCAGAGACGAACGAGCGCTTCGTCCTGCTCGGTCCAGCCGCGCCCGTTGACCGCGGCCTGCCCGGCTACTTCACCTCCTTGGCCACAACCAAACCGGACATGCATCATACTTGTTTGTGCATCATGCCATGTTTATGCTTGTGCATTTACCATGTTGTTTGTTTCTTTCCGGTGTTGCTTCTTAGTTCCGGTAATGTTGCGATTGTGAGGATTCGTTCGACTACTCCCGTTCGTCTTCTTCATGGACTCGTTCTTCTTCCTAGCGGGATTTCAGGCAAGATGACCGCTACCCTGGATCTCACTACTATCATTGCTATGCTAGTTGCTTCGTTCTATCACTTTGCTGCGCTACCTATCTTTTGCTCTCAAGCCTCCCCAAATTGCCATGAACCTCTAACCTTTGTCACCCTTCCTAGCAAACCATTGCTTGGCTATGTTACCGCTTTGCTCAGCCCCTCTTATAGCGTTGCTAGTTGCAGGTGAAGTTGAAGATTGCTCCATGGTGGACAGGGTTATGTTGGGATATCACAATATCTCTTATATTATTAATGCATCTATATATTTGGTAAAGGGTGGAAGGCTCGGCCTTATGCCTGGTGTTTGTTCCACTCTTGCCGCCCTAGTTTCCATCATACCGGTGTTATGTTCCCGGATTTTGCGTTCCTAACGCGGTCGGGTGATTTATGGGACCCCCTTGACAGTTCGCTTTGAATAAGACTCCTCCAGCAAGGCCCAACTTTGGTTTTACCATTTGCCTCACCTATTACCCTTTTTCCCTTGGGAGTCGCGCATCCCAAGGGTCATCTTTATTTTAGCCCCCCCCCCCCCCCCCCGGGCCAATGCTTGTCTAAGTGTTGGTCCAAACTAGAGCCACTTGCAGCGCCACCTCGGGGAAACTTGAGGGCTGGTTCTAGTTGTACGTAGTGCTCATCCGGTCGTGGCCTGAGACGAGATACGCGCGGCTACTATCAGGATGTCGGCACGCCGGGAGGTCTTGCTGGTCTTGTTTTATTACTGTCGAAATGTCTTGTAGCCGGGATTCCGAGACTGATCGGGTCTTCCCGGGGAGAAGGAATATCCTTCGTTGATCGCGAGAGCTTATCATGGGCTAAGTTGGGACACCCCTGCAGGGTATTATCTTTCGAAAGCTGTGCCCGCGGTTATGTGGTAGATGGGAATTTGTTAATGTCCGGTTGTAGATAACTTGACACTAGATCCGAATTAAAACGCATCAACCGTGTGTGTAGCCGTGATGGTCTCTTCTCGGCGAAGTCCGTGAAGTGAACAAGGTTTCTGGGTTATGTCTGACGTAAGTAGGAGTTCAGGATCACTTCTTGATCATTACTAGATGACGACCGTTCCTTTGTTTCTCTTCTCGCTCTCATTTGCGTATGTTAGCCACCATACTTGCTTAGTCGCTGCTGCAACCTCACCACTTTACCCCTTCCTTTCCCATTAAGCTTTGCTAGTCTTGATACCCATGGTAATGGGATTGCTGAGTCCTCGTGGCTCACAGATTACTACACCAACAGTTGCAGGTACAGGTTATGTGATGATCTTGACGCGAGAGCGATGCTTGCTTGCGTTGAGTTCTTCTTCTGCTTCTTCTTCGATCAGGGGATAGGTTCCAGGTCGGCAGCCTGGGCTAGCAGGGTGGATGTCGTTTGAGCTTCTGTTTGTGTTCCATCCGTAGTCGGATGTTGGTCTTATGTATGATGTATTATTGTATTCATGTGGCAATGTATGCCTTTTGTATGTATCCCCATCTATTATGTAATGTTGATGTAATGATATCCACCTTGCAAAAGCGTTTCAATATGCGGGTCTATCCTTGGTGGTACCTCCGAGTTCCTCTTGGATAGGGTCGCATATTGGGCGTGACAAGTTGGTATCAGAGCCTCGACCGACCATAGGAGCCCCCTTTTTTGTTGGCCGTTGTTGAGTCTAGAAGAAAACTATTTTGAGTCTTAGGATTATATATATCGGAGAGTAGGATTCTTTTTACTCCTCATCCCCCTTCGTCGCTCTGGTGAGGTCTCCTGACGTAGATGTTTTGTCTTTCCTCTCCTCAAATTTCACTAATTTTTTTTTAGGATCACGCGGGTATCTTGGGATCGTTTCGATATTCTTATGACGAGAACATTGTTCTTGGTGCCTCCTGACATTTAGGGGTTGTGGCAGTGTCCCGGGGAGTTGAGCTCCGAGGTGTTGTCGTCATAATTTTATCGTTGCAGTTCTGGAATACCTGAGTTTTGCCGACATCGAAAATCTCTTTTATGCAGTTATTGGTGAGATAACCTCGACGTCACCCAGTACTGGGGTGTTCGGGAGTATTGCCATAACTTGTATAACGGATGCTTTTTGAAGGTTGAGGTACACAATTTCTGGAGTTTTCTTGGTTATGTGTTGACGGATGGATACAGCTGGATGTAGGATTGTTAGTTTGGGTGAGATATATTGCTTCCCCTGTATCCCCAACACCAGATTGCATAACCAGAAAGTTTCGGGAGTTTATAGGTGGGAATTCAAGTAGCTCATAGAATATCTTTCCGACAGATGCATGATATGGGATTGGGTAAATCTCTATCATATGTATTTGTTCCGACTTATTCTGCAAGCCAAATCCTTTGTTTTGTTTTATTTGTGGTATTCGAGTTGCTTCAATGTCAAGTGTTGATTCCATACCTTTCCTAAACGGTATTCTCATATTGCTATGTGAATACTAATCCTTCTTGATCATCGAGGTCGTCACGTTAATTCTTTTCCAACCGGTGCGCTTCTGTTCGAGATGATCCCATCATTCTCCACATCCGCAAGATCAATTCTAAGTTTTCTCAATGGTGTTTGTTTCATCCGTCCCCAAGTTGCCTTTGTTTTCCCGCCCTCCCACCCTTTTTTTTCAAGGACTCAGATTTCTTAATCATGTATCCTTTTATTTGTGAGAAGTCTCTTCATTCTTTTCTTTCAATGTTCTTATCCGGTGATTTCCCATGAAGATGCTCAACAGTTTCAAGTTCATCATCCTTCATTGTTGTTTTTTCTCCGGTGGATCCAATTCAAGCTTTCGATATTCATCATATTCCTTTCCTCGTCTCTAATGCTTTCTCATGTCGATGCACCTCTTAATCATTCACTTCTTCCTATTTATTTGTTTTGGAGTGCTGAAGATATCTCACAAGACTTGTGTTTCCATTCTCAATCCGTTCAAGATATCTCGAGATTGGTATTTCATTCAAGCCATTTAATTCAACCGGTGCAATCTCTCTTTAAAATCATTTTCAATGGTGTTTTATTTTGAGTGGGCCCTAACCCACATGTCCTTTCCCAGGATCTTACCTGACTCTTCTAATTATTCCGGAGTCATTCCAAATTCTTTTCAGAGTTTGACGTAAGAATGAATTTCATCAGTCAGATGCCATCTCCAAGATCGCTTTCAAATTCTTTTCATCTTTGGCTCAACCTTTTTTCTTTTAATCCTTCCGGAGTGTCTCAACAATTCATGGTGGTGTTTCTCGTCGTCATTCTCGAATTTTGAAGACCGAAGAAGAGTTCCTCTTAAATCCTTACCCATTCTTCCAAAGATGCGTAGTTCAAGTTTGACGCCATCCTCTCATAATTGTTTTCGATTGTGGGAATTCTTTAAACCCATACGGAGCATTTCATGAGTTGTTTCCATTTCTTTCCTCCGAAGGCCATCATTTCTGAATATTACTCATTCTTAGCTTTCAGCTCTCGTTCTTGAATTCTTCCAGTGCATCATTCAAATACCCTCTAATCAGTTCATGGCCTCTTCATTCTCATGTATCTAAATCCCCTCAAGTATCTTCATTTGTTTTCCAATTCTTCCCGGTGAATCATGCCTTTGCTACGTTCATTCTCAATTCTTACGGTGGTTCGTTCAGGATTTCTCTTCCTCCGTTATCATATCAAATATTCGTTGTTTCCAAATCCCACCGGTGGTTCCATCAATACCTTCTGAAGTTTACGCTATATCCCTCTTAATCCTTTCTACGAGAATAAGTAGTATGCCAAATCCGTTGCTTGTCATCAATTTAAATTGGTGAAGGATAGGCATAACGTAATTCTTATTATTGTTTCAAACAAGTGATTAATTGTTTCCTTTGGAGTTTGTTCTTCAGGAATAAATTCTCGGTTCTAAGATCATCTTTTCTTTTTGGAGTTCCAAGTTCTCTCGGTTATGTCATTGCGAAGCTCCATCTAAATCATGGCAATGCTTCACCTTGTGTTTTTCAACTTCTCTTTCTTTTTATCATCCTTTTATTACCGGAGTTCTTCATTGAGGCTCTACATGGTGGTTCATCAAGGATTCTCTTCATTCTTCAATTGTTCTTCAAGATTTCTCTCGAAGTTATGACCCGCCAAGCTACACTCTAAAATAAACATGGTGCTCAACACATGTTGTTTCTGAGGAGTTCAAGTATTCTTCATCTTGCATTCCGAAGTGCAATTCTTTCTACCTTATCTTTTGAGGTGGTGTTATGTCACTCTTGACAATTTCCTTCATGTTTCGTGATTCACATGTTGTCAAGAATGAGGTATTTTAAATCCATCAATCTCTTCGTTGGAGTTATCTTGGTAAAGATTTCACCTAAAGCCTTCCCTAAGGAATGTTGCTATTATGGTGTTTGTCAATGATCCGAGTTATCTCTCTATCATCTTGGTGGAAGAAGTTTTTTCATCTCGTTGGTGTTATCAATTATATATGTTTCCGTACTGGCAGAATTTCGCCTCAATTTTGAAAAGTTTTCCATAAGCCCACTACAATCTTATTCGTTTCATTATGTGTTTTCCAACAACTCCGTTCGATTCTTCTTTGCAAGGATGCTTTCCAAGTTCACTTGTGGCAAAAGTTGTCATTTTCTTCTCCGTCCCTTTATCCCAACGGTCTAACTTCTATTCTTTCGTTACGGAGGCATTGTGATGTTGTGCTCTTCACCCATCACCTCATTTTGTGACGATCATGTTCTTTTCTTGCTTATCCATTTAACCAGAGTGTTGTATCATCTCTTCAATATCTTTTCATCTCATCAAGTTTTCTTCTCTTTTCTACCGGAGTGCTGTCCAAATTCTGTCATTCTTGTTCCTTGGCTATTTCATTATACCGAGGTGGTCATATTCTTTTCGTTCGTGAAGCTCTTATTTTCATGTCCTTGCAACCTTCAAGTTCTCGTAATGTTCCTTGTTCCTCTTTTCTAATGGATTGTTTGCAATCTCGTCCATCTCTATTGTACTCTTTCTTTTAAATTGCTCAACCTCCCAAGGTTCGTGGTTTCACTCGTTTGTCGAAGAAGCAACTTAGTTTACCTCTTATCTTCCTCCTCCTTTTCCCTCCGGTGCCATCCTAGATCTCGGGACGAGATCCTCTCGTAGTGGTGGAGTGTTGTAACGCCCTGGATACAACTTTCCATATTCGTAACTCCAACTCTTGCCTTTTCCGGAGATGTGATATGTTGTGTCCTTCGTGGTTGGGTTTTACGTATTTTGTTTTGCATTTTGTTCATGCCATGCATTTCATCTCATAGCATCATTCGCATTGCATCCGCATGTTTTCATAAAACTCGCACCCCGCTCGTAGTTGCCGCTCCTCGCTTCTCTCCGTTGTGTTCGGTGGTCGTCCCGAGACCAACCGTGTTTTCGTTTCCCTCTTGTCCGACCACCTAGCCTCTCTTGCCAGCCCACAGACCCCTCACGCGTGTCCGAGACTCCCCCAAATCCGAACCGGACTGTCGTCACTGTTGGGTCCGGATCATCCCCAAACATCTATAAAATATCTCCGTTTTCTTAATTGGTTTCTGTAACCTATTTATTCTCGACCGTTCAATTTTGATCGAAGGGTTCATCTTGCCCTAAGCTAGTCCACTTAGCTATTTAAACAGCCTAACCCTAGCCCCTAGCTGTCCCATCCACCCATTCCGCCCGCCGCCACCACTTGGTCACTCCCCTCGGGATCCCCCCCTCAATCCAGATCCACCAACCTCGCAGCGCCCCAATCCATCCATTCCATCCTGCCTCCGACCATCTTCCTCAATTTCAGCGCCACCCAACCAAATCATTGCCAACCACAGCCGCCACTCCTCTCCTCGATCTCCTCCAACCCAGCCGCCCGTGAACCTCCTCCTCGCCGGTGTTTTTCTGTCGGAGCTTGCCGGCCGGAGCAGCAACAGCCACCACCAGGAACTGCCTCGCGCCCTCGCCTCTCCTCCCTCCTTCCTCACGTTTCTTTTTCAGTCTCTCACGCATGGTCCTCTGTCTCTTCCATCGCAGGGATCCCACCATGGTCACGAGCTTGGAGCTCGTCGCTGCCGCCTTGCTGCAAGCCTCTACCGCCCGGATCCGTGCCTCCCCTGTTGCCAGCCTTCACATCTGCTTCCGCTACCTCACGTCCCCTGCCTCGCTTTCTGTCGAGCGCCTCCCTCACCTGCGGCCTCCTCCTCGTCGCCCCAGCGCCAGCAGCAACTCCTCGCGCGCCTCTGCTCCTCCCCGAGCGTGCTCCAGCAGGCCGCGCCCCTCGCCTCTGCCCTTCTCCTTCCTTCCTTCGTCTCCTCTTCCTCTTGTTTCCTCCTCTTCAGTCCCCGTCTCTCAGCTCCCCTCCTCTGCTTCTTATCGCAGGAACCAGACGCAGCCAGCAGATCAGCAGCGTCGCGCCCGCCTGCTCCTTCGTGCTGCCGTCGGGGCCTCGCCTCCACCACCAGATCCGGCTGGCCTACGCCGCCCTTGCCCGTTCCTGGCCGGATCCCACCGACTAGACCTCCTTCCTCCACGCCAAGTCCCTCTGTTGCTCCTCTGCTTCACCCCGCTGCCCCCTGCTTCCTCTCGTCAGAGACGAACGAGTGCTTCGTCCTGCTCGGTCCAGCCGCGCCTGTTGACCGCGGCCTGCCCGGCTCCTTCGCCTCCTGGGCCACAACCAAGCCGGCCCGCGTCCGACCTTCCCAGCCAGCCTCTTCCACCAACTGGGCCTCAGCCCACTAGGTGAGGCCACCCCCAGTGCCCCTCCTTTTGTTTTTTCTCCTGTTGGGCCAGCCTGCAGTTTCAGCCCGATGCATGTTTTTTCCCTGTTGCGATTTTAGCATTATCCCAGGATTTTTAGAATTGCAGAAAAACCCTCATGTTCATACATTTAATAACTCACAAATGGTGCATCGGATTAAAATGATTTAAACATGTAAAATGCTTAGAATTTTGTGTAGAGTAATAATTTGCCATTTTCATTCATGTTTAAAATGTTTAAAATGTTGTTTGCATTTAATTTTCTCAAATGCCATGTTAAAATGATTTATTTCATAACTAAATAACCGTAGCTCCATTTTAAATAAACTTTATATGTAAATGGGGTGGAAAAATGCATAGATTAACATGGTGAACTTTATTTTCCTATTTAACAACTTTAAAATATGTTTTAGAGCAGAACAGTAGCTAATTCAAAATATGCACATGAGGATTTTCCGGAATTGTTGTTTGTTGTTCCGGACTCATTTAAAGTTGACTAAATAGTTAGTTTACTTTTGATTCACCCCTTGTCATGTTTAACAACATTTAATATTGATGAGTAGCATAACCGAGAGAGAACTAAATAATTGATGTGGTGTTTTGTCAATATGCAACTCGTTGCATATTGAGCTCCACTTAACTTGTAGTATTGTTTGTTGCACTTTGCCATGCCTCATTAAACCGGACATGCATCATACTTGTTTGTGCATCATGCCATGTTTATGCTTGTGCATTTACCATGTTTTTTGTTTCTTTCCGGTGTTGCTTCTTAGTTCCGGTAATGTTGCGATTGTGAGGATTCGTTCGACTACTCCCGTTCGTCTTCTTCATGGACTCGTTCTTCTTCCTAGCGGGATTTCAGGCAAGATGACCGCTACCCTGGATCTCACTACTATCATTGCTATGCTAGTTGCTTCGTTCTATCACTTTGCTGCGCTACCTATCTTTTGCTCTCAAGCCTCCCCAAATTGCCATGAACCTCTAACCTTTGTCACCCTTCCTAGCAAACCATTGCTTGGCTATGTTACCGCTTTGCTCAGCCCCTCTTATAGCGTTGCTAGTTGCAGGTGAAGTTGAAGATTGCTCCATGGTGGACAGGGTTATGTTGGGATATCACAATATCTCTTATATTATTAATGCATCTATATATTTGGTAAAGGGTGGAAGGCTCGGCCTTATGCCTAGTGTTTTGTTCCACTCTTGCCACCCTAGTTTCCGTCATACCGGTGTTATGTTCCTGGATTTTGCGTTCCTAACGCGGTCGGGTGATTTATGGGACCCCCTTGACAGTTCGCTTTGAATAAGACTCCTCCAGCAAGGCCCAACTTTGGTTTTACCATTTGCCTCACCTATTACCCTTTTTCCCTTGGGAGTCGCGCATCCCAAGGGTCATCTTTATTTTAGCCCCCCTGGGCCAATGCTTGTCTAAGTGTTGGTCCAAACTAGAGACACTTGCAGCGCCACCTCGGGGAAACTTGAGGGCTGGTTCTAGTTGTACGTAGTGCTCATCCGGTCGTGGCCTGAGACGAGATACACGCGGTTACTATCAGGATGTCGGCACGCCGGGAGGTCTTGCTGGTCTTGTTTTATTACCGTCGAAATGTCTTGTAGCCGGGATTCTGAGACTGATCGGGTCTTCCCGGGGAGAAGGAATATCCTTCGTTGATCGCGAGAGCTTATCATGGGCTAAGTTGGGACACCCCTGCAGGGTATTATCTTTCGAAAGCCGTGCCCACGGTTATGTGGCAGATGGGAATTTGTTAATGTCCGGTTGTAGATAACTTGACACCAGATCCGAAATTAAACGCATCAACCGTGTGTGTAGCCGTGATGGTCTCTTCTCGGCGGAGTCCGTGAAGTGAACACGGTTTTTGGGTTATGTCTGACGTAAGTAGGAGTTCAAGATCACTTCTTGATCATTACTAGATGACGACCGTTCCTTTGTTTCTCTTCTCGCTCTCATTTGCGTATGTTAGCCACCATACTTGCTTAGTCGCTGCTGCAACCTCACCACTTTACCCCTTCCTTTCCCATTAAGCTTTGCTAGTCTTGATACCCATGGTAATGGGATTGCTGAGTCCTCGTGGCTCACAGATTACTACACCAACAGTTGCAGGTACAGGTTATGTGATGATCTTGACGCGAGAGCGATGCTTGCTTGCGTTGAGTTCTTCTTCTGCTTCTTCTTCGATCAGGGGATAGGTTCCAGGTCGGCAGCCTGGGCTAGCAGGGTGGATGTCGTTTGAGCTTCTGTTTGTGTTCCATCCGTAGTCGGATGTTGGTCTTATGTATGATGTATTGTTGTATTCATGTGGCAATGTATGCCTTTTGTATGTATCCCCATCTATTATGTAATGTTGATGTAATGATATCCACCTTGCAAAAGCGTTTCAATATGCGGGTCTATCCTTGGTGGTACCTCCGAGTTCCTCTTGGATAGGGTCGCATATTGGGCGTGACATCTTCACCTTTCCTTTTTCATTTTACCCTTTGGCAAGCTCAGCATGTTGGAAAGAACATGATATATATATCTAATTGGATGTGGGGGAGCATGAATTATTATTGTTGACATTACCCTTGAGGTAAAAGGTTGTGGGGCAAAACTACAAGCCCCTATATTTCTATGTGTTCGATTAAAACTCCGTAACCACAAGTATCGCGTGAGTGTTAGCAATTATGAAGGACTAAGTGATAGTTGAGTATGTGGGCTTGCTTTTAAGCTCTGACATAGACTCTTTCCGATTTTATGATAAATTGCAATTGCTTCAATGACTAAGATTATAATTGTTGGTGCCCAATAAGGTTTCTGATTCATACTTTGGCTTTGTGAAAAGATCATCACTTGAACGTAAGTAATCATATGACAAATCTATATATGTTGCTGTTATGAAAATAATCATGATGCCTTCATGTCCGTATTTTGTTTTTATCGACGCCTCTACTTCTAAACATGAGGACATATTTATTGTTATCGGCTTTTCGCTTGAGGACAAGCAAGGTCCAAGCTTGGGGGAGTTGATACGTCCATTTTGCATCATGCTTTTAAATCGATATTTATCGCATTATGGGCTTTTATTTCACGATATGTCACAATACTTATGGCTATTCTCTCTTATTTTACAAGGTTTACCATGAAGAGGGGGAATGCCGGCAGCTGGAATTCTGGCTGGAAAAGGAGCAAATATTGGAGACCTATTATGCGCAACTCCAAAAGTCATGAAACTCCACGGAATATCTTAAAATAAATAAAGAAAATTCGTCGCCAAAGATGAAGGCCAGGGAGCCCACACCCTGCTCACGAGGGTGGGGGGCGCGCCCCTCCCCCCTGGGCGTGCTCCCCTACCTCGTGGCCCCCCTGGTGGCTCTCCGACGCCCATCTTCTCCTATATGAAGTCTTTCGATGAGAAAAAAATAATAAGCAACCTTTCGGGACGAGACTCCGCCGCCACGAGGCGGAACCTTGGCGGAACCAATCTAGGGCTCCGGCAGAGCTGTTCTGCCAAGGACACTTCCCTCCGGGAGGGGGAAATCATCGTCATCATCATCACCAACGCTCCTCTCATCGGGAGAGGGCAATCTCCATCAACATCTTGACCAGCACCATCTCATCTCCAAACCCTAGTTCATCTCTTGTATCCAATTCTTGTCTCCAAGTCTGGGATTGGTGCTAGTAGGTTGCTAGTAGTGTTAATTACTCCTTGTAGTTGATGCTAGTTGGTTTATTTGGTGGAAGATCATATGTTCAAATCCTTTATGCACATTATATCCCCTCTGATTATGAACATGAATATGCTTTGTGAGTAGTTACGTTTGTTCCTGAGGACAAGGGAGAAGTCTTGCTATTAGTAGTCATGTGAATTTGGTATGCGTTCGATATTTTGATAAGATGTATGTTGTCTAACCTCTAGTGGTGTTATGTGAACGTCGACTACATAACACTTCACCATTATTTGGGCCTAGAGGAAGGCATTGGGAAGTAATAAGTAGATGATGGGTTGCTAGAGTAACAGAAGCTTAAACCCTAGTTTATGCGTTGCTTCATAAGGGGCTGATTTGGATCCATATGTTTCATGCTATGGTTAGGTTTACCTTAATACTTTTGTTGTAGTTGCGGATGCTTGCAATAGAGGTTAATCATAAGTGGGATGTTTGTTCAAGTAAGAACAGCACCCAAGCACCGGTCCACCCACATATCAAATTATCAAAGTACCGAACGCGAATCATATGAGCGTGATGAAAACTAGCTTGACGATATTCCCATGTGTCCTCGGGAGCACTTTTCCTATTATAAGACTTTGTCCAGGCTTGTCCTTTGCTACAAAAAGGATTGGGCCACCTTGCTGCACTTTATTTACTTTTGTTACTTGTTGCTCGTTACCTTTTATCTTATCGCAAAACTATCTGTTACACTTATTTCAGTACTTGCAGAGAATACCTTGCTGAAAACCGCTTATCATTTCCTTCTGCTCCTCGTTGGGTTCGACACTCTTACTTATCGAAAGGACTACGATAGATCCCCTATACTTGTGGGGCATCACTTCTCTCAAGATAGCATAAGTCTTATAGTGGGTGAACAAATTACTGTCGAGCAATTGATAGAAAAGCGAATAATTATGAGATTATCTAGGCATGATCATGTATATAGGCACCACGTCCGTGACAAGTAGACCAACTCCTACCTGCATCTACTACTATTACTCCACACATCGACCGCTATCCAGCATGCATCTAGAGTATTAAGTTCATAAAGAACAGAGTAATGCATTAAGAAAGATGACATGATGTAGAGGGATAAACTCATGCAATATGATATAAACCCCATCTTTTTGTCCTCGATGACAACAATACAATACGTGCCTTGCTGCCCCTGCTTTCACTGGGAAAGGACACCGCAAGATTGAACCCAAAACTAAGCACTTCTCCCATTGCAACAAAGATCAATCTAGTAGGCCAAACCAAACTGATCATTCGAAGAGACTTGCAAAGATAACTTAATCACACATAAAAGAATTCAGAGGAGATTCAAATATTTCTCATAGATAAACTTGATCATAAACCCACAATTCATCGGATCTCAACAGACACACCGCAAAAAGAGTTACATCGAATAGATCTCCAAGAAGATCGAGGAGAACTTGGTATTGAGATTCAAAGAGAGAGAAGAAGCCATCTAGCTAATAACTATGGACCCGAAGGTCTGTGGCAAACTACTCACAACTCATCGGAGAGGCCTTAGAGATGATGTAGAGGCCCTCTGTGGTTGAATCCCCCTCCGGCGGAGGGCCGGCGAAGGCTCCAAGATGGGATCTCGCGGATACAGAAGGTTACGGCAGTGGAATTAGGTTTTCGTGGGCTCCTCTGATGTTTTCGGGGTACATGGGTATATATAGGAGGAAGAAGTAGGTCGGTGGACGCCCGAGGGGCCCACGAGACAAGGGGCATGGCCAGTAGGGGGGCGCGCCCTCCACCCTCGTGGCCGCCTAGGTTGTTGCTTGACTTCCACTCCAAGTCCTCTGGATCACGTTCGTTCCAAAAATCACGCTCCCGAAGGTTTCATTCCGTTTGGACTCCGTTTGATATTCCTTTTCTTCGGAACACTGAAATAGGCAAAAAAACAACAATACGGGCTGGGCCTCCGGTTAGTAGGTTAGTCCCCAAAATGGTATAATTGTGTAAAGTAAAGCCCATAAACATCCAAAACGGGTAATATAATAGCATGGAACAATCAAAAATTATAGATACATTGGAGACGTATTAGCGCCTTGTCGTTGCGTGGAGCTGGGCCGATAAGCTCCAGCGTGCCACCGACGAGGAGCTCCGGTGGGTGCCCAACGAAATGGCAAGATCATTCGCGCGCGTCCGCCTGCAAGAGGCAGATCAACACGTCAAGCGCTATGAGGCGGAGGAGGCGGAGTACTGCCTCCGCTCTGGGAAGACGCCGCGCACCAGTGAGATGCCGGCGAGGGGCTGCCGAAATACTGGCACCAGGAGGGATTATTAGTTTTAGTATTGTTCATTTTCAATTTTATGCATTGTGCCTAATAGTTAAGTATCATCACGTATATGTGATGATATTATATATATTCTGTGATGAACTAATGAACAATTAATATTATATATATTATGAATTCCATTTTCTATCTGTTTTTTATACTAATTTGAATCTATCTGTTATCATCCACATATACAGAATGGAAAGCGTATAAACACACATTGAAAGAGAACATATAAGAACGGAAAACAGAGTACACACATTGAAATATAGCAATAAACAGAGCAATAGTATGATTGTTGTGAATACATAGCTATCCACGCCGAAACGACTCAACAAAATAAAACGCTTTCATGAGACCATGACCAGCAGCCCTTGCCTACGGTAGCTCCTGGCTTTGCCTGAACTCGTGCAGGCATTCGTCCAAGCGGTTGACACGCTCGCGATACATCTGGAGCGCGATCTTGAGCTCCAAGTTGGCTATTTCATCGGAGATCACCACCTCGAGGATGCGACGGGCATGTTTCTCTACTGCACCCAGGTGGACACCTGGGCCAAGGAGGCGGTCGAGCCTACCGACCAACGCGTTGGCATCAAGCGGGCCGCGGACATGGCGAATGGCGCGACCCATGCGAACGGCGCGGCGAGCGTCCGGTGCAAGTACGGCGCGGCCGGCCTCTGGTGCAAGTACGATGCAGAGGGCTTGTGCCCACTCCTGGTGAGGAATGGGGGTACTAACGGGACGTGTACCCAGCTGCGAAGCCCTGTCGACAGCAGGCAAGCACCGATGGATCCGCTCTTGCTTTGCGGCATGCTGCGCCTCTTGCTCTGCGGCGCTCCAATGCTCTCGCCATGTGGCGAGCCGCAGCCTATCAGCGTGGATGCACCTAGCTTGCTCTGCGGCGCGCCATCGATCATGTTGTGCGGCGAGCTGCAGCCTCTCAGTGCTGACATGCCTATCTTGATCCGCGGCGCTGAAGCACCATGCACCAAAGGCCTGCTCAACCCTGGCGATGACGCACATCACGGCGTCGTCCATCGCATTGCCGGGGAGCACCGCAGCCTCGACGGGCCGTGGCGCCTTCTGGTTTTCCTCGTCGACGAGGTTGATGGCAGAGGCGACGCTTTGGTGCGTTGGCATGCTTGGAAAAGGTGGATGTGGTACAGCCTGTGCTTGTTGCCTCCGTGCACCGCGTCGCGCCTAGGTTTATGTGCAATATCGCTGGGTGGCAAGAAACAGGTGAGAAAATGGCGGGAAACGATGGCGTGTTCATAGAACGCCATCAATTAATGGAAACTTACAATATAAAGGAACATCGAGCTAGCACAAGAAGTAGATAATGATGAGATGAACACGGACCACACTAGGGAACCCGTCGGTGATGAATTCATCAATCGCAAATGGTTGTACACTAGCAAGCGTTTGCCCACAACACATACGGCTTATTCCATCACAAACAGGTCGGATGGATCAACTGTATGCCACGTATACACATTATCAAAAAGTAATGCGGTAGACCTTCTTTAACATATGTTAGAAAATAAAATAAAAATAAAAAACAAGGACCTCGAGGTTAAATTAGCTGAGGGATGGGTCATTTTGGTCATTTGACGAATATGACCCATCCTATCAGTTAATTTAACATCAACACAACTTGCCTTCCAGTCACCCATCCCATGGTTGATCCAGCATGAGCACACTTAACTTGAGAGTTCTCTTAGATGAGCTACTGGTGGAACAGCTAGTCCTTGCTGATATAGGATGCCTCTTTGCATCCTTACGACGTATCCGGATGACCGCCCGTCCCCCAATGGCCAATACATGTTGTGTAGAGAGAGCATATCACATACGTCTTATTAGAAGCAATCATTTGTGCTATTATTGGTCTTCACACACATTTCTGATTACAGACCTGTTTGGCACGTATCACACACATTTTGTTATATTGAACCGTTTGTGTTCTCTTGTCTCAATGCAAACAGTTCATCCGAGTGAACCGCATGCCGTATATCACACACACCTTGATCTGTCTGACCGTTTCTTTTGTGTTGCCTAATCACAAACAGTTCATCCTAGTGAACCGTATGCTGTGTATCACACACGCCTTCATCTGGGTGCCCGTTTCTTTTGTTCCACCTCATCGCAAACAGTTAATTGAACTGAACCATATACCCTGCATCACACACACAACTAAAATCTGAACAGTGTTTGATGCATCCATCATCGCAAACATTTTGGACATTTTTGGTGGTTCTCTGACACCACCGTTTGCGATTATTGCATCGCACATAGATTCTCGAAGGGTCTCTGATCGTAGTGTCATGTTAGCAGCATTCTGCAGTAGTGATCCTGTTATTATTAGTGCTAACCTTTTAGAGCATGAATAAGAGAAATTATTGAAAACTCTGAAGAAGCACCGCGCTGCTATCTGATATACTCTTGATGATCTTAAGGGCATTAGTCACACTCTATGCCAACACAAAATAAAACTGGAGAAAGACGCTAAACCAGTTGTTGATCACCACGATGGTTAAACCCTAAGATGAAAGAAGTAGTTAGAAATGAAATACTAAAGCTTCTGGAGGCAGGTATAATTTATCCTGTTGCTGATAGTCAGTGGGTAAGTCCTGTCCATTGTGTCCCTAAGAAGGGAGGTATTACTGTTGTTCCTAATGATAAGGATGAATTGATCCCGCAGAGAATTGTTACAGGTTATAGAATAATTGATTTCCGTAAATTAAATAAAGCTACTAGAAAAGATCATTACCTTTTACCTTTTATTGATCAAATGCTAGAAAGATTATTCAAACATACACATTATTGCTTTCTAGATGGTTATTCTGGTTTCTCTCAAATACCCGTGTCAAACGAGGATCAGGATAAGACCACTTTTACCTGCCCTTTCGGTACCTTTGCTTATAGACGTATGCCTTTTGGTTTATGTAATGCACCTGCTACCTTTCAAAGATGTATGACTGCTATATTCTCTGACTTTTGTGAAAAGATTGTTGAGGTTTTCATGGATGATTTCTTCGTGTATGGAACTTCTTTTGATGATTGCTTAAGTAACCTTGATCGAGTCTTGCAGAGATGTGAAGAAACTAATCTTGTCTTGAATTGGGAGAAGTGCTACTTTATGGTTAATGAAGGTATTGTCTTGGGGCATAAAATTTCTGAAAGAGGTATTGAAGTTGATAAAGCTAAAGTTGATGCTATTGAAAAGATGTCGTGTCCTAAGGACATCAAAGGTATAAGAAGTTTCCTTGATCATGTCGGTTTTTATAGGAGGTTCATTAAAGACTTCTCAAAAATTTCTAGGCCTCTGACTAATCTCTTACAAAAAGATGTTCCTTTTGTTTTCGATGATGATTGTCTAGAGGCATTTGAAATACTTAAGAAAGTCTTGATTTCCGCACCTATTGTTCAGCCACCTGATTGGAATTTACCCCTTGAAATTATGTGTGATGCTAGTGATTATGTTGTAGGTGTTGTTCTAAGACAAAGAGTTGATAAGAAATTAAATGTTATCCAATATGCTAGTAAAACTCTAGACAGTGCCTAGAGAAATTAGGCTACTACTGAAAAGGAATTTTTAGCAGTTGTGTTTGCTTGTGATAAGTTTAGACCTTATATTGTTGATTCCAAAGTAATTTTTCACACTGATCATGCTACTATTAGATACCTTATGGAAAGAAAGATGCTAAACCTAGACTTATTAGACGGGTTCTCTTGCTACAAGAATTTGATTTGCATATTATTGATAGAAAGGGAGCTGAGAACCCCGTTGCAGACAACTTGTCTAGGTTAGAGAATGTTCTTGATGACCCACTACTATTGATGATAGCTTTCTTGATGAACAATTAGCTGTCATAAATGCTTCTCATACTGCTCCATGGTATGTTGATTACGCTCATTGTTGCTAAATTTATACCACCTAGTTTCACATACCAGCAAAAGAAAAAGTTTTTCTATGATTTAAGACATTACTTTGGGATGACCCACACCTTTATAAAGAAGGAGTAGATGGTGTTATTAGACGTTGTGTACCTGAGCATGAACAAGAACAGATCCTACGCAAGTGTCACTCCGAGTCATATGGAGGACATCATGTGGGAGATAGAACTGCACATAAGGTATCGCAATCCGGTTTTTATTGGCCTACTCTCTTCAAAGATGCTTGTAAGTTTGTCTTGTCTTGTGATGAGTGTCAAAGAATTGGTAATATTAGTAGACGTCAAGAAATTCCTATGAACTATTCACTTGTTATTGAACCATTTGATGTTTGGGGCTTTGATTGTATGGGACCTTTTCCTTCCTCTAATGGGTATACACATATTCTAGTTGCTGTTGATTACGTTACTAAGTGGGTAGAAGCTATTCCAACTAGTAGTGTTGATCATAACACTTCTATTAAGACGCTTAAAGAAGTTATTTTTCCAAGGTTTGGAGTCCCTAGATACTTAATGACTGATGGTGGTTCACATTTTATTCATGATGCTTTTCGTAAAATGCTTGCTAAGTATGATGTTAATCATAGAATTGCATCCCCATACCATCCACAGTCTAGTGGTCAAGTAGAACTGAGTAATAGAGAGATTAAATTAATTTTGCAAAAAACTGTTAATAGATCTTGAAAGAATTGGTCCAAGAAACTCGATGATGCATTATGGGCCTATAGAACTGCATATAAAAATCCTATGGGTATGTCTCTGTATAAAATGGTTTATGGAAAAGCATGTCACTTACCTCTCGAACTAGAACATAAGTCATATTGGGCCATTAAAGAGCTCAATTATGATTTCAAACTTGCTGGTGAGAAGAGGTTATTTGACGTTAGCTCACTTGACGAATGGAGAACCCATGCCTATGAGAATGCCAAACTGTTTAAAGAAAAAGTTAAAAGATGACATGACAAAAGGATACAAAAGCATGAGTTTAATGTAGGTGATTATGTTTTGCTATACAACTCTCGTTTAAGATTTTTTGCAGGAAAACTTCTCCCTAAATGGGAAGGTCCTCACATTATCGAGGAGGTCTATCGTTCCGGTGCCATAAAAATCAACAATGCTGAAGGCACAAATCCAAAGGTGGTGAACGGTCAAAGAATCAAACATTATATTTCAGCTAATCCCATAAATGTTGAAACCAATGTTATTGACACCGTAACCCCGGAGTACATAAGGGACACTTTCCAGAATGTTTCAGACTCCGAAAAGGAATAGGTATGTGGTACGGTAAGTAAACCGACTCCAAAACGGTTCTAATAACATTTTTTTTCTCCGTTTTGGAATATTTAAAAAATAGGAAAATAAAAAGTAGTCCGAAAGGGACACGAGGTATCCACGAGGGTGGAGAGCATGCCCCCTTGCCTCGTGGGCACCTCGTGTGCCCTCCGGACTCCGTTTTCTTGCATGATACTTCTTTTTGTCGGTAAAAATTCATTATATAATCTCCCGAAGGTTTTGACCATCGTACCACGACAAAATCCTCTACTTTTGTTTCGAGCTGTTTTTCTGACAGATCTAGATCACCATGACATCTTCAAGCGCCCCCAAGGACAAGTTTTTCAAGAAGGTCATCAACCCTTACCTCGCGGAGGTGCTGCAACACCCTCAAACCATTGAGATGCATGAGGGGGTGCTGCACATCCACGATGTTGAGGGACCAAGGAGGACCGGAAGCGTGGAGACAAGACTCGAAGCAATGGAGCAACAAGTTTTCAAGTGCCAAGGGATGGTGGAACGTGGACTCAACGCCAACCACATGATGATCGTGGAGTTCACCAGTAACCACAAGCTGGATGCCAAGAACATTGGGGAGACCATCTTCAAGCTTCACAAGAAAATCGAGCACCTCCAAGCCCAGATCTATGACCTGCAAAACCAAAACTGTGAGTATGAATATAGATTCAAGAGGATGAGTTTGGCTGCAGATTTGAGGATCCCGGAGACTCGATCATCCTTCTATGATGGTGATCCTATTCCTTGGAAGATGGACGACAAGCCTACATCATCAACAACTCCATCATCACCACCTCCGAAGAAAGAGGCATAAATACATGGGTATGGGCACTCCCCTTGGCAACTGCCAAGCTTGGGGGAGGTGCCCCGATATCGTATCACCATCACACTTCTATCTTTACCGTTTTTCTTAGTTCGATCCTTTTGCTTATATCTTGATCTAGTAGAATAAAGTTTAGTATGATCTAGTTTTGAGTTTTGTGATGATCCCTATCTATGTAATCGAGTCCATGAGCTATATATAATAAAGATTAGTTTTGAGTTGAGGGCTTTGCTATCTTGCTATGATCTTGAGGGAATAAAAGAAAAGGAAAGAATAAAAAGAAACAAAAAGATCATATTGATCTTATGGAGAGTAATGACTTCACGTATAAAGAGTATGATGAATAAAAGTTGTTGAGAGTTGACAAACATAGTTTTGGTCATCGTTGCAATTAATAGGAAGTAATAAAGAAAGAGAGGTTTTCACATATAAATATACTATCTTGGACATCTTTTATGATTGCGAGCACTCATTAAAATATGACATGCTAAAAAGTTGATGTTGGACAAGGAAGACAACATAATGGGTTATGTTTTCTTATATCCGAAATAAATTATATTGTCATGGATCATCCAGCATGTTGAGCTTGCTTTTCCCCCTCATGCTAGCCAAATTCTTTGCACCAAGTAGAGATACTACTTGTGCTTCCAAACATCCTTAAACCCAGTTTTGCCATGAGAGTCCACCATATCTAGCTATGGATTGAGTAAGATCCTTCAATTAAGTTGTCATTGTTGCAAGCAATAAAAATTGCTCTCTAAATATGTATGATCTATTAGTGTGGAGAAAATAAGCTTTATACGAGCTTGTGATATGGAAGAAATAAAAGCGACGGACTGCATAATAAAGGTCCCTATCACAAGTGGCAATATAAAGTGACGTTCTTTTGCATTAAGATTTTGTGCATCCAACCATAAAAGTGCATGACAACCTCTGCTTCCCTCTGCGAAGGGCCTATCTTTTATTTTTGTCTTCTACCTTATACAAGAGTCCTCGTGATCTTCACCTTTCCTTTTTACACTTTATCCTTTGGCAAGCACTATATGTTGGAAAGATCCTGATATATATATATATATATATATATATATATATATATATATATATACATACATATATATATATATATATATATCCAATTAGATGTAGGTTTTCATAAAGCATTATTGTTAACATTACCCTTGAGGTAAAAGGTCGGGAGGCAAAACTATAAGCCCCTATCTTTCTCTGTGTCCGATTAAAAATTTGTACCCCATAAATATTGCGTGAGTGTTAGCAATTGTGAAAGACTAAATGATAGTTGAGTATGTGGACTTGGTGAAAAGCTCTTATATTGACTATTTCCGATGTTATGATAAATTGTAGTTGTTTCAATAACTGAGATTATAATTTGCTAGTTTTCAATGAATTTTCTGATTCATACTTTACATTGTGAGTAGATTGTTACTTTAGCATAAGAAATCATATGACAATATATATGTTGTTGTTCTAAGAATGATCATGATGCCCTCATGTCTGTATTTTATTTTATCGACACCTCTATCTCTAAACATGTGGACATATTTTTTCGACATCGGCTTCAGCTTGAGGACAAGCGCGGTCTAAGCTTGGGGGAGTTGATACGTCCATTTTGCATCATGCTTTTATATCGATATTTATTGCATTATGGGCTGTTACTACACATTATGTCACAATACTTATGCCTTTTCTCTCTTATTTTACAAGGTTTACATGAAGAGGGAGAATGTCGGCAGCTGGAATTCTGGGCTGGAAAAGGAGCAAATATTAGAGACCTATTCTGCACAACTCCAAAAGTCCTGAAACTCCACGAAAGTCAGTTTTAGAATATATTAAAAATATTGGCGAAGAAAGCACCAAAGGGGGGCCAACCACTGTCCACGAGGGTGGAGGGCACGCCCTACCCCCCTGGGCGCGCCCCCTGCCTCGTGGGCCACCTGGCAGCCCCCCGATGCCCATCTTCTGGTATATGGTGTCTTTTGCCCTAAAAAAATTCATAAGGAAGCTTTCAGGACGAAGCGTCGCCGTCTCGAGGCGGAACCTTGGCGGAACCAATCTAGCTAGGGCTCCAGCAGAGCTGTTCTGCCGAGGAAACATCCCTCCGGGAGGGGGAAATCGTCGCCATTGTCATGACCATTGATCCTCTCATCGAGAGGGTCAATATCCATCAACATCTTCACCAGCACTATCTCCTCTCAAACTCTAGTTCATCTCTTGTATCCGATCTTTGTCTCAAAACCTCAGATTGGTACCTGTGGGTTGCTAGTAGTGTTGATTACTCCTTATAGTCGACGCTAGTTGGTTTATCCGGTGGAAGATCATATGTTTAGATCCTTTATGCATATTAATACCCCTCTGATTATGAACATGAATATGATTTGTGAGTAGTTACGTTTGTTTCTAAGGACATGGGAGAAGTCTTGTTATAAGTAGTCATGTGAATTTGGTATTCGTTCGATATTTTGATGAGATGTATGTTGTCTTTCCTCTAGTGGTGTTATGTCAATGTTGACTACATGACACTTCACCATTATTTGGGCCTAGGGGAAGGCATTGGGAAGTAATAAGTGGATGATGGGTTGCTGGAGTGACAGAAGCTTAAACCCTAGTTTATGCGTTGCTTCGTAAGGGGTTGATTTGGATCCATATGTTTCATGTTATGGTTAGGTTTACCTTAATTCTTCTTTCATAGTTGCGGATGCTTGCGAAAGGGGTTAATTATAAGTGGGATGCTTGTCCAAGGAAGGGCAATACCCAAGCACCGGTCCACCCACGTATCAAATTATCAAAGTAACGAACGTGAATCATATAAGCATGATGAAAACTAGCTTGACGATAATTCCCATGTGTCCTCGGGAGCGCCTTGCTTTATATAAGAGTTTGTCCAGGCTTGTCCTTTGCTACAAAAAGGATTGGGCCACCTTTGCTGCACCTTGTTACTTTTTTTACTTGTCACTCGTTACGAATTACCTTATCACAAAACTATCTGTTACCGATAATTTCAGTGCTTGCAGAGAATACCTTACTGAAACCGCTTGTCATTTCCTTCTGCTCCTCGTTGGGTTTGATACTCTTACTTATCGAAAGGACTACGATAGATCCCCTATACTTGTGGGTCATCAAAAATCAACAAGTTTGATTGGCTAGGGAGAGAGATCGAGTGAAAATGGAGCTTTGAGCAACAATGGAGCTTGGGCAGAGAGGAGGTAGTCAACTTGGGGAAGAAGACCCCCTTTATATAGTGGGGGGAAAGATCCAACCGTTACTCACTTATTCAGCCCGCAACATGCGGTACTACCGCACAGACACGCGGTACTACCGCAAGGGCTTGTGGTACTACCACTAGACCGTGCGGTACTACCGCTCGTGCGATAGAGACCAGATGAGGCCCTGTTGCGTATAGCAAAGAGTGGTAGAACCGCCAGAGCGGTACTACCGCGCAGGTTCAACTGGGCTGGGAAGGCACAAACTAATAAAATTACATCTGTGGCCACTTCCGTTGCGTTTCGGTCTGTGCGAAAATCCGGCACGGTACTACCGTTCCCTGAGAGCGGTACTACCGCGTAGGGCGTGGAAGTAAAAAATTACTTCCGCACCTACTTCCGTGCGTGCTAGCATTCTGGGCTAGAGGCCTCGGTATTACTGATCGGGAGGAGCGGTACTACCGCACATCGCGATACTACCGTGGACAGTTGCAGTACTACTGCTCCCTTGAGCAGTACTACCGCACGCCACATAACTTATGGCACTTGGAGACCTTCATCTTCGTGTAGACAAGGGTAAACGATCGGTGCTCCAAAGAAGCGAAGGAAAGGTGGTGCAAAGGAACAAATGTGTACGTGTTGATTCCACCCTAACCTTTCCAAAGCGGACCCCTTCTTCTTCGTCTTCTTCTTCTTCTTCTTCTTCTTCTTCTTGGACTGCCACGACGGAGGAAGACCACAATCCCCTTTGCGAACGTCACGATCCTGCTGTCGCACCCGTTGATATCGCGGTGCTTAGTCCCTCAACTTTGCGCTCCCTCCAATGATCCGCCACGGGATCCAGGGGCCCCAACACCCACTTGGAGGAATGCATGTCATCTTGTGCACCCATGGACTCGGTGAAGGATCCGAGGAGCGGCGGTGGATCTGGGGTGCGACAGAGATGATGCCAAGGGAACCAGCCGCCACATATCTTCTTTGGAGGTAGGAAAACCCAGCGAGGGGTCACTGTAGCCCTTTATGCACCCATATGAATTTATAGCCCGTGACACTAGGGCGGCCTGAAAACGATGCTGGGCCGGGATTGAACAAGCTCACTAGCGGCCACCAGATTGTTGGGGTTGTACTAACCGCATCCGAGCTGGTGGGCCTCTACGGCCCAGGCGCCACCCACCACGCAGCCTCTCCAGGCGTCATACCATGTCCAGACCGAACGAATCCCCCGAGCCCATGAGAGGAAGCCTCAAGAACCCTAGGCGGGAGAGACGCCACCGCCGTCCCGGCGCATCGCCACGGTCCCACAGGCCGGTGAGTCACCAACCAGAAACAACTTCGTCATAGATCCTGGCTAGCACTCTCCAAGATGCATGACGACACCTGAAGATTTTGCTCTGCCGTGACGCGCCCTGCCCGCGGAACTTGAGCGCCCAGGGCTCCGAACCTGCCCCGTCGTCGAATGCGAATCCCTGCTGCCCGGCGCGAAGCGCCGCCTCCCCGATGCAGCCGCTCCGCCATGCCCCGCGACGTGCACGACGAAGTCTCCCACAATGCATCCAACGCCCACCACACTCGTCATCGGAGAAGACGCACCCTCGACTCCCTCATCCCCCGAATCCGAGCCCTCACCCTCCAAAGCTCAGAAGCGGTTCCTCACCGCCGCCAACTCCACCTCCGGACGCGCACACATGACAGTAGCCTCATAGTTTGCTTCCGGTTTGTGGGAAAACAAACGACGGATTGGTCTGCGCATCGATGTGTAATGGCGTTGGATGACAAATTGCGTCCGGACAGCATTACCTGCCCGTGATTCGGCGATTTGAGGGATGCCCTGACGTGACCCTACCCACCGTAGTCTACGTAGTCGACATGTGGTTACTCAAAAAAAAAAAAAACGTAGTCGGCATGCCGGATGCCCTCCGGGATCATGTGCCGACATCCATGGTGGATCGGAGGATGCCCTGACAGGCACGTCGGTAAAATGGGCAGAGCTCACGGGCACGGGGATCCACAACCTCCACGCACCCCCCCCCCCCCCCCCCCTCTTCCCCCCTCTCTTCCTCGTTCGCGGGCTGGGCCCCACTTCCCCTCCACGCGGTACGCGGACACACGACGCTTCCGTCGCAACCCCCACACCTTTCCCTCCCGCCGGCCCATCGCTCGCCGCCTCCCTGCGCACCCAGCCGAGGAGACCGCCATGATGGCGGGCGCCTCAGGCTCAGTCGAAGAGGAGGGAGGACTGAGGGCGGAGGAGTCCCCGTCCGGCGGCGTCGACGTCTGGAGCGACGCCGTCTCCTCCCACGCCCCGGAACACCTCCTCGTCATGGTCCACGGCATCCTCGGCAGGTGCGTGCGCCGTCCCCCCGCGCCCGCGTGTGTTTTGGGCCTAGTGTCGGCTCACGAATCTGATCCAACATCTCCTACTCATAGCTAGGCTACAAATCTGTTTCGCCCGGCAGCGGAATGGACCAGTGGCAGAATGGAATTCGTAAGTAATGCGGGGCATTGCTTGTGCCATCGGGCATGCTAGAGTGGGTAAACATGGGATTCGGCAGAGTCAGTACTTACTGCAAAACAAGAACTACTAGTACTAGTTACTGCGATTTGTCAAACTGGATGGTCAAGCGTGTGGTGATGGTTTTTGAGTTGTATTGTTCAGTGCTTTTCGGTCAAATCAGAGAGTATGATACGGCATGTTCGGTAGAGTTTGTTTCAAGCACCTGATGATCTGTTTGGAATAGGACGGCACCAAATTATCTTTTATCCTGTAGGATTTTATGGACAACATGGTTCGTTATTGAAAGAAGAAGCTCTGTGCTCAATGATCTGACAATAGAAAAGATCAGTATCCGCCCATTCGGCTCAGTCAATCACCCGCTGTTTGTTCATTATGTTAGGCCCACACCCCTTGAAGTTACCGTTATCACTTATTGGAATTGCTTTAACCCTTGGAACAGCCAAGCAAAAGCTACGCCCTCTGTAAAGAAATAACGATCTTTTATTTCTTCAGAGGGAGTACTAGTAGGTTATAAATAAGATTGTTTGCATGCTCTGTTGAGACGAGGTCCAGTTCTTAGTTACAGCTGATCGTTGATCTTTTCATTTCCCAAAAATGGCTTCTAGACATGCTTCTTTACAAGTGCTTGCCAAGTGTGTGTTTTCATTTCTGAACTGATAACCCCTTCTGCTCAAATCTTCTCTTGTTGATCAGTTTGTTTATCTTTTCCTTTGAGCAGTACCAATGACTGGCAATACGCAGCCAACGAATTTGTAAAGCAGCTTCCTGATGATGTAATTGTGCATTGTAAGTTACTGGATTTTGTGCTTTAAACAACTACATTTGCTAATTTGCCTAATTTTCATGCTTTTATTTTTTTAATCATCCATGCCATTCTTTTGTTCTATAAATTAATTTGATAGTTATCAATGAAATGTATGTCTGTTTGACAAAAAGTAAATAAGAAACCATTGGGCAGTTTGTTCATTATTTCTTTCACATACCTAAAACTTAAGTGAAACCCCCTCTTTTATATCGATGAGCATATCTCTATTTTTTCTTGACATGTCACTGTGTTATGTCCGGCCTGACATATGGAAGGCCCATCGGGCAATCTTAGCCCACAAGCTATCTTAGGTTAAATTCGTGCGCAAGTTATCTAGGTTATAAATATAAGTTGTAAGACTCTTTTCAGATCAAGCAATAAGAAGAATATTATCTCCTATTGCCCGGCTCCCTGAGGAGCCGGAAACCCTAGCCGCCAACAGCCCTTCTCCTAGCTCGCGACGGCGCCCTGCCGCCGGCGCGCCCGTTCCTCGCCACGTCCCCCTCCATCCTTCCCTTACCACCTACGCCCTAGACCTGGTAGAGTACTTGATTCTACCAATTTGGTATCCAAAGACACCAGGCCGATCATGTCACTCCCTCCATCACCGCCGCCGCTGCCATCCACCTCCCCCTCGCTCTCGCTGCCGCCGGCCACGTCCACGCCGATGACGGCGATCACGTCCAGCACAACCACCACCACCGCGCCCGCGCCCATCACCACCACGGCGGATCCGCCCCTGCTCCTCTCGCCCGAGGAGATGTCGACCACTCTGCGGGAGCTTGTCCAGGCGGTCAGGGGCATTACCCTCTACCTCGCCTGGAACCAGCCCCCGCCACCAAGCGCCGCCACCACCGTCTACGGGCCGCCGCCGCTCCCGTGGGCCGCACCGGCCTTCCAGGCGCCCTACGGAGGGGCGCCCCAGCCGCCGCTGCTGCTACCGCATTACTCGGCCACGGGACAGCCTTGGCCAGCGTGGCCGGCCTCCACCGCGCTGCTGGGGGGCCAGCCCCAGCAGTTTCTCCCGGCGCCACCGCCGGCCCTCACGACGCAGGCGCCGGTGCAGCAGCTTCCCCAGGCGCCGCCACCATCGACAGCACCGCCACCCGCGTCTAGAACCACGGGTTGGCCCCTGCACCAGGTGCAGTTTCCACCGTCACCATCGCCGTCACTGTCACAACAATGTTTAGTCATAGATCTGCCAGAGTTGTTCCCTTCTGAACTATGGATAAGGATATTAGGATACTCACCCAGAAATGGTTTAACATAATGCGCGTGCACATGTGTGTATCTGGATATTAATTAGTAGTCAATCACAGGGATGTTCTTGACAAGGCTGCATTAAAAATGTATATTTCAAACTAAATATATCGCTATAAACATGATATATTTTTTATGGGAGAACTAACACCATGGTCTAGATCGAACTAATATTTTGGCATGTTTCAACTATAAAGTTGTACCTGATGTACCATGATTGAAATGCAAACTTGGAACCCTTTCTGAATTTGTAACTTCGAGGGAAACATGGGTAGTCTATAAGTTTAGTCATCGAGATTTTGTTATTTAGACTTGTTTGTTCATCTTTGCAGGCAGTGAGAAAAACATGAATACATTGACTCTAGACGGTGTCGATGTTATGGGAGAACGCTTAGCAGATGAGGTAATTGCCATATGCAACAGATGATTTGTACCTGGCTAAATATATAGAGGCTAGCTGATTCACCATACTGATTTTTTCTATTGAAAGGTTTCTGCAATTCAAAACACCATACTGATTTTTCTATTGAAACGTGCTATTGTTCTCTTCTTACTCAGGTTCTTGATGTAATTAGTCGAAAGCCAGAGCTCACCAAAATTTCTTTTCTTGCACACTCCGTTGGAGGCTTAGTAGCAAGATATGCAATTGCAAAACTTTATAGACATCCAAATAGCACGTTTGACAGCAAAGCTGAAGGAACCATATGCGGGTTGGAAGCGGTGAACTTTATAACCGTAGCAACGCCTCACCTTGGTTCTCGAGGAAACAAGCAGGTACTTTGTTGACTGTTTTCCCCTTACCCACCTTGACTTTCATGTGTTCAGATTTGCTTATTTGAAACAACACGGATGATACCTGTTTTGGAACTAATACATAGCTATTTGCTCATTTATGTTCCAGTATTCTTATGTCAAATCTCATTTGTTTTTGCATGCCTCGTACAGTTGTATACTCCATCCGTTCCAGTTCGCTAGTCCCTCTCGTTTTTTGAGTCTAATTTTGACCACCGATTTCATTTAACCAACAAAAAATGAGATATGTGCCACAAGCAGTATATCATTGAATTCACATTCGAAAGAAGTTTCCAACGGTATACTTTTTGTGGTAATTTACTCATATTTTGTTAGTTAAATCCATGGCCAAAGTTATACTCAAACCAAAACAGAGTATTAAAGTTTTGGATACATATAAGAGATGCTTGAGTACTAGATATTTACAGTTTGTTTTCATTTGCTTCAATGCATTTGATGCACATTAAATGGCCCCACAAGGGATGCCCAATCTTCCAAGGTTTTGGAGGGAAAAAAAGAGAGAAGGGATTTAAACCTTTTCTTATGAGAAACTTACAAAACTGTTGCAATGCCTCTGAGCACTTGTCCCTTAAGATCTAAAAATACTCCTCTCAAGACTATCTTGAGTACTTCTCGCAATAAATTGTTATCCTACACAGTTTTGTTTTCATTGGCTTAAAAGCGTTTGATATACATAGAAGGGCCAATATTATGAACCTGCACAGTTTTATTTTCATTGGCTGTGATACACACATAAGGGTCCCACAGGGACTGCCAATATCTTCGAGAATTATGGAGGAAGAAAGCGATGTGTTTCTGTTACAAGAAAGTTACACACTGTTGTCATGCCTCTTGGCTCTTGCCTTCAGGAGATCTACAATAAAATCCTGCAGAACTTCATTTTGAAACAGCCTCATGGATGAAACCTGCACTCAGGCAATAGCTGACACTTGACAGATGGAAATCACACTTTTTACTTGTTCCACTGAATCATTTTGCTGACTTATATATATATATATGATCTTGGAACAGTTTAATGGATAAAGAAACCATTTTGTACAGTTGATTCGTGCTGACTTATGAATCTAGTGATATTATCAGACTCTAAACATACATTGCTTGTTTGCTTTTCTGCTCCAGATTATATGCATTCTTTCCTTCCATGAGCTATTGGTAGAGAAACCCTATATATTCTTTGTTTGATGTGGCGTTCTTCACTGTTATTAGGTTCCACTCCTCTTTGGATTCATTACGATTGAGAAGGTTGCTTCTCGTGTCATCCATTGGATATTTAGGAGAACTGGGAGACATCTTTTTCTTACTGATAGTGCTGAGGGAGAACCACCACTGTTGCAGCGTATGGTTGAAGATTATAGCGATCTTTACTTTATGTAAGGTTTATGTTGCCCTTTGGTTTCTTTTGGACCGCTTCCGATTATGTCTATTTCTCTTGCAAGTTGCAAGTAATATTTTGTTAATTCTGGCTTGTATGGTATGTGATAACTATACTAATTCTGGGTAACTAAACTTTTTTAGATCTGCTTTGCGAGCATTTAAGCGACGAGTGGCATATGCTAATGCTGATTGCGACCGTATCCTAATTATTTGATATCTTTTTATGTAGTACTCACATTGTTCTTTTTCATCTAGGCTTTTTAGCTTTTACTTGTCAATTCTTTAAATTCATGACATTCAGACATCGTTGGCTGGAGAACGTCATCTATTAGAAGAAACACCGAGCTGCCTAAGGTATTTTTTTATTGATTCTGATTGTTCATGCCTTCTTTTCTGGACCATTTATCTGAGAAGGACAACATGATTTTCTCATATCACAATTCTTATGTAAAAATATTCCTTCTGTTTCATCATGATTTGCAGTGGGAGGAATCTGTATGTGAGAAGTATCCCCACATTGTACATGAGGAATACTCTGAAGAAATCAGCGATGAGAAGTGTCAAGATTTGGCAGCAGACTGCGATTTTGACTTACTGGAAGGTTAGATTGATTGTTGCATCAAAAAGTCTGTTTCTCTTCCTTTTTTGAATCTTTCACCAGTCTTAAGTCGGCGTTATCTTCCATTGATGCTTCATACTGAGTCATTGTTCTAGCATGCTTAATCTTCCTTATGTAGATAATATTTGTAATGCTACATAGTTGATAATGAATCCAACATTTCCTAAATCAATTACACCTGTTTAATCATAAAAAAAGATGTTATTTTTACCAAGAACAATTTAGTGTGCCATTTTGGTCTTACGACTGGGCACTTGTTAATTTTGAATGGATCATTAACTGTGCAATGTTACGGAGTTATGCTGCTTCAATCCTGCTGTCATACGATTAGGGTATTCTACATATTATGCTGAATAAGTAGACTAAATGATTTGCAAGAATATGCGTAGTTCCACATCAAAATCTCGCACCTTTGACAGCAGAGAGCAGTTATGTGTATGGAACATAAGATAATTTTCAGACTTTGAAGTTTCAGACTTGAGCAACGCCTAAGATAATTTGACAACTAGGAGATGGTAGTCTATTTGTTTTGTGTATGGAACAGTTAACATAGCAAAGTCCACTGAAATTGTATCTGTTGAGGATTGTTTATAGACTTGTGAGGGCCACATAGGTATCATATGATAGATTTGCATTTGTTAGCACCTCTCCTGGACGGTTTAGTTTCAAATCGGTTCCTTTGTGGAGATTACCTGCACTGCCAGTTCTTAGTTGACTAATTCATGTGATGCCGTACGACTTTAGTAGTTTTGATCTTTTCCTGTGAGATATCGCAATATAACATCTTCAAAGTAGCCTGGATAGTGATATTCAAATTCCTATAATATTTGAGCCGACCCAATGCCGTGTCCTTTTCTTAGGTATGTGTCCGTAAACCTGGTTTGTTGACTCTATAATGTGGAAGTTAAGACTTGGAAGGTTAGTCACAACTAATTGGCAAGCAAGTTATTTGTTCACAGTTCATTGTTGGTATTCAACAGTCAACATTCAACTTGATGACTGCAATCTTGGTGGGGCACTAGATAGATATCATTGTCTTATGTTTCTCACAATGCTACCGCAAGCAGTAGTTATTGACTTCTTCTGTATGGTAAGCAGTAGCATTGTTGGAAAATAGACAAAGTAGCATCATTAGTCATTGCCCATATTGTTCTGTATGAATTCAATATTTGATCATTTTTTAAGACTGGGACCTTTTGATGATATCTGAACATTGAAGTACATTTGATCTATTTTTGAATCCGCACCAATATTTTGTCCTGAAAGATTGTGAAAATACTTACCTTAAACTGACACCATCTTTTTTTCATTTCCCGTTATGCTATCATCATGTAGAAAAAATGGTGACAGGGCTGAGACGCGTTTCATGGGAAAAGGTAGATGTTAGCTTCCACACGAGCATGCGGAGTTTCGCAGCGCACAGCATTATCCAGGTGCCTTGCCGGCCTTCACCGACCCTTGCATTATGGGAAAAAAAAATTCATGACCAAGTCATCCCTTATTTTTGCTGTCATCGCAGGTCAAGTATGCGTTTATGAACGAAGGAGCGGACGTCATACAGCACATAATAGACCATTTCCAGCTCTGAGAATTTCCTTGGCAATGCCACTAGCAATGCAACCTGAAGCTGCAGACTGCAGAGGCTGTCCTACCTCCTACTTACACACATTAGTTCCAGACTCGAGACGAAAACCGCAGTCAGCCCACAGCCACAGGGGAGGCCCGGTAGTATCAAGTTAGTTCTAGATTGTTAATTTATTGCTTAACGGTGTGTAACAGTGCGTTGTAGTGACTGTATATAAGAGTAAGTGCCACGAATTGCTCCGTGCCGTCCGTTGCAAAGAAAGATCACGTCGGAACAGAGAAAACAACATCATCCTTGTTGTACATGTGTCGCTATTATGTGCCCTTGTTACCAATCTAACATGTGACGCTATTTTCCGCCCTGTAGTACATGTACATTCCTGCTCCCCGGTGGTACTGCTACAAATCGGCCGGTTGATTTGTTACAAAATTAAGCCGCCTAGCCGGTGGCAATGCTGAGCGCGGCAAGAAAGCTTCAGCGCAGCAACTTCCATGGCAGAAATGTGCGGCGCTCCATTGCAATACCCGATGAGCTTCAACGGCCTCGTGGCGCTTCATTGCAGTTCCGGTGTGCTTCAATGCAGCTCCGGCGGAGCTTCAACGACTCGCACAACGCTCCATTGCAGTCAGTGACGGAGCTACACATAAACTACTGGGAGGGCCAAACGTAAATGATAAAGATCTGGGGGGCGAAAGGCTAATTTTCCTCTCATCTAGGTCCTTCAGAAAAAATTTCTTAAGGCTTTTCTCCAAGACTGGGGGCAGCGCCCCCTCCCCCCCGGCCTCCTCTCCCCCCCCGGCCTCAACATACCTCTGCCGCTGATTGCAGCCTCAACGCACTTCATTGCAGCACCAGCACCGCAAGCGGAGCACGTTGCGTAGGACGCTAGCAACACCACGAGTGCGTCACGTCGGACGCCGCTTTGCAGCACCACGAGCGTTGTTGCCCAGGCGAGATCCACGGCCAGCTGGCGCTACAAGGCCGGCTGCAACTTGTCCTCCACCACCGGTCCAGACCTCTCGCTCGTCAGTCGTGCAGGTACCATCCATGCCTACGGTGATCGCCACGCCCGGCAAGTGTTTGGTGAAATGCCTTTGTTAATTTTTTTGCCCCTTCTTTGAAGCAATGGATCCGACATGGAGTACATATACGAGCACTACATTGAGTTGTCCAACGACTCGTTCGACGAGAAGGACTATGTGTTTGAAACGACAATGATGCAGACGGTCCTTGCAGACGCGGAGCATGTGGAAGAGCATGTTCTCAGATTCATGAGATCGATCAAGCATCATCGAGTGCTCAATTGGAACAGTGCACTGCCCCTGATGCCCTATTTGCAGACTATTTTTTGCCGACGCTTTTCGGATGCGCAAAAATGTCTTCGATAACCTCTGCAATGGCACACGGTCCTACAATGACTGCTTCATCTTGGAGAAGGATGTCGTAGGAAGGATTGAATTCTCTGGTTACCAAATGTGCACGACTACATTGTGGATGCTTTGCATATGGCACGACCATGAATTCGTGGGATGAATACCACCAGATGTTCCAGATGACATGCGGAGATGGCATAGTCATATTTGCTATTATCGTGGTCGAGGTGTTTGGACCTCAGTACTTGAGAGAACCAACTGTCGCAGACCAAGAGGCTCTTGGCAGTCTGAAGCAAGTGAGTGGTCATGTTTGCTCGGATATCTTGATTTCATGCACTGGAAACGGAACAACTGTTCAAAAGCTCTACAAGGGCAATATCAGGACCATGAAGTCCATCATCATTCTCGAAGTAGTTGCATCATAGGACCTCTCGGTTTGACACATTTTTTCCGGCCTGTCCATGTCTTACAATGACATCAGTGCTGCAGTTATCTCCATTATTTGCTAGGCTGTCTGAAGGCAAGCTCCTCCTTGCAATTATATTGTCAATGGGCATGAATACAAGATGGGACACTATCTGGTTGACAGTATCTATCCTCCGTGGGCTACATTTTTCATGACCATATCTGAGCCAGTTGGTCAGAGAAGATCTCACTTTGCCCAAAGACAAGAAGAAGCTAGAAAAGATGTGAAGAGGGCATTTGGAGTGCTCGAGGCTCGTTTTGCCTTTGTTCGTTGACTTGCTAAACATTGGGTCCGAATAACTTGTGGGAGGTAATAACATGTTGTGTGATCATGCACAATAACTTGTGGGAGTATGATCATGGAGGATAAGGGTGAATATCTTGTCACAACTCTTGAATCTAAGAGCATGCGTGATCCTATCAAACATTCAGATCGGAATCCGGTTATGTTTGATGAGTTTCTTCAAATGCATCAACAAATTCATCATCGAGCAACTTATAAACAGCTCAAGGAAGTTCTGATTGAGGATGTTTAGACGGTTAAAGGGGACAACTACTCCCTCCGTTTCCAAATATAAGTCTTTCTAAAGATTTCAACAAGTGAGAACATACGAAACAAAATGAGTGAATCTATACTGTAAAATATGTCTACATACATCCGTATGTTGTAATCTATTTGAAATGTCTAAAAAAATTTATATTTAGGAACGGAGGGGTAGAACATATGCTCTAGTTTAATTCAAGTTTGAACTATGTTAATTTTAAAAACATTGTTCGGTTGTAATTTTTAAATTAGAAGTACTGTCGTATTTGAACATTCTCAATCATCTACGATTTGATATATTTTTATTTTGAGTTTGTGAACTTTAAGACGAAAGTTTTAGGGTTGGATGGCTGGCTGATTTGAGGGTTAGAGATGCCCATACACCGAATAGTAAGAAATTCAAATTGTTCAGCTAGAGGATGTTGTGCGCTTGTAGTCTTGTGACTGACCTACCAAAACGGTGAAAAAACGACATATTTACGAACTTACTGTTGAGTAAATAGGCAATTTCTCGATTAAATTAATCCACGAGTAAATCACTAGCATGGCATTAACTAAGTTGATGACGTACTGACTTTGATCTAAACATGCACGTACTAAGCAAACAGTAGACAAATCTACACATACTGCTAGTACTGCTAATATGAAAATAATCAGGAGCGGGATAAACGAGTTATTCCCTCCAGTAGGCCATGCAGAGGCCGCGGCTTTGGTGGCAGCAGCGGCGTCCTCGGCGGCCTTCTTGTCGGCTTCAGCTTTCTCGGTGGCGGCACGGTCGGCGTCGGTGGACATGGTGATGATGAAGGCGACGCGGACGTAGAGGAAGTAGACGATCGGAAGCGAGCAGTCGCGTAATCGCTGCCCAAAAACCTATTCGCCCCTCACCCCGTACAGGAACCAGAAGGGCGTGGTTTCGGAGACCTGCTCTCCCATCGACCGTGTACGCGGCGGACGGGATGGAGTCACCGGCGGCAGCAGCAGCAAAGGAACGATGGTGGGCGTGCGCGTGAGCAGATGTGATCTGTCCGTGGCGGCTAGGGTTAGGGACACAACACACTTATATAGACGCAGCCGCGTGGAGAGACGTGGGCTTGACCCACGTCCGAGTCCGTGACAGCCCACGATCCGACGTCTCAGATCGTGGCACTGCTGTCAGAACCTCTCCGTTAGTGACTGGCAAAAATAAGCGCATAGGTGTGATCTCGGCTCGGCTCATTCCCGCTACCCGCGGCGCATCGTGACGAGGCGAGGCGTGGCGAGGCGGGCGGCGGAGGAGGAGCGCGCGAGGGCCTCTTCTCTTCTCAAGCTCCAATAGCATGTAGAAGAGAAACCCTTATAAACCACTCCAACTCTCCTTCCACTTTCGGGGTGGGACTAAACTTCCCACCACACCTAGTGCCATATAACCCACATGGGCCCTTAGAGATTTTTCAGAAATTGCAATATGGGCCTAGAGCCCATCTCAGATTTTAGCAATCCCCCACCAGATCTCGAGGGCCCATTGTGTCCTCTGTTCCAAATACTGTTTCAATATATCAGTGTTTTAGTGAAGACCTGTTAAGGTTGAACTTCACCTAGAGCAAGTAGCTACACTCCTTCACAACTGAACAATGGACTATGCCTTGAATTGTCAGTTTGGCGTAAAGAAGTTTCACCACATGTCTTACCAGTACTGGGCTGCCGAAGGCTGACCCCTCGGGTGGAGCATATAAGTCACACTCCTGGCCTATTCATGAGCTTACTAGAGATCACCCCAATCTCATAGACTGTGACTAGCAGTCGGGCTCACATAGGTATGTTCCTCCAAAGATCGCTCTGTAGGATAGCATCTTGCTTATACATATAAGCCTTGGAACACATTAAGACAGTAGTCATCCTTCCATACAGTTTCCGAGAGTATTGCATCTCCAACGGAGTGGGTTAGTAAAGTTACTCTCCTCAGTTCACCACTGGCTTGTTTTCCCAGGTCCTACTTCACGGGATCTCCGATCACATAGGTTGGGTTACCACCATGGTAACTCATGTGGGTCTCATACCCATCTCCCTCGATGCACTATCTATCACTACACGTGATAGCCCTTTCGTAAAGGGATCTGCCAGATTCTTAGCCGTATGGACATAGTCCAACGCTATCACTCCGGAGTTTCTTAATTTTCTGACAGCTTTTAATCTCATTCTTATGTGTTTGTTGGACTTCATGTTGTCCTTTGAACTCTTCACCTTGGTGATGACAGTCTGATTATCACAGTTCATAAGGATAGCCGGAACCGGTTTATCAACTAGTGGCAAGTCCATCAAAAGATCTCGAAGCCATCCTGCTTCAACACCAGAAGTGTCTAATGCTGTTAATTATGCTTCCATTGTCGATCTCGTTAAAATCGTTTGCTTGCAAGACTTCCAGGAAACAGCGCCACCTCCAAGAGTAAACATATACCCAGTTGTGGCCTTCATCTCATCAGCATCAGAGATCCAATTCGCATCACTATACCCTTCAAGTACCGACGGGTCTCCGGTATAGTGAAGTCCATATTTCATAGTACCTTTCAGATAGCGCATAACTCTTTCAACAGCATGCCAATGTACATCACCCGGTTTGGAAACAAACCGGCTCAGTTTGCTCACAGCAAATGCGATGTCAGGCCTCGTTGCGCTCGCTAGGTACATCAGTGAACCAATGATTTGAGAATATCTCAATTGATCTTTAGCCATGCCTTTGGACTTTAGAATCAACACGCTAGGATCATATGGTGTTTGAGATGGTGTGCAGTCCGAATATCCAAAACGACTCAACACCTTCTCAACATAATGGGATTGCAGAAGTGTGATCCCACCCTCATTATCTCTCAGTAGCTTGATGTTCAAGATAACATCAGCCACACCAAGATCCTTCATCTCAAAGGTCTGAGACAGAAACGACTTAACCTCCTCAATGACTTTGAGGTTGGTTCCGAATATCAGTATGTCATCAACATACAAGCACAGTATAACTCCTTCGCCCCCACCATGGAGATAGTATACACATTTGTCAGCTTCATTAACAACAAAGCCAACAGATGTCAGAGTTGTATTAAACTTATCATGCCATTGCTTAGGTGCTTGCTTCAGGCCATATAAAGATTTCATCAACCTACACACCTTTCTTTCCTGACCATCTATCACAAAGCCATCTGGCTGTTGCATGTAAATTTCCTCATTTAGCTCTCCATTCAGAAAAGCCGTCTTAACATCCATTTGATGGACGAGAAGACCATGTGAGGCCGCTAACGAGAGTAATGCTCGAATGGTGGTCAGTCTAGCCACAGGTGAATAAGTATCAAAAAAATCTTCCTCTTCTTTCTGGTCATAGCCCTTGGCCACAAGCCTAGCCTTGTACTTTTCAATCGTACCATCGGGCCTAAGCTTCTTTTTGAACACCCACTTACATCCCAGTGGTTTGCAACCATAGGGACACTCAGTGATCTCCCATGTACCGTTAGCCATGATGGAATCCATCTCGCTACGGACCGCATCCTTCCAGTAGTCAGCTTCTGGAGAGGCATACGCTTCTGAGATAGAAGTGGGAGTATCATCCACGAGGTACACAAAGAAATCATCACCAAAGGTTTTTGCAGTTCTTTGTCTCTTGCCCCTACCAAGGGTTTCCTCGTCATCCTCCTCAGGATTTTCATCATGTGTTCGTTCATAATATTCCATAGGAATGGCAGACTCAGGAGTCTCCTTAGATTCCTGTCTAGAAGTGCTTTGCATATCTCTCATGGGAAAAATATCCTCAAAGAATGTAGCATCCTTAGACTCCATAATTGTACCGACCTTCTGGTCAGGTACCTCAGATTTCACTACTAGAAATCTATAGCCAACGTTGTTCTTAGCGTAGCCCAAATTAACGCAGTCCACAGTCTTGGGTCCAAGCTTACGCTTTTTGGGGATCGGCACATTGACTTTCGCCAAACAGCCCCAAGTGCGCAAGTACGAGAGTGTTGTCCTTCTCTTTGCCCATTTCTCATAGGGAGTGATCTCATTATCCTTTGTCGGAACTTTATTCAGGACATGACATGCCGTCAATATAGCCTCCCCCACCATGCTTTGGATAAACCCGATGTATCTAACATGGCGTTAACCAGATCAGTTAGAGTACGGTTTTTCCGCTCGGCAATCCCGTTTGACTGGGGAGAATAGGGAGGCGTCCTCTCATGAATAATTTCGTGTTCCACACAGAAGGAATCAAACTCACTCGAGAAGTACTCTCCACCGCGATCTGACCAGATTCGTTTAATTTTCTTTTCAAGTTGATTCTCAACTTCTGCCTTATAGATTTTAAAGTAGTGTAGAGCCTCATCTTTAGTATTTAACAGATATACAGAGCAATATCTAGTGGAATCATCTATCAATGTCATGAAGTATTTCTTTCCGCCTGTAGTCAACACACCATTTATCTCACAAAGATCAGAATGTATGAGTTCTAATGGTGCCAAGTGCCTCTCCTCCGCGGCCTTGTGAGGCTTGCGAGGTTGCTTAGCTTGCACACATGATAGGCACTTAGAACCTTTGGCTAAAGTGAAACTCGGGATTAAATCCAACTTGGCTAGCTGTGTCATAACACCGAAACTAATGTGACAAAGACGTGAATGCCAAACTTCAGATTCAATAACATTCGAATGAATATGGTTCACGCCTTTATTACAAAAATCTGCGAGGGAAAGGCGGAACATCCCTCCGCTCTCATAACCTTTTCCAACAAAGAGTCCATATTTCGTAACAACTAATTTATTAGACTCGAAAATCAACTTAAACCCTTCTCTACATAGAAGGGAGCCACTAACGAGGTTCTTCTTGATGGCAGGGACATGCTGCATGTTCTTCAGCTGCACGATCCTTCCCGAAGTAAACTTCAGATCGACCGTGCCAACACCATGAACAGAAGCACTCGCGCCATTCCCCATCAATACGGACCCGTGACCTGTGACCTAGTAAGAAGTGAACAATGAAATGTCAGCACACACATGAACACTTGCACCTGTGTCCACCCACCAATCGGTAGGCTGAAACACTGAAAAAACAGTAAACAAATTACCGTACCCAGATGCACCATTCTCATTGTTGCACACAATCATGTTGACAGACTTGGAGTCCTGTCCTGGCTTCTTATACTTGTTTGGGCACTTGTTGGCCCAATGTTCAACCAAACCACAAGTAAAGCAGCCCTCATCCTTCTTGTTCTTCTTGAAGGTCTTCTTACCCTTCTTCTTAAAGTCGGTATTGTGTTGGACACCGTTCTTTCCCTTGGGCTTGTGGGAGTTGAAATTCTTCTGGTTCACCATGTTGGCGACAGAAGTCCCTTCGGCCCCTTTTCCGTGCGAGTCCTTTGCCCTCAAATTCTGCTCAACACTCAGATGGCCAATGACATCCTCCACAGAGAATTCACGCCTCTGATGTTTCAGAGTGGTGGCAAAGTTCCTCCAGGAATTGGGGAGCTTAGCAATTATGCAGCCCACGACAAACTTGCCCGGTAACTCGCACTTCAGAAGCTCAAGCTCCTTAACAATGCATATTATCTCATGAGCCTGCTCCAGTACAGGACGGTTCTCAACCATCTTGTAATCGTGGAATTGCTCTACAATATACATCTCGCTCCCTGCATCGGCGGCCCCAAACTTAGATTCGAGCGCCTCCCACAAGTCCTTGGCGACATGCACATGTAAATATGCGTCGACCAGTTTATCTCCGATCATGCTAAGAACTGCTCCGAGAAACACAGTGGTTGCCTCCCTGAACGCCTTCTCCTGTTCAGGAGCAATCGTTCCCGTGGACACACCGGTGACCCAGAACACGTTCATAGCCGTGAGCCATAAAGTGGTCTTTGTCTGCCAACGCTTAATATACGTACCGGTAAACTTATCCGGTTTCAGTGCTGCGGCAAAGCCACTTGCCGAAAAATTCCTACACATAATAGGTTTTTGGATTGTTGAGTAAATAGGCAATTTCTCGATTAAATTAATCCACGAGTAAATCACTAGCATGGCATTGACTAAGTTGATGACGTACTAACTTTGATCTAAACATGCACGTACTAAGCAAACAGTAAACAAATCTACACATATTGCTAGTACTGCTAATATGAAAATAATCAGGAGCGGCCATGTAGAGGCCGCGGCTTTGGTGGCAGCAGCGGCGTCCTCGGCGGCCTTCTTGTCGGCTTCAGCTTTCTCGGTGGTGGCACGGTCGGCGTCGGTGGACATGGTGATGATGAAGGCGACGCGGACGTAGAGGAAGTAGACGATCGGAAGCGAGCAGTCGCGTAATCGCTGCCCAAAAACCTATTCGCCCCTCACCATTACAGGAACCAGAAGGGCGTGGTTTCGGAGACCTGCTCTCCCGTCGACCGTGTACGCGGCGGACGGGATGGAGTCACCGGCGGCAGCAGCAGCAAAGGAACGACGGTGGGCGTGCGCGTGAGCAGATGTGATCTGTTCGTGGCGGGCGGCGGAGGAGGAGCGCGCGAGGGCCTCTTCTCTTCTCAAGCTCCAATAGCATGTAGAAGAGAAACCCTTATAAACCACTCCAACTCTCCTTCCACTTCCGGGGTGGGACTAAGGGCATCTCCAGCCGTTCCGTCCCCCAGGGCGTCTAAATTCGGCATCCTGGGGGCGTGCCGGCGCTAGCTCGGCCCCTGGGGGCGAGCTAGCTCCTAGTCACGCACCCACGCGCCGGCCCCAGGACGCGGTAAATTCAAACTTGGTCGTTCCCTCTCTCAAGACGCCGCAAGTCCGGCGATCGGGCATAGTCTGTCGTTACAAAAAACAGAGCGCCGCCGCCTCGGCGGGGTTGGTCCCAGGTGTTGGCGGAGTCGGCGTGCGCGAGCTCGGCGGTGTCGGAGCTGCTTCGGTGTTGGGCTGCGTCGGCGCGGCTTCGACACTGCTGGGCGGCGACGTAGAGGCTTCGCTCGGGCTTGGCGTCCATGCGGCCGTGGGCGTCGTCGGCGTCGTGGGCGTTGCCGTCGGCAGCTCGTTCAGGATGAGGCCGCGCTGCACCAGGTACCACGCCTTGAGCTTCTCGTCGTTGCTCTGGAGCATGTCTACCCCACCCATCAGGAAAGCCATGTCGGTGTTCCTCTTCTTCGCGGCGACGTTCGTCCGGAGCAGGTCGAGCTTGATGGCGTTGTTCTTCATTAGCGCCGACCACCGCGCCTCGGTCTTCTCTTCGCGTAGGACGGCCCGGGCCTGGACGTCGGCGAGGCAATGCTCGATGGACTCCTGCACTCGCGCGGTTGCCGCGTCGGCGTTTTTCCCCTTCTTGGCCAATTTGTGGCCGTCCGGTCGCCCTTCCGACGCGCCCGAAGTCGGCGCGTCCGGCTTGTACGTCTCCTTGGCCTTGTCGAGGGCACGTCGGACTTCCGCCCACTTCTCGCACTTGTCAATGCGCTTGTAGACGTGGAGGTGCTTGAAGTCGGCGTCTTGGTTGTCACCCCGGAACATGGCGAACATGCGCAGCAGCTGCGCGGATGGACGAACAGTTGGCGAAAGGCGGGCGCAGGGGACGAAGATGTGCGGGCGAACGGCGTGCGTACCTGATCCTCAACGCTGGCGCCGCTCTCCGGGCGAGCCGCGACCTCCTCGACGATTCCGTGCCATTTGTTGCACGCCAACTGGATACGCCCCCAATGGTTCGCCATCGCCTTGGACCCGCGCTGCATGTAGACGCCTTTGAAGTAGGGGTCGACGAGCTTCCGCTCGTCGAACTCGGCCTTGATGCGGTCCCAGTACGTCTCCAAGCTCTGGTTCGCGCCGGTGGTCGGGTCGAGGCAGACGACTTTCCACGCTTCGGAGATGCATTCCTCCTCCTTGGACGTCCATTTGATGCGCGGCTCGCCCGACCTAGCCGCCCGCTTCTTTTTCTGGCGCCCCTTCGTCGGAACAGGAGCCGGCTCCTCCTCCTCCTCCTCCTCGGGTTCCTGCGCATCGTCGCCGTAGACGTAGCCGAGCTCGGCCTCCATGTCACCGCTGAGGTCGACTACCTCGTCCTGGGTGGCGAACCCGGGAGACGAGGCGGCCGCGGCCGATCCTGTCGCGATGATGTCGTCCATGTCGGCTCCCGTGTCGTCGGCGTCGCCGAGGTGCGAGAAGGGCAACGGCCCACGGTAGAGATGAGGTGTCGGTGTGGTCGCGTAGGCGGGGGGCGGCGAGTAGTTGTATGGTGGGTACTGCACGCCGGCGAAGGCGGGCGATGGCGTGCGCGTAGCGGGGTGACCATTGGGGAAGGTCACGTTTGGGTTGAACCCGCCGTGCGCGTCGCCGTCGGCGTAGCCGGGCGACGATGAACCCCATGAAGATCCGGCGCCTTGCTGTCCCCAGGGCGCGTACTGGTGGGCGTGGCTGACGACGGGAGGATTCATCCCCGCCTCGACAGACGAGGAAGACGCCGCCGCGCGCGCCGCGTTGTCGCGGGCCTTCTTGGCTATCCCCCTGTTCCGCCTGTCGGCGGTGACTGCTTCTCGCCGCTGAACTTCCACCCTCCACTCGGCGTTCGACAGGCCTGGCGGCTTCGTTGGAGGCGCCCTCGGCTTCCTCTGCTTCGGTTGGGTCACAGCGCCTGTCGCGGTCGCCGCCGCGCGCGGCATGGAGTACTTCTTCGGCGGCATGGCGGCGGGATGCGAGCGGGGTTGGCGGGAGAAGGGGGGAGAATGGCGGGAGCAAGGCGAGCGAGCGGGAGAGAAGCGAGAAAAGCGGCAACAAAACGGCGGGAAAAGGCCCTCGGGTCGCCTCCAGTGCGGGCCCACGCGCCTTTTTCGCTTGTGCCGGCTCCCCAAGCGCCCCCCAGGGCGCCGGGTTCGGCCTGGGTCCGCCGGCACCAGTTTTGGCGCGAGCCGGCGAAAAACGGACTTCTGGGGGCGCGACTGAGGCCTTTTTTCGGCGCCAGCGCGGCGAAATCGCCTGGGGAGGGCCTGTTGGGGGCGCGGCTGGAGATGCCCTAAACTTCCCACCACACCTAGTGCCATATAACCCACATGAGTTCTTAGAGATTTTTCAAAAATTACAATATGGGCCTAGAGCCCATCTCAGATTTCAGCACTTACGTGGCCGCCGAAATGTGCGGCAGGCAGCGGTGCATCACCGTGTGTGTGCGACGCCGAAGTCCGTGCAGTGCATGAGGAACGCAGCAGCTTTGGAGGAACAGGGGGAAGCCAGCGGCAGAAAGGAAAGCTGCTTGCTTTCGTACGTACACACACGCCTCGCTTGGCTTGGCTACCTTTTTGGTTGGTTCACGTCGGGCGTCGGCAGTCCGCACGGCAAGCACATCTTCCCCTGCTTTCCTGGACGGAAACATCGATAAAAAAGACGAGGCAGGGCGGCAGGGGCAGGCAGTCGGTACGCCGCGCGCCTACAAGACCATGCTCTTTTCTTTCTTTTCTGACTTTACATCCCCTCCGGTATGGAACACGATGAACCAAGTCGGGCCGTGCGCATCGGAAATGATATTACCACCGAACCCATCTTGTTCAACATGGCGCCGAGACGATGGAAGTGGAGCCCAGGCGGTCGGTGCGCACGACTCTCGAGACACGCCGCCGCTGCACGGACGTCGCGTACGTGTTGACATCGCCGGCCTGCCTCTGCCTGCCTGGCTGTCGCGTGTGTACGTACGTGCGCGCGGCACGGCCGGTGGCGTGGTGAGGGTGTATGGTCAAGTCAAGCGGGACAAACATCTGCCTCCGTTTCTTCACCGTTGACGATCGGCTCGTTGCCGGTGCGGCGGCACTTGTCAACTCGCTGGCTTCCATTTCATGCTACGCTAACCTGACATCACTCATTTGCTTACCGGACGTACACGCGGATACGAATAGCTATACAGATACTGATTCATCGTATGGACGCGTTCCGGGACTTGAAATTTCGCCCGTGTACGTACTGGTCAGGACTCGGGAGCAAGCAACACCAACATTGTGTCTAGCTTGGCCGGCAAGCTGGCCTCTTGGCACTAGACAGATTAATGCGGTTCTCGGCCGGGGAGGATTGCGAATGGTCCACGTATAAATTTGATCCGGTAAATCGTTGTCATCGGTCGCCTACCGGTCCCTTCTGCCTCTGCAGCAATCTTGGCCTCAGCTTGTTATACTTGTGACTGATGGCGATGCGGCCACCCACATATATATGGAAAATTCTTCTTCATGCTTTTTTTCATGATAGTACGTGTCTCATTCATATTATAACGATCAAAGTACAAGTCATGTAAAGATCGACATTACAAAATTGAAAAGATAGCATGTCATCTTTGAGCTTGACACCAATGCCCATCACATGCCTCCGGCATCACTACATTAGTCATCGAAAAAATAATGACAGATCACTTCCTCACCCGAGCTTGACATGGCTCCATCGCTGATATGCAGCTTTGCGGACCTCCAAAATGGCTCACCAAAAGTGAAGCCATTGCTATTGAATGAAGCAGACCGGGGCAACACCCGAGACACAACATCGAACTCCAGATCTGACACCCCACCACGACTAAGACGCCGAAGGAGGAAACCACGCCCGCCATCTATCAACCACGAACCCAACACATGTTCCATCTTCCAGATATCGCCGATGCAAACCACAATTTGCATCCACTCCTGAACTACCTCCCAAGATCCACGCCGATGTTGGAGCAGATGCCGTCGCAACGGCGGAGCCGGAGGACACATGTCCACCACATGGATGCCGTCGCGGTCACACCATCATTGCTCGAATAGACTGGTTTTCAAAACCATCCACAACCATACCATAGGGCCGATCGCCTTGTCGGGGAAGGATCTGAAGAATCTTTACTCAGCGCCACCATCGCCGCCAAAGTCAAGACGATGAACAGCCTAAAAAGAAGCTACTTCAGCCTAAAACTATCCACACACACGTGGAGGGGCGCTGCCGGAGGACAGCGGCGGAGGAACTCATTTCGGGAGAGACGCTGGCGAGGTTGCCCTTTTTCTTCGAGAGGAAGAAAGAACGGTGAATTCTTCTTCATGCTTGATTGGGCCTCCCTCTGCCCAAAGCAACAATGTACGTACTTTTCACTCCCCATATCTACTACCCCTATAAAACAGGAAAGGGCGGAGAACCAATTCATCTCATCCATCAAATCCTGCAATCTGATGGTCTACATCGCTCCAATGTACTAAATGTATTTTATGCTTTAATTACCCACCATGTGTACCACTGCTTGAGAGGGGGGGGGGGGGGGGGGGGGGGGGCTATGTTCCTGAAGATTAAAACACTGATTTGTCAATTCTCTTAGCAATCTTCTGGTTTGTGTGGTCCTATTGTTGGCATGCTCAGGAGTCAAGAGTGGTGACAAATTCATATTGTGAGAATATGTCAATGCTGTTGAGACTGTCTTTCTGCGACGTGTGTTTATCTCTGTAATGTGTATGAAACTATGGATTCTAATTAATTTGCTAAAATAGTAGCTGCTTACCCTGATTTCTAATGATCGTGAGAGCATTTGTTAAGTGGGGTGCATTGCTATTTTAGTAGTTCAATGGTGATTGTGCTGAATTTCTATTATTGTAATGGTATATGGGACTGGAAGTTCCCTATTTTGATATCTTTTGCTGGAATGTGTAACGTCATGGCAATTTATTGATTTGAACCTTGCACTTGTAGGGTTTCCACAACACTATGTACGATCTAAACAATGGCTAAAAATATTTACAGGAGCATTTGTTTCAAACAAATAATTTTTATCTAAAGATATTTCTAATACTTTAGTGTGTATGATGCATTTTAGATAGTACTCCTTCAATTGTGTGTGTTTGATTGTTATTGCAATTAACAAAATATTTAAAATTACAGTGAAAATGTACAATCTCTAATACAATGGTTATTAACATTTATATTTGTTAGACGTGTGTTGAACGTGCATGCTTACTAGTATATGTTAGAGCGGCTCGTTCTCTACCTCGTCATTGTTACAACAAAAAAAAATACTCTGCTTAGGACAACTCCAACGGCCTGGCACATTTCGTCCGTCCGCATCTTGTTTCTATCCACGCGGACAAAAACCACGGCCTAACGGGGTGACGCAAACTAACCGATGTCTGTTATGATGTCCGCTTTGACCTATTTCTAACCCAAATTTGGACTAGATTTACGAGGCTATTTTGTTTGAGCCCCAACTTGCCCCACCAAAAATTTGGCATGACCAAGGCAAGGGCAAGACCAAAATTTTGACAAGTTGTTGGTGTTTGGATTGTGACCATTATGTCCTCCAAATTTTTGGCAAATGAGACCGTTGTTTTGTTTGGTTTGTGACCAACTGACATGACAATTAATCTAGTTCCAAAAATATTTAATTTCATATATCAAATATTAACCACCAGGGGACTCAGGCAGGGGGACCCCCTCTCCCCTTACCTGTTTTTGTTATGCTCAGAGAGGCTCTCTAGTATGCTAGCTCATGAGGAGGAGGTGGTACACCTGAAGGGAATTAAAGTTTGTAGAAGTGCCCCCACTAACTCACACCTTCTTTTTACAGATGACTCTCTAATCTTAATGAAGGCCAATGTGCAAAGTGCTAACACATTGAAAAGAGTTTTGGATACTTATTGTGGGAGCTTGGGTCAGATGGTAAGCAATGACAAATCTAGTATATTTTTTAGCCCAAATACTCCAGTTGGTACAAGAGAGGATGTTTGTGGGGAACTACATATTGTAACTGAAGCCCTCTCAGATAGGTATTTGGGGCTGCCCACTATAGACTATAGTTGGTGTTGATAGAAGTGATTGTTTTCAGCACCTTGTTGACCGAGTTTGCCAGCGTCTCAAAGGGTGGAAGGAAAAATTCCTTTCGGTGCAGGGCAATGAAATCTTATTAAAGTCAGTGGCCCAAGCAATTCCATCTTATGCAATGTCAGTATTTAAACTCCCTAAAGGAATTTGTAAAACAATCATTGATGAAATAGCTGGTTTTTGGTGGGGTGATGGTGAGGAGAAGAAAAGGATGCATTGGTTTGCATGGTGGAAAATGTGTGTACCGAAGAAGAAAGGGGGCTTCGGATTTAGAGACCTTCACGGTTTTAACCTTGCTATGTTAGCAAAACAGTGTTGGCGACTAATCCAGAATCCAAACTCTCTATGTGCACGCGTTTTGACCACAAATATTATCCCGACGGAAACATCTTGCAAGCTAGACCAAAGAACGGGTCGTCATTTACTTGGTAGAGCATAGTTGTAGGTATTCAAACTTTCCGGAGGGGGTGCATTTGGCATGTAGGTACAAGAGCACAAATTGATCTATGGCGGGACCCCTGGATCCCTTCGAGTCCTTCAAGGAAGGTAATCACCCCTAGAGGTGCAATGATGCTCAGCTTTGTGGAAGAGCTTATTGATCCACGCCTTGGACAGTGGGACAAAGTGCTAATCAGAGATGTATTCTCTCCCGTTGATGCTCATAGGATCCTTCAAGTTCCTTTGAATGTGCAGATTATGGAGGATTTTATTGCTTGGAACTACACGCGATCAAGAACCTTTTCGGTTAGATCAACATATCACAGGGAGTTCGAGCACCAATATGTGTGGCATCTTACTAGAACAGATGGAAAAGGAAACATATAGATGAATACGATATGGAAGGAAGTGTGGAACCTAAAACTCCTAGGGAAAATTAAGCACTTTATTTGGAAGGCACTAAATGGCTCATTGCCTTGTTTTGGAGTACTGGCTAATAGGCATATTCCGGTAGAGCTGCAATGTCCTTTTTGTTCTATTGGGCTGGAAGACATCCATCATTGTTTATTTACGTGTAAAAGGGCGAAGGAAAGTCTGGATTGAATTGGGTTTGTAGGAAATCATCTCGCATGTGGATTGCTAGGATCACTCAGGTTCGCTTACAGTCGAGGTTCCTAGCCTGACTAAGACAGCCAGGGAGAGTCTACCCACTGCAAAATTTATTATGATGGCTGCTTGGTACTTGTGGTGGCAGCGCCGCCAACACGTGAAGGGAGAAGTGATCCAAACTGCGGACCGAGCTGCTACATTGACCAGAGTTGTAGCTACTAATTTCGTTAGAGCGTACACAGACAAGCAGCCGGATAGAAGCCATGATCACATGTCGAAGCGTCCGCTCAACGACATGATAAAATCAATGTCGTCGCGGCCTTCCAAGCCGAAACTTTGTCAAGAGCAACAACTACGATCGCATGCGATAGTCGAGGGAAGTTTATTGCTGCAACAACTTGGTACATCCCTCAAGTTAGCAATGTCGACTCAACGGAGACAGTGGCAATCTGTAATGGCCTATACTTAGCGGGGAAGATCGGATGCAATAAGATCCTAATTGAATCAAACAATAACTTGGTGGTTGAGTCAGTAAAAAAACAGATGCTCATGCTGGACATGATGCGGTTATGGTGGCAGAGCGTAAGCAGCTAGCTCTAGATTTTGCTAGTGTTGACTACTCACATTGCTTCCGCGAGGTGAATGAGGTAGCACACACATTACTATTTTCTGGAAATTGTCTGTCCCGGACTTTATTTCTCATCCACTGTAAATGACTTTGCTATTATTTGAGGAATAAAGTTTTATTGGTTCAAGAAAAATGACATGGCATGCTACATGTACTTCATTTTGGTATGTTTGGATACCTAAGAATTGCTGCATGCGACCGCTAATCACGAACAGGCTCGCATAATTAAAAGCGTTGTTTATTTGTCACCCGAAAATTCTACTTATCTTAGATGCATGCACGTGGTAGGTGTTGGAAAACATAGTAGAAAACAAAAAAAATCGCACCTACGATCACCCAAGATCAGTATGAAGATGCATAATGGGTTGGGATCACGATCTTTACCAGCACCAAGTTGCAGCAGAAGAAGAATGTGTCGGTGTAGATCATACTTGGAGTCCCTTGAACCGTCCATGAACGATCCCTTGTACCGCCCACAAACAGTTCCTCGAACCGAAAACCGAAAGCATGACCACTCTACTTGGTTGCAAGGGTGCAACCTTCACGATCCGAGAGCACATCACCGTCCAGAGCTAATCGCCGCCGGAGAATTAGAGGGAGGAGAGTAGAACCACACTGGGCTTCTAATTATGAGGACAAGAGGATTACCCTAGATATAATTAGTCAACTAGGACCAACTAGAACTATAACTAGAAGAATTACAGGAGGGTCCAAAACTTATATACCAAAAGAGGACAAATCTTCAAGTATATATAGGTTAGAGGGGAGAGGGAGGGCTGCCACCAAGGAGGGAAAGCTTCCTTGGGGCGCCAGCCAAGGGGGGGGCGAGGAGTTGGACTCCTCCCGCACTCCTAATCGGCCTCCTTCCTTAGGGAAGGGAGGCTCCTGCCTACTTGGGCCTTTGTGGGCCAAGTTGCGTTCGACCTCTTGGCCTTTTTAGGCCCATTGATATTAAATGAAATATAAAATTGTTCTAATTACTTTTGGACCGTTATATATATAATTTAACATCCCCGAAAACATTTCCACCTATATATATATTTATCGGTAATACCCGGTATTACCCAATATTCACCAAAACCCTTCCGATGACCTCGAATGCTTCCCGATCCTCTCGGAACCATTCCATCTATTCATGAAATAATTCCAAAAATATATTCTCATGAATCCCATCCTACTAGCACTCAGCAGATCATAATTTCCTTAAGCTTGTGACCCCGTAGGTTCGGTAACTCATAGACATGAACAAAACCGTTCATTCAATGACCGACAACGGCATCGTGGACATCAGTATCGATCCGTAAGAGCACATGAATGATATTCGAGTGAACCTTTGGTTATCATGTGATGTTCCCTTTGCTTCATGATACTTCACAAAACTCGGGATGCATCGGTCCCGAGTCATTACCATGCTCAATATACTGAAATCCTCATTACTGGTTTTGTTCTTCTTTCTCATTATTGTGTTTCAGCATCCCTGTTGTAGGGTGGAACCCTAAGATGGATCTTTCAAAAATTGGAGGGGAAATCCCCAAACAAGATGAACACAAAGGGGAAAACACAAAAGGAACACTCAAGAACAAGTCCAATCACACATCCACTAGACTCAAATCCACACAAGATCCACAAAGGTACATAAAAAACAAGGGGAACATGGATACATGGTAAAGTTCATCTCAAATCCAAAGGGAGATGAGGCCTTGGTGATCTAGGTAGATCCTTCCCTCAAGGGGGTCTTGAATCCCTAGGGATCTTCTCCAAAGGAGGCCTTGAACTCCAATGGAGTGTCTCTCTCTCAAGAGGAGGAATCCCACAAGGGGAGGTACATGAGCTAAGCTCTAATGTCTAGATCTATTCTTAGCTAAGTCTAAATGGAGGAGGAAGAGGAGTATATATAGGTCCAAGGGATGAAGGGTTAAGCAGGGGAGAAATGGGGATTACATGGGCAAAGCCCGTAGCAACACTCAGGCCCCCCGTGTGCACGAGGAAAGTGGAGCCCGTGCGCACAGGGTATCCAGAGACCTGACGCATGAGCCCATGTGTTGGGGAACGTAGCATGCAATTTCAAAAAAAAATCCTACGATCACGCAAGATCTATCTAGGAGATGCATAGCAACGAGAGGGGGAGAGTGTGTACACGTACCCTCGTAGACCGAAAGCGGAAGCGTTAGTTAACGCGGTTGATGTAGTCGAACGTCTTCACGATCCAACCGATCCAAGTACCGAACGTACGGCACCTCCGTGTTCAACACACGTTCAGCTCGATGACGTCTCTCGAACTCTTGATCCAGTAGAGGGTCGAGGGAGAGTTCTGTCAACACAACGGCGTGGCAACGATGTTGATGATGTGATCCGCGTAGGGCTTCGCCTAAGCACTACGATGCTATGACTAGAGGAGTAAACTGTGGAGGGGGGCACCGCACACGACAAAGAGAAATCTTGATGTGCTTTGGGGTGCCCCCTGCCCCCGTATATAAAGGAGGAGAGGGGGAGCCCGGCCGGCCCCTGTAGGGCGCGCCAAGAGAGAGGAGTCCTACTAGGACTCCAAGTCCTAGTAGGATTCCCTTTGGTGGAACGGGAAGAAGGAAGGGAGAGGGAGAGGGGGAGGGAAAGGGGGGCCGCGCCCCCTCCCCTAGTCCTATTCGGACTCCCCATGGGGGGGTCGCCATCCCCTTGTGAGCTCTCCTCTCTCTCTCTCCCCTATGGCCCATGATGGCCCAGTGCTTCCCCCAAGGGGGGGGGGTCTGGTAACCCCTCCGGTACTCCGTTTTTACCCGGTACCTCTCGGAACTCTTCTGGTGTCCGAATAACATCGTCCAATATATCATTCTTTATGTATCGACCATTTCGAGACTCCTCGTCATGTCTGTGATCTCATCCAGGACTCTGAACAAGCTTCGGTCATCAAAAAACACATAACTCATAATACAAATCGTCATCGAACGTTAAGCGTGCGAACCCTATGGGTTCGATAACTATGTAGACATGATCGAGACACATTTCCAATCAATAACCAATAGTGGAACCTGGATGCTCATATTGGCTCCTACATATTCTACGAAGATCTTTATCGGTCAAACCGCACAACAGCATACGTTGTTCCCTTTGTCATCGATATGTTACTTGCCCGAGATTCGACCGTCGTTATCATCGTACCTAGTTCAATCTCGTTACAGGCAAGTCTCTTTACTCGTTGCGTAATGCTTCATCCTGCAAATAACTCATTAGTCACATTGCTTGCAAGGCTTATAGTGATGAGCATTACCGAGAGGGCCGAGAGATACCTCTCCGATACACGGAGTGACAAATCCTAATCTTGATATATGCCAACCCAACAAACACCTTCGGAGACACCTGTAGAGCATCTTTATAATCACCCAGTTACGTTGTGATGTTTGATAGCACACAAGGTGTTCCTCCGGTATTCGGGAGTTGCATAATCTCATAGTCAGAGGAACATGTATTAATCATGAAGAGAGCAGTAGCAATAAAACTTAACGATCATTATGCTAAGCTAACGAATGGGTCTTGTCCATCACATCATTCTCTAATGATGTGATCCCGTTCATCAAATGACAACACATGTCTATGGTTAGGAAACATAACCATCTTTGATTAACGAGCTAGTCAAGTAGAGGCATACTAGGGACACTTTGTTTTGTCTATGTATTCACACATGTACTAAGTTTCTGGTTAATATAATTCTAGCATGAATAATAAACATTTATCATGAATAAGGAAATATAAATAACAACTTTATTATTGGCTCTAGGGCATATTTCCTTCAGTCTCCCACTTGCACTAGAGTCAATAATTTAGATTACAAAGTAATGATTCTAACACCCATGGAGTCTTGGTGCTGATCATGTTTTGCTCGTGGAAGAGGCTTAGTCAACGGATCTGCAACATTCAGATCTGTATGTATCTTGCAAATCTCCTAATGATGTGATCTCGTTCATCAAATGAAAACACATGTCTATGGTTAGGAAATATAACCATCTTTGATTAACGAGCTAGTCAAGTAGAGGCATACTAGGGACAATATGTTTTTGTCTATGTATTCACACATGTACTAAGTTTCCGGTTAATACAATTCTAGCATGAATAATAAACATTTATCATGAAATAAGGAAATAAATAATAACTTTATTATTGCCTCTAGGGCATATTTCCTTCAGCCTCCCACTTGCACTAGAGTCAGTAATCTAGATTACATAGTAATGATTCTAACACCCATGGAGCTTTGGTGTTGATCATGTTTTGCTCGTGGAAGAGGCTTAGTCAACGGGTCTGCAACATTCAGATCCGTATGTATCTTGCAAATCTTTATGTCCCCTTCCGACACTTGATGACGGATGGAATTGAAGCGTCTCTTGATGTGTTTGGTTCTCTTGTGAAATCTGTATTCCTTTGCCAAGGCAATTGCTCTAGTATTGTCACAAAAGATTTTCATCGGACCCGATGCACTAGGTATTACACCTAGATCGGATATGAACTCCTTCATCCGAACTCCTTCATTTTCTGCTTCCGAAGCAGCTATGTACTCCGCTTCACACGTAGATCCCACCATGACGCTCTGCTTGGAACTGCACCAACTGACAGCTCCACCATTCAATATAAATACATATCTAGTTTGTGACTTAGAGTCATCTGGATCAGTGTCAAATCTTGCATCGACGTAACCATTTACGACAAGCTCTTTGTCACCTTCATAAACGAGAAACATATCCTTAGTCCTTTTCAGGTATTACAGGATGTTCTTGACCACTGTCCAGTTATCCACTCCTGGATTACATTGGTACCTCCCTGCTATACTTATAGCAAGGCACACATCAGGTCTGGTACACAGCATTGCATACATGATAGAACCATGGCTGAAGCATAGGGAATGACTTTCATTTTCTCTCTATCTTCTGCAGTGGTCGGGCATTGAGTCTGACTCAACTTCACACCTTGTAACACATGCAAGAACCCTTTCTTTCACTGATCCATTTTGAACTTCTTCAAAACTTTATCAAGGTATGTGCTTTGTGAAAGTCCAATTAAGCGTCTTGATCTATCTCTATATATCTTGATGCCCAATATGTAAGCAGCTTCACCGAGGTCTTTCATTGAAAAATTCTTATTCAAGCATCCTTTTATGCTATCCAGAAATTCTGTATTATTTCCAATCAACAATATGTCATCCACATATAATATTAGAAATGCTACAGAACTCCCACTCACTTTCTTGTAAATACAGGCTTCTCCAAAAGTCTGTATAAAACCATATGCTTTGATCACATTATCAAAGCGTATATTCCAACTCCGAGAAGCTTGCACCAGTCCATAAATGGATCGCTGGAGCTTGCACACTCTGTTAGCACCCTTTGGATCGACAAAACCATCTGGTTGCATTATATACAACTTTTCTTTAAGAAATCCATTAAGGAATGCAGTTTTGACATCCATTTGCCAAATTTCATAATCATAAAATGTAGCAATTGCTAACATGATTTGGACGGACTTAAGCATCACTACGGGTGTGAAGGTCTCATCGTAGTCAACTCCTTGAACTTGTCAAAAACCTTTCGCAACAAGTCGAGCTTTGTAGACAGTAACATTACCGTCAGCGTCAGTCTTCTTCTTGAAGATCCATTTTATGGCTTGCCGATCATCGGGCAAGTCCATCAAAGTCCATACTTTGTTCTCATACATGGATCCCACCTCAGATTTCATGGCCTCAAGGCATTTCGTGGAATCTGGGCTCATCATTGCTTCCTCATAGTTCGTAGGTTCATCATGGTCTAGTAACATGACTTCCAGAATAGGATTACCGTACCACTCTGGTGCGGACCGTACTCTGCTTGACCTACGAGGTTCGGTAGTAACTTGATCTGAAGTTTCATGATCATCATCATTATCTTCCTCACTAATTGATGTAGGAATCACTGGAATTGATTTCAGTGATAAACTACTTTCCAATTCGGGAGAAGGTACAATTACCTCATCAAGTTCTACTTTCCTCCCACTCACTTCTTTCGAGTGAAACTCCTTGTCTAGAAAGGATTCATTCTTAGCAACGAATATCTTGCCTTCAAATTTGTGATAGAAGGTGTACCCAACAGTTTCCTTTGGGTATCCTATGAAGACGCACTTCTCCAATTTGGGTTCGAGCTTATCAGGTTGAAGCTTTTTCACATAAGCATCACAACCCCAAACTTTAAGAAACGACAACTTGGGTTTCTTGCCAAACCACAGTTCATATGGTGTCGTCTCAACGGAATATGATGGTGCCCTATTTAACATGAATGCAACCATCTTTAAAGCATAACCCCAAAATGATAGTAAATCAGTAAGAGACATCATAGATCACACCATATCCAATAAAGTACGGTTACGACTTTCGAACACACCATTACGCTGTGGTGTTCCAGGTGGCGTGAGTTGCGAAACTATTCCACATTGTTTCAAATGAAGACCAAACTCGTAGCTCAAATATTCGCCTCCACGATCAGATCGTAGAAACTTTATTTTCTTGTTATGATGATTTTCCACTTCACTCTAAAATTCTTTGAACTTTTCAAATGTTTCAGACTTATGTTTCATTAAGTAGATATACCAAACATCAAATGGTTCAATAACAAGCGAATAATTCAGAGGCACTTCCCGATGTCTACTAATATTGCCAATTCTCTGGCATTCATCACACGACAAGACAAACTTATGAGCAACTTTGAAGAGAGTAGCCCAATAAAAACCAGATTGCAATACATTATGTGCAGTTCTGTCTCCAGCATAGTGTCCTTTGTAAGCCTCGGAGTGGCAGTTGCATAGGATCTGTTCCTGTTCATGCTCAGGTACACAATGTCTAATGACACCAGCTACTCCTTCTTTATAAAGATGTGGGTCATGCCAGAAGTAATGTCTTCAATCATAGAAAAAAATATTTTGCTGGTATGTGAAACTAGGTGGTATAAATTTAGCAACAATGTAATTAGCATAATCAGCATACCATAGAGTATTATGAGAAGCATTTATGGCAGCTAGTTGTTCATCAGGAAAGCTATCATTAACAGGTAGTGGGTCATCAAGAACATTTTCTAACCTATACAAGTTGTCTGCAACAGGGTTCTCAGCTCCCTTTCTATCAATAATATGCAAGTCAAATTCTTGTAGCAAGATAACCCATCTAATAAGTCTAGGTTTAGCATCTTTCTTTTCCATAAGATATTTAATAGCAACATGATCAATGTGAACAGTCACTTTGGATCAACAATATAAGATCTGAACTTATCACAAGCAAATACAACTGCTAAAAATTCTTTTTCAGTAGTAGCATAATTTCTTTGGGCACTGTCTAGAGTTTTACTAGCATAATGAATAACATTTAATTTCTTATCAACTCTTTGTCCTAGAATAGATCCTACAACAGAATCACCAGCATCACACAGAATTTCAAAGGGTAAATTCCAATCAGGTGGCTGAACAATAGGTGCAGAAATCAAGGCTTTCTTAAGTATTTCAAATGCTTCTACACAATCATCATAAAAAACAAAAGGAACATATTTTTGCAAGAGATTAGTGAGAGGCCTAGAAATCTTAGAGAAGTCTTTAATAAACCTCCTATAGAAACCAGCATGCCCAAGGAAACTTCTTATACCTTTGATATCTTTAGGACACGACATCTTTTCAATAGCATCTACTTTAGCTTTATCAACTTCAATACCTCTTTTAGAAATTTTATGCCCCAAGACAATACCTTCATTAACCATGAAGTGGCACTTTTCCCAATCCAAGACAAGATTAGTTTCTTCACATCTCTGCAAAACTCGATCAAGGTTGCTTAAGCAATCATCAAAAGAAGTTCTGTAAACGGAGAAATCATCCATGAAAACCTCAACATTATTTTCATAAAAATCAGAGAATATAGGAGTCGTACATCTTTGAAAGGTAGCATGTGCATTGCATAAACCAAAAGGCATACGTCTATAAGCAAAGGTACCAAAAGGGAAAGTAAAGGTGGTCTTCTGCTGATCATCTTTTGACACAGGTACTTGAGAGAAACCAGAATAACCATCTAGAAAGCAAAAATGTGTATGTTTGGATAGTCTTTCCAGCATTTGATCAATAGAAGGTAAAGGGTAATGATTTTTTCCTAGTAGCTTTATTTAATTTGTGAAAATAAATTACCATTCTATAACCTGTAATAATTATTTGTGAAATCGATTCATTCTTATCATTAGGAACACCAGTAATACCTCCCTTCTTAGGGACACAATGGACAGGACTTACCCATTGACTATCAGCAATAGGATAAATTATACCTGCCTCCAAAAGCTTTAGTATATCATTTTTTACCACTTTCTTTATCTTAGGGTTTAACCATTGTTGATGATCAACAACTGGTTTAGCATCACGCTCCAAATTAATTTTGTGGTGGGATAGAGTGGGACTAATGCCCTTAAGATCATCAAGAGTATATCCAATAGCGGCGCGGTGCTTCTTCAGAGTTTTCAATAATTTCTTTTCTTCATGCTCTGAAAGGTTAGCACTAATAATAACAGGATATATCTTTTTTTTCATCAAGATAAGCATATTTCAAAGTACCAGGTAATTGTTTAAGCTCAAACATGGGATCACCCTTGGGTGGAGGAGGATCTCCGAGGATTTCAACAGGCAAATTATGTTTCAAAATAGGCCCTTGATTAAAGAATACTTCATCTATTTCCCTTCTTTCATTCATAAACAAGTCATTTTCATGGTCTCGCAAATATTGTTCTAAAGGATCAGTAGGAGGCACGGCAATAGAAGGAAGGCCAATAATTTTGTCCTTACTAGGCAATTATTTATCATGGGGTTGTCTACGGAATTTGGAGGAATTAAAATCATGAGACATATCCCCTAAACCAACTGTAACAATATCTTTCTCGCGGTCTATCTTAGCATTAACAGTGTTCAAGAAAGGTCTACCATATATAATGGGACAAAAGTTATCTTGTGCGGAACCAAGAACAAGAAAATCAGTAGGGTATTTAATTTTCCCACACAAGACTTCAACATCTCTAACAATCGCAATTGGTGATATAGTATCTCTATTAGCAAGCTTAATAGTAACATCAATATCTTCTATCTCAGCAGGTGCAATATCATTCATAATTTATTTATATAAGGAATAAGGAATTGCACTCACACTAGCACCCACATCACATAAGCCATGATAACTATGATCTCCAATTTTAACAAAAACAATAGGCATGCCAACCACAGGTCTATGTTTATGTTTCATATCAGGTTTAGCAATCCTAGCAGCTTCATCACAGAAATAGATAACACGCCCATCAATATTATCGACCAAGAGATCTTTAACCATGGCAATACTAGGTTCAACTTTAATTTATTCAGGGGGTGTAGGTGTTCTAGTATAACTCTTACGAACCATAATTGAATCTTTAGCATGATCCTTTACTCTAACAGGAAAAGGTGGTCACTCAATATAAGCAGTAGGAACAATAGGATTAACACTGTAAGTAATAGTATCTTCTTCAACTTTAATAGGTTCTACTACTTTAACTTCAATGGGAGAACGGTAATTAAACCACTTCTCCTTAAGGAGATCAACATGAGTAGCAAAAGATTCACAGAAAGAAGCTACTATCTTAGAGTCAAGTCCATATTTAGTGCTAAAATCATGAAAAGCATCGGTATCCATAAAAATACTTAACACAATCAAACTTAAGGTTTATACCTGTCTCCTTAACTTCCTCGAGTTCCCAATCTTTAGAGTTGCGTTTAATTCTTTCCAATAGATCCCATTTGAATTCAATATCCTTCTTCATATAGGAACCAGTATAAGAAGTATCGAGCATGGGTCGATCATTATGAGAAAGCCGAGCATAAATTTTTTGAATAATAATTTCTCTTGAGAGCTCATAATTGGGGAATGAATATAACATTGACTTAAGCCTCCCCCAAGTTTGAGTGATACTTTCTCCTTCACGAGGCCAAAAATTATATATATAACTCCGATCACGATGAACCAGATGCATAGGATAAAACTTCTGATGAAATTCCTATTTCAATCGGTTGTAGTTCCATGATCCAATATCATCACATAGCCTATACCATGTCAATGCCTTTCCCTTCAAATATAAAAGGAATACCTTCTTATTGACAACATCCTTGGGCATACCTGCAAGCTTAAATAATCCACAAACTTCATCCACATAGACTAAGTGCATATCGGGATGCAATGTTCCATCTCCTGCATAAGGATTAGCTAGCAGTTCCTCTATCATACCCGAAGGAATTTCATAATAAATATTTTCAGTAGGTGCAGTAGGTTGAGGAGAAACTCTTTGCTCTTCCGGTCGAGGTGAAGATACCCCGAACAAGCCCTCAAATGATTATTTTCTATAGTAACAAGTGACAGTAAATTTCAGCACACTATATAAATGTTTTCCTTACCAAATTCCACTTACCAAAGGTGGTTCACTCCTCGACAACGGTGCCAGAAAAGAGTCTTGATGACCCATAAGTATACGGGATCTATCGTAGTCCTTTCGATAAGTAAGAGTGTTGAACCCAACGAGGAGCAGAAGGAAATGACAAGCAGTTTTTAGTAAGGTACTCTCTACAAATACTGAAATTATCGGTAACATATAGTTGTGTGATAAGATAATTCGTAACTGGTAACAAGTAACAAAATTAAACAAGGTGCAAAAAGGTGGCCCAATCCTTTTTGTAGCAAAGGATAAGCCTGGACGAACTCTTATACAAAGCAAAGCGCTCCCGAGGACACATGGGAATTACTGTCAAGCTAGTTTTTCATCATGCTCATATGATTCGCGTTCGTTACTTTGATAATTTCATATGTGGGTGGACCGGTGCTTGGGTGCTTCCCTTCCTTGGACAAGCCTCCCACTTATGATTAACCCCTCTCGCAAACATCCACAACTACGAAAGAAGAATTAAGATAAATCTAACTATAGCATGAAACATATGGATCCAAATCAGCCCCTTACGAAGCAACGTTAAACTAGGGTTTAAGCTTCGGTCACTCTAGCAACCAATCATTTACTTATTACTTCCCAATGCCTTCCCCTAGGCCCAAATAATGGTGAAGTTTCATTTAGTTGATGTTCACATAACACCACTAGAGGAGAGACAACATCGATCTCATCAAAATATCGAACGAATACCAAAATCACATGATTACTTATGACAAGACTTCTCCCATTCCTCAGGAACAAACGTAACTATTCACAAAGCATATTCATGATCAATATTAGAGGAGTATTAATTATCGTTAAGGACATGAAAATATAATCTTCCACCGAATAAACCAACTAGCATCAACTACAAGGAGTAATCAACACTACTAGCAACCCACAAATACCAATCTGAGGTTTTGAGACAAAGATCGGATACAAGAGATGAACTAGGGTTTGAGAGGAGATGGTGCTGATGAAGATGTTGATGAAGATTGACCCCCTCTCAATGAGGGGATTGTTGGTGATGACAATGGCTTCGATTTCCCCCTCCCGGAGGGGTGTTTCCCCGGCAGAACAGCTCCGCCGGAGCCCTAGATTAGTTCTGCCCAGGTTCCGCCCCGAGACGGCGGTGCTTCATTCCGAAAGCTTCCTCCTGATTTTTTCTAGGTCAAAACACACCATATAGCAGAAGATGGGCATCGGGGGCCTGCCAGGGGGCCCACAAGGACGGGGGGTGCACCCAGGGGGTAGGGTGTGCCCTCCACTCTTGTGGCTGGCTGGTGGCCCCCCTCTGGTACTTTGTTCGCCCAATATTTCTTATATATTCCAAAAATATTCTCCATGAAGTTTTAGGACTTTTGGAGTTGTGCAGAATAGCTCTCTAATATTTGCTCATTTTCCAGTACAGAATCCTAGCTGCCGGCATTGTCCCTCTTCATGTAAACCTTATAAAATAAGAGAGAAAAGGCATAAATATTGTGATATAATGTGTACTAACAACCCATAATGCAATAAATATTGATATAAAAGCATGATGCAAAATGGACATATCAACTCCCCCAAGCTTAGACCTCGCTTGTCCTCAAGTGAAAGCCGATATCGAAAAATATGTTCGCATGTTTAGAGATAGAGGCATCGATAAAAATAAAATACAGACATGAGGTCATGATGATAATCTTTAGAACAACAACATATATTGTCATATAATTTCTTATGCTAAAGTAACAATTCATTCACAAGGTAAAGTATGAATCAGAAACTTCATTGAAAACTAACAAACTATGATCTTAGTCATTGAGGCAATTGCAATTTATCATAACATCGAAAAGACTCAATATAAGAGCTTTTCAGCAAGTCCACATACTCAACTATCATTTAATCTTTCAGAATTGCTAACACTCACGCGATACTTATGGGTACAAAGTTTCCATCAGACATAGAGAAAGATAGGGGCTTATAGTTTTGCCTTCCTACCTTTTAGCTCAAGGGTAATGTCAACAGTAATACTTTATGGTAACCTACATCTGAGTGGATATATATATCCGGATCTCTCCAACACATAGTGCTTGCCAAAGGAAAAAGTGTAAAAAGGAAAGGTGATGATCACCACGACTCTTGTATAAGTGTAGAAGATAAAAGTAAAAAAGATAGGCCCTTCGCAGAGGGAAGCAGAGGTTGTCATGCGCTTTTATGGTTGGATGCACAAAATCTTAATACAAACGAATCACTTTATATTGTTGCTTGTGATAAGGACCTTTATTATGCAGTCCATCGCTTTTATTTCTTCCATATCACAAGTTCGTACAAAGCTTATTTTCTTCACACTAATAGATCATACATATTTAGATAGCAATTTTTATTACTTGCACCGATGACAACTTACTTGAAGGATCTTACTCAATCCATAGGTAGGTATGGCAGACACTCATGGCAAAACGGGTCTAAGGGATGTTTGGAAGCACAAGTAGTATCTCTACTTGGTGCACGGAATTTGGCTAGCATGAGAGGGAAAGGCTTAGCATACACATCAATGGCATTCTCCTGTTCCTGTGGGGCATTGATCGGCTTGGCCCATTCTGAGATAGTAGATTGATATCTTGTTCCTTTAGTCATCCAGACTATCTTTCCATCAAGGTAGAAGTGAGCAGTGGAATAGAATTGCATGATCATCTCATCGTTCCACTTAGTCAACTTCTGACCAACAAACTTGTCAACACCATTCATTCTAAAGATCTCATGCACACTTGGGAAATAGTCTTCATTGTCATCAATGTATTTCCAGTCAACCCACTTCATATCACAAACAATGGGCTTCTTGTCCAAAAGGACAGTCTCATAGAGATCATGTTGTTCCTTTGTGTGAAAGCGGCAGTCCACATCAGTTCTTCTCCTGGTGGCATAGGGATCCGTCTGTCTCCACAGTCTAAAACCAACATCCTTCCTCAATTTCATGTTCTCTGCCACAGGATGATCATCACTATGATCTGGAATCTTGGTTTTGAGCTTTCTGAGCACTTGTGGCTCTTCTTATTCTTGAGCTTCAGGCACTGGGGCCTTGTTCTTTTCAGTAGTAGAAATGTTCCTAGTTGATCTCTTTGGTGCAGATGGCTTGGGGGCTTGAGCTTGAGTTGAAGGCTTGGGGGCAGACTTGGGCTTAGATGGAGCAGCTCTAGTCCTTGTGGCATCCCCCATAAGCTTCCGAGTCTTTGCAGGAGGTGCAATGGACTCTTCCTCCTCCTCTTCTTCATCAGAATCTCTCATCATGGAAGGTTTACCAATGATGCTGGCAATAGTCTTTCTGACCCTTTCCTTCCTCTTCTTTCCTCTAGCAGCCTCTTTCTCTCTTGGTTCAAGAGTAAATTCCCATGGTTCCTTGAGTTGAGGCTCTGGCTTTTGACATTGAAGTTCTTTTGGCACGAGTTTTCTTCTGCATTCCAGGCTTGGTTGCAGCAACATCATACTATTTCTTGAGTACTTTCTTCTTGGAGGGCACCTCTTCCTCCATAACAAAACCTTCATCCTCAGATTCAGATGTTCTTTTCTTCCTCTGCCTGGTAGCTGCCTTAGGCAAGTTGCTGGGAGTGCTCCTACTCCCCTCATCATAGCAGCTAGAGGGACTCGTGCCCTCATTGAGGTTGAGCTACTCTTTAGATTTGCTCTGACTATCACTGCCCTCTGACATTGCTGAAACTGACCCTGTGAATAGTTGGGTATAGATAGAGTAGATGAGTATCACAAAGTACAACTTGTTTTGCAGAAATATTGAGACAAAAACTTAAATTTAGTTTTCTGCAGAAAGCATTTTGGAGCTACCGATTTCACAAACTCGGTGACACCAAAGCACTAACAGATTCTAAACACACAGTTTCGATCACACTGAAATGCAGTTCGGTGACTCCGAGATGCTAGGGTTTCACTGAGAAAGTGATTTCGGTTGCACCGATCATTACACTTCAGTCAGATCGAGTTGTACTTGTGCAATGGCCAGGCCCAATCGGTGTGACCGAGATCCTTAGATGGGTAGGTCCGAGACGAGTTTGGCAGAAACCTAACCCTAAGTTTTTGCATCAAATATATTCGAAGGAGTTCGTTTGGTGGATAGATCAATCTCATACGTGGGAAGAACATAGGCATTATACTTTGTGCAAGATTTGGAGAAATGGAAAGCACAAAGGGTCAAATCCGTACCCTAACTTGGTGACGGACTTGCTACGGCGGCAACAGCAGTGAGGATTCCGTTTACGGTGGCGGAGACCAGCGGCAGTAGGTCACTGGCGATGATGACGACGATCCGGAGACCATGCGCGGCAGTGCTGGGTCGCAGGCTCATGCGGTTGAAATGATTTTCAACCGTACGGTATGCAGAGTATAAATACCCAGGCGCTGCCGATGTGACAAAGTGGAACTACTCGGTGGCACCGAGATGCAAAACTGCTAGTAGTTGCTGCAACTTGGTATGACCGAATGGTTCTAATTGGTTGCACCGAGATAAAAACCTAGTCAACTTAATGATTTCGATGAGACCGAGTAGGAGTGAGTTGGTCTGACCGAAAGGCATTAAGAGGTTTTGGAAGTTAATCCCTTTGATGGGTCGGTGGCTCCGAGTGCTCCTCACCCCGAGGGTCCGAAGGTGACTTGTTCAAACTTTGCGATGTAGCATGAATGGAGTTTGAGATGAGAAAAAACATAGATAGCTAGAGGGAGTACTTAGTCATTCTTGTCCATCCATTTGGCAAAAATAAAAACCAAACAATTAAAACAACAAATGGACATCTTCGAATGAGGAAAATTATGCAATCAACATGCTCACACAATAAGATGGCAAATAAAACATGTGGCAAAGCATGCATATACACTCTAGCATCTATCAAGCAATTGGCGATGACTAAGTCATCTATATATGAGTATATTGACTTAGGGGTCAAATGAGAACATTTGATCATAGGTCATACTCATCGTTTAAGCACAAGTGGGGTTACCACTTTTATATAAAGCATTGTTGTGTTCACATCATTAGAGTTGCTTTAGCTCAATTTAAGAGCAAAGCTCCCCCTAGATGTGATATCCCCCCTTAGAGGGATGAACTAACCTTGGGTTTTTTGATGATGACTTCATGTAGGTGTTGAAGATGTGGATGCTAAATGTTGATGTAGATCATTTGGAGCATTCCATTAGAGTGAGTTGCACTTTCAGTACCTACATTGGTTAGTCCCACCGGGAACATACAAGGTTGTCCATAGACATAGAGTGAAACACACATATGATGATGTCCATGAAAGCATTAGGTTACCTTGTCCCTTGTCTTACAAACAAGAGGGTTTGTGAATCCTTGAACTAGTGCAAGATATGGAAGTTGGTTGCACTTGTCCTTGCCAAAATGAATATGAGTGAAGTATGTTGGCGGAGTCACCCTCAAGAAATCTCCAGTTCTTCTTCTTTGGGATCCACATCAACTTGATGGTAATCCTTGGAGTTCTAGTCTTACTTGATGAAGTAGAACTTGATGTAGTCTTGGGAACGCACTTGACCAAGGCCTTAGGAGCTTCTTAAAATGAATCAATTTCCTCTTGAAACTTGCCTTTTAGCTTGTGGTCTTGTGGTAGAAGACCATCTTGAGCTTGTGTTCCTTTGGAAGAAGTGGGTCATACTTCTCTTATTGAGGAACAAACTTCGTCTTGGGGTATTGATCTTCCTCCCACTCAACTCCATTGGCATTGAACTTTCATTCAAACCAACACCTTGATTCTTCCGGTGCCTTCCTTGCTTGCGTACAATTTCCTCAAATTGCTTACTTTCGGCAAGGCTCTTGTGAACACCTTTCTCTATAATTCCCTTCAATAAGCTATTTTCTTGCTCAAATGTAACTTGGCTAAGAGAATCATTAGTGGAATCAAGAGAACTACTAGAAGCAACAATATTGGATTTAACATGGTTATTGTTACTACTAGAAGAAGAATCTTTATTGTTCTTGTTGCTAGATTTTACTTGTGGCATATAAGTAGACAAGAGTAAACGTTTGGCACTATAAGAAGAACCCTTCTTTCGAAGATCATCATTGATAGCTTTTAAGAACTCATGCTCTTGCTCTAAATTTAGCTTCTCAAAGCGTAGCTTCTCATGAGTATTTAGGAACTCTCTATGATCCTCTAGAGTTGTTTCATGAGCTAACTTAAGAGTGTTTAGTTCTTTAGTTAGATGGTCAATCTCCTTCTTATCATTGTCATTCGTTTAATTTTGATTAGCATGATTAATAGTGATTACATCATAGTTTTCATCACTAGTGTTGTCAACAATTAAATCATCATCACCTAGAAAATCATCTTCATCACTATTGAAATCAACATACTCGGGGTGTGATACCTTAGGGCCTTTAGCCATGAACCATCTTCCAGTTCCTTCATTTGGTGAGTCAAATATGTCATAGGAGTTGGATGACACAAGTGCAAGACCGGTAACCCCTTCATCTTGAGTACAATCAGAGTCGGAGTGATAACTTCTCTTGGAGTAGTTGTCGGAGCCAGAATTGGATACCCATTCACCAACATGAGCTTGATGTCTTCATCTTGTGTACCTCGTTGATGACTTTTCCTTTCTGAATCCTTGCTTCTACGAGAGGTTCTTCGTTCATGATGATCACCTCTACTCCTTCTCTCTCTTGGTGGTGATTCATCTCTTTTACTTTTCCTCTTAGGTGAATCTTCTCTTTTCTTGTAGGGAGCCATACACTCATTGGAGTAGTGTCCGGGTCTTCCACAATTGTAGCAATTACGGTCACGACTATAAGATCTTTTGTCATTATAGGACCTTGACTTGGAACTTCTCTCTTTGCTTCTATTTTTGTAGAATTTGTTGAAGTTCTTCACCATTAAGCTCAATTCTTCATTGAAGACTTGTTTCTCATTTGATGTTGTAGGAGCATCACATGAAGCTTTATAAGCAACACTTGACTTGTTGTGGAGCTCTTCCTTATCCTTGAGTGAGATCTCATGAGCAACAATTCTACCAATGACTTCCATTGCTTTGAGATCTTTGTAGTTGGGCATCATTTGGATCAAGGTGCACACAGTATCATATTTTCCATCCAAGGCTCTTAGGATCTTCTTGATGTTGAATTTGCCGGTCATATCTTCGCTTCCTAAGCCGGCAATGTCATTTGTGATGATAGCAAGCCTAGAGTACATCTCAGCGACTCCTTCACCATCCTCCATTTTGAACTTGTCAAGTTGACTTTGAAGCACATACAATCTGGATTCCTTGACGGTCTCGGTACCTTTGTGCATATAACCCAAAGTATCCCAAATTTCCTTTGCATTCTCAAGGCGGCTAATTTTGTTGAATTCTTTGGGGCACAATCCGTTGAAGAGAATAGCGCAAGATTGAGCATTGTATTGCAACATCTTCAATTCTTCCGCAGACGCTTCACGATCCGGTTCTCTTCCATCCTCGATGTAATCACCTTGCAAGCCAATGCGCACAATATCCCAAATAGCAGGGTTATGACCAAGAATATGCATTTTCATCTTATGCTCCAACTAGCAAAATTAGTACCATCAAAGTAAGGACCTCTACGGTGGTAATTTCCCTTGCTAGGTGCCATACTCTCCTAGGTTGTGAAACCAAGGCTATGATCACCAAATCTATGGAAATCAAGGCAAATGGAGACCAAAGCTCTGATACCACTTGTAGGATAGAAAGTAGGTCTAGAGGAGGGGGGGTGATTAGACTACTTGACCAAATAAAAATCAAGCCTTTTCCCAATTTTAATTGTTGGCAGATTTTAGCAACTAGTACAAGTCAAGCAATCAACCTACACATGCAATTGTAAGAGTGTAGCAGCGGAAAGTAAAACATTGCATATGAAGGTAAACTGGAGGGTTTGGAGAAGGCAAACGCAATGTAGACATGGAGATTTTTGACATGGTTCCGATAGGTGGTGCTATCGTACATCCATGTTGATGGAGACTTCAACCCATGAAGGGTAACGGTTGCATGAGTCCACGCAGGGCTCCACCCACGAAGGGTCCACGAAGAAGCAACCTTGTCTATCCCACCATGGCCATTGCCCACGAAGGACTTGCCTCACTCGGGTAGATCTTCACGAAGTAGGCGATCTCCTTGCCATTACAAACTTCTTGGTTCAACTCCACAATCTTGTTCGGAGGCTCCCAAGTGATACCTAACCAATCTAGGAGACACCACCCTCCAAAAGGTAATAGATGGTGTATTGATGATGAAATTCTTGCTCTTGTGCTTCAAATGATAGTCTCCCCAACACTCAACTCTCTCTCATAGATTTGGCTATGGTGGAAAGATGATTTGAGTGGAAAGCAAGTTGGGGAAGGCTAGAGATCAAGATTCTTGTGGTAGGATTGGAATATCTTGGTCTCAACACATGATAGGTGATTCTCTCTCAGAAAATGAGTAGTGGAAGTGTAGGGACGTTCTGATGGATCTACCTTAAATGGAGAAGGGGGTGGAGGGGTATATATAGCCTCCACACAAAATCCAACCGTTGCACACATTTGACCCAACTCGGTCAAACCTAATAGAAGAACTTGGTGAGACCGATTCAGTTCAAAATGTGAACGTTAGGAATCACGGTGGGACCGACTGGAACAACTCGATGGGACCGATGTGCTAGGGCTAGGGAAAAACCTCATCTCGGTGAGACCGGTTTCAGCAAAGAGCAAACAGAGAGTTGGTCAAGCAAACTCATGGGACCGATTGCACATTTCGGTGAGACTGAAATTATTGCAACAGGCAACAAAGAGTTTGCAGGGCCATCTTGGTGAGACCGAGATCCGCATCGGTGTAACCGAATTGCTAGGGTTTCTGGTAGTGGCCATGTCAACTGAACTCGGTGGCGCCGAATGGATTATTTTGGTGGGGCCGAGTTTGACTTTGGATTTGGACATATTTGGAAATGAGAAAGTGGTTGAGGGTTTTGGAGCAATATCACTAAGCACTTTGAGCAAGTAGACTATTAAGCAACAGCTCATCCCCTTTTAATAGTATTGGCTTTCCTATGGACTCAATGTGATCTTGGATCACTAAAATAGAAATGAAGAGTCTTGAGCTTTTGCCAATATGTGTCCTTAGCATTTTGAGGGGTCCACATCTCTGGTCCATGCCATGCCAATCATTGAACTTTCTAAAATATTTAACTTGAATGGATATTAGTTCAATGATCTATATGTTGTTATGAATTACCAAAACCACCCAGGGATTTGTTGCACTTCCATATGGGCTGCCTGAAGTGGCCCATGAGAGAACCGCCATGGGGGTCCTTGACCCGATCCATCTGATCGGGAGACGACGTGGTGAGTACCTTGTAGTCCAGGACACCATCAGTAGCCCCCTGATCTGGTCTTCAAGTTCAGTACGCTCCTCGATTCTTCCGAACTTTTCTTCATTTTCGGCCGTCGGTCTTGAAAACTGGTTCAACAAATCTTCCCATCTTCGATCTTGATTGCCGAGCTAAATTCAAAGAGTTCATACGTTGGGCTTCCGAGGAGCCCCTTTAGGTCTTTGGCCTTTATCAATGCCTTGTTATTTTTTACGCCACACCTCGGGTTTGAAGTTTTTCCCGAGCGCCGATGTCCTCTTGTAGCCGAATTCCAATGTCAGACTGTATCCAAGCTCTAACGCTGGACTGTATCCAAGCTCCAACACCGGACTGCATCCGAGGTGTCTTTTTGCAGCCGAGCTCCAATGCCGGACTGCATCCAAGCTCCAACGCCAGACTTATCCAAGCTCCAATACCGGAGTGTATCCAAGGTGTCCTCTCACAGCCGAGCACCAACGCCGGACTGCCTCCAAGGTGTCATAGATTACCCCGATCTCGAAAAACTTAAAGGAGTTCAATCGAGCTTAATGCCGGAAATGCCCTCTATGGAGCCAGCCACTTGCATCTGAGCTTTTTGCTGAACTGCTTCCAAGGTGGTACACCACCTCGGCCATGGGCTGATTTTTGTGAACTTAATCCAATTTTTGCAATATATTCTCTGCTAAGATATATAGCCAGTAGCCCTCAATATGTGTGTACGCTCAATGTCTGGCATGCACCTGAAGGAAAACTTAAAAATCGCTGATCCCAGTAGCCCCTGAGACTCAGGTCGATTCATGAAATCGGCCTGAGGATCAACTCCTAGCTCGGTAGCATACTTAGGAATAGAAATGTAGTGTAATATATTAGAGGAGATAGTGATCGGCGGATGGACCCTTGAGAGAGGGTTTTGAGAAGTTGTCGTAATATATTAGCTTGATGCCGGATAAGTCTTGGATGGTACCTATTGTTGTCTGAAGACGTGTTTGCCCATAACTCGGTCAAACCGAACACCGAGCACTTTGAATTTTCTACACTGAATAGGCAATGCAGTAGCCCCCGAGCCACTAGTCAGGTGGCAACACCAGATCAAGGATCGATGTACCCCTTTAATATTTGGAAATGATAAGCGCGAAGTCCAGTAGCCCCCGAACCCTAATGTGGGCATGGGTGGCCGAATTAAGGATCGATATTCATTTGATAGAAAATTTTGTTGTGTTTAGCACAAACTTCTCAGAAAGAGAATAAAGATCTCTTAAAGGATCTAGAGCTAGCAAAAGCTGGGCTCACGAAGGTTGGCCCCAATTGGCTTAATAGATAGGAAATCAATGCCAATAGGGAATTATGAGAGCGTTATGTCAGCTGCTCGGTTGTCTAAGCGAGATTGTGCCCTTGACTATTTAAAAGATGGGCTGCAATAAATTGACTTTACTCACAATTTATGTGTAATGATTCTATGTATCCAAGTACTTTACATCATTAATGCTCGAATCCGCATTGTACAAAACTTTGTTGACCGACCATCGGCTTCAACCTCCTTGGCCAGTAGCCGGGGATTGTTTGTCCTACTTTATAAAGCCTTTATGTGGGCAAAGATTTACAGCAAACAAGGCAATCCGGCCATATGATTTTATAAGCAAAGGTATGTGGAGAGATATGTTATATTACTTTTTAACGTGAGAAACATCTCCTGGGAAAAATAGTTCCTTTATAAGTTCCTTTTCCCAGTCTATCATGTCGACCATGATCGTGAAACCTCAACTCTGATCAATGTAGGAGAAAAATATTGAGGATTTAGTTTGGTGAAAGTTCCCGAAGTCTGTGGTCTTTAGTGAACCTAAATTTTGACTTCCGTCATTGTCGACCAAAATTATATTCTTAAGATGGCTAGCTTTCGGCTTCACCCAGTCTGAGTTACTAACTCAGATGACCTGGAAGTAACAATCACAGAGGTGCTCCCTTTAACCCCTAGCCAAACTATTGGGAATGCAGGGGGTAAGCACAAGAGCCAGGCAACCCAGCTTGGCCAAAATCTTAAGTTAAATTTGATGCATATTTATGGCTTTATAACGATGATTACGGAAGGCAACACTTGTATACTGAATACAAACGCTGATGATATATGTTTATTTTGACTCCATTTTGCCCGTTTATCATTTGAAAGTAGCCCATCGTCGGCTTCTACCCCTTTGTAGATGCTATGCAGGGTGTTTCGGCAGTAACAAGAGAACCCTTAGCCAACGTCTCGGTGCCCGAAGGCAGTTGCATTAGCGGAAATGAGGCAATCATATATGTATGATTTATAACTTTTGTTTAGTCATAGGAGCTTAAAGTTGGGAGGTGCTACTTCTTGAGCTTGCGTTAATTTTTCCCTTGAAGAGGAAAGGGTGATGTAGCAAAGTAGTGATAAATATTTCCCTCTGCAAAGTAGAGGAAAGGCCCCAAGATGGGATCTCACGAGAACAGAAGCTTGCGCCGGCAAAAAAGTATTTTTGTGGACACTTTTGATATTCGGGGATATTTGAGAATATATAGAGTTGGAATTAGGGTTAGGGGACCCTCAAGGGGTCCACGAGCCAGGGACACTCCCCCTGGGGCGCGCCCTAGAGGCTTATGGCCTCCTCGGGACTCTTCTGGCCCTCTCTCCAAGCCTCATAGGTGTCTTCTGGTCCAAGAAAAACCATCGTAAAGTTTTATTCCGTTTGGACTTTGTTTGATATTCCTTTTCTATAGAAGTCAAAAACAAGGAAAAAAACAAAAGCTGGCACATGGCTCTAGGTTAATAGGTTAGTCCCAAGAATAATATAAAATAGCATATTAATGCATATAAAACATCCAAAACAAATAATATAATATCATGGAACAATAAAAAATTATAGATACATTGGAGACATATCAAGCATCCCAAGCTTAATTCCCGCTCGTCCTCGAGTAGGTAAATGATAAAAACAGAATTTTTGATGTGAAATGATACCTAAAATATTTATCAATGCAATCTTATTTATTGTGGCATGAATGTTCAGATCCATAAGATTCAAAACAAAAGTTTAATATTGACATAAAAACAATAATACTTGAGGCATACTAATAAAGCACTAATGTCTTCTCAAAATAACATGGCCAAAGAAAGTTATCCCTACAAAATCATATAGTCTGGCTATGCTACATCTTCATCACACAAAGTATTTCATCATGCACAACCCCGATGACAAGCTGTAAGTGCATCTAGTGCCCCTTAGTGATTTTGGTGTATTGAAGACTTATAGGTTAAGGGACTAATATGTTTGTGAGTGTACACAGGCTCTATAAGTCGATGATGAGTTTGATATTCAGTGAAAGTCGACACCTAAAAATGAATGTCTTCAGCTGAAGACTTTGGTTCTCCTGAAGACTTTGAAAGTGAAGAAATTGGTGTGACCTTGAAGACTTGGATATTCATGCGAGGATTATGATGCGTGAAGACTTTTGTTTTCGTAGTTTCATTTTCTCTTTCTTGAGTCATAGGAAACACCATACTATTAAAGGGGGTCGAGGTAATACTACGGAAATCCTACACCTACCCAATCCGTTGGAGTGAAGCCATTGGAAATCTCATATCAGTTCAGTCAATTTCTTCAGTGAAAGAGAAGAAGATCTTATGGCCTCTGAGGAATTTGCTCTGACTGAGGAGTTAGGAATTTGCCAGTGCGGATTGCCTACACTGTGAGGAACATGATAGCCCTGAAGAATTCAAACCTCAAATCCGACTATTGCTGCGCCACGCGCCAGCTGTCCAAAATATCCTACCACCTAACGGTCATATCATTGAAGGGCATTTATGTCTTATCATGTCAGGCTGCTCCCTAGGCTATAAATAGCCGCCCCCCTACAACCACTAGCTGGTTGGCTGCTCCGAGAGAAACTGACACTTGTTAATTTAGAGCATCCCATCCTCCGAGGACTTTGAGCGAAAATCATCAAGTGAGGAAACCCAAATCCCAAACCCAAACCTACAAACCCAAAGTGATTGAGCATCACTGAAGAGATTGTCCCTGTGTGGAACCGACGCTTGTTACCTTTGATAACTGTGTATCCTCCAGACGGTTACGCGTCATGGTCTGAGCATCCAAGAGGAATTGTGGATTGCCGAGTGACCAAGTCTGTGAAGGTTTGGAAGTCATCTGTGAAGACTTACCACGAGTGTTGGGCGAGGTCTGTGTGATCTTAACTCAAGGAGAATACGGTGAGGACTGTGTGTCCGGGACTGTGTGTCCTTGAGTTCAAATACTCAACCGCTCCAACCAGACGTACAACTGTCACAACAGTTGGAACTGGTCTACCAAATCATTGTCTTCACCAAGCCTACTGGTTCTATTTCCTTAACCATTCCGCTTCCTCATTCATGTGTTGATGAACCTGATCATTATTGTTTTAAGACTTTGGCTGAAGACTTTCTCTATTTCCTCAATCCAATTTCTTCAGTCACATTGTCTTCAGCCTGCTTATCCTATGTTTACGCTTTCTGTACTCTGTGTTTGTCTTTCATTTCATCATGATGACTATGCTATTGCTTTGTTATGCTTATACCTAAGTACTTATTCCGCTGCTTGTAGTTCATGACTTAGGAATTTCCTCACCCTAAAATTCCTTAGTGACTAATTTGTAAAAATCGCCTATTCACCCATCCCTCTAGTCTACTTAACACACTTTCAATTGGTATCAGAGCAAGGTACTCCTTTGTTATGTGTGATTTTGGTTTAACCACCTAGAGTTCTAGTTATGTTGACTACAGGTATGATCAAGGTCTCGGCTGGGTGTCCTACCTTTGATGGAACGGACTACCCCTACTAGAATAACAAGATGCTCATTCATCTTGAGGCAATTGATAACAATCTCTGGTATGTTGTGGAAAATGGTGTTCACTCAGTCACTCCGTCTGTGAATGCTGCTGATGTGAAGAGATTCAAGCAACTCGATTCTCAAGCGAAGAATATCATATGTGGCCATCTGAGCAAAGGACAATATGGCAGTGTGAGTGCTTTGGAAACTGCTAAGCTGATTTGGGACAGGCTGTCCAAGGTCAACGAAGGAGTCTCCACTCAACGTGACTCCCGAGTTGATGTTCTTTGCAATCTCTTCAACTGCTTCATAATACTCAACAAACAAAATGTTCAACAAACCTTCGATCGCCTCACTGACATCTCAAATGAGCTTCAAGCACTTGGTGCCACTGACATCACCGACCATGTGGTGGTGAAGAAATTGCTGAGATCACTTGATTCCTCATTCAATACTCTTGCACTGATGATTCAAGAGCGGGCTGATTACAAGTCACTAGATCCCGCTGATATCCTCGAGAGGCTGAACACTCATGAGTTCCAGCTTGCTGAGAAGAGAGACCTCTATGGACCGAGCTATGGAAGATCAAGTGCACTGAAGGCCAAGGCAGTCTCTGAGTCTGAAGGTGAAGATTCTGGTAGAGCCTTGGTGATCCTGAAGAACTGAGCCAGGAGCTAGCAATGCTTGTGAAGAAATTCCAGAAGTTCTCCCGCCGCGGTCGCTTTGGAAAGTCTTCAAGAAAATGATGATTCCTCGTCTCGTGACTACAAAAAGAGAACTTGCCACAAATGCAAGAAACATGGTCACTACATGTTTGATTATCCTCTATGGGAAAAGGAATCAAAGAAGAAGAAATACAAAGATGATGATTCTGATGACTCAAAGAAGAAGAACAAATCTTCAAAGTCTTCATCATCAAAATCTTCAAAGTCTTCATCTCACAAGAAGAACAGTTCCAAGAAGGCCCGGGCATTCATTGGCAAGGAAATGGACTCTGAAGATAAATCTGAGGATAATGTGGAAGAGGAGGAATCTGCGGAGTCAGACTCTGGTGTGGCGAGCTTAGCCCTCGCTACTGCTTACGTCAGCAAGTCCATCTTCAACACTAAAGAAAATGACCTCCCCAACTCTGCTGACAAGAGCGTCGATGACTATGCTCCCACCTATTGCTTCATGGAAAAAGGTGCCAAGGTACTCAAACATACCCCCTCTGACTCTAGTGAGGATGAATATGATGAAATCTCAAACCTAGCTATTCCAAACTTGCTAAAATTTCTGTTAAACAACAGCTTTGGAAAAGATTCAAAATCTACTAGACAAAAGCGATGACCTGTTGGGCGAGGAATTGAATCGAACTAAGACTCTGACTGATAATCTTCAGAGACTTCAGACTAGGTTTGACAACCTTCAAAATCATCATAACACTCTCTTAACTGATCATGAGAAGCTTTCTTATGAACTTCTTCAGAGAAAGCAAGATCTTGAAAAGTTAAAAGTGAGTTATGAAGATCTTCAGAAGGAAACCGATTCATTGCTTGCTAAACAGATCAGTTCTGCTCAGAAAGAATTTAGTCCACCATGTCTAAAATGCATTGAGCGTGAATCTGCTAATTCTTCTCCTAAATGTTCAAATGCTTCTATTGCTGCAAATTCTTCAACTGTCTCTGTGGTCACAAATTCCTCACCTGAGGATACCACAAGTATCACTGACGATAATGCAGGGCTGAAGGAATTGTATGTGACAGGCATTCACAAAAGCCTCAAAGGGCATTAGACTCTTTGTGATGTGCTCAAAAAGCATATCTTGAACAAGAACCCTAGGAAAGAGGGTATTGCCTTTGAGAGGAAACTCAATGCTGATGGGACCTATTGGAAACCTGAGCAGTATCCCAAAACCTCATGGGTTGCTGCGAAAGGACCTCCTGTAGATCCATGCACTCGATCTGGCTTTACCTGTGATTCTTCATATTCCTCTGATGAGTCATTTGACTCCAACTATAAATTGTTCAAGAATCAGAATGGTGAAGTATTTGCTCGATATGTTGGAACTAACTGCAGGATTGGTCCCCCTATGAAGAAAATCTGGGTTCCCAAAAGGTGCCTTGAAAATCTTCAGGTGAATGTCATCATGACACCACCCATGAAGAAAAGGAACCCTAGATTAAATTCTTCATATGGACCAAATTCTTTACATGGATCAAATTCCTCACATGGATCAAAATCCTCATATGAACATCATCACCCTAACACTTCTGTTTCGCATGGAAAGTCTAAAGGCTATGAATATGTGCATTATTCTTCAAACCATTATGTTCATAAGTCCTCGAAGAATTTCTCTACTTATTCATATGCTTATCCTAACCACTCTTCTGTGAAACGAAGTGCACTGGCTTCAATGCCATCTTTTTCTTATGGAGCTCGCAGAATGATGAACTCTTTGCCACCCCTCTAGATGTGGGTGGAAAAGAAAAAGAACTAATCTCTTATGCAGAGTCAGGTCTCCAGACAAACTTAATCATTTGAAGAATTTACTGTAGACCTGAATGTGCTTGAATGGACGCAAGCTAATCATGAAGAAAAGAATCACTCATTTCTCTCATCCTCATATTGCTATATATGTTATTATTGATGAAATTGATATCATATTCTTCACCGATGAAGTATATGGGTTCGTAAGTTGCACTAATTCATCTGCAGGATGAATAACCTAAAGCTACTGAGTGGGTCCTCGACAGTGGATGTACAAACCACATGACCGGTGACAGGAACTTGTTGATGGACACTGTTTTGTCACCGTCTCATTTGAAGCATATCACTTATGCTGACAAAGGCAAAAGCAAGGAATTGGGTCTAGGTAAGGTTGCGATCTCAAAGGATAGACACATGGACAAAGTCATGCTTGTCGAGTCCTTAGGATTCAACCTCATGTTTGTCTCAATGCTTTGTGATCTTGATATGGTTGTCGTCTTTGGCAATATCATTGCATTGTGCTAATGGAATCTGACAATTCCGAAGTCTTCAAAGGCTTTAGGAAAGGAGACTTGTATATTGTTGATTTCTCTGCAGGATCACAGCCTGCCACATGTCTACTTGCAAAAGCTTCAGAATGTTGGCTATGGCATCGATGACTTAGTCATGCTGGGATGAGGAACTTGCATACACTCGCGAAGAAGAAGCATGTCATTGGCATCGAGGGTGTCAAATTCCTCAAAGATCATCTTTGTGGGGCGTGTGAGGCTGGAAAGATCACCAGAACACTGGCCTCGAAGACTATCATGACCACTTCTCGTCCCTTTGAATTACTTCATATGGATCTCTTTGGCCCTACTCATTATGCCACATTCTCTAGTTCTGCATCATTATATGGCTTTGTCATAGTTGATGATTATTCTCATTACACATGGGTGCATATCATCACTTACAAAAATGAAGTGCAGGAAGTCTTCAGACGATTTTCCTCAAGAGCTTCTACTAACTTTGGTGTGAAGATCACGCATATCAGGAGTGATAATGGAACTGAGTTCAAGAACACCAGTCTTGATGAATATCTTGATATACTTGGTATTACTCATGAGTTATCTGCTCCCTATACTCCTCAGCGGAATGGCGTCATGGAGCACAAGAACATAACCCTTGTTAGGATGCCTTGCACCATGATTGATGAATACAAGACACCACAACGCTTTTGGACTGAAGCTATTGATACTGCATGCCACATCATCAACAGGGTATATCTTCACAAATTCTTCAAAAAGACCTCATATGAACTCCTCACTGACAAGAAACCCAATGTAAGTTATTTCAAAGTCTTCGGTGCTAAATGCTGGATTAGAGATCCTCACCATCACTCTAAATTTTCACCAAAAGCACATGAGAGTTTTATGCTTGGTTACGGAAAGGACTCGCACACCTACAGAGCTTCAACATCAATCATCACAAGATTGTTGAAACTATAGATGTGCGGTTTGATGAAACTAATGGCTTGCAAGGAGAGCACCTACCTCCTGTGCTAGATGAAATGTCACCTGAGGAATCCATCAAGTTCAAAGCTACTGAGGATATCATCCCTACCGAAGAATCTGCTGAAGAAGTCATTCTGGATCGTGAAGAAAATCACACTAGTGCTGCTGAAGAAACTGGTCCTGAAGAAATTGCTGGGCCTAAGCAAAGTCGTCAACCTGCACATCCTCGCGTTGCAAATGAAGTGCAGATCGAGAAAATCATCGACGCCATCAATGCACCAGGTCCTCTCACGCGCTCAAAAGCTTCACTCTTATCTAACTTCTATGGGCATTTTGCATTTGTCTCTATCACAGAGCCCACTAAAGTTGATGAAGCACTCACGAAATCTGAGTGGATACAAGCCATGCAAGATGAATTGCATCAATTCGAGCTCAACAATGTGTGGGATCTTGTCAAGCGACCAAACCCACGCAAGCACAACATCATCTGTACCAAATGGATCTACCGCAACAAACAAGATGAAAATGGCCTTGTGGTGAGGAATAATGCTCATCTTGTAGCTCAAGGCTACACACAGGGTGAAGGAATTGATTTCAATGAAACTTTTGCACCTGTTTCTAGACTTGAGGCTATTCGCATATTGCTTGCTTATGCTAACCATCATAATATCATCTTACATCAAATGGATGTGAAAAGTGCATTCCTCAATGGTAAGCTTGAGGAAGAAGTGTATGTTGCTCATCCACCAGGTTTTGAGGATCCAAAATTTCCAGATCACGTCTACAGACTCAACAAGGCCCTCTATGGCCTCAAGCAAGCACCTCGGGCATGGTATGACACACTGAAGGAATTCCTCATGAAGAAAGGCTTCAAACCCGGTTCACTTGACCCAACTCTTTTCATCAAAGCATATGATGATGAATTATTCGTGTGCCAAATATATGTTGATGATATTATCTTTGGCTGTACTAACCTACGTTACAGTGATAAATTTGCCTATATGATGAGTGAGGAATATCAAATGTCTATGATGGGAGAGTTGGAATTCTTCTTAGGTCTTCAAATTCATCAACAATACAATGGCATATTCATATCTCAGGAGAAATACCTCAAGGATGTGTTGAGGAAATTTGGCATGCAAGATTGCAAAGGCTTCAAAATCCCTATGCCCACAAATGGCCATCTATGCACCGATGAAAATGGTAAAGACTTCGATCAAAAGGTATACCACTCCATGATTGGATCTTTATTGTACTTATGTGCATCTAGGCCGATATTATGCTTAGTGATTGCATGTGTGCCCGATTTCAAGCTACACCGAAGGAATCACACCATAAGGCTGTGAAGTATATTCTTCGATATCTAGCTCACACTCCAACACTTGGATTATGGTATCCCAAGGCCTCTTCCTTTGATCTCATTGGATATTCTGACTCTGACTATGCTTGTGATCGGGTGGACCGCAAGTCAACATCAGGCACATGTCATTTCCTCGGACAATCCTTGGTATGTTGGTCCTGGAAGAAGCAGAACTGCGTATCACTCTCTACTATTGAAGCCAAGTACATTGCTGCTGGATCCTGCTGTGATCAATTGCTATGGATGAAGAAAATCCTCAAGGACTATGGCATCAATGTGAAGAATGTGCCACTCTACTGCGATAATGAGAGTGCTATCAAGATTGCTCACAACCCAGTTCAGCACTCGAAGACAAAGCACATCCATATTCGTCATCATTTTCTTTGTGACCATGTGTTGAAGGGCGACATCTCCATCGACCATGCAAATACTGAAGACCAGCTGGCCGATATCTTCACAAAGCCCTTGGATGAGAAGAGATTTAGCAAGTTGTGATGTGAGCTAAATATCTTAGAATCTTCGAATGTTCTTTGAAAAGGACACACATCCTAACACTTGTGCAAATTTGATGACTTAGATGTGCAACACACGAAGTAACGTTTTTCTTCAATCAATGAAGACTAACCCTCTAAGTGTGAAGAAATTAATGAAGAATTTGATTCTTAGAACCCTACGACAATTGTACACGGTGTCTGAAATCATCATTCTTATACGGTGGGTTACGCCACCAACCAAAGTTGAAAATCTTCAATTTGTGTTTCTCTTCATTTTTGAAATTCCTCAGTTGCTCAATTTCTTAAACTTTGCATTGTATTCACTCTTTCCGTCATTATTCTTCATTGACTATATATTTACTTGAGTTTTATGTCCTCTACATCATTCACTTGTTGCTAATTCTTCAAGTAGCCTTTTTTGCTAAGTGAATGTGATCGGACCCTTTCCCCCTCTATGCTAAACTCAACCCAGTCTGTTCACAAATTCTTCATGTGCGTTCTATTTGAAACTCGTTCAAAATCTTCAGTGTGTCCTTGTCAGCTGAAGAATTTGCGAACGAAACATTAAAATATTCTTATCTGAATTTTTGGCTTTTGCCGCTCAAACCGTTCCACATCCCACGATAAGATTTAACTATTCACCCACGATCTCACACGATCTCCACCACATTGTATGTGGGTGACACATGTCGCTAGGATGAGAAGGGTCAGGGGCACGTTCATCCATTTTCCTCGGGCGAGCGGTTTTCACCTCACCTATAAATATCCCTCACCCTCCTCAAACTGCATTTACCCCGCTCGATCTCACTCCCCTCGCTCGAGCTCTCAAGCCCTAGCGCCGCCGCTACCTTCATCATCACTGGTGAGGAAGAGCTTCACTGCCTCGACCTCATCGCCATCATACTCGCGCCGGCCGCGAAAATCTTCACTCCACTGCCGCTGTAGCTATCTTCCTCTGCCAAGTTAGGGAATGGAAGATCTGGACTGACGAACTTCCAATCTACACTCTCAGTTCCTCGTGTTCTTCGTCAAGGGTAAATAAAAGTTAATTTTACTGCCTTTGTTGATTCTGATGATTTCATAAAATCTTCAAAAGGTGTTTATTCTTCAACTTCCACACTCTAAACACCTCATACAATCATTAGTTCTTGATCTGTTTCTCTAAGTGATGTTTTTCCTCAAGATTCCTCAATTGTGTGAATTTCACAATCCACACAATTCAGGAACCTAAGTCAAAGAACGCTTAGTGAAATTCTTCAAGACATATCTGGTCAATTTCCTCAAACTTGTCCCGTTTTGCAAAAACTTCTGAGAACGCATATGACCTCTCCAAATTCTTCGCACCTATACTCTGTTCACAGGTACACATGTCTGCTGCTGAATCACTAGGTTCTTATCAACTTAACTCATTTGCAGCGTTCCTCGAAGAAAATCTGCATACTTCTTCAGAGTACTCAATAGTTCAAAATCCTCAGCTAAAGAAAATGGTAGGTGGCAAGAAACCTCAGAAGGAAGGGAAGAAACTGGAAGTCAACACTGCTTTTGAGATCCCTGCTGACATCTATGCAGGGTATTGCACACCAGATGAGGCAACTCATGGTAAGGAAACGAAGAATGAGTGCAAGGTGCGCATTCAGAAAATCGAACGAAGATGGGCACGGGAATGGAGGGAATACATATATGTTACTCCAAAGTACATGAAGAAATTCGCTCTAAACCCTCCTTGCCCAGGACCTCCGTTGGCACCTGGCAAAATTGCTGATCCCACTAGCATCAAGCGCGGTGAGGACTATGCTGATGAATGGGCCAAGCGCAAGCCAAGTTGGCCAAACAGGCCAAAGAAGTAGTGAGGAAATTCAATGAAGACTCAGCTGCTACCGCTGCTGAGGCCTCCACAAGCAATAAGGCTATGCCTAAGAAGCCTGCACACAAACCACCTTCCTCAGCAATGCCCTCACGGCCATGTTCAGCAATGCCCTCACGACCAAGCTCATCTATGCCCTCATGGCATATTCCTCAAGCTGCTCCAGTTCCTCCGGTTGCAAAACCCTTAGCTCCTCCGGCAAAGTCCTCGGCACCAGCGCATATCACCACTTGCCAAAAGGACCACAGGCATCTCAATTGCCTCGGGAGCATCTGCAAGTTCTTCAACTCCTCCTCAGTCTTCAACATGCCCCACTTTGCTGAAGACCAAGGCCACTGCTGGACGAGGCACTAGACCAAGTCCTCACAAGAAGCAAGTTGCCTTCCAAGTACCGTCAGATGATGACGAAGATGATGATGAGGAATTTACTGAAATCATCAAAGACAGATAGCAAAGGGCCGTTAGAGCCAAGGGCAATGTTGTGCCCCTCCTGTTGGATCTGAAGAAGATCTTGGACTTCATTGACCTCTGGCACAATGACCCAAACACTCCCTTGCCACAGTTAAACCTCACGACTGGTCAAAGTCACATGTTGACGGCTTTCATCTCTGAAGAGAAATGGAAATATGAGCAAGCTAGGTCTGTGAAGAAAGCCCAGTACAAGAAACAGCGCTTTCTGAAGGACAACATTCTTATGTTATCGCCTGAACAACTTATCACTTTGCAATCTGAGATCAAAAAGCTTAGTGATGAATTTGACGCCTACAAGGCAGAATGGTTGGGAGCCAAAGTCAGATTTGTCAAAATAGTGAAGGGACTTACATCCAATGTTGCTGATCCAACACACATTGAAATTCCTCAGGCTGAAGCATCTGCACAGCCAACTGAAGAACATGCCAGCACCGCTGATGAAAATCAGGCTGCTAATGAAACTGCAAGCACCAGGGCTGATGAAGCAATTCCAGCCGCTGAAGAAATTGCCAGGGCAACCACTAGTGTTGCACTTAAAGAACAAGACATGCCAGCTAAAGCATCTGAAGCTGCGCCTGAAGAAACTAAACATGTTAGGACAACTGCATCAGTTGTGCCTGAAGAAATTGCACCAATTTCCTCTGCTCCTCCTGCACCAACGCTAACACCAAGTCCAATTCTTCCTTCTGCTTTAAAAGTCAAGAAAACCAAGGCTGCGGAGCGAGCTGCTCTGAAGAAAAGGAAAGCATCTACTTCCTCACAATCTTCTGCTCCCAAGAAGGCGAAGATTTTGAGAATCTCACTTGAAAATCCAATTGATGTTGTTCCTCTCTCAAGCATGCCATCAAAGGAAATCATTCCTTTTGGTGAAGATTACAAGATTCCAAGTGAATCCGATGAAGAAAATCCTTCTGCTGCTTCAACAGAGCAGATGGATGAAGAAATTGAAGTGAACACTATCACTTCAACCCCTCTGGTATCATCGCCCATGCCTCAGTTCACAGCTGAAGAGGCAGGCATTGAAGAAATGAAGAATATGAAGACGTGGGCATTGGGAGTACCACACCTGTGATGAATGATGGATTTTGGGAAAGTCAGCACCCCAACTCTCCCTTATTCACACCAGAGAGAGTCCTGGATTAAGGGGTCCTCAGACAGCTGGACTATGTACTTTGGCCGGACTGTTGGACTATTAAGATACAAGATTGAAGACTTTGTCTCGTGTCCGAATGGGACTCTCCTTTGCATGGAAGGCAATCTTGGATATTCGGATATGTAGATTTCCTTCCCTGTAACCGACTGTGTGTAACCCTAGCCCCCTCCGGTGTCTATATAAACCGGAGGGTTTAGTCCGTAGGACAACGACAATCATAATCATAGGCTAGCTTCTAGGGTTTAGCCTCTATGATCGCGTGGTAGATCAAATCTTGTAATACTCATATCATCAAGATCAATCAAGCAGGAAGTAGGGTATTACCTCCATCGAGAGGGCCCGAACCTGGGTAAAACATCGTGTCCCCTGCCTCCTGTTACCATTAGCCTTAGACGCACAGTTTGGGACCCCCTACCCGAGATCCGCCGATTTTGACACCGACATTGGTGCTTTCATTGAGAGTTCCACTGTGCCGTCCCGATAAGGCTTGATGGCTCGCCTCGTTGTCAAGGACAACATCACCTCCAGAGGAGCCCTGGCTGTAGGCCAAACTCTCCGGCTGGGCGGTTTCGTCATGGCCGCCCGTTTGGCCACCGCGCCGACGATGACGTCTCAGGTCATTAAAAACAACCTCCGCGTCAGCCCGGAATTCACCAAGCAGATGGATCCAATGGAGCTCTCATCCTTAAACGAGCTCTTGGATCGCATCGCCACCCTGGGAGTCACTACGGACTATGATCGGATCGGGCTTAAACCCGACCGAAGGGAGATTAACTCTCCGCCGGTCACCCATCAGATAGCAGTGGTGGAGGGACAAAACGACAATTCTTCCTCTATTTTGAGGACGAACTATGTCCAGATTCCCGAGCTCTCTGAGCCGGATACCTGTCTACGGGAGGACGTGTCCCAGGCTCGAACTTAGAATCGGGCAGCGGGCTACAAATATTGGGCTATGTCCTGGATCCCGAGCTGCCAAGCTCAGGAGCTCCTTCGCCCCTGGGTTCCAGGTTGGGTTAGGACATGGACTTAATTCCACCCACCCACCCAGATGCAAGTGATATTTCCCACATCAGACAAGAGTCCCAAGAGACAGTGCACCACTTCTGGGCCAGATTCCTCCGTGTAATGAGCAAGGTTAAGGACTGTCACGAGGAAGACACAATCTCATTCTTTTGCAAAAATTGCATGGACAAGGGAATTCTCAATGCCATAAGTAGCTGTGACATAGCACACTTTGCCGACCTGGCAGCCATAGTACAGAAGTACTGCGCGATCAAAAGCGCCTGGAAGACCCAAACAAAATTCTGGGATCCTCCGGCCCTAACTAAACACCTAGTCCGACGCAAGTCACCCAACCCAATTACAAAGAAGCCAAAGCCCTCTACAGGGCGTGGAACCGTAATAGAGGGATGGCTCAATAGGCGATGCAAAATTCACAGCACCGGACACCATACCAACACACAGCCTTAGAGCATGTTGGATACTCCGGTAGGTGGCCAAGAGTGGCGAGGACCTTCTCATCGACAATACCGCAGAGCACCGTCCCGCAGAAAATAACAACACAGTACTGACCGTCTTCGAGACTTTCGCCTCAAACAATAGGCGCAAGCGAGCGCTCCGCAGCCTCGCTGAAGTCTGCCACGTCGTAGCAATAAACCCGTGGAACGATATAGCCATAACCTTCAACGCCAGCGACGAACCTCAATTTTGAGTAGTCCGAGCACCAGCCGCTTTGGTCCTTAGTCCAATCGTTGATGGATTTCGGCTTACTAAAGTGCTCATGGACAGCGGCAGCGGATTAAACCTCATATATGAGGAAACTCTTAACAAAATGGAAATTGATAAGAGCCGCATTGAGCAAAGAGGCACGACCTTTAGAGGAATCATCCCTAGCCGGGAGGCGCGATGCGCAGGGAAAATCACACTGGATGTGGTATTCAGCACCAGGGAGAATTATAGGTCCAAAGAAATCACATTCCAAGTGGCCCTGTTTAGTAGTGGATACCACGCCCTCTTGGGACAAGGCGCATTCACAAGCTTCCAAGCTATACCCCATTACGGGTACATGAAGCTCAAGGTACCAGGGCCCAACGGAATCATCACTCTAGCCAGTGATCCGGACATAACACTCCGTGCTGAAAATAAAACTGCCGCACTAGCCCTGGAGGCATTATTAGAAGCCATCGCGGCCGAAGAGTTAACTGCGCTGCGCTCCGCAGTAGACAGGGACGACGTGATACTCAACAAATGACCCAAGTCCACCTCTTTTAAACCAGCAGACGAAATAGTCAAATTTCAGGTCCACCCAACGGACCCCACAAAAACAACATAAATTGGGGCACAACTGAACCCCACAATAAACGCCGCACTACGAGAGTTCTTGCGCGAGAATTTGGACATTTTCTCCTGGCATCCTTCAGACATGCCAGGTATCCCACGCAGGCTGGCCGAACATAGCCTAAACATACTAAAGGGATACAAGCCGGTCAAGCAGACTCTTCAGCGCTTTTCAGAACCCAAGCGACAAGCCATGGGAGAGGAGCTAGCCAAGCTACTTGAAGCCGGATTCATCATAGAAATAAAACATCCGGATTGGCTAGCAAACCTGGTGATGGTACCAAAGAAGGACAAATCCTGGCGCCTATGCGTCAATTTCAAAGACCTTAATAAGGCTTGCCCTAAGGATCCCTTCCCCCTCCCCCGCATCGATCAAATTATCGATGCTACCGCAGGACACGATTCATTATGTTTCCTTGACGCATACTCCAGTTACCATCAAATCAAGATGGCGGAGTCCGATCAAGCCGCAACAGCATTTATCACTCCATACGGTCCCTTCTGTTTTAACACCATGCCTTTCGGGCTCAAAAACGCCGGTGCAACCTATCAACGCATGATTCAGACATGCCTTGAAACACAAACCAGCAAAACAGTGGAGGCTTACATAGACTATGTGGTCATCAAAACCAGACACATCGAATCATTAATAGACGACTTGAGGCTTACATTCGACAATCTCCGAACATACGACATCAAGCTCAACCCGGAAAAATGCATTTCTGCGTACCAGCCAGAAAACTCTTGGGCTTTATTGCCTCCATTAGAGGAATCGAACAGCATCTTCGCCAGAGCGGCAGGAGAGTCTGGACCTTTACGGCTGAGGGAGTCCTGGACTAGGGGGTGTCCGGACAGCCGGACTATCATCGTCCGCCGGACTCCAAGACTACGAAGATACAAGATTGAAGACTCCGTCCCGTGTCCGGATGGGACTTTCCTTGGCGTGGAAGGCAAGCTTGGCGATACGGATATGTAGATCTCCTACCATTGTAACTGACTCTGTGTAACCCTAGCCCTCTCTGGTGTCTATATAAACCGGAGGGTTTAGTCCGTAGGACACAACAACCATTACAACAATCATACCATAGGCTAGCTTCTAGGGTTTAGCCTCCTTGATCTCGTGGTAGATCCACTCTTGTACTACCCATATCATCAATATCAATCAAGCAGGAGTAGGGTTTTACCTCCATCGAGAGGGCCCGAACCTGGGTAAAAACATCGTGTCCCTTGTCTCCTCTTACCATCCGCCTAGACGCACAGTTCGGGACCCCCTACCCGAGATCCGCCGGTTTTGACACCGACATTGGTGCTTTCATTGAGAGTTTCTCTGTGTCATCACCGATAGGCTCGATGGCTTCTTCAATCAACAACAACACCGTCCAGGGTGAGACTTTTCTCCCCGGACAGATCTTCGTATTCGGTGGCTTCGCACTGAGGGCCAATTCACTTGGCCATCTGAAGCAGATCAAAAGCTACGCCCCTGGCCGTCAGGTCAGATTTGGAAGCCTAAACTTCACGGCGGACATCCGCGGAGACTTGATCTTCGATGCATCCGATCCACAGCCGAGCGTGCCGCACTGTCGCGATGGGCACGATCTAGCTCTGCCGCCGGACAGCGCCTTGGAGGCCGCACATGAATCCGCTCCGACCTATAGTTCGGAGCCGATCGCGCAGATCGAGGACGAGTGGCTGGACACCTCCTCGGGAGCTGCAACTTCCACGGCGATGGAGCCGAACACTGGCCTTGTCCCCTATAAAACTCGTGACTCCGAGGTGCCGGACTCCCTGCCGGACTCCGAACCTCCTGCGCCCCTGCCAATCGAATCCGATTGGGCGCCGATCATGGAGTTCACCGCTGCTGACATCTTTCAGCACTCACCCTTTGGTGACATCTTAAATTCGCTAAAGTATCTCTCGCTATCCGGAGAGCCCCGGCCGGATTATGGCCAGGATGGTTGGGCTGCGGACGACGAAATTCAAACCCCACCCACCACCCACTTTGTAGCCACTGTCGACGATCTAACTGACATGCTAGACTATGACTCCGAAGACATCGACGGTATGGACGATGATGCCGGAGACGAACAAGAACCAGCGCCTACAGGGCACTGGAAGGCCACCTCGTCATATGACATATACATGGTGGACACCCCAAAAGATGGGGACGGCGAAGAAGCAGCGGAGGCAGATTCCTTAAAGAAACAGCCCAAGCACCGACGATAGTGGCGCCGCTCTAAATCCCGCCACAGCAAGAACGGAGATTCCGGCACAGGGGATAATAACACCCCAGAGAGTGCCGACGACAATCCCCTCCTGCAAGATTCAGCGCAGGAGGATGCAGAAGCAAGCCCTCACGAGAGAGCGGCAGACGAACAGGTCGAGGATGATAATTACATACCTCCCTCCGGAGACGAGGCAAGCCTCAACGACGACGAATTCATCGTGCCCGAGGATCCCGTCGAACAAGAGCATTTCAAACGCAGGCTGATGGCCACAGCAAATAGCTTAAAGAAAAAGCAGCAGCAGCTTCAAGCTGATCAAGACCTGCTGGCCGACAGATGGACCGAGGTCCTCGCGGCCGAAGAGTATGAACTCGAACGCCCCTCCAAGAGCTACCCAAAACGCAAGTTGCTCCCCCGATTAGAAGAGGAAGCATACATACCTTCATCACCAGCGCACAATACGGCCGACCGACCACCCCGTGGTCGCGATAGAGAGGCATCCAGGCCTTCCATCAAGACCATACCCCGGCATCACTCGAGGAGTACGAAGCCACGGGGGAACGCGCCGGACTTGCGGGATATATTGGAGGATAAGGCAAGACAATCCAGATCTATCTATGGATCACGTGGGCGCCCCACGACCCACGACGAATACCGTCGAGCCGGATACAACTCCGGCCAGGCCGAACACAGCAGACAACGCTCCCTTGAGCTACGTCGTGACATTGCCCAATACAGAGGCGCCGCACACCCGCTATGCTTCACTGACGGAGTAATGGATCATCAAATCCCTGAAGGGTTTAAACCCGTAAACATTGAATCCTACGATGGCATGACAGACCCCGCGGTTTGGATCGAAGATTATCTCCTTCACATCCATATGGCCTGCGGAGACGATCTCCACGCCATCAAATATCTCCCGCTCAAACTTAAAGGACCAGCTCGGCATTGGCTTAACAGCCTGCCCGCAGAGTCAATTGGGTGTTGGGAGGACATGGAAGCCGCATTCCTCGACAACTTCCAGGGCACATATGTGCGACCACCAGACGCCGATGACCTAAGCCACATAATCCAGCAGCCAGACGAATCGGCCAGGCAATTCGGGACACGGTTCTTAACAAAGAAAAATCAAATCGTCGACTGTCCGGATGCAGAGGCCCTCGCAGCCTTCAAACATAACATCCGCGACGAGTGGCTAGCCTGGCACCTAGGACAGGAAAAGCCGAAATCCATGGCAGCCCTCACATCATTAATGACCCGCTTCTGTGTGGGAGAAGATAGCTGGCTAGCTCGCAGCAACAACCTCAGCAAAAATGCTGGTAATCCGGATACTAAGGACCACAATGGCAGGTCGCGTCAAAGAAAAAATAAACGCCGCGTTAACGGCGACGACAAGGAGGATACGGCAGTCAACGCCGGATTCCGAGGCTCTAAACCCGGTCAGCGGAAGAAGCCATTCAAAAGAACCACTCCGGGTCCGTCCAATTTGGACCAAATACTCGACCGCTCATGCCAGATACATGGCACCCCCGAAAAGCCAGCTAACCACACCAACAGAGATTGTTGGGTATTTAAGCAGGCAGGCAAGTTAATCGCCGAAAACAACGACAAGGGGCTGCACAGCGACGACTAGGAAGAGACCCGACCGCCGAACAGCAGAGGACAGAAGGGTTTCCCCCCACAAGTGCGGACGGTAAACATGATATACGCAACCCATATAACCAAGAGGGAGCGGAAGCGTGCACTAAGGGACGTATATGCAATGGAGCCAGTCGCCCCTAAGTTCAATCCATGGTCCTCCTGCCCGATCACTTTCGATCGAAGAGACCATCCGACCAGTATCTGCCATGGCGGATTCGCCGCATTGGTTTTAGACCCAATCATCGATGGATTTCACCTCACGAGAGTCCTGATGGACGGCGGCAGTAGCCTGAACCTGCTTTATCAGGATACAGTGTGCAAGAAGGGCATAGACCCCTCAAGGATTAAACCTACAAAGACGACCTTCAAAGGCGTCATACCAGGTGTTGAGGCCAATTGTACAGGCTCAGTCACACTGGAAGTGGTCTTCGGATCCCCGGATAATTTCCGGAGCGAGGAGTTAATCTTCGACATAGTCCCGTTCCGTAGCGGCTATCACGCTCTGCTCGGACGAACCGCGTTCACAAAGTTCAACGCGGTGCCGCATTACGCATACCTCAAGCTCAAGATGACAAGCCTTCGTGGAGTCATCACGGTCAACGGAAATACGGAACGCTCCGTCCGAACGGAGGAACATACAGCGGCTCTCGCGGCAGAAGTACAGAGCAGCCTATTAAGGCAATTTGCGAGTCCGGCCGCTAAACAGCCAGACACGGCCAAACGCGCCCGGAGCAACATAAACCAAGACCACCTGGCACGTTCCGAGCACGCATAGCAATGCGGCCCCAACCCCAGCCCTCGCATGATCGTAAGACCAACCCTCCGCATACATCATTACACTCTGGAGATACCATGGGCCTAGGGGGAGGGGCACGACCACAACAGACCCAGAGTGCGGCTCGACCACACCAGGGGCTCACAAGTGTGTCGCTCTTTTTTATTTTTTATTTTCCTTCTTTGTATACACAGGACTCCGTTCACCAGAGGCCCTGTCCGGCGGCGAACCCGCCGAACTCACGATGCAACAGCCAGGGAGGGAAAAAGGCTGCGACGAACACTCAGGTGGTCTCCATTACGAGCATTAAATTTGATTATATACACCAGTCCGCAGCCCACCCCCCGAGGGGGACATGTTTAATTAGTCAAATCCCTTGCTTACCGCACTATTTGTATCATTCCGCACTAATAGCAGAATTCCTTGAATAAATAATGCAGCACTTTTTGCATGTAATTGCATTACTTTACATATATGTTCACTAATGACATCTTGCACCCGTATATTTTGGTACGGCCGAATACACTAGGGGCTTATGTTCCCCGCATTATGGTGTGATAAGTCCGAACACTTTCACAAGTGCGGCACCCCGAACTTATAGCATTATATGAATCGGCTCCAAATCATGTCTTGGGTCAATAGTTGGGTTTGCCCGGCTCCCATGTTTTGGTACCTTACGTTCCGTTTTGTCGGTTAAGGTGGCACTGGGAGAACCACTGCGATTGCGCCCCGGTTGAGCTGGGCGAGCGCCTCAGTGGAGAAAGCTAAAACTGACTGTCATGATAAGGCGAGAGACTGGTCGCTGTTCGAGAGGTCTTTTCGAGTCCTTAAGGACTTATGCCGCTTCAAGCGAAGAACCGGATAATGTCCGGCCAAGGCGTGGATAGCGCCCCGAACTCGGTCTTCCGAACACTAGGGGCTTCGCCGAAATTTAAAATTATAGAATTCTATGGCTAAGTGAGAGTGTTCAAGCATTATAAGTCCGGTTGCCTTGTTCGTTGTGTTGAGCGCCTCCCTACATGGAGCCAAGAATGGGAACAAGAGTGCTCGAATTTATCCCGAACACCCCAGCACTCGTGGCTTGGGGGCTGAAGCCGATGACTTGCCATCTCTCAGATTTTATAAACGGCCGCACAGAAGGTAATATTTTAAATCAAACAAGTGTTGCTTAGCGCATATGAACAAAGTTTTCAGCGCACAGGATAATACATAGCGAGTCTACTCAATAATTACATCTCTGGGGCACTCATCCGCAATCTTGCGGGCACCCTTCAGGACAGTCTTATAGTACATCTCGGGCGTACGATACTCCCTGCCCGCTGGCGGCACGTCAGTGATAAGCTTCTCCACATCCAGCCTGCCCCAGTGCACCTTTGCGCGGGCAAGGGCCCGACGAGCGCCTTTAATACAGGCGGAGCGCTTGATGACCTCCACCCAGGGGCACGCATCCACCAGCCGCCGCACGAGGCCGAAGTAGCTCCCAGGCATGGCCTCTCCAGGCCACAGCCGGACTATGAAGCCCTTCATGGCCTGCTCGGCTACCTTGTGGAGCTCGACCAGCTGCTTCAGCTGGTCGCTAGGGGGCACCGGAAGGCCAGCCTCAGCGTACTGAGACCAGAAGACCTTCTCCGTTGAGCTCCCCTCCTTGCCATGGTAGAATGCGGCGGCATCGGATACACTGCGAGGCAGATCTGCAAACGCCCCTGGAGAGCTCCAAATCCAGGTAAGTGTCAGGTAGTTTACATTAACATGCTTGCTTTGCATGAAAAATGCCTTACCCGCCGCTATTTTCTTCACATCCTCAACCTCCTGAAGGGCCCTACGGGCCTCGGCCTTGGCGTCCTTGGCACTTTCGAGAGCCGAGGCAAGCTCGGACTCTCGAGTCTTCGAGTCGCGCTCCAAACTCTCATGCTTTTCCATGAGAGCCTGGAGCTCTTGCCGCACTTCTGCCACCCGCGCCTCCTGCTTCTCTCGCTCCGCTCATTCCACAGCCGCATTGCGTTCGGCCGCGGATACGGCCTCCTTCAGGGCCACCATCTCGTTTGTGGCCCCTGCAGTACCCACGTTATCCTTGTTATTTTTTGCAACCGAAATCCTTTTCTGTAAGGTAAATATTCAAAGTGGTGCTACTCACCTTCTTTGTCCTCGAGCTGCTTCTTGGCACGGCCGAGCTCTTGCTCGGACCGCTCAAGATCTTGCTTCAATGCACCGACCTCCGCAGTCAGTGCGGCAGAGGTCAGCAGTGCAGCCTGCAAACCCATATTGACATAATTTATTAGCAACCCTGCGTATATCTTTTTCGATCCTTAGTCCGGCTTTTCTTTCTGAACACCGAACCGAGCATCAGGGGCTACTGTCTATGCAGTATTACATTACATAATTTTAACTTCTTACCTCAAAGCCTGTTAGAAGGCTGCTGCAGGCTTCGGTCAGCCCGCTCTTGGCGAGCTGAACCTTCTGAATCACCGCACTCATGATAGTGCGGTGTTCCTCCTCGATGGAAGCGCCTTTGAGCGCCTCCAACAAGTTGTCCGGCGCCTCTGGTTGGACGGGGGCTGCCGGCGTCACGGTCTTGCCCTTCTTGCGAAGGGGCCGCCTGCCGGACTCCGGAACCACTGCGGGTTCCGGCGTGGAGTCCGACGCAAAGTCCGGGAGGCTGCTTTGCGGCGCCTCCGGAGCCTCCTCCTGATGGGTCCCTTCCTAGGATCCCACCTCGGCGTCCTCAGCGGCGCGAGGGGTGGAGGCAGTCGGAATGGAATCCACATCCGACGGAGCCAACGACCCGCTCGACGAAGCGGGGAGATCATCGTCGGCCGGACTGCATGCAGTATGCGGCATTAGAAGGACACTATGTGACACAAAAGAAATTACAGATCATTCAGAATCAGGATACTTACGATCTTGCCGGAGGCCTGGCCCTCGAGGGCCACTCTTCTTCACCAATGTTGGCGTTGGCGAAGCTGTCCGGGGGAGTAGTTCTTCCCCTCTTGGACCCTTCGGCCTCCCCTGTTGGGGAGGCCTTCCTCTTCCTCTCTCCCTCCTCTGGGAGAGAGTCCTCTGTTTCCTCCTCGTCTTCGGGGGAGGAATCTGCCTCAGAGTCGTCGGACACCTGAAAACGGGAACTCTTTCGAGTACCCGTGGCTACCTTCTTGGCCTTCTTCTCCGGCACCACGTGTGGTGCCGGGACCAGCAGCCCCGCTAGACGGGCGTCCACTGGGTTTTCTGGCAGGGGAGCCGGGCAGATGAGCTACTCGGCCTTCTTTATCCAGTCCTTTCAAAGGAAAAGGGAGATTGAAACCCGCTTAGGGTCGAATTATTAACAACAAGTGTCCCGTAAAGGGGTAGAATCACTTACCTCGTCAGCTGGACGCTGCGAGTGAAATCTGCGATCTTCCGTCGTGGATGCGGGGGCTTCGGCGCCCTTAAACAGCACCCTCCAGGCGCCTTCGTATGTCGTGTCGAAGAGCCCGCTCAACGCCTGGTGCTGTGCTGGATCAAACTCCCACAGGTTGAATGCCCGTTCTTGGCATGGGAGAATCCGACGGACGACCATGACTTGGACCACATTAACAAGCCTGAGCTTCTTGTTCACCAGCTTCTGGATACAGGCTTGGAGTCCCGTCAGCTCCTTCGAACTACCCCATAGCTAGCCCTTCTCTTTCCAGGAGGTGAGCTGCACAGGGATACCAGATCTGAACTCGGGGGCCGCCGCCCATGTAGGGTCGCGCGGCTCGGTGATGTAGAACCACCCCGACTGCCACCCCTTGACGGACTCCACGAAGGCCCCCTCGAACCAGAGGACGTTGGGCATCTTGCCCAACATAGCGCCCCCGCACTCCGCCTGCGTGCCCTTCACTACCTTCGGCTTGACATTAAAGGTCTTGAGCCACAAGCCGAAGTGGGGCTGGATGCAAAGGAAGGCCTCGCACACGACGATAAACGCCGAGATGTTGAGGATGAAGTTCGGCGCCAGATCATGGAAATCTAGGCCGTAGTAGAACATGAGCCCCCGGACAAAAGGGTGAAGTGGAAAGCCCAGTCCGCGGAGGAAGTGGGGAAGGAAAACGACCCTCTCATGGGGCCTGGGGGTGGGGATGAGCTGCCCCTTGTCGGGCAGCCGGTGCGCGATGTCGCTGGAGAGGTATCCGGCGCCGCGCAGCTTTTCGATGTGCTCCTCCTTAACGGTGGAGGCCAGCCATTTACCTCCCGCTCCGAACATGGTCGAAGAAGGTCGAGGCGAGACGCACGGACTTGGGTGCTGGAGCTCGAGAGTGCGCGGAGATGGATAAGCAAAGGAGGAAGAAGGCGTAGGTGAAAAGGTGGATCCTTATCCCCTTATATATAGGCGGATGAAGACTATGTGTCCCCACCGGCCTGGTAAAACTCGCTTATCTCCCAAGCGCCACCATCAATGGCGCGGTTGGGTTACCCACGTCCGTATTGATGAGAATCCCGGAATAAGGGGAACACGATCTCTGCTTCGACAAGACGTGCCAAGGAAACCGCTTCGCTAAACGCGCTGAGGTGGTATAATAAAAAACAATTCAAGTAAAGACTTGGTAGTGGCGTGACGTCACGCTACAAGATACGTCAGCAGATTGAACCTGTGTACATATTATTCTCTCTACGGTGGAATGTGGAATTTATTTTGCAGAGCCGGACACTATCCTGGTGTTCACGATCTTCTGTGGATTATTCGGAGGAGGAACACGCCTTGCAATACCGAACATTATGCGCGCCGGACTCGTCGTCATTGAAGCCAGGTTCAAGGGCTACTGAGGGAGTCCTGGACTAGGGGGTGTCCGGACAGCCGGACTATCATCGTCCGCCGGACTCCAAGACTACGAAGATACAAGATTGAAGACTCCGTCCCTTGTCCGGATGGGACTTTCCTTGGCGTGGAAGGCAAGCTTGGCGATACGGATATGTAGATCTCCTACCATTGTAACTGAATCTGTGTAACCCTAGCCCTCTCCGGTGTCTATATAAACCGGAGGGTTTAGTCCGTAGGACACAACAACCATTACAACAATCATACCATAGGCTAGCTTCTAGGGTTTAGCCTCCTTGATCTCGTGGTAGATCCACTCTTGTACTACCCATATCATCAATATCAATCAAGCAGGAGTACGGTTTTACCTCCATCGAGAGGGCCCGAACCTGGGTAAAAACATCGTGTCCCTTGTCTCCTGTTACCATCCGCCTAGACGCACAGTTTGGGACCCCCTACCCGAGATCCGCCGGTTTTGACACCGACAACGGCCGCAGCGGGTGGCATCGTCTTCTCCATAGAAGTGCCACATGGGTTTTCCCCGATATTGAAGTGGCTGCACTCCCCGCATTATACATATGGACATGACTTCAATAATTGTCAGTCCTGATTTGGCCAACGTATTTATCCTGTCCAGCAGGAAAAAGATCTCTCTGTTATGTTCCTCCTGGGGGCTCCTGGGGCGCCAGCTGTGGCATTTCTTCAATGGGGCATTTACAAACTCGGGAAGGCCCTTTCGAACAGGGTCTGAAAGAGGGACGTCCTCCACGTAGAACCATTCTGAGGGCCAGTCCTCGGATGTCTTCTTCAGGGTGCCGGATAGATATCCGGTCCCGTTGATGCGCCATATTTTGGCTCCGCCCACTTGATATACTGACCCCTCCTGAGTGTGGGGTACGAGGCAGAATAGCCTCTTCCACAGCTTGAAATGAGCTTCGCAGCCCAGAAAAAGCTTGCAGAAGGCAACTTAGCCTGCGATATGCAGTATGTAGCCTGTGATGTGCAGCTGGAGGCCGTAGAACTCCTGGAGCCCGTGGAGGAAAGGATGGATTGGAATTCCAAGCCCCCTCAGCAAGTAGGGGAGGAAGCATACCCGCTCTCCCTTGGATGGGTTTGGAAAGCTCTTCGCTTGCTCCCCGCCATTATAAGTGGCTAGTCCATCTCAGACAGGGACCATGTATGCAGGTGGGAGAAACCCCTTGGTCTGCAACTCTACTAGTCGGCTGTGAGGAACAGAACATCTCTCCCAATCGCCTGGCCTAGTGCTACGGGGGCGAGAGGAGGAAACACGGTGACCGGCCATGATGGTATGGATTTGTCCGGGCGCGCTTTGATGAATACACGCTGGGGGGAGATGGTGTGATTTGGATCTGAGAATCCCCGTCTCTTTTATAGATGATTTACTCGCATGGTTGGGGTGGCAAATGTAAAAATGCCTTGACTTCTCACATTCACTCGACATGTGGAGACAGCCGTTATTAAAGCACAGAAGCCGAGGGGCGCGACATTGATGAGGAGCCGGACACTGCTCATTACCACAATGCTCTAGAGGATTTGGAGAAGAACCCGCCTTGCAATGACGAAGACAATCTGCGCGCCGGACTCATCGTCATTGAAGCCAGGTTCGGGGGCTACTGAGGGAGTCCTGGATTAAGGGGTCCTCGGACAGCCGGACTATGTACTTTGGCCGGACTGTTGGACTATGAAGATACAAGATTGAAGACTTCGTCCCGTGTCCGGATGGGACTCTCCTTTGCGTGGAAGGCAAGCTTGGATATTCGGATATGTAGATTTCCTTCCCTGTTAGAGTCGGTTACAGAGAAGGGAATCTACATATCTGAATTGCCAAGCATGCCTTCCACGCAAAGGAGAATCCCACCCAGACACGGGACGAAGTCTTCAATCTTGTATCTTCAAAGTCCAACAGTCCGGCATAAGCATATAGTCCGGCTGTCCGAGGACCCCCTAATCTAGGAGTCCCTCAGTAGCCCCTAAACCAGGCTTCAATGACGATGAGTCTGGCGTGCAGATTGTCTTCGGCATTGCAAGGTGGATTCCTTCTCCGAATACTGCAAAGTAGATTTTGAACACAAGGATCGTGTCTGGCTCTGCAAAACAAATTCCACATACCAGCGTAGAGAGCACAATATTCCACAAGTCTAATTTGCTGACAACTTTTTCATAGCGTGACATCACGCCATGGCCCAGTCATTATACGAACCTTTTCCTCAACCTGCTACTGCACATCTTGCGAGGCGGTTTTATTGGCAGGTCTTGTCGAAGCATAGATCGTGTCCCCTTATCACGGGATTCTCATCAATACGGGTGTGGGTAACCCAACCGCGCCATCAACATGACGCTTGGGGAATAAGTGAGTTTACAGGGCAAGTGAGCAGGCGCATAGTTTCTACCGCCTTTATAAAGGGATAAGGATTCCCCTTTTTTTCACCCATGCCTTCTTCTTCCTCTGCTCATCCATTCTCTCTCACTCGAGCTCCAGCGCCCAAGCTTTCACCTTCTCCGCAAAGTCATTCCGAACATGTCCAGAGCGGGAGGCAAGTGGCGGAGGAGGACATCACGAAGCTTCGGGAGGCCAGATACCTGTCCGCAAACATCGCGCACCGGCTTCCGGCCAAAGGGAAGATCATCCCTACCCCGAAACCCCAGGAAAGGGTAGTTCCTCTCTCACTTCGTCCGCGGACTGGGATTCCCCCTCCACCCATTCGTCCGCGGGCTTATGTTTACTACAGGCTGGACTTCCATGATCTGGCCCCCAACTTCATCCTCAACATCTCGGCATTCATCGTCGTGTGCGAGGCCTTCCTCCGCATTACGCCCCACTTCAGCCTATGGCTGAAGACCTTCAACGTGAAGCCAAAGGTGGTGGGAGGCTAACAAGCGGAGTGTGGGGGCGCCATGGTGGGCAAGATGCCCAATGTCACCTGGCCCGAGGGCTCCTTTGTGGAGACTTTGAAGGGGTGGTTCTACATCACTGAGCCGCGCGACGCTAACTGGTCGGCGCCCCCCCCCCTGCATTTCGATCCGGCGTCTCCATGCGGCTCACCTCCTAGAAAGAGAAGGACCTAGCCTGGGGCTCAATAGTGGAGCTGACCAGACTTCAGACCTGCATCCAAAATATGATAGGCAAGAAAATCAAGCTTGTCAACGTGGTCCAGGTTATGCTCCTTCGCCGGATCCTTCTGTGTCAAAGACGGGTTTGCAATCTGTGGGACTTCGACCTGGCCGATCACCAGACGCTGCAAGAGCTCTTCGGCACAACGCACGAAGACGTCTGGAAGGTGCTCTTCAAGGCCACCAAGGTACCACCACCCATAACCAAAGATCGTGGACTCAGTGTAAAACGCCCAGCCAATCCGGTGAGTTTTTATATTTTGCGAGATGTGCCTTTTACCAGCACATTCACGGGAGGAATCTAAGCCTCCATGCCGATTTAAGAGGACTGGGTAGCGATAGCAGAGCGGATTGACTATCCGGCTCCACTACCTGAAGATCCAGAATCATCTCTTCTAACGAAGATGCTGTTTTCGGCGCCCTATTAGGTGCCGGAGAAGAAGGCCAAGAAGACGACCGCGGGGACCAGAAAAGGTCTCCGTCGCAAGGTTGCATCAGACGTGACATTCGAAGACACCAAAATGCACTCCTCCAACGAAGACGAGGAGGAAGAAGAGGAAATCCCTCCCCCCCCAACCGGGGGGAGAAAGAAGAGAAAGTCCGCCCCGCAGGGGGAGGCCGAGGTGTCCAAGAAGGGAAAGACCTTCCTTCCGGCCACTCCACCACAGCCACCTAGAATGGCGAGGAGTGGGAGCCCAGGGACAAGCCCCTAGCTAAGTCGTTAGTATCCAGACACAATATTATTTCCGATATGTTTGTTTTACTACTTCTTATCATGCCAGACGTGTACTTGCAGTCCGGCCAAATCCAGCATCGATGTATCCTCCTATTCGGAGGGGTCTCTGGGCCCGTCGGCGATGAACAACGACTCACTCCCGACAGCCTCCTCCCCCAGGCCCGCGGACGACACCGAGGTATTGTCTCAAAGGATATGGGGCCAAGGGGAGACAGTTCCGGAGACGCCCCCATGCGAAATCCCAGTTGCCGGGCACATGGGGGGAAGACCCCCATGGACTCCAATAATGGGGGCCGCAGCAAGTTTAGCCCCCAGGCGAATACGGCTCCAGAAACCCAGGTGGTTCCGAATTCAGGCAGGCAGACTCTCTCTAAGGGGGGCGAGCCACCTGTACCGATGACCTCTGTCCATCCAGAGGCATCGGACAACTTGCTGAAAGCGCTTCGCGGCGCTTCCATTGATGAAGAACACCGTACTCTTACGAGTACGGTGATTGAGAAGGTCCGGTCCGCCAAGAGTGGATTGACCGAAGCCTGCGCTAGCCTTCTAACATGCTTTAAGGTAAGTAATAAAATTGTAAGAGAATACCACAGTATAGACAGTAGCCCCTGATGCTCTGTTTGGTGTTCGGAAAGAAAAGCCGAACAGAGGATCAAATAACATTCGCAGGAGTCTAACAGAAGATGGCTATGTGAATAAGCAGGCGTCGCTGCTGGCCGCTGCCGCTCGTACTGCGGAGGTCTCCGGACTGAAGCGGGACCTGGAGCAAACCGAGGGAGAGCTTAGCCTCATGTAGAGGCAGCTCGAGGAAAGTCAAGGTACGCAATACCCCGTCTGTATATTTATAAAGAAAAAATGGTTTCTGCTAATAGAAACGTCATGAACTTTAATAGGGGCCACGACCGAAGTGGCGGCCCTTAAGAAGGTGCTGACCAAGGCTGAAGACAAAACGGCCAAGGAACGCGCCGAGCGCGAGAAGCAAGAGGCCTGGGTCAATGAGGTCCAGCAAGAGCTCCAGGATTTCATCCAGAAATACGAGTCCTTGGAGCGTGACTCTAAGACTCAAGAGTCCGAGCTTGCTAAGGCCCTCCAGAGCGTGCAAGACACCAAAGCCGAAGCCCAAAAGGCCCTCCAGGAGATTCAGGCGGCCAAGAAGATTGCGGCGGGTAAGGAATTCATTATGCAAAGTAAGAATGTGAAGGAGACTTTCCTTTTACTTACCCGATTTTGGAGCTCTCCAGGAGCGTTCGCAGATCTACCGTGCAGCATATCTGATGCTGCAGAGTTCTACCGAGCCGAAGAAGGAAGCTTGATGGAGAAGTTGTTCTGGTCTCAGTATCTTGGGACAGAACATCCGATGCCCTTGAGCGACCAGCTGAAGCAACTGGTCGAATTGCACAAGGCGACCGAACTGGCCATGAAGGACCTCATAGTCTGGCTATGGCCTTCCGAGCCTATGCCTAGCAGATACTTCGGCCTCGTAAAGCGGCTTGTGAGTGCCAGGCCATGACTTGAAGTCATAAACCGGTCGGTTTGCATTGAAGGTGCGCGAATGGCCTTCACCCGCGCAAAAGTGCATTGGGCGAAGATGGATGCCGAGAAGCTGATGATGGAGGGGCCACCGAAGGGCAAGGAGCACCGCCGGCCCGAAAAGTATTATGACAGTGTCCTAAAGGGCTCCCGCCTTGTGGCAGCGCAATGTGCTAAGGATGTAATCTTTGAGTGAATGCGCTCTTTTTATCCTGTAATATGAAACAAGTTCATTTGCACAATGTAACGCTTGTTGATTTAAAATTTTACCTCATGTGCGGCTGCATACAAATCTGAGAGTTGGCCAGTCGTCGGCTTCTGCCCCCATGTAACTAGTACAGGGGTGTTCGGGATAAATCTAAACACTCTTTATCCAAATTTTTGGTCCTTTAAGGAGGTGTTTAGCGCAACGAACAAGGCAATCGTACTATACATCTTTATCACCCTCACTTAGCCATAGAAGTTCTATAATTTTAAATTTTGGCGTAGCCCCTGGTATTCGGAAGGCTGAACTTGGGGCGCTATACACATAAATCGGACAAAGACCGATTCCTCGCCTAAAGCGGAAAAAATATTTAAGGATTTGAGACCTCTCGAACAGCGACCAGCTCTCTCCGCATCATGACAGTCAGTTTTCGGCTTTCTCCACTGAGGTGCTCGTCCGGAAGAACCGGGACACAATCGCAGTAGTTCTCCCTTTACTACCCTAGCTGATATAACGGAACGTAGGGTAGGAAGCACAGGAGCCAGGCAACCCAACTATTGACCCAAGACATGATTCGGAGCTGATGCATATAATGCTATAAGTTTGGGGTGCCGCACTGTCGAAAGTGTTCGGACTTTCTTGCCATGTTATGGGGTACACTGAAGCCCCCGGCGAACTGAACGTACCAGTATGTACAGGTGCGATTTGTAATAAACAAACAGTCAAGGAAAAAAGAAAAAGAAATGTAGTAATAAGCTGACGCTGGACATTATTTTCCATTGTTATTTGAATGATACATCAAGGCATATGTATACAAGTAGTGCGATAAGCAAAATAGGACTATTTGACATGTCCTAACCAAGAGCAAGCTGCGTGTGGGTATGTAAAAACAGGTATAGCGATCGTTATCAGAGAACACCTGGGGATTCCCTCGTATGTCAAAGCTTCTTGCCTCCATGGTGTTTCCGTCCCGTGATGGGTCCGATAATCAGGTTATCGGAAGAGCCTCAAGAAGATAGGGACCTAAAAGAAAGAAAAGGGTGAAGGTATACGGGTCCTGGGGCGGTTGAGCCGCATTGTGGACCGCATTCTAGTTGTGCCTCCGCCTATGCCCATGGTATTTTAAGTGCGTAATTATGTACGCACGGCACAAATTTCACCGCTTTACTAGGACTAGGACGGAGGCCGAATTTCTAGGCAAGCTCTGGACGGGCCGGATGATCCTGTTGCAGAGTACTTTGGACACGCTTGACGGTGTCCGGGGGCTTTATTGCCGAATTGGACATCTGCCTAAGGAGGCTACTTTGTACTTCTGCTGCGAGGGCTGCAGTGTGCTCCTCCATACGGAGGGAGCGCTCTGTGTTTCCATTGACTGTTATAACCCCACGAGGTCCTGGCATCTTGAGCTTCAGGTAGGCATAATGCGGCACCGCATTGAATCTAGCGAATGCGGTTCGTCCGAGCAGTGAATGATAGCCACTGCGGAAGGGACGATATCGAAGATTAACACCTCGCTTCGAAAGTTGTTCGGAGATCCGAAGACTACTTCCAGTGTGATTGAGCCCGTGCAACAGGCCTCTACACCTGATATGACACCTTTAAGGTGGGTTTGGTGGGTTTGATCCTTGAGGGATCGATACCCATTTTTTGCACTGTATCCTGATAGAGCAGGTTCACGCTGCTGCCACCGTCCATGAGGACTCGTGTGAGGTGGAATCCATCAATGATAGGGTCAAGGACCAGTGCGGCTGAGCCGCCATGGCGGATACTGGTAGGATGGTCCCTGCGATCAAAGGTGATTGGACGGGAAGACCATGGGTTGAATTTTGGGGCGACTGGCTCCATCACGTAGACGTCCCTTAGTGCACGCTTCCGCTCCCCTTGGGAATATGGGTGACGTATATCATATTCACCGTTTTTACTTGGGGAGGAAATTTCTTCTGTCCTCTTATGTTCGGCTGCCGGGGCTCCTCGTTGTCATTGCTATGCGGCCCCTTTTCCTTGTTTTCGGCATTCAACTTTCCGGCCTATTTAAATACCCAACATTCTCTGTTGGTGTGGTTGGCTGGTTTATCGGGGGTGCTGTGAATTTGACATGAGCGATCGAGTATGTGGTCCAGACTGGATGGGCCCGAATTGTTTCTTTTAAATGGCTTTTTCCGTTGACCGGACTTGGAGCCACTGAATCCGGCATTGACAGCCGTGTCTTCGGTGTTATCACCATTATTGTGACGCTTGTGTCTGTTGCAGCGGGGCTTGCCATTGCTATCTCTGGTGTCTGAGGTGCCAGGATTTCTTGATGTGCTGTTGCTACGAGCCAACCAACTATCCTCGCCCGCACAAAAGCGGGTCATGAGATTCGTGAGGGCTGTCATGGACTTTGGCTTCTCTTGGCTGAGGTGTTGGGCAAGCCACTCGTCACGGATGTTATGCTTAAAGGCCGCTAGGGCTTCGGCATCCGGACAGTCGACAATTTGGTTCTTTTTAGTTAGGAACCGTGTCCAGAATTTCCTGGCTGACTCTCCGGGCTGTTGGGTTATGTGACTTAAATCATCAGCATTTGGTGGTCGCACATAAGTGCCCTGGAAGTTATCCAGGAATGCGTCTTCCAGGTTCTCCCAACTGCCAATGGAGTTTGCCGGCAGACTATTCGGCCAATGCCGAGTTGGTCCCTTGAGTTTTAGTGGGAGGTACTTGATGACATGCAGATCATCACCGCGGGCCATATGAATGTTGAGAAGGAAATCTCCGATCCATACCGCGGGGTCCGTTGTCCCATCATATGGTTCGATGTTCACGGGCTTGAACCCTTCTGGGAATTCATGCTCCATTACTGCGTCAGTGAAGCATAGGGGGTGTACGGCGCCTCTATGCCGGGCTACATCACGATGCAGTTCAGATGAGTCTCGTCTGCCATATTCGGCCCGGCCGGATTTGTATTTAGTATATTTGGCGTGGCGGTCATCATCATGCATTGGGGCGCGCCCCCGTGATCAGTAGATCGATCTTGACTGTCCTACTTTGTTTTCCAATTCATCTCGCAGGTCCTGCATGTAGCCCCAGGCCTTCGTGTTTTTATTTGTTTGGCGATGGGGTGCGGGCTGGTGTTTGGGCTGATACACCGCTTTGTCTCGGCCACGAGGTGGTCGGTCAGCTGCATCCTGTGCTGGTAGTGTAGGCTCTAGTGCCTCATCCTGGAATTGAGGTAACAACCTGCGCCTCGGGTAACTTTTGGTTGGGCGCTCGAGTCCGTATTCCTTGGCTGCCAGGACCTCAGTCCATCTGTCAGTAAGTAGATCTTGATCAGCTTGAAGTTCCTGCTATTTTTTCTTTAGGCTCCTTGCAGTGGCTATAAGCCGGTGCTTGAATTACTCCTGCTCGACGGGATCCTCGGGCACAATAAATTCTTCGTCGCCGAGGCTCACCTCGTCTTCAGAGAGAGGCATATAATTGTCATTCTCCGAGTCTTTATCCATTGCCTGTACATCAGGGCTAGCTTGCCCGTCCTCCCGTTCGGCCTGTTCTAAACTTGGCTGGGCGGGATTGTTTTCGTCTTCGGCATCATCCGGAGTGCTATTGTCTCTTGTGCCGGTATCGATGTTTTTGCTATGGCGGGGTTTAGAGCGGTGCCGCTGACGTCGGCGCTTAGGTTGCTTCCCGAGAGGATCATCCTCCATTGCATCCTTTTGACCCTCGCCATTGTTTTCTTTGGGCGTGTCCACCATATATATAATATGATGAGGTGGCTGTCCAGCCCCCTGTGGGCGGTGGTTCCTGTTCTTCTCCGGTGTTGTCGTCCATACCGTCGATGTCTTCGGAGTCGAAATCAAGCATGTCGGTTAAGTTGTCGACAGTGGCTATTAAGTGGGTGGTGGGTAACGAATTCCTTCGTCGTCCGCTTCCCACTCAAGCCGGACATAGTTTGACCAAGAGTCTCCTGACTGGGAGAGAGATTTTAATGAGTTTAGCACATCACCCAAGGGAGAGTGCTGAAAGATATCCGCGGAACTAAACTCCATGATCGGTACCCAATCAGGTCCGATGGGAACGGATGCACGCGGTTTGGAGCCTATGGCCGGAGACGAGTCCGAGGGTCCGGAGACACAGACCTCCTTGGAAGTGATATCTGTGTTCGGCTCTATTGCTGCTAAGTGTGCGGTCTCTGAGGTGGGGTTCATACACCCGTTCTCGGATGGCATGATCTGCTCTGGATTTAAAGCCGGGGCAGCTGCAAGTGTGATCTCCTGAACAACGTCTGATGCCAGATCTAAGTCATGCTCATCGCGACTGTAGGGCGCACCTATCATGGGCTCGGGTCCGTCGAAGATCAAGTCTCCGCGGATGTCGGCAGTGTAGTTCAGGCTTCCAAACCTGACCTAATGGCGAGGGGCGTAGCTATTGATCTACTCCAGATGGCCAAGCGAGTTGGCCCGCAGTGCAAAGCTGCCGAATACAAAGATCTGTCCGGGGAGGAAAACCTCACCCTGGATCGCATCGTTGTAGAAGATTTAAGGAGCCATCAAGCCTTATGGTGACGACACAGTGGAACTCTCAATGAAAGCACCAATGTCGGTGTCAAAACCGGCGGATCTCAGGTAGGGGGTCCCGAACTATGCGTCTAAGGCTAATGGTAATAGGAGGCGGGGGACACAATGTTTACCCAGGTTCGGGCCCTCTCTATGGAGGTAATACCGTACTTCCTGCTTGAATGATCTTGATGATATGAGTATTACAAGAGTTGATCTACCACGAGATCGTAGAGGCTAAACCCTAGAAGCTAGCCTATGATTCTGATTGTCCTTGCCCTACGGACTAAACCCTCCGGTTTATATAGACACCAGAGGGGGCTAGGGTTACACAGAGTTGGTTACAGAGAAGGGAATCTACATATCCGAATTGTCAAGCTTGCCTTCCACGCAAAGGAGAGTCCCACCCGGACATGGGACTAAGTCTTCAATCTTGTATCTTCATAGTCCAACAGTCCGACATAAGCATATAGTCCGGCTGTCCGAGGACCCCCTAATCCAAGACTCCCTCAACAGGCTCTATAAGTCGATCAGGAGTTTGATATTTACAGTGAAAGTCAACCCCTAAAAACGAATGTCTTCAGCTGAATACTTTGGTTCTCCTGAAGACTTTGAAAGTGAAGAAATTGGTGTGACCTTGAAGACTTGGATATTCATGCGAGGATTATGATGTGTGAAGACTTTTGTTTTCGTAATTTCATTTTCTATTTATTGAGTCATAGGAAACACCGTACTGTTAAAGGGGGTCGAGGTAATACTAAGGAAACTGATTTCCAAGTGATGCTCATCTCAAAATCCTACACCTACCCAATCCTTTCGAGTGAAGCCATTGGAAATCTCATATCAGTTCAGTCAATTTCTTCAGTGACAGAGACGAAGATCTTTTGGTCTCTGAGGAATTTGTTCTGACTAAGGAGTTAGGAATTCGCCAGTGCGGATTGCCTACGCTGTGAGGAACATGATAGCCCTGAGGAATTCGGACCTCAAATCCAACCGTTGTTGTGCCACGCGCCAGCTGTCCAACATATCCTACCACCAAACGGTCATATCATTGAAGGGCATTTATGTCTTATCATGTCGGGCTGCTCCCTAGGCTATAAATAGCGGCCCCCTACAACCACTAGCTGGCTGGCTGCTCCGAGAGAAACTGACACTTGTCAATTGGGAGCATCCCATTCTCCGAAGACTTTGAGCAAAAATCATCAAGTGAGGAAAACCCAAATCCGAAACCCAAACCTACAAACCCAAAGTGATTGAGCATCACTGGAGAGATTGTTCCCGTGTGGAACCGACTGCTACGTCTTGAGCTTGCGTTGGTTTTCCTTGAAGAGGAAAGGGTGATGCAGCAATAGTAGCGTAAGTATTTCCCTCAGTTTTTGAGAACCAAGGTATCAATCTACTAGGAGGCTCCTCAAAAGTCCCACGCACCTACACAAACAATAAAACAACTCGCAATCAACGCAATAAAGGGGTTGTCAATCCCTTCACGGCCACTTGCGGAAGTGAGATCTGATAGAGATAGTATGATAAGATAAATATATTTTTGGTATTTTATAATATAGATGTGAAAAGTAAAGATGCAAATAAAAGTAGATTGAAAGCTTATATGGTAAAAGATAGACCCGGGGGCCATAGGTTTCACTAGTGGCTTCTCTCAAGATAGCATAACTATTACAGTGGGTGAACAAATTACTGTCGAGCAATTGATAGAAAAGCGAATAATTATGAGATTATCTAGGCATGATCATGTATATAGGCATCACGTCCGTGACAAGTAGACCGACTCCTGCCTGCATCTACTACTATTACTCCACACATCGACCGCTATCCAGCATGCATCTAGAGTATTAAGTTCATAAGAACAGAGTAATGCATTAACAAAGATGACATGATGTAGATGGATAAACTCAAGCAATATGATATAAACCCCATCTTTTTATCCTCGATGGCAACAATACAATACGTGCCTTGCAACCCCTGCTATCACTGGGTAAGAACACCGCAAGATTGAACCCAAAGCTAAGCACTTCTCCCATGGCAAGAAAGATCAATCTAGTAGGCCAAACCAAACTGATAATTTGAAGAGACTTGCAAAGATAACTCAATCATACATAAAAGAATTCAGAGAAGATTCAAATATTTCTCATAGATAAACTTGATCATAAACCCACAATTCATCGGATCTCGACAAACACACCACAAAAAGAGTTACATTAAATAGATCTCCACAAGAGAGGGGGAGAACATGGTATTGAGATCCAAAAAGAGAGAAGAAACCATCTAGCTAATAACTATGGACCCGAAGGTCTATGGTAAACTACTCACAACTCATCCGAGAGGCTATGGTGTTGATGTAGAAGCCCTCCGTGGTCGATTCCCCCTCCGGCGGAGCGCCGATGAAGGCTCCAAGATGGGATCTCGCGGATACAGAAGGTTACGGCGGTGGAAATTGTTTTTCGTTGGCTCCCTGGATGTTTTCGGGGTACGTGGGTATATATAGGAGGAAGAAGTATGTCGGTGGCCGCTCGAGGGGCCCACGAGACAGGGGGGCGCCCAGAGGGGGTGGGCGTGCCCTCCTATCTCCTGGCCGCATCGGCTGCTTCTTGGCTTGTACTCCAAGCCCTCTGGATCACGTTCGTCCCAAAAATCACGCTCCCGAAGGTTTCATTCCGTTTGGACTCCGTTTGATATTCCTTTTCTTCGAAATACTGAAATAGGCAAAAAAACGGCAATACGGGCTGGGCCTCCGGTTAGTAGGTTAGTCCCAAAAATGATATAAATATGTAAAATAAAGCCCACAAACATCCAAAAGGGGTAATATAATAGCATGGAACAATCAAAAATTATAGATACGTTGGAGACGTATCACTGACGCTTGTTACCTTTGAGGACTGTGTATCCTCCAGACGGTGAGGTGTCATGGTCTGAGCATCCAAGAGGAATTGTGGATTGCCGAGTGACCGAGTCTGTGAAGGTTTGGAAGTCACCTATGAAGACTTACCACGAGTGTTGGGTGAGGTCTGTGTGATCTTAGCTCAAGGAGAATACGGTGAGGACTGTGTGTCCAGGACTGTGTGTCCTCGAGTTTAAATACTCAGCCGCTCCAACCAGACGTACAACTGCCACAGCAGTTGGAACTGGTCTACCAAATCATTGTCTTCACCAAGCCTACTGGTTCTATTTCCTCAACCCTTTCACTTCCTCATTCATGTCTTGATGAACCTGATCATTACTGTTTGGAGACTTTGACTGAAGACTTTCTCTATTTCCTCAATCCAATTTCTTCAGTCACATTGTGTGTAGCCTGCTTATCCTGTGTTTATGCTTTCTGTACTCTCTGTTTGTCTTTCATTTCATCATGATGACTATGCTATTGCTCTGTTATGCTTATACCTGAGTACTTATTCCGTTGCTTGTAGTTCGTGACTTAGGAATTTCCTCACCCTGAAATTCCTCAGTGACTAATTTGTAAAAATCACCTATTCACCCCCCTCTAGTCGACTTAACTCACTTTCACAAGCCAAACAATTGTTTTATACTTTTAGTGTTCTCAAACCTTTTCAACTTTCACGCAATACATAAGCGTGAGCCATGGATATAGCACTATAGGTGGAATAGAATATGGTGGTTGTGGAGAAGACAAAAAGAAGGAGAAAATCTCACGTCAACTAGGCAAATTAATGGGCTATGGAGATGCCCATGAATTGATATTGATGCAAGTAAGTAGGGATTGCCATGCAATGGATGCACTAGAGCTATAAGTCTATGCAAGCTCAAAAAGAAACTAAGTGGGTATGCATCCAACTTGCCTGCTCATGAAGACCTAGGGCAATTTGAGGAAGCCCATCCTTGGAATATACAAGCCAAGTTCTATAACGAAAAATTCCAACTAGTATATGAAAGTGATAAAATAGGAGACTCACTATCATGAAGAACATGGTGCTATTTCAAAGCACAAGTGTGGAAAAGGAGAGTAACATTGTCCCTTCTCTCTTTTTCTCTCATTTTTCTTTTGTTTGGGCATATGTGGCCTCTTTTTTTATTTGGGCTCCTTTGGCCTCTTTTATTTTTATTAAAGTCTGGAGACACATCCCAACTTGTGAGGGGGTCATAGATTCCATCATCATTTCCTCACATGGGACAATACTCTAATAATGATGATCATCACACTTTTATTTACTTACAACTCAACAATTACAACTCGATACTAGAACAAAGATATGACTCTATATGAATGCTGATACGTCTCCAACGTATCTATAATTTATGAAGCATTCATGCCATTTTATTATCTGTTTTGAATGATTACATGCTTTATTATACACTTTTATATTACTTTTGGGACTAACCTATTAACCGGGGGCCCAGCCCATATTGCTGTTTTATTGCTTGTTTCTGCATTTCGAGGAAAAGGAATATCAAACGGAGTCCAAACGGAATGAAACCTTCAGCAGTGTGATTTTTTGGAAGAATATGATCCTGGAGACTTGGAGTTCACATCAGAAGATCCTCGAGGAGGCCAGGAGATAGGCCCCCCCCCCTACTGGGCGCGCCCCCTGTCTCGTGAGCCCCTCGACCACCCCCCGACCAACTTCTTTCGCCTATATAGTCCCACGTACCCTAAAAACATCCACGTAGAAGATAGATCGGGAGTTCCGCCGCCGCAAGCCTCTGTAGCCACCAGAAACCTCTCGGGAGCCCGTTCCGGAACCCTGCCAGAGGGGGGATCCCTCACCGGTGGCCATCTTCATCATCCCGGCGCTCTCCATGACGAGGAGGGAGTAGTTCACCCTCGGGGCTGAGGGTATGTACCAGTAGCTATGTGTTTGATCTCTTTCTCTCTCTCGTGTTCTCTCTATGGCACGATCTTGATGTATCGCGAGCTTTGCTATTGTAGTTGGATCTTATGATGTTTCTCCCCCTCTACTCTCTTGTGATGAATTGAGTTTCCCTCTTGAAGTTATCTTATTGGATTGAGTCTTTATTTGAGAACACTTGATGTATGTCTTGCCTTGTTTATCTATGGTGACAATGGGATATCACGTGCCACTTGATGTATGTTTTGGTGACCAACTCGGGGGTTCCGCCCATGAACCTGTGCATAGGGGTTGGCACACGTTTTCTTGACTCTCCGGTAGAAACTTTGGGGCACTCTTTGAAGTACTTTGTGTTGGTTGGATGAATCTGAGATTGTGTGATGCATATCGTATAATCATGCCCACGGATACTTGAGGTGACAATGGAGTATCTAGGTGACATTAGGGTTTTGGTTGATTTGTGTCTTAAGGTGTTATTCTAGTACGAACTCTTGAATACATCGATCCGAAAGAATAACTTTGAGGTGGTTTCATACCCTACCATAATCTCTTCGTTCGTTCTCCGCTATTAGTGGCTTTGGAGTGACTCTTCGTTGCATGTTGAGGGATTGTTATATGATCTATCTATGTTATTATTGTTGAGAGAACTTGCACTAGTGAAAGTATGAACCCTATGCCTTGTTTCCTATCATTGCAATACCATTTACGCTCACTTTTATCATTAGTTACCTTGCTGTTTTTATATTTTCAGATTACAAAAACCTTTATCTACCATCCATATTGCACTTGTATCACCATCTCTTCACCGAACGAGTGCACCTATACAATTTACCATTGTATTGGGTGTGTTGGGGACACAAGAGGCTCTTTGTTATTTGGTTGCAGGGTTGCTTGACAGAGACCATCTTCATCCTACGCCTCCCACGGATTGATAAACCTTAGGTCATCCACTTGAGGGAAATTTACTACTGTCCTACAAACCTGTGCACTTGCAGGCCCAACAACGTCTACAAGAAGAAGGTTGTGTAGTAGACATCAAATGCCTCCGGCGATGTACCGGGATGTGCGATGATCAAGAGTGACATGTATAAACAATATGAACAGTGGTCCAGCCACAAATACTATGCTAACTACTTGATCATGCAAAGCAATATGACAATGATGGTATGTGTCATAATAAACAGAACGGTAAAAGTTGCATGGTAATATATCTTGGAGTGGCTATGGAAATGCCATAATAGGTAGGTATGGTGGCTGTTTTGAGGAAGGGCATATGGTGGGTTTAACGCACCGGCAAAAGTTGCATGGTACTAGAGAGGCTAGCAATGGTGGAAGGGTGAGAGTGCATATAATCCATGGACTCAACATTAGTCATAGAGAACTCACATACTTATTGTAAAAATTTATTAGTCATCAAAACAAAGTACTACAAGCATTCTCCTAGGGGAATAGATTGGTAGGAAAAGACAATCACTCGTCCCCGACTGCCACTCATAAGGAAGACAATCAAAATATAAATCATGCTCTGACTTCATCACATAACGGTTCACCATACGTGCATGCTACATGAATCACAAACTTTAACACAAGTATTTCTACCAATCCACAATTACTCACTAGCATGACACTAATATCACCATCTTTATATCTCAAAACAAATGCAAGGAATCAAACTTCTCATATATCCAATGCTCTTTATATGAAAGTTTTTGTTACATCCCTCTTGGATGCTCATCATATTAGGACTAAATTCATAACTTAAGAAAATTACCATGCTTTTTTAAGACTCCCAAAATAATATAAGTGAAGCATGCGAGTTCATAAATTTCTATAAAATAGAACCACCGTTGTGCTCTAAAAAGATATAAGTGAAGCACTAGAGCAACCTGCCTAGCTCAAAAGATAGAAGTGAATCACATAGAGTATTAAATTCGTGTGTTCCTCTCAAAAGGTGTGTACAGAAAGGATGATTGTGTCAAACTAAAAAGCAAAAGACTCATATCATACAAGACACTCCAAGCAAAACACATATCATGTGGTGAATAAAAATATAGCCTCAAGTAAATTTATCGGTGGATCGAAGACAAAAGAGGGGATGCTGTCCGGGGCATCCCCAAGCTTAGATGCTTGGTTGTACTTGAATATTACCTGGGGGTTCCTTAGGGTAGGCTCTTGCCACTCCTTATTCCATAGTCCATCAAATATTTACCCAAAACTTGAAAACTTCACAACACAAAACTCAACAGAAAACTCGTGAGATCCGTTAGTATAACAAAATAAATCTCCACTTTGGTACAGTTGTGAACTCATTCTAAATTTATATTGGTGTAATATCTATTGTATTCCAACTTTTCCATGGTTCATAACCCCCGATACTACCCATAGATTCATCAAAATAAGCAAACAACACATAGAAAACAGAATTTGTCAAAAACAGAACAATCTGTAGTAATCTAGAAACTTCGTATATTTATGTAACTCCAAAACTTCTGAAAAATTAGGAAAATATAGGAAATTTTTATATCAATCTTGTGTAAAAAAAAGTTAGATCAAAAGAACATCTTTGTGATGTTTTAACATTCTGGCAATGAGCGCAAAAGTTTCTATTTTTCAGCAAGATCAAATCAACTATCACCATAGACCATCCCAAAGGTCTTACTTGGCTCAAACACTAATTAAAACACGAAAACACAATTACTATATAAGTAATAGTGTGTACTTATTAAAAAACAGAACCAAAAACAAAACAAAATAAAATAAAAATAAAAATTGGGTTGCCTCTCAACAAGCGCTATTGTTTAACGCCCCTAGCTAGGCATAAAACATAGATCTAGGTATTGTAATATTTGGTATGCAATATGTAAGTGGCCCTCATAATAGATTCATATGGCAACTTAATTTTATTTCTATGAAAGTGTTCCATGAACTTCCTTAACGGAAATTGAAATCTAATGTTTCCTTCTTTCATATCAATAATTGCACCAATCGTTCTTTGGAAAGATATATACCAAGAATAATAGGACATGTAGGATTGTAATCTATATCATGCAGAATAAAACCTACGGGCACATAATTCCTATTTGTGACAATAAGAACATCATTAATCTTTCCCATAGGTTTCCTAATAGTGGAATCTGCTAGATCCAAATTCAAAGAACAATCATCAAACTCATGGAAACCGAGCACATCACATAAAGTTTTTGGAATAATGGAAACACTAGCATCCAAATCACACAAAGCATTGCACTCATAATCTTTAATTTTAATCTTAATACTAGGTTCCCACTCATTATAATGCTTTATAGGGATAGAAACTTCCAATTCAAGTTTTTCTTCAAACAATTTCATCATAGGATCAACGATATGTTTAGTAAAAGCTTTATTTTGATTATAAGCATGAGGTGAATTTAACATGGATTGAAACAAGGAAATACAATCTATCAAAGGATAGTTATCATAATTAAAATCCTTGAAATTCAAAATAGTGGGTTCATCGCTACTTCAAGTTTTGACCTCTCCAATCCCACTTTTATCGATTTTTCCATTATGATCTTTAAACTCCAAATTATTGCGACGCCTTCTAGCTAAAGTTGACTAATCTCCAGTCCCATATTTATCAAGATTTATATTATAAAACAAAGATTCAATAGTAGTCACACCAATCACTCTAAGATCTTCATCATTATTTTCGCAAAAACTAGAAGAACGTGCTTTTACAAACCAATCTCTCTTAACACGCATCCTAGCGGTTCTTTCTCTACTTTCATTGATATAAACTTGAATAGCTTTTAGATATTCATTAATATCAATATTTGGTGGCATAGGTCTAATCTTAAAAGAATCAATCTCATGAGAAATTCTATCAATGCTCCTAGCCAAATCATCAATCTTAAGCATTTTTTCTTCAACAATAGCATTGAAAATCTTTTGAGAATTAATGAAATCTTTAATATTGTTCTCAAGATCAGAGGGTATTTTATTATAATTTCCATAATAATTTTTGTAGGAATTACCATAATTATTAGAGGAATTACTAGGAAACAGCCTAGGGCCAAAATTGTTCCTACCAACAAAATTCATATCCATAGACTCATTATTATTCTCAATCTGTACAAAGGCGTATCATTTGGATCAATAGGAGCACTCTTACTAGCAATCAATTTCATAAGTTCATCCATCTTTCCACTCAAAGTATTAATTTCTTCAATCATGTGCACTTTTTTACTAGAAGATCTTTCGGTATGCCATTGAGAGCAATTTGCCATAATATTATCTAGGGTTTAGTAGATTATCCTAATGTGAATTCCATAAAAGTACCTCCCGCGGTGGAATCTAAAAGATTTCTAGATGCAAAATTCAATCTGGCATAATTTTTTTGTATCATCCATAAACTTAAACCATGAGTAGGGCTATTTCTTATCATCAATTTCATCCTCTCCCAAGATTGTGCCACATGTTCATGATCAAGTTGCTTAAAATTCATTATATCGTTCCTAAGGGATATGATCTTAGCGGGAGGTGAATACTTGGAAATAAAAGCATCTTTACACTTATTCCATCAATCAATACTATTTTTAGGCAAAGATGAAAACCAAGTTTTAGCACGATCTCGTTGTGAGAACGGAAATAGTTTCAATTTTAACAATATCATTATCCACATCTTTTTTCTTTTGCATATCACACAATTCAATGAAAGTATTTAGATTGGATGCGGCATCTTCATTAGGGCTACCAGAAAACTGTTCTTTCATAATGAGATTCAACAAAGCGGCATTAATTTCATAAGATTCCGCACTAGTGGTGGGAGCAATTAGAGTACTAATACAATCATTATTATTAATGTTGGAGAAGTCACACAACTTGGTATTTTCTTGAGACATCATCACAAAGCAAGCAATCTAACACCCAAGCAAAAAAGCAAACAAAAAGACGAACGAAAGAAGGGCGAATAAAAAAGGCAAATATTTTTGTGTTTTTCTGAAAATGTTTTAGAAGTGGGGGAGAGGAAAAGGAGAAGCAAATGGCACATAATGTAATGCAAGAGATGAGAGTTTATGATAGGTACTTGGTAGGCTTGATGTAGAACCTCCTCGGCAACGGAGCCAGAAATTCTTCCTGCTACTTCTTGAGATTGCATTGATTTTTCCGTTGAAGAGGAAAGGGTGATGCGGCACAGTAGAGATAAGTATTTTCCTCAGTTAAGAACCAAGGTATCAATCCAGTAGGAGGCACAAGCAAGTCTCCAATATATGCACCTGCACAAACTAACAAACACTTGCACACAAAGCAAAAAAGGGGTTGTCAATCCCTTCACGGTCACGAACAACAGTGAAATCTAATATAGATAGTTATAAAAGATAAATAAAAGAGCAAGTAAATATAAATAAATTGCAGCAAGGTATTTTTGGGTCTTTTGTTTTGTAGATCTAAAAATATATGATGGAAAATAGACCTGGAGGCATAGGTTTCACTAGAGGCTTCTCTCTTGAGGAAAACATACGGTGGGTAAACAAATTATTGTTGAACAATTGATAGAAAAGCGCAAAGTTATGACGATATCTAAGGCAATGATCATGAATATAGGCATCACGTCCGTGACAAGTAGACCGATTCCTGCCTGCATCTACTACTATTACTCCACACATCGACCGCTATCCAGCACGCATCTAGAGTATTAAGTTCATAAGAACGGAGTAACGCCTTTAGCAAGATGACATGATGTAGAGGGATAAACTCAAGCAATATGATATAAACCCCATATTTTTGTCCTTGATGGCAACAACACCTCGCTACCCCTTCTGTCACTGGGTGAGAATACCGCAAGATTGAACCCAAAACTAAGCACCTCTCCCATTGCAAAAAAAACAATCTAGTTGGCCAAACCAAACCGACAGTTTGAAGAGAAATACAAAGATATCTTAATCATGCATAAAAGAGTTCAGAGAAGACTCAAATAATATTCATAGATAATTTGATCATAAATCCACAATTCATCGTATCTCAACAAACACACCGCAAAAGAACATTACATTGAATAGAACTCAAAGAACATTGAGGAGAACATTGTATTGAAGATCAAAGAAAGAGAAGAAGCCATCTAGCTACTAGCTATGGACCCTTAGGTCTGTGGTAAACTACTCACGCTTCATCGGAAGGGCAACAAGACTGATGTAAAGGCCCTTCGTGATCGAATCCCCCTCTGGTAGGGTGCCGGAAAAGGCCCCAAGATGGGATCTCACACGAAAAGAAGCTTGCGGCGTCGGAAACATATTTTTGTGGATGCTTCTGATGTTCGGGTGGCAACACCACCAGATCAGGGGATCAATGTGCCCCATTAATATTTGTAAATGATAAGCGCGAAGCCCAGTAGCCCCCGAACCTTAATGTGGGCACAGGTGGCCAAATTAAGGATCGATATCCGTTTGATAGAATTTTTTTTTGTGTTTAATACAAACTTCTCAGAAAGAGAATAAAGATCACTTAAAGGAGCTAGAGCTAGCGAAAGCTGGGCTCGCCAAGGTCGGCCCCAATTGGCTTAATATATAGGAAATCAATGCCAATATGGAATTATGAGAGCGTTATGTCAGCTACTCGGTTGTCTGAGCGAGATTGTGCCCTTGACTCTTTAAAAGATGGGTTGTAGTAAATTGAATTTACTCGCAATTTATGTGTAGTGATTCTATGTATCCAAGTACTTTACAACATTAATGATCGGATCCACATTGTACAAAATTTTGTTGACCTAGCATCGGCTTCAACCTCCTCGGCCAGTAGCCGGGGAGTGTTTGTCCCACTTTATAAAGCCTTTAAGGGCAAAGATTTATGGCAAACAAGGCAATCCGGCCATACGGTTTTATAAACAAAGGTATGCAGAGAGATGTGTTATATTAATTTTTAACGTAAGAAACATCTTCTAGGAAAAATAGTTTCTTTATAAGTTCCTTTTCCCAGGCTAACATGGATACCATGATCATGAAACCTCAACTCCGATCAACGTGGGAGGAAAATATTGAGGATTTGGTTTGGGGAAAATTCCCGAACATTGTGGTCTTTAGTGAACCTAAATTTTCACTTCCGTCGTTGCCGACCAAATATATTCTTAAGATGGCTAGCTTTCGACTTCACCCAGTCTTAGGTACTAACCCGGATGACCCAGAAGTAACAATCACAGAGGTGCTCCCTTTACCCCTAGCCGAACTATCGGGAACGTAGGGGGTAAGCACAGGAGCGAGGCAACCCAGCTTGGCCAAAATCTTAAGTCAAATTTGATGCATATTTATGGCTTTATAACGATGATTACGAAACGCAATGCTTGTATACTCAATACAGGCGTTGTTGATATTTGTTTGTTTTGACTCTGTTGCGACTGTTTATCACTTGAAAGTGGCCCATCGTCGGCTTCTACCCCTTTGCAGATGGTACACACGGTGTTTCCACAATAACAACAGAACCCTTAGCCGACATCTCGGTGCTCGGAGGCGATTGCGTTAGCAAAAACGAGGCAATCAGATATGCGGGCTTTATAACTTTCACTTAGTCATAGGAGCTTAAAGTTGAGAGGCAAGTTACTAGCCCCCGATTAGTGTTCGGCATCAGTCGAGGTCAAGCCAATGACACTTTGGCCAATTTTATGAAAGGCCCATCGTTTAACATGGGGTAACCTCTATCGATCTATAGTTTGACACAGTCATCGGATTGCTGACCAGTTTACGCCCATTGTGACTATCAGTTTTCATCTTTCTCCACTGAGGCGCTTAACCAGCTAGAAGCACAATCGCAGTGGTTCTCTCTTTGCACACCTAGCCGAACAAAGCGGAATGTAGGAGGTGAGCACATTAGCCGGGCAACCCAACTATTGACCGAAGACACAATTCAAAACTGATGCATATAAAGCAGTATCCGAGAATGTTTTGCCGAGGAGTCCATGGAGTACCTTGGCTTTTGGTGAGCTCGGCTCTAGCCGCAACCCCTCATTAATATTGTCGAAGCTTTAAAGGTGTCTGACGTTGTACTACGAGACTTATGCTGGAGATACACAAATAGATTAAAATTGTCATAAGCTTGGAAAACCAAAAAACTCACATAAAAACTTTACATCTAAGTTAGATCAAGTTTTTTGGTGTCAATATGAAATTGGTCTTAAAATTAGTATGTGCTTCTGTCATAATTTAACATGACACATCCGATCTCAAGACTTCAAGCAGATCAGCCTTTGGCTTCAACCTCCTATCCTGAAGGTGGAGTGCTTCTCAGGCCAGTTTAGCGAGCTAAACTCGAGCGGTTTTAGAGAGAGACCAGGCTATCCAGCTATTGACCACACACTCGTGTCAAGAAAAAAGTGGTAGAAAAAGACTTTGTAACGACTAGGAAGAAAAACATTCATTATAAAATGGCTCAAGTAAATTTAAGGGGCCCCAATTGACTTGGGCAAAAGGAGTGTTTGTTAACAAACAGAGTTTTTTGACACAACTATAATGCTTGGTCGAACCGAACAGAAATTAAAAATTAAAAAAGTTGAGCATGAAAGCAACTTAGCTGGTTAATATGCTCGGTGTTGATGACATGGTCCGAGCTTGCGGCTGGTCGAGGTCCCAGCCCCCAAGCCAGTCTCGAGGCGCCCAAGCATAGAGCTTGGCACTCCGAAGTGGGGATGTAGCGCGCTCGACGTGGTGAGGCGAAACCCCTGGTCCAGCCGAGGTGACAGAGTAGGTTGACGCATTAGACGTCGGCTTAATGAAGTAATGGGGTGGGGATGCCCACACTGTGTTGCGCGCCAAGGTGACGACGACGACGACGACGTCAGCATGTCGAGGTGACCGCGTGACGTAGTCAAGATCAACTACCTGCACATATAAAATAGTGCAAGCAAGAAACAATAATAATTGAAAGAAGAAATTGCATAATTAATATATATGAAGCAAATAATCAGGTAAGTTTGGCCTGGGCGTTGAGGTCGGATTGATGGCATGATGGCGAGATGCAGCGACCCCATGACATAGTTCGAATTTGCCTGTCAGACCGTATTGCGGATGCGGTGTCCACTGATGATGAAGCCGGCCGGCCAGACCACCACATCGAACGCAGGTTGGCAAACCAAATTGTAAATCAGCCAAAGAAAAATCTACACAGGAAAAATCATGCAAAACGGCAGAAAAATATCCTCCTTTTGGGTTTGACACTCCATACTTAGCACCTTCACTTTAAAAAGGGCTACAATACTCCCTGCAATTTGGAGATTATCAACCTCTTTCTGGCGTTGATGTCGAGGATTATAGCGCTAGCATGTATGTGGCTTGTGGATCGCTTAGATTTCTTCAAGTTGTGGTTCAGCCATTCCTGTGCTTCATTTGACGGCACACACTCGTGGCATCCAACAACTCATCCCTGGTGCTTTGTTGGCCTTGTTGGTTGTATATATTTTATCGGCTTGTATGAGGATTCCTTCGGCACCCCGTACGTTTTGGGCGTGTGAATTTATCTATAAAGAGGAACCAAAGCCTATTTCAAAACTAAAACTCAGTACTATTCACTGTCCAACAAGATTTTAACAAGCAGAACAATTAGGCTGTTTTTAAGCAAGTTTTATCGTACTGTACATAGCTGAACTAGGAGCACGAGCATGATTCCAGATGAGGAGAATCCATCGGATGAATCCAGCAAACACACTGGCAGCATTGACCTAATTAAATCTAACTATTAGTACTAGTATATCCCAGAATACGCGTACCTCAAAACTCTGTCATTCCCACCTACGCTTCGATTAAAGAAATTGCATGGCTGCTAGCTAGGCTTGGTTGGAGCCTGATCTCAGATTCAAACCCTTTTTTAATTGCATGACCAATTCCAGCAGCTCCATCGTTGAGTGGACTAGTACGTGTATGCCTTACAAATGTCTCCTCCTTGTGTAGACAAGAATAACTTGTATGTTTGTCTAGGACCAGATCCATGTGAACAGTCCCTAAGACTATAAGCATAGTTCGAAGTCTTACTACTCTTCTTTGTCATAGTAATCAGATGCAACTAAAGACTAGCTTAACAGTTACAAGCAAGTTTTTCTTTTTCAATACAATTTATACTATCTTGCTCTTTGCATTGAGGATGCGTATGCAACCCAGATTTATTATGAAGTCAACACATATTAAACTTTGTGCAAAAAATATTATAATTCCTTCCTGTCAGATGTAAGTATCATTTCCGCATAGTCGAATAGATAAAATAAATAAAGTTGTAGTGAGGCCAACATTGATAAGCAAGCGAAGAGAAATGGAAACACCATAACCAAGACCCAAAAATGTGAGAAATGTTGCAAGGCGAAACATCGTGCTGTAGAGCATTAAAACAAAATTTATCATGTAGATGGATCAAATTATAAAAACACAATGGGTTAATTAATAGCTACCCAGCATTTTACCCGTAGATGTATTCTTATTAATTAATAGTTCCCAACTACTCTTTTTTGGTGAATACGCTTAGCAGCGTATCATTTCATTGATAGGTGGGAGGGGGAATAGTACAAGGTACAGGTAGCATCCGTGCAGGCGTACACTGGAAGGCGTCTGGAGGGATGCATCGAGCAGAGGAAGGAGGATGCTCAGCCTCGCTACAAATGATCAGGTTACAGGGATAATAGAGGCTAGTCCCTTGGCGCCGGCCTTAGCCCATAGGCGAGCGTCATCCTGGATGGAAAGCACCAGATCGTCAGTGGAGGGGTGTAGGCCGTCGAAGATGACGGCGTTGCGATGCTTCCAGATGGCCCAAGCGGTTAGAGCGACGATGGAGTTGAGCCCTTTGCGGAGGCCGCTCGGCGAGGTGGCGGGCGCTTGGCGAAGAAGGTCGTCGCGCCGTCCATGGGAGGAGTTGTGAGCCGGCACCAGGCCAGGATTTCATGCCAGGTGACCCGGGCGAAAACGCATCCCGCAAGGAGGTGGTCGATGGATTCTGTCTCCTGGTGACATAGGATGCAAGCGGTGTCGGGCGTGAGGCCGTGACGAGCGCGGCGCTCGGCCGTCCAGCACCTGTCCAGAGAGGCGAGCCAGAGGAAAAACTTGGTGTTTAGAGGGGCCCATCTCCTCCAAAGAAGCTTCCAAGAGGGCGGCGTAGTGGATCCGTGGAAGAGAGCGTGATAGCAGGATTTGGCCGAATAAATGCCGTTTGACGTCCAACGCCAGGATATCTTGTCGGGTGTGGTAGTGAGGGTCATGCCTTGGAGTTTGCGCCAGAGGCGGATGTACTCAAGGGCCTCCGGGATCCCGAGCGTGTCGTGGATGTCCCGAATCCATGCATGCTGCTCGAGGCCCTCGCATACCATGGTGCGCCGCTTGCGCCAGCTCGGTACGAGGGAGAAAAGGCCAAGGGCGAGCTCGGAGACGGCCTGGCCATCAAGCCAGTGGTCGGTCCAAAAGAGGCAGGTCTTCCCATCTCCAAGATGCCAGGATGTGGAGGCGCGGAAGAAGCGAGATGTCACCTCGTCCGTGGGGAGCTGTAGGTGATGCCAAGGCCGCGTGGGGTCAGTGGCTTTGAGCCAAAGCCAGCGGCAGCGCAGGGAGATCCCGGTGAGGTACAAATCGCGCACACCAAGCCCGCCGAACTCGATGGGTCGACATACGCGAGGCCAGCTTACCAGGCAGCTGCCTGATCTGGCGTCGCGTCGGCCATGCCAGAGGAAGTCGCGGATGATCCGCGTGATCTTCTTAAGGATGGATGGGTTGATGACGATGGCCATGAGGATGTGCACGGGCATGGCAGAGAGCACGTGGCGTACGAGTGCAAGGCGCTCGCCACGGGTCAGAAGTGCGGCTTTCCAAGTGGCCAGTTTCCGCATAATCTTGTCCACGAGCGGCAGCAAGGACGAGGAGGGTGTCTTGCGCACGGACAGTGGCAGGCCCAGGTAAACCACGGGGAAGCTGGACACGGCGCACGCGAGCGTGGAATCGATGATCGAAGGCACCTCCTCGTCGCACCGGATGGGTGTGGCCGAGCACTTGAGGAAGTTCGTGCGGAGACCCGAGGCCTCCCCGAAGATCCGTAGTAGCTCGCGGATGGTGGCAAGCTCCGTGGTGGTCGGGTGGCAGAAGACGACCACGTCATCAGCGTACAGAGAGATGCTGGAGGCGGCGTGGCGAGTGGTTAGCCGTTGTAGCATTCCCGCGCTGACCGCGTGCTGGAGGAGGGAGTTCAGGGTGTCGATCACAATCGCGAAGAGTAGCGGGGATATCGGATCGCCTTGGCGTAGCCCGCATGCATGATCCACCGGAGGGCCTGGGTTGCCATTGATGAGGACCCGCGTGTATGCGGTGGAGACCAGGATGCACACCCATTCGCACCAGCGTTGCCCGAAGCCAAGGTGGCGGAGAGCTTGAAGAAGGAAGGGCCAGGATACGGTATCAAACGCCTTTGCAATATCGAGCTTGAGAAGGATGCGCGGGGTCTTGAGGTTGTGAAGCAGGCGCGCCGTTTGCTGGACGAGGAGGAAGTTGTCATGCACGCTTCGGCCGGCGATGAAGGCGCTCTGGTTGGTCGAGACGATCTGGCCCATCCTGGGCGCCAGACGAAGGGAGAGGACCTTGGCGAAGAGTTTTGCGACGATGTGGATCAGGCTGATCGGCCTGTAGTCGGAAAGCGCGGCCGTGTCCGGCTTCTTGGGAAGGAGAACAAGCAAAGCTTCATTGAGCTTCTGTAAACCCATGCCATTCATGGCGTAGAGCTTGTCGAAGGCCTCACAGATGTCAGTCTTGATCGTGGGCCAGCATGCACGCAGGAACTCCGCCGTGAACCCATCTGGACCGGGCGCCTTTCCGGTGGGCAGACTCTTAACGGCGCTCCAAATCTCGTCCTCCGTGAAAGGATGCTCGAGGTCAAGAAGATCAAAATGGCGGGGGTCAATGCCGTCGAGGTCAAGGGAGTGCTCCCTGTGGGGAGAGGAGCCCAGGATGGAGGTGAAGTGCTCAAAAGCAGCTTTCGCCATCCCCACCTTGTCGGTGAGAACTTGCGAGCCCACCCGGATGCCAGCCATGTAGTTCTTCTGCGCGCGGTGGGCAGCCTGGATCTTGAGGAACGCGACGTTGGTGTCGCCCTCGCGGAGCCAGCGGAGACGAACTCGCTGCCGTAGGATGGAGCGCTCGAGGGAGGCGAGACCGAGGTAAGCACGCTTGAGCTCGCGCCGCAACCATCCTTCGGCCGGCGTGAGGGGGCGTTGATCTTGAGCCATGTCCAGGCGGAGGATGAGCTCGCGCGCGATCTGTAACTGCAGGGAAATGTTGCCAGTAGTACGCGCTCCCCAGCCCTGGAGTCTACGGGCCGTGGCTTTGAGCCTGGCATAGATGCGCTTGAACGGGTCGGGGTCCGGTGGCACGGCGTACCAAGCCTCGTGCACCGTGTCATGGAAGCCGTTGAGCTTGGGCCAGAACCGTTCGAAGTGGAAACGGCGCTTGCTCGCTCCGCGGGGCGCGCAGTCGATGAGCAAGGGGCAATGATCCGAAGTGGCCGTAGATAGGCATCGATGGAGGTGCTGCGGGTTGATGGTCTCCCAGGAAGGTGTGCAAAGCACGTGGTCATTGCGCACCAGGGTGGGGTTGAGTTGCTCGTTAGACCACGTATATCGCCTCCCGTGAAGATAGATGTCGCGAAGGGCGTGGTCGGCGATGAACCGACGAAAGCGGCTCATGGTGCGATGGTGGAGGTTGCCGTTGTTCTTATCCGCGCAGGAGGTGATCATGTTAAAGTCGCCGCCGAGGAGCCAGGGGCCGGCAATGATGTCACGCAAGTCTTGGAGCTCGGCCATGAAGGCAATTTTGTCATCAACATCTCTCTCCTAAGGGAAAATTATGTTAATGAATAATAGTTTGATGTTTATGCAGACCAATAGGAAGCGAGATCAACCTTCCCGTTCCATTACTTGAATGAAACATGATACTCCCTCTGATCCATATTTATTATCGTTGTAGTTATACTAAAGCATTCAGTTCAATACAAGTAAAATGTGAGTTCAACTAATAAAAAAAAAGTTCATTTTGCACCTCAAGGCAGGCGAACGGCAAAACAAAAGTCAAAATGACTGGATGAGGCTTTAGTTAGATGGTTTTCATTTCGGTAAAATGCATAGCACCTCCGAGTAATTTTGGTATTGAATCAGATAGGACTAAATCGTGCATTTTAGGATAACGAGGACCTGTCTGACTCAACCCAAAAGCCTTTTTTTTTCAATTCAACCCGAAAAGTCCTAGGACACACCAATACAACCATGCAAAGGTTGGTGATTAGTATATAACACATTCCTATAGGTCAAAATTATGTAACGTATTGATACAAATATTTAAAAATGGTAAATATAATGGAAAAGGTTTGAGGATGTAATTGGTACTACATGGTATTGTCTGACTAAAATTCATCTTGTTGTTTGTAGATCTTGAAAAGTAAAACCAAGAGCTATAGTCTTATCTCGCATTAGCTGGAAAGGTAGAGAAGACATGGACGTGTAAGCAAAGAATTCACGGGAGACAAGGACCGAAAAGTACAATAGAAATTAGCAAAGGAGATTCAGTAAGAACATGGAGACTTGCTTGCCAAGCAGTTAGGTTACATCTTCTAAAAAGTAATTGAGTAGAATTTGACTAGTGAATGAATCCCTGTCTAACAAGTAACAACCACCGCTGTTTACCGAATCTACACAAGATCACATAAAAAGGTGCATGGTTGAATGGTCTCGATTACCATAAGCCTAAACGTAAGGTAATTCGCAGTTTAACACCCATTTTATTAAAGGGGCTGAAACCCTAGTCTTGTGGTAGCAGCCTCAAAACAACTTGTGGCTGCTCTCGTGTTATTGTCCTCTTAGACCCTAAAAGTTAGGGCATCTCTAACCTGGCTTATCAAACCGCCTATATACATCTGGATATGACGGTTCAGACAATTATAGACCTTCAACATAATCCCTCGTTATTCACGGACTGGCCTGGACGATCCGAAATCAATGGAGCTATAGGTAGTCGCCGGCACTGCCAACTCGGCAAAGGATCATTCCACCCCCACCATGAACTCATTTCTCCATATATTTTTTCCCTTACCTCTCACATATTCATTGGACAAAGGGACAGATAATTGAGGAATAACATTGGATGACCGGCGCACCTGGCGGCCGGCTGTTCGCGGACACATTCGCACGTGTCCATTTGCCTTTGAAGGTGTTCGAGGTGAGCCACCACATTAGATCGGCTGACTCGAAAACTAGAGCTGGGCCTAAAACTGGCTACTTTAACTCCTTCATCTCGCAAAGAATCTGATAGGCTGCCAATTTCTCGGACGATTCATGTTAAATGCAATACTCCCTCTGTTCCTAAATATAAGTCTTTTTAGTGGTTTCAAATGAACTATAATATATGGATGTATATAGACATATTTTAGAGTGTAGATTCATTCATTTTGCTCCGTATGTAGTCCCTTGTTGAAATCTCTGAAAAAACTTATATTTAGGCACGGAGGGAGTACAATTTTACTGAAATATATTGTGACCGGTTTGGCCGCAACGCACAGGGTATCATCTATTTATTTAATAGTTATAAAGATCAAATTAGTTGCATGTTTGAAATTATGTCAAAATCTAAGACGTATTGTTGTTCGAATCAGGACTGATAATGACTTGATGATGTGAGCAATCCTGATCATCGTAACAAACGAAGTTTCCGCGTTGACGCCAACTTCGCTGGCGCCGCTATAAAAAGGCACTCGTGAGCTCATCGCTTCCGATCGCCTCTTCTTCCTCCTGGCTTCCGTATCTTGGACGTACGTACCCGACTTACTGTATGCCGCTCCGCTGGCCTCGACACCATTTTTGCCTTGCATGACCTCCGCCGCAGCGCCGCCAACATCGCTGCACCGCCCGGCGGTGAGCGCCACACACGGAGCCAGAGCGTCCGTCGCGGCGTCGAGCAACAGGGTGCACCTTGGTAACCTCGAGCACCTCTTCCGAAGCCGCGGTGCCGTCGAGAGCAGTGGGACCGCCGCGGCGCCTGTGCAGCCGGCACGCAGGAGGCAGCAGGCGCCGCTGCTGCGGCTACCGTCCTTCTTCAAGCGGGCCAAGGGCGACTTCTCCGTGGCCAAGGAGGAGCAGGTGGACTTGTCGCCGCGCCTGTTCCAGCCGGTGCCGCCCGACGGGCCGTCACCGCGTGGGGACATCGCGGCGTCCTGGCGGCGGCTGCACGGCGAGGACGGCTGGCGCGGCCTGCTTGACCCGCTGCACCCGGACCTCCGCCGCGAGATCGTCCGCTACGGGGAGTTCGTCGACGCCGCGTACGGCGCGTTCCTTTCCCAGCCCGACGCCACGCCGGGCGACATCGCTGCCCCCGTGCACGTCCCGCTCCAGGACGCGGCCTACCGCGTCACGGCGCCACTGTTCGCGACCTCGTCCGTGGGCTTCCCGCCCTGGCTCGCGCTTGCCGCGCCGTGCGCCGCGCAGCGCACAAGCCTCGTCGGGTACGTGGCCGTGTGCGACAGCCCCGCCGAGGTCCGACGTATGGGCCGGCGCGACATAGTCATCGCGCTCCGTGGCACCTGCACGGTCCTTGAGTGGGCCGAGAACTTCCGCGCCGGCCTCGTCCCGGCCACCGAAGCGGTCGACGCCGCAGCTTCGCCGGTCGCCGCCTCCGACGCAAAGGTGGAGTGCGGGTTCCGGAACCTTTACAAGACAGCCGGCGACGGTTCGCCGAGCTTGTCAGAAATGGTCGTCACCGAAGTACGCAGACTACTCAAAAAGTATGAGGGAGAGGAGGTGAGCATCACGGTGACGGGTCACAGCCTGGGTGCGGCGCTGGCGGTGCTGATCGCCGACGAGCTCGCGGGCCCCGGCGATGCGCCGAAGCCAGTGACGGTGTTTTCGTTCGGCGGGCCGAGGGTAGGGAACCGCGCGTTCGCGGAGCGCGTGGAGGCCCGGGGCGCGCGCGTGCTCCGCGTGGTGAACGCGAACGACGTCGTGCCGCACCTCCCGCCGCGCCCCGGCGGCCGGTGGTACGCTGATATCGGTCGCGAGCTCCGCCTTGACAGCCGCGCGTCCCCGTATCTCCGCCCCGATGCCGACGCAGCCTGCTGCCACGACCTGGAAGCGTACATCCACCTCGTCGACGGCTTCCTCAGCTCGCACTGCCCCTTCCGCGCCAACGCCAAGCGCAGCATTCTGCGGCTGCTCAAGAACCAGGGTGGCAACGTCAAGCAGCTCTACATCAGCAAGGCCATGGACATGCGCGTCCGGCTCGACGCCGGTGGCGCCTTTGACATGCCTGGCTCGCCGCTCAGTCGTCTCGGTGCGCCGAGCACCGTGGTTGAGTGCGTGCACTGAGGACGACGACGGACCGGCGGGAAATGTCGGCGGCACCTCGTTTGGTCTGTTGTTCACGGTGGGTAAAAGCAGCTGACTTCGATATTCTTTTAGAATATTGCCGGTCCTCAAGTTTTACCAAGTAAAGATGATATGACGTGTTGCTTTGATCAGCTGACACAGAATTGGTGTGCACATCAAGTCACAAGAAGACTTGTGCAGCTCAAGATTTGTTGATTTATTGGTATTTATGTACAAAAACAGTGGTGTTGTCTTGTCTTACGTGTGAAAGGGCGATCAACCGGAGATCCCGCTGTCAGCGAATGGATAATACTACGTTCAAATATATTCATTTCAGCGTCGAGTAATTCTGAACAGAGGTAGTATGTTCATGTAAATCTGTCAATACAGATTTTTGTGATAAAACATTGGTACTTGTCCTATATGATTTCATATTTGTGTGATAGTTGTGTAAGAAATTGTCGGTTCCACTATTTGTATGATACCTCAAATCTCATTTGCATTTTGTGAGGAACTAGCATTGTAGTCCTTGAGAATACGAGGGCATCATCTTATGCAAACACTTTAATGTGTCGAGTGTATACAATATTGATTTTAGACTTATGAAACACACACCTCCCCCAAGTCATTAGCCTCTCCGTTGCAAAACACTCCCATAGGTGTTCCTCGACCGATGATCATGTTAGTGCCTAATCATTCATCGGCCAGATTTGTTGTATGCCACCCCTAAGAGATTTTGTATGTTAGCAATATTACTCATTCCCTAGGAGCAAAAGAAGGTAAGAAGCATTTTCTCACTGGTTATATTTTCTTGTAAGTCACTACTCGTGTCTAATAATTAGTATGCGTACTTTTTATTCCGATAAAGGGTGTTTTATATTGACTCATATAGTAGCATCGAGGGATACAATCGTAATGAGTACACACCCGGCCTCTGCATAATTAGGATGCACACAACCAACACAATACACACGCGTGAATGACCACCCCGGCAGAGTGCAAAGTCATCCAAAGACCAAAGCTATGCCTAGGCGGAGGAAGAAAAAAAACCGAAGCAACGAAAACAATGATTGACGATATACAACGGTAACCATCGGTGCCAACCATCTTTTGACATCACAAGGACTGCGAGAAGGGTTCTCCAAAAGCGACGCCTCCAAGAAGGAAACGACGCACACAAGCGCCGCCGTCGCCAGATCCAACAACCACGCGGATCGTGAGTTTTCACCCTGGAGATCCAATCTAAGCAAACTCCGAGCAATGCCGCCATCAGGGTAACAACGCAAAGAACGCCGTGTTGGGGAACGTAGTTGTCGTGGTTCTAAGTCTGACAGTAGAGTGGGGGGTAGGTATGGAGAGGCAAGGTCCTAGCTATGGAGAGGTTGTAAACACAAGCGATGTACGAGTTCAGGCCCTTCTCGGAGGAAGTAAAAGCCCTACGTCTCGGAGCCCTGAGGCGGTCGAGTGGATTATGTGTATAGGTGTTACAAGAGTGCGAACCCTTCTGCCTGTGGAGGGGGGTGGCTTATATAGAGTACGCCAGGACCCCTGCTAGCCCACGTAATGGAGGGTTTAAAGTATATTAAGTCTGGGGCGTTACTGGTAACGCCCCACATAAAGTGCCTTAACTATCATTAAGTCTATTCAATTACAGGCCGTTGCAGTGCAGAGTGCCTTCTGACCTTCTGGTGGTCGAGTGTATCTTCATGGTCGAGTGAATCTCCATGGTCGAGTCCTTCTGGTCAGTCGAGTGGGTTCCTCGTTGGTCGACTGGAAGGTGATCTCTTCTAAGGCTGTCCCTGGGTAGGACATTCAGGTCAGGTCTATGACCCTACCCTAGGTACATGAATCCATCATTAGCCCCCGAATGGATCGAGTCGACTCAAGAAAAGTTGCTCGATTATCAACAAAGAAGATCTTAATCCAGAACGACGCATAGCCAGTATGCAAAAGTCAATCGAAAACAGCATCAACACCTTCCTCATTCAAGCCTCAACCGCCCGTCCGGTCTCCCACCAGCGCAAGCGCTCTGGTCGGTCGAGGCTTCAGCGGTGGGTGAAGCACGCGGTGGCTCGCCAGGCGGCCATCGCACAAGTTGCGGCAATCGAGCCCGACGAATCTCTCTACGGCCTGTTCAACCTGTCGACTGGCTCCGTAGAGACTGCATCCGAATGCGATAGCAGTGATCCAGCGGCAGAAATTCTCATGGTCGACGGACCCCGCAGTCCTCCCGGCTTTGCCCATGGTGGTGGAGCGGGCGGTGGAGGTGGCCCCGCTCAGGACCACGAGGAGTACCAGCCCGAGACACTCGACTCTCTGCAGAGAGAAGAGCTTCGCCGCAGGAACATGGATGCCCTGCATACTCCCATTGTGGGAGAAACCCCCGAGGCTCGCGCCTTGGAGGAGACATGTTTGGCCAATGTGGCTGAACGCGCTCGTCTAGAGAACCTTCAGCGAGCACTCGACGAGCGCGCGCGGCAACGAGTCCCCGAAGCCAGTCGACGTCGACTCTTCCCGCCGACTCAGGTATACCGCACGCCAATTCAGAATTTAGCAGCTGCAACCCGTATAGCAGAGTCCATCCAGCCTTCACAGTCGGAAGCTGGGAGAGGCTTGATGTAGATCAGAGATTTGCTCAGAGCAACAGGGGACCAGAACTCAGCCGTGTCGCAGTGGCGCAACAGAATTCACAGTCGATCCGTCGCTGCGAATACGGTTCAGTCGGCTCACAGTCCCAGATCGCCTCCGCGGCGGGAAGGGCGCGACAACCAGCGTGATCAGTATGGAGACCGACACGACCGAGATGACAGGTGTCGAGTACCCGTTTCCCCTCCGAGGGAAGGGTCTTACGCTCCTCGGCGACAGGATGACAGGCGTCAGTTCAGTACGGGGCGAAGAGTTCCAGTCGACCCCAGGGAACCAGGCTTCGACGCGCGATCCATTATCGTGCAAGGCTTGGTCAACCGGAACAGAGCCCATCGAGGTGGACCTGAGAGAGATGTACCCACGAGCAGTCGAGTGCATGTTTCTGGTCCAGAGTGTTTTAGCAGGGCTATCAGAGCCGCGGTGATTCCCCCCAATTTCAGGTTGGCGACAGGAGTCAGCAAATTCACTGGGGAGTCCAAGCCCGAAACTTGGCTTGAGGACTACCGAGTGGCTGTTCAGATTGGTGGTGGGAATGACGAGGTGGCCATGAAGCATTTGCCCCTCATGCTGGAAGGTTCAGCCAGAGCGTGGTTGAATCAGTTACCTCCTAGCAGTATTTACACTTGGGAAGATTTGTTCCGAGTGTTCGTCAGAACTTTTGAAGGAACCTGCAAGCGACCAGCTGGTTTGACAGAGCTGCAAGTTTGTGTGCAGAAGACCAATGAGACTCTCAGAGAGTACATTCAGAGGTGGATCACTCTGCACCATACTGTGGAAAATGTGTCTAATCACCAAGCAGTCTGCGCCTTCAAAGATGGTGTCAAGAACAGGGAATTGAGTCTGAAGTTTGGTCGAACCGGGGACATGACCCTGAGTCGGATGATGGAGATTGCTACCAAGTATGCCAATGGCGAGGAAGAGGACCGACTCCGAAGCGGCAAGTATAAGCCAAGTCAGTCGGAGAAGGGAAATTCCAGTCGGAAACAGAAGCGGAAAGCCGAGCCAGCAGCTCCTGGAGAGGCCCTGGCCGTGACTCAGGGAAAGTTCAAAGGGAAGCCAAAAGGATCCTGGAATCCTAAGAAAGTAAAGGATAAAGAAGAAAATGACGTGATGGATATGCCGTGCCACATCCACACGAAGAAAGATGAAGAGGGCAACATTATTTACCCAAAGCACACCACTCGCCAGTGTCGACTCCTGATCCAGCAGTTTCAGGGAAAACAGTCTAAGGACAAGGAGAAAGAGTCAGACAAGGCCGGAGACAAAGAGGACAGTGAGGAAGAATATCCGCATATCAACTCCACTCTGATGATCTTCGCGGATGTGGAAAGCAAGAGTCGACTGAAGGTCATTAACCGTGAGGTGAATATGGTTGCCCCAGCAAAACCAGGTTATCTGAAATGGTCCCAAACACCCATCACATTCGACCAATCTAATCACCCGACTCATATTGCCACCCCTGGGAGGCAAGCTTTGGTGGTCGATCCAGTTGTCGAAGGCACTCGACTGACGAAAGTGCTGATGGACAGTGGCAGTGGGCTGAACTTGTTGTATGCTGACACACTGAAGGGAATGGGCATCCCGATGTCCCGACCAAGCGATGTATGAGTTCAGGCCCTTCTCGGAGGAAGTAAAAGCCCTACGTCTCGGAGCCCTGAGGCGGTCGAGTGGATTATGTGTATAGGTGTTACAAGAGTGCGAACCCTTCTGCCTGTGGAGGGGGGTGGCTTATATAGAGTACGCCAGGACCCCTGCCAGCCCATGTAATGGAGGGTTTAAAGTATATTAAGTCTGGGGCATTACTGGTAACGCCCCACATAAAGTGCCTTAACTATCATTAAGTCTATTCAATTACAGGCCGTTGCAGTGCAGAGTGCCTTCTGACCTTCTGGTGGTCGAGTGTATCTTCATGGTCGAGTGAATCTCCATGGTCGAGTCCTTCTAGTCAGTCGAGTGGGTTCCTCGTTGGTCGACTGGAAGGTGATCTCTTCTAAGGCTGTCCCTGGGTAGGACATTCAGGTCAGGTCTATGACCCTACCCTAGGTACATGAATCCATCAGTAGTAATTTCAAAAAAAAATCCTACGCACACGCAAGATCATGGTGATGCATAGCAACGAAAGGGGAGAGTGTTGTCTACGTACCCTCGTAGACCGAAGCGGAAGCATTGACACAACATAGAGGAAGTAGTCGTACGTCATCCCAGTCCAACCGATCCAAGCACCGTTACTCCGGCACCTCCGAGTTCTTGACACACGTACAACTCGATGACGCACCCCGGGCTCCGATCCAGCAAAGCTTCGGGGAGGAGTTCCGTCAGCACGACGGCGTGGTGACGATCTTGATGTTCAACCATCGCAGGGCTTCGCCTATGCACTGCTACAATATGACTGAGGTGTAATATCATGGAGGGGGGCACCGCACACGGCTAAGGAACGATCGCGAAGATCAACTTGTGTCTCTATGGGGTGCCCCCTGCCCCTGTATATAAAGGAGTGGAGGAGGGGAGGGCTGGCTCTCTCTATGACGCGCCCTAGGGGAGTCCTACTCCCACCGGGAGTAGGATTCCCCCTTTCCTAGTCCAACTAGGAGTCCTTCCAAGTAGTAGGAGTAGGAGACAAGGAAGGGGAAGAGAGAAGGGAAGGAAGGAGGGGGTGCGGCCCCTCCCCCTAGTCCAATTCGGATTAGGCCATGGGGGGGCGCGCGGCCTGCCCTAGGCAGCCCCTCTCTCTTTCCCGTATGGCCCAATAAGGCCCAATACTTCTCCCCGGCGAATTCCCGTAACTCTCCGGTACTCCGATAAATACCCGAATCACTCGGAACCTTTCCGAACTCCGAATATAGTCGTCCAATATATCGATCTTTACGTGTCGACCATTTCGAGACTCCTCGTCATGTCCCCGATCTCATCCGGGTCTCCGAACTCCTTCGGTACATCAAAACTCATAAACTCATAATAAAACTGTCACCGAAACCTTAAGCGTGCGGACCCTACGGTTCGAGAATAATGTAGACATGACCGAGACACGTCTCCGGTCAATAACCAATAGCGGGACCTGGATGCCCATATTAGTTCCTACATATTCTACGAAGATCTTTATCGGTCAGACCGCATAACAACATACGTTGTTCCCTTTGTCATCGGTATGTTACTTGCCCGAGATTCGATCGTCGGTATCCAATACCTAGTTCAATCTCGTTACTGGTAAGTCTCTTTACTCGTTCTGTAATACATCATCTCATAACTAACTCATTAGTTGCAATGCTTGCAAGGCTTAAATGATGTGCATTACCGAGAGGGCCCAGAGATATCTCTCCGACATTCGGAGTGACAAATCCTAATCTCGAAATACGCCAACCCAACAAGTACCTTTGGAGACACCTGTAGAGCACCTTTATAATCACCCAGTTACATTGTGACGTTTGGTAGTACACAAAGTGTTCCTCCGGTAAACGGAAGTTGCATAATCTCATAGTCATAGGAACATGTATAAGTCATGAAGAAAGCAATAGCAACATACTAAACGATCGGGTGCTAAGCTAACGGAATGGGTCATGTCAATCAGATCATTCAACTAATGATGTGATCCCGTTAATCAAATAACAACTCTTTGTCCATGGTTAGGAAACATAACCATCTTTGATTAACAAGCTAGTCAAGTAGAGGCATACTAGTGACACTCTGTTTGTCTATATATTCACACATGTATTATGTTTCCGGTTAATACAATTCTAGCATGAATAATAAACATTTATCATGATATAAGGAAATAAATAATAACTTTATTATTGCCTCTAGAGCATATTTCCTTCAGTCTCCCACTTGCACTAGAGTCAATAATCTAGTTCACATCGCCATGTGATTTAACACCAATAATCATATCTGTATATGATTAACACCCATAGTTCACATCGTCATGTGACCAACACCCAAAGGGTTTACCAGAGTCAATAATCTAGTTCACATCGCTATGTGATTAACACCCAAAGAGTACAAAGGTATGATCATGTTTTGCTCATGAGAGAAGTTTAGTCAACGGGTCTGTCACATTCAGAGCCGTATGTATTTTGCAAATATTCTATGTCTACAATACTCTGCACGGAGCTACTCTAGCTAATTGCTCCCACTTTCAATATGTATCCAGATTAAGACTTAGAGTCATCTGGATCAGTGCCAAAACTTGTATCGACGTAACCTTTTACGACGAATCTTTTGTCACCTCCATAATTGAGAAACATATCCTTATTCCACTAAGGATAATTTTGACCAATGTCCAGTGATCTACTCCTAGATCACTATTGTACTCCCTTGCCAAACCAGGGCAGACTATACAATAGGTCTGGTTCACAGCATAGCATACTTTATAGAACCTATGACTGAGGCATAGGAAATGACTTTTCATTCTCTTTCTATTTTCTGCTATGGTCGGGTCTTGAGTCTTACTCAACTTCACACCTTGCAACACAGGCAAGAACTCCTTCTTTGACTGTTCCATTTTGAACTACTTCAAAATCTTGTCAAGGTATGTACTCATTGAAAATCTTATCAAGCGTCTTGATCTATCTCAATAGATCTTGATGCTCAATATGTAAGTAGCTTTACTGAGGTCTTTATTTTAAAGAACTCCTTTCAAACACTCTTTTATGCTTTGCAGAATAATTCTACATTATTTCCGATCAACAATATGTCATTCACATATACTTATCAGAAATGCTGTAGTGCTCCCACTCACTTTCTTGTAAATACAGGCTTCACCGTAAGTCTGTATAAAACTATATGCTTTGATCAACTTATCAAAGCGTATATTCCAACTCCGAGATGCTTGCACCAGTCCATAGATGGATCGCTGGAGCTTGCGTATTTTGTCAGCACCTTTAGGATTGACAAAACCTTCTGGTTGCATCATATACAACTCTTCTTTAAATCCATTAAGGAATGTAGTTTTGTTTATCCATTTGCCAGATTTCATAAAAACGCGGCAATTGCTAACATGATTTGGACAGACTTAAGCATCGCTATGAGTGAGAAAATTTCATCGTAGTCAACACCTTGAACTTTGTCAAAAACCTTTTTCGACAAGTCTAGCTTTGTAGATAGTAACACTACTATCAACGTCCGTCTTCCTCTTGAAGATCCATTTATTTTCTATGGTTTGCCGATCATCGGGCAAATCCATCAAAGTCCATACTTTGTTCTCATACATGGATCATATCTCAGATTTCATGGCCTCAAACCATTTTGCGGAATCTGGGCTCATCATCGCTTCCTCATAGTTCGTAGGTTCGTCATGGTCAAGTAACATGACCTCCAGAATGGGATTACCGTACCACTCTGGTGCGGATCTCACTCTGGTTGACCTACGAGGTTCGGTAGTAACTTGATCTGAAGTTACATGATCATCATCATTAGCTTCCTCACTAATTGGTGTAGTAGTCACAGGAACAAATTTCTGTGATGAACTACTTTCCAATAAGGGAGAAGGTACAATTACCTTATCAAGTTCTACTTTCCTCCCACTCACTTCTTTCGAGAGAAACTCCTTCTCTGAAAAGGATCCATTCTCAGCAACGAATGTCTTGTCTTCGGATCTGTGATAGAAGGTGTACCCAACAGTCTCCTTTGGGTATCCTATGAGGACGCATTTCTTCGATTTGGGTTTGAGCTTATCAGGATGAAACTTTTTCACATAAGCATCACAACCCCAAACTTTAAGAAACGACAACTTTGGTTTCTTGCTAAACCACAGTTCATATAGTGTCGTCTCAACGGATTTAGATGGTTCCCTATTTAACGTGAATGCAGCTGTCTCTAATGCATGATCCCAAAACGATATTGGTAAATCGGTAAGAAACATCATAGATTGTACTATATCCAATAAAGTACGGTTATGACGTTCGGACACACCATTATGATGTGGTGTTCCAGGTGGCATGAATTTGTGAAACTATTCCACATTGTTTTAATTAAAGACCAAACTCGTAACTCAAATATTTGTCTCCGCGATCAGAATGTAGAAACCTTATTTTCTTGTCACGATGATTTTCCACTTCACTCTAAAATTCTTTGAACTTTTCAAATGTTTCAGACTTATGTTTCATCAAGTAGATATACCCATATCTGCTCAAATCATCTGTGAAGCTCAGAAAATAACGATACCCGCCGCGAGCCTTAACACTCATCGGATCGCATACATCAGTATGTATTATTTCCAATAAGTCAGTTGCTCGCTCCACTGTTCCGGAGAACGGAGTCTTAGTCATCTTGCCCATGAGGCATGGTTCGCAAGCATCAAGTGATTCATAATCAAGTGATTCCAAAATCCCATCAGCATGGAGTTTCTTTATGCGCTTTACACCAATATGACCTAAACGGCAGTGCCACAAATAAGTTGCACTACCATTATTAACTTTGCATCTTTTGGTTTCAATATTATGAATATGTGTATCACTACGATCGAGATCCAATGAACCATTTTCATTGGGTGTGTAACCATAGAAGGTTTTATTCATGTAAACAGAACAACAGTTTATTCTCTTACTTAAAATGAATAACCGTATTGCAATAAACACGATCAAATCATATTCATGCTCAACGCAAACACCAAATAACATTTATTTAGGTTCAACACTAATCCCGAAAGTATAGGGAGTGTGCGATGATGATCATATCAATCTTGAAACTACTTTCAACACACATCGTCACTTCACCCTTAACTAGTTTCTGTTTATTCTGCAACTCCCGTTTCGACTTACTACTCTTAGCAACTGAACCAGTACCAAATACCGAGGGGTTGCTATAAACACTAGTAAAGTACACATCAATAACATGTATATCAAATATACCTTTGTTCACTTTGCCATCCTTCTTATCCGCCAAATACTTGAGATAGTTCTGCTTCCAGTGACCAGTCCCTTTGCAGTAGAAGCACTCAGTCTCAGGCTTAGGTCCAGACTTGGGCTTCTTCACTTGAGCAGCAACTTGCTTGTCGTTCTTCTTGAAGTTCCCTTCTATCCCTTTGCCCTTTTCTTGAAACTAGTGGTCTTGTCAATCATCAACACTTGATGCTCTTTCTTTATTTCTACCTTCATTGATTTCAACATCACGAAGAGCTCAGGAATCGTTTTCGTCATCCCTTGCATACTATAGTTCATCTCGAAGTTCTAGTAACTTAGTGATGGTGACTAGAGAATTCTGTCAATCACTATCTTATCTTGAAGATTAACTCCCACTTGATTCAAGCGATTGAAGTATCCAGACAATCTGAGCACATGCTCACTAGTTGAGCGATTCTCCTCCATTTTTAGCTATAGAACTTATTGGAGACTTCATATCTCTCAACTCGGGTATTTGCTAGAAATATTAACTTCAATTCCTGGAACATCTCATATGGTCCATGATGTTCAAAACATCTTTGAAGTCCCGATTCTAAGCCATAAAGCATGGTGCACAAAACTATCAAGTAGTCATCATATTGAGCTAGCCAAACGTTCATAACGTCTGCATCTGCTCCTGCAATAGGTCTGTCACCTAGCGGTGCATTAAGGACATAATTCTTCTGTGCAGCAATGAGGATAAACCTCAGATCGCGGATCGAATCCGCATCATTGCTACTAACATTTTTCAACACAATTTTTCTCTAGGAACATATCAAAATAAACATATGAAAGCAACAACGCAAGCTATTGATCTTACAACATAATTTGCAAAATACTACCAGGACTAAGTTCATGATAAATTTAAGTTCAATTAATCATATTACTTAAGAACTCCCACTTAGACAGACATCTCTCTAGTCGTCTAAGTGATCACGTGATCCAAATCAACTAAACCATAACCGATCATCACATGAGATGGAGTAGTTTTCAATGGTGAACATCACTATGTTGATCATATCTACTATATGATTCACGCTCGACCTTTCGGTCTCCGTGCTCCGAGCCCATATCTGCATATGCTAGGCTCGTCAAGTTTAACCTGAGTATTCCGCGTGTGCAAAACTTGCTTGCACCCGTTGTAGATGGACGTAGAGCTTATCACACCCGATCATCACGTGGTGTCTGGGCACGACGAACTTTGGCAACGGTGCATACTCAGGGAGAACACTTCTTGATAATTAGTGAGAGATCATCTTAAAATGCTACCGTCAATCAAAGCAAGAATAAGATGTATAATAGATAAACATCATATGCAATCAAAATATGTGACATGATATGGCCATGCTCATCTTGCGCCTTTGATCTCCATCTCCAAAGTACTGTCATGATCTCTATCATCACCGGCACGACACCATGATCTTCATCATCTTGATCTATATCAATGTGTCATCACATGGTTGTCTCACCAACTATTGCTCTTTCAACTATTGCTATCATATAGCGATAAAGTAAAGCAATTATTTGGCACTTGCATCTTATGCAACAAAGAGACATCCATAGGGCTTCTGCCAGTTGCCGATAACATCAACAAAACATGATCATCTCATACAACAACTTATATCTTATCACGTCTTGACCATATCACATCACAACATGCCCTGCAAAAACAAGTTAGACATCCTCTACTTTGTTGTTGCAAATTTTACGTGGCTGCTACGGGCTGAGCAAGAACCGTTCTTACCTACGCATCAAAACCACAACGATAGTTCGTCAAGTTAGTGTTGTTTTAACCTTCGCAAGGACCGGGCATAGCCACACTCGGTTCAACTAAAGTTGGAGAAACTGACACCCGCCAGCCACCTGTGTGCAAAGCACGTCCGTAGAACCAGTCTCGCGTAAGCGTACGCGTAATGTCGGTCCGGGCCGCTTCATCCAACAATACCGCCGAACCAAAGTATGACATGCTGGTAAGCAGTATGACTTGTATCGCCCACAACTCACTTGTGTTCTACTCGTGCATATAACATCAACGCATAAAACCTAGGCTCGGATGCCACTATTGGGGAACGTAGTAATTTCAAAAATTTCCTACGCACACGCAAGATCATGGTGATGCATAGCAACGAGAGGGGAGAGTGTTGTCTACGTACCCTTGTAGACCGAAGCGGAAGCGTTGACACAACGTAGCGGAAGTAGTCGTACATCTTCCCAGTCCAAGCGATCCAAGCACCGTTACTCCGGCACCTCCGAGTTCTTGACACACGTACAACTCGATGACGCACCCCGGGCTCCGATCCAGCAAAGCTTCGGGGAGGAGTTCCGTCAGCACGACGGCGTGGTGACGATCTTGATGTTCAACCGTCGCAGGGCTTCGCCTATGCACTGCTACAATATGACCGAGGTGTAATATCGTGGAGGGGGGCACCGCACACGGCTAAGGAACGATCGCGGAGATCAACTTGTGTCTCTATGGGGTGCCCCCTGCCCCCGTATATAAAGGAGTGGAGGAGGGGAGGGCCGGCCCTCTTTATGGCGCGCCCTAGGGGAGTCCTACTCCCACAGGGAGTAGGATTCCCCCTTTCCTAGTCCAACTAGGAGTCCTTCCATGTAGTAGGAGTAGGAGACAAGAAAGGGGAAGAGAGAAGGGAAGGAAGGAGGGGGTGCGGCCCCTCCCCCTAGTCCAATTCGGACTAGGCCATGGGAGGGCGCGCGGCCTGCCCTAGGCAGCCCCTCTCTCTTTCCCGTATGGCCCAATAAGGCCCAATACTTCTCCCCGGCGAATTCCCGTAACTCTCCGGTACTCCGATAAATACCCGAATCACTCGGAACCTTTCCGAACTCCGAATATAGTCGTCCAATATATCGATCTTTACGTGTCGACCATTTCGAGACTCCTCGTCATGTCCCCAATCTCATCCGGGACTCCGAACTCCTTCGGTACATCAAAACTCATAAGCTCATAATAAAACTGTCATCGAAACCTTAAGCGTGCGGACCCTACGGTTCGAGAACAATGTAGACATGACCGAGACACGTCTCCGGTCAATAACCAATAGCGGGACCTGGATTCCCATATTGGTTCCTACATATTCTACGAAGATCTTTATCGGTCAGACCGCATAACAACATACGTTGTTCCCTTTGTCATCGGTATGTTACTTGCCCGAGATTCGATCGTCGGTATCCAATACCTAGTTCAATCTCGTTACCGGTAAGTCTCTTTACTCGTTCCGTAATACATCATCTCGCAACTAACTCATTAGTTGCAATGCTTGCAAGGCTTAAATGATGTGCATTACCGAGAGGGCCCAGAGATACCTCTCCGACATTTGGAGTGACAAATCCTAATCTCGAAATACGCCAACCCAACAAGTACCTTTGGAGACACCTGTAGAGCGCCTTTATAATCACCCAGTTATGTTGTGACGTTTGGTAGAACACAAAGTGTTCCGCCGGTAAACGGAAGTTGCATAATCTCATAGTCATAGTAACATGTATAAGTCATGAAGAAAGCAATAGCAACATACTAAACGATCGGGTGCTAAGCTAACGGAATGGGTCATGTCAATCAGATCATTCAACTAATGATGTGATCCCGTTAATCAAATAACAACTCTTTGTCCATGGTTAGGAAACATAACCATCTTTGATTAACAAGCTAGTCAAGTAGAGGCATACTAGTGACACTCTGTTTGTCTATATATTCACACATGTATTATGTTTCCGGTTAATACAATTCTAGCATGAATAATAAACATTTATCATGATATAAGGAAGTAAATAATAACTTTATTATTGCCTCTAGGGCATATTTCCTTCACGCCGCCATTGCCAGGTATAACCAACTAGGTCACACCAGAATTTTCACCCCAGAGCTCCAAACCGAGTACTCGAGAAGTACCGCCCAGTTAAAGTCACTTTATGTTGTCTCCTTCACTTGCCTTGATCCCAATAGTTGCATGTGCGCACAGTCCTTACGGCGAGCGATGACCATGCCCGAACAAGTAGGCTGGCGAGACTCGACAAGAGCAACTCGCCACCACCCGAAGAAGTCTTTGACGGAGAGAGATGACAATAACACCACGAAATCCCGATTTCAGAACACTTCGAAGACCATGCACCATCCTCACAATTTGCAGCCAAGACTGATCTGCATGAGACGACAGCAGCACTCGCTGCCACTAACTCCATCGGCCTCGCCTATGGACCCAGATCATACAGGTCGAAACCTCTCGGGTGACCACTATCCCGCCAATGACCGCCGAGCGTAGCCAGATTCGCGGTGGCACACAGACCTTACGCCCGAGCCCAAGCGAAAGACCACATGACCACGCGTCCCCATCGGAGATGCGGGCGACGGCCACAGTACCTACGCTTAGCCACCGCCTCGACGCCAAAGAGGCACCCATGCGGAGCGACCATGGCAAGGGCACGGTCAGGTTGGACCTCTGATTCCCATAGAAGCACCGGCTGGGCTTCCCCCGATGGAGGTGCCACATGAGTACACGACACGGCCGTTCGGACGAGTGCGACGGAACTCAATTTATGACGGGAAAGAACGGAGTTGGTGACGGCTCCAGTCCATGGGTGCGGTGGCATGGTCGCGATCTGGCCACCCATAGCCATGCTTCCGATGGATCCAACCCTATGCGAAGCGCCGCTGCAACTCCATCTAGTCGCCGCCTGTACTACGCCAAAAGCTTGCTCAAAACGCCACGGGAATGAATCCCCCCCCCCCCCCCCGCTGCGGTCAGCCGCACGGGCGAGCCCGGCGGCGGCGAGGGGAGGACAAGGATCGAGAGATGCCGCCCGAGCCACCCACACGGACGACGCGGGGGCCGCTTACTTAGAATAAGTTTCATGCCAGGCTTATCTAATTGCAATTATGTTGGTTTACGAGTTATGATATATCTAGCTACAATTACGAAGTAATATTGGTTATGATCTCCTTAGATACAATCATGCAATTTGTCAATGTACAATTATGCATATGTGATTTGTTTAAGTACACTTATTGGTCTAAGAGATATGATGTGTTTAAGTACAATAATGTTGATCTAGTGGGTTATGACAAATTTAAACAGGATATGCAGATCTAAAAGTACGTGATTAGTTCTGGGATTTTGATCATGTTATCATTGCTCGTAGTCGGTGTTTGGCGTGTAGGGGCATCAATAAAGTTGACATGATGGTTTTTCTTCAAAATAGAATGCGATCAATATAGGTACCATGTTATGGATCTGACGGGTGCAATCTTTTTAGGTATCGTTATGTAGCCGATTGTGATATGCTAATAAATAGCTTGTCCACCAGATAAATAACTAGATTTTTTGTTAATTCTAATACACCAGTCTGCTTTGTGTCATATTGTGCATTTCTTATATAATAGATAGTGAACTATTTTCTGGAATTAACTATATAATCATACATAGTGAAAAGTTCAAGTATGATTTTTGCTTAAAACACATTTTAAAATAACAACAGAAGTATAGAAGTAGTGCACAAAATTTTGATGGTTGAGACTTACATTGCTATTTGGCAACTGAAAATAGCACTACCATTTCTCTGTAAATTGAATAACGCAATAAAAAATACTTTATTTCTCATTTTACTGATAACAAGAATCATTGATTTTCTTAGATGTTTTACTAATCACTTTTGCATCTTAAACTAGCAACCTTTACCAGTTTCTGTTGTTTTGGGCACCAAGGACATTCTGAATTTTGCAATGAGACGCACACTAGAAGGGATAAAACATATGACCTAGAACAGCTGCAATATTTTGCCCCATTTCTTGCTAGACACAAGATGCATTACCAATGGCTTGCCTATTTGTTGCTGCTGTCATGTTATGAGTGTGTGTGAGTTTCAGGTCTAATTTAGCTAAGCGGGTTGAGCCTCTTTGCACTTATTTTTGGCCGGTCTCTTGTAAATCCATTTTTATAGTAAAGGGAAGAAATTATGTTGTTTGATTAACAAAAAAAGTGAAATGCATCGGAGAGCAAGCATTAACCAACCGTTTAATAAATAACAAGACTTAGGCCTTATTCGGTTCAATGGAAAAGTGGACAGAAAACATGGAAATAGAAATTAAGTACTATTACTTTCTTTGTATCAAAATATAAGACGCAAGTCGTTTTTGCAGTTCAGTTTAAACTGCGAAACCGTCTTATATTCAGATACGGAGGGAGTACCTGACTACAGTCTTCATAAAAATGGGATAATTACAAAATCAAGGAGAAATCATGTACTTGACTACAGGACCCCACCTAATTAGCCGGTTCCAATGAGAGACCAGAGACTGCATCCAACGTGTGTTGCTGTTGCTAGCTGTAAGTAAGTACAGTGCATACATTTGTTCATATATAGCTTTGCGTCATGCATGCTGTCATGCAAAGTACGTAAGTTCACTGACGACTAATCGTATTAATTCCGGTATGAAACATTCCGTGTTTTCGCAAACTTTGTTTAACAAGTTTGACAGGGAAGTAGTAGCAGTTGTTGTGTGCCGTTTGTGTTGAGCACTACCACTACCAGTACCAGCAGCGGCCAAGTTTTGTCATTGACTTGTTTCAGCCGGTCGAGCTCTTGGTTCGAGTTTAAATATCGGACTTGACTTGATGTAGCATGCTCTGATATTATTTAGAGTCTTGAGTGCTTAGCTGAACGAAATGTACTAGTACGAGTCTTGTCTTTCTATTGTCTCCTAAGTGTAAGCTCAAAATACACTCAGTTTTAGGTCATTTATTTATTTATTTTATTTTATTCCTTTGAGTATTTATTAATCGAAAATATATGGAGCACGGGCGTACATTACGCGGTGGTGCAGTGCACGTATGAAACTGTTGCTCTCACGTTGACCTACCTCTGTGGACGCAGACTAAAGTAATAAATAATCTATATTTTATTTGCGGGTGAATAAATAATCTAATTAACCATTTATGCATTAGAGAGATTATTATTATAATACTACGACGACTCCAGTAACTCGGAAAAGAGAAATGCTGCTTCTAGTTAGCGCATCAGTTCACTTTGGAAAATTAAGAGTGGTGCTGCTAGGCCTATACTCGAGCATGTTGGACTGAGAATTGCGATGAATGCGGGATTGGAATCCCACCCGGCCGGCTGTTGTGGCATGGCAGCTACATCTTCTGGAAAACCAGCGGCGCGACTGCATGAATGGTTTCTTTCGAATGAATACAGGTGACGTCCCCAGTTTCAAAAAAAAAATACAGGTGACGTCGATCGTAGATTCGTAGTAGGAGAAAACATTTCGAAACTGCTTTGCGGACGACAATCCACGGCCGAACGCCGCACCACGGAGGATTCAAAAAAAATTCCCTGCTTACTTTTCGGATCAAAGGGAAGGTTCATAGCAGCTAGCTAGGTACACATAATGTTCTCAAGACAAGAACAAGAAGACAAGTGCTAGCTAGGCACCAACATTGGGTCAAGCAAGCTCCCAGATTTACCCGCAAAAAAAGAAAGCAACCTCCTAGATCGAATCATATCACAAGCTAAACCCTCTACTCCACAACATCGGAGTACGTAGAGTACGTGTATTATTCGCAGATAATCTCGCATTTTGCTCTTAATTAATTTGTCCTGCTCGCCGTCGCTGTGTCCCAAAGTGAGACACGGAGTTGAGTCCAGAACACTTGGTCTCCCAGGGAAAAGTACGAGAAAAAACCTGAAAAATATCGAAAAGTCAGAGGTGCGAGATACACTCCACCACGTACGTGGAGAGTCCACAGTTGCCAGCTGGGTAGGCAGGGGAGTCAAGTTTCCCTGTTCGAACTGCAGGCCCTGCGAAGTTTCCCGCGCAGAAAAAACAGCCAGCAACTAGAGCCAAAGTTGTTCAGTTTTGGATGTACTTCTACAGTCAACAATGTAATATGTCACCAAGATGATTGTACTTTAAACCACTCTGTACAGTCAGTTAGTATAAAACACGTCAGTGTATGACAGTAATAAGGCCGGCCGGTTTCTGCTTTTTGTGGAGTCTAACAGTTTTATTTTTATTTTCCTCTCTTCCATATGAGCAATTATCTTTGTGAGGCATGATGATGTGTTCACAAGGAGTGTTCATATTCTCGTGAAGAGTAGACTACCAATTTGGTTATTTAAGACTTTTTGTTCGTTTTTATTATCAGAAAGGGCAATATATTAATATCAAGATGATACCGACTACACCTGGTTTCTGTAATGGTACAAAATCGAGGCATCAAGGACGCACATAATAAAAAGATTTTAAAAAAGAACAAGAGAAAACAAAGAAAGCCGATGTGGCCAACGACTAGCAACAGACAAGTTTCATCCACTTCTTCGATAGCACATGAAGCACGAGAAATGTTCTTCGGAAGCAACGTCTCAATAAATAAATAAAGATGTGAAAGGATGCACCGTTACCGCGTCTAACCACTGAGGATCAGATCTTGGATTTTCACCCAGAGAGCAGGCCTGGGCAGACTCCAAAGCAATACTTTCAACAAGAACACAACGCGTAAACAGTGCCATTGCTAGGTGCGACAATCAAAGGTAAGATCTAGGGTTTCCACCCCGAGGCCGAGACCCGATGCTCAAAGAGCACCACTCAGCCAAAGTCATCGTGATCGCCGCCACCCCCTTACCAAAGAAAACAATGTTGTGTGGCGGGGCAGACACCATGGTCACTGTGAAATGACATTCAAATTATTCCATGGCATACATGACCAAAGGCAGGTGCTCTTCTGCAAATCTCTGGCATGGACATCACCATGCGTTGAATCCATGTTTGTAAGACCTGTGATGATGTCGACAGTTTCAATTCACGTGCACATGCTCCAGAGCCACCGCGGTGGAGGCCAACAGCAACAACGATAGCTCTGCAACAATTCGCCTCACTACTGCAACACTTCACGTCGTCGTCGGCGTAACAACAACGCCACCACTGACAAACTGATCCCAAGACGCCGCCAACGGCTGACGACTAGATAAGGGCGCTGGAGACCCAACTCTGCTGCACGGGGGCATCTGTGTTGGATGCTCCTGCCCATGCACTATCGCAACACGATCACTACCTATAGTTTTCGATACCACCACCCCGGCGTCTAAGATCCATCAGGGTCATCGCATCGTCCCAGCCACCGCATAGTGTGATTAGAGCGCTCCCTGCATGGGAGAGCCAGCCCCGCTCTCGTTGTCGGTTGAGCGGGCTTTGCTCGCCGCTGTCCTCCGACTGCAGTGGCGATGGCTAGGGTTCACCCGAGCAAGACCCCCCCCCCCCCCCTCTATGAGTGGCCCGGGTGTGATGTGATGGTTATCACATCTGCAGAAATGTAAGGACCTGAATGATCCCAAAGCTGGGGAGGTCTAGTTACCTTGGACATCTGCTTCCGCTCTCGCTCCGCTTCCGCTTCGCTGCGCCGCCGGCCATTCCGGCCCCAGCGCCCACCCGCTCGCGTCGGCTGCCACTCCGGCACCGTCGCCCACCGCCTGATCGCCACCACGCCGCCCTCCGCTCCTGGCCGGACCCGGGAGCTGCGCTGGCTCAAGTCGAGCCCCTCCTCCGCGGGATCTAAGGCTCCTTCCTACCGCGACGTTCTCTGCGCCGCCCCCCCCCCCCCTCCCGCCACCTGGTTCTCCGTCGCTTCCACCTCTTCCCAGGCGCCTCCGGCCGCACACCGTTTCCCCCGCTCCGAGATCCACCCGGTGGCGCACGATGCCGCGCACGACGGGTCCGCCCCCGGCGAGGGCTGGATGGTCTCTACGGGTGGAAGGAGACCCCGCTCCCCGCGCCGCCACCGACGCCCACGTCGTGACCCTGACACGCGCCGGACCCTGCCACCGCCCCTCGACTCCGGGCATCTTCCCCAAGTGCTACGGAGACCACCCGCGCGCGGAGTGCCGCCGGGACGTGCGCTGCCGGCGATGCCGTTTTTTTGGCCACATCGCCTGGAACTGCACCGTGCCTCGGTCTTCCTCACCCCGCTTCGGTGCCCCCCGGCCCCAAACGTCCGCGAGTTTCCACCCCGCGGCCATCGAACTCGTCGGCATCCAGTATGGCAGGCCCCTGCCAGCCCGTGACTTCCGGGTCTGGCTCCCTACCGTCCTCTTCCACTGCGTCGTCCCCTGTCATCGCCACTCCCTCCCCGTCGGCCACCCCTCCTGCATCTGCATCGCGCGAGATCACCGCGATGTCGGGACACCCTTCACTCCGGCCCGCGGGGGCGGTCTGCTTCGTGCCCCGCTCCGAGCGCATCGACGCGGTGGAGCGCGCCCTTGGGTTGGCCTTGGTCGCCTCAGTTGCAGGTCGCCGCTCCGGCGTGTCCGCGGCGGACGTCGCCAACACTCTGCGTCCCGCCTTCAGCTCGAACCGGATGAGTTCTCCGTCCACCCCACCCGCAGCGAGGAATTCCTCCTCCGCTTCTATGACCCGGCCACCCGTGCACGTGTGGCCATGGCCCCTATTCGCGGCCCCAATTTCTGCCTGCTCTTCCAGCCATGGAGCAGCCTCGCCGGCGCTGAGCCGCTCAGCATGCGCATCCACGTGGATATCGAAATCTTTGGCATCCCCGAGCATGGCTGGGATATCTCGTCGGCCGTTCAGCTCCTCTCTCCTTTCTGCATGGTTGGCCGCCTTGCTCCCGAAACTACAAACGACAGTGATCTTTCTGTCTTCAAGCTTGAAGCTTGGACGACGAACCCTGACGGGATCCCCCGCACTTCTGAACTACTGCTCGAGGAGCCGGATGCATTTGCCAGGGCCCGGGGCTGACCCTGACCGCGTGGAGCGCTTCGCGCTTCCGGTCATGCGTTTCCCGGTGTCCATCCATGTTTGTCGTTCTGCCGATTACTGCTTCCCTTCACTGCCGCCGCCGCCCCCACCGCCTTCTGACGGCAATGCCGACGCCTTCGACCGCGGCTCCCCTCCTTGCCCGGACGCTTGGCCACGCCGCCACAACTTTCCCCGTTCGTCCGGAAGCAGGCAGGCTCGCCGCCCCCCCAGCCGTGGCTTCTCCGGCCATCGCCGCCACGCACCATCCCCTCTGCATCGGGAGTGGCCTAGGGTCTTGGGCCCCTGCCCAGCCACTAGCAGGGTGCCACATCGCGCTTCGGTCCACACTAGGCTCGTGCCACCACCGGTGGGCCCTCTTCCTGCCCTGCGGCCCTGCGTCACGCCTGAGGTGTTGCCGGCCACTACCAACCCTATCCCTGTGCTGACCAGGGTCCCCGACATTCAAAATCCTCCTTTGACCACGCCTCTGGCTGCTTGTGCCCCCTCTCCGGGCTCGCCCACCACCCCCCTGCATTGGATCCATCACCCGTTCTGGAGACTACCCAGGCTCCCAACGGTCCCCTGCATGCGGCCAATTCAGGTGGCTCTGCTCCTCCCCCAGTTTTGTCGATACTGCGACCCCACCGCTCCTCCCCGGGCCACGAGTCGCCTTTTCTGGGTACCGAGGCTGCCCAGGCGGCCCCGCCCGCCTCTATCGCCCCACTACAGGAGATCAACCTACCAGTCATTGGCCAGGCACCAACAGCTGTCGCCTGCCCACCTCTCGGGCCCGCTGCAGATTCCCCGATCCTGGACTGCCAACCAGCGATCTCGGAACCCACCAATGCGTGCGATCCCTCCACGCCCGTGCCCAGTGTGGCAACCCCATGTGGCGAAAACCCGGCTACGCCCATGCAACTACCGCCATGCACGTCGAACGGAACCACCTCCTGTGTTGTTCCTCCCCATGTCCTTGGATACATCCAAGCTTTGCATGTTGGAACTGCGCCCATCCTAGACACCCCGGCTCCAAAGCGCAGGCACGGTGACATCCCGCCCAACTTCACCCCTCGGCGCAGCGGCCGCATTGCGAGGCAAGACGGAGGGTTCGACTCCGAGACCAAGGCCAAACGGGTCCTTCTACGCAAGTTGGGACTACTCAAAGACAAAGAGCCGCTCTCCGCTGAGATCCTTGCCAAGTACTCCAAGCTATTTGATCGCCCACTCGCCATGGACGTCGTGCTCGCCTTCGCGGCCTTCTTCGGCTAGAACGTGCCGCGCGACCTGATCGCGAGCTGCGCCTTGGGCCAGCCTCTCCTCGCTGCGGCTTAGCCCTAGCTCCACTCCTGCCAATTCCTCCTCCCCCCCCATCTTTCCATGGATAGTTGCAATAAACTTATTTTCTGGAACATGCATGGCCTCAATAGCAAAGCTAAACGCACTGCCGTCCGAACGGTCATCTCCTGGTCCTCCCCCCTCATCGTATGCTTGCAAGAGACCAAACTGGCCGTGGTCACTCCCGCACTCGTCTTCGAGACGCTTGGCGACCAATTATTGGACTTCTACTTCATTCCCGCCGACGGAACACCTGGCGGCATCCTCATCGCATGGCGTGCAGATCTGATTGCCCTTGCTAACCGCACCATTGGCACTTACCATGTCTCTGCCACTGTCTCCTCCCTCTCTGGCTCTAACACATGGTGGCTATCATGCGTGTACGAGCCACAATCCGAGTCAGACAAGCTCGCTTTCTTGGCCGAGCTGCATGATCTCTGGGACTCCATTGCAGGGCCATGGCTTATTGGTGGAGACTTCAACATGATTACCTCTCTTGCGGATAAAAATAACGGCCGTGTCAACCACCGGTCCATGAACTGCTTCTGGCGCTTTATCTTGGATTCTGCCCTTCGAGATATACACTTAGTCGAATGAACAAGAAAACCCTATCCTCGTGCGCAACGACCGAGTCCTTTGCACCCCCACTTGGGAGACATCCAACCCTCATCATCTCCTCCACTGCCTGGCCTCCATGGCATCGGACCACTGCCCTCTTGTTCTCGACTGCGTGCCGCGTGCCCACGGGCAGCCACGTTTCCGCTTCGAGTGATTTTGGACAAAACTCGATGGCTTTCACCAAACCATCTCCGATGCCTGGAACTCTGAAGCCTCGGACACGTACACTTTCCGGCAAGTTTATGGAAGGCTCAAGGCCACCGCTCGTGCGTTATGGAGCTGGAGTGCTCGCACCACGGGCAGCATCTCTCTACAACTCATTGTTGTTGGGGATCGTTGCAGAAATAAAAAAAATTCTACGCATCACCAAGATCAATCTATGGAGTAACTAGCAACGAGAGAGAGGGGAGTGCATCTTCATACCCTTGAAGATCGCGAGACGGAAGCGTTGCAAGAACGTGGATGAAGGAGTCGTACTCGAAACGATTCAGATCGCGGTGGACTCCGATCTAAGCGCCGAACAACGACACCTCCGCCTTCAACACACGTGCAGCCCGGTGACGTCTCCCGCGCCTTGATCCAGCAAGGAGGATGGAGAGGTTGAGGAAGAGGGCTCCAGCAGCAGCACGACGGCGTGGTGGTGATGGAGTGGCAGTTCTTCGGCAGGGCTTCGCAAAGCTCTTGCGGAGGAGGAGAGGTGCTGGGGAGGGGAGAGGCTGCGCCTTGGATGTGGTGCTGCAGCCCTCCCCTCGCCCCTCTATTTATAGGGAGAAGGGGGAAGGGGGTTGGCCCCCTCTAGATGAGATCTAGAGGGGGGGCGGCCAAGGGAAGGGGGCTTGCCCCCCAAGCAAGGGGGACGCCCCCTTTAGGGTTTCCCCCCAACCCTAGGTGCATGGGCCCTAGCGGGGTGGTGCCCAGCCCGCCAAGGGGCTGGTTCCCTTCCCTCTACAGCCCATGAGGCCCTCCGGGACAGGTGGCCCCTCCCGGTGGACCCCCGGAACACCTCCGGTGGCCCCGGTACAATACCGGTATGCCCCCGAATATTTCTGGTGACCCTATGACAACTTCTCATATATAAATCTTCACCTCCGGACCATTCCGGAACTCCTCATGACGTCTGGGATCTCATTCGGGACTCTGAAAAACATTCGTTAATCACATACATATCTTCCTTATAACCCTAGCGTCATCGAATCTTAAGTGTGTAGACCCTACGGGTTCGGGAATCATGCAGACATGACCGAGACAGCTCTCCGGCCAATAACCAACAGCGGGATCTGGATACCCATGTTGGCTCCCACATGTTCCATGATGATCTCATCGGATGAACCACGATGTCAAGGATTCAAGCAATCCCGTATACAATTCCCTTTGTCAATCGGTACGTTACTTGCCCGAGATTCGATCGTCGGTATCCCAATACCTCGTTCAATCTCGTTACCGGCAAGTCACTTTACTCGTTCCGCAATGCATGATCCCGTGACCAACTACTTAGTCACATTGAGCTCATTATGATGATGCATTACCGAGTGGGCCCTAACTCTCCGTCATACGGAGTGACAAATCCCAGTCTCGATTCGCGCCAACCCAACAGACACTTTCGGAGATACCTGTAGTGCACCTTTATAGCCACCCAGTTCTGTTGTGACGTTTGGTACACCCAAACCATTCCTACGGTATCCGGGAGTTGCACGATCTCATGGTCTAAGGAAATGATACTTGACATTAGAAAAGCTCTAGCAAACGAACTACACGATCTTGTGCTATGCTTAGGATTGGGTCTTGTCCATCACATCATTCTCCTAATGATGTGATCCCGTTATCAATGACATCCAATGTCCATAGTCAGGAAACCATGACCATCTGTTGATCAACGAGCTAGTCAACTAGAGGCTCACAAGGGACATGGTGTGGTCTATGTATTCACACATGTATTACGGTTTCCGATCAATACAATTATAGCATGAACAATAGACAATTATCATGAACAAGGAAATATAATAATAACCATTTTATTATTGCCTCTAGGGCATATTTCCAACAGTGTCCCACTTGCACTAGAGTCAATAATATAGTTACATTGTGATGAATCGAACACCCATAGAATTCTGGTGTTGATCATGTTTTGCTTGCGGAAGAGGTTTAGTCAACGGATCTGCGACATTCAGATCCGTGTGCACTTTACAAATATCTATGTCTCCATCTTGAACATTTTCATGAATGGAATTGAAGCGACGCTTGATGTGTCTGGTCTTCTTGTGAAACCTGGGCTCTTTGGCAAGGGTAATAGCTCCAGTGTTGTCACAGAAGAGAGTCATCGGGCCCGACGCATTGGGAATAACTTCTAGGTCGGTAATGAACTCCTTCATCCAGATTGCTTCATGTGCTGCCTCCGAGGCTGCCATGTACTCCGCTTCACATGTAGATCCTGCCACGACGCTTTGCTCGCAACTGCACCAGCTTACTGCCCACCATTCAAAATATACACGTATCCGGTTTGTGACTTGGAGTCATCCAGATCTGTGTCGAAGCTAGCATCGACGTAACCCTTTACGACGAGCTCTTCGTCACCTCCATAAACGAGAAACATATCCTTAGTCCTTTTCAGGTACTTCAGGATATTCTTGACCGCTGTCCTGTGTTCCATGCCGGGATTACTTTGGTACCTTCCTACCAAACTTACAGCAAGGTTTACATCAGGTCTGGTACACAACATGGCATACATAATAGACCCTATGGCTGAGGCATAGGGGATGACACTCATCTTTTCTCTATCTTCTGCCATGGTCGGGCTTTCAGCTGAGCTCAATTTCACACCTTGCAATACAGGCAAGAACCCCTTCTTGGACTGATCCATATTGAACTTCTTCAATATCTTATCAAGATATGTGCTTTGTGAAAGACATATGAGGCGTCTCGATCTATCTCTATAGATCTTGATGCCTAATATGTAAGCAGCTTCTCCAAGGTCCTTCATTGAAAAACACTTATTCAAGTAGGCCTTTATGCTTTCCAAAAGTTCTATATCATTTTCCATCAATAGTATGTCATCCAAATATAATATGAGAAATGCTACAGAGCTCCCACTCACTTTCTTGTAAATGCAGGCTTCTCCATAAGTCTGCATAAACCCAAACGCTTTGATCATTTCATCAAAGCAAATATTCCAACTCCGAGATGCTTGCACCAGCCCATAGATGGAGCGCTGGAGCTTGCATACCTTGTTAGCATTCTTAGGATCGACAAAACCTTCCGGCTACATCATATATAATTCTTCCTTAAGAAAGCCGTTAAGGAATGCCGTTTTGACGTCCATTTGCCATATCTCATAATCGTAGAATACGGCAATTGCTAACATGATTCGGACGGACTTCAGCTTCGCTACAGGTGAGAAGGTCTCATCGTAGTCAACCCCTTGAACTTGTCAATAACCCTTAGCGACAAGTCGAGCTTTATAGATGATAACATTACCATCTGCGTCCGTCTTCTTCTCAAAAATCCATTTATTTTCTATCGCTCGCCGATCATCGGGCAAGTCTGTCAAAGTCCATACTTTGTTTTCATACATGGATCCTATCTCGGATTGCATGGCCTCAAGCCATTTGTTGGAATCTGGGCCCGCCATCGCTTCTTCATAGTTCGAAGGTTCACCGTTGTCTAACAACATGATTTCCAGGACAGGGTTGCCATACCATTCTGGTGTGGAACGTGTCCTTGTGGACCTACAAAGTTTAGTAGCAACTTGATCCGAAGTACCTTGATCATCATCATTAACTTCCTCTCTATCCGGTGCAGGCACCACAGAAACATTTTCCTGAGCTGCGCTACTTTCCGGTTCAAGAGGCAGTACTTCATCAAGTTCTACTTTCCTCCCACTTACTTCTCTCGAGAGAAACTCTTTCTCCAGAAAGGACCCGTTCTTGGCAACAAAGATCTTGCCTTCGGATCTAAGGTAGAAGGTATACCCAATGGTTTCCTTAGGGTATCCTATGAAGACGCATTTTTTCGACTTGGGTTCGAGATTTTTAGGTTGAAGTTTCTTGACATAAGCATCGCATCCCCAAACTTTTAGAAACGACAGCTTAGGTTTCTTCCCAAACCATAATTCATACGGTGTCGTCTCAACGGATTTAGACGGTGCCCTATTTAAAGTGAATGTAGCTGTCTCTAGAGCGTATCCCCAAAATGATAGCGGTAAATCGGTGAGTGACATCATAGATCACACCATATCCAATAGAGTGCGATTACAATGTTCAGACACACCGTTACGCTGAGGTGTTCCAGGCGGCGTGAGTTGTGAAACAATTCCACGTTTCCTTAAGTGCATACCAAATTTGTGACTCAAATATTCTCCCCCACGATCTGATCGTAAGAACTTTATTTTTTTGTCACGTTGATTCTCTACCTCATTCTGAAATTCCTTGAAATTTTCAAAGGTCTCATACTTGTGTTTTATCAAGTAGACATACCCATATCTACTTAAGCCATCAGTGAGAGTGAGAACATAACGATAGCCTCCGCGAGCCTCAATGCTCATTGGACCGCACACATCAGTATGTATGATTTCCAATAAGTTGGTTGCTCGCTCCATTGTTCCGGAGAACGGAGTCTTGGTCATTTTGCCCATGAGGCATGGTTCGCATGTGTCAAATGATTCACAATCAAGAGACTTCAAAAGTCCATCGGCATGGAGCTTCTTCATGCATTTGACACCAATGTGACCAAGGCGGCAGTGCCACAAGTATGTGGGACTATCGTTATCAACCTTACATCTTTTGGTATTCACACTATGAATATGTGTAACATCACGTTCGAGATTCATTAAGAATAAACCATTGACCAGCGGGGAATGACCATAAAACATATCTCTCATATAAATAGAACAACCATTATTCTCAGATTTAAATGAGTAGCCATCTCGTATTAAACGAGATCCAGATACAATGTTCATGCTCAAAGCTGGCACTAAATAACAATTATTGAGGTTTAAAACTAATCCCATAGGTAAATGTAGAGGTAGCATGCCAACGGCGATCACATCGACCTTGGAACCATTCCCGACGCGCATCGTCACCTCGTCCTTCGCCAATCTCCGCTTATTCCGCAGCTCCTGTTTTGAGTTACAAATATGAGCAACCGCACCGATATCAAATACCCAGGAGCTACTACGAGTACTGGTAAGGGACACATCAATTACATGTATATCACATATACCTTTGGTGTTGCCGGCCTTCTTGTCCGCTAAGTACTTGGGGCAGTTCCGCTTCCAGTGTCCGCTTCCCTTGCAATAAAAGCACTCAGTCTCAGGTTTGGGTCCATGCTTTGGCTTCTTCCCAGCAACTGGCTTACCGGGCGCGGCAACTCCCTTGCCGTCCTTCTTGAAGTTCTTCTTACCCTTGCCTTTCTTGAAACTAGTGGTTTTATTGACCATCAACACTTGATGTTCCTTTTTGATCTCCACCTCCGCTTATTTCAACATTGAAAATACCTCAGGAATGGTCTTCACCATCTCCTGCATATTGTAGTTCATCACAAAGCTCTTGTAGCTAGGTGGGAGCGACTGGAGGATTCTGTCAATGACCGCGTCATCCGGGAGATTAACTCCCAGCTGAGACAAGCGGTTGTGCAACCCAGACATTTTGAGTATGTGCTCGCTGACAGAACCATTCTCCTCCATCTTACAACTGTATAACTTGTCGGAGACTTCATATCTCTCGACCCGGGCATGAGCTTGGAAAACCATTTTCAGCTCTTGGAACATCTCATATGCTCCGTGCTGCTCAAAACACTTTTGGAGCCCCGGTTCTAAGCTGTAAAGCATGCCACACTGAACCAGGGAGTAATCATCACTACGCGACCGCCAGGCGTTTATAACGTCTTGAGTTGCTGGGAAAACGGGTGCTTCACCTAGCGGTGCATCTAGGACATATGATTTCTTGGTAGCTATGAGGATGATCCTCAAGTTCCGGACCCAGTCCGTATAGTTGCTACCATCGTCTTTCAGCTTGGTTTCTCTAGGAACGCGTTGAAGTTGAGGGCAACATTAGCGTGGGCCATTTGATCTACAAAACATACTGCAAAGATTTTAGACTAAGTTCATGACAATTAAGTTCATCTAATCAAATTATTTAATGAACTCCCACTCAGATAGACTTCCCTCTAGTCATCTAAGTGATATATGATCTGAGTCAACTAGGCCGTGTCCGACCATCACGTGAGACGGACTAGTCATCATCGGTGAACATCTTCATGTTGATCGTATCTTCTATACGACTCATGTTCGACCTTTCGGTCTCTTGTGTTCCGAGGCCATGTCTGTACATGCTAGGCTCGTCAAGTCAACCTAAGTGTTTTGCATGTGTAAATCTGGCTTACACCCATTGTATTCGAACGATAGAATCTATCACACCCGATCATCACGTGGTGCTTAGAAACAACGAACCTTCGCAACGGTGCACAGTTAGGGGAAACACTTTCTTTAAATTTTATGAGGGATCATCTTATTTATGCTACCATCATTCTAAGCAAATAAGATGTAAAACATGATAAACATCGCATGCAATCAAATAGTGACATGATATGGCCAATATCATTTTGCTCCTTTTGATCTCCATCTTCGGGGCGCCATGATCATCATTGTCACCGGCATGACACCATGATCTCCATCATCATGATCTCCATCATCGTGTCTTCATGAAGTTGTCACTGTTGGGTAACGTAGTAATTTCAAAAAAATTCCTACGCACACGCAAGATCATGGTGATGGCATAGCAAGGAGAGGGGAGAGTGTCGTCCACGTACCCTCGTAGACCGTAAGCGGAAGCGTTATGACAACGCGGTTGATGTAGTCGTACGTCTTCACGATCCGACCGATCCAAGTACCGAACGCACGGCACCTCCGAGTTCTGCACACGTTCAGCTCGATGACGTCCTCGCCTTCTTGATCCAGCAAGACAGGCGAAGTAGTAGATGAGTTCCGGCAGCACGACGGCGTGGTGACGATGTTGGTGAAGAACAATCTCCGCAGGGCTTCGCCTAAGCACTACGGAAACTATGACGGAGGATAAACTAGAGGGAACGGGGTTGCCGGCACATGGCTTGGTGTTTCTTGATGTGTCTTTGGTGCTGGCCCTACCCCTCTATTTATATGTTGAGCCTTGGGGTCGAAACTTGGAGTAAAAGCCTCCACAAAGTCGGTTTCACCCGAAAGGCAAGAGTCCTTCTCGGACTCCAGGGCCAGACGCCAGGGTTCCCGGCGTCTGGACCCAGACGCCAGAGACCCTGGCGTCTGGCCCTTGGACTCCGCAGAACTTCCTTTTGCGCTTTCCAAAAACCTTGTGGGCTTTCCCCTTTGGCCCAAATAACGTGTTCTCATACCCAAACATTTCGGGAAACATCCGGAACCCCTTCCGGTGAATTCCGGAACCCTTCCGGAGATCAAACTCTATTATCCCATATATCAAATTTTATCTCCGGACCATTCCGGAGTTCCTCGTCATGTCCATGATCTCATCCGGGACTCCGAACAACATTCAGTTACCAACATGCATAACTCATATAATACTATATCGTCAACGAAACGTTAAGCGTGCGGACCCTACGGGTTCGAGAACTATGTAGACATGACCTAAAACCATTCTCGGTCAATAACCAATAGCGGGACCTGGATGCCCATATTGGTTCCTACATATTCTACGAAGATCTTTATCGGTCAAACCGCATAACAACATACTTTGTTCCCTTTGTCATCGGTATGTTACTTGCCCGAGATTTGATCGTCGGTATCCAATACCTAGTTCAATCTCGTTACCGGCAAGTCTCTTTACTCGTTCCGTAATACGTCATCTCATAACTAACTCATTAGTTACATGCTTGCAAGGCTTAAGTGATGAGTATTACCGAGAGGGCCCAGAGATACCTCTCCGACAATCGGAGTGACAAATCCTAATCTCGAATTATGCCAACTCAACATGAACCTTTGGAAACACCTGTAGAGCACCTTTATAATCACCCAGTTACGTTGTGACGTTTGGTAGCACACGAAGTGTTCCTCCGGTAAACGGGAGTTGCATAATCTCATAGTTACAGGAACATGTATAAGTCATGAAGAAAGCAATAGCAACATACTAAACGATCAAGTGCTAGGCTAACGGAATGGGTCATGTCAATCACATCATTCTCCTAATGATGTGATCCCGTTAATCAAATGACAACTCTTTTGTCCATGGCTAGGAAACTTAACCATCTTTGATTCACGAGCTAGTCAAGTAGAGGCATACTAGTGACACTATGTTTGTCTATGTATTCACACATGTATTATGTTTCCGGTTAATACAATTCTAGCATGAATAATAAACATTTATCATGAAATAAGGAAATAAATAATAACTTTATTATTGCCTCTAGGGCATATTTCCTTCAGTCTCCCACTTGCACTAGAGTCAATAATCTAGTTCACATCACCATGTGATTTAACACCCATATTCATATCTGTATATGATTAACACCCATAGTTCACATCGTCATGTGATCAACACCCAAGGGATTTACTAGAGTCAATAATCTAGTTCACATCGCTATGTGATTAACACCCAAAGAGTACTAAGGTGTGATCATGTTTTGCTCGTGAGAGAAGCTTAGTCAACGGGTCTGTCACATTCAGAGCCGTATGTATTTTGCAAATATTCTATGTCCACAATGCTCTGCATGGAGCTACTCTAGCTAATTGCTCCCACTTTCAATATGTATCCAGATTGTGACTTAGAGTCATCTGGATTGGTGTAAAGTTTGCACTGATGTAACTTTTACAACAAACTCTTTTATCACCTCCATAATCGAGAAACATCTCCTTAGTCCTTACTAAGGATATTCTTGACCAATGTCCAGTGATCTACTCCTAGATCACTATTGTACTCTCTTGCCAAATTCAGAGCAAGGTATACAATAGGTCTGGTACATAGCATAACATACTTTATAGAACCTATGACTGAGGCATAGGGAATGACTTTTCATTCTCTTTCTATTTTCTGCTGTGGTCGGGATTTGAGTCTTACTCAATTTCATACCTTTGCAACACAAGCAAGAACTCTTTCTTTGACTGTTCCATTTTGAACTATTTCAAAATCTTGCCAAGGTATGTACTCATTGAAAATCTTATCAAGCGTCTTGATCTATCTCAATAGATCTTGATGCTCAATATGTATGTAGCTTTTACTGAGGTCTTTTCTTTTTAAAGAACTCCTTTAAAACACTCCTTTATGCTTTGCAGAAAAATTCTACATCATTTCTGATCCACAATATGTCACTCACATATACTAATCAGAAAGGCTGTAGTGCTCCCACTCACTTTATTGTAAATACAGGCTTCATCGTAAGTCCATATAAAACTATATGCTTTGATCAACTTATCAAAGCGTATATTCCAACTCCGAGATGCTTGCACCAATCCATAGATGGATCGCTGGAGCTTGCATATTTTGTTAGCATTTTTAGGATTGACAAAAACCTTCTGGTTGCATCATATACAACTCTTCTTTAATAAATCCATTAAGGAATGCAGTTTTTACATCCATTTGCCAGATTTCATAAAATGTGGCAATTGCTAACATGATTCAGACAGACTTAAGCATCGATACGAGTGAGAAAATCTCATCGTATTCAACACTTTGAACTTGTTGAAAACCTTTCGCAACAAGTCGAGCTTGGTAGATAGTAATACTACTATTAGTGTCCGTCTTCCTCTTGAAGATCCATTTATTTAACATGGCTTGCTGATCATCGAGCAAGTCAATCAAAGTCCATACTTTGTTCTCATACATGGATCATATCTCAGATTTTATGGCCTCGAGCCATTTCGCGGAATCTGGGCTCATCATCGCTTCCTCATAGTTCGTAGGTTCATCATGGTCTAGTAACATGATTTCCAGAACAGGATTACCGTACCACTCTGGTGCGGATCATACTCTGGAAGACCTACGAGGTTCTGTAGTAACTTGATCAGAAGTTTCATGATCATCATCATTAGCATCCTCACTAATTGGTGTAGGAATCACTGGAACTGATTTCAGTGATGAACTATTTTCCAATTCAGGAGAAGGTACAAATTACCTTATCAAGCTTTACTTTCCTCCCACTCACTTCTTTCGAGAGAAACTCCTTCTCTAGAAAGGATCCATTCTTAGCAACGAATATTTTGCCTTCGGATCTGTGATAGAAGGTGTACCCAACAGTTTCCTTTGGGTATTCTATGAAGACGCACTTCTCCGATTTGGGTTTGAGCTTATCAGGATGAAACTTTTTAACATAAGCATTGCAGCCCCAAACTTTAAGAAACGACAACTTTGGTTTCTTGCTAAACCACAGTTCATATAGTTTCGTCTCAACGGATTTAGATGGTGTCCTATTTAACGTGAATGCAGCTGTCTCTAATGCATGATCCCAAAACAATATTGGTAAATCGGTAAGAAACATCATAGATTGTACTATATCCAATAAAGTACGGTTATGACGTTCGGACACACCATTATGATGTGGTGTTCCAGGTGGCATGAATTTGTGAAACTATTCCACATTGTTTTAATTGAAGACCAAACTCGTAACTCAAATATTTGTCTCCGCGATCAGATCGTAGAAACCTTATTTTCTTGTCACGATGATTTTTCCACTTCACTATGAAATTCTTTGAACCTTTCAACTATTTCAGACTTATGTTTCATCAAGTAGATATACCCATATCTGCTTAAATCATCTGTGAAGGTCAGAAAATAACGATACTCGCCACGAGCCTTAATACTCATTGGTCTGCATACATCAGTATGTATTATTTCCAATAAGTCAGTAGCTTGTTCCATTGTTCCGAAGAACTGAGTTTTAGTCATCTTGCCCAAAAGGCACGGTTCGCAAGCATCAAATGATTCATAACCAAGTGATTCCGAAAATCCATCATTATGGAGTTTCTTCATGCGCTTTACACCGATATGACCCAAACGGCAGTGCCACAAATAAGTTGCACTATCATTATTAACTTTGCATCTTTTGGCATCAATATTACGAATATGTGTATCACTAAGATCGAGATCCAATGAACCATTTTCATTGGGTGTGTAACCATATAAGGTTTTATTCATGTAAACAGAACAACAATATTATTCTCTTACTTAAATGAATAACCGTATTGCAATAAACACGATCAAATCATATTCATGCTCAACGCAAACGCTAAATAACATTTATTTAGGTTTAACACTTATCCCGAAAGTATAGGGAGTGTGCGATGATGATCATATCAATCTTGGAACTATTTCCAACTTTTATCGTCACTTCCCCTTCAACTAGTCTCTGTTTATTCTGTAACTCCTGTTTCGAGTTACTAATCTTAGCAACCGAACAAGTATCAAATAATCAGGGGCTACTATAAACACTAGTAAGGCACACATCAATAACCTGTATATCAAATATACACTTGTTCACTTTGCCATCCTTCTTACCCACCAAATATTCAGGGCATTTCCGCTTCCAGTGACCATTTCCTTTGCAGTGTAAGCACTTAGTTTCAGGCTTTGGTCCATCTTTGGTCTTCTTCACGGGAGTGACAACTTGCTTGTCTTTCCACTTGAAGTTCCCTTTCTTTCCCTTTGCCCTTCTATTGAAACTAGTGGTCTTGTCAATCAACACTTGATGCTCTTTCTTGATTTCTACCTTCGTCGATTTCAACATCACGAAAAGCTCGGGAATCGTTTTCGTCATCCCTTGCATACCATAGTTCATCACGAAGTTCTAGTAACTTAATGATGGTGACTAGAGAATTCTGTGAATCACTATCTTATCTGGAAGATTAACTCCCACTTGATTCAAGCGATTGAAGTACCTAGACAATCTGAGCACATGCTCACTAGTTGAGCGATTCTCCTCCATCTTTTAGCTTTAGAACTTGTTGGAAACTTCATATCTCTCAACTTGGGTATTTGCTGGAAATATTAACTTCAACTCCTGGAACATCTCATATGGTCCATGACGTTCAAAACGTCTTTGAAGTCCCGATTCTAAGCCGTTTAAGCATGATGCACTAAACTATCAAGTAGTCATCCTTTTGAGCTAGCCAAACATTCATAACGTCTGCATCTGCTCCTGCAATAGGTTTGTCACCTAGCGGTGCATCAAGGACATAATTCTTCTGTGCAGCAATGAGGATTAACCTCATATCACGGATCAAATCCGCAACATTGCTACTAACATTTTTCAACACAGTTTTCTCTAGGAACATATCAAAACATATGAAAGCAACAATGCAAGCTATTGATCTACAACATAATTTGCAAGATACTACCAGGACTAAGTTCATGATAAATTTAAGTTCAATTAATCATATTACTAAAGAACTCCCACTTAGACAGACATCTCTCTAGTCATCTAAGTGATCACGTGATCCAAATCAACTAAACCATAACCGATCATCACGTGAGATGGAGTAGTTTTCAATGGTGAACATCATTATGTTGATCATATCTACTATATGATTCACGCTCGACCTTTCGGTCTCCGTGTTCCGAGGCCATATCTGCATATGCTAGGCTCGTCAAGTTTAACCTGAGTATTCTGCGTGTGCAAAACTGGCTTGCACCCATTGTAGATGGACGTAGAGCTTATCACACCCGATCATCACGTGGTGTCTCGGCACGACGAACTTTGGCAACGGTGCATACTCAGGGAGAACACTTCTTGATAATTTTAGTGAGAGATCATCTTAAAATGCTACCGTCAATCAAAGCAAGATAAGATGCATAAAGGATAAACATCACATGCAATCAATATAAGTGATATGATATGGCCATCATCATCTTGTGCTTGTGATCTCCATCTCCGAAGCACCGTCGTGATCACCATCGTTACCGGCGCGACACCTTGATCTCCATCGTAGCATCGTTGTCGTATACGCCATCTATTGCTTCTACGACTATCGCTACTGCTTAGTGATAAAGTAAAGCAATTACAGGGCGTTTGCATTTCATACAATAAAGCGACAACCATATGGCTCCTGCCAGTTGCCGATAACTTCGGTTACAAAACATGATCATCTCATACAATAAAATATAGCATCACGTCTTGGCCATATCACATCACAACATGCCCTGCAAAAACAAGTTAGACGTCCTCTACTTTGTTGTTGCAAATTTTACGTGGCTGCTACGGGCTTAGCAAGAACCGTTCTTACCTACGCATAAAAAACCACAACGATAGTTTGTAAAATAGACTCCGTTTTAACCTTCACAAGGACCGGGCGTAGCCATACTCGGTTCAACTAAAGTTGGAGAAACAGACACCCGCTAGTCACCTGTGTGCAAAGCACGGCGGTAAAACCAGTCTCGCGTAAGCGTACGCGTAATGTCGGTCCGGGCCGCTTCATCCAACAATACCGCTGAACCAAAGTATGACATGCTGGTAGGCAGTATGACTTATATCGTCCACAACTCACTTGTGTTCTACTCGTGCATATAACATCAACGCATAAAAACCTAGGCTCTGATACCACTGTTGGGTAACGTAGTAATTTTAAAAAATTTCCTACGCACACGCAAGATCATGGTGATGGCATAGCAACGAGAAGGGAGAGTGTCGTCCACGTACCCTCGTAGACCGTAAGCGGAAGCGTTATGACAACGCGGTTGATGTAGTCATATGTCTTCACGATCCGACCGATCCAAGTACCGAACGCACGGCACCTCCGAGTTCTGCACACGTTCAGCTCGATGACGTCCTCGCCTTCTCGATCCAGCAAGACAGGCGAAGTAGTAGATGAGTTCCGGCAGCACGACAGTGTGGTGACGGTGTTGGTGAAGAACAATCTCCGCAGGGCTTCGCCTAAGCACTACGGAAACTATGACGGAGGATAAACTAGAGGGAACGGGGTTGCCGGCACACGGCTTGGTGTTTCTTGATGTGTCTTTGGTGCTGGCCCTACCCCTCTATTTATATGTTGAGCCTTGGGGTCGAAACTTGGAGTAAAAGCCTCCACAAAGTCGGTTTCACCCGAAAGGCAAGAGTCCTTCTCGGACTCCAGGGCTAGACGCCAGGGTTCCCGGCGTCTGGACCCAGACGCCAGAGACCCTGGCGTCTGGCCCCTGGACTCCGCAAAACTTCCTTTTGCGCTTTCCAAAAACCTTGTGGGCTTTCCCCTTTGGCCCAAATAACGTGTTCTCGTACCCAAACATTTCGGGAAACATCCGGAACCCCTTCCGGTGAATTCCGGAACCCTTCCGGAGATCAAACTCTATTATCCCATATATCAAACTTTATCTCCGGACCATTCCGGAGTTCCTCGTCATGTCCATGATCTCATCCGGGACTCCGAACAACATTCAGTTACCAACATGCATAACTCATATAATACTATTATCGTCAACGAAACGTTAAGCGTGCGGACCCTACGGGTTCGAGAACTATGTAGACATGACCTAAAACCATTCTCGGTCAATAACCAATAGCGGGACCTGGATGCCCATATTGGTTCCTACATATTCTACGAAGATCTTTATCGGTCAAACCGCATAACAACATACTTTGTTCCCTTTGTCATCGGTATGTTACTTGCCCGAGATTTGATCGTCGGTATCCAATACCTAGTTCAATCTCGTTACCGGCAAGTCTCTTTACTCGTTCTGTAATACGTCATCTCATAACTAACTCATTAGTTACATGCTTGCAAGGCTTAAGTGATGAGTATTACCGAGAGGGCCCAGAGATACCTCTCCGACAATCGGAGTGACAAATCCTAATCTCGAATTATGCCAACTCAACATGAACCTTTGGAAACACCTGTAGAGCACCTTTATAATCACCCAGTTACGTTGTGACGTTTGGTAGCACACAAAGTGTTCCTCCGGTAAACGGGAGTTGCATAATCTCATAGTTACAGGAACATGTATAAGTCATGAAGAAAGCAATAGCAACATACTAAACGATCAAGTGCTAGGCTAACGGAATGGGTCATGTCAATCACATCATTCTCCTAATGATGTGATCCCGTTAATCAAATGACAACTCTTTTGTCCATGGCTAGGAAACTTAACCATCTTTGATTCACGAGCTAGTCAAGTAGAGGCATACTAGTGACACTATGTTTGTCTATGTATTCACACATGTATTATGTTTCCGGTTAATACAATTCTAGCATGAATAATAAACATTTATCATGAAATAAGGAAATAAATAATAACTTTATTATTGCCTCTAGGGCATATTTCCTTTAGTCACGCCAATGATTACTTCTACTACTCTGGCTAACGGTTTAGCAATAAAGTAAAGTAATTACATGGCGTTATTCAATGACACGCGGGTCATACAATAAATTAAGACAACTCCTATGGCTCCTGCCGGTTGTCATACTCATCGACATGCAAGTCATGATTCCTATTACAAGAACATGATCAATCTCATGCATCACATATATATCATTCATCACATCCTTTTGGCCATATCACATCACACGGCTTATGCTGCAAAAACAAGTTAGACGTCCTCTAATTGTTGTTGCAAGTTTTTACGTGGCTGCTATAGGTTTCTAACAAGAAAGTTTCTTACCTACGCCAAAACCACAACGTGATATGCCAATTTCTATTTACCCTTCATAAGGACCCTTTTCATCGAATCCGATCCAACTAAAGTGGGAGAGATAGACACCCGCTAGCCACCTTATGCAACTAGTGCATGTCAGTTGGTGGAACCTGTCTCACGTAAGCGTACGTGTAAGGTCGGTCCGGGCCGCTTCATCCCATGATGCCGCCGAAACAAGATAAGACTAGTAGTGGCAAGTAAATTGACAAAATCGACACCCACAACAATCTTGTGTTCTACTCGTGCATAGAAACTACGCATAGACCTAGCTCATGATGCCACTGTTGGGGATCGTTGCAGAAATAAGAAAATTCTACGCATCACCAAGATCAATGTATGGAGTAACTAGCAATGAGAGAGAGGGGAGTGCATCTTCATACCCTTGAAGATCGCGAGACGGAAGCGTTGCAAGAACGTGGATGTAGGAGTCGTACTCGAAGCGATTCAGATTGCGGTGGACTCCGATCTAAGCGCTGAACAATGGCACCTCCGCGTTCAACACACGTGCAACCCGGTGACGTATCCCGTGCCTTGATCCAGCAAGGAGGAGGGAGAGGTTGAGGAAGAGGGCTCCAGCAGCAGCACGACGACGTGGTGGTGATGGAGTGGCAGTTCTCCGGCAGGACTTCGCAAAGCTCTTGCGGAGGAGGAGAGGTGTTGGGGAGGGGAGGGGCTGCGCCTTGAATGTGGTGCTGCAGCCCTCCCCTCACCCCTCTATTTATAGGGAGAAGGGGGAAGGGGGCCGGCCCCCTCTAGATGAGATCCAGAGGGGGGCGGCGGCCAAGGGGAGGGGGCTTGCCCCCCAAGCAAGGGGAGCGGCCCCTTTAGGGTTTCCCCCCCAACCCTAGGCGTATGGACCCTAGGCGGGGTGGCGCCCAGCCCGCCAAGGGGCTGGTTCCCTTCCCTCTACAGCCCATGAGGCCCTCCGGGACAGGTGATCCCTCCCGGTGGACCCCCGGACCCCTCCGGTGGCCCCGGTACAATACCTGTATGCCCCCGAATATTTCTGGTGACCGTATGACAACTTCCCATATATAAATCTTCACCTCCGGACCATTCCGGAACTCCTCGTGACGTCCGGGATCTCATCCGGGACTCCGAACAACATTTGGTAATCACATACATATCTTCCTTATAACCCTAGCGTCATCGAACCTTAAGTGTGTAGACCCTACGGGTTCGGGAATCATGCAGACATGACCGAGACAACTCTCCGGCCAATAACCAACAGCGGGATCTGGATACCCATGTTGGATCCCACATGTTCCACGATGATCTCATCGGATAAACCACGATTTCAAGGATTCAAGCAATCCCGTATACAATTCCCTTTGTCAATCGGTACGTTACTTGCCTGAGATTCGATCATCGGTATCCCAATACCTCGTTCAATCTCGTTACCGGCAAGTCACTTTACTCGTTCCGCAATGCATGATCCCATGACCAACTACTTAGTCACATTGAGCTCATTATTATGATGCATTACCGAGTGGGCCCAGAGATACCTCTCCATCATACGGAGTGACAAATCCCAGTCTCGATTCGCGCCAACCCAGCAGACACTTTCGGAGATACCTGTAGTGCACCTTTATAGCCACCCAGTTACGTTATGACGTTTGGTACACCCAAAGCATTCCTACGGTATCCGGGAGTTGCACGATCTCATGGTCTAAGGAAATGATACTTGACATTAGAAAAGCTCTAGCAAACGAACTACACGATCTTGTGCTATGCTTAGGATTGGGTCTTGTCCATCACATCATTCTCCTAATGATGTGATCCCGTTATCAATGACATCCAATGTCCATAGTCAGGAAACCATGACCATCTATTGATCAACGAGCTAGTCAACTAGAGGCTCACTAGGGACATGGTGTGGTCTATGTATTCACACATGTATTACGGTTTCCGATCAATACAGTTATAGCATGAACAATAGACAATTATCATGAACAAGGAAATATAATAATAACCATTTTATTATTGCCTCTAGGGCATATTTCCAACAATTGTCTCCCGTGAGCTCATCTACCGTCTCGACGTGGCCTAGGATCACCGACCCCTCTCCGCAACGGAGGCATGGCTCCGTAGTGAGCTTAAACGCAAGTACCTCGGCCTTGCATCCCTTGACCGCTTGCTCGCGCGCGAGCGCGCTCACTTCGCCTGGCTCAAGGAGGGCGACACTAACACGGCCTTCCTCAAATCGCATGCCGCGCACCACCACCAGAAGAACCGCATCCTTGGGCTGCATCACGAGGGTGCTTTTGTCAGCGACGATATCGGCATGGCCAAAGTGGCGTTCTCCCACTTCTCGGCAACCATTGGCTCCTCCCCTCCCCACGAGCATACCATCAACTTCGACAGCTTCGACAATTGTCACTTCGACTTGCTTCCCCTGGAAGAACCATTCACCGAGGACGAGATTTGGTTCGCTGTCAAGAAAATGCCCACGGGCAAGGCACCCGACCCTGATGGGTTTACAATGGAGTTTCTACGCTCTTGCTGGGCCATCGTCAAAGATGATATCTGCGCCGCCTTCGACAAACTATATGCCATGAACGGCATGGGTTTCCGCAAGCTTAACGAAGTGCTCCTCTCCCTCCTACCCAAGAAGCAAGATGCGTCCACCATCTCCGATTAGAGGCCGATCAGCCTTATCCACTTGATTGCCAAGGTCTTATCCCTACGGCTTGCGCCACGCCTTCATGACCTTGTATCCACAAACCAGAGTGCGTTCATCGCGGGGAGGAGCATCCATGACAACTTCTTCCTGGTCCAGCAAACCACAAGACTGCTCCACAACTTCAAAGCACTGCGCGTCCTCCTCAAACTGGATATCGCCAAGGCCTTCGACACAGTCTCATGGCCCTTCCTCCTTGAAACTCTCCGCCACATCGGTTTCGGACACCGTTGGTGTGAATGGATATCCATACTCCTCTCCACGGCTTCAACTAGGGTACTCATCAATGGTAACCCTGGGCCGCCAATCTCCCACGCACAAGGCCTCCGCCAAGGCGACTCCGTCTCGCCCATGCTCTTTACCCTCGCCATCGACAAACTCAATTCGCTGCTCCAACACGCCACGCACTCTGGCATCCTCAAGAGGCTCACTCCGCGGCATGCGGCCTCCGGCATCTCCATGTTTGCTGATGACGTTGTCATCTTTTGCCACCCGGACGCCATCGAGCTCGACATCATCAAGGAGCTGCTCCGCCTATTTGGCAACGCCTATGGCCTCCGCACGAATTTCCTCAAGTGCTCCGCTGCTCCTATTCGCTGCGGCACCGACGAGCTCACCATTATCGGGTCTTCCCTGACCTGCCCGATTGTGGGATTCCCCATAAACTACCTCGGCTTGCTGCTCTCAATCCGGAAGGCCTCGGCCTCCGCGTTGCTTTCGCTCGTGGATAAACTTGTGAAGAAACTTGCTACCTGGAAGGCCTCTCTCCTCTCGCGTGGCCAGCGCCTTGCCCTTGTCCGCCATGTGCTCACTGCCATGCCAGTCCATATACTGCTGCGCTGGCCATCAATCCACCAATCCTCAAGAAGATAAACAGGATGATCCAAGACTTTCTTTGGCGTGGAAACAAGGATGCGCACACTGGCTCATGCATCGTCTCCTGGCAAAAAGTTTGTCGGCCCCTTGAGCTTAGTGGGCTCGCCATCCGTGATCTCCACCGCACTGGAGTCGCGTTGCGCACGCGCTGGCTGTGGCTCCAAGCCACCGACGCGGACCGTGCCTAGAAACATCTCCATCTACTCTCTGATCGGGAAGCCTCTGAGCTTTTCCGCGCCTCTACCTCATGGACACTTGGTAATGGTAACAAGTGCAGATTTTGGCGCGATCACTGGCTCCAAGGGCAGTCTATCTCTGAAATTGCGCCAAACCTGCTCGCGCTCATCCCTCGCCAATGCGCAACAAGAGACTTGTCTGCGAGGACCTCACTGATCGCGGCTGGATTGCAGACATCCATGGCACCCTAAACCCCGCGGCTATCATTGAGTACGTGCAGCTATGGAGACGACTGCAGGAGATCACCCTCTCCAACGACCCGGACCACCTTTCTTGGAGGTGGACTGCACATGGCACCTACACAGCGAACTCCGCCTATCGGGCCCAATTCATCGAAGCCACCACCTCACCCCATTGGCGCATCATTTGGAAATCTTGGGCCCCTACTAATGCCAAGATCTTCCTATGGCTGGCCTCCCTTGACTGCTGCTGGACTGCCGAGCGCCGGGCGCGACACAATCTACCTCACGATCCCACATGCAAGCTTTGCGATCAAGAGCATGAAACCCTTCACCACCTGCTCGTGGGATGCGTCTTCTCCCACACCACCTAGCACGAGGTCCTGGCATGGAGCCGCATGACCGTGCAACCCCCGGACGGCACACTTGACTTCTTCGAGTGGTGGACGATGGCCACTAGCGCCACTCCATCCTGCTTGCGCAAAGGCCTCCACACCCTCGCCATCCTTACGGCCTGGGCTATCTGGAAGCACCGGAATGCGACGCTCTTCGATGCCGCCACACCTTCTTCCACCAAGCTCATCGACGACATCAAGCAAGAAGCCGCACTTTGGGCTAGAGCCGGCGCCAAAGGGCTAGACAAAGTTATCCATGTAATCTAAACCAACCCCTTGTAAAGGCTGAGCAACCTTCTCTGCTTGACTCTCGCGCTTTCGAAGCCGCCATCCATGTGTACGGCAACTAAAGACGCCCCCCTGTAAACCTCCCCCCCCCCCCCCCCCCCCTTAACTATCAATGGAATGATACGCTATCTTAGCGTATTCGGGGAAAAAAATGTAAGGACCTATCCCCCCCCCCCCCCCCACCCCCCACCCCCTCTGGATTAGTCTCTTTATTCTTTATTGCCAGTCAAATGCAATGGAAATCAAGTAATGTTCTTGTGAGTGAAATAAAATGCTTGTCCAAATGAAAAGAAATATGCATATCGAAAGAAAATTTGTTGTAGAAGTTGCATTTATTTTGAAATATCTGATTGTGTATTATGCTATGAAACAAAGGAACGAAAGCAATTTGATTGGACAAAAAGAAGGCTGCGAAAGTTATATTAGTATAATCTTTCTCAATCTCAAACATTGAACGGGCATGCCGCGCCTTCATGACCAGAAATTCCACATACTCTCTCCGTTTCTTTCTTAGTTTGCATATAAAATATGTCTTAATTTAAAATTCATAAGTTTGGACAAGTTTATATTAATATATATCAACATCCACAATACAAAAGATTTATAATATGAAAATTAATTCCATGATGCATTTTATAATATTGATTTGATATTGTAAATATTGATATGTATTTTTATAATCTTGATCAATTTTTTACAAAATTTGACTTAAGATAAAACTTATATGTGAAGTAAAAAAGAAAACGGAGGAAGTACAACATAAGGGCATGTACAATGGGAGGCGCTAGGAGTGAGCGCCAGGATTAGTATCCTACCCAATCAGCGGTTAGACGGACAAATCCTGGCGTCTAAGCCGGCATCGATGCCAAAGCTGGAGGCGAGCGCTAGCTTTTTTTTTCTTCCTCCCCATGAGTTGAAACGTTTTGGGCAGGTGATCGCTAAGCATCCGCTATTAGCGTCTGCCGTTAGAAGGGAAGCGCTCGATTTCTGGGCTATTTGTTTTTTTCCATCATAAGCGCCGCTGCTCGCGTCTCTCATTGGAGATGCCCTAATAATAATAACACAGGGACAGTGTTGTGTCCTATTCGAGGACTTAGTGATGGCTCCTGAACTTCTGACAATGTCTTAAGAGCGGCACCAAATATCTGCCTTTCGGTGAGGAAAGGAAGAAATCTTTGAACCGGAATTGTATCCTGTTCAAGGCCGTACGATCCCGGACCAACATACGTTGTCGGTCCGTGGGTCTTTTATTCCCTGTGAATGCTATGGTTTTCAACATTTAATCTTGCTGCAAGTAATAAAAATAATAATTAACCTTGCTGCTCCATGGGTTGTTAAGGTCAGCCCACTTTCTTTGCAAGGAGATATCTCAGGGCATGTACAATGGTGGCATATGGATACATATGCCCCATGACAAAAAGTAATTTGAAGCATCTATATTTATTTTTTCTCCCAATGCAAGCTATCACTGATGGGCCTCATTAAGAAATAGAAAATAAAGACTTTAGTACACATGCATCTTTACTTTTCACTTCAACCTTTTCAGTTTTTGTCACCGGACCACACTTTTTCTCTTCAAGCACCCGCCTCCTGAAGAGGATCCCGCTTCCCTATCCAAACCTACTTTACGTCATATTCGATCCTACGTGGCATGCGAGGCATCACCTTGAGGCTATGCATTGTACATGCCCTCACCAGGCCACATGTCACTTAATCGTCGTCAAACTGAAAGAGCATTTTTTTTTCAGTCCACATAGGGGACAAAAAGAACATACGGGCGGCTAAAAAGTTGCACCGCTAATCTGATTCCATTTCTTGGAACCTTTTCTCTCTTTGAAAGCGTAAAGGAGCCCAGGTAGGTGTTGATTTGTTCGCCACAACTTACAAGTACACAAAGCCAAAAGCAACGTTGATCAACTTTGCTCGTGCGGTAGATTCGTTGAAGAGTAAGCAGTCAAAGTAACCGGGCCGATCGATATCCAACACCGTACTCAAACTACTCTTCCAGCTATCATTTTGTCACTTGTGTCTAGGGAACTGTTTGCCTAAGCATATCCGATTGAAAGATAGAAAACCCATAAAACTCATTACAGTATTAACCAGACTCCCTGTACCTTCTCTATTCATAGTGACAAAGAATATCCATAATAATAGTCCATAACCTTCAAAAAGGACATGTTGATGATCGAAGCTTAACGCATTTGAAAGACGCGGTTATTTAAGCCGGCCGTGTCGTTCATCGTTCATCCCTTGGCGAGGTAGGACTAAACCCCCAACCAAGCCTGCCCAATACAAATGTTACATCTACACTGAAAATCATAGTACAAAATTTCATTTAGTGTTTATAACAACCCGGTTGGCCTAACACGAACTAACATCCAAAATGATCGACGTGCATGCACGTGCATTTATTTGGTGTTTCAAAAGTAAGATATGTAGTTGCAAATGACAAAAAAATAAGGCCCACCCGGTCACCGTTCGCGGGCACGTCTAGGCGCACCTGTGGACGTATAGGGAGCCGGATTAGGCAATTTTGGTTGTAGATGCTCTTAGTTAGCTCATAGCTAACTCAAAACTGCTGTAAAATTAGTAGTCGTGTTACTTTTGTGGCAGCGACAACATTTACTCCTTCCCTGCCCACTTGACATTTTGTATATACATCTTTTAATCTATCTTCACCCACTGCTATACAAGTACTATGTCCGAAAACTGGTTAGTTGGAATGCATCTCAAATTGAAGTCTCGATCTGCATAAAAATTTGTAATTTACTTTAAACCATTTGAAACACTCATAATGGTTGCATTTTTAACAGAACAAATGCTTCAAAAAGATTGCATGTTCTTCTCAAAGTCATGAGGTGAATCCATATGTGGTTGTTACTTCACAAAGAGGAGCGGGTGCCCATGGCCTTTCAGCGCAACCGATAGGAGATTGTCTTTCTGAATTTCTTCAACCGATTTGATTGACAACATGCTATACGTTTTGTGATGCATAAGGAGACATGAAGTTTTTGTACCCGAGCTCAAATGAGCTTTGGTGAACAGTAAAATCAAAAAATAATTACAAAATGTTCAAAAAAAATCTGATTTTTAATGTCAAACTTTGACAAATGTTCTAAAAGTTTGCAAGTTTCATCATGAAATCACATTTGTTGAAGTCGTGGCAAAAAAATAATCGATACTCTGAAAATGCTACTTTCGGAAGCATTTTGGAACACTAATTTATTTATTTTTTGCCACGACTTCCACAAATGTGATTTCGTGATGAAATTTTGTAAACTCTTAGAACATTTGTCAAAGTTTCCCACAAACAAAAAATAGATTTTTTTTAACATTTTGAAAATATTTTTCAAGTTACTGTTCATCCCCTTTTATTTGCCCATGGGCAGCCACTGGAGGCATTTTATTTGTTGAACTTTATTGAACCCGAACGGTGAACTTTAAAATAATTAGTAAAGTCAATGAGCTTCACCCGATGCAGAGGTAGACGTTGTTCCCTTCTTTTCTAAAAATAAAATAAATATGTACTCCCATATTGCCCGCCAACTCACCCTGTCGGCAAAGGTTTACATATAAGATTAAATTTTTATAAAGATATAAGTTTATTTGTGGCCTACAAAAAAGACAAGTATGTGAATATAATTGATTTTGTCTACATACATATACATAATCGTTATGGGCTTAGTCTATAGTTATAATTCAAAGGGATAACTAATTTTATGCCCCTAGTTATGCACCATTCGGCAGTTTTACCCCTAATTTTCAAAAACCCATGGTTCTATCCAAGCTACTTTGCTCATCTTATGCTTTTGTCCTTTGACCTTCATTTTCAAAACTTCGTAGAAAATTCATACTAACTCGGAAAAAATGCAAATAAGACATCAAAATCTTCAGGAAAACATCACCTAGATGTGCATGTCATTTGCATTCATGACTAAAGTGTTGGAAAGTCCCTACCTGAGCTCATATGATCTCATCATGAAAAGTAAAATTTGAAACAATTGAAAAAAAGAAAAACTTTTGGTGGCAATCATTGTTCTGAGTGCTTGCCAAGTTTCATCAGGGGATGACATTCATGGAAGTCGTGACAAAAACACAAATTCAGGACTCCAAAATGCTTTTCTTTTTGAGCAACAACTTTTTTTGCCACGACTTCCATGAATGACATTCCTTGATGAAACTTGGCAGCAATCAAAACATTGGTCAATGTTGCCATAAAAGAAATTAGAATATATTTTTTTTCAATTGTTTCAGATTTTACTGTTCATGTTGAGATCATATGAGCTCAAACTGAGATGGAGACTTTCCAACACTTTCGTTATGAATGCAAATGACATGCACATATAGGTGATGTTTTTGTGATTTTGATATTTTATTTGCATTTTAACGAGTTACAAGTTTGCTATAAAGTTTTCAAAGTGATGGTCAAACGAAAGCATAAAAGGAGGAAAGTGGATTGGGCAGAATCGGGGATTTTTGGAAAATAGGGGTAAAACTGTCGTGAGACCAACTAGGGGTATACAATTAACGGATAATTGGTTTTATGCCTCTAGTTGGGTCACACTTGGGCCGTGGCAGGTTTACCCCTAGTTCCCGAAATCACTCGTTCACGCTCAACCACTTTGCTCGTCTTATACTTTTGCCCTTTGAACGTTTGACTGTCACTCTGAAAACTTCATAATAAATTCACACTAACTTTAAAAAATGCAAATAAGATATCACTATGTTTAGAAAAATATCACCTATATGTGCATGTCATTCGCCATGAAAAAAGTGTTGGAAAATCCCCATCTCAATTTGAACTCATATGATCTCATCATGGCGAACATTGACAAATGTTTTCATATGATCTCAATTTGAAAATAACAGAAACATAACTCAAAAAATTCAACTTTTTTCTTGTGGCAAACATTGACAAATGTTTTCAGTCCTTGCAAGGTTTCATCAGGGAATGACATTGTTGGAAGTCGTGGCAAAAATACAAAAATAGCACTCCAAAATGCTTTTGTTTTGGAGCATCAATTTTTTTTACCACTTCCACGAATGTCATTCCATTATGAAACTTGACAAGCACTCAAAACATTGGACAATGTTTGACACCAAAAAAAATAAAAAAAATTGAAAGAAAAAAACAGTTTTTTTAGATTTTACCCTTCATGTTAAGATCATATGAGCTCAAACTGATATGGGGACTTTACAACACTTTTTCCATGAATGCAAATGACATGCGCATATAGATGATATTTCTTTGAACATTTTGATACCTTATTTGCATTTTTCTGAGTTAGTATGAATTTTTGATGAAGTTTTTAAAGTGACGATCAAACGGTCAACGGGCAAAAGCATAAGATGAGTAAAGTGGCTGTGGCCCAACTAGGGGCATAAAACCAATTATCACTACAATTAATTATCCCTAATTCAAAAAGGCTTGCAATTTTGTCTATACCGACTCGGCGCATCTCCAGCATTGTTTCTCAAAACGGACACACTAAAGACATCAAATCCGGACAGCAGGGTGGGTCAGGCGGACCTAGAGAAAAAAAAGTATTCCCTCCGTCCCATAAGTCCTATATTATGGGCAGAGGGAGTACATGGGCGGACATGTGGACCAACGGACAGTGGGCCAAATGGACTATCCAAACACTCCCATAGATCCACAGGTTTATGTAATCACAAAATTTGTCTAAAAAAATGCAATCACGAAATGCTATGAATTGTAAAAGATGCTGTCAACCAGACAAAAAGAATTCCGTGTTCCAGAGGAAAATTTTGTTGGGAAGATTTTCTTTTTCCTTTCTACCATATTCCAGGTATAGTCAGAATTTGGATATGTTCCTTCTTTTTTCCTGTGAACAAAGTGCAACAAGAACACATGAAAAAATCTTGACCAGAGAAAGAACATATATGATACAAGGATCCATTTCTTGTTTGGACTACAGCAAAGATTGTAAGTGTTCCACAATTGTTAATTTCCATGAGATGGTAGTGTGTATCGTGGTGTGAACATCACCATTTCAACATTTTCCTTGGTCAGAATGACGCACTCATCGGCATTGTTCATTTCAATGGAAGGAGTCAAGCTCTTTCATTTACAAGCAGGCAATCAAAATTATCCTTTACTTTTGGGAACATACCAGTCTCTCTTTGTTTGATCGTATGAGAGAGTCGAGCAGCTGCCGTTGCGGTAATCCCATGACAGCACCTTCTTCATCAAGCCGCGCAGCCTCTCAGCGCCTGGACCAGGCTCTAAAACAGAGTCTTCCTGTCTAGACAAACAGGGGTCAGCCCCTCCTTCAAAGCTCCCATTACACCATGCCCCAGGAGTGAACCGGCCTTCAGAGCGGTGCAGAAGCTCACGGTCGATCCTGTCCAAGACCTTGTCTTCCTTTGGAAACTTCCGTGCAAAGGGCGCGCCACTCTTGACCATGTTGTTGAAGTCCTTCATGGAGAGGGTCAGCGGATGCTGTTTTGCAGGGTAGTCCCAGGCAATGTAGTGCAGGTCATGACCAACTGCAGTGCCCTGAAACTCATTAGAGTTGCAGATCACAGTATGGAAATAACCTTCTGGTGAGGAGATGAAGTTGACATAGTACATCAGGAGGGTGCGTGGGAGATTATCCCAACCCCATATGCAGTACTCCAGGAAGGATTTCGTGAGCATTATCCAAGCAGAACCTGATGATCCCAGCAGGGAGGGCTGTCATGTTAAGATACACTAGAAAGTGTCGTTTCAACAAGAAAACATGCCTTAACACTCAACAGACAGCAAGACCACCAGTTATAAAGTTGCTCACATTCTCATCCTTATACACAAAAACTTTTGATTTTCCATACTACTATTAATTCAGTTTGTATCCCTGTTTACTAGAATAAAATTGGAGTTACTTTCTTGATGCTAACAAATGATTCCATACACTGTTTCGCAGGATAAGGGTTTCCAGTTTAGTAACAAGAAATGCAAATAAAAATCATATGCATAGTTAATACAAACTTTTGATCATTTAAGAATAGCACGCCGTCTTAACTAAATTAGCACCCTGATTCAAATACTTTTGCTCACAATACCTCCAGACTGATATGCCAATACAACAAATAGCCACTGTTCTTCTTTATGCAAAATGTACAACTTGAACTAAGAAGCTATAACAAGTGTAAAAATTAAGAGCACAATTGAATAAATTTAAGCAAGTGGTTCTCGAAGGCCGCATGTCATGTATGCCGACTGCCACACAAATGTACTGGCTTATGGGTAGAAATGTAGAATTGCCAATACTGAAATCAGAAAGCAGTCCTACCAGTATATAATTTGAAAGATGTTGGCAATTCTCGCCGCTCAGGTGTCGTAGAAAGGTCAAACTTTTTTGACAGATAAAGCCCTGGGTCCAGAACTATGGGTTTTGCTCTTTGGATCCTGTGATGAAAGCACACAGACATCAGAAAAGGCAAAGTAGTTTGTGAAGGATAAACAGAGGTAGATAATGTAAATCAAAATAAAGTGTTTACACCATTAAGAAAACGTACCTTTTCCATCCAGATATTTGCATGTGCTCTATAAAATTAAGATTTCTTGGCAAAGACGAGAACACATGAAGTATATCTGTACAAAAATAACAGCAGTTAACTACTTATGGAGTATGCAATAAATTAAGTATATCAGCACAGAGATACTATCAGTTCACACTACAAGTACACTTTTCCCATTCTTGAGCCTGGCCACTACTTTGTTTGATTTTCTTGTCCGGGGCTTCAGTAGTTATGTTGTTGATTTAGTGAAATTTTAAACGAACACTGTACACTGGCACTTCACCACCTGTAACCTATCCATGGCCTCTATCCTCTAGATATCATAAGTGATGCTTCCTGACGCTTACAATCTTCACTCACTGAGGAGGCTATCCTCTACATAAGTGATGATAATGCAGAAGATATCTGATTAAGCTAGTCCAGACTGCAGACGTAGGGCAACATATGTGGCCCCGAAGCGCACATACTATGAATGATTTTAATCTTATGACATGATATTGTTGCCAGAGCACTGCTACGCAGACGATAGCATGCAGATGATTTTTCGACGACAAGCCAATCAAACCGTAGGAGTGCACACAACATAGAGAAGTACAAGATGGCGAAGAAGGCCGCAAAGCGAGCTGTTGGTGAAGCAAGGGGTCGGGCGTATGAGGACCTCTACCAACGATTAGGCACGAAGGAAGGCGAAAGGGACATCTATAAGATGGCCAAGATCCGAGAGAGGAAGACGAGGGATATTGGCCAAGTCAAATGCATCAAGGACGGAGCAGGCCAACTCTTGGTGAAGGACGAGGAGATTAAGCATAGATGGCGGGAGTACTTTGACAAGCTGTTCAATGGGGAGAATGAAAGCTCTACCATTGAACTAGACGACTCTTTTGATGAGACCAACATGCGTTTTGTGCGTCGAATCCAGGAGTCTGAGGTCAAGGAGGCTTTAAAAAGGATGAAGGGAGGCAAGGCGATGGGCCCGGATTGTATCCCCATTGAGGTGTGGAAAGGTCTCGGGGACATAGCGATAGTATGGCTAACCAGGCTTTTCAATCTCATTTTTCGGGCAAACAAGATGCCAGAAGAATGGAGACGGAGTATATTAGTACCAATCTTCAAGAACAAGGGGGATGTTCAGAGTTGTACTAATTACCGTGGAATTAAGCTGATGAGCCATACAATGAAGCTATGGGAGAGAGTCATTGAGCACCGCTTAAGAAGAATGACAAGCGTGACCAAAAACCAGTTTGGTTTCATGCCTGGGAGGTCGACCATGGAAGCCATTTTCTTGGTACGACAGCTTATGGAGAGATATAAGGAGCAAAAGAAGGACTTGCATATGGTGTTCATTGACTTGGAGAAGGCCTATGATAAGATACCGCGGAATGTCATGTGGTGGGCCTTGGAGAAACACAAAGTCCCAGCAAAGTACATTACCCTCATCAAGGACATGTACGATAATGTTGTGACAAGTGTTCGAACAAGTGATGTCGACACTGATGACTTCCCGATTAAGATAGGACTGCATCAGGGGTCAGCTTTGAGCCCTTATCTTTTTGCATTCGTGATGGATGAGGTCACAAGGGATATACAAGGAGATATCCCATGGTGTATGCTCTTTGCGGATGATGTGGTGCTAGTTGACGATAGTCGGGCGGGGGTAAATAGGAAGTTAGAGTTATGGAGACAAACCTTGGAATCGAAAGGGTTTAGGCTTAGTAGGACTAAAACCGAGTACATGATGTGCGGTTTCAGTACTACTAGGTGTGAGGAGGAGGAGGTTAGCCTTGATGGTCAGGTGGTACCTCGGAAGGACACCTTTCGGTATTTGGGGTCAATGCTGCAGGAGGATGGGGGTATTGATGAAGATGTGAACCATCGGATCAAAGCCGGATGGATGAAGTGGCGCCAAGCTTCTGGCATTCTCTGTGACAAGAGAGTGCCACAAAAGCTAAAAGGCAAGTTCTACAGGACGGCGGTTCGACCCGCAATGTTGTATGGCGCTGAGTGTTGGCCGACTAAAAGGCGACATGTTCAACAGTTAGGTGTGGCGGAGATGCGTGTGTTGAGATGGATGTGTGGCCACACGAGGAAGGATCGAGTCCGGAATGATGATATACGAGATAGAGTTGGGGTAGCACCAATTGAAGAGAAGCTTGTCCAACATCTCTGAGATGGTTTGGGCATATCCAGCGCAGGCCTCCAGAAGCTCCAGTGCATAGCGGATGGCTAAAGCGTGCGGAGAATGTCAAGAGAGGGCGGGGTAGACCGAATTTGACATGGGAGGAGTCCGTTAAGAGAGACCTGAAGGATTGGGGTATCACCGAAGAGCTAGCTATGGACAGGGGTGCATGGAAGCTTGCTATCCATGTGCCAGAGCCATGAGTTGGTTGCGAGATCTTATGGGTTTCACCTCTAGCCTACCCCAACTTGCTTGGGACTAAAGGCTTTGTTGTTGTTGTTTAAGCCAATCAAACCGTACATGTATAGCAACAAAAGGCGGCACACCCCTTGATGGACCGTCGTCTGATGGTCGTGCATACTGTTCGTCGTGTGCACAGCAATTCCGATGTTGCCAACCCCATTCTACAGTGCTCTATATCAGGCAACAGGAATACAATTTCAGCAGGTAAATCAAGGAATGAACATAGTATCACATGGCTGGTTTGTGTTTGCCAATCATGAGAATGCAGCTCCAGCTTTCATTTAGTTGCTCAATGCAACAAAAGACAGGTCCCTGGACAGGAGTTGTATGCACTGCAGGAAAATAGAAATGGAAATGTTGAACCAGAGCACTAACCATCTTGCGTCATGAGGGGATAATCCGAGGCGCTGAGGTTGATGAACCAGTCCCACTCCAGGCCTTCTTTGAGGAGGATCGCCACGGCGTGGAGCGTGCAGGCGACCATCGTCGGCCCCTTGTACGTGACCAGGTTGCCCTTGGCGATCACCCGCACATTCCCGACTTGGCTGAACATCGGGTCCCCCTTGACGTACATGGCCAGGTCAATCCTCTCCCGGGGCGGCGCCTCCAGATCCAAGTGCAGGATGTACTGGTTGCGCGGGTGGTATATCGCCTGCAGCACCCTCCGCATCCGCAGGCCGTCGCCCTTGGTGCCCTCGAGGAGATACGCCAACCTGGGCGGCTCGGCGTCGGAGTCGTCCGAGTTCACGGCGGCGTTGTCGGGGTTGTCGTTGTCATCCAGCAGCCGGTCCTTGGCCTCGGGTTCCACTGACTGGCCGCTGTCTCGCTGCGACGGTGAGCCTCCATCGTCCCAGTCGGTGAACGAGACGACGTCGACGAGGAAGGCGTCGTCGCCGGCCAAGTAGGGCGGCGAGAAGAGGCCGCAGGCGGCGGCCAGGAAGAGGGTGACCGACACGAGGAGGCTCGCGAGGAAGGGGAGCAGCCACCGGCGGTCGTTGAAGGGCCGCCCGGGACCGGAGTTGAGGCCACAACTCTTCCTCATTTGCCCGTACGCATTCAACTACTACGCCGCAGTGGCGGAGCCAGAAAAATTGTCAACGGGGGCGCGCACGACTACAAAGCTTGTGCTTCCGAAATCGCTCTAGCTTGCGCACCTACATCAGCAGATCACGTCAAGAACAGTGAGCAAACTCGAATTTGTAGCCATCGTTCACACTTCATCAAATCCCCAATTCCTAAATCGGCAAACCCCAAATGAAGGGGAGAAATTCGAAGGAGCGTTACCTGCGCTCCCGTGACCCCGCCGGGTGCCGCGCCACCGCCCGACGCTGCCTCCTGCCAGAAACCGGCCTGAGGGATCCAGATTGGTTGCTTCGTCCGGCTCCACGCTTTGGTCGGAGCAGCAAGCTAGAGTGGTTGAGCTCGGCAGCGTACAGCACTAGCAACACCAGATTTTCCTATTTTTTTTATTTAATTACACAAAACCACAACTTCAGGATAACTTATAACACTTTACCACAACATTTGAGTTTTTTAACACAAAACCACAACTTCGCGGCAACTTATAACACTTTACCACAATTATTGAGTTTTTTTAACACAATACCACAACTGCTGGACTAATTCTCAACATTGAGCCCAAATCTATCGTCAACTTCTTTTAACAGCCAATCTGAATGATTGGGCCCACATGTGCTCTAGGCGACAAGTTCTCTCCTATGTGGCACTGACTGAATATCTGTAACATAGCAGTGTGCATACAACATCGTCGTCTCCTCAACGACGCGTTCACCTGCAGCTTCTACGCCGTCTACCCCGGAAAAGAAAAAAATCCACCGTCTTCACCTTCTTCGTCTGGCGCACTCCGCCCAACCATGTTGTGGTATGGACAGCCGCAACTAGCACATGCACTATACCACATTGTGCATAGACAAGGCTCCTGCCTTGTGCTCCACGGTCTGTTCCACCACGTTGTGCACAATCAGGGCTGCCATGTCGTGCTTCACGACCACTACAACGTGCTCATCCTCACTGATTACAACGTCGAGATCATTTGGAACTCCATCGCCAATGACAGTGACATGCGGGCAAGGCTTTGCGACACTAGAAACCTCGCCATCAAGGACGCTCAAAGTGATCGTCCTGTGGCAGAATTTTGACCACCCCAACAACACCTAGCTCCCTGCTCAATGCGTCGGTGGAGTTCATAGCGCCGGTACGGGATGGCAAGAGGAGGAAATGGTAGGCCACATAGGAGATGCGCACATGCCACCTTTTTCCTGCTTAGGTCCTAACATGTGGGCCCAACCAATCAGATTGTCTATTAAAAAAAGTTAACTGATAGACTTGGGCTCAATGTTGAGAATTAGTTCAGAAGTTGTGGTTTTGTGTTAAAAAAACTCAAAAGTTGTGGTGAAGTGTTATAAATTGACCTGAAGTTGTGGTTTTTTGTTAAAAAACTCAAAAGTTGTGGCAAAGTGTTATAAGTTACCCTGAAGTTGTGGTTTTGTGTAATTAGCTCTTTTTTTTTATTTTTTTAGTAGGGCAGCACGAGATTTTCATTTTCACCTTGGCTACTTAAAAAAATCAGATCTATCATAAATAATCACATGAAGAACAGGACACCTCAAACATAATAAAAATTAAATCGGGGTCCGTGACCACCGAACGACTATTATCGCCACCGAAACAGCGCCGTTGTCGCCGCTCCCATATCGGGAACGACCTGGCCTTGTCAATAAGAGCAACTCCAACCGGCCGACCCATTTCGTCCACGCATGTTCGTTTGGGTCGCGGCGGACAAAAACGTCGGTCCAACGCGGCGACCTAAACCCAAAATGGGCCTGAAATGCGTCGGCGCGGACACGAAGCAGACACGCCGCGCGTCCTCTCGGTGTCCGTCGCGGCCTTACATGTCGGCCGACCAATCACCCGTGCGGTCGTAATTAACGCGGCCACCTATCAAGGGCCCACCTGGCAGTGTGCGGAAGGCCGCGTGCCCGTCCTTTTTAATGGACGCGTGTGGTGGGGCCGGCCTCATCCACTTCCCGTCCACATCTGGCCACCTCGCCGACGACCACAAAACCCTAGCCACAGCCAGCCCGAAAACCAAGCAAGCAAGCCATGGGCTTCTTCAGCTGTAAGGCGAGGGGAAGGGGAGGTTCAGCGCCGACTGGATGAAGATCCTACGTCTCATAATCCTTCTTCCTCGTCTCTTCTTCTTCCCCAAGAGACCATCGCACGTACGGGCTGCACAGATCTTCCCCAATAGGCGATTGGATAAACATACTATATGAACGAAAATTAGGTGTCAGCCGTTGGATGGCTGAGTTTGGTTTGATCACATGCGGTACCACGTGTTAGTGAAAAAGGAAAGCCGAGGCGCGTTTCCTTGGTTGGGTTTGCGGCGTGCTGGACCGACTGTGTGAGGGTGTGGTGTGACCGCGGCAGGCGTGCGTAAGTGTGCCTCCTTTTCATTTTGAACTTGTAAACCACAACATCTGGTTTGAGAGGGTGAGTGAATTCGATTTTATTACGTACTCTCTTAAAAAAGAAGGGCGGGGTTTTCCTTCGCGGGATCGATCAATACAAATCTTGATTAAAAATGCGACGGCGGGGCGGCCTGGTGTGTGTGGCCCATGTTCGGATTGCTGACATGTGTTCCCACATGCGGGTGAAATGCCAAGCCAATTTGCGTTGAGCCGCAGGGCAGATCGAACATGCGCTGATCTGATGCGAACGCGACAGGCGTGCGTCGAGTGTTCCTTTTCCTGGTTTTAAACTTGCGAGGATAACCCCCTCAACAAAAAATTGTGAATATAACACTTGTTGGTTCTTTGCCTTCGCGCAATACATTGATGGAAATCCCGATTGCAATGACACTGAATTTTGTACTAGTAAATCCGGTAAAAACGAATCCTCTTCGCCCCTCCGACCGTAATCATCGTGTTAATCATATACTCCCTCATTTTTGTAAAAGTATACAAGGCCACAAACTCATATCAGGTACTACCGGGATAAACACTAAAGTCGGTTTAAGCCAATGTTAAAAGCTAGCTTTCCTCCTAGTTTGACGTGCCAATTAATGCGTATTTTTTCCAATGCCCAACAAGCTAACCCTCTCACTCCTCAGTGGTTGATTAATGCAGCGCATGCAAACCAACCTTCTCACTTTCGCATGTAGGCAAGGGGACATTAATGTCCTTGGTTCCTAGTACGAGGCAAACTCCATCAATTTTGCCTTGATTAGTGTCAGTGGCCTTATATAGCTGCAAATTATAATTTTGATAGTAGCCTTGTATACAAAAAATTGAGGGAGTAACTATTTGACTTCCTTCCACATTATGGTGACGTCGATGATATCTCCATCGCTATGGCTTTGGTGAAGTGCGTTCGACGGAGCACACCATTGAGGCAGATCGAGGTATGTCGTTTGCAAGTGTCGCCTGCATGCCGAGACAACCGCCTTCTTTGCATCCAGGAAGTCTGTTGAACCAAAGAAGGCCTAAATGTAGCATAATAGCGTCGTCCGTCTAGCTTACAACGGTAAAGGTGATTTCTCGAAGAAGACGATGGAGAAGCGGACTCAGCGAAGAGTGAAATGATGGTTGCTTCGTTCGTGCTTTGTGATTTGACACCTCACTGCTTTGTGATTTATGATATAAGGGGCATGGGAGTAGACTCTGTGCTCTATGCATGCGTCCAAGCACGGGAGAAAGAGGAGACATGTTACATTTTTCTATTCCTTCAATCAATTTGGCATCGGTGCACCACGGAGCTTTGGTTCCCTCTTTTTTGGCTTTGGCAGCACCCTCCATAATGGTTCCCATCGATGCCAAAAGCTATTTTACCATTTGGCTACACATTATGAATGCCCTTAAGCGTACCACTCGGTTTTGCTCCTTGGTGCTATCTATACAAATCTCGATTATATTGATCTATAAAATATAACAAGATTAGTAAAAAGGAGGTGATTTTGCCGCGGGGGAGGTTTTTTCTTTTTAGAGGAGGTTGGCTTGACAGTTTGCTAACATGCGGTCCACGTGTCAGTGATGTACCAAGCCGATCCGTGTCCCACATGAGGCAGAACAACGACAGAAGCAACGGGTGGTTAACTTAAAGAAGATAAGGGAGAAGCGGATTCAGCAAAGAGTGAAATGATGGTTGCTTCGTCCTCCAACTTTTTTTTTCTTTTAGCATCACTTCGTCCCTCCAACTTAACTGCGGGAAAGGTGCAACTTTGTGATTTGAGGTCTCATTGCTCATTACTACTATGGAGCCATGACCGGGATGTGTCCCCCCTGCTGATCTGCACTGTTATTTGGTGCATGCCACGTGGACCCAATTGCTTAATGTCCCACATGTCAGCAAAAGGGACTAGAACATTTATGAAAGCGAACGCTCCACTCTTACGACAGAGGAGTACACAACACAGCGACCCAGTGAACTGTTACTTGTACTATACTATACTACTATAGTTTTTTTTTGTTTCGCACGATCCATCGACATAAACTTGATTAAACAGGCGAGGGCGGGATTTTTCCCGCCTGGTAGGCAGTGTAGTTTGACATAGTCGGTTTAACACAGAGAGCGAGAGAAAGATATGAAATGCTTGAATGTGTAATCGGCCCTTTGTGTGTGTGTGTGTGTGTGTGTGTGTGTGTGTGTAGTCCGACCTTTCATATCACAAGATGATACTAGCCATACATTTCGACGCAATTTTAATGTATGCAAATTGAATAATTGAAGTAACAATATGGGATCTAAAACTAAAAACACATATGATTTATTGTGTTAGAGTATAGTAGTACAATATTGCATAGTTGTTAGATGTAACTTGCGAGAACGTGTAGGAATGTACTTTTGGAGGGCCTACAGAGAGAAATTTGTCATAAGTGGATTCAATTATTATTTTTATTCGTCTTCATAGCATTTGTAACTCATATCTAGAGTTTGTACGGTAGACGTGAATGCTTGTTTGCTCTTACGAAACCAGTACAACAATAATAGGGTGGCGTGCGCCAATTTAGGCAGTGGGAGGTTGGCCTACTCGGCTAGAGTGACAGAAGAGGTAAATACATTAACGGTCAGTGTATTTGAAGCGAAAAGTGTGATACGGTCACCGGACTTCCGAATACGCTCATTACGGTCACTATATACTTTTTACGGTGATTATACGGTCACTCGCTCACTGTTTAGCATCAGATTGCACTCTGTTGACTGGCCAAATAGTCTGCGTGGCACTATCTTGAGTGGTTAAATTGACCATGTTCCTTGTGGGTCCCACCTATCAATTGGCAGAGGAAAAAAAGTAATATAAACACAAATTTACGCCTGCGAGACAAGACTCCAACCCGTGCGCGGGAACCACCTGGTTGTGTATGTGTGTGTCAGGGATTGATGTATGTGCATGCACGTGTAGGTTGAGCGTGAGCGTGTGTTGGTTGTGTGGTGTGTGCATGTGTGTGTGTGTGTGTGTGTGTGTGTGTGTGTGTGTGCATGAGTGTTGTGTGCGTGCATTTGTGAGTGCGAGTGTTGCGTGTGTGCGTGCGTGTCTGCATGCGAGTGTTGCATGAGTGCATGTGTACGTGTGAGTGTTCCGTGCGTGCAGTTCGTGTGCATGCGTGCGTGCATTTCGTGTGCATGCGTGCGTGCGTGTATAATCACCACACTACCTCTTGTGTATTAAAAGAGCCGGCTCAGCATACCAATACAAGGCCACCTTGTTCGCTGTGCCCGCGGACACGACTTCGAATACCCACCGTCCAATAATTTATTTTCGTTTGTTTTCATTCTTATACCCGCCGACAGGTGGACCCTATGGTAGTGAGATAATGTGTGCTGATGATGCAACATTAGATGTGCCACATGGAGCGTCGAAAGTGCAACTATCCCTAGGTGGTTTTGGTAATTCCTAACAACATATAGCTCACTGAGCTAATGCTATTTCAAGTTGAATATTTCAGGAAAGCTCAATGATTGGCATGGCATGGATGAGAAAAGTGGACCCCTCAAAATGCTAAGGACAAAAGGATTGGCTCAAGCTCAAAGCTCAAGAGTCTACATTTTATATTTTAGTGATCCAAGATCACATTGAGTCTATAGGAAAAGCCAATACTATCAAGGAGGGATGAGGTGTTGCTTAACGGCTTACTTGCTCAAAATCCTTAGTGATATGCTCCAAAGCCCTGACTACTTTCTCACATCCACATATGACCTAAACCAAAAGTCAAACTCGGCCCCACCGATCCTTTCTATCCGGCGCCACCGAGTTCAGATGTCTTAGCCACTGCCACAAACCCTAGGCAAATCGGTTTCATCGAAAGGGATCTCGGTCTCACCGAGATGGGATTGTAATCTCTCTGTTTCCCTTCGTACGTTTTGGCACCACCGAGATGAGTGATCGGTCCCACCGGGATTGCAATGTAAACTCTCTGTTTCCTTTTCGTAACATTTCGGTCTCACCGAAATGAGCGAACCGGTCCCACCGAGTTTACTTGACCAACTCTCTGGTTAGCTTATTACCAAAATCGGTCCCACCGAGTTTGTGTAATCGGTCTCAATATCGCTCCTACCGAGTTGCATGTCGGTCCCACCGAAAATCCTAACGGTCACTAGATTTGCTGAATCGGTCCGACCGAGTTTCTCAATTCGGTCCCGCCGAGATTGGCAAGTTGTGTGTAATGGTTAGATTTTGTGTGGAGGCTATATATACCCCTCCACCTCCTCTTCATTCATGAAGAGAGCCATCAGAACAAACCTACACTTTCAGCATACATTTTCTGAGAGAGAACCACCTACACTTGTTTGAGGCCAAGATATTGCATTCCTACCATATGAATCTTGATCTCTAGCCTTCCCCAAGTTGCTTTCCACTCAAATCTTCTTTCCACCAAATCCAAATCCTGTGAGAGAGAGTTGGGTGTTGGGGAGACTATCATTTGAAGCACAAGAGCAAGGAGTTCATCATCAACACACCATTTGTTACTTCTTGGAGAGTGGTGTCTTCTAGATTGGCTAGGTGTCACTTGGGAGCCTCCGACAAGATTGTGGAGTTGAACCAAGGAGTTTGTAAGGGCAAGGAGATCGCCTACTTCGTGAAGATCTACCACTAGTGAGGCAAGTCCTTCGTGGGCGACGGCCATGGTGGGATAGACAAGGTTGCTTCTTCGTGGACCCTTCGTGGGTGGAGCCCTCTATGGACTCGCACAACCGTTACCCTTCGTGGGTTGAAGTCTCCATCAACGTGGATGTACGATAGCACCACCTATCGGAACCACGACAAAAATATCCGTGTCTCCAATTGCGTTTGAATTCTCCAAACCCTCCCCTTTACATTCTTGCAAGTTGCATGCTTTACTTTCCGCTGCTTATATACTCTTTGCATGATTGCTTGAATTGTGTTGAGATTGCTTGACTTGTGCTAAGATAGCTAAAATCTGCCAAAGACAAAAATTGGGAAAAGGATAAGTTTTTATTTGGGCAAGTAGTCTAATCACCCCCCTCTAGACATACTTTCGATCCTACAAGTGGTATCAGAGCCTTGGTCTCCATTTGCTTTGATTTCCATAGCTTTTGGTAGTCATAGCCTTGGTTTCACAACCTAAGAGAGTACGGCGTCTAGCGAGGGAAACTATCACCATAGAGGTCCTTACTTTGATGGTACTAATTTTGCTAGTTGGAAGCATAAGATGAAAATGCATATTCTTGGACATAACCCCGCCGTTTGGGCTATTGTGTGTATTGGCTTGCAAGGTGAATTCTTTGATGGGAGAGAACCGAACCGTGAAGCTAGCGCGGAAGAGTTGAAGATGATGCAATACAACGCTCAAGCTTGTGATATCCTCTTCAACGGATTATGCCCCGAAGAATTCAACAAAATCAGCCATCTTGAGAATGCAAAGGAAATTTGGGATACTTCGATTGATATGCACGAAGGTACCGACTCCGTCAAGGAATCCAAGTTGGATGTGCTTCAAAGTCAGCTTGACAAGTTCAAAATGAAGGATGGTGAAGGTGTTGCTGAAATGTACTCTAGGCTTGCTCTTATCACAAATGAGATTGCCGGCTTAGGAAGTGAAGAGATGACCGACAAATTTATCATCAAGAAGATCCTAAGAGCTTTGGACGGAAAATATTATATCGTGTGCACATTGATCCAAATGATGACCAATTACAAAGATCTCAAGCCAACGGAAGTCATTGGGAGAATTGTTGCTCATGAGATGTCACTCAAGGATAAGAAGGAACTTCACAACAAGTCAAGTGGTGCTTACAAAGCCTCATGTGAAGCCCCCACATCATCAAGTGAGAAACAAACCTTCAATGAAGAATTGAGCCTAACGGTGAAGAACTTCAACAAATTTTACAAGAGTAGAAGCAAAGAGAGAAGCTCCAAGTCAAGGTCCTACAATGACAAAAGATCTTCTAGTCGAGAGTGTAATTGCTACAATTGTGGAAGACCCGGACACAATTCCAATGAGTGTACGGCACCCTACAAAATAAGAGAAGAATCACCTAAGAGGATAAGTAGAAGAGAGGAATCACCACCAAGAGAGAGAAGGAGTAGAGATGATCGTTATGAACGAAGAACATCCCGAAGAAGCAATGATTCGGAAAGGAAGGACAAGTCATCAAGGAGCTACACAAAATGAAGACATCAAGCTCATGTTGGTGAATGGATATCCGGCTCCGACTCCGACAATCACTCCGAGAGAAGCTATCACTCTGACTCCAAATATACTCAAGATGAAGGTGTTGCTGGTCTAGCACTTGTGTCGACCAACTCCTATGACATATTTGATTCCCCAAATGAAGGACTTGGAAGATGCTTCATGGATAAAGGCCCAAAGGTATCACACCCCGAATATGTTGATTTCAATAGTGATGAAGATGACTTGCTAGGTGATGATGATTTACTTGTTGACAACTCTAGTGATGAATACTATGATGAAACATCAATTAATCATGCTAATCAAGATAAAATGAATGACAATGATAAGGAGAAGATTGAGCTTCTAACTAAAGAACTAAACACTCTTAAGTTAGCTCATGAAACTATCTTATAAGATCATCAAGAACTTTTAAGGACTCATGAGAAGTTACGCTTTGAAAAGCTCAACCTTGAGCAAGAGCATGAGTTCTTAAAGGCAATCAATGATGATGTTCGTAAGAAAAGTTCTTCTTACATTGCCAAGCGTTTACTCTTATCTACTTACATGCCTCAAGTCAAGTCTAGTAACAATAACAAGAAGGATTCTTCCTCTAGTAGTAACAATAATCATGCTAAATCCAATGTTGTTGCTTCTAGTAGTTCTCTTGATTCCACTAATGATTCTCTTAGCCAAGTTACACTTGAGCAAGAAAATAGCTTATTGAAGGGAATTATAGATAAAGGTGTTTACAAGAGCCTTGCTGGGAGTAAGCAATTCGAGGAAATTGTACGCAAGCAAGGAAGGCACCGGAAGAACCAAGGTGTTGGTTTTGAACGAAAGTTCAATGCCAATGGAGTTGAGTGGGAAGAAGATCAATACCCCAAGACGAAGTTTGTTCCTCAACAAGAGAAGTATGATCCTACTTCCTTCAAAGGGACACAAGCTCAAGATGATCTTCCACCACAAATACCACAAGCAAAAAGGCAAGGATAAGCTTCAAGAGGAGATTGATGCATTTGAAGAAGCTCCTAACACTACAAAAAAATACACTTCCGTGATGATACGTGTTTGTCACAGTAGGTCGCATTTTTTGTCATGCATGTACATCCATGACAAATTTATGAAAGAATCAAGATAGTCATATATGTGTTGTCGTAGAAGTGTTCCATGACATTACCAAAATTATCATCATGGAAGTGTCCACTTCCATGACGATAAATCGCGCGTCACAGAAGTGCTTTCGTCAAGGGTGACTAACATGCGGCATCCACCGTAACGGAACACCGTTAAGCTATCGGGTCGGGTTTTGGATCCGATAACCCGTTAACAGCCCCGACCAATGGGGATTTTCCACGTGTAAAATCATCATTGGCTGGAGGAAACACGTGTCGGCTCACCTTTGGGAAAGATGTCATCCACTCATTGGACAGAAGGCGCCTATGATACGTTGATACGTGGCACGGCCCAACAGAGGCCCATTCCTATGAAAATGGCGGCCCATTTGACTTGGTCAAAAGGTGGCGGGCCAGCCCATGTAAAGCCTGTTAACGGCCTGTTCGCATATAGCCCATTTACAGCCCGCTAACCCAAGGCCCGTTATGCCCTATCCGAATTAGGCCCAGTAGCGTCATTTGGGCCACCCAATATGATTCCAGCCCGTTTTCACTTCTGGCCCATGTATGGCCCATGACGTCTTTCGGCCCATATGAGGCCCTATGTAACTCTTGGCCTATTAACGACCCGTGGTGAAACTGGCCCGTAATGAACAGTGTATTACTTTACACCCATTAACGGCTCGTGGTGAAACTGACCCGTAATGAACAATGTATCACTTTATACCCATTAAGGGCCCGTTATTCCATTGGGCCGTTTCCAGCCCATGTTATCTTTCGGCCTTCTCAGAGCCCATTTATTCTTGGGCTCATTTCCAGCATTCGTTTACTTATGGCCCGTTACTGTCATTTTCTGCTTATGGGCCAAATTCAGCCCGTGGTTACAGTCGGCCCGTTTGTGGTCCGTTAACACGTTGGGCCATTTTCATAGCATCATGAAATACGGCCTATTAACGATGGCCCGTTATGGTCGGCCCATGAACGGACGATTCCAACTCTAGCCCGTTTACGGCCATAATGCGGCCTGTTATTGGCCCATGTTTGGCCAATCGATCATACTGCCCGTATAAGGCCCATTGATGATACGGCCCGTAGAAGGCCCATTGTTTCTACGGCCCGTAGAAGGCCCATTGTTTCTACGGCCCGTAGAACGCCCACTGTTTCTACGGCCCGTAGGAGGCCCGGTGTCACTACTGTAAATATTAGCCCATGGTTATTGTGGCCTAGTTTTAAAAAATAGGTTATTGCAGCCACTAGCAAACTGCGGAAAAAGAACTGCAATGACTACAAGCAAACAAATAAGCAAGACAACAAGGAAATAAATAAGCAAGCAACTTACGCTAGGCTATCACGGCTATCACACATATTACATCCACTGGGCATCAAAGTTCGCCACCAGTGCAAATAAACACGCCGACAAAAGAATATACAAAACTGAGAGCACTTTAGAAGGCACTAGGCCTGGCCAGGTCGGGCCCCCCAAACAGCTGAAGAAGCTGAGTAGACCTCAGTTGTGTCAATGATAGATGCATCAACACTAGATTTAAGGCATGATGGTGCACACGGCAGTCCTCTGACATCTTCATTGCATCTTTGACTTCAAGTTAGAGCTGAGCTGAAGCAAGCCTTTCCGCTTTAAGTTGAGACTGAATAAGTCGAACTGATTGAGGCAACGACTGCATAGAGGTTGTCTCACACCTGCTGGTGAGTAGCTTCAATTCACTGTCTTCATCAAGACAGGACCTTGGGGTCATCTCGCTGTCCTCAAGATGGTTTGGCTCACTATCTTCCCTAAAGTTCTGCTTGACATAAGGGATACGACTCTGAAAGAGAAACAAGGAGACACATAACAGGTTTCACAATTATATAAGCAAATAAATGGATCTGTTCTGCATAAGGAACATGTTTTTACAACTACAATTTGAAACTGGTAGTTGTTGCAAACATCCAATCAGATGTAAACAGCAAAGCAAATAGTAGTGGAGGCAATGATGCCTATCCAAATCTATACTAGAACAAAGTTTGAAGGCTTGAGAAGGATGAACTTACATTACATGTTAACACGGGCTGGACAAAGCCCTTCTCCATGTTGATGGAAGGATAATTCAATAAATTCCCCAAAGAAAATTCTTTATAAGCGTTGCCATTATTCTACATTTTGCAAAGAGTAAATATAGATCAAATAATATTGGAAGAAACAGAGGATAATGAAGCTCAGGTGCAGAATGATGATACATAATCAAATAGCAATTAATTAAGTACAGCGTTACAAGGCAAAAGGGAGAGAGGTATTGACAAGAGCAATGCAGAGCCCATTATTGTTTTGAGATCGTATGATCCTTTGAGCAAGGAGATTCATTTGAAATTAGTTTTCATACAAGAGAGAAGGCAAGGCACAAGCAGAAATTTAGGAGTTCAAATTTTGAATTGATATCATAGACAGTACCTGACGCTGGGCTCCCAGCAGTTCTAATAGGGGTTTGGCCACTGGAGTAGGGGTAAAGTGTGGTACAGTTGGGCCTGTGTTTTCTGTGGCTGCTGATCTATCTGATTTAACAGGTACCACTACCTTTTCCAAATACCTAGTTTGTACTCCTTGAGGATATGCACTCACCCTCTTCCTTTTGGACATCTATCACGAAAGAACAACATTTGACTGGAAAAACATAGTGTGACGACACATGGAAGAGGTACAGAAAATGGATAGTTATGGCATATACTCATATATGATGCTTAAACTAAGCAGATGGTGTAACAAAGTAGAAGAAATGCAAGAGGTCAGATGCAAAATATGTGCAAAGTTAGAGCAAGCACCTTGATGGGTGAATAAGATAGACCATCCTCCACCATGCCAAGTTTGTTAGCCAGTGGATCGTTCCGCAATATTCCTCTCGTGCGCCCATTCTCATATTCATTTTGATAATGTTCAATATCTAACATGCATGAAAACATAAAAACAAGTGAGATTTTCTTTGTAATGCAGAAGTGATTCTAATCCAATACTGCCTCCCTGTAAACCCCTTTGTGCTATCTCTGCAATTTCTTTTAAAAGATGCCATGCATGCTGTAATTTGTTGTGTGCATTAATATAATGTGGCCTACTACTCAAAATATGAGAGCTCCAGAAGTGATGACACTTCGTAGATGATAGCTTCAACATATAGTAAAGAAGAACAAGTCGAACTGACCTGACAGATTCAAAATATACTAAGGGAGAACAACTCGACCTGACCAGTCGACCGCAAGAGAAGAGTATCATCTTAAAGAAGAGCAGAAGAGCAAGCGGATTGAAGATATTACAAGTGTTTCAATACAATGTCGGTTGGCCACCCATGATGAACCAGAGCGCACAGAGAAATACTATTCTTTTCGGTCTCTCCATATGTGGCTCACATGCATTTCGAAACTAAAGTAGGAACATTTAGCTAACCAATTAAACATCTCTCAATTTTACTAATATCAACAATAATATCAGATATGAATTTGTACAACTAAGCTTGTTTAGCTCGATGGGTGGAGCAGTGCTATTACGACACGAACCATGTAGGCTGATTGTGGTCATCATAAAATGGGGAAAACATAAGCATGATCAGTACAATGTTGACCGTGGCAGTGGGATGCCAGATCTGAAGCTGCAAGCCGCGCAAAGGGTAGTTAGCAACCGATGTTTGCTTTGAAATAACAACTAAGATTTGGTATGGACAAGAAAGTACGGTCAACAAGTGACAAAGAATTGCAATTATGCTGTCTCTCTATATGTCGCGACATGCATTTGGAAACTCAAGTGGGACCTTTAGCTAACCAATTAAATGTGTCGATTAACTAATATCAGTATCATATCACAATCATATTTGCACAACTAAGCTTTCGAATTCTGAGTGTTGTGTTGTTTAGCTTGAAGGATGGAGTAATGCTAGTACGACAGAAAGCACCTACGGAGATCATAGTAGAGTAGATAAAAGGGGAAAACCCTAAGCATCAAGAGAAAAATCAGGAAAGTGGAACTAGCTGGACCAGTGGGTGGCGCACATGCTTTTCGAAACGAATATAGGAACATTAGGTGACCAATTAAACGTTCTCTGTTTTAGTGATATGAGCATCATATCGGATTCGTATTTGAACACGTAAGCTTTAGGTTGAGGTCTTGAGGAGCAGTGCTAGCACGACACGAAGCACCTACGATGATGGTAGTGAATATAAAGGGGGAAACCATAAGCTTTACGAGTATAGTGCCCGTGCCATGGCGGATCTGAAGGTGCAAACCGGACGAAGCTACTTCGCAACCAATGTTTGCTTTCAACTAGCCACTACGATTTGGTACGGACAAGAAAAGTATAGTAAACAAATTACGATCTATTTTCCGGGTGAGATCAATAACTTAAGCACATATGGAAGAGTACCACCTCTCTTGCGATGCCGTGTAGGCCTATGCTGATACGTTGAGGGTGCTGCGGGTGCGATGGCTGTCGGCGGCGGGGAAGAAGACTTTAGACGACAGACGACCGGGTCGGGGGATATATCCTGTTGCCGTGGACAAGGCGGTCGTAGGAGCGGCAACGGCAAGGTGGACGACAGCGCCGATGAAGCGAGAGGAGGCGGTGAAAGGATCCTGGTCCAGCGCCATGGATGAGAGACGTCCATCTCTTGCAGTGGACGACGGGGTAGGGGTAGCGGCTCCGGCAACGTGGAGGATGGGGTGGCGGACGGAGGAGGCTGGCCGCAGTGCGGAGGTTGTCATGCCGTCGATGGTGTATGAATGGGGAAATGGAGGGGAGGGGGGCGATCTCAAACTTTGGGACGCGCTTCTCTGAAATGGGGGAAAGTTATGAACTTATCCCCCATTTAAAATTTCAGACATCGCGTCGGTTGGGGATAGGACGGTAATCTCGCATCTCCCAAATATTTGTCGATAACTATTTCGGGCGAGGAGAGGGTGTTTTGCCGCCCACGGTTGGCGCCCACGGTGTATGAACGGGGCTGACAGGTAGGGCGGTTGTGTCACGTCTGATGGAAGTTACACATCTGCCCCTATTTAAAATATTAGCCTACATCGATTTCGGACGAGGAGAGTTTGTTTTGCCGCCCACCGTGTATGAATGGGGAAATGGAGGAAGAGACACATGTCTTTCGGACGAGCTTGAATCAAATGTGTTTTGCCGCCCACATTTGGCGCCCACCGTGTCTGAATGGGCTCAGAGGCCGTCGTGTCACGTCTGATTGAAGTTACTAGTCTACCCCTATCGACAGCAGTGTAAATCCGGTCGATAAGGATGTCAAGTGTCAGGGGTAGACAGTAATTTCCATCTCGCAAACACTTGCTTCGGGCAGCCCACAAATTATAGTGGGTGTTTAGCCGCTTCGTTCAAAACTTGGGAGAATTAGCATTCACGTTTGCCCTGGGACCTGGCAAACTAAATTCAAATCTAGTTTGTATTCTATTACGAATATCCACAGATAATTTTATGTTTTGTTATTTATTTCTTCAAAACCACAACAAAGATTTATTCCACCTTTATATATGATTATGATTTAGAAATGCTGTGATCTTCGAATTCAGTAGGTTGGATACATGATGTCTACTACACAACCTTCTTCTTGTAGACGTTGTTGGGCCTGCAAGTGCACAGGTTTGTAGGACAGTAGCAACTTTCCCTCAAGTGGATGACCTAAGGTTTATCAATCCGTGGGAGGCGTAGGATGAAGATGGTCTCTCTCAAGCAACCCTGCAACCAAATAACAAAGAGTCTCTTATGTCCCCAACACACCCAATACAATGGTAAATTGTATAGGTGCACTAGTTCGGCGAAGAGATGGTGATACAAGTGCAAAATAGATAGTAGATATAGGTTTTTATAATCTGAAATAATAAAAACAGCAAGGTAACCAATGATAAAAGTGAGCGTAAACGGTATTGCAATGATAGGAAACAAGGCCTAGGGTTCATACTTTCACTAGTGCAAGTTCTCTCAACAATAATAACATAGATAGATCATACAACAAGCCCTCAACATGCAACAAAGAGTCACTCCAAAGCCACTAATAGTGGAGAACAAATGTAGAGATTATGGTAGGGTACGAAACCACCTCAAAGTTATTCTTTCGGATCAATCTATAAAAGAGTTCGTACTAGAATAACACCTTAAGACACAAATCAACCAAAACCCTAATGTCACCTAGATACTCCATTGTCACCTCAAGTATCCATGGGCATGATTATACGATATGCATCACACAATCTCAAATTCATCAAACCAACATAAAAGTACTTCAAAGAGTGCCCCAAAGTTTCTACCGGAGAGTCAAGAACGTGTGCCAACCCCTATGCATAGGTTCCCAATGTCACGAAACCCGCAAGTTGATCACCAAAACATACATCAAGTGGCACATGATATCCCATTGTCACCACAGATAATCACGGCAAGACATACATCAAGTGTTCTCATAAAAGACTCAATCCAATAAGATAACTTCAAAGGGGAAACTCAATTCATCACAAGAGAGTAGAGGGGGAGAAACATCATAAGATCCAACTATAATAGCAAAGCTCGGCATACATCAAGATCGTGCCATGGATGGAACACGAGAGAGAGAGAGATCAAACACATAGCTACTGGTACATACCCTCAGCCCCGAGGGTGAACTACTCCCTCCTTGTCATGGATAGCGCCAGGATGATGAAGATGGCCACCGGTGATGGGATCCCCCTCCGGCAGGGTGCCGGAACGGGCTCCCGAGAGGTTTTTGGTGGCTATAGAGGCTTGCAGCGGCGGAACTCCCGATCTATCTTCTGTTCTGGAAGTTTTACGATACGTAGGTATATATGGGTGCAGGGGGTACGCCAGTGGAGCTACAGGGCCCCCACGAGGTAGGGGGCGCGCCCGGGGGTGGGGGGGTGGGGGGGGGGGGGCGCCCCCACCCTCGTGAGCACCTCCCGTATCTTCTGACGTGGGGTCCAAGTCCATCAGGTGGGTTTCCTTCCAAAAATAACTTCTCTAGTTGATTTCGTTCCGTTTTGACTCCGTCTGATATTCCTTTTCCTCGAAACACTGAAATAGGCATAAAACAACAAATCTGGGTTGGGCCTCCGGTTAATAGGTTAGTCCCAAAAATAATATAAAAGTGGATAATAAAGCCCAGTATTGCCTAAAACAGTAGATAAAGTAGCATGGAGCAATCAAAAATTATAGATACGTTGGAGACGTATCAAGCATCCCGAAGCTTAATTCCTGCTCGTCCTAGAGTAGGTAAATGATAATAAAGAATTTTTGATGCGGAGTGATACTTTGCATAATTTCAATGTAATTCTTCTTACTTGTGATATGAATATTCAGATCCGAAAGATTCAGGACAAAAGTTCATATTGACATAAAAATAATAATACTTCAAGCATACTAATAAAGTAATCATGTCTTCTCAAAATAACATGGCAAAAGAAAGTTCATCCCTACAAAATCATATAGTCAGGCTATGCTTCATTTTCGTCACACAAAGATGTTCCCAACTTCTATACCCCCGATGACAAGCCAAGCAATTGTTTCATACTTAAATAATCTCAAACTTTTTCAACCTTCACGCAATAGATGAGCGTGAGCCATGGATATAGCACTATGGGTGGAATAGAATATGATGATGGGGATTGTGTGGAGAAGACAAAAAAGGAGAAAGTCTCACATTGACGAGGATAATCAACGGGCTATGGAGATGCCCATTAATTGATGTCAACATGAGGAGTAGGGATTGCCATGCAACGGATGCACTAGAGCTATGAATGCTCAACAAAAGAAAACTAGTGGGTGTGCATCCAACTCGCTTGCTCACGAAGACCTAGGGCATTTGAGGAAGCCCATCGTAGGAATACACAAGCCAAGTTCTATAATGAAAAATTCCCACTAGTATGGAAAAGACAACTTATGAGACTCACTATATGAAAAACATGGTGCTACTTTGAAGCACAATATATTGAGACTCACTATATGAAGAACAAGGTGCTACTTTGAAGCACAAGTGTGGAAAAGGAGATAGTAGCATTGCCCTTTTTTTGGGGCCTTTCCTTTTTTTTCCTTTTGGCCTTTTTTGGGCAATGCTCTAATAATGATGAACATCACACTTCTATTGATTACAACATAAGTATTACAACTCGAAACTTAGAACAAGATATGACTCTATATGAATGCCTCCGGCGGTGTACCAGGATGGTGCAATGAATCAAGAGTGACATGTATGAAAAATAATGCATGGTGGCTTTGCCACAAATACGATGTCAACTACATGATCATGCAATGGCAATATGACAAAAGTAATGTATGTCATGATGATGATGATGGAAGTTGCACGGCAATATATCTCGGAATGGCTATGGAAATGCCATGATAGGTAGGTATGGTGGCTGTTTTGAGGAAGATAAAAGGAGGTTTATTTGTGATAGAGCGTATCGTATCACGGGGTTTGGATGCACCGGCGAAGTTTGCACCAACTCTCAAGGTGAGAAAGGGCAATGCACGGTACCGAAGAGGCTAGCAAAGGTGGAAAGGTGAGAGTGCGTATAATTCATGGACTCAACATTAGTCGAAAGAACTCATACTTATTGCAAAAATATAGAAGTCATCAAAAACCAAGTACTACGCGCATGCTCCTAGGGGGATATATTGGTAGGAAAAGACCATCGCTCGTCCCCGACCGCCACTCATAAGGATGCACAAGCCAGGTACACTTCATGTTTCAAATTTGTTACACAACTTTAACCATACGTGCATGCTACGGGACTTGCAAACTTCGACACAAGCATTTCTCAAATTCACAATTACTCAACTAGCACGACTTTGATATTATCACCTCCATATCTCAAAACAATTATCAAGTATCAAACTTTTCTTAGTATTCAACACACTCATAAGAAAGTTTCACATATCTTGAATACCAAGTATATTAATATTAAGAAATTACCATGCTATTAACGACTCTCAAAATAATCTAAGTGAAGCATGAGAGTTCATCTATTTCTTCAAAATAAAACTACCACCATGCTCTAAAAGGTATAAGTGATGCACTAGAGCAAATGACAAACTACTTCGAAAGATATAAGTGAAGATCAATGAGTAGCTAAATAATTATGTAACTATATGAAGACTCTCTCTCATTTAATAATTTCAGATCTTGATACTTTATTCAAACAGCAAGCAAAGCTAAAGAAAACTACATTGCAAGGATAGCACAACTCATGTGAAGAAGCAAAAACTTAGGCTCAACCGATACTAACCGATAGTTGTTGAAGAAGAAAGGTGGGATGCCTACCGGGGCATCCCCAAGCTTAGATGCTTGAGACTTCTTGAAATATTATCTTGGGGTGCCTTGGGCATCCCCAAGCTTGAGCTTTTGTGTCTCCTTAATTCCTCTCATATCATGGTTTCTCTTCTTATCAAAAGCTTCATCCACAATAAACTCAACAAGAACTCGTGAGATAGGTTAGTATAAACCAATGCAAAACCTTATCATTTTATACTGTAACAAATCACTAAAATTATTATTCAACATTGAATACTAAATGCCTCTGCATATTTAATACTCCTATCTCCAAATAGAATCATTAAACAAGCAAACATATGCAAATAATGCAACCATAACAGCAATCTGCCAAAACAGTACAGTCTGTAAAGAATGCAAGAGTCATCATACTTCCCTAACTCCAAAACTTATGAACTAAAATTCCCACTGTAATAAATTTATCAGATCTCAATATTCAAAAAGATTCAACATTATACCACTCTCTGACTTTTCTAGGGAATTTTTGCAACAGCGGTAAACTTTCTGTTTTCAAACACCAACATGTATACTAGCAAAATAAGCATGGCAAAGGCTATACTTGACTTTCTTATTGGTACTAAAGATGCAAAACATTATTATAAATAACAGCAAGCAAATACTAACAAAATAAAATGACGCTCCAAGAAAAACACATATCATGTGGTGAATAAAAATATAGCTCCAAGTAAAATTGCCGATGAACGAAGACGAAAGAGGGGATGCCTTCCGGGGCATCCCCAAGCTTAGGCTCTTGCTTATCCTTGAATATCTTGGGGTGCCATGTGCATCCCCAAGCTTAGGCTCTTTGCCACTCCTTATGCCATAGTCCATCGAATCCTTACCCAAAACTTGAAAACTTCACAACACAAAACTCAACAGAAAACTCGTAAGCTCCGTTAGTATAAGAAAATAAAACCACCACTTAGGTACTGTAATGAACTCATTCTAAGTTCATATTGGTGTAATATCTGCTGTACTCCAACTTATCTATGGCTCATACCCTCCGATACTACTCCTAGATTCATCAAAATAAGCAAACTACACATAGAAAACAGAATCTGTCAAAAACAGAACAGTCTGTAGTAATCTGTTTCAAACGTATAATTCTGGAACTCCAAAAATCCTACCAAATTAGGAAGTCCTTAGTAATTTGTGTACCAATCCATAGCAAAACGAATCAGATCATAATCACAATTCTGTGAATTAACAAAATTAATCTACTCGGTGCAACAGTTTCTGATTTTCAGCAGGATCAACACAACTATCACCGTAAGTTATTCTAAAGGTCTTACTTGGCACTTTATTGAAACAAAATCTATAAAACATGATTACTACAGTAGCATAATCATGTGGACACACAAAAACAGTAAGGATAAATATTGGGTTGTCTCCAAACAAGCGCTTTCCTTTAATGCCTTTTAGCTAGGCATGATGATGACAATGATGCTCACATACAAGTTAAGAATTGAAACATAACGGGAGCATCACGAAGCATATGACTAGCACATTTAAGTCTGACCGACTTCCTATGCATAGGGATTTTGTGAGAAAACAACTTATGGGAACAATAATCAACTTGCATAGGAAGGTAAAACAAGTATAACTTCAAGATTTTAAGCACAAAGAGAGGAAACTTGACATTATTGCAACTCCTACAAGCATATGTTCCTCCCTCATAATAATTTTCAGTAGCATCATGAATGAATTCAACAATATAACCAGCACCTAAATCATTATTTTCATGATCTACTAGCATAGAAAATTTACTACTCTCCACATAAGCAAAATTCTTCTCATCAATAGTAGTGGGAGCAAACTCAACAAAATAACTATCATATGATTGAAAATTAAGATCAAGATGACAAGTTTCATGGTTATCATTATTCTTTAAAGCATACGTGTCATCACAATAATCATCATAGATAGGAGGCATGCTTTCATCATAGTAAATTTTCTCATCAAAGCTTGGTGGACAAAAAATATCATCTTCATCAAACATAGCTTCCCCAAGCTAGTGGCTTTGCATATCATTAGCATCATGGATATTCAAGGAATTCATACTAATAACATTGCAATCATGCTCAACATTCTCATATCGTATTCCAAGCATTCTATGTAATTCTTCTTCTAGTACTTGAGCACAATTTTCCTTTCCATCATTCTCACGAAAGATATTAAAAAGATGAAGCGTATGAGACAAGCTTAACTCCATTTTTTTGTAGTTTTCTTTTATAAGCTAGACTAGTGCTAAAACAAGAAACAAAAAGATTCAATTACAAGATCTAAAGATATACCTTCAAGCACTCACCTCCCCGGCAACGGCGCCAGAAAAGAGCTTGATGTCTACTACACAACCTTCTTCTTGTAGACGTTGTTGGGCCTGCAAGTGCACAGGTTTGTAGGACAGTAGCAAATTTACCTCAAGTGGATGACCTAAGGTTTATCAATCCGTGGGAGGCGTAGGATGAAGATGGTCTCTCTCAAGCAACCCTGCAACGAAATAACAAAGAGTCTCTTGTGTCCCCAACACACCCAATACAATGGTAAATTGTATAGGTGCACTAGTTCAGCGAAGAGATGGTGATACAAGTGCAAAATAGATAGTAGATATAGGTTTTTGTAATCTGAAATAATAAAAACAGCAAGGTAACTAATGATAAAAGTGAGCGTAAACGGTATTGCGATGATAGGAAACAAGGCCTAGGGTTCATACTTTCACTAGTGCAAGTTCTCTCAACAATAATAACATAGATAGATCATATAACAAGCCCTCAACATGCAACAAAGAGTCACTCCAAAGCCACTAATAGCGGAGAACAAACGTAGAGATTATGGTAGGGTATGAAACCACCTCAAAGTTATTCTTTCGGATCAATCTATAAAAGAGTTCGTACTCGAATAACACCTTAAGACACAAATCAACCAAAACCCTAATGTCACCTAGATACTCCATTGTCACCTCAAGTATCCGTGGGCATGATTATACGATATGCATCACACAATCTCATATTCATCCAACCAACATAAAAGTACTTCAAAGAGTGCCCCAAAGTTTCTACTGGAGAGTCAAGAACGTGTGCCAACCCCTGTGCATAGGTTCCCAATGTCACGAAACCCGCAAGTTGATCACCAAAACATACATAAAGTGGCACATGATATCCCATTGTCACCACAGATAATCACGACAAGACATATATCAAGTGTTCTCATAAAAGACACAATCCGATAAGATAACTTCAAAGGGGAAACTCAATTCATCACAAGAGAGTAGAGGGGGAGGAGGGGGAGAAACATCATAAGATCCAACTAAAATAGCAAAGCTCGGGATACATCAAGATCGTGCCATGGATGGAACACGAGAGAGAGAGATCAAACACATAGCTACTGGTACATACCCTCAGCCCCGAGGGTGAACTACTCCCTCCTCGTCATGGATAGCGCCAGGATGATGAAGATGGTCACCAGTGATGGGATCCCCCTCCGGCAGGGTGCCGGAACGGGCTCCCGAGAGGTTTTTGGTGGCTATAGAGGCTTGCGGCGGCGGAACTCCCGATCTATCTTCTGTTCTGGAAGTTTTATGATACGTAGGTATATATGGGTGCAGGGGGTACGTCGGTGGAGCTACGGGGGCTCCACAAGGCAGGGGGGCACGCCCGGGGGGGGGGGGCGTGCCCCCCACCCTCGTGAGCACCTCCCGTATCTTCTGACATGGGGTCCAAGTCCATCAGGTGGGTTTCCTTCCAAAAATAACTTCTCCAGTTGATTTCGTTCCGTTTTGACTCCGTCTGATATTCCTTTTCCTCGAAACACTGAAATAGGCATAAAACAACAAATCTGGGCTGGGCCTCCGGTTAATAGGTTAGTCCCAAAAATAATATAAAAGTGGATAATAAAGCCCAATATTGCCTAAAACAGTAGATAAAGTAGCATGGAGCAATAAAAAATTATAGATACGTTGGAGACGTATAAATACACTCCGATTCGAACAGTTATTTCATCTAATACAATATGCCCACACGAAAAAGTGTTCACCTTATGTCAATCATACAAGTACTGAGGATTACCTCGCCTAAAAAATTCGGATCATGACAACACATGGACAACATGGAATTCCGGACAACATAGGGGGTCTTGCAACATATTCCATTCAGAGACATGACACAACATGCAAGTAAAATAATCTAATGACAATTTCAACTGGTATATAAAGAAGAACCAGGATTACCTTGGGCTTCAGATAGCAGAAACAACAGGACCTCCTCCGTCTTCAAATGCAACATTCTTACTTCCTCCAATTCTTGGGTTGCTTGCATAATGTGTGCCGCAAATTCCGTAATTTCCAGCCTCAAGATAAAGATTACCTCATTCATGGCAGCCACACCATCTCTTTCTGCCTCTAGTAGAGCCTCAAGCACTATAATATCTGTGCTCAGACTGCTCTCCGGCGGTGTTGCCTCTGAACTGCTATGATCTGGTAACATGGATGGCGCACTGCTTCCACAAATAGATTCTGGGGTTATACATTGTGTCCTAGTGTGAACGGCATCCTGAAAGGTTTCCGCTGGACATAAGTAAGAGATAGTTATCGTATGATCCAGGCAGTAAGCTTACATGGTAAATGACGGACGAATTATTGCCGAGCATGGCAAACTATATTTAAATGGTTCGAAGCAGCATCAGCCGAAAAGAAATTAAAATGGTAAGATGAAAGTTGAAAGGCAGTGTACAACCGCTATATTTAAGTTGCTGAGGCATCTAAGGAGTTGAAATAATCTGAGAAAGCACTTAACAGTGTGGCCTCATATAAACTACGAAGACAGTCTTGCGATGAAGTTGAGAGGAAAAGTTAAGGACTCAAATTGTAATGCCCCGGATACAACTTTCCATATTTGTAACTCCAACTCTTGCCTTTTCTGGAGATGCGATATGATATTTTCCTTACGCGGTTGGGTTTTTGTCTTTTGTTTTGCAGTTTGTTCATGTCATGCATTTCATCTCATGGCATCATTCGCATTGCATCGGCATCGTTTTCATAAAACTTGCATTCGCTCATAGTTGCCGCTTCTTCCTTGCCCCTGTTGACCCCTCTCAGATCAACTGGGCCGCTCTCTTCTCTCTCTTTTCTGAGCCCATCAAAACCCTTTGTCTCCATGGCCTTTTGTCAAACCCCTCGCGCGCGTCCGAAAGCTGTCCCGAACTCGACCCGGGCAGTCGTCACCGATGGATCCGGATCGTCCCCAAACATCTATAAAACATCTGCGTTTATTTTTTGGACTCCCTAACCTGTTTATTTTCGACCATTCGATTTTAATCGGAGGGTCCGTTTTGCCCTAAGCTAACCAACCTACCTATATAACCTGCCTAACCCTAACTTCTAGGGACTTGTCCCATCCTCCGCCGCCGCCAGCCCACTGTCTCCTCCTCCTTGGGATCCCCTCCCAATCCAAACCACCAACCGAAGCCGCCACCTTCCTCCTTGTTTTCCAGATCGGGCCAACCACAACCTACCAATCCATCGATCCATCCCCTCCTACCAGGGACACCCGCAAGAGAGAGCCAGGGCTCGACCCCGCCGCCTCGCGACGCTCGCCGGAGCAACCAGCGACGACCCTCACCTCCAGGACCTCCTCCTCGCCGCCCCATCTCGTCTCCAAAACCGGTCACTGGACCCGCACCCCTCGTTGCTTCTCCTTCTCCCGTTCCCTCCGTTTCCCTCTCTCACTTGCTCTCTGTCATCTCCAGGAAACTGCAGGAGGCAAGCACCATGCCATGGCCTCCCCTGCTCGACGACTGCGTCGCTGTCGTCGTCTTCGCGCCCATCCCTGCCTGATTCTGCAGCGCCGCCGCCCATCTTCTTCGTTCACGGCAAGCTCTGCTGCTGTCCTGCTCGAGCTGCCAAGTCCCTGTCGCCTCGCCGCTGTACCCCGTCCTCGACCTCATTCAGCAGCCCCCGCCGTCAAGCCGCTTCCTCACCATCCCTCGTCGCCCCGACCAGCAGCAGGTCACCGGAGACCTTGTCGTCCTACCTCCTCTTCGTCCTCCTCCCGGGAACCTCTCTCACCTCGCTCTCCCGTCGTCGTTTTTTTCCTAGGGAACTAGGAGCTCAAGTCCCGCCATGACCGGCGCCCTCCTTCCCGCGTGGCACCACGCCAGAATTCCCCCGACCAGCCTCTGCTTCCCCTGCTCCAGATCGAGCGAGCTAGGAGAGCGCCCGCGTTGACTTGCCTCGTCGCCAGGTGGGTCGTGCGCCCCGCTGCCCAGCCGCCAGCAACCTCCCCAATCCGGCCTGCTGGACTCCTGATCTGGCCCAGCCAGCGCCCTCCTCCACCGACTGGGCCTCGGCACATGGTGAGCAGCCCAGTCCACCCAGCAGATCTGGCCCGTGTCATGTTTTTTTTCAGTTCTCCGAATTTAGCTATTCTCCAGGAGTTTATAGATTTACAGAAAAGACCCTCATCTTCATGCATTTAATAACTCCAGAACCGTGCATCTTATGTAAATGATTTATACATGTAAAATGCTTAGTTTTTCATCTAGTTTCATAATATGCCACTTTCATCCATGTTTAAAATGCTTAAAATGCTGTTCGTTTAAATTTGCTTAAATGCCATGCTAAAATGATTTATTTCATAACTAAATAACCGTAGCTTCGATTCTAATAAACTTTATATATATTTGGGGCAGAAAAATGCATAGAATGACATGGTCCACTTTATTTTCCTGTTTAACAACTTTAAAATATGTTTTAGGGCATAACAGTAGCAAATTCATAAATTGCATATGAGGATTTTCCGGAAATGTTGTTTGTTGTTCCGGCCTCATTTAAACTTGCCTAAATAGTTAGTTTACTTTTGTTACACCCCTTGCCATGTTTAACAACATTTAACATTGTTGTGTACCTAAATGAGAGCGAACTAAATAACTCGGATGTGGTGTTTTGTCAATATGCAACTCGTTGCATATTGAGCTCCACTTAACTTGTAGTATTGTTTGTTGCACTTTGCCATGCCATGCCTCATTAAACCGGACATGCATCATACTTGATTATGCATCATGCCATGCTTATGTGATGGTTGTTTACCATGTTGTTTGTTTCTTTCCGGTGTTGCTTCTTAGTTCCGGTAATGTTGCGATTGTGAGGATTCGTTCGACTACTCCCGTCCGTCTTCTTCATGGACTCGTTCTTCTTCCTAGCGGAATCTCAGGCAAGATGACCGCTACCCTGGATCTCACTACTATCATTGCTATGCTAGTTGCTTCATTCTATCGCTATGTTGCGCTATCTATCACTTGCTCTTCAAGCCTCCCAAATTGCCATGTCAGCCTCTAACCTCTTTCACCCTTCCTAGCAAACCGTTGTTTGGCTATGTTACCGCTTTGCTCAACCCCGCTTATAGCATTGTTAGTTGTAGGTGAAGTTGAAGATTGCTCCATGGTGGACAGGGTTATGTTGGGATATCACGATATCTCTTATATTATTAATGCATCTATATATTTGGTAAAGGGTGGAAGGCTCGGCCTTATGCCTGGTGTTTTGTTCCACTCTTGCCGCCCTAGTTTCTGTCATACCGGTGTTATGTTCCCGGATTTTGCGTTCCTTACGCGGTTGGGTGATTTATGGGACCCCCTTGACAGTTCGCTTTGAATAAAACTCCTCCAGCAAGGCCCAACCTTGGTTTTACCATTTGCCTCACCACCACCTATACCTTTCCCTTGGGTCGGCCAACCCGAGGGTCATCTTTATTTTAGCCTCCCCGGGCCAGTGCTTCTCTAAGTGCTGGTCCGAACCGAGCCGCCTGCGGGGCCCCCTCGGGGAAACTCGAGGTCTGGTTTTACTCGTAGCCTGTCTCATCCGGTGTTGTCCTGAGAACGAGATATGTGCAGCTCCTATCGGGATTGTCGGCGCATTGGGCGGTCTTGCTGGTCTTGTTTTACCATTGTCAAAATGTCTTGTAAACCGGGATTCCGAGACTAATCGGGTCTTCCTGGGAGAAGGAATATCCTTCGTTGATCGCGAGAGCTTATCATGGGCTAAGTTGGGACACCCCTGCAGGGTATAAACTTTCGAGAGCCGTGCCCACGGTTATGCGGCAGATGGGAATTTGTTAATGTCCGGTTGTAGATAACTTGACACCAGATCCGAATTAAAATGCATCAACCGTGTGTGTAGCCGTGATGGTCTCTTTTCGGCAGAGTCCGGGAAGTGAACACGGTTTTGGGTTATTTTTGACGTAAGTAGGAGTTCAGGATCACCTCTTGATCATTACTAGTTAACGACCGTTCCTTTGCTCCTCTTCTCGCTCTCTTTTGCGTATGTTAGCCACCATATATGCTTAGTCGCTGCTGCAACCTCACCACTTTACCCCTTCCTTTCCCATTAAGCTTTGCTAGTCTTGATACCCATGGTAATGGGATTGCTGAGTCCTCGTGGCTCACAGATTACTACAACAATAGTTGCAGGTGCAGGTTATGCGATGATCATGACGCGAGAGTGGTGTTTGCTCGTTTTGGAGTTCTTCTTCTGCTTCTTCTTCGATCAGGGGATAGGTTCCAGGTCGGCAGCCTGGCCTAGCAGGGTGGATGTCATTTGAGTTTCTGTTTGTGTTTCATCCGTAGACGGATGGTGCTCTTATATAAGATGATGTTGTATTCATGTGGCTTTGTATGCCTTTTGTATGTATCCCTATCTATTATGTATTGTTGATGTAATGATATCCACCTTGCAAAAGCGTCTTCAAGATGCGCTTCTATCCTTGGTGGGACCTTCGAGTTCCTTTAGGATAGGGTCGCATCTTGGGCGTGACAAGTTGGTATCAGAGCCTCGACCGACCATAGGAGCCCCCTTGATTGTTGGCCGTTGTTGAGTCTAGAAGAAAACTATTTTGAGTCTTAGGATTATATATATCGGAGAGTAGGATTCTTTTTACTCCTCAGCCCCTTCGTCGCTCTGGTGAGGACTCCTGACGTAGATGTTTTGTCTTTCCTCTCCTCAAATTTCACTAATTTTTTTTAGGATCACGCGGGTATCTTGGGATCGTTCCGATATTCTTGTGACGAGAACATTGTTCTTGGTGCCTCCTGACATTTAGGGGTTGTGGAAGTGTCCCGGGGAGTTGAGCTCCGAGGTGTTGTCGTCACAATTTTATCGTTGCAGTTCTGGAATACCTGAGTTTTGCCGACATCGAAAATCTCTTTTATGCAGTTGTTGGTGAGATAACCTCGATGCCACCCAGTATTGGGGAGTTCGGGAGTATTGCCATAGCTCGTATAACAGGTGCTTTTCGAAGGTTGAGGTACACGATTTCCGGAGTTTACTTGGTTATGTGTTGACGGATGGATACAACTGGATGTAGGGATTGTTAGTTTGGGTGAGATATATTGCTTCCCCTGTATCCCCAACACCAGATTGCATAACCAGAAAGTTTTGGGAGTTTATAGGTGGGAATTCAAGTAGCTCCTAGAATATCTTTTCGACAGATGCATGATATGGGATTGGGTAAATCTCTATCATATGTTTGTTCCGGCTTATTCTGCAAGCCAATCCTTTTTTTTTATTTGTGGTATTCGAGTTGTTTCAATGTCAAATGTTGAATCCATACCTTTCCTAAACGGTGTTCTCATATTGCTATGTGAATACTAATCCTTTTTTATCATTGAGGTTGTCATGTTAATTCTTTTCCAACCGGTGCGCTTCTCTTCGAGATGATCCCATCATTCTCCCCATCCGCAAGATCAATTATAAGTTTTCTCAACGGTGTTTGTTTCGTTCATCCCAAGTTGTCTTTGTTTTTCCCCACCCTCCCACCCCTTTTCTTCAAGGACTCATTTATTTTAATCAATATCCATTTATTCATGTGAAGTCACTTCACTCTTTTCAATCAATGTTCTGATCTGGTGATCCCTCGTGAAGATGCTCACGAGCTTCAAGTTCATCATCCTTTGTTTTTTTTTCTTCTCCGGTGGATCCAATTCAAGCTTTCAGTGTTGATCATATTCCTTTCCTCGTGTCAAATGCTTTGTCATGCTGGTGCACCTCTCAATCGCCCACCTCTTGCTATTCATTTGTTCCAGAGTGTTGAAGATATCTCAGAAGACTTGTGTTTTCATTCTCAATCCGTTCAAGATATTTTGAGGTGGTTATCTCTTTCAAGCCATTTAATTCAATCGGTGCAACCTCTCTTTAAAATTGTTCAATGGTGTTTTCTCTTTAGTGGGCCATAACCCACAGGTCTTTTCCCAGGATCTTACCTGACTCTTCAAATTATCAGGAGCGATTCTCAAATTCATTTCCAAGTTTGACGTAAGAATGAATTTTCATCAGTCACATGCCTTCTCCAAGGTCGTTTTCAATTTTTTTTTCATCTTTGGCTCAACCTTTCCTCTTTTAATTCTCCCGGAGTATCTCAACAATTCATGGTGGTTCTCATCATCATTCTCAACGTTTGAAGACCGAAGAAGGGTTTCTCTTAAATATTGGTCCATTCTCTTGAATATTCATGGTTCTAGCTTCATGCTATCCTCATAGTTGTTTTGATTGTGACAATTCTTTTCTTACCATCCGGAGCATTTCATGAGTTGCTTTCCATTTCTTTCCTCCGAAGGCCATCATGTCATAATTCTTCATTCTCAGCGTGTAGCTATCATTCCCCAAATCTTACCGGTGAATCGTTCAAATATCCTCTAATCAGTTCATGGCCTCTTCGTTCTCATGTATCTAAATCCCCTCAAGTATCTTCATTTGTTTTCAAATTCTTCCCGACGAATTGTGCCTTTGCTACTTTCATTTTCAATTCTTACGGTGGTTCGTTCAAGATTTCACTTCCTTCATTATCATATCAAATATTCGTTGTTTCCAAATCCCACCGGTGGTTCCATCAATACTTCGCAAGTTTACGCTATCTCTATCCTTAATCCCTCAAGAAGAATAAGTAGTATGCCAAATCTGTTACTTGTCATCAATTTAAATTGGTGAAGGATACGCATAACATAATTCTTATTATTGTTTCATCCAAGTGATCTAGTTTTTTCTTTCCATCGTTGTTCATCATGTCACATTTCTCGGTTCGAGATGCTCCATCTTTTCTTTTCTGGAGTTCCAAGTTTTCCGCATTATCTCGTCGCGAAGCTCCTTCTAAATCATCACAAGGCTTCACCTTGTGTTTTCAACTTCTCTTTCTTTTTACCATCCTTTTATTACCGGAGTTCTTCATGGAGGCTCTACATGGTGGTTCATCAAGGATTCTTTTCATTCTTCAATGGTTCTTCAAGATTTCTCTCGAAGTTATGACCCGCCAATCTATACTCTAAAATAAACATGGGGCCCAACACATGTTGTTTCTGAGGAGTTCAAGTATTATTCTTTTGGAATTCTGAAATGAAATTTTTTCTACCTTATCTTTTGAGATGGTGCTATATCATTCTTGACAATTTCCATTCATGTTTCATGAGTCACATGTTGTCAAGAATGAGGTATTCTAAATCCATTAATCCCTCCATTGGAGTTATCTTGGTAAAGATTTCACCTAAAGTCTTCCCTAAGGAATATTGCTAATTATGGTGCTATCAATGATCCGAGTTTTCTCCTATCCTCTCGGTGAAGAAGTTTTCATCTCTTTGGTGCTCTCAATCAAATCAATGGTTTCTATTAGTGGCCGGTTGTCACCTCATAGTCTTGAGATGTTTCCCATAAGCCCACAACAAGCTTGCGCTTCTCGTTGTTGATTTTCCAACAACTCCGTTCGATTCTTATTTGCAAGGATGCTTTCCAAGTTCACTTGTGGCAAAAGTTCTCATTTTCTTCTCCGTCCCTTTATCCCAATGATCTAACTTCTATTCTTTGTTACAGAGGTATTGTGATGTTGTGCCCTTCACCCATCACCTCGTTTTGTGAGGATCGTGTTCTTTTCTTGCTTATCCATTTAACCGGAGTGTTGTATCATCTCTTCAATGTCTTTTCATCTCATCAAGTTTTCTTCTCTTTTCTACCGGAGTGCTGTCCAAATTCTGTCATTCTTGTTCCTTGGCTATCTCATTATACCGAGGTGGTCATATTCTTTTCGTTCGTGAAGCTCTTATTTCCATGTCTTTCAACCTTCAAGTTCTCGTAATACTCCTTGTTCCTCTTTTCGACCGGATTATTTGCAATCTCGTTCATCTCTGTTGTACTCTTTCTTTTAAATTGCTCAACCTCTCAAGGTTCGTGGTTTCACTCGTTCGTCAAAGAAGCAACTTAGTTTACCTTTCTCTTCCTCTTCCATTTCTCTCCGGTGCCATCCTAGATCTCAGGACGAGATCCTCTTGTAGTGGTGGAGTGTTGTAACGCCCCGGATACAACTTTCCATATTTGTAACTCCAACTCTTGCCTTTTCCGGAGATGCGATATGATATTTTCCTTACGCGGTTGGGTTTTTGTCTTTTGTTTTGCAGTTTGTTCATGTCATGCATTTCATCTCATGGCATCATTCGCATTGCATCGGCATCGTTTTCATAAAACTTGCATTCGCTTATAGTTGCCGCTTCTTCCTTGCCCCTGTTGACCCCTCTCAGATCAACCGGGCCGCTCTCTTCTCTCTCTTTTTTGAGCCCATCAAAACCCTTTGTCTCCATGGCCTTTTGTCAAACCCCTCGCGCGCGTCCGAAAGCTGTCCCGAACCCGACCCGGGCGGTCGTCACCGATGGATCCGGATCATCCTCAAACATCTATAAAACATCTGCGTTTATTTGTTGGACTCCCTAACCTGTTTATTTTCGACCATTCGATTTTAATCGGAGGGTCTGTTTTGCCCTAAGCTAACCAACCTACCTATATAACCTGCCTAACCCTAACTTCTAGGGACTTGTCCCATCCTCCGCTGCCGCCAGCCCACTGTCTCCTCCTCCTTGGGATCCCCTCCCGATCCAAACCACCAACCGAAGCCGCCACCTTCCTCCTCGTTTTCCAGATCGGGCCAACCACAACCTACCAATTCCATCGATCCATCCCCTCCTACCAGGGACACCCGCAAGAGAGAGCCAGGGCTCGACCCCGCCGCCTCGCGACGCTCGCCGGAGCAACCAGCGACGACCCTCACCTCCAGGACCTCCTCCTCGCTGCCCCATCTCATCTCCAAAACCGGTCACTGGACTCGCACCCCTCGTTGCTTCTCCTTCTCCCGTTCCCTCCGTTTCCCTCTCTCACTTGCTCTTTGTCATCTCCAGGAAACTTCAGGAGGCAAGCACCATGCCATGGCCTCCCCTGCTCGACGAGTGCGTCGCTGTCGTCGTCTTCGCGCCCATCCCTACCTGATTCTGCAGCGCCGCCGCCCGTCTTCTTCGTTCACGGCAAGCTCTGCTACTGTCCTGCTCGAGCTGCCAAGTCCCTGTCGCCTCGCCGCTGTACCCCGTCCTCGACCTCATTCAGCAGCCCCCGCCGTCAAGCCGCTTCCTCACCATCCCTCGTTGCCCCGACCAGCAGCAGGTCACCGGAGACCTTGTCGTCCTACCTCCTCTTCGTCCTCCTCCCAAGAACCTCTCTCACCTCGCTCTCCCGTTGTCGTTTTTTTCCTAGGGAACCAGGAGCTCAAGTCCCTCCATGACCGGCGCCCTCCTTCCCGCGTGGCACCGCGCCAGACATTGCCCGCTCCACCTCGACGCCGTCGCGCCTCCGCGGCCTGATCCCGACCAGCCTCTGCTTCCCCTACTCCAGATCGAGCGAGCCAGGAGAGCGCCCGCGTTGACTTGCCTCGTCGCCAGGTGGGTCGTGCGCCCCGCAGCCCAGCCGCCAGCAACCTCCCCAATCCGGCCTGATGGACTCCAGATCTGGCCCAGCCAGCGCCCTCCTCCACCGACTGGGCCTCGGCCCATGGTGAGCAGCCCAGTCCACCCAGCAGATCTGGCCCGTGTCATGTTTTTTTTTCAGTTATGCGAATTTAGCTATTATCCAGGAGTTTACAGATTTACAGAAAAGACCCTCATCTTCATGCATTTAATAACTCTAGAACCGTGCATCTTATGTAAATAATTTATACATGTAAAATGCTTAGTTTTTCATCTAGTTTCATAATATGCCACTTTCATCCATGTTTAAATTGCTTAAAATGCTGTTTGTTTAAATTTGCTTAAATGCCATGCTAAAATGATTTATTTCATAACTAAATAACCGTAGCTTCGATTCTAATAAACTTTATATGTATTTGGGGCAGAAAAATGCATAGAATGACATGGTCCACTTTATTTTCCTGTTTAACAACTTTAAAATATGTTTTAGGGCATAACAGTAGAAAATTCATAAATTGCATATGAGGATTTTCCGGAAATGTTGTTTGTTGTTCCGCCTCATTTAAACTTGCCTAAATAGTTAGTTTACTTTTGTTACACCCCTTGCCATGTTTAACAACATTTAACATTGTTGTGTACCTAAACGAGAGCGAACTAAATAACTCGGATGTGGTGTTTTGTCAATATGCAACTTGTTGCATATTGAGCTCCATTTAACTTGTAGTATTGTTTGTTGCACTTTGCCATGCCATGCCTCATTAAACCGGACATGCATCATACTTGATTGTGCATCATGCCATGCTTATGTGATGGTTGTTTACCATGTTGTTTGTTTCTTTCCGGTGTTGCTTCTTAGTTCCGGTAATGTTGCGATTGTGAGGATTCGTTCAACTACTCCCGTCCGTCTTCTTCATGGACTCGTTCTTCTTCCTAGCGGGATCTCAGGCAAGATGACCGCTACCCTGGATCTCACTACTATCATTGCTATGCTAGTTGCTTCGTTCTATCGCTATGTTGCGCTACCTATCACTTGCTCTTTAAGCCTCCCAAATTGCCATGTCAGCCTCTAACCTTTTTCACCCTTCCTAGCAAACCGTTGTTTGGCTATGTTACCGCTTTGCTCAGCCCCGCTTATAGCGTTGTTAGTTGCAGGTGAAGTTGAAGATTGCTCCATGGTGGACAGGGTTATGTTGGGATATCACAATATCTCTTATATTATTAATGCATCTATATATTTGGTAAAGGGTGGAAGGCTCGGCCTTATGCCTGGTGTTTTGTTCCACTCTTGCCGCCCTAGTTTCCGTCATACCGGTGTTATGTTCCCGGATTTTGCGTTCCTTATGCGGTTGGGTGATTTATGGGACCCCCTTGACAGTTCGCTTTGAATAAAACTCCTCCAGCAAGGCCCAACCTTGGTTTTACCATTTGCCTCACCACCACCTATACCTTTCCCTTGGGTCGGCCAACCCGAGGGTCATCTTTATTTTAGCGCCCCCGGGCCAGTGCTTCTCTAAGTGCTGGTCCGAACTGAGCCGCCTGCGGGGCCCCCTCGGGGAAACTCGAGGTCTGGTTTTACTCGTAGCCTGTCTCATCCAGTGTTGCCCTGAGAACGAGATATGTGCAGCTCCTATCGGGATTGTCGGCGCATCGGGCGGTCTTGCCGGTCTTGTTTTACCATTGTCAAAATGTCTTGTAAACCGGGATTCCGAGACTAATCGGGTCTTCCTGGGAGAAGGAATATCCTTCGTTGATCGCGAGAGCTTATTATGGGCTAAGTTGGGACACCCCTGCAGGGTATAAACTTTCGAGAGCCGCGCCCGCGGTTATGTGGCAGATGGGAATTTGTTAATGTCCAGTTGTAGATAACTTGACACCAGATCCGAATTAAAATGCATCAACCGTGTGTGTAGCCGTGATGGTCTCTTTTCAGCGGAGTCCGGGAAGTGAACACGGTTTTGGGTTATTTTTGACGTAAGTAGGAGTTCAGGATCACCTCTTGATCATTACTAGTTGACGACCGTTCCTTTGCTCCTCTTCTCGCTCTCTTTTGCGTATGTTAGCCACCATATATGCTTAGTCGCTGCTGCAACCTCACCACTTTACCCCTTCCTTTCCCATTAAGCTTTGCTAGTCTTGATACCCATGGTAATGGGATTGCTGAGTCCTCGTGGCTCACAGATTACTACAACAACAGTTGCAGGTGCAGGTTATGTGATGATCATGACGCGAGAGCGGTGTTTGCTTGTTTTGGAGTTCTTCTTCTGCTTCTTCTTCGATCAGGGGATAGGTTCTAGGTCGGCAGCCTGGGCTAGCAGGGTGGATGTCATTTGAGTTTCTGTTTGTGTTTCATCCGTAGAAGGATGGTGATATTATATAAGATGATGTTGTATTCATGTGGCTTTGTTATGCCTTTTGTATGTATCCCTATTTATTATGTATTGTTGATGTAATGATATCCACCTTGCAAAAGCGTCTTCAAGATGCGCTTCTATCCTTGGTGGGACCTTCGAGTTCCTTTTGGATAGGGTCGCATCTTGGGCATGACACAAATGAAACATGCATGCATTTCTTTACGATAGTACAGCAGGCACTGCTGACATATTGGCCAACTTAGGTATAACATAACAACAAACAAGCATTCGAATCAAGCAATACAGCAAAGGAGACAACTGAACTATTTGTAATTTGGTAGGATTACACGTTGAGGGCACAAGCCAAGAAAGCAGCCCACTCGCATTACATTTAACTTGTACTAAAACACACTGGCTTACCATATGTTGCTGTGAAGCCTAGCTGCTGTTGCAATGTTCTTTGAAGATATCGTCAGCATCCCGTGGTTGCAAATCTAGTTGTTGTAGTTAATTCTGCACCATCTATTTAGGTAAAATTAATTTTAATCGCATGCACTGGTTCGAATTGATCATCAATGGTTCATCTAAACTAATGAAAGAAGGGTGTGTGCATACACGACAATATATCTGCTTCCCTCTATTTTTGCTTGTTCGAGGTGCCAGCACCAAAAGAACAAATATTTTGCTTGATGGGGTTGGCAGCTCCATAATTATAGAAGCATCAAATTAGTCATGCAACTTGGGAAGATCAAGAACACACAAACAAGTAATGAACAGAGGCTCGGAGCAGTGATGTAATAGCTAGCATCAGAAAATGTAGGGTAAAACAAACAAAAAGTAGCGGAACCACATGCTAGTTTGCTGATGTGTAATTAAGCATAGAGAACATTAAGAAGTCTGATGGAACCAACAGGTGGCATCAGAACAAAACTAAAGCATATTAACTATATGTGCACTGGTATGTAATTTAACACATGTAACATGTTCGCTGCCAGGAGTATGGCCCTATAGGTGCAAGCAGAATAACGCGTCTCATGAAAAACTGAATGATGCCCTGAAGAAATTCAAAGGTGCGGTGCTTATGCTAGGAAAGTGAACCTGATTTTCGGCGGTGTATGGGTATCATTGTCATACTTGATAGCTAAGGATCGTCGATGGTGCTCGTGTTGCGGTTGAGTTTGGGCTGGCTGTCACCGTCGCTGAAGTTGCTCCGGTGCTACGGTTGCGGCGCCTGTCGACATACAAGAAAGCTCATCTGTGGTAAGTGAACAGTTGCACGATAAAGAGAAAACCGAAGGAGTACTAATCGAAATAACCTGATGAGACTACGGCGTCGGTAAAGCAGGGCCGGTGGAGTTGAATATGGCGTCCCTGGAGCGGGTCCGGTGCAGTGGACGAAGGCTTCGGCGGGCGCGTTGTATAGTGCTTTCGGTGAGGCGGATCTGTTGCGTCGGACGAGGGCTTGTATGAAGGGCCAGCGAAGGGGCGGACGAGGGAGTCAGTGAAGGGCCTACGCTGTGGTGGAGGGCGCCAGTTAAGCAGATCCGGTGCGGTGGACCATGATGGTGGTCAAGGAGATGTGGAGCAGTGGACAAGCCAGTCGCTGAAGCGGCTCCGGTGAAGTGGCGAGTTGGCAGTTGGAGGTTCCAAGGTGCGGAAGGTAGATCCGGCGGGGTGTGAGGTCCACCGCTGCGGCGGAGTACTAGATTCGGCGGCTTGCCATGGTTGGGGGGGTCGGGGAGGGGAAGGGGAGGGGCTCTAGGGAAGAATGTTGGGGGCAAAGAGGGGAAAATAATGGAGTTACCAAAGCAGCCCTTTTCCATTCATGTGGCAGGGGTAAAACAGGAATATCGCAGGGCTAAACTTTCGGGCGCGTGATATTTCGATGTGAGCGGGAAGTTTGAAAGCTTTTGGCGCCTAGAATTATAAGTATTCTGCTCTCGTACGGCCGACTATGATGTCATGGCCGACAATTTGTTTGTTTTGCACGCAAATAAAATGTGCAAGTTTTGAAAATCAATGTCTCCAACTCGAAACTTAGATTGTCCATTCAATTAAAATATGGACCATTGAGCTACTACAAGCAAATACCATCATACGGTCCAATTCAAATGAAATTCCAAATGTGTTTACCCTAAATATGATGACAAAAGCAAAAATGTGTATGTGTATGAATAAAGTGGATGATTATAAAGTTTGAACATGCCCGTATGTGTATATCTCTAGGTTTGATATATGAATTTGAAATCACGAAATCCCGGCTTAAAAAATGTACCTCCGTTTAAATGAATTACAAAAGCTAATGTTGGAGTCGAATTCCAAAATTCCAATCTTAGGTTTGTAATTCTGGTACATCAAGGTATATCACGCATGTTCAAAAATATCGTTATCTCATAGTACAAACTGTGAAACAAATGGATCAACCATGAGTGCACAATATCTTAATTACGCTAAAGTCCCTCAAATATAGACACCTCACTCTTTATCTGAAGTCACCCCCCCCCCCACCACCACCACACACACACACACACACACACACACACACACAGAGAAGTCGTTCTCTCCCCCAAACACCAACACACGAGCACATTAACACCCCTCTCTCTTGTAAAGTCCGGACCCCAACATAGGTCTCTATCACTTTGTCTCTCGGGCATGCACACATCTCTTCCCTCACTCTCTAGGTCTCCCGCTATCTCTCTTACCCAAGCACACGCACTATGTAGAGTGTATATTTCCCATACACACAAAACGTCGCCCCCAAACGTCTATCTCCCTAGTTATGTGGTTCTCGCGCACTCACCTCACACACCACCCCCACTGCAAACAAGCACACTTTGTCTCCTTGTGCACCACTCTCCTCTTTCTATCTCTGCCACATGCGGACCCGCCCCAGCTCCTTCCCTGCATACATATATGTCGTGACTCTTTGCATAGCTCCCTAATGTATAATTGTTCTCGATTTTGCACATTGTTCTCTACACCATCTATTCTAGATATCTCATGAAGTCCCTATCACACACACGATGACTCGCTTCCCTTGCGTCTCCGTTCATAGGCCAATTTCGGACAACATCAACATTGTCTGCCTATCTATACGCCATTTATGGGCACAAACGACCCCTCTCGCCCCCTCTCTTCCTCTCTCTCTCTCTCTCTCTCTATCTCCGTCGCTATCTCTCTCTTTCTCTCGCTCTCACACCCCTCTCCCACACACACTCTCGATGTCTCTTCCAAATAGTCTGCTCCCCCAGCCCGCACCTGTGCTATCCCGCTACTACACATGTCACACCATTCCCCCTTCCCTTATACTAGGTTTACATCATCAGTGGTCTCTCTACTCCACGTACAATCTCCCTCTCACACACAAACGCGTGCACAAACACACACAAACACGCACAAACACCCATTTATCTGGATCCTCATCTTTCCCCATGTCCGCATGTGTATCTCACACACTCACTCTCTAATTATGTATATGTGTCTCCATGTTACACAACACAAAGCCCCATGTACATGTCTCTCTCTATCCTCCACACACATAGACACAAAGAATCTGTTATCATTGCCTCAGTCTCTAACATATCACACACGCTCTCTCTCTCTCTCTCTCTCTCTCTCTCTCTCACAAACACGCTCATCAAGGGTTTCCCCGTGATAACTTACCGTATATTCATCAACAGTCGTGGCAGTACGACGAACATGAGACGTGAAAAAGAATAAATCTACACGTTCTTAGACCACCTATTATGACTACTAGGACTAGAGCAAGCCAAAAGGCGCGCCGCCGTCACCCCCTCCTTGTCGGCGACGGGAAAATCTCTGTTTTACACAGTCGAGAAGTCATTGTGCTAAGGCCCCACATGCCGAGGCGTTGAATAGAATGTAGATGCTAGTTTACGGAAGCAAGTATCGATAATACATTTGTATCTCCATACTTATATTTCTTCTCTTATAAAAAACCGAGGTGGTGATGATGGTACGTGTGCCATCTTGCAATATAGACCGTCCGATCTATATCTGACGGATGGAAATTAAACTAAAAGATACCCGCACCCCTCTCCACATTTGCAGACAAGGCCTTCCCTCGTTCATCCCTATCTCCAACAAACCTCATTGTTGAGCAATTAAGAAAGGAAGCCTCTGGAACAAACTGGCCTGGTGGCCGCTGCCGGCGTCGTCAATCCCCATGCCTCCGCTCAGTCCGACCACCAACCACCACCACACCCCACTCCTCTTCACCTTATCTCATATTTCTCGAGATATCATTAGTTTTTACACATGGGATTACTCCCGCAAGGGTCAATCACAACAAATGTTTTATAAAAAAATGCATCTTGATGTTCCGTGCAATGCACAGATCTTGCTAGTACTCCTACACAAGACTAAGTTGGTGATGCTGGTGTGTCTGCCATCCGTCGTTTCTGACCATTAGATCTACATCTAACGATTATGAGGTAAGTTGTTGCCTTTTCTCACCAACATCCCACTTGTCTACCAATTTGCAGAAAAACCCATAATTAGTATCTTAAAACCAACCACAGTCCTCCCTGACCTCACCAAAGCAGCCCAAGGAATATATTCTAATTGAAACATATGTATATCAAAATTAGAGTGTTTTGTAGCAAGTTTGTGAATAAGTATTATTCTAAATATGATTCGTTGCAACAGACATGAACATTGCTAGTATTTCCAACCATGCATTTTTTCCTAGTATTCCATAGTTTCGAGTTTTCCATCAAGATATTAGTCACTCATGGTTGATATTTACTTTCAATCATGTACACATATGCACTATGTAACTAGCCTTGCTTATTGGCTTCCAAAGCTTAACTTTCACTCCTACTTACAATATGTAGAGTATCTAACAAAAAACTACCACTTTCAATCAGCCCTATGAAGAATCTATTGTACAAAAGATAGCAAAAACATACCAAAAATTTCTCAATCCACGCCAAAAACTACTACCTAGTACTCCTACCGATTAGGTTCGTTTAAACCCATTTATGACAGGGTTGGCCCACACGTCCGCGCTGACGAGGCAGCTTAAACCAACACATTTTGTTTGACCGTTGACACGAGGGACCCATATCTGACCTTATATCCTGTTATTCCCCCTCAAATCATTATTTTTCCTGAACATTACTTCAAACAGTATTGATGCGTGTTCGTCGGTGGCGCCGGTGATGAGCGAGTTGGCCGCCGCTCCGCCGGACAGGCTGGACGCCGCGCTGGAATCCGCACGGGTTAGCAAGCTGGCTCGAGCGTGACTCACGAGCGAGCAAGCCGCCGCGCTGGCCTTCGCTCGAGCCAGATGGCTGGCCTGAGCGCGGGGCGCGCGAGCAAGCCGCCACGCTGCCGTGCCAATCTAGCTATCAAACCTTGCAGACAAGCAGCTGGACGGAGCTATCTTGGCTAGCTAGCGGCCGCGAGCGCTGGACGGAGCTGGCATCCGGGCTGCCGCAACAAGGGCTCCGCACCGCCGGCGGTTTTGACCTCGCCTTCTGCCGGTGGCGGTAGCTGCGTCCCATGGCCGAGGATGATTAGGTGGATGGGCCGGAGGTAGGAGGTCACTCGAGGATTTTTGTTGGTAAGAGCATGTACAATGGTTGATAAGGTAGTCTTATCTTAAGTCTGCCACATATGTAAGTGGTAGTAGTTTCTTGGCATTTTAGTGGTTTCTTGTAAGGAACAATGTACGTACTACTAGCGACAAAAGGCGATTCTAGGTTGCGTTGTACTCCAACGAGTACTACTAGTGGTCGCGGGAGTGTATACCTCGTTTTGTGGGTTCGATCCCGGACGAACGCACGTCGGCCTTTTTTTTAAAAATAGTACTACTACACTTCGCTGCGAGCCATATTTTACACGGGTAGTTTGAGTTTTGAAGTCGAACGGACGTGCGGCCCCACAATCTGGGTGCACTGGACAACATAGCCACATGAACGGGTTTTCCTTCCCAGCATCCCGTGGCTCGCGTGCTCACCCTAGCCGCACCTCGCTTGCAGCTTCCTCATCAGCTAGTAGCATATTTAAACTAGCGTCTCCCAATTAAGCCCGAGGAGCCGAAAAAGCCTGGCGGGGCATTGGGAACTGTGCAATATGGCTCCGTACGTAAAGTGCTCTACTACTACTCTATAGCTTGTGGCGTTGCACGCATGGACTTCACTCCGTTATCGGCTCTACTATAAAAGAAATTCCTCTTGACGTGTTTTTTTAAACGGAGGCAAAAGCTTTGCTTCATCTCATTCATAAAGAAGGAACTACTAACAAAGTTCGACGAGATCCATTACACCTCCACAAATGGAAGCGAAAAGCCTAGTCTCGCTGTATCAAATAACTCAAATGTTCTGCCCCCGCAGTAACCGTTGCTGATAAACAGGCTGCTAGTGTGTGCGTGAGAGGAGCGGCCGAGTAGGCCAGCTACTCCTACGTGATAGGAGCGGCTGAATATAACACCGAGAGTACCCACTAGGCCACTACGCAGGTGTACTTCCCCTGCATTGATAGTACAGCGATGGTTCTAGAGAATAGTAGTACCCTCCACTTCCAACTGTAGCTCCTTGGCCTTGAGATTCAAGAGTTCAAAACTGGTGCACTATACTAGACTAGACTAGAAGTACAGTACATCGCACTACTAGTTGAGAAAAGTAGTACTGGTACTGCTACAGTACGAGTACATACTCCTCCGTCACATAATGTAAGACGTTTTTTGACACTAGTTGGCGTGTACAAAAAATGGCAAAAACATACCGAAAATTTCTTAATCCACGCCCAAAGCTACTACCTAGTGCCAAAAATTTCTTACTAGTGCTATTATTTACAGTATAATGCAATCCCATAACGTTCCATAATGCTAGTACTAGTAGTAAATAACAGCCTCACCCCTTCGCTGAGGAACGATCTACAGTTGGAAGGGACGAGGCCCTGCAATTACTACGCTCTTATCTCCTCCTCGCCAGTTCCCCTCCCCCCGAAGAGAAGGCAGTTCGTCGCTGCTCCCATGGATTCGTCAGGAGGTTCTCCTCCTCGTCGGGGCTGGGAGACCTTGGACGACGATCCTCTGGGAGAAATCGCACGCCGCTCCGACGTCCTCATCGCCGCAAGACTCGGTGCTTCCTGCACCAACTTTTTCAAGACGCTGCTTAAACAAGCTTGGGAAAAGGCCATGCTTGTTGGTCTTCCATGCGTCCTCGAGGAGAAGGTTCTTCTATGGGACAATCCTTCGAACAGTCCACCGCTCCCTGGCCATGGTTGCAGTTGACTCCGCTAGAGTTGCCGACGTTGAGAGGTAGTCGGATTTTGTCCGATGAGCAGGTCAGTAATGGAGTTTGATCATGTAGTACTTAGTTATTCCATTTCCATCCCGTAATTTCTCCACTGCCCACCGTCTTATATATAGGTCTGGGTCAGTGCCAACGAAGATTGGCTTGCATGCCTCCGGCCGGATACCACCATCATTTTGCACAACATCCACAGCAGTGCGGCCATTCCGGTAGACCCCTTCTCCACCACTGGGATCGGCCTTCCGGACTGGCTGGGCTTGAATACGTATGATGATGATGATGCCTACATGAGATTTAAGAAGATAGCAATTGCGGACCCGCCGACAAAGCGATGCAGCTACGACGATTACTATCTCATCGCGGTGTTCGACATAAGGATTGCCATCAATGCAAGATGCAGTAACGGCAGAGGCTAGCGCATGTTGGCGAATGCAGATTTGTACCCCTACACGTTCGAAGACGTCGTGCGCCATCTAGGCCGTGTCTTCGCGGTGACAAGCCAGGGGACTTGTTTCATCTGGTTTCCATCCTACGGTATGAGAGATTACAAACGGAATGCACAAACCATCATTTGCATCCCTAACGGTACTCCATTATGTTGCAGGGACCAGTCATACCCCGATCAAAATAAGATCGCCGATCCTGGATGTGCATTTGCATCCGCGATTCGGTCTAACCTGGAACCTTGTAGCTGACTTTGGCATATTGGGATCAACTATCTTAGCAGTCGTTACCCATGGTACCACTGATGTGCAACATGGTCACACAATCTACCACGATCGGACCGTCACCATCTACCCGGGTATTCCATTTTTTTAACCCTCTCGCCTTCTCTTTCATTGTTGTACTAGTAGTATACTTAGTAGTACTAGTAGGAGTACTTTTTACCTTGGAGGACGCGTATAGCTAGCTAGGCCCTTGAAGACTTGAACCCACTAGCTTCCACCATTTTTGTTTTTCCATGTCTTACTATCTCATCCATGTAGCCAAGAGTGGCTATATATAATAAGCCGGTTATTTTACTTCCTCTATACCGGAGTAGCACTATTTGCTGCACAGTATTACTGACCGCCATATTTGAGCACAACATTATTATGCATGGACCTTGACTATGTACGTCACCATGTGTCCAGATCTGGGATGCCACGTGTACCAGATGAACGGCGCCGAGTTCGACCCCCGTGATGCTACGTGGGTGCCTAGGAACACTCTTGGAGAGTACTCGCTTTTCATCGGGGACAGCTACCCCATTGTGAAGCGGATGCCACATTCCGTGCACGACACGGAAGGCTTGATGTTCATGAAGCATGGTTGTGTCTTCATTGCGCACCGCTGGATGAACGACATGCTGGGACACGCTATCCCTGATTTATGCCGCTTCAGCTTGGATGAGTCTCCATCGTGTGGAAACGGACTAGAAAACTGCGACAATGATTCCCGTTGCCCACCGCTATGGATCGTGCCATCCATGAAGAACACCTAGGACTGGAACCTGGAGGAGGACATGCATGTAGCCCATCTATAACGTGTAAGTGGAGTACGGTAATTGTGAACGGTACCGTTGTGAATATATGTAGACTAGTCGTGCACAAATTTATCACATGAATTGGAGATGAACTTGTGTGGCATACTGGCATTTGTCCTTTAGAATTTATTACTAGTAAATGTGTTATGTGTACGTGCAACTTGTGTGGTTGTTGCACGGGCTCCAACACGCTCTTTGAGAAAAAAAGGTGGCACAACTTTGGATATACGTGACGTGGCGGCATCATACAGTAGCAGCGTTCGCTATAGTTGTAGTACACTCCTACTAGGACGACAACTCCTATAAAACCTTTTTTTTGTAGTTCAACTCCTATAAAACCTTGCGCTTGGCTCTTTGCCTCTTCGGGAGGTCAACAGTTTGTACCCGTGTGAACCTTGCACTTGGCTCTTCGCCTCTTCGGAAGGTCCAACAATGATGATACTACAGTACAATATGCTTCTGGCAATCTGACACCGATTGAACTACTGCACGTCCACCGCGAGGGCAAGGGTGAGGGCGAGGGAGAGAGAGAGGGAGGGAGAGGGCGCTGTAGTCAAAACCCTCTCCTCGTCTTGCGAACCACCGCGCGCGTGGGCGAGGGAGAGGCGTAGTAAGCAAGCTTCTCCTCGTTCGGCGAGTTGACGGGACACATCAAAGGAGTACTAGTACTAGTAGTAGTCCATACTGTGTCCTTTCGGATTAATATGGCTTAATTTGAAACGAGAAAAATACACTGGCGGTCAAAGTATGTAACAATACGCTCTTTACGGTCACTATATATAGTTTTGCGGTGATTACACGATCACTAGCTCATCGTAGAGCACCGTATTGCACCCTACTGACCGGCCACATAGTCGACGTGGCACTTTGTTGACTGGTTAAATTGTCACCTGGTTTCTGGGTCCCACCTGTCAGTTGGCAGAGCAAAGAAATCAGTTAAACAAAACTTTACACAGGCGCGACACGAGTCCAACCCTTGCGCGCGAACCTCCCTGGCTATGTACGTGAGTGCATGCACGTGTCCTCCCTCGGTCTTCCAACAAAGAGTGTACATCGGCTACAAAACAAAGAGTGTTGTACATAATGTACATCTACACTTCCAATGCATTTAGACTTTAATCTAAATCGATATTGATTGACTAATGCACCAACTTTTGTTGTAGGTATAGGCTACATGTCTATCCTTAATTATAGCATGCAACGGCCTTCATTTAATCTTCTTATCTCAATGGTCACATGCACACATAAGTCTGCTACTTTTGGGCGTTAATTATGCCTGGTCAATGTGTAAATCTCTAAATGTATAGTCTTTCACGGACGTAGGGAGTAGGTTGAGCACTTGAGCGTGAGCTGTGTGTGTTGCGTCATGTGCTGTGTGCCGCATGGGTGCGTGAGTGTTGCGTGCGTCCATGTGTACGTGTGAGTGTTGCATGTTGCATGCATGCATGCATGCATGGGGCTTAATCCGTCCCATTGACATGTTCATATTTCAAGCTTCCTCTGTTCCCTCCATATGGTGATATTCCCTCTGTTCCCAAATAGTACGGAGTAAAGCCTCCCTCTGTTCCCAAATACGGAGTATTTGTCTTTCTACAGATTTCAACAAGTGACTAGGTACGGAGCAAAATGAGTGAAGTGAGCGTAGAGGCATAGGGATACTATAGAAAGGAAGTCCTCGCGATCCATTATTCCCCATCTCGGTCAGAGAGAACTATTCAACTAGTCTTCGCAGTGAAGTGACAATACACGCTGCAGCAGATGGGACACGTAATTAATAAGCTGAACCAGCGTGTTGTTGTTACTAAATCAGTCTTACCCAGTACTGCCATCATGTTTGCCAGTAGAGCACGCTTCCGCAAATACGCCTACGCACCTCTGTCCTCCATTAACTGACATATGGGCCCTCTTGTGGTAGACCCACATGTCATCGGTGTAACTATTTACACTCCGAAGGATGGTATATCCTGGTAGTAGTACTAGTAGAATTGAGATTTAATGCACTTTCTTCCCCGTCTTCCACTCTTCTTCCTCCTCTCTTCTTCCTCCTCTCTTCCCCATCGTCGGCCGCACACCATTTACCCCCGCTCACTGCTCACCCGCCCGCGCCATCTTCCTTGGTAGCTCGCGCCTACCATATCCCCCCGCTCACTGCTCGGCCACACAAGGAGAAGCTTCTTCGCTCGCCCGCCTGAATCCACTTCCCCGCTGGCTTGCAGGCACCGAAAACCCCAATGGCAGAACCGACTGACACGCAGATCCGCGATTGGAATTCCCTCCCCGATGTTCTCTTGGAGCAGATCCGTAGTCATATGGACCTACTCAGCACCGTCCGTCCGGCCGCATGCTCGGTGTCTTTGTACCGTCTACTCATCTGCAACCGGTCGGCTCTTTTCAAGACACCCTGCTTGCTGACGCCCGATCCTCGCAGGTGGCCCAGACACCGACTTGACGATCCTACGGAGGTTGCCGTGGTGCCCCTCGACATGCTACCACTACCCGTCCACTTGTCCTTCATGCGCGGCCACTACTGGGCGGGCATGAAGGCCAACTGGATCGTCCTCATCCACCACACCGGTAGTCCGTGGCGTCTCGTGGATATCTACACCCAGCGAGAGATCACCCTTCCATCGTTGGATACCGCCGACATCGAGCCTCGCGGCCCGCCGGACACTCCTGCCTACTACGCACGAGACGCGTCAAGCTTTTGGCTCGACCTCGGTTTGCAGAAGTTGTAATCTACGAAGTGCCCACACCATCAGAAGACTACATGGATTACAAGCTCATTGCCTTGTTCAACATGGGATTAGTCTATCTGGAATCCGGTCGCCATACATGGTTATGGTTCATCATCAATCTTGTTGAGGCAACATTTCTGTCTGATGCTATAGTGCATGATGGCATCGTTTACGCGGTCGACGCACAGATTGGCTGCCTATACTGGTGGAATCTATCGTCGTGTAATTGTTCTATCTCATCTCATCTTTACCTTATGAATACGACTGCCTATTCATTTGTTACAAATTTAGAATGCATAGCATGTCTATAACCACATCATTGCTATGTGTTCCTATCATTTCCTAGATTTTTATGACCACACATGTTATTGTTAGAGTTGATATGAGAACAATTGGCATCTAATGATTGTTAGAATACATATTATGAGCATGACATCATGATTGCTATATGTTACTCTCGTTTACAAGATTTTTATAACAACACATGTTATTGCTTAGAGTTGATATGAGAACAGTAGTAGTAAGTGCTATGGTAGAATATGAGTAGGCGCTGTCATAGCTGTTTTCCTCTCATTGTTACATGATGTTTGAACCATGACATGTTTCTAGAATATGAAAGCCATTGGCTTATTTTTTTAACTTGGGGTATGATTATGAGCACGGCATTGCAATTCTCTGTCTATGATATGTGTCACTGTTATAATAATCTTAATTCCACACATACTCTGAACATGATTGTTTATTTTTGTCCTTTTGGTATCCAGTTTGAATTGTTGCAGCAGACGCAAATGTGCTGGCCTTCATGATTCCAGGACCTGGAATCATACCAGCCGATGGTGGTGGTTTATCGCTCGTTTAGCTGACGGCGGTAATTTGATGCTCATTCGCACGTACCAAATTGACCAAACCATTACATCAAACCACATGCAGTACAATGCGTGGGGCGTTCATGACATTGATGGCTATGGCTGATTCGTGTTCGAGAAATATCCCAGCTCCGTTGGGCCAGGCGTATTCAACTGGAGGCGGGTCTACAGCCTCGGCAACCACTCCTTGTTCCTCGGGCTCAATTATTCGATCATCCAACCAATCATCGATCATATCACCGGCGATGATTACTGTGCTATGCAACTTCCATTCGCGAGGGGGGCTGTGTTTACACATCATACCATGGGTTTCATGAATCACCATATCCAGAGATTCGTCGACACAACTTGTTGCCAGGTAATCTTCAGTGTGTGAAAGGCATCAAGCTTCCATGCGATGGATGGCTTTTGCAAACCCGACATGCGGCGATGTGGTTCATGCTAACAACAAATATGCACAACTTGATTCGTGCTGATATGTAGACTGAGCCATGTATTCTGCTGCTGTAGCACGACCCTCTTTTGTTGGATATTATGTACTGTTGTTAGTTTGAAGCAATCCTCTGGTTTGAAGGATAGATACCTTCCTGGGATGAAGTGCATCCTAACTCACCTGCGTAGGATGTACTGATAATGATGGTGGAGATGCTGTGTAGAAGCCATATATATATATCAGTTAGGCTTCAAGTGCGTACTTGTTAGTTAAACCTATGTATAAATTGTGACACTAAATACGACTAGTAAGTAGTACAGTAGCAGTACTAGTATACGTCGGCCAAATTATTCATCATGTCCACACATTGAATTGACGTGACAACACGCTGGGCGTGAGGTGACACAAGAATCCCGGTGGCGTGTTCGGGTATTCTAGACTTCAGATTTGGAGTACCACTTATCTGTCGAAATCTTTCATTATTCACTTAAAACAGTCGATTGATCATACATTGAGTATCATATAACTAGAATTACCGATGCAAGTCGAAGAAGGATTGGCCGATGCTGCCGGCTGGCGTCAAGTTCGATCCCACGGATCAAGAGCTAATCGAGCACCTTGAGGCCAAAGTGAGTGCTGACAGTGTGAGATTTCAATCTCTCATTGACCAACCATCGACAGCGAGCACAGCATATGCTACACCCAACCTGAGAAACTTCCAGGTAAGACACCGATCGGCCGTCTACTTGCACAAACATATTCCTTTGTTTATAGCTCTATTTTTCTTTTTAGACGCAGACCTGGTGAAGCAATTAAAATTTCACAGTTAATAAAAAGTGAAACAAGTGACTGCAACATGCCAAAGATGTTATGAAAATGCCAACTACGTACACTAAAACCTGTATTCCACAATATTGCAGGTATCATACTGAGTGGCCTAAGGAAGCAATTCTTCCAGCGCAATTCCAGGGCATTCAAAAGGGGCACGTGGACGCGTCGCAAGATACAATCGGAGTGCGGCATGCACGCGATGTGGCACAAGACCGGCAATACCTGGCCGGTGATGGTCAACGGCCTGTAGAGGGGCAGCAAAAAAGGTTCTAGTGCTGCACACCAACAAGAACTTCGACCAGCAGAGGACCAACTGGGTGATGCACCAGTACCACCTCGGGGACCTGGAGCAAGAGAAGGAGCGGGAACTGGTCCTCTGCAAGATTTTCTACCAGACGAACACTAGGGCCAAGAGTAAAAAGATTATAAGTTAGTTAGGTATTGGTAGTTGTACTACCTTGTCATCCGCAAGTTGGTATTGTTGTTAACGATCTTTTGGTATGAACTTGCATTTGCTTCCAACCATCATGCCGAGGGTCGGCGTGGATATAAAGCTGAATCATTTGTTTCGAAACAAATTTTCAGGCACCTGATTTTTATTTGATGGGTAGCATAAGTACCCGCCGTTCGAATTCCCAGTTCTCCAATTTTTTCGAAACAAGTGCATGAACTTATTATCACGATAAAAAAAAACAATATCCGTGCTGCATCCCAGTTATCAGTCTGTACTTGCAGAATTCTCTCGTTTATTGAGCACGTATATTGTTTTTTCAGGTCGAGCAAGTTTCAACTGGGCTGCGGATTGCCTAGGGTTGGTTTTGTTTTTAACAGGCCCAGCACATGACGACAACGGGGCACAAAGATCCAACTGGTATCTACTGGCCTCTGGCCCGCCAGCGTTAGTTATATTTTGTCTTACAACATCTGCAGGCAGTTTTTTTACTGAATCAAACACACAGCCCAGTTCTATTTTCCTCTTAAAATGCATGCCCTACATCCGTTTTCTAATCTCTACCTATAGTTTTACTAGTTCATATTCACGTATCATTATATTGAAAACACATGAAATTCCCTTTTCATATTTACATCCTTATTTTTGTTGTTTTTTCCCACCCAGTGCTGATTTTTTTACCACTGGTTTTCCCTTAAACCAACTCAATTGTCCCACGTCTTATTTGCTCACAAAAACAAAACGATTTTTTTGGCAAATCAATAAGTTCTTAAAAAATGTTTATCATTTCGGGATTACAACAGTTCGGACTCCACCGAAATATGCAAAATAAGGTTGAACTTTTTGACCGTGGTCCTGGGTAGAAAATGGGCTGTAATAAGTTACTTAAGAATTAGCAAATGGGCTGCAAATTATAAAAAATAGCAAATGGGCTTTATGTTGTGTGCCACAGATTTGGAGGCTGACTTGTGGGCCTACCAAGTTCATGCGTACACAAGGTTTCGCAAAAAAGAAACTTAGTCAACTCGACTCTACCAGCGTCAGACCGTTAGATGTCAATCTAATGGCAATCGTGCTTCTTCAGTCTCTGATCTTCCTGCCCCAGCCGCCCAAACCAGCGCCGTCGGAACCGCCTGCTCCCACCTCCCGTGGCCGGCAGTGCTGCCGGGAAGGCCTCACGGCCCCATCATACTCGCATCCCTGGTCTGTTTATCCCTCTACTCACCCACACCTCCTGTTATTTTCCGGCGACGGCAGCCGAACCAGTCAACCCTCGTACTCTCCACCGCGTGGGCAGCCACTGCCGTGTCTTCCCCGGCTCCGTGTCATTCCCTTCGTAGGCCTCGCCGTCGTCCACCGCCCTGGTGCTCTCGACGCGACGTGGTCAACGATGTCCATCCAATGGCCGTAGTGCTTCTTCAACCTCTGGTCTTCTTGCCCCTGCCGCCCAAAACAGCGCCGGTCGTGCCGCATGCTCCTGCCTCCCATGGCCGGCTGTGCTGCCGCGAAGGCCTCACCGTCCCCATACTACTCCCACCGCTGGCTAGGCTATTCCTCCACTCACCCACTCCCCCTGTTATTCTGCGGTGATGGCAGCCTCACACCGCAGCCGAACCAGTGAACCCTCGTGCTCCTCTCCGCGTGGGCATCCACTGTCGCGTCTTCCCCGGCTCCGCGTCGTCCCCTTCCTCGGCCTCACTGTCTTCCACTGCCGTGGTGCTCTCGGCACGGCGTGGTCAATGTGGTCAACGACCGACTTCCATCGGAAGAGTACTATACGTGGAGAGGCTGACAACTGGGTCCATGACAGCCGCAAGGAAGTGCCTCCTTATTACGCGCAAAACAATTATTCCTCCACCTGACAGCAGGGACCCACCGGACGGGCCACTAGTATTTCACGGAAAAAAACGTTTCCCCCCTGACTGCTGGGACCCACCGGACGGGCCACCGTATTTCGCGAAAAAAATGTTTGCCCCTGACTGCTGGGACCCACCGGACGGACCACCGTATTCCATGAAAAAAACGTTCCCCCCGCTGTCAGCTCGGACCCATCGGAAGTGCCTCCTTATTACACACAGAAAAATGAATAATCCTCCTGCTAGCTGGGACCCACCATGGTGGGAGGCTGACTTGTGGGCATACTAAGTTGACGGGGACGGAGGGCTTTGTCAACTTAGTCAATATGAACGATTCTAGCTCCAGTGACCGTACGATGTCCATCCAACGGCCGTCGTGCTTCTTCAATCTCTGCTCTTCCTGCTCTAGCCGCTCAAACAAGCGCCGGCGGGACTACCTGCTCCCTCCTCCCCGTGGCCGGCTGTGCTGCCGCGCAGCCCTCACCACCCCACCGTACTCCCATCGCTGGCCTAGCCATCCCTCTACTCACCCACACCTGCTGTTATTCTCCGGCGATGGCAGACGAACCAGTAAACCCTCGTACAGTCGTACTCCCCTCCGTGTGGGAAACAACTGCCGAGTCTTCCCTGCCTCCGTGTCGTTCCCTTCCTAGGCCTCGCCGTCGTCCACCGCCCAGGTGCTCTCGGCGCGGCCTGGTCAACGTGGTCAACAACCGACATGCATCTGAAGTGGACTGTATGTGGAGAGGCTGACAGCTGGGTCCACGGCCGCACGCAAGGAAATGCCTCCCTATTACGCGCAAAATAATGATTCCTCCACCTGACACCGGGGACCCACCGAAAGGGCCTCTGTATTTTGCAAAAAAAAAACGTTACCGCCGCTGACAGCTCGGACCCACAAGCATATCTTCGCAGGCAAGGAAGTGCCTCCTTATTACGCACAAAAAAAATGAATTACTCCCCCTGTTAGCTGGGACCCAGTATAGTGGCAGGCTGACTTGTGGGCCTACTAAGTTGACGGGGACGGAGGGCTTTGTCAACTTAGTCAATATGCACGATTCTAGCTCCAGTGACCGTACGATGTCCATCCAACGGCCGTAGTGCTTCTTCAACCTCTGGTCTTCTTGCTCCAGCCGCCCAAACCAGCGCCGGTCGTGCCTCGTGCTCCTGCCTCCCGTGGCCGTGTGCAATGCGGCGGAGGCGTCACTGCCCCCTACTACTCCCACCACCGGCTAGGCCATCCCTCTACTCACCCACACCCCCTGTTATTCTGCGGCGACGGCAGCCTCACACCGCAGTGAACCAGTGAACCCTCGTACTCCTCTACGTGTGGGCATCCACTGCCGTGTCTTCCCTGGCTCCGCATCGTCCCCTTCCTAGGCCTCGCCGTTGTCCACCGCCCTGGTGCTCTTGGTGCCGCGTGGTCAACGTGGTCAAGGAACGACTTCCATCGGACGTGGACTATACGTGGAGAGGCTGACAGCTGGGTCCACGGCTGCAGCAAGGAAGTGCCTCCTTATTACGTGCAAAATAGTTATTCCTCCACCTGACAGCGGGGACCCACCGGACGGGCCACCGTATTTCACGAAAAAAACATTTCCCCCTGACTGCTGGGACCCACCAGCTACATCTTCGCACACAAGGAAGTGCATCCGGGCAAAAAAAAAAGGATTCGCCCCCCTGACTGCTGGGACACACCAGCTACATCTTCGCACGCAAGGAAGTGCGTCCGGGCAAAAAAAAGCGATTCGCCCCTCTTACTGCTGGGACCCACCAGCTACATTTTCGCACACAAGGAAGCGCCTGACAGTCGGGACCCACCTGGTCGAAGCGTACGTAGCGTTGTCATTCTGGTCGCGAACGTGTACGTACATACTGGTCGTTGTAGAGGCGCGCACATGTCGTAGTAGAGGCGCGCGCGTAGCATGTACACGTACGTACAACGGCCAGGGTGTAAGAAAGAAAATACGGCCACGTATGTGTACATACGGGCGGGGTCTCGAACGCCTACTCACGCATACGTACGGCGAGGGCTCGTGTACATGGCTGGGTCGGAATGGAGAAACAGCATCGTCGTCGTGTTCATGGGGAGGCAACGGAATGCGTCGTGTTCATGGGGAGGCAACGGAATGCGTCGTGTTCATCTGGAGGCAATGGAACGCGTGGGAGCCAACCGGCTTGGACAGAATAGGCAATGGAAACGAGGCCTGGCGTACCGCACAATGGAGGAAACGGCCTTGTGTTTGACCGGCCACGTTCGGAACGGGGTCCAGTTGATCGAGAGGGGTGTGGCGTATCGCAAAACGGAGGAAACGGACCTCCTACGGTCAAAACGGGGGTCCTGTTGATCGGGAGGGGTGTGGCGTACCGCAAAACGGAGGAAACGGACCTCCTACGGTCGAAACGGGGGTCCTGTTGATCGGAAGGGGTGTGGCGTACCGCAAAACGGACGAAACGGACCTCCGACGATCGAAACGGGGGTCCTGTTGATTGGGAGGGGTGTGGCGTACCGCAAAACGGATGAAATGGACTTGTGTTGGAGCGCTACGGTCGAAACGGGGGTCCTGTTGATTGGGAGGGGTGTGGCGTACCGCAAAACGGAGGAAACGGACCTCCTACGGTCGAAACGGGAGTCCTGTTCATCGGGAGGGGTGTGGCATACCGCAAAACGGGACTCCATGGGATACTGTTCATCTCCACCGTCGACCTCCTCCAGCTTCCACGGGATACCGTCGACCTCCTCTAGCCTCCACGGGCTCCTGTTCATCCAGCCTCCACCGCGCGCTACTCCACCGGCTACTATTCAACCACCCCTCCACGGGCACCCCTCCACCGTCTACTGTTCATCCAGCCCTCCACACCACGGGGTCCTATTCAACCACCCCTCCACGGGCACCCCTCCACCTTCTACTGTTCATCCAGCCCTCGACACCATGGGGGTCCTGTTCAACCACCCCTCCACGACCACCCCTCCACCGTCTACTGTTCATCCAGCCCTCCACACCACGGGGTCCTGTTCATCCAGAGGCAACGCCACCACTCACTGTTCATCCAAACCCCCCCCCCCCCGCAACACTCACTGTTCATCCAATCGATCGGCTTTAGTTAGTAGCAGTAGCGAAGGAATCGCTTCAGCGGGTTCAGTTAACAGCCATCGCTCGATCGCTCGGGTTCAGTAACGCGTAGCCTGCAGTGCAATCGCTCGGGTTCTGTTAGAGCCCAACGCCTCGCTCGGGTTCAGTTAGAGCTAACGCCTCGCACACACGCGCGTACGTGTATGAGAGAAACGCGCATCGCTCGGCCCCCGACCTCCCACCGTAACCAGCAACTCCCCGAAATTTTCCTCCCCCTCGCTTCTACCACGGTTTTTTCCGTCTTGGACGGTGAGGGAGTCCTGGATTAGGGGGTATCCGGACAGCTGGACTATGTACAACGTCCGTACAATTGAAGCGTGAAGATACAAGACTCAAGACTTCGGCCCGTGTCCGGATGGGACTTTCCTTGGCGTGGAAGGCAAGCTTGGCGATCCGGATATTATATTTCCTTCTTTGTAACCGACTCCATGTAAACCCTAGCCCTATCCGGTGTCTATATAAACCGGAGAGGTTGGTCCTTAGAAGGTCGATCACAATTACATTCATACCATCATAGGCTAGCTCCTAGGGTTTAGCCTCTACGATCTCGTGGTAGATCTACTCTTGTACTACCCATATCATCAATATTAATCAAGCAGGAAGTAGGGTTTTACCTCCATTGAGAGGGCCCAAACCTGGGTAAACATCTGTGTCCCTTACTTCTTGTTACCATCAGCCTTGACGCACAGATCGGGACCCCCTACCCGATATCCGCCGGTTTTGACACCGACAGTGGTGCTTTCATTGAGAGTTCCTCTGTGACGTCGCCGTCAGGCTCGATGGCTCCTTCAATCATCATTAACGATGCTGTCTAGGGTGAGACTTTCCTCCCCGGACAGATCTTCGTGTTCGGCGGCTTCGCGCTGCGGGCCAATTCGCTTGGCCACTTGGAGCAGATCGATAGCTATGCCCCCGGCCATCAAATAAGGTTCGGAAACATGAACTACACGACGGATATCCGCGGAGACTTGATCTTCGTCGGATTCGGGCCAGCGCCAGAAGCGCCGAACAGTCGCGATGAGCACGGCTTAGACCTGCTGTCAGACATCGCTCGGGATATCTTCCCGGCAGAAGCCTCGGATATAAATCCGAGACAGGTTGCTTCGCCTAAGGACGGAGGGCTAGACCCCGCCCCGCGGGCCGTACCTTCATCGGCGATGGAGCCGAACACAGGTTTCACCTCTGAGGGAACCTGTGACTCCGGACCCCCGGATTCATATCCGGACACAGGTTCCAGTCTGCGCGCCCCCGAGCCCGCCGATCCTGGTTGGGCCCCGGTGATGGAGTTCACCGCGGCGGACGTTTTTCAGCACTCGCCCTTTGGCGACATGCTGGACTTATTGAAGTCTCCCTCCTTGTCGGGAGACTCCGGGCCGAACTATGTCCGGCTCGAGTGGGAAGCAGACAACGACAAAATTCGTTGCCCACCCACCACCCACTTCATTGCCACGATCGATGATCTAACCGACGTGCTTGACTTCGATTCCGAAGACATCGACGGTATGGACGACGATGTAGGAGAATCACAGGGGCCACCGCTCACCGGGCGGTGGACGGCCACCTCCTCATATGATATATATATATATGGTGGATACTCCAAAGGAAACTAATGGCGACGAGGCAACGGAGGAAAACCCCTCAGGAAGAAAGGCACAACATGTGCATTATCGGTACCACTCCAAACCCCGCCACACCAAAAACGGCCCCGGAAACGAGAGCAGTCCGGACGGTGCCAAAAAGGAATACAACCCGAGTCAGCCTACACTTAAGCAGGCCGGACCAATGATGACGGGATACTGGGAGAGGGACAATCACACACCCCCCTCCGACGACGAGGCAAGCCTCGGCAACGACGAATTCGGCGTACCAGAGGACCCAGTGGAACAAGTTCGCTTCAAGCGACGGCTCATGGCTACAGCAAGGAGCCTGCAAAGGAAACAAGAGCAGCTCACAGCTGACCAAGATGCGCTAGAGGATAGGTGGACCAAGATACTGGCCGCCGAAAAATACGAACTCGAGAGCCCCAATAAAGGGCACATACGGCACAACTGGCTACCTCAACGCGAGCAGGAAAACCATGGGCACGCACGCAGACACCCACGCATCACTACGGTCCAAGGCGGCAAGCAGCAGATACGAAGAGGCACCCTCAGACCTCGGCATAAAGGTCATAAACATCAAGACAAGGAAGCTGGTGCCAAGTCCAGCAACGCTCAGTCCGACAAACAGGGAAAGAGAAGCACAAGCCTACTCGACCGAAGATACACGCTGGATCAGCCGTGTGAAATTCACGGTACCCCGAGAAGGACGGCAAAGTATACCAATAGAGAATGAAGGATTCTCAAAACAAAAAGCGGCTGGTCGCACGCCGGAAGCAATAAAGGGGAGATGCCTCGTCAAGACCCCCCCAGAGCGTAACAGTATGGCCGACCACCCAAGACCACCTAAACCACGACAAGTTAATTGCAGTGCCTCTAGACCTAGTAATCCGGAGGCTCCATAACACACAAAGCCCACAAGGGTATGACGCCACGGAAAACATCTCCTAAAAGATGTAAGGCGCAAAGGCCAAGTTCTGTTGGCCCACCACTCTAAACGGTTGCCTTCAGACCATCCAAAAATGCTACGCCAAAGTATAAATCCTCGGCACCTTCCCATACGATAGCTTACCGTATGCTAACGGGAAAAACCACGTCAACTAGATTCTACGTGGTAAATTACCCAGGCCAACCATCCGGACATCCACTACGGAGTCCGTACTACCTCACGGTCTAATGACTGGGCACACCAGGGCCCGATTAGGGACCCTGGGAGCAACAACAAGAGGACACCTAGCTGTCTTCAAGCATTTCGCATTTGCAAACTAACGATTGACGTAGAACAGAACTGGCGGCATGGAATTATCCCAGACACACAAAGGAAGGAACATGCAGGTAGAAGGCAGTTCGGATTCATTCTCGACCCGCTCACAGCCCCCTCCAGTCCAGCCATAACAGGTTCTGTCAAACAACACCTCTTTCCATACATCATACTAATATGCATAGACATAAAATTCTACTACAATGCGTAAATAGCAATTACCGGCTGTCGTTTATCGCCGACACCTCTTTGCCGAAAATGAAAGCCATGCTCCGTGTTCGCCTGGTTGCACCAGGGGCTCCACAGTATGGGAAGCAAGTCTGACCACCTTTTCGGTCGTTCGGCACCCCGAACTTATAGCACTATATGCATCTGCTCCAAATCATGTCTTGGGTCATTGGTTGGGTTTGCCCGGCTCCCATGTTTTGGTACCTTACGTTCCGTTCTACCGGCTAAGGTAGCGCTGGGAGAACTACTGCGATTGTGTCCAGGTTCAGCCGGACGAGCACCTCAGTAGAGAAAGCCGAGAACCGACTGTCATGATGAAGGGAGAGCCGGTGCGCTGTTCGAGAGGTCATAAAATCCTTAAATATTTATTCCGCATAACGCCATCATAAATGCTAAGTGCGACGGATCGGTCTACTGATTAGGCGCCAATAGAGCCCCTAGTTCGGCCTTTCGAGCACTAGGGGCTGCGCCGACCATACTCAAATTCCTATGGCTAAGTGAGAGTAATAAAGCCCTATAGTCTGATTGCCTGGTTCACGGAAAGATACACCTCCTTAAAAGGACCCAACTATGGGATAAAGAGCGTTCAGATATATCCCGAACACCCCCGTATCCTTTTTACGAGGGGGCAGAAGCCGATGACTGGCCAACTCCCAGAATTTGCATACAATAAACAGCTGCACAGGAAGAACATATGTTCAAATAAAACAGGCAATATATAACAAACATGCCATTATCCCATATTACAACAAGTGGCATAGATGCCCTCAGGGAAATATGATGTCTTTAGTACACTTGTCCGCCACAAGGTGGGCCCCTTTCATCACACCTTCATAATACAGCTCGGGCTTGCAGTGTTCCTTACCCTCCGGCGGCCCCTCAGTGATCAGCTTTTCCGCGTCAAGCCTCCCCCAATGCACTTTCGCATGGGCAAATGCCATACGCGCACCTTCTATGAAGACTGATCGCTTGATAGCATCTAGCCGAGGATAGGCGCCCACGATCCGCTTAACGAGTGCAAAGTAGCTGCTTGGAATCGGATCCGCAGGCCACAGCTGGACAACTAAGTCCTTCATGGCTAGTTCGGCCGCCTGGTGCAGTTCGATCAGATGTTTCATCTGATCGATAAATGGCACCGGATAGTTCAGTGCCAGATACTGCAACCAGAAATCCCTCTCCGCAGTCTTCTTCTCCTCAATGCGATAAAATTGAGTAGCATCTGATATGCTGCGCGAAAGATCCGCAAAAGCCCCTGGAAAAAATAAGAATTCAGCCTGACGCTTGGATTCTTCACATTCTAACATACACGAAGCTAAGAATACATAAGGCCTTACCAGCCGCCACTTTTCGGGCCTCCTGAATGTCCTGCACAGCACCTCGGGCTTCTTCCCGAGCACCTTTTGCATCCTCGAGAGGTTGGGTGAGCTTGGATTCTTTCCCTTTTAGACTCTGCTCCAAGCTCTCGCTTTTCTTCACAGCTTCCTGGAGCTCCCGCTCAGCGGTGATAACCCTGGCCTCGTGTTTTTCACGAAGCGCATGTTCGGCCCCAGCCTTCTTGTTGGCATTAGCCAAAGCTTTCTTTAGTGCCTCGTATTCGGCACACACTCCTAGAGCACACAATACTAATTTTTTTTATTTCTGCACAACCATTCGTTCGTGCCAACTACAAGACAAATGTTTTCAACATACCCTACTTGTCTTCCAGTTGCTTCCTCACACGGCCGAGTTCTTCCTTGGACCGTGCAAGGTTCTGCTTCAGTTCGGAAACTTCCACCTTGACAGCGGAAGTCCTCTCTGCGGATGCCTGTTTTCACACCAAAGGGTATACGTCATTTACACAGGCTCTTGCGAAGGCAGGGGGTATGATCCCCTGCCCGGCTCTATCTCCTTCGCCGGACAGTGTATCAGGGGCTACTACTTATATTATGACAATTCCTTAACGGTTTCCTAGGAGAAATACCTCAAAAGCCTTTATAAGACTAAGGCAGGACGCGTTCAGCCCGCTCTCGGCGGATTGAATCCTTTCAACCACCTCGCCCACAAGGGCCCGATGCTCGTCGACAATAGACGCGTTCTTCAACATTATCAATAGACCGCCAGGCAGCTCTGCTTGAACAGAGGACGCCGGCGGCGTAGGCTGGCCCCCCACCATCAGGGGGGCTGCTTGCTCGATCCCAGAACCCTAGAGGTCTCGGGGGCCATATCCATCCCTGCGTGTTTGGCACCAGGGATATGTCCTCCCTAGTCCGGGTCTTGTCGAGACGACACCTCAGTGTCGCGCCCAGACTTGGGGGAAGGGGCCTGCGGAGGCGTCTCGCTCGCCAAAGCGTCCGAGTCCAGTGAATCCTCCGACGAGGACTGGCCGGCGCAGGACCTTGCCGGACTGTGCAATATGTAGGCAACAGTCAGAACCACTATACCCAAAAAACGATCCCGGACGCATATGCGTGATCGGATACTTACGACTTCTCCAGGGGCTGGGCCCTGGGAACCCACTCCGGGCTGCTATCGGCAGCCGTGGGGGATGCCCCTAGGAGGGAATGTTTCCCCCTCTTGGGCGATCCGGCCTCCAGAGATGCGGAGGCCGTCCTCTTCCTCCCACCTTCAGAGTGAGGCTCATCCTCCTCTGCTTCCTCCTCTTCGTCCTCGGACGAAGGATCGTTGCTGGAGTCTTCGGATCTGGCGTCCGAAACCTCGCGATGGCGAAGGCCACCCTGGGTCTTCTTGACCTTCTTGGAGGCCTCCTTCTTTGGCGCCTTATAAGGTGCGGGGACCAACATCTTCGTCAGAAGAGGTCCGGCCGGTTCCTCCGGCAGGGGGGCTGGACAATGTAGCCGCTCCACCTTCTTTACCCATCCCTGAGGTTGCAATGAAATACGATAAGGGTGTCTCCCACATGATGTGCCAATTAAAGCATAAAAAGATAGAGTGTGGGTGTGACTTACCGAGCTGGGAGAGTGGGATTATTGATACCCATGGTCCTCGGCGGGGCCCGGCCACAATTTGCCAGACTTAAAGAGCACCTTCCAGATATCCTTGTGGGTGGAGTCGTAAAGCTCCTGAAAGGTTTGGTGCTCGGCCGGATCGAACTCCCACAGGGTACAAGCTCGACGCTGGCAAGGGAGAACCAGGCGAACTAGCATCACCTGGACTACGTCGACGAGTTTGACGTCCCTATCGATCACGCCTTGGATGCCTGTCTAGAGCAGTAACAGCTCGTCAGACGAGCACCAGTTCGGGCCCTTCTCGGGCCAGGACGTGAGCCGCAGTGGAGCTCCGAATCTGAACTCTGGAGCTGCCGCCCACTTCTTGCCGCGTGGTTCGGTGATATAGAACCACTGCTGCTGCCACTCCTTGACGGAGTCGTTGAAAGCGCCTTTCGGCCAGACAGCCTTGGGCATCTTGCTTATCATGGCGCCGCCGCACTCGGCATGTTCGCCACTCACCACCTTGGGCTTCACATTGAAAATCTTCAGCCATAGGCCGAAGTGAGGTGGGATCCGGAGAAAGGCCTCGCACACAACGATGAACGTCGAGATATTAAGGAAGGAGTTGGGGAAAGATCATGAAAATCGATCCCGTAGTAATACATGACTCCCCGAACAAACGGGTGAAGGGGAAACCCGAGCCCATGGACGAAATGGGGAAGGAACACGACTCTCTCATGAGATTCCGGAGTAGGGACGACCTGTCCCGTCGGGGGAAGACGGTGGCCGATCTTCTGGGCCAGATACCCGGCTCCCCGGAGCTTCTTGATGTCCTTCTCCTGGATAGTTGAGGCCATCCATTTGCCTCCTGCTCCGGACATCTTCAGAAAACTTCCCTTCGGTGGGGGAGAAGAGTGCTTGGGCGTTAGGGCTCGCACAAAGGGGAATGAGCCAGCAGGAGAAGGAAGCGTGGGTGAAAGAGAAAGGAACCTGACCTCCTTATAAAGGCGATAAAGGCTTTTTGTGCTTCCCCACTTGCCTGGTGGAACCCGTCCGCCTCCCACTTGCCGCGATTGGCAGCACGGTTAGATTACCCATGCCCGTATTGATGAGAATCCCGTAATAAGGGGGAACGATCTTTGCTTTGACAAGACGTGTCACAGAAACTGCCTCGTGATATGCGTTGTAGCTGGTTGTGTGGAAACGGTTTGAATAATGGATCCGATCATAATAACGTGTCACGTCATTAGGAAAAGTTGTCAGTAGATTGCATTTGTGAAATATCCTCCTCTCTATGGTGGTATGCGAAGATCATTTTTTCATATCCGGACATGATTTGAGTGTTCGGTGATTACTTTGGAGTATTCGGTGGACGAACCCGCCTTGCAATGCCAAAGACAATACTGCGCGCCGGACTCATCGTCATTGAAGCTTGGTTCAGGGGCTACTGAGGGAGTCCTGGATTGGGGGGTATCCGGACAGACGGACTGTGTACAACGTCCGGACTATTGAAGCGTGAAGATACAAGACTCAAGACTTTGGCCCGTGTCCGGATGGGACTTTCCTTAGCGTGGAAGGCAAGCTTGGCGATCCGGATATTATATTTCCTTCTTTGTAACCGACTCCATGTAAACCCTAGCCCTCTCCGGTGTCTATATAAACCGGAGAGGTTGGTCCTCAGAAGGCCGATCACAATTACATTCATACCATCATAGGCTAGCTCCTAGGGTTTAGCCTCTACGATCTCATGGTAGATCTACTCTTGTACTACCCATATCATCAATATTAATCAAGCAGGAAGTAGGGTTTTACCTCCATCGAGAGGGCCCGAACCTGGGTAAACATCTGTGTCCCTTACTTCTTGTTACCATCAGCCTTGATGCACAGATCGGGACCCCCTACCCGAGATCCGCCGGTTTTGACACTGACAGACGGCCCAAAGAATGTCTTGCAGCTGCGTCTCCGGCCCGCCCAGGACGAAAAGCCCATTTTCTGTCATGATTTTTTGTCATAGAAGTAGGAGCCCACCACATCTATGATGATAGCGGGTTTTGTCACAATTATCGTCATAGAAGTGTCATATGTATGACAGAAAAAAAATTCGTTCGGCCCAAAATGTCACGGATGTGTCTTTTTTTGTAGTGCAAGTCCTTGGTCAAGTGGGTTCCCAAGACTACATCAAGTTCTACTTCATCAAGTATGACTACAACTCCAAGGATTCCCATCAAGATGATGTGGATCCCGAAGAAGAAGAACTAGAGAGTTCTTGAGGGTGACTCTGCCAATATATTTCACTCATATCATTTTGGCAAGAACAAGTGCAATCAACTTCCACATCTTGCACTAGTTCAAGGAGTCACAAACCCTCTTGTTGGTAAGACAAGGGACAAGGTAACCTAATGCTTTCATAGACATCATCTTGTGTGTGCATCACTCTATGTCCATGGATATCCTTGTTTGTTCCTTGTGGGACTAACCCGTGTAGGTATTGAAAGTGCAACTCACTCCAAAGGATTGCTCCAAATGATCTACATCAACATTGAGCATCCACATCTTCAACACCTACATGAAGTCATCATCGACAAAACCCAAGGTTAGTTCATCCCTCTTAAGGGGGGATCTCACATCTAGGGGTAGCTTTACTCTAAGAATTGAGTCAAAGCAACTCTAATGGTGTGAACACAACAATGCATTATGTAAAAGTGGTAACCCCACTTGTGCTTAAACGATGAGTATGACCTATGATCAAATGTTCTCATTTGACTCCTAAGTCAATATACTCATATATAGATGACCTAGTCATCGCCAATTGCTTGATAGATGCTAGAATTGGTTATGCATGCTTTGCCACATATTTCATTTGCCATTTTATTGTGTGAGCATGTTGGTTGCATATTTTACTCATTCGAGGACATCCACTTGTTGTTTTGATTGTTTGGTTCCTTTTTCTTTTGCCAAGTGGATGGACAAGAATGCCTAAGAACCTTCTCTAGCTATCTATGCTTTTCTTGTCTCAAACTCTATTCATGCTACATCACAAAATTTGATCAAGTCAGATTCGAACCACTCTATGTGAGGAGCACTCGGAGTCCCCGATTCGTCATAGACTTAAACTTCCAAAACTTCTTTGTGCATTTTGGTCTGACCGATTCTTCCATTTCGGGCATACCGAGATCACTAAGTCGATCTAGGTTTTCAATCTCGGTGCTACCGATTTGAACTTTTCGATCACACCGAGTTGCTGTAACTGCTTGCAGTTATGCATCTCGGTGCCACCGAGTTGTTCCACTCGGTCACACCGACAGGGTCAGGCTATATATATCCACGGGTCAAATTTTGGAAATTTCTCCGAACTCTTTCACCCGGCTCAGCCTGCTCTGCCTCCCTGGGTCTCCGGATCGTCCTCCTCATCGCCAGCTGCCTCCCACCGCTGGTCTTCGCCGCCGTCAACGGAATTCGTCTCCGTCGTTGCCGTCGTAGCAAGTCCATCGCCGAACTAGGGTATGGACTTGATCTTTGTGCTATTCCTAACTCCGAATTCCTAGCACATTGTTTTGGCATTAATCTTTCCATGATTGAGATCATCATATCCACCGAAAACACTCCGTAGATTGGATGTGAATTGAAAATTTAGGGTTAGGTTTCCACCGAACCCATCTCGGACCCACCGAGTTGTAGAACTCGGTTCCACCGATTCGGCTAAGGCCATTGCACATGTGATTCTCGGTCTGACCGAGAATTGCAAATCGGTGTGACCGAGTTCAGGACTTTGTGAAACCCTAGCAGTCTCGGTGCCACCGAACTGTGACTCGGTCTAACCGAGTTCACTAGTTTAGGTTCCAAAAGCTGCTTCGGTATCACAGAGTTCACAAATCGGTAGATCCGAAATGCTTTCTTGGAAAACTAAAACTAAGTTTTTGACTCATTCTTTTGCAAAAACCTCTGTATTTTGTGATGCTCATCTACTCTATCTAACCTATATCTATTCACAGGGTTTGTTGTCAGTGTTTGCAACATGTCTGATCAAAGCGACAGTCAGAACAAGTCTGAGGAGCAGGTTTAGATGAGTGAGGGCACTAGTCCCTCTAGCAGCTATGATGAGGGTAGCAGGAGCACACCCAGCAACTTACCCAAGGCAGCCACCCGGGCCAGAAATAAGAGAACCTCAGATTTTTAGGATGAAGACTATGTGGCTGTTGAGGATGAGGCCACTTCCAAGAAGAAGGTGCTCAAGAAGGAGTATGGCACAGCTGCTGCCACTAAGCCTGGTATGAAGACCAAAGCACCTGCAAAGAGAATTCCCATGTCTAAAGCCAGAGCTCTACTCAAGTACCTTTGGAATTTGAACCCAAAGAGGCTGCTGCAGAAGGGAAGAAGAGGAAGGAAAGGGTCAAGAAGACCATGACCAGGTTTGTTGGAAAGCCTTCCATGATGGAAGAAGAAGAAGAGGAAGAGGTTGCTGCACCAGCACCCAAAGCTCAAAAGCTTATGGGTGATGCCATCAGGTCAGGGGCTACTTCATCAAAGCCCAAAGAAGCTCCTAAGGCAGCTGCTCCAAAGCCCAAATCTGCACCCAAGAGGAATACAAGGAACATTCCTGCTGGAGAGAAGAACAAGGCCCCAGTGCCTGAAGCTGCTGTTGAAGAAGAAGAAGATGAGGAACATGTCTTGAGAAAGTTGAAGCCCAAAATTCCAGATCACAATGATGTTTACCCTGTACCTGAGGATATGAAGCTGAGGAAGGATGTAGGTCTCGGGCTGTGGAGATTGACTGATCCCTATGCAGTCAGGAGGAGAACAGCTATGGACTACAGGTTCCACACAAAGGAACAACAGGACTTCTATGAGACAGTACTGCTTGACAAGAAGCCAATTTTCTGTGATATGAGATGGGTGGACTGGAAGTACATCAGGAAGAATGAAGAACATTATCCAGGGGTGTATGACAGTTTCAATGCTTGTGGAGTGGATGACTTTGTTGGGCAGAAGCTCATAAAGTGGAACGATGAGCTTATTATGTAGTTCTACTCCACAACTCACTTCTACGCAGATGGAAAGATTGTCTGGATGTCTGAAGGTACAAGGTACCAATCATCAGTTGAAGAATGGGCAAAGTTGATCAATGCACCTAAGGAAAATGAGGATGATTTGGATGTCTATGCCAAGAAGAAGAAGGATCACAACTCCATGGCACACATGTACAGAGAGATCCCACATGCTGTTGTTGAGACACACAAGTTTGGATCAGTACATTACCTTCTAACAGGATTGCCAACAATCAACTGGATCCTCAGGCACACTCTTTTGCCTAAGTCTGGAGATCACAAGATGATCAGAGGCCATGCCATCAACCTACTTCACATATTAGATGTGCCTCAAAAGTTCAAGGTCATGAGCCTCATAGTGGAAACTATCAAGAGGACAGCTGCAGATCAGAAGAGAAGTTGTGGGTATGCCCCACAGATCTAGGAGCTAATCAACTCCAATATGGGCACAGACACATACCTCTTGGACAAGGAACACATGCCCATCTATCCAGATTTTGAGGACAACATAGTGATAATGGATGAAGATGAACCATCTTCTGTGCAAGCACAAGCAAAGAAGGAGAAGGCAAGGACTAAAAAGGCTGCAAAGATGCCAACCATTAATGAGGCATCTCAGTACTTCTTGAAGAGCAAGCAGGATCAGCTTGGCTACTTGATTACCTCCACTCTGAGGATTGAGAAAGGACTGGCCACCCTGACTCAAAACCAGGAGAGCCTGGAGAGGATCATGGAGCAGAAGTTCTATGACTTGGATGCGAAGGTCACTGAGATACAGTCAGTTGTTGAGCAACTTCAGGATGACATGCACGAGAGGAAGGGCAGGACTACTACTTATGCTTTTGCCAGAGTGCCCAGGAGCCAGAGATCAGCTGCAGTGCCTATTCCAGACACCAGAGCCACTTCATTTGCACCAGCTACAGCTTCTGTGTAACCAGCTCCAGCACCTACTCCACCAGCTCCATCCACATCAACTGAAGTCTTCGTCCAAGGAACCATCTCTACACCACCACCTGAAGACCAAACCTGAGAGTCGATTTAGTGCTATGCATTTTCTATGAACTTTTTGGTAACTTGTTGCCAAAGGGGGAGAAAAATGTATAGATCATAGGCTTCGAGAGAGAGTGTGTTGCTTTTGTTCTCTCTTGTTTTGGTGGTTGAACTCTATTTGCTTGTTTGAGATACTTTTTGCTTTTGTGAGATACTTGGATGATCATGTGTATGATCATATGCTACCTTAATTGATGCTGAGCATCCCACGTTCATCCCCATGTACACTCCGACTACTCCCCAAGCCCCAAGGATACATAAGATGAGACCTCGACTATGCACCATTGGACACAAGGTGAACCCATTCCTAAATGCTTCCCCTTTCCATTCGTGTGAGACATGGTTGCTACTTCAAGCGCGGACCTTGTGCATACTCAGGTACACCCGAGGAGACCATGGAGAACCCAAGGACCAAGGCCAAGCGTGCGCGGAAGCGAAGGAAGGAGAAGGAAGAAGAGCCTGCTGCTACAGTAGCCGGACATTCGGCCATGTCCCGGACATCCGCCCAGGCCCGGACATCCGGCCCAACGCCCGGAAATCCGGCTCCCTTCTATCCAGAGAGCATTAGCATCGGCCAAGTCAGCCCGGACATCCGGCCAGGCCCCGGACATCCGGTCCCTCCAATGAGCCCGGACATCTGGCCACATCCCGGACATCCGGCGCCCCATCACAGAACATCCAGAAGCTGGACCTCGCCAGCCCAGACATCCGGCCCGTCGCCCGGACATCCGGCCCCTCCTGCCTGCGTGCAGTGTATTCGGGCCGAAAGCCCATGTACCCCTTCGCCCCTTAGACTATATATACTCCCCCTCCACCTACGTTTTAGGGTTAGCAAAGGATTAGCTCATTTGAGATAGAGCTTTGCTCATCCATACGGATCTCCTCCTCGTGAGAGACTGCGGCCTCTTCGGAGAAGATCCACCATGGATTCAAGACCCCTTTACGGGAAGATCCCTCGTGGATTCAAGACCTCCTCTCGGAGATGAGCTACCGCCACTTGTATCGTCCTTTGTTGGATGTGGACCGTGTATCTCTTTGTGTTCCTTGGATCTAGCACATGTGTGATCATATTCGTGTTGGTTGAGTGTTTCTCCCGTTTTCCCCCGTGATTTCCCTCATGTTCTTTCGCGCGTTCTTTGTGTTCCTTGTAGGGATCCTCTCCAAACGTGAAAGATCGGCCCCTAGGGTTCCACCCTACATCATCTTGGTATCATGAGCCACGTTGATCATGTTTTTGGAGCCCCTACTCTTTGTTTTCTAGCTTGATTTTGTTGGTTTCGTCCTAAATCCGAAAATCCCAATCAAAAATAGCCCCAAATTTTTTTTTTGTGATTTGTTGGTTTGATGATGTTTTGTTGATTTTGATCCATGGATTTGCTTGGTTTCTAGTGGATCTAGCATCTCCCCAAGTTTCCCCACTTTCCATCCACGAAATCTCTCCAATTTTGCCCTCGAAATCATCAATTTTCGCCCCAAAATCGAGTTCATCCTCGGATTTGGAGCCCGGACATCTGGCTCGACCCCCGAATATCCGGCCAGCCCGGACGTCCGCCCAATAGCCCAGACATCCGGCTCCTGGAGTGCATTTTCGCGCAAGTTTCTGGACATCAGGTCCCGGACATCCGGCCAAACCCCCGGATGTCCGCCCGCTGTCATTTCAGCTTTTCCCGTTTCACCGTTTTGACCATAGCTAATTCATCCGGAGTTCGATTTTGACGTTCTTTAGCTCGTTTTGAAGCTATTGACAGCCCCCATCCCACAAAAATACCACCAATACCATTTGACTCCATCAAATTTTCCAAAATTTGGCAAGTTTGCCTAGGCCCTCCACCATATCATCCGCATTACCACCACCGACTTCCGCAACCTAACCCATTTTGTTCCATATAGCTTTAGTGGTTGCTTGAGTAGTGATTCGAGTCTCCTAAGGTGTTTCAGCTACTTAGGGACGATTACTTCTTCATCAACCACCACCACCATTTCTGCATAACCTTGCCCACCATACTTTTCGCCAACCCAACTTAACCCAATTTTGTTTGCGCTTGTTCGAGTTGTGGCTTGTGTCTCCTAAGATGTTTCGGCTACTTAGGGACGGCAACTTCAACTACGACATGTGTATATCCCATCACTCCACTTCCGCATTGCCAAGTGCAAACCACCACCGCTTTTCCGCTACCACCATTTTGACATTTGACGTTTGAGATTTTGAGTTCGCGGTTTTTCCGTTTCCTAAGGTGTTTCGGCTACTTAGGGACGAGTCTCCATCATCTTGGTTTGTACATCAAGAACACCGCTACTCATCATCGCCGGACGGTAACCTCCATATCATCTTGGTATCGTGGTACCCCTCCATTGTATATTCCCCTTGCCATTGCATTGTTAACCCCTGGCCCATTTTGCGTTACTTGCCTATCGAGACTAGCCATTTGAGTATTGTCGGCAACGTGACTTGTGCACATTAGTGATCATACTTCCCATAGCATACATACCATATCATCGTGGTGCATATATTAGTATCATATCTTGTGTCACAAGTTTGTTCCCGCATATACACAATTGCCATCTTGGTTTGCGCATTTCGCAAAGTGGCCATAAAAAAAGAAATAAAGCTTTTAAGCAAAAGAAAGAGAGCAAAGAAGCTTGCAAGCAAGTGCCATAGCATCATACTACATTGCACATAAGATTGTCGTATCCGATCATCTTGGATCATCTTGAGAGAAACACCGGGAACCATACATACATAGCATACTTGGGATAAAAGTCCATATATTTTGCATCGTATAGGTTGTGCACAAGTGTCGTATCCGCCTATTGAGCAATCGTGCTAGTGTCTCTCTTGAGTTGTGCAACACGAGCGTTTTCCGTGGATTCCACATTTTGTGCTCATTCCTTGGTTGCACGACCCCATTTATCTATCCATGTGTGTGTTTCCGTGTACCTTTCATTGCTATTGGTCTACTTGTTTCACTTGCGAATTTGTGAATCTCTTTCAACATTATTGACACTTGCTAACATTTTGCATCAATTTTTTTTGTGCCACTATCCTCACCGAGCTCCACCATAAGCCTTACTTGTGTAGGTGTGAGAACCGAGAAGAATTGGTACCAATTGTGCTATTTCCTTGTTAAACATTTGAGTGATCATTGATCCATCTCCAACATCGATCAAGGTACATTTGGTATAGTTCTTCTATTTCTCCCACTCATATTTGCTTGAGTCTTGTGATGGATAGGCAAGGCATCTCTTCTCCGGTCTACAACAACAACGACGGCGTGAACAACTACATCTCCAAAGCGTCTATCTTCGATCTACAATGACAAATGCAAGGCGCACAATCAAGATTGCGAGAGCGCATCGGGAACATCTCCATCGACATTTTTCTCTCCGAAGCAAGGATAAGGGACTACATTGACAAGAAGCTTTCCGCACATAAAGAGGAGCAATATGCAAGGATGGAGGAGATTAGAGCCTTGATCAAGTCTTCTTCCCCTTCGTCATCCTCAAGGCGGCGACATTCAAGCCACAAGCCTTCGGAGCGCGAAAATGATGCAAGTGCAAATCGTCCTCGTCCACATCTCCATGGCGACCACCATCATGTTCGTGATCAACATCGTCATGAAGGGCAAGTCACCTCCAAGCAACATGTGCACGACGATGACGAACGACATCTACTACGAGCTCAAGCACGACAACACCATCATCATCATGAAGATGCTCCACAAGCGCAAATGCACAAGTCCCAAGAAGCCCTACTTCACGCCAAGTCGATGCTTCATGAGCACAAGAGAAGACCGCGAGACCAGAACCACCAAGACGGAGCTATGACTACAACAACCACTTTGGCATTTCGCCAAGTGCTATCAAGGCATCTTCGCCTTTGGACGTATGACATCATTTCCTACTTCTCACGAGTACACCTACAATGACTTCATCAAGTCCAAGGCGACCACCTACGAGCGAGGGCGACACTTCCATCTTCGGAAGCCCCTCAAGGAAGATGGCCGAGCATGGGAAATTCCCTTCGGTCATGGAGACGAGCTACGAGGTGCCACATCATGTGGGCCTCCAACACCAAGACGGTGACAAGACGGTCGAGCAAGGGCCATCCCCTTCGACCACAGCGACGAGCGCGAACCTCTTCTACAACATGAAGACAGCACCCATATTGGACTCATAATCCGAGTCAAGCTACGCGACCGCGCATGGAGACATTTGCACCTACATCTCTCCGACACCCACATATGAAGAGATGTCCCAAGTGCCATGTGAGGAGAGCCACCACCACATGAGTGACATGAGTGACCCCACCATACGTGACATTGAGAGCATTTCCTATGAGAGGATGAGTGTGACCACCACTAGCCCAACACATGAGAGCATGCCACACATCCTATGTGAGGTTGAGCGCCATTTGAGTGACTCCACCAACCATATGAGTGAGAGCATCCTTGAGGGAGTGAGTGAGCCACAACACTTAGAGAGTGAGGTAGTTGACACGGCATGTGAGGCCACTATAATTTCTAACAACTTAACCTCTACTCCTAGTGTATTTTCTTCTTTGGTGCTAGGTCTCCTACATGACGACATGCCTACCCTCGACGAGTACATCCCTCCAATGGGAAAACCGATGGCCATGATGGATAATGATGCACCCCCCACATGGTTCCATCAAGATGAAGATGACAACGAATGGATCTTCAACACCTCACCTACAACACATGAGCGATGCTCCAAAGGTAACATAGGTGATGGTGCTTCTCTTGTCCCACTAGTGGACTCTCTTACCAATGATTGCTCCCATGATGTTGACCCACCTATTCCCATGCTTCATGCTAGTGAGACTTCTTCATGCCTTGACTTACCTATTTATGATGAATATGATGATGAGCATGTTGAATTGCCTAGTTGTGATGCTATGCTCCATAGGATATCATGTGAAAATTCTATTGGTCACATCATGTTTGACAATCCATTGAACTTGTCATATGCTATGAGTGAGATCTCCCATATTGCATCATTTCAATCTCAACATAGTAACTATGCATGCCCCATTAAAATCAGTCCCATTTGCACTTATGGCATAGATGACGAGATGATGGTCATTGGCTTTTGTTTTTCATGTGATGATATTGCCATGCTTCCTTTACATGATTTGCGCAATTCATCTACTATGCCATGCCATGATCACATTGTTCCAAATATGCTTTGTTTTGGATGTTGTCAATATTCTCCATGTGATGTTTCAATTAATGCTCATGAGGATACCCCCATAGTGCCCTCATACATATTAGGAGATTTGATACATTCCATACTTTGCATAATTTCCATGATTGCGAGCACCATATGCATTCCATGAATAACAATGCTCTAGATATTGCTCGTGATGCATTACACAATTTGAGTCTCCATTATGCTATACATAATAATAAACCTCTCATGATGGATGACATGTTTCTATATCACGCATCTCATTTGTTTGAGAATTTGATATTTTGTGCTAACCGACACATGAACGTGCGCATCATGATGGATGATGTGTACATATACCACGCACACATAATTTTTCCTTTGCCTTTGTTTTGTGTAGGTACTCACATATACTCGCCAACCTCTCAATCCCAAGAGTTGACGAAACGAGCTCTTGAGAGCAACGACGGCTTGGGATCCCGTGGACTATCCTTACCACCGTTCCCTTCGCGCAAGGACTACGCGCATCTCTTTTACTTGGCTCTCACACGGCTATGGGCTATCTACCACTTGTCACCTTATGCCCATACTATCGTGTTCACTTTGCATGTTATGCCTCTTTACATGACTTTGACATGCAATTGTGACCCTTGCTTGCATTTACCCATGATGCACCATTATGATATTCCTATGTGTATTTGCATGCTTGGTGGAGATCCTTGTTGCTTTTGCCATGTTTATCATGTGCCTCATGCTATTATTGATTCTTGTGTTGGGAGCGTCATGATGTTACATTGCTATTTACATAGGACTTGTTGCCAACACCATGAACCTACTTTCCTCATATCTTGCTTTCATGCTTGTGCTATGACATGTGAATTATTCATGCACACTATTTACACCAATGACATGCTTGCCATGATTCCTCCCAGTATGTTGCATCTTCGCACTACTAGCTTGCTTGACTTGATTGCTATGATTGCTTGCTTGGTTGCATCACCCATGTTCCACTCTTACTCGCTTTCTTGGGTTGATGACATATATGTTCATGCCTCTCACATGATATATCTTGATCATTGTCTCTTGTGTCCATTAGTTGCCTCCTTCATATCCACTTGTATTGAGTGCAACCATACTATGCTTATTGTTCTTGGAGACTTTGAAACTTTACTTGTGATGCATGCTTGTTTGATTCAGCCTCTTGTATTTGGTTGTTCCCGCATCATATGCCTCCATACTATGAAATGCTCCATTGTACTTTCTTATGATGAGCATGATGCATACACTTGTTGGGTATCTTACCACACGAATGATAGGTTTTGCACTTCCGCTAACCTCATTTGTTTTTCTGAGTGTTCGCCATGTTCTTTTGTTTTGAAGGATTCACAAGGCGGTACCATGATGAGACAACTTGGTCATGTGAAGGCATACACGATGTGCGACACCAACATTTTCGACATTCTCATAAAAAAGGTGAACTCCTTCTCTTTGAGCCATCCTCAAATACGCATATTGGATGGGTCACTCTTTCATTGTTGTTTCCTTCTTATTGTCTACATGATACATCTCACGGACGGAGGAGCGACATTGGAGATTGGCTCTATGGACCTTTACATTGAGGAGTGCTCGGACTTATTGGATGCACCTTCGGACTTCCACTCATGCCACGACATCGAGCATTGGTACACCAACACCTCCATATTTGTTGATTGTGCTCATACATGTCATGCTCGATGGACATATCATACTCACCACAAGTTTGCACCCTATGCATGGATTGACTCACATTATGATGGCCTTGTTGCATCTTGTATTCCCATGTCATCCATGATATTTGAGCTTGTTCACTTCCTTAGCAAATTTGTTGTGATCTTCCTTGATGGCATATTCATACATAATGACCATATTGTCGACCATCAATTGCATGATACTATCCACATATTGAGCATCCATTGCCAGGTTCATGCATTTGATAAACCATCCCATTGTGACATCATTTTGCATCGTGGTTGCATTGCTCATATTCATAACACATTTGGGTGCACAATGATTGCATTTGCTCCCATGAATGTTTTGCATATCATTCTAGATCATCTTGATAAACTTCATGCGCTTTGTCACGCACAATCTTGCCCAATAGACTCATTATTACATGATGGACACTTTGTGTGCGCTAACCGTTGTATTTCCGAGTGTCGCTTGTGTTTGCTCATTTTGCATGTCTATCACTCCGGAGACACCTTGGAGTACTTGGATTGCGCCATGTCTTCAACTTCGTCCAACTACAGGTCCGTCCACGACAACCGTTTCCATGGTGATGAGGATCACGATCCAAGGTCGGATCTTTCCCAAGGGGGGGGGAGATGATGCGGAGCATCCCACGTTCATCCCCATGTACAATCCGACTACTCCCCAAGCCCCAAGGATACATAAGACGAGACCTCGACTATGCGCCATTGGACACAAGGTGGACCCATTCCTAAATGCTTCCCCTTTCCATTCGTGTGAGACATGGTTGCTACTTCAAGCGCGGACCTTGTGCATACTCAGGTACACCCAAGGAGACCATGGAGAACCCAAGGACCAAGGCCAAGCGTGCGCGGAAGCGAAGGAAGGAGAAGGAAGAAGAGTCTGCTGCTACAGCAGCCGGACATTCGGCCATGGCCCGGACATCTGGCCCAACGCCCGGAAATCCGGCTCCCTTCTATCCAGAGAGCATCAGCATCGGCCAAGTCAGCCCGGACATCCGGCCAGGCCCCGGACATCCGGTCCCTCCCGTGAGCCCGAACATCTGGCCACATCCCGGACATCCGGCGCCCCATCACAGAACGTCCAGAAGCTGGATCTCGCCAGCCCGGACATCCGGCCCCAGCGCCCGGACATCTGGCGTCTCGGGAAAGCCCAGACATCCGGCACGTCGCCCGGACATCCGGCCCCTCCTGCCTGTGTGCAGTGTATCCAGGCCGAAAGCCCATGTATTCGCCCGTTAGACTATATATACTCCCCCTCCACCTACGTTTTAGGGTTAGCAAAGGATTAGCTCATTTGAGATAGAGCTTTGCTCATCCATACGGATCTCCTCCTCGTAAGAGACCGCGGCCTCTTCGGAGAAGATCCACCATGGATTCAAGACCCCTTTACGGGAAGATCCCTCGTGGATTCAAGACCTCTCGGAGATGAGCTACCGCCACTTGTATCGTCCTTTGTTGGATTTGGACCGTGTATCTCTTTGTGTTCCTTGGATCTAGCACATGTGTGATCATATTCGTGTTGGTTGAGTGTTTCTATCGTTTTCCCCCGTGTTTTCCCTCGTGTTCTTCCTCGCGTTCTTCGTGCTCCTCATAGGGATCCTCTCCAAACATGAAAGATCGGCCCCTAGGGTTCCACCCTACATCATTAATGCTTGTTGGATGACATTATCCTTTTATCTCTATATGATCATTCACTTTGCTTGGTGATGAGTGCATGTATTTAATTATTATCATTTTGAGCGCTCCACCAAGATGTATGTGACATGGAAGAGTAACTCATGATCCTAACTCTTTGTGCATTTGCAGTCCAAAGCAAATCTTAAACTATGCACGAATTTAGGGGGAGCTCTTACATTTCACATACTTCTCAAAGCGACAATGTTTTTCAATCTTATTATCATTTGTCCAAGCTTTGATCTATATGTTGTCATCAATTACCAAAAAGGGGAGATTGAAAGTGCAACTATCCCTAGGTGGTTTTGGTAATTCCTAACAACATATAGCTCATTGAGCTAATGCTATTTCAAGTTGAATATTTCAAGAAAGCTCAATGATTGGCATGGCATGGATGAGAAAAGTGGACCCCTCAAAATGCTAAGGACAAAAGGATTGGCTCAAGCTCAAAGCTCAAGACTCTACATTTTATATTTTAGTGATTCAAGATCACATTGAGTCTATAGGAAAAGCCAATACTATCAAGGAGGGATGAGGTGTTGCTTAATGGCTTACTTGCTCAAAATGCTTAGTGATATGCTCCAAAGCCCTCGACTACTTTCTCACATCCACATATGACCTAAACCAAAAGTCAAACTCGGCCCCACCGATTCTTTCTATCCGGCACCACCGAGTTCAGATGTCTTAGCCACTGCCACAAACCCTAGGCAAATCGGTTTCACCGATAGGGATCTCGGTCTCACCGAGATGGGATTGTAATCTCTCTGTTTCCCTTCATAACATTTCGGCACCACCGAGATGAGCGATCGGTCCCACCGAGATTGCAATGTAAACTCTCTGTTTCCTTTTCGTAATATTTTGGTCTCACGGAAATGAGCGAACCGGTCCCACCGAGTTTACCTGACCAACTCTCTGGTTAGCTTATTACCAAAATCGGTCCCACCGAGTTTGTGTAATCGGTCTCGCCGAGATTACGTTATGCCCTAACCCTAACCATATCGGTCCTACCGAGTTGCATGTCGGTCCGCCGAAAATCCTAACGGTCACTAGATTTGCTGAATTGGTCCAACCGAGTTTCTCAATTCGGTCCCACTAAGATTGGCAAGTTGTGTGTAACGGTTAGATTTTGTGTGGAGGCTATATATACCCCTCAACCTCCTCTTCATTCGCGAAGAGAGCCATCAGAACAAACCTACACTTCCAGCATACATTTTCTGAGAGAGAACCACCTACACTTGTGTTGAGGCCAAGATATTCCATTCCTACCATATGAATCTTGATCTCTAGCCTTCCCCAATTGCTTTCCACTCAAATATTCTTTCCACCAAATCCAAATCCTGTGTGAGAGAGTTGGGTGTTGGGGAGACTATCATTTGAAGCACAAGAGCAAGGAGTTCATCATCAACACACCATTTGTTACTTCTTGGAGAGTGGTGTCTCCTAGATTGGCTAGGTGTCACTTGGGAGCCTTCGACAAGATTGTGGAGTTGAACCAAGGAGTTTGTAAGGGCAAGGAGATTGCCTACTTCGTGAATATCTACCGCTAGTGAGGCAAGTCCTTCGTGGGCGACGACCATGGTGGGATAGACAAGGTTGCTTCTTCGTGGACCCTTCGTGGGTGGAGCCCTCCGTGGACTCACGCAACCGTTACCCTTCGTGGGTTGAAGTCTTCATCAACGTGGATGTACGGTAGCACCACCTATCAGAACCACGGCAAAAACATCCGTGTCTCCAATTGCGTTTGAATTCTCCAAACCCTTCCCTTTACATTCTTGCAAGTTGCATGCTTTACTTTCCACTGCTTATATACTCTTTGCATGCTTGCTTGAATTGTGTTGAGATTGCTTGACTTGTGCTAAGATAGCTAAAATCTGCAAAAGACTAAAATTAGGAAAAGGATAAGTTTTTATTTAGTTAGCTAGTCTAATCACCCCCCCCCCTCTAGACATACTTTCGACCCTACAAGCGTTTAACTGGTCAACTAATCGTGTCTTGAACAAATACAGAGCTCTACGATGAACACGTGACTGTATAATAAGCACAAGACGTATATGGTGGCTGTAATGAGTGGATTCTGAAGTCCAGCGAATGTATCGTGCTTCCACTTCAAATACAGTGATCGTCGGTGTATATCTCGCGAGAGAAAGATGAAACATGCGTGAATGTGCTGGGGGCATACTTTTAGAGGGCCTAGAGATAGTCTATGTGCGTACATGAAAGGGGCGTAGAGGGGGTGCAATGGAGAGAGAGCTGTTCTTCTTTTCTCTTTATAATGACTAATTGTATATATAGTATAAAATATAAAATTCACAATGCGGAGTAAATATCATTGGGTGCACCATGCAAATTAACTTTCATACTCCATATAACTTTGTAATATTGTATATATGTGGATTTTCTAAAATAAAATTTTGGCCACATTTTGTGTAGTTTTTATTCAAAAGGAATGTTATATGCGAAGTAAAAGTGAAGAGAGGGCTTTTTAGATCAATGGGGCACATGATAAGATGTAACATGTGTGAATGAGTACTTAACGTGTTTGACAGGGGCTAGAGAGGGTATGTGTACGTATTCTAGAGGGGCATGGATAGAGGGGCCGGGGGGGAATGAGAGAGAGAGCACGAGAAATGAGAGAGGTCTAGAGAGATAGATGAATAGGATGTCTCGGTGAGAGATGCCCTTGACTCTGTCTATGCGAGGGAGAAGGGGAGAGAGGCATGAGCAGAAAATAGTGTGTGGTGTGTGTATTGGTATGTGTGGGTGTGAGAAGATACCGAGACCTAGGGGTAGAGGGTGTGTGATCGTGTGAGGTCTAGTGGGCCAAGGTGAGGCCCCTGTGTCGATTCTGTCCTACGCCACATTGCTCGGCCTGTGAAGCATTAGACGAAGGCCCATGAAGGACATACAAGACAAAGATACCAGAGCCGCGAAGGACTCTGTGTCCACTAACAAAGCCGGCTAGGGTTTTGTAACCCTAGGTCCTGGTATGTACAAGCCCGGGGTCTAGTTCTTCGATAGTATACACAAAATCCCTTGGTATCCATACTCACAAATATACATGACCTGGAGTACGGTATTACTTGGATCACAACAAGGGCCTGAATGAAGGTAAACCCTTATCTCTGATTACCATTCATCCAACCTAACTGTAAGGGACATCGTACTGAATGCTCTGTTGGAATCATATTCGTTAACTAGGAAGAGAGGTGGAGACAATGCGTGTGCTATAAGCCTAAAGATAATGTGCGTGCGGGAGACGCGTATGCAGGTGTATGTATAGAGAAATGGCGATGGGGATCGTGCATGCGTATGCGTGTGAGAGAAAGAGTGCTTGTGACTAAGGTTAGTGAAAACAATCGATGGATATACACCATGTGCGTGTATGTGCGAGAGAGAAAGTTAGTGCGTGTGTGAGGAGGGGCATAGGAAAGTGAATCTATGCATAAAATACTAGTGTCCACATTGATTTAAAATATAAATTGTATCCAAATATTTGGATGGGATCATGATATTTTGCAATTCGCGTAAGAAATGATCATTGGTCTATCAAACATCCATATTCTATCAAATTTGAGCATGTCTATGTTATTATTTGACATAATTGATCCATAGAGTTAGTATTTTGAAGTCCAGGTAATGCATCGCTTTAGCAATTCGAATATAAAGGTGAGTATAGTTTATGTTGTGTGTGTAAAGTATATTATACATACAAAAGTTACATAGTGAACATTCTAAAATATTTGAATTCAACTTAAGGTGGTTTAAAATATTTGAATTCAACATGAAGTCCATTCAATTATTTGAATTCGAGATCATGACATTTGTAAATCATGCCTAAATTAAGGCAGCATCAATCTTTGCTCTACTTTTGTACATAATAGCATATATAGTCGTGTACAAAATAGATTCAAATTTACCTCCTCCATTCCAAAATAATCATAGTTATAGGATTTTCTAGAGTCAAAAATTCCAAAAGAAGCGCATAATTTAATGAGGTTTTCAAACATACAAGGTCAAACTTAATGTTATCTATTTAGGTCAATGCTAAAAGTTCAAGAGTACTCTGAACGTGAATGCTTTTGTTTCAAAATTTCGAACGAAGTGCCAAAAGAGCCTCTACTCGCCCGAAACCGCGTTGACCAACGTTTGGTAGAAGGAAATTACTTTTCTAACTCTGACCCGTGAAACCTACCGGCCCGCCAGACGTCCAAAGGTCTAAACCGGGGTAGGTCTAGAGGCCACGCAACCGCCTCCGAAAAACATTCATACACCATGGGCGCCTAAACACACATGCGCTAGGCCAAAATCGCTCCCGCCCACTATTTGGGACACATGGGATTACCGTCCTACCCTCGACCCGTAGTAGGTTTGAAATTTAAGAGGGGGCAAAGTTTGTACTTTCCCCAAATTTCAAACAAGCGCGTCCCAGACCGAAACATGGTTCCCCCTTAGCTCCCCCCGGCCCCCGTCTGATTCCCCATTCATACTTCATGGGTGCCAAAACTCCCTCTCCACTAGCCATGAAACCCCAGCGTCCTCTGTCTGCCACCCCATTGCACCGATCAACCATCGCCCTCCTCCATCACGCAGGGGCCGATACCCCGATGTCGTCGTCCACCGCAACCACAACGCCTCCACGGCTAGCAGTTGAAGCCGAGGCGAAGCTGCCTCCAGGACGCCGACGTGCGTCGTATGGTGCCAGTTCAATCAAGCCGTCCCGCGCCTCACCATTGTCGTTCTAACGTCGCCACCATCCGCTGCACCGGAGCTATTCCCACTATGCTGTCGTTCGCCGCCTCGGATCTGCTTCCCCTCCGTAGACAGACGGCCACCGCAAAACAGTCAACAACTTGGCCATGGGTTCGTCTAAGGCTCCACCGTCCCCCATAACATTGGGTCCCCTGGTAAAACTAAGAAGATCGGCTCGAAATCAGGAGGACATATCACTGACAGCCGAAACTGGTACTCCTCTTCCATTATTCGTGCAAATATTATGTGTCTGCGCGTACGATATTCATCCCACAGAAGGTACATACTAGGTGTTCCTAGTAACTCGTGATGCACAAGGTTTCTCCTCATATACAATTTCACCTTAGCTAGAGGTCCGTCGCCCAACTGGATTTCAATTCCTGGTCAGTTGATTCCCACTTGAAGGAAGCACCACCCGCGGAGGCGGTAGTCTGCCTGTTCACCGGGGAAGCAACGCCTCGGTGTTTATCTTAGGGGTGTGTGGTGCACATGAGCTGTTGGCGCTCGATCTAGAGGTCGGCCGGGCTTAAAGGGATGGCTAGGTGGCGGTGTCAAGCATGGCGGTGGTGTGATGTCGAGGGAAGGGCGGGGTGGCTGAGATAGGGGTCTGGGCTGGTGGTCGTTGGCGGTTCGAGAAAAATCATCAGCAGTGACTGGTGGGAGGTAGACGAAGGCCATTTGCCCATTCCTTGTAGATCAGACAGTTCAAAAAAATCAACTAACCTATTTATTTTCAGTCGACTGTTATTTGGATAGGACCACATGTGGTGATGTGCTGGAGGAGTACCTGCATTTCCCAGCCATCCCCGTGCTCATATTTCAAAATCCTAGAATCTATTTCATGTGCCATACATGCACTACTACAGGATGCTGCTAATGCGACACTACGATCAGAGACCCTTCGATGAAACCATGTGCGATGTAATAATCGCAAACGATGGTGTAAAAAACCATCAAAAAAGGTGCAAAATGTTTGCGATGGCCGATGCATCAAACACGGTTCAGATTTTAGTTGCGTGTGCGATGCAGGGCATACGGTTCAGTTCAATTAACTGTTTGCGATGAGGAGGAACAAAAGAAATGGGCAGCCAGATGAAGGTGTGTGCGATATATAGCATATGGTTCACTCGGATGAACTGTTTATGATTAGGCAACACAAAAGAAACGGTCAGCCAGATTAATGTGTGTGCGATATACGGCATGCGGTTCACTCGGATGAACTATTTGCTTTGAGCCAAGAGAACAGAAATGGTTCAATATAACAAGATGTGTGTGATACGCGGCAAACAGGTCTGTAATCAGAAATGTGTGCGAAGACTGATAATAACACAGATGATTGCTGCTAATAAGCCGTGTGTATCGTAGGCAAATGCTTGGTGGTATACAATTGTCAACGATTGATGAAATCATCACTGACGGGTTCCCCAGTATGGTCCGTGTGCAATGCCATTGCACACAGGACAACAACATATGTACTTATAACTTATAAGGACTTGATTCCATAAACAGATTGAACATCTAATTACATATGTGGCTAGTACACACATGACCTTTGCACACACCAAAGTATGTTCCAAAATGCCTAGGAAACTCAAATAATGTATAAAAAGGCAAAACAAACCATGAATAATTTCAGATTTTTAGGACGACGCTACTATAGTTGCATGTTGCCTCTGTAAAATAAATCAAGGCGGGAAGAGACAATGTATGTCATTTCGCACACATAGGTGACAAGGTCCCTCTCGGAACCATGAGCCTTTTTGAGAGAAGCTCCGGTTTGTAAGAAGTTTGTACCAAACCTTGTCCCGAATTGGACTAATTTTTTACCACAACATGTTGGTGCTATGACATAACACCATGCCAAGTTTCATGACTTTAGGCGAGTTTTGGATTTACGGTAATTTTAAAACCAGGTTTCTTAGTGTTTACTGTCGAGTCGGCACCGCCCTGGATAGGCTTTTTCCTTGTGGGTTCCAAATGATAAATCCAAATCTGTCACTACCATGCAGCTTTTCTTATTAAGAATTACAGCCCATTTGGTGTGCAAGCTGAAAATAAGTTTGTGGGTGCTAGTGGGCACTAAGAACTTGCGGTTCTGCAATGAACAAAGATCTCAAGGATCCCACGAGATTGATGTTCTTTCCCTATGTTGTGAATGCTTATAATATTTATGTCTTAATTAAAGAGATGGCAAGCCATTGCCCAGTATGAAAGAAAATATGGGTCAAAACCGAGTTGAAAAGGGCTACAATATCTAACTCTAGCTAAAACAGTACAAAAGCATGAGGATTAATTGCTCACCAGGTTTAGACAAAATCCAGATTGAATAGGACAATGACAACTAACTCAACCAAAGTTTTTGGCAGTCATAATCAAATGGATCGGTCTTATCCAAAAAATCAAGATCCCGGCCTAGAAATTCTACTGGTCCATGATGGCAAGCTGTTGTAAATAGAAGCCGCGCACGATCAGAAGCCCTTAGGTCCACCTGAAACTTCTTTTTATGCTTCTCAACACTTGCAGCCGTAAGAAATTTGTTGTCGAAAAACTTAATCCTCACGGACAATAGTGCCCTCGCATTCAACATGAAGAATGTGACAAAGCTAGTGTTTGCATTTTTGGATGCATATCCTTCCAGCATTACTGTCATCAAACGAATGTCATGAGATCTGAGAAAATCCTGGTGCTTCTTGAACCATCGATTTGTTATACCTTCTCGTCCATGTGTTAGTGCCTAAATAGAGATGAAGATTGAAAATAGTTAGTGTCTAAAATAGATTATGCTGAAAGAGTGATAGCTGAATGATTAAATATAGTACATTATATATGGGCTTTCAATGTGCGTGAAATCATCACCTTTATATACAAATTCTCTAGACATGGAAAGCATTGCAGCAAGCCAATAATCATGTCCAGATCAAAACAGCACATACTGATATGTAAGGTCTTGACAGAATCCACCACCACTATTATGATGGACAAGCTCTTCATTGAGCATAGAACATAATATTAGTACCAAAAGTGTACTACAAGATGATACTTAACTTATGCGCATAAATGAAAAAAACATATTACAAAAGTTTACGTGAATAATATACAATACCTCAATAGGTGTGGAGCCAAACACCATCTTGAACCGTCTAAAAGGATCACGAATTGCACCCAAGGTCTCCAGTTTAGGCGTAGAGACTACAATTATTTGTGAAGGTACTATAACAGAATCAAGGAGCAACCTTTGAAGTTAAGGGGCATCTTTGATGATGAGATCATGCCCAAAAAACAAATTCCCATGCTTACAAGGTGGGGCGACTTTATTTTGAGACAACGTATACGAATTTCCATTCCAAAACAAGTCACAAGCGCTCCAGGGCAGGGCAACTGGAACGGATGATGTTGTGTAGTGTGGCCTCCAACAGATCAACCACCTGAAGCGCAAGTATTTATAGCAGTGGGAGTCGAAGCATTTGTACCAGATTTTCTGCTAGATGGCACCGGGCGAAGGTGGAGGTATGGAGAGAGGAGGAAAACCACGAGATGAACATCAGTGGTGAGGGCACAGATACATCGGTTCATGGTATGTTACATACATAGTCATGGTAGAACTCAAGCTGCTGGAGTTTATTGAATTAACGGGATGTCAGCCAGGCGGCCACCATGAGGGTATGTCCAGCAGGTAGCATGTCGGGATGCAGATGCGTTGAACGGAGTCCTCGTGGGAGGAGATGATGGCTCCGGGGAGTTTGGAATCATCATCGACAGATAGCTGACGACAGTCGAGATTAAGAGGCGCGGTGCACCACAGAGTGCGCCACCGAGATGCGAGGACTTGTGTGCGGCAGCTATCCTTGGTGGGTAGAAGGGAGTTGATCTCCCCAAGGATGTCGTCCGGGAGATTGCTGATGCGGTCCGCCGGAGATTCTATTGGTTCCTCAGGTCCAGGGGGGCGCTTCTGGCCGCACAACCGGGTCCAAGATCTACATTCGGCGGCGGCGCTGGCCAGAGCCTCATCTATGTACATACCAATCTGAAATAAAAAAAATGGCATAACATGTAGGACATTCGAAATCAATTCTCAAGATCAGGAAGAAAAAATGCACAAACATATATGTAGGACATTCAAAATCAATTCTCAAGATCTGGCCATGAATTATTAGCACGCAAGCTAACCCTAGTCGGATTATTAGCAAAAATCATTTGTACAGAACAAACAATTAATCACTAACTCTATACGTATAACATTCAAACAATCAATACACTACATGCATATAACGGATCTTAATTATTCTGATTTCATGGACTGAGAGAACATAACCATATGATTTATATTCCAGAAAAATTATAGAGGGGCCGGGGGGGGGCTTAACCAGAAAAAACACATGATATGTTTGCCGCATAAATGGGTATATAGATGACTAATTGGTTTTCTGTCGAAGTCGCAGTCGTTGTCGGAGTTGCTGTCGACCTCCGGCTCCGGCTGGGGGGGCACAACAGCGCCGACGAAGTCAAGCTCGTGCTACTGCCCGCACGAGACCTCGTCGGCGGCAACGGCAACCTCTGTGCCCAGCTTCACGCATTGCGCGGGTGCTTCACCAGCCTCGGCGCCGCCACTCCCTCCGATGGTGCGCTTCGGCGGCATCCTCGTACAATCCAGAGTCCAGACGTTGGTGACCACTATGGACCGGGGGTGCGGCCGCCTATTATGGTCGGCGGCTTGGGTGCGCAATTAATATGGACCAGTGGGAGTGAGGTAGGTTGTGGTCAAAAGCTGTCTCGCCTCCCGGTGAGCCTGCGCGGTGGACTTCTGCCATTCCTACCATCATTTCACACAGCTAGTCATACAACTCCTCGTCAATACGCAAACCTGCATGCACGCCTCCCGGTATGCCTGCGCGGCGGACTGCTCGCATGCGTCCCGTCAACTCATGCCTGCTCGCACGGCACACGAGGCGTGTGACAGCACGTATATTTTTTGGTTTATTTTCTGCCACTTTACTACTTAACTGATGCATGGAACGGTCCAGCGCACACGGTCCAAATAAATAATCCGTATGAGATATTGGTTGCTAGTCTTTAATAATCTCCCGTTTGTAAGAAGATTAAATCAAAATGGGTCTCGTTGACGAAAAAATACAATATCACAGTCTACTGGTGTCCATATATGACACCATGATAAGTTTCATGAATTTCAACTAAGTTTTGGACTTACTGAATTTTAAAAATATATATTCTCAATATTTTGAAATCTCTTGCACAAGGAAACATGCACCCAGGGACACATATGATTTTGCAACACATTTTGGTGCACACGTAGCTCAAATTTGATTTTTGCACATTAAATCCCTAGGAAATCAATCAATGTATAAAAACGGTCGAATGATGTCTGTTTTTTTAAATTAACACGACACTCCGCCTTTCGTCACATGCATGTTCACTGCGGAAAAAGTTTGACATGACTCAGAGTGGCTGTGGTGGTGCGGGATGTGTGTGTCTGACTGTGTGGGGGTGGGGGAGAGGGGTCCGGCAGTACACTACGAGTCGTGAACCTTCGTGTGGGATTATTGATCATTTTGTGAGTCATATAAGCCACATCAAAGTCGTGAATTGGTTATTTAAAGCATTACATAGCCCTTTCATACATAATGTTCGGGCCACATGCATGCATTGGTGGTCCTCTCGGACACTCTTCCTCGTGCGGTTATCAGCGACGTGCCCATTCGTTTGCCCGCAAAGGTTTTTAGTTTCCACCGACAACGAGAGGCATTAATTTGACAAAATGGTGGATTCATCTCGGCATGTGTGTGGTGTGGATCATGGTGGGATTCCATATCAAAGTTCGAGCACGTGCGTACACACTCCCGCCGGCTTGAAGTGAGGGGGCTACACGCATCGTGGTGTAGTGCGTTTCTGGTTTGCGAAGCATGTGCCACGTCAAATTTGTGCATTGGGTATTCAAACATCACATAACACACGGGCGCATGCACGCGATGGTTTTGTCCTATGACATCACTCGCGTGTGCCTCTCTCTGTGGGCCCACGAGGTCGTTGTCGACTAGTTGAACATACTACGAGAGAGAGGCTAATTTGACCAACAAGGATGGTTCTTTTATGGTTTTTGTTACGTATATGCACGGTATAGGAGTATGTACATGTCAAAGAGGGGACAACATGAATACTCTATATATATGCGTGTCATAACCTCGCTCCATGTGGGGACTTTTCGGTTAAAGGTTCCACCTCAAAGTTGCACATTATGTTGGTATTCAAACATCACGCAATACCATGCAGGCGGTGGTTGCCCTATATATTGGAACTCACTCGCGTGTGGCGCTTCCATCCGTGGGCATGCGAGGTTGTCCTCCATCACTTTGACCCAATGAGAGAGAGGTTAATTTGATCATCAAGGAATGATTCTTTTTTGGTTTGTGCTATACAGTAGAAGTGCATATATACCATGCGTCGAATGGGGGCGTACATATAGCACATGCCACGCGTCATGAACCCCGCGCTCTCTTCGGGACTTTTTGGTTTCCTATATACGTGATGTCATAGCAAAATTGTGCATTGCGTATTCAAACATCACATAAACAGCTCTTTGGGCCACATGCATGCAGACGGTGGTACGTAGTTCTATATAGGATGATCACTCGCGTGCGACGAGCGCTTCACTTTTGTGTTGGGCCTGCCAGTTCGTTATCCATCACTTTGACCCAGCGAGAGAGAGGTACGCGTTGGACGAACAAGGAGGATTAATTCTTTTTAGGCCTGTGTTACTCGGTGTATATATAGTATGTGTCGAGGGGGGGGGTGACCAGCTTGGTCCATCACTTTCACCGACGACGCGAGAGAGGTTAACTAATTTAACTTAGGAGGGGATTAATTTTTTGTTTTGTCTTGATATAGATCATGATGTGAGATTACATATATATATATATATAATAGCGCATCTGTACACATGAATCCATCCCGCTGGATCGAAGGGGGGGAGCACACGACACATCATGAATGACCTCTTGCTCTGTGTGGGGACCTCTGCGATTTTTAATGCATGCACCACATCAATGTTGTGCATTGGGTCCAGTATTCAACACATATGCATGCACTCCATCAATATGTTCGGGACAGACACATGCAATAATGGTTGTCTTTGGACACACTCTCACTCGCTTGGTTATGGGCGGCAAGCCTATATATATTCATGGGCCCGCGTGGACGTCCATCATTTCGACCAACGATGAGAAACGTTACCAGGGTGGATATATTCTTATTCTTTGCTTCGAGTTACCGTATAGTAGGTCGACCCACTCCAAGCCTAATTAAGTTTGAGTAGATGCTACACGTCGTGAACCCTCACTCGGTGTGGGGATTTTATGGTTCCAAAGAATGGTGCCACATCAAATTTATGCATTGGGTATTCAAACACCACACACACCATTTCCATATACATACTTCGGCCATATGCACATAGTGGGTTTGTCTTCATACAATACTCCCTCATGAGGTTATCAACAACAAGCTAGCCCATTTTGCGGGGCCGTGTGGACGTCCATCACTTTGACCAACAACGAGCGGGGAGAGGTTGTACGATCAAGTTGGATTCTGCTTGGTCCGCGTTACAGTACGTCTTGGTGAGATGTCCACCCCCGACGTGTGTGGGGGGGGGGGATACTTCACGCTACCTGCAACCTCCGTGGGGTCGGAGAAGTCCCGTTAATTTGCGAGGCACATGTGCAACATCAAAAGTTGTGAATGGTAGTTAAATATCACACACCACACCATTTTCATACATATAGTAGGGCCACCCGCATGTGGTCTGACCCTTCTCGCGCCACAAGCACACATTTGTGGGTCGGCACACAGTCCACCTTTCTCGGGAAGCGAAAGGGTAAGTTTGACCATATATACACACATCTGGGCTATTCTGTTACGCGTAACAGAATATTATTCTGTTACCCTCTCTGTACTGACGTAGTTCACAGTTTGGACTGACGTGTTTTTCAACAAGAACTGATCTTCCTGCATGCACGATGGACGGAAAAAGGGGATGGAACATGGAGCTTCCTGTCGTTCTCCGGCGTGATGCTGCGGGCCATTCGTTGCTAGAGGAGACATGTAAGGGGTTCCGCACGTGCCCGCGCTCAGCTGGATGTGTTTTGCGATCTGTAGTCACCAGAGGTGACGGCGTGGGCATTTTGGCGACGGACGTGTTTTGGGCGTCAGTGTTTACTGTGGTGTTCGTGGGCCTCAATTTACGTCGTGTTTGTTGTTTTTGATGTGAGAATTATCGGTATGTTAGAGTTTTTTGAGATTATTTTCATCTGTAATTTATGATTACAAGTTTTGGTGTTCTTGGTCGTTTTCCACGCCCGCCATGGAAATCTGTTCTTCTTTTTCTGTTGTTTTTACTTTCGAATTGGTGTTGCAGGGAGAGATATAAGGATTGTATGAAAAGATTTCTGTTGTCAATTTTTCTTCTTTGAGTTGTTTCTACCCCGGATTCCCATGTTATTTTGTCGTTGGCGGAGGTGGTGTATGGCGGCTGACTGTAAGCTGCGATTTCTTGTAATCTGGTCAAACTGTGTAATTAAGTTGCGTGTTTTCAGTGTTGTTTTGAATTGCTGCCGTATGTGTAGTTGGACTGCTGCGTGTCAAAGTTTTATTACTGTGTGTTGACATCGGAGCCGCACCGATGGCTCTGCACTTTGATTATAAAGTCCGAGCCCTCTGTCAGTTTCATTCTACGAGCTGCAACCAAAGAAAAGGGAGATGGATCCTGAGCTGGGAGAGGTCACAGAGGAGGAGGGGGACGCCATAGATGTGAGGGCTGCAGTAGCGGAGCAGAGGAGGAGGAGGCGCAGGCGCAGGCAGATGGCGCGACATGCTGCCGAGGAGGAACTGGAGGCAGAGTTCAACAGACGGCTTGCGCGTGAGGTGATGGATACTTGCAACTCCAATGAATTGGAGCTTCTTTTCCCAGAGGGCAGGGGAAGGAACCATATTCAGATCATTAGTTGGGCTAGGGCGAGAGCAGCCACGGCTCCACATCCATCCACCAGGGCAAAATGGCGTCGTTTCTTTGATCGTTATGACTGAAGTAGTGAATATTATGTTTTTAAGATTTTTGTTGTGAGGGAGCAGATGTCCGAATGACTAAATGAATTCAACTTGTTTTTGTCTCTGAATGTGTTGTTTTGTCTGCATATGTTCGACATGTGCACCTTTGAACTGCTTGTTTTTCTGAAGTTGAACTGATTTGCGGTCAAATGTTGCATGGCATGTGTAATAACTATTTCCTACCAGCCGGCTGCCCATCTGCCTATTTTATTATTTTTATAATCTACGAGTGTCCCTGACTATAAACGCTATCCATCTATGTGTGGTGTGTGGCCAAGTCTTCCCCCTCCCTTTTCTTCCTTCTTCCAGAATCAGATCTAGGTTCCTCTCTCTTCTCTTCGTTGCCTTTCTCTCTATTCCTGTGTGTTCCATGGAGGATTGTTCATGCGGATGCCTGACAAAGATTGCGCGCATAGCTGACGGCTGTGTGTACGAGTCTGGTTTGGAGCTCACTCAGACTCAGCGGCGTGGGCAACTTTCTTGTTTGCTGTACAGCAACCATGGGTTTCGTACACCCTATGTTTGTCACCTGACGGATTGTGACTTGAAGGAATTATGGGTATGTGTTTCTATTCGTTTTGTTTTCTACTTTCTTGTTGGTTTCTGTTTGAATCCCATGGACTGGATCTGCAGTTTTGTCTTATGAATAGCTTATCTATATTTTTTAAATTTGGTTTTGTCAGATTTTAACAGTAGGGATTTATGTGTGTATTTGTTCATTACTTAACAGTATTTTAACCATTTTTTGTATAATCCCTGATCTGTTTATGAATAGATGTTTTTACTGTAGGTGTATTGATATGTATATTTCTTCAGTTTAGTCAGTTCACATGTCTAGTTAGTTTTGTGTTATTGTTTTGGTTCAGATTTTTTCCGTTTTAGTTTGTTATGCAAATCGTTCCAATATCTGTGTAAAAATTCAGTTATGTCAGGTGTTCATTTTGTTTTGTACTCCCATGCCCATTTGCAGAAAATGTCACCCAGGATCAGGATTGTTGCTCCTAGTTCCGGTGTTCTGAAGATGGAGACTTCAGACAAGAATGGGTATCAGTTAATGGATGTTGCCGACCACATCGACTTTGATGGTTGCATCAACCTAACTACTGGGTGGAAGGAGTTTGTGGCTGAGTCTGGATTTGAGGATGGTGATGTGGTTATGGTTATGTTCTCGAGAGAAGACGACTCTCTGACGTTCAGAATTTATGTGCTGTAGGTTTAAATGTGGCAAATGACGCCGGTTGTGAGATTTGTGTGTGGTTGATTATGTTGCAGTATTTTTTCTTTTAAAACATTTGGATGTAAGATGGTTGAATTGTATGGTATTATCAGAATGGTATGGAACAAGTTATGTATTGTTTTCCCTATTGTTCTGCTCAAGTATAACTGTTTTTATTTATACATTCTTTATATTAGTAATGGAACAATTTCTATAGTTGAACTGATGGGCATCCTTTGTTTTGACTGGTATTTCTTTCATGTTCATAACTCGCAGACGGTGCTATACGCTGATGATTTTTTTAGAACCGATTTCTGTTATTGAGTTTGCTGAACTTACATTCTATTAGTGATAGTACTGATCTATTTTAGGTTGTCAATTACCAATCAAATTTGTTTGTTGTATAATATTTTTTTATTACTTTTTTATATGAATTTTGGAGCACATTTTCTCTTTTTTATAGATGAATAATGATAGTTTTGGTATTTTATAAAATTAAAAAAATTTAATCTTCACTGCACAATACTATTTTTTTTGTACTTGAACCTTATGAATTCTAGTAGTTGAACTTTTCGTAAATTCGTTTCTGAAACTTTTATTTACAGTCTTATATTTTTTTATTTTTTTTACTTCTTACCATTAAGATGTGTTTGAACTTTTTACAATATTTTTGTTTATTAACTGATTTTTCTTGTGAGTTTTTTGAAAAATTATCTGCATTTTTTATTTCTTGTGAATTGTATGGTATTATCAAAATGGTTTGGAACAAGTTATGTAATGTTTTTCCTACTGTTCTGCTCAATTATAACTTTTTATTTATACATTCTTTATATTAGTACTGGAATAATTTCTATAGTTGAACTGATGGGCATCCTTTGTTTTGACTGGTATATTTTTCATTGTTCATAACTCGCAGGCGGTGCTATACGCTGATGATTTTTTTAGAACCCCTTTTTGTTATTGAGTTTGCTGAACTTACATTTTGTTAATGATAGTACTGATCTATTTTAGGTTGTCAATTACCAATCAAATTTGTTTGTTGTATAATATTTTTTTTCTTACTTTTTTACATGAACCTTATGAATTGTAGTAGTTGAACTTTTTTGTAAATTCGTTTCTGTAATTTTTATTTACAGTCTTATATTTTTATATTTGTACTTGAACCTTATGAATTGTAGTAATTGAACTTTTTTGTAAATTCGTTTCTGAATTTTTTATTTACAGTCTTATATTTTTTTTATTTTTTTTACTTCTTACCATTAAGATGTGTTTGAACTCTTTAAAATATTTTTGTTTATTAACTGATTTTTCTTGTGAGTTTTTTAAAAAATTATCTGCATTTTTTATTTTTTGTCGTGCGTGATCTACTGGATTTTTGTAATGGGGCGAAGTACTTTGTTGGGCCATCGGCCTGGGTCGTTGTATTCGGCCCGGATAGCTTCTCCTGCGCGGCTGTGCAGCACGGCGTGCGCGCGAGCTATGTGTTTAGTCCCACCTCGCTAGTCGAGGGGGCTCTAGACTTGTTTATAAGCGCAGCCGACGCTCACCAGTCGAACTCCTCTGAACACTTACCAGAGCGCTTATACACGGCGCTCGCTCTCTCTCTCTCTTGACCTGTGGGCCCTGGACGGCAGGCCCTGCGGGTGTGCGGATTACTAGGGATTCGCCCACGGGCTCGAGTTCAAGTATCTAGCATTGCTAGGGCCTGCGCTTGTCCTTGGGCGGTCAATTTTTTTATTTTTTGTTGTTTTTGGATCTAGTACTTGACTACACCAGTAACTTGGACTGGTACTTTTTTGTCCTTGGGCTGTCAATTTTTTCTTTTCTTTTTTTTGTTTGTTTGAATATAGTACTTGACTCCACTAGCAACTTTGACTGGTACTGCGCCTGTCAAACGAGCGCACTGCCGCGTTAGCGCGAGGCCGAGCCGGGGGGAGGGGGGTCGGGACCTCCCCCCATCCCGGCGAGGCCGAGCCAGGAACGAGCCGTAGCAGGCGACGACGCGGCATGCCGCGGCGTCGCATCCGGAGGCGAGTCCGTAACATGACTTACCCCATTATCTATCTTAGGGGTGTGGGTGCGTGGGGAGGAAACATGACTTGCCCCCGCACCGCACCGTACCGAGGGCCATAGTTGTACTGACACATCTTCCTTGTATGGACTTTGCCCCATTATCTATCTTAGGGGTGTGGGGGGGGAACAGAATAACCGCATTGCGCCTGTCAAACGAGCGCACTGCCGCGTTAGCGAGAGGCCGAGCCGGGGGGAGGGGGGTCGGGACCCCCCTCCCCCATCCCGGCGAGGCCGAGCTAGGAACGAGCCGTAGCAGGCGACGACGCGGCGTGCCGCGGCGTCGCATGCGGAGGCGAGTCCGTAACATGACTTGCCCCATTATCTATCTTAGGGTGTGGGTGCGTGGGGGGGGACATGACTTGCCCCCGCACCGCACCGTACTGAGGGGCATAGTTGTACTGACACATCTTCCTTGTATGGACTTTGCCCCATTATCTATCTTAGGGGTGTGGGTGCGTGGGGGGGGGGGGACATGACTTGCCCCCGCGCCGCACCGTACCGAGGGGCATAGTTGTACTGACACATCTTCCTTGTATGGACTTTGCCCCATTATCTATCTTAGGGGTGTGGGTGCATGGGGGGAAACAGAATAACCGCACTGCGCCTGTCAAATGAGCGCACTGCCGCGTTAGCGCGAGGCCGAGCTGGGGGGGAGGGACCCCCATCCCGGCGAGGCCGAGCCAGGAACGAGCCGTGGCAGGCGACGATGCAGCGTGCCGCGGCGTCGCATGCGGACGCGAGTCCGTAACATGACTTGCCCCCATTATCTTATCTTTATTTTTTAGGGGGAAAACCAGCACCGTTATGAATTATTTTTTCATTTGTACTTTTTTGATAATTTTTTTTGTACTGTTGTGAGTTATTATTTGTACTTTTAGCCGTTTGTTTTCTACATCTATATTAATTTTTTTATTGTATTTGATTTTTGGTATTATCTTTTGTAACTGGCCAGAGATAGTGGGCTTCGCCACGGTTGTGGGCTTTAGCCGTCCGTTTACTCCCACTCATCTTTTAACCCTCTCACTCACCTTTTAACCTCCGATCTTCCCCGTTCTGCTCCTCTCCCGTCCCCAAATTGATTCCGTCTTCGTTCCCCTCTTCTTCTCTTCTCAGAGAGGGAGTTACTACTCCTGTTTCGCCGCGGGAGCGTCGGCCGGAGGGTTCAACCCCAGGGGTGGAGGTCCGGGTGCTCTGTTTTGTTCCTTTTGCTCTGCCATTGACTTTGCTTGCGTCCTCTTATGTTCAGATTTTCTCTCTATTTCTAATCTGTTGCTCTCTTTGCTGTCCCAGGCTGCACTCGCCAGGGTTCCTTTGCTGTTGAACGAGCGTTTGGCGGCAGTGATACTGGATTGCGTGGCGGATTTTGTGTTTGCTGGTAAGAGTTTTGCTTTTGTATGGCGTGCTTCGTTTCTGAAATAGTTCAAATCCCTACTTTTTGTTCATGTGTCTTGCAGATCTGGTTCGGCAGATTTTAGGACTGTAGATCTCAATGGGTACATCATCCAGTCCGGACAAATTGAATGCAGGTGATTTTCCCTGTATTTTGGATGATGTTTTAACAGATCTGGTTTTTAGGTTGTACAGTTGTTGTCGTATCGACTTTATAAGTTGTATGTATTTTGATATGTGTTAATTTTGTCCTGGATTGTATGGTGTGTATGGTTTTGGCAATTGATGCAACCTACAGATAGGTTGTAGTACTTATCACCATGTGTATTTTGAACTATTGTCCTGGCATTTGAATAGGTTGTAGTAGTCAGTGAAGAACTAGTATGGTGTTGAAAGAGTTGTGTTTTCTGAAGTTTGTTCTGCAAGTGGTGGTTTCATATTTGTTTTATTCGGTGAACTTGTAGTGTTCACATAGTTGAACTGATTGATTTTTCTTGTACTTTTTTTGCTAATTATGATGTTGTTGCAGATGTTGGAGTGCCGGTGCCTGCTGATTCTGACAAATCAGAATGCTTTCAAGATCTTGTGAATGTTATTTTTGAGACACCAAATCCTCTAGAAGAACTTGCGAATGTTGCTGGTGTTTCCCTTATATTTGCTCTTTTTTATCAGCCTTTAATACATATATATGCTTAGTTACATCAGTTGTTCCTTTTTGTTTGTGTCTGATGCTATGCGCTTTATTTATCTTTGTGTCTGCAATGTTAATTGTGTTTTAATTTTTTGTGTGCTTGGTTATGTTATTGGTTTATGCAGTTAATGACAGCCATGGTGTTCCAGAGGACATTGCTGATGTTGTTGAAGATATTAATGATGGAATGTATTCACTTAACATTGATGATGGTGATGGCAGCTTGCAGTTGTCTGTTACTCAGTCTCAAAGTATTGATGGCACTGAGCTTGTTACCCAAGCTGAGGATGTTCCTATGCAGTTACAGCTCGAGGATGAAAGGATAAGAAAGAAGTGTGAATTCCAGAAGAGAAAGGAATTGGAACGGCGTCAAAAGGCTGCCTGTGTGCAAGAAAATGATGTTGATGTTGCTCAAGCTCCTAAATGTGTAGGCAATGAAGGTGGTGACACAGGTTTTTCAACTGTTCATGCTGGATCTCATGGAAGTGACATGCCTATGAAGACAAACTTGATGCAAACTCGTTTGACGCAAGTGTTTGATCATGATGGAGTTAAGGAGAAGAAAGTTGTTTTGAAGAGGAAGATGTCAGATCGAAATCCTAATGGCACACAGAGGCGTAGCCCACGTGTGAAAGCTGGTTCCCAACCTGGTAATAGCAAAACTGATGTGGATAGTGTTGCTGTGAAAATTGGTCCAAGCAAACTTGGTGGCTCCTCTGTTCGTTGTAGTCCACGAGGTTTGACAAATAAGAAGCCTTCTTCCTCTCCTCTTCAAGAGCGGTCTTTGTTGAAAGAAAATAAGAAGCGTAAAGTTCATCCTGCAAAGATGAACAAAGGTGTGAAGAAGTGTGCTCGTGTCGAAGCTGAAGATGTTGCATCTGAAGAAGATGATATTGAAGTTGATTCAGAAGATGAATTTGCAGTGGTATGTGTTTTGTACTGCATGTGACTTGCTAGTTGTACTTGCAATGATTTAATTGTGTTTGGGCTGGTATGCTGGCCAGGTGAGGCTGGTCATTGTTTGCATCTATTTGATTGTGGTACTGATGTTGTTTTAATAGTTGAACTTGTGCAAACTTTTCTTTGTTTTACTTGCCTTCATATGCTTGTTTTGTTTGCTATATTCATTGTTTGCAGTGGTATGTGTTTTGTTCTGCATGTGACTTACTAATTGTAATTGTAATGATTTAATTTGTGTTTGGGCTGGTATGCTGGCCAGGTGAGGCTGGTCATTGTTTTCATCAATTTGAGGGTGGTACTGATGTTGTTTTAATAGTTTAACTTGTGCAATCTTTTATTTTTTTACTTACATTCATATGCTTGTTTTGTTTTCTATATTCATTGTTTGCAGTGGTATGTGTTTTTTACTGCATGTGACTTACTAGTTGTACTTGCAATGATTTAATTGTGTTTGGGTTGGTATTGCGGCCAGGTTAGGCTGATCATTGTTTGCATCAATTGAGGGGTGGTACTGATGTTGTTTTAATAGTTGAACTTGTGCAATCTTTTCTTTTTCTTTTTACTTGCATTCATATGCTTGTTTCGTTTTCTATATTCATTTTTTTAAGGTGTGGCTTTTTTTTCATTTACAGCCTGTTAGCATTATGAGTTCGGTCAAGCCGGTGGTAGGCAATGCTGGAAAAGTTGCCCTGGATGAAGGTGACCAACGGAAATTGAACTTAACTGTGCGATGTTCGTTGAGAGAGGTTGAAGATTGTGCTAAATTGCTCGAGAGTCGGCATGTGGCTAGGGTTCATGCATCTGGTTTTGTTTCTATCTTCAAGTGGAGGGTGAAGTCTAACATTTCCCGCCCTCTGATGGGAGTTTTGTACCTGAGGATAGATTGTGATACAATGACTCTTGACATGGGTGAGGCTAATAAGAAGCTTCGCATCACTAGCGATGGTATACAGCAATTATTTGGTTTCCCTCGTGGTGGTCGTTCTGCGCCAAGGCCGTCAGAGGACGGATATGACAACGCTCTGATGAAGTTAAGATTGGAGCTTGACATTAGCAGGAACAAAGATATCAAGACAAAGGATTTGAGGAATAAGCTCAAGGTGCTCGTCAAGGATCCTAGCAAAGATGACCTTGCTCTGAAAGTGTTCTTCATTATTGTGTTTATGAAGGTTGGGTTGCCTGCCCCGCGTGTTTCCAGAGAGGCAGCAATGTTTGAGGGTCTCGTCTTTGAGGACATGGCTAATATGGATTATTGCCAGCTGATGGTTGATGAGCTTAGAAGGGCTATTGCCAAGTACCAAAATGGTGATACCATGGGGAAGGCAATCACAGGCTGTGCCATAGGGCCTCTACTAATGTACCTTGACTACCTTATCCGTGGCAAGACTGCGGAGCCTGACATGCGAGTCCCCCGCATATGTTTCATGGATCCTGCCATGCTTCTCTGATCTGGTTGATGCAGATTTGATAAAAAAAGGCAATGCAGATCCAAAGACTTGGGTGTTTGGGAAGCTTCCGGTGAGTTTTGTTTCTTTTGTGTCTTGCAGACCTTTTTTATTTTAGGTATAGCTATTTTTTGCTGTAGTGGACATGTGTACCGTAGAGTTGTCTGTTTATATTTTGTATGGTTTAGGTATGGTTTTTTAGTACTGTTGTTTCGTGTGTGGTTGAACTGAATAACTTTGTTCAACTGGCCTGTTGGTAAATACTAACAAATTGGCAATGACAGTTAAAGTTTATTAGTGGTGTTGATTTTAAATCTGTTAATATCATGATTTATTTTTCCCTATGTGTTGCATTGATTGATTAACTATTTTTCCCTTTTGTTTGTAGTGGAAAACTCAAGAGGAGGTTGTTTTTTTCCGAGTGTATAAACGGCCAGTGCTGGAGATGCCGTCGTCTCAGGTTCCGAAGTTTTCATCTCTGCCCGATGAGTTGAGGGATGGCCGTGGTGTTGAGGGTGCTTGTTATGCCCCCTGGCCCTAGTAATGCTAGTGCTTCATAGAGGCAGGGTTTTGGTATTGATGTTGTTGTTTCAGCGTTGGAGCGCGCTGAGCATATCTTAAGTAATGTGTGTTCTGAGCTGCAAAAGGTCCCAACGATAATTGAGCGTTTGAGCTGTATCAATTGTATCCTTCCTGAAGGTCATCAATTTAACACTGAGGAAGCTGTTGACTACATTGAGATGGAGAGAATTTTAATCGGTGATATGCGTGACGGTGCCGCTAATCTAGTTCAGAGCTCGGTTCATCTGTTGAACAACATGAAGCGTTTCAGAACTACGCAAAACTCTCGCTGCAAGCCATATGAAGAAAGTGCAAATGTTGTTATCAAGCAGTTTGAGCAGGATGAGGTTGCTGCCACCGACAGCAGGGTTCGTGATGGTACTGAGGCTAATGTTTTTGATCACGAAACGAATGATGTTGGCTTTGAGCATCCTGATGTTGATGTGGGTCAGTCCTCGGTGTTTGCAATTTTTACTTTGTTGTCCTGCTGTCAGTGTTGTAGTTGAACTTCCTCATGTTCATCTATTTATTAATAATTTTCTTTCATGCAGGATTGATCGGGATGAGGCTGCTGGCACCGACAGCAGGGCTGATGATGGTACTGAGGCTAATGTTTTTGATCAGCATACGAACGATGTTGGCTTGCAGCACCCTGTTGTTGATGTGAGTCAGTCCTCGTTGTTTGTATGTTTTTACTATGTTGTTCTGTTGTCGGTATTGTAGTTGAACTTCCTGATCTACATCTGTTTATTAATTTTTCTTTCCATGCAGGAGACCAGTCATAATGTTGAGGCTGTTGTTGACTGTGGATTTAATGATCCATCCACTGATAAGTGCAAGGTTATTTTTAGTTTTATTGTGTTTATTCATATTTTCTTTAATTTTCATGCGCACCAATGTGTCTTGCTTGTTCATTTTTCTATCCCACACCGTTTAGAGTTTGCAAGGGGGTAGCTACCTTTTTTGTTACTGTTGTATTAATTCCTTGTGTTTATTGTTGCTCATAATAGCATTGTTTTTTTGCCTCATTACATTTGAATCAGGGTCCTATTGTTGGCGATGAGCCTTGTTTGCCCATTGGTGATGTTGCTTTGAATGTTAGCAGCAGCAAGTTCGATGATGTTGCTGCGAATGCTTCCAAGGTTTATTATTTTGTGCACCTCTTGGTAGCTTATTTTTTATTGTTAGTTTTGTTCATATTATTCACTTTTTTCTGAAATTTTATTTTTGTCAGATTACTGATGTTGAGCGTGGGGTTGTCCTTAGTGGTGGAGATGATGCTCGTGATGTTCCATTGAGTAGTGGGTGCAATGTTGGTACCAAAGTTGCTGATGAGGATGTTGGTGCTGCCAGCATACTTGATTCCAAATCGCCTGGTGTTGGTATTGCTGGGAATGAAAATGTTTCTGGTTGTGAAGATTTCCCGCCAGAGAATTTCCCGCCTGGAGGTCTTGATTACGGTGATGCATTGCAAGATGCTTCTAGCATGGAGGAGGTGCCATCTGAGGATGATGATTTACTTCTGTCAATTTCTTCTGACCCCTTGACGCAGGAGGCGCTCTTGTCGTCCCAGGATTTTCTTTCTACAGACCTTGAAAGCACAGCAATATTGGTGTCCTCTCAAGATGTCCCATCGTCAAACCCTGAAACTGGAGGCATAATGGTCTCATCACAGGAACTACCATCATCGTTAAACCCTGATAGTCCAGGTAAGGAATTGTAAATGGGGCGTACTTCTCAATTTTGGCATTTTGGACATGTTCTCTTGTAGTTGTTGAACTTATTATTTTTCATCATTTTCTGCAAGCAAAAAGTGGTAATGTTGTTAAGGTTGATACGTTTTTCTTTGCTGTTACGAGGTTGCGCATGGACCGTACGAAATGGTTAGTTTGGGATTTTGTCCGTACCATTTTTGTCTCTTTTTCTTTCTCTTGTATGATTATTATTGTTGTTGCAGTAGTTTTAATTCATGTAATATTTTGTGTTTTTCTAGTCACAAGCCGATGTTTCAAAATAAAGAATGTGATGCCAGTGTTGGTTCTATTGCTAAAGCGTTTGTCACCACTGGCATGCTCAACTCAGACAGTGCTGATGTTGTTTTATATTCTCTGCGTCAAAAGTACCGAGACACTGACAAGTTGATAGTTCCCAGATGGGTGACGGTCAGTATTTTGCTTTTTTGTAAATAGGATGATAACTTGTTTTGCCAATTTTCTAACTGTTGTTGTTCTTTTTGTACGATAGACCAAGATCCGTGATGGAAATATTGATTCCAATGTGCTAAATTGGTTCACGAGATCAGGTGCTGATGGTTTCGACCAAGTAGGTGAACTTGGACTTTTTGTATTCATTAACTAGAACTGTCATGTTTTCATTGCAGTTTAGGGAGGTGTGGGAATGAACTTGATTAGCCTGCTTTTACACCTGTACTTATGAATGATCCGTGCTTCTTTTATTAAAGCTGCACTTATTGTTGCAAGGAAATTGAACTGATATGATTGTTCCTCAATTTTGGGCGGTGGATATAAATTCTTTATGATTATGTGATTTTTTGTTTGTACTTCTGAATTTCAATTTCCCTCTTTTATTTTATTGTTTGGAGGCTGAATTTTTTTGTTTCATTATGATTTGGTAAATTCATTTTTCATCTGCGATTTTTTTCAGCTTCTTTTCCCTACATTTGATCCGCCGTCATTTGTGGCTACCATGAAGCCTAGCGAAGAATCTGGGCATTGGTGCTTGGTTGTTCTGAATTTGAGGTTCCGTCGTTTCGAGTGTCTTGATTCACTCCGTGATGAAACCTGGGGTGATGCAGTTAGATTCTTAAGGAATATAACAGATAATATAAAGAAGCTTTGGAGGGAGTCCAGTGTAGACAGGGCCAAACCGTTCTCACCGGTGCATATTGATGGTTTCTCTTGCAAGTTTGTGCGGGTGCCTCAGCAGGAAAACACGTGAGTATCCGTTTTTAATGATTTTTGCTGGTTGTTTTTATTGCTGGGAGGATGTTGTTCGTGTATTTTTCAGATTTTGTGTTGTACCATTTTTTATTTTTTCCTTTGTTTACAGGCATGATTGTGGATTCTTTATGCTACAAAACTGCAAGACCTATTATTGCCGGGAGGATGGTGTAATTGAAATGGTCGATTACAGCCATGAAGACATTCTGGACATTAGAAGACTTTGCTGTATACCTGCGCAACTAGCGATGTGTTTGATGTTGACTTCCGGGGTTTGTTTGGCATCGAACCCTGTACGTGTGCATGGACTGTTGTAATTTTTTTGCAGCTTGTACTTCTCTATTAGTACTGTCGTGAAATATGTATTTGAACTTACGCTTTGTGCGGTCTTCTTTTTTTCAGGTGAGTGGCTGGATCTTGGTGAGCATGACTACAGGTTCTTTGGTAGCCAGTTCTCGGAGCTCGAGCACGTAGCTATTGATCTTAGCCAGGGACGTTCTCCCGAAAAGACAAGATCTGGTGTTATGAAGGGGCGGTTGGGAGCTCTGAGAGGTTCTACGGCTGCTTGTGCAGAGAGCCCTACTACACCCAAGAATCCCATTGTGGAATTGATAGACAGCGATGATGATGTGTTTGACAAGATTGCTGGCGTTGGAAGAGTCACAAGGAGCGCTGCTGCCAAAGGTTTATCTCCCCTTGATGGAATAGTGGCTCGTAGAGCTGGTGGTGCTAGGAAAGATCCTGCTTTGGATTCTGGCAATGTTGTAAGCACGAAGCGTGCGCCCACAGCTCCTATAAAGTTTTGCTCCCCTGTGCAGCAGCTTCACCCTGATAAATTCCCTCACCTGGACAAGGCTCGCAGGTTGTATAATATGTTGCTTAGTGATGAATGGCGTGAGAAGTATGCCGAGTGAGTATCTCTCATTATTTTTCCTCTTCTTTTTCTTCTGTTGTTTGTAACTGGTAGATAAATATGACCTGAACTGTTCCTTTTTATAAAACTTGAACTACTATGAATGCCTTATCTTGTTTCTCCTTCTTTTTATTCTTGTGTGTGCTGCAGGAATACATTCTCAATGATACCTCAGCCTGATTAAAGCGTAACTAACTTCACTGGGAATCGCATCTGGGAAGTTTTTTCACCTGGGCAAATGATGGAGGGTGATGTAATGGACTTCCTCATTGATGGTTGGAAGCAAGATCCCGAGAGAAATGCTGATTTCGCATCTGGGAAAAGGGTATTGGTGAGTCCATATTTCATCACGGTAATCAATCAGATCGGTTTCTTTCTGTTGAACAAGACTGCCTATTGTTTTTACGAGTTTTAATAATACTTTTTCTTGTTGATCCTTTTCTGCTGTCTATTTTCTATTTTGGCTTTTTTGCAGGTTGTGCTTGACTGTTCGTTTTACGAGGATGAAAATAAAGTGTTTAATGTGGAGAGTGCAGCGAGAGATTTCAAGAGCTATGTTAAAGCTAATGAAGACTTGCTCAGTGCCGACCTTGTGAGATCTACTAGCTGATTTTTGGTTTTTATTTGTTTGTTGTGATGCTGGTTTTTATTTTGAATATTTAACATCTCTTTTTTGGTCATTTGTTTTTAGATCATGATGCCTCTATTCAAGCCTATGGTTTTATCAAAGGATAGGAAAGTGAACCACTATTCCTTATATGTCATGAATCGGTACCGAAGTAGCGTTGACATCCTTGACTCTTTACCTTATCCGAAGAACCACCGTCCTTCAAAGAACACCTATCACAAAGACTGCGAGAAGATTGTGAGTGACATTTATTATCTGTACTGGATTAATATTTCTGCATCTTTGTTTCTGCTTTTTCTGAGACCTAAAACTGTGTGGGTTGTTTTGTTTTTTTATAGATTTCTTGATTGGTCAAAGTAATGAAGGCTGTGTATGATGATGCTCAGTACAATGCGAGCAAGCAGCCCAATTGGGAGCTGTTTGCAAAGAAACCAACGTTTGTCAAGGTTCCACTTCAAGGGGAAAATGAATGTGGCCATTATACTCTGAAGTATGCGGGATGCTACGATGGTGAAAAGATCGTTGAGAACATTCGAGATTATGACGTGGGTTTCTTGTTGAGCCTTTCACTTTCTATTTTTGGCTTATTGTGCATCCTTTTTTTATGTGTCATGAATTTTATAATTTGTTTTATTGTTTTGCAGCCACGCATTGTTGATTGGAACGCTGAGGATCTGTATAGAGTTGTGTTCAACCGGAATAACCATCTTATGGTGACGGAGCTTGCCAAGGAGGTTCAAGCTTTGGCTCCTGATGCATAGGAGAAATGGTCATCATTTGCATAGTGAATTGGATAGTTGTGTGATATATCTCTTGAAAACATTGTAGGCTCTATTTTGTAGTGTTTGATGTCTTGTCGAGTACTATGTAATAACTAGTATATTTTGTGTTGTGTTTTAAGTGTGGCACAATGTTTAACAGACTTTTTTTCCATGATGATTGTGTGGTTGAATAGCTATTTCATTTGTGTATGTTTCATCGGGAATTCGTTTTGGTTAAGTTTTATTTTTTGTACTGAAGACTTATATAGAAGTTGAACTGAAAACACTTTTTTTCAAGTGTATTTACGAGTTGTTGCTGAGAAAGTGAGATTTATTTTATTTTTATGTGATTCCATCCTAAGTTGGACCTTTATAGTTTCTGTACTCTCGCTTTCTTGTACTTATGATATAGTTCTGTTAGTACTGACTTGTAATCTCATTCAGCGTAAGGCTTTTAAAATTTTGGTGCCAAATTTCTGTTTGAACTTCTTGAACTTTAGTAGTTGAACTTCATAGTAAAAGTTAAAGTACTCGTTTAAATTAGCTACGTTTAAGAGATAGTCCTATTAAGTTCAAAACTATTTCTTTCTCAAGGCATTAATTGGTATCATCATAGCACTTACCGAATAAACTTAGTTGTATTGAGATTTCAATTGTGCTAGTACTTTGATTAATTATTTATTTTTTGTGTTGTTTGATGCTAGTACGTCTTTCTGTTGTGTTTCTTGTGATTTTTCTCTTTTGTCGAACTTATATCTTTTTGATTTAGTTTTTGGCCTTCTTTTTTTCTAGGCTGTGGTTCTTCTCCAGGCAATGTTTGGTATAATCCTAGCACTTGCCGTATAGACTTAGTTGTACTGAGATTTCAGTTGTATTGCCACTGTTAATTCTTAGTATGTCACTGTTTTAAGGAATGCGAACTGAAGCTTCCCGTTCCTTTTTATATATTTTGTAGAATGAACGTACCGTGTGTTCAACTGTACCAGAACTTTCAGTCCTAGCATGCTAGTGACTAGGAAATACGTACTGGTGTTTCTTTGCTTTTCCTGATGCAGTACTTAGTGAATTTCTAACTAGTTTTTAGCACGATGCTTTTTAGTACTGAATGTTGTCCTTGGCTAAAACTTAGTCTTTTTAGTGTTCTTCTGAAACTAAAAACTGATTTTTTTAGCGTGATAGTACTACCGTTCATGTCTAAGCTGTACTGAGCGTCGAAGGCTACTATTTGCTTTTGTCCTTAGTTAGTCTGCCACTTTTTTTTGTGAAAATATTCATGTGTTAATTTTTTCTCCATGACTAGTACTGCGTGGAATCCATCAAGTTTCAACTTCAACCTACTTCAACTTCAAATGATGGATCAACAAAATAGGAAGCTAGCAAACTTGTTGGATGACATAAGCAAACGATGTACTTGATAGACATAGGCAAACTTGTTCAAACCCTGACACACATAGCATAAGGTAGCTGGTTCAACATAAAGAAAGCAAACTACAAATCTGAAACAACAATACTAAGGACACACATAGCATAAGGTAGCTGGTTCAACATAACGAATGCATACTTTCATGCATCTTCATCCGCGAAGTTGCAGTGGTAGTAGGGGTCAGCCTCCTACTCTTTTGAAATATCCCAACCTGTCACCGATGTTGTTGATTGTCTTGCATGAATTGTACGTTGCGTACGCATCTATTCCTGCGTACGTGATGAGGTTGTCTGGCAGCGGGCTGGTCCCCCACAGTTTGTGGTCTTCCCTGTTCATCTTCTTCTTCATGCCTCCGTAGAATGGGTGGATGACGCCGCCTGCAACATCGGCCAAGGAGTTGTAGTATTTTTTGGTCTTTGGATCTTTCCACTTGCGCTGCATGTCGATGAAGTTGTTGGGGTTGATTTCCAAACCAGACTCCCCCAGCATCCGCTTGTCACCTCCAATGCTGAAACTGACAAATGTGTACAATTTCTCCTCCTGCAGGAAGTCTTTGAAGCGCTTGGGCCTGCAAGGGGGAGACACACATTTAAAGTTTAGTCTTCTTTCTTGAGGATTTAATTCTTCTGCTTTTTTTGTTTTACAAGTGATAATCCATGAGGTAGATGCTTATATATTATGAGCCATGCATGAATGTAGTTCAGAAACTAGTACACAAAGTCCTGAAATTAAATTCAACTACACCATGTTATTTTTTCTTTTTTGCTATCTTTGTTGCTTCACCAAATGCTTCACCAAATTAGAGAATCATTTTACCAGAGTCAATGATACATGCGCTGCTTGATTTAAGTTTTAGTTTTCTTTTTTGTTGAATAAAAGACCTATATCAGTGCTTGATACATCTTTGTGCATTAATTCTATATCAAGTTCAAAAATTAGTTTGAGAAACATGTGCATCAAGATATGGACCTATACCACTTCACCAAAGATCTTTTAATACATCAATTCTATAAACTATACTAGTGCATCAAGATCAGAATCTATGCTAGTACATCAAGTTCAGAAATTAATTTGGTGCATAAAGTTCAGAATGCTATAAACTTTTTTTCAGATGCTAATCTGGTGAAACAATCCACTTCACAGTTTCAGAAATGCATGTAACTTGAGAAACATGTAATTGTGCATCCACTTCATAGACTATAGTAATTCATCTAGTTGGGAAACAAGTTTTAATTAAGTTTTTAGTGACTAGTACTGGTACAACAGATGAATGAACAGTAGTATGGGTTACCATTTTGTGGCTGCTATGATGTGGTACACCAAGCAGAGTTCCTCGACGCACAACTGCAGGACTGCCACCATCTGTGGAGGTTTTTCCTCGTCGGTGTACTCCACATCAACTCCGATGAAGCTCGGACACAAGCTGCCGCCCTTCATCCTGAGCCTGCTCATCATCTGGTCGGCCTTGTCTGGTTTGCTGGTGCAGACGATCTCCAGCGTCTCCTTGTCGTGGAGCTCAACCCATTTGAGCATTCTGGTGTACTCTTGCTTCTCGCCGGGGACGTGAACGTCGACGAGGTTGCTGCTCTTGTTCGAACTGTCACCATGGTGACGCTTGGCGGACGGTTCCTCCGCCATTGCCTTCCTCCGGCGACTGTGGGCTTGGGAGAGAGAAGTTTTTGGTTTGTGTGCAGTGGAGATGGAAGCGGCAATGGTGGTTCCATGAATGAGGCAGAGATGGAAGACAATGGGGTATTTTGCAGTGCGTCGACGGCATTTCAAGGATAGCACTCATCACGTGAAGAAGCAAAAACTTAGGTTCAATCGATACTAACTGATAATCGTTGAAGAAGAAAGGTGGGATGCCTATCGGGGCATCCCCAAGCTTAGATGCTTGAGACTTCTTGAAATATTATCTTGGGTGCCTTGGGCATCCCCAATCTTGAGATTTTGTGTCTCCTTAATTCCTCTCATATCACGGTTTTCCTAAATCTCAAAAGCTTCATCCACACAAAACTCAACAAGAACTCGTAAGATAAGTTAGTTTAAACCAATGCAAAAACCTTATCATTCTCTACTGTAGCAAATGACTAAAATTATTATTCAACATTGCATACTAAATACCTCTGCATATTTAATACTCATATCCTCAAATAGAATCATTAAACAAGCAAACATATGCAAACAATGCAACCATAACAGCAATCTGTCAAACCAGTACAGTCTGTAAAGAATGCAAGAGTATCAATACTTATTCAACTCCAAACATTATAAAATTCTACCACACTATAGAAAATTTATCATAGCTTATTTTACAAAAAGTTTTAACATTTTATCATATTCTGACTTTCCTCGGGAATATTTGAACATCGATAAACTTTTTGTTTTCAAACAGCAACATGTATACTTGCAAGATAAGCATGGCAAAGGCTATCCTTGACATTTTTATTGAAAATGAAGATGCAAAACATTACTATAAATAACAGCAAGCAAATCCTAACAAAATAAAATGCCGCTCCAAGCAAAACTCATATCATGTGATGAATAAAAATATAGCCTCAAGTGAGGTTACCGATAATGTTGGAGACGAAAGAGGGGATGCCTTCCGGGGCATCCCCAAGCTTAGTTGCTTGGATCTTCCTTGAATATTAACTTGGGGTTCCTTGTGCATCCTCAATCTCAGGGTCTTGTCACTCCTTATTTTCCTCATATCGACATCTCACCCAAAACTTGAAAACTTCAATCACACAAAGCTTAATGGAACTTTGTGAGATATGTTACTATGATAAAGAGCAAACCATTTCACTTTGGTACTGTCAAAGACAAGATTCATAATTTTTTCCACACAATGCCTACTGTAGCATATCATTTCCACATTTTATATTGAGCAATATAAGCCATAGAAACTAGAAAACAAGCAAACTATGCATTGAAAACAAAATCTGTCAAAAACAGAACAGTCTGTAGTGATAACAGTCTATAGTGATCTGGATAACTACCATACTTATGCTACTCCAAAAATTATGAAAAAATTAGGACCACGTGAGAAATTTGTATATTAAACTCCTGCAAAAAGAATCAACTCAAAACCACTCTTCTGTTAAAAATGAGACTTATTTTCGTGAGCGCAAAAGTTTCTGTTTTTTAGCAGGGTCAAATCAACTATCACCCAACATGATCCCAAAGGCTTTACTTGACACTTTATTGAAACAAAAGCAATAAAACATGATTACTACAGTAGCTTAATCATGTGAACACACAAAAACAGTAGGTAAAAGTGTTGGGTTGTCCCCCAACAAGCGATTTTCTTTAATGCCTTTTAGCTAGGCATGATGATTTCAATGATGCTCGCATAGAAGATAAGAATTGAAATACAAAGAGAGCATCATGAATCATAAGTTCCTCTCTCATAATAATTTTCAGTGGCATCATGAATAGATTTATCAATATAACCATCACATAAAACATTCTTTTCATGATCCATAAGCATAGAAAATTCATTACTCTACATATAAGCAATTCTATTCTCATTCATAATAGTGGGAGTATCATAGGAAGCTCGAATACCATAAATTGTTCCCACATTAAAAGAGTAATGTTAAACAAAGGAATAGTCAAAATCATGACAATAATTATCACTACTTTTTATAACATAAGTATCATCACAATAATCATCACAAGTAGGAGGCATGCAATCATCATAGCAAAATTGATCATTCAAAGTAAGGGGACTAAAAAGATCATCTTCATTAAGCATAGCCTCCCCAAGCTTGGGATAAACATTAATTGTAGAAAATAAATTTTCAAACATGTCATTCTCATCAAACATAGCATCCCCAAGCTTGTGGCTTGGCATATCATAAGCATAATCACTCTCATCATTAATAGTATGAATAGCACCAACGGTATAACAATTGCTATCATCATAATTTCCCAAGTTGGTGCCAAAAAGATTTCCAAGATTATAAGAAGTATCATTATCTTCCCAATCATAATCATCACAACAAGCAATAGGCATAACAAAATCATCATCAATAGTGCTCTCGAACATTGTGCCATAAGACATAGAAGCAATATCATCATCAAGTGCATCATCTTCCACAATTATTTTTGATTCATTTTCATGAGGCACAACAATAATAGGAGCAACATTATTTGGGAGAGATACCTTTTTACCTCTCTTCTTTCTTCTTTTCTTCTTCTTCACCACAACATGTGTGGGTTAAATTATTATTTTTGAGCTCCTTGTTAAAGAGATTGATTGGATAGGAAGCTCCTCCTCGTTACCTGATTCATCATAATAAACACTACGAGGGCATTGGGAAACATTTTCCCTTTCATTAGTACTCTATTCATATTCCATTTCTTTTCTTGTCTTTAGATAGTTGCCAATATAAGGATTCTCAATGCAATTTATCGCATAAAACATATAAATTTCTTCTAGATCAAAATCAAGAAATCTCTCGAGATTAAATTTTGGAATACCCTCAGTTATATGTTTCATTTCTTCATACCCCCAAAGAAGACTAAGCTCTTTATGATGCTCAAGGGTAATCAAGTTATCACAATTTTTGGACACTATTTGATCATGAAAGGATCTGCATTGAAGATTTAAATGACCATGTTCATTGCAAAGTTCACAAGGATGGTGAGAAAAATTAAATCTTTCAGCACAATCATCTAGCCTCTCTTGCAAAATTTTCGTTTCTAGATATTTATGCTTCTTACAAAATCTATATTCCCTTTTTGGTGCGCAAAGGCACTCCCAATTCACTCCACAAAAAGTGACATGCTTATAAGAAACATTTTTGTCATGACTTGTGCAATCATCATTAGCATTTTGGATATTCAAAGAATTCACACTAACAACATTGCAATCATGCTCATCATTCAAATATTTTGTGCCAAGCATTTTATTGACTTCTTCTTCTAACAATTGAGCACAATTTTCCAATGCATCATTTTCAAGAAAGATATTGTAAAGATGATCAATAATATGATGCAACCTAAATTCCATTTTTTATGTAGTTTTCTTTTATAAACCAAACTAGTGATAAAATAAGAAACTAAAAGATTCAATTACAATATCTAAAGATATACCTTCAAGCACTCACCTCCCCGTCAACGGCGCCATAAAAGAGCTTGATGTCTACTACGCAACTTTATTCTTGTAGACTCGTGTTGGGCCTCCAAGCGCAGAGTTTTGTAGGACAGTAGCAATTTTCCCTCAAGTGGATGACCTAAGGTTTATCAATCCATGGGAGGTGTAGGATGAACATGGTCTCTCTCAAATGACCCTGCAACCAAATACAAGAAATCTCTTGTGTCCCCAACACACCCAATACAGTGGCAAATTGTATAGGTGCACTAGTTCAGCGAAGAGATGGTGATAAAAGTGTAATATTGATGGTAGAAATATAATTTTATAATCTGAATAAATAAAAACAGCAAGGTAGTAAATAGTAAATGGGCACAAAAACGGTGTTGCAATGCTTAAAAAGGAGGCCTAGGGTCCGTACTTTCGCTAGTGCAATTTCTCAACAGTGCTAACATAGTTGGATCATATGATTATCCCTCGAAGTGCAGCAAAGAATCACTCCCGAGTTCCTATTAGTGGAGAACAAAAGATAGAAATTGTTTGTAGGGTATGAGACCACCTCAAAGCCATTTTTTCCGATCAACCTATCCTAGAGTTTGTACTAGAATAACGCAAGCTATTCTTCCCGATCGATCTAATCAAGAGTTCGTACTAGAATAACACCAAAGCAAGTTCATATTCATAATAATCAATCCACACAAAGAACTATAAAGGGACCCCAAAGTTTCCGTCAGAGAAAAACGTGCATCAACCCCTATGCATAGATTACCCCAATATCACCGCGGGAATCCGCAAGTTGATTTCCATAACACATGTCAAGTGAATCAATATGATACCCCATTTGTCATCTCAAGTATTCATATTGCAAGACATATATCATGTGTTCTCATCTCTGAATATTCAATCCGACAAGACAAAACTTTGAAGGGTAAAGATTCAATTCATCATAACAGGAGTATAGAGGGGAGAAACATCATATGATCTGACTATATTAACAAAGCCCATGATATAGATCACGAGAGAGAGAGAGAGAGAGAGAGAGAGAGATTAAACACATAGATACTGGTACAAACCCTCAGCCCCAAGGGTGGACTACTCCCTCCTCATCGTGGTGGCCGCCGGGGTGATGAAGATGGCCACTGGAGATGATTCCCCCCTCCGGCAGGGTGCCGGAACGGGGTCTAGATTGGTTTTCGGTGGCTACAGAGGCCTGCGGCGGTGGAACTTCTCGTCTAGGGTAACCCCGATGGGTTTCGGAATATTTGGGAATTTATAGTGCAAAGAAGGGGTGCGGGAGGCCACCAAGGTGGGCGCAACCCACCTGGGCGCGCCAGGGGGCCCTAGCGCGCCCTGGTGGGTTGTGCCCCCCTCCGGGCACCCCCAGGTGCAGCTCAGGCCCATTGGGTTCCTTCTAGTCCATAAAAAATCCCCATGGAGTTTCGTTGCGTTTGGACTCCGTTTGGTATTGATTTCCTGGGATGTAAAAAACAAGCAAAAAACAGCAACTGGCACTGGGCACTGGGTCAATAGGTTAGTCCCAAAAAATGATATAAAGTTGCTGTAAAATAATTGTAAAACATCCAAGAATGATAATAAAACAACATGAATACTTCATAAATTATAGATACGTTGGAGACGTATCACTAGTGCAATCGCTCGGGTTCAGTTAGAGCCCAATGCCTCGCTCAGGTTCAGTTAGAGCCCAACACCTCGCACACACGTGCGCACGTGTACGAGAGAAATGCGCAAACCTCCGTGCATCACTAGGCCCCGACCACCCACCGTAACCGGGAACTCCCCGATATTTTCCTCGCCCTCGCTTCTACCACGTTTTTTCCCATCATGGACGGCCCAAAGAATGTCATGCAGCTGCGTCTCCGGCCCGCCCAGGATGAAAAGCCCATTTTCTATCATGATTTTTTTTCATAGAAGTAGGATCCCACCACATATATGATGATACCGGGTTTTGTCACAATTATCGTCATAGAAGTGTCATAAGCATGACAAAAAAAAATTTGTTCGGCCCAAAATGTCACAGATGTGTCTTTTTTTTGTAGTGCTTGCATGTGCGAGGGCGTGAGGAGATTACAGTGGCCCTAGTGGCTTCTTGGGGAGCATTGTGCCTCCACACCGCTTCAAACGGAGATTAGCATCCACAAGGGTGTGAACTTCGGGATCATCGTCGTCTCTGTGTGCCTCGGTTATCTCTTACCTGAGCCCTTTACTTTGTGACAGCCATAGTATGACATGTTATATATCTTGCTATCACTTAGTTGTTTATTTTTCTTAGCATAAGTTGTTGGGCACATAGGTGAGCCTAGTTGTTTTAGGTTTTGTGCTTGACAAATTAAATGCTAGTTTTATTCCGCATTTGATCAGGCCTAAACCGTAATTATTTTAAAGCGCCTATTCACCCCCTCTAGGCGACATCCACGATCTTTCACGAAGGAATCAATTTCTTTGAAGAAATAGAAACTTACCAGAACGAGCATATACCCGCGGAAGAAAAACTACACTAAGCATGCATTCAACTTAAAGACCAAGTCATGAGAAGAGTAGAAAGCATGCAAACCGAGTAGCAATATAAGTAAGCTAAATGAACATAGAAGGAAACACATTCAAGTAACGCAAGACTAAAGACAAAACAAAACATGCACACTGAAAAGACTAAGTCGTCAAACAAATTCTTCAAAGGGACAAGGAGACAAAGTCTTCACAATACATGTACTAAAAGTAAATAGGTGGAAAATGAAACTAGTAGCTATGAGAAGACAATGGATTTGTTTGACCAGTTCAAGTTGTGTGACAACTTTATGTCTCGTTGGAGAGGTTGAGATTTAACTCAGAGACCAAGCCTTTTATCTTATTATTCTTGAGGTAGGGCATGACATTCCAGCTTAATAGAAATGATAGACTACCCATATCAACAAGTTGCACCTTCTTTTCAGGGAGCCCATTAGAAGGAACCTCAAAGTTAAGCGTGCTTGGCTTGGAGCAATTTGAGGATGAGTGATTGAGTGGGAAGTTGATCCCGAGTGTGCACTAGTGAGGACAAACTGCACATAGAAGACTAATGTTGGTCTGTGGGGTTAGTCTAGACTCCAGATTCTATGGCTGGGAACCGATGGGTTTGGTCGGGCCATTACAATTGGTACCAGAGCCAACCCTCGTAGTTACATAGCCGTGTGTGGATTTGTGATGCATACATGGGGCACATGAGAATGCAGGCACTGACATGCACAGACGTGTGCCAAGAAGGAACGTTCCTTCTGGGCCGACGGGATGTCGGTTCCTCTGAGGGAGGGTGCATGTGACATCTCGGCTTAATAGAAATTATAGACTACTAGTATCAACAAGGCACACCTTCTTTTCTAGAAGCCCATCTGAAAGGTGGGTGCTCGACTAGGAGTTGATCCTAGGTGTGCACGTGTGAAGACAAAAGTGCGTAAAAAAGAAGTGTTGGAGTGTGCGCTTAGTTTAGGTCCCAAACACACCGACCAAGAACTAGTGGTTGAGCCGGTGGGTTTGGCTAGGGCGTTACATAAGGTCACTTAGACCTCACCCATTCACTCATGTAAATCTTTAAGATAGACTTTCGAAAACTTCACATACTCATTTTTCGGTGTTCCACAATGACTCTTGGAAGCTATGAAAGACTCCTAACCATTTGGAAGATCACAATCTTCAAGAGTAATAAGGTTTTCGGTTCACATAGAACATAATCTTCAGCGATGCTCAATCACTTTGGATCTGTGTGTTTGGGTTTTTTCTCACTAGGATTCAGTCAAATGTTTCAGACGATGGGTTGCTCTAAATGAAACTTGTCATGCAATATCTTAGAGCAGCCAGCCAACTAATGGTGGATATGGGTGGTTATTTATAGCTGGGTAGCAACCCGAGGTCCCGATATGACCGTTGGTCAGGTGGGACTCGCTAGACAATTATTGTGAGCGGTCGCGTCCTATTTGGCCGGCCATGAATGTGGGCGCTGACACTCTGGAGCGGAGCTGACATGCGGGAGGCAGAGGGTTTTTTGGTGGGCCAGGGCAGTCAAAAGAGGGTTTGGGAGCGGTCTGGTCTCCCGCAAAGCCCCCCACGTTTTTCTCCGGTTTATGGAGAAATGGCATTCTGATCATGCCGCGGACCGATACAGGCCAGCGTTGGATGTCTTCGCTGTCCGGACGCATGCGGGAGGTGTGTGGGTCGGCGTTGGAGATACCCTTATAGCTAACTATATACATGTTGACTATTACATTGAGTATAAATAACATGGGAGCATGTTATTGTGACTAATCAGCTATTATTATTAACCATGCTCTTTATTTGCATTCTTCAGAGCAACTCCAACTGGGCGACCCATTTCATCCGCCCACGTTTGTTTGGGCCGCTGTGGACAAAAACGCTGCCCCAACGCGCCGACCCATTCCCAAAAACCATCCGCTCCGCGTCCACGCGGACCCATTCCCGACCCAAAATTGCGCGTGGAATGCGTTGGCGCGGATGCGAAGCGGACACGCCGCGTGTCCCCTCGGTGTCCGCCGCGGCCCCGTATGTCGGCCGCCCAACCACCCCAGCGGTCATAATTAACGCGGCCACCAACCAAGACCCGCCTGGTAGTGTGTGGAAGGGCCGCGTGCCTATCTTCTTTAATGGACGCGTGCGGTGGGGCCGGGCTCATCCACTCTCCTTGTCCACATATGGCCACCTTTGCTCCCTCGCCGGCGACCGGAAACCCTAGCCATCCAGCCATCAGCAAAGCCATGTGAATCTTCAGTCGGAAGGGAGGGAAGAAGCGGAGGTTCAACGCCGGAGCGAGCTCTTCCCGCGGCACCCTGCTACATCTCCGCCGGCTAGACGCGGCACGCCACCGCGGGAGCGGGAGCGCCTGTACATCCCAGTCCACCAGGCGCGGTGGCACTGGCAGTACCGCCAGCCCGTGCCGTATCCAGATGTGAACTTGCCGCACGACTAGCATCTAGACCCGCAGCGCATCCCCATCCCGGCGACGTCGTGGTTCGCGCGGGCGCATGCGGAGGAGGTTTCTCGACGACGCCAGAGCGCTGGTTTGCGCTAGAGCACGAGGAGGAGCGCCGCCTCGGCGTCCACATCGACCACGACCTTACACCGCCGCCCCTGCGTGTAAAGCCGCAGGAACAGGAGGTGGAGGCGGATTACGAATCCGCCCTCGAGGAGGCCCTGCAGAAAGCGCTGGAGGCAAGCTGACTTGAGGAGGACGCCCATCGGTATGGGCTGGAGCAAGCCCTAGCTTTGTCCGTGGCGGGGACTCCGTCCAGGCGCCCCTGTTCGTGCCGCTACCGCCACCCCTCGTCGAGCCCAAGGCCGAGCCGGAGCCGGAGCCGGAGCGCGAACCAACGCCCACGCGGAAGCGGTCACCGCCGCCCCCACTTGGCCGGAGGAGTGTTATTCGTGGACCGGCCAGCTCCGTGAGTGGGTGAGCACACCTCCGTGCTACTACGCCTTCACGCCGAAAGAAGAGGTGGCCCACCTTGAGCGCTGTAAGGCGCATTGGCTCGCAGAGGAGGGGGCCGACGGCGAGTAGAAGATGCAATATGAGCAGCAGCTGCGCCGCGACGAGGAGGCGCTACAGCTTGAGGAGGAGGAGCGTGCCCGCCTCGCCGCTATGCCGCCGCAGCAGCAGACGCCGGAGTTGGCTGTCCTGGCAGCCTATCAAGCCGCGTTCGGTTGGGCCGGGCCTCCCCCCGTCTTCATTGACCTCACCGGCGGCGACGACGGCAAGGGTAAGGCGGTCTATAAGGGTAGCGTGCGGGCGTTTATTAGGTTTTTTTTAGTTTTTTAGTTATGTTTAAGTGGACTTTGACCGGCGTTTGACCGGATATTTCTATATCTATATCTATATCTATATCTATACTACTATATAGTGTACCAGTTTTGAATGTTTGAATTCACACATTGAAATGCAATTCTGGCCATTCATTGGGCTCCATCCAACGGCTTATATTGCAGGGATTCGCTGCTACAGTAAAATTGGGTGTTATCTGGGTCGTTCCAGACACATCTATGGGTTAGCACTTGAGTAAGGGATCCACTGCATGTCAATTCGTTGGAGCAAACAGAGTGACCATGCCATATTCACATCACTGGAGTACATGGCCCGACTGGAAGGAGAAACAAGTGGGGTCCGTACCACATAGTCGGACAGGGGGTAAAAAATAGAACGATAAAAAACAATAAAGTAAACAAATCAAACCAGTGCATCGAGCACGTACATGGCCTCACTGCCTCGCGTGCATTTCTGGGTGGATTGCTGTAGTAAATGCTATACAATAAACATAGCAATAGGTAAGGTACGCACTATCTGAAACTATGTACTCCCTCGTCTCAAGATAAGTGACTCAAGACGAGGGAGTATATATAAACCCATTTTCTAAAAATATATTTTTAATATGTTTTAAAATATCAAGAATTGCAAAAAAAATGCACACATCTTCACAAAATATGTGCGGGGGACAAAAAGGGGAAAAATATATTTTTATTTTGCCGCCGCATAAAAAATAAACATAGGTGCTTCGAAATAGCGTTTCAAGACATGTTTTCTTCCTCTTTTTGCACATGTAAAGAAAGTTGTTTTTCCGCAAAACTTTCTATGATCACACAGAACATTGAGGGAGACGAAGGAGTGCAACTTTTTCAAATTTTTTTGTCATTTGGAAATTTGTTTTCCGAAGTGAGTTCATATATACTTTTTCAGATTTTTTTTGTCATTCAAAATTGTGTTTTTCGAAGTGGGTTTATATGTATCTGGGTTCATTTATGTATTTTCTGCAATAGGTACCCCAAATTTTGTGCAAATTACATAGTCCGTGGATGCACGATGGTCATATGTCTTGAATCATTTCTTCGGCATTTTCATGTCTTATTTTCGCAAAAATCACTCTGTAGTGTAAAGACGCGCATTGCGCGTGCACACATACCAGTATGTATAATTATGCTTAACTAAGTCAGCTTCGGTCACGTCGGTGCACCTGCCGATCCAAATGAAAAAGTGAACGCGCACGTTCGCCTGACGACCCACGCAGAGCCGACGCGTTGGAGTTGCTGTCACGGCTTCGATGACGGAGCCGCTTCCGTGTTCCGTCTATTTGGCCTCCCACGTTATGACTCCATTCTCGTACCACCGAACGCCCGCACATGACATTGATGCAATTTTACAGGAAAGTCAACTTCCTTTTGCGCACCTCACAGAATGAACCACCCTTAAACTGACAGCAGGCCGCCGGCCCACGTCATCGTCCTCTTTTGGGTTAAGCCCGCACGCCCGCACGCGCACCTCGGCCCTCTCACTGTGACGGCTGGGCCTGCCTGTCATTCAATCAAACGCATTAAAGTAATTTTCCCCAGTTCCCACCCACCTTCTCCCCCGAAAGCCCAAACTGGCGCAGCCGAGCAAACCCAAACCCCAACTCCCCTTCCCGGCGATGTCGCCGTCGCCGCCGCCGCCGTCGGGCCGCCCGCGCCGTGCGGCGTCTGCGCGTCCGGGGTCGTACGACGAGTCACTGGTCGACACCGAGCTGCAGGCCTACCTTGGGAACTCCCCGTCGCGGCGCATCCGGCGCCTGCGCCGCCTCTCCCCGGAGGAGCGCCAGCGCGAGACGGAGACAGAGGCGCTCATTGCGCTCTCCCTGGGCTTCCCCATCGACGCCCTCCTCCCCGCGGAGGAGGCCATCCTCGCGGACGCCGATGCCGCCGCCCCCAACGACTACATCGTCGTCCGCAACCACATCCTCGCCTCCTGGCGCGCCGACCCGCGGGTGCCGCTCCCCCGTGCGCGCGTGCTCGAGACCGTTGCCTCGAGCTACGACCACCTAGTCGCCGCCGCGCACGGTTTCCTTACCCGCGAGGGCCACGTCAACTTCGGCGTCTCCGCCGCGTTCCCCGCATCCTCTCCCGCCGACGCGCTCCAGGCCCCAGCCGCTTCCGTCCTCGTCATCGGTGCTGGCCTCGCCGGGCTTGCTGCCGCGCGGCAGCTTCTCCGCTTCGGCCTCCGCGTGCTCGTCCTGGAGGGCCGCGCCCGCCCTGGTGGCCGCGTTTACACCTCCCGCCTAGGCGGGGGCCAGGCCGCCGTCGAGCTCGGTGGGAGCGTCATCACTGGCATCCACGCCAACCCGCTAGGCGTGCTCGCCCGCCAGCTCGGGATTCCTCTCCACAAGGTGCGTGACCGCTGCCCACTGTACCACACTGACGGCCGGACTGTGGGCACCAGGCTAGATAGAAGTATCGATTTGGTGTTCAATACGCTTCTTGACCACGCCACCAGGCTGCGGGAGGCTCTCAAGGAAGCCGCAGAGGGGATCTCGCTGGGGGAAGGGATCGAAAGGCTGAGAAGGTTGTACAATGTGGCCAAAAGCGAGGAAGAGAGGGAGGTTCTGGACTGGCATCTGGCAAACCTTGAGTTCTCCAATGCTGGTTGCTTATCGGAGCTCTCTCTGGCGCACTGGGACCAGGACGACCAGTTTGAGATGGGTGGTGACCATTGCTTCTTGGCTGGAGGGAATTCGAGGCTGGTACACGCCTTATGTGATGGTGTACCAGTGTTGTATGAGAAGACGGTGAAGCGGATTGAGCATGGAGTAGATGGCGTGAGCATCACAGTGGAAGGAGGGCAGATTTTTCAGGCGGACATGGCGCTCTGCACTGTTCCGCTTGGAGTGCTCAAGAGTGGGAGCATTGTGTTTGACCCAGAGTTGCCTGAAAACAAGCTTGGGGCGATTCAGAGGTTGGGGTTTGGTTTGTTGAACAAAGTGGCTATGGTGTTCCCATCTGTATTTTGGGATGAGGAAATTGACACATTTGGGTGTTTGAATAAGGAGTCCAGCAAGCGTGGGGAATTCTTTCTCTTCTACAGCTACCATACTGTCTCTGGCGGTGCAGTACTTGTTGCACTTGTGGCGGGAGAGGCTGCTTTGGAGTTTGAAAAGGTTGATCCTGTTGTTACACTTCATCGAGTACTTGGTATTCTTCGAGGTAATCACCACTAAAATTAACAACCATGTTCACGGTGTCTTCACAAGTTTAGTTGATATATTCAATGAATGTTGGGAGTTAGATCATCTATTTGTAAGAACTAGATGATACCCCCGCGCGTTGCTGCGGGAATTCATAGTAGTAAAATATATATGATCAACATTTATGTATTGAATAATATTTTAGTTAGAATCATAATCTGGTAGTTGCATGGACTACATAAAGTTTATTATGTTTGCATGAATAACTCGTACTTCAATTGTAAAAACGGTAACATTTAAGAGAATTATGCATTATTTTTGTGATTTGTGCACTCTTCGGAGATGTGTCATTCCATTTATTACACGATCATCAGTTACAACTGGATGAGCATATGCTTGGAGTTGTTTCATGCTATTATCTACTTTGTTGTTTCACCTATGAACAATCTTAGCAGAGGTATCTGGTGCCTATTATTTTATCGTAAACGCTCTGTTCTCTCTCTATATATACCAACCATAGTATTGAGGCATACAAACTTACTTGAGGAGGGGGGGGGGGGGGGGGGGATCCAGGAACTCAGAATCGTGGACTACTTGCAGTTACATATGTCAAGTATATTTGAAATCTGAAAGGTAGCAAGTGTATCTATCTCAAGAAAACATTCTAGGAACAGAAGGGAGCAAGATTCTCCCATTCTGAAATTAGTATTAGACAGTTCAGACATTTCTTCAGTTCTTAATAGGCATCCAAGCAGCCTTGAATAAATGGAGTTCAAATAAATCCGTATACAATGGAATAGGTTAGCTGACAAATTATCAAAACAAAAAGCATGATGGTCAGCAGTACGTACACAAAACATCAATGTTTGCTTGATGGCCTTTCCTGATCTACTACTTACATATGATGCATACATATGGAATAAAGAAAATAAATTCACTCACAAAACAGTCATCCGCGCACATGAGATGTTTCAAGTAAGGCCAGTGCATAGTGTCAGTGTGCATGCTTACATCAGAAGTAGGATGAAAACGGAGCGGAAACGGACGGAACTGGCTGGTACCACATTTGTTTTCATATTGTTTGCAGAAGCGGAAACGAATACAGAAACCCCGGAAATGAATACGAAAACAGATACTACCAGAAACAGACACGGAGCGAATACAAAGCGGACATGGAAACAGAAGTGGGCGTTGACCAGAACCCTTGAGTCATAGAGAAATAATAATAATAAAAAACAAATTTAATGAAATATCACCATAGCTACAAAATAATATGATTACGTTAGCAACTTACCGTAATATTGTAGTACTATTGGACAATTTGGGCCTGAAATCATCTATTCTGCTCAGTGTGTCATCATGTGTTGTTTGGTGGTTGGGCTACAAAGCGGCCATAGGCCTATACAAAAACGGAAATTCCATATTCACGGAAACAGAAAGTTCCGTTTCCACGCCTGTTCCACCGGAAAACACCGTTCCGTTTTTGTTTCCATTTCCGCATAAAAAAAATTCCATTTCCATTTTCGTTTCCATTTTCATATTTCCTCTCCATTTCCATTTTTCCTCCGGAAAAGCAGAAAGTTTCCACTCCATTTTCATCCCTAATCAGAAGTGATTCAGTAAAGCTAGCCCGGGACTCCCTGCGGAATCAACCTCCCAGCAGCGCCCGAACTGAGGCATTAGGAGAAGATGAAAAATAAATCAACACCATGGGCAAGGTGCACTGGCAGTCGTGCCAGACCGGGAGAATCATTGAAGGCAAGGGGCTCAACGATCAGAGCGGCCCACTGGCAACAGGACCACATCCCGAGATATCCCGAAAAGTCGTCGGAGACGAGGTGGGCTGGCGGTTTTGCCGGAGCCGAAGAGCCGCCGGAGGCGAGCGGATAGGCGGTCAGCCGAAGGATTGTTCTCAACCGGAGATTGCTTCCCCGCTGCCACATCCCATACGGTGCCGGGGAAAGGATGTTCTGGTGGAGAGGGCTCGATCGGTGAGACTTGAAGAGAGGGGCGAGAGAACATCACGTTAGTTGTTTTTATATTGTGAGATGGATCCAGAATAAAGGACCCGAGTGGACCCAGAGAAAAGGACCCGAGTGGAAGACGATGGGCCTATGGATGATGAATACACATGGTAGTGGGTAGAAGCTGGAGAGGCCATACTTTTGTCTTCTACGTACAAATAGGCTAGGCCATCAGTTTGTCTTCCACGCACAATAGCTAAAAGGGCAGCCCGGTGCATGTAGCTCCTGCTTGCGCAGGGTCCGGGGAAGGGTCCAAAATGAGAGTCCTATTGAAAAAGAAATTATCCAAAATAGAAAGAAGTTTTTTTTTGCGCTTTGGGTCTATAGTATGCAGCCTTTCCCTACATTTCTGCAAGAGGCTGTTTCCAGGACTCGAACCCGTGACCTCATGATCACAAGGCAACAACTTTACCGCTGCGCCAAGGCTCCCCTTCCTTTCACGCACAATAGATACATGACATAAATCATCCAATCCATGCTGCAGCGGGAATAGCCAGCTAACTCCGGTAATTATTGCCCCGTTTATTGACCTCCACATGCATTCAACGGGCCAAGAGGAGTGCGCTTAGTGAGAGGAGGTCAAGGAGGAGGAATGCGCTTAGTGAGAGGAGGTCAAGGAGGAGGAATGCGCTTAGTGAGAGGAGGTCAAGGAGGACACGTCGGGGAACTATGATGATTAACCTATGGCGGGTCCCCCCGGTAAGTGGGTAACAAAATGATGTTGTGGCTGGGCTGCTGATGTGGATAGCTTGCATGTCAAGAGAAATAAGATAGTTGGGATGAATTCTTTAGGTATTATAGATATGCGGAAAGGCATTTAAAAAACTACATGAAGTGGTTTGCTCATTGAGCTTGTGTTTGGGTAAACACTAAACAAAGTGCAATGAGCAAGAGAGGCAGGATAATGTTGAGTGGAAGCTTTTAAATGATGTGTATATCTGCTAATCCATATGAAAAATTATGTTTGAAACATATTAATGTTGTATACCTGTTATACACTCTATATTCCTTGGTGGAATAGGTGGTCATTTAAGATCAGGTTTAAATAGCCAGAACAAGTAGTGCATGTGATTATGTTATAATCATTGTCACCACACTATTCCATTGAAATGTCGTTTTGTCTTGATTTGAGTTGTGATTTATATAGTAATAAAATAGCTATTTTGATGTACTATACCTTTTTTTTCTGGACTTATTAGAAGGTGCAGTCGATTGTTTAGAGTATGGATGTCTTTTGCTAGTAGCCATTACCTGTTTCTTGTTAGTTTTTTTCTTCTCCAATCACAGCATCTCCAATGCTCCTAGGTATAGGTGCTTATTTTTTTTTCACGACACGTGGCAGAGAATATGAGAAAAGTTAAGAATTGCCCCTTAAGCATTTGTGTGGGAGCATTTAACTACCTATAAGCACATGTGCTTACATTGGTCATTTCTGGATTAGTTTATCAGATGGATGCTTAATGATATGGTAGCAACAGGGGTTATGCAATAGAAGCTTATTAGGGGGATGCATGCAAATTCTTTATATTGGAATATATGATTTGTTTACTTGTTTAATAAGCACTTAAAATGCTATTCATGATTTGTTTGCAGGTATCTATGGCCCAAAAGGCGTTACTGTGCCTGACCCCATTCAATCTGCTTGTACAAGATGGGGTGGTGATCCTCTCTGTTGCGGTTCATACTCTCACATCAGAGTTGGGTCTTCTGGAACGGACTATGACATTCTTGCTGAGAGTGTCAGTGAAGACCGGCTCTTCTTTGCTGGAGAAGCAACCAACCGTGCATACCCTGCAACGATGCATGGTGCCTTATTGAGCGGACTAAGAGAAGCTTCCAGAATTCTCCGGGCTTCACAAAGCAGAGTGGATTCCGATCATAAAAAGTATGCTCTGCAGAAAAGCCTTAGACCTCCTGATGGCATCCTTGAAGATCTTTTCACGGAGCCAGATCTTCAATTCAGCAGATTCTCATTCGTGTTCTCCTCCATGACACCCGACGATCCACAGTCTATGGGCTTGCTCAGGATTACACTTGAGAATCCCCATTTGGAAGGGGACCAAAAGGATCAGGAGCCTGCAGCCGAGAAGGAGGCTCACCAGAAAGCTTTCCACTTATATGCTGCCATCTCTCGAGAGCAGGCCAATCAGCTGCAACTGGCAGGCGATGACGATCGAGGTAGGTTAGAGTTGCTATGCAAGGATCTTAGTGTAAAGCTGATGGGGTACGACAGTACATGTGATACAGGCAACTCTCTGATTTTAAGCATCCAAAGCGCTCAGAAAGCCAGGAAGAGGCTGCAGCGCCCGAAGGACTTCAAATTCTGACATTGATTTGTGTTACCAGATTGCGTCCCCCCTCCCCCCTCTTTGTAGAAAAGAAGCATTCTTAGCTAGGTTGAAGAATCTGAGGTTAGATTGTTTTGCAATTTAGTGTTGTACAAATTCAGACATTGGGGCCATCCAAGATCCTGCCGTGTTGCGCTCCTAGTTGTAAATTGCAGCATCTGGGTTCAGTAGATTAGAACTGGGATGCAAATGGCATGATGAGTGTATCCAGATAGTTTTTTGAAGGGGTATATGCACTGCAGATGGTAATGTTTGCTTTGCCTGTTAATGTGGCTAATAATTTCAGACGGGCATCTGTCACTCTGACCATGAGCAGCCGCGAGATGATTTCTGTTAGAAAATGCAGGCTACTCCCAGCTCCAGCGTCGAGTCCTCCGTACGGACTAGGACATCGAAACTAAAAAAAAGAGTAGATGGTACCCCACGGATTATTGTGGGAATTTGTTGCAATATATTTCATGGAGATTGGAACATCAATATTTGGTTAATAATATGAGAACTTAAACTAAAAATAGATATGATTACTTGTACCTGATTACTAAAATATACTCCCTCTGTCAGAAAATACTTGTCATCAAAATGGACAAAAAGGGATGTATCTAGAACTGAAATACATCTAGATACATCCCCTTTTATTCATTTTGATGACAAGTATTTTCGGACGGAGGGAGTACTAGTGTAGTATTAAATATAAGTAGCATATCGGTTTTCTCATGCATGATTATATATTGAGTTGGATCTTTTGCCATGAATGAAGCCAAGCAGCCAGATGCGTCGAGTCCACCGCCTCCACCGGCGTTGGAGAAGCCACCTCCCACCCCTTCGCAACATCGACAGGGGAAGGTGATGCCACCTACCGCCTTCGTTGCCTACCGACATCATCGCCACAGTCGGCAAAGTCAATGTCATCGCCCCCGTCGTGGCTGACCTTCCTCCCATGTCGTGGGACATCGCGTAGAAGAGCCACCGTACTATGGGCAAAATGAAGGGTGTCTGGCATAATTCTTTTAGGAGTTTTCTTATTATATTGGTGTTGAATGAATATAGAGCATATGTTTGTTCAAAAACAAAAAGGTTGACTTCCTATTCAAACACCCTTATTCCTCTCTAGCCAAATCTTCCCCATCGTTGACTCCGATTTCCTGCAAGTGCACATCATTTAGTTATATTTGTTTTTGAAGTAAGACTATCGATCCAATGAAGAGCCGATGAAATGGTCTTTTGCACCCTATAGAGGTTTATCGGCATATGCCTACAATTTATTTTAGATCTCAAGCAAAAGTGGGGCGAAGGTGGAAATATTATAAGTATGTGTGAAAGCGAGAGCCAAAGTGAGTAAGAATTGTAACCAAGGACAAGAGAGTAATGGAAATGACGGAAACTACAACATGTGTTAAAAGTGTTCCCGGTGAGTATGGATTCACCACAAAAGCACCCCCCTTACCATGACGGTAAAGATATGGATCATCCCAGAAGTACTTCAAACCGCCGAAGAACTTCTTTCTTTGTTGATGCATGTGGCAGATATTTTCCGTCAAAGAAGTTAGCATAACCTGCAAACGAAAGCATTTCCTCCTTGACAACACCAAGAATTTCTCCCGGGAAAGAATCACTAATGGGAATAGGAGCATCAATACAATGCCCTCAAACTCGAAAGGTGATATGCAACAGGGTTATCTTCTCATTTTCTATCAATGATTTGTAAATCAAATTCTTGAAGTAATAGAACCTACCGAATCAAGCGAGGCTTTGCATCTTTCTTAGTAAGAAGGTACTTCGAAGTTTGATGATATGTGTAAACGATCACTAGAATAAAGAATATAGGCTCTAGACTTATCACAACTGAAAACAACAAGTAACTCTTTTTCTATGGTGTCATAATTTTTCTGAGCATTATCAAGAGCACAACAAGCATAATGAATAATATTTATCTTCTTACCATTGTTTTGTCCAAGAATAGCACCTACGATGTAACCACTATCATCACACATAATTTCATAAGTCCGATCCTGTTTTGGTGGCTAAATGATGGAACCATGATTATGCTTTTGGTAGCTGTTCAAAAGCTATAATGAGATCCTTATCAAAATTGAAACGACCATCCTTCTGCAAAAGGTTAGTTAACAATTTGAGAACTTTCAAAAAAAAAATCTTTAATAAGCAGTCTATAAAAACCCGCATGACCAAGGAAGCTTCATGTTCCTTTCACATATGTGAATATGGAAGCCTCTCAATGACTTCTAATTTTGCTTTATCCGCTTCTATTCCCCTGCCAGAGATTTTGTACCCAAGCACAATACCTTCCTTTACCATGAAATAACATTTTTCCAGTTGAGAACACGATTAGTATCCCCACTCCTCTGCAAAACATTGCGGTTGTGCAAACAATTAAGAGGTTTCATAGATGGAGAAATTTTCCACTATCAACTAAAAAAAATCAACGAATATAGCGAAAGTGCTATTTTGAGCTCGGGCTCACATGCTTGGAAAAGACTGTCGTTGCCGCATACCTCCACCAATGCCTCCTTCAGCAGGGTACTCGCCCCTTACCATGACGTCGACCGGGATCTTTGGCATGGTGAGCTCCTGCATTTTACCGGCATGCATGACAATGGGTTTGGTTTAGGGTTTGCTTACTTATGTTTGTAGTTGTGAACTATGATACATCGTCATCAACTTCACCATGCTAGTTTATTATGATCATATGTTTCACTAGTCGATAAATTTTTGTTTTATCGATGATGAAAAATATCCATACTATCCTCAGGTTTTAGGGCTTAGGCATTAGAATTTGGCTCTACTTCTGCCTAAGCCCAAACTTTGTGGTATGTTGGGTAATATCCGAGGCAACTTATAACTTAGGGGGCGGGGGAGGGTTTGGATGTGGTTCTATTCACGTCCAACAACATTTACTCAATTATCTTGAACAATTTCTTTCCAGTGCTAGTCTTAAATTTGTTCTTTTGTCGATACGCATAACACACTCAACATGTCAAATGCCAACGTAGAAGAAGAAATTGTCAAAGAAAGTTCATTAAAGGGTGTTAGCCCTACTTATAGATAGGTGATGAAATTCGAGACCTTGTTGACCTGCAAAATTCTTCACAAAAAGCTGGACTACACATTTGCTTACAAGGAGGGGAGAGATAGAGAAAGAAGAAGAGTGTGTTCCACCTCTACACATGCTTCCAGAGAAATATAGTAAATGCAAAGGAAAGAGAAGGAGTGTAAACTATTGTATGTATGAGTGATTGATGTCTACTACGGAACTTTATTCTTGTAGACTTGGTTGGACTTTCAAGCGCAGAGTTTTGCATGGCAGTAGCAAATTTCCCTTTAGTGGATGACCTAAAGTTTATCAATCCATTGGAGGTGTAGGGTGAAGATGATTCTCTCCCAAACAACCCTGCAATCAAATATAAGTAATCTTTTGTGTTCCCAACACACCCAATACAATTGTCAGTTGTATAGGTGCACTAGTTCGGCGAAGATGTGATGATAGATGTGTAATATAGATGGTAGAAATAACTTCTGTAATCTGAACAAATAAAAACATCAAGGTAGCAAGCAACAAAAGTGAGTAAAATTGGTGTCTCAATGCTTGGAAACAAGGCCTAGGGTTCATACTTCCACTAGTGCAACCACTCAACATCATTAACATAATTAAACAACATGATAATCCCTCAAAGTGCAGCAAAGGGTCACTCCAAATTTTCTAATCCTTCAAAGTGCTATGACAACACCATATGATACATATCTTTCAACCTTTAAGCCTAGATTACCCCAATGTCACCACGGGTATCCGCAAGTTAATTACTAGACAAGCATCATGTAATCTCAAATCCAAAATATTCAATCTAACATAAAAAAACTTCAAAGAGCAAGACTCAATTAACCACAAAAAGGATAGAGGGAAATGAACATCATAAGATCCAACTTTATTAATCAAGCTCACGATAAATAAATGATGTGGAGCATCCTAAGGTCATCCCCATGGACCTACCTACGTCTCCCACGACACCACTTGGACCAATGACAAGAGCTCGAGCAAAGGCTATCGAGGATAAGGTGAACTCGCTCCTCTCCGAACTACCACTTCCTACATGTGTGACATGGCTACTACCTCAAGAGGAGACACTATGTGTGATCAGGTACCTAGAGGACAGCCACGGAGCAGCTACACCCAATGGACAAGACGGCGCATACACCAAGTACAAGGACCAAAAGAGGAAGCTCCCTGAAGTTGACAGCCACCGGACGACCGGTACCCGTCAGACATCCGACGCCTGGGAGCTCCAGTCGGCCAGCCGAATCCCATCCTGCGCACGCTCCAGCCCCCGAACGACCGAAACCACCACCACCGAACCAAAACATCAGAAGTATGGAGACCACCGGACGACCGATGCCCCGGACGTCCAACGCCGGCCTGAAATCCGACGCCACCATCCCGAGCCAAAACGTCGGACTTCCGACAAGTACCGGACGTCCGGACCCTCGCGAGCCACCGGATGACCTGTAACTGTCGGACGTCCGACACCTGTGCGTGCACCGCGTGTTGGGCTGAAGCCCATGTACCCCTTCACCCACTTAGACTATATATACTCCTCCTCATCCCTCTTTCTAGGGTTAGCAATGTGATAGCTCATTTGAGAGATAGAGCTTTGCTCATCCACTTGGTTACTTCTCCATCGGAGTTCATGACCTCTATGGAGAAGATCCCCCAAGCAGATTCAAGACCCCTCACGGGAAGACCCCTCAAGACCTCCTCACGGAGAAGAACTTGCTACTTGTATCATCCCTTGTTGATCGTGGACCGTGTATCTCTTTGTGTTTCGAGGATCTAGCACATGTGTAATCGAATCTTGTTGGTTTGAGTGATTCCTCTCGTGTTTTCCCTCGCGTTCTTCGTAAGATCACCTCCAAATCATGAAAGGTCGGCCCTAGGGTTTCCACCCTACATCATATTGGTATCATGAGCCTTGGTTGATCACGAATTTGGAGCCCCACCCTTCTTTTCTAGCCTTGTTTTGTTGTGTTATTCCCCAAAATAAAAATCCCCCAAAAAATAACCTCCCAATTTTTTTTATTTGTTAGTGTGATGAAGTTCTGTTGGATTTGATCGATGGATTTCATGTGTAGCAGGCAAATATAGCTTTTCCCCATCATCTCCATCATTTTCATCCACAAATTCGTCCAATTTTGCCCCCACCGCGAACCCTGGAAGTTCATCCCATGCCCGAAATCGCCTAGGCACCGGACGTCCGACGACTACCAGTCGTCCGACGTTTCCTGACGAAATTGAAATTTTTCGCCCGAAAATTTTCAGCCACCGTCCACACTTCCGCATTGCCACTCCTTTCCCACTTTTGCATACGCACCCCAATACCACATTCCGTACCAACACTCTGATAACTCCACTTGTCCAACCACCACCGCTTTTCGCAACAACCTTTGCTTACACATTATGCACTCCGACAATTTTGACACATTTGGTCTTTGAGAATTTGAGTTGAGGTTTCCGTTTCCTAACGTGTTTCGGCTACTTAGGGATGGTTCGACATCGACATCACCGACACTCATCTTCGTCATTGACATTGTCATACCATCATCTGTTCTTGCTTACACTCGACATACCACGGGCGGTAACCTCGACGACATATTTGTCTACTCCTTGCCATTGCATTGATAACCCCATAGCCCATTTTGCGTACTTTTCCTATCGATACTAGCCATTGAGTATTGCTGGCAACGTTACTTGTGCACATTAGTGATCATAGTTTCCCATTGCATACATACCATATCATCTTGGTACATATCTTGGTCTCATCACAAGGTTGTCATCGCATATACACAATTGCTATCTTGGTTCATGAAGTTTTGCATAAGTGGCCAAAGAAAGAGCTCAAAAGAGAAAGAGCCAAACAAGCTTTTAAGCAAAAGAGGAAAGATAAGCAAAGAGCTTTTAAGCAAGAACCATAGCATCATACTACATTAAGATTTTCATACTCGATCATCTTGGATCATATCACCGGAACACCATACATATAGCATACTTGGGATAGAAGTCATTGCATTTTTGCTTTGTAGGTTGTGCACAAGTCTATGGCGCAATCATGCCTAGCATTGTGCAATCGTGCTAGCATTGTGCAACAAGAGCATTTTCGTGGATTCCACATTTTGGCTCATTCCTTGGTTGCACGACCCCATTTATCTATCCGTGTGTGTGTTTCCGTGTAACACTTTTGCTATTGTTCTACTTGTTGCATTTGCAAATTTGCGAACCTTTTCCAACATCATTGAGTCTCACTAATAATTGCCTAAATTTTGTGCCACCATCCTAACCGAGATCCACCATAAGATTTTACTTGTGTAGGCGTGAGAACCGACAAGAATTGGTACCAATTGTGCTATTTACTTGTTACATCTTTGAGTGATCACTGATTCATCTTCAACATCGGTCAAGGTACATTTGGTATAGTTCTTATCTTTCTTCCACTCACACATTTACTTGCAATGATGGATAGGCTAAGTTCTTCTACCAACCCACTCTTCATCGAGCAAGATGACGACTCGACCTCCTACGTCACCAAGAGCCACCTTTTGGGTGCACAACAAGCTTTGCATCAAGAACAACAAGCATTGAGCGACCACATCGACAACCTCGCCACCGACTTGCGTCTCTTCGAGCAACGTACGAGAGATTACTTCGACAACAAGCTTGACGAACAAAAACAAGAGAACAACGCAAGAATGGACGAGGTTCGTGCCTTGTTGGTCAACCGCTCTTCTACCACTTCGTCCTACTTAAGGGGGAGCCACTCAAGTCATCATTCCGACTCCATCTCTGGCTCAAGTACACCGACATCGAAGACTCTACGTCGAGCCACGTGCCAAGACCATCACGCAAACCGCAATCCTCTACATGGCAATCGTACACAAGAGCAACTTCTAGCGCAAGAACATCGACATCGCCAAAATCAAGCTACCTTTGCACAAGCACAAGAAAGGCAACGCCAACGCCGACAAGAGGAAGAGCGAGCACGCCAACACCAAGACGAACAAGATACCGATGCACAACGTCAACAACAACAACGACGTGAAGCTCAAGCACTTGAGGTACAATGTGCCCTCCAAGACACAAGTCGCAATGTCGCCGCACGCAGCCAACATACGCATGAGCAAGAAGAAGCACTTCACGACGAAGTTCAAGAGAGGATCTATCAAGCACGATTGCACCGACAAGTTCCTCAAGCTCCTTCACAAGTTTCACAAGCTCGACAAGAACCACATGTTCGCCAAGAGCAATAAGACAATGGGAATACTCCACGCCAAGAGCAACATGAGGTTGAAAACCCTCCACGTCAAGGGCAACATCATCCCCGACCCCAACACGATGAAGAACAACGCTACGACAAGCTAAAGTTGACCATGCCCAAGTTCACCGGAAGCAATGATCCCGAAGAGTACCTCTCATGGGCATTAAAGGTTGACAAAATCTTCCGTTTGCACAACTATGAGGAAGAGAAGAAGATCGTCATGGCATCCCTTGAGTTCTAAGACTACGTTCTCATTTGGTGGGAGCAAGTCACTGAGCGACGAGAGGCAAGAGGTGAACCACCCATCACCACTTGGGCGCAAATGAAGGACGTCATGAGAGCACATTTTGTGCCAACCTACTACAACCGCGACCTCTTCAAGAAACTCCAACTTCTCAAGCAAGGAACAAAGAGCGTTGAAGAGTACTACAAGGAAATGGAGATTGCCATGATACAAGCTAATGTCACAGAAGATGATGAGAAAACTATGACACGTTTCTTGAATGGACTCAATCACCCTATCAAGAAGATCGCTGACTTCCAACCTTACTCCAACCTCGTCGAGCTAGTGCACCAAGCCATCAAGGCGGAGCGACAAGTGCAAGATGACTTCAAGTATGCCAAGTTCTCTTCCAAGTCCTTTGGCTTCTTCAACGACCAAGCTTCAATGACTCCAACAACTTCTACCTCAATCAAACCTTCTACAAACAACGACGACAAGTCAAGTTACAAGAAAACTTTGACCACCTCAAGTCGTCCACCTACTACAAACAACTTCAAGCCGAGAGCTTCATCATCTACAACTCCACCGGATGAGACCGTCAAGACAAGTTCCATCAAGTGCTTCACATGCAGCGGCCGAGGTCACAAGTCCTTCGAGTGTACCAACAAGCGTACCATGATCCTCAACGATGACGGAACATATGACTCCATGAGTGAAGAGGAAATGGAGGCCCTTGAGAAAGTGGCCATGCACCGGCTCATGAACGAAGATGAATATGATCAAGTCTTTTGTGATGAAGATTCGAGCCCCGCTCTCGTTGTCTCCAAGGTCTTGACACTTCAACATCAACAAGACGAATACCAAAGATGCCATATCTTCCACACTAAGGCCGGCATCAATGGAAGGTCCGTGAAGGTCATCGGGAACTGCCATTCTAACTCTTCTTGGGGGATTCCATCCACAAACACAAAGTTTGTGGCTGACCGATATGGCTCACCATCATTTAGCTATTGCATTTATTTTTCTCATTTTCGGTCACATGTATCGAAGGTCATCATCGATGAAGGAAGTTGCCATAACTTGGCAAGTGAAGAACTATGCTCCAAGCTCCAATTGGTCAAGATGAAGCACCCTCATCCCTACAAGGTCCAATGGCTAAGTGACTCCAACACTATTCAAGTGGAGCACATGGTGCAAGTCTCCTTCAAGATAGGAGCATACTAAGACACTTTGGAGTGTGATGTCGCTCCGATGTCCATTTGCCACCTCCTTCCTGGACGACCATGGAAATTTGACCGAGGTGTCATCCACAACGGGCGATCGAATCACTATAGCTTCAAGATGAAAGGAAAGGAGCATGTGCTACAACCTATGTCACCTAGCCAAGTGGTCACCAACAAGCAAGCAACCAACCATCAGGGAGAGAATAGTGAGAGAGCGAACCACCAAAAAGAGAGTGAGTGCCACAAGCCCAAATTGAGTGCCTCCACGATGAGCGACAAGAAAAACTTAGTGCTATTTGCCATCGAAAGTGAGATGAGAGATGTGTGTGAGAACCCATCAAGTGTTATGCACTATGTCCTTTTGTGCAAGGATGAGGCACCTAAAACTAACACCTCTAACAATATACCTTTAATGTTATCTTCTCTATTGCAGGAATTCCAAGATGTATTCCCCGACGAGCTACCCCCGGGTCTACCTTCTCTTCGAGGCATCGAACACCGCATCGACCTCATCCCCGAAGCACCTCTTCCTAACAAGGCTCCCTACCGTGTCAACCCCGAGGAAACCAAGGAGATCCAATGGCAAGTACAACAACTCATCGACAATGGCCATGTACGCGAAACCTTGAGCCCAGGTGCCGTCCAAGTAATCCTTGTTCCCAAGAAAGATGGTACATATCGCATGTGTTCCGATTGTCGTCCTACCAATGCTATCACCGTTCGATACCTTTACCACATTCCACGACTAGATGATATGCTAGATGAGCTTAGCGGAGTCGCAATTTTTCTCTAAATTGATCTTAAAAGTGGCTACTATCAAATCCACATCCAAGAAGGTGATGAATGGAAAACCACATTTAAGACCAAATTTGGCTTATATGGATGGCTTGTTATGCCAATGGGTTTATCCGAAGCACCCGTTACTTTCATGCGAGTCATGCATTTTGTTCTTCATCCCTACATTGGAGTATTTATTGTGGTATATTTTGACGATATTCTTGTATTTAGCAAATCTCTTAAAGATCATGTCACCCATCTTAGAACTGTGTTGCAAACCCTTAGGAAAGAGCCTTTATGATAATATGGACAAATGCCTTTTCGGTGTTGATAAGCTTGTTTTCTTGGGTAAGATCAATGCTATTAAAACTTGGCCCCAACGAACCAACTTGCAACAAGTGCGTAGTTTTCTTCGTTTGGCCGGATTCTATCGTAGATTTTTGAAGGATTTTAGCACCATTGCTTTACCTTTACATGCTTTGAGTAAGAAAAATGCACCATTTGTTTGGGGACCACCCCAAGAGTCAATGAGCTTAAGAATTTGCTTACACATGCTCCTTTGCTTGCCTTACACAACTTTGATAAACCATTTGAGATACATTGCGATGCTAGTGGTTATGGCATAGGAGGTGTGTTAATGCAAGAGAAGCGCCCCATAGCTTATTTTAGAGAAAAAATTTCCGGAGCGCAACTCAACTACCCCATATATGACAAAGAGTATTGCATGTTTGGGAGCATTATCTCCGCCCTCATGAGTTCATTCTTCACACAGATCATGAAACACTTAAATATCTTAAGGATCAAACTAAGTTGAACAAGCGTCATGCTAAATGGAGTTAATTCATTGAGTCATTTCCTTATGTCATCAAGTACATCAAAGGTAAAGAGAATGTTGTGGCGGATGCGCTTTCCCGTAGATGCATGCTTGTTTCCCAACTAGAATTGAATATCATTGTCTTTGAGCACATAAAAGACTTGCATGCGCATGATCCTACTTTTGCTATTCCATATGCCAAATGTTTGACGCATACATCTTGGGAACGCTATTACATTAAAGATGATTATCTTATGAGAGCTAACAAACTATGTATTCCCGAGTCTTCTCTTCGTTTGTTACTTCTGCAAGAATCCCATGGAGGAGGACTAATGGGACACTTTGGACGCGACAAGGCATTCACCATGCTCTCCAAGAACTACTTTTGGCCCAAGATGTTCCGCGACGTCTCACGCTTCACCAATCGATCCTCTACATGACGCAAACCTAAGTCTAAAGCTCAATCCCATGGTATCCATATGCCACTTCCAATTCCATATCACCCATGGGAAGATATTAGTATGGACTTTGTGCTTGGTTCGCCAAGAACTCGAAATGGCAAAGATTCCGTGTTTGTTGTTGTGGATCGATTCTCTAAAATGTCATGCAACAAGATAAACGATGCTTCACATGTTCCAAATCTTTTTTGCAGGGAAATCTTACGACTACATGGAGTGCCAAAGACTATTGTCTCGGACCGCGACGTCAAGTTCTTGAGCTACTTTTGGAAGGCTGATACGTCCATTTTGCATCATGCTTTTATATCGATATTTATTGCATTATGGGCTATTACTTCACATTATGTCACAATACTTATACCTTTTCTCTCTTATTTTACAAGGTTTACATGAAGAGGGAGAATGCCGCCAGCTGGAATTCTGGGCTGGAAAAGGAGCAAATATTAGAGACCTATTCTGCACAACTCCCAAAGTCCTGAAACTCCACAAAAGTCAGTTTTGGAATATATTAAAAATATTGGGTGAAGAAAGCACCAGAGGGGGGCCACCCACTATCCACGAGGGTGGAGGGCGCGCCCTACCCCCCTGGGCGCGCCCCCTGCCTCGTGGGCCACCTGGAAGCCCCCCGACGCCCATCTTCTAGTATAAGGTGTCTTTTGCCCTGGAAAAAATCAGAAGGAAGCTTTCGGGATGAAGCGCCGCCATCTCGAGGCGGAACCTTGGCGGAACCAATCCAGGGCTCCGGCGGAGCTGTTCTGCCGGGGAAACATCCCTCCGGGAGGGGGAAATCGTCACCATCGTGATCACCATCAATCCTCTCAGCGGGAGGGGGTCAATCTCCATCAACATCTTCACTAGCACCATCTCCTCTCAACCCTAGTTCATCTCTTGTATCCGATCTTTGTCTCAAAACCTCAGATTGGTACCTGTGGGTTGCTACTAGTGTTGATTACTCCTTGTAGTTGATGCTAGTTGGTTTATTCGGTGGAAGATTATATGTTTAGATCCTTTATGCACATTAATACCCCTCTGATTATGAACATGAATATGATTTGCGAGTAGTTACGTTTGTTCCTGAGGACATGGGAGAAGTCTTGTTATAAGTAGTCATGTGAATTTGGTATTCGTTTGATATTTTGGTGAGATGTATGTTGTCTTTCCTCTAGTGGTGTTCTATGAACATCGACTACATGAAACTTCACCATTGTTTGGGCCTAGGGGAAGGCATTGGGAATTAATAAGTAGATGATGGGTTGCTAGAGTGACAAAAGCTTAAACCCTAGTTTATGCGTTGCTTCGTAAGGGGTTGATTTGGATCCATATGTTTCATGCTATGGTTAGCTTTACCTTAATTCTTCTTTCGTAGTTGCGGATGCTTACGAGGGGGGTTAATCATAAATGGGATGCTTGTCCAAGGAAGGTCAGTACCCAAGCACCGGTCCACCCACATATCAAATTATCAAAGTAACGAACACGAATCATATGAGCATGATGAAAACTAGCTTGACGATAATTCCCATGTGTCCTCGGGAGCGCTTTCCTCTATATAAGAGTTTGTCCAGGCTTGTCCTTTGCTACAAAAAGTATTGGGCCACCTTGCTGCACCTTGTTTACTTTTGTTACTTGTTACCCGTTACGAATTACCTGATCACAAAACTATCTGTTACCGATAATTTTAGTGCTTCCAGAGAATACCTTACTGAAAACTGCTTGTCATTTCCTTCTGCTCCTCGTTGGGTTCGACACTCTTACTTATTGAAAGGACTACGATAGATCCCCTATGCTTTTGGGTCATCAATACTCTTTTCTGGCGCCATTGCCAGGGCGTGAAGCGCCTTTGGTAGGTGGAATTTGGTAAGGAAAAATTTATATAGTGTGCTGAAATTTACTGTCACTTGTTACTATGGAAAATAATCCTTTGAGGGGCTTGTTCGGGGTATCTTCACTCCGACAAGTAGAGCAAAGAGTTGCTCCTCAACCTACTGAACCTACTGAAAATGTTTACTTTGAAATTCCTTCAGGTATGATAGAGAAACTGCTAGCTAATCCTTTTACAGGAGATGGAACATTACATCCCGATATGCACCTAATCTATGTGGATGAAGTTTGTGGATTATTTAGGCTTGCAGGTATGCCCGAGGATGTTATTAAGAAGACGGTCTTCCCTTTATCTTTGAAGGGAAAGGCATTGACATGGTTTAGGCTATGTGATGATATTGGATCATGGAACTACAACCGATTGAAATTGGAATTTCATCAGAAGTTTTATCCTATGCATCTGGTTCATCGTGATCATAATTGTATATATAATTTTTGGCCTCACGAAGGAGAAAGTATCGCTCAAGCTTGGGGGAGGCTTAAGTCAATGTTATATTCATGCCACAATCATGATCTCTCAAGAGAAATTATTATTCAAAATTTTTATGCTCGGCTTTCTCTCAACAATCGCTCCATGCTCGATACTTCTTGTACTGGTTCTTTTCTGATGAAGACCATTGAATTCAAATGGGATTTATTGGAAAGAATTAAACGCAACTCTGAATATTGGGAACTCGACGAAGGTAAGGAGTTAGGTATAACACCTAAGTTTGATTGTGTTAAATCTTTTATGGATACCGATGCTTTTCATGAATTTAGCACTAAATATGGACTTGACTCTGAGATAGTAGCTTCTTTCTGTGAATCATTTGCTACTCATGTTGATCTCCCTAAGGAGCAGTGGTTTAAATATCATCCTCCCATTGAAGTAAAAGTAGTAGAACCTATTAAAGTTGAAGAAAAGACTATCACTTATAATGTTGATCCTATTGTTCCTACCGCTTATATTGAGAAACCACCTTTCCCTGTTAGATTAAAGGATCACACTAAAGCTTCAACCGTGGTTAATAAGAGTAATGCTAGAACACCTACAACCCTTGAGCAGATTAAAGTTGAAACTAGTATTGCTATGGTTAAAGACCTCTTGGTCGATAATATTGATGGGCATGTTATTTACTTCTATGATGAAGCTGCTAGAATTGCCAGACCCAATACTAAAAATAAAGATAGACTTGCTGTTGGCATGCCTGTTGTTTCTGTTAAAATAGGAGATTATTGTTATCATGGCTTATGTGATATGGGTGCTAGTGTCAGTCCAATACCTCATTCCTTATACAAAGAAATTATGCATGATATTGCACCTGCTGAGATAGAAGATATTGATGTTACAATTAAGCTTGCCAATAGAGATACTATTTCACCAATTGAGATTGTTAGAGATGTTGAAGCCTTGTGTGGGAAAGTTAAATATCCTACTGAGTTTCTTGTTCTTGGTTCCCCACAAGATGACTTTTGTCCCATTATATTTGGTAGACCCTTCTTGAATACTGTTAATGCTAAGATAGATTGCGAAAAGGATATTGTTACTGTTGGTTTCGGGGATATGTGTCATGATTTTAATTTTGCTAAATTTCGTAGACAACCCCATGATAAAGAATTGCCTAGTAAAGATGAAATTATTGGTCTTGCTTCTATTGTCGTGTCTCCTAATGATCCTTTAGAACAATATTTGCTTGACCACCAAAAATGATATGTTCATGAATGAAAGAAGAGAAATAGATGAAGTATTCTTTAAACATGGACCTATATTGAAACACAAATTGCCTGTTGAAATCCCGTGTTTGAGCTTAAACCTTTACCTGATACTCTTAAATATGCTTATCTTGATGAAAATAAGATATATCCTTTTATTATTAGTGCTAACCTTTCAGAGCAGGAAGAAGAGAAATTATTGAAAACTCTGAAGAAGCACCGTGCTGCTATTGGATATACTCTTGATGATCTTAAGGGCATTAGTCCCACTCTATGCCAGCACAAAATAAAATTGGAGAAAGACGTTAACCGATTGTTGATCACCAACGACGGTTAAATCCTAAGATTAAAGAAGTGGTAAGAAATGAAATACTAAAGCTTCTGGAGGCAGGTATAATTTATCCTGTTGTTGATAGTCAGTGGGCAAGTCTTGTCCATTGTGTCCCTAAGAATGGAGGTATTACTGTTGTTCCTAATGATAAAGATGAATTGATCCCACAAAGAATTGTACAGGTTATAGAATGGTAATTGACTTCCACAAATTAAATAAAGCTACTATAAAAGATCATTACCCTTTACCTTTTATTGATCAAATGCTAGAAAGATTATCCAAACATACACATTTTTTGCTTTCTAGATGGTTATTCTGGTTTCTCTCAAATACCTGTGTCAAAAGAGGATCAGGAAAAGACCACTTTTACTTGCTCTTTTGGTACCTTTGCTTATAGACGTATGCCTTTTGGTTTATATAATGCACCTGCTACCTTTCGAAGATGTATGACTGCTATATTCTCTGACTTTTGTGAAAAGATTGTTGAGGTTTTCATGGATGATTTCTCCGTGTATGGAACTTCTTTTGATGATTGCTTAAGCAACCTTGATCGAGTTTTGTAGAGATGTGAAGAAACTAATCTTGTCTTGCATTGGGAGAAGTGCCACTTTATGGTTAATAAAGGTATTGTCTTGGGGCATAAAATTTCTGAAAGAGGTATTGAAGTTGATAAAGCTAAAGTTGATACTATCGAAAAGATGCCGTGTCCTAAGGACATTAAAGGTATAAGAAGTTTCCTTGGTCATGCCGGTTTTATAGGAGGTTCATTAAAGACTTCTCAAAAATTTCTAGGCCTCTGACTAATCTCTTACAAAAAGATGTTCCTTTTGTCTTTGATGATGATTGTGTAGAAGCATTTGAAATACTTAAGAAAGCCTTGATTTCTGCACCTATTTTTCAGCCACCCAATTGGAATTTTCCCTTTGAAATTATGTGTGATGCTAGTGATTATGCTATAGGTGTTGTTCTAGGACAAAGAGTTGATAAGAAATTAAATGTCATCCAATATGCTAGTAAAACTCTAGACAGTGCCCAGAGAAATTATGCTACTACTGGAAAAGAATTTTTAGCAGTTGTATTTGCTTGTGATAAGTTCAGACCTTATATTGTTGATTCTAAAGTAACTGTTCACACTGATCATGCTGCTATTAAATATCTTATGGAAAAGAAAGATGCTAAACCTAGACTTATTAGATGGGTTCTCTTTCTACAAGAATTTGATTTGCATATTATTGATAGAAAGGGAGCTGAGAACCCCGTTGCGGACAACTTATCTAGGTTAGAGAATGTTCTTGATGACCCACTACCTATTGATGATAGCTTTCCCGATGAACAATTAGCTGTCATAAATGCTTCTCGTACTGCTCCATGGTATGCTGATTATGCTAATTACATTGTTGCTAAATTTATACCACCTAGTTTCACATACCAGCAAAAGAAAAGGTTTTTCTATGATTTAAGACATTACTTCTGGGATGACCCACACCTTTATAAAGAAGGAGTAGATGGTGTTATTAGATGTTGTGTACCTGAGCATGAACAGGAACAGATCCTACGCAAGTGTCACTTCGAGGCTTATGGAGGACACCACGCTGGAGATAGAACTGCACATAAGGTATTGCAATCCGGTTTTTATTGGCCTACTCTCTTCAAAGATGCCCGTAAGTTTGTCTTGTCTTGCGATGAATGTCAAAGAATTGGTAATATTAGTAGACGTCAAGAAATGCCTATGAACTATTCACTTGTTATTGAACCATTTGATGTTTGGAGCTTTGATTATATGGGACCGTTTCCTTCCTCTAATGGGTATACACATATTTTAGTTGTTGTTGATTCGTTACTAAGTGGGTAGAAGCTATCCCAACTAGTAGTGCTCATCATAACACCTCTATTAAGATGCTTAAAGAAGTTATTTTTCTGAGGTTTGGAGTCCCTAGATACTTAATGACTGTTGGTTGTTCACATTTTATTCATGGTGCTTTTCATAAAATGCTTGCTAATTATGATATTAATCATAGAATTGCATCTCCATACCACCCATAGTCTAGTGGTCAAGTAGAACTGAGTAATAGAGAGATTAAATTAATTTTGCAAAAGACTGTTAATAGATCTAGAAAGAATTTGTCCAAGAAACTTGATGATGCATTATGGGCCTATAGAACTGCATATAAAAATCCTATGGGTATGTCTCCGTATAAAATGGTTTATGGAAAAGCATGTCACTTACCTCTCGAACTACAACATAAGGCATATTGGGCCATTAAAGAGCTCAATTATGATTCAAACTTGCCGGTGAGAAGAGACTATTTGACATTAGCTCACTTGATGAGTGGAGAACCCAGGCCTATGAGAATGCCAAACTGTTTAAAGAAAAAGTTAAAAGATGGAGCGTGAGTTTAATGTAGGTGATTATGTCTTGTTATACAACTCTCGTTTAAGATTTTTTGCAAGAAAACTCCTCTCTAAATGGGAAGGTCCTTACATTATTGAGGAGGTCTACCGTTCCGGTGCCATAAAAATCAACAACTTCGAATGCACAAATCCGAAGGTGGTGAACGGTCAAAGAATCAAACACTATATCTCAGGTAATCCCATAAATGTTGAAACCAATGTTATTGACACCGTAACCCCGGAGGAGTAAATAAGGACACTTTCCAGAATGTTTCAGACTCCGAAAAGGAATAGGTATGTGGTACGGTAAGTAAACCGACTCCAAAATAGTTCTAACAACAATTTTTCTACGTTTTGGAATACTTAAGAAAATAGGAAAATAAGAAGTAGTCCGGAAAGGACACGAGGCATCCACGAGGGTGGAGGGCGCGCCCTACCCCCCTGGGCGTGCCCCCTGCCTCGTGGACACCTCGTGTGCCCTCCGGACTCCGTTTTCTTGCACGATACTTCTTTTGGTCGGTAAAAATTCATTATATAATCTCTTGAAGGTTTTGACCACCATACCATCACAAAATCCTCTGTTTTTATTTTGAGTTGTTTCCGCCGCAGATTAGAGCAATATGTCCCAGGATTCGGAGGGAGAAAGCTATATGGCTGATTACCTTGCAGACCCTAAGGTCTACGGGGACTTGGAGCATTGTGGTTGGACCATGGAGGAAGAAGAAGACTATGATCCTAGGGGAAAGGAGGAGACGAGCTCAGATGAAGATGAAGTCCCATTACCTCAACCTGGGGACATGCATGTGGAGTTCAAAAAGTCAAGCCTCCCTGATAGAGCAAAGAAACCTAAGATCGAGTTTATCCCTTTTCGCCTCTTGCAAGAGAACAAACAGGAACTAGGCAAAAAAAATATTAAGCCTTGAGCAGGAGATCGATGACCTAGGGGAGCAAAATTCTATCCTCAAGCGCAAATTAAGGAAGAAGCCTACGTCATCAACAACTCCATCCTCACCACCTCCGAAGAAAGAGGCATAAATACATGGGTATGGGCACTCCCCTTGGCAACTGCCAAGCTTGGGGGAGGTGCCCCGGTATCATATCACCATCACACTTCTATCTTTATCGTTTTTCTTAGTTTGATCCTTTTGGTTATATCTTTATCTAGTAGAATAAAGTTTAGTATGATCTAGGTTTGAGTTTCTGTGTTGATCCTTATCTATGTAATCGAGTCTGTGAGCTATATATAATAAAGATTAGTCTTGAGTCGAGGGCTTGGTTATCTGGCTATGATCTTGAGGGAGTAAAAGAAAAAGGAAGAATGAAAATAAATAAAGAGATCATATTGATCTTATGGAGAGTAATGACTTCACATATAAAGAGTATGATGAATAACAGTTGTTGAGAGTTGACAAACATAGTTTTGGTCATCGTTGCAATTAATAGGAAGTAATAAAGAAAGAGAGATTTTCACATATAAATATACTATCTTGGACATCTTTTATGATTGTGAGCACTCATTAAAATATGACATGCTAAAAAATTGATGTTGGACAAGGAAGACAAAGTAATGGGTTATGTTTTCTTATATCCGAAATAATTTATATTGTCTTGGATCATCCAACATGTTTAGCTTGCCTTTCCCCCTCATGCTAGGCAAATTCTTTGCACCAAGTAGAGTTACTACTTGTGCTTCCGAATATCCTTAAACCCAGTTTTGCCATGAGAGTGCACCATATCTACATATGGATTGAGTAAGATCCTTCAAGTAATTTGTCATTGTTGCAAGCAATAAAAATTGCTCTCTAAATATGCATGATCTATTAGTGTGGAGAAAATAAGCTTTATACGAGCTTGTGATATGGAAGAAATAAAAGCAACAAACTGCATAATAAAGTTCCCTATCACAAGTGGCAATATAAAGTGACGTTATTTTGCATTAAGATTTTGTGCATCCAACCATAAAAGCACATGACAACCTCTGCTTCCCTCTGCGAAAGGCCGATCTTTTTTTGTCTTATACCTTATACAAGAGTCATGGTGATCTTCACCTTTCCTTTTTACACTTCCTTTGGCATGCACTACATGTTGGAAAGATCCTGATATATATATCCAATCAGATGTGGGTTTTCATAAAGCATTATTGTTGATGTTACCCTTGAGGTAAAAGGTTGGGAGGCAAAACCATAAGCCCCTATCTTTCTCTGTGTACGATTAAAACTTCATACCCATAAGTATTGCATGAGTGTTAGCAATTGTGAAAGACTAAATGATAGTTGAGTATGTGGGCTTGCTGAAAAGCTCTTATATTGACTCTTTCCGATGTTATGATAAATTGCAATTGCTTCAATGACTGAGATCATAGTTTGTTAGTTTTCAATGAAGTTTCTGATTCATACTTTACATTGTGAATAGATTGTTAGTTCAGCATAAGAGATCATATGACAATATATATATGTTGCTATTCTAAGAATGATCATGATGCCCTCATGTTCGTATTTTATTTTATCGACACCTCTTTCTCTAAACATGTGGACATATTTTTCGATATCGGCTTCCGCTTGAGGACGAGCGAGGTCTAAGCTTGGGGGAGTTGATACGTCCATTTTGCATGATGCTTTTATATCGATATTTATTGCATTATGGGCTATTACTTCACATTATGTCACAATACTTATGCCTTTTATATCTTATTTTACAAGGTTTACATGAAGAGGGAGAATGCCGGCAGCTGGAATTCTGGGCTGGAAAAGGAGCAAATATTAGAGACCTATTCTGCACAACTCCAAAAGTCTTGGAACTCCACGAAAGTCAGTTTTGGAATATTTAAAAATATTGGGTGAAGAAAGCACCAGAGGGGGGCCACCCACTGTCCACGAGGGTGGAGGGCGCGCCCTACCCCCTTGGCGCGCCCCTGCCTCGTGGACCACTTGGAAGCCCCTCGATGCCCATATTCTTGTATAAGGTGTCTTTTGCCCTAGAAAAAAATCAGAAGGAAGCTTTTGGGACGAAGCGCCGCCGTCTCGAGGCAGAACCAATCTAGGGCTCCGGCGGAGCTGTTCCGCCAGGGAAACATCCCTCCGGGAGGGGGAAATCATCACCATCGTCATCACCATCGATCCTCTCATCGGGAGGGGGTCAATCTCCATCAACATCTTCACCAGCACCATCTCCTCTCAAACCCTAGTTCATCTCTTGTATCCGATCTTTGTCTCAAAACCTCAGATTGGTAGCCATGGGTTGCTAGTAGTGTTGATTACTCCTTGTAGTTGATGCTAGTTGGTTTATTCGGTGGAAGATTATATGTTCAGATCCTTTATGCACATTAATACCCCTCAGATTATGAACATGAATGTGATTTGTGAGTAGTTAGGTTTGTTCTTGAGGACATGGGAAAAGTCTTGTTATTAGTAGTCATGTGAATTTGGTATTCGTTCAATATTTTGATGAGATGTATGTTGTCTTTCCTCTAGTGGTGTTATGTGAACATCGACTACATGACACTTCACGATTGTTGGGCCTAGGGGAAGGCATTGGGAAGTAATAAGTAGATGATGGGGTGCTAGAGTGACAGAAGCTTAAAAACTAGTTTATGTGTTGCTTTCATAAGGGTCTGGTTAGGATCCATATGTTTCATGCTATGCTTAGGTTTACTTAAATTATTCTTTCGTAGTTGCGGATACTTGCGAGGGGGGTTAATCATAAGTGGGATGCTTGTCCAAGGAAGGGCAGTACCCAAGCACCGGTCCACCCACATATCAAATTATCAAAGTAACAAACGCAAATCATATGAGCATGATGAAAACTAGCTTGACGATAATCCCCAAGTGTCCTCGGGAGCGCTTTCCTCTATATAAGAGTTTGTCCAGGCTTTTCCTTTGATACAAAAAGGATTGGGCCACCTTGATGCACCTTGTTTACTTTTGTTACTTGTTACCCGTTACGAATTACCTTATCACAAAACTATCTGTTACCGATAATTTTAGTGCTTGCAGAGAATACCTTACTGAAAACTACTTGTCATTTCTTCTGCTCCTCGTTGGGTTCGACACTCTTACTTATCAAAAGGACTATGATAGATCCTCTATACTTGTGGGTCATCAAAGGCCTTAGACGCCAAGCTCAGAATCAAGCTTTTGTTCCCATCGGCATACCATCCTCAAATCGATGGCCAAACGGAGGTCACGAACCGGACACTGTCCACTCTACTACGCGTGTTAATCAAGAAGAACATCAAGGAGTGTGAGGAGTGCCTACCCATCGCCGAGTAGGCCTACAATTGCAAGACACTCTACTACCGGCAAGTCCCCCTTCGAGGTCGTCTACGGTTTCAACCCGTTGTCTCCATTGGACATTCTTCCTCTACCTCTACAAGAGCGCATCAACATGGACGCAAGTGCACGAGTGAGCTACCTCAAGAAGATGCATGATGATACAAGGCACACCATCGAGCGCCAAGTACAACGACTCGTGACCAGGCTCAACATCAACAAGCAACCCATGATATTCAACATAGGAGACCTAGTGTGGCTACACCTTCGCAAGGACCGCTTCCCCAACGAACGCAAATCCAAACTTCTACCACAAGCTGACGGACCCTTCAAGGTACTAGCACGCTACAACAACAACGCTTACAAGATCAAGTTATCATGTGACAAGTACTCCGTGAGAGACATCTTCAATGTCAAGGATCTCCCTCCCTACCATGGTGATGAGGCTTTCGATCCGAGGTCGGATCTTTCCCAAGGGAGGGGGGGAGATGATGCGGAGCATCCCAAGGTCATCCCCATGGACCTACCTACGTCTCCCACGACAACACTTGGACTGATGACAAGAGCTCGAGCAAAGGCTATCGAGGATAAGGTGAATTCACTCCTCTCCGAACTACCACTTCCTCAAGCGGAGACACTATGTGTGATCAGGTACCTAGAGGACAGCCATGGAGCAGCTACACCCAATGGACAAGAAGGCGCAGACACCAAGTACAAGGACCAAGAGAGGAAGCTCCTTGAAGTTGATAGCCACCGGACGACGGTACCCGTCGGACGTCCGATGCCTGGGAGCTCCAGCCGGCCAGCCGAATCCCAGCCTGCGCACACTATAGTGGCTGAACGGTCGACACCGACCGAACGTCCGACACGCTCCAGCCCATGGACGACCGACACCACCATCACAGAACCAAAACGTTAGAAGTATGGAGACCACCGGACGACCCATGCCCCGGACGTCCGACGCCGGTCGGAAATCTGACACCAACCATCCCAAGCCAAAATGTCAGACTTCTGACAAGTACCGGACGTCCGGACCCTCGTAAGCCACCGGAAGACGGTAACTGTTGGACGTTCGACACCTGTGTATGCACCGCATGTTGGGCTGAAGCCCATGTACCCCTTCGCCCACTTAGACTATATGTACTCCTCCTCCTCCCTCTTTCTAGGGTTAGCAATGTGATAGCTCATTTGAGAGATAGAGCTTTGCGAATCCACTTGATTACTTCTCCATCGGAGTTCACGACCTCTACAGAGAAGATCCCCCAAGCGGATTCAAGACCCCTCATGGGAAGATCCCTCAAGACCTCCTCACGGAGAACTTGCTACTTGTATCGTCCCTTGTTGATCGTGGATCGTGTATCTCTTTGTGTTTCCAGGATCTAGCACATGTGTAATCGAATCTTGTTGGTTTGAGTGATTCCTCTCGTGATTTCCCTCGTGTTTCCCCCTCGTGTTCTTCGTAGGATCACCTCCAAAAGTTCGGCCCTAGGGTTTCCACCCTACATCAATAAAGATCGGAATCAGACACATGGCTACTAATACATACCCCCAACCTCGAGGATGAACTACTCGCCCATTGCCATGGTGGCAGCAAGGTTGATGAAGAGGCCTCCGTGGATGGGTTCCTGTTGTAGGGTGTAACCCTAAGTGGAGATCTTTTCATACTTGGAGGGGGAAAAGGATGAAAAACAAGAACACAAGAGAGAAATTCACTCAAACAAAACCAAATCCCACATCCACTAGAATAGCATAGTTGAGATCCACAAGAATACAAGAACAATCCAAGGAATCAACCACAAAGGTAAGGTTCTTTCGACTCCTAAGGAGGTGAGGTCTTGATGATAGTCTTCTCCAAAAGGAGGTCTTGATATCCACTTGGGATCTTCTCCCAGGAGGTCGTGATCTCCAAGAGCAGTGGTAGATGAGCAAAGCTCTCTCAATGTCTCACATATACTTTGCTAACCCTAAATAATGTCCTAAGCACGAAATATATAGCTAGAGGGAGGTAAGGGACGACTTGGAGGGTGAAACAGGAAACCCTCGGCCAAAACCTGGGAGGGTTGTGCGCACGGGGTAAGTGAGGCCCGTGCGCATGGGGTGCTACAGTGGCGAGGCCTATGCGCACGGGGTCCGGAGGTTGTGCGCACAGGGGTGTGCGTCTTCACTTCCAGTAGCTTTCTGAGATGCCCATGGGCACGGGGTCGCCTGGGAGGTGCTGTCTTCATTCTTGCGGCTGCCTCCTTCTTCCTTGTGGCCTTGGGGTCCTTCTCCTTGGCTTCCGGGATGCTCCCTAGCTACTTGGTGGCGGTCGTCCTCGTACCTAATGACACATAGCACATTTTGGTGAGGTAGCATCCAAGTTCTATTCATATCCATGTCAACCTCGTATAGGAGTGAGTTCAACTTGGTTTTAATGGCATGTGCACCAGCTCTTGTCATAGGTCCATGTAGTGCTTGATGTGTTGGTGTAGAGTCCATGGGGATGATCGAAGGATGCCCCGCATCAGTTCCCACTCCGATAGTGTCAAAAAAGGCCTTCAGATTGCACCACTTCGGAGCAGAGGCTTCTAGCGGCGATAAAATTGCTTCGGGTCTCGCTCCGATGGTTTTGGAATATATGTGAATTTATAGGCCAGGAATTATGTCAAACAGAGGGGCCTCACAATCCTGGATGGTGCGCCCGGGGGCTAGGCGCGGGCGGGGGCTAGGCCACGCTCCTGGGCTTGTGGGCACCACATCCATCTTCTCATCCTCTCCTGAAGCTTCCAGAGTTTCTTATTTATTATAAACTAGAACAATGCCCGTGCTTTGCAATGGGATATAAATATTCTAATATGTTAGCTTGAAATTTACCTGTCAATAATAATGTGATTGTGTAAATAAATGTTCATCAAATTCTGACCGTAAATTACCTTATATTTTGATTAGAAGTTTGGTAAGTAATTAAAGTGGAATTGATTCAGAAGGTAAGTAAATTAAGGTGATTGATTATCATATACATGGAAGGTTGGACGAATGGGTGGTGGGAAGAAATGTGAAATGAAAACCTTACGTTCTTTTTAGATAGTAGAGAAAACCATCGTAATTTTTTATCGTGTTTGGACCTTGCTAGATATAGACTTCTTGCTAAATAAAAAACATGCAAAAAAAGGAATTGACACTTGACACTAGATTAATAACTTAGTCCATAAAAATATTATGAACGTGCATCAAAATTATATATAAATGATGTAAATATAGCATGAATAATTCATAAATTATAGATATGTTGACGACGTATCAGTGATCGATAATAGTGGCTCTTGATGACATGACAATAACCTACAGTACTACATGTTATATTATTATTAGTCTTGCTAGTCATATGGATTATCACATCATGACTCTCTATGAAGACATCTCCAACATCTATTATCAAAATAGACACACTATTTGTCCGCGGACTGATCCGCGGACACGGATACTGGAGTCGGCCACCCTTGTTTTTTCTTCTTCTTTTAAGTCGCAACACTTAAAATAATTATGGAAAATAACATAATTTATCTATAAATAACTTGCAAATATCCCTAGTACAACAATAGTTCAAATGTCAATATTACATATTAGATAACCGGATATGTTCAATAAGTTTTTCGATTCATCGATTCTAAATTCAATACTCGAGTTAGAATCAAAACAAGTCCTCCCGCACACTGTTGCCCTTGAGCTTCATCCAACAATGTATGAATGTAAATGACCTCTCCTTGGTCCTGTGGTACAACGCGTTCGCACTCATTCCCCATCATTGAGTACCCCGCCATCGTCAACAAAAAAGTTGAATGGCATTTGACCGAATGCCCCCAGGGCGTGGTGTCCGCCATGGGTGGCGTCGGTAGGAAGGCTGAGGATACTTGGCTGCAGACGAATCCTGGGTGGATGACGCTGTAGTCCAAGGCGTGCAGGCGCGTGGGTGGGAGCTGCAGATGTCCGAGAATGCGTGGGAGGCAGCCGAGAGGTACAAAGGCGGCATGAGACAAGGAGGGTGCGAATGCAAAGCAGGGGGCAAGGTAGAGTGGAAGAAAAGTGGACCGGAAGGGGATTTGAGCTGGCAGGGGGTGTCGGATTCCAACGTGGTAGCGGTCCAGACTCCTGCAAGCCCCCTTCCAGTTTGCCTCCGGTTTACGGTAATTCGGACAACCGAACTGGTCTGTGGACCGATGATCTACCGCTGGATGATAGATTATGCCTGAACTGCTCGGTCCGGACGGTTACAGGCATTTTGAGGGTCAGCGTTGGAGATGCCCTTACAAGTTCTTATTAGTTTGATTGAACTTGACAGCAGATTAAGACAAAGCAAACAACCTAACTGGAAGTATGTAATGCTCATATGCTACCGAGCAATTGACCGAGGGAGTAGGCCAGAAGGGCCTTGTTCCGGTCGACAAGATTCATGGCGTAGAGCGGCGATGACTTGAGCCGCACCAAGCGATCTCTACAGCCCTCCACGTACGTCACGCAGCGCACGTACTCCTCCCCGAGCCCCGCGAACCGGCAACGCGCTACCATGTCGCCGGCGACGTGCTCCATGCACTGCACAGCGTAGGAGTACTCCGTCAAGCATGTGTTGTAGGCAGCCCTCTCGTCGCCACAGAGCGACCTGCTGCGGAGCAGCTCGGCCGCGGCGGCAGCCGTGGCGCCGTAGGACTCGAGGGCGCGGTGCGCGGCGAGGAGCGCATACTCGGTGACCTCAATGTGGACGGACGGGCTAGGATCGAATCCCCCGCGGAGCGTGTCCATGCACATGTCGTGCATGAGCTTCGTGCCGCACGCCTTTCGGCAGGCGACCTCCACTGGCAGTGACGGGACGCCGCTGCAGCGCTCGCCGGCGGCGCCCAAGAAAGGGAATGCGAGAATGAGGAGGAGTATGGTCTTCATGGTCTTTGTGTTATGGGAGATGTGTTTGTGTCTGAGGCTCTGAGCTGGCCACAACGTTGTACGTTTATACTGGATTTTTTTGGTTGAGAACTGGAGATGGAGTGACACGTCTAGCGCGCCTACACAAATGATGACATGTATATGGACAATTGGCAGAATGCCAATCTTGCTTATTTTCTCATTGTGCTCATTAATCTCTCGCTATTTTCCACTCTATTGATGACCTATATGTGGACAATTGACAAAATGCCAATCTTGCTTGTTTTCTCATTGTGCTCATTAATCTCTCGCCATTTTCCACTCAACTGATGACATATATATGGACAATTGGCAAAATGCCAATCTTGCTTGTTTTCTCATTGTGCTCATTAATCTCAACCATAAGAGATGTGGTACTTGACTTGTGAAGCCTATGTTTTCTTTTCTTTGTTAGCAGGTAAGGGACCCGAAGATCCTAGAAACTGGCTTATATTAACAAAGAGATTTTATGCAAAACATCATACTACAGAATTTAGTGTGGAGTATTAAACTGATCCAATGGTTAATATGACTCGATTTAGATTTGGCCAGCAGACTTTTTTTTTTGACCGCAAACCATAGAACAATTGTTCTACGGTATTTTCATTAATTAATTAAATATGTACAAATACAAAACAAGTGAAAAACCCTTCAACCTATGGCAGTTCTATGAAACATTGATATCAAATTATAAGTTCTGTTCTACCCAATTACGAATCCTTTCGGATTTGGTTTGCTTTGCTTTGATCTGAGCAGCCCATATTCCTTCCTGTAAGTAATGCATCCAACCAGGTATGTGAGGAGGAGCCGACTTGAAGATCTTGTCATTTCTGATAGACTAAATTCCCCAATATCCCGTAGTTACAATGTCCAATGCAATATCTTGTGGCAAGTGCAGAAGTGCAAACTGGAATTCATCAAATACTGATATACCTCTTTTTCTAAGTGGAATGATGTTGTCCCAGCACTACAGGGCAAAGGGGCAATTCCAGAATAGGTGCAACAATGTTTCTTCTGTGTTATCCGCACATAGGGCATAGCTATAGTTATCCAGGTGCATTGTCTTTTTGTTAAGTAGATTCCTTGTGTTGACCCTATCATGGAGTAGGAGCCAGAGGAAAATCTTATGTCTCAATCTACAAGAAGTTTTCCAAATGCGGCTGAAAAGGAGTGGACTGTACTAGGCCACATCATATGTTTATACATTCTGATGGAAGAGTATCCTCTGGTTGTTCCTTTCACTGTCCAATCATCTGTGGCATTTGAAATATGTCTCTCTAGAATGTGCCCCTGAAGGATATTATATTGTTGAAATGCTTGCTGAGACATAGGTGTGTGAAAATGCTTTGCCAAGTCCTGTGCACTGAGAATCTGTTGAAAAGCCACAGTGTTGTTGATGGAGTAAGAACTTAGCTGAGGAAATTTTGTCATAAGTGGTTGGTCCCACCAGCAGTCAGACCAAAAAAGAGTTGCATTTCCTGAGTTAGCTTTGCAAATAGCAAACTCCTTGTAGATAGGAGCTTAAGCATTGACTTCCACCAAAAGACCGCACCATTCCTGGTAAGGTTTTATGGTAGTAAGTTTCCCAGATGATGTTGACCCAAGCTGTGAGGACATTTTAGTCATCTTATATTAGGCTTACACGGTAAACGAAATTAATCGAGGATCGCCCAGTGGAGATACTCTCGACCTTTTTGCCGGCAATGGTCGTCGTTGTCTGGTCAAGTCCACCCTCACCCCAGCATCTCCCGCTGTGGCACCACCATTATTGTGCCATGGCACAACCCCGTCTCATATCGCGTCGTGGCGCAATCATCGGGCCAGTCAGCATCCAGGCGCTACTCAGGGCACTCAACATCTCTAGGCGAACATGCCACCGTTGAGCGAGTGCACTACTCGTGTGCTTTGTGACAGGATAGCAACACGATGCGGGGGCATTCCTGACATGCTGATCGGCTGCAAGTTCGAGGGCCTTGGCCGGCGATACAAGGACAAGATCGTGCAGCTGGAGAGCCACAAAGAGGGGTTGTGAAGGCCTGAAGCTAATCTCATCGCCGATGCACGACATGAGTGTCGTCAATAGGAACAAGGCCGTCCTCGCCTATTTTCGTTGGTAGATTGCTTGAGGGTGTTAGAGATACGTACTGGCGTGCACAACGCAGACCCTAAAACCACCCACATATGTCCGGACCACGCACTCAAAACGTGTGTTGTCATTCAACGCGAGCCTGTACGATCTGCTCGATTGTCCGGACGCATGTTTTTTCGCAAGCCGGAGAGAAAGTGAGGGGGAGGGGTTCAGGGCATCCGGACCGTTGCCACATGCACTTCTGACTGCCTAGTGATACGTCTCCAACGTATCTACTTTTCCAAACACTTTTGCCCTTGTTTTGGACTCTAACTTGCATGATTTGAATGAAACTAACCCGGACTAACGCTGTTTTCAGCAGAACTGCCATGATGTTGTTTTAAGTGTAGAAAAGAAAAGTTCTCGGAATGTCCTGGAAATCCACAGAGGCACCTTTTGGAATTAATAAGATTTTTTGGCAAAAGAATCAACACCAGGGGCCCACAGGCTGTCCACGAGACAGGGGGGCGCCCCCTAGGGCGCGCCCCCCCTATCTCGTGGGCCCCCTGGACCTCCACCGACCTCAACTCCAACTCCATATATTCACGTTCGGGGAGAAAAAAATCAGAGAGAAAGTTTCATCGCGTTTTACAACACGGAGCCGCCGCCAAGCCCTAATCTCTCTCGAGAGGGCTGATCTAGAGTCCGTTCGGGGCTCCGGAGAGGGGGATTCGTCGCTGTCGTCATCATCAACCATCCTCCATCACCAATTTCATGATGCTCACCGCCGTGCGTGAGCAATTCCATCGTAGGCTTGCTGGACGGTGACGGGTTGGATGAGATTACCATGTAATCAAGTTAGTTTTGTTAGGGTTTGATCCCTAGTATCGAATATGTTCTGAGATTGATGTTGCTATGACTTTGCTATGCTTAATGCTTGTCACTAGGGCCCGAGTGCCATGATTTCAGATCTGAACCTATTATGCTTTCATGAATATATGTGTGTTCTTGATCCTATCTTGCAAGTCTGTAGTCACCTATTATGTGTTATGATCCGACAACCCCGAAGTGACAATAATCGGGATAATTCTCGGTGATGACCGTAGTTTGAGGAGTTCATGTATTCACTATGTGCTAGTGCTTTGTTCCGGTTCTCTATTAAAAGGAGGCCTTAATATCCCTTAGTTTCTGTTAGGACCCCGCTGCCATGGGAGGGTAGGACAAAAGATGTCATGCAAGTTCTTTTCCATAAGCACGTATGACTATTTACTGAATACATGCCTACATTACATTGATGAACTGGAGCTAGTTCTGTGTCACCCTATGTTATAGCTATTGCATGAGGAATCACATCCGGCATAATTATCCATCACTTATCCATTGCCTAGGAGATTTTCACATATTGTTCTTCGCTTATTTACTTTTCCGTTGCTACTGTTACAACTACTATAAAAACCCCAAAATAATTATCTTTACTTTTGCTACCATTACCTTTATTATCATACTACTTTGCTACTAAATACTTTGCTGCAGATATTAAGTTATCCAGGTGAGGTTGAATTGACAACTCAACTGCTAATACTCAAGCATATTCTTTGGCTCCCCTTGTGTCGAATCAATAAATTTGGGTTGAATACTTTACCCTCGAAAGCTGTTGCGATCCCCTACACTTGTGGGTTATCAAGACTGATTTCTGGCGCCGTTGCCGGGGAGCATAGCTCTATTCTCTGAGTCACTTGGGATTTATATCTGTTGATCACTATGAAGAACTTGAAAGACGATCGAACTACTATTTTGCCCTCAACTACGAGGGGAGGTAAGGAACTGCCATCTAGCTCTGCACTAGATTCTTCTTTCGTTATTAGTAGGTTTGCGACACCTAAACCTGCTACTGCTATGAATTCTGATATGACGCATGTTATTGATGATGCCACTTCTGCTATGCATGATGAAACTACTTCTGTGCGTGATACTACTTTGCCATTAGGTGAATTTCTTGATGAACAACTTGCTAGAGTTAGGGGGAATGATATTACTGAAGATCCTATTACTAATGATAGTGATGAAGGTTCTCCCAATGATTATGTATTGCCTGTTGTTTCTAAGGGTTATGTTATGAATGAAGAAGCTACTAGGGAAATCTTTGCTTGCAATGATAGATATGATCTTAAGAAATTATTAGCTAAATGGAAGCAGCAGTCTCTCAATGCTAGAATGAAACCTGACCCTGCTTTTGCTACTTCACCTATTTGTGTTACTGATAAGGATTATGAATTCTCTGTTCATCCTGAGAATATTACTTTAGTTGAATCTGATCCTTTTTATGGCCTTGAATCTGAAACTGTTGTGGCACATCTTACCAAGTTAAATGATATAGCTACCCTGTTTACTCATGATGAGAAGTCTCGCTATTATTATATCCTTAAGATATTTCCGTTCTCATTAAAGGGTGATGCTAAGACTTCGTATAATTCTCTTGCTCCTGGTTGTGTGCGTAGTCCCCAGGATATGATTTATTACTTCTCTGCTAAATATTTCCCTGCTCATAACAACTAGCACACAAGCAAGCAAAGGATGTAAAACAAGTAGGCTTGCAAAAGTAAAGGCACGAAATAACCAAGAGTGGAGCCGGTGGAGACGAGGATGTGTTACCGGAGTTCCTTCCTTTTAAGGGGAAGTACGTCTCCGTTAGAGCGGTGTGGAGGCACAATGCTCCCCAAGAAGCCACTAGGGCCACCGTATTCTTCTCACGCCCTCACACAATGCGAGGTGCCGTGATTCCACTATTGGTGCCCTTGAATGCGGCGACCGAACCTTTACAAGCAAGGTTGGGGCAATCTCCACAACAATCGGAGGCTCCCAACAACAACAACAACACCACGAAGCTTCACCACAATGGAGTATGGCTTCGAGGTGACCTCAACCGTCTAGGGTGCTCAACACCCAAGAGTAACAAGATCCGCAAGGGATAAGTGGGGGGAATCAAATTTCTCTTGGTGGAAGTGTAGATCTGGGCCTTCTCAACCAATCCCGAGCAAATCAACAAGTTTGATTGGCGAGGGAGAGAGATCGGGCGAAAATGGAGCTTTGAGCAAAAATGGAGCTTTGGGGGAAAGAGGTAAGTCAACTTGGGGGAAGAAGACACCTTTATATAGTGGGGGAACAATTCCAACCGATACCCCACTGAGCAGCCCCGCACAGAGCGGTACTACCGCTGAGAGCGGTACTACCGCTCCCTACCCAGCGGTACTACCGTGCTGGCGAGGAGGTCAGGCCACTGGCCCCAGAGCGGTACTACCGCGGGAGTAGGAGCTACCGTGTCTAGTGCCGCAAAACCTGACACGAGAAAACACAGTCTCGAATCGAGGCGGTAGTAGCGCAGTACAGCTGCGGTACTACGGCCGAAGCCCGCGAGCGGTACTACCGCTTCGTGGGGCGGTACTACCGCTGGAGGGCTTCGGCGGTACTATCGCTGGAGACCACGGTACTACCGCTGGCACAGGGTGAAGCAGGTACGGAAGAGAAGTTGCAGCTCCAAAGATGCGAAAGGAAGACGACGGGTGTGATAGGGATGTGTACGTGTTGATTCCACCCTAGTCTTACCAAAGCGGATCCCCTCTTAATAGTACGGTGACTCCTACGAAACTAGTCCACCAACAATGAATCGAAGGAGCTACACCATCTTGAATAAAACACCGAGGGGAGGAAATCGTCTCGTGCCAATGGATGATTCTCTGAAAGAGCTTAACGCACATGATTAGTCCGCAAAAGCATTGTCATCAATCACCAAAACCACTAGGGGATAAATATTCCCTTACAATCTCCCCCTTTTTGGTGGATTGATGACAATACGGGATTTGCACAAGCAAGATATAGAGTAAGCATACAAACCCCACCGTCCTAAAATGTAGATGGGCTCCCCCTAGATGTGTGCTATCTAGATAAGTGCTTTGGACTGCACATCACACATACTAGGATCAATGCTCCCCCTACATTTTAGAGACCAACAGACTAAGCAAGGTATATGAGAGTAGCATAGACGATATAACAAGAAAAGCAAGCAACTCATAAGCTAGATAGTGACATAGATAATGATACTGGAAAGATAAGGTAGCATATGTCTCACACCATATGACTCGAACTTAGGTCTCACTCGAACTTAGGTCTCACAGACAAACCAACCAAAGCAAATGCGAGGAAAACACGAACAAGAGACGAAAGACACAACTCGCAAATCCCTAAACTCTCTCCCCCTTTGGCATCGAGACACCAAAAAGGAGAGGGAGTGTTGCTATGGCTCCAGGTGAGAGCAAATGAGGGACACATGCATCAGAGCCCAGCGGAATCATCGGCACCACCGTCGTCAGTCTGGAAGTGCTCGGCATCAGAATCGGTCCACGGGCAGTGCTGCTGAATCCACTCCTCCTCCTCAGTAAGTTGGTCCTCAGATCCACTCTTGACTGTAGCACCCAACTGACGCATGAGCTCCTTGTGACGACCTCGAGCCTTCTTCTCAGCCACATGAGTCATGTACTGACCGTGAGCCTCCATGCAGAACAGCTTCTTCATCTTAGACTTGAGCTTCTTAGCCCAAGAGGGCTCTGCCTCAGAAGGCACATAGTCATCATCCTCATCATCATCAGCTGCAGGCTCCTCCTCTGTCTCCATGGCAGCAGCAGACGAGGGAACTCCAGTCCTAGGGGCCTGAGTGCCCTAGTTATCCTTCTTCCTCAGACGCTTGACGTCGTGAGAGATCAACTCTCCAGACTCCAGAGGCACCTTGGGATAGACATGATCCCAGGCCTTCTCAATGAGCAGCATGATGAACGGACCATAAATCGGGCACTTGCGCTCGGAGATAGCAGACAGCAGCTCAGACCACATAACGTGAGAGATATCCAAGGACTCTTCGGTGGGCTGAGCCTTCTCACGCTGGCAGAAAAGAAGCATGTCCACGAGATAAGAGTGAACCTGGTCCAGATTCCCAATGCGAGGGAAAAGTGTCTCTCTGAAGATGCGGTGAAGAATATCCAGATATGCAGGCAGCTCATAGGTTTCCTTCTTTGTCTCAGGGTTGATCCTCAGAGTGCAGTAGGGCCAGAGAGCTTGCTTGTGAGTGGCATTGGGGCGGCCGTGAGGGCGAAAGCCGATAGGAGACTCAAGGCCTAGATCCTGCACCCCAATCAACTGCATGAACGCTTTCCACTTGACTGAAAGCAACTTGCCATTTGTCATCCAGGTCAGAGTCCTGTCCTCATCAGTCCCAAGGTGAACCATGGCATAGAATTGGGCCACCATATCAGCATCAAAGTCCTTGTTGAATTTCATGATCCCAAGAATGTTCAGTTGAGTGCACATCTCAAGAGCTTCACCAAAGTAGTCAGGGTCTTGCTCCATATGGTCGATGTTGATAGAGTGCACGTTGACATAGAAATTCTTCTTGGCTTTGCGAACATCGAAGAAGATGGCAAACTGGAACCTGTTCCAGAATGGACGGTTGACCAAAGTGGGATCTTGGTCAGCTTCATACGGGTTGCGGCGGCGCCTTGCCCAGAACTCCTTCGGCAGCATTTCTGGCACGGTTTTCCCTGGCTTTGGCTTGACCCCAGCCTTCTTCTGGAGTTGAGGTGGAGGTGGAGGAGGAGGAGGAGCACTTGAAGATCCTCCGGCAGGCTCGGTGGTGCGGTAGCGCTTGGACGTGGCACGTCCGGGATTGACACGACGAGCCTGATGCTTAGGGACCTCATCATCTGGAACCACACACAAGAGCACGCAAACAACCAGAAAGCACGAGCATAAGCCACAAAACACGAGCAAAAAGATAACTGAAAGGTAGAAGTACAGTGGAAGTTGGTAGGGAGCGGTAGTACCGCGACCTGCTAGCGGTAGTACCGCCCCGAGCGGTAGTACCGCTCCATAGGGAGCGGTAGTACCTCTCCAAGCGGTAGTACCGCCCTGGAGAGGGCGGTACCGCTTGAGACGGGGAAACAGCCGTTTCCTACTACCGTGGACAGATCCGGCACTACCGTCCTACCAAATTCAAAAATACTCCAACCAAACATCAATCTAAACTGCCTAGAAGCATTCTCCATCCTACTCAAGCCTAGATTTGGCCAAAAATCTAGAGATGCAACTGCTACTGCCCCTAAGATGCTAGATTGGAAATCTAGACAAAAGGAACGAGAGAACGGGGGCAATACTGGCATCCATGGCAAGAGGACAAGGTGGGGATCGTCTCCACCGAAGGGAATGGAGAGGGACGTCCCGGAGAGGGAGATCCGCCGGAGCCCTCCCGCGGCGCCGGTTGCTGGAGAGAGAGGAACAGACGAGGGGGCGTGCGAATGGGTATGGGGGAGAAGAAACTCCCGCTGCCCCCGATATAACCCCCGCCCACGCCTCTCAGCGGTAGTACCGCGCTGGGGGGCGGTAGTACCGCTCGGCAGCGGCGGTAGTACCACCAGCAACCAGAAACATGCTTCTAGACTAAAAACTCAAACACACCGAGAAAAACGGGAAGGCAAAGACAAGAAAAAGACTAACACGACAACACACACATGAACAACGAACCGGAACCCACTCCTTCAAAGCAATCAAACAAAAGAAGAGCGAGCTCTGGCCTCTCTCAAGAGAGGGCGGTGGCCAGAGCCACCTATGTTTGAGTCAATTGGTATGGCACCGCGAAGAATTATCCTTGGGCCCATGACCAAAACTCGTCTTTGAAGCACAAATACCATCAAAAATGGCTAATGTGAAAGAGTTGATCATTTTATGCATAATGGGGGGAGGGAGAGTTCATTGAGAGAACAACACCCCCCCCCTATGTCCACGCCTACACCTAAACTAGACAACAAGTTGAGTGTGGTGGGGGGTGCACGGGTTCAAGTCACATTGCTCAAATCAATGATATTTAGCTCATGCCTTAACTCGCGAAATCTTGCTTCATCCAAGGGCTCCGTGAAAATATCTGCAAGGTTATCATGAGTGTTGACATACTTGAGCTCGATCTCCCCTCGCCTAATGTGATCCCGGATGAAGTGATACCGAATCTCAATGTGCATCGTCTTGAAGTGTTGCACCGGGTTGAGAGAAATCTTGATGGCACTTTCATTATCACACCAAAGAGGCACTTTGTCACAAATGACACCGTACTCCTTTAAAGTTTGCCTGATCCATAGGAGTTGAGCACAACAACTACCGGCCGCCACATACTCCGCTTCGGTGGACGAGAGAGACACACAACTTTGCTTCTTGGAAGACCAACTTACCAAAGAGCAACCAAGAAATTGGCACCCTCCGGAGGTGGACTTCCTATCCACTTTGTCTCCCGCCCAATCGGAATCCGTGAAACCTTCAATCTTGAAGTTTGCTCCTCTTGGGTACCATAAGCCAAAGTTTGGGGTATGAGCCAAATATCGAAAGATTCGCTTGACCGCCACAAAGTGACTTTCCTTTGGTGCGGCTTGAAAACGTGCACACATCCCCACACTCAACATGATATCCGGTCTAGATGCACAAAGGTAAAGCAAGGAGCCAATCATTGAGCGATATACCTTTTGATCCACCGCTTTACCATTGGGATCTATGTCAAGTTGGCACTTGGTAGGCATTGGTGTAGTAGCCGGCTTGACATCACTTAGCTTGAATCTTTTAAGCATGTCTTGAGTGTATTTGGCTTGGTTGATGAAGGTTCCTTCTCTTCTTTGTTTGATGTCAAAACCAAAGAAGAACTTCAACTCTCCCATCGAAGACATCTTGAACTTGGAGGTCATGAGAGCGGCAAATTCCTCATTGAAAGCTTTGTTAGGAGAACCAAAGATAATATCATCAACATATAGTTGGCATACAAACAACTCACCATTGACCTTCTTAGTAAAAAGAGTGGGATCGATTTTGTCCTACTTCGAAACCACGATCTTGTAGCAACTCGGTAAGGTGGTCATACCATGCACGTGGGGCTTGTTTAAGGCCATAGAGTGCCTTATCGAGTTGATACACATGATCCGGGAAGTAGGGGTCCTCGAACCCGAGGGGTTGCTTGACATAAACCAACTCATTAATAGGACCATTAAGAAAAGCACTTTTCACATCCATCTGTTGCAAATTAAAGTTGTGATGGGAAGCATAGGCAATCAACAAACGTATGGATTCAAGACGAGCAACGGGAGCAAAGGTTTCACCGTAGTCGATACCCTCGACTTGGGAGTAGCCTTGTGCTACCAATCTTGCCTTGTTGCAAACGATGTTCCCATGAGCATCTTGCTTGTTCTTGAAGATCCACTTGGTTCCAATGACATTGTGGTTCCCCGATGGCCTTGGCACCAATCTCCATACTTTGTTGTACTCGAAGTTGTTGAGTTCTTCATGCATGGCATTGACCCAATCCGAGTCTTCGAGCGCCTCATAGACCTTTTGGGGTTCAACACAAGAGACAAACGCGTGATGTTCACAATAGTTTGCTAATTGTCTACGAGTGCTTACCCCCTTTCTTAGGCTTCCAACCACATTTTCCATGAGATGGCCTTGGGTGGTGAGCTTGGAAGCAATCTTCGCGGCACGACGCTCTAATTCCTCCTCGGATGTGGAGGGAGGAGGGTTGACTTGATCATCTTGAGCGCCGTCTTGAGCTTGTTCTTGATCTTGAGCTTGCTCTTGAGCTTGAGTTTGCTCTTGATCTTGAACTTGCTCGAGGGGGAGAACTTGACCTTGGGCATCATTTAGAGGTTCACCACCATCTTGAGGTTGATCTTGCCCTTGGTCTTGTTCACAAGGTTGAGGGCCTTCACTTTGTTCTTCGGAAGCGTGTGGGTCTTGATGAGGTGATGGCTCTACTTGAGTAGAGCATTTTCCTTCTCCTTTGGCCACAAGGGGTTCTTCAATGGGTAGGATTTGACCAATACCCATTCTTCTTATGGCTTGGGGAGGAATTTCATCACCTACATCACAAGTACCACTTTGCTCCACTTGGGAGCCGTTATTTTCGTCAAACTCCATGTTACACGTCTCCTCAATGAGTCCGGTGGACTTGTTGAGGACATGGTAAGCATGAGAGTTTGTAGCATAACCAACAAATATGCCCTCATGAGCTCTAGCCTCAAATTTAGACAAACGAACACCTTTCTTGAGAATGAAACACTTACAACCGAACACCCGGAAGCACTTGAGGTTGGGCTTGTTGCCGGTGAGTATCTCATAAGGAGTCTTGTTCAAGCCTTTGCGAAGATAGAGCCGATTGGATGCATGACATGCGGTGTTGATGGCTTCGGCCCAAAAGTTGTACGGAGACTTGAACTCCGCCATCATGGTCCTTGCCGCATCCATCAACATCTGGTTCTTCCTCTCCGCAACACCATTTTGTTGAGGGGTATATGGTGCGGAATATTGATGCTTGATCCCCTCATCACTAAGAAACTCATCCAAGGTGTAGTTCTTGAACTCGGTGTCGTTGTCACTTCTTATTGTCAAGATCTTTGCATCATGTTGACGTTGAGCTTCATTTGCAAAGTCGATGACGGTTTGTTGAGTCTCATTCTTCCTCTTGAAGAAGTATACCCAAGTGTATCTTGAATAATCATACACAATCACCAAGCAATACTTTCTCCCTCCAAGACTATCAAAAGATGGAGGCCCGAAGAGATCCATGTGAAGGAGCTCCAAGGGTCTCTTCGAGTAGATGATGGTTGAAGGAGGGTGAGCCTTTTCATGAAGCTTTCCTTCGATACAAGCACTGCAAGCACGATCTTTGGCAAAACTAACATTTGTTAGTCCACGAACATGGTCCCCCTTGAGAAGACTTTGCAAAGATCTCATATTGACGTGGGCTAAACGGCGATGCCAAAGCCATCCCACGTCAACTTTAGCCATTAGGCATGTCACGGTCTTAGTGGGTCGCTCCGAAAAGTTAATCACATAGAGACCATTCTCGACATGCCCAACAAAGTCTACTTTAAGAGTCTTGCTCCACAAGAGGGCCACGGTATCAATATCAAAGAATGTAGCAAAGCCCATGAGTGCAAGTTGACGAACGGAAAGTAAATTGAATGCAAGGGACTCAACAAGCATGACTTTCTCGATCGTTAGATCATGAGAAATGACAACCTTGCCGAGACCCAATACCTCAGAATGTGATGCATCACCCCACTCGACATTGGTGGGCATAGATGGAATCTCTTGCACGTCCACCACCAAGGCCTTGCTCCCGGTCATATGATTTGTTGCTCCACTATCGAGCAACCATGATCCCCCACCGGAAGCAAACACCTACATGAGATCAATGCTTGGTTTTATGTACCCATTTAGTAATGGGTCCTTTGATGTTAGTAACAAGGGTCTTGGGAACCCAAATAGACCATTCAATGTACTCATAAGAAGAACCAACAAATTTATCATAAACATGTCCATCACTAGCACGGCACAACACATATGACGGGTTAAAGTCGCCGGCTTTGTTTGAGGAAATGCTTTTGCCCTTTTGGACATCAACTCCCTTCACTTCCTTCTTCTTCTTAGGAGCACCCTCTCCCTCTTTCACAAACGTTTGTTTGAGAGGAGGAGGACGATTGGTCTTGTTGTTCTTCTTCTTCTTGCTCTTGGACTTGGGTGCAAACCCAATTCCTTCTTTGGCCACAACTTCATTTTGATTGCTCAAAAGGTCGTTGAGGTTCTTCTCACCTTGAATACAAGACACGAGGCCTTTCTCAAGTTGATCCTTCAACTTGGCATTTTCCTCCACAAGATGCACATGCTCACAACATGGGTTAGTAGCACATGCATTATCAATTAATACCATATGAGGAAAGGTGGCCTTTTCCTTGATTAGCTTAACTTGGATTTGAGCATGAGACTCTTTGAGGTTAGCATGAGTACCCTTCAAGACTTTGTGGGCCTTGTCAAGTATCTCAAACTCCTCTTTGAGTCTAGCATGATCAACCCCAAGTTTAGCCTTCTCGGAAGTTAGCACACGAGACACGACAAGAGCATGATCAAGATCTTTCTTTAACTTAGCATGGTCATCATTGTGTGACTCCTCAAGAGTCAAACGATGCACACACTCTTCCTCAAGAGCATTAGAGAGATCCGATATCTCATCGGCATAGTCACGACTATGACCTTCCATCTTGGAGATGGTTTCTTCGTGAGCCTCGATCATGTCATTGGCCTCACCAAGTTGTTCCAAGAGAGCAACAAAGTGCTTCTTGGACTTTCCCTTGAGCTTACTCATGAAAGACTCAAATTCATTCACTTCCTCATTAGACTCAACATGTTCATCAATGCAATCCTCCAAGGAGGGATTAGTAATGACAGTGGTTGTGATGTTGGGGGTTACCTTGTTTGAAGCTTTAGCCATGAGGCATCTGGCGGTGATGTTTTCGTTGGGTGATTCGAAGAGAGACACCCGGGGAGTAGTAGCAATGGCAACGGACGCCATGGCCATTGCTTCTTCATTTTCATCATCATCGTCATCCTCTGGGTATTCTTCTTGAACCACCAACCCACGAGTGGGAGTCTTCTTGGTGAAGTTGTTCTTGTTGGGGAAGGACTTAGCTTTGTCTTTTGGGATGAACTTGCCACCGTTGTCTTCCCGCTTCTCGTAAGGACAATACGCAACGAAATGGCTCACATTGCCACAGTTAAAGCAAGTTCTAACTCGTTGCTTGCCCTTGACGCCACTTGAGTTGTTCTTGTTGAAGTTGGGTCTTGAACTCTTCTTGCTCCAAAATTGTCTTGAAGCAAGGGCCATGTGCTCATGGTAGTCAAACTTGGTGTCTTCGGGGTTGCTTTCCTCATCTTCCACTTCTTCCTCTTCTTCCATAGTAACCTTGGCCTTCAAAGCAAGGTTAGGCTTCTTTGCTCTTTGAGAACGGAGCACCGCATTGTCGGCGGTCTTGTCCAAGATGCTCATTGCAACGAACTCATCCAACACTTCACTTGAGGTCATGGAGTGGAAGTCCGGTCATTGACGAATGACGGAGGACATGGCCTTGTTATAGGGCATCATGGCCTTGAGGAACTTCCGCTTGATCCAATTGTCATCCGTGTCCTTGCTTCCATGATCTCGAAGTGCGACCGCGAGTTTGGTCACTCTTCGAAAGAGCTCACGAGGTTCTTCATCTTCTTTTATTGCAAACTCATCGGCTTCATCTTGCACCACTTCATAGTTGGACCGTTGAATGCTAGCACTTCCACGATAGAGACCCTCGACACATTTCCATGCTTCTTTAGCCATGACATGGGGTCGAAGATGAGGGAGATCTTCGGGAAGGATTGCATCTTGGATGATGAAGAGAGCACTCTCATTGAATTGATTGTCCACGGCTTCTCGAGGGGTGAAGTTGCTTGGGTCATGAGGATAAAAACCTTCTTCAATGATTCTCCAAAGGTTATTGTTCACATGTTTTAAATGACGCTTAAAGCGATAGACCCAAGAATCAAAATCTTCATGTTTCTCATATTTAGGAGGAGGACCGGCATGATTCAAATGAGTGGAGGGGATTGGCCCTCCATAACCGGGGGTTCCACATGGGCAAAGATGCCGGTACCATTTCTACCACTAATAGAAGGACTCTTATCAATGTTAGCTTCCCCCTTGTCGGAGGGAGCACCCTTCACCTTGTTGGTGGGTTCACCCACTTTGATCGGTGAGGTAGATTGTTTAAGTCCTTCTAGGAATTCCTTAAACATGTCCTTGACCTCGGTCGTCATGGAGGTTTTCAATGCTTCCAAAGCAACATTGAATTCCTCACGTGAGATCGAGTTACCCCCATCTCCCGTAGATGAGATCGGATTCGCACCGGAGTGCTCTCCCACCTCATCTACGACATCAACCATACTCTTTGGACGGTAAAGTCCTTATAAAGAGATGAGGCTCTAATACCAATTGAAAGGATCGATATGGTTGACTAGAGGGGGGGTGAATAGGCAACTAACAATTTTTAAGCTTTTCTTTACCAAATTAAACTTTGCAACAAAATAGTTTGTCTAGATGTGCAACTAAGTGAGCAACCTATATGATGCAATAACAACTAGCACACAAGCAAGCAAAGGATGTAAAACAAGTAGGCTTGCAAAAGTAAAGGCACGAAATAACCAAGAGTGGAGCCGGTGGAGACGAGGATGTGTTACCAGAGTTCCTTCCTTTTAAGGAGAAGTACGTCTCCGTTAGAGCGGTGTGGAGGCACAATGCTCCCCAAGAAGCCACTAGGGCCACCGTATTCTCCTCACGCCCTCACACAATGCGAGGTGCCGTGATTCCACTATTGGTGCCCTTGAAGGCGGCGACCGAACCTTTACAAGCAAGGTTGGGGCAATCTCCACAACAATCGGAGGCTCCCAACAACAACAACAACACCACGAAGCTTCACCACAATGGAGTATGGCTTCGAGGTGACCTCAACCGTCTAGGGTGCTCAACACCCAAGAGTAACAAGATCCGCAAGGGATAAGTGGGGGGAATCAAATTTCTCTTGGTGGAAGTGTAGATCTGGGCCTTCTCAACCAATCCCGAGCAAATCAACAAGTTTGATTGGCTAGGGAGAGAGATCAGGCGAAAATGGAGCTTTGAGCAACAATGGAGCTTTGGGGGAAAGAGGTAAGTCAACTTGGGGGAAGAAGACACCTTTATATAGTGGGGGAACAATTCCAACCATTACCCCACTGAGCAGCCCCGCACAGAGCGGTACTACCGCTAGGGCAGGGCGGTACTACTGCTGAGAGCGGTACTACCGCTCCCTACCCAGCGGTACTACCGTGCTGGCGAGGAGGTCAGGCCACTGGCCCCAGAGCGGTACTACCGTGGGAGTAGGAGCGGTACTACCGCTCGGAGCGGTACTACCGCTTCTACTACCGCGTCTAGTGCCGCAAAACCCAACACGAGAAAACACAGTCTCGAATCGAGGCGGCAGTAGCGCGGTACAGCTGCGGTACTACGGCCGAAGCCCGCAAGCGGTACTACCGCTCTGCGGAGCGGTACTACCGCTGAGAGCGGTACTACCGCTTCATGGGGCGGTACTACCACTGGAGGGCTTCGGTGGTACTACCGCTGGAGACCGTGGTACTACCGCTGGCACAGGGCAAAGCAGGTACGGAAGAGAAGTTGCAGCTCCAAAGATGCGAAAGGAAGACGACGGGTGTGATAGGGATGTGTACGTGTTGATTCCACCCTAGTCTTACCAAAGCGGATCCCCTCTTAATAGTACGGTGACTCCTACGAAACTAGTCCACCAACAACGAATCGAAGGAGCTACACCGTCTTGAATAAAACACCGAGGGGAGGAAATCGTCTCGTGCCAATGGATGATTCTCTGAAAGAGCTTAACGCACACGATTAGTCCGCAAAAGCATTGTCATCAATCACCAAAACCACTAGGGGATAAATATGCCCTTAGAATGGCTCGCTAGCTGATTATGTCATTGATATGAGTAATTGTGAAACCTACGTGTTATTGTGAGTATGTCTAGTTTATAATATTTGCTGAAACCTGAATGCTGGCTTTTCATGTTACAACAACAAGAGCAAATAGAGTTTGTAAAAGTTTTTCTTTATCACTTTTAGTTTATCAACTGAATTGCTTGAGGACAAGCAAAGGTTTAAGCTTGGGGGAGTTGATATATCTCCAACGTATCTACTTTTCCAAACACTTTTGCCCTTGTTTTGGACTCTAACTTGCATGATTTGAATGAAACTAACCCGGACTGACGCTGTTTTCAGCAGAACTGCCATGATGTTGTTTTATGTGTAGAAAAGAAAAGTTCTCGAAATGTCCTGGAAATCCACGGAGGCACTTTTCGGAATTAATAAGAATTTTTGGCGAAAGAATCAACACTAGGAGGCCCACAGGCTGTCCACGAGACAGGGGGGCACCCCCCCTAGGGCGCGCCCTCCTATCTCGTGGGCCCCCTGGACCTCCCACTACTAGGGAAAACCCTAGTAGTAGCGCGGGTTTTGAGGCTAGCAGCAGCGCGGGTGGTCGCGCTACTAATAAGGCGGTACAACTAACTCATAGTAGTAGCGCGGCCCTTACCCGCGCTACTACTGTTGACAATATCAGCAGCGCTTTTTATGAACGCGCTACTATTACCTAACTGTAGCGATTTCGCAGTCCCTCGCTACTGCTATATCTTTCATCATTTTCCCCCATGCCCCTTTCCCTTTCAGTTTCCCTTTCAGATACTAGATACTAGGTACTGCTAGTAGATATCAAATTCATAAACCATTACTAGATAGTACTCCCTTCATTCCAAATTACTCGTCGTGGTTTTAGTTCAAACCACGACGAGTAATTTGGAACGAAGGGAGTACTAGATAACAATTTCATGCATAGTCAACATGCATCCTCAAGCAGTACAAGGTCATATCAACGGCGATCATCATATGTAGTTCTAGATGATATATACGACGATCATCATATGTAGTTCTAGATGATATAGCCACACACACATATGTAGTTCTAGATGATATAGCCACACACACATATGTAGTTCTAGATGATATAGCCACACACACACATATGTAGCTCTAGATGATATCGAAGACAATCATCATCCTCAAGCCTGGGCGGTTGGTGTTCCTGATAGTAATTAGGATGGCCTGTCCAACACGAAGATTCTTGCCATCGAAGAATTTCTTCCACCCAACCGAGTTTAAGTGTGTGCGACCGTCCGTGTCCACGTGGTAAGTACAGGTTGTGACGGAGCCCCTTGTAGTAAGGCGTAGTCCTGCTGAGCCTTCTTCATCAGGCTTGATACCATAACTCACAGATATGCTCTTTGCCAATTTCTGAATAAGAAAAACATATCAATTAATAAATAGCCTCGCAAATAAGTACATATGGATTATCTACACTATTAATAGTTTCCTTACATTCTACACTAATAAGCATGTGATCGAACTCTACACTAAAACATATCATCGACTCGATTCCACACAACATACCATATCATTGGAGTGTACACTAAGTAATTCATCGGATAATTTGCATTTGTAAGTATAACATACCATATCATGTCGATCAACCATGGTATTTGTCAAGCGGGTCACGAATGGCACCCCGACAAAGTCAGCACGTGGCGGAATTATGTCCCACAGGTTGGACACCTCCTCCCAGTTGCAAGGCTGCTGGCGCATCTTGACTTGCACAGTCGACATAGTGGCGGTGGCGCCATTTTTCCTAAAGCAATATGAGCAAAGGATTAACGATCCACTTCATAGGAAATAAAAACAGTAGCATGTGATATTTTTGGTTCTTCCGCGAGAAGCAATTTGATGGACAATTATAATCCTAAGATCTAGTAACATATTAGATGACAAGGTACCACCTACATTTTGCCAAAAAGTAACTTATTAAAAAAACAAAAGCAACTAAATGAACTAGCCTACTAAATCAACTAAATCAAAATGTTCTAAATCAACTAAATGAACTAGCCTACTAAATCAACTAAATCAAAATTTTCTAAATCAACTAAATGAACTAGCCTACTAAATCAACTAAATCAAAATGTTCTAAATCAACTAAATGAACTAGCCTACTAAATCAACTAAATCAAAATGTTCTAAGTCAACTAAATCAACTAGCCTACTAAATCAACTAAATCAAAATGTTCTAAATCAACTAAACGAACTAGCCTACTAAATCAACTAAATCAAAATGTTCTAAATCAACTAAATCACCTAGCCTACTAAATCAACTAAATCAAAATGTTCTAAGTCAACTAAATCAACTAGCCTACTAAATCAACTAAATCAAAATGTTCTAAATCAACTAAATGAACTAGCCTACTAAATCAAATAAATCAAAATGTTGTAAATCAACTAAATGAACTAGTCTACTAAATCAACTAAATCAAAATGTTCTAAATCAACTAAATGAACTAGCCTACTAAATCAACTAAATCAAAATGTTCTAAGTCAACTAAATCAACTAGCCTACTAAATCAACTAAATCAAAATGTTCTAAATCAACTAAATCAACTAGCCTACTAAATCAACTAAATCAAAATGTTCTAAATCAACTAAATGAACTAGCCTACTAAATCAACTAAATCAAAATGTTCTAAGTCAACTAAATCAACTAGCCTACTAAATCAACTAAATCATATCAACTAAATCAAAATGTTGCATATGAACTAGCCTACTAAATCAAAATGTAGCGGGCAGGAGGGAGAAGGAGGGGCGACTCGAGGAGGGAGAAGAGAGTAGGATGGAGGAGGAAGGCGGAGCGAGGAGGGGCTGGTTGGCGCTGCCAGTGGAGGGAGGACGAAGGAGGAAGACGGAGCGAGGAGGGGCCGGCCAGCGGCGAGTGGAGAGGGAGGACGAAGGAGGAGGCCGGTACCGAGTCCAGCAAGGAGGAGAAGGTGACGGCGGCGCAGACGGAGGAGGGGCGACGGGGGTGAACCGGCGCGGGGGATTGAGAGGGATCCAGTGAGTGTGTGACTATGTGAGTTGGTCGGATAGAGGAGATGGTGGTGGGAGATGAATGGCTTAGCAGTAGCGCGCTATAGGGAAAGACGCTACTGCTAAGCTATCTAGCAGCAGCGCCTTTCACAATAAACCGCTACTGCTATGTGTAAGCATGTAAAAATAGACTTTGTTTAATATATCAAAAATATATTGATCATCAACGATCTTTTTGTGTACAATCTGATTTGTCAATATGAGTCCTCACCGGTTTAGGAACAGGTGAAGACTCATATTGCAGCCACAAATTCTACACATAGAGTTCAATGAAGACCAAGTGCTCATCAAAGTTTGAGAAGTAACATATTTAAGGTGGTAGAAACTCTTTTCACGGAGCGAGGTGGGACTAAATTTTTGTAGTAAACTTAGTAGTAGCGCTTATTGGAGAAATGCACTGCTACTATGCTACGTAGCAGTAGCGCCCGTCGTTATAACGCGTTGCAGCTATAACTAGCCTCGCGGCGGCCTCGTGGGAATTATAGCAGTAGCGCGTCTTTGAGCGGGCGCGCTACTACTATATTTGTTTCAGCAACGAGTTACTCCTGAGCACGCTACTGCTAATTAGCAGCAACGCCTTATTTTAAAGCGTGCTGCTGATAACATTCTGTGTATAGGCTTTTCCCTAGTAGTGTCCACCGACCTCAACTCCAACTCCATATATTCACGTTCAGGGAGAAAAAAAATCAGAGAGAAAGTTTCATCGCGTTTTACGACACGGAGCCGCCGCCAAGCCCTAATCTCTCTCGGGACGACTGATCTGGAGTCCGTTCGGGGCTCCGGAGAGGGGGATTCGTCGCCGTCGTCATCATCAACCATCCTCCATCACCAATTTCATGATGCTCACCGCCGTGCATGAGTAATTCCATCGTAGGCTTGCTGGACAGTGATGGGTTGGATGAGATTTACCATGTAATCAAGTTAGTTTTGTTAGGGTTTGATCCCTAGTATCCACTATGTTCTGAGATTGATGTTGCTATGACTTTGCTATGCTTAATGCTTGTCACTAGGGCCCGAGTGCCATGATTTCAGATCTGAACCTATTATGTTTTCATGAATATATGTGTGTTCTTGATCCTATCTTGCAAGTCCGTAGTCACCTATTATGTGTTATGATCCAACAACCCCGAAGTGACAATAATCGGGATACTTCTCGATGATGACCGTAGTTTGAGGAGTTCATGTATTCACTATGTGCTAATGCTTTGTTCCGGTTCTCTATTAAAAGGAGGCCTTAATATCCCTTAGTTTCCATTAGGACCCCGCTGCCACGGGAGGGTAGGACAAAAGATGTCATGCAAGTTCTTTTCCATAAGAAAGTATGACTATTTACGGAATACATGCCTACATTACGTTGATGAACTGGAGCTAGTTCTGTGTCACCCTATGTTATAGCTATTGCATGAGGAATCGCATCCGGCATAATTATCCATCACTGATCCATTGCCTACGAGCTTTTCACATATTGTTCTTCGCTTATTTACTTTTCCGTTGCTACTGTTACAACTACTAACAAAACGCAAAAACAATTATCTTTACTTTTGCTACCATTACCTTTATCATCATACTACTTTGCTACTAAATACTTTGTTGCAGATACTAAGTTATCCAGGTGTGGTTGAATTGACAACTCAACTGCTAATACTCAAGCATATCCTTTGGCTCCCCTTGTGTCGAATCAATAAATTTGGGTTGAATACTTTACCCTTGAAAGCTGTTGCGATCCCCTACACTTGTGGGTTATCACCTAGCCCACCCAAACCCCCTCCTACTATGCCTACACCTTTTTTCGCCCGATGTCAACTGCCTGCATTCATGCTGTAGTAAGCGGTCGCTCCGCATTAACGCCGGCCCGGAGCGGATGCGACCTGTCACTGGCACCAACACCGAAGCAGTGCATCGGCCTAGAGAGCGCCGCCTGCTACACGCTAAGCTGAACATGCCTCCTCGCATGAATTCATTAAAGCCACATGTGTGAGGAACCTACTTCAGCCACACATCTGTTCACGAGCCGACTGATAGTAAACATAATGTCAGTTGGCTCCTCACATCCACCAATTATTTAAATGAGGCCAGACACCAAGCAAGAACCACACCACATCTCCTCCTTGCACCATATTCTTTGATGTCTACTACACAACTTGTTCATGTAGACTCGTGTTGGGCCTCCAAGCGTAGAGTTTTGTAGGACAGTAGCAAATTTCCCTCAAGTGGATGACCTAAGGTTTAGCAATCCGTGGGAGGCGTAGGATGAAGATGGTCTCTCTCAAACAACCCTGTAACCAAATAACAAAGAGTCTCTTGTGTCCCCAACACACGCAATACAATGGTAAACTGTATAGGTGCACTAGTTCGGCGAAGAGATGGTGATAAAAGTGTAATATGGATGGTAGAAATATATCTTTATAACCGGAATAAATAAAAATGACAAGATAGCAATCGATAAAAGTGACCACAAACGGTATTGCAATGCTTAAAAATGAGGCCTAGGGTCCGTACTTTTGCTAGTGCAATCTCTCAACAATGCTAATATAATTGGATCATATAACCATGTGGCAACCCGGCTCAGAGCGACCGGTTTACCCTGCATTGCCAGCCCAGAGACCTTGTCTTCTGGCAACACACAACAACTTGGTACAGAAAAACAACCGCTTTATTCATGCTAGCGGAGCATAGTTCATATTACAACAGTTAGCGAGGCCAAGCGGCACACACGGTGCGGCTGAACAATGTGTACATTATTTAGTGAACATAAAGGGCCCTCGATCATGACAACTACGCGGCAACGGAACAATGTCATAGCGGAACTCCATAGCATAGGGACACTGATGTGGACACGATCTAGACTCGGGTAGCTCTCCTTTCCATCGAGACTTTCCTGAAATCTGGCATGACACGCAAGGTCTGTACATTGAATGTACTTGCAAGCTCACAACAAGCATAAACATAATGACAAACAATATCATGATATTTATCCAATTAATGACAATGCAACAATAAATATCCATCATGCTGTGATTATACTCAAGTGGTACTCGTCCCGTGGACTGGCTCACCGAACGTGATCATTTCCAGACCACAAACATGAAGAACTCCACAAAAATCTCGTGATCCTTACGGCGATCACAACCCTGACCAACACTTGGCCTCAAACAATGATCCTTACGGCGATCACAACCAGACCACACCTGGTCCAACTCAACATGATGGCCTCACTGCCATTACCTCAGTGCAAATCTTAGTGTGCAAGTTTATTAAGTGTTGACCCATGGTGTACCCTACTTTAGAGCGTGTCCGTAACCGTGGACTCGGCTATCGATAGATTACTACACTCTGCAGAGGTAGCGCACTGGACCCACACTACGGAACCCATGGCGTCGCACTCCCATTCGGGTGGACCAACAACATTCCGACGAAACCACTTCATTGTCATGACACTCTCCCGGCCACTCCAACTCAATCCCCATCGGGCTAGTCCTGGGTGGCCCCGTGTCTACCTCAAGACACCTCAAACCACCTCGCGGCAATGATCCACTCTGGGATCCAAACACTTAACTCATCAATGGGCACAGAAGGTTATGCCTGCTTACCAGGCCAGGGTAAAGCACGCCCATAACCTTCCCTAGATGGAGGCACCGACCAGAGGCACGACAATGAAACACGTGAAGGCCGTCCCATACCGGCAAATGTGGTTGCACTGGGAAAAACTCGTTTCAGCGGCACCATGACCCAGTCAACAACATATTCAAGTTGAGTTATTTATCAGGTTCAACTTAAAGTGAAAGTAACTAGTGTCATAATGCCATGCTATGCATCACTGACATATGCATCACATAACCATGAAAATAACTAAATCAACTACGCTCCCACGGAGCCATCATCAACTCAAGATACTTCTCCGGTTAATACCAAACCTCACTTAAACCAGAATCAGTTCTAGCAATCTCATCATTTTCCATCATGCAAGAATAATAATTAAACTAATTATTAACCTCCATGACCATATCATTTTATCATTACTCATATTCAAGTTCTTGTTAGATTATCAGCAAGATTCATTTCAAACTTTCTGTAAATCAAGCATATTTAACATGACAAGCACTTAACAGAATATAATTATCATAATAATTATTTAAATGCAGGAATAATCATAAGTTCAAGTAGGAAAATCGCAAATATTGAAGTGGCACTATGAAAATGTTGCTGTGGCTTGCCTTAGTGCTGATGAGGTTCACAACTCTGCTGGTGATCCTCAAGACAAGCTTGCTCTTCTGAAAATAAATAAAACCACAAAAAGAAAACATCAAGAAACCTTCTGAAAATTACCAGAAAATCTAGACAGCAAGGAAAAATCCCATCTTTTGGGTGATGTTAGATTTTTGGACAAAGAACACAATGCAAAAAGAATCAATGCATTTGGACTTATAGATAAAAAGTTATGGCTGTTGAAGTTTCCTGGATTTAAATGAATTTGAAATAAAAATAAATAAACTGTGGGGGGGGGGGGGGGTGACGTCGAAGGCGTAAAGCCCAGGGCACCACCACTCGTACCGCTTCGCGCGCGTACTGAGTGGCTGACTAGCAGGCCCCGCTAGTCAGGCCAGAAGGAGGGGGAGAAGAAAACAGAGGGAGGCGGAGCTTCGCCGGAGCACACGCCAGCGACAAGGGTTCTTGGGGTCAAACGAGAGTGGGGGATCGAAGGAGGAGAAGATTGCGCACCTACCCGTACCCGTAGCGTGCCTCGAGGTGATCAGACGACATCAGAAATGGCCTCTCTAGCGGCGGTAGAGGGAAAGGGTCACCGGAGACGAAGATGACGGCGGCTCGGGGCTGCTCCAGTGGGGCGGAACAGCCACTCCGAGGAGTGGCGGAGGCCCTGGCAGGGTCGCCCTGGCCTGGGAGGGGTCGGAGCTGCGGGGACAATCTGGAGGGGATAGCCGGCGAGCTCGGGCTTTGGGACGGCTGCCCGCGGCCTGCCCGGCCGGGCTGCGGCTTCTACTGGCTTGTGGAGGGTGTGGGAGTAGCTACGGGTGCTCAAGGAGGGCTGGGGTGGCGACATTTATAGGCGGGTGGCGAGAGGGGTTCGGGCTCCGCCAGAGGACACCTGTCCACGGCGCCCGACGACGAACGATGCCAGTGAGAGAGGAGGAAGACGACGGAGATCACACGGGAACTATTGGCGGGCGCAGACGAGCACAGGAGTGAGGGGGAAAGCGACGAGCACAGTGCGCCGCGCACTGTGTCGTTGGCCGGACCGTGCCAGTGCTCGCTGCGGCGAGCGCCAGGGGGGAGTTAAGGGGGTGGAGACGAGGATGGTGGCGAGGCTTGCCATGCTTGGGCATGCTGGGCAGCGAGCACATGCTCAACAGAGCACTAGGCGGCAAGCAGAGTGCGTGTTTTGCATGCCAGCACGCTCGGACGAACGCGATCACCGCATGAACCGTGACATCAGGCCACCCTAAGCACTAACTTGATGTCTGGCGTGTAGTCCTTAGTAGTTTGAAGTGTTACCATGGTTGGGCTTGGATCCAGGTGCAGTAGAAATGGATTTGCACTGCTAGCAAGTTTCTGGACAATAACTTTGGAGATTTACTGTGGTCAAACCACTGGGAGTTAAGGGCTGAGCTTTGGAGGTTTGCTTACAGTTACTAAGGTAAATAGGCACAAGAAAAACCAGCTACAAAGGAGCTAGTAAAATGGTAGTTGCTGTAGAAACTACCATTTCTGTCCAGAAATGAATTTATTTTCTGTAGCCAAAATATTCCAAAGACTGATGAAATATTTTTTCTCAGAAAGGTGCCCTAGGGTTCAAAGAATAATTGGGATTTTTCTCAGGATTTTTGGGGCAAGAAAAATTAGGGTTGCTTTGGAGCACCAAGGGCTAGCTAGGGTTTTGGAGGGCAAAATGAATATTTTTCATTTAAGAAAAATATTCCAAGCAATATTTTGAGTTGAACCGGAGGTGAAGTGATGGTTTTGAGGAGGAGAGGGAGCACTTGGGTGAAAATCAAGGGTACCCAAGTGGTTAAGTCCAAATGAAGTGATTCAAAAACCCTAAATTTAAAACCAACTCAACTGAAAACCAAGCAAAGAAAAGAGGGCAAAAACCAGGCTGTCACAAACCATCCTTCAAAGTGTGATGAAGAATCACTCCAAAGTTCCTATCTAGTGGAGAACATAAGAAGAAATTGTTTGTAGGGTATGAAACCACCTCGAAGCTATTCTTTCCTATCGATCTATCCAAGAGTTCGTACTAAAATAACACCAAATAATTTAAAATTCATAATACTCAATCCAACACGAAGAACCTCAAAGAGTGCCCCAAGATTGCTACCGGAGAAGCAAAGACAAGAACATGCATCAACCCTTATGCATAGATTACCCCAATGTCACCTCGGGAATCCGCGAGTTTAGTGCCAAAACATATATCAATTGAATCAATACGATACCCCATTGTCACCACGGGTATTCATCGCAAGACATACATAAAGTGTTCTCAAATCCATAAAAGTATTCAATATGATAAAATGAACTCTCAAAGTGAAAACTTAATTCATCACAATCCAACTATATTAACAAAGCCCGCGATACATCAAGATGTTGGGGGAATGTAGCATGAAATTTCAAAAAAATTCCTACGCTCACACAAGATCTATCTAGGAGATTTATAGCAATGAGAGGGGGAGAGTGCATCCACGTACCCTCATAGACCGAAAGTGGAAGCGTCTGACAACGCGGTTGATGTAGTTGAACTTATTCTTGTTCCGACCGATCAAGCACCAAACGTACGACACCTCCGAGTTCTGCACATGTTCAGCTCGATGACGTCCCTCAAACTCTTGATCCAGCAAAGTGTCGAGGGAGAGTTCCGTCTGCACGACAGCATGGTGACAGTGATGGTGAAGTGATCCGCGCAGGGCTTTGCCTAAGCACTATGAAGATATGACTGGAGGCTTAAACTATGGAGGGGGGCGCTGCACACGGCTAACAATTGTTGGTGTGTGTTCTAGGCGCCTCCCCGAGAGGGAGAGGAGCAGCCAAGGGGGCGCCCAAGTAGGAGGAATCGTACTTGGGGCCTTGTCCAATTCGGCCCCCCTCCTTACCATATTTTCCGGAGGGGAAATGAAGGAGGAGGAAGGAGGGAAGGAAGGGGGAGGCCGAATCCCTTCCCTTCCTTCTCTCTTCCCCTCTTTCCTTCCCCTTAGGTGCGGCCCATATGGGGGGCGCGGCAGCCCCTGCTGGCTGCTGCGTTCACCCCCTTGGCCCACATCTTTGCCGGGGGTGCCCGGAACCCCTTCCGGTGACCCGATATGTACCCGATACACTCCGGAACACTTCCGGTGTATGAATACTATCGCCCTATATATCAATATTTACCTCTCGACAATTTCGAGCCTCCTCGTCATGTCCGTGATCTCATCCGGAACTCCGAATAACATTCGGTCACCAAATCACATAACTCATATAATACAAAATCATCATCGAACGATAAGCGTACAGACCCTACGGGTTCGAGAACTATGTAGACATGACCGAGACACCTCTCCGGTCAATAACCAATAGCAGAACCTGGATGCTCATATTGGCTCCTACATATTCTATGAAGATCTTTATCATACATAATTCCCTTTGTCTGTCAGTATGTTACTTGCCCGAGATTTGATCGTCGGTATCTCTATACCTAGTTCAATCTCGTTACCGGCAAGTCTCTTTACTCGTTCCGTAATACATCATCATGTGACTAACTAATTAGTCATTGCTTGCAAGATTTATTATGATGTGTATTACTGAGAGGGCCCAGAGATACCTCTCTGATACTCGGAGTGACTAATCCTAATCTCGATTCATTCCAACCCAACAAAACACCTTCGGAGATACCTATAGAGCATCTTTATAATCACCGAGTTGTGTTGTGATGTTTGATAGCACATAAGGTATTCCTCCGGTTTTCGGGAGTTGTATGATCTCATAGTGAAAGGAATATGCATTTCACATACATTAAAGCAGTAGCAATTAAACTGAATGATCAATATGCTAAGCTAACGGATGGGTCTTGTCCAGCACATCATTTTCCTAATGATGTGATCCCATTCATCAAATGACAACACATGTCTATGGTTAGGAAACTTAACCATCTTTGATTAAGGAGCTAGTCTAGTAGAGGCTTACTAGGGACACAGTGTTTTGTCTATGTATCCACACATGTATCAAGTTTCCGCTTAATACAATTCCAGCATGAATAATAAACATTTATCATGATATAAGGAAATATAAAATAACAACTTTATTATTGCCTCTATGGCATATTTCCTTCACAAGATCGTGCCATCTCAAGAACACGAGAGAGAGAGAGAGAGAGATTAAACACATAGCTACTCGTAAAAACCCTCGGCCCCAAGGGTGGACTACTCCCTCCTAATCATGGTGGCCGCCAGGATAATGAAAATGGCCACCGATGATGATTCCCTCTCCGGCGGAGTGCCAAAACGAGGTCTAGATTGGTTTCTCGTGGCTAGAGAGCCTTGCGGCGGCAGAACTTCTGATCTAGGGTTCTCCTCAGGGTTTTTGGAATATTTGACAATTTATAGGGTGAAGAGGCGGTGCGGAAGGCCACTGAGGTGGGCACAACCCACCAGGGCGCGCCTAGGCCCCCAGGCACGCCCATGTGGGTTGTGCCCCCCTCGGGGTACCCCTCTGGTACTTCTCTGGCCCATCCTAGGTGTTCTAGTCCATCAAAATTCTCCAAAAAGTGTCACGGTGTTTGGACTCCGTTTGATATTGATTTCTTGCGAAGTAAAAAAACAAGCAAAAAACATCAACTAGCACTGGGCACTATGTTAATAAGTTAGTCCCAAAAAACAATATAAAGTTGCTATAAAATGATTGTAAAACATCCAAGAATGATAATATAACAGCATGGAACAATAAAAAATTATAGATATGTTGGAGACTTATCAGAATCTCCAAGCTTAATTCCTCCTCGTCCTCAAGTAGGTAAATGATAAAAACAGAATTTTTGATGTGGAATGCTGCTAACATGTTCATCACATATTCTTTTCTTTGTAGCATGGACATTCATACCAACACTTTCCAAGGAATTTATTATTTGACAACATAAAGTAAATTTCTTTTTTTTCGGGACTAGGCATCCCTAATACCTTTGTCTCGTGCAATGACAAGTGAATAAACACTCATCTTGAGAATAACACATCTAGCATGGAAAATATTTGCCACCCCCTGCCGCTTCATGAGCGGTACGAGCACACAAAAAGGAAATTATGTTGAAATTTTAGAGATGGAGCATACAAATTTGCTTAGAACGGCACGGGAATACCGCATATAGGTAGGTTTAGTGGACTCATATGGCAAAACTGGTTTTAAGGATTTTGGATGCACAAGTAGTATTCCTACTTAGTACGAGCGAAGTCTAGCAAAAGATTGAGAAGCATCCAACCAAGAAATGAAAAATCTCATAAGCGAGCATTAAGCATAACTAACACCGAATAGTGCACCACAAGTAGGATGTAATTTCATTGCATAACTATTGACTTTCATGCTTGAACAGGGAATCACGAACATTAACATCAATATTCTTACTAAAGCATAATTACTCACCAACATGACTCGCATATCACTATCATCATATCTCAAAACTATTACAAAGAATCAAGTTTATTTTGTCCAATAATCTTCATGAAAGTTTTTGTTATATCCCTCTTGAATATCTATCACTTTGGGACTAATTTCATATGTTGCTTTTGATAAGCTCAAAACAAATTTAAGTGAAGAACATGAGCATAAAAATTTTCTTCTCTCAAAAATAATAATAAGTGAAGCATGAGAGAAAATGACAAACTACTCCAAGAAGATATAAGTTAAGCACTAGAGCAAAACACAAAATACTCCAAAAAGATATAAGTGAAGATCGAGCGAGTAGTTAAGTAAATAGGTAGCTATGTGAGGACTCTCTATTATTTAAAAATTTCAGATCTAAGTATTTTATTAAAACAGCAAGCAAAATAAAACAAAATAACATACAAAGAATAGCACAACTCATGTGAAGAAGCACAAACTTAGGATCAATCGATACTAACTGATAATTGTTGAAGAAGAAAGGTGGGATGCCTACCGGGGCATCCCCAAGCTTAGATGCTTGAGAATTCTTGAAATATTATCTTGGAATTCCTTGGGCATCCCCAAGCTTGAGCTTTTATGTCTCCTTAATTCCTTTTATATCACGGTTTTCCTAAATCTCAAAAACTTCATCCACACAAAACTCAACAGGAACTCGTGAGATAAGTTAGTATAAATCAATGCAAAAACCTTATCATTCTCTATTGTAGAAAATCACTAAAATTATTATTTAACATTGCGTAATAAATGCCTCTGCATATTTAATAATCCTATCCTCAAATAGAATCATTAAACAAACAAACATTTGCAAACAATGCAAACATAACAGCAATCTGCCAAAACATGATAGTCTGTAAAGCATGCAAGAGTATCAATAATTATTTAACTCCAAAATTATGAAAATTACCACACTTTATAAAATTTATGAAAGCTTATTGTGCAAAATTTTTCAACATTTTATCACATTCAGGATTTTATCGGGAATTTTTGCAATAGCGACAAACTTTCTGTTTTGAAACAACAACATGTAGACTTGCAAAATAAGCATGGCAAAGGCTATACTTGACATTTTTATTGAAATAAAAGATGCAAAACATTATTCTAAATAACATAAAGCAAATCCTAACAAAATAAAATGACGCTCCAAGCAAAACTCATATCATGTGACGAATGGAAACATAGCTCCAAGTGAGATTACCTATAATGTTGGAGACGAAAGATGGGATGCCTTCTGGAGCATCCCCAAGCTTAGTTGCTTGGATATTTCTTGAACATTACCATGGGGTGCCTTGGGCATCCCCAAGCTTAGGATCTTTTCACTCTCTATTCTCATCATATCGATGTCTCACCCAAAACTTGAAAACTTCAATCACACAAAACTTAACGGAACTTCATGAGATAGGTTAGTATGATAAAGACAAATCATTCACTTTGGTACTATCAAGATAAGATTCATAATTGTTTCCACATAATTCCTACTGTAGAATACCATTTCTATAATTTATATTGAGCAATATAAGCCATAGAAACTAGGAAACAAGCAAACTATGCATTGAAAACAGAATCTGTCAAAAATAGAACAGTCTGAAGTAATCTATACTCCAACCATACTTTTGTTACTCCAAAAATTCTGAAACATTAGGACAATTTAGATAATTTTTATATCTATCACCTGTAAAAAATTCAGATCAAAAGCACATTATAGTGAATTTTCAAAATTTCTGGACTGGGCGCAAAAGTTTCTATTTTTGCACAGATTCAAATAAACTATCATCCACACTGTCCCAAAGGTTTTACTTGGCACTTTATTAAAACAAAAGCAATAAAACATGATTACTACAGTAGCTTAATCATGTTAACACACAAAAACAGTAGGGGTAGATGATCTGTACACAACTATCATAAAAACGTCTACAAAATTTACACGACTAATAAAAAACAGGAACAGACAAGGTCAAAGAGTCATCAAGAGAGGGTACTTGGAGATGGAAGATGAAGATTCATGTACGTTCAATTCACAAGAGGAAATACTCATGCATGTGCCTTGTCATCCATCCATCATGCATGTCATCCATCCATCAAGCATGCAACATGGGCCACAAGTTGCACCAGACCATGAGCGTTGGACTTTGCTCCCAGGATAAAAAAACAACTATGTACATGTGTCTTTGGATGGAGCATCGTGCAACATTGGGTCACCAAATAATACACCAGCAAGCCGTGTACGCTCCGTACAGGCTTAGGATTACCCATCGCACCAACAGTCAGAGGCGGAGTCAGAGGTTGCGGCCATCCATAATAAATACTTAGCATCTTTTAGGGTTAGACTCAGGTTTTGTTTAGAGAAGTTTAGCTATTGCTACTTTTATTTGTCTTCGCTCATAGAGGCTAGTGCGACCGTCAAGACATCCTACCGGAACCCCATCTTGTGAGATTTGTTCCATCTAGCATATTCGCAATTTTGAGATTGCTTGGCTATTATTTTCTTGCATGTTCTTCGATTTGCTGCAGAAAAAATCCTTCGTGGATAGGTTGATCGTGCCGTTGGCTCGGTCAATAATACCGTGGAGTTGGTTCATCGATTGCCATGGATATCAGTTGTGTACGGCTCTCCCTGTACGATTGGTAGCCGGATGGTGAGTGTCAAGTCCCACCCAAAATCGTAGTTATCTCCCTCTTATCGAAAGATTGGGCCCCAGTTCCCATCAAGTGTATCAGTTTTCAGATTCATCGGTGAGAGATTTCAGTTTCATTAGATTAGATTGTTTTCTATCCTACAACCCACAAAAATCCAAAAAAATAGATTAGTTCATCTGCTGCACCTATCTTTTTAGCCTTTAGCAATTTTTGCATATAGTATTTGTGTAGTTGAATTTTGGTTGCATTCATCTAATACTAGTGATAGTTTAGATTAGTTAGGGAGAAAATTATCTACTAGATCGATCTAGTTTTTGTCCACCCTAAAGAAATCCCTTCTGCTCAGCAGAAAAAACACAACAAGATTGCACCTGATTATTCCTATTTTGCCGATTCTTGTGTGCAGTCAGAGTTCGCATCCTTCTCGTCCGCCGCTTCCTTCACGTACAAGTTTTTTTTTCTTTGCCAGCCGCACGCGTCCTGCGCCTGGTCTACCGCGTACGCTGTCTTGCATCTACGCTTGACATCAGGCACCAGCCCACTTGTGTCTGCTAGACCCCGTCGTTTTGTCTGCCATAGTGCGCTGCTACTCGATCACTGTTTGGAGTTATCTGGCCACATCGTTCCATCAATATCTGATCTCAATTGTACGTTTTCTTTTCTCCTGTTCTCTTCATACGTGTGTATACACGTTGGTAACCGGCTTGGTCAAAGGAAAAAGAAAGAAAAAAGTAAGAGAAAAAGGGAAGTGCAGAAAAAAGAGAAAAAAGTGAAAAAAAGAAAAAGTAAGAAAAAAAAGTTCAGGCCAGTTAGCATCTTTTGGAATATCTCTTACTGTCCAGAACCTTTACTTTGTTCATATACTTCATATCCGCTGGACAATTTTTCTGCTTTAGCTTTCCATACACTACCATTTATACCTCACTTATAGCTAGCTATTTAGATCATTCATCTTTTCACCGGCTTCCACTCATTTGATTCAGTATGTGGGCTTAGATTATTTTATCTCTTACTAGTCAACTGCCAGCACTAGTTAGGAGCTTGAGCAATTATTCAATTTGCATTGCTTTTTGCTAAATTGTGTCACTGATATTGTGAGTTGAGAAGCCTTTGCCAAGCTACACTTTTTCCTACCAATAAGTACATGTCCCGGTTCTACTGATTCCTGATTATCGCTCCATCCAATCTTCATTGGTCATTTCAAGCCAACACCAATGCGATGATCACCACCTGTTGCATTGGTAAGAACAAGTAAGAATTTGATACTAAGCTTGAGTGTGAGCAATTTTTTTCTCTCTCCACCACGTCCTACTGGTTGATAGGGTTTATACACTGTGTTTTTTATCTTTCGCTAACAATGGCACATGATCAACCCACACTTGAGGGCCTCACCGCGGACGTGAAAGTCACCAGCGAGCGACTGGCCCAACTTGAGGGTGATCAGATTGCGGCCGAAGAGAGGCTCAAGGCCATAGAGGATGCACAGGGTGTTGCGAACACACAGCTAAAGGACATCTTGTCACGTCTGGACGAGTTGCGGACTGCACCTCCCGTCAACAACAATGTTGATCCTCGCAAATCCACGGGTGGCGCTGCTATTTCACGAGCTCAGCATGTGCCTATGGGTCATCCACAACACCCAGCTACTACCACTGATGCTGCCAGCATAAAGCAACACCAACGCATTCCTCCCCATGTCAACGATGAATATGGGGATAACTATGCGGATTATTCCGGTGACACCGAGGACAACCAAGCGGTCAACCACCACAATGACCGTGCTCATCAACATCTACGTTTCAACCGTCAAGGTATGGTACGAGGTCCACCCAGGTATGACAATCAAGTTATGACCACTCTAGTGCTAAAATTAAATTTACTATGCCTGCTTTCAATGGTAAATATAATCCATATGTTTATCTTGATTGGAAACTTTCCGTTGAACAAAAATTTGCATGTCATGATGTTCCCGAGAACCAAAGAGTTAGGGCAGCCACTAGTGAATTTACAAACTTTGCTTCTATTTGGTGGAGTAAGTATTGTCGTGTTAATGCGAACAATATACCTTCTACTTGGGATGCTTTAAAATGAGCTATGCGACAACATTATGTTCCTTCATATTATGCTCGTGATAAGTTCAATGAATTGCAACGTTTAAAACAAGGTAGTAGTTCCATAGAGGATGATTATCAAGAATTGCCAATTGGCTTAGTGCGATGTCGATTAGTTGAAACCGAAGATACTATGATTGCTAGATTTTTAGGTGGTTTGAATCGTGATATTCAGGATATATTGAACTATAAGGAGTACAATTCTATTACTTGTTTGTTTCATTTTGCTTTGTAAAGATGAAAGGGAAGTACATGGACAACACAACAAGGGACGAAGCAACTTTTCTGCAGGTCGTCACTCATCTTGGACACACTCTCCAACTATCCCACCTACTATTGAGGCCACACCACATATCTTGAAGAATAGTGCACTTCCAACAAGTTTAAAATCAGCTCCACAATCCTCAGAGGACTGTGGTGTGGCCTCAGTAGTAGGTGGCATGGCCTCAGTAGATTCTGGAGCTGATTTTGAACTTGTTCGGAGGATTGAGGGCATCTGGACCGTTACCACATGCACTTCTGACTGCCTAGCCCACCCAAACCCCCTCCTCCCATGCCTACACCTTTTTTTGCCCGGTGTTAGCTGCCTGCATTCATACTGCAGTGAGCAGCCGCTCCGCATTAGCGCCAACCCAGAGCAGATGCGACCTGTCACTAGCACCAACACCGAAGCAGCGTGTCGGCCTAGAGAGCGCCGCCCGCTACACGCCAAGCTAAACATGCCTCCTCATCTGAATTCATTAAAGCCACATGTGTGAGGAACCTACTTCAACCACACATCCGTTCACAAGCCGACCGACAGTAAACATAATGCCGGTTGGCTCCTCACGTCCACCAATTATTTAAATGAGGCCAGACGCCAAGCAAGAACCACACCACACCTCCTCGTTGCACCATATTCTTTGATGTCTACTACACAACTTGTTCATGTAGACTCGTGTTGGGCCTCCAAGCGTAGAGTTTTGTAGGACAGTAGCAAATTTCCCTCAAGTGGATGACCTAAGGCTTATCAATCTGTGGGAGGCGTAGGATGAAGATGGTCTCTCTCAAACAACCCTGCAACCAAATAACAAGGAGTCTCTTGTTTCCCCAACACACCCAACAATGGAAAATTGTATAGGTGCACTATTTCAGCAAAGAGATGGTGATAAAAGTGTAATATGGATGGTAGAAATATATCTTTATAATCTGAATAAATAAAAACAGCAAGGTAGCAATCGATAAAACTGAGCACAAACGGTATTGCAATGCTTAAAAATGAGGCCTAGGGTCCGTACTTTTGCTAGTGCAATCTCTCAACAATGCTAATATAACTGGATCATATAACCATCCCTCAAAGTGTGATGAAGAATCACTCCAAAGTTCCTATCTAGTGGAGAACATAATAAGAAATTGTTTGTAGGGTACGAAACCACCTTGAAGCTATTCTTTCCTATCGATCTATCCAAGTGTTCGTACTAAAATAACACCAAATAATTTCAGATTCATAATACTCAATCCAACACAAAGAACCTCAAAGAGTGCCCCAAGATTTGTACCGGAGAAACAAAGACAAGAACGTGCATCAACCCCTATGCATAGATTACCCCAATGTCCCTCGGGAATCCGCGAGTTTAGTGCCAAAACATATATCAATTGAATCAATACGATACCCCATTGTCACCACGGGTATTCATAGCAAGACATACATAAAGTGTTCTCAAATCCATAAAAGTAGTCAATCTGATAAAATGAACTCTGAAAGTGAAAACTCAATTCATCACAACAAGATAGAGAGGGGAAAACACCATATGATCCAACTATATTAACAAAGCCCGCGATACATACGGATGTTGGGGGAATGTTGCATGAAATTTCAAAAAAAAAATCCTATGCTCACACAAGATCTATCTAGGAGATGCATAGCAAGGAGAGGGGGAGAGTGCGTCCACGTACCCTCATAGACCGAAAGCGGAAGCGTTTGACAACACGGTTGATGTAGTCGAACTTATTCTCGTTCCGACCGATCAAGCACCGAACGTACGACACCTCCGAGTTCTGCACACGTTCAGCTCGATGACGTCCCTCGAACTCTTGATCCAGCAAAGTGTCGAGGGAGAGTTCCGTCAGCATGACAACATGGTGACAGTGATGGTGAGGTGATCCGCGCAGGGCTTCGCCTAAGCACTATGAAGATATGACCGAAGGCGTAAACTGTGGAGGGGGCGCCGCACACGACTAATAATTGTTGGTGTGTTTTCTAGGCGCCTCCCCCTCATATATATAGGTGGGAGGGAGAGGGGTAGCCAAGGGGGCGCCCCAAGTAGGAGGAATCCTACTTGGGTCCTTTTCCAATTCACCCCCCTCCTTACCATGTTTTCCGGAGGGGAAAGGAAGGAGGAGGAAGGAGGGAAGGAATGGGGAGGCCAAATCCCTCAGGTGCTGGCAGCTGCGTTTTCCCCTCTTGGTCCATATCTTTGTCGGGGGTGCGCGGAACCCCTTCCTGTGACCCGATATGTACCCGATACACTCCGGAACACTTCCGGTGTACGAATACTATCACCCTATATATCAATCTTTACCTCTCGACCATTTCGAGACTCCTCAACAAGTCCGTTATCTCATCCAGAACTCCGAATAACATTCGGTCACCAAATCACATAACTCATATAATACAAAATCATCATCGAACGTTAAGCATGCGGACCCTACGGGTTCGAGAACTATGTAGACATGACTGAGACACCTCTCCAGTTAATAGCAAATAGCAGAACCTGGATGCTCATATTGGCTCCTACATATTCTATGAAGATCTTTATCATACACAATTCCCTTTGTCCGTCGGTATGTTACTTGCCCGAGATTCCAGTGTCGGTATCTCTATACCTAGTTCAATCTCGTTATCGTCAAGTCTCTTTACTCGTTCCGTAATACATCATCCCATGACTAACTAATTAGAAATTTGCTTGCAAGGTTTATTATGATGTGTATTACCGAGAGGGCCCAGAGATACCTCTCCGATACTCGGAGTGACTAATCCTAATCTCGATTCATTCCAACCCAACAAAACACCTTCGGAGATACCTGTAGAGCATCTTCATAATCACCCAGTTGCGTTGTGATGTTTGATAGCATACAAGGTATTCCTCCGGTATTCGGGAGTTGTATGATCTCATAGTGAAAGGAATATGCATTTGACATACATGAAAGCAGTAGCAATAAAACTGAACGATCAATATGCTAAGCTAACAGATGGGTCTTGTCCATCACACCATTCTCCTAATGATGTGATCCCATTCATCAAATGACAACACATGTCTATGGTTAGGAAACTTAACCATCTTTGATTAAGGAGCTAATCTAGTAGAGGCTTACTAGGGACATGGTGTTTTGTCTAAGTATCGACACATGTATCAAGTTTCCGCTTAATACAATTCTAGCGTGAATAATAAACATTTATCATGATATAAGGAAATAGAAAACAACAACTTTATTATTGCCTCTAGGGCATATTTCCTTCACAAGATCATGCCTTCTCAAGAACACGAGAGAGAGATTAAACACATAGCTACTGGTACAAACCCTCAGCCCCGAGGGTGGACTACTCCCTCCTCATCATGGTGGCCGCTGGGATAATGAAGATGGTCACCGGTGATGATTCCCCCCTCCGGTAGAGGGCCAAAACGAGGTCTAGATTGGTTTCTCGTGGCTAGAGAGCCTTGCAGCGGCGAAACTTCTTATCTAGGATTCTCCTAAGGGTTTTTGGAATAGTTGACAATTCATAGGGCGAAGAGGCGGTGCGGAAGGCCACCGAGGTGGGCACAACCCACCAGGGCACGCCTGGGCCCCCAGGCACACCCAAGTGGGTTGTGCCCCCCTCGGGGTACCCCTCTGGTACTTCTCTGGCCCATCCTGGGTGTTCTAGTCCATAAAAATTCTCTAGAAAGTGTCACGATGTCTGGACTCTGTTTGATATTGATTTCCTGTGAAGTAAAAAACAAGCAAAAAACAGCAACTCGTACTGGGCACTATGTCAATAAGTTAGTCCCAAAAAACGATATGAAGTTGCTATAAAATGATTGTCAAACATCCAAGAATGATAATATAACAACATGGAACAATCAAAAATTATAGATACGTTGGAGACGTATCAGCATCTCCAAGCTTAATTCCTCCTCTTCCACGAGTAGGTAAATGATAAAAACAGAATTTTTGATGTGGAATGCTGCCTAACATGTTCATCACATATTCTTTTCTTTGTAGCATGGGTATTTTGACTTTCATATGGTTCAATGCAGTAGTCTAGTTTTGACATGAGGACTTAAATACTCAAGCATATCAACAAGCAACCATGTCTTTCAAAATATCAACACTAAAGCAAGTTATCCCTAGCCCATCATGCTCAGTCATTGATCCATTCATGAAACACACTCGCATGTTAGCTACACCCAATGCTCAAGTATGATCATAGTGGCCCTTTGTTGGTGCTTTATGAGAGAAGATGGAGACTCAAATAAAAATAAAAATTGCATAAAGTAAATATAGAGGCCCTTCGCAGAGGGAAGTAGGGATCTGTACACTACAAGAAAATACACTTCTGTGATGATACCTGTTTGTTACAGTAGGTCGCATTTTTTGTCATGCATGTACATCCATGATGATTTTATGACAGAATCAAGATAGTAATACCTGTGCTGTCGTAGAATTATTCCATGACATTACCAAAATTATCATCACGGAAGTGTCCACTTCCATGCCGATAAATCGCGTCACAGAAGTTCTTTCGTCAAGGGTGACCGACACGTGGCATCCACCGTAACGGAACACCGTTAAGCTATCGGGTCCGGTTTTGGATCCGATAACCCGTTAACAGCCCCGACCAATGGGGATTTTCCACGTGTAAAATCATCATTGGTCGGAGGAAACACGTCTCGGCTCACCGTTGGGACAGATGTCATCCACTCATTGGACACAAGGCGCCTATGATACGTCGACACGTGGCACGGCCCAACAAAGGCCCATTCCTGTGAAAAGGCCGGCCCGTTTGACCCGGTCAAAAGGTGGCGGGCCGGCCCAATGAAAGCCTATTAACGACATGTTCGCATATAGCCCATTTACAGCCCGCTAACTCACGGCCCGTTCCAGCCTAACGGTATTAGGCCGAGTAACGTCATCTGGGCCGTCCAATATGATTCCAGCCCGTTGTAACTTCCGATGTAACATCCCAAATTTCCAATTTGGAATCTTATACTTAGATCATTCATGCATATCATATTTTATTGCATTTCGTCTCGCGATCCTTGAAATTCAAAGCAACTCAAGGACCCACTGAGAGAGTTCGGGATTTCATCATTTTCATATTTGAATTTTTCTCAAATATCAAAACAAGGATCATTTTGGTTTCATTAATTTTCTCTTCAAAAATATTTCATATTAAAAATCTATGAGAGGAGATAATATGACTTCTCCAAAATGAATGAAATATTCGAGGAAAAATATTAAAATCAAATAAATAATTTTATTTGGATTTTTATTGCAATCTTATTTGAAGTAGAAAAAAATATGCATAATTTAAAATTGCATTTTAGGCCAAGAAAATGTTCATCCTGTTCTAAATATTTTATTTAGACGGTGAAAATTTGTTTTGATATTTTTAGATTTTTATTTTATTTTCTAGGATTTGTTTTTGTTTTTCAGTGAAATCTATTTAAAAAAAGAGAGATCCCGCCCGACTGGGTCGGAGCAGGCCGGCCCACCTAGCGCGCCGCCTCGCCCCGCCGTGCACCGGTCGGACTCGGGAGTCCGACCCCGAGCCGCCGCCGGTCGCCCCCTTGCCCAAGTTGCCGCCACCCCCGCCCCCTCTTAAATAGCCGCCCCGCCGCCACCTCCCCCCGCCACCCGACGCCTCCGCCGCCCGCAAGCCGCCGCCACCGCGCCACCTTGCCGCCGCCGTCGCCTCGCCACCCCACCGCCGACCCGCGCCGCCCGGGAGCCCCGTCGCCGTAGCCGAGCCCCGCCACGCCTCGTCGGAGGTATACGCCGCCGCCGCCGCCATCGTTCGGTTTTATTTTAAAACCGTTCGGTTTTTTTAGAAACCCTAGATTCGGTTTTTTTGTTAGATCGGTTTGTTTTTTTCCGGTTTAGCTAAATGCGGGCGTTCGTCCGTATGTTCGTTTTAACGAACAAAGTCCATCCGTTAGCCGCGGATAGCGAACGTTCGTTCGTTAGCCTGTTCGTCAGTTTTCTTTTTCTAGGGTTTTTCCACGATTATTTTTTATCGCGATTTCTGCCCTGATCTTCGTTTTAGTTTATCTTCTCGGTCGTTTATCAAAATCCGGCGATTTAAATGCCCAGATCTTCGTCTCGAAGCCCTCTTTTTGTTTAACCAACTTGAACAAGATTTTGTTACTGTAAAATTTGACTTTAGTCTAGATTTGTAAATGGATCTTGTTTCTTTCGCAGTTTGAGTTTCGTTGTTTCGTTTGATTTGATTCTATTTGCAAACCGGAGTTCTTAAGTTGAACTTTCTTGTTAGATCTCTTATTTGAGTTTTACCCGTGCTTCTAGTTGAGTGCTTATGTATGTATTTGTTTGTTTGCGATAGAGTACCCGGAGTGCGAAGCGTGCTACTACGAGTCTCCAGGTTTCACGGATCATCAGCAAGGGAAGTAGTACTTTGATCATACCTACTTACTACCTAGTTTTTATTGCGTTAGATTAACCCTCAAACATTGCATGGTTAGGAGCTGATTAATATGTGGGTTTTGGGAAGTAGATTGAGGTAGAACCTATTGCCCTGTTTATTATCAAACCTTTGGGAGTTACTTCTACGTTATGCTCAGGATTGCTATGTTATGCTCGTAGACGTGGTTTGGGTGAGTGTATCCATGACATATGTGAGTGTTGTTACTTAATGGTTACCTTAAGGTGGCTACTTAAATACACATCTGGGTGGATTGCTTGAGGCACCCTGGAGTACCCAGTGGTTGTCAGGGCACCTGGAGAATCCAGTGTTGTCCTAGGATATCCCGGAGTACCCATGTGATCATCCTATAGTCCGCCACCCAGGCTCAAAGGGATAATAAGATTATTCATGCTAGAAACTTCCGTGTGCAGCACAAGCTATTATGGGCTCTAACATAGTTGAGTACTCCCTCCGTTCCTAAATATTTGTCTTTCTGGAGATTTCAAATGGACTACACATACGAATGTATATAGACATATTTTATTGTATAGATTCACTCATTTTGCTTCGTATGTAGTCACTTGTTGAAATCTCTAGAAAGACAAGTATTTAGGAACGGAGGGAGTATGTTGCATGACCTCTTTCAGTAGTGGGCTAGAAGATGTAGGGGAAAGTAGGTGTAACTGTCCACCTAGAATAAAGAGTTATTGTTTCAGAAAGACTGTGTCTCAAATCTCCACCATGGATGTATTCGGGTCTTGTGGGGAAAAGTGCGCAAACCTCTGCAGAGTGTACAAACTAATCATGGTTAGCCATGTCCCCGGTTATGGACATCTTGAGTATCTGGTTCTTGGATTATCATGTTGATCTCATCACTCTAAATTAATTTGTTGGTTTTAATGATGATGCTTAATTGGGATTGAGTTGGAGGAACCTTCTCAATGTTTAACAACCACCATGATAGTTAAATAAAATTTATTACTTTGTTGTAGGGAAAAATTGGCTTTATGCCAAACTATAACCATAGAACTTTCCACCAGCCTAATGTGCATGTAGTGATAGCATTCATTCTATTCATTACTCTATGTGTTACATTGCCAGCATATTCCATGTGCTGACCCGTTTCAGTCTGCAATGTTTCATGTTGCAGACTTTTCAGACAACGAGTAAGGTGCCATAGGTCGTTGTCTTTCACTCAGCTATGCCGTTGGAGTTGATGGACTCACTATCAGATGTTGGGTTCCGGCAGACCCTTAAGGTTCGAACGCTGCGGTGCGCACGAAGATCTCTCCCCTACCAATCTACGTCCAATCGCCTCGTGAGATCTAAGCTGAAAACAATGAACAACACAAGGGACACAAGATTTATACTGGTTCGGGCCACCATCGTGGTGTAATACCCTACTCTACTGTGTGGTGTGGTGGATTTCCTCAGGGGCTGATGATGAATAGTACAGGGGAAGAACAGCCTCACAAGAGGTGTTCTTGAGCTGGTGCGATGAACTGCTTGGGTGAGTTCGATCGCCTCTCTCTCTCTAATGAGCACTCGATCTGTTCTCCCCTCCTCGGTGGTGGCTAGTCTTATTTATAGAGGCCCTGGTCCTCTTCCCAAATATTGAGCGGGAATGGCGCCAACAATGGCCATTTCGAAGGGAACATCTAGTACAAGTTATCCTGACTAAAGTTGGTCTTCGGCTACCAAAAGCACTGGTGATGATGCCGTCTTGGGCTCCACGGTGACCTCCATCCTGCCGCTCCGCTGGTCTTGGTCTCGTTGCACTGAAATGGCAACCTTTGCCTGATGCCTTGGTACTCCACGTCTGTGCTTTCCCCCTTTGCACCAAAGAGGAAACAAGGACACTGCGCAGGCCGGCGCCCGCCAGGCCTCTATCGTCATGGCTTGCGTCACGAGCACCTCGCGAGGTACCCTGCCTTGATCTCTCCGCATCCTCGTGAGCCTACCTGGCGAGGCCGTTCCTGAGGAAGCCGAGCACCTCGCGAGGTACCCTGCCTTGATCTCTCCGCCTCCTCGCGAGCCTACCTGGCGAGGCCGTTCCTGAGGAAGCCTTGCGTCGTCTGCCCCATGAGGCTTGGCCCCTCGCGAGGGTCTTGAGTCTTGTGCTTATGAAGATGGGCCGTGCTGGGCCACCACTTGAGCCACGCCGCAGGCCGCAGGCAGGCAAGTCTGGGGACCCCCGTTCCCAGAACGCCGACAGTAGCCCCCGGGCCCAAGGCGCGCTCGGACTTGTCTTAGCGGAGAAGCGAAGGGGCAAGTGCGGAGCGCCGCAGGCCCCATCAGCCTGCGGCCTTGGATGCCGCGTGGCGGTTGATTGGACGTCGGCGTCTCTGCTTCCCCATGCTGCCTCGGCAACTGCTCGACTTGACAAGTCCCTGCATGCAGAAACGGGTCATGATTACTTGCGATCGTGGAGGCCGACGGTTGGCTTCCTCTCGGTTATAAATGCGGGAGGGGGCAAGCCTCTGCTGTACATCTCCCTCCTTGCTCCCTTCTTTCTCCCCATCCCAGCTACTCGCCATCTCCCATGGCACCACCGAAGAGGTTCTCGGCCGCAGAGAAGGGAAAGGCTCGCCGGGAAGGGCCTGACTCTCCCCCGCCCAAGCGCGACCGAGGTCGTCCACGCAAGCATCCTGTGGCCCCCGCAGTGGCTTCCCGCGGTCACAGCGGTGATCCCCTGCGCGGTGATGGGTGCCTGGTTGTCGAGGGAACGCGCGCCATGGCTGCACAGCCTCCCAGGCCACGCTTCCACTCGGCGGAGGTGCTGCCGGAGTTCGTCGTGTGGTCGGCGGACCCAACCAGCACCTGGATCCAGCTTCCCCGCTTCTTTGCAGGTGAACTTCCAGCCGGCGCTCCGGGTGGCCTCTGGCTTCAAGCGGACGGTTGCTGCAGCAGGGCCTCCTGGGCTTCGCTGGAGGTCTCGGTCGCCGGGAATGTGGCCCTGACCCGCGGCTGGCAAACGTTTGCCCGCACGCGTGGCCTGAGCTAGCGGTGCACCCTACACTTCAAGTTTGATGGCGAGGCCACCCTCTATGTGAGGGTGTTCGGAGAGGACGGTCGCCGTGCTGGGTGCTGCCCCGTAGGCGATGACTACGGCCGGATACCCAGCCCCGACGATGATTGGGATGAAGATGATGGCAGGCGCTGGTCGGCGGCGATCATGGCTCGCCAAGCTCCAGCGGTTCTCCTTCAGACAGCAACTCCTCTAGCGGTGGCCCCGACCAGCCTCCGCGCTGTCGCGCTCGCCTTGAGGGGGGTAGCGGGTCAGTCCGCCGTCGCGCCTCGGTGAAGCGTGAGGAGGAGTCTGACTAAGCTCCGGAGGCAGTACTAGCCCTCGCCGCGAGTTGATGCCGAGCAAGCCGTGCCTATTTTGTTTTTCTGCCTTCCCTGCGCAAAGAGAAAGTAGTGTAGTGTCCCGTGGGGGCGTGCTGGACTGTTGCTGTTAATTGTCATGCTATTTCCGCTATTTCTGCGTTGTGTTTTGGTGTCACATGCCCGCGTGCAGGAATTACTTAGCTCAGGGAATCTTATCGCAGTCTTTGGTTCCTGAGGCTCAGGCCTCGCTGTGCGCTTTGTGCCCTGCAAGGATTATTCAGGAGTGGCAACTTCCGGTCTCGGTCGCGCAGGCGACCGACTCAGGTCCTGTGTTCATGTCGCGATGCCCGTGGGGCACGGACTGGGAGGGGTGCTCCCATAGTGGACTTGGATAGGAGAGCCTCACACGACTGGGGCTGGAAACACTCGCGAGGGCGCCTGCGTAGCCCCCTCGCGAGACTTGCACGAGAGAAAACGAGGCAAATAGGGGAAAAAGACAGAGAGTCACAAGTCAAGGACGGCAACAACTCCAATAAACCTTCAAATAGGGGCGAACAAGCCAACTGCAGAAAGCAAATGAAAAAGCCACGTCTGGCACCTAATCTAGTCTTCGACGTCTTCTCACCAGCGCGAAGCTAAGTGCTGCCACTGGGCGTGGGCGGGATCCCCCGAGGCCCGAGGGCGGCTCTCCGGAGACTCCGGGGCGTGTACAGCCTCAACTCATTATTACGTGAGAGTGTCACAGGCAGCGAGCTTCACAGGCATTGGCCTTCTTCACAGGCTCCGAGCCTTTCTCTGGGAAATGAGCTTCACAGGCGTTGCCTTCATCACAGGCACCGGGCCTTTCTTGGTTCGTCTAGCTTCACAGGCGCCGGGCCTTCTTTATATGCTCTGGGCCCTTCTTCAAGGTAGAACTTCTAGAGGTGCTGGATGTTTCACGCGTTCGGGATGGACACCCTCTCCTAAGTCTCCAAGCGTGCGGCGCCAGGCGTAAAGACATGAACAACTTTGAATGGGCCCTCCCACATGGGTGAGAGCTTGTGCATCCCCTCCCTGGAGAGCACCCGTCTGAGCACAAGGTCACCTACCTCGAGGGTCCTAGGGCGGATGCTGCAGCAATGGTACCGCCGCAGTGCTTGCTGGTATCTCGCAGCCCGAAGCGCAGCCTCCCGACGGCGTTCCTCCCCAAGCACGAGGTCCACCCCCCGCATGGCGTCCTGCTGTGCTTTGTCGAAAGCCAGGACCCGTGCGGAGCGGTGCCTGACCTCATGAGGAAGGACCGCCTCAGCACCATAGACAAGGAAGAATGGGGTTTCACCGGTTGACTTGGTAGCGGTAGTACGGATGGACCATAGCACAGACTGAAGCTCGTCGTGCTAGCCCCTGCCGCAGGCCTCCAGCTTCTTCTTGAAGGTCCGAATTTTGAGGCCTTTCAGGACCTCTACGTTGGCGCGCTCAGCTTGGCCGTTGCTCCGAGGGTGTGCCACCGAAGCGTAGCATATCTGCGTTCCAAGGTTAGCACAATATGTTTTGAAGAGATTGCTGGTGAACTGCAAACCATTGTCGGTGATGATGCGATTGGGTACCCCAAACTGGCTCACGAGGCCCCTGATGAACTTGACTGCTGAGCCACCCGGGAAGGTGCAGACAACTTCCACTTCTGCCCACTTGGTGAATTTGTCAATGGCGACATAGAGGTAGCGGTAGCCCCCCGGCGCCCGAGGAAATGGGCCAAGGATGTCCAGTCCCCAAACAGCGAACGACCACGAGAGGGGAATGGTCTGAAGGCCCTGAGCTGGCTGGTGAATCTGCTTGGCGTGGAATTGATAGGCTTCACAAGCCTTCACCAGCTCGATTGCGTCGTTGAGTGCCGTTGGCCAATAGAAACCGATGCGAAATGCCTTGCCGACGAGTGTGCGCGAAGACGAGTGGTGCCCGCAGTCTCCATTGTGAATATCTGCCAGTAGCTCTTTTCCTTGCTCCCTGGGGATGCAAAGTAGAGTAACGTCATTCGGCCGCTTCCGGTAGAGCTCTCCGTCTTGGATGCAGTAGGCCGTGGCCTGCCGCGCCACGCGTTCCGCGTCCTCCTCCTTTTCCGGCAGGATCCCTCGCACCAAGTAATCATTGAACTCCGTGGTCCAACATCCCTCCTGAGGCTCCAGCGCGAGGAGCAGGTGTGCTCTGATGTCGGGCCACAGGCCGGGGCTCCCGAGGCAGGCGGTCGAGGGAGCTCCTCCCGAGGCTGTGCTGTGCTTGATAGTGATGGTGCCGCTGAAGGTTTAAAGAGTCGTTCTTCGAAGACGCCATGCTCCTGGGGCAACCGCCTGGACGCCCTTTTGGCTATGTCATCAGCATCTTGATTGGTGCCGCGAGGCACATGCTGCAGCTCTAGCCACCAAAACTGTTTCTCCATCCTGCGGACCTCCGCGAGATATGCTTCCATGTGTTCGTCCTTCGGCTCGTATACCTTGTTGGAGAAGTTGACGAGGAGTTGTGAATCGCCCTTGATGGTGAGGCGCTTTACCCCCAAGGCGACTGCAGCTTTTAGGCCCGCTATCAGGCCCTCGTATTCTGCTATGTTTTTGGAGACATTTTCTCCATGCTGGAAGCAAAGTTGAACGGCATAGTAGAGCTTGTCCTGTGTAGGAGATATGAGCACTGCGCCAGCCCCCGCGCCATGTCGGGAGAACGCCCCGTCGAAGTACATGACCCAGCCGTCCGGTGCTTCGCTTCCCGGGGAAAGCGACCGGTCCTCGCCCGCTTTGAGCCCCAGTGCCTCTGCCCATTCTGCCACGAAATCGGCAAGTGTGGCTCCTTTGATGACTCTGGTCGTGCTGAATTCCAGCTGAAACGATTGCAACTCTATGTTCCATTCAGCAACTCTTCCAGCTGAGTTGGGGCTCCTGAGTACCCTTTCCAAGGGGTATGCTGAGACGACCTTGATGGGATGGCCTTGGAAGTAGTGCCGCAGCTTGCGTGAATCCACTAATAGTGTGATGAGGAGTTTTTGGGGCATGGGGTACCGCGCCCTCGCGTCCCATAACACAGTGATGACGAAGTACATAGGGTGCTCATTGAGGTTGAGGGTGCTGGCGCAGCCCGCGTCTTCCGGAGGTTGAGGCGCCTCTTGAGAGGACGGAGCCCCCAGCGCTTGGTTGCCTGGCGAGGCCTCCTCCACTTCGGGTGCGTCCCCCCTGCTGAGGCTGATCCTTATCTGCTGTGGTCGTGGTCTTCGCGAGGCTTTCTTGGATTTGCTCTGCTTTGGCCGGGGCGGCGGCCGGCACGGCCTTGGCCCGGCGCTCCTCTCTAACCGCCACCAGGGCTGCTCTGGCGGAGTAGGGGGTGGCTGCAAGGTAAATCACCAAGGGCTCCCGAGGGCGCGGAGCTACCATCATCGGAGGGCTGGTAAGGTACTTCTTGAGATCTTGGAATGCCATGCCGGCCTCTTCAGTCCACTCAAACGGGCCCTTCTTCTTCATCAGCTTGAAGAAGGGCAGTGCCCGCTCCCCCAACTTGGAGATGAAGCGTCCCAACGCGGTTACATGCCCGGTGAGCTTCTGCATTTCTCTAAGGGTCTTCGGCGGACTCATGTCTTCGACCGCCTTGACCTTTTCTGGGTTAGCCTTGATGCCCCTGTGGGACACGAGGAAGCCCAAGAGCTTGCCCGAGGGGACTCCGAATACGCACTTCTCCGGATTGAGCCACAGATCCACTTCACGGAGGCTCGCGAAGGTTTCTTCCAGGTCCTGTATCAGGGTTTTTGCCTCCCGAGACTTCACCACAATGTCGTCGACGTAAGCTTCAGCGTTCCTCCCGAGCTGTCGGCCCAACGCGATGTGCATCAGCCGCTGAAAGGTCACGCCTGCATTGCACAACCCAAATGGCATGTAGGTATAGCAGTACACTCCACACGGGGTCAGGAAGGCCATTTTCTCCACGTCTTGTACCGTCATCTTGATCTGGTGATAGCCCGAGAAGGCATCCAGGAAGCACAATAGGTCACACTCGGTGGTGGAGTCGATGATGTGGTCGATGCGAGGAAGCGGGAATGGATCCTGCGGGCAGGCCTTGTTGAGGTTGGTGAAGTCGACACACATGCGTTCCTTTCCTCCCTTTTTTGGCACAACAACGGGGTTGGCCAGCCATCTACGATAGCGGACCTCGCGAATGACACTCGCTACCTCCAATTTGCGGGTTCCTTGGACGATGAAGGCCTGCTTTTCAGTGGACTGTCGCCATGCCTTCTGCTTCACGGGGCGCACGTTGGGGCACACGTTGAGATGATGCTCAATCACATCCTTGGGACCCCTGCCAGCTTATCAAGTTCCCACGCAAACACCTCCTTGTTTGCGCGCAGGAACTTCACCAAGGCCTCCTCCTGCTCAGGGTCAAGGTTGGCGCCTATGGTGAAGGTGGCGCCAGTGGATCCATCCTCGTCGACCGGTACCTGCTTGGTCTCCGCCTTGTCTTGGGTGAATAGCTGCTTCTTCTTAGCTGGCGCAGCCCCCTTGGGCTCGAGGGCGTCTGCGCTGGCGGGCTGTGCCACTGCGGCTGTCTTGAAATCAAGCTTGAGCGCCTGCAGCGCATCCCTTGTGTCTCCGGACACGGTAAGGACGCCGCTGCTCCTGGGCATCTTCACGAGGTTGTACGCCGGGTGAGTCGCTGCCATGAACTGGGCCTAGGCTGGGTAACCGACGATGGCGTTGTAGGGAGGCCGATGGGGGTGATGTCGAAGTCGATTAGCTCCGTGCGGAAGTTGTCGTGGGTGCCGAAGGTCACCGGCAGGCGGATCTGCCCCAGGGAGCCGGTGGAACCGCCTCCGACACCAGAGAAGGGCCTGCTGGGTTGAAGCTGCTCTAGCGGCACGTGGAGGAGGCTGAAGGCCTCCACCGAGAGCACGTTGAGACGGGCGCCATCGCCGATGAGGGTCCTGGTGATGGCCACCTGGCAGATGGTGGGGGTGCATAGCATCGGGAGTGCGCCCGAACAGGCAGTGTTGGAGGGGTGATCATCCGAGCTAAAGGTCAAATCAGCCTTGAGTGCCACCCAGCCCGGGTGGGTTTCACGGCGCTTGAGGACGACGCCGATCTGGCGGACGAACGGCTTGACGTGGCGGCTCGAAGGTCGTGCCTGCGACCCGCCCAGGATGGCTGCGACGACTGGGGGTGCTAGCGCAGCATGATGGGCGAGCAAGAGGTTGCGCAACTCCTCCCAGGAGGCCACAGAAGCCGCTGGCAGGTGGAGCAGCCACATGCGCGGGACACCGGTGAGGGCCATGGGCAGCCAGTTTGCCATGACCTTGTCGTCGCCTCCGGCCTTGAGGATGGCTTCTTCATATGCCAGCAGGAAGGCCAGTGGGTCGGCCGCGCTGTCGTAGCGCGGCGGCATGTCCGGCTTGAACTTGTTCGGCCACTGCACCTGTCGCAAGGCGGGGGCCAGGGCTCGGAGCCCCCTGGTTTCCGCACCGGCGTCGATAGCCGGAGCGGGCGGTGCATTGTTCGCCATGAGGACAGAGCGTGGTGTTGACGGGGAACGGGTCGACGGAAGGGAGACCTCCGGCGCACCCCTACCTGGCACGCCAAATGTTGGATGTTGGGTTCCGGCAGACCCTTAAGGTTCAAACTCTGGGGTGCGCACGAAGATCTCTCCCCTACCGATCTACGTCTAATCGCCTCGTGAGATCTAAGCTGAAAACACTGAACAACACAAGGGACACAAGATTTATACTGGTTCAGGCCACCGTCTTGGTGTAATACCCTACTCCAGTGTGTGGTGTGGTGGATTGCCTCAGGGGCTGATGATGAACAGTACAGGGGAAGAACAGCCTCGCGAGAGGTGTTCTTGAGCTGGTGCGATGAACTGCTTGGGTGAGTTCGATCGCCTCTCTCTCTAATGAGCACTCAAACTGTTCTCCCCTCCTCGGTGGTCGCTAGTCCTATTTATAGAGGCCCTGGTCCTCTCCCAAATATTGAGCGGGAAGGGCGCAAACAACAGCCATTTTGAAGGGGAACATCTAGTACAAGTTATCCTGACTAAATTTGGTCTTCGGCTGCTAAAAGCACTGGTGATGACGCCGTCTTGGGCTCCACGGTGACCTCCATCCTGCCGCTTCGCTGGTCTTGGTCTCGTTGCACTAAAATGGCAACCTTTGCCTGATGCCTCGGTACTCCACGTCTGTGCTTGCCCCCTTTGCACCAAAGAGGAATCAAGGATACTGCGCAGGCTGGCGCCCTCATGGCGCCCGCCTGGCCTCGATCGTCATGGCTTGCGTCACGAGCACCTCGCAAGGTACCCTGCCTTGATCTCTCCGCCTCCTCGCGAGCCTACCTGGCGGGGCCGTTCCTGAGGAAGCCTTGCATCGTCCGTCCCGTGAGGCTTGGCCCCTCGCGAGGGTCTTGAGTCTTGTGCTGATGAAGATGTGCTGTGCTGGGCCACCACTTGAGCCACGCCGCAGGCCGCAGGCAGGCAAGTCTGGGGACCCCCGTTCCCAGAACGCCGACACTCACTTTATCTTCCAAGCCTTCCGCTGTTATCATTTTTAGATGGCCTTAAGCCATATTATTGTAATAAGTTCTCTTTTTGAGACATTCGATGTAATAAATGTGTGATTGCTATTCTATTATAAATTTTCGAGTACTGTGCATGTCAGCATTACCGATCCAGGGATTACACTGATGCAGAGAGATCAGACTATTTGAGGTTTGGTCGCTACAAGATGGTATCAGAGCACACGCTGACTGTAGGACACGACCACTAAGCTTCACCGGGACCTACATCGCCACTTTACCAGAAGAGGAGCATTGGATGATTCGAATTCAAGTTCCAGGAAGGACGTTCATGCCTTCTTGTTACATCTTGAGCTTGCGTTGGTTTTCCTTGAAGAGGAAAGGGTGATGCAACAATAGTAGCGTAAGTATTTCCCTCAGTTTTTGAGAAGCAAGGTATCAATCCAGTAGCAGGCTCCTCAAAAGTCCCACGCACCAACACAAACAAACAAGAAATCACAACCAACGCAATAAAGGGGTTGTCAATCCCTTCAAGGCTACTTGCGAAAGTAAGATCTGATAGAGATAATATGATAAGATAAATATTTTTGGTATTTTATGATATAGATTGGAAAAGTAAAAGATGCAAATAAAAGTAGATTGAAAGCTTATATGATAAGAGATAGACCCGGGGGCCATAGGTTTCACTAGTGGCTTCTCTCAAGATAGCATAAGTATTACGGTGGGTGAACAAATTATTGTCGAGCAATTGATAGAAAAGTGAATAATTATGAGATTATCTAGGCATGATCATGTATATAGCCATCACGTCCATGACAAGTAGACCAACTCCTGCCTCCATCTACTACTACTACTCCACACATCGACCGCTATCCAGCATGCATCTAGAGTATTAAGTTCATAAAGAACAGAGTAACGCATTAAGAAAGATGACATAATGTAGAGGGATAAACTCATGCAATATGATATAAGCCCCATCTTTTTATCCTCGATGGCAACAATACAATACGTGCCTTGCTGCCCCTGCTGTCACTGGGAAAGGACACCGCAAGATTTAACCCAAAGCTAAGCACTTCTCCCATTGCAAGAAAGATCAATCTAGTAGGCGAAACCAAACTGATAATTCAAAGAGACTTGCAAATATAACTTAATCACACATAAAAGAATTCAGAGGAGATTCAAATATTTCTCATAGATAAACTTGATCAAAAACCCACAATTCATCGGATCTCGACAAACACACCGCAAAAAAGAGTTACATCGAATAGATCTCCAAGAAGATCGAGGAGAACTTTGTATTGAGATTCAAAGAGAGAGAAGAAGCCATCTAGCTAATAACTATGGACCCGAAGGTCTGTGGTAAACTACTCACAACTCATCGGAGAGGCCTTGGAGTTTATGTAGAGGCCCTCTATGATCGATTCCCCCTCCGGCGGAGCGTCGGCAAAGGCTCCAAGATGGGATCTCGCGGATACAGAAGGTTACGGCGGTGGAAATAGTTTTTCGTGGTCGCTTCTAATGTTTTCGGGGTACATGGGTATATATAGGAGGAAGAAGTAGGTCGGTGGATGCTCGAGGGGCCCACGAGGGTGGGGGGCGCACCCAACACTAGGGTGCGCGCCGGGCACCCTCGTGGCCGCCTTGCTTGTTCCAAAAAGATTGCTCCCGAAGGTTTCATTCCGTTTGGACGCCGTTTGATATTCCTTTTCTTCGAAACACTGAAATAGGCAAAAAAACAGCAATTCGGGCTGGGCCTCCGGTTAGTAGGTTAGTCCCAAAAATGATAAAAAAGTGTAAAGTAAAGCCCATAAACATCCAAAACGGGTGATATAATAGCATGGAACAATCAAAATATATAGATACGTTGGAGACGTATCACCAGTCACTGAGCCCATAGAGTTTTCCTTTGATGCACCAACCTGGACTCTAGGAAAGAGCATGGCAGCCCACATCACCATGGGATGCATTGGAGAAGTTTACCACAAGGATCTCAAGGGTACTATCTACCAGATTTGTGGGCGCCGAGATGAACAATGGGAGATGATCAGCACCAGGAGGGATAGATCCATTGCAGCTTTCATACAGGAGTTAAATCAGCACATTCGTCGCCAGGAGAACCAGATGTGCACAGGCGTGATGGATCTGAAGCAGGCAATGACCAGGATCACGGAGCTGGAGGAAGAACTCAAGTCTACACGCGATGGATATGAGGAGGAAATGACGATACTCATGGAGAAGAATGACAATTTGACAAGGAAGCCAGGAGTATTCATGGGAGACCCCGCGCCACGAGAAGACGACTATTCCACTTGTCCGAAGAACTAAATCATCATCGATGACACCAACTCAGACCCCGACGATAGCAATGATGACTATGTTGATGAAGCTGGAGCAGATATCATGGAGTCTTCCACCGATTAAAACTTCTAGTCGACCACCATAGAAGTAGTAGTATTTCCCCCATGTATATAGAATAGTCCGAGCACTTTTGTAACAATAGTTAGACCGCTTGTATGCCCTTGTTTGAATTGATTGAAGTGATATGTTTGTGTTTGTCTCATGTGCAGATGGGTAGTGTTTTCCCTCTAGACCTCATTCTATTCCGTTTCCTCATCTTTTCTAAACCATCAGATGCCTCCAAGATGTGACAATGGATTTGCTTTCCCGCCGGAGCTCACTCAGTTGATCTAGCAGCAGAATACCCTAATGCAGCTACTAGTTCAGAATCAGAACCAGGGGAACAACAACAACAACAACCCACCACCACCACCACCTGTTGATCACTTAGCCCGCTTCTTAAGGCTGAATCCGCCAGTGTTCTCCAGTAGCATCGAGCCGATTGTTGCAGATGATTGGCTTCACAAGATTGGAAGGGAGTTGACCACTGCAGGATGCACAGATGCAGAGAGAGTGCGTTTCACCGCACATCAACTTGATGGACCCGCAGCATCATGGTGGGAGAATTTCACAGCCGCTTACCCCATCGACACTGTTACATGGGACCAGTTTCAGCAGGCTTTCCACACTGCCCATGTTTTAGTAGGAGCAATGGCCATGAAGAAGCGCGAATTTCGCAACTTGCGCCAAGGAGGACGCATAGTGGGCCAGTATGTGGACGATTTTAGTAAGTTAGCACTTTATGCCCCGGACGACGTTGCTACAGATGCAGCTAAGCAGGAAAGTTTCTGGAAGGACTGAATGATGAGCTGAGCGTGCAATTGATGGTGGCAACCTTCAACAACTACCAGGAGTTGGTAGACAGAGCTCTCATGATTGAAGGGAAGCAGCAGCAAATTGGCAACCGCAAGAGGAAGTATGGACAAGGGAAGTACAATTCAGGTGCTCAGCAGAGGCCCCGTTTTACCCTGAACTTGGGAGGACACATTCACCATAACCATGGAGGCCATAATCCCAATGGAGGAAGTTCGCATAACCATAGTGGCCCCAAGAATGGGAATTGGAATAGAGGAAGCAACGACCAGAACCGTTCCAACCCAGCAATGCCCGCCAAGAAGGATCTAAGTCACATTACTTGTTTCAAGTGCAGGAAGAATGGACATTACGCCACAGAGTGTTCTGAAGCTAAGAATGGAAATGGCAATGGAAGCTCTGGGAAGAAGCCCAACCCTTTCAACAGGGGACAAGTGAACCACGTTAATGTGGAGGAGGTTGAAGCGCAACCAGATGCAGTAATAGGTAAGTTTTTGGTTAAGTCATTTACTGCAATCGTTCTTTTTGATACTCGTGCATCCCTTTCATACATATCAAGGGGATTTGTGGATAAGTATAAGTTGCCCACCAGAGTTCTTAGAACAACGATGTTAGTAAGTTCGCCAGGAGCCGAACATATGGTAAGCCAAGGATGTTTTCAGATGCCATTGACCATAGGTAGGCATGTTTTCCCCTTAGACCTGATAATTCTGGAGTCGCAATGTTTGGATGCGATTTTGGGTATGGATTGGTTATCGATGTATGGAGGGAACATCGATTGCGCCAGTAAGTCGATTTTGCTCACCACCCCAGAAGGAAGAAGGATTAAGTATGTATCCCAGCATGTGCCGAAGAGGACTCAAGTGAATTCCTTATCAGGAGTTGTACTGGAGGAAGTACCAGTGGTGAAGGATTTCCCTAATGTATTTCCAAAAGAGTTGCCAGGCATGCCACCGGATAGAGATATTGAGTTTTTGATTGAGCCTTTGCCAGGCACAGGGCCAATATCTAAGAGACCATATAGGATGCCCGCTAAGGATTTGGAGGAAATTAAGAAGCAGATTAAGGAGCTACTGGATAAAGGTTATATTCACCCAAGTTTGTCACCTTGGGGATCCCCAGTGCTTCTAGTGGAGAAGAAGGATGATTCGTTGAGGATGGTTGTTTATTATCGTGCACGATTGAATGAAGTTACGATCAAGAACAAGTACCCACTGCCGATGATCAATGATATGTTTGACCAGTTGCAAGGAGCTAAAGTATTTTCCAAGATCGATTTGCGATTAGGATACCACCAGCTGAAGATTCGAGAGCAGGATATACCTAAGACGGCTTTTACCACAAGGTACGGGCTAGTATACCGTTATGTCATTCGGTCTGACTAACGCCCCTACCTATTTCATGAACATGATGAAGAAGGTGTTTATGGAGTTTTTGGATAAGTTCGTCGTGGTGTTCATTAATGACATATTGGTCTACTCGAAGAATGAAGAGGAGCATAAGGAGCATTTGCATTTGGTACTTGGGAAGCTCAGAGAACATCAGTTATATGCTAAATTCAGTGAGTGTGAATTTTGGTTGAAGGAAGTTGGATTCCTCGGACATGTTATATCCGGAGAAGGAATAGCAGTAGACCCCACTGACAAACCAAGTTGGCCCACGTCAGTTGGAGAGATCCGAAGTTTTCTTGGACTCGCAGGATACTATAGGAGGTTCATTGAGAATTTCTCTAAGATTGCAAAGCCCATGACGGAGTTGTTGAAGAAGGACACCAAGTTCAAATGGACTGAGGAATGTGAGGCCAGTTTTCAGGAGTTGAAGAAACGTCTGGTTACAGCTCCAGTGTTGATTCTTCCAGATCAACGCAAGGATTATCAAGTGTATTGCGACGCCTCTCGTCGAGTACTTGGAGTAGTGCTTATGTAGGAGGGAAGTGTTGTTTCATATGCCACACGATAGCTTAAACCCCATGAGTTGAATTATGCTACACACGATTTGGAGTTAGCAACCGTAGTGCATGCGTTGAAGACATGGAGACATTTTCTCATCGGAAACCATTGTGAGGTGTACACGGATCACAAGAGTTTTAAGTATATCTTCACGCAGAAGGAGTTAAATATCAGGCAGAGGAGATGGTTGGAGCTCATCAAGGATTATGATATGAGGTTGCACTATCATCCGGGAAAGGCTAACGTAGTAGCCGATGCGTTGAGCCGCAAGAGTCATGTCAATACACTCATGACCGGAGAATTACCCAAGGAGTTAGCAGAGGATCTTCGCGAGCTAAGTTTGGAAATAGTTTCGAGAGGATATGTAGAAGCCTTGGATATTCAGTCTACTTTGATGGATAAGATCAGAGAAGCCCAAAAGACGGACAAGGAGTTTGCCGAGGAAAAAGAAAGGATGAGCAAAGGAAGAGCTAAAGGATTTCGTGAGGATGAGCATGATACCTTATGGTTTGAGGACTGCGTATATGTGCCTAATGACCCGGAGATCCTGAAGTTGATTCTGCAGGAGGCCCATGATTCACCGTATTTGATTCACCCAAGAAACACCAAGATGTATCTGGATTTGAAGGACAGTTTCTGGTGGACCGGAATGAAGAAGGATATTGCGGAATATGTAGCAGTTTGTGGTGTATGTCAGAGAGTGAAGGAAAAGCATCAGAAGCTAGGAAGATTGCTACAATCATTGCCGATACCCGATGGAAGTGGGATAAGCTAGGCATGGATTTTATCACAGGATTGCCCAAGACTCGTTCAGGCTATGACTCGATAGGGGTTGTAGTTGATCGGTTGACGAAAGTAGCTCATTTTATCCCAGTGAAGACCACTTATACCAGTGCTAAGTTGGCAAAAATATACATGACCAGGATCGTATGTCTGCATGGAGTTCCGAGGACTATTGTATCAGATAGAGGAACCCAATTTACCTCAAAGTTCTGGAATCAGTTGCATGAGACTTTGGGTACCAGGCTAGAATTCAGTACAACCTTTCATCCACAGATAGATGGACAGACCGAGAGAGTCAATCAGATTCTGGAGGACATGTTGAGAGCTTGTGCGCTAGATTATGGATCTAGTTGGGATGACAATTTGCCATATCCAGAGTTCTCTTACAACAACAACTATCAAGCCAGTTTGAAGATGGCCCCTTTCGAAGCTTTGTATGGAAGGAGATGCAGGACACCGTTGTTGTGGGATGAAGTTGGAGACCGTCGGTTGTTTGGACCAGATTTGATTAAGGAGTCTAAAGAGAAGGTTAAGTTGATTCGCGATAGACTCAAGATAGCCCAGTCCAGGCAGAAGAGCTATGCGGATTCTAAATGCAAGGAGACAAATTACAAAGTTGGAGACAGAGTGTATCTTCGTGTGTCCCCTCTACGAGGAGTCAAATGTTGTGGAGTCAAGCGAAAGTTAGCCCCGAGAATTGTAGGACCATACAAACTTTTGGAACGTATGGGAGAAGTTGCTTACAAGCTGGAATTGCCAGAAGGATTATCAGGAGTTCATGATGTGTTCCACGTTTCCTAGCTGAAGAAGTGCCACGCAGAGATGGCCGATATTCCTCTGAGAGATACGGTGCCCCTGGAAGCAATTCAGTTGGATAGTGATCTGACTTCTGAGGAAAAACCTGTCAAGATTCTCGAGTTTGCCAGCCGAGTCACGCGCAGCAAGGTTATCAAGTTCTGCAAAGTTCAGTGGAGCCACCATACTGAGGATGAAGCCACCTGCGAACGAGAGGAAGACATACGGAAGGACCACCCGCACCTATTTTCTAGCCAACCCAAATCTCGAGGGGGTAGGTTTGTAACATCTCAAATTTCCAATTTGGAATGTTATACTTAGATCATTCATGCATATCATATTTTATTGCATTCCGTCTCGCGATCCTCGAAATTCTAAGCAACTCAAGGACCCACGTAGAGAGTTGGGGATTTCATCGTTTTCATATTTGAATTTTTCTCAAATATCAAAACAATGATCATTTTGGTTTTAGTTAATTTTCTCTTCAAAAATATTTCATATTAAAAATCTATGAGAGGAGATAATATGACTTCTCCAAAATAAATGAAATATTCAAGGAAAAATATTAAAATCTAATAAATAGTTTTATTTGGATTTTTATTGCAATTTTATTTGAAGTAGAAAAAATATGCATAATTGAAAATTGCATTTTAGGCCAAGAAAATGTTCATCCTGTTCTAAATAATTTCTTTAGATGGCGAAAATTTGTTTTGGTATTTTTAGATTTTTATTTTATTTTCTAGGATTTGTTTTTGTTTTTGTTTTTCGATGAAATCTATTTTAAAAAAAGAGATCCCGCCCGACTGGGTCGGAGCCCAGCCGAGCAGGCCGGCCCGCCTAGCGCGTCGCCTCGCCCCGCCGTGCACCGGTCGGACTCGGGAGTCCGACCCCGAGCCGCAGCCAGCCGCCCGCTTTTAAATAGCCGCCTCGCCGCCGCCTCTTGCCTCCTCGCCCCGCCACCCGACGCCTCCACCGCTGCCTGCCGAGCGCCCCGCCGCCCGCAAGCCGCCGTCACCGCGCCACCTCGCCGCTGCCGTCGCCTCGCCACCCCACTGCCGACCCGCGCCGCCTCGGAGCCCCGTCACCGTATCCGAGCCCCGCCGGAGCCGCCCCGCCTCGCCGGAGGTATACGCCGCCACCGCCGCCGTCATTCAGTTTTATTTTAAAACCGTCCAGTTTTTTTAGAAACCCTAGATCCGGTTTTTCTGTTAGATCGGTTCTTTTTTTCCAGTTTAGCTAAATAGCAGATGTTCGTCCGTACATTAGTTTTAACGAACGAAGTCCATCCGTTAGCCGCAGATAGCGAACGTTCGTTCGTTAGCCTGTTCGTCAGTTTTCTTTTTCCAGGGTTTTTCCACGATTATTTTCGATCATGATTTCTGCCTTGATCTTCGTTTTAGTTTATCTTCTCGCTCATTTATTGGAATCAGGTGATTCAAGCGCCCAGATTTTCGTCTCGAAGCTCTCTTTCTATTTAGCCAACTTGAACAAGATTTTGTTACTGTAAAATTTGACTTTAGTCCAGATTTGTAAACAGATCTTGTTTCTTTCGCAGTTTGAGTTTCGTTGTTTCGTTTGGTTTGATTCATTTTGCAAACCGGAGTTCTTAAGTTGAACTTTCTGGTTAGATCTCTTATTTGAGTTTTACACGTGCTTCTAGTTGAGTGCTTATGTATGTATTTGTTTGTTTGCGATAGAGTACCCGGAGTGCGAAGCGTGCTACTACGAGTCTCTAGGTTTCACGGATCATCAACAAGGCAAGTAACACTTTGATCATACCTCTTTACTACCCAGTTTTTATTGCATTAGATCAACCCTCAAACATTGCATGGTTAGGAGATGATTAATATGTGGGTTTTGGGAAGTAGATTGAGGTAGAACCTATTGCCATGTTTATTATCAAATCTTTGGGAGTTACTTCTATGTTATGCTCAGGATTGCTATGCTCGTAGACGTAGTTTGGGTGAGTGTATCCATGACAGATGTGAGTGTTGTTACTTAATGGTTAACTTAAGGTGGCTACTTAAATACACATCTGGGTGGATTGCTTGAGGCACCCTGGAGTACCCAGTGGTTGTCAGGGCACCTGGAGAATCCAGTGTTGTCCTAGGATATCCTAGAGTACCCGTGTGATCATCCTATGGTCCGTCACCCAGGCTCAAAGGGATCATAAGATTATTCATGCTAGAAACTTCTGTGTGCAGCCACAAGCTATTATGGGCTCTAGCATAGTTGAGTATGTTGCATGACCTCTTTCAGTGGTGGGCTAGCAGATGTAGGGGAAAGTAGGTGTAACTGTCCACCCAAAGTCAAGAGTTATTATTTCAGAAAGATTGTGTCTCGAATCTCCGACCATGGATGTATTCGGGTCTTGTGGGGAAAAGTGCGCAAACCTCTATAGAGTGTACAAACTAATCATGGTTAGCCATGTCCCCGGTTATGGACATCTTGAGTATTTGGTTCTTGGATTATCATGTTGATCTCATCACTCTAAATTAATTTGTTGGGTTTAATGATGATGCTTAATTGGGATTGAGTTGGAGGAACCTTCTCAATGTTTAACAACCACCATGATAGTTAAATAAAATTTATTCCTTTGTTGTAGGGAAAAATTGGCTTTATGCAAAACTGTAACCATAGAACTTTCCACCATCCTAATATGCATGTAGTGATAGCATTCATTCTGTTCATAACTCTGTGTTACATTGCTAGCATATTCCATGTGCTGACCCGTTTCGGACTGCAACGTTTCATGTTGTAGACTTTTCAGACGACAAGTAAGGTGCCATAGGTCGTTGTCTTCCACTCAGCTATGCCGTTGGAGTTGATGGACTCACTTTATCTTCCAAGCCTTCCGCTGTTATCGATTTTAGATGACCTTAAGCCATATTATTGTAATAAGTTCTCTTTTTGAGACATTCGATGTAATAAGTTTGTGATTGCTACTCTATTATAAATCCTCGAGTACTGTATGTGTCAGCATTACCGATCCAGGGATGACACTGATGCATAGAGATCAGACTGTTTGAGGTCTGGTCGCTACATCCGGCCCATGTATGGCCCATGACGTCTTTCGGCCCATACGAGTCCCTTTGTAACTCTTGGCCCATTAACGGCCGTGGTGAAACCGGCCCGTAATGAACAGTGTATCGCTTTATACCCATTTGCGGCCCATTATTCCATTGGGTCGTTTCTAGTCCGTGTTACCTTTCGGCCTTCTCAGTGCCCATTTATTCTTGGGCTCATTTCCAGCATTCGGTTGCTGACGGCCCGTTACTGGCCTTTTTTGCTTGTGCGCCAAATTCAGCCTGTAGATACAGTCGGCCCGTTTGTGGCCCGTTAATATGTTGGGCTATTTTCATAGCATCATCAAATACGGCAAATTAACGACCCATTATGGTCAGCCCATAAAACGTACGATTTCCACTCTAGCCCGTTTACAGCCCATTAAAGGCCCATACAAGGCCCATAGATGAGTCGGCCCGTAGAAGGCCCACGGATCCTACGGGACGTAGAAGGCCCATGGATCCGACGGCCCATTGAAGGCCCATGGATCCGACGGCCCATGGATCCGACGGCCCATAGAAGGCCATGGATCGTCCGTCCCATAGATGGCCCATCGATCGTACGACCCATGGAGGGCCATGGTCACTACAACATTTGGGCGAGTTGGCCCCCGTTTGAACGATATAGCATATTCAAAGAATTATCCTACTCTATACTATCACCTCTAAAAAACATACACAATACAACAAAGAGACCAAGGCATAGAAACATAGAATAATCCTACACTACACAATAAAGAAATTATAGCCGATTATACCCACTGGGCATTATGGTTCGGCACCGCAGATAATAAAGCATACACAAACAGCAAATTATATACACTGGGCAAATACAACTCATACATCATGGACGCGCATCAACTTAACTCCATTTGAACTATAATCTCTTTAGAAAATAGGATTGGCCAGATTCAGATAGCACAAATTTTAGTCTGCAAAATCTCCAATTCCTTCATGGTTACCTTAGTGTCTTGTCTCATTTTTTGACTCCTGCATCTAATACCTGCATGTCCAGTCTCAACTTGTTGATTGTACGTTGAGAATCATGTACATGTTCTCTTGCCACCTCTAGTTGATGCTCAAGAACATCAGCACATTCCAATTCCAATCCATAATCATTCGGTAGTGGCATGCCACACTGCTCGCAGATCTGTGTGTTGATGTCACTTCATCCTAAAATGTTTCTGTAAGTACACATGACTAGGGCAAAATATAGTTACAACAGCGAAGCGAGCAAGACACTATTTTGTACTACAAGGCAAAACAGGACTAACAATAATGTTACACGTCATGAAGCATAAGGAGGTGATATTTTAAAAAATATAAAAAAGATAGTCTGTGCAGCCTGCATACAGAAATCTCTCTTAGCTCACCAGAGGAGCATGATGTTGGGGCCCAATCCAAAACACAGACAAGTTACAAATTTAGACAGCACGTTGCGTATAAGTAAGCAAGCAGTTGGCCGTTCTGTAGCTCAATTAAAGTCTTGGGGAGGATAATGAACAGCAGAGGGTTTCATACAAACATACTACATCAAGCAGAACTATGCAATCATTAGCCTAGTACAAACTAGATTGTGAGCCTCATGCAATAATAGTTGGTTAATAGACTTCAAAGCTTCAGGCAAACTTCGCCAGAGTAATTAAATGGTAAGGCCTTTAATTATGTCAACTAATAGTTGTACAAGTACCCAACATCAGGCATCATTCTTTGGGTATCTCATTAACTGAGGACAAATAAAGCAATTGAAAAGAGCAAATTAACTATGCCTGAAACAAACAAGGAATTGAACTGTTGAGTTGGATATAGTGACTTACCTTAACAGGTTGAAGAGGCTCAATGCAGCTCCTACTTCTCTTGCAAGGATCCTTCCTAACATTTTGTACATGGAAATCCTCAATCTTATCTGCATTGCACCCCCTCTGCAAGGTGACACAAACTAGTTACTCGTCTCCTCGGAAGATAAATATGCATACTTTCTAGTCTGTGAACACAAAAGGATGAGATTATAACAAAACAACACCACATAATGAAACATGCCGCATCTCTTGCACTTACACACAATGAAATGAGCATTTACTATGTCTACACTATGTAAAAACTAGGCATACCTTCGAATTGGATATCCAGGTACACTTGGAGAGCCTACTTTAGCATATAGCCAAACCTTTATGTCACCTATGAGTTAGAAAAGGCCCCACTACAGCAGCCCTTAGTGTTTAAATCATTTGCAAGCTCTGTTAGAGTGTTAGGTCAAGAAAAACAAGTAATCAAAGCAAACAGTCCTAGTATGGCTGGCTGATGCAAACAAGCAATTGAACAGATGTGTGAGCAAATCTTACATATCAAGAAAAGAAGCAAAGGAGGCTTAAAGACCATCACTTGACTGACCAGATTTAAGGGGCATTTAAACATCATGTGCAACGTATGAACTAACATAAACATTGCATATTCCAGATTGTACAATGGAATGCACATGTATTAGGTTATGCCATGTATGATGATGCCTAAATGTACACTATAGCAGGCAGGAGTGATTCATCATTGCACACACAATTGGATTGCAGGTTAAGGACCAGTTTGATTCTGCCTTTTCAGGGCTTATTGTCAAAATAAGCCATAAAAGATGTAAAGAAGTCATTTTTCAGTTATGGGCTTGGGCTTAACTAATTTCTCTTTGGAGGGGCGTGTTTCGAGTAGAACCTCACTAAAAATTGAAGGGAAGGGGAATAGTGCAATGACTCTATTGTCTGCCTATATTACACTCAAAATGCAACTACTGACGTCCGTGTCACACCTGACCCTCAAGTAAAAACAAACAGGCAAGCGTTCATTGCCCTGCCTGCTTGCATCTCCTCTCCCCTTTCCCTCTACCTCGATCCCCTGCCTGCAGCACTAGGGTTCCTCCAGCGAGCCGTCACCACTGGTCCCATCTGGCCTGGTCCTCGACGATGCTTCATCCAGCTAGGCTACATGGCCGGCAGGTAGGGGCAAATCTCCCTGGCTGCTCCTCCCTCTGGCGCCGCCCCTCATTCTCATGGTCTCCAGCAGCTGCTCCACTGTGGTTCGTCGAACACACTACTCCGGCGGGCGCTGCACAACTACGGCTGATGCCACACTACGGCAGAAGGCACCTTATTCCCCCTCCCATCCTCCCAGGCCATGGCCTTGAGGTGCTGTTGAAGGATGAGCTCATCCAACAAGGTGAGGATCTCCTTTGATTTTTTGCCAAAATTTCATTCTGATCCACTATACGATGAATTGTTATGAGCTGCTTCTGCTGCTGCTATATGATGATTTGCTATGAGCTGCTGCTGCTGCTGCTGCTATATGATGAATTGCTATGAGCTGCTGCTGCTATATGATGAATTGCTATGAGCTGCTGCTGCTGCTATATGATGAATTGCTATGAGCTGTTGCTGCTGCTATATGATGAGTTGCTATAAGCTGCTCCTGCTGATGCTATATGATGAATTGCTATGAGCTGCTCCTGCTGCTACTATATGATGAATTGCTATGAGTTGCTCCTGCTGCTGCTATATGATGAATTGCTATGAGCTGCTCCTGCTGCTGCTATATGATGAATTGCTATGAGCTGCTGGTGGTATATGATGAATTGCACACTGCTGCTGTTGTATGATGAGTTGCTACAAGCTGCTGCTGCTCCTATATGATGCTTTCAGGTGGTATTGCTATATGATAATAACCAGCCACTTGGACCATTGAATTTTAATAAATAATTGTTCTTCATTTAAATGTGGGTCATGCGTTCTTCGTTTAAATTAGGCAATGGGATCTCTATGGAAAACATTGACCAAAGTAGATTGTGCCAAGTAGATGGCATCTTTGTATTTGCATTTTGAGCAAATAGTGATGGTCTGTTTTCCTATCATATTAGTTACTGCACTGGGTTCAATTTGTGATGTTTGCAAGTCAAATTAATTTTCATATGGGAAGCAAAATGAAAAAATATAATGCAATCTAGACTTTTCACTGATCATACCAAAGATAAGCTGAAAACACAATGAAAAGAACTGGTTGGCTTATTACATGGAGCTTATATTCACAGGTGCTTATTTTCTTAGGATAACTCATAATAACTGTCCCTAAGAAACTTGGCCAATAGAACTGACATACAAATAACATGTCACAATGATTGCAATGGAGGAGTGACGTACCATAGCACACTGTATAGGCTCACCGTTGCCTCTCCTTTTTTTGCGACGTTCCATGAAATTGCCACATACATCTTGTACTTTTTCATTGTGTAACCCTATCTGCAAGTTGACACGGCTAATTTCAGACATCTCTACATGATACTACATTGCATATCCCTTGCGCATATTTAAACCACCAATTAACGATTGTGTGCGTAGCATAAACTAGCCATGACTCTGTGTGCTGGACTAGCAGGCACTCTAAGGGAGCCTAATGTAGTGCACTGGAATTCCTACATGCCACCTATGATTTTGTGTAATGTACTGCCTCTGTTCCTAAATATATGTCTTTGTAGAGATTCCAGTATGTACCACCTACAGATGTATATAGATGCATTTTCGAGTGTAGATTCACTCATTTTGCTCCATCTGTAGCCCATAGTGGAATCTCTAGAAAGACTTATATTTAGGAACGGAGGAACGAGGTAGTATCATGTATGACATCTACATATCTAATTTAGCAGCCAGTAGTAGAAATCATTGGCTGGACAAAGGGATTTCTGGTCAAAAATCCTAGCAAAGCACGCTGGCAAGCACAGAACAATACAAGAGAGAGAGAGAGACACACTTACAAGATCATAGCAATGCCTCAGTCCAGGATCTTGGTTGGCCAAGCTGTTAGATCCAGAAGAAACATCGTCCTTGTAGTTTTTTCCAGCTGCATAACAGGTAACAGCGACCTATTAGTATATTTGAAGTACATCGGGCAGGTGATGCTAGACGGGTTTAAAGGTGACAAGTACCTAGGCCATGGCGGGTGCTTGGCATCTCTCGAGACGGTGGGAATAAGGTTAGAAACGTCAAGGGTGATGACGCTGCGCTGGCTGTCGGGGTCCGGTAAAGAGATCTAGAACCGTCGAGTAGGGTGTTTGTGGAGCAGCTCCGGTAGGGTGGACTATGGTGTGGGCGAAGCGGATCTGTGGTCGTGGATGAGGGCATAGGTGAAGCTGCTCCGATGGTTGGGTTAAGGATGGTGTCGACGATGCAGATCTACAGCCGTGGACGGGGCGTCAGAAGCTGCTCCGGTGGTTGGGTTAAGGATGGTGTCGACGATGCGGATCTGCGGCCATGGATGGGGTGTCAGAAGCTACTCCGGTGGTTGGGTTAAGGATGTTGTCGACGATGCGGATCTACGGCCGTGGACGGGGCGTCAGAAGCTGCTTCGGTAGGTTGGATGAGGGTGCGAGGAAGCGGATCTAAGGCCGTGGACTTGTGAGTTGGCAAAGCGGCCCCGGTAGGGTTGAGAATGGTATAGGCGAAGCTACTCCGGTAGGGTTGACGATGGTGTCGGCGAAGCGGCTCCGGTAGGGTTGAGGAAGGTGTCAGCGAAGAGGATCAGAAGCCGTCGACGGGGGCGTCGGTGGGGCAGCTTTGGGGGGTGTGGCCTAAGCATCTCCGGTGGGGAGTATGAATGAGCCGCTGCAGATGCGTGGCGGTTGACGAGAGTACCGGCGAAGCAGATCCGGCGCCGTGGACAAGGCCGACACTGAATGGGTCGTGGTACAGTGGTGGATGAGCAGTCTACTTGTTTCTAGGGGAGGTGGGAGGGGTAGATGTGGCCGCATAAGCAGATCCGGCGAGGTGGACGCCGCTGGCAGTGAGTGGGCTATGGTACACCGGTGGATGAGCAGTCTAGGGTTTCGAGAGGGGAGGGGAGAAAGGCCGATGAAGTACGGACGGCGTGATGTAAGATGCTCTGGTGTTGTGAGTTAGTCGTTTTTGCGGGAGGGGGAGAGAAAATGGGGGTGCCGTGTAGTGGGGGGAACCGGAAGTTACCAAAGCAGCCCCGACCTATTATGTAGATGAGGGAGGTATTGTAACTGTTGGTCTCCGTGCACCAAGGACAAAAGGAGAATTTCGCATGCTAAAGACTAAGGTGGCGGAAATTTTAGAAGGAGGCGGGAGATTTTGCCACCCGCGGGATCGTTAGTATCCAGTTTCAACTAATTTTGGACCATGCTAGCGGGAAGGTCATGCTAGATTGTGTACACGAGGCACGCGTCAGCAGTTAATAACTGGTGTGAAGTCCGCCCCGGAAAAAAGATAATAACTCGGGATGATGTGTCGATAACTTGGACGTTCACACGGGCGCGACCAATCGTACGGGTGTAGTGGCGAGTTCACAAAAAAGGGATCAAACGCTCAGCCTATGTATTTCTCGTATAAATAGATAATTTAGTGCCATTGGTTATTTACTTTAAACATAATGCATTGACGTGTTAGTGTAGAGGCGCGCAAAAAGAAATGGATATTGTAGTCCGCTACTTAAAAGTGTTACCTCATATGATTACATAGCCTCCATTTCATAAATTGCGTACCCGTTGAATTCATATATGAATATTACATATATTACTTCAAAATAGAAACTTAAATCATCCAAGACTAATGAATTTGAATGCAAGAGTAACAATGGTGCATGTACATGATAGCTACATTGGTTGTTTGAAGAAACATCACTGTAACTTTGGCATGCACAACTGAAAAGGTTTATTTAAATAGAAAAAAAATGTGATATGTGAATGTCCAATCTTTATAGCGTTGAATCGATATTGTACCTTTGGCCACGATACGAAGTAGATATTGATTTATGTTCAAGCGATGCACGTCCACGATTGCTAGATAGTGATACGTAAATGAATTGTGCAGTCTCTCTCACCCGCATACATATCTCATTTCCCTATGGGCATCGGAATCACACACGCGCACTTCGTGTATTTCTCTCCCTCCGTCAAGGTTAAATTCGTCTTTCTACCCCCTCCTACAAGTCTCTCACACAGAAACACACACGCTCTCTCTGTCTAACACGCCCACCCCTTTAATTCCACCCACCCACAGCCACTAATGTCTCAAAGTATAATAATGTCTCTCACACATATGCCTAAGGTTAACTCGAGTTCCGGAACCATATGAATACATACAATGGGATTCCAACAGAGCACCTTTAGTTTTGAGATTTCTCTCTCTCTCTCTCTCACACACACACACACACACACACACGCACGCACGCACATTGTTTCTCGCTTCATTTTTCTGGCACTTGCATGCACACCGTTTGTTTATCTTCGTGATGCTTTAAGTATGCCTCGCACAAATGCTATCTACCTATCCCTTAATATAGCTAGATATGTGTCACACAAACTCCTTCTCCCTACTAGCAAGATGCCCATGCGTTGCACGGAACATCAAGATGCATTTGTATGAGTAGTTTATCTTGTGGGAGAAAAGGATGAACGAGGGAATGCCTTATTTGCAAATGCAGAGAGGGGTGTGGATATCACTTTGCAAAATTGCCATAGTTTCCTTCCTATCCATCGGATATAAATTGGATGGCCTATATTGCAGGATGGCAGGAACACCATCATCACCAACTCTATTTTTTTATAAGAGTAGAGATATGTGAGTGTCACTCCCCCCCCCCCCACACACACACCCACCCACATACCCACACTTCCCAACACCGAAGGAGTAGGGTGACACCTCGATCTTGATACTAATCTATCGACTGGCTTCTCTCTCAAACACACACACACACACACAAACACACACACACACACACACACACACACACACACACACTACCCGACACCGAAGGAGTAGGGTGGCACCTCGATCTTGATAGTAATCTATCTAATCCTCTTTCAAACACACACACACACATACACACACACACACGCTAGTTGTGCCTCTATGCCTACCGCGCACACTCTCGGTACGTCTTTCTCTCCCTCCCCTCCCCCCACCCCAACAATGAAAGCATAAGGGTGACAACTCGGTCTGATCATAATCTGTCAATTGGTTTCTCTCTCAAACATTGTGTCCCTGTGCCTCGCTCAGTAGCCCCCTCGATAAGTAGACTTCTTGCGCGCACAGAGCTGTAGTGACGATGAGGCTGAACCCAGTGTGCCTTGTTTTTACCGGCCTCATGTGATAGTTTTCACCCTATTTTCTATTAATTAACAAGGCAACCTTTTCTTTGTTACTACTAGTGAATCTGAAATCATTCTGGGCAGACATAAAATATATCACTTCAACCCAATTATCGCAGCAACTATTTTAAAGGAAACTAGCTAGCTGCCGTGCGTTGCACGGAACATCAAGATGCATTTGTATGAGTAGTTTATCTTTAAAGGCTGAACGGGGGAGGCCTTATTTTCGAACGTGGAGAGGCGTGTGGGTATATTTTTGCAAAATTGCCATAGTTTCTTTCCTATCCGTTAGATATAAATCTGACGGCCTATATTGTAGGATGGTGTGCACACCATCATCACCAACTCTGTTTTCTACTCCCTCCGTTCCTAAATACTCCCTCCGTCCGAAAATACTTGTCATCAAAATGGATAAAAAGAGATGTATCTAAAACTAAAATACGTCTAGATACATTTCCTTTTATCCGTTTTGATGACAAGTATTTCCGGACGGAGGGAGTATTTGTCTTTTTGGAGATTTCAACAAGTGACTATGACCGGACCTTACCAACATACTCAAAAAAGTAGTCCATAATTTTGATGTTACCCTCTTTTATTGGCGGTGCAGTGCCATCTGGATACCTCATAAATAAATCAAGGAGAAATCTGACCGCTTCCTAAAAAGACATGCGGAGCAAAATGAATGAATCTACACTCTAAAATATGTCTACATACACATCCGTATGTAGTAGTCCATTTGAAATCTGAAAAAGACAAATATTTAGGAACGAATGGAAGAGTAGACATGGAGATATATCTCCATCTACAACAAAAATGTGCTGGACTGGTTAGCGTCGGATGCTCGCAACGCGATGACATGAATTCGAATTCTGTCTTTTAACTTTAGATTTTTATATTATATATTACTTATTTAATGTATACTTATTTCGCTACTGTACTGACATTGGAATCCATAGAGTACTTAGAATACAAGATTAAGGATGGACTTGTTTCTTTTTAACTTTCTGTACGAAGTTGTAGCCACCCTGCAAGTCACGTGTACACTGTACATGCAATTAACTTTTTATAGAGGGACAATCATACAGGGAATTAACTCAAATGGATTGGATGTCACTCTATTATTTCCAGCATAAGAGCATCTCCAACGGCAGCCGGCAAATTTCCTCCCGCTTCCTTCCGCGGAGGACGACATCAAATGCCAGCGGCATACATTTTAACAACTCTAACCAACCAGATGAAATTCGTGCAAACACGGACTGATTTCATAGAAGCATGAAGGATTTCGTATAAAAAAGCCGGATCTTCATATAAACATGATGGATTTCATTACATTTACATGAACTAAGCGGTGCCAATCCGGCTCCCTTGGTATAATTAACACTCCCTACGTACGGAAATACTTGTCCTAGAAATGGATGTATCTAGACTTATTTTAGTTATTGATACATACAATTTATCCATTCCTAAAACAAATATTTCCCGCCAGCTGGAGAGGGAGTACATAATCTAAATGGCCGCCCGCGGATCCCTTTGTCTTCCTCATGTCCGTCAGACACTTGCGGGGTCGACGAAAGTACTCGGAAGAGACGAAGCAGCAAAGAAACCACCTGAATGCGCAGTCGTCGCCTCGGCGGTGGCCTTCATGGGTCCCAAGTGGCGGCGGCCTCCTGTGTTCTACTTCTCCTCAATGATGGCGGTGGACACAGAGAAGCTGGCCACCGACTCGTCGCTCTCCACGCACCCGACTTCTATCTCTTCCTACATGGCGCTGCCGCAGGCACGGGAGGCACGGCCACCGCAGACACTGGTGGCGCAGTACGACACGGCAGTGATGAGGCCCGTACCGGCATGCTCGCTGCCGTGCCGGTGTGGAGCAACTCGCCACTCCTCATCGAGTTGAACTGGAGCGGCGAGTTGCTGAACCACGCGCCTGCTTGGGGTGGCAACTGGCTCCGTCAGGCCAAGCGAGGTTCGTGAAGCACCGAGCGGCCTCGCCCATATCCGGAGGGCTCGGCGGGCCACCCAGCCGGGTAATATGCAGGAGAACGGCTCCTCGGAAGCCATTGGAAGAGTGGAGAAAATGGTGAAGGAGGAGATGGGGGAGCGGTGGAGGGGTGCGATTCTTGCCCGCTGTCTGCCTGGCCTCGCGTAAATAGAGGGTGGACGGTAGGAGCTTGGCCGGCGTCTGGCCTCATTTAAACTGAGGGCAGATGGGAGGAGCTCGGGCGATGTTGCGTTTAATTCTGGCCCGCTCATGAACGGACGTGTGGCCGGAGTAGGATTCTCGGTTTGCATGCGGGTTTAATGGAGGGGTTTGATGGAGGCGAGGAGGCGTGTTCAGCCGGGCGTGCAGCGGGCAGCGCATTGCTATTCGATTTGACAGCAGTAATGAGCCGTCAAATCACAAAGGCCCTCGCCTCTCGTGAAACCTACTGAGGGAGTCCCGGATCAGGGGGTGTCCGGATAGCCGAACTATCACCGTTGGCCGGACTCCTGGACTATGAAGATACAAGATTGAAGACTCCGTCCCATGTCCGGATGGGACTTTCCTTGGCAATACGGATATGTAGATCTCCTACCATTGTAACCAACTCTGTGTAACCCTAACCCTCTCCGTTGTCTATATAAACCGGAGGGTTTTAGTCCGTAGGACGAACAACAATCATACCATAGGCTAGCTTCTAGGGTTTAGCCTCTTTGATCTCGTGGTAGATCTACTCTTGTACTACCCATATCATCAATATTAATCAAGCAGGAGTAGGGTTTTACCTCGATCAACAGGGCCCGAACCTGGGTAAAAACATCGTGTCCCTTGTCTCGTGTTACCATCCGCCTAGACGCACAGTTCGGACCCCCTACCCGAGATCCGCCGGTTTTGACACCGACATTGGTGCTTCCATTGAGAGTTCCTCTGTGCTGTCGCCGTCAAGAAGGATGCCTCATCCCGTCTTTAAAGACGGCACCATTGCTAAAGGATCTTTGGCCACTGGCCAGACTCTCCGGCTAGGCGGTTTTCTTATGGCCGCCTGTTCGGCCGCCGCGCCGATGATGACTTCTCGGGTCATCGAAAGTAATCTCCGTGTTAACTCGAAACTTGCCGAGCAGTTAGATCCGATGGAGCTCTCCTCGGTAAATGAGCTCTTGGATCGCATCGCCGCCCTAGGAGTCGCTACAGACTACAATCAGATTGGGCCTAAAACCGATCTGAGAGAGATCAACTCTCCCGAGGTTACCCACCACGTTGCTGTGGTGGAGGAACAATACGGCGACCCTTCTTCTATATCAAGGACTAGCTATGTCCGGATTCCCGACCCCTCCATGCCGGATTCCCGCGGAGGGACGGACGTCGATCAAGTCCTGAACCAAAAGTCAGGCAGCAGGGTGGATTCATTGGACAATATCCAAAAACCCAAGCTTCCAAGTTAGGAAACTTGTCGGCCCCTGAGTCTTAGATTGGACGGGGTTCCGAATTTAATTCCACCCGCCCACCCAAACATAAGTGATCTATCCCGAATCCGGCAAGAGCCCGCTGAAACAGTACACCATTACTGGTCCAGATTCTTCCTGGTTATGGACAGGATAAAGGACTGCCGCGAGGAAGAAGCAATTTCACTTTTGTGCAATAATTGCACGGACAAGGGAATCCTAAACGCCATAAGTCGTCGTGAAATTACACGCTTTGCCGACTTGGCGTCCATTGTACGAAAGTACTGTGCGATGGAGAGTGCCTGGGATAATCCGGCCCCGAATACAACCCTAGTCCGAAATAAAAGGGTGCATCATCGCCAGGCACCTGGGTTACATACCAAAAAGCAAAAAAACCCTAAAGGGCATGGAACCGTACTGGAAGGGTCGCTCAACGGACCCTGCAAAATTCATAGTACAGAGGGCGCCACTCCGACTCATAGCCTTAGAGCATGTTGGATACTACGGCAGGTGGCCAAAAGTGGCGAAGAACTCCTAGTTCCAGAGCACCAGCCCAGCAATACCAGTTCGGTATTAACAGTCTTCGAGACTTCCGCATCGAATAATATGCGGAAATGAACACTCCGCAGCCTTGCCGAAGTCTACCAGGTAGCAATAATAAACCCATGGAGTGACACGGCTATTACCTTCAATGCCAGTGACGAACCTAAATTCTGAACAGCCCGAGCACCAGCCGCATTGGTCCTCAGTCCAATAGTGGACGGCTTTCGCCTTACTAAGGTACTCATGGACGGCGGCAACAGATTAAACCTCATCTATGAGGAAACCCTCCGAAAAATGGAAATAGACTGGAGCCGCATTGAGCAAAGCAGCACAACCTTTAGAGGAATAATCCCCAGTCGGGAAGCATGCTGCATAGGAAAAATCACACTGGATGTGGTGTTCGGCTCGTCGGATAATTACAGGTCCGAGGAGGTCACGTTCCAAGTGGCCCCGTTCAGCAGCGGATATCACGCTTTATTAGGGCGAGAGGCATTCACAATTTTTCAAGCTATACCCCATTACGGGTACATGAAGCTCAAAATGCCCGGGCCCCAACGGAATCATCACTCTTGCCAGTGACCCGAACATAGCACTCCGCACAGAAAACAAGACAGCCGCACTAGCCCTCGAGGCACTATCCGAAGCCCTAGCGGCTGAGGAACTCACTGCGCTGTGCTCCACGGTGAACAGGGACGATGTAATACTCGATAAGAGATCCAAGTCCACCTCTTTTAAGCCAGCGGACGAAATAGTCAAATTTCAAGTCCATCCAACGGACCCTACAAAAACGGCCTCCATCGGGGCACAATTAAACCCTGATGTAGATGCCGCACTGCGAGAATTCCTACGCGAAAATTGGGACATTTTTGCCTGGCACCCTTCAGACATGCCAGGAATCCCACGCTGGCTGGCCGAGTATAGCCTAAATATCCTAAAAGGATTCAAGCCAGTCAAACAGGCTCTTCGGCGTTTTTCCGAACCCAAGAGACAGGCCATGGGAGAGGAGCTAGCCAAACTTCTGGAAGCCGGATTCATCAGAGATATAAAACATCCGGACTGGCTAGCAAACCTGGTGATGGTACCAAAGAAGGACAAATCCTGGCGCCTATGTGTTGATTTCAAGGACCTTAACAAGGCTTGCCCAAAGGATCCCTTCCCCCTCCCCCGCATCGATCAAATTATCGACGCTACCGTAGGACACGATTCATTGTGCTTCCTCGATGCATACTCCGGCTACCACCAAATTAAGATGGCAGACCCAGACCAAGCCGCAACGGCATTCATCACTCCATACGGCCCATTCTGCTTGAACACAATGCCCTTCGGGCTCAAAAACGCCGGCGCAACATATCAGCGCATGATTCAGACATGTCTGGCAAACCAGATCGGCAAAACAGTGGAGGCATACGTAGATGATGTGGTCGTCAAATCCAAGCATGTCGAAACTCTAGTAGACGACTTGAGGCTCACATTCGACAATCTCCGAACATATAACATTAAGCTCAATCCGGAAAAATGCGTCTTCGGCGTACCAACCGGAAAGCTCTTGGGCTTCATTGTATCCGATAGAGGTATTGAAGCAAACCCAGCCAAGATCCGAGCTCTGTCACAATTGGATATCCCAAAAGACCTCAAACAAATACAACAATTGACTGGATGTGTGGCGGCTGTAAGCCGCTTTATCTCCCGTTTGGGAGAAAAGGCATTACCCCTTTATCGCCTCCTCCGGTGCACCGAACACTTCGAGTGGACGGATGCCGCCACGGCCGGACTCGAAGAAATAAAAGCCATATTGGCAACAAATCCGGTCCTGGCCACGCCCAACATGGGCGAACCAATGCTATTATATATCACGGCAACACATCAAGTTGTAAGCGCGGTGCTCGTCATCGAACGAGAAACAGACGGACACAGGTTCCCTCTTCAAAAACCAGTCTACTATGTGTCCACTGTCCTAACTCCATGCAAGTCCCGGTATCCACATTATCAAAAGATAGTGTACGCGGTGTTTATGGCATCCTGGAAGCTGCGACACGACTTTCAAGAGTGTTCGATAACAGTAGCCTCCGAAGTACCTCTTAATGACATTATAAACAACCGCGACGCAACGGGCCGGATTGCCAAATGGGCCATCGAGCTCCTCCGATTCGACATAACCTATAAGCCACGGCGAGCTATTAAGTCGCAAGTTTTGGCCGACTTTGTCGCTGAATGGACTGAAGCCGAACTCCCTAAAGAGTACGGCGCATATTCCAATTGGATCATGCACTTCGACAGCTCCAAAATGTTGGCCGGCCTGGGGGCTGGCGTCGTCCTGACGTCCCCAACCGGAGACATAGTCCAATACGTACTCCAGATAATGTACATGGACTCCAACAACGCAGCCGAATACGAGGCCCTTCTACATGGCCTCCGGATGGCAGTCTCCATGGGCATTAAACGCCTAGAGGTGCGCGGGGATTCGAACCTCGCGATATCCCAAATCAATGGAGACTTCGATGCCAAAGATCCGAAAATGGCAGCTTACCATAACACCGTCCTAAAATTGTCAGCTCGGTTTGAAGGGCTCGAATTTCACCACATAGCCCGGGATAATAACCAGGCGGCGGACGTATTGGCACGCATTGGCGCAAAGCGCGATGCCGTCCCTCCCAACATCTTGCTCGAGCGGCTATTGAAGCCATTCATACTATGGGAAGGGGAGTCCGGAAACAACAATCCGGACCCAACCGCACCGCCTGACACCGAACATGCTGACACAATCGGTGGTTCTGCCAATAAAATAACACCTTCAGCCCACGAAATAATGGCAGTCATTGCCCCGTGGACGGAACCATTCCTAGCCTACCTAACTAGGCAAGAACTTCCCGAGGACCAAAACGAGGCCCGCTGCATAGTACGGTGCTTTAAAGCCTATAAGGTCCATGAGAGAGAGCTTTATAAGAAAAGCACAACCGGAGTCCTTCAAAGGTGTATCTCCGAAGAGGAAGGGCGAAATCTTCTGGCTGAAATTCATGCCGGACTCGGCGGGCACCACGCCGCAGCCCGGGACCTTGTAGGCAAGGCCTTCCGTACAGGATTTTATTGGCCGACGGCCCGGGCAGATGCTCAGGACTTAGTCCAACGATGCGTGGGTTGTCAGCTTTTTGCTAATCAAAGCCACATGCCACCTACCGCCCTCAAAACTATACCCATCACCTGGCGATTCACGGTCTGGGGGCTTGATATGGTTGGACCCCTTAAAGGAGGAACCCACAAGCAAAAATACCTATTGGTCATGGTGGATAAATTCACCAAATGGATAGAGGCAAAGCCTGTTAAGACGGCCGAATCCGGACCGGTGATAGAATTCATATCAGGGGTAGTACACCGTTACAGCGTCCCCCATAGCATCATCACTGATAATGGCACGAACTTCACGACCGACGAGGTCAAACTCTGGTGCAAAAACATGGGCATCAAGCTCGACTACGCTTCAGTCTATCATCCTCAAACTAATGGTCAAGTTGAGCGAGCAAATGGTCTAATCATGAGCGGCATTAAACCCAGACTAGTGCGGTCCCTCAAGGAATCTAATACGCACTGGGTAGAGGAGCTCGACTCCGTACTCTTGGGGCTGCGGACCACGCCGAATCGCACTACCGGATTCACACCATTTTTTATGGTGTACGGCGCGGAGGCAGTTTTGCCCTACGACATAATTCATGACTCACCTCGCATGCGCATGTACGAAGAAAGAGAAGCCAAGCTCGATCAGCAGGACAGTTTGGACGCCTTGGAGGAGGAGCGCGACGTGGCAAAAGCTCATTCCGCAATCTATCAATAGCCGGCTCGAAGATACCAAAGCAGAGAAGTACGGGCCAAAGCTTACAATGTTGGCGAATTAGTTCTACGCCTACCGGACAAGAAAAAGGACAAACTCAAGCCCAAATGGGAGGGTCCCTTCATCATCGACCAAGTCCTGACCGGCGGAGCATAGCGCTGTGGAACGCATCGGATAACCGACTTGAGCTGAACCCATGGAACACAGCCCGTCTCCGAGTTCGGCGTTTCTCCAGTTTATCGTACGAAGGATGAACCATGGCTCCTGCCAGGGTCAACATTGAAGGCTGGCCACTGGAGGGCAGCAGCCGATTCTTCTGGAGGTCGAAGTGGTTGCCTACAACGAGGCCTATCCGACTGAGGACTTTTTTGTCATTCGTAAAGTCTACAGTAATGAATTTGAGTAGGTTGTTCTTGAGGAAGTTCTTAAAATCCAGGCATTCAACGTCAGCATGGCATATGTGGTAGACCAAGCATAAGTCATGCACGCAAACCTGGATCGCGGCGGGCTTCTTCCTCTCTTCCTCCTTTAGATCCTTCTCTCGTCCCAGGACTGTGGTGAACTCAACATCTAGCCCAGCGACCCACTCATCATCTGAGTTTTCGAACATATGTCTGAAGCAAGCAAGGCATCCTTTCACCGTCGCGGAAGAACGGGTGTAGATGACGTTGAACTCATGGCCGGTGATGGTTCTAACCTTGTACTCACTGCCGATCATAGAGATTTGGGACGCCATGGATTTGGGAGGAGGGTTAGGATTAGTGGAACTGCCTTAATGTGAAAGGACGGGACGACTAGGAGCGAACCGCCGTAATATTAAAGGACGTGCAGGGACGAGTAGGAGCGAACTGCCAGTGTGCGAATGGCAGGGTAGTGGCTTTCCATTCTCCCATTATACGGGCTTCCGAGATCCCTTGGATCTGAGATCGAACGGTTGCATGGCGTTATTCTAGACCTATGGGTGAATATCCTATCCTGGAGGGTTATTCTGCAAATTTAGCATGTGACCGTTCGATCTCAGACCCAAGGGCTGCCAGCAGCTCGTATCATGGTCGTGCCTACCACGACCGTTGTGTCGCTCGCGCGGTCACGCCCTTGGAGATTTAACACGGTGCTTTAGGCTATCTGATGTTGGCATGTCATACATAGTCATCACTTATTCACTCATGCTACAACAAGGTTAGCTATAAGGTTGGCTATAAGTGTATTTTTTTACTTCTCTCTATCTCTTTCTTCATACTCCCTCCATCCCATAATATAAGAATGTTTTTGACACTAGTGTAGTGCCAAAAAAATTCTTATATTATGGGACAGAGGGAGTAGTATTTATTGCATTTGCCAAGGAGTGACCTCTTCCAATGAAATGGTGCTTAGATGTGGTGCTAAGGGCATTAAATGTCTTAGCAATCAAGTCCCCAATGCATAGGTGCTTATTAGTTTTTTTTGCTAAGTTTACTTCATTTAATTAGGTATAGACTCAAAATTTTCTTTTCACCTAGGTACACGCGCTTAGCACCGTTTCTTCCTTGGTTCTCCAAACTAGTCTCTCTCTTCTTAATTAACTTGCCACATCAGACTTTATGCCTATGTGGCAAGCTTAGCACCTGTAGGAGCAAGTAAGTAGTACAATAGTGGCCTATATGTGGAGGAAAGAGAGGCAAGGAAAAAGTGGAGAAGTGGGCTCTCATGCAAGAGCCAGCCTCTACTACATGGTGGAGCATTGGGAGAGGCACCTGTATGGAGGTGGTCAGGAATCGGGAGCCTCACGTCGGTTGTAGCGCCGCAGTTAAAATGATAATGGCAAGTCAAATCACGGGGCCCCACCTGTCCAGCAGTAACTCGCTATCAAATCACACAGCCCTACATTTGCAGCAGCCTACTCCCTCATCTTCTCGCGTCTCTGTCGAACCGACTAGGCGGAACTGCCCCGCCTACCGTGCAGGAAAATCCCCGCCCTCGACTTTTAAATAGTACTACAGTATACTCCCTCCGTCTAGGTGAACAAGGTGGAGAGGAAAACGAGAGAACTTAATGTTTATTTGCTAAGGCTGGTTGTAATGGTAGTATCATAGCTAGTAGTATCATGCATGCCAACTAGGCAATTTTGATGAGGTGTCGTAGAATTAAATGAAGAAAGTGAGAGTTGAGTATCATATCATGATGCCGTATCATAATAAATGCTATGCTACTATGTGTCATACATGGCAATAAATAAAGTACTACTCCCTCCGTTCCTAAATAATTGTCTTTCTAGAGATTTCAACAAGTGACTACATACGGAGCAAAAAGAGTGAATCTACACTCTAAAATATGTCTATATACATCCGTATGTGGTAGTTCATTTGAAATCACTAAAAAGACAATTATTTAGGAATGGAAGGAGTACATGATACTAATATATGATACTAAGCATTATTAATATCATTGCGTGCAACGAACTGACCATTCCATGTCATGTTTGATAGTCTCAAGTCATTAAAAGCATACAAGCCCCACATCTCTTATTGCTTGATTCCTCTATTTATGTCAAAAAATAAGAAACAACGTGAGACTTAATGCACCGCGCCTATGTGTTTACTATTTGGTTTTCATAAGATGACTTACTCACCTAGACCAAGGGAGTATTCGATTTGACAGTGGACGGCGCAGTTCCCGATACGGCTTTAATGCAGATGAGGGAGGGAGTGGCGGTTCCCGAAATGTTGAATGGCCAATGCATCCTCCTTCAATTAATGCATGAGGGAAGTAATGGGAGGAGGTCTGGGAAAAGAGGCTGCACGATGTGAATGCAATGCAGTGTGCCCTCATATAAAGGCGCCCCTCCATTCCAATGCATCTACCACATCGTACGCACCTAAGCATTTGCCTAAGCACCTACACTAAGCGCAAAAGAGCTCACTCCAGACCCATGGCGGCGATGGGCGCGAGTGGCCAGCGGCTGTGCTAGATGGTCCACGACGCCGGCCTGCGGCATGGCGCTGAGGATCGTCTCTAGACCATGTTGGAGACCGGCTGGTGGATGGCCGCCATCGACGCCAACTACGACTCTCAGTTGGACCAGATGATCGTTTCCACCAGCAACAAGTTCACCGTCCTCAAGAAGCTCGGACGACATCGCCGTACTCCTCCAGCCCGCGCGCCCAGGCTCCTCAACTCCTGCCACCCTAATCGACCTCCATGGCCGGAACCTCTTTCAAGCACTGGTGGCCCTGCAACTGCCCGCCGACGCCACGAAGAATGTCCACCTAGAGGTCGCGCTCGCCACGAGGCGCCTCACCCTGCAAGAATTTGTCGACCTACACATCCACGTGTACGAGCAAATCATGTACATAGGTATCTGCAAGGCCAGTGAGGACGCTACGACGTTGGCCTTCCTCAACCGGCTGGAAGCCTTGGATGCCTTTGCTGAGAAGCACCTCGACCTCGCCACAAAAGCAGTTGCTCCTTAGCCACTGGTCGGTGGCCCGGCGCACTAAGTTGAGGAGCAGGAGGTCGTACGTTGATGGATTCGTGTTTCTTCTTGCCTTCTATAACCACCACTAGCTGTGATCGCATCATCGTGGCCTTAATTCTTATTGTGATGTTGCATTCTCGTTCTGGTCAATACCGACATGTGCGATCTCTTTGCTTAATTATATGCATCACTGTAACTAGTACTCCATCCGTCAATTTATTTATAAGTCGTGCTTACCTTTTCCATCAACTTCGTGCAACGCGTGGGCATCTTGCTAGAAACACTAGAACATGTCGGACCGCGTGTGACCAAACCGACGATGCGCCAACCTAGTACTACGTACCCTGCTTATGTGGCGGAAATAGCCCCTCCCTAGCGTTTCCAATCGTTATTTCTATCTATCGATCGTGTCAAGGAGCGGAACCAAATGTTACAATTTATCCATGTTTCTCTACTCCTACTCCTATAAAAGACTCAGTTGGTGATGGTGGTGTGTCTGCCATCCGTCGTTTCTGACCATTAGATCTACATCTAACAACTGTGAGGTAAGTTGTGGCATTTTTGCAACAATAGCCCACTTCTCTGCTCCAATTTGCAGAAAACCCCTTATTATCTTGAAAGCAACCACATCCCTCCCTCACCTCATCAAAACAGACTGAGAAATATATTTTGAGTGAAAAGTACTCCCTCCGTTCCTAAATATTTGTCTTTCTAGGGATTTCAATAAGTGACTACATACGGAGCAAAATGAGTGAATCTACACTTCAAAATATGCCTATATAATACGTATGTGATAGTCCATTTGACATCTCTAAAAAGACAAATATTTAGGAACGGAGGGAGTAATATATTAGGAGTATATGAAAACAAGAGTGATTTCTTTCAAGTTTGTGAACAAGTACTACTATTCTACTACTTTGGATCCGTCGCAACGCACGGGCACATTGCTAGTAAAAGGAAAAGGCCTGCCGCGTTCACGTCGCACCCCCACACGCCCGGGAATCAGGAGTACTCCACGGCCCGTCCGACACAACACATAGCCTAGGGAAGGTGTGTTGCCCAGCATTTTCACTTTCATGTGGCACCGCCATTGAGCAAACCGACTATTGGCAAACCGCACCCCGCCGTCACCGGGTTGGAAAACAGAAATGAGGGGAAGATCTAGCTGTAGCACGGAAGCCAAGAAATTTGGTGTCTGATAGGGCTCGTTGATAGAGTAGGAACATTCCGTACTAGTACTACTCCTACTAGTACCAAGTTTGTATTCCTAATATATTACTAGTACTACCACTATACAACTAGTAGGTACGTGCACGACACAACATCGTAGGAACAAAAAATGGGAAGATCTTGTTTTGGGTGATTTATCTTTTTTTAGTCAACGTAGTATGAATAATATGATGTGGGGGGCACCCATGAAGCTTATGTGGCTTGGTTGCATGGCTATGAAAGGTTAGAGAAAAATAAATAGATAATGTGTTTAGAGTGCACTTCACTAAATAGATATACTTTGGATCCATTGCAGTGGACCGGCACATCTATATCTATACCCCCTATATAGTGTGTTAAAAACTTTGAAACTTGGTCGTTGGATGAAGCCAATCCGACGGTACAAAGATGGCAAATCCAAGCACTACTGGCCGTTGGATATCATCCACTAGATTCTACCACATGTATAATCTAGAAGACTCCATGGTTGAACTTAATCCATGGCTAACTTTGCCACAACTAAGCTTAGGCAAAGTTATTAGTTCTTCAAAATGAGAGCCACAAGTTGGCAGCCTAAGGGAATCTTGCCACATTTTGTGTGTGTATGTCATGTGGGGCCTTAGTGTGGCTTGCCTAAGGTGTGGCTTGAACCAAAGACTCACCTAAGTTAGTCAAACTTGCCTAACCTTACGTGTGGAAATCTTTGGCAATCTTAAAGTGTGGCAAGATTCCCTTAGGCAAGCCAAAGTGTGGCTAACAAAGCGACTCAACTAAGGCAAGTGTGGCAAAAATCATGTGGCAATATATGGCAAAGATAGTCACAATTCAAATAGCCCTACTAACCAAACAGCCCCGAACCTTAGGCAAGTTTGGCAACATTGTGTGATAAAGTGTGGCATTGCTAGGCCTAAAACCAAATAACCCCTGTGTCTGCCACAAAAAATGTGGCTAACAAAATGGGCACCACAAGTGTGGCAAGTTTTGCCAAGAAGTTGAGTCTATGACATGTGGACCATGTAGCTAGAAAAGTGTGGCAAGCCACAAGTGTAGCAATGAACCAAACACATGCCTAAGATATTGTGGCACGCCTAAGCTTAGGCGTGGCAATCTTAGGCTGCAAACCAAACATCTATATCTATATCTATACCCCTATATAGTGTGTGAATAACTTTTAAAGTTGGTCCTTGGATGAAGCCAATCCGACGGTACAAAGATGGCAAATCCGAGCACTACTTGCCGTTGCATATGATCTACATTCCACCAGATTTTGCCACATGTAGAATCTAGAAAACTCCACATGTGGAAGCATAATGCACAAACCACCAGAATCTCATGTGTGCAATGCATGTGTACCTTACTAGTACTAGTTGGTAGTAGTAAGAAACAAATTCCGGTTTTGGCACAAGCTCGTACTGCGGGAGCACCACAAGGCTTGCCGCAGGAGTTACATTTCCCTCTCAGGGCCCACGGGACCGAACTTCAGTGGCTTAGTGCCCGACCTATGAGTCAATGACATGCAAACCTTAAATGCGGCTGGCCCACATGTCATTCTCATGGTGGTGGCGTGGTTCGCGACTCAGTCGTTCGAGATGAACCGGCCGGTGGTGGCGTGGCCGTGGCGAGGGTGCCACAGCTGGGCATTGGGGCGTTACGAGGCGTACATGGCCACGTCGGCGGGTACTACCTGTAGTATAGAAGTACTCAAGCTGAGGATTGATGCCCGGGACGAAATGTGTCACAGCCACTGGATGAAAATTCAATGGTGCGGGAGTACGGATCAGAGCACAGCAGCAGAGCAGGCAAACCGCGTCCAATCGGGTGTGTCTGTGGTAGAAAGTTGATGGTCACTGTAGTTCAGCTGGCCCGCATGTCATGCACACGAAGGCAGAGGAGCGGTGGGGAAGAGAGGGATGATGGGCACATTGGGGGGATGAGGATCCCCTGACGCGAACAATCCTACCATTCTGTCACTGACATGTGGGACCCCCAAGCGTGGGTCCCACCTGCCAGCAAAGGAAAGGCAAGGCAAGGCAGTGATAGCCACGTCAAACGATCGATGTACATGTCAGGGGACGTCGTGCCGTGGGTTGGAGCGGTGTCGTGGGAATTGTGTGTGGGTGTGGCAGTGGTAGAAGCAAGAAACGTGATGGTCGTCGTGGTTCAACTTCCATGGACAAGCTGTCATGTCTGCTGACACATGTATATCAAAACTAGAGTGTTTATATTTCAAGCAGGTGAACAAGTATTATATCTACTACTTTGGATCCATTGCAGCGCACGGGCCAGCACATTGGTAGTAGTAGTGTCTATCTCTATCTCTAGAGGCCTTCCCTTGTTTATCCTTTTCTCTCACAAGATAAACTACTCATACAAATGCATCTTGATGTTCCATGGAACGCACGAGGATGTTTCCTTGGGGGTCTCTCCAGCGCGGCGTGGCCGTAGTTGCAAGTTGACGCCCCTTGAGATGCCGACGTTGAGGGGCACTCGAATTTCCTCCAATGAGCAGGTAAGATGAGTTTGATCACGTAGTAAATGCATTCTAAAGACTACTTCTGTGTCCATTTCCTAATTCTCCCCCTGCCCACTGTTTCACAGGTTAGGCTCGGTGCGAGTGGAGATTGGCTTGCATATGTACGGGAGGGTACCAACATCAATTTGCACAACATTTACAACGGTGACACCGTTCCCGTAGAACCCTTGTCCAACATTGGGATCAGCCATGCAACGGGCCACCGCTTGAATTGGTGCGATGGAACCATGGTGAGATTGAATAAGATAGCACGAACCTTGCACATGGCGGTCAAAGGCGGACCATGCTGTCTGTGGCCGATTTGTTGCCATACGAGTACGAATACGTTGTGCTCCTTTCTAACCGCATCTTCGTGGTGACAAACCAGGGGACTTATTTCATATGGGACACATCCTACGATATAATCCCTCTCTCCCAATTTATTTGTTTTGAATCTTTTCATTTTATAAGTTTCAAATTCAAATTTAGAGCTCCCCATCACATGTTGAGATTACAATGTCCATTAAATCGTTGCGTGCATGTATAGTAAAGAAACAAATCTCGAGTTTGGCACAAGTTTGTGCAGCGGTAGCACCACAAGGCCTGGCGTAGGAATTACATTTCCCTCTTCAGCGCCTTACTACAATTGCCTTTGAGTCAATAACATGTGGACCCGATAGGTGACTGGTCCACGTGTAATGCTCCCGAAGGCAGAGGGGCGGTGGGGCTGAAAGGGGTGCGCCGCAGGTCGGGGGACGTGTGGTGTCATGGGTTCGAGCGGCATTGTGGGAATCTCGTGTGGCTGTGGTAGAAACTTGATGCTCGCCACATTTCTGGTGGCCCACATGTCATGCACACAAAGGCAGAGGGGCGGTGCAGCCAAGAGGGGTGAGGCGCACGTCGAGGGACATGGTGTCGTGGGTTGGAGCAGCGTCGTGGGAATCGTGAGTGGCAGTGGATGAAACGTGATGGTCACCATAGTTGAACTTCCATGGACAAGCTGACATGTCTACGGACACATGCATTGCATACCGATCACTCGAAGGAGTAGTAGAGAAAGCTATATATGCAGATAAATAGTTCCTTATAGTCAAGCGGACCCATGCTACTACTTTGTTCCAAAGACATGCACACCATCGAAATAGTCCATCTATATCAATATACACCGAGAGGGAATAACTTTTTTTTACAAGAGAGGAAATAGTTCATCCATCCATAATGCCCTCCTGCTGGTGTAGCCTTTTCTTCTTCTTCTTATTCTTCTTCTTGTTCTCATTTTCTGTGGGAGACGGCTTCGCAAGAAGCTCTTTGGACCTTGCAGCTATCTCGAAACTCACACGGGCATCGAGGGTAGCATATTTTATCCGCTCGTACGTCAAGGGATAATTCTCCCATCCAGACAACCTTAATGCCACTGTCTCGTCACCCTTCTGAAGATTTGTACCGAGCACAAAATTTGCTATGTCGAATAGGGATGGTGTCTGTTTATCACAATCTTCTACAGAAATTTTGATTCTGGTTTGTAGGTCAGTGATGCTTTTCAAATCAAGGTTGTACGGCTCCAGCTTCTGTTCGTCCCCTTCGATGGCTGCCCCATAGAAGTATACGTCCTCCCGAGACAAGAAATCGTGAAGCTCGCCTGGTATGGAGGGCGCGTGTATGATGTGGTACACCAAAACATCATCTTCGAGGCACAACTGAAGGATGGCGGCGCGTTGGATCTTCCCAGTGGCACGCTCCGTGTACTCTGCGTCGAGACCGATGACCCTCGTCTCTACCTTTTCGAGGGAGTTGGATACATTGTTGATCCACTGCCAAACAACCCTTGGGTGGACGGTGACGGTGGCAACTATGCTCAACGAGCCTTCGACGAGGACATGTTGGACGCTAAAAACCTGCATCTCGATCTCTTTCGCCATCTGGAACCGTTGGAACGGAGGGCTATGGTTTGGAGAATTAGGATTAGATGGCTAGTCTAAATGAAGTAGTAGATGATTATTTAAAGAGGTTAAAACAATGTGAACGCAGTGGGGTTTGGATGCAAATGAAGATGAAGGAGAGGTGAAGAAGCCGAGGAAAATTGGTTCCCGATGGAGAAGTAAATGGGAGAAGTGGCGTGCAGGCAGTTGATTAGACAGCTAGTTAGACTAAACGAAAAGGCTATGCGGGTAGACTGAGCAGTCGTACCTGTTCGTGTACGGGCCCATCCTTCCTGATAGGTGGGACCTATGCAAACAGATTAAAAAATGTGTCGTAGCTGGTTCAGATGGATATTGGCGCGTGAGTGGGAGACACAACATTCTATGGTTAAGGAATGCTCCCTCCGTCTAGGTGAGTAAGACACCTTATGAAAATCAGGTTTTCTCAAAACCTTTAGGCATGGAGCATTAACTTCCTGCTCGATCCCCTCCCAGCCTTGTTAGCCAGTGTTCTGTTCCTCTGCTGCCGCGTTCTACCTTTCCATTTTTCCTCTTCTCAAGTGTGGAACAATCTACATGCCGTCCTTGATGCACCAGAACGACCACTGCATGCATCATTGCAGGGCGTTGATTGGGCCTGCTTGGAGAGCTGAAAAGGCATCCTTATAACTATGTATTAATTGCTGATTTTGCTTCCATTTGTAACAGCGCCATGGTTCGAAGTTTTGCTCGTCCCGGTGCTCTTTCTCGTCCAATCTACAGCCACCTATGTTGCACTCACCTAGACAGAGGGAGTACACGGTTATCCTCATCAAAGGCCCATCTTCGCGCTTCCGCATGCACGAGAATTTGGTTCTGCTTGCAATATGGATGATACCTGGAGGATGAAGTGAACAGGCATGCTAGCTCGGGAGACCTATTTCCGCTATACAATACTGGAGTACTCATGTTCCTACTACTAGTAGTATTAGTACAACTGTGGTACACTTGATGGTCAAAATACTATTCATCCGGTCCTCATAGTGAAGTGAGAACACCCTGCGCCTGACACTAGTCCAGGCGGCGTGTTTAGGTTACCAAAGTTAGCCTCACCCTGTGCACTGTGCAGTCTGTCACCGCAGATGTATAGCACATTGGCATGCCTCGCCTCATCTCCTTCTCCCCTCCCATAGCACGACTCCATCTCCATCTCCGTCTCCATCTCCATCTCACTGTGCCCCCGTGTACCGCCGCCTCGCTCGCCTCCCCTAGTACCACTATTGCCTCGCTAGACACTCCAGGACCGACAGCCTTCTCCCCCGTAAATCAAGCCCCCCAAAAACCCCACCTTCCAAACTCCACCATCGCCGAACGCGAACCGCGCAGCATCCATATGAACCGCGATTGGAGAAATCTCCCCAGTGACATCCTCGACCTCTGTTGTTCGTGTATGGATATGTTGAGCGCCCTGCGGCTGGCTGCATGCTCGAAGGACATGCACACGGCCATCGTCGAAGCGAGGCCTAAGCTTTTCAAGACACCCTGCTTGCTGCTATCTGGTCTTGCAAGATTGGCTCACCATGATATGGAGGCGTACATGATGCTCGTCGACTTCAATCCTATCTCCATTAGCCGAAACTTCTTTGCAAGTATGTAGTGGGTCGCCGTACATCATTTCCCTCCACTTCAATCCGATCACCATCACCCAAAACTTCTTGGCAGGTATGTACTGGGTCGACATGAACTCCCACTAGATGGCTGCCTTTAGAGAAGACGGTAAAAAGTTGGTGCTCGTGAACTTCAAGACCTCCCATGATATTATCCTTCCTCCGTTGGATTATATAGAGTTTTACCATCGCGGTCCAAGTCATCTAGATTACTGCCAAGTGCCCACACGACATGCGAATTATGCAGACTCCAAGCTAATTGCCTTGTTTGACCGCGGACTCGCCTATCTTTACGCCGGTGCCTTCTTTAGCTGGAGACAGCTGAGCTCACAGTGGATCATCATCAAAGCTGATACACACTTCTGTGATGCTATTGAACACAATGGCATCATCTACGCAATCGACAAAGCAGATGGCACCACGTATTGCTGGGACGGCGCGTGTAAGTTGTTTCTGTCTCATGTTAATGATGACGCCATGACACTGTTTGAACTTTTTGTGATGATTGGCATATCCCTTTTTGAGCAGAATTTGAGTAGAACAATGGCAATGTATTAGAAACATCGTAAATCAGCTATATTTGGAATGAGTTAATTCATGCGATTGTGACCATGTCATTGCAGCCAATTTGTACCCCTGAATAATCAAGCAGTTAGGAATATATGGATATTCTCCTTATTTTTACAGTAATCTATATACTACTACTAAATATGAGTGTGTATAAATGTCCATGTTAGTTTACTCATTTTCATGATGTAGAAACATGCACCACACTGCTGGTTTCATCTAACCATACATTAGGGAAGTAAATGTGCATATGGAGAACTCTATATTTGGAAGTAGTGAAATCATGTAATGCTTACCATGTGTACATACCTATATTCGCCCTTCAGCAATAAATGGCTAGAATAATATCCTCACAAAAATTTTGCCCACAGAACACGAGTATATAACAATGCATGGTTGTTAGTTACCTTGAAGAATTTGTTTATGAGGACAAAACATGATTACATAACATGCATGACATGGTAGTTTCCTACGAAGAATCGATTGCGAGATAACATGAGTATAACCATGCATGGGACTTCTATATTTTTGAACCCAATATACATTTGCCTGTATTTTCCTCCTAGTTCCAACAGGGACATATCAATGTTGTTTCTTGCATTATCCTACTCATACTCTGAACAATGTTGATCTTACATTAACAATGCCTGTCCTTTTTGATATGATGCAGTGTCCCTATAGTTACTGCCCTTTGTAATCACACCACCTTTGCCAAAAATAGGGAAGCACAACTGGTTCCTCGCTCGATCAGAAGACGGCAAAAGACTGATGATCATTTGGACACATGAGCCGGAAAAGTTATATTACAAAAAACCCCATTGTATACAAGCACCGTGAAATACGTGAGTATCCAAACAGTGGTTGTTACGTCTATGAGTAGGATACCAGCTTGTTGGGGCCTTCAGTATTTTTAGTTGGAGGCAGGTAAACAGCCTTGGTTCACACTCTCTATTTCTCGGACTCAATTATTCGATTAACCAGGAGATCACCGTTGGCAAGGACATTGATGGCAGAGAGGCTCTGTTTGCTATGGAAAACTGTGTCTACACGGCGAGCCCTAGGAGTTCGGGAGCAAACTCCCCTGATTGTCAACGATACAGCCTGCAACCAAAAGAAGGTGAGAATGACAAAGGCATCCGGATTAACTTTTATCCTTGGATGTCTCAATTACGACAGGCAGTGATGTGGTTCAAGCCTTCAGGTTGCTAGGTAACTGGGCTGTTGCATCGAAAGGGTGGAGTACTAGTGTGTCCGGATCACTGGTCGCTGAAGCGGGGCTGCAAATTACGATGGTGTTGGATCATCTCTTCGAATAACTTTGTTTTCTTTGCTGCTGGTTTTGGATGGATAGTTCTTTCTTTTGTTATGCATATTCCTTGTCATTTGGTCATCCTCGTCTATGTCACTCTTACTATGTAATAGTTGCCTCTGTTTAGAATGTCATTCTCGTCTGGATCACGAGAGTCTGAGCGCTGTAGATGGGTCCGTTTTGGTGGTGTAGCAAGACTTCTTATGAACTATCATGTCTTGCTATTTATGTCAGTAGTAGTCACTAGTCAGTGTTTGAATGTTCTATATATCGTTTTTTTCAAACTGTTTATTGTCTCGAACTATTGGTGGGCTAAATGAGGGCATCACCATTCTCTAGTGTTCAGAGTATATCTCCTTTTTTCAAGTTATATAATTTGAGCTCAGTGTCTTTTCGATGATGTACACTTGTTTGGGCCAGTGAGGTGTTGTTGAATATGGGCCGAGTAGTAACGCATGCCAAACAGGTCAATTATGACTCTCAGGCCGGGCTCTCAGAAGATCCTCAAAAAAAGGCCGGGCTCTCCAAAAAAGAAAGAATAAGGACTCTTAGGCCGACATGTGGGCGCCGCCGGTGTTTTCGTGCGCTTGCGCGCCAAGAGCATATTGGCGCGTGTTCGGAATTCGTGCTACCTTTTCATCCCCAATCTCCCGCCCCTTCCCCACCTCTGGAATCTCGATTACTACTCCAATCCCCCCCCCAAATCCCCCTCTTGTACTCCCTGTACTCAAGCGCACTATCATGTCGCTGGTCAACACAGATCTCCGATCCGGAGATCCTGAGGTCCGTCCTGCCTTCGATCGCTGCATGCTATCGATCAACAGTGGCATGGCGGCGATTGACGACCAGTTTGCCGGCAAAGTGCTGATGGTAGCCATCAACGGCGATCGGCCTCCCATCTCGCCGAACGACCTTGTCAAAGCTCTTGGCATTGTGCACGGCATCCAATAAGTGACTTGCTCATCGAAGTCTGTCCGCCACCGGCTGATTTCTTCATCAGGTTCCGGACAACTTTCGACTGCAGTCGTGTGTTCAAATCTTCCCGGCGTTTGTTCTGTGATGGTGCGCTGGTGAGCTTTGATCGGTGGCACCCAGGATGGGGCTTGGTGCCCTCTGACCTTGAGTTTTTAACAAAGCTTACCTTCCACGGCATGGCTCGACGTGCTTGGAACAGCGAGTCCATGAATGAGCTTATCAACGACCTTGTAGGTGAGCTCGTAAGTATGTTTGTTCCTCCAGACAGCTGGGCTCTGACGGTTATGGCAAGGATGAAGAAGCCGTCCACCATACCGAAGGTGATTGGTGTTATGATACTGGTGCAGGAACCGGGGTTGTACTATTCGTCGCCACCAAGGCCGCCGCGGACCATGTTAGGGTTGTACATGTATCGAGTGTTCGTGCATGTCAAAGAAGTGGTCAATCCATCAATCGAAGTTCTGCCGCCGCCGCTGGTGCCAGGGTCCGTCGATGACGTCCATTACATGAGTCAACTCTGGACTTTCCCCGTGTTGCTCGGAATGATGGATGGCATAGGGCCTACTCCATCGCGTGGCGGAGGCCAGTGCTTCTTTGGGAGAAGAGGCAGGGCTGGCTACATGGATGGGCTCTAATTTGAGGTAACAACTGAATCTTGTCAGATACTAGTTAAAACTGAGCTATGGGTGTGAAGCATAGATATGCCAGTACATTTGATTGTGACCTGTTCTAATTTTGTACCTGAACTTTTTTTAGAAAGGGATGCACGTCAACTTAATGTCCTAGCAGAACTTATTGTGTTGTCTGTCTGTTTTCTTTGCACAACATTGAAGATATTTCCCCGTCATTGATAAAGACGATGAACCGTTATGTATGACTTCGTTGGTTTCAACATAGCCCTACCCGTAGCGATCCACTGCTTCCATCCTGATTGTGCCGCCTGCGTGAAATTTTTGTATGCAAGTTCAGTGTGCTATGATGTTCTATATGATTGTGTCAACTACATAAGTTTTACTGAGCATCAGCAATGGGTCTCTCTCTCTCTCTCTTTCTCTCTCTCACACACACACACATACACAGACACACACACACATGCGCGTGCGCACACACACACACACACGCACAAGCGGGACCCGTTGAATTATTTATTTGCTCGTGACAGCTTTTAATTAGGTTCCACTGTAATCTAACTTTTTTCTTAAGTTATTAATTGAGCCCAGTGATTTCAAAACGTTGTACAGAAGCCTTGTTTGGGCCTTTCCAGCATCGCTGAATGTGGGCTGAGTAGCCATGTTAGGTTGTACTATACTACACAGGCCCTTTTTTCAACATCAGCAATGCAACTAGGCCGACAGTTGTACACAATATCCGGATCAACTTGTTATTCTCCGCCCCGCTGGGCTGCAAACTTTCCTAGGAGGTATGCATTAGGCTTAACAAGAAAATGGACTTTAAGAAATAATAAATGGGATGTAATTATAATAACTAGGCAGTAACTATAAAAAATGCACCAAACGCATAATTAGTTTAGAAAATATATTATTTTTGGAATTTGAAATTTTTAATTTCATTAGTTGTTGCGCGCGCAATATTTCGTTGGATTTTAACATAATACAACTTTATTTTGAAATTATATTTAATCTGACTAGAAATTTCGGATAAAAATATTTCGGATCCCATCAAAATGTGGGAATTTTTTTTGGATCCTGTTTGATCGGTTGTTTGAAATTATTAATCGTTGTCCTAGCTAGAAGTTGGGTTGTACTTTTAACAAACTATAAATGGGCTGTAGTAAATTTCATTAGAATTAAAAAAATGGGTTGTACATTCTTACAAATCGCAAATGGGCTATATGTTCTCTGGCACACACTTGTGGGCCTTCTAAGTTGACGCGTCCCCTAAAAAAACTAACTTGACGAGTTTGCAAGGCTTCGTCAACAACACACGGTTCTAGCAGCTGGGCTATTGGATGTCCAACCAACGGATGTCGTGCTTCTTCTTCAATCTTGGATATTCTTGCTTCAGCAGCCCAAAAAATGATTCCTCCCCCTGACATCCGCGGCACACCGTTTCGGAGGCTGGTCTGTGGGCCTACTAAGTTGACGCGTACCAAGGGCTTTGTCAACTTAGTCAATATAAACGATTCTAGCTGCAGTGACCGTACGATGTCCATCCAACGGCCGTAGTGCTTCTTCAACCTCTGGTCTTCTTGCTCCAGCTGCCCAAAGTAGTGCCGGTCGTGCCGCGTGCTCCTGCCTCCCGTGGCCAGCTGTGATGCCGCGGGGGCCTCACCGCCCCGTACTACTCCCACCGTTGGCTAGGCCATCCCTCTACTCACCCACACCCCCTGTTATTCTGCAGCGAAGGTAGCCTCACACCATAGCCGAACCAGTGAACCCTCATACTCCTCTCCGCGCGGGCTTCCGCTGCTGCGTCTTCCCCGGCTCCGCGTCGTCCCCTTCCTAGGCCTCGCTATCGTCCACCGCCCTGGTGCTCTCGGCGCGGTGTGGTCAATGTGGTCAACGGCCGACTTCCATTGGAAGAGTACTGTACGTGGAGAGGCTGACAGTTGGATCCACGGCGGCAGCAAGGAAGTGCCTCCTTATTACGTGCAAAATAATTATTCCTCCACCTGACAACAGGGACCCACCGGATGGGCCACCTTATTTCGCGAAAAAAACGTTCCCCCCCCCCCGACTGCTGGGACCCACCGAACGGGCCACCGTATTTCGCGAAAAAACGTTCCCCCCGCTGTCAGCTCAGACCCATCGGAAGTTCCTCCTTATTACACACGAAAAAAATGAATACTTCCCCTGCTAGCTGGGACCCACCTTGGTGGGAGGCTGACTTGTGGGCCTACTAAGTTGACGGGGACGGAGGGCTTTGTCAACTTAGTCAATATGAAGGATTCTAGCTCCAGTGACCGTACGATGTCCATCCAACGAACATAGTGCTTCTTCAACCTCTGGTCTTCTTGCTCCAGCCGCCCAAAGCAGCGTCGGTCGTGCCGCATGCTCCTGCCTCCCGTGGCTGGCTGTGCTGCAGCGGAGGCCTCACCGCCCCCTACTATTCCCACCGCTGGCCAGGCCCTGCGGTGACAGCACCCTCACACTGCAGCCGAACCATTGAACCCTCGTACTCCTCTCCGCGCGGTCTTCCACTGCCACGTCTTCCCCGGCTCCACGACATCCCCTTCCTAGGCCTCGCCGTCGTTCACCGCCCTGGTGCTCTCGGCACGGCGTGGTCAACGTGGTCAAGGAACGACTTCCATCGGACGTGGACTATATGTGGAGAGGCTGACACCTGGGTCCACGGCCGCAGCAAGGAAGTGCCTACTTATTACGCGGAAAATAATGATTCCTCCACCTGACAGCAGTGACCCACCAGACGGGCCACCATATTTCGTGAAAAAAAATGTTTCCCCCCTAACTGCTGGGACCTACCAGCTACATCTTCGCATGCAAGGAAGAGCGTCCATATTATAGGCAAAAAAATGATTCACCCCCTGACTGCTGGGACCCACCAGCTACATCTCCGCACGCAAGAAAGTGCCTAACAGTCCGGACCCACCTGGTCGAAGCGTACGAAGCGTTGTCATTCTGATCACGAACATGTACATACATACTGGTCGATGTAGAGGCGTGCACGTGTCGTAGTTGAGGCGCGCGCGTAGCATATACACGTACGTACAGCAGCCAGGGTGCAAGAAAGTAAATACAGCTACGTACATACATATGGGCCGGGTCTCGAACACTTACTCGCGCATACGTATAGCCAGGGCTCGTGTACATGGCTGGGTCGGAACGGAGAAACAGCATCGTCGTCGTGTTCATGGGGAGCCAACCGGCTGGGTCGGAATGGAGTCGTGTTCATCCGGAGGGCTTGGACGAAACAGACGATGGAAATGAGGCCTGGCATACCGCAGAACGGAGGAAACGGCGTTGTGTTCGACTGGCCACGTTCATCGGGAGGGGTCTGGCGTACCGCAAAACGGAGGAAACGGACTTGTGTTGGACCTCATACGGTCGAAACGGGGTCCTGTTGATCGGGAGGGGTGCGGCGTACTGCAAAACGGGCAAAACGGACTTGTGTTGGAGCGCTATGTTCGAAACAGGGGTCGTGTTCATCGGGAGGGGTGTGGCATACCGCAAAACGGGACTCCACGGGATACTGTTCATCTCCACCGTCGACCTCCTCCAGCCTCCATGGTCTACTGTTCATCCACCGTCGACCTCCTCCAGCCTCCACCTGCGACTGTTCATCCACGGGCTCCTGTTCATCCAGCCTCCACCGCGAGCTACTCCACCGGCTACTGTTCAACCACCCCTCTCGACAGGCTCCTGTTAAACCACCCCTCCACTGGCTACTGTTCATCCACCCCTCCACCGTCTACTGTTCATCCAGCCCTCCACGGGGTTGTCCTGTTCATCCAGCCCTTCACGGGGGCCTATTCATCCAGCCCCAACCGGCTCGATCGATCAGGGTCCTATTCATCCAGAGGCAACACCACGGGGTCCTGTTCATCCACCCCCACCGCTCACTATTCATCCAACCCCCCTCCTCCCCCGCAACGCTCACTATTCATCCAGAGGTAGCATCAATCGGCTTCAGTTAGCAGAAGTAGCGAAGCAATCGCTCGATCGGGTTCAGTTAACAGCCATCGATCGATCGCTCGGGTTCGGTAACGCGTAGCCTACAGTGCAATCGCTCGGGTTCAGTTAGAGCCCAACGCATCGCTCGGGTTCAGTTAGAGCGCAACGCCTCGCACACACGCGCGTACGTGTACGAGAGAAATGCGCATCGCTCGGCCCCGACCACCCACCGTAACCAGGAACACCCCGATATTTTCCTCGCCCTCGCTTCTACCATGGTTTTTTCCGTCATGGACGGCCCAAAGAATGTCATGCAGCTGCGTCTCCGGCCCGCCCAGGACGAAAAGCCCATTTTTTGTCATGATTTTTTGTCATAGAAGTAGGAACCCACCACATCTATGATGATACCGGGTTTTGTCACAATTATCGTCATAGAAGTGTCATAAGTATGACAGAAAAAAATTTCGTTCGGCCCAAAATGTCACGGATGTGTCTTTTTTTGTAGTGGTAGAGGTGCCAGAGCTCAAAGTAAAAATTGAGAGATAAATTTTTTGAGAGGCATACTTTTCCCGTCAACGAAAACGACCGGGTAATCCCAACACTTTCCATGCTAGATATATCATAGGCGGTTCCCAAACAAAAAATAAAGTTTATTCCCTTTTCCACCATTCTTTCACAATCCATGGCTAGCCGTATCCATGGGTGCCCTTCATACCAACACTTTCCAAGGAATTTATTATTTGACAACATAAAATAAATTTTTTTTTTATTTTGGGACTGGGCATCCCTAATACCTTTATCGTACTCTCGTGCAATGACAAGTGAACAAACATTCATCTTGAGAATAACACATCTAGCATGGAAAATATTGGCCACCCCCTGCCGCTTCATGAGTGGTACGAGCACACAAAAAGGAAATTATTTTGAAATTTTAGAGATGGCACATACAAATTTGCTAAGAATGGCATGGGAATACCGCATATAGGTAGGTTTAGTGGACTCATATGGCAAAACTGGTTTTAAGGATTTTGGATGCACAAGTAGTATTCCTACTTAGTACAAGCGAAGGCTAGCAAAAAGGTTGAGAATCATCCAACCAAGAAGCAAAAAATCTCATAAGCGAGCATTAAGCATAACTAACACCGAATAGTGCACCACAAGTACGATGTAATTTCATTGCATAACTATTGACTTTCGTTCTTGAATAGGGAATCACGAACATTAACATCAATATTCTTACTAAAGCATAATTACTCACCAACATGACTCACATATCATATCATCATATCTCAAAACTATTACAAAGAATCAAGTTTAATTTGTCCAATGATCTTCATGAAAGTTTTTTATTATATCCCTCTTGAATATCTATCACTTTGGGACTAATTTCATATGTTGCTTTTGATAAGCTCAAAACAAATTTAAGTGAAGAACATGAGCATAAAAATTTTCTTCTCCCAAAAAAATAATATAAGTGAAGCATGAGAGAAAATGACAAACTACTCCAAGAAGATATAAGTGAAGCACTAGAGCAAAACACAAACTACTCCAAAAAGATATAAGTGAAGATCGAGCGAGTAGTTAAGTAAATAGGTAGCTATGTGAAGACTCTCTCTTATTTAAAACTTTCAGATCTAAGTATTTATTAAAAAGGCAAGAAAAATAAAACAAAATGACATTCAAAGAATAGCACATGTGACGAAGCAAAAACATAGGATCAACCGATACTACCCGATAATTGTTGAAGAAAAAGGTGGGATGCTTACCGGGGCATCCCCAAGCTTAGATGCTTGAGAATTCTTGAAATATTATCTTGGGATGCCTTGGGCATCCCCAAGCTTGATCTTTTATGCCTCCTTAATTCCTTTTATATTACGGTTTTCCTAAATCTCAAAAACTTCATCCACACAAAACTCAATAGGAACTCGTGAGATAAGTTAGTATAAATCAATGCAAAAACCTTATCGTTCTCTACTATAGAAAATCACTAAAATAATTATTTAACATTGCATACTAAATGCCTCTGCATATTTAATACTCCTATCCTCAAATAGAATCATTAAACAAACAAACACTTGCAAACAATGCAAACATAACAGCAATCTGCCAAAACAGGATAGTCTGTAAAGCATGCAAGAGTATCAATACTTATTTAACTACAAAATTATGAAAATTACCACACTTTAGAAAATTTATGAAAGCTTATTGTGCAAAAAGTTTCAATATTTTATCACATTCTGAATTTTATCAGAAATTTTTGCAATAGCGACAAACTTTCTGTTTTGAAACAGTAACATGTAGACTTGCAAAATAAGCATGGCAAAGGTTATACTTGACATTTTTATTGAAAGAAAAGATGCAAAACATTATTATAAATAACATAAAGCAAATCCTAACAAAATAAAATAATGCTCCAAGCAAAACTCGTATCATGTGAGGAATGAAAACATAGCTCCAAGTGAGATTACCTATAATGTTGGTGACGAAAGAGGGGATGCCTTCCGGGGCATCCCCAAGCTTAGTTGCTTGGATCTTTCTTGAATATTACCTTGGGGTGCCTTGGGCATCCCCAAGCTTAGGGTCTTGTCACTCTGTATTCTCATCATATCGATGTCTCACCCAAAACTTGAAAACTTCAATCACACAAAACTTAACGGAACTTCATGAGATAGGTTAGTATGATAAAGACAAATCATTCACTTTGGTACTATCAAGATAATATTCATAATTATTTCCACACAATTCCTACTGTAGCATATAATTTCTATAATTTATATTGAGCAATATAAGCCATAGAAACTAGGAAACAAGCAAACTACGCATTGAAAACAGAATCTGTCAAAAACAGAATAGTCTGAAGTAGTCTGTACTCCAACCATACTTCTGTTACTCCAAAAATTCTGAAACTTTAGGACAACTTAGATAATTTGTATATCTATCACCTGTAAAAAAATTCAGATCAAAATCCCATTCTAGTGAATTTTCAAAATTTCTGGACTACCCGCAAAAGTTTCTGTTTTTGCATAGATTCAAGTCAACTATCATCCACACTATCCCCAAGGTTTTACTTGGCACTTTATTAAAACAAAAGCATAAAACATGATTACTACAGTAGCTTAATCATGTTAACACACAAAAACAGTAGGGGTAGATGATGTGGACACAACTATCATAAAAATGTCTACAAAATTTACACGGCAAATTTAAAAACAGGAACGGATGAGGTCAAAGAGTCATCAAGAGAGGGTACTTGGAGATGGAAGATGAAGATGCATGTACGTTCAATTCACAAGAGGAAATACTCATGCATGGGCCTTGTCATCCATCCATCATGCATGTCATCCATCCATCAAGCATGCAGCATGGGCCACAAGTTGCACCAGACCATGAGCGTTGAACTTTGCTCCGAGGATAAAAAAGGGATAATTGTATTTATACCCTTAGTTGTGTCCCCCTCAACCGAATGTCCCCTAGTTTTTAAAACACGTGGTCTTGCCCGACCCACTTTGTCATCTTGTGCTTTTGCCCTTTGACCATTTGACTGTAACTTTGAAAACTTCATAACTAATTCGTACTAAATCTAAAAAATGCAAATAAGATACCAAAATGTTTGGAAAAACATCACCTGTATGTCAATGTCACTTGCATTCATGAAAAAAGTGTTGGTAAGTGTCCATCCAAGTTTTAGCTCTTATCATACCACCATGAACAGGAAAGTCTAAAAAAACTACAAAAAAATCAAGAAAAATTTGGTGCCAAAGAATTGTAAATGTTTTAAGTGCTTGCCAAGTTTCATGAGGTAATGACATTCGTGGAAGTCGTGGCAAAAAAAACAGTCTATTTTCGAGTGTTGACTATTTTTTTGCCACGACTTCCATGAATGCCATTCCCTAATGAAACTTGGCAAGCACTTAAAACAAGTACAATTCTTTCGCACCAAATTTTTCTTGAAGTTTTTGAAGTTTTTTAGACTTTCCTGTTCATGGTGTTATGATAAGAGCTAAAACTCGGATGGGCACTTACCAACACTTTTGTCATGAATGCAAGTGACATTGACATACAGGTGATGTTTTTCCAAACATTTTGGTATCTTATTTGCATTTTTCTGATTTAGTATGAATTAGTTATGAAGTTTTCAAAGTTACGGTCAAAGGGAAAAAGCACAAGATGACAAAGTGGGTTGGGCAACACCACGTGTTTTCAAAAATTAGGGGCAATTCGGTTGAGAGGGACACAACTAAGGGTATAAATACAATTATCCCAAAAAACAACTATGTACGTGGGTCTTTGGATGGAGCGTCGTGTAACATTGGGTCACCAAATAATAGACCAGCAAGCCATGTACGCTCTATACAGGCTTAGGATTACCCATCACACCAACAGTCAGAGGCGGAGTCAGAGGCTGAGGCCGTCCATAATAAATACTTAGCATCTTTTAGGGTTTAGACTCGGGTTTTGTTTAGAGAAGTTTAGCTATTGCTACTTTTATTTTTCTTCACTCGTAGCGGCTAGTTCGACCGTCAAGACATCCTATCGGAACCCCATCTTGTGAGATTTATTCCATCTAGCATATTCGCAATTTTGAGATTGCTTGGCTATTATTTCCTTGCATGTTCTTCGATTTTCCTGCAGAAAAAATCCTTCGTGGATAGGTCGATCGTGCCGTTGGCTCGGTCGATAACACCGTGGAGTTGGTTCAGCGATTGCCATGGATATTAGTTGTGTACGGTTCTCCATGTACGGTTGGTAGCCGGATCGTGAGGGTCAAGTCTCACCAAAAATCATAGTTATCTCCCTCTTATCGAAAGATTGGGCCCAGTTCTCGTCAAGTGGTATCAGTTTTCAGGTTCATAGGTGAGAGATTTTCAGTTTCATTAGATTAGATTGTTTTCTGTCCTACAACCCACAAAAATCCAACAAAAATAGATTAGTTCATCTGCTACATCTATCTTTTTAGCCTTTGGCAATTTTTACATATAGTATTTGTGTAGTTGAATTTTGGTTGCATTCATCTAATACTAGTGTTGGTTTAGATTAGTTAGGGAGAAAATTATCTACTAGATCGATCTGGTTTTTGTCCACCCTAAAGAAATCCCTTCCACTCAGCAGAAAAAACGCAACAAGATTGCGCCGGATTATTCCTGTTTTGCCGATTCTTGCGTGCGGTCAGAGTTCACATCCTTCTCGTCCGCCGCTTCCCTCGCGTACAATTTCTTTTTCTTTGCCGGCCGCACGCGTCCTACACTTGGTCTACCGCGTACACCGTCTTGCATCTACACTTGACATCAAACAACAGCCCACTTGTGTCTGCTAGACCGCATCGTTGTGTCTGCCATAGTGCGTTGCTACTCGATCACTGTTTGGAGTTATCTGGCCACATCGTTCCATCAATATCTTATCTCAATTGTATGTTTTCTTTTCTCATGTTCTCTTCATACGTGTGTATACACATTGGTAACTGGCTTGGTCATAGGAAAAAGTAAGAAAAAAAGGGAAGTGCGAAAAAAAGAGAAAAAGGTGAAAAAAAGAAAAAGTAAGAAAAAGTTCAGGCCAGTTAGCATCTTTTGGAATATATCTTACTGTCCAGAACCTTTACTTTGTTCATATACTTGATATCCGCTGGACAATTTTTATGCTTTTGGTTTGCCATTTATATCACACTTATATCTAGATATTTAGAGCATTCATATTTTCACCGGCTTACACTCATTTGATTCAGTATCTGGGCTTAGATTATTTTATCTCTTACTAGTCAACTACCAGCAGTATTTAGGAGTTTGAGCAATTATTCAATTTGCATTGCTTTTTGCTAAATTGTGTCACTGATATTGTGAGTTGAGAAGCCTTTGCCAAGCTACAATTTTTCCTACCAATAAGTACAGGTCCCGGTTCTACTGATTCCTAGTTATCGCTCCATCCAATATTCATCGGTCGTTTGAAGCCAACACCAATGTGCTGATCACCACTTGTTGCATTGGTAAGAACAAGTAAGAATTTGATACTAAGCTTGAGTGTGAGCGAATTTTTTTCTCTCTCCACCACGTCCTACTGGTTGATAGGGTTTATACACTATGTTTTTTCTCTTTTGCTAACAATGGCACATGATCAAATCACACTTGAGGGCCTCACTACAGACGTGAAAGTCACCAGCGAGCGACTAGCCCAACTTGAGGGTGCTCAAATTGCGTCCGAAGAGAGGCTCAACGCCATAGAGGATGCACAGGGTGTTGCGAACACATAGCTAAAGGACATCTTGTCACATCTGGACGAGTTGGGGACTGCACCTCCCGTCAACAAGAATGTTGATCCTCGCAAATCCACGGGTGGCACCGCTATTTCGCGAGCTCGACGTGTGTCTATGGGTCATCCACAACACCCAACTACTGTCGCTGATGCCGCCACCATAAACCAGCACCAACGCATTCCCCCCCGTGTCAATGATGAATATGGGGATAACTACGCGGATTATTCCGGTGACACCGAGGACGACCAAGCGGTCAACCACCACAATGACCGTTCTCATCAACAACTGCGTTTCAACCGTCGAGGTATGGCACGAGGTCCACCCAGGTATGACAATCGAGATTATGACCACTCTAGTGCTGAAATTAAATTTACTATGCCTGCTTTCAATGGTAAATATAATCCAGATGTTTATCTTGATTGGGGACTTACTGTTGAACAAAAAATGGCATGTCATGATGTTCCCGAGAACCAAAGAGTTAGGGCAGCCACTAGTGACTTTACAAACTTTGCTTCTATTTGGTGGAGTGAGTATTGTCGTGTTAATGCGAACAGTATACCTTCTACTCGGGATGATTTAAAATGAGCTATGTGAAAACGTTAGGTTCCTTCATATTATGCTGTGATAAGCTCAATGAATTGCAGCGTTTAAAACAAGGTAGTAGTTCCGTAGAGGATTATTATCAAGAATTGCAAATTGGCTTAGTGCGATGTCGATTAGTTGAAACCGAAGATGCTATGATTGCTAGACTTTTAGGTGGTTTGAATCGTGATATTCAGGATATATTGAACTATAAGGAGTACAATTCTATTACACGGTTGTTTCATTTTGCTTGTAAAGCCGAAGGGAAGTACATGGACGACATAACAAGGGACGAAGCAACTTTTCTGCAGGTCGTCACTCATCCTGGACACACTCTCCAACTATCCCACCTACTACTGAGGCCACACCGCATATCTCGAATAATCGTGCACTTCCAACAAGTTCGAAATCAGCTCAAAAATCAACAAGTTCAAAGTTGAGAAAGCTAAATCAATGGATCATACTACGCAGAGGATTGCTATCAATTCTGGAATTTTTCCGTTGAGTGTCTTAACTTTTGAGTTGAACACACCGTATGGGCATATAATTAGTTTGCATCCCCATAATTCATGTATAGACTCTATGTGGGATAAGATTTATCATGATATTACTTATGGCATAAAACTTTTGCTTGCCCCTCATGAGCCACGTTTGAAAGAGAATATACATGTTGCATCTATTTCTGTTATGCCCTGTGATGACTTTCAGGTATACAAAAGTCACAGACAACTTTGTTTTCAAGAAAGGGAGGATGATGTGGCATAAAAATGTCTACAAATTTACACGGCAAATTAAAAAACAAGAAAGGACGAGGTCAAAGAGTCATCAAGAGAGGGTACTTGGAGATGGAAGATGAAGATGCATGTACGTTCAATTCACAAAAGGAAACACACATGCATGCGCCTTGTCATCCATCCATCATGCATGTCATCCATCCATCAAGCATGCAACATGGGCCACAAGTTGCACCAGACCATGAGCGTTGGACTTTGCTCCCAGGATAAAAAACAACTATGTATGTGGGTCTCTGGATGGAGGGTCGTGTAACAATGTGTCACCAAATAATAGACCAGCAAGCCGTGTACACTCCATACGGGATCAGGATTACCCATCGCACCAACAGTCAGAGGCGGCGACCGTCCATAATAAATACTTAGCATCTTTTAGAGTTTAGACTCGGGTTTTGTTTAGAGAAGTTTAGCTATTGCTACTTTTATTTGTCTTCGCTCGTAGCGGCTAGTGTGACCGTCAAGACATCCTATCGGAACCCCATATTGTGAGATTTATTCCATCTAGCATATTCACAATTTTGAGATTGCTTGGCTATTACTTTGTTTGCATGTTCTTGAATTTGCTTGCAGAAAAATCCTTCGTGGATAGGTCGATCGCGCCGTTGGCTCGTTCGATAACGTCGTGGAGTTGGTTTAGCGATTGCCGTGGATATTAGTCGTGTATGGTTCTCCCTGTACGGTTGGTAGCCGGATCATGAGGGTCAAGTCCCACCCAAAATCGTAGTTATCTCTCTCTCATCAAAAGATCGGGCCCTGTTCTCATCAGTAAATGTTGGGTTGTCTCCCAACAAGCACTTTTTTTAAAGCCTTTTAGCTAGGCATGGAGATTTCAATGATGCTCGCATAAAAGATAAGAATTGAAACACAAAGAGAGCATCATGAAGCATATATCACACATTTAAGCCTAACCCACTTCCTATGTTTGGGGATTTTGTGAGCAAGTAATCCATGAGAACAAGAACCAACTAGCATAGGAAGGCAAAAACAAGTACAACTTCAAAACAATCAACACACAGAGAAGAAACTTGATATTATTGAGATATGTAAGAGCATATGTTCCTCTCTCATAATAATTTTTAGAAACATTATGAATGGATTCAACAATGTAACCATCACATACAGCACTCTTTTAATGATGCAGAAGCACAGAAGATTTATTCTCTTTATGGCATACATGTCATCATAATAATCATCATAGATAGCAACTTTATTGTCATAGTCAATTGAAACCTCTTCCAAAATAGTGGATGTATCACTAAATAAAGTCATGACCTCTCCAAATCCACTTTCATCATTGTAATCATCACAAATAAGAGGCATGCTATCATCATAATAAAGTTTCTTATCGAAAGTAGAAGGAATCAAAGGATCATATTCATTATGCAAAGCATCCCCAAGCTTAGGGTAAGCATTACTTGCAGCAAATAAATCTTCAAACTTTTCATACTCATCAAACATAGCATCCCCAAGTTTGTGGTTTTGCATATCATCACAATCATTCTTATCAATAGCATGAATGGCACCAATATTATAGCAAACATTATTATCATATTCTTCCAATCAAGTGCTAAAACGATTTTCAAGATCATAAGAGACGTCATTGTCTTCCTAATCATAATCATTACAAGTCGTAGGCATCACAAAATCATACTCAATATCATCATCCTCCATCAACATATTTGATTCACTTTCATGAGGCACAATGATGATAGGAGCAATATTACTTGGGAGAGTTACCTTTTTACCTATACGTCTCCTTCTTTTCCTTTTCTTCTTCACCACCTCACGTATGGGTTTAATCAATTTTTCCGAGCTTCTTGTTGGAGAGATTGATTGGATAGGAAGCTCCTCCTCGTTACCTGATTCATCATGATAAACACTAGGAAGGTATTGGGAAATATTTTCCCTTTCATTAGTTCTCTCTTCATATTCTATTTGTTTTCTTATCTTTAGATAGTTGGCAATATAAGGATTCTCAATGCAATTTACCGCACAAAACATATAAGTTTCCTCTAGATCAAAATCAAGAAATCTATTGAGATTCAATTTTGGAATACCCTCAGTTATACGTTTCATTTCTTCATACCCCAAAACAAGACTAAGCTCTTTATGATGCTCAAGGGTAATCAAGTTATCACAATTTTTGGATATGATTTGATCATGAAACAATTTGCATTGGAGATTTATCTGACCACGTTCATTGCAAAGTTCACAAGGATGGCGAGAAAAATTAAATCTTTCAGCACAATCATCTAGCCTCTCTTGCAACTTTTTCGTTTCTAAATATTTATGCTTCTTACAAAATCTATCTTCCCTTTTTGGTGTGCATTAGCACTCCCAATTCACTCCGCAAAAATTGACATTCATATAGGAGACATCATTATCATGACTAATGCAATCATCATTAACATCATGGATATTCAAAGAATTCATACTAGCAATATTGCAATCATGCCCATCATCCAACGTTTTTATGCCATAAATTTTGTTGAATGTTTTTCTAGCAATTGAGCACGATTATCAGAATCCTTATTCTCAAGATAGACATTATAAAGATAAAGGACAACCTGAGGTAACCCAGTCTCCATTTTTTTGTAGTTTTCTATTATAAAACCGAACTAAAGATAAAACAAGAAACTAAAAGATTCAATTGCAAGATCTAAAGATATACCTTCATGCACTCACCTCCCTGGCAACGGCGCCAGAAAAGAGCTTGATGTCTACTACACAACTTGTTCTTGTGGACTCGTGTTGGGCCTCCAAGCGCAGATTTTGTAGGATAGTAGAAAATTTCCCTCAAGTGGATGACTTAAGGTTTATCAATCCGTGGGAGGCGTAGGATGAAGATGGTCTCTCTCAAACAACCCTGCAACCAAATAACAAAAAGTCTCTTGTGTCCCCAAAACACCCAATACAATGGCAAATTGTATAGGTGCACTAGTTCGGCGAAGAGATGGTGATAAAAGTGTGATATGGATGGTAGAAATATATTTTTATAATCTGAATAAATAAAAACAGTAATGTAGCAATCGATAAAAGTGAGCACAAATGGTATTGCAATGCTTAAAAATGAGGCCTAGGGTCCGTACTTTCGCTAGTGCAATCTCTCAACAATGCTAATATAATTGGATCATATAACCATCCCTCAAAGTGCGATGAAGAATCACTCCAAAGTTCCTATCTAGCGGAGAACATAAGAAGAAATTGTTTGTAGGGTACGAAACCACCTCGAAGCTATTCTTTCTGATTAATCTATCCAAGAGTTCATACTAAAATAACACCAAATAATTTCAGATTCATAATACTCAATCCAACACAAAGAAACTCAAAGAGTGCCCCAAGATTTCTGCCGGAGAAACAAATACAAGAACGTGCATCAACCCCTATCCATAGATTACTGAGGGAGTCCTGGATTAAGGGGTCCTCGGCCGTCCGGACTATTGACATGGGCCGGACTGATGGGCTATGAAGATACAAGATAGAAGACTTCTTCCCGTGTACGGATGGGACTCTCCTTTGCGTGGATGGCAAGCTTGGTGTTCGGACATGTAGATTCCTTTCTCTGTAACCAACTTTGTACAACCCTAGTCCCCTCCGGTGTCTATATAAACCGGAGGGTTTAGTCCATAGAGGACAATCAAAATCATATAGGCTAGACATCTAGGGTTTTAGCCATTATGATCTTTTGGTAGATCAACTCATGTAATACTCATATTCATCAAGATCAATCAAGCAGGAAGTAGGGTATTACCTCCATAGAGAGGGCCCGAACCTGGGTAAACATCGTGTCCCCCGCCTCCTGTTACCATCGACCTTAGACGCATAGTTCGGGACCCCCTACCCGAGATCCGCCGCTTTTGACACCGATATTGGTGCTTTCATTGAGAGTTCCGCTGCGTCGTCACCAAAAGGTTTGATGGCTCCATCAATCATCTACAACAATGCAGTCCAGGGGAGGTTTTTCTCCTCGGACAGATCTTCATATTCGGAGGCTTCGCACTGCAGGCCAACTCGCTTGGCCATCTAGAGCAGATCGGCAGCTACGCCCCTGGCCATCAGGTTCGGTTTGGAAGCTTGAATTATGTTCCAATATCTGTGGAGACTTGATCGTCACCGGATTCGAGCCCACGACAGCCGCTCCCTGCCACCGCTATGAACATGACCTAAATCTGTCATCGGACCGTGCCCAGGAGATAGCGCCTGTAACTGCTCTGGCCCTAGATCCGGAGCAGATTGCGCTGTCCGAGGATGGGAAGCTCAACCCCACCGCGGAAGCCACAGACTCAACGGTGTTAGGGCCGCACATAGATCCAATCTCGAGCGGGGCTTGTGTCACCGGAACCTCGGATTCGTCTCCGGCCATAGGTTCCGAACTGCATGCATCCGCGCCCATTGAACCTGATCCGGCGCCAATCGTTGAGCTCAGCTCCGTGGACATCTTCCGACACTCACCTCCGGAGACTCTCAGCCAAACTATATCCGGTTTGGATTGGTGGCTGATGAAGGAGAATTCTGTTTCCCACCCACCACCCACTGCACAGCCACTGTCGAAGACTTAGCCGACATGCTCGATTACAACTCTGAATACATCGACGGTACGGATGAAGATGCCGGAGAGGAGCAGGCATGAAAACCACTGCTTATAGGGCGCTGGACAGCCACCTCCTTGTATGACGTATACATGGTGGATACACCCAAAGAGAACAACGGTGACAATGAGAAGGATCCAGTTGAGGATAAACCTCCTGAGATACAGCCAAAGCGCGAACGTCAGCGGCGCCGCTCTAAACCACTGTAACGCCCCAGATTTGTTGCGCCAGGTGTCCACCGTTGTTGCCATGTCATTTGCTTGCGTGTTGCATTTTGCCATGTCATCATGTGCATCTCATTTTGCATACATGTTCGTTTCATGCATCCGAGCATTTTCCCCATTGTCGTTTTGCAATCCGGCACTCCTATGTCATCCGGCGTCCCCTTCTTGTCTCTTTTCATGAGCGGGTGTTAAACATTCTCGGAATGGACCGAGGTTTGCCAAGCGGCCTTGGTACACCACCGGTAGACCGCTTGTCAAGTTTCGTGCCATTTGGAGTCCGTTTGATACTCCAACGGTTAACCGGGTAGCCGCAAAGGCCTCTTTTGTGTGCAGCCCAACACCCTTCCAAAATGGCATAATAACCCATCCAAACCCCCTGCATGCTCTCGGTCGTTCGATCACGATCGTGTGGGCAAAAACCGCTCCTCATTTGGACTCTCCTAGCTCCCTCTACCTATATAAACACCTCCCCCTCCGAATTTTCGGGTCCAAACCCTAGTCCCTTCTCCACCGCGCCGCCGGACATGTCCATCCATGCCGGACATGTCCGCCGGGCACGTCGCGCGGACCAACCATGGGCCGCCACGCCACTCCGCCGCCGCCTGGATCCACTCCACCGCCGCCACATGGGCGCCCGGCGCCCCGCGCCTCCCACCGGCCCGCGAGGCCCATGCCTGGCCCGCGGGGCCCGTTCCCTCGCCGTCGCCCGAGGTGCCCCGCGCCGTCGCCCGAGCGTCCGCGCGCCCCGCCGCCGTCCTTCGTCGTCGCGCCGCTCGCCGCCCTCGGCCGCCGAGCCGGAGCGCCTCCCCGCCGACCTCGCCGGCGCGCCCCGCCTCTCGCGCCGCGCGCCGTCCGCCGCCCTTCGCACCATCCGCCGCTGCCGTTCACCCACCACCACGCCATCCCGGCCAAATCCGGCCGCGGGAAGGCCGGATCCGGCGCCCCTCCTCTTCGGCCATCTTCTTCCCTGGCTCCGGCGAGATTCGCCGCCACCTCGCCCGTTGACTTTTCCCCGAGGTGCTAATTTCCACCAAGTCCCTGAGATATTTTACCTTCTGGTGCATACTTTGACATGCCATATCTCCATGAACGTAGCTCCGTTTCATTCATATAATATACCGAAGTGTTCATCATGATATGCTCTACATTTCATTCCATTATCCCATGCTTGGTTTAGTTCATATTGATGCCCTAATCGTCGTTTCAAGAGTGCTATATGATGTTAACTACTGTCTGTTAACAAAACTTGCTGTTTTGTCTTTTTCATTACATTTTGTGTGTGCATCCTATGAGCTTGATTTCTACATGAGTTTTGAGCTACATCATGCCATATTCAAGGTGGCGCAATCCATGTATTTTTGTGAGTCTTGTAGTGAGTGCATCGAGCTCGTGAAGTAGGGTACTTGCTGTTGCTGTTTTGCTAGTCTAAATCTTCTATATCATGATGCTATGTAAACCTGCTGCTACAAGTCATTCTATGCATAATCTGGCGATGTTCACTAAGAATGTTTTGTTATACATGTCATGCTCTATCCATCCATGCCCCTGGTTGCATTTATATACTGATGTAGCTTGTTGTAATCTTGCTCTCAAATTGCTAAAAAAATATTGCTGTAAGCCTGTTAACATTAAGTTCAGTTTTGCCATGAGCTTTGCTAGTGATCAATGCACCCTATGAACTTTCTATTGCCATGCTTAGCTTCATAAACATGTATTCTTACTGTTTATCACCTTGTCATGCCATGTATTGCTCTGTGATGAGTGGTTAAAGCTCACCAACATGCCTATTTATTGTTGTTCCTGCCATGTATGAATCTGTCACATCATTTGCCATGTTTGCATGGATGCTACCATCTTTTCTGTTGATCTTTGGAATAAGTTCAGTAAGGGAGTTTTGTTCGTTGTCTTTAGTAATAGCATGTCATGGCTTTGTTTGCCATGTTAAGTTCTTGTAGCATGTTGTTTGATAGCTCTAAACATTGTAACCTGATATTATTTCTGCTAAGTCTGAAACTGTTATTATTTCCAATCTTGCCATGTCCTTTTGAGCATGTTATATTGTTTTCTGGAGATAGCTCAGTGTTCATGTTTTGTCATGCTTTACCTGTACTTCATGCCCATGCCTTTTTTTCACGTTGAGATGCTGTAGCATATAGTTTTGATGCTTACTATATGCCTAGTTGCTGTTTTGGACAGCTTGTCTTCTAAACTTGTTTCATGTGTATGTGTTGAACCGTTGCTCCGTTTTGAGTGTGCTCTATATGAAACTTGCTTAGTTTTGTATGTAGTTTCATGTTACCTTTTTGCATCCATGTTTTGAGAGTGTTTGATTGATGTTTGAATGCATTTTGCATCAATGTCATGTTTAACTTGTTTTGCTCATATCTTCCTGGTCGTAGCTCCGAACTAAATGAACTTTATATGTAACTTGACTAGAATTTCATGTAGAGCATCTTGGTGCATCTTAACTTGCTGTTTAACAACTTCAACTTAATGTTTGTTCAGATCTGGACCAATTTCGAAATTTGCATATGAGGACTTACCGGATTTGTTATATGTTGTTTCCGGCCTCATTTAAACTTGCTTTGATGTGTTGTTCTTGTTGGCATCATCTCTTGCCATGAGTAGCCTCATCTATCTTTGTCATGCATCATACTTGGTTGAGCATCATGTCATGTTCATGTGTTGTGTGCTTCTTCTCGATAGTTCCCGTTTCGTTGCGATCGTGAGGATTCATTCGTCTACGCTTGGTTCGTCTTCATGGCTTCATCTTCTTCATGGACTCGTTCTTCTTCCTTGCGGGATTTCAGGCAAGATGACCGTCACCTTGGATCTCACTACTATCATTGCTATGCTAGTTGCTTCATTCTATCGCTTTGCTGCGATACCTATCACTTGTTCTTCAAGCCTCCCAATTTGCCATGTCAGCCTCTAACCTTTTCCCACCCTTCCTAGCAAACCGTTGTTTGGCTATGTTACCGCTTTGCTCAGTCCCTCTTATAGCGTTGTTAGTTGCAGGTGAAGTTGAAGATTGCTCCATGATGGACATGATTATGGTTGGGATATCACAATATCTCTTATTTAATTAATGCATCTATATACTTGGTAAAGGGTGGAAGACTCAGCCTTATGCTTAGTGTTTTGTTCCACTCTTGCCGCCCTAGTTTCCGTCATACCGGTGTTATGTTCCTTGATTTTGCATTCCTTACGTGGTTGGGTGATTTATGGGACCCCCTTGACAGTTCGCTTTGAATAAAACTCCTCCAACAAGGCCCAACCTTGGTTTTACCATTCGCCTCACCACCACCTATACTTTTCCCTTGGGAGTCGCTCTCTCGAGGGTCATCTTTATTTTAGCCCCCCCCCCCCCCCCCCGGGCCAGTGCTTCTCTAAGTGCTAGTCTGAACCGAGCTGCCTGTGGGGCCATCTCGGGGAAACTTGAGGTCTGGTTTTACTCGTAGCTAGTCTCATCCGGTGTTGCCCTGAGAACGAGATATGTGCATCTCCTATCGAGATTGTCGGCACATCGGGCGGCTTTGCTGGTCTTGTTTTACCATTGTCGAAATGTCTTGTAAACCGGGATTCCGAGACTGATCGGGTCTTCCTGGGAGAAGGAATATCCTTCGTTGACCATGAGAGCTTGTGATGGGCTAAGTTGGGACACCCCTGCAGGGTATAAACTTTTGAGAGCCATGCCCGCGGTTATGTGGAAGATGGGAATTTGTTAATATCCGGTTGTAGATAACTTGACACCTGATTCGAACTAAAACACATCAACCGCGCGTGTAGCCATGATGGTCTCTTCTCGGCGGAGTCCGGGAAGTGAACACGGTTTTGAGTTACGTTTGACGTAAGTAGGAGTTCAGGATCACCTCTTGATCATTGCTAGCTTCACGACCGTTTCGTTTGCTTCTCTTCTCGTTCTCATTTGCGTATGTTAGCCACCATATATGCTTAGTCGCTGCTGCAACCTCACCATTTTACCCCTTCCTTTCCCATTAAGCTTTGCTAGTCTTGATACCCATGGTAATGGCATTGCTGAGTCCTCGTGGCTCACAGATTACTACAACAACAGTTGCAGGTACAGGTTATGCGATGATCATGATGCGAGAGCGATGTTTGCTTGTTTTGGAGTTCTTCTGCTGCTTATTCTTCGATCAGGGGATAGGTTCTAGGTCGGCAGTCTAGGCTAGCAGGGTGGATGTCATTTGAGTTTCTGTTTGTGTTTCATCCATAGTCGGATGTTGCCCTTATGTATGATAATGTTGTATTCGTGTGGCATTGTATGCCTTATGTATGTTTCCCTATCTATTATGTAATGTTGATGTAATGATATCCACCTTGCAAAAGCGTCTTCAAGATGCGCTTCTATCCTTGGTGGGACCTTCGAGTTCCTTTAGGATAGTGTCGCATCTTGGGCGTGACAACCACACCATGGAAAAAGCAACTATACCGGCACAGGAGAAAATAATACTCCAGACGATGATGAAGACAATGAAGACCCCGTTGAGCCAACCTCCGAACAGGACGAACGGGAAAATCGGCGAGTTAGCCCTGATGAACAGGCCACGAATGAAGACTCGGAGGACAGCAACTACCTTCCGCTCTCCGAGGACGAGGTGAGCCTCGGCGATGAAGACTTTGTCGTGCCCGAGGAGCCCGTCAATCAGGAGCGCTTTAAGCGCCGGCTAATAGCCACTCCAAGGAGCCTGAAAAGAAGCAGCAGCAGCAGCAGTAGCTTCAAGCTGATCAAGATCTGCTCACCGATAGATGGACTAATGTCCTAGCAGCCGAAGAATACAGCCTCGAGCGCCCAACCAAAAGTTACCTGAAGTGCAAATTGCTACCCCAATTCGATGATGAGACACTGGAGCCTGTCCTACCAGCGCATAATGCGGCTGACCGACCACCACGTGGCCGGGACAAAGCGGCAACTCAAGCCGAACACCAGCCCGCACTACCTCGCCATAAAAACAGAGATACAACAGCTCGGGGATACACATATGACCTACGGCATGACCTGGAAAATAGAGCAGGTCAGACTAGATCGATCTATGGATCGCAGGGGCGTGCCTCGATGCACGAGATGGCCATCCGGCCGGACGTGACAAACATAACCACGCCCGGACCGAAGACCGCAGATGAACTCCATCCGAACTAGGTCACGACTTGGCCCGATATAGAGGCACCGCACACCCCCTTTGCTTCACTGATGATGTAATGGAACATGAATTCCCGGAAGGGTTTTAACTCATGAACATCGAGTCATACGATGGGACAACAGACCCCGCAGTATGGATTGAGGACTTTCTTCTCCATATTCATATGGCCCGCGGTGATGATCTTCATGCCATAAAATACCTCCCACTAAAACTCAAGGGACCAGCTCGGCACTTGTTGGCGATATAACTATTGAGTATAAACTGCCCAGGAGGGGCCGGTTTACCCTCAACCATAGCGAAGCCCATGAAGACTCAGAAGATGGCGTTTTACTATGAAGCTTAGAGGGCCGGAGCCCGAAGGCGGATTAGGGCCCATGATAGCAAACGGCCATGGTTATGTAACTTGTGTTGTAAGTTAGGAAAGGAGAGACCGAGCCGGACCCTTGTATGAGTCGGTCTCGGGACTTTGTAGACCGGTCGGGCATCAACCTGTGTATATAAAGGGACGACCTGGCGGCGGTTCAAGGACAGACAACAACTTGAGGCTCAGGCAAAGCGTATCCGCTCCCTGATCATCGAAACCCAATCAATTCCATCACAACTAGACGTAGGCTTTTACCTTCATCGAAGGGGCCGAACTAGTATAAACTCCCGTGTCCCTTGTCCGGTTTAACCCCTTCAAGCTAACCCGTAGCGATGGCTCCACGACTAAGTCCTTTCTTAAGGACATCTGACATGTTAATTCCATGACAGTTGGCGCCCACCATGGGGCTATCGCACGGTGGTTTCGAGTTCTTGAAGTGCAGCTCTGAAGGACTTAAGGGGTACATGGTCGGCCGGATGACCAAGAGTCATCGCGGCAAGCTCTACATCAACAATGAAGGGTGGGGCCCCGAGGCCGGCTCAATCGAGTACGGGTACCGGGTCCCCTTTGGCAGAATTCATGTCTTCATCGGCAAGATCGGTGAACCGGGCCCTGAGCCGGACATCTGCACCGACCTCGTCGAAACGGCTCAGCGTGCGAGTCCAGCTCGGGTTAAGCCTGCCATGAAGCATGCGTTCGTAGGATGTGTCCATGAGATCGGATCTGAACCGGTGTCTGAAGGCGAGACGACCGTCTATTCCGACGGTGAGTCATCCACTGGCGAAACCGAGTCCTTGTACCAGATTCATAACGGTGTGTTCGAAGGATATTCCGATAGCAATAGTATTCCGGACCTCCTTGAACCGCCAAGTCGGGTTGCTGTTCACATGGCCGGAACACAGCCCACTTTGCAGTCTTCATCTACAGCGGCAATGAATACCGGATCAGCAGCCGCGGTAGGAGTCCCGGCGCGCCGACCGGCTCAAGTCCTCTCCGGTTTGATGGATGCCTGGGCGACTTTGTTAACCACAGCAGTCACCCCGGAGACGCGGGATCAGCACAATGCGGACATTGCGAAGCTAAAGGACCAGATAACGCAGGCTAAGGACAACCTGGCAACTGAGGATGCTAGGATGGCTGAAGAACGGGCCGCTTTAGATGCCCAGTGACAGCAGATACAGGCGCAGAATTATCGGCTCATGCTGGATCGGACCGCGTCAGAGGACGTAATGCGAAGGAAGTACCGGTCTCGTCTGCCGCCGGTCTACGAAGGATTGAACGTCTTCCAAATGCCAGGAGCTGGGCCGATCAATCCGGTAGCTTCAAACCGGACTGATGCGCCTAGGACAGCTCCGGATCAACTACGAATAATAGAACCACCCCGGCGAACGGATAACCCGCTGCAATACGTGTCTACACCGCCGGGTCACTTCTCGAGCCCTCTGGATAACATGATTGCCGCAGCATCATGCCTGGCAGCCATTCCGATGGAGGGCGATTCACTGGCAGCAATTGAAACGCGGCGGGCTAGGGACCTTCTTCAAACCGTCGTGGTACAGCAGTAGGCTTATTCTTATAGCCGGGATAGAATTCATTCAACCCCTCGTCCGAGCCCAAGCTATAGCAGGCACATGGATGAACCAGAAGTGTCTAGCAGTGCTCAGCGTCGTAATGCTCAAGACGTGGTGGACAATGGCAGAGCACGAAAGGAGGCCGCTTTGGGTCGTCATCAACCCGCCCCGGTTCAGCCAGCGGCGTCAATAGACTGAGGCACCGGGCTTGCCTTCAGTTCCTGGGGAGTGTTGTGTCTTATTCCGGCTCTCCGTAATGTGCGTCTGCCCAAAGATTTCAAGGGTCCACGTAAAGTGCCTAATTATACTGCAGATCAGCCACCTGAGGCGTGGGTTGAAAGTTGTGAGAATGGAGATGCTAGATCTAGATGAAGCGGCCTGCGCAAAGTACTTCAAGATGATGTTGGAAGGGACGGCCCGTACTTGGTTGAAAAATTTGCCAGCTAACTCCATCGAGTCGTGGGATTAGCTGAAGGCCCGGTTTATAGCCAATTTCAAAGACACGTGCAAACAGCCCATGTCCGTTGTGGACCTGGATGCTTGTGTTCAAGGGAAGAACGAGTCAACAACTCATTGGGTACGCCGGGTTTCAGAAGTTTTGCATTCGTCCAACCGGATTAACGCTGGTCAAGCGATCATAACGCTGGAGCGCAATTGCCGGTTTAAGTCACTGAAGATGAAGTTGGGACGGCTCAAGCGCCACTGCAATGACATGGGAACCCTCATGGCAGCCTTGGTCAAGTATGCAAATTCTGATAATACCAAGGATCCCGATTCTGATGATGAGAAACCGGAGAAGGGAAAGAAGAACGGCGGTGCAAAGGGACAACAGCACAACCAAGGAGGCCATGGGAATAACGGTAAGCGTAAAGCGGATTCAGATTTTGTGGCTAACGCTAATGTGCAGCGTCGTAAGGGTAAACCGCCCCAGCGCGGTAGCGGAATGAATCTGGAGCGCTTGTTCAATCAGCCCTGCCCAAAGCATGGGACCAAGGAGGTTCCTGCAACGCATCTCCGGAAGGATTGTAACATTATGAAGGAGTTCAAAAACTCTGATGTTTTCCGGTATGATCAGGGTCCATCAGGCGGTTCAGGTCCAGGTTTTGATGGTGGCGGCAGCTCAAACTCTGGATTTCAGAATAATCAGGGCAACCAGAACAACCAAGGTGGTAATAACCAGCAGAGTAATCAAGGAAATCAGCAGCAGTCGGGTTACTAGAGTCGCCCAAAGTAGTTGAATGGTGGCCAGTATCATGTGTTCACCACTAGTTTGTGCAAGCGTGATCAGAAGCTCCACAAGAGGGCAATCAATGCTGTTGAACCGGCAGTACCACGTTATCTGCGGTGGTCCGAACAACCTATTGTGTGGAGTAGGGAGGATCATCCGCCCCGGGTTGACAATCCGGGTCACCTGGCTTTGGTGGTGGCGCCTCAGGTAGGAGGTTATAAGTTCACCAAGGTACTCATGGATGGAGGAAGCAGTATCAACATTCTGTATTATGAGACCTTCCGTCGCATGGGCTTGACAGACAAGAGTCTTAAACCGTCCAACACTGTTTTTCATGGTGTGGTACCAGGAAAATCGGCATATCCTATAGGTAAGATCGCTTTGGAAGTTGTGTTTGGTGATGAACATGACTCCCGGTCTGAGACATTGACCTTTGAAGTGGTGAGAATCCAAAGCCCATACCATGCACTGTTTGGGCGACCGGCTTATGCAAAATTCATGGCGAGGCCTTGTTATATTTACTTGCAGCTCAAGATGCCGGGTCATAAAGGGACTATTACGGTTCACGGAAGCCGAAAAATCGCTTTGGATTGCGAGGAAGGTGATGCGGCCTATGCTGAGTCGGCTTGTGCTATAGAGGAGCTAAAGTTTTATAAGAAAAATGTTGATCCGGCAGATATGACCCCTCTGAAGAAGCCCACCACTGAGCATGACCCGACCCTGCATTTCAAACCAGCTGACGAGACTAAACTTGTTGACTTCGTGCCTGGCGATTCGTCCAAGCAATTCAGCATCAACACAAATCTAGATCCGAAATATTAAAGAGTGCTCATCGAGTTCATCCGTGAGAACCGGGACATTTTTGCATGGAAGCCTTCTGACATGCCAGGTGTACCGAGGGAACTCGCTGAGCACACTCTTAATATTGATCCCAAGTTTAAACCGGTCAAGCAGTTTCTTCGTCGCTTTCATGAGGAAAGACGCAAGGCAATTGGTGAAGAGGTAGCCCGGCTGTTGGCTGCTGCATTTATCGTTGAAGTGTTTCATCCTAAATGGTTGGCTAATCCGGTGCTTGTTCTTAAGAAAAACGACACTTGGCGGATGTGTGTGGACTACACGGACTTGAATAAAGCTTGTCTGGCCGATCCCTTTGCTCTCCAGCGTATTGATCAGATAATTGATGCGATGGCGGGTTGTGAGCGCCTGAGTTTTTTGGATGCTTATTCAGGTTATCGTCAGATCAAGATGGCAGTTAAGGACCAGGAGAAGACAGCTTTCATCACACCCTTTGGAGCCTTCTGCTATGTTTCTATGCCCTTTGGGCTCAAGAGTGCCTAGGCAAATTATCAGCGTTGTGTGCAGAATTGTCTTCACACGCAGATTGGGCGTAATGTTCATGCCTATGTGGATGACATTGTGGTAAAATACAGGAAGAAGGAAACACTGATAGATGACCTCAAGGAAACGTTTGACAATCTTCGAGTTTACAAAATGATGCTTAATCCGGATAAATGTGTTTTTGGTGTTCCGGCAGGCAAGCTCTTAGGTTTTCTGGTATCCAACAAGGGCATTGAGGCTAATCCGAAAAAAATCAAGGCGATTACATCCCTAGCTAAGCCGAAGTGTATCAATGATGTTCAGCGTCTGGCGGGTCGGATTGCAGCCCTTAACCGGTTTATCAGCCGTTTGGGAGAGAAGCCAATTCCTTTGTATCAGATGTTGAAAAGATAGACGACTTCGTCTGGAGTGACGCAGCCAATGCGGCTTTTGAGGAGTTAAAGCGGCAGTTGGTTGAACCGCCGGTTCTTGCAGCTCCGGTTGATAATGAGCCCTTGCTGTTATACGTGGCTGCCAATGCCCGAGCGGTCAGTGTAGCAATTGTGGTTGAGTGTAAGGAGGCTGGGAAGTAATATCCGGTTCAATGACCTATATACTACATCAGTGAAGTCCTGATCGAGTCAAAACAATGCTATCCACATTGGCAGAAGTTGGTGTATGGGGTTTTTATGGCAAGTCAAAAACTCAAGCAATACTTTCAAGGCCATCCCATCACAGTGGTTAGTTCTGCTCCTTTGGGTGATATAATTCAAAATAGGGAAGCGACTGGCCGGGTTGCCAAGTGGGCAATTGAGCTTGGCCACACGGTCTGAAGTCTGTGCCTTGAACAACCATCAAATCTCAGGCCCTTGTGGACTTTATCAATGATTGGACCGAGTTGCAAGGACCAGAAGACAAACCGGATAATACATACTAGACTATTCATTTTGATGGATCCTGGCAGTTGGAGGGCTCGGGGGCTGGAGTTGTCCTTACTTCCCCTCGAGGTGATAAAATTTGCTATGTTCTCCACTTGATGTTTCCCTGTACTAACAATGCAGCTGAGTACGAAGCTTTACTCCATGGTCTCCGTCTAGCTAAAGAGATGAACTTAAGTCGAGTTTGTTGTTTTGGAGATTCTGATCTGGTGGCTCAGCAAGTTTTTGGTACTTAGGATTCTAAGGATACACTCATGGTGACTTACGGACGTGAGGTGGATACTGTGGCGGGTCACTTCAAAGGGTATCAGGTTGAGCATATCGATCGGCGTAAAAACGAAGCAGCAGACGCTTTAAGCCGGCTTGGATCTCAGCGTAAACCGGTACCTCCCAATACCTTTTTAGATATCTTGCATAACCCGTCTGTTAAGTTGCTTACAGAAGAGGATTTGGTTGTTCCTGATCCGGAGGCTCAATTGGTGGCCGCTTTGCACATTGTACAGGATTGGACGGTTACATATCTGGCATATATGAACCGGGGCGAGTTACCAGATGATGAAGTCCTGGCTCGACAGATAGTCAGGCGATCCAAGTCCATGGTTGTTCACAATGGCGAGTTACAACACTGTAGCGTTTCACGCGTATTTCAGCGTTGTGTTTCTCCAGAAGAAGGCCAAGAGATCTTACGGGAAATTCATCAAGGAGATTGTGGTCATCATGCTGGCTCAAAGTCCCTGGTTGCAAAAGCTTTTCGTCATGGGTTCTACTGGTTGACAGCTCATACTGATGCGGAGGATCTGGTAAAGCGATGTGATGCCTGTCAAAAATTCTCACGTAGAGCTCATGTTCCAGCTCAAGAACTACGGATGATTCCTATCACTTGTCCTTTTGCTACTTGGGGGCTTGATATGGTGGGCCCTTTAAGCGTTCCAAGGATAAGAAGACTCACCTGTTGGTGGCAGTGGATAAATTCACCAAGTGGGTTGAAGCGGAGCCTGTCAGCAAGTGTGATGCAGCTACGGTGGTTCAATTTCTCAAAAAGATTATCTTCCGCTTTGGCTTTCCACATAGTATTATCACGGATAATGGTACAAACCTTTCCAAAGGTGAGATGGAGGATTTCTGTCAGAGAGAGCACATCCGGCTTGACTTAGCATCTGTGGCGCACCCTCAATCCAACGGTCAAGCGGAGCGAGCGAATCAAGAAATTTTGAAGGGTCTTAAAGCCCGGCTCATGATTGCCTTAAAGCGAACGCCGGGTTGTTGGGTGGAAGAATTGCCTTCTGTGTTATGGAGCATCAACACCACCCTCAATCGATCAACAGGTTACACACCTTTCTTCATGGTATACGGGGCAGAGGCAGTCCTACCAAGTGATATTCGTCATGACTCGCCCCGGGTTGTTAATTATGTTGAAGCAGACAATGAGCAAGCACGCCAAGAGGCGCTGGACCTGTTAGATGAGAAACAGGACATGGCTCTGGCTCGATCGGCGGTTTATCAACAAGACCTGCGGCGTTATCACAGCCGCCGGGTTAGGACAAGAACCTTTCAAGAAGGCGACTTGGTGCTCCGGCTCATCCAGGATCAGACCGACATGCACAAGTTATCCCCGCCTTGGGAGGGGCCCTTTATGGTCAGCAAAAATCTGCACAACAGATCATACTACCTCATTAACGTTCGAGACAACTCACGCAGCTCTGAGGAGGAGACCCAGTGGCCGTGGAACATAGCTCTCCTACGGCCTTACTACACTTGAGCCATAGGCTTTTCTTATGTACATATTTTGACAAGGTATATATTATGATCAATAAATAAACCAGCATCCTTGCTATAAGCAGGGCCTCTGCTGTTTTTCTCATATATCCTTTGAGTTACATGGGGGCTTCAGCTGACAAAGCGGAGTACTACCTGTTAAACCGGCTATCACGCCACAACATAGCTTGGGAGCTTCACACCCAAGGGGCCAAAGAGAGTCTGGATGCTATGCACAGCTCAGACATAGGCACCCAATGAGCACAGCTCGTCACGTTACTTGGGGGCTCCTTGTGTCAAATACCAAGGAGTTTGAAAGGAACCTTGTAGCTGGGTATCGACCCACGGCTTGGAAGCCTGGTATATTTACCTAAAACCCCGGGTTAACCTGCCTTTATCAAGTAAGACACTCCTATCCAGGTAATCCTGGCATGACCCTCCGAACATTTGATAGTTACTCTCATTGAGACCCTGAACTTGTCAAAGTTAAAACAGTGATTGGTTAGTTGGAGGTCCATCTTAAAAGGCTTTGTTAAATGGTTCAACTCAGCGGCCTGGCAACCCATGAAAAGCCTCGAATTTGGGCCTGGCAGCCCTTGAAAAGCCCTGACTATATGGTTTTATTTGTGTTTGTCACTTCTCTTTGGATAAATTTTATGTTAAACCGGTTTCTTTGACCTGGTATGATTTATCAGTCATCTTATTAGCCCGGTGTTCCTTAAATCGGCTTGGTTTTCAACTACAAGTTGACAGACCTTATTATCAAACCGGAGTTTGTTAACCCGGCCTGGCTTTGACTACTTGTCGCCAGTTTTGATCAGCTGGTGTTTATCATCACCCGGTATGACTTATTATACGCTATTAGTACGTAATGGAGTTATACAAGAATTACAGATTTGGGTCTTCACCCTTATTACAATCAAAGTTGGTAAACCAACTAAAGTGATATTACATCACAGGTATGAGTCATTTCATACTTCTTACGGTTTGATTATCAATCAGGCCTTATCTTGGGCATTATCACCCGTCCGGCGGTAAACCGCCAGGACAATTTCTTTTTTATACAGACATAGGGATTGCATATTATGATATATGAACCAACATTGAAATTATCATGGCGGATCACATAAAGTATCTCCCACTACACGATGGCAGCAGATCAAAGTGTTTTTGCTACCCTATTACAAGGCACTTAATGGACCAAAATATGGAATTGTTTTAAACCGGACAGTTTCTGATGTATCAACCGGATGGTCGGGTCAAGCTTCATCGCCATGTTGATGTGAAGTAGATGGGTCATCTGGCGTCGGTTCAGCCTCCTCCTCCCCATCCAATGGCTGGAAGTCAGTAGTGGTCCAGTCAATCCGGGTTAAGGCCTGAAAGACAGCCTCTTCACTTATAAGCTCAGTTGGATCAACGTCAGGGGCGTAAGTGTGCTTACGGATTGGCAGAATATGATTTTGCACTTCTGGAATGACAGCCTCAACCCGTTTGTTGTTAGCATCATAGAAGGATCGGTGAACCGTCAAGTTAGCTTCTTCTGCCAACTGACTCGCCAGAGGACGCATCTCCCTCATCACACATTTGAGGGCTTCGTTATCAAACACTTCCCCGTTTTCTTGTTCACTGGGGAAGCCCTTGGTTTTGAGGGTGTGATGTATCAACATGTATCTCCGGTTCAATGTCTGGCGGGTTAGCATCAGCGCCTGGGTTTTGCGGAGCAGAGCTGTCTATGGCAATCTCTGGATTTTCGCCATCATTCTCTCGGGTCTTCTCCGGTTCAACATCATCAGTAGGGTCACTGGTCTTGGCTTTCTTACTTAATCGGGCCTTAGCACTACAACATCAAAAGTTAGAATATGATAAACCGACACATGAAGAAACAAATTGAGGAACAATGTACTTTCCCAGCGACGGTCTTGAGGGGAGGCAGCTGAGTGGTTGATGAACCGCCAGACGAGTTGGAAGATGCCTGATAATTCGAGTCAGACGGATTGAGTGGGCATCGGAAGAAACCCTTCAAAGGATAAAATTTGTCAGGAGAACAAGTCACCTCTGGACGACGTTTCCGGGTTGGTGTATCTGCTAGACCGAACGAAGTGATTTGCTGGCCACTGTTCCGGGTTGTGCGACGCTCTACAGCTTGCTGTGTCTTCAAAGAAAATTTTGGATCCAAATGAGAAAGGGGGTGAGAGTGTTTTACTTTCCGAACTGTGCAGCGAACTCTTTGAACCGGTACAAGATCTGAATCGGAAGAAAGTGATTACCTCAACATGGTCTGCATGGCTGGCCTCAGCATCATCCTGGGAATAATCATTGTCAATAAGATGTACGAAAAAGGAACCAAGTGAGTCAAGTTCTACCTCTGCATCTGATTCCTCATCTTCTGGCGGATCAGAAGACTCGGTGGTTTTCTTCTTGGCAATTTTCTTGGTGACCTTGCTCTTTCACGAGGAGCCCTGGCCGGTTTAGTCTGTTTCCAGAAGGAGCTATTAGCCCGAAATTAAGATAAGAAAAGGTTAGCGCATAGTTAACACGGAGGCGAATCAGTAAAGTATTAAGATGAACTTTACCGCTAGCGGTTTATTGGAGACACAAAAAGGTGGCAACCCGGTTTGGCTGCATGCAGAGATCGTTTCATCAAGCATCTTCTTCACAGATTCAGTAACTTCAAGGTCTATCATTACTACTTCATGATATCGTTGAGGGTCCTTGACGTTGCCAGTATATTCGTGCATCAATCCGGGGTGGCGGCTTAAAGGCAAAATGCCCCAAGAAACCCAGCAGCGGACGAGATCAATACCAGTCAAACCGTTGGCCATGAGAGCCCGGAGCTTGGCGAGTTGAGGTGCAAAGTTTCTCTGTTCTGCGGTGGATAAGCGTGAAGGTAATGGGTGACCGTTGCTAAGCCGGTGAGGGCGATAACCCGGCAAAGGATTTTCTCCATCAGGGGCAGTGTTCCGGCAATAAAACCAAGTTTGGTTCCAATCTTTAGGATGGCTATGATATTTTACATGAGGGAAATCAACTTCTTTCCTTTTCTGAATTGAAACGCCACCAAGCTCTGTGTTGGGACCATCCGAGAATTCTGTACGGCGGTTCAAATGAAAAAATCCCGGAACAACTCCACAGATGGCTCTTCTTGAAGGTAGACTTTGCAGAATACTTGAAAGATGCATATATTGGACACGGAGTTCAGTCCAATATCTTGTGGATGGAGTTGGAAGTTTGCGAGGACATCCCAGAATTTTTTTTGATCCGGGCGGGCTGAATCCCCGGTCTAAATGTTGGACAAATACAATCACTTCTCCATCTTGATGTTCAGGTGAGCATTCAGAGCCCAGAACTCGCCAATGAAGGACCCTTTTTGAGGCTAAAGCGCCAGTGGTGACATATCCGTTGATTTGTGTTTCCGTGATCCGGGACGGAACCCAGTTGCAAGCAGAGAATTGTTTGGTCATCTCGGAAGGGGAACTGAAAGGAAAAATAAAAGCCGGTTTACAATTAACGGTTTAAGTGTACTATTCAGTGTTAAAACGGAAAATTGCCGTGCAAGTTCAGTTGGCGGTTTAAGAGAGGGCTAATGATATATGGCGGATTGGTTATCAAAGGTTTAACCGCCCGTAGGAAGAAAGGCTAGGATTCAAAAAATCTGCTAAGTGTTACAAAAATAGGTTTCACAATATCACAGTATAATTTTGGATCTACCGTGGATAACTAAAGAAAATTTTCCTGAAACCCTACAATGGCGCTAAGAGGAATAGAGAAGATCCAGACACAGTCTATTTGGAGAAGCAAGAAGCCATGGGATGGTGGACTGTTAAAATGAATCTAGCCACAAATCAAAACTAGCAGATGCATATATGTACCCTCGGTAAAAGGACTAAAGAGAAGGCTGCAGAAGAGCTGAGGAACAGTGGCAGACATGGATGAACTCGAAAACCCTAATGAAGATCTAGGGTACAGGGAAAATGAACTTACCAAGGCCACTTGGCGGCGGAGGAACGCGACAGGGTCTCTGGAACAAACAGGATGATGCAGCGGCCTTGGTCGGTGCAGATTCGAAGATCGACGGCGGCGGCGGCGCTAGGGTTCTTCGGGTCGCGAGGAAGAAGATGAGAAGAAAGGGAAGGAAACGAAAGTACCTGTCGGGCTTATTTATAATAGGGAAGGGAGATAAGTGACAGGCGCGAAAATCGAGGAGTCCAAAGCGGCAAGTGGTGTAGCTGTCGCCTCGATTTTTGGGATGACATTAAATGAAGGGAATCTTTTTTATTCATTTTTTTACAAAGATGACGTCATGATGATCCATTGTTGTATCCAGAGGATGACGTCAAGGAGGATTAACAAAGTTTATAAAAGAAGACATCATGGCGTTTTACGAGAAACGAAGGAAGATATTCACAAGATTTTTTCTAAGTACTGAAAATTGACATGAACAGGTTCAAATCACTCTAGGGCCTAATGTTGGGGATATAACTATTGAGTATAAACCGCCCAGGAGGGGCCGGTTTACCCTCAACCATAGCAAAGCCCATGAAGACTCAGAAGATGGCGTTTTACTATGAAGCTTAGAGGGCCGGAGCCCGAAGGCGGATTAGGGCCCATGATAGCAAACCGCCATGGTTATGTAACTTGTGTTGTGAGTTAGGAAAGGAGAGACCCAGCCGGACCCTTGTATGAGTCGGTCTTGGGACTCTATAGACCGGTCGGGCGTCAACCTGTGTATATAAAGGGATGACCCAGCGGCGGTTCAAGGATAGACAACAAATCGAGGCTCAGGCAAAGCGTATCCGCTCCCTGATCATCGAAACCCAATCAATTCCATCACAACTCGACGTAGGCTTTTACCTTCATCGAAGGGGACGAACTAGTATAAACTCCCGTGTCCCTTGTCCGGTTTAACCCCTTCAAGCTAACCCATAGCGATGGCTCCACGACTAAGTCCTTTCTTAAGGACATCTGACGTGTTAATTCCATGACAGCACTAGTTGAACAGTCTTCCCAAAAACTCCATTGGCAGCTGGGAGGACTTGGAAGATGCCTTCCTCGACAACTTCCAAGGTACATATGTCCGACCTCCGGATGCCGATGACTTAAGTCACATAGTTCAATAGCCCGGAGAGTCAGCGAGGAAATTCTGGACTAGGTTCTTAACTAAAAAGAACCAGATCGTCGACTGTCCGGTTGCCGAAGCCCTAGCGGCCTTTAAACATAGCATCCGTGACGAATGGCTTGCCCGACATCTCGTCCAAGAAAAGCCAAAGTCTATGGTAGCCCTCACGACGCTTATGACCCGCTTCTGCGTGGGCGAGAATAGCTGGCTAGCCTGTAGCAATAACAATGCAAGCGAACCTGGCACTTCTGAGGCCAGAAATAGCAACGGCAAGCCCCGACGCAACAGACACAAGCATTGAAACAATGGTGACAACACCGAGGACACGATGGTTAAAGCTGGATTCAATGGCTCTAAGTCCGGTCAGCGGAAGAAGCCATATAAAAGAAACAATCCCGGCCCGTCCAGCTTGGACCGCATACTCGACCATCCATGTCAAGTCCACGGTACTCCTGATAAACCAGCCAATCATACCAATAGAGAGTGTTGGGTTTTTAAACAGGCCGGCAAGCTAAATGCCGAGAACAAGGAGAAGGGGTCGCAAAGCGAGGACGATGATGAGGAGCCCCGGCCACCGAACACAGGGGACATAAGAAGTTCCACCCCCCCTCCAAGTTAAAACGGTGAACATGATATACGCTACCCATATACCCAAGAGGGAGCGCAAGCGCGCGCTTAGGGATGTCTACGTGATAGAGCCAGTCGCCCCAAAGTTCAACCCATGGTCGTCCTACATGATCACCTTTGATCGCAATGACCATCCAACCAGTATCCGTAATGGCGGTTCAGCCGCACTAGTCCTCGACCCAATCATTGATGGGTTCCATCTGATGCGAGTCCTCATGGACGGTGGCAGCAGCCTGAACCTGCTCTATCAGGATATAGTGCGCAAAATGGGCATCAATCCCACAAGGATCAAGCCCACAAAAACCACCTTTAAAGGTGTCATACCAGGTGTAGAGGCCCGTTGTACGGCCGCGATCAAACCGAAGGTGGTCTTCGGATCTCCAGACAACTTCCAAAGTGAAGAGTTGATCTTCGATATCGTCCCCTTCTGAAGTGGCTATCATGCACTGCTCGGACGAACCGCATTTGTTCGATTCAATGCGGTGCCACACTATGCTTATCTCAAGCTCAAGATGCCCGGACCACGCGGTGTCATAACAGTCAATGGAAACACGGAACTCTTGAGGGAGTCCTAGATTAGGGGGTCCTCGGACAGACGGACTATATGCTTATGCCGGACTATTGGACTATGAAGATACAAGATTGAAGACTTCGTCCCGTGTCCGGGTGGGACTCCCCTTTGCGTGGGCAATTCGGATATGTAGATTTCCTTCTCTGTAACTGACTCTGTGTAACCCTGGCCCCCTCCGGTGTCTATAAACCGGATGGTTTAGTCCGTAGGACAACAACAATTAGAATCATGGACTAGCTTCTACGGTTTAGCCTCTACGATCTCGTGGTAGATCAACTCTTGTAATACTCATATCATCAAGATCAATCAAGCAGGAAGTAGGGTATTACCTCCATAGAGAGGGCCCGAACCTGGGTAAACATTGTGTCCCCCGCCTCCTGTTACCATTAGCCTTAGACGCATAGTTCGGGACCCCCTACCAAGATTCGGCAGTTTTGACACCGACATTGGTGCTTTCATTGAGAGTTCCACTGTGTCGTCACCATAAGGCTTGATGGCTCCTTCAATCGTCTACAGCAATGCGATCCAGGGTGAGGTTTTCCTCCCCGCATAGATCTTCGTATTCGGCGGCGTCGCTCTGCGGGCCAACTCACTTGGCCATCTAGAGCAGATCGATAGCTACGCCCCTAGCCATCAGGTCAGGTTTGGAAGCTTGAACTACAGTGCCGACATCCGCGGAGACTTGATCTTCGACGGATTCGAGCCCATGACAAGTGCACCCAACAGTCGCGATGAGCGTGACTTAGATCTGTCATCGGACGTTGTTCAGGAGATCACACCTGCAGCCACCCTGGCATTAAATCCTGAGCAGGTCGTGCCATCTAAGGACGGGTGGATGGACCCCGCCACGGAGGCCGCACACTCAGCGGCGATAGAGCCAAACACAGATCTCACTTCCAAGGATGTCTGTGCCTTCGGACCCTCGGACTCGTCTCCGGCCAGATGCTCCGAACCGCATGCATCCGTGCCCACCAAACCTGACTAGGCACTGATCATGGAGTTTAGCTCCGCGGATATCTTTCAGCACTCGCCCTTGGGCGACATGCTAAACTCATTACCCTATCAGGAGACTCTTTGCCGAACTATGTCCGGCTTGAGTGGGAAGCGGACGACGAAGAAATTTGTTACCCACCCACCACCCAGTTAATAGCCACTATCGACGACTTAACCGACATGCTTGATTTCGAATCCGAAGACATCGAAGGTATGGACGATGATGCCGGAGAAGAACAGGAACCACCGCCCACAGGGCGCTGGACAGCCACCTCATCATATGATATATATATATATATATATATATATATATATATATATATATATATATATATATATATATATATATATATATATATATATATATATATGGTGGACACACCCAAAGAAAGCAATGGCGATGAGGCAACAGAGGATAATCCCCTTGAGAAGCAATCTAAGCGCCAACGTCAGCGGCGCCGCTCTAAGCCCCGCCATAGCATAAATAGCGATACTGGCACAAGAGACAATAGCACTCCGGATGGTGCCAAAGACGAAAACAATCCTGCCCAGCCAAGCTTCGAGCAAGCCGGACGGGAGGATGGGCAAGCTAGCCCCAATGAATAGGCAATGGATGGAGACTCGAAGGACAATTACATGCCCCTCTCCGAAGAAGAGGTGAGCCTCGGTGATGAAGAATTTATCGTGCCTGAGGATCCTGTCGAGCAGGAGCGCTTCAAGCGCCGGCTTATAGCCACTGCAAAGAGCTTGAAGAAAAAACAACAGCAGCTTCAAGCTGATCAAGATCTGCTAACTGATAGATGGACCGAGGTCCTAGCAGCCAAGGAATATGGACTCGAGCGCCCAATCAGAAGCTACCCGAGGCGCAGGTTGTTACCTCAATTTGAGGATGAGGCACTAGTGCCTACACTACCAGCGCAGGATGCGGCTGACCGACCACCTCGTGGCCAAGACAAAGCGGCATATCAGCCCAAACACCAGCCCGCACCCCGTCGCCAAACAAATAAAAAAACGAAGGCCCGGGGCTACACGCATGACCTGCGAGACGAATTGAAAAACAAAGTAGGACAGTCAAGATCGATCTACTAATCGCGGGGGCGCGCCCCAACACGTGACGATGACCGCCACGCCGGATATACTAAATACAAATCCGTCTGGGCCGAATACAGCAGACCAGACTCACTAGAACTGCGTCGCGACGTAGCCCGGCATAGAGGCGTTGCACACCCCCTATGCTTCACTGACAAAGTAATGGAGCATGAGTTCCTAGAAGGGTTTAAACCCGTGAACATCGAACCATATGATGGAACAACAGACCCTGCGGTATGGATCGAAGATTTCCTTCTCCACATTCATATGGCCCGCGGCGATGATCTGCATGCCGTCAAGTACCTCCCACTAAAACTCAAGGGACCGGCTCGGCATTGGTTGAATAGTCTGCCGGCAAACTCCATTGGCAGTTGGGAGAACCTGGAAGACGCATTCCTTGACAACTTCCAGGGCACTTATGTGCGACCATCGGACGTTGATGACTTAAGTCACATAACCCAACAGCCCGGAGAGTCAGCCAGGAAATTCTGGACTTGGTTCTTAACTAAAAAGAACCAAATTGTCGACTGTCCGGATGCCGAAGCCCTAGCGGGCTTTAAGCATAACATCCGTGACGAGTGGCTTGCCCGACACCTTGGCCAAGAGAAGTCGAAATCCATGGCAGCCCTTACGACACTCATGACCCGCTTCTGTGCGGGCGAGGACAGCTGGCTAGCTCGTAGCAACATCGTCTCAAGCAAGCCTGGGACTTCTGAACTAAGAGATAACAACGGCAAGCCCAGACGCAGCAAATACAAGCGTCATAATAATGGAGACAACGCCGAAGACACGGCCGTCAATGCTGGATTCAGCGGCTCTACTACTGGTCAAAGGAAGAAACAATTCAAAAGAAACAGTCTGGGCACGTCTAGTTTGGACCGTATATTCGACCGTCCATGCCAAATTCATGGCACCCCAGGAACACCAGCCAATCATACCAACAGAGAATGCTGGGTCTTCAAACAAGCCGGCAGGTCAGGTGCCGAAAACAAGGAGAAGGGGTCGCAAAGCGATGACGACGACGAGGAGCCCCGGCCACCGAACACAGGAGGGCAAAAGAAGTTTCCCCCACAAATCAAAACGGTGAACATGATAAACGCTACCCATATTCCCAAGCGGGAGCGAAGGCGCACACTTAGGGATGTCGATGCAACGGATCGTTCGGCCAATACCAGTCAGGGCAATTCAGCCGCACTAGTCTTTGACGCAATAATTGACGGATTCCACCTCACAAGAGTCCTTATGGACGGAGGCAGTGATAAGTCACCAACGTATCTATAATTTTTGATTGTTCCATGCTATTATATTACCTCTTTTGGATGTTTATGGGCTTTATTTTACACATTTATATAATTTTTGGGACTAACCTACTAACCGGAGGCCCAGCCCATATTGATGTTTTTTTGCCTATTTCAGTATTTCAAAGAAAAGGAATATCAAACGGAGTCCAAACGGAATAAAACCTTCGGGAGCGTTATTTTTGGAACAAATCCGATCCGGAGAGCTTGGAGTGCAAGTCAAGAAGCCTCCGAGGGCCCCACGAGATAGGAGGGCGCCCCCCCTGTAGGGCGCGCCCCCTGTCTCGTGGGCCCCTCGGGCGGCCACCGACGTACTTCTTCCTCCTATATATACCTACGTACCCCGAAAACATCCAGGAGCACCACGAAACACAATTTCCACCGCTGTAACCTTCTGTATCCATGAGATCCCATCTTGGAGCCCTTGCCGGCACTCTGCCGGAGGGGGAAGCAACCACGGAGGGCCTCTACATCAACATCCTTGCCCCTCCAATGAGTTGTGAGTAGTTTACCACAGACCTACGGGTCCATAGTTATTAGCTAGATGGCTTCTTCTCTCCTTTTGGATCTCAATACAATGTTCTCCCCCTCTCTTGTGGAGATCTATTCGATGTAAACTCTTTTTGCGGTGTGTTTGTCGAGATCCGATGAATTGTGGGTTTATGATCAAGTTTATCTATGAATAATATTTGAATCTTCTCTGAATTCTTTTATGTATGATTGAGTTATCTTTGCAAGTCTCTTCGAATTATCAGTTTGGTTTGGCCTACTAGATTGGTCTTTCTTGCCATGGGAGAAGTGCTTAGCTTTGGGTTCCATCTTGCGGTGTTCTTACCCAGTGACAGAAAGGGTTGCAAGACACGTATTGTATTGTTGCCATCGAGGATAACAAGATGGGGTTTATATCATATTGCATGTGTTTATCCCTCTACATCATGTCATCTTGCTTAATGTGTTATTCTGTTCTTATGAACTTAATACTCTAGATGCAGGCAGGAGTCGGTCGATGTGTGGAGTAATAGTAGTAGATGCAGGCAGGAGTCGGTCTACATGTTATGGACGTGATGCCTATATACATGATCATGCCTAGATAATCTCATAACTATGCGCTTTTCTATCAATTGCTCGACAGTAATTTGTTCACCCACCGTAATACTTATGCTATCTTGAGAGAAGCCTCTAGTGAAATCTATGGCCCCCGGGTCTATCTCTTATCATATTTTCTTTCCATCTACCTTTATTTGCATCTTTACTTTTTGCATCTATATCGTAAAATACCAAAGATATATCTATCTTATCATATTATCTTTATTAGATCTCACTTTCGCAAGTGGCCGTGAAGGCATTGACAACCCCTTTATTGTGTTGGTTGCGAGTTCTTAGTTTGTTTGTGTAGGTGCGTGGGACTTTTCAGGAGCCTCCTACTGGATTGATACCTTGGTTCTCAAAACTGAGGGAAATACTTACGCTACACTTTGCTGCATCACCCTCTCCTCTTCGAGGAAAACCAACGCAAGCTCAAGACGTAGAAGGCAGCAGCCTGAACCTGCTGTATCAGGACATAGTGTGCAAGATGGGTATCGATCTTTAAATGATCAAACTCACTAAAACCACCTTCAAAGGTGTTATACCAGGTATGGACGCCCGTTGTACAGGCTCCATCACTCTCGAGGTAGTCTTTGGACCACCGGATAACTACCGCAATGAAGAGTTAATCTTTGAATCGTCCCTTTTCGCAGTAGCTATCATGCATTACTCGGACGAACCGTGTTTGCTCGATCCAACGCGGTGCCACATTATGCCTAGCTTAAGCTCAAGATGCCCGGTCCACGCGGCGTCATAACAGTTAATGGCAAGGCCGAACGCTCCCTCCGTGCGGAAGAGTACACCGTCGCCTTAACAGTAGAAGCACAGAGTGGCGTCATTCAATCGAACCTTGAGTCGGCAACCAAGCTTCCGGACACCATCAAAGGAGTCCGAACTACTTCGCGGCAGGATAGCCATCTCGTCAAGAGCTCAATTAAGCACTCCGACAGTAGACAGAGGCAAAGCTAGGATAGGCCACACAATGCGGCTTAACCGCTCCGTGGCACACAAATGTTTTTTGCCTTTTCTTTGCAGGTCCACTTTTGTGTAGGCCATGACTGGCGACATGGCGACCAGACCCATGAACGGACGAATATACCAATATGGGAAACAGCTCGAATGCGTAAGGGAATCCTTAGATATTCCCCTTGATGACCATCCAATTACAACCCGGATCCGCTCACAGCCTCCCCTGCCTTGTCTTAGCAGGTTCCGAAGTCATATTTCTTTTTATCACATTACCTGTACTCGTACACATCGACATATTATTCAATTACAATATGTGGCTTCATATAACGCTTATTTTCTGTTGTTTCTTATTGACACTCTTTGTCAAATGGCATCCGTACACTACAATATGCCTTCATATGCCAGGGGCCTCATTGTACCCATAATACAGCAATAAAGTCTGAACACCTTCACGGTCGTTCGGCACCCCAAACTTATAGCATTATATGCATCGGCTCCGAATCATGTCTTTGGTAAATAGTTGGGTTGCCCGGCTCCTGTGCTTGCCACGCTACGTTCCGCTATATCGGCTAGGGTAGTAAAGGGAGAACTACTGCGATTGCGTCCCGGTTCTTCTGGACGAGCGGCTCAGTAGAGAAAGCCGAAAACTGACTGTCATGATACGGCGAGAGCTGGTCAGCTATTTGAGAGGTTACAAAATATTTAAGGATTTCTTCCGCATTATGAGATAACTAATGCAGCGTGCAATGGATCGGCTTTTCTTCCGATCAGGTGCTTATAGAGCCCCTAGTGCGGCCTTCCGAACACCAGGGGCTGCGCCTACCTTTCTTTTGTCAAACTCCTATGGCTAAGTGAGTGTGATAAAGCCTTATAATCCGATTGCCTGGTTTGTTGTGCTGAACACCTCCTTCAAGGACCCAAAACTGGGGTAAAGAGTGCTTGGTTTATCTCAAACACCCCTGTATTTTCTACATGGGGGCAGAAGCCGACGACTGGCCAACTCTCAGGATTAATATATAAAATGGCCGCAGATGAGGTAAAACTTTCAAATAACAGGCATTATATCATTTAAATGACCTTGTTCAACACTACATGGGATAGCATGAATGTATTCAGGGGAATATAATATCCTTGGCACATTGCCTGCCACAAGGCGGGATCCTTTCAGGACACTATCATAATATAACTCGAGATTGTGGTACTCCTTCCCCGCAGGCGGTCCTTCAGTCATCAGCTTTTTAGCATCCATCTTTGCCCAGTGCACCTTCGCGCGGGCGAAGGCCATTCGTGCACCCTCCATACAGACTGACCGCTTGATGACTTCAAGTCGAGGGCAGGCACTTACCAGCCGCTTCACGAGCCCGAAGTAGCTGCTGGAAATCAGCTCGACAGGCCATAGCCGGATAATTAAATCCTTCATGGCTAGTTCGGCCGCCTTATGCAGTTTGATCAGCTGCTTTAGTTGATCGGCAAAGGGCACTGGATACTTTGGCGCCAGATACTGCGACTAGAAGAGCTTCTCCACAGTGCTCCTTTCTTCAGCTTGGTAGAATTGTGCGGCATCAGATATGTTGCGCGGCAGTTCCGCAAATACCCCTGGAGAAATCCGAATTCAAATTAGTAACATGATTTCCTCCCTTCAGATATTTGCTTTGCATCGAAAAAGCCTTACCCGCCGCGATCTTCCTCGCCTCCTGGATTTCCTACAGGGCGCCTTGGGCTTCCCCTCGGGCATCACGTGTGGCTAGACGAGCCTTGGTGAGTTCAGATTCTTTCTCCATTAAACTCTGCTCCAAGGTCTTGCATTTCTTCACGGCCGCTTGGAGCTCTTGCTCAGCTTCAATAACCCTGGCCTCATGCTTTTCACAAAGACCCTGCTCTGCGGCTGCCTTCTTCTCGGCCTCGGCCACAGCCTTCTTAAGAGCCTCGACTTCGGCCATCGCCCCTAGAGCACATCATGAAAATATTTTCATCATACTCAATTATTCATTCGCGCTAAATGCGAACAAGGTTTTTTGCATACCTTGGTTATCCTCCAACTGCTTTTTCAATTGGCCAAGTTCTTCTTTGGCCCGCTCCAGACTTTGCTTTAGTCTGGAGACTTCCGCAGTATGAGAGGCAGCAGTCGCTACAGATGCCTGCTTATAAAAAAAAGAGGGAGAGGTGCCATAAGGTGAGTCTCCTGCGGACATGTATTTGATCCTCTGTCCGGTTCTTTCTTTCGAACACCGAACAGTGTATCAGGGGCTACTACCTATACTATAACATTCTTTGAAACCTCACAAACATACCTCAAAGCCCGTTATAAGGCTGATGCAGGCTTCATTCAGCCCGCTCTTAGCGGACTGAATCTTCTCAATCACCGCACCCATAAGGGCACGGTGTTCTTCAATGATGGAGGCGCTCTTCAGTGCTGCTGATAAGGTAGCCGGCACCTCTGGTTGGGCAGAGGTTGCCGGTGAAACAGGCGCACCCCCTCCTGTCGAGGGAGGCTGCCTTCCTGATTCTGGAGCCGTATCGGTCTCCGGAATTGTGTTCGGCTGAGGGCCGAATTCGAGATAGCCCCCACCGTCGGTGTCCATGGGAGCGTTTTCTCCCGTATGTCCGGCCACCGAAGTGTGACTCCTTGGCGCCGCCTTGACGGTCTTTTCACCCCCTCCTTGGCCTGGGTCCCTCTGGGACGATGCCTCGGTGTCATTCACATGTTTTGTGGGGGGGGGGCGTCGGGGGTGTCCCGCTGTCCATAGAATCCGAGCCCAGTAAATCCTTCGGTGAGGATTGTTCGGTGCGGGACCTTGCCGGGCAGCAAAAAAGTGTGGCTCAATGATTAAACGTCATACAGTAGTGAGTCTGGTTGTGCAAATGTGTCTGGATTTTATATACTCATGATTTCACCAGGGGCTGGACCCTGGGATCCCACTCCGAGCTGCTGTCGGTAGTGGTGGCAGATTCCTCCAGAAGGGGAGTTTTTCCCTTCTTAGGTGACTCAGCCTCCAAGTGTGTGGAGGCCGTCCTTTTCTTTCTTCCCCTCGCTGGGGGGGATTGGTTTTCCTACTCTTCCTCATCCTCCTTGGAGGAAGAGCTGGCCTCAGAGTCTTCGGATATTGTGTCCGAAGTGCCTCGGCGACGACGGCCACCCCTGGTCTCTTTAACCCCTTTCTCGGTTTTCTTCTTCGGCGCCTTGTAAGGCGTCGGGACCAGCATCTTCGTCAAAAGTGGGCCGGCTGGTTCTTCTGGCAGCGGGGCCGGGCAGTAGATCCGCCCTGCCTTCTTCGTCCAGCCATAGGAGAGTTGTGGAAAAATACATTGAGCGTTTCCCTTGGATTATATAGATAAAGCATGTGACTTGCCAACATACGGAGACTTACCGAACTCGCAGGTCGGGACAGTTGATACCCGCAGTCCTCGGTTGATTCCGGCCATGATTTGCCGGACTTAAAAAGCACTTTCCAGATGTCTTCGTGCGATGAGTCGAAGAACCCTAGTAGGGTCTGGTGCTTGGCCGGGCCGTACTCCCATAAATGGCAAGCCCTATGTTGGCAAGGGAGAATCTGGCGAACTAACATCACCTGGACTACATTGACAAATTTGATATTATTTTCTTCCATACCCTTGACGCATATCTGGAGCACCGACAACTCGCGAAGACCAGTTCAGGCCCTTCTTGGGCCAGGACGTAAGCCACAGTGGAGCTTCGGATCGGAATTCAGGAGTTGCGGCCCATTTTGTGCCACGTGGCTCAGTGACATAGAACCACTGTTGTTGCCACCCTTTGACGGAATCATTGAAAGTACCTGATAGCCATGTGACGTTGGGCATCATGCTCACCATGGCCCCTCCGCACTCAGCATGCTCGCCGCTCACTACCTTGGGCTTCACATTGAAAATCTTCAACCATAAGCCGAAGTGTGGCGAGATGCGGAGAAAGGCCTCGCACACGACGATGAATGTCGAGATGTTGAGGAAGGAATTGGGGGATAGATCATGAAAATCGATCCCGTAGTAATACATAATGCCGCGAACGAATGGGTGGAGGGAAAACCCTAGCCTGCGGACAAAGCTAGGGAGGAATACAACCCTCTCGTGGGGTTCCAGAGTAGGGACGATCTGTCCCGACGATGGCTCATTTTGTTGGCCAGATACCCGGCCTCCCGAAGTTTCTTGATATCCTTCTCCCGGACGGTAGAGGCCATCCACTTGCCTCCCGCTCTAGATCCGGATATTTTCGGAGGGCCTTGGTGGGCGGAGAAGGCGAACGCTGGGGCGCTGGAGCTCGAGCGAGAGAGAATGGATGAGCAGAGGAAGAAGAAGGCATGGGTGAGAAAGGGGAGTCCTTATCTCCTTATAAAGGTAGCAGGGATCCTGCGCCTCCCCACTTGCAATGGAAACTCGTTTATCCCCCAAGCGCCGTGATTAATGGCGCGGTTGGGTTACCCACACCCGTATTGATGAGTATCACGTGATAAGGGGACACGATCTCTGCTTCGACAAGACGTGCCAATGAAACCGCCTCGCAAGGTGTGCAGTAGCAGGTTGAGAAAAACGGCTCGAATAATGACCGGGCCGCGGTGTGATGACACGCCAGGTAAAAGTTGTCAGCAGATTAGATTTGTGGGATATTGTACTCTCTACGGTGGTATGTGGAATTTGTTTTGCAGAGCCGGACACGATTCTTGTGTTCCAAATCTTCTTTGGAGTATTCGGAGAAGGAACCCACATTGCAATGCCGAAGACAATCTGCGTGCTGGACTCGTCGTCATTGAAGCTTGGTTCAGAGGCTACTGAGGGAGTCCTAGATTAGGGGGTCCTCGGACAGCCAGACTATATGCTTATGCCGGACTGTTGGACTATGAAGATACAAGATTAAAGACTTCGTCCCGTGTCCGGGTGGGACTCTCCTTTGCGTGGAAGGCAAGCTTGGCAATTCGGATATGTAGATTTCCTTCTCTATAACTGACTCTGTGTAACCCTAGCCCCCTCCGGTGTCTATATAAACCAGAGGGTTTAGTCCGTAGGACAACAACAATCAGAATCATAGGCTAGCTTCTAGGGTTTAGCCTCTACGATCTCATGGTAGATCAACTCTTGTAATACTCATATCATCAAGATCAATCAAGTAGGAAGTAGGGTATTACCTCCATAGAGAGGGCCCGAACCTGGGTAAACATCGTGTCCCCCGCCTCCTGTTACCATCGACCTTAGACGCATAGTTCGGGACCCCCTACCCGAGATCCGCCGGTTTTGACACCGACATTGGTGCTTTCATTGAGAGTTTTGCTGCGTCGTCACCAAAAGGTTTGATGGATCCATCAATCATCTACAACAATGCAGTCCAGGGGGAGGTTTTTCTCCCTGGATAGATCTTCGTATTCGGCAGCTTCGCACTGCAGGCCAACTCGCTTGGCCATCTAGAGCAGATCGGCAGCTACGCCCCTGGCCATCAGGTCAGGTTTGGAAGCTTGAATTATGTTCCGATATCCGCGGAGACTTGATCGTCACCGGATTCGAGCCTGCGACAGCCGCTCCCTGCCACCGCTATGAACATGACCTAAATCTGTCATCGGACCGTGCCCAAGAGATAGCACATGTAACTTCTCTGGCCCTAGATCTGGAGTAGATTGCGCTGTCCGAGGACGGGAAACTCAACCCCTCCGCGGAAGCCGCAAACTCAGCAGCGTTAGGGCCGCACATAGATCCAACCTTGAGCGGGGCTTGTGTCGCCGGAACCTCGGATTCGTCTCCGGCCATAGGTTCCGAACCGCGTGCATCCGTGCCCGTCGAACCTGATCCGGCACCGATCATTGAGTTCAGCTCCGTGGACATCTTCCGACACTCACCTCCAGAGACTCTCAGCCGAACTATATCCGGTTTGGATTGGAGGCTGATGAAGGAGAATTCCGTTTCCCACCCACCACCCACTGCATAGCCACTATCGAAGACTTAACCGACATGCTCGATTACGACTCCAAAGACATCGACGGTACGAACGACGATGCCGGAGAGGAGCAGGCACGAAAACCACTGCTTACAGGGCGCTGGACAGCCACCTCCTCATATGACGTATACATGGTGGATACACCCAAAGAGAACAACGGCGACAATGAGAAGGATCCAGTTGAGGATAAACCTTCTGAGATACAGCCAAAGCGCGAACATCAGCGGCGTCGCTCTAAACCACACCATCGAAAAAGCAACAATACCGACACAGGACAAAATAATACTCCAGACGATGTCGAAGACAATGAACACCCCGTTGAGCCAACCTCCGAACAGGACGAACGGGAAGATGGGCGAGTTAGCCCTGATGAACAGGCCATGAATGAAGACTCGGAGGACAGTAACTACCTTCCGCTCTCCGAGGATGAGGTGAGCCTCGGCGATGAAGACTTTATCGTGCCTGAGGAGCCCGTCGATAAGGAGCACTTTAAGCGCCGGCTAATAGCCACTACAAGGAGCCTGAAAAAGAAGTAGCAGCAGCTTCAAGCTGATCAAGATCTGATCAATGATAGATGGACAAATGTCCTAGCAGTAGAAGAATACGGCCTCGAGGGCCCAACCAAAAGTTACCTGAAGCGCAATTTGCTACCCCAATTCGATGATGATGCACTGGAGCCCGTCCTACCAGCGCATAATGCGGCTGACCGACCACCACATGGCCGGGACAAAGCGGCAACTCAAGCCGAACACCAGCCCGCACTACCTCACCTTAAAAACAGAGACACAACAGCTCGAGGATACACATATGACCTATGGCATGACCAGGAAAACAGAGCAGGTCAGACCAGATCGATCTATGGATCGCAGGGGCGTGCCCCAATGCGCGACGATAGCCATCCGGCCGGATGTGACAAACATAACCACACCCGGACCGAAGACCGCAGATGAACTCCATCCGAACTAGGTCGCGACTTGGCCAGATATAGAGGCGCTGCACACCCCCTTTGCTTCACTGATGAAGTAATGGAACATGAATTCCCGGAAGGGTTTAAACCCGTGAACATCGAGTCATATGATGGGACAATAGACCCTGCGGTATGGATTGAGGACTTTCTTCTCCATATTCATATGGCCCGCGGTGATGATCTTCATGCCATCAAATACCTCCCGCTAAAACTCAAGGGACCAGCTCGGCACTAGTTGAACAGTCTGCCCAAAAACTCCATTGGCAGCTGGGAGGACTTGGAAGATGCCTTCCTCGATAACTTCCAAGGTACATATGTCCGACCTCCGGATGCCGATGACTTAAGAACACCGGATGATCATATTGGTGACATATAGTCGAAGCTAGGCCGGGTTAATAAACACCGGTTTGATAAGATGGTCTGACAATGTATAGTTGAAAGCCAAGCCGGGTTAACAAACACTGGGTTAACATTGTGACTGAAAAGCCACACCGGGTTAAAGAACACCGGTTTAAAACAATCTTCAAAAGAACGAAATCTTAGCAAGAAAAGACTAATAAAAAACCATGTAGGCAAGGCTTTTCAAGGGCTGCCAGGCCCAAATTCGAGGCTTTCCATGGGCTGCCAGGCCACTGAGTTAAACCATTTTGCAAAGCCTTTTAAGATGGGCCTCCAACTAGCCAATCACAATTTTAACTTTGACAGGTTCAGGGTCTATGTAAGATTGACCTGTCAAACGTTCGGCGGGTTATGCCAGGATTACCTGGATAGGAGTGGCTTACTTGATGAAGGTAGGTTAACCCGGGGTTTTAGGTGAATACACCAGGCTTCCAAGCCGTGGGTCGATACCCAATTACAAGGGTCCCTTCAAACTCTTTGTGTCTTATGCACAAAAGAGCCCCCAAGTAACTTTGTGAGCTGTGCTCAATGGGTGCCTATGTTTGAGCTGTTGAATAACATCCAAACTCTCTTTGGACCCTTGGGTGTGAAGCTCCCAAGCTGTATTGTGGCATTATAGCCGGTTTAATGGACAAGGTGAGTCATTGCTTTGAGAGCAGAAGCCCCCTTGCAACTAAGAAATATTTTGGAAGAACGGCAGAGGTCCTGCTTGTAGCAAGGATGCCGGTTTATTATATTGATCATAATATATACATTGTCATAATATCTACATGAGGAAAGCCTATGGCTCAAGTGTAGTAAGGCCGAAGGAGAGCTATGTTCCATGGCCGCCGGGTCTCCTCCTCAGAACTGCGTGAGTCTTCTCGAACGTCAATGAGGTAGTAAGATCCGTTGTGCAAATTTTTGCTGACCACAAAGGGTCCTTCCCAAGGTGGGGATAACTTGTGCATATCAGTCTGATCCTGGATGAGCCGAAGCACTAGGTCGCCTTCTTGAAAGGTCTGTGTCTTAACCCGGCGGCTGTGATAACGCTGCAGGTCTTGTTGATAAACCGCCGACCGAGCCAAAGCCATGTCCCGTTTCTCATCTAACAGGTCCAACGCCTCTTGACGCGCTTGCTCATTGTCCGCTTCAACATAATTGGCAACCCGGGGCGAGTCATGACAAATATCACTTGGGAGGACAGCCTCAGCCCCGTAAACCATGAAGAAAGGTGTATAATCCGTGGATCGGTTTGGGGTGGTGTTGATACTCCATAACACAGAGGGCAGTTCTTCCACCCAACAACCTGGCATCCGCTTCAACGGAACCATAAGCTTGGGCTTAATGCCCTTCAAGATTTGTTGATTCGCCCTCTCGGCTTGACCATTGGACTGGGGATGAGCCACGGATGCTACATCAAGCCGGATGTGTTCTCGTTGGCAGAACTCCTCCATCTCACCTTTAGAAAGGTTTGTGCCATTATCTGTGATGATGCTGTGAGGAAACCCAAAACGGAAAATAATATTTTTCAGAAATTGAACTGCCGTGGCCGCATCACACTTACTGATAGGTTCCGCTTCAACCCATTTTGTGAACTTGTCAACCGCCACCAACAGGTGGGTCTTCTTATCCTGGGAGCGCTTAAAAGGCCCCACCATATCCAGCCCCCAAGTGGAAAACGGCCAAGTGATAGGGATCATCCATAGCTCCTGAGCCGGAATATGAACTCGACGGGAAAATTTCTGAGAAGCATCACACCGCTTTACCAGATCCTCCGCATTAGCATGAGCCGTTAACCAATAGAACCCATGACGAAAAGATTTAGCCACCAGGGATTTTGAACCGGTGTGGTGACCACAATCCCCTTCATGGATTTCACGGAGAATCTCTTGGCCTTCTTCAGGGGAAACACAGCGTTGAAAAACGCCTGAAACACTACAACGGTGTAACTCGCCATTTTGAATAACCATGGACTTGGATCGCCGGATGATCTGCCTAGCGAAAACCTCATCATCTGGTAACTCGCCCCGGTTTAGATACGCCAGATATGGAACCGTCCAATCCGGAGTAGTATGTAAAGCGGCCACCAACTGGGCCTCCAGATCAGGAACAGCTAAATCCTCCTCTGTAGGTAACTTGACAGACGGGTTATACAGGATATCTAAAAAGGTATTGGGTGGTACCGGTTTACGCTGAGATCCCAGCCTGCTTAAAGCATCTGCTGCCTCGTTTTTGCGCCGGTCAATATGCTCAACCTGATAACCCTTAAAGTGACCTGCCACAATATCCACCTCGCGTCTGTAAGCCACCATTAGTGGATCCTTAGAATCCCAAGTACCAGAGACTTGCTGAGCCACCAGATCAGAATCTCCGAAATAGTGAACACGGCTTAAGTTCATTTCCTTAGCCACCCGGAGACCATGGAGTAAGGCCTCGTACTCAGCTGCATTGTTAGTACAAGGAAACATTAAGCGGAGAACATAACAAATTTTTATCACCACGAGGGGAAGTAAGAACAACTCCAGCCCCTAAGCCCTCCAATTGCCTGGATCCATCAAAGTGAATGGTCCAATATGCATTATCCGGTTTGTCCTCTGGTGCTTGTAACTCGGTCCAATCATTGATGAAGTCAATAAGTGCCTGTGACTTGATTGATATCCGAGGCATATACTTCAATCCGTGCGGGCTAAGCTCAATTGCCCACTTTGCAACCCGGCCAGTTGCCTCCCTGTTCTGAATGATATCGCCCAAAGGAGCTGAACTGACCACGGTAATGGGATGGCCTTGAAAGTACTGCTTGAGCTTTTGACTTGCCATAAAAACCCCATAAACCAGCTTCTGCCAATGCGGATATCGCTGCTTTGACTCGATAAGCACTTCACTGATGTAGTAAACCGGTCGTTGAACCGGGTATTCCTTACCAGCCTCTTTGCGCTCTACCATGATCGCCATGCTGACAGCATGGGTGTTAGCAGCCACGTACAATAACAAGGGCTCTTTTTCAACCGAAGCAGCAAGTACCGGCGGTTCAACCAACTGCCGCTTTAAGTCCTCAAATGCCGCATCAGCCACCTCACTCCAGACAAAATTGTTCGTCTTTTTCAACATCTGATACAAAGGAATCGCCTTTTCTCCTAAACGGCTAATAAACCAGCTAAGGGCGGCGATTCGACCCGCCAAACACTGAACATCATTGATACACTTCGGTTTAGCCAAAGATGTAATCGCTTTGATTTTTTCCGGATTAGCCTCGATTCCTCTGTTGGACACCAGAAAGCCTAGGAGCTTGCCTGCCGGAACACCAAAAACACATTTATCCGGATTAAGCATCATTTTGTAAACCCAAAGATTATCAAATGTTTCCTTGAGATCATCTATCAAGGTTTCCTCCTTCCTGCATTTTACCACAATGTCATCCACATAGGCATGAACATTACGCCCAATCTACGTGTGAAGACAATTTTGCACACAACGCTGATAAGTAGCCTGGGCACTTTTGAGCCCAAAAGGCATAGAAACATAGCAGAAGGCTCCAAAGGGAGTAATAAAGGCTGTATTCTCCTGGTCCTTAACTGCCATCTTAATCTGATGATAACCTGAATAAGCATCCAAGAAACTCAGGCGCTCACAACCCGCGGTCGCATCAATAATCTGATCAATACGCGGGAGAGCAAAAGGATCTGCCGGACAAGCTTTGTTCAAATCTGTGTAGTCCACACACATACCCAAGTGCCGTTTTTCTTAAGAACGAGCACCGGATTAGCCAACCACTCAGGGTGAAATACTTCGATGATAAAGCCAGCAGCTAACAGCCGGGCTACCTCTTCACCAATAGCCTTGCGTCTTTCTTCGTTAAACCGCCGAAGAAATTGCTTGACCGGTTTAAACTTCGGATCAATATTGAGAGTGTGCTCAGCGAGTTCCCTCGGTACACCTGGCATGTCAGAAGGCTTCCATGCGAAGATGTCCCGTTCTCACGGATGAACTCGATGAGTGTGCTTTCCTATTTCGGATCTAGATTGGTGCTGATGCTAAACTGTTTGGATGAGTCACCAGGAACAAAGTCAACAAGTTTAGTCTCATCAGCCGGTTTGAACTTCAAGGTCGGGTCATGCTCAGTGGTGGGTTTTTTCAAAGGAGTCATGTCTGTCGGATCAACATTGTCCTTATAAAACTTTAGCTCCTCCGTAGCACAAACCGACTCAGCGTACGCCACATCACCTTCCTCACAATCCAAAGCGATCTTTCGACTTCCATGTACTGTGATAGTTCCCTTGTGGCCCGGCATTTTGAGCTGTAAATAAATATAGCAGGGCCTTGCCATGAATTTTGCGTAAGCCGGCCGTCCAAATAGTGCGTGATACGGGCTCTGGATTTTCACCACTTCAAAGGTCAACTTTTCATACCTGGAATCATGCTCATCTCCAAACACAACCTCCAAAGAGATCTTGCCAACAGGATATGCCGATTTACCTGGTACTACACCATGAAATACAGTGTTGGACGGTTTAAGATTTTTGTCTGTCAACCCCATACGATGAAAAGTCTCATAATACAGGATGTTGATACTGGTCCCTCCATCCATCAGGACTTTGGTAAACTTGTAACCTCCCACCTGAGGTGCCACTACCAAGGCCAGTTGACCCGGATTCTCAACCCGGGGTGGATGATCCTCCCTGCTCCACACAATGGGTTGCTCAGACCATCATAAGTAACGCGGCACTGCCGGTTCAACAGCATTAACTGCCCTTTTGTGAAGCTTCTGATCTCGCATACACAGGCTAGTAGTGAACACATGATACTGCCTGCCATTCAACTGCTTGGGGTGACTTTGATAACTGGATTGCTGCTGATTCCCTTGATTATTCTGTTGGACATTACCACTCTGGTTATGCTGGTTGCTCTGATTGTTCTGAAATCCAGAGCTTGAACCGCCGCCACCATGAAAACCTGGACCTGAACCGCCCGAAGGACCCTGATCATATTGGAAAACATCGGAATTCTTGAACTCCTTCATGATATAACAATCTTTCCATAGATGTGTGGAAGGGGCCTCCTTGGTCCCATGCTTGGGAAAGGGCTGGTTCATCAAACATTCTAGAATCATCCCTCCACCGCGCTGGGGCAGTTTACCTTTACGACGCTGCATATTAGTGTTAGCCACAAGATCTGAATTATCCGCCTTGTGCTTACCATTATTCCCATGGCCTCCCTGGTTGTGATGCTGTCCCTTTGCACCGCCGTTCTTCTTTCCCCTCTCCGGTTTCTCCTCATCAGAATCGGGATCCTTGGTATTATCAGAATCAGCATACTTGACCAAGGCTGCCATAAGGGTACCCATGTCATTGCAGTGGCGCTTGAGCCGTCCCAACTTCATCTTTAGTGACTTGAACCGGCAATTACGCTCCAGCATTATGATCGCTTGACCAACGTTAATCCGGTCAGACAAGTGCAAAACCTCTGAAACCCAGCGTACCCAATGAGTTGTTGACTCGTTCTCCCCTTGAACACAAGCATCCAGATCCACAATGGACATGGGCTGTTCGCACGTGTCTTTGAAATTGGCTATAAACCGGGCCTTCAACTGATCCCATGACTCGATGGAGTTAGCTGGTAAATTTTTCAACCAAGTACGGGCCGTTCCTTCCAACATCATCGTGAAGTACTTTGCACAGGCCGCTTCATCTACATCCAGCATCTCCATGGCCATCTCATAACTCTCGACCCATGCCTCAGGTGGCTGATCCGCCGTGTAGTTAGGCACTTTACGTGGGCCCTTGAAATCTTTGGGCAGATGCACATTACGGAGAGCCGGAATAAGGCATGGCACTCCCCAGGAACTGAAGGAAAGACCGGTGCCTCGGTCGACTGACGCAGCTGGCTGAACCGGGGCGGGTTGATGACGACCCAAAGCGGCCTCCCTTCGTGCCCTGCCATGATCCACCACATCTTGAGCATTACGATGCCGCGCACTGCTAGACACTTCCGGTTCATCCATGTGCCTGCTATAGCTCGGGCTTGGACGAGGGGTTGAATGAATTCTATCCCGGCTATAAGAATAAGCTTGCTGCTGCACCACGGCGGTTTGAAGAAGGTCCCTAGCCTGCCGCATTTCAATTGCTGCCAGTGAATCGCCCTCCATCGGAATGGCTGCCAGGCGCGATGCTGCGGCTATCATGTTATCCAGAGGGCTCGAGAAGTGACCCGGCGGTGTGGACACGTGTTGCGGCGGGTTATCTATTCGCCGGGGCGGCTCTGTCATCCGTAGCTGAACCGGAGCTGCCCTAGCCGCATCAGTCCGATTTGCAGCAGCCGGATTGCTCGGCCCGGTGCCCGGTGTTTGAAAGAGGTTCAATCCTTCGTAGACCAACGGCATTACGTCCTCTGATGCGGTCCGATCCAGCATGAGCCGATAATTCTGCGCTTGTATCTGCTGTGACTGGGCATCCAAAGCGGCCCGCTCTTCAGCCATCCTAGCATCCTCAGTTGCCAAGTCCTCCTTAGCCGGTGTTATCTGGTCCTTCAATTTTGCAATGTTCGAATTATGCTGATGCCGTGTCTCCGGAGTGACTGTTGTGGTTAACAAAGTCGCCCAGGCATCCATCAAACGGGAGAGGACTTGAGCCGGTTGGCGCGCCGGGGCTCCTGCCGCGGCTGCTGATCCGGTATTCATCACCGTTGTAGATGAAGACTACAAAGTGGGCTGTGTTCTGGCCATGTAAACAACAACCCGACTCGGCGGTTCAAGGAGGTCCGGAATACTGTTGCCATCGGAATATCCTTTGAACACACCATCATGAATCTGGTACAAGGACTCAGTTTCGCCAGTGGATGATTCGCCGTCGGAATAAACGGCCGTCTCGCCTTCAAACACCGGTTCAGATCCGACCTCATGGACACATCCTACGAACGCACGCTTCACGGCAGGCTTAAACCAGGCTGGACTCGCACGCTGAGCCATTTCGACGAGGTCGGTGCAGATGTCCGGCTCAGGGCCCGGTTCGCCGATCTTGCCGATGAAGACATGAATTCCGCCAAAGGGAACCCGGTACCCGTACTCGATTGAGCTGGCCTCAGGGCCCCATCCTTTATCGTCGATGTAAAGCTTGCCACGACGACTCTTGGTCATCCGGCCGACCATGTACCCCTTGAGTCCTTCAAAGCTGCCCTTCAAGAACTCGAAACCATCATGTGATAGGCCCACGGTGGGCGCCAACTGTCGTGGAATTAACACGTCAGATGTCCTCATGAAAGGACTTAGTCGTGGAGCCATCTCTACAGGTTAGCTTGAAGGGGTTAAACCGGACAAGGGACACGGGAGTTTTATACTAGTTCGGCCCCTTCAATGAAGGTAAAAGCCTACGTCTAGTTGTGATGGGATTGATTGGGTTTTGATGACCAGGGAGCAAACAAGCTTGCCTGAGTCTCGAGTTATTGTTTCTTGTCCCTGAACCACCGCTGGGTAGTCCCTTTATATACACAGGTTGACGCCCGGCCGGTCTACAGAGCCCCGAAGCCGACTCATACAAAGTGTCCGGCTCGGTCTCTCCTTTCCTAACTTACATTACAAGTTACATAGTCATGTCGGTTTACTATTATGGGCCCTAATCCGCCTTTGGGCTTTGGTCCTCTAAGCTTCATTAGTAAAGTGCCATCTTATGGATCTTCATGGGCTTCAGTATAATTGAGGGTGAACCGGGCCCTCCTGGCCGGTTTACACTCAGTAACTATATCCCCAACAGATATGTAGACTCCTTTCTTTGTAACCGACTTTGTACAACCCTAGCCCCCTCCGGTGTCTATATAAACCAGAGGGATTAGTCCATAGAGGACAATCATAATCATATAGGCTAGACTTCTAGGGTTTTAGCCATTACGATCTCGTGGTAGATCAACTCTTGTAATACGCATATTCATCAAGATCAATCAAGCAGGAAGTAGGGTATTACCTCCATAGAGAGGGCCCGAACCTGGGTAAACATCGTGTCCCCCACCTCCTATTACCATCGACCTTAGATGCACAGTTCGGGACCCCCTACCCGACATCCGCTGGTTTTGACACCGACAATTACCCCAATGTCACCTCGAGAATCCGTGAGTTGAGTGCCAAAACATATAGCAAGTGAATCAATACGATACCCCATTGTCACCACAAGTATTCATAGCAAGACATGCATAAAGTGTTCTTAAATCCATAAAAGTATTCAATTTGATAAAACGAAATCTCAAAGGGAAAACTCAATTCATCACAACAATATAGAGAGGGGAAAACACCATATGATCCAACTATATTAACAAAGCCCACGACACATCAAGATCGTGTCATCTCAAGAACATGAGAGAGAGAGAGAGATTAAACACATAGCTACTGGTACAAACCCTCAGCCCCGAGGGTGGACTACTCCCTCCTCATCGTGGTGGCCACCGGGATGATGAAGATGGCCACCAGTGATGATTCCCCCCTCCAGCGGAGTGCCAAAACTAGGTCTAGATTGGTTTCTCGTGGCTACAGAGCCATGCGGTGGCGGAACTTCTGATCTAGGGTTCTCCTCGGGGTTTTGTGTAATATTTGAAAATTTATAGGGCGAAGAGGCGGTGCGGGAGGCCACCGAGGTGGGCACAACCCACCAGGGCACGCCTGGGCCCCCAAGCGCACCCAGGAGGGCTATGCCCCCCTCGGGGCACCCTTGTGGTACTTCTCTGGCCCATCCTGGGTGTTCTGGTCCATAAAAATTCTCCAAAAAGTTTCACGGTGTTTGGACTCCGTTTGATATTGATTTCCTGCCAAGTAAAAAACAAGCAAAAAACAGCAACTGTCACTAGGCACTATGTCAATAAGTTAGTCCCAAAAAATGATAAAAAGTTGCTATAAAATGATAATATAACTGCATGGAACAATCAAAAATTATAGATACATTGGAGACGTATCATTCTTCACACTGACTGATACGTCTCCAACGTATCTATAATGTTTATTGTTCCATGCTATTATGTTATCTGTTTTGGATGTTTTATATGCATTAATATGCTATTTTATATTATTTTTGGGACTAACCCATTAATCTAGAGCCCAGTGCCAGTTCCTGTTTTTTCCCTGTTTTTGAGTTTCGCAGAAAAGGAATACCAAACGGAATCCAAACAGAATAAAACCTTCACGGTGATTTTTCTTGGACCCGAAGACAACCAGGAGACTTGGAGATGAAGTCAGAAGAGCCACGAGGTGGCCACAAGGACGGAAGGCGCGCCCAGGGGGTAGGGCGTGCCCCCCACCATTGTGGGCCCCTCGTGACTCCACTGACATATTTATTTTGCCTATATATTCCCATATATCCCCAAACCTACAGGGGAGTCCACGAAAACACTTTTCCACCGCCGCAACCTTCTGTACCCGTGAGATCCCATCTAGGGGCCTTTTCCAGCATCTTGCCAGAGGTGGATTCGATCACGGAGGGCTTCTACATCAACTCCATTGCCCTTCCGATAAAGCGTGAGTAGTTTACCACAGACCTACGGGTCCATAGCTAGTAGCTAGATGGCTTTTTCTCTCTCTTTGATTCTCAATACCATGTTCTCCTCGATGTTCTTGGAGATCTATTCGATGTAATACTCTTTTGCGGTTGGTTTGCCGAGATCCGATGAATTGTGGATTTATGATCAGCTTATCTATGAATATTATTTGAATTTCCTCTAAGTTCGTATGTGCATGATTTGATATCTTTGTAATTCTCTTCGAACTATCCGTTTGGTTTGGCTAACAAGATTGGTTTTTCTTACAATGGGAGAAGTGCTTAGCATTGGGTTCAATCTTGCAGTGTCCTTTCCCAATGACAGTAGGGGCAGCAAGGCACATATTGTATTGTTGCCATCGAGGATAAAAAGATGGGATTTTCATCATATTGTTTGAGTTAATTTCTCTACATCATGTCATCTTGCTTAATGTGTTACTCCATTCTTATGAACTTAATACTTTAGATGCATGCTGGATAGCAGTCGATGTGTGGAGTAATAGTAGTAGATGCAGAATCGTTTCGGTCTTCTTGACACGGACGTGATGCCTATATTCATGATCATTGCCTTAGATATTGTCATAACTTTGCGCTTTTCTATCAATTGCTCGGCAGTAATTTGTTCACCAACCGTAATATTTTCTATCTTGAGAGAAGCCTCTAGTCAAATCTATGGCCACCGGGTCTATTTTCCATCATATAAATTTCCGATCTATAATTTTAGTTTCCTATTTACTCTTTTTGCAATCTTTTACTTTTCGATCTATAAACCAAAAATACCAAAAATATTTACTTTACCGTTTATCTATCTCTATTAGATCTCACTTTTGCGAGTGACCATGAAAGGATTGACAACCCCTTTATCGCGTTGGGTGCAAGTTGTTTGATTGTTTATGCAGGTATTCGGTGACTTGTGCGTTGTATCCTACTGGATTGATACCTTGGTTCTCAAACTGAAGGAAATACTTATCTCTACTTTGCTGCATCACCCTTTCCTCTTCAAGGGAAAAACCAACGCAAGCTCAAGAAGTAGCACTGACCATGACATCCGACGAGCAGGAAGAGAGGTTCTCCGGCATACAAGCCGACTGGGTGGCCCATCGAGCCCGCCGAATACGATCTAGGCAACTGGCTGCTCGACCTCCCTCGCCGCTCGAGGCCGTCAGTACCACGGGCGAGCCTGCAGGCTTGTGCACGGAGGAGCATGTGGCCGCTCCAAGCCGGCGAGTGGTTCAACAAGTCGCCGCCCCAAGCCAACTCATGGAGGAGCACGGTGGCACGGGCAAAGATGCTACCGTGGATGAGGCAGTGCCCTACCGCTCCTCCCCGCCATCCGCCATCGCGCCATGCTGGCAGAGAAAGTAGTCGGGATCATGGAGATCAACGAGGTGGCCAGCATGTCCGTGGCCGCCACCGACATCGAGGAAAAGTAGATCATGGGAGGTTGCCGCTGCTTGGGTCCCATGAAGGGCCCACCGGCGTGTCTTTCCCTCGTCGTAGTCCACCGTCGTCAACCACCCCAAAAACCAACCCTGATCCATGCTTCACGAAAGCGGAGGCCACTCCGATGAGCGGTTGCGAGACATAGGGAAGGTATGGGGGAGGCGGGGGCATTCTTCCCCTGTAGCTGAAGCATATCCCTCCAGGGCATTCGGCAGTCCGACGAGTGGGCTACTGGACATGGGGAAGAAATGTCAGCGGAGGGGCTGTGGAGGGTTGCGAAGGGGGTCGGGCTTCATTTTCCGAGGCTCATGGCCGACCGGAGATGGGAAACGGGCGCCGGCAGTCATTTTAGTCTATATTTAGAGTCCGGTCTAGTGGGAAAATGTCTAAATGTAAAGAATTTGATTTGTTTTGATGAAAAGCATTCTTTTTTCTGTTAAAAATGTCAGGTTTGTTTAGGTTTGAATCAAATTTGTTCATTTTTTGTTGAATTTCATTTGAAATGTAACCGAGCATATGCGGATAGCTTTAGATGGTTGGCTCCCGCATCTATGTCCACGGACTGGTGCCCTTGTCCGCAGATGGATGCGGGAACAAATTTGCGGATCAACGTTGGAGATGCCCTAAGAGAAGTGCTGGCTCCGCTTTATGGATACTGTAATAATCTCCATATTCTGCATTCCATGCAAGGACTATGGACAGTAGACACATGATACTTGAGGGCCTATGCTGGCAGTTTGGTTGTGAGAAGGGATTTTCGAAGCACGTGGATTCTAATAGGTCTATCTAGGGCACATCTAGATATGTCCTAGTTATTGCACATTTAAGTGACTCAACCAAACTAGAAAGAAAAGGAAAAAAGACAAAAAAAAATGCTTGCACAAATCTTAGTGTAAAATCAATGACATAGGACTTAGATGTGCAATACTTAGAGCACATCTAGATGTGCTTTAGCAAAACTGATTTTAAAAGGCTCAACAATAGTACTTCCTTCATTCCCTTATACTAGACCACAAACTCAAATTACAGTTACCAAGGTGAAATTTAATGACCACTTTGAAAGCCAACTTTTGTTTCCGTTAACTGAGATCATTAATATGCCTGCATGCATGTAAGAAAGGAATGAGAAGGAAGTAGCATAGTGTCATTTTGGCTACATGCATGTAAGTATTAAATAAGTTGCTAGTACGAGGAAATATTCATTAATTTTTGCCTCGATCACTGTTAGTGGTCTTGTATAGATGCAAAAAAATGTTTTCAAGGGAATGGAGGGAGAATTTTATAGTTTTGCAAACAAAAAGTAAATGCAACATATATTTTGTGAAATAAATGTATACAAACCCTGTACTACCTCCGTTTAGGTGAATAAGTCATTCGCGTAGTTCTAGGTCATCTATTTGAGGAATTAAATATGTGTTATATGTCATGAAAAGTATATCACTAGATTTCTACACTCATGTAGTTTCTAAATATATATTTTTTGTCACATATAATACATATTTAGATAGTTAAATCGTCAACCTAGAACTACGCGAATGACTTATTTACCGAGACGGAGGTAGTAGTACTAGTATTTTCGCAGCCGTAATATGGTGGCCGGCAAATATAACCCCCAGTTTGGTCCTTGTGTGGTGGGTACGGAGGCCACAACCTGATGCATGTGCATGGAATGTTGAACAGAAGACTGGGTATAAAATTTATCGTTTGGTGTTTGAAGAGAAAAAAAAAATAATATCATCAGAAGTCATAGAACTTGTGTTTGATGTTTAGTTTGGTACTTAAACTTTAAAAATACGAATTTATAGTCATCCAATTTACGCTCTTGCGCAAATACGACCGCTTCATTCATATTCAGACGTATCCCACGCTTATGTGCCTCCCATGCCTATGTGGCCCACCAGCATGGCTATGGCCCTTTGTTGGAACAGCTCGCGCATGTGTGTTTTTTTTTTTGCAGAGGCACCCCTTGTCTGTATATAATTAAGCAGAAGTTTTATCGTGTGGGACCCATTTCTTTGCATGAGGTGGTGGAAGAAATAGAAATGAGAATAACAAAACAGTTTATCTAATTCACATCTAGATTTTTTTAAGAATGACACATCTAAGCTCTCTTAACCCTTGGATTTAACCTGTTGTGATTATTGTGCAGGGTTTGATTTGCGTCGCGCATGTCCCGCATTGCCAGGGCCGGCCCTGAGGGGGGGGCAGGGGGGGCGGCCGCCCCGGGCCCCCAGTGTCCAGGGGCCCCCATCTAGGTACTAGGTAGGCCTATGACGAGCGGATGTCGCAATCAGCTAGCTATCCCACGCCCGGAGCCGTCGAAGCTACGCGCTAGCCCTACGCTACGCTGGGTAGGCAGTCACCGTACGCAGCTTGGTAATCCACCCACGAGCACATCCACAACCTCGGTGAGGGCCCATGTAGTCATAGGCTCGTACGAGTTTTTTTTCTTTTTTTGCGAAACCATTGATTTCGTGATGCCCGTCCAGTTTCCTAATTCCCGTCTAAAAAGAAGTTTCGAGATCCGATTGTGAGTTCACGTCTTCGAGTATCCCCCAGCCACGATCATCATCTCTGGACGCGAACGCAAGTCGATGTTTCATGGATGAACTCTGTTCTTCCATCTCGACTCCAGGCCAGCGCCAGATTGCGCCATCACCCAGCACGCACATGCTCATGCACATCGCAGAGCGCATGCCGCAGACGCATATACAGATCGCGTCATCGCCAAGCGCTGGATCAGACAATAACCAGCAGCGATTAAACCGATCCAAGGTAGTATTATCATATTCATGATTTTAAGCCGCAGCAGAAACGGCCGCGGTTACGGCATAATCGCCGCTGAAAAGTTGCCCTGCGATGGTTTGCATGCAGGCCAGAATCGCGGGAGATGACCGGCGATTGCAGGAGATCATGCTGATTTAGGTTGGTGCAAATTTGGCTGGCGCAATTTCCTTTCTCCGGCCATTTTAATAGGTGATCATTATCACTTTGTTTATTGCTAATTAAGTAATTTATTTTCGTCAACATGATGCATGGCTTTTACTGTCAAACTTTTCATGCAAATTTGTTTATTTTCAGTATTGTGTGTATAAACTATATATCATATCAGTATTGCTTTTAGATTTATTTAAAAAATACAGACAACAATACTACTATAATTGTTGTGTTGCTTATATTAAGGCCCCTATATCCGCACACAAAATATATACTAAGGGCCCCCGAGCTGCCCCCAAGCTTTACTTTCGCCCCGGGCCCCTAAAAACTCAGGACCGGCCCTACGCATTGCTCGCACGGGCCATTCCTTTTTCTTTTGTTGGTCCGACCTCTTGTTGCACGGGCGGCCTGTTCTTTTTTGTTATTTTCGTATTTTCTGGGATGTGGTGTAACAATTCAAAAGGCTATCCATTTTTATGTGCCCATATACTGTACGCTAAAAACCTAAAAAAAAATACAATGTACGATATAGCACTGGTCGGTTCACATCTCACTCTTTTTTGTCCGGTTCATGATTTTCTGTTAGTACGTGAAACACTTTTTGAAGTTTGCAAACATTTATTAAAATTCATGAATTTTCTTTTTGTGAATACTTATTCGGACTTTTGATTTTTAGAATTCATAAACATTTTAAAAAATTACTTGAATATTTTCAAATCAGATTTGTTAAATCTCATGAAGATTTTAACAATTCTTATCTAAGTTGTGGTTCATCCTATCTATTTTTGTCGCGCGCATCCTGCATCGTCGCAATGTCCAGTTGTCGGCCGGTTTTTTTAGGCCCTTTCTATTTGGCTTCTTTTTTTTGGCAATTTTTATGGGTTTTTCTAGTCGATTGATATTGGTCTACTTTGTAGAAGCGGAAGATCCTCTGTTCGTCGCCTCTATGATCACCTTCATTGTCGTGCTTCTTTGTGTCTTCTCATTTTTACTCTTTCTGTTTCTCCTTTGTCTTTCATTATAGCCATTTTTTGTGCGATTTTTTTGCCCTAGTTGCAACTCCACCTTTAACATGTAGGACCATTTCGACTCAGTTGCAAGTCACCTATTATTTTGTAATTGGGTCTGACTTTTTTTGTCATCAGTTGCAAGTCCATTCTCGACTCGCAACTGGGTTTGGTGTTTCTTCTATATTGCAACTAGGCCTGAATCTTTTTGTTACATTTGCAAGCCTACCCTAACCTTGCAACTAGGTCTGACTTCTTTTTTACACCTCGGCAAGTCCATCATCAACTGACAACTAGGATAACATTTTTGTCCCCTAGTTAGTCGGCATGCAACTAGGGGAGTGTGTGTTTGTCGGGGGTCTCCAGTTGCATGCCGTCCATCGACTCATAACTAGGGGTGTGCTTGTGTTTGTCGAGGGTTTCCAGTAGCATGCCAACCATCGACTCGCAACTAGGGTGTGTGTGTGTGTGTGTGTGTGTGTTTTGTCGAGGCCCCCAGTTGCACGCCGACCAACGACTGACAACTAGGGGTGTGTGTGTGTTTGCCAAGGGTCCCCAGTAGCAAGCCGTACATCGACTCGCAACTAAGAGTGTGTGTGTTTGTCGAGGGTCCCCAGTTGCAAGCCGACCATCCACTCGCACTAAGGGTGTGTGTGTTTGTCGAAGGTCCCTAGTTGCATGCCGACCATCGACTCGCAACTAGGGATGTGTCTGTGTTTGTCGAGGATCCCTAGTTGCATGTCAACCAACGAGTCACAACTAGGGGTGTGTGTGTTTTTCGGTGCCCTGGTTGCAAGCCGACCATCTACTCGCAACTAGGGGTGTGTGTGTTTGTCGAGGGTCCCCAGTTGCAAGCGTACCATTGGCTCTCAACTAGGGATGTGTGTGTTTGTCGGTGCCACCAGTTGCATCTCAACCATCGACTCGCAACTAAGGGTGTGTGTGTTTTTGTCGAGGGTCCCCAGTTGCATGCCGACCATTAACTTGCTGCTAGGGGACTGTGCGTTTGTCGAGGGTCCCCAATTGCATTCCGACCATCCAGTCGCAACTAGGGTGTGTGTGAGTTTGTAGAGGCCCCTAGTTGCATGCCGACAAACGACTCGCAACTAGGGGTGTGTGTGTGTGTGTGTGTGTTTGTCGAGGGTCCTTAGTTGCAAGCCGACCATAGACTCGTAACTAAAGGTGTGTGTGTATGTGTGTGTGTCGAGGGTCCCCGATTGTAAGCCGACCATCGACTCACAACTAGGGGGTGTGTGTGTCGGTGCCCCCAGTTGCTTGTCAACCATCAACTCGCAACTAGGGTGTGTGGGCGTGTCTTTGTCGAGGCCCCCAGTTGCACGCCGACCAACGACTCACAACTAAGGGTGTGTGTGGTTTTTTCATGGCCCCCAGTTGAATGTCGACCATCGACTCGCAACTAGGGATGTGTGTGTGTGTGTGTGTGTGTGTGTTTTGTCGTGGCCCCTAGTTGCAACCCGACCATCAACTCGCAACTAAGGGGTGTATGTGTTTGTCGTGGGCCCCCAGTTGCATGTCAACCTTCAACTCACAATTAAGTGTGTGTGTGTGTGTGTGTGTGTGTGTGTGTGTGTGTGTGTGTGTGTGTGTGTGTGTGTGTGTGTGTGTGTGTCGAGGGTCCCCAGTTGCATGTCAACCATAAAGTCACAACTAGGGGAGTGTGCGTTTGTCGAGGGTCCCTAGTTGCATGTCGACCATCGACTAACAACTAGGGTGTGTGTGTGTTTGTCGAGGCCCCCAGTTGTATGCCGACCATCGACTCACAACTAGGGACGAGTATGTGTTTTGTCGTGGCCCCCAGTTGCATACCGGCCATTGACTGCAACTAGGTGTCTGTGTGTGTTTTGTTATGGCCCTAGTTGCATGCCTACCATCGACTCACAACTAAGGGTGTGTGTGTTTGTATAGGGTCCCCAGTTGCATGTCAACCATCGATTTGCAACTATGGGAGTGTGTGTTTGTCGAGGGTCCCTAGTTGCATGTCGACCATCGACTCGCAACTCGGGTGTGTGTGTGTTTGTCGAGGCCCCCCAGTTGCAAGCCGACCATCGACTCGCAACTAGGGTTGCGTGTGTGTTTTTTTGTGGCCCCTAGTTGCGTGCCGGCCATCGACTCACAACTTAGGGTGTGTGTGTGTGTGTGTGTGTGTGTGTGTGTGTGTTTAGACATGGCCCCCAGTTGCATCAACTCGCAACTAGAGGTGTGTGTGTGTTTTGTCATGGCCCTAGTTGCAACCCGACCCTTTTCGTCGTAGTTGCAAATCCAACTACACCCCTAACATGCAATTGGGGGGAGGGCATCTTTTTGTGTCCCAGTTGCAAGTCCACCCTTCATAAGCAACTGATTGTGTGTTGCAATCTTCTGCAGACTTGATCCTGGTTCAATTCCTTGTCATGCGCGTCACACGATCGTGTGTGTCATTCTAACCAAGTTGTCGACCCGTTCTATCAAGGCACGTTTTTGGAAGGCCCATGCTTTCTTTTCTATCACGGCCTCTGTTTGTATTTTCCCGGTTGTTTTTCATGCGATTTTGTTTGTATGTTTGTTGTTGGACCGCTCTTTTGTAGAAGAGGAAGGGGGGAGGGGGGGTCTGTTTGCTGCCTCATGTTTTATCAACTCCATTGAGCGGCCGTCCTTTTGTCCCAGTTGTGACTTCATCCCACACATGCAACCAGCGGTCGCTTTTTTTGTCCTAGTTGCAAGTCCATCCTCGATACACAATTGGGCCCTACTCGTTTTTTCAAATTGTCAGTCCATCCTCGGCAGGCAAGTAGGGGAGGAGGGGAGGGAGGGGCCGACCAATTTTTCTCCCAGTTGGAATATTTTAAATTTGTGAAGAAATATTTAAAATCAAGAACATTTTTTGAATTCATGAACACCATTTGAATTTGTGAACACTTTATAAATTCACAAACAATTATTAAAATTCGTGAGCAATTTTAGTATTCGGGAGCGTTTATTGAATTGGTGATTTTTTTTAATCACGATCTTTTTTTCTTTTTTTAATTTGTGAAGTATTTTTGAATTCATGAACTTTTTTCAAATGTGCAAACATTCTTCTGTGTGTTTCGTTGCCTAGACTTTTTTGTTTTTCTCATTCAATCTTTCTTTAAATGTTCATCGTGCATTTTAAAAAAAATCAGCAGCAATTTTTTCAAAATGTTCAGTGTGTATTTGAAAAAATTCCACCATATAGTAATAAAAAGTTCACTCTACATTGGAAATGTTCACTGTATATAAAGAGTCTTCATAGTATATTATAAATTTGATCGGTGTGTACTTGAACAAATGTTCACCATATATTAAAATATGTTCATTGTGTAGTTAAAAAACAGTTCACCATATATTAAAAAAATACTACAGGAAGTTATAAGAAAATAAAAGGTTAAAAACAAAGTCAGAAGAAAAGCAATCAAAAAAAGGAAAAAAACAAGAACAAACCGCAGTACTAGGTAAGCTAGGCTACATGGGCGTGCTTAGCCTAGGGATGTGAGCAACGTGAGCGTGCTCACTTATTTGAAAAAAAAGAAACAGCGTGGATGGACTTGTCTCGGAGCGCCAGAATATTGTGCCATGCAAGAGCGGGGTTGTGTAGCTCACCGGACAAATAAACAACGCAAGACAAACAAACAAAAAAGAAGACCATAAAGTAGCGATGATGTCATACTTAGATGTGACATAACAATGTCACATCTAAATAAGGCTTAGACAGACGTATAACAAAAAAAGTCAGGCAGGGAATGAAACTCCCGATCGCATATACACGCACGCACTAGCCATTGCCAACCATTGCACCAAGTATGTACATAGTAATGCCTATAAAGAGAAACACTTGGTCTTACAATGGAAGCATTTTTTCCTTGATTCCATTTTTTCCCTGGTTCTGCCAGAAATCCGATTTCCGAACAATCTTGGTTTTTTCGCTAATTTTTTCAAATGAAATTCAATTAAGAAAACCGCGTCCAAATGTATAATGTGTAAGAGGAAATAGGTTGCGGTAAACGTATGCTTCGGTAGCAGGGACGTATTCATGTTATATAGGCAATACATGATACATCAGGCGCATGTTGTTAGGAGTCTTTTCCCCTACTCCAAGCTACATAGGATGAGGATCAACTCAACTAACAACCTGCGGATAATACACGTACAACGCACGCCAACTACATCATCGTGACACATATGTCACGTTACACAACTAGCCTATCATCTAACATCCTCCCTCAATCTCAACATGTGAAGGTTTAGATTGTTCTTGAAGGCTTGAAGTTGTCGAGCTTGCAAGGGTTTTGTGAAGCCATCAGCAACTTGATCTCCAGTTGGAATGAACCGTACTTCCAACAACTTTTGTGCAACTCTTTCTCGAACAAAGCGGTAGTCAATTTCTATATGCTTTGTTCTTGCATGGAATATAGGATTTGCAGAAAGATAAGTTGCTCCAAGATTATCACACCATAGTTGTGAAACATGTGATCTCCCAATACCCAATTCATTGAGTAGTGTTTCTATCCACATTACCTCAGCAGTTGCATTTGCCAGAGATTTATATTCAGCTTCTGTACTTGACCGAGACACAGTTGCTTGCTTCTTTGCATTCCAGGATATGAGGTTTGAGCCAAGGAAGATAGCAAAGCTGCCAGTGGACCGCCTATCATCAGGGCATCCAGCCCAATCTGCATCTGAAAAAGCACTTACTGCTGTTGAGGAGGACTTACACAATTTTAGTCCTGTTTCAACACTTCCTTGAAGATACCTCAAAATTCTCTTTACAGCTGTCCAATGTACTGTGGTAGGAGCATGTAGAAACTGACAAACCTTATTAACAGAGAAGGAAATATCTGGTCTTGTTAAAGTTAAATACTGGAGTGCACCAACCACACTTCTGTATTTTGTCCCTTCCTCTGGACTCAATAACACTCCTTCATGCAAAGACAACTTATCAGTTGTAGACATGGGTGTGTTAGAGGGTTTGCAGCCTTTCATACCTACACGCTTGATTACATCTCTAGCATACTTTTCTTGAGTCAACACTATACCATCATGTACCTTTTTAACCTTAATACCTAGGAAGTAATGTAGCTCTCCTAGATCCTTAAGAGCAAACTCATGTTTTAACTGTTTTAGCAATGCTGAGGTGGCCTCTTGAGATGAACTAGCAACAATTATGTCATCAACATAAATTAACATGTATATCATCACCTTTCCTTTTTTAAAGAAGAACAAGGAAGTATCTCCCTTGGAAGCTCGAAACCCAAGTTGTTGCAGCTTTGCACTTAGCCTTGAATACCAAGCTCTGGGGGGCTTGTTTAAGACCATACAGAGCTTTGTCCAGTTTGCACACATGATTTGGTTTTGAACCATCTTCAAACCCAGGTGGTTGTTTCATATAGACTTCCTCTTCGAGAACGCCGTGTAAGAACGCATTCTGTACATCCAATTGGTGAATATTCCATCCCCTGGAGACAGCAACAGACAAAACAAGTCTGATAGTAGCAGCTTTAACAACTGGACTAAAAGTGTCCTCATAATCAATGCCGTATCGTTGTTTAAAGCCTTTGGCTACCAACCTAGCTTTGTATCTCTCTATTGTGCCATCAGGTCTTTTCTTGATTTTATAAACCCATTTGCAATCTATAACATTCCTCCCTTGCTTGTAAGGAACTAAGTGCCACGTTTGATTTTTTATGAGTGCATCATACTCAATATTCATAGCATTTTTCCAACTTACGTTGTTTAGAGCTTCAGTTAGGTTCTGTGGTTCTCCAGTAGATGCAAAATTTGCAAACTTAAAGTTTCTTTCATACCTGACCGTCCCATCTTTGTACGTTGTGGGCTTTAAAATACCTTTCTGTGATCTTGTTGTTACTCACTGTGGTGCAGAATCGATGGCCACAAAAGATCCCGATCCGCCACCTCGTACTGGGTCCAACTTGCCCGTCCCAGGCGAATCTCCCTCGTCTGTCGCGCGCCTGGGCTGGCTCGGATCCAGCGCCTGTGGGCCTAGTGAAAGCGACCCGCTGTCGCTGGACAGCGCGTGGTCCATGGACCGACCGCCATCATTGCTTCGGGCGACAGGCGCCCTGTCCCCACTCGGCACGCGACGGCTGTCACATGCAGCCGGGGAATCCACCGTGCCACCCGACCGGATGGCAGACCCAGCCGACGTGTCATTCGATGAGTGGCCACCCGCAGAATCTGGGGAAGGCGGCGTCTGCAGCGCCTCCAGATCCTCCTCGGGATCGCTTTCCGTGCCAGAACCGTCAGGTTCAGAATCAGCAGGAGGATCCACCTCGTGTCCTGCGCCTGGCTGAGCAGCATCCTGTTGCTGCATAAAATCACGATGATTTGGGGCTGCATTTTTTTTATTGCTGCCACCATTAGTAAGGCTATCACACAAATGATCATCAGCAATATTCTCACCCCCTTGATCAGTTGGATTCAAGAGTTCTGGAGGTAACAAAAGTATTTCAGAACGTAATCTTGCTCCGGCATTGGGATGTAAAGTAGAGAAAGGAAAGACATTTTCATCAAAAACTACATCCCTCGAAATATAGACACGTCCTGTAGAGATATCAAGACATTTGAAACCTTTGTGAAGATTACTATACCCAAGGAAGGCGCACTGTTTGGATCGAAATTGGAGCTTGTGCTTATTATATGGCCGAAGGTTAGGCCAACGAGCGCAACCAAAGATTCTGAGGGCTGAGTAGTTGGGTTTTTCATGATATAATCGTTCAAGAGGGATTTCAAAGTTGATAACTTTACTAGGTAGACGGTTGATCAAATATGTGGCGGCAATGAAAGCTTCATCCCAAAACTTTAGAGGCATGCAAGCTTGGGCAAGAAGAGATAAACCAACCTCAACTATATGCCGGTGTTTACGTTCTGCTGAGCCATTTTGTTGATGAGCATAAGGACAAGAGACATGATGCGAGATGCCAATTTTTGTGCAGAAGGAGTTGAGTTTTTCATACTCCCCACCCCAATCTGTTTGAAGAGCAAGGATTTTGTGATTGAACTGCCTTTCAACAAGGTTTTGGAAGTCATGAAATTTTTGGAAAACTTCAGACTTATGTTTAATGAGATAAATCCAAGTGAACTTGCTAAAGTCATCTATAAAGCTCACATAATTTTTTTTCTCCCTACTGTTTCAACAGCAGGACCCCAAACATCGGAGAAGACAAGTTCTAAAGGAAACGTTGATTCACTTATTGACTTTGGATATGGTAGCTGGTGACTTTTGCCTTTTTAGCAAGCGTCACATATAAACTCATTGTTGAAAGAAATATCACATGGGAGGTTATTGTTGCTAACAATTTTCCTAACGATGACTGAAGAAGGATGACCTAAACACCGGTGCCATCTATCTGAAGATATCTTGATGGCACTTAGCACTTGCTTCTTGGCGTTTCCCCCCGCGTGTTTGATAGGATAGAGACCTCGTCTACCCTTGCCTCGAAGTAGAACCTTCCTCGTTCCCTGTTCCTTGACAAGAAAAAATCGAGGATGAATTTCAACGAAAGTGTTGTTGTCGGTGGCAAGCCGACTGGCTGAGATTAAGCTTTTATCAGCTTCAGGGACATGAAGAATTTTGTTTAGGTGAAGATCGCGATTAGGGGTGTGTATAGCTGAATAACCAACGTGTTGTATAGCCATACCTGAACCGGATGCAGTATGGATCTGCTCACCGCCGGTGTACCTGTCGCGCACCGTCAGTTTCTCCAAGTCGCGGTGATGTGGTCGGTGGCGCCGCTATCCAGGTACCAATTTGTGTCTACCCCATACTGAGGCGTCACCATGTTGGTGGACTTCTCTTCTTCTCCCTGGTACAACTCGTCATAACGCTTCCAGCACTTCCAGGCCGAGTGGCCTGGCTTGCCACAGATCTGGCACACCACCTTGGGTGCAAAGGCAGAGTTGTTGTAGTTGCCCCTGCCACCTCCGCCGCAGCCATTTTTCTTGGTGTAGGGATGGCCGCGATCACCACCAGAGTTGCCGCTGCCTTGCCTGCCGCGGCCACAGTCACTACCGCCACGGCCACGCCCGCATGTCGCTGCGTTCGCCGAAGACTGCGATCCCCCATGGCGGAGGTTCATCTGTGTCTCAAAGTTGACGAGCTGCGAGTACAGCTCTGGGACGGTGACTGGCTCCACTCGGGAGCACATGGCGGAGACCACCGGGTCGAAGTCTTCTCCAAGCCCGACCAGGATGTGGGAGACGACGTCCTCCTCGTCCACCCTCTTTCCTGCTGCGGCAAGTTCATCACAGAGGGTTCGGATCTTGCCAACGTACTCGGTGATGGAGCTGTTTCCTTTCTGAAGATTGGCGAGGGCGATCCGGACATTCACAGTCGCGGCACAGGTCTGCGGGGCCAGCATCCCCTGAACCGTGTTCCATAGCTCCGCCGAGGTGTGGCAGGTGGCAACCTGAATTGCCATCTCACGGGGCAGCGTTGTCAGAAGATATGAGAAAACTTGCTGATCTTGTGCATACCAGGTTTGGAACTCCGGGTTGGGTGCCTTCTTCTTGGTCTTCCCGTTGGAGTCCGTGACCTCCAGCTCCATGGGTGGCACAGGATGATCGACATTGAGGTACTTCTGCATCTGAGCACCTCGGATGGTAGACAGAACCGTCGCCCGCCATAGTGCATGGTTGCCCTTGGTGAGTTTCTCCGAGGCGACGTGAGCGAACGGAGAGGATGGGAAGGTATTTGAAGATGTTGCCATGGATGAGCTCGAGAGGGGCTCTGATTACCATGTAAGAGGAGATAGGTTGCGGTAAACGTATGCTTCGGTAGCAGGGACGCATTCATGTTATATAGGCAATATAGGATACATCAGGCGCAGGTTGTTAGGAGTCTTTTCCCCTACTCCAAGCTACATAGGATGAGGATCAACTCAACTAACAACCTGCGGATAATACACGTACAACGCACGCCAACTACATCATCGTGACACATATGTCACGTTACACAACTAGCCTATCATCTAACATAATGTTTAACCCATAACGTATAAAAAGTTTCCACAGGCGATATTTTTTTAATTTCCTTTTTTCTGAATGGGCAAGAAAATATAGGTTTCAAAATATCTCAGCAATACCAGTTTTTCCCCCTGAAATTTCAAAAAGAATTTTGAATTCAAATCTTTTTAATGTCTAAATATATTTAGTTTAACAAATACTTTTCATAAGTGCTGCCTATTACAGTAGTCAGCTCAACTCCTCTTATAGAAGGACACAAGTTCAATTCAGTATTGCAGCACTGAGACCATTTTTTAAATTGACATGAACAACTTAAAATATATATTTCACAATACATGGAATAGAACCACATACCCTACCACTAAGCTAACTACGTTATCATGTTATTGTATGCATACAATAGATATATATTTGACATAGTTTTTTTGTTTAAATTAAAAATTCTCGTCCAATAACAAAATTTTCCTATGACCACCGAAATTTCCATTAATAGATCAGTTATCATAAATTTGGTTCGGGATAAGAAACCTGAGTACGATTACTTGTCTTTGTCCAAATGTAAAATTAAGTGTTTCTGTTTATAGACACTAACAGGTACTTGGTGTAGTGATTAGCTCCTGCGCTTCGACGCTTAAGGTAGATCGATTCGTCGGGCCCCTTTTCTCTGCCAAATAATCCATGCCCTCGGGTTAATGACATCTGGTTGACCCACTGTCCACTCACAGGTGGGCCCTGTGTAGATCTCTATTCCTAATGGAGCAGTTGGTGAATAGTCTCCACGGTTTATTTTCGCTGGGTTTTTTTCATCTCTCCTCCCATCACCCCCTCCCATCCTGGTCCATCGGTTTATTTTTCTCTCCACTCTTTATTACAATCAGGACTTTCCTAACGTATAACAAATCATGAATCTAACTTTCTTAAATTATTCATATCAATCGATTCCTTTTATTGGTTCAATTTGTCTTAGGAAGCAAATAACACATTTTTAAGAAACAAATAATAGATTTGAATCTAACTTTCCTAACTTATCTAAATCAATCGATTTCTCTCATTAGTGAAATTTGTTTTAGGAAACAAATAACAAACACGTCACAAACTTTCCTCCCAATAAATAGTTTTTTAACATTTGAAAACTTTCGTAATCAGACACGTCACAAACGGGCAGGTACTGATATCATGTTACCAAACAATAAAACCCCATTTGCATAGAAATCAGTTCAAAATCCTAACTTTCCTAAATGTTTACCTTTCCTTGATAACATCCAATATTTCTTATGTTTTCCACCTATTGAAGGAAATCACCCCTCCATCGATATTAGCATTTTTTTGGAATGAGATCTCCGGGTTATGATTTTTTTGCGATTCTTCCCAATTGTGACCTCTCCTTCCACTCCGGCTCCTTCTCGCATAATCACCTCCACCACAGGCAGCTGACGCCACCCTAGACCTCTTGCCTCTCCACACCTTCTCCGCCACCTCCTCCTCGTACTCCATTGACAATCCCTCTGCCACGTTTGTCCACGGCGGTGTTGAGGGCATGGCGCAACAGCATACCAGTGGTAGAGCAGCGCATAGCAGTAGGAAGAAGCACGCAGCAGGTGAGGCGGGTGACTGACGGTGGAGGGCAGAGATGTGGCCGGCGTGGCTGAGGGGCCGGCCGGCAGAAGATGGCCGCGACAGGAGGCGGCGCGAGGCAGGGGCGCGACAGCGGGGTGAGCGAAGGGATAGGCGGCAGCAGACGGGGCGAGCGCAGCCAGCGAGAGTGTGACATGCGGCCAGGGTGTGCGTCGCGCGGGGCACAGTGGTGTAGTGGCTGTGGCGAGCGTGATGGCAATGGCGGGTGCGAAGGACGCGGTGTGGCATGTGCGTGGGCATGGAGAGCCAGCAAGGGAGTGGCCCCGCGGGCGCGGAAAGAAGAGCTGAAGGCTCAGGCATGGGCACGCATAGGAGCGGGCATGTGCCACGGGGTCAATCCGAGGAGCTCAGTGGCTACCCCTGCAATGGCCATGGCGGACGGCGGTTCTCGGGCACGGCGAAATACCTAACGAGAGCAAACGAGAGGGGAAACTGGGGAAAGGCAAGAGGAGATCACGGCGGTGTCAATGGCACCCTAGGGGAAGACAGGGGAGCTCGGGGTGGCGCAGATCGAACCGCAATGTCGCAGTGGCCGAAGGTTGAGGAAGACGGCAACGACGTCGACTTGGGGGTGCTGGACTTGATCTCGTTGGCGCAGACGAAATAGCGGAGGCATTCGGAGCTCCTCGACAAGCTCCTAGCCAGCAGGGAGGGCAGTGGCCGTGTGGACGGGGTCGGTCATGGTGGCCGTGGCATCTGACTTCGTCCAGATCACCGGGATCGAGCGAGCGAGGAGGAGAAGTGGATCTGGGAGGGGGCGTCGAGGAGGAGTGAGGCCATGAGGGCAGGGGAGGTAGGGCGTCACCCTTATCCATTCTCCTTTGATGCCGGCGAGGTGGTCGGGCGGGAGCCCGGCTCTGTAGCGACGGGCTCGGGGAACAGGAGAAGACGACCGTGCGGGGACTGGACCACTAGGCCGGTTCGGTGGCAAAGCCCGGGGTAAGGGGAATCCCCTTTTTCATCGTCCTTTTGGTTTTTACTGTATCCTAATCCGTTTCTCCTTTTTAACACTGTTTTCTATTTATTCTTATATCAAGTAAATGGATTTTGTTAATTGTGAAACTATGCACCCAATTCAAGCACAATATTTTTAGGTGTCACAAAAAGTTTGGGCCAGAAGGAAATACATAAAATTAGGTTTATATTTAACTGGTTATTTTAACTACTGTTGGACCTCTTATTAATTTGACAAGATTTAATTTTTGGGTCAAATAATGTTGGGATCAACATGTCAAAGATCAGTGGAATTTATAGAATATGGTGAACATTTTAGTTTTACTGTTTGACGAAATAATTTATTTGACTTTATTTTAAATTTGAATTCGGCTTTGATTTTTATCAAGTGGCAGTTTGGCTTAGCAAGCCTGATGACATGGCATCATTAGGGGGAGGTCACTGTAGCTAACGACTTGAGGTGTTACATCATCTTCTCATTTCTGAAATTTCATTGTTAAATGATTGGGGAATATATCACACTATCCATTAGTTCAGTCAAGCTCATCACAAGTCCACACATTATTGCCAATTGAGTAAGTCTTATTGGCGGGGAGAATAGGCTATGTGTGTGTGTGTGTTAGAGAGAGAGGAAGAGAGAGTGAGGAAGAGGGAGGGAGGAGAGAGTGTGTGTGTGAGAATTTAATGGTAAAAAAAGTCGCCAATGTCGTAATATTGAACTCTTAAAATTAATGTGGTCCCATTGCAACGCACGGGCGTTCTTCTAGTACACCTAATTACTTGGTAAGCCTAACCAATTGTTGGTATCTCATTGACTAGTGGCCCCACAACTAAATCACACAGTTAGACATGTTGGCCAATTTGTCTGATTGTTCGAGACAAACTTGAAAGGCTTTTTTGTGTAATTAAATAAAGTTCAGTTGTGCATGTTCCAACCCCATTCGCACCAGCCTCTTTTTCATTATATTTGAGAGCTTCTGTGCGTAGCTAAATAAATTACAATAGACTTTTTTTCAAAATAAAACAGCGTGCTAGGGTCACCCAACGCCTTGTGCACTCCTAGCCACTGACAGGTAGGCCTTCGCTAGGATGGCGCGCCATGTGGGCAGACCATACGGCTGGATGCAAGCGGAGTGACCGTATTTGCACGAGAATGCAAGTTCGATGACTAAAAATCCATTTTTCAAAAGTTTTACCACTAAACTAAACATCAAGCGCAAGTTGTATGACTTCCACGGTATTACCTAAAAAAAATGAGAAGATTGTCTTCACCATCGCAGAAACGACAAGCTTCAACACCATGTTATGGAAAAGTTAAATCCCCTTTTAAGGCTTTCGAGGTGTTCAAACTAATGATACACATTCGTTTTAGGGATTCATTGGGTTCTATAAATTGTTGCATAATGATAAACATTAATTTCTCTAGATATGCACCATTTACAGTATATTTTGATAATGATTATGATAAAAGCCTATCACCAGCATTGTACACAGGCGCAAGGGAGCCACACGATCCCCTCCAGTGATATATGGCATTTAATGCATTATACTTATTTGATTGATGGACATAAAACAAATTTAAGCTACATGCACATTTAAAAAATGCTCAGGTATTGGTGACAACATTTATATCATTTAAGTTCTTGAGTATTCCTTCCGTCCAGGTGCATAGGGCATTTAATGAAAATTTGGTATATAATCCAAATACTCCCTTCGTCTCGGTGCATTGGGCATCTAATGAAAATCAAATAATCCCAAAACGATAAGACGCAAAACAGTAGTACTTGTTGCATGCATATTAATTAGACCCCATCTATTAAATGGAGGGCCAACGCATGCAATTTTTGCGGCACACTATTGAGATTTGAAGAGGACTCCTAATTAATAGCATGTTTTTAGTTAAGAAATGAATGATGTGATTAGCTTCCTCTGCCATTCAATTTTTCTCCTAGCCCAATCTCTTCACACCTAGGTTGCGGTGCACCTTCTAAGGCTAGTCATAGTGGCAGTAACTTAGCTAGTAACATAGTGCACTCCAAGAAAAAATTTCTTATGTGCCATGTAGTTAATGTAAAGTGGTAACATAATATGTTACTGTAACATAGTGCTTTCCAAGACAAGACGAGTCTATAAGCTAATAAATAAAGTACTCTATGATATTACTACTATGTTACTTTGCACTATGAAGATAGTAACTTAGACTAGTGTCATATACATGACACTAGTATAAGCCTAGAAGGAGGGAGTATACAAGTTACCGTGTGTGGAAGGAACACCTCATTTCCCATGATCATTACTTTCTATTTGCATGCCGCTAATTTCATTGGCTAATGCATTAAATACGGATGTCATGTTTCTCTTTAGGAATCAATGCCATGGGAAACCAATGTAGTGATTGACTCCTCCCAAGTTTCCAAGCAGGCCAGGCAAGGGTCATTTGTCACTGATTTTTTATTTAATATCCTCCATCTAATATCCACGCACCTAGGTTATGATGCAGCTCCTTAGATACACTATGTACCTGGGCAGAGGAAGTATGTAGTACTATATAGGTCATATATACAACTAACACTACACGTTCATTAATTTGTCATGCGATGTGCGTGCCTCAAGTCCGTCTTCACTTTCTAAACAACCTACGTCATAGCCTTTTCAAATTTTAATCATATACTCTACATGCCATGTAATGACACCATGCAAAATTTCATAGGTTTCAGTTTTTTCTTAAAACATCATATTGGTTCCTAAGTTCGTGTGTTTCAATTTTTTATATACATATTTAAAAGTACCAAACTTTTTGTTTCATAAGCCCTTGATATATGCTAACTACCTTATTTAGGATATTCCTTCCCATCTTTAGAAACTTCTAAATGTACTTGCCGTTTAAATTTGAATTCTATTAAATTAAATAAAAATTTATTAATTTTTCTTGAATACAACAAACAATGAAGCCTATAAAGTTCAAATCATTTTTCATACAATACTATGGTCATAAAAAAATAACACGCTATTTTGTGTGTGTAGAAAACCATAGTACTTCATCAGTAGCCATGTTACCAGTGTGTGCCGATAGTGGGGGCCTGCCACTGCTGTTCTAACTTCCAGTGTCCGTTATACATGGAGAACCCGCCACTGATAATTTTTGCCCATGACTAACATGGTCCCAGAATTCTTGTGGCGGGTGGAACTCAACTTCTCCCACTAGTAACTTATTTTGAGTGGCGAGCCTGGTTTTGCGCCCGCTACTGATATCAGGCCATCTTGCCAGTGACGGGTCCCCAAGCCTGCCTGCCACATATCTAACCCCACGTATAAGCAGTTTTCTAGGTAAAACCATATTCACCACTCTCTACGTCAAGTTGCTTTTTTTAGGGGAAATAGCCACTTTATTTCTCCAATTCCACAAACAGTGGGATAGAAGTTATACTATGTGGGTGGCCAAACCATACATGACCCCCACGGGGTAGAGAGAGGGTGTGTCTAGCTAAGCTATGAGCTTCTAAATTAACTTCTCTTCTTTCAAAAATAAATTTAGAAGCATAAGGTGCTGATCTTGCGTTTATTTCCTTGATGATTGCTCTATATTTCACTTGGTTGCCGTTTCCTATGTCTCCGATCACCTGTTTTGAGTCTGAAGAAACAACAAAACTCCAGATATGGAGGTCTTGAGCCAATGAAATTGCTTTGCGGCAGGCTATTGCTTCCAGCGTTGCTGAATCGCTGACTTCATAGATCATTAGGGCAGAGCTACCCAGATAAAGCCCATTAGCGTCACAACATACCGCAGCAGCTGATCCAACGCGTTGGCGACGTACCCCCGCATCAACGTGGGTTTTTGCAAAGTTCGTCGGAGGTGCTCTGGGGCGGTGTGTGCCGGCTGTTCTCGTTGCTTGTGGTCGGACATTAGTGTTTCTTGGCCTCTGATCTCCCGACATTGCAAGGTCTATCATGAAACGATCTATGAATCCTTTTATCGCATGTGGAGTTTGAAAGATGGCCTCATGAATGGCTTTCCTCCTTGAGGACCATAGAGCCCAGAGAGTGATTGCCGCCAGTACAAACTTCTCATGTGGGAGCTTTTCCATGAGAGTGAACAACCAGTTTTTAGCCCTGGGTTCCGTCGTTTCGATCAAGCTGCATCCGATATCGTCGTCGACGAGTGCCCATGTGCATCGCGAGACCGAGCACTCTAGGAGGGAGTGCCTCCATGAGTCAGGCGCCCCGCACAGACCGCAGGAGCTCGAGGTGGACATCTGTCTATGTTCTCGAATGTCTTCTGTTGGGAGGGAGTGTTTCGCCAATCTCCATAAGAACATTCTGACTTTTGATGGGACCTGAATTTTCCAGAGCGCCTTCCATGATCCTTCTTCTAAACTAGTGCTCGAAGAACCGGGACTCCTTCTAACCAGGCTTCTCTTCTTTGCTTGGTGGCTACCAACATTCTATATGCGGACTTGACCGTGAATACCCCGTTCCTCTCATGCATCCAGCTGCAATAATCCTCCAGGTTCATTGTGCATATTGGAATGCTCATTATGGCCTTGACGTCGAAACGGAGGAAAGTACTTTCAAGTCTCTCTTTGTCCCATCTTGCGGATGTATGATCCAGGAGGTCTAACACTATAACCGGTAGATTAGTAGATAAGCACCCATACAGTCGCATCATCTCCTCTCGGGGTATCTAGTTATCTTCCCATATATTAGTGCTTTGACCGTTGCCTATCCTCCTTATAAGTCATTGTTTCATTGTATCCCTTCCCTCAATGATGGCTCACCAAACTTCGCTGGGGTGACCACCCAACGTTGCTTCAAGTATGGATGTGTTTGGGTGATAAACACTTTTGAGTAGACGGGCACTCAAAGTTTCAGGATTCTGTAAAAAACGCCATGCTTGTATGGCGAGCATCGCCAAGTTAAAGAGCTCAAAATCTTTGAATCCTAGTCCTCACATGCCTTTTGGTTGAGTCATGGCCTCCCATGACACCCAGTGGGGTTTGCGCTGCCCATTCTTGCTTCCCCACCAGAATTTCTTGATTAGCATGTTCAAATGCTCACAAAGTCCTCTTGGCAGTTTAAAACAAGACATTGAAAACACCGGCACAGCTTGAGCCACCGACTTTATAAGCACCTCCTTCCCTGCAGAGGACAACGTTTTCTCTATCATTCCTTGGATCTTGCCCCATAGGCGGTCCTTGAGATATTTAAAGGCACTGTTTTTTGAGTTCCCCACGTCCAAAGGCAGGCCCAAATATTTTTCTGAGAGGGTTTCATTCGGTATATTCAACGTAGCTTTTATATCATGAGGTACACTATCAGGCACTCCCTTGCTGAAAAATATGGACGATTTTGTGTAGTTTATGCGCTGACCCGTGGCCTGGCAATAGATATCCAACACCTGGTTTACCTCGGTAGCTCCCACACTATTTGCCTTGAAGAACAGCAGGCTGTCATCTGCGAATAGGAGGTGGTTAACAAGCGGTGCCGAAGTAGCCACTTGTATTCCACACAAATTGGATGACTCACTTTTTGATTTTAGGAGGCACGAAAGGCCCTCTGCTGCTAGCAAGAACAAGTATGGGGATATCAGGTCCCCCTATCGGATCCCTTTGGATGGTTGGAACTCTTTTAACTTCTTACCATTGAACATCACAAAAAAAATTATTGACCTGACCAAACCCATGACAATCTCAACCCACCTGTCAGAGAAACCAAGCTTTAGCATTATAGCTCTCAGGTATGCCCACTTGACCCTGTCATATGCCTTCATCATGTCAAGTTTCAAAGCGCAAGCTTGGTGGTTTTTTTTGCCTTATTCCTCTTCATGAAGTGCAAACACTCATAAGTAGTTATGATATTATCTGTAGTTAGCCTACGTGGGACGAAACCTGACTGTTCCTCTGAAATAATATCAGGTAAAATCATCTTCAGTCTGTTTGATATGACCTTAGAAGCAATTTTGTAGAGCACGTTGCACAGACTTATAGGCCAGAACTGGGATAAAAGGGTGGTTTTTTTTACCTTGGGGATCAGAACCAGGATGGTTTCATTGATACTTTCCGCTGACTTAGTGCCCTCCACAATTTTCAGGACCACCTTAGTCACGTCTTCCCCACAAACTTCCCAATGTCTCTGAAAAAAAATGAGCAGGAAAACCGTCTGGGCCCGGAGCTTTTACTGGGAACATCTGAAAAGAGCGTTCTTTACTTCCAACTAGGTATACGGAGCATTGAGGAGTTTGTTCATTGTGGGTGTTACTTTGACAGGAACCTTTTCCAGGACTTGCTCCATGTTTTGGACCCACTCAGATGTATACAAATTTGTGTAAAAGTCGGTCGTTAGCTCCTCCGTCTCTGCTATATCTTCTGTCAATTGACCGTCTGGTTTCTGAAGCATTTTAATTTGGTTCTTTCTGCGTCGCCGGCTCGCTCTTAGGTGAAAAAATAGGTATTTTTGTCCCCATGCGTCAACCAGTCCTGGCGGGCTCTTTGGCGCCAAAGCATCTCTTCCCTGTGAAAAAGATCAACCAGCCTATCTGTTATCTTTGTCTCCTCGTGGGAAGGGCCTCACCGTCCTTGAGCAGAACACAGAATCTCCAGGGCACTCTTCAATTGGCGAATCTATGTACGGACTGAACCAAATTGGCTCTTGTCCCATGATGTCAAGTCCCCTGCCACATTCTTCAGCTTGTCTCGCAATGATTGCACCGTGTATCCCGCTTGATTGCTCCATCCATTGCTCACCACCTGGAATAGGTTGTCATCCCTCTCCCACATAGTCTCGTATTTAAAGGATCTGGGCCCCGCTTTGCATGCACCAACTTCACGTAGCTTCAGCAGAATAGGAACATGATCACTGCTGGCCGCAGTTTTGTGCTCAAGGGCCCATCATGTTCATGGCCTTGTAGGACCTCATTGAAATACTCCAAAACAGCCCATGGCCTGTTTTGTGTGTCTGCAATTCCACAGAGCATATTCCACGTCTTGTATCTCCCGGGCCATTGGGCTTCGCCATATACAAAGGTAACTCGTACTTGTGTTTCAATAAGATCATCAATCAACGCATCAGTATGATACTCGGAGTAACCAACAACTTCCAACTTTATTTCATCATTCCAAAAAATTTCAAGACCTCCACTTCTCACTGGACTACTAACTGCAAAACTTTATTAAAACCGAGAGTATCAACTAAACCTTCCACTCATTTGAATCCCCTCTCGTTAGGGTTTTGCTCTCCTCTCGATGACGGCGACTCCGATCACCACGCGCGTAGAGATCGTCGATCCCCTACACCCCTTTTGGTCGGCGACCGTCGGGGTTCTCCCCGGAGGGCTGTCTCACGCGGGGTTGGTTAGGGAACCCCCCGCCCGTGGAATCAATCTACGGGCTAGAGATCTATGGCGGAAGAAGCATCAGGCTTGGGTTCTACCTAGCTGGAAGCCATGATGGAGGAACTTGGATTGAACGAAGCTGATCTACAGGACGTCGTGGTGGCAGATGGCGATCTCCCAGAGGAATCCACAAGGTGGATGGCAATAGCCCGAGTCCACACAAACAAAATCTACAGCTAGTATTGGTTTTACAGGAACATGAGGGTGGCATGGGATTTAGCAAAGGAAGTCAACATAAGGCCGCCGGAGGCTAATCTATACACAATGCAATTCCAATGCCTGGGTGATTGGGAACGTGCTATGGAGGATGGTTCCTGGAACTTTAAAGGAAAAGCAGTAGTGATGGCTCCATATGATGGATATACCCGGCCTTCCTCGATCGGGTTGGACAAGATCGATATTTGGGCGCAGATCCATGACTTTGCCCGATGGCTTTTTTTCCTTGATCAAATCACTGTCGGCTACTCTAGGAGAATACATCTATGCTGAACCTAAGTAGCGGGACTTTGAAGGTAATCTTCCGTGTTCGTGTGAGAATAGATGTCACCAAGCCCATGAAAAACGCGGTGTTTATCGTCAAGAATAAGAAGAGGGAAATTTTCCATGTCAGATATGAACGGTTGCCGGATTGGTGCTTGGTATGTGGTCATCTAGGTCACCTGTTCAAAGAGTGTGGAGATGGAATCCATCTCCCGTAAGCAATGGTTTTTAAGGACCTGAAAGCTGATTGGTTCATGGGACCTGGCCCTAGCCCGGGTCAAGAGAGAGCCAACAATGGAGGAAGGGGAAGAGGAAGATCAGGAAGGGGCAGGGGAAGAGGACAGTCGGCACCGTTTCATGGTGCTGCTGCTATGTACAATGGAGCAGATGAGAAGCAAGCAGATGAAACAATGGAAGATGCTAAGAATTCTAGGAAGAGGGCCTCCGTGGGAGCTCCTAAAACCCTCCCCGCTGCAGATCCTGCTGTGATGGCAGAATCTTCTCTACTTGCACTACCACCCCCAAATGTTCCTCCTAGTCCATCTTCGATACAAGACCTCAAGAGGGTTAAACCCAACCAGGCAAAGAACAACTCGGCAATAAAAAACATTGATGTGTGTTTGGCGGGCCTCCAGGGGGGTCGCGCCTAGCGCAATGAGTCTACTATGTTGGAACTGTCACGGGGCTGGCAAACCCGCAACAGTTCGAGAGCTTCGTGATCTCTACGTCAAGTTGCTGACTTTTTGCACACAGAGCGAGTGAACCACAGGTGGGCCGACCCATTAGCTAGGATATATGTCCAAGGGAGATCCCTATTTTTTTATCTTTTTTGTCTTCATGTTTTTTCTAGCCTTTTAATTTTCTATTTACTGATTTTCTATTTTTCTTTTTCTTTACTCAAAAGTTTTATTTTTTTAATATCTAAATTTGTTCAAAGTTTTTAAAAAATGTTCAAAAAATTCAAGCTTTTTGAAGTTTCAACTATTGTTTGTGCTCTCAAAAAGTTGTTCACAATTTTTTTAAAAAATTATCACATATTTATAAATTGGCGTTATTTTTCAAAAACTATTAGGAATATCAGAAAATTGCTCCTAGTTTCAAAGTTTGTTCCTAGTTTTCAAAATTTGTTTGGACAAACGGGAACGACATTGGAAATTCTGCATTTTTTGAAAATATGAATATTTTCTTGAAATTACGAATATTATTTGAAATTTCAAACAAAAATTGGAAAGACAAATGTTTATACAAAATTTGAATTTATGAACATATATTTGGAACTTCACACTTTTTTAAAAAAATGAAAAAAAATTGAAAAATAACAAAAAAAAGAAAAAAAACCTAGAAGAAACCCAAAAAACCCGTAAAGAAAAACCCTAGAAAAACCAACATGCCCTGTGCATCTTTCATGGGCCGACCCAGTCACTCGCTGCCTATGCGAAAGGTAGACTATTTGACGCATTTAGCCACACATAGTTTTCCTGGAAAAAAAGATTAGCGTCACATAGTACCTTCCTTTTTAGTAGTGGTACGAGCCCACAACCTAATGCATGTGCATGAAATTTCGAGCTGAAGACTGGGCGTGAAATTTATCTCGTGCTGGTTGAAGTGAAAAAACTCGAGAAGATTGTCTTCGCTGTCGTGAAGGAACGACAAGCTTCAGACCACTGCGTTAAGGAAAAGTAAAATACCTTTTGAAACTTCCGAGATGTTCAAACTAATAATGCACATTGATTTTAGGGGTTCATTGGGTTCTACCGTAAATGCAACATATCTCAAGTACTCCCTACGTCCGGGTGTATAAGTCATTCGCGTAGTTCTAGGTCATCGATTTGAGAAATTAAATATGTGTTATATGTCATGAAAAGTATATCACTAGATTTCCACGCGGATGTAGTTTCTAAATATATATTTTTTGTCACATATAATACATATTTAGATAGTTAAATTATCGACCTAGAACTACGCGAATGACTTATACACCGGAACGAAGGTAGTACAGGTTGCTTTATAATGATACACATTAATTTCTCATATATACTTACTACATTTACAATGCCCGCAGGCGCATACGGAAACGTCCGCTGTCAGTTACCGAACAAAGCCTATTTTGGTCGCTCCACAACCACGATTGCCTAATTTCCGCACCCAAATTCATAGAAACCATGCAAAGTACGTAGATCATGGCATAGAGCATAAAAACATACCAAATCTGACATCGGGCATAGATTCAATTCATCAAAAAGGCCAACATAGTTCAAACTTAACCTAAATATAAGATAAAAGATATAATTTAAAAGGGGGGGGGGGGGGGGGGGAGTCACAACTTCCTCGCCGGCCGCTTCCCCTTGCAGTCTTGACTATTGTCCTCCATGTATGCGTCGACTGCGGGAGTGGCGTTGTCATAGCCCATCGTTCCGCTATCGTTCTTAGAGGAGGGGCTCACATAGACCGCCACGCGTGCCGCGATTCTGCTCCACCATGAGACGTGCGGCTCTGTCCACCACCCCTGCCTTCTTCCAAGCGAGCTTCTCGGATTCCTCCAGCGCCTGACAGAGCGTCGCTACGTTCTTGCAACGCTGACGACGGGCATCTGTCTCCACCGACGTGCACGAACACCGAATTGCAGCTCGGAGCGCCTCGTCATCGTCAGAGGCAGGTGGCAGCGCCTCCGGCGTAGATCTGGAGGATCCAGAGCCTTGCGCCGCCGCCTTCATCGCAAGCTGATAGATGCAACCCTTCTCTCTGGCGGCCATAGCCGCGGTTGTGGGCTAGGAGTTGCGGGCACCAGCACCCAGCGGCTCACGGGAGGGGTAGTTGTTGGCTCTGCTAGGCGCTGCTCCTGCCCTGCCACTTGGACGGAGATGGCAAGGAGTGCGTCGGGTCACAACTAAGGAGGAGCTGCCCACCCACGACGACCGTGACGTCGAGGAGGAGGAGCTCCCGCCGCGGCCCATCTGCAAGTAGCGGAAAGCAATACAGAGCGCAAGCTCCTCCTCATCGGATCAACTCGATGAGTCCGTCGCCAGCCCCACCCACTCGATCTCATTGGACCCGTTGTCGGCCATGGCAATGGGGATGGGATAGATTGCGGAGAGGAAGGGGAAGAGGCTGGAGAGGAGCGGAGTAGGGCTAGGGTTCATTGGCTAAGGTTTTTATGGGGACAATGGTGGGGGCTAGTGGGTCGGGGCGACGTCTCACTGGTGTCCGGGCGCATCTGGGCCTCCCCGTATTCGCCCCAAATATGGGTTGGATGTGAGGGCTGCAGGACAGCCCAGGGGTTTGGGCCGCTTATGGGAAGCCCAGCTGGGTGCTAGTTTTTGGTCCGAACAGTGACCGGACAACGGGCCCAGGCGTTTGGGTCGGGTATAGGGTGTCCGGTTGTAGATGCTCTAAGTCCCAGACCTAATGCACACTAATTGCTACTGACTCACAAAGTGAACATTTTTAATGGATAACTGTTGGATCAAGGAAAGCTAACTGAACAAAATCATGATGAAAACGGGATACGCCCTTGCGCTCGCGTTGTATAGAGGAGCTGAACGCCTTTGAGCTCGTCGGCCATTTCTACCACGATCACTACACTGACGTTCTCACAGAAGCACGGCTGCTCTTCCAGGCCTCCCCTAGGACCACAAAACACATCATCGTCGCCTCCCCTCCTCTGACGGACGAGCTGCTTCCAGGCCTGCCTGAATGTGCCTCGCTGGGGCGTATGCTGCTGAACTCGACCACCGGCGCCTCCGTGCTCCATGCATGTTTCCTGACTCCCGAGAACAAGCATAAGTATAAGCCTTTTGCAGAAAAAGCATAATAATAAGCCAAGAAGTCACATGAAAATTAACCAAATAACTGAATGCACAACCGGAAAGGATGCCGCTTTTATTCTCCAAAGTCCAGAGTCTTTCCAAGACTTTCTAGTCTGTTCGTTGTAAGTGGCCAATTCAGCAGTCAAGGTATTCAGTTCAGCAACAGACTGATCACCATCATCTCGAACTTGTTGTAAATAAGCTCTTAGGCACTCTACTTCTTTCGAAGACTGACCTCCACTTGGCGCTCACTCATGACCGCTCGCTCGTGCTCCCCCACCCCCATCCCACCACACGGTGTTGACCTCATCGCTACCGCTCCCGACGGCGACCCTTCCCACCTATCTCTGGCGACGGGTGACGGCCGCGCATCACCAAACAGCGAGCCCTACCCACATACGGGAGCGGGGCTTGGTTTGGTGATTCGAGCGGTCCCTGCTAGATCTGGTGGGGGCAGCGCTGTCGCTACGTCGATCCTGAGATCCACTGATGGATTCGGGAGGCGGAGGAGCGTCGGACCAGGAGATTCAGGAGCTGATGGCGGAGCTCTCGCGCCGGGAAAGGATGACGGCGCGTGCGGTGAGGAGGGTGGAGACTCCGAATCGCAAAGTGGCAACATCGAGGATAAATTTGGCATTGCACGCAATGTCCAGAACCACGGAGTTTGGAGCGAGAGAGCATATTTGCGATGGGGCGGCCTATCACCCCCGACCTGATCCTATCCTGGGCCGCGGAAGAGGCAGTGTCCTACTCAAGGATACATAGAAGGAGATGGAGACTGTTCCGGGTCGAGGTATGATTTCTGCCATTGATGGAGTAGCGCCTTCAAGTGATTCTGGTACGTCCTGTGTAATTAGAAATTCCCTGGATCGTGGGCAAGGTAGATTGAGATGCAATATTAGAGCTGTTTCAACTGGGCACCGCCGAAGATCGTCGTCTCCGCCGCCGTTCATGGTTCTGCCCCTAGCGGAGTGGGGAGCGGGCAGAGGCGGAGAGAGGAGGTTGGGCCCCTGCGGTCAGCCTCTCTGGAGAGGGTGACCATTGGATATCCATTGATTCGGGGCAGCAACTTGCTTATAAGACACAAAGTGCTAGTACGCCTTCTAGTCTGTATGGCCCCGATCCACAGGAGGCTAGGGTTAGGGTTTGTCGTCGTCCCCAGCCCCAGCACCACCAACAGTACGCCAATTTAGTTTGGGTCTGCTGTGATCTGTTCACCAAGGGAGAATTCTCTGCTAAAGATTGCTTCCCGGTGGGCTCATTTGATCATCTATTTGAGCCAAAGCAATTCAGCTTCTCTCTCGATCTGTGGTCTAGGAAGTTTGCAAAGCCTTCGTTTGTGTCTGTTGTGAGGAAGATGCCAGGCGCAGGTTCAGGGCAGAATCAGGGGTCGAGAAGGGGCAGATACGGCGGTGGCCGTAGCCGCAACGAGTCCGCTCGTCCTCCAGCTCCTACTCAGTAGCAGTTCGTTGCTGATCAAGTGCCCCCCCTCTTTTCGTGCTCCTCAGAATACCTCACAAGTTCCTCCCTAGCAGATTCCCCCCTCTCCATCTATGCCAAACCCCCCATCATCCCTCTTGGTGCTAGCTCCTCTAACATGGGTCATCCGGCTATGGGGGCTATGTATCCTGGTTTCCCCGTGGCTGCCTACCAATATCAGTAGATGGCGTCGTGGCAACAACAGCCCCAGTTCCCTTTCCCCTATATGCCACCGCAAAATATGCCTGTGCAATTCCAACAACCATATCCGCAGCAGGTTAGCTCTAGCAGCGGAGTATCTGGAGGAGGTGGACAAGGTGGGACTGGGAAGAACAAAAAGAAATAGAAAGCCAGTGGCAAACAAAAGCAGCAAGTTGTTGTTCCTGGGCTGGGTGAGGGCTCCTCTACTCAGAATTCTGTTGATCCAGAAGGCTACATGGTTGATCCAAAATAGATAGGAGCAATTTGTTACAACTGTGGCCTCCCTGGTCATTTTGTTGGCATGTGCCAAGTGCCTAAGGTGTGTTTTATCTGCAGAACCCCAGGCCATCATATGGATGCCTGCCCCAAATGGTACCAACCATACCCAGCTGCACAATTTTGGGGGAGAGTCAATAATGGACTAGGTTTTTTCCATACTAAGGCTGGTGAAAAGAGTGACAATGATTGGTTTAATTTTGGGAATGTGGGCCTCATCGTTATTGAGGAAGGTGTGATAAGTGCTAATGATCTAGAAAGCTGCTTTGCAAAAATGTGGAAGACAAATTGGCCTTGGTAAATCAGACCATATGATGACTCCCAATATCTGGTCAGATTCCTCCAAACAAGAAAGTGGCTGATCTTATTGCTTTCAAGTCCATTAACCTGAAAAAGAAAGGGGTCACTATCTCTTTTAAGGAGTCGCGTGGTGATATACCTACCTATGACTCTTTGAAGGAAGTCTGGATTAATATAGTAGGGATCCCACCTGTTTGGTGTTCTTGGAAGGTTATAGCACAGATTGTCTCATCCTTGGGTGTCATTGTTAATGTTGATTGGCATGGAATTTTTAGAAGCTTTTATGATGTGGTCAGAGTGCAGGTTGCTGTGAGAGACCCACAACTGATACCTAAAAACAAAGTGGTGGAGATTCATCAAGACTTGTACCTCCTCAGCTTTGAAGTGGAGGGAGATGAAGCTGCTGATTCCCCTGATCACAAACCCTTTGATGACCCTTGTGATCCTAAAAATGGAGATGGAAATGAGGAAAATCATAGGAAAAATGAGGAAGTGGATGATTATAGCAATGATGACTTGTTGGGAGAAGAAATAGATCATGATAACAGGGAAAAACAAAGCCGACAAAAGGTCTACCTTTGCTCCCAGTGGGTCCAGGACAAGGACTGTTGGCACTCATCCTCACACTCCTGTTGGGGTAACAACTGTTGGCAACTCTATGTTAGCCAAGGGGTAGGGTGCTCCCATGACCAAAAGCTATTTGGAAGTTGTCAAGAGAGCTCCTTTGGAGAAGTGTGGAAACCTACTTCTACCTCAATTTGAAGCTGCTATTTCCAAAAGTGCTAGCCATGGAGTTGGTTTTTCTGAGACACAAATCTCTTGCCCAGCTCCCAAACCTCAGGTCCATAGATCTGAAAAAGGGAAATGGGGGCCTGTTGTTAGGATGAGCAACATGATTAAAAGGGATGAGAAGAACTCTATTGTGAAAGCCCAAGAACTCAAGCAAATTCAGAATTTGGAGGTTGCTAAAGTTAAAACCTCTGTAACCTTTCAGAATTCTTTTGCTTGTTTAGATAATGAGCTCCTTGTGAATACTGCTGATAAGGTTGGATTGACCTTAGGGGTGAACCCTGATAAGATCAGCCATAATATCAACATTAACTAAAACCTAGAGCTTGAGAGACTTGCTAAGTTTCATCAGGATAACCCTGGTATGTTTCTTCCCTCTGACAATGATGTCACTGTAGAGGGAATTGTTAGTTCTTCTAACTCTGTTGACAATTCCACAGCCCCCCTCCCTTCTCTAGTAAATACACTTCAGAGGAGGAAGAGGGTGACACTTCTAGGATAGAAGTGTCTACCCAAAGGGGTAGGAAATGTTTGTCTAAAACTAAAATAAATTTTATATGATTGGTGATTTTTGGAATATCAGAGTCCTAAATGGGTCCTCTAAAATTACTAGATTGCAGGAGCTTATTAAAGCTACTTGCCTTGGTTTTATTTGCATTTCTGAAACTAAGAAAACTAATTTTACAATTCCTCAACTGGATGTTGTAGATACTAGAAGTTGTTTCCCGTGGAACTGGCTTCCTGCTAATAATACAGCAGAGGGAATCCTAGTTGGTGTCAAGGAGGATAAATTTGACATTGTTCAATGTGATATTCAGTCTTATTGTATTTCCTGTATTTTAAAATTTAAGCATAATTACACTGTGTGGAGGCTAGTGTCTGTGTATGGATCTATTTATGAGGAACATAAGCTTGACTTTATTAATGAGCTCCATTCTGTATTAGCTGGCTGGTCTGGACCTACTTTAGTGGGGGAGACTTTAATCTTATCAGAGTAGCTGGTGAGAAAAGTGCTGGTTTGATTAATCATCATTGGGCTGACCTTTTTAATGATTGGATCAACAAGTATGGCCTCATAGAATTAAAAAATGCAGGGAGGAAGTTTACCTGGGCTAATAACCAGGATGACTAGGTTATGGCTACTTTAGACAGGATCTTTATCAGAGTTGATTGGGATAGCCTTTTCCCTACTTGCCATGTTAAGGCCCTACCCAGAGTTGGCAGTGATCACACCCCTCTAGTTCTAGACACTGCTGCTTTACATATCCCTACAAATAAAATGTTTAGATTTGAAAAATGGTGGCCGGAAATCCCCGGCTTTGATGATGTTATTGATAAAGCCTGGAACACCAAGTGTCATGTTGTTAAAGCAATTGATATATGGCAATTTAAGATTCGTACTACTACAAAAGCTGCTAAGGGCTGGTGTGCCAACTTTGAAGCTGCTCAAAATAACATGAAGCAAGCTCTGGTGGCTGAGTATAATTGCTTAGATATTTTGGCTGAGTCTCAGCCTCTGTCACTTAACTCTAAACAAAAAATGAAAAAAAAATTGCAGGTGATCTGGATGACATATAGAAGGAGGAAATTAAGGCTAGACAGAGATCCAGGGAGAAGGAGATCTTGGAAGGTGAACTGAAAACTAGGTACTTCAAGGCTCTGGCTAACCAAAAGAGGAGGAAGAAGCAGATAAATGTACTGGAAGGTAGCTCAGGACCTGTAGAAGACACCAAAGGTATAATTCAGATTGCTGTTGATTACTATAAGAAATTGTTTGGCTTTGTCCCTACTATGGACATTGATCTTAAAGATGACTTTTGGGATCAAACTAGTATAGCTAGCCCAGATCATATAGATCTTCTTGAAAAACCTTTCTCTGAAGAGGAGATCAAGGCTGCTGTCTATGGCTCATATCCTGAGGGAGCCCCTGGCCCTGATGGCTTTCCTTTTCTATTTTACCAGAAATACTGGGACTTAATTAAGAATGATCTTTTTGCATTATTCAAGGATTGGGAAGCTGGGGCTTTGGACTTATATAGACTTAACTTTTCCCTGCTTACTCTAGTGCCTAAAGAACCAAATGATGTTAGATTAGAAAGGTTTAGACCTTTGGCTATGACTAACTTCAACTTTATTTTTTTTCAAATGTACCACCAATAGATTTGGCCCTGTGTGCAATGATATTATTGCCCCAAATCAAACTGCCTTTATTAAAGGGAGGTTTGTTTTGGAAAGCATTGTAGCTGCTCATGAAGTGGTGCATGCTGTTGCCACTAGTAATATATCTGGGTTTTGCTTTAAGCTTGACTATGATAAGGCTTATGACATGATTAATAGAGAATTCCTTTTGAAAATGCTTAGAAAGAGAGGTTTTGGGCCTAAGTGGATGCTTAAGATTGAATCTCTCCTCTGCAATGGTTATGTTGGAGTCAGAATGAATGACACCAATAGTGAATTTTTTTTGTAGTTGGTAAGGGGGTTAGACAGGGTGACCCTGTTTCCCCCCTCTTGTTTAACTTAGTAGCTGATGTATTCACTAGAACGCTGATTAAAGCTGCTGATAATAATTTGATTGCTGGGGTATTCCCTCCCTCAAACCCAGCTGGGGTGATTAGTATGCAATATGCAGATGATACCATTTTGTTCTTAGACAAAAATCCTGATCATGCCAGAAACTTGAAATGGCTTTTATCCTGTTTTGAGCAGATTTCTGGCATGAGGATAAATTTTCATGAATGTGACCTTGTACCTATTAATATAAATAGAGATGAGGCTATTCCTTTTGCTCAAATCTTGGGGGTGTAAGATTAGCTCTTTCCCCATTAAATATTTTGGGGCACCCCTTCATCACAGTAAAATTAGGAGGGAGGATCTCCAACCTACTGTGGACAAGATTATTAAGAGGGTGCTGGATGGAGAGGGAGACTCCTTTCTTTTGGCACAAGGCTTATTCTAGTAGAGGCTTGTCTAGCAAGCATCCCTACTTACCTCATGGGATTTATTAAATTCCCTAAGTGGGCAATTAAGCTTATAAATACTCAATTAGCTAACATTTTCTGGGATGACTATGATGGCCATCACAAATATCACTTAGCTGCCTGGGGGTCCCTTACCATCAAGAAGGAATTTGGGGGCTTTGGCATTACTGATGTAGGGGATATGAATCTGTGTCTATTAGTCTCCTGGGTGAATAGATATTACAAACCTGAAGGTAAGATTTGGAAAAACATTGTTGAGTAGCCTCCAGAGTAATAATATCTTTTCTTGTTCTACCTCTGGGGTCTCACCTTTCTGTAAGGGTGTGCTCTGGGCAGCTCAAGTTGCAAAGGTTGGCTTCTCCTGGAATATAGGCAATGGGAGTAAAGCTAGGTTCTGGGAGGACCATTGGTTTGTCAATGCTACTTTGGCTACCCAATATTGGGAGCTATATACGTTAGCCAATGTGCATGATGTAACTATTGACAAAATCTGGGTGGATAACAATCTTAAAATTACTTTTAGGAGATGTTTCACACGGGAGCTTATGAGTTTGTGGCATGAGCTGCTTGAAATTGCTAAATCAATTGTTTATACTGATGTGGATGATTCCCTGGTATGGAATATGAATTCCAAAGGGGTGTACACAGTCAAATCCTTCTACAAGTTTGTTAACTTCAGAGGGGTGTTACCTAGTAACACTCCTGCTGTTTGGTCTATTAAGATCCCCCCAAGGATCCAGATTTTTTTTGTGGCTCTTAACTAATAATAAACTGCTTACTAGAGACAATCTAGTTAAGAGGCAAACTGTGCCGGATCCAACTTGTGTATTCTGCTCTGAACTGGAATCTTGCTACCATTTATTTTTTGGCTATGTCGTTGCTGCCGAATTCTGGAAATCTATCACTAGGATGTTCTTCTCCTCGTGTTGGTCTAGAGGAGACAAATTTGCTTCCATCAATATCATTCATGCAGTTGGCCTGTGGGCTATCTGGAGAACTCGCAATAACATGGTTTTCAGTTCTGTTGTGTGGCCTGGGATGCAGGCTATTTGGCGAAAAACTGCGTCGAACCTTTCTTCGTGGGAATTCCTATCCTCAGGTCGTGCCAGAACCGAGCTGGAAGAATGGCCAAGGGAATTGGAGCAACTGGCGAGGAGCCCCCCTCTCTTGATGTGGTAAGATCCGAGCTGAAGTGAAACAGTGCTCACTGAAGATATCCTGGTAGGTGGGGGAATTTTGATATATTAGGCTCCCCTGTACCTAGGCAGATGTGGTGTAAAAAAAGACTTGGTGAACTTGCGTTATTTGTAATAGGCTAGGCTAGCTAGCTCTGGTTTCTGTACTTCTTTTGTTTGGCGTGTATGTTTGCGCTGAGGCTGAGGCAGTGTGTCTGCCGTTCCTCCGCGTGCTACTTATGTAAGGATCAGAACTCTGTGTTTCATTTCTAAAATGGAATGGAGTTGGGGCATGCTGCCCTTTTCTTCTTCTTTTTTCGGTGTAAGATAGAATAAGGCACTATATATAGTTTTCGAATCCTTTTCAAAAAAATCTATAGTTTTTGAATTTTATGGAAGACATTGTTGATGGTTGAACACCAGCAAATGATAAAATGGTGACCAGAGCAGTACGAATGCACTAAAAATGGCTCAGTTTTACTCTCTCGAAGATGAAACAGACACAAAAGACGAATCATGAGCATTAATAATGCGGTACTGAACACGGTGAGTGGTTCAACACCATCACATGGTAAATTGGTGAGAAAAGAGTACATAAGTGCTATAATAAATGAGCGGCATGTACCCCTTACAAGATCAAACAGACACCTGAGGAGTTACGAGCATCAAAAAATTAGAATTCATCACCAAACATCGCAAGTTGTGTGTCCTCTGAAGCCTTATTCGTTTTGAAGGATTTTTACAGGAAAAGCATAGGAATAAAGATTTCAGAGGAAATTTTTCTACATACGCATTCGGTTTGTAGGAAACACATACGGGAATTTTGTAGGAATACTATTCATTTTCTATGTTTTTGGAGGAATCTACACATCCACTGAAAGCTCATTTTGTGCGTAGGAACGAGGCAAGATAATTCCTTAGGCCACCTCCACCGCGCGACCCAAACGGACGTCCGCTTTGCCCAGATTCTATCTGTTTGGGTGGGACGATGGGGTCGTGTCCGGGCCTATCCTGGGATGCGGTGGCCGTGCGCCCAGCACGCGGCCGCATCCTTTGGCCCCATCTTTTCCGCCTCCATATTAAAAAGAGAACAACCTTTCAAATACCAGCGGCCCTAGTTCACGCCGGCAACAGAGCCAGCGGCCTAGACGTCCTCGCCGGCAACATAGCCGGCGGCTGGCAACACATATGTGACGCCCAAATAATTAAGCTACAGTAATCCCCCACTAATGGTGCCATGTCATCACATTACTGTTGCTAATCCTCACTGGATCTAAATCACAATTCAAATTCAAATTCAAATTTCTCAAACATGAAAACTAAAATGTTCAAAGTGTGGCAGATATTCCATAAAAAATTATGGCAGTGACCCAACACTTTTGTAAATTATTTAAATGCCCTTTTGTGAATATAATAGTGGCTAAAACAATTATTTAAATGCTTTTTAATTAATAAAAGTTGCAAAGTATTTTATTTAGGTGCCAAGTTATTTTTGGCAGTGGCCTAATTATAAATACTAATTTAGGTGCTAACATCATATTTTATAAAACAAAAAATAAAATAAAACTTATTAGGAAACATAAAGTTTAAAAGAAAAAGAAAAGCAAAATTACAAAAAAATGGAAAAGAGGCCCCTGCCCCCCGGGCCTAACTCCCACCTGGGCCGGCCCAGCCAGGCTACCCAACCCACCGGGTCGCCTTCCCCTTCACTGCTCCTCCGACCGCGCCGCGACAGTGTCGCGCCCCGCCGCACCACCTCGCCGACGAGGTCGATGAGGATAAGCCTCCACCGAGGCCGCCCCCGAGATATTTTTTTCCCACTCACCTCACCCTCTCTCCCTCGGTCACTCCCTCTCCCCAGATCCCTTTCTCCCCCCATCGAGCACGTTTGCTGTCGGCCACCTCGCCTCGACGTGGCCACCGCCCTCCCTGTGCCAAGCCGACGTGCCCACGAGCTCCACCTCGTCCTCCGCTCCTTCTCCGTCGAACCACGGGACCCGAAGCGCTCCACAACGCCAACGACAACATCGTCTTCCACCTTCGGACGCCTCGGAGCTCGCCGTCGACCCGCGCCATCCCGAGCACCTCGAGCCATCCCCGGGCCTTCTCTGCAACGGCCGTGAGCCCTCGATCCTCCTCCCTCTCTTCCCATCCTCTCCTCGTAGCTGTAGCTCACCCCGGACGCACTCGCGCTTCCGCCGCTGCGGTCGAGCTCACCGGCATGGCCCCTGTGGCCGCAGCCCGCACCCAAGCCCGTTTGCGTGCTCCATACCTCCGGCTGCACCCAACGCACGCGCTCGCTCATCCGCACTACCCCGGTCCGTCCTGATGCGACGCGTCCACCCCTGCGCCCGCCGTGCGTGTGTCCCGCTGCTGCTCTCTGGTGGCCTACTACTGCTGCTGCCATCTGTCCCTCGCCGCCCACTCCAGCCACCGCGGCCCCTTCCGCCTCCGGTCGCCTCAAGTCCCAGCCGCGGCCCCGCTTCCCCCTGGCCGGCGCCCCGTCGCGCCCCGGCGGCCTTCGTAAGTCGCGCCCATGCGTTCGGGCGTGCGCCCATGCCCCACCCCAGCGCCCGATAGCCCGTGCCTATTTTGGCCTATGGGCCACTGCCAGTAGGCCCCACCGGCCTCCTTTTCTTTAAAAAAAGAGCTTTAAAAAATTTATATAAAAATAATAATTAATTAATTAACTTAATTAATTAGGTTTAATTAAACTAATTACTTGCTTAATCTAATTAACTAACTGGTTAATCAAATGGGCCTATGACAGAGGGTCCCACCCCCTATTGACCAGTCAAACATTGACTGGTCAACTGGGACCCCCTGGACCCATTGGTTAGCCCCTGGGTGCACTACACCGGGTGCACTTAGCATTTTTGCTATTTTAATTCGAATTAATAATAAATCCAGAATATTGTTTAAATCTTTGAAAAATCGTAGAAAATAATCCGTAACTCGGATGAAAAAGTTTTATACATGAAAGTTGCTCAGAATGATGAGACAAATTCGAATACGCTCTCCGTTCATCTGTCACGGGCCCCTAGCATAGCGAACATGCAAACTTTACCCTCTGGTTCATCTGTCTGACAGACGTCTGGGACCAGGAAAGCTTTCCCGGATGTTTCCCCCTTTGCCAGTAACGCCTAGCACTGCATTAGAACACCGCTAGCTCCGCTTATAATCATGTTGTGCATATGTTTGCGTGTATTTACTGTTTCTTCCTCCTCTTCTCTTCGGTAGACCCCGAGACCGCTGGTGATGCCCCTGTGATCGACTACGTCAACGACAACCCTTCTTCCGTTTCCACGGAGCTTCCAGGAAAGCCCCCCCCCCTTTGATCATCCCGATATCGCCCATTCCATTCTCTCATGCTTGCATTAGATTTTGCTACTGTTATTGATTGCTCCTATTCTGATGCATAGCCTGCTTTTGTATCTGCTATTGTTACCTACCTGCTTATCCTAAACTGCTTAGTATAGGTTGGTTAGTGATCCATCAGTGATCCCCTCCTTGTCCTTGTTACCCCTGCTTCATCATCGACGACTCGATCAGTGTGATCGACGACCAGAGCCTGACACCTCACATCACATCACGCCCCTTTTGCTGCTCGACTCTGCAGAGCTACTATCGAGTGCCGAGGGTGATCCCTCATAACGCACTCCTGATGATAATTCTGTAGTGTAGCTATTCGGTCATGGTCATCGAGGGTGATTTCCTCTTTCACCATTCCTGATACGGCTCTATCGTTCAACACCTCAAGTGTGAACCTCGAGGGTGGTCCCTCTTACGTTCACCTTGATGATTACATTGAGTGGAATCCACCGGGGGTGATTCCTCGGGTTTTCCCCTTGATGTCTGGACACACAGTGACCTTGGCTTTATTGGAGACCATTGTGAAAGCCGGGCGGGCCCGGAGAGCACCCGTGCGATGTGACAGTGGCGGCTGGCTGTTTAGCGGTATCACCCAGGAGGGGTGATAGCTCCGGACTTGTCCCGACAGCCGTCACTTCTTTTAGTAATGCACTAACAGGTTTGGGTATTTGTTCTGAGTTGGCCTTTGGCCTTTACGCACCAACCACCACGCGAGAATAGTTATGGGCCTCGGCGTCGTGGTATCAGCCAAAGCTTTGTCAGACGTCCAGTTCAGTAGTGCAGCACGGCTAGGCCGGCACCATCCTGTAGTGGTGGAGCCTGGACCCATCCTGTAGGCAACGATCCGGAGTGCAACGGGCGATGGGCCCAGACCCCGGAGTGCTTAGGATGTAGACCGGCGGGAACCTCTCTGCTGAGCCTAGGTAGGGCTGCGACGTGTTGATCTTCCGAGGCCGGGCATTGACCCCAGAAAGGTGTGTCCGGCCAGAGTAATCAAGCGTGTTGGAAAACATGGTGCACCCCTGCAGAGAAGACATATATTTGAATACCGTGTCCACGGTAATGGACGTTCAGACTTATATCATGATCTTATATAACTAGAAATGGATACTTGTGATGGATTTGTGGCTCCGAGATTGCTTTCTCGCAGGGAGTCAAGGAAGGATCTCTGGGCGTTACAACATGCTTCGTAACTATAAACTGCTATTCTTTACTCTTCTACATGCTGCAAGATGCTTGGAGCTGCTTGAAGATGCTAGTCTTTGATAGGCTATGCCTTCCCCCTTTATTCTGGCTTTCTGCAGTTCAGTCCACATATACAACCCTTCCATTTGATACCAATGCATAATTAGTATAGATCTGTTGCTTGCGAGTACTTTGGATGAGTACCCATGGTTGCTTTGCTCCCCCTTTCCCCCCTTCTTCCTTCTTTCTGGTTGTTGCAACCAGATGGTGGATCCCAGGAGCCAGATCATGCCACTCCCACCGACTACTACTACTACCCCGAGGGTGCCTACTACTACGTGGAGCCCACCGACGACCAGGAGTAGTTAGGAGGTCCCAGGCAGGAGGCCTTGCCTCTTCGATCGTTGATGTTTGTGCTAGCCTTCTTAAGGCAAAACTTGTCTAACTTATGTCTGTACTCAGATATTGTTGCTTCCGCTGACTCTTATGCTTTCGATCTTCTGTATTCGAGCCCTCGAGGCCCCTGGCTTGTAATATGAAGCTTGTATGTCTTTTTGTGTGTTTAGAGTTGTGTTGTGATATCTTCCCGTGAGTCCCTGATCTTGATCGTACACGTTTCCGTGTATGATTAGTGTACGATTGAATCGGGGGCGTCACAACATCTAGCCTCCAAAATGAATAGTTTTGTTCGCCGGCAACACATCTAGCCTCCAAAATGAATCTGTTCTCGCCGGCACACAGCTAGCGGCCCAGCGGGCGGCACCCATGCCAGCCTCTAAAAAGAACGACCACGGCCGATCGGACGACCTCGTTCAGGCCGTCGGCGTCGAACATCTCCTTCTGGCCTCAAACCAGCTCCCCGTCTTCTCGCTCATCTTGGTCAAGTTCACGCTCTCGCAAGGGCCACCTCCTTTGCTTTGGTTGCGACATTGGTGGCCTCGATGTCGAGCTGCCTCTGCCTGGCCTTGACATTGGCGGCCTCGATGTCGAGCTGCCTTTGCCGGGACGCCTTCTCCATGTTGATATTCCTCTTCTTGACCGCCTCCTCCATCTCAAGCTTCTTCCTTTGAAGCTCTAGGTATTGCTTCATTTTCTCGTCCTTGCTTTGCCGCTTCTTCTTGTCCCTCACATCCTTTTGAGACAACATGCCATGCAAAGCCTCATGCAAGGCCATGGATGAGGCATCACGTATGTCGTCCACCTTGGAGTTGGTCTTGCCCCTTGGCCTCTTCAACGCCTCGCCATCTCCACCTCCGGCGAACTTGGCTGTCTTCTTGCCTCTCTTCCTTTGAAGTTCATGGTATTGATCCTTGAACTTACGGAAATTGTTGATGATCGTCCAACAATGTGTAAGAGTGAATGGCTTGTCATTGTGCCGGTCCTTGAATGCTTCCAAAGATTAAAATGCCTACACCACATGATCAACAAGAATTGGACATGCAAACATATACAAGGCCGAAGTCTCATGGTCGTATCAAGGAAAGGACTAGAATGAGGAGAGCATACCATGTCCGCAACGCCGAGACCACTCATGGGCCGTGCTTCAACGCTCTCAAATGAGACACAATACTTGTTGCACTCTTGTTGGATGAACAACCACCTCTTTTAAATCGAGGTGATGCCACGGTTGCTTGTAATTTGGTACGGCTCAAACATCTTCCTTTCATGGAAAGTTTTGTGGACTCTTGTCCAAAAAACTAGGCCTTTTTGTTGCGCGCCCATCCTCAGATCTTGGCTAATCTCCATCCAACATTGGCAAATCAACTTGTACTCCTCTTGTGTATATGAACCCGTGCGAATGCTCTTCCTCCTCTTTTGTGCTTCCGCTCTTTGGGTGAGCTCGTTTATGAACAATGGCTCGCCACTAATATCAAAGGCATTGTCTTCTTCTTCATCACCATCACCTTCGCAATAGATGTCATCGTCTTCATTCCAAGAGTCACCATGGTCGTAGTCAGCACGGTCGTCAGCCTCTTCATCGGCAACGAACTGGGCGTGGCCATCCTGACTTTGGGTCTCCTTCGGATCGTAGGCAGGGCCATGCTCACCGTTGTAGATCACATCCTCCATGAACTGGTTGTAGTAGGGGTCGTTAACCGGTGGCGTTGGTGTTGGCATTCTGTCGAACAAGACACGGGGGGGCATGGTGCCCATAAACAGCGGTCGTGCTTGCTTTCTTTGCATCTCGACAGATGGCCGTCCACCGCTGCTGGACCCAGGTGTGACGTTGAGGTCGATGACGGCCGAGGGGCGCGGGGTGGACGGCGCGATCACACCAACGTTTGATGACCCCGAGAAATGGGTCTAGCCATCGTGCCTTGACGGGGGAAAGCCGGGCGACATAGGCGTGGTCCGGGACGTTGGCGACTGGCAGTGCAGAGGATGGGTGATAACCCACAAGTATAGGGGATCACAACAGTTTTCGAGGGTAAAGTATTCAACCCAAATTTATTGATTCGACACAAGGGGAGCCAAACAATATTCTCAAGTATTAGCAGTTGAGCTGTCAATTCAACCACACCTGGATAACTTAGTATCTGCAGCAAAGTATTTAGTAGCAAAGTAGTATGGAAGTAACGGTAGAAGTAGCAAAAGTAACAACAACAGTTTTGTAGTAATTGTAACAGTAGCAACGGTAAAGTAAATAAGCAAAGCACATTATATGAAAAGCTCGTAGGCATTAGATCAGTGATGGATACTTATGTCGGATGCGATTCCTCATGTAATAGTTATAACATAGGGTGACACAGAACTAGCTCCAGTTCATCAATGTAATGTAGGCATGTATTCCGAATATAGTCATACGTGCTTATGGAAAAGAACTTCATGACATCTTTTGTCCTACCCTCCCGTGGCAGCGGGGTCCTAATGGAAACTAAGGGATATTAAGGCCTCCTTTTAATAGAGTACCGGACCAAAGCATTAACACATAGTGAATACATGAACTCCTCAAACTACTGTCATCACCGAGAAGTATCCCGATTATTGTCACTTCGGGGTTGTCAGATGATAACACATAATAGGTGACTATAGACTTGCAAGATAGGATCAAGAACTCACATATATTCATGAAAACATAATAGGTTCAGATCTGAAATCATGGCACTCGGGCCCTGGTGACAAGCATTAAGCATAGCCAAGTCATAGCAACATCATCTCAGAACATAGTGGCTACTACGGATCAAACCCTAACAAAACTAACTTGATTACACCGTAAATCTCATCCAACCCATCACCGTCCAGCAAGCCTACGATAAAATTACTCACGCACGGCGGTGAGCATCATGAAATTGGTGATGAAGGATGGTTGATGATGACGATGACAATGAATCCCCCTCTCCGGAGCCCCGAACGGACTCCAAATCAGCCCTCCCGAGAGAGATTAGGGCTTGGCGGCGGTGCCATATCGTAAAACGTGATGAAACTTTCTCTCTGATTTTTTCTCCGCGAAAGCAAATATATGGAGTTGGAGTTGAGGTCGGTGGATGTCCAGGGGGCCCACGAGGTAGGGGCGCGCCCTAGGGGAGGGGACGCGGCCCCCACCCTCGTGGACAGGGTGGGGGCCCCCTGACGCTGATTCTTTCGCCAGTATTTTTTATTAATTTTGAAAAGTTGCTCCGTGGATTTTCAGGTCATTCCGAGAAATTTTATTTCTGCACAAAAACAACACCATGGCAGTTCTGCTGAAAACAACGTCAGTCTGGGTTAGTTCCATTCAAATCATGCAAGTTAGAGTCCAAAACAAGGGAATAAGTGTTTGGAAAAGTAGATACGACGGAGACGTATCAACTCCCCAAGCTTAAACCTTTGCTTGTCCTCAAGCAATTCAGTTGACAAACTGAAAGTGATAAAGAAAAACTTTTACAAACTCTGTTTGCTCTTGTTGTTGCAAATATGTAAAGCCAGCATTCAAGTTTTCAGCAAAGATTATGAACTAACCATATCAACAATAACACTTAGGTCTCATGTTTACTCATATCAATGGCATAATCAACTAGCGAGCAATAATAATAAATCTCGGATGACAACACTTTCTCAAAACAATCATAATATGATATAACAAGATGGTATCTCACTAGCCCTTTCTGAAACCGCAAAACATAAATGCAGAGCACCTTTAAAGATCAAGGACTGACTAAATATTGTAATTCATGGTAAAAGAGATCTAGTCATACCCAATATAAACTAATAGTAATGCATGCAAATGATAGCGGTGCTCTCCAGCGGGTGCTTTTTAATAAGAGGGTGATGAATCAACATAAAAGTAAATAGATAGGCCCTTCGCAGAGGGAAGCAGGGATTTGTAGAGGTGCCAGAGCTCGATTTTAAAATAGATATAAATAACATTTTGAGTGGTATACTTTCACTGTCAACGTAACAACTAAGAGATCTCGATATCTTCCATGCTACACACATTATATGTGGTTCCCAAACAGAATGGTAAAGTTTATACCCCCCCACCACCAACAAGTATCAATCCATGGCTTGCCCGAAACAACGGGTGCCTCCAACTAGCAACAATCCTGGGGGAGTTTTGTTTAATTATTTTGATTTGATTTGAGCATGGGACTGGGCATACCGGTGACCAGCCATTTTCTCGTGAATGAGGAGCGGAGTACACTCCTCTTGAGAATAACCCGCCTAACATGGAAGATACATACAGCCCTAGTTGATACATGAGCTGCTCGAGCATACAAAGTAGAATTTCATTTGAAGGTTTGGAGTTTGGCACATACAAATTTACTTGTAACGGCAGGTAAATACCGCATATAGGAAGGTATGGTGGACTCATATGGAATAACTTTGGGGTTTATGGAGTTTGGATGCACAAGCAGTATTCCTGCTTAGTACATGTGAAGGCTAGAAAGAGATTGGAAAACGACCAACTGAGAGAGCGACAACAGTCATGATCGTGCATTAAAATTAATCAACACTGAGTGCAAGCATGAGTAGGATATAATCCACCATGAACATAAATATCATGAAGGCTATGTTGATTTTGTTTCAACTACATGCGTGAACATGTGCCAAGTCAAGACACTCGAATCATTCAAAGGAGGATACCACCCTATCATACCACATCACAACCATTTTAATAGCATGTTGGCACGCAAGGTAAACCATTATAAGCTCCTAGCTAATTAAGCATGCATAAGCAACTATAATCTCTAATTGTCATTGCAAACATGTTTATTCATAATAGGCTGAATCAGGAACGATGAACAAATCATATTTACAAAAACAAGAGAGGTTGAGTTCATACCGGCTTCTCTCATCTCAATCGGTTCATCATATATCGTCATTATTGCCTTTCACTTGCACGACCGAACGGTGTGGATAATAATAATAGTGCACGTGCATTGGACTAAGCTGGAATCTCCAAGCATTCAATTCAAGGGAGAAGACAAGTTAATATGGGCTCTAAGTTAAATCAACAATCATGCATATGAGAGCCACTTAAACATTTCCATTATGGTCTTCTCCTCTCAACCCCAAAGGAAAGAAAAGAAATAAAACTATTTACACGGGAAAGCTCCCAACAAGCAAAGGAAGAACGAGAAATCTTTTTGGATTTTCTTTTAATTACTACTACAAGCAAGGAAATTAAACTAACTATTTTTTTGTTTTTCTTAAGGTTTATCAAACACACAAAAAGAAAGCTAGAAAAAGAAAATAAACTAGCATGGATAGTACAATAAAAAAGTATGAGCACCGACAACTAGAATGAGTATGTGAACATAAATGTAATGTCGGTGAGAAATACGTACTCCCCCAAGTTTAGGCTTTTGGCCTAAGTTGGTCTATGCCCATGGATCGCGGCTACTCTCCCCAGTGTACTGAGGAGTGTCATCGTACTGCCACTGGCTGGCGATCTCCTCCGGATCCCACTGACAACAGGATGGTCGATAAGGGTCAAGTGGTGGTTCCGGCTTGGGCTCTGGAGCTGATGTTTGGCCCCGATACGCATAAACGGCCTCCGGCAAGACGAGGTAATGGCCTGCAGTTAAATCAAACAAAGAGGGTGCAGGCAAGATAATAGTCTCACTGTGTTTCTTATGAAATCTCAAATTATACAAAAGCATCTTATCATCATTTTGAACAATAAACTCATGTGCTACCATGCTCTTATAGTCTAGAAAAGTAGGTGGCAACAGTTTTTCCCCTTTCTCAAAATGCCTAATAGGTATCCTGAAATGTTTAGCAAGGCGTGCAGCATAGATACCTCCAAAGATGGGGCCCTTTGTACGGTTCAGGCTTAATCGTTTAGCAATAATAGCGCCCATACTAACAGAGTTGTCATGAAATAAATCATGGAACAAAATAATAATATCAGGAACACTAAGGTTTCCACAGTTTCCGCGACCAATTAAGCATCGACTGGCGAATATCGCAGAGTAGCGTAAAATAGGAAAATGTATGCTAGTAATTTTTGCATCCGAAACCTTCCTTGTTTCCCCTACAGTAATAGTATCAATAAATCCATCCACATCTTTACGATGTGGTTCCTCTAAGCTACCCCCGAAAGGTATCTTGCAAACTGTGCAAAATTCATATAGTGACATCTCCCTAGCCACATCATATAAATGAAACACTACTGAAGGAGGTGATTTCTTAGGATAAAAGTAGAAGTTTTGCACGAAAGTATTGGTGAGTAAGAGATACTGTTCAGCCTGGTCGTGGAGGAAGTCGGTGAGGCCCGCATTATTAGCCAAAGAGTAAAAGTCATCATAAATCCCGGCTGCTCTCAAGAAATCATCACAAGGCCATTCACATGGTCGTATTTCCGCCACACGGGGGAGATTATATTTGGCCTTTTCATTCTCCTTAGCTTGCTTATCCTTAGAGTCTTGGCTAGAAGAGCCCCTCAAAAATCTCTTAATCATTTCCTGAAAATTTCTGAAATTTTTAGTAACTCAAAATAAAAGTGAATCAAACCCAACAAGATTGATAGCAACTACTCCCACAAATGTCTAGAGCCTATATCATGCATTAGAATTACTTGGGACCATATAAATTTGACATGCAAGCTCAAGAACAGGGTCACCTATGCAGCAAAAATTTGCAATGAATAAAGTACTAGAACAAAAACTAATTGGACCATTGGAGGAGTCACCTACCAAAGAACAATCTCCCAAAGCAGTTTTATAAATGGAGCTTTGAGCAAGGAAATCGAAAATCGCAGCAAAATGAGCTAGAACTCGTGCTTGAGCTGGATGGTGATTTTTTTGGAAGGAAGAAGAAGTGTGTGGGCGCAGGAATAAGTGGAGGGGGCCACCATGGGCCCACGAGGCAGGGGGCACGCCCTAGACCCTCGTGGCCAGGTGCCAGCTCCCCCTATTGTGTTCTCAGTGCCACATATTCTCAAATATTTGCAGAAAAAAATCATATTAAATTGGCAGGGCATTTGGAGAACTTTTATTTTCGGGGTATTTTTTATTGCATGGATAATTCAGAAAACAAACAGAAAATACTATTTTTACTTTATTTAATCTAAATAACAGAAAGTAAAAGGAGGGTACAGAAGGTTGTGCCTTCTAACTTCATCCATCTCATGCTCATCAAAAGGAATCCATTAACAAGGTTGATCAAGTCTTGTTAATAAACACATTCCGAATAACATGGAACCGGAGAAATTTCGAATAACACTAGGTTACCTCAACGGGGATATGCACATCCCCAATAATAAGAATATCATATTTCTTCTTGACAGTAGGAAGAGGAAATTCAAAACCTCCAATAATAATTGATGGAATTTTTCCAATAGAGTTGATACTATGAACTTGAGGTTGTTTCCTCGGAAAGTGTACCGTATGCTCATTACCATTAACATGAAAAGTGACATTGCCTTTGTTGCAATCAATAACAACCCCTGCAGTATTCAAAAAGGGTCTACCAAGGATAATCGACATACTATCGTCCTCGGGAATATCAAGAATAACAAAGTCCGTTAAGATAGTAACGTTTGCAACCACAACAGGCACATTCTCACAAATACCGATAGGTATAGCAGTTGATTTATCGGCCATTTGCAAAGATATTTCAGTAGGTGTCAACTTATTCAATTCAAGTCTACGATATAAAGAGAGAGGCATAACACTAACACTGGCTCCAAGATCACATAAAGCAGTTTTAACATAGTTTCTTTTAATGGAGCATGGTATAGTTGGTACTCCTGGATCTCCAAGTTTCTTAGGTATTCCACCCTTAAAAGTATAATTAGCAAGCATAGTGGAAATTTCAGCTTCCGATATCTTTCTTTTATTTGTAATAATATCCTTCATGCATTTAGCATAAGGATTAACCTTAAGCATATCAGTTAAGCGCATACGTAAAAAGATAGGTCTAATCATTTTAGCAAAGCGTTCAAAATCCTCATCACCCTTTTTTTGGATGGCTTAGGAGGAAAAGGCATGGGTTTCTGAACCCATGGTTCTCTTTCTTTACCGTGCTTCCTAGCAATAAAGTCTCTCTTATCATAACGTTGATTCTTTGATTGTGGGTTATCAAGATCAACAGCAAGTCAAATCTCTACATCATTATTATTGCTAGGTTGAGCATCAACATGAACATTATTATTAACATTATCACTAGGTTCATGTTCATCACCAGATTGTGTTTCAGCATCAGAAACATAAATATCATTAGGATTCTCAGGTGTGTCTACAACAGGTTCACTAGAAGCAAGCAAAGTCCTATCATTTTTCTTTTTCTTCTTTTTAGAAGGACCAGGTGCATCTAAATTATTTCTCTGAGAACCTTGATCAATTCTCTTAGGGTGGCCTTCAAGATACAAAGGTTCCTGAGTCATTTTACCAGTTCTAGTAGCCACTCTAACAGCAAAATCATGTTTATTATTTAATTCATCGAGCAAATCACTTTGAGCTTTAAGTACTTGTTCTGCTTGAGTGGTAACCATAGAAGCATATTTACTAATGAGTTTAAGTTCACCTTTAACTCTATCCATATAATCACTCAAGCGTCCAATCATGTAAGAATTACTCTTTAATTCTCTACCAACGCGAGCATTGAAATTTTCTTGTCTAGCCATGAAGTCGTCAAACTCATCCAAACATCGGCTAGGAAACTTAGTAGACGGGATTTCAACTTTATCATATCTATAGAGAGAATTTACCTTTACTACCTGTGGGTTATCAAGACCATGTGTTTCTTCAATAGGTGGTATATTGAGACCGTGTATTTCTTCAACAGGAGGTAAATTCTTAACATCTTCAGCTTTAATACCTTTTTCTTTCATAGATTTTTTTGCCTCTTGCATATCTTTAGGACTGAGAAATAGAACTCCCCTTTTCTTTGGAGTTGGTTTAGAAGTTGGTTCAAGAATTGGCTCAGGAGTTGGTTCAGGAAGTGTCCAATTATTTTCATTAGTTAACATATTATTCAATAGCAATTCAGCTTGATCGACTGTTCTTTCCCTGAAAACACAACCAGCACAACTATCCAAGTGGTCATTGGAAGCATCGATTAGTCCATTATAAAAGATATCAAGTATTTAATTTTTCTTGAGAGGATGATCAGGCAAAGCATTAAGTAACCGGAGAAGCCTCCCCCAAGCTTGTGGGAGACTCTCTTCCTCAATTTGCACAAAATTATATATTTCCCTCAAGGCAGCTTGTTTCTTATGAGCAGGGGAATATTTAGCAGAGAAGTAATAAATCATATCCTGGGAACTACGCACACAAACAGGATTAAGAGAATTAAACCAAGTTTTAGCATCAGCCTTTAATGAGAACGGAAATATCTTAAGAATATATTAGTAGCGAGATTTCTTATCATTAGTGAACTGGGTGGCTATATCATTTAACTTAGTGAGATGTGCCACAACGGTTTTAGATTCATAGCCATAGAAAGGATCAGATTCAACCAAAGTAATTATCTCAGGATCGACAGAGAATTCATAATCCTTATCAGTAACAAAGATAGGTGAAGTAGCAAAAGCAGGGTCATATTTCATTCTAGCATTCAGAGTTTTCTATTTTAGTTTAGCTAATAATTTCTTAAGATCGGATCTATCATTACAATCAAGAATATCTCTAGTAGTTTCTTTATCCATAACATAACCCTCTGGAACAATAGGCAATTCATATTTAGGGGGAGAACCTTCATCATCACTATCTTCAATAATTTCATTCTCTCTAACCCTAGCAAGTTGTTCATCAAGAAATTTACCTAATGGCACAGTAGTATCAAGAATAAAAGTAGTTTCATCATAAGTATCATGCATAGTAGAAGTGGCATCATCAATAACATGCGACATATCAGAATTAATAGCAGAAACAGGTTTAGGTGTCGCAAGCCTACTCATAACAGAAGGAGAATCTAGTGCAGAGCTAGATGGCAGTTCCTTACCTACCCTCGTAGTTGAGGAATAAATCTTAGTTCTTTCGTCTTTCAAGTTCCTCATAGTGACCAGCAGATATAAATCCCAAGTGACTCAAAGAATAGAGCTATGCTCCCCGGCAACGACGACAGAAAATAGTCTTGATAACCCACAAGTATAGGGGATCGCAACCGTTTTCGAGGGTAGACTATTCAACCCAAATTTATTGATTTGACACAAGGGGAGCCAAAAAATATTTTCAAGTATTAGCAGTTGAGTTGTCAATTCAACCACACCAGGATAACTTAGTATCTGCAGCAAAGTATTTAGTAGCAAAGTAGTATGGAAGTAACGGTAGCAGTAGCAAAAGTAACAATAGCAATTTTGTAGTAATTGTAACAGTAGCAACGGTAAAGTAAATAAGCAAAGCATAGTATATGAAAATCTCATATGCATTGGATCAATGATGGATAATTATGTCGGATGCGATTCCTCATGTAATAGTTATAACATAGGGTGACACAGAACTTGAAGGAAATATGCCCTAGAGGCAATAATAAAGTTATTATTTATTTCCTCATATCATGATAACTTTTTATTATTCATGCTAGAATTGTATTACCCGGAAACATAATACATGTGTGAATACATAGACAAACATAATGTCACTAATATGCCTGTACTTGACTAGCTCGTGAATCAAAGATGGTTAAGTTTCCTAACCATAGACATGAGTTGCCATTTGATTAACGGGGTCACATCATTAGGAGAATGATGTGATTGACTTGACCCATTCCGTTAGCTTAGCACTTGATCTTTTAGTTTGTTGCTATTGTTTTCTTCATGACTTATACATGTTCCTATGACTATGAGATTATGTAACTCCCGCTTACCGGAGGAACACTCTGTGTGCTCCCAAACGTCACAATGTAACTGGGTGATTATAAAGGTCCTCTACAGGTGTCTCCAAAGGTACTTGTTGAGTTGACGTATTTCGAGATTAGGATTTGTCACTCCGATTGTCGGAGAGGTATCTCTGGGCCCTCTCGGTAATGCACATCACTATAAGCCTTGCAAGCCATGTAGCTAATGAGTTAGTTACGGGATGATGCATTACGTAACGAGTAAAGAGACTTGTCGGTAATGAGATTGAACTAGGTATTGAGATACCGATGATCGAATCTCGGGCAAGTAACATACCGATGACAAAGGGAACAACGTATGTTGTTTTGCGGTTTGACCGATAAAGATCTTCGTAGAATATGTGGGAGCCAATATGAGCATCTAGGTTCCGCTATTGGTTATTGACCGGAGACGTGTCTCGGTCATGTCTACATAGTTCTTGAACCCGTAGGGTCTGCACGCTTAAGGTTAGATGACAGTTATATTATGAGTTTATGTGTTTTGATGTACCGAAGGTTGTTCGGAGTCCCGGATGTGATCACGGACATGACGAGGAGTCTCGAAATGGTCGAGACATGAAGATCGATATATTGGACGACTATATTTGGACACCGGAAAGGTTTCGGGTGAGATTGGGACAATATCGGAGCTCCGGGAGGTTATCGGACCCCCCCCTCCCGGGAGGTATATGGGCCTTAATGGGCCTTAGTGGAAAGGAGGGGAAAGGAGCAAGGGAGGGGGCGCGCCCCCCAAGCCCAATCCGAATTGGGAGGGGGGTTGCCCCCTAGTTCCTTCCTCCCTCCTTCCTCTACCTTGCCTCTCCCTCTCCTAATAGGAAAGGGGGGAGTCCTACTCCCGGTGGGAGTTGGACTCCTTTATATACGGGGGAGGGGGGCACCCCATAGACACTACAATTGATCATTGATCTCTTAGCCGTGTGCGGTGCCCCCCTCCACCATAGTCCTCCTAGATAATATTGTAGCGGTGCTTAGGCGAAGCCCTGCGATGGTAGAACATCATCATCGTCACCATGCCGTCGTGCTGACGGAACTCTCCCTCGACACTCGGCTGGATCGGAGTACGAGGGACATCATCGAGCTGAACGTGTGCAAGAACTCGGAGGTGCCGTAGTTTCGGTGCTTGATCGGTCGGGTTGTGAAGACGTACGACTACATCAACCGCGTTGTGCTAACGCTTCCGCTTTCGGTCTACGAGGGTACGTGGACACACTCTCCCCTATCGTTGCTATGCATCACCATGATCTTGCGTGTGTGCAGGAATTTTTTTGAAATTACTACGTTCCCCAACAGTGGCATCAGAGCCTAGGGTTTATGCGTTGATGTTATATGCACGAGTAGAACACAAGTGAGTTGTGGGTGATACAAGTCATACTGCTTACCAGCATGTCATACTTTGGTTTGGCGGTATTGTTGGATGAAGCGGCCTGGACCGACATTACGCGTACGCTTACGCGAGACTGGTTCTACCGACGTGCTTTGCACACAGGTGGCTGGCGGGTGTCAGTTTCTTCAACTTTAGTTGAACCGAGTGTGGCTACGCCCGGTCCTTGAGAAGGTTAAAACAACACTAACTTGACGAACTATCATTGTGGTTTTGATGCGTAGGTAAGAACTGTTCTTGCTCAACCCATAGCAACCACGTAAAACTTGCAACAACAAATTAGAGGACGTCTAACTTGTTTTTCCAGGGCATGTTGTGATGTGATATGGTCAAGACGTGATGCTATATTTTATTGTATGAGATGATCATGTTTTGTAACCGAGTTATCGGCAACTGGCAGGAGCCATATGGTTGTCGCTTAATTGTATGCAATGCAATCGCTCTGTAATTGCTTTACTTTATCACAAAGCGGTAGCGATAGTCGTAGAAGCAATAGTTGGCTAGACGACCACGATGCTACAATGGAGATCAAGGTGTCGCGCCGGTGACGATGGTATGACGGTGCTTTGGAGATGGAGATCACAAGCACAAGATGATGATGGCCATATCATATCACTTATATTGATTGCATGTGATGTTTATCTTTTATGCATCTTATCTTGCTTTGATTGACGGTAGCATTATAAGATGATCTCTCACTAAATTTCAATATAAAAGTGTTCTCCCTGAGTATGCGCCATTGCCAAAGTTCGTCGTGCCCAGACACCACGTGATGATCGGGTGTGATAAGCTCTACGTCCATCTACAACGGGTGCAAGCCAGTTGTGCACACGCAGAATACTCAGGTTAAACTTGACGAACCTAGCATATGCAGATATGGCCTCGGAACATCGAGACCGAAAGATCGAGCTTGAATCATATAGTAGATATGATCAACATAGTGATGTTCACTGAGGGAGTCCTGGACTAGGGGGTGTCCGGACAGCCGGACTATCATTGTCCGCCGGACTCCAAGACTACGAAGATACAAGATTGAAGACTCCGGCTCGTGTCCGGATGGTACTTTCCTTGGCATGGAAGGCAAGCTTGGCGATACGGATATGTAGATCTCCTACCATTGTAACCGACTCTGTGTAACCCTAGCCCTCTCCGGTGTCTATATAAACCGGAGGGCTTTAGTCCGTAGGACAACATACATTACAACAATCATACCATAGGCTAGCTTCTAGGGTTTAGCCTCCTTGATCTCGTGGTAGATCTACTCTTGTACTACCCATATCATCAATATTAACCAAGCAGGACGTAGGGTTTTACCTCCATCAAGAGGGCCCGAACCTGGGTAAAAACAACGTGTCCCTCGTCTCCTGTTACCATCCGCCTAGACACACAGTTCGGGACCCCCTACCCGAGATCCGCCGGTTTTGACACCGACATTGGTGCTTTCATTGAGAGTTCCTCTGTGTCGTCACCGATAGGCTTGATGGCATCTTCAACCTGCAACGCTGTCCAGGGTGAGACTTTTCTCCCCGGACAGATCTTCGTATTCGGCGGCTTCGCCCTGCGGGCCAATTCACTTGGCCATCTGGAGCAGATCGAAAGCTACGCCCCTGGCCGTCAGGTCAGATTTGGAAGCTTAAACTTCACGGCCGACGTCCGCGGAGACTTGATCTTCAACGGACTCGAGCCACAGCCAAGCGCGCCACACTGTGACGACGGGCATGATTTAGCTCTGCCACCGAACAGTGCCTTGGTGGCCGCACACGGATCCGCTTCGGCCATTAGCCCGGAGCCGATCGCCCAGATCGAGGGTCGATGGATAGACGCTGCCCTGGGGGCTTCAACATCCACGGCGATGGAGCCGAACACTAATCTTGTCCCCTGCGAAACTCGTGATTCCGAGGCGCCGGACTCCTCGCCGGACTCCGAACCTCCCGCGCCCCTGCCAATCAATCCGGATTGGGCGCCGGTTATGGAATTCACCGCCGCGGACATCTTCCAATGCTCGCCTTTCGGCGATATCTTGAATTCACTAAAGCATCTCTCGTTATCAGGAGAGTCCTGGCCAGATTATGGCCAGGGTGGTTGGGGTACGGACGACGAAGAAATTCAGAGCCCACCCACCACCCACTTTGTAGCCACTGTCGACGATCTAACCGACATGCTAGACTATGACTCCGAAGACATCGACGCTATGGACGACGATGCCGGAGACGAACAGGAACCAGCGCCCACAGGGCACTGGAAGGCCACCTCGTCATATGACGTATACATGGTGGATACCCCAAAAGATGGGGACGGCGAAGAAACAGCGGAGGCAGATCCCTTAAAGAAACAGCCCAAGCGCCGGCGTCAGCGGCGCCGCTCTAAATCTCGCCACAGCAAGAATGGAGATTCTGGCACAGGAGATAATAATACTCCAGAAAGTGCCGAAGACAATCCCCTCCAGCAAGACTCAGCGCAGGAGGATGCAGAAGCAAGCCCTCATGAGGGGGCGGCAGACGAAGAGGTTGAGGATCATAATTATATGCCTCCCTCCGAAGACGAAGCAAGCCTCAACGATGACGAATTCGTCGTACCCGAGGATCCCGTCGAACAAGAGCGCTTCAAGCGCAGGCTTATCGCCACAGCAAACAGCCTAAAGAAAAAGCAGCAGCAGCTTCAAGCTGATCAGGACCTGCTGGCCGATCGATGGACCGAGGTCCTCGCGGCCGAAGAGTATAAACTCGAATGTCCCTCCAAAAGTTACCCAAAACGCAAGCTGCTCCCCCGATTAGAGGAGGAAGCATTCGTACCTCCATCACCAGCGCACGATATGGCTGACCGACCACCCCGTGGTCGTGACAGAGAGGCATCCAGGCCCCCAGCCAAGACCATACCCCGGCATCGCTCCAAAAGTACGAAGCCAAGAGGGAACGCGTCGGACTTGCGAGACATATTGGAGGACAAAGCAAGGCAATCCAGATCCATCCATGGATCACGTGGGCGCCCTACGACCCACGACGAATACCATCGCGCCGGATACAATAACCCCGGCCGGGCCGAACACAGCAGACAGCGCTCTCTCGAGCTGCGTCGCGATATTGCTCAATACAGGGGCGCCACACACCCGTTATGCTTCACTGACGAAGTAATGGATCATCAGATCCCCGAAGGGTTTAAACCCGTAAACATCGAATCTTACGATGGCACAACAGACCCCGCGGTGTGGATCGAAGACTATCTTCTCCACATCCATATGGCCCGCGGCGACGATCTCCACGCCATAAAGTACCTCCCACTCAAGCTTAAAGGACCAGCTCGACATTGGCTTAACAGCCTGCCCGCAGAGTCAATTGGGTGTTGGGAAGACCTGGAGGCCGCATTCCTTGATAACTTCCAAGGCACATATGTGCGACCACCAGACGCCGATGACCTAAGCCACATCATTCAGCAGCCAGACGAATCGGCCAGACAATTCTGGACACGGTTCTTGACAAAGAAAAATCAAATCGTCGATTGTCCGGACGCAGAGGCCCTTGCAGCCTTCAAACATAACATCCGGGACGAATGGCTAGCCCGGCACCTGGGGCAGGAAAAGCCGAAATCCATGGCAGCCCTCACATCATTAATGACCCGCTTTTGTGCGGGAGAGGACAGCTGGCTAGCCCGCAGCAACAATCTCCGTAAAAATTCTGGCAGTCAGGATACTAAGGACAACAACGGCAGGTCACATCGAAGCAAAAACAAGCGCCGAATTAACGGCGACGATAAGGAGGATACGGCGGTCAATGCCGGATTCCGAGGCTCTAAACCCGGTCAACGGAAGAAGCCATTTAAAAGAACCATTCCGGGTCCGTCCAACCTGGACCGAATACTCGACCGCTCATGCCAGATACATGGCACCTCTGAAAAGCCAGCTAACCACACCAATAGAGATTGCTGGGTGTTCAAGCAGGCCGGCAAGTTAATTGATGAAAACAATGACAAGGGGCTAAATAGCGACGACGAGGAAGAGACCCGGCCGCCGAACAATAGAGGACAGAAGGGTTTTCCCCCACAAGTACGTACGGTGAATATGATATACGCGACCCACATACCCAAGAGGGAGAGGAAACGCGCACTAAGGGACGTCTATGCGATGGAGCCAGTCGCCCCAAAGTTCAATCCATGGTCCTCTTGTCCGATCACTTTCGATCGAAGAGACCATCCGACCAGCATACGCCATGGCGGATTCGCCGCATTGGTCTTAGACCCAATCGTCGATGGGTTCCACCTCACGAGAGTCCTGATGGACGGCGGCAGTAGCCTGAACCCGCTTTATCAGGATACAGTGTGCAAAATGGGCATAGACCCATCAAGGATTAAACCTACAAAGACAACCTTTAAAGGTGTCATACCAGGAGTGGAAGCCAACTGTATAGGCTCAGTCACACTGGAAGTGGTCTTTGGATCCCCAGATAATTTCTGGAGCGAAGAGTTAATCTTCGACATAGTCCCGTTTCGCAGCGGCTATCATGCTCTGCTCGGGCGAACCGCGTTTGCCAAATTCAACGCGGTGCCGCACTATGCATACCTAAAGCTCAAGATGCCAGGCCCTCGTGGAGTCATCACAGTCAATGGGAATACAGAACGCTCCCTCCGAACGGAGGAACGTACAGCGGCTCTCGCGGCAGAAGTACAGAACAGCCTTCTAAGGTAATTCTCGAGTCCGGCCGTTAAACGGCCGGATACAGCAAAGCGCGCCCGGAGAAATCCCAACCAAGACCACCTGGCGCGATCAGAGCACGCGTAGCAATGCGGCCCCAACCCTCGCCCGCGTATGATCGCAAGAATAACACTCCGCGTACATCATTACGCTTTGGAGATACCATGGGCACAGGGGAGGGGGCACGATCACAACGGACCCAGAGTGCGGTTCGACCACACCGGGGGCTCACAAATGTGCCCCTCTTTTTTTATTATTATTTTTCTTCTTTTTTGTACACAGGACTCTGTTAACCAGAAGCCCTGTCCGGCGGTGAACCTGCCGAACTCATGATGCAATAGTCAGGGACTAAAGAAGGCCGCGTCGAACACTCAGGTGGTCTCAATTACGAGCATTAAATTCGATTATATACACCAAATCCGCAGCTCATCCCTGGAGGGGGACATGTTTATTTAGTCCAAATCCCTTGCTTACCGCACTATTTGTATCAGTCCGCTCTTCTAGCAGACTTTTCTTTCATTAATAATGCAGCGCCTTTATGATCGCAATTGCATCACATTTTATATATATGTTCATTATATGACATCTGGCACCCGTATATTTTGGTACGGCATAATACACCAGGGGCTTATGTTCCCCACTCTATGGTGTGATAAAGTCCGAACACTTTCACAAGTGCGGCACCCCGAACTTATAGCATTATATGAATCGGCTCCGAATCATGTCTTGGGTCAATAGTTGGGTTTGCCCGGATCCCACGTTTTGGTGCCTTACGTTCCGTTCTGTCGGCTAAGGTGGCACTAGGAGAACCACTGCGATTGCGCCCCGGTTGAGCCGGGTTAACGCCTCAGTGGAGAAAGCTAAAACTGACTGGCATGATAAGGCGAGAGACTGGTCGCTGTTCGAGAGGTTTTTTCGGGTCCTTAAAGACTCACGCCGCTTCGAGCGAAGTTCCGGATAATGTCTGATGAAGGCGTGGATAGCGCCCCGGATTCGGTCTTTCGAATACCAGGGGCTTCGCCAAAATTTAAAATTATAGAATTCTATGGCTAAGTGAGAGTGTTCAAGCATTATAAGTCCGGTTGCCTTGTTCGTCGTGTTGAGCGCCTCCCTAGATGGACCCAAAAATGGGAACAAGAGTGCTCAAGTTTATCCCGAACACCCCAGCACTTGCGGCTTGGGGGCTGAAGCCAACGACTTGCCATCTCTCAGATTTTGTAAACGGCCGCACAGAAGGTAATATTTTAAATTAAACAAGCGTTGCTCATGGCGCATATGAACGAAGTTTTCAGCGCAAAGGATAAATAAACAGCGAGTTCACTCAAAGATTACATTTCAGGAGCACTCATCTGCAATATCGCAGGCTCCCTTCAGGACAATTTTATAATACTTCTCCGGCGTGCGATACTCCTTGCCCGGTGGTGGTGGGTCCGTGAGAAGCTTCTCCGCATCCAATTTGCCCCATTGCACCTTTATGCGGGCAAGGGCCCGACGAGCGCCTTCGATACAGGCGGAACGCTTGACTACATCCAGCCTGGGGCATGCATCCACCAGCCGCCGCACGAGGCCAAAGTAGCTACCAGGCATGGCCTGTCCAGGCCACAGCCGGACTATGAGGCCCTTCATAGCCTCCTCAGCTACCTTGTGGAGTTCGACCAGCTGCTTCAGCTGATCGCTTGGGGGCACCGGATGGCCGGCCTCAGCATACTGAGACCAGAAGACCTTCTCCGTCGAGCTCCCCTCCTCGCCACGATAGAATGCGGCGGCATCAGACGCACTACGCGGCAGATCTGCAAACGCCCCTGGAGAGCTCCGAATTCGGGTAAGTGTCAGGTAGTTCACATTAACATGCCTGCTTTGCATGAAAAACGCCTTACCCGCCGCTATCTTCTTTATGTCCTCAACCTCCTGAAGGGCCTTATGGGCCTCGGCCTTGGCGGACTTGGCACTTTCGAGAGCCGAGGCAAGCTCGGACTCTCGAGTCTTGGAGTCACGCTCCAAACTCTCATGTTTTTCCATGAGAACCTGGAGCTCTTGCCGAACTTCCGCCACCCGTGCCTCTTGCTTTTCTCGCTCAGCCCGTTCCGCGGCCGCACTGCGTTCGGCCACGGACACAGCATCCCTCAGGGGTGCCACCTTGTTAGTGGCCCCTGCAATGCACATATTATCCTTGTTAATTTTATTTGCAACCAAAATCCTTTTCTGTAAGGTACTTATTCAAAGAGGTGTTACTCACCTTCTTTTTCCTCGAGCTGCTTCTTTGCATGACCGAGCTCTTGCTCGGACCGCTCGAGTTCCTTCTTCAGCATGTCAACCTCCGCTGTTAGTGCGGCAGAGGTCAGCAGTGCAGCCTGCAAACCCATATTGACATATTTTAGGCAACCCTGCGTATATCTTGTTATAGATCCTTAGTCCGGCTTTTCTTTCCGAACACCGAACTAAGCATCAGGGGCTACTGTCTATGCGGTATTACATTACATAATTTTAACTTTTTTACCTCAAAGCCTGTTAAAAGGCTGCTGCAGGCTTCGGTCAGCCCGCTTTTAGCGAGCTGAACCTTCTCAATCACCGCACTCATGAGAGTGCGGTGTTCTTCCTCGATGGAAGCGCCTTTAAGCGCCTCCAGCAGGTCATCCGGAGCCTCCGGTTGGACGGAGGCCGCCGGCGTCACGGTCCTGCCCTTCTTTCGAAGGGGCCGCTTGCCGGACTCTGGAACCACTGCGGGTTCCGATGTAGAGTCCGGCACGAAGTCCGGGAGGCTGCCTGACGGCGCCTCCGGAGCCTCCTCCTGATGGGTCCCTCTCTGGGATCCCACCTCGACGTCCTCGCCGGCGCGTGGGGTGGAGGCAGTCGGGATGGAATTCACATCCGACGAGGCCAATGACCCGCTCGATGAGTCGGGGAGATCATCATTGGCCGGACTATGGGAAGAATGCGGCGTTAGAAGGATACTAAGCGACATAAAAGAAATTACACATCAAGGATCCGGATACTTACGATCTTGCCGGACGCCTGGCCCTTGGAGGCCACTCATCCTCACCAACGCTGATGTTGGCGGAACTGTCCGGGGGGATAGTTCTCCCCCCTCTTGGACCCTTCGGCCTCCCCGATAGGGGAAGCCTTCCTTTTCTTCTCTCCCTCTTCCGGGAGAGAATACTCCTCCTCCTCTTCGGGAGAGGAGTCCTCGTCGTCATCAGACGCCTGATTGCGGGAACTCTTTCGAGTCCCCGCGGCCACCTTCTTGGCCTTCTTCTCCGACACCACGTGCGGTGCCGGAACCAGCAGCCCTGTTAAACGGGCGTCCACTAGGTCTTCTGGCATGGGAGCCGGGCTGATGAGCAGCTTGGCCTTCTCCATCCATTCCTGTCAAAGGAAGAGGCAGAATGAAACCTCACTAGAGTCAATCTAATTATCACAAGTGTCCCGTAATGGGGTTGAATCACTTACCTCGTCAGTTGGATACTGCGAGCTGAATCCGCGGTCTTTGGTCGCGGACGCGGGGGCTTCGGCGCCCTTGAATAGCACTCTCCATTTCACGTGATGATCGGTTATGATTTAGTTGATTTTGATCACGTGATCACTTAGATGATTAGAGGGATGTCTATCTAAGTGGGTGTTCTTAAGTAATATGATTCATTGAACTTAAATTTATCATGAACTTAGTACCTGATTGTAGTTTGCTTATCTATGTTTGTTGTAGATAGATGGCTCGTGTTGTTGTTCCGTTGAATTTTAATGCGTTCCTTGAGAAAGAAAAGTTGAAAGATGATGGTAGCAATTACACGGACTGGGTCCGTAACTTGAGGATTATCCTCATTGTTGCACAGAAGAATTACGTCCTGGAAGCACCGCTAGGTGCCAAACCTGCTGCAGGAGCAACACCATATGTTATGAATGTCTGGCAGAGCAATGCTGATGACTACTCGATAGTTCAGTGTGCCATGCTTTACGATTTGAATCGGGACTTCAACGACGTTTTGAACGTCATGGATCATATGAGATGTTCCAGGAGTTGAAGTTAATATTTTAAGCAAATGCCCGGATTGAGAGATATGAAGTCTCCAATAAGTTCTACAGCTGCAAGATGGAGGAGAATAGTTCTGTCAGTGAGCATATACTCAGAATGTCTGGGTATAACAATCACTTGATTCAACTTGGAGTTAATCTTCCGGATGATAGCGTCATTGACAGAATTCTTCAATCACTGCCACCAAGCTACAAGACCTTCGTGATGAACTATAATATGCAAGGGATGGAAAAGACAATTCCTGAGCTCTTCGCGATGGTAAAGGTTGCGGAGGTAGAAATCAAGAAGGAGCATCAAGTGTTGATGGTTAATAAGACCACCAGTTTCAAGAAAAAGGGCAAAGGGAAAAAGAAGGGGAACTTCAAGAAGAACAGCAAACAAATTGCTGCTCAAGAGAAGAAACCCAAGTCTGGACCTAAGCCTGAGACTGAGTGCTTCTACTGCAAGCAGACTGGTCAGTGGAAGCGGAACTGCCCCAAGTATTTGGCGGATAAGAAGGATGGCAAGGTGAACAAAGGTATATATGATATACATGTTATTGATGTGTACCTTACCAGAGCTCGAAGTAGCACCTGGGTATTTGATACTGGTTCTGTTGCTAATATTTGCAACTCGAAACAGGGACTACAGATTAAGTGGACACTGGCTAAGGACGAGGTGACGATGCGCGTGGAAAATGGTTCCAAAGTTGATGTGATCGCCGTCGGCACGCTACCTCTACATCTACCTTCAGGATTAGTTTTAGACCAAAATAATTGTTATTCGGTGCCAGCGTTGAGCATGAACATTATATCTGGATCTTGTTTGATGCGAGATGGTTATTCATTTAAATCTAAGAATAATGGTTGTTCTATTTATACGAGTAATATCTTTTATGGTCATGCACCCTTAAAGAGTGGTCTATTTTTGATGAATCTCGATAGTAGTGATACACATATTCATAATGTTGAAGCCAAAAGATGCAGAGTTGATAATGATAGTGCAACTTATTTGTGACACTGCCGTTTAGGTCATATTGGTGTAAAGCGCAAGAAGAAACTCCATACAGATGGACTTTTGGAATCACTGGATTATGAATCACTTGGTACTTGCGAACCATGCCTCATGGGCAAGATGACTAAAACACCGTTCTCCGGAACTATGGAGCGAGCAACTGAATTGTTGGAAATCATACATACTGATGTGTGTGGTCCAATGAATGTTGAGGCTCGCGGCGGATATCGTTATTTTCTCACCTTCACAGATGATTTGAGCAGATATGGGTATATCTACTTGATGAAACATAAGTCTGAAACATTTGAAAAGTTCAAAGAATTTCAGAGTGAAGTTGAAAATCATTGTAATAGGAAAATAGAATTTCTACGATCTGATCATGGAGGAGAATATTTGAGTTACGAGTTTGGTTTACATTTGAAGCAATGCGGAATAGTTTCGCAACTCACGCCACCCAGAACACCACAGCGTAATGGTGTGTCCGAATGTCGTAACCGTACTTTACTAGATATGGTGCGATCTATGATGTCTCTTACTAATTTACCGCTATCGGTCTAGGGTTATGCTTTTGAGACGGCCACATTAACGTTAAATAGGGCACCATCAAAATCCGTTGAGACGACGCCTTATGAATTGTGGTTTGGCAAGAAACCAAAGTTGTCGTTTCTTAAAGTTTGGGGCTGCGATGCTTATGTGAAAAAGCTTCAACCTGATAAGCTCGAACCCAAATCGGAGAAATGTGTCTTCATAGGATACCCAAAGGAAACTGTTGGGTACACCTTCTATCATAGATCCGAAGGCAAGACATTTGTTGCCAAGAATGGATCCTTTCAAGAGAAGGAGTTTCTCTCGAAAGAAGTGAGTGAGAGGAAAGTGGAACTTGATGAGGTAACTGTACCTGCTCCTTTATTGGAAAATAGCTCATCACAGAAACCGATTCCTGTGACGACTACACCAATAAGTGAGGAAGCTAATGATGTTGATCATGAAACTTCAGATCAAGTTACTACAGAACCTCGTAGGTCAACTAGAGTAAGATCCGCACCAGAGCGGTACGGTAATCCTATTCTGGAGGTCATGTTACTTGACCATGGCGAACCTATGAACTATGAGGAAGCGATGATGAGCCCAGATTCCGCAAAATGGCTTGAGGCCATGAAATCTGAGATGGGATCCATGTATGAGAACAAAGTGTAGACTTTGGTTGACTTGCCCGATGATCGGCAAGCCATCGAGAATAAATGGATCTTCAAGAAGAAGAATGACGATGATGGTAATGTTACTGTCTACAAAGCTCGACTTGTTGCGGAAGGTTTTCGACAAGTTCAAGGGGTTGACTATGATGAGACTTTCTCACCGTAGCGATGCTTAAGTCTATCCGAATCATGTTAGCAATTGCCGCATTTTATGATTATGAAATTTGGCAAATGGATGTCAAATCTGCATTCCTGAATGGATTTCTGGAAGAAGAGTTGTTTATGATGCAACCAGAAGGTTTTGTCGATCCAAAGGTGCTAACAAAGTGTGCAAGCTACAGCGATCCATTTATGGATTGGTGCAAGCCTCTCGGAGTTGGAATAAACACTTTGATAGTTTGATCAAAGCATATGGTTTTATACAGACTTTTGGAGAAGCCTGTATTTACAAGAAAGTGAGTGGGAGCTCTGTAGCATTTCTAATATTATATGTGGATGACATATTATTGATTGAAAATGATATAGAATTTCTGGATAGCATAAAAGGATACTTGCATAAAACTTTTTCAATGAAAGACCTCGGTGAAGCTGCTTACATATTGGGCATCAAGATTTATAGAGATAGATCAAGACTCTTAATTGGACTTTCACAAAGTACATACCTTGATAAAGTTTTGAAAAGGTTTAAAATGGATCAAGCAAAGAAAGGGTTCTTGCCTATAATACAAGGTGTGAAATTGAGTCAGACTCAATGCCCGACCACTGCAGAAGATAGAGAGAAAATGAAAGAAGTTCCCTATGCTTCAGCCATAGGCTCTATCATGTATGCAATGCTGTGTACCAGACCTCATGTGTGCCTTGCTATTTGTTTAGCAGGGAGGTACCAAAGTAATCCAGGAGTGGATCACTGGACAGCGGTCAAGAACATCCTGAAATACCTGAAAAGGACTAAGGATATGTTTCTCGTTTATGGAGGTGACAAAGAGCTAGTCGTAAATGGTTACGTCGATGCAAGCTTTGACACTGATCCGGACGATTCTAAATCACAAACCGCATACGTGTTTATAATGAACGGTGGAGCTGTCAGTTGGTGCAGTTCTAAACAAAGCGTTGTAGCGGGATCTACATGTGAAGCAGAGTACATAGCTGCTTCGAAAGCAGCAAATGAAGGAGTCTGGATGAAGGAGTTCATATCCGATCTAGGTGTCATACCTAGTGCATCGGGTCCAATGAAAATATTTTGTGACAATACTAGTGTAATTGCCTTGGCAAAGGAATCCAGATTTCACAAGAGAACCAAGAACATCAAGAGACGCTTCAATTCCATCCGGGACCAAGTCCAGGTGGGAGACATAGAGATTTGCAAGATACATACGGATCTGAATGTTGCAGACCCGTTGACTAAGCCTCTTCCACGAGCAAAACATGATCAGCACCAAGGCTCCATGGGTGTTAGAATCATTACTGTGTAATCTAGATTATTGACTCTAGTGCAAGTGGGAGACTGAAGGAAATATGCCCTAGAGGCAATAATAAAGTTATTGTTTATTTCCTCATATCATGATAAATGTCAATTATTCATGCTAGAATTGTATTACCCGGAAACATAATACATTTGTCAATACATAGACAAACATAATGTCACTAGTATGCCTCTACTTGACTAGCTCGTGAATCAAAGATGGTTGGGTTTCCTAACCATATACATGAGTTGTCATTAGATTAACGGGATCACATCATTAGGAGAATGATGTGATTGACTTGACCCATTCCGTTAGTTTAGCACTTGATCGTTTAGTATGTTGCTATTGCTTTCTTCATGACTTATACATGTTCCTTTGACTATGAGATTATGTAACTCCCGCTTATCGGAGGAACACTTTGTGTGCTACCAAACGTCACAACGTAGTTGGGTGATTATAAAGGTGCTCTACAGGTGTCTCCAAAGGTGCTTGTTGAGTTGACGTATTTCGAGATTAGGATTTGTCACTCCGATTGTCGGAGAGGTATCTCCGGGCCCTCTCGGTAATGCACATCACTATAAGCCTTGCAAGCAATGTAGCTAATGAGTTAGTTACGGGATGATGCATTACGAAACGAGTAAAGAGACTTGCCGGTAACGAGATTGAACTAGGTATTGAGATGCCGACGATCGAATCTCGGGCAAGTAACATACCGATGACAAAGGGAACAACGTATGTTGTTATGCGGTTTAACCGATAAAGATCTTCATAGAATATGTGGGAGCCAATATGAGCATCCAGGTTCCGCTATTGGTTATTGACCGGAGACGTGTCTCGGTCATGTCTACATAGTTCTCGAACCCATAGGGTCCGCACGCTTAAAGTTAGATGATAGTTATATTATGAGTTTATGTGTTTTGATGTACCGAAGTTGTTCGGAGTCCCGGATGTGATCACGGACATGACAAGGAGTCTCGAAATGGTCGAGACATGAAGATCGATATATTGGACGACTATATTTGGACACCGGAAAGGTTCCGGATGAGATTGGGACAATACCAGAGCTCCGGGAGGTTATCGGAACCCCCGGGACGTATATGGGCCTTAATGGGCGTTAGTGGAAAGGAGGGGAAAGGAGCAAGGGAGGGGGCGCCCCCCCAAGCCCAATCCGAATTGGGAGGGGGCCGGCCCCACCTTTCCTTCCTCCCTCCTTCCTCTTCCTTCTCTCTCCCGCTCCTAATAGGAAAGGGGGGAGTCCTACTCCCGGTGGGAGTTGGACTCCCCCCTAGGGCGCGCCACCCCCTTTGGCCGGCCCCCTCGTCCACTCCTTTATATACGGGGGAGGGGGCACCCCATAGACACAACAATTGATCATTGATCTCTTAGCCGTGTGCGGTGCCCCCCTCCACCAAGTCCTCCTCGATAATATCGTAGCGGTGCTTAGGCGAAGCCCTACGACGGTAGAACATCATCATCGTCACCACGCCGTCGTGCTGACGGAACTCTCCCTCGACACTCGGCTAGATCGGAGTACGAGGGACGTCATCGAGCTGAACGTGTGCAAGAACTCGGAGGTGCCGTAGTTTCGGTGCTTGATCGGTCGGGCCGTGAAGACGTACGACTACATCAACCGTGTTGTGCTAACGCTTCCGCTTTCGGACTACGAGGGTACGTGGACACACTCTCCCCTCTCGTTGCTATGCATCACCATGATCTTGCGTGTGCGTAGGAATTTTTTTGAAATTACTACGTTCCCCTACAGAACTAGCTCCAGTTCATCAATGTAATGTAGGCATGTATTCCGAATATAGTCATACGTGCTTATGAAAAAGAACTTGCATGACATCTTTTGTTCTACCCTCCCGTGGCAGCGGGGTCCTAATAAAAACTAAGGGATATTAAGGCCTCCTTTTAATAGAGTACCGGACCAAAGCATTAACACATAGTGAATACATGAACTCCTCAAACTACGGTCATCACCGAGAAGTATCCCGATTATTATCACTTCGGGGTTGTCGGATCATAACACATAATAGGTGACTATAGACTTGCAAGATAGGATCAAGAACTCACATATATTCATGAAAACATAATAGGTTCAGATCTGAAATCATGGCACTCGGGCCCTAGTGACAAGCATTAAGCATAGCCAAGTCCTAACAACATCAATCTCAGAACATAGTGGATACTAGGGATCAAACCCTAACAAAACTAATTTGATTACATGGTAAATCTCATCCAACCCATCACCGTCCAGCAAGCCTACGATGAAATTACTCACGCACGGCGGTGAGCATCATGAAATTGGTGATGGAGGATGGTTGATGATGACGACGACGACGAATCCCCCTCTCCAGAACCCCGAACGGACCTCCAGATCAGCCCTCCCGAGAGAGATTAGGGCTTGGCGGCGGCTCCGTATCGTAAAACGCGATGGAACTTTCTCTCTGATTTTTTTCTCCACGAAAGCAAATATATGAAGCTGGAGTTGAGGTCGGTGGCGTCAGGGGGGGCCACGAGGCAGGGGCGCACCATAGGGGAGGGGGCGCCCCCCGGTGGACAGGGTGTGGGCCCCCTGACGCTGATTCTTTTGCCAGTATTTTTTATTAATTTTGAAAAGTTGCTCCGTGAATTTTCAGGTCATTCCGAAAACTTTTATTTCTGCACAAAAACAACATCATGACAGTTCTGCTGAAAATAGCGTCAGTCCGGGTTAGTTCCATTCAAATCATGCAAGTTAGAGTCCAAAACAAGGGAAAAGTGTTTGGAAAAGTAGATACGACGGAGACGTATCAACGGGCGACCGACGTGCTTGTGCTCGCCGGGCCGATGGCCGCTGCAGAGAAACCCGCTGGACGACAAATGCCAAGCATGAGGAGGGCGTGCGCTTTGTTTACGATGGCCTCCTTCTCCTCGACCTCGGCCTTGCGCCGTGCGGCCTCCATCGCATCGCGCTCGGCGATGAACTTGGCGGCGGCTGCATTGTCCTTGACGACCGCCCTCCGGTTCCTCCTCTTCATCGATTCCGCGTCCAACTTGGCGATCTACTCCGGCGTGCACTCCGACCGTGACTTCCTTGGCGCCTTGGCCTTCTTCTTCTTGCCCATTCCGGGCGGGTTGACGGCCAGGCCGCCGGAATTCGGCTGGGCGTCGGCCATGGACGGGGGAGGGAGGGGGCGGCGGGACGTGTGAGTGTTTGGGGGAAAATGGCGCCAAAAGAGGCGGGGGAGGGGGTTGCTTTGTGCCACCGACAGGCGGGCCAGGTACGGACAAGCGCGCGCGTCCCGCCCGTCCGCGTGCTGTCCGTTTCACCCCAAAATTGGCGCAAACTTGAGCCGGGGATGTGTCGAAAACGGACAGAAGTCCGTTCGCTCCCGCGCGCTGAGCCGTCTTGTTCGTCCGTTTTATCCCAAACGGGCGGACAGGATGGGGTCGCCTGGTAGAGTTGGCCTTAGGATGGCAAGTGCCATCCTATCAACTTCCTGTAGAGCCTGAATGTATCTCCATCCGAAGCTTCTCCTGCTCGGCCAAGTAGCCGTTCTCCAGCGCCACGTACCACCTGATGCAGGCTATCGGCCTCTTGATGTACTCGCTCATCTGCTCCGTCCTCCGTGGAGAAACACAACCAGTTCAAGAAACCCCACTTGTGTGCGCAACAAAATATACCCCCAAGAAACCCGAAAGAAGGCAGCAGACTTTGTAGTCATTCTTGAACTTGCACTTCGTTTATTTTCATCAAGTGAACTGCCACAATATTAGGAGTTAATTGCAACGGCATTTTTCTAAAAATATAGCTACAGTACATAATGCCTATTATGATTTTTTGCTATTTTGGGGGAACAAGACCACCGTAACTGTTGGAAACAAGGGGAGCTAGCTGAATGTATCTGGTGACTGAACAATGTATGGAAGATAACTGAATGTACGTATCCCTCAAAACAAAGGGAAGCTACTGAACAATGCCAGAAGAAGACGGGCGGTGGCGCCCTTGATCCCAACGAGGAGGGCGGCGGCATGGGGAACTGAGGCCGCGCTGGGTCTCGGGTCGCCGAGGACGACACGGGCTGCATGTCGCCGGGGTCGCTGGGCAGCACTGGCCGGGGAGGCACTGGTAGGAGAGGTGGTTCCGGCGGCATGGGCAAGGGCGTTGTGGTCTTGCTAACTGCCAAAGGGCGTTGACTGCAGAGAGTGGAGGCTAACTGTAAATTATAGCCTTTTCCTTCCCAAGTTAAGCATTGTAAACATAACTGCAAAGAGTGGAAGCTAACTACTGAAGTAAACTGATGGCCTTGCTAATTTACTGAAGCTAACTGCCGTACATTGCGTTTCTCGACTGAAGCTAACTTTTGTATCTATAAAAACTCCAGAGAGAGGAGGAAGCTTAACTGTTGTTCCTGGGTTCACGTCAGAGAGGGGCCTCCTCGGGTCTGCTGCTCGTGGTGCCCATGGAGTACTGCCTAACTGCTGAATGCTGCCACTGAGGAGAACTGCAATAAGGGCATGTATAATGGTGGCATATGAATACATATGCCTCATGATAAAAAGTAATTTGGGGCACCTACATTTATTTTTTCTCCCCAATGCAAGCTATCACTAGTGGGCCTCATTAAGAAATAGAAAATAAAGATTTTAGTACACATGCATCTCTACTTTTCACTTCAACCTTTTCAGCTTTTGTCACCGGACCACATTTTTTCTCTTCAAGCACCCGCCTCCTGGAGAGGATCCCGCTTCCCTATCCAAACCTACTTTACGTCGAACTATATACTCCCTCCGTTCCGAAATATTTGTCTTTCTAGAGATTTCAATATTTGAGTTTCCCCTCAAGATTCTACTATCGGAAAACACAGGCGTGAAAATTTGGAGAGAGATGGACACGTCTCCACCTTGCGTGTTTGTGCCGGACTTCTGCGCGGCGGTTCCGGTGCCTCGACATGGCCACGTCCGCCGGCGAGGGCCACGGGTGGAACTCCTCGACGACGAGGGAGTGGTGGTGGACGCATGCAGTGGAGAAGGCGCTGCGGCGTGGCGAGTGGGCCAGGAGGTGGTGTTCCCGTGCCACGTCGCAGAGATTGCAGCGGCTGACCGGTAGGGCGCGGCGGGGGTGGATTTCGAGGTGAGTAATGGTGAGCGGGGGGGGGGGGGGGGGAGAGGGCTATTAGACCGACGCCTCGGCTCTCTCCTCCCCCACACCTCACAAATCTCGCCCGCGAGAGCCACTGCCCTGCGCCGCTGCGACAACTAGGGTTCGATGACGACGAGGGAGCAGCAGATGTGGGCGCTGTCCGACGGCGACGAGACCCTGATGGGGCGGCTGAAGGAGATCGATCGGTGGTTCCCGGCGGCGAAGTCGCTCAACCACGCGTCGGAGGTGGTGCGGGACAAGCTGAATGGGGAGGAGATCCTTAGATGCTTCCCCAACTAAGACCGCCAGCCGGCGATGGGGGTGCTTCTGTGGGCGATGCTCGAGGCGGAGTCGCTGGTCCCGGAGCAGAGGGAGAAGTGGAAGGTGTTCCGCTCCTTCCGCTTCCGCCTGATCCAGCCATGGGCGCCGCCGCCGGCGCAACACCCGCCGCAAGAGGTGGTGATGGGGATCCCTGCTCCTGGATCCAGGTGGTTGCCGATTCAAATCGAGGAGGACGAGGAGATCGAGGAGATGGAGGAGGAAGCGACGGTGCCGCCGCGACGGAGGGCCAGGGCGATTCCGACCCCAACCTCACTTCCTCGCCGCTCCCCGCGATTCCAGAGGCGTTCGCCCCGCCTCCTTGCTCTCTCCCGCCGCCAGTAGGGTGCTCGCCGGTTGGCAACCGCTTCTGGTTGCTGGCCGGAGAGGACTCCGAGGAGGAGGGGGAGGGGGAGGCCCTCATCTCCGATCAAGGTACGATGAATGCTGCTAAATACTTAGTATCTACTACTCCAATTGAAGTAGATGATGCTAGTTTTGGTAATTGGATTGGGAGATCTAAGCATAGTAACAGAAATAAAATTAGAAAAGGGGCGAAATCTCAAGGAGATAGTGGTTTTGGTTTGATTTCTCATGCAAACAAAGGTTCGAGACATGGTGGATTTGGGGATGGAGATAATAATGGTAAGCTGAGCAATATGACTCAGGGGATTGGGATAGATGCCGAAATCGTTCAAAAACATATGAAGAAAGATAATGTGCATCCCATAATCCCTGCATTTGGGGAAGAGGATGTAGATTTTGGGGAAATTGTGTTACAAACTACCCCAATTGTAAGATACGTAGGTGTGAAAGGGGGAAGGTTGGAGGATTTATGTGAGGGAAAAAATGAGAGACCCCTGATAATTTTTGGGGGCTCAGTTGGAAGGGATTTAAACACAGATCTGGAAGTGGGCCTAAGTTGGTGGAGGCCTGGTGAGATGGAGCCCGACCCAACCCAACAAAAGGTCACATGTGTGGGGGATATAAAAGAGGGAGTGGAGGGGATCGGGAAGCAGCCTTTAGGGTTCCCCTCTCTCCCCCCCTCGCCGCCAGAAGAAGAAACCATGTCAGGAAATTTTGGTAGAGGTTTTGGAGCTCAGAGATTCAACAGAGGAGGAGGAAATGGAAACTTAGGAGGAAGATTCAACAATGCCGAGAAAGGAGGGAGATGGAATGGAGGGAGGCATGCCTTCCCAGGGGGATCTGGGGCTTTTGGAAGAGGGGGGATCCGCTTTGGTCCTGTGAAGGATATGGGAAGGGATTCAGAGAATGATGATCCTAGGTCTGAGAAGAACGAAGAGAATCTGGTGTGGCAAGCTAAGGCATGGAAAAAAGATGAAGGGGGGGAGATCCCAAGGATGATCTGTGGAGATGCAGAAGGTGTTGTGATGGAAAAAGAGAGAAACAACAACCAGGTGTCCCAGTCAGATCAGCAGCAGCAGCAAATGCTATTAACTTCGCTGCTCTCTCAGTTGGTTCAGGGGATGCAAAACAATGAGAAGACACAGTTGGAAGGGATCATTGGAAATAGAAGTGGTAACTTACTTGGGAAAGAAAGTCACAGAAAAGAGGAAGGAGGCACTGATGGGCAACAGAGAGGTAACAAGCTGGTTGAATAGGGGGTTGGATTGGAGATGAAGAAGCAAGGAGGTAAAAGTGGTTGGTAGCAAGGGTATGAGGAGAACAAGAGAAATTTTGACAGGTCTAACAAGCAGGTGTGTGGTAAATGTAAAGACCCCAGACACACCACCAAGGAGTGCAGGGTTGGGCATTGCTTGATATGTGGCAGAGAGAATCATATTACAGTTGAGTGCAACTTGCTAAAACAGGTTAAACCAGTCCCAAAATATGTAGGGTATGCAGCTAAAGGGCTGGGGATTCTTTTGGTCCAGAGCTATAAAGATGTACTGATAGCAGAACATACCAATCCTTTGGGGGTGGTGATCATAAGAGAAGGAAGCATTAATGAGACTGAGCTTGTGAAGGCTATGGAGGAAATGTTTGACTGGGGCTGGCAATGGAGAGTGAGGGAATTTGGAAAGAATGGATACATGATGAGATTTCCCAATAAAGCAAAGCTGGTGGAGTTGGCAAAGTTCAATGACTTCAAACTGTTGGGGACAGGGGTGGTGATAAAAGTTCAACCCTGGTCCCTTGATCATCAAGCTGTTGGGAAGATGCACACCATTTGGGTCAGGCTGGCCAAGGGTCCAGATTGTTTCAGTCATTTTTTGGGTGTTTGTGAGGTGGCTGCTGCAGTTGGACCTGTCCTGGAAATTGATATGGATACTATAAATGAGGAGAAAATTAGAGCAAAGTGTGGGATCAGAGATGTGGAGAAAATACCAACTCAAGTGGAAATCACTTCCCCTGATCTTCTTATGTTTAGAATTAGGGTGGAAACTGAAAAGGTGGTGGAGATTGGCTGGTACAAGGAAGAGAAGAGGAAAAATGATAGCAGCAATTTCTCAAAAGAGGGAGTGGAAGAGATTGACAACAGAAAAAGGACTAGAATGGAGGAGAATTAACATAGAGGGGTTTCTCTGGGATGCTTATCCCTGAAACAAAGTGAGGAGGTGGATAAAAGAATTGAAGGGATGAAAGCTCAAGTGGAAGAAACCATGTTACAGTGGCAAATGGAGGTGGCTGTGGAGAGAGGAAAATGGCAAAAAGAAAGTGAAATCATGCTCAGCAAGATCAAAGCCTTGGAGGAAGACAATATTAGAAACAATGCACTATGGGCTAAAAATGAAAACAGAATCAGAGAACTAGAAAAAGTTCAGGCTGAATTACCGGAGATCAGTAAAAAACAACTTGAAGAAATTCAGAAGCTGGCACAAGAGGCTGCCAATAGAGAGGAGTATGAAATGGAGTTAGCTAATATGGACCTTGAAGATTATGAGAAAGAGACCCAACAGAAAAAGGAAGATACTGAGTCTGGGAAATATAATGAGCCCACAGATTATAATGCTAGCCAGGAATCTATTGGGACTTTGGGGGAGAAGATGGCTGAAATCCATGGGAGTGAGATCCTGGATAGAGAGGGGGAGGAAAAAGATGTTGAAATCAAAAGAAGCCTGAGAAACAAAGGAAGAGAAAATAAGAAGATTGAGGATATGGCTAAAAGCAGAGCTGAGGAGAGGGACAATTATGGTAAGAATTCTGAACTGGCTTTTGCTGATGCCTCCTTATTACATATTAGTTCTCTAGTGGGGATTGATTTAGGATGTTCAATAGAGATGATTGATAAAAATATTGATATTATTAATAAGATGGAAATAGCTAGAAGAGAGCTATACTTTCAGAATATTAAAAGAGAAAAAAGTGATAAATCAGAGGAGGAGTGTGGAGAGAATGACAAAAATGAAAAGGATGTCCCAGTATATATTAATACTGGAGACATAACCCTTGAGGAATTGTGTTCTGATTATGAACATTCTGATGTGGATATTGAGGAACAACAGATGAAAAAACTAAGGGGAATGTTCTCTGGAGGAAAAAGTGGTAGGAAACGCTCACCAGCACTTGACTGTGTGAAGCAATCACTTGGGATTGGAGTCCTTCGAAGAAGGAAAAAAGATAGGAGACTCTAAGTGAGATTCTTCTTTGTGTTTGCATCAGGTCTAGATTTTTGGTCTTATAGTGGTCATTTATAGAACAATGAGGCGAGTATTCTGGAATGTGAGAGGGATAGGACAAGTGTTGGGGAACGTAGTAATTTCAAAAAAAATTCCTACGCACACGCAAGATCATGGTGATGGCATAGCAACGAGAGGGGAGAGTGTTCGTCCACGTACCCTCGTAGACCGTAAGCGGAAGCGTTAGCACAACGCGGTTGATGTAGTCGTATGTCTTCACGATCCGACCGATCCAAGCACCGAACGTACGGGGCCTCCGAGTTCAGCACACGTTCAGCTCGATGATGATCTCCGTGCTCCGATCCAGCAAAGCTCCGGAGGTGAGTTCCGTCAGCACGACGGCGTGGTGACGATGATGATGTTCTACCGGCGCAGGGCTTCGCCTAAACTCCGCGACGATATGACCGAGGTGGAATATGGTGGAGGGGGGGCACCGCACACGGCTAAGGAACGATCCGTAGATCAACTTGTGTGTCTATGGGGTGCCCCCCCCCGCCCCCGTATATAAAGGAGCCAGGGGGGAGGAGGCGGCCGGCCAAGGAGGGCGCGCCAAGGGGGGAGTCCTACTCCCACCGGGAGTAGGACTCCCTTCTTTCCAAGTAGGAGTAGGAGAAGGGGGGAAAGAGGAGGAAGAGGGGAAGGAAAGGGGGGGCGCCGCCCCCCTTCCCTTGTCCTATTCGGACTAGGAAGGGGAGGGGCGCGCGGCCCCCTCCTGGCTCTTTCCCTCTTCTCCCTCGAGGCCCAGTAGGCCCAATAACCCCCCGGGGGGTTCCGGTAACCTCCCGGTACTCCGGTAAAATGCCGATTTCATCCGGAACGATTCCGATGTCCAAATATAGGCTTCCAATATATCGATCTTTATGCCTCGACCATTTCGAGACTCCTCGTCATGTTCGTGATCACATCCGGGACTCCGAACAAACTTCGGTACATCAAAACTTATTAACTCATAATAAAACTGTCATCGTAACGTTAAGCGTGCGGACCCTACGGGTTCGAGAACTATGTAGACATGACCTAGAACTATTCTCGGTCAATAACCAATAGCGGGACCTAGATGCCCATATTGGTTCCTACATATTCTACGAAGATCTTTATCGGTCAAACCGCATAACAACATACGTTGTTCCCTTTGTCATCGGTATGTTACTTGCCCGAGATTTGATCGTCGGTATCCAATACCTAGTTCAATCTCGTTACCGGTAAGTCTCTTTACTCGTTCTATAATGCATCATCCCGTAACCAACTCATTGGTCACATTGCTTGCAAGGCTTATAATGATGTGCATTACCGAGAGGGCCCAGAGATACCTCTCCGACGATCGGAGTGACAAAACCTAATCTCGAAATACGCCAACTCAACATGTACCTTCGGAGACACCTGTAGTACTCCTTTATAATCACCCAGTTACGTTGTGACGTTTGGTAGTACCCAAAGTGTTCCTCCGGTAAACGGGAGTTGCATAATTCTCATAGTTACAGGAACATGTATAAGTCATGAAGAAAGCAATAACAACATACTAAACGATCAAGTGCTAGGCTAACGGAATGGGTCATGTCAATCACATCATTCTTCTAGTGATGTGATCCCACTAATCAAATGACAACACATGTCTATGGTTAGGAAACATAGCCATCTTTGATTAATGAGCTAGTCAAGTAGAGGCATACTAGTGACTATAGGTTTGTCTATGTATTCACACATGTATCATGTTTCCGGTTAATACAATTCTAGCATGAATAAAAAACATTTATCATGATATGAGGAAATAAATAATAACTTTATTATTGCCTCTAGGGCATATTTCCTTCAGTCTCCCACTTGCACTAGAGTCAATAATCTAGATTACATAGTAATGATTCTAACACCCATGGAGTCTTGGTGCTGATCATGTTTTGCTCGTGAGAGAGGCTTAGTCAACGGGTCTGCAACATTCAGATCTGTATGTATCTTGCAAATCTCTATGTCTCCCACTTGGACTTGGTCCCGAATGGAATTGAAGCGTCTCTTGATGTGCTTGGTCCTCTTGTGAAATCTGGATTCCTTTGCCAAGGCAATTGCACCAGTACTGTCACAGAAGATCTTCATTGGTCCCGATGCACTAGGTATGACACCTAGATCGGAAATGAACTCCTTCATCCAGACTCCTTCATTTGCTGCTTCAGAAGCAGCTATGTACTCCGCTTCACATGTAGATCCCGCCACGATGCTTTGTTTAGAACTGCACCAAATTACAGCTCCACCGTTTAATAAAAACACGTATCCGGTTTGCGATTTAGAATCGTCCGGATCAGTGTCAAAGCTTGCATCGATGTAACCATTTACGACTAGCTCTTTGTCACCTCCATATACGAGAAACATATCCTTAGTCCTTTTTAGGTATTTCAGGATGTTCTTGACCGCTGTCCAGTGATCCACTCCTGGATTACTTTGGTACCTTCCTGCCAAGCTTATTGCTAAGCATACGTCAGGTCTGGTACACAGCATTGCATACATGATAGAGCCTATGGCTGAAGCATAGGGAACATCTTTCATTTTCTCTCTATCTTCTGCTGTGGTCGGGCATTGAGTTTGACTCAACTTCACACCTTGTAGCACAGGCAAGAATCCTTTCTTTGCCTGATCCATTTTGAACTTTTTCAAAATTTTGTCAAGGTATGTGCTTTGTGAAAGTCCTATTAAGCGTCTTGATCTATCTCTATAGATCTTGATGCCCAATATGTAAGCAGCTTCACCGAGGTCTTTCATTGAAAAACTTTTATTCAAGTATCCCTTTATGCTATCCAGAAATTCTATATCATTTCCAATTAATAATATGTCATCTACATATAATGAGCTCCCACTCACTTTCTTGTAAATACAGGCTTCTCCAAAAGTCTGTATAAAACCATATGCTTTGATCACACTATCAAAGCGTTTATTCCAACTCCTAGATGCTTGCACCAGTCCATAAATGGAACGCTGGAGCTTGCACACTTTGTTAGCACCTTTTGGATCAACAAAACCTTCTGGCTGCATCATATACAACTCTTCTTCCAGAAATCCATTCAAGAATGCAGTTTTTACATCCATTTGCCAAATTTCATAATCATGAAATGCAGCAATAGCTAACATTATTCGGACAGACTTAAGCATCGCTACGGGTGAGAAAGTCTCATCGTAGTCAACTCCTTGAACTTATCGAAAACCTTTCGCAACAAGTCGAGCTTTATAGACAGTTACATTACCATCAGCGTCAGTCTTCTTCTTAAAGATCCATTTATTCTCAATGGCTTGCCGATCCTCGGGCAAGTCAACCAAAGTCCATATTTTGTTTTCATACATGGATCCCATCTCAGATTTCATGGCTTCTAGCCATTTTGCGGAATCTGGGCTCATCATCACTTCCTCATAGTTCGTAGGTTCATCATGGTCAAGTAACATGACTTCCAGAATTGGATTACCGTACCACTCTGGTGCGGATCTTACTCTGGTAGACCTACGAGGTTCAGTAGAAACTTGATCTGAAGTTTCATGATCAATATCATTAGCTTCCTCACTGATTGGTGTAGTTGTCACAGGAACCGGTTCTTGTGATGAACTACTTTCCAATAAGTGAGTAGATACAGTTATCTCATCAAGTTCTACTTTCCTCCCACTCACTTCTTTCGAGAGAGACTCCTTCTCTAGAAAGGATCCGATTTTAGCAACGAAAATCTTGCCCTCAGATTGTGATAGAAGGTGTACCCAATAGTCTCTTTTGGGTATCCTATGAAGACACATTTCTCCGATTTGGGTTCGAGCTTATCTGGTTGAAGTTTCTTCACATAAGCATCGCAGCCCCAAACTTTAAGAAACGACAACTTTGGTTTCTTGCCAAACCACAGTTCATAAGGCGTTGTCTTAATGGATTTTGATGGTGCCCTATTTAACGTGAATGCGGCCGTCTCTAAAGCATAACCCCAAAACAATAGCGGTAAATCAGTAAGAGACATCATAGATCGCACCATATCTAGTAAAGTACGATTACAACGTTCGGACACACCATTTTGTTGTGGTGTTCCGGGTGGCGTGAGTTGCGAAACTATTCCGCATTGTTTCAAGTGCAGACCAAACTCGTAACTCAAATATTCTCCTCCACGATCAGATCGTAGAAACTTTGTTTTCTTGTTACGATGATTTTCCACTTCACTCTGAAATACTTTGAACTTTTCAAATGTTTCAGACTTGTGTTTCATTAAGTAGATATACCCATATCTGCTCAAATCATCTGTGAAGGTGAGAAAATAACGATACCCGCCGCGAGCCTCAACATTCATTGGACCACAAACATTAGTATGTATGATTTCCAACAAATCAGTTGCTCGCTCCATAGTTCCGGAGAACGGCGTTTTAGTCATCTTGCCCATGAGGCACGGTGCGCAAGTACCAAGTGATTCATAATCAAGTGATTCCAAAAGCCCATCAGTATGGAGTTTCTTCATGCGCTTTACACCGATATGACCTAAATGGCAGTGCCACAAATAAGTTGCACTATCGTTATCAACTCTGCATCTTTTGGTTTCAACACTATGAACATGTGTATCACTACTATCGAGATTCAATAAGAATAGACCACTCTTCAAGGGTGCATGACAATAAAAGATATTACTCATATAAATAGAACAACCATTATTCTCTGATTTAAATGAATAACCGTCTCGCATCAAATAAGATCCAGATATAATGTTCATGCTCAACACTGGCACCAAATAACAATTATTTAGGTCTAAAACTAATCCCAATGGTAGATGTAGAGGTAGCATGCCGACCGCGATCACATCGACTTTGGAACCATTTCCCACGCGCATCGTCACCTCGTCCTTAGCCAATCTTCGCTTAATCCGTAGTCCCTGTTTCGAGTTGCAAATATTAGCAACAGAACCAGTATCAAATACCCAGGTGCTACTGCGAGCATTAGTAAGGTACACATCAATAACATGTATATCACATATACCTTTGTTCACTTTGCCATCTTTCTTATCCGCCAAATACTTGGGGCAGTTCCGCTTCCAATGTCTAGTCTGCTTGCAGTAGAAGCACTCAGTTTCAGGCTTAGTGTCGGTGTCAAAACCGGCGGATCTCGGGTAGGGGGTCCCGAACTGTGCGTCTAGGCGGATGGTAACAGGAGACAAGGGACACGATGTTTTTACCCAGGTTCGGGCCCTCTCGATGGAGGTAAAACCCTACTCCTGCTTGATTGATATTGATGATATGGGTAGTACAAGAGTGGATCTACCACAAGATCAAGGAGGCTAAACCCTAGAAGCTAGCCTATGGTATGATTGTTGTAATGGTTGTTGTCCTACGGACTAAAACCCTTCGGTTTATATAGACACCGGAGAGGGCTAGGGTTACACAGAGTCGGTTACAATGGTAGGAGATCTACATATCCATATCGCCAAGCTTGCCTTCCACGCCAAGGAAAGTCCCATCCGGACACGGGACGAAGTCTTCAATCTTGTGTCTTCATAGTCTTGGAGTCCGGCGGACGATGATAGTCCGGCTGTCCGGACACCCCCTAGTCCAGGACTCCCTCAGTAGCCCCTGAACCTAGCTTCAATGACGATGAGTCCGGCGCTCCTCCTCCGAATAATCCATAGAAGATTGTGAACACCAAGATAGTGTCCGGCTCTGCAAAATAAATTCCACATTCCACCGTAGAGAGAATAATATGTACACAAGTTCAATCTGCTGACGTATTTCGTGGCATGATGTCACGCCACTACCAAGCCTTTACTTGAATCGTTTTTTATTATACCACCTCAGCGCGTTTACCGAAGCGATTTCCTTGGCACGTCTTGTCGAAACAGAGATCGTGTTCCCCTTATTCCGGGATTCTCATCAATACGGACGTGGGTAACCCAACCTCGCCATTGATGGTGGCGCTTGGGAGATAAGCGAGTTTTACCAGGCGGGTGGGGACGCATAGTCTTCGTCCGCCTATATATAAGGGGATAAGGATCCACCTTTTCACCTACGCCTTCTTCCTCCTTTGCTTATCCATCTCCGCGCACTCGAGCTCCAGCGCCCAAGTTCGCGCATCTCGTCTCGACCTTCTCCGACCATGTCTGGAGCGGGAGGCAAATGGTTGGCCTCCTCCGTCACGGAGGAGCACATCGCAAAGCTGCGCAGCGCCGGATACCTTTCCGGCGACATCGCGCACCGGCTGCCCGACAAGGGGCAGCTCATCCCCACCCCCAGGCCCCATGAGAGGGTCGTTTTCCTCCCCCACTTCCTCCGCGGACTGGGCTTTCCACTTCACCCCTTTGTCCGGGGGCTCATGTTCTACCACAGCCTGGATTTCCATGATCTGGCGCCGAACTTCATCCTCAACATCTCGGTGTTTATCGTCGTGTGCGAGGCCTTCCTCTGCATCCAGCCCCACTTCGGCTTGTGGCTCAAGACCTTCAATGTCAAGCCGAAGGTAGTGAAGGGTACTCAAGCGGAGTGCGGAGGCGCCATGTTGGGCAAGATGCCCAACGTCCTCTGGTTCGAAGGGGCCTTTGTGGAGTCCGTCAAGGGGTGGCAATCGGGGTGGTTCTACATCACAGAGCCGCGCGACCCTACGTGGGCGGCGACCCCCGAGTTCAGATCTGGTATCCCTATGCAGCTCACCTCCTGGAAAGAGAAGGGCTTGCTATGGGGTAGTTCGGAGGAGCTGACAGGACTCCAAGCCTGTATCCAGAAGCTGGTGAACAAGAAGCTCAGGCTTGTCAATGTGGTCCAAGTCATGCTCATCCGCCGGATCCTCCCCTGCCAACAACGGGCATTTAAATTGTGGGAGTTCAATCCGGCACAGCACCAGGCATTGAGCGGGCTCTTCGACACGACGTACGAAGGCGCCTGGAGGGTGCTGTTCAGGGGCGCCGAAGCTCCCGCATCTGCTACTGAAGATCGCGGATTTCGCTCGCAGCGACCAGCTGACGAGGTAAGTGATTCTACCCCTTTACGGGACACTTGTTTTTAATAGTTTGACCCTATGCGGGTTTCAATCTTCCTTTTCCTTTGACAGGACTGGATGAAGAAGGCCAAGCAGATCATCTACCCGGCTCCCATGCCAGAAAACCCAGTAGACGCCCGTCTAGTGGGACTGCTGGTTCCGGCACCGCATGTGGTGCCGGAGAAGAAGGCCAAGAAGGAGGCCACGGGTACTCGAAAGAGTTCCCGTTTTCAGGTGTCCGACGACTCCGGGGAGGACTCCTCCCCCGAAGGCGAGGAGGAAGAAGAAGACTCTCTCCCAGAGGAAGGAGAGAGGAAGAGGAAGGCTTCCCCGACAGGGGAGGCCGAAGGGTCCAAGAGGGGAAGAACTATTCCCCCGGACAGCTCCGCCAACGCCAACGTTGGCGACGAAGAGTGGCCCTCAAGGGCCAGGCCTTCGGCAAGATCGTAAGTATCCGGATTCCTGAATGATTTGTAATTTCTATTGTGTCACATAGTATCATTCTAATGCCGCATACTGCCTGCAGTCCGGCCGTTGATGATCTCCCCGCTTCGTCGAGCGGGTCGTTGGCTCCGTCGGATGTAGATTCCATTCCGACTGCCTCCACCCCTCGCGCCGCTGAGGACGCCGAGGTGGGATCCCAGGAAGGGACCCATCAGGAGGAGGCTCCGGAGGCGCCGCAAGGCAGCCTCCCGGATTTTGCGCCGGACTCCACGCCGGAACCCGCAGTGGTTCCGGAGTCCGGCAGGCGGCCCCTTCGCAAGAAGGGCAAGGCCATGACGCCGGCGGCCCCCGTCCAACCGGAGGCGCCGGACAACTTGCTGGAGGCGCTCAAAGGCGCTTCCATCGAGGAAGAACACCGCACTATTATGAGTGCGGTGATTCAGAAGGTTCAGCTCGCCAAGAGCGGGCTGACCGAAGCCTGCAGTAGCCTTCTAACAGGCTTTGAGGTAAGAAGTTAAAATTATGTAATGTAATACCGCATAGACAGTAGCCCCTGATGCTCGGTTCGGTGTTCGGAAAGAAAAGCCAGACTGAGGATCTAAAAAGATATACGCAGGGTTGCTAAAAATTATGTCAATATGGGTTTGCAGGCTGCGCTGCTGACCTCTGCCGCACTGACTGCGGAGGTCGGAGGAACTCGAGCGGTCCGAGCAAGAGCTCGGCCGTGCCAAGAAGCAGCTCGAGGGCAAAGAAGGTGAGTAACACCACTTTGAATAGTTACCTTACAGAAAAGGATTTAGGTTGCAATAAAAATAACAAGGATAACGTGGGTACTGCAGGGGCCACGAACGAGGTGGCAACCCTGAAGGAGGCTATGTCTGCGGCCGAACGCAATGCGGCCACGGAACGGGCAGAGCGAGAGAAGCAGGAGGCGCGGGTGGCGGAGGTGCGGCAAGAGCTCCAGGCTCTCATGGAAAAGCATGAGAGTTTGGAGCGCGACTCGAAGACTCGAGAGTCTGAGCTTGCCTCGGCTCTCGAAAGTGCCAAAGCCGCCAAGGCCGAGGCCCATAAGGCCCTTCAGGAGGTTGAGGATGTGAAGAAAATAGCGGCGGGTAAGGCATTTTTCATGGAAAGCAAGCATGTTAATGTAAACTACCTGACACTTACCCGAATTCGGAGCTCTCCAGGGGCGTTTGCAGATCTTCCTCGCAGTGTGTCCGATGCCGCCGCATTCTACCGAGCCAAGGAGGGGAGCTCAACGGAGAAGGTCTTCTGGTCTCAGTACGCTGAGGCCGGCCATCCGGTGCCCCCTAGCGACCAGCTGAAGCAGCTGGTCGAGCTCCACAAGGTAGCTGAGCAGGCCATGAAGGGCCTCATAGTCCGACTGTGGCCTGGAGAGGCCATGTCTGGGAGCTACTTCGGCCTCGTGCGGCGGCTGGTGGATGCGTGCCCCTGGGTGGAGGTCATCAAGCGCTCCGCCTGTATTGAAGGTGCTCGTCGGGCCCTTGCCCGCGCAAAGGTGCACTGGGGCAGGCTGGATGCAGAGAGGCTTATCACTGACGCGCCGCCAGCGGGCAAGGAGTATCGTACGCCCGAGATGTACTATAAGACTGTCCTGAAGGGTGCCCACAAGATTGCGGATGAGTGCCCCAGAAATGTAATTATTGAGTAAACTCGCTATGTGTTATCCTGTGCGCTGAAAACTTTGTTCATATGCGCTAAGCAACGCTTATTGATTTAAAATATTACCTTCTGTGCGGCCGTTTATAAAATCTGACAGATGGCAAGTCGTCGGCTTCAGCCCCCATGCCGCGAGTGCTGGGGTGTTCGGGATAAACTTAAGCACTCTTGTTCCCATTTTTGGGTCCATCGAGGGAGGCGCTCAACACAACGAACAAGGCAACCGGACTTATAATGCTTGAACACTCTCACTTAGCCATAGAATTCTATAATTTGAAATTTCGGCGAAGCCCCTAGTATTCGGAAGACCGAGTTCGGGGCGCTATCCACGCCTTGGCCGGACATTATCCGGTTCTTCGCTCGGAGCGGCATAAGTCTTTAGGGACTCGAAAAGACCTCTCGAACAGCGACCAGTCTCTCGCCTTATCATGCCAGTCAGTTTTAGCTTTCTCCACTGAGGCGCTCGCCCAGCTCAACCGGGGCGCAATCGTAGTGGTTCTCCCAGTGCTACCTTAGCCGACAGAACGGAACGTAAGGTACCAAAACATGGGAGCCGGGCAAACCCAACTATTGACCCAAGACATGATTCAGAGCCGATTCATATAATGCTATAAGTTCGGGGTGCCGCACTTGTGAAAGTGTTCGGACTTATCAGACCATAATGCGGGGAACCGAAGCCCCTGGTGTATTCGGCCGTACCAAAATATACGGGTGCAAGATGTCATTAATGAACATATATGTAAAGTAATGCAATTATAAGCAAAAAGTGCTGCATTATTTATTCGAGGAATTCTGCTATGAGTGCGGAATGATACAAATAGTGCGGTAAGCAAGGGATTGGACTAATTAAACATGTCCCCCTCCAGGGGTGGGCTGCGGACTGGTGTATATAATCAAATTGAATGCTCGTAATGGAGACCACCTGAGTGTTCGTCGCAGCCTTTTTCCCCTCCTGGCTGTTGCATCGTGAGTTCGGCGGGTTCGCCGCCAGACAGGGCCTCTGGTGAACGGAGTCCTGTGTATAAAAAGAAGAAAAATAAAAATAAAAAGAGCGACACACTAGGGAGCCCCTGGTGTGGTCGAGCCGCACTCTAGGTCTGTTGTGGTCGTGCCCCTCCCCCTATGTCCATGGTATCTCCAGAGCGTAATGATGTACGCGGAGGGCTGGTCTTGCAATCATGCGAGGGCTGGGGTTGGGGCCGCATTGCTACGCGTGCTCGGAACGTGCCAGGTGGTCTTGATTGATGTTGCTCCGGGCGCGTTTGGCCGTGTCTGGTCGTTTAACGGCCGGACTCGAAAATTGCCTTAGAAGGCTGCTCTGTACTTCTGCCACGAGAGCCGCTGTATGTTCCTCCGTTCGGAGGGAGCATTCCGTATTTCCGTTGACCGTGATGACTCCACGAGGGCCTAGCATCTTGAGCTTGAGGTATGCATAATGCGGCACCGCGTTGAACTTTGCGAACGCGGTTCGTCCGAGCAGAGCATGATAGCCGCTGCGGAACGTAACTATGTCGAAGATTAACTCCTCGCTTCGGAAATTATCCGGGGATCCGAAGACCACTTCCAGTGTTACTGAGCCTGTACAATTGGCCTCAACACCTGGTATGATGCCTTTGAAGGTCGTCTTTGTAGGTTTAATCCTTGAGGGGTCTATGCCCATTTTGCGCACTGTATCCTGATAAAGCAGGTTCAGGCTACTGCCGCCGTCCATCAGGACTCTCGTGAGGTGAAATCCATCGACGATTGGGTCTAAAACCAATGCGGCGAATCCGCCATGGCGGATACTGGTCGGATGGTCTCTTCGACCGAAAGTGATCGGGCAAGAGGACCATGGATTGAACTTCGGGGCGACTGGCTCCATCGTGTATACGTCCCTCAGTGCACGCTTCCGCTCCCTCTTGGGTATATGGGTTGCATATATCATGTTTACCGTCCGCACTTGTGGGGGGAAACCCTTCTGTCCTCTACTGTTCGGCGGCCGGGTCTCTTCCTCGTCGTCGCTGTGCAGCCCCTTGTCATTGTGTTCGGCAATTAACTTGCCTGCCTGCTTGAATACCCAACAATCTCTGTTGGTGTGGTTAGCTGGTTTTTCAGGGGTGCCATGTATCTGGCAAGAGCGGTCGAGTATTCGGTCCAAATTGGACGGACCCGGAGTGGTTCTTTTGAATGGCTTCTTCCGCTGACCGGGTTTAGAGCCTCGGAATCCGGCGTTGACTGTCGTATCCTCATTGTTATCGCCGTTAACGCGGCGTTTGTTTTTGCTTCGACGCGACCTGCCATTGTGGTTCTTAGTATCCGGACTGCCAACATTTTTACTGAGGTTGTTGCTGCGAGCTAGCCAGCTATCCTCTCCCGTGCAGAAGCGGGTCATTAGTGATGTGAGGGCTGCCATGGATTTCGGCTTTTCCTATCCTAGGTGCCGGGCCAGCCATTCGTCGCGGATGTTATGTTTGAAGGCTGTGAGGGCCTCTGCATCCGGACAATCGATGATTTGATTTTTCTTTGTTAAGAACCGTGTCCAGAATTGCCTGGCCGATTCATCTGGCTGCTGAATTATGTGGCTTAGGTCATCGGCGTCTGGCGGTCGCACATATGTGCCCTGGAAGTTGTCGAGGAATGCGGCTTCCAGGTCCTCCCAACACCCAATTGACTCTGCGGGCAGGCTGTTAAGCCAATGCCGAGCTGGTCCTTTAAGCTTGAGCGGGAGATATTTGATGGCGTAGAGATCGTCGCCGCGGGCCATATGGATATGGAGAAGATAATCCTCGATCCAGACCGCGGGGTCTGTTGTGCCATCGTAGGATTCGATGTTGACGGGTTTAAACCCTTCAGGGATTTGATGATCCATTACTTCTTCTGTGAAGCATAGTGAGTGTGCGGCGCCTCTGTATTGAGCAATATCACGACGTAGCTCAAGGGAGCGTTGTCTGCTGTGTTCGGCCCAGCCGGAGTTATTGTATCCGGCGCGACGATATTCGTCGTGGGTCGTGGGGCGCCCACGTGATCCATAGATAGATCTGGATTGTCTTGCCTTGTCCTCCAATATATCCTGCAAGTCCGGAGCGTTCCCCCGTGGCTTCGTGCTTTTCGAGCGATGCCGGGGTACAGTCTTGGTGGAGGGCCTAGGTGCCTCTCTGTCCCGACCACGTGGTGGTCGGTCTGCCGTATTGTGTGCTGGTGATGAAGTTATATATGCTTCCTCCTCTAGTCGGGGGAGCAACTTGCGTTTTGGGTAGCTCTTGGAGGGGCGTTCGAGTTCATACTCTTCGGCCGCGAGGACCTCGGTCCATCTGTCGGCCAGCAGGTCTTGATCAGCTTGAAGCTGCTGATGCTTTTTCTTTAGGCTATTTGCTGTGGCCATTAGCCTGCGTTTGAAACGCTCTTGTTCAACGGGATCCTCAGGCACGACGAATTCGTCATCGTCGAGGCTTGCCACGTCTCCGGAGGGAGGTATGTAATTATCATCCTCAACCTCTTCGTCTACCGCTCTCTCATGAGGGCTTGCGTCCTCCTGCGCTAAATCTTGCAGGAGGGGATTGTCTTCGGCACTTTCTGGGGTGTTATTATCTCCTGTGCCGGAATCTCCATTCTTGCTTTGGCGGGATTTAGAGCGGCGGCGCTGACGTCGGCGCTTGGGCTGTTTCTTTAAAGAATCTGCCTCCGCTGCTTCTTCGCCGTCCCCATCCTTTGGGGTGTCCACCATGTATATTTCATATGACGAGGTGGTCTTCCAGTGCCCTGTAGGCACTGGTTCTTGATCGTCTCTGGCATCGTCGTCCATACCGTCGATGTCTTCGGAGTCGTAGTCTAGCATGTCGGTTAGATCGTCGACAGTGGCTACAAAGTGGGTGGTGGGTGGGCTTTGAATTTCTTCGTCGTCCGCATCCCAACCATCCTGGCCATAGTCCGGCCAGGGCTCTCCGGATAGCGAGAGATGCTTTAGCAAATTTAGGATGTCGCCAAAGGGTGAGTGCTGAAAGATGTCCGCAGCGGTGAACTCCATGATCGGCGCCCAATCAGATTCGATTGGCAGGGGCGCGGGAGGTTCGGAGTCCGGCAGGGAGTCCGGCACCTCGGAGTCACAAGCTTTATAAGGGACAAGGCCAGTGTTCGGCTCCATCTCCGTGGAAGTTGCGGCTCCCGAGACAGTGTCCAGCCACCCGTCCCCGATCTACGTGATCGGCTCCGAATTATGGGTCGGAGCGGATTCGTGTGCGGCCTCCAAGGAACTGTCCGGCGGCAGAGCTAGATCAGGCCCATCGTGACAGTGCGGCACGCTCGGCTGCGGATCGGATCCATCGAAGATCAAGTCTCCGCGGATATCCGCCGTGAAGTTTAGGCTTCCAATTATGACCTAACGGCCAGGGGCGTAGCTTTCGATCTGCTCCATATGGCCAAGTGAATTGGCCCGCAGTGCGAAGCCGCCGAATACGAAGATCTCTCCGGGGAGAAAAGTCTCACCCTGGACGGCGTTGTTGTTGATTGAAGAAGCCATCAAGCCTATCGGTGATGACACAGAGGAACTCTCAATGAAAGCACCAATGTCAGTGTCAAAACCGGCGGATCTCGGGTAGGGGGTCCCGAACTGTGCGTCTAGGCGGATGGTAACAGGAGACAAGGGACACGATGTTTTTACCCAGGTTCGGGCCCTCTCGATGGAGGTAAAACCCTACTCCTGCTTGATTGATATTGATGATATGGGTAGTACAAGAGTGGATCTACCACGAGATCAAGGAGGCTAAACCCTAGAAGCTAGCCTATGGTAGGATTGTTGTAATGGTTGTTGTCCTACGAACTAAAACCTCCGGTTTATATAGACATCGGAGAGGGCTAGGGTTACACAGAGTCGGTTACAATGGTAGGAGATCTACATATCCGTATCGCCAAGCTTGCCTTCCACGCCAAGGAAAGTCCCATCCGGACACGGGACGAAGACTTCAATCTTATGTCTTCATAGTCTTGGAGTCCAGCGGATGATGATAGTCCGGCTGTCCGGACACCCCCTAGTCCAGGACTCCCTCACTTAGGTCCAGACTTGGGTTTCTTCTCTTGAGAAGCAACTTGCTTGCCGTTCTTTTTGAAGTTCCCCTTCTTCTTCCCTTTGCCCTTTTTCTTGAAACTGGTGGTCTTGTTAACCATCAACACTTGATGCTCCTTCTTGATTTCTACCTTCGCAGCTTTTAGCATTGCGAAGAGCTCGGGAATAGTCTTGTTCATCCCTTGCATATTATAGTTCATCACGAAGCTCTTGTAGCTTGGTGGCAGTGATTGGAGAATTCTGTCAATGATACTATCATCAGGAAGATTAACTCCCAGTTGAATCAAGTGATTATTATACCCAGACATTTTAAATATGTGTTCACTAACAGAACTATTCTCCTCCATCTTGCAGATATAGAACTTATTGGAGACTTCATATCTCTCAATCCGGGCATTGCTTGAAATATTAACTTCAACTCCTGGAACATCTCATATGCTCCATGACGTTCAAAACGTCGTTGAAGACCCGGTTCTAAGCCGGCATGGCACACTGAACTATCGAGTAGTCATCAGCTTTGCTCTGCCAGGCGTTCTTAACGTCGTCAGTTGCATCAGCAGCAGGCCTGGCACCCAGCGGTGCTTCCAGGACGTAACTTTTCTGTGCAGCAATGAGGATAATCCTCAGGTTACGGACCTAGTCCGTGTAATTGCTAACATCATCTTTCAACTTTGCTTTCTCAAGGAACGCATTAAAATTCAACGGAACAACAACACGAGCCATCTATCTACAAACAAACATAGACAAGCAAAATACTATCAGGTACTAAGTTCATGATAAATTTAAGTTCAATTAATCATATTACTTAAGAACTCCCACTTAGACAGACATCTCTCTAGTCATCTAAGTGATCACGTGATCCAAATCAATTAAACCATGTCCGATCATCACGTGAGATGGAGTAGTTTCAATGGTGAACATCACTATGTTGATCATATCTACTATATGATTCACGCTCGACCTTTCGGTCTCCGTGTTCCGAGGCCATATCTGTATATGCTAGGTTCGTCAAGTATGACCTGAGTATTCCGCGTGTGCAACTGTTTTGCACCCGTTGTATTTGAACGTAGAGCCTATCACACCCGATCATCACGTGGTGTCTCAGCACAAAGAACTTTCGCAACGGTGCATACTCAGGGAGAACACTTCTTGATTATTTAGTGAGAGATCATCTTAAAATGCTACCGTCAATCAAAGCAAGATAAGATGCATAAAGGATAAACATCACATGCAACCAATATAAGTGATATGATATGGCCATCATCATCTTGTGCTTGTGATCTCCATCTTCGAAGTACCGTCATGATCACCATCGTCACCGGCGCGACACCTTGATCTCCATCGTAGCATCGTTATCGTTACGCCATCTATTGCTTCTACGACTATCGCTACCGCGTAGTGATAAAGTAAAGCAATTAAGGGCGTTTGCATTTCATACAATAAAGCGACAACCATATGGCTCCTGCAAGTTGCCGATAACTTCGGTTACAAAACATGATCATCTCATACAATAAAATATAGCATCACGTCTTGACCATATCACATCACAACATGCCCTGCAAAAACAAGTTAGACGTCCTCTACTTTGTTGTTGCAAATTTTACGTGGCTGCTACGGGCTTTAGCAAGAACCGTTCTTACCTACGCATCAAAAACCACAACGATAGTTCGTCAAGTTGGTGCTGTTTTAACCTTCGCAAGGACCGGGCGTAGCCACACTCGATTCAGCTAAAGTGAGAGAGATAGACACCCGCCAACCACCTTTAAGCACGAGTGCTCGTGACGGTGAAACCAGTCTCGCGTAAGCGTACGCGTAATGTCGGTCCGGGCCGCTTCATCTCACAATACCGCCGAACCAAAGTATGACATGCTGGTAAGCAGTATGACTTGTATCGCCCACAACTCACTTGTGTTCTACTCATGCATATAACATCAACGCATAAAACCTAGGCTCGGATGCCACTGTTGGGGAACGTAGTAATTTCAAAAAATTTCCTACGCACACGCAAGATCATGGTGATGGCATAGCAACGAGAGGGGAGAGTGTTCGTCCACGTACCCTCGTAGACCGTAAGCGGAAGCGTTAGCACAACGCGGTTGATGTAGTCGTACGTCTTCACAATCCAACCGATCCAAGCACCGAACGTACGGGGCCTCCGAGTTCAGCACACGTTCAGCTCGATGACGATCTCCGTGCTCCGATCCAGCAAAGCTCCGGAGGTGAGTTCCGTCAGCACGACGGCGTGGTGACGATGATGATGTTCTATCGGCGCAGGGCTTCGCCTAAACTCCGCGACGATATGACCGAGGTGGAATATGGTGGAGGGGGGCACCGCACACGGCTAAGGAACGATCCGTAGATCAACTTGTGTGTCTATGGGGTGCCCCCCCTGCCCCCGTATATAAAGGAGCCAGGGGAGGAGGCGGCCGGCCAACGAGGGCGCGCCAAGGGGGAGTCCTACTCCCACCGGGAGTAGGACTCCCTTCTTTCCAAGTAGGAGTAGGAGAACGGGGGAAAGAGGAGGAAGAGGGGAAGGAAAGGGGGGCGCCGCCCCCCTTCCCTTGTCCTATTCGGACTAGGAAGGGGAGGGGCGCGCGGCCCCCTCCTGGCTCCTTCCCTCTTCTCCCTCAAGGCCCATGTAGGCCCAATAACCCCCCGGGGGGTTCTGGTAACCTCCCGGTACTCTGGTAAAATGTCGATTTCACCCGGAACGATTCCGATGTCCAAATATAGGCTTCCAATATATCGATCTTTATGTCTCGACCATTTCGAGACTCCTCGTCATGTCCGTGATCACATCCGGGACTCCGAACAAACTTCGGTACATCAAAACTTATAAACTCATAATAAAACTGTCATCGCAACGTTAAGCGTGCGGACCCTACGGATTCGAGAACTATGTAGACATGACCTAGAACTATTCTCGATCAATAACCAATAGCGGGACCTGGATGCCCATATTGGTTCCTACATATTCTACGAAGATCTTTATCGGTCAAACCGCATAACAACATACATTGTTCCCTTTGTCATCGTTATGTTACTTGCCCGAGATTTGATCGTCGGTATCCAATACCTAGTTCAATCTCGTTACCGGTAAGTCTCTTTACTCGTTCTGTAATGCATCATCCCCTAACCAACTCATTGGCCACATTGCTTGCAAGGCTTATAATGATGTGCATTACCGAGAGGGCCTAGAGATACCTCTCCGACGATCGGAGTGACAAAACCTAATCTCGAAATACGCCAACTCAACATGTACCTTCGGAGACACCTGTAGTACTCCTTTATAATCACCCAGTTACGTTGTGACGTTTGGTAGTACCCAAAGTGTTCCTCCGGTAAACGGGAGTTGCATAATTCTCATAGTTACAGGAACATGTATAATTCATGAAGAAAGCAATAGCAGCATACTAAACGATCAAGTGCTAGGCTAACGGAATGGGTCATGTCAATCACATCATTCTTCTAATGATGTGATCCCACTAATCAAATAACAACACATGTATATGGTTAGGAAACATAACCATCTTTGATTAATGAGCTAGTCAAATAGAGGCATACTAGTGACTATAGGTTTGTCTATGTATTCACACATGTATCATGTTTCCGGTTAATACAATTCTAGCATGAATAAAAAACATTTATCATGATATGAGGAAATAAATAATAACTTTATTATTGCCTCTAGGGCATATTTCCTTCAACAAGATCACAAGAAAGGATATGTTAGAGAAATGATTATAGATCAGAAGCTGGACTTTATTGGACTCTCTGAGACCATAAACAAGACTTCACAAAAAATGAGTTGCACAATTTGTGTGGAGGAAGGAATTTTCAATGGAGTTGGAATCCACCCAGAGGGATGTCAGGGGGGATCCTAGTGGGGATTAATAAAGATGTGTTTAATGTAGAAAAATTGAAAAAGGACAATATTTCTTGAGAATGTTAGTCTTTGATAAAAATATCAAAATGCACTGGAATCTGGTCACTGTATATGGGGATGCACAGAAGGAGGGAAAAGCAAGTTTCCTCGCTGAATTGGCAAGATTATATCATGATAATCCCCTGCCTTGCTTGGTTGGGGGAGATTTCAATATTATTAGAAGTGGAAAGGAGAAGAACAAACCCATGCTTAATGAACAATGGTCCTTTATGTTCAATGCCATTATTGAACAAGCAGGGCTTAGGGAATTACCCCTAAATGGAGAAAATATACTTGGGCTAACAATCAGGAGGATCCTACTTTTGAAAAGTTAGATAGAGTGCTGATGTGCCCAGCTTGGGAGGAAAAATACCCACTCACCATGTTGCAAGCTTTTGCTAGGGAGAACTCTGATCGTACCCCTTTGTTCCTGGACACAGGGGAAACTCATGCTCATAAATATATTTTTAGATATGAAAATGCTTGGTTGCTGAGAGAAGGCTTTAGAGAGTTGGTATATAAAACCTGGAATGAGAGATACTTAGGGGACATTCTGGATAGATGGCAATCAAGGTTGAGGAAATTGAGACAAAAGGCTAAAGGATGGAATAGAAATATTGATGCTTGGTACAAAAAAATAAAAATAAAAATAAAAAAATAGCTTGATGAGTTAGATAAGAGAGCTGAGATCATGGGTTTAAGTGCGGTGGATAGAAGTGAACAAAAAGAGCTTAGAGCCCAACTGAAAAGAGTAATGATGCAGGAGGAGATGAAATGGTTGCAAAGATATAAAGATTCGGAGATTAAGGATGGAGATAGAAATACTAGATATTATCATGATAAGGTAAATGGGAGAAGAAGAAAAAACAAAATTGTTTCCCTCGAGCAGGAGGAAGGGGTTATAGAAGGGGATGAGAAGTTGATGGAATATATCACCAAATTCTATAAAGAATTATTTGGACACCCTGAAGAGTCTAGTATCTCATTAATGGAGATGGAGATGGATAAAATCAATTAACAAGAAAGAGAGGAGCTTTTGACTCCTTTCTCCTTAAATGAAATTCATCAAGTGGTATTTGGGATGAAGAGAAATAAAAGCCTTGGCCCTGATGGATTCCCTGCTGACTTTTACCAAGATTTTTGGGAAGTGGTCAAGTGGGATTTAAAAATCCTAGTTGATAGTTTTGCTAAAGGGGAAATCAATATTGCTAGACTCAACTATGGCATAATTACTTTGATCCCAAAAACTAATGATGCTAAACAAATTCAGAAGTTTAGGCCCATTTGCCTGCTGAATGTTAGTTTTAAAATCATCACTAAGATTTTGATGAACAGGCTGGCTAAGTGTGTGGCCCCTGTGATTTCTAAAACCCAAACTGCCTTCATTAAGGGCAGATATATTATGGAAGGAATTGTGATTTTACATGAGGCTCTAAATTCCTTTCATAAGAATAAAGAAGATGCCCTGGTTTTTAAAGTAGATTTTGAGAAAGCATATGACAAAATTAAATGGCCCTTTGTTATACAAATGTTGAAAATGAAGGGATTTCCTGACAAATGGTGTGACTGGGTGATGGAAACTATGAGAGGGGGACATGTTGGAATTAGAGTGAATGATGAAATTGGCCCATACTTTAAAACCTTCAAAGGATTAAGGCAAGGAGATGCTATGTCACCTCTGCTGTTTGACATTGCTGCTGATGCCCTAGCCTTTATAATGAGTAATGCCCTGAAACATGACCTAGTTAAAGGGGTATTAAATGGTGATAGAGGGAAGGGGATTAATATGCTACAATATGCTGATGATACCATATTCTTGATTAAAGATGAGATAGAAAGTGTTAAAAACCTTAAACTCATATTAGGAGCTTTTGAGCAAATGTCTGGGCTTAAAATAAACTTTCACAAAAGTGAATTACTGTTGTTTGGCAAAGCCAGAGAAAAACAAATAATATACCAAGAAATACTAACATGTAAGATCGGGGACTTGCCCATAAAATACCTGGGGATGCCTGTATCTGAGAACAGAATCAGAAACTCTCATTGGGGATGTGTAACTGATAAGATTGAAAAAAGATGTGGGTGTTGGCAGGGGAAGATACTAGGTTCCATTGCAGGGAGAATTACCTTGGTGCAAGCCCGCCTAACCAATATACCTTTGTTCATGATGTCCTTTTATGTTGTGCCTAAGGGGGTTATAAAGAAAACTGATTTCTTCAGATCCAGGCTGGTGTGGCAAGAGGATGAGAATATAAAAAAATATCACCTAGTGAATTGGAAAGAGTGTTGTTTGCCCAAAGAAATGGGGGGCTTGGGGATACTGAATCTGGAAATAATGAATATTGCACTTCTAGCTAAGTGGTTTTGGAAAATGGAAAATGAAAAGGGCCTATGGCAGGATATTTTGGAAGATAAATATAGAAAAGGGGGGTGTTTGGCTTTAATATGTAAAAACCCAGGGGACTCACAATTCTGGGCCAGCTTATTAAAAATCAAAGAGATATTCTATAAATTTGTAAAGAAAAAAGTGGGGAATGGGAGAAACACTAGGTTTTGGGAAGATTCATGGGTCGATGATAAACCTTTGAGGGAGGCCTACCCTAGATTGTATGATATATCCTTTGACCACAACATTACTGTGGAGGAGGCCATACAGAAAGGTTGGCATGGATTTAGATTTAGAAGAACCCTGCATGGAGAGACTGTGGAGCTGTGGAACAGTCTCAAAAAAAGATGTGAGGAAATTCAAATGCAAGGAGGGGAGGACAAAATCCTCTGGACCCTCACTGCTGATCATAGATTCTCTGTGGGATCCTTGTATAGGAAATTGATTGCTGTTGGGATGAAATTCCCACAGAAATACTTGTGGAAGATTAAAGTACCTGCGAAATTGAAAGTGTTTTTATGGTTGATTAATAAAAAAAGCATCCTAACTAGAGATATACTGCTTAAAAAGGATGGAAGGGTGAGAAAAGATGTGTCTTATGTGGGAAAGATGAATCAATTGATCATCTATTCTTCTCTTGCTCGGTTGCTTCATTATTATGGAGTTTGGTCAGATGTGTGTGTGGTTTTAAAAATATGCCAGGTAGTGTGAAAGATTGTTTTGGAGATTGGATTAGAAAATTTAACAAAGATGACAAGAAACTGGTACTGGTGGGGATTTCAGCCCTGCTTTGGGCAACTTGGAAAAGTAGAAATGCAATTATCTTTGAGAATAAAAGGATAAATGATCCTTTATATGTTGTCAAGCTAATGTGCAGGTGGTTAATTGACTGGGCTATCTTGCAGATAAAGGAGTCGTCAAGAAAAACGCTGGAGCTGGGAGCAAGGGTGCTAGAGCAGGCAGCAAATGAAGTGTTCACAGCCAAGCAGGGGTGGAGGATCAATGTTGCTAGACTGGAATGAAGAAAATATCTCTTGCGGACAGTGAACCTGATGTTTGGTGCTCCTGTAGTTCCTTTGGCTCCTTTGTTACTTTTGCTTCTGCGATTGATGTAATGACTCTCAGGGTAGTTTGGACCCCGGTTTGGCAGCTGTTAACTTGGGATTGTGGGTGGTGGCTGATCCCTTGTTGATCGTTGGGTTGCTATTTGATCCTGTTTAGTCCAGTTGGAATCTTTCGTTTTACTTTTGAACTCTTCTGTAGAATGTTGTGATTTTCAGTAATGAAAATCGGAAGAGCCAAGCCCTTTTTTGATAAAAAAAACCTACTTTACGTTATATACGATCCTACGGGGCATGCGAGGCATCACCTTAAGGCTATGCATTGTACATGCACTAAGGCTTCCGCCGTGAACTTGCACAGCTTTTGCCTCCACCGGCGAATCCCCACCCAGGATCCCTGCATCTCCTCACTCCCACCTGCTTGGAGGGGCGCAGGCTTGCGCTGGCGTTCGTTAGTGGAGAGCAGCGGGGGATGACGGCGAGCGGTGGGTAGCGGGGGTAGCGCGCGTCAGGTTTGAAGCGGCGGCGATTGGTTGTGTGCGGCTGTGGGAGAAGGGAGAAGCCGGGGGAGGGGAGAGGGGTTGACGCCGTGCAAGAGGATATGGCTCGTGCCGCCGTCGTGAAAGGATATGCTCCGTCCGCCGACGCTCAATCTCACAATCGCCGCAGTCGGCACGATGGAACGAGAGGGGGGGAGAGCGTCGCGAGTAGGAGGCCGGAGAGGTGGGACGACGGACGAGGGGGCATCCCGTCGGTGGCTTGCGGGGATCCTGGGCGTAAGCGGAGGCTTCCCGCGATCTGGGCAGGCGGCTGGTGGGAGGGGCCCCGCCGCCGGCTAGGAAGGGGGCTTGGTTGAAGGCCGCGGGGCCAACAAAGGAAGGTCTCTGGGCGGTGGTGCGCTGCCGCCGACGAGGAAGGGGCGCGAGGCTGCTGGGGGGAGGAGGAGAGGGTCGAGCGGACGCCGGCGGGGAAGGAGACTGGCGGAGGGAAATCTCGGTCGTCCGAGGAGGGAGGCGAGCGGCGGAGTGGAGGTTGCAGGCGGGGAAGCCCGTGGGTCACCGGGGGGAAGAAGGTGAGCTGTGGATGGAGGCGTGCGTGGCTGCGTGCGGTGGTTTTCACTGGCTGCTCTCGCTCCACGGGTAGGTGTGGTGAAATATTCTGCAACTTTTATTTTTTTGAAACTTATTCTGCAACTTTTTAGGGGGTGGTTGCAGCGTTTGAAAAAGAAATAATACTGAAAAAGACAAGCTCGCACAGAGTCTACTTATAAATAGAGATATACCTCTCCGTCCAAAAATACCTAGGGGACAAATAGATATATATATATATATATATGTATTTTAGTTTTAGATACATCTATTTTTATCTTTTTTATGACAAGTAATTTTAGTATATTTTTTGTGAGACATGGAGCGTATACTTTAGTAAATTTTCTAGAGATGTACCGACCTTCAAATTTAAAATGGACACAGTATTTGTATGTCGACTGTTCCGAACCAGCTTGCTGACAATGTGTGGGAGCTGGCCATCCAATCTTATAACTAAAACTTTCAAAAAAAAAATCCAGGAGCTCAAAATAATAGCATATCAAATCATCAAAAATAATAAAATGAGTCAATAGTTTTAATTTAAATATTACAATCCAACTAAGTTTTTACATAAAATAGTTCAAACTTAAATACAACCCGCACATATGTTCGAGTTGCCCCTTTAACTGTTCATAGATACTCAACCATATCTTGCTTTAGCTAGCTCATGAGTTGCACGATGACATTCTTTTTGATGCATTCGAACAAACTCATCAAATGTGATCGGAATGTGATATAGAAGTTGGATAGAATCACCCATGCTCGGGCCCAGGCCCCATAAGTGTGCAACCTGTGAGGGCCGCACAGGGCCTCAAATTCTCACGGGCCTCGATTTTTTCGAGGCCCATCAATCTCATGTAGACTCAACTCACCCATGAGAACCCAGCGAGGTCCACGCGCATCCAGTTCTACTTCGACCATAGTTGAGAAAAAAAAGAGGTGAACACGTGGGGATTCAAAGCATGATTTAATACTACCTTCGAAAACACAGCAATCACCCGGTCTGTGCTTGACTTATGTCTAAACGAAGTAAGTTATCCTAATTGAGCATTGTATCTCTGTATTACATTATTTAAAAAGTCTTCTTTTTAAATGGGGTGAACCTCATTTTAAGATTTCGCATAGGGCCCCGGATTTCATCGGCCCGACCCGGCCATGCTCTCAAATTTTAGACCTCGAGCAACATCTTCACCTTTATCCATTATCATGTTGTGCATGACCACACAACATGTCATCGCCTCCCACAAGGTCTTTGAATCTCATTATTTAGCAGGTCCACGAACATCTGCAAAACGGGATTGGAGAACTCCAAATGCACTCTCCACATCTTTTCTAGCTCCTTCTTGTCTTTTCGTAACATGAGCTCTTTTCTGAACAACTGGCTCAGAGATGGTATTGATGAAGGTAGCCCGCGAAGGATAGATATTGTCGACCAGATAGTAGCTCGTGTTGTACTGATGCACATTGAGAGTTTAGTTGCAAGGAGGAGCCTGCCCTTCAATAAACCTAATAAACAATGGAGACCGCCACAACACACATTGATGTCATTGTGAGACCCGGGTATTCCAATGAAATCGTGCTAAATTCGGAGGTCATGTGATGCGATTGCTTCAAGAATGATGGTTAGTGTCTTAACATGGCCCTGATATTGCCCTTGTGGAACTTTTGGGCAGTTCTTAGTGCATGCAATCAAGAAAGCCGAGCATATCTGGCCACCCTCTTAGTTTAGACATTTCCAAGAGCCTCTAGGTGTTTGCTCAGTTGGTTCTCTAAAGTGCTAAGGTCCAAACACCTCGACCACCACAGTAGCAAATCTGACCATGGTGTCTTCGCATGTGCTCTTAGACATCCGGAGGTACTCGTCTCACGAATCTTCGGTCCTAGCATATGCAAGCATTCGCACTGCAGGCATGCACTTCTGGTAACAAGAGAATCCACTCCTTTCTACGACATCCTTCTTCAATATGAAGTAGTCATCATAGGACCGGACGCCATTATAGAGGCGATCGAAGATATTTTTTCCACATCTGAACGTGCTGGTGAAAACTATCCATAAATAGAGCATCCGAGGCCAAGTAGTCATCCATAAGCGTCAAATGCCCCCATGCCCTATTCAGATTCAACAATCAATGACCCTTGGTAGATCCCTTTAAATTGAGATTTTGCACATCCGCATGACCCGCGTCTACAAGGACCGCGCGCATCATCGTTGGTTCATCCGCATAATCTTCGTCGGATGACCCAACGTAGTGCACATACATGTACTCCATGTCCGAATGCATTGCTTCAAAGAAGGAACAAAAAATAGCACGAGTATTTCATCAAACACTTGCCGAGTGTGGTTACCCTCGTAGTGGTGGATGGTACTTGTGCAATTGACAGACGAGAGGTGTGGACCAACGGCGTAGGACAAATGGTTTGGCATCTGGGTGTAGCAGTGGAGGTCGTGGAGGTTCGAAAAGGGCTTGGCGGGTGGCCAGGGTGGTAAAGCGGCAGCGAGGGAGGAAGCATATGTAGAGAAAGACAAAAGGGATGGAGACACGGGTTCCAGGAGGGGTTTTGGGTGGGTCGGGGGTGCCAGAGTCCTATATGGCGACGGTTCAAAATCCCACAAAGCCCAACCTATTTTGCTTCCGATTTGCAAGAAAACAGACAAGCGGACTGGTCTGCAGACCGATGCGGGTCGACGTTGGATGGCAAACTACATTTGGACAGCGCGGTCGAACGTTTGCAAGAGATTTGAGGGTCCACTTGAGGGTTGACCCTCAAAATGGACATACTATCCATCCATGTACTGGTCCAGACATGTCCGCAGACCCGGATACAGGAGCCGCCACCTAACCCTGTCCCGCAAAACTTTGCTTCTTTTTTAAGTGCATAGCACTCACAACAATAGCATTTCAAATCTTTGATGAGTGAAAATATTCAAATCTGACACTATTTCAAATGCAAATATTATAATCCAACTAAGTTTTCAAACATAATAATTCAAACTTGAATTCAACTCGCACATATGTTCTAGTTGTTCGCTTTAAACACCCATAGATGCTAATCAGATGTTCCTTTGAGCATGCACATATCTATCCTCTACTGAGCTCTTTTCTAACCAACTGGCTCAGAGATGATCTTTACAAAAGGCCGCCAATAGAGCATAGATACCGTCAACCAGATAGTAGCCCATGTTGTAGTCATGCTCATTGATAGTATAGTTGCATGGAGGAGCTTTTCTTCAGTCAAGCTAGCAAACAATGGAGATCACTGTAGCACATTCTTGTCATCGTGAGACCTGGGAATTGCCAAAGAAAGCGTGCCAAATTGAGAGGTCTTGTGATGCAACTACTTAAAGAATGATGATGGGCTTCTTAACATGGCCCCGATATTGTCCGTGAAGAGCATATTGGCAGTTATTCCCTCTCCAGTGCATGCGATCAAAGGATCCAAGCATACCTGTCCACCCTCTTGCTTCAGACATTTCCATGATCCTTTCGGTGTCTGCGATAGTTCTTTATCTCAAATATTGAAGTCCAAACACCTCGACCACCGCAGTAGCAAAGCTCACCATGCCACCACATGTGCTATCAGACATCCAGAGGTACTTGTCCCACGAATCTACGGTCGTGCCATAAGCAAGCATCCCCAATGCAACCACACGCTTCTGGAAATCAGAGAAACCAATTTTCATACAACATACTTCTTCAAGATGAAGTAGTCATCACAGGCCCAGATGCCACTGTAGACGCGATCAAACACATTTTCCCATGTCTGAAAGCATCAGCAAAAATTGTTCGTGAATAAGGCATCAGGGGAAGAAGAGTCGTCCATCAACGTCAAATACCCCTATGCCCTATTCTAATTCAGCCCTCGATGACCCTAAATTGAGAACATGCTCTTCCGTGCCTGCAAAACCGCTATCCAGCATGCATGTCAAGGTATTAAGTTTGCAAGAAACATAGTATCACAATAACCAAGATGACATAATGTAGACATGAAGAAGTCAATCAATATGAAAAAACCCCGTTGTTTTACCCTTAGTGCCAACAATGCAATATGTGCCTTAGCCCTTATTGTCACTGGGTTAGATCACCGCAAGATTGAGCTGAGTACAAAGTGCCACTCCCTCTAAAAAAACCCATCAAACTTGGACAAAGAAAATAGATAGATTAGAGATCATGCAAAGCTATTTAATTATACAGTAAATAAAACCTCAAAAAGATTCAATTGATTTCAATGAACAATTTGGTCACAAAGTGGCAATTCATCATTCGCAACAAACACACCACCTATAACATCGAATTGATCCCGATCATGTGAGAAAGTTCACGGGAACATGGTATTGAAGGTCCAAATAGGGAGAGAGTCATCTAGCTACTAATATGGACCAGAGGTCCTGATGGAACTACTCACATATCATCATGGAGGCAGCAAGGTTGATGAAGAAGACTCCAGCAATGGCTCCCCCCTCCGGTGGAGCTCCGGAAAAGGCCTCCAAATGGGATCTTCGTGAAGCAGGAACTTGCGGAGGTGGTAAAATTCTTCTGAAAATACGCCGGAGGGTTTCAATATTTATAGGGATTTATGGCGGTGGAGTTGGACTAAGCGGTGTAGGGAAGCCACACGGCCAGGTGGTACACCCCTTAGGCCACGCTAGGTGCTCGTGTGGGCCCCTGGCAGCTCCTCTCAAAGTCCCCCAAAGCTTCGTGTGTTTCTTGTTGCCCCAAAAAATCATATTAGATCGTCAACTTATTTTGACCTTCGTAGAAAATAGGAAGTGACATTGGGCACTAAATTAATATGTTAGTCCATAAAAATAATATAAATTTCTATAAAAGTATACAAAAGTAATAATATACTAGAATGCAATAATAAAAAGTTATAGATACGTTTAAGATGTATCAATGGGTCGGGAGTTCATTGCAGCATGCCAAGCAAAGTTGCAGATAGTTGGTGGGGCGTTTGTTGGCCAGATCATCTTCTAGTAAGATCACCGTCCATCAAGGGTTGTGCTCGATGCTACCTCCTGCTCCCGTTTGGCTACCTTAAAGGCCATCTGATAAGTAGAAGGAACTGAAAAGGCTCCCGTCTTTCCCGAACACCAAGCAACTGTATCATCCTGTGAAGCTCTAATTTTCAAGAATTTATCAACATCACAGGAAAGGAAAATATCACTAAGAATCTCTAGATTCCAAGCACCATTGGCATTTAACAATTAAGACATAAATCGAAGTCTGCACCCCCTTGAATCGTGATAGGTTAGAAGAGTACGGTTTGGCGATCCAATCATCATGTCACACTATAATATTCCTGCCATTACCTACTCTCGAAATAAGCTCCTTTTCAAAAGGTCCACTCAATGACTGATAGCCTGCAAGAAGAGGGCTCATTACGTGAAAAAATTGTATCCTCTAGCCTGCCATTGGGGTAGCATCGGGCCTTCAGGACTTGTGCACACAAGCTACCAGGCCTTGTGATAGCCATGCCTGCCTAATTAGTTATGCTTGACTGAATATTTGAAAATACCGAAACCCACTCCATCTTTATCCTTTGGTTGCATCAGTTTATCCCTAGACTTCCAATGAATCTTCTGATGCCCTTGAGAACCCCTTCCCAATAAAAGTTCTTGGTCATGGATGTCAGCTCATCGCAAACCGAGTATGGAAGTTTAAATATACCCATAATATATGTTTGCAAGGCTTGTGCAACAGACTTTATAAGAACCTCTCCCCCTAGTTGTGCCAAGGGACCATGTCCCCATTGCACAAGTCTCTCTAACACAAACCTGGAGGTTTTGGATTTTTCCATTAGACCTGTGACCATCAGGAGTTTGAAAACCAATATACTTCTCTTCAAATCTAGTGCTAATTAACAATGTAAAAACATATTTAAGTTTATCCTTAACAACCCAAGGATAGGCAACACCAAATAAAATGGAGATTTATTATAACTAAGACTTTTCCCAGTTCCAGTACTATAAAGATCCAAAAGTTTTTAACATGTGAAGCCTCAAAGAAAAGAATTGTGTTATCCACAAATAAAAGGTGATATATAACGACGTGGTGCTCTAGTCACCAAGGTCCATTCATGATCAAGCTCATATAACCATGAATTGTATTCTCTAACCCAGGCCGGACCACCAAAACCCCAAAGATGAAAAAATCATTGGAATGGGGGACATGCAAAAGATCAAGTTTGTAGATCATGAAACCAAGCGCCTTAGAAATGACAGAAAACTTGAAAACATGGTCGCGAAGATGAGTAACATGTAGATCAGGAGGTGATCCACCAAGGCAAGCATGGAGTGCTAGACCAACATGATCAATCGTAAGTGGGAACGAATAGCGGCTAAAACAGACCAGCATGTGGAAAGCATATGGTTCGGATCATGGCAATGAACTGGGGTGGAGAACCTGGCTCTAACCTGGTTGGCAAAACCAGGTCCCCGAGTGGGATCCAGAAGGGGTGGCGCCATCGTAGTCGGAGAGGATCACAGGGAGGAAGTGCCATGGGTCGCCGGTTGAGTCGCCAAGGGAGTCACCAGGAGGGGGAGGGGGAGGGTGGGAGACGCCATTTTCAAGGGTAATATTATTTTGATCGACACCTTGTTATAGAATGGCAGATAAACCATCAACAACAAACATGAATAAGAAAGGGGAGAGAAGATCACCTTGCCAAGCCCATGCAATGGTGCAAACAGATCTAGAGGGTTTCATTAAATTTATCGGAGAAACTCACCGATGTGACACATGTCATAATTTAGTCAATCCATCACTGAGAGAAACCTAACCTTTGCATCACTTGCTTCAAGAAATTCCAGTCAACCCCGTCATACGCCTTTGATAAAATCCAGTTTGCATGCACAAAAACTTTTGGAGCATCTCTTTCTTGATTAATGTAGTGAATACACTCAAAGGCGACTGGTGCATTACGAGTGATCATCCTGACAAGAATGAAAACACTATTCTCCGGGAAATAATAGCATGCAACAAGGGTCTCAATCTATTCACCAAGCACTTGGACACCTCCTTGTAAATCACATTACATAAACTTATAGGCTTGAAATCAGAATTTTAGTGGGGTTATTTTTGGGATAAGAACAATTGCAGTTTCGTTTACACCCTCCGACATGATCCCAGTATGAAAGAATTCTTTAACCCTCGTGCGATGTTCGTTCAGTGGGAGGAGATGTCGACTATGAGACATCAACGGTGATTTCATCAATCTCAAGATATTTTGACGGGTCGGTATCTCGAAGGAGCTCATAGGGGCAATGTGTGCGTGGGTGTGCTTATATGGATGACTGCATGTGCGTTTATGTGAGCATCTTCGAATATACCGTGTTAAAAAAAGTAATGATACGAAAGTGGAGTTTAAAGGATTACTTGTACTAGAACGGAGGGAGTATATATGTACCGTATTAGAGCATCTGCAGTCGGATATGTCAAATATAGCCCCTCAAACGACCGCGAACGAGCCGCAGACAGTGACTGGCACGCCTCAAATTTTAGTAGTTGCATCTGAACATCTCATACTAGATTCTTAAATCCATGCAAGAACATGCAATCAAAATAAACCTACGTACTACATCGATCACCTAGCTACTCATTGTTGGAGATGTCGACGATCTCCGTGCCCGGATCCGGCAGCGTGGGCGGCAGCTGCAGCTCCGGCTCCTCCGGCGCCTCCGCTCCGGCCTCCTCCTCCTCTATTTCTGCGTCGAGTTTGGCGAAGAGCGCGTCGGACGCCGCCTTCTCCTGCCGGAGGAACACCGGATTAGCCTCCACATAGGCCTCATCCTGGATGGAATCCAGGATGGCCTGCTGCTCCGCCATCTCCTCCGGTTGGGTGACGACGAACTCCACCTCCGCCTGCTCCATGTTGAAGCCCGACAGCTCCTGCTCCGCCTCCTCCACCTCCATCGGAGCTAGCTCCTCTTCCTCCTCTTCCCCCGGCTGCTTCTTCTCCTCCGGCTCCGGCGAGTCCGGAGGCAGCCCAACAGCGATGTGCGCGCCGCACGCGGCTTGTCTCGCCCGAATCTCCTGCTGGATCTTGTACTGGCGCTCCGGCGTGAATATTGCGTAGTAGGTGATCTTGCTCCGGACCATGGCGGAGCACCGGAGCATGGATAGAGCGCCGGAGCGGGAGAGGGAGGAGGTGGATAGGCTCGGACTAGCGGCACGGGAGGGGGAGATGGATGTGCTAGGGTTGCGGGACGCCGGCAGGGTTAAATAGGCGGATTTGGTCTCGGGCGGCGAGCCGGAGCGGCGCCATGCAACTTGTCTCGCCTGGATCTCCTGTTGGATCTCGTACCGGTGCTCCAGCGTGAGCATTGCGTAGTGGGTTATCTTGCTTCGGACCATGGCGGAGCACCGGAGTGTGGACAAAGCGCCAGAGCGGGAGAGGGAGGAGGTGGAGGGGAGGTGGATGTGCCAGTGTTGCGGGCTGCCGACCGGTTTAAATAGGCGGATTTGGTCTCGGACGGCGAGTCGGAGTGGCGCCATGCGGCTTGTCTCGCCGGGATCTCCTGCTGGATCTCGTACCGGCGCTCCAGCGTGAGCATTGCATAGTAGGCGATCTTGCTCCGGACCATGCCGGAGCGCCAAAGCGTGGACAGAGAGCCGGAGCAGGAGAGGGAGGAGGCGGATGGGCTTGGACTGGCAGCACGGAGAGGGGGATGTGGATGGGCTAGGGTTGTGGGACATCAGCTGGGTTAAATAGGCGGCTTTGGTCTCGGGCGGCGAGCCGGAGCGGCGCCACGTGGCGTTCACACCACAACGACGGAGGAGGCGTCCGTCGGACCGCTGGGTTTCCGGATGAGTCCGCGTGGGACCCCTTCGTCAGTCCTACGTGGCCGGCACGCCCGGGCGCCCCATCCCATATTTGGGCTGGATACGAGGGGGCCCGGTCAGCCCGAGCATTTGAGCCCCATTTTAGGGGGCCGTCTGGACGAAAAATCGTGACCGATCATTGACCGGACGGCCCGCCGGGGCGTATTAGGCGGGTTTAGGGCGCCCGGTTGTATATGCTCTAAGGTAGAGCTTCTTATTTAGGTTATCACTCGCATAGAGAATACACTCTTATTTTCCTCAAAGAATACATAGAATATACTCTCTTTCTTGCTATGAAGAATAATGGGAAAGGGAAAAAAGGTTGACCATGAGAGAAAGGTGGCCATCAACTACGTAGGAGATGCTTGTTGCGGTTGTGCAGCAGCTGCTGCCGCAGACAGACGGGTTGGTCAGCTTTTCAGAGGGGGATCTCCTGTGCAGTAGGTGCCTCCCCATCTCCATCTCCCGAGAGAAAGAAAGGATCAGGTTGGTTGGTACTTGGTAGACCACCGAATCGAGATGTACTGTACAAATGAAGTTGCATGCATGGCAATGCAGAAGCGGCACAAGCTTCTATTCCAAACGTTTAATACTTGATGCTCCGAGCGTTAATATTAATTAGCACCGACTTTCTCACGTAAGCGACCTACGTACGTACTGTGGGTAAAATTCAAGAAGCACATTTGCAAATATATGAGCAAGTGAAGAACGGAATGCTGAAATGAGCCACCCTGATCCAGCTTGTTTATCAGATCTGGCAGCCTCATGTACGGTGCAACGGCGTGGGACGCGGTGCACGTTTGAAAGAAAGGCGTGCTTGGATCGTGTGCTCCAAGTGCCACTATGCATGGAATGGATGGCTACGTCTATGAACAGCTTGCCACCAACACCAAGTACGTGTGACGAAGGCCATGAGAAGGAATTACTTTTGGTATAAAAGCTGCACAACAGAAACCGTGCTTTTTTTTGCAGGGACAGAAGGCCAATGTAATCGACCAGGCCGTTGTAATCTCTGCCATGTGACAGCTAGCTCAGATAGAGAGAGAAAGAGAGAGAGAGGGAGAGAGGGAGAGAGAGCTAAACGCACCATCGGAAGCCTTTTGAGACCTCGTGTGTTCCACTTCCATGCGGGCCACGCGCCTCAGAATTTCACAGAATGCAGCAAATGTTGTACAAAGTAGGGTGCATTTGAATTGCGTTTAGGGTGGAGAGAGAGAGAGAGAGAGACCAGCCAAGAGCCAAGCGTACCGTCTCCTCCCCACATAAAGCAAGAGCACGGCCACCATTTTTGTTGCACACCCTCTGCGTCTCGTCCCAGACTTCGCAGCAGGTAGGTTCGTAGTTTCTTGGAAAAGAAAAAAAAGAATATTGCAGCCCCTTTGTTTGGACGTCCCCAACCGATGGATCTCATCTGTTCTTGCTAGTTTATACTGTTTGATCCGTTTTACTCCTTCCTTGTTTCTGTTTTGTGTTTTCTCTCCTGCCATCATCATGACCCGTTTTACTCCACCCTTTGTTTCTCCTACGGACCTGGAGTTCTCACGTTACAGAGACGAGTTGTGCGTGCTTTTGCTTTTTTTTTTAACACTTGTCTGCAAATCTTGCCCCTCGAGATGATCTTCGTCTTGTTCCGGTCGGTGCGAGGGCACGCTCTTTTGCATGCAGATGATTAGCGTCGTCTTGTTTCTCTCCTCCCACCAACTCTTTTTACTGCTTTTTTTGGGGTGCGTGTATCTGTCTGCTACAAGGCATGGCGGACGATTCCGATTCACTTGCCCGACGGATCGATGCCATAAAACTTGCTTGAACAAGTCGTGTGTGAGCTCTTACCACCGGTGCCCTGTTCTTGGTTTTTCGTGTCGAGGTTTTTTTTTTGTACTATTACCACGCTTCATCTCGGAGAGGGAGGGAGAGAGAGATTAAATGGCCTGATTACATTCGCATCCCAGCGTGTGCTTTTTATTTCTATTCCCGCGTGACGTAACTATAGTAGGATTCATGTGGCCCGATGGTCGATCGTGTGCACAAGTACTATTTGCTTCAAGTGCATGTTGTGCGACCGTTGTGTTTTTACAGAGATCCAAGAAGGGAGCACGTTCCTGTGTTTCACTCTAATCTTGCATTTAGAGAAGCATTTTGCATGCCTATACTGGAAGGAGGGAACTAGGGACTGAGAGCATGCCAATTTGCATAATATTCTGGGCGGATTTGTTCATACGCACTTTTCCCATTTATGGCATTTTTTCTTTTTTGATTTTTGACGAGAGGAAATTGTTCTTGTTTTTTTCCGCTCAACGGAGGAGTATTTTTCTTAGATTCTTTTACAGCCTCTACCTCTACGGTTGTTATCCGATGTTAATATTTAAGAGACCTTTTACAGTGCATCAAGTCAATTTGGGCCGTTCGTTTCTATGGTTTGGAGGGCCCAAATGACTCGATACCACACCAGGTTTTGGGTAGTATATTTACTAGTTAAGGGCATTTTGGGTACTTCAGTATTTATCAATCACGCGGTCAAGTTTCTTCCCTGCCATGGCCAACCTTTCCTCCCATCATCTCTTGCCCAGTCCACGCCGGCAAGCCGCCCTGTACTTTTCGGAGACAAGCCACGGCCACCGACGAAGCAAAGCTGACGGCCTCGGTTCGTGCCCCAAGCTGGAATTTCCCTCACGTAGATAGGACACAACGATGTAGAAAAGCTCCACCGGCCGGATAGACAATCACGTCACGCACATATGCAACAATCAGATCACTGCTTGCTCTCGTAACGTAACTGCGCACGCGAGACGCTTGTTGATAGCCACAAGCACATATGGTCCGCTGTGATTTTCTTTATTGCATCAACTCACCTTGTGATTACAAGGCCGGTGGCGTTGAGCAGAGCTCCACGAGGGCGGGATCAAAGATTGGCAGTTGATAAGTCTTCCATTCACCCTTCTGCTCCTCGGGCGAGTCAACGCTGGACACTTCCGGGCCGACAAGCTGCCCGACGCTCTTGGCCTGTGATCAGGGGTTCCGCACCATGCGCTTGAACCAGGCCCGTCGCCGTCGCTGTGCCTCTCTCGCGGGGCAGCTCTGGCAGCCCGAGGGAGCAGATGTGACGTGGGCCGCATATGCACCCGCTCGTGCCTCCCCGCGATGAGGCTTGTGAGTTGGGAGTGCACCGAGGGAGTTATCGAACTTGTCAATCGCCTCGCAGCACCACCCCGCCCATCACTTCAGCCGTCGCACACCCGCGCCGCCTTGCTCGCCATTGCCATGTCAGCCGCGTTGCCGTTGCTACTCATCAAATGAAAATCAAATCGGCCGTCTGAAGCCACATGAAGCCGTGTTGTTCTGTGTGCACGCACTGGCTGCAAGGGAGCAGGTATAGCGGAGGTCCTTGCGCCGGCGAGCAGCAGAGGAACAGTGTCGCGTCAGATGGGATTAACTTAATTAATTAGATTAATATAATTATGAAGAAAGAATAAATCTACCTCTGATTGAGAATTACTAATATGCCCTTGAGTAAAAAATTTATGGATCAATACTGACCATTGGATCAACTAAATACTATCCACTATGTTAGGTAGTATGATGTACCGTAAAAAGTCTCATATTTAATTAACGTACTAGGTGGTTGGAGGCATGGACTTCGAGATGTTTCTGCGGTGGACGGGATATCTCAGCATGGGGTTCATTCTGTTGGCGCCTGGGTATGTTTACAGATCGATGACCACAAACTACTTATTTAGCACCGATCGATCCATGCTGTTTTGTTCTAAACTTCTAGTAATATTCAGAATGGATGATAAACTTCCTTCAACAAGAATGAGCATATACTCCCTCCGTTCGAAGATACTTGTCATCAAAATGGATAAAAAGAGATGTATCTAGAACTAAAATACATCTAGATACATCCCCTTATATCCATTTTGATGACAGGTATTTTCGGACGGAGGGAGTACTAACTAAGGATGAAAGTTGCAAATTCGGAATTGTCACATCTTGAAATGGCTTTCTAGTGTGAAGAGAGTGGTTTAATGTAGCGTTCGAAATGGCTTCTTAACTTTGCTCCACTCCATGCCGAATTTTACAGGATCACGTTCCTCTGGAACAAGAAGGTGACGTGCTACACGCCCTACCTGTACCTGGCAATGTCCTTCAACGGTGTGCTGCGAGTGTTGTACGTGATGGTGACCAAGGGAGACGTGTTTCTCATGTACATCAACGGCGGCGGGGTGCTGCTGGAACTGGTTTATACTGCTATCTTCATCAGTCTTGCTGCAGCAGCGGACCGTCGTCGGGCCAATCTGCTCCGATCCATCGTGCCTGGGCTCTTGATCCTTATTCTGGGCGGCATATGTTACCTGACCAGTGCCACAGCTTACAGGCTGCTCTGTGCCATCTGTGGGAGTGCTCTGTACATCGTCCCAATGATTGACGTGGTACGCATCATTCTTCTCCCCTCGGCAGGAATATGCAGGTTTAACTATGATCTGATCTGACACACTTATGCTTTGTCCAACTGTACTCATGCAGGTTAAAGTCGTCCAACTCCGCAAGCGAAAGTACATGCCACCTTTGCTCCTTGCCTCTGCGTCGTTCCTCAATAACATCGTGTGGGCTGTGATTTCTGGAATACAGTCAGATTTCTACATCATGGTAAGTTTCTGCTGTTCTAGCTGATATGGAACATGTGTGTCTTGGAACACTTCTTCTGTCAATGTATGAGCATGGAAACTACTCAGGGTATATAACACACATGCGTTTCGTTCATATTCAGGTACCAAACCTGACCGGTTTGGCATGTGCCTGCATCCAACTCAGCCTTCACATAGGAGCTCCGTGGCTCTTCAAGCTTCATTTCTCAGGCCTTACCGAGCTGTTTCTGGTGGAGGGGGGAGAGGAATCACTCTGCTGAAGCATGCATGACCTGTGCCTTGACTATGCTTAACATCCTATCTATTGCATTCCATCTGCGATAATTTTTTTTAGAATATTTCATTCGTATGCTATTTCCCTTAGATCACTCCTCTATCATACCAATCAGATATGTACAATAAGAGTTTATTGGTATGCTGAATGGGACTCATATTACCTAAGCTCATTTTTTGCGGGGATTACCTACGCTCGTTATTGGTTTTGAGCCTTTGACCGCTCATGCACCATCATCAACTGTGTAATAATATTATTCCTTCGTAGCTGATGTATTGGTACTTGCTTGATCAATCATGTGCACACCTAACCTTCGAAAAAGCCCGCCTGCAGATGAGGATGACTTATTTTCATTGTGACTTACAAGCCATCCATGAGGAAGAATTCCAGAGTCCATTAACAACACATCTATTTATCCAAAGATACTTGGACGAAATTGAGTTGTGCAGGAACCTAACGACTATTGAAGCTGCTCCTACAACTAGACAAAAACGACCTAGGTGGATTCAGCCGGATCAGGGCAAGGTTAAAATAAATGCAGATGGTGCCGTTGCAAAGAACCTGAACCGGGGCGCGGTCGCTGCTGTATGCCGGGATGAGAACGGTGTTTTCCTGGGTGCGTCGGCAGTGATTTTTGATGGGGTGGTTGATCCTCCTACTCTCGAAGCACATGCATGTAGAGAAGCCATTGCCTTGGCGGACGACCTGCATGTAAATAAAGCTAATGTTGCAACAGACTGTCTGAGAGTCATCAACGAGCTTCAAGACGCCACAAACTTCGGCCCCTACTGCATGATTCTCAGGAATATTCAGACCCGGGCAGAGGTACTGCAAGATGTCTCCTTTAGACATGAACAGCGTGAATCCAATAGTGAACCACATAGATTAGCCAAGCTAGCTACTTACTTAGATGTGGGCAGACATGTTTGGCTGGATGATCCACCAGCTCACCTCTGTATCCCTCGTTTTATGAACTTTGAATAAATGCATGCTGTTACTCAAAAAAAAAATTATGACATGTTCACCCCGAAAAAAAACTTCATTCGTCCTAAAATAAGTGTCTTTCATTTAAACTTCACCCAATACCAGTAACCGCGGAGCCGACCCCGCACTCCCACTTCCCCTGCCCTGTGCGCTGCGCCGGAAGCCAGCGCGGCTCCGGCGGCCACCCACCGCGCTACCCTATGCTCTAGAGGCGGCCGCGCAACATCCTCACCTGCCAGCCGCGCCCGGACTCGAGGCTCCCAGCGGCGCCTCACGGATGCTGCTACAACTGCAGCAGCGACGATGGCCACATCTCGGTGGAGTGCACCAACCCCACTCGCTGCGTTCGATGCGGGGGTGCCAACAACATCTCGCGTGGCTGCACGCGGCCACCCAGCTCGTCCCCTGTGTCCCAACCCCCGCGCCCGCCGTCGTTGCTCCGCCATGACTCGGCCACGACTGCCACTCACACAGCCCCCAGCACCGCCTCCGCCACCGCCAGGCCCGCCGTCGCCCGGGGCCGTGCGCTTCGCTCCATCGCCTGGGCATAAGGTGCTGCCATTGCCGCCGCCGGGGCCTCCTCCCGCCGGTGCGGTGCGTCTTGAGTGGACGTGGAGTCAGGTGACTAGCGCGGGGCTCGTGGAGACTGCGGCGGACCCCAGTTCTCCGTGCCTGTGGAGCCGCACTAGCCGGAGTCCTTTGCGACACCGGAGCTGGCCGATTGCTTCTTCCTAGAGATAAGCGCGGATCTTTGCGCGCTGGAGGCGGAGCTGTCACGGGCTGTCCTGGTCACTGTCGGCGGCCCGCGCCCAGTGGTGGGCCTCTCATCTGCGGCTGCTGCATTTATCGCGGAATTCGAGCTTGACCTGCTGGACTTCTTGATACGAGCGTACTATCCAGAGGACTTCTTGGTCCTATGCATGGACATGGACACGCAACAAGCTGCTGGCCGGTGGTCGGGTCACGACTGACCAGTTCGCGCTCTCTCTGCGGTCGTGGACCGCCAAGCGCAAGCCACCGGCTTCTCAATGTCGTATCTTGTGCCTCTGGTGCTGAGGGGCATTCCAGCAAACGCTTGGACATGGCGGACGACGGAAGCGGTTCTTTGGGGCCTGGGGATCGTCGTCAAGATAGCGAACATCACAGTGCGTTGGCATGCCATGGCGATGTTCGGCGTCTTGCTGCGCATGGATGACCCCGCCCAGATCCCTCCCGGCGCATATTGGTGGTGGAGGAGCCAGACGGTAGTCGCTGCGGCAAGAGGATGGATCCGCGGATGCACTTTGGTACCCCGTCGAGATTTTCTAGGAGGCACCGCCGATCATTCCTAGGCCTGCACCACGGGGGTCTCCACCGCCGCCGTCGGATGGCACAGATTCAGTGGATGGTGCCGACTGCCGTGAGAGGTGATGTCGCTCACGGACTAGGGGCCGGCGGCGTAGTGGTGCAAGGAGGGCCCAGGAGTCCACGCGCGCGCCGTTGCCGGTGCACTCGTCGGCCGGCTCCGCCCCGCCGGCCAGACAGCAGGGGATTCAAACGGCGCCTTTTCACCGTCCTGTAGATCAGGTGGGGCCGCACCCCTATGCAAGGGCAGGTCACCACCGCACAAAGTGCCTGCGGCCCGGTTACGCCGCGACGCGCGGCATGTGAGGCAGCCTCGCTTCTAGACCAGTCTAGAGTGCTCACTGGGTCCTGGGATCTACCGCTGCTGGTCAGCCCTGGCCACATGCTAGACCCCACACGTCTGCTGTCAGAGGACCAATACAAGGATGGAAGCACGACCAGCTTTGGAAGCCTTTCCAACTACCCCTCATTGCATGGAACGAAGTTGTTGACGGATTCTTTTTATTTTTCGAGGGTACGCCAAAGGCGTACCGTAGCTTTATAGGAGAAGAGAAAGATATGTACAAGGGTTTACATGGTAGGTAGGGCCCTCAAAGGAAACCACCACCATACCCTCCACACCTCGCATCACAACACGACTACTCACATAATGTAGTTACTCCGGTGCCCCCTGCTCTAGACCACAACTCTAATTCTTGCCATATCAAGTCCACGGTTCCTCGTACGTCCCTCAAGTCGTTTCATCCAAAAACCCTCCCATTGCGTTGCTTCCAGATGTTCCAGCCAACATGACAACCAAATCAAAACTCTTCCTCCTCCTCTTCGGCACATGTTTCCTCGTGGTATGCCACCAGTCAACAATTGTGGAATGTTGTGTCAGGCAAAGATCAGGGCTGATGTTCATTCTGCAGAAGCAGCTGTACCACACCTGTCTTGCAAACACACACTGCATCGTAATGTGATCCACAGTGTCCTCCTCCTGCTCGCAAAGATAGCACGGTGACCTTTGGTCCTGTAGCCCATGCCTGAATCGTCTGTCCGCTGTCCAAAGTCTGTATTGCACTGCCAACCACATAAAAAGTTTGCACACAAGAGGTGCCCAACACTTCCATATGGCAGCATAAGCTCGAAACCTAATTCCTCCCATGCAAAGCATCTTGTATGCCGAGGACGCCGTGTACACTCCTTCCTGGTTCCAAGACCAAATTGTCCTGTCCTCGGTCCCAGGCTCCAGCTGCAGATCGATCAAGATTTCCCACAAACGAATGAGTTGAGCCAACCCATCCGTGCATAGTTGGCCAACAATGTCATCCATTCACCCGTGCATCCACAGCGCATCCTTCACAAGCCTTCTATTCACCACTTGTGTTCTTACCTGCTTGTAGACCAGTGGTGCCAACTCACCAATTGTAGATCCGCTGATCCATCTGTCTCTCCAGAACAGAACCTTCGTTCCTCTCCCACCTGCCACTTGACCAGACTAGCAAAAGCCGTTGAGGGAGTCCTGGACTAGGGGGTGTCCGGACAGCCGGACTATCATCGTCCGCCGGACTCCAAGACTACGAAGATATAAGATTGAAGACTCCGTCCCGTGTCCGGATGGGACTTTCCTTGGCGTGGAAGGCAAGCTTGGCGATACGGATATGTAGATCTCCTACCATTGTAACCGACTCTGTGTAACCCTAGCCCTCTCCTGTGTCTATATAAATCGGAGGGCTTTAGTCCGTAGGACATAACCTCCATTACAACAATCATACCATAGGCTAGCTTCTAGGGTTTAGCCTCCTTGATCTCGTGGTAGATCCACTCTTGTACTACCCATATCATCAATATTAATCAAGCAGGACGTAGGGTTTTACCTCCATCGAGAGGGCCCGAACCTGGGTAAAACATCGTGTCCCTCGTCTCCTGTTACCGTCCGCCTAGACGCACAGTTCGGGACCCCCTACCCGAGATCCGCCGGTTTTGACACCGACATTGGTGCTTTCATTGAGAGTTCCTCTGTGTCGTCACCGATAGGCTCGATGGCTTCTTCAATCAACAACGCTGTCCAGGGTGAGACTTTTCTCCCTGGACAGATCTTCGTATTCGGCGGCCTCGCACTGCGGGCCAATTCACTTGGCCATCTGGAGCAGATCGAGAGCTACGCCCCTGGCCGTCAGGTCAGGTTCGGAAGCCTAAACTTCATGGCCGACATCCGCGGGGACTTGATCCTCGACGGGCTCGAGCCACAGCCGAGCGTGCCGCACTGTCACGATGGGCATGATCTAGCTCTGCCGCCGGACAGTGCCTTGGTGGCCGCACATGAATCCGCTCCGGCCCTTGGTCCGGAGCCGATCGCCCAGATCGAGGATCGGTGGTTGGACACCGCCTCATGGGCTGCAACTTTCGCGGCGATGGAGCCGAACACTAACCTTGTCCCTTGCAAAGCTTGTGACTCTGAGGTGCCGGACTCCCTGCCGGACTCCGAACCTCCCGCGCCCCTGCCAATCAAATCTGACTGGGCGCCGGTCATGGAGTTCACCACCACGGACATCTTCCAACACTCGCCCTTTGGCGACATCCTAAATTCGCTAAAACATCTCTCGCTATCCGGAGAGACTTGGCCGGATTATGGCCAGGATGGTTGGGATGCGGACGACGAAGAAATTCAAAGCCCACCCACCACCCACTTTGTAGCCGCTGTCGACGATCTAACAGACATGCTAAACTATGACTCTGAAGACATCGACGGTATGGACGACGATGCCGGAGAGGATCAAGAACCAACGCCTACAGGGCACTGGAAGACCACCCTAACACATGACGTATACATGGTGGATACCCCAAAAGGAAGTGATAACGAGGACCAACAGGGCGTGGCCAAGGATAATCCCGCTGATAAACAACCAAAACGGCGACGTAGACGCCGCCCTAAGTCCCGCCTCGACAACAACAGCGCTCCTCATGACCCAGCAATAGAGCAGGGCAAACCAGTGGACGACGAACATGCAGACAAGCAACCGTCCGAACAGGACGAATCGGATAATCAATCCATGCCCGGCGAAACCAACAGTCCAGTCGACCTCACGCCGGACACACCGCCGGAGAATAAAAAACTTCGGAAAAGACTCGTCGCCACAGCAAGAAGTTTGAAGAAGGAAAAATGGAAGCTCAAAACAGCGGAAAACACACTCAGAATGAGGTGGAGCAAAGTGCTCAAAACCGCAGACAAATACGGCAATGGCCCTCAATCAAAGAGCTATCCGAAGCGCTAACTGCTGCCAGAATTTGACGAGGAAGCCATAGAGCCCCCACAGTCAAAAAACAAAGAGGCCTCCTGGCCGGATAGACGGCCAGATGATAGGCCAAGAACTATAAGCGGCGCCGCATACAAGCCGACTAATGACCCTGGAAAAACAGATGGCCCAGCTAGGTCCATTTACGGGCCAAAGAAGAGGGCCCCAGGAAGCAACACAACACGCCAAGTGTCCGAAGACAGCGGTACACCCAAATACAGGGGCGCCGCACACCCACTATGTTTCACCAATGAGGTGCTGGATCATGAATTCCCAGCAGGGTTTAAACCCATAAACATAGAGGCCTACGACGGAACAACAGACCCTGGAGTCTGGATAGAGGATTACATACTACACATACACATGGCTAGAGGAGACGATCTCCACGCCATAAAATATTTACCCCTCAAGCTCAAAGGGCCAGCCCGTCATTGGCTCAAAAGCCTCCCAGAAAACACTGTTGAAAGTTGGGAAGAGCTTGAGGACGCGTTTAGAGCAAATTTTCAAGGGACTTATGTCCGCCCTCCGGATGCAGATGATTTAAGTCATATAACTCAACAGCCCGAAGAGTCAGCGCGCAAATTCTGGAACCGGTTCCTTACTAAAAAGAACCAAATAGTCGACTGTCCGGACGCCGAGGCCTTAGCAGCTTTTAAACACAACGTCCGAGACGAATGGCTCGCCAGGCACCTCGGCCAAGAGAAGCCGAGGACAATGCCCGCGCTAACAAGCCTCATGACCCGCTTTTGTGCGGGGGAAGATAGCTGGCTGGCAAGATGCAGCACCAGCGATCCAAGTACATCCGAGATCAGAGATGGAAACGGAAAATCACGGCGCAAAAAAGATCAGCGCCGGAATAAAGAGAAAAGCCCAAAGAACACGGCGGTCAACGCTGGATTCAAAAGCTCGTGGCCAAACAACAAAACACTGCCTCTTAAGGATAACGGTGATGAGCTATCCAACTTAAACAAAATTTTGGATCGGATATGTCAAATCCACAGTACCCCTGGAAGGCCTGCAAACCACACCCACCGAGATTGTTGGGTTTTCAAACAGTCCGGCCGATTAAACGCCGAACACAAGGGGCTCAACACATCAAGCGAGGATGATGATAAACCCCAATAGCAGAGCACCGGAAAACAAAAGACTTTCCCACAAGAAGTCAAAGCAGTAAACTCACTTCAGGTGATAATACGGAAAAATGGCACCCGCTAAGACGGGTCCCGCACGGTCCACCCCAGCGGAACCTCGAGATTGGATGTCAAAACCAATAACTTTTGGCCACCTGGATTATTCCAGAAGTGTCCGGAATGCAGGATGGACTGCTCTGATATTGGATCCTATAATCGACGGACTACAATTTACAAAAGTCCTGATGGACGGAGGCAGCGATTTAACCTGCTATATCCAACCACAATCCGCAAGTTGGGAATAGACCTTACTAAAATTAGACATAGTCACACTTCCTTTAAAGGAGTAATGCCAGGCCCTTACGCCAAGTGCACAGGCTCCTTATTACTAGAAGTTGTGTTCGGGTCACCGAACAACTTCCGACGCGAAAAACTAATCTTTCATGTAGTCCCATTCAAAAGTAGCTATCAAGCACTATTGGGACGTGAAGCTTTTGTCCGCTTCAACGCCATACCACATTACGCGTCTCTTACACTAAAGATGCCCGGTCCACGTGGCATCATTTCATTGCGAGGGTCATTTAAAGACCCCGGACACGGCTAGACGAGTCCGGCATAAATAAGCTAGGGGCTCCCTAGCTGCACACCCCTTCACAAGGGGCTGTGCATATAAGCAACAACGAGCTCATATAGACACCGCTTTACTTATTTATTAATATTTTTCATATACCTTTTTTCGCACGATTTCCTTTCAAACTAAGTTCCTCTCTTTTTACAGATGAACAACATGCACACCCGTCCAGGATAACGGCACAACGGAGACACAGGCGCAGACGTGCAGTAGGGACCCGTCGCAAGGATTCTTTTCAGATTAAGACCCTGCGTAAACCTTTTTTACTGTCTCTTGTTGCTATAATCCCCTGGTTTCTCACTATAACCAGAGTGGAGCCTGACGTTTTGGCATCGGCCGCGTCAGAAGACCTTGCCCGTACCTGGACAGTAGGGGCTTAGGGCATTGTTCTGCCCATTATTATAAAGACCGAACACCTTAGGGAGTGTTCGGCGTCTCGAGTTAGGCCTTATATGCATCAGCTCCGAATCATGTCTTTGGTCAAATGTTGGGTTTGCCCGGCTCCTGTGTTTTGCTGCCTTACGTTCCGTATCATCGGCTAACACGGCACCAGGAGAACTACTGCGATTGTGCCCCAGTTCGGCTGGGCGAGCACCTCAGTAGAGAAAGCCGAAAACTGACTGTCATGATACAACGAGAGACTGGTCAACCACTCGATCGACCACCGGAATGTTTAGAATTCCGCCGCTTTGACGAAGGACCGTTTCCCGGTCAGGCACACACGCGCCCCGAATTCGGAGAGCGCGGTGCCCCCAGGGGCTATATCGTAGCCCCACCCTCGAACTCCAATGGCTAAGTGAAAGTGATAAAGCATCATAGTCCGGTTGCCTCGTTTGCTACGCTACCACCTCCTCAACAGGACCGAGACGTCGGATTAAGTGTGAAAACGTGCTATTTTTTGCGAACACCCCTGCACCTTGTGCGTGGGGGCTGAAGCCGAAGACTGCCATCTTTCAGGTTATACACACGTATACATAAACGGCCGCATAGGAGATATTTCAATACTTGGAACGCACAAGTATAAAAAGCTATTACATCATAATCATTGTTTTACAAGATAAAACGTTCATCTGAACGTAACATTTTTCGAGCACTGCGACTCTATTACACGAGCACCACGCATAACTTCCCCAAAATAGTGCTCGGCGGGTAATCGGCTTTCGTCCGAGCCCTGGGTGGCAACAGCGGTGGCATCCATCTCTGTCCAATGTGTCTTCACACGGGCAAGGGCCATCCGCGCACCCTCTATGCAGGCCGACCGCTTCATCTCCTTGATATGCGGCACCGCTCCAAGAAATTGCTGCAATAAGCCAAAATAGCTCGTCGCCTTGGGCCTCTCTGGCCAGACATGAGCCACGATATCCGTCATGGCAAGTCCAGACAACCTGTTCAGCTCAGACCATTCGGCCAACCGATCGGTCAGCGGAAGTGAACGATTCGGACTATGGAATTGAGACCAAAACAGCTCTTCCGTCTTGTGATCCTTCTGACTCCGGAAGTGCACAACGGCATCCGCCGCACTTGCCGCTAAGTCCATATATGGATCCTCCGGACCCCACAGCTGGCCAAGCTGGGCATAATTCGGATCTGTAAACCGGCGACGCAGCAGAAAAGGCTTGCCAGCCACAATGTCTCTGGCCTGACGCAGCTCCTCCTTCATAGCCCGCATTGCAGAACGGGCATCCTTGGCCTCGATGGTGGCCTTCCCCAGGTCTTCTCGCTCCGATAGGCGCTCCTTTTCAAGAGCCTCATTGCGGTCGGTAGCATCCTTTAATTTAACGGCTAATTCGGCCATCTCTTCCCTGCTTCGGCAGTGTGCAGCCCTTTCGGCTTCTAACTCTTCGGCCGCCCTTAAGGCAGCCGCATCACTCCTTCTGGCTCGCTCCTTGGCTTGAGCAAGTTCGGCCCGAAGGTTCTCCACAGCAGCAGCACCATCTGCGTAAAGCATAAATATTGTAAGAAGTGGGCTTTAGCTTCCTTAAATAGGTGACTGCGGAGAATTAATTTACCTTGCGACTCGTCAAGTCGCTTGTTGACTAGCGCGATGTCTGCATCCGCCGCATCAAGTTGCCGCATTAATTCGGCAACTCCATCAGTCCGGCTAGCCCCCGGACTATCCGCCACCTGCATAGGAAAGGCGACACTCAATACCTGCGATTTTGATCCTCGGCACGCTATCCCTTTCGACAACCTACCGAGTCGCAGGGGCTACTATCTATACAGGGCGCACTTCTATGTGCAAAACTGTCAAAAAGGTGCGTCGTTTTTACGTACCTCAAATCCCGCCAGCAAACTCTTGACGGCATTATGCAATCCGCTTTCGGCGGACGAAATCCTTCCAATCACCATGCTCATCAATGCACGGTGATCTTCTGAGATGGACGCCCTCTCAAGCAGATCCTTCAGCTCCCCCGGCCGAACACTAGGTGGCGCCGAACTCTTCGGCTCTGCCGGGCTCGGGGATACCCTCCGTGATGACACTTCAGGCTCGCCCGCCCTATCCGACGGCGCAGCAGACGGAGGCGTCTCGCTCTCCATCATCTCCGGACGAAGATCCCCCAAAGACGAGCTCATCTGAGAAGGTCGCAGATCCGAACTACAAGGTAAAAATTTCGGTTATCCTCAGAAGCACAAATAGGGATGTTTTCTTACTGATGAACTCCCCTTTTTTTACTCACGGCTCGCTGGAGGGCTGATTCTTTAGAGAAGATTGTACGGCCGGGGTCTCCCCGGACGCAGGACCCTCTGGTGAAGATTTCTTCCCCCGCTTAGAAACTTTGGCCTCCGGGTCTTCGGAGGCGGTCCTCTTCTCCCCCTGGAGGGAGGGATTCTCGATCCCCCCTTCTTCAAGCGCCCCCTTGGGCGAGGTGATAGCTCCTCTATTTTCCCCTTCGCCTTCTTTTACAGGCGCGACCTCCAACATTCTGACCAGCACGGGCTCCGGTGCGGTCTCTGGGAGGGGGGCCGGACACCTTATCAGCTTTGCTCGCGCTACCCACTCCTGATGAAGGATAATGGGTTAAAAGGCGAATTATAGAAAAGCAAACAAACGGTACGTCCGGACACTGAGCTACTTACCTGTGTATCCGGGCGATTGCAGCTTAGGCCTGCATCCTCGGTCAATTCAGGACACGCCACCTGCGGTCCGTAGAACAACTTGTACATCTCCACGGGTGTCATACCCATGAAGTGTTGGAGAATTCGTGGTCCCTCCGGGTTGAACTCCCATAACCGGAGAGGATGGCGTTTGCAGGGCAGAAGACGCCTGATTAGCATAACCTGCATCACCACTACCAGATCGATCTCCCTCGCTTGGAGGTCCCGAATCCGGCCCTGCAATAGGGGCACGTCTTTTGACGGCCCCCAATTGAGCCCTTGGTTGACCCACGACATCAACCGTCGTGGAGGTCCCGAGCAGAATGGAGGCGGCGGCTTCTGCCTGCTGCCCTTTGGAGCGGTGATATAGAACCACTCCTGCTGCCACAAGCCGAGCTCCTCTTGGAAGGAGCCCTCGGGCCACGGGGCATCGGCCCTCCTGCTTATGGCCGCCCCGCCGCACTCTGCTTGACGCCCCCAATCATCTTCGGCTCCACATTGAAGGTCTTCAGCCACAGGCCGAAGTGGGGAGTGATGCGGAGGAAGGCTTCGCAGACGACAATAAATGCGGAAATATGGAGGATGGACTCCGGAGCCAAGTCATGAAAATCCAGCCCGTAGTAGAACATGAGCCCTCTCACGAAGGGATCCATCGAGAAGCCTAAACCCCGACGGAGGTGGGGTACGAAGACGACGTACTCACCGGGCTCGGGAGTGGGTATGGCCTGCCCTTGGGCGGGCAACCTGTGCGAAATCTCGTAACACAGGTACTTGGCCTCACGCAGCTTTAGCACGTCCTCCTCCGTGACGGAGGAGGGCATCCACCGGCCCTGAAGGTCGAAGCCGGACATTGTTGAAGGTCCGATGCACTCGAATCTGGGGCTCTGGGTGTTGGAACTTGGAGCAAGGAAAGGATTTGATGGAAGATTGAAGAAAAGAAACGAGCCTTGGTCCTGTTATAAAGAGGGAGAATACCAAGAGCCGTCTCCGTGACCGTTCGGGATTCGCCTTCGATAGAGGAGGCGTGGCGACGGGCGCGGTTGGGTTACCCACGCCCGTATTGATGAGAATCCCAGAATAAGGGGAACACGATCTCTGCTTCGACAAGACGTGCCAAGGAAACCGCTTCGCTAAACGTGCTGAGGTGGTATAATAAAAAATGATTCAAGTAAAGGCTTGGTAGTGGTGTGATGTCATGCCGCAAAATACGTCAGCAGATTGAACTTGTGTATATATTATTCTCTCTACGGTGGAATGTGGAAATTGTTTTGCAGAGCCGGACACTATCGTGGTGTTCATGATCTTCTCTGGATTATTCAAAGGAGGAACCCGCCTTGCAATGCCGAACATTATGCGCGCCGGACTTATCGTCATTGAAGCCTGGTTCAGGGGCTACTGAGGGAGTCCTGGACTAGGGGGTGTCCGGACAGCCGGACTATCATCGTCCGCCGGACTCCAAGACTACGAAGATACAAGATTGAAGACTCCGTCCCGTGTCCGGATGGGACTTTCCTTGGCGTGGAAGGCAAGCTTTGCGATACGGATATGTAGATCTCCTACCATTGTAACCAACTCTGCGTAACCCTAGCCCTCTCCTGTGTCTATATAAATCGGAGGGCTTTAGTCCGTAGGACATAACCTCCATTACAACAATCATACCATAGGCTAGCTTCTAGGGTTTAGCCTCCTTGATCTCGTGGTAGATCCACTCTTGTACTACCCATATCATCAATATTAATCAAGCAGGACGTAGGGTTTTACCTCCATCGAGAGGGCCCGAACCTGGGTAAAACATCGTGTCCCTCGTCTCCTGTTACCATCCGCCTAGACGCACAGTTTGGGACCCCCTACCCGAGATCCGCCGGTTTTGACACCGACAGCAGCCCTTGCTTGTTTATCCGAAGTCCAGTTCAACCCTTGCCATGGCCTCGTGTCATCAGTCCTAGCCAACCACTCCCATCGCAATCTGAGTGCAATGCCTTGCTTATGTAGGTCAATCACTCCCAGCCCTCCAAGTTCTTTTGGTCGACATACACGCTTCCATGACACCAAGCAGCGACCACCGTGAACCTCCTCTGATCCTGCCCAAAAGAAGGCTCTACATCCCTTATCCACCCGGTCCAGAGCCCATTTTGGAGCTTCAGCAACAATCAAATGGTGGGTCGGCCTTGCCCTCATCACTTGGCTAACCAAAATCAACCTTCCAGGTCTGGTCACAAAACCCCTATGCCATCCCGGAACGATACGAAGAGCAGCATCCACCACCAGTTGCCACTCAGAGCGCTTAAGCTGCTTGATACTAAGCTGTAAACCCAAATATTTGCACGGGAAAGTCTCCATCTTCCAAGGCAAAGCCTCCTTCACAAGCTGTTCATCTTCAATCTCAGCTCTGATCATAATAGCCGCTGACTTATTAAAGTTGACTCTCAAGCCCGAGGCTTCTCCAAAGATTCCAAGAACTTCCTTAACAAAGAGTAAGTCTGACACTGTGGGTTTGATGAAGAAGACCACATCATCTGCGTAGAGGGAAAGACGCTGCATGGGGCTGCAACCATTCATACTGCTCAACACACCGGACTCATGGGCTTTGATCACAATCTCTGTCAACACGTCCATAGCGATGACGAACAGGAGGGGTGATATCGAATCTCCTTGCCTCTGACCCTTTGCGTGCATAAATTTAGGTCCGGCCGAACCATTCACCACCACTTTAGAACTAGCCGAAGTAAGCAAAGACCCAATCCATGCAATCCATCGCTCCGGGAACCCCTTTGCTCTAAGCACCTCGAAAAGGAAAGGCCATGAGAGAGAATCAAAGGCCCTGGATATGTCCAACTTCAGCAAAACACCCTTAGCCTTCCTTTTATGCAAACTTCTTGCCATTTGCCGCACCAATAGGAAATTGTCATGGATGTTTCTTCCTTTAATGAAAGCTGACTAGTTAATATGCACCAACTCTCTCATTCTCGGCCTTAACCTAGTTGCCAAAAGCCGGGAGGCTAGCTTTGGCATGCTATGGACAAGGCTTATTGGCCTGAAATCGTTGATGCCGCAAGCTTCAGGGGTTTGGGGGATGAGGGTTATGATTGCCTGATTAAGCCGCCCAAACCCAAGACCATTGCCCAAAAAGAATTTTTGCAAAGCTGCCATCACATCACCTCTAACAATCTCCCATGCCTTTTGGAAAAACAGGCCAATAAACCCATCTGGCCCGGGGGCCCTGTCCGTCGGCATCTCCTTCACCACCTGCCAAACTTCCTCCTCCGAGAACAGGAGCTCCTGGTCATCCAGATTGACAGACTGAATACCCAAAGCCTCAAGATCCAGCGAATGTTCCCGCCCCCCTCTCTCCCCAACAGATCTCTATAGGCATTATAAAAAGCCTCCTCTTTGCCCTGCTGCTCTGTAATGATCTGTCCTCCAACATGAAGAGCCGGGATGAAATTCTTCATCCTCCTCCCGTTGGCTACCAGATGGAACAGCTTCGAGTTAGCGTCCCCTTCCTGCAGCCAAGTAATCCTTGACCTTTGTCGTGCTATCGTTCTCTCCAAGGAAGCCAGGCCTAGCACCATGTGTTTTAGCTTGCTCCTCAGTCCTCTCTCCTCCGTACTCGGCGGCCTACACTCTTGCGCACAATCAAACCGCAAGATGACTAGGTTAGCCACTGCAATTTGCGTCTTGATATTCCCCACCTGTTTCTGGCCCCAAACATCGAGAGTTCTCGCCGTGTTCCTGAGCAGCACGTCCAGCCTATGGAAGGGATCCGTGATATCACTAGGACAGACCCAAGCCTCCTTCACCACATCCAAAAAAACCTCGAGCTTCACCCAAAACTTCTCGAATCTGAACCTCCTTTTATAATGCAGCCGCTCCTCCAAAGCCAGAAAGAGGGGGCAATGATCAGACGTCGAAGTGGACAGGGCTTGCAGCAAACACTCCGGATGATCAAGCTCCCAGTCAATGGACACAAAAGCTCTATCAATTTTAGTAAGAGTAGGAACCTCCCGTTCGCTACTCCAAGTAAACCTGCGCCCATGGAGAAAGAGTTCTTTGAGGGCATTGTCATCCACGAAGCGCTTGAATCTACTCATAGATTCACAGGTGGACAAGAGTCCTAGGGGCCCGTTGCATGCATGTCAGATGGGACTACATGCATGGTCCGTCTCTCCCAGGATTCGCTCCTTACCCCCCAGGCCCACGGCAGACGCTGCAGAGCCAAGCACACCCCCATCAGGACTACGGCCCTATTTGGATACTCTAACTTAGTTAGAGGTTAGAGTTAGATTCTAACTCTAAACTAACCCTAAACTAACTCTAACCAAAAAGCTGTTTGGATGGTAGGGTTAGATTGACAATAAAATATTCTTTCTCAATCATTTGACTACTTTGGACCTTGTTTGAATGGGAGGGGTAACTTTTTTTACTATTTTTTCTAGTGGGTCCAAGAGAACTAACCCAAATAAGCTCCTCTAGTGTGGGCTAGTTTTTTGGGGTGGGTTAGATCCAACTAACCCAAACTAACACATCATGTTTGGATACTTTCGGGTTGTTTGAGCCCCAACTAACTAAAACTAACTCTAACATAGGGATCCAAACAGGGCCTACATGGGATTGCCAGCCATGTGTTTGCCCCCCGCGGGCCAAACCCTAGCGCCAGCGAATGCGATGGCTACGCAGCTAGATCAAGTGGACCACTTTTGTGATGAGGTGTGCCGCGCACTCACCCACATCCTAGCGCGCCCGCTGAGCTGTGCTCCGCCGGCCCCCATGAGAATGCCAAGACAGAAGAGGCTACCGGTCTCGAACCCGTGGAGGAGTGCGCGCCTGGCCAGGGGCGTGGGCAAGGGATCCGCTGCGTCCAAGCAGCAGTAGGTTTTGATTCGAAGACTGTGTTTGCCTAACGAATGCGAGGATATCTCAAACGAAGCTCTACTCATATACTCGGAGCTATTCTCCAGACCGCTGACGGATGATCATATCGTCGTGATCCTAGTCCTCTTTGGTTGGGACACGTCTATGTTGCCGATACAGGATGATGCGAAAGAGGTGGAGGCTGGGCATTGAGTGCCTTTCCTCGATGGTTTGTGGGCCTACTCAATGGCTACACAACCATCCAAGTTGGTGGTGTGGAACATCAGGGGGTTGAACTCCCCAGAAAGGTGGAACACTATCTTCCAAGTAGTGCCCAGTGTGAGCCCGTCCATTGTTTGCTTCCAAGAGACTAAAATGGAAATTGTATCCCCTTAAATCATTAGGCATTGCCTGCGTAATATACTCGAGAACTTATTTTACTTCCCGGCCATGGGCACACATGGTGGCATCTTGATTGCTTGGAATGCCACGGTGGTGGCAGTGTCCAGCACGCACCGAACCACGAACACGTTAACGGCTTTGGTGAAGCCGGCCGAGGGGACTGAATGTTGGCTTACCGGCGTCTATGGGTCGCAAAAGTAACAATGACATGGTTGAGTTCATGCAAGATCTTCTCGATATTCAGGACTTGCATGTGGGCCCTTGGACGGTTGCCGGAGATTTCAATCTCTTGGTCAACCCCAAGGACAAGAGCAATGACATGGTGAACCATAGGATGACGGCTCGGTTTGGATCTAAGATTAATCATCTTGAGATGAGGGAGTTATACTGGAACGGGACAAGATTTACATGGTCGAATGAGCGGTAGTGGCCCAGTGTTGAGAAGATTGACCATGTCTTTGCATCTAGCTGTTGGGAAGATATGCATCCAGCGTGCCTCCTCACGGCCATCGGGTCGGCAGTGTTGGACTACTATTCCCTACCGTTGGACTTGAACGCAGATATTACGATGGGAAAGCGGTTCTGTTTTGAAGCCTTCTAGCTCAAGACAGAGCGGTTTCTTGAGATAGTGGAGCGGCTTGGCACTCAGTGGACGAAACAGGGAATGCATTTGTGGCATTGGACAATAAGTTGAGGGCCACCGCCAAGGCTTTGCAAAGGTGGAGCAACCGGTTGATAGGCAATGTGAAGCTGCAAAACTTTAGCTCTCTTCAGGTTATTGCTAGGCTCGATCAAGCCATGAATAGTAGAGAGCTCTCAATGGTGGAGCATGGCCTGTGCAAAGTTTTGAAGAAGAAACTGCTTGGCTTGTGTCGCTCCAACGCACAATCGCACGCCAGACATCGTGGATGTTGTAGCTGAAGGACGGAGAGGTGAACACAACGTACTTCCACCAACAGACGTGCCACCGATGGAGAATGAATGCCATCCTGACCCTACAATATGAGGGGCGTGTACTGACTAACCAAGACGAGACCACGACAACAATGGACAGTTACTACTCGAGGCTATTTGGGTTGGCCCTAGAACGAGAGTTCGTACTAAACATGGATACCCTGGGCCTATCGAAGTGGGATGTTTACCATCTCGAGGCCCCTTTCTCATGTGAAGAGGTGAAGAAAACCATGAAGGAGATGCCACTTGACAATGCACCGGGCCCAGATGGTTTTATGGGTCGATTCTATGCATCATGCTAGCACATAATAAAGGACGGCATTATGCGGGTAATGGAGCACTTCTTTCGTGGTGACATGCGTGGTTTCCCCGCAATCAATAAGGCGATTGTTTATCTCCTGCCCAAGAAGGTTGGGGCAGTGGAGCTCAAGGATTATAGGCCAGTAAGCCTCATATACAATGTGCAATCAAGATCTTTGAGAAGGTGTTGGCCACACGTCTAGCGGTGGAGCTACCGCACCTAGTGGGAAACCACTAAAGTGCATTTGTGAGTGGGCGATCTCTCCATGACAATTTGATACTCGTGTAGTGCACCACCCGTCGACTCCGTGCACAGCGAGAAGGCGCGATTCTAGTGAATCTAGACATATCTAAGGCAATTGACACCATCCAGTGGCCATTTCTTCTACAGGTTTTGGAGCATATGGGATCTGGAGCAAGATGGAGAGCTTGGATTTGTGGGATACTATCAACATAAATAACGAGGATTGTGGTCAATGGAATACCCGGAGACACAATCTTCAACTGCTGCAGCCTACGACAAGGGGACCCAATCTACCTAGTGTTGTTCATCTTGTGCATGGAGCCTCTCAACAGACTATTTCATAAGGCAACAACATCCGACATCCTCACACCCCTTGCACGTCACTACCGTCATCAAGCCAAAGTGGATGGATGTGGTTACATGCGATTCTGTCCTACGCATCTTTGGACAGGCTTCAGGACTCCAAGTCAACATGACAAAGAGTGCGGTGCTACCGATCCGATGCTCCCAGGAGGAGATAGCCCTAGTGTGCGGCACCCTTGGCTGCTCGAGCACTACCTTCCCGTGCAAGTATCTAGGACTTCCACTATCCATCAAAAAGCACACGACGATGTAGTTCTAAGGCCTCGTGGATCAGCTCACTGCACGCCTGCCCCACTGGAAGACGGCGACCCTTCCGAAAAGCATTTGAGCATTACTAGTTAAATATTGTCCTTTGTGCAATTCTGATACACTCCATGATGGCTCTGGTTCTACCGCTGAAGACCATCGCTGCCATGATCAAGATTTTCCACGGGTTTCTATGCACTAGCAAGGAGGATGCGGTAGGAGGTACTTGCACAATGGCCTGGGATAGGGTGTGCACGCCCAAGTGGGTCGGTGGTCTAGGTATACCCGACATGAGATAGATGAATGTGACCCTTCGGGCCAAGTGGTTATGGATGCAATGGGCGGATCGGAGTAGACCTTGGTCGGAGTTCACATTCATAGTGACGAAGGAATCCATACACCTATTCCAAGCGGTGACTCGTGCCGACGTTGGGAATGGCCGAGATTCACTGTTCTGGGAAGACCATTGGCTTAGCGGATACTAGATACATGAGCTTGCACCATGGACTTACGACATGATCCCAGCAAGGATGAGGAGCTCGACAACAGTGTACGAGGCCATTGCAGAGGGCAGATGGGCCATGGATATTGGGCCAGCACGAGACATGGAGAGACTCATCGAGTACATGGGCATCTGGCCCAGGGTAGCGGCAGTTCAGCTCTTCGACCGGTTCGCTGATCGTGTCGCATGGTCTTGGGAGAGGGATGACATTTTTTCTGCCAGGTCGGCCTATGCGGCCAAGTTTGCAGGATGAGAGGTATCGCCCACCCTGGCATTCACATGGCGCTCGTGGACGCCTCTTCAGTGCAAATTCTTTACTTGGCTTGCTATCATAAACCGATGCTGGACCTCGAAGAGGGCTTCCGCACCAAGATTCATGCCCTTTCTATGACCAACATGATGAGATGATTGATCATCTGCTCATTGAGTGTGTTCTTTCACGCGAAGTGCGGGCCAAGGACTTAATGGCCTTAGGCATTCCACACAACATGCTGTAAGTAGGAGAGACATTACCGGACTGGTGCGCTTGACAAGCTATGCGCGAGCATCAAGAGAGGATGATACGTTCCATACGCCTCCTTGCCATGTGGGAGCTATGGAAGCACATGAACACCATAGTCTTCGATGGCGCGAGGGCCTGCCTCCGGCTTGTCCTGAGTCGGATTGCGAGTGAAAGTAAGGTATGGATGCAGGCGGGGTTGCTACGAGGAGAGTTGGATGCATTCTCTGAAGAAACACTAGAGTGGGCCCATTGCAAGTAGTCAGAATAGCTCATAGGTGGACGCCGACATAATGCTGTGTAATCTTTCCTTGTAACATAACTACAGAGGGCTCGTCCCCTTTCTTCTATAATATATGATACACACACTCGTGTGTATTCGAGGAGACAAAACTTTACCCAAAAAGACACTTATTTTGGGTAAAGTTGTACTAAATTAAAGACGCTTATTTTGAATAAAGTTATACTTAATCAAGAACACTTATTTCAGGACAGATGGAGTATAAATAACGATGAACACGAAAATGTTGTTTTCAAACAACAGAAAGAGTGGAGATACCAAACCATCGTTAATTCAAAATAGGATAACCCCCACTATTTTATTGACAAAGGGAATCTATTATCTTGATGGGGTAACTAGAAAAAAGCTAGAAATCACCACACAAATTATAAACTTCCGACCATTAAACTAATAGGTAAAATTATATATTCATTGGATTAAATTTAACTTAAAAATTTATGTACCACTATCATTACAATGAAACAACGTGAACAGTAAGAAGAGATAAAAGAATCACGGGCAACCCTACAATAAGAAAACCCACCTTCATTGTACTATCTTTGCCGCCACCATTACCCTGGTGCACTACCATGCATTATTGCAGGCCTTACCGCTTCTCAGATATGATATCTAGGGATTCAAACAAGAAAACACCCCAAGCAGTTTTTTTCTTCGAAAAGAGGGGAAATGCCCTCGGCCTCTGCATCGAATGTTGCATACAACCTTTTGTCGGTGTACTAAATTAGGGGTCTCTTAGTACCCCTAGCCTTGTGCACAGGCAGTTGCAGCCCTCCAGATGGCAAGGCCCTCCCAGAGGGTAACTCGACCCAATTCTCAACACTTGGACCCCAAGACCGTGAAGAAGACCTCCAGGCAGGTGATCGAGAAGTACTAAGTTAGTACTGAAAATCAAGACTCCAGTTGCCGGGAATCCCCGCACTAGAAGCCAAGACCCGACAAGCTCCTTGTCGGAACGCCCCCCTTCTCGCTTCCTGACCGCTCCACCTCATCGACCAGCTGATGGCTTGTCAAGATTAGGCGTCGAGCTGGCGAGCGACTTGGGGAGGATCATCAGGACGTGTGTCAGCACGTCGCATGCAGATCAACTTTAGTGACACCCATCCAGTGGACGTGTCAAGGAGATAGGTCCGTCCACGTCGATGACACAGAAGGAGAGATGCCTTTTGCCAAAAGATTGCTATTAGTTCATGGTGCATTAAAGGCCCTTGTCCTAGTCCGGCAGGATTAGGTTGGATAGAATTGAGACACTATTCACATACATGTCATGACCATATTGCCACTGTGGTAACCCCTTTTAATCTATAAAAGGAGGCCCATGGCTACCTTGGCATGGGTCGACACCCTGCTCACATTTATACAGTAGTTGCACCTTGCCCACCTTTTTCCGGCAAGCTGCGCTTGTAACTTGAGCCCCAAGCCATAGATCATCATACCCTGACATCTTTGGTGCGCCAGGCAGGGGGATCGCTTGTGCGGATGTACTCCAGTAGTCTTCCTGCAAGTTTCACCATCTTCTTCATCCATGGCACCGAAGAAGAAGAGTGCGGTCGTGGGTGAACCGTCGGGCTCCAAGCCGCCGGCCCAGATGCCCCCGGCAGGTGGGACCGGCGGTGAGCGCTCTCCACACCCTTCCAGCAACAAGAGTCGTACTCGCTCCGCTGGAAGCCAGGACCCGCGCGTAGCTATATAGAGAGGCGGCATCGTGGTTCACAAGGTCCCTGCGGCTACGTCCAAGGATGACGCTGTGGGGTCCAAGAATGACGGAGTTGTGGGGCACACATCGAGGACATCGCTAGATGGACACGAGATGGTTCCCCGCAATTATGTCGACCCTGGCCAACGGCCAGGCAAGGAGCATGTGCACCGTCCTCATGGTACACATGGCCTGACACCATGTCAAACTGTTGGTGAGCATCGACCACGTCAGCAGGGTAGAGATGGGGCTCCTTCTGGCTCACATAGAAGTCGAATCGCCTCTCAGTCCTTGCGCTCAGTCATGCCCAAATCACCGACGGAGGCATTGGCATAGGTGCAACTACTGCCGAACTTTCCTCCGGCTTCGAAGAAGATGGATGAGTGGGGTGCCACCATCCAGAGCCTCATCAACTTCGACAACAACGATGGGGCGTGGATGGCAGAGCCCCCTCAGTGTAAGCCAACTACGCTAGTGCGAGAGGTTGGTGGGCGTACCGTGGGTAGTGCACCAACGGTGCAGTCCCCTCCCCGGCAAGTACGACCAAGTCAGCGGGTCGACGCCCATGAAGATATGTCCATGGAGTCGTCCGATCTACAGGGCCGCCAGAATCGCCACCATGACCAGTGCCAGGTCATCAACGGCCGGCACGCTGAGGATGCTCGAACCACCATCGAGCAACGCTGGGAAGCCCACCGTCAGTCAGACATGTGACAAGGACTAGTTCTGAACGAGCCCGCATCGGGGTTCCCTAGGTGCCTATCCTACGATGTGGGTTGCCCACTGTTTACCCGCGAGCTATGGCAACTTCAGTGCCCCTCTTCCCGAAACTTCAAGCCAGACCTGCCGGAGAAATATGACGGCAAGCTCAACCCGTCCAAGTTTCTCCAGATCGTGGTGGAAGCCGCCGATGGTAGAGACGACAAAATTCTCGCCAACTATTTTTCGTTGGCGCTCAAGTCCAACGTGAGATCTTGGCTGATGAACTGCCAGAGGGCTCTATCTCTTCTTGGTTGGACTTGTATTATGTGTTCATTGGGACCTACATCAGGGGCCAAAAGCCTCCAGGGAAGCCTAGTGACCTTCACTTGATTCCGCAGAAGGATGGTGAACCACTTCGTAAGTACATACATAGGTTTAGCCGTGTGCACCACAACATCCCCACGTGCACCCTACTGCTGTGATTCTGTCATTCCACATGAATGTGTGCAATCATAGGATGCGGGCTGAGTTGAACATTGAGCATGTGAGCACCATCAAAGAATTGTACACCTTGGCAGATTAGGTGCGTGTGCTGAGGAGGGGAGGAGACTTCCCGGGGAGGACGCCGGAGCCGAGGTTGATTCTGAGGATGACGATGCGTCCACCCCAAAGAAGACAGGCCAGAAGCAAAATTGCAAGTGCAAGGAAAAGGTAGTGATGGCCATCGAGAACTCCGGCAATTCAGATGCCACCAAGAAGCCCAAGACTGATGGCCCAGGCAAGGAGGTTGCCGGATGTGTTGATTTTTGGGAGGTCGCGGCAGCGATAAGGCAGAGGGTTCCGGCCAGCCATACGGCAAGATTCACCGCACCAAGGGACACGATCTCAATGATTGCGGCAAGTAGATTAGCTTGCTCAAAAGCAAAAGCAAGAGTATAAGAAGCCTGACAAAGAGAAAGGCCAAGATGGCACTGGTTAGTCCGGAAACAAGAACCACGATGGCCATGGTGATCGCCGTGCCAAGGGTCAGCAACAGAAGGAGAAGTCTGCTCGCGACCATGATAAGAAGGAGGGCGAGGATGATGAGGAGGGGGAATTTGGAGAACATGAGTTTCAAAGGGCTATGGAGGCCGTGTGCGTTGACGGAGGTGCATCTTTGCACTCCTCTCACTGCTAGCTCAAGCAGTGGGTGCATAAGATGAACATGGCCAAACAAGCAATAGAGGCACAAAAGCCACTCAAGTGGTCTGACACGCCCATTGTTTTCAACACCGAGGACCACCCTAGCTGCACCACTATGGTCGGGTGTTTTCCTTTATTGGTCTCACCAACAATTCACAACCTCAAGGTGACAAAAATACTGGTTGATAGCGGGGCCAGCTTGAACCTGATCTCCCTTGATGTGATTAGGAGGCTGCAAATCCCAGATGGAGATATCCGAGAAATGGGAACGTTTCAAGGGATCAATCCGGGGAGGAGCCAGCCCATCGGCAAGGTTACCTTGCCGGTGATACGTCCATTTTGCATCATGTTTTCTTACTGTTATTTATAATGTTTTTATCCATAATAATGCTTTTTGGAATTATTCTAATGCCTTTTCTCTCATAACATGCAAGGTATACACAAAGAGGGAGAATTCCGGCAGCTGGAAATCTGGACCTGAAAAGGCTACGTCAGGCTACCTATTCTACACAACTCCAAATGAGCTGAAACTTCATGAGGATTTTTTATGGAATATGTAAGAATTATTGGAGCAAATAACTATCAGAGGGGGCCCACTAGGTGGGCACAACCCACCTGGGCGCGCCCTGGTGGGTTGTGCTCACCCAGGCCCACCTCTGGTGCCCATCTTCTGGTATATAGGTCATTTTGACCTAGAAAAAAAATAAGGGGAGGACTTTCGGGATGGAGCGCCACCACCTCGAGGCGGAACTTGGGCAAGAGCACTTTTTCCCTCCGGCGGAGCAATTCCACTTGGGGAACTTCCCTCCTGGAGGGGGAAATCATCGTCATCATCATCACCAACAACTCTCCCACCTTGGGGAGGGCAATCTCCATCAACATCTTCAACAACACCATCTCATATCAAACCCTAGTTCATCTCTTGTGTTCAATCTTGTTACCGGAACTATAGATTGGTACTTGTGGGTGACTAGTAGTGTTCATTACATCTTGTAGTTGATTACTATATGGTTTATTTGGTGGAAGATTATATGTTCAGATCCATTATGCTATTTAATACTCCTCTGATCATGAGCATGTGATCATTTGTGAGTAGTTACTTTTGTTCTTGAGGTCACGGGAGAAATCATGTTGCAAGTAATCATGTGAACTTGATATGTATTCGATATTTTGATAGTATGTATGTTGTGATTCCCTTAGTGGTGTCATGTGAACGTCGACTACATGACACTTGTCTCTCTCTTCTTGATTAACTTGCCACATCAGACTTTATGCCTATGTGGCAAGCTTAGCACCTATAGGAGCAAGTAAGGCTGCTTGTAATGGGAGTAGTATCATACAAAAGTATCATATGCATGATACTAGTATATGATACTCTCCATTAGGACCAACCTAAGTACAATAGTGTGCTTTACATGGCATTTTTGCATATGTGGAGGAAAGAGAGGCAAGGAAAAAGTGGGGAAGTGGGTTCTCATGCAAGAGTCAGCCTCTACTACATGGTGGAGCATTGGGAGAGGCACATGTATGAAGGTGGTCAGGAATCGGGAGACTCACGCCGGTCATAGCGCCGCAGTTAAAATGATAATGGCAAGTCAAATCACGTGGCCCCACCTGTCCAGCAGTAGCTCGCTGTCAAATCACACGGCCTTACATTTGCAGCAGCCTACTCCCTCGTCTTCTCGCATCTCTGTCGAACCGACTAGGTAGAATTGCCCGCCTACCGCGCAGGAAAAGCCTCGCCCTCGACTTTTAAATAGTACAATGTACTAATTTTGTATCGATGGATTGCACCATGGAGCAAAGCCTCTAGAAAACGGTGGTACACATGTACGGAGTATACAGCATGCCCGTCGCGTTTGCGTCGCACCCCAGACGGTGTGAAGGAACTACCCACTACCCTGCTCAGTGTCACATTTACCCCATGGTACAAAGAACCATCCAGCAGAAGAAAGAAGCAATGAAAGGAGCCCTCATGGAAATTTCAAAAGAACCTGTGCTGAAGGAAGAGGTGGAGGACACACACAAAGGAAACAAAATTAAAGCCTGCACCAAGTCATGCTATTCATGTGGAGAAGAAGGACACGTCTCCTAGGATTGTCTGAATGGGGATCTAGTAGAATTCCTGACAGAGGAAGTAGAGTATGACCCACAGGAAATAGAAGCCCTGGTTGGAATGGAAAAATCCAGGAAGAGAAGTAGATTGGATACCAGGAAGGACCTGAGTCATATCACCTGTTTCAGGTGCAAGGAGTCAGGGCACTACTTCAGCAGTTGCCCAAAAAGGAAACCTCAAGACTTGTCAGAAGTGATATGTTTTCGTTGTAATGAAGCAGGGCACTTTGCCAGGGATTGTCCCAAGAAGAAGGAGACTTGTGCTAAATAGTTGTGTTAGCAACAAAAGAAATATAATAGAAGTAGTGGGAACATTTCTTTTATATTGAGGTGTTGAGTTGAGGTATGTAATGGTAATGCAGGAGATTGTAATAATTTGAGAATCAATGAAGTTAGCAATGATTTGGATTTTATGAGTTGTTACTCTATGAAGAAAGATTTTGACCATTTTCGAGGATATGAGAAATATGGTCTATGGATGAGTTTGTGCATTTCAAGGGTGGTAGTACCCTATGAGGATATTTGACCCCTGGAAAAGAAAATGATATTCCACGAAGTGGACTACGGACAAAATAAGTACAAGTTTTATCTCGATATGTGGGACACCCCAAGAGCATGAAGAGATGAAGTATCATTGGATATAAAGGAGGTATAATGTTGGTAAGATAGAGCAATTGTAACTCCATGGTGAGTTTTAGTAATCGCATTTTAGTTTGGTACCAATAGAAGGAAGGGAGACAGTACAATTGGATGGATTTAAGAATGCTAGGAAGCTGGATGTTAGAATAATGATCAGTTGCCCTGATGATGAGTTCAAGGTTTACAACTGATGAGATGGGCCATAACCCACAGGCCCCAGGACCTGCCAAGAAGCAAGCACACTCTTGCTGAAGGAAAAACCCTGGAACAGGATATGCCTTTATCAGCCGACGATCTTATAGGAGCAACGCAAAACCTGAGAGTTGTGAAGGAACGGTAGTTGTTTGTCTGGCTTGCAGAATCAATGGATTATACGAACTTGGTTCGTTGACAAGGGAAATTCTGCAATGCTTGTGAGGATGACCGAGAGTTAGACTGCGTGATTCGCTAAACCATGTACATGGTAATGATTTGGGTGCGGGATGGATTGATCACCATACCGACTTACTCTTATTATTCGCCCTGCTATATGGGATGGAAAATCTGAGTGGCTTACCTATAGTAGAGGGACGACGATCAAAACCTTGTTTAAACCTTAGAATGGTACGACGTTTTTCCCTTGTACAAGGTAGCTGTTGCCAATCATAGGTCATACGGTGAGAGTGAAGCCTAGACCCATTTCCTGCAAGAGCAACCATAAATTTTTGACCACCATGAGATATTGATAGTTGTTTAGTATTGGCGCCAGACCCGTCAGCAATGAAGACCCAGTCCCAGATAAAAACACAGAAGAATTGAGGAAAGGTTATGCCACTACCGGAAGAGCCCAGAGAAAGAATTATTCCGAGAATCTAAGAATACTGACACTGTCAAGAATAAGGATGGAGTATATGAGTTTTGATGGAACCGTAACAATGCTTCTAAGGGTGGTAGCACCCGAGACCCCGGAGACGATCGATGTATTTTGAAGACCTCGAACCTAACCTATTTCTCGCTAGCCTCTCCGATTCGAGGACGCGATTCATTTTAAGGGTGGTAGGTTTGTAACATCTCAAAATTCTAAATTTTGGAATGTTATATTAAATAGATAGTTTTGATTGATTGTATGGTTGCTTGTGTGAAATTGAGTGAAACTTGAAACTTTTTGAAAGGTAAATGAGAGGAAATAATATGACTTTCCCAAAACTTTCACTTTGCTTTCTGATCTCCATGAATTCAAATTATTTTCAAATACATAACCCTAGAGAGAAGACGACATGACTTCTTCCATTTAAAAATGAAAAGGGTTTTGAAAAGATTTGAATTTCATTTGGATTTTTTTTAAAATTCAGAAACTTTATGCAACTCAATGATTTTCATGAGAGAAGATAAAATGACTTCTTCAAAACATATGAAATATGAGTTGGGAGTTTAAAAGAATCCAATTTAGAGTACCTTTGAAATTATTTTCAATTGGGAGTTATTTGGGTTTTATTCAAACTATCTTTCTCCAAAAATAAAATATATGGAAATTAGGGTAAAATGATTCCCTACAGTAGAAACATGGAGAGAAATAAATTTGAAATCATTTTGGTATTTTTAAAATGATTTTTATTTGGTTTTTATTGTAGTAGTAGCAGTGTTTGAATTATTCAAATTTCTGTGGAATTTATTTGATGCTAGAAAAATGTTCATGCTGTAGGAAATCTTTTTCTGAATTTTTTGATATATTATATGCCTATAGTACATTTTAGTTATTTGTTTTTTCTTTGTAAAAATAAATGTTTTAAAAAAATCTCTTCCCTGTCGAACTGGGCCGGCCCAGCTAGCCGCCAGGCCAGCCCAGCGCTGCGCCCGTCCCCGACCTCCCGTCGGACTCCCGCGCCCGCACGGCATCGCCGCCGCCGTACGCCCCTCGGACTCCCCTCGCCACCCTTGCCCCTCCGCCACGCCAGCGCCTGCCCTCCCCTCCTATAAATTCGGAGCCCCGGGCCCCGATCTCTCTCTCTCTCTCTCTCTCTCTCTCTCTCTCTGCTCGCGCCACCGCGCACGCATCTCACTGTCGCCGCCTTGCCGCACTTCGTCGTCGCCGCCGCCGACTCGCCTGCGCCGCTGCCTCCACTCGTCCGTGTCGCCACACCTTCTATCCCGCAGCCCCGCCAATGTGCCGCTCGCCGGAGTCGTCACCGCCGCCGCCGGATCTCGCCGGTTTTCCGGTATAAACCCTAACAGTTTTTTTCGGTTTTGCTTTTTAACCCGGTTTAGTTTTTTTTCTTTTATGTTAGATCTAGTTAGTGAACGCCCGCTGGTTAGGTCTTTGCAGCGGGTGAATTCATTTGTTTAGCGTTCGTTAGCGAATGTTCGTTAAATAGCCTTTTCGTTTTATTTTATTTCTGCCAGGGACCTGTCTGTAATTAAAGTTTTTACAGATTAGTCCCTAGTCTTAAAATGATCACTACTTTTTGCTCGTTAGTCGGAATTAGACGAAACCAATGCTTACTTCTTTGTCATGATCTCCTCTATCCAGATAATCAACTTAAACATCTTTTTGAAAGTTTAAAATTTGAATTTCAAACAGTTTAGTATTTGAACTTCGTTTGATCGTAACTTGAGTTTTATAATTCCGATTTAGTTGATTCTTTTTGCAAATCGAAACTCTTGACCTAAACTTTATGATAAGGCCAAATTCACTTAATTTTGGTACTGTTAGAATTTTTTTCTGTTGCAAGAGTCATTTGTTTGGTTTGGAAGTTTTCTGAATTGTTTTCTTCATTCTCTCCGATCATTTGAGTGTTTGCTTATGTGTGGTTACTATTGCTTGATTATGATAGACTGAACGGAGTGATACGAGTAGAACTATCAAGAGTTGAGTGCGAAGGTTCTTCATCAACAGTACAGGCAAGTTCACACTTTGATCATACTTTTCATTACCTAGTTTTTTTGCATTAGTTTCAACCCTCAAACATTGCATGAGTAGGATTGATAACATGTGGGTATTGGGAAGTAGTTGATGAGATAGGAACCTATTTGTCCTGCATTCAAACCTTGGGCGTTACTTCTACGTTATGTTTATACTGCTATGATATGCTCATACACGTGGTTTGGTTTGAGTGATTCATGACAGATGTGAGAGTTATTATTAATGGTTAACTTAAGGTGGCTACTTTAATACACATCTGGGTGGAATGGTTGGGGCACCCTGGAGCACCCAGTGGTTTGCCCGGGCACCTGAAGAACCCAGTGCTTGCCCAAGGGAATCCCGGAGGACCTGTGTGATTACCCTATGGAATGCCACCCAGGCTCAAAGGGATCATAAGATTATTCATGCTAGAAACTTCCGTGTGCAGCCACAAGTCATTATGGGAAGTGGCATAGTTGAGTATGTTGCATGAGCTCTTGAAGAGGTAGACTAGCAGATGTAGGGGGTGTAGGTGGTACTGTCTACCCAGAGTAAAGAGTTAATGCTTCTGAAAGGCTGTCTCTCGGTCATCCGTTTCTCAAACATCATGTAGTGCGAGAAATCCAATGAAGGAGATCGAGTCTTGTGGGGAAAGTGCGCAAACCTATGCAGAATGTACAAACTAATCATGATTAGCCGTGTCCCCAGTTATGGACATCTTGAGTATCTGGTTCTTGGATTATCAATGTTGATCTCGTCACTCTAATTAATTAATTTGTTGGGTTGATGATTATTAATGTGGGATTGAGTTGGAGGAACCTTCTCAATATTTTCAACAAACTTTGTAGTTAAATAAAAATTTATTACTTTGTTGTAGGAAAAAATTGGCTTTATGCAAAAATAATCTTAGGGCTTTCCACCAGCCAAATATGCATGTAGTGATAGCTATTATTCATCATTATCCTATGGTGGGAATTTGCCAGTACATTCAATGTACTGACCTACATGGCCGCAACATCTCATGTTGCAGGACTTCTTACGACGAGTAAGTGATATGTTAGGGTTACGATTTCTACACTCAACTTTGCCGTTGGTGTTGATGGGAATCGACAACCTTGTTGTTTCTTCCGCTTTATGGATTGTGGTAATAGTATTTATGTTACTTTATACATGTGATTTACCTCTGTTATAAATCCTCGAGTATTGTGTGTGTCAGCATACCGATCCAGGGATGACACTTAAGCACAGAGACTTGACCGTCTGAGGTCGGGTCGCTATACCTGGTCACCACCTCCAGGGCTAAACGGGGGGCTCCAGCACAGTCATCGGTAGAGGAGGATGCCGGGGCCTAGCCGGGAGGCCCCTTGGGGAGGCGGAAGCCCAAGGGGGACACGCCTTTTTCCGGCAACCGGAAGAAACAATGATGACAGTGCCGGAAAAAGGGAGAAGAGCCAGACAGATAGGCAGCAGGTCGCCAGTATGAGGCTAACGCGTTGATGCGATCGTGCTCCTACTGGACGGCCTGCCTCCCATATTCTCCTTCTCCCCTAGCTTCGTCTTCATCAACACCGTTCCAGGGGAAGGCCGAGGCTCCAGTCCGGCACCTCCCTCGGAGAGACGGCGAGCAGCCAAGACGGCCAAGGAGCTTGAGGCGCACTGATTCCCACCTGGGCAGGTAGGAAGGTGCGCCCCTCGTCGACATCAGCCCCAAGATTTCCCAGAAGGGCAGTGTTGGGATTACCAACAATCTCCAGCCCCGCTTCCCGGTGGAGCCTCGAAGGAACCAAGAAGGTCGCCACACCAAGGACCAGGTTCAATCCCCAAGCATCATCACTAGCATGTGGCGACATTAACCCCAACCAAGAGCCTGGGGGCTGACCCCAAGCTCTCTCCCTCAGCATAATCAGTGGAAGCTGAAGATAAGAAGAGGAGGAATGCTAAGATTGGTGACTCTGCCCTCCTCCACCCCTCCCTTTTATAGGCGAGGCAAGGAGGGGAGCTGCTCCATCAACGGGCGGTCACCGTCCTCCTCCACCAATTCAAGACGACTGGTCCCTCACCTTGATGCACTCCCGCACCACGCCCCTCCGTTACCTACCCCATGTGATGCATGCAGCATACGTGCCCAAGGATAAGGGCGTGGTGGGAAGACTGAATTGACCATTTCTACCCTGTGCGTTAAAGTCATTCACGGGCCATTACTGGAGCGACCCACCACTATTGGCTGGACACGATGCATGGAAAAACCGGAAACTGGCCTGGGATCAAGGCTAATGAAGAAGCAAAGAATACCTGAAGAGACCAGCCTCTTCAGCAACCATTGCATGTGCACTTATTAGGCCCTACCCCGATGACGCTCGGTAGTGCATTCGGGGCAGTCCCAAGGGCTTCTGTCGATGCAACAAACCCTGGGTCTATTGCCCAGACTGTGCACACGCATGGGAACAAGAATGGAGCACTAGCGCAGACCAGAGTGCAAGAACCCCAGAGATTCGAAGGACCAACATGCAGATCAGAGGGACCAAGATCAAACTAGAGAAGCAGGATATCGTCAAGAGAAAGGCCTCCCTTGCCGGGTAGGCGAGCCCGGCAAGGGGCGAGGCCACCTCCAGAAGTAGACAACCAAAGCACCCCGACAGGGCTTGCCGGGGCTCACGGAAGCGAAACCACCTCACCAACCACTTTAGCACGACCCACATTGTCGATCAATGCAGTGTCAAGCCGCAAAGTGATTAAGCGGCAACCATTCGCCACATGGCAGGCACTTTCTACAGGAGAAACCCTCAAACGACACCCGTCCTGCGACGTGTCATTGAGCAGCGCATTTAATGCGCCCTATCAGCCTGCAGAGTTAGGTATGATAGCACTGCTTGCTATCTTATTAGTGCATAATGACTACTTTGCCACTGTGGTAACCCCTTGATCTATAAAAGGAGGCCCATGGCAACCGTAGGAAGGGTTCAAAGGTTGGATAACTCACCCCCCCCCGTACGTGCGTAGCCACTGCTGCCTCGAGGCAACCCTGCCGGGAAAGTGTACTACACTTCGCCACAACCTTTCCACCATCAATCCACCAAAGCAGGAGTAGGGTTTTACGCCTCGCGGCAGCCCGAACCTCGGTAAAACTGCATGTGTGATCTCTGGTGTGCTGCCCCACGCTCGTCTGCTCTTTGCGAAATGCGTCGCCCCCTGCTGAACTAGCAAGGGGCCTCCTGGTCCCATAGGTGGTTGTGGTTTCCCATGACACTCCCGTGTGCTTTATTGTTTATCTAGCGAAGAGCCAATATTACCTTGTCTTCTCCTATGAATAAAATGTTTGCAGATTTCAGCTTAGTCCACACGACACTCGTGCACTATTAATATTTTCACATCATTCGGTTGTGCAAGTGAAACACAATAATGATGATGATTTGATGAAGTGATTGTGGCAAGGAAAAGTTGGTATGAACTCCTCTTGTTTTTGTAAATATGTTTAACTCAGTATCCATGATTCAGCATATTATGAGTAAGCATGTTTGTGATGATAATTAAATATTACAATTGCTCATGTCATGCTTAAGTAGCTAGGGGTGGATAATGATTTATCTTGAGTGTCAACATGCATTAAAATGGTTACTATGTAGTTTGTTAGCATGGTATCCTCCTCTGAATGATTCAAGCGGCTTGAGTTGGCACATGTTCACACATGTAGTTGATTCAAAACCAATGTAGCCTTCATGATATTGATGTTTAGGGTGTTTATATCCTACTCATACTAGTATTCAATGTTAATTATGTGTAATGCATGATTATGACCGTTGTCGCTCTCTAGTTGGTCGATTCTCAATCTATTTGCTAGCCTTCACCTGTACTAAGCAGAAATACTGATTGTGCATCCATAATCCTTAAACCAAAGTTGTTCCAGATGAGTCCATCATATCTACCTATATAAGGTATTACCCTACCATTTCAAGTAAATTTGCATGTGTCATCTCTAATCATTCAAATAATCATATGTTTTGTGTGCCTGTACCGCTCATGGAGTGACGAGCAGTCAATATCTTCCATGCTATGCAGGTTATTCACATGATAGGTGTCTATTCACTTGTCATTGCACGAGAGAGGCTGGTAATTGGGATTGCCAGTCCTGTAATCTAAATAAAGAAAAATATAATAAAACAAACTCCCCGGAAAAGCTAATTGTTTGAAGGCCACCCGAGGATTCGGCTAGCCATGCTTGTGTTTGTATGGTTGAGGGGGAGTAAACTTTACCTTTCTGCTTGGGAACCATCAATAATGTGTTTAGCATGGAAGATACCAAAATCCTTTGTCGTGAAGTTGACAAGAAAAGCACAACATTCCAAATTGTATTCATCTTTGATTTAAGCTTCGAGCCCTGTCACCTCTCTAAATCTCTGCTTCCCTTTGCGAAGGGCCTATCTATTTACTTTCATGTTATTTACTTTTATTGTTGACTCATCTTCTTATTCGAAGCACTAATGCTGAGAGTGTCATTGTCATTCTTAGTTTAACATGCATTGAGTCTAGTTAATGTTGGATGTGAGCATGACTGGATCATTTCTAACATGAATTACAATGTTTAGTCGCTAATTGAACTTCAGAGGTGCTCTGTATTTATGTTTTGTGGTCTTAGAAAGGGCTAGTGAGATACCATGTTATCATATTATATCATGATTGTTTTGAAAACTTGTTGGCATTGGAGATATGCTATTATTTCTCGCTAGTTGATTATGCCATTGATATGAGTAAATGTGATTATAAATGTTATAATTTACATGGTTAGTTCATGATCTTTGCTAAAAACTTGGTTGCTATTTAAGCGTATATACGGATACAAGAACAAAAAAGTTCATAAAAGTTTTTCTTTATCACTTTCAGTTTGTCAATTGAATTGCTTGAGGACAAGCAATGAGTTAAGCTTGGGGGTGTTGGTACGTTCCCGTCCTATCTAGTTTTCCAAACACTTTTGCTCTTGTTTTGGACTCTAATTTGCATGATTTGAATGAAACTAACCCAGACTGACGATGTTTTCAGCAAAACTACCATAGTGTTGTTTTTGTGTAGAAATAAAAGTTCTCGAAATTGGATGAAACTTTTTGGAGATTTTTTATGGAATAAATGAAAAATACTAGAATGAAGCTCCACCGGAGGGGTCCACCTATTGCTCACAAGGCAGCAGGGCGCGCCTACCCCCAGGGCGCACTATGTTACCATGTGGGGCCCACATGCAGCCGTCTGACCTAATTTCAACTCTATAAATTCCATTTCACCGAGAAAAAAAATAGTAGAGGAAATTTCGTTGCATTTTACGTTATGGAGCCGCTGCCACCTCATGTTCTTCATCGGGAGGCTCATCTGGAGTCCGTTCGGGGCTCCGAAGAAGGGGATTCATCACCATCACGATCACCACCAACTCTTCTTCATCAACAACTTCAGGATGGTCACCACCGGGAGTGAGTAATTCCTTCATAGGCTTGTTGGGCAGTGATGAAGTTTGATGAGATTTGTCATGTAATCGAGTCAATTTGTTAGGGCTTGATCCCTAGTATCCACTATGTTCTGAGATTGATGTTGCTATGACTTCGCTATGCTTAATGCTTGTCACATGGGCCCGAGTGCCATGATTTCAGATCTGAACCTATTATGTTTTCATGAATATAAGTGTGTTTTGAATCCTATCTTGCAAGTTGTATGCACCTATTACGTGTTATGATCCACAGACCCCAAAGTGACAACAATTGGGATTCACTCCTGTGATGACCGTAGTATGAGGAGTCCATGTATTCACTAAGGGCTAATGCCTTGCTTCGGTTCTCTATTAAAAGGAAGCCTTGCTATCCCTTAGATTTCCTTACGGACCCTACTGCTATGGGAGGGTAGAACAAAACATGTCATGCACGTTCTTACTATAAGCACGTATGACTATATACGGAATACATACCTACGTTGAATTTATGAATTGGAGATATTGTGTATTGCTCTAGGTTGTGACTGTTATATGAGGAATGTCATCCAACACAAATATCCATCGCTGATCCAATGCCCACACCTTTCTCATATTGATCTTTGCTAAGTTACACTACAAAACTGCTACTATTATTGTCACTATTGCTACAGTTACCACTGCTATCAAACTATCATACTATTATGCTACTAAACACTTTGCTACAGATATTTAGTTCTCCAGTTGTGGTTGAATTAACAACTCCACTACTAATTCATAAATTTTCTTTGGCTCCGCTTGTGTCGAATCAATAAATTTGGGTGAAATACTACCCTCGAAGACTATCGCGACTCCCTATACTTGTCGTTTTTTGGGACCATGGTTGCATGAGAAATGTATGATTGCTCTTCTACAAAACTTGTTAAGTCTAAAAAAAGCAAAAAGATGGAAAACTTTCCATCCTTCATAATATGGTACCAAAAGGCAAATAGCTAGTTAGAACAAATTTGCCATGGCAATTTTTAATATGATATGATTGCAACATACGATACAATTTTCCCATGGCAAGGTCTCCCTATTCCCATGTGTCTAGAGAAACAATTTTGCCATATTTTCTTCAAAATTTACCATGACATAAAAAAATTCATGGAAGTTCCTGTTTCAACAAACTTACTACATGGACCATGGTAAACTTTTATATGGACCATGGCAAGTTTAATTAAAGCCCCATGTCAACTTAACTACGATATAGTTCACAAAACTACAATTTGTTGTTGCCAAGGCAACTAACAAGTCATGCCATGGTAAATTCTAGGACCATCATCACATGGCAAATCTACTTATTGCTCTTTTATCTACAACATGGCAATTTCTGAAATTTTTGTTCATTTTTTATAGTTCATCTTCTGGAAATTATGTACTGTCCTTGATGCTTTCAGTTTTGTTTAGTTCATATTTTTGCAAATTTTGGCATGCCATGACGCAGTAGAGGCACAACATTTTTTTCTCTAGATAGTTTGCCATGGCCGCGACATATTATTTACTATGCATCATAGTTGTGGCAACCTTAATATTTAGTGATGATTTTGTGTGTTGTGATCATTTTTGTGATGTAATGGCAATATAGTGATCATTTACGTGCTGTGATGGCAATTTTCACCCATTTCACATTATCCAGAATTGCCATGGCAATTTTAGTATGCATTATTCCCCATGAGCATGACATTTTTTCTTCTTATTTTCCAACATGGCATAATTTTCATTCTATGTAACCATGGAAAATCTAGGCAACATATCATGGCAAACTTAGTGCATGGGCGATGGCAATCTTAGGCCATGATCTATGGCAGAATACATTTTCATTGATCATGGCAATTTTACAAAAAATATTTTTACACCACTACCCTAATTTACAATTTGTAGATTATTATGGCAATATTGGTCTTATTTTTTTTGCCATGGGCACCTTCACATATATTTTTCCATGGAAATACAACATTTTTTTACAACACAATCATGATCATGGAAAATTCATACTCCTATGGGCAAAGTTGCCATCACACATTTACTCTTTTAAAGCATGTCAAAGTGTGTGCGCAACTCACGAAACCATCGAAAACATACTAGGTCATGGAAACCATGGCAAAGTTAAACATGGCAAATTATAATGAAAACGCCATCAGATTTGCCATGGAAATTATTCTTGCCATGGCAAATTAGTAGAAAGGAAAAAACAAGGATGGCAAAATTTACTTTTTTTCGCCATGGCAATTTTACCCTTGTTGACATGGAAATTTTACCTATAACAACGTGGCAAATTCTTTTTACCCTTTTTTTGCTATGAAATTTTTTCTTCTAATTTTTCCATGGCAATTTTACATTTCCCGGCGTGGCAAATTTACCTATAACGCCATGCCAATTTTTACCTTTTATTGACATGGCAAATTTTAATTTTTGTCTATGATTTTTTTCTTTACTGTTTTAATTTCCATGGTAATTTTTATATTTATTTGACATGGCAAAATTACCTATATTTCCACAACAATTTCTAACACTTACATACATGTCAATATAATTGCTAATGTCAATTTTAATCAATATTTTTTGTCACCACGTATTTACAGAAGGAAATTGCCATGACTTTTTTCCTTTGGGTCATTGCAAAAAAAATCATTTTTACCCGTGGCAATTTTTTCTTTTAAAGTTAATGGAATTTTTTCGTACCATAGCAAGAACTGAGCTTTTTTGTCACAGAAAAAAAACAAAATGTGTGTTCTTTTTATTTATTGGGCTTATTTTCCCTTTTTCGTTTTTCCAGGAAAAAGGCCCATTGGGGGATTGGGAGGATCCTACCTCATTCGTCCCACCGAACCTTTCATTTGGTCTGGTCAGGTTTGGTCTTATCAGGTAGATATTGGCGTATAGAATGATGATGGACAGAAAGTTGAGAAGGGAGGCTTTGCTGGATGGTACCACTGTGTCCTCTAGCAATGATCGAGATGCAGAATCATTGAAACGTTATTGGAAAACACAAGTCCCAGGAAAGATCTGAATGTTCCTACAGAGGCTTGCAAAACATTCTCTTCCCACAGAAGATGTTAGAGCACATAGAAACATGGCGACTTCGAGTGCATGTGGTCTATGTGGTGCAGTAGACTCATGGAGACATTCTATGCTCGAATGCTCAATGTCAAGGTGAGTGGGCGATGGTAGATGGTGACTTGGCGGGACATCTATGTGGAACAACAAAACCCAGCGCGAGGCAGTGGATATTCACAATGATCAACACTGTCTCACTCGTCCTTTGTCCGTCTAGTACTAATGATGTGGGCAATTCGGTGGACGCCAAGGAACGCAATACATGAGGAGGTATATCAAAGCCCATTGGCCACACATCAATTCATTAATATGTTTATATCTGACCTGAAGGTACTGTTGGCGACGACTAGTAGAACAACGACAACACCAAGGGCATCAATAGCGCGACCAAGAGCTCCGCCGACAAGTTTCTGTTGGGGAACATAGTAATTTCAATAAAATTCCTATGCACACGCAAGATCATGGTGATGCATAGCAACGAGAGGGGAGAGTGTTTTCCACGTACCCTCGTAGACCGTAAGCGGAAGCGTTATGACAACGCGGTTGATGTAGTCGTACGTCTTCACGATCCGACCGATCCAAGCACCGAACGTACGGCACCTCCAAGTTCAGCACACGTTCAGCTCGATGACGATCCCCGGACTCCGATCCAGCAGGGTGTCGGGGATGAGTTCCGTCAGCACGACGGCGTGGTGACGGTGATGATAGTCTACCGACGCAGGGCTTCGCCTAAGCACCGCTATGATATGACCGAGGGGGAATATGGTGGAGGGGGGCACCGCACACGGCTAAGGAACGATCACGAAGATCAACTTGTGTGTTCTAGGGTGCCCCCTTCCCCCGTATATAAAGGAGCAAGAGGGGAGGCCGGCCGGCCCTTGGGGGCGCGCCAAGGAGGAGGAGTCCTCCTCCTAGTAGGAGTAGGACTCCCTCTTTCCTACTCCTACTAGGAGGGGGAAATGAAGGGGGAGAGGGAGAGGGAAAGAGGGGGGCGCCGCCCCCCTCTCCTAGTCCAATTCGGACCAGAGGGGGAGGGGGCACGCGGCCCATCCTGGCTGCTCCTCTCTCTCTCCACTAAAGCCCATAAGGCCCATTACTTCTCCCGGGGGGGGGGGGGGGTCCCGGTAACCCTCCAGCACTCCGGTTTTCTCCGAAATCACCCGGAACACTTCCGGTGTCTGAATATAGTCGTGCAATATATCAATCTTTATGTCTCGACCATTTCGAGACTCCTCGTCAAGTCCGTGATCATATCTGGGACTCCGAACAACCTTCGGTACATCAAAACTTATAAACTCATAATAAAACTGTCATCGTAACGTTAAGCGTGCGGACCCTACGGGTTCGAGAACTATGTAGACATGACCTAGAACTGTTTCTGGTAAATAACCAATAGCGGAACCTGGATGCTCATATTGGCTCCTACATATTCTACGAAGATCTTTATCGGTCAAACCGCATAACAACATACGTTGTTCCCTTTGTCGGTATGTTACTTGCCCGAGATTCGATCGTCGGTATCCAATACCTAGTTCAATCTCGTTACCGGCAAGTCTCTTTACTCGTTCTGTAATACATCATCCCGTAACTAACTCATTAGTTGTAATGCTTGCAAGGCTTAAGTGATGTGTATTACCGAGAGGGCCCAGAGATACCTCTCCGACAATCGGAGTGACAAAACCTAATCTTGAAATACGCCAACCCAACATGTACCTTCGGAGACACCTGTAGAGCACCTTTATAATCACCCAGTTACGTTGTGACGTTTGGTAGCACACAAAGTGTTCCTCCGGTAAACGGGAGTTGCATAATCTCATAGTTGTAGGAACTTTGTATAAGTCATGAAGAAAGCAATAGCAACATACTAAACAATCAAGTGCTAGGCTAACGGAATGGGTCAAGTCAATCACATCGTTCTCCTAATGATGTGATCCCGTTAATCAAATGACAACACATGTCTATGGTTAGGAAACATAACCATCTTTGATTAATGAGCTAGTCAAGTAGAGGCATACTAGTGACATTAAGTTTGTCTATGTATTCACACATGTATCATGTTTCCGGTTAATACAATTCTAGCATGAATAATAAACATTTATCATGATATGAGGAAATAAATAATAACTTTATTATTGCCTCTAGTGCATATTTCCTTCAGTCTCCCACTTGCACTAGAGTCAATAATCTAGATTACACAGTAATGATTCTAACACCCATGGAGTCTTGGTGCTGATCATGTTTTCCTCGTGGAAGAGGCTTAGTCAACGGGTCTGCAACATTCAGATTCATATGTATCTTGCAAATATCTATGTATCCCACCTGGACTTGGTCCCGGATGGAATTGAAGCGTCTCTTGATGTGCTTGGTCCTCTTGTGAAATCTGGATTCCTTTGCCAAGGCAATTGCACCAGTATTGTCACAAAAGATCTTCATTGGTCCCGATGCACTAGGTATGACACCTAGATCGGAAATGAACTCCTTCATCCAGACTCCTTCATTTGCTGCTTCCGAAGCAGCTATGTGGTCCGCTTCGCATGTAGATCCTGCTACGAGGCTTTGTTTAGAACTGCACCAACTGACAGCTCCACCGTTTAATATAAACACGTATCCGGTTTGCGATTTAGAATCGTCCGTATCAGTGTCAAAGCTTGCATCGACGCAAACATTTACGACAAGCTCTTTGTCACCTTCATAAATGAGAAACATATCCTTAGTCCTTTTCAAGTATTTCAGGATGTTCTTGACCGCTGTCCAGTGATCCACTCCTGGATTACTTTGGTACCTCCCTGCTAAACTAATAGCAAAGCACACATCAGGTCTGGTACACAGCATTGCATACATGATAGAGCATATGGCTGAAGCATAGGGAACTCCTTTCATTTTCTCTCTATCTTTTGCAGTGGTCGGGCATTGAGTCTGACTCAACTTCACACCTTGTAATACAGGCAAGAATCCTTTCTTTGCCTGATCCATCTTGAACTTTTTCAAAACTTTATCAAGGTATGTGCTTTGTGAAAGTCCAATCAAGCGTCTTGATCTATCTCTATAGATCTTGATGCCCAATATGTAAGCAGCTTCACCGAGGTCTTTCATTGAAAAACTTTTATTCAAGTATCCTTTTATGCTATCCAGAAATTCTATATCATTTCCAATCAACAATATGTCGTCCACATATAATATCAGAAATGCTACAGAGCTCCCACTCACTTTCTTGTAAATACAGGCTTCTCCAAAAGTCTGTATAAAACCATATGCTTTGATCATACTATCAAAGCGTTTATTCGAACTCCGAGAGGCTTGCACCAGACCATAAATGGATCGCTGGAGCTTGCACACTTTGTTAGCTCCCTTAGGATCGACAAAACCTTCCGGTTGCATCATATACAACTCTTCTTCCATAAATCCATTCAGGAATGCAGTTTTGACATCCATCTGCCATATTTCATAATCATAAAATGCGGCAATCGCTAACATGATTCGGACAGACTTAAGCATCGCTACGGGTGAGAAGGTCTCATCGTAGTCAACCCCTTGAACTTGTCGAAAACCTTTTGCAACAAGTCGAGCTTTGTAAACAGTAATGTTACCGTCAGTGTCAGTCTTCTTCTTGAAGATCCATTTATTCTCTATTGCTTGCCGATCATCGGGCAAGTCAACCAAAGTCCACACTTTGTTCTCATACATGGATCCCATCTCAGATTTCATGGCTTCAAGCCATTTTGCGGAATCTGGGCTCACCATCGCTTCTTCATAGTTCGTAGGTTCACCATGATCTAGTAGCATGACTTCCAGAATAGGATTACCGTACCACTCTGGTGCGGATCTTACTCTGGTTGATCTACGAAGTTCAGTAACAACTGGATCTGAAGTTTCATGATCATCATCATTAACTTCCTCACTAATTGGTGTAGGTGTCACAGGAACCGATTTCTGTGATGAACTACTTTCCAATAAGGGAGCTAGTACTGTTACCTCATCAAGTTCTACTTTCCTCCCACTCACTTCTTTCGAGAGAAACTCCTTCTCTAGAAGGGATCCATTCTTAGCAACGAATGTCTTGCCTTCGGATCTGTGATAGAAGGTGTACCCAACTGTCTCCTTTGGGTATCCTATGAAGACACATTTTTCCGATTTGGGTTCGAGCTTATGAGGTTGAAGCTTTTTCACATAAGCATCGCAACCCCAAACTTTCAGAAACGACAACTTTGGTTTCTTGCCTAACCATATTTCATAAGGAGTCGTCTCAACGGATTTTGATGGTGCTCTATTTAACGTGAATGCGTCCGTCTCTAAAGCATAACCCCAAAACGATAGCGGTAAATCGGTAAGAGACATCATAGATCGCACCATATCTAGTAAAATACGATTACGACGTTCGGACACACCATTACGCTGTGGTGTTCCAGGTGGCATGAGTTGCGAAACTATTCCGCATTGTTTCAAATGTAGACCAAACTCGTAACTCAAATATTCTCCTCCATGATTAGATTGTAGAAACTTTATTTTCTTGTTACGATGATTTTCAACTTCACTCTGAAATTCTTTGAACTTTTCAAATGTTTCAAATTTATGCTTCATTAAGTAGATATACCCATATCTGCTTAAATCATCTGTGAAGGTGAGAAAATAACGATATCCGCCACGAGCTTCAACATTCATTGGACCACATACATCTATATGTATGATTTCTAACAAATCTGTTGCTCTCTCCATAGTACCGGAGAACAGCGTTTTAGTCATCTTGCCCATGAGGCACGGTTCGCAAGTACCAAGTGATTCATAATCAAGTGGTTCCAAAAGTCCATCAGTATGGAGTTTCTTCATGCGTTTTACACCGATATGACCTAAACGGCAGTGCCACAAATAAGTTGCACTATCATTATCAACTCTGCATCTTTTGGCTTCAACATTATGAATATATGTATCACTACTATCGAGATTCATCAAAAATAGACCACTCTTTAAGGGTGCATGACCATAAAAGATATTACTCATATAAATAGAACAACCATTATTCTCTGATTTAAATGAATAACCGTCTCGCATCAAACAAGATCCAGATATAATGTTCATGCTCAACGCTGGCACCAAATAACAATTATTTAGGTCTAAAACTAATCCCGAAGGTAGATGTAGAGGTAGCGTGCCGACCGCGATCACATCGACTTTGGAACCATTTCCCACGTGCATCGTCACCTCGTCCTTGGCCAGTGTTCGCTTATTCCGTAGTCCCTGTTTCGAGTTGCAAATATTAGCAACAGAACCAGTATCAAATACCCAGGTGCTACTGCAAGCTCTAGTAAGGTACACATCAATAACATGTATATCACATATACCTTTGTTCACCTTGCCATCCTTCTTATCCGCCAAATACTTGGGGCAGTTCTGCTTCCAGTGACCAGTTTGCTTGCAGTAGAAGCACTTAGTTTCAGGCTTAGGTCCAGACTTGGGTTTCTTCTCTTGAGCAGCAACTTGCTTGCTGTTCTTCTTGAAGTTCCCCTTCTTCTTCCCTTTGCCCTTTTTCTTGAAACTAGTGGTCTTGTTGACCATCAACACTTGATGCTCCTTCTTGATTTCTACCTCCGCAACTTTTAGCATTGCGAAGAGCTCGGGAATTGTCTTTTCCATCCCTTGCATATTATAGTTCATCACGAAGCTCTTGTAGCTTGGTGGTAGTGATTGGAGAATTCTGTCAATGACGCTATCATCCGGAAGATTAACTCCCAGTTGAATCAAGTGATTATTATACCCCAGACATTTTGAGTATATGCTCACTGATAGAACTATTCTCCTCCATCTTGCAGCTATAGAACTTATTGGAGACTTCATATCTCTCAATCCGGGAATTTGCTTGAAATATTAACTTCAACTCCTAGAACATCTCATATGCTCCATGACGTTCAAAACGTCGTTGAAGACCCGATTCTAAGCCGTAAAGCATGGCACACTGAACTATTGAGTAGTCATCAGCTTTGCTCTGCCAGACGTTCATAACATCTGGCGTTGCTCCTGCAGCAGGCCTGGCACCCAGCGGTGCTTCCAGGACGTAATTCTTCTGTGTAGCAATGAGGATAATCCTCAAGTTATGGACCCAGTCCGTGTAATTGCTACCATCATCTTTCAACTTTGCTTTCTCAAGGAACGCATTAAAATTCAACGGAACAACAGCACGAGCCATCTATCTACAACAAACATAGATAAGCAAAATACTATCAGGTACTAAGTTCATGATAAATTTAAGTTCAATTAATCATATTACTTAAGAACTCTCACTTAGACAGACATCTCTCTAGTCATCTAAGTGATCACGTGATCCAAATCAACTAAACCATAACCGAGATCACGTGAGATGGAGTAGTTTTCAATGGTGAACGTCACTATGTTGATCATATCTACTATATGATTCACGCTCGACCTTTCGGTCTCCATGTTCCGAGGCCATATCTGCATATGCTAGGCTCGTCAAGTTTAACCTGAGTATTCCGCGTGTGCAAAACTGGCTTGCACCCGTTGTAGATGGACGTAGAGCTTATCACACCCGATCATCACGTGGTGTCTGGGCACGATGAACTTTGGCAACGGTGCATACTCAGGGAGAACACTTCTTGATAATTACTGAGAGATCATCTTAAAATGCTACCGTCAATCAAAGCAAGATAAGATGCATAAAGGATAAACATCACATGCAATCAATATAAGTGATATGATATGGCCATCATCATCTTGTGCTTGTGATCTCCATCTTCGAAGCACCGTCATGATCACCATCGTCACCGGCGCGACACCTTGATCTCCATCGTAGCATCGTTGTCGTCTCACCAACTATTGCTTCTACGACTATCGCTACCGCTTAGTGATAAACTAAAGCAATTACAGGGCGTTTGCATTTCATACAATAAAGCGACAACCATATGGCTCCTGCCAGTTGCCGATAACTCGGTTACAAAACATGATCATCTCATACAATAAAATATAGCATCACGTCTTGACCATATCACATCACAACATGCCCTACAAAAACAATTTAGACGTCCTCTACTTTGTTGTTGCAAGTTTTACGTGGCTGCTACGGGCTAAGCAAGAACCGTTCTTACCTACGCATCAAAACCACAACGATAGTTCATCAAGTTAGTGCTGTTTTAACATTCGTAAGGACTGGGCGTAGCCACACTCGGTTCAACTAAAGTTGGAGAAACTGACACCCGCCAGCCACCTGTGTGCAAAGCACGTCGGTAGAACCAGTCTCGCGTAAGCGTACACGTAATTCGGTCTGGGCCGCTTCATCCAACAATACTGCCTAACCGAAGTATGACATGCTGGTAAGCAGTATGACTTGTATCGCCCACAACTCACTTGTGTTCTACTCGTGCATATAACATCAACACATAAAACCTGGCTCGGATGCCACTGTTGGGGAACGTAGTAATTTCAAAAGTTTTCCTACGCACACGCAAAATCATGGTGATGCATAGCAACGAGAGGGGAGAGTGTTGTCCACATACCCACGTAGACCATAAGCGGAAGCATTATGACAACACGGTTGATGTAGTCGTACATCTTCACGATCCGACCAATGCAAGCACCAAACGTACGGCACATCCGAGTTCAGCACACGTTCAGCTCGATGACGATCCCCGGACTCCGATCCAGCAGGATGTCGGGGATGAGTTCCGTCAGCACGACGGCATGGTGACGGTGATGATGTTCTACCGACGCAGGGCTTCGCCTAAGCACCGCTACGATATGACCGAGGTGGAATATGGTGGAGGGGGGCACCGCACACGACTAAGGAACGATCACGAAGATCAACTTGTGTGTTCTAGGGTGCCCCCTACCCCCGTATATAAAGGAGCAAGAGGGGAGGCCGGCCGGCCCTTGGGGGCGCGCCAAGGAGGAGGAGTCCTCCTCCTAGTAGGAGTAGGACTCCCTCTTTCCTACTCCTACTAGGAGGGGGAAAGGAAGGGGAGAGGGAGAGGGAAAGAAGGGGGCGCCGCCCCCCCTCTCCTAGTCCAATTTGGACCAGAGTGGGAGGGGGCGCGCGGCCCATCTTGGCTGCTCCTCACTCTCTCCACTAAAGCCCATAAGGCCCATTACTTCTCCCGGGGGGGGGGGGTTCCGGTAACCCTCCGGCACTCCTGTTTTCTCCGAAATCACCCGGAACACTTCCGGTGTCCAAATATAGTCGTCCAATATATCAATCTTTATGTCTCGACCATTTAGAGACTCCTCGTCATGTCCATGATCATATCCGGGACTCCGAACAACCTTCGGTACATCAAAACTTATAAACTCATAATAAAACTGTCATCGTAACGTTAAGCGTGCGGACCCTACGGGTTCGAGAACTATGTAGACATGACCTAGAACTATTTCTGGTAAATAACCAATAGCGGAACCTGGATGCTCATATTGGCTCCTACATATTCTACGAAGATCTTTATCGGTTAAACCGCATAACAACATACGTTGTTCCCTTTGTCATCGGTATGTTACTTGCCCGAGATTCGATCGTCGGTATCCAATACCTAGTTCAATCTCGTTACCGACAAGTCTCTTTACTCGTTCTGTAATACATCATCCCGTAACTAACTCATTAGTTATAATGCTTGCAAGGCTTAAGTGATGTGTATTACCGAGAGGGCCCAGAGATACCTCTCCGACAATCGGAGTGACAAAACCTAATCTCGAAATACGCCAACCCAACATGTACCTTCGGAGACACCTGTAGAGCACCTTTATAATCACCCAGTTACGTTGTGACGTTTGGTAGCACACAAAGTGTTCCTCCGGTAAACGGGAGTTGCATAATCTCATAGTTGTAGGAACTTTGTATAAGTCATGAAGAAAGCAATAGCAACATACTAAACGATCAAGTGCTAGGCTAACGGAATGGGTCAAGTCAATCACATCGTTCTCCAAATGATGTGATCCCGTTAATCAAATGACAACACATGTCTATGGTTAGGAAACATAACCATCTTTGATTAATGAGCTAGTCAAGTAGAGGCATACTAGTGACATTAAGTTTTTCTATGTATTCACACATGTATCATGTTTCCGGTTAATACAATTCTAGCATGAATAATAAACATTTATCATGATATGAGGAAATAAATAATAACTTTATTATTGCCTCTAGGGCATATTTCCTTCAGTTTTGCAATGACACATGTGTACGCGCCAATATTCAGGGTGTAGACTAGCGAGGCTGCTGCAGCTGTCTGTCGAGACACACTGGGTAACTTCATGGGCAGTTTGGCTCTTGTTTTGCACGGAATAATGGATGTGGCTTTTTAGAAGTAGTAGCATGGGAAGAAGGTTTGTCACTTGCACAAAATCTATCCCTTATAATTTCATCATCGCGTCGGATTCAAGGGATATACAAGAAGATATCCCATGGTGTATGCTCTTTGCGGATGATGTGGTGCTAGATGACGATAGTCAGACGGGGTAAATAAGAAGTTAGAGTTATGAAGACAAACCTTTAGATCGAAAGGGTTTAGACTTAGTAGAACTAAAATCGAGTACATAATGTGCGGTTTCAGTACTACTAGGTGTGAGGAGGAGGAGGTTAGCCTTGATGGCCAGGTGGTACCTCAGAAGGACACCTTTGATATTTGGTGTCAATGCTGCAGGAGGATGGGGGTATTGATGAAGATGTGAATCATCGAATCAAAGCCGGATGGATGAAGTGGCGCCAAGCTTCTGGCATTCTCTGTGACAAGAGAGTGCCACAAAAGTTAAAGGGCAAGTTCTATAGGACGGCGGTTCGACCCGTAATGTTGTTGTAGCGACCCGACCCGAATGGATCAAGTCTCTGTGCTTAAGTATCATCCCTGGATTGGTATGCTGACACACACAGTACTCGAGGATTTATAACAGAGGTAAATCACATGTATAAAGTAACGTAAATACTATTACCTCAATCCAAAATAGCGGAAGTAACAAGGTTGTGGATTCCCATCAACACCAACGGCAAAGTTGAGTATAGGAAATCATAACCCTAACGTATCACTTACTCGTCGTAAGATCCTGCAACATGAGATGTTGCAGCCACAAAGGGTCAGTACAATGAATGTACTGGCAAATTCACACCATAGAGCAATGATGAATAAAGGCTATCACTACATGCATATTTGGCTGGTGGAAAAGCTCTATGGTTACAGTTTTTGCATAAAGCCAGTTTTTCCCTACTACAAAGGAATAAATTTATTTAACTATCATGGTGGTTGTTAAACATTGAGAATGGTTGACAGCATTCTCAATCCCAATTAAAAGTACTCATTAATAACCCAGCAATATTAATTTAAAGTAACATGATGAGATTCACATGATATCCAAATACTAGATACTCAAGATGTCCATAACCAGGGACACGACTAATCATGATTAGTTTATACACTCTGCAGAGGTTTGCGCACTTTTCCCCACATGACTCAATCTCCTCCGTTTGGTTTCTCGCACTACATGGTGTTTGAGAAACGGATGACCGAGACATAGTCTTTCAGAAGCGGTTGCACCTTACGTAGAGGGTAGACCGTACCAACCTACATCCCCTACATCTGCTAGTCTACCCTGTAAGAATTCGCATGACTTAGCCAACTATGCTAGAGCCCATAATAGCATGTGGCTGCACACGGAAGTTTCTAGTATGAATAATCTTATGATCCCTTTGAGCCTGGGTGGCGGTCCGAAGAAAAACAGGCAAGTCCTGGAAACCCAGGTGCCTAAACAGGCAAGTCCTGGAGTAACCAAGTGCCTCAATCCACCCAGATGTGTGTTTAAGTTGCCACCTTAAATAAACCATTAATTAACAATCTCACATCTGTCATGGAAATTCACTCACCCAATCCACGTCTACTAGCATAGCATGGCATAATAAGCAAACATAGAAGTAACTCCCAAGGGTTTGAAAATAAAACAGGTAATAGGTGCTACCTCATCTACTTCCCATAACCCACAATTTAATTAGATCCTAATCATGCAATGTTTGTGGATTGATCTAATGCATAAAACTGGGTAGTAGAAAAGGTATGATCAAAGTGTGAACTTGCCTGCAATGTTGATGAAGATGATTCGCACTCAACTCATGATAGTTCTACTCGTCACACTTCGGTCAATCTATCGTGAGGAAGCAATTGTAACCACACATAAGCAATCACTCAAAAGATCGGAATGAACGAAGAACAATTCAGAAAACATCAAAATCAAGCAAACAACTCTTGCAACATAAAACAATTTCTAGCAGTACCAAAGTTATGTGACTTTGGCCTTATCATAAAGTTTAGGTCAAGAGCTTCAAATAGCAAAAAGAATCAACTAAAACGGAGTTATAAAACTCAAGTTACGATCAAACGAAGTTCAAATACAAAACTATTTGAATTCAAATTTTAAACTTTCAAAAACATGTTTAAGTTGTTTTATGGGATAGAGGATATCATAACGAAGAGGTGGGCGTTGGTTTCGTCTGATTTGGATACACGGTTGAAAAGATGTGGTCGTTTGAAAAACAGGGGCCAATCTGTAAATAAAATATTCACGGATGGGTCCCTGGCCGAAATTTAAACAGAAAAAGAAAAAGACTAAATAGTGAACGTTCGCTACGAAAACCTAACGAACGAAAACGTTCGCTGAAACTACCTAAACAAAAACGTTCATTAAATAGATCTAAAAAAACTAAACCATTTTTTTAACAAAACCGAGAAAACCAGCGACCGGGGCAACAGTTTTTTACCGGTTGGCAGTGGTTTTCGACGAAGAACCAGTGACGGCGGTTACTCCGGCGAAACGGGACGGCGGCGGCGGCTCGGGTCCGGCCGGGGCGGCAGCTCCGGTGGCCCTCCGGCTCGGCGGAGTAGTTGGGGAGGTGCGGCGCGAAGAGGGGAAGACGGTGGCGGTGTCGGCGCTCGGCTGCGGAGCCGGAACGACGTGCGGCGGTGGCGACAGATCTCGTCGGAGCTTGCAACTCTGGCGAGGGTTAGTGCGGGTGGCGGCGAGATGCGGGAGGGGCGGCGGCGCGAGAAGAGAGAGGGGAAGGGGTGCCGACCTCGGCTTTAAAGGCCAGGGGCCTCGGGAGGCGTGGGCGAGGGGCAAGGCGCGGCGGCGGCGATGTCGTGGCGGCGACGGACTCGGGAGAAGTCCCGGTCGGGGACGACGGGTGAGGCGGAGAGGGGCTGGGCCGTGGCCTGGCCTGGGAGCTGGGCCGGCCCAGTTCGGCGGAAGGTTTTTCTTTTTTAAACATTTTTCCAGCAAAACAAAAAGAAACGCAAAATAAATAAAATTTTTACTTAGGCGTATAATATATCAAAATTTTCAGAAAAAGATTTTCTACAGCGTGAACATTTTTCTAAAGTCAAATAAAATACACACAAATTCAAATAAAGCAAAGAGTGCTTCAGCCTTAGTAAAATCCAGTAAAAATCATTTTAAAAATACCAAAATTAATTCAAATTTATTTCTCTCCAATTTTCTGATGTAGGGAATCATGTTACCCTATTTTCCATATATTTTATTTTTGGAGAAAAATAATTTGAATAAAACTCAAATAACTCCAAATTGAAAAATAAATTCAAAAGAACTTTGAATTTAATTCTTTGAAACTCCCAACTCATATTTCATATGTTTTGAAGAAGTCATTTTATCTTCGCTCGTGAAAATCATTGAGTTGCGTGAAGTTTATGAATCGAAATATTTCCAAATGAAATTCAAATATTTTCAAATACCCTTTCATTTAAATAAATGGAAGAAGTCATGTCATCTTCTCTCCAGGGTTTTGTATTTGAAAAGAATTTGAACTCACGGAGATCATAAAAGCAAGATGAAAGTTTGGGAAAGTCCTTTTATTCCCTCTCATTTATCTTTCAAACAGTTTCGAATTTCACTCAATTTCACACAATCAATCAAATCTATCTATTTATTATAACATTCCAAAATTTAGAATTTTGGGATGTTACAAACCTACCACCCTTAAAATGAATCTCGTCCTCGAGATTCAGAAAGGCTAGCAAGAAATAGGTTAGGGTAGGGGGTCTTCAAAATCCATCGATCGTCTCCGGGGTCTCGGGTGCTACCACCCTTAGAAGCATCGTTACGGTTCCATCAAAACTCATATACTCCATCCTTATTCCAGACAGTGTCGGTCTTCTCAGATCCTTCAGGAAAATTCCTTCTCTGGGCTCTTCCGGTAATGGCATAACCTTTTTCTTAATTCATGTATCCATTTATCTTGGTACGGTTATTCCGAGACTGGGTCTTCTTAGCTGACGGGTCTGGCGCCAATAATAAACAAATATCGATATCTCATGGTGGTCAACAATTTATGGTTTCTCCTGCAAGAAACGGGTCTGGGTTGAACCTCACCGTATGACCTACATTTGGCAACAGCGGCCTTGTACAAGGGAAAATACTTATACCATTCTAAGGTTCAAACAAGGTCTTGATCGTCGTCTCTCTACTATAGGTAAGTCACTCAGATTTACCATCCCACATAGCAAGGCGAATAATAAGAGTAAGTCGGTATGGTGATCAATCCATCCCGCACCCAAATCATTACCTTGTATATGGTTTAGCGAATCTCGCATTCTAACACTTGGTCATCCTCACAAGCATTGCAGAATTTCTCTTGTCGACGAACCAAGTTCGGATAAATCCATTGATTCTGCAAGCCAATCAAACATCTATCGGTCCTTCACAACTCTCAGGTTTTGCGTTACTCCTATAAATTCGTCTGTGGGTAAAGGCATATCCTCTTCCAGGGTTTTCCTTCAGCAAGAGTGTGCTTGCTTCTTGGCAGGTCCTGGGGCCTGTGGGTTATGGCCCATCTCATCACTTGTAAACCTTGCACTTATCATCGAGCAACTGATCGTTATTCCAAGTTCCAACTTCCTAGTATTCTTAAATCCATCCAATTGTATTGTCTTCCTTCCTTCTATTAGTACCAAACTAAGACGTGATTACTCAAACTCATCATGGAATTTCCATTGCTCCATATTTCCAACATAATATCTTCGTTATATCCAACAGTACTTCATCCCTTCATACTCTTGGGATGTCCCACATACCGAGATAAAAACTTTACTTATGAAGTCCATACTCCACTTCGTGGAACATCATTATCCTCTCCAGGATCAAGCGTCCTTATGGGGAAATATTGGCCATCTCTGCATGGCACTTCTTCAATTGGGAAACGTGAAACACATCATGAACTCCTGACAGTCCTTCGGGTGACTAGAACTTGTTGGCCACTTCTCCCATACGCTCCAAACTCGGTATGGTCTTACAAATCTCGGGGCTGACTTTCCCTTAACTCCAAATCGTTTAACTCCTCACAGAGGGGACACACGAAGACATGCTTTGTCTCCAATTTCATAGACTACCGCCTTGCGTTTTTGAGTCTGCATAACTGTTCTGCCAGGACTGAGCTACCTTCAGTCTATCTTGAATCAACTTAACATTCTCTTCTGACTCCTTGATCATATTTGGTCCAAACAACTGACGGTCTCCAACTTTATCCCACGTCAACGGTGTCTGGCTCCTTCTCCCATACAAAGCTTTAAAAGGGGCCATCTTCAAACTGGATTAACAACTGTTGTTGTATGAGAACTCCGCGTAAGGTAGATTATCATCACTACTAGATCCATAATCTGGCGCACACGCTCTCAACATGTCCTCCAGAATCTGATTGACTCGATTTATCCATCTGTCTGCGGATGAAAGGCTGTACTCAACTCTAGCCTAGTACCCAAAGTGTGGTGCAGCTGATTCCAAAACTTTGAGGTAAACTGTGTTCCTTTATCTGTTACGATGGTCCTCGGAACTCTATGCAGACATACGATCCTGGTCAAATATATCTTGGCCAACTTCGCACTTGTATAGGTGGTTTTCACTGGGATAAAGTGAGCCACTTTGGTCAAGCGAATCAACTACTACCCAGATAGAGTCATGTCATGTTCAGGTTCTGGGAAATCCGGTAATGAAATCCATGCCAAGCTTATCCTACTTCCATTCGGTTATCGGCATAGGCTGTAGTAATCCTGCTAGCTTCTGATGCTCTGCTTTTGCTCTCTCTGGCATACATCACCTACGACTACGTACTCCGCAATATCCTTCTTCATACCAGTCCACTAGAAACGCTCCTTCAAATCCAGATACATCTTGGTGTTTCCAGGGCGAATCGAGTATGGTGAGTCATGAGCCTCCCAAAGTATTAACTTCCTGATCTTTGCATTATTGGGCACATATACACGGCCTCGAACCATAAGGTGTCGTGCTCATCCTTACGAAAACCTTTGGCCTTTCCTTTGCTCATCCTCTCTTTTATCTCGGCAATCTCTTTGTCATCCTTATAAGCTTCACGGATCTTTCCCAACAATGTAGACTGAACTTCCATTGCTGCAACAAGACCTTTGGGAACAATCTCCAACCAAAGTTCCCTGAGATTCTCTGCTAACTCCTTTGGAAATCCTCTGCTTATGAGGGTATTAGTCCTTGTTTACTTTATGGTTGTGTCCTATTTCTCCACAAAGCTTGCATGCACATGGTTTCTTCATAACCCTTCCATAAGGCTTCAATTTCTGGGACAAACCAAGACTTTAGCAAAGTCAACTTGAATTCCTTCCAAGTGGTTACTCCTTGCCATCCATTGATGGTTTGGTACATCCTCCACCAAGTAGCAACACTTCTTTCAAAACACTGAAGAGCATGCTGGGTCATATCCTTTCCGACTATAGGGTCATCCTCCATATGATCCTCCATGTTCTGAATCCATTGGTCCGTCTCCAACTGACTCATCGGTCCAGAAAATATAAGCTCATCTCCATTTATCCTCTATTGGTACATGGGTTTTGGGGTGGGATAAGAGAGATCGAGAGGGATGCACACAGTACAAACAATAGTTTTGAAAAGACAGGTTTTATTGTGGCTGTCGGAAAACATCAAACAAATGACAGCTCACAATCGTCGCATCTAATGTAGGTATAACGAGGTTTGGTCTTCTAATGGTCAATAAATCTTCAATGTCACCAAACTCTTCAAGTCTTGGTCATGTCTCTGATGGCTCCTTCTGATCACGCTTGTCCTTCTCAAGTTCTTTTGCCAAAACATCTCTGTTGATGCGAAGTCTCTCATGACATCCTTTAATATTTTTGGAGTTGGGTTCCAAACTTCTGGGTTTCAATATCCTTGGTATGAGCCATGTCCTTCTATCCTTCAGCTCCTGACTAATCTCCGGTATCTCGAGGTTTTGCTCCTCCAGCTTGCTACTTTCAGCTTCTGGTTCCTGAGTTCTTCACCAATTGCCTCCTTGTCAAATATGACTTCCTAAAGTCCATCTTAAAATCCTTGATGTAATACTCCAGATCCTGGCGATACACCAGCTAAGGTTAAAACCGCATCATTTGCTTGACAGTTGCTCCATCAGCCCTCTACCATTCAATACTTCCGAAGGAATGCATGCTTAACTCAACACGGTAATAATAGCAATAACATCTTGGATATCCATATTTATGCCCTGGTCATTGACATGAACTTTCATTCCATAGTTGATATCTCCTGCCTTAGGGTCTTCTTGACAAAACTTTGATTTCTAATGCTCCATGTTCTGGTCTTTCTCCGATACACCTTGATCTCGGGTATTGACAACTTCCATAGTCTGCCAAGTTCCATAAGGGTAGCCTTCCTAGGTCATACAAATCTGGAAATTCTTCATATTCTCCTAGTCTTCGAAGTCTTTATCCGTCGTAGTTTCCATCATTATAATGCCCGGTAAAATCCTCTTCATTCTGAAGTGGTCTTAGTTGTCCGATATCTGGTCCTTCTTGGAGTGGTCTCATCAGTCGAATCTTCATGTGGTCAAAAGGGGAAAGGGGTATAGTCTCACTAAAAGGAATTTTTGAATAAGCTCAGAAGAGAAGAGAGGTAAAAGATCCTTTTGAAAATGAAGTTGTAGAGAAAATCTTTCCTATGGGCTTGCCAGTTTCTAGGGTCACGTCCTACAGTCAACATGTGCTCTGATACCATCTTGTAGCGACCCGACCCGAATGGATCAAGTCTCTGTGCTTAAGTGTCATCCCTGGATCGGTATGCTGACACACACAGTACTCGAGGATTTATAACAGAGGTAAACCACATGTATAAAGTAACGTAAATACTATTACCTCAATCCAAAATAGCGGAAGTAACAAGGTTGTGGATTCCCATCAACACCAACGGCAAAGTTGAGTATAGGAAATCGTAACTCTAACGTATCACTTACTCATCGTAAGATCCTGCAACATGAGACGTTGCAGCCACAAAGGGTCAGTACAATCAATGTACTAGCAAATTCACACCATAGAGCAATGATGGATAAAGGCTATCACTACATGCATATTTGGCTGGTGGAAAAGCTCTATGGTTACAGTTTTTGCATAAAGCCAGTTTTTCCCTACTACAAAGGAATAAATTTATTTAACTATCATGGTGGTTGTTAAACATTGAGAATGGTTGACAGCATTCTCAATCCCAATTAAAAGTACTCATTAATAACCCAGCAATATTAATTTAAAGTAACATGATGAGATTCACATGATATCCAAATACTAGATACTCAAGATGTCCATAACCGGGGACACGGCTAATCATGATTAGTTTATACACTCTGCAGAGGTTTGCGCACTTTTCCCCACATGACTCGATCTCCTCCGTTTGGTTTCTCGCACTACATGGTGTTTGAGAAACGGATGACCGAGACATAGTCTTTCAGAAGCGCTTGCACCTTACGTAGAGGGTAGATCGTACCAACCTACATCCCCTACATCTGCTAGTCTACCCTGTAAGAGTTCGCACGACTTAGTCAACTATGCTAGAGCCCATAATAGCATGCGGCTGCACACGGAGGTTTCTAGCATGAATAATCTTATGATCCCTTTGAGCCTGGGTGGCAGTCCGAAGAAAAACAGGCAAGTCCTGGAAACCCAGGTGCCTCAATCCACCCAGATGTGTGTTTAGGTTGCCACCTTAAATAAACCATTAATTAACAATCTCACATCTGTCATGGAAATTCACTCACCCAATCCACGTCTACTAGCATAGCATGGCATAATAAGCAAACGTAGAAGTAACTCCCAAGGGTTTGAAAATAAAACAGGTAATAGGTGCTACCTCATCTACTTCCCATAACCCACAATTTAATTAGATCCTAATCATGTAATGTTTGAGGATTGATCTAATGCATAAAACTGGGTAGTAGAAAAGGTATGATCAAAGTGTGAACTTGCCTGCAATGTTGATGAAGATGATTCGCACTCAACTCCTGATAGTTCTACTCGTCACACTCCGGTCAATCTATCGTGAGCAAGCAATTGCAACCTCACATAAGCAATCACTCAAAAGATCGGAATGAACGAAGAACAATTCGGAAAACATCAAAATCAAGCAAACAACTCTTGCAACATAAAACAATTTCTAACAGTACCAAACTTATGTGACTTTGGCCTTATCAGAAAATTTAGGTCAAGAGCTTCAAATAGCAAAAAGAATCAACTAAAACGGAGTTATAAAACTCAAGTTACAATCAAACGAAGTTCAAATACAAAACTATTTGAATTCAAATTTTAAACTTTCAAAAACATGTTTAAGTTGTTTTATGGGATAGAGGAGATCATAACGAAGAGGTGGGCATTGGTTTCATCTGATTTGGATACACGGTTGAAAAGATGCGGTCGTTTGAAAAACAGGGGCCAATCTGTAAATAAAATATTCACGGATGGGTCCTTGGCCGAAATTTAAACAGAAAAAGAAAAAGACTAAATAGTGAACGTTCGCTACGAAAACCTAATGAACTAAAACGTTCGATGAAACTACCTAAATAGAAAACGTTCATTAAATAGATCTAAAAAAACTAAACCGTTTTTTTAACAAAACCGAGAAAACCAGCGGACCGGGGCAACGGTTTTTTACCGGTTGGCAGTGGTTTTCGACGAAGAACCGGCGACGGCGGTTACTCCGGCGAAACGGGACGGCGGTGGCGGCTCGGGTCCGGCCGGGGCGGCAGCTCCGGTGGCCCTCCGGCTCGGCGGAGTAGTTGGGGAGGTGCGGCGCGATGAGGAGGAAGACGGTGGCGGTGTCGGCGCTCGGCTGCGGAGCCGGAACGGCGTGCGGCGGCGGCGACAGATCTTGTTGGAGCTCGCAACTCCGGCGAGGGTTTGCGTGGGTGGCGGCGAGATGCGGGAGGGGCGGCGGCGCGAGAAGAGAGAGGGGAAGGGATGCCGACCTCGGCTTTTAAAGGCCAGGGGCCTCGGGAGGCGTGGGCGAGGGGCAAGGCGCGGCGGCGGCGATGTCGTGGCGACGGCGGACTCGGGAGAAGTCCCGGTCGGGGACGGCGGGTGAGGCGGCGAGGGGCTGGGCCGTGGCCTGGCCTGGGAGCTGGGCCGGCCCAGTTCGGCGGAAGTGGTTTTTTTAAAACATTGTTCCAGCAAAACAAAAAGAAACACAAAATAAATAAAAAATTTAATTAGGCGTATAATATATCAAAAATTTTAGAAAAAGATTTTCTACAGCGTGAACATTTTTCTAAAGTCAAATAAAATACACACAAATTCAAATAAAGCAAAGAGTGCTTCAGCCCTAGTAAAATCCAGTAAAGATCATTTTAAAAATACCAAAATTAATTCAAATTTATTTCTCTCCAATTTTCTGATGTAGGGAATCATGTTACCCTATTTTCCTTATATTTTATTTTTGGAGAAAAATAATTTGAATAAAACTCAAATAACTCCAAATTGAAAAATAAATTCAAAAGAACTTCTAATTTAATTCTTTGAAACTCCCAACTCATATTTCATATGTTTTGAAGAAGTCATTTTATCTTCGCGCGTGAAAATCATTGAGTTGCGTGAAGTTTATGAATCGAAATATTTCCAAATGAAATTCAAATATTTTCAAATACCCTTTCATTTAAATAAATGGAAGAAGTCATGTCATCTTCTCTCCAGGGTTTTGTATTTGAAAAGAATTTGAACTCACGGAGATCATAAAAGCAAGATGAAAGTTTGGGAAAGTCCTTTTATTCCCTCTCATTTATCTTTCAAACAGTTTTGAATTTCACTCAATTTCACACAATCAATCAAATCTATCTATTTATTATAACATTCTAAAATTTAGAATTTTGGGATGTTACAGTTGTATGGTGCTGAGTGTTGGCCGACTAAAAGGCGACATGTTCAACAGTTAGGCATGGCGGAGATGCGTATGTTGAGATGGATGTGTGGCCACACGAGGAAGGATCGAGTCCGGAATGATGATATACGAGATAGAGTTGGGGTAGCACCTATTGAATAGAAGCTTGTCCAACATCGTGTATGATAGTTTTGGCATATTCAGCGCAGGCCTCCAGAAACTACAGTGCATAGCGGACGGCTAAAGCGTGCACACAATGTCAAGAGAGGGCGGGGTAGACCGAATTTGACATGTCAGCCTGTGCATTCGGTTTTTTCGGTTTGATTCGGTTCGGTTTATACGGTTATCGGTTTATACGGTTTTTATACTTCGGTTTATACGATTTTATACATAGATACGGTTCGGTTTCGGTTGTAACCGTTTGCTTTCGGTTCGGTTTCGGTAATAACCAAATTAACCAAAGTTGACGCGAACTTCTGATCAAGACATGGTTCTGCTACATGAAGAAACAAATTTAGTATATGTCCAATACAAGTAAGGGGTACAACCGTACAAGCACAACCTAGTGACGTGTTTGAAGAAATTCTACACAATTTATGTTCCAGTACAAGCACTTAGTACATACAAGCACAATCTAGTACAAGGTCAAGACTACAAATACAAGCACTAGCAAAACTACATAATAACACAAGGCACAAATCAATCCAGTACAAGCACTTAGACACTTAGTACATATCCAGTACAATAACATGAAGAAATTCTGGAACAGTACCTGTTCAGTACAATAACATGAAGAAATTCTGGAACAAAGACATGTCCAGCATGAATCAAGCATGAGAACACATCAAGATAATAAACTCCATTACAAGTTCATATGAAATTCTGGCGCATAAGAGTACATTAAATTCTAGAACAACCAAGTTCGACACAGCCAAAGTTCAACATATTGCAAAATGGGTTCAACACATGACAGATGACACACACAAACTTCATCACTTCAGGCAGCAACTTGCACAAGTTTCCACTCCAGTTCCACACATGAAGATCAATCAATCGATATTACACCATTATCCTCCAATCGAAGGGCTCCCACACCTACAAAAAGTAACAGAAATATTGCATGATCAAGTAAATAACATAAATTTTGCATGGTCATTGAAATAACTGAAATGCACATCCATTTAAGTACCTTCCTCCAGTTTGGTCAACTCAGCAAGATCAAGTTCAACATTGATAGGCTTACTACGTAGCCAATCTTGTGTACATATCAACGCTTGGAGTGTCGCTGGTGTCAAAGAGCTTCTAAAGTCATCAAGAATACGGCCACTAGTGCTAAAAGCTGATTCAGAAGCAACCGTTGAGATAGGGATTGCTAGTATATCACGAGCCATTTTTGACAAGACAGGAAAGCGAGCAGCATTCAACTTCCACCACTCAAGAAGGTCAAATTCTGCAGTCAACTCTTCGGTATCCTCAGCTAGGTACTTGTCTAATTCAGTTCTCATATTTGAGCTAGTGCTACCCTCTCCACAAGTTCTCATTCTCTTCTTGTTGTAGCGTGACCTCATAAGAGAACTTTCAGAAGCATTTTCACTAGCACGAGCTTGTGATGCTAATTCACTAGTAGAACTGGTTCCATATAATTCTTTGTATTCTCCAAAAAGAGAGACAAATTCATTGTGTGAAGAAGTCAAGATTCTGTTACCTATTATACAGTCATAGGTGTCTTCAACCATGTCCTTAAAGAAATGAGATTCCTTGATCCTTGCATAAAGAATTAAGACAAGAGAAGACAAGTTAGAAAGACATTAAGAATAACATACATATATTTGACAAAAGAACAACAACCAATCAACCACATACCTAGGATCAAGGATGGCCGCAATGAATATATATTTGTTCATCTTTTCAGGATCACCCCAATACTTCTCATACTTCACTTTCATCTTGATAGCCATGCATTTAAATATTTCATCATCACCACAAATCACATGATCACTCCATTCACCCAAACAAAAGTTAACATCAGCAATCTCTTCCAAGAAGGTGTTGGTTGTAACATACTTGGTGCCAGAAACCTTATTAGTGAGGTCATAGAAGTGTTGGAGGAATTGTTTGAACTCACGAATATATACCCAATCACTTTGAGTTGGAGGACCCCGCTGGTCAAGAGCATCGGGCTTAGGTTCTGGACCAGTTTTTTCCAACCCGGTCTTGTAGTTGGGATCATGAAGTGCATATTGCTCAAATGCCCTCTCAAATTTCTCAACATTGTCTAGCATTACAAATGTAGAGTTCCATCTAGTAGCCACATCAATATTAATCAAACCTTTGCTCGCTACCTTGCTGAGCTGCACACACTTCTTAAATACATCCAGTCTAGTTGGGGAGGCTCTAACAAACTTGATAGCATGGCGAATTCTGTTTACAGGATGGCACATTATCTTTAGCCCATCTTGAACCACAAGATTAACAATGTGAGCCACACACCTCAGGTGAAGATATTGGCTTCTTGCATGTGTGCAGCCCCTATTAGTCAAAGATCTCTTCATGTAGGCTAAGCAAGTGTCATTATAACTCGCATTATCTACGGTAATAGTGCACACTCGTTCAATGCCCCACTCAATCAGTAATTTTTCTAACGATTTCCCAATATCGTCCCCTTTGTGTCCATCTACCAAGACAAAGCTAATAATTTTCTTCCTAAGGTTCCACGCAGAATCGATGAAATGTGCAGTAAGAACCATGTAGCTTTGTTGTCTTTTTGATGTCCATGTATCAGTGGTGAGGCAAACAGTTTGACGTGAAACGATGAAATATTTTCTAAGCATAGCTTTCTCAGTTTCATAAACAGCAATGATATCTCTATACATAGTGGTCCTAGATGGCACATTGAACCTAGGGCAAGCTTTAGACATGAAGAACCTAAAACCTTCTTTCTCTGCAAATATGAACGGAAGCTCATCTACCACAATCATGCGAGCAAATGCTTCTCTAACTTCTTTCTCATTGTATTGCCAAGGAACCACAGAGTTGCCATCAGCACAAACTTGGTAGGTAAGCTCGGTCTGATTGCTACCGATGTGGGCAGGATTTTTTTTGCAAATCTTCAAATGGTTTACTAAAGAAGCAGTACCTGCCGATGTGGATTTGCAACCCAGTACAACACTACAATAGTTGCAGTTTGCATGATCCGGATCATCCACCTGAATTGTGAAGTGTGTCCATGCCTTTGACCTCTTGTTCCTTTTCTTGCTAACACTGTCAGGGGTAACATCAGGTTGTGTTTCAGGTAAGGAACCTTGACTAGCAACATAACCAGCACCAAGGTTGACACTATCGAACACCTGAAGAAATAAGTTAGGTAGTTCCCATTCAGATTAGTACTAATAACAGAACCAACACTGAAGAAATAATTTTTCAGTAGCAAACAAACACTACTGCAGCCGCTACTACTAGTCTACTACTGAAGAAATACTTGTTTTTCTCAGCCACTACTACTGCAACCAAACTGAACCAACTATGTTACTGAACAAGTATCATGAGATCAGGGAGATGCTATGCTACTGAACAAGTATCCAACCAGATCGAACTCAAGGTCAAAGAATGGGCTTACCATGATGGCGTCGACGGCTCGTGTTGCTCCGTGGAACCGTGCGTCGGCGAGCGCGACGGAGGGCGGAGCCGCGGATGTCAGCGAGTCGGCGACTCAACGGCGTGGAGGAAAGAGGGCGGAGCCGGAGGTCAGCGGCGATGCAGAGGACGGACGGCAGAGGTCAGCGTCACCGGTGTGCGCGATGGAGGACGAAGGGGAGATGGACGGACGCACGGAGCTTCGCCTGCTACGGAGCCGCGGAGGGGCCGGATCTGCGGAGCGCGGATGGATGCACCGGAGTATGACCTAGCTAAGCTAGGGCGCCGCCGCCACCCATATTGTGCTCTGTGCGGCTGGCCTCGGTCTCTCCTGTGCCGCTGTGCGGGTTGCGGCTCTGCGTGGTGAGCGTGAGGGACTTGTGAGTTGACCTAGGGCCATTGCCTATTGGGCTGGCCGACTGGGCCTGTAATTTTTTTATGTTGTTGGGCTTTCGGTTTAGTTCGGTTTAACCGAATTTTTTTGGTTTTAAACCGAAAAAACCGAATTGAGTATGGTTTTGGATTTTGCAAACTGAAACCATAACCAAAACCTGAAAAAACTGAATTTTCGGTTCGGTTTAGTTTTTTCGGTTCGGTTTTTGGTTTTCGGTTCAGTTTTGCACAGGGTGATTGACATGGGAGGAGTCAGTTAAGAGAGACCTGAAGGATTGGAGCAGCACCAAAGAGCTAGCTATGGACAGGGATGCATGGAAGTTTGCTATCCATGTGCCAGAGCCATGAGTTGGTTGCGGGATCTTATGGGTTTACCTCTAGCCCATCCCTAACTTATTTGAGACTAAAGGCTTTGTTGTTGTTGTCGTCGGATTCAAAGCAAGTGGTAAACTACATCGATAGAGCTAGCCGGGGAGGTTATGGTGCTATCGTTAGTGAAATGCAGAAAGCTTTATCTTTTAGTTGCAAGTTTACTATTGAAGGCAGAGTTCCAATAACGATGCCAATAGGTTAGTCAAGTTTTCTCATTCGTTGGATTAGGGGCAGCATGTTTCGCTTGTCAAATCCCATGATCCATTTTGTATCCCACACAATGTGGAATTTGATCAATAAAGCTTGATTTTAACCACTTTTTTCATTACGTCAGCAAGTATCGTAATTTCAACTGAAACAGGGACAAATACAACGAAATGAAAGAAACATGAAAAATACACCTTCATTGTGGCACATCAGATTAGATCAACCGGTCTACCAGCCTACGTCCCTCTGATTACCAACGAAGAACTCGGCAAAGACAAGAATTGTAATTAAGAGAAGACAGAGTACAACAACTTCGCATATAGCTGCCCCGACGAGCACGGCGATTGTTATCCATGCTGTCGTTGAGTGGGAGTCATAGACCTGGATCAGGGCCACGAAGAAACCCATAAACATCACACTAGCGCACGCCAGAAGGCACATGAAGATACACCTGCTGTGCTGTTGGGGCTCCGCCTCCAAGGCTTCGAGATCAGCGGCAACGCCGCCGCCGCCGCCGGGGTTTTGGTCGTCATTGTCAAAGTATACTCTTAGCCTGTCTACCCAGGCCTCAAATCTATGCTGAGAGGGCTCCGCCGCGACGAGGTTTTCCTCCAGGTCCGGGTTCTCGAGGTCGACCATCGAGGATCGAGGGGCGCGCGATCTTTCCTCCTCGGCAAGGATTCCGCGGTTTCTTTCGTGACGAGCAGTTCGTATACCAGGCCAAATCAGCAAGGAGTATTTATTAGAGGGAGACCGACCGGGCCTGAGTAGGAATCGGGCCCTGAAGCTGCTACGCGAATCACGGCTTTGCGTAACATTCTTGTCAGGCCGTGCCACCAGCCAAAAAAAACTGGCCTGCCAATCACAAAGTTTTTTTTTTTTTGCCAATCACAAAGTTCACGCAAATCTTGGTTCAGACAAAAAAAAGAGAGAGCTCCTGTTTGATAGCGACTGGGATTGTATTTTATAGCACAGCATAGGTTTAAAGTACTATGGACAGCGGCAGATCCCCTTTTTAATCTTCACTAAAAAATGAATAATGTTTTCTTGAAGAAATTGCGAAACTCGAACAAACTGTTAAAAAATGTTTTTTTAAACGTGAACAATTATTGAAAACATGAACAAAATTTATATACGACGAACAATTTTCAAGTCGGAAAACGTGAACAATTATTGAAAACATTTAAAAATGTGGAACAAGTATTTGAAAAGATGTTCATCATGTATATAAGAAAATGTTAAACAAGTATTTGAAAAATGCATAACAAGTATTTGAAAATATGTTGAACTAAGTATTTGAAAAAAATATTGAACAAGTACTTGAAAAAAAATATTGATCATGTATTTGAAAAATGTTGAACAATTATTTGAAAAAAATGTTGATCATATATTTAAAAAATGTTGAACAAGTATTTGAATAATATTGACCATGTATATAAGAATGCGGAATGAAAACAAAAAGAAACAAAAGAAAAAATGAAGAACCAAAAAAGAAACAAAAGACGAAAGAAAAAGGAAAATGAAAATACTGAAAACAAATAAAAATCCCAGAGAAGAAGAAATAAAAAAATAAAGAAAGAGAAAAATAAAGAAATGGAGGAGAAAAAAGAAAAGAAAACGAAAAAAAAGGCGAAAACCTCTAGGCCACGCCGGAGGAGTGGTTAGTTGCGCCGGTCGTCATTCTGGAGACTAGGATTGGATCTCCCTGGGTGCTCTCTTTTATTCCCTGTATTTTCAACAATTCCTACGCCAAAATGCGCCGGCCCATCGCTGTTCCCTCAACGCGATACAATATCACACAGATCGCTGAATGTGATAAATAGCATTCTCGCAAAAAAAGTTCACGCAAATCTTCCACCGAAACTGGATGAAATCATCGTGCGTACACCATTTTTAAAAATCTGATGCAAATCACGCAAATCTTCTACTGATAAAGAAATGGAGTAGCAGTTTTGCCTGTCTTCAAATCTACTACCTCCTTCCTAAAATATAAGATATTTTTGCAATTTAAATTAAATTGAAAACACCTTTTATATTGAGGTGGAGGTAGTAAGAAACAGTCTTAATTACTAAGGGCGGTGATCCCATTGACCTAGTAACTGGATGCAGGTCAACCCTCTAACCTCACGTATGTGTTGGACCGTGCTGTCGGCACTGCGAAAACCATTCAATATCGATCTGTGACGATCCGCGGCGAAATTTGGACGTGTTTTCTCCCGCAAATCGAAAACAAACATGAGGAGGTTTGTGGGAGTCCAGACCACTGTGGCGCCCGATTTTCACCGCCCTAGCCCGCCAAAAACCCTACCCCCGCCCGCACGCGCTTCCTGCCCTTCGTCCAGCTGCCCGTATTCATGCTGCTACGCGCCACTCCACATTGAAGGCGGCTTAGGACAGACGTGATTCTCACTGCCTCCGCCAATGAAGTGGCGCGCCGGCCGAGGGCGTTACCCGCTACACGCCCGACTAAACACATCTCCTCGTCGCATTCAAGCGCCTCCATTAAACCCGCGTGGAAGCCAAGAAACCTACTCCGGCCACACGTCCGTTCACAAGCGGGGCGGCATTAAATACAACACCGGTCAAGCTCCTTCCGTCCACCCTCTATTTAAATGAGGCCAGACGCCGGGCAAGAATCACACCACTCTTCCGCTCCCCATCTCCTCCTTCTACCATTTTCTTCACTCTTTCGATGGCATCCAATGATGGGAAGAGCAGTTCTCCGGCATAAAAGCCGGCTGGGTGGTCTGCCGAGCCTCCCGGATATGAGCGAGGCAGCTCGCTGCTCCACCTCCCTTGCCTAGCCCGATGGAACTAGTTGCCGCCCCAAGCCGGCAAGTTGTTTAGCAACTCGCCGCTCGAAGCCAGCTCGCGGAGGAGTGCCGAGTTGCTACCTCCCAGCACGGCGGGGAGCACGGAGGCACGGGCATCGCTGCCTCCAGTGCCTGCGACCGTGCCATCCTCCGTCGACGCGCGTGTAGCCGCGCCATTTACACAGAGAAAGAAGTCGACTACACAGATGTCGACAAGGTGGCGGCCAGCACGTCCGCGCACGTCGCCATCATCGAGAAGAAGTAGAACACATGAGGCCGCCCCTGCTTGTATCCCATGAGGCCGCCGCCGGCGCGTCGCCGGCTTATACAGCCGGTGACCTATCCGGTCTTTATCTCAGACCATCCTGGGCACAGCCGTCTGGGCTCCATGGAAGCACCTTCCCCTTCGGCTGAAGCACCCTCTTTCGTCACTCCGATAAGCTGCGTAGCTAGACATAAGGAAGATACAGGGGAAGAATATGCCTCCGGGACTCCCGGCAGTCCGGTTAGCGGGTTGCCGAACTTGGCGAAGACAAAGGGATCCGTCGCGGCCGGTAGTAGACTAGTGTAGTGTATCTGTATCGTGGGAGTGGAGCTCCGCGCGACTGCACGTGTGCATAGTTTTACCTTTTTAGTTAAAATATGTCCAAAATGTATCTGTTTTCGTCTTGTTTGTATGAAATCCGTCATGTTTATACGAAATTCCGCCGAGTTGCGTGAATTTCATCCGGATTGTTGAAAAAGAGTTTGAATTATATGCGGCTAGCATTGAATGGCGGCCTCCTGTATCTGTGTCCGTGTATTGGTCCCCCTTATCTACGGACGGATGCAGGAGAAAATTCGCGGTTACCGTTGGAGATGCCCTAATACTCCAACTCCCCTTGCACTATAACTTGTTCGATGATTTTATGGCATGGCATCACTTCAAGTTGAGACTTTTCACTATCTAATCGGCTTATCATTGTGTATGGCAACATCGGTACGGCCGGAACGCTCCTCTGTCGATGGTTCAAAGCCCTTCGCACAAAAACCCTGTAAGAAAAATTCTTTGGAATTTGAACTGCTCGCCAAAATTAAAATTTCAAATTCATGATTTTTTTCAATCACATTTTTTCAATATTTTTATGAGTACATGTTAAACATTGTCCAAATAAAATTTGAAACATTTTTTATTGATATCCACATTTTTTAAACTACGATAACAATTTTTTACTCTGCATTGACATTTTTTAATATTTTTTAAATTATATTTCGATGCCTAGTTTTTCATAAACGTGTATATTTTCCTTAGACATCAGAAACTTTTTTAATATATGATTATCATTTTTTCAAATACAGTGATTAACAGTTTTATCAAACACATGTTTCGGTGCACACTTTTTTCATACACATTGTAAATTTTTATATATCTAAAACATTTATTTTCAATATGTTTGAGGTTTGCAAATACAACCTCGGCAACTTAATGTAAAACATTTTTGCAGTTTAAATTAAACTACAAAAATGTCTTACATTAAGTTACAGAGGGAGTATATGATTAACATTTCTTCAACACATGTTTTTGACTTGTTTTTTAATACATGTTAAACATTTTTCAAATATGCGTTGAAACATTCTTTCAAATGATATGAACAATTTTTTTAACTTGCATCACCATTTCTAACAATGCAGATGTATTTGATCAAAACTGAAGTATTTTTTTTTGGAATATACGTATGTTAGATTTTTTTTTTGAAAATATAAAGAAAGTAAAAGGAAAAAACAAAACAGAGTGAACGAACGATAATAATGAACGAACAGAAAACGAATCAAATGAACGACACTATTGGGCAGGCCCATTACTCCCTCTATACCGCCGCACTTGGCACATTACGAAAATCAAATGATCCCAAAACACATAGACGTCGTGCATTAATTTCCACCTAGTTCCTTGTTTCTTATCATAAACAAAGTAACCAACCAACAAGAGACATGTGATGTGTATGCTTTTAGGGTTAATTAGATAATGCCACTTCAATTATGGCGATTCATAAAAATGCCACTGCAATCTCCAAACTTTAAAAAATGTCACTATAATTTTTGGGAACTTTGAAAAACGCCACTCCAAACTTCGAAAAATACCACTGAAAATGGCATGAAATGGCATTTTTCAAAGTTTGAAAATTGCAGTGGCATTTCTCGGAATCGCCAGATTTGGAGTTGCATTTATCAAATTAACCTATGCTTTTAATGACTTAAGACTACCTAACACAACATGTAGTGGTCAGTTCATTGCATGCAATGATATTGATTAGCAAATAAATATTAATTTCACTCGTTTTTCCCTTCGCCTTGACCGCGGTGCACAATCTAAAATTGTCGAATACACCGGTACGGAGGGAGTACCACGTCGCTTCAGACATGGCGAGGGTCTGTCTCGCTAGAAGCAAGACGTAGCCGCGCCCCAATGAATCAAATTACGTAGTCACCATCATGATTTTGGTCAAACTTTAACCACATATTTTAGTAGCAAAATGTTAATGCATGTCACAAAAAATTATATTATTGGATTCACATTTAAATGTAATTTTCAATGATATCATTTTCTACATATAACGTACATTTTATTAATTAAAATTATGACCAAAATATGACCCAAAATAGTGTGCGGGGCTAATAAACCAGCACGGTACTTCCTAAACCAAAATAGCAGTTTTGTCCATCTTCACATCTAAGAAAAGAAGTCTTAATTACTAGGGTCACTGACCCAGTAACACTTGGGATGAAGGTGTTATTCATTAGTTCGCTCTCATGCGGATGCAAATAGAATACTTCAACTCCCCTTGCGCTATAACTTGTTTGATGATTTTGTGGCATCGCATGACTTTTTTTTTCAAGAGTACGTCAATAGCGTACCATATTTTTAAAGAAGGTAGAAAACATAATTACAAAAAGTGTGGCTCGAGTGCGCACACACGGCCACACAAACACGACACCAACACCACCTAGCACGCCTGAACTATCTCCTCACAAATCGTTGTAGGCCACCAACACCACCACCTGCTTGCCTCCACTCGGCTACCTCACCAAGGATCATAGTGGCAAGCTCCCTAGCATCCTTTTGTTGGTAAACTCTATTAAAAACCCTAGCATTGCGTTGCTTCCAAAGAGCCCACATACCCGCGATGAGCAACATGTCAAACCCTCGCTTGTCGTCCTTGTGGAATTGTTTTCTCTCTCTCAACCACCATTCAAGAGTAGTATCATCAGGTAGACAGTCCTGCACGTTGATGCGGAGCGTGTCCCAAATGAGGAACCAAACCTCGCGCGCATATCCGCATGTCGACAGAATGTGATCAACATTGTCCTCATCTTGCAAACACGTGTAGCAGGCTGATGGCTCATCCTGCAGGCCGTGTCGTGCGCGGCGGTCATAAGTCCAGAGCCTATACTGCATCGCTAGCCAAGCGAAAATCTTGCACTTAAGCGGGGCCCAGCTCCTCCACACACAAGCGCTCATAGGCGATCTCGGCAGCCCAGAGCATAAGCTGGCATAGATAGCGCGAGCAGAGTACTGACCCGTAGCTGTGCAAGTCCAGGTGAACCGGTCCTCTTTGTCCTGATTTCTCTCCACCGTTGTGATCGCATGGCAAAGATGCACAAACTGCAATTGTGCCATGAAGGAGATAACCTGACAGTCCCTTTGCCATCTATCATTGGTCAGCGCCTGTTGCACAGTCTTTGTATTTGCCACCCTCGGCTGTACGGTGTCTTGCAACAAAGGGGCGACATCAGCTACGGCAAAACCATGTATCCATCGGTCTCGCCAAAAGAGAACCCGGTCTTCCATATCGACCTGATATGCACAAGGCTGTCAAAGAGCTCTCGACTGTCCCTATCCTCAATCATATGCAGCCCTTGCCACGGTCTGCTTGGCTCCGTGCGCTTAAGCCACTCCCACCTGACTCTCAATGCCAAAGCTTGCCAGTTGAGGTTTTTGATGCCAAGTCCTCCATAGCACTTGGGCCGGCAGATAGTATCCCACGCAACTAGGCATTGTCATCGCATGACTTCAAGTGGGGACTTTCACAGTCCCATTGGCTTATCATTTGTGAATAGCGACATCAATACAGGCATAATGCTTCCGAGTCGACGATTCAAAGCCCTTTGCAGCAAAACCATGTATGGAAAATAATTTGGGAGTTTGAACTTGCTTGCCAAAAATGCAATATTATTTGGATATATTTGCACGATATTCTTTCTCTGACGCTATACTCATGAATCACCTTATAGACAATGACAGACAATGTCCCATATGCATTTAAGTGATAGATCTTCCTCTATTTGTCTCTCTCAATAGACTAATCACGCGACATCGGCTGTGGGGTTGAAGAGCTTGTTGGAAATATGCCCTAGAGGTAATAATATTGTATTATTTATTTTCATGTTTATAATTAAGAGTTTATACTCTATTTTCTCTGGAATTATTGGCGCACTTCCAGTTGTTTCTTCTATTTTCTTTCTTCTCCTTTACTCCTTTTCGTCTTCTCACTTGAGTTCGCCCATATATAGACCATTTCATGTGGAGACACAAATAAAGAGAGGATTTTGGAATCTATACATTCATTAGTCATTAATGGCAATATCAGAGCAAGCATCTGGGTTTTAATGAAATATATCTTTTTAAACTAAGGGTAGAGGAGTGTAGAAACAACACTTATTAAGACGTCATGGATGATGAGACTCACGTCCTTCGATCCAAAAGGCTAGAATCCTTTTACGGTATGCTTGGTTCCAAGAAACCAGAACTTCAAAACGTTTGGGATAGTCTTGTGATATTCTTGGAAGAAACAAACGAAGCCTAAAAGACATGTGATATCTAAAGAAGTGTTTGCTTGCAAGTTCTAGTGAAGCGTTCAACTATGTGTAGTACTGAAATGTGTAAGATTCGGAAAAGCACCAGCCATGTGTTGATAGTGAGAACTTAAAGAGAAAGAATAATTTCGACGGATGTAGTGAGACTTACACGCCCAGGAAAGTTCAGAGCTCACGCCACTCTTAAAAGTTGGATGCTTCTTCTATGAGTAGGAGAAATATTGGTAGTAGAACTATAAAAGGTAAAAAGGCAGAAAGAGAGAAGACCGGAATGTCCAACTTAGGTATGAATGTCATACAAGTTATTGATGAGAGAATGTTGGTCGAGAAAAGTAATTCCTGGGAATTGTGATTAAATTTGTTAATCACTAATTTTTCGGTTGATCACTAGGGATACCAACTCGATTGCATGTTATTGCGAATTCTACTAAGGCCTAAATGACCAATAAATAATGAGGTTAAAATATGTGATGGAAACTTTCTAAAAGTTACAATACTCCCCATCAGTGTATTATCTATATATTTATTTTCATAATTAATTTTAGAGGTTTGTATACTTGAACCTATTGCGTAATGATTATTGCAAAAGGGGTTGTTTATAAAAGAATAATCATTTGTTCTTTATTATGACTAAAAGGCCATACTCCTGTTGTGAATAGGATCTGTGTTATGAATATTGATAATAAAATTGAACATATGTAACACTGACACTAAATGTTGCAAGACTAAAAAATACCACATATGTGTGGCACCGCATTTAGTCACATTGGAGAAACCCACATAGGGAAATTACATAGTAATGGATTTTTAAGTCATCTGAATGTGAATCAACTTATACTTGCAACTTAGGTCCAAATAGTGAGGTAAACTAAAATATCATTCATAGGCTCACTACTAGGGAAAACCTTATACACAAAACTTTAGCAGTAGCGTGGGTCAAAGAAGCACGCTGGTGCTAAGTAGCAGCAGCGCGCCTGCAGAAACCGCGCTGCAGATAACTTCGTAGCAGTAGCGCGTCTTGCTGCATACACGTTACTACTAAAATTCTCACGGCTTAGCCGATATGGTACACATAGTAGTAGCGATCTATATGGAACCGCGCTACTGCTACTTTATTTGTAGCAGCGCATTTTGCTCTAAACTCGCTACTACTAAAGGATATAAAATTAAATGAAAAGCAAATAGAAAGGTAATTGAAAATGAAAGAAATAGAAGAAGGTGAAAGAAAAAAATAAAATATTAAGAAAAATAAATGAAAAGGGGGAAAAAGGAGAAAGTAGTAGCAGTAGCGCATATCCCAGAATGCGCTGTAGCTAATGTAGCAGTAGCGCGCTTTCCGGAACGCGCTACTGCTACTTCTGACTTAACCACCGCGTTCGTCCTTCCCCACGGCCACTTCCCCCCAAATCGAGCTCCTCCGCTCTCGCCGCCGCCGTTGCCCGTCGGTCGCCACGCGCTCTATGCACACCCTCTACGCCGCCCCGACCCTGGATTCAACGCCGCCCCCGCCCCCGACCTCAACGCCGCCCCGGACGCCACCCCCGGCCCCGACCTCGACGCCACCCTCCTCGTGCGCCCGAGCCCCAAGCCCGACCTCGACGCCGCCTGCCCCTCTCTCGCCGCAGGCACCCGAGGTGAGCACGCCTGCTCCTCCCCCTCCCCTACCTTTGCCTAGATAGGGTTCTTCAAATTTTAGTTGCATCAAATTAGTTAGGCTTCATCTATGGGTGGAAATGAATTGGATACAGATGCGGCTGGGATTTTTTCTTAGGTGATGTTTTCTTAGATGATGAATAAACACTAGTGTAATGCATAATAAAACGAGTAAAATTTGACCTTCTTCTATTTAGTTAGTAAGAACTAGGTACTAATTAGGTGATTTTTTTAGTTAAAGCAATTTTTCCCGCCTCGACGCGGACGATGCCTATCCCGCATCCTCGTCGTCGAGTCGGCGGAGGACGACACCTGCTTGACCAGATCGGCCATGTCCGGGACTGGGCTCTGCCGGGGTGGTACTGGGAGGCGCTACCTGCCGGGGGGCGCAGGTTGGTGAGGAGCCAGCCTGTCGTTGACCCGAACCTTCTTTGGTGGCGGTCGCGTGGGCCAGTGATGATCCAGAGGCTCGAGGACTCCGCGGAGGTGGTGCGTCACCGTGTCAGTGAGGAGGACGCGCACGTCCATCGCTACTTGTTTGCGTTGGAGCACAGGCCGTTCTCCAATACCTGGCAGGTTCTCCGGGGATCTCACAGGAGCTATGATCCCGTGATGATGCCTTCTCTGTGGGTGTCCACCGCCCACGCCGATACCCGTCGTGTGCTAGAGTTTTAGTTGTATTACTGATGTTATATGTATGACACTATTCGTGATGTATTAGTGATAATATTCGACGATGTACTGACGCATGAGATGATTTACTTTTGCTTATTGAATGCATGCTAATTTGAGTCCTATAAGATATTTTGAAATGTATATCTTGTGTTGCTCAATATCCAAGTGGCCGGTCATGTTTGCAGGTTACACCTTCGAGTGGCCTATGTTTTGCCGGAGTGTTGATTCATTTTCGTTCCGGCAAATTTCAGGCGCTCGATATGTCCTATTTTAGCAAAGGTCATGCCGGATTTTTTCGTGAATTTTGGCATGACTTGTGCCAAAATATGTAGGAAATATCGAGTGCCCCGGATTTGTCTTCGATCGATTTTCAATTAATGTTTTAACTATGAACATAGGAAATGTCTGACGACGAAAAGGATTTCGGTATTTGCAAATACTGCGAAGACGAGCGCGGCCTGTGCGACGAAATCTTCCTAGATGATGATAGGCGCTTCAGCATCAAGCTGGACGAGAACTTCGAAGTGGATACAATAAGTCACAACGACAAGTCTTTTTTCGTAATTAAGCATGACATCTGCTTCATTTGCTTCAACTTATATTTTTTTACTATTCTACTAGCGTATCCCCTGCCATGCAAGAGTTTTTGTATTGGATAAGATAGGTTTCAGTCATAGTATGGAGGAAAACAAAGTTTACTTGAAGACCGAGCATGATTATATTTTCCATGCAAAGTTATACAATTCAGACGACTACACCTATTTTGGATGCAAAACATGGCGAGCACTATGCAAGACTTATGTATTTGAGCCTGATATAGTTATCACCTTTGATATTCGTCCGGAAGATGATATTGAAGGTAATACCGACATCTGGGTCGATGTGCAGACGCCTCCAGTTATACCATTATGTAAGTTTCTCAACCATATTTATGTCTTTGATATTGTTTATTCAAAAATAGTTGACAACTAATTTGTATTGTCAGCTTATTTTGGTGCAAGCAAACATGTCCAGCGCTTGGTAGACAGGACCGTATACTGTCCTGGGGCTGAACTCAACAGCAAGGAGCTCAGTCATTATGTTTCATGGCTTGAGGATCTTGATACTGTCAAGACAAATTTTCTTCCTGCATTTAGAAATGCTAGTACTGAAAATGTGCGACCAATAGTGTTCGTAATGAACTACGGTCACATCTATTTAGGAAGGATGGTAAGATTTTTACTAATTGTCATCAGTGCATCTTTTCCATACATTATTTTTGAAGCTAAACTTCATTGCTAAGTATGTTACCGTACGATGTTCTTCAACATGGACTCCCGATGAATGTTGTGCCTTATGGGATCGAGACTAAAGGTACCATGAGTATTATCAGCTTACGGTCAAGATATCCTATAGATTACTTTAGTGCATTCAAGATTAGCGACGGATGCTTAATAGTGCAAGACTGGACCAAATATGTGATGGGGAAGAGCAGAGAAGTACTAGGGGGCAGCAAACAGATGTGCTACCCATGATTAGGAGACAGGTTCATCTGCATGCTCCAGTTTGATCGAGGAGGAGAGCTATACATGTTTTATGTTATTTTACCTAAGAGAGAGCAGTAGGAGTGATTAGCTAGCTAGAAATGAGTTTGAGGATGATGATGTGCTACACTATTACTATGATGATAAAATAGCTAGTGTTGGTGGTAATGACTATGATGATTATTATTAGCTAGTGTTAGTGCTGATTAAATAAATACTGTTGATGGTAATGACTATGATGATGATTAAATAGCTTGTGCTGGCGGATTAGATTCAAGTGGAGGCAACATGTGGTGCACATCGAAAGTACTACTAGTCCAAACTAGATCAAGTTTGGATTAGTAGTATACTTTTGACATGCACCACATATTGCCTCCACTTGAACCTAATCCACCTTCATTTGACACACTGTTATGGACATAATGATGTAAACCTCATAACAACTGGTATTGTACCAATATTTGTACGATGGCGCATAAATACACTAAAAAAATACTAGTAGCGATGGACAGAAAACACGCTGCAAGTAGTTACCTTAGCAGTAGCGTGGTACTGAACAAACGCTGCAGCTATTTGTCCTAGCAGTAGCGCGTGCGGGCATGCGTTACTGCTAAGTAATAGCTGTAGCGCCTTATTAGTAGCGCAGCCCCCCGCGCTACTAGTGGACACAAAACACGCGCTACTGCTAGGGTTTTCCCTAGTAGTGGCCATGAAGAAGAGCAACAAAATAATTGAAAACATACATACTGATGTGTGTAGTCCAACAAGTGTTGTTGTAAGCAATCAATTTATCTTCAAGGATGACTCAAGTAGATATTCATATTACGTAATGAGATATAAATCTAGATTCTTTTTAAATGTTTCAAAAGGTTTTCAGAATGAATTAGAAATTACTATAACAAGAAAATTATGTTTCTACAATTAGATTGCGGAAAGAAATATTTGCGTTACAAGTTTAGCGGATGTATGATGAGCTGTGAAAAGTATTTTATAGCTTGCACCTCCGAGAATACTTCTAAGAGTGCAATGTTTTGAGTAGATGTAATTGACCTATGGATGACATGGTTAGATCAAAGATGACATTAATCAATTTGCCAATATACTTTTTCATGTGATGTTTTAAAGGCCGCGGCTTTTAACACTAAAAAGAGTGTCATTGATTCTGTTGAAATGACACCATATAAGATATGGTATTTTGTGCCAAATCATTTGGTCTTTTCTTGACATTTGGGAATATGAGGCATAAGTAAAATGTTTAGGAATTGGTATCACTAGTTAGATAAATACTACTTTGTAGGTTATCAACAAATAGTTGGGTATTCCTCTTTCACTACGTCGAGGCAAAATGTTTTGCTACAACATATGGTAAATTTTGAAGAAAATGTTTCCTGCAAAACTGTAAGTGGGAGGACAGTGCAACTCGACGAGATTACAGAATCCTCGTAATAAGTTCAAAGGAAAGAAACACTCGAAGTAGTTCCAGAATTTACTACAGAGACTGATATGGAAGTCTCTACATAAGATATAGAGATTTTGGTCAAACTTGCAGCTTAACTATATAAGATGGGAAATCTTGTGCAAACCATCATGGTATGCAGATGAGATATTGTTGAACAAACAATGAACCTTTAATACACAAAGAAGCATTGATGGGCCCTGACTCCAAAATTAGCTATATGACAAAGTAAGCCTGATAACCCACAAGTATAGGGGATCAATTGTAGCCTCTTTCGATAATAAGAGTGTCGAACCCAACGAGGAGCTAAAGGTAGAACAAATATTCCCTCAAGTTCTATCGACCACCGATACAACTCTACGCACACTTGACATTCGCTTTACCGGAAACAAGTATGAAACTAGAGGTACTTTGTAGGTGTGATATGATAGGTTTGCAAGACAATAAAGAGCATGTAAATAAAATCTAGGGGCTATTTAGATAAAGACATAACTAAATTAGTTTTAGTAGAGAGCTTTTGTCAACAAGAAAGTTATTTGTCCCTAGGCAATCGATAACAAGTACCGATAATCATTCTTGTAATTTTATATGAGGGACAGGCATGAGCTAAAATACTTTCTCTACTTGGATCATATGCACTTATGATTGGACCCCTAGCAAGCATCCACAACTACTAAAGATCATTAATGTCGTGAAACCCAACCATAGCATTAAGTATCAAGTCCTCTTTACTCCCATACGTCATACCCCAGTTACTTGGGTTTAAGTTTCTGTCACTCTCGCAACCCACCGTAAGTGAACCATGAGCATATTGCAACACCCTACAGAGAAGGGCCCTCACATTTGCGCGAGACGGAGGGCACCGTAGGACAGCACCATAAATAAAATATACAATCATACCAACCAAGATCAAGATAAACGCATAGGACAAAACGTATCTACTCAAACATTATAGGATAACCATAGATCACTGGGAAGTAATATATGGATTTGAGCACCATGTTTAAGTAGAGATTACAGCGGGGAGAAGAGGTGTTACACCGCTGCATAGAGAGGGAGAAAGTTGGTGTTGACGGTAGCAAGATTGTTGATGTAGATCGCCGTCCCGATCGTTGCCCCGGCGACACTTCGGCGCCACCGGAAGCGAGGGGGAGAGCCCCCTCCTTCTTCTTCTTCCTTGGCCTCCCCCTAGATGGGAGGAGGGATCCCCCTCTGGTCCATGGTCTCCATGGCGGCGGAGGGGCGGGAGCCCCTCCGAGATTGGATCTCCCTCTCTGTTCTCTTCTGTTTCGCGTTCCCCAGATCTGTCCGAAAACCGTTTCTTATATTCCTGGAGATCCGTAACTCCGATTGCGCTGAGATTTTAACACGATTTTTTTCCGGATATAAGCTTCCTTGCACCCGAAGTAGAGGTCCAACCAACGTACGGGGTGAGCACAACCCACCACAGCACACCTGGCTCCTCTGGCGTGCCTTGGTGGGTTGTGCCCACCACGGGCCTCCGTTTGCGGTGATTCCAACTCCCAAATATCACATATATTCCAAAATAATTCTCTGTGAAATTTTATTTCATTTGGAATTCGTTTGATATGGATACTCTGCGATACAAAAAATGCAGAAATAGGAACTGGCACTGGGCACTGGATCAATAGGTTAGTCCAATAAACCATATAAAAAGTTGCCAAAAGTATGTGAAAGTGGTATAATATTGGCATGAAACAATCAAAAATTATAGATATGACCGAGAGGTATCAGCATCCCCAAGATTAATTCCTGCTCGTCCTCGAGCAGGTAAATGATAAAAAAGATAATTTTTGATGTGGAATGCTACCTAGCATAAACTTGATCTTATATCTAATCATGGCATGAATATTAAGACATAAGTGATTCAAAGCAATAGTCTATACTTTGACATAAAAACATCAATACTCAGGCATCCCAAGAAACAATCATGTCTTTCAGAATATCAACGCTAAAGTAAGCTATCCCTACAAAATCATATAGTCTTATCATGCTGTGTCTTCTTAACACAAAGTATTTATCATGCACAACCCCGATGACAAGCCGAGCAATTGGCTCATACTTTTTAACGCACTTCAGTTTTTTCAACCCTCACGCAATACATGAGCGCAAGCCATGGATATAGCACTACAGGTGGAATGCAGTATGATGATAGGGGTAAACATAAAGAAGACAAAAAAGTAAGAAAGTCTCACATCGATGCGGCTAACCAACGGGCTATGGAGATGCCCATCAATTGATATCAATGAGAGGAGTAGTGATTGCCATGCAACGAATGCACTAAGAGCTATAAGTGTATGAAAGCTCAATATGAAAACTAAGTGGGTGTGCATCTAATCCTATAATTAAAATTTCCCACTAGTATATGAAAGTGACAACATAGGAGACTCTCCATATGAAAAACATGGTGCTACTTTGAAGCACAAGTGTGGTAAAGGATACTAACAATGCCCCTTCTCTCTTTGTTTATTTATTTTTTCTTTTTCTTTTCTTTTTTTTCTTTTCTTCTTTTTTTTCTTCTTTTTTTCTTTTCTTTTTTTCTTTTTATATATTTTTTCTCATTGTCCGAAGTCTCATCCCGACTTATGGGGGAATCATAGTCTCCATCATCCTTTCCTCACTGGGGCACCACTTTAAAAATGAATAATGATGATCATCACACTTCTATTTACTTATAACTCAAAATAAATAAAAATTACAACTCGATACCTATGACAAAATATGACTCTATATGAATGCCTCTAGCAATGTACCAGGATGTGCAATGATCTAGCGTAACATGTATAAAAAAATGATGAACGGTGGCTGAGCCACAACTACTATGTCAGCTATATGATCATGCAAAGCAATATGACAATGAATTCTCAAGTCATCAAACGAAAGCGGTGAAACTTGCATGGCAATATATCTCGGAATGGCCATGGAAAAGCCATAATAGGTAGGTATGGTGGCTGTTTTGAGGAAAATATAATAAGGCTTATGTGTGATAGAGCGTATCATATCATGGGGTTTGGATGCACCTGCGAAGTTTGCACCATGTCTCGATGTGAGAAAGGGCGATGCACGGTACCGTAGAGGCTAGCAAATTGCGGAAAGGTAAGAGTGCGTATAATCCATGGACCCACATTAGTCATAAAGAACTCATATACTTATTGCCAAAGTTTATTAGACCTCGAAGCAAATTACTACTACGCATGCCCCTAGGGGGATAGATTGGTAGGAAAAGACCATCGCTCGTCCCCGACCGCCACTCATAAGGAAGGCAATCAATAATAAATCATGCTCCAACATCATAGCATAACGAGAGACATACGTGCATGCTTCGGGAATCAAAAACCTTAACACCAATATTCTTACTAAACACAATCGTTTACTAGTACCTCCCACATATTCCATCTCTATATCGCAAAATTATTGCAAGGAATCAAACATATCATATTCAGTGATCCATAAGTTTTATGTAGGATTTTATGACTAACCATGCAATCGACCAATTCCTGTTGATTCTCTAAATAGATATAAGTGAAGCATCAGAGTTTAATTCTTTCTACAAAAGATCATGCTCTAATAAATATAAGTGAAGCAAAATAGCATTCTTCAAACAACGGTTTTCTATGTGAAGATAAACAGGCAATCCAAACTTCAAATGATATAAGTGAAGCACATGAAGCATTCTATAAAGCCATACTCAAAAGATATAAGTGAAGTGCAATGAGCATTCTATAAATCAACCATGGACTATCTCATACCAGCATGGTGCATAAAAGAAAAATGAAAAATAAACACAAAAGACACTCCAAGATTTGCACATATCACATGAACGAAACGAAACTGAAAACATACCGATACTTGTTGAAGAAAGATGGGATGCCTTTCGGGGCATCCCCAAGATTAGACGCTTGAGTATCCTTGAATATTTACTTATGGTGCCTTGGGAGTCCCAAGATTGAGCTCTTGCCTCTCCTCCTTCTCCTCACATAGAGACCTCCTCGATCTTTGATCACTTCCACACAAAAATCAACAGAAAGTTCAGTAAGATCCGTTAGTATAATAAAGCAAATCACTACTCTAAGTACTGTTGCAAACTAATTCATATTTTGTTTTTGCATTGTAGCTACTGTAATATAAATTTTCCATGGCTTAATACACTGATAGAAATCGATATTTTCATCAAAACAAGCAAACAATGCATCAAAAACAGAATCTGTCTTAAACAGGATAGTCTGTAGTAATCTGAACATTCACCATACTTATGTTACTCCAAAAATTCTAAACAATTAGGAAAAATAAACAATTTGTATAGAAAGATAGTGCAAAAAGTTTCAGAATCATTTGACATTCCAATAAAAATGTAAAATCGCGCACTATAGACAAAGTTTCTATTTTGCACTGCACAGACCAACAAGCAATGTAAACATCCTAAAGGCAAATCTTGGCACATTATTTTTATAATACAATGGAATTGTATAAGGGGATAATTATTTTTGTTGAAAAGTTTCTGTAATTAAGATTTACAAAGTTTCCATGGGCATGAGCAAAGTTCAAGGCTAGGTCCCGCTTCCATGGTGCTCGTCTATCTCACTTTCACTTTTCTTTTTGTGAAGTTTTAAGTTCCCCTCTATATTTTTTGTTTTTAAACTATATAAAATCACTCAACAGAAATAAATGACTCTCTAAAACTTCCGGGTTGTCTCACTGGCAACGCTTTCTTTAAAGCCATTAAGCTAGGCATAAAGTGCTCAAGTAATGAATCCACCCGGATCCTAAGGTATATCAAAGCCAATTTTAATTAACAATGATTTGGCATTTAGTAGTGTGCACAAAGTAACACATATCATGCAACGACAAAGTCTAACTCTCTTTCTATCCATCAGCATGTCATACAAGAACAATTCATGCACATCAAGTAAAGGCCAATGCATAGTATAAAAATTTCTTGCAATTCTATCGTGTTGGGAACATAGAGAGGCGGAGATGTAGTTCCTCTCTCATAATAATTGCAAGTAGGAGCAGAAAGCACGTGCATATTATATTCATCAAAATTATCATGTGCAACGGTAAAAGGCAACCCATCAACATAATCCTTAATAAGAGCAAACTTCTCCGGTATAGTGTAGTTTGGAGAATTCAAAAAGATAATAGGACTATCATGTGTGGGTGCAATAGCAGCAATTTCTAACATAAGGAACTATAGCAAGTTCATCTCCATAAGAATAATTCATATTGGCATCATGGCCATAAGCATAGCAAGCATCATCAAAAAGGGATATTTCAAACGAATCAATGGGATCATAGCAATCATCATAGCATTCATCCTTCAGTAAGCACGAAGGGAAATTAAATAATATATGGGTAGAAGAGTTACTCTCATTAAAAGGTGGGCACGGGTAGCTAATCCGATCTTCCTCCTTTTGTTCTTTGCTCTGCTCATCATCTTTTTCATCCAGTGAGCTCACAGTTGCATCAATTTCTTCTTCCATAGACTCCTGCAAAATATTAATCTCTTCTTGGACAGCGGAGACTTTCTCAATAAATGCATCAATATCGGAATTGTATTTATAATTATCATAGCAATATTTAAGGATGGCAAAATTTTCAGGTCTATAAACATCATAATCAAAAGCTTCATATTTTTCTAACAAAGATTCAATTTCATAAGCACCCTTAAAAGCAACAAATTCTTCTATTTGTTCCACATCATAGTAATCATATCTACCATTAGCATAAGAAGCTAAGGTTTCATTATCATTAAATTCACATGAAAAGGGAAGATGTGGAGCATTCATTCTAGAGCCACAAGTATAATCATATCACAAGCATAAATCCCGAGCATATCAATGCAACATATAAATTTGATCCCATAAAAGTTTCCCTTTTTGTGTCAACCAATAATCCCTAAAGTATTCGCATTGATCCAATGTTACTCGCATTATCAAGTTGAATGGGGTTTTCTCAGGATTATCAAAGTAGTGCATAATATCTTTTACATAACGAGCATCGAGGGTTTTAGGAGGTTCCTCATCTCCATGAGTAGCAAGTACAACTAATTTTTTTGGTGTTTCGTGTTCCATATCCATAAGTAAAGATAGAGAACAACTTAGAACAGAAACTAAAAACTACTTAGTGATAAAGCAAACAAGCACACACGATAATATTCACCCCACGCTATTGCTCCCAGGCAACGGCGCCAGAAAAAGGTCTTGATAACCCACAAGTATAGGGGATAAATTGCAGCCTTTTTCGATAAGTAAGAGTGTCGAACCAAACGAGGAGCTAAAGGTAGAACAAATATTCCCTCAAGTTCTATCGACCACCGATACAACTCTACGCACACTTGACGTTCGCTTTACCGGAAACAAGTATGAAACTAGAAGTACTTTGTAGGTGTGATAGATTTGAAACATAATAAAGAGCATGTAAATAAAACTTAGGGGCTATTTAGATAAAGACACAACTAAATTAGTTTTAGTAGAGAGCTTCTGTTAACAAGAAAGTTATTTGTCCCTAGGCAATCGATAACAAGTACCGGTAATCATTCTTGTAATTTTATATGAGGGAGAGGCATGAGCTAACATACTTTATCTACTTGGATCATATGCACTTATGATTGGACCCCTAGCATGCATCTGCAACTACTAAAGATCATTAAGGTTGTGAAACCCAACCATAGCATTAAGTATCAAGTCCTGTTTACTCCCATACGTCATACCCCAGTTACTCGGGTTTAAGTTTCTGTCACTGTCGCAACCCACCTTAAGCAAACCATGAGCATATTGCAACACCCTACAGCGAGGGCCCCTCACATTTGCGCGAAACAGAGGGCACCGTAGGATAGCACCATAAATTAAATATACAATCATACCAACCAAGATCAAGATAAACCCACAAGACAAAACAGATCTACTCAAACATCATAGGATAACCACAGATCATTGGGAAATAATATATGGAGTTGAGCACCATGTTTAGGAAGAGATTACAGCAGGGAGAAGAGGTGTTACACCACTGTATAGAGGGGGAGAAAGTTGGTGTTGACGGTAGCAAGATTGTTGATGTAGATCACCGTCCCGATCGTTGCCCCGGCGGCACTCCGGCGCCACCGTAAACGAGGGGGAGAGAGCCCCCCTTCTTCTTCTTCTTCCTTGGCCTCTCCCCTAGATGGGAGGAGGGATCCCCATATGGTCCATGGTCTCTATGGCGGCGGAGGGGCGGGAGCCCCTCCGAGATTGGATCTCCCTCTCTGTTCCCTTCTGTTTCGGGTTCCCCAGATCTGGCCGAAAACCATTCCTTATATTCCCGGAGATCCGTAACTCCGATTGCGCTGAGATATTAACACGGTTTTTTCCGGATATAAGCTTCCTTGCGCCCGAAGTAGAGGTCCGACCGACGTACGAGGTGAGCACAACCCACCATGGCACGCCTGGCTCCTCTGGCGCGCCCTGGTGGGTTGTGCCCACCACGGGCCTCCGTCTGCGGTGATTCCAACTCCCAAAAATCACATATATTCCAAATAATTCCCTGTGAAATTTTATTGCATTTGGACTTTGTTTGATATGAATACTCTGCGATACAAAAAACATGCAGAAAATAGGAACTGGCACTGGGCACTGGATCAATAGGTTAATCCAATAAATCATATAAAAAGTTGCCAAAAGTATGTGAAAGTGGTATAATATTGGCACGAAACAATCAGAAATTATAGATACGACAGAGACATATCAAATACGAGATAGTATCCATATACATAATTCAAATTTAGAACTTGATGTACCCTCCGAAAGACTTAGAGTCTAACATACAATGATGGATTTACAAACCGACGAATATAAAAATGTTTTACTTGTTGCAAATAGTTTTCGACAGGATCAATAAGTTGACTATAACGAGATTGTCTTATCATAACAATGCTTAAAGTCGGCTTGGATTAAACTAACAATTACTACATATTTCAATTTTGAAATATAATAGATGGATGTCAAAAGGATTCCCATGAGATGGAAATGAAACCAAGGTTGTATGTTTGATACGGTCCAAGGTACTTTTTCAATCAAAGGGAAGCTAGTAAATGTGCAAACTTCAAGAGATCCTATAATGGACTGAAGCAAGCATAGTGGAGCTGGAATATTCCTTTTGATGAAATGATCAAATAATTTGATTTCATCGAGGAAGGTGAATATGCTTGTATTTACAAGAAAGTAAGTGGGAGTATGATAATATTTCTAAACACTATATGTGCATGACACATTGTTGATTAGAAATTATATAAAAAAAATTGACACGAAATATGACTTTATTGAAACTAGTTTGTCAGTAAAGTACTTAGTCAATATAGCCTTGGTATTAGGCATAATAACCTACGGATAGTGCCTAATCAGGGTTAGCCAAATACACATTGACAAGGTACTAAAGTAGTTTAGTATGAAAAATGTCAAGAAGTATTTCTTGTCGAAGTCACATGGAAGGAGTTTTATGCAATAATCAATATCCGGAAATACTGATGAGCGAAATATATAATTGATATTGTAATCACACTTGTGTTAATCATATTCCATCGTGTGTAACCAACCAGATATGTCTAGGACTCCAAGTAAGTTGTGAGTAAAGTTACTAGAATGATCAAATTGTTGATCGTAGGAGAATTGTGAAAATGTCGTTAGGTACTAAAGTAAGAAAGATGACATGTTTCTCACAAATGGAGAAAATGAAGAGATTGTTGTAAAGAGTTACATCAACATAGGCTCGTTGTAAGTAGTTGCATCGATAAAGTCTTTATCGGTGCTCCAAGCAATTTTCGATTTCAATTATAAGTATTTGTGTCAATTGGTGTTATAGTGATGAGTGATATTTTTACACTCCTCTACCTTTCGTTTAAATCAGTATATTTCATTAAAACCGAGATATTCGCTTTGATATTGCCACTAATGACTAATGAATGTGTAAGAATCCACAAATCATCTCTTTGTTGCGTTTCTACATGAAATGTCTAAATGTGGATGAAATCAAGTGAGAGCATGGAAAGGAGTAAAGGGGGAGACATAAGGAATCAATAGGAGGCACAACAGAAGAAGTAGTACAAAAGATGGTGTTTCATGCGACCGGGACCGCTCGCATGAGCGGTCATATGGCATGAAAAACGAGGCTTCTCGTCCACCCGAAGAACTTTGTAAAGGGGTCGAGGCCAAAATGTTAAGAGAACAACCGTGAGCGGAGCCAGAACAGAGTCATCTTCATCCCATCTTCATCAACCCTGGCCGTCACCATTTTCCCACCTCCATAGCCACCATCTCCATCACCACCATAGTTCTTCTTCTTCATGATGTGTTCTTCGTGTGATCTAATCTCCATGCGTGAGTAGTTCAATAAGGTATGGGATGAGGCAAGAGACTTACAACCTAATGTATTTCTTGTGGGGATCAATGGAAGGGTTTTCAATTAACAGCCCATATGTGTGAAATAAAATTGTTCCATGGATGATTCTTTTCGTTTTCGCATTCGTAATCCCGACAAGTACCCAAGATCATGGAGAGTGAGTCATGAGGAGGCTAAGGGCAGGGAGACCATGACGTGCTATTCTGAACACCAGTTACAGAAAAGTTTAGTACGGTAACACGGACTATGGGGATTCAAGAGGTGCAGTCATCAAACGACCAAAGCTCTTGTCTGATTATTGCAATCTCAATTATTGAGGCAGCCCCACGAGATGGATAGGGTCTTCGGTTGGACAACTGCCTCTTGATGCAGGATGCATGCTAGTCAAGACGTAATTTGGACACATCCTCCACTTTGGTTCATAACAAGAACATCTCGATGGGTGACTTTGCTACTTGTGAGCTGCGTTGGGATTTTCGCGGAAGAGGAAGGGTGAAGCAATATGGTAGCTGATAAGTATTTCCCTCAGTGAGAACCAAGGTTAGCGAACCAATAGGATAACTATGCAAATCCTAGTGAACAACACCTAAACACACAAGAGCAAATACTTGCACCCAACGCGGGCAAGAGGGTCGCCAATCCCCTTGAACTCGTTACTTGCAAGGATTAAATCTAGTAGTGGTAGCACTACAAAAAAATATACTTCCGTGATGATACGTGTTTGTCACAGTAGGTCACGTTTTCTGTCATGCATGTATGACGATTTTATGACAGAATCAAGATAGTCATACATTTGCTGTCATAGAAGTGTCCCATTACATTACCAAAATTATCATCATGGAAGTGTCCACTTCCATGATGATAAATCGCGCGTCACAAAAGTGCTTTCGTCAAGGGTGACCGACACGTGGCATCCACCGTAACGGGTCGCCGTTAAGCTATTGGGTTCCGGTTTGGATCCAATAACCCGTTAACAGCCCGGACCAATGGGGATTTTCCACGTGCAAAATTCTCAATGGCCAGAGTAACCATGTGTCGGGTCCCTGTTGGGACAGATGGCATCCATTCATTGGACCGAAGGCGCTTATGATTCATCGACACGTGGCACGACCCAACAGAGGCCCATTCGAGTAAAAGGCCGACCCGTTTGACTTGGTCAAAAGGTAGCGGGCCGGAAAGCCTGTTAACGGCATGTTCACCTATAGCCCATTTACAACCCACTAACTCATGGCCTACCGGAATTTGGCCCAGTAGCGTCATCTGGGCTGTCCAATATGATACCAGCCCATTGTAACTTCCGGCCCATGTATGGCCCATGCTATCTTTCCGCCCATAGGAGGCCCTTTGTAACTCTGAGCCCATTAAAGGCCCGAGATGAAACTGGCCCATAATGAACAGTGTATCACTTTATACCCATTAACGGTCCATTATTCCGTCAGCCATTTCTAGCCCATGTTAAATTTCGGCCTTCTAAGGGCCCATTTATTCTCGGGCTCATTTCTAGAATTCGGTTAGTTACGGTCCGTTACTGACCTATTCCGTTTGTGGGCCAAATTTAGCCCGTGGTTACATTCAGCACGTTTGTGGCCCGTTAACCAGTTGGGCTGTTTTCATAGTGTTATCAAATACGACCTATTAACACGGAGAAAGCCCCGTAGAAGGCCCATGGATCCTACGGCCCGTAGAAGGCCAATGGATCCTACGGCCCGTAGAAGGCGCATGGATCATACGGCCCGGAGAAAGCCCATGGATCCTATGACCCGTAGAAGGCCCATGGATCCTATGGCCCGCAGGAGGCCCATGGTTACAACCGTCCGTGTGTTGCCATGGTTATTGTGGCCTAGTTACCGAAAGTATGTTATTGTGGCTACTAGAAAAACACGGAAAAAGAACTGCAGTGACTACAAGGAAACAACTAAACAAGACAATAAGGAAATAAATAAGCAAGCAACTAACACTAGGCTATTACAGCTATTACATATATTACATCCATTGGGCATCAAAGTTCGCTGCCAGTGCAAATATAGGGAACAAAGCAGCATATTACATACACTGGCCGTCTAAATTGGGCACCGGTGCAAATAAACGCGGCAGTAAAACAAGTCCATAACTGAAAAAACTTCAGAAGAGCTCAAGAAACATTATCCTGGGTATCCACCATGCTGGCAATAAGCTTTGCAAGCTTATTAGCTTTGTCCTGTTTTACGCTAAAATTCTCCAACGCTTCCGCTTCTTGTCGCAGCATAGCTGATCGATGTGTTTCAGCTTGTAGTTGAGACTCAAGAAACCGAACTAATTCAGATAGTGAGTTTGAATAGCTTGTGCTAGCGGTAGTGGCCAGTAACTCGAACACTAAACCAAGACAGGACTTTGGGGTTGTCTCACTGTCTTCAAGATAGTTTTCCTTAGCTGTTTTATCAGCTTTGTTGGAGACTAATAAGGATTTCTCACTATCCTGAACCTTATCTGCATTACTTCCTTTACCATTGCTTAATAAGGCACTCTTCCCCAATATTCTGTCAGCATTCTAAAAGAAGAAACATGCAGACACATAACAGGTTTAGCATGTACTAGTATATGAAACTCATTTCGGTGAACTAGTTCATTAGTAAGGTGGACAAGATTAAACTACCAAGTCTTCTATGTAGTACATTATAAAGGCATCAAACAAACATATATCTATTTCCTATGGTCACTACATTGTCTTGCGAAATCAAAATAGAGACACGGTTCAAATCATATCAGTTCAAGAGAAAGCAGCACTGAAAGAATACAAAGCATGAGAAACCACATGGCACAACAAGATTTCAGATGGGTACCATGGGTCTACATGTACAACAACACTATTGGCTCTGTTGTGATGCTAGTAGTGTGCAAGATATGAGAAGTCAATTGTATACACAATTGAAATTGAAATCAGCAAAGCTATTTATAAGAGCAAACATGTTAAAGAAACATGCGTAAACATACCTGTTGTGCCATTGGAGTTTCGATTGGATCCTGCAATTTAAAAATAAGTTTGTATGAGTAAATACAGTGATACAAGAGCAAAGCAGTATGCACGATAGCAATGGAATCTTAAATGAGAACAGTTGTTCTCCAGGTTTAAGCACTTGTTCTACATGAACAGAGTACAGTAAGACGCAAGCATATACTACTTAAAAAAATGAGCTCATATACCTTACCACATTCTTGGTTCGGGACCAGTACAGAACAAGGCATTCCCAGTCATCGTCCAGTAAATGTGTCTTAGGAGAACGTAAGGGAATTTGATGAGTTTCTTTTCCAGCGAAGTATGTTTTCTTCAGGTAATTCCGATACTGCCACCAAGCATTCTTGAAGATAGCGGAGGTATTAGCACAAGTTCCCTCACCCCGAGTTTCCAAATTGGTCCTTCTCTATAGAGAAAAATGGGAAATTTTGTTGTATTATAACCATCATGGAGGTAGAATGTATGGGACAAAGCAAAGTAATTGCCATGAATAACATTACTTACACATAACTCCTGGACAAATACCTGCAACTGGCATTTTCCTTGATCTTCAGTATAATATTTTCATGATGGGAAGATACGCACATAGGATTTAACAACATCAAATGCGATAGATGTTAAACTATGAATGGCTGGTTGTGCTTCCTCCATAGGAATAGGTGTACTAACTGGTGGAGTTGGGGTTCGCGGTGGTAGTACTGGCGCTTTGGGCACAAGAGCCGCCTTACTAACTGCTCTTGTTTGGGAGCTCTGTGGTGGAGATGGTGCTGTGTCAACAGGAACTGGGTTAGTATCTGTTGGGGTTGGGGTTAGATTGGGTGAAGCTGGTGAGGGAGTCCTGGATTAGGGGGTATCCGGACAGCCGGACTGTGTACAACGTCCGGACTATTGAAGCGTGAAGATACAAGACTCAAGACTTCGGCCCGTGTCCGGATGGGACTCTCCTTTGCGTGGAAGGCAAGCTTGGCGATCCGGATATTATATTTCCTTTCTTGTAACCGACTCCATGTAAACCCTAGCCCTCTCCGGTGTCTATATAAACCGGAGAGGTTGGTCCTTAGAAGGCCGATCACAATTACAATCATACCATCATAGGCTAGCTCTTAGGGTTTAGCCTCTACGATCTCGTGGTAGATCTACTCTTGTACTACCCATATCATCAATATTAATCAAGCAAGAAGTAGGGTTTTACCTCCATCGAGAGGGCCCGAACCTGGGTAAACATCTGTGTCCCTAGCTTCCTGTTACCATGAGCGTTGACGCACAGATCGGGACCCCCTACCCAAAATCCGCCGGTTTTGACACCGACATTGGTGCTTTCATTGAGAGTTCCTCTGTGTCATCGCTGTCAGGCTTGATGGCTCCTTCAATCATCATCAACGACGCTGTCCAGGGCGAGACTTTTCTCCCTGGACAGATCTTTGTGTTCGGCGGCTTCGCACTGCGGGCCAATTCGCTTGGCCACTTGGAGCAGATCGATAGCTATGCCCCCGGCCACCAGGTCAGGTTCAGAAACTTGAACTACACAGCGGATATTCGCGGGGACTTGATCTTCGATGGATTCGGGCCAGCGTCAGGAGCGCCGAACAGTCACGATGAGCATGGCTTAGACCTACTATCAGACGATGCTTGGGATATCACCCCGGCAGAAGCCTCGGATTTAAATCCGGGGCAGATTGCATTGCCTAAGGACGAAGGGCTGGACCCCGCCCCGTAGGCCGTACCCTCATCGTCGATGGAGCCGAACACATGCCTCACTCTTGAGGAAGCCTGTGACTCCGGACCCCCGGATTCATATCCGGTTGTAGGTTCCAGTCCGCGCGTCCCCGGGCCCGCCGAGCCTGATTGGGCTCCGGTGATGGAGTTCACCGCGGTGGACGTTTTTTAGCACTCGCCCTTTGGCGACATGCTGAACTTATTGAAGTCTCTCTCTTTGTCAGGAGACTCTAGGCCGAACTATGTCCGGCTTGAGTGGGAAGCAGACGACGACGGAATTCGTTTCCCACCCACCACCCACTTCATTGCCACGATCGATGATCCAACCGACATGCTTGACTTCGACTCCGAAGACATCGACGGTATGGACGACGATGTAGGAGAATTATAGGAGCCACCGCTCACAGGGTGGTGAACGGTCACCTCCTCATACGATATATATATATGGTGGACACTCCGAAAGAAACTAATGGCAATGAGGCAACGGAGGATAACCCCTCTGGAAGAAAAGCAAAGCATGGGCGTCGTCAGCGCCGCTCCAAGCCCCGCCACAGCCATACCGGCCCCAGAGAAGAAAGTAATCCAGATGGCGCCGAAGAAGAATATGACCCTGACCAGCGCGCCTTTGAGCAGGCCGAACAGGAAGATGAGCAGGTTAGCCCAGAAGAACAGGTGACAGACGCATACCCGGAGGAGGACAACTACATGCCCCCCTCCGAAGACGAGATTAGCCTCGGCGACGACGAATTCGGCGTGCCTGAGGATCCCGTAGAGCAGGAGCGCTTCAAGCGCAGGCTTATAGCCACTGCGAGGAGCCTGAAGAAGAAGCAGCAGCAACTCCAAGCTGATCAAGATCTGCTCACAGATAGATGGATTGAAGTCCTGGCAGCTGAGGAATATGGACTCGAACGCTAAACGGCTGACCGGCCACTCCGTGGCCAGGATAAAACGGGATATCAGCCCGGATACCAGCCCGCACCCCCACGCCGATACACTACGGCTCAGGGCAACAGGCAAGACCTGCAAGATATTCTGGAGAACAAAGCAGGACAGCCAAGATCGATCTACGGATCGCGGGGGCGCGCCCCAACGCGCGACGATGATCGTCGCGCCGGATACATCATCAACAAGTCCGGCCAGGCCGAACATAGTAACCCAGACCAATTCGAGTTGCGTAGCCACATAGCCCGACACAGAGGCGCCGCAACCCCCCTCTTCTTCACTGACGAAGTGATGGATCATGAATTCCCAAAAGAGTTCAAACCCGTAAACATCGAATCATATGATGGCACAATAGACCCCGCAGTATGGATCGAATATTTTCTTCTCCACATTCACATGGCCCGCGGAGATGACCTACACGCCATCAAGTATCTTCCCCTTAAGCTCAAAGGACCAGCCCGGCACTGGTTAAACAGCCTGCCAGCAAATTCCATTGGCAGTTGGGAAAACCTGGAAGACACATTCCTTGATAACTTCCAGGGCACATATGTGCGACCGCCAGACGCCGATGACCTGAGCCACATTACTCAACAGCCCGGAGAGTCAGCCCGAAAATTCTGGACTCGGTTCCTTACTAAAAAGAACCAAATAGTCGACTGTCCGGACGCTGAAGCCCTGGCGGCTTTCAAGCATAATATCCGTGACGAGTGGCTCGCTCGACACCTCAGCCAAGAAAAGCCCAAGTCTATGGCAGCTCTCACAACCCTAATGACCCGCTTTTGTGCGGGTGAGGATAGCTGGCTGGCTCGCAGCGGCACCACGCCACATTCTGGCACTTCGGACGGTCGCGATGCTAACGGCAAACCACAGCGTAGCAGGCATAAGAGACGGAACAACGGCGACAACAGTGAAGACACGACGGTCAACGCCGGATTAAGCAGATCTAAGTCCAGTCAGCGGAAAAAGCCGTTCAAAAGAAATAATCAGGGACCGTCCAGCCTGGACCGCATACTAGAGCGCTCGTGCCAAATTCATGGCACCCCGGACAAGCCAGCCAACCACACCAATAGAGACTGCTGGGTGTTCAAATAGGCCGGCAAGATAAACACCGAAAACAAGGACAAGGGGCTGCACAGCGACGATGACGAGGAGCCCCGGCGTCCGAATACGGGGGGACAAAAGAAATTCCCCCAAGGTGAAAACGGTCAATATGATCACTCACATCCCTGATACATCTCCAACGTATCTATAATTTTTGATTGCTCCATGCTACTTTATCTACTGTTTTGGACTATACTGGGCTTTATTTTTCACTTTTATATTACTTTTGGGACTAACCTATTAACCGGAGCCCAGCCCAGAATAGCTGTTTTTTTGCCTATTTCAGTGTTTCGAAGAAACGGAATATCAAACGGAGTCCAAACGAAATGAAACCTTTGGGATCGTGATTTTCCAACCGAACCTGATCCAGGAGACTTGGACCCTACTCCAAGCAGTGCCAGAGGCGGTCACGAGGGTGGAGGGCCCCCCTGGGCGCGCCCCCTACCTCGTGGGCCCCCTGACGCTCCACCGACGTACTCCTTCCTCCTATATATACCTATGTATCCCCGAACGATCAGAACTGGAGCCAAAAACCTAATTCCACTGCCGCAACCTTCTGTATCCACGAGATCCCATCTTGGGGCCTGTTCCGGAGCTCCGCTGGAGGGGGCATCCACCACGGAGGGCTTCTACATCATCACCATAGCCCCTCCGATGAGGTGTGAGTAGTTTACTTCAGACCTTCGGGTCCATAGCTAGTAGCTAGATGGCTTCTTCTCTCTTTTTGGATCTTAATACAATGTTCTCCCCCTCTCTCGTGGAGATCTATTCGGTGTAATCTTCTTTTTGCGGTGTGTTTATTGAGATCGATGAATTGTGGGTTTATGATCCAGAATTATCTATGGAAAATACTTTATCTTCTCTGAATTCTTTTATGTATGGTTGAGTCATCTTTGCAAGTCTCTTCGAATTATCCTTTTGGTTTGGCCAACTAGATTGGTAGTTCTTGCAATGGGAGAAGTGCTTAGCTTTGGGTTCAATCTTGCGGTGTCCTTTCCTAGTGACAGAAAGGGTTGCAAGGCACGTATTGTATTGTTGCCATCGAGGATAACAAGATGGTTTTTTTTATCATATTGCATGAATTTATCCCTCTACATCATGTCATCTTGCTTAAGGCGTTACTCTGTTTTTAACTTAATACTCTAGATGCATGCTGGATAGCGGTCGATGAGTGGAGTAATAGTAGTAGATGCAGAATCGTTTCGATCTACTTGTTTTGGACGTGATGCCTATGTATATGATCATTGCCTAGATATACTCATAACTATGCTCAATTTTGTCAATTGCTCAACAGTAATTTGTTCACCCACCGTAGAATACTTATGCTCTTGAGAGAAGCCACTAGTGAAACCTATGGCCCCCGGGTCTATTCTCATCATATCAATCTCCATTACTTTATTTACTTGCTTTGTTTTTACTTTGCCTTTTTCTTTTTACTTTGCATCTATTTATCAAAACTACCAAAAATATTATTTATCATCTCTATCAGATCTCACTCTCGTAAGTGACCGTGAAGGGATTGACAACCCCTAAGTGTTGGTTGCGAGTTGCTATCGTTTTGTGTAGGTACGAGGGACTTGTGCGTGGTCTCCTACTGGATTGATACCTTGGTTCTCAAAAACTGAGGGAAATACTTACGCTACTTTGCTGCATCATCCTCTCCTCTTCGGGGAAATCCAACGCAGTGCTCAAGAGGTAGCAAGAAGAATTTATGGCGCCGTTGCCGGGGAGGCTCACGCAAGCAAGTCAACCATACCAAGTACCCATCGCAATCCCTATCTCTTGCATTACATTATTTTCCATTTGCCTCTCGTTTTCCTCTCCCCACTTCACCCTTGCCGTTTTATTTGCCCTCTCTTTCCCAATCTCCTCCTCTCTTTTTTGTTTGCCTTTTTCTCGTTGCCTTTCTGTTTGCTTGTGTGTTGGATTACTTGTTGCCATGGCGCAAGATAATACCAAATTGTGTGATTTCTCAAATACAAATAATAATGATTTCCTTTGTACTCCAATTGCTCCCCTTAATAATGATGAGTCTTGTGAAATCAATACTGCTTTGCTAAATCTTGTTATGAAAGATCAATTCTTTGGCCTTCCTAGTGAAGATGCCGCTACTCATCTAAACAATTTTGTTGATTTGTGTGATATGCAAAAGAAGATAGATACGGATAACAATATTGCCAAATTGAAGTTATTTCCGTTTTCACTTAGAGATCGTGCTAAAGTTTGGTTTTCATCTTTGCCTAAAAATAGTATTGATTCTTGGAACAAGTGCAAAGATGCTTTTATCTCTAAGTATTTTCCTCCAGCTAAGATTATCACTCTTAGGAACGACATCATGAATTTTAGAAAACTTGATCATGAGCATGTTGCCCAATCTTGGGAAAGAATGAAATTAATACTTTGCAATTTCCCTACTCATGGTTTGAATTTATGGATGATCATACAATTTTTTTATGCAGGATTCAATTTTGCTTCTAGAAATCTTTTAGATTTGGCCGCGGGAGGCACTTTTATGGAAATTACGTTAGGAGATGCTACAAAATTGCTTGATAATATTATGGCTTATTATTCCCAATGGCACACCGAAAGATCTTCTAGTAAAAAAGTGCATGCTATAGAAGAAGTTAATGTTTTGAGTGAAAAGATGGATGAACTTATGAAGATGTTTGCTCCTAAAAATACTCCTCTTGATCCCAATGATATGCCTTTATCTACTTTGCTTGAGAATAATAATGAATCTATGGACGCGAATTTTGTTGGTAGGAATAGTTTTGGAAACAACGCTTATAGAGGGAATTTTAATCCTAGGCCTTATCCTAATCATCCTTCTAATAATTATGGAAATTCCTACATCAACTCTTATGGAAATTTTAATAAGATGCCCTCTGAATTTGAGAGTAGTGTTAAAGCGTGTTCTTCCAATTCCTATGAAAATCAAGATGAAGATCTAAAAGTTATTGATGTGTCCCCCATTAAATCTTTGTTTTGCAATATGAATCTTGATGAATCTGAATATGATCTTCCTTTACCTAGAAGGTGTTCTAAGAATTCGGAGTTTCCAGATCTTGATGATGAAATTGATGAAAGTAGGATTGAAATAAATAAAAACCGTGATGTTGCTAAACCCACTATTTTGGATCTCAAGGAATTTAATTATGAAAATTGCTCTTTGATTGGTTGTATTTCCTTGTTGCAATCCGTGCTAGATTCTCCTCATGCTTATAGTCAAAATAAGGCCTTTACCGAACACATAGTTGATGCTTTGATACAATCTTATGAAGAAAAACTTGAGTTGAAAGTTTCTATCCCTAGAAAACTCTATGATGAGTGGGAACCTACTACTAAAATTAAAATTAAAGAGTTTGAGTTTCATGCTTTGTGTGATTTGGGTGCTAGTGTCTCTACTATTCCCGAAACTTTATGTGATTTGTTAGATTTCCGTGATTTTGATGATTGCTCTCTAAACTTGCATCTTGTGGATTCCACTATTAAAAAACCTATGGGAAGAATTAATGATGTTCTTATTGTTGCAAATAGGAATTATGTGCCCGTAGATTTTATCGTCCTTGATATAGATTGCAATCCTTCATGTCCTATTATTCTTGGTAGACCTTTCCTTAGAACGATTGGTGCAATTATTGATATGAAGGAAGGGAATATTAGATTCCAATTTCCCTTAAAGAAGGGTGTGTAACACTTCCCTTGAAAGAAAATAAAATTACCATATGAATCTATCATGAGAGCAACTTATGGATTGCCTACCAAAGATGGCAATACCTAGATCTATCCTTGCTTTTATGCCTAGCTAGGGGCGTTAAATGATAGCGCTTGTTGGGAGGCAACCCAATTTTATTTTGTGTTTTTTGTTTTGCTTCTGTTTAGGAATAAATAATCCATCTATCTTCTGTTTGGATGTCGTTTTATGTTTTAATAAGTGTTTGTGCCAAGTAGAACATATAGGATAACCTACGATGATAGTTGATTGGATTCTGCTGAAAAACAGAAACTTTGCGCGCACGAATATAATTTTTTTAAATCACAGGAACGTGCTTTTGCGTTGATTCTTTTTGATGCTGTTCAATAAACAAATTTTCCAGGACTTCCTATTTTTGTAGAAGTTTTAGAGTTCCAGAAGTTTGCGTTAGTTACAGATTGCTACAGACTGTTCTGTTTTTGACAGATTCTGTTTTTCATGTGTTGTTTGCTTATTTTGATGAATCTATGGCTAGTAAAATAGTTTATAAACCATAGAGAAGTTGGAATACAGTAGGTTTAACACCAATATAAATAAAGAATGAGTTCATTACAGTACCTTGAAGTAGTCTTTTGTTTTCTTTCTCTAACGGAGCTCACGAGATTTCTGTTGAGTTTTGTGTTGTGAAGTTTTCAAGTTTTGGGTGAATTCTTTTGATGGATTTTGGAACAAGGGGTGGCAAGAGCCTAAGATTGGGGATGCCCATGTCACCCCCAAGATAATCCAAGGACACCAAAAAGCCAAAGCTTGGGGATGCCCCGGAAGGCATCCCCTCTTTCGTCCACTTCCATCGGTAATTTACTTGGAGCTATATTTTTATTCACCACATGATATGTGTTTTGCTTGGAGCGTCTTGTATTATTTGTGTCTTTGCTTTTTAGTCTACCACAATCATCCTTGCTGTACAAATCTTTTGAGAGAGCCATACATGATTTGGAATTTGTTAGAATACTCTATGTGCTTCACTTATATCTTTTGAGCTTGATAGTTTTGCTCATAGCGCTTCACTTATATCTTTTGAGCGTGATAGTTTTTGCTCTAGTGCTTCACTTAGATATTTTAGAGCACGGTGGTGGACTTGTTTTAAAGAAACTATTGATATCTCATGCTTCACTTAGATTATTTTGAGAGTCATTAATAGCATGATAATTTGCTTAAATGTTAATATACTTGGTGTTCAAGATATGTGAAACTTTCTTTTGAGTGCATTGAATACTAAGATAAGTTTGATGCTCGATAATTGTTTTGAGACATGGAGGTGATAATATCAAAGTCGTGCTAGTTGGGTGATTATGAATTCAAAGAATGCTTGTGTTGAAGTTAGCAAATCCCGTAGCATGCACGTATGGTTAAAGTTATGTAACAAATTTGAAACATGAAGTGTACCTGGCTTGTGCATCCTTATGAGTGGCGGTCGGGGACGAGCGATGGTCTTTTCCTACCAATCTATCCCCCTAGGAGCATGCGCGTAGTACATGATTTTTGATGACTTCTAAATTTTTGCAATAAGTATATGAGTTCTTTTGACTAATGTTGAGTCCATGGATTATACACACTCTCACCTTTCCGCCTTTGCTAGCCTCTTCGGTACCGTGCATTGCCCTTTCTCACCTTGAGAGTTGGTGCAAACTTCGCCGGTGCATCCAAACCCCGTGATACGATTCGTGATACGTTTCCAACGTATCTATAATTTTTGATTGCTCCATGCTACTTTATCTATTGTTTTGGACTATATTGGGCTTTATTTTCCACTTTTATATTATTTTTGGGACTAACCTATTAATCGGTGGCCCAACCCAGAATTGCTGTTTTTGCCTATTTCAGTGTTTCGAAGAAACAGAATATCAAACGGAGTCCAAACGGAATGAAACCTTCGGGAATGTGATTTTCTCATCAGATAAGATCCATGAGACTTGGACCCTCCGTCAAGAAAGCCACGAGGCGGTCACGAGGGTGGAGGGCGCGCCCCTCCCCCCTGGGCGCGCCCCCTACCTCGTGGGCCCCTCGGAGCTCCACCGACGTACTCCTTCCTCCTATATATACCTACGTATCCCCGTATGATCAGAAATGGAGCCAAAAACCTAATTCCACCGCCGCTACCTTCTGTATCCACAAGATCCCATCTTGGGGCCTGTTCCGGAGCTCCGCCGGAGGGGGCATCCACCATGGAGGGCTTCTTCATCATCACCATAGCCCCTCCGATGAAGGTGTGAGTAGTTTACTTCACACCTTTGGGTCCATAGCTAGTAGCTAGATGGCTTCTTCTCTCTTTTTGGATCTCAATACAATGTTCTCCCCCTCTCTCGTGGAGATCTATTCGATGTAATCTTCTTTTTGCGGTGTGTTTGTTGAGACCGATGAATTGTGGGTTTATGATCCAGTATTATCTATGGAAAGTATTTGATTCATCTCTGAATTCTTTTATGTATGATTGAGTTATCTTTGCAAGTCTCTTCGAATTATCCGTTTGGTTTGGCCAACTAGATTGGTAGTTCTTGCAATGGGAGAAGTGCATGGCTTTGGGTTCAATATTGTGGTGTCCTTACTCAGTGACAGAAAGAGTTGCAAGGCACGTATTGTATTGTTGCCATCGAGGATAACAAGATGGGGTTTTTATCATATTGCATGAATTTATCCCTCTACATCATGTCATCTTGCTTAAAGCGTTACTCTGTTTTTAACTTAATACTCTAGATGCATGCTGGATAGCGGTCGATGAGTGGAGTAATAGTAGTAGATGCAGAATTGTTTCGATCTACTTGTCACGGACGTGATGCCTATATACATGATCATTGCTTAGATGTACTCATAACTATGCTCAATTCTATCAATTGCTCAACAGTAATTTGTTCACCCACCGTAGAATACTTATGCTCTTGAGAGAAGCCACTAGTGAAACCTATGGCCCCCGGGTCTATTCTCATCATATCAATCTATATCACTTTATTTACTCGCTTTGCTTTTACTTTGCCTTTACTTTTTACTTTGCATCTATCTTTCAAAAACACCAAAAATATTATCTCTATCAGATCTCACTCTCGTAAGTGACCGTGAAGGGATTGACAACCCCTAAGTGTTGGTTGCGAGTTGCTATCGTGTTGTGCAGGTACGAGGGACTTGCACGTGACCTCCTACTAGATTGATACCTTGGTTCTCAAAAACTGAGGGAAATACTTACGCTACTATGCTGCATCATCCTCTCCTCTTCGGGGAAAACCAACGCAAGCTCGAGACGTAGCAATTCGCTCTATCACACATAAACCTCCTTATATCTTCCTCAAAACAGCCACCATACCTACCTATCATGGCATTTCCATAGCCATTCCGAGAGATATTGCCATGCAACTTCCACCATCATCATCATGACATACATTACTTTTGTCATATTGCCATTGCATGATCATGTAGTTGACATTGTATTTGTGGCAAAGCCACGATGCATTATTTTTCATACATGTCACTCTTGATTCATTGCACCATCCCGGTACACCGCCGGAGGCATTCATATAGAGTCATATCTTGTTCTAAGTTTCGAGTTGTAATCCCTATGTTGTAATCAATAGAAGTGTGATGATCATCATTATTAGAGCATTGCCCAAATAAAAAAAGAGAGAGAAAGGCCAAAAGAAAAAAAAAAGAAAGGCCAAAAAATATATATAAAAAAGGGCAATGCTACTATCTCTTTTTCCACACTTGTGCTTCAAAGTAGCACCTTGTTCTTCATGTAGTAAGTCTGATATATTGTGATTCAAAGTAGCACCTTGTTCTTCATATAGTGAGTCTCTTATATTGTGCTTCAAAGTAGCACCTTGTTCCTCATGTAGTGAGTCTCATAAATTTGTCCTTTTCATACTAGTGGGAATTTTTCATTATAGAACTTGGCTTGTATATTCCTACGATGGGCTTCCTCTAATGCCCTAGGTCTTTGTGAGCAAGCGAGTTGGATGCACACATACTAGTTTTCTTTTGTTGAGCATTCATAGCTCTAGTGCATCCGTTGCATGGCAATCCCTACTCCTCATGTTGACATCAATTGATGGGCATCTCCATAGCCCGTTGATTATCCTCGTCAGTGTGAGACTTTCTCCTTTTTTGTCTTCTCCACACAATCCCCATCATCATATTCTATTCCACCCATAGTGCTATATCCATGGCTCACGCTTATGTATTGCATGAAGGTTGAAAAAGTTTGAGATTATTTAAGTATGAAACAATTGCTTGGCTTGTCATCGGGGGTATAGAAGTTGCGAACATCTTTGTGTGACGAAAATGAAGCACAGCCTAACTATATGATTTTGTAGGGATGAACTTTCTTTTGCCATGTTATTTTGAGAAGACATGATTGCTTTGATTAGTATGCTTGAAGTATTATTATTTTTGTGTCAATATGAACTTTTGTCTTGAATCTTTCAGATCTGAATATTCATGTCACAATTAAGAAGATTTACATTGAAATTATGCCAAAGTATCACTCCGCATCAAAAATTCTTTTTTATCATTTACCTACTCGAGGACGAGCAGGAATTAAGCTTGGGGATGCCTGATACGTCTCCAACGTATCTATAATTTTTGATTGCTCCATGCTACTTTATCTACTATTTTGGACTATATTGGTCTTTATTTTCCACTTTTATATTACTTTTGGGACTAACCTATTAACCGGAGGCCCAACCCAGAATTGCTGTTTTTTTGCCTATTTCAGTGTTTCAAAGAAACGGAATATCAAACAGAGTCCAAACGGAATGAAACCTTCGGGATCGTGATTTTCCAACCGAACGTGATCCAGGAGACTTGGACCCTACTCCAAGCAGTGCCAGAGGCAGTCACGAGGGTGGAGGGCGCCCCCTGGGCGCGCCCCCTACCTTGTGGGCCCCCTGATGCTCCACCGACATACTCCTTCCTCCTATATATACCTACGTAGATTAGAACATGAGCCAAAAACCTAATTCCACCGCCACAACCTTCTGTATCCACGAGATCCCATCTCGGGGCCTGTTCCAGAGCTCCGCTGGAGGGGGCATCCACCATGGAGGGCTTCTACATCATCACCATAGCCCCTCCGATGAAGTGCGAGTAGTTGACTTCAGACCTTCAGGTCCATAGCTAGTAGGTAGATGGCTTCTTCTCTCTTTTTGGATCTCAATACAATGTTCTCCCCGTCTCTCGTGGAGATCTATTCGATGTAATCTTCTTTTTGCGGTGTGTTTGTTGAGACCAATGAATTGTGGGTTTATGATCCAGTATTATCTATGGAAAATATTTGATTCTTCTCTGAATTCTTTTATGTATGATTGAGTTATCTTTGCAAGTCTCTTCGAATTATCCTTTTGGTTTGGCCAACTAGATTGGTAGTTCTTGCAATGGGAGAAGTGCTTAGCTTTGGGTTCAATCTTGCGGTGTCCTTACCCAGTGACAGGAAGGGTTGCAAGGCACGTATTGTATTGTTGCCATCGAGGATAACAAGATGGTTTTTTTATCATATTACATGAATTTATCCCTCTACATCATGTCATCTTGCTTAAGGCGTTACTCTGTTTTTAACTTAATACTCTAGATGCATGCTGGATAGCGGTCGATGAGTTGAGTAATAGTAGTAGATGCAGAATCGTTTCGATCTACTTGTTTTGGACGTGATGCCTATATACATGATTATTGCCTAGATATACACATAACTATGCTCAATTCTGTCAATTGCTCAACAGTAATTTGTTCACCCACCGTAGAATACTTATGCTCTTGAGAGAAGCCACTAGTGAAACCTATGGCCCCCGGGTCTATTCTCATCATATCAATCTCCATTACTTTATTTACTTGCTTTGTTTTTACTTTACCTTTTTATTTTTACTTTGCATCTATCTATCAAAAATACCAAAAATATTATTTATCATCTCTATCAGATCTCACTCTCGTAAGTGACCGTGAAGGGATTGACAACCCCTAAGGGTTGTTTGCGAGTTGCTATTGTTTTGTGTAGGTACGAGGGACTTGTGCGTGGTCTCCTACTGGATTGATACCTTGGTTCTCAAAAACTGAGGGAAATACTTACGCTACTTTGCTGCATCATCCTCTCCTCTTCGGGGAAATCCAACGTAGTGCTCAAGAGGTAGCAATCCCCAAGCGGGAACGGAAGCGAGCACTACGGGACGTCTATGCGATGGAGCCAGTTGCCCCCAAATTCAACCGATGGTCAACTTGTCCGATCACCTTTGATCGTCGGGATCATCCTACCAGCATCCGTCATGGCGGCTCAGCCGCATTGGTCTTAGACCCAATCATCGACGGATTCCACCTCACGAGAGTCCTTATGGACAGCAGCAGCAGCCTGAACCTGCTTTACCAGGACACAGTGCGCAAGATGGGCATTCACCCTTCAAGGATCAAGCCCACCAAAACTACCTTTAAAGGTGTAATTCCCGGAGTAGAGGCCCGCTGTACGGGCTCTATAACGTTGGAAGTGGTCTTCGGATCTCCGGATAACTTCCGGAGCGAAGAGTTAATCTTCGATATCGTCCCTTTCCTTAGTGGTTACCACGCACTGCTCGGACGAACCGCATTTGCTAGATTCAATGTGGTACCACATTACGCATACCTCAAGCTCAAGATGCCAGGACCGCGCGGGGTCATCACTGTCAATGGAAATATGGACCGCTCCCTTCGAACAGAAGAGCATACGGCAGCCCTCGCGGCAGAAGTACAATGTGGCCTACTCCGACAAACCAATCCGGCGACAACTTCGAGCATAGTCAAGCGAGTCCGGAGCACCCCGCAATAGGATCATCAAGAGCGTGACTAGCAGTCCGGCCTCCGCCCAAGCCCCTTCAAAGCAGCATTCGTGCCACACGTACACAATTACGCACTCAAGATACCATGGGCATAGGCGGAGGCGCATCAACGACTCAGTCGATAATGCGGGTAACCGCCAAATACCTTCATACTCTTTCCCTCTTACATTTCAGGACACCGCGTTAGTGCAGCATCCTCAGAAGAGCCGAATTGCCGGACTCATATGGGAGAAACATCCAAGGAGGCAACAGACGTTGTGCACAGAAGGAAATACCCAGGTGGAATCTATTTACGATCATTATACCTGCTTTATCTATCTGTACACAGCCTGCCCCTGGATAGGACATGTCAAATAGTCCTATTTTCGTCTCTGCTTAATGCATCCATTGTAAATATACGCTTAAAACGTTTTTTCATCAATGGGAGATTATATATAGCGTCAGCTTATTATCCTTATTTGAGATTTTTCTTCTCTTATAAATGTTTATTTGGTATTGCATCCGTACACCTTGGTACGGTCAGTTTGCCAGGGGCTTCTCATGGCACCCTGTAATATGGCAAATAAAGTCCGAACACTTTCAACAGTGCGGCACCCCGAACTTATAGCACTATATGCATCAGCTCCGAATCATGTCTTGGGTCTATAGTTGGGATAGCCCGACTCCCTTGTTTTGGTGCCTTACATTCCGTTATATCGGCTAAGGTAGCGCAGGGAGAACTACTGCGATTGTGTCCCGGTTCTTCCGGACGAGCACCTCAGTAGAGAAAGCCGAAAACTGACCGGCATGATGTGGCGAGAGCTGGTCACTGTTCGAGAGGTCTTAAAATCCTTAAAGATTTTACGCTTTAGGCGATAAATTGGCTTCGTCCAATCTAGGCGTATATAGCGCCCCAATTCGGCCTTCCGGATTCTAGGGGCTTCGCCGAAATTTAAAATTGTAGACTTCTATGGCTAAGTGAAAGTTATAAAGCCGCATAGTCTGATTGCCTCATTCGCTGCGTCAGACACCTCCTTAAGGGACCAAACATTTGGATAAAGAGTGTCCGGGTTTTCCACGAACACCCCAGTGCTAGTCACGTGGGGGCGAAAGCCGATGACTGGCCTACTTTCAGGATTTTATAAATAGCCGCACAGAAGGTAATATTTTAAATAACAAAAGCGCCACATAGCGCAAGTAACTTCGTCATTAAATTACAAGCATGACAGAAGTAAATTCATTCAAAAACGGTGTCCTTGGTACATTCATCAGCCACGAGACGAGCACCCTTCATAATGCCATCATAGTACAGCTCGGGATGGCGATGCGCCTTGCCCTCCGACGGCCCGTCCTTGACCAGCTTCTCCGCATCCAGCTTGCCCCAATGCACCTTGACGCGGGCAAAGGCCCGGCGGGCACCTTTGATGCAAACGGATCGCTTGATCACCTCAAGCAAAGAACAGGAATCTACCATCCGCTTGGTCATGCCAAAGTAGCTACTGGGCAGGAGCTCACCTGGCCACATCCGGTCTATGAAGCCCTTCATAGCCAACTCGGCCGCCCTATGGAGTTCGACCAACTGCTTCAGTTGGTCACTCAGAGGCATCGGGTGTTCGGCCCCAGCATACTGTTGGGGAACGTAGTAATTTCAAAAAAATTTCCTACGCACACGCAAGATCATGGTGATGCATAGCAACGAGAGGGGAGAGTGTTGTCTACGTACCCTCGTAGACCGAAGCAGAAGCGTTGACACAACATAGAGGAAGTAGTCGTACGTCCTCCCGGTCCAACCGATCCAAGCACCGTTACTCCGGCACCTCCGAGTTCTTGACACGCGTACAACTCGATGACGCACCCTCGATCTCCAATCTAGTAGAGGCTCCGAGGGGGAGTTCCGTCAGCACGACGGCGTGGTGACGATCTTGATGTTCTCCTGTCGCAGGGCTTCGCCTAAGCACCGCTACAATATGATCGAGGTGTAATATCGTGGAGGGGGGCACCGCACACGGCTAAGGAACGATCAATGATCAACTTGTGTGTTCTAGGGTGCCCCCCTACCCCCGTATATAAAGGAGGGAGGGAGGAGGTGGCCGGCCTCAAGGGGGGCGCGCCATAGGGAGGGGGAAACCTACTCCAAGTAGGTTTCCCTCTCTTTTCCTTATCTTATTTGGAGGGGGAAGGAAGGAGTACTAGTATTAGGAAGTAGTACTAGTAGTAGAAAGGAAGAGAGGGGGAAGGAGAAAGGAAAGGGGGGGCTGGCCCCCCTCCCCAATTCGGATTGGGCTTGGGGGGCGCGCCCCCCTCCCTTGCTCCTTTTCTCTTCCTCCTACATGGGCCCAATAAAGCCCATATACCTCCCGGGGGTTCCGGTAACCTCCCGGAGCTCCAAACTTCTCCGGAACCTTTCCGGTGTCCAAATATATCCGTCCAATATATCAATCTTTATGTCTCGACCATTTCGAGACTCCTCGTCATGTCCGTGATCATATCCGGGACTCCGAACAACCTTCGGTACATCAAAATACATAAACTCATAATATAACTGTCATCGAAACCTTAAGCGTGCGGACCCTACGGTTCGAGAACAATGTAGACATGACCGAGACATGTCTCCGGTCAATAACCAATAGCGGGACCTGGATGCCCATATTGGTTCCTACATATTCTACGAAGATCTTTATCGGTCAAACCGCACAACAACATACGTTGTTCCCTTTGTCATCGGTATGTTACTTGCCCGAGATTCGATCGTCGGTATCCAATACCTAGTTCAATCTCGTTACCGGCAAGTCTCTTTACTCGTTCCGTAATACATCATCTCACAACTAACTCATTAGTTGAAATGCTTGCAAGGCTTAAGTGATGTGTATTACCGAGAGGGCCCAGAGATACCTCTCCGACATTCGGAGTGACAAATCCTAATCTCGAAATACGCCAACTCAACAAGTACCTTCGGAGACACCTGTAGAGCACCTTTATAATCACCCAGTTACGTTGTGACGTTTGGTAGCACACAAAGTGTTCCTCCGGTAAACGGGAGTTGCATAATCTCATAGTCATAGGAACATGTATAAGTCATGAAGGAAGCAATAGCAACATACTAAACGATCGTGTGCTAAGCTAACGGAATGGGTCATGTCAATAAGATGATTCAACTAATGATGTGACCTTGTTAATCAAATAACAACTCTTTGTCCATGCTTAGGAAACATAACCATCTTTGATTAACAAGCTAGTCAAGTAGAGGCATACTAGTGACACTCTGTTTGTCTATATATTCACACATGTATTATGTTTCCGGTTAATACAATTCTAGCATGAATAATAAACATTTATCATGATATGAGGAAATAAATAATAACTTTATTATTGCCTCTAGGGCATATTTCCTTCAGTCTCCCACTTGCACTAGAGTCAATAATCTAGTTCACATCGCCATGTGATTTAACACCAATATTCATATCTGTATATGATTAACACCCATAGTTCACATCATCATGTGACCAACATCCAAAGGGTTTACTAGAGTCGATAATCTAGTTCACATCGCTATGTGATTAACACCCAAAGAGTACTAAGGTGTGATCATGTTTTGCTTGTGAGAGAAGCTTAGTCAACGGGTCTGTCACATTCAGATCCGTATGTATTTTGCAAATACTTTATGTCCACAATGCTCTGCACGGAGCTACTCTAGCTAATTGCTCCCACTTTCAATATGTATCCAGGTTGAGACTTAGAGTCATCTGGATTAGTGTAAAAGTTTGCACTGATGTAACTTTTACAACAAACTCTTTTATCACCTCCATAATCGAGAAACATTTCCTTAGTCCTTACTAATGATATTCTTGACCAATGTCCAGTGATCTACTCCTAGATCACTATTGTACTCCCTTGCCAAATTCAGAGCAAGGTATACAATAGGTCTGGTACATAGCATAGCATACTTTATAGAACCTATGACTGAGGCATAGGGAATGACTTTTCATTCACTTTCTATTTTCTGCTGTGGTCGGGATTTGAGTCTTACTCAATTTCATACCTTTGCAATACAGGCAAGAACTCTTTCTTTGACTGTTCCATTTTGAACTATTTCAAAATCTTGCCAAGGTATGTACTCATTGGAAAAATTTATCAAGCGTCTTGATCTATCTCAATAGATCTTGATGCTCAATATGTAAGTAGCTTTTACTGAGGTCTTTTCTTTTTAAAGAACTCCTTTAAAAACACTCCTTTTATGCTTTGCAGAAAAATTCTACATCATTTCTGATCAACAATATGTTACTCACATATACTAATCAGAAAGGCTGTAGTGCTCCCACTCACTTTATTGTAAATACAGGCTTCATCGTAAGTCCATATAAAACTATATGCTTTGATCAACTTATCAAAGCGTATATTCCAACTCTGAGATGCTTGCACCAGTCCATAGATGGATTGCTGGAGCTTGCACATTTTGTTAGCACTTTTAGGATTGACAAAACCTTCTGGTTGCATCATATATAACTCTTCTTTAATAAATCCATTAAGGAATGCAGTTTTGACATCCATTTGCCAGATTTCATAAAATGTGGCAATTGCTAACATGATTCAGACAGACTTAAGCATCGATACGAGTGAGAAAATCTCATCGTATTCAACACCTTGAACTTGTTGAAAACCTTTCGCAACAAATCGAGCTTGGTAGATAGTAATACTACTATCAGTGTCCGTCTTCCTCTTGAAGATCCATTTATTTAACATGGCTTGCTGATCATCGAGCAAGTCAATCAAAGTCCATACTTTGTTCTCATACATGGATCATATCTCAGATTTTATGGCCTCGAGCCATTTCGCGGAATCTGGGCTCATCATCGCTTCCTCATAGTTCGTAGGTTCATCATGGTCTAGTAACATGACTTCCAGAACATGATTACTACACCACTCTGGTGCGGATATTACTCTGGAAGACCTACGAGGTTCTGTGGTAACTTGATCTGAAGTTTCATGATCAATATCATTAGCTTCCTCACTAATTGGTGTATTTGTCACAGGAACTGATTCCTGTGATGAACTACTTTCCAATAAGGGAGCAGGTACAGTTACCTCATCAAGTTCTACTTTCCTCCCACTCACTTCTTTCGAGAGAAACTCCTTCTCTAGAAAGGATCCATTTTTAGCAACGAATATCTTGCCTTCGGATCTGTGATAGAAGGTGTACCCAACTATTTCCTTTGGGTATTCTATGAAGACGCACTTCTCCGATTTGGGTTTGAGCTTATCAGGATGAAACTTTTTCACATAAGCATCGCAGCCCCAAACTTTAAGAAACGACAACTTTGGTTTCTTGCTAAACCATAGTTCATATAGTGTCGTCTCAACGGATTTAGATGGTGCCCTTTTAATGTGAATGCAGCTTTCTCTAATGCATCACCCAAAAACAATATTGGTAAATCAGTAAGAGACATCATAGGTCGCACCATATCCAATAAAGTGCGGTTATGACGTTCGGACACACCATAACATTGTGGTGTTCCAGGTGGTGTGAGCTGTGAAACTATTTCACATTGTTTTAATTGAAGACCAAACTCGTAACTCAAATATTCATCTCCACGATCAGATCGCAGAAACTTTATTTTCTTGTTACGATGATTTTCCACTTCACTCTGAAATTCTTTGAACCTTTCAACTATTTCAGACTTATGTTTCATCAAGTAGATATACCCATATCTGCTCAAATCATTTGTGAAGGTCAGAAAATAACGATACTTGCCACGAGCCTTCATACTTATTGGTCTGCATACATCAGTATGTATTATTTTCAATAAGTCAGTAGCTCGTTCCATTGTTCCAAAGAACGGAGTTTTACTCATCTTGCCCAAAAGGCACGGTTCGCAAGCATCAAATGATTCATAACCAAGTGATTCCGAAAATCCATCTTTATGGAGCTTCTTCATGCGCTTTACACCGATATGACCCAAACGGCAGTGCCACACATAAGTTGCACTATAATTATTAACTTTGCGTCTTTTGGCATCAATATTATGAATATGTGTATCACCACGATCGAGATCCAACAAACTATTTTCATTGGGTGTATAACCATCGAAGGTCTTATTCATGTAAACAGAATAACAATTATTCTTTAACTTTAAATGAATAACCGTATTGCAATAAACATGATCAAATCATATTCATGCTCAACGCAAATGCCAAATAACATTTATTTAGGTTTAACACTAATCCCGAAAGTATAGGGAGTGTGCGATGATGATCATATCAATCTTGAAACTACTTTCAATACTCATCATCACTTCACCCTTCAACTAGTCTCTGTTTATTCTGTAACTCCTGTTTCGAGTTACTAATCTTAGCAACCGAACAAGTATCAAATACTCAAGGACTACTATAAACACTAGTAAGGCACACATTAATAACCTGTATATCAAATATACCCTTGTTCACTTTACCATCCTTCTTATCCACCAAATATTTAGGGCATTTTCGCTTCTAGTGACCATTTCCTTTGCAGTGTAAGCACTCAGTTTCAGGCTTTGGTCCAGCTTTGGTCTTCTTCACGGGAGTGACAACTTGCTTGTCTTTCCACTTGAAGTTCCCTTTCTTTCCCTTTGCCCTTCTCTTGAAACTAGTGGTCTTGTCAATCATCAACACTTGATGCTCTTTCTTGATTTCTACCTTCGTCGATTTCAACATTACGAAGAGCTTGGGAATTGTTTACGTCATCCCTTGCATACTATAGTTCATCACGAAGTTCTAGTAACTTAGTGATGGTGACTAGAGAATTCTGTCAATCACTATCTTATCTAGAAGATTAACTCCCACTTGATTCAAGCGATTGAAGTACCCAGACAATCCGAGCACATGCTCACTAGTTGAGCGATTCTCCTCCATCTTTTAGCTATAGAACTTGTTGGAGACTTCATATCTCTCAACTCGGGTATTTGCTTGAAATATTAACTTCAACTCCTGGAACATCTTATATGGTCCATGACGTTCAAAACGTTTTTGAAGTCCCGATTCTAAGCCGTTAAGCATGGTGCACTAAACTATCAAGTAGTCATCATATTGAGCTAGCCAAACGTTCATAACGTCTGCATCTGCTCCTGCAATAGGTCTGTCACCTAGCGGTGCATTAAGGACATAATTCTTCTGTGCAGCAATGAGGATAAACCTCAGATCACGGATCAAATCCGCATCATTGCTACTAACATTTTTTAACACAATTTTCTCTAGGAACATATCAAAATAAACATATGAAAGCAACAACGTAAGCTATTGATCTTACAACATAATTTGCAAAATACTACCAGGACTAAGTTCATGATAAATTCAAGTTCAATTAATCATATTACTTAAGAACTCCCACTTAGACAGACATCTCTCTAGTCATCTAAGTGATCACGTGATCCAAATCAACTAAACCATAACCGATCATCACGTGAGATGGAGTAGTTTTCAATGGTGAACATCATTATGTTGATCATATCTACTATATGATTCACGCTCGACCTTTCGGTCTCCGTGTTCCGAGGCCATATCTGCATATGCTAGGCTCGTCAAGTTTAACCTGAGTACTCTGCGTGTGCAAAACTGGCTTGCACCCGTTGTAGATGGACGTAGAGCTTATCACACCCGATCATCACGTGGTGTCTCGGCACAACGAACTTTGGCAACGGTGCATACTCAGGGAGAACACTTCTTGATAATTTTAGTGAGAGATCATCTTAAAATGCTACCGTCAATCAAAGCAAGATAAGATGCATAAAGGATAAACATCACATGCAATCAATATAAGTGATATGATATGGCCATCATCATCTTGTGCTTGTGATCTCCATCTCCGAAGCACCGTCGTGATCACCATCGTCACCGGCGCGACACCTTGATCTCCATCGTAGCATCGTTGTCGTTTACGCCATCTATTGCTTCTACGACTATCGCTACCGCTTAGTGATAAAGTAAAGCAATTACAGGGCGTTTGCATTTCATACAATAAAGCGACAACCATATGGCTCCTGCCAGTTGCCGATAACTTCGGTTACAAAACATGATCATCTCATACAATAAAATATAGCATCATGTCTTGGCCATATCACATCACAACATGCCCTGCAAAAACAAGTTAGACGTCCTCTACTTTGTTGTTGCAAGTTTTACGTGGCTGCTACGGGCTTAAGCAAGAACCAATCTCACCTACGCATCAAAACCACAACGATAGTTTGTCAAATAGACTCCGTTTTAACCTTCACAAGGACTGGGTGTAGCCACACTCGGTTCAACTAAAGTTGGAGAAACTGACACCCGCTAGTCACCTATGTGCAAAGCACGGCGGTAAACCAGTCTCGTGTAAGCGTACGCGTAATGTCGGTCTGGGCCGCTTCATCCAACAATACCGCTGAACCAAAGTATGACATGCTGGTAGGCAATATGACTTATATCGTCCACAACTCACTTGTGTTCTACTCGTGCATATAACATCAAACCATAAAAACCTGGCTCTGATACCACTGTTGGGGAACGTAGTAATTTCAAAAAAATTTCCTACGCACACGCAAGATCATGGTGATGCATAGCAACAAGAGGGGAGAGTGTTGTCTACGTACCCTCGTAGACCGAAGCGGAAGCGTTGACGCAACGTAGAGGAAGTAGTCGTACGTCCTCCCGGTCCAACCGATCCAAGCACCGTTACTCCGGCACCTCCGAGTTCTTGACACGCGTACAGCTCGATGACGCACCCTCGATCTCCAATCTAGTAGAGGCTCCGAGGGGGAGTTCCGTCAGCACGACGGCGTGGTGACGATCTTGATGTTCTCCTGTCGCAGGGCTTCGCCTAAGCACCGCTACAATATGATCGAGGTGTAATATCGTGGAGGGGGGCACCGCACACGGCTAAGGAACGATCAATGATCAACTTGTGTGTTCTAGGGTGCCCCCCTACCCCCGTATATAAAGGAGGGAGGGAGGAGGTGGCCGGCCTCAAGGGGGGCGCGCCATAGGGAGGGGGAAACCTACTCCAAGTAGGTTTCCCTCTCTTTTCCTTATCTTATTTGGAGGGGGAAGGAAGGAGTACTAGTATTAGGAAGTAGTACTAGTAGTAGAAAGGAAGAGAGGGGGAAGGAGAAAGGAAAGGGGGGGCCGGCCCCCCTCCCCAATTCGGATTGGGCTTGGGGGGGGGGCGCCCCCCTCCCTTGCTCCTTTTCTCTTCCTCCTACATGGGCCCAATAAAGCCCATATACCTCCCGGGGGGTTCCGGTAACCTCCCGGAGCTCCAAACTTCTCCGGAACCTTTCCGGTGTCCAAATATATCCGTCCAATATATCAATCTTTATGTATCGACCATTTCGAGACTCCTCGTCATGTCCGTGATCATATCCGGGACTTCGAACAACCTTCGGTACATCAAAATACATAAACTCATAATATAACTGTCATCGAAACCTTAAGCGTGCGGACCCTACGGTTCGAGAACAATGTAGACATGACCGAGACATGTCTCCGGTCAATAACCAATAGCGGGACCTGGATGCCCATATTGGTTCCTACATATTCTACGAAGATCTTTATCGGTCAAACCGCACAACAACATACGTTGTTCCCTTTGTCATCGGTATGTTACTTGCCCGAGATTCGATCGTCGGTATCCAATACCTAGTTCAATCTCGTTACCGGCAAGTCTCTTTACTCGTTCCGTAATACATCATCTCACAACTAACTCATTAGTTGAAATGCTTGCAAGGCTTAAGTGATGTGTATTACCGAGAGGGCCCAGAGATACCTCTCCGACATTCGGAGTGACAAATCCTAATCTCGAAATACGCCAACTCAACAAGTACCTTCGGAGACACCTGTAGAGCACCTTTATAATCACCCAGTTACGTTGTGACGTTTGGTAGCACACAAAGTGTTCCTCCGGTAAACGGGAGTTGCATAATCTCATAGTCATAGGAACATGTATAAGTCATGAAGGAAGCAATAGCAACATACTAAACGATCGTGTGCTAAGCTAACGGAATGGGTCATGTCAATCAGATCATTCAACTAATGATGTGACCTTGTTAATCAAATAACAACTCTTTGTCCATGCTTAGGAAACATAACCATCTTTGATTAACAAGCTAGTCAAGTAGAGGCATACTAGTGACACTCTGTTTGTCTATATATTCACACATGTATTATGTTTCCGGTTAATACAATTCTAGCATGAATAATAAACATTTATCATGATATGAGGAAATAAATAATAACTTTATTATTGCCTCTAGGGCATATTTCCTTCACATACTGGGACCAGAACAGCTTCTCCGTTGAGTTCCCCTCCTGGGCATGGTAGAACTCCGCAGCGTCTGATACGCTGCATGGAAGATCTGCGAATGCCCCTGGAGAGCTCCGAATTCGATTAAGTAAAAGAAACGCCTCCTCCACATGTTTGCTTTGCATAAAGAACTTCTTACCCGCTGCTATCTTCTTGGCCTCCTGGATCTCCTACTGTGCTTTCTCAGCTTCGGCCTTGGCGTCTATTAAATTCACAAGGGCCTTCGCAAGCTCAGCCTCTTTCGCCTTCAGACCATGCTCCATGGACTCGCATTTCTTGCCGATGTCCTGGAGCTCTTGCTGTACCTCACCTACCCTAGCACTTTGCTTTTCGCGCTCCTTACACTCCGAGGCCGCCGTGTCTTCGGCCTCAGACAGTGCCTTCTTCAGGGACGCCACTTCGGCGGTGGCCCCTGTTACACAGTCATGACACTTAGGTGTTAGACTCACCAATTCTGAGTATCCTCAAATGCATAAGAGAGGGAATCACTTACCCTTGTTCTCTTCGAGCTGCCTCTTCGTGAGGTCGAGCTCTCCCTGTGCCTGCTCCAGGTCCCGTTTCAGTTCGGCAACCTCGGCAGTACGGGCAGCAGCAGCAAGTAGCACAACCTGCTTATTCACATACTTATCATTAAACTCCTGTGGATTATAATTAACCCTCCATTTGGCTTTTCTTTCCAAACACCTAACAGAGTATCAGGGGCTACTACCTATCGGGTGGTAATTTTGCACATACTTATTACTTACCTCAAAGCCTGTTAGGAGGCTGGTGCAAGCTTCGGTTAGTCCGCTTTTGGCGGACGAAACCTTCCGAATCACCGTGCTCATAAGAGTACGGTGCTCTTCATCCATGGAAGCACCGCGAAGCGCTTCCAGCAGGCAATCCAGCGCCTCATGCGCAACGGAAGTCCGCGACACAGATGGCTCGCCCTCCCTAATGAGGGGTCGCCCGCCTGAGTCCGGAACCATCGAAGGTTCCGGAATTGTGTTCGGCTGAGAGCCTGGTTGGCCATGGCTCTCATCGACACGATCCGCGGGGATCTTGAACCCCGCGTGTTCGACAGCTGGAATCTCGCCTTGGGGCGTCTCCAGAGTCGCCTCCCCCGCTCCGGGAACCTTTGGGACAACACCTCCGTGTCATCCGCGTGTTGAGGAGTAGTGGCCGTCGGAAGCGAATTGATCTCCGAATCACTCAGGGACCCGGAGGAAGACACTTCGGGGTGATCCCTAGCCGGACTGCATATATGTTCGGCATTATAAGTATGAAAACTATGAAGTGAAACCATGATAGAATGCAGACACTTACGATCGCACTGGGGGCTTCCCCCTGGGCAGCCACCCTTCCTCACTATGAGCGGCTGTGGAGGAGTAGTCCGGAAGGGGCACCTTCCCCTTCTTGGACGCCCCAGCCTCCCCCTCCGGGGTGGCTTTTCTCTTCTTCCCCTCCCCAGTGCGGGGAGGTGGAATTTCTTCTTCATTCCCCCCGCCTCCGCGGGAGGAATCTGTCTCGTCGTCATCAGATGACAAGGGTATGACGGCCTTGAGCCAAGGGCCTTTTCCAGCCCCCTGGTCTGCTTTCCCGGACCCCTCATCCCTTCCGAATGGGGCGTCCTCTTCTTCTTCTTCTTCCTCCCCTTCGTGGGAGGAGTGCGCCTCGTCATCTTTGGATGAGGCCTCTGGCACAACCTTGCGATGCCTTCTTCTCGGCCTTCTTCTCCGGCACCTTGTACGGTGCCGGGACCAGCATCTCCGTCAGGAGAGCATCGGCTGGGCCTTCTGGCAGCGGAGCCGGACAGTAAACCTGCTCCGCCGTCTCCACATAATCCTGAAACAAATATGCATAACTACTTAGGGCTCTCCTATGAATATATTGGGAAGAACTAGGTCCGGTGGTAATATGAGAACTCACCTGACTAGGGGCCCGTGCGGCGTGAAGCCCGCGGTCCTCGGATGTGGGAGGAAGTACTTTGGAGGCCTTGAAAAGCACCTTCCATGCGCCTTTATGCGTCATGTCATAGAGCTTCCGGAGCGTCTGGTGTTCGGTCGGGACGAACTCCCACAGATTGACTGCCCGCCTCTTGCAGGGCAGGATCCGGCGAACGAGCATGACCTGGATCACATTGACAAGCTTGATGTTCTTGTCCTTCATGCTATTTATGCATGTCTGGAGTCCGGACAGCTCCGTAGAATCGCCCCAGGACAGGCGCTTCCTTTCCCAGGAGGTGAGCCGCATGGGGGCTCCGGATCTGAATTCGGGGGCCGCCGCCCAGTTGGCGCCGCGCGGCTCGGTGATGTAGAACCATCCCGATTGCCATCCTTTTACGGTCTCCGCAAAGGAGCCGTCGAGCCATGTGATGTTGGACATTCTACCCACCATGGCCCCTCTGCACTCTGCTTGTTGGCCGCTCACAACCTTCGGCTTCACACAGAAGGTTTGCAGCCATAGGCCGAAGTGAGGCCGAATGCGGAGGAAAGCCTTGCATACGACGATAAACGCCGAGATGTTGAGGACAATGTTTGGGGCTAGATCATGGAAATTTAGCCCGTAGTAGAACACGAGCCCGCGGACGAAGGGATGGAGTGGAAATCCCAGTCCACGAACGAAGTGGGCGACGAATACGACCCTCTCGTGGGGTCCTGGGGTCGGAATGACCTACCCGGCATCCGGTAGCCGGTGCGCTATGTCTGCGGTCAAGTATCCGGGCGCCCGAAGATTTGTGATGTGCTTCTCCTTGACGGTGAATCCACCCACTTGCCTCCTGCTCCGGACATGTTTAGCTGTGCGGAGAAGACTTGGGCTTGGGCGCTGGAGATCGAGGGGGCAAGAGTGGGCAACGGAGGAAGAAGGCGTGGGTAAAAATGAGGAAATCTTATCCCTTTATAGAGGCGCCGAGAGCGGTGCGCCTCCCCACTTGCCCGTTGGGAATCGCTTGTTTCCCAAGCGCCACAATTAATGCTGTGGTGAGATTACCCATACCCGTATTGATGAGAATCCCGTAATAAGGGGACACGATCTCTGCCTTGACAAGATGTGTCATAGAAACCGCCTCGTAATATGCGCTGTAGCTGGTTGTGGGAAAACGGTTCATCCGACCGTAATAAAATGTCACGTCATCAGAAAAAGTTGTCAGCAGATTGCATTTATGAAATATCATTCTCTCTACGGTGGTATGTGAAGATCATTTTGCAGATCTGGACACGGTCTACGTGTTCAATAATTACTTTGAAGTATTTGGAGAAGGAACCCGCCTTGCAATGCCGAAGACAATATTGCGCGCCGAACTCATCATCATTAAAGCCTGGTTCAGGGGCTACTGAGGGAGTCTTGGCTTAGGGGGTATCCGGACAGCCGGACTGTGTACAACGTCCGGACTATTGAAGCATGAAGATACAAGACTCAAGACTTCGGCCCGTGTCCGGATGGGACTCTCCTTTGCGTGGAAGGCAAGCTTGGCGATCCGGATATTATATTTCCTTTCTCGTAACCGACTCCATGTAAACCCTAGCCCTCTCCAGTGTCTATATAAACCTGAGAGGTTGGTCCTTAGAAGGCCGATCACAATTACAATCATACCATCATAGGCTAGCTCTTAGGGTTTAGCCTCTACGATCTCGTGGTAGATCTACTCTTGTACTACCCATATCATCAATATTAATCAAGCAGGAAGTAGGGTTTTACCTCCATCGAGAGGGCCCAAACCTGGGTAAGCATCTGTGTCCCTAGCTTCCTGTTACCATCAGCCTTGACGCACAGATCGGGACCCCCTACCCGAGATCCACCGGTTTTGACACCGACAGCTGGTTCTCTGTCCATCACAGTAGGGGTACAATCCGCGAGAGTCTGGGTTATGTGTGGTAGGGCTGGTTCTCGTGCATGTACAATTGGGGTGCTATCTCCACCAAGAGGTAGCACTGTTTTATTTGAAGACCGTGTTTTTACTACACTAGATACTACCATCACTTGCTCCAATTCAAATGGCTGATAAACAGGAAACATAGTTGAATTTACATACATTGTATGAGAGAAAGATGCAATAGATAGTGTGGAAAAAAGAGGGCATGAAATAGTTGACATGTATATTGTTTAACTTAAACGGATAGCATGACATAATTTCACATATATGATGTCTATCTAAATTGGATAGCATAGCATAACATAATTCAAAGATATGATGACTAACTAAACAAGATCGCATGACGTAATTCACATACATGTTATCTAAGTAATCAGGATCGCATGATTTAATTCACATATGTGATTTATATGCTAAGCAGAGGGCATTCGCATATAATGATGTCTGAACTAAGATCATGGTGTTGAATATTGTGTATATGATGTCTAAACTATGCAATGCAAGACACCATATGCATGATATGAGTAGTATAACCTGCAAAGTTAGAGCATACACCTCGATGGGGGAATAGCACTGGTCATCTCTCTCTGAATCCATCTCTGAGGAGCTATCGGGACCCAGTAAGAGATCTGCTTCCACAGGTAGCACTGTCTACTCTAAAGGCCTTGTTTTCACTCCAGATTTCTCCATCACCCACTCAAATGGCGGATTGACAGGAAGAGTAGTTTAATGTACGAACATTGTCGACAAATGGAAATGTAATGAAGAAAAGGAGGGACAAGATATCATTCAAATATATGATGCCTAGTTAAACAGGATGGCATTGCACATTTCACATATATTATGGCTGGCTAAAAGACATGAGACTACATAATTCCCATATATGATATAGAAACTAAACATGTGGTATTACAGAACATGTCTAGACTAAGAAAATGACATATATGATGTTGAAAGTAGGCACTTCAAGGCAACATATGCATGATATGACTAACATCATCATGCCAAGTTAGAGCAAACACCTTGGGGGGTAAACATGAGTGGTCAGCTGCGTACGAATCCGCCTCAGAACAGATATCTTCCTCTGTATTACAATATGGAGAGGGGGGATGGTTTGCCATTGAACCCACCATGGAGCGATGTCTGAATGACATTGTATTGCCGCACAAAACTCTTCTCTTTTTCTCTACATGTTCAACATGACTATGTACAATATCTGACATGCATGCGAAGAAAATATGGTGAGATTATCTAAGGAGAGCATGCAGAAATCTAGAGTGATGGAAGCAACTAGTGGATGGATCCAAAAATAATGATAGCAGGGTGATGATTGCTTTAATTTAATAAAAAGACAGATGATGATTGATTTACTATCTATTTCCCACCCAAGATGAACAACATAGGCATACCCTAGGTGAGGAAAACTTTGTTTTTGCCACTCTAGTTTTTGACCACTTTGCTTATGCCACTCTAGAATATGACATTTCACTTTTGCCATTCTTAGTTTTTGATAATACATCACAATTGCCATTGGCAAAAGCAATAATTTTAGAGTGGCAATTGTGATACATTGTCAAAAGCAAAGAGTGGCAAAAATGAAATGAAAAGATATTGCTTTTGCCACGGAATGGCATTTGTGATGTATTGTCAAAAACTAAGAGTGACAAAAGTGATATCTCAAATACTAGAGTGGCATAAGCTAAATAGGCAAAAGCTAGAGTGGCAAAAACAAAGTTTTCCCAACCAGATATTAGTCAGAGATACTATTCATTGCTGCCTCGATATGTGCCCCACAAATAATTTAGAACTCAAGTTCGAACATTAATTTGGACCTGACTTGGAGTCTAAGAGGTGAACATGACGATAAAGTAGCAGGTAATATTAAGCAATGCATAACATAAGCAGAAACAAAAGAGTGTGACCTCTCTTGTGGACCCGTGTACTCCTTAGGTTCATCTGCTGAGTCCATGATGGTGATGCCATTGTGGTGGGTGCCTTTGGCAGGGAAGGAGATCTGAGGCGGTGAAAGACAATCAGGAGTCGTGATGTCTGGTTTGGTGGATGCTTCTGTCGATGGAGCAGCTCAGGTGAGGTGGACGACTTCGCGGCAGGAGCAGTACAAACAACACAAAGTTTTCTTCGACACCTACCTGTAACTGAAGTAATTCTTTAAGGGCTCCTTTGGCTTGCATGATTCTAAAAACGCAGGGACAGGAAAAATACCGGAATATGATAGGAATGCACATGGGAAATAGAGCATTTGTAAACACAAGATTTCTGTCAACTTGCATCTTTGGTTCACAGGAATTCGAAGAGGGAGGAATGCAAAGAAACATGGCCAAATTAAAGTGAAATCATATGAAAGCGTGTACAGTTAGAATGTTATTCTGCCACTAATGCACTTGGTCTTGTTTTCTTGCATAGGATTTTGAAAAGTAGGTCCAGGTGGATGTTTTGCTCCATTCCTTTCAACAAAATGCATGAATAATTGAATAGTAGAGTGCCATAGGAAAATTTCCTATTTCTATGTTTTTCCTTTGAACCAAATAGCCCTAATGGATCGACATGAATGTAGAGGATAAGTGATGCGACAAGTGTATAACCTCTTTGCCGTAGTCGTGTCGACCTCAACATCATTGGGTTGGTCGCTGAAGAAGTTGAGGCAGAGGTGGCTGTCGGAGGTGTGGAGGAAGATCTGAGGAATCTGTAGACGGAGTCCAGGGCACTGCTCTGTGGTGATGGATGGTTTCGTCGTTGGAGCAGCTCCGGCAAGCTGCAAGACGTCGAGGCTGAAGGAGTACAAGACAGACATTGTTAATCTCCAGTGGGATTCTAATAGCATCTCCAATAGATGATGTAAACTACATTACCAAAAAGTGATAGATGTAATATTTACATCACCAAAAAACACCCGACTATAACAGATGAGGTAAAAACTGTTGACTCTGAACTTAACTATGGAAACTGAAATTTACTGTGGAATCCGAATGTTTTTTTATAAAAGACTGTAAGGGAACCCCCTACAGTATAATTGGTGAAACAAATCCAAATTGCAAGTACCATGCCTTGAACCTGGGTGGGTGGGAAGGCACCAACCCCTCCCCACCACTAGGATATGCCTTAGTCTGCAACTGTGGAATCTGAATGTTACTGTTGAAACTTAACGCAATGGTAGTAGAGAGGCACTTCACATGTAGTTTAGGGAGGGCCTGCAGTTCATCTTCAACATGCACCCTCCTGAGCCGCCACCCACCACCGGCCGAACCGCCGGCCCCCGCCGCCCATGGCCGACGGTGCTCCCGCGCCGCCTCGCCGCCCTGAAACAACTCCCCACCGCCGGTTCGCCACCGCCCCGGCCAGCCCTCTAGCCCCCCCGCGCGCCGAGCTTTTTCTCCGGCGATCCCCATGCCACCGCCCCACCACCGCGCCCCCACCGCCCACACCCTGAACCCTAAGATAGATAGTGGGGTACCTCTTCGGCGAGGCCCCCCTCCCCGCTGCGGGTGGTTCTTCCTTAACTCAAGCGAGCCCCCCCCACCCGCTGAAAATTAACTGACCGAAAAGTTGATTCAGTCGACTGAAGTGTAGCTAAATTGGAGCAGAACAACAGCACGAGCGAGGGGGAGAGCAGCAGCATCAGTAGTGCAAGCGAGCGAGAGCCGGAGCAGCAGCAGCTGTGCAAGTGAGCGAGTGAGAGCCGGAGCAGCAGCAGCCGCGCGAGCGGGAGCAGAAGCATTAGCAGCAGATCCGGCTGGTATGGCCGCCGCCGACGAAGGGGCCTCTCACTGGGGGAGAGCCGCCGTGGAGATGTCGCCCGCTGCCGGCTTCAAGGCAGCCGCGCCATGGGGGTGCAGGATGGAGCACCATCGGCGCCGGGAGGTCGAGTTAAGGAGAAGGTGCGATGCGATGAGTGTACAACCTCTTTGGTGGCACCGAGTAGGCCTTGTATTTGTTTGAGGAGTCGGTGAGGATGCTACGGTTCTAGTGGAGCAGGTTAAGGCGGCACTGTGGGGATGGAGCAGCCGCGATAGAGGCGATCATTGGAGCAGCTCCTTGGAGGTGGAGGACGGGGCGGCTGAACCAGCGGGACTACAAGATGGACGACGGATCCTCATCCGGGGAGGTGGATGAGGGACGTCGAGCTGTTGCGGTGGACGACGTCGTCGGGGAAGAGGCTCCGGCTGGGCAGTAGTGAGGAGGCGGACTGAGGAGGGTGGGGTTACGTGGCTGGAGTAGAGAGGTTATCGCGGCCTAGGATTTCGAATGATGAAAAGGAGGCGATGGGAGGGGGGAACCATGACTTAGGGACGGGCTTGTCCAAAATGTAGGGTGTGTTACAAAAGTACACCCACCGATTTGAACTAGCGGTCCTTTCAACTCAGAGTTAGAGGGGGGATTTCATGTGTCGGGATTTGGCAGCTCGAGGGAGTTTTTGCGTGCGTTGTAATTCTGGGATAACAAGGCGCGAGTTTTGGGAGCATAATATCTGAATTTTCGGGATATAACAAGGCGCGGGTTGAATTTTAGGGACAAGCCTAACGTGTAATATTGTACTTGTACGTACCAAATCAATTCGCACTTCCCTCAACGAAAAAAATGAAAAAAAATAAAACTATTCGTAGCACACGAAGAGAGAGTGTTGTCCCGTTTTACTATACAAATGCTATTCAAAGCTATGAATCCATGTTATGTCCAATTAAATTTTTTCGCTGGCTGTATAATGCATGTAACCTACTCATACCAACATTTTAGTGCATTCCAAATGTCTATACTACCACTGCAATTCGAACTAAATTTGAATTTGTTTCTCTATTTAAATAGGAATCTACAATCATGATTGTTTCCAACTTCAACCATCATTCGTGTATTACCTTAACAACACACCACATGATTACTATAGAGATAGATATGAACTATGTGTACTATATGAACTCGAATTCAATTTTTTTAATACACTTAATGTTGATTCCAAATAATAGTACATTTGGTGTACTAACTAGATATAATCTAAACCATGTTCCATACGTACACCGTGTTTATCACACAAAGTATAGTGCCCCGCCCCCTACATTATGACAAGTATTTAGCCCTGAGCTGCAAAAGCCACACATTATCCCAATTTATAATCAATGTTCTCTCTCTCTCTCTCTCTATATATATATATATATATATGTAGTACTAGCAAGATGCTCATGTGTTGCACGGAACATCAAGATGATTGAGGGGAGGCCTTATTTGCAAATGTGGAGAGGAGTGTGGGTATATTTTTTCAAAATTGCCATAGTTTCCTTCCTATCCGTCAGATATAAATCAGACCACCTGTATTGCAGGATGGCAGGCACACCATCATCAACAACTCTGTTTTTTATAAGAATAGAGATAAAATATATTAAATATAGTATAACATGTTCATAACCACACCGTGTGTATCACCGTTATATATATTCACGCGTGCGTCGATTTAAAACACTATGATAAATTCTTCAAATATCCGAGTTCACTTTTTATAATGAATTATGATCCCTATTCGTCTTTTACACCCACACAGTCCTCTTATCTTTGTAGCTAGCGCTAACTTTCTCTCGTGCATGCACACGCCCGCATCCCTCTCACCCTCCCTCAGCATTCTCTAGCTCCATCGTGCAAATTCGTCTTTTCACTTTAGGTCGTTCACCCACGGTGTGTGTAGGACCCCCAGCTCCTTCTTTACGGCACACAGCGATCGATATGCCTCTCTAGCCAGGTGGGCCTACCACAAACACAAGCTTTCCCTCTTCTCTTGTCACCATCCATGCCTCACTCCCACCCCTCTTTTCATTGATCTCGTACTCGCACACTCTTTCCCCCTCGATATAGTATGCCTCTCGCACCACCTCCTAGCTGCATCACCCTCTCTCTATCCTTCTCTCCGGGCCTTATTTGCTTCTAACACATACATGCATGTATACCGATCGATCTCCCTACATATACCTAGGTCGACTTTAACTATTTTCCCCCACCCATGGATCGACGTACCGCACAAGTTATGTATCTCCTTTCTCCGACAAAGGACGATTGATCTTCCTATGTGGTTACGTCTGCTTACCACAGCCATATCTCCCCCTCATCATTCGTGCATGCCTCCTGACCCATCTCTCACACGCACGTGCACAGATAGGCAGGCATCCCCTCTCTTATTGATATTGCATGCGTGCCCTCTGTTTGTCTAGCAAGCCTCTCCCACCATTTGTTATAAGCAAATCCACCACCAACCCCTCCGACACTCTAGCTCTGTCTCTCTCCCAACCTTATTCCTCCCCTACACGTATGCATGGATGCCGATCGATCTCCCTCAATACAAAAGGTAGGTCTCTCTCCCCCTCCACACATATACCAGCCATTGTACCTCTATAGTTAATTAGGTTTCTCCCCCCACCCCCCACCACACACCGATAGTCGAGAGTTGTAGGTAGGTATCCATGCCACAGAGACAAACTGCACCTATCCCCTCTCATGTTCCAGTAGGCACACACATGCACCCTATATCTTTGACGTGCACACACACAAATTTGATGGCACTCTTTATCGATCACGTGCGCACACACACACACATCATCATCATCCCTCTCTTCGATCCTATGGATACCTCACGCCAATGATACCTCCACTCTCTTCTCGTGGATTGCCCCCTCTCTCTATATATATATATGATATATCCAGGCATCTATTTCACACACATTGCATATGTTACATTTTTTGATTGAAATATCATCGACACATATTCCCCGCTATCTCTCACGCCCCCCCAAAAAAACACTCACAAACCCACACACTATATCTCTCTACATTTGTATCTCTCTCACACAACCCCACGTAGGTGGTGTACGTACACGAAGAGAATAGGTGCACGTACTCATGCTTCGTGCCCAGCCACACCCACTCAAGTACATGGTGGAGTTCATTTCTGTACGAAATGGCAGCCCACGTGCTAATTTGAGCACGTGTAGAGGTTGTTTACCTACGGAGGTCATTGTCGGTGTCAAAACCGGTGGATCTCGGGTAGGGGGTCCCGATCTGTGCGTCAAGGCTGATGGTAACAGGAAGCAAGGGACACAGATGTTTACCCAGGTTCGGGCCCTCTCGATGGAGGTAAAACCCTACTTCCTGCTTGATTAATATTGATGATATGGGTAGTACAAGAGTAGATCTACCACGAGATTGTAGAGGCTAAACCCTAAGAGCTAGCCTATGATGGTATGATTGTAATTGTGATCGGCCTTCTAAGGACCAACCTCTCCGGTTTATATAGACACCGGAGAGGGCTGGGGTTTACATGGAGTCGGTTACAAGAAAGGAAAGATAATATCCGGATCACCAAGCTTCCCTTCCACGCAAAGGAGAGTCCCATCCGGACACGGGCCGAAGTCTTGAGTCTTGTATCTTCACGCTTCAATAGTCCGGACGTTGTACATAGTCCGGCTGTCTGGATACCCCCTAATCCAGGACTCCCTCAGTAGCCCCTGAACCAGGCTTCAATGACGATGAGTACGGTGTGCAGTATTGTCTTCGGCATTGCAAGGCGGGTTCCTTCTTCGAATACTCCAAAGTGGTTATCGAACACGTAGACCGTGTCCGGATCCACAAGATGATCTTCACATGGCATAGATCTGATTTGCTGGCAATCTTCGTGCGTCGTGCCCTTGCATCGTGGCTTGGTCCAACGCGAACCGACGTTTCTTACCCCACAATGACTCGTGTTACGAGGCGGTTTTATTGGCACGTCCCGTCGAGGCAGAGATCGTGTTCCTTTTATTATAGGATTTTCCATCAATATAAGCGTGCGTGACCCCATGATGGCTATTGGTATAACCCCATGTGTTTTTAGATAAGCCTCAAAATGGTCACACTGGGGACTCTTGATATTCACCTTCTTTATAAAGGAGTCGAGACCTATGCCTCTTTTTTGACCTTCATCGCGCCTTCTCGCACCTCGAGTTCTAACACCCAAAACCTAAGCTTCATCCCTCCGGAATCCTCCAATATGTCCGGATCTGACTCTCAAGGCCGGTGGGTGGCCTCCTTGATTGAAGAGAAGGACATTGCAAAGCTTAGGGAGGTCGGATACCTGACCGCAGATATCCAGCACAGGCTTCCTGTTCCAGGGCAGGTCATCCCTACGCTGGAGCCCAATGAGTGTGTCATTTTCGTCCCACACTTCCTCCGTGGTTTGGGTTTCACCCTCGATCCCTTCATGAAGGGGCTCATGTTCTATTATGGGTTGGATTTTCATGAGCTGGCTCCAGACGATATCCTCCATATCTCGTCGTTCATTATCGTGTGTGAGGCTTTTCTCCACGTCACCCCGCACTTCGATTTATGGCTCAAGACCTTCAATGTGAAGCCGAAGATGATCGGGGGGCGACACGTGGAGTGTGGAGGTGCTGTAATAAGCAGAAACGCCGACGCCCCATGGCCAGAGGGTTCTTTCCAAGAAGTATCTGATGTATGGCAGCGGAGGTGGTTTTATGTCACGGCTCCCAGAGGCACAAAGTGGGTGGATGCCCCTGAGTTTCGCTCGGGCCCTCCGCCACAGTCAGCGTCTTGGACAAACGTAGGACGGAATTGGGGGCCCACTGGTGATATACCAGTACTACAGAATTGCATCCGGGAGCTTCTCGCGAGGGACATTAATCTTGTCAGCATAATGCAATTGATGTTAATCTGGCGGATGTTGCCGTGCCAACGCCGGCCTCTCCGGATGTGGGAGTTCAATCCGGAGGGTCTGCAGACTGTCAAGCACTTCTTTGGCTTGAAGCTTGAAGAGATGTGCAAATTATTCTTCGGACGGAAAGTAATGTGTCCGAACACCACCGAGGATGCGGGCCTAAGCTGTAATCACCTAGATACCCAAGTTAGTAGCCTTGATCCCGAACACCCTGTTTTGTATTTATCATGACTGTTTGTTCTGACAATCACCTGCGTCCAGGAATGGCTCAGCAAGGCGGAGAGAATCAGGTGTCCGGCACCGCTTCCCAAAGGCTCGCCCGCCCCTACTATGGCCAAGATGCTCGACCGGGTACTCAGCAGAATGCCCTTGGGGAAAGACAAGGGGAGGGACGAGGAATCCAAACCCCACACGCTACACATTCGAACCGGGGGAATTGTTACCTCCCCCAAGGAGGATATTTGGGGAGGGGAGGCTAAGGCCTCCTCTCCGCGCGGGAAGAAGAGGGCCGCCTCCGAAGATTTGGAGGCGGAGATGCCCAAATTAGGGAATAAACATCCCCAGGGGGCCTTGCCTTAACGGGCACCCTCACCGCACCATGTCCTCCAACGGGCCAGCCCTCCACCGAGCTGTAAGTCAATTTACGATCCGAAGGTACTGTGTTTCTCCTAGATTAATAACCAGGGTTCAACTCTTCACAGTCCAGCCAGCAGCTCCTCTCAAGAGGGTTCGTCTTCGGGGGACCTTCCTCCAGAGATGATGGAGAGCGAGACCCCACCCCCTTCTCCGACTCATGAAGCGGGCGACGCCGAGGTGTTGTCACGGAGGAGTCTGGATCTGCCGAAGCCGGAAGTCAATCCGTCAGCCGCCCTACACCCGGAGGATTTGGCTACAACGAGGGGCGATGGAAAGAGTCCAGCGCAGTTCGATGTCCAGCCGTACGTACTGACGGGCTTGCTGGAACAAGCTGCGCTCTCGGAGGAGCACCTCTCATTAATGAGCACGGTGCTCATGAAGATTTCATCCGCCACAAGCGGTTTGAATGAAGCATTCACAAGCCTGCTCAGAGGCTTTGAGGTACGTAATGAAGAATGCACTGTTTCTTTGGGTGTGAGGCACGCGGTAGGTGTGCTCCATATAGATAGTAGCCCCTGAGACTCTGGACGCTGGAGCTCGCCGGACGCATACGCGGACCTGGCAAAGAGTACGGCTGATGCTGTGGAGTTCTTCAAAGATCAGGGTGAAAAGGAGGTGGAGAAGCTTTTTTGGTCGCAGTTCAATGCTCCCACTCGCCCGCTGCCATTAAGTGATAAGATGGCTACTGTGGCGGAGCTTCACAGGTTGTCTGGGCTTGCGATGCGGTCTGTAATAGACCATATTTGGCCGAAGGGGCCTAAGTCGTACAGTTACTTTGGTTTGGTGCAACAGTTCCTTGGGGCCGTGCCTCGGATCGATGCCATGAGGAGGTCGGAATGCATAGAGGGTGCGCGGATGGCCCTTGCCCGCGTTAAAGCGTATTGGACGGATATGGATGCCGCTATGATAGCGTCCCAGGATCCGGTGGGGGGCCAACATCCGGCCGGGCACTACTTGGCGCAGGTCACAGAGGGTGCTCGCCTGATAGAGGCGCAGTGCCCGAAGAATCTCCTATTCGAGTGATGATTCAAATCATTGTAAAAACAATGTTTATTTTGATTATGAGGCTATATTTATACTGTTTTTCTGAAAATATGATTGTGTCCCCTGTGCGTCTGTTTATATATATGTATATATAAATATGCAATCTGAAGTTAGCAATCGTTGGCTTCAGCCCCCACGCATACAATACGGGGGTGTTCGCGAAAAAATATGCTTAATCACTCTTGATCCAACGTCTTGGTCCATTAAGGAGGTGATCGCACGACGAACTAGGCAACCGGACTATATAGCTGTAACACTTTCGCTTAGCCGTGGGATTCTAAAGTGGGGCTACTATGTAGCCCCTGGTACCTTCGCGTGCATCCGAATACGGGCGCGTAAGTACCTGGCCGGAAAATGGCCCTTCATTAATGCGGAGGAATCCTAAAGATTCCAGTGAGTCATCGAGTGGTTGACCAGTCTCTCGCTGTATCATGACAGTTAGTTTTCGGCTTTCTCTATTGAGGTGCTCATCCGGAATAACCAGGGCACAATCGCAATAGTTCTCCTTTGGCAACCTTAGCCGATAATAACGGAACGTAAGGCGGCAAACCCAGGAGCCGGGCAAGCCCAACATTGGACCAAAGACATGATTCGGAGATGATGCATATAAGGCCAAACTCGTGACGCCGAACACTCCCGAAGGTATTCGGACTTTATAACAGATGATGGGCTCAAGAATGCCCACTCATTATAAACCCTGTGTTTCCAGGTACGTGCGTTAATCTATCGTGGCGAAATGCCAAAGACGGCAGTATCCTCTGTGGGTATGGAACCCATGGGATGGTTAAACAACAAGAGGCAATAGAAAAGGTTTACCCAAGGGCTTAATCTAAAAAGAAACCTGTTGAGCGGGTCCCTGCTGCACGTCTGCGCCTTTGTCTCCATTGTGCCGCATCCTGGAAGGGTATCGAGCGAACGTTGTCTGCGGAAAAGGGAAACTCATAGAAGAGTGCAACGTTAGTATGCGATGGATAGTAAAAATGTAAGATGCTGGCCTGCCAATAAGGTTGAGCCAAGTGTGGGGCTTTATTATTAGCCCCTGGTATCCACTATAGGATTACATATACGGTACCCTAGTTTGATATGGGCTGCCGGACTCGTCTAACCGTGTCTGTGGTCTTAACGACCCGTCATATTTTTGTTAGAGGCCGCTTATAGTCCGGCCGCTAGGGCCGTCGTGTGTTCCTCTGCGTGCAAAGAGCGTGCTGTTATTCCGCTAATGGTGATGACGCCACATGGGCTGGGCATCTTGAGTGTGAGGTAGCCATAGTGCGGTAATGCGTTGAAGCGGGCGAAGGCCGTTCTTCCAAGCAATGCTTGATAGCTTCTTTGGAAGGGTGCGATGATGAAGACTAGTTCTTCGCTTCTGGAGTTGCCTGGAGGGCCGAATGTTACCTCCAGTATGACGGAGCCCCTGCTGTAGGCTTCAACGCCTGGTATCACCCCTTCAAAGGTGGTGTTAAACTTGTTGATTCTGGATGAGTCTATTCCCATCCCGCGGACAGTGTCCTCATATATTAAATTGAGACTGCTGCCGCCGTCCATGAAGATGTGGGTGAGGTGGTATCCGTCGATTATTGGGTCAAGCACCAAGGCATCTGATCCTTTGCGCTGAATACTAGCTCGGCCGTCCAGGTGATCGAAGGTGATCGGACAAGACATCCAGTAGTTAGGTGTGGGTATGATGGGCTCTATATCGCACACGTCTTTATGGGCGCGTTCATGCTTTCTCAAGGATGTGCGAGTCGTGTGGATCATATTCACTATTTTGACCTCTAGTGGGATTCTTTTCTGTCCCCTAGTGTTCGGCGGGGGAGGTTCATCCTCGTCTTCGCTTGGTGTTTCCCTTTCCTTGTGTTCGGCGTTTAGTTTGCCGGCCTGCTTGAAGACCCAGCACTCTGCGCGTGTGGTTCGCAGGTTTGTCGGGGGTGCCATGAATTTGGCACAGTCTGTCCAGAACTCTGTTCAGACCGGACGGTCCCTCTTTGCTGCCTTTAGATGGCTTATTTTGCTGGTTAGGTCGAGAGCCCCTGAATCCGGCATTTACCGTTGTGTTATCCGGGTTCTCTTCCTTGTTTTGGCGTTTGTTTTTATTATGCCGTGGCTTCCCGTTGTCGTCCCTTATTTCGGACGTGCTGGGGTCGCTGGTGCATTTACGGGCTAGCCAGGTATCCTCACCCGCACAAAAGCGGGTCATAAGGCTTGTTAGGGATGCCATTGTCCTTGGCTTTTCTTGGCCGAGGTGTCTGGCGAGCCGCTCGTCACAGATACTCTGTTTGAATGCCACTAGGGCTTCGGCATCCGGAAAATCAACAATTTGATTCTTCTTGGTGAGTAATCTATTCCAAAGCTTTCAGGCGGACTCTCCGAGCTGTTAGATTATGTGACTTAAGTTGTCAGCATCCGGAGGCCGGACATAAGTCCCTTGAAAATTGGCCCTGAAAGCGTCCTCGAGCTCCTCCCAACTCCCAACTGAATTTTCGGGGAGGCTTTTCAACCAGTGCCGAGTTGGTCCCTTCAGTTTGAGGGGAAGGTATTTGATGGCGTGGAGGCCATCCCCACGTGGCATGTGTATGTGCAGGATAAAGTCCTCGATCCAGACCCCTGGGTCTGTCGTTCCGTTGTATGCCTCTATGTTTACAGGTTTAAAGCCCTGTGGGAATTCATGGTCCAGTACTTCATTAGTAAAGCACAGGGGGTGAGGAGCCCCTCTGTATCTGGACTTGCTGTGGCATGCCGTCGGCTGTTGTTGTATTCGGTGTTTTATTCCAAACTGGTGTTTGGTTGTCATAATTGGTTTGACGACCACAGTCCCCCGCCGGGGTGTGTCCTTTAGATCCGTAGATGGACCTAGCTGCGCCAGCTTTCTTATCCAGGTGCTCACGTAGATCGTGGGCGTCTTCGGTAGTTGATTTATTGCGGTTATGAAGTGGTACGTCTGGTCTCCTGGTCGTGTTACTCTTTGGTGGAACGGCCTCGTCGTCGAATTCTGGCAGTAGCTTACGTTTTGGGTAGCTCTTTGTGTGGCGATCGTCGCTGTATCTTTCTTCAGTGTCCAGCACCTTGTTCCATCTGCGATAGAGCGTTTCCTGTGTGGCTTTAAGCCGTTGCTTCTGCCTCTTCAGACTTCTCGCTATGGCCATAAGCTTTTTGTGGAGGTTCTCTCATTCCACGCGTTCTTCAGGAATGATGAATGCATCATCGTCTGAACTGTCTTCTTGTCCTGGGCCGGTTTGATGAACTCGTCCCTCTGGATCATTGTCTTCGGGCGTCTTCTCCGAACTATGCTCGGCGTGACCTGGTTCGCCCTGCTCCATCGCTGGTTTCGTCTGGTCGTTATTGCCTTCAGGGTTGACCGGAGTATCCATTCTTCTGGCGCCCTTGCTGATATTGTTATTGTTGCTGGATTTGGAACAACGTCTGCGCCATCACTTTTGTTTTTGCCCAGGGGTTTTATCTTCCGCATTGTCGCCGTCGTCTTCCTTGGGCGTATCCACCATGTATATGTCATGTGACGAGGCGGGAATCTGGTACCCCATAGATTCTGAGTCTTCTCTCGCATCGTCGTCCATACCGTTGATGCCTTCGGAGTCGAAGTCAGGCACGTCGGTTAAATCATCAACCTGGCTATCAAGTGGGTGGTGGGTGGGTAACGAATTTCTTCGTCGCCTGCTTCCCACTCGAGCCGGACATAGTTCGGCCCGGAATTCTCTGTGAAAGAGAGAATTTTAAATGAGTTTAGTATGTCGCCAAAGGGTGAGTGCTGAAAGATGTCTGCTGCGGTGAACCCCATTACCGGAGCACAACCAGGCTCGGCGGACTCGGGGACGCGGACTAGAACCTACAACCGGATATGAATCCGGGGGTCCGGAGTTACAGGCTCCCTCAGAAGTGAGGCCTGTGTTCGGCTCCATCACCGATGAGGCTACGGCCTGCGAGGCGGGGTCCAGCCCTCCGTCCTAAGGCAATGCAACCTGCCCCGGATTTAGATCCGAGGCTTCTACCAGGGTGATATCCCGAGCATTGTCCGACAGCAGGTCTAAGCCGTGCTCATCGTGACTGTTCGACTGTCCTGGCGCTGTCCTGAATCCATCGAAGATCAAGTCTCCGTGGCTATACGCCATGTAGTTCAAGTTTCCGAACCTGACCTGGTGGCCGGGGGCATAGCTATCGATCTGCTCCAGATGGCCAAGCGAATTGGCCCGCAGTGTGAAGCCGCCGAACATGAAGATCTGTCCGGGGAGGAAAGCCTCACCCTGGGCAGCATCGTTGATGATGATTGAAGGAGCCATCGAGCCTGATAGCGACAACACAGAGGAAGCAGGATCTCGGGTAGGGGGTCCCGATCTGTGCGTCAAGGCTGATGGTAACAGGAAGCAAGGGACACAGATGTTTACCCAGGTTCAGGCCCTCTCGATGGAGGTAAAACCCTACTTCCTGCTTGATTAATATTGATGATATGGGTAGTACAAGAGTAGATCTACCACGAGATCATAGAGGCTAAACCCTAAGAGCTAGCCTACGATGGTATGATTGTAATTGTGATCGGCCTTCTAAGGACCAACCTCTCTGGTTTATATAGACACCAGAGAGGGCTAGGGTTTACATGGAGTCGGTTACAAGAAAGGAAAGATAATATCCGGATCGCCAATCTTGCCTTCCACGCAAAGGAGAGTCCCATCCGGACACGGGCCGAAGTCTTGAGTCTTGTATCTTCACGCTTCAATAGTCTGGACGTTGTACACAGTCCGGCTGTCCGGATACCCCCTAATCCAGGACTCCCTCAGTCGTGTACCACACGTGCACGAAACAAAGTTCGAGTTGATGCATTGGCGCATTATTTTTAAATAACGTTATATCGCTCAATGGCGCGTACACAGAATATGAAATGATTTTATGGAGACAAGGGTAGTCCGCTCCACTATATACAATGGAGCTTGCCTGCCGGGGTTTGTCTCTCTTCAGAGTATCTCACACAAGGTGGCCGTGGCCTCTCTCTCTCACACCATTGGTCACTATTCTGGCCGCATCCCGTCCGCCAGCGGAAAGGTAGGATGTTCATCATTTCTCTTTTTGACGGCGCTGAGGCAGCACGTCCCGATCTGCGGTACCCGCCGTTCTCTCTGACCAAGCTCCGGAGCGGTAGGGCCGACGCCACTTGCTCGCTGTCATAGTATGGGAAGATCCTGCCCGACCGCCTCTCTCCTAGTTACATACCGATGACCCCCAGGTATCCCCTCTGGCCTTGCTCCACTACTCATCTTCCCACGTCGCTGCATGTGGAAAATCTTGCATGTGGATCTTCCATAGTTCTTTGCCCAAAATGTAGCTCGTCCGGCGTACTTCCCATATTGCAATCTCGTCCTCACACCGTTTTAGACAAACACACTGTGTTGTTATCTTCCCTTAGGACAAGGAATATGCTTCTTTTTTGTCGTTGTATGTGTCATCAACTGTTATTGGCCAGTAATTGTTTCCTTTCTACCTCTTTTTTTGCAAACAGGGATATCCATTTCACCTCGTTGCTATTGCGACCTTTTGGTGAACCACACAAATCAATTTTTTCTTAAGAGTGTTTTGTGCAGTTGTACTAAAATGTCACACGGGCAACGTCTCTACATTTCAGTGCGACTGCACAAAGGGAGATTGGTTTTGCTCTATCCTCCTCATACAACTCCGAGCCTAATCTTCTCTAACTATTTGCTTAATCTTCTCCAACTAGTTAGTCTTAAGAGAGACCACAAAGGTGACCTACTTCTATTTGTGTGTTTATTGTTTCATCAACAATCCTTTATTATTGTGATCAAACTTACTATCTTTGGAACAGGGACGCTCAGCTCTATTTTAGTGGAATTGCACAAAATGATCAGAATGTTGCATGCTCCAGACAGCTACTTTTGTCCCAACATGCCTTGTTGATTTAGACATAGCTGGGGGGGGGGGGGGAGTTGCTGCCAATGAAAGCATGGATCAATTTTAATTTAACACCTTCTCACAACTTTGTCTTCAGTTGGGATGTAAATATTAGCTCTGATCTGCTAATCATTGAGATGCATTAGCAAGGAAGTTAGCTTTTTATTTTTTTCTGAAAGAGCATGGATGGAAAGACACACGAAACAAAAGCTGAAAGCTCAGAGCATTGTACAATTTCATGTCGCTAGAAAATTATTTGTATAGTACGTCAATTATGTAAACAAATGCTGGAAGCTTGATAGCATTGCCAGAAGCCTCTTCAGCATCCGGGTCCATGTGCCATGCACAAAATTATACTCCCTCCATTCCTAAATATTTGCCTTTTTAGAAATTTCAAATGGAAATATTTTAGAGTGTAGATTCACTCATTTTGCTTCGTATGTAGTCACTGTTGAAATCTCTAGAAAGACAAATACTCCATAGTATATTTAAGAACGAAGGGAGTCACTACAAAAAAACACACATCCGTGACATTTTGGGCCAAAAGAAAATTTTTATGTCATGCTTATGACACTTCTATGACAATAATTGTGACAAAACCTGGTATCATCATAGATGTGGTGGGCTCCTACTTCTATGACAAAAAATCATGACAGGAAATGGGCTTTTCATCATGGGCGGGCTGCAGACACAGCTGCATAACATTCTTTGGGCCGTCCATGACGGAAAAAACCGTGGTAGAAGCGAGGGCGAGGAAAATATCTGGGATTTCCCTGTTACAGTGGGTGGTCGGGGCCGAGCAATGCACAGAGGTTTGTGCGTTTATCTCCTACACATACGCGTGTGTGTGCGAGGCGTTGCGCTCGAACTGAACCCGAACGAGGCGTTGGGCTCTAACTGAACCCGAGCGATTGCACTAGCTACGTTACTAAAACCCGATTGATCCCTTGTTGTTAATTGAACCCGAGTGATTCGTTCGCTATTGCTGCTAACTAAAGCTGATCGAACCCTGTTGCCTCCTTCCCTTGATGAACACTGAGCATTTTTTTTGGGGGGGGGGGGGTCTGGATGAATAGTTCCTGGTGGGGGGTTGGATGAACAGGACCCCGTGGTGTTCCCGCTGGATGAACAGGACCCTGATCAATCGAGCTGGTTGGGGATGGATGAACAGAACCCTGCGGAGAGCTGGATGAACAGGACGACCCCGTGGAGGGCTGGTTGAACAGTAGCCGATGGAGGGCTTGATGAATAGTAGCCCATGGAGGGGTGGTTAAACAGGACCCCGTGGAGAGGGCTGGTTGAACAGTAGTCGGTGGAGGAGCAGTGGAGGCTGGATGAACAGGAGTCCGTGGATGAACAGTGGCTGGTGGAGGCAGGAGGGGAGACACCATGGATGAACAGTCGCAGGTGGAGGCTGGAGGAGGTCGACGGTGGATGAATAGTAGCCCATGGAGGCAGTCGACGGTGGAGATGAACAGTATCCCGTGGAGTCCCGTTTTGTGCTACGCCACACCCCTCCCAATGAACAGGACCCCTGTTTCGACCGTAGCGCTCCAACACAAGTCCGTTTCCTCTGTTTTGCGGTACGCCACACCCCTCCCGATCAACATGACCCCGTTTCGACCGTAGGAGGTCCAAGAGAAGTCTGTTTCCTCCGTTTTGTGATACGCCAGACCCCTCCCGATGAATAGGATCCAGTTTTGACCGTGGCCGGTCGAACACAAGGCCATTTCCTCCGTTCTACGGTACGCCAGGCCTCGTTTTGATCGACTATTCCGTCCAAACCGGTTGGCTCCCGATGAACACGACGACGCAGTTTCCTGTTCTGACCCAGCCATGTACATGGCCCCTAGCCGTACATATAAGTGAGTAGGTGTTCGAGACCCCTCCCATACGTACGTACGTGGCCATATTTACTTTCTTGCAGCTTGGCTGTACGTACATGTACACAATATTAACGGGACTGCGTGATATGCTATGTGCACGCCTCTACTACGACACGTGCGCGCCTATACTACGACACGTGCACTTCCATACACGTCCACGGTACGCTGCAGCCTGCAGACAGACCGATCGTATGTACGTACACGTTCGCGACCAGAATGACAACGCTGCGTACGCTTCGACCAGGTGGGTCCCGACTGTCAGGCACTTCCTTGCATGCGAAGATGTAGCTAGTGGGTCCCATCAGTCAGGGGGGAAACATTTTTTTTCGTGAAATACGGTGGCTCATCCGGTGCGTCCCTGTTGTTAGGTGGAGGAATAATTATTTTGCTGTGGCCATGGACCCAGCTATCAGCCTCTCCACATACAGTACTCTTCGGATGGAAGTCCTTCCTTGACCACATTGACCATGCCGCACCGAGAGCACCAAGGCGGTGGACGAAGGCGAGGCCCAGGAAGGGGACGACGCGGAGCTGGGGAAGACGCGATAGTGGATGCCCACGCGGAGAGGAGTATCAGGGTTCACTGGTTCAGCTGTGGTGTGAGGCTGCAGTCGCCGCAGGGCCTGGCTAGTGGTGGGAGTAGTAGGGGGCGGTGAGGCCTCCACAGCAGCACAGTCGGCCATGGGAGGCAAGAGCACACGGTGGTTTGGATGGCTGGAGCAAGAAAATCAGAGGTTGAAGAAGCAGGACGACCGTTGGATGTTAACAATCCAACAGTCACTGGTGATAGAATCATTTGGTGACTAAGTTGATAAAGCCCTCCGTCCGCGTCAACTTAGTAGGCCCACAAGTCAGCCTCCCATATGGTGGGTCCCAGCTAGCAGGGGGAGTATTCATTTTTTTGTGCGTAATAAGGAGGCACTTCCTTGCGTGCGAAGTTATAGCTGGTGGGTCCGAGCTGTCAGCGGGGGCAACGTTTTTTCGCGAAATACAGAGGCCCTTCCGGTGGGTCCCAGATGTCAGGTGGAGGAATCATTATTTTGTGCGTAATAAAGAGGCATTTCCTTGTGTGCGGCCATGGACCTAGCTGTCAGCCTCTCCACGTATAGTCCACTTCTGATGGATGTCGTTCGTTGACCACGTTGACCACGCCACACCGAGAGCACCAGAGCGGTGGACGACGGCGAGGCCTACGAAGGGAATGACATGGAGCCGGGGAAGACACGGCAGTGGCTGCCCACGCTGTGGGGAGTACGAGGGTTGACTGGTTAGGCTTCTATCGCCGGAAAATAACAGGAAGTGTGGGTGAGTAGAGGGATAGCCAGGACAGGGATGCGAGTATGGTGGGGCCATGAGGCCTGCCCGGCAACATAGCCGGCCACAGGAGGTGGGAGCAGGCGGTTCCGCCGGCGCTTGTTTGGGCGGCTGGAGCAGGAAGATCAGAGATTGAAGAGGCACGATTGTCGTTAGATTGACATCTAACGGTCTAACATCTAACGGTCTGACGCATGAACTTAGTAGGTCCACAAGTCAGCCTCCAAATCTACGGCAGACAACATAGAGCCCATTTGTTATTTTTTTAATAATATGCGGCCCATTTGCTAATTCTTAAGTAATTTATTACAGCCCATTTTCTGCCCAGGATCACGGTCAAAAAGTTCAACCTTATTTTGCATATTTTGGTGGAGTCCGAACTGTTGTAATCCCGAAATGATAAACATTTATTTTTTTAAGAACTTATTGATTTGCCAAGAAAATCATTTTGTTTTTGTAAGCAAATAAGACGTGGGAAAATTGAGTTGGTTTAAGGAAAAACCAGTGGTAAAAAAATCAATGCTGGGAGGGAAAACAACAACAAAAATAAGGATGTAAATATGAAAAGGGAACTTTATGTATTTTCAATATAATGATACGTGTATATGAACTAGTAATACTATAGGTAGAGATTAGAAAACGGAAGTAAGACATGGTGTTTCAAGAGGAAAATAGAACTGAGTTGTGTGTTTGATTCAGTAAAAAAAATGACTGGGGATGTTCTAAGACAAAACATAACTAACGCTGGCGGGCCAGAGGCCAGTAGATACCTGATGGATCTTTGTGCCCCGTTTTCGTCATGGGCTGGGTCTGCTAAAAACAAAACCAAGCCTGGGCAGTCTACAGCCTAGTTAAAACTTTCTCGACCTAAAAAAACAATATACCTACTCAATAAATGAGAGAATGCTGCAAGTATAGACCGATAACTGGGATCCAGCAGGTATATTGTTTTTTCATCGTGATAATAAGTGCATGCACTTGTTTCGAAAAATTTGGAGAACTGGGAATTCGAACGACAGCTGCTTATGCTACCCATCAAATAAAAATCAGGTGCCTGAAAATTCGTTTTGAAACAAATGATTCAGCTTTATATCCACGTCGACCCTCGGCATGATGGTTGGAAGCAAATGCCAAGTTCATACCGAAAGATCGTTAACAGCAATACCAACTTACGGACGACAAGGTTGTACATGTACCAATACCAAACTAACTTATAATCTTTTTAGTCCTGGCCCTAGTGTTTTTCTGGTAGAAAATCTTGCAGAGGACCAACTCCCGCTCCTTCTCTTGCTCCAGGTCCTCGAGGTGGTACTGGTGCATCACCTAGTTGGTCCTCTACTGGTCGAAGTTCTTGTTGGTGTGTAGCACCAGAACCTTTTCGCTGCCCGTCTGCCGGCCGTTGACCATCACCGGCAAGGTATTGCCGGTGTTGTGCCATATCGCGTGCATGCCGCACTCCAACTGTATCTTGCGATGCGTCCATGTGCCCCTTTTGATGCCCTGGAGTTGCACTAGAAGAAATGCTTGCTTAGGCCACTCAGTGTGATACCCAAAGTATTGTCGAATACAGGTTTTAGTGTACGTAGTTGGCATTTTCATAACATCTTTGGCATGTTTCAGTCGCTCGTTTCACTTTTTATTAACTGTTAAATTGTAATTGCTTCACTAGGTCTGCGTCTAAAAAGAAAAATAGAGCTATAAACAAAGGAATATGTTTGTGCAAGTAGACGGCCGATCGTTGTCTTACCTGGATGTTTCTCAGGATGGGTGTAGCATATGCCGTGCTCGCTGTCGATGGTTGGTATGAACAAATCGATGAGAGCGTGAGATCTCGTGCTGTCAGCACTCACTTTGGCCTCAAGGTGCTCAATCAGCTTCTGATCCGTGGGATCGAACTTGATGCCAGCCGGTAGTAGCGGCCAATCCTTCTTGGACTTGCATTGGTTAATTCCAGTTATATGGTACTCAATGTATGATCAATCGACTGTTTTAAGTGAATGATGAAAGATTTTGACAGATAAGTGGTACTCCAAATCTGAAGTCCACAATATCGAACACGCCGCCGGGACTCTTGTGTCACCTCACATGCAGCGTGTTGCCACATCAATTCAATGTGCGGACATGATGAATAATTTGACCGACGTATACTAGTACTTCTACTCTACTACTTACAAGTCGTATCTAGTGTCACATTTTAACCATAGGTTTAACTAGCAAAATGTCAATGCATGTCACCGAAAATTATTCCATTGGAAACTATCTTCAAATACGAATAAAAGATATAATTTTTTGTGACACGCATTAACATTTAGTTAGTGAAATTTATGGTCAAAATTTGACACAAATTACGAAGGGGACCAATGAACCAGGAGGGAGGTAGTAGTACGAGTAGCGCAATATACGGTATAGAGGAATAGTACAAATTTAGAAATGGAGTAAGAAGTTACAAGGTTGTGCGACAGACTTTGTAGGCTACATGAGTAATAAAAATATAATTCCCATTGGACAACACTTTCACCAACAAGTACGCACTTGAAGCCTAATTGATATATATGGCTTCTGCACAACATATCCATCATCATCATCAGTACATCCTACGCAAGTGAGTTAGGATGCACTTGATCCCAGAAAGGTATCTATCCTTCAAACCAGAGGCGTGCTTCAAACTAACGACAATACATAATATCCAACAAAGAGGGTCATGCTACAGCAGCAGGATACATGGCTCAGTCTAGATATCAGTACGAATCAAGTTGTGCATATTTTTTGTTGGCATGAACCACATCGCCGCATGTCGGGTTTGCAAAATCCATCCATCGTATGGAAGCTTGATGCCTTTCACACACTGAAGATTATCTGGCAACAAGCTGTGTCGACGAATCTCTGGATATGGTGATTCATGAAACCCATGGTATGATGTGTAAACATAGTTCCCCTGGCGAATGGAAGTTGCATAGCACGGTAATCATCACCGGTGATATGAGCGATGATTTGTTGGATCATCGGATAATTGAGCCTGAGGAACATGGAGTGGTTGCCGAGGCTGTAGACCCGCCTCCAGTTGATTACGCCTGGCCCAACAAAGCTGGGATCTTTCTTGAACATGAAGCAGCCATAGCCATCAATGTCACGAATGCCCCAGGAACTATACTACATGTTGTTTGATGTAATGGTTTGGTCAATTTGGTACGTGCGAATGAGCATCAAATGATCGCCGTCAGCTGAACGAGCGATAAACCACCACCCATCGGCTGGTATGATTCCAGGTCCTGGAATCATGAAGGCCAGTGTATTTGCATCTGCTGCAACAATTCAAACTGGAGACCAAAAGGACAAAAATATACAATCATGTTCAGAGTATGTGTGGAATTAAGACTATTATAACAGTGACACATATCATAGACAGAGAATTGCAATGCCATGGTCATAATCATACCACAAGTTAAAAAAATAAGCCAATGGCTTTCATATTCTCGCAATATGTCATGGTTCAAACATCATGTAACAATGAGAGGAAAATAGCTATGACAGGGCTTACTCATATTCTACCATAGAACTTACTACTGTTCTCATATCAACTCTAAGCAATAACATGCGTTGTTATAAAAATGTTGGAAATGAGAGTAACATATAGCAATCATAAGGTTATAACCATAATATTTATTCTAACAATCATTCGATGCCAATCGTTCTCATATCAACTCTAACAATAACATGTGTGGTCATAAAAATCTAGGAAATGAGAGGAACATATAGCAATGATGTGGTTATAGACATACTATCTATTCTAAATTTGTAACAATGAACAAGCAGTCGTATTCATAAGGTAAAGATGAGATGAGATAGAACAATTACACGATGATAGATTCCACCAGTATAGGCAGCCAATCTGTGCGTCAACCGCGTAAATGATGTCATTGTGCACTATAGCATCAGACAGAAATGTTGCCTCAATAGGATTGACGATGCGCCATAACCATGTATGTCGACCGGATTCCAGATAGACTAATCCCATGTTGAACAAGGCAATGAGATTGTAATCCATGTAGTCTTTTGATGGTGTGGGCACTTTGCAGATTACAACCTTCAGCAAACAGAGGTCGAGCCAAAATCTCGACGCGCCTCATGCGTAGTAGCCAGGAGTGTCCGGAGGGCCGCAAGGCTCGACGGTGGTGGTATCCAATGATGGAAGGGTGATCTCTCGCTGGGTGTAGATATCCACGAGATGCTACAAACTACCAGATTGGTGGATGAGGACGATCTAGTTGGCCTTCATGCCCGCCCGGTAGTGGCCGCGCATGAAGGACAGGTGGATGGGTAGTGGTAACATGTCGAGGGGCACCACGGCGACCTCCGTAGGATCGTTAAGTCGGTGTATGGGCCGCCTGCGAGGATCAGGCATCAGCAAGCAGGGTGTTTTGAAAAGAGTCGGCCGGTTGCAGACGAGTAGAAGATACAAAAACACCGAGCATGCGGCCAGACGGACGGTGCTGAGCAGGTCCATACGATTATAGACCTGCTCCAAGAGAACATCAAGGAGGGAATTCCAATCGCGGCTCTGCTTGTCAGTTGGTTCTGCCATAGGATTTTTCTGGGCGCTGAGTGATTGGGGTTTTTGGTGCCTGCAATCCAGCGGGGAAGTGGATTCGGGCGGGCGAGCGAAGAAGATGGCGTGTGTGACCAAGTAGTGAGCGGGGGGATATGGTACACGCGAGCTACCAAGGAAGATGACGTGGGCGGGCGAGCAGTGAGCGGGGGGCAATGGTGTGCGACCGACGATTGGGAAGAGAGGAGGAAGAAGAACAGAGGAGGAGAAGAGTGAAAGACGGCGAAGAAAGTGCATTAAATCTCAATTCTACCAGTACTACTACCAGGATATACCGTCCTTCGGAGTGTAAATAGTTACGCCGATGACATGTGGGTCTACCTCAAGAGGGCCAATATGTCAGTTAATGGAGGAGAGGTGCGTAGGCGTATATGCGCAAGCGTGCTCCACTGGCAAACATGCTGGCAGTACTAGGTAAGGCTGATTTAGTAACACCAACACGCTGTTTCAGCTTATTAATTAAGTGTCCCATCTACAGCAGCGTATATTGTCACTTCAGTGTGAAGACTAGTTGAATAGTTCCCTCTCACCGAGATGGGGAATAATGGTTCGTGAAGACTTCCTATCTACAGTATCACTATGCCTGTAAGCTCATCCTGTCCAACAAGATGAAACGTTGGCCAAGGCACCCGCCGCCAATAATGTAGGAGTACTAGTACTACCTCCTTTCCGGTTTATAGGGATCAATTCAAAAATCTCATCAACCAAGGTAGATGATGAGTGGTGGAATAATTTTTGTAGTTTGCAAAAACACTCAATTAATGCACTCGTTTTCCTCAAAAAATTATGTTTACCAATGCATTGATTTTGTGTCAAAGTTTGACCATCTACTCCCTCCATCTAGGTGAATACATCATCTTTGGTTGCGCACCGTGACCAAGGAGCAAAAAACAAGAGAACTTAATGTTTATTGCTAATTAATAGCATTGCATGCAATGAACTAACCACTGCATGTCCTGTTTGGTAGTCTCGAGTCATTGAAAACATGCACGCCCACATCTCTTATTGGTTGATATGTCAAGAAACGAGGTGGGAGTTAATGCACCATGCCTAAGTGTTTTGGGATTATTTGGTTTTCGTAAAGTGACTTACTCCTATACACCTAGATGGAGGGAGTATTTAACTAATAAAATGATAATGCATTTCACCAAGAATCATATCGCTGGATTCGTATTTGAACATAGTTTTTAATGGTATAGTTTTTTATGACATGCATTGACACTTTGTTAGTTAAATTTACGATCAAAATTTTACACTAAGTACGAAGGGGACCATTAAACCAGGATGGAGGTTTATATACAGGTCAATAAAAAAAGCATCAACCAATGTAGTAGTAAATGATGAGTGCCCAAAGATTTTTTTCCGAAAGTACTCAATAATGCGCTCGTTTTCCTCAAGGAAATTGTGTTTACGAACATATTAATTGGAATGCATGTGTGAGGAACAAATGACCACGCATTAGTGAGTTATCTCTTGATTATTGCATGCAACATTTTAATGAAGCTTGAAATATGAACATGTCAATGGGAGGGAGTAAAAGCCTCATGCATGCATGAATGCCTCATGCATGCATGCATGCATGCAACATGCAACACTCGCACGTAAACATGGACGCACACAACACTCACGCACTCATGCGGCACACAACACACGACGCAACACACACACTCATGCTCAAGTGCTCAACCTACTCCCAATGTCCGTGAAAGACTGTACATTTGGAGATTTACACATTGGCCAGGGCATATTTAACTCCCAAAAGTAGCAGACTTATATGTGCATTCGACCATTGAGAGAAGAAGATTAAATGAAGGTTGTTGCATGTTGTAATTAAGGATAGACATGTAGGCTATAGCTAGAGCACAAGTTGGTGCATTAGTCAATCAATATTGATTTAGATTAAAGGCTGAATGCATTGGAAGTGTAGATGTACACTCTTTGTTTTTTAGCCGATGTACACTCTTTGTTGGAAGACCGAGGGAGTACACATGCATGCACTCACATACACAGCCAGAGTGGTTCGCGTGCAAGGGTTGGACTCCTGTCGCGCCTGCGTAAAGTTTTGTTTAACTGATTTCTTTGCTCTGCCAACTGATAGTGGGACCCAAAAACCAGGTGACAATTTAACCAGTCAACAAAGTGCTACGTCGACTATGTGGCTGGTCAGTAGGGTGTAATACGGTGCTCTACGATGGGCTAGTGATTGTATAATCACCGCAAAATTATATAGTGAACGTAAAGAGCGCATTGTTACATATGTTGACCGCCACTGTATTTTCTCGTTTCATATTACGCCATATTAACAGGAAAGGACGCAGTATGGACTAGTACTAGTACTGCTTCGATGTGTCCCATCAACTCGCTGAACGAGGAGAAGCTTGCTTACTACGCCTCTCCCTCGCCCACGGGCGCGGTGGTTCGTAGGACGAGGAGAGGGTTTTGACTACAGCGCCCTCTCCCTCTCCCTCGCCCTCGCGGTGGACGTGCAATAGTTCAATTGGTGTCAGATTGCCAGAAGCATATTGTACTGTAGTATCATCATTGTTGGACCTTCCAGAGAGGCGAAGAGCCAAGTGCAAGGTTCACACGAGTACGAACTGTTGAACCTCCCGAAGAGGCAAAGAGCCAAGCGCAAGGTTTTGTAGGATTTGTCGTCCTAGTAGGAGTATACTACAACTATAGCGAACAATGTTTCTGTATGATGCTGCCACGTCACCTATATCCAAAGTTGTGCCACCTTTTTTCTCAAAGAGCGTGTTGGAGCTCGTGCAACAACCACACAAGTTGCACGTACACATAACACATTTACTAGTAATAAATTCTAAAGGACAAATGGCAGTATGCCACACAAGTTAATCTCCAGTTCATGTGATAAATTTGTGCACAACTAGTCTATGTATATTCACAGCGCTACCATTCACAGTTTACCATACTCCTCTTACATGTTATAGATGGGCTACATGTCCTCCTCCAGGTTCCAATCCCAGGTGTTCTTCATGGATGGCACGATCCATAGCAGTGGGCAACGGGAATCATTGTCGCAACTTTGTAGTACGGTTCCACATGATAGAGACTCATCCAAGCTGAAGCGCCATAAATCAGGGATAGCATATCCTAGCATGTCATTCTTACGGCGGTGCGCACTGAGGACACAACCATGCTTCATGAACGGTAGGCCTTCGGTGTCGTGCACGGAAGGTGGCATCCGCTTTACAATGGGGTAGCTATCCCCAATGAAAAGTGAGTACTCTCCAAGAGTGTTCCTTGACACCCACGTAGCATAACGGGGGTCGAACTCGGCGCCGTTCATCTGGTACACGCTGAGGGATTCCTGGACTAAGGGGTCCTCGGGTGTCCGGCCTGTTGGACATGGACCGGACTAATGGGCTGAGAAGATACAAGACTGAAGACTTTCTCCCGTGTCCAGATAGGACTCTCCTTGGCATGGAAGGCAAGCTTGGCGACCAAATATGAAGATTCCTTTCTCTGTAACCGACTTTGTATAACCCTAGTTCCCTTCGGTGTCTATATAAACCGGAGGGCTTAGTCCGGAAAGGGACACAGTCATCCATGATAGACTTCTAGGGTTTTAGCCATTATGATCTCATGGTAGATCAACTCTTGTAATACTCATATTCATCAAGATCAATCAAGCAGGAAGTAGGGTATTACCTCCATAGAGAGGGCCCGAACCTGGGTAAACATTGTGTCCCCTGTCGACTGTTACCACCGACCTTAGAGGCACAGTTCGGGACCCCCTACCCGAGATCCGCCGGTTTTGACACCGACATTGGTGCTTTCATTGAGAGTTCCACTGTGCCGTCCCCAAAAGGTTCGATGGCCTCTTCAAACATCCACAACGATGTTGTCCAAGGGGAAACCTTTCTCCCCGAACAGATCTTCGTGTTCGCCGGCTTCGCACTGTGGGCCAACTCGCTTGGCCATCTGGAGCAGATCGACAGCTACGCCCCTCGCCATCAGGTCAGATTTGGGAGCTTGAACTACGTCGCAGATATGAGACTTGATCTTCGATGGCTTTGAGACCATGGCAGCCGCTCCCTTTCCCTACAGTGAACATGACTTAAATCTTCCACCGGTCCGTACTCAGGAAATTGCACCTGTAACTACTCTGGCCCTAGACCCGGAGCAGATTGCGCCATCCGAGGATGGGAAGCTCAACCCCGCCACGGAAGCCGCGGACTCCGCGGTGTTGGAGCCGCACACAGACCCAACCTCGCGTATATCTGTGTCTCCGGAACCTCAGACTTGTTTCCGGTGATAAGTTCTGAACCATGTGCGTCCGCTCACGTTGAGCGAAATCGGTCATTGACCACCGAATTCAGTGCGGCAGACATCTTTTAGCACTCGCCTTTAGGCGACGTGCTGAACTCATTAAGAAATCTATCCCTAGCGGGGGACTCATAGCCGAACTATTTCCGGTTCGAACTGGAGGCTGATGACGGGGAATTTCACTTCCACCCGCCACCCACTACATAGCCACTGTCGAGGATTTAACTGACATGCTCGATTACGGCTCCGAAGACATCGACAGTATAGACGACGATGCAGACGAGGAGCATGGCCAAAACCCGCCGTTTACCAGACGTTGGATGGCCACTTCATCGTACGACGTATACATGGTGGATACACCCAAAGAGAATAGCGGTGAGGACAAGGAAAGCCAGTTGAGGATGAGCCTCCCAAGACACAACCAAAGCGCCAGCGTCAGCTGCGCCGCTCTAAATCTCGCCGTAGCAAGGACAGCAACACCGGCACAGGAGACGATCACACTCCGGATGGTGCCGAAGACAGAGAAGAGCCTGACGAGCAAAGGCCGAACAGGACGATCGGGAAGATGGGAAAGTCAACCCTGACGAACAGTCCATAGACGACGACTCGGAGGGCAGCACTTATCTTCCACCCTCCAAGGATGAGGCGAGCCTTGGCAACAAGGATTTCATTGTGCCTGAGGAACCTCTCGAGCAAGAATGCTTTAGGCGTCAGCTAATAGCCACTGCAAGAAGCCTGAAAAAGAAGCAGCAGCAGCTTCAAGCTGATAAAGATCTGCTTAGTGACAGATGGACTGATGTCCTGCAGCCCAAGAATATGGCCTTAAAGGCCCAGCTAAAAGTTACCCGAAGCGCAAATTGCTACCTCAGTTCCATGACGAGGCGCTGGAGCCTGCACCATCATCGTGCAATGTGCCTGACCGACCACCATGGGGTCGAGATAAGGCGGTAACTCAAGCCGAGCACCAGACCGGCCCACCTCACCATAAGGGCAAGGATAAACAGCTTTGGGTTACACATATGACCTTCGGCAGGACCCGGACAGCAGAGCAGGACATACAAGATCAATCTATGGATCACGGGGGCATGCCTTGACACGCGACGACGGCTACCTATTCGGACGAGACAAACCTAGTCATGTCTGGGCCGAAAACCGCAGACAGACTCCGTCGGAGCTACGTCGTCATGTGGCCCGATATAGAGGGGCCGTACACCCTCTCTGCTTCACTGACGAGGTAATGGATCATGAATTCCCAGAAGGGTTTAAACCCGTGAACATTGAATCATACGATGGGACAGCCGATCCCACGGTATGGATCGAGGATTTTATTCTCCACATCCATATGGCCTGTGGAGATGATCTCCACGCCATCAAATACCTCCCATTAAAACTCAAAGGGCCGGCTCGGCACTGGTTAAACAGTCTGCCTGAGAATTCTATTGGCAGCTGGGAGGACCTAGAAGAAGCCTTCCTTGACAACTTCCAAGGTACATATGTCCGACCACCAGATGCCGATGACCTAAGTCACATAGTTTAATAGCCTGGAGAGTCAGCCAGGAAATTCTGGACTAGGTTCGTAACTAAAAAGAACCAGATCGTCGACTGTTCGGATGCCGAAGCCCTAGCGGCCTTTAAACATAGCATCCGTGACGAATGGCTCGCCCGCCACCTCGGCCAGGAAAAGCCAAAGTCCATGGCAGCCCTCACGGCACTCATGACCCGCTTTTGTGCGGGAGAGGATAGTTGGCTGGCCCGTAGCAAAAATAATGAAAGCAAAACAGGCACCCCCCGAGGCCAAAAATAGCAACGGCAAGCTCCGACGCAGTAGACACAAATGCCGAAGCAATGGTGACAACACCGACGACACGACAGTCAACGCCGTGGTTCCAAGTCCGGTCAGCAGAAGAAGCCATATAAAAGAAACAATTAGGGACCATCCAGCTTGGACCGCATACTCGACCGTCCGTGCCAAATCCATGCCACCCCTGACAAACCAGCCAATCATACCAACAAAGATTGTTGGGTTTTTAAACATGCCGGCAAGTAAAATGCCGAAAACAAAGAAAAAGGACCCCAAAGCGAGGACAATGACGAGGAGCCCCGGCAACCGAACACAGGGGGACAAAAGAAGTCCCCCCAGGTCAAAACGGTGAACATGATATATGCTACGCACATCCCCAAGAGGGAGCACAAGCGCATGCTCAGGGACGTCTACGCGATAGAGCCAGGCGCGCCAAAATTTAATCCATGGTCATCATGCCCGATCACTTTTGATCGACGGGATCACCCGACCAGTATCCATCATGGCGGTTCAGCTGCATTGGTCCTTGACCCAATAATTGACGGATTCCACCTGACGCGAGTCCTTATGGATGGCGGCAGCAGCCTGAACCTGCTCTATCAGGATATAGTGCGCAAAATGGGCATTAACCCATCACGGATCAAGCCCACAAAGACTACCTTTAAAGGAGTCATACCAGGTGTAGAGGCCCATTGCACGGGCTCAATTACGCTAGAGGTCGCCTTCGGATCTTCGGACAACTTCCGAAGCGAAGAGCTGATCTTCGATATCGTCCCTTTTCAGAGCGGCTACCATGCACTGCTTGGACAAACCGCATTTGCTCGGTTCAATGCGGTGCCACACTATGCTTATCTCAGCTCAAGATGCCCGGTCCATGCGGCGTCATAACAGTCAATGGAAACATGGAATGCTCCCTACCTATAGAAGAGCACACCGATGCCTTAGCAGCAGAAATACAGAGCGGCCTCTCAAGCACAACCTTAATTCGGCTGCTGAGCCCCCGGAAACCATTAAGAGGGTCCGGACTATTCTGCAGCAGGACAGCTCGACTCGTCAGGAGCTCGACTAGCAATTTGGCCCCCGTCCCAGTCCCAATGAAGTGATGGCATTGGTACCGCGCGTACATAACTACACACTCAAAATACCATGGGCACAGACGGAGGCATACTGTCGGAGTAATGGGCCACGGGTAGGCTAACCCAAGCCCCAGAACCTTTCAAGGCATCGGGGCAGACTGCGCCCCTCAAGTACCTGCGGCGACCCCAAGACGAGCCGAGTCCTAGAGGCGACTCCAAGACGAGCCGAGTCCCAGAGGCAACTCCAAGACACGCCGAGTCCCAGAGGCGACTCCAAGACACGCCGAGTCCCAGAGGCGACTCCAAGGAAGCCGACTATGGGGAGTTGGCCCGCCACTCCAACCGCCCCGATAATTAAAGGCAGGCATGGCCACAGTGCGCCATACCCACGGAGATCTCCGCCCGGCGCGGCATTGTTACCATGCCAGCCCTGACATCAGCCCTTGGGGCGGGGCCTTGTACCCATGGCGACCTGTCTGTACGGCCCGGAGACAGCGGGCCTACCAGTCAGCGGGAGTGCAGAAGACGGCGAGAGCGCCACGAGTCGGACCCGTTGGGAGTTGGCCGCCAGGAGTCGGCCGGCCCCTCCCACGGGCCCCACACGCCATTAACCAGATGCGACGGGGGAATGGCAGCAGTGATCGCCCGCCAGGCGGCGGCACTGTTGCCATGACCCCATGACCAAGCCCGCGTCATTAGAAGCACGGCTACAGTAATCTGCAGCCGGCAAGACCCGCCCGCAGCGGGCATGGGCTGACGCCTCGTACCAGGCCAGTCGGCGGGACCCACCAGTCGGCCTAGCGGCCTAGGCGCGGTCCGACAGCGCGGCGCGACCATCGCCAACCTGTTCGGGGCCAATCGCCCCGTGTACGCCACCCCTGCGGAGAACATCCGCGCCGCCCAAGCGACGACTGACGAGCTGAGGAACTTCGAAGGCGAAGAGCGCCGCATGATGACGGAGCGAGTCCAGCAGCTCCTCGGCGCGGTTGCTGCGCAGAACGCGGCCGATGGCTGCATGGAGGCGCCACAGCAACCGAACGACGACTTGCCTCCCTGCCGAGATCAAGGCGCGACGTCTCGGACGCCGACTGGCGGAGTCCGCGGAAGGAAAGACAAAGAGCCAGCTTTCAGTCACAGTCGGACTCGCATCACCATCGAGCGCGACCAAGACGGCCGTTTCAGAGCAGTGGAGCAGCAGGACGACTACCTGCCTCCCCCACCAAGAAGAGAACGACGAGTTTCCCTGCCGTCTGTTGAGCATCCGACTCTCGGTGGCCGCCTTGGCTGCCGAGAGGGAGTCGGAGAAAACGACGCTCGCCACCGGATCGACCGACTCCACCGATCCCTGGCGCTGGAAGAAGAAGATGAGCTGGGTCCGCCTTGCTTTGGACCCCGCATCCGAGACGAGCCTTTTCCCAAAGGGTTCACGCTCCCCCGAGACACACCCAAATACACCGGCTCTGTGAAGCCGGAGGACTGGCTAGTTGATTACTCCACGGCCGTCAACATAGCGAACGGCAACAAGCGAGTTGCCGTGAAGTATGTTCCACTCATGCTCCAGGGCACGGCCTGGACATGGTTGAACAGTCTGAAGCCCCGCAGCATCAACAGCTGGGTCGACTTCACCGAGGCCTTCATCCGCAACTTCACGAACATGTACAAGCGACCTCCCAAGCCGCGCCAGCTTTCCTTGTGCGTGCAAGGCCCTGACGAGTCAACACGCGACTACCTCACGCGCTGGGGCGAGCTTCGGAACTCCTGCGAGGGCGTACGCGAGGTGCAGGCTATCGAGTACTTCACCGCTGGGTGCCGAGAAGGCACCCTCCTCAAGCACAAGCTCCTTTGCGACGAGCCGGAAACCCTCGACGAGCTGCTGATCATAGCAGACAAGTATGCCACAACCGACTCCTCCATGAAGACGGAAATTCAAGTTAACGCGGCTGGCAAAGTGGCCCCTCAGGCTCCCAGAACTCCAGCTGGAGACACCAGTCGGCGACAACAGCAGAACGACAACAAACGCAAGGCCCAACAGCCGACCTCCAGAAGTCGGCAGGTTGCGACAGTCGAAGATCAACAGCCGGAGGGGCAACCTCCGGCCAAACGACAGAAAGGCGGCAAATCCAACTAGTTGCCGGCCTTCTCTTACGAGCAGACTCTGGATGGTCCCTGCAAGTTCCATAGCGGCGCGAAGCCGTCAAACCACACCACCCGAAAGTGCCACTGGCTTACCAGAATCGCCAAGGGAGACGGCCTCCTTCCTCCCCCGCCTGCTGGGCCACCGCCTCCACCGCCGCCCCAGCAGCCGGCTGCACGGCCAGTCGGCGCAGTACAAGACGAGTACCCAGAAGAGCATGGAGCCTATGTGGTGTTCACCAGTGTGGCTGATGATCGACATAGCAGACGGCTACAATAGCAAGAGGTGAACGTTGTGTCATCAAAAACTCCAGAATTCATGCATTGGTCCGAGAAGCCTATCAGTTGGAGCAGAGCGGATCACCCAGAGGTGATGCCGAATCCGGGCTCCTATGCCCTGGTCCTAGGTGCCACCTTGGCCACTGATAGGTGGGCCGCCCGCTTTTCACGAGTACTGATAGATGGAGGCAGTAGCATCAACATGCTGTACAAGGACACTATGGAGAGCTAGGAATCAAGCAAAGACAGCTGCAGAGCAGCCGGACTATGTTCCACGGCATCGTACCTGGCCTTTCCTGCTCACCAATCGGCAAGATCCTGATAGACGTTCTCTTCGGGGACAAAGATCATTTCCGCCGAGAGCCAGTCTGGTTTGAAGTGGTGGACCTTGAAAGCCCATACCATGCGTTACTTGGACGACCTGCACTGGCCAAGTTCATGGCGGGTCCCCACTACGCCTACCTCAAGATGAAGATGACGAGTTCCAAGGGGATTCTGACCGTCGCTGGTGACTACAGGAAGTCGTCCGCGTGCGTAGCGGAGAGCAGTTGGCTGGCCGAGTCCCTGGTGATCGCAGCCGAGAAGCGGCTCCTTGATCGGGTCGTGGCAATGGCCGAAAAGCAGCCAGAGATGTCGCCCGACCCCAAGGAATCGGAAGCTGAGGGTTCGTTCAAGCCGGCCAAAGAGACTAAGAAGATACCCTTGGACCCGGAGCACCCAGAGAGGTACGCTGTCATGGGTACAAACCTTGACAGTAAATAGGAAGGCGAGCTCGTCGATTTCCTCCGTGAGAATCGAGACATCTTCGCATGGTCCCCTAAAGACATGCCAGGTGTACTGACGGAATTCGCCGAGCACAAGTTACATGTCCGACCTGATGTAAAGCCCGTCAGGCAGCCCTTGCGCCGCCTGTCAGAAGAGAAGAGAAGAGTTGTTGGAGAAGAGATAGCCCGGCTCCTGGCGGCCGGCTTCATTATGGAGGTGTTTTTTCCAGAGTGGTTGGCAAACCCGGTCTTGGTACTAAAGAAAAACAAGCAGTGGCGGATGTGCATTGATTACACAAGCCTCAACAAAGCTTGCCCCCAGGACCCCTTTGCTTTGCCAAGAATCGATCAGGTGATAGACTCCACAGCCGGATGCGAGCTGTTGAGTTTCTTAGATGCATATTCAGGATATCACCAGATCAAGCTGAACCCGGCAGACAGACTGAAGACCGCCTTCATCACGCCGTTCGGAGCCTTCTGCTACCTGACCATGACGTTCGGCTTCATGAATGCCGGCGCCACCTTTCAGCGTTGCATGCAGAAGTGCCTCCTCAAGCAACTCGGCAGAAATACCCACGTCTACGTGGATGATGTGGTGGTGAAGACGGAGAAGCGTGGGACGCTGCTGGAAGACCTCAAGGAAACCTTTGAGAACCTGCGCCGATTCCAGATCAAGCTCAACCCTGAGAAGTGCGTTTTCGGAGTACCAGCCGGCCAATTCCTTGGCTTCCTGGTCTCTGAACGCGGCATAGAGTGCAACCCTGTGAAGATCAAGGCCATCGAGGGGATGGAGGTACCCAGCCGACTATTAGATGTGCAGAAGTTCACCGGCTGCTTGGTGTCCATCAGCCGATTCATCAGTCGGCTGGGCGAGAAAGCTCTCCCTTTGTATCAACTGATGAAGAAGACCACCTTTTTTGAATGGAACCACAAGGCGGATGAAGCATTTCTCCAGCTGAAGAAGATGTTGACTACTCCTCCTGTGCTGGCGGCTCCGACTCCTAAAGAGCCCATGCTCCTATACATTGCCGCCACCAGCCGAGTAGTCAGCACAGTCATTGTAGTCGAACGCAAAGAGGAAGGCAAGGCGCTCCCTGTCCAGAGACCGGTGTATTACCTGAGCGAGGTACTGTCGACCTCCAAGCAGAACTACCCCCACTACCAGAAGATGTGCTACGGTGTGCATTTTGCCGCCAAGAAGCTGAAGCCTTACTTTCAAGAGCATCCAATCACCGTGGTTTGCATAGCCCCGTTGGCCGAGATCATTGGGAGCCGAGACGCTTCTGGCCGAGTAGCCAAATGGGCCATAGATTTGGCTCCCTACACCATCTACTACCAGCACCGCACTGCCATCAACTCGCAAGCACTGGCCGACTTCCTCGTCGACGGGGCCGAGACCCAGTACCTCCCGCCAGCGCCCGACTCCACCCATTGGCGGATGCATTTCGACGGCTCCAAGATGCGCACCGGCCTGGGAGCCGGCGTCGTCCTCACATCCCCTAAAGGCAACAAGCTCAAGTATGTGCTGCAGATCCGTTTCGCCGCCTCCAACAACGTCGCCGAATACGAGGCGCTCATTCACGGGCTCCGGCTTGCCAAAGAGCTCGGCATTCGCCGGATCCTGTGCTATGGCGACTCTGATTTAGTGGTCCATCAGTCATCTGGAGACTGGGATGCCAAGGATGCAAACATGGCGAGCTACCGCTTCCTGGTGCAGCAACTCAGCGGATACTTCGAGGGGTGCGAGTTCCTTCACGTGCCAAGAAACGACAACGACTAAGCAGACGGCTTGGCACGAGTCGGCTCCACCCGCCAAGCAATACCATCCGGCATCGCTCTTCAGCGCCTCCTTAATCCGTCTATCAAGCCTTTACCAGAATCAGACTCCATCTTCGTGCCGGCTCCTCCCGAAGAAGTCGGATCCGACTCAAGAGCCCCAGCAGACGGCCCCAAGAAAATCACACTTGAAGCCGGCCCGGGGACTTCAGAACCCGACCCGGGGACTGCGCCAGTCGGCCCGGGGACTACGCCAGTCGGCCCGGGGACAGCGCCAGTCGGCCCGGGGACTTCGTCAATCCAGCAAGCGGCCGCAGACTCCAGCCCGCCGCCTCCCAGCCTAGCCGCCCTTGTCCAAGTCGCAGTGGTGGCGGTTGAAGAAATAGCAGCACCCTCATGGGCGCAGCCCATCCTCAAGTTTCTAGTGAACAATGAAATCTTGGCTCGGCAAGTGCAACGCCGAGCGGCAGCCTACACCATAATCAACAGAGAGCTGGTCAGGTGCAGCGTTACTGGTGTCTACCAGCGCTGCGTGGAGCCAGAGCAAGGCCAAGCAATTCTCAGAGACATCCATCAGGGCGAGTGCGGCCACCATGCAGCTTCAAGAGCACTCGTCGCCAAAGCCTTTCGGCACGGTTTCTTCTGGCCGACTGCCCTGGAAGAGGCCAAAGAGTTAGTCCAAAAATGCTAGGGGTGCCAGAAGTTCCGCTCCAAGCCGCTTCAGTCGGCTTCCGCGCTGAAGACAATCCCCATCGCCTGGCCCTTTGCAGTTTGGGGCCTGGACATGGTGGCACCATTCAAGACGGCCCGAGGCGGCCTAACTCATCTGCTTGTCGTGGTGGACAAGTTCACCAAGTGGATAGAAGCAAAGCCCATCAAGAAGTTGAACGGTCCGACTGCAGTGACTTTCATCGCCGACATCACGGTGCGATACGGCATACCGCACAACATCATCACCGACAATGGCACCAATTTTGCCAAAGGCGCCTTGGCCATTTCTGCGCGACGCAGGGCATCCGACTGGACTTAGCGTTCGTTTCCCATCCACAGTCAAATGGCCAGGTGGAGCGAGCAAACGGCCTCATTGTGTCCGGCATCAAGCCTTGACTGGTCGAACCACTCGAGCGTTCGGCCGGCTGTTGGCTTGAGGAGCTGCCAGCCGTCCTCTAGAGTATGCGCACGACTCCAAACAAGTCAACCGGCTTCACGCCTTTCTTCCTCGTCTACGGTGCCGAAGTCGTCATCCCGACGGACATAGAATTCGACTCCCCGCGAGTCACCATGTACACCAAAGAGGAAGCAGAAGAAGCACGTCAAGACGGCATCGATCTGCTGGAAGAGGGCCGGCTGTTGGCACTCAGCCGGTCCAGCATCTACCAGCAGAGTCTGTGCCGATACTACAACCGGAAGGTCAGGCTGAGATCTTTCCAAGAGGGCGACCTTGTGCTCCGGCTAATTCAGTGGACAGCTGGCCAGCACAAGTTCTCGGCACCTTGGGAAGGACCCTTCATCATCAGCAAAGTGCTGGGCAACGACTCCTACTATCTAATCGACGCTCAGAAGCCTCGAGCGCGCAAGAGGGACGACTCCGGCAAGGAGTCAGGATGACCATGGAACGCAAATCTTCTCCGAAGATTTTACAGTTGATGCAGTATGTACCATGCTATCCTTCGTATTAAAGTACCGAGACTTTGGGCCCCCGAGACGAGCTCGGGGACTGCCCTTTTTGTTATCTGTATGATAAGAATTATGCCGCCGAGTATGCTACTCTTGGTTATGCCGCTTGGCACCGGGTTCGACTAGTCGGCCCGGGGACTCGCCGTCTTGTGCTATGAAATGCTTCCTGCAGTCGGACAAGTAGTGTGCGGCGCATAAGCCGTCTCCTGTCGAAAGCCGCAGCTCGCAGAGCGACTGTTGGTAGGCAGAGAGTAAGCAAGAACGAGCGCACACATGAAAAAATGGCTAAGGACTCAAAGCATATGCATAGCCCAAGCCGGCTTCCAGCCTCTCTCTGCAGAGCAGACTCTCGAATAGTCGGCTTGCCGCCTTCTATCCAACTTGTTAAAAAAACTCTAAAAAAGGCCAAGTACTTGCCTTCCCTAAGGTAGCCAAGCATTTGACCCAGCGGCAGTCCGCAGAGCGGCTGTTCGTCTGGCAAAGAGGCGACTATGGAAAGGCGGCAAAGGAAAAAGCCAAAAGAGCAATGAACAAGGATAGATAGAAGTCGGATAGATATTTACATAACATAGGCCTCTGGCCAAGTTCAAGATACACCCCGCGGGTGAAATTGTGCAAATTAACAAGTTCTTCAAAGACTATGAAAGCAGATAAAGTAAAAGACAGGACGGAAGCCTAAGAAGCGGCAGACGGGTTCGGAGGGTCGGCAGAGACGGCGGTGTCTGGCGCCGGAGCGGCCGGCTGGGCAGTCTCGGCTTGATCGTCTCCGGCGGCAGCCAGCCCGGTCGGACGCGGCTCGTTGCTGGAGGCGCGATCGAGCTGAGGCTGGTCGTCCGCTCTGTCTTCTGGCGCCTCCGTCTCGTCTCCATCCCCCGCCTCGTCTTCCTCCTCGGTGCTGGAGCCGATCACCTCCGCCGAGTCCTCGTCGTAGTCCGGGTTCATCCCGAACCACTCCGGTGGCACCTCTTCGCCGTTCGCAGCCCGTTCAGGAACGAAGACGCTGGTGTCGGTGTAGTCGGCGATCGCCGCCGCACGCTCAACGAGGGCGCCTTCCACAGCCGCCAGTTCTGCCTGGGCCTCTGACCGGAACGCGGCTAGCCGGTCCAGGTCCAGCCCTGGATACCAAGCCTTGACGAATTCCAAGGCCCGGCGCGCTCCAGCCCGGCCCGAGGAACCCTTCCAAGTCTCAAGATGGCCAGCTGCGACCTCCAGCCAGTCGGCAGTCCGACTGGGAGTGCGCAGGGCCGGCATGCCTGGCCACAGGGCGGAGATCGCCTGGGCCCCGGTACGTTGAAGCCGGCGCAGAAGCTGGTGGGCCGGCCGCAGGCGAGTCTCAATGCTCAGGAGCTGCTCGTCGACGGTCAGGGGGGCGTTGGCAGCGATCTCCTCGCCATTTGCCCTCCGCACCTCGCGATCAGCCTCGATGGCTCAATTGACCGCTTGCGAGTGGCCGGGGAAGAAGTCTACCAAAACAAGAAAGAAGCAAAAGAAAGAATTAGAAATCGGCTTGACTTGCAGTCGGCGGTTCGATGAAAGAAAGCAAAGAAACTCACCATCGACAATGTCTTCGATCTCGTGGAAGCCGGAAGTCAGCATCGCCTCCTTGTCAGTCCAGGAGGAGCGCTCGATCTCGAACTCGGCCAGGAGAGCGGTCTCTTTCTTCTCCGCCTCGTCCTGAGCCGCCTTAAGCAGCTCCTTCTGCTCCGCCAACTGTGCGGCCAGCAAGTCGCGCTCTGTGGCGAGCTTGCCGCACTCCTCCTCCTTGGCATGTAGGGCCGTGCTGACTTCGCCCAACCGTTCCTGAAGAGCGGCATTGGCCTCTGAAGAACAAAAAGAAAGACGTTAAGTCGTCAACAAGGAAGGTCGCCAGGAAGATCCGGCCCGACTGCTCAGCAGTCGGCCCGAATCTCAGGGACTACAGCCCGCGGGTGCGCCAGCGCGCCCCCGCGAAAAAGAAGAAGAACTTACTCCGGCTCTCCGACAAGTCGGCAGTCCGCTTCCCCAGCTGCTCAACGTTGCGGTTGAGGGCGGTGACGCAGAGGTTGTGATACTCCTGTGATAAACAATCAGACAAAGACAAAAATGAGGAACTCACCAGATTGAGTTCCGGGCCGCCTGCTCAGCAGCCGGCCCGAAACTCGGGGACTACACCCAGTGGGTGCGCTGGTGCGCCCCCACAGAAAAGAGCGAGAAAAGACAAAGTCAAAAAAAAAACATACCCGGATAGACGCTCGCGACGCCAGGTGCGCCTTGGTGCAGCCTTGGATGGCTTCGCCTTCAGCCCGCAGTTTCGCCTACACGTCCAGGAGCGCCTGGTTCAGCGGACCGTCGCTGCCTCCTCGCACCCACCCAGTGGGCGCGGCTCTTGTCGCCTCGGCATCTGGGATGGCCGAGCTGGTGGCGCCGGCCTCCAAAGGGCGCGGCGCTGAAACCGCCTTCTCGAGACGGCGACGCGGTGGTGAGGCGACTTGAAGGAGCAGCCTTGCCACCGCCTCGTCCTCAGTCGGCGGCACTGGCAGGCCCGCCGGCTGCTTGCCATGCGGCGGAGGCGGCGGTGGCGGCGTGGCCGTGCCCGACGCGGAGGCTTCGCCACCGTCCTTCTCCACGATGGAGTGCTCCCCGCCGACTTCTCCAGTCTGCCCCGTGAACTTCGAGGGCGGCAGCACGGAGTTCAGTGGGACGACAAGCAACGCCGACTGTCGGTGCGCGGTCTCCTCCGCCCGTTGTTTTGCTGCAGCGGCGGCTTCGGCCTCCTCCAGCTTCTTCTGGGCGGAGGCCGCCGCTTTCTCAGCCTCCGCCTTCTCCAGACGGTCGGTCTCTTCCTCGTCGCGTTTCTCTGGCGTGTTGCGCTCCGTTGCCTCCCGGAGGTCGGCGGCAGGGTCAATCCGCCGAGTGTTGGCGGACGTCTCGGCCGACCCCATGACGGAGGGGACGGCGACCCTCTCAAGAGAAAGAGGGGCCCTGAAGCAAAAAACGGAATGAAAAAGACTCGGGAAAGATCCATTGAAGAAAACAAGACGAAGGTAGAAGAGCGCTTACGCGGAGACTAGCGGCGGCTTCTTCACTTCCTTACGGAAGCGGTTGGCCTTCGCGGCCGCCTCTTCCCGCTTGGTCACGGTGGCCGCCCCCTTGAACTTCTTCGGCCGACTGCTGAGCGAACTTGGCACGGCCCGACGCTTCTTCGCGCCGACTTGACCGGCCAAGCCGGCGGAGGAACTCGCGCCCGGATGACCGGCTTTCGGTTGGCGGCACGGGACAACTTCGCCGTCGGCCTCGTCCTCTGGCCAGTCGGCGAAGGTCGCCGAGGGCCGGAAGCCGCCTTCCGCTCCTCCTCCTCCACCTTCGGCGCCGGCCTCCATCACCGCCGCCCCCAAGTCGGGGTCACCGATGTCGCTCTCCGCTCGATCTGGAGCGAACTCGCGGGGAAGCCCCGTGGCGCCGGCTGCAGGCTGGATGAGGGGGTTCTGACTCGAAGAACCAAGAAGATCAGAAGTCGGATTCGGCTACAAAGAAAAATAGAGGACAAAAGATTTGACTTACCAAAGGCGGAGGGTTGGCACGTGAGTACGGCTCCTTGCCGAACTGCCAGTCTTCCGTGAGCTCGCAGTTCGCGATGTGATTCACCATGTTCGCCACCTCCGCGTGGGGCATCTCCCTGGTGCACATCCGGTTCGGGTCCCGGTGATCGCTCATCTGACAGATCAGATGAGGTCGGCCTTGGAGTGGGAGGACTCGGCGCGCCACGAAGGCGGCCAGCAAGTCGGCTCCGACCAGGCCTGCCGACTGCGTCAGCACTCGGAGTCGCCCGACGGCGGCGGCACCGGCAGGAGTCAGCGCCTTGGCCCGATTGGACCAGCTGGGAAGCCTCCCAGCCGGCGCGCCGGCTTCATAGTGCGGCAGGTTGACCCAGTCGCCTTCCGTGGCGATGTTCTTCATGTAGAAGTACGACCGCTGCCACATCTTCACCGACTTGATCAGCGCCATGGAGGGGAATGGATTGTCGGCGGTCGACCTTCGCATTGCGATGAAGGCGCCGCACTGAGCCGGTATGCCGACGACGTGTGTGCCGAGCTTCGATTGGAAGAACTCTCCCCACAGCTCAATGGTCGGGAGAACGCCAAAAAAACCCTCGCACAGGGTGGCGAAGGCGGCCAGCAGCACCACTGTGTTCGGGTAAGGTGGTGCGGCTGGAGTCCGTTGAACTCCAAAAAAGAACGGAGGAAGCCGCTCGCCGGCAGGCCCATGCCGCGCATGAGGTGCGAGTGGAATATGACCCGCTCGCCCTCCTCCAGTGCCGGCCTTATCTTCCCCGCCGGCGCGGCGCGGGCTCGCACCAGGTCCGCACCGGGGAGCCGGCGCGTCTTGCAGAGGTGCTCGATGGCATCATCATCCACCATAGAGCCGTCCCACACGCCGGAGCGAACGACATTAGCCGCGGCAGAGGAGGAGCTCATCGCTGTGGTGCGGTGCGGCGTGGTGCGGCGAAGGCAGGAAGAAGAAGAGGCAGGAGGAAGCGGGGGAAGCAGGGAAGAACGAGCCCGCGCTTCGCCGTCCCGCTCCCCCCGCCTATTTATAAGCCCAAAGGCTGAGAAGCCGATGGGGCGGCGTGGGATTAACTGCGCGCGATACCCCACGCCCCCCACGATTTACCCCACGAAGTTACTGCGAGAAGTAACGACGTGGGGAACCCAACCGTCCGCACGGCCGCAACGGATCCGTTCGCGCGCCGAGGCGCGGTAGTGGAGGGCCCCGCCTGACGGACTGTCCCGTCGCGCGCGTGGGTGGGCAGACTGCCCCCGCCACGTGGCGTCGCGCGACGGGGCCGAGACGGGCGACCGCAGGAAGCGTATCAGGCACGCCGCCTGGTTCCCGCCGCGGCTTTCAAACTCCTCAGGAGGCAAGATGGCCCTCTATGAATCCGACTCCAGCCAGTCGGCTTGAAGGAAGACGGCGAGCAAGGCCTAAATCCCACCACCGGAAGAGTGAAACTATTGAGGCCCATGACGTATCGATCTCAGAGCCTCACCAGCTTCGGGGACTACTGTCGGAGTAATGGGCCACGGGTAGGCTAACCCGAGCCCCAGAACCTTTCAAGGCATCGGGGCAGACTGCGCCTCTCAAGTACCTGCGGCGACCCCAAGACGAGCCGAGTCCCAGAGGCGACTCCAAGATGAGCCGAGTCCCAGAGGCGACTCCAAGACACGCCGAGTCCCAGAGGCAACTCCGAGACACGCCGAGTCCCAGAGGCGACTCCAAGGAAGCCGACTATGGGGAGTCGGCCCGCGACTCCAACCGCCCCGATAATTAAAGGCAGGCATGGCCACAGTGCGCCATACCCACGGAGATCTCCGCCCGGCGCGGCACTGTTACCATGCCAGCCCTTGCATCAGCCCTTGGGGCGGGGCCCTGTACCCATGGCGACCTGTCTGTACGGCCCGAAGACGGCGGGGCCTACCATTCAGCGGGAGTGCAGAAGACGGCGAGAGCACCATGAGTCGGACCCGTTTGGAGTCGGCCGCCAGGAGTCGGCCGGCCCCTCCCACGGGCCCCACACGCCATTAACCAGATGCGACGGGGGAATGGCAACAGTGATCGCCCGCCAGGCAGCGGCACTGTTGCCATGACCCCATGACCAAGCCCGCGTCATTAGAAGCACGGCTACAGTAATCTGCAGCCGGCAAGACCCGCCCGCAGCGGGCGTGGGCTGACGCCTCGTACCAGGCCTGTCGGTGGGCCCCAGGAGTCGGCGGAGAAGACGGCGCCTGAGAGACAGATGACTGGGACCCGCACCCAGGCGGTTTTACCATTGTAACCCCAGGGGGTAGGCCTATATAAACCCCCTAGGGCACCCATGCAAAGGGTTGGCATCCATTAGCATTAGACAGACCACACGAGGAGGAAAGAGCTAGCCTTGCCTTCTCCTACCTCCAGAAACAGCTCTAGGAGAACCCTTGTATTCACTTTGCCTTAGTGACCATGCGGAGACCCCGCAGAGCAGCAGTAGGGGTGTTATCTCCTCGGAGAGCCCTGAATCTGGGTAAGATCCACCGGCGTGCATGTCTTCGCCTCATCCCGTTTCCAGGCACCGGCGATGTTCTACTCGAACCCACCATGATAAGCCATCCTTTGGCATATGTCGCACCCAACCCCCGACACATACCTACCTTGTGATCCACAATACGGCTTGACCGCTCCCAGACACATTTACTTTCACTGTTTCCTATTTCCTTTTCAGGTTCCTTTTTCACAGGCCTTCCTTGATAGCTGAATTGCAGTTCCTTTCGAAGGACAAATACACCAAGACGGCAGTCAACCTGGACATAGAGGGGAATTTCTAGGTGGTCTCTTTAACGACCGCTCTACCTATTTTCATGGCCCACACACAACTCTCCCTTGGTGTTGGCATGTTAAATAGCTCGTTGCTTATCGCACTATTTGTATCAATGTGCCTTAACGTATTAATCAAATTACAATGGAAACAACTTGCGGCCCAAATTTTAGGACCCTACTTTATGCTTTTTGCTCCTTTTATTATTATTATTAATAAGCTTATCAGATAGCACCCGTACACTATGGTACGTCTCAATTGCCAGGGGCTTCATAGTGCCCCGCTCTTTGGCAACAAAAGTCCGAACACTTTTTACAGTATAGTTCGGCACCCCGAATTTAGCACTATATGCATTGGCTCCGAATCATGTCTTTGGTCAATAGTTGGGTTGCCTGGCTCCTGTGCTTGCTACCTTACGTTCCACTATATCGGCTAAGGTAGTAAAGGGAGCACTACTGCGATTGTGCCCTGGTTTACCCGAAGGAGCACCTCAGTAGAGAAAGCCAAAAATTGACTGTCATGATGCAGTGAGAGCCTGCCAGCTCTTTGGAGGTTTCAAATCGATAGAGATTTTTTCCGCATTACGTGAAGGATCGGTACTTACCCGGTCAGGTGCTTATAGCATTCTAGTTCAGATACTAGGGGATGCGCCCACACTTTTTGTCAAACTCCTATGGCTAAGTGAGAGTGCTAAAGCCGTATAGTCTGATTTCCTGGTTCATTGCGCTAAACACCTCCTTCAAGGACCTAGCAATTGGATCAAGAGTGTTTAGATTCCACCCCGAACACCCCCGTACTACCTATGTGGGGGCAGAAGCCGACAACAGGCCAACTCTCAGATTTCATTCAAAACGGCCGCACAGGAGATAGAACTTTTTAATAACAAAAATTATATTACATAACAACTTTGTTTCATATTACAAGCCACAGACAACTTGAATATATTCATTCAAAGATAATGTCTTCCGAACACTGCGTCCCTACAAGGCAAGACCCCTCCAAGACGTCTCCAAAATACCACTCGGGCGTGCGGTGCTCCTTGCCCTCGGGCGGACCCTCGGTTACAAGCTTGGCGTCCATCTTCGCCCACCACGCCTTGACTCGTGCGAAGGCCATCCGTGCTCCCTCGATGCAGACCAATCGCTTGATGAAGTCCAGCCGAGGACAGGCATTCACCAACCGCTTCACAAGGCCGAAGTAACTGCCGGGTATAGCTTCGGTGGGCCACAGCCGGATTATTAAATCCTTTATGGCTAGTTCAGCCACCCTATGCAGCTCGACCAGCTGTTTCAGCTGATCGATGAAGGGCATAGGATGCTCTGGCGCAAGGTATTGCGACCAGAACAGCTTCTCCATTGAGCTCCCCTATTCGGCTCGGAAGAACTTCACAGCGTCTGACACACTGCACGGCAAGTCCGCAAACGCCCCTGGAGAACTCCGAATCCGGGTAAGTAAGACATACTTATTCTTCATATACTTGCTTTGCATACTAAATGGCTTACCCGCCGCGATCTTCTTGGCCTCCTAGATCTCCTGGAGGGCGCCCTGGGCCTCAAGCCGGGCTTCTTCCGCGCTCTGGCGGGCCTTGGCGAGTTCGGCCTCTCGGGCCGAAACAACGCACTCCAAGGCCTCACACTTCTTCACAGCGTCTTGGACCTCTTGTGGAACCTCATTGACCCTGGCCTTGAGCTTCTTGCAGGCGGCTTGCTCTTTGGCGGCTTTCTCCTCGGCTTCGGCCAGGGCCTCCTTAAGGGCCTCGACCTCAGTCGTTGCTCCTGCACATATCATAAACGCTATGGTCAATACACACCATTTATTCTTTCCAAATATATAGCGACTCATTAATTACCTTGCTGGTCTGCTAGCTCCTTCCTCGCTTGGCCGAGCTCCGCCTCGACCCGCTCCAACTTCTGCTTTAGTCCGGAGACTTCGGCAGTGTGTGAGGTCGCGGCCAGCAATGATGCCTGCTCATAAATACAAGACACACTTAGTTAGTTTCTTGCATAAACGAATTGATCCTCTGTCCAGTTTTTCCTTTCAGAACACCAGACAGTGTCTCAGGGGCTACTGTCTATATGGGGATTTTCTCCTTTGTGTCGTTTACGTAAAAACCTGTCAGCAGGTCGCTGCAGGCTTCGGTCAGTCCGCTCTTGACGGACTAAACCCTCTCAATCAACGTACCCATAAGGATACAATGTTCTTACACAATGGAAGTGCCTCGCAGTGCTTCCAGAAGATTGTCCGGTGCCTCTGGTTGAACAGAGGTCACCGGTGGGATAGGCACACCTCCGTCTTTCAAAGGAGCCAGCATGCCAGACTCCGGAGCCATGTAGGTCTGAGGAACCGTATCCGGACGAGGGCCGAACTGCATACAGCCCCCGTTGCCAGTCTCCATGGGGGACTGCTCCCCCATGTGTCCGGCGGCCGAGTTCTCACCCTCAGGCACCAGCCTGATAGCCTCCCGAGACTCTCCCTAGCCTGGAAAAGTCCTCCACGACAGCACCTCGGCGTCGCCCTTGGCCATGGGAGAGTAAGCGGTCGGTGGTGACACGCTGGCCATCGCCCTTGAATCCAACGAACCTCTTGATGAGGATCATCGGGAGCTGTCGTGGGCCGAACTGCAATTGCACAATTAACCATGTTGATACAATAAGGAGAAAAAGGCCGGATACATGAGCAAGTGTGAGTCTATCAGTACTTACGACGCGGCCAGGGGCTTGCTCCGGGGAGGTCGCTCCGGACCGCTGTCAACGTCCCATGCGGTTTTATCCGCAAGGGTTCCCCTTCTTGGGCGCCTCCGCCTCCAGATTTGTGGAGGCCGCCCTCTTCTTCCTCCCCCCGTCAGGGGGAGGGTTGCTTTCCTCCTCCTCCTCTTCGTCATCTTCGGCGACAGAGGAGTGAGTCTTGTCTTAGGACATCACGTCTGAAGTGCCCTTGCGGCAGGGGCCACCCCGCCCCCCCTTGGCCTTCTTCTTGGACTTCCTCTCTGGCGGCTGATAGGGCGCCGGGACTAGCATCTTCGCCAGGAGTGGGATGACGGGCTCTTCGGGCAGCGGAGCTGAACTGTGAATTCGCTCCGCTTTCTCCGTCCATTCCTTAAAGGATAAATTAACGAAGTTTAGTTTCCCTCCTTGGACAAGTAGTTAGAGAATACGCCTTGGGATGTGAAAGACTTATGGCGCTAGTAGGGTGGGCAAGATTGTGCCTACGATCCGAATCTATGGCCGGCAGCTTCTCGTCACCCTTGAAGAGCAGCTTCCAGGCGTCTTCGTGGGTGGTGCCGAAGAGCCTCCCCAAGGTCTGGTGCTTCTCCGGATCGAACTCCCATATAGGGGAAGTTCGGCTTTGACAGTGGAGGATTTGGCGAACTAGCATAACCTGGATCACATCGACGAGCTTGATGTTTTTGTCCACCATGGTTTGGATGCGCGTTTGCAGCGCCATCAGCTCGTCCGACAAAGACCAAATTGGGCCCTTCTCCATCCAGGAGGTCAGCTGCATTGGAGCTTCGGACTTGAATTCGGGAGCCGCGGCTTAGGTGGCGTCGCGGGGCTCTATGATATAAAATCACAACTTCTGCCATTTCTTGACAGTATCCACAAACGTGCCCTTGGGCCATGTGATGTTGGGCATCTTGCTCACCATGGCTCCTCCGCACTCCGCGTGTTGGCCGTCCACCACCTTCGGCTTCACATTGAAGATCTTAAGCCACAGGCCAAAGTGGTCTGGACACGGAGGAAAGCCTCGCACACGACAATGAATGCCGAGATGTTGAGGAAAGAGTTCGGGGCTAGATCATGGAAATCTAGCCCGTAATAGAACATGAGTCCGCGGACGAAAGGGTGGAGTGGAAACCCTAGTGAGGGAGTCCTGGACTAGGGGGTGTCCGGACAGCCGGACTATCATCGTCCGCCGGACTCCAAGACTACGAAGATACAAGATTGAAGACTCCGTCCCGTGTCCGAATGGGACTTTCCTTGGCGTGGAGGGCAAGCTTGGCGATACGGATATGTAGATCTCCTACCGTTGTAACCGACTCTGTGTAACCCTAGCCCTTTCTGGTGTCTATATAAACCGGAGGGCTTTAGTCCGTAGGACACAACATACATTACAACAATCATACCATAGGCTAGCTTCCACTAGTGCAGAACCGGGCAATAGCACCGGTTCGTAAGGCCCTATAGTGCCGGTTACATAACCGACACTAATTTGTGGTCACTAAAGGCCCCCCCCCCTTTAGTACCGGTTCAGCACGAGCCAGTGCTAAAGGGCAACCACGTGGCACGAGCCAGCTTCAGGGGCCTGGAGCCCTTTAGTACCGGTTGGTAACACCAACCGGTACTATAAGGTTTGGTGGGTTTTTAGTTTTATGATTTCTTTCTCATTTAATTTTGTGTTTCCATTTTAATTTTTTTTCGTTTGCTGGTATTTTACGATACTACACATTGTACACGTTATGCATCATATATACATCATGCATGCTTTGTTTATCAACGCTGCTGCTATGTTCATTGCACCCGCAGATATAACATGCTCATGCATGCTTTTGCATCATTACATCATCATATATATATAATAACAAGTCCTACTAATCATGCATCATCGTACAACTTCTACTCGTTATTAATAATAAGTCATACGATCATCATCCTCATATATAGTCATCGAACCCAACCCTACATAATTGTTCTTAGCACATGATCATCAGTATCAGGTAGGACCTAAACACCCTTAAGGTAAAATAGCATAAAACAATATAGACCCTGACTCTCCATTATGAAGAATGGCGATCATCCTGTCTCCAATTCTTGCCTTTCGCTGCTTATTGCTTCCAAGAAGCTCCTTACGACTTTCCATACATTTTTTTCCATTCTTTGATTGTTATGTCTCCACTTCTTTTAGAAACCCGGTATGGACAGTTGAGATTCGTAGGACGACCTGGTCGTATGTTCAAAACATGAAGGCTACCACGCGTATACATCAGATGAGGCACACAATCATTCGGGATTATCTGTTGAAAAACATAATAATAACTTTGTAGTTAGCAATGATGTACTAGTTTTAGAAGTGTGCAAAAAGATGCACGGATGTTGTAATAGTAAAAAATAATCTTACCAGGGTATCTCCATGGTAGTTACCGTAGTTCAATACGTGCACTAGTGGCACGTATTGACCATAATGTTGAGGAGTTTGATTGTAGTTATTGTAATTCTCAAGATCAGTACAAAATCCGACCAGATGATTTTTCTCCTGATAAGTTAATTCGGAGCCTTCAGTGTAGTATGTTCTGTCTACCATCTTCCGCACATTCTTTGAAGAATGAAAATAAGCTGTCAATGGAGATAAGTTGTCAACATTATATTTTGAAATAAACAATATAAATTACTTAATAACTATGTTTAGCTCACATGAGGGAAGAACTGGAGGTGTATCCACAAAGACCCAAATCGAAGGTGTCTCTTGCTCGATTGTAGGATCACCAAGATCCATGGTGACAAGCATACCCTCATCAAGACCATACATCTTGCAAAATGCATCCCAATTTTTGCAACCAAAATGGGTTACACTCTGAGCATTGTACAGCTTTACTTGAAAATCCACACCATGTTCGGTACTTAGGATAATTTTTTTGGTTTCGAAATTTTCATGGTCTTCAAAACCCATCCTCTCCAAGACATAGCGTCTTGCAAAGCATGGGATAAGCTAGTCGAATTGGAAAAGATGAAAAATACACGTTAAAATAGTTGAAGTCGTGCTTAATTACGAAAAAAACTATTGTCGTCGTTGCGTACCGTATGAACATCGCAGGTCTCCTCGAGCTTAATGCTGAAGCGCCGATCTTCGTCCAGCTCAATGAACCTGTCGCAGATACCTCGGTCGTCGTGGCACCAGTCGCACTCCCCCGGACGGTTATCGTCGTCCGATGAGTACGACATTTCCGGCCTACGTTCATAATTTAGTTTTATTAATTAAGTCAACTATCTAGTTCAACTACTAAGCACTTACTATAAATAAATAAGTAGTACTTACTAAAAACAAACTACTTCTATATATAGTAAAATAAATTAGTTTATTAAATCAACTAGCTAGTTCAACTATATATAAACTACTTCTTCTTTTTTTCCTTTTTCTAAATACTATGAACAAAAAAATCATTAAAATTCTATGAACAAAATTAATTACACAATCTAAATATCACCCAAAAAATCTATTAACAATAATATCACCAAACATGCATATTCAATAATAATATCACCAAAAAAATCTATTAACAGAAAAAAAATCTATTAACAGAAAAAAAATCTATTAACAGAAAAATCTATTAATTCAACTAGTTCAACTAAGCATTTACTAAAAATAAACTAGTTATATTAATTCAACTAGTTCAACTAATTAAGCATTTACTAAAAATAAACTAGTTCTATATATTAATTCAACAAGTTCAACTAATTAAGCATCTTCTAAAAATAAACTAGTTCTATATATTAATTCAACAAGTTCAACTAATTAAGCATTTTCAAAAAATAAACTAGTTGATCTATATATTAATTCAACTAGTTCAACTAAAAGCATTATATTTACTAAAAATAAACTAGATAGTTCTAATTCATCTAAACATATTATATATAGAAAACAAAAAATAAGTAAAAAAATATGTGTGTGTGTGTGTATGTGTGTGTGTTTGTGTGTACGTGTGTGTGTGTGTGTATGTGTGTATACGTATATAGGGCGCGTACGGGTGGCGCGGGGCAGCGACGACGACGGGCGGCGGGGGCGGCGACGACGGGCGGCCGGGGGCAGCGACGACGACGGGCGCGCGGCGGGCCAGGGGCGCGCGGCGACGACGACGGGCGGCGGGGGCGGCGACAACGACGGGCGGCGGGGGCGCGCGGTGACGACGACGACGGGCGGCGGGGGCGGTGAGGGCGACGGCACGGCGGCGCGGCGGCGTCGGCGAGATCGAGCGAGAAACGTGGAACGAAGTTGCTATGATAACTGATTTTTCGTAAGTGCCATATATATAGGGGGAGCCTTTAGTACCGGTTGGAGCCACGAACCGGTACTAAAGGCCAATTTTGGCCAGCCCAAGCGGCGGGAAACGAGGCTCTTTAGTACCGGTTGGTGGCTCCAACCGGTACTAAAGGCCCCCCCTTTAGTACCGGTTTGTGCCACCAACTGGTACTAAAGGCCGTGCGCTGCCACCCGCGGTGCGCTATGTTTAGTCCCACCTCGCCGAGCGAAGGGCAGCCGCACTGGTTTATAAACCCAGCCGCGGCTGCCCTTTCGAACTCCTCTATATAGCAGGCTTCTGGGCCTAACTAAGGCGCGCTGCCCGGTGAGCCTCCTGGCCCTTCTGGGCCTGCATTTGCACACCCTAGGACTGGTAGGCTCACCGGGCAGCGCCCCAACATTTTTTTAATTTTTTTCTTTTCCGCATTATTTATTTTCTTCTATTTATTTTTGAGTAATTTTTTTATATAGTTATTTATTTTCTGCTTTATTTTTTTCTTCTATTTATTTCTGAGTAGTTTTTTTGCCGTATTTAGTTTCTTTGTGAATATTTTTGCTTTATATTAGTTTTTTTCTTTTCTGCATTATTTATTTTCTTCTATTTATTTTTGAGTAATTTTTTTATATAGTTATTTATTTTCTGCTTTATTTTTTTCTTCTATTTATTTCTGAGTAGTTTTTTTTCCGTATTTAGTTTCTTTGTGAATATTTTTGCTTTATATTAGTTTTTTCTTTTCTGCATTATTTATTTTCTTCTATTTATTTTTGAGTAATTTTTTTATATAGTTATTTCTTTTCTGCTTTATTCTTTTCTTCTATTTATTTCTGAGTAGTTTTTTTGCGTATTTAGTTCCTTTGTGAATATTTTTGCTTTATATTAGTTTTTTTCTTTTCTGCATTATTTATTTTCTTCTATTTATTTTTGAGTAATTTTTTTATATAGTTATTTCTTTTCTGGTTTATTTTTCTTCTTCTTCTTCTTCTTCTTCTTCTTCCTCTTCCTCTTCTTATTCTTCTTCTCCTTCTCCTTCTCCTTCTCCTCCTTCTTCTTCTTCTTCCTCTTCCTCTTCTTATTCTTCTTCTCCTTCTCCTTCTCCTTCTCCTCCTTCTTCTTCTTCTTCCTCTTCCTCTTCTTATTCTTCTTCTCCTTCTCCTTCTCCTTCTCCTTCTCCTTCTTCTCCTTCTTCTTCCTCTTCTTAATCTTCTTCTTCTCCTTCTTCTTCCTCCTCCTTCTTCTCCGCCTCTTCTTCTTCTTCTTCTTCTCCTTCTTCTTCCTCTTCTCCTTCTTCTCCTTCTTCCTCCTCCTCTTCTTCTTCTTCTTCTTCTTCCTCTTCTTCTTCTTCTTCTTCTCCTCCTCCTCCTTCTTCTTCTTCTCCTCCTTCCTTTTGCCATAACAGAAGAAGTCCGGAGTTGTAATAAGTTATTAAAAATAAAAAAGAAGAAGTCCGGAGTTGTAATAAGTTATTAAAAATAAAAAAGAGGTGCAATGCTCGTTAATTTCCTTCAAGCCTTTTGGAATAGTGTAAACTGCACTGCGCGTAGCTCCGTGCAATCTACCATATTCCTAAAGGCTTGAAGCTAAGCAACGTGAGCATTGAGCCTCTTCTTCATCGTCTCTGCACCCAGGGCTTATAAACCGCTCCTACTCCCTCTCTCTTGGCGAGGTGGGACTAAAAAACAGCTTACCCTTTAGTACCGGTTGGAGCCACCAACCGGTACTAAAGGTGGTGCGCTGCCTGCACAAAATTTAATTAGTGTCATTTAGCTCAAAACAAATCATTAAATGCATGAAAAATATCAAATGAAGGCAGAAATGGTTGAAAGTTGATGGCGTCGCTTTGAATGATGCATACTGAATGCACAAAAAGTCTGGAGTTGTAATAAGTTTAAAAAAATGAAATGCATTTGTAACAGATGAGTTTACTTTCGTCAGAAACCTGAATACTTCGAAAGAGATTGTCCAGTTTGTAAACGAAGTGCATCCAGTTTTGGCCGTAACCCTCTCTACTTTTTTGAACAATCTATGTGGGTGAAATGATGATACCATGCCAAGTTTCAACTTTTTCAGAGTTCATTTGTAGTGCTTTTCAATTTCCAGGTCATTTAGTTCTCAAAACAAATCATTGAATGCATGAAAAATAGCAAATGAAGGCAGAAATGGTTGAAATTTGATGGCGTTGCTTTGAATGGTGCATACTGAATGCACAAAAAGTCTGGAGTTGTAATAAGTTTAAAAAAATAAATGCCTTTGTAACAGATGAGTTTAATTTCGTCAGAAACCTGAATACTTCGAAAGAGATTGTCCAGTTTGTAAACGAAGTGCATCCAGTTTTTGCCGTAACCCTCTCTACTTTTTTGAACAATCTATGTGGGTGAAATGATGATACCATGCCAAGTTTCAACTTTTTCAGAGTTCATTTGTAGTGCTTTTCAATTTTCAGGTCATTTAGTTCTCAAAACAAATCATTGAATGCATGAAAAATAGCAAATGAAGGCAGAAATGGTTGAAAGTTGATGGCGTCGCTTTGAATGGTGCATACTGAATGCAAAAAATATAAGAGCATTTACATCACGATCTTATATTTCTTTAGAGTCTAAACTGTCAATATGATCTTATAACATCAAAAATACTTTGATCATCAATGATCTTTGTGTGTACAATCTGAATTGTCAATATGAGTCATCAACGATTTATAAACCGATGAAGACTCATATTGCGGCCACAAATTCTACACATAGAGTTCAATGAAGACCAAGTACTTGTGATAGTTTGAGAAATAACATATTTAAGGTGGTAAAAGGCTTGTTAGGGGAGCGAGGTGGGACTAAAAACAGCTTGACATAACCTCATTAGTACCGGTTCGTGGTACGAACCGGCACTAAATGGTCACGGTGGGGCCATACCCTGACCGCAGGCTGACACATCCCCTTTAGTACCGGTTCGTGGCATGAACCGGTACTAAAGGTTCGCCACGAACCGGTGCTATTGATCGCCGCCACGAACCGGTGCTATTGTACACATTAGTGCCGGCTGAAATTCAAACCGACACTATTGGGCTTCACGTATGACCCTTTTTCCACTAGTGTTCTAGGGTTTAGCCTCCTTGATCTCGTGGTAGATCCACTCTTGTACTACCCATATCATCAATATTAATCAAGCAGGACGTAGGGTTTTACCTCCATCAAGAGGGCCCGAACCTGGGTAAAAACATCGTGTCCCTCGTTCCTGTTACCATCCGCCTAGACGCACAGTTCGGGACCCCCTACCCGAGATCCGCCGGTTTTGACACCGACATTGGTGCTTTCATTGAGAGTTCCTCTGTGCCGTCACCGATAGGCTCGATGGCATCTTCGACCAACAACGCTGTCCAAGGTGAGACTTTTCTCCCCGGGCAGATCTTCGTATTCGGCGGCTTCGCACTGCGGGCTAATTCACTTGGCCATCTGGAGCAGATCGAAAGCTACGCCCCTGGCCGTCAGGTCAGATTCAGAAGCCTAAACTTCACGGCCAATGTTCGCGGAGACTTGATCTTCGACGGACTCGAGCCACAGCCAAGCACGCCGCACTGTGACGACGGGCATGATCTAGCTCTGCCACCGAACAGTGCCTTGGTGGCCGCACACCAATCCGCTTCGGCCATTAGTCCGGAGCCGATCACCCAGATCGAGGGTCGGTGGATAGACGCCGCCCTGGGGGCTTCAACATCCACGGCGATGGAGCCGAACACTAATCTTGTCCCCTGCGAAACTCGTGACTCCGAGGCGCCGGACTCCTTGCCGGACTCCGAACCTCCCGCGCCCCTACCAACCGATTCGGATTGGGTGCCGGTTATGGAATTCACCGCCGCGGACATCTTCCAATACTCGCCTTTTGGCGATATCCTGAATTCACTAAAGCATCTCTCGTTATCAGGAGAGCCCTAGCCGGACTATGGCCAGGATGGTTGGGATGCGGACGACGAAAAAATTCAGAGCCCACCCACCACCCACTTTGTAGCCACTGTCGACGATCTAACCGACATGCTAGACTACGACTTCGACGACATCGACACTATGGACGACGATGCCGGAGACGAACAGGAACCAGCGCCTACAGGGCACTGGAAGACCACCTTGTCATACGACATATATATGGTGGACACCCCAAAAGACGGGGACGACGAAGAAGCAGCGGAGGCGGACTCTTTAAAGAAGCAGCCCAAACACCAGCGTCAGCGGTGCCGCTCTAAATCCCGCCACAGCAAGAATGGAGATTCTGGCACAGGAGATAATAATACCCCAGAGAGTGCCGAAGACAATCCCCTCCAGCAAGACTCAGCGCAGGAGGATGGAGAAGCAAGCCCTCACGAGAGGGTGGCAGACGAAGAGGTTGAGGATCATAACTATATGCCTCCCTCCGAAGACGAAGCAAGCCTCAACGATGACGAATTCGTCGTACCTGAGGATCCCGTCGAACAAGAGCATTTTAAACGCAGGCTTATCGCCACAGCAAACAGCCTAAAGAAAAAGTAGCAACAGCTTCAAGCTGATCAGGACCTGCTGGCCGATCGATGGACCGAGGTCCTCGCGGCCGAAGAGTATAAACTCGAACGCCCCTCCAAAAGTTACCCAAGACGCAAGCTGCACCCCCGATTAGAGGAGGAAGCATACATACCTCCATCACCAGTGCATGATATGGCTGACCGACCACCCCGCGGTCGTGACAGAGAGGCACCCAGGCCCCCAGCCAAGACCGTACCCCGGCATCGCTCCAAAAGTACGAAGCCAAGAGGGAACGCGCCGGACTTGCGAGACATATTGGAGGACAAAGCAAGGCAATCCAGATCCATCTACGGATCACGTGGGCGCCCCACGACCCATGACGAATACCGTCGCGCCAGATACAATAACCCCGGCCGGGCCGAACACAGCAGACAGCGCTCTCTCGAGCTGCGTCGCGATATTGCTCAATACAGAGGCGCCGCACACCCGCTATGCTTCACTGACGAAGTAATGGATCATCAAATCCCCGAAGGGTTTAAACCCGTAAACATCGAATCTTACGATGGCACAATAGACCCCGCGGTTTGGATCGAAGATTATCTTCTCCACATCCATATGGCCCGCGGCGACGATCTCCATGCCATCAAGTATCCCCCACTCAAGCTTAAAGGACCAGCTCGGCATTGGCTAAACAGCTTGCCGCAGAGTCAATTGGGTGCTGGGAAGACCTAGAAGCCGCATTCCTCGACAACTTCCAGGGCACGTATGTGCGACCACCAAACGCTGATGACCTAAGCCACATTATTTAGCAGCCAGACGAATCGGCCAGACAATTCTGGACACGGTTCTTGACAAAGAAAAACCAAATCATCGACTGTCCGGACGCAGAGGCCCTTGCAGCCTTCAAACATAACATCTGGGACGAATGGCTAGCCCGGCACCTAGGGCAGGAAAAGCCGAAATCTATGGTAGCCCTCACATCACTAATGACCCGCTTCTACGCGGGAGAGGACAGCTGGCTAGCTCGCAGCAACAATCTCCGCAAAAATTCTGGCAGTCCGGATACCAAGGACAACAACGGCAGGTCACGTCGAAACAAAAACAAACGCCGCATTAACGGCGACGATAAGGAGGATACGGTAGTCAACGCCGGATTCCGAGGCTCTAAACCCGGTCAGCGGAAGAAGCCGTTCAAAAGAACCACTCCGGGTCCGTCCAATTTGGACCGAATACTCAACCGCTTATGCCAGATACATGGCACCCCTGAAAAACCAGCTAATCACACTAATAGAGATTGCTGGGTGTTCAAGCAGGCAGGCAAGTTAATTGCCGAAAACAACGACAAGGGGCTGAACAGCGACGACGAGGAAGAGACCCGACCGCCGAACAATAGAGGACAGAAGGGTTTTCCCCCACAAGTGCGGACGGTTAATATGATTTACGCGACCCATATACCCAAGAGGGAGAGGAAACGCGCACTAAGGGACGTCTATGCGATGGAGCCAGTCGCCCCGAAGTTCAATCCATGGTCCTCTTGTCCGATCACTTTCGATCGAAGAGACCATCCGACCAGCATACGCCATGGCGGATTCGCCGCATTGGTTTTAGACCCAATCGTCGATGGATTTCACCTCACGAGAGTCCTGATGGACGACGGCAGTAGCCTGAACCTGCTTTATCAGGATACAGTGCGCAAAATGGGCATAGACCCCTCAAGGATTAAACCTACAAAGACAACCTTTAAAGGTGTCATACCAGGAGTGGAAGCCAACTGTACAGGCTCAGTCACACTGGAAGTGGTCTTCGGATCCCCGGATAATTTCCGGAGCGAAGAGCTAATCTTCGACATAGTCCCGTTTCGCAGCGGCTATCACGCTCTGCTCGGACGAACCACGTTTGCAAAATTCAACGCGGTGCCGCATTATGCATACCTAAAGCTCAAGATGCCAGGCCCTCGTGGAGTCATCACGGTCAATGGGAATACGGAACGCTCCCTCCGAACGGAGGAACATACAGCGGCTCCTCGCGGCAGAAGTACAGAGCAGCCTTTTAAGGCAATTCTCGAGTCCGGCCGTTAAAAGGCCGGATACAGCAAAACGCGCCCGGAGGAATGCCAACCAAGACCACCTGGCGCGATCAGAGCACGCGTAGCAATGCGGCCCCAACCCTCGCCCGCGCATGATCGCAAGAGTAACACTCCGCGTACATCATTACACTTTGGAGATACCATGGGCACAGGGGAAGGGGCACGATCGCAACGGACCCAGAGTGCGGTTCGACCACACCAGGGGCTCGCAAGTGTGCCCCCCTTTTTTTTATTTTTTATTTCCCTTCTTTGTGTACACAGGACTCCGTTAACCAGAGGCCCTGTCCGGTGATGAACCTGCCGAACTCATGATGCAACAGTCAGGGACGAAAGAAGGCTGCGACGAACACTCAGGTGGTCTCAATTACGAGCATTAAATTCGATTATATACACCAAGTCCGCAGCTCACCCCTGAAGGTGGACATGTTTACTTAGTCCAAATCCCTTGCTTACCGCACTATTTGTATTAGTCCGCACTCATAGCAGATTTCCTTTAATAAATAATGCATCACTTTTCGCCTGCAATTATCACCTTTTTATATACATGTTCATTAGATGACATCTTGCACCCGTATATTTTGGTACGGCTGAATACGCCAGGGGCTTCTGTTCCCCAAATTATGGTGTGATAAAGTCTGAACACTTTCATAAGTGCGGCACCCCGAACTTATAGCATTATACGAATCGGCTCCGAATCATGTCTTGGGTCAATAGTTGGGTTTGCCCGGCTCCCACGTTTTGGTGCCTTACGTTCCGTTCTGTCGGCTAAGGTGGCACTGGGAGAACCACTGCGATTGTGCCCCGGTTGAGCCGGGCGAGCGCCTCAGTGGAGAAAGCTAAAACTGACTGGCATGATAAGGCGAGAGACTGGTCACTGTTCGAGAGGTTTTTTCGGGTCCTTAAAGACTCACGCCGCTTCGAGCGAAGTTCCGGACAATGTCCGACGAAGGCGTGGATAGCGCCCCGGATTCGGTCTTCCGAATACCAGGGGCTTCGCCGAAATTTAAAATTATAGAATTCTATGGCTAAGTGAGAGTGTTCAAGCATTATAAGTCCGGTTGCCTTGTTCGTTGTGTTGAGCGCCTCCCTCGATGGACCCAACAATGGGAACAAGAGTGCTCAAGTTTATCCCGAACACCCCAGCACTCGTGGCTTGGGGGCTGAAGCCAACGACTTGCCATCTCTCAGATTTTATAAACGGCTGCACAGAAGGTAATATTTTAAATTAAAAAAGCGTTGCTCAAAGCGCACATGAACAAAGTTTCAGCGCACAGGATAATACATAGCAAATTCACTCAAAGATTACATTTCTGGGGCACTCATCCGCAATATCGCCGGCTCCCTTCAGGACAGTTTTATAATACATTTCGGGCGTGCGATACTCCTTGCCCGGTGGCGGTGGGTCCGTGAGAAGCTTCTCCGCATCCAACCTGCCCCAATGCACCTTTGTGCGGGCGAGGTCCCGGCGAGCGCCTTCAATATAGGCGGAGCGCTTGATGACATCCACCCAGGGGCATGCATCCACCAGCCGCCGCACGAGGCCAAAGTAGCTCCCAGGCATGACCTGTTCAGGCCACAGCCGGACTATAAGGCCCTTCATGGCCTCCTCAGCTACCTTGTGGAGTTTGACCAGCTGCTTTAGCTGGTCGCTTGGGGGCACCGGATGGCCGGCCTCAGCGTACTGAGACCAGAAGACCTTCTCCATCGAGCTCCCCTCCTCGCCACGATAGAATGCAGCGGCATCAGACGCACTACGCGGCAGATCTGCAAACGCCCCTGGAGAGCTCCGAATGCGGGTAAGTGTCAGGTAGTTTACATTAACATGCCTGCTTTGCATGAAAAATGCCTTACCCGCCGCTATCTTCTTTATATCTTCAACCTCCTGAAGGGCCCTATGGGCCTCGGCCTTGGCGGACTTGGCACTTTTGAGAGCCGAGCAAGCTCGGACTCTCGAGTCTTGGAGTCACGCTCCAAACTCTCATGCTTTTCCATGAGAGCCTGGAGCTCTTGCCGAACTTCCGCCACCCGTGCCTCCTGCTTTTCTCGCTCTGCCCGTTCCGCGGCCGCACTGCGTTCGGCCGTGAACACAGCCTCCTTCAGGGCTGCCACCTCGTTAGTGGCCCCTGCAATACACATATTATCCTTGTTAACTTTATTGCAACCAAAATCCTTTTTATAAGGTAACTATTCAAAGTGGTGTTACTCACCTTCTTTGTCCTCGAGCTGCTTCTTCGCATGGCCGAGCTCTCGCTCGGACCGCTCAAGATCCTGCTTTAGCACACCGACCTCCGCCGTTAGTGCGGCAGAGGTCAGTAGTGCAGCCTGCAAACCCATATTGACATATTTTCAGCAACCCTGTGTATATCTTGTTAGATCCTCACTCCGGCTTTTTCTTTCCGAACACCGAACTGAGCATCAGGGGCTACTGTCTATGCGGTATTACATTACATAATTTTAACTTCTTACCTCAAAGCCTGTTAGAAGGCTCCTGCAGGCCTCGGTCAGCCCGCTCTTGGCGAGCTGAACCTTCTGAATCACCGCACTCATGATAGTGCGGTGTTCTTCCTCGATGGAAGCGCCTTTAAGCGCCTCCAACAAGTTATCCAGCACCTCCGGTTGGACAGAGGCCGCCGGTGTCACGGTCTTGCCCTTCTTTCGAAGGGGCCGCTTGCCGGACTCTGGAACCACTGCGGCTTCCGATGTAGAGTCCGGCGCAAAGTCTGGGAGGCTGCCTGACGGCGCCTCCGGAGCCTCCTCCTGATGGGTTCCTCTCTGGGATCCCACCTCGGCGTCCTCGTCGGCGCGTGGGGTAAAGTCAGTCGGAAGTGAATCCACATCAGACGGGGCCAACGACCCGCTCGATGAGTCGGGGAGATCGTCATTGGCCGGACTACGGACAGAATGCGTCATTAAGGACACTACACGACACGAAAGAAATTGTATATAAAGGATCCGGATACTTACGATCTTGCCGGATGCCTGGCCCTTGGAGGCCACTCATCCTCGCCAACGGTGGTATTGGCGAAACTGTCCGGGGGGATAGTTCTCCCCCTCTTGGACCCTTCGGCCTCCCCTATTGGGGAAGCCTTCCTCTTCTTCTCTCCCTCCTCCGGGAGAGAGTACTCCTCCTCCTCCTCGTCTTCAGGGGAGGAGTACGCCTCGTCGTCAAATGCCTGATTGCGGGAACTCTTTCGAGTCCCCGCGGCCACCTTCTTGGCCTTCTTCTCCGGAACCACGTGCGGTGCCGGAACCAGCAGCCCTGCTAAACGGGCGTCCACTGGGTCTTCTGGCATGGGAGCCGGGCTGATAAGCTGCTTGGCCTTCTCCATCCATTCCTGTCAAAGGAAAGGAAAGAATGAAACCCCCTTACAATCAATTCGATTGCTACAAAGTGTCCCGTAATGGGGTTGAATCACTTACCTCGTCAGTTCGATGCTACGAGCTGAATCCGCGATCTTCCGTCGCGGATGCGGGGGCTTCGGCGCCCTTAAACAGCACCCTCCAGGTGCCTTCGTATGTCATATCGAAGAGCCCGCTCAGCGCCTGGTGCTGTTCCGGATTGAACTCCCACAGATTGAATGCCCGTTCTTGGCATGGGAGAATCCAGCGGATGAGCATGACTTGGACCACGTCGACGAGCCTGAGCTTATTGCTCACCAGCTTCTGGATGCAGGCTCGGAGTCCCGTCACCTCCTTCGGATCGCCCCACAACAAGCCCTTCTCTTTCCAGGAGGTGAGCTGCGTGGGGACGCCAGATCTAAACTTGGGGGCCGCCGCCCATGTGGGCTTGCGCGGCTTGGTGATGTAGAACCACCCCGATTGCCACCCCTTGACGGAGTCCACGAAGGCCCCTTCGAGCCAAAGGACGTTGGGTAATTTACCCAACATGGCGCCTCCGCATTCCGCTTGTGTGCCCTTCACAACCTTCGGCTTGACGTTGAAGGTTTTGAGCCACAGGCCGAAGTGGGGCCAGATGCAGAGGAAGGCCTCGCACACGACGATGAATGCTGAGATGTTGAGGATGAAGTTCGGCGCCAGATCGTGGAAGTCCAGGCCGTAATAGAACATGAGCCCCCGGACGAATGGATGGAGCGGAAAGCCCAGTCCGCGGAGGAAGTGGGGAAGGAAGACGACCCTCTCGTGAGGCCCAGGGGTAGGGATGAGCTGCCCCTCGTCGGGCAGCCGATGCGCGATATCGCCGGAAAGGTATCCGGCGCTGCGCAGCTTGGTGATGTGCTCCTCCTTAACGGTGGACGCCAGCCATTTGCCTCCCGCTCCGGACATATTCGGAGAAGGTCGAGGCGACATGCGTGAGCTTGGGCGTTGGAGCTTGAGTGCGCGGAGATGGATAAGCAAAGAGAGGAAGAAGGCGTAGGTGAGAAGGTAAATCCTTATCCCTTATATATAGGCGGACGAAAACTATGCGTCCCCCACCGGCCTGGTAAAACTCGCTTATCTCCCAAGCGCCACCATCAATGGCGCGATTGGGTTACCCACATCCGTATTGATGAGAATCCCGGAATAAGGGGAACACGATCTCTGCTTCGACAAGACGTGCCAAGGAAACCGCTTCGCTAAACATGCTGAGGTGGTGTAGTAAAAAACGATTCAAATAGTGGCTTGGTAGCGGTGTGATGTCATGCCGCATAATACGTCAGCAGATTGAACTGGTGTACATTTTATTCTCTCTACGGTGGAATGTGGAATTTATTTTGCAGAGCCGGACACTATCCTGGTGTTCATGATCTTCTCTGGATTATTCAAGGGAGGAACCCGCCTTGCAATGCCGAACATTATGCGCGCCGGACTAATCGTCATTGAAGCCTGGTTCAGGGGCTACTGAGGGAGTCCTGGACTAGGGGGTGTCCGGACAACCGGACTATCATCGTCCGCCGGACTCCAAGACTACGAAGATACAAGATTGAAGACTCCGTCCCGTGTCCGGATGGGACTTTCCTTGGCGTGGAGGGCAAGCTTGGCGATACGGATATGTAGATCTCCTACCATTGTAACCGACTCTGTGTAACCCTAGCCCTTTCCGGTGTCTATATAAACCAGAGGGCTTTAGTCCGTAGGACACAACATACATTACAACAATCATACCATGGGCTAGCTTCTAGGGTTTAGCCTCCTTGATCTCGTGGTAGATCCACTCTTGTACTACCCATATCATCAATATTAATCAAGCAGGACGTAGGGTTTTACCTCCATCAAGAGGGCCCGAACCTGGGTAAAAACATCGTGTCCCTCGTTCCTGTTACCATTCGCCTAGACGCACAGTTCGGGACCCCCTACCCAAGATCCGCCGGTTTTGACACCGACACCTAGTCCGCGAATGAAATGAGGGAGGAATACCACCCTCTCATTGGGTTTCGGTGTGGGGACGACTTGTCCCTTGGCCGGAAGCCGGTGGGCGATCTCCTTCACCAGATACCCAGCCTCCCGAAGCTCGGCGATGTCCTTCGCCGTGACAGAAGAACCCATCCACTTGCCTTGACCTCCAGATCCAGACATGGTTGGGAGCTTGCTCGGAGTGGAAAAAACGAGAACTTGGCCGCTGGAGCTCGAGAATGGAAGGGCGGAGGATGAAGTAAGGCATGGTGAAGAAGGGGAATCCTTATCCCCTTATCATGGCAGTAAAAATCGAAAGCCTCCCCACTCGCCTAAAAACTCGCCTATTCCCAAGCGCTGTGTAAATGGCGCGGTTGGCTTACCCACGCCCATATTGATGAGAATCCCGCAATAAGGGGACACGATCTCTGCTTTGACAAGACGTGCCAATGGAAACCTCATCTCGAAACGTGGAACGGCAGAAGAAAACGGTTCAAAATAATGACCGGGCAGGCGAGATGTCATCTTGCGAAAAGTTGTCAGCAGAGGGGACTCGTGAAATATTATACTCTCTACAGCTGTGTGTGTGGTACTTGTGTTGCAGACACCACAAAAAAAGACACATCCGTGACATTTTGGGCCGAACGAAAAAAAATTCTGTCATACTTATGACACTTCTATGATGATAATTGTGACAAAACCCGGTATCATCATAGATGTGTTGGCTCCTACTTCTATGACAAAAAATCATGACGGAAAATGGCTTTTCGTCCTGGGCGGGCCGGAGACGCAGGTGCATGACATTCTTTGGGCCGTCCACGACGGAAAAAACCGTGGTAGAAGCGAGGGCGAGGAAAATTTTGGCGAGTTCCCGGTTACGGTGGGAGGTCGGGGGCCAAGTGATGCGCGTTTCTCTCGTACACGTACGCGCGTGTGTGCGAGTCGTTGGCTCTAACTAAACCCGAGTGAGGCGTTGGGCTCTAACTGAACCCGAGCGATTGCACTGCAGGCTACGCGTTACCGAACTCGAGTGATCGATCGATGGCTGTTAACTGAACCCGATCGAGCGATTCCTTTGCTACTATTGCTAACTGAAGCCGATCGATGCTGCCTCTGGATGAACAGTGAGCGTTGCGGGAGGGGGGGGGGTTGGATGAAAAGTGAGCGGTGGGGGTGGATGCAGGACCCCGTGGCGTTGCCTCTGGATGAACAGGACCCCGATCGATCGAGCTGGTTGGGGCTGGATGAACAGGCCCCCATGGAGGGCTGGATGAATAGGACGACCCCGTGGAGGGCTAGATGAACAGTAGACGGTGGAGGGTTGCTCGTGGAGGGGTGTTGAACAGTAGGCGGTGGAGTAACGCGCGGTGGAGGCTGGATGAACAGGAGCCTGTAGAGGCTGGAGGAAGTCGACGGTAGCCCTTGGAGGCTGGAGGAGGTCGATGGTGGAGATGAACAGTATCCCGTGGAGTCCCATTTTGCGGTACGCCACACCCCTCCTGAAGAACAGGACCCCCGTTTCGACCGTAGCGCTCCAACACAAGTCCATTTCGTCCGTTTTGCGGTACGCGACACCCCTCCCGATCAACAAGACCCCCGTTTCGACCGTAGGAGGTCCGTTTCCTCCGTTTTGCGGTACACCAGACCCCTCCCGATGAACAGGATCCCGTTTCGAACGTGGTCGGTTGAACACAAGGCCGTTTCCTCCGTTATGCGGTACGCCAGGCCTCGTTTCCATCGCCTGTTCCATCCCAGCCCTCCCGATTAACATGAGGACGCATTCCATTCCGACCCAGCCGGTTGGCTCCCCATGAACACGACAGCGATGCTATTTCTCCGTTCCAACCTAGCCATGTACACGAGCCCTGGCCGTATGTATGCGCGAGTAGGCATTCGAAACCCCGCCCGTATGTACACATACGTGGCCGTATTTTCTTTCTTGCACACTGGCTGCTGTACGTACGTGTACATGCTACGTGCGCGCCTCTACTATGACACGTACGTGCCTCTACTACGACACGTGTGCGCCTCTACGTACATGCCTCTACATCCACCAGTATGTACATACACGTTCGCGACCAGAATGACAACGCTACGTACGCTTCGACCAGGTGGGTCCCGACTGTCAGGCACTTCCTTGCATGCGAAGATGTAGATGGTGGGTCCCAGCACTCAGGGGGCGAATCGATTTTTTATTTTTTGCCCGAACGCACTTCCTTGCGTGCGAAGATGTAGCTGGTGGGTCCCAACAGTTAGGGAGACGAATCGTTTTTTTGTTGCCCGGATGCACTTCCTTGCATGCGAAGATGTAGCTGTTGGGTCCCAGCAGTCAGGGGGAAAGCGTTTTTTTTGTGAAATATGGTGGCCCGTCCGGTGGGTCCCTGCTGTCAGGTGGAGGTATCATTATTTTCCGCGTAATAAGGAGGCACTTCCTTGATGCGGCTGTGGACCGAGCAGTCAGCCTCTCCACGTACAGTCCACGTCCGATGGAAGTCGTTCCTTGACCACGTTGACCACGTCGCGCCGAGAGCACCAGGGCGGCGGACGACTGCGAGGCCTAGGAAGGGGACGACGCGGAGCCGGGGAAGACACGGCAGTGGAAGCCCGCGCGGAGAGGAGTACGAGGGTTCACTGGTTCGGCTGCGGTGTGAGGCTGCCGTCGCCGCAGGGGCTGGCCAGCGGTGGGAATAGTGGAGGTGAGGCCTCCGCGGCAGCACAGCTGGCCACGGGAGGCAGGAGCATGCGGCACGACTGGCGCTGCTTTGGTCGGCTGGAGCAAGAAGGCCAGAGGTTGAAGAAGCAATACGGTCGTTGGATGGACATCGTACGGTCACCGAAGCTAGAATCATTTGTATTGACTAAGTTGACAAAGCCCTTGGTACGCGCCAACTTTGTAGGCCCACATGTCAGCCTCCGAAACGGTGCGCCCTAGATGTCAGGGGGAGGAATCATTTTTTGGGCGGCCGAAGATAAGAATATCCGAGATTGAAGAAGAAGCACGACATCCATTGGATAGACATGCAACGGCCACTACTGCTAGAACCGTGTGTTGACTATAATAAGTTGACAAAGCCTTGCATATGCGTCAACTTATTTTTCTTAGGGGACGCGTCAACTTAGTAGGCCCTCAAGTGTGTGGTAGAGAACTTATAGCCCATTTGCGATTTGTAAGAATGTACATCCCATTTTTGAATTCTAATGGACTTTACTACAGCCAATTTACAGTTTGATAAAAGCACAGCCCATTTTCTAGCTAGGACAACGATTAATAATTTCAACCAACCGTTGAAGACAGAATTCAATATAATTTCCCACATTTTGATGGGATCCGAAATATTTTTCTCCCAAAATTTCTAGTTAGATTAAATTTAAATTTGTATTACGTAAAAATCCAACGAAACATTGCGCGCGCAACAATGAAAATTTAAGATTTTCAAAATCCATAAATAATATTTTATAAACTAATTTCGTGTTTGGTGCATTTTTTTATAGTTACTGCCCAGTTTTTATAATTACATCCTAATTATTATTTTTAAAGCCCATTTTCCTGTTAAGCCTAATGCATCCCTCCTAGGAAAGATTTGCAGCCTAGCGGGGCGGAGAATAACAAGTTGACCTTGCCTGGGTATTCCTCAAAAAAAAGTATAGCTGGGCTAGCCATTTTCATCTTGAAAAATTAATATCTGGGCTGGATATCTGGCCTGGGCTAGACGGGCCACAGCCCGCCCACTTAATACCCTGCTGTCCTCTGAACAACAACGAAATCATCGCCAAGAAAAACTCTGTAGTGCTCACGCCTCAAAAACACAAATACTACTCGAGCTGCTTGGTCCCAGCTGTCGGCCGCACCTTGTGCAATTCTCTTGTTTATATTGACTACATAGGTTGACAATGGTGTGGGACCGTGATGTCAGGAAACCAGGAGGAAGCAAAAAAAATATAGTTGTACATAATAAGGAGGCACTTGCGTACGTACGACTATGGCCCTAGTGGGTCCCTAGTGTCATCCAGTCAAAATAAAGTCATCTCCTGAATCCTCATGTTCACTGACGATGTTAACAATGCTCGGCGCCACAGCGAGTGCAACAACTCGAAGGATGACGGAGCCCTACGGATGGTCTGATACAGTGCCCGCTGCTCATTCAGGAAGCCAAGATCATCGGACACCTATGAGCACCTTCGAGAAACTGAGACGGCATGAAATGGTAAGGCCGCGCTTGGGAGCTCTGGTTTATTTCAAACCTGTATTAACATACAAGTGTAATTTACTCATCATCGGAAACAACGCGTAAAATACAGGCATCATGAAACCGAGGGCCCGAGGTCTGTAAGTAAAACCTGCAGGTTACGCGTGTAATTTGAGTGACCAGTGTATATTTTACGAGCACTGCTATATGGACGACATTACCAGATGATACATGCATGACGTGCGTATCATGCCATCCATGGGCAAGGCTGAAACAATAGGTAACGGCTGGATTAGCAATCGTCCGAGTGTCGTTCATCATTTTTATCTTGTGTGAAGTACTTCCGATATTTTACTAGTCGAAATCGACCAACCAAGCGCTTCGCCCGAGACCATCTGCTTTTATTTACAAGCGTCAGTTTTACAAGCGGTTTTGGTTGGAAAACGACGATCCAATCACGGCCTAATATCATGAGTTGGTCGGAAGATCATATGGTTTCACGTCTAACCTACCCGACTTGTCGTATAGGCTATGAATGAAACATAAGACGATGAACTTCTTAAGCACGGAAACAACAGAAGAGGATGATCTTCTTAACAAGAAAATCACTGGCATTAGATTGACATGCAAAACAATACGAAGCATTATTCTTAGGAGGCACGATGAACAGCTCATGATGCCGCCTGCCACAACATTCCAAGCTCAACTTTGCAATCAAACACAAGGCCTGGCATTACATAGACAATATTCAGAACAAACTTTTAACACAAGAATATCTCAGCAGAGTAACTTTTTACTTCTAAGCTAAACACAAGAATAGGAAAGAACAATCGACGGTGCTCACAGCAAGTGTGTCCCACTCAAAAATATCAAATGCATGTCTTCTGGCTAACATCAATGAGCAAATTTTGACAAGGTTTTCCAATTCCAATATATTAAACTAACATCTTCTTGCTAACATCAATGATTAAACTTTGACAAGCTTTTCCCATTCAAAATATGTAATGCTATCATCCTGGAGTCCTGTCGTAGCTTCTTACTTGTATGGGCACTTTTTGCCCAGTGCACTCCACGTGTTGTAGAATTGCCAATGCTCTCTGCAGACTAGTCATGTCACCAGCGTCTAATAATACTCTGTAAAGCTTCTCGGTCATTCCTTCTGTAATGTAGCGCAAATAGTGACTGCTTCTTTCTGCAAGGTGGAACGACCAACTAGACCCAGTAATGCAGCAGTTTGCCTTGGACACATTGGCTCCTTTTTTGCAGTTCAGCTAAAATCGAAGTCAGAATAAAACCCATCTTTAATTTTGATATCCCTGTAAGCAACAATAGGTATAAGGGAAATAATTACTGAGAAATAACGGTTGATGACTTGTACTCCCAGAAGAAAAGCATCTACAGATCTACCTTATCTTAATGGGAAACAAAGCAGGAGAGTAGCAATTCTCCATCAGTGTGACTCATTCATATTGACTGAGACATTATCTTAACAATGCCTTGTTTCAACATGTATAAAGAACAACAAAGCAGAAAAGTACCATTCCTAAAACAATGGAACTGATTCATTTTAACAAAGACGTTATCTTAACAATACCTTGGTTAAACATGTAGAAACAACTATAAAGCAGGATAGTACCATTCCTAACAAGTGTTGCAGTTTTGAACTAAGATTCAGTAGTTAATTAATTCTGAGAGTGGCGTTGCTTAATTTTACCAGCGGCATTAGATTAACGAAAAGCATAAAAAGTTCCAGGGGAGAGTGGGCGCAACAACAATATGTGCTTCCATCTACTTATAAAGGGGGTGATGCAGAGTTTGTTGTAACAAAGCAACAAGCATCATGTCTGGGTTGGTCCCATTTTTGTTCACTACTTAATGGGAAAAGACAGCAATACAATAGCTTCAATTCAACATTTATTTAAAACAGTACCAATACAAGTAGCACAACATCTCAAAGCACACTGCACAATCATGTGGATGAAGGCCAGTACTGACCTTTCATGAGAACACCAGGATAAAATACGAATCTGCCAACATGAATAGGAAATTCAATCTCGTTTTGTGCAGTTGCACTGAAATCAAGCAAAGTGTTTCGAGTAGCGAAACAAAATGTCGCAATAGCAACAAGTTGAATTGATACCCCTGTTTTAACAGAGGCAGAAAAGGAAACAATTACTTGCCGATAAAGGAGGATGAAACAAACGGTGACAGAAAGAAGCATCTAACTTATCTTGGATGGAAAACAAAGTAGGATAGTAGCATTTCTAAAACGGTTGCATTGATTCATATTAACAGAGACATTCTCTTAAAACAACATTCGTTAAAAAATGTAATTTACTTTTAACAGTGGCATTGCTTCAATTTTCCGGCGGCATTCTTAGATTAACAACAGCAAAATAGTTGTATGGGACATGCCAGCACCATGTGCGTCCACACGTATAAATGGGTGATGCAGAGTATGTAGCCAAGCAGCATATATGCGTTGGTCCCATATTTGTTCTCTTTGAACCTTTTTCCTATGTGAGGGCAGCAAATCTAGTCCTGCACAAACTACACGACCCCCCAGTTTCTTTCCCTTTTCAACAAAGAGATCGGTTCCTTACAGATGTGTGTACTGGTTTACCCCCTTTTTCCATTTTCGACCAACAAAGCAACTGGATAGCCAGTCTATACTACTTTCCGTCCCTCCTTTCCTCATTGAACCACGTCCTAGATTCTTGCTCCAGCCCACCACACCCTTCTTTCCTCTTTGAACCAAGACCTAGATTCGACTACAGGTTGAAAAAGATCCAAATGCAGCTAGAGCAACGACGGTTTCAAAGAAACTTATACCTTAGGGTCGTCGGGATGTGGCAAGGCGTGCAGCGGGAGGCCGGATCTGCCCACACTACGTACGGCAGTAAGGAAGAAGGGGTTGGTGGCCCTCTCGCATAGGCGTTGGGTGAAAGAGAACAGCACAACCAGCAGTGGATTGCCTCCCTCGCCGAAGGCGATAGAGTGAACGCTGCACCTCCTCCCCTTCCCGGTGCGACGGGATACGGACGCCTCCTTCACCAGCTGTGAGGGGGGAGAGAGAGACAAGAGGCCAACACAATCTTGTTTAGAACTGGTGAAGAGAGGGTGAGAGACTGTGAATATAGCAAACCCTAGCAAATGAACACCGAGCCTCCAGCGTGTATACATATATGTAGTGCAGCGAGAGTGTGGAGAGTGCAAACCCTAGCGAACAAGCGCTGAGGCTCCAGCTTATATATATACTAATGTAGTACGGACTGAGCTCTGGTGCCTTCACTGCACCTGCTTTTGGCTGTATGACAGGTGAGCTAGACACATTTTGGGCCCACCTGTCATAAACCCAAAGGCAGGTGCACTACGTCAATGAAGCTGCGTCCATATAGTACTCTCGTGGAGTGGTTTTCTTATTCTCTCCATAACAATCGTTTTAAATTGTGTAAGTACGAAACGAAACACTTTATTTAACATACAGTGAAGAAAACGACTACTACTTCCAATGAACTAACGATCCACGCCCACGTGTCCTGGTCGCACTTCCTGTCCTTCACGTACCCTCCCTTAAGTGAACAACCACACATGCGCCAAATTATCAGAAACGTGTGAGAGTGTGTACAAATAAAGAATTTTAATTTCAATTATCAGAAAGGTTTGAGAGTATTACAAAGTTTGACTTCAGTCAAATCTAATATGCGGAGTAAATAAAAATGGAGGGCTACTACGTCCATCCGGGTTTTTAGTCCACACCATTTTTTAAATCAAAGTTAATAGCTAGACAAATAAAATTACAGGGGAGCTGGAGACCAAGTTGTGAGAAGGCTTAGAAATCAATACAAAACCTATGCTCTTAGTACCAACGTCGATCCTTCTTTGAGGAAACATTTGGTTCATAGCCAATTGTGTGATAAAATTGCACCAACGTGAAAGACGACTGCGTCTCCAACGCAACCAAGGTGAACTGACGAAGGATATCATCTTTGTGCGTAACAAGCAAAGAGCACTGATGGAAGACAGCTTGTTTTTCATTGAAAATCGATCAGCTTCACCAGCCGACACAACCATGAGGCGCAACCATGAGCATCGATAGGTCATCATGGTGATGCATCATCCATTTGGCATCAAGTTTGGGTGAGGCACCTATGAAGTTCGACAAATCCTCACCGTGGTCTGTTTCTTCTCAGTAATCAAGCTCGAGGAAGGAAGAACCATGTGGCAGAGGACAGTGAGGCGGAACAACAATGGCCATCCAATTTTGTGCAGTTCCACAAAAATTGAGGAAGACATGCCCGGGTATGGAGATACGCATTGCTGTTTCCAAAAATATAAAAAAGGGATAAAGTGTTGTTACTTTGTTTTACAAGATTAGCAATGACATCTCAATTGTCAATAAGAATTAATGAAAAGTACACCAACAAACAAAAGCATCATAATTATCTTGATGGGAACTAAACCAGGATAACCGAGAAAAAAAGCATTTCTTCATTTAACCAGTGATAGTACTACCACCATATGGACAATGACCGCACAACTACCTTGTACTTTTTGTCTAAACAACATGTATACCTCCACCGAGGCATAAATCAGGACAACTTTTCGAGTGGCATTTCCTCTATAATAGTACTAGTAGGTGATGTTGGACCAACCGACGTACCCTAGCTACTATACATGGGGAGCTGGGGAGTAGTCGCGTAGAAGAAAACCCGCACGCAGCGATCTGGGGAGCTGGACCAGTACAAGAAGTTATACCTCAGGTGGGCGAGATGTTGTTTAGGCGGGCTGGCGGGATCTGCCCACATTATGTTAGAGAACAAGGGCGCGGAGGATCTTCGTCCGCGCCAGCGCCGGCTCCGAGAGGATTGTGCGCATCGGCTTCCTCCATCGCCGATGGTGACAACGTCAATGCTGCACCTCCTCACCTCTGGCAGCGGACGGGATTCGGCCGGATCTGTGACCACCGGTGAGGAGAGAGATAGAGTGGACATTGTCATCTTGTTTTGATATGGAGAGGGTGAGAGTGTGAGACGCGAGAAACTCTATCAAACAAGAGGCTATAAAGGAGTAAAAAAATCTCTCCATAGCAGTGGTTTTAAATAGAATACACGTGTTCCCAGAAAAAAGAAACGAAAACTGGCGAACAATTTTTTAACGTACCAAGAAAGAAAACTCGATCAAAACCACGCCCCCGCTTCGAGGTCGCGAGAGTCGTCGCGCACACACACATAGACATAGACATGCATATCCGTGTTTACATAAAATTCCATTTCCATCTCCATATCCAATCATATTTGTCCAATTGGCACATTATTTACGTTGTTAATTATATATGTAGCAATATTAACGTACAACATCTCTTCTTTGCGGACATCCGGACCGGTGCCACGACCGGTCCTGACCAACCCGAACCCTCTTCATCACCCGCGCGTGCATCCCGCCCAAAACGGTCAGTGCCGCATTCATGCCCGGCCAGAGCGGACGTGACCTCTCACTGGCGCCGGCATTGAAGTGGCACACCGATCGAGAGAGCGTCGCCCGCGCCGCTTCCAGGTGCACGCGACTGCTCCGTATTCAAAGGTCTCAATAGCCGGCTACAACATGCATGTAAAAAGCTCTTGGGAGTCCGTGCTACAACTAGCTGTCCTCCCCAACTCGTCAATCTCTTCCAGTAGTGCTAGTACTCCATGGCGCGATCTATCGACAAGCAGGAGGGAAAGTTATCGTATACTCGGTTTGCGGTGAGTGGCATGCCGAGCGACCGTGTGGGGTCGAGCCGTGGAGCAGGGTGAGACACGACGTGATTTAAACGTTGGTTTTGCTCGATGGCGCGATCCAACGAAACGAAACGTTGGTTTCTCTCCATTTCCATTTTTTCTCCGGAAAAACGGAAACTTTCCACTCCATTTTCATTCCTATTCCAAGTTGCCCCGTTACAACATTCCATCAAATACAAAGGAAAACTAACACGCATGCTGATGCATCTCAATGATTCACAGATCATAGCCAATATTTACTTCACAACTAAAGACAAAAGTTGTGAGAGTGTGTACGAAATGAAAACTACTGATGGGGTCACTACGACTTAAACCCTAAACCCTAAACGGGATTTAATTTCCTGGCCAGGTAGAACCTGTCGAAGGAAAGACGGCTGGCACCGTCGGATCATACTATGCTTTTGTGCACTTCCACTAAAATCGACCTGAGCATCCCTGATGGCAAAGATATTGAAGAAGTGTGATTAGAATAATAGTACTGGCACTAGTTCCCTGATGGCAAAGATCGACATGGAGATGGAGCTACGGCAGTGGAGCAAGCCGGCTCCAAACGGAAGATGGACTATCTGGGACGTCGGGCTGTAGCTAGAAGGGCAGTTGGGACGTGGCATCGGCCCATACCATGGCGACCCCCGATTGGGACGCACCGACTGTGGGTTTTCTCCCTCGCCGATGTCGACCGCGTCTACACAGAACATTGTTCCATTCCCCCAGCTGCGGGATCAGGCCCGTCGTTCGATGCTTGTGAAGAGAGCAACCTGAGCAAGTAGGCTTGTAGCTTAGGCTCCTGCTAGTGTATATATAGTGGTTTTCTTTTTCTCTCCATATCAACCATTTTATATTGCGTACGTGTCATTGAAGAGTGAAATGATGGTTGCTTCTTCCGACTAACTTACTGTGTGATTTGACTGCTCCTTAGTGGCCCCTACACGTACTCCCCCTATGTGTATGCAACAGCCACACGTACACATGGATGCAAAAACGCACGCGACGCTCTAATGCATGCATGTCCGAGCACACGGCGGAACACACACGGTCACGCTCAAGTGCTCAACCTACACGTGCAAGCACACACATACTCAGTCAGGGTGAGCTAGTGACCGTATAAATACTGGAAAATATATATATTGAGCGCAATGAGCATATTATGAAGTCCACTAACAGTATTTTTATAAATATACAGTGACATACAGTGTATTTATCTCGTTTGAAATTAAGCCATATTAACCGGAGAGGAGGTAGTATGGACTAGCATTACTTTGATGTGTCCCATAAACTTGCCGATCGAGGAGAAGGTTGCAGGACGGGAGTAGCTTGCGCGCGGTGGCTCGCAGGACAAGGAGAAACTTTTGACTAATGCAAGCTCTCCCTCGCTCAGGCGGTGGACGTGCAACAGTTAATTCGGTGTCAGATTGCCAGAAGCATACACTATACTACTAGTGCTATTATTGTTCGACTTCCCGAATAGGTGAACAGCCAAGCGCAAAGTTTACTAGTAGTACTAGTACTACTACTATAGTCTATAGAGGTATGTACTATACTAGTACTAGGAACCGGATGGAGGAGCGTCTGCACTCTTATTAAGATTTTAAAATGTGATAAAGCAATCTTCAACACATTTGGTTCTCTTCGAGGGTTCTCGCATGTGATAATGGAAGTAGATTGCATGGAATACTCGCCACAATTCTCGCTTAATCTGGCTCACATCCTGTTACAAATAGGAGCGCTCGATAATATTTCCTCTTTTTTTGTTATTCAGCATGTAAACAGGTCAGCAAACCTTGCAGCGCATCTTCGTGTGAACCGTGCTTGCTACACTTTGAATGTGGCCGAGAGCTGGCTTGATGAAACACCTCGCTTCCTACTTCTTTTTTTGCGGGGTACCTCGCTTCCTAGTGATCAGTGTCTTGGCTGATCGTCCTAAGATATATGAATAAAGCTCTCTCATTTACCCGCAAAAAAGATTGAGCCATATTAACCGGAAAGGAGGGAGTATGGACTAGCACTACTTTATGGTGTGTCCCGTCAACTCGCAGAACGAGGAGAAGCTCGCTTACGCCTTTTGACTAATGCAACCTACCCTCGGTGGACATACATCAGTCCATTCGGTGTCAAATTGTCAGAGGCATACACTGTAGTACCCAACATGCGGAGTACCATCATTGTTCGACTTTACGAAGAGGCGAAGAGCCAAGCGCAGTAGTACGAGTAGTATACTACTAGAACCACATGTCGGAGCATCCGTACTCTTATTTTTTATCTCTGATAAAGTACACATTTATTCCGGAGAAGGGCGGAAAACGGCAACCCAACATGTAATGATGATATCGATCAACCAACCATGCTCGAATATATCTTGGCCTCCGTGCGAGCCCGTCTGTGTGTTCTCGCTCCTCGTCTCTCTCAAGGAATGGTGGGTTGGCTCTTTGCCGTCAATTGAGATCGGTTTGCTCACACTCCTGTCCCACATGTCAGTGAGATGCCAAGAGGAGGTGCGTCGACCGACTGGGCATACGCGTACTTGGTTTTGCACCTTCATACTACTCCTCCCTCTGTCACAGTTTACAGGGCGCGCTTCATTATGATGCATTTCCCTCAATGCATTTCCACCACCAGAGAGACTTTAGACGCATTTGGTTTAATGCTCAATTAATTAGGTCATGGTAACCGCAATCAAGTCCACAATTTTCTCTCGATGTACTCCCTCCTTTCCGGTTTATAGGGCTTATCTCAAAATTTTAGTTTTTCCATTTTATAAGGCTCAATTTGGTTGTTTTCCATCATATGTAGTCACGCCCAATATGCGACCCTATCCAAAAGGAACTCGAAGGTCCCACCAAGGATAGACCGGCATATTGAAACGCTTTTGCAAGGTGGATATCATTACATCAACATTACATAATAGATGGGGATACATACATAAGGCATACAATGCCACACAAATACAACATCATCTTACAAGAGCAACATCCGACTACGGATGAAACACAAACAGAAGCTCAAAACGACATCCACCCTGCTAGCCCAGGCTGCCGACCTGGAACCTATCCCCTGATCAAAGAAGAAGCAGAAGAAGAACTCCAAACAAGCAAACATCGCTCTCGCGTCAAGATCATCGCAAAACCTGTACCTGCAACTGTTGTTGTAGTAATCTGTGAGCCACGAGGACTCGGCAATCCCATTACCATGGTATCAAGACTAGCAAAGCTTAATGGGAAAGGAAGGGGTAAAGTGGTGAGGTTGCAGCAGCGACTAAGCATATATGGTGGCTAACATACGCAAATAAGAGCGAGAAGAGAGCAAACGGAACTGTCGTGAAACTAGCAATGATCAAGAGGTGATCCTGAACTCCTACTTACGTCAAACATAACACAGAAACCGTGTTCACTTCCCGGACTTCGCCGAGAAGAGACCATCACGGCTACACACGCGGTTGATGTGCTTTAATTCGTATCTGATGTCAAGTTATCTACAACCGGACATTAACAAATTCCCATCTGCCACATAACCGCGGGCATGGCTCTCGAAAGTTTATAACCCTGCAGGGGTGTCCCAACTTAGCCCATGATAAGCCCTCGCGATCAACGAAGGATATTCCTTCTCCCAGGAAGACCCGATCAGTCTCAGAATCCCGGTTTACAAGACATTTTGACAATGGTAAAACAAGACCAGCAAAACCGCCCGAATGTGCCGACAAATCCTGATAGGAGCTGCACATATCTCGTTCTCAGGGCACACCGGATTGTCCAAACTTCCAGTAGGCCTGTCCAGAGTTGCCCCTGGTGGCCACCGGCGGCTGACAGGTTGGACCAACACTCACGACGAGCACTGGCCTGGGGGGGGGGGTAAAAATAAGATGACCCTCGAGAGCGCGACTCCCAAGGGAAAAAGGGCTAGGTGAGGCAAATGGTAAAACCAAGGTTGGGCCTTGCTGGAGGAGTTTTATTCAAAGCGAACTGTCAAGGGGGTCCCATAAATCACCCGACCGCGTAAGGAACGCATAATCCGGGAACATAACACCGGTATGACGGAAACTAGGGTGGCAAGAGTGGAACAAAACACCAGGCATAAGGCTGAGCCTTCCACCCTTTACCAAAATATATAGATGCATTAATAATATAAGAGATATTGTGATATCCCAACATAATCCTGTCCACCATGGAGCAATCTTCAACTTCACCTGCAACTAACAACGCTATAAGAGGGGCTGAACAAAGCGGTAACATAGCCAAGCAACGGTTTGCTAGGAAGGGTGTCAAAGGTTAGAGGTTCATGGCAATTTGGGAGGCTTGAAGAGCAAATGATAGGTAATGCAGCATAGCGATAGAACAAAGCAACTAGCATAGCAATGATAGTAGTGAGATCCAGGGTAGCGGTCATCTTGCCTGAAATCCTGCTAGGAAGAAGAACAAGTCCATGAAGAAGACGAAGCCACGAAGACGAACCAAGCGTAGACGAACGAATCCTCACGATCGCAACGAAACGGGAACTATCGAGAAGAAGCACACAACATGGTAAACACACCACACATAGACAAGACATGATGCACAACAAGCATGAAGCATGACAAGGCTACATGAAGCTACTGATGGCAAGAGATGATGCAAACAAGAACAACACATCAAAACAAGTTTAAATGAGGCCGGAAACAACATATAGCAAATCCGGTAAGTCCTCTTATGCAAATTTAGAAATTGGTCCAGAACTGAATAAACCTTATGTTCAAGTTGTTAAACAGCAAGGTAAGATGCACCAAGAGGATCTACATGAAATTCTAGTCAAGTTACATATAAAGTTCATTAGATTCGGAGCTACGGCCTAGAAGATATGAGCAAAACAAGTTAATCATGGCATTGATGCAAAATGCATAGAAACATCAAGAAAACACCTCAAAACAAGGATGCAACGTGGTAATATGAAGCTACATGCAAAATCAAGCAAGTTTCATATAGAGCACACTCAAAACGGAGCAACGGTTCAACACATACACTCTATACAAGTCAAAACAACAATCTGTCGATAACAGCAACTAGGCATATTGCAAGCATCAAAACAACAAGCTATAGTACCACAATATGAGAACAAAAGGCATGGGCATGAAGTACAGGTAAAGCATGACAAAAGATGAACACTGAGCTATCTCCAGAAATCACTAGATCATGCTCAAAAGGACATGGAGATATTGCAAATAATAACAGTTTCAGGCTTAGCAGAAATAACATCAGGTTGCAATGTTTAGATCTATCAAACAACATGTTACAGGAACGTATCATGGCAAACAAAGGCATGGCATGAATCTACTAAAAGCATAGAACAAAAGTCCCTTACTGACCATGAGCCAAAAAGGATCAGAAGATATGATGGCACCCATGTAAACATGGAAAGTTATATGACAGATTCATACATGGCAGGAACAACAATAAGTAGGCATGTTGGTGAGCTTGAACCACTAACCACAGAGCAATACATGGCATGAAAAGGCAACCAACAGTAAGAAGACATGTTTATGAAGCTAAGCATGGCAAGAGAAAGTTCATAGGGTGCATGGATCACTAGAAAAGCACATGGCCAAAACTGAACGTAATGTTAACAGGCTAACATCAACATTATTTAGCAACTTTGGAGCACGATTACAACAAGCTACAGCAAGCTATAAATGCAACCAGGTGCATGAATGGATAGAGAATGACATGTATAACAAAACATCCTTAGTGAACATCTCCAGATTATGCATAGAATGACTCGTAGGAGCAGGTTTGCATTGCAACAAAATATAACAGAATCAGTCAGGAAAACAGCAACAACAAGTACCCTACTTAACAAGCTTGATGCACTCAGTACACAACTCACAAAAATACATGGATAGCACCTCTGGAAAGATGGCATGACATATATCAAAACACATGTAGACATCAACCTCATAGGATGCACACATCAAACATGGCAAAAATGACAAATCAGCATGTTATAACAGTTTCAGCAGATTAACATCACATATCACTCTTCCAACAGCATTTCGGGCATCAAGATGGACTCAAATGAACATGATGCAATGGAGTGAAATGAAGTACTCATCGAGGCGAACAATCTGACATATTATACACACGAAACGGAGCTACGCATGCAGAGTTATGATGCGATGAAAATGGCATGATAATGCAAAATAACAGGGACATAGAGGAAATAACCACCTCGCAAAAAATGGACGGGAAGATCCCGGGATGGAGGAATCCAGGATGGGGCACGCGTTTGGTTCAGCGAGGTGGTAGATCTAATCCATCTTCCCCGGATCTGACCGGAGAAGAACTCCGGCGAGCTCCGGCGGTGTTCCGGCGACGATGGGGAGGCGCGGGGACGCGGGATCCGGTAGAGGAGGCGAGGGCGGCGCGGAGCACGGGCGTCGGAGGCGAGGGCGCGGGGGCACGGGCCCGGGACTGGCGGCACGGGCGGCCGGCGAGAAGGCGTGCGCTCAAGGGCGCCGAGGCGGCAGAGGAGGCGGCCGGCCGCGGGGCGCGGCGGCGGCGTCCCGGAGGCGGGGAGGCGAGGCGAGGCCGGGGCACGCGGCGGCCGGGAGGCGGCGCGGCCGCGAGGACGGCGAGGCGGCGGGGAGCAGCGGCGCGGCGGCGGGAGCCGGGAGGCGGCGGGGCGCGGGGCACGTCGGGCCCGGCTTGGCCCGACGCGGGCCAGATCTGGGCTCGGCGGGCCCGCGCGGTGGGTGGCGCTGACCGGCGACGGGGTTGGCAACGTGGCGGTGTCGGATTCGTCGGGGACGGCGGGCGGACATCGTCCGGTGAGACCCGGACGTGTCCGGCGACGGTGGAGGGAGGAGTTAGGGTTTGACCTGCGCGAAAATCCGGGAGGTGCACATATATATAGGTAGAGGGAGCTAGGGGACTCCAAATGGAGCACGGTTTTTGCCCACACGATCGTGATCGAACGACCGAGAGCATGGAGGGGAGTTAGATGGGTTTTGGGCCAGTTTGGAAGGGGTGTTGGGCTGCAACACAAAAGAGGCCTTTGCGGTTACCGGGTTAACCGTTGGAGTATCAAACGACCTCCAAATGGCACGAAACTTGACAGGCGGTCTACCGGTGCTATACCAAGGCCGTTTGGCAAACCTCGGTCCATTCCGAGAACGTTTAACACCCGCACATGAAAAGAGGCAAAAGGGGGCGCCAGGGGACATAGGAGTGCCGGATTGCAAAATGGACAACGGGGAAAATGCTCGGATGCATGAGACGAACACGAATGCGAAATGAGATGCGCATGATGACATGATAAAATGCAACACGCAAGCAAATGACATGGCAACGACGGCGAATAACTGGCATACACCTGGCGCATCAAATCCGGGGCGTTACATATGTTCAGATTTCAAGGTGCATTAAATCATTGCATGCAAGTATTAAGAGAAAATTGACCAATGCATGTACTTTATGCATGCATGCATTGCAATTAATGCATTGATAAACATAATTTTTTGAGGAAAATAAGAGCATTAATTAGGTGCTTTTTCAAAACTACAAAAAGTATTCCACCACTCGGCATCTACCTTGATTTGTAAGATTTTTGAATTGAGCACCATAAACCGGAAAGGCGGGAGTACTACTACGGAGTGGAGTAAGTGCATGCATGTGTGTACCCGGAGTGGAAGCACTGCATGCATGTGTGTACGCACTATTCCCTCTAGTAATAGATGCCGTTCTATAACTACCAATGCTATTTTTCAGGCCGATCGCTAGTCGCCTTGGTCCCACAGATTTTTTTCTTTTTTCTGAAGCGCGCTCTATAAACAGTGGCGGAGGTAGTATGAGCGGATTCAAAGAAGAGCGTATTGATGGTTGCTTCTTCCGAGCAACTTACAATGGGAAAGGTGGGGCTTATGATTTGACTGCTCATTACTCACTATTAATGCGGCGCAACGACCGGGCTGAGTCTCCCATGCGGTTGTGCACTACCCCCTCGGTTCTTAAATATACTCCGGTGTATTTGTCTTTCTAGAGATTTCAACGAGTGACTACTCAAATATTTGTCTTTTTAGAGATTCAAATGGACTACTACATACGGATGTATATAGACATATTTTAGAGTGTAGATTCACTCATTTTGCTCTGTATGTAGTCACTTGTTGAAATCTCTAGAAAGACGAATAGAGTATTTAGGAACAGAGGGAGTACATACGAAGAAAAATGAGTGAATCTACACTCCAAAATATGCCCATTTGAAATTTGTAAAAAGACAAATATTTAGGAACGAAGGAGTATAATTTTATGCATGGCACATGGACCCGGATGCTGACGAGGCTTCTGGCAATGCTATCAAGCTTCCATCATTTGTTTACATAATTGACGTACTATACAAATAATTTTCCAGCGACATGAAATTCTACAATGGTGTGAGCTTTCAGCTTTTGTTTCGTGTGTCTTGCCATTGATGCTCTTTCGGAAACAATAAAAAACTAACTTCCTTGCTAATGCATGTCAATTATTAGCAGATTAGAGCTAATAATTACATCACAACCGAAGACAGAGTTGTGATAAGGTGTTAAATTAAAATTGATCCATGCTTTCATTGGCAGCAACGTCCCCCCAGCTCTGTCTAAATCAACAAGGCATGTTGGAAAAAAAGTAGCTGTCTGGAGCATGCAACATTCCGATCATTTTGTGCAGTTCCACTAAAATAGAGCTAAGTGTCCCTGTTCCAAAGATATTAAGTGTGATTACGATAATAGAGGACTGCTGATGAAACAATAAACACACAAATAGAAGTCGGTCACCTTTGCAGTATCTCTTAAGACTAACTAGTTGGAGAAGATTAGGCTCAGAGTTGGATGAGGAGGATAGAGCAAAACCAATCTCCCTTTGTGCAATCACACTAAAATGTAGAGACGCTGCTCGTGTGACATTTTAGTACAACTGCACAAGACACTCTTAAGAAAAAAAAGGGATTTGTGCAGTTCACCAAAAGGTTGCAATAGCAACGAGGTGAAATGGATAGCCCTGTTTGCAAAAAAGAGGTAGAAAGGAAACAATTACTGGCCAACAACAGTTGATGACACATGCGACGACAAAAAAGAAGCATATTCCTTGTCCTAAGGAAAGATAACAGCACGGTTGTGTTTGTCTAAAACGGTGTGAGGACGAGATAGCAATATGGAAAGTATGCCGGACGAGCTACATTTTGGGCAAAGAACTATGGAAGATCCACATGCGGCGACGTGGGAAGACGGGCAGTGGAGCAAGGACGGAGGGGATACCTGGAGGTCGTCGGGATGTAACTAGGTGAGCGGTGGCGAGTGGAATCTGCGAGCAGGTGGCATAGGCCCTATCACACCGGAGCTTGGTCAGAGAGAACGGCGTGTACCGCAGATCGGGACGTGCTGCCTCGGCGCCGTCGAACGGAGAAATGATGCACTTCCTCCCTTTCCCCCGGCAGAAGGGATGCGGCCGAACCAGTGACCAATAGTAAGAGAGAAAGAGGCCAGCGCACTCCCTTTCCCCAGCAGACGGGATGCGGCCGGATCAGTGACCAACGGTGAGAGAGAGAGAGAGAGGCCACCGCAGCCTTGTGTGAGATAGTCTGAAGAGCGACAAACTAGGCAGGCAGGCTCCATTGTATATAGTTGAGCAGATCGACTACCTTTTTGTCCATAAAAATCATTTATATTCTGTGTACGTGCCATTGAGCGCTATAACTTTATTAAAAATAATGCGGCAACACGTCAAGTCAAACTTTGTTTCGTGCACGCGTGGTACACGACCTCCCTAGGTAAACAACCGCTACAGGCGTTCAAATTAGCACGTGGGATGCCATTTCGTAAAGAAATGAGCTCCACCGTGTACCCGCACGGGTGTGGCTGGGCACGAAGCGTGAGTACGTGCATGGTGCACCTATTCTCTTCTTGTATACGTACACCACCTACGTGGGGTTGTGTGAGAGAGATACAAACCTAGAGAGATATAGTGTGTGGGTTCGTGAGAGTTTTTTTTGGGGGGGGGGTCAATCAAAAAATGTAACATATGCAATGTGTGTGAAATAGAGTCCTCGATATAACATATATATAGAGAGGGGGCGATCCACGAGAAGAGAGTGGAGGTATCATCGGATTGAGGTGTCCATATAATCAAAGAGAGGGATGATGTGTGTGTGTGTGCGCGTGCGCGATCGATAAAGAGTGCCATCGAATTTGTGTGTGCCAACGTCAAAGATATAGAGTGGCTGGCCTACTGGAACGTGAGAGGGGACATGTGCAGTTTGTCTCTGTGGCATGGATACCTACCTGCAGTGCTTGACTAACGGTGTGTGGTGGGGGAAGAGGGAGGCCCGATTAACTATAGAGGTACAATGGTTGGTATATGTGTGGAGGAGGAGAGAGGCCTACCTCATGTATTAAGGAGATCGATTTGCCTCATGTATTATGGGAGATCGATCGGCATCCATGCATATGTGCAGGAGAGGAATAAGGTTGGGAGAGAGACAGAGCTAGAGTGTTGGAGGGGGTGGTAGTGGAGTTGCTTCTAACAAATGGTGGGATAGGCTTGCTAGACAAACGGAGGGCACGCCCGCAATATCAATAAGAGAGGAGATGGCTGCTTGTTGTTGTCTGTGCACGTGCGTGTGAGAGATGGGTCAGGAGGCATGCACGAATGATGAGGGGGACGATATGGCTGTGGTAAGCACACGTAACTACATAGGAAGATCAATCGCCCTTTGTTAGAGAAAGGAGAGACATAACTTGTGAGGTACGTTGATCGATGGGGGGGATAATTAAAGTCGATCTAGGTATATGTTGGGAGATCGATCGGTACGGTATCCATGCATGAGTGTGTTAGAAGCAAATGAGGCACGAGGAGAATGATAGAGAGAGAGGGATGCATCTAGGAGGTGGTACGAGAGGCATACTATATCGAGGGGAAGGAGTGTGCGAGTACGAGATCGATGAAAAGAGTGGTGGGAGTGAGGCATGGACGGTGACAAGAGAAGAGGGGAAGCTTGTGTTTGTGCTAGGCACACCTGGCTAGAGAGGCATATCGATCGATGTGTGCCGTAAAGAAGGAGCTGGGGGGCCTATACACACCGTGGGTGATCAACCTAAAGTGAAAAGACGAATTTGCGCGATGGAGCTAGAGAATGCTGAGGGAGGGTGAGAGGGATGCGGGCGTGTGCATGCACGAGAGAAAGTTAGCGCTAGCTACAAACATAAGAGGATTGTGTGGGTGTAAAAGATGAATAGAGATCATACTTCATTATAAAATGCGAATTCGGATATTTGAAGAATTTATCATAGTGTTTTAAACCGACGCATGTGTGAATATATATAACGGTGATACACATGGTGTGGTTATGAACATGTTATACTACATATAATATATCTTATCTCTACTCCTATTAAAAACGGATTTGTTGATGATGGTGTGCCTGCCATCCTGCAATATAGGCCGTCCGATTTATATTTGGCAGATAGGAAGGAAACTATGGCAAGTTTGAAAAAGATACCCACACCCCTCTCGATATTTGCAAATTAGGCCCCTTGATCATGTTGATGTTCTGTGAACGCATGGGCATCTTGCTAGTACTACGTATAATACATAGAACATTGATTATAATTTGGGCTAATGTGTGGCTTTTGCAGCTCAGGTCTAAATGCTTGTCATAATGTAGGGGGCGGGGCACTATACTTTGTGTGATAAACACAGTGTACGTATGGAACATGGTTTATATTATGCATATATAGTTAGTACATCAAATGTACTATTATTTGGAATCAACATCAAGTGTATTCAAAAAATAGAATTCGAGTTCATATAGTACACATAGTTCATATCTATCTCTATAGTAATCATGTGGTGTGTTATTAAGGTAATACATGAATGATGGTTGAAGTTGGCAACAATCATGATTGTAGATTCCTATTGAAATAGAGGAACGAGTTCAAATTTAGTTCGAATTGCAGTGATAGTATAGACATTTGGAATGCACTAAAATGTTGGTATGAGTAGGTTACATGCATTATACAGCAAGCGAAAAAAATTAATCGCACATAACATGGATTCATACTCCCTCCTTCCATCTATATAGGGAATAATGAGATTTTTAAGACCGCCTTTGAGTATTGACAAGTTTAATAGTACATGACATGCACAATGTGAAAATTATATCATTGAAAGAACCTTTCATAGACAAATTTAACGGTGTGCTTCGTGTAAGTTGCATGTCATATATTATTGCTCTAATATTTGGTCAAAGTTAGCATCGAAAAATGCATTAGGACCTATATAGATGGAAGGAGGGAGTAGCTTTGAATAGCATTTCTATAGTAAAACGGGGCAAGACTCTCTCTTTGTGTGGTGTGAATAGTTTTATTTTTTTCGTTTCTTTTTGGTTGAGGGAAGTGCGAATTGATTTGGTACGTACAAGTACAATATTACTACACGTTAGGCTTGTCCCTAAAATTCAACCCGTGTCTTGTTATATCCCGAAAATTCAGACATAGTGCTCCAGAAACTGGCGCCTTCACAACCCGTGCCTTGCTATCCCGAAATTACAACGCGCGTGAAAACTCCCTCCAGCTGCCAAATCCCGACATGTGAAATCCCCCTTCTAACCCTGAGCCGAAAGGGCTGCTAGTTCAAATTGGTGGGGGGTACTTTTGTAACACATCCTACATTTTGGACAAGCGCGTCCCTAAGTCATGCTTCACCCGCTCCCATCGCCCCATTTCCGCCATTCGAAAACCCAGGCCGCCATAACCTCTCCCCTCCAGCCGCGAAACCCCACCCTCCTCTGTCCGCCACCTCACCGCTGCCCAGCCGGAGCCTCTTCCCCGACGACGTCGTCCACCGCAATAGCTCGACCTCCCTCGTCCACCTCCCCGAATGAGGATCCGTCGTCCATCTCGTTGTCCCGCCGGTTCAGTTGCCCCGTCCTCCACCTCCAAGGAGCTGCTCCGATGATCACCTCGTCTATCATGGCTGCTCCATCCCCACAGCGCTGCCTTAACATGCTCCACTGGAACCGCATCATCCTCACTGACTCCTCGAACGAAGCCGAGGCCTACTCGGCGCCACCAAAGAGGTTGTACACTCATCGCATTGCACCTTATCCTTAACTCGACCTTCGGCACCGACGGTGCTCCATCCCGCACCCCCATGGAGAGGCTACCTTGAAGCCGGTGCCACGGGCGACATCTCCATGGCGGCTCTCCCCCAGTGCGAGGCCCCTTCAGCGGCGGTGTCCATACCAGCCAGATCTGCTGCTGCTCCGGCTCTCGCTCGCGCTGCTATTGCTGCTCCGGCTCTCGCTTGATCGCTCGATCGCCCAGCTGCTGCTGCTGCTCTCGCCCTCGCTCGTGCCGCTGCTCTGCTCCGATTAAGCCATACTTCAGTCGACTGAATCGACTTTTGGGTCAGTCGATTTTCAGGGGTTGGGGGGGCTCGCCAGAGTTAAGGAAGAACCACCCGCAGCGGGGACAGGGGCTCGCCGGAGAGGTGCCCCACTATCTATCTTACGGTTCAGGGCGGGGGGCGGGGGGCCTAGAGGGCTGGCCGGGACGGCGGTGGGGAGTTGTTTCGGGGGCGGCGAGGCGGCGCTGGGGCCGGCGGTTCGGCCGGTGGTGGCTGGCGACTCAGGGGGGGTGCAGGTTGAAGATGAACTGCAAGCCCTCCCTAAACTACATGTCAAGTGCCTCTCTGCTACCATTGCATTTAGTTTCGACAGTAGCATTCAGACTCGACAGTAAATTTTAGTTTCGACAGTTAAGTTCAGAGTCAACAGTTTTTACCTCATCTGTCGGAGTCAGATGGTTTTTGGTGATGTAAATTTTACATCTATTTTACATCATCTATTGGAGATGCTATTAGAATCCCACTTGAGATTGACGATGTTTGTCTTGTGCTGCTTCAGCCTTGACGTCTTACGGCTCACCGGAGCTGCTCCAACGACAGAACGATCCATCACAACAGAGCAGTGCCCTGGACGCCGTCTACAGATTCCTCAGATCTTCCTCCACACCTCCGAAAGCCACCTCTGCCTCAACTTCTTCAGCGACCAACCCAATGATGCTGAGGTTGACACGGCTACGACAAAGAGGTTGTACACTTGTTGCATCGCTTATTACTATACATTCACATCGATCCATTAGGGCTATTTTGGTTTAACGGAAAAACATAGCAATAGGGAATTTTCCAATGGCACTCTACTATTCAATTATGCATGCATTTTGTTGAAAGGAATGAAGCAAAACATCCACCTGGACCTACTTTTCAAAATCCTATGCATGAAAACAAGACCAAGTGCATTAGTGGCAGAATAACATTCTAACTGTACACGCTTTCATATGGTTTCAGTTTATTTTGGCCATGTTTCTTTGCATTCTATGCTCTTCCAATTCCTGTAAACCAAACACCCAAGTTGACAGAAATCCTGTGTTTACAAATGCTCTGTTTACCATGTGCATTCCTATCCTATTCTAGTGTTTTCCCTATCCCTGCATTTTTAGAATCATGCAAGCCAAATGAGCCCTTACAGAATTACTTCAGTTATAGGTAGGTGTCGAAGGGAACTTTGTGTGGTTTGTCCTGCTCCTGCCGCGACGTCGTCCACCTCACCTGAGCTGCTCCATCGACAGAAGCATCCACCAAACCAGACATCATGACTCCTGACTATCTTCCGCCGCCTCAGATCTCCTTCCCTGCCGCCGGCACCCACCGCAACGGCATCACCATCATCGACTCAGCAGATGAACCTGAGGAGTACACGGGTCCACAAGAGAGGTCGCACTCTTTTGTTTCTGCTTATGTTATGCTTTGCTTAAACTTACCTGCTACTTTATCGTCCTGTTCAGCTCTTGGACTCCTAGGTCAGGTCCAAATTAATGTTCAAACTTGAGTTCTAAATTAGTTGTGGGGCACATATCAAGGCAGCAATGAATAGTATGTCTGTCTAAAATCTGGTTCACCTAGGGTATGCCTATGTTGTTCATCTTGGGTGGGAAACAAATAGTAAAGCAATCGTCATCTGTCTTTTTATTAAATGAAAGCAATCATCAGTCTGCTATCATTATTTTTAGATTCATCCACTAGTTGTTACCATCACTCTAAATTTCTGCATGCTCTCCTTACATAATCTCACCATATTATTTTTGTATGCATGTCAGATATTGTACACAGTCATGCTGAACATGTAGAGAAAAAGAGAAGAGTTTTGCGCGGCAATACAATGTCATGCATACATCGCTCGATGGTGGGTTCAATGGCAAACCCTCCCCACCCCTCTCCAAATTGTAATCCAGAGGAAGATATCTATTCTGAGGCGGATTCAGACGCCGCTGACCACTCCTATTTACCTCCCCACCACTCTACCTTAGCATGATGATGTTAGTCATATCATGCATATGTTGCCTTGCAGTGCCTACTTTTGACATCATATATGTCATCTGCTTAGTTTAGACATGTTATGTAATGCCACATGTTTAGTTTCTACATCATATATGGGAATTATGCAGTCTCGTGTCTTTTAGCCAGCCATAATATATGTGAAATGTGCAATGCCATCCTGTTTAACCAGGCATCATATATTTGAATGATATCTTGCCCATCCTTTTCTTCATTACATTTCCATTTGTTGACAATGTTTTTACATTAAACTACTCTTCCTGTGAATAAGCCATTTGGGTGGGTGATGGAAAAATCTGGACTGAAAACAAGGCCTTCAGAGCAGACACTGCTACCTGTCGAAGCAGATCTCTTGTTGTGTCCCGATAGCTCCTCAGAGATGGATTCAGAGACAGATGGCCAGTCCTATTCCCCCACCGAGGTGTATGCTCAAACTTGGAATGGTTATACTGCTCATATCATGCATATGGTTGCTACGTCTTGAGCTTGCGTTGGTTTTCCTTGAACAGGAAAGGATGTTGCAGCAATAGTAGCGTAAGTATTTCCCTCAGTTTTTTAGAACCAAGGTATCAATCAAGTAGGAGGCTCCTCAAAAGTCCCATGCACCTACACAAACAAACAAAGAACTCGCAACCAACGCAATAAAGGGGTTGTCAATCCCTTCATGCCCACTTGCGAAAGTGAGATCTAATAAAGATAGTATGATAAGATAAATACATTTTTGGTATTTTATAATATAGATGCAAAAAGTAAAGATGCAAATAAAAGTAGATTGGAAGCAAATATGATAAGAGATAGACCCGGGGGGCATAGGTTTCACTAGTGGCTTCTCTCAAGATAGCATAAGTATTACGGTGGGTGAACAAACTACTGTCGAGCAATTGATAGAAAAGCGAATAATTATGAGATTATCTAGGCATGATCATGTATATAGGCATCACGTCCGTGACAAGTAGACTGACTCCTGCCTGCATCTACTACTATTACTCCACACATCGACCGACTCCTGCCTGCATCTAGAGTATTAAGTTCATAAGAACAGAGTAACGCCTTAAGCAAGATGACATGATGTAGAGGGATAAACTCAAGCAATATGATATAAACCCCATATTTTTATCCTCGATGGCAACAATATAATACGTGCCTTGCTGCCCCTGCTGTCACTGGGAAAGGACACCGCAAGATTGAACCCAAAGCTAAGCACTTCTCCCATGGCAAGAAAGATTAATCTAGTAGCCAAACCAAACTGATAATTCGTAGAGACTTGCAAAGATAACTCAATCATACATAAAAGAATTCAGAGAAGATTCAAATATTATTCATAGATAAGCTTGATCATAAACCCACAATTCATCGGATCTCGACAAACACACCGCAAAAAGAGTTTACATCGAATCGATCTCCACAAGAGAGGGGGAGAACATTGTATTGAGATCCAAAAAGAGAGAAGAAGCCATCTAGCTAATAACTATGGACCCGTAGGTCTGTGGTAAACTACTCACAACTCATCGGAGGGGCTATGGTGTTGATGTAGAAGCCCTCCATGGTCGATTCCCCCTCCGGCAGAGTGCCGACGAAGGCTCCAAGATGAGATCTCACGGATACAGAACGTTACGGCGGTGGAAATTGCGTTTCGTTGGCTCCCTGGATGTTTCCAGGGTACGTAGGCTTATATAGGAGCAAGAAGTACGTCGGTGGCCGCCCGAGGGGCCCACGAGACAGGGGCACGCCCTATAGGGGGGGCGCCCTCCTATCTCATGGAGGCCTCGACTGCTTCTTGACTTGCACTCCAAGTCCTCTGGATCACGTTCGTTCCAAAAATCATGCTCCTGAAGGTTTCATTCTGTTTGGACTCCGTTTGATATTCCTTTTTTTCGAAATACTGAAATAGGCAAAAAAACAGCAATACGGGCTGGGCCTCTGGTTAGTTGGTTAGTCCCAAAAATGATATAAATGTGTAAAATAAAGCCCATAAACATCCAAAAGGGGTAATATAATAGCATGGAACAATCAAAAACTAGAGATACGTTGGAGACGTATCAAGCATCCCCAAGCTTAATTCCTGCTCGTCCTCGAGTAGGTAAATGATAAAAAGAGAATTTTTGATGTGGAATGCTACCTAGCATAATTCTTAATGTAATTTTCTTTACTGTGGCATGAATGTGCAGATCCAAATGATTCAAAAATAAAATTTCATATTGATAAAAGAAATAGTAACACTTCAAGCATACTAATCAAAGTAATCATGTCTTCTCAAAATAACATGGCAAAAGAAAGTTCATCCCTCTAAAATCATGTAGTTAGGCTATGCTTCATTTTCGTCACACAAAAATGTTCCCAACTTCTATACCCCCGATGACAAGCCAAGCAATTGTTTCATACTTAAATAATCTCAAACTTTATCAACCTTCACGCAATACATGAGCGTGAGCCATGGATATATCACTATGGGTGGAATAGAATATGATAATGGGGATTGTGTGGAGAAGACAAAAAAAGGAGAAAGTCTCACATTGACGAGGATAATCAACAGGCTTTGGAGATGCCCATCAATTGATGTCAACATGAGGAGTAGGGATTGCCATGCAACGGCTGCACTAGAGCTATAAATGAATGCTCAACAAAAGAAACTAGTGGATGTGCATCCAACTTGCTTGCTCATGAAGACCTAGGGCATTTGAGGAAGCCCATCGTAGGAATATACAAGCCAAGTTCTATAATGAAAAATTCCCACTAGTATGAAAAAGACAACCTATGAGACTCACTATATGAAAAACATGGTGCTACTTTGAAGAACAAAATATGAGACTCACTACATGAAGAACAAGGTTCTGCTTTGAAGCACAAGTGTGGAAAAAGTGATAGTAACATTGCCCCTTTTTATTTATTTTCTTTTTTTTCTTCTTCTTCTTTTTCTTCTTTTTTTCTTTTTTTGGGCCTTTATTTTTTTGGCCTTTCTTTTTTTTTCTTTTTGGGCAATGCTCTAATAATGATGACCATCACACTTTTATTGATTACAACGTATGAATTACAACTCAAAACTAGAACAAAAGATGACTCTATATGAATGCCTCCGGCGGTGTACCGGGATGGTGCAATGAGTTAAGAGTGACATGTATGAAAAATTATGCATGGTGGCTTTGCCACAAATACGATGTCAACTACATGATCATGCAATGGCAATATGATAAAAGTAAGGTATGTCATGATGATGATAAATCGAATGGTGGAAAGTTGCATGGCAATATATCTTGGAATGGCTATGGAAATGACATAATAGGTAGGTATGGTGGATGTTTTGAGGAAGATATAAGGAGGTTTATGTGTGATAGAGCGTATCGTATCACGGGGTTTGGATGCACCGGCGAAGTTTGCACCAACTCTAAAGGTGAGAAAGGGCAATGCACGGTACAGAAGAGGCTAGCAAAGGCGGAAAGGTAAAAATGCGTATAATCCATGGACTCAACATTAGTCAAAAGAACTCATATACTTATTGTAAAAATTTAGAAGTCATCAACAATCAAGCACGTGCATGCTCCTAGGGGGTATATTGGTAGGAAAAGACCATCGCTCGTCCCCGACCGCCACTCATAAGGATGCACAAGCCAGGTACACTTCTTGTTTCAAATTTGTTACACAACTTTAACCATACGTGCATTGCTACGGGACTTGCTAACTTCAACACAAGCATTCTTTAAATTCATAATCACCCAACTAGCATGACTTTAATATCACTACCTCCATATCTCAAAACAATTATCAAGTATCAAATTGATCATAGCATCCAATTCACTTCCTATGATAGTTTTTATTATACCCAACTTGGATGCCTACCATTCTAGGACCAATTTTATAACCATAGCAAATACCATGCTGTTCTAAAAGGATCTCAAAATAATATGAGTGAAGCATGAGAGACTAGCAATTTCTATAAAAATAAGCCACCGCCGTGCTCTAAAAGATATAAGTGAAGCACTAAAGCAAAAACTATCAAGCTCAAAAGATATAAGTGAAGCACATAGAGTATTCTAGCAAATTCTAATCAAATAGGCTTCTCCCAAAAGGTGTGTACAGCAAGTATGATTGTGGTAAACTAAAAAGCAAATACTAATATAATACACGACGCTCCAAGCAAAACACATATCATGTGGCAAATAAAAATATAGCTCCAAGTAAAGTTACCAATGAACAAAGACGAAAGAGGGGATGCCTTCCCGGGGCATCCCCAAGCTTAGGCTTTCGGCTATTCTTGAATATCTTGGGGTGCCTTGGGCATACCCAAGCTTAGGCTTTTGCAACTCCTTCTTCCATAGTCCATCAAAGCTTTACCCAAAACTTGAAATCTTCACAACACAAAACTCAACAGGAAATCTTATAAGCTCCGTTAGTGAAAGAAAACAAAACCACCACATAAGGTACTGTAATGAACTCATTCTTTATTTATTTTGGTGTTAAACCTACTGTATTCAACTTATCTATGGCTTATAAACTATTTTACTAGCCATAGATGCATCAAAATAAGCAAACAACACACGAAAAACAGAATCTGTCAAAAACAGAACAGTCTGTAGCAATCTGTAACTAACACAAACTTCTGTAACTCTAAAAATCCTACAAAAATAGGACGTCCTGGAAAATTTGTCTATTGATCAGCAGAAAAAAGAATCAACGCAAAAGCATGTTTCTGTGATTTAACAAAACTAAATTCGTGTACTCAAAGTTTCTGTTTTTCAGCAGAATCAAATCAACTATCATCATAGGTTATCCTATAGGTTCTACTTGGCACAAACACTAATTAAAAGGTAAAAACACATCTAAATAGAAGGTAGATGCAATATTTATTACCAAACAGGGATAAAAACAAAAAACACAAAGAAAATTGGGTTGCCTCCCAACTAGCGCTATTGTTTAACGCCCCTAGCTAGGCATAAAAGCGAAGATAGATCTAAGGAGTGCGATCCTTAATTTTCAGTTTTTTAGCGGAGTCATGCTCGAATCTGGGAGGTTCTTTATGTTTCCCTTCATACTCGGAAATTTTTAGATCTAAAGAATCCAACTGCTTATTGCAAAGAGTAATCAACATATTCATGCGGTGAAGATTTCCGCTAACACTTTTAAGGGGCTCAAGAGACTTTTGTAGAATTTTTGTTACTTCACAAATCTTTCCAAACACTTGTGTTTCTTCTTGGGTAGGATGTGATCCTCCCTTTTGAGGTAGCGTTCCCACTATTCCCTCTATAATTTCATGAGCAATACTAGGATCAATTTCAATAAAATTTCCCTTGGCAATGCAATCCAAGAGTTGTCTATGCGTCATATTTAACCCAACATAAAAATTGCGAAGGAGAATTCTAAAGTTCACCTCTAGGGTGCACTTGCGATAAGATTCCATCATCCTATACCAAGCATATTTTAAGTTTTCTCATTGCCTTTGCTTGAAGTGAAGAACTTCAAACTCGGGAGACATAGGAGCGGATACGGAACTAGACATAACGACGAGCAAACAACGGGCAAGCGAAGGAGAGGAGGAGATTGGGAAAGAGAGGGCGAATAAAACGGCAAGGGTGAAGTGGGGGGAGGAAAATGAGAGGCAAATGCCAAATAATGTAAATGCGAGGGAGATGAGTTTGTGATGGGTACTTGGTATGTCTTGACTTGAGCGAAGACCTCCTCGGCAATGGCACCAGAAATCATTCTTCCTACGTCTTGATTTTGAGAACCAAGGTAGCGTAAGTATTTCCCTCAGTTTTTGAGAACCAAGGTATCAATCCAGTAGGAGGCTCCTCAAAAGTCCTACGCACCTACACAAACAAACAAAGAACTCGCAACCAACGCAATAAAGGGGTTGTCAATCCCTTCACGGCCACTTGCGAAAGTGAGATCTAATAAAGATAGTATGATAAGATAAATATATTTTTGGTATTTTGTAATATAAATGCAAAAAAGTAAAGATGCAAATAAAAGTAGATTGGAAGCAAATATTATAAGAGATAGACCCGGGGGCCATAGGTTTCACTAGTGGATTTTCTCAAGATACCATAAGTATTACGGTGGGTGAACAAATTGCTGTTGAGCAATTGATAGAAAAGCGAATAATTATGAGATTATCAAGGCATGATCATGTATATAGGCATCATGTCCGTGACAAGTAGACCGACTCCTGCCTGCATCTACTACTATTACTCCACACATCGACCGACTCCTGCCTGCATCTAGAGTATTAAGTTCATAAGAACAGAGTAACGCCTTAAGCAAGATGACATGATGTAGAGGGATAAACTCAAGCAATATGATATAAACCCCATCTTTTTATCCTTGATGGCAACAATACAATACGTGCCTTGCTGCCCCTGCTGTCACTGGGAAAGGACACCGCAAGATTGAACCCAAAGCTAAAAACTTCTCCCATGGCAAGAAAGATCAATTTAGTAGGCCAAACCAAACTGATAATTTGAAGAGACTTGCAAAGATAACTCAATCATACATAAAAGAATTCAGAGAAGATTCAAATATTATTCATAGATAAACTTGATCATAAACCCACAATTCATCGGATCTCGACAAACACACTGCAAAAAGAGTTTACATCAAATCGATCTCCACAAGAGAGGGGGAGAACATTGTATTGAGATCCGAAAAGAGAGAAGAAGCCATCTAGCCAATAACTATGGACCCGTAGGTCTATGGTAAACTACTCACAACTTATCGGAGGGGCTATGGTGTTGATGTAGAAGCCCTCCATGGTCGATTCCCCCTCCGGCAGAGTGCCGGCAAGGGCTCCAAGATGAGATCTCACGGATACAGAAGGTTACGACGTTGGAAATTGTGTTTCGTTGGCTCCCTGGATGTTTTTGGGGTACGTAGGCTTATATAGGAGGAAGAAGTACGTCGGTGGCCGCCCGAGGGGCCCACGAGACAGGGGGCACGTCCTATAGGGGGGTGGGGCGCCCTCCTATCTCGTGGAGGCCTCGGCTGCTTCTTGACTTGCACTCCAAGTCCTCTGGATCACGTTCGTTCCAAAAATCACGCTCCCGAAGGTTTTATTCCATTTGGACTCTGTTTGATATTCCTTTTCTTCGAAATACTGAAATAGGAAAAAAAAACAGGAATACGGGCTGGGCCTCCGGTTAGTAGGTTAGTCCCCAAAATGATATAAATGTGTAAAATAAAGCCCATAAACATCTAAAAGGGGTAATATAATAGCATGGAACAATCAAAAATTATAGATACATTGGAGACGTATCAATGGTGTCTTGCATTGCATAGTTTAGACATCATATACACAATATTCAACACCATGTTCTTAGTTCAGACATCATATCGAATGCCTTCTGTTTAGCATATAAATCACATATGTGAATTAAATGATGCGATCCTGATTACTTAGATACCATGTAGGTGAATTATGTCATGCGATCCTGTTTAGTTATTCATCATATCTTTGAATTATGTTATGCTACATCATATATGTGAAATTATGCCATGCTATCCGTTTTAGTTAAACAATATACATGTCAACTATTTCATGCCTTTTTTCCACACTATCTATTGCATCTGTCTCTCATACACTGTCTGTACATTCAAATATGTTTCATGTTTATCAGCCATTTGAATTGGAGCGGGTGATGCCAGTATCCAACAGACTAAAAACACGGTCTTCAAATAAAACAGTGCTACCTCTTGGTGGAGATAGCACCCCTGTTGTACATGCACAAGAACCAGCCCTACCACACATAACCCAAACCCTCGCAGATTGTACCCCTACTACGATGGACAGAGAACTAGCTTCACCCAATCTAACCACAACCCCAACAGATAGTAACCCAGTTCCTGTTGACATAGCACCATCTCCACCACAGAGCTCGCAAACAAGAGTAGTTAGTAAGGCAGCTCCAGTGCCCAAAGGGCCAGTAGTACCACGGCGAACCCCAACTCCACCAGTTAGTACGCCTATTCCTGTGGAGGAAGCACAACCATCTAGTCGTAGTTTAGCAGCTATCACATTTGATGTTGTTAAATCGTATGAGTGTATCTTCCCATCTTGGAAATATTATACTGAAGATGAAGGAAAATACCAGTTGCAGGTGTTTGTCCAGGAGTTATGTGTAAGTAATGTTATTCATGGCAATTACTTTGCTTTGTCCCATACATCCTACCTCCAAGATGGTTATAATACAACAAGTTTTCCCATTTTTCTCTATAGAGAAGGACCAATTTGGAAAATCAGGATGAGGTAACCTGTGCTAATACCTCTGGTATCTTCAAGAATGCTTGGTGGCAGTATCGGAATTACCTGAAGAAAATGTACTTCACCGGCAAAGAAACTCATCAAATTCCCTTACGTTCTCCTGAGACACATTTACTGGACGATGACTGGGAACGCCTTGTTCTGTACTGGTCCCGAACCAACAATGTGGTAAGGTCTATGAGCTCATTTTCTATTTTTAAGTACTATATTCTTGCGTCTTACTGTACTCTGTTCATGTAGAACAAGTGCCTAAACCTGAAGAACAATTGTTCTAATTTAAGATTCCATTACTATCATAGTTCAAAAAAGCGCTAGGCGTTAATTGTGCGGTTTGCCACCGCCTTGCGCTTTACTGACCAAAGCGCATGCTTATGCGCAGTTATGCACAAATTAAGCATAGTTATGCGCAATGCGTTTTGCCAACGCCTAGAGCCTAGGCGTGCCTTTTTAACTATGATTGCTATCGTGCATACTGCTTTGCTCTTGTATAACTGTATTTACTCATACAAACTTATTTTTAAATTGAAGGATCCAATCGAAAATCCAATGGCACAGCAGGTATGTTCACGCATGTTTCTTTAACAGGTTTGCTCTTATCAATAGCTCTGTTGATTTCAATTTCAATTGTGTATACAGTTGACTTCTCATATCATGCATATTACTAGCATCACAACAGAGCCAATAGTGTTGTTGTACATGTAGACCCGTGGTACCCATCTGAAATCTTGTTGTGCTGTGTAGTTTCCCACACTTTGTATTCTTTCACTGCTGCTTTGTCTTGAACTGATATGATTTGAACCGTGTCTCTATTTTGATTTGGCAAGACAATGCAGTGACCATAGGACATATATATATGTTTGTTTGATGCTTTTATTATGTACTAGTACTTGGCAATAGAAGAATTGGTAGTTTAATCCTCTCCACCTTACTAATGAATTGGTTCACCGAAATGAGTTTCATATACTAGTACATGCTAAACCTGTTATGTGTCTGCTTGTTTCTTCTTTTAGAATGCTGACAGAATATTGCGGACGAGTGCCTTATTAAGCAATGGTAAAGGAAGTAATGCAGATAAGGTTCAGGATAGTGACACATCCTTGTTGGTCTCCAACAAAGCTGATAAAACAGCTAAGTGAGACAACCCAAAGTCCTGTCTTGGTTTAGTGTTCGAGTTACTGGCCACTACCGCTTGCACAACCTATTCAAACTCACTGTCTGAATCAATTCGGTTTCTTGAGTCTCAACTGCAAGCTGAAAGACATCGATCAACTGTGCTGCGACAAGAAGCGGAAGGACTGCGGAAGTCCCTAGAGCATTCAGATGCATACTTTCTGGTGCAACACCAAGCGTTGGAGGATTTTAGCGCCAAACAGGACAAAGCTAATAAGCTTGCTAAGCTTATTTCCAGCATGGTGGATACCCAGGATAATGTTTCTTGAGCTCTTCTGAAGTTGTTTCAGTTATGCTCTTGTTTTTCTGCTGCGTTTGTTTGTACTGGTGGCCAATTTTGGCGGCCAGTGTATGTAATATGCTCCTTTGTTCCCTATATTTGCACTGGTGGCGAACTTTGATGCCCAGTGGATGTAATATGTGTAATAGCGGTAATAGGCTAGCGTTAATTGCTTGCTTATTTATTTCCTCATTATCTTGTTTCGTTGTTTGCTTGTAGTCACTGCAGTTCTTTTTCTGTGTTTTTCTAGTGGCCACAATAGCCTATTTTTGCTAACTAGGCCAAAATAATCATGGCAGCACACAAACTGTTGTAACCCTGGGCCTCCTGCGAGCTGTATGATCCATGGGCCTTCTACGGTCGTAGGATCCATTGGCCTTTGTACGGGCCATAGGATCCATGGGCCTTCTACGGGCCGTAGGGTCCATGGGCCTTCTACAGGCCGTAGGGTCCATGGGCCTTCTACGGGGCGTATCATCGTTTCGCCAATCATGGGCCGTACTATTCGTGGACCATAACGGGTCGTATTTGATAACTGCATGAAAACAGCCCAACGGGTTTTTTTTGACATGAAAATGGCCCAACGTATTAACGGTCCACAAACGGACCGACTATAACGACGGGCTGAATTTGGCCCACAGGCAGAAAATGACAGTAAAGGGTCGTAAGTAACGGAATGCTGCAAATGAGCCCAAGAATAAATGGGCCCTAAGAAGGCCGAAAGATCTGGAAATGGCCCAGTGGAATAATGGGCTGTTAATGGGTATAAAGTAATACACTGTTCATTACGGGCCAGTTTCACCACGGGCCGTTAATGGGCCAAGAGTTACAAAGGGCCTCATATGGGGCAAAAGAAGTCATGGGCCACACATGGGCCAGAAGTTAAAACATGTTGGAATCATATTGGACGGCCCAGATGACACTACTGGGCCTAATTCGGATAGGGCGTAACGGGCCCTGGGTTATCGGGTTGTAAATGGGCTATATGCGGACAGACCGTTAACATGCTTTCTGTGGGCCGGCCCGCCACCTTTTGACCAAGTCAAATGGGCTGACCTTTTCACAGGAATGGGCCTCTGTTGGGCCGTGCCAGGTGTCGACGTATCATAGGCGCCTTGGGTCCAATGAGTGGATGACATCTGTTCCAACGGTGAGCCAACACGTGTTTCCTCCAGCCAATGATGATTTTACACGTGGAAAATCCCCATTGGTCGGGGCTGTTAACAGGTTATCGGATCCAAAACCCGACCCGATAGCTTAACAGCTTTCCATTACGGTGGATGCCACGTGTCGGTCACCCTTGGGGAAAGCACTTCTGTGACGCGCGATTTATTGTCATGTAAGTGGACACTTTCGTGATGATAATTTTGGTAATGTCATGGAACACTTCTACGACAGCACAGGTATGACTATCTTGATTCTATAATAAGATCGTCATGGATGTACATGCATGACAAAAAACGCGACCTACTGTGACAAACACGTATCATCACGGAAGTGTATTTATTTTGTAGTGAGATCCGGACATGTTCGTTACGTCCGAAGACTATCTTGGAGTGTTCGGAAAGGAGAACCCACCTTGCAATGCCGAAGACAATCTGCACACCGGACATCTCGTCATGAAGCCTGGTTCAGGGGCTACTGAGGGAGTCCTGGACTAAGGGGTCCTCGGGCGTCCGGCCTGTTGGACATGGGCCGGACTAATGGGCTGAGAAGATACAAGACCGAAGACTTAATGCCGTGTCCGGATAGGACTCTACTTGGCGTGGAAGGCAAGATTGGCGACCAAATATGAAGATTCCTTTCTCTGTAACCGACTTTGTATAACCCTAGTTCCCTCCCGTGTCTATGTAAACCGGAGGGCTTAGTCCGGAAAGGGACACAGTCATACAGGCTAGACTTCTAGGGTTTTAGCCATTACGATCTCGTGGTAGATCAACTCTTGTAATACTCATATTCATCAAGATCAATCAAGCAAGAAGTAGGGTATTACCACGATAGAGAGGGCCCAAACCTGGGTAAACATTGTGTCCCCTGTCTCCTGTTACCATTGACCTTAGACGCACAGTTTGGGACCCCCTACCTGAGATTCGCCGGTTTTGACACATGGTGACGTACATAGTCAAGGTCCATGCATAATAATGTTGTGCTCAAATATGGCGGTCAGTAATACTGTGTAGCAAATAGTACTACTCCGGTATAGCGGAAGTAAAATAACCGGCTTATTATATATAACCACTCTTGGCTACATGGATTAGATAGTAAGACATGGAAAAACAAAAATGGTGGGAGCTAGTGGGTTCAAGTCTTCAAGGGCCTAGCTAGCTATACGCGTCCTCCAAGGTAAAAAGTACTCCTACTAGTACTAGTAAGTAGTACAACAATGAAAGAGAAGGCGAGAGGGTTAAAAATATAATACTAAATAGAATACCTGGGTAGATGGTGACGGTCCGATCGTGGTAGATTGTGTGACCATGTTGCACATCAATGGTACCATGGGTAACGACGGCTAAGATAGTTGATCCCAATATGCCAAAGTCAGCTACAAGGTTCTAGGTTAGACCAAATCGCGGATGCAAATGCACATCCAAGATCGGCGATCGTATTTTGATCGGGGGACGACTGGTCCCTGCAAAATAATGGAGTACCGTTAGGGTTGAAAATGATGGTTTGTGCATTCCGTTTGTAATCTCCCGTACCGTAGGATGGCAACCAGATGAAACAAGTCCCCTGGCTTGTCACCGCGAAGATGCGGCCTAGATGGCGCACGGCATCTTCGAACATGTAGGGGTACAAATCTTTCGTGGCCAACATACGCCAGCCTCTGCCGTTACTGCCTCTTTCATTGATGGCAATCCTTATGTCGAACACCGCGATGAGATAGTAATCTTCGTAGCCACATCACTTTGTCGATGGGTCCGCAATTGCTATCTTCTTCAATCTTATGCAGGCATCATCATACGTATTCAAGTCCATCCAGTCCGGAAGGCCGATCCCAATGATGGAGAACGTGTCTACGGGAACGGTCGCACTGCTGTGGATGTTGTGCAAAATGATGGTGGTATCTGACCAGAGGTATGCAAGCCAATCTTCATTGGCACCGACCCAAACCTATATATAGGACAGTCAGCAGCGGAGAAATTACGGGATGTAAATGGAATAACTAAGTACTACATGATCAAACTCCATGACTAACCTGCTCATTGGACAAAATCCGACTACCTCTCAATGTCGGCAACTCTAGTGGAGTCAACATGCAACCATGGCCAGGGAGCGGTGGACTGTTTGAAGGATTGTCCCATAGAAGAACCTTCTCCTCAAGGACACATGGAATACCAATAATCATGGCCTTTTCCCAAGCCTGTTTAAGCACCGTCTTGAAAAAGTTGTTGTAGGAAGCATCGAGTCTTGCGGTAGTGAGGACGTCAGAGCGGCATGCGATTTATCCCAGAGGATCATCGTCCAAGGTCTCCCAGCCCCGATGAGGAGGAGAACCGCCTGGCGAATCCATGGGAGCAGCGACGAACTACCTTCTCTTCGGGGGGAGGGGAACTGGCGAGGAGGAGATAAGAGCGTAGTAACCGCTTGGCCTCGTCCCTTCCAACTATAGCTCCTCGATTGTCCTGTAGCAAAGGGGTGAGGCTATTATTTACTACGTACTTGTACTGTAGCAGTACCAGTACTACTTTCTCAACTAGTAGTGTGATGTACTATACTTCTAGTATAGTGCACCAATTTTGAACTCTTGAATCGCAGGGCCAATGAGGTATAGTTGGAAGTGGAGGGTACTACTGTTCTCTAGAACCATCGCTGTACTATCAATGCAGGGAAAGTACACCTGCCTAGTGGGTACTCTCGGTGCTCTATTCAAGCGCGTAGCTGGCCTACTCAACCCCTCCTCTCACGCACACACTAGCAGCCTATTTATCAGCAACGGTAACTGCGGGGGCAGAACATTTGGGTTATTTGATACAGTGAGACAAGGATTTTCGCTTCCATTTGTGGAGGTGTAATGGATCTCGTCGAACTTTGTTAGTAGTTCCTTCTTTATGAATGAGATGAGGCAAAGCTTTTTCCTCCGTTTCAAAACAAAACAAAAATCACGTCAAGAGGAATTTCTTTATAGAGCCGATAATGCAGTGAAGTCCATGCGTGCAATGCCACAAGCTACAGAGTAGTAGAGTACTAGCACTTTACGTACAGAGCCATATTACACAGTTCCCAATGCCGCACCAGGCTTTTCCGGCTCCTCGGGCTTAATTGGGAGGCGCTAGTTTAAATATGCTACTAGCTGATGAGGAAGCTGCAAGCGAGGTGCGGCTAGGGCGAGCACACGAGCCACGAGATGATGGGAAGGAAAACCCGTTCACGTGGCTAGGCTATCCAGTGCACCCAGATTGTGGTGCGACACGTTCGTTTGACTTCGAAACTCAAACTACCAGTGTACAATATTGGCTCGCAACAAAGTTACTATTAAAAAAAGGCTGCCGTGCGTTCGGCCGGGATCGAACCCACAAAACGAGCTATACACTCCCGCGATCACTAGTAGTACTTGTTGGAGTGCAAAGCAACCTAGAATCGCCTTTTGTTGATAGTACATTGTTCCTTACAAGAAACCACTAATAATGCCAAGAAACCACTAATAAAGCCAAGAAACTACTACCACTTGCATACGTGGTAGACTTAAGATAAGACTACCTTATCACCCATTGCAAATGCCCTTACCAACCAGCCCTACCAAGAAACGACTAAGCTACAAAGTGCCGTTATAGGCACGTTTCAACCCATGTTGCCCCTTAAGTCAACGCCTTCTATTCGACCGGCAGGTTAGGCGTTATGACTGGTGGGACCTACATGTCAGTCTGCACAAAAATCCCCGAGTGACCTCCTACCTCCGGCCCGTCCACCTAGTCATCCTCGGCCATGGGACGCAGCTACCGCTGCCGGCAGAAGGCGAGGTCAAAACCGCCGACGGTGCGGAGCCCATCTTGTGGCAGCCCGGATGCCAGCTCCGTCCGGCGCTCGCGGCCGCTAGCTAGCCATGATAGCACACACCATGCTGGATCCATCCAACTGCTTGTCTGCAAGGTTTGCTAGTTAGATTGGCACGGCGGTGCGGAGGCTTGTTCGCGTGCACCGCGCTAAGGCTAACCATCTGGCTCGAGTGAAGGCCAGCACGGCGGCTTGCTCGCGCGTGAGTCACGCTTGGGCCAGCCTGCCAACCCGTGCGAAGGCCAGCGCAGCGTCCGGCCCGTCCTGCGGAGCGGCGGCCAAATCGCTCATCACCAGCGCCACCGACAAACACGCATCAGTACTGTTTGAAGTAATTTTCAGGAAAAATAATGATTTGAGGGGGAATAACAGGATAGAAGGTCAGATGTGGGTCCCTTGTGTCAATGGTCAAACAAAATGTGTTGGTTTAAGCTGCCTCGTCAGCACGGACGTGTGGGCCAACCCTGTCATAAACGGGTTTAAACGAGCCTAATCGGCACTAGGTAGTAGTTTTTGGCGCGGATTAAGAAATTTTGGGTATGTTTTTGCTATTTTTGTACAATAGTTTCTTCCTAGGGCTGGTTGAAAGTGGTAGTTTTTTGTTAAATACTCTACATACTGTAAGTAGGAGCGAAAGTTAAGCTTTGGAAGCCAATAAGCAAGGCTAGTTACATAGTGCCTATGTGTACGTGATTGAAACTAAATATCAACCATGAGTGACTAATATCTTGATGGAAAAGTCGAAACTATGGAAATACTAGCATTTTCTTGCATGGTTGGATATACTAGCAATGTTCACATGCATTGCAATAGATCATAATTAGAATAATACTTATTCACAAACTTGATAGAAAACACTCTAATTTTGATATACATATATCACTAGAGATATGTTATGTTTCAATTAGAATATATTCCCTGGGCTGTTTTGGTGAGGTGCGGGAGGGATGTGGTTGGTTTTAAGATACTAATTATGGGTTTTTCTGCAAATTGGTAGAGAAGTGGGATGTTGGTGAGAAAAGCCAACAACTTACCTCACAGTCGTTAGATGTAGATCTAATGGTTAGAAATGATGGATGGCAGACACACCATCATCACCAACTAAGTCTTCTATAGGAGTACTAGCAAGATGTCAGTGCATTGCATGGAACATCAAGATGCATTTTTTTATAAAACACTTGTTGTGATTGACCCATGCGGGAGTAATCCCATGTGTAAAAACTAATGATATCTCGAGAAAGAGGAGATAAGGTGAAGAGGAGTAGGGCATGGTGGTGATTGGTGCTCGGACTGAGCGGAGGCATGGGGATAGACGACGCCGGCAGCGATCACCATGCCAGTTTGTTCCAGAGGCTTCCTTTTTAATTGCTCAACAATCACTGGTACGCGTCGGTGCTGTACAAATGGTGCGCGTCGGTGCTTTTACCGCCAGAACCATTTGCAAAGTTCCATGACCATCTGTTCTCTTTTTATTTTTGCCTATAATTTATTATTCGAATTGGAAATTTTGAAATATGAAACGTGCAATTCAAATTCTCAGCACAATGGTTCAACAACGAATCCATAAATAAAATTGCCAGTATAATATGTTCAGTAATTACAGGATTAGGCAGCAATTAACTATGATGAACCACAATATTTAAAGGCGGTAAAGGTGAAGAGACAAGTGTAAATCATTTTGACGCCGACGGTGTTGAAGAAGCGGAATGCCCATAATGTGCCTTCCTGCATGCCATAGGCACAAACCACTTTTGTGCAACCCCTTGTGACGATCACCCGCCCATCCTTCACCGCCTTCCGGAAGACTTCTAGAGCATTATCATGGTAGCATGAATTATATACTTTTGCCTCCACTCCGGTCATGTAGTTTGCAAGGTAATCATTAGTAAATAGCTTCCGAAACCACTGAAAGAGTAAAATATCAGATACTGAGTTCTAATAGAGTAACTTGTTGTGGGCAGGGGGAAAAGGCAACACATTACTTACCATCCTAAAGTTCATTGTTGTCTTCGACAAAGTGTAAATAAAGAGCTTAATTCCAATCACCCGTTTCTTTCGCCTAACATCTTTCTTAGTTTCCTCACTTGACGCTTGTTCATGAATATCTCATTACCCCATACACAAAAGGTATCGAAGCGTGGATCAGTACCGCTCATATATGTACCTACAAGAAGCAACCAGTAAATGTTAGAAGCTAAACTGAGATTGCACAAATGATGTAAAATACGACTACCTATGTTCCTAAGTACAAGTATTTTTTTAAGATTTCAATATGAACTACATACAGATGTATATAGAATTATAGATATAGTTTAGATTAGAATCTAGATTCACTCATTTTGCTCCTTATGTAGTCTATATTGGAATATCTAAAAATACTTATATTTAGGAATAGATGGTGTATAAGACATGGGATGCAGCTAACCTCGATGGCAAACAACAGCATCGCCCATTGTAGCCATGTGTAAGTACATGGAAAGCCAATGTTAACTACAACAGGGTTAACATCCACCAAAAATAGCAAATGCTAATAAAACGGCAGCATTTGTAGTGATATCTTCATTGCGAAAGAGTAGCACGGTAGCAAAGGGATGGAGGACGGATTAAAAAAATGGATACAACTATTAATTGCAACAGGCTTAACAACATCCTAATTCATGTTTTGTAAGTTTGTAGCCATTGAAATACAACTCTTTAAAAATGGATACAACTGTTAGTTCCAACAGGCTTAATGGCCACTGAAACCGGTACTGATAAAAATGCAATTGGCAGAGTTAAACATCACTGGGCAGGTGTTGCCATAGTAGATAATGGCCTAGTTGTCTATAAATAGGTAGGGAAAATAGCTAAAACATGTTAGGCATGTTTACTACAACATGCTTAATACATCGAGCGTACAAAACATAGCCATTAATTGAAACTAGTATTGGTAAGATTGAACTGGTGAGTACATGCTTGGAACGTCCTAAGAGGTAGTTGTTGGGGCACATCATCTTGGCCAGAGCCCGCCCAAAGTCAGCGGCGGCGGAGGCGAGCTGTTCCTCTGGGTCGAAGCGTGGATCAGTGCCACTGACGTGTGTACCTACAGGCAACCAGTAAATGGTAGAAGTTAAACTGCAATTGCACAAATGATGTGAAATACTGTAAGACATGGGGTGCAGCTAACCTCGACGGCAAACAACAACATCAGCCGTTATGACCATGCATAAGTACATGGACAAGCATGTTAAGTAGAATAGGGTTAGCATCCACCAAAAATAGCAAATGGGCAGCTTCTCTAGTATATCTTCATTGCGGAGAGTAGCATGGTAGCAAATGGACAGATTAAAAAATGGATACAACTGTTAATTGCAACATGCTTAACACCATCCTAAGTCATGTTTTGTAAGTTTGTAGCCATTGAAATACAACTGTTTAAAAATGGATTCAATTGTTAATTGCAACAGGCTTAATAGACATTGAAACAGGTACTAATAAAAATGCAATTGGCATAGTTAAACGTCACAAGGCAGATGCTGCCAGAGCAGAGAATGGCCCAGATGTCTATAAAAAGGTAGGGAAAGTAGCAAAAACGTGTTAGGCATGTTTACTAGAACATGCTTAATACATCGACCGTACAGAACATAGCCATTAATTGCAACTGGTATTGGTAAGATTGAACTGGTGAGTACATACTTGGTAAGTCCTGAGAGGTACTTGCTGGGGCACTTCATCTTGGACAGAGCCCGCCCAAAGTCCGTGATGTCAGAGGCGAGCTGTTCCTCCAGGTCGAAGAGTGGATCTGTGCCATTGACATGTGTACCTACAGGCAACCAGTAAATGGTAGAAGTTAAACTACAATTACAAAAATTATGTGAAATACTGTAAGACATGGGATGCAGCTAACCTCGACGATAAACAAGAGCATCGGTCGTTATGACCCTGCGTAAGTACATGGACAGGCATGTTAAGTACAACAGGGTTAGCATCCACTAAAAATAGCAAATGGGCAGCATCTCTAGTGATATCCTGAGTCATGTATTATAAGTTTGTTGCTGGTATTGGTGAAATTGAGCTGGACACAGTAATATTTGAACATCACATAGTGTGCAGTATTGAAATAAACAAGGCACGAACATGCTTAATACATCAACCATACAAATCATAGCCGTTGCAAGTGGTATTGGTAAGATTTAGCTGGTCAGATCTTACATGTTAAGTCCTGGGGGTTAGTCGCTGGGGGACTTTTTTTGACTGGAAACTGTGGGGTAAAACCCCCACAGCATATCAAGAGCTTTATTAAATCAAGTGGCAATAGATACAACAAAGGGATTACAAGAGGTAATCAAAGAAAAAAAAACTAATCTAGGAGAAAGTAAAATCTTACAACACTCTACCTTAAGGGGGCAGAAAAGAAATCCACTTGAGGAGATCATCCTTGTAAGCAGATTTAATCTTGTATTGCATGAGGCTGATATCATGCCTAAAAGCACCTCTCCATTTATTAAAACTGGCCCTCTCACTTCTGAAGACTTTTGCATTTCTGATGATCCAGATGTTCCAACAGGCAATGAAAACCACTTCGGTGAAAAAAGGTTTACCAAAACGTCCCCTAGCCTGAATAATTAGATCAGACATGGAATCTCCATGCGTCCATTCAATCTGCAGATAATTCCATACTCTCACACTGAAGTTGCAGTTAAAAAATAGGTGATCCCGGTTTCCCTTGCCTGTAAGGGACATAGCCTACAATGAACTCCATCCTCCATGTGCCAATGCCTTCTATCCACCATATCCTTTGTATTGAATCTATCCATAATGAGCATCCAGGTAACACCTTAATTTTCAATGTGCAAGACATTTTCCATATCCAGCAAGTCAAAGGATTAAAGGTTTCAGATAAAAAAGTGTGAGAATAGAACATATTAGGCTTGTACTCCTTGGAGGAGGCTTGCCAAAACCACAAATCCTTAGTGCCAGTTGTCCTGCTGTGGCAGTCCATCAAAGATTGCAACAAAGTTAAATCCTCATAAGCCTGGGCTGACAATGGAAGATGAAAATGCTAGAGAATGTCCTGAGAGTTGAGAATCTCCTTAATAGAAATCCATGGGTCCTTAGCATATGAGAATAGCCTAGGAAATCTGGACTGAATAGTAGAAACTTCATTATCAAGATTCTAGTTGTCAGACCAAAATAGTGCAGTGTCACCCTCATTTATCTGAATCCAGGAACATTCTCTAAAATTCTGCATTACCTTGCAAATATCCCTCCACCAAAAAGATCCACAGTCAGAAGTTCCTTGGGGCACCCTACCATGGTAATATGAGTCCCAAATTAGGGACACCCAGGGAAGATCTTTCATGTTAAGGAAGTTGTTTGCATGTTTGAGGAGCAGAGCCACATTCTGCACCCCCAGATTGAGAATACCAAGTCCTCCCCTATTCTTTGGCCTACAAATAAGCTCCCAAGCAGCAAGTGAAGGGGCTGGCTCACTTCTGTGTTTTCTCCAAAGGTATTGCCTTTGTATTCTCTCCAGCTGTTTGAGAATTCCAGCAGGGACAACCAAACTACAAAGAAAGAAGATAGGCATGGAAGACGAAGAAGAATTTAAAAATTGCAGCCTTTCTCCCTGATTTAAGAATGATGAACTTGTAGTCATTCTTCTTTCCATGCAGTCCAACAGAGGCATAAAATCTACCATTTTAGGCCTTATGGTTCCCACTAGCAATCCAAGATAGGTGAAGGGCATTTTCCCAATTTGACAACCAAAGGCAGTAGCTAGTTCAGTCATCTATGCAGTGTCAACATTTATTGGGATGATGAAATATTTGTGGTCACATCAAGACCAGTGGACTGGGAGAACACATGAAGCATATCCTTCAAAGCAATGAGTTGGGCCTTGTCAGCAGGAAAAATAATCATTGTATCATCTACATACTGGATCACTCGATAATCCTGATCATGACAAGGTATAGGTAGGTGTAGAATGCCCCTTATGAACATGTGATTTAATAATAGTTTGTAGGAGATCAGCAGCTAACACAAATAAGAGAGGAGAGACAGGACCCCCCTACCTAACTCCCTTTTTGCAAACAAATTTTCTGCTAGGGACACCATTGAGAAGGACCAAGGATGTACCAGTGGCCAGCAGTTGTTTCATCCAAAGTATCCATTTCTCATTGAAACCTTTGTGCCTCAAAATTTGGACTATAGCTTCAGAATTACAATTGGTCTCTTAGATTGGTGGCACTGATGCAGGTACTCAAAGGTCAAACCAATACAATCCTGGATTGTTCTGCTTTTGATAAAACCATATTGATTTTTGTGAACACACAACATGATCATCTCCTGAAACCTGCTGGCAGCCATTTTGGAGAGGAACTTCAAACCCATTATAGTAAGTGAAATAGGCCTATAATCTCCTACTTCCTCAGGTGTAAGCTTTTTGGGCACCAAGGTGATGTATGAGCCATTTATATTTTCCAAAACAGCAGTACCCTCATAGAAAGCCTGGGCTAGCGCATAGAAATGTTTACAAATTATGTGCCAACATTTTTTAAAGAACAATTCATTAAAACCATCAGGACTTGGAGCTTTATCCATAGGCATGTGCTTCACCACATTATCCATTTCTTCCTTCTCAAAAGGCTTGGTGAGAATGTCCAGGCCATCCACAGGGGTAGTGAGAGTACTGAGGTCAAAACCCATCACAATGCCTCTTGAAGTACCCATTCTGTTCTTAAAACAATTCCAAATGATTCCCTCCATTTGAGAGTGCTTTGTTACCACTGTTCCATCAGATAACTTCAAACTTGCAACGGAATTCCTCCTGTGTCTCTTAGTGGCCATGGCATGAAAAAACTTTGTATTTTCCCCTCCAACTTTAATGTACCTAATAGTGCATCTCTTTTTCCAATAAAGGAATTGTAAATGTAACAGTTTTTCCAGGTGCATCTTGACAATTCTCCTGAAATTGAGTTCCTGCCTGAACAGAGGCCTCCACTCCTCCAAATCATCCAAAAGCAATATAACATGATTACATTTGCTAATCAAAGTTTTTAACTTAGAAACATTCATTTTCCACCTCTTGAGACACATTCTCAAAGACTTAAATTTATCTGCAATCCTAGCAGTTATGTGTCCCTTCCAAGATGGTTTTTACCAAGACAATTACACACAATCCATAAATCCATCCAACTCCAACCAATAGTTCTCAAACCTAAAGAGATTTGACTTTGGTATGGAGGTTTTGATAGAAACAACACAGGATACATGGTTAGATGCAGTCCTGGCAAGGGGAAGCACCTCAGTCATAGGATAGTCTGAAATTCAGTCCACTAAGGTGAAAAACCAATCTAGTTGCTCAAGAAGTGGTATGTCTTGCATATTAGACCAGGTGAAAGCCCTGCCTTTAATGGGTAATTCTAGGAGGCCCAAGTACCCAATTATCTCATTGAAGATGAACATGTCATTCAGATCTCCACCAGGAAGATTTCTATTACCTATGGACCTAATGAAATTAAAATCACCCAACAGCAACTAGTTTTCATCAACTGGAATACACAAATTATAGAGCCAAGTGACAAAATTATCTCTGGCTTCACCCTGACAAGGGCCATATATAACAACCAAAGTCCATTTATCATTATTCTGCCTGGAAGTAAATTCAGTAACCACAGCAAATTGTTGCACTTCAATTAAAGTTCCAATAAAAACAGACGAGTTCCAAACCACAAGAATTCCACCAGAGGCCCCCATGGAAGGAGAGCAAGCAAAGATATCAAACCTTTTGGGACAGAAGCTTTTAATTGATCTAGAGTCAAAATATGAGCATTTGGTTTCTTGCAAACAAGCTATAGCACATTGACTTTCATCAATTTTTGCCTTACAGCTCTCTGCCTAGCTTCAGAATTTAGCCACCTGACATTCCAACACATAACATTCCAGTTTCTACAAGAACTACTCATTACAACATATCATAATAAGATCCAACGACCAAATGGCACACAATGCCAGATGTCCAAAAGAGCACATAAAAGTCTGACCCAACATTATTACATGAAAGTTTTCATGACAGAGAAAGTAATAATATGACAGAAATAGAGCATATTTAGGGGCTTGCCAGACCCATGAAGGCAAGGCCACACTATTCATTAGAATTAGTGGTAGCAGCATTTAGTGGGTCCACCATAAGTGCATCCACAGAGAGCAGGCTTGCATCAATTTCCAGTTCTCTCCCAATTGCTTACAGTCGACTGACATGAGTTGCTGGAGGAATGTCTTCATGTGCAGGATCATCTTGCATCTCAGTAGTGAAGGGCTTTGCTATGGGCTTCTTTCTCTTGGGCTGCAAAGCAAGCTCCTGGAAGGTGGGCTTAAACCCATCACGCTAGACAGAACTCCTGGTGCATATTCTAACAGAAGTCTCCACAATAGGGGTTGGCACCAAAGTTTTGCGTGGCCTCCTAGTTTTTGTGTTCACTGCAGCCAGGGGCTTCTCAGCTGCTTCTCCAATTTCTTCATAGAACAAAGCCCTGGCAACTGGTCTAGCTGGATCCTGGTCCTTCCAAGTGAGTAATGGCAAATCTAACTACCTGAAAGCAAAATCCCAATTCCTCTTGGAGAGAATCACAGGAGATATAGGCTGCAACACAATGGGTTTAGGAACTTCATAAATAACAGGTGCTTGCAATAAGTTTTCAAAAGTTCTCCTCCAAACCATATCAGGCGGCAGAGGATGCCCAAAAGGAACAGCAATAGGTAACTCCACTTCTGGCACATGAACAGGGGGCTGATAAACAACAATGGCCCAATGGTTGGCCTCTTCCCCATCCTGTACCTCAACCATATGAACATGTTGGTCCTCAGGCTGATCTTCCTCAATGGAGATAACTGGCGCATTGGGTACCTGCTAAACAGCTTCAGAGCTTGGTTGTGCAGAGAGGTCGACCACCATCGACTCTTGATCTTGTACAGCTAGCTGCTCCACCGGCTCATTCCAATCGTCCTAGTTCTCACCTTCCACCTCATTGTGAGCCAGTTTCAGAGGGGGAGAGGGGACAACATTTCATCCCAAGGCAGGAAAAGGGGGTAAAATAAAAGGAGGCAACTCTACAAAAGGCACTCCAGAAACTGGGTGAGGATTGCCATTGATGGGCATCCAGTCCTCATCCTGCGACATCTGTTCTACAAAATTTGCACCCAAGATGTACAAAGGTGCAGTCCAAGAAACACGAGCACCACCCCAAGAAGCAAAGTCCATGAACACAACATCCCGTCGCACAAGAATATCCTCGGGGAAGGATGCAAAAACCAAATTTCGTACCAGATAGGGGTCCTCACTGATCTAGTGATGAAATTTTCCAAAAGTGTTGACTGCTGCTCTGATGCATTCAGTGTTACGGAGATCTAATGGGATGCCCAGGAACATGAGTAAACCCTAACAAAAATCCTGAGCACCACGAAAAGATTCACCCTCATCATGCTTCATAAACCAGACAAAGCGATCATTTCCAAGCGGTTGAGGCGGGAGCTGTAATAGAGAGAACCTAACTGTAGCATATCTGAGCTCAAAGAGGCCAACAAAACAAATCCGTGGCTGCGCGGACCTGACTAGCACTGCACGTGCTTGAAGCCACTGAACCACTTCTTCCCTAGCAGCACCAATCTGATCGGGTGGAGGGATAGGCATTACCTCAGCGAGCATGAACTCCTCATGATGACGCACAATTGGGGTATGTGGTGTCACAAAGGTTCTCGGCAGCGGATCCTCCCCACCATCGGCGATGTGGTGACCAGCTGGAACGTATAGCAGCAGGTCCAGGTGGAAGTTTGCCATTGGAACAGAGCACTCACTTTCCGCTGACAGCGAGCATTGCGGCGGCGAAGGTGTTGCAGGCGGCGAAACAAAGGTGTCTTCGGGCCAGGGCTGATGGAACTGGACGAGGAAGTTAATGTGGAAGTGCAAGGGAGGTCCAAGTTTCGTAAAGGCAATGTCAGAGAGATATTCTCGATGTACGCCTCAGAAGTTGCAACGTTACCAGGTTTTGGTTGCCAAACCAAGCCCAGAATCCGAGCAAATCCGTTACAATCTTTCTGAATATGCCCAATCTGCAAACAAGAGATACACCAAAGTTTGGACGTGCAAGCGGAGGCAAAATGTCCCCTTTTAAGCACTTTTGACACGTATGAATTTCATCCACTATATCTGAGACCAAATTATTAAAATCATCCCTGGCCTGCTGAGAAGACGGAATACCAATAGGCCCAATAGAGCCTTCTAGCTCGGCCCAATCCATGGCACGTGCAGATGAAGGCCCAACATGGTCATGCATGTCCACATTCAAAGAACCTAAATTCCAAGATGACGGCGCCCGATCAGCCGTGACGAGAAGATCTTGTATCATACCAAAAGATATGGATGGCCTCGTCGACGTCCACCGGAGGTTAGCCGGCGGCGGTGGGTGAATGACCACCCTCTCATGCCTAGGAATCAAGTAACCCGCATCTTCAGTAGTTTGAATGCAATTCTCGGTGGCCGAATAACGATAACCACGACTAGCTGGGTAGTTTTGAAAGATTGCAAATGAAAGTTTCTTGCCAAGCGATCGAGAAGATTTAACTGAGGACTTTGGTGGCTTAGAATGCATGGCTAACATGCCAAGAGCAGCACGTCGCTTTGAAGGACTAATAATGATCCACTTAGCATCACACTCTAATTTCCAGATCTTAAACTCACGGCCCCAATTTGGGCCAGCGTTACCCCAAAGATGAAAGTAACATTTGAAATGTTCACATGCAAAAGATCTAAGACTAAGAATAATCATGGCTACTGCATTGCAAGATACTTGAAAACCAAATACCTTATCCTCGATCAAGAAAATCATGAACTCAATAGCTGGGCCACCAATGGCAGCCTCAAGTGCCGCCGCCACGGAATCTTCATTAAGGCGAAAATCATGACGCCCAAAAGAGACCACCATGGTAAAAAATCCATATCTTCCATGGGATGCACTGAGAAGCCAGTAGATTGAAAAACCTTATCTGCGAAAACCAAACCCTTGGAGAAGTCCAAGCCAAGGGTGGATCCATCCGTGGAACCCATAGGAGATGGGTATGGCCCTGTAGATCCTGAGACGCCGGTGAGATCTATTGGAAAGAAACTAGAATTTGGTGGCTAGTGGAGGAGATCGCCGGAGGTGGAGGAGATGGCCGGTGGGGGTGGGGGTGGGAGCCATACTCGGCCATGTTAAGTACGTCACTGGGGGACATCATCTGGGCTAGAGCCTACACCATGTCGACGGCGGCAGCGGAGGCGAGGTGTTCCTCCGGGTCAACACGCACAACAGCCATCGCGCCATGGACCGCCATCAGCTCTTGGCGGTGGGGATTTGGAGGCATGAGGATGTTTTGCATGAGCCATTTAAGCAATCAGGCCGGGGCCGTGATAGAGATCAGTGGGTTACCTGACTGGATCCGAGCAGAACATAGATGTGGTTGAAGTTGTGGTTGCGGCGGCGATGGTTTGAGATGCCAGTAGGGGGAGGCGTGCGGGGGGATACTGAGGGTGGGGATGTGGTTGGAGGAATAAATTCTGAAATCACGCACCTAATGAAAATTTCGCTGCGAAACTTGAAACTTGGGCGGGGGAAACACACAACGCAGACGAAGCGCGTAAAATACTCATGTGCGAGAAAAAAGAAAGTTGGCAGATCCCGTCTCTAAAAAAGTGTACACGTGTACTTGATTTTTTTCGATCAATGGTACGCCTGGTTTAGTAGGAAACATCGCACAGGTAACTGACTTCTGGGTCATTAACACCAAAAAATGCATATGGGTACGACATAGAAACCGTGTTTTTGTGATCTTCTAATGATTAACGCAAAAAAGCGCACACGGGCACACATGCTAATCAACGCTCAAAACCCTCAAAGGATGCTCTTACCAACATTGTACATTAATACTACAAGCTTAAAGTACTACTGGTAATTTGCTCTAATACTACAAACTTAAACTAGTTCTCACATGCTGCCATCGGGGCATGCTGGCCAGATGCCGGTGTTCTCCTTCCTAGCCTTGTAGGCGGTTGCACACCATGCTTCGATCTCCGCCAAGCTCTCCTCAGCATGGCGTGCGGCCTATTTTTTCTTGCGGTGGTGGGACTCTCTTTTCTTGACTGCTTTCTGCCTTTTCCGCTCCTTCTCTGCAGCTTTGGCCGCCTCTAGATCCACCACCCATTTGGTCGTGGCAGCCTCAAAGTCCTCCCATCTAACTGTCTGGCCGCCGGCAGCGATGAACTCGGCGTGGCGAGATGCCATCGCTTCCTTACCATGTGTGCGGTCATGGGCTGCGAGGAACGCGGCGCAGCGGGATGCCATCGCTTCCTTACCGGTTACTGTGCACCATGGTGCCATGGACGACGCCTGGAGAGAGCTCTGGGACGGCGGGCAGCCATACAGTGCGGTGGTATTCAAGAGCTCAATGACAAAGGACAACAGAAATTTGGCTTCCCTTACAATTTTGCTCGTTCATTATCGCACACGGTTCATCTCCGTCTCTTCCGGAAACAGTGTGCACTGTGCCTATTTTGTGTTGCGTTATGATTGACCGGAACCCCAGCCACGCGGATCGCGCGTGTGCACCGTAGGATGCTCCGCGATCGAACGGCAATCCACGTCCCTCACATGACACCCATGCACCTGTAGCTGGATTGGATTTATATGCGCTAAATGCCTAGAAAATGCACATAATCCCCTAAATATGGTAAATGAGCCCGAAAAAAATGCCAAATTTGAACACGGTGATTTGCAGGGTGCATGTTCGTCATAGAAAAACTCCAGGGCAAAGAACGAAGAAAATTTGGACTCCCCTTCAATCTTGGTGATTTCCCTCTCGAAAGCGTGGAACTTCTTTGGTGATGGTTTGATTTATGAAGGCCGTGCATGACGACATAAGCCAAACCTTCTCTAATTTTTACCAGTGCATGGTGAGGTCATACCATGGCACACCATGCCAGGCGTCATGTTTTTCAAGAATTTATTTCTTTTTTCTATAGTTGAAAACCCAATAAACAAACGTTTGTGGTTGACTATTGCCACACATTTCATCGAAATATCTGTCCCTTCCTTGTAAAAGGCATGAGAATTTACTAAATGGCACAAGCATGGTTTTCCAGGCCATTCTTGTGCACCCTTTAATGCACCGATTGTTTGAACTTGAATTATGTGCATTAATGCCTAGGAAATGCACATAATCCCCTAAATATGGCAAATGAACCCGGAAAAGTGCCAAATTTGAACACGATGATTTGCTGTTTGTATATTCATCATAGAAAAAAACTCATGGACAAAGGACAAAGGAAATTTGGATCCCCCTTCAATCTTGTGGACTTCCCCCTCGAAACCATGAAACTTCCTCGGTGATGGTTCAATTTATGAAAGGCGTGCATCACGACATAAGGAAAAAATTCTCCAATTTTTACCAGGGCATGGTGAGGCCATACCATGGCACCACGCCAGGCGTCATGTTTTCCAACCATGTGTTTCATTTTTGTATAGTTGTTAACCCAGCAAATGATGCGTTTATGGTTGACTATTGCCACACATTTCATTGAAATATCTGCCCATTCCTTGTAAAAGGCATGGGAATGTACTAAATAACACGAGCATGGTTTTTCCAGACCGTTCTTGTGCACCTTTTCCTGCACCAATTGTTTGAATTTGAATTATGTCCATTAATGCCTAGAAAATGAGCCCGGAAAAATGTCAAATTTGAACACGTTGCATTTGATGCGGTATGTTGATCGTTGGAAAAAACTGAATGACAAACTAGGATGGAAATTTGGATTCCCCTTCAATCTTGGGGGTTTCCCTCTCGAAAGCATGGAACTTCCTTGGTAATGGTTCGACTTATGAAGGGCGTGCATGACGACATAAGCCAAACCTTCTCAAATTTTTACCAGGGCATGGTGAGGTCATACCATGGCACCATGCCAAGCGTCATGTTTTTTAGGAATATATTTCATTTTTTCTATAGTTGAAAACCCAACAAACAAACATTTGTGGTTGACTATTGCCACACATTTCATCGAAATATCTGTCCATTCCTTGTAAAAGGCATGAGAATTTACTAAGCAGCATGAGCATGGTTTTCCAGGCCGTTCTTGTGGACCCTTTCATGCACCGATTGTTGAACTTGAATCATGTGCATTAATGCCTAGGTAATGCACATAATTCCCTAAATATGGCAAATGAACCCGGAAAAGTGCCAAATTTGAACACGGTGATTTGCAGGTTTTATGTTCATGATAGAAAAAAACTCGTGGACAAAGGACAAACAAAATTAGGACCCCCCTTCAATCTTGGTGATTTCCCCCTCGAAATCATGAAACTTCCTCGGTGATGGTTCGTTTTATGAAAGGCGTGCATGACGACATTTTTACCAGGGCACGGTTTGGTAATACCATGGCACCACACCAGGCGTCATGTTTTCCAAGCATGTATTTCATTTTTGTATAGTTGTTAACCCAGTAAATGACGCGTTTATGGTTGACTATTGCCACACATTTCCTTGAAATATCTGCCCATTCCTTGTAAAAGGCATGAGAATGTACTAAATAGCACGAGCATGGTTTTCCAAACCGTTCTTGTGCACCTTTTCATGCACCGATTGTTCGAATTTGAATTATGTGCATAATTAATGCCTAGAAAATGCACATCATCCCCTAAATATGGTAAATGAGTTCAAAAAAATGTCAAATTTGAACGCGTTGCATTTTGAGGCGGTATGTTGATCGTTGGAAAAAAACTGAATGACAAACTAGGACGGAAATTTGGATTCCCCTTCAATCTTGGTGAGTTCCCTCTCGAAAGCATTGAACTTCCTCGGTAATGGTTTGATTTATGAAGGGTGTGCATGACGACATAAATCAAACCTTGTCAGCTTTTAACCAGGGCCCAATGAGGCCATACCATGGCACCATGCCAGGCCTCATGTTTTTCAAGCACATATTTCATTGTTCTATAGTTGATAACCCAGTAAATGACGCGTTTGTGGTTGACTATTGCCATGCATTCAGTTGAAATCTCTGCCCATTCCTTGTAAAAGTCTTGAGAAATTACTAAATACCACGAGTATGGTTTTTCCAGACCGTTCTTGTGCACCTTTTCAAGCACCAATTGTTTGAATTTGAATTATGTGCATTAATGCCTACAAAATGCACATAATCCCCTAAATATTGTAAATCAACCCGGGAAAGTGTCAAATTTGAACACGGTGATTAGCGGGGTTTATGTTCATCATAGAAAAAACTCATGGATGAAGGACAAAGGAAATTTGGATTCCAATTCAATCTCGGTGATTTACTATTGCACACGATTCATCTCCGTCGCCTCTATGAACCGTGTGTGTTCACTCACACATGCCAAAGGAAAAAAGAAAACCCTTGGCCACTTCGTCCCCACTCACTCACCATGGACTCCTCCGCAACTCTGCACCCTAAGCTCTACGGCTGTTGGCGGCGGGCGTAGGTCGCGCTCCAAACGGCACGGTATTTCGCCCCTACCGCTTTCCACCGCCTATCTGCACCAACATTCTAGACTCTGGTCGACTGGGGTTTTATACGGGATTGGGCCAGGGGTTTTTCTCATGGAGAAGGTAATCAACTTAATTAGCGAAATATTCACTCATCTCTTATCATAGTCCGTCCATCGCTGTTAATCAACCGGCGGAAATCACCGTGGAATCATTTTTGTTCTAGCTGATTTGTGGGTGTTCATTCATGTGTCCACAATGCGAGCACGAATCGGGCAACTGTGGTCGTGGCTAGTCGGAAACGAAGTTCTATCTCACCATTCAGGATGGCTTCAGGGAGCGCTCAGTATGTTCAATCTCAACCTACCACGGTCGGCATGGCCTAAATTTGTGAACATATACCGTATGTTGCTACATTATCTATATATTTGCATCAAATCTTTGTTACATTATCTATTTTTAATTCTATATTTTTGTACTTTGCTTTCATCTATATATTGATCGGTTCTATCAGTTACTCCCATATTTGCATCTTGCTCTATTATTTCAATCTTATATTTACTAATTGGAAGCACCAAACAAAGCACCACGGTAAACTTCAGTAAAACATAGAAAATTACCATCTGATCAGTAATCAACCTGTAAGATGGTTTTTGCTTAAGTTTCCAACTAATCCACGAGTCCAATCTAATTGGAAGCACCAAACAAAGCACCACGGTAAACCTCAGTAAAACATAGAAAATTACCATCCGATCAGTAATCAACATGTTAGATGGTTTTTGCTTAGTTTCTAACCAATCCACGAGTCCAATACCGCTCCATGCTTTTTCCCTTAAAAAAACACCGCTCCACGCCTTCCACGCATAGGTTTTCCCTCATGACTTCAATCACCATGTCCTCCCTCCCTCCAGCAGACCACAGTCTTGCTATCTCCGGTGGCCATCCTCTTTCTCGACCTCACGCTGGCCTCCTACGGCAGCGGCTAGCTCGCCGTTGCACCCCAATCATGCGAGGCCGCTTTTTGTACCCCTGCTGCACAGCCCAGCCGACCACACGACCGTCTTTTCATGGATCCAGATGTGTACTCCAGTGCTTCTTGGCTCTACATCCATGAAAACTCTGCTTTGTTGTACCTCTAGAGGTAAGATTACTCTTAAATCTATTAGTAGAACTTCTTCTCTACTCTGATCGGATTATAGAAGCCTCCCAGGAAGTAGCGTCATGTTCAACCTGCAACCATTAGGCGGCCCAGGGTGGCTAAACCTGAATAGTTCAGTGAAGATTCAAAGTTTCCATGTGTATTAGTTTGTGTGTTTGGACAAATTTCTAGAAGATGATAATTTGCAGACTGCAGATAGGTTCTGTACAAACATCCATGTTACAGACCTGTTAATAATAATTTTGAAGTACTGAGATCTGTTCACATGCTTTTAAGTAGTGCTCTATCTGAACAGTGCTAATTTTGCATATTATTGCTGCTAAATAAGGCCTAAATTCGTTGTTGTTGCTCAGCTTGGGATGCCTGATTGGTTTACTTAGTATGAAAGGAAGATGGAGTGATCATGATGGCTTCTAATGAGTTCAATTTAGGCTAATAGAGGTCAAAATGGTTAATGAAGTGGATGAGGCATACTGATGTCAGTCAAATTACGATCATTGGTGAGGCCGCCGAGTGGAGCTACTACAAGGGACGGGCGCAGCAGCCCTCTAGACATGAACATTGTTCTAGGTCAATTCGTCATCAGTCAATAAGAGGGTAATCCGAATTCTGAAATTTCATTTTCTATTTTCTAACCCATCAAATCAATTTTATGGATTGATTCTTGAGGTCATGTTCATAGGAAATCTATTTGCAAGTGTATGAAACGGTTGCTCCCTACAGTTTTATCAAATAGCCTTTAATATTTAGAATTTACAGCTATGGCCTATAGACTAAAGAATAAGGTATTTTCAGCTTGATATTTGGACAGTCTCGACAGGTTCTTTTTTGCCCTGGTGTACAATAGCAAGAGCTGCCACAATTAGCTTATGTACTTGAACGAATCTTCCTCTTTTTATGGATCGCCGGTGTCAATTTGTTCGGGTAGAACCATATTATTTCTTGGCAATCCAAATTGAAAAATTAGGCCTTTATACCTTTTTTGTTTCTTACCACAAGAGGATATGGATGACCATCTCAATCGGTGGCAATCCATTAATTTTTAAATCACAATACATCTTACCTTATATATATATATATATATATATATATATATATATATATATATATATATATATATATATATATATATATATACTAATTGGAAGCACTAATTGAGACACCATGTTAATCCTAGAAAATTATAAAAAATCATCCATCCGATCTTAGAGTTGCATCTCTGGAGCCGTCGGATCCACGATCTTCCTCCTCTGCCGCCTCTCCATGTCCTCTTCTACCCAGCCCCGATCTATGCTGCAGACCTTCTTGAAGAACGTGACCCAATCTAAAACAGATACAAGCAATGCCATGAATCAAGATGGTTTGATATAGGTGACTATGTCTGTCCTCAACATACCTGATGTTTCATCATTATTACTAGACTACGCCCTGTCCAAAAATTAATGAGGCAAACTGAAGCTATGTTTATTCCATACATTTTCTCATGGTTCACGAAGATATATGAAGCAGTGTGGCGATCCCAAAAATCATTGATCTAATATGTAGTTTTCAATTAATGATTCAGTTTTCGTCACTTATTTGCTCTCTTTTTATCTGAATTTTATTTCTAAAGAACACAACACACACACATGAGGTTGATGGAAACAGAGAACAGAAATTCAGTCATAGATAGAGGCTTTTGCCATGCCAAAACTTGCGTCATTTTTAGTCTTTCCTTTTATTTCATCGCTTAACTGAATCAACGGGAAATTCGCCACAATCAAATAGTTGCGCGTGGCATCCCACGAGCTCGGATTGTGCCGGGTCAAAAGCTAATTAAACAAGCTAAATTTAGCCGGTCTGGGCCACAACATGAATGCAGCAAGATTCTGGCTACAGTAAACATTCAGATCAAAGCCACATGTGATTGCTTATGCAGCTACTGAAGAAATAAGAGAAACTGAAGAAAAACTTGCAGACAGATTGAGGTTAACATCAACATCCGCAAGCACGAATCGTCCGGCAGGAAAACAGCAAGCAGCACCAGCCCTTCGTCAACTCTAATAATACTGCTGTACGTATTTCACTTCCTTTTTGTTATGGCCGTGAAATAGCCATGGTACGTTACTCATTTTTGTTTCTTCCATATAGATATCTCTCCACATGTTTCCATGTGGTAGCCATTGCTGTTTCTTTCCTTATATGCATATTTGTTTACTAGGTCTGTTAACACGAGTGTCTCCCTAAGGTCCTAAAACATTTACTGTGAATTCTATATCACAACAAAATCATTTTTTGCAAAAAATGGCCATGTAGAAAGTAACCTGATATTCTGTCTTTTATATTAAAATGTAATAAATAGTAAATTGAAAAAAATACTATGTGCCATCCGCAGCTCCTTATACTGTTCTTTGCATATTGTATATTTATAATATGATTTGTATTGATATTTGCAATTTGCATATAGAGTATGTATACTATTATTTTTTGGCTCAGTATGTGTCAGTTATATGATTGTGATTTAGTGTTATTATATTATGGTGGTCCTTCTGTTTTTAGGCTATCGTCATGTTGGTGCAACAAATATCTGCATGACCATGTACCTCTTATGTGATTATCCATTCTTATCTGCTTTAAGATTGAACCCAAGTCACCACAGGACGCCTTGGTATTGACAGAAACATCACGTAAGATATAAAAATAAATACAGATTAATGAGATACATAATGCCTCAAAACCAAAGCTTGGTGGGTTCACAAAGTCGAAATTTCTCAGATCTCAGGAGCCATGATATGCAGTCCTTCCAAAAAGATTTACATCAAACTTAACAAAACTATTTTTTTCTACCCAATTGTTTTCTAAAATATCTAAGCATTCCGTTTTGCTTTTAGTTTTCAGTTTGGAGCTACCTGTTGAATTAGTTTTTTTGGGTGCTCAGTAACTAAGTTATAACTGTGCTCAACAAATGTGTATTGTATATGGGATAATACATGGATTATGATCTCAAGGGTGAAAAGATAGATTTAGTACGTCTTGAAGATTTTGATTTTCCCAGGTATTTTAAGGATACACAAATGTAGTTGTAAGGTCCAAATATCTATTTCCTCAACAAGCTTCATTATGATCTCAACGCTGATTTAATCTATTCATCATTTCGTCCATGTTGCATGAAAATACCAATTTTATTTAAAGAAGAAAAAACACTTATTGTTTGAGTTCATTCCAATATATTGTAGCAGCAAATATTGTTATCTTCTAATTCTCAGTTGTGAATTAGTTTGAATTTGTTGTGGCCTGTCCTAGAGATAATTAGACCGCTCATGAAATTAAGACTACAAATTGGTCATGTTGCAAGTGTTTAAAATGGCTGCTCTGACTACATTTTCATCTAAGGGTTACTCATTTAACTGTTACGTACTACTCTTTGGAGTACCTTTCATGCCAAAGAAGCGTACTATATGCAAACGTTTAAAGCCAAATCGTCTTTTCATGTGGTTTCCCTTCCAGTTTTATATCCTTACAATCCAGAGTAAAAAAAAAGGTAGCCCGGTGCATGTAGCTCCCGCTTGCGCAGGGTCTGATCATAGAAAAATATTTTGTAGTCATCTTATATAATTTTGCATGGCAGTTTTGCAATGATAAATAGTGCCCTCTTTTCCTATCTAGAGGTAAATTGCAGGGTAGGAAATCAAATATGAGCCTCAAGCATGATCATATATACCTGCAATCATAGTTGTTAAAAAATCAAAATATGAGCTTTAATTGTTGTACACTTCTAGGATATTAAATATTCTAAATCATGTTCCCACAGATGGCCACAACCAGGATTAATATGAGAACTTTTAAAGAGGATTGTCGTACATGGTTTAATTTTTTGCGATACCGGTAGAACACATGTAACAATAATGCATTTGTACGGGTTTGTGCTTGCTTCCTCAACACAAATTAGTGGGCAAGGCAATCAGGAACTTTTTGCCACTTTTACTGGAAACCAACGATATCCCACTGTTTTTTTAACAGGCTCAACCTATTTCTGGTAGCCCTTGAAGCTACCATGGTTTTTCGATATCCAAAGACTTATGTTTTTGCATTCTCTTATCCTTTGGCTTGATCCTAACACGCTGAATTTTCATTTCGCAGCACTTACACTGCTTGAGGAACTGTGTCTCATTGAAAAGCTCATATGGTTTGAAATCAATGTTTATATGTAAAGAGATTTGTCTCAGGTGCAACAAAAACAGCAGTTCAGTTTGGTGTGCAAGAGGCCGATAACTATTTGATTTTTTTCTTATCTCTCAGACATGATTAATTTTCTTACCTGTAGGATTATGTACTTTATGACACTATAGCTTCCTATTATCAGTGTTTTTTAGGATGGTATGACCATGTACTGGATGGTATTTCACAAAATGAATGATCTTTATCTTTTCTAAAAAAATCATTGAATTTAATACTTTAGTTGACTAAGCTTTGTAAATTTTACTTACTACGAATCTTAGCTCAAAATACAAGACCTAACTGAGCACATATCAAAGTTCTTATATAAAGAATAACTTTTGCCCAAACACTCATACATTTGGTTGTGTTTTAAGCGAAAAAATACAACCGAAGCTGTTAAATCGTGCATGCAATTGTATTATACTGTATGGATGACCAATAAAATTGCTCCATGTTTTTGAATTATTATATCTCAAGTGTGGATTCATCATATATTTCCTATCTTTCTAATTTCTACCAATAAATATTCCTTGAATATCATAAAATTTTAAAATACTAGCCCGTGCGGCTGCACGGGTTGATGACTAGTATATCTAATTTATGATCTTAATTTTCATTTCAAGCAGTACATCCCTTGATTTGCAAGAACAGGAGTAGAAGGAAATCTTGGTCTTTACTTTGCTGATGACACCCAGGATGTCATATTGACAAGTAGCATGGATTTACAATGATGATTAGTTTAAAACTTGATAAAGATGGTCACTCCTATTTTAATGCGGACCTTTGGAGAAAAATGTCTAAGTGTTATGAACTGAAAGCTGGCAAAAAAATTCTAGTGCGTGCACCACAGCCTGATCTAATTAACATGGATGTTTACTTCCCCAACATCAACAGCCGATCAAAGTCTGATCGAGGTTAGTGTCCTTTCAACTTTCTCCATGCTGTCATATTAATATTTAAGGAACCAATTGATCACTATTTAAGCAACCAATTGTGATATCATATTCTAACTCCGTTCCTAGGCAGTAACAAACTTGATTTACCAACTTATGCGCACTATATATTCTTCTGCCATTTTTTGAATAAATAATACCTTTCCACCTTTTAAGCAGGATATGTTGGATGCATAGTGAATGATCTGTATGTTACTAAGTGTACCAAATTTCACTGGAAGGACTTGAAGCATGTCAAAAACTTTGTTGATAATCTGACAGAGATAGCACAACGTATGAACGCTGGATTTTGGATGAGATTAATTAGACCTATGGTGCACACACTGAACAAGACCAACTATGTGCACAAAACGTTAGTAAAATATCTTATTTTAATGTTGATACTCATAAACTATATATATCTTCAACGATATGTTACAATTGTTTTTTATTCTACATGTCAACAGAAATTGCCCCCTTAGCAGTTCCTGGATTGATTTCCCGGTGTGGTCGAATTACACTTGGGCCTGCTAATAACGCCAAAGTGATTGCAAGGTACTACATTTCCCGCAGAAATGGAACCATTCAAATTAACAAGTTCTCGCTTCTCGTGGCAATGCATCCATATTGGAAAATTGGAGACACTGTTCTACTCATGCTCTACCAAGACACATGCACTACAAGAAATATGTCAACTTATGACCACCACTATTGGTCACTGAAAGGTCACAAATTTCCATTTACGACCTTTTTGTGACCAAAAACAGAAGGTCAAAAGCTGGCCGTCGTAAACTGACTATAGCGACCTTTCTTCTAGAATGGTCACAAACGTTTACGACTAAAAAAAAGGTCGTAAATTTAACGACCAATTGTTTTGGTCACTAGCAATCCGACCACACCACGTCGGATCCACCGTGGCAAGCTGACGTGGCAGACTTACGACCAAATGAAAAGGTCGTAAAATAGAATCAGCCCAGTCCATTTCAGCCGTCTTGATGGGCCAAGCCCAATAATTCAGCCCATTTAAATTTTTTTTCTCTTTATTTTGCTTATCTGCATGGGCCTGGCCCAATAATTTGGCCTTTTATTTTCTGGGAATGGAGCCCTTTTCTGATGATTTTTTTTATATTCCACTATTGTTTTGGGCCACAGCCTTTTTAGTCTAGTTCGAATTTGGGCCTTGGCCTTTTTATTTTCTGTTATGCAGCCTTTTACAAATTTTTTTCTTACAGTCATTTCTTTTTTTAGGCCCAAGCCTTTTTGGTCTATTCTTGTTTGGGCCTTGGCCTTTTTAGAGCCCAGGTTCTCATTTTGCATAACTATAAACAGAAAGCCCAGGTGCACAAGTGATCCACAAGTGATCCACAAGCCCAGGTGCACAAGTGATCCACATAACTTCACAGAAAATGATCCACAAGTGATCACATAACTTCACAGGATCACAGGTTCACAGGTTCACAAGTGCTCTAGTTTAAACAGCAAAATGCAACAAAATGCAACAGCTCTCAGCTCGGCTCCTTAGCTCAAAGGTTCACAGCAAAATGCAACAGGTTCACAGGTTCAACTACCTTAGCTCAAAGACAAAGAGGTTCACAGCACAGCAATGCAACTACTTGCTCAAACTGCACATCCATCAAACTGCCTTAGCTCCAAAGAGAGCCATCAAGTGGGCTAACTTCTCTTCCTGTTCTTGAGACTTCTTGCACAGCAGCTCAAGTTCCTTGTCGCGTGCAGCTTCAGATTCTTTCGCCTTCATCTTGATTGCCGCCAATTCTTCTTGCACCAGTTCAGCTTGAAGCTCGGACCTCTCCAGCTTCTGCTCAAGGTCACGAACATGAGCAGCAACTTTGGCGGAGTTGTTCCTAGATGACTGGAGGCCAACATTCCTGAGGAATGTGCTTTGCTTGACTTCGGGCTTGAGGACTTGTTCGACAATTTCAACAGCAGACTTTGGCTCTTCACCTTCTGGTACCGGCGCTTCCTTCATTTTTTCCATCTCAAGCTAGCATATGGAGGAAAATGATAGGCATTAGTGGGAGATATATTTCACATTTTGCAAACCAAACCAAGCAAGAGAAACCAAACCAGCACACAAATGGATTATTTGAAGTAACCAAACCAGCACACAAAATCTATACAAGAAGATGATGACTAGTGACCTGGAGACATGCAATTGGAACAATATGATCACTTCATTAAGCCTAGAATGGTGGTTCTATATAAGATGGCTTCCCGAGTGAGCCGATCATCAAACTAACATTCAGATCAAATTTCATCATATCATAAAAAATGCATCAAATAGCTACAGCAAGTTTTGATCAAATTTCCATCTCAAGCCTACAATTGGAACAATATGAACTATCATACAACATCAAAGCATGGAACATAGCATGTGTTCTTGACTGGCTCCGAGTCAAACAACATCAAATCATCAAAGCATCAAAGCTGGCTGTGAATCAAACAGGGCAAAGCATGGAGTGACTTACTATAGCAGTCTTGACTGGCTCTGAAAACCCGTGCTTCGTGCTGTTGTGGGTGGCCTTAAACAAGTCAATCGCAGACAGCTCCTCACCCTTACGCTCTTCTTTCTGAAATGTTTTAAAACAAAAATCAAAATGTTATTTAGCAAGAATCAGAAATGTTATTCAATGACGAACCAAAGGTAAGGTCTCTAGAGAAGAGTTCTCACAGTGGCAAAAATGTGTGCTGTGTAGTGCCTGGAACCAGTTCTTTGATTGTACACGACTTTTTGTCGATTCATCTTGTTCGACAAATAGGTTTCCTACAAAAAAGCATACTGTCAGCATGATCTAGCACTAGCATATCATGTGCAGAACATAAAGCATCAAACAAAAAGAGACAAACCTTGTGTCTTGGGGTAGACCACATCTCCACCAGAGCTTGCCATTCACCATCCATTAGATCAGGCACCAGAAACTTAATGCTGACTTTATTTGCGGCTACGGTATCAAAATACTTCTTCTTGATCTGATGGCGGTTGTTCTTTGAATATTTCTGAAGAATATCTTTGCACGAGGTCTTGATGGTCTCCGAGTCCATGTTCATCTCAAAATTTGCCTACCAAGATAGCAAACAAGGTAGGAACAATATTAGTGATCATGCATAGGTGTAACAGAAAATAGATAGCACATTAACTATGAAACAAGTAGCTTACAGCAACTTTCCCAATGTAGTTCTCCAATAGACTAGCATTTTTTTGTATAGCTTGAAGTGAGGAAGAACCGGAAGATGGCTTTTTGCAACGAGTCCACACTCAAAAGCAAGCTTTGCTGCCTGCAGAGGCTTCTCTGGACGAATCATCCCTTCGGCAATTTGGATAGGCACCTTGCTACCAAGCGACTTGGTGATCCTCTCTAGCCCTCTGCCCTTTCTAAGTCTAGTCTTGGGAGTCATTGCATCTGAAAATGAAACTGAACTCATAAATTATAATAGAAATCGACAAATGCAAGAATCAACAAAAGCATACATGATCATTCCATTTGGAAAATGCACTAGTAAAAGATAGCATTGCAAAGGTCAACTTGCCTGATTGAAGCACAAGCTGCTGTTCTTCTTCATTGATGACAGCGCTCCTGTCAATAGAAGGTGCAACAGGGCTGAGGTCTGTGTGGACAGTGCCTGCTTCATCAATGCAGATGGTTCCTGCTTCATCTAGGCAGATAGTGCCATTTCCATCCATGCTGAGAGTGGTTCCTTCATCCATGGGCGGCAACTCATCACCCGTTTGCACCGAGGTCTCTAAGAGTCCATGAGCAGCATACTTTCCTGATGGTCCGTCGCAGTCGCCATCCTTGCTTTCTGCCTTGTGACTCTATCAAGGGAAGGTTCATCAGGTTCCAGGATCCTCTTTTTTTGTACTGGAGCTGGGGCCATCACCCTTCCTGGAGGCATTGTAGGAGATGTTTCTGAGCTCTTGTGCTTCTTGCTGACTGTCTTCTTAACACCAGGCCTCTTCGTCCTAGATTCCTTTAGTGCCTCGTATAAACAGCACGGAAAAAAGCATTAGATCACAAGAGAAATATGTGAGCACAAGGATAACATAGAATAACAGAACCCCAACCCTCCAAGCAAGACAGAGTTTGCACCTTAACAATCTTGTTGACTACAACATCATCCACTTCCTCTCCATCAATAACTTCATCCTCCTTAGGATTGTACTCTAGGTCATCATTGATAACTCCACTACCCTCTTGAACCTCATCACTTCTACCTTCTTGTACACCCTTTGTTTTCCTAATCACCGACGCTATTGCACCGATGCTAAGGGACCGGAACACCTGATTGTTCCTCATGATATTTCTAGCCCTAACCTTCTCGTACTCGGTGAGAGGCTCTTCTTTGCATGATACAGGAAACATAACTATTAGGTGAATGTTTGGAATGCATGGACAGGCAGCCAAACATATCTTATGAAATTTTATTATCATTTAATCCTAGTTATTCAGGTAAGGAAGACTAACAACACACTAGCACAATTAAGCCAGCTTATTCAGATTGCAGCAATACATTTCACTTAGCATATTAAGACACAGATTTTATGAAACTGGCCACAAGGAGCAAGTTGCATACCAACAGTTGGCCTCATGATTGACCTTGTCCTCCTTGCCATGGATGATCTTGAGGTGGTGCTTGCAAAATAGAATAAACAACAATCAGATACAACAGGGATAAAGTAAAATGATGCACTTGTATCAATAAAGGAAAGCATTGGGACCATCATGCACATACGGTGATGTACTGTTATTAATTAAGCAAACATGTAAGTGCACTAAACAAGCATGCATGTACAGTGGAAATATATGTACACTAAACAAGCAAGCAAGCAAAGTGCTACTAATAGAAACAAGCAAGCATTGAAGGAAATTGAAAAGAAGCGAGCAAATACTATTGATACAAACCCTAATTAATAAGAAAGCAAGTAGCTTCTTCTCCATGTGCTACTGGTACAAGCAAGTACTGCTAATGGAAACCCTAATTAAGCATGTATGCTTGCAAGCAACATGTATGTTAGCAAGCAAGCAACATGAACTAGTGAATTAGTGTCATGTACACATGCTTAGACAGTCTGACAGCAAGCTAGACGAGTATATCATGAGGACCTTCAAAACAACTAGATGTTTCCACTAGTAAAGCTTGAAACAACAGTACTTGCAGAAGTACAAAAGCAGATGAAAAAAATACTCTCAACTGCTCAATAAAGTTCCCGGTCTTTGCAACAACAACAACAACAAAAAAAGGCGAGAGGGCCACACGGGACGGCCTCTATGCTGATAAAGAAATGCTCATCTGAATCATGAAATTCCACTATAGCTTGGTGACTGAACACAACACCTTCTACTTAACACAAATTGCTTTTGTGTTTGAGTACAGAAAGAACACCATACCCGCAAAAAAAGGACAGATCATGGGCAACCATAGAACGATATTACAACATCTTGGGCTAGCACAAGGCATCATTTTCGATGAAATCAAAGGGAAATAAACTACTGGTTTCATAGGGGTGAATCGTGATGATGACAACATTCACTTGGCCATACATCTCATCAGAGAGATACGACATAAACACCAGGTTCAGAAACATCAGTGACACAGCGCCCCGCTCACAAGAGCGGTAAACACGCCACGAACCAAACCAATGCACAAGCACAATATAACCAAACACACAACAAACCCACCCATAACCTCAAAACAACAGGAATGGGTAGCATGAGAGGCCCTGAGGGGCACCTTCTCCAAGTGCTACTGATACAAGCCAAGTAATTAAATCATACACAAAGCAACATGAACCATGAACCAGAGGGAGGTCTTCCTCAAACCTCATCCACCTCCTCATCCATCCCCATCCCCTAAAATCATGCACTTCCTCTCCATCAACATGAACCCTAAACCATGAGGGGGATCAAACACTACAAGTGCACAAGGACACGCATGCAACATAACCAACTGTGACCCAAGCCAAGCACCATGAGTGAATCTGGCGAGCACGTTTTGGATCAGTAGGGTTCGAGCAGGGAGGGAGGAGCCGACGCGCGAATCCTAACCCTAGATCGACAAGAAAACGAATCCTGGCCCTAGATCGACATGAACAAGAACAAGAACCAGGAGCTCGATGAACATGAACATGAACAAGAACAAGAACCAGGAGCTCCAATTAACATGAACAAGAACCACCAGGAGCTCGTAGATCAACCGAATCCTAACCCTAGATTGACCGAATCCTAACCCTAGATCGACCGAATCCTAACCCTAGGTCGACCAGGAGGGGGATCTACCAAACCCTAGGGGGAGAGGGGAGAGGAGAGGGGTACCTGTCGCCGTCGTCGATCGTTGATGATGTGGATGATGTAGCCACCGTCGCCGATGTACTCACTGTCGTTGATGTAGCCGTCGATGTAGCAACCGTCGTCGAGGGGAGAGAGAAGGGTGGATTCGTCGTCGGGGTGGGCGGCGCACCGCGGTGCGGCGTGGCGGGGCGGCACGGAGCAGGGGAGGGAGTGGTCGTCGGCGGGGAGGGAAATTTTGGGAGAGGGAAATTTTGGTGGAGGGAAAATTTTGGTCTGGGAGGGAAATCCTTTTGGGTTTGGGTGTAGAAAAAAATAGGGTTTTTTTTGTAAACTTTGTAGAAATCATGGTTAAAATCATACCGAGTAGCTCAAGAAAATGCTGGTATTGCAAGTTTAGTATTTTTGCTAGTTGGTAGGCCACATTTGATGATGTGACGAGGAGGTCTCCCATTTTTTTGAATTTTTTACGGTGTTTTCAAAAACCGGCCAATTTCGTCGCGGCGGCCGTCCGTGGCTAGGGCTTGAGCCATGCAAATCTGTTGTCGATTCTGTGACGAAATGCCTACCTATGAAGATAAAAAGCATTTTTAGTGAAAATAACGGGGAAGCTATGGAGGACCCGCAGTTCAAATTCCAGTCGGTTCCAGCTGAATCGGCCGAAGGTGGTCCGAATTGCCGGGAGTAGCTACGAGGGTCGGAAATGCATGCTTTTTGGCGACCGTCCGTAAAATAGGGCCTACTTTGAGATAGACATGGAATGGCGCCGTTTGGGGTGCCCCTCCTTGTAGCCGCTTCACGAAAAACGCATGTCTTCTGCATTCAAAAAATGAAAAACGGTTTTTTTTGTTAAACAAGTTGGAACCTCGCTTTGGCAGCATTGTTTGCCATCACAAGACGGAGGCATGCGCCCAATTTGGGCATATTATCAGAAACTATTCAATGGATGCGGCCATATCATTGCTAGTTTGGCTTGAAAGGCATGAATCTTCGTTCATGGTAGGTCGTTTTTGAGAACACTTTTTCAAGAAAACGCCGGTATTGCAAGTTTAGTATTTTTGCTAGTTGGTAGGCCACATTTGATGATGTGACGCGGAGGTCTCCCATTTTTTTGAATTTTTTTGAATTTTTTACGGTGTTTTCAAAAACCGGCCGATTTCATCGCGGCGGCCGTCCGTGGCTAGGGTTTGAGCCGTGCAAATCTGTTGTCGATTCTGTGATGAAATGCCTACCTGTGAAGATAAAAAGCATTTTTAGTGAAAATAACGGGGAAGCTATGGAGGACCCGCAGTTCAAATTCCAGTCGGTTCCAGCTGAATCGGCCGAAGGTGGTCCGAATTGCCGGGAGTAGCTACGAGGGTCGGAAATGCATGCTTTTTGGCGACCGTCCGGAAAATAGGGCCTACTTTGAGATAGACATGGAATGGCGCCGTTTGGGGTGCCCCTCCTTGTAGCCGCTTCATGAAAAATGCATGTCTTCTGCATTCAAAAAATGAAAAACAGTTTTTTTTGTTAAACAAGTTGGAACCTCGCTTTGGCAGCATTGTTTGCCACCACAAGACGGAGGCATGCGCCCAATTTGGGCATATTAGCAGAAACTATTCAACGGATGCGGCCATATCATTGCTAGTTTGGCTTGAAAGGCATGAATCTTCGTTCATGCTAGGTCGTTTTTGAGAACACTTTTTCAAGAAAACGCCGGTATTGCAAGTTTAGTATTTTTGCTAGTTGGTAGGCCACATTTGATGATGTGACGCGGAGGTCTCCCATTTTTTTGAATTTTTTTGAATTTTTTACGGTGTTTTCAAAAACCGGCCAATTTCGTCGCGGCGGCCGTCCGTAGCTAGGGTTTGAGCCGTGCAAATCTATTGTCGATTCTGTGATGAAATGCCTACCTGTGAAGATAAAAAGCATTTTTAGTGAAAATAACGGGGAAGCTATGGAGGACCCGCAGTTCAAATTCCAGTCGGTTCCAGCTGAATCGGCCGAAGGTGGTCCGAATTGCCGGGAGTAGCTACGAGGGTCGGAAATGCATGCTTTTTGGCGACCGTCCGTAAAATCGGGCCTACTTTGAGATAGACATGGAATGGCGCTGTTTGGGGTGCCCCTCCTTGTAGCCGCTTCATGAAAAACGCATGTCTTCTGCATTCAAAAAATGAAAAACGGTTTTTTTTGTTAAAAAAGTTGGAACCTCGCTTTGGCAGCATTGTTTGCCATCACAAGATAGAGGCATGCGCCCAATTTGGGCATATTAGCAGAAACTATTCAACGGATGCGGCCATATCATTGCTAGTTTGGCTTGAAAGGCATGAATCTTCGTTCATGGTAGGTCGTTTTTGAGAACACTTTTTCAAGAAAACGCCGGTATTGCAAGTTTAGTATTTTTGCTAGTTGGTAGGCCACATTTGATGATGTGACGCGGAGGTCTCCCATTTTTTGATTTGTTTTGAATTTTTTACGGCGTTTTCAGAAACCGGCCGATTTCATCGCGGCGGCCGTCCGTGGCTAGGGTTTGAACCGTGCAAATCTGTTGTCGATTCTGTGATGAAATGCCTACCTGTGAAGATAAAATGCATTTTTAGTGAAAATAACGGGGAAGCTATGGAGGACCCGCAGTTCAAAATCCAGTCGGTTCCAGCTGAATCGGCCGAAGGTAGTCCGAATTGCCGGGAGTAGCTACGAGGGTCGGAAATGCATGCTTTTTGGCGACCGTCCGTAAAATAGGGCCTACTTTGAGATAGACATGGAATGGCGCCGTTTGGGGTGCCCCTCCTTGTAGCCGCTTCACGAAAAACGCATGTCTTTTGCATTCAAAAAATGAAAAACGGTTTTTTTTTGTTAAACAAGTTGGAACCTCGCTTTGGCAGCATTGTTTGCCATCACAAGACGGAGGCATGCGCCCAATTTGGGCATATTATCAGAAACTATTCAACGGATGCGGCCATATCATTGCTAGTTTGGCTTGAAAGGCATGAATCTTCGTTCATGGTAGGTCGTTTTTGAGAACACTTTTTCAAGAAAACGCCGGTATTGCAAGTTTAGTATTTTTGCTAGTTGGTAGGCCACATTTGATGATGTGACGCGGAGGTCTCCCATTTTTTTGAATTTTTTTGAATTTTTTACGGCGTTTTCAAAAACCGGCCGATTTCGTCGCTGCGGCCGTCCGTGGCTAGGGTTTGAGCCGTGCAAATCTGTTGTCGATTCTCTGATGAAATGCCTATCTGTGAAGATAAAAAGCATTTTTAGTGAAAATAACGGGGAAGCTATGGAGGACCCGCAGTTCAAATTCTAGTCGGTTCCAGCTGAATCGGCCGAAGGTGGTCCGAATTGCCGGGAGTAGCTACGAGGGTCGGAAATGCATGCTTTTTGGCGACCGTCCGTAAAATAGGGCCTACTTTGAGATAGACATGGAATGGCGCCGTTTGGGGTGCCCCTCCTTGTAGCCGCTTCACAAAAAACACATGTCTTTTGCATTCAAAAAATGAAAAACGGGTTTTGAATTCTTACGGTGTTTTCAAAAACCGGCAGATTTAGTCACGGCGGTCATCCGTGGCTAGGGTTTGAGTCATGTTTTTAGCATTCAAAAAATGAAACTTATATTGTTTCATACAGGAGCATGCACAAAAACCCATAATTACCAAACTGAATATTCATTGTTAAAAACATGACTTGTTTAGATGACACTGTCATACAGCATCCATGAGCATGCACAAAATTAAACATGACATACTTAACATTGACATGTTCATATTACACTAACAAGCTTAAACCTAACATCTTCACTCCTCCTTCTTCTCCTTCATCAACCTGATGCGCTCAGAGTGGCGAATCCCAACGCGGATGTACTCCTCTACCACAATTGGCATGGTCCTGTCGCCAAGCTGTGGGATTGCAGGCGCCGCCACCATCGCAAGGTCGTTGTCCGCCACCACCATCGCGAGGTCGTCGTCCGCCACCACCATAGCAAGGTCGTCATCCGCCACCACCATAGCAAGGTCGTCATCCGCCACCACCATAGCAGGGTCGTCGTCAGCCACCACCATAGCATGTTCGTCGTCAGCCAGAATAGGCTGCTCCTTGTCATCCCCGCTCTGCTCCTCGTCGTCATCCCCGCTCTGCTCCTCGTCATCCCCGCTGCTGCTCCCATTGCCTGGACAAATGCAACAAAGTGTGAACATGGTGTTGTCATCGTGCAGGTAGAGGAAGCCAAAAGGTCAGGAAGAAGAGAGGCAGAGAGCTTACTGGCATCGCCGTCATGCTGGTAGTACATGCGGCACATGGTGTTGTCGAACATCTTCACGGTGAACATGGCGTCGCCGTCGTAGCGGAAGACAAGGAAGTACCCGAGCTGTAGCTCATGGGCGCGGGCGAAATGCTCCCAGCCGGGCCCTAGGTACATGTGGCCTTCACCATCAAACACCACCAACACTTCCCACAGCCTGTGAAGCCCGCTGCCGGCCTCCCGCAGCTTCACTTTGTGTGGCTCACGGCCGGCGAGCATCTTCGCAAACTTGTCAGGCAGCCTCTGCAACGAGGGTCAAGCAGTGGTTAATTGTGGCAATCAAGCACTAGACAGCAGAGTGATGATAAAGAAATGAGTGATGATAAACATACCTGCCTACTGCAAGATTTCTCAATTATGATCTCGAAGAACTCGAAACCTTCCAAGCCAGCCATCTCACTTATCTGAAAAGCAGCATTGTAAATTAAACAAGCACATCAACATCAATAGCATAGTAAACTAACACTAAAACAAGCACATCAACATCAACAGCAACAACAACATCATCAGGTGACCACCAACAGCAACAACACTAAAATCTACTATAAATTGACCAGAACCATATCTACTATAAATTGACCAGAACCATATCTATTATAAATGGACCAATAGTGTACAGCAAAACAACAGTTTCAATATTACACAAGAAAGAAGTCTCAGGTTTATCAAGCACAGCAAAACAACAGTGTGACTGAAGAAAATTATAGCAGGAAATACTTCATGCATCGTCAATAGAACCATACAGAATTTTTATGATGCCTCCAGTTTCTCAAGATAAAACTAGCAGCATCCAACATGCTTTGGCATTCATCTCTTGATCGTCAAAATAAACCATAGAGAATTCCACAAAAAAAATTCAAAGACCACAACCCATGATTCTAGGCAAAAGAAACAACAATGTGTACAGAGACAAGCTTCTTTTTCACTTAATATTCAGAATATGCCAGATACACCCAAGGACAAACATGCATTACAACTTATCTTAAGAGAATTAACTACTGTACAAATGCAGTTCATACGTACAAATGGACAATGAAGCCCTGCTATGACAACAACACTGGATGATGATAGTCCAATGCTTAGAAAGAATGACCTGGACAACACTGGTTAAAGCAAGCCATAGTAATAACTCACCTCCAATGCTATATTAGCTGGAAAGGAGCATCTATCTATTAAAGAACATCTGTGAGGAAACATAATCCAATCCCTAATAATCCAACCCTAATCTAATCTAATGCAGTCCCAATCAAACCCTAAGCAAATCAAACCCTAATCTAATCCAATCCCTATCTAATCTAATCCAATCTAGGCGACGGCAAGAACCCTAATCTAACCAGTAGCAGAAAACTAATCCAACCAGGAAGGAGAGAGAGAGGAAGGATGCATACCTCGAGAGAGAGAGGAAGGAGTCGGCGGTGGTGGGAGAGGATGGAGCCGGCAGCGGTGGGGAGGCCGGCGGTGGGAGAGGAAGGAGCCGGCAGCGGTGGGCGGCACCGTCGATGGAGAGGAGGAGCGGGTCGAGTGGTGAGGAGAAGTGGGGAAAAGAGAGGGAGCGGATCCACTTATCAGCAAGTTCAGTGTTTGCTACGTGACTGGTTTGATATAGAAAAAAGTTCCTGTACTCAATAAACAGCCTCATCCTAGCTTAGTGGTAGAAACATAGTAATATAAGCACATGGTCGTGGGTTCGAGTCCCCGCTTGCGCACAATTTTTGGGCACAAATTAAGCGCACATTTTTTGGCCGCGCGAAATAAGTGAAATCAGTATTTTCTGGGCAGAGTAGCAAACTGGTCCACTTGTCAGCGAGTGGGTCGAGTGGCCCACTTGTCAGCGAGGTATGTGTTAAATACTTGTCTGGTTTAACAATTTGAATAGAGATGGCATAGAGTAGATGATCAGTAGCCTCTTCCTAGCATAGTGGTACAAAAACAGTGAAGCGAGCGCACGGTCGTGGGTTCGAGTCCCCGCTCGCGCATATTTTTTTGCTCATAGTGAAATGATGCAAAATTCAGTTGCTCTGACCAAAACATCTTCAGTTCAAAAAAACATGAATTAAACATCTTCAGTTCTGAAACTTCACATCACAACCAAAAACTACAACCATAAGTCTCATTGATATCCAAAATGCACAACCATCAGGATCACATCCAAAATGTGTTTTGCATCCAAAATGCTTACAAAATACTACAACCATCAGGATCACATCAAATGCTTACACAAGGAAATCAAATGTTTTGCATTTTTCATCAACATTTTGTCGCAGGATCACACCACTACAAACATCAGGATCTTCAAGCATTTTGCTACCTGGAGATAATTGTAGTACATCAGGATCACCATGCATATGCACAAGAAGGATCACTACAGAGAGTTAGAAGGATCACCAAGGAGACCAAATTTACCTTCATGTCCATTCGCTACTCATCGTCGTCGATACAAAAACAAGGAACTCTATGCCCACTCCTGTTTTCCTCATCATCACTCCAATATTGCAGCATAGTATGATCAGTCCGGTTTTCCTCATCCTCGCTTTCATGTCCATCCTCTACCACCTTTCTTCTTTTCTTGATGCCTTCAACTGTTGCAGCACCAACGATCACATGTTCCCGGTCCCTTCGCACTCTGCTTTGCACCGGAACTTCCATAGAGTCATCATCAGCTTGCAACGGAACTTCCGTAGAGTCATCATCTTGGTATGTTAGTCCACCATCACTGGGGCCCTTTTCCACTTCAGTTTCAGTCACACTCCACAAGTGTCTGTGCTGAAAGTTTTGCACAACTCGCCATTTTCCGTGCATAAGAGTGTCTGGCAGATAAAACACCATTGTTGCTTGTGTTGTTAGAATAAAGGGATCACTCTTATACCAGCACCTTGCAGTGTTGATGCTTTTGAAGTGGCCATCATATTTGACAAAAGAGTCTCTCCTCTTCTTGCTACCAAGCTCAAACCAGTCACAGCGAAATAAGACAACCGAGCGATGGATGCCTCCACTAGAGTTGTACTGCAACTCTACGATGCTTCAAACCTGACCATGGAAGTCAATGATCTCACCATCATGTGACCCCTCAGTGACGATTCCACTATTCTGTGTCTTCCTTTTTTCCTCGCGGTCAACGGTGTGGTACCGGACACCGTCAGCGATGCATGCTGAATATACTCTCACTCGCTTATCCGGTAAGCATGCCAAAGCAAATAGATCATCACTGACCTTCTTCTCCTCATGCAACTTTCCAATCTGCACAAATAAACCATTTAGCAAACAATGGTATTTAACAATGGGTGAGTAACATAGAAAACATAAAACATGTGGCTAAAGATCTCACATGATTCTTAAACCAATTAGCAAACACCTTGGCAACCCTTTTATCAACATTGATATTGCTTTCTTCCTGATTTAACTCTTCCTTGCATTTCCTACAATGCCAACAAAACATGTGAATTAAAACATTTGGCTGGTGCCAACCCAAGCAATATATATATATATATATATATATATATATATATATATATATATATATATATATATAATGAGTGCACAAGATATAACGTACTCGATATATGGTAGAACCTCGGCGCAATTGTTGAGCACAAACCAAACCATCTTGTCATACTCATCACCAGCCTCCAAGTATTGTGAGGCTCCAAGAAAGTTCACACCATGGTTGAAAACAGAGACATCACCACTTTGCGAATCAGACCGCTCTCTATTTCTGCCCGGCCGGTTCCATCTTGTTTCCACATCACCAAAGTATCTAGAGCAAAAAGTCAAGCGCTCGTCAACGACATATGCTTCAGCAATAGAACCTTCAGGTCTTGCTGTGTTTCGCACATAACGCTTACAAGTAAGCAGCCTTCTTTCGATTGGGTACATCCAACCGTATTGCACAGGGCCTCTAAGCATTGCCTCTTTGGGTAAGTGCACCGCCAAATGGACCATCACGATGAAGAAAGCTGGAGGGAAAATCTTCTCGAGCTTGCAAAGAATAATTGGGATTTCTTTTTCAAGTCTTTCCAAGACAGTTAACTTGAGGGTTTTGCAGCACAGTTCTCTAAAGAAATTTCCAAGCTCAGCAACCGCTTCATATATATCCTTGTGCATGATTCCTCAGAGGCCCGCCGGTAAAATCCTTTGGAGGAGGATGTGACAATCATGGGTTTTCAGTACTGAAAGCTTGAATCCATCAGAAGTAACACACTTTGCTAAGTTAGCAGCATAACCATCTGGAAATTTCACCGCTCTTAGGAATTCACAGAATGCAAGCTTTTGTTCTTTATTCATTGTATACCATGCTCGTGGAATTTCAAATGAATCTTCATCTTCATTGTGCTGTAGATGCAAATCTTCTCTTATGCCCATGTCCTCCAAATCAAGCCTAGAACTAACGGTGTCCTTTGTCTTCCCTTCAATGTTCAGAAACGTCCCTAGCAGATTCTCGCATATGTTTTTCTCAATGTGCATTACATCGAGATTATGCCTTAATTTCAGATCAGCCCAGTATGGCAGGTCCCACAAACAAGACCTCCGGTCCCAACATTGACCTTCCTCACGCTTTCTTTTCTTCGCCAGCTTTCCTGGTCTCACATCTTTCACCTTTTCAAGTTGCTTCTCCAGCTCTTCTTTAGTGAATTCAGCTGGCTTGTCACGGGTTTCATTCTCACCATTAAAATCTTTGCTTCTTCGCCAGCGATGGTTTCGGGGAAGAAAGCGGCGGTGCCCAATATAGCATATCTTGCTCCTTATTCTCTTTGAGCAAGGGTCTTTGTCACAATGGACACAAGCCTGATAACCCGCTGTGATCCTCCCAGACAGAGTGTGCAGAGCCGGGAAATCATGGATGGACCATATGATCGCAACACGTAGATTGAACTTTTCTTCCAGACTCAAGGCATCGTATGTAGGTACACCAGTCCAGAGCTGAAGCAGTTCTTCTATGAGGGGCTCCATAAAGACATCAAAATCCTTTCCTGGAGAATCTGGACCCGGGATAAGCAATGACATCATGAAGTTGGACTGATCCATGCATGCCCATGGTGGCAGGTTGTACGGCACCACAAAAACTGGCCACATGCTATAAGACGTGCTCATGTTCCCAAACGGATTAAACCCATCTATGGCAATGCCAAGTTTTATGTTCCTTGGATCTGCAGCAAAATCAAAATGTATACGGTCAAACTCTTTCCATGCCTCTCCATCCGCTGGATGGCTCAGCTCATTGTCCACAGGTTGCCGCTTCAGCTTGTGCCACTGTACCTCACGTGATGAACATCCGCTGCAGCCTTAGTATCAAGGGAAAGTGCCTCAGTACCTTCTCTAGTATTGACTTCTTCCCATCAGCATCTTTCCACCTAGATGCATTGCATTTTGGACAGTTGTCATGCTTTGCTAAATCCTTCCGAAACAAGATACAGTTATTTGGGCACACATGTATTGACACATAACCTAACCCCAGCCTGCGGATTATGCTCAATGCTTCATCATGAGATCTGGGAACACAACTATTAGGGAATTGCAAGCTCAAAAGACGGAGTATTGCGTTGAATGCGGCATTGCTAATCCGGTAGAAAGACTTGATGTGGAGTAACTTCACGGTGAAGGTAAATCTTGAAAATTTACCCCCTTCATGAGCTGCGCGCTTCACCTCCTCTAACACCTCAGCAAACAATGATTTCTGTCCATCAGCACGATCTTCAGCATCGTACAAATCCTTCAATAGGTCAGGAATCCTATCATCTTCATGCCCATCCTCTTCCTCCAAAACAGCATTATCTCGCAAAACCTTTTCCATGAAATCAATGCCAGCATCACCACCACCCATTATATGAGGGGCCTCTGTATCAGCTTCGAAATGTTGAGGTTATCTGTCTAAAGGTTCTCCATGATATATCCATCTATCATATGTGCTGGACATCCCATTAAGAAGAAGATGATATTCCACTCTTCCTTGAGCCATTCTTGGACGGTTGAGGCATTCACAACATGGGCAAAGAATGTGAGCATCGTTGGCAAAATTTGCCGGAACAAATGCCATGAAATCATCAACTCCTTTCATATGTTCTTTCGAAAACTTTCTAACTCCTTTTCTAATCCAGCTTCTGTCCATCTGCCAAAGACAACAAAATGTTGCAACTTAGCAAACATGATGGTTCACAAAAAACAGAGGTGGTTAAACAACCAACAATAACAATATATGCTGCCACTAAGAACTATTTTGGTTAAACCACCAAAAATAACACCACTGTCAATTTACATGAATGCCATTTCCAAGATTACATCAAATCTACATCAATGAGAGTTTTCCTAGTTCACATCTAATCTACATCATTATTCAGGTCCTTTCAAAGATTTGAGGCTGAAATTTCAGAGGTGTAACATCAAATCTACATCAAACCCAGGATCCTGTTTCAGGGAAAGACCAACTCGAGCTCTGTTCTATTGATTGCTGACAACATAATTTACCAGTAACAATTGACTGAATTCCAAAAGAATTCTTAACAATTTCATCAACAACAATTCTCCTAATAATTTCATCAACAGAAATTCTCTTCACAATTTCTACCAAATTCATCAATGACATTTCCAAGCTTACAACAAACCTACATCAAATCACTCTATGTGTGTGTGGAGATTCTCCTAACAAATCTACATCAAATCATTGACATCAACAGAGAGGAGAGGGGGAAGAGGAGGGGGGGGGGGAAGGAGAGAGGTGCATACGTGGGCAAGGTCTGCTTGCGGCGGTGGCGACTCCCCCATGCTCGGCGGCGGTGAGTCCCCCATGCGTGGGCGAGGCGAGCGGCGAGGTCACCGTTCCTGTTGTGGGCCCCGCCCCTGCCCCCGCCTCCGCCCCTGCTGGTTGCTTCCGCCGCGAGGCCGTGGGCGAGGTCACCTGCAGCGAGGTCGTGGGCAAGGTGAGTTGATTCGGCTGCCAGCCCCGCCCGCCGGCCGCCGCTCGCCGCCCACCGGCCCACCTAGTTGCTTCCGCCGCCGCCCGCCGCCACCTGGTCGGAAGACCTAGAAAAACGCTAAGTGTTGCTCTGCTCGATGCCACCCGCTGCCACCTGGTCGGAAGGCCCCACTTGTCAATGATACGAGAGAGCCGTAGTTTTATATAATGTATAGATAAATTCCCATACCTAAGCAACTGTCCCTCTCTAGCCCAGCGGTAGCGAGCGAACGAAGCTAGCGCGAGGTCGTGGGTTCGAGTCCCGCCTCGCGCCTCTTTTTTGGGCGAATTAAGCACTCGGCCCCACCTGTCAAGTGGGTCCTGCATGTTAGTGTGTGCCTCGTCTGTTGTTGAATATTAACATTTTAAACAAAAATGACACCTAGACAGTGACACATAAGCGAGGTTGGTGAGGTGGCTGCCTAATCATCCGCTTTACGTGTTGTATTGGTCAAACTCAAGTGTAGTGACCATGTTGTATTTGTCGTTATCAGCTAGGCGTGAGGCAGTGGACATTGCTTCCCGCTTTACGACCATTTCCTCTAATGGCATTATGACCTTTCTGACCAAAATGGTCGTTATGGTTTAGGGTTTAGAGCCCCCCAGACAGCTTTTGACCAATTGGTCTAAAATGGTCATAAATTTATGACCAATTCTTCGAGGGTCACTGACAGAAGGTCATAAGTTGACATATTTCTTGTAGTGAGGAGGGCTCTTCATTTTCATTGACGAGATGCCGAGTCGCCGTGATCAAGCTGCTTCCTGTGGATAGTTGTGGTTGTTGGCCCTCAACCTCTTAAAATGTGCTAGCTGTTACTATAAATGTTAAGTATGTAGATATGGACCATATGGTTGTTGGCCCTTAGCCTCTTAAAATGTGATAGTTGTTACTATGTTAAGTATGTAGATATGGACCATATGGTTGCCAAAACCATTATCGGTGTACAAAAGTAGGGGCCTTTTGCACCCCTTTACTTGTGCACAGGCAGTTGTAGCCACACCTACGACCACGCTTGGTGGGGCAGAGGAAGCAAGATACAAGACTACCACAGCCGCGCTCAAAGCCGGAGGCACGAAGAGCAAAGGGACAAGGTGGGCTCGCCCCGGCAAGAGCCTTGCCGGGGCGGCCTACGTGGCCCCGGCAAGAGCCTTGCCGGGGCGGCCTACCCAACACCAGCAGGACCACCACCTTTGAGCATGAGAGTTCCGACACCATTGACAACATTGGAACCAAGGCTCGGGAGGCACCTGCATGGTGGCATGCAGATCTTTGTGAAGACTGAAGGCCTACAAGACTAGATGAGAACCAGAAGACGAAGGCCCCCGGAAGACCCTTGCCGGGGGCGCCCACAAGACCCTGGGAAGACCCTTGTCGGGGCCCCGGCAAGACTCTTGCCGGGGACATCGGCGGGGCCACAACCGAGCCCGCACTTACCAAGGTTTCACTGCCCCATGGCCGTTCCTACACAGCAGCCAGCCTGCCAACTAGGCATGCACCTACGTGGCAGCATGCAGCTTCTAGGCCAACCAGGCAAGCACCTGCGTGGTGGCATGCAGATCTTTGTGAAGACCCTACCACTGCACCAGCGCAGCAGCTGCCTCGTCAGCTTGGACGCGCGTTGAAGCGAGGCGAGGCGGCGGCTGATGAGACGAGCTTCCTTGCCGTCCCCGATAAAGCAAGAAGACACGTCGGCGACGCATTAAATGCGTTTTGTCCCACAATGTCAGGGATAGACTTATACACTGTACATACTTCCACCTCATGTGTGCCACTGTGGCGACCCCTTTGACATATAAAAGGAGGCCCGAGGCGTACTGAGGAAGGATTCAGACTTTTTCGGCTAGGCATGCACTGCAGCCAGTTCAAGAGCTCAAGAACACCAAATATACACAAAGCAGGACTAGGGTATTACGCATCGCTTGCGGCCCGGACGTGGATAAAATTCCCCCATGTTGATCTTCTAAACCCGCTCTTCGCACAGCCCCGCGCCCTGCCAACCGTAGTAGGGATTCCTTGTGATCCCATAGGTGTCGTTCTTGAATGCCTGACATCTTTGGCGCGCCAGGTAGGGGGCGCAAGCTGTGAAGAATCTAGTTTAGAAGTTAGTGCATCAACTTCGTCATCGTGATGGCCCCCAAGAAGAAGTGGATCACAGCAATCGGGTCGTCCAGAGCAGGCCCGTCCGCACCAGCATGGGCAGGCGACGGGGTGGCCACGGATGGAGCCGGAGGCGTGGACCGCGAGCATCCATGACACTCTGGCAATCGGAGCCAAGCGAGCGGCGTTGTTCGGACCCGAGACGATGAGCCACACGTCCCTGGGTCCGGGGGCAAGGCCGTGCTGCCGACAGGCGACACAACAACCTCTATGACGCCCCAGCCGGCGCACGCGCTGCGGCTTTCCTAGGCCGCGCGCGGTGAACAATGCCGCGACGTCGGTGCCCGTGGGCGCCGCCGCGGGAAGAGCCCTTTGCGTCACTCCCAGGACGCATCGGGCCGGCGTGCGCACCTGGACGCCGGCGGAAGAGGTGCGCGACCGTGAGACTGTGATAGAGCTCCTTCTAACGTGGTTAGAAGTCAGAGCGCGTCACGATCCACATAGCTTTCGCTGCGACCCACGCCAGCAGAAGCGTTGGCGCGCGTGCAACTACTCCTCGACTTTCCTCCCGCCGTGGAGAAGCTGGACGGGTGGAGAGCCACCATCCGGAGCCTCATCAGCTTCGCCAACAAAGATGAACCACGGCTAGCGGGACCCTCGTGTCGGTGCTCGGTAGAGCCGGTTCACGCCGGAGGAGGGAGGACTGGGGGTGCTGCGACCACGGTGCACTCCCCTCCCCCACGCCAGCAACGGCAGCCGTCGGCTCGTCGGGGCAACGCTTGTGACGACGTTTCCACAACGTCGTCCAACCCGCGGGCCCGCTGCGACCAACGTCAAATTCTTCGAGAGCGAGCTCAGGAGGAGGCTCGGACCACCATCGAGCGGCGGCGGGAAGCACGCCATCAGTCAGATAGGCGTGCGGGACCCACTACGGACCACCCAATGCCGGGGGGTTCTGGCGACCTACCTTACGAAGTGGGTTGTCCGGCCTTTACCCGTGAGCTATGGCAGTTCCAGTGGCCCTCCCACATCATGTTCAAGCCTGATGTTGGGGAAAAGTACAATGGCAAGACTCACCCGTCAGAGTTCCTCAGCATCTACACCATCGCGATGCAAGCCGTTGGGGCTCGTGACGACAAGGTGCTCGCCAACTACTTTGCATTGGCACTTAAGCCCAACGTTATGTCATGGTTGATGCACCTGCCAGTGGATTCCATCTCTTCTTGGTCGGATCAGTGCCACGAGTTTGTTGGCACCTTTATCGGAGGCCACCAAGCTCCTGGCCAGGCAAGCGATTTGCATGTCATCCCCAGAAGGAGGGTGAGTCCCTGCGCAAGTACACACAAAGGTTCAGACGTGTACAGTACAACATCCCAGATGTTCACCCCGATGCTGTCATCATTGCATTCCATCAGAATGTGCGCAATCGCAAGATGCGTGAAGAGCTGGCGATGAACAAGGTCAAGGATGTAGCTGAGCTTTATGTTCTGCCTGACAGATGTGCTCGGGCTGAAGAAGGAAGGAAGTACCCTGTCAAAGATGCCAGTGCGGAAACCGACTCCATAGACGAAGACGCCACCGCCCCAGCAAAGAAGGGCCGACGCCGCAGTATGAAGCATAAGGGCAAGACCGTGCTTGCCGTTGAGGGATCTGGCGACCCCGGTGCCGCCAAGAAGGCCAAGGCTGACGACCCCGGCAAGGAAGTTGCCGGGTGCACCGCTTGCCGGGCCTTGGCAGCTGCCGACAAGCAGGAGGCTCCGACAAGCAGTATTGCAAGATCCATCGCACCAAGGGGCACGACCTCTAGAACTGTCAATAGGTTGAGCTGCTTGCTGAGAAATAGAAAGCCGAATATGAGAGGCGGGACAAGGAGAAGGGCCAGGATGGTGCTGAGGGGTCCGGCAAGAAGCATGGTGGCCAAGGAGGTCGCCGTGGCAAGGATAATCAACTAGAGAGGCCCGCTCAGGGCCGTGAAAAGAAGGAGGAGGATGATGATCATGGTGAGGACGACAAGTCCGACGAGCACGAGTTCCAGAAAGCTACGGAGGCCACGTGAGTTGACGGTAGCGCCTCGTTGCATACCTCTCAACACCAGCTGAAGTGGTTGGCATGTGAGGTCACTGCGGCAGAGCCATCATTCGATGCCGAGAAGCCACTGAACTGGTCCATCACACCTATCATCTTTGACACCGAGGATCACCCTGATCGCACAACTACTGTCGGGTGTTTGTTGTTGTTGGTTTCACCAACAATACGCAACCTCAAGGTGACGAAGGTGCTAGTTGATGGTGGGGCCGGTCTGAACTTGATCTCGCGTGCTGTGATTGAGAGGCTGCAAATCCCTGATGGAGATCTCGAGGAGACAGGCACGTTTCAAGGAGCCAACCCAGGGAGGAGTCAGCCGAAAGGTAAAATCATGTTTCCCGTTACATTCGAGGGCGAGCTGAACTACAGGACGGAGAAGATTGTTTTTGATGTCTCCAATATCCCCCTGCCCTACAATGGGATCCTCGGCCGCCCAGCGCTGACCAAGTTCATGGCGGCATCACATTACACCTGCAACACGTTGAAGATGCAGCAATTGCCACCAAGGCACTTGCTCCTACCGCTGTAGCCCCAGGAGGGAAAAAGACCAGCAAGACCTCTTCCAGCAAGACCTCCTGCACCTACTCCGGAAAGCGCGCCTCTTCGGAGTGTAGCGCTCCCGTTGAGGACGTGCCGGAGAGCTCCACCGGCAAGAGCAAGAAATCCAAGGCAGCACCACAAGAGACCAAGAAGGTGCCCATCAAGGAGGATGGCACGGGCGGGGCTTTTACTATAAGCTCCACCCTTGACAGCAAATAGGAAAGCGCGCTTGTCGCCTTCTTGCGGGCAAATGTCGATGTGTTTGCATGGCAAGCATCCGACATCCCCGGCATTCCCAGGAAGGTGATTGAGAACCATCTTGTTGTCTGTCCTCATGCGCGTCCCATCAAGCAGAAGGTCAGGAAGCAAGCTTCGGAGCGGCAAGAGTTCATCGTCGAAGAGACCAGGAAGTTAGAGGCGGCAGACTTGGTCAGAGGAGTCCTCCACCCCCACGTGGTAAGCCAATCCAGTGGTAGTGCGTAAGGAAAATGGGAAGTGGAGGATATGTATTGATTACACAGGTATCAATAAAGCCTGTCCGAAGGATCCTTTCCTTTTGCCACGCATAGACCCAGTTGTAGACTCCACTGCCGGGTGTGACCTGCTGTCATTCCTCGACGCCTATTCAGGATACCATCAGATCTTGATGATGAAGGAAGACGAAGAAAAGACCGTGTTCATCACCCCGTGTGGTATGTACTATTTTGCAAGAATGCCTTTCGGCTTGAAAAGTGCTGGTTCGACGTTTGCCCGAGCGGTCCAAATTGGTTTTGAGCCCCAGTTGCATAGAAATATGGAAGCTTACATGGATGATATAGTGGTTGATATGTCTCCAATGTATCTATAATTTTTTATTCTTCCATGCTATTATATTACCCCTTTTGGATGTTTATGGGCTTTATTTTACACATTTATATCATTTTTGGGAATAACCTACTAATCGGAGGACCAACCCGTATTGCTGTTTTTTTGCCTATTTCAGTATTTCGAAGAAAAGGAATATCAAACGGAGTCCCAACGGAATGAAACCTTTGGGAGCGTGATTTTTGGAACGAACGTGATCCGGAGAACTTGGAGTGCAAGTCAAGAAGCAAACGAGGCGGCCAGGAGAAAGGAGGGCGCGCCCACCCCTCCTAGGCGCGCCCCTTGTCTCCTAGGCCCCTCGAGCGGCCACTGACGTACTTCTTCCTCCTATATATACCTACGTACCCCGAAAACATCCAGGGAGCCAACGAAACACAATTTCCACCTCCATAACCTTTTGTATCCACGAGATCCCATCTTGGAGCCTTCACTGGCGCTCTGCCGGAGGGGGAATCGACCACGGAGGGCTTCTAGATCAACACCATAGCCCCGCCGATGAGTTGTGAGTAGTTTACCACAGACCTTCGGGTCCATAGTTATTAGCTAGATGGCTTCTTCTCTCTTTTTGGATCTCAATACAATGTTCTCCCCCTCTCTTGTGGAGATCTATTCGATGTAAACTCTTTTTGCGGTGTGTTTGTCGAGATCCGATGAATTGTGGGTTTATGATCAAGTTTATCTATGAGAAATATTTGAATCTCCTCTAAATTCTTTTATGTATGTTTGAGTTATCTTTGCAAGTTTCTTCCAATTATCAGTTTAGTTTGGCCTACTAGATTGGTCTTTCTTGCCATGGGAGAAGTGCTTAGCTTTGGGTTCAATCTTGCGGTGTCCTTACCCAGTGATAGAAAGGGTTGCAAGGCACGTATTGTATTGTTGCCATCGAGGATAAAAATATGGGGTTTATATCATATTGCTTGAGTTTATCCCTCTACATCATGTCATCTTCCTTAATGCGTTACTCTGTTCTTATGAACTTAATACTCTAGATGCATGCTGGATAGCGGTCGATGTGTGGAGTAATAGTAGTAGATGCAAGCAGGAGTCGCTCTACTTGTCACGGACGTGATGCCTATATACATGATCATGCCTAGATAATCTCATAATTATTCGCTTTTCTATCAATTGCTCAACAGTAATTTGTTCACCCACCGTAATACTTATGCTATCTTGAGAGAAGCCACTAGTGAAACCTATGGCCCCCGGGTCTATCTTTTATCATATAAGCTTTCAATCTACTTTTATTTGCATCTTTACTTTTTGCATCTATATTATAAAATACCAAAAATATATTTATCTTATCATACTATCTCTGTCAGATCTCACTTTCGCAAGTGGCCGTGAAGGGATTGACAACCCCTTTATTGCGTTGGTTGCGAGTTCTTTGTTTGTTTGTGTAGGTGCGTTGGACTTTTTAGGAGCCTCCTACTGGATTGATACCTTGGTTCTCAAAAACTGAGGGAAATACTTACGCTACTATTGCTGAATCACCCTTTCCTCTTCAAGGAAAACCAAAGCAAGCTCAAGACGTAGCAAGAAGGATTCCTGGCGCCGTTGCCGGGGAGGTCTTCGCTCAAGTCAGGACATACCAAGTACCCATCACAAACTCATCTCCCTCGCATTTACATTATTTGCCATTTGCCTCTCGTTTTCCTCTCCCCAACTTCACCCTTGCCTTTTTATTTGCCCTCTCTTTCCCAATCTTCTCTCTCTCTCTTTCGCTTGCCTTTTTTTGTTTGCTTGTGTGTTGGATTACTTGTTGCCATGGCGCAAGATAATACCAAATTGTGTGATTTCTCCAATACCAATAACAATGATTTCCTTAGTACTCTGATTGCTCCTCTTAATGATGTTGAGTCTTGTGAAATCAATACTGCTTTGATGAATCTTGTTATAAAAGATCCATTCGCCGGCCTTCCTAGTGAAGATGCCGCTACTCATCTAAACAACTTTGTTGATTTGTGTGATATGCAAAAGAAGAAAGATACGGATAATGATATTGTTAAATTGAAGTTATTTCCGTTTTCACCTAGAGATCGTGTTAAAGTTTGGTTTTCGTCTTTGCCTAAAAATAGTATTGATTCTTGGAACAAGTGCAAAGATGCTTTTATCTCTAAGTATTTTCCTCCCGCTAAGATCATCACTCTTAGGAACTATATTATGAATTTTAAACAACTTGATCATGAGCATGTTGCCCAATCTTGAGAAAGAATGAAATTGATGATTCGCAATTGCCCTACTCATGGTTCGAATTTATGGATGATCATACAAAAATTTTATGCCGGTTTGAACTTTGCTTCTAGAAATCTTTTAGATTCGGCCGCGGGAGGCACGTTTGTGGAAATCACGTTAGGAGATGCTACGAAACTTCTTGATAATATTATGGCTAATTATTCTCAATGGCACACCGAAAGATCTTTTAGTAAAAAAGTGCATGCTATAGAAGAAATCAATGTTTTGAGTGGAAAGATGGATGAACTTATGAAGTTGTTTGCTACTAAAAATACTCCTCTTGATCCCAATGATATGCCTTTGTCTACTTTGATTGAGAATAATAATGAATCTATGGATGTGAATTTTGTTGGTAGGAATAGTTTCGGTAACAATGCTTATAGAGGAAACTTTAATTCTAGACCGTTGCCTAGTAATTCCTCTAATAATTATGGAAATTCCTACAATAATTGTTATGGTAATTTTTGTAAGATGCCCTCTGATTTTGAGAATAGCGTGAAAGAATTTATGATTTCTCAAAAGAATTTTAATGCCTTGCTTGAAGAAAAATTGCTCAAAGTTGATGATTTGGCTCGGAACGTTGATAGACTTTCGCTTGATGTTGATTCTCCTAAACTTAGATCTACCCCTCCTAAGCATGATATCAATGAGTCTCTCAAAGCAATGAGAATTTCCATTGATGAGTGCAAGGAAAGAACCGCTAGATTACGTGCTAAGAAAGATTGCTTTGTAAAAGCGTGTTCTTCTAGTTTCCATGAAAATAATGATTAAGATCTTAAAGTTATTGGTGTGTCTCCTATTACATCTTTGTTTTGCAATATGAATTTTGATAATAATAGGACTGGAGATGAGTCAACTTTAGTTAGAAGGCGTCCCAAGAATTCGGAGTTTTTAGATCTTGATGCTAAATTTGGTAAAAGTGGGATTGGAGAGGTCATGACTTTAAATAGTATTGAACCCACTATCTCAGATTTCAATGAATTTGATTATGATAATTGTTCTTTAGAAGGTTGTATTTCCTTGTTGCAATCTGTTGTTAATTCTCCTCATGCTTATAGTCAAAATAAAGCTTTTACCAAACATATCGTGGATGCCTTGATGCAATCTTATGATGAAAAACTTAATTTGGAAGTTTCTATACCTAGAAAACTTAATGATGAGTGGGAACCTACTATAAAGATTAGAATTAAAGATCATGAGTGTTTTGCTTTGTGTGATTTGGGTGCTAGTGTTTCCACGATCCCGAAAACATTTTGTGATATTCTAGGTTTCCATGATCTTGATGATTGCTCTTTGAATTTGCACCTTGCGGATTCCACCATTAAAAAGCCAATGGGAAGGATCAATGATGTTCTCACTGTTGCAAATAGAAATTTGGTGCCCGTAGATTTTATCGTTCTTGATATAGATTGCAATCTTTCTTGCCCTGTTATTCTTGGTAGACCTTTCCTTAGAACGATTGGGGCGATTATTGATATGAAGGAAGGGAATATTAGATTCCAATTTCCATTAAGGAAGGGCATGGAACACTTTCCAAGAAAGAAAGTCAAATTGCCTAATCTATCATGCGAGCTACTTATGAATTGAGTGCCAAAGATGGCACTACTTAGATCTATCTTCGCTTTTATGCCCAGCTAGGGGCGTTAAACGATAGCACTAGTTGGTAGGCAACCCAATTTATTTGTGTTTTTTGTTTTTGTTCCTGTTTAGTAATAAATTTTGCATCCACCTTCTGTTTAGATGTGTTTTTATCTTCTAGTTAGTGTTCGTGCCAAGTAGAACCTATAGGATAACCTATGATGATAGTTGATTTGATTCTGCTGAAAAACAGAAACTTTGCATGCACGAAATTAGTTTTGTTAAATCACAGAAACGTGTTTTTGCGTTGATTCTTTTTTATGATGATCAATATACAAATTTTACAGGACTTCCTATTTTGGTAGGAGTTTTAGAGTTCCAGAAGTTTGCGTTAGTTACAGATTGCAACAGACTGTTCTGTTTTTGACAGATTCTTTTTTTCGTGTGTTGTTTGCTTATTTTGATGCATCTATGGCTAGTAAAATAGTTTATAAACCATAGAGAAGTTGGAATAAAGTAGATTTAACACCAAAATAAATAAAGAATGAGTTCATTACAGTACCTTATGTAGTGGTTTTGTTTTCTTTCACTAACGGAGCTTATAAGATTTCCTGTTGAGTTTTGTGTTGTGAAGATTTCAAGTTTTGGGTAAAGCTTTGATGGACTATGGAAGAAGGAGTTGCAAAAGCCTAAGCTTGGGTATGCCCAAGGCACCCCAAGATATTCAAGAATAGCCGAAAGCCTAAGCTTGGGGATGCCCCGGGAAGGCATCCCCTCTTTCGTCTTTGTTCATTGGTAACTTTACTTGGAGCTATATTTTTATTTGCCACATGATATGTGTTTTGCTTGGAGCGTCGTGTATTATATTAGTCTTTGCTTTTTAGTTTAACACAATCATCCTTGATGTACACACCTTTTGGGAGAATCCCACTTGATTAGAATTTGCTAGAATACTCTATGTGCTTCACTTTTATCTTTTGAGCTTGATCGTTTTTCCTCTAGTGCTTCACTTATATCTTCTAGAGCACGGCGGTGGCTTAATTTTGAAGAAATTGCTAGTCTCTCATGCTTCACTTATATTATTTTGAGAGTCTTTTAGAACAGCATGGTATTTGTTATGGTTATAAAATTGGTCCTAGAAAGGTAGGCATCCAAGTTGGGTATAATAAAAACTATCATAGAAAGTGCATAAAACACTAGGATCAATTTGATGCTTGATTATTGTTTTGAGATATAGAGGTAGTAATGTTAGAGTCATGCTAGTGGGTAATTATGAAATTGAGAAATACTTGTGTTGAAGTTGGCAAGTCCCTAGCATGCACGAGTAAAGGTTGTGTGACAAATTTGTTGCATGAGGTGCTCTTTTAATTGCCTTCCTTATGAGTGGAGGTCGGGATCGCGCGATGGTTAACTCCTACCAACCCTTCCCCTAGGAGCATGCGTAGTAGTACTTTGCTTCGAGGGCAAGTAGACTTTTGTAATAAGTATATGAGTTCTTTATGACTAATGTGAGTCCATGGATATATGCACACTCATCCTTCCACTTTTCTAGCCTCTATTATACCGCGCAACTTTCGCCGGTATCATGCACCCATTATTTACCTTCCTAAAAACAGCCAGCATACCTACCTATTATGGCATTTCCATAGCCATTCCGAGATATATTGCCATGCAACTTTCCACCGGTCCGTTTATGACACACTTCATCATTTTCATATTGCTCTTTGCATGATCATGTAGTTGACATCATATTTGTGGCAAGGCCACCTTAATAATTTTCATACATGTCGCTCTTGATTCATTGCATATCTCGGTACACCGCCGGAGGCATTCATATAGAGTCATATCTTGTTCTAGATTTTTGTAATTCTTGAGTTGTAAATCAATAAAAGTGTGATGATCTTCATTATTAGAGCATTGTCTCAGTGAGGAAAGGATGATGAAGACTATGATTCCCCCACAAGTCGGGATGAGACTTCGGACTTTACAAAAAGAAAAAAAAAGGAAAAAAGAGATAGGCCAAAAAGAAAAATAGAAAGGCCAAAGAAAAAAAAAGAAAAAAAGAAAAAAAAAGAAATAATAATAATAAATAAAATAAGAGAAAAAGAGATAAGGACAATGCTACTATCTCTTTTCCACACTTGTGCTTCAAAGTAGCACCATGGTCTTCATGATAGAGAGTCTCCTATGTTGTCACTTTGATATACTAAGTGGGAATTTTTCATTATAGAACTTGGCTAGTATATTCCAATGATGGGCTTCCTCAAAATGCCCTAGGTCTTCGTGAGCATGCAATTTGGATGCACACCCACTTAGTTTCTTTTGTTGAGCTTTCATATATTTATAGCTCTAGTGCATCCGTTGCATGGCAATCCCTACTCACTCACATTGATATCTATTGATGGGCATCTCCATAGCCCGTTGATACGCCTAGTTGATGTGAGACTATCTTCTCCCTCTTTTTGTCCTCACAACCACCACCTTATACCACCATAGTGCTATGTCCATGGCTTGCGCTCATGTATTGCGTAAGAGTTGAAAAAGCTGAAGCGCGTTAAAAAGTATGAACCAATTGCTTGGCTGAAACCGGGGTTGTGCATGATGGGAGTATTTTGTGTAATTGAAGCATTATTCTTTTTATGTTTTATAAGCTTTTATCTTGAATCATTTGGATATGAACAATCATGCCACAACAAAGAAAGTTACATTGAGAATTATGCTAGGTAGCATTCCACATCAAAAACTCTATTTTTATCATTTACCTACTCGAGGACGAGCAGGAATTAAGCTTGGGGATGTTTGATACGTCTCCAACGTATCTATAATTTTTTATTGTTCCATGCTATTATATTACCCCTTTTGGATGTTTATAAGCTTTATTTTCCACATTTATATCATTTTTGGGACTAACCTACTAACCGGAGGCCCAGCCCGTATTGCTGTTTTTTTTGCCTATTTCAGTATTTCGAAGAAAAGGAATATCAAATGGAGTCCAAACGGAATGAAACCTTCGGGAGCGTGATTTTTGGAACGAACGTGATCCGGAGAACTTGGAGTGCAAGTCAAGAAGCAAAGAAGGCGGCCAGGAGATAGGAGGGCGCGCCCACCCCTCCTGGGCGTGCCCCCTGTCTCCTAGGCCCCTCGAGCGGCCACCAACGTACTTCTTCCTCCTATATATACCTACGTACCCCGAAAACATCCAGGGAGCCAACGAAACACAATTTCCATCACTGTAACCTTCTGTATCCGCGAGATCCCATCTTGGAGCCTTCGCCGGCGCTCCGCCAGAGGGGGAATCGACCACGGAGAGCTTCTACATCAACACCATAGCCCCTCCAATGAGTTGTGAGTAGTTTACCATAGACCTTCGGGTCCATAGTTATTAGATAAATGGCTTCTTCTCTCTTTATGGATCTCAATACAATGTTCTCCCCCTCTCTTGTGGAGATCTATTCGATGTAAACTCTTTTTGCGATATGTTTGTCGAGATCCGATGAATTGTGGGTTTATGATCAAGTTTATCTATGAGAAATATTTGAAACTCCTCTGAATTCTTTTATGTATGATTGAGTTATCTTTGCAAGTCTCTTCGAATTATCAGTTTGGTTCGGCTTACTAGATTGATCTTTCTTGCCATGGGAGAAGTGCTTAGCTTTGGGTTCAATCTTCCGGTGTCCTTACCCAGTGACAGAAAGGGTTGCAAGGCATGTATTGTATTGTTGCCATCGAGGATAAAAAGATGGGGTTTATATCATATTTTCTTGAGTTTATCCCTCTACATCATGTCATCTTTCTTAATGCGTTACTCTGTTCTTATGAACTTAATACTCTAGATGCAGGCTGGATAGCGGTCAATTTGTGGAGTAATAGTAGTAGATGCAGGCAGGAGTCGGTCTACTTGTCACAGGCGTGATGCCTATATACATGATCATGCCTAGATAATCTCATAATTATTCACTTTTCTATCAATTGCTCGACAGTAATTTGTTCACCCACCGTAATACTTATGCTATCTTGAGAGAATCCACTAGTAAAACCTATGGCCCCCGGGTCTATCTTTTATCATATAAGCTTTTAATCTACTTTTATTTGCATCTTTACTTTGTGCACCTATATTATAAAATACCAAAAATATATTTATCTTATCATACTATCTCTATCAGATCTCACTTTCACAAGTGGCCGTGAAGGGATTGACAACCCCTTTATTGCGTTGGTTGCAAGTTCTTTGTTTGTTTGTGTAGGTGCGTGGGATTTTTGAGGAGCCTCCTACTGGATTGATACCTTGGTTCTCAAAAATTGAGGGAAATACTTACTCTACTATTGCTGCATCACCCTTTCCTCTTGAAGGAAAACCAACGCAAGCTCAAGACGTAGCAGTGGTCAAAACCAAGGACAAGGCTACGTTTGTGCTGGACCTGGAAGAAACATTTGCAAATCTACGCAAGATCAATCTCAAGCTCAACCCGGAGAAGTGTGTGTTTGGTGTCCCATCCGGCAAACTTCTTGGGTTCTTTGTGTCTCAACGCGGGATCAAAGCGAATCCCGACAAGATCAAACCGATTGAGCTGATTGAGGCGCCGAGATGGGTCAAAGACGTCCGTAGGCTCGTGGGCTGCGTTGCTCCTTTAAGTAGGTTCATCTCCAAATCTGCCGAGCGCGCCCTGCCCTTTTTCAAAGTTTTGAAAAAGGTGGGTCCAATGAAATGCACTCTGAAGGCAGAGGCAGTGCTATAGGATTTGAAGAAGTACCTCTCCTCCACGCCAATACTGGTCGCACCTAAACCACAAGAGCCGTTGCTGCTATATCTAGCGGTGATGAATCAAGTGGTTAGTGTTGCGCTAGTAGCACAGAGGGATCTCGAGGAAGAAGTAACAATAGCAGCGGAGCCATCAGATGGTGGGCCAGGGCTCTCCCTGGCAGGGCCTGACGCCAGCAAGGCGGAACCCCCGACAAGGCCCGGTGCCGGCAAAGCAGAGTCTGTGCAGATGGGAGAAGTTGAACAGAAGAAGAAGGTGGTGCAGCACCCGGTTTATTTTGTCAGTACCCTCTTGTAGGGGGGCTAGATCAAGATATTCCAGGATGCTGAAGCTACCTTTCGACCTTCTTATGGCCTCGAGAAAGCTGCAACACTATTTCCAAGCACACGAGATCACCGTCATCACCCGCCTCCCTTTGCAACGAATCTTGCACAACCCAGATGCAACTGGGAGGATTGTGGAGTGGGCATTGGAGTTATCGAGCTTTGGCCTTAGGTTTGAAAGTACTTCGACGATCAAGAGTCGAGCTTTGGCAGAATTCATAGCAGAATGGACCTCAACGCCCGATGAGCAGATTCAAGAGACCGCCTTTCCCGGCAAGGAGACGAGCCGTGATTTGATCATGTACTTTGACGGGGCTTTCTCGCTGCAAGGTGCAGGTGCCGGCATGCTACTCGTCGCACCCACTGGAGAGCACCTCAAGTACGTGGTCCAGATGCACTTTCCTCGGGAAAAATCGACAAACAACACGGCAGAGTACAAGGGATTGCTTGCCGGTCTCAGGATCACGGCAGACCTCGGAATCAAGAAGCTCATCATCAGAGGTGATTCGCAGCTCGTCGTCAAGCAAGTTAACAAGGATTACCAGAGCCCGTTGATGGAAGCCTACGTGGATGAAGTAAGGAAGTTAGAGGAGCGCTTTGAAGGTCTACAAGCAGAGCATGTTCCCCAAGAAGAGAACGACATTGCCGACGACTTGTGAAAACGCGCTGCCCTCAAGTTGCCAGTGGAACCAGGTACCTTTGTGCTTCAATTAACCCAACCATCCGGTGAGCCATCAGCAGGGCAGAACAAGCGAAGGAAAGCAGGCCCCGACAAGTACTTCCCCGCTGAGCTCCCAAGAGTTGCCGACAAGGACGTTATCGGGTGCCCCAAGCTTGACAAGGGGCAGCAACCTCCGGCAGGACCCCAAGCCCTGGCCGTTGAGGCAGCTGCCCCCACGACCAAACATGAGCCTTTAGTCCTTGCCGTCGAGCCCCAGGCTCCGGTATGGGCGCAACACACTGTCCGTTTTCTCCAAGTAGGGGAACTCCCCGAAGAACAGGAAGAAGCAGAGAAAGTAGCTCGTCGATCCAGCATGTACCAGTTTCTGGATGATGCCCTATACAGAAGGAGACCGAACGGCGTGAAATTGAAGTGCATTCCTCGGGAGGATGGACTGGAGTTGTTGGCAGAGATACGTGGAGGCATGTGTGGCTCCCACATAGGGTCAAGAGCCCTTGCCGACAAAGCGTTCCGGCAAGGTTTCTTCTGGCCCACCGCTCTCCAGGATGCAACTGCACTAGTAACCAAGTGTGAAGCGTCATCAACCAGCCCAAGCTCTTCAAACAATCCCCCTTTCCTGGCCATTTTCGGTCTTGGGGCTCGACATACTGGGACCCTTTCCCCGTGCAGTCGGGGGCTTTGAGTACTTGTACATCGCAATCGACAAGTTCACAAAGTGGCCGGAGGTAGAACCAGTGAGAAAGGTGACAGCACAATCAGCCATCAAGTTCTTCAAGGGGCTAGTCTGCCATTTTGGTGTGCCGAACAGAGTCATCACCGACAACGACACGTAGTTCATGAGCCGCACCTTCATGCAATACATCCAAGACCTCGGCGGCAAGGTTTGTTTTGCTTCTATTGCTCATCCCAGAAGTAACGTCCAGGCCGAGAGGGCAAATGCAGAAGTGTTGCGAGGCCTCAAGACCAGGACTTTTGACAAGCTACACAAGTGCGGAAGGTGCTGGATTGACGAGTTGCCGACGGTTCTTTGGTCGATCAGAACGACGCCAAATCGAGCCACCGGCCAGACACCCTTTGCCCTGGTATATGGGGCAGAAGCAGTTCTCCCCACGGAACTCATATATGGGTCACCTCGAGTGCTCGCTTATGATGATCTTGAGCTAGAGCAGTTGCGCCAAGATGATGCGATGCTCCTTTAGGAAGATCGTCTTCGGGCTGCTGTGCGAGCTACTCGCTACCAGCAAGCCTTGCGCCGCTACCATAGCCGCAAGGTTCATGCCCGAAGCCTTGAGGAAGGTGACCTTGTTCTTTGGCGAGTTCAATCCGCCAAGAATTCCAACAAGTTGAAGCCGAAGTGGGAAGGCCCTTACCGGGTAATACGAGTCACCAGGCCCAGCGCAGTCTGCCTGGAGACCAAAGAGGGAATTCCAGTGAGCAACTCCTGGAACATCAAACAACTTCGCAAGTTTTACCCATAAGGGGCAGTTGCCGGGCCTCCCGGCAGGCCACTTTTTGTACAAGCCTTGCCGGCGAGGCATGTAACCCTTTGTACAAAGCTAGGCGCAGACCCTGAGGAACAGATAAATAAATGAAGTGCTGGCGCCCTAGAATTTAGCATGCATGCTAGGTTGAGTCTCTCTCTCTGTTAGGGTTGATAGTGCTTGGCGGCAACTAACCCCTAGCGTAGAGGTCAAGTCATGTCTTTCTGTCTCTTCCAGTCCGTTCTTGGTTCGCAGGCTGCGCAGGTGTTTCTGCAGAGCCGTTTTGAGGAAAGAAGGCGGATCGACACCCTCGACCCCGGCAAGCCAAGGTTGCCGGGGGCTGTAAATTCAGATAAGTTTTCTCTCCCCCTCTATGCGTTTCCGTATGGAACTCCTATACCACTGTGCTCCCTCTTTCCTATGCCTGAAATCCCTTTGAGGCCGGAATCTGGTTGTAGTTGCGGTGGAAGGGAAACAAGCGAAGGGCCCGATCCTACTTTACCCCTACTCCCGCCAAGGGCGTGGGTATGGTCACGGTATAAAGCGGGAGGACGGCAAGGTTTGTTGTCGTGCGACGTTGTTTATTTGAAATAACAAGGACTCACTCCTTAGTGTGGGCCTCACTCACGCACAAAGGAACCCAGCAAACACCCTTTTTCATTAATACGTTGGTTAAACAAGTACAATTCATACGGAACATAATCATGAGCAAGGGGTTTACAAACTCTAAGTTCGACAAGTGCCTGCAGGCTTAAGATCTAAAAAAAGATAAGATGCCCGTAATCCCTTTCTTGTCCCTCTCCTCAGGAAGCAGATCAGGATAGCAGGAGCGCAAAAGGAGTGCCTAGGAGAGGTATGAGCAGCAGAAGACACCAAGAGAGCGTCCCAGCGGCCACCTGAGAGAGGGGTGGTGATGACGGTGCCGGGGAAGAAGCCAAAAGATGAGGCAGCGGGCTGGCAATACGAGACGAAGGCCTTGGTGCCATCGTACTCTGAGTTGACGGCCCACCACCCGCCTTCTTCGTCTTCTCTGGCCTTCCAGCGCCAGCCACCAGAAGCAGCGGCCCCGAGAAGTTCAAGGAGCTGGCTCGAGGAGCTGCTGCCAAGAACTACCCCTCCCCGGCAAATCACTCTGCCGGGGAGAAGGCCAGGTGCAGATGGTGCTGCTAGTGGCGTCGCCTAGGGACGGGGCATCCGACGTCTAGTCGGACCCGTCCTCGTCGTCCTCCCCACCGGTACCCTCCTTGTCGCCATCGCTCGAGGAGGAGCTCTCGTCGTCGGTCGAGCTCTCCGCGCAGCACCCCAACCTTTGTCCCGAGCGCCCGAAGACCTTGACAGAGAGCAGGTCGCTCTCGACTAATTTAAATTGGAGAACGTGCCCCTTCATCAAGCAGTGGGCGCGTGCAAAGGCTTTCCAACCCCGGCGGAAAAGCATCACATGAGGGGCGGGGAACCTTGTGTTCACCCACATGTCGCCATTGCAACACCCCTTCATGTGAAGCCTCAGCCGCGACGGCTGGTCAATCTCCAGCACCCTCGCGAACGCCTCGGGAATGCGAAGGTGACTGCATGGCGGGTCATGAAACTACAGAATGAACTCCAGCATTGTGTCCCCGACATGGCCGCTCAACAAAGCAGGAGGTGATGGTGGCGGGGATGGTGGCGACGCGGGTGTCCCCCTTCCGCGCCCACCTCTGCCTCGACCGCCTCGTCGACCCTGGCCCCGTCCGGCGCCTCCGCCTCGAGCGTGGCCTTCGCCCTGGGCGTCTGGCTCTTCCTTAACCACCGCGGCTTTCTGGCGGGAGGAGGACTTGGTCGCCTCCGCAGAAGGACGACCGCGCCCACGCCCTCTCGGCATGGAAGTGGATGGAGATTGGGGACGAAGGGGAGGCACGAGAGAATGTCTCTCCTCCTCCTCCTGAGTTCCCTCTTTATAGCCAAGCAAGGAAGGCTGGAGACTGGCTCTATGCCTCCGAAGAGCCCTTTCACGTCCGGCTTATTAAGTTGGCGACGAGCGGGGTCATCGACCGCCCTTCCCGCGCCAATCAAAGGCACATGGGTATCGGCCATGGCGCTCCTTCCCATATCCCACGCGTCCGTCACCTACCCTGCACCATGCATGCGACATACATGGCGGAAAAGACGGGTGTGGTTGGAAACATGGAACGGCGGTTCCAAGACTGAGAGAGGCGGGGAGAATAAATAAGCAGCGGCCCTACAGTTTCCCCCTTTCTTATGGGGAAGACACGGGCCGCCTCTTTACTATTCACCATGGGATGACGCAAGCATGCTGCGGTCATGCCCCGCACGACCCCCACGTCACGCACTCAATGTGGGTCATGGGGAAGCGCAACTGGTGAAGGAGTTACCGTGGTAAAGACTCTGCCAAGCGTGCCCGCGCACCGTTCTGGGCCTGGCCCAACAATGCTTCATGCTTATGTGTGGCCCTAGCCCGGGGGCTCCTGTCGGTGTACAAAAGTAGGGGCCTTCTGTACCCCTTTACTTGTGCACGGGCAGTTGTAGCCACACCTGCGGACACACTTGGCGAGGCAGAGGAAGCAAGATACAAGACTACCAGAGCCACGCTCAAATCCAGAGGCACGAAGAGCAAAGGGACAAGGTGGGATCTTGCCAGGGCGGCCTACGTGGCCCCGGCAAGGGCCTTGCCGGGGCAACTAACCCAACACTAGCAGGACCGCCACCCTTGAGCATGAGAGTTCTGACACCATCGACAACATTGGAACCAAGGCTCGGGAGGCACCTGCATGGTGGCATGCAGATCTTTGTGAAGACTAAAGGCCTGCAAGACTAGATGAGAACCAGAAGAGGTCTTGCCGGGGACGCCCACAAGACCCCGGCAAGACCCTTGCCGGGGACATCTGCGGGGCCACAACCGGGCCCGCACTTACCAAGGTTTCCCTACCCCATGGCCATTCCGATGCAGCAGCCAGGCTGCCAACTAGGCACGCACCTACGTGGCGGCATGCAGCTTCTAGGCCAACCAGGCTAGCACCTACGTGGTGGCATGCAGATCTTCATGATGACCCTGCCACCGCACCACCGCAGCAGCCAACCAGCCAGCGTGGCGCTGCATGCCTCATCAACTTGGACGCGCGTCGAAGCGAGGCGAGGCGGCGACAACCGAGACGAGCTTCCTTGCCTTCCCCGATAAAGCAAGAGGACACGTCCACGGTGCATTAAATGTGTTTTGTCCCACGATGTCAGGGATAGACTTGTACACTATACATACTTTCCACCTCCTGTGTGCCACTGTGGCGACCCCTTTGACGTATAAAAGGAGGCCCAAGGCGTACTGAGGAAGGATTCGGACTTTTTGGGCTAGGCATGCACCGCAGCTAGTTCAAGAGCTCAAGAACACTAAATATACACAAAAGTAGGACTAGGGTATTACGCATCGCTTGCTGCCCAAACCTGGATAAAACTCTCCCGTGTTGATCTTCTAAACCCTCTCTTCACACAGCCCCGTGCGCCCCCAACCGTAGTAGGGATTCCCTGTGATCCCATAGGTGTCGTTCTTGAATACCCAACATTCGTCTTATGAAGATCCTCCTTTTGTCAAATAGTGTAACCACTATATATATGTTACTCAAATGTTGTTACCCAAGTTCATAAATTTTCATGGAAAGTATTAGTATCGTACACAGTTCATTGAGTTTAAGCGTGTGCCTGATGTCCAGAAGGCATTTTCATATTAACTATCCATATTGCAAATTCACACGCATGTTAACATAAGGAAACGTATGTGTCACGTACTAATCATCGCACACGAGTACTCGTAGACGCATCGTGTGCGATACTCCTAGCCACCGCAAGCAACTAGTTTGCATTCTTCATTGTTTTTTGTACACACAAAATCTCACATGAAGTAACTGTATTGACCGTCTGTATTGTAATTTCTCATCGCAAACAGTTCATCCGGGTCGGCTGTTTGCCATGTATCACACACATCTTGTTTACAAGACTTGTTTGTGTTCTTTTGGCTCATCGCAAACAGTTCATCCATGTGAACTGTATGTTGCATATCACACACATCTTGTTCAATTGAACCATTTTTGTTGTGTTCCCTAATCGAAAACAGTTCGTCCGAGTGAACAGTATGTCGTATATCGCACGCACATTGATATGGCTGCCCGTTTATGTTGTTCTACCTCATCGCAAACAGTTCGAATGGATTAATCGTGTGTCCTGCATCACACACACATAGATATGTTTGCCCATTTCTATTGTTCTACCTCATCGTAGACATTTTGAATGGATTAACCATGTGCCCTGCATCGCACACGCAACTAAAATCTGAACCGTGTTTGATGGCTCCGCCATCGCAAACATTTTCACCTTTTTTGAAGGTTTTTTACACCACTGTTTGCGATTATTGCATCGCACATAGTTTCGGCAAAGGGTCTATGATCGTAGTGTCGTGTTAGTAGTATCCTACAATAGTGAATGAGGTTGTTAGATATAAGGATGAACGAGGGAAGGCCTTGTCTGCAAATGTGGGGAGAGGTGCGAGTATCTTTTAGTTTCATTTCTATCCGTCAGATATAGATTGGACGGTCTATATTGCAAGATGGCACGCATACCATCATCACCAACTCAGTTTTTTATAAGAGAAGAAATATAAGTATGGAGATAGAAACGTATTATCGATACTTGTTTCCGTAAACTAGGATGTACATTCTATTCAACGGCTCAACATGTGGGGCCTTAGCACAATGACTTCTCGACTGTGTAAAACAAAGGTTTTCCCGTTGCCGATAAGGATGGGGTGACGGCGGCGCGCTTTTGGCTTGCTCTAGTCCTAGTAGTCATACTAGGTGGTCTATGCACGTGTAGATTTATTATTTTTCATGTCTCGTGTTTGCCGTACTGCCACGACTGTTGATGAATAGACGGTAAGTTATTCACGGGGAAACCCTTGTTGAGCGTGTTTGCGAGAGAGAGAGACAGTGTGTGTGTGTGATATGTGTAGAGACTGAGGCAATGATAAGAGATTCTTTGTGTCTATGTGTGTGGAGGATAGAGAGAGACATGTACATGGGGCTTTGTGTTGTGTAACGTGGAGACACATAGACATAATCATAGAGTGAGTGTGTGAGATACACATGCGGACATGGAGAATTTTGGTGTGCATCTGAGCTAGAGAGAGGGGGGATATATACATACCTAGAGCTGGAGAGAATATGCAAGGGGTGTGTGTCTTAAAAGAAGGATCCATATAGATGTGTGTTTGTGCGTGTCTCTGTGTGTTTGTGCGCGTGTTTGTGTGTGAGAGGGAGTGTGTGTATGTGGAGTGGAGAGACCACTAATGATGTAAACCTAGTATAGGGAAGGGGGAATGGTGTGACATGTGTGTCAAAGAGAGACAAAGGCATGTGTAGTAGCGGGATAGCATGGGTGCGGGTGGGGAGCAGACTATTTGGAAGAGACATCAAGTGTGTGTGGGAGAGGGGTGACAGAGAGAGAGAGCTAGCGACGGAGAGAGAGAGAGAGGAAGAGAGGGGGAGAGAGAGGGGTCATTTGTGTGCAGAAGTGGCGCATAGATAGGCAGACAATGTTGATGTTGTTCAAAAGTGGCCTATGTAAGGAGACGCAAGGGAAGCGAGTCATCGTGTGTGTGTGATAGGGACTTCATGAGAGATCTAGAATAGATGGTGTAGAGAACAACATGCGAGATTGAGCACGATGATACTTTAGGGAGCTATGGAAAGGGTCACGGCATATATGTATGCAGGGAAGGAGCTAGGCGGGTCCGCATGTGGGAGAGATAGAAAGACGAGAGTGGTGCACAAGGAGACAAAGTGTCGTTGTTTGCAGTGGGGGTGGTGTGTGAGGTGAGTGTGCGAGAACCACATAACTAGGGAGATAGACGTTTGGGGGCGATGTTTTGTGTGTATGGGGAAGATACACTCTAGATAGTGCATGTGCTTGGGAAAGAGAGATGTCGGGAGACCTAGAGAGTGGGGGAACAGATGTGTGCATGCCCGAGAGACAAAGTGATAGAGACCTATATTGGGGTCCGGACTTTAGAAGAGAGGGGGGTGTTAATGTGCTCATGTGTTCGTGTTGGGGGAGAGAACGACTTTTGTGTGTGGGGGCGATGGGGGGTGGCTTCAGATAAAGAGTGGGTTTCTATATTTGAGGGACTTTAGCGTAATTGAGATATATATGGTCAATAGTGTGTGCACTCATGGCTGATCAATTTGTTTCACAGTTTGGACTATGAGATAAGGATACTTTTGAACATGCGTGATATACCTTGATGTACCAGAATTACAAACCTAAGCTTGGAATTTTTGAATTCGACTCCATCATTAGTTTTTTTTAATTCATTTAAACGAAGGTACATTTTTTAAGCCAGGATTTCGTGATTTCAAATTGTTGCTTTATAATCATCCACTTTATTCATATACATACACATTTTTGCTTTTGTCATCATATTTAGGATAAACACATTTGGAATTTCATTTGAATTGGACCATATGCTGGTATTTGCTTGTACTAGCTCAATGATCCATATCTGAATTGAATGGACAATCTAAGTTTCGAGTTGGAGACATTGATTTTCAAAACTTGCACTTTTTTGCGTGCAAAACAAATAAATTCTCGGCCATGATATCATAGTCGGCCATCCAAGAGCAGAACACTTATAATTTCAGGCGCCAAAAGCTTTCAAACTTCCTGCTCACATCGAAAGTTTAGCCCTACGATATTCTTGTTTTACCCCTGCCACATGAACGGAAAAGGGCCGCTTTGGTAACTCCATTGTTTTCCCCACATTGCCCCCAACATTCTTCCCTAGAGCCCCTCCCCTTCCCCTCCCTGACCTCCCCCCAACCACGGCAAGCCGCCGAATCTAGTCCTCCGCCGTAGCGGTGGACCTCACACCCCACCGGATCTACCTTCCGCACCTTGGAACCCCCAACTGCCAACTCACCACTTCACCGGAGCTGCTTCAGCGGCTGACTTGTCCACCGCTCCAGATCTCCTTGACCGCCATCATGGTCCACCACACGGTATCTCCTTAACCGGCGCCCTCATTCACCACAGTGTAGGCCCTTCACTGACTCCCTCGTCCGCCCCATCACTGGCCCTTCATACAAGCCCTCGTCCACCGCAACAGATCCGCCTCACCGAAAGCACTGTACACCACGCCCGCCGAAGCCTTCGTCCACTACACTGGACCCGCTCCACGGACGCCATATTCAACTCCACCGGCCCTGCTTTACTGACGCCACAGCCTCATCAGGTTATTTCGATTTGTACTCCTTCGGTTTTTCTCTTCTTTGTCGTGTAACTGTTCACATACCACAGATGAGCTTTCTTGTATGTTGACAGGCGCCGCAACCGAAGCACCGGAGCCGCTTCAGCAATGGTGACAGCCGGCCCAAACTCAACCGCAACACAAGCACCATCAACGATCCTTAGCTATCAAGTATGACAACGATACCCATACGCCGCCGAGAATCAGGTACTATTATCCAACGGCCGGCGCCTACGTTCACTTTCTTAGCATAAGTACCGCACCTTTGAATTTCTTCAGGGCATCATTCAATTTTTCATGAGACGCGTTATTCTGCTTGCACCTGTAGGACCATACTTCTGGCAATGAACATGTTGCATGTGCTCAATTACAAACCAGTGCACATATAGTTACAATGCTTTAGTTTTGTCCTAAGTATTATTGTACTTCCTAGATATCACTGACGACTATTTTACTTCTTGCATGATATATTTATCATAATGGTGTTGTTCTGATGCCACCTGTTGGTTCCATCAGACTGCTTCATGTTCTCTATGCTTAATTACACATCAGCAAACTAGCATGTGGTTCCGCTGCTTTTTGTTCGTTTTACCCTACATTTTCTAATGCTAGCTATTACATCACATCTCTGAGCCTCTGTTAATTACTTTTTTGTGTGTTCTTGATCTTGCCAAGTTGCATGACTAATTTAATGCTTCTATTAATTATGGAGCTGCCAACCCCATCAAGCAAAATATTTGTTGTTTTGGGGCTGGCACCTCGAACAAGCATAAAAATAGAGTGAAGCACATATATTGTCGTGTAAGCACACACCCTTCTTTCATTAGTTTAGATGAACCATTGATGATCAATTCTAACAAGTGCATGCGATTAAAATTAATTTTACCTAAATAGAGGGTGCAGAATAAACAACAACAACTAGATTTGCAACCACAGGATGCTGACGATATATTCAAAGAACATTGCAACAGCAGCGAGGCTTCACAGCAACATATGGTAAGCTAGTGTGTTTTAGTACATGTGAAATGTAATGCGTGTGGGATGCTTTCTTGGCTTGTGCCCTCAACCTGTAATCCTACAGAATTACAAATAGTTCAGTTGTCTTCTTTGTTGTATTGCTTGACTAGAATGCTTGTTTGTTACTTGTTAGGCTATACCCGAGTTGGCCAATATGTCAGTACTGTCTGTTGTACTATCGTAAAGAAATGCATGCCTAGTTCATTTGAGTCCTTAAATTTTCCTATGAACTTCATCACAAGACTGTCTTCGTAGTTTATATGAGCCACACTGTTAAGTGCTTTCTTGGATTATTTCAAATGCTTAGATGCCTTGGCAACTTAAATATAGCGGTAGTACACTCCCTTTCAACTAGGGATGTCAACTGGGTCCCGTTTAATTCCGATTGAAGTCCACTAGTGGTATGATAGTTCAAAAGAGTTTTTGTTTTTTGAGGAAAATGAACTAGGGAGCTAGCAAAAACTAACTATATGGGACTAGCGGATGTCATTTATTTGCCACTTACATCCCTAGTTTCATCTTACCATTTTAATTTCTTTTAGGCTGATGTTGCTTTGAACCATTTAAATATAGCTTGTCATGCTTAGCAATAATTCGTATATCGTTTACCATGTAAGCTTACTGCCTGGATCATGCGATAACTAACTCTTACTTATGTCCAGCGGAAACCTTTCAGGATGTCATTCACACTAGGATACAATGTACAACCCCAGAATCTATTTGTGGAAGCAGTGTGCCATCCATGTTACCAGATGGTAGCAGTTCCGAGGCAACACCGCCGGAGAGCAGTCTGAGCACAGATATTATAGTTCTTGAGGCTCTACTAGTGGCAGAAAGAGATGGTGTGGCTTCCATGAATGAGGTAATCTTGATCTTGAGGCTGGAAATGCAATTAGCTGCACGCATTATGCAAGCAACCCAAGAATTAGAGGAAGTAAGAATGTTGAATTTGAAGACAGAGGAGGTCCTGCTGTTTCTGCTATTTGAAGCCCAGGGTAATCCCAGTTCTTCTTTAGATACCAGTTGAAATTATCATTAGATTATTGTACTTGCATGTTGTGTCATGTTTGTGAATGGATTATGTTATAAGACCCCCTATGTTGTAATGATCCGAATTTTTTAGGCGAGGTAATCCTTAGTACTTGTATGATTGACATAAGGTGAACTGTTTTTCGTGTGAGCATGTTCTATTGGATGAAATAACTCTTTGACTCAAAGTGTATCCAACCTATTGAATTCAAAGATCGCGGCATTTCTAAATCATAATCATATATAAAGGTGGAATAAATCTTTGTCATGGTTTTGAAGAAGTAAATTACAAAACGTAGAATTATCTGTGGATATTCGTAATTGAATACAAATTGGATTTGAATTTAGTTGCCAGGGCCAGGGCAAACATGAATGCTAATTCTTCCAAGTTTTGAACGAAGCGGCTAAACACCCGCTATCATTTGTAGGCTGCCCAAAGCAAGTTTTTGCGAGATGGAAATTATTGTCCACCCCTGACACTTGACATCCTTATCGACCAGATTTACACTGCTGTCGATAGGGGTAGACTAGTAACTTCAATCAGACGTGACACGACCGCCTCTGAGCCCATTCAGACGCGATGGGCGCCAAACGTGGGCAGCAAAACACATTTGATTCAAGCTCATTCAAAAGACATGTGTCTCTCCCTCCATTTCCCCATTCATATGCGGTGGGAGGCAGAACAAACTCTCCTCGTCCGAAATCGATGTAGGCAAATATTTTAAATTGGGGCAGATGTGTAACTTCCCTCAGACGTGACACAACCACCCTACCTGTCAGCCCTGTTCATACACCGTGGGCACCAACCGTGGGCAGCAAAACACCCTCTCCTCGCCCGAAATCACTACCGGCAAATATTTGGGAGATGCGAGATTACCGTCCTATCCCCAACCGACGTGATGTCCGAAATTTTAAACAGGGATAAGTTCATAACTTTCCCACATTTTAGACATGCGCGTCCCAAAGTTTGAGATCCCGCCTCCCCCTCCATTTCCCCATTCATACACCATCGGCGCCACAACAACCTCCCCACTGCGGCCAGCCTCCTCCGTCTACCACCCCATCCTTCACCTTGCCGAAGCCGCTACCCCTACCCCGTCGTCCACTGCAAGAGATGGATGTCTCTCATCCACGACGCCAGACCAGGACCCTTTCATCGCGTCCTCTCGCTTCATCGGCGCCGTTGTCCACATTGTCGTTGCTGCTCCTATGACCGCCTCATCCACGGCAACAAGATTTATCCCCCGACCCGGCCGTCTACCGTCTAAAGTCTTCTTCCCCGCCACTGACAGCCATCGCACCTGCAGCACCCTCAACGTATCAGCAGGGGCCTACACGGCGTTGCAAGAGAGGTGGTACTCTTCCATATGTGCTTAAGTTATTGATCTCACCCGGAAAATAGATCGTAAATTGTTTACTTTACTTTTCTTGTCCGTACCAAATCGTAGTGGCTAGTTGAAAGCAAACATTGGTTGCGAAGTAGCTTTGTCCGGTTTGCACCTTCAGATCACTATACTCGTAAAGCTTATGGTTTCCCCACTTTATATTCACTACCATCATTGTAGGTGCTTCGTGTCGTTCTAGCACTTCTCCTGAAGACCTCAACCCATCAAGCAAAAACAACATGCCACTCATAATTCCAAAGCTTAGGTGTTGAAATACGAATAAGATATGATGCTCATATTACTAAAATAGAGAACGTTTAATTTTTCGCCTAATGTTCATATATTCGTTTCGAAAAGCATGTGCGCCACCCACTAGTCCAACTAGTTCCACTTTCCTGATTTTACTCTTCATGCTTAGGGGTTTCCCCTTTTATCTACTCTACTATGATCTGCGTAGGTGCTTTCTGTCATACTAGCATTACTCCAGCCTTCAAGCTAAATAACACAACACTCAAAATTCCAAAGCTTAGTTGTTCAAATATGATTGTGATATGATACTGATATTAGTTAACAGACACATTTAATTGGTTAGCTAAAGGTCCCACTTGAGTTTCCAAATGCATGTCGCGATTTATAGAGAGACAACATAATTGCATTTCTTTGTCACTTGTTGACTGTAATTTCTTGTCCATACCAAATCTTAGTTGTTATTTCAAAGCAAACATCGGTTGCTAACTACCCTTTGCGCAGTTTGCAGCTTCAGATCTACCATCCCACTGCCACGGTCAACACTATACTCAGCATGCTTACGGTCTCCCCATTTTATGACGACCACGATCAGCCTACGTGGTTCGTGTCGTAATAGCATTGCTCCACCCATCGAGCTAAATAAGCTTAGTTGTACAAATTCAAATATGATATTATGCTTATATTAGTAAAACTGAGAGATGTTTAATTGGTTAGCTAAATGTTCCTACTTTATTTTTGAAATGCATGTGAGCCAGGAGAGACCAAAAGGAATAGTATTTCTCTATGCGCTCTGGTTCATCATGGGTGGGCAACCGACATTGTATAGAAAGACTTGTAATATCTTCAATATGCTTGCTGTTCTGCTCTTCTTTTCTTTAATAAGTATGTTCCTTGTTGGGAAGAGTAGCAGAGACATTTGCGGTTGACTGGTCAGGTCAATTTGTTCTCCCTTAGTATATTTTGAATCTGTCAGGTCAGGTCGACTTGTTCTTATTTACTATATGTTGAAGCTCTCATCTGCGAAGTATCATCACTTCTGGAGCTCTCATATTTTGAGTAGTAGGCCACATTAGAATAATGCACACACCAAATTACAGCATGCATGGCATCTCTCAGAAGAATTGCAGCGATAGCACAAAGGGGTTAATAGGGAGGCAGTATTGGATTAGAATCACTTCTGCATTACAAAGATAATCTCACTTGTTTTTATGTTTTCATGCATGTCAGGCATTGAACATTATCAAAATGAATATGAGAATGGGCACACGAGAGTAATATTGTGGAACAATCCACTGGCTAACAAACTTGGCATGGTGGAGAATGGCCTATCTTATTCACCCATCAAGGTGCTTGCTCTAACTTGCCAAGGTTGTATTGGTCGCACATATTTTGCATCTGACCTATTGCATTACTTATACATTGTTACACCATCTGCTTAGTTCAATCATCATATATGAGTATATGCCATACCTATCCATTTGTTGTACCTATTCCATGTGTCGTCATACTATGTTTTTCCAGTCAAATGTTGTTCTTTTGTAATAGATGTCCAAAAGGAAGAGGGTGAGTGCAGATCCTCAAGGAGTACAAACTAGGTATTTGGAAAAGGTAGTGATACCTGTTAAATCAGATAGATCAGCAGCCACAGAAAACACATGCCCAACTGTACCACACTTTACCCCTACTCCATTGGCCAAACCCCTATTAGAACTGTTGAGAGCTCAGCGTCAGGTACTGTCTATGATATAAATTCAAAATTTGAACTCCTAAATTTCTGCATGTGCCTTACCTTCTCTCTTGTATGAAAACTAATTTCAGATGAATCTCCTTGCTCAAAGGATCATAGGATCTCACAACAATACTAGGCTCTACATTGCTCTTGTGAGTACCTCTTGCCCTTTGTCAGCATACTTACACTCGTTGCTGTTTGATTATGTAGCATCACTATAAATGTTCACTTCTTTATCCTCCCTTTGCTTGAAATTATAAGATCTATATTTACTCTTAGATAAATGTAGAATTAACACAATGGTTATGAAGTTTTGAATTGCTCATGTAAGTAAATGTTGTCATGTACTACCTCTCTATCGAATTAATTCTTGATCAATTGGATGTATTTAGAACTTAATAGTGCTAGATACATCCATTTGAGCGACAAGTAATAACAGACGGTGGTGGTATTACTGTACTTGCATCGCGAGATACTTGATTGTCTAGCATTACTCTGCATTTTATCTGTGCTGCCCTCCACTTTCTCCAAATTATCACGCTACAAAAAAAGACACATCCGTGACATTTTGGTCCTAACGAATTTTTTTTCTGTCATACATATGACACTTCTATGACGATAATTGTGACAAAACCCGGTATCATCATAGATGTGGAGGGCTGCTACTTCTGTGACAAAAAATGGGCTTTTCGTCCTGGGCGGGCCGGAGACGCAGCTGCATGACATTCTTTGGGCCGTCCATGACGGAAAAAACTATGGTAGAAGTGAGGGGGAGAAAAATTTCGGGGAGTTGTCGGTTATGGTGGGACATCGATGCGCGTTTCTCTCGTACAGGTACGCGCGTGTGTGCGAGGCGTTGGCTCTAACTGAACCCGAGCGAGGCGTTGGGCTCTAACTGAACCCGAGCAATTGCACTGCAGGCTACGCGTTACTGAACCCAAGCGATCGATCGATGGCTGTTAACTGAACCCGATGGAGTGATTCCTTAGCTACTGCTGCTAACTGAAGCTGATCGATTGGATGAACAGTGAGCGTTGCGGGGGGGGGGGGGTGTTTGGATGAATAGTAAGAGGTGGCATTGCCTCTGGATGAACAGGAACCCGTGGTGTGGAGGGCTGGATGAACAGTAGATGGTGGAGGGGTGGTTGAACAGGACCCCATGGTGTGGAGGGCTGGATGAACAGTAGACGGTGGAGGGGTGCCCGTGGAGGGGTGGTTGAACAGTAGCCGGTGGAGTAGCGCGCGGTGGAGGCTGGAGGAGGTCGACTGTAGCCCGTGGAGGCTGGAGGAGGTCGACGGTGGAGATGAACAGTATCTCATGGAGTCCCGTTTTGCGGTACGCCACACCCCTCCCGATGAACAGGACCCCTGTTTCGACCGTAGCACTCCAACACAAGTCCGTTTCATCCGTTTTGCGGTACACCACACCCCTCTCGATCAACAGGACCCCCGTTTCGACCGTAGAAGGTCCGTTTCCCCTGTTTTGCGGTACGCCACACCCCTCCTGATCAACAGGACCCCCGTTTCGACCGTAGGAGGTCCGTTTCCTCCGTTTTGCGGTACGCCACACCCCTCCCGATCAACAGGACCCCGTTCCGAACGTAGTAGGTCCGTTTCCTCTGTTGTGCGGTACGCCAGGCCTCGTTTCCATCGCCTATTCCATCCAAGCCCTCCCGATGAACACGACCACGCATTCCGTTCCGACCCAGCCGGTTGGCTCCCACGCGTTCCGTTGCCTCCCGATGAACACGACGCATTTCGTTGCCTCCCCATGAACATGACGCATTCTGCTGCCTCCCCATGAACACGACGACGACGTTGTTTCTTCGTTCCGACCCAGCCATGTACGTATGCGCGAGTAGGCGCTCGAGACCCCGCCCGTATGTACACATACGTGGCCGTATTTTCTTTCTTGCACCCTAGCTGTTGTACGTATGTGTACATGCTATGTGCACGCCTCTACTATGACACGTGCGCGCCTCTACAACAACCAGTATGTACGTACGTGTTCGCAACCAGAATGACAACGCTACATACGCTTCCACCAGGTGGGTCCCGACTGTCAGGCACTTCCTTGCATGCGAAGATGTAGCTGGTGGGTCCCAGCAGTCAGGGGGCGAACCATTTTTTTGCCCAGACACACTTCCTTGTGTGCGAAGATGTAGCTGGTGGGTCCCAGTAGTCAGGAGGGCGAATCGTTTTTTTTGCCCGGACGCACTTCCTTGCGTGCCAAGATGTCGCTGGTGGGTCCTAGCGGTCAGGGGGCGAATCATTTTGTTTTTTTGCCCCGACGCACTTCCTTGCGTGCGAAGATGTAGCTGGTGGGTCCCAGCAGTCAGGGGGAAATGTTTTTTTTTTGTGAAATACAGTGGCCCGTTCGGTGGGTCCCAGCTGTCAAGTGGAGGAATCATTATTTTCCGCGTAATAAGGAGGCACTTCCTTGCTGCGGCCGTGGACCCAGCTGTCAGCCTCTCCACGTATAGTCCATGTCCGATGGAAGTCATTCCTTGACCACGTTGACCACGCCGCACCGAGAGCACCAGGGCGGTGGACAACGGTGAGGCCTAGGAAGGGGACGACGGGGAGCCGGGGAAGACGCGGCAGTGGAAGCCCGCGCGGAGAGGAGTACGAGGGTTCACTGGTTCGGCTGCGGTGTGAGGCTGCTGTCGCCGCAGGGCCTGGCCAGCAGTGGGAATAGTAGGGGGCGGTGAGGCCTCCGTGGCAGCACAGCCGGCCACGGGAGGCAGGAGCATGCGGCATGACCGGCGCTGCTTTGGGCGGCTGGAGCAAAAAGACCAGACGTTGAAGAAGCACTACGACCGTTGGATGGACATCGTACGGTCACTGGAGCTAGAATCGATCATATTGGCTAAAGTTGATAAAGGCCCCTGTCCCAGTCAACTTAGTAGGCCAACAAGTCAGCCTCCCACCATGGTGGGTCCCAGCTAGCAAGGGGAGTATTCATTTTTTTGTGCGTAATAAGGAGGCACTTCCGGTGGGTCCGAGCTGACAGCGCGGGGAACGTGTTTTTTCGCAAAATACGCTGGCCCGTCTGGTGGGTCCCTGCTATCAGGTGGAGGAATAATTATTTTTCATGTAATAAGGAGGCACTTCCTTGCGGCCGCCTGGACCCAGCTGCCAGCCTCTCCACGTACAGTACTCTTCTGATGGAAGTCGGTCGTTGACCATGTTGACCACGCCGCGCCGAGAGCACCAGGGCGGTGGTCTGGATGACGGCGAGGCCTAGGAAGGGGACGACGCGGAGCCCGGGAAGACGCAGCAGCGGTAGCCCGCTCCGAGAGGAGTACGAGGGTTCACTGGTTCGGCTGCGGCGTGAGGCTGCCGTCGCCGCAGAATAACAGGGGGTGTGGGTGAGTAGAGGGATACCCTGGGCCAGCGGTGGGAGTAGTAGGGGGCAGTGAGGCCTCCCCGGCATCACAGCCGGCCATGAGAGGTGGGAGCACGCGGCACGACCGACGCTACTTTGGGCGGCTGGAGCAAGAAGACCAGAGGTTGATGAAGCACTATGGCCGTTGGATGGACATCGTACGGTCACTGGAGCTAGAATCGTTCCTATTGACTAAGTTGACAAAGCCCTCCGTCCCCGTCAACTTAGTTGGCCCACAAGTCATCCTCCCACTATGGTGGGTCCCATCTAGCAGGGTGGGTATTCATTTTTTTGTGCGTAATAAGGAGGCACTTCCTTGCGTGCGAAGATATAGCTGGTGGGTACGACATGTCAGCGGGGGGAACGTTTTTTTCGCGAAATACAGAGGCCCTTCCAGTGGGTCCCAGTTGTCAGGTGGAGGAATCATTATTTTGCGCGTACAGTCCACGGCCGATGGATGTCGTTCGTTGACCACGTTGACCAGGCCGAGCCGAGAGCACCATGGCAGTGGACGACGGCAAGGCCTAGGAAGGGAACGACACGGAGCCAGGGAAGACTTGGCAATGGTTGCCCACGCGGTGGGGAGTACGAGGGTTTACTGGTCCGGCTGCCATCGCCGGAAAATAACAGGAGGTGTGGGTGAGTAGAGGAATGGCCTGGCCAGCAATGAAGTAGGGTGGGGCGGTGCGGCCTGTGCGGCAGCACAGCCGGCCACGGGAGGAGGGAGCAGGCAGTCCCACCGGAGCTAGTTTGGGCGGCTGGAGCAAGAAGATCAGATTTTGAAGAAGCAGCATGGCCATTGGATTAACATCCAATGGTCACTCCTGCTAGAATCGTTTGTGGACTAAGTTGACAAAACCAAAGTACACGTCAACCTAGTAGACCCACAAGTCAGCCTCCAAATCTGTCCCAAACAGCATACAGCCCAAAATTTCTAGCCGGATTCAAATTAATTTTAAATCTAAATATACCTTAATTTAAATTCAATGAAATTTTACCCGCACAAAAACAATGAAATTTAAAATATCAAAATCCGAAAGAAAACAGTATTTGAGAACTAATTGCCTGTTTGCTGTATTTTTTTCATTTTACAGCCCATTTATTATTACTTATAACCCATTTCTTATTACTTATAGCCCATTTCTTATTACTTATAGCCCATTTTCTGGGGAAAATGCATCCCTCCTTGTCTTGAAAGATTTCCGGCCCAGCAGGGCGTAGAAAAGCAAGTAGGCCTATGTTGGTTATTCTGCAAAAAACAAAATAGTTGGCTAGCCATTTTTCAGAAAGGAAAAAAACAAACTGGGCTGGTCATGTGCTAAACATATGAAATAAAAGCCTGGGCTAGACGGGCCACGGTTCCCGCACAACCCAGTTGATACCCTTCTCCGTCCCGAAAAAACAAAATTACTGCGCGCGCTGCTGGGTCCCTACTGTCATCCTCACCATGTACAGTCATCTCCTTATTCCTCTCGGTTGTTGACCATGTTGACAACACCAGAGGGCGGCGCCGCGGCGAGCGCGGAGGACGATGGTGAGGCCTCGGACGGGAACGAATAGGAGCCGCGGAAGATCACAGCCAACCGTGGGAGGCGGGAGCAGGCGGTCCCGCCGGCGTTGGTTTGGCTTTGAGGGCTCGAGGAAGAAGAGACTGAAGAAACGCGACAGACGTTGAATGTCAATCGAACGGTCAAGGTTGGCACAATTGTTTTTTGACTAGGCGGACACCAAGTAGCATACTTTTTTATATATAGGAAGAAAACTGCGAGGAAAATGCGTCCGTCTGCTGTCCTCCTCACAGGGAATGTTCGCCACATAAGTGACTAGCACCCTTGGTTTTCAACCGAGAGGTCTTGGGTTCGAGTCCGAGGAACTCTCAATTTTGTCCTCCTTCCTTCCTCACAAAAAAAAGGGAAAGAAAATCAAAGACTTGGGAAGGCATACAGAACAAGCTAGTGCACCAGTAAAGAGACGTTGCCGAGTTTTAGAAAAAAGAAAGACGTGCTCCTGTGGCTGGTTCGAATCCAAACCTAGACTATGACTATATATGGTGCTATGCTACTCTGCAAGTAATGAAACTAACATATCCAACATTCGCTTCTCCTCTTCTCTACTTACTCTGTCTAGCATCAGAAGCTCTGGCCGCAGCAACCATGTCCGCTGGCTGCTCGTCCACCTGCTCTTCAGCAGGCAACAACCAGATATGCGCCAAGTCGCCACTCGTACCATCGCCTGTGGGTCTCATCACACCCCCGCCGGCACGCGCACCGCAGCCGATTGCTCATCGCAACCCTCTGCCGTTGGTGTGGTGCCACTGCTGCAAATCACGCAGAGTCATCCATCGCGTCTCAACCACAATCCGCAACCTTGGTCGAGTCTTCTACAAATGCCCGAATCATGGGGTAATAATATGTTTAAGTGTTGTTCTGCTGCTTTCAGTTGCTGATTTTTTTAGTAATTTGGTTGATGATCTTCCAATTTGATTCGTGCAGAAAAGGGAAGATTCGTGTGATTTGTATTTCTGGGAAGTTGCTGATGTGGGGGAATGCAACTACGCTGATTATTTGGTTAGCCGAGGAATCCCAATACCAGCAGGTTGGGGTGTTGGACAAGTAACGGAAGGAACGGCAGAAGAGGAAGATGCAGAGCAGAAGGTTAAAGATGCAGTTCCTCTGATCATGGCCAAGCAACAGCTGCTGAACGGCCTTGACAGCAATGAGGAGATGAAAGAGCTTGTGAAGATAATGGGCAAAATCGATGTGCTCTGTAGGATGATTGTCTCTTTATTTGCAGTGTATGTAGCACTCGTGATGTATTCAGTGGCTACGACATGAGCACTTTGCTGAAACTAGTAATGAATGAAACCTGTGTAGCAGGCTGGGTGTAGTGTTGATGGAAATCAGGGGGTATCCCCTTTTGCTAATATAAATAAATAGATAGCAGAGGCCCTGTCGGGTCAGCTTTGTTCTCATTCGAAGACGTCGAGCAAATTGCAGTCCAACAACAAACTATGTCATCAAATTCAAGTTTCACAGCCAAATATGAGTACAACTAAACAACAATGTCATCATGTTTTAGTTGTCATACAATCACCAAACAAAAATCAGCATACATAACAAGTGATGTTCTCACAGCAAAATACTAAACAACATGTTCATCAGGTTTTAGTTGTCATAGCAAACACAATTTCACATAGTAGATAAAAAATGTCTTCTGACAGGCAAATACGACAAAAGCAATGTAATCATCATCCGTAGCAGCAGCGTCAACATCTTCGCCATGTGTATCAGTCTGAATCGTAATTCCCCACGGTGTCTTCTTCTTCTTCGTCCTCAATGTTCTGAACGTTGGCTTCTTCTTGATCAACTCTTGTATGTCCACAGCACGACAGGCAATCTTTTTGCTGGCGTCATTGACGTGATGGTTCTCAAAGATATTAGGAACATCTGTGTTATCATGTACATCAGGAGCAGTGTAAGCATCATCTTGTTGTGCAACTTCATTAAACGAATTCCTCTACTCAAACCTTTGCAATACTCTCCAGTCATCGCTACGTGCAAATGTGTCTTCCAAGAAAAATATCTGTGTTGCTTGATCTACCAAAATAAAAGGCTCGCTGGTCTGGTACGCCGCCTTGACATTGATGGATTTGAAATAATCATCAGCTCTGGGTTTTGCGATCCTGGAAAACAGGTTATACCAACGACAGCACAACAGAACCACACACCGATGATCCTCGAAACTGGAGATATACTGCAACTGAACAATGTCTGTTATATTAGCATACATTTCAGTTGTCTCTTTGTCATACGTATCCGTGCTCATGATGGCACTGTTTTGTGTCTTCCTGCCTTCGTCTCGTGCAAGGGTGTTGTAGCGCACATCTCCAACAACGCAAGATTCATAATGTCTTACCTGAGTATCAGGACCCATTGCTAGTGAGTAAAGGGCATCATCAATTGCCTGCCCATCCTCCCGCATCTTCTTAACCTATGGTTAGAAAATAGACAAGCTGATCATCTTATGTACTCAATATATTAAAAAAACTGACAGTGCACTTCAAAAGCTTACATGGTTCTTGAACCATTTCGCAAATCCTGCCATAACCAGTTTGTCAATGTTTCTTGGATTTTGCGGCAGTAACTCCTCTTTGTAGATGTTGCACAACATAGTGATCGCGTCAAACATCTAAATATATAAGAATGTGCTGCAAGTTTAGTAGATTACGATGTATAAGCTGCAGTACTGCACTTACTTGATATAAGGTAGTATCTCAGGACAGTTATTCAACACATACCAAACCATTTTGTCCAAATCTTTAGGTTTGTCCTCTTGTCGACTCTTCCCTGTAACTTGAACAGAATAATCGAAAACATTGAGCCCGGGATTGTCTTCACCCACCTCTTTGCTAAGCTGATCAGCTGTTTCAATGTATTTTGAGCAGAATGTCAACGCTTCTGTAGCAATGTAGGCCTCTGCAATGGAACCCTCGGGTCTAGCTCTGTTCCTAACATAGCCTTGAAAGTGCCTAGCCGCCTTTCAATAGGGTACATCCAGCCATACTGTACTGGACCTCTAAGTAGTGCCTCATCAGGTAGATGAACAGCCAAATGCACCATCACATCAAAGAAGGCTAGAGGATATATCTTCTCAAGGTCGCATAGGATAGTTGGTATCTTGTCTCTAAGACGCTCCAAAGCATCTATCCTGATATTTCTACTGCAGAGTTCCCTGAAGAATTGTCCCAACTCTGCAACAGCTGTGTATAAGTCAGGGCGGCCCAATCCTCTAAGGATAACAGGTAAAACCCTTTGAAGTAGGATGTGGCAGTCATGAGTTTTCAACCCTTGTACCTTGTTTCCATCTGCACTGTCTCTCCTTTCAGGGTTGGAAGCAAATCCATGTGGGAATCCCACACGTGACAGGACCTCGCAGAATTCTTTTCTTTTTACCTTGTCCAAGACATACACAGCTGGTGCCATATGCCGTGGTTTACCTTCATCTTGCACCTGCAAATCCTTTCTGATACCCAGGTGTGTCAAATCAATCCTAGATTTTAAGGTATCTTTCGTCTTGCCTTCAATGTTAAGAAGTGTGCCGATAATGCTGTCACATATATTTTTCTCGATGTGCATAACATCAATATTATGCCGCAGATCCAAATCTTTCCAATACTCCAAGTCCCACAAAGTGGACCTGCGGGTAAACAATAATCTCTCTTCTACCGTGCCACGCTTCCTTTTCCCGTTACCATTACCAGGATGGTTTCCTGGTGTAATATGTGTGACCTTCTCTAATTCCACTTGCAACTCATTGGCGGTGAGCCTCTTTGGCACATCATGGTTTTCATGCTTTGCATTGAACACATGTCTTCAGTATTTTCTAGGATGCGACTTGTCCTTGGCAAGGAAACGGCGGTGTCCAATGTAACAGATCTTGCTAAGTATTGTGTATGACAGCGGATTCCTGTCACAGTGAACACATGCATTGTAACCATGTGTCGTTCGCCCTAACATAGTGCCCAAGGCCGGATAATCATGGATGCACCAAATTACAACAGCACGCAAAAAGAAATCAGCTGGTGGGATGCTATATAGGTCTCGAGTGAGAACACCCTTCCATAGCTGTTGAAGTTCCTCCACAAGAGGCTCCATGAACAAATCAAAATCCTTTCCAGGACTTTTTGGACCTGGGATGAGCAAGGCCATCATGTAGTTTGATTCTTTGGTGCAGATATTTGGAGGCATGTTGTAAGGGATAACAAGCACTGGCCACATGCTATATGTGGTGCTCTGGTGGCCAAATGGGTTAAATCCATCTGAAGCTAAGCCAAGTCTAATGTTTCTCGGGTCAGCAACAAACTCTTTGTATTTATCATTGAAGCTTTTCCACTCACTACCATGAGATGGATGGCTCATTACATTCTGATCTCTGTACTCCTGGTTCCTAGAATGCCATAGTACATCCTCTCTTGTTTCAGCATCATGAAACAACCTCTGCAATCTTGGTGTAATTGGAAAATGTCTCAGAACATTATGAGGAACCCTCTTCACAGCATCGCCAACTTTCCATCTTGATGATTTGCATTCCGGACATTCACTTAAGTTGGCATAATCCTTCCGGAACAGAACACAGTTATTCTTACAAACATGGATCATATCATATCCAATTCCAACTGCACGAAGGAAATTCTTCATTTTACTGTAGGTGTGTGGCAGCTCAGACGCATCTGGGAAAGATTTGCGGAAAGCAGCCAACATCGCATCAAATGATTTGTGGGTCATCCGCTCAGATGTCTTCACTTGAAGAAAGGTGACCATAGCTGAGAATACTGACAGCTTATTTCCTAGGGTGACAGCAATGTTGCATTGTTCCAACATGCGGGCCCACCGTTTTTCTTCTGCAGGTGAAAGTTCACGGAATGCACGAGCATTTCGTAGCATTGTTTCAATGTTGGTCAAACTCACTGGCTCCGCCACCACCACCTCCTCCTCCTCTTCCACCTGAGCATCAGGCAGATCAAGATGGTGATCTGCTGCTTCCACGTGGTCAATAACATTGACGTTCACAGCTTCACCATGATGAACCCACCTAGTATATGTGACCGACATCCCATACAAGTGTAGATGATTTTGCACAGTTGACTGGGGTCTTGTAACTGAATTCATACAACTGCTACACGGGCAGAGCACATCTGATTTAGGACCACCGTACTCAGCTCTGATAAAGTTCGTGAAGTTTTCAACCCCCTCGACATATGCAGCGGAGAATCTTCGAGCAGAAATTATCCAAGTCCTGTCCATCGGTTAGACATAAAAATTAGTTCTTCTACTAGATATTACAAGAAAAACATATATGCTTTTTTATGAAGTCCAGAAAAAAAATACCTAGGTCGATGTCTAAAGCTATGGCAAGATATTTGGACGAGCAGATCTAAGTAACGAAATATATGTAAAGCTAATTCATCAAACAGGTTTGAGTGCTAAATTATGGCAGGCTGTTTCAGCAGTCAATGAGGCCGAGCACACATCCATCAAACTATCGAAGGCCATCGCAGCAACAAAGATCGAGTATAAAACAGTGTAGAGCTATTTCACCTAACAGATTGGCTACTAGACCATGGCAATCTATGTCACAATAAATATATGGCAGGATATTTTAGCAACTAATCGGCCTTGGCATGCCATCTCAGCTAAGCAGATTGAGTGCAGAACAGGGCAAGGATGCTTCTTAACCAGAGCATATTGACAGTAAACTACTTCGGCAAACAATGAGATTAACAGCGTCTATCACCTAATATTCAGCGCTACACCGACATGAACGGGGCCTTAGTCTAGAATGCGCGTACCGTGGGAGAAGCTGACCGCCGTGCGTCTCCACACGAACGTCGCCAGCGGTGGCGGTGCTGACCGCAGTGCGCCTCCACAAGAACGTAGCCAGAGGTGGCGGTGCGGCTAGAGGACGGCAGTCTACGAGAGCGTACTGTGGGAGCGAGAGGATCGCCATGCGTCCCCTCAACGAACCGCGGCGCCGACGTATCGGCGCGGCTGGGAGGGCGGCTTTGGCGGAGCGAATGGAGTGGAAGGGGGGATGGGGGGAGGGGGGTTTGGGGAATATTTGGCCGAAGGGCGGTTGAATCGAATTTGGGGGGAATTTTTGTGGGGGGGGGGGAGGATTTTCGCACGGTGGGCGGGGGGAGTTTGGCGCATGGTCGGTTTCTCCAAGTGCAGTCCCACGTGTCAATGAAGAGGCAAGCCGAAGCGCATTCCGTTTGCGTGAGCCGTGTGTAGCAGGACCGAACGTGTGTGGGATGCAATGCGAACCGCGACAGGAGTGCTGTGAGTGTACCACCTTTTTTCCTTTTAAACTAGGTGCTTCGCCCCCTCAAAAAAAACGTTTCTTCGCGCGATCCATCGATACTACTACTAGTAATCCGGTAATCCCGACTAAAACGGCGCGGCCGGGTCTTTTCCCGCGCGATATGCTGGGAGATTGGCTTAGTTGAGTTTTTTTAGATTTGTCTCGGTTCAATAAAAAATCAGAGTTGGTGATGATGGTGTGCCTGTCATCCTGCAATATAGGCCGTCCGATCTATATCTAACGGATAGGAAGGAAACTATGACAATTTACCCGCACCCCTCTGCACATTTGCAGATAAGGCTTTCCCTCGTTCATCCTTTTCTCCCACAAGATCTTGATCTTCCGTGCAACGCACGGGCATCTTGCTAGTACTCCTACAATATGTATATTATTGTGAAAGATCATATACACCGGCCGAGATTAATGTAAACACGGCAGATTTTCATTACATTTGGAACTTTTATAAGACAGAAAAATAAAAGAAACCGGACCCTAAACCTATTCTACGGCGGCGACTGACGTCCTCCATCTGCAATCTCTATGTATGGGGGTGGGGTTTAAGACCCGTGAAGTGAAGGTGCGGTCTCCGGCGAGGAAGAGTAGAACAGGGGATACGGACCGGCCAGTTGGGACACCATGCCCTGCCGCCTCCCATGCCCTACTCATCCTCGGAGGAGTCCCCGACCTTGGCGCTGCCGGACGTTGGACAGCGGCAGGTAGGACGCATGGCTGACGGTGCTCCCATCGTCGGCCGCCAGCGTGGCCACCGCTTGTGCGGTCGCGTCCGCGTCCGGCTACGCCGCTATTGCATCGCGAGAGGCGACTTGAGCGAGGGCGGCGACTTCGAGCTTCATGCCCGAAGACAAGCTCTCCCGCAGAGCATTCGCACTTGCGGTCATGGCGGATGTGGTGCTAGGTAGGAGGACGATGCGCTATGGTGTGGAGGTTAGCTGGGCCTTGCCGCTTTAAGTAGCGCATTCCGGTGAGGCCAAGCGTCCGGGTGCGTCATTAAGTCACCGGAGTTGTTTCCTCGGGCATCGAGCCTCTTAACGACGACATACGAATGGACAGCATGAATGCGGGCAGCTGGCGCTGGCTGGGAACGCACCGTGCGACGGCGCGAGGGACGAGGGCTTTGGTGTGCCAGGGTAGTCAGCTGCGGTTGTGGCAATGTTGGAGATGTCCTTTGCTCAAATGCAATCCCCACATGTCATTGAAAAAGCAAGACGACCCGGCATGGTCTCAGGTCCAGAGGATGCAGTTGGCCGCGCTACACCACCCCACGGACGCGTCGCGGCGCCCCGTACATCCTCGACAAGCCGGGTGTTGGGGTGTGTTTGGATTGTGGCCAAAGTGCACCTTACCAAAATTTTGGTCATGACCCAAAGATTGGTCTTTCTTTGGATGGTTTCCATTTCTTTCGCATGCCAATGAACTCTAGCCAACTCTAGTTCATTTTTCTTGCCAATGTCGGCCAAATCATGGGCAACCAATACCTCAGCCAAAATTTTGCCTACCCAATGCTTTGATGGGGCAACCTTGGGAACAAACCAAACATACCGTTGGTCATGCCACAGCACAAACGCCACCCTCGGCACACTGAAACCGACCGTGTCTATCGACGATATGAGCGTGTCGCTCACCGCAGTCGCCGTGTCCAGAGGCGGTGCTGGAGCTGCCCCCCGTTGTTGGCCCCAACGACCCACATGAACGGTTGTCGGTGGCGAGGAGGTCGTGGGCCAGCTCCTCCATTGGACTAGTCTGCGCTACGTCATCCCGACGGGTGTGCCCCACATGTCGGTTTCCCTGTTTTCCCGGCCATATTCGAGCGTCAGTGCTCCGCGTTGCGCATTAGGCCTTTCACTATGTAGGCCAAGCGAGACAACTTATTGTTTATTTGAGCCGTTCAAGTGTAATCATGTGACGTTTGCTTATTTCTCATTCCTCTCCAACCCTCTTCTCCATCGATCATGTCGCCCTCCAGTCGAGTCCATCCTCCCGCATGCCTCATTTGAACATTCCGCCGAGTATCATTCGCATGTACCACCCTAGTCCTCTTTCAATGGATCTCCGGACCTCGAGATGAAATCGAGAGGGAACGAGTGGGGGCACGTGATCCTAAGGCGGATTCAAAATTTTGAACCGGTGATCATAGCATCCGCAAATCATATATAATGGGTATTCAATGTTTGTTTTGTTTTTGAACGTACAATATACTCCCTCCTATCCTTTCTACTTTACATATAAGTTTTATGTGTAGTCAAAGTATCTCTACTATGATAAAAAAAGGTATCAACATTCAACAATGCCCAATCAATATTGTTAGATTCGTACGTACTCCTAGATTTTTACTCAAGATGGTTTCCAATTTGACTATTGACAAGATTAATAGTACTCCTTTCACATAGGTGAGTAAGTCATCTTAGGCTGTGCACCGTGACCAAGGAGGAGGGGAAAACGAGAGAGATTAATGTTTATTTGCTAATTAATAGTATTGCATGCAATGAACTAACCACTGCATGTCATGTTTGATAGTCTCAGGTCATTAAAAGCATGCACACCCTCATCTCTTATTGGTTCATATGTCAAGAAGCAAGAAACGAGGTAGAAGTTAATGCACCGCGCCTACGTGTTTTGGGATTATTTGGTTTTTGTAAGATGACTTACACACCTAGACGGAGGGAGTACATGAGATGTATAATGTGAAAATTATATCATTGGAAACTCCTTTCACATACGAAATCGACCATATGCTTTGTGTAAGTTGCATGTCATATATTATTACTCTAACATTTGGTCAAAGTTAGCCTCGAAAAACGCATTAGACCCTGTATGCTTTGTGTAAGTTGCATGTCATATATTATTACTCTAACATTTGTGTAAGTTGCATGTCATATATTATTACTCTAACATTTGGTCAAAGTAGTATAGTGGAAGTGGATCCTCTGACGTAGGTATCCCTACCTTACCCTCCCTTTCGGTCACTTACTAGCGGACCCCATGCTTGCTAGGCCCCGCATGTCAGTTACTCAATGGGTTCGGCCACGTCAGGGGATCCTCATCCGTAGTATACTCCCTCTGTTTTTATTTACTCCGCATAAAACGGAGGGAGTGGTGGTATAATAAATGACGCGGGCAGGGGAGGGGGAGGGACGTCGGTTTGCTCTCAACTGCGGTCCCACAAGCGAGCGAAAACGCAAGATGAAGCGCGTTCCATTCGGTGAGCGACATGGAGGGTCCAGCGTGCCGGGATGCAATGCGAACGCGACAAGAGCGATGTACAGTCAAAACCGATTGACCGGTCATCACCGGAACCACTATTCACACCAGAACCTTCACTGCTCGGCCTACGCCAGCCACCTTTCGATCCCCTAGCCCGCATCAAGCGTCCCCTAGTTCGCCGGAAAGCCATGGTGCGCCGCAGGATCACTTACTACAAGATGCTGACGCCGGAGCGCCGCGCAGAAATCGCGGCGGCGGTCAGCGCCACAAACCTCCGTTCCCAAGCTCGCTTTGCAGCGGGCCAATCCCCGAGTTCTCAGGAGCCAAGCTACGAGGAGGAGGAAGCCGATCCAATGTTCACTGCGGAGGTCGCGGCGCAGAAGGCCCCCGATGGGTATGAGACGATGGACGTCGACTTCGTGCCGACGTCCAAGTCCCCCATGGTGCAAGCGGACCAGCGGTTCAACATGGCGATACTAAAGGAGGACCGGGAGGCAGAGGCTTAACTCGACGCGGAGCGTGCGCATGCCGCTGCCATCGAGGCACTCCTGCAGGCAAAACCGGATGTCGTGGATGTGAACCGGGCGGCGGAGGCTCAATTTGAGGCGGAGCGCGCGGATGCCGCTGCCATCGAGGCCCTCCTGCGCGCGGAACCGGAAGTCCTGGACTTGAACCGGGCGGCGGAGGCTCGACTCGACGCGGAGCGCATGGATGCCGCTCTCATCGATGCCCTCCTGCAGGCGGAACCGGAAGTCCTGGACTTGAACTGGGCGGCGGAGGCTTGACTCGACGCGGAGCGTGCGGATGCCGCTGCCATCGAGGCCCTCCTGCAGGCGGAACTGGACGTCCTCGACTTGAACCGGGCTATGCTCTCGTCCGTGCAGAGCACCCGCACGCTCCACTTGAATGAGTAGCTGGAGGCCGAGGACAACCACGGTGCGGAGACACACGTCGGCAGCGACGGCTGGTTCGCACCGGCAGCCAAAGACGATGAGGCCGTCTCTTTCCGCGAGCAGTGATAGTTTTTCTTTATGTTGTTGTTTTTATTATTATGGATCTTTTGCTGTGTAAAAACATACTATTTGTTATGCAAGTCGCCTGACTTGCGTCAGTCTACCATTTTAGGCAGTTGGATGAATATCCTACGTCTCCTAACCCTTCTTTCCTTCTTCCTCACCTCTTCTTCTTCCCCAACAGACCACCGCACGGGCCGTACGGATACTCTGGTTGGATAAACATACTCTATGAACGAAAATTATGTGTCAGCGATAGGATGGCTGAGTTTGGTTTGTTCACATGCGACAGCACGTGTCAGTGAGGGTGCGTTCCCTTGGTTGGGTTTGCGGCGTGCAGGAGCGACTGTGTGAGGGTGTGGTGTGACCGCGGCATGCAGGAGCGACTATGTGAGGGTGCGGTGCGACCGCGACAGCCGTGCGCAAGTGTACCTCCTTCTCATTTTGAAAACTTTAGGCAAGCTTGGCAAAAATGTGTGGCGAAGTTTGGCAATGCAAGGCCTAGACCCAAACAGGATAAGTACGTACGTACTAGGAGTACTAGTGTTAAAAAATAAAGGTGGGGTTTTCCTTCGATACAAATCCTCGTTTCACGTGTCAATTAATGCGTATTTTTTTCTCGAAAGACCAAAGAGCTAACCATCTCACTCCTCATCGCTTGATTAATGCAGCGCCATGCAAACGAACCTTCTCACTTCCGCATGCATGCAGGGGATATTAATGTCCTTGGTTGCTAACCCCATCAATTTTTCCTCGATTAGTTTTAGTGGCCCTTTGCAAATTGTAATTTTGATATACTAGCCTTGTGTACAAAAATGGAGGTAGTAACTATATTTGAATTCCTTGCCATTGCGGTGACGTCGACGACTTTTTTTTTGTGGGTTGGCGAAGTGCATTCGACGGAGAACACCATTGAGCGAGACCACGGTAAGTCGTTCGCAAGTGCCGCCTGCAAGCCGAGACAACCGCCTTATTTGCATCCAAGAAGTCCTTTACTAGTACTACTACTAGGAGTACTAGTGCGGTGAGATGGTTTCTCGAAGAAGATGATGGAGAAGCAGAGTCAGTGAAGAGTGAAATGATAGTTGCTTCGTGCACGCTTTGTGATTTGACACCTCACTGCTTTGTGATTTGTGATAGAAGGGACAGGGGAGTAGACTCTGTGCTCTATATTGTACTACTCCTACATGCGTCCAAGCATGGGAGAAAGAGGAGAGATGTTGCATTTTTCTATTCCTTCAATCAATCAATCAGGGAGCTTCGGTTCCATCTTTTTGGCTTTGGCAACACCGTCCACAATGGTTCCCACGATGCCAAAAGCTATTTTCGCATTTGGCTACACATTGTGGATGCCCTTAACCGTACCACTTGATTTTGCTCCTGTGTGTTATCTATACAAATCTCAATTATATTGATCTAAAAAATTATAGAATCAAAGATTAGTAAAAAGGAGGTGATTTTGTCGCGCGGATGGCGGGGGAGGTTTCTTATTTTCAGAGGGCGTTGTCCTGGCGGTTTGCTAACATGCGGTCCCACGTGTCAGTGCTTTACCAAGCTGATCCGCGTCCCACATGAGGCAGAACAACGGCAGAAGCAACACGTGGTTAAGTTGAAGAAGATGAGGGAGAAGCGGATTCAGCAACGAGTGAAATGATAGTTGCTTCGTCCCTCCAACTTCTTTCTTTAGCATTATTACTTCGTCCCTCCAACTTAACTGCGGGAAAGGTGCAGCTTTGTGATTTGACGCCTCATTGCTCATTACTATGCCGGCGCCATGACTAGGGTGCTTCACCCCGGCTGCTCTGCACTGTATTCCGGTATGGCACGTGGACCCGGTAGCTTGATGTACCACATGTCGGCAAAAGGGACTAGAAGATTTATGAAAGTGAGCGCTCCACACTTACGATGGAGGAGTAGACGACACGACGGCCCAGTGAACTGTCACTTGTACTGTATAGTACTATAGTTTTACTGTTTCGCACGATCCATCGATACAAACCCGATTAAACAGGAAAGGGCGGGATTTTTCCCGCGCGGTAGATGATACTGGCCATACATTTCAAAGGCAATTTTAATGTATGCAAACTGAATAATTATAAGTAACAATATGATATCTAGTAAAACTAAAAACACATATGATTTATTGTGTTACAGTGTAGTAGTAGTGCTGTATTGCATAGTTTTTAGATGTAACATGCGAGAACGTGTAGAGATGTAGTTTTGGAGGGCCTACAGAGAGAAAAGCGTAATATGGTCACCGAACTTCAGAATAAGCTGATAACGGTCACTATATACGTTTTGTGGTGATTATCCGGTCACTTTCTCACAGTTCAGCATCGGATTGCACTCTGTTGACCAGCCAAATAGTCTGCGTGGCGCCATGTTGACTAGTTAAATTGACCACGTTCCTTGTGGGTCCCACCTGTTAGTTCGCATAGGGAAAAGGTCAGATAGACACAAATTTACGCAGGTGCAACAAGGCTCCAACTCGTGAGCGGGAATCACCTGGTTGCGTATGTGTCTGTCAGGGCCTGATGTGTGTGCATGCATGTGTAGGTTGAGCACTTGAGCGTGAGAGTGTGTGTTGGTCGTGTGGTGTACTGGTGTCTGCATGCCTGCGTGCGTGTGTGGGTGTGAGTGTTGCGTGCGTGCGTGGCTGCGTGTGTACGTGTGAGTGTTGCGTGCGTGTGTGGGTGCATGTGTTTGTGTGAGTGTTGCGTGGATGGAGTTCGTGTGCATGCATGCGTGTGTGTCTAATCACCACACCAGCTCATGTGTGTTAAAACAGACGGCTCAGCATACCAATACAAGGCCACCTTGTCCGCTATGCCCGCGGTCATGACTTCGCACCACCGTCAAAATACTTTTTTGTCGTTTGTTTTCATTCTTACTAGCAAGATGCCCGTGCGTTGCATGTAACATCAAGATGCATTTGTATGACTTGTTTATCTTGTGAGAGAAAAGGATGAATGAGGGAAGGCCTTATTTGCAAATGTGGAGAGGTGTGTGGGTACCTTTTTGCAAAATTTCCATAGTTTCTTTCCTATCAATCAGATATAAATCGGACGGCCTATATTGCAGGATGGCAGGCACACCATCATCACCAACTCTATTTTTTATAAGAGTGTATTTTATGTATTTTATAATAGTGTAGATTTAGAGTAGATACAAGTCGACAGGTGAGCATGATGTTAGTGAGATAATGTGATGCAACACTAGAGGTGCCACGTCGAGCGTTCAACTGGTCAACTAGTCATGTCATGAGCAAATACAAAGTTGTACGGTGAGCCCGTGACTGTATAATAACCACTAAACGTAAATGGTGACCGTAATGAGTGGATTATGAAGTCCAATGTATGTATCATGCTTTCGCTTCAAATACAATGATCGTCATTGCATATATCGCGAGAGAAAGATGAAACACGCGTGAATTTTCTGGGGGCTTACTTTTAGAGGACCTGGAGATAGTTTTGTGTGCATACGTGAAAGGGGCGTACAGGGGGGTATGCGATGGAGAGAGAGGTGCTCTTCATTTCTCTTTATTATGACTAACTTTGTATATAGTATAAAAATATACAAATTCACAGTGCGGAATAAATATCATTGTGGGCACAATGCAATGCAAATTAGCGTTCGTACTCCTCCATATAACTTTGTAATGTTGTATATATGTAGAAACTCTAAAATAATTTTTTGGCCACACTTTATTCAAAAGGAATGTTGTATGCGAAATAAACGTGAAGAGAGGGCTTTTTAGATCAATGGGGTACGTGATGTAACATGTGTGAATGTGTAGTTGATGCATTTGGCGGGGCGTAGAGAGGTATGTGTGTGTATTACGTATTCGAGAGAGGCATGGATAGAGGGGCCGACGGGGGGGCATGGGCGAGATAGCACAAGAAATGAGGGTGGTCTAGAGAGAGAGAGAGACGAATATGACGTCACGACAAGAGATTCCATTCCCTTGAGTGTGTATATGCAAGGGGGAGGGAATAGAGGCACCAGGAGAAATTTTCTGTGTGGGTGGTGTTTGTGTTGGTATGTGTGGGTGTGAGAAGATAATGAGACGTGGGGGCAGAGGGCGTGTCACCGCGTGAGGTCCGGTGGGTCGAGGTGAGGTCCTTCGTTCGGTTCCATCCTGCGCCACATTGGTCGGCCCATGACACATTTAGGAAGACCCATGGATGACTAGTCGTACGAGACAAAGATAGCAAAATTGTGAAAGACTCTGTGTCCACTGACAAAGCCGGCTAGGATTTGTAACCCTAGGTTCTCGGACTAAGGTAACCCCTTTATCTCTGATATTACTATTCATCCAACCTAACTTCAAGGGGCATCCTATAGAATGCTCTGCTAGAATCGTACTCGTCGATTAGGAAGAAAGGTGTGAGATAATGCGTGAAAGACAGGCGTAAAGATCATGTGCGTACATGAGACACGTAGGCAGGTCCATGTATATAGAAAGGGTCGATGAGGATTGTGCGTGTGTATGTTTGCGAGAGGAAAAGTGCTTGTGATAAAGGTTAGTGAAAATAGTTGTAAATGGTTACGAGAGGGAGGGAGGGTTATATCTAGAGAATGTGTGAGAGAAAGAGACCTCGGGAGAGAGTGTGTGAGCATGTGTGAGAGACCACCGATGGAGAGTGAAACTACACGTAAAAGACTGCTCTACACATTGATTAAAGATATAAATTGTATCCACATATTAGGATGGGATCATGATATTTGCAATTCGCGTAAGGAGCGGTCATTGATCCATCAGACATCTAGATTCTATCGAATTTGAGCATGTCTATGTTATTATTCGACACAATTGATCCACATAGTTAGATTTTGAACTCCAGACAATGCATCATTAGCAATCGAATATAAACGTGAGTATAGTTCATGTTGTGTGTGTAAACCACATTATACATACGAAAGTTACACAATGGATATTTATAAATAGCTACCTATGAACTAGCATACATTTGAATTCAACCTAAGGTGGTTTAAAAAAATCAAATTCAACATGAAGTCCATTCGATTATTTGAATTTGATATCATGGCATTTGTAAACCATACCTAAACTATGGGGGTGCCAATCTTTGCCCTGATTTTGTACATAATAGAATATGTAGTCGTGTACAAAATAGATTCAAATTTAGCTCCTCCATTCCAAAATAATCGTAGTTATAGGATTTTCAAGTGTCAAAATTTCAAAAGGAAGCGGATAATTTAATGAGGTTTTCAAACATACAAGGTCAAATATAACGTTGTCTATTTAGGTCAATCCTCATAGTTCAAGAGTACTCTAAACGTGAATGCTTGTGTTTCAAAATTTCAAACGAAGCGCCAAAAGAGCCTCTACTCGCCCGAAACAGCGTGAGACCAATGTTTGGTAGTACAAGGAAATTACTTTTCTAATAACTCCGACCTGTGAAACCTACCGGCCCGACGTCCAAAGGTCTAAACCGGGGTAGGTTTGTAGCTTCATCTAGACGCCACGCAACCGCCTCCGAAAAACATTCATACACAATGGCTGCCTAAGCACACATGCGCGTGGCCGAAATCGCTCCCGCCCACTATTTGGGACACCTGGGATTACCATCCAACCCCCGACCCGCAGTAGGTCCAAAATTTAAGAGGGAGGAAAGTTTGTACTTTCCCCAAATTTGAAACAAGCGCGTCCCATCTTCTGTTCAAAAAAGCCAAAAACAAGCGTGTCCCAGACCGAAACATGGTTCCCCTCCACCCGTCCGATTCCCCATTCGTACTCCGTGGGCGCCAAAACTACCTCTCCACCAGCCGCGAAACCCCCGCGTCCTCCGTCCACCACCCAATCCCACCCATCAACCGCCGCCCTCCTCCATCATGTCGGAGCCGATACCCCGACATCGTCGTCCACCGCAACCTCAACCGCAACACCCTCTACGGCTAGTAGTTGAAGCCGAGGCCGAGTCGTCCGTACCCAAGCCAGTTCAACCACGCCGTCATGTGCCTCACCGCTGCCGCTCCAACTTCGCCACCCTCCACCGCACCGGAGTTGTTCCTGCTACGCCGTCCTTCGCCACCTCGGATCTGCTTCCCCTACGCCGACATACAGCCACGACAACACAGTCAACAATTTGGCCATGGGTTCATCCAAGCCTGCACCCTCCAGAACATCGGTTTCCCCGATAAAAACAAGAAGATCGGTGCGACATGTGGAGGTGACCACACCGGCAACCGAAGAAGGTACTCCTCTTCCCTTATTCATGCAAATCTTACGTCTCTGCTTGCACGATATTCATCCCACAGAAGACACTAGTTGACCGCTTCTTCTTGATACTAGATGTTCCTAGTAACTCGCGATGCACAAGGTTTCTCCTCATATACTATTTCACCTTAGCTAGAGGTCCGTCGCCCCCCTGAATTTCAATTTATGGCCAGTTGATTCCCAATTAACGGAAGCATTCCCCGGCGTAACAGGCGCTAGTACGACTATTACACCGGGGAAGCAGCGCCTTGGTGTTTACCTTAGGGGCGTCTGCGGCCTAGAGCTACTGGCGCCCGATCTAGAGGTCGGCCGGGATTAAAGGGATTGCTTGGGGGCGCTGCCAAGCATGGTGGTGGTGTGAGGTCGATGGGAGGGCAGGGCGGCGGAGGCACGGGTCTGTGCCGGTGGTCGCTGGCAGTTCGAGAAAGATCGTCAACAGTGACTGGCGGGAGGTAGACGAAGGCCATCTGCCCGTTCCTTATAGATCGGACGGTTCATTAAAAAAATCGACTGACCTATTTATTTTCAGTCGACTGTTATCTTAGATATGACCACATGTGGTGGTGTGCTGGAGGAGTACCTGCATTTCCTGTGCTCATATATTACAAAATCATACTGAGTAGAATCTAATTTTGTTTGTCATGCAATGTTCTAGAGCTATCATATGTCTCCTATCATTTATTTTTTAGCCACCTGCTATCTGCTACTTTTATAGTGCACTAGTTCTGCACACACTTCACCCATACTCTCACTATTGTGGTTTTATGCAAGGGTATTTCAGAGTCTGCCAAAAGCGAAGCAAAAAAGAAAAGAGACAAGTCGTGCCAGCTTTCTACGCGGCTAGGCGCAGCACTTTATAGTGCTTTAAAGGGTGCAGTGTCAGTAGATGGAGACGGTAAACGTTGCTCTGGAGTTGATGACCTCGCTCACAATGAACCACCATCCCAGGTGCTTTCTTTAACTTCGCGGTGTCATATGTGGTTGCATGTTCCATATGGTGTCTAGCTTGTATTCGAAAGGCTGAAGTCGGTCTTTATTAAGATAAGGAAAGATATTTTTTACGTGAACCACCATCCCGTGAGCACCAGAAGACAAATAGCTAGTCAAGGCACTGGTCGAGCCAATGATAAGCCCAGCAAAGAGAGACATCACCTGGAAGCCAACTAAAAAGCCGCGATGGTGGCGAAGCAGCCTGCCTCCCACCAGGCTCTCAGGTCCTAGATGATCATGTTCACCACTCCAGCCGGATGTCTAGCTTGTATTGCTTCCAATTTGGTTAAATTGCATCTTCTTAGCTTACACATTATACCTTTGAATATGACATGCCTTTCTGTTTTTGATACATACTAGTACATCTGTGTATTAACCATGTTCTTACATCAAACTAATGTTCTTGTGTATCCCTCATCAATCACTTATGACGAGGCAGGCAGGCAAGGGGACTACTCCTCATTTAAAGAATGCAGCATCAGCCTCCCGACATGATTCTCAAGAAACAAAAATGCTAGATGAAGATAGTGAACGTAGCTCTGTAGTTGATTACAGCATTTCCCCTACACTAGCATTGCAGGTGCTTGCTCTAACTTGGCAGCGTGATATGTGGTTGCATGTTGCATATGGTGTCTAGATTGTAATTCTTTCAATCTGGTTAAACTACATGTGCTAGTCTGCTTAGCTTATACTCCTGTAAATGTGACATTATACCTGTTAATGTGACATGCCTTCTTGTATTTAGTACATAGTACATCTGTCTATGAAGCATGTCCTTACATAAAACTATTGTTTTTTTTGTATCCCGCATCAATCAATATGATGAGACACCTTTAGTATATGCAGTGCGATATTAGTTGCATCTTTCATATGATTTATAGCATGCGCTGCTTCTAATTTGTTGAAATTCCATTTATGATGGGACGCTTTTAACTTGGCAGTCATATTGGTTGCATCTTTCATGTGGTGTCTAGCTTGCATTGCTTCGTATTTGCTGGAATGGTTTGTGCTTAGTTTACACAAATAGTTGTGAACATGCCATGACGTCCTGATTTTCATACATATTCCATCCTGGTATCATGTGTTTGCCTGACATCAAAGTAGTGATTGTCAGTATCATGCATGAATGAGTTCTGAAGAGAGAATTTTACTGCTTTTTCTTGTTGGTTTTACTTGACAATTCAAAATCAATAAAGCGGAAGGAAGTTAGCAAGGCAGCAGATAAAGGTGCTCCTTCCAAACAGAGGGCCTCTACAGTTTCTACTCCTTCACACCCCCAAGATGATTTCCAAGACAACACATGCATAGACACTCAACAAAGCTGTGTTTATGATGAGCACATCTCCCCTAGTGCAGCATCAGTGGTGCTCCCTCTAACTTGGCACTGTTATATGTGGTTGCATGTTATGTGTGATGTCTAGCTTGTATTGCTTCTAATTTTGTTGAATTCCATCTGCTTACTTTACACATTATACTTGAATAAGAAACGTGTTCCTGTTTCTAGAACATACAATATCTATCTATCGCACCATGTTCTTACATCAAATTACTATTGTTGTGTAACCTGCAAAAATCACTTATCATAAGACATGTTTGACTTCGGAGTGTGATATCGGTTACATCTCACATTCTTTTCTAGCTTGTACTACTAATTTGTTGAAATGGCACTTATGACGAGACAGTTTTAACTTGGTAGAGTGATATTATTTGCATCTTTCATATGGTGTCTAGCTTTCATTGCTTCGAATTTGTTGAAATGCCTTCTCCTTAGTTTACACATCATAAGCTGTGAATATGCAATGCTGTGAATATGCAATGGCACTAATGACGAGAGACCTCTAACATGGTAGTGTGATGTTGTTTGCATCTTGCATATGATTTATTTCTTGTACTGCTTCACATTTGTTTAAATGCCAATTATGCTGAGACACTGTTAACTTGGCAGAGCGATATTTGTAGCATCTTTCATATGGTGTCTACCTTCCATTGCATTGCTTCTAATTTGGTGAAATGTCTTCTTCTTAGTTTACACATCATAGTTCTGGTTATCTCTTCCGTCCTGTTTTTCATACATATTACATCCTCCTATCATGTGGTTGTCTAACATCAAAGTTTTATTCATCTGCATCACGCATCAATTTGTTCTGAAGAACTAAATTGTTATTCGTTTTTCTTGTCGGCTTGACTTAACATGGCACAGAGAAAGAGGAAGAAACAGAGAATGGCAGGGAATGAGAAGCGGATGAATCCTCCAGATTCTGTGGTACTGATGGTGCAATAGAAGATGAAAGTCCAGTGGAAAATTCTACAAACACGGCATCCCATGCTACACGAGTTGCAAAAAAGCCAAACAGAAACAAATAGCTGCCACCAAACAAGCAGAGACAACCCTAGTTCTTGCGACACCTACCACAGTACTACCAGCTGCACGACGTACTCGTGCGTCAACTGAGCTAGCAGCACGTTCCCAAGCTCCCTTGCCACCTGACACTACTTCCCAAGCACTCTTGACACAAGACGAGTTGGCAATATCAGATGAACCTTGTGAGCTTCAACAACAAGAAGGTAGTTGATGGAGTCAAGTTACAGTTGCATGCTTCTTTATATGTAGTCTCACAGTTTGATGTACACTAACACTTCCTATGTTTGTTGTTGGACTAGCACCTAGGCGCAAGAGGAAACAAACATCAGGGATAATGCTCGATAGGTTAACTAAATCTAGAGGAGGAAGAATGGAGATCCGTTTTGAGGCGGGTTTAAAAAGGCCATGTGATGCTACAGAGTCAGCCAAGTTAGTATCAGAGGCAGCGGTTGCCGTTAGGTGTCATGTACGTATCCTCCCAACATGGATTCAGTATAGGAATGACAAAGATGAAACCCAGTTCAACACCTTCCTCGACCATTTATCTGTAAGTATGGTTATGTATGGAAACTAGTAATATCGTCTTGCTCTGTCCCATACTTTCTAGGTTTCCGATAATGAGACTCCCATAATTTTCAACGGATGAGGTTCAAGTTGGATAGCCAAGATGATGCAACCAGACAAGCTTGCACCCATGTTTTCAAGTCTGCTCTGTGACAGTATCGGTATAAGTTGAGGAAAACTCACTCTGAAGGCAAGGCTAACAGTGAACATTCCCAAACATCTCAAGTGGAAAATATATCGAATGAAGACTGGAGGGGCCTTGTTAAACACTGGTCTGATCCGAAGTATCAGGTACATTATATATATGTGATCAGATCACATGTTGAAGTCCTATTGACGCATGTGCCACACAAATCTATCTTCTTGTAGGTGAACTGTTCAAACAACAAGGCCAATCGTACGAAAGTGAAATTCCAACAGACGACAGGATCTCGTAGCTATATTGCACACTGCGAGGCTCTTGTAATTAGCTGTTGTTTCACTCTTTTCGCTGTACCATATTATCAGATCTATATTGACTTGTTCGAAATGCAGAGGAAAGCCCGCAAGGACCAAAAAGTACCTGAACCAAATGTTGTGGAAATCTTCAAGGACTGTCACACCAGCAATAAGAAGGGCATGACTACGCTAGTCAAAGCCGCTGTTGTAAGTCCTTAATCCTCATGCCTTTTAACTACTACTTACTCTGACTTGTGCCTTGAACTGCATGGTTTGCAGCCAGTGCCTATTACTCTTTTCTATTTTATACACAATTGCCTTAGCGTATCATTGCACCTTACAAGGTTTAAAAGGGAGGAGTGATGTTCCTTTGATCTTGACCCGTAATCTAGTTCCGTGCTGGACTTGCCCACACAACGTTACAATTGCATGTTTGTCTGTTCTCAGTTGTTTTGTGATATGAATGATGTCATACTATGCTTACCGTATTATAAACTTCGTCTCTTTATCCTTAGCCCTCAATACAAGTATATAGACCAAAGCTATTTTGTTTGGTTTTGCTGCCTCCTTAATATCTTCTGTTCTGGTACTACTAATGTAAAACCTCAACTTTTCAGCGAGCTATGGAAAAAATGGTGGAACCGCCACCTTCTGAAGGTGGCGAGGCAATTATAACCGCAATGTCAGCTCTTGCTGCAGTGGGTCAGTACCTATCCACTAACAGTGCTAAAAGCACGTTCCTGCGTAATACTAGGTTGGTTGTTAAGGTAATATCATCCAAACTGCCTCATGATCAAGATATGCAAGCTCAAAGCAATGTTGTATCTGCGCTCCAGACACAAGTCCATTCCCTAACCGAGGCCCTTTGTGAAACAAGGAGAAACATTGCTCAATGTCGTCAAGATATGCATGGTTTTGAAACCAGACTATTAGACATTTTCTATGTTGTTCAAGAGCCTAGGGGAAATGAAGACGAGGGTTATGGTGTTCCATCGAACAATACAGCATGAAAACATAACAGTCAGGTCAAATGAACCGAGCTTCTAAACTTCTGGTGGTGCATTTATCTACTAGACTATTAAGTTTTATGCCAAGCTTCCTTTTGTTATATAGTTGTAATTTGTTTTGGTGCGATACAAAATTTATTCTTAACATGCAGCCACCGGCTGAAGAAAACAGCAAGCCATTTTTGTATAGTGTAGGGTGTTCCCTATATTTGCACTGGTGGCGATCTTTGATGCCGAGTGGATGTAATCTGTGCAATCGCCTTAATAGCCTAGCGTTAGTTTGGGCCTTATTTATTTCCTAGTCTTCTTTTTCCCTGGTTTGCCAGTGGCCGCAACTACCCATGGCCATATACGGGCCTTAGGATCCATGGGTCTCCTATGGGCCGTTGATAAATGGGCCTGTAATCAGTGGGCCTCGGGCCATTGATAAATGGGCCTGTAATCGGTGGGCCTGAGGCCGTCAGATAAATGGGTCTACATGGGCCGTAATCGGGCGTAATTGGTATCGGCCCAGCACGGTAACGGGCCGTTAACAGGGCGTAGGACTGTAAAAGCTTAATTCTGTCACAGGCATAATGGGTCGTTAATGGGCCAGAATATAGGACAGGCTGGCCAGAAACGGGCCGACTCTTGCCATGGGCCAAATTTGGCCCATTAGGGTAACAGGCCAGTAACGGGCCGACTCTTGCCATGGGCTGAATTTGGCCCATTTGGGGAAAATGCCAGTAACGGGCCGACTCTTGCCATGGGCCGAATTTGGCCCATTAGGGGAACAGGCCAGTAACGGGCCGGAAGTAATCGAGGGCCAAAAAGGATCCCAAGAACGTATGGGCCGTCAATAGGCCGAAAGCTAACACGGGCTAGAAATGGCCCATGTAAATCATGGGCCGTTAACGGGTACAAAGAAAATTACTGTTCATTATGGGCTAGAGTCACTGTGGGCCTGTAAAGGGCCGAAAGATACAAAGGCCTCATATGGGCCGAAAAACGTCGTGGGCCATACATGGGCCGAAAGTGAAATGGGCTGGTGTTATATTCGACGGGCCACATGACATTGTTGGGCCGATTTCCTTTAGTGCCTAACGGGTCGTAAAATGGGCTATTTGCGAAGAGAACATTAACAGGCTTTTCATGGGCCAGCCCGTTAACTTTTGACCAAGTCAAACGGGCCGGCTTTGTAAGCTAAATGGGCCAGTGGTGGGTCGTGGCACGTGTCAACATATCATAGGCGCCTATCTGACCCACTGACGAGCTGACACGTGTTTCGTCCGGCCAATAAGAATTTTACACGAGGAAATTTCCCATTGGTCGGGGTTGTTAATGGGTTATCGGATCCAAAACCCGAATCGATAGCTTAACGGCGTTCCGTTACGATGGATGCCACGTGTCGGTCACCCTTGACGAAAGCACTTCTGTGATGCGCGATTTATCGTCATGGAAGTGGACACTTCCGTGATGATAATTTTGGTAATGTCATGGAACACTTCTATGACAGCACAGGTATGACTATCTTGATTCTGTCATAAATTTGTCATGGATGTACATGCATGACAAAAAACGCAACCTACTATGACAAACACGTATCATCACGGAAGTGTATTTTTTTTGTAGTGTCGTATATACATTTACTCTTACCAAAATGTTGAATAAAGCCAATGCCACTGCACATGTTGATGTTTGCATTCCTCTTGTCAGTGTACTTAATTAATTGCTATTTGATTATGTACCATCAGTCTGCACCTGAGCTTCATTATCCTCTATTTCTTCCAATATTATTTGATCTATATTTACTCTTTGCAAAATGTAGAATAATGGCAACGCTTATAAAGAATTTTCTTTGGGGAATTTATTGAATTATCCTTCCATCAACATGGAGAAGGGATTTCTCCAGCCCGTGTTAACATGTAATGTAAGTTCATCCTGGTCAAGCCTTCAAACTTTGTTCTAGTATAGGTTTGGATAGGCAGCATTTCCTCCACTACTGTTTACTTTGTTGTTTACATCTATTTGGATGTTGCAACAACTACCAGTTTCAAATTGTAGTTCTAAAAACATGTTCCTTATGCAGAACAGATCCGTTTATTTGCTTATATAATTGGGAAACATGTACGTGTCTCCTTGTTTCTCTTTCAGAGTCGTATCTCTTATGCCAGGCAGAACTTTAGGGAAGATAATGAGCCAAACCATCTTGAGGAGAGCGAGATGACCCCAAGATCCTGTCTTGATGAAGATAGTGAGTTGAAGCTACACACCAGCAGGTGTGAGACAACCTCTGTGCAGTCGCTGCCTCAATCAGTTCGACTTCTTCAGTCTCAACTTAAAGCGGAAAGGCTTGCTTCAGCTTAGCTCCGACTTGAAGTCAAAGATGCAATGAAGATGTCAGAGGACTGCCTTGCGCACTATGGTGCTATACCGCTAGGGATGGAGCATCTATATTTGACACAACTGAGGTCTTGCTACATCTTGAGCTCGCGTTGGTTTTCCTTGAAGAGGAAAGTGTGATGCAGCAAAGTAGCGTAAGTATTTCCCTCAGTTTTTGGGAACCAAGGTATAAATCCAGTAGGAGGCTCCTCAAAAGTCCCACTCACCTACACAAACAAACAAGAACCTCGCAACCAACGCAATAAAGGGGTTGTCAATCCCTTCACGGCCACTTGCGAAAGTGAGATCTGATAGAGATAATATGATAAGATAAATATTTTCGGTATTTTTATGATATAGATTGGAAAGGTAAAAGATGCAAATAAAAGTAGATAGAAAACTTGTATGATAAAAGATGGACCCGGGGCCATAGGTTTCACTGGTGGCTTCTCTCAAGATAGCATAAGTATTACGGTGGGTGAACAAATTACTGTCGAGCAATTGATACAAAAGCGCATAGTTATGAGATTATCTAGGCATGATCATGTATACAGGCATCACGTCCGTGACAAGTAGACCGACTCCTGCCTGCATCTACTACTATTACTCCACACATCGACTGACTCCTGCCTGCATCTAGAGTATTAAGTTCATGAAGAATAGAGTAACGCATTAAGAAAGATGACATGGTGTAGAGGGATAAACTCATGCAATATGATATAAACCCCATCTTTTTATCCTCGATGGCAACAATACAATATGTGCCTTGCTGCTCCTGCTATCACTAGGAAAGGACACCACAAGATTGAACCCAAAGCTAAGCACTTCTCCCATTGCAAGAAACATCAATCTAGTAGGCCAAACCAAACTGATAATTCGAAGAGACTTGCAAAGATAACTTAATCACACATAAAGAATTTAGAGGAGATTCAAATATTTCTCATAGATAAACTTGATCACAAACCCACAATTCATCGGATCTCAACAAACACACCGCAAAAAGAGTTACATCGAATACATCTCCAAGAAGATCGAGGAGAACTTTGTATTGAGATTCAAAGACAGAGAAGAAGCCATCTAGCTAATAACTATGGACCCGAAGGTCTGTGGTAAACTACTCACAACTCATAGGTGAGGCCTTGGAGATGATGTAGAGTCCCTCCATGGTCGATTCCCCCTCCGGTGGAGCGCCGGTGAAGGCTCCAAGATGGGGTCTCGCGGATACATATGGTTGCGGCGGTGGAAATAGTTTTTCATGTTGCTCCTGGATGTTTTCGGGGTACATGGGTATATATAGGAGGAATAAGTAGGTCGGTGGACGCTCGAGGGGCCCACGAGGGTGGGGGCGCACCGGGCACCCACGTGGCTGCCTCCTCTGTTGCTTGACGTCCACTCCAAGTCCCCTGGATCACGTTTGTTCCAAAAAGATCGCTCCCAAAGGTTTCATTCCGTTTGGACTCGTTTGATATTCCTTTTCTTCGAAACACTGAAATAGGCAAAAACACAACAATTCGGGTTGGGCCTCCGGTTAGTAGGTTAGTCCCAAAAATGATATAAAAGTGTAAAGTAAAGCGCATAAACATCCAAAACGGGTAATATAATAGCATGGAACAATCAAAAATTATAGATACGTTGGAGACGTATCAGGTCTCATCAACTTGTTCGGCTGCTTGCGGGGCCCGTCCTGGTCAGGCCTAGTGCCTTCTGAAGTGCTCTCAGTTCTGTATATTCTTTTGTCGGCACGTTTATATGCACTGGTGGCGACCTTTGATGCCCAGTGTATGTAATCCGTGGTCACGTTGCGCTTTATTATCACTGGTAGCGAACTTTGATTCCCAGTGGATGTAATATGTTGTGATTTCTTTATTGTATAGTCTAGGTTTATTCTTTGGTCGGTATGCTGTAATTTAGGCCAGAAGGTTTAGTGGATCTTAGTGTTGTCGGTCTTCAGGCTGGCCCGTTACTCATACACGCCAAAACGTGGGCCTATAATCATCTTGCGCCATTAGCAGGTCTAAAGCTATAGTAGTTTCCCGCCTTTAACAGGCCGAGTAAAGTTCTGGCCAGTTGGGCCAGAGAATACCATGGGCTTTTAACAGGCTAAAACCTAGATTGGGCTAGCGTTGAGCCGAAAAATTCATGGGCCCATACAGGTCGAAACTGCCTAAGGCCCATGTTTGGCCCAAATAGGACGAGCGGTTAACAGGACAAAAAATATCTCGGGCCTGTTTGGCCCAATAAAATTATGGGCTTTAAGCAGGCCGGTATCCACGCGGGCCATAGGCCCAAAAGTGTCATGGGCCATTATCAGATGGGCTGTAAGCAGGCCGGATTCAACGTGGGCTGTAATTAGGCCCAACTGTTACTCAGGCCATTAACAGACCGATAGGCCAGTTGGGCTGAAATTTGAGGCCTAAAGTTACTTCGGACAAGAAATAGCCCAGTTTCTGCATGGCCGTTAAATGGCCTAAAGTTAAACCGGGCCAGCAACGTCCCAGATGCACCATGGGCTACTAACAGGCCGAAACTATTATCGGGCCGAACTGGTAAACGGGCATTTAACAGGCTGAAATAGAAACCTATCTTAGAATAGGCCCAAAAGAACAATGGCCTGGTAACGGGCCTGATCTGATATGGGCCATAATTTGGCCCAAAACGCGACAGACTGTGAACGGGCCTGACTTGGTATGGGCCTCAATTTGACCCAAAACATGGTAGGCTGTTAACGGGCCATCCCACGAGTGTCTAAGAAAATATGGTGGGTCTTTAGCTGGGCCGACATTTTTACCTAAAATGGGCCACTGTTGGGCTGTGCCATGCGTCGACATATCATAGGAGTCTTCCGTCCATTTTAGGAATGACATCTGTCCCAAAGATTAGCTGACACGTGCATTATCCGGTGAATGAGAATTTTACACATGGAAAATCCCCATTGGTCAGGGCTGTTAACGAGTTATCGGATCCAAACCGGAACCTGATAGCTTAACGGCGACCCGTTATGGTGGATGCCACATGTCGGTCACCCTTGACGAAAGCACTTCCATGACGTGCGATTTATCGTCATGGAAGTGGACACTTCCGTGATGATAATTTTGGTAATGTCATGGAACACTTCTATGACAGAAGTGGTATGACTATCTTGATTCTTTCATAAAATCGTCATGGATTTACATGCATGACAGAAAACGTGACCTACTGTGACAAACACGTATCATCACAAAAGTGTATTTTTTTGTAGTGAGTAGTGCACAACCGCATGGGAGACTCAGCATGGTCGTTGCATCGCACTAATAGTGAATAATGAGCAGTCAAATCATAAGGCCCGCCTTTCCCACTGTAAGTTGATCGGAAGAAGCAACCATCAATACGCTCTTCTTTGAATCCGCTCATACTACTCCCTCCGTTACTGTTTATGGAGCGCGCTTAAGGAAACAATCTCTAGGACCAAGGCGACTAGCGATCGGCCTGATAAATAGCATTGGTAGTTATAGCACAGCGTCTATTACTAGAGGAAATAATGTGTACACACATGCATGCAGTGCTTCCACCCAGGGTACACACATGCATGCACACTCCGCGTACACACCTAGTACATCGAAAGAAAATTGTGGAATTGATTGCGGTTACCATGCCCTAATTAATTGAGCATTAAACCAAACGCATCTAAAGTCTCTCTGGTGGTGGAAATGCATGGAGAGAAATGCATGAGAATGAAGCACACCCTGTAAACTGTGACAGAAGGAGGAGGAGTATGAAGGTGCAAAACCAAGTACGCATATGGCCATTCGGCCAATGCACTTCCTCTTGGCATATCACTGACATGTGGGACCGGAGTGTGAGCAAACCGATCTGAATTGACGGCAAAATGGCCGACCCGCCGTTCCTTGAGAGAGACGAGGAGCGAGAACACACAGACGGGCTCGCACGGAGGCTAAGATATATTCGAGCATGGTTGATCGATATCATCACTACATGTTTGATGTTTTTTAATACTACTATTGGGCTGCCGTTTTCCACACTTCTCCCAAATAAATGTGTACTTTATCAGAGATTAAAATAAAATAAGAGTACAGATGCTCCACCATGCGGTTATAGTAGTACTACTCGTACTACTAAAGCTTGCACTTGGCTCATTGCCTCTTCATGAAGTCGAACAATGATGGTACTACAGTGTATGCCTCTAGCAATCTGACACCGAATGAACTATTGCATGTCCACCACCTGGGCGAGGGTGGGTTGCATTAGTCAAAAGCTTCTCCTCAACCTGCAAGACACTTGGCTTGAGGTAGATGGAGTGGGCGTAAGTGAGCTTCACCTTGTCCTGCAAGCTTCTCCTTGTTCTGCGAGTTGATGGGACACACCAAAAAGTAGTGCTAGTCCATACTCCCTCCTTTCCGGTAATTTTTGCTTAATCTCTTTTGCGGGTTAATGAGAGAGCTTTATTCATATATAAGCATTCTTAGGACGATCATCCAAGAGACTGGTCACTAGGAAGCGAGGTACCCCGCAAAAGAAGAAGAAGGAAGCGACGTATTTCATCAAGCCAGCTCTCGATCACATTCAAAGTGCAGCAAGCACGGTTCGCACAAAGATGCGCCGCAAGGTTTGCTGACCTGTTTATATGCTGAATAAAAAAAGAGAAAATATTACCGAGCGCTCCTATTTGTAACAGGATATGAGCCAGAATTAAGTGAGTGTTCCATGCAATCAACTTCCATTATCACATGCGAGAACCCTCGAAGAGAACCAAATGTGTTGAAGATTGCGTTATCACGTTTTAAAATAAAATAAGAGTGCAGACGTTCCTCCATCCGGTTCCTAATAGTAGTACCTCTATAGTAGTAGTACTAGTACTAGTAAACTTTGCGCTTAGCTGTTCGCCTCTTCGGGAAGTCAAAAAATAATGGTACTAGTACATTGTATGCTTCTAGCAACCTGACACCAAATTAACTATTGCACGTCCATAGACTGAGCGAGGGAGAGCTTGCATTAGTCAAAAGTTTCTCGTTGTCCTGCGAGCCACCGCGCGCAAGCTTCTCCTGTCCTGCAAGCTTCTCCTCTTTCGACAAGTTGACGGGACACAACAGAGTAATGCTAGTCCATACTGCCTCCTTTTCGGTTAATATGGCTTAATTTCAAACGAGATAAATACATTCTCTGTCACTGTATATTTGTAAAAATACGGTCAGTGGACTACATAATATGCTCATTGCGCTCAATATATACATTTTCCGGTGTTTATACGGTCACTAGCTCACCCTGGCTGAGTATGTGTGTGCATGCACGTGTAGGTTGAGCACTTGAGCGTGAACGTGTGTGTTCCGTCGTGTGCTCGGACATGCATGCATTAGGGTGTCGCGCACATTTTTGCATCCATGTGTACATGTGACTGTTGCATGCATGCATGAGGTTGTAGTCCCTCACATTCACATGTTCATAAGTCAATGCTTTGTCAAAATGTTGCATGCAAGATTTAATCATTCATTGTTCACACATGCATTCCCGATATTAATACGTTGGTAAAGACAATTTCTTGAGGAAAACGAGAGCATGAATTGAGTACAAAGGGGACCAGTAAGCCAAGACGAAGGGAGTACTAGTAGTGTACCAGAAGGAGGGAGTAGGTACTAGTAGTACTACGTAACAACATGCAGTAACAAAAATCCTCTATGCGCATCCTGTCTACGTGTCATGCAAGAAAATAGAGATAAGTACAAGTGAGACTTAGGAACGGTCATACACGTAGGGGGAGTACTTGTAGGGGCCACTAAGGAGCAGTCAAATCACACAGTAAGTTAGTCAGGAGAAGCAACCATCATTTCACTCTTCAATGACACGTACGCAATATAAAATGGTTGATATGGAGAGAAAAAGAACACCACTATATATATAGTAGCAGGAGCCTAAGCTACAAGCCTGCTTGCTTGGGTTGCTCTCTTCACAAGCATAGAACGATAGTGGCCACACCGCTGGTCACAGATCCGGCTTGATCCCGCCGCTGGGGGAAGGGACGATGTTCTACGTAGACGCGGTCAACATCGGCGATGGAGAAAACCCACTATCGGTGTGTCCCAATTGGGGGTCCCCACGGTATGGGCTGATGTCGCCTCCCAACCGCCCTTCTAGCTACAACCCGACATCCCAGGTACATCTTCCTTTTGGAGCTGGCTTGCTCCACTGCCGCAGCTCCCCACAGAGCTCCATCTCCATGTCGATATTTCTCTACTTCTACCGGCTTTTATTTGTGATTAGTTTATGTCTCATGAACTAGTGCTAGTACTATTATCTAATCACACTTCTTCAATATATTTGCCATCAGGGATGCTCAGCTCAATTTTAGTGGAACTGCACAAAAGCATCGTATGATCCGAGGGTGCCAACCATCTTTCCTTCGACAGGTACTACCTAGCCAGGAAATTAAATCCTGTTTAGGGTTTAGGGTTTAATTCGTAGTGACCCCATCAGTAGTTTTTCTTTTGTACACACTCTCATAATTTTTGTCTTTAGTTGTGAAGTAAATATTGGCTATGATCTGTGAATCATTGAGATGCATCAACATGCGTGTTAGTTTTCCTTTGTATTTGATGGAATGTTATAATGGGGCAACCTTGGAGTAGGAATGAAAATGGAGTGGAAAGTTTCCATTTTTTCGGAGAAAAAATGGAAACGGAGAGAAACTGAGGTTTCATTTTGTGGCAGGACCTCGACTCAATGCCATATCGATCTAGCATGTAACACCTCATATCACTTTGCGGCCTCATGCACGGTATTCCCACAGGTGTCGCCTTACCTTTGCCCGGGACCGTCTGCGCCTTTTGGCACACGTATATGATAGTGTCGCTAGCATCCATATGATAAGGAGCCCAGGCTGACATGGCTAGTCGTAAACCCAAAGTGGCACAAACTTACAGGGACAGGCATCCATGACCCAGCATCGAACGTGTCGATCATCAGCGAGTGAATCCAGGCTGTAGCACTGGGCTAGCAGGACTCCGGTGAACCGGGCTGTAGCGGGATAATAGGACTCCGGTATTCATCGCGTGACATTTCCCCGAAGGGACAGACACAGGAACGAAGAAGGACACATGCCGGCCAGCCTAAGTGTTTCGGAGCAGTAGCAAGCTACCATGGCTCCGTGGAATCACTAGGAGACATTTCCCGGTAAGAGAGGCTACTAAGGATAAACAACTAGATAGTCAGATCCCACACATACCAAGCATTTCAGTAACATACACACAATATGCTCGATATGTGCAAATACAACATGGCATCACAACATGACTCTACGACTCGAGTATTTTATTCAATAGGCTCCGAGGAGCGAGATATTACAAACATGGGTCTCATGACCCAACATTCAAAGCATACAAGTCAAAGCACAAGCGGAAGCTTAACATGTCTGAGTACAGACATCTACAAATGAAAAGGGCTGAGAAGCATGACTAACTACCAAATCCTGCCGAGGGCACAAGATCGTAGCTGAGGTAACAAGCTAAACGTCGAAGTCCACGTGGAACTACTAACGAGACTGACGTCTCTCTGCAAAAACATAAAATAGGCAAACGTGAGTACAAATGTACCCAGCAAGACTTACATCAGAACTAACTACATATGCATCATTATCAACAAAGGGGATGGTGGGGTTTAACTGCAGCAAGCCAGCTTTGACTCGGTGGCTATCCTAAACTACGACTGCAAGTAACTCTTTTGAGATGGCGCACACGAGTCCACATATTCACCATATCAATACACCACTATGGATCCGCTCCCGTCTCCCTACGAGAACTCCATCCATAGCACTCACGCTTATCTTGCGTATTTTAGAGTATCCACTTTCACTTGTCTATGAACTGTTATAGGCAACCCAGAAGTCCTTTACCGCGGACACGGCTATTCGAATAGATGATGTTAACCCTGCAGGGGTGTACTTCTTCATACATGTTTCCACCACTTAGCGTCTGCACACGACATGTGCTCGGCAGACTTCAAGCGAAAGCCGACGTGGGTGTAGACCACGACCTACCTAAACACTCAAGTCTCTAGTCCAGGTTTATCGCCTATTCGGGTTCCATCCACGAGGAGATCCGGCCGGAGTTTCGCTCACAACCCCAAACGATGTGTGCAGGGTTCCCGAGACACCAAACGGGCGCCCAGTACACCATGCCACGTGCCAATTGCATCACAGCCCACCCCTTCGGTCAGCGCTGCGCACGGCCTCCAGCATACTACAAACACCAGAAACTACTTGCAACTCCTGGACAGAGGACAAGGGTGATTAAGAAGTCGAGCGGGGTCATATTTCAGGGCCTAATGCATGGTAGTAGCTGAATCATGGATCACAAACACAGAACTCAGTTCCTGAGGATGGCTTCAATGAGACAACCCACCATGTACTCCTACATGACCTCTGACCGATACCTTTACCAAATTGTGTTCACACACTTGGCTCACACAGAGTAGGACATGTTCACACACCTCTGATTCATTCCCAATGAATCAGACCTGACTCAACTCTAAGCAATAGCAGGCATGACAGACAAATATGAATGAGTAGGCACAACAGGGCTCAAACAACTCCTACTCATGCTAGTGGGTTTCATCTATTTACTGTGGCAATGACAGGTCATGCAGAGGATAAAGGGGTTCAGCTACCGCAGCAAGTAACAGATGAATCGTTGTTGTCCTAATGCAGTAAAAGAGAGCAGGAGCGAGAGAGTAGGATTGTATCGGAATGAACAAGGGGGTTTTGCTTGCCTGGCACGTCTGAAGATAGCATTGAGTCTTCATCAGTGTCAACGATCACAACGTCAGAACATCGTCTATCGAGAGGGGACAGATACCGGCAACAGAGAAGAAATACAATCAATGCAAAGCACAATATGATGCATGATCATGACATGGAAAAATGAATGTGTTTTGGGCTAATGCAAGCTAGAATAGATTGAAATGAGTCCATTTGAACAGAAGATTCAAATGCAAACCCATTATATGAAGTCATAAAGATGCATTAACTTGTTTCATCTAAACAGCAGGGTTAGGTTGCTCTAACATGCATGAAACCAGTGCAGATGGATAGATTGGATTTTTCTAATCATTTTTCATATATAAATCTTTGCATTTGGAGTTACAGATTAATTTCTATGAATTTTTGAAGTTTGCAAGATTTTCTGGAATTTCCTGTAAAAGAATAAATCTAGAAAATAAGTTACTGCGTCAGCATGACATAGGTGTGATGTCTGCAGGTCAACTGGGTCGGCCAGGTCAAACCTGACCTGTGGGACCCACACATCAGTGTCTCAGGCTGGTTTGGGTGTATGACATGTGGGACCGGTCAACGTTGACTTGACCAAAGTCAGAGCTGACACGTGGGGCCACTGGGGTTAATCTAAACTAAACAGGAAATAAATCCCGTGGTTAATTAGGGCGTCGGGCCCATATGTAAGTGAGTCAGGGGTGGTTAGCAGGGTCATTAATGGCTAAGTAAGTGCACCACGTCGGCGTCACCGGAGTTCAGCCGGCGGCGACCAAATCCGCGGCGGAGGGAGTCGGGATTTCGCTATGGGGCTCCGTTTTGAGCACAGTTTGCTGCTACGGCTTGCTGTATATCTCCCGCATCTACTGGTGGTGGCGGCAGAAGCTGGTATGGCCGGAGTTGACGGCGACGAGTATTTCCGCGGCGACCGGAGTTCGGGCACCTGCGGGTTTGGTGTTTTAGTGCACGGGAGGGGGAGCTGGTGTGTGTCTTAGGCTCCTGGTGAGGTGTGGAGCACGTTGCCGTGCTCGGGAGTTAGCTACGGTGGCTCTGGCCTCGTCTGCGTCATCACCGGCGGCGAGGAGCTCACGGCCCCGGTGAAAAGGGCGGCTAGAGTGCGGGAACGAGCACGGGGAGGAGGGGGAATGGTGGAGGAGCTCACAGCGATCTCAACGGAGAACTCAGTGGGCTCAGGGAGGAGTCGGAGCAAGTGGGGCAGCGAGGGGGATCTCCGGCGGCCGACGGCATGGACGAGGATGATGGCGTCGCTTCGTGCGTCCCGCGAGCGCGTGCTTTGTCTTGGGGCTCCGTGGCGTCGAGGCGGAGCCTCTGGACAGCACGGAGGGGCGAGGGAGAGGCGATGGCCGCGGTGGTGTTCGTCGGCGGCGGCGACAGCGCTCGGTGGTTGCGTGCGAGAGAGCCAGAGGAGGAGAGGAGCTCAGGGAGAGAGTGAGAGGCCTGGGGGGCGCGTGGCTGTCTCCGTGGCGCTGGAAGGGCCTCGAGGGCGTGAGGCAGGCAGGGAGGAGGCCACGGCGTCGCCAGCGCTCGCCACCGAGCTGCTTCGGGGCGAGGGGAGGAAGACGATAGGAAGAGGTGGGCTGGGCCAGGTGGCTGGGCTGGCCGACTGGGCCGGCCAGGTGGGCTGCGGTAAGTCAGGTGAGCCTCTGTTCTTTTCTATTTTTATTTTTTTTGTTATTTTGTTTTGATTTAGTTTGAGAACTAAATCATTTTAAAACTTTCTGTAAATTTTTATGTGAGCTTAGAGAGCTAGTCCAAGTTCACATGAAAACTTACAAAATATTTGAAGATTATTTCTTATATAGCAGAAATAATTCCAACCCAAATATATTATTGATTTAAATCAAAGACCAAAAATAAATTATTTCTGTGACTCGAAAAATATTGGTTTGAATTTTACCTCATGCCAATATTTTCACAGAATAACAGGAACATTTTCTTGGGCTCATTTAATGACATTTAAATGTTGGTTATTTTTAGAGGTTTTTCTGAGGCTTTTGAAAATTCCTCAATTCAAGTTTAATTTGAATTTAAATATGATGCATGGAAGCTAAAGCAAAGAGAAGCAAGGCCTGAACTGGGGATGTGACAACTCACCCCCACTAAACAAGAATCTCGTCCCGAGATTCAAGCGTAGGGTAAGAAGACACAGGGACACAAGCTAACACGATCTTCACGATCCAGGTTGCACTTCATAAGGACGTTGGCTCAATCACCATCTTTATCTTGATGTCTTGCTCCGAGAACTCCAACCGACATGACAACAAGAGGAGAAAGAAAACTCTAGAAGGATCGATCTTCTCGAAGGTCGAACAACTCAGGATTAACTCACGGAATGAGACATACCAACATCTCTCGAGCTGAGAGACGAAGCACACCTCTAGAGGAACAGGGTGGAACAGATGACGAGGGTTCACTAGGTAGACAACAATTCCACACTTACGAGGGTGGTGAATGGTTGTCAACGTAGCGAGGAGTTGAGTTGCCATGATACCTCAGCGAGACATCCTGGAGGAGGGTGATTCATAGAATTATTACCTTAAGTGGCAAAAAGAATTACCTTTGATTCAGAGATCATTGAAACTTTTATACCAGCCTAAGGCAATTCTCGAGTGATTGTTTGGAGGGGTTGGGTAGAATGGCATACTCGGACTAGGATGGATGATGTGGATTACCTTGTTGAAAACAACACAAGGGATGATTTTAGTAACTGGGGAGAAGCTCAACAGTAGAGAGTGAGTCCACTATTTTAAAAGTTATAGCATAACCGAGGAAACTGAGAGCAATCCTAGTTAGTGCCGGCGATGAAGCCTAGAGCTTGAGCGTGCTCTCAAGAACTTGAGCATTTCCATATTCATCAAGGTTTTACCAATATCTGTGTCAAGGATCCTGGTAACACAACATACTAGCATGATGAAAAATGGTTGAGGATGCAGATGCAAAGGAAGATAACACTTTCTCAAATTTCACCTTAGCGAGGCCAAGGGGACAAAATCTGGATGATCGACCGAGAGACATTTAGCACTCCGCTTCTAATGTTCTCCTTGATGTGCTAGCGTAACCCATTTATTGATATGGTTTGGTACCTAGAACATCAAGTAACAGGTCGGACTTCGGAAACACAAAAATCCATAAGGAACAACTAGGGTGTAAATCCTTCGAAATCCCTATGGGGAGGTGGTCAACTTCTTCAACCAAGATACTACAATAATAGGCCTTCCAGCTAGGTGTGTGTCCACAACATCCACGTTACCGGGTACAGAGAGACCAATATTATAATTCTTGGGACACGTTCCAACCATCATATCTGCCTGAGATTCAGATCTGGTTGGTGTTAGAATAGTCCAGACTCATCAAGTCTAGAGAGAAAAATGAAAGTTTGCAACACAAATCGATGAGATGACGTTGCGAGATTCTCGGGAAATGGACTATGGTAGTAAACTCCAAAACATGAGCTGGTTCTGCTACACACATGTGAACACACTGTCCCAGACAAGCATGACCGCGTAGTAGTCTTACAACAAAACACTACCGAGTTCGGAAGGGAAACCATCAACGAGGATAGCGAAGTCCTAACATAAGTCATGATTCTTAAGAAGGAACTTCTTCTCCTTGAACAAATCAATCAGTGGCTTGGTGTGCTAGGAATACATATAGAATGAAGGTTGCAAGTCTTCGAACCACAGAATACTTCGCACGTATGCATGAATGATTTGGGATGATTCCAAAGGAAGCAACATTGTCTTGCTCGAATCCACAGCGGAAACTTGCATCAAATGCACATGAACTAGAGGAAGTCACTTCTTACATCCGAACATATGCTTCATGAGCTAGCATGAACAAATGCTTTAAAAAGTTTCCAACACTAGCTTAATGTTCAACAAAATTATGGAGAAGACAAGGATGTTGTCGATGGGCTCAACAACAATTCATCCAGATTCCCATGGAGATGGAATTCCATAACTATGTGAACAAGGTGATAGTATTGGTCAGACCCAAAAGACATAATGATGTATGCTCGAGGAAAATCCACGAGTAAGACAACATTACGAACATCGTTGGTTCTGATTTGATTTGATGATAGCCCATACTCAAATCAAAGGTTTGGGGTAAGACAATAAATCCAACAATTGACCACAAGGATCAATCAATGAAGATATCATCTTTCTTCAATACACACACACACACACACACAGAGAGATATCCCTTTGGAATGAACTGAGTCGGACAAGCTTTCATCTTCCAACTCTCCAAGTTGTTGTTTAGCTTAACCAACCAGCTCAGGGGTATCCAACACGGATTCTTGGAGAAAGGGTGGTTTCGAAACCCAACTTGATCACGAGCTCAACATAGCGGTCAGGTGACAACCTGGTAATACTTCCGAGAAGATATTCGGAAAATCACGAACCACCGATATGTTACTAAGCTCGAGAACAATCTTGCTTTTCAGGGCAAGATGATATGACCAGAAGAGCGAGGGATTGGCACAGTCCTAACTCATTGACCGAAGGGTGCACCGGAAATAAGGACTAGGTAGCACAATCTATCTTAGAATGACGATTCAATAATCAGCATGCTAAGAATTAGGTTATTGTCTATTTAACTACCAAGCAACGGAGTTGCTAGGCGTATAGATTTCACACATCACGATTCACTTGTCGGCATTCCGGTTGCGACAACACAGAACCGAGGAATGAGTAATGATGGCGAGAAGTATCACTACGTCAAGAATTCACAAGAGCCGGTGCAATTCTCACGAAAATCCTGACATAAAGACAGTAATACTTCAGGGTAGAACAGAATCAAAAGCTGGGTTGGCATTTTGATCTGCGGAGTACAACTGCTTTGACCCAATCCTGGATATGGATGGGGTTCTGCAGTTTGTTTCTCCTAGTCATTCCAGAATAGAATGGCTTGACGGACTCTTGACTATCAATCGATAGACGGGGGTCAGAAGACAACTAAAGAGGGACAACTCAAAGGAACATATGATTTTGTGAGTTGTGGATGCATAGATTAATATGTCGAACCAAGTTCAACAGGTTTCTTCCAGATAACCCATGCAGAAAGGTAGAACTGGCAGAATCACAATTATGAATGGAGAACTCATCGAGGGCACTCCTGTTGTGATCTTTTGATCCAACACACTTCTACCATAAGTGGTCCATGGTATTTGGAAGAAGGAAATACCACGGACCTCGAGGACTAATGCAAAGGTTACTAATATCCTAAAGGAACTAGCAAACACTATCAACATGAGGTAAGTAGGGTGAGTCTTGGGTTCAAAACCCGGGGATAGAATACCTACTACTAAATGGCATCACGGGATGCTTTCGAGAATAAAGGCCAGAATCATCACACTGGGAACACAATACATGGCTAGATTACTAGATGGTTTCGTAAGACGCCTAGGGTCATAATAGTAGCTCCATCATAAATGCTGAGGCAATAGAGTACCTCAACGCACCGGTTAGTGTGCTTATTCTGACCAAAAGGACATCGGGAACAGAAAGAAAGGATTTGCAAATGCATCAGACTATTTAGATACCTGGGATGACTCGGACAGCATAACGACTATAAATGCTCAAAATGATTTGAGACATCCTGCAAAAATGGTGGCATAAGCACTCAGAAGCACAAAATCAAGGTTCCAAGACCAATTATGGACACACGGAAGTAGTATAAACTGAACTGGGGCATAAAACCAACAATCTCATAAGTCTATGGACTAGTAACACGTCATCCTGATAGATAGATGAGAAGGCCTAGTTCTTAATCCCCGTAGAAGAGAAGAGGTTGACTCAGATCAGAAGGCCATGAGGTATAAGGAGTAAAAAGAGCCTTACGTTCCCTTCCCCAATCAATTCCCTTACATAACTAAAGCATTTCTAGACACAACTTCGACCGGTTTGGCTTGGTAATCCTACAGAAAGTCAGGCTCTGATACCAAAGCTGTCAGGACCCCGACTCAATGCCATATCGATTTAGCATGTAACACCTCATATCACTTTGCGGCCTCACGCACGGTATTCCCACGTGTGTCGCCTTACCTTTGCCCGGGACCGTTTGCGCCTTTTGGCACACATATATGATAGTGTCGCTAGCATCCATATGATAAGGAGCCCGGGCTGACATGGCTAGTCGTAAACCCAAAGTGGCACAAACTTACAGGGACAGGCATCCATGACCCAGCATCGAACGTGTCGGTCATCGGCGAGTGAATCTAGGCTGTAGCACTGGGCTAGCAGGACTCCGGTGAACTGGGCTGTAGCGGGCTAACAGGACTCTGGTATTCATCGCGTGACATTTCCCCGAAGGGACAGACACAGGAATGAAGAAGGACACATGCCGGCCAGCCTAAGTGTTCCGGAGCAGTAGCAAGCTACCATGGCTCAGTGGAATCACTAGGAGACATTTCCCGGTAAGAGAGGCTACTAAGGATAAACAACTAGATAGTCAGATCCCACACATACCAAGCATTTCAATAACATACACACACTATGCTCGATATGTGCAAATACAACATGGCATCACAACATGACTCTACGACTCGAGTATTTTATTCAATAGGCTCCGAGGAGCGAGATATTACAAACATGGGTCTCATGACCCAACATTCAGAGCATACAAGTCAAAGCATAAGCGGAAGCTTAACATGTCTGAGTACAGACATCTACAAATGAAAAGGGCTGAGAAGCCTGACTAACTACCAAATCCTGCCGAGGGCACAAGATCGTAGCTGAGGTAACAAGCTAAACGTCGAAGTCCACGTGGAACTACTATCGAGACTGACGTCTCTCTGCAAAAACATAAAATAGGCAAACGTGAGTACAAATGTACCCAGCAAGACTTACATCAGAACTAACTACATATGCATCATTATCAACAAAAGGGATGGTGGGGTTTAACTGCAGCAAGCCAGCTTTGACTCGGTGGCTATCCTAAACTACGACTGCAAGTAACTCTTTTGAGATGGCGCACACGAGTCCACATATTCACCATATCAATACACCACTATGGATCCACTCCCGTCTCCCTACGAGAACGCCATCCATAGCACTCACGCTTATCTTGCATATTTTAGAGTATCCACTTTCACTTGTCTATGAACTGTTATAGGCAACCCAGAAGTCCTTTACCGCGGACACGACTATTCGAATAGATGATGTTAACCCTGCAGGGGTGTACTTCTTCATACATGTTTCCACCACTTAGCGTCTGCACACGACATGTGCTCGGTAGACTTCAAGCGAAAGCCGACGTGGGTGTAGACCACGACCTACCTAAACACTCAAGTCTCTAGTCCAGGTTTATCGCCTATTCGGGTTCCATCCGCGAGGAGATCCAGCCGGAGTTTCGCTCACAGCCCCAAACGATGTGTGCAGGGTTCCCGAGACACCAAACGGGCGCCCGGTACACCATGCCACGTGCCTACCGCATCACAGCCCACCCCTTCGGTCAGTGTTGCGCACGGCCTCCAGCATACTACAAACACCAGAAACTACTTGCAACTCCTGGACAGAGGACAAGGGTGATTAAGAAGTCGAGCGGGGTCATATTTCAGGGCCCAATGCATGGTAGTAGCTGAATCATGGATCACAAACACAGAACTCAGTTCCTGAGGACGGCTTCAATGAGACAACCCACCATGTACTCCTACATGGCCTCTCACCGATACCTTTACCAAATCGTGTTCACACACTTAGCTCACACAGAGTAGGACATGTTCACACACCTCTGATTCATTCGCGATGAATCAGACCTGACTCAACTCTAAGTAATAGCAGGCATGACAGACAAACATGAATGAGTAGGCACAACAGGGCTCAAATAACTCCTACTCATGCTAGTGGGTTTCATCTATTTACTGTGGCAATGACAGGTCATGCAGAGGATAAAGGGGTTCAGCTACCGCAGCAAGTAACAAATGAATCGTTGTTGTCCTAATGCAGTAAAAGAGAGCAGGAGGGAGAGAGTAGGATTGTGTCGGAATGAACAAGGGGGTTTTGCTTGCCTGGCACGTCTGAAGATAGCATTGAGTCTTCATCAGTGTCAACGATCACAACGTCAGAACATCGTATATCGAGAGGGGACAAATACCGGCAACAGAGAAGAAATACAATCAATGGAATGCACAATATGATGCATGATCATGACATGGCAAAATAATTGTGTTTTGGGCTAATACAAGCTAGAATAGATTGAAATGAGTCCATTTGAACAAAAGATTCAAATGCAAACCCATTATATGAAGTCATAAAGGTGCATTAACTTGTTTCATCTAAACAGCAGCGTTAGGTTGCTCTAACATGCATTAAACTAGTGCAGATGGATAGATTGGATTTTTCTGATCATTTTTCATATATAAATCTTTGCATTTGGAGTTACAGATTAATTTCTATGAATTTTTGAAGTTTGCAAGATTTTCTGGAATTTCCTTTAAAAGAATAAATCCAGAAATTAAGTTACTGCATCAGCATGACATAGGTGTGATGTCAGCAGGTCAACTGGGTCGGCCAGGTCAAATCTGACCTGTGGGACCCACACGTCAGTGTCTTAGGCTGGTTTGGGTGTATGACATGTGGGACCGGTCAATGTTGACTTGACCAAAGTCAAAGCTGACACGTGGGGCCACTGGGGTTAATCTAAACTAAACAGGAAATAAATCCCGTGGTTAATTAGGGCGTGGGGCCCATATGTAAGTGAGTCAGGGGTGGTTAGCTGGGTCATTAATGGCTAAGTAAGTGCACCACGTCGGCGTCACCGGAGTTCAGCCGGCGGCGACCAAATCCGCGGCGGAGGGAGTCGGGATTTCGCTATGGGGCTCCGTTTTGAGCGCGGTTTGCTGCTACGGCTTGCTGGATCTCTCCCGCATCTAGTGGTGGTGGCGGCAGAAGCTGGTATGGCCGGAGTTGACGGCTGCGAGTATTTCCGCGGCGGCCGGAGTTCGGGCACCTGCGGGTCTGGCATTGTAGTGCATGGGAGGGGGAGATGGTGTGTGTGTTAGGCTCCTGGTGAGGTGTGGAGCATGTTGCCGTGCTCGGGAGTTAGCTACGGTGGCTCTGGCCTTGTCTGCGTCATCGTCGGCGGCGAGGAGCTCATGGCCCCGGTGAAAAGGGCGGCTAGAGTGTGGGAACGAGCACGGGGAGGAGGGGGAATGGTGGAGGAGCTCACAGCGATCTCAACGGAGAACTCGGCGGGCTTGGGGAGGAGTAGGAGAAAGCGGGGCGGCGAGGAGGATCTCCGGCGGCCGACGGCATGGATGAGGATGATGGCGTCGCTTCGGGCGTCCCGCGAGCGCGTGCTTCGTCTTGGGGCTCCGTGGCGTCGAGGCGGAGCCTCTGGACAGCACAGAGGGGCGAGGGAGAGGCGATGGCCGCGGTGGTGTTCGTCGGCGGCGGCGACAGCGCTCGGTGGTTGCGTGCGAGAGAGCCAGAGGAGGAGAGGAGCTCGAGGAGAGAGTGAGAGGCCTGGGGCGGCGCGTGGCTGTCTTCGTGGCGCTGGAAGGGCCTCGAGGGCGTGAGGCAGGCAGGGAGGAGGCCACGGCGTCGCCAGCGCTCGCCACCGAGCTACTTCGGGGCGAGGGGAGGAAGACGACAGGAAGAGGTGGGCTGGGCCAGGTGGCTGGGCTGGCCGACTGGGCCGGCCAGGTGTGCTGCGGTAAGTCAGGTGAGCCTCTGTTCTTTCCTATTTTTTTTTGTTATTTTGTTTTGATTTAGTTTGAGAACTAAATCATTTTAAAACTTTCTGTAAATTTTTATGTGAGCTTAAAGAGCTAGTCCAAGTTCACATGAAAACTTACAAAATATTTGAAGATTATTTCTTATATAGAAGAAATAATTCTAACCCAAATATATTATTGATTTAAATCAAAGACCCAAAATAAATTATTTCTGTGACTCGAAAAATATTGGTTTGAATTTTACCTCATGCCAATATTTTCACAGAATAACAGGAACATTTTCTTGGGCTCATTTGATGAGATTTAAATGCTGGTTATTTTTAGAGGTTTTTCTGAGGCTTTTGAAAATTCCTCAATTCAAGTTTAATTTGAATTTAAACATGATGCATGGAAGATAAAGCAAAGAGAAGCAAGGCCTGAACTGGGGATGTAACATTTTGTTGGATCGCGCCATCGAGCAAACCAATGTTTAAATCACGTCTGTCGCGTTCGTGTCTCACCCTCCTCCACGGCTCCACCCCACACGGCCGCTCGGCATGACACTCACCGCAAACCGAATATACGATAACTTTCCCGCCTGCTTGTAGATGGATCATGCCATGGAGTACTAGCACTACTCGAAGAGATTGACGAGGAGGGGGAGGACAGCTAGCTGTAGCACGGACTCCCAAGAACTTTTTACATGCATTTTATGGTCGGCTATTGCGACCTTTGAATGTAGAGTAGTCGCGTGCAACGGGAAGTGGCGTGGGCGACGCTCTCTCGGCCGGCGCCAATGAGAGGTCGCATCCGCTCTGGCCGGGCACGAATGTGGCACTGACCGTTTCGGTCGGGAAGCACGCGCGGGTGATGAAGAGGGTTCGGGTTGGTCAGGAGCGGGCGTGGCAGCGGTCCAGACGCCCGCAAATAAGAGATGATGTACGTTAATATGGCTGTGTATATAATTAACAACGTAAATAATGTGCCAGTTGGACAAATATGATTGGAGATGGAGATGGAGATGGAATTTTACATAAACATGGATATGGATGTCTATGTCTATGTGTGTGCGCGCAACGACTCTCGCGACCTGGAAGCGGGGGCGATTTTTTGATCGAGTTTTCTTTCTTGGTACATTAAAAAAACTGTCCACCAGTTTTCATTTCTTTTTCCGAGAACGCGTGTATTCTATTTAAAACCACTGCTATGGGGAGATTTTTTACTCCATTGTATATATAGCCTCTTGTTTGATAGGGTTTCTCGCGTCTCGCTCTCTCACCCTCTCCATATCAAAACAAGATGACAGTGTCCACTCTATCTATCTCCTTACTGGTGGTCACACATCCAGCCGAATCCCGTCCGCTGCGGGAGGTGAGGAGGTGCAGTATTGATGTTGTCGCCGTCGGCGATGGAGGAAGCCGATGCGCATCGTCCTCTCGGAGCCGTCGCTGGCGCGGATGAAGGTCCACCGCGCCCTTGTACGTTGTTGTCGTGTGGGCAGATCACGCCCGCCCGCCTAAGCGACATCTTGCCCACCTGAGGTATAACTTCTTGTACTGGTCCAGCTCCCCAGGTCGCTGCATGCGGGTTATCTTCTATGCCACTACTCCCTATCTCCCCATGTACAGTAGCTAGGGTTCTCCGGCTGCCCCAACATCACCTATTTTTTACTATTATAGAGGAAATCCCACTCGAAAAGTTGTCCTGGTTTATGCCTCGGTGGAGGTATACATGTTGTTTCGACAAAAAGTACATGGTGGTTGTGCGGTCATTGTCCATATGTTCCTATTTCTGCTGCTAATCTAATAGTACTATCACTGGTTAAATGAAGAAATGCTTTTTTTCTTGGGTATCCCGGTTTAATTCCCATCAAGATAATCATAATGCTTCTGTTTGTTGGTGTACTTCTCATTCATTCTTATTGACAATTGTGATGTCGCTGTTAGTCTTGTACCGCTGCCAAAACAAAGTACCAACACTATATCCTTTTTTATATTTTTGCAAACAGCGATGCGTTTCTCCATACCCGGGCATGTCTTCCTCTAGTGGAACTGCACAGAATTGGATGGCCATTGTTGTTCCGCCTCACTATCCTTTGCCACGTGATTCTTCCTTCCTCAAGCTTGATTACCGATAAGAAACAGACCACAGTGAGGATTTGTCGAACTTCATTGGTGCCTCACCCAAACTTGATGCCAAATGGATGATGCATCACCATGATGACCTACTGATGCTCAGGGTTGTGCCTCATGGTTGCATCGGCTGGTGCAGCTGATCGATTTTCAACGAAAAACAAGCTGTCTTCCATCAGTGCTCTTTGCTTGTTACCCAAAAAGATGATATCCTTCATCAGTTCACCTTGGTTGCGTTGGAGACGTAGTCGTCTTTCACGTTGGTGCAATTTTATCACACAATTGGCTATGAACCAAATGTTTCCTCGAAGAAGGATCGATGTTGGTACTAAGAGCATAAGTTTTGTATTGATTTCTAAGCCTTCTCACAACTTTGTCTTCAGCTCCGCTGTAATTTTATTTGTCCAGCTATTAACTAAATATGTGGTCAGACTTTGATTAAAAAAATGGTGTGGACTAAAAACCCGGATGGACGTAGTGATAACCCACAAGTGTAGGGGATCGCAACAGCTTTCAAGGGTAAAGTATTCAACCCAAATTTATTTATTCGACACAAGGGGAGCCAAAGAATATTCTTGAGTATTAGCAGTTGAGTTGCCCATTCAACTACACCTGGATAACTTAGTATCTGCAGCAAAGTATTTAGTAGCAAAAGTGGTATGATAATAAAGGTAATAGTAGCAAAAGTAAAGATAAATGTTTTTGGGTTTTTGTAGTGATTGTAACAGTAGCAACGGAAAAGTAAATAAGTGAAGAACAATATGTGAAAAGCTCATAGGCAATGGATCAGTGATGGATAATTATGTCGGATGCGATTCCTGATGTAATAGCTATAACATAGGGTGACACAGAACTAGCTCCAGTTCATCAATGTAATGTAGGCATGTATTCCGTAAATAGTCATACGTGCTTATGGAAAAGAACTTGCATGACATCTTTTGTCCTACCCTCCCATGGAAGCGGGGTCCTAGCGGAAACTAAAGGATATTAAGGCCTCCTTTAATAGAGAACCGGAACAAAGCATTAGCACAAAGTGAATACATGAACTCCTAAAACTACGATCATCACCAAGAAGTATCCCGATTATTGTCACTTCGGGGTTGTCGGATCATAACACATAATAGGTGACTATAGACTTGCATGATAGGATCAAGAACACACATATATTCATGAAAACATAATAATTTCAGATCTGAAATCATGGCACTTGGGCCCTAGTGACAAGCATTAAGCATAGCAAAGTCATAGCAACATCAATCTCAGAACATAGTGGATACTAGGGATCAAACCTTAACAAAACTAACTTGATTACATGGTAAATCTCATCCAACCCATCACCGTCCAGCAAGCCTACAATGGAATTACTCACGCACGGCGGTGAGCATCATGAAATTGGTGATGGAGGATGGTTGATGATGACGACGGCGACGAATCCCCCTCTCCGGAGCCCCGAATGGACTCCAGATCTACCCTCCCGAGAGAGATTAGGGCTTGGCAGCGGCTCCGTGTCGTAAAACGCGATGAAACTTTCTCTCTGATTTTTTTCTCCCCGAACATGAATATATGGAGTTGGAGTTGAGGTCGGTGGATGTCCAAGGGGCCCACGAGATAGGGGGCACGCCCTACAGGGGGGCGCCCCCCTATCTCGTGGACAGGCCCTAGGCCCCCTGGTCTTGATTCTTACACCAAAAATTCTTATTAATTCCAAAAAGTGCCTCCGTGGATTTTCAGGACATTCCGAGAACTTTTCTTTTCTACACAGAAAACAACATCATGATAGTTCTGCTGAAAACAACGCCAGTCCGGGTTAGTTTCATTCAATTCATGCAAGTTAGAGTCCAAAACAAGGGCAAAAGTGTTTGGACAGGTAGATACGTTGGAGACGTATCAACTCCCCCAAGCTTAAACCTTTACTTGTCCTCAAGCAATTCAGTTGACAAACTGAAAGTGATAAAGAAAAACTTTTACAAACTCTGTTTGCTCTTGTTGTTGTAACATGAAAAGCCAGCATTCAAGTATCAGCTAATATTATGAACTAACCATACTAACAATAACACCTAGGTCTCACAATTACTCATATCAATAGCATAATCAGCTGGCAAGCCATAATAATAAAACTCGGATGACAACACTTTCTCAAAATAATCATAACATGATATAACAAAATGGTATCTCGCTAGCCCTTTCTGAGACCGCAAAACATAAATGCAGAGCACCTTTAAAGATCAAGGACTGACTAAACATTGTAATTCATGGTAAAAGAGATCCAGTCAAGTCATACCCAATATAAACCAATAGAAATGAATGCAAATGACAGTGTGCTCTCCAGCGGGTGCTTTTTAATAAGAAGGGTGATGACTCAACATAAAAGTAAATAGATAGGCCCTTCGCAGAGGGAAGCAGGTATTTGTAGAGGTGCCAGAGCTCGATTTTAAAATAGAGATTGAATAACATTTTGAGCGGCATACTTTCGCTGTCAACGCAACAACTATGAGATGGCTGTATCTTCCATACTACATGCATTATAGGCAGTTCCCAAATAGAATGGTAAAGGTTTATACTCCCCCAACCACCAACAAGCATCAATCCATGGCTTGCTCGAAACAACGAGTGCCTCCAACTAACACCAACCCTGGGGGAGTTTTGTTTAATTATTTTGATTTGCTTTGATCTTTTTGGATCATGGGACTGGGCATCCCGGTTACCGGCCCTTTCTCATGAATGAGGAGCGGAGTCCACTCCTCGTGAGAATAACCCACATAGCATGGAAGATATAGGCAGCCCTAGTTGTAACATGAGCTACTCGAGCATACAAAACAGAATTTCATTTGAATGTTTGGAGTTTGGCACATACAAATTTACTTGGAACGGTAGGTAAATACCGCATATAGGAAGGTATAGTGGACTCATATGGAACAACTTTGGGGTTTAAGGAGTTTGGATGCACAAGCAGTATTCCCGCTTAGTACAGGTGAAGGCTAGCAAAAGACTGGGAAGTGACCAACTGAGAGAGCGACAACAGTCATAAACATGCATTAAAATTAATTTACACCGAGTACAAGCATGAGTAGGATATAATCCACCATGAACATAAATATCATGAAGGCTATGTTGATTTGATTCAACTACATGCGTGAACATGTGCCAAGTCGAGTCACTCAATTCATTCAAAGGAGGATACCATCCCATCATATCACATCATAAACATTCTAATAGCATGTTGGCACGCAAGGTAAACCATTATAACTCATAGCTAATCAAGCATGGCACAAGCAACTATAATGTCTAAATGTCATTGCAAATATGTTTACTTCATAATACCTGACTCAGAAATGATGAACTCATCATATTTACAAAAACAAGAGAGGTCGAGTTCATACCAGCTTTTCTCATCCCGATAAGTCCATCATATATCGTCATTATTGCCTTTCACTTGCACGACCGAATGATGTGTATAATAATAAGAGTGCACGTGCATTGGACTAAGCTGGAATCTACAAGCATTCAACTCAAGAGAGAAGACAAGTAATATAGGCTCTAAGTATAATAAACAATTATGCATATGAGAGCCACTAAGCATTTTCAATATAGTCTTCTCGACCCCCAAAAGAAAGAACATAGAATAAAACTATTTACACGGGAAAGCTCCCAACAAGTAAAAGAAGAACGAGAAATCTTTTTGGGTTTTCATTTTAATTTCTACTACAAGCATGGAAATTAAACTAACTAATTTTTTCGTTTTTCTTAAGGTTTATCAAACACACAAGAAGAAAACTAGAAAAAGAAATTTAAACTAGCATAAATAATACAATGAAAGAGTATGAGGACCGACGACTAGTGTGTGAATATGAACGTAAAGTCGATGAGAAATACGTACTCCCCCAAGCTTAGGCTTTTGACCTAAGTTGGTCTAATACCAAGGACCACCGTTTCTCTCCCCGGTGTAATGGGAGGTGTAATCAGGATACCACTGGCTGGTCATCTCCGGATCCAACTGGACAGATGATGCACGATAAGGGTCCAGTTCAGGTTCTGGCTCAGGTTCAGGTTCTGGAGTAAAAGCTTGGGCTCGATGGTTGTTCACTACCTCCGGTGTAACAAGAAAATTTTCTGCAAGCAAATCAAACAACAGAGGTGCAGGAAAAATAATAATCTCAATGTGCTTCTTATTAAATCTAAGTTTATACAACAACATATTTTCTTTGTTGTCAACAATAAACTTGTGTGCTACCATGCTCTTGTAATCTAAAATGTGAGGAGGCAATTTTATCTCCTCCTTCTCATGGTGCCTAATGGGTATCTGAAAATGTTTAGCAAGACGTGCAGCATAGATACCTCCAAATATGGGGCCTTTTGTACGATTCAGGGCTAGCCGTTTAGCAACAACAACACCCATACTAAAAGTATTGTCTCCAAGCAAGGCATGTTGAAGAATGATAATATCAGGAACACTCAAGTTTCCACTATTTCCACGACCAATCAAGCATCTACTAGCAAATATGGCAAAGTAGCGTAAAACAGGAAAGTGTATGCTAGAGACTTTTGCCTCGGAGCCCTTCTTTGGCTCCTCTACAACTATAGTTTTAACAAAGCCATCCACATCTTCATGATGGGGTTCCTCTAATTCTCCCTCATAAGGTATCCTACATACCACACAAAAATGACGTAAAGACATTTCTTTGAATTCATCATATAAATGAAATGATACTGCAGGCAGTGACTTCTTAGGATAATAATAAAAGTTTTGCACGAAAGTATTGGTAAGTAAGAGATACTGAACGATTCGGTCGTTGATGAAACCGGTGAGGCCTGCAGTCTTGATTAAAGCAAAAAAGTCTTCATAAATTCCAGCTTCTTTCAAGAAACCTCGCATGGCCATTCACACGACCGTACTTCTGCTAAGCGAGAAGATTATACTTGGCTTTTTCCTTCTCTTTGGCTTGTTTTTCCTGAGAGCTTTGGCTAGAAGAGCCCCTCAAGATTTTCCTCAACATTTTTTGAAATTTTAGTAACTTTAAAATAAAAGTGAATAAAACTAAACAAGATTAATAGCAACTACTCCTACAAGTGCCAAGAGCCTATATCATGCATTGGAATTGCTTGGGACCTCAAAAATTTAACATGCCAGCTCAAGAACATGGTCACCTATGCAGCAAACATTTGCAATGAATAAAGTACTAGAACAAAAACTAGTTGGACCAATGGAGGAGTCACATGCCAAGCAACAATCTCCCAAAGCAGTTTGGTGAATGGAGCTTTGAGCTAAGAGATCCAAAATCGCAGCAAAACGAGCTAGAACTCGTGCTTGAGCTGGATGGGGATTTTTTTGGGTAGAAGATGAAGTGTGTGGGTGCTGGCATAAGTGGAGGGGGGCCACCAGGGGCCCATGAGACAGGGGGTGTGCCCTATTAGGGGGGGGCGCCCTCCTCTCCCGTGGCCTGGTGCTTGCCCCTACTGCAGTGTTTTCAGTGCCTAAAATCCTCAAATATTCCATAAAAAATCATACTAAATTTGCAGGGCATTTGGAGCACTTTTATTTTTAGACTATTTTTTAATGCACGAATAATTCAGAAAACAGACGGATAATACTATTTTTGCTTTATTTATTCTAAATAACAGAAAGTAAAAAGAGGGTACAGAAGGTTGTGCCTTCTAGTTTCATCCATCTCATGATCATCAAAATAAACTCACTAACAAGGTTGATCAAGTCTTGTTAACAAACTCATTGCGAATAACACGGAACTGGAGAAATTTCGAATAACACTAAGTTACCTCAACGGGGATATGAAAATCCCCAACAATAAGAATATTATACTTTTTCTTGACAGTAGGGAGAGGAAATTCAAAACCTCCAAAAATGATAGTTGGAACTTTTTCAATAGGATTGATGCTATGAACTTGAGATTGTTTCCTCGGAAAGTGTACCGTATGCTTATTACCATTAACATGAAAAGTGACATTGCCTTTGTTGCAATCAATAACAGCCCCTGCAGTGTTAAGAAAAGGTCTACCAAGGATAATAGACATACTATCGTCCTCGGGAATATCAAGAATAACAAATTCCGTTAAGATAGTGACATTTGCAACCACAACAGGCACATCCTCACAAATACCGACAGGTATAGCAGTTGATTTATCACCCATTTGCAAAGATATTTCAGTAGGTGTCAACTTATTCAATTCAAGTCTACGATATAAAGAGAGAGGCATAACACTAACACCGGCTCCAAGATCACATAAAGCAGTTCTAACATAATTTCTTTTAATAGAGCATGGTATAGTTGGTACACCCGGATCTCCAAGTTTCTTTGGTATTCCACCCTTAAAAGTGTAATTAGCAAGCATGGTGGAAATTTCAACTTCCGGTATCTTTCTTTTATTTGTAATGATATCCTTCATATACTTAGCATAAGGATTTACTTTAAGCATATCAGTTAAGCGCATATGTAAGAAAATAGGTCTAATCATTTCAGCAAAGCGCTCAAAATCCTCATCATCCTTTGACTTGGATGGTTTAGGAGGAAAGGGCATGGGTTTCTGAACCCATGGTTCTCTTTCTTTATTGTGCTTCCTAGCAACAAAATCTCTCTTATCATAACGTTGATTCTTTGATTGTGTGTTATCAAGATCAACAGCAGGTTCAATCTCTACATCATTGTTTTTGCTAGGTTGAGCATCAACATGAACATTATCATTAACATTATCACTAGGTTCATGTTCATCTCCTGATTGAGTTTCAGCATCAGAAATAGAAATATCATTGGGATTCTCAGGTGTGTCTACAGTAGGTTCACTAGAAGCATGCAAAGTTCTATCGTCTTTCTTTTTCTTCTTTTTAGAAGAACTAGGTGCCTCTAAATTATTTCTCTGAGAATCTTGCTAGATTCTCTTAGGGTGGCCTTTAGGATACAAAGGTTCCTGAGTCATTCTACCAGTTCTAGTAGCCACTCTAACAGCAAAGTCATTTTTATTATTCAATTCATCAAGCAAATCATTCTGAGCTTTAAGTACTTGCTCAGCTTGAGTAGCAACCATAGAAGCATATTTGCTAACGAGGTGAAGTTCATCTTTAACTCTAGCCAGATTATCACTCACACGTCCTATCTCGAAAGCATTATTCTTTAACTCTCTACCAACATAAGCATTAAAACTTTCTTGTCTAGCCATAAATTCATCGAATTCATCTAAGCATGGGCTATGAAATTTAGTAGAGGGTATTTCAACTTTATCATATCTATAGAGAGAATTTACCTTTACTACCTGTGTCGGGTTATCAAGACAATGTGGTTCTTCAACAGGTGGTGCATTAAGACCATGTATTTCTTCAATAGGAGCTAAATTCTTAACATCTTCAGCTTTAATACCTTTTTCTTTCATTGATTTCTTTGCCTCTTGCATATCTTCAAGACTGAGAAATAAAACACCTCTCTTCTTCGGAGTGGGTTTAGGAATAGGCTCAGGAGTTGGCTCAATTGGTTCAGGAATTACTTCAGGAATTGGCTCGGGAAGAGTCCAATTATTTTCATTAGTCAACATATTATTCAATAATATTTCAGCTTCATCAACTGTTCTTTCCCTGAAAACACAATCAGCACAACTATCCAAGTAGTCCTTGGAAGCATCGGTTAGTCCATTGTAAAAGATATCAAGTATTTCATTTTTCTTGAGAGGATGATCAGGCAAAGCATTAAGTAACCGGAGAAGCCTCCCCCAAGCTTGTGAGAGACTCTCTTCTTTGATTTGCACAAAATTATATATTTCCCGCAAGGCAGCTTGGTTCTTATAAGCAGGGAAATATTTAGTAGAGAAGTAATAAATCATATCCTGGGGACTACGCACACAACCAGGAGCAAGAGAATTATACCAAGTCTTAGCATCACCCTTTAATGAGAATGGAAATATCTTAAGGATATAATAATAGCGAGACTTCTCATCATTAGTAAATAGGGTAGCTATATCATTCAACTTGGTAAGATGTGCCACAACAGTTTCAGATTCAAGGCCATAAAAAGGATCAGATTCAACTAAAGTAATAATCTCAGGATCAACAGAGAATTCATAATCCTTATCAGTAACACAGATAGGTGAAGTAGCAAAAGCAGGGCCAGGTTTCATTCTAGCATTAAGAGACTGCTGCTTCCATTTAGCTAATAATTTCTTAAGATCATATCTATCATTGCAAGCAAAGATTTCCCTAGCAGCTTCTTCATTCATAACATAACCCTTAGGAACAACAGGTAATACATAATCATTGGGGGAACCTTCATCGTCACTATCATCAGTAATAGGATCTTCAGTAATTTCATTGCCCCTAACTCTAGCAAGTTGCTCATCAAGAAATTCACCTAATGGCAAAGTAGTATCATGCACATAAGTAGTTTCATCATGCATAGCAGAAGTGGCATCATCAATAACATGCGACATATCAGAATTCACAGCAGTAGCAGGTTTAGGTGTCGCAAGCCTACTAATAGCGGAAGGAGAATCTAGTGCAGAGCTAGATGGCAGTTCCTTACCTCCCCTCGTAGTTGAGGGGAAAATGGTAGTTCGGTCGTCTTTCAAGTTCTTCATAGTGATCAACAAATATAAATCCCAAGTGACTCAGAGAATAGAGCTATGCTCCCCGGCAACAGCGCCAGAAATTAGTCTTGATAACCCACAAGTGTAGGGGATCGCAATATCTTTCGAGGGTAAAGTATTCAACCCAAATTTATTGATTTGACACAAGGGGAGCCAAAGAATATTCTTGAGTATTAGCAGTTGAGTTGTCAATTCAACCACACTTGGATAACTTAGTATCTGCAGCAAAGTATTTAGTAGCAAAAGTGGTATGATAATAAAGGTAATAGTAGCAAAAGTAAAGATAAATGTTTTTGGGTTTTTGTAGTGATTGTAACAGTAGCAACGGAAAAGTAAATAAGCGAAGAACAATATGTGAAAACCTCGTAGGCAATGGATCAGTGATGGATAATTATGCTGGATGCGATTCCTCATGTAATAGCTATAACATAGGGTGACACGGAACTAGCTCCAGTTCATCAATGTAATGTAGGCATGTATTCCATAAATAGTCATACGTGCTTATGGAAAAGAACTTGCATGGCATCTTTTGTCCTACCCTCCCGTGGAAGCAGGGTCCTAGCGGAAACTAAGGGATATTAAGGCCTCCTTTTAATAGAGAACCGGAACAAAGCATTAGCACAAAGTGAATACATGAACTCCTCAAACTACGGTCATCACCGAGAAGTATCCTGATTATTGTCACTTCGGGGTTGTCGGATCATAACACATAATAGGTGACTATAGACTTGCAAGATAGGATCAAGAACACAAATATATTCATGAAAACATAATAAGTTCGGATCTGAAATCATTGCACTCGGGCCCTAGTGACAAGCATTAAGCATAGCAAAATCATAGCAACATCAATCTCAGAACATAGTGGATACTAGGGATCAAACCCTAACAAAACTAACTTGATTACATGGTAAATCTCATCCAACACATCATCGTCCAGCAAGCCTATGATGGATTTACTCATGCACGTCGGTGAGCATCATGAAATTGATGATGGAGGATGGTTGATGATGACGACGGCGACGAATCCCCCTCTCCGGAGCCCCGAACGGACTCCAGATCAGCCCTCCCGAGAGAGATTAGGGCTTGGCGGCGGCTCCGTGTCGTAAAACGTGATGAAACTTTCCCTCTGATTTTTTCTCCCCGAACGTGAATATATGGAGTTGGAGTTGAGGTCGGTGGAGGTCTAGGGGGCCCACGAGATAGGGGGGCGCGCCCCCTTGTCTCGTGGACAGGCCCTAGGCCCCCTGGTCTTGATTCTTTCGCCAAAAATTCTTATTAATTCCAATATGTGCCTCCGTGGATTTTCAGGACATTCCGAGAACTTTTCTTTTCTACACATAAAACAACATCATGGCAGTTCTGCTGAAAACAACATCAGTCCGGGTTAGTTTCATTCAAATCATGCAAGTTAGAGTCCAAAACAAGGGCAAAAGTGTTACATTTGACTCTGCATATTACATTTGACTGAAGACAAACTTTTGACTGAAGACGTATCACGTAGTAGCCCTCCATTTTTATTTACTCTGCATATTACATTTGACTGAAGACAAACTTTGTAAAGTTTGACCAAGTTTAGGCCGAACACAACAAACCATAATTACTAAGAGAGGGCAAATTGTACATACTCTCAAACCTTTCCGATAATTGAAATGAAAATTCTTTATTTGTACACACTCTCACACGTTTCCGATAATTTGGCGCATGTGTGGTTGTTCACTTAATGGAGGGTAGTGTACGGCACGTGCAGGATAGGAAGTGCGACCAGGACGTGTAGATCGTTAGTTCATCATAAGTAGTTTTCTTCACTTGTACGTTAAATAAAGAGTTTCATTTCATACTTACACAATTTAAAATGATTGTTATGGAGAGAAAAGGAAAACCACTCCACTATATATTAGTAGTATACACGAGTAATACTATATAAGTAGTACTATATAAGAAGGAGCCTCAGTGCTTGTTTGCTAGGGTTTGCACTCTCCACACTCTCGTCGCACTACATATATATATATACATGCTGTAGGCTCAGCGTTCCTTTGCTAGGGTTTGCTATATTCACAGTCTCTCACCCTCTTCACCAGATCTTAACAAGACTATGTTGGCCTCTGTCTCTCTCCCCCCTCATAGCTGGTGAAGGAGCCGTCTGGATCCCATCGCACCGGGAAGGGGAGGAGGTGCAGCATTCACTCTAACGCCTTTGGCGAGGGAGGCAATCCACTGCCGGCTGCGCTGTTCTCTTTCACCCAGTGCATGTGCGGAGGGCCACCGACCCCTTCTTCCTCGCTGTCGTACGTAGTGCAGGCAGATCCGGCCTCCCGCTGCATGCCTAGCCACATCCCGACGACCCTAAGGTATGACTTTCTTTGAAACCATCATTGCTCTAGCTGCATGCGGATCTTTTTCGATTTTGTAGTTGAATCTAGGTCTTGGTTCAAAGGGGAAAGAAGGGTGCGGTGGGGCAGAGCATGAATCTAGGACGTGGTTCAATGAGGAAAGGAGGGAGGGAAAGTAGTATAAACTGTGTTGGATCTAAGGTTCCGGCAAAACCCTCAAGGTTCGAACACTGGAGTGTGCACGAAGATCTCCCCCTGCCGAATCACGCCCTCAGCCTCGCCGGGATCTCTAAGTGTAGGACCTTGAAGTATGTCTAGAGGGGGGGTGATTAGACTACTTGACCAATTAAAAACTTAACCTTTTCCCAATTTTAGAGTTTGGCAGATTTTAGCTATTTAGGACAAGTCAAGCAATCATCACACTATTCAAGCAAGCATGCAAAGAGTATATAGGCAGCGGAAATTAAAGCATGCAACTTGCAAGAAAGTAAAGGGAAGGGTTTGGAGGATTCAAACGCAATTGGAGACACGGATTTTTTTGGCGTGGTTCCGATAGGTGGTGCTATCGTACATCCACGTTGATGGAGACTTCAACCCATGAAGGGTAACGGTTGCGCGAGTCCACGGAGGGCTCCATCCACGAAGGGTCCACAAAGAAGCAACCTTGTCTATCCCACCATGGCCATCGCCCACGAAGGACTTGCCTCACTAGCGGTAGATCTTCACGAAGTAGGCGATCTCCTTGCCCTTACAAACTCCTTGGTTCAACTCCACAATCTTGTCGGAGGCTCCCAAGTGACACCTAGCCAATCTAGGAGACACCACTCTCCAAGAAGTAACAAATGGTGCGTTGATAATGAACTCCTTGCTCTTGGGCTTCGAATGATAGTCTCTCCAACACTCAACTCTCTCTCATAGGTTTTGGATCTGGTGGAAAGAAGATTTGAGTGGAAAGCAACTTGGGGAAGGCTAGAGATCAAGATTCATATGGTAGGAATGGAATATCTTGGCCTCAACACATGAGTAGGTGGTTCTCTCTCAGAAATGGTAAGTTGGAAGTGTAGGTTTGTTCTGATGGCTATCTCCACGAATGAAGAGGAGGTGGAGGGGTATATATAGCCTCTACACAAAATCTAACCGTTACACACAATTTACCAAACTCGGTGGGACCGATTCAACAGACTCGGTCGGACCGATTTAGTAAACCTAGTGACCATTAGTGATTTTCGGTGGGACTGACATGCAACTCGGTGAGACCGATTCAGTTAGGGTTAGGGCATAACGTAATCTCGGTAGGACCGATTACACAAACTCGGTGAGACCGATTTTGGTAATAAGCATTCCAGAGAGTTGGTCAGGTAAACTCGGTGGGACCGATTTGCTCTTTTCGGTGAGACCGAAAAGTTACAAAAGGGAAACAGAGAGTTTACATTGCAATCTCGGTGGGACCGATCGCTCACTTCGGTTAGACAGAAACATTAAGAAGGGAAACAGAGAGATTACAATCCCATCTCGGTGAGACCGAGATCCCTATCGGTAAGACCGATTTGCTTAGGGTTTGTGGCAGTGGCTATGACTTTTGGAATCGGTCGCACCGGATAAGTAGAATCGGTGTGACCATTTTGGCTTTAGGTTTAGGTCATTTGTGGATGTGAGAAGGTAGCTGAGGGTTTTGGAGCATATCACTAAGCACATGAAGCAAGAGGCTCATTAAGCAACACCTCATCCCTCCTTGATAGTATTGGCTTTTCCTATAGACTCAATGTGATCTTGGATCACTAAAATATAAAATGAAGAGTCTTGAGCTTTTGAGCTTGAGCCAATCCTTTGTCCTTAGTATTTTGAGGGATCCACTTTCATCATCCATGCCATGCCATTCATTGAGCTTTCCTGAAATAATAGTCTTGGAATAGCATTAGCTCAATGAGCTATATGTTGTTATGAATTACCAAAACCACCTAGGGATAGTTGCACTTTCAATCTCCCCCTTTTTGGTAATTGATGACAACATATAGATCAAAGCTTCGACAAATGATAATAATATTTAACAACATCGTCGCTTTGAGAAGTATGTGATAAGCAAGAGCTCCCCCTAAATTTGTGCATAGTTTAAAATTTGCTTTGGACTGCAAATGCACAATGAATTAGGCTCATGGGTTACTCTTCCATGTCACATACATCTTGGTGGAGTGCTCAAAATGATAAAAATTGAATACATGCACTCATCACCAAGCAAAGTGAATGATCACATAGGATAGATAAGATAACATCATAAACATGCATAAGTGTAGCTTATGATCAAACACATGATCATCAATATCTCACAAGCATAGTATCTCAAGCAATCAAAAGCAAACAAGTTCAACCACCAAATCAAGAGAGAATAAAAGCAACACACTCTCTCTCTCTCTCGAAGCCTATGATCTATACATTTTTCTCCCCCTTTGGCAACAAGTTACCAAAAAGTTCATAGAAAATGCATAGTGCTAGATCGACTCTCAGGCTTGATCTTTAGGTGGTGGTGTCCGGATAAATCCAAGAACGAAGGCTTCAGTTGAAGTAGAGGGTGCTGGAGTTGATGCTGGAGCTGGTTGCACTGGAGCAGTAGGGGCTGTAGCTGGTGTAGATCATGTTGCTCTAGTGTCTGTCACACGCACTGTAGCTGACCACTGGGCTCTAGGCACTCTGGCAAACACATTTGTGGTAGTCTTGCCCTGCCTCTCCTGCATGTCATCCTGCAGCTGCTCCACAACTGACTGAATCTCAGTTACTTGGACATCAAGGTCATGGAATTTGAGTTCCATGATTCTTTCCAGGCTCTCCTGATTCTGAGTGAGGGTGGCCAGTCCCTTCTCAACCCTCAGTGTTGATGCTATTAAGTAACCAAGCTGCTCCTGCTTGTTCTTCAAGAAATACTCAGATGCCTCCTCTTGAGTTGGCATCCTGGCAGCCTTCTCCTTCCTTGCCTTCTCCTTCTTCTCTTGAGCTTGAACTGATGATGGATCATTCTCATTCATGACAACCTTATTGTCCTCAAAGTCTGGATAAAGTGGTAAATGTTCCTTATCCAATTGATATTTCCCTGTGCCCATCTTTGAGTTAATCAACTCCTGAATCTGAGGTGCATATCCACGGCTCCTCTTCTGACCTGCTGCAGTCCTCTTAATGGTTTCTATCATAAGGCTCATGACTTTGAACTTCTGTGGCACATCAAACACATGCAACATGTTGATGGCATGCCCTCTGATCATGTTGTGGTCACCAGATTTAGGCACGGAGTATGCCTTAGGATACAATTGATAGTTGGCAGCCCTGATGTAGCGACCCGACCCGAATGGGTCAAGTCTCTATGCTTAAGTGTCATCCCTGGATCGGTATGCTGACACACACAGTACCCAAGGATTTATAACAGAGGTAAATCACATGTATAAAGTAACGTAAATACTATTACGTCAATCCAAAATAGCGGAAGTAACAAGGTTGTGGATTCCCATCAACACCAACGGCAAAGTTGAGTATAGGAAATTGTAACCCTAACGTATCACTTACTCGTCGTAAGATCCTGCAACATGAGACGTTGCAGCCACAAAGGGTCAGTACATTGAATGTACTCGCAAATTCACACCATAGAGCAATGATGAATAAAGGCTATCACTACATGCATATTTGGCTGGTGGAGGCTCTATGGTTATAATGTTTTTGCGAAAAGCCAATTTTTCCCTACTGCAATGGAATAAATTTATTTAACTATCATGGTGGTTGTTAAACATTGAGAATGGTTGACATCATTCTCAATCCCAATTAAAAGTACTCATTAATAACCCAACAATATCAATTAAAGTAGCATGATGAGATCAACAGGATAATCCAAGTACTAGATACTCAAAACGTCCATAACCGGGGACACGGCTAACCATGATTAGTTTATACACTCTACAAAGGTTTGCGCACTTTTCACGTAGTAGCCCTCCATTTTTATTTACTCTGCATATTACATTTGACTGAAGACAAACTTTGTAAAGTTTGACCAAGTTTAGGCCGAACACAACAAACCATAATTACTAAGAGAGGGCAAATTGTACATACTCTCAAACCTTTCCGATAATTGAAATGAAAATTCTTTATTTGTACACAATCTCACACGTTTCCGATAATTTGGCGCATGTGTGGTTGTTCACTTAATGGAGGGTAGTGTACGGCATGTGCAGGATAGGAAGTGCGACCAGGACTTGTAGATCGTTAGTTCATCATAAGTAGTTTTCTTCACTTGTACGTTAAATAAAGAGTTTCATTTCGTACTTACACAATTTAAAACGATTGTTATGGAGAGAAAAGGAAAACCACTCCACTATATATTAGTAGTATACACGAGTAATACTATATAAGTAGTACTATATAAGATGGAGCCTCAGCGCTTGTTCGCTAGGGTTTGCACTCTCCACACTCTCGTCGCACTACATATATATATATATATATATATATATATATATATATATATATATATATATATAAGGGGAGGAGGTGCAGCGTTCACTCTAACGCCTTTGGCGAGGGAGGCAATCCACTGCCGGCTGCGCTGTTCTCTTTCACCCAGCGCATGTGCGGAGGGCCACCGACCCCTTCTTCCTCGCTGTCGTACATAGTGCAGGCAGATCCGGCCTCCCGCTGCATGCCTAGCCACATCCCGACGACCCTAAGGTATGACTTTCTTTGAAACCATCATTGCTCTAGCTGCATGCGGATCTTTTTCGATTTTGTAGTTGAATCTAGGTCTTGGTTCAAAGGGGAAAGAAGGGTGCGGTGGGGTAGAGCATGAATCTAGGACGTGGTTCAATGAGGAAAGGAGGGAGGGAAAGTAGTATAGACTATGTTGGATCTAAGGTTCCGGCAAAACCCTCAAGGTTCGAACACTGGAGTGCGCACGAAGATCTCCCCCTGCCGAATCACGCCCTCAGCCTCACGCCCTCACGCCCTCAGTCGAACCATGTATTTTTGTGAGTTGTGTGTTGAGTGTATCAAGCTTGTTAAGGAGGGTAGTTGTTGTTGCTGTTTTCCTGACAGATTCTGTTATATTTTGTTGCTATGTTAACATGTTGCTACTAATCATTCTATGAGTAATCTGGAGATGTTCTATAAACATGTTCTGATCTACATGTCATGCTCTATCCATTCATGCCCTTGGTTGCAATTATAGCCTGCTGGAACATGTTGTTATCTTGCTCCAAAGTTGCTTGAAAATGTTGCTGTCAGCCTGTTTACATTAAGTTCAATGTTTCCATGATTGTTTGCTAGTGATCCATGCACCCTATGACCTTGCTCTTGCCATGTATATCTTCATAAACATGCCTTCTTACTGTTGGTTGCTTTGCCATGCCATGTATTGCTCTGTGGTGAGTGGTTGAAGCTCACCAACATGCCTACTTATTGTTGTTCCTGCCATGTATGAATCTGTAATATAACTTGCCATGTTTATATTGGTGCCATCTTATCTTCTGATCCTTTTTGGCTCATGGTCAGTAAGGGACTCTTGTTCTATGCAATTAGTAGATTCATGCCATGCCTTTGTTTGCCATGTTAAGTTCCTGTAGCATGTTGTTTCACAGCTCTAAACATTACAACCTGATGTTATTTCTGCTAAAGTCTGAAACTGTTATTATTTGCAATCTTACCATGTGTTTTGGAGCATGTTCTAGTGATTTCTTGAGATAGCTCAGTGTTCATGTTTTGTAGTGATTTACCTGTACTTCATGCCCATGCCTTTTGTTATTATGTTGGGGTGCTGTAGCATATTGTTTTGATGCTTGCAATATGCCTAGTTGTTGTTTTGGACAGATTGTTGTTATAACTTGTATAGTGTGTGTGTGTTGAACCGTTGCTCCGTTTTGAGTGTGCTCTATATGAAACTTGCTTGATTTTGCATGTAGCTTCATATTATCATGTTGCATCCTTGTTTTGGTGTGTTTCCTTGATGTTTGTATGCATTTTGCATCAATGTCATGCTTAACTTGTTTTGCTCATATCTTCTAGGCCGTAGCTCCGAATCTAATGAACTTTATATGTAACTTGACTAGAATTTCGTGTAGATCATTGTGGTGCATCTTAACTTGTTGTTTAAAAACTTGAACATAAGGTTTATTCAGATCTGGACTAATTTCGAAATTTGCATATGAGGACTTACCGGAATTGTTATATGTTGTTTCCGGCCTCATTTAAACTTGCCTTGATGTGTTGTTCTTGTTTGCATCATCTCTTGCCATGAGTAGCTTCATGTAGCTTTGTCATGCATCATGCTTGTTGCGCATCATGTCTTGTTATGTGTGGTGTGTTTACCATGTTGTGTGCTTCTTCTTGTTAGTTACTGTTTTCGTTGCGATCGTGAGGATGCGTTCGTCTACGTGTGATTCGTCTTCGTGGCTTCATCTTCTTCATGGACTCATTCTTCTTCCTAGCGGGATTTCAGGCAAGATGACCGCTACCCTGGATCTCACTACTATCATTGCTATGCTAGTTGCTTCGTTCTATCGCTATGCTGCGTTACCTATCTTTTGCTCTTCAAGCCATCCCATATTGCCATGAACCTCTAACCTTTGACACCTTTCCTATGCAAACCGTTGTTTGGCTATGTTACCGCTTTTGCTCAGCCCCTCTTATAGCGTTGCTAGTTGCAGGTGAAGTTGAAGATTGCTCCATGGTGGACAGGGTTATGTTGGGATATCACAATATCTCTTATATTATTAATGCATCTATATATTTGGTAAAGGGTGGAAGGCTCGGCCTTATGCCTAGTGTTTTGTTCCACTCTTGCCGCCCTAGTTTCCGTCATACCGGTATTATGTTCCCGGATTTTGCGTTCCTTACGCGGTCGGGTGATTTATGGGACCCCCCCTGACAGTTCGCTTTGAATAAAACTCCTCCAGCAAGGCCCAACCTTGGTTTTACCATTTGCCTCACCACCACCTACTTTTCCCTTGGGAGTACTTAACCCAAGGGTCATCTTTATTTTAGCCCCCCCGGGCCAATGCTTGTCTAAGTGTTGGTCCAAACTAGAGCACCGTGCGGGACCATCCCTTGGCAACTTGGGTTACGTCAGTACCTGTACGCTTAGCTTATCCGGTGTTGCCCTGAGAACGAGATATGTGCAGCTCCTATCGGGATGTCGGCGCATCGGGCGGTCTTGCTGGTCTTGTTTTACCATTGTCGAAATGTCTTGTAAATCGGGATTCCGAGACTGATCGGGTCTTCCTGGGAGAAGGTCTATTCCTTCGTTGATCGCGAGAGCTTGTCATGGGCTAAGTTGGGACACCCCTGCAGGGTATAAACTTTCGAGAGCCGTGCCCGCGGTTATGTGGCAGATGGGAATTTGTTAATGTCCGGTTGTAGATAACTTGACACCAGATGCGAATTAAAACGCATCAACCGCGTGTGTAGCCGTGATGGTCTCTTCTCGGCGGAGTCCGGGAAGTGAACACGGTTTCTGTGTTATGATTGACGTAAGTAGGAGTTCAGGATCACCTCTTGATCATTGCTAGTTGACGACCGTTCCTTTGTTTCTCTTCTTGCTCTCATTTGCATATGTTAGCCACCATATCATGCTTAGTCGCTGCTGCAACCTCACCACTTTACCCCCTTCCTTTCCCATTAAGCTTTGCTAGTCTTGATACCAATGGTAATGGGATTGCTGAGTCCGCGTGGCTCACAGATTACTACAACAACAGTTGCAGGAACAGGTTATGCGATGTTCATGACGCAAGAGCGATGTTGCTTGTTTTGGAGTTTCTTCTTCTGCTTCTTCGATCAGGGGATAGGTTCAAGGTCGGCAGCCTGGGCTAGCGGGGTGGATGTCGTTTGAGCTTCTGTTTGTGTTTCATCCGTAGTCGGATGTTGGTCTTATGGATGATGTATTGTTGTATTCGTGTGGCATTGTATGCCTCTTGTATGTATCCCCATCTATTATGTAATGTTGATGTAATGATATCCACCTTGCAAAAGCGTCTCCAAGATGCGCTTCTATCCTTGGTGGGACCTTCGAGTTCCTTTAGGATAGAGTTGCATCTTGGGCGTGACAAGTTGGTAATCAGAGCCTCGACCGACCCTAGGAGCCCCCTTGTTTGATCGTGTAGTTTGGTCGTTGTTGAGTCTAGAAGAAAACTGTTTTCGGAGTCTAGTTATATCGGAGAGTAGGAATTCTTTTTACTCCTCTGCCCCTTCGTCGCTCTGGTGAGGAATCTTGACGTAGGTGTTTTGAACTATTCCTCTTCCCCTTCAAATTTTTCTTTAGGATCACGTGGTTAGTTTCGTGAGTTGTCCATCCTTTTTATCCGGTGCATCTCTCGTCAAGTTGACTCAAACCTCTTTGTCTTTTGGGAGATCAATCCTCAGCTCTTTTCGATCGATGTTGTTTCTCTGTCCGAAGTTGTCCTTGTTTTTCCCACCCGCCCTCCCCTTTTTCTCCTTGGAACCGGAGTCCGTAATCGAGTATCCATCCTACTCGTGCGAAGTCTTTGCTTTCTTTCCTCAATGTTTTCAACCGGTGCTTTCTCTTCAAGATATTCGTTGGTTCTCCCTTCCAAGTTGCCTTTGTTTTTTTCCCGCCCTCCCACCCTTTTCTTCCCGGAGTCTAAGTCTGTTTCGAGCATCTATTTCATTCATGCCGAGTCTCTTCAGTCTTCCCTCAATTATTTCAACCGGTGAATTCTCGTTTTGTTCGTCATTCTTCATCTCTTTTCTTTCCGGTGGACTCAATTCATGTTTTTCGGTGTTGATCGTATTATTTTCCTTGGATCAAGTGTTTTCCCTGCTCGTTCGCCCTCGCCAGTTTATCCTTCCGGAGTGCTCAAGATATCTTAGGAGATTCATCTGTGTTCCAATTAATTCGAGGTTGTCACCTCATTCAAATATTTCAATTGTTTCGCTGCATCACCTATCTCTTCAACAATCTTTTCCAACGGTGTTTTCTTTTAGTGGGCCCTAACCCACAGGTCTTTTCCCGGGATCTTACCTGACTCTTCTAATTTCCCCGGAGTTATTCTCAAATTCTTTTCAAAGTGTGACGTAAGAATGGAGTTCATCAGTCACATGCCTTCTCCAAGATCTCTTTCAAATTCTTTTCATTGTTGGATCAACCTCTCTGCTTTTCATTCTCCCAGAGTATCTCAGTAATTTTGATGGTGTTTTCTCGTCGTCATTTGAAGACCAAAGAAGAAGATTTCTCTTAAATCTTGTTCGTTCTCCCGGAGATTCGCGGTGCTAGCTCGATGTTATCCTATCAAATTGTTTCAAGTCATGCAAATTCTTTTCATCCATCCAGAGTATATCAGAAGTTGTTTTCCCGTTTCTTTCACCGGAGGCCATCATTCCAGTTATCGTTCTCTATTTATCCCGGCGCTCCGTTCAAGTGTTCTTTAATCAGCTCATGATCTCTTTGTTCTTTTGCATTTAAATCCCCTCAAGCTTATTTTGGTTATTCTAATTCTTCCCGGTGATTCCATTCTCTTTCGCCATTCAATTTTGAATTCTTACGATGGTTCGTTCAACATTCTTTTCCTTGGTTATCATTTTTAATCCATTCGTTCTTTCGAATCCTACCGGTGGTTCATGAAGACCTTCTCAAGTTTGTGATATGTCACTTCTCAATCCTTTTCAAGAAGAATAAGTAGTATGCAAGAATCCTTTGCTTGTCATCAATTTAATTTGATGAAGGATAAGCATACAATAAATCTTATTCTTATTTCATCCAAGTGATTAATCCCTTTTTCTTCGGAGTTTGTTCTTGTTGAATAAATTCTAGTTTCAAGTGTTTTCATCTTTTCCTTTCCGGAGTTCAAATTTCCTCGGCCATCTCGTCGGAACCCCATCTAAATCACCGCAAGGCTCATCTTATTCTTTCATCCTTCATTTCTACCTCATCATCCTTTTGTCACTTGAGTTCTTCATGGTGGTTCTTCATGATTTAATTCATTCTTCAAGAGTTCATCAAGATTTTTGTTCAAGAGTTCTTCGTGTTCTATTCCTCCATGTTTCAGCCGGAGTGCTGCCTAAATACTTTCAGTCTTATTCGTTTCTTTTCTCATTCTAACCACTCCGGTTAAAACGAGTGCTTTCATAGCCTATCTGATTCAGTGAGCTTTTGATTCTCGTCATTCTTATCGTCCCTCTCTTCTTCTCGAGTGCTCTCGATTCTTTGCATCTTCTCTTGAGTTCTTGTTTCACCTCATCCCTTTTTCCCTTCCGTCTCGGTCCTAAGATCTCAGGACGAGATCTCTTGTTAGTGGAGGAGTGTTGTAACGCCCCGGATTCGATGCGCCAGGTGTCTGCCAGTTATTCTCCATCGTTGCCATGTCGTTCGCTTGCGTGTTGCACTTTGCCATGTCATCTTATGCATTTCATATCGTGTCATCATGTGCATCTCATTTTGCATACGTGTTCGTCTCATGCATCCGAGCATTTCCCCGTTGTCCGGTTTGCAATCCGGCGCTCCTATGTCATCCGGCGTTCTCCTTTTGTCTCCTGTTGTGAGTGGGTGTTAAACGTTCTCGGAATGGCCCGAGGTTTGCCAAGCGGCCTTGGTATACCACCGGTAGACCACCTGTCAAGTTTCGTGCCATTTGGAGGACGTTTGATACTCCAACGGTTAACCGGGTAACCGTAAAGCCCTCTTTTGTTGCAGCCCAACACCCCTTCCAAAGTGGACCAAAACCCACCAAACTCCCCTCCATGCTCTCGGTCGTTTGATCACGATCGTGTGGCCGAAAACCGCTCCTCATTTGGACTCTCCTAGCTCCCTCTACCTATAAATATGTGGCCTCCCCCAAAATTTCGGGTCCAAACCCTAGTCATCTTCCTCGCCGCGCCGCCGGACAAACCCCCCCCCCCCCCCGCCCCACCGACGGACATGTCCGCCGCCGCCGTCCGCCCTCTCCCGCGCCGCCACATGGCCCTCCGCTGCCCGTCGCCGCCGCGGCCCGCGAGTCCCACGGGAGGCCCGCCCCGGGCCGCCTCGGGCCCGAGCCGGCCCGCGCCTCCGCCCGCCTCCTCCCGCGCCTGACCTCGCCGGAGTGCCCCGGCGCCGCCGCCCCGCGGCCTCCCGCCGCCGCCGCCGGGCTCTGCCCCGTCCCGCGCCGGCCGCCGCCTCCTCCCCTCCGGCCGCGGAGCGCCGCCGCCGCACGGTTCCCGCGTGCGCCCGCTCGCCCACGCCCTCCGCCTCCCGCGCGGGCCGCCGCCGCCGGCTGCCGCCTCGCCGGCGCCGCGAGCCCCCGCCGGCGTCCCGACCCGCCGCCGCCTCGACCCTGCTTCCGCTGCCTCCGCCGTGGGCCGCGCCGCCCCGCGTCGGCCCCGCCGCCCCGCCTCAGGTCCGCCTCGCCCTCGCCGTCCTCCTTCGCGCCAGCCGGAGCCAGAGCTCGCCGGAGCCTCGCCGGCGTCGCCTCGTCGCCAGATCCGGGCGGGTGGACGAGATCCACCCGTCCCGCGATCCAAACGCATGCCCCGTCCCGGATCCGCTCCGTCCCGGGTTGACTTTTCGCGGGGTGAGAAAATGCCTAAGTCCCCGAAGCATTTTGCATAATCATGCCATATTCATCGTATTGTATCTCTGCATCCGTAGCTCCGTTTCGTGCGTGTAATATGTCAAATTGTTCGACTCGACGAGTACATCATTTCATTCCATTGCATCATTTTCATTTAAGCTCATCTTGATGCCCGAAATGCTGTTGGAAGAGTGCATGTTGATGTTAATCTGCCGGAACTGTTATAACTTACTCATTTGTCATTTTTGCCATGATTGATGTGTGCATCCTATGAGGTTGATCTCTACATGTGTTTTGATCTATGCTATGCCATATTTCCAGTGGTGCCAACCATGTATTTTTGTGAGTTGTGTGTTGAGTGTATCAAGCTTGTTAAGGAGGGTAGTTGCTGTTGCTGTTTTTCTGACAGATTCTGTTATATTTTGTTGCTATATTAACATGTTGCTACTAATCATTCTATGCATAATCTGGAGACGTTCTATAAACATGTTTTGATCTACATGTCATGCCCTATCCATTCATGCCCTTGGTTGCAATTATAGCCTGCTGGAACATGTTGTTATCTTGCTCCAAATTTGCTTGAAAATGTTGCTGTCAGCCTGTTTACATTAAGTTCAATGTTTCCATGATTGTTTACTAGTGATCCATGCACCCTATGACCTTGCTCTTGCCATGTATATCTTCATAAACATGCCTTCTTACTGTTGGTTGCTTTGCCATGCCATGTATTGCTCTGTGGTGAGTGGTTCAAGCTCACCAACATGCCTACTTATTGTTGTTCCTGCCATGTATGAATCTGTAATATAACTTGCCATGTTTACATGGGTGCCATCTTATCTTCTGATCCTTTTTGGCTCATGGTCAGTAAGGGACTCTTGTTCTATGCAATTAGTAGATTCATGCCATGCCTTTGTTTGCCATGTTAAGTTCCTGTAGCATGTTGTTTCACAGCTCTAAACATTGCAACCTGATGTTATTTCTGCTAAAGTCTGAAACTGTTATTATTTGCAATCTTACCATGTGTTTTGGAGCATGTTCTAGTGATTTCTGGAGATAGCTCAGTGTTCATGTTTTGTAGTGCTTTACCTGTACTTCATGCCCATGCCTTTTGTTATTATGTTGGGGTGCTGTAGCATATTGTTTTGATGCTTGCAATATGACTAGTTGCTGTTTTGGACAGATTGTTGTTATAACTTGTATAGTGTGTGTGTGTGTGTGTTAAACCGTTGCTCCGTTTTGAGTGTGCTCTATATGAAACTTGCTTGATTTTGCATGTAGCTTCATATTATCAAGTTGCATCCTTGTTTTGGTGTGTTTCCTTGATGTTTGTATGCATTTTGCATCAATGCCATGCTTAACTTGTTTTGCTCATATCTTCTAGGCCGTAGCTCCGAATCTAATGAACTTTATATGTAACTTGACTAGAATTTCGTGTAGATCATTGTGGTGCATCTTAACTTGCTGTTTAACAACTTGAACATAAGGTTTATTCAGATCTGGACTAATTTCGAAATTTGCATATGAGGACTTACCGGAATTGTTATATGTTGTTTCCGGCCTCATTTAAACTTGCCTTGATGTGTTGTTCTTGTTTGCATCATCTCTTGCCATGAGTAGCTTCATGTAGCTTTGTCATGCATCATGCTTGTTGCGCATCATGTCTTGTTATGTGTGGTGTGTTTACCATGTTGTGTGCTTCTTCCTGTTAGTTACTGTTTTCGTTGCGATCGTGAGGATGCGTTCGTCTACGTGTGATTCGTCTTCGTGGCTTCATCTTCTTCATGGACTCGTTCTTCTTCCTAGCGGTATTTCAGGCAAGATGACCACTACCCTGGATCTCACTACTATCATTGCTATGCTAGTTGCTTCGTTCTATCGCTATGCTGCGTTACCTATCTTTTGCTCTTCAAGCCATCCCATATTGCCATGAACCTCTAACCTTTGACACCTTTCCTATGCAAACCGTTGTTTGGCTATGTTACCTCTTTTGCTCAGCCCCTCTTATAGCGTTGCTAGTTGCAGGTGAAGTTGAAGATTGCTCCATGGTGGACAGGGTTATGTTGGGATATCACAATATCTCTTATATTATTAATGCATCTATATATTTGGTAAAGGGTGGAAGGCTCGGCCTTATGCCTGGTGTTTTGTTCCACTCTTGCCGCCCTAGTTTCCGTCATACCGGTATTATGTTCCCGGATTTTGCGTTCCTTACGCGGTCGGGTGATTTATGGGACCCCCCTGACAGTTCGCTTTGAATAAAACTCCTCCAGCAAGGCCCAACCTTGGTTTTACCATTTGCCTCACCACCACCTTCTTTTCCCTTGGGAGTACTTAACCCAAGGGTCATCTTTATTTTAGCCCCCCCGGGCCAATGCTTGTCTAAGTGTTGGTCCAAACTAAAGCACCGTGCGGGACCATCCCTTGGCAACTTGGGTTACGTCGGTACCTGTACGCTTAGCTTATCCGGTGTTGCCCTGAGAACGAGATATGTGCTCTCCTATCGGGATGTCGGCGCATCGGGCGGTCTTGCTGGTCTTGTTTTACCATTGTCGAAATGTCTTGTAAACCGAGATTCCGAGACTGATCGGGTCTTCCTGGGAGAAGGTCTATTCCTTCGTTGATCGCGAGAGCTTGTCATGGGCTAAGTTGGGACACCCCTACAGGGTATAAACTTTCGAGAGCCGTGCCCGCGGTTATGTGGCAGATGGGAATTTGTTAATGTCCGGTTGTAGATAACTTGACACCAGATGCAAATTAAAATGCATCAACCGCGTGTGTAGCCGTGATGGTCTCTTCTCGGCGGAGTCCGGGAAGTGAACACGGTTTCTGTGTTATGATTGACGTAAGTAGGAGTTCAGGATCACCTCTTGATTATTGCTAGTTGACGACCGTTCCTTTGTTTCTCTTCTCGCTCTCATTTGCGTATGTTAGACACCATATCATGCTTAGTCGCTGCTGCAACCTCACCACTTTACCCCCTTCCTTTCCCATTAAGCTTTGCTAGTCTTGATACCCATGGTAATGGGATTTCTGAGTCCTCGTGGCTCACAGATTACTACAACAACAGTTGCAGGAACAGGTTATGCGATGTTCATGACGCGAGAGCGATGTTGCTTGTTTTGGAGTTTCTTCTTCTACTTCTTCGATCAGGGGATAGGTTCCAGGTCGGCAGCCTGGGCTAGCGGGGTGGATGTCGTTTAAGCTTCTGTTTGTGTTTCATCCGTAGTCGGATGTTGGTCTTATGGATGATGTATTGTTGTATTCGTGTGGCATTGTATGCCTCTTGTATGTATCCCCATCTATTATGTAATGTTAATGAAATGATATCCACCTTGCAAAAGCGTCTCCAAGATGCGCTTCTATCCTTGGTGGGACCTTCAAGTTCCTTTAGGATAGAGTCGCATCTTGGGCGTGACATGCAGCCCCTGATCTTATAGCATCACCCACAAGCTTTGGTGCCTTGGGTGCTGGTGCAGCAACCTCTTCTTCCTCTTCAAAATCTCTTCTCATTGAGGGCTTTCCAAGAACCTGGGCAGTTGTGGTTCTTGCTCTCTTCTTCTTCTTCTTGTCCTGAGCACCTTCATCCTCTGATTCAATGGTAAACTTCATTGTTTCTCCAGTGGGGACTTTCTTGGGTTTGGAAGATGTGACTTTCTTAGTAGGTGCCTCTTTGGGTTCAGTCTGTTCTGGCACTTGAGTGGACCTTCTGACCTTGTGCATTGGTGTCCTCTTGGCAGGAACTTTCTTGTTCAGTCCAGGCTTTGTATTCTTTGCTGAGCCATATTCCTTTTTGAGCATTACTTTCTTGGACGTAGCCTCATCTTCAGCTGCCACATAGTCCTCATCTTCTGAGTCTGAAGTTCTCTTCTTCCTTTTCCTGGTAGCAGCCTTGGGCAGATTACTTGGAGTGCTTCTGTTGCCTTCATCTGAAGTGCTGGAGGGACTAGTGCCCTGACTCATGTCAATCTGCTCTTCTGACCTGTTTTGGCTGTCACTCTGGTCTGACATGATGCAAACACTAACTGCTGACCCTATGAAGAGTTATAGATGAGATAGAGTTGATGAGCATCACAAAATGTAGAGATTTTTGCAAAAGAATGAGTCAAAAATTCAGTTTTAGTTTTCCACAGAAAGCATTTCGGATCAACCGATTTTCGGTGATACCGAAGCAGTTTTGGAACCTAAACTGATGATCTCGGTTGGACTGAGTCACAGTTCGGTGGCACCGAGACTGCTAGGGTTTCACAAAGTCCTAAAATCGGTCTCACCAATTAGCAATTCTCGGTCAGACCGAGAGTTACTAGTGCAATGGCATAAGCCAAATCGGGGGGACCGATTTTTTCAACTCGGTGGGTCCGAGATGATTTCGGCGGAAACCTAACCCTAAAATTTTGAATCTCATATAATCTACGGACTACATTGGCTGGATAGGAGTGTTTCAATCGTGGCAAGAATCAATAAGAACACAATGTGCTAGGAATCGGACGAGGATAGCATAGTGATCGAGTCCATACCCTAGCTTGGCGATGAACTCGCTACGGCGGCAACGGCGGGGGCGAAATCCGTTGACGGCGGCGGAGACCAGCTACTGGAGGCGGCTGGCGACCAGGAGACGATCCGGAGACCTTCGATGGCAGAGCGAGCTTTTGCGCGGGCGAAGGGGTTCGGAGGAATTTCCAAATATTTGCTCGTGACTATATATAGCCCGACCCTGTCGGTGTGACCGAGTGGAACAACTCGGTGGCACCGAGATGCATAACTGTGTATAGTTATAGCAAATCGGTGTGACCGAAAAGTTCAAATCGGTTGCACCGAGATTGAAAACTTCGATCAACTTAATGATCTCGATAGGACCGAAATGAAGGAATCGGTCGGACCGAGAATCACAAAGAAGTTTTGGAAGTTTAAGTCTATGACGAATCGTGGACTCCGAGTGCTCCTCACACGGAGTGGTTCGAATCTGACTTGATCAAATTTTGTGATGTTGCATGAATAGAGTTTGAGACGAGAAAAGCATAGATAGCTAGAGAAAGTTCTTAGGCATTCTTGTCCATCCACTTGGCAAAAAGGAAAGAAGCCAAACAATCAAAACAACAAGTGGATGTCCTTGAATGAGTAAGATATGCACCAACATGCTCACACAATAAGATGGCAAATGAAATATGTGGCAAAGCATGCACAACCAATTCTAGCATCTATCAAACAATTGGCGATGACTAGGTCATCTATATATGAGTATATTGACTTAGGAGTCAAATGAGAACATTTGATCATAGGTCATACTCATCGTTTAAGCTCAAGTGGGGTTACCACTTTTACATAATGCATTGATATGTTCACACCATTAGAGTTGCTTTGACTCAATTCTTAGAGTTAAGCTCCCCCTAGATGTGAGATACCCCCTTAGAGGGATGAACTAACCTTGGGTTTTGTCGATGATGACTTCATATAGGTGTTGAAGATGTGGATGCTCAATGTTGATGTAGATCATTTGGAGCAATCCTTTGGAGTGAGTTGCACTTTCAACTTACCTACATGGGTTAGTCCCACAAGTAACAAACAAGAATATCCATAGACATAGAGTGATGCACACACAAGATGATGTCCATGAAATCATTAGATTACCTTGTCCCTTGTCTTACCAACATGAGGGTTTGTGACTCCTTGAACTAGTGCAAGATGTGGAAGTTGATTGCACTTGTTCTTGCCATAATGATATGAGTGAAGAATGTTGGCGGAGTCACCCTCAAGAACTCTCTAGTTCTTCTTCTTCGGGATCCACATCATCTTGATGGGAATCCTTGGAGTTGTAGTTGTACTTGATGAGGTAGAACTTGACGTAGTCCTGGGAACCCACTTGAACGAGGCTTTAGGTGCTTCTTCAAATGCATCAATCTCTTCTTGAAGCTTGTCCTTGCCTTTGTTCTTGTGGTCTTGTGGTGGAAGATCATCTTGGGCTTGTGTTCCCTTGAAGGAAGTAGGATCATACTTCTCTTGTTGAGGAACAAACTTTGTCTTGGGGTATTGATCTTCTTCCCACTCAACTCCATTGGCATTGAACTTCCGTTCAAAACCAACACCTTGATTCTTCCGGTGTCTTCCTTGCTTGCGTACAATTTCCTCGAATTGCTTACTCCCGGCAAGGCTCTTGTAAACACCTTTCTCTATAATTCCCTTCAATAAGCTATTTTCTTGCTCAAGTGTAACTTGGCTAAGAGAATCATTAGTGGAATCAAGAGAACTACTAGAAGCAACAATATTGGATTTGACATTATTATTGTTACTACTAGAGGAAGTATCTTTCTTGTACTTGTTACTAGACTTGACTTGAGGCATGTAAGTAGATAAGAGTAAACGCTTGGCAATGTAAGAAGAACTTTTCTTATGGAGATCATCATTGATTGCCTTTAAGAACTCATGCTCTTGCTCAAGATTGAGCTTTTCAAAGTGTAACTTCTCATGAGCCCTTAAAAGTTCTCGATGATCTTCGAAGATAGTTTCATGAGACAACTTAAGAGTGTTTAGTTCTTTAGTTAGAAGCTCAATCTTCTCCTTATCATTGTCATTGTTTTATCTTGATTAGCATGATTAATTGATGTTTCATCATAGTATTCATCACTAGAGTTGTCAACAAGTAAATCATCATCCACAAGCAAGTCATCTTCATCACTATTGAAATCAACATACTCAGGATGTGTTACCTTTGGACCTTTGGCCATGACGCATCTTCCAATTCCTTCATTTGGTGAATCAGATATGTCGTAGGAGTTGGTTGACACAAGTTCTAGACCGGCAACACCTTCATCTTGAGTATATTCGGAGTCGGAGTGATAGCTTCTCTCGGAGTGATTGTCGAAGTCGGAGCCGGATACCCATTCACCAACATGAGCTTGATGTCTTCGTTTTGTGTAGCTCCTTGATGACTTGTCCTTCCTTTCCGAATCCTTGCTTCTCCGTGAGGGTCTTTGTTCATAACGATCATCTCTACTCCTCCTCTCTCTTGGTGGTGATTCTTCTCTTTTGCTTCTTCTTCTTGGAGAATCTTCTCTTATTTTGTAGGGTGTCGTACACTCATTGGAATAGTGTTCTGGTCTCCCACAATTGTAGCAATTGCGCTCTCGACTAGAAGATCTTTTGTCATTGTAAGACCTTGACTTGGAGCTTCTTTCTTTGCTTCTACTCTTGTAGAATTTGTTGAAGTTCTTCACCATTAAGCTCAATTCTTCATTGAAGGTTTGTTTCTCACTTGATGATGTGGGGCCTTCACTTGAGGCTTTGTAAGCACCACTTGACTTGTTGTGAAGTTCCTCCTTATCCTTGAGTGACATCTCATGAGCAACAATTCTTCCAATGACTTCCGTTGGCTTGAGATCTTTGTAGTTTGGCATCATTTGGATCAACGTGCACACGGTATCATACTTTCCATCCAATGCTCTTAGGATCTTCTTGATGATGAATTTGTCGGTCATCTCTTCACTCCCTAAGCCGGCAATCTCATTTGTGATAAGAGCAAGCCTAGAGTACATTTCAGCGACACCTTCACCATCCTTCATTTTGAACTTGTCAAGCTGACTTTGGAGCACATCCAACTTGGATTCCTTGACGGATTCGGTACCTTCATGCATATCAATCAAAGTATCCCAAATTTCCTTTGCATTCTCAAGACGGCTGATTTTGTTGAATTCTTCGGGGCACAATCCGTTGAAGATGATATCACAAGCTTGAGCGTTGTATTGCAGCATCTTCAATTCTTTCGCATTAGCTTCACGGTTTGGTTCTCTCCCATCAAAGAATTCACCTTGCAAGCCAATACAAATAATTGCCCAAACGGCGGGGTTATGTCCGGGAATATGCATTTTCATCTTATGCTTCCAACTAGCAAAATTAGTACCATCAAAGTAAGGACCTCTATGGTGATAATTTCCCTCGCTAGACGCCATACTCTCCTAGGTTGTGAACCAAGGCTATGACCACCAAAAGCTATGGAAATCAAAGCAAATGGAGATCAAAGCTCTGATACCACATGTAGGACCTTGAAGTATGTATAGAGAGGGGGTGATTAGACTACTTGACCAATTAAAAACTTAACCTTTTCCCAATTTTAGAGTTTGGTAGATTTTAGCTATTTAGGACAAGTCAAGCAATCATCACACTATTCAAGCAAGCATGCAAAGAGTATATAGGCAGCGGAAATTAAAGCATGCAACTTGCAGGAAAGTAAAGGGAAGGGTTTGGAGGATTCAAACACAATTGGAGACACGGATGTTTTTGGCGTGGTTCCGATAGGTGGTGCTATCGTACATCCACGTTGATGGAGACTTCAACCCACGAAGGGTAACGGTTGCGCGAGTCCACAGAGGGCTCCACCCACGAAGGGTCCACGAAGAAGCAACCTTGTCTATCCCACCATGGCCATCGCCCACGAAGGACTTGCCTCACTAGCGGTAGATCTTCACGAAGTAGGCGATCTCCTTTCCCTTACAAACTCCTTGGTTCAACTCCACAATCTTGTCGGAGGCTCCCAAGTGACACCTAGCCAATCTAGGAGACACCACTCTCCAAGAAGTAACAAATGGTGCGTTGATGATGAACTCCTTGCTCTTGTGATTCAAATGATAGTCTCCCCAACACTCAACTCTCTCTCATAGGTTTTGAATCTGGTGGAAAGAAGATTTGAGTGGAAAGAAACTTGGGGAAGGCTAGAGACCAAGATTCATATGGTAGGAATGGAATATCTTGGCCTCAACACATGAGTAGGTGGTTCTCTCTCAGAAATGGTAAGTTGGAAGTGTAGGTTTGTTCTGATGACTCTCTCCACGAATGAAGAGGAGGTGGAGGGGTATATATAGCCTCTACACAAAATCTAACCGTTACACACAATTTACCAAACTCGGTGGGACCGATTCAACAGACTCGGTCGGACCGATTTAGTAAACCTAGTGACCGTTAGTGATTTTCGGTGGGACTGACATGCAACTCGGTGAGACCGATTCGGTTAGGGTTAGGGCATAACGTAATCTCGGTAGGACTGATTACACAAACTCGGTGAGACCAATTTTGGTAATAAGCATTCCAGAGAGTTGGTCAGGTAAACTCGCTGGGACCGATTTGCTCTTTTCGGTGAGACCGAAATGTTACAAAAGGGAAACAGAGAGTTTACATTGCAATCTTGGTGGGACCGATCGCACACTTCGGTTAGATCAAAACGTTACGAAGGGAAACATAGAGATTACAATCCCATCTCGGTGAGACCGAGATCCCTATCGGTAAGACCGATTTGCTTAGGGTTTGTGGCAGTGGCTATGACTTTTGGAATCGGTGGCGCCGGATAGTAAGAATCGGTGTGACCGATTTTTGCTTTAGGTTTAGGTCATTTGTGGATGTGAGAAAGTAGCTGAGGCTTTTGGAGCATATCACTAAGCACATGAAGCAAGAGGCTCATTAAGCAACACCTCATCCCTCCTTGATAGTATTGGCTTTTCCTATAGACTCAATGTGATCTTGGATCACTAAAATATAAAATGAAGAGTCTTGAGCTTTTGAGCTTGAGCCAATCCTTTGTCCTTAGTATTTTGAGAGATCCACTTTCATCATCCATGCCATGCCATTCATTGAGCTTTCCTGAAATAATAGTCTTGGAATAGCATTAGCTCAATGAGCTATATGTTGTTATGAATTACCAAAACCACCTAGGGATAATTGCACTTTCACTAAGATTAGCTCGACGAACTCGCAACACAAGGGACACAAGATTTATACTGGTTTGGGCCACCATTGTGGTGTAATACCCTACTCCAGTGTGGTGGTGGTGGATTGCGTCTTGGGCCGAGGATGAATAGTTCAAGGGAAAGAACAGCCTCCTGAGGTGAGGTGTTCTTGTGCTTGGTGGCGGTGAGGATGAACTGAATGAGTTCGAGACCAGTTCCCCATACTGTGGTGGCTAATCCTATTTATAGAGGCCATGGTCCTCTCCCTAAATATTGAGCGGGAAGGGAGCCAACAACGGCCAATTTGAAAGGGGACAGCTAGTACAAGCTATCCTGACTAAAGGTGGTCTTTGCCTGCAAAAGGCGCTGGCGGTGACGCCGCCTTGGGCTCCATGGTGACCTCCTTCTTGCTGTCCTGCTAGTCTTCGTCTCGCTGCACCGATATGGAAACCTTTGCTTGACGCATCGGTACTCATCGTCTGCGCTTGCCTCCTTAGCACCAAAGAGGAAACAAGGACACTGCGCACGCTGGCGCCCGCCTGGTCTCGATCGTCATGGCTCACGTCATGAGAACCTCGCGAGGTTTGCCTTGCCTTGATCTCTCCGCCCCTCGCGAGCCAGCCTGGTGAGGCCGCTCTTGAGGAGGTCTTGTGTCGTCCGCTTCGCGAGGCTTGGCCCCTCGCGAGGGTCTCGAATGCTTGTTGGTGAAGATGGGCCATATGGGCCCGCTCGCAGAGCCACGCCGTGGGCCGCAGGCAGGCAAGTCTGGGGATCCCCGTTCCCAGAACACCAATAGTAGCCCCCGGGCCCAAGGCGCGCTCGGACTTGGCTTCCAGGCGAAGCCAAAGGGCAAGTGCGGAGCGCCGTGGGCCCCAACAGCCTACGGCCTTGGTCGACGCGTGGCGGTTGATTGGACGTGGGCGTCTCCGCTTCCCCATGCTGCCTTGATACCCGCCTGGCTAGGCGCCACCACGGTCTACACGGTTTCCTCCAGTTGTTGCGGCGCTCTCCCCAATTCTTCTGCTTCCTCGAAGCTCAACTTCTTCTCCCGATCCGATCTGAGCTTGATCCTCCCATTGCCATGGCACCGGACCGGTCAGAAAGAGGGAAGAGTCCCCTGTCCTCCACCGAGCTGCGTCCGGCCATATAGCCTGCCATCGGCAGGTCGCTGGTTCTCTACCAAGAGGCCATGGACAAGGTGTACCCCATGCTCGCCTCCAGCTTCAATGAGTGGGGAAGGACGGTGCCTGGCCTGCGTCTTGTGCCCATATCGACCGGACAGCCACCGAGGTCCCATTCTTCATCGACGCCCTTTGGGACGGCCTGGTTCCTCCTTTCTCCGCCTTCTTCAACGCCGTGCTTTCCCATTATCAGATCCACATGCTGCACCTTGATCCTCAATCTGTGACCCTTCTTGCCATCTTTGCCTTTGTCTGCGAGGCCATGGTGGGCATTGCTCCTTCCGTGGCCCTTCTCCGCCACTTCTTCTTGTTGCACCTGACTGATCTCCAGCAGAGCTCGGGGTGCCTGAGCTTCCAGGCTGTGGTGGTGACGGCAGGCGCGGGGATTGACTTCGAGCTTCCTCCATCCACGAGCGAGTTTCGGACACGATGGGTATTTGTTGATGTCAGAGTGCTCAGCCCCCTGCTCTCTTCTCCGTTGGCGCCTGCCATTCCCAACTTCGGTTGGTTCCATCAAAGGCTCACCGATCCGCGCCTTGTCCCCGTCTGACTCGGGCTGAAGGGGCTAAAAGACCTTGGCGTGACTGCGCCTATGGTGGTGAAGGAGTTCGTCCGGCGCCAGGTTGCTCCGCTTTAGCGCCATTCCCGGCCAATGTGGGCCTTTCTCAGAAGCAAGGACCATATGAGGCTTGAGGAATCCGGGCTCCCCCTTGAGGCGCGGCGAACGGTGCTCGAGGTCCTGACGGGTGTCCTGTTACCAAATGACATGCCGGGGAAGAGTTGACTGATGTACCGCTGCTCAAACAAGGTGGAATTTGTGGACCGTATGCCCTCCTTCGATGAATGGGGGCTGCGCCCAATTGGTTTGGTGGGGCCCCATGAGAACCCCGTCGACTGGTTCCCCTTCCTGCCGCTGGCGTCGAGCTGGCCCCAGGTGTGGATGCAGGGGGCGAGAACCACAAGAGCCGATGGCATGGGTGCCAGGGTGCTGATGCCATCCAGGGCTCCCGAGGCGTCGTCTTCAGGAACTAGTGATTCCTACCTTGGGGCGGCAGCTGAGGGGGCGATGCAGCCCGCGACTCCCGAGGCCGAGGTTCCTGAGGCCTCGGCAGGTCGCCGCGAGGCACAGCCCGACAGCCCCCCTCAGCTTGGCGCTCCTGAGGTTGTCCCTTCGAGCGCTTCTCCAGTTGAGACTCGTGTTGGCCGCCATATCCAGCGCTTCGGTCGGCTCTTTGTGGACTTTGAGGAGCTCCGCAAGAGGAAGGGGTCCCCAAGCCACGGCAGTGGCACCTTCGGGCCATTAAAACGGAGAAATTACATCACCGTTGACGAGTAAGTACCTTATCTTTGTGATTCTTCGATTGCTGCTTCCCTTCCTGACGATGGCTCTTCAGGATCCCTTCCGCCAAGGCCGCAGAATCTCCTGAGAAGCAGCCTCCTCTCGCCTCGCCTCCCCCGCTAGACTTGAGCACTGCGAGCCCACACGCTGCCCCTGGTGTGGGATCAGCCGGGGAAGCCAGCCCGCCAACGGTGTGCCTTGAGATCATGCCTTCGCCGTCTCCTCTTGGCGGCCTTGCTTGGAGTGCGGACAGTGTGCCAAGGGTCCCTCCCCTGATCTTGGATGGCGGCTGGATGGCTTCGATCCTGGGATCTTCTTCAAGCAGCGGGCCTCCACTCGCTCGGGCCCCTCGTGACACCTCGCCGGCAACCGGGTGGGTGCCAGGCCCCAGCCCCCTGCTAAAAGGGGGCGAGGCGCTTCGGGCACCCTCTGCGGCCCCCACGGCGGAGCAAGGATTCAGCAACATGCTCAAGTCGGTGCAAGAAAGGAGCGTCGTCCACCACGATCTCTTTCAGGAGGCGATGGGCGCGATGAACCGGCTTGGTGAAGAGCTCGGGGATGTGGACGCGCGCCTTGCGGCCGAGGGTCTTCGGCTGGTGGAGGAGCCGCATAAGCTGAAGGTGGCCATCAACCTCGGGCGCCACCAGCGTGAGCTTGATAATGTGAAGGCCGAGGTTTCTCTCACAGCCTCGCGTGAGGCCTGCTCCCGGGCTCAGGAAGAGGCCCGGGAAGCTGACTACCATCGCGAGGCCGCGGAGAAGCGTGCGTGGGAGCTCCAAGCCTGGAGCGCCTCCTTGGAGCAGCAAGTGGAAGCGTGTAGAGCCGCCCTTGCGTCGTTCAGGGGGACGCCCGCCAAAGAGGAAGAGATCCGGAGGCGCGAGGAGGCATTGGTGCTGGAAGCCGTGGAGCGTAGCCTTGAGCTCGAGCAACTGGAGACGAGGGAGCGTCAAGTTACCCAAGCGGAAGATGTCGTTGGTGCATGCGAGGCCAGGGCCCAGGAGGAGGTCGATCGGCGAGTGGCCGAGGCTCGCGCGTATCTTGAGGGTAGGCACAACCTAAAGTTGAAGTTCGTGGAAGTGGAGGCTGCATGTAGGATTGCTGCCCTTAAGTCCAGGTTAGTATAGGTGGAGCGGCACGAGGAGGCCACCGCAGTCGCCCTGGTCTCGGCGCAGGCAGAACTGGCCTCCGCTCGCGCCAAGCTGCTTCCTCTTCAGTGGCAGGTCACTGATGATGAGTCCATCGCGCGGCAGAACAGGAAGGAAGTGCTTCAACGGCGGACGCTGGAGCGCGTGCACGCCCCCATTCTCCAGAGCCTCCGCAACCGGGCAAATGTTTCCCTAGGCCACATCTGCAACGAAAATGCCCCTCATCCCTACATGGACGACTACGCAAGTCACCTCCGCTTCTTCACCGACGTGGTGATGCGCCTGGAGAATCATTCCGAGAGAGCTCTGATATGTCCATTTTGCATCATGCTTTTATATCAATCTTTATTGCATTATGGGCTGTTATTACACATTATATCTCAATACTTATGGCAATTCTCCCTTATTTTACAAGGTTTACCATGAAGAGGGGGGATGCCGACAGCTGGAATTCTGGCTGAAAAAGGAGCAAACATTGGAAACCTATTCTGCACAACTCCAAAAGACCTGAGACTCCATGAAACAACTTTTTAGATTTAATAAGAATTTTTGGACAAAAGAAATAGGCCAGGGGGCCCACACCCTGTCCAGGAGACAGGGGGCACCCCCCTAGGGCGCGGCCCCCTATCTCCTGGGCCCCCTAGTGGGCTTCCGACGTCCATCTTCTGCTATATGAAGTCTTTTCCCCTGGAAAAATTCGTGGGCAAGCTTACGGGACGAAACTCCGCCGCCACGAGGCGGAACCTTGGCGGAATCAATCTAGGGCTCTGGCGGAGCTGTTCTATCGGGGACACTTCCCTCCGGGAAATCATCACAAACGTCATCACCAACGATCCTCTCATCGGGAGGGGGTCAATCTCCATCAACATCTTCACAAGCACCATCTCATCTCAAAACCCTAGTTCATCTCTTGTATCAAAACCACAAATTGGTACCTGTGGGCTGTTAGTAGTGTTGATTACTCCTTGTAGTTGATGCTATTTGCTTTACATTGTGGAAGATCATATGTTCAGATCCTTTATGCATATTATTACCCCTCTGATTATGAACATGAATATGCTTTGTGAGTAGTTACGTTTGTTCCTGAGGACATGGGTGAAGTCTTGCTATTAGTAGTCATGTGAATTTGGTATTCATTCGATATTTTGATGAGATGTATGTTGTCTTTCCTCTAGTGGTGTTATGTGAACGTCGACTACATGACACTTCAACATTATTTGGGCCTAGAGGAAGGCATAGTGGAGTAATAAGTAGATGATTGGTTGCTAGAGTGACAGAAGCTTAAACCCTAGTTTATGCGTTGCTTCCTTAGGGTTGATATGGACCCATATGTTTAATGCTGTGGTTATGTTTACTACTCCTTTTTGTAGTTGCGGATGCTTGCAATAGGGGTTAATCATAAGTGGGATGCTTGTCCATGTTAGGGCAGTACCCAAGTGCCGGTCCACCCACATATCAAATTATCAAAGTGCCGAACGCGAATCTTATGAACGTGATGAAAACTAGCTTGCGATAATTCCCAATGTGTCCTCGGGAGCTTCTTCTTCATTATTAGAATTTTTCCAGGCTTATCCTTTGCTACATAAAGTATTGGGCCACCTTGCTGCACTTTATTTACTTTATTTACTTTTTGCTTGTTACTATTTATCTTATCACAAAACTATCTATCACCTACTATTTCAGTGCTTGCAGAGAAAACCTTACTGAAAACCGCTTATCATTTCCTTCTGCTCCTCGTTGGGTTCGACGCTCTTACTTATTGAAAGGACTACGATAGATCCCCTATACTTGTGGGTCATCAAGATTCTTTTCTGGCGCCGTTGCCGGGGAGCGTAGCGCTCTTGGTGAGTGGAACTTGGTAAGGGAACATTTATATAGTGTGCTGAAATTTTCTGTTACTTGTCATTATGGAAACTAATCCTTTGAGGGGCTTGTTTGGGGTATCTTCACCCCAACCAGAAGAGCAAATAGATGCTCCTCAACCTACTGAACCTTATGAAAATATTCACTTTGAGATTCCTTCGGGTATGATAGAAAAACTACTAGCTAATCCTTTTGCAGGAGACGGAACATTGCATCCCGACTTACACCGTATCTTTGTGGATGAAGTTTGTGGATTATTTAAGCTTGCAGGTATTCCCGATGATGTTGTCAAAAGGAAGGTCTTCCCTTTATCTTTGAAGGGAGATGCAATGACATGGTATAGGCTATGTGATGATATGAGATATTGGAATTATAAGGAATTGAAGTTGGAATTTCACCAGAAGTTCTATCCTTCGCATCTTGTTCATCGTGATCGTAATTACATATATAATTTCTGGCCTTGTGAAGGAGAATGCATTGCTCAAGCTTGGGGGAGGCTTAAGTCAATGTTGTATTCATGCCCCAATCATGAGCTCTCTCGGGAAATGATTATTCAGAATTTTTATGCTCGGCTTTCTCTTGATAATCGCAACTTGCTCGATACTTCCTGTGTCGGTTCCTATATGCTGAAGACTATTGATTTCAAATGGGACTTATTGGAAAGAATTAAACACAAATCTGAAGATTGGGGTTCCGACGATGGTAAGGAGTCAGGTATGACACCTAAGTTTGATTGTGTTAAATCTTTTATGGATACCGATGCTTTCTGTGGATTTAGCTCTAAGTATGGACTTGACTCTGAGATAGTAGCTACTTTTTGTGAAACTTTTGCCACTCACGTTGATCTCCCTAAAGAGAAGTGGTTTAAATATAATCCTCATGTTGAAGTGAAAGTAGTTGCACCTATTACAGTCGAAGAGAAGACTATTACATATAGTGATCCTATTATTCCTACTGCTTATGTTGAAAAACCTCTTTTTCCTGTTAGGATAAAAGATCATGTTAAAGCTTTGACCATTGTTCGTAAGAGTAATACTAGGACTTATACACCTCCAGAGCAAATTAATGTTGAACCTGGTATTGCTATGATTAAAGATCTTTTGGATGAGGATTTAGATGGGCATGTTATCTCTTTCTTGGGTGAAACTGCTAATATTGCTAGACCCGATACTAAGACATGTAGACCTGTTGTAGGCACGCCTGTTATTTCTGTTGAAATAGGAGATCATTGTTATCATGGTTTATGTGATATGGGTGCTAGTGCTAATGCGATACCTTATGATCTTTATAAAGAAATTATGCACGATATTGCACCTGTTGAATTAGAAGACATTGACGTTACTATTAAGCTTGCCAATAGGGACACCATTAAACCTATTGGGATTGTTAGATATGTTGAAGTCTTGTGTGGGAAAATTAAATACCCTGCTGATTTTCTTGTTCTTGGTTCCCCACAAGATGATTTTTGTCCCATTATTTTTGGTAGACCCTTCTTGAATACTGCTAGTGCTAAGATTGATTGTAAGAGGAAAGTTGTCACAGTTGGTATAGACGGTACGTCTCATGAGTTTAATTTTGCCAAGTTTAGTAGACAACATCGTGAAAAGGAACCATCTAGTAAGGATGAAATTATTGGTCTTGCTTCCATTGTTGTTCCTCCAACTGATCCGTTAGAACAATATTTGCTAGACCATGAAAACGATATGTTTATGAAGGAAAGGGAAGAAATAGATGAAGTGTTCCTTAAACAAGAACCTATGCTGAAACATAACCTTCCCGCTGAAATCCTTGGGGATCCCCCTCCACCCAAGGGTGATCCCGTGTTTGAACTCAAACCATTACCTGATAATCTTAAGTATGCTTATCTTGATGAAAAAGAAATATATCCTGTTATTATTAGTGCTAACCTTTCAGAGAAAGAAGAATAAAGATTATTGAAAACTCTGAAGAAGCACAGAGCTGCTATTGGATATACTCTGGATGATCTTAAGGGCATTAGTCCCACATTATGTCAACACAAAATTTCAGTGGAGAAAGATGCCAAACCAGTTAGAGACCCTCAAAGACGATTAAATCCCAAAATGAAGGAAGTGGTAAGAAAGGAGATACTAAAACTCCTTGAGGCAGGTATTATTTATCCCGTTGCTGATAGTGAATGGGTAAGCCCTATCCATTGTGTCCCTAAAAAGGGAGGTATTACCGTTGTTCCTAATGATAAAGATGAATTGATCCCGCAAAGAATTATTACAGGCTATAGGATGGTAATTGATTTCCGTAAGTTAAATAAAGCTACTAAGAAAGATCATTACCCTTTACCTTTTATTGATCAAATGCTAGAAAGGCTTTCCAAACACACACATTTTTGCTTTCTAGATGGTTATTCTGGCTTCTCTCAGATACCTGTATCAGCAGGGGATCAATCTAAAACTACTTTTACTTGCCCTTTTGGTACTTTTTCTTATAGACGTATGCCTTTTAATTTATGTAATGCACCTGCTACCTTTCAAAGATGCATGATCGCTATATTTTCTGATTTTTGTGAAAAGATTTGTGAGGTATTCATGGATGACTTCTCCGTCTATGGATCCTCTTTTGATGATTGTTTGAGCAACCTTGATCGAGTTTTGCAGAGATGTGAAGACACTAGTCTCATCCTGAATTGGGAAAAGTGTCACTTTATGGTTAATGAAGGCATTGTCTTGCGGCACAAGATCTCCGAAAGAGGTATTGAAGTTGATAAAGCCAAAGTTGATGCTATTGAAAAGATGCCATGTCCCAAGGACATAAAAGGTATAAGAAGTTTCCTTGGTCATGCCGGTTTTTATAGGAGGTTCATTAAGGACTTTTCTAAAATCTCTAGGCCTCTGACTAATTTATTGCAAAAATATATTCCTTTTGTCTTTGATGATGATTGTGTAGAAGCTTTTGAAACACTTAAGAAAGCTTTGATCCCTTCACCTATTGTTCAGCCACCTGATTGGAATTTACCTTTTGAAATTATGTGCGATGCTAGTGATTATGCTGTAGGGGCTGTTTTAGGGCAAAGAGTCGATAAGAAATTGAATGTTATCCATTATGCTAGCAAGACTCTTGATACTGCCCAGAGAAATTATGCTACCACTGAAAATGAATTCTTTGCAGTTGTGTTTGCATGTGATAAGTTTAGACCATATATTGTTGATTCCAAAGTTACTATTCACACTGATCATGCTGCTATTAAATACCTTATGGAAAAGAAAGATGCTAAGCCTAGACTCATTAGATGGGTTCTCTTGCTCCAAGAATTTGACTTGCATATTGTTGATAGAAAGGGAGCTGAGAACCCCGTGCAGACAACTTGTCTAGGTTAGAGAATGTTCTTGATGACCCACTGCCTATTAATGATAGCTTTCCTGATGAACAATTAGCGGTCGTCAATGCTTCTCGTACTGCTCCTTGGTATGCTGATTATGCTAATTACATTTTTGCTAAATATATACCGCCTAGTTTCACATACCAGCAAAAGAAAAAGTTCTTTTATGATTTAAGACATTACTTCTGGGATGATCCACACCTTTATAAAGGAGTAGATGGTATTATTAGACGTTGTGTGCCTGAGCATGAAAAGGAACAAATCCTACGCAAGTGTCACTCTGAATCCTATGGGGGACACCACGCTGGAGATAGAACTGCACACAAGGTACTACAATCTGGTTTTTATTGGCCTACTCTTTTCAAAGATGCTCGTAAGTTTGTCTTATCTTGTGATGAATGTCAAAGAATAGGTAACATCAATAGACGTCAAGAAATGCCTATGAATTATTCTCTTGTTATTGAACCGTTTGATGTTTGGGGCTTTGGTTATATGGGACCTTTTCCTGCCTCTAATGGTTATACACATATTTTAGTTGTTGTTGATTACGTTACTAAGTGGGTAGAAGCTATTCCATCTAGTAGTGCTGATCATAACACTTCTATTAAAATGCTTAAAGAAGTTATTTTTCCGAGGTTTGGAGTCCCCAAATATCTTATGACTGATGGTGGTTCACACTTTATTCATGGTGCTTTCCGTAAAATGCTTGCTAAGTATGATGTCAATCATAGAATTGCATCTCCTTATCACCCGCAGTCTAGTGGTCAAGTAGAGTTGAGCAATAGAGAGCTCAAATTAATTTTGCAAAAGACTGTGAATAGACCTAGAAAGAATTGGTCCAAAAAACTTGATGATGCATCATGGGCCTATAGAACTGCATACAAATATCCTATGGGTATGTCTCCATATAAGATGGTTTATGGAAAAGCATGTCATTTACCTCTTGAACTTGAACATAAAGCATATTGGGCTATTAAAGAGCTTAATTATGACTTCAAACTTGCCGGTGAGAAAAGGTTATTTGATATTAGCTCACTTGATGAATGGAGAACCCAAGCATATGAGAATGCCAAGCTTTTCAAAGAAAAAGTCAAATGCTGGCATGATAAGAGGATACAGAAGCGTGAGTTTAACGTAGGAGATTATGTGTTATTGTTCAACTCTCGTTTAAGATTTTTTGCAGGAAAACTTCTCTCAAAATGGGAAGGTCCCTACGTTATCGAGGAGGTCTATCGTTCTGGTGCTATAAAAATCAATAACTTCAAAGGCACAAATCCGAGGGTGGTAAACGGTCAAAGAATTAAGCATTATATTTCAGGTAATCCTATCAATGTTGAAACTAATATTATTGAAACCATAACCCCTGAGGAATACATAAGAGACACTTTCCAGAACGTTCCAGACTCCCAAAAGACATAGGTACGTGGTACGGTAAGTAAACCGACTCCAAAACAACTCTAATGGTAATTTTTATCAGTTTTAAATTATTTAAAGATTTTAGGAAGAAAGAAGTAGTCCGAAAGGGGCACGAGGCTCCCACGAGAGAGGAGGGTGCGCCCCCCCTGTAGGGCGTGCCCCCGGTCTCGTGGGCACCTCGTGTGCCTCCCGGACTCCGTTTTCTTGTATGTTACGTATTTTGGTCGGTAAAAATTCATTATATATACTCCCGAAGGTTTTGACCACCGTATCACGAAAATATCCTCCGTTTTCGTCTCGAGTTGTTCCTGTTGCAGATTTGGAACAAGATGTCGTCCCAAGATTCGGAGGGAGAGAGCTACATGGCTGACTATATTGCAAACCCAAAAGTATATGGAGATGTGGAACACTATGGCTGGACCATAGAGGAAGAAGAAGACTATGATCCAAAGAGGAAGGAGGAGACAAGCTCTGATGAAGAGGACAATCCACTGCCTCAACCTGGTGATACGCATGTGGAGTTCAAGAAGTCAAGCCTCCCTAAGGTACAATCTATCCCACCACATTTTTTGCAGGACAGCAAGGCAACACTATGCAAAAAGATAATGAAACTTGAGCTCGAGAATGAGGATCTGAGGGAGGAAAATTTTAGCCTCGGACGTAAGCTAGAGAAGAAAAGTGCAACAACTCCTACTTCACCACCTCCGAAGAAATAATCACATGGGTATGGGCACTCCCCTTGGCAACTGACAAGCTTGGGGGAGGTGCCCCGGTATCGTATCACCACCACACTCCTATCTTTACCGCTTTATTTAGTTCGATCCTTTTAGTAGTATCTTGATCTATTAGTTCGAAGTTTTGATATCAAGTAGTTTTGAGTTTTTCTTTGTGATCTCTTTATGTAATCGAGTCCGTGTGCTATCTATAATAAAGATAGTGTTGAGTCAAGGGCTTTGCTATGTTGCTATGATCTTGAGAAAGTAGAAAGAACAAAAGAGTTCATATTGATCTTATGGATAGTGATAACTTCACACATAGAAAGTATGAGGCATAAAAATTGTTGAGAGTTGATGAACGTAGCCTTGGTCATCGTTGCAATTAATAGGAAGTAATAAGGAAAGAGGGGTTCACATATAAATATATTATCTTGGACATCTTTTATGATTGTGAAGCACTCATTAAGTATGACATGCTAAAAGAGTTGACGTTGGACAAGGAAGACAACGTAATGGTTTATGTTCTCCGACATCTCAGTTAAAGTATATTGGCATTAACCTTCCAAACATGTTGAGCTTGCCTTTCCCCCTCATGCCAGCCAAATTCCTTGCACCAAGTAGAGATACTACTTGTGCTTCCAAATATCCTTAAACCCAGTTTTGCCATGAGAGTCCACCATACCTGCCTATGGATTGAGTAAGATCCTTCAAGTAAGTTGTCATCAGTGCAAGCAATAAAAATTGCTCTCTAAATACGTATGACTTACTAGTGCAGAGAAAATAAGCTTTGTATGAACTTGTTGTGGAAGTAATAAAAGCGACGGACTGCATAATAAAGGTCCACACACAAGGGGCAATATAAAGTGACGTTCTTTTGCATTAAGATTTCATGCATCAACCCTAAAAGCACATGACAACCTCTGCTTCCCTCTGCGAAGGGCCTATGTTTTAATTTATGTTTTACTTTATGCTTGAGTCAAGGTGATCCTCACCTTTCCCTTTTTCATTTTATCCTTTGGCAAGCTACTCGTGTTTGAAAGATCATGATGCATATATCCAATTGGATGTAAGTTGGCATAGGCTATTATTGTTGACATCACCTAAAGGTGAATATGTTGGGCGGCAACACAATAAGCCCCTATCTTTCTCAGTGTCCGGCTAAAACTCTATAACCACAAGTATTGCGTGAGTGTTAACAATTATAGGGGACTACGAGATAGTTGAGTATGTGAGCTTGCTGAAAAGCTCTATTATTGACTCTTTCTGATGTTACGATAAATTGCAATTGCTTCAATGACTGAGATTATAGTTTGTTAGTTCCCAATGAAGTTTTTGAACCATACTTGACATTGTGAATTGCTTATTACTTGAACATAGGAAATCATATGACAAAATCCATATATGTTGCTGTTATTAGAATGATCATGATGCCCTCATGTCCGTATTTTATTTTTATCGACACCTCTATCTCTAAACATGTGGACATATTTTTCGATTTCGGCTTCCGCTTGAGGACAAGCGAGGTCTAAGCTTGGGGAAGTTGATACGTCCATTTTGCATCATGCTTTTATATCAATTTTTGTTGCATTATGGGCTGTTATTACACATTATACCTAAATACTTATGGCTATTCTCCCTTATTTTACAAGGTTTACCATGAAGAGGGGGGATGCCGGCAGCTGGAATTCTGGCTGGAAAAGGAGCAAACGTTCGAAACCTATTCTTCACAACTCCAAAAGACCTGAGACTCCATGAAACAACTTTTTAGATTTAATAAGAAATTTTGGACAAAAGAAATAGGCCAGGGGGCCCACACCCTGTCCAGGAGACAGGGCCCCCCCCTAGGGCGCGGCCCCCTATCTCCTGGGCCCCCTGGTGGGCTTCCGGCGTCCATCTTCTGCTATATGAAGGGTTTTCCCCTGGAAAAAATCATGAGCAAGTTTACGGGACGAAACTCCTCCGCCACGAGGCGGAACCTTGGCGGAATCAATCTAGGGCTCTGGCGGAGCTGTTCTGCCGGGGACACTTCCCTCCGGGAGGGGGAAATCATCACCAACGTCATCACCAACGATCCTCTCATCGGGAGGGGGTCAATCTCCATCAACATATTCACCAGCACCATCTCATCTCAAAACCCTAGTTCATCTCTTGTATCCAATCTTGTATCAAAACCACAAATTGGTACCTGTGGGTTGCTAGTAGTGTTGATTACTCCTTGTAGTTGATGCTATTTGCTTTACTTGGTGGAAGATCATATGTTCATATCCTTTATGCATATTATTACCCCTCTGATTATGAACATGAATATGCTTTGTGAGTAGTTACGTTTGTTCCTGAGGACATGGGTGAAGTCTTGCTATTAGTAGCCATGTGAATTTGGTATTCGTTCGATATTTTGATGAGATGTATGTTGTCTTTCCTCTAGTGGTGTTATGTGAACGTCGACTACATGACACTTCACCATTATTTGGGCCTAGAGGAAGGCATAGGGAATTAATAAGTAGACGATGGGTTGCTAGAGTGACAGAAGCTTAAACCCTAGTTTATGCGGTTCTTCGTTAGGGTTGATATGGACCCATATGTTTAATGTTGTGGTTAGGTTTACCTTAGTACTCCTTTTTGTAGTTGTGGATGCTTGCAATAGGGGTTAATCATAAGTGGGATGCTTGTCCATGTTAGGGCAGTACCCAAGTGCCGGTCCACCCACATATCAAATTATCAAAGTACCGAACGCGAATCTTATGAACGTGATGAAAACTAGCTTGACGATAATTCCCAATGTGTCCTCGGGAGCTTCTTCTTCATTACTAGAATTTGTGCAGGCTTATCCTTTGCTACATAAAGGATTGGGCCACCTTGCTGCACTTTATTTACTTTTTGCTTGTTACTATCTATCTTATCCCAAAACTATCTATCACCTTCTATTCCAGTGCTTGCAGAGAAAACCTTACTGAAAACCGCTTATCATTTCCTTCTGCTCCTCGTTGGGTTCGACACTCTTACTTATCAAAAGAACTACGATAGATCCCCTATACTTGTGGGTCATCAAACTCGCCAGCTTATCGAAGAGACGAGCCATGGCCTGCTGGGGCGCGCATTCTCCCGTGTCTTCAGTCATCTACAGAACACCTACCAGGACTTTGACTTTGACGCCGCATTGCTCCAGTTCCGGAGGCCATCCGGGGCGACCTGGCGCGGTGGGTGGAGGATAATGTGGACGCGCTGGTCAGGGACTTCACCTCCGAGGATGACGCGGTGGTGGTCGTGGCAGATGAAGGCAACGTGGTCGATGATGGTGATGGCGGCGCCGGTGAAGGTGATGGCGACGCTAGCGATGGTGACAGCATTGGGGGCAGCGAGGCCAGCGACGCGCCTGAGGACGACATGTGGGATGCAGCGAGCGACATGTCCGACTGACCTCGCGTTTCCCTGCTATTTGTCCTGCATGCAGAAGCTCGGGCGCGACCCTGGAGATTGTAAGAGCATTTTTGGAAGGGAAGCCCCTCATGTAAACACACTACTGCCTCTATCCTTTTAGGCCAAGTTGAATATGTGTCTTTATGATCTGACAAATCTTGGGGTGAGTTTGTTGTCGCGGTTTACCTTAGCATGGACAAGTCCGGAACTGACTCGTGTAGTCGCGAGTTTCTGAGAGGCTCTTGAGGAGCCTGCCGATCCGCCCGACAGGGCTATGTGAGAAGCGGGCGCCCACCATGGCATGACGTACGCGTGGCGCGTGCGTTCCATGCCCAGCCCCGTACGCGAGGGGGAAGTAACGGGCATGAACTCCGAGTTAAATCAAGAACCAGATAGCAAGAAACCGCTCGAACGAGAAAAGACACCCCCCGCGCACATCAACGAATATTCAACTTCAGCTTAAATCCAAATCCAGAAGGCAAGGCTACAGAAAAGAGATCCAAAGCAAATGGTCGCGTTCGGCACCTAGTCTAGTCTTCTTGTCTTCGAGTCTTCTCACTAGCGCGGAGCTAAGTGCTGCCACTAGGACGTGGAGGGAGCCCCGAGTGCCGAGGGCGGCACTCCTGAGACTCCGGGGTGTGTACAGCCCCACTTATTATTACGTGAGAGTGTCACGAGCGGAGACCTTCACGGGGGTGAGCCTTACTTCATATCGCCAGACGAGGGCCCCGCCTTGCGCCTCCCTCGACCACCGTTGGGGGCGACCAGAAACCAGGACGACACCAAGGGGCAAATAGGATGCTAGCGGCACCCTTGGTGAAAACGGGTCCTCTGCCGGGGGAATGCTCTGGAGCACCTCCCCGGCAGAGGGATGGGGACGCCTTGCTCCGTGCGGCGCTGGGAGGGGCCTTCCTCCCAGCCCCCTCCTGCAGCCCCCAACGTGCCCCCCTGGCGGCAGGGAGGCCGACAAGTTGGGGCCGCCATCCACTACTGCGACCTGATCCTCCTGCATCCCATGGTTAGAGTAAGCCTGCTCCTGAGAAATTAGTGGTACCCTGTAGCTGCTGTCACCGACGCGGTTGGTGAGGCTTCCGGAGGGCTCCTGAAAGGTGCCGACTTCTACTGCCTCCTCCTCCCAGCCCGGCTCGAGGAACGAGCCAGGGTCGTCTTCCAGCATGTACTCCTGGTCCACCATGCGAGGCACTAGGCCTCTGAGGCCGCCGCCTCGAAGACCTCGCCGTAGTGCCCCACGCTCCATGTTGCCCGGCCTAGCGTGCCACCTTGAGGATGGTAGGGTTGCATCCCTCCAGGGCCGTAGGTGGCAGCGCTCGTGCCCGCGCCAACAGGAGGCGGCGTGGGCGCGAGTAGGCGTCCAGCTCCGTTGGTTGCGCCAGTGTCGATGAAGCCTGGTGGCGCGCCCGTATGCACGCGGGCGCGGCGGGGCCTGCCATGTGACCCGGCTGCAGCTTGAGGTGTGAACAGAGAGCAGAAGGGTGGTGTTCCCGAGGTCGCAGCGTCCAAGAGCTCGGCAACCCGCTCTAGCAATGCATCCCGGCCGCTCTCCATTAACTGGCATTGCAGCTGCTCTCGAGCCACTGTGAGCGCGGCCCTCATGTTGGCTTGCTCCCGCCGGGTGTGCGGCGTCGTGGCCACGGCTTGGCTTGAGGCCCTTGCGGCTGCCCGCACTTGTCGTGGAGTGTGTCGGATATCAGGTTCCGGCAAAACCCTTAAGGTTTGAACTCTGTGGTGCGCATGAAGATCTTCTCCCTACTGAAACATGCCCACAACCTCGCAGCGATTCTAAGCTAGCACGATGAGCAACACAAGAGACACGAGGTTTATACTGGTTCGGGCCACCGTTGTTGTGTAGTACCCTAATCCAGTGTGTGGTGTGGTGGATTGGCTCTTGGGCTGATGATGAACAGTACAGAGGAAGAACAGCCTCGCGAGGGGAGGTGCTCTTGTGGTGGTGGGTGTTCTGCTTTCTTAGGATTCGATCCCCTCCTACTGTGGTGGCTATCTCTATATATAGAGGCCCTGGTACTCTTCCCTAATATTGATCGGGAAGGGAGCCAACAACAGCCACATTGAAAGGGGACAACTAGTACAAGCTATCCTGACTAAAGGTGGTCTTTGACTGCCAAAGGCGCTAGCAATGACGCCGTCTTGGGCTCCAGGGTGACCTCTGTCCTGCCGCTCTGTTGGTCTTGGTCTCGTTGCACCGATATGGAAACCTTTGCCTGATGCCTCGGTACTCCGCGCCTGCGCTTGCCCCCTTTGCACCAAAGGGGAAATGAGGACACTGCACAGGCTGGCGCCCGTCTGGTGCCCGCCTGGTATTGATCATCATGGCTTGCGTCATGAGCACCTTGCGAGGTACCCCTTGCCTTGATCTCTCTGCCTCCTCGTGAGCCTGCCTGGTGAGGCTGCCCCTGAGGAGGCCTTGCGTCGTCCGCCCCGCGAGGCCTGTCCCCTCACGAGGGTCTTGAACTTGGGTTGATGAAGACGGGCCGTACTGGGCCACCGATGAGCCATGCTACAGGCCGCAGGTAGGCAAGTCTGGAGACCCCCATTCCCAGAACACCGACAGTAGCCCTCGGGCCCAAGGCATGCTCGGGCTTGGCTTAGCAGCGAAGCCAAAGGGCAAGTGCGGAGCGCCGTGTGCCCCAACAGCATGTGGCCTTGGTCGCCGCGTGGCGGTTGATTGGACGTGGGCGTCTCTGCTTCCCCACGCTGCCTCGGCAACTGCCTGATTTGATGAGTCCCTGCTGCATGCAAAAAGAGTCATCATTACCTGTGATCGTGGAGGCCAATGGTTGGCCTCCTCTGGACTATAAGTACGGAGGGGCATGAGCCCCCGTTGTCCATCTCTTCTTGCTCTGCCTGCTTCTTCCCCCTGCTCCACCTTCGTTCTCGACGCCATTGGCACTGATCCGCCGGTTCTCAGCCGAGGAGAAAGGGAAGGCCCCCCGGGAGGGGCCTGACACGCTTCCGCCGAAGAAACGGCCGGTCCCCTGCCGCCGCGACGAGGTTGCAAGGCCGGAGATGACGAGGCCTTGGTGTGAGCGGCCACCTCCTGGGTTCCCGCTACCCATGTATGCACGGCCGAGGGACCTGGAGAAAGGGACGACGAGCGACACCGCCCATGCCGCAGGCGAGGTCGACGAGGCATGGCGGTGCGCGCCGTTGCTCCTGGAGTCCACGCTGTGGACTCCTCTCGCGAGCTCGTGCTCCACGCCGCGATGCCTCCGAGCACCTAGATCCGCTTCCCTCCATTCTTCGCCTTCGAGATGCCGCCGAGGGGGCCTCTCGAGCTTTGGCTGCAGCATGCCGACTGCGGTGCCCCGGTGACTGGAGTAGAGGTTGAAGTCGTCGCCCCAGGCAAGGTCTTCATGACCCGAGGTTGGGGCGAGGTCGTCCGGGTCTGCCGAACAGGGGGTGCCCTCGTGATTCATTTTGAATACGATGGCGCCTCCTTGATGTTCTTCAAGGTCTTCCATGCTGAAGGCCACCGACTGGAGTGCTTCCCTAGAGGAGGCGGCCAGGACATCGATGTGGCAGGGGCTAGACCTGCCGCTCACTTCCCCACCGGCTCCTCCAGCTGCGGCGGTGATGCTTGGGAGTCAAGCGACTCTCCCGAGCTCTTCGTGACTCCGGAGACCAGCGATGACAGCAGCGTGCCCCCGATCTCACGCCGTGCTCGTAGCAAGGCGGCTACATCAGGCCACCAGTGCAGCTGATCTGGATGGGGTTGGCGCCGGCCTCCCGCGGCCCACTGTTGATGATGGCGTCGGCCGTGGAGGAGCATGTAGTTAGGGCTCCTTAGAATTCGCGTCTTTTGTTCCCTGCGAGGAATCGAGTGAACACCCCGTGGGGGCATGTAAAGGGTCCGCGATGTCTCCTGTTGATATTATCCTTATTATGAAGCGGTGCGAATGCTTGTCCTGTCTCGGCTTGGCTCCCCCTTTCTAACCTCGCGACGACTCAGTGCTCTACGCTGACAGGTCCCGGTCCCCAGGCAGGCTTCAGCCCTCGCTGGTATGCCAGGTCGTGATGTCGTGGTCAAGGCCAGGAGGTGAGCGGCCCGAGGTCCAGTAAGGGCCCCTAAGGCGTGGTGCTCAGGAGGTCCCCTTTAGCACACAAGCAGCCATCGAAGGGTGAGAAAGGAAGGCAATGTTGCCGTCACAGAGCCGCATTAGGTGGAGATTCTGTGTCGCATCAATTAGCTATTCCAGGTGCAAAACTTATCTCGAAAACATGGAGTCGTTTCTTTGCGCTACGCCGGACTTGGACGTCGGCAGCTGGGATGCAGCTGGGTTAGGCCCTTGCGAGCTTCCCCTCTCTTCCCCACACTCTCCTTAGTGCTCTACGCCCTCAGGTCCCGGCCCTCGAGCGAGCTCAGCCGCCGCTGGTATGCCAGGTCGCTATGCCGTGGACAAGGTCAGGGGGTGAGGGCTGGAGAGCCAGTAAGAGCTCCTGAGTCACAATGCTCAGGAGCCCCCCATTTAATGCGCAAGAGGAACTCTCGGGAAAGAGGGAGAGAGATCTCGCGGTGCCTCCCGCTTTAGGCCTCAGGAAGTTCCTGTAAACTAACACGAGAAAAGCACGGGTTGCCATTACGATTGCTGGCCGGCCATAGGTTGCTACGAGAGAGAGGTGAGGGCACTGAGGGCCTGGTGAGGTGACGCTTGCGAGGCTGCCGTGGGTCAGAGCTCGGCCACAGATTTGTCGACGTTGCTGGGATGGACCCATGCGCAAGCGCCGTGCCAGCGCAAGTGGCTCCAAGGGTAGGTGTCAATCGAGCAGGCGATAATCACAAGCAGGTTAAGCATGAAAGGCAAATCAACTTGGATAAATGTAGAAGGGATACATGCCACTGGGTCAGGCCTGAGCGGCTTGGGGATGATGCAGCCCGAGTGGCGCCCAAAGCAAGGTAAACTAAAGACATAAGCAAAAGGGATACATGCCGTAGGGACAGACCCACGCGACCTGGGAATGATGCAGCCCTGAGGGCGCTCCCTGCTGAAATGAACTCGAAAGATGTCACCTGGTACCATTGTAGAGGGGGGGTTGGAGTAGCTGAAGATGCGCGATGAAGAGGCCGGCCCTCACGAGCCACTAGAGCCCTGAGCCTCGGGAGGCTCTGGGGGTCCAGGCGGTTCCTCGAGGACCATCTCCATCTCTGCCAGGACCGCATGGTGCCTGGCCTCCTGAGCCGCCAGGATGCTCCGCAGATGGCGCTGGTGAGTAGCAGCCGCGTTCGGCAGACCGAAAGGTATGCAAACGTAGCTGTGCGGAGGGCCCTCGCAACGTCCCACGTGCGAAGGCCAGATGCGCTCCTGAGACGCGGCTCAGTTGAGCCCCAGGAAGTCAATGCAGACGCGCAGCCCACCATTCTCGCCTGAATGGGGGGCTACGTCAGGCAAACGGCGATCGCGGCGTATGACTCTTGATTCCTGAAGCTCCTGAGTGGCCTTGGTGATGAACTCATGAGGGTTGGGCCGTCCTTGCCTCATGCCTTCCTGAGGGAAACGTGCTACGAAGCACGCCTCCAAGTGGTGCCCGAGCGCCTCCCTCGTGATCTTGGCGAAGTCTGAGGCCCTCCAGAAGAGAGCCCCCGAGCCCTGCCCGAGGAGGGAGCCGTGCACGCCTTCCTATGCGATGGAGGGAGGCGCCCCTTGCACGGGCGCGGATCCTGATGCGACACCTCCTGAGCTGCCAACCTCCTGAGGCCTTGATCTAGGAGATGTCTTCTTCTTCTTGGGGACTGCCTCTGGAGGGTTCTCGCCCTTGCTATCTGGGTCCTCGATCGATGCATCTTGGAAGGCGTGCTCGAGGGACCGCACCGCATCCTTCTCTTTGCAGGGGACTATGATGATTCCGCCACTTCCTGGCATCTTGAGGACATTGTAGCCATGGTGGGTCACTGCCATGAACTTGGCCAGGGCTGGATACCCGAGGATGGCATTGTATGGCAGGTAAATATGGGCGACGTCGAAGTCGATGAGCTCGGTGTGGTAGTTGTTGCGCTGTCCAAAAGTGACAAGGAGGCGGACTTGCCCTATCGGGGTAGTGGAGCCGTCAGTAACTCCTGAGAAAGGCTTGGTAGGCTGAAGTTGATCATATGGCACTTGAAGGTTGTTGAACATCTCGACGGACAGGACGTTGAGTCCTATGCCGCCATCGATGAGGGTCCTGGTAACTTGCACGTTGCTGATGACTGGGGAACAAAGCATTGGGAGGATGCCAGCTGTAGCCGCACACTTGAGCTGATCTGCTGAGCTGGAAGTGATGGCGCACTTGGACCACCTAACAGGGCGCGTGGCCTTGAGCTTGGGGAGGACTGCATTCACCTCGCGAGCAAACTGCTTGAAGATGCGCTGAGAGGCTGGGGCCTAGGCACCGCCCAGGACACAAGCGATAGCATGTGGCTCCTGGAAGCCCCCAGCCCCCTCGTCCTTGTGGTGGTCATCATTCCTTCTTGGCGGTGGCGGCAGAGGAGGAAGGCCCGCGTTGCCCTGCGGGTGATCCTGGCGAGGCTGATCCCTCCAGGCTCCCTCGTGAGGCTGGTCCTGCCAGTGACCCTTGCAAGGTCGGTCACGCCACTCTTGGCGAGGGCCTCGGTCGTCCCATCGTCCTCCGCCTCTTCCTCCTCCTCGGCCGTAGCCCCGGTCATTGCACTCGGGGCGTCGACCGATGTGTCCTTCTCGAACGGCCCTGAGCTCCTGGCATTCGTTGGTGTTGTGGATGTAGAGGTTGTGGTAGGCGCAGAATTGGCTACCCTTGGACGACTCTGGCTGGTCCCTGCCGCGCTTCGTGTCTGGTTCTGCTGCGAGTACGACTGCTCCTTTGCGCTTCACGTCCTTAGCCTTGGCCTTCTTCTCTTCTGGGTCAGCAGCTGGAAGCTCGAGAAGGGATAGGCGCCCCTCCTCAGCTCTTGCGCACTTGGTCGCTAGGTTGAGCAGCTCCAGAGATGTGCACAGATCCTTGTGGATGGCAAGCTCCTCCTTAATCTTGACGTTGCGGACGCCATCAGAGAACGCTGAGATGATGGCCTTCTCAGTCACCTTGGGAATCTTGAGGCTAGCATTGTTGAACCGCTGGATGTACTTCTGCAGGGTCTTTGTCGGTGTCAAAACCGGCAGATCTCGGGTAGGGGGTCCCGAACTGTGCGTCTAGGCAGATGGTAACAGGAGACAAGGGACACGATGTTTTTTACCCAGGTTCGGGCCCTCTCGATGGAGGTAAAACCCTACTCCTGCTTGATTGATATTGATGATATGGGTAGTACAAGAGTAGATCTACCACGAGATCAAGGAGGCTAAACCCTAGAAGCTAGCCTATGGTATGATTGTATGTTGTGTATGTTGTCCTACGGACTAAAGCCCTCCGGTTTATATAGATACCGGAGAGGGCTAGGGTTATACAGAGTCGGTTACAATAGTAGGAGATCTACGTATCCGTATCGCCAAGCTTGCCTTCCACGCCAAGTAAAGTACCTTCTGGACACGAGCCGGAGTCTTCAATCTTGTATCTTCGTAGTCTTGGAGTCCGGCGGACATTGATAGTCCGGCTGTCCGAACACCCCCTAGTCCAGGACTCCCTCAGTAGCCCCTGAACTAGTCTTCAATGACGATAAGTCTGGCGTGCATAATGTTCGGCATTGCAAGGCGGGTTCCTCCCTTGAATAATCCAGAGAAGATAATGAACACCAGGATAGTGTCCGGCTCTGCAAAATAAATTCCACATTCCACCGTAGAGAGAATAAAATGTACACTTAGTTCAATCTGCTGACGTATTATGCGGCGTGACATCACACCATCACCAGGCTTTTGTTTGAATCATTATACCACCTCAGCATGTTTAGCGAAGCGGTTTCCTTGGCACGTCTTGTCGAAGCAGAGAGCGTGTTCCCCTTATTCCGGGATTCTCATCAATACGTGCGTGGGTAACCCAACCGCTCCCGTCGCTACGCCTCCTCTATCGAAGGGGAATCCCAAACGGTCACGGAGACGGCCCTTGGTATTTTTTCCCCTTTATAAGAGGACCAAGGCTCGCCATTGTTCTTCAATCTCGCATCGAATCTCTTCCCCGCTCCCAGTTCCAACACCCAGAGCCTCAGATTCGAGCGCTTCGGATCCTTAATCATGTCCGGCTCCGACCTCCAGGGCCGGTGGATGCCCTCCTCCGTCACGGAGGAAGACATATTGAAGCTGCGTGAGGCCAAGTACCTGGCCTACGAGGTTTCGCACAGGTTGCCTGCCCAAGGGCAGGCTGTGCCAGCCCCCGAGCCCGGTGAATACGTCGTTTTCGTATCCCACCTCCGTCGGGGTTTAGGCTTCCCGACGGATCCCTTCATGAGAGGGCTCCTGTTCTACTACGGGCTGGACTTTCACGACTTGGCTCCGGAGTCCATCCTCCATATCTCCGAATTCATTATCGTCTGCGAAGCCTTCCTCCGCGTCATTCCCCACTTTGGCTTATGGCTGAAGACCTTCAAGGTGGAGCCGAAGATGATCGGAGGGCGTCAGGCGGAGTGCGGCGGGGCGACCATAAGCAAAAAGGTCGATGCCCCGTGGCTCGAGGGTTCCTTCCAAGAGGAACTTGGATTGTGGCAGCAGCACTGGTTCTATATCACCGCTCCAAGGGGCAGCAGGCAAAAGCCGCCGCCCTTATTCCGCCCGGGACCTCCACGCCAACTGATGTCGTGGGTCAACCAAGGGCTCAATTGGGGGCCATCCGAAGACGTGCCTTCACTGCAGGGCCGGATTCGAGATCTCCAAGCGAGGGAGATTGACCTGATCAAGGTGATGCAGGTTATGCTAATCAGGCATCTTCTGCCCTGCAAACGTCGTCCTCTCCGTCTATGGGAGTTCAACCCGGAGGGACCTCGGATTCTCCAACATTTCATGGGTGCGACACCCGTGGAGATGTACAAGTTGTTCTTCGGACCGCAGGTGGCGTGTCCGGATTTAGTCGAGGATGCAGGTCTAAGCCGTGATCGCCCGGATACTCAGGTAAGTAGCTCAGAGTCCGGACATTCAGTTTATGTGCCTTTCTATAATTCGCCTCTTGACCCTTTGTTCTTTACAGGAATGGGTGGTGCGATCAAGGCTGATAAGGTGTCCGGGCCCCCTCCAGAGACCGCACTGGAGCCCGTGCTGGTCAGAATGTTGGAGGTTGCGCCCACAAAAAGGGGCGACGGGGAAAATAGAGGAGCTAATATTTCGCCCAAAGGGGCGACTGAAGAAGGAGGAAGCAAGAACTCCTCCCTTCAGGGGGAGAAGAGGACCGCCTCCGAAGATCCGGAGGCCAAAGCCCCTAAGCGTGGGAAGAGATCTTCCCCGGGGGGTCCGGCGCCCGGAAAGAATCCGGATGCACAATCATCATCAAAGGATCGGCCCTCTAGCGAGCCGTGAGTATGAAAGAGAGAGTTGATTAGTAAGGAAATACCTTCATTTGTGCTTCTGTAGATAACCAAAATATTTATATTGCAGTTCGGATCTGCAGCCTTCTCAGATGAGTTCATCTTTGGGGGACCTTCTTCCGGAGATGATGGAGAGCGATACGCCTCCATCCGCAGCGCCGCCAGATGAGGCAGGCGAACCCAAAGTGTCATCACGGAGGGTATCCCCGAGTCCAGAGGGGCCAGAGAGTTCGGCACCTACTAGTGTGCGGCCGGGAGAACTAAAGAATTTGCTTGAGAGGGCGTCTATTTCAGAAGATCACCGTGCGTTAATGCATATGGTGATTGGAAGGATTTCGTCCGCCGAGAGAGAATTGTGTAATGCCGCCATGAGTTTGCTGGCGGGATTTGAGTTATGCGAGAATAACGCACCCCTTTGTCTTTTAACAGTTTTGCATATAAAAATGCGCCCTGTATAGATAGTAGCCCCTGAGACTCGGTAGGTTGTCAGAAACGACAGCGTACCGAGGATCGAAATCTAGAGAAATGAATTCCGTCGTCCCTATGCAGGTGGCGGATAGTCCGGGGGCTAGCCGGACTAGTGATTTTGCCGAGTTAAATCGGAAATTGGACTTGGCAGATGCGAACATCGCACTTGTCAACAGGCGACTTGACAAGTCGCAAGGTAAAAGAGTTCTCCGCAGTCGCTTTATTAGGGGGGTCAAAACCCTCCTCTGATAAATTATATGCTGTTTATACAGACGGTGCTGCTGCTGTGGAGGGCCTTCGGGCCGAACTTGCTCGAGCGAAGGAGCAAGCCCGAAGGAGTGAAGCGGCTGCCTCGAGGGCGGCCGAGGAGTTGAAAGCCGAAAAGGCTGCGCACTGCCTAAGCAGGGCCGAGGTGGCCGAATTGGCCATGAAAGTAAAGGATGCTGCCGACCGCAATGAGGCTCTTGAAAAGGAGCGCTTATCGGAGCGGGAAGACCTGAAGAAGGCCACCGCCGAAGCCAAGGATGCCCGCTCTGCAATGCGGGCTATGAAGGAGGAGCTGCGCCAGGCCGGAGAAATCGTGGCTGGCAAGCCTTTTCTACTGCGTCGCCGATTTATGGATGGAAAGCATGCTCAATTTGAGCGGCTGTGGAGTCCGGAGGATCCGTATATGGACTTAGCTGCAAGTGCGGCCGATGCCGTTAAGCACTTCCGGAGCCAGAAGGATCACAAGACGGAAGAGCTATATTGGTCTCAATTCCACAGTCCGGATCACCCACTTCCATTGACAGACCGGTTGGCCGAATAGGCCGAGCTAAATAGATTGTCCGGACTTGCCATGACTGACATCGTGGCCCATGTCTGGCCAGAGAGGTCCAAGGCGACGAGCTACTTTGGTTTATTACAGCAATTCCTTGGAGCGGTGCCGCATATAAAGGAGATGAAGCGGTCGGCTTGTGTCGGTGTACTAAAGTAGGGGGTACCTTAGTATCCCGAACTTGTGCACGGGCAGTCGCAGCGACCCGCGGCAGGGCTTGCCGGGCGTCCGCCAAGATCCTCCACAGCAACTTTGATGCCATTCAAGAACAGAGTACTCAAACCGAGGCCCCGGCAAGAGAAGCTGGCCGGGAAGAATACAAGGTCCCGGTAAGAGAAGCTGGCCGGGAAGAAAACAAAGGCCCCGGTGAGAGGAGCTTGCCGAGAAGGCCGACCAAGGCATCTCCAGAAGACTTGCCGTGGCGCCCCGCGCGTCCCGGCAAGGCCCGACAGCCGGCAAGCTTGCCGGCACGACAAGAGAAGGGCCGTGGCAAGGCACTTGCCGCGGCAAGGCGGCCACCCAGAATCCAGCGCATCCAGCAACGTGTCACTCCAGGGCCACCCCAGGGGCACGTGGCGGGGAGTTGCGTAGCCATGCAGAGCGAGGTGGCAAATGGAGCTGACGGGAACGCCATCGTGGCGATCGGTGGCGCCTCTGACGATCGTCCCCTTGCACTGTTGGGGCGACCGGACGGGCATTAAATGCCCTTGTCCCCTGCTGTCAGAGTTAGGTAGGGGACACTGTTGGTAGCAGTTGTACCAACCCGCGTTTTTACCTTTCTACCCATCTTTCTACGCTGCCACTTGTTGGTGCCCCCTTCAGACTATAAAAGGGAGGCCCATGGGCACGTAGAAGGGGTTCAGAGGTTCGGAATTTTGGTTCCGCAGCTTGAGGGTTCGGTCCATTCGACACACGCGGTACCACCAGGCGCTCGTTCTCGAGCAATATCAAATACAAACACAAAGCAGCAGTAGGAGTTTTATCTCTCCGGAGAGCTCCGAAGCTGGGTAAAAATCGCCCGTCTCCCAGCGCGCGCGCCCGACCTCGATCCACTCTGCGCGCGGCCTCCGCCCCCCTTGCCGGACCAGAAGGGGCCCCCCGTGCCCCATAGGTGCTCGGCGGCCGTAGGAAAGGGAGCGGCCCCCGACATCTTTGGCGCGCCAGGTAGGGGGCGCGTCGAGGTCGTGAGCATCTGATCCGGTCTCCGCGCGTGCTGCATCAACGCCTTCATCAACATGCCACCGAAGAAGAAGCCTTCGGAGGTGGCCGCTCCGTCTACATCGATTCCGCCACCACCGCCGGAGCAAACGGGCGGTGGAGTGGACGCCGGCGGAGGAGTGGGCGCCGACGGTGGGACTCACATCGTCACCAGATCCAAAAACAAGGCTCCGCAAGCGTCGGCGACCGTGCAGACACCGCGCCCTTCCTAGGAAGTGCAAGGTCGACAACGCCCCGGTGCTCCTAGAACCGTGCTCGCGTTGGAGCAAGGCCAAGCTGGTGGGTCGCGAGACGCTCGAGGTCAGCATGCACGCCCGCCTGCTGGCGCAAGCGAGGTATGGTCGCCCGGGCGGGGTGTTGCACCTCCCAATCCAGTTGGGAGTCCGAGCACATCCCGCTCCTCGCGCCGCTCGTCGCCACCACCACCCAAGACAGCAGAGGAAGCGCTGGCCCGAGCCCAGCTGCTTCTAGACTACCCTCCGGCGCCGCACAAGATCGACGACTGGAGGATGACCATGTACAGTCTCATCAGCTTCGCCAACGGCGGCAAGCCCCGGCAACCGAGCGCATCGAGGCCACAGCAAGGCGCCCAGGCACAAGCCGACGCCGACAAGACCGCTGGGTGTGCCACCTCCGTGCACTCCCAGCCCCGAAGGCCAAGATCGCCGGCTCGTCGGGCCAACCCCGGCGGCGACTCCACCGCGTCGTCGGACCCGCGAACCCGACGCGATCAACGCCACGTTCTCCAAGAACGGCGGCACGAAGACGCTCGCACTCGCATCGAGCGCAGAAGAGAAGCGCGACGTCAATCCGACCAGCGCGCTGGGCCCACTGTCGATATGCACGCACCCGGGGAACCAAGCGACTTGCCGTACGCGGCAGGTTGCCCTGCGTTCACCCGCGACCTGCGGCAAGTCCAGTGGCCCAGAACCAAGAACTTCAAGCCAGACGTGCCCGAGAAGTACGATGGTAGGATACATCCATCGGAGTTCCTCAGCATCTACACCATCGCAGTGCAGGCTGCCGGAGGGCGCGATGAGAAGATCCTCGCCAACTACTTCCCCCTGGTGCTCAAGCCCAACGTCAGATCTTGGCTCATGCACTTGCCGGACGGTTCCATCTCTTCATGGGCGGACTTGTGTCATCAGTTTGTCGGCGCCTTCACAGGTGGCCACAAGCCTCATGGCCAGGAGAGTGACCTCCACTTGCTCGTCCAGAAGGAGGGAGAACCCCTACGCAAGTACATACAGAGATTCAGCCAAGTGCAGCGCAACATCCCAGACGTCCACCCTGCCGCAGTTATCAGCGCATTTCATCAGAACGTGCGTAACCGCAGGATGAGGGAGGAGATGGCGATGTGCAAGATCAGAGACGTCAGCGAGCTCTATGCTCTGGCCGACAAGTGTGCACGGGCTGAGGAGGGGAGGAAAATCCCCGGAGAGGTTGCAGGAGCAGAAGGATCTGACAGTGAGGATGCCGCCCCGGCAAGGAAGAACCGGAGGCGGAACAACAGGAAGAGAAAGGCTAAGGATGTGCTAGCTGTTGAGCATTTCGGCAACGGAGGCGGCTCCGACAAGGCCAAAGCCGATGACTCCGGCGAGGCTGTGGCAGCCGCCGACAAGCAGGATGGCTCCGGCAAGCGGTACTGCAAGATCCACCGCACCAAGGGTCATGATCTCCAAACCTGCAAGAAAGTGGAGCAGATGGCGGAGCTACAGAAAGCCGAGTACGAGCGCCGTGATAAGGAGAGAGCCCAGGGAGGTGGCGGAGGATCCGGCAAGAAGCTTCCCGCCCGGGGAGGACACCGCGGCAAGGCCAAGCCGCGGCAAGGAGATAGGCCTCCCCGCGGCCGCGACAAGGACGAAGATGAGGATGAGGATGATGAGATGGAGGAAGATGAGACCGATGACCAAGAGTTTCAGAAGGCAACAGAGGTGTTGTGCATCGACGGCGGCGCCTCTCTGCACGCCTCGCACCGCCAACTCAAGCAGTGGGTGCGAGAGGTGAATGCAGCGGAGCCGTCCGTCGAGGCGCGCAAGCCTCTGAAATGGTCCGGCATGCCCATCATCTTCGATGTTGAGGACCACCCTAATCGCATCACTGCGGTCGGGTGCTTGCCGATGTTGGTCTCACCAACAATCCGCAACCTCAAGGTCACGAAGATGTTGATTGAAGGCGGGGCCGGCCTGAACCTGATTTCCTCCACTGTGCTCAAGAGGCTCCAGATCCCCGACAGCGAGCTCGAAGAAACTGGTACCTTTCAAGGGATAAATCCGGGAAGGAGCAAGCCCAAGGGGAAGATCACGCTGCCAGTGATGTTTGGCAGCGAGCTGAACTTCAGGACAGAGAGGGTCACCTTCGATGTTGCTGATATCCCATTACCCTACAATGGGATACTCGGCCGTCCAGCGCTTGCCAAGTTCATGGCAGCCTCTCACTACGCATACAACGTGCTCAAGATGCCTGGTCCGATAAGTGTCATCTCTGTCCAAGGCGACAAGAAGGATGCACTTATCTGCACCGACAAGATCTACCGGGAAGCAGCAGCCGCAGCAGAGTGCAAGCCACTTGCCGCTGAAGCTCCCCGGGGGAAGAAGAAAGTCAAGTCCGGCAAGAGCAGCTCTGATGCCCACTCCGGCAAGCGCACCTCCCCGGAGTGCTGCGCTGCCGTCAAGGACGCACCATCGAGCTCCACCGGCAAGTGCAAGAAAGCAAAGGCAGATCCACCAAAGACTAAGCCCGGCAAGAATAGCTCTGGTGCCTGCTCCGGCAAGCACGCCTCTCCGGAGTGCCGCGCTGCCGTCGAGGATGCGCCATCGAGCTCCACCGGCCAGTAGGGCGCAGGAAGCGTCCAGCTTCGAGCTTTTGAATTCCTTGAGACTCCGTACATTGTATGAAGAACCTGTGCGCAGAAGGGTCGAATCGTGGCTAAGTTGCGCCCTTGATCTGTTTCGAGTCCGCTCAACGATGAAAGCGCGCCGCGACTAGCCCGACGAGTTCTTCCTGCCGGAAGCAACACCGCCAACGGGCTGCTGATGTCCCGCACTCAGCAAGTGTGTTTGCGCCGGCGGGTTCCCTGAAAGCATAGGGGTGAAAACATACAAGGGAGGAAGTCAAGGGAGAAGTGCGGCTTCGCCGGACCGCGGAAGACAGAAAAGCTAAGTCGCCCGAGCTTGAGTACAGAGCACTTTTTAATTCTAAGCTCTTATGTTATATTCCTCGAACATTCGTCCCTTGTACGAAAAACCTGTGCGCGAAGGAACCAACTCGTGGTTAAGTTGCGCCCTTGCTTTGTTTCCGAGTCCGCTCAACAATACAAGTGCGCTACAACTGGCCCGAGAAGGTTTCTTGTCAGGTACAACACCGCCAGCGGGCTGCTGATGTTCCGCACTCAGCAAGTGTGTTAGAACCGGCAAGTTCCCTAGAAGCGTAGGGTAAAAACGTACAAGGGATGTAATGAAGTAGAGGACATAACATAGCAAGCCTTGCCGTGGGACGTCCTTCGTATGTAAAACTTGTGCGCTGAGGAGCTAACTCATGGTTAAGTTGCGTCCATGCTTTGTTTTCGAGTCCGCTCAACAATACAAGTGCGCTGCAACTGGCCCGAGAAGGTTTCTTGCCGGGGACAACACCGCCAGCGGGCTGCTGCTGTTCCGCACTCAGCAAGTGTGTTAGCGCCGGCAAGTTCCCTAGAAGCGTAGAGTGTAAACATACGAAGGGCGAAGCATGGCATTGCGCTGCCCAACCTAAATAGTCCCGCCACGAAAGAGCAACTTATTACAGCGCTGTCTTAGTTATTTTCGTGTCTATAATAACAGCGACAAGGAAGAACCAGAAGGGCGCCCTGGCGTAGGGGCCCCGGCAAGCCGATGTCGCTGGGGGCTGCAAGTACCGAAGTTCCTTCGCGGCAGGCCAGGATCCCCGGAGGCCGTAGCATCAGCGACAAGGGCAAGGAAAGGCGCACCGGCACCTAGGTCTCGGCGGAGCCAGAGTTGCCGGGGGCTGCAAACACCAAGATTCATCCCCGGCAAGCTAGAGTCGCCGGGGACTGCGGTATCAGATAAGTTTTTCATCCCTCGTCATGCATCCTCTTATGGGCTGGGGAAAGCGAGGCCGTGTCCTTGAACGTTCATGCCTTGTATAAAAAAAACCTGTGCGCGGAGGAACCGGCTCGTAGCTAGTCGCGCACCGACTGTTGTTTCGAGTCCGCTCGACAATTTAGGTGAACTGCGGCTAGCTCAACGACAAGGTTTCTTGTCGGTCGCGGCACCGCCGGCAGAGAACCAACTCGTAGCTAGTTGCCTTACTATCGTTTCGAGTCCGCTCAACGACTTAAGTAAGCCGTGACTAGCTCCGCGACAAGGTTTACTGTCGGTTGCAGTTCCGTTGCCGACGTTCCGCACTCGGCGCTCACGGCAGGGTGCCCGCGCCGGCAAGTTCCCTAAAAGCGTAGGGTAAAAACTTACAAGGCACAAACTCAAGTAAAGGGCATAATCCGGCAAGCATTCCCCTCTTTTCATTAAAAAACATCCCAATTTAATACAAGTCCATAGAGGATGAAAAACATGATAGAGAGGATTACAAATTTTAAAATGCAGCTAAGGCCCGAAGGCTTACAAATTAAAAGATAAGATGCTCGTAATCCCTCTCCTGTTTCTCTCTTCAGGAGGTAGGTCAAGGAGGCCCCGGCAAGAGAAGCTTGCCGGGGAGGGCAAAAGGGGTGCCTAGGCGAACTACGGGTGCCAGAAGACACCAAGAGAACACCCCTGGGGCCGGCCAGGAGCTTGGCGGAGACGGAGGCGCCGGAGGCAGGGCTCGAAGATGGGGCGACAGGACGTCAGCACGCTGTCGAGGGCACCTCGCCCTCGTACTCCGACTTGACGGCCTTGCCGCCACCCCTCATCCTCTTCCGCAGCCTCCCTACGCCAGCCGCCCAAGGAGACGGCCCCGGGGAGTTCAGAAGGCCGGCGACCCGGATGATGGGGTCGCCGGTGGCGCGTGAGGCAGCGTCCGGCGCCTAGTCGGACCCGCCGTCCTCGCCGTCACTGTCGCTCCCCTCCTCGTCACTCTCGCTCGAGGAGGGACCTTCGCTATCGGAGGAGCTGTCCACGCAGCATCTTGCCCGGATGCCGGAGTCCCCGAAGACCTTGACGGCGAGAAGGTTGCCCTCCATTAACTTAAAATGGAGGGTAAATCCCGCCGTCAAGCTGTGGATGCGGGCGAACGTCTTCCACCCTCGATCGAAGTACATCACGCCGGGGGCTGGGGATACGACACTAACTTGAGTGCCACTGATCCCGCAGCCCCTCATGCACAACTCCAGCATCTCGGGCGGGTCCGGTTCCATCGCGCTCGCAAACGGAGCCGGAAGCCGGAGGCGTCGACGAGGTGCCCGACGCAGCTTGACGAAGAACTCCCAGGGGTCGTCCCCGATGTGGACCGCCTCGAGGAAAGGAGCCGCCGGCGGAGACGGGGGTGGCGCACCACCCCGGCCGCCTCTTCCCCGAGCGCCTCGGCCACGCCCTCGACCTCGTCCACGGCCTCGCCCCCTCCCTCTTCCCCTCGCGGCCGGCTCCGCCACCGCAGGGGCGAGAGAGGGAGGGGTGCGCTGTCTAGCGGCAACCCTCGCCGCCATCGATGAAGGGCCAGGGTTCCCTTTCTCCATGACGAATGGGAGAAAGGGGAGCAGAAGTTAAAAGAAAGAAGGAGATGAGGGAGTGCGGGCTTCCGTGCCCCCCCCTCCTGCTCTTTATAAAGGAGCAGGGTGGGAGCCCGGCCGCCCCGCTCGGCGAATCAAGGCACGGCAGAGCAGGGAATCGGGACCGACCCACTGCCTCTGCTCACGCCGGCCCGGATTCCCAATCTCACCGTCCGTGACCCCAAGCGCATGGGAGCCGCGTGGCAAGGATGCAGCGCCGAGTGGACGGGTGAGGCGATCTCGCCCCACCCCGTGAGCATGGGAGTGGACGCCTCAAAAGCCGCGCACTGGCCCCGTCCAGTAAATGCACCACGCCCCCACGCCTACCTCCGTTTAGGTAGGAGGGCGTGAGCCGTCCCCATCATCATGGCTTGATGCATGCTCGCGAGGCTCAGCCCCGCACGCGCCGCCCACGTCGCCCACGATGCCACGTTTGACGCGTGCCACTCTGGGCGTGCGCGGTGGAAGCGGAGAGATATGCGATGTGACCTAGGCCACGCGTGCCCGTGCACTGTTTTGGGCCTGGCCCAACAACGCTCGGCACCGTGTATAGCCCAGGCCCGGGGGCTCCTGTCGGTGTACTAAAGTAGGGGGGTACATTAGTATCCCGAACTTGTGCACGGGCAGTCGCAGCGACCCGCGGCGGGGCTTGCCGGGCGTCCGCCAAGATCCTCCATGGCAACTTTGATGCCATTCAAGAACAGAGTACTCAAACCGAGGCCCCGGCAAGAGAAGCTGGCCGGGAAGAATACAAGGTCCCGGCAAGAGAAGCTGGCCGGGAAGAAAACAAAGGCCCCGGCGAGAGGAGCTTGCCGGGAAGGCCGACCAAGGCATCTCCAGAAGACTTGCCGTGGCGCCCCGCGCGTCCCGGCAAGGCCCGACGGCCGGCAAGCTTGCCGGCACGACAAGAGAAGGGCCGTGGCAAGGCACTTGCCGCGGCAAGGCGGCCACCCAGAATCCAGCGCATCCAGCAACGTGTCACTCCAGGGCCACCCCAGGGGCACGTGGCGGGGAGTTGCGTAGCCATGCAGAGCGAGGTGGCAAACGGAGCTGACGGGAACGCCATCGTGGCGATCGGTGGTGCCTCTGACGGTCGTCCCCTTGCACTGTTGGGGCGACCGGACGGGCATTAAATGCCCTTGTCCCCTGCTGTCAGAGTTAGGTAGGGGACACTGTTGGTAGCAGTTGTACCAACCCGCGTTTTTACCTTTCTACCCATCTTTCTACGCTGCCATCTGTTGGTGCCCCCTTCAGACTATAAAAGGGAGGCCCATGGGCACGTAGAAGGGGTTCGGAGGTTCGGAATTTTGGTTTCGCAGCTTGAGGGTTCGGTCCATTCGACACACGCAGTACCACCAGGCGCTCGTTCTCGAGCAAGATCAAATACAAACACAAAGCAGCAGTAGGAGTTTTATCTCTCCGGAGAGCTCCGAAGCTGGGTAAAAATCGCCCGTCTCCCAGTGCGCGCGCCCGACCTCGATCCGCTCTGCGCGCGGCCTCCGCCCCCCTTGCCGGACCAGAAGGGGCCCCCCGTGCCCCATAGGTGCTCGGCGGCCGCAGGAAAGGGAGCGGCCCCCGACAGCCTGTATAGAGGGCGCGCGGATGGCTCTTGCCCGTTTAAAGGCGTATTGTCCCGAGATGGACGCCACCGCTGTTGCTGCCCAGGGTTCGGATGAAAACTGGCTCCCTGCCGAGCACTATTTCGGGGAAGTTATGCGTGGCGCTCATGTAATAGAGTCGTAGTGCTCGAAGAATGTAACGTTCAAATGAACGCATTAGCTTATAAATCGATGATTATGTTATAACTGCTTTTTATACTTGTGCGTCCAAGTAGTAAAACTTCTCCTTTTCGGCCGTTTACGTATACTTGTGTATAACCTGAAAGATGCAGTCTTCGGCTTCAGCCCCCACGCACAAGGTGCTGGGGTGTTCGCAAAAAATAGCGCGTTTTCACACTTAATCCGACGTCTCGGTCCTATTATAAGGAGGTGGTAGCGTAGCGAACGAGGCAATCCGGACTATAATGCTTTATCACTTTCACTTAGCCAGTGGAGCTCGAGGGTGGGGCTACGATATAGCCCCTGGTGGCACCGCCCTTCTCCGAAGTCGGAGCGCGTGTGCCTGACCGGGAAACGGCCCTTCGTCAAAGCGGGGAATTCTAAACATTCCGATAGTCGATCGAGGGCTGACCAGTCTCTCGCTGCATCATGACAGTCAGTTTTCGGCTTTCTCTACTGAGGTGCTCGCCCAGCCGAACTGGGGCACAATCGCAGTAGTTCTCCTGGTGCCGCGTTCGCCGATGATACGGAACGTAAGGCAGCAAAACACAGGAGCCGGGCAAACACAACATTTGACCAAAGACATGATTCGGAGCTGATGCATATAATGCCTAACTCGAGACGCCGAACACTCCCTAAGGTGTTCGGTCTTTATAATAATGGGCAGAACGATGCCCTATGCCCCTAGTGTCCAGGTACGGGCATGGTCTTCTGACGCGGTCGATGCCAAAGCGTCAGGCTCCGCTTTGGCTATAGGAAGAAACCAAGGGAGAATAACAATGAAAGACAGTGAAAAAGGTCTACGCAGGGTCTTAATCTGAAAAGAATCCTCACAACGGGTCCCTACTGCACGTCTGCGCCTGTGTCTCCGTTGCGCCGTTATTCTGGACGGGTATGCACGTTGTTCATCTATAAAAAGAGAGGAACGTTAGCTTTAAAAACAAATTGTGCGAAAAATATTAGAAATATAAATAATTAAAGCGGGGTTTGTATAAACCCGCGGTGATTTGTGCGCGCAGCCCCCTGTAAAGGGGTATGCGGCTAGGGAGCCCCTAGCCCACTGACGCCGGATTCGTCTATCCAAGTCCGGGGTCTTTAAGTGACCCTCGCACTAAAATTACGCCACGCGGTCCGGGCATCTTGAGTGTAAGAGATGCATAATGCGGTATGGCGTTGAAGCGGACAAAAGCCTGTCGTCCCAAGAGTGCTTGATATTCACTTTCAAACAGGACGATATGAAAAATTAATTTTTCGCATCGAGAATTGTTCGGCGATCCGAACACGACTTCTAGTAATATGGAGCCTGTGCACTTGGCGTAATGGCCTGGCGTCACTCCTTTGAAGGAAGTGCGGCTGTGTCGAATTTTGGTAGGGTCTATCCCCATCCTACGGATTGTGTTTGAATATAGCAGGTTTAAGTCACTGCCTCCGTCCATTAGGACGTTAGTAAATTGCAATCCATCTATTATGGGATTCAATATCAGGGGAGTCCGTCCCGCATTTCGAACGCTTCTGGAATAGTCCAGGTGGTCGAAAGTGATTGGTTTTGATATCCAATCTCTACGGTCTGCTGGGTTGGACCGTGCGAAGCTCTTTTTAGAAAGTGCCGCACTATTTTTCCGTATTATCACATGAAGTGAGTTTACTGTTTTGACCCCTTGTGGGAAAGTCTTTTGTTTTCCGGTGCTCTGCTGGTGGGGTTTATCTTCTTCGCTTGACGCGTCGAGCCCCTTGTGTTCGGCATTTAGTCGGCCGGACTGTTTAAAAACCCAACAATCCCTGTGGGTGTGATTTGCAGGCCTTCCGGGGGTACTGTGGATTTGACATATCCGACCCAAAATTTTGTTTAAGTTGGACAATTCGTCACTGTCATCCTTAAGAGGCTGTGTTTTATTATTGGGCCGCGAGCTTTTGAATCCGGCGTTGACTGCCGCGGTCTTTGGGCTTTTCTCTTTATTCCGGCGCTGCTCTTTTCTGCGCCGCGATTTTCTGTTTCCATCTCTTATCTCTGATGTACTTGGGTCGCTGGTGCTGCATCGTGCTAACCAGCTATCCTCGCCCGCACAAAAGCGGGTCATGAGGCTTGTCAGTGCGGACATTGTCCTCGGTTTCTCTTGACCGAGGTGCCTGGCGAGCCATTCGTCTCGGACATTGTGCTTGAAAGCTGCTAAGGCTTCGGCATCCGGACAGTCGACTATTTGGTTCTTTTTTGTGAGGAACCTGTTCCAGAATTTCCGCGCTGACTCTCCGGGCTATTGAGTTATATGAATTAGGTCATCTGCATCCGGAGGGCGGACATAAGTCCCTTGAAAATTTGCTCTAAACGCATCCTCGAGCTCTTCCCAACTTCCAACAGTATTTTCTGGGAGGCTTTTAAGCCAATGACGGGCTGGCCCTTTGAGCTTGAGGGGTAGGTATTTTATGGCGTGGAGATCATCTCCTCTGGCCATATGTATATGTAGTATATAATCTTCTATCCAGACTCCAGGGTCTGTTGTTCCATCGTAGGCTTCTATGTGTATGGGTTTAAATCCTGCTGGGAATTCATGGTCCAGCACCTCGTTAGTGAAACATAGTGGGTGTGCGGCGCCCCTGTATTTGTGTGTGCCGCTATCATCGGACACTTGACGTGTTGTCTTGCTTCCTGGGGCCTTCTCCTTTGGCCCGTAGATGGATCTGGCTGGGCCATCTATCCTTCCAGGTTCGTTGGTTGGTTTATGTGGGGCGCCGCTGTCAGAATTTGGCCTATCATCTGGCCGTCTATCCAGCCAGGCAGCCTCTTTATTTTTGGACGGTGGGGGTTCTATGGCCTCCTCGTCGAATTCTGGTAGCAGCTTGCGCTTCGGGTAGCTCTTTGATTGGTGGCCATTGCCGTACTTATCTGCGGTTTTGAGCGTTTTGCTCCATCTCATTCTGAGTGTATCTTCCGCTGTTTTGAGCCTCCGTTTTTCCTTCTCCAGGCTTTTTGCTGTGGCGATAAGCCTGCGCTTGAAGCGCTCTTGTTCGACGGGATCCTCGGGTACGACGAATTCATCATCGTTGAGGCTTACTTCGTCTTCGGAGGGAGGTATATAATTATGATCCTCAACCTCTTCATCTGCCGCCCCCTCATGAGGGCTTGCTTCTGCATCCTCCTGCGCTGAATCTTGCTGGAGGGGATTGTCTTCGGCATTCTCTGGAGTATTATTGTCTCCTGTGCCAGAATTTCCATTCTTGCTGTGGCGAGATTTAGAGCGGCGCCGCTGACGCCGGCGCTTGGGCTATTTCTTTAAGGAATCTGCCTCCGTTGTTCCTTCGCCATCCCCATCTTTTGGGGTATCCACCATGCATACATCATATGACGAGGTGGCCTTCCAGTGCCCTGTGGGCGCTGGTTCGTCTCCGGCATCGTCGTCCATAGCGTCGATGTCTTCGGAGTCGTAGTCTAGCATGTCGGTTAGATCGTCGACAGTGGCTACAAAGTGGGTGGTGGGTGGGCTCTGAATTTCTTCGTCGTCCGCATCCCAACCATCCTGGCCATAATCCGGCCAGGACTCTCCTGATAACGAGAGATGCTTTAGTGAATTTAAGATATCGCCAAAAGGCGAGCATTGGAAGATGTCCGCGGCGGCGAATTCCATAACCGGCGCCCAATCTGGATCGATTGGTAGGGGCGCGGGAGGTTCGGAGTCCGGCGAGGAGTCCGGCACCTCGGAATCACGAGTTTCGTAGGGGACAGGATTAGTGTTCGGCTCCATCGCCGTGGATGTTGAAGCCCCCAGGTCGGCGTCTATCCACCGGCCCTCGATCTGGGCGACCGGCTCCGGGCTAATAGCCGAAGCGGATCCGTGTGCGGCCACCAAGGCACTGTTCGGCGGCAGAGCTAGATCATGCCCATCATCACAGTGCGGCACGCTCGGCTGTGGCTAGAGTCCGTCGCGGATCAAATCTCCGCGGACATCGGCCGTGAAGTTTAAGCTTCCAAATCTGACCTGACGGCCAGGGGCGTAGCTTTCGATCTGCTCCAGATGGCCAAGTGAATTGGCCCACAGGGCGAAGCCGCCGAATACGAAGATCTGTCCGGGGAGAAAAGTCTCACCCTGGACAGCGTTGCAGGTTGAAGATGCCATCAAGCCTACCGGTGACGACACAGAGGAACTCTCAATGAAAGCACCAATGTCGGTGTCAAAACCGGCGGATCTCGGGTAGGGGGTCCCGAACTGTGCGTCTAGGCGGATGGTAACAGGAGACAAGGGACACGATGTTTTTTACCCAGGTTCGGGCCCTCTCGATGGAGGTAAAACCCTACTCCTGCTTGATTGATATTGATGATATGGGTAGTACAAGAGTAGATCTACCACGAGATCAAGGAGGCTAAACCCTAGAAGCTAGCCTATGGTATGATTGTATGTTGTGTATGTTGTCCTACGGACTAAAGCCCTCCGGTTTATATAGATACCAGAGAGGGCTAGGGTTACACAGAGTCGGTTACAATAGTAGGAGATCGACGTATCCGTATCGCCAAGCTTGCCTTCCACGCCAAGTAAAGTACCTTCCGAACACGAGCCGGAGTCTTCAATCTTGTATCTTTGTAGTCTTGGAGTCCGACGGACATTGATAGTCCAGCTGTCTGAACACCCCCTAGTCCAGGACTCCCTCAGTCTCTCCAGGCTGCTGCTTGATGCAGCGCAGGTCACCCACGACCGGAGGGCGGTCGCGAGTGCCCTGGAAGTTGGCGATGAAACGGCTGCGCATCTCTTCCCAAGAGGAGATCGAGCCGGGAGGCAGGTTCGGGAGCCAGGTGCGGGCACCATCCTTGAGCGCCATGGGAAACTAGTTCGCCATGACCTTTTCGTCTCCATTGGCCGCTTCGATGCCCAGCTCGTAGAGCTGCAGGAACTCTGCAGGGTCGGCAGTACCGTCATAGCGAGGAGGCAGATCCGGCTTGAACTTGCCGGGCCAGGCGACGCTGCGCAGCTCGATGGTGAAGGCACGATAGCCTGCTGTGGCCATCGGAGCCTTTTGCTGATGCGGGCCTTGCTCTTGATGGTTCCCACGCGCCGTCGCCAGGGGCAACGTGCAGTCTTGGCGTGCTGGTGCAGGGATGCGATCTTGCCGTGCTGGTGCAGGGAGCACATGAGCGCCTTCTTGAGGCCGAGGGATTTCTTGGCAGCTCCTTTCTTGCCATGCGGGCACCATACGCGGTGGGTCATGACCGGGGGTCGCGCGCCTTGGAGTCAGGGCGCCTTCTTGGGGAGGATGTGGCGGAGGCACCCCCTAAGCCGCGTCGCCCATGCATGATGGAGGGCGAGGGAGCGAAAGAGACGGCGCAGGAGAGCCCCCTGCGACGCTAACAAGCTCGGTAATGCGGGTGAGCCATTCTTCGTAGAGGTCATCGACAGGGCGATAGTGCAAGAGCTCACGTGCCAGGAGCAACGCGTCCTGCGCGTCCGTGGGGGCGCGACGAGCATGAGATGATGAACCAGCTGGGGTCAGTGACGGAGTAGCGGTGCAGCCTTCCCGCCGCATCGAGGGGTGCAGCGAAGATGCTTGCTGCTCGTTCCCCGCCGGGCCGGTGGCGGCGTTGGCGGTAGGCGACGGAGAACGACGAGGAGGCCCGCAGACGGGAGCCGTCTGGGCGATGCGGGCGGCGAGAGCATCCCGGTGCTCGGCGCGAGCTCGGAGAGCGTCTGCCAAGGATGCGATGAAGCGACAGAATGCAGATCAGCGGAAAGAAGATTCCGGCGCACCCCTACCTGGCGCGCCAAATGTCGGATATCAGGTTCCGGCAAAACCTTTAAGGTTCGAACTCTAGGGTGCGCACGAAGATCTTCTCCCTACCGAAACATGCCCACAACCTCCCCGCGATTCTAAGCTAGCATGATGAACAACACAAGATACACGAGGTTTATACTGGTTCGGGCAACCGTTGTGGTGTAATACCCTAATCCAGTGTGTGGTGTGGTGGATTGCCTCTTGGGCTGATGATGAACAGTACAGAGGAAGAACGGCCTCGTGAGGGGAGGTGTTCTTGTGGTGGTGGGTGTTCTGCTTCCTTAGGATTCGATCCCCTCCTACTGTGGTGGCTATCTCTATATATAGAGGCCATAGTCCTCTTCCCTAATATTGAGTGGGAAGGGAGCCAACAAAGGCCACTTTGAAAGGGGACAGCTAGTACAAGCTATCCTGACTAAAGGTGGTCTTCGACTGCCAAAGGCACTGGCGATGACGCCGTCTTAGGCTCCATGGTGACCTCCGTCCTGCTGCTCTATTGGTCTTGGTCTCATTGCACCGATATGGAAACCTTTGCTTGATGCCTCGGTACTCCGCGCCTGCGCTTGCCCCCTTTACACCAAAGGGAAAACAAGGACACTGTGCAGGCTAGCGCCCGCCTCGCGCCCGCCTGGTCTTGATCGTCATGGCTTGCGTCAATAGCACCTCGCGAGGTACCCCTTGCCTTGATCTCTCCACCTCCTTGCGAGCCAGCCTGGTGAGGCCACCCCAAAGGAGGCCTTGCATCGTCCGCCCCGCGAGGCTTGGCCCCTCACGAGAGTCTTGAACTTGGGTTGATGAAGACGGGTCGTACTAGGCCACCGGTGAGCCACGCTGCAGGTCGCACGCAGGCAAGTCTGGGGACCCCCGTTCCCAGAACACTGACAGAGTGAGGGCAGACGATGGGTGACCGCGCCTCCCACACCCCGCGGTGTTTGGCGGTGTGTGTGCTGCCTGGGGCGCGGGGTTGAGGTCTTCTTGGCCGGGCGGCGCCACCCGGGCTGGCCAGGCTGCCCAGCAGTCGGCGTTGGTCCTTGAGTCACCACACATCGGAGCCACGGAGTGTCAGGGAATCAACGAGCGGATCAACTGGTGGAAGAAGAGCTCCGGCACACCCCTACCTAGAGCGCCAAATGTCGGATCTAGGGTTCCGGCAAAACCCTCAAGGTTCGAACACTGGGGTGCGCACGAAGATCTCCCCCTGCTGAATCACGCCCTCAGCCTCGCCGGAATCTCTAAGCTTAGCTCGACGAACTCGCAACACAAGGACACAAGATTTATACTGGTTCAGGCCACTATTGTGGTGTAATACCCTACTCTAGTGTGGTGGTGGTGGATTGCCTCTTGGGCTGAGGATGAACAGTACAAGGGGAAGAACAGCCTCCTGAGGTGAGGTGTTCTTGTGCTTGGTGGGGGTGAGGATGAACTGAATGAGTTCGAGACTAGTTCCCCCTACTTTGGTGGCTAATCCTATTTATAGAGGCCCTGGTCATCCCCCCAAATATTGAGCGGGAAGGGGGCCAACAACGGCCAATTTGAAAGGGCACAGCTAGTACAAGCTATCCTGACTAAAGGTGGTCTTCGCCTGCAAAAGGCTCTGGCGGTGACGCCGCCTTGGGCTCCATGGTGACCTCCATCTTGTCGTCCTGCTCATCTTGGTCTTGTTGCACCGATATGGAAACCTTTGCTTGACACCTCGGTACTCATCATCTGCGCTAGCCTCCTTAGCACCAAAGAGGAAACAAGGACAGTGCACGCTGGCGCCCGCCTGGTCTCGATCGTCATGGCTCAAGATACGTCCATTTTGCATCATGCTTTTATATCAATATTTATTACATTATGGGCTGTTATTACACATTATATATCGATACTTATTGCTATTCTCTCTTATTTTACAAGGTTTACCATGAAGAGGGGGAATGCCAGCAGCTGGAATTCTGGCTGGAAAAGGAGCAAACATTGGAAACATATTCGGCACTGCTCCAAAAATCTTGAAACTCCACGAAACATGTTTTTGGAATTAACAAGAATTATTGAGCGGAAGAAATACACCAGGGGCCCCCACCCTGTCCGGGAGGGTGGGGGCATGTCCCCCCCCCCTACTGGGCGCGCCCCCTGTCTCCTGGTCCCCCTGGTGGGCCCCCGGTGTCCATCTTCTGCTATATGAGAGCTTTTACCCTGGAAAAAATCTTGGGCAATCTTACGGGACGAAACTCCGCCGCCACGAGGCGGAACCAATCTAGGGCTCTGGCGGAGCTATTCTGCCGGGGACACTTCCCTCCGGGAGGGGGAAATCATCACCAACGTCATCACCAACGATCCTCTCATCGGGAGGGGGTCAATCTCCATCAACATCTTCACCAGCACCATCTCCTCTCAAAACCCTAGTTCATCTCTTGTATCCAATCTTGTATCAAAACCACAAATTGGTACCTGTGGGTTGCTAGTAGTGTTGATTACTCCTTGTAGTTGATGCTAATTGGTTTACTTCGTGGAAGATCATATGTTCAGATCGTTAATGCATATTATTACTCCTCTGATTATGAACATGAATATGCTTTGTGAGTAGTTACGTTTGTTCCTGAGGACATGGGTGAAGTCTTGCTATTAGTAGTCATGTGAATTTGGTATTCGTTCGATATTTTGATGAGATGTATGTTGTCTTTACCTCTAGTGGTGTTATGTGAACGTCGACTACATGACACTTCACAATTATTTGGGCCTAGAGGAAGGCATTGGGAAGTAATAAGTAGATGACGGGTTGCTAGACTGACAGAAGCTTAAACCCTAGTTTATGCGTTGCTTCATAAGGGGCTGATTTGGATCCATATGTTTAATGTTGTGATTAGGTTTACCTTAATACTTCTTTTGTAGTTGAGAATGCTTGCAATAGGGGTTAATCATAAGTGGGATGCTTGTCCAAGTAAGGGCAGTACCCAAGCACCGGTCCACCCACATATCAAATTATCAAAGTACCGAACGCGAATCATATGAACGTGATGAAAACTAGCTTGACGATAATTCCCATGTGTCCTCGGCAGCTCCTTTCTCATTATTAGAAATTGTCCAGGCTTATCCTTTGCTACATAAAGGATTGGGCCACCTTGCTGCACTTTATTTACTTTATTTACTTGTTACTCGTTACTATTTAGCTTATCACAAAACTATCTATCACCTACAATTTCAGTGTTTGCAGAGAAAACCTTACTGAAAAGCGCTTATCATTTCCTTCTGCTCCTCGTTGGGTTTGACACTCTTACTTAATGAAAGGACTACGATGGATCCCCTACACTTGTGGGTCATCAAGACTCTTTTCTGGCGTCGCTGCCGGGGAGTGTAGCGCTTTTGGTGAGTGGAGCTTAGTAAGGAAACATTTATATAGTGTGCTGAAATTTTCTGTTACTTGTCACTATGGAAACTAATCCTTTGAGGGGCTTTTTCGGGGTATCTTCACCCCGACCAGAAGAGCAAAGAGTTGCTCCTCAACCTACTGAACTTTTTGTAAATATTTACTTAGAGATTCCTTCGGGTATGATAGAGAAACTGCTAGCTAATCCATTTGCAGGAGATGGAACATTGCATCCCGATTTACACCTTATCTTTGTGGATGAAGTTTGTGGATTATTTAAGCTTGCAGGTATTCCCGATGATGTTGTCAAAAGGAAGGTCTTCCCTTTATCTTTGAAGGGAGATGCATTGACATGGTATAGGCTATGTGATGATACGAGATCTTGGAATTATAAACAATTGAAGTTGGAATTTCACCAGAAGTTCTATCCTTTGCATCTTGTTCATCGTGATCGTAATTACATATATAATTTCTGGCCTCGCGAAGGAGAAAGCATCGCTCAAGCTTGGGGGAGGCTGAAGTCAATGTTATATTCATTCCCCAATCATGAGCTCTCCCGGGAAATGATTATTCAAAACTTTTATGCTCGGCTTTCTCTTAATGATTGCAACCTGCTCGGTACTTCCTGTGCTGGTTCTTATATGCTGAAGACTATTGATTTCAAATGGGACTTATTGGAAAGAATTAAACGCAACTCTGAAGATTGGGGTTCCGACGATGGTAAGGAGTCAGGTATGACACCTAAGTTCGATTGTGTTAAATCTTTTATGGATACTGATGCTTTTCGTGGATTTAGCGCTAAGTATGGACTTGACTCTGAGATAGTAGCTTCTTTCTGTGAATCTTTTGCTACTCACGTTGATCTCCCCAAAGAGAAGTGGTTTAAATATAATCCTCATGTGGAAGTGAAAGTAGTTGCACCTATTACAGTTGAAGAAAATACTATCACCTATAGTGATCCTATTGTTCCTACTACTTATGTTGAGAAACCTCCTTTTCCTGTTAGGATAAAGGATCATGATAAAACTTCGACTGTTGTTCGTAAGAGTAATACTAGGACTTATACACCTCCTGAGCAAATCAATGTTGAACCTGGTATTGCTATGGTTAGAGATCTCTTGGATGATGATTTAGATTGGCATGTTATTTATTTCTGTGATGACTCTGCTAATATTGCTAGACCAGATACTAAGATACATAGACCCATCGTAGGCATGCATGTTATTTCTTAAAATAGGAGATCATTGTTATCATGGCTTATGTGATATGGGTGCTAGTGCTAGTGCAATACCTTATACCTTATATCAAGAAATTATGCATGACATTGCACCCGTTGAATTAGAAGACATTGATGTTACCATTAAGCTTGCTAATAGGGATACCATTAAACTAGTTGGGATAGTTAGAGATGTTGAAGTCTTGTGTGGGAAGGTCAAATACCCTGCTGATTTTCTTGTTCTTGGTTCCCCACAAGATGATTTTTGTCCCATTTTTTTATGTAGACCCTTCTTGAATACAGCTAGTGCTAAGATTGATTGTGAAAAAGATACTATCATCGTTGGCTTAGATGGTATGTCTCATGAGTTTAATTTTGCTAAGTTTCGTAGACAACCTCATGATAGGGAACCACCTAGTAAGGATGAGATCATTGGTCTTGCTTCCATTGTCGTGCCTCCTACTGATCCGTTAGAACAATATTTGCTAGACCATGACAATGATATGATTATGAAGGAAAGAAGGGAAATAGATGAAGTGTTCCTTAAACAGGAACCTGTGCTTAAACATAACCTTCCCGTTGAAATTCTTGGGGATCCCCCTCCACCCAAGGGTGATCCCGTGTTTGAACTCAAACCATTACCTGGTAATCTTAAGTATGCTTATCTTGATGAAAAGAAAATATATCCTGTTATTATTAGTGCTAACCTTTTAGAGCAAGAAGAAGAAAGATTATTGAAAACTCTGAAGAAGCACCGAGCAGCTATTGGATATACTCTGGATGATCTTAAGGGCGTTAGTCCCACGTTATGCCAACACAAAATTAATTTGGGGGACGATGCCAAACCAGTTAGAGATCCTCAACGACGACTGAATCCCAAGATGAAAGAAGTGGTAAGAAAGGAGATATTAAAGCTCCTTGAGGCAGGTATAATCTATCTTGTTGCTGATAGTGATTGGGTAAGCCCTGTCCATTATGTTCCTAAAAAGGCAGGTATTACCGTTGTTCCTAATGATAAAGATGAATTGACCCCGCAAAGAATTATTACAGGTTATAGGATGGTAATTGATTTCCGTAAATTAAATAAGGCTACTAAGAAAGATCATTACCCATTACCTTTTATTGATCAAATGCTAGAAATACTATCCAAACATACACATTTCTGCTTTCTAGATGGTTATTCTGGTTTCTCCCAAATACCTGTGTCAGCGGGGGATCAATCAAAAACTACTTTTACTTGCCCTTTCGGTACTTTTGCTTATAGACGTATGCCTTTTGGATTATGCAATGCACCTGCTACCTTTCAAAGATGCATGATGGCTATATTCTCTGATTTCTGTGAAAAGATTTGTGAGGTATTCATGGATGACTTCTCCGTTTATGGATCCTCTTTTGATGATTGTTTGAGCAATCTAGACCGAGTTTTGCAGAGATGCAAAGACACTAGTCTCGTCCTGAATTGGGAAAAGTGCCACTTTATGGTTAATGAAGGCATTGTCTTGGGGCACAAGATTTTTGAGAGAGGTATTGAAGTTGATAAGGCCAAAGTTGATGCTATTGAAAAGATTCCATGTCCCAAGGACATAAAAGGTATAAGAAATTTCCTTGGTCATGCCGGTTTTTATAGGAGGTTCATTAAGGACTTTTCTAAAATCTCTAGGCCTCTCACTAATTTATTGCAAAAAGATATCCCCTTTGTCTTTGATGATAATTGTGTAGAGGCATTTGAAATACTTAAGAAAGCCTTGATCACTTCACCTATTGTTCAGCCACCTGATTGGAATTTACCTTTTGAAATTATGTGTGATGCTAGTGATTATGTTGTACGTGCCGTTCTAGGGCAAAGAGTTGATAAGAAATTGAATGTTATCGAGTATGCTAGTAAGACTCTTGATACTGCCTAGAGAAATTATGCTACTACTGAAAAAGAATTCTTAGCAGTTGTGTTTGCATGTGATAAGTTTAGACCTTATATTGTTGATTCCAAAGTTACTATTCACACTGATCATGCTGCTATTAAATAGCTTATGGAAAAGAAAGATGCTAAGCCTAGACTCATTAGATGGGTTCTCTTGCTCCAAGAATTTGATTTACATATTATTGATAGAAAGGGAGCTGAGAACCCCGTTGCAGACAACTTGTCTAGGTTAGAGAATGTGCTTGATGACCCACTGCCTATTGATGATAGCTTTCTTGATGAACAATTAGCGGTCATTAATGCTTTTCGTACTGCTCCTTGGTATGCTGATTATGCTAATTACATTGTTGCTAAATTTATACCACCTAGTTTCACATACCAGCAAAAGAAAAAGTTATTTTATGATTTAAGACATTACTTTTGGGATGATCCACACCTTTATAAAGAAGGAGTAGATGGTGTTATTAGACGTTGTGTGCCTGAGCATGAACAGGAACAGATCCTACGCAAGTGTCACTCTGAATCTTATGGAGGACACCATGCTTGAGATAGAACTGCACACAAGGTACTACAATCTGGTTTTTATTGGCCTACTCTCTTCAAAGATGCTCGTAAGTTTGTCTTATCTTGTGATGAATGTCAAAGAGTAGGTAACATTAGTAGACGTCAAGAAATTCCTATGAATTATTCTCTTGTTATTGAACCGTTTGATGTTTGGGGCTTTGATTATATGGGACCTTTTCCTGCCTCTAATGGTTACACACATATTTTAGTTGCTGTTGATTACGTTACTAAGTGGGTAGAAGCTATTCCAACTAGTAGTGCTGATCATAACACTTCTATTAAAATGCTTAAAGAAGTTATTTTTCCGAGGTTTGGAGTCCCTAGATATCTTATGACTGATGGTGGTTCACATTTTATTCATGGTGCTTTCCGTAAGATGCTTGCTAAGTATGATGTTAATCATAGAATCGCATCTCCTTATCATCCGCAGTCTAGTGGTCAAGTAGAGTTGAGCAATAGAGAGCTCAAATTAATTTTGCAAAAGACTGTGAATAGATCTAGAAAGAATTGGTCCAAAAAATTTGATGATGCATTATGGGCCTATAGAACTGCATACAAAAATCCTATGGGTATGTCTCCATATAAGATGGTTTATGGAAAAGCGTGTCATTTACCTCTTGGAATTGAACATAAAGCATATTGGGCTATTAAAGAGCTCAACTATGACTTCAAACTTGCCGGTGAGAATAGGTTGTTTGATATTAGCTCACTTGATGAATGGAGAACCCAAGCCTATGAGAATGCCAAGCTATTCAAAGAAAAAGTCAAACGCTGGCATGATAAAAGGATACAAAAGCGTGAGTTTAACGTAGGAGATTATGTTTTATTATTCAACTCTCGTTTAAGATTTTTTGCAGGAAAACTTCTCTCTAAATGGGAAGGTCCTTACGTTATCAAGGAGGTCTATCGTTTTGGTGCCATAAAAATCAACAACTTCGAAGGCACAAGTCTGAGGGTGGTGAAGGTCGAAGAATTAAATATTATATTTCAGGTAATCCTATCAATGTTGAAACTAATATTATTGAAACCTAGCCCCGGAGGAATACATACGGGACACTTTCCAGAACGTTCCAGACTCCGAAAACGAATAGGTATGTGGTACGGTAAGTAAACCGACTCCAAAACAACTCCAATGGAAATTTTTATCAGTTTTGGAATATTTAAGAATTTTAGGAAGAAAGAAGTAGTCCGAAAGGGACACGAGGCCCCCACGAGAGTGGAGGGCGTGCCCACCCTTACTGGGCGCGCCCCCCTGTCTCGTGGGCACCTCGTGTGCCTCCCGGACTCCGTTTTCTTGCACGTTACGTATTTTGGTCGGTAAAAATTCATTATATATACTCCCGAAGGTTTTGACCACCGTATCATGCCAATATCCTCTGTTTTCGTTTCGAGCTGTTTCTGTTTCAGATGAAGAGCACCATGACGTCGCCCTCCTCCAACAACAAAGACAAGGATGCTTGGCTATTGAAGATAGAGTTGAAAAGAGAAGAACTGGAAGAGATCAACAAGGATGAAGGGACCAAGAAGGCCATGGAGGTTCAAGCTCCGGCGGTGAAGGAAGAAGACATCCCTCAACCTTTACCTAACCTCTTTACTCCAACAGAGATTGAAGCTTTCAAGATGATTGAGTTAGCTCGCATTCAGAACAAGTATCTCACACAGGAGAATATTTTGTTGAAGGATCATATCGCCGGACTCAAGGGCATTATCTGCAAGCTGGAGGAGCTTTTACGCTCGATGTGCGATTATCCACCATCATCATCACCACCTCCATCACCTCCGAGGACAAAATCACATGGGTATGGGCACTTCCCTTGGCAACTACCAAGCTTGGGGGAGGTGCCCCGGTATCGTATCACCATCACACTCCTATCTTTACTATTTTATTTAGTTCGATCCCTTTAGTGGTATCTTGATCTAGTAGATTGAAGTTTTGATATCAAGTGGTTTTGAGTTTTGCTTTGTGATCTCTTTTTGTAATCTAGTCCGTGAGCTATCTATAATAAAGATTAGTGTTGAGCCAAGGGATTTGCTATGTTGCTATGATCTTGAGTAAGTAGAAAGAATAAAAGAGTTCATATTGATCTTATGGTTAGTGATGACTCCACATATAGAAAGTATGAGGCATAAAAGTTGTTGATAGTTGATAAACGTAGTTTTGGTCATCGTTGCAATTAATAGGAAGTGATAAGGAAAGAGGGGCTCACATACAAATATATTATCTTGGACACCTTTTATGATTAGGAGCACTCATTAAGTATGACATGCTAAAAGAGTTGACGTTGGACAAGGAAGACAACGTAATGGTTTATGTTTTCGCACATCTCAGTTAAAGTATATTCTCATTGACCTTCCAAACATGTTGAGCTTGCTTTTCCCCCTCATGCTAGCCAAATTCCTTGCACCAAGTAGAGATACTACTTGTGCTTCCAAATATCCTTAAACCTAGTTTTGCCATGAGATTCCACCATACCTACCTATGGATTGAGTAAGATCCTTCAAGTAAGTTGTCATGTTGCAGGCAATAAAAATTGCTACCTAAATATGTATGACTTATTAGTGCAGAGAAAATAAGCTTTGTACGATCTTGTTGTGGAAGTAATAAAAGCGACGGACTGCATAATAAAGGTCCACATACAAGGGGCAATATAAAGTGACATTTTTTGCATTAACATTTTGTGCATCCAACCCTAAACGCACATGACAACCTCTGCTTCCCTCTGCGAAGGGCCTATCTTTTACTTTATGTTTTTACTTTATGCTTGAGTCAAGGTGATCCTCACCTTTCCCTTTTTCATTTTATCCTTTGGCAAGCTCCTCGTGTTTGAAAGATCCTGATATATATATCCAATTGGATGTAAGTTAGCATGGATTATTATTGTTGACATCACCTAAAGGTGAATACGTTGGGAGGCAACATAATAAGCCCCTATCTTTCTCAGTGTCCGGCTGAAACTCCATAACCACAAGTATTGTGTGAGTGTTAGCAACTATAGAAGACTACAAGATAGTTGAGTATGTGGACTTGCTGAAAATCTCTATTGTTGACTCTTTCTGATGTTATGATAAATTACAATTGCTTCAATGACTGAGATTATAGTTTGTTAGTTCTCAATGAAGTCTCTGAACCATACTTGACATTGTGAATTGATTGTTACTTGAGCATAAGAAATCATATGATAAAATCTATTTATGTTGCTGTTATAAGAATGATCATGATGCCCTCATGTTCGTATTTTATTTTTATCGACACCTCTATCTCTAAACATGTGGACATATTTTTCGATATCGGTTTCCGCTTGAGGACAAGCGAGGTCTAAGCTTGGGGGAGTTGATACGTCCATTTTGCATCATGCTTTTATATCAATATTTATTGCACTATGGGCTGTTATTACACATTATATCTGAATACTTATTGCTATTCTCTCTTATTTTACAAGGTTTACCATGAAGAGGGGGAATGACGGCAGCTGGAATTCTGGCTGGAAAAGGAGCAAACATTGGAAACCTATTCTGCACTGCTCCAAAAATCCTGAACTCCACGAAACATGTTTTTGGAATTAATAAGAATTATTGAGCGGAACAAATACACCAGGGGGGCCACACCTTGTCCAGGAGGGTGGGGGGCTCCCCCCCCCTACTGGGCGCGCCCCTGTCTCCTGGGCCCCCAGTATCCATCTTCTGCTATATAAGAGCTTTTACCCTGGAAAAAATCGTGGGCAAGCTTACGAGACGAAACTCTGCCGCCACGAGGAGGAACCTTGGCGGAACCAATCTAGGGCTCTGGCGGAGCTGTTCTGCCGGGGACACTTCCCTCCGGGAGGGGGAAATCATCACCAACGTCATCACCAACGATCCTCTCATCGGGAGGGGGTCAATCTCCATTAACATCTTCACCAGCACCATCTCCTCTCAAAACCCTAGTTCATCTCTTGTATCCAATCTTGTATCAAAACCACAAACTGGTACCTGTGGGTTGCTAGTAGTGTTGATTACTCCTTGTAATTGATGCTAATTGGTTTACTTGGTGGAAGATCATATGTTCAGATCCTTAATGCATATTATTACTCCTCTGATTATGAACATGAATATGCTTTGTGAGTAGTTACGTTTGTTCCTGAGGACATGGGTGAAGTCTTGCTATTAGTAGTCATGTGAATTTGGTATTCGTTCGATATTTTGATGAGATGTATGCTGTCGTTTCCTCTAGTGGTGTTATGTGAACGTCGACTACATGACACTTCACCATTATTTGGGCCTAGAGGAAGGCATTGGGAAGTAATAAGTAGATGATGGGTTGCTAGAGTGACAGAAGCTTAAACCCTAGTTTATGCGTTGCTTCGTAAGGGGCTGATTTGGATCCATATGTTTAATGTTGTGGTTAGGTTTACCTTAATACTTCTTTTGTAGTTGCGGATGCTTGCAATAGGGGTTAATCATAAGTGGGATGCTTGTCCAATTAAGGGCAGTACTCAAGCACCGGTCCACCCACATATCAAATTATCAAAGTACCGAACGCGAATCATATGAACGTGATGAAAACTAGCTTGACGATAATTCCCATGTGTCCTTGGGAGCTCCTTTCTCATTATTAGAAATTGTCGAGGCTTATCCTTTGCTACATAAAGAATTGGGCCACCTTGATGCACTTTATTTACTTATCCTTTACTTGTTACTCGTTACTATTTATCTTATGACAAAACTATCTATCACCTACAATTTCAGTGCTTGCAGAGAAAACCTTACCGAAAACCGCTTATCATTTCCTTCTGCTCCTCGTTGGGTTCGACACTCTTACTTATCGAAAGGACTACGATAGATCCCCTACACTTGTGGGTTATCAGCTCACGCCATGATAATCTCGCGAGGTTTGCCTTTCCTTGATCTCTCCGCCCCTCGCGAGCCAGCCTGGTGAGGCCGCTCGTGAGGAGGTCTTGTGTCATCCGCCTCGCGAGGCTTGGCCCCTCGCGAGGGTCTCGAATGCTTGTTGGTGAAGATGGGCCATACGAGCCCGCTGGCAAAGCCACGCCGTGGGCCGCAGGCAGGCAAGTCTGGGACCCCCGTTCCCAGAACACCGATAGACTGGCTATCCAGCCGCTTTGTTAATCGAAAAGGGAAAAGGAGGGTAACCCAGTACACACATCTGTAAGGAGCCGGTCTCTTTGTTGAAAAAGGAAAGAAACTGGGGGGTCAGGTAGTTTGTGCAGGACTAGATTTTCTGCCGTCACATAGGAAAAAGGTTTAAAGAGAACAAATGGGACCAACGCAGATATGCTGCTTGGCAACATACTCTGCATCACCCATTTATACGTGTGGACACACATGATGCTGGCATGTCCCATGTCCCATGTCCCATAAAACTATTTTGCTGTTGTTAATCTAAGAATGCTGCTTGAAAATTGAAGCGATGCCACTATTAAAAGTAAATTACATTTTTAACGAATGTTCATTTAACAGAATGTCTATCTTAATATGAATCAATGCAACCGTTTTAGAAATGCTACTGTCCTACTTTGTTTTCCATCAAGATAAGTTAGATGCTTCTTTTAGTCACCATTTGTTTCATCCTCCTTTATTGGCCAGTAATTGTTTCTTTTTTTTTGCCTCTGTTAAAACAGGGGTATCTATTCAACTTGTTGCTATAGCGAACTGATAACCCACAAGTATAGGGGATCGCAACAGCTTTCGAGGGTAGAGTATTCAACCCAAATTTATTGATTCGACACAAGGGGAGCCAAAGAATATTCTCAAGTATTAGCAGTTGAGTTGTCAATTCAACCACACCTGGATAACTTAGTATCTGCAGCAAAGTATTTAGTAGCAAAGTAGTATGATAGTAATGGTAACAATGGCAGAAGTAAAGATAGCAGTTTTGTAGTAGTTGTAACAGTCGCAACAGAAAAGTAAATAAGCAAAGCACAATATGTGAAAAGCTCGTAGGCATTGGATTAGTGATGGATAATTATGTCGGATGTGATTCCTCATGTAATAGCTATAACATAGGGTGACACAGAACTAGCTCCAGTTCATCAATGTAATGTAGGCATGTATTCCGAATATAGTCATACGTGCTTATGGAAAAGAACTTGCATGACATCTTTTGTCCTACCCTCCCATGGCAGCGGGGTCCTAGTGGAAACTAAGGGATATTAAGGCCTCCTTTTAATAGAGAACCGGACCAAAGCATTAACACATAGTGAATACATGAACTCCTCAAACTACGGTCATCACCGAGAAGTATCCCGATTATTTTCACTTCGGGGTTGTCGGATCATAACACATAATAGGTGACTATAGACTTGCAAGATAGGATCAAGAACTCACATATATTCATGAAAACATAATAGGTTCAGAGCCGAAATCATGGCACTCGGGCCCTAGTGACAAGCATTAAGCAGAGCAAAGTCATAGCAACATCAATCTCAGAACATAGTGGATACTAGGGATCAAACCCTAACAGAACTAACTTGATTACATGGTAAATCTCATCCAACCCATCACCGTCCAGCAAGCCTACGATGGAATTACTCACGCACGACAGTGAGCATCATGAAATTGGTGATGGAGGATGGTTGATGAGGACGACGACGACGAATCCCCCTCTCCAGAGCCCCGAACAGACTCCAGATCAGCCCTCCCGAGAGAGATTAGGGCTTGGCGGCGGCTCCGTATCGTAAAACGCGATGAAACTTTCTCTCTGATTTTTTTCTCCGTGAAACGAAATATATAGAGTTGGAGTTGAGGTCGGTGGAGCATCAGGGGGACCACGAGATAGGGGGCGCACCCATGGGGAGAGGGCGTGCCCCCCACCCTCGTGGACAGGGTGTGGGCCCCTTGGCCTTGATTCTTTCGCCAGTATTTTTTATATTTTCCAAAAGTTATCTCCGTGGATTTTCAGGTCATTCCGAGAACTTTTGTTTCCTGCACAATAAACAACACCATGGCAGTTTTGCTGAAAACAGTGTCAGTCCGGGTTAGTTTCATTCAAATCATGCAAGTTAGAGTCCAAAGCAAGGGCAAAAGTGTTTGGAAAAGTAGATACGTTGGAGACGTATCAACTCCCCCAAGCTTAAACCTTTGCTTGTCCTCAAGCAATTCAGTTGATAAACTGAAAGTGATGAAGAAAAACTTTTACAAACTCTATTGCTCTTGTTGTTGTAAATATGTAAAGCCAGCATTCAAGTTTTCAGCAAAGATTATGAACTAACCATATTCACAATAACACTTAGGTCTCATACTTACTCATATCAATGGCATAATCAGCTAGCGAGCAATAATAATAAATCTCGAATGACAACACTTTCATAAATATGCATTAAACTGAGAGAGCGACAACAGTCATAAACATGCATTAAAATTAATTTACACCGAGTACAAGCATGAGTAGGATATAATCCACCATGAACATAAATATCATGAAGGCTATGTTGATTTGATTCAACTACATGCGTGAACATGTGCCAAGTCGAGTCACTCAATTCATTCAAAGGAGGATACCATCCCATCATACCACATCATAATCACTTTAATAGCATGTTGGCACGCAAGGTAAACCATTATAACTCATAGCTAATTAAGCACGGCACAAGCAACTATAATCTCTAAATGTTATTGCAAATATGTTTACTTCATAATAGGCTGAATCGGGAACGATGAACTCATCATATTTACAAAAACAAAAGAGGTCGAGTTCATACCAGCTTTTCTCATCTCAATCAGTCCATCATATATCGTCATTATTGCCTTTCACTTGCACGACCGAACGGTGTGTATAATAATAATAATGCACGTGCATTGGACTAAGCTGGAATCTGCAAGCATTCAATTCAAGAGAAAAGACAAAGTAATATGGGCTCTAAGTTAAATCAACAATCATGCATATGAGAGCCACTAAACATTTTCAATATGGCCTTCTACTCTCGACCCCCAAAGAAAAGAAAATAAAATAAAACTATTTACACGGTAAAGCTTACAACAAGCAAAAAGAAGAACGAGAAATCTTTTTGGGTTTTCATTTTAATTACTACTACAAGCATGGAAATTAAACTAACTAATTTTTTTGGTTTTCTTAAGGTTTATCAAACATACAAGAAGAAAGCTTAGAAAAACAAATTAAACTAGCATGGATAATACAATGAAAGAGTATGAGCACCGACAACTAGAATAGTGTGTGAACATGAATGTAAAGTCCGTGGGAAATATGTACTCCCCCAAGCTTAGGCTTTTGGCCTAAGTTGGTCTAATGCCAGGGATAGCCTGGCTGATATCCAAAGTTATAACCGGGGTCGTACTGAGATGCAGCAGCCAATGCCTCCTGAGATGCGACATGTTGGCGAGCTGCCTCCGCTCTCCTCTCGTGTTCAGCTGCCTCCTCCCTGGTAACAACATATCTTCGATTTGCCTGATAATCAAAAAGGGCAGGGGCAGGGAGAGTAACATGGACAGCGCGACGTCTGTCAAAGATTAGTCGATACTGGAGGAATTGTTCATTCCTCAAAAGAAAACGATGTTTGACCATCGCGTCATAATCTAAATAAGCAGGAAGCAACTCCATATCCTCCTCTCATGGGGTGATGTCTACTACACAACCTTCTTCTTGTAGACGTTGTAGGGCCTACAAGTGCATAGGTTTGTATGACAGTAGCAAATTTCCCTCAAGTGGATGACCTAAGGTTTATCAATCTGTGGGAGGCGTAGGATGAAGATGGTCTCTCTCAAGCAACCCTGCAACCAAATAACAAAGAGTCTCTTGTGTCCCAAACACACCCAATACAATGGTAAATTGTATAGGTGCACTAGTTCGGCGAAGAGATGGTGATACAAGTGCAATATAGATAGTAGATATAGGTTTTGTAATCTTAAAATATAAAAACAGCAAGGTAACTAATGATAAAAGTGAGCGTAAACGGTATTGCAATGATAGGAAACAATGCCTAGGGTTCATACTTTCACTAGTGCAAGTTCTCTCAACAATAATAACATAGATAGATCATATAACAATCCCTCAACATGCAACAAAGAGTCACTCCAAATCTACTAATAGCGGAGAACAAACGTAGAGATTATGGTAGGGTATGAAACCACCTCAAAGTTATTCTTTCGGATCAATCTATTCAAGAGTTCGTACTAGAATAACACCTTAAGACACAAATCAACCAAAACCCTAATGTCACCTAGATACTCCATTGTCACCTGAAGTATCCGTGGGCATGATTATACGATATGCATCAGCACACAATCTCAGATTCATCCAACCAACACAAAAGTACTTCAAAGAGTGCCCCAAAGTTTCTACCGGAGAGTCAAGAAAACGTGTGCCAACCCCTATGCATAGGTTCATGGGCGGAACCCGCAAGTTGGTCACCAAAACATACATCAAGTGGCACGTGATATCCCATTGTCACCACAGATAAACACGGCAAGACATACATCAAGTGTTATCAAAGTAAAGACTCAATCCAATAAGATAACTTCAAGAGGGGAAACTCAATTCATCACAAGAGAGTAGAGGGGGAGAAACATCATAAGATACAACTACAATAGCAAAGCTCGCAATACATCAAGATCGTGCCATAGAGAGAACACGAGAGAGAGAGAGATCAAACACATAGCTACTGGTACATACCCTCATCCCCGAGGGTGAACTACTCCCTCCTCGTCATGGAGAGCGCCGGGATGATGAAGATAGTCACCGGTGATGGGTTCCCCCTCCGGCAGGGTGCCGGAACAGACTCCCGAGAGGTTTTTGGTGGCTACAGAGGCTTGCGGCGGCGGAACTCCTGATCTATCTTGATATTCGATGTTTTTAGGGTACGTAGGCTTATATAGGCGAAAGAAGTCGGTCGGGGGTGCTCGAGGGGTCCACGAGACAGGGGGTCGCGCCCTGTAGGGGGGGCGCCCCTATCTCCTGGGCTCCTCGAGTATCTTCTGACTTGATCTCCAAGCCTCCAGGATCATATTCTTCCAAAAAATCATGTTGCCGAAGGTTTCATTCCGTTTGGACTCCGTTTGATATTCCTTTTCTTCGAAATACTGAAACAGGCAACAAAACAGCAATATGGGCTGGGCCTCTGGTTAGTAGGTTAGTCCCAAAAATGATATAAATGTGTAAAATAAAGCCCATAAACATCCAAAAGGGGTAATATAATAGCATGGAACAATCAAAAATTATAGATATGTTGGAGATGTATCATGGGGCTATACCAAGATAATTAGCAACATGGGTCGCATAAATCCCTCCAAATAAATCTCCAGATATACCATTATTATGCAACCTACGTGCAACTATTGCCCGCAAGTTGTAATCTTTATTACCTAACACAACACTCCTAAGGACACAAAGATCAGGGACACACATGTGACATGCTTCATCCTTACCATTACTACATCTACCAATGAAGAGAGCAAAATAATGTATAGCTAGAAAATGAATGCTCCCTATGGTAGCTTGTGCTATATCCCTAGGTTCTCCAACAGTAATACTAGCCAGAAAGTCTTTATATTCAAATATGTGGGGTTCATGAACATGCCCCACTGCAGGAGTTTGCAAGCAGTTGTAAATTCTTCTAAGTCCATGGTATAAGATTGATCATATATATCAAACGGGACATCTGAGAATTATGCGAAGATGTATATTTAAACCTTCTCACGAATGAATCAGTCAATTGGTAGTATTGAGGACACTTATCTTGTATGAAGTCCTCAAGCTCGGCGTTACGCACATAAGCGTCAAATTCATCCTTGATGCCTGCATTAACCATAAACTCTTCTGATGGCCATTCGCAAGCCCGCACTTCCGCGTCCCTTGGTGGTTCATCGTCTTGCTCGCGCATAGCACGCCTAGGTCCTCTTTTTGTTGAGGAAACCACCTTGGTACATTCTCCTAGACATATTTCTTTCTCTGAAATTTTTAGTAACTTCAAAATAAAAGTGAATCAAACTAAACAAGATTGGTAGCAACTACTCCTACAAGTGCCTAGAGCCTATATCATGCATTAGAATTACTTGGGACCTCATAAATTTGACATGCAAGCTCAAGAACAGGGTCACCCATGAAGAAACAATTTGCAATGAATAAAGCACTAGAACAAAAACTAATTGGATCAATGGAGGAGTCACATACCAAGCAACAATCTCCCAAAGCAGTTTTGTGAATGGAGCTTTGAGCAAGGAGATCAAAAATCACAGCAAAATGAGCTAGAACTCGTGCTTGAGCTGGATGGGGATTTTTTTGGGAGGAAGATGGAGTGTGCGGGTGCAGGAATAAGTGGAGGGGGGCCACCATGGGCCCACGAGACAGGGGGCGCGCCCTCCACCCTCGTGGCCAGGTGCTTGCCCCCTGCAGTGTTTTCAGTGCCTAAAATCCTCAAATATTCCATAAAAATCATACTAAATTTGCAGGGCAATTGGAGCACTTTTATTTTCGGGAAATTTTTTATTGCATGGATAATTCAGAAAATAGACAGATAATACTATTTTTGCTTTATTTGTTCTAAATAACAAAAAGTAAAAAGCGGGTACAAAAGGTTGTGCCTTCTAGTTTCATCCATCTCATGATCATCAAAATGAATCCACTAACAAGGTTGATCAAGTCTTGTTAACAAACTCATTCCGAATAACGCAGAACCGGAGAAATTTCGAATAACACTAAGTTACCTCAACGGGGATATGAACGTCCCCAACAATAAGAATATCATACTTTTTCTTGACAGTATGAAGAGGAAATTCAAAACCTCCAATAATGATAATTGGACTTTTTCCAATAGAATTGATGCTATGAACTTGAGGTTGTTTCCTCGGAAAGTGTACAGTATGCTCATTACCATTAACATGAAAAGTGACATTGCCTTTGTTGCAAACAATAACAGCCCCTGCAGTATTCAAAAAGGGTCTACCAAGGATAATCGACATACTATCGTCCTCGGGAATATCAAGAATAACAAAGTTCGTTAACATAGTGACATTTGCAACCACAACGGGCACATCCTCACAAATACCGACAGGTATAGCAGTTGATTTATCAGCCATTTGCAAAGATATTTCAGTAGGTGTCAACTTATTCAATTCAAGTCTACGATATAAAGAGAGAGGCATAACACTAACACCGGCTCCAAGATCACATAAAGCAGTTTTAACATAGTTTATTTTAGTGGAGCATGGTATAGTTGGTACCCCTAGATCTCCAAGTTTCTTAGGTATTCCACCCTTAAAAGTGTAATTAGCAAGCATGGTGGAAATTTCAGCTTCCGGTATATTTCTTTTATTTGTAATGATATCCTTCATATACTTAGCATAAGGATTTAATTTGAGCATATCAGTTAAGCACATACGTAAGAAGATAGGTCTAATCATTTCAGCAAAGCGCTCAAAATCCTCATCATCCTTTGTCTTGGATGGTTTAGGAGGAAAGGGCATGGGTTTCTGAACCCATGGTTCCCATTCTTTTCTGTGCTTCCTAGCAACAAAATCTCTTTTGTCATAACATTGATTCTTTGATTGTGGGTTATCAAGATCAACAGCAGGTTCAATCTCTACATCATTATTTTTGCTAGGTTGAGCATCAACATGAACATTATCGTTAACATTATCACTAGGTTCATGTTCATCACCTGATTGTGTTTCAGCATCAGAAATAGAAATATCATTGGGATTCTCAGGTGTGTCTACAATAGGTTCACTAGAAGCATGCACAGTCCTATCATTTTTCTTTTTATTCTTTTTAGAAGAACTAGGTGCCTCTAAATTATTTCTCTGAGAATCTTGCTCGATTCTCTTAGGGTGGCCTTCAGGATACAAAGGTTCCTGAGTCATTCTAGCAGTTCTAGCAGCCACTCTAATAGCAAAATCATGTTTATTATTTAATTCATTGAGCAAATCACTTTGAGCTTTAAGTACTTGCTCTACTTCAGTGGTAACCATAGAAGCATATTTGCTAATGAGTTTAAGTTCACCTTTAACTCTATCCATATAATCACTCAAGCGTCCTATCTCGAAAGCATTATTCTTTAATTCTCTACCAACATAAGCATTAAAACTTTCTTGCCTAGCCATAAAGTCGTCAAATTCATCTAAGCATGGGCTATGGAATTTAGTAGACGGGATTTCAACTTTATCATATCTATAGAGAGAATTTACCTTTACTACATGTGTCGGGTTATCAAGACAATGTGTTTCTTCGACAGACGGTAAATTGACACAATGTATTTCTTCAATAGGAGGTAAATTCTTAACATCTTCAGCTTTAATACCTTTTTCTTTCATTAATTTATTTGCCTCTTGCATATCTTCAGGACTGAGAAATAGAACACCCCTCTTCTTCGGAGTTGGTTTAGGAATAGGCTCAGGAGTTGGATAAATTGGCTCAGGAATTGTCTCAGGAATTGGCTCAGGAAGAGTCCAATTATTTTCATTAGTCAACATATTATTCAATAGTAGTTCAGCTTGGTCGACTGTTCTTTTCCTGAAAACACAACCAACATAACTATCCAAGTAGTCCTTGGAAGCATCGGTTAATCCATTATAAAAGATATCAAGTATTTCATTTTTCTTAACAGGATGATCAGGCAAAGCATTAAATAATCGGAGAAGCCTCCCCCAAGCTTGTGGGAGACTCTCTTCTTCGATTTGCACAAAATTATATATTTCCCGCAAGGCAGCTTGTTTCTTATGAGCAGGGAAATATTTAGCAGAGAAGTAATAAATCATATCCTGGGGACTACGCACACAACCAGGATCAAGAGAATTGAACCAAGTTTTAGCATCACCCTTTAATGAGAACGGAAATATCTTAAGGATATAATAATAGCGGGACTTCTCATCATTAGTAAACAGGGTGGGTATATCGTTTAACTTGGTAAGATGTGCCACAATAGTTTCATATTCATAGCCATAAAAAGGATCAGATTCAACCAAAGTAATAATCTCAGGATCAACAGATAATTCATAATCCTTATCAGTAACACAGATAGGTGAAGTAGCAAAAGCAGGGTCAGGTTTCATTCTAGCATTCAGAGATTGCTGCTTCCATTTAGCTAATAACTTCTTAAGATCATATCTATCCTTGCAAGCAAAGATAGCTCTAGCAGCTTCTTCATCCATAACATAACCCTCAGGAACAACATGCAATTCATAATCAGGGGGGGAACCTTCATCATCACTATCTTCGATGATATCATCATAAATAATTTCATTCTCTCTAACCCTAGCAAGTTGTTCATCAAGAAATTCACCTAATGGCAAAGTAGTATCACGCATAGAAGTAGTTTCATCATAAGTATCATGCATAGCAGAAGTGGCATCATCAATAACATGGGACATATCAGAATTCATAGCAGTAGCAGGTTTAGGTGTCGCAAGCTTACTTAAAACAGAAGGAGAATCTAGTGCAGAGCTGGATGGCAGTTCCTTACCTCCCCTCGTAGTTGAGGGAAAAATCTTAGTTCTTTCGTCTTTCAAGTTCCTCATAGTGATCAGCAGATATAAATCCCAAGTGACTCAAAGAATAGAGCTATGCTCCCCGGCAACGGCGCCAGAAATTAGTCTTGATAACCCACAAGTACAGGGGATCGCAACAACTTTCAAGGGTAGAGTATTCAACCCAAATTTATTGATTCGACACAAGGGGAGCCAAAGAATATTCTCAAGTATTAGCAGTTGAGTTGTCAATTCAACCACACCAAGATAACTTAGTATCTGCAGCAAAGTATTTAGTAGCAAAGTAGTATGATAGTAATGGTAACAGTGGCAAAAGTAAAGATAGCAGTTTTGTAGTAGTTGTAACAGTAGAAACGGAAAAGTAAATAAGCGAAGCACAATATGTGAAAAGCTCGTAGGCATTGGATCAGTGATGGATAATTATGTCGGATGCGATTCCTCATGTAATAGCTATAACATAGGGTGACACAGAACTAGCTCCAGTTCATCAATGTAATGTAGGCATGTATTCCGAATATAGTCATACGTGCTTATGGAAAAGAACTTGCATGACACCTTTTGTCCTACCCTCCCGTGGCAGTGGAGTCCTAGTGGAAACTAAGGGATATTAAGGCCTCCTTTTAATAGAGAACCGGACCAAAGCATTAACACATAGTGAATACATGAACTCCTAAAACTACGGTCATCACCGAGAAGTATCCCGATTATTGTCACTACGGGGTTGTTGGATCATAACACATAATAGGTGACTATAGACTTGCAAGATAGGATCAAGAAAACTCACATATATTCATGAAAACATAATAGGTTCAGATCTGAAATCATGGCACTCGGGCCCTAGTGACAAGCATTAAGTATAGCAAAGTCATAGCAACATCAATCTCAGAACATAGTGGATACTAGGGATCAAACCCTAACAAAACTAACTTGATTACATGGTAAATCTCATCCAACCCATCACCGTCCAGCAAGCCTACGATGGAATTACTCACGCACGGCGGTGAGCATCATGAAATTGGTGATGGAGGATGGTTGATGATGACGACGGCGACAAATCCCCCTCTCCGGAGCCCCGAACGGACTCCAGATCAGCTCCCCCGAGAGAGATTATTGCTTGGCGGCGGCTCCATATCATAAAACGCGATGAAACTTTCTCTTTGATTTTTTTCTCCGCGAAACGGAATATATAGAGTTGGAGTTGAGGTCGGTGGAGCATCAGGGGGCCCACGAGACAGGGGGCGCGCCCAGGGGGAGAGGGCGCCCCCCCCCCTCGTGGACAGGGTGTGGGCCCCCTGGCCTTGATTCTTTCGCCAGTATTTTTTATATTTTGCAAAAGTTATCTCCGTGGATTTTCAGGTCATTCCGAGAACTTTTGTTTTCTGCACAATAAACAACACCATGGCAGTTCTGCTAAAAACAATGTCAGTCCAGGTTAGTTTCATTCAAATCATGAAAGTTAGAGTCCAAAACAAGGGCAAAAGTGTTTGGAAAATAAGATATGTTGGAGATGTATCACGAACTTAAATGTCACACCGGCAACTTTGCCTGATTTCAGTGTAACTGCACAAACGAGATTGGATTTCCTATTCGTGTTGGTAGATTCATATTTTATCTTGTCTGTCTCATGAAAGGTCGGTACACGCCTTCATCCACATGATTGTGCAGTGTGCTTTGAGATGTTGTGCTACTTGTATTGCTACTATTTTAAATAAATGTTGAATTGAAGCTATTGAATTGCTTTCTTTTCCCATTAAGTAGTGAACAAAAATGGGACCAACCCGAACATGATGCTTGTTGCTTTGTTACAACAAACTCTGCATCACCCCCTTTATAAGTAGATGGAAGCACATGGTGTCGTTGCACCCACTCTCCTCTCAAAATGTTTATGCTTTTGTTAATCTAATGCTGCTGGTAAAATTATGCAATGCCACTCTCAGAATTAACTACTGAATCTTAGTTCAAAACTGCAACACTTGTTAGGGATCAGCGGGAGTACCATTTCTGTTAGGGATCAGCCAGAGTACATGTTTAAGAAATGTATTATTGAGATAATTTCTCTGTTATTATGTATCAGTTACAGTGTTTTACAAATGGTACTGTCCTGCTTTGTAGTTCTTTCTACATGTTTAACCAAGGAATTTGTAAGATAATGTCTCTGTTAATATGAATCAGTCACATTGTTTTAGGAATGGTACTTTTCTGCTTTGTCATTCTTTATACATGTTGAAACAAGGCATTGTTAAGCTAATGTCTCAGTTAATTTGAATGAATCACGCAGACTAAGGCATAGCCTAGTGGTGGGAAGGGGTTGATGCCTTCCCATCCACCTAGGTTCAAGGCACGGTACTTGCAATTTGGGTTTGTTGCACCAATTATACTGTAGGGGGTTCCCTTACAGTCTTTCTCTCTCTCAAAAATTTGAATGAATCACACTAATTGAGAATTGCTACTCTCCTGCTTTGTTTCCTATTAAGATAAGGTAGATCAGTAGATGTTTTTCTTCTCGGAGTATAAGTCATCAACCGTTAGTTCTTAGTAATTGTTTCCCTTATACCTATTGTTGCATAGGAAAAAGGTTGAAAGAGAACAAATATGGGACCAACACACATATGCTGCTTGGCAACATACTCTGTATCACCCATTTATATGTGTGGAGGCACAAGGTACTGGCATGTCCCATGTTCCATACAACTATTTTGCTATTGTAAATCTAAGAATGCCGCTGGAAAATTGAAGCAATGCCATTGTTAAAAGTAAATTACATTTTTAACAAATGTTATTTTAAGAGAATTTCTCTATTAATATGAATCAATGCAACCATTTTAGAAATGCTACTGTCCTATACTTTGTTTTCCATCAAGATAAGGTAGATGCTTCTTTTTGTGGCCGCATGTTTCATCAAAATAGGGATATCTATTCAACTTGTTGCTATTGCGACATTTTGCTTCACTACATGAAACACTCTTGTTTTAAGAGTGTTTTGTGCAGTTCAACTTGAATGTCACACTGGCGACTTTGCTTAATTTTGGTGGAACTGCACAAAAGGAGATCGGATTTCCATATATGTGTTGAGATTTGTTTCAAGTCCTCCTCGCGAGTTTCTTCAAATCTTGGTCAAGAAAGGTCAGTACCGACTTTCATCCACATGATGCTGTAGTGTGCTTTGAGATGCTGTGCTACTTGTATTGGTACTGTTTTGGATAAATGTTGAATTGGAGCTATTGAACTGCTGTCTTTTACCATTAAGTGAGCAAAAAATGTTCCAACCTAGACATGATGCTTGTTTCTTTGTTACAAAAAAACTCTGTACCACCCCCTTTATAAGTAGATGGAAGCACATGGTGTTGTTGCACCCACTCTCCCCTGGAATTGTTTATGCTTTTTGTTAATCTAATGCCGCTGGTGAAATTAAGCAATGCCACTCTCAGAATTAACTACTGAATCTTAGTTCAAAACTGCAACACTTGTTAGGGATCGGGGGGAGTACCATTTCTGTTAGGGATTAGCCGGAGTACATGTTTAAGAACTGTATTGTTGAGATTATGTCTCTATTGTTATATATCAGTTATAGTGTTTTACAAATGGTATTGTCCTGCTTTGTAGTTCATTCTACATGTTTAACCAAGGTATTGTTAAGATAATGTCTTTGTTAATATGAATCAGTCGCATTGTTTTAGGAATGGTACTTTTCTGCTTTGTCGTTCTTTATACATGTTGGAACAAGGCATTGTTAAGATAATGTCATTCTTTGTCGTTCTTGTTTTAAGAGCAATTTTTATTACTTGGACCGGTGACAACTTACTCGAAGGATCTTACTCAATCTATAGGTAGGTATGGTGGACTCTCATGGCAAAACTAGGTTTAGGGATGTTTGGAAGCACAAGTAGTATCTCTACTTGGTGCAAAGAATTTGGCTAACATGAGAGGGAAATGCAAGCTCAACATGTTGGATGATCCATGACAATATAACTTCTATTCGGATATAAGAAAACATAACCTATTATGTTGTCTTCCTTGACCAACATCAACTTTTTAGCATGTCATATTTTAATGAGTGCTCACAATTATAAAAGATGTCCAAGATAGTATATTTATATGTGAAGCCTCTCTTTCTTTATTACTTCCTATTAATTGCAACAATGACCAAAACTAGGTTTGTCAGCTCTCAACAACTTTTATTCATCATACTCTTTATATGTGAAGTCATTACTCTCCATAAGATCAATATATGATCTTTTTATTTCTTTTTATTCTTTCTTTTATTTAATTCCCTTAAGATCATAGCAAGAAAGCAAAGCCCTTAACTCAAAACTACTCTTTATTATATATCTCAAGGACTCGATTACATAGAGGGAACATAAAGCAAAACTCAAGGCTAGTTCATACCAAAAACTTTATTCTACCAGATCAAGATATAACCAAAAGGATTGAGCTAAGAAAAACGATAAAGATAAAGGTGTGATGGTGATACGATGCCGGGGCACCTCCCCCAAGCTTGGCAGTTGCCAAGGGGAGTGCCCATACCCATGTAATTAGATCTCTTTCTTCGGAGGTGGTGATGAAGGAGTTGTTGCATTTTACTTCTCTAGCTTGCGTCTGAGGCTAAAATTTTCCTCCCTTAGATCCTCATTCTTGAGCTCGAGTTTCATTATGTTTTTGCATAATGTCACCTTGTTGTCCTACAAAAAGCTTGGTGGGATAGATTGGACCTTAGGGAGGCTTCACTTCTTGAACTCCACATGCATATCGCCAGGTTGAGGTAGTGGATCGTCCTCTCATCGGAGCTTGTCTCCTCCTTCCCTTTTAGATCATAGTATTCTTCTTCCTCGTGGTCCAGCCATAATGTTCCACATCCCCATATGCTTTTGGGATTGCGATAAAATCAGCCATGTAGCTCTCTCCCTCCGAATCCTGGGACGACATCTTGCTCCAAATCTGCTGCAAAAACGACTCACAACAAAAACAGAGAATTTTGTCGTGGTACGGTGGTCAAAACCTTTGGGAGATTATATAATGGATTTTTACCAACCCAAAGAAGTATCGTGCAAGAAAACGGAGTCCAAAGGGCACACGAGGTGGCCACAAGGACGGTGGCGCGCCCAGGGGGTAGGGCGCGCCCACCACCCTTGCGGCGGCCTCGTGTCTCTTCAGACTACTTTTAATTTTCCTAATTTTTTAAATATTCCAAAACGGAGAAAAATCATCATTGGAAATGTTTTGGAGTCAGTTTACTTACTGTACCACATACCCATTCCTTTTTGGAGTCTGGAACATTCTGAAAAGTGTCCCATATGTACTCCTCCGGTGTTACAGTATTAATTATATTGGTCTCAACATTTATGGGATTACCTGAGATATAATGTTTGATTCTTTGACCGTTTACCACCTTCGGATTTGTACCTTCGGCATTGTTGATTTTGATGGCATCAGAACGATAGACCTCCTTAATGATGTAAGGACCTTCCCATTTAGAAAGAAGCTTTCCTGCAAAAAATCTGAAATGAGAGTTGTATAGCAAAATATGATCACCTACGTTAAACTCATGCTTTTGTATCCTTCTGTCATGCCATCTTTTAACTTTTTCTTTAAACAACTTGGCATTCTCATAGGCTTGGGTTCTCCATTCATAAGTGAGCTAATGTCAAATAACCTCTTCTCACCGGCAAGTTTGAAATCATAATTGAGCTCTTTAATAGCCCAATATGCCCTATGTTTTAGTTCAAGAGGTAAGTGACATGCTTTTCCATAAACCATTTTATACGGAGACATACCCATAGGATTCTTACAAGCAGTTCTATAAGCCCATAATGCAACATCAATCAGTTCTATAAGCCCATAGGATTCTTACAAGCAGTTCTATAAGCCCATTTTACGGAAAGCACCATGAATAAAATGTGAACCACCATCAGTCATTAAATATCTAGGGACTCCAAACCTCAGAAAAATAACTTCTTTAAACATATTAATAGAAGTGTTATGATCAGCACTACTAGTTGGGATAGCTTTTACCCACTTAGTAATGTAATCAACAACAACTAAAATATGTGTATACCCATTAGAGGAAGGAAAAGGTCCCATATAATCAAAGCCACAAACATCAAATGGTTCAATAACAAGTCAATAGTTCATAGGCATTTCCTGACGTCTACTAATATTACCAATTCTCTGGCATTCATCACAAGACAAGACAAACTTATGAGCATCTTTAAAGAAAGTGGGCCAATAGAAACTAGATTGCAATACCTTATGTGCAGTTCTATCTCCAGCGTGGTGTCCTCCGTAAGCCTCGGAGTGGCACTTGCGTAGGATCTGTTCCTGTTCATGCTCAGGTACACAATGTCTAATAGAACCATCTACTCCTTCTTTATAAAGGTGTGGTCATCCCAAAAGTAATGTCTTAAATCATAGAAAAACTTTTTCTTTTGTTGGTATGTGAAACTAGGTGGTATAAATTTAGCAACAATGTAATTAGCATAATTAGCATACATGGAGTATTACGAGAAGCATTTATGACAGCTAATTGTTCATTAGGAAAGCTATCATCAATAGGTAGTGGGTCATCAAGAACATTTTCAAACCTAGACAAGTTGTCTGCAACGGGGTTCTCAGCGCCCTTTCTATCAATAATATGCCAATCAAATTCTTGTAGCAAGAGAACCCATCTAATAAGTCTAGGTTTAGCATCTTTCTTTTCCATAAGATATTTAATAGCAACATGATCAGTGTGAACAGTTACTTTGGAATCAATAATATATGGCATGAACTTATCACATGCAAACACAAGTGCTAAAAATTCTTTTTCAATGATAGCATAACTTCTCTGGGCACTGTCTAGAGTTTTACTAGCATACTAAATAACATTTAATTTCTTATCAACTCTTTGTCCTAGAACAGCACCAATAGCATAATCACTAGAATCACACATAATTTCAAAGGGTAAATTCCAATCAGGTGGCTGAACAATAGGTGCAGAAATCAAGGTTTTCTTAAGTATTCCAAATGCTTCTACACAATCATCATAAAAAACAAATGGAACATTTTTTGCAAGAGATTAGTGAGAGGTCTAGAAATTTTAGATATTTCTTTAATAAACCTCCTATAGAAACAAGCATGACCAAGGAAACTTCTTATACCTTTGATATCTTTATGACATGACATCTTTTCAATAGCATCTACTTTAGCTTTATCAACTTCAATACCTCTTTCAGAAATTTTATGCCCCAAGACAATACCTTCATTAACCATAAAGTGGCACATGTCCCAGTTCAAGACAAGATTAGTTTCTTCACATCTCTGCAAAACTCGGTCAAGGTTGCTTAAGCAGTCATCAAAAGAAGATCTGTAAACAAAGAAATCATCCATGAAAACCTCGACAATCTTTTCACAAAAATCAGAGAATAGAGCAGTCATACATCTTTGAAAGGTAGCAGGTGCATTGCATAAACCAAAAGGCATATATCTATAAGCAAAGGTACCGAAAGGGCAAGTAAAAGTGGTTTTATCTTGATCATCTTTTGACACAAGTATTTGAGGGAAACCAGAATAACCATCTAGAAAGCAAAATTGTGTATGTTTGGATAATCTTTCTAGCATTTGATCAATAAAAGGTAGAGGGTAATGATCTTTTCTAGTAGATTTATTTAATTTGTGAAAATATATTACCATTCTATAACCTGTAACAATTCTTTGAGGAATCAATTTATTCTTATCATTTGGAACAATAGTAATACCTGCCTTCTTAGGGACACAATGAACAAGACTTACCCATTGACTATCAGTAATAGGATAAATTATACCTGCCTCAGAAGCTTTAGTATTGCATTTCTTACCACTTCTTTCCTCTTAGGATTTAACCGTCGTTGATGATCAACAATTGGTTTAGCATCTTTCTCCAATTTAATTTTATGCTGACATAGAGTGGGACTAATGCCCTTAAGATCATCGAGAGTATATCCAATAGAGTCATGGTGCTTCTTCAGAGTTTTCAATAATTTCTTTCCTTCATGCTCCAAAAGGTTGGCACTAATAATAACAGGATATATATTCTTTTCATCAAGATAAGCATATTTCAGAGTATCAGATAATTGTTTAAGCTCAAACACAGGATCACCCTTAGGTGGAGGAGGATCCCCGAGGATTTCAACAGGAAAATAGTGTTTCAAAATAGGCCCTTGATTAAAGAATACTTCATCTATTTCCCTTCTTTCATTCATAAACATATCATTTTAATGGTCTAGCAGATATTGTTCTAAAGGATCAGCAGGAGGCACGGCAATAGAAGCAAGACCAATAATTTCATCCTTACTATGCAATTCTATATCATGGGGTTGTCTACGAAATTTAGAGAAATTAAAATCATGAGACATATCCCCTAAACCAACAATAACAATATCTTTCTCGCAGTCTATCTTAGCATTAACAATGTTCAAGAAAGGTCTACCAAATATAATGGGACAAAAATTATCTTGTGGGGAATTAAGAACATGAAAATCAGTAGGATATTTTATCTCCACACACAGGACTTCAACATATCTAACAATCCCAATTGGTGATATAGTATCTCTATTAGCAAGCTTAATAGTAACATCAATATCTTCTATCTCAGTAGGTGCAATATCATTCATAATTCCTTTATATAAGGTATAAGGAATTGCACTCACACTAGCACCCACATCACATAAGCCATGATAACAATGATCTCCTATTTTAATAGAAACAAAAGGCATGCCAACAATAGATCTATGTTTATCTTTCATATCGGGTTTGGCAATTCTAGCAGCTTCATCATAGAAATAAATAACATGCCCATCAATATTATCAACCAAGAGATCTTTAGCCATAGCAATACTAGGTTCAACTTTAATTTGCTCAGGGGGTTTGGGTGTTCTAATATAACTTTTGTTAACCACAGTTAAAGCTTTAGCATGATCCTTTATTCTAACAGGAAAATGTGGTTTCTCAATATAAGTAATAGGAACAATAGTATCAACATTATAAGTAATAGTTTCTTCTTCAACTTTAATAGGTTCTACTACTTTAACTTCAATGGGAGGATGATATTTAAACCACTTCTCCTTAGGGAGATCAACATGAGTAGCAAAAGATTCACAGAAAGAAGCTACTATCTCAGAGTCAAGTCCATATTTAGTGCTAAAATCATGAAAAGCATCGGTATCCATAAAAGATTTAACACAATCAAACTTAAGGTTTATACCTGACTCTTTACCTTTGGCGAGTTCCCAATCTTCAGAGTTGCGTTTAATTCTTTCCAGTAAGTCTCATTTAAATTCAATATCCTTCTTCATATAGGAACCAATACAAGAAGTATTGAGCATGGATCGATCATTATGAGAAAGCCGAGCATAAATTTTTTGAATAATAATTTCTCTTGAGAGCTCATGATCGGGGCATGAATATAACATTGACTTAAGCCTCCCCCAAGCTTGAGCGATACTTTCTCCTTCACGAGGCCAAAAATTATATATATAATTCTGATCATGATGAACCAGATGCATGGGATAAACTTCTGATGAAATTCCAATTTCAATCGGTTGTAGTTCCATGATCCAATATCATCATATAGCCTATACCATGTCAATGCCTTTCCCTGCAAAGATAAAGGGAAGAGCTTCTTCTTGACAACATCCTCGGGCATACCTACAGCTTAAATAATCCACAAACTTCATCCACATAGATTAGGTGCATATCGGGATGTAATGTTTCATCTCCTGCATAAGGATTAGCTAGCAGTTTCTCTATCATACCCGAAGGAATTTCATAATAAATATTTTCAGTAGGTGCAATAGGTTTAGGAGCAACTCTTTGCTCTTCCGGTCGAGGTGAAGATACCCCGAACAAGCCCCTCAAAGGATTATTTTCCATAGTAACCAGTGACAGTAAATTTCAGCACACTATATAAATGTTTCCTTACCAAAGGCGCTTCACTCCCCGGCAACGGCGCCTGTCGTGGAATTGTCATGGCAGATGTCCTAGTGAAAGGACTTAGTCGTGGAGCCATCACAACTAGAAAGCTTAAAGGGGTTAATCGGGACAAACGACACGAGGTTTATACTGGTTTGGCCCCTTACGGTGAAGGTAAAAGCCTACGATCCAGTTTTGAGTGGGATTGATTATGTCTCGATAACCAGGGAGCGAATCGCTTGACCTAGCTCTTGATTTGATGTTACTTGTCCTGAACCGCCGCCGGGTCATCCCTTTATATAGAGAGGTCGACGCCTAGCGGCTTACAGAGTCCCGGCCGACTCATAAACAGTGTCCGGCTCGGTCTCTTAACTATTCTTGCCTTACAATACAAGTCACGCATACATGGTGGTTTATCACTACGGGCCTTAAGTCATCTCTGGGCTTTGGGCCCTTTAACTGAACCGCCATCCTATCCTTGGTCTTGGGTTTCCAGAATATTTGTAAGTATAACACGGCCCCTCCTGGGCAGGTCATACCAATAGTTATATCCCCAACATTAGGCCCCAGATTGATTTGAACTGATTCATGTCAATCTTCGTCACTTAAGAAAAAAATCTTCTGCTCTTGTAAAAATTTTGTAACCCGCCATGACATCATCCTCTGGATTTGTGGTAACCCGCCATGACGTCACCTGTCATAAAAGCACGTTTTATTCAATGTATCCCAACGGATCTTTGTCTTGATGACTATCCCGAAAATCGAGGCGTCCTTGTAGTTGGATAACTTATGTTTTCGGCCTCCTCATTTTTCGCGCTCTTTTAGTGGCCCTTCCTTATAAATAGACCCGACAAGGTCTTCCTCATTATTCCCTTTACACGTCTTCTTCCTCCTGCCCCCATCTGTTACTGGAGCTCCGCCACCGCCACCGCAGCGCATCTCGTCTCCGTCGACCTAGGCCGCTGCATCGACCTGAACTTGACCAGAAAACAGTGGCGCCCCTCTGCAGCAGATCCATCGTAGTAAGTTTTCCCCTTTCTGCTCCATAGATCCATGCTAGGGTTAGCGAGTTCATCTGTATAGCTCCCTGTTCACCCCAGTTCTTCGCATTTGCTTCTGTCGTGGTTTCTTTGATCCAACAGTTGCATAGATCTCGTGCGGTAGTTGCTCCGCATCCATTTTAGATACTAGCAGATCTTCTTTCCTTGTAAAGAATCCCCACTGGAATGCATCAACTCCTCTGCGCCATGTTTTTAGGTCTAGAAAATTTTCTTTCCTGAACATCTGTTTGATCCAAAATAATGGCTGCAATTTGTGAAACCTGTTTGTACAACATTTAGGCAAAAATCTGCACTTGTTAGATTCATCTAGCCATGGCGACTCTGATCACTGGCTTTACAGAGGCAATGCTCAATTGATAATTTGAACCACCGACGGCGGCTTAAATAGTCTTGACGGCTTATAGAACCTATGGCGGCTTAAATAATCTTAACATAATTATTCTTATACCATTAGGCCCCTTCATAAGCCGCCATCTTGAATATGCCCTGTAATACTTTTTCCTGACCGGCTTAAATTTGAACCAGTACTTTTTACTCTCTCTTAGGCTTTCATCACAATGGCACCGAAAGCACCCACATCCTGCAATTGGGTCAAATCCATTGTCACAGATAGCACTCTTGATGACTTTGTGAAGACCGGCTATTTGCCGAAGAAAGAAGTCATGACTTACCGTGCTCCTAACCCGGAGGAAGAATTTCCTCAGCCCAAAGAAGGAGAAGTTGTTGTTTTCACGGATCATATGAACCGGGGTTTCACTCCACCTGGTTCAAAATTCTTTAGAGACGTGTTGCATTTCTTTGATCTTCACCCACAAGACATCGGACCCAATTCCATGTCTAATATCTACAACTTCCAAGTATTCAGTGAAGTATACCTTGGAGAAGAATCCAACCTGCAGCAATTGAAGTGGGTGGCAGAAACCAAGCGTGGCTCGGTGTTGACACGTCGTAGAAGAGGCGGTTTTACCGATAGCTTTGCGCGCTGCAGGTGACCCGGTCACAAAGCGGGGGGAACAGACCAGCCGAGGGGCGAGGCCGGCTTTTGGGCGACACCGGTGAGGTGTGGTGGCAGCGGCGGGTCGTAAGTGAAATAAACCACTGTGTGTCCGGCGACTCGGTAACATGGCAATGGAAGCCTGACACAAAGGTAGAACACTGGAGGTTTGGACGCGCCTATAGCCGAGAGGCGCCGGGCGACTCATAAAGAAACAGCTCTCAGCAGCATCGGCCACGACGCCGTGGCGACTCAGTGCGGAGATCGGCGGCTTGATACTTAAGGAGCAGTTGAAGAAGCGGCCGGCAGCCCGTCGGCGGCGGCTCGGGACCAGCGGTAATAAAGGGGCCGCGGCGCGTGAGGCGGCCCAACGGCTGATGAGTCCGACGAGATTGAGGCAATTCAAGTAGGCCCGCGGTATCCTAGTAGAGCGCAGCCAGGCGACTCGACAGTCCTCAGTATGGATGGAGCAGATTTGGGTGGCAAGTGTCTCCACAGAAGCCGGTCGATGAGGGCGAGCGACGGCAGCGGCGGCTCAAGGCCGGTTGGTGTGGCGGCTCAAGGACGGTCGACGCGGGGAGACGACTGGACGGCGACTCACAGGGCTCGGCGGCCCAACGCGGTAGCTCTATGGCTACCCGGGGTCAACCACGGCGGGTCGGCGAGCGGGCGAAGGCAGGAAACAACCGTGAGCCAGACATCAGTCAAGGCGGGTCAACGGCGTTTTAGGAGCCCGTGTAGAGATCGACTTCCGGGTCGTGGAAGGATGTGTTCATCCATCTGACGTGTCTTTAACCATTAATTCCCATTGACCTTCAGAAATAGTGTCCGATCCGTAGTCTCATATGATGGATTCATTGGGATTTGGCTTTGCGCGTTTTGGTGTTTTTGGCAACTCTCACGGAGAGCCGGCGTGGCACCGGCGGTTCATAGTGGAAGCGATCTTGCCAACCGGTCGGATAAACTCCATTAACCCATAATTTCCGATCTTGATCAAAACTGATGTAAATCCTTTTCAGCCTTCCTCGGGAATTTTGCGAACTTCTCGAAACCCTAGTTAAGATCCCTCCAAGAACTCAACACCACCGTGCGCAGGCCCCACGGTGGGCGCCAACTGTCGTGGAATTGTCACGGAAGATGTCCTAGTGAAAGGACTTAGTCGTGGAGCCATCACAACTAGGAAGCTTAAAGGGGTTAATCGGGACAAAGGACACAAGGTTTATACTGGTTCGGCCCCTTACGGTGAAGGTAAAAGCCTACAATCTAGTTTTGAGTGGGATTGCTTATGTCTCAATAACCAGGGAGCGAATCGCTTGACCTAGCTCTCGAGTTGATGTTACTTGTCCTGAACCGCCGCCGGGTCGTCCCTTTATATACAGAGGTCGACGCCCAGCGGCTTACAGAGTCCGGGACGGCTCATAAACAGTGTCCGGCTCGGTCTCTTAACTATTCTTGCCTTACAATACAAGTCACGCATACATGGAGGTTTATCACTACGGGCCTTAAGTCATCTCTGGGCTTTGGGACCTTTAACTGAACCGCCATCTCTATCCTTGGTCTTGGGCTTCCAGAATATTTGTAAGTATAACTCGGCCCCTCCTGGGCGGGTCATACCAATAGTTATCCCCAACAGTGCCAGAAAAGAGTCTTGATGACCCACAAGTATAGGAGATCTATCATAGTCCTTTCGATAAGTAAGAGTGTCGAATCCAACGAGGAGTAGAAGGAAATGACAAGTGGTTTTCAGCAAGGTATTCTCTGCAAGCACTGAAATTATCGGGGGCGCCCAGGGGGTTAGGGCGCACCCTCCACCCTTATGGCTGGCTGGTGCCCCCCCTTTGGTACTTTCTTCGCCCAATATTTTTATATATTCCAAAAACATGCTCCGTGAAGTTTCAGGATTTTTGGAGTTGTGCAGAATAGGTCTCTAATATTTGCTCCTTTTCCAGTCCAGAATTCCAGTTGTCGGCATTCTCCCTCTTCATGTAAACCTTATAAAATAAGAGAGAAAAGGCATAAATATTGTGATATAATGTGTAATAACAGCTCATAATGCAATAAATATCAATATAAAAGCATGATGCAAAATGGACGTATCACGCCTACATTTGTAGGACATGACCACGCAAACGTAGGAGTTTAGACATGCCATCGTGCTTTCCGAGAGTCAGTTCCTGCCGTCCTACATCGAGGACACCCAGCCTCCTATGAACCAGATGCCTCCTAATTCGGAGGTTTTCGAGGTGCCGACTACGGTTCCTCCATTTGTACTGGCTCAGCCCAATGTTGTTGCTCACGCTGCTGCTCAAAAGGCGGCAACAAAGGAGAAGAAGGATGGCAGAGGGAACAGCATGAAATGGCAGCCGTTCCTCTGCACTTTTGTGCTTAACAAGATGTGTGAGATCATAGCTAGTGGGGTGAGGACTGACAAGGGCTTCAAGGAGGTGCACTTGAACCTTGTTGCAAAGCAGGTGTTCGACTTCTGTGGACAGGAGGTCACCTCGACCCAGGTGTACAACCACCTGAGGAAGTGGATAGCGGGGTGGATCACCGCGTCCAAGCTCAGAGACCTCAGCGGTGCTTCATGGGGTGAGGACACATGCTCGATCCTTCTAGAGCCAGAGCACTACCAAGGCCACGTCGCGGTTAGCTCACAAACCATGCCATTCTAACAGACCAGCAGTTCAAGCTTATGAACCATTGCCATACTAACTAACCTCTCTGCCCTTCTAAGGCTCACCCCAAGGAGGCAGAGTTCCTCAACACCCCTATCCAAAACTACCACCAGATGCAGCAGATCTTGTCCTTCGGGCTGGTAACCGATAAGCATGCCATGGGCTCTGGTCAGCCGCTGGGCTCGCCGATGCCAGAGTATCCAGACACCCAGGAGTCAGACACCATCAACGTTGATGCTCCTGAGAAGGATGGTGAGCATGTTCATGTGCTTGATAGGAAGAGAAAGCTAGCAGGCTTCATGGAGGAGGAGCCGAGCGTCTTCAACAGCATGACTGAGGTAGCGAAGGAGGTGGCTACCACCATCTGGGAGAGCAAGAGTGTGGACGTCCACCCTAAGCTCTACGGCGCCGTCATGGAGCAGATTGGCTTCAGCCTAGAGGCTCTCTCTCATGGTAGCTCTCAGCCACATGCTGGACAACAAAGCCCCGTGTGTTGGGTTTGTTGCCATGGGACCAGCCCACAGGGTGCTCTGGCTGAGGACCTGGCTGGGCAAGCACTACTACTAATGTTGCTTCTGCTGGTGGCAACGGCGTGCATGATCCTCGACGGCGATGGCGACAAGGACGACGGCGACAATGACGACACATATTTTGTGTACTTAGGCCTTGAAAGCAATTTTATGGTTTGTATATTTTGATGAGATGGTATATACTAACCCCTCATGGTGATCCTCACGGTGATCACGAATTTGCGGTGGTAGGATGACCCCTCTTTCGGATGTGGTGGTAGGATGACACCAAAGTAGTGCTAGGTTGAACTTGCTATGATCATGCATGCTTACTAATGCTCTTCTGCTCCATTGCCTGCTCCTAGAGTTCTTCATTGCTTGCTGTTTGTGTGTTCCAATGCTCATTTCTTGAACTTATTGCTCGTTTGTACAGCCAGGGCAAGTGGTATGTGGTGGTCGAAGGTAGGGTTCCAGGGGTTTACAGTTCTTGAAAAGTTTGCAACAAACAAGTTTCAGGGTACAACGACAACAACCTCAGAGGAGGGTTTAAGACTAGGCAGACGACAGAAGATGCTTACTCCAAGTATGTGCGAGAGCATTCATGTAACAACGTTGAGGTTTTTTTTTTTGACTGTGAACTGTGGGGTAAAACCCCCACAGCATATCAAAACTTTATTAAAGCCAGACAACAGTTACAACAACATGATTACAAGAGGTAACCGAAAGGAGGTTGGCAAGGTGGATCGACTGTTAGGGCTAAAGAACTTCATCATCCTCGTTCAGTTCATCGTCAGAGCACTGTTGTGGCGTTGGTGTGCTCGATGTGATCGTGTGTAAGGTGTAGTAGTATTGATAAGCTCACCAGGTAGGGTACAAGGTGAGCATAACTCTATGCTCGTACATAACCAAACAATATGCTCCTGTGTGAGCACATACAATGCGAGCAACCAAACTGATGCGTAGAGGCATCGTTACAATGTAGGGAAAGAACATGCAGGCAACCAAACTAAATACAGTGTTGATTTTTGAACTGCATTTGCTCGGCCAGGCCCAACTCTGAAATAAGTATGTAAATGGACAAGAAACGATGCAGGTAACGAAACAAGTCCAAATATTTTCCCGTTCCCTCACCGCTGGCAGCCGACAACGAGGCGGCGACCAAGCAAAGAAGGAAGCTCTTTTGCGCGGGCATGTGGCGCACGTCACGTACGGCTGGTGAACGGCGGTGGTCAAGGGGGGAGGAAGGCAGCCGTTGTTGCTGCCTCTGCGATTCACGTTCCCTCTACGCGTGCGTGTGTCCGTCCATCTGGAGAAGGTGGCCAGGCCACCAAACGGGGCGGGCGTATCCCGTACGTTGTTGTACTAGTACTTGGTATTTTGCTGGTGCCCGCGGGAGTTTCTCTGGAATCTTTCTTTCTTGCCCCGGACGTCAAGGGATGTCCAGCCAGCCCTTTGTAGGATTCGCCGCCTGGTCTCTCTCTCTCTCCGCTTCGCTGTTTGTCCAGCGGTTGAGCGGCGCGCTATGCTATGCACGTTCTAGAAAGAGAAGAGAGGAGCCAGACGAATATCAGAATATACTCCTCCATCTTCTTGGGACACAAGTCAGGAATCAGCTAGTAACTGGAATTACCACGTCGGCAGTGCATTGGTCTGCCGTTGATGACTGGCCTTTCTTTCACTGCCTTTTGTGCAAGTGGAATTACAATTTAAAAACTTGGGGAGAAATGAAAATTCCAAACTGAAAACTTTGGAAAAAATGACAAGTCTGAAGGCGGCTGTTCCACAGCAAAAAAAAAAAAAGACAGCGCGGACGCGCCGACTGGTGGTGGCGGCCTGGCCCGGACGAACCATGCACCGACGCGTCGCCGTCGGGGTTGGCGACAGTGTGGCAGGCAGGGATCGATCCCTCTCGCGCTAGCCGTCGGTCCGATAGAAAGGGAGGAGGGAGGGAGAGAACGGGCGTTGGGCGAGGCCGCTTTAGCATGCCAACCACGTGTGTCTACCTCAGGTCCGGAACTGACGACCCATGTTCCTTCCGCCCGGGCCCACCCACCAGTCACACCAACCCCTCGCCGCACCGCCACCAACACGGCGCCAACCATGGCAAGAAAAAGTTAGACTTGGACTAGCAGCATATAAACAGTTCACGGGCGAGGCGGACGAGGTGGCCATTTCTTTTCTTCTTCCCCTGCTACTGCTAGTACGTTCCAGGATCACCGGAGCCCCGGAGGAAGACCAAAGCGTGGCGGAGGAGGGAGGGAGAGAGAGAGAGAGAGATGAGGTGGACGGCGTTCGCGTGGGAGAGCGCGTCCCGGGCCTTCAACAACCGCCCCACCTTCACCGGTCTCGTCGTCGTCCTCGCCGCAAGGTCCCTCCTGCTTCCTTTCCCTTCCTCCGCCCGCAATTTCCTCCTCCTCCCCCTTGGCGCTGGGGCTTGGGAATTTCGACCGGATCTGCTGCCGCTGCGCACCTCGTGTGGCCGCTAGGCTGTAGCAGCGTTTTGACGGTCGACGCAAATGTCGGGCACGAATTTTTGGAGCGTCCTGTCATTTTTCTCGGGTTTTCTTTACTTTGTTCAGAAAAAAAATGATAATATTCGGTGCCTTCATCGTTTCGTTCGGGGATCCCGCTATAGAAATATTCGGTGGTTGCTGCGGTTTCTCATCCTCTGAGCCGCCGAAACTCTTGTCTCAGTTCGAGATCGCCTTGGGTATTAACGGGATTCAGAGCTCACCTAATAGCTCTACCTAGATCGATTCTCCATCAGGGGGTACCTCTGTTTTACCAGATTTCAGAATGCTAGAAAATGAGGGGGGAAATATAAGGATAGAGTCATTTCCTTTATATATAACTGATGAAATGGGAAGAAAATAGTTAAACTCATCCTTCTCCCCACCTGTTTCGACCGGGCCCTCGTTTTGCAGCTACTTCTCGAATCTGATGTGTCCCCTACATCGCTGTGGACCTCGTATGCCTGCTGAATATTCTTGCCATGGTCCATGTGGCCAACAAGAAGAAAAATTGCCCTTGATTTCTTCGTCTTGGTTTCAGTATTTTGTTAATACCAATTGTGTGTATTCTCTATAAAACAATACATGGAATATTTAAGAGCGGGGTCGTGAATACATTATGGTTTGGTGAGTTGGTGCCATGTGCTGATTGCCATTTTATATGTGGCATTAGACTGCTAGGCAAATGCTGGACTTATTGAATAATACATTTCTTCAATGTGATTTTCTTGGTTAATGATTCGGCTGCAACATGCTTTTTATTTGTTCTCTGCAATGTCTAAAAAAATTCTTAATAAATGTTAGTATTATGCTAATTTTGAGTGTATGAAAGAACTAAATTAAAGAGGTCCCTTGTCTAAGTAGTCTTGGGCTGTGATTGATCCAATGCCATCAGAAAATGCGTATTTTGTGCAAAGCTGCAAGGCATGGACTTCTCCTGCTATGAGGTATACAGAAGTGCAGCTGTATTTTTTTTTTTTGACAGAAAGAAGTGCAGCTGTTAAAAATGACATTGGTAGCTTCATAGAAGAAGACGCCAATGGTAGATGACTGGGCTATAGGATTAATTTTCTGAGCATATATGATTGTCCTTGTCTTTGCAGAGACCGGGCACACTCCCTCTTTTCAGGAAAAATGGATATTGTCCTTGTCTTGTTCAATTTTAACATTTCCGTTGTTTGCAGCGATGTAATTCAATCACAACTTAAAGAATATTTTTCAGTAAGCGGTGCCTTCGATGTAAAACACACTGATGATGTTCCTTGAAAAGAATTACTTTTATAAACTCCTAAATGTTTTGTATTACTAGAACATCTATCTTATTATAATTTTTTAATTAAGGGCGGCTTCAACGTAGAACACACAAATGAGGTCATTTAAGATGGCTGAATAATTCCAAGAACTTCTAAATGTTTTGCATTGCTAGGACAGCTGTCCTATTTGCAAACCTGCTGATTTCTGGTCTGCTGAATTTGCAGTAGTGGAGGAGGCCTCGTCGCATATGCGGACTCTCAGCCGGACCAGCCCCAAGGATTTAAAAAGAAGAAAGTAGTGGTTCTTGGAACTGGCTGGGCTGGCACCACATTCCTGAGGAATCTTGATAGCAAACTGTACGATGTCCAGGTCATTTCACCTCGGAACTACTTTGCATTCACACCCTTGCTCCCAAGTGTTACCTGTGGAACAGTTGAACCAAGGAGCGTTGTTGAGCCAATCCGTAGGATTCTGGAGAAGGTATGATTGCTTCCATAAATTTCAGGGAACTTGTTGAACAATTCTAGAACCTTTACTTCTTTCACAACCTCCTGAATGCCATGTACTCCAAATACTGGAATGGTTTGTTTTCGCGATGGTACAACAAAATTCCTGACCTTGCTCATCTTGCTCAAGACCTATCTTGAATCCCAATAATGAAGTTCATTATCTACAAGTTTGACCTGTTAGGGAATAGTCATATTTCATACTTGAACACTACATCCGTTCATAGCTCAGTCAGATGATTAATTATGTGCCAAATGAATTAACGTTCGTTCTTAATACTCTAACAGAAAGGTGGAGACTTCAAATTCTGGGAAGCAGAGTGCTTCAAGATTGATCCAGCAAACAAGAAGATTCACTGCCGCTCAAATATGGGGACAAATCTTGATGGAAATGGCGAGTTCTTAGTTGACTACGACTATCTGGTGGTAGCGGTTGGAGCTAGGTCTAACACATTCAATACTCCCGGTGTGACAGAGAATTGCCACTTTCTGAAGGTAAGCTTTCGTATGGTTTGTATGCAATAAATTTGCCTCCAGTTTTAGGTCCATAACTACATTAATCTGCTTTATTTATATACACGTCTGACAAAGGAATGAACCTGGTTCAGACCATTCAGTTATGTTGTGTAAGATAAATAGTTATGTTAGTCTTTTAAATGATCTTACTGCATTTTAGTTGTTTCTAAGCTTCTGCCCTTATCGCTCCGTTCATATGGTCCTATTATATTCACAGGAAGTGGAAGATGCCCAAAAGATCCGAAGGAGTGTGATGGACTGCTTTGAGAAGGCAAGCCTTCCATACCTTAATGAAGAAGAGAGGAAGAAGAATCTTCACTTTGTTGTTGTGGGAGGTGGACCTACAGGTGTTGAATTTGCGGCAGAGTTGCATGATTTTGTTACTGAAGATCTATCCAAGCTCTATCCTTCTATTCAGCACCTTGTCAAGATATCACTGATCGAAGCTGCAGATCACATACTGACTATGTAAGGCCAAACCGGTCCTCTCTTACTTTTGATGCTTTATGAACTGAAAGTTCCTACCGCTTTACACTAGGTTGCCACCTTTTTGATCATGTAATCTACCCCCAACAGTATGGAAACACATCATCACCTCATATATGACGTAACATTACTTCCTAGGCTAACAAAATAACAATTGTTTCTTCATTGAAAAAGGTTTGACAAGAGAATTACCAACTTTGCTGAGGACAAGTTTGGAAGGGATGGCATTGATGTAAAAACTGGATATAAAGTTGTGAAGGTTTCTAAGGATGCAATTACCATGCAAAATCCAGCTACTGGCGATATTGCAGTTCCTTACGGAATGGCTGTCTGGTCCACTGGTATTGGGACCCGCCCATTCGTTGTGGACTTCATGAAACAAATTGGCCAGGTATATAGACCTTTTTCTTTTGGAGTTGGCTATGTATCCTTCTGTCAGTTCAGCTAGCCAATGAATCATTTCTCTACATATACAGGCTAATCGTCGTGTCCTCGCTACTGATGAATGGCTAAGGGTGCGTGAATGTGATGATGTTTATGCAGTAGGTGACTGTGCTACCATAAACCAGCGGAGAGTAATGGTAAGCAATATAATTTGTTATGTGTTCCTTTTGGTGCTGTGATTCTCCCCTATTTTCCATGTGGATAGAAAAGGGTTTTCTTCTCAAACCCCTATGTGCCATTTAACTAGTAGTAAGATTCTTGAGATTATCTTCATTGTATATGTAGTAGATGAGGATTCACATAAATGCTACAAACATATTTGATATGTATTGTTGAATACTTTCGCTAGGATACTTGAACTGCTATATTAGCTGTTTAGACTCATCCAGTGCTACCGTATCCATATCCTTTTTTGGTGCATTATAGCTACATGTCAATACATCATAGTGACTTTGTTGATCATTTGCGAATTGTATTTGGTACCATTCAGGAATTTATGTTATTGGTGTCTAATGCTTGCAGGAGGACATCTCAGAAATATTCAGAGTTGCAGACAAAGATAAATCTGGAACCTTGACTGTGAAAGAAATCCAAGACATCCTGGAGGATATCTACGTGAGATATCCGCAAGTAAAGCTATACATGAAGAGCAAGCAACTGAACGGAATTGCAGATTTAATAAGAACTGGCAAAGGTGACACCGAAAAGGAATCTGTAGAGCTGAACATTGAAGAGTTTAAGAAGGCTCTTTCACTCGTGGATTCACAAGTCAAGAATCTACCTGCAACAGCTCAGGTTTCCCTTTTTTGTCTATTGGAATTTACAATGCACAAAGTTCCAAAGCAACCACTTCAGTAAAATTCATCGCTTTTTTAGTTCTAACTAGTTTGTTCTGTCAGGTTGCTGCACAGCAAGGACAATATCTTGCGACATGCTTTAACAAGATGCAGACTGCTGAAGAAAATCCTGAAGGACCAATCCGCATTAGGGGAGAAGGCCGTCATCGTTTCAACCCCTTCAGGTGCTTTATTTTGCATCATTTGTCAGCTCATTTCTTTTCCTAATCATTTCGGTATCTTCATTCTGACGAGAATGCACTGTAGTTATTCATGCGAAGTAACTGCTAGCAATGATTATGTTGAATCCGGAAAGCAGTTGAAAAGAAAATTGAAGATCGAAATATGTCGATAACAGAATAATTTAGGCTGCATGCATGTGCAACTGCTCATACCTGGTTGCCTTATTTTCTTTCTTGTCTGTTGGCTGATACTATTGCTTTGCTGATTCCTCCAGGTACAGGCATTTAGGCCAGTTTGCCCCACTAGGAGGGGAGCAAACCGCTGCACAGCTCCCTGGTGACTGGGTCTCCATCGGCCACAGCTCACAGTGGCTCTGGTATTCCGTCTACGCAACGTAAGTGCTTGTTTCATTTTTATGATGAGAAAGTCGACTGAGCAATCAGCTACCTTTGTGTCTAACTTAACACTTGGTTTTCCCCCTCCTCTTTGCTATGAGTTCAGCAAACAAATAAGCTGGCGCACGAGGGCACTGGTGATATCTGACTGGGGCCGTCGCTTCATCTTCGGTAGGGACTCGAGCGGCATATAGTCAAAGGAGATATGATTTTGTTTGCGGTATATACAGAGGCTAAGGCCAGTAGTGGTACCTTCCACCCAAGTCTGTTCTTGCAGATGCATATAATCTTTTTTGTCGGGGAAAGAATAAAAGTAACCCTGCACTTCCCTAGTGCTCCACGGAGAAAATTCCTTTGTACCTTTTTACTCTCAAGAGTTCTACTTCTGCGGCATGCGCAAACTCGCAGATTAATTTTGTAGTCCATTTACCACAAAGATGTGCAAAGGGCCAGTTTGGACCTGTTTTTGTTCTGAAAAATCCTGTTTGTGCGGAGGCCTGATTTTGTCATGCGAAGTGCTGTTGATGTGGACACCAGATTTTGTGCTGTGAAACACTGTTTACGTGAGTTATGTTTGTGGCTAGCACTTCTACTGGCTCTGTATGTTTCGGGTCTCGATCTGCCATTTTCCAAGTTCTGGTTAAGTGGTTGGTTTGTTGATTGGAGTAGTAGTAAAGATGAAAAGTTAAAGAGTGTTGTTTTGCAGTTGACGAATCTGGAGTGTTCCAGTCTAAAGGTTTCCGCTCTTGAGTTGTTCCAGTTCAAATATCCCCTTCGAAAACCCTGCTATCTGCGAAGGAGGTTTAGGTGGTTCTCATTATTTATTCACTGTTTAGTTGGTGTGAGAACGTCGTACCCTTCCAGGGCGACGGCTTTGTGTTTATATAGATCGGGGCGCAACTCCCGTACAGCGTACAAAGATCGATTACATTGTTGAGATAGATTACATTGTTGAGATCCTTAACTTGGGATCCAAGAGATAGGCTAAAGAGATAGGGATAGTTACAAGAGATAAGAGAGAATAACAACTACCCTAGCCGATGGTGAGTTGATCTCAATGGACTCCTGACCGGACCCCCTTGCACGTATCTGTACTTGTTGCTTAACACCCTCCCTTAATCACAACTGCACTAAGTTGAGATTACGTTTGAACTCTTCAAAGTTTCTTGTGGGCAACGCCTTTGTAAAGCCATCTGCAACTTGGTCACGTGAATGAACAAATCTGATTTCCAATTGTCTGTTGGCAACTCTTTCTCTGACAAAGTGAAAGTCTATCTCAATGTGTTTCGTTCTTGCATGAAACACTGGATTGGCAGATAGATAGGTAGCACCCAAGTTGTCACACCACAAACACGGAACCTTGGTATGTTTCACACCAAGCTCTCTTAACATGGACTGGACCCAAATAATTTCTGCTGTAGCATTTGCTAATGCTTTATACTCTGCTTCAGTGCTTGACCTGGATACAGTAGCATGTTTCTTAGCACACCACGATATCAAATTTGGCCCAAAGAACACAGCAAAACCACCAGTGGACCGTCTGTCATCCACACATCCTGCCCAATCAGAGTCAGAGAATGCACTAACAAGATTGGATGATGACTTGCTGAAAAAGAGACCAAGCTTCATAGTATGTTTTACATATCTCACAATGCGTTTGGCAGCAGTCCAGTGAACTGTGGTGGGTGCATGAAGAAACTGGCATACCTTGTTGACAACAAAAGACAAATCAGGTCTAGTCAAGGTTAAGTACTGAAGAGCCCCTACTAAACTCCTATATCTAGTATTGTCTTCTTGATTCAAGAGAACTCCCTCTTCAAGTGACAACTTTTCTGTACTGGAGAGGGGAGTCAAGGATGGTTTGCATCCTTGTAAACCAACTCTTCTTACCAGGTCAGCCGCATACTTTTCTTGAGATAGGTGGAGGCCATCTTCATGTTTTTTTACCTCAATACCTAGAAAGTAATGCAAATCTCCCAAGTCTTTGAGAGCAAACTCAGCATTTAAGTCTTTTAACAGCCCGGTCACTGCTTCATCTGATGAACTTGTGACAATGATATCATCTACATAAATCAACACAAATATCGATGTATTTGACTTATTGTAAATAAACAAAGATGTATCAGACTTGGAGGGAGTAAAACCAAGTGTTTGCAATTTCTGACTCAGACGTGAGTACCAAGCTCTGGGGGCCTGCTTCAGTCCATAAAGAGCTTTATCAAGCTTGCACACATAAGAAGGCTTACTTTTGTTTTCAAACCCAGGAGGCTGTTTCATATATACTTCCTCTTCCAGAACACCATGAAGGAACGCATTCTTGACATCCAGTTGCCTAAGACTCCATCCCTTGGACACAGCAATGGACAGCACAAGGCGGATAGTTGCAGCTTTAACAACAGGACTAAACGTATCCTCATAGTCAATACCATACCGCTGTTTAAAACCCTTTGCAACCAGTCTAGCCTTGTAGCGATCTATAGTTCCATCAGAGTTTCTTTTTATTCTATAAACCCACTCGCAATCAATCAAATTTTTACCTTGCCGTGGAGGAACCAAATGCCAAGTTCTGTTTTTCTGAAGTGCCATGTATTCTTCTTCCATGGCCTTTTTCCACTTTGCATCACTAAGTGCTTCATCAAGAGTGTCTGGTTCACCTGTAGAACAAGCTAGACCGAACTTGACTATTTGCTTATAATTAACAGGTTTAATTACCCCTCTTTGCAATCTTGTACGTGAAGGAACAGGAACACCCACGCTGTTGTCCTCCGCAGATGATCCAGCCTCTGGACAGGGCGATCCTGAGGCAGATGGCGCTGGCGCTCCCGACGTGTTTCCTGTCGCACCGGGATTTTCTGTGGCGCTGTCGTGTGGTGTGGACGTGTTTGACGGAGCAGAAGATCCTGAGCCGCACTCATGATCAGTGTCAGACCCATCATGACACAATGATGGCGTGGGCCCGGGCGAATCTGCTCCTGATCGCGCGCCCGTGGCAGGACTGGCGGCAGGATCAGCACCGGATCCCATGCGCGCATCAGTTTCCGCGTTCGGAGGCCCACCTGGCTGGCGGCGCGTGTAGTGGCGGGGTCCGCCCGCTGGCCAGCGAGACGGAGGCGGCCACATGCCATCGGTTGGTTGGCGCGGAGTGGAGGACGCGCCTGGCCCAGCTGGAGAGGGCCGCGTGGTGGCTGTTGGCTGGCTGCCGCCGCACCTGGCAGTTGACACCGGATCCAACGTGCTGACGTGCTGCTGCGGCACGGATCCCGTGGAGCATTCGCTGATAGGCGGCGATCCCGAGCCGAATCTGTCCCCCGTTCGGGAACGCATGAAATATCACCCGTTTGAAGCGTTTTCTTCATCATTTTCTTCATGATTTTTTTCAGCGTCTGCACCTGCACCAGTACAAGACTCAAGAGCAAGGTTATGAGGATTAGTCAATAGTGGATCATCACAATCATTTCCCCCTTGATGAGCACCGGTGAGACTAGATGGTAAAAGGAGGATTTCTTGACGGAGTAGAGCACTAGCATTGGGGTGTAGATTGGCGAAAGGAAACTTTGTTTCATCAAAGACTACATCGCGAGAGATATAGACACGACCCGTGGGAATGTCAAGGCACTTAACGCCTTTGTGTTGAGCGCTATAACCAATGAAGGCACACTGTTTTGATCTAAGCATGAGTTTACGATCATTGTAGGGGCGAAGATTAGGCCAACAAGCGCATCCAAACACATGAAGGGACGTGTAGTCTGGTTTGGTGTGAAGAAGCCTTTCCATGGGAGTTTCATTTTGGATCACACGACTAGGTAGCATATTTATAATGTGGACAGCAGTGAGGAAGGCCTCGTCCCAAAACTTAAGGGGCATGGAGGCGCCGGCTAGAAGGGAAAACCCAACATCGACAATATGTCGATGCTTGCGCTCGGCCGACCCATTCTGTTGATGGGCATGAGGGCAGGAAACATGATGGGATATGCCAAGTTTTTGGAAAAATGAGTTTAGCTTCTCATATTCCCCTCCCCAATCAGATTGGAGAGCGAGGATTTTACTGTCAAATTGTCTTTCTATAAGATCTTGGAAATTTAGAAAAACTTGGCAAACATCCGACCGTTTCTTAAGAAGATAAATCCACGTGAACTTGCTATAGTCGTCAATGAAACTCACATAATATGTATGTCTACCAACAGAAGGAGGGGCAGGACCCCAAACATCAGAAAAAATGAGTTGCAATGGTTTGGTAGAAATACTTGTAGAAATAGGATAAGGCAATTGGTGGCTCTTGGCCCTTTGACACGAATCACACACGGTTTCAACATCACGATGCCCAACATATGGGAGTTTATTTTTCCTAAGCAAACGCTCAACTAAAGAAAAACTTGCATGACCTAATCGATCGTGCCACCGTGTTGAAGACACTTTGGTGGCACTAAGAATTTGTTTATTGAATCTTCTAATCTCCGGAATCAACGGGTAGAGCCCACGAACGCATCTACCTCGATACAACACCCTCCTCGTTGCCTGATCCTTGATCAAAAAGAAGAAGGGGTGAAATTCAAGAAAGACATGATTATCAATGGCAATGCAGTGGATAGAAAGAAGATTTTTGTTGGCACTAGGGACATGCAAGATTCGTTTGAGATGAAGTTTCCTATGAGGGGTTTTAATAATTGAGTGACCAATATGACCAATCTTCATACCATCTCCACTGGCGGTGTGGATGTGATCTTGGCCGCGGTATTTCTCCCGCATGGTCACTTTCTCCAGCTCACCGGTGATGTGGTTAGTGGCACCACTGTCGACATACCAATTTGTGTCAACTCGTAGGAGGCTTCAGCAGCCCCGGCCACTTTTTCATCTTGAGATGAGTCTTCATCTTCATCAAACCGGTACCAACAATCCTTGGCGGAGTGGCCCAACTTACCGCAGATTTGGCAGCGGATAGCGTCAGGCCGGGACTTGTTGGTGGAGTTGTTCGATCGCCGGCCGCCCTTGGTGTTGGAGTAGGAGGGTCGGCCACTGCCGCGTGCATTGTTGTTGCCGCTGGTGTTGCCCCGCCAGGGCCCCTGCTCTTCCCACGAGGAGGGCCACGAGAGCGAGAGCCACCGCCACGCCCGCGGGTGGCGACGTTTGCCGAGGATTTGAACCCACCACCGGTCCCGACCCCTTGGAAGAGAGCCACTCGTTGATCGAAGTTGCTCATCTGAGCGAACAATTCGTCAAGAGTGACTGGGATGAGACGGGCATCAAGGGCAGAGACCAGCGGCTGGTATTCCATGTCCAAGGCGTTGATGATGTAGGAGATGAGCTCGTCGTCGTCCAGGGGTTTGCCGGCCGCCGCGAGCTCGTCGGCGAGAGATCGCATGTGCGCGAAGAATGTGGCCACAGATTGCGTGCCCTTCTGTGCGTTGGTGAGCGCCGCCCGGATGTTGTTGACGCGGGACAGCGAGGTCGACGAGAACATCTTCGCCAGCGCCGACCAGAGCTCATGTGCATGGACGATCGAGGTGACCTGCACGAGCACTTCCTTCGAGAGGTTATTCAGGAGATATCCTAGTACCTGTTGATCCTCCCGGATCCACACGTGGTGGAGCGGATTAGGGATGGACTCCTCCTTGCCATCCTTGTCCTTGGTGACGACGACTTTGGCCGGCTCGGGTATGCTTCCGTCAACATACCCGAAGAAACCAGCACCTCGGAGCTGCGGCGTGATCTGGGTGAGCCAGAGGATATAGTTGGTGCGGGTGAGGCGCTCGGTGATCTGGCCGGAGAGGGTTGAGTTGGAGGAGCCGGAGGAGGCCATGGTAGGAGGTTGGTGGCAATGGAGGAACTAGATGAGATGGAAGAGGTAGGCTCTGATTACCATGTGAGAACGTCATACCCTTCCAGGGCGACGGCTTCGTGTTTATATAGATCGGGGCGCAACTCCCATACAGCGTACAAAGATCGATTACATTGTTGAGATCCTTAACTTGGGATCCAAGAGATAGGCTAAAGAGATAGGGATAGTTACAAGAGATAAGAGAGAATAACAACTACCCTAGCCGATGGTGAGTTGATCTCAATGGACTCCTGACCGAACCCCCTTGCACGTACCTGTACTCGTTGCTTAACAGTTGGTACATGGAACACAACCAACCGTTGGTGGATAAACAATTCCCCCGAATAAAGGGCAAAATGAATAGACGCAGTCCATAAGTTAAGGACCGCAATATCTGGTGAATGTTCACTGGGAAGGGTTGGTATTTGCAAACGTTTTAGATGACGAGTTTAGTTCTGTGGGGTTGGCAGTCAGAAACATGGGGTTGGCAGCCAGAAACGTATGGCAATTTTTGGGAATGTTCATCAGAAAGGTTGGTATTTGTAAACGTTTTAGATGACAAGTTTAGTTGTATGGGGTTGGTAGTCACAAACGTATTGCAATCTTTGAGAAGAGAAATTTTACGACAAAAAGGGGCAGGATTTGCCATCTCGTATCATACCAGGTAAAGTTTCCACAAAAAATAGTCGCTTGTCATCCCTGTCCTAACCGGCGTTTGTCAGTTATCATTAACCTAAATTAATAATAACAAAATTCGATCAATTCCCTCAAGAAAAATGCAAGCTTCACAGTTTTGGTGAAGATGCAAAGGACCTCAAGCAAAGGAAAAAATTGCTGCAATGTTGAATTGATGCAGTCCATAGTTACTGGAATCTCGGCACAATAAATATTAGTTTAACGTGCTAAATAGATCAGGTGAGAGGTACAACCGCTGAATTTCAGCTTCACACCTCAAATGAAAAGTCAAAGCTCCTTTTGCACCTATGTTGTCTGATGTAGGATAGAATCCTAGATGCCCGATCTTTCGCGAAATGAAGGGGATCCTACGAAAAACACGAGGGGAAACACGAGAGAATCACTCAAACCAACAAGATGCGATCACACATGTGCTAGATCCTTGAAACACAAAGAGATACACGGTCCGAATCCAACAAAGGACGATACATCTCTATGAGGAGGTCTTGAGCCCGCGATGGGTCTTCCTGTGAGGGGTCTTGAATCCAAGAAGGATCTTCTCCGTAGAGGCCACGGTATCTCTCGTGGAGTAGATCCGTATGGGGATGAGCAAAGCTCTATCTCAAATGAGCTAATCCTTTGCTAACCCTAACTAGGAGGTGGAGGAGTATATATAGTCTAGGTCCATGAAGGGGTAAGTGGGAGAGGGATACATGGGCCTCGGGCCCGATCTCTGTGCGCAGACAGGTACAAGACGTCCGGTGGGGTACCGGTCGTCCGGTCGCTCGCGGGCATCCGGACGTCCGGTAGTCGCCGGACTTTCGTCATTTTGGCTTGGATGGGGTGGCACCGGATTTCCGGAGATGTCCGGTCGTCTGGGAGGTGTCGGACGTCTGGTCCTGGACGGACGTCCAGTCGCTGTAGCTTGCGATGGCTGGGACTTGGGTAGGCTGGGGCTTCGGGCGCCGGACGTCCGGTCTAGACCGGTCGTCCGGTGGCTTCCAAGCGTCGGACGTCCGGTCCAGACCGGTCGTCTGGTGGCTGTAGATTTTCGGTAGCTTCTCCGTTTGGTCCTTGTACTTTGTGTCCTCGCCGTCTTGTCCATGGTCTTCCTCTTTGTTCCTGGTCATGCATAGCACATATATTTGAGGTAGTAGCCATGTCTCACATGTGGAAAGTGATGGTTCGGAGAGGAGCGAGTTCACCTTGCATCCAATGGCGTATAGTCGAGGTCTCGTCTTATGTATCCTTGGGTCATGGGGAGTGGTCAGAGTGTACATGGGGATGATCGTAGGATGCTCCGCATCATCTCCCCTACCCCCTTGGGAAAGATCCGACCTTAGATCGTGATCCTAATCACCATGGAAACGGTTGTCATGGACGGACTTGTAGTTGGACGAAGTTGAAGGCATTGCGCAATCCAAGTACTCCAAGGTGTCTCCGGTATGTGGTACATGCAAAATGAGCAAACACAAAGTACACTTGAAAATACAATGGTTAGCGCACACAAAGTGTCCATCAAGTAAGTATGAGTCTTTACGGCAAGATTGTTCGTGACAAAGCGCATGAAGCTTATCAAGATGATATAGAATGATATGCATTATGGGAGCAAAAACATTCATTGTGCACACAAATGTGTTGTGAATATGATCAAGGCAACCACAGTGCAAAATGATGTCATAGTGAGATGGTTTATCAATAGCATGAATATGGCAATGAATGCTCAATATGATTATGTTATCATGCAATTGATGGTAGGCAAGGTGATCATTATGTATGAATATGCCATCAAGGAAGATCACAACAAATTTGCTAAGGAAATGCACAAGCTCATATATCATGGATGACATGGAAATTGTTGCAACAAGGCAATCATAATGTGAGTCAATCCATGCATAGGGTGCAAACTTGTGGTGAGTATGGTATGTCCATCGAGCATGACATCTGGTAGCACAATCGAAAAATATGGATGTGTTGGTACAAAAAGTCAAAGGAGTGTTGATGTACCAATACTCTATGTCGTGGAGTTCCGAAGGTGCATCCAATAAATGCGAGCGCTCCTCAATGTGAAGGTCCATAGAGCCAATCTTCAATGTCGCTCCTCCATTCACGAGATGTATCATGTAGACAAAAAGAAGGAAACAACAATGAAATAATGACTCATCCAACATGCGTAAATGAGGATGGCTCAAAGGGAAGGAGTTCACCTTTATGAGGATGTCGAAAATGTTGGTGTCACACATCATGTATGCCTTCACATAACCAAAATGTCTCGTGATGTTACCGCCTTGTGAATCCCTCAAAATGAAAGAATATGACAAACACTTAGAAAAACAAATGAGGTTAGTGCAAATGCAACACCTATCATTCGTGTGGTAAGATACCCAACACGTGTATGCATCATGCTCATCATAAGAAAGGACAAGGGAGCATTTCATATTATGGAGGCATATGATGCGATAACAACCAAAGACATTAGGCTCAAACAAACAAGCATGCTTCACAAGTAATATGTCCAAGTTGTTGGAAAGCGTAGTAATTTCAAAAAAATTCCTACGCACACACAAGATCATGGTGATGCATAACAACAATAGGGGAGAGTGTGTCCACGTACCCTCGTAGACCGAAAGCGGAAGCGTTAGCACAACGCGGTTGATGTAGTCATACATCTTCACGATCCGACCGATCAAGTACCGAACGCACGACACCTCCGAGTTCAGCACACGTTCATCTCGATGACGTCCCTCGAACTCCGATCCAGCCGAGCTTTGAGGGAGAGTTCCGTCAGCACGACGACGTGGTGACGATGATGTTGTTCTACCGACGCAGGGCTTCGCCTAAGCACCGCTACAATATTATCGAGGTGGATTATGGTGGAGGGGGGCACCTCACACGGCCAAGAGATCTCAAGGATCAATTGTTGTGTCTCTAGGGGGTGCCTCCCTCCCTGTATATAAAGGAGTGGAGGAGGGGGGGCCGTCCACCCTTGGTGCGCCCCATGACGAGTCCTACTCCCACCGGGAGTAGGACTCCCCCCCTTCCTTGTTGGAGTAGGAGAGGAGAGGGAAGGAGAGAGAGCGGGAAAGGAAACGGGGGGCGCTGCCCCCTCCTTGTCCAATTCGGACTTGGGGTGGGGAGGAGGGGCACGCGGCTGACCCTTGGCCGCCTCTCCTCTTCCTTGACTTGGGCCCATGAGGCCCATTAACCTTCGGGGGGGGGGGTGTTCCGGTAACCCCCCGGTACTCCGGTATATATCCAATAACCCCCGGAACCATTCCGGTGTCCGAATATAGTCATCCAATATATCAATCTTCATGTCTCGACCATTTCGAGACTCCTCGTCATGTCCGTGATCACATCCGGGACTCCGAACTACCTTCGGTACATCAAAACACATAAACTTATAATATAACCGTCATCAAACTTTAAGCGTGCGGACCCTACGGGTTTGAGAACTATGTAGACATAACCGAGACACGTCTCCGGTCAATAACCAATAGCGGAACCTGGATGCTCATATTGGCTCCTACATATTCTACGAAGATCTTTATCGGTCAAACCGCATAACAACATATGTTGTTCCCTTTGTCATCGGTATGTTACTTGCCTGAGATTCGATTGTCGGTATCTCAATTCCTAGTTCAATCTCGTTACCGGCAAGTCTCTTTACTCGTTATGTAATGCATCATCCCGCGACTAACTCATTAGTCACATTTCTTGCAAGGCTTATAGTGATGTGCATTACCGAGAGGGCCCAGAGATACCTCTCCGACAATCGGAGTGACAAATCCTAATCTCAAAATACACCAACTCAATAAGTACCTTCGAAGACACCTGTAGAGCACCTTTATAATCAACCAGTTACGTTGTGACGTTTGGTAGCACACAAAGTGTTCCTCCGGTAAATGGGAGTTGTATAATCTCATAGTCATAGGAACATGTATAAGTCATGAAGAAAGCAATAGCAACATACTAAACGATCAAGTGCTAAGCTAACAGAATGGGTCAAGTCAATCACATCATTCTCTAATGATGTGATCCCATTAATCAAATGACAACTCATGTCTATGGCTAGGAAACTTAACCATCTTTGATTCAATGATCTAGTCAAGTAGAGGCATACTAGTGACACTTTGTTTGTCTATGTATTCACACATGTACTAAGTTTCCGGTTAATACAATTCTAGCATGAATAATAAACATTTATCATGAAATAAGGAAATAAATAATAACTTTATTATTGCCTCTAGGGCATATTTGAAGGAAATATGCCCTACAGGCAATAATAAATTTATTATTTATTTCCTCATATCATGATAAATGTTTATTATTCATGCTAGAATTGTATTAACCGGAAACATAATACATGTGTGAATATATAGACAAACAGAATGTCACTAGTATGCCTCTACTTGACTAGCTTGTTAATCAAAGATGGTTATGTTTCCTAACCATGAACAAGGAGTTGTTATTTGATTAACAAGGTCACATCATTAGTTGAATGATCTGATTGACATGACCCATTCCGTTAGCTTAGCACCCGATCGTTTAGTATGTTGCCACTGCTTCCTTCATGACTTATACATGTTCCTATGACTATGAGATTATGCAACTCCCGTTTACCGCAGGAACACTTTGTGTGCTACCAAACGTCAGAACATAACTGGGTGATTATAAAGGTGCTCTACAGGTGTCTTCGAAGGTACTTGTTGGGTTGGCGTATTTCGAGATTAGGATTTGTCACTCCGAATGTCGGAGAGGTATCTCTGGGCCCTCTCGGTAATACACATCACTTAAGCCTTGCAAGCACTTCAACTAATGAGTTAGTTGCGAGATGATGTATTACGGAACGAGTAAAGAGACTTGCCGGTAACGAGATTGAACTAGGTATTGGATACCGACGATCGAACCTCGGGCAAGTAACATACCGATGACAAAGGGAACAAAGTATGTTGTTATGCGGTTTGACCGATAAAGATCTTCGTAGAATATGTAGGAACCAATATGGGCATCCAGGTCTCGCTATTGGTTATTGACTGAGAATGGTTTTAGGTCATGTCTACATAGTTCTCGAACCCGTATGGTCCGCACGCTTAACGTTTCATTAACGATATAGTATGATATGAGTTATGCATGTTGGTAACCGAATGTTGTTCGGAGTCCCGGATGAGATCATGGACATGACGAGGAACTCCGGAATGGTCCGGAGATAAAGTTTGATATATGGGATAATAGTGTTTGATCTCCGGAAGGGTTCCGGAATTCACCGGAAGGGGTTCCGGATGTTTCCCGAAATGTTTGGGTACGAGAACACGTTATTTGGGCCAAAGGGGAAAGCCCACAATGTTTTTGGAAAGCGCAAAAGGAAGTTTTGCGGAGTCCAGGGGCCAGACGCCAGGGTCCCTGGCGTCTGGGTCCAGACGCCGGGAACCCTGGCGTCTGGCCCTGGAGTCCGAGAAGGACTCTTGCCTTTCAGGTGAAACCGACTTTGTGGAGGCTTTTACTCCAAGTTTCGACCCCAAGGCTCAACATATAAATAGAGGGGTAGGGCTAGCACCAAAGACATATCAAGAAACACCAAGCCGTGTGCCGGCAACCCCGTCCCCTCTAGTTTATCCTCCGTCATAGTCTCCGTAGTGCTTAGGCGAAGCCCTGCGGAGATTGTTCTTCACCAACACCGTCACCACGCCATCGTGCTGCCAGAACTCATCTACTACTTCGCCCGTCTTGCTGGATCGAGAAGGCGAGGACGTCATCGAGCTGAACGTGTGCAGAACTCGGAGGTGCCGTGCGTTCGGTACTTGGATCGGTTGGATCGTGAAGACGTACGACTACATCAACCGCGTTGATAAACGCTTCCGCTTAGCAATCTTCAAGGGTATGAAGATACACTCCCCCTCTCGTTGCTATGCCATCACCATGATCTTGCGTGTGCGTAGGAGATTTTTTGAAATTACTACGTTCACCAACAGTGGCATCCGAGCCAGGTTTTTATGGTTTGATGTTATATGCACGAGTAGAACACAAGTGAGTTGTGGGCGATATAAGTCATACTGCTTACCAGCATGTCATACTTTGGTTCGGCGGTATTGTTGGATGAAGCGGCCCGGACCGACATTACGCGTACGCTTACGCGAGACTGGTTTTACCGTCGTGCTTTGCACACAGGTGACTAGCGGGTGTCAGTTTCTCCAACTTTAGTTGAACCGAGTGTGACTACGCCCGGTCCTTGCGAAGGTTAAAACAGCATCAACTTGACAAACTATCGTTGTGGTTTTTATGCGTAGGTGAGATTGGTTCTTGCTTAAGCCCGTAGCAGCCATGTAAAACTTGCAACAACAAAGTAGAGGACGTCTAACTTGTTTTTCCAGGGCATGTTGTGATGTGATATGGCCAAGACATGATGCTATATTTTATTGTATGAGATGATCATGTTTTGTAACCGAAGTTATCGGCAACTGGCAGGAGCTATATGGTTGTCGCTTTATTGTATGAAATGCAAACGCCCTGTAATTGCTTTACTTTATCACTAAGCGGTAGCGACAGTCGTAGAAGCAATAGATGGCGTAAACGACAACGATGCTACGATGGAGATCAAGGTGTCGCGCCGGTGACGATGGTGATCATGATGGTGCTTCGGAGATGGAGATCACAAGCACAAGATGATGATGGCCATATCATATCACTTATATTGATTGCATGTGATGTTTATCCTTTATGCATCTTATCTTGCTTTGATTGACGGTAGCATTTTAAGATGATCTCTCACTAAAAATTATCAAGAAGTGTTCTCCCTGAGTATGCACCGTTGCCAAAGTTCGTCGTGCCCAGACACCACGTGTGATCGGGTGTGATAAGCTCTACGTCCATCTACAACGGGTGCAAGCCAGTTTTGCACACGCAGAATACTCAGGTTAAACTTGACGAGCCTAGCATATGCAGATATGGCCTCGGAACACGGAGACCGAAAGGTTGAGCGTGAATCATATAGTAGATATGATCAACATAAGATGTTCACCATTGAAAACTAGTCCATCTCACGTGATGATCGGTTATGGTTTAGTTGATTTGGATCACGTGATCACTTAGATGACTAGAGAGATGTCTGTCTAAGTGGGAGTTCTTTAGTAATATGATTAATTGAACTTAAATTTATCATGAACTTAGTACCTGATAGTATCTTGCTTGTCTATGTTGATTGTAGATAGATGGCCCGTGCTGTTGTTCCGTTGAATTTTAATGCGTTCCTTGAGAAAGCTAAGTTGAAAGATGATGGTAGCAACTACGCGGACTGGGTCCGTAACTTGAGGATTATCCTCATTGCTGCAGAGAAAAATTACGTCCTGGAAGCACCGCTTGGTGCCAGGCCTGCTGCTGATGCAACTGACGATGTTAAGAACGTCTGGCAGAGCAAAGCTGATGACTACTCAATAGTTCAATGTGCCATGCTTTACGGCTTAGAACCGGGACTTCAACGACGTTTTGAACGTCATGGAGCATATGAGATGTTCCAGGAGTTGAAGTTAATATTCCAGAAGAATGCCCGGATTGAGAGATACGAAGTCTCCAATAAGTTCTATAGCTGCAAGATGGAGGAGAATAGTTCTGTCAGTGAGCACATACTCAAGATGTCTGGGTATTGTAATCACTTGATTCAACTGGGAGTTACTCTTCCGGATGATAGCGTCATTGACAGAATTCTCCAATCACTTCCACCAAGCTACAAGAGCTTCGTGATGAACTATAATATGCAAGGGATGGATAAGACGATTCCCGAGCTCTTCGCAATGCTAAAGGCTGCGGAGGTAGAAATCAAGAAGGAGCATCAAGTGTTGATGGTTAACAAGACCACTAGTTTCAAGAAAAAGGGCAAAGGGAAGAAGAAGGGGAACTTCAAAAAGAACAGCAAACAAGTTGCTGCTCAAGAGAAGAAACCCAAGTCTGGACCAAAGCCTAAAACTGAGTGCTTCTACTGCAAGCAGACTGGTCACTGGAAGCGGAACTGCCCCAAGTATTTGGCGGATAAGAAGGATGGCAAGGTGAACAAAGGTATATGTGATATACATGTTATTGATGTGTACCTTACTAGAGCTTGCAGTAGCACCTGGGTATTTGATACTGGTTCTGTTGCTAATATTTGCAACTCGAAACAGGGACTACGGATTAAGCGAACACTGGCAAAGGACGAGGCGACGATGCACGTGGGAAATGGTTCCAAAGTCGATGTGATCGCGGTCGGCACGCTACCTCTACATCTACCTTCGGGATTAGTATTAGACCTAAATAATTGTTATTTGGTGCCAGCGTTGAGCATGAACATTATATCTGGATCTTGTTTGATGCGAGACGGTTATTCATTTAAATCAGAGAATAATGGTTGTTCTATTTATATGAGTAATATCTTTTATGGTCATGCACCCTTGAAGAGTGGTCTATTTTTGATGAATCTCGATAGTAGTGATACACATATTCATAGTGTTGAAGCCAAAAGATGCAGAGTTGATAATGATAGTGCAACTTATTTGTGGCACTGCCGTTTAGGTCATATCGGTGTAAAGCGCATGAAGAAACTCCATACTGATGGTCTTTTGGAACCACTTGATTATGAATCACTTGGTACTTGCGAACCGTGCCTCATGGGCAAGATGACCAAAACGCTGTTCTCCGGTACTATGGAGAGAGCAACAGACTTGTTGGAAATCATACATACAGATGTATGTGGTCCGATGAATGTTGAGGCTCGTGGCGGATATCGTTATTTTCTCACCTTCACAGATGATTTAAGCAGATACGGGTATATCTACTTAATGAAGCATAAGTCTGAAACATTTGAAAAGTTCAAAGAATTTCAGAGTGAAGTTGAAAATCATCGTAACAAGAAAATAAAGTTTCTACGATCTGATCGTGGAGGAGAATATTTGAGTTACGAGTTTGGTCTACACTTAAAACAATGTGGAATAGTTTCACAACTCACGCCACCCGGAACACCACAGCGTAATGGTGTGTCCGAACGTCGTAATCGTACTTTACTTGATATGGTGCGATCTATGATGTCTCTTACAGATTTACCACTATCGTTTTGGGGTTATGCTTTAGAGACGGCCACATTCACGTTAAATAGGGCACCGTCAAAATCCGTTGAGACGACACCTTATGAACTATGGTTTGGCAAGAAACCAAAGTTGTCGTTTCTTAAAGTTTGGGGCTGCAATGCTTATGTGAAAAAACTTCAACCTGATAAGCTCGAACCCAAATCGGAGAAATGTGTCTTCATAGGATACCCAAAGGAGACAGTTGGGTACACCTTCTATCACAGATCCGAAGGCAAGACATTCATTGCTAAGAATGGATCCTTTCTAGAGAAGGAGTTTCTCTCGAAAGAAGTGAGTTGGAGGAAAGTAGAACTTGATGAGGTAACTGTACCTACTCCCTTGTTGGAAAATAATACATCACAGGAACCGGTTTCTGTGACGTCAAAACCAACTAGTGAGGAAGTTAATGATGATGATCATAGAACTTCAGATCAAGTTAATACAGAACCTGGTAGGTCGAACAGAGTAAGATCCGCACCAGAGTGGTACGGTAATCCTATTCTGGAAGTCATGCTACTAGATCATGATGAACCTACGAACTATGAAGAAGCGATGGTGAGCCTAGATTCCGCAAAATGGCTTGAAGCCATGAAATCTGAGATGGGATCCATGTATGAGAACAAAGTATGGACTTTGGTTGACTTGCCCGATGGTCGGCAAGCAATTGAGAATAAATGGATCTTCAAGAAGAAGACTGACGCTGACGGTAATGTTACTGTCTACAAAGCTCGACTTGTTGCAAAAGGTTTTCGACAAGTTCAAGGGGTTGACTACGATGAGACCTTCTCACCCGTAGCGATGCTTAAGTCTGTCCAAATCATGTTAGCAATTGCCGCATTTTATGATTATGAAATTTGGCAAATGGATGTAAAAACTGCATTCCTGAATGGATTTCTGGAAGAAGAGTTGTATATGATGCAACCAGAAGGTTTTATCGATCCAAAGGGAGCTAACAAAGTGTGCAAGCTCCAGCGATCCATTTATGGACTGGTGCAAGCCTCTCGGAGTTGGAATAAACGTTTTGATAGTGTGATCAAAGCATTTGGTTTTATACAGACTTTTGGAGAAGCCTGTATTTACAAGAAAGTGAGTGGGAGCTCTGCAGCATTTCTAATATTATATGTGGATGACATATTATTGATTGGAAATGATATAGAATTTCTGGATAGCATAAAGGGATACTTGAATAAAAGTTTTTCAATGAAAGACCTCAGTGAAGCTGCTTACATATTGGGCATTAAGATCTATAGAGATAGATCAAGACGCTTAATTGGACTTTCACAAAGCACATACCTTGACAAATTTTTGAAGAAGTTCAAAATGGATCAAGCAAAGAAAGGGTTCTTGCCTGTATTGCAAGGTGTGAAGTTGAGTAAGACTCAAAGCCCGACCACTGCAGAAGATAGAGAGAAAATGAAAAGTGTTCCCTATGCTTCAGCCATAGGCTCTGTCATGTATGCAATGCTGTGTACCAGACCTGATGTGTGCCTTGCTATAAGTCTAGCAGGGAGGTACCAAAGTAATCCAGGAGTGGATCACTGGACAGCGGTCAAGAACATCCTGAAATACCTGAAAAGGACTAAGGATATGTTTCTCGTATATGGAGGTGACAAAGAGCTCATCGTAAATGGTTACGTTGATGCAAGCTTTGACACTGATCCGGACGATTCTAAATCGCAAACCGGATACGTGTTTACATTAAACGGTGGAGCTGTCAGTTGGTGCAGTTCAAAGCAAAGCGTTGTGGCGGGATCTACGTGTGAAGCGGAATACATAGCTGCTTCGGAAGCAGCCAATGAAGGAGTCTGGATGAAGGAGTTCATATCCGATCTAGGTGTCATACCTAGTGCATCGGGTCCAATGAAAATCTTTTGTGACAACACTGGAGCGATTGCCTTAGCGAAGGAATCCAGATTTCACAAAAGAACCAAGCACATCAAGAGACGCTTCAATTCCATCCGGGATCTAGTCCAGGTGGGAGACATAGAGATTTGCAAGATACATACGGATTTGAATGTTGCAGACCCGTTGACTAAGCTTCTTCCACGAGCAAAACATGATCAACACCAAGGCTCCATGGGTGTTAGAATCATTACTGTATAATCTAGATTATTGACTCTAGTGCAAGTGGGAGACTGAAGGAAATATGCCCTAGAGGCAATAATAAATTTATTATTTATTTCCTCATATCATGATAAATGTTTATTATTCATGCTAGAATTGTATTAACCGGAAACATAATACATGTGTGAATATATAGACAAACAGAATGTCACTAGTATGCCTCTACTTGACTAGCTTGTTAATCAAAGATGGTTATGTTTCCTAACCATGAACAAGGAGTTGTTATTTGATTAACAAGGTCACATCATTAGTTGAATGATCTGATTGACATGACCCATTCCGTTAGCTTAGCACCCGATCGTTTAGTATGTTGCTACTGCTTCCTTCATGACTTATACATGTTCCTATGACTATGAGATTATGCAACTCCCGTTTACCGGAGGAACACTTTGTGTGCTACCAAACGTCACAACGTAACTGGGTGATTATAAAGGTGCTCTACAGGTGTCTCCAAAGGTACTTGTTGGGTTGGCGTATTTCGAGATTAGGATTTGTCACTCCGAATGTCGGAGAGGTATCTCTGGGCCCTCTCGGTAATACACATCACTTAAGCCTTGCAAGCACTTCAACTAATGAGTTAGTTGCGAGATGATGTATTACGGAACGAGTAAAGAGACTTGCCGGTAACGAGATTGAACTAGGTATTGGATACCGACGATCGAATCTCGGGCAAGTAACATACCGATGACAAAGGGAACAAAGTATGTTGTTATGCGGTTTGACCGTTAAAGATCTTCATAGAATATGTAGGAACCAATATGGGCATCCAGGTCCCGCTATTGGTTATTGACCGAGAATGGTTTTAGGTCATGTCTACATAGTTCTCGAACCCGTAGGGTCCGCACGCTTAACGTTTCGTTGACGATATAGTATTATATGAGTTATGCATGTTGGTAACCGAATGTTGTTCGGAGTCCCGAATGAGATCATGGACATGACGAGGAACTCCGGAATGGTCCGGAGATAAAGTTTGATATATGGGATAATAGTGTTTGATCTCTGGAAGGGTTCCGGAATTCACCGGAAGGGGTTCCGGATGTTTCCCGAAATGTTTGGGTACGAGAACACGTTATTTGGGCCAAAGGGGAAAGCCCACAAGGTTTTTGGAAAGCGTAAAAGGAAGTTTTGCGGAGTCCAGGGGCCAGACGCCAGGGTCCCTGGCGTCTGGGTCCAGACGCCGGGAACCCTGGCGTCTGGCCCTGGAGTCCGAGAAGGACTCTTGCCTTTCGGGTGAAACCGACTTTGTGGAGGCTTTTACTCCAAGTTTCGACCCCAAGGCTCAACATATAAATAGAGGGGTAGGGCTAGCACCAAAGACACATCAAGAAACACCAAGCCGTGTGCCGGCAACCTCGTCCCCTCTATTTTATCCTCCATCATAGTTTCCGTAGTGCTTAGGCGAAGCCCTGTGGAGATTGTTCTTCACCAACACCGTCATCACGCCGTCGTGCTGCCGGAACTCATCTACTACTTCGCCCGTCTTGCTGGATCGAGAAGGCGAGGACGTTATTGAGCTGAACATGTGCAGAACTAGGAGGTGCCGTGCGTTCGGTACTTGGATCGGTCGGATCGTGAAGACGTACGACTACATCAACCGCGTTGATAAACGCTTCCGCTTAGCGATCTTCAAGGGTATGAAGATACACTCCCCCTCTCGTTGCTATGCCATCACCATGATCTTGCGTGTGCGTAGGAATTTTTTTGAAATTACTACGTTCCCCAACAATATTTCCTTCAGTCTCCCACTTGCACTAGAGTCAATAATCTAGTTCACATCATCATGTGATTTAACACCAATATTCATATCTGTATATGATTAACACCCATAGTTCACATCGTCATGTGACCAACACCCAAAGGGTTTACTAGAGTCAATAATCTAGTTCACATCGCTATGTGATTAACACCCAAAGAGTACTAAGGTATGATCATGTTTTGCTCGTGAGAGAAGTTTAGTCAACGGGTCTGTCACATTCAGAGCCGTATGTATTTTGCAAATATTCTATGTCTACAATGCTCTCCATGGAGCTACTTTAGATAATTGCTCCCACTTTCAATATGCATCCAGATTGAGACTTAGAGTCATCTGGATCAGTGTAAAAGCTTGCATCGATGTAACTCTTTACGACGAACTCTTTATCACCTCCATAATCGAGAAATATTTCCTTAGTCCTCTAAGGATAATTTTGACCGCTGTCCAGTGATCTACTCCTAAATCACTATTGTACACCCTTTCCAAACTCAGGGCAAGGAACACAATAGGTCTGGTACACAGCACATCATACTTTATATAACCTATGGCTGAGGCATAGGGAATGACTTTTAATTCTCGTTCCATTTTTTGCAATGGTCGGGCATTGAGTCTAACTCAACTTCATACCTTGCAACGTAGGCAAGAACTCCTTCTTTCACTGTTCCATTTTGAACTACTTCAAAATCTTATCAAGGTATGTACTCATTGAAAAATCTTATCAAGCGTCTTGATCTATCTCTATAGATCTTGATGCTCAATGTGTAAACAGCTTCACTGAGGTCTTTCTTTCAAATACTCCTTTATGCTTTCCAGAAGATTCTACATTATTTCTGATCAACAATATGTCATTCACATATACTTTATCAGAAATGATGTAGTGCTCCCACTCACTTTCCTGTAAATACAGGCTTCACCGCAAGTTTGTATAAAACTATATGCTTTGATCAACTCATCAAAGCGTATATTCCAACTCCGAGATGCTTGCATCAGTCCATAGATGGATCACTGGAGCTTGTACACTTTGTTAGCACCTTTAGGATTGACAAAACCTTCTGGTGGTATCATATACAACTCTTCTTTAATAAATCCATTAAGGAATGCAGTTTTTACATCCATTTGCCAGATTTCATAAAATGTGGCAATTGCTAACATGATTCAGACAGACTTAAGCATCGCTACGAGTGAGAAAATCTCATTGTAGTCAACACCTTGAACTTTGTCAAAAAACCTTTTTCAACAAGTCTAGCTTTGTAGATAGTAACACTACTATCAGTGTCCATCTTCCTCTTTGAAGATCCATTTATTTTCTATGGCTTGCCGATCATCGGGCAAGTCCACCAAAGTCCACACTTTGTTCTCATACATGGATCCTATCTCAGATTTCATGGCCTCCAGCCATTTCGCGAAATCTGGGCTCATCATCGCTTCCTCATAGTTCGTAGGTTCATCATAGTCTAGTAACATGACTTCCAGAACAGGATTACCGTACCACTCTGGTGTGGACCGTACTCTGGAAGACCTACGAGGTTCTTTAGTAACTTGATTTGAAGTTACATGATCATCATCATTAGCTTCCTCACTAATTGGTGTAGCAATCACTGGAACTGATTTCTGTGATGAACTACTTTCCAGTTCGGGAGAAGGTACAATTACCTTATCAAGCTCTACTTTCCTCCCACTCACTTCTTTCGAGAGAAACTCCTTCTCTAGAAAGGATCCATCTTAGCAACGTATATTTTGCCTTCGGATCTGTGATAGAAGGTGTAACCAACAGTTTCCTTTGGGTATTCTATAAAGACGCACTTCTCTGATTTGGGTTTGAGCTTATCAGGTTGAAACTTTTTCACATAAGCATCGCAGCCCCAAGCTTTAAGAAACGACAACTTTGGTTTCTTGCCAAACCACAGTTCATAAGGCGTCGTCTCAACGGATTTTGATGGTGCCCTATTTAAAGTGAATGCAGCTGTCTCTAATGCATAACCCCAAAATGATAGTGGTAAATCGGTAAGATACATCATAGATCGCACCATATCCAATAAAGTGCGTTTACGACGTTCGGACACACCATTATGATGTGGTGTTCCATGTGGCGTGAGCTGTGAAACTATTCCACATAGTTTTAAATGAGGGCCAAACTCGTAACTCAAATATTCTCCTCCACGATCAGATCGTAGAAACTTTATTTTCTTGTTACGATGATTCTCCACTTCACTCTGAAATTCTTTGAACTTTTTAAATGTTTTAGACTTGTGCTTCATTAAGTAAATATACTCATATCTACTCAAATCATCTGTGAAGGTCAGAAAATAACGATACCCGCCACGAGCATCAACACACATTGGAGCGCAAACATCGGTATGTATTATTTCCAACAAGTCAGTAGCTCGTTCCACTGTTCTGGAGAACGGAGTTTTAGTCATCTTGCCCAAAAAGGCACGGTTCGCAAGCATCAAATGATTCATAACCAAGTGATTCCAAAAGTCCATCTTTATGGAGTTTCTTCATGCGCTTTACACCGATATGACCCAAACGGCAGTGCCACAAATAAATTGCACTATCATTATCAACTTTGCATCTTTTGGCATCAATATCGTGAATTTATGTATCACTACGATCGAGATCCAACAAACTATTTTCATTGGGTGTATGACCATCGATGGTTTTATTCATGTAAACAGAACAACAATTATTCTCTGACTTTAAATCAATAACCGTATTGCAATAAACATGATCAAATCATATTCATGCTCAACGCAAACGCCAAATAACATTTATTTAGGTTTAACACTAATCCCAAAAGTGTAGGGAGTGTGCGATAATGATCATATCAATCTTGGAACCACTTCCAACACACATCGTCACTTCACCTTCAACTAGTCTCTGTTTATTCTGTAACTCCTGTTTCGAGTTACTATTTTTTAGCAACCGAATAAATATCAAATACCCAGGGGCTACTATAAACACTAGTAAGGTACACATCAATAACCTGTATATCAAATATACCCTTGTTCACTTTTCCATCCTACTTATCCACCAAATATTCAGGGTATTTCCGCTACCAGTGACCATTTCCTTTGCAGTAGAAGCACTCAGTTTCAGGCTTTGGTCCAGCTTTGGGCTTCTTCACAGGAGTGACAACTTGCTTGCCATTCTATTTGAAGTTTCCCTTTCTTTCCCTTCGCCCTTTTCTTGAAACTAGTGGTCTTGTCAATCATCAACACTTGATGCTCTTTCTTGATTTCTACCTTCATCGATTTCAACATCACGAAGAGCTCGGGAATCATTTTCGTCACCCCTTGCATACTATAGTTCATCACGAAGTTCTAGTAACTTGGTGATGGTGACTAGAGAACTTTGTCAATCACTATCTTATATGGAAGATTAACTCCCACTTGATTCAAGCGATTGTAGTACCCAGACAATGTGAGCACATGCTCACTAGTTGAGCAATTCTCCTCCATCTTTTAGCTATAGAACTTGTTGGAGACTTCATATCTCTCAACTCAGGTATTTGCTTGAAATATTAACTTTAACTCCTAGAACATCTCATATGGTCCATGACGTTCAAAACGTCTTTGAAGTCCCGATTCTAAGCCGTTAAGCATGGTGCACTAAACTATCAAGTAGTTATCATACTGAGCTAGCCAAACGTTCATAACGTCTGCATCTGCTCCTGCAATAGGTCTGTCACCTAGCGGTGCATCAAGGACATAATTCTTTTGTGCAGCAATGAGGATAAACCTCAGATCACGGACCCAGTCCGCATCATTGCTACTATCATCTTTCAACTTAGTTTTCTCAAGGAACATATCAAAATAAACATAGGAAAGCAACAACGCGAGCTATTGATCTACAACATAATTTGCAAAATACTATCAAGACTAAGTACATGATAAATTAAAGTTCAATTAATCATATTACTTAAGAACTCCTACTTAGATAGACATCCCTCTAATCATCTAAGTGACCACGTGATCCAAATCAATTAAACCATAAACGATCATCATGTGAAATGGAGTAGTTACCAATGGTGAACATCACTACGTTGATCATATCTACTATATGATTCACGCTTGACCTTTCGGTCTCAGTGTTGCGAGGCCATATCTGCATATGCTAGGCTCGTCAAGTTTAACCTGAGTATTCTGCATGTGCAAAACTGGCTTGCACCCGTTGTAGATGGACATAGAGCTTATCACACCTGATCATCACGTGGTGTCTGGGCACGACGAACTTTGGCAACGGTGCAGGGAGAACACTTTTATCTTGAAATTTAGTGAGAGATCATCTTATAATGCTACCGTCAATCAAAGCAAGATAAGATGCATAAAAGATAAACATCACATGCAATCAATATAAGTGATATGATATGGCCATTACCATCTTGTGCTTGTGATCTCCATCTCCGAAGCACCGTCATTATCACCATCATCACCGGCGCGACACCTTGATCTCCATCGTAGCATCGTTGTCGTCTCGCCAACTATTGCTTCTACGACTATCGCTACCTCTTAGTGATAAAGTAAAGCAATTACAGGGCGATTGCATTGCATACAATAAAGCGACAACCATATGGCTCCTGCCAGTTGCCGATAACTCGGTTACAAAACATGATCATCTCATACAATAAAATATAGCATCCCGTCTTGACCATATCACATCACTACATGCCCTGCAAAAACAAGTTAGACGTCCTCTACTTTGTTGTTGCAAGTTTTACGTGGCTGCTACGGACTTAGCAAGAACCGTTCTTACCTACGCATCAAAACCACAATGATAGTTCGTCAAGTTAATGATGTTTTAACCATCTCAAGGACCGGGCGTAGCCACACTCGGTTCAACTAAAGTTAGAGAAACTGACACCCGCCAGCCACCTGTGTGCAAAGCACGTCGGTAGGACCAGTCTCGCGTAAGCGTACGCGTAATGTCGGTCCGGGCTGCTTCATCCAACAATACTGCCGAACCAAAGTATGACATGCTGGTAAGCAGTATGACTTGTATCGCCCACAACTCACTTGTGTTCTACTTGTGCATATAACATCTAGGCATAAACCTGGCTCAGATGCCACTGTTGGGGAACGTAGTAATTTCAAAAAAAATCCTACGCACACGCAAGATCATGGTGATGCATAGCAACGAGAGGGGAGAGTGTGTCCACATACCCTTGTAGACCGAAAGCAGAAGCGTTAGCACAATGCGGTTGATGTAGTCGTACGTCTTCATGATCCGACCGATCAAGTACCGAATGCACGGCACCTCGGAGTTCAGCACACGTTCAGCTCGATGACGTCCCTTGAACTCTGATCCAGCCGAGCTTTGAGGGAGAGTTCCATCAGCACGACGGCATGGTGACGATGATGATGTTCTACCGACGCAGGGCTTCGCCTAAGCACCGCTACGATATTATCGAGGTGGATTATGGTGGAGGGGGGCACTGCACACGGCTAAGAGATCTCAAGGATCAATTGTTGTGTCTCTAGGGGGTGCCTCCGTCCCCATATATAAAGGAGTGGAGGAGGGGAAGGGGCCGGCCACCCTTGGTGCGCCCCATGAGGAGTCCTACTCCCACCGGGAGTAGGACTCCCCCCCTTCCTTGTTGGAGTAGGAGAGGACATGGAAGAAGAGAGGGGGGAAAGGAAAGGGGGGGCGCCGCCCCCCCTCCTTGTCCAATTCGGACTTGGGGGGGGGGGGAGGGGCGCACGACTGCCCCTTGGCCGCCTCTCCTCTTCCTCCACTTGGGCCCATGAGGCCCATTAACCTCCGGGGGGGATCCGGTAACCCCCCCGGTACTCCGATATATATCTGATAACCCCTGGAACCATTCTGGTGTCCGCATATAGTCGTCCAATATATCAATCTTCATGTCTCGACCATTTCGAGACTCCTCGTCATGTCCGTCATCACATCCAGGACTCCAAACTACCTTTGGTATATCAAAACACATAAACTCATAATATAACCATCATCTAACTTTAAGCGTGCGGACCCTACGGGTTCGAGAACTATGTAGACATGACCGAGACACGTCTCCGGTCAATAGCCAATAGCAGAACCTGGATGCTCATATCGGCTCCTACATATTCTACGAAGATCTTTATCGGTCAAACCGCATAACAACATACGTTGTTCCCTTTGTCATAGGTATGTTACTTGCCTGAGATTCGATCGTCGGTATCTCAATACCTAGTTCAATCTCATTACCGGCAAGTCTCTTTACTCGTTATGTAATGCATCATCCCGCGACTAACTCATTAGCTACATTGCTTGCAAGGCTTATAGTGATGTGCATTACCGAGAGGGCCCAGAGATACCTCTCCGACAATCGGAGTGACAAATCCTAATCTCAAAATACGCCATCTCAACAAGTACCTTCGAAGACACCTGTAGAGCACCTTTATAATCACCCAGTTACGTTGTGACGTTTGGTAGCACACAAAGTGTTCCTCCGGTAAACGGGAGTTGCATAATCTCATAGTCATAGGACCATGTATAAGTCAGGAAGAAAGCAATAGTAACATACTAAACGATCAAGTGCTAAGCTAACGGAATGGGTCAAGTCAATCACATCATTCTCTAATGATGTGATCCCGTTAATCAAATGACTACTCATGTCTATGGCTAGGAAACTTAACCATCTTTGATTCAACGAGCTAGTCAAGTAGAAGCATACTAGTGACACTTTGTTTGTCTATGTATTCACACATGTACTAAGTTTCCAGTTAATACAATTCTAGTATGAATAATAAACATTTATCATGAAATAAGGAAATAAATAATAACTTTATTATTGCCTCTAGGGCATATTTCCTTCACAAGTCTCCACGATTAAGCATAGCAAGTTGGCACTCAATACAAGGTGATATGAGAGATGAAACTAATGGAGACAAGAGACAATGATCATGACAAATCAAGTGAGAGGCATGAACATATATGTCATCAACCCAAGAAAGCGAGTAAGAGTGGAACATGGGTGATGCAACAAAGCAAGCAATCATAGTGATCAAGTCAAGCAAGCTAGTAGTGCGAAGATGCAACATGCTAGAAGGAATCATGGCAATCATGTCATGTGTGCAAATAGTGGGCATATGTAATGCACATGACATATCACAATCATGAAAACAAGATATGATCAAAGGAGGTTCATGGTGTTGGCAAGAAGTCCTATGTAAATAGCAATGGAACATCATGACTCTCCCAACGCAACAAGCAACAATAGCATGGGGCACAAAGAAATTATGGCAATAGCTACTAGGATCTCCACCAAGCATGCAAATACACATAGGAGTATCAATATTGTGAATCATGGGTAGATGCAAGCAAGGGTCACAATTGTTGGGGAACGCAGTAATTTCAAAAAATTCCCTACGATCACGCAAGATCTATCTAGGAGAAGCATAGCAACGAGCGGGGAGAGTGTGTCCACGTACCCTCGTAGACCGAAAGCAGAAGCGTTATGACAACGCGGTTGATGTAGTCGTACGTCTTCACGATCCAGCCGATCTCAACACCGAACGTACGACACCTCCGTGTTCAGCACACGTTCAGCTCGATGACGTCCCTCGTACTCTTGATCCAATTAAGGCCGAGGGAGAGTTCCATCAGCACGATGGTGTGGTTACTGTGATGATGAAGTTACCAGCGCAGGGCTTTGCCTAAGCACTATGATGACATGACCGAGGTGGAATATGGTGGAGAGGGGCATCGCACACGGCTAAAACAATCAACTTGTGTGTCTATGGGGTGCCCCCTTCCCCTGTATATAAAGGAGTGGAGGAGGGGAGAGCCGGCCCTCTCTATGGCACGCTCAAGGGGGTGAGTCCTACTCCCAGTAGGAGTAGGTATCCCCCCTTCCCTAGTTGGAGTAGGAGAAGAAGGAAGAGGGAGAGCGAGAGAAGGAAAGGGGGGCTGGCCCCCTTCCCAATTCGGATTGGGCTTGTGGGGGGGCGCCTCCCACCTTGGCTGCCTCCTCCTCTATTCCACTATGGCCCATTAAAGCCCATTAACTCCCCGGGGGGTTCCAGTAACCTCCCGGTACTCCGAAAAAATGCCCGAACCACTCAGAACCTTTCCGGTGTCCAAACATAGCCTTCCAATATATCAATCTTTATGTCTCGACCATTTTGAGACTCTTCGTCATGTCCGTGATCACATCCGGGACTTCGAACAACCTTCGGTACATCAAAACACATAAACTCATAATACCGATCGTCATCGAACGTTAAGCGTGCGGACCCTACGGGTTCGAGAACTATGTAGACATGACCGAGACACCTCTCCGATCAATAACCAATAGCGGAACCTGGATGCTCATATTGGTTCCTACATATTCTACGAAGATCTTTATCGGTCAAACCGCATAACAACATACGTTGTTCCCTTTGTCATCGGTATGTTACTTGCCTGAGATTCGATCGTCGGTATCTCAATACCTAGTTCAATCTCGTTACCGGCATGTCTCTTTACTCGTTCTGTAATGCATCATCCCATGAATAACTCATTAGCCACATTGCTTGCAAGGCTTATAGTGATGTGCATTACCGAGAGGGCCCAGAGATACATCTCCGAAGCACGGAGTGACAAATCCTAATCTCGATCTATGCCAACCCAACAAACACCATCGGAGACACCTGTAGAGCATCTTTATAATCACCCAGTTATGTTGTGACGTTTGATAGCACACTAAGTGTTCCTCCAGTATTCGGGAGTTGCATAATCTCCTAGTCATATGAACATGTATAAGTCATGAAGAAAGTAATAGCAATAAACTAAACGATCATAGTGCTAAGCTAACGGATGGGTCAAGTCAATCACATCATTCTCTAATGATGTGATACCATTCATCAAATGACAACTCATGTCTATGGCTAGGAAACTTAACCATCTTTGATTAATGATCTAGTCAAGTAGAGGCATACTAGTGACACTCTGTTTGTCTATGTATTCACACATGTACTAAGTTTCCGATTAATACAATTCTAGCATGAATAATAAAAATTTATCATGTTATAAGGAAATATAAATAACAACTTTATTATTGCCTCTAGGGCATATTTCCTTCAACAATTGCATGGCAAAATCATGTAAAGAGGCATAACATGCAAAGTGAACAAGATACAATGGGCATAAAGTAACAAGTGATATATAGCACGTAGCCGTGTGAGAGCCAAGTAGAAGAGAAGCGCGTAGTCGTTGCGCGAAGGGAACGGTGGTAAGGATAGTCCACGGGATCCCAAATCATCTTTGCTCTCAAGAGCTTGTTTTGTCAACTCGTGGGATTGTGAGGTTGACGAGTATGCATGTGTACCTACACAAAACAAAGGGAAAGTGAAAATTATGTGTGCGTGGTATATGTACACATCATCCATTATGATGTGCACGTGCTTGTGTTGGTTAGCACAAAATATCCAATGCTCAAATAAATGAGATGCGTGATATAGAAACATGTCATCCATCATGATAGGTTTGTTGTTATGTATGACATAATGGAGACTCAAATTGTGTCATCCATCACAATAAATATGCAGAGCATTGTTATTCATGGAATGCATATGTTGCACGCAATTATGGGAATCATGCAAAGTATGGAATGCATCAAAATCTCCTAACATGTATGAGGAAACTATGAGGGTCTCCTCCTGAGCATTAGTGGAAACATCACATTGAGAATATTGACAACATCCAAAAACAACGCATATTTGGAACAATGTGATCATGGCATGGCATAGTAGATGAAATGCGCAAATCATGTAAAGGAAGCATGGCACTATCATCACATGAAAAAAAGCCAATGACCATCATCTCGCCATCTATGCCAAAGTGCAAATGGGATTTATTTTAATGGGGCATGCATAGTTACTATGTTGAGATTGAAATGATGCAATATGGGAGATCTCACTCATAGAATATGACAAGTTTAATGGATTGTCAAACATGACGTGACCAATAGAATTTTCACATGATATCCTATGGAGCATAGCATCACAACTAGGCAATTCAACATGCTCATCATCATATTCATCATAAATAGGTAAGTCATGACATGAAGAAGTCGCACTAGCATGAAGCATGGGAATAGGTGGATCGACATGATACAAGCAATCATTGGTAAGATATTCCACTAGTGGGACAAGCGAAGTACTGTCACCTATGTTACCTTTGGAGCACCGCTCATGTGTTGTAGGTGAGGTGTCGAAGACCAAGTCATGGTCAACTTCATCTTGATGGAACCATGTGGGGGCTGCATCATCATCCACCATGGCTATCGTCGTCTCCATTGGAGGTATGGATTTGTCGAGGATAGGCATGCCATCATTAGGAGACCTAGCACCAAAGAACAAAACACACTCGAAGTAGAGGTTAAGTCGTTAGAAATCATAGTGGCCTCACATGCAGTGTCAACTACCTCACTCACTAAGTGTTGTGGCTCACTCACTCCCTCTTGGATGCTCTCACTCGTATGGTTGGTGGAGTCACTCAAATGGCTCTCAACCACACATAGGATGTGTGCCATGCTCTCATGTGTGGGACTAGTGGTGGTCACACTCATCCTCTCATAGGAAATGCTCTCAATGTTACATATGGTGGAGTCACTCATGTCACTCATGTGGTGGTGGCTCTTCTCACATGGGAATTGGGGCATCTCGTCATATGTGGGTGTTGGAGAGATGTAGGTGCAAATGTCCCCATGCTCAACTCCTATCGCCGCCTTGGTTGAAGGGATAGTGTCGGTGTCAAAACCGGCGGATCTCGGGTAGGGGTCCCGAACTGTGCGTCTAGGCGGATGGTAACAGGAGACAAGGGACACGATGTTTTTACCCAGGTTCGGGCCCTCTCGATGGAGGTAAAACCCTACTCCTGCTTGATTGATATTGATGATATGGGTAGTACAAGAGTGGATCTACCACAAGATCAAGGAGGCTAAACCCTAGAAGCTAGCCTATGGTATGATTGTTGTAATGGTTGTTCGTCCTACGGACTAAAACCCTCCGGTTTATATAGACACCGGAGAGGGCTAGGGTTACACAGAGTCGGTTACAATGGTAGGAGATCTACATATCTGTATTGCCAAGCTTGCCTTCCACGCCAAGGAAAGTCCCATCCGGACACGGGGCGAAGTCTTCAATCTTGTATCTTCATAGTCTTGGAGTTCGACCGATGATGATAGTCCGGCTATCCGGACACCCCCTAGTCCATGACTCCCTCAGTAGCCCCCGAACCAGGCTTCGATGACGATGAGTCCGGCGCATGTATTGTCTTCGGCGTTGCAAGGAGGGTTCTCCTTCAAATTCCATGTGCCTGCCGAATAGTGTCCGGCACCCTTACAAATGTTGCGCTCCTTGGCTTCCACGCCCGATAATGGCCCTCTTCAACGCGTCGCACGAATGCGATAGGCCAGGGTATCTTTTATATTTTTTCCCCTAGCTGCACAAATAACCTGCCTATAAGAGAGGCAAGAATCCACATCCAAATCACACCATCTTCCTTCCGCGAGTACTCATCGCAGCGCTTCTGACCAAAAATCCATTCCATCATGGACCGTCGACACGGCTCCTCCTCTCGCGCTCCCAGCCCTCCGCCAGGAGATTGGAGGAGATGTTCTGTTCCGCACAACGAGCTGGTGACGCTCCAAGCGGAGGGATATCTTCCTCCGGCCTTTATGGTCCCGGTCCGAGCCGGGCTGGCAACTTACAAAGGCGGAAAGCAAGCGGAGGCCACCCCTAGTCCCTCCAAAGGGGAACGGGTGTGCTTCGTCCCTTATCTAATAAGGGGGCTCAGATTTCCCATCCACCCGTTTCTCCGGGGGCTTCTGGAGTTCTACGGACTCCAGCTTCATCACCTCACGCCCGCCTCCATTCTGCACATCGCGGGTTACGTAGCTCTTTGCGAGCTGTTCCTGGGCATCGAGCCCCATTTTGCGTTGTGGAAGAGACTGTTTTGCCTCGTACCCCGTTCTCACGAGGGGTCAATATATCAAGTGGACAGAGCCGAAATATGGCGCATCGCCGGGACCGGATATCTATCCGGAACCCCAAAGAAGGCGTCCGAAGACTGGCCTTCGGAATGGTTTTATGTGGAAGACGTTCCACTGCCGGACCCAGTTCGGATCGGCCTCCCGGAGTTCAGCAAGGCTCCTCTGAAGAAGCGCCTAAGTTGGCGCCCACGGAGCCCTCAACAGGAGGAAGACAGGAGCGTCCATTACTTGATGGGCCGGATTAGGCTGATGGCCCATTCCGGATTAACCATGATTGGAGTCATGGCCGTATGCATCATGCGAGGGGTGCAGCCGCTCCAATATAGGGGCTACCCCATGTGGGATTTCAACGGGGAGAACGACGCCACCCGTCATGGTCGTAAGGGGCCGGGATCGGCCGCGGATCTGGTAAAGATCCTGTCCGGCCTGTACAAGGGGAGAAAGAGGACTTCCTCCAGACAAGCCCATCTAATGGGTTCTCCATGAATAACCCTCGGAGCTGGGTAAGCGGACATTTATTTATCCGACTCGTGCTTTCAAAGTTAAATACCTTACTTTATGGTTTTGACACAGGAACTACGCCGGAATGTGGAGAGCATACATAGTCCGGCTCCACAACCCGAGGATCCGGGAAGATCCCTTGATCCGGCCTTCGAAGAGGATCCGGACATAAAGGTGGAGCTAATTGACGGGGTGTTCCACCAACTCAGCATGGACAATGCTCTAGTCGCCATCACGGCTGACTACCCCGGCCTAACTCCGGCTTCCCTGGTAATTATGATCGGAGTCCTGACATTATTACTTCATCCTTGCGTATTTCTGACCACCGTATACAATGGTGTCTCGCAGGAGGTGCCTTCAAGGCAGGAAGCCGAACCCACGGCGACTGACCAACAAGGGTCAGTCCGGCCCAGCAGGCGGAAGAGGAGTGCGGTGCGAATCGAAACGTCACCGCAACGGTATAGCTCGCAACCGTTATTCAGGAAAAGGATTCCCAGGAGGTGTATTAACACTCGTGACTTTTCCAGGAGAAAGAGTACTCGCCGGACTATGCCCGGAGAGGTTGCCAACCAAGCCTCCGCCCGCCAGGCTCCAACACCTGGTCCGGAGGGGGAGGCGAGCGCAAGGCGCGAGCAGGATACTCCTCCAGCGGAGGATGCCGACAGGCTGACCGCCACCAGGTCTGAGGTGGAGAGCGCCATGAATCATAGGCGTCGCCGGACAGTTCTGCGCGACGCGTGTTTCTCCACAAAGGCGTTGAATGCTTTTAACGCGGGAGACGCGCACCTCCGTGCCGCTCAAGATGGTTTAACTAGAGCCACGGAGCAGTATGTAAAAGACATACGGGTAAGAGATTTTAATAGCTATATATGCCAGTAGCCCCCGAGACTTAAAGTAGTTAAAGTAACTGATTTAAGGATCATTTGATATGCAGGATCTTACGGAGAAGAATGCCCAATTGTCCCAAGAGCTAAAAGAGTGCAAAGCCCAACTTGAGGCCACACTAGCTGCCGCAGAAGGAGGCACAGAGACCCCCTCCGGTAACACATTATTTCAGAAAAGATAAGCAGTGTGCGGCGTGCGTATAAATCTGACAATGATATTGCAGATGTTGCCGGACTTGATCCGGACAAGCAACAGCTACTACGCCAGCTGAAGGCTAGCGATAGGGTGCTTACAAAGGTGCAGCAGGAGAGGAACAAACTCCAGGATGCCCACGCCCAGCTTGGAGAAGAGCTGAAAGGTGTTCGGGCCGAGCTGTCTGGCTCCGTGAAGGAGAATCAGCGGCTTCGTCGCGGCATCTATAGTAAGTGCTTGAACGAACTCCTTTGAAAAGAAGAGTTCGGCGAGGAAGTCAATTGACAAAAATATGTCTGTAGGTGTGCTCACAGGTCGCCCTGCGGAAGAAATGCCCGGTTCAACGGGTGACTAACTTCTCGAGCTGGTGCAACTGCTCGAACGTGTTCGGCAGGCAATGAGTGGCGTCGTCCAGGCCTTATGGCCATCCTTCTCCCTACCCGAGGGCCTTGGAGAGCTTGCGGAGAAGCTTTAGGGAGCGCGGCAGCGCTTCCGTTTATGGAAGATATCGGTCTGCCGTCAAGGTGCCAGGGAGGCCTGGGCCATGGTGAAGACGCGGTACAAGAAGGCGGATCCAAACCACATGACCGAGGTTGGACCTGTGGGGCCCGATGGGAAGGAGATCCCTGTGAGCTTAGTGTACGGCCAAGTAGAGTTGGCCGCTAAATATTCCCAAGGGGACTATAAATTAGACAGCCTGTTAGACGGGATTGAGGAGGAGTACAGTCAGTCAATTTGACGATGTATTTAAAATGACATGTTAAATGCCTTCTAGCCGGATTGTAGATCATTTGTCTTTTCCGACCTTTTCGCTTCAACCTTGGGACCCTAGAGTCCGGAGTGTGTCCGAATACCTTCTCGGTTATGAAAAGAAAAACTGGGGCATGCATGGAGACCAGGCGTAGGGGTCATTAGTGCTTTATCAGACAAGTGCCCAACTAGTTATGTTATATTACATGGTTAGTAAGAAACATCTTCCAGGGAGAATAGTTCCGTTAAGGGTTCCTTTCCCTGGGAGGCATGCCCTAAAGTGCATGTCCGGACTGCGAAAAGAGCAGGAAAACATCTGGGGGCAGATAAATAAATGTGTACAAAATCATCTTTCAAGTCACCGACCGAATATTCCCTTAAGAACGCTAGCTTTCGGCTTCACCCAGTCTGAGGTACACATCCGGCTGACCCGGCAGTAACAATCGCAGAGGTGCTCCCTTTACCTCCTAGCCGAACAATCGGAAATGTAGGGGTAAGCACAGGAGCCAGGCAACCCAGCTTGGCCAAAACTTAAGTCATATCGATGCATATAATGGTGAATAAAAGGTACATGTGGAAGTTTAACACATGTGCTGGGCATGAAGCCCGTATAAGTAAGCTTCTATTAAAGAAGCCCCCAGGTATAATGAGTGCGGGTAGCACATCAAGTGTGTGCGAACGATGCACAAATAGGCCCTCAAGGGCTTTTATGAAAAAGGTGGCAAAAAAGAGAGAAACAAAAGACAGCTGAAGTGTAAAAAGGTGGACGGAGGAAGGAGACGAACTCTTAGTCCGACGCTAGGCGTAGAATCTTCGGAGGCGGGCTGCGTTCCATGGGTTCGGCTCGAGTCGGTTGTCCGATGCATTTCGCAGATGGTATGCTCCGCCGGTCAGGACTTGGTCGATGATGAAGGGGCCTTCCCATTTGGGCTTGAGTTTGTCCTTTTTCTTGTCCGGCAGGCGTAGAACTAGTTCGCCAACATTGTAAGTTTTTGCCCGTACTTCTCTGCTTTGATATCTTCGAGCCTGCTGCTGATAGAATGCGGAACAGGCCTTTGCCACGTCGCGTTCCTCCTCCAATGCGTCCAAGCTGTCTTGCCGATCCAGCTCGGCTTCTCTTTCTTCGTACATGCGCACTCGAGGTGAGTCATGAATTATGTCGCATGGCAAAACTGCCTCTGCGTCGTATACCATAAAGAATGGTGTGAATCAGGTAGTACAGTTGGCGTGGTCCACAGCTCCCAGAGTATGGAGTCCAGCTCCTCTACCCAGTGCGTGTTAGATTCCATAAGGGACCGCACTAGTCTGGGCTTGATGCCGCTCATTATCAGACCATTTGCTCGCTCAACTTGACCGTTGGTTTGAGGATGATAGACTGAAGCGTAATCGAGCTTAATGCCCATACTTTTGCACCAAAGTTTGACCTTGTTGGCCGTGAAGTTCGTGCCGTTATCGGTAATGATGCTATGGGGGACGCCATAACGGTGTACTACCCCGGATATGAAGTCTATCACTGGTCCGGACTCTGCCGTTTTAACTGGCTTGGCCTCTATCCATTTGGTGAATTTGTCCACCATGACCAATAGGTACTTTTGCTTGTGGGTTCCCCCTTTAAGGGGTCCAACCATGTCAAGCCCCCAGACCGCGAACGGCCAGGTAATGGGTATGGTTTTGAGGGCGGTGGGTGGCATATGGCTCTAATTAGCAAAGAGCTGACAGCCGACGCATTTTTGGACTAAGTCCTGAGCATCTGCCCGGGCCGTCGGCCAATAAAATCCTGTACGGAAGGCCTTACCTACAAGGGCCCGGGCTGCAGTGTGGTGTCCGCCTAGTCCGGCGTGTATTTCAGCCAAAAGATTTCGCCCTTCCTCTTCGGAGATGCACCTTTGAAGGACTCCGGTTGTGCTTTTCTTATAAAGTTCTCCCTCATGGACCTTGTAGGCTTTAGATCGCCGAACTATGCAGCAGGCCTCATTTTGGTCTTCGAGAAGTTCCTGCCTAATTAAGTAGGCTAGGAATGGTTCTGTCCACGGGGCAATTACCGCCATTATTTCGTGGGCTGAAGGTGTTATTTCGTCGGCTGAACCGCCGATTATGTCAGATTGTTCTGTGTTGGGTGGTGCCGTTGCTTCCGGGTTGTTATTTCCGGACTCCTCTTCCCATAGTACGGATGGCTTGAAGAGCCGCTCCAGGAAGATGTTTGGAGGGACAACGTCACGTTTCGCGCCGATGCGTGCCAACACGTCGGCTGCTTGGTTATTATCCCGGGCTACATGGTGGAATTCGAGTCCTTCGAACCGAGCTGACATTTTTAGGGCAGCGTTACGATAGGCTGCCATTTTCGGATCCTTGGCGTCAAAGTCTCCATTTACTTGGGATATTGCAAGGTTTGAATCCCCGCGCACCTCTAGGCGTTGAATACCCATGGAGATTGCCATCCAGAGACCATGTAGGAGGGCCTCGTATTCGGATGCATTGTTGGAGTCTGTGTACATTATCTGAAGTACGTATTGGACTGTGTCTCCGGTTGGGGACGTCAATACGACGCCAGCCCCCAAGCCGGCCAACATTTTTGAGCCGTTGAAATGCATAATCCAATTGGAGTATGCGCCGTACTCTTTAGGGAGTTCGGCTTCGGTCCATTCAGCGATTAAGTCAGCCAAGACTTGCGACTTTATAGCTCGCCGAGGTTTATAAGTTATATCGAATGGTAAGAGCTCAATGGCCCATTTTGTAATTCTGCCCGTCGCGTCGCGGTTGTTTATAATGTCGTTGAGGGGCACTTCGGAGGCCACTGTTATCGAACACTCTTGAAAGTAGTGTCGGAGCTTCCGGGATGCCATGAACACCGCGTACGCTATCTTTTGATAATGCGGGTACCGGGACTTGCAGGGATTTAAGACAGTGGATACGTAGTACACTGGTTTTTGAAGAGGGAATTTATGCCCTTCTGTTTCTTGTTCAACGACGAGCACCGCGCTTACAACTTGATGTGTTGTCGTGATATATAACAGCATTGGTTCGCCCAGGTTAGGCGCAGCCAGGACCAGATTTGTTGCCAATATGGCTTTTATTTCTTCAAGTCCGACAGTGGCAGCATCCGTCCACTCGAAGTGTTCGGTGCGCCCGAGGAGGCGATAAAGGGGCAATGCCTTTTCTCCCAAACGGGAGATGAAGCGGCTTAGAGCCGCCACGCATCCAGTCAATTTTTGTATTTGTTTGAGGTCTTTTGGAATATTCAGTTGTGACAGAGCTCGGATCTTGGCTGGGTTTGCTTCAATTCCTCTACCGGATACAATGAAGCCCAGGAGCTTTCCGGCTGGTACGCCGAAAACGCATTTTTCTGGATTCAGCTTAATGTCATATGCTCGGAGGTTGTCGAATGTGAGCCTCAAATCGTCTACTAAAGTTTCGACGTGTTTGGTTTTGACGACTACGTCGTCTACGTATGCCTCTACTGTTTTGCCGATCTGGGTAGCCAGACATGTCTGAATCATGCGCTGATTTGTTGCGCCGGCGTTTTTGAGTCCGAAGGGCATCATGTTGAAGCAGAATCGTCCGTATGGAGTGATGAATGCCGTTGCGGCTTGGTCCGCCTTCGCCATCTTGATTTGATGGTAGCCGGAGTATGCGTCAAGGAAGCACAATGAATCATGCCCTACAGTAGCATCGATTATTTGGTCGATGCGGGGAAGGGGGAAAGGATCCTTTGGGCAGGCCTTGTTGAGGTCTTTAAAATCGACACATAGGCGCCAGGATTTGTCCTTCTTTGGTACCATTACCAGGTTTGCTAGCCAGTCCGGATGTTTGATGTCTCTGATGAATCCGGCTTCCAGTAGCTTGGCTAGCTCTTCTCCCATTGCCTGTCTTTTGGGTTCGGAAAATCGCAAAAGAGCCTGTTTGACTGGCTTGAATCCTTTTAGGGTGTTTAGGCTGTGTTCTGCCAATCTGCATGGGATTCCTGGCATATCTGAAGGGTGCCAGGCAAAGATGTCCCAATTTTCCCGAAGGAATTCTCGTAGTGCGGCGTCTACATCAGGGTTCAACTGTGCCCCGATGGAGGCCGTCTTTGTTGGGTCCGTTGGATGGACCTGGAATTTGACTATTTCGTCCGCTGGTTTAAAGGAGGTGGACTTGGATCTCTTATTGAGTATCACATCGTCCCTATTCACTGTGGAGCGCAGCGTAGTGAGTTCCTCCGCCGCTAGGGCTTCGGATAGTGCCTCCAGGGCTAATGCGGCTGTCTTGTTTTCGGCGCGGAGTGCTGTGTCCGGATCACTGCGAGAGTGATTATTCCGCCGGGCCCGGGCATCTTAAGCTTCATGTACCCGTAATGGGGTATGGCTTGAAAAATTGTGAATGCCTCTCGTCCTAATATAGTGTGATATCCGCTGCTGAACGGGGCCACTTGGAACGTGACCTCCTCGGACCTGTAATTATCCGGCGAGCCGAAGACCACATCAAGTGTGATTTTTCCTGTGCAGCGTGCTTCCCGGCTAGGGATTATTCCTCTAAAGGTTGTGCTGCTTTGCTCAATGCGGCTCCAGTCTATTTCCATTTTTTGAAGAGTTTCCTCGTATATGAGGTTTAATCCGCGGCCACCATCCATGAGTACCTTTGTAAGACGAAAGCCATCCACTATTGGACTGAGGACCAATGCGGCCGGTGCTCGGGCTGTTCGGAATTTAGGTTCGTCGCTGGCATTGAAGGTGATGGCCGTGTCGCTCCATGGATTTGTTGTTGCTACTTGGTAGACTTCGGCGAGGTTGCGGATTGTTCGTTTCCGCATATTATTTGATGCAAAAGTCTCGAAGACTGTTGACACCGTACTGGTACTGTTAGAGTGGTTCTCTGGGGTTAGAAGCTCTTCGCCACTTTTGGCCACCTGCCGCAGTATCCATATGTGTTGGAGTGGCGCCTTCTGTACCGTGGATTTTACAGGGTCCGCTGAGCCACCCCTCCAGTACGGTTCCGTGCCCTTTATGGGATTTTTGCTTTTTGGTTTTTGTACCTGGTGCCTGAGTATGATGCACCCTTTTGTTTCGGACTAGGGTTGTATTCGGAGCCGGATTGTCCCAAAACTTAGTTTTGGTTTTCCGGAAACTCTCCATCGCACAGTACTTGCGTACTATGGATGCCAGGTTGGCGAATCGTGTTATTTCACGACGACTTACGGCGTTCAAGATTCCATTGTCCGTGCAATTATTGCAGAAAATTGAAATTGCGTTTTCCTCACGGCAGTCTTTTATGCTGTCCATAACCAGGAGGAATCTGGCCCAGTAATGATGTACTGTTTCAGCGGGCTCTTGCCGGATTTGAGATAGATCGCATATGTTTGGGTGGGTGGGTGGAATTGAATCCGGAACCCTACCCATCTCGAGGCTCAAGGGCCAGAAAGTTTCCGAATTTGGAAGCTTGGTTTGCTGGACGTTGTCCAACGAGTATGGTCCGATGTCTGACTTTAGGTTCAGTGCTTGATCGACGTCCGTCCCTCTGCGGAAATCCGACATGGAGGGTTCGGGAGTCCGGACATAACTAATTTTTAATGTAGAAGAAGAATCGCCGCGTTGTTCCTCTACCACAGCAACGTGGTGGGTAACCTGGGGAGAGTTAATCTCTCTCAGATCGGTTTTAAGCCCAATCTGATTGTAGTCTGTAGCGACTCCCAGGGCGGCGATGCGATCCAAGAGCTTGTTTACGGACAAGAGCTCTATTGGATCCAGCTGCTCGGCGAATTCCGAGTTGACGTGAAGATTGCTTTTGATGACCCGAGAGGTCATCGTCGAAGCGGTGGCCGAACAGGCGGTCATGAGGAAACCACCTAGCCGGATAGTTTGGCCAGCGGCCAGGGCTCGGGTAGGGGGTCCCGAACTGTGCGTCTAGTCAGATGGTAACAGGAGACAAGGGACACGATGTTTTTACCCAGGTTCGGGCCCTCTCGATGGAGGTAAAACCCTACTCCTGCTTGATTGATATTGATGATATGGGTAGTACAAGAGTGGATCTACCACGAGATCAAGGAGGCTAAACCCTAGAAGCTAGCCTATGGTATGATTGTTGTAATGGTTGTTCGTCCTACGGACTAAAACCCTCTGGTTTATATAGACACCGGAGAGGGCTAGGGTTACACAGAGTCGGTTACAATGGTAGGAGATCTACATATCCGTATTGCCAAGCTTGCCTTCCACGCCAAGGAAAGTCCCATCCGGACACGGGACGAAGTCTTCAATCTTGTATCTTCATAGTCTTGGAGTCCGGCCGATGATGATAGTCCGGCTATCCGGACACCCCCTAGTCCAGGACTCCCTCAGATAGTCCCATGCTCAACCTCCTCATCCATAACGCCTCCAAAGATGAATGCCGTAGGAATTGGCAAAACATCACTCTCCTCAGAGACCAAAGATAAAGTCTCATGTGCGGTCTCGTAGCTTGACTCGGAGTATGAGTCCAATATGGGCGCCATCTTCATGTTGTTGAAGAGGTTCATGCTCGTCGTCGTGGTCGAAGAGGTTGGTGTCGCCCTCGCTTGTAGGTAGTCGCCTTGTTGTTGAAGATGTCGATGTAGGCGAACTCACGGGAAGTAGGCGAAGATGTCGTACATCCAAAGGCGAAGATGCCTTGAGATCACTTGGTGAAGATGCCAAAGTGGTGGTGGTAGCCGTAGCTCCGTCTTGGTGGTGCTCATCTCGCGGTCTTCCCTTTTTCTCATGAAGCTTGGACTTGGCGTGAAGTAGGGCTTGTTGGGACCTGTACATTTGCGCTTGGTGAGCATCTTCATGATGATGGTGTCGTTGTCGTACTTGAGCTCGTAGTAGATGTCATTCGTCGTCGTCGTGCACATGATGCTTGGAGGTGACCTGCCCTTCATGACAATGTGGATCACGAATGTGATGGTGGTCGCCATGTAGATGTGGACATGGACGAATTGCGCTTGCATCACATGGGCGCTCCGAAGACGATCGACTTGCTCGCCGTCGCCTTGAGGATGATGAAGGGGAAGAACGGTTGATCAACAAGGTCCGAATCTCCTCCATCCTTGAATCTTCCTCCTCCTTTTATGCGGAAAAGCTTATTGTCGAAGTAGTCTCTTGTATGTGCTTCGGAGTGTCGTATGTCGATGGCAAGGTTGTCGATGCGCTCTCGCAATCTTGATTGTGCGCCTTGCATTTGTCGTTGTAGATCGAAGATGGACGCTTTGGTGATGTAGTTGTTCGCGCTGTTGTTGTTGTCTAAGACCGGAGATGAAATGCCTTTCCTATCCATCACAAGACTCGAGCAAATATGAGTGGAAGAAAGGAGAGAACTATACAAAATGTACCTTGACCAATGTTGAAGATGGATCAATGATCACTCAATGATGTAACAAGGAAATAGCACAATTGGTATTGATCTCGTCGATTTCTCACACCTACACAAGTAAGGCTTATAGTGGAGCTCGGTGAGGATAGTGGCACAAAAATTTGATGCAAAATGTTAGCAAGAGTCAATAATGTTGAAAGAGATTCACAAATTCTCAAGTAAAACAAGTAGACCAATAGCAATATGTGGCACACGGAAACACACACACGGATGATAAATGGGGTCGTGCAACCAAGGAATGAGCACAAAATGTGCAATCCACGGAAAACGCTCGTGTTGCACAACTCAAGAGAGACACTAGCACGACTTCTCTATAGGCCGAAACGACACTTGTGCACAACCTATGATATGCAAAATGGATAGACTTTCTATCCCAAGTATGCTATGTATGTATGGTTCCTGGTGTTCCTCTCAAGATGATCCAAGATGATCGGATATGACAATCTTATATGCAATGTGGTATGATGCTATGGCACTTGCTTACAAGCTTCTTTGCTCTCTCTTTTTGCTTAAAAGCTTATTCCTTTTTTTGTATGGCCACTTTTGCACAATGCACAACCAAGATAGCAATTGTATATATGCGGGAACAAACTTGTGGCACAAGAGATGACATGATACCAAAATGATACCAATATGATATGGTATATATGCAATAGAAGGTGTAGACCAATGATCACTAATGTGCACAAGTAACGTTGCCGGCAATACTCAAATGGCTAGTCTCGATGGGCAAGTGACGCAAAATGTGCTAGGGGTTAACAATGCAATTGCAAGGGGAATGTACAATGGTGTTGTTGAGGTTACCATCCTTAATGATGACGACCTCGAGGCGATGATGAGTGGCAGTGTTCTCGATGTAGAACCGTCCCTAATTAGCCGAAACACCTTAGGAAACTGAAAAATCGCGAACTCAAAATCTCAAATATCAAATGTCAAATGGTGGTAGCGGAAAAGCGGTGGTGGCTTTGCACTTGACAATGCGGAAGTGGAATGATGGGTTATGTGAGTCAATGTTGAAGTGACCGTCCCTAAGTAGCCGAAACACCTTAGGAGACTCAAGCCACAACTCAAACAAGCTCAAACAAAATTGGGTTAAGTTGGGGTGGCGGAAATGTATGATGGGCAAGCCTATGCGGAAGTGGTGGTGGTGTTTGATGAAGAAGCAACCGTCCCTAAATAGCCGAAACACCTTAGGAGACTCGAATCACTACTCAATCAACCACTAATGCTATGGGGAACAAAAACGGGTTAGGTTGCGAAAGGCTATGGTGGCTATGCAGACGATATGGTGGAGGGCCTAGGCAAACTTGCCAAATTTCGGAAAATTAGATGGAGTTAAAAGGTGTTGATAGTATTTTGTGGGGTGGGGGATGTCAATAGCTTCAAAACGAGCTGAAGAACGTCAAAATCGGAGTTCGGATGAATTAGTTATGGACAAAACAAAAATCAGCCGAAGTTGATATCTACAGGTGTCGGACGTCCGGTAATGGACGGATGTCCGGTCGTCGGACGTCCGGTGGGGCTCGGAAATCCGCTGTTTCAGCTCGGGTTAGGGCTTCCAGTCGTCCGGTAAAGGTCGGACGTCCGGTGGGTCTGGGTCAACGCGGGATTTGAGCTCCGGGGCGCGATTTTGGGCGGAATTTGGGGATGTTGGGGTCAAAATTGACGAGATTTCGTGGATGAAAGATGGGGAAACTTGGGGAAATGCTAGATCCACTCGAAACCAAGCAAATCCATGGATCAAAATCAACAAAACTTCATCAAACCAACAAATAACAAAAAAAATTGGAGTTATTTTTGGTGGGGATTTTCGAAATTGGGGAAGAACACAACAAAATCAAGCTAGAAAAAGAGGGGTAGGGGCTCCAAATTCATGATCAACCTTGCTCTGATCCAAGATGATGTAGGGTAGAACCCTAGATGCCCGATCTTTCACGAAATGGAGGGGATCCTACGAAGAACACGAAGAACACGAGGGGAAACACGAGAGAATCACTCAAACCAATAAGATGCGATCACATATGTGCTAGATCCTCAAAATACAAAGAGATACACGGTCTGAATCCAACAAAGGACGATACAAACGGTAACTAGTTCATCTCCATGAGGAGGTCTTGAGCCCACGATGGGTCTTCCTGTGAGGGGTCTTGAATCCAAGATGGATCTTTTCCATAGAGGCCGCGGTCTCTCTCGTGGAGTAGATCCGTATGGATGAGCAAAACTCTATCTCAAATGAGCTAATCCTTTGCTAACCCTAACTAGGAGGAGGTGGAGGAGTATATATAGTCTAGGTCCACGAAGGGGTAAGTGGGAGAGGGATACATGGGCCTCGGGCCCGATCTCTATGCGCAGACAGGTACCGCACGTCCGGTGGGGTACCGGTCGTCCGGTCGCTCGCGGGCGTCCAGACGTCCGGTAGTCGCCGGACTTCCGTCATTTTGGCTCGGATGGGGTGGCACCGGATTTCCGAAGATGTCCGGTCGTCTGGGAGGTGTCGGACGTCCGGTCCTGGACGGACGTCCGGTAGTCGCCGGACTTCCGTCATTTTGGCTCGGATGGGGTGGCACCGGATTTCCGAAGATGTCCGGTCGTCTGGGAGGTGTCGGACGTCCGGTCCTGGACGGACATCCGGCCGCTATAGCTTGCGATGGCTGGGACTTGGGTAGGCTGGGGCTTCAGGCGCCGAACGTCCGGTCCAGACCGGTCATCCAGTGACTTCCAGGCGTCGGACGTTCGGTCCAGACCGGTCGTCCGGTGGCTGTAGATTTCCGGAAGCTTCTTTGTTTGGTCCTTGTACTTGGTGTGCTCGCCGTCTTGTCCATGGTCTTCCTCTTTGTTCCTGGTCATGCATAGCACATATATTTGAGGTAGTAGCCATGTCTCACATGTGGAAAGTGATGGTTCGGAGAGGAGCGATTTCACCTTGCGTCCAATGGCGTATAGTCGAGGTCTCGTCTTATGTATCCTTAGGTTATGACGAGTGGTCGAAGTGGACATGGGGATGATCGTAGGATGCTCCGCATCATTGTCTCTGTCTTATTGTTTGATTTCTCCATTGAATAATCCATTTTGACAGTAACTCAAGACTAAATAACGGAAAGGTAAACACTTGCTAGCTGAAATTTCTAGAATTCAAGGGAAGAACGTTCCAATTGAACCATGCTTGGGAGAAAAGTATGATCTTGAGACAGTCCAAGAGACCACCACCCTCCACAAATAATAAAGGTCACGTCAAATGGAAATACACACATTCCCTAGAATATTACACCGTTGCCTCTCTGAAAATGACACCGCCCGGAAATATATATGTGAGTACAAGTGGCAGAAGCTTCAAGTTGCACCCATTCAGCTTTAAAAGTCAAGGGTCTATCTGGCTATGAAGTGGAAATAGACTTTTAAAAAACGCCCTTCATGAATTCCAAGAAAGCAACAGGTTGCTCTGAGCCACAAAGGACTGAATAATGCTCCATCATTATCAGCCTCCCTGGTTGGCCGGTTGGGTTAGGTATAGGTGTATTTGTACCTAATTCTTCCAGCTCAACAGTTATATTAGTACAGATCATATCAGCAAAGGAACAAGAACAATTATATCAGTACAGGTCAGGTGGACAAATAAAAAGAGAAGAACCAGATGCTGAGCCCACAACGTTTCATGCCCTCGAAGACCTGTCAGTTAGACAACTCAAAAGTGCTCAATAGTACGACATGAAAGATATCATTATTAGCAAGGCCACTGTATCTACTATTTTGTTGGGGAAAACATATATTAGAGAAAGATTCCCTGATGATTGGCACTGAGCTGACAAAAAGTATGGCCACAATGTTAGCTGCCTAAACATGTTGATCCAGGAAATAGTGTAACATGAGCAGAGAACTTCCATTAAATACCTTGAAGAGTGATTTTTCTGATAAAATTACATTTGGTATTGATTGGAACCAGCACTGACTGAAACAGCGGTAGGAAATGGAACACAATCACACATCTAAATCTAGAACACCACGTACAAGATTTATCCCAGAGGATATTATTATCAAGCACTGACTGGCTATCTACATGTAGGGCCCAGGAAGAAGCTAAATCTTAATTACACAAAGCCTCATTTTTGTTCGCGAGAGCTAAAACCCATGGACAGGAACCGGTGTTTTGCAGAGTTTTCGGCACCGAGTTTATACCGAATCAACCTCTTCAACCTGCTGACGAGCAAGATATCTCTCTCTTCGTTCCTTCTGAAATAGGAAAAATGGAGAATGTGATCACATGGTGCACAGACGCATCTCGGGCATTAGTAAAAGACTGGACTATTGTCATTAAAAACACTCGAGCACTGATCTTACCCATTCATCTATCACAAGCCCTTCACCAACGATAGGGGGGCTAGTGTCTTCTGGAGGCTTCTTGCGTGCCTCGAGAGCTGCTTCAGCTTCAGCGAGCTGACGCTTGAGTCTGTCCAGTTGCTTCCAGGAAGAGATTGCCACAAATGTGTAAGGTGAATTTGCTGCTCCCCAGAATTGTATTGTACTCAGAGCGAAAGCAAGAGAAATGATGGGGCTCTGATGTCACTTACTGCGCTAGGACGCTCAGCATCCAAGAAAATAACCCGCAGAATTTGCTCAACTGCAACCTGATCTTTCTGCTCATCGAACTGTGACATACGAGAATATAGGTAAAACTTAAGAGAAAAAAAAGAAACTACAACAATAAGACTTTAGGCGATTGGACGGTCTCAAGGGGCAAAAGGACATACAAATTCTGGAACATACTCCACAGGCCCTTTAACTTTCAGGCTAACAATCTTGAACTTGACCTTGCACTTCTGATCTAAAGGCTTCTCGTTGTTCTCAGGATGCTCCACAAACTTGAACACTGGCATTGAATGGTTGAACAATGAAAAAAGAGGGGAAGAAAAACAAAGAAATGCACATCAAAGGTTGAAATCAGCTTTGCATTACCTGTAGCTATGATGGTTTCTCCTGGAGCAAGTATGCCGCCGGGAGGCCTCATGAAGCAGCTCTTTGGTGCTGTTGTTTGGAACTAAAAAACAGATAGGACATGCGTTCCATTACTACACCTTATTATTGTTACTCCCTCCGTCACGGTTTAGAAGGCGAGTTTGGAAATTCTCTGGGACCTAGGTGGTTATCTATTGGTTGTGAGATGGGCTAAAAAATTAGCATTCACACTGCGCATGCATAAAGAAATAGTACTATCGGAGTACTAATTAGCTACTAGAAATAAATGCAATGCGCCTTAAACCTTGTCTATTGTGAAAACGCACGTAAATTTAACTGTGCCTTCTAAACTGTGATGGAGGGAGTACATCAAACCAACCTAGTAGTAACAAGGAAAAAAATGTAAAACCACTAGCATTCAAGGTCAAGTTATGGGATTTAATTCATTGAAGGAAGGACTTAATTAATTTATCCCCTAATTTAATGAAGAGATTAGTGGAGGGAGGGAAGTGTTGTTACCTTGAACGCCACATGGGACTTGCTGACGTTCTTGATCCTCACCGCGCTACGGACTTGCTTGCCAGGCTCATCTGCACGGTCAAAAGGTATAAGGCACTTAATTCATGCAAATTGGAGCCTTTGTTTTTCAAACATGGCCATCTATTAATCGATTATTAAGCTGCCAAATCAGAAATTTCACATAATGAAGCAGGGCAACTCCAAAGATTCACGTGCCAAGAACAATCAAATAAAGAACCCAATTCAATACAATCCAATCCAAACGTAGCAGGAGAGATGGTTGAAAGCGGGCAGTCTTGGGCGGACTAACAGCTCGGCAGGAAAGTAGAAGCCGCCGCCAAGAAGCAGAGGAAGGAGAAGAAGAGTAAGAAGGTTTGATGACGCATACGTACATGGGAAGTAGAGCTTTGATGGCGGGTCGAGCCGCAGCCGCCGCCTGGTAGGCAGCAGCGACCGTATCGCCGCGGCACCAGACGACCCGCCCGACCCCTCCGCGCCCCCTCCCTCCGCCAGAGGCGGCGGTGGGCCGGACGCGGTCCCCCACAGAGGCATGTGTCAGCTCCCGCCGCGTCGTCGCCCCCCTCTTGCTGCTGGTCGTGCCCCTCCGCCGCGGCGCGGAGCCCCCTGCAGCACCAGCACCAGCAGAGGATCGTCGCTCGTCGTGGGAAGCCGTCGAGCGTGTGATGGTGCGGGGCGCCTTGGTTGGAGTGGTTGGGCGGGCGAGTGGAGGTCAAGGAAGAAGAATATTATTGGGGCGGGGTGGACGAGAGGAGAGCTGCAGTCAAGTGCGTTCTGAGAGGGGCGTTCTTATGGTGGATAGACGGCGGTGGGGTCACCTGTGCAGGTTCTGCTACTAGTGCACTTTAACCCTCCCTTTAACCCTCCTTCCCTTCCATCCTGATTGGTGATGATTGTCAATGGTGACTGGCTGGCTGGCTATTAACATTAGCGATTTTTAAGTGGGTGCCATGGTAGTTAAAAGAGAAAAATGGACCGCCAGTCACTTAACTTGTGTCGTGTGCTCACTTTAGTCACCGCACCCAAGAATACATCCATTACGGCCACTAAATGCGACAAGATGATTATACGGTCATTGTTGAGCGTGTTGAGCTTGTACGCGCCGTTGTTGACCATGTGTTGACCATTTACCGCGCCAGCTGGCAGGAAGCGTCCGCCTGCATGTTGTTTTTCACAAAAACCCCTGGTGTCGTTGTAAATGGATCAAATCCCCTTGCATGTACGTCTTCGATCACACCGAAGCAGGGTGCGGCGCATGGGAGAGGAAGGTGATCGCCGCTGCCACCGGCTCATCGCCGGCGGAGAGGCATCAAGGGGGTCAAGATGCGTGGTTCGTCAACCCCTGTTCGTCTGGGGGTGCATAGGCGTGGCAGCAATGGCCCCTATTCGTCGCCCTGACAGTGCGCCGCCCCAAACTACAATAAGCCCCATTTTTTTCGTCAAGCCTTGGATTCTTGGGTTGTTAATCTGCAATATTTCGTTTCAGCATCAATTATCTTGGGTTAGTTTGATAGGGTTGCCCCATTGGAGTAGAGATTTCGCTAGGGTTTCCCGCATGATTTGGGGGTTTCAGAGTAGGTTTTTAGCTATACAAAGGAGGTACCTTGTAGTTGATTCTGATGCATTTGTACATGTTTTAGTCGACAATATTTCGTTTGGGATCATCCATTTTGAGGTAGTTAGATAGGGTTGCCCGCATTGGAGTGTTGATTTCACTAAGGTTTTATACGTGATTTGGGAGTTTCGGAGTAGGGTTTTAGCTTTGTAAAGGAAGTGCCTTGTAGTTGATTCCGATGCATATGTACATGTTTTATTCTTCGAAGGTGCATGGAGAAAAAAACTATTTAGTTTAACCATGGTGGATATTTCCATGGACGTGGTAGCAACCATTCTTATGTAAGTGCTCATGTTGTGTGGTATGATGAACTAGATGCTGTGACATGGTCTCCAATTATGGTTGAACACTTAGTTGAGGAGATTGGGTTGGAGATGGCAGGCGGATTAAAGGTGTATTATTTGATTCCTATTTTGTTAATCAAGCAGAACGGGTTGAGAGAAATCAGAGGTCATGAAGACACTGATCAGATGCTGGCATTTCTGTCTCTTGGTCACAACTCATTCAGTCTTTTATATGGACCATTATGACCTTACGAAGGATGATGTGGTGAATTTCCCAATAACCCACCTGCCCCCAGTGTTCCTTCCTACAAAGACTAGGAACAATGAGCCAGAAAGTAGTGAAGCAGCACATGTACAACCAGAGAATGCTAGATATGAAAATGAAGATGCAGAACATGTAGATGAACGTGTAAATGAAGATGCAGAGCATGTATATCATCCTATTCCTATATAGGTGATTTACATAGAGAGTCCAACGGTGATGTTAGTAATTATATGCTTGCAAAGAGGAACTGCTTTGTTGGCAATCATGAAGGTGCAAGAATGGTAGAGCCAGAGACCATTGTCATACAACCATCACAACCAAAGAAAATTCACAAGAATGTTAGTAAGCAAGAAGCAGTGAGCAGCAGAACAAGAAGACATCAATTCTTCGTATGAAATGGGAGTTGAAGACGCAATTGTTGACAATGATTCAGATGGTTTGGACTTTGATCCTGGTGCCACAGTAGACAGTGACTATGACATTAGTGATGGTGATGATGATCTATATGCAGACAATGTGGATACGGATGAACATGAGGGCGGAAAGGACAAAGGGAAGCAGGGAGTTCAAGCTACTAAAAAGGGAAAGGGTACAAACAAAGGAAAGGAGAAAGTTGGAGATGAAGGAAAAGAGGAGCAATAATATGAACTATATGAGTCCGAAGGTGACAATTTGTCGCCAGCAAATTCAGATGATGAAGAAGTGTACACGAAGTTCAAGGCTTTTAGGGTAGAGGACCTACATTGTCCTAAGTTCCATGCTGACCAAGTTTTCCAAACAGTTGAATTGCCGAGGAAAGCCATCAAAGAATAATATTGCAAGAATAGAGTTAATGTCAAGTTGCCTATGAATGATAGGAAAAGATTAAAGTCCAAATGTGATGATGATTGTACTTGGTACATGCGGGCCTCATATGATAGCAGAACCAAGTGCTCCATGATCAAGAAGCATGTCAATGAACACACATGTGCAAAGAAGTGAAGGATCATGGCTTTCAATGCTACATTCATTGCATAGAAGTACTTGGAGAGCTTTAGAGCTGCTCATGATATGAACTTGAGAAACTTCGCAAGGGTTGTGCAGAAGGAGTGGCATATGACACCAACAAGGACCAAGTTGCAGAGGGCTGGGAGGCTGGCTATGAAGATCACCCATGGTGATGAGGAAGGGCAATACAAAATGATTTGGGACTATGGCAATTAGCTAAGAAGGAGTAGCCAAGGTTGCTCCTTCTTTGTAGCACTTGACGAAGAAGCAAGGTTCAACAAATCCTACATGTGCTTAGATGCTTGCAAAAGAGGGTTCCTTCAGGGATGCATGCCTATAATCTTTATTGATGGCTGCCATATTAAGAAAAGGTATAGAGGACAGTTGCTGAGTGATGTGAGTATAGATCCAAATGACTGTATTTTCCCAATTGCAATAGTTGTTGTTGAAGTGGAGGACAAGCCCAACTGTGTTGCTTCCTTGAGGGAGTAAAAAATTATCTGGGCATTATCAACACTACACCATGGTCAACTATATCTAACAAACAAAAGGCATAAACTGAAAATTGTGGAATTCAATTAAGGGCTGTTGTGATAGGTTAGGTTATGAGCTTATGATTGCATTGTTGTACCTTTGCACGGACTAATCAATGTGCGGATGAGCTATCTCTAGAATCAGAACATAGGTTCCGTGTGAGATACACGTGATAGAATTTTTAGCAGCTTCACAAAGGTAATGCATTGAAGAATCACTTGTGGAAGATTGCAAGAAGCAACACATCAACTAAGTATGAGCAACACATGAATGAGATGAAGGAGCTAGGTATTGATGCATACAAATGGTTGCATGAACTGGAACCACATACATGGGTGAGAGATTTTCAAAGTGATCTACCTAAGTGTGATATACTACTGAACAACAACTGTGAGGTCTTCAACAAGAGCAAAACCCTAACTATGATATCCTACATACATCTTACTTAGGTGTACTAACTGTATTATGATATTTGTTTCCACAAATACATTCTAGAGGCAAGAGAGCTTCCTATGCTATCAATGATTAAAAGTATCAAAGGTCAATGGATGACAAGGCACTACAACAAACAAATAGAAGTTGAATAAATGACAGGACACGTCTGCCCCAAGATCAAGAAAAAGGTAGAGAAGATGATTGAATGGGCAAGTACATGCTATGTGAATGGGGCAGGAGATGGAATATGTCTCGGGATGGAGACAGAGCAAGAGATTACATTGTAGTTGCTAGAGATGGGAGAAGAGTGGGACCCATGTGTGCATGCTATAGCATGTGCAAGACATGAAAGAGTTGATCCTCTATAGTTGGTACATCAACACTAATCTATGGAGATGTTCAATAAGGCCTACAATAACACAAAACAGAGCAATTAAAATGAGATTTAAGGGGTAGAGCAGTCTGACGGCTGTTCGGGTGTCCGCTTTGGGATTTTCCCGATCGACCCCTACTAGATATATCCATGCAAATACAAAACATAGTGGAGAATATGAATGGCTCCCTTCAACCGCCAATGTACCAGAAACATGTTGGAAGGCCATGCACAAATAGAAGGAAAGCTCCAGGGGAAGTAGTTTGCAGCAATGGAGGCAAGAAGTTGTGTAGACATGGTATGATCATGCACTACAACTACTGTGGTGAGCCAGATCATAGTAGGAAAGGCTGCCTTGATGGTCGTACCCTAGGAGCTACCTTGTCCTCATCAGTACACATCCTCATTGTCTCGGATTGGCACCCCGGATAGTACAACCCTTACTGAAATTAAATTTATTGACATCATGCTCTATACTGATTTATTGAAAATCCACAACGAACTCTTCATTTCACATCATTGCTTCAAGACTCGATCACCAATGAATGAATCACACTCTCTTAAGAGAGACAATGAATTGTTCAATTGAATTACATGCTTAAAGACTTGATCATAAGCCCAACCATGAACTTTTTTGAGTTTCACCAAAGAACTACATTTTAGTCATTTCTTATTTTTCACATGAACATCATCTTCATCATATTTGGTTTACTCATTGAACTAAACCTTAATGCCTCAACTTCTCTTCACTTACTTTTTCTTGATAATAATATATTAATCCATTAGTCTCACTGATATTCCATCTTGCATCAACAATATATGAAATATTTCTTCATATATAATTTCATAAAATCATTGGTCCATAAGAATTACCATCCATAATCAATACTCAATACATATTTCTTATCTTCATGGCTTTCATCCTTGAATCCATCCAATATTTTTCAAGCATTACCTATAAATTCATTCATATACATCTCAATGGAAACATTAGTCCACAGGGATTGTCATTAATTACCAAAACCACATTGGCTCTACATGCATTTTCAAAGATGTTGTATCAGGTTGATGAACTACACTTTCTTGGTTGAATTCAACCTTCAAGATTGAAAATCCATGATCCAATATTTGTTTGTTGGACCGAACAATATGAAGGAAATATGCCCTAGAGACAATAATAAAGTTGTTATTTTATATTTCCTTATTCATGATAAATGTTTATTATTCATGCTAGAATTGTATTAACCAGAAACTTGATACATGTGTGAATACATAGACAAAACTATGTGTCCCTAGTATGCCTCTACTAGACTAGCTCGTTGATCAAAGATGGTTAAGTTTCCTAGCCATGGACATGAGTTGTCATTTGACAAACGGGATCACATCATTAGTGGAGTGATGTGATGGACAAGACCCGTCCGTTAGCTTAGCATAATTATCATTCATTTTTATTGCTACAGCTTTCTTCGTGTCAAATATATATTCCTTCGACTACGAGATTATGCAACTCCCGGACACCGGAGGAATGACTTGTGTGCTATCAAACATCACAACTTAACTGGGTGATTAAAGATGCTCTACAGGTATCTCCGAAGGTGTTTTTTGGGTTGGCATAGATCAAGATTAGGATTTTTCACTCCGAGTATCGGAGAGGTATCGGTAATGCACATCATATGAAGCCTTGCAAGCAATGTGACTAATGACTTAGTTATGGTATGATGCACACAGAATGAGTAAAGAGATTTGTCGGTAACGATATTGAACTAGGTATGAGGATACCGATGATCGAATCTCGGGAAAGTAGCATACCGATGACAAAGGGAATAACGTATATTGACATTGCGGTTCGACCGATAAAGATCTTCGTAGAATATGTGGGAACCAATATGAGCATCCAGGTTCCTCTATTGGTTATTGACTGGAGAGGTGTCTCGGTCATGTCTACATAGTTCTCGAACCCGTAGGGTCCGCACGCTTAACATTCGTTGACGATATGTATTATATGAGTTATGTGTTTTGGTGACCTAAGATTGTTTGGAGTCCCAGATGAGATCACAGGCATGACGAGGAGTCTCGAAATGGCTGAGAGGTAAAGATTGATATATTGGACGATAGTATTCGGACACCGAAATGGTTTCGGAAAGGTTCGGGTATTTTTCGGAGTACCGGGAGGTTACCGAAACCCCCCCGGGGAATTGTTGGGCCTACATGGGCCATAGGGGAGAGGGGAGGTAACCCACAAGGGGTGGCCGAGCCCCCCTCCCATGCGGAGTCCGAATTGGACAAGGGGAGGGGCGCGCCCCCTTTCCTTCTCCTCTTCCCTCTCCCTTCCCCTTTTCCCCCTCCATGAGAAGGAAAAAAGAGGGGGGGGGGCGAATCCTACTATGACTGGGAGTCCTAGTAGGACTCCCCCTCCTTGGCGCGCCCCTTGTGGCCGACCTCCTCCCCTCCTCCTTCATATATGGGGGCAGGGGGGCGCCCCAAAACACATCAATTGTCTTAGCCATGTGCAGTGCCCCCCTCGACTGTTTACTCCTTCGATTATATTGTCATAGTGCTTAGGCGAAGTCCTGCGCGGATCACATCACCAACACCGTCACCACGCCGTCGTGCTGACGGAACTCATCGAATCGTTTGTACCTCTACTAGATCAAGAGTTCGAGGGATGTCATCGAGCTGAACATGTGCAGAACTCGGAGGTGCCGTACGTTCGGTACTTGATCGGTTGATTCGAGAAGACGTTCGACTACATCAACCACGTTAAGTAAATGCTTCTGCTTTTGATCTATGAGGGTACGTGTACACACTTTCCCCCTATCGTTGCTATGCATCTCCTAGATAGATCTTCCGTGAGCGTAGGAAATTTTTTGGAATTGCATGCTACGTTTCCCAATAGAGGCATCCGAGTCAGGTCTATGCGTAGATGATATGCACGAGTAGAACACAAAGAGTTGTGGGCAGTGATCATCATACTACTTACCATCAATGTCTTATTTTGATTCGGCGGTATTGTTGGATGAAGCGGCCCGGACCAACCTTACATGACCGCGTTCATGAGACTGGTTCCACCGACAGACATGCAACTAGTTTTCCATAAAGGTGGCTGGCGGGTGTCTGTTTCTCCAACTTTAGTTGAATCGAATTTGACTACGGCCGGTCCTTGTGAAGGTTAAAACAGTAAACCTGGTAAATCACCGTTGTGGTTTTTGTGCCGTAGGTATGTACGGTTCATGCTAGCAGCTCGCAGCAACCACGTAAAACTTGCAACAAACAAAGTAGAGGACGTCTAACTTGTTTTTGCAGGGTATGTTGTGATGTGATATGGTCAAGACATGATGTGATATAAAGATTGTTGTATGAGATGATCATGTTTTGTAAAAGTTGTCGGCAACTGGCAAGAGCCACATGGTTGTCTCTTTATTGTATGAAATACAAGGGCTATGTAATTGCTTTACTTTATCACTAAGCGGTAGCAATAGTCGTAGAAGCAATGGTTGGTGAGACAACCACGACGCTACGATGGAGATCAAGGTGTCAAGCCGGTGACGATGGAGATCATGACGTTGCTTCGATGATGGAGATCAAAAGCACAAGATGATGATGGCCATATCATGTCACATATTTTGATTGCATGTGATGTTTATCTTTTATGCATTTTATTTTGCTTAGTACGGCGGTAGCACTATAAGATGATCCCTCACTAAAATTTCAAGGTATAAGTGTTCTCCCCGAGTATGCACCGTTGCAAAAATTCTTCATGCTGAGACACCATGTGATGATCGGGTGTGATAGGCCCTACGTTCAAATACAATAGGTGAAAGCCAGATTTGCACATGCGGAATACTCAGGTTAAACTTGACGAGCCTAGCATATACAGATATGGCCTAGGAACACTGGAGACCGAAAGGTCGACCGTGAATCATATAGTAGATATGATCAACATAGTGATGTTCACCGTTGAAACTACTCCATCTCACGTGATGGTCGGACATGGTTTAGTTGATTTGGATCACGTATCATTTAGATGACTAGAGGGATGTCTGTCTAAGTGGGAGTTCTTAAGTAATATGATTAACTGAACTTAATTTATCATGAACTTAGTCCTGATAGTTTTTTGCATATCTATGTTGTAGATCAATGGCCCGTGCTACCGTTCCTTTGAATTCTAATGCGTTCCTAGAGAAAGCTAAGTTGAAAGATGATGGCAGCAACTACACGGACTAGGTCCGTAACTCGAGGATTATCCTCATTGTTGCACAAAAGAATTATGTCCTTGATGAATCGCTAGGTGAACCACCTGCCCCAGCAAGTGCAGACATTGTGAATACCTGGCAGTCGCGTGTTGATGACTACTCATTAGTTCAGTGTGCCATGCTTTACGGCTTAGAATCTAGACTTCAAAGACGTTTTGAACGTCATGGACCATATGAGATGTTCCAGGAGTTGAAGTTAATATTTCAAGCAAATGCCCGAGTTGAGAGATATGAAGTCTCCAACAAGTTCTATAGCTGCAAGATGGAGGAGAATAGTTCTGTTAGTGAGCACATACTCAGAATGTCTGGGTACCATAATCACTTGACTCAACTGGGAATTAATCTTCCAGATGATTGTGTCATTGACAAATTTCTTCAATCATTGCCACCAAGCTACAAAGGCTTCATGATGAACTACAATATGCAAGGGATGGAAAAGACTATTCCCGAGCTCTTCGTGATGCTAAAAGCCGTAGAGGTAGAAATCAAGAAGGAGCATCAAGTGTTGATGGTTAACAAGACCACTAGTTTAAAGAAAAAGGGCAAGGGTAAAAAGAAGGGGAACTTCAAGAAGACTGACAAGCAAGTTGTCACTCCCGGGAAGAAACCCAAAGTTGGACCCAAGCCTGAAACTGAGTGCTTCTACTACAAAGGGACTGGTCACTTGAAGCGGAAGTGCCCCAAGTATTTGGCGGATAAGAAGGATAGCAAGGTGAACAAAGGTATATTTGATATACATGTTATTGATGTGTACCTTACTAATTCTCGTAGTAGTGCCTGGGTATTTGATACCAGTTCGGTTGCTCATATTTGTAACTCGAAGCAGGGACTATGGATTAAATGAAGATTGGCTAAGGATCAGGTGACGATGCGCGTCAGAAATGGTTCCAAGGTTGATGTGATCGCCGTCAGCACGCTACCTCTACATCTACCTTCGGGATTAGTTTTAGACCTGAATAATTGTTATTTGGTGCCAGCGTTGAGCATGAACATTATATCTGGATCTTGTTTAGTGTGATATGGTTATTCATTTAAATCGGAGAATAATGGTTGTTCTATTTATATGAGTAATATCTTTTATGGCCATGCACCCTTGAAGAGTGGTCTATTTCTGATGAATCTTGATCGTGATGATACACAAATTCATAATATTGATGCCAAAAGATGTAAAGTTGATAATGATAGTGCAAATTATTTGTGGCACTGCCGCGTGGGTCATATCGGAGTAAAGCGCATGAATAAACTCCATAAAGATGGACTTTTGGAATCACTTGATTATGAATCATTTGATACTTGCGAACCGTGCCTTATGGGTAAGATGACTAAAACTCCGTTCTCTAGAACAATGGAACGAGCTAGTGACTTATTGGAAATAATACATATCGATGTATGCAGTCCAATGAGTGTTGATGCTCGTGGCGGGTATCGTTATTTTCCAACCTTCACAGATGATTTGAGCAGATATGGGTATATCTACTTAATGGAACACAAGTCTAAACATTTGAAAAGTTCAAAGAATTTCAGAGTGAAGTGGAGAATCATCGTAACAAGAGAATAAAGTTTCTACGATCTGATCATGGAGGAGCATATTTGAGTTACGAGTTTGGCCTTCATTTAAAACAATGTGGAACAGTTTCACAGCTCACGCCACTTGGAACACCACAGCGTAATGGTGGTCCGAACGTCGTAACCGCACTTTATTGGATATGGTGCAATCTATGATGTCTCTTACCGATTTACCACTATCGTTTTGGGGTTATGCATTAGAGACAGCTGCATTCACTTTAAACCGGGCACCGTCAAAGTCCGTTGAGACGACACCATATGAACTGTGGTTTGTAGCAAACCTAAGCTGCCGTTTCTTAAAGTTTGGGGATGCGATGATTATGTCAAAAGGCTTCAGCTCGATAAGCTCGAACCCAAATCGGAGAAATGTGTCTTCATAGGATACCCTAAGGAAACAATTGGGTACACCTTCTACCACAAGTTCGAAGGCAATTTTTTTGTTGCTAAGAACGAAACCTTTCTAGAGAAGGAGTTTCTCTCGAACGAAGTGAATGGGAGGAAAGTAGAACTTGATGAGGTAATTGTACCTGCTCTCAATTTGGAAAGTAGCTCATCCGAGAAATCAGTTCCCGTGCCTACACCAACTAGAGAAGAAGCTAATGATAAAGATCATGAAACTACAGATCAAGTTGCTACCGAACCTCGTAAGTCTAGTAGAGCACGATTCGCACCAGAGTGGTACGGTAATCTTGTTCTGGAGGTCATGTTACTTGAACATGATGAACCTATGAACTATGAAGAACTATGATGAGCCCAGATTCCGAAAAATGGCTTGAGGCAATGAAATCTTAGATAGGATCCATGTATGAGAACTAAGTGTTGGGGAACATAGTAATTTCAAAAAATTTCCTACGCACACGCAAGATCATGGTGATGCATAGCAATGAGAGGGGACAGTGTTGACCATGTACCCTCATAGAACGTAAGCGGAAGCGTTATGACAACGCGGTTGATGTAGTCGTACGTCTTCACGATCTGACCGATCCAAGTATCGAACGTACGGCACCTCCGAGTTCAACACACGTTCAGCTCGATGACGATCCCCGGACTCCGATCCAGCAGGGTGTCGGGGATGAGTTCCGTCAGCACGACGGCGTGGTGACGATGATGATGTTCTACCGACGCAGGGCTTCGCCTAAGCACCGCAACGATATGACCGAGGTGGAATATGGTGGAGGGGGGCACCGCACACGGCTAAGGAACGATCACGAAGATCAACTTGTGTGTCTAGAGGTGCCCCCCTGCCCCTGTATATAAAGGAGCCAAGGGGGAGGGGGCGGCCAGCCAAGGAGGACGTGCCAAGGGGGAGTCCTACCCCCACCGGGAGCAGGACTCCCTTCTTTCCTAGTTGGAGAAGGAGAAGGGGGAAGGAGGAGGAAGAGGGGAAGGAAAGGGGGGGCGCCGCCCCCCTCTCCTTGTCCTATTCGGACTAGGGAGGGGAGGGGCGCAGCCCACCTCTTGCCTCCTATCCTCTTCTCCCATAGGGCCCATGAAGTCCCAATAACCCCCGGGAGGGTTCCGGTAACCCCCCGGTGCTCCGGTAAAATCCTGATTTCACCCGGAACCATTCCGATATCCAAATATAGGCTTCCAATATATCAATCTTTATGTCTCGACCATTTCGAGACTCCTCGTCATGTCCGTGATCACATCCGGGACTCTGAACAACCTTCGATATATCAAAACTTATAAACTCATAATAAAACTGTCATCGTAATGTTAAGCGTGCGGACCCTACGGGTTCGAGAACTATGTAGACATGACCTAGAACTATTCTCGGTCAATAACCAATAGCGGAACCTAGATGCTCATATTGGCTCCTACATATTCTACGAAGATCTTTATCGGTCAAACCGCATAACAACATACTTTGTTCCCTTTGTCATCGGTATCTTACTTGCCCGAGATTTGATCGTCGGTATCCAATACCTAGTTCAATCTCGTTACCGGCAAGTATCTTTACTCGTTACGTAATGCATCATTCCGTAACTAACTCATTAGCTACATTGCTTGCAAGGCTTATAGTGATGTGCATTACCGAGAGGGCCCAGAGATACCTCCCCGACAATCGGAGTGACAAAACCTAATCTCGAAATACGCCAACCAAACATGTACCTTCGGAGACACCTGTAGAGCTCCTTTGTAATCACCCAGTTACGTTGTGACGTTTGGTAGCACACAAAGTGTTCCTCCGGTAAACGGGAGTTGCATAATCTCATAGTTACAGGAACATGTATAAGTCATGAAGAAAGCAATAGCAACATACTAAACGATCAAGTGCTAAGCTAACGGAATGGGTCAAGTCAATCACATCATTCTCCTAATGATGTGATCCCGTTAATCAAATGACAACTCATGTCTATGGTTAGGAAACTTAACCATCTTTGATTAACGAGCTAGTCAAGTAGAGACATACTAGTGACACTTTGTTTGTCTATGTATTCACACATGTATTATGTTTCCGGTTAATACAATTCTAGCATGAATAATAAACATTTATCATGATATGAGGAAATAAATAATAACTTTATTATTGCCTCTAGGGCATATTCCTTCAGTCTCCCACTTGCACTAGAGTCAATAATCTAGATCACATCGCCATATGATTTAACACCAATATTCATATCTGTATATGATTAACACCCATAGTTCACATCGTCATGTGACCAACACCCAAAGGGTTTACTAGAGTCAATAATCTAGTTCACATCGCTATGTGATTAACACCCAAAGTGTACTAAGGTATGATCATGTTTTGCTTGTGAGAGAAGTTTAGTCAACGGGTCTGTCACATTCAGAGCCGTATGTATTTTGCAAATATTCTATGTCTACAATGCTCTGCATGGAGCTACCCTAGCTAATTGCTCCCACTTTCAATATGTATCCAGATTGAGACTTAGAGTCATCTGGATCGGTGTAAAAGCTTGTATCATTGTAACTCTCTACGATGGGCTCTTTTATCACCTCCATAATCGAGAAATATTTCCTTAGTCCTTACTAAGGATATTCTTGACCAATGTCCAGTGATCTACTCCTAGATCTCTATTGTACTCCCTTGCCAAATTCAGAGCAAGGTATACAATAGGTCTGGTACATAGCATAGCATACTTTATAGAACCTATGACTGAGGCATAGGGAATGACTTTCATTCTCTTTTCTATTTTCTGCTGTGGTCGGGATTTGAGTCTTACTCAATTTCATACCTTTGCAACACAGGCAAGAACTCTTTCTTTGACTGTTCCATTTTGAACTATTTCAAAATCTTGACAAGGTATGTACTTTTTGAAAACTTATCAAGCGTCTTGATCTATCTCAATAGATCTTGATGCTCAATATGTAAGTAGCTTTACCGAGGTCTTTCTTTTAAAGAACTCCTTTCAAATACTCCTTTATGCTTTACAGAAAAATTCTACATCATTTTTGATCAACAATATGTTATTCACATATATTTATCAGAAAGACGGTAGTGCTCCCACTCACTTTATTGTAAATACAGGCTTCACCGCAAGTCTGTATAAAACTATATGCTTTGATCAACTTATCAAAGCGTATATTCCAACTCTGAGATGCTTGTACCAGTCCATAGATGAATCGCTGGAGCTTGCACATTTTGTTAGTACCTTTAGGATTGACAAAACCTTCTGGTTGCATCATATACAACTCTTATTTAAGAAAACCATTAAGGAATGCAGTTCTGATTTCCATTTGCCAGATTTCATAAAATGTGGCAATTGCTAACATGATTCGGACAGACTTAAGCATCGCTACAGTTGAGAAAAACTCATTGTAGTCAACACCTTGAACTTTGTCAAAAACCTTTTTCAACAAATCTAGCTTTGTAGATAATAACACTACTATCAGCATCTGTCTTCCTCTTGAAGATCCATTTATTTTCTATGGCTTGACGATCATCGGGCAAGTCCACCAAAGTCCACACTTTGTTCTCATACATGGATCCTATCTCAGATTTCATGGCCTCCAACCATTTCGCGGAATCTGGGCTCATCATCGCTTCCTCATAGTTCATAGGTTCATCATGGTCTAGTAACATGACTTCTAGAATAGGATCACCGTACCACTCTAGTGCGGACCGTACTCTGGAAGACCTATGAGTTTTTGTAATAACTTGATCTGAAGTTTGATGATCATCATCATTAAATTCCTCACTAATTGGTGTAAGAATCACTGGAACTGATTTCTGTGATGAACTACTTTCCAATTTGGGAGAAGGTACAATTACCTTATCAAGTTCTACTTTCCTCCCACTCACTTCTTTCGAGAGAAACTCCTTCTCTAGAAAGGATCCATTCTTAGCAACGAATTATTTGCCTTCGGATCTGTGATAGAAGGTGTACCCAACAGTTTCCTTTTCGATATTCTATGAAGATGCACTTCTCCGATTTGGGTTCGAGCTTATTAGGTTGAAACCTTTTTCACATAAGCATCGCAACTCCAAACCTTAAGAAACGACAGCTTAGGTATACTGCTAAACCATAGTTCATATGGTGTCGTCTCAACGGATTTAGATGGTGCCCTATTAAGCGTGAATGCAGCTGTCTCTAATGCATAACCCCAAAACGATAGTGGTAAATCGGTAAGATACATCATAGATCACACCATATCCAATAAAGTGCGGTACGACGTTCGGACACACCATTACGCTGTGGTGTTCCATGTGGCGTGAGCTATGAAACTATTCCACATTGTTTTATATGAAGGCCAAACTCATAACTCAAATATTATCCTCCACGATCAGATCGTAGAAACTTTATTTTCTTGTTATGATGATTCTCCACTTCACTCTGAAATTCTTTGAACTTTTCAAATGTTTCAGACTTGTGTTTCATTAAGTAGATATACCCATATCTGCTCAAATCATCTGTGAGTCAGAAAATAACGATACTTGCCACGAGCATTAACATTCATTGGATCACATACATCGGTATGTATTATTTCCAATAAGTCAGTAGCTCGTTCCATTTTTTCGGAGAACGGAGTTTTAGTCATCTTGCCTATAAGGCACGGTTCGCAAGCATCAAATGATTCATAACCAAGTGATTCTGAAAATCCATCTTTATGGAGTTTCTTACATGCGCTTTACACTGATATGACCCAAACGGCAGTGCCACAAATAAGTTGCGCTATCATTATTAACTTTGCATCTTTTGGCATCAATATTATGAATATGTGTATCACTACGATCGACATCCAACAAACTATTTTCATTGGGTGTATGACCATTGAAGGTTTTATTCATGTAAACAGAACAACAATTATTCTCTGACTTTAAATGAATAACCGTATTGCAATAAACATGATCAAATCATATTCATTCTCAACGCAAACGCCAAATAACATTTATTTAGGTTTAACACTAATCCCGAAAGTATAGGGAGCGTGCGATGATGATCATATCAATCTTGGAACTACTTCCAACACTCATCATCACTTCACCCTCAACTAATCTCTGTTTATTCTGTAACTCCTGTTTCGAGTTACTAATATTAGCAACCGAACAAGTATCAAATACTCAGGGGCTACTATAAACACTAGTAAGGCATACATCAATAACCTGTATATCAAATATACCCTTGTTCACTTTGCCATCCTTCTTATCCACCAAATATTCAGGGCATTTCCGCTTCCAGTGACCATTTCTTTTGCACTGTAAGCACTCAATTTCAGGCTTTGGTCCAGCTTTGGTCTTCTTCACGGGAGTGACAACTTGCTTGTCATTCTACTTGAAGTTCCCTTTATTTCCCTTTGCCCTTCTCCTGAAACTAGTGGTCTTGTCAATCATCAACACTTGATGCTCTTTCTTGATTTCTACCTTCATCGATTTCAACATCACGAAGAGCTCGGGAATTGTTTTTGTCATCCCTTGCATACTATAGTTCATCACGAAGTTCTAGTAATTTAGTGATGGTGACTAGAGAATTCTGTCAATCACAATCTTATCTGAGATTAACTCCCACTTGATTCAAGCGATTGAAGTACCTAGACAATCTGAGCACATGCTCACTAGTTGAGTGATTCTCCTCCATCTTTTAGCTATAGAACTTGTTGGAGACTTCATATCTCTCAACTCGGGTATTTGCTTCAAATATTAACTTCAATACCTGGAACATCTTATATGGTCCATGACGTTCAAAACGTCTTTGAAGTGCCGATTCTAAGCCGTTAAGCATGGTGCACTAAACTATCAAGTAGTCATCATATTGAGCTAGCCAGACGTTCATAACGTCTGCATCTGCTCCTGCAATAGGTATGTCACCTAGCAGTGCATTAAGAACATAATTCTTCTGTGCAGCAATGAGGATAAACCTTTGATCACGGATCCAATCCGCATCATTGCTACTAACATTTTTCAACACAATTTTCTCTAGGAACATATCAAAATAAATATATGAAAGCAACAACGCGAGCTATTGATCTACAACATAATTTGCAAAATACTACCAGGACTAAGTTCATGATAAATTTAAGTTCAATTAATCATATTACTTAAGAACTCCCACTTAGACAGACATCTCTCTAGTCATCTAAGTGATCACGTGATCCAAATCAACTAAACCATGTCCGATCATCACGTGAGACGGAGTAGTTTCAATGGTGAACATCACTATGTTGATCATATCTACTATATGATTCACGTTCGACCTTTCGGTCTCCATGTTCCGAGGCCATATCTGTTATATGCTAGGCTTGTCAAGTTTAACCTGAGTATTCCGGGTGTGCAACTGTTTTGCACCCGTTGTATTTGAACGTAGAGCCTATCACACCCGATCATCACGTGGTGTCTCAGCACGAAGAACTTTCGCAATGGTGCATACTCAGGGAGAACACTTCTTGATAATTTTTAGTGAGAGATCATCTTAAAATGCTACCGTCAATCAAAGCAAGATAAGATGCATAAAGGATAAACATCACATGCAATCAATATAAGTGATATGATATGGCCATCATCATCTTGTGCTTGTGATCTCCATCTCCGAAGCACCGTCGTGATCACCATCGGCACCAGCGCGACACCTTGATCTCCATCGTAGCATCATTGTCGTTACGCCATCTATTGCTTCTACGACTATCGCTACCGCTTAGTGATAAAGTAAAGCAATTACAGGGCGTTTGCATTTCATCCAATAAAGCAACAACCATATGGCTCCTGCTTAGACGTCCTCTACTTTGTTGTTGCAAATTTTACGTGGCTGCTACGGGCTGAGCAAGAACCGTTCTTACCTACGCATCAAAACCACAATGATAGTTCGTCAAGTTAGTGCTGTTTTAACCTTCGCAAGGTCCGGGCGTAGCCACACTTGGTTCAACTAAAGTTGGAGAAACAGACACCCGCTAGTCACCTGTGTGCAAAGCACGGCGGTAAAATAGTCTCGCGTAAGCGTACGCGTAATGTCGGTCCGGGCCGCTTCATCCAACAATACCGCTGAACCAAAGTATGACATGCTGGTAAAACCTAGGCTCGGATGCCACTATTGGGGAATGTAGTAATTTCAAAAAATTTCCTACGCACATGCAAGATCATGGTGATGCATAGCAACAAGAGGGGAGAGTGTTGTCCATGTACCCTCGTAGACCGTAAGCGGAAGCGTTATGACAACGCGGTTGATGTAGTCGTACGTCTTCACGATCCGACCGATCCAAGTACCGAACGTACGGCACCTCCGAGTTCAACACACGTTCAGCTCGATGACGATCCCCGGACTCCGATCCAGCAGGGTGTCGGGGATGAGTTCCGTCAGCACGACGGCGTGGTGATGATGATGATGTTCTACCGATGCAGGGCTTCGCCTAAGCACCGCAACGATATGACCGAGGTGGAATATGGTGGAGGGGGGCACCGCACACGGCTAAGGAACGATCACGAAGATCAACTTGTGTGTCTAGAGGTGCCCCCTGCCTCCGTATATAAAGGAGCCAAGGGGGAGGGGGCGGCCGGCCAAGGAGGGCGCGCCAAGGGGGAGTCCTACTCCCACCGGGAGTAGGACTCCCTTCTTTCCTAGTTGGAGAAGGAGAAGGGGGAAGGAGGAGGAAGAGGGGAAGGAAAGGGGGGGGGGGCGCCGCCCCCCTCTCCTTGTCCTATTCGGACTAGGGAGGGGAGGGGCGCAGCCCACCTCTTGCCTCCTCTCCTCTTCTCCCTTAGGGCCCATGAAGGCCCAATAACCCCCGGGAGGGTTCCGGTAACCCCCCGGGGCTCCGGTAAAATCCCGATTTCACCCGAAACCATTCCGATATCCAAATATAGGCTTCCAATATATCAATATTTATGTCTCGACCATTTTGAGACTCCTCGTCATGTCCGTGATCACATCCGGGACTCCGAACAACCTTCGGTATATCAAAACTTATAAACTCATAATAAAAATGTCATCGTAACGTTAAGCGTGCGGACCCTACGGGTTCGAGAACTATGTAGACATGACCTAGAACTATTCTCGGTCAATAACCAATAGCGGAACCTGGATGCTCATATTGGCTCCTACATATTCTATGAAGATCTTTATTGGTCAAACCGCATAACAACATACTTTGTTCCCTTTGTCATCGGTATGTTACTTGCCCGAGATTTGATCGTTGATATCCAATACCTAGTTCAATCTTGTTACCGACAAGTCTCTTTACTCGTTACGTAATGCATCATTCCGTAACTAACTCATTAGCTACATTGCTTGCAAGGCTTATAGTGATGTGCATTACCGAGAGGGCCCAGAGATACCTCCCCGACAATCGGAGTGACAAAACCTAATCTCAAAATATGCCAACCCAACATGTACCTTCGGAGACACCTGTAGAGCTCCTTTATAACCACCCAGTTACGTTGTGACATTTGGTAGCACACAAAGTGTTCCTCCGGTAAACGGGAGTTGCATAATCTCATAGTTACAAGAACATGTATAAGTCATGAAGAAAGCAATAGCAACATACTAAATGATCAAGTGCTAAGCTAATGGAATGGGTCAAGTCAATCACATCATTCTCCTAATGATGTGATCCCGTTAATCAAATGACAACTCATGTCTATGGTTAGGAAACTTAACCATCTTTGACTAACGAGCTAGTCAAGTAGAGGCATACTAGTGACAATCTATTTGTCTATGTATTCACACATGTATTATGTTTCCGGTTAATACAACTCTAGCATGAATAATAAACATTTATCATGATATGAGGAAATAAACAATAACTTTATTATTGCCTCTAGGGCATATTTCCTTCACAAAGTGTGGACTTTGGTGGATCTGCCCGATGATCGGCGACCCATAGAGAATAAATGGAACTTCAAGAAGAAGACTGACGCTGATGGTAATGTTACTGTCTATAAAGCTCGACTTGTTGCAAAGGGTTGTCGACAAGTTCAAGGAGTTGACGACGATGAGACGTTATCTCCCGTAGCGATGCTTAAGTCTGTCCAGATCATGTTAGCAATTGCCGCATTTTATGATTATGAAATCTGGCAAATGGATGTCAAAACTGTGTTCCTTAATGGATTTCTTGAAGAAGAGTTGTATATGATGCAACCAGAAGGTTTTGTCGATCCTAAAGGAGCTAACAAAGTGTGCGAGCTCCAGCGATCCACTTATGGACTGGTGCAAGCATCTCGGAGTTGGAATATACACTTTGATGTGGTGATCAAAGCATATGGTTTTATACAGACATTTGGAGAAGCCTGTATTTACAAGAAAGGGAGTGGGAGCTCTATAGCATTTATAATATTATATGTGGATGCCATATTGTTGATTGGAAATGATGTAGAATTTCTGAATAGTATAAAAGGATAATTGAACAAGAGTTTTTCAATGAAAGACCTCGGTGAAGCTACTTATATATTGGGCATCAAGATCTATAGAGATAGATCAAGACGCTTGATAGGACTTTCACAAAGCACATACCTTGATAAAGTTTTGAAGAAGTTCAAAATGGATCAGTCAAAGAAAGGGTTCTTGTTTGTGTTATAAGGTGTGAAGTTGAGTCACACTCAATGCCCAACCACTGCAGAAGATAGAGAGAAAATGAAAGTCATTCCCTATGCTTCAGCCATAGGTTCTATCATGTATGCTATGCTGTGTCCCAGACCTGATGTGTGCCTTGCTATAAGTTTAGCAGGGAGGTACCAAAGTAATCCATGAGTGGATCACTGGATAGCGGTCAAGAACATCTTGAAGTACCTAAAAAGGACTAGGGATATGTTTCTCGTTTATGGAGGTGACAAAGAGCTTGTCGTAAGTGGTTATGTCAACGCTAGCTTTGACACTGATCCGGATGACTCCAAGTCACAATCCGGATACGTATTTTTATTGAATGGTGGAGCTGTTAGTTGGTGTAGTTCCAAGCAGAGCATCGTGACAGGATCTACGTGTGAAGCGGAGTACATAGCTGCTTCCGAAGCAGCAAATGAAGGAGTCTGGATGAAGGAGTTCATATCCGATCTAGGTGTAATACCTAGTGCATCAGGTCCAATGAAAATATTTTGTGACAATACTGGTGCAACTGTCTTGGCGAAGGAATCCAGATTTCACAAAAATACCAAACACATCAAGAGACGCTTCAACTCCATCCGAGATTTGGTCAAGGAGGGAGACATAGAGACTTGTAAAATACATACGGATATGAATGTTGCAGACCCATTGACTACGCCTCTTCCATGAGCAAAACATGATCAGAACCAAGACTCCATGGGTGTTAGATTCATTACAATGTAATCTAGATTATTGACTCTAGTGCAAGTGGGAGACTGAAGGAAATATGCCCTAGAGGCAATAATAAAGTTGTTATTTTATATTTCCTTATTCATGATAAATGTTTATTATTCATGCTAGAATTGTATTAACCAGAAACTTGATACATGTGTGAATACATAGACAAAACTATGTGTCCCTAGTATGCCTCTACTAGACTAGCTCGTTGATCAAAGATGGTTAAGTTTCCTAGCCATGGACATGAGTTGTCATTTGACAAACGGGATCACATCATTAGTGGAGTGATGTGATGGACAAGACCCGTCCGTTAGCTTAGCATAATTACCCTGGGAGCTACCTTGTCCTCATCACTACACATCCTCATTGTCTCGGATTGGCACCCCGGATAGTACAACCCTTACTGAAATTAAATTTATTGACATCATGCTCTATACTGATTTATTGAAAATCCATAATGAACTCTTCATTTCACATCATTGCTTCAGGACTCGATCACCAATGAATGAATCACACTCTCTTAAGAGAGACAATGAATTGTTCAATTGAATTACATGCTTAAAGACTTGATCATAAGCCCAAAAATGAACTTTTTTGAGTTTCACCAAAGAACTACATTTTAGTCATTTCTTATTTTTCACATGAACATCATCTTCATCATATTTGGTTTACTCATTGAACTAAACCTTAATGCCTCAACTTCTCTTCACTTAATTTTTCTTGATAATAATATATTCATCCATTGATCTCACTGATCTTCCATCTTGCATCAACAATATATGAAATATTTCTTCATATATAATTTCATGAAATCATTGGTCCATAAGAATTACCATCCATAATCAATACTCAATACATATTTCTTATCTTCATGGCTTTCATCCTTGAATCCATCCAATATTTTTCAAGCATTACCTATAAATTCATTCATATACATCTCAATGGAAACATTAGTCCACAGGGATTATCATTAATTACCAAAACCACATTGGCTCTACATGCATTTTCAAAGACGTTGTATCAGGTTGATGAACTACACTTTCTTGGTTGAATTCAACCTTCAAGATTGAAAATCCATGATCCAATATTTCTTTGTTGGACCGAACAACATGAAGGAAATATGCCCTAGAGACAATAATAAAGTTGTTATTTTATATTTCCTTATTCATGATAAATGTTTATTATTCATGCTAGAATTGTATTAACCGGAAACTTGACACATGTGTGAATACATAGACAAAACTATCTGTCCCTAGTATGCCTCTACTAGACTAGCTCGTTGATCAAAGATGGTTAAGTTTCCTAGCCATGGACATGAGTTGTCATTTGACAAACGGGATCACATCATTAGTGGAGCGATGTGATGGACAAGACCCGTCCGTTAGCTTAGCATAATTATCGTTCAGTTTTGTTGCTACAACTTTCTTCGTGTCAAATATATATTCCTTCGACTACGGGATTATGCAACTCCCGGACACCGGAGGAATGCCTTGTGTGCTATCAAACATCACAACTTAACTGGGTGATTAAAGATGCTCTACAAGTATCTCCGAAGGTGTTTGTTGGGTTGGCATAGATCAAGATTAGGATTTTTCACTCCGACTATTGGAGAGGTATCTCTGGGCCCTCTCGGTTATGCACATCATATGAAGCCTTGCAAGCAATGTGACTAATGAGTTAGTTATGATATGATGCACTACAGAACGAGTTAAGAGACTTGTCAGTAATGAGATTGAACTAGGTATGGGGATACCGATGATCGAATCTCGGGAAAGTAGCATACCGATGACAAAGGGAATAACATATATGACATTGCGGTTCGGCCGATAAAGATCTTAATAGAATATGTGGGAACCAATATGAGCATCCAGGTTCCACTATTGGTTATTGACCGGAGAGGTGTCTCGGTCATGTCTACATAGTTCTCGAACCCGTAGGGTCCGCACGCTTAAGGTTCGATGACGATATGTATTATATGAGTTATGTGTTTTGGTGACCGAAGATTGTTCGGAGTCCCGGATGAGATCACGCACATGGCGAGGAGTCTCAAAATGGTTGAGAGCTAGATATTGATATATTGGACGATAGTATTCGGACACCAGAATGGTTTCGAAAAGGTTTGGGTATTTTTCTGAGTACCGAGAGGTTACCGGAACCCCCCGGGGAATTGTTGGGCCTACAGGGGCCATAAGGGAGAGGGAGGCCGCCCACAAGGGGTGTCCGCACCCCCTCCCATGGGGAGTCCGAATTGGACTAGGGAGGGGGCGCCCCCCTTTCCTTCTCCTCTTCCCTCTCCCTTCCCCTTTCCCCCCTCCATGAGAAGGAAAAAAGAGGGGGGCCAAATCCTACTAGGACTGGGAGTCCTAGTAGGACTCCCCATCCTTGGCGCGCCCCTTGTGGCCGGCCTCCTCCCCTCCTCCTTTATATACGGGGGCGGGGGGCACCCCAAAACACATCAATTGTCTTAGCTGTGTGCGGTGCCCCCCTCCACCGTTTACTCCTCCGATCATATTGTCGTAGTGCTTAGGCGAAGCCCTGCGCACATCACATCCAACACCATCACCACGCCATCATGCTGACGGAACTCATCGACCCCTTCGTACCTCTACTGGATCAAGAGTTCGAGGGACGTCATCGAGCTGAACGTGTGCAGAACTCGGAGGTGCCGTACGTTCGGTACTTGATCGGTTGATTCGAGAAGACGCTCGACTACATTAACCACGTTAAGTTAATGCTTGCGCTTTCGGTCTACAAGGGTACGTGGACACACTCTCCCCCTCTCGTTTCTACGCATCTCCTAGATAGATCTAGCGTGAGCATAGGAATTTTTTGAAATTGCATGCTACGTTTCCCAACAATTCGGCCCATTGATGCATGTACTAAACTTTTGGCCTCTTAAAGGCCCATGATATCAGTGGGCCAACTAAGGCCCGAGATATGTTTCAGCCTGGTAATGGACCGTCATATAACTGGGCCAAAAAAGGCCCGGTCTACTGATACGTCTCCAACGTATCTATAATTTATGAAGCATTCATGCTATTATATTATCTGTTTTGGATGTTTATGGCTTTATTAAGCACTTCTATACTATTTTTGGGATGAACCTATTAACTGGAGGCCCAGCCCAAATTGCTGTTTTCTTGCCTATTTCAGTGTTTCGAAGAAAAGGAATATCAAACAGAGTCCAAACGGAATGAAACCTTCTGGAGCGTGATTCTTGGAACGAACGTGATCCAGGAGACGTGGAGCTGAAGTCAGCGAAGCTTCGATGAGGCCACGAGGCAGGGGGGCACGCCCTCCACCCCTTGGGCGCGCCCTCCACCCTCGTGGGCCCCTCGTGGCTCCCCTGACCGACTTCTTTCGCCTATATATCTCCATATACCCTAAAAACATCTGGGAACACAATAGATCGGGAGTTCCGCCGCCGCAAGCCTCCGTAGCCACCAAAAACCTCTCGGGAGCCCGTTCTGTCACCCTGCCGGAGGGGGAACCCATCACCGGTGGCCATCTTCATCATCCTAGCACTCTCCATGACAAGGAGGGAGTAGTTCACCCTCGGGGCTGAGGGTATGTAACAGTAGCTATGTGTTTGATCTCCCTCTCTCTCTCGTGTTCTTGACTTCGCACGATCTTGATGTATCGCGAGCTTTGCTATTATAGTTGGATCTTATGATGTTTGTCCCCCTATACTCTCTTGTAATGGATTGAGTTTTCCTCTTGAAGTTATCTTATCGGATTGAGTCTTTAAGGATTTGAGAACACTTGATGTATGTCTTGCCATGCTTATCTGTGGTGACAATGGGATATCACGTGATCCACTTGATGTATGTTTTGGTGACCAACTTGCAGGTTCCGCCCATGAACCTATGCATAAGGGTTGGCACACCTTTTCGTCTTGACTCTCCGGTAGAAAGTTTGGGGCACTCTTTGAAGTACTTTGTGTTGGTTGAATAGATGAATCTGAGATTGTGTGATGCATATCGTATAATCATGCCCACGGATACTTGAGGTGACAATGGAGTATCTAGGTGACATTAGGGTTTTGGTTGATTTGTGTCTTAAGGTGTTATTCTAGTATGAACTCTATGATAGATTGAACGGAAAGCATAGCTTCATGTTATTTTACTACGGACTCTTGAATAGATCGAGCAGAAAGGATAACTTTGAGGTGGTTTCGTACCCAACAATAATCTCTTCGTTTGTTCTCCGCTATTTGTGACTTTGCAGTGACCCTTTGTTGCATGTTGAGGGATAGTTACATGATCCAATTATGTTATTATTGTTGAGAGAACTTGCACTAGTGAAAGTATGAACCTTAGGCCTTGTTTCCTACCATTGCAATACCGTTTGTGCTCACTTTTATCATTAGTTACCTTGCTGTTTTTATATTTTCAGATTACAAATACTCATATCTACCATCCATATTGCACTTGTATCACCATCTCTTCGCCGAACTAGTGCACCTATACAATTTTCCATTGTATTGGGTGTGTTGGGGACACAAGAGACTCTTTGTTATTTGGTTGCAGGGTTGTTTGAGATAGACCATCTTCATCCTACGCCTCCCACAGATTGATAAACCTTAGGTCATCCACTTGAGGGAAATTTGCGACTGTCCTACAAACCTCTGCACTTGGAGGCCCAACAACGTCTACAAGAAGAAGGTTGTGTAGTAGACATCAAGCTCTTTTCTGGCGCCGTTGCCGGGAAGGTGAGTGCTCGAAGGTATATCTTTAGATCTTGCAATCGAATCTTTTAGTTTCTTGTTTTATCACTAGTTTAGTTTATAAAAGAAAATTTCAAAAAAAATGGAATTGAGTTTGTCTCACACGCTTCATCTTTTTAATATCTTTCGTGAGTATGATGAAAAGGAAAATTGTGCTCAAGTGCTAGAACAAGAAGTCTATAAAATCTTTGGTACTAAACCTTTGAATGATGAGCATGATTGCAATGTTGTTAGTATTAATTCTTTGAATATCCATGATGCTAATGATATGCAAAGCCACAAGCTTGGGGATGCTATGTTTGATGAAGATGATATGTTTAGTCCCCCAAGTTTTGATGTGAATATTTATTATGATGAAAGCATGCCTCCTATTTATGATGATTATATTGATGAAAGTGGGTTTGGAAGAGTGTCAACTTTAGGAAGTAATGATACCACTATTTTGGAGGATGTTGAATATTATTGTGATAATTATGAAAGTGGATTTGGAGAGGTCATGACTTTATTTAGTGATGAATCCACTATTTTGGAAGAGGTTTCAATTGATTATGATGATTATTGTGATGACTTGTATGCTATTAAGAATAATGATAACCATGAAACTTGTCATCATGATTTTAGTTCTCAATTGGATTATGCCTCACATGATAATTATTTTGTTGAGTTTGCTCCCACTACTATTCGTGAGAAGAAATTTGCTTATGTGGAGAGTAATAACTTTTCTATGCAAGTAGGTCATGAAAAGAATGCTTTAGGTGCTGGTTATATTGTTGAATTCATTCATGATGCTACTGAAAATTATTATGAGGGAGGAACATATGCTTGTAGGAATTGCAATAATGTCAAGTTTCCTCTCTATGTGCTTAAAATTTTGAAGTTATGCTTGTTCTGCCTTCCTATCCAAGTTGATTATGCTTCTCATAAGTTGTTTGCTCACAAAATCCCTATGCATAGGAAGTGGGTTAGGCTTAAATGTGCTAGTCATATGCTTCATGATGCTCCCGTTATGTTTCAATTCTTATCTTTTTTATGTGAGCATCATTGCGATCATCATGCCTAGCTAAAAGGCATTAAAGAAAAGCGTTTGTTGGGAGACATCCCAATATTTATCCTTACTGTTTTTGTGTGTCCACATGATTATGCTACTGTAGTAATCATGTTTTATATCTTTTTTTTCAATAAAGTGCCAAGTAAGACCTTTAGGATAACTTACGGTGATAGTTGTGTTGATCCTGCTGAAAATCGGAAACTTTTTCACCTAGTAAATTAGTTTTGATAATTCACAGAAACATTCTTTTGATCTGATTCTTTTTTATCTGGATTTGTACACAAATTTATTAGGACTTCCAAATTTGGTAGGATTTTTGAAGTTCCGAAAGTATACGTTTGATACAGATTACTACAGACTGTTCTGTTTATGACAGATTCTGTTTTCTATGTGTTGTTTGCTTATTTTGATGAATCTATGAGTAGTATCAGAGGGTATGAACCATAGAGAAGTTGGAATACAGTAGATATTACACAAATATGAATTTAGAATGAGTTCATTACAGTACCTAAGTGGTGGTTTTATTTTCTTATACTAACGGAGCTTACGAGTTTTCTGTTGAGTTCTGTGTTGTGAAGTTTTCAAGTTTTGGGTAAAGATTCGATGGACTATGGAATAAGGAGTGGAAAGAGCCTAAGCTTGGGGATGTCCAAGGCACCCCAAGGTAATATCCAAGGACAACCAAGAGCCTAAGCTTGGGGATGCCCCGGAAGGCATCCCCTCTTTCGTCTTCGTTCATCGGTAACTTTACTTGGAGCTATATTTGTATTCACCACATGATATGTGTTTTGCTTGGAGAGTCATTTTATTTTGTTATTATTTGCTTGATGTTATTTAGAATAATGTTTTGCATCTATATTTTCAATAAAAATGTCAAGGATAGCCTTTACCATGCTTAGTTTGCAAGTATACATGTTGCTATTTCAAAAGGGAAAGTTTACCGCTGTTGCAAAAATTCCCTAGAAAAGTCAGAGAATGATAAAATGTTGAAACTTTTTGCATATTGAGCTATGATAAATCTTCTACAGTGTGGTATTTTTCTCATAATTTTTGGAGTTAGGGAAGTATTTATACTCTGGCATTCTTTACAGACTGCACTGTTTTGGCAGATTGCTGTTATGTTTGCATTGTTTGCATATGTTTGCTTGTTTAATGATTCTATTCGAGGATAGGAGTATTAAATATGCGGAGACATTTAGTATGAAATGTTGAATAATAATTTTAGTGATTTGTTACAGTAGAAAATGATAAGGTTTTTCATTGGTTTATACTAACTTATCTCACGAGTTCTTGTTGAGTTTTATGTGGATGAAGTTTTTGAGAAATAGAGAAACCATGAGATGAGAGGAATTAAGGAGACACAAAAGTTCAAGCTTTGGGATGCCCAAGGCACCCCAAGATAATATTTCAAGAAGTCTCAAGCATCTAAGCTTGGGGATGCCCCGTAGGCATCCCACCTTTCTTCTTCAACAACTATCGATCAGTATCGGTTGAGCCTAAGTTTTTGCTTCTTCACATGAGTTGTACTATCCTTGCAATGTCATCTTATCTTGTTTTGCTTGCTGTTTGAATAAAATACCAAGATATGAAATTCTTAAACGAGAGAGAGAGAGAGTCTTCGCATAGCTATATAATTATTTAACTACTCATTGATCTTCACTTATATCATTTTGGAGTAGTTTGTCATTTACTCGTGTGCTTCACTTATATCCTTTGAGTAAATGGTTGAATGAGTTGAATGTCATAAATCTGAAATTATTTATATGCTTCATTTGCTTTTCCCATGGGGAGTAATGAGTTCACATCTAAGAAGTAGAGGTAGTAAATTTATTGAAGGTTAGCAAGCATTGTATTGGTCATTTGAACAATTCATGAAAGAATATTGAAGGAAGAGAGATTTCACATATAAATATACTATCTTAGACATCTTCTATGATTGTGAGCCCCATTAATTATTTTCAAACCTGAGCAAATTAGTTGAAGTTGGACAAGGAAGACAACGTATAGAAGTTATAGATCCTCCAACATGTGGTGCTTGCTATTTAGAATCCTTTGCTAGCCAAAATATCTGTACTAAGCGGGAATACTGCTTGTGCATCTAAATTCCTTGTACCAAGTTTCTTCCATGAGTGTCCACCATACCTACCTATATGCGGTATTTACCTGCCGTTCTAAGTAAATTTGCATGTGCCAAACTCTAAACCTTCAAATAATAATCTGTTTTGTATGCCTGAATCGCTCATGTAGCGACTAGGGGCTGTCAGTATCTTCCATGCTAGGTGGGTTATTCTCAAGATGAGTGGACTCCGCTCATCATTCACGAGAAAAATGGCTGGTAACCGGGATGCCCAGTCCCATGATCAAAAGATCAAAATCAAATCAAAAATAATTGCAAACAAAACTCCCCCAGGATTGATGTTAGTTGGACGACACCCGTTGTTTCGGACAAGCCGTGGAGTGTGATTGTTGGTGGAGGGGGAGTAAAATCTTTACCATTCTGTTTGGGAACCGCCTATAATGTATGTAGTATGGAAGATCTTGGGAACTCTTGGCTGTTATGTTCACAATGAGATCATACCTCTCAAAATTATTTATCTCTATTTCAAAATCGAGCTCTGGCACCTCTGCAAATCCCTGCTTCCCTCTGCGAAGGGCCTATCTTTTACTTTTATGCAAGAGTCAGTATTATTCCTTCTCATTCCTACCTACTCTTTAGTTGACAAGCATCGTGTGTTGGGGAAAGATCTAAGCATATATGGCCATGCAAATATATTTGATCATGAATTATTATTGTTGACAATTATCTATATGATAAGTCAGTTGGGAGGCAAAACACTAAGCCCCTATTTTTCTCTCTGTTCGATGGATGCTATTTTTTCTAAGAATATGCTTTGAGTGGTAGCAATCATGGAAGACTATATGATAGTTGAGTATGTGGAGTTTGCTAAATCAAAGCTCTGACATAGACCCTTCCTGAAAATAAGATGAATTGTAATTGTTCGATGACTGAGAATGAAGTTTGCTAGTTTTCAAGAAAGTTTATGGTCTATGCTTTAACATGTGAATAGCTTGTTACTTGATCTTGAGAAGTTTTACGAGATGAACTACTGTTATGACATATAATCATGATAGAAAAGGTGATTGAAATTATCATTGATCAAACTTGTGCACCTGCTAGCATTCACACTTCATAAATTCTTTCTTTTATCATTTACCTACTCGAGGACGAGCAGGAATTAAGCTTGGGGATGTTGATACGTCTCCAACATATCTATAATTTATGAAGCATTCATGCTATTATATTATCTGTTTTGGATGTTTATGGGCTTTATTAAGCACTTTTATATTATTTTTGGGACTAACTTATTAACCGGAGGCCCAGCCCAAATTGTTGTTTTCTTGCCTATTTTAGTGTTTCAAAGAAAAGGAATATCAAACGGAGTCCAAACGGAATGAAACCTTCGGGAGCGTGATTTTTGGAACGAACGTGATCCAGGAGACGTGGAGCTGAAGTCAGGGAAGCTTCAAGGAGGTCACGAGGCAGGGGGCGTGCCCACCCTCCTGGGCGCGCCCTCCACCCTCATGGGCCCATTGTGGCTCCCCTGACCGACTTCTTTCGCCTATATATCTCCATATACCCTAAAAACATCTGGGAACACAATAGATCGGGAGTTCCGCTGCCGCAAGCCTCTGTAGCCACAAAAAACCTCCCGGGAGCCCGTTCCGGCACCCCGCCGAAGGGGGAACCCATCACCGGTGGCCATCTTCATCATCCCAGCACTCTCCATGACAAGGAGGGAGTAGTTCACCCTCGGGGCTAAGGGTATGTAACAGTAGCTATGTGTTTCATCTCTCTCTCTCTCTCTCTCTCTCTCTCTCTCTCGTGTTCTTGACTTCGCATGATCTTGATGTATCATGAGATTTGCTATTATAGTTGGATCTTATGATGTTTCTCCCCCTCTACTCTCTTGTAATGGATTGAGTTTTCCTCTTGAAGTTATCTTATCGGATTGAGTCTTTAAGGATTTGAGAACACTTGATGTATGTCTTGCCGTGCTTATCTGTGGTGACAATGGGATATCACGTGATCCACTTGATGTATGTTTTGGTGATCAACTTGCGGCTTCCGCCCATGAACCTATGCATAGGGGTTGGCACACGTTTTCGTCTTGACTCTCCGGTAGAATCTTTGGGGCACTCTTTGAAGTACTTTGTGTTGGTTGAATAGATGAATCTGAGATTGTGTGATGCATATCGTATAATCATGCCCACGGATACTTGAGGTGACAATGGAGTATCTAGGTGACATTAGGGTTTTTGGTTGATTTGTGTCTTAAGGTGTTATTCTAGTATGAACTCTATGATAGATTGAACGGAAAGAATAGCTTCATGTTATTTTACTACGGACTCTTGAATAGATCGAGCAGAAAGGATAACTTTGAGGTGGTTTCTACCCTACAATAATCTCTTCGTTTGTTCTCCGCTATTAGTGACTTTGGAGTGACTCTTTGTTGCATGTTGAGGGATAGTTATATGATCCAGTCATGTTATTATTGTTGAGAGAACTTGCACTAGTGAAAGTATGAACCTTAGGCCTTGTTTCCTACCATTGCAATACCGTTTGTGCTCAATTTTACCATTAGTTACCTTGCTATTTTTATATTTTCAGATTATAAATACTCATATCTACCATCCATATTGCACTTGTATCACCATCTCTTCGCCGAACTAGTGCACCTATACAGTTTACCATTGTATTGGGTGTGTTGGGGACACAAGAGACTCTTTGTTATTTGGTTGCAGGGTTGTTTGAGAGAGACCATCTTCATCCTACGCCTCCCACGGATTGATAACCCTTAGGTCATCCACTTGAGGGAAATTTGCTACTGTCCTACAAACCTCTGCACTTGGAGGCCCAACAATGTCTACAAGAAGAAGGTTGTGTAGTAGACATCATCTACATTTCAGCCTGCTGAAGGCCCGTGACGACTAGTGAAAATTGAGGCCCAACATGCATTTCGGCCTGCTAAAGGCCCGTGGTTTCTTTTGGGCCGCAACAGGCCAGCAGAATATTCAGCCAGCTAATGGCCCAAAGCTACATGGGCCCAACTAAGTGCTGCGTCCACTAAAGGCCAAACTAAAATTTGGGCCGAATATAGGACCGAGTAAGTTGTGGGCCTGGCGCAAAGTGTGAAGGCCCCAATGGCCTTTCGGGCCAAAGAAAGTTGCAGGCCGGCCCAATTGTGGCCCGCTAAAAAGCAGGCCCGTTAGAGGAGAATGTTTCGGCCTGGTCAACTACATCAGATTTTTTTTCATATAGCGAATGATGGCCGTAACTAGTAGGAATTAAGAACAAACCTACTCTATACAATAAAGAAATTAAGGCATAGTAACTTAGAATAAACCTACACTATACAATAAAGGATTTATGGTTTATTATATCCTCTGGGCATCGAAGTTCGCCACCAGTGATCATAAAGTGCAACGAAGAAGCAGATTACAAAAACTAGGCACCATTGCAACATAACAAAATAATACTGAACCAAGACCAGTTCCAAGACAGTTCAAGAAAGGTTAGCCTTGCGTGGGAACTGCTGCGCAAGCTGCTGAGCAAGGCTATGAGACCGGCCTAGCATGTCGGTCATAGCTTCCACGTGTAGCTGTTTAGCAATGAGGTTCTCATTGGTGTTCTCTGCAATCTTTCTTAGAGATAGGACTTCAAGTCAAAGTTGAATTGCAGAATGTCTTTCTGCTAGAACTTGGGACTGAAGAAGTCGAACTGATTCAGACAGCGAATTCTATGAGCTTGTCTAACTTCTAGTCTCAAGTAACTTGAACACTGCATCAAGACAAGACTTTGGGGTTGTCTCACTATCTTCAAAATGTTTTGCCTTCTTTGCTGCAATATATGTTGGGTTTGTCTCACAGCCTTCAGTAGACTTGTGCATGCCATCAGGCATATCACCCAGAAACAAGCAGAGAGATGACAGGTTTTGCACATGTATAAAAAAAGATGATAACTATGTTGTCAATTCCATCCAACTTCAAATTAGAAAATAAAGAGTAAGTTCAAAATATCAATAGCATAATTTGGCATTGTTCATAATGTGGGGAGCTTCACCACACTACTGGATTACCATGTCAACATAACAAGCATAGATGAAGGGCAAAGACAATCATTGTATCTATTTTGGTTAATGTGCATGGCATGTTATTCATATCATCAGCCACATCAGTAAGATAAAACAGAAGATGACAAGGTGCAAACGTGGGTTGCTTCACCACACACTGGATTATAGATCCACAAAAACAAGCATACATATAGGAAGTATTGAGTAATGTGCATGGTATGAATAAGGAATTTGGTTTTACAAGTAAAACTTGGAACTTACGGTTGTTGCGAACATGCATTTTGATAGAAACAACAAACTAAATAGCGGTTAACGATAGGGAGTATGAGAAAATTATATAGCAGTTGAGGATAAAGGCTTTAGAAGGACTGACTTACATTAACAGTTAACATTGGCTTTATAATGCCCTTCTCCATGTTAAGGGAAGGATAACTCAAGAATTTCAACACGGAATCTTCTTCATAAGCATTGCATGTACTCTACATTTTGTAGAGAATAATTATAGATATGATAATACTGGAAGAGATATAGGATAATGAAGATAAGATGCAGATTGATGCTACATAATCAACTACCAATCCTTGGAAGTACAAGCGCTACACGATAAAATGTACTGACAAGAGCAATGCGCTACACTTCTGCACTGGCATTGTCAGTGTATTCAACTTTTTGGTAAGATTATATATAGATCTAATATTTTTTAGTAAATGGTGGGTGAGGGAGATAAGATGCAGAATGCTACACAGTGAACCAATCCCTCTTCCCATAATATAAGAGTTTTGAACATTAGTGTACTGTACAAAACGTTCTTATATTATGGGACGGAGGGAGTAGCTGTTAATGTGATTATAGTGATAGACGACTGTCGGCGTTCTGGGAACGGGGGTCCCCAGACTTGCCTGCCTAGGGCCTGCAGCGTGGCTCAAGTGGGGGCCCAACGCAGCCGAGCTACATCAGCTCAAGCTCCAGACCCTCGCGAGGGGCCAAGCCTCGCGGGGCGGACGACAGGAAACTTCCTCAGGAGCAGCCTCCTCAGGCAGGCTCGCGAGGAGGCAGAGAGATCACGGCAGGGTACCTCCTGAGGAGCCCGTCACACAAGCCATGACGATCGAGACCAGGTGGGCGCCAGGCGGGCACCAGCCTGCGCCGTGTCCTTGTTTCCCTTTCGGTGCAAAGGGGGCAAGCACAGGCCAAGGCATTAGGGAAAGGTTACCGTTTAGGTGCAACAAGACCAAGACCAGCAGAGCGGCAGGATAGAGGTCATCATGGAGCCCAGGATGGCGTCATCGCAGGGCCTTTGGCAGCCGAAGACCAACTTTAGTTAGGATAAGTGTACTAGATGTTCCCCTTCAAAATGGCCAATTGTTGGCGCCCTTCCCGCTCATTATTTGGGAAGAGGCCCAGGGCCTTTCTCTATAAATAGGACTAGCCACCACAGAGTAGGGAGAGAGCATCTATCTGGAGAAGAAGCATAGACTAGAGAGAAGCGACTGAACTCGCCCTAGCAGTTCATCGCGCCAGCTCAAGAACAGCCCCTCGCGAGGCTGTTCTCCCTTTGTATTGTTCATCATCAGCCCCTGAGGCAATCCACCACACCACACACTGGAGTAGGGTATTACACCACAATGGTGGCCTGAACCAGTATAAATCTCGTGTCCCTTGTGCGTTCTTCTTTCTAACGTAGATCCTTTGCAAGACTTAGACGCGTGAGCTGGTAGGGGAAAGATCTTTGTGCGCGCACCAGTGTTCGAACCTCAAGGGTCTGCTGGAACCTCAAAGATCCTCTACAAGACTTAGACGCGTGAGCTGGTAGGGGAAATATCTTCTTCCGCTAGTCGCGTGTGATCTTCCGCCGTGTCCATGGCTGACGCTCGCCGAGCTTGCACCGAGCATCGGGCTGCTCTCGCCAGCCGCGTCGCCCAGACGGCGCCTGTCGGCGGATGCCCCCGTCGTTCCCCATCGCCTGCCGTCAATTCCGCCACCGGCCCGGCAGGGAACGAGCAGCAGGCCTCGTCTCTGCATCCTTCGGTGTGGGGCGATGGCCGCACCGCCACCCCGTCGCTGACTCCAGCCAGTTCGTCGTCCCACGCCCGTCGCGCCCCCACGGACGCGCACACCGCGCTGCTCCTGGCGCGTGAGCTCCTGCACTACCGTCCCGTCTATGACCTCTACGAGGACTGGCTCGCCCGCATCATCGAGCTCGTCAGTGCCGCAGGGGGCTCTCCCATGCCGTCCCTCTCACTGCCTCGCCCTCCATCCTGCGCAGGAGGTGAGGAGCAGGAGGTGCCTCCGCCACCTCCTCCCCAAGAAGGCGCCCTGGCTCCAAGGCGCGCGGCCCCAGGACGAGACCCACCGCATCCGGCGCCTACGCGACAAGAAAGGAGCTGCGAAGAGATCCCTCGTCCCCAAGAAGGTGCTCGCGTGCTCCCAGCAACGAAGCGCCGTGACCGCATCCCTGCACTGCCACGTCAAGACCCCGCACTTCTCCAGGCAGCGGTGTGCAGGAATCCCCAAGAGCAAGCCCCGCGTCAGCAGAGAGCTCTGGTGACCACCGCAGGCTGCCGCGCCTTCACCTCCGAGCTGCCTAGCATCGCATGGCCCGGCAAGTTCAAGTCGGACCTACCTCCTTGCTACGATGGCACTGCAGACCCCGTGGAGTTCCTCCAGCTCTACGAGTTGGGCATCGAAGCCACCAACGAGGACGAAAAGGTCATGGCGAATTGGTTTCCCATGGCGCTTGTCGGTGTCAAAACTGGCGGATCTCGGGTAGGGGGTCCCGAACTGTGCGTCTAGGCGGATGGTAACAGGAGACAAGGGACACGATGTTTTTACCCAGGTTCGGGCCCTCTCGATGGAGGTAAAACCCTACTCCTGCTTGATTGATATTGATGATATGGGTAGTACAAGAGTGGATCTACCACGAGATCAAGGAGGCTAAACCCTAGAAGCTAGCCTATGGTATGATTGTTGTTGTAATTGTTCGTCCTACGGACTAAAACCCTCCGGTTTATATAGACATCGGAGAGGGCTAGGGTTACACAGAGTCGGTTACAATGGTAGGAGATCTACATATCTGTATTGCCAAGCTTGCCTTCCACGCCAAGAAAGTCCCATCCGGACACGGGACGAAGTCTTCAATCTTGTATCTTCATAGTCTTGGAGTCCGGCCGATGATGATAGTCCGGCTATCCGGACACCCCCTAGTCCAGGACTCCCTCAGCGCTCAAGGATGGTGCCCGCACCTGGCTCCTGAACCTGGCTCATGGCACGATCTCCTCCTGGGACGAGATGCGCACCCGCTTCATCGCCAACTTCCAAGGCACTCGCGACCTACCCCCGGCCATGAGTGACCTGCGCCGCATCAAGCAACAACCAGGAGAGACCCTGCAGAAGTACATCCAACGCTTCAACAACACTCGCCTCAAGATCCCCAAGGTGACTGAGGAGGCCATCATCTCAGCCTTCTCCGATGGCGTGCGTGACATCAAGATGAAAGAGGAGCTAGCAATCCATGAAGACCTGTGCACATCACTGGAGCTGTTCAACTTGGCGACCAAGTGCGCTAGGGCTAAGGAAGGGCGCCTCTCCCTCCTCGAGCTTCCTGTTGCCGACCCAGAAGAGAAGAAGCCCAAGGTCAAGGACGTGAAGCGCAAAGGGGCTGCTGTGCTCGCAGCAGAGCCAGACACCAAGCGAGGCAGGGATCAGCCTGAGTCATCCAAGGGCAGCCGGTACTGCGTGTACCATGACCTCCACACCCACAACTGCAATGAATGTTAAGAGCTCAGGGCCGTGCGAGATGGGCGTATTGGCCGATGTCCCGACCGCAATGACCGGGGCTATGGCCGAGGAGGAGGAATAGGAGGACGATGGGAAGACCATGGCCCTCGCCAGGGGTGGCGTGACCGACCTCGCGAGGACCACTGGCAGGACCAGCCTCGCGAGGGAGGTTGGAGGGATCAGCCTCGTGAGGACCGCCCTCAAGGCAATGCAGGCCTCCCTCCTCTGCCACCACCACCATGGAGGAATGAAGACCATCACCAAGACGAGGGGGTTGGGGGCTTCCAGGAGCCGCGCGCAATCGCTTGCATCCTGGGTGGCACCCAGGCCCCAGCCTCTCAGCGCATCTTCAAGCAGTTTGCTCGCGAGGTGAATGCAGTCCTCCCCAAGGTTGAGGCCACACGCCCTCTCAGGTGGTCAGCGTGCGCTATCACGTTCATCTCGGTGGATCAGCTCAAGTGCGCAGCAACGGCCAGAGTCCTCCTGATGCTCTATTCCCCAGTCATCAGCAATGTGCAAGTCACCAGGACCCTCATCAACGGCGGAGCAGGACTCAATGTCCTGTCCGTCGAGACGTTCAACAATCTCCAAGTGCCATACGATCAGCTTCAGCCAACCAAGCCTTTGTCACGAGTCACTGATGGTTCCACTGTTCCGATAGGGCAGGTTTGCCTTCTTGTCACCTTTGGGCAGCGCAACAACTACCGCACCAAGCTCATTGACTTCGACGTCGCCCACATTCGCTTGCCATACAATGCCATCCTCAGGTACCCAGCTCTGGCCAAGTTCATGGCAGTGACTCACCATGGCTACAATGTCCTCAAGATGCTAGGAAGCGGTGGAATCATCACGGTGCCTTGTGAGGAAAGGGATGCAGTGTGTTCTCTTGAGCGTGCCTTCCAAGCCGCAGCAGTCGAAGACCCGGATCATAGGAGCGGGAGGCTCCCAGGGGCGGTCCCTAAGAAGAAGAAGGCTTCACCCGACTCGAACACTCACGAGGCAGGCACCTCCGAAGGCGTCGCGGCAGGACCCGCGCCCGTTCAAGGGGCACCACCTTCTGTCGCATAGGAAGGCGTGCCCGACGCCCTCCTCGGGCAAGGCTCGAGGGCTCTCTCCTGGAGGGCCACCGACCTCGCCAAGGTCACGTGGGAGGCGCTCGGGCACCACTTGGAGGCGTGCTTCAAGGCACGTTTCCCTCAGGAAGGCATGAGGCAAGGAGGACCAAACCCTCAGGAGCTCATCGCGAGGAACATTCAGGAGCTACAGGAGTCAAGAGTCATGCGCGGCAGCCGCCGCCTACCCGTCGTAGCCCCGCATCCCGGCGAGGATGGTCGGCTGCGTGTCTGCATCGACGTAACAGGGCTCAACTGAGCCGCGTCTCAGGAGCGCCTCTGTCCTTCTCGCGTGGGGCGTTGTGAGGGTCCACCTCATAGCTACGTTCGCATGCCATTCGGCCTGCCGAACGTTGGTGCTGCCCACCAGCGCTTGATGAGGAGCATCCTGGAAGCTCAGGCGGCCAGGCACCGCGCGTTCCTGGAGGAGATGGAGATGGACCTTGAGGAGCCGCGCAGGCCCCTCGGGCCTCCCGAGGCTCAGGGCTCCGAAGGATCGTGAGGGGTGGCTTCTTCACCACGCGTCGTCAGCTACTCCATCACTCACTCTGCAACGGTATCAGGTGACGTCTTTCCAAGTTCCATTTTCAGCTGGGAGCGCTCGCAGGGCCGCATCAATCCCAGGTCACGTGGGTCTGTCCCTGGGGCATGTATCCGTTTTGCTTATGTTCTTCATCTACCTTGCTGGGGGCGCCTCTCGGGCTGCATTATCCCAAAGCTACTCGGGCTAGACCTAGAGGCATTTACCTTTTCTGCATCTATCTAAATGGATTTGCTCCTCCGAGCTTAGCCTGGTCCCCATGATTATCATCTGCTGCTTATCGCGGACCTCTCCGCTCTCATGCAAAGCGTTTGCATGTTAAAAGGGGGGCACCTGAGCATCACGACTCATGGGCTCTTACTGGCTCTCCAGCCCTCACCCCCTGGCCTGGGCCCACGGCATCGCGACCTGTCATACCAGTGGTGGCTGAGCTCGCTCGAGGGCCGGGACCTGAGGACGTAGAGCATTTGCATTCTAACCACCCTGTAGGAACACACCATTGATAAAGGCCCAGAGCCAGGTGCAACCCGCCCCGAGGTAGGGCCTCGTGAGTCCCGCGCTGGCTCACGGGTGCCCAGATACACCTCTCCTAGCCCTACCGTGCCGGCCACGTGTCAGGGCAGGGCTGTACACGCCCTGGGGGCTCCTCCCGGAGGGGAGCCCCCTCCCACGTTCCAGTGGAAGCACCATGCTCCGCGCTGGCTGACGACACTGCCGAGGAGCGGCTATGCCCATACACATGCAGAAGCGCTATGCTCCGTGCTGGTGATAAACAACTGAGGGCGGCCCACGGCCGTACCAACCTCAGGGAGCCCAGAGCTCAGTGTCTGGCACCATCGCAATGCCTCCCCTCGGGAGTGCCGCGCGAGGGGGCTGGACACGGGGGCTGTGCCTGGGCCACGCCCGAAAGCACGCCACCGAGCCAGGTCCCTCGGACCTGGTCGTCGCGCGCCCCTCCCCGAGCGGAGCCAAGGTACGAAAGCTCGTTTGCACGTCAAGGGGGACTCCTGAGCATGGCGACTCAGGAGCTTAACTGGTCACGTAACCCCTCACTCCTTAGTCCCGTCCTGGTTTCCGGTCGGGGCTAACAGCGGCTGAGGAATGCGCGGGGCCGGGCCCTGCCGACATAGAATGACAAATCCACTCCTACGCCTCCCTTCCCTACTTGCTGTTTGCGCGTCAAGGGGGACTCCTGAGCATCGCGACTCAGGAGCCTAACTTGCCACGTAGCCCCTCACTCCTTAGTCCCGTCCTGGTTTCCGGCCGAGGCTAACGGCGGCTGAGGTATGCGCGGGGTCGGGCCCTGCCGACTTAGAACACAAGCAAATAGGAAGGAAAAATGCAAATTCTAGGGAATCCAAAAGCAAATATTACAAGCCATAGAGTGTTTCACAACACCAAACACAAGTTTAAATGCCTCCACAAGGCATGGTGCATGTTTCAGGAATTAAAACAGGACAGAAGCTGTGAAGGGATCACTTTCCAGTGGCGGCTCCACCAGCTGAGGCCGCGGAGCTGGCGGCGCCGCGCTTGGGCAAGGTGCTGAAGGCGCGGAACCTCCCCAGCAAGGCCTCGGCCCTTCACAGCCTTAGCAACAGCGGCGGCAAGGTCGCCGCTCATAGGGTCCAGCAGGCTGTCGTGGTCGACGTTGGGGTCGTGAAGGTAGACGTGGCTGAGGACGCGCGTCAGCGCTGCAGACGACAGGGCACGTGCCTCGGCCTCGGCCGTAGGGCCAAGGCCGTCCGCGACATCCTCAAGCGCACGGACCAGGAAGGGAAGCAGCTCGGAAGGGCCGTCCTCTTCGCCAGCCAGCGGCTTCTCCAGGCCGCCCTGATAGAGCGTCTTCAGTGCAGCACGAGCCTTCTCCTCCAGCTCAGCGAAGGCCACTCGATCCTCAACCAGGACCTTCGCCTTGCGGTCCAGCTCGGTCCTCTCCACCTTCAGCGCCCGCTCCAGCGTCTCCAGCCGGCCATGGCGGTCATCAAGCCCGGCGTCCGATCCTTGATGGCCGCCTCCCGAGCCTTCATCCCCTCCTCCTTCTCCTGGCAGATGCGGACCTCCTTCGCGAGCCCGTCACACAGGTCTTGCAACTCGACCTCCAACGCCTTGCAGCGGCCCCGGGCATCCGCAGCGTTGCCCTGAGCGGCATCGCGAGCGGCCTTGGCCTGGCGGGTGGCTTGCTTCTCCTCGTCGAAGGCAGACGTAGCCTGGCTCAGCACTGCTTGGACAGAGGCGGTAGAGCGGGCCCAGCCAGAAGCTAGCTCCAGGCGCCCGACCACCAGGCGGGGGTCCGTGCTCTGGAGATCCTCCCGCAACCGGCTCAGTTCGTTGGCGGCCTAGTCCAAGACGGCAGATGGATCAGAAGAGACAGAAGCCAGTGGAGCAAGCGAGGAGGACGGCAGTGTGATCACGGCTTGGGAGGAAGGAGCCTCCTGGGCCTTGGGCATCTCAGCAGCAACATCAAGCCCAGGCACCTCCGGGATCAGCGGAGCCACGGGGGATGACTCGTCGCTAGAGTGTCCCTACAGGGCTCGCGAGGACGACCGGGCAGGGGAGGCATGAGCCTCAATGCCTCCTTTCCCCGCAGACGAAGGCACAGCCTCGGCAGACAAACTCGCCTCAAGCGGGGCCGCAGAAGCCCCTTTCGGCTTCTTCGCTGCAGGTGCCGGCCTGGCTAAAAGAATACAGGCGTCAAGCCTCGGCGGCAGAAAACAAAGCAAGGCGCGGATCGAACACTTACTGGTCGTCGTTCGCAGACTCAAGCAGCCTCCGGCCAAACTTGAAGCCCGAGAGCCTGCAGCTGGGGTCAGCTTTGGGAGGCACGGAAGCAGAGGGTGCATCGGGAAGGCCGGAACTGGCCTCAGACCGCCCCGGAGCCAGAGCGGATCCTGGGAGCACCAGCCCCGACCTGTCCTTCCTCGGGACCAGGGGAGAATCCTCCCCTCCTCGCCTGGCGCTGGCCTCCTTGTCGTCCTACATGGAGCGGAGGGCGCGGGACCTGCGCCGGGGAAAGGACTCCTCCGACTCCTCGCCAGTCGCCTCGGAGTCGGACTCCTCTTCATCCTCCTCCTCTTCTTCCTCCTCACTCCTGCTGGAGTTGCTGGAGGACACATTCACTGTCGGCAACGCCGCCAGATCCTCGGGAGCCACTGCAGGCACCAGCCCTCACCGTTAAAGGTGGGCATGGCGTTCACCACCTGCTCCCAATCGCCGCGAAGAAACAGGGGGACAGGAGCACCCTCTGGCCTTGCCACGTCTCCCCTGACCAAGGAGTGGAGAGCCGCAACCAGATCTTTGTTGGCCAAGGCCACGAAGCTCGGGCGAAGGGCGGCGTCCTCTTCCCCAAGCCTCCACAATGGGAGCGAGTGCTCCCGGAGTGGAGCCACCCGGTGCTCCAGGAACTCCCTCAGGAGCAAGGCCCCGGTCAGCTTCGCCGCCCCCAGGTTGCTCGGCCTCAGGTCTGTGTTCCCTCTTCAGCACCGCCCTCGCGCGCGGATCGACAAGCTCCGCGCGAGACCACGCGTCGACGGCCTTGGGATGCCCCGTGGGCAGCACCAGTCGGGGGTGGAGGCGCCCGACATCCACCATGACCCACTTGCTCCAGAAACCTTCGATCCTCTTCCCGGGCTTCGAGATGGCGTTGGAGCCGGAGTATGCGATAAAACTCGCGCATGCGGAGATGGGGCCACGAGAAACCCGGAGATAAAAGTAATGGCGCAACAAGGCTACTGAGGGCTTTACCCCAACGTGAGCCTCACAATAGTAGGCGAAAATCTCTAGGAGAAGAACAGAGTTGGGGTGGAGGTGCAGAGCTTGCAAGTTGTACAGGCGAAGAACAACAAGGAAGAACTCAGAGAAAGGGGGCACCAGACCGGCGACGATGGCGCTCACAAAGAGCGGGTAGAAGGTGCTCCCCTTGCCTTCAGGCTAGTCGGAGCCGGCCTTGAACACAGTCGCTCCCGCGTTGCCCTGCGCCACCGTCCTCAGGCGCATGAGGGCGAGATTCTTCTCCGACACGTTCGGGGGATCCAGAGCCGGCGAGTACCAGGCCTCGGTCGGGGTCTTGCGAGGCGCCATGGCTTGCCGGATGGGAAGGATTGAGGCAGATCCATAGGATTTCGGAAGCAGGAAGGAGAAGAGCGAGAAAGGGGATCTGGAGCAAGGCAAGCGAGAACAAAGCATTTAAGTCTGGCCCGGGCACCTCCTTTTGTCAGATGGGCGGTTGCCGAGGCGTCGTGGGGAAGCGGAGACGCCCACGTCTAATCAATCGCCACGCGGCGCCCGAGGCCGCAGGCTATTGGGACCCACGGTGCTTCGCACTTGCCCCTTCGCTTCTCTGCTAAGCCAAGTCTGGGCGTGCCTTGGGCCCGGGGGCTACTGTCGTCATTCTGGGAACAGGGGTCCCCAGACTTGCCTGCCTGCGGCGTGGCTCAAGTGGGGGCCCAACGCAGCCCAACTTCATCAGCTCAAGCTCAAGACCCTCGCGAGGGGCCAAGCCTCACAGAGCGGATGACAAGGAACTTCCTCAGGAGCAGCCTCCTCAGGCAGGCTCGCGAGGAGGCGGAGAGATCAAGGCAGGGTACCTCCCGAGGAGCCCGTGACGCAAGCCATGACGATCGAGACCAGGCGAGCGCCAGGCAGGCGCCGGCCTGTGCAGTGTCCTTGTTTCCCTTTCGGTGCAAAGGGGGCAAGCACAGGCCAAGGCATCAGGCAAAGGTTACCGTTTCGGTGCAACAAGACCAAGACCAGCAGAACGGCAGGATAGAGGTCATCGTGGAGCCCAGGACGGCGTCATCGTCAGGGCCTTTGGCAGCCGAAGACCAACTTTAGTCAGGATAAGTGTACTAGATGTTCCCCTTAAAAATGGCCAATTGTTGGCGCCCTTCCCGCTCATTATTTGGGAATAGGCCCAGGGCCTCCCTCTATAAATAGGACTAGCCACCACAGAGTAGGGAGAGAGCATCTATCTGGAGAAGATGCATAGACTAGAGAGAAGCGACTGAACTCGCCCTAGCAGTTCATCGCGCCAGCTCAAGAACAGCCCCTCGCAAGGCTGTTCTCCCTTTGTATTGTTCATCATCAGCCCCTGAGGCAATCCACCACACCACACACTGGAGTAGGATATTACACCACAATGGTGGCCTGAACCAGTATAAATCTCGTGTCCCTTGTGTGTTCTTCTTTCTAGCCTAGATCCTTTGTGAGACTTAGACGCGTGAGCTGGTAGGGGAAAGATCTTCGTGCGCGCCCCAGTGTTTGAACCTCATGGGTCTGCCGGAACCCGAAATCCAACAACGACGTTCAGTCCTTACAAGAGGACTACAGAGCTAAACCTCTTCAAAAGCATTGGGTTGATTCTAAATTTATGTAAGAGTCCATACGTATCTTATAATGTCCACCAAATGGACGATAACGAGGCTAAGATGTGCGGTGATGCTACATAATCAACCAGCTATGAAAGTAAGTATGGTCATACAGGGAAAGAGGTACTCACAAGAGCAATGCAGTGTGCAGTATAGTTGTGAGAACCGGTGGTCCCTTGAGAATGAATGTTCTTCTGCTAACAATTTTCGTACAAGTGAGGCATTAAGACAAATGTAGAAATGTAGATCAAATTGTGATGTGATATCATAGATAGTACCTTATGCTGCAGACGAGACCAATGTGTAACAAGATTATTCCAGTCACTGTCTAATAGATGTAGTACCTGGGACTTTATAGAAATTTCATTTAGAGGCTTGCCATCGAAGTGCGCTTGCCTCAGGTAGGAATGATACTTCATCAACGAGTGCTTGAAAAGCGCAACCAACCCTTGCTCGTCTTGACAATCCAGTTTGGTCCTCGCTTATTTAAAATAATGAAATCTTGTGTCTTCTGTCAGCAGAAACATATGCAGTAATTACCATGAATAACATTAGTACATTACTTACGCGTAAGTTGCGGAGGAAGACTGGAAATTGTTCTGTGTCTACGGTATAATCTTTCCATGAAGGAAAGATGCGCACAAAGTTCCTGACAACAATATAAGCTTCGTCTTCTAAACTAGGAAGAAATGGAACAGGGGTCCTATTTGCTGCAATTGGGGCACTCTCTGGTTCGAAAAGGGATTTGGCAACTGGATCTGGTGTACTCTTTGCTGGAATGGGTGTTTTGCGTCGTAGAGCTGGTGCTATGTCAACTGGCATCATCATACTGTTTGCTGCAGTTGGGGTCTGCTGAGTTGGGGCATCAGAGATGACCAGTGTAGTAGGGCTAGAGTCTGCTAGAGTTGGGGTCGTGTTTTGTGGGTCAGATGATATTGTAACTACATCTAATGGGATATTTGATTTATCAGGTGTCACTACCTTTTCCAAACACTTTTCTCGTGCTCCTTCGCGATTAACAATCACCCTCTTCCTTTTGAACGTCTGATACACAACAACAACATTTGAATGGATAAATATGGCATGATGACAGATGGAATATGTACTGAAAATAGATAGGCAGGGCGTATTCACATACACGATGTGTAAACTAAGCTAGCAGTGCAACAAAGTAGAAGCAATGCAAAGCATCAGTTGCAAGATATGTGCGACCAACATAACCTTGGAAAGTTAGAGCAAGCACCTTGATGGGTGAATAAGATAGGGCATCTGCCTCTGATTCCTCCACTAGGGAGCTATATTGACTTAGGTCTCCCTCTAGCTCAGAATCACTGTTAGGATCATATTCTGAGCATGAATCTGTAGGTGGAGAGTGTTTGCATTGCATTGCATCCAGACTTGATTTTAGTCCCTTAATGCCAAGTTTGACAACCATGGCATTGTTCTGCTTTATTCTTTTCATGCGCGCAAGCTCATAATCCTTATGATGTTGTTCAATATCTGAGATTCATGAAAACATAAAAAGTAGTCAGATTATCTATGGAATGCATTGCGGATCCAACTCGAAGAGTGTCTCCCTATAAATCCCTGCATATGCAAAGTTCACCCCCAGCCGTGCTGACCAGACCACACACAGAAATACAAACCTCTTATGTCTCTATAACAGGCAGACACACATTTCAAAACTGAAGTAGGAACATTAGAATCATATCAAATTCGTATTTGAACAAATAAAGTAAGGAATTATGAGTGGCATAATGTTTAACTTCAAGGGTGGAGTGCTGGTAGTGCGACACAAAGCAAGTACGCAGATTGTATTCCATGTAAAAGATCGTAGTCTATGTAAAAGGTGGAAATGACACTTTCTTTCTATACAATGCAGTGTTCGTTGCCCGCACATGATGGAAGAGATCACACAGAGAAATACTATTCACTCATGTCTGCAATTCCAGTATTTTGAAACGGGGTGGTCCACCCTAAAGGAATATTGACAACAAATATGACAAGGCAAGCATAGATGTAGTGAATCAATCATTAATTGTGAGCTTACTAGGACAAGTATACAGAATTGTAACTGCAGTAAGAGACCGTCCAAAATCTGAATCAAGAAGTTGGTATAGCACTTAATCAACATGAATAATTGGAAATCATATCGAATGAGTAAGAAAGACAAGTAAAATTGTCAACAAACCTAGCCTGCAGTAGTAATATGGGTCAATGTCACTACAACCAACAATCCAAAATGACTAGTGTCTGTTCCTAGGGCCGGAATTTTGAAACCTTGTGAACTTTACAGGTACTAAAGATTACTGAAATACATCTGAACCATTAAGTGTAGGTAGGACTCAGTACACAACAAACCCTAATGACAGTCATGCCTAATGAGAAATGAATCAATTAGAAAATGGGTGATGAGGAGTGGCTGCTGAGTGTTGAGGACGTATCTCAGGATAAATCGGGTTGGCTTAGTGGCTGCTGCATGCCTGAGCTCTGAACGGACTGGGATGGTAGGCACGGCGGCGCGCCCGGGCAGCGGTGACGCTGTTGGGCGAGCGGCTCCTGACCTCCTGTTAGTCTGGCGTCTCCTCCTAGAGTCATTCTGTCTGGGGACGGCAAGTCACCGGCGAGGCAGGCAGCTGGGGCCGAGTGGAGATCGGAAGTGCAACAGAACAGAGGGGAATCGGGGCCGGGGCCGACCCAAAATCCCAGCGTGGGTCGCGGCCCACCGTGGGCACCCTATAGAGATACACACCCGAGTGGCGTACATGCATTTTCGAAACTAAATTAGGAACATTTAGTTGACCAACTAAATGACTCTGTTTTAATAATATCAAATTCGTATTTGAACAACTAAGCTTGTTTAGCTTGACGGGTGGAGCAGTGCTATTATGACACAAAGCACGTATGCTGATTGTACAATGATCATAAAAGGGGGAAACCCTAAGGTTTTTTGAGCAAAAGAGGGTTTCCCCTCCGATTTCTATTAAAGAAACCACCACGGAACCAACATGACCAATTAAACCCTAAGCATGATCAATTAAACTCTATTATGACTGTGCCATGGCAGATTTAAAGCTGCAAACCGGAGAAATGCTATTTAGCATCCATCGTTTGCTTTGAACTAAGAACTAAATTCTAAGAGATGAAAAGAAAGTACAGTAACCAAGTTATGATCTATTTTCTGGTTGAGATCAAATAGTTGAGGAGATATGAAGTACCATCTCTCTTGCAGCGCCGTGTAAGCATTGGGGGTGTGATGGCTGTCGGTGGCGTTGAAGCAGATCTGCGATAGTAGACGGGTGCATCAGGGGATAAGTCCCATTGCGGTGGACGAGAAGGTCGTGTGGGTGGCCCCGACAGAGAGGACGACGACGCTGATGAAGCGAGAGGATGCGATGCAAGGCTCTTGGTCCGTCAACGTGGATGAGAAACGTCCATCTCTAGCAGTGGACGACGCGGTCTTGGTAGGCACTCCGGCATGGTGGAGGACGGTGGCGATGGATGCGGTGGAGGACAGCAGCGATGGATGGGGTGCCAGATGGAGGAGGCTGGTGTGGGGATGGTGTTCTAGCGCAGATGGTGTGTGAATGGGAAAATGGAGGGATAGGTACAAGGAACCATGTTTTTGGGACGTGCCTATCTGAAATATGGGAAAGTTATGAACTTAGCCCCCGTTTGAAATTTGGACGTCTCATCGGTTGGGGATAGGACGGTAATCTCGCATCTCGCCAATATTTGCCCAAAGATATTTTGGGTGAGGAGAGGGTGTTTTGGCACCCACGATTGGCGCCCATGGTGTATGAACGGGGCTGACAGGTAGGGCGGTTGTGTCACGTGTAAGTGAAGTTACAAACCCACCCCTATTGAAAATATTTGCCTACATCAATTTCGGTCGAGTCGAGTTTGTTTTGCGGCCCACCCGGGGAAATGGAGGGAGAGACAGAGGTCTTTTGGACGAGCTTGAATCAAATGTGTTTGCTGCCCATGTTTGACTCCCACCGTGTCGGAATGGGCTCAAGGGCGGTCCTGTCACGTCTAATTGAAGTTACTGACCTACCCCTGAGAGCAGTGGAAATTGGGCCGATGGATTGTCCGTGTAAGGGATAGAGAGTAATTTCCATCTTCCAAACACTTGGCTTCAGGCAGCCAACATAGGAGTGGACATTTTGTCGTTTCTTTTGAATTTTGGGACAATAAGCATCCACGTTTACCCTAAAAACTAAATTCGAATCCATTTGTATTCCTATACAAATCTTTATAAATCATTCTATCTATTTTTATATATCTTCAAAAGCACGACAAAGATGTATTCCACTGTCATATATGAATATGATTTACAAATGCTGATACTCGAATTCAGAAGCTAGAATCCACTTTAAGGTGAATTCGAATATTTGAAACCACTTTATGTCCAACTCAAGTGTCACATGCAGCATAATGTGTACTCCCATTTGGATATGTACACAAGCGATGTATCAAGATTCAAATACTGATTCAATCAACCAATAATGTAAAAAATTAACAGACATATAAACACTTATAGAGTATATGGATCAATAATATCAACTAACATACATAAGCCAGGCCGCTGTACTTTTTTTGCTAGAAGAGCATCCTTTCTTTAGCAAAGCTAGTACAACATCTTGGCCCTTTTCGATGCGTGTCACTTAAGGTCCATCTATACTACTATTATTGCTGAATGCACATTTAGCCCGATTGGCATATTTGTAGGTCTAGCACACCAATCAAAATGAAATGTCTCAGAGTCTTATCAATTAATACAAACTTGTGCTCAACAAAAATTACAAACCAAAAAACAAAAAACAATTATTACATGATCTCTAAAACAAATGGTTTGATCAATTACATGAACAAACAACACAAAGGTTATTCAACAATGGAAAGAACATTTCACCTATGATTTACCAAGTGGGAATTTAATTTCCTTTTTTCCTTTAGGACCTTAACAATGCGGTCAGTCTCAACTTGCTTCGTTTTGAAATCCACCAAATATTTAATGGTTGTCTTGAGTACTGCTTGTGATTGTGTTGTTTTCTTCCTCAACATGCCAACTTCATCTCTAAGTGCAGAAGAAGAATCTGTTTCTACCAATAGTTTAGCCTCTAGAGCATCAATAGTTGGCAATTCATGATGCACGATTGGGCTGGTGCCACTACTGTGGGATGATACAACGTCCATGGGGACCTCGCTCTTTGATCTTGGGCTAACCTATTTTTCCTTTAAAGTTCCGATTGGATTCCCAAAAGTTGAAATTAGCAAGACATCTCAACTGGGAGTTATAATAGCGAACAAGTTAAACAAACAAGGAATTAAAGAGTTTCAATTGGATGCTGAAAAGTAGTTATTAACATCATTGTAACCGGTTGTAGCAGCAAAGCAGTTAAAGAAACAAGTTTTGCAAAAGGTACCTGTTGTGGCATTGGAGTTTCCCTTGGATCCTTAAAAGTTGAGGACCAGTAACGTGATTAGAGCAACCGGTTGCAGCAGCAAAGCAGTTAAACAAACAAGTTTTGCAAAAGGAACCTATTGTGGCATTGGAGTTTCTCTTAGATCCTGAAAAGTTGAGTAGTCAGTAACTTGATTAGAGCAACAAGTTATAGAAGCAAACCTGTTACACAAATATATTTTTGAAAATGTACCTGCTGTGCAATTGGACTCCCAATCGGATCCTAAAAACTTGAAGTTGGTAAGATGATTACAGCAACAAGTTACATCAGGAAATCAGGTAAACAAGGAAGTTTCTGAAAACATACCTATTGTGCTAACGGAGTTTTAGTTGGATCCTGCAAACTTGAATGTTAGCAATCATAAATAAAGTGTTGCAAGAGCCATAATAAACTAACATCAAACTAGTAAAACTAACCAGTTTTGGCAACATATTTAATTACACATGAACTAGTAAAACTAACAAGTTCTTGGCAACATATTAAGTAACAAGTTGTTACCGTTTACCAGCAACACAGACATCTGTAAATTTCTTTGATGTAAGCAAAATGATCCCAACACATATATAAGTTAAAAAGACAGTGCCCCTCACATAAACCTAATAGTTGTCTATCTATGAACATGCAAACATTACTAGTGCTACAAGTGATAACAGCAAACCATTCAAACAAACAGGGTATCAGAATGTAAATTACACATGAATTCTACTGCACCCTAGAAGTACATATGACCAGCTATCTACGTGCTTAAGTAGCTATTTAAGTTCAGGCAAACAGGTAATTCTTAGCTGTAAGTATCAAACACATAGATAGGCGCAGTCTATAATAGGATTTACAGGCTATGGCATTATGTAATCAGTAGCAAACTAAATTAAGCCAAGCAACGCAATTGAACAATTTTGCAATAAGTGGGCTAACTATAATTCCGAGAAGTAGGTAACTGAACTTATGCTAGCTCTTTGTACAGGCACACTGCAACTTCTTTTTCGCTTACAAGGTTCTACGAAGGAGTCCATGGCATCAATTGCTTGGATATGCAGTCCTGATACTTCTTTCTTCCCACACTGCATTGGTAAGTCGAATGGTTAATTTGATAAGATGGTGCTTCCTTGATATGTTATATGAGGACGGGTTGTCAGACTAGTTGTAGCCACACACATCACACTGGCTTTTACTGTATATTTCATGCGATTACATTTGGCATATCGAGATCTAAGAAATCTACAATAGGATGAAAAGATTGGCATCCTTCACATTATTGGCGAACTCGGTTCATAGAAATAAGCAATTCAACCATTCTGTGGGTAAATCAAAAGCGCCACTGTAATATTTTTCACTACCCCAATCATACACGCAAAAAGGGGCGATGCCACCGTAGGGGCTGGTATGGGCGACCGCCTCGGGTGGCTGCAAAGTGTGCACCTAGTTTTAGTTGTCCAGGTTGGCCCAGGCTAGTTCTGTTCATCCCAACGCACAAGCAAGCAATGTAAAAAATGAAGAAAAACGTTTCAATTTGGATGGGCCAATAACGTAAGTGCAAGGCATGCCCTATAGCAGGCCCGCGGCCCAAACGAGCGCCTCCCATATCGATCGACAGCAGAAAAAATCCCAATTTGTTCGCTCCAGCCTCTAGTCTGGTTCGCTCCTAACCTAGCCACCACTAGACAAACCGACATAGCACTTCCTGGTGCCCTCGTTGGAGGGCGGTCGTCGGGCTTTAAGCGAATGGAAGGACAAGAAGATGAAGATCCAACCCTGGGTGTATCCTGTGTGGGAGGCAGCGGCGACAATATGGGCATGGCATCGAGCTTGCGCAAACGGACAGTCGCGGCTTGCAAGAGCAGCATGCATATTAAGCAGGTACATCACATCCCTGATTATATCTAATTGAACTGTTCAATTTCTGGCCAATAGTTAAACCTGGCGGTGCTGTAAAACTGCTTGTATGTAGGGAATCTATGAGAAAATGACAAATTTCTGCTTATTTTATAACTCCCCCAATCAATACTGAATTGACTGAACCTGATGTATCTAATCAAGTTTCCAGTGCAAATATACTATCTCTTGGTGTCCTTGAGCCTGAAGTGTCTAATGAATAGACTGCTAATGAAGGATTTGATGCAAACATTTTACATGCTCCTAGTGATGAACATATAGTGTCTAACGAGGGATCTAATGCAAGCATTTTGCAAGCTCTCATTGAAGGATTTAGTGTCTAATGATGATCTGCTATGTTGAGAGAGACATAGAGATTTGCAGGCATTGATGATAAGCAAATTATAGTACATTTTCATGGCTTGAGGAAACGTCGAGGCCATCTACCAGAAAGTCCCACTATCATGACAATGTAGCATAAATGCTTTTCTAATCTGTTGTTTGAAACTATTGGCATACTTGTGCAGGATAGATATATTGATATGCAGTTTGCGCAATGGTTATAGGTGCAATTACACTTCGATATTTTCAACTAGAGAACAAATAATTCAAGCAGGTACATACCATGTTAGCAGTCCTTGTACACCATGTTGCATTTGTGTTTTTTGGTGCTTACATCATTTAGTGTTTTATAATCTGAACTAGTTTGGATCATTAATTGGTTTTCAAAGTGCATGTAGCTTCACATTTCTCAAGTTATGTTGATTTCAGGAGTGCAAGTGCCTTCGTATTTTTTAAGTTAAATTTTTTTCTCCTGGTAACTTGAATTCGTGGATCCGCCACTTCACACAAATCATACACGCAGGTTAGTACGAATTAAATTAAATGCATGGACTTACGCTAGCTTGTTGTACATGCTCACTTCAGCTCTGCTTGCGCTTGGGATGTTCCATGTACAAGTCCATGTTGCCACTTGTGTGGATGTGCAGGCCTTCTACTCCTTGCATCCCCCTCTGCATTTTTGACACGACGAATGGTTGATCAAATATGAGGAATCGACCTTGTTGTTGTACCAGAGGACACATACTTACAAGGTTATACAAGTGTGCAGGATGCGTACCAGATCCCGTAGCACCATCATGCTTCGCTAAAATTGGTTTTTCTTGTTTCAGATGATATCTCCAGAAGAAATAAGAGTTAAAGTCAGAGTTGCATAGGCGTGTAAGCTAAGAGAGCAATGAAAGGATATCCAAACATCGTTGGAACAGTGCATAAGGGAGTGATATGTGGATACCTAGTTCAGGCCGGCGTTTGGGCATTCTCGCCTAGCTAGAGTGCGGGTCACTTTAGAGCTGTTGAGGATGATGCGCTGGCGTTGGCTGGCTGCGCACGGATGAAGATTTTGAGTGGCTGCAGAGCGCTACGACGCGGTGGACGAGACCATTGGTGAAGTCCCAATGGCCTCAGGAAGCGGAGGTGTGACGATGTGCTCAGTGAAGTAGCCCCGTTGAGGTGGGAGATGGCGTCGATGAAGCGCACCTGATGTGGTGGAAGTCGGTGTCTGTGAGGCACGTCGGTTGCAGCGGCCGACGTTGTTAGTGGACCACCCGGTGCGATGGACGAGGGCATAGATGAGGTAGCTCCGGTGCGGTGGTGAAGCGCGACCGTCGTCTTCGTCGTCATCGTCCGACACAGAGGTGGGAAAGAGACGAGACGAGGGGTGATTCGAACTCTGCTTGGGTTGGTGGAGTATTAGGGATTTGAGCAATCTGGGCGCGGAAGGGGACGGTGGAGAAGGGAGATTTTGCAGGGCTGGAATTGGGGCCGCCAGATATTTCAATCTAAAATGTGGAAGCGCGAACTTATTTTGTCATCATTCTTTTTTTGGGGAGGGGGAGGGGGTGGCTGGGTGCTAGCGTCCGTACGACACACGCGACCACCACGACACGACCCTGGTCTGCCTAGTGCGCCTACATTTGAGAATGCAAATGAATCTCTATGTATTACCATGCCCGTGTTTTCCTTGCAAATAATTAGTCATCTGAAACGAGATACTATAAATTAATTAATGGGGAGTTATTTGACTTAGAGTGTGTGTCACATAGCGATCTCCAATTCTAACATGGATTTTGCATTTCACGGTATCCACGCTACTTTTTTTATACAAATTCATATGTATATGATGAACACCATGGTAGTGAGTAAACTTTGGATGGGTTCAAACATATGACCTACAAAATAGCACAACAATCGAGTCAATGTCAACTTTTCCAAACCTATTATGGCACAAATTCGAAATAATTACCCATATGCATGGTCCTCAGTTCAAATCTTACGATGTACACTAAATTGAAACATAGATATTAAGTCTCATACTATCTACATTCAAATATTGTTTTTAGCCCCACCCCCTCGGCACACACGCTACATACTTCTTGTATCGGTCAATCTTCCTCTCCTAACCATCTTAGGAAGCTATCGATTTCCGACACACGTTCATTATTTCTCTCCATGTTTCGATCTCTAACTCTCTCAACTACACAACCCCCTTTTCCCACTTTGTTACCAAATGTATCTACCTCACACACCCGCCATTGCACCCCATGTCGAGCTCTCTCTCTCTCTCTCTCTCTCTCTCTCTCTCTCTCTCTCTCTCTCTCTCTCTCTCTCTCTTTCTTTCTCTCTCCCTCCCACCCTCTCTCGCTAGATACATTCATTGCCTATCTAGCCCCCAACCTCTCATGCGCACGCACGCACGTTGTCTATCTAGGTCACTCCCTCGAGACTGTCTCACTCTTTCTTCCGCCTGGCGGGCCACACTTGCTCAAAATCCTGCTCTCTTTATCCGAGGCTCGATTAACCTCGCTTTCTTTCACACACAAATGATATATCTCCCTATTCGGGCCTCGATTGACACACTCTATACTCTCTCACGCAGATTGTCTATCTTGGTCAGTCCATCCACGCTGCCCCCACTCATTCGACCTCATGGCAGGCCACACTCGCTCAATCTCTCTCTCTCTCTCTCTCTCTCTGTATGTCTCGATTGACCTTGCTCTTTCTCGGACACAAACGATATATCACCATGTTTGAGCCCAGTTTGACATATTCATATTGTATACTCTCTCACGAACATTGTCTATCTAGGTCACTCTCTCCAACCCGTATCATTCTTTCAATCGCACGACGACCCACACTCGCTCAACCTCTCTCCCTTTATATATGTAATCGATTGACCTTGCTTCCTTCCACGCACAAAATATATCTACATGTCTGTGACTGGATCATCTCTCAAGCTCTATCTTATAGCCCTCACCCGTCCCAAAAGCACAATCGGACAATATCTCTCCAGAGCATATATATCTTTTCAGTGAATGTCGGACCACACTCACTTTGTCTCTCTATCTATCTGTGTCTCGATTGATATCGCTTTCTCACGCCGTATTCCACATATTGAAGCTACCTCTCCATCCCTCGCAAAGCCGGAGCTATTTACATTGCGAGGGGGGCTCCAACCTTGGATTAATTTGTGTAGGCATTTATTCCGGTGGGTTTAGACTATATTTTCTTAGCATTCGGCCCACAACTACTCCAAACACCGTTGCAACCCCTGCAGCTCCCCCAATTGATTTCAATCTGTCTCGGTCATCGCTCTCTCGCACGTCCTTTCTCGCCTTCAATGTTGCACCATGGTATTTTTGCAAAAAACTTTGTTATTCTCTTTAATTATTACTAATAAGCTACAAACCTACACACCGATAGTCCACCTGTAATGGAACAAATTTCGACCCACAAATTAAAGTGCTACAAACTACACACCAAGGGGCCCACCTATCATGAAACAAATTTGGACCCATATATAAATAAAAAATAAAAAAGGACGAGGATCGAACATGCGACCAGGGCCTTCAAGCCGCATGTCAATAGGCAACATACGTAGTACACCAATGTTTGTTGCACCCCCCTTTGTTCATAATGTTTTTATATCACCACAGCCTATTTAATGGTAACATGTAATACTATTATTTTTAGTAAATTAGTGGGACCGGCTTGTTAGCACGTACTATTCGCCTTCACTTCTTGTGGGTTCCATGTCTGCTTTCTCTCTCCTCCCCTTCTATGTTTAGACGCACAGGCAAACACGAAGAACTCGCGGGCGATGTTGCCATTGACCATATCTGGACGCATTCACAAATTACGTACGACAACACTTTCATGTACTAGTCAATGTGTACGTGCAATGCACGTTAATTTGGAAGTATATTAAGTGCATGTGGATATTAAGTAGAATATTATTTGCGTGTTATTATGTGACTAGCACTATTTTTGGCATGAAATTAACTGCACGCTAAACGTGTTGAGCGCTCGACATTGAAGCAGTCTAGGTCGTTGGATGAGAAGGAATAAATGTGGCTTGCTGGCGTTTTATATTTAATTTGATACAGCTCTAGAAGAACATTCAATCGATCAAACCATAGATCTCATTCAGTCTGACTCTGACTTTACATTCATACGACGATCGATCTAAAATAAACGGAAATGATAAACATTCGGATTTTAAGTGTAACATCCCAAAATTTCAATTTGGAATGTTATACATTAGATCATCATTGCATATCATATTTTATTGCTTTTGGCCTGATCCAGAATTTCTACGCAACTCAAGGACCCACGTAGAGAGTTGGGGATTTCGTTATTTTCATATTTGAGTTTTCTCAAATTTTGAAAATAGGATCATTTGATTTTATTAATTTTATCTTCAATTATTTCTGTTATAAAAATATGAGAGCGGGAATAAAATGACTTTCCCAAAAATAAAGAAATATTGAGGATTTAACAAAAAAATTCAAATAAGATTTTATTTTGGAGTTTTTGGCTATTTTATTTGAATTTAGGAAAATTGCACATTTTTCAAAACTGCATTTTAGGGCCAAGAAAATGTTCATCTTCTTCTAAATATTTTATTTAGGCGGTGAAAATTTATTTTGGCATTTTTAAAATTTTATTTTATTTTCTATAATTTTTCTTAGTTTCGACGGAATTTATTTATTTTGCAAAAATACCGCGCGCCCGATTGGGCCGAAGGCCCAGCCGAGCCGGCCCATCGCCGCCGCCGTCTCCCGCACCGGCTCGGGACCGGAGTCCCGAGCGAAACCGCCGCTGCCGCCCGAGTCCGGGAGGCGCACGCCTCCCGAGGCGTCCCCTTCCCCAAGACAGGACGCCCCCCCATAAATACCGCCCGCCGCCGCCGCCCTCCTCACCCCGCCACCCCGACCCGCCCCGCCTCCCACCGCCGCCGATCGCGCCGCTGCCGCCGCCGTCGCCTCGCCGCCCGGAGCCCCGCCTCCCACCAGACCCCGCCGGGCCGCCGGACCTCACCGGAGCCCCGACGAGGTAGCCGCCCGCCGCTGCCCCGGTTTTCTAAAGAAAACCGACTCGTTTTTTGGGAAACCATAGGTTTTATTCTTTTATTTTTTTAGATTGGTTTTTTTATTTTTATCGGTTCACTTATTTAGCGAGCGTTCGCTCGTTCGTTCGTTTTAATGGACGAGTTCACTGTTTAGTTGCAGTTAACGAACGTCCGTTCGTTAAACCGTTTGGCAGTTTTTCTTTTTCTTAAATTTTCCGCGATTATTCCAGATCGCAATTTCTGATCCGATTTTTGTTTTAGTTTTTCTTTTCGCTTGTTTATCAGAATCAGGCGATTCAAGTGCCTAGAGTTTCGTCTCGAAACCCTGTTTCCGTATAACCAACTCAAACAAGTTTTTGCTTCTGTAAAATTTGACTTAGGTCCAGATTAGTAAATGAAGCTTGTTTCTTTCGCCGTTTGACTTTCGTTGCTTTGTTTGATTTGATTCTTTTTGCAAACCGGAGTTCTTAAGTTGAACTTTCTGGCTAGTTTCTTACTTGAGTTTTACCTGTGCATTAGATGAGTACTTATTGTATGCTTGTTTGTTGCAATAGAGTACCCGGAGTGCGCCGCTTGCTACTTTGAATCGCTAGGTTTCACGGATCATCAGCAAGGCAAGTAACACTTTGATCATTCCTCTTTACTACCTAGTTTTATTGCATTAGATCAATCCTCAATCAATTGCATGGTTAGGATCTGATTAATATGTGGGTTTTGGGAAGTAGATGAGGTAGTACCTATTACCTGTTTTATTATCAAACCCTTGGGAGTTACTTCTACGTTTGCTTATAATGCCATGCTATGCTAGTAGACGTGGATTGGGTGAGTGTATCCATGACAGATGTGAGATTGTTATTTAATGGTTTATTTAAGGTGGCAACTTTGACACACATCTGGGTGGATTGAGGCACCTGGGTATTCTAGCGATTGCCTGTTTTCTTTATGGACCGCCACCCAGGCTCAAAGGGACCATGAGATTATTCATGCTATAAACTTCCGTGTGCAACCGCAAGCTATTATGGGATCTAGCATAGTTGATTAAGTCGTGCGAACTCTTATAGTGGTAGACTAGCAGATGTAGGGGAAAGTAGGTGTAACTGTCTACCCGATCGTAAGGTGCTAGCGCTTCTGAAAGACTATGTCTTGGTCATCCGTTTCTCAAACACCATGTAGTGCGAGAAATGCACGGAGGAGATCGGGTCTTGTGGGGAAAAGTGCACAAACCTCTGCAGAGTGTACAAACTAATCATGGTTTGTCGTGTCCCCGGTTATGGACGTCGTATCTAGTCCTTGGATTATCATGTGAATCTCATCATGTTGCTTTAATTTAATTTGTTGGGTTTAATGATAATGTTTAATTGGGATTGAGAGGATGTCTATCTTCTCAATGTTTAACAACCACCATGATAGTTAAATAAAATTTATTCCTTTGCAGTAGGGAAAAATTGGCTTTATGCAAAACTGTAACCATAGAGCTTTCGACCAGCCATATATGCATGTAGTATAGCATATTTCTGTTCATTACTCTCTATGTGTTACATTGCCAGCATATTCCATGTGCTGACCCATTTTCGGGCTGCAACGTTCATGTCGAGACTGTTCAAACAACGAGTAAGGTGCCTTAGGTCGTGGTCTTATACTCAGTGATGCCGTTGGAGTTGATGGACTCACTTATCTTCCAAGCCTTCCGCTGTTACCGTTTGTTAGATGGCCTTAAGCCATATTTATTGTAATAAGTTCTCTTTTGAGACATTTGATGTAATAAGTGTGTGATTGCTACTCTGTTATAAATCCTTCAAGTACTGTGCGTGTCAGCATTACTGATCCAGGGATGACACTAAAGCACAGAGATCAGACTGTTTGAGGTCTGGTCGCTACATTAAGCATGGCAATCCGAACGTTTTTCATGGAAAATTTAGATTACGCAGCGGCGGCGGGGGCGTCTTGCGGTGGGAAGTGGCTCCTTTGCCGTCCTCTATGTGTCATCGGGTCACTGACCGACGGCGACGGCGACGGCGGCGTCTTGCACCGTTGTTGGCGTACTCCTGGACATTAGCCCTAGCTTTAAGGAAGGCCACAATGTTCTGGACTTCGGTCTCCAGGAGTGAGTCAACTGGCGGGAGGAGGTGACTGGCGTTGGTGAAGCGGTCGACGGTGGCCATCCATGCCGCTAAGGGGGGCACTGGCACCCGCGCGGGAACAGGCGCTGGCAACGGTGCGGCTGAGACATTCGTGTGCACGGGCACCGGCACGGGCGCGTGCGTCAGTGCACACTTAGGCGCATGCGCTGGCAGGTGCACGGGCACCAGCACGGGCGCGTGCATCAGTGCACGTGCAGGCGCATGCGCTGGCAGGTGCACGGGCATGATGTCGCTTGAAGCTATGTCGGTTTTTTCCCCAAAGAGGAAGGGATGATGCAGCACAGCGGTGGTAGGTATTTCACTCAGATATGAAACCAAGGTTATCGAACCAGTAGGAGAACCAAGCAACACAACGTAAACAACCCCTGCACAGAAATAACAACACCTTGCAACCCGACGTGTTAAAGGGTTGTCAATCCCTTTCGGGGTACGACGCCTCAAGATAGGCAAAGGATGCGAGGTAAATTTGTAGATAGGATAAATAGATCGCGGATCAAATATATTGCAGCAAGGTACTTTTGTATTTTTTAGTTTAATAGATCTGAAAATAAATGCAAGGAAAAAGTAGATCACAAGGCAGATATATGAGGAAGAAGACCCGGGGCCCATAGGTTTCACTAGTGGCTTCTCTCGAGAAAAATAGCAAACAGTGGGTGAACAAATTACTGTTGGGCAATTGATAGAACTTCAAATAATCATGAAAATATCCAGGCAATGATCATTACATAGGCATCACGTCCAAGATTAGTAGACTGACTCCTGCCTGCATCTACTACTATTACTCCACACATCGACCGCTATCCAGCACGCATCTAGCGTATTGAGTTCATGGAAAACGGAGTAATGCAATAAGAATGATGACATGATGTGGACAAGATTCGTTTATCTAGTGTGGCAGATATGGATCCCGTCTTTTTATCCTTAGTAGCAATGATACATACGTGTCGGTTCCCTTTCTGTCACTGGGATCAAGCACTGTAAGATCGAACCCACTACCGGGCACCTCTTCCCATTGCAAGATAAATAGATCAAGTTGACCAAACAAAACCCAAATATCAGAGAAGAAGTATGATGCTATAAGAGATCACGCATATAAGAGATCAAAGAACTCAAATAACTTTCATGGATATAAAAAGATATAACTGATCATAAACTCGAAGTTCATCAGATCCCAACAAACACACCGCAAAAAGGACTTACATCATACGGATCTCCAAGAGATCATTGTATTGATAATCAAGAGAGAGAGAGGAAGCCATCTAGCTACTAACTACGGACCTGAAGGTCTACAAAGAACTACTCACGTATCATCGGAGAGGCACCAATGGAAGTGGTGAACCCCTCCGTGATGGTGTCTAGACTGGGTCTCGGTGTTCTGGACTCTGCGGCGGCTGGATAAATATTTCGTGGACTCCCCTAGGGTTGTTGGAATATTGCGGTATTTATAGAGCAAAGAGTTGGTCCAGGGGGCACCCAAGGTGGGCACACCCACCTGGGCGCGCCTGGGCCTCCTGGCGCGCCCAGGTGGGTTGTCCCCTCCTCGGGACTCCCCCAGGTGCGACCAGGGCCCATTGTGTTCCTTCTGGTCCATAAAAAATCATCGTAAATTGGCGTGGTATTTTGACCCCTTCTGATATTGATTTCCTGCGATGTAAAAAACATGCAGAAAACTGCAACTGGCACTTGGCACTATGTCAATAGGTTAGTACCAAATAATGATATAAAATGACTATATAATGATTATAAAACATCCAAGATTGATAATAAAACAGCATGGAACGATAAAAAATTATAGATACGTTGGAGACGTATCAGCATCCCCAAGCATAACTCCTTCTCGTCCTCGAGTAGGTAAGTGATAAAATAGAATTTTTGATGTGGGGTGCTGTTTATCATGTCATATCATATTCTTTTCTTCATAGCATGGACATTTGGACTTTTATGTGGTTCAAAGCAATAGTCTAGTTTTGACATAATAATTTAGATAATCAAGAATATCAACAAGCAACCATGTCTTTCAAAATATTAATGCTAAAACAAGTTATCCCTAGCCCATCATGCTCAAACATTGATCCATTCATGAAACACACTCGAATATTAGCTACACCCAATACTTAAGTACAATAATATTGTCCCCTAGTTGGTGCTTTTATAAGAGAGGATGCAGACTCAAATTCAAAAAATAAAAATTGCATAAAGTAAGAGAAAGGCCCTTCATAGAGGGAAGTAGGGATTTGTAGAGGTGCCAGAGCTCAAAGCAAAAAATAGAGATAAAAACATTTTGGGAGGTGTATCCATCCCACCAACAAAAATGACTTGGAGCATCCCAACACTTTCCATGCTAGATATATCATAGGCGGTTCCCAAACAGAAAATAAAGTTTATTCCTTCTTCCACCATAACTTTCACTTTCCATGGCTAACCGTATCTATGGGTGCCCTCCATACCAACACATTCCAAGGAATTTATTATTTGACAACATAAAGTAAATTCATTTTTGCATTTTGGGACTGGGCATCCCTAATACCTTTGCTTTACTCTCGTGCAATGACAAGTGAATAAACACTCATCGTGAGAATAACACATCTAGCATGGAAAATATTAGCTACCCGTTACGGTTCCGCGAGCGAAACAAACACACAAAAGAGAAGTTCATTTTGAAAATTAGAGATGGCACATGCAAATTTGCTTAGAACGGCAAAAGAATACCACATATAGGTAGATATAATGGACTCATGTGGCAAAACTGGTTTAAAGGATTTTGGATGCACAAGTAGAGGTCATAGTTGGTGTAAAATGAAGGCTAGCAAAAAGATTGAGAAGCGACCAACCAAGAAACGAATAATCTCATAAGCAAGATTTAAGCATAATTAACACCGAATAATGCACCACAAGTAGGATATAATTTTATTGAATGATTATTGACTTACGTGCATGCATAGGGAATCACAAGCCTTAACACCAATATTCCTACTAGCGCCCAATTACTCACCAACATGACTCACATATCACATCATCATATCTCAAAACTATTACTAAGAATCAAGTTTATTTTGTCGAATGATCTTCATGACATATATTTTATTCTTTCTTTATCCTTCTTGGATATCTATCACTTTGGGACTAATTTTCAAGTGTTGCTTTTCATAAGGTCAAACAAATATAAGTGAAGATCGTGAGCATAACATATTTTCTTTCTTTCAAAATAATTTAAGTGAAGCAGGAGATAATTTATTCAAAATTTTACTAAATGTCAAATAAATCTAAGTGAAGCAAGAGAGCATTTCTTCAAAAATACTAAGCACACCATGCTCAAAAAGATATAAGTGAAGCACTAGAGCAAGTCCATTGCTCATAAAAATTTAAGTGAAGCATAGAGAGCAATTCTAACAAGTCATGACATAATTTTGTGTTGTAGGGTAAAACCCTAGAGGCGATCTTTTCACACTTGGAGGGGGAAAAGGAGGAAGAACACACAAGAACACAAGGAACAAAACTCTCAAACAAACCCAAATATCGCATCCACTAGAGTAGCATACATGAGATCCACAAGATTACAAGATCAATTCAAGGAAAATAGCACTAGGGTAAGGTTCTTCCACTAGGTGAGGTCTTGCATCCAAAGAGGATCTTCTCCAAGAGGAGGGCTTGATCTCCAAGAGGAGATCTAGATCTCCTAAAGGAGGAAGATGAGCAAAGCCCTCTTTTGTGTTCTAAATTCTTTGCTAAACCTCCAAATGAGCTAGGGGATGGGTATATAAAGCCTAGGGATGAAACATTGGGGAAAAGGGATACAAAGGACCAAAAAGTCCCCAAAAAGTTAGCCACGGAGGAAGGGTCCGGGCACCCGGGGTCAAACCGGCCGGGCACCCGGACCGGTCAGGGGCGCCGGCTGGTGGCAGACCGGGCACCCGGGGTCCAAGGCCCGGGCACCCGAGGCGGAGCAGGTGGCTGGGCGGGGCCGATCGGGCACCCAGGGTTGATGTCCCGGGCACCCAGGGTGGGGCTGGGCACGGCCCAGGGGCAGGCCGGGCACCCGGGGCCAGTTGGCTGCACACCCGGGGTGGGCTGGCGAGGCCCAGATGGCACGCCGAGCACCCGGGGCCGGTTGGGGCGCTGCCCAGGCTGTGACCGGGCACCCGGGGTCGGGGCAGCCGGGCACCCGGGGTGTCCAGGGGCTGCGGCCCTTCCTTCTCCTCAATCTTCTCTCCTATCCCTTGCTCCATGGGTGCTCGAGACTCCGTCCTCTCCTTCTCACGATCATCTCCTTGGTATCCTAGATTGCATAACATGTCTTTGTGAGGTAGAACCCAATTCTCATGTGAATCCAAATGAAACTCGAAGAGGAGAGAGTCAACCTCATTCTCGATGGCGCGTATACGTGCTCTTGTCATTGGTCCACTCGGTGCTTGCGGTGGTGATGGAGTGTCAGTGCGGGTAGACGCGGGATGCTCCGCATCATCTCCCCCCCTTGGGAGAGATCCGTCCACGGATCGTGCTCTTCATCACCATGGTACTTGGCCAAGTCTTTGACGATGAAGATGTCACTAACGTTGTACTTGTCACGTGGGATGTCGACCTTGTAGGCGTTGTCGTTGTAGCGTGCAAGCACCTTGAATGGTTCGTCGGCTCTCAGGAGTAGCTTGGACTTGCGTTCCTTGGGGAAACGGTCTTTGCGGAGATGTATACATACTTGATCACCCGGTTGGAACACCATCAGAGACTTGTGGATGTTGAGCTTGGCGGTGAGACGTTGTACTTGGCGCTCGATCGTGGAACGTGTTTCTTCATGCATCTTCTTGAGGTAGGCGGCTCTTGCACTTGCGTCCATGTTTGCTCGTTCTTGAAGCGATAGAGGAAGGATGTCCAATGGCGACAAAGGGTTGAAACCGTAGACGACCTCGAAGGGGGACTTTCCGGTGGTAGAGTGTCTTGCGTGGTTGTAGGCGTACTCGTCCATGGGTAGGCACTCCTCCCACTCCTTGATGTTCTTCTTGATCAACACGCGTAGGAGAGTTGCAATCGTTCGGTTGGTGACTTCCGTTTGGCCATCAGTTTGAGGATGATATGCGGTGGAGAATAGTAGCTTGATCCCGAGCTTGGCGCATAGCGTCTTCCAAAAGTAGCTTAAGAACTTGACGTCTCAATCCGACACAATTGTATTTGGCACACCATGAAACCTCAAGATTTCCCTACAAAAGAGATTAGCAACATGTGAAGCATCGCATATCTTATTGCATGGGATAAAGTGAGCCATTTTAGAGAGTCGGTCCACAACAACAAAAACGGAGTCCTTGCCATTTTGAGTCCTAGGTAATCCAAGCACAAAATCCATGCTAATGTCTTCCCAAGGTTGATGTGGAATAGGTAAAGGCATATGTAAACCATGGGATTGAGAGTGTGACTTAGCTTTGCAACATGCAGAGCACCGGTTGGTGAAACGGGCGACATCGCGAAACATCTTGGGCCAATAATAGTTCTTGGAGAGTGTGGAGAATGTCTTGTCGCGTCCAAAGTGTCCCATGAGTCCGCCTCCATGAGCCTCTTGCAAAAGGAGCAAACAAAGAGAAGACTCGGGGATGCATAGTTTGTTAGCTCTCATAAGGTAACCATCGTTGATATAATATCGTTCCCAAGAAGTATGCTTTACACACTTAGCATAAGGAGTAGCAAAAGTCACATCACCCTCATACAAATATTTGATATGATCAAATCCAACTACATTCAATTCAAGTTGAGTAAGTAACATGCATTTGCGGGAAAGGGCATCCGCCACCACGTTTTCTTTGCCCTTAATGTACTTTATCACATAGGGAAAAGATTCAATGAATTCACTCCATTTAGCATGCCGTTTATTCAACTTGGTTTGACCTTTAAGGTATTTAAGTGTTTCATGATCGGTATGTATGACAAACTCATGCGGTCTAAGGTAATGCTCCCACACATGTAACACACGCACTAAGGCATACAATTCTTTGTCATAGATGGGATAGTTAAGTTGAGCACCGGAAAGTTTTTCACTAAAATATGCAATAGCTCGCTTTTCTTGCATCAAAACTCCACCAATTCCGGTACCACTTGCATCGCAACGAACCTCAAAAGTTTTGTCAAAGTTGGGTAAAGCAAGAATCGGAGCATTTGTAAGCAAAGATTTGAGCTCATCAAAAGCAGTTGATTGCAAATGTCCCCAAACAAAAGGAGCATTCTTCTTATTCAAGGCATGCAAAGGAGCGGCAATAGTGCTAAAATCTTTCACAAAGCAATGATAAAAACCCGCAAGGCCAAGAAAGCTACGCACTTGTTGCAAATTGGTGGGTTGGGGCCAAGTTTTAATTGCTTCAATTTTAGATTCATCAACATCTACACCCTTGTAAGAAACAACGAATCCCAAGAAAACAAGCTTGTCAACACCAAACGTGCACTTTTTCATGTTGGCATCAAGACGTTCCTTGTGAAGAGTTTGTAAAACAGCCATAACATGACTTATATGCTCTTTCATGGATTTGCTAAACACAAGAATATCATCAAAGTAAACCACAACAAACACTCCAATATAAGGTCAAAGCACAAAATGCATAAGACGCATGAAAGTTCCGGGATCTTCCAATAAACTCATAGGCATAACCAACCACTCGTACAAGCCAAATTTGGTTTTGAAAGCTGTTTTCCATTCATCACCTTCTTGTATGCGGATTTGATAATAACCACTTTTAAGATCAATTTTTGAGAAAATGGTGGCACCGCTAAGTTCATCAAGCATATCATCTAAGCAAGGAATGGGATGCCTATAATGAACGGTAATAGCATTGATAGGTCTACAATCCGAGCACATGCGATAACTACCGTCTTGCTTGGGCACAATTATAACGGGAACGGCACAAGGGCTTAAGATTTCACGTACATGACCGTTGTCGATTAGTTGTTGTACTTGCCGTTGGATCTCCTTAGTTTCTTCGGGGTTGATGCGGTAGGGAGCCTTGTTTGGAAGAGGTGCGCTGGGGATAAGGTCGATCCTATGTTCAATGCCACGTAGAGGAGGGAGACCGGGAGGTAGCTCATCGGGAAACACATCCTCGAATTCCTGCAACAAGTTGGAAAACACTAGAGGAAGAGGATTAGGATTGTTAGTTTTGGTCACCTCATCTTTGCATAGGAGGACAAAGTGGACGACACTCGATGGGTTCTCACACACTTCTCTCATCTCTCTTTTTGTGGCTAGGAGGACTAAGTTTTTCTCTCTTGGCAAAGAGGCGCTCAATTTTTGCTTGTGGCTCTCACTTTATTTTTGGTGGTGCACTCTCTCACTAGTTTCTCCATGATGGGTGGAAGCTTGCTTGTCGGCGATCACTTGGCTTGGTGACATTGGTCGAAGCACATACTCCTTGCCTTTCATCTTGAAGCTATAGTGGTTGGTTTGTTCGTTGTGGATGACACTGCGGTCGAATTGCCAAGGTCTTCCCAAAAGAAGGTGGCACACGGACATAGGAACCACATCACACTCTAGGGTGTCCTCGTATGCGCCGATCTTGAAAGACACTTGCACCATGTGCTCCACTTGAATAGTGCCGGAGTCGCTTAGCCATTGCACCTTGTAGGGATGGGGGTGCTTCTTCTTGACCAATTGCAGCTTGGAACATAGCTCTTCACTTGCCAAGTTGTGACAACTACCTCTGTCGATGATGACCTTGACGGAGCGCCCATTGATGCCGGCCTTGGTGTGGAAGATGTGGCACCGTTGGTCTTTGTCTTGGTGGTGTTGGAGCATCAAGACATTGGAGACCACGAGAGAGGGACTTGAATTGTTGTCACAAAAGACTTGATCATCTTCATCTTCGTTCATGCACCGGTGCATGGCCACGTGCTCAATGGCTTCCATTTCTTCTTCACTCATCGAGTCGTATGTGCCCACATTGTTGAAGATCATTGTTCGCTTGTTGGTGCATTGGAAGGACTTGTGTCCTCGGCTGCCACATGTGAAGAACTTGAATGAACTTGTCTTGATGGGATCATCGGGAGGTGCCGAAGATGAAGGAGTCTTGGATTTGTAGGTGCTTGCCGGAGGACGAGTCGAGGAAGGCGCAACTTGCTTGGAACTTGAATTGTCGCCGGTACTTGGTGATCCTCGAGTTGAGGTAGGAGGTGCCGAAGTCGCGGGAGCTTGAGAGTAGGAGCTGTAGGTCTTGGACGAGTACTTGACGTATTTGAAGTCATCTTGCACTTGTTGCTCGGTCTTGGTCGCTTGATGAACTAGCTCGAGAAGGTTGGAGTATGGTTGGAAGTCGGCGATCCGCTTGATTGGGTGGTTGAGGCCGTTCAAGAAGCCTGTCATTGTTTGCTCGTCATCTTCCTTGACATTGGCTCGTATCATGGCAATCTCAATTTCTTGGTAGTATTCTTCCACCGTATTTGTGCCTTGCTTGAGGAGTTGCAACTTCTTGAAGAGATCTCGAGTGTAGTGAGTAGGCACAAAGCGGGCTCTCATGACTTCCTTCGTTGCTTCCCAAGTTGTGATTGGTGGTTCACCTCTTGTTTGTCATCGCTCGATCACTTGTTCCCACCAAATGAGGACGTAGTCTCGGAACTCGAGGGAGGCCATGGCGATCTTCTTTTCTTCATCGTAGTTGTGGAGGCAAAAAATCTTGTCCACCTTCAATGCCCAAGAGAGATATTCTTCAGGATCATTGCTTCCGGAGAACTTTGGCATGGTGAACTTGAGCTTTCCGTAGCGGAGTTCTTCATCTTGATAGCGGTTTTGATATCGCTCTTGCCTTGGAAAGTCCTCAAATGCTCGTTCCTTGTGATGTCTCTCTTGGCATGGACGAGGGTCTTGAAGCACTTGTTCCACTTGGTGTCTCTCTTGTCTTGGAGGAGGGTGAGGAATGTGCGCTTGGTTGCGCCTTTCTTGTTGCTCTTCGCGTCGGGCTACTTCTTCTTGTATCTCGTAATGAAGAGCTTCCTCTTGTTCTCGCACTTTGCGGTTGCGGTCTTTGGCGGCTCTAGTGGCCTCGTTTAGTGTGCGTTGTGCTTCGAGTGCTTGAGCCTCATGTTCAAGGGCTTGTGCTTCACAGCGCTCTTGTGCTTGTCGAATTGCATCACCGTCTTGAGGGACTTGACGTTGTACTTGTGGAGGTATTTGCTCTTGCTCCATTGCTTCTTGCGCTTGGTGTCGCACCCTTTCACGTGCTCGAACTCGGTCTTGTAAACCATTGCCATGGAACGGATTTTCTTGTGCTTGGCAATCTTGAGGAACATCACATTGAGGAAAGCGAGGTCGTGGCGGACTTGCATCATAAGAGGAGTAGTCCAAAGATTGCCGACTTGTACGGTGACTTGAGTGGCGCCGTCTTGAAGAAGCGGATGAGGAAGACGGGCGTCGCACGATCATGTTGCGGAGCTCTTCCATTTATGTGTTGAACTTTTCGTCGATGTATTGATGAAGGTCATATGCGAGTTGCTCCAAGCATTCACCCAATGCTATGTTTTCTTGATGAAGCGCTCGTTGCGCGATGAAGAAGTGGTTCTTGGAGACGAAGCCGGAATCATCACCTTGCTCCTCAAAAAGTGGGTTCGACGACGAGTTTGGCCCATCCATCATAACCAAGTGGGGTGAGTAGGAAAAATGAGAGAACAATACGAAAGTTACCTTCTCCGAGGATTGAGGATGTAGCAAGTGTCACTCAATGTAATGCCACAATAGGAGAATTGGAACCGGGTTTGTTTCTCACACCTATAAATAAGAGGCTTATGGAGTAGCTCGGTTAGGATGGTGGCAAAAATTTCAAGCAAATGTTAGTCAGGATATCGATAAGGTTGAGAAGGTTCACAAAAATGCAAGTAAAGCAAATAGATCAAACCCAAAGGTATCACTAGGTACACACGCATGGAAGATAGATGGGATCCGCACAACCAAGGAGTGAGCTCAAAATGTGCAACCACGGAAAATGCTCTTGTTGTGCGAATGCTCGAGAGACACTGGCTCGATTGCTCAAATGGGCAAGATACGCTTGTGCACCTACCTATGAGAGAACCATGCCGTCTTCAATCCCAACTATGCTATATATGCGATGACCAAGATGATATAACTATGCAAATGGCTCAATTCTATTGCTTACAAGCTTTTTGTTGCTCCTATTTTTCTTAAAAGCTTTTCTTATTTTTTTTCTTCTCTATGCTTGGTGCTCGAGCCGAGTATGATATGAGACAAGTATATATGATATGCACGGGAGAGACTTATGGCACAAGGATGATAACACGATCACTACGGTGCACAATAGCGTGGCCCGGCAATTCTCAACTTGCTAGTATCAATGGGTAAGCAACGCAAAGTGGCTCGGGCTATCAATGCAAAAAGCAAGGTAAGAAGTAAGTGTCGTCGAGGTTACCGTCCTTTCTCATGGTTAGCAGTGAAGATGGCTCCGAGTCAATGATGGTGATGACGATGTCACACGCTCCTAAGTAGCCGAAACACCTTAGGAAACGGAAATGGCAACACAAAACCGGTCAAAAGCGGAAGGTGGGTGTTTTTTGTGATGATTTTTTTGATGGGAGCTAATGGTGGTGGTAGTGGGATGAGTGGATGGGGGATGTCAAGAGCTTCCAAACGAGCTAAAGAACACGAAAAACGGACTTGGGAGGTGGAAGTTATAGCCAAATTGGTGGAGGTGTTGGGCTGATTCGGGGGGGTGCGGGCGCCCGGGGGTGTGAGGTGCGGGTGCCAGGGGTCGGATGGGTGAAATAGCCCGGGGGTGCGGGTGCCCGGTGGTTCGAGGTGCGGGCACCAGGTGGTCTTCGGGTTGGGCGGAAATTTTGGGGGAAATGCAAAATTTCGTGGATTTCGTGGTGGGAAGGGTGGGGATTGTTGGGGAGGGGCTAGATCCACTTGCCAAACATCAAATCCATGGACCAAAACAACCAAATCTCACAAGATCCAACAAATTTCAAGAAAAAATTTTGGGTCTATTTTTGTGGGGATTTTTGAATTTGGACAAGAAACAACAAAATCAAGCTAGCAAATGGGGGGATGGGACTCCAAGATGTGAATAAACCTTGTTCATGGTACCAAGATGTTGTAGGGTCAAACCCTAGAGGGGATCTTTTCACACTTGGAAGGGGAAAAGGAGGAAGAACACACAACAACACAAGGAACAAAACTCTCAAACAAACCCAAATATCACATCCACTAGAGTAGCATACATGAGATCCACAAGATTACAAGATCAATTCAAGGAAAATAGCACTAGGGTAAGATTCTTCCCACTAGGTGAGGTCTTGCATCCAAAGAGGATTTTCTCCAAGAGGAGGGCTTGATCTCCAAGAGGAGCTTCTCCAAGAGGAGGTCTAGATCTCCTAAAGGAGGAAGATGAGCAAAGCCCTCTTTTATGTTCTAAATTCTTTTCTAAACCTCCAAATGAGCTAGGGGATGGATATATAAAGCCTAGGGACGAAACATTGGGGGAAAGGGATACAAAGGACCAAAAAGTCCCCAAAAACGTAGCCACGGAGGAAGGGTCCGGGCACCCGGGGTCAAACCATCCGGGCACCCGGACCGGTCAGGGACGCCGGCTGGTGGCAGACGGGGCACCCGGGGTCCAAGGCCCGAGCACCCGGGGGCGGTAGCAGGTGGCTGGACGGGGCCGGCCAGGCACCCGGGGTTGATGGCCCGGGCACCCGGGAGGGGGCTGGGCGCGGCCCAGGGGCAGGCCGGGCACCCGGGGCCAGTTGGCCAGGCACCCGGGGTGGGCTAGCGAGGCCTAGGTGGCAGGCCGGGCACCCATGGCCTCGGGGCCGGGCACCCGGGGCCGGGCACCCGGGGCCGGCTGGGGAGCTGCCCAGGCTATGGCCGGGCACCCGGGGCCAGGGCATCCGGGCACCCAGGGTGTCCAGGGGCTGCGGCCCTTCCTTCTCCTCGATCTTCTCTCCTCTCGCTTGCTCCATGGGTGCTCGAGACTCCGTCTTCTCCTTCTCACGATCATCTCCTTGGTATCCTAGAATGCATAACATGTCTTTGTGAGGTAGAACCCAATTCTCATGTGAATCCGAACGAAACTCGAAGAGGAGAGAGTCAACCGTTCTCAATGGCACGTACACGTGCTCTTGTCATTGGTCCACCCAGTGCTTGCGGTGGTGATGGAGTGTCGGTGCGGGTAGACGCGGAATGCTCCGCATCATTTTGGCTCTCTTAAATAGGTGTGTCCAGCAAGGATTGATGACTTAAAACACAAAATGAAATAAGCAAAGACACATATCATACAAGACGCTCCAAGCAAAACATATATCATGTGATGAATAATAATATAATCTCGAGTAAAATACCGATGGTCATTAGAAGAAAGAGGGGATGCCACTCGGGGGCATCCCCAAACTTAGTTGGTTGCTCATTCTTGGATAATAGCTTGGGATGCCGGGGCATCCCCAAGCTTAGGCTCTTCTATCCTTCTTTCATCCATCGTAAGATGACCCAAAACTTGGAAACTTCAATCACACAAAACTCAACAAAACCCTTGTGAGGTCCGTTAGTAAAAGAAAGCAAACCACTACTATAAGTGTTGTGTCAAACAAATTCTTATTTTGTTTTTTCATTATATCTACTGTATTCCAACTTTTCTATGGCAAAAACTCAACTAAGAAAACCATAGAGCCATCAAAATAAGCACACAACACAAAGAAAACAGAATCTGGCAAAACAGAACAGTCTGTAGTAATCTGGAACTTTAGAATACTTCTGTAACTCCGAAAATTCTAAAAAATTAGGAAGGCCAGCATAATTTGTATATTAATCTTCTGCAAAATGAATCAGAGCAAAATATCTTTCCTGTGATTTATGATAATTATTTTCGTGAGCACAAAGTTTCTGTCTTTTTCAGCAAGATCAAACAACTATCACCCCGGAAGATCCTAAAGGCGTTACTTGGCACAAACACTAATTTAAACACAAAAAACACAATCATACCAGTAGCATAATTGTGCTAACACTCAAGAACAGAAAGCAAAAAGCAAATAATAAATTTTATTCATTGGGTTGCCTCCCAACAAGCGCTATAGTTTTACGCCCTTAGCTAGGCATAAAGCAAGGATCTAAGTTTTGCCATCCCTGTCCAACTCTTCAATCAAACACTAAGAATCCTTCAAAGATTTAGCATAAATACCTTCAATAGAATACTCCTTGGAGTAAATTTAAATATTTCATTCTGACGAAAAGGATCTCTTATCACTTCAACAAAATCTAGATGGATGCTAATCATCTTAAGGTCTCCTTTATCATTATTACTAGAAGATGCACCCTTGTTCCTAGATTTCTTATTCTTTACGGGAGTTTCCTCAACAATTTTAGTGGTAGGAAAGGCCGTGCTTAGATTACTAAAGATTTCTTCCAATTTATCGATCCAAGACGGACTTTCTTCTATTCTTTCATGGATTAAGGTACCCCTCTCTTTTAACAACATAAAAATATCGCCCGCTTTTGACCCAAGATTAGTAGCAAAATTATGCATCTTTTTGTGTATAATTTCCATATGGTCTTCGGTGAGCATTTCTTTTCAATAGCATGTAGTCTTTCCATAACATGCTCAAGAGTCAAAATTGTTTCATTAACCTTAAGAGGTGGTGAGCCTACCAAATTTCCCATAGCATTAAGAGTATCCAAAGGAGGACTCATTAAGAAATTTCCAGCGGTAATCGTATCAAGGACGAATATATACCAAGTGGTGATGCCAACATAAAAACTGCGAGGAAGCACAATGGTAGATTGCTTACGGATAGATCTATTATGAGCATTGCAAATTCTATACCAAGCATCTTTTAAATTTTCTCCCCCTATTTGTTTAAAATTGAGGACCTCGTCCTCGGGAGTGCAAGCAATAGAGGAAGAACTTTCCATACCGACAAACATGGATGCACGCAAAAACAGATCTGGCAAAAAAAGGCGAACGGAAAAAGAGAGGCGAATAAAACGACAAATTTTTGTGAAGTGGGGGAGAGTAAAACGAGAGGCAAACAATGTAAATTGCAAGGAGATGAGATTTGTGATTAGGAACCTGGTTATGTTGAAGATCCTCCCCGGCAACGGTGCCAGAAATTCCTTTTGATGTCGCTTGAAGCTACGTCGGTTTTTTCCCCAAAGAGGAAGGGATGATGCAGCATAGCGGTGGTAGGTATTTCCCTCAGATATGAAACCAAGGTTATCAAACCAGTAGGAGAACCAGGCAACACAACATAAACAACCCCTGCACACAAATAACAACACCTCGCAACCCTACGTGTTAAAGGGGTTATCAATCCCTTTCGAGGTACAGCGCCTCAAGATAGGCAAAGGACGTGAGGTAAATTTGTAGGTAGGATAAATAGATCACGGATCAAATAAATTGCAGCAATGCATTTTTGTATTTTTTAGTTTAATAGATCTGAAAATAAATGCAAGGAAAAAATAGATCACAAGGCAAATATATGAGGAAGAAGACCCGGGGCCCGTAGGTTTCACTAGTGGCTTCTCTCAAGAAAAATAGCAAACGGTGGGTGAACAAATTACTGTTGGGCAGTTGATAGAACTTCAAATAATCATGACAATATCTAGGCAATGATCATTACATAGGCATCACATCCAAGACTAGTAGACCGACTCCTGCCTGCATCTACTACTATTACTCCACACATCGACCGTTATCCAGCATGCATCTAGTGTACTGAGTTCATGGAAAAACGGAGTAATGCAATAAGAACAATGACATGATGTGGACAAGATCTGTTTATCTATTGTGGCAGATATGGTTCCCGTCTTTTTATCCTTAGTAGCAACGTGTTGGTTCCCTTTCTGTCACTGGGATCAAGCACCGTAACATCGAACCAACTACTGGGCACCTCTTCCCATTGCAAGATAAATAGATCAAGTTGGCCAAACAAAACCCAAATATTAGAGAAGAAATACGATGCTATAAGAGATCATGCATATAAGAGATCAAAGAACTCAAATAACTTTCATGGATATAAAAAGATATAACTGATCATAAACTCGAAGTTCATCAGATCCCAACAAACACACCGCAAAAAGGACTTAAATCATATGGATCTCCAAGAGATCATTGTATTGATAATCAAGAGAGAGAGAGAGGAAGCCATCTAGCTACTAACTACGGACCCGAAGGTCTACAAAGAACTACTCACATATCATCGGAGAGGCACCAATGGAAGTGGTGAACCCCTCCGTGATGGTGTCTAGATTGGATCTCGGTGTTCTGGACTCTGCGGCGGCTGGATGAATATTTCGTTGACTCCCCTAGGGTTTCTGGAATATTGCGGTATTTACAGAGCAAAGAGTTGGTGCAGGGGGCACCCGAGGTGGGTTGTCCCCTCCTCGGGACTCCCCCCAGGTGCAACCAGGGCCCATTGTGTTCCTTCTGGTCCATAAAAAATCGTCATAAATTGGCGTGGTATTTTGACCCCTTCTGATATTGATTTCCTCCTATGTAAAAAACATGCAGAAAATAGCAACTGGCACTTGGCACTATGTCAATAGGTTAGTACCAAAAAATGATATAAAATGACTATATAATGATTATAAAACATCCAGGATTGATAATAAAACAACATGGAATAATCAAAAATTATAGATACATTGTAGACGTATCAGGGCGCGTGAAAGTTGGTAGGGACCTCATGGAACCCCGTGGCATCAAGCTGAGTGACAATGTGCGGCTCCAAGCCCATCAATGAAACGGGGATGGGCGTTGGCGCAGTCGGGGCGACGGGAGCCAGAATGGTAGCGGGGAAAGGCGCGACGTCTTCCCGCAAGGCCGGTTCAAGCTTGTCCCAAAGCGCCTTATGTTCTTGAGATTCCAGCTAGGTGTCTTCCTCAGGAAACTGGAATACTAAGGGCGGACCATCGTGATGCGACATGGCATACGGTTAGGTCAGCCTGGTTGGAGGTAGACGACAGGAGAACCGAAGAGGAAGAGAGAAGATTGTAGTGATACCTGGTAGTGCTAGGTTGATTTTAAACTGTGGCGTCGACGCCATTAAAAGTGGGGGCAGTTGGGACGAAGGTGGGCGGCGGAGCCTGGTCAAAGGGCTCGCCTCCTGGTGAGCCTGCACATCAATCTACTCGCATGCCTCCCGGTCATCCGGCGCAGTGGTCTGCTCGCACACCTCTCGTGGACTCACACGCTTGCTCGGACGGCACCTGCCGATGAGAAGCGGGACTCATGGCGGCATGTAAATGTCCACGGTTTGAATAGTGAATGCATTCGCCTTAACATGACAGGTCTTTGTTCCAAAATACCTTGGCTCTTCATTTTTGCAACTTCTCATAAGCAGCTTGTCTCAAATTTAAGAAGAAAAAATACATAGGAATATTTGTGCCATATCACGAGACCATGCTCAATTTCATGAAGTTTTGGCCACTTTTGGATTTTCTGAAATTTAAAATCCAGGTATCATAATCTACATCATGCAATAAATTTTCAAGTGATACATCTTTCATGTTGTATTTCCTAAGAAAGGATTTGGTTAAACATTTTGCTTAGTTAGACTTCAGACAAGTTATATATGCAGAGTAAAAGGATAATCCCTCCATAACAGTGCATTGCCTGATATATTAACTCAAGTACTAGGCACAAACAAACGTGCTCAATTATGTGCTCATCCTGGTGTAGTACTCTTATTAGTACTAGGGAATGGAGTTGACGGGTGACCTTGGGTAGCGGCGACCGAGGGAATTGAACCATGCTCAGCACGGTAGGCAACATAGTCTAGTTACTAAAGCATCCCTCCATTGTTCATCAGTAGTCATTATGGACCGGGGACATGAGGGGAATTTCCTAGGGTTGGAATTCTGGCCGCCAGATATTTTGACTCGAAACGCGGAGGCTCGACTGGTTGGGGTTGCCTAATGTGCATACCACGCACGCCACCAGAAGGACACGAGCCCGGTTTTTTTAGGATCAACACGAGCCAGGGTCTGGCTGGTACGCCATTGGGTCCTACCATTCGAGAATATGAAAGGAATCTTTTAAACTGTCGAACGAAACTATGTGTATTACAATGCCCGCATTTTCCTTGCAAATAGTAATCTCAAAATGGTAATTGATTTATGACGAGTTCTTGAAATAGAGTGAGTTTGTGATATAGTGATCTCGATGTGGATTTCACATTTCGTGGTATCCCTAGTAAGTTTTTCATCACAAATTCAAATTTAAAAGATGAACAGTATGGTGGTGAGAAAACTTTGTATGTATCAAGCATATGATCACACACACACACACACACACACACACACACACACACACACACACACACACACACGAATACAACAAGCAAGTATAGTGCGTCTATTTTTCCAAACCATGCATGTATGACACGAATTTAAAAGTACTCCTTCTGTTCCTAAATATTTTTCTTTTAGAGATTTCAACAAGTGACTACATACGGAGCAAAATGGTGAATCTACACTCTAAAATATGTCTATATACATCAGTATGTGGCAGTCCATTTGAAATCTCTAAAAAGACTAATATTTAGGAACGAAGGGAGTAAAATGTTAGACATGCATGGTCCTCAATTCAATATTTAAAATGAACAGGAAACTGAAACATGAATATTAAGTCTAGTACTACATACATGCAAATATTGTGTTTAGGCGGAGCTGTGTAGATTGTTGGGGGTTAACCCCTTGACCTTAGATAAAATTGTCAAGCTCTGTTTAAGATTGTTTTGATTGTATTATTTGAACATTATATTTGTCCCCACCCTCCCAAACACCGATTGGTTGTGCACCCCCTCCTCCCCTGGAGAATATCATGTGCCCCCACACCTTAGATGCTATATGCTGATACGAGTTGCTTGGAGCTTGTAGATCTGAGATATAGCAGCTCACAGGATGTCTTAATATTTTTACAGGAAACCTTAATGAGTTTGAGAATTGCATATAATTTGTACAAAAACTACTCAGATGCCCTTGGATCCCATATCCAACGACCTTGAAGCTCGTATCACCGTAGCATCTAAGATGAAGGAGGACCTCATATTCTCTTGTATGTAAGAATATCATGTGCTACCACACCTTAGATGCTTTGGTGATACAAGCTCTTCAGAGCCGTTGGATTTGTGATAGAACAACTCCTCGGTGGTTCGAATGTTTTTTGCAGAAAAGCCCCCAAAGAGTTCGGCCACTAATTACAAGCACAAAGACTACTCAGATGCCATTGGATCTTAGATCGAATGACCTGGAAGCTCGTATCACCGTAGCATCCAAGCTGCAAGAGCACCTGATGTTTTTCTTGCATGGGAGAATATGAGGTGCTCCCGCACTGTAGATTCTATGGTGATACAAGTTCCCGGAGATCTAATGGCTCACAGTAGGAGGTTTGAATGTTTTTGCAATATACGCCTGAGAGAGTTTGGTAATTGCGCAGAAAGTACAAGCACTGCGCATGTGGCATCTGATCACAGATCATACGACCTAGATGCCCGTATCACCGTAGCAGCTAATTAAGCTACGAGGAGCACCTAATATGAGCAACGGGGAGCCGTTGGATCCAAGATGCAGTGGCACACACAAGGCCTGAATGTTTTATTTGCAAAAAAAACCTTGGAGAGTTTGGAAATTACACATAATTACAAAGACTACTCCCAAGCCATTGGATCTTAGTTCCAACGACGTAAAAACTCGTATCACCATAGCATCTAAGCTGCGGGGTGGATGTGATATTCTATGACACTACCATTTTTGTTCCTAAACTTGCAAAAAAACGTGTAACTCGTGTCGTTACTTGTCTAACCGCGCAAAGTGTTTGTTCAAAAAAACCATCCTACACTGAAATATCGGAACAACACACGAGGGTCCCACTTGTCATTGATCACATTTGGACCTAAAACTAACAAATCTAAAAGACGAGTCTGAACTGGCAACCTGGACTACAAAGCGTAAGTCGATAGCCTGAAACAACAACGGTTGTTGGCTTTGTCCCATAACTTGATTTTATACAGTATTACGTTGAGTAGAGTAGAGGTAGTGGCTCGTCAACACGTGCATGACCGTTGACTCACTTACTGGTGGGTCCGAGGTCTGCGATCTCTCTCTCCTCTCCATCATCTAACCTTTAGATGCATGAGCACACACGAAGAGCGGCGCTTGCTTGCCGTGGTGTTATTATAACTAAAAAAAGCTTGGAAAATAGAAGAATCGCCTAGAACAAGAGACGTTGTGGCTGGTTGAGACGAGCTAACCACACCTATCCTCCATGCCACGTTAGCATGATGAAGCTGTGTGGCTAGTGGGGTGTTTTCAACCGACTGGCTGGGTCCCGAGGTCGAACTATAGGTAGTACGTCTGATACAGTGTATTTTTACACGCACATTTTTCCTCCGTGTCGAGACGTGGCACACCCTACCGCACGGTTTCGGGGTCCTCCCGGGTGGTGCACGCATATATTCTTCCTTGTTGAGACGTGGGACGCCCCACCACGCATTTTTTGGGTCCTCCTCGGTCGTAGCGCCGAAGTAGGTAAGTGAGTCGCCAAATCACGAAAGAATGATTAGCTAGGCCGCCACCACATTTGTTTTTTCACCCCTTTTTTTATCTCCTTGCCGGCAGGTAAATTTAAATAATTTTTAATTTTTTGATTGACGGGAGCAGGCGGGATAGGATTTTTTAATTTTTTGATTGACGGGAGCAGGCGCGGCAGCTATTAGTCACGATGACTCCGCGTGTAAAACCCACTGCTCCCTGATGTGAACAGTCGTCGACTGGTGTTTTCCGATGGTGAAAACCAAAAGATTCATCCCACTCCTCGGCTGGCTCCCTTCGCCTTCCCGTAGATTGCATTTCCTTTCAGCCGTTCTGCCTCCTTTGCTTCCTCTCCCCATTTCTTCTACCTGGTGCCATGGCGGCACAACAGATCATGGAGTCTGAGGTGAGGCGCCTGACATAGGAGCTCCAGGCCAAGGATGCGGAGCTCAGGGCCAAGGACGTGGAGCTCCGTGAGCTCAAGGAGGAGAGGAGTGCCATGCTCCTCCTTTATGTGCGGGAGTTCACGGAGCTTCAAAAGCGGCAAGCGTCCACCACAAAGTGCTTGAGGCATCGGTGGTGTTGCTGCAGAAAGCGGGAGATACGATAGGCCGTCAGGCGAGCCGGCTGGAGTACGAGCGAGCTGATTGTGACAAGGTCCAAGATCGCCTCAGCCACTTGGTGGACCATGTTGCAACGCACATGTTGCGGCTGTGCGATGCCTACCATCCTGCCAGCGCGACCATGTCGGCCATCAGGCTAAACCCGTTCGACCACCCAGTCGACTTCAACAAGTTGCGGCTTCCTGACCTGGTCTCCTTCTTCACCTATATCTTCGAGGAGCTAAGCCATCTTTGCGCGCTGGTGGGGGAGGAGCTGGTCAAGGAGGGGTTGCAGGCTGCCGTCGCCATTGCCGGGCGAATCCTCTCAGGGCTCCATCATCGGAATCCATTCGTGCCATTGGATGTCGTCTTTGACGAGCTGGCTCCCGTCGACCGGGAGCTGCATCACCAATGTCGTGCGATTCAAGAAGTAGAGGGACTTTGGTGGCGTTTAGGCGTCCTCTGCATGGGCATGTCCATGTCTCGGTGCAATGACCGTTGGATCAAACTCAGATGGTGCAGATCAGTCACTATAGCACAAAGCGTGTGGGTGTGTTTGGTTGCATTCTCATCTCAATATAGATGTTCCCTCTTTGTGCATGCTCATCTCAGCACCCCTCTTCATGCATTCTCCTAGTGTATTTGTGTTAACCTACTAGTGTGGACTCATGCACCCTTCATGAACTCTGCCAAACACCCAAAAGTGGGTCGAGAAGGGAACTTTTGCTCCCATCTCGTGCACCCTTCATACACCCTGCCTAACACTGATTCGTGTTTCACATGGTTCATGTTCCGTGGAGTACCGTAGCACCATACTCTCCGTGCGCTGTAGACCTAGTTCTGTTAACATTGATCTCACCATTCATTCTCGACCGGATAGTCAAAAAAGGGGTACTATGTTACATTACTATTCATATAGTTGACATGCCCACAACATCATTTGTTATCGTCATATCTTACTACACTAGCAACAATATTATGTAGTACTGACGTATGAACCACTACACATGCCTAGCAGTAGGAGCACTGTGTAAGTTCAAGTGGCTGCCGTGTTTCGCACTCCTCCATCGTAAGTGGAAACGCTTGCTGTAATCATCTTTTCTTCCGAAAAACAGTGGACATGCTCTACTGTGCGGATCCTCCTCGATGGTCGTCGGGAACCTTGCTACTCACTTTGGCTGACATGTGGGACAGCCAACATTGGGGTCCACTAGCCATGCACTAAATTACTCCATAGTAGAGTGCCCAACTGCACGGTAGACTACCCCGATCGAAGCGCCGCAATAATGCCCAATGAGCCGTCAAATCACAAAATCCCCTCCTTTCCAGCAGTAAGTTGGACGGACGAAGCAACCATCATTTCACTCTTCTCCCTCGCTTCCTATCTTGAAGAAAACCCCAACTTGCTTCTCCCTCGTCTTGTTCCTCATTTATTCAAGAAAACCTCGACCTGCTTCTGCCATTGTTCTTCTCTCCCAAAGAAGGAAAGGTGAGCGCATCAATGGTGTTGATTCTGGCCAAGGCCCGGTCTTGTAAGCCTGAGACTGATCCTATAACTCCCTCTCTGTTCTTCTTTTGGTTTGTGATTATGGTTTCTTTTCTTTTATTTCTATTTGACAGTTTCTTGATGGACACATCACCGGCCGAAGTGATGTTTATGGCTCTGGCCAAAACCGTCGAGGCTCATGGTACGAAGAAGTGCAAGCACCCCACCGAGACTACCGCAGACAAGCTCAAAGCCATCGCCCTATCCAAGCCCCCCACTTCTGGATCCCTCATTAAGCAAGTCCAGGTAATATCTCTTCTTGACGATCTTTTTCTCGATCTTGATCGTGTTTTTTCATCTAACATGCAGTACCAGTACTAGTAGTACAACTTTCTGGGTGATCTTGCATGTGATTTTTGTGTGCCAAATGACGGTTCTAAATTCTTCTTTTGACCAAAACATGCGAGAGGTTGACACTGATTTCTTATAGATTACTTTCAACTACTTTATGAACATCAATGCTACCTTTGAAGAGAGTATATTTGCCTCAGTAACTTGTGTTATGGATACTGCAAGTAATCCCTCTGCTCTCATGCCTTTGAAGACATGTTCTAGTGTCTTTGTTCACTCATTTCTGTGCGTATATGTAGTCATATATGGAGTAAAATATCAAAAATCATCTTATATTTCTGAACGGAGGTAGTAATAAAATATTTGTTTTCTGTTTGAATTAGAACCAGGTCCGTGGTGGAAATGAAGTTCTCAAAGTCATGCCGTGTGAACTGGAAGACCCGAGGACGAGTTCTACTGCTAAACTATCCAGCTGCTGTATCCTTGTTGCCATGTGTCCTGAACTAGTGTTTTCATGTAGCCTTGTTCTCCGGCGTGTTCTCGAGGCTGTACTTGACCACAACAACTTCCTGGTTGTGCCTTCGATTACGAAGGGTGTGGTTCTTGTAAAGCTTCCCAACAAATCTGATGCGGACTGTCTTCATCATCATGTTTATGAGTGGAAAGACCACTCTGTTAGGTTCTCCAAGGTTGACGAGATGGTGATGGTGCAGGTAGACATCTCTCATGAAGTCCATGTCCTAGTCAGTTATGCGGGGTTCATCCTGTAGGTCGGTGCAGGTAGACATCTCTCATGTAGAGTTTAATTAGTGCAACTTTTCCTATCTGTACTAAGTACTATTGTTCAGTACTTGATTTGTGTGTGTGAACCCTGTATTGTTTAGTACTGCTGCTTTTGGTGTGTGGTGAGTCTTGATAACAATCTATGTTAATGTCTGTCCACTCAATTCAGCCTGTATATTTTGAAGTATCCAGATCAACTTTTTTGTGAGGACGGTTTATCAATTATGGTTACACTCCAATATATGTATGCATTGCAGGGTTTATCGCACCCACGAGGATTTCCAGTTCCATGGATGTTCGGTCCATACGATTTGTCACGAACTTTGGACTATCCTGCTTGTGGGAGTAGGCGGGGGCCCTGCATGCCACACATAGTTGGACGATCAATCTTCTATTTAGTACTTCAACACAGTGATTTCCTGGTAAGGATTCACTCGTGTCACATCAAGTAAATCTTATTGATGTACTGTCTAAATCTTATTTATTTAGTGTCATGTTTTCTTACTTTTAATGCAATTTTATGATGCAATTTTTTCCATCTGGCATTCATCACAGAATAAACCGTTTGGTTTGCTCTACGATGGTTATTTTTGTAGGTTTTACTTCTGATGTCATGTCAATAACGAAGGCATTGTCCATCACTTATATTACTGGAAACAATTGGATTAATCTGTTGTCTGAGTACAAGCTGAAGCCCTGTGATGAACTGTAGTTTAATTTAACAAACATGCCACAATTAGTCCTTCTCGCATTTAAAAGAAATGAAGAAAAAGATTGGATCATGGTCACAGAGCCTAGTCAAGTTACAAAGATGATCATAGCAGACCAGACAAGATCGTTGTTGTCTCGCACATCGGTACCACCTTCAGCAACGGATCGAGCACCGACACCTTCTCCGACGACACTTGCTATAGCACTGACAGCGGCAGTAGCTCAGTCTGATCCAGCTGAGGATTGGGCACCGACCGCGTCAGCGGATCTGGCTGATCTACCGGAGGATCAGGCTTCGACACCGGCATCTGCTCCCACACCGGCACCAGCTCTACAAGGAGCACCATCTCCGGCAGCAGGAGCGGCACTACCAGTCGCACCGGCACGGGCACCAGCAATGGCTCCGGCACTTGCACCAACACTTGCACTTGCATCTGCTCTGACCCGTGCAGCAGCAATGGAACCAGCAGTTGCACCGGCAACAGACTGGGCTGCAGTTCACACTGCATATACCAAATCCCTTACAAAAACCGACATCTCCACCTTCTTGGTAAGCATTGGCCGCCCAAGTGCTTCGTTCTTTTTTCTTTCCATGTTGTTTCACACGATTCACTGTGTTGATCTAATTGTTTGTGTATGTCTTCTTGTTTGCAAACAGAGAATTCCTAGAGCAACGAGGGAGTCGTTCAACAATCCGGGCGACCGTGGCCAAGTTTCTCTTACCATGCGCAGCCTTGGTGTGAATGAACTTACTCAATATACCATAGGTACAAGTCACATGATGATTGATGCTAAAGGATGGTCAAGGTTCAAATCTAAATCATATCTTGCGATAGGGGATGATGTCAAAATCAAACTTTCTCGGCAAGGAGAGCTAGTCCAAATCAACTTCGAAATTCTTCAGTAGCAGCACGCAACTGCCGAACTGATCTACCCTCCGAGAGATTTTGATGTAATAGTGTGTATAAGTAGTACGACAATATTATTTATCACGTAGTATATCGCTGATAGAATTGCAACTCTGACCGCTGGTTAGGAACTGTCGTTCGATTTCATTCTAACAGTTGTCATGCTTTATTCAGTTTTGTGTATTCGCCTTGCGACAACATCTAAAACCAGTGCTGTACCGATCACTTGCAATATGAAAAGCGCTGAGGTAGAACATATGGGCCCCCAAACATGCAAGCCCACCGGCCTGTGGCCCAAAGTATAGAACCGTGAGCCTGTCTGAGTGTTATATTCTCAGCTAAACCCCCAAATTATGTTATACTAGCAAGATACCCATGCGTAAAGATGCATTTGTATGAGTAGTTTATCTTGTGAGAGAAAAGGATGAACGAGGGAAGGCCTTATTTGCAAATGTGGAGAGGTGTGTGGGTACCTTTTTGCAAAATTGTCATAGTTCTCTTCTTATTCGTCAGATATAAATTGGACGGCCTATATTGTAGCATGGCAGGCACACCATCATCACCAACTCTATTTTTATAAGATTAGAGATGTTATATATATTTCCCTTGATTTTTCTTATGTATAAAGTTGTGATATAAAAGATTTTTATATTTCTTTACAAAGGGAGTATCTCTCTGTCAAAAATATATTTATGTGTAACTAGTTACTCCTGCTTTCTACTTCCTTTCGCTGATATGTGGGGCATCCGGCAATGGGGTCCACGTGCCATGCACCAAATTAGAGTGCACAACTGCACGGTAGACTCACCCCTATCATAGTGCCGCAGTAATGCCCAATGAGTCGTCAAATCACAAAAAACCCCACCTTTCCAGCTTTAGCAGTAAGCTGGAGGACGAAGCAACAATATTTCACTGGGCCTGAATCCCCTTCTCCCTCGTCTGCTTGTTCAGAGAAAAACCCCTCTCGGCGATTGCATAGGGTTTTCTCATGGAGAACCAGGTACGGACTCTTCATCCATCCCCGATAAATCCAAGTCCCTTGGTCGCGGGTAATCCTAGGATGGCAACCGCCACCATTGATGCATTTTTCTTCCTAATGAATGTAGTGTGTTTCATTTGAGTGCCCAAAGTGCAAGGACCATACAGGTTTCTGCGCCCTCGGCGAAACACCACACTTGTTCCTTCTCATCCTAACACAGGATTTTAAAATGCGCACAGTATGTTCCTAGAATCCTCTTTTCTATCCGGGAGGGTGGGGTTTTTTGAACATGCTATCGACTAATTTGGAAATTTGGATTGCTATATTTGGATAAAAGGTACTAGTACCATGGTCAACATTGATGTGAAGGAGGAAATTATTTCTAGATTTGGATAGGGAATACATTGTGTTCTCATATTATTTTTCTTGCAGTGCATTCCTTGCTCTGCCATAACACATGTACTCAAGATGCTTGGCCTTGCCATAACCGAATACACCAGTTTAATGGTCACATTGAAGACAAGCCATGGATATAAGTTCCGAGTTGGCTTCATGAACCAAAAAGATCGCTGCTTTTTTTCTGGCCGAACTAAAGTTGGCGCACAAATGTTGATGGAAATAGCTGAACCTGGTCTCATCTTCACTGTGATCTTCCACCCCGACGTCATTCCGATTGTTCATCCATGTTAGTTTTGTATCTGGTTCTTCCTTGTTGCCTCGATTACTTCTTAATCCACCTATTCTGTTTAACGAGTCACAATTTAACTTTAGAAGTAGCAATGAATCTCTCACGAAGATGCTACTTCTAACTAATATTTCTTATAATTGGTGGCACGTGTAGGTTTTTCCAAAGTTAAGGGGGCTACTCGTTTGTTATTCTATAAGAAATTGATTGTTACTGATGGCACTGAAGTTGACTGGGACGTCATCCACAAGTTCCTAAAATTTATTAATCGTCTTGAGGTCCTTGTGGGGCTTTTCAATGGTGGAAGGCCATGTGGGATATGTGTGCCACTGCTGCACTCATTGAACAGGTCCAACTGTGTCGAGAAACTTATGGTACGAGCTATTTTCTGCTATATATGTTGTTCATAAACTCTTGCTTATACATAGTTTTACAGTTGTGATCTTTTGAAACAGAAACTGCCCAGTTCTATTGTTCCTATACAGATGCCTGACCATGGTCGGGTCAGACATGCGCTTGGTCACAACATAATGTTTATGTCGACCTACTCCATTCCCCTTGGAGGTGAAAAGATACTTATGGTCTCAAATAATGAAGGCCCGTCCATCTTGGTGAATAGGACAGAAGGTTATGTTCATGCTTTTCCATGGCTCTAAAGCGAGTATCCTATTTATTGACCACATTGCGAGATGATGCTGCTTTCAGAAGGTTGTGGATGCGCGGGGTGGCGCCTGGTCTTGTCCTGGGCCCCTGCGGCCTCACCCTTGGTTAACTGTAGGCAAAGTAGCATTGTTCGAGGCGTGCTTTGTACGATTGAACCTGTATAAGGACTCATACTGCTTTCAGCAATGGTTGATAAGTGCCCCTGCTGGTTTCAGTTAAGGTTGTTAAGTACTCCTGTTGCTTTTATAGTCTATCGTGTTTCTTCAGTGATGTCTTCCTCCAGCCGCCAAAACCAAACCAGCGCCAGCGGAGCCGCCTGCTTCCGCCTCCCATAGCTGGCTGCACCTCAGCGCACCCATCGCCGCCGCACCGTCTCCTAAATCATTAACGCCGATGTCCGAGGCCTCGCCGTCATCCTCCGCGCACTTTGGTGTGCTCGCCACGGTGCCGCCCTCTCAGGTTGTCAACATGGTCAACAAACAAGATGAATCGGGAGAGGGCTGTACGTGGAGAGGATGACAGTAGGGGCCCACCATGTCCATGGTTGTACGCACGGAAATTCCTCATTTTTTGTTTATATACTCCATTGTCAGTGTATGGAAAAGAAAATGCTTCCTCCTAGTGGGTTCCTGACATTTGGGACCCACGACATTGTCAGCGTATATAGTCAACAGACAAGAAAACAACACAAGATCGGCTGACACCTGGGACGTAGCTGCTCGAGCAAATTTTTTTTGTTATTGTTGAGACGGAGCAAGGTTTCAACTAGGTTGTGGCCCGTCTAGCCCAGGCTTATATTTATGTTCACCACATGACCAACCCAGCTATTTTTTTCTTTGTGAAAATGAGCCCAATTTATTTTTTCTGAAGAATACCCAATCCAGGCCTACTTATTTTTCTATGCCTGCAAAATGGGCTGCAACTCTTTCAAGACGCCTGCAAATCTTGAAAGTAATATGAAATGGGCTGTCAATATAAAAAACAGATGATAAATTGGCAATTACTTTATAATTTCTGATTTTTTTCACATTTTCAGATTCCAATTTCACTGGGCTTTAGCCTAATTTAAATATATCTTCAAAATACTTTAAATCTGGCTCAACATTTCGGTATTAAAAATAGTTTGGAACCCACAGAAATGTGTGAAATTTCGTTTAAATTTTTAACCCTAGCCCTGGCCAACAAAAAACGGACTGCAATAAATTGCATAAGAAGTTGCGATGAGCTATAAATTATTAAGAAAATAGGGAATGGTCTGACTTGTGGGCCTATTAAGTTGACACGTATGCAAGATTTTTTACTTATTATATACGTCAACAAATGATTCTAGCTGACGTAACCGTATGATGTCAATGGTGTTTCTTCAATCTCTGATTTTCTTGCTCCAGCCGCCTAATCCAGCATCGACGGGACCGCTTGCTCCCGCCTCCCGTGGCCGGCTGTGCTGCCGCGCAGGCCTCACCGCCCCCTACTACTCCCACCGCTGGCCAGGCCATCCCACTACTCAGCCACATTCCTCCACTGTTGTGGCTTCGCTGCCTCCGGGTCCCTTCCTGGGTCTCACCGTCATCCATCGCACTGGTGTTCTCGGCACTAGGATGTACATGGAGAGGCTGACAGTTGGGACCCACATTGGTCCATGGCCGCACGCAAGCAAGTACTTCCTTATTACGCCAAAAAGACTGAATACTCCCAATGACAGCTCTGACCCACCAGCTATATCTTCGCACACAAGGAAGTGCCTCCTTATTACGCACAAAAAACTAAATACTCCCCTGCTAGCTGTGACCCACCATAGTGGGAGGCTGACTTGTGGGCCTACTAAGTTGACGTGGACGGAGGGCTTTGTCAACTTAGTCAACAAACGATTCTATCAGCAGTGATTGTTGGATTGTTAACATCCAGTGGTCGTCCTGCTTCTTCAATCTCTGATTTTTTTTTGCTCCAGCCGTCCAAACCACCGCGAGCTCTTGCCTCCCGTGGCCGGCTGTGCTGCCGCGGAAGCCTCACTGCCCACTACTACTCCCACCGCTGGCCAGGCCATCCCTCTACTCACCCACACCCCTTGTTGTTCTGCAGCGATGGCAACCTCACAGATGATTTTCTGACCTTCACAGATGATTTGAGCACATATGGGTATATCTACTTAATGAAACACAAGTCTAAAACATTTGAAAAGTTCAAAGAATTTCAGAGTGAAGTGGAGAATCATCATAATAAGAAAATAAAGTTTCTACAATCTGATCGCGGAGGTGAATATTTAAGTTACGAGTTTGTCCTTCATTTAAAACAATGCGGAACAGTTTCACAACTCACGCCACCTGGAACACCACAGCCTAATGGTGTGTCCGAACGTCGTAACCGTACTTTATTATATATGGTGTGATCTATGATGTCTCTTACCGATTTACCACTATTGTTTTGGGGTTATGCATTAGAGATAGTTGCATTCACATTAAATAGGGCACCATCTAAATCCGTTGCGACGACACCGTATGAACTATGGTTTGGCAAGAAACCTAAGTTATCGGTTCTTAAAGTTTGGGGTTGCGACACTTATGTCAAAAGGCTTCATCCTGATTAGCTCGAACCCAACTCAGAGAAATGCGTCTTCATAGGATACCCTAAGGAAACAATCGGGTACACCTTCTACCACAGATCCAAAGGCAAGATCTGTGTTGCCAAGAATGGAACATTTCTAGAGAAGGAGTTTCTCTCGAAAGAAGTGAGTGGGAGGAAAGTAGAACTTGATGAGGTAGTTGTACCTTCTCTCAAATTGGAAAGCAACTCATCACAGAAAACTGTTCCCATGATGCCTACACCAACTAGAGAAGAAGCTAATGATGATGATCATGAAACTTCAGATCAAGTTACCACTGAACCTCATAGGTTAACCAGAGCACGATCCGCCCAATGTGGTACAGTAATCCTGTTCTGGAAGTCATGTTACTAGACCATGGTGAACCTATGAACTATAAGAAGCTATGATGAGCCCAGATTCCGATAAATGGCTTGAGGCCATGAAATCTGAGATAGGATCCATGTATGAGAACAAAGTGTGGTCTTTGGTGGACTTGCCCGATGATCGGCGAGCCATAGAGAATAAATGGATCTTGAAGAAGAATACTGACGCTGATGGTAATGTTAATGTCTACAAAGCTCGACTTGTCGCAATAGGTTTTCGACAAGTTCAAGGAGTTGACTATGATGAGACTTCCTCACCCGTAGTGATGCTTAAGTCTGTCTGAATCATGTTGCAATTGCCGCATTTTATGATTACAAAATCTGGCAAATGGACGTCAAAACTGCATTCCTTAATGGATTTCTTAAAGAAGAGTTGTATATGATGCAACCAGAAGGTTTTGTCGTTACTAAAGGTGCTAACAAAGTGTGCAAGCTCCAGCGATCCATCTATGGACTGGTGCAAGCATCTCAGAGTTGGAATATACGCTTTGATGAGGTGATTAAAGCATATGGTTTTATACAAACTTTTGGAGAAGCCTGTATTTACAAGAAAGTGAGTGGGAGCTCTGTAGCATTTCTAATATTATATGTGGGTGACATATTGTTGATTGGAAATGATGTAGAATTTCTGGATAGCATAAAAGGATACTTGAATAACAGTTTTTCAATGAAAGACCTCGGTGAAGCTGCTTATATATTGGGTATCAAAATCTATAGAGATAGATCGAGGCGCTTAATAGGACTTTCACAAAGCACATACCTTGATAAAGTTTCGAAGAAGTTCAAAATGGATCAGTCAAAGAAAGGGTTCTTGCCTGGGTTACAAGGTGTGAAGTTGAGTCAGACTCAATGCCCGACCACTGCAGAAGATAGAGAGAAAATGAAAGTCATTCCCTATGCCTCAGCCATAGGTTCTATCATGTATGCTATGTTGTGTACCAGACCTGATGTGTGCCTTGCTATAAGTTTGGCAGGGAGGTACCAAAGTAATCCAGGAGTGGATCACTGGACAGCGATCAAGAACATCCTAAAGTACCTGAAAAAGACTAAGGATATGTTTCTCGTTCATGGAGGTGACAAAGAGCTCGTCGTAAATGGTTACGTCGATGCTAGTTTTGACATTGATCCGGATGACTCTAAGTCACAAACCGGATACATATTTATATTGAATGGTGGAGTTGTCAGTTGGTGCAGTTCCAACCAGAGCGTCGTGGCAGGATCTACGTGTGAAGCAAAGTACATAGCTGCTTCGGAAGCAACAAATGAAGGAGTCTGGATGAAGGAGTTCATATCCGATCTAGGTGTAATACCTAGTGCATCGGTGAGGGAGTCCCGGATTAGGGGGTCGTCGGACAGCCGGACTATATACTTGTGCCACACTGTTGGACTATGAAGATACAAGAGTGAAGACTTCGTCTCGTGTCCGGGTGGGACTCTCCTTTGCGTGGAAGGCAAGCTTGGCAATTCATATATGTAGATTCCCTTCTCTGTAACCGACTCTGTGTAACCCTAGCCCCCTCCGGTGTCTATATAAACCGGAGAGTTTAGTCCGTAGGACAACAACAATCATAATCATAGGCTAGATTCTAGGGTTTAGCCTCTACGATCTCATGGTAGATCAACTCTTGTAGTACTCATATCATCAAGATCAATCAAGCAGGAAGTAGGGTATTATCTCCATCGAGAGGGCCCGAACCTGGGTAAACATTGTGTCCCCCGCCTCCTGTTACCATTAGCCTTAGACGCATAGTTCGGGACCCCCTACCCGAGATCCGCCGGTTTTGACACTGACATTGGTGCTTTCATTGAGAGTTCCACTATGTCGTCACCATAAGGCTTGATGGCTCCTTCAATCGTCTGTAACGATGCGGTCCAGGGTGAGGTTTTCCACCCCGGACAGATCTTCATATTCGGCGGCTTCGCACTGCGGGCCAACTCGCTTGGCCATCTGGAGCAGATCGATAGCTATACCCCTGGCCATCAGGTCAGGTTCGGAAGCCTAAATTACACTACCGACATCTGCGGAGACTTGATCTTCGACGGATTCGAGCCCATAACAGGTGCACCCTACGGTCGCGATGAGCATGACCTAGATCTGCCATCGGACGGTGTTCAGGAGATCGCCCCTGCAGCTTCCCTGGCTTTAAATCCGGAGCAGACCGTGCCATCCGAGGACGGGTGGATGGACCCTGCCACGGAGGCCGTACACTCAGCGGTGATAGAGCCGAACACAGACTTCGCCTCCAATAAGGTCTGTGTCATCGGACCCTCGGACTCGTCTCCCGCCATAGGCTCCGAACCGCGTGCATCGGTGCCCCTCGAACCTGACTCGGCACCGATCATGGAGTTTAGCTCCACGGATATCTTTCAGCACTCGCCCTTGGGTGACCTAAACTCGTTAAAATCTCTCTCCCTATCAGGAGACTCTTGGCCGAACTATGTCCGTCTTAAGTGGGAAGCGGACGACGAAGAAATTCGTTACCCACCCACCACCCACTTAATAGCCACTGTCGACGACTTAACCGACATGCTTGATTTCGACTCCGAACACATCGACGGTATGGACCACAATGCCGAAGAAGAACAAGAACCACCGCCCACAGGGCGCTAGACAGCCACCTCATCATATGATATATATATATATGGTGGATGATACGTCTCCAACGTATCTATAATTTATGAAGTATTCATGCTATTATATTATCCTTCTAGGATGTTTGATATGCATTTATATGATATTTTATATGATTTTTGGGACTAACCTATTAACTTGGAGCCCAGTGCCAGTTTCTGTTTTCTCCTTGTTTTTGAGTTTTGCGGAAAAGGAATACCAAACGGAGTCCAATTGACAGGCCAATTTTTGATGATTTTTTATGGACCAAAAGAAGACCACGGAGCATCGGAGTTGGGCCAGAAGAGTCCCGAGCTGCCCACGATGGTGGGGGGCGCGCCCACCTGGTACGGGCACATGGGCCTGCCTCATGGACAGCTCGGGCACCTCCTTGACGTGAGACCGACGCCAAAAATTCCTACAGAAACATCGGAAAATTAACCTAGATTGGGAGTTCCGCCGCTGCAAGCCTCTGTAGCCACGAGAAATCAATCTAGGCCCTCTCTAGCGCCTTGCCGGAGGGGGCAATCATCACCGGTGGCCATAGAGGAGTATCCCGGAGGGGTCTTCATCATCATGAAGGCCAAGGACCAGAGGGTGGAGGCCATGGAGGAGGAAGCACAAGGGGGAGAACCTCTCCTCCTCTCTTCCGGTGGCGCCGTAGTGCCATCGGGAGGGGAATCATCGCCACGGTGATCGTCTTCATAAACATCACCATCATCATCACCATCCTCATCTCTTTTACGCGGTCCACTCTTCTGCAAACCGCTGTAATCCCCTACTTGAACATGGTGCTTTATGCCACATATTATGATCCAATGACGTGTTGCCATCCTATGATGTTTTGAGTAGATATCTTTTGTCTTTGGGTTGATTGATGATCTAGATTGGTATGAGTTGTATGTTTTACTTTGGTGCTGTCCTATGGTGCCCTCCGTGTTGCACAAGCGTGAGGGATTCCCACTGTAGGGTGTTGCAATACGTTCATGATTCGCTTATAGTGGGTTGGTGAGTGAACAGAAGCACAAACCCGAGTAAGAGGGATTGTTGCGTATGGGAATAAAGAGGACTTGATGCTCTAATGCTATGGTTGGGTTTTACCTTAATGATCTTTAGTAGTTGTGGATGCTTGCTAGAGTTCCAATCATAAGTGCATATGATCCAAGTAGAGAAAGTATGTTAGCTTATGCCTCTCCCTCATATGAAACTGCAATAGTGATTACTGGTCTTGTTAACAATTGCCTAGGACAATTCCGCACACTGATCCATCATTATTCCACACTCACTATTTGTAATATTCAGTATTATATTCTAACTTTATGATAACAGCACCTACTTTTATGTATTAGCTCTCCGATATCATACAAAGTTATCCTCTTCATGCCCACAACGAAGTTTTATTTCTTCTTGCTAGTTGGAAGCAAACGTCCAGTGCACGTAGAGTCATATCGGTGGCAGATAGGGCTTGAGAGAATATTGATCTTACCTTTAGCTCCTTGTGGGTTCGACACTCCATACTTATCACTTCCACCTTTGGGAAGTTCTACGATGATTCCTTGCACTTGGGGATTATCAAGCTCTTTTCTGGCGCCGTTGCCGGGGAGCAATAGCGTGGGGTTGATATTCTCGTGTGTGCTTGTTTGCTTCCTTCACTAAGTAGATTTTGTTTTTCCTTTTTGTTTCTGTTTAGTTGTGGGTGAAACATACAAAAAAATTTAAAAATGAAAATACAAAAAAATTTATTACTTGCCTCTCATGCCTAAAAAGTTTTTCAAAAAGAGAAGTGATTGGAAGGTTTTGCATTGAAGAAGTGAGGGTCGACCTTGAGCACTTGTGCTCATGCTCACGGAAACAATGTAGAATTTTTCATGGAAGTTTCTCTGTAAATAATTATCCCCTTGTATATATATTCATTGTATTATAAAAATAATGTGCCAAGCCTTGGTTTTAGGATGATTAGATTGCTTGTTTACTATGTGCAAAACAAAAACAGAAACTTTGGCTGTAGTGCGTGAATCTACATTTTTTACTGGATAGTCAAATGGGTCTGAAATTTTTTGCAAATTACTTCTGTACAAATTTTCCAAATTGTAAAATTTATTTTATAATTTTAGGAGTTACAGAAGTTTGGCAAACTTCCAGATTACTACAGACTGTTCTGTTTTTAACAGATTCTGTTTTTCATGTGTTGTTTGCTTATTTCGATGAATCTATGGCTAGTATCGGGGGGTATGAACCATATAGAAGTTGGAATACAGTAGGTTTAACACCAATATGAATAAAGGATGAGTTAATTACAGTACCTAAAGGTAGTGATTTGTTTTATTACACTAACAGATCTCACAAGTTTTTGTTAAAGTTTTGTGTGGATGAAGTGTCCGAAGGTCGAGGAGTTATCAATATGAGAAGAATAAAGAGAGGCAAGAGTTCAAGCTTGGGGATGCCCAAGGCACCCCAAGTAAATATTTCAAAGTATACTCAAGCATCTAAGCTTGGGGATGCTGAGGTTGGCATCCCATCTTTCTTCTTCAACAAATATCAGTATACCTCGGTTTTTGTTTTGTTCACATGATTTTTGTCCTTTGTGTTTTTCCTTTTCATCAAGAACCATGCTAGCATGAGATAGCCCTTCATTGATTTATAGAATACTTCATGTGCTTCTCTTAAATCTTTTAAGTATGATCTTATAGAATTACTCTTTGTGCTTCACTTAAATCTTTTGAGTATGGTTTTATAGAATGCTTCATGTGCTTCACTTATACATTTTGAGCTTGGATATTGGTCAGTTGTAGAATGCTCCATGAACTTCACTTATACCTTTTGGAGTATGAATAATACTATCATTTAAAGTGGGTTTGGAAGAGTGTCAACTTTAGGAATTAGTGATCCCACTATTTTGGAGGATGTTGAATCTTAGTGTGATATTTATGAAAGTGGATTCGGAAGAGTGTCAACTTTAGCTAGTAATGATTCCACTACTTCATAAGAGGTTCCAATTGAGTATGAGAACAAAGTTGCTATCCATGACGCCTCTGAAAATTATTATGAGGGAGGAATACATGCTTGTAGGAGTTGCATTAATATCAAGTTTCCTCCCTATGTGCTTTAAGTTTTGAAGTTATACTTGTTTTGCCTTCCTATGCTAGTTGATTCTTGTTCCCATAAGTTGTGTGCTCACAAAATCCCTAGGCATAGGAAGTTGGTTAGAATCAATTGTGCTAGTCATATTCTTCATGATGCTCTCTTTGTGTCTCGATTCTTACATTTTATGTGAGCATCATTGAAATCATCATGCCTAGCTAAAAGGCATTAAAGAAAAGCGCTTGTTGGGAGACAACCCAATATTTACCCTTACTATTTTTTTGTGTTTACATGATTAAGCTACTGTAGTAATCATGTGTTATAGCTTTTGTTTCAATAAAGTGCCAAGTAAGACCTTTGGGAAGACTTGGGGTGAAAGTTAATGTGATCTTGCTGTAAAAAACAGAAACTTTGCGCTCACGAGAATAGATGTAATTTTTTACTGAAGAGTTCTTTTGAGTTGATTCTTTTTGAATAAGATTAATAGACAAATTCCTCACTTCCACCAATTTATTTCATAATTTTTGGAGTAGCAGAAGTATGGTTATTGTTCAGATCATTACAGACTGTTCTGTTTCTGACAGATTCTGTTTTCATTGCATAGTTTGCTTGTTTTCTAGTTTATATGACTTATATTCTTCATTATAAATTGTAGAAATGATATGGTACAGTAGGTATTGTGTGAAAACAATTATGAATCTTGTCTTTGTAAGTACCAAAGTGAATGGTTTGCTCTTTATCATACTAATCTATCTCACGAAGTTTGGTTAAGTTTTGTGTGATTGAAGTTTTCAAGTTTTGGGTGAGATATCGATATGAGGAGAATAAGGAGTGGAAAGACCCTAAGCTTGGGGATGCCCAAGGCACCCCAAGGCAATATTAAAGGAAGACTCAAGCTCCTAAGCTTGGGGATGCCCCGGAAGGCATCCCCTCTTTCGTCTTCAAAACTATCGGTATACCTTACTCGGAGCTATATTTTTATTCGTCACATGATATGTGTTTAGCTTGGAGCGTCAATTTATTTTTCTATTATTTTCTTTCTGTTATGTAGAATAAAGTTTTGCATCTTTATGTTCAATAAAAATGTCAAGGATAGCCTTTTACCATGCTTATTTTGCAAGTATACATGTTGCTGTTTGAAAACAGAAAGTTTACCGCTGTTGCAAAAATTCCTTAGAAAAGTCAGAATGCGCTAAAATGTTGAAACCTTTTGCATAATAAGCTATTATAAATTTACTACAGTGGGAATTTTATTTCATAATTTTTGGAGTTAGGGAAGTAGGATGAATCTTGCATTCTTTACAGACTATACTGTTTTGGCAGATTGCTGTTATGGTTGCATTGTTTGCATATGTTTGCTTGTTTAATGATTCTATTTGAGGATAGGAGTGTTAAATATGCAGAGGCATTTAGTATGCAATCTTGAATAATAATTTTAGTAATTTGTTACAGTAGGAAATGATAAGGTTTTGCATTGGTTTATACTAACCTATCTCACGACTTCTTGTTGAGTTTGGTGTGTATGAAGCTTTTGAGATTTAGGAAACCGACGTATAAAAGGAATTAAGGAGACACAAAAGCTCAAGCTTGGGGATGCCCAAGGCCCCCCAAGACATTATTTCAAGAAGTCTCAAGCATCTAAGCTTGGGGATGCCCCGGTAGGCATCCCACCTTTTCTCTTCAACAACTATCGGTTAGTATCGGTTGAACCTAAGTTTTTGCTTCTTCACATGAGTTGTGCTACCCTTGCAATGTCATTTTATTTTGTTTTTCTTGCTGTTTGAATAAAATCATTGGATCTGAAATATTGAATGAAAAAGAATCCTCCCATGGCTAGTTTATAATTTTACTACTCAATGTTCTTCACTCATATCTTTTGGAGTAGTTTGTCATTTGCTCACATGCTTCATGTCTATCCTATTAGTAAATGGTTGAATGAATAGAATGTCATAAATCTGAATTTATATATGTTTCATATGCTTATAACATGGATAGTAATGACTTCACATATAAAGAGTATGAGTCATAAAAGTTGTTGAGAGTTGACAAACTTAGTTTTGGTCATCGGTGCAATTAATAGGAAGTAATAAGGAAAGAGAGGTTCACATATAAATATATTATCTTGGACACCTTTTATGATTGGGAGCACTCATTAAGTATGACATGCTAAAAGAGTTGACGTTGGACAAGGAAGACAACGTAATGGTTTATGTTTTCTCACATCTCAGTTAAAGTATATTGTCATTGACCTTCCGAACATGTTGAGCTTGCCTTTCCCCCTCATGCTAGCCAAATTCTTTGCACCAAGTAGAGATACTACTTGTGCTTCCCAAAACCCTTAAACCAGTTTTGCCATGAGCGTCCACCATATCTACCTATGGATTGAGTAAGATCCCTCAAGTAAGTTGTCATCGGTGCAAGCAATAAAAATTGCTCTCTAAATATGTATGATTGATTGGTGTGGAGGAAATAAGCTTTATACGATCTTGTGATGTGGAAGAAATAAAAGCGACGGACTTCATAATAAAGGTTCATATCACAAGGGGCAATATAAAGTGACGTTCTTTCGTATTAAGATTTTGTGCATCCAACCCTAAAAGCGCATGACAACCTCTGCTTCCCTCTGCGAAGGGCCTATCTTTTACTTTATGTTTTACTTTATGCTTGAGTCAAGGTGATCTTCACCTTTCCCTTTTTCATTTTATCCTTTGGCAAGCTCTTCATGTTTGAAAGATCATGATATATATATCCAATTGGATGTAAGTTAGCATGGGCTATTATTGTTGACATCACCTAAAGGTGAATACGATGGGACCTAAAGGTGAATACGATGGGAGGCAATACAATAAGCCCCTATCTTTCTCAGTGTCCGGCCGAAACTCCATAACCATGAGTATTTGGTGAGTGTTAGCAATTATAGAAGACTACAAGATAGTTGAGTATGTGAACTTGCTGAAAAGCTCTATTGATGACTCTTTCTGATGTTATGATAAATTGCAATTGCTTCAATGACTGAGATTATAGTTTGTTAGTTCTCAATGAAGTTTCTGAACCATACTTGACATTGTGAATAGATTATTACTTGATCATGAAAAGTTTTATGAGATGAGATATTGTTATGACATATAATGATGCTAGAAAAAGTGATTGGAATTATCATTATTCAAACTTAAGCACTTGCTAGCATTCACACTTCATAAATTATTTCTTTTATCATTTATCTACACGAGGACGAGCAAGAATTAAGCTTGGGGATGGTGATACGTCTCCAACGTATCTATAATTTATGAAGTATTCATGCTATTATATTATCCTTCTAGGATGTTTGATATGCATTTATATGATATTTTATATGATTTTTGGGACTAACCTATTAACTTAGAGCCCAGTGCCAGTTTCTGTTTTCTCCTTGTTTTTGAGTTTTGCAGAAAAGGAATACCAAACGGAGTCCAATTGACGGGCCAATTTTTGATGATTTTTTATGGACCAAAAGAAGACCACGGAGCATCGGAGTTGGGCCAGAAGAGTCCCGAGCTGCCCACGAGGGTGGGGGGCGCGCCCACCTGGTACGGGCGCGTGGGCCTGCCTCGTGGACAGCTCGGGCACCTCCTTGACGTGAGACCGACGCCAAAAATTCCTATAAATACGGAAACCTTGAAAAATTAACCTAGATCGGGAGTTCTGCCGCCGCAAGCCTCTATAGCCACGAGAAATCAATCTAGGCCCTCTCTGGCGCCCTGCCGGAGGCGGCCATCATCACCGGTGGCCATAGAGGAGTGTCCCGGAGGGGTCTTCATCATCATGAAGGCCAAGGACCAGAGGGTGGAGGCCATGGAGGAGGAAGCACAAGGGGGAGAACCTCTCCTCCTCTCTTCTGGTGGCGCCGGAGTGCCATTGTGAGGGGAATCATCGCCACGGTGATATTCTTCATCAACATCACCATCATCATCACCATCCTCATCTCTTTTACGCAGTCCAATCTTCCACAAACCGCTGTAATCCCCTAGTTGAACATGGTGCTTTATGCCACATATTATGATCCAAGATCTGTTGCCATCCTATGATGTTTTGAGTAGATATCTTTTGTCTTTGGGTTGATTGATGATCTAGATTGGTATGAGTAGTAGGTTTTACTTTGGTGCTGTCCTATGGTGCCCTCCGTGTCGCGCAAGCGTGAGGGATTTCCACTGTAGGGTGTTGCAATACGTTCATGATTCGCTTATAGTGGGTTGGTGAGTGAACAGAAGCACAAACCCGAGTAAGAGGGATTGTTGCGTATGGGAATAAAGAGGACTTGATGCTTCAATGCTATGGTTGGGTTTTACCTTAATGATCTTTTGTAGTTGCGAATGCTTGCTAGAGTTCCAATCATAAGTGCATATGATCCAAGTAGATAAAGTATGTTAGCTTATGCCTCTCCCTCATATGAAACTGCAATAGTGATTACTGGTCTTGTTAACAATTGCCTAGGACAATTCCGCACACCGATCCACCATTATTCCACACTTGATATTTATAATATTTAGTATTATATTCTAACTTTATGATAACAGCACCTACTTTTATGTATTAGCTCTCCGATATCATACAAAGTTATCCTCTTCATGCCCACAACGAAGTTTTATTTCTTGTTGGTAGTTGGAAGCAAACGTCCGGTGCACGTAGAGTTGTATCGGTGGCAGATAGGGCTTGAGAGAACGTTGATCCTACCTTTAGCTCCTTGTGAGTTCGACACTCCATACTTATCACTTCCACCTTTGGTAAGTGCTACGATGATTCCTTGCACTTGGCGATTATCAGTGGACACACCCAAAGAAAGCAATGGCAAAGAGGCAGCGGAGGATAATCCTCTTGAGAAGCAATCTAAGCGTCGGCGCCAGCGGCGCCGCTCTAAGCCCCTCCATAGCAAAAATAGCGATACCGGCACAAGAGACAATAGCACTCCGGATGATGTCGAAGACGAAAACAATCCCGCCCAGCCAAGCTTAGAGCAAGCCGGACGGGAGGATGGGCAAGCTAGCCGTAATGAACGGGCAATGGATGGAGACTCGGAGGATGACAATTACATGCCCCTCTCCGAAGACGAGATGAGCCTCGGCGACGAGGAATTTATCGTACCTGAGGACCCTGTCGAGCAGGAGCGCTTCAAGCGCCGGCTTATAGCCACTGCAAAGAGCCTGAAGAAAAAATAGCAGCAGCTTCAAGCTGATCAAGATCTGCTTACTGACAGATGGACTGAGGTCCTGGCAGCCGAGCAATACGGACTCGAGCGCCCAACTAAAAGTTATCCGAGGTGTAGGTTGTTACCTCAATTCGAGGATGAGGCACTAGAGCCTATACTACCAGTGCAGGATGCGGCTGACCAGCCACCTCATGGCCGAGACAAAGCGGCGTATCAGCCCGAACACCAGCCCGCACCCCGTCGCCAAACCAATAAAAACACGAAGGATCCGGGCTACACGCAGGGCCTGTGAGACGAATGGGAAAACAAAGAAGGACAGTCAAGATCGATCTACGGATCACGGGGGCGCGCCCCAACGCGTGACGATGACCGCCACGCCGGATATACTAAATACAAATCCGGCCGGGCCGAATACAGCAGACCAGACTTATCTGAACTGCGTCGTGATGTAGCCCGGCATAGAGGCGCCGCACACCCCCTATACTTCACTGACGAAGTAATGGAGCATGAATTCCCAGAAGGGTTTAAGCCCGTGAACATCGAATCGTATGATGGGACAACAGATCCCGCAGTATGGATCGAAGATTTCCTTCTCCACATTCACATGGCCCGTGGTGATGATCTACATGCCATCAAGTACCTCCCACTAAAACTCAAGGGACCAGCTCGGCATTGGCTGAATAGTCTGCCAACAAACTCTATTGGCAGTTGGGAGAACCTGGAAGACGCATTCCTGGATAACTTCCAGGGCACTTATGTGCGACCACTGGATGCTGATGATTTAAGTCACATAACCCAACAGCCCGGAGAGTCAGCCAAGAGATTCTGGACTCAGTTCCTAACTAAAAAGAACCAAATTGTCGACTGTCCGGATGACGAAGCCATAGCAGCCTTTAAGCATAACATCCGTGACGAGTGGCTTGCCCGACACCTCAGCCAAGAGAAGCCGAAGTCCATGGCAGCCCTCACGATACTCATGACCCGCTTTTGTGTGGGCGAGGATAGCTGGTTGGCTCGTAGCAACAACACATCAAGAAATCCTGGCACCTCAGACGCCAGAGATAGCAACGGCAAGCCCCGGCGCAACACAAGCGTCACAATAATGGCGATAACGCCGAAGACACGGCCGTCAATGCCGGATTCAGTGGCTCCAAGTCTGGTCAGCGGAAAAAGCCATTTAAAAGAAACAATCCGGGCCTGTCCAGTCTGGATCGCATACTCGATCGCTCATGTCAAATCCACGGCACCCCTGATAAACTAGCCAACCATACCAACAGAGAATGTTGGGTATTCAAACATGCCGGCAAGTTGAATGCCGAAAACAAGGAAAAGGGGCCGCATAGTGATGATGACGAGGAGCCCCGGCCACGAAACACAGGAGGACAGAAGAAATTTCCTCCCCAAGTAAAAACGGTAAATATGATATACGCCACCCATAACCCCAAGCGGGAGTGGAAGCGTGCACTAAGGGACGTCTACGCGATGGAGCCAGTCGCCCTAAAGTTCCACCCATGGTCTACTTATTCGATCACCTTCGATCGCAGGGACCATCCGACGAGTATCCGTCATGGCAGTTCGGCCGCACTGGTCCTTGACCCTATCATTGACGGATTCCACCTCACACGAGTCCTGATGGACAGTGGCAGCAGCCTGAACCCGCTCTATTAGGATACAGTGCGCAAAATGGGCATCGATCCCTCAAGGATCAAACCCACCAAAACCACCTTCAAAAGTGTCATACCAGGTGTAGAGGCCTGTTGCACGGGCTCAATCACACTGGAAGTAGTCTTCGGATCTCCGGACAACTTCCGAAGTGAGGAGTTAATCTTCGATATCGTCCCCTTCCGCAGTGGCTATCATGCACTGCTCGGGCGAACCGCGTTCACTAGATTCAATGCAGTGTTGCACTATGCTTACCTCAAGCTCAAGATCCCCGGACCTCGCGGGTTATAATAGTCAATGGAAACACAGAGCGCTCCCTCCGTACGGAGGAGCACACTGCGGCCCTCGCAGCAGAAGTATAGAGCAGCCTTCTTAGGCAGGCCTCCAATTCGGCAATAAAGCCTCCGGACACCATCAAGTGAGTCCGAAGTACTCTGCAACAGGATCATCCAGCCCGTCTAGAGATCTCCTAGCAATTCGGCCTCCGTCCCAGTCCCAGTCAAGCGACAAAATTTGTGCCGCGCGCACATAATTACGCACTTAAAATACCATGGGCATAGACGGAGGCACAGCTAGAATGCGGTCCACAATGCGGCTCAACCGCCCCAAGATCCGTACACCTTCACCCTTTCCTTTCTTTCAGGTCCCTATCTTCTTGAAACTCTTCCGATAACCTAATTATCGAACCCATCGTGGGACGGAAACACCAAGGAGGCAAGGAGCTTTGACGTACAAGGGAATCCCCAGGTGGTCTCTGATAACAATCGCTATACCTGTTTTTACATACCCACACGCAGCTCGCTCTTGGTTAGGACATGTCAAATAGTCCTATTTTGCTTATCACACTACTTGTATACATACGCCTTGACGTATCATTCAAATAAAAATGGAAAATAATGTACAGCGTCAGCATATTACTACATTTCTTTTCCTTTTTCCTTGATTGTTTATTTATTACAAATCGCACCCGTACACTCTGGTACGTCCAGTTCGCCAGGGGCTTCAGTGTACCCCATAACACGGCAAGAAAGTTCGAACACTTTCGACAGTGCGGCACCCCGAACTTATAGCATTATATGCATCAGCTCTGAATCATGTATTGGGTCAATTGTTGGGTTGCCCGGCTCCTGTGTTTGCTACCCTATGTTCCCCTATATCGGCTAGGGTAGTAAAGGGAGAACTACTGCGATTGTGTCCCGATTCTTCTAGATGAGCACCTCAGTAGAGAAAGCTAAAAACTGACTGTCATGATGCAGCGAGTGCTAGTCGCTGTTCGAGAGGTTTCAAATCCTTAAAGATTTTTTCCGCTTCAGGTGAGGAATCGGTCTTTGTCCGATTTAGGCTTGTATAGTGCCCCAAGTTCGGCCTTCCGAATACCAGGGGCTTCGCCAAAATTTAAAATTATAGAACTTCTATGGCTAAGTGAGGGTGATAAAGCTGTATAGTTCGATTGCCTTGTTCGTTATGCTAAACGCCTCCTTAAAGGACCGAAAATTTGGATAAAGAGTGTTTAGATTTATCCCGAACACCCCTGTACTAGTTACATGGGGGCAGAAGCCGGCGACTGGCCAACTCTCAGATTTCATAAACGGTCACACAGAACATAAAATTTTAAATCAACAAGCGTTATATTGCGCAAAAGAACTTGTTTCATATTACAAGATAAAATGAGTACATTCACTCAAAGATTACATCCTTAGCACATTGCTCCGCCACAAGGTGGGAGCCCTTCAGGACACTGTCATAATACTTTTAGGGCCGGCGGTGCTCATTGCCCTTCGAGGGCCCCTCCATCATCAGCTTCTCGACATCCATCTTCGCCCAGTGCACTTTTGCGCGGGCGAAGGCCATTCGCGCGCCTTGAATGCAAACTGAATGCTTTATGACTTCAAGCCATGGGCAGGCACTCACAAGCCGCTTCACGAGGCCGAAGTAGCTACTGGGAAGAGGCTCGGCAGGCCACAGCCAGACTATGAGGTCCTTCATGGCCAGTTCGGCCGCCTTGTGCAGTTCGACCAGTTGCTTCAGCTGGTCGCTCAAGGGCATCGGATGTTCTGTCCCAATATACTGAGACCAGAACAACTTCTCCGTCAAGCTCCCTTCTTCGGCTCGGTAGAACTCTGTGGCATTAGATATGCTACGCGGTAGATCTGCGAACGCTCCTGGAGAGCTCCAAATTCGGGTAAGTAAAAGGAAAGTCTCCTTCACATCCTTGCTTTGCATAATGAATGCCTTACCCGCCGCAATCTTCTTGGCCGCCTGAATCTCCTAGAGGGCCTTTTGGGCTTCGCCTTTGGCATCTCGCGCACTCTGGAGGGCCTTAGCAAGCTCGAACTCTTGAGTCTTAGAGTCACGCTCCAAGGACTTGTATTTTTGGACGAAATCCTGGAGCTCTTGCTGGACTTCATTGACTCGGGCCTCTTGCTTCTCGCGCTCGGTGCGTTCCTTGGCTGCTTTGTCTTCGGCCTCGGTCAGTGCCTTCTTAAGGGCCGCCAGTTCGATCGTGGCCCCTATTAAAGTTCATTACACTTCCATTAGCAGAAACCATTTTTCCTTTATAAATATACATACAGGGTATTACGTACCTTGATTTTCCTCGAGCTGCCTCTTCACGAGGCCGAGCTCTCCCTCGGTCCGCTCCAGGTCCCGCTTCAGTCCGGAGTCCTCCGGAGTACGAGCGGCAGTGGCTAAGGGAGTCCAAGATTAGGGGGTCCTCGGACAGCCGGACTATATACTTTGGCCGGACTGTTGGACTATGAAGATACAAGATTGAAGACTTCGTCCCATGTCCAGGTGGGGCTCTCCTTTGCGTGGAAGGCAAGCTTGGCAATTCGGATATGTAGATCTCCTTCTCTGTAACCGACTCTGTGTAACCCTAGCCCTCTCCGGTGTCTATATAAACCGGAGGGTTTAGTCCGTAGGACAACAACAATCATAATCGTATGCTAGCTTCTAGGGTTTGGCCTCTACGATCTCGTGGTAGATCAACTCTTGTAATACTCATACCATCAAGATCAATCAAGTAGGAAGTAGGGTATTTCCTCCATCGAGAGGGCCCGAACCTGGGTAAACATCGTGTCCCCCGTCTTCTGTTACCATTAGCCTTAGACGCACAGTTCAGGGCCCCCTACCCGAGATCTACCGGTTTTGACACCGACATTGCTGCTTTCATTAAGAGTTCGACTGTGTCGTCACGATAAGGCCCGATGGATCCTTCAATCATCTTCAACGATGTGGTCCAGGGTGAGGTTTTCCTCCCCGGACAGATCTTCGTATTCGGCGGCTTCGTACCGCGGGCCAACACGCTTGGCCATCTGGAGCAGATCGATAGCTACGCCCCTGGCCATCAGGTCATGTTTGGAAGATTGAACTATACTACCGACATCCACGGAGACTTGATCTTTGACGGATTCGAGCCCATGTCAGGTGCGTCGAATAGTCACGACGAGCATGGCTTATATCTGTCATCAGACAGTGTTCGGGAGATCACACCTGCGGCTGCCCCGGCCCTCAATCCGGAGCAGATCGTGCCATCCGAGGACTGGCGGATGGATACCGCCACGGAGGCCGCTCACTCAGCGGCGATAGAGCCGAACACTAACTTCACCTCCTATGAGGCCGGTGTCATCGGACCCTCGGACTCGTCTCCGGCCACAGGCTCCGAACCGCGTGCGTCCGTGTCTATCGAATCTGATTAGGCACTGATCATGGAGTTTACCTCTGCGGATATCTTTCAACACTCGCCCTTGGGCGACGTGCTAAATTCATTGAGGTCTCTCTCCTTGTCAGGAGACTCTTGGCCGAACTATGTCCGGCTGGAGTGGGAAGTGAACGACGAAGAAATTTCTTCCCCACCCACCACCCACTTAATATCCACTGTCGATGACTTAACCGACGTGCTTGACTTCAACTCCGAAGACATCGACGGTATGGACGATGATGCAGGAGAAGAACAGGAACCACCACCCACAAGGCACTGGACAGCCACCTCATCATATGATATATATATATATATATATGTGTGTGTGTGTGTGTGTGTGTGTGTGTGTGTGTGTGGTGGACACGCCCAAAGAAGGCAACGGCGATGAGGCAACGGAGGATAATCCCCCTGAGAAGCAATCTAAGCACTGGTGTCATAGGCGCCGCTCTAAGCCCTACCAGAGAAAAAATAGCGATACTGGCACAAGCAAACCGGATGGTGCCGAAGACGAAAACAATCCCGCCCAGCCAGGTCTCGAGCAAGCCGAACGGGAGGATGGGCAAGCTAGCCCTAAGGAACAGGCAATGGATGGAGAACCGGAGGAGGACAATTACATGCCCCTCTCCAAAGACGAGGTGAGCCTCGGCGACGAAGGATTCATCGTGCCTGAGGATCCCGTCGAGCAGGAGCGCTTCAAGTGCCGGCTTATAGCCACTGCAAAAAGCCTGAAGAAAAGCAGCAGCAGCTTCAAGCTGATCGAGATCTACGAACTGATAGATGGACTCAAGTCCTGGCAGCCGAGGAATACGGACTCGAGCGCCCTGCCAAAAGTTACCCAAAACGCAGGTTGCTACCTCAACTCGAAGAGGAGGCATTAAAGCCTACACTACCAGTGCACGATGTGACTGACTGGACACCTCGTGGCCAAGACAAAGCGTTCTATCAGCCTGAAGTCCAGCCCGCACCTCGTCGCCAAACAAGCAGAAACACGAAGGCCTGGAGCTACATGCACGACCTGCGAGACATATTGGAAAACAAAGCAGGACAGTCAAGATCGATCTACGGATCACGGGGGCGCGCCCCAATGCGTGACGATGATCGTCACGCCGGATATACTAAAAGCAAATCCAGCCGGGCCGAATACAACAGACCAGACTCATTTGAACAGCGTCGTGATGTAGCCTGGCATAGAGGCGCCGCACACCCCCTATGCTTCACTGATGAAGTAATGGATCATGAATTCCCAGAAGGGTTTAAACCCATGAACATTGAATCATATGATGGTACAATAGACCCCGCGGTATGGATTGAAGATTTCCTCCTCCACATTCACATGGCCCGCGGTGATTATCTACATGCCATCAAGTACCTCCCACTAAAACTCAAAGGACCGGCTCGGCATTGGCTGAATAGCCTGCCGGCAAACTCCATTGGCAGTTGGGAGAACTTTGAAGACGCATTCCTTGACAACTTCCAGGGCACTTATGTCCGACCACTGGATGCTGATGACTTAAGTCACATAACCCAACAGCTCGGAGAGTTAGCCAGGAAATTCTGGACTCGGTTCCTAACTAAAAAGAACCAAATTGTCGACTGTCCGGATGCCGAAGCCTTAGCGGCCTTTAAGCATAACATCCATGATGAATGGCTCGCCCGACACCTCGGCCAACAGAAGCCGAAGTCCATGGCAGCCCTCACGACACTCATGACCCGCTTTTGTGCGGGTGAGGACAGCTGGCTGGCTCGTAGCAACAACACATCAAGAAATCCTGGCAATTCAGATGCCAGAGATAGCAATGGCAAGCGACGACGCAACAGACACAAGCGTCGCAATAATGGTGACAACACCGAAGACACGGTAGTCAATGCCGGATTTAGTGGCTTTAAGACCGGCCAGCGGAAAAAGGCGTTCAAAAGAAACAATCCAGGCCCGTCGAGTCTGGACCGCATACTCGATCGCTCGTGTCAAATTCACGGCACCCCCGATAAACCAGCCAACCACACCAACAGAGAATGTTGGGTGTTCAAATAGGCCGGCAAGTTGATTGCCGAAAACAAGGAAAAGGGGTTGCATAGCAACGACGACGAGGAGCCCCGGCCGCCGAACATAGGAGGACAGAAGAAATTTCCTCCTCAATTGAAAACGGTGAACATGATATACGCAACCCATATTCCCAAGCGGGAACGGAAGAGGGCACTAAGGGACGTCTATGCGATGGAGCCAGTCGCCCCAAAGTTCAACCCATGGTCTTCTTGTCCGGTCACTTTCGATCGCAGGGACCATCCTACCAGTATCCATCATGGCGGTTCGGCCGCATTGGTCCTTGACCCCATCATTGACGGATTCCACCTCACACGAGTCCTTATGGACGAGGGCAGCAACCTGAACCTGCTCTATCAGGATACAGTGCGCAAAATGGGCATCGACCCCTCAATGATCAAACCCACAAAAACCACCTTTAAAGGTGTCATACCAGGTGTAGAGGCTTGTTGCACGGGCTCAATCACACTGGAAGTGGTCTTCGGATCTTCGGGCAACTTCTGAAGTGAGGAGTTAATCTTCGATATCGTCCCCTTCTGTAGTGGCTATCACGCGCTGCTCGGACGAACTGCATTCGCCAGATTCAATGTGGTACCGCATTATGCATACCTCAATCTCAAAATGCCAGGACCTCGCGGGGTTATAACATTTAATGGAAACATAGAGTGCTCGTACCGTACGGAGGAGCACACTGCGGCCCTCGCAGCCGAAGTACAAAGCAGCCTTCTTAGGCAGACCGCCAATTCGGTGATAAAGCCCCCGGACACCGTTAAGCGAGTCCGGAGTACCCTGCAATAGGATCGTACGGCATGTCCAGATCTCGCCTAGCAATTCGACCTCCATCCTAGTCCCAGTCAAGCGGCGAAATTTGTGCCGCGTGTACACAATTACGCACTCAAAATACCATGGGCATAGGCGGAGGCACGGCTATGACACGGTCCACAATGCGGCTCAACCACCCCAGGATCCGTATATCTTCACACCTTTTCTTTTCAGGTCCCTATTTTCGGGAGGCTCCTCTGATAGTACGACTATCAGACCTACAACGGGATGGAAACACCAAGGAGACAAGAAGCTTTGGCGTACAAGGGAATTCCCAGGTGGTCTCTGATATCGATCGATATACCTGTTTTACATACCCACACGCAGCTCGCTCTTGGTTAAGGACATGTCAAATAATCCTATTTCGCTTATCGCACCACCTGTACACATACGCCTTGACGTATTATTCAAATAAAAATGGAAAATAATGTACAGCGTCAGCTTACTATTACATTTCTTTATCCTTTTCCTTTAATGCTTATTTATTGCAAATTGCACCCGTACATTTTGGTACGTCCAGTTTGCCAGGGGCTTCAGTGTACCCCATAACACGGCAAGAAAAGTCTGAACACTTTTGACAGTGCGGCACCCCGAACTTATAGCATTATATGCATCAGCTCCGAATCATGTCTTGGGTCAGTAGTTGGGTTTCCCCGGCTCCCATGTTTTGGTGCCTTATGTTCCGCTATATCGGCTAAGGTAGCACAGGGAGGTCTACTGCGATTGTGTCCCGGTTCTTCCAGACGAGGACCTCGGTAGAGAAAGCCAAAAACTGACTATCATGATGCGGCGAGAGCTGGTCGCTGTTCGAGAGGTCTCAAATCCTTAAAGATTTTTTCCGCTTCGTGCGAGGAATCGGCCTTGTCCGATTTAGGAGTGTATAGCGCCCCAAGTTCGTCCTTCCGAATACTAGGGGCTTCGCCAAACTTTAAAATTGTAGACTTCTATGGCTAAGTGAGAGTGATAAAGTTATATAGTCCCATTGCCTTGTTCGCTGCGCTAAACACCTCCTTAAAAGACCAAAAAAAATGGATAAAGAGTGTTTAGATTTATCCCGAACACCCGAGTACTAGTTGCATGGGGGCAGAAGCCGACGACTGTCCAACTCTCAGACTTTATAAACGGCCGCACAGAAGGTAGTATTTTAAATTAACAAGCGTTATACAATGCACATGAACTCGTTTTCATATTACAGGATTACATGAGTACATTCATTGAAATATTACATCCTTAGCACATTCCTCCGCCACAAGGTGGGCACCCTTCAAGACACCATCATAATACTTTTCGGGGCGGCGATGCTCCTTGCCCTCCGACGGCCCCTCCGTCACCAGCTTCTCGGCATCCATCTTCGCCCAGTGCACTTTCGCCCGGGCGAAGGCCATGTGTGCACCTTCAATGCAGACTGACCGCTTAATGACTTCAAGCCGTGGGCAGGCACTCACCAGCCGCTTTACAAGGCCGAAGTAGCTGCTGGGCAGGGGCTCGCCAGGCCACAGCCGGACTATGAGGTCCTTCATGGCCAGTTCGGCCGCCTTGTGCAGTTCGACCAGTTGCTTCAGCTGGTCGCTCAAGGGCATCGGATGTTCGGTCCTAGTATATTGAGACCAGAACAACTTCTCCTTCGAGCTCCCTTCTTCGGCCCAGTAGAACTCCGTGGCATCCGATATGCTGCGCGGCAGATCTACGAACACTCCTGGAGAGCTCCAAATTCGGGTAAGTAAAAGGAAAGTCTTCGTCACATGCTTGCTTTGCATAATGAATGCCTACCCGTCGCTATCTTCTTGCCCGCCTGAATCTCCTGGAGGACCTTTTGGGCTTCGGCCTTGGCATCTTGTGCGCTCTGGAGGGCCTTCGCAAGCTCGGACTCTTGCGTCTTAGAATCACGCTCCAAGGACTCGTATTTTTTGATGAAATCCTGGAGCTCTTGTTGGACCTCGTTGACTCGGGCCTCTTGCTTCTCACGCTCAATGCACTCCTTGGCCGCTTTATCTTCGGCCTCGGACATCGCCTTCTTAAGGGCCGCCACTTCAGTCGTGGCCCCTATTAAAATTTATGACGCTTCTATTAGCATCAACTATTTTTCCTTTATATGACATACAGACGGGGCAGGGCGTACCTTTGTTCTCTTCGAGCTGCCTCTTCACGAGGCCGAGTTCTTCCTCGTTCTGCTCCAGGTCCCGCTTCAGTCCGGAAACCTCCGCAGTACGAGCGGCAGCGGCCAGCAGCGACGCCTGCTTATTCACGTAGACATACTCTTATTAGACTCCTGTGGATGTTATTTGATCCTCTGTTCGGCTTTTCTTTCCAAACACCAAACAGAGCATCAGGGGCTACTGTCTATGCTGGGATATTTTCTCATAATTTAATTACTTACCTCAAAGCCTGTTAGAAGGCTGGCGCAGGCTTCGGTCAATCCGCTTTTGGCGGACCGAGCCTTCTCAATCACCGTACTCATAAGAGTACGGTGTTCTTCATCAATGGCAGTGCCCTGAAGCGCTCCCAGCAAGTTGTCCGATGCCTCTGGATAGACATAGGTCATCGGCACAGGCGTCTTGCCCCCCTTAGCGAGGGGCTGCCTGCCTGAATCCGGAACCACTGGAGGTTCCGGTGCAGTATTTGCTTGGGGGCCAAGCTTGTTGCGGCCCCCGCCATCAGAATCCATGGGGGTCTTCCCCACCATGTGCCCGGCGTCGGGAATTTTGCCTTGGGGCATCCCTAGAACTGTCTCCCCCTGGTCTGGTATCCTCTGAGACAACATCTCGGTGTCGTCCGTGGGCCGGGGGGTGGTGGCCGTCGGGAGCGAGTCGTTGTTCATCGCCGACGCGCTCAAAGACCCATCCAAGGAGCATATATCGATGCGGGCTTTGGACGGACTGCGCGATCATATTTAACATGATAAGAAGCAATAAAGCAAAACATACCGGAAGTATTATAGTATCCGGATACTTACGACTTCGCCAGGGGCTTGTCCCTGGGCAGCCACTCCACGTCGCTGTAGGCGGCTGTTGTGGAGTGGTCCGGAGGGAGGGTCTTTACCTTCTTGGACCCTTTGGCCTCCCCAGACGGGGCGGCCTTCCTTTTCTTGTCCCCCCCCCCCGGTTGGGGGGGGGACTTTCCTCTTCCTCCTCCTCGTTTTCATTGGAGGAGCGCGCCTCGGTGTCTTCGGACGATGAGTCCGATACAACCTTGCGCTGGAGACCTTTCCTGGTCCCCGTGGTCTTCTTCTTGGCCTTCTTCTCTGGCACATCATAGGGCGCCGGAAACAACATCTCTATTAAGAGAGCCGTTGCTGGATCTTCAGGCAGTGGAGCTGGACAATCGATCCGCTCCGTTGTCGCTACCCAGTCCTATTAAATTGGCATGGAGGCTTAGACTCCTCCCACGAATATACTGGGGGAAGGAACATCTTGTGAAATATAAAGAGCTTACCGGATTGGCGGGGCGCTTCGCACCGAGTCCGCGATCCTCGGTAATGGGAGGAGGTACCTCGGTGGCCTTGAACAACACCTTCCAAACGTCCTTGTGCATCATGTCGAAGAGCTTTCGCAGTGTCTGGTGTTCGGACGGGTCGAACTCCCACATATTGAATGCCCGTCTTTGACACGGAAGGATCCGGCGAAAGAGCATGACCTGGACCACGTTGACAAGCTTGATTTTCTTGCTTATCATATTTTTGACACAGTTCTGGAGTCCGGTCAGCTCCGCCGGCGCACCCCAGGCTAATCCCTTCTCTTTCCAGGAGGTGAGCCTCATGGGGATGCCAGATCGAACTACGGGGGCCGCCGCCCAGTTGGCGTCACGCGGCTCGGTGATATAGAACCACCCCGATTACCACCCCTTCACGGTCTCCACATAGGAGCCTTCGAGCCAAATGACGTTGGGCATCTTGCCCACCATGGCGCCTCCGCACTCCGCTTGCTAGCCGACCACTATCTTTGGCTTCACGTTGAAGGTCTTCAGCCACAGGCCAAAGTGGGGCTTGATGCGGAGGAAGGCCTCGTACGACGATAAACACCGAGATGTTGAGGATGAAATTGGGGGCCAGATCATGGAAGTCCAGCCTATAGTAGAACATGAGCCCACGGACAAATGGGTGGAGGGGAAATCCCAGTCCGCGGACAAAGTGAGCCAGGAATACAACCCTCTCGTGGGATTCTGGAGTGGGGACGATCTGCCCTACGTCTAGGAGCTTGTGCGCAATGTTTGCGGCCAGGTATCCGGCTTCCCGGAGCTTCATAATGTCCTCCTCCATAACGGAGGAGACCATCCACTTGCCTCCCGCTCCGGACATGTTTGGAGTGGCTTTGCGGAGAAGGTGAGAACTTGGGCGCTAGAGCTCGAGCGTGCGATAATGGATGGGCAGGGGAAGAAGAAGGCGTGGGTGAAAAAGAGGAATCCTTATCCCTTTATAAAGGCGGTAGAAACTGTGCGCCTCCCCACTTGCCCATAAAATTGCTTATTCCCCAAGCGCCGCGATTGACGGCGCAGTTGGGTTACCCACACCCGTATTGATGAGAATCCCATGATAAGGGGACACGATCTCTGCTTCGACAAGACGTGCCAAGGAAACTGCCTTGCAATATGTGCAGTAGCTGGTTGAGAAAAACGGTTCGAATAATGACCGGGCCGTGGCGTGATGTCACGCTATGAAAAGTTGTCAGCAGATTAGATTTATGGAATATTGTGCTCTCTACGGTGGTATGTGGAATTTGTTTTGCAGAGCCGGACACGATCCTTGTGTTCAAAATCTTCTATGGGGTATTCGGAGAAGGAACCCGCCTTGCAATGCCGAAGACAATCTGCGCGCCGGACTCATCGTCATTGAAGCCTGGTTCAGAGGCTACTGAGGGAGTCCAGGATTAGGGGGTCCTTGGACAGCCGGACTATATACTTTGGCCAGACTGTTGGACTATGAAGATACAAGATTGAAGACTTCATCCCGTCTCCGGGTGGGATTCTCCTTTGCGTGGAAGGCAAGCTTGGCAATTCGGATATGTAGATCTCCTTCTCTGTAACCGACTCTGTGTAACCCTATCCCCCTCCGATGTCTATATAAACCGGAGGGTTTAGTCCGTAGGACAACAACAATCATAATCGTAGGCTAGCTTCTAGGGTTTGGCCTCTACGATCTCGTGGTAAATCAACTCTTGTAATACTCATATCATCAAGATCAATCAAGCAGGAAGTAGGGTATTACCTCCATTGAGAGGGCCTGAACCTGGGTAAACATCATGTCCCCCGTCTCCTGTTACCATTAGCCTTAGACGCATAGTTCGGGACCCCCTACCCAAGATCTGCTGGTTTTGACATAGAAAGCGGCCAGCAGCGACGCCTGCGTATTCACATAGACATCTTCTGTTAGACTCCTGCGAATGTTATTTGATCCTCTGTTCGGCTTTTCTTTCTGAACACCAAATAGAGCATCAGGGGCTACTGTCTATACTGTGATATTCTCTTACAATTTTATTACTTACCTCAAAGCTTGTTAGGAGGCTAACGCAGGCTTCTGTCAATCCGCTTTTGGCGGAACGGACCTTCTCAATCACCGTACTCATAAGAGTACGGTGTTTTTCATCAATGGAAGCGCTGCGAAGCGCTTCCAACAAGTTGTCTGATGCCTCTGGATGGACATAGGTCATCGGTACAGGCGGCTCGCCCCCCTTAGAGAGAGGCTGCCGGCCTGAATCCGGAACCACTTGGGTTTCCGGAGCCGTATTCGGCTGGGGGCCAATCTTGCGGCGGCCCCCATTATTGGAGTCCATGGGGGTCTCCCCCCCCCCCCGCCCCATGTGCCCAGTGACTGGGATTTCGCTTGGGGGCCTCTCCGGAACTGCCTCCTCTTGGCCCGGTATCCTTTGAGACAACACCTTGGTGTTGTCCGCGGGCCTGGTGGAGGAGGCTGTCGGGAGTGAATCGTTGTTCATCGCCGACAGGCCCAGAGACCCCTCCGAAGAGGATACATCGATGCTAGATTTAGCCGGACTACAAATGCATGTCTGGCTTGATAAGAAGCAATAAAACAAACATACCGGAAATACTATTGTGCCTGGATACTTACGATTTAGCCAGGGGCTTGTCCCTGGGCTCCCACTCCTCGCCGCTGTAGGTGACGGTGGTGAAATGGTCCGGGAGGAGGGTTTTCCCCCTCTTGGACATCTCGGCCTCCCCATGCGGGTCGACCTTCCTCTTCTTCCTCCCCCCGGTTGGGGGGAGCGATTTCCTCTTCCTCCTCCTCGTCTTTGGAGGAGGAGGGTGTCTCGATGTCGTCGGACGTCACGTCCGACGTGACCTTGCAACGGAGACCTTCTTTGGTCCCCGCGGTCTTCTTCTTGGTCTTCTTCTCCAGCACCTCATAGGGCGCCGGAAGCAGCATCTTCGTTAGAAGAGACGATTCTAGATCTTCAGGTAGCGGAGCCGGATAATCAATCCGCTCCACTATCGTTACCCAGTCCTGTTAAATCGGCATGGAAGCTCATATTCCTCCCGTGAATGTGCTGGTAAAAGGCACATCTTGCAAAATATAAAAACTTACCGGATTGGTTGGGCACTTTGCGCTGAATCCGCGATCTTCGGTTATGGGCGGTGGTACCACGGTGGCCTTGAACATCACCTTCCAGACGTCTTCGTGTGTCATGCCGAAGAGCTCTCGCAGCGTCTGGTGTTCGGCCCAGTCGAACTCCCACAGATTGTAAATTCATCTTTGGCACGGAAGGATCCGGCGGAGGAGCATAACCTGGACTATGTTGACGAGCTTGATTTTCTTGCTTATCATATTTCGGACGCAGGTCTGAAGTCCGGTCAGGTCCACTGCTGAGCCCTAGTCTTATCCCTTCTCTTTCCAGGAGGTGAGCTGCATGGGGAAGCCGGATCGAAACTCGAGGGCCGCCACCCAGTTGGTGTCGCGTGGCTCGGTGATGTAGAACCACCCCGATTGCCACCCCTTCACGGTCTCCACAAAGGAGCCCTCGGGCCAGGTGACATTGGGCATCTTTCCCACCATGGCACCCCCGCACTCCGCTTGTTGGCCGCCCACCACCTTTGGCTTCATGTTGAAGGTCTTCAGCCATAGGCCGAAGTGGGGCGTAATGTGGAGGAAGGCCTCGCACACGATGTTGAACGCCGAGATGTTGAGGATGAAGTTGGGGGCCAGATCGTGGAAGTCCAGCCTGTAGTAAAACATAAGTCCGCGGACGAACGGGTGGAGGGGGAATCCCAGTCCGCGGACGAAGTAAGAGAGGAATACCATCCTCTCCTAGGGTTTTGGGGTGGGGATGATCTACCCTTCAGCCGGAAGCCGGTGCACGATGTTTGCGGATAGGTATCCGGCCTCCTGAAGCTTCATGATGTCCTCCTCCGTCCATCCACTTGCCTCCCGCTTCGGACATGTTCGGAATGACTTTGCGGAGAAGGTGAAAGCTTGGGCGCTGGAGCTCGAGCGAGAGAGAATGGATGAGCAGAGGAAGAAGAAGGCGTGGGTGAAAAGAGGGGATCCTTATCCCTTTATAAAGGAGGTAGAAACTATGCGCCTCCCCACTTACCCTGTAAACTCGCTTATTCCCCAAGTGTTGTGTTCATGGCGCGGTTGGGTTATCCACACCTGTATTGATGAGAATCCCGTGATAAGGGGACACGATCTCTGCTTCGACAAGACGTGCCAATAAAACCGCCTCGCAAGATGTGCAGTAGCAGGTTGAGAAAAACGGTTTGTATAATGACCGAGCCGCGGCGTGATGTCACGCTATGAAAAAGTTGTCAGCAGATTAGACTTGTGGAATATTGTGCTCTCTATGGTGGTATGTGGAATTTGTTTTGCAGAGCCGGACACGATCCTTTTGTTCAAGATCTTCTTTGGAGTATTCGGAGAAGGAACCCGCCTTGCAATGCCGAAGACAATCTGCGCGCTGAACTCATCGTCATTGAAGCCTGGTTCTGGGGCTACAGAGGGAGTCCCGGATTAGGGGGTTCTCGGATAGTCGGACTATATACTTGTGCCGGACTTTTGGACTATGAACATACAAGATTGAAGACTTCGTCCCATATCCGGGTGGGACTCTCCTTTGCGTGGAAGGCAAGCTTGGCAATTCAGATATGTAGATTCCCTTCTCTGTAATCGACTCTGTGTAACCCTAGCCCCCTCTGGTGTCTATATAAACCGGAGGGTTTAGTATGTAGGACAACAATAATCATAATCATAGGCTAGCTTCTAGGGTTTAGCCTCTACGATCTCGTGGTAGATCAACTCTTGTAATACTCATATCATCAAGATCAATCAAGCAAGAAGTAGGGTATTACCTCCATCGAGAGGGCCCGAACCTGGGTAAACAATGTGTCCCCCACCTCCTGTTACCATTAGCCTTAGACGCACAGTTCGGGACCCCCTACCCGAGATCCACTGGTTTTGACACCGACAATCGGGTCCAATGAAAATCTTTTGTGACAATACTGGAGCAATTGCCTTAGCGAAGGAATCCAGATTTCACAAAAGATCCAAACACATCAAGAGACTCTTCAACTCCATCTGTGATCAAGTAAAGGAGGGAGACATAGAGATTTGCAAAATACATACGGATCTGAATGTAGCAAACCCATTGACTAAGCCTCTTCCACGAGCAAAACATGATCAGCACCAAGACTCCACGGGTGTTAGAATCATTACAATGTAATCTAGATTATTAAATCTAGCGCAAGTGGGAGACTGAAGAAAATATGCCCTAGAGGCAATAATAAAGTTGTTCCTTTATATTTCCTTATTCATGATAAATGTTTATTATTCATGCTAGAATTGTATTGATTGGAAACCTCAATGCATGTGTGAATACATATACAAACACTATGTCCCTAGTGAGCCCCTCACTACTGTAGGATGCTGCTAACGTGACACTACGATTAGAGACCCTTCGACGAAACTGTGTGCGATGCAATAATCGCAAATGACGGTTTAAAAAACTGTCAAAAAAGATGCAAAACCTTTGCGATGACGGATGCATCAAACATGGTTCAGATTTTAGTTGCGCGTGCGATGCAGGGCATATAGTTTAGTTCAATGAACTGTTTGCGATCAGGAAGAAGAACGGAAACGGGAATCCAAATGAAGGTGTGTGCGATATACGGCATACAGTTCAATCGGATTAATTGTTTGTGATGAGGCGGAACAACAGAAATGGACAACTAGATAAAGGTGTGTGCGATTGAGGGCATACGCTTCAGAAGGATTAACTGTTTGCGATTAGGCAACAGAATAGAAACGCTCAGCCAGATCAAAGGTGTGTGCGATTGATGGCATACACTTCACACGGATGAACTGTTTGCGATTAGCCACAAAAAACAGAAACAGTTAAACAGATCAACGTGTGTGCGCTAGACGGGCACACATTCTAATTAAAAGAAGCGTGCACGATGGTAATAACGAGCGCGCACGGTTCTTTGAACAAGACGTGTGCTAACATTGCCTATTGCGGTGCACCCTATGATGCAAATGCCACGTACGCGGCCAAGAAAGCGTGCCCACGTTACACCATCCCGGAATAGTGCTGCACTTAGAAATTATAGAACCGTCAATAAATTTTGAGCCTGCGTCCCGTCACATTCCAAATCGCCAACCTGTTCACACCGATCAAAACCTAAACGGTTTCCCACTTAGGAGCGTATAAGTACTCGATATGAATACTACCACTCCAAGATGACTGCACATTCCTCCTCAACTCCTCATCCACAAAAACAAACAAATCCTTTATCATCGTTCCCTTGCGTCTGCCATGGCCAGCATGAGTTCTGGGTCGAGAGATTGCCACCAGGAAGAGGCGAGCATGGAAGCAGAAGCACGAGAGATGTCCCGCCTCGCCATGAAAGCAGCCGACATGTCCCGCCGCACGGCCCTAGCAGCACAGAGGTCCCGCCGCACCTCCGAGGCAGCACGGAGGTCCCGCCGCGCTGTCGATGCAGTAGACTAGTGCGGCCGCGCCGCGGGAGCAGCAGAGATGTTCGGTCGCGCCATGGAAGCAGCACAGATGTCCTCCCGCGCCACGACGGCCTGGGAAAATGTCTCGCAGGCAGGCGAGGACTCTTACAGGCGCATGCATGCGATCTTCCATAGCCAGATGGATCAGATCTCTGCATGGGCGAGGTTGCAGGATGACATGAAAGCCTCCTTTGAACAGGCTACCGGCGTCATCTAGAAACTAACAGAGAGCAATGAGAAGCTCGAGGCTGAGCGCGACCTGCTGAGGGTGAAGATCATCAGAAGTGCGGAGCAGCAGGAGGAGACCACTGCCTTGTTGAAGAGGACCAGCGTCATCATCGAGAAACTTATGGACGAGAATGATGTGCTGCGCATGAAGTGCAAAAGGCTGGTGGAGGAACCCGTGGATGCTCTTAAGCAGCATATTGAAGACAGGAAAGAGCTCATCGCCGCTAGCCGCGGAGACTAGTTCCCGCGGCCTGCAGCAATGCATCAAGAAAGTAGAGATCAGCGAGCCAGATCGTTGTCTTCCTTCTTCTTTTGCCCTTGTGTATTTCGGGCATTGTCGCATGTGGCTTTTTTTAATTATGTTCCTAAATACGTAAGACAATTATTATCCACTGTCATCGTCCTTATATTCATCATTCTTGCTATAAGTCATAGACGATGCTATATAGGTCTGTCGGATCCTACATTAATATCCGTGCAAAACTTTCTTTTTAGATTTTCATTTTTCTCTCTTAAGTCTCAGTCCAGTGAGACATAGCCACGCCGTGAAACAGGGGATCGGGCGCCATTAATGGAGACGTTAGGAGGGAGGTGCGCAGTGGATAGAGGTCAAAGGGCTCTCCTCCCGATGAGCACGCGCATGGGTTTGATCGCACGCCTCCCGTACTCAAATAGCTACCCCGCACGGCACCTCCTAGCCAATAAAAAAGGGGACGTGTGGCGGCATGTAATTGGTAAGTAGAACGCCCATGGTTTCAATAATAGTTGTGTTTCCGATTTGTAACTTGACAGCACTTGTTCTAACATGACTTTATTGATTGTTAATGTGTGCGCCTTTGCAAATTGGACAGAAAAATTACCACAACATGTTGGTGCCATGTCATGACACCATGCCAAGTTTCATAATTTTCAGGCGTGTTTTGGATTTACATGAATTAAAAAATGAAGTTTCTCAATCTTTCCGGTCGATCCACGACGCCAAACGTTTGAATTTCATTCCCATTTCTTGCATGGGACCTAGAAATTCACCCAAGGACACACATGTGATTTTTCAACCAACTTTGGTGCACTGGAGCATGTGATTGTAGTTCAAATTTGAATTGTGTACATTAAATGGCCAGAAATTCAATTAATGTATAAAAAGACCAAACGAACTCGGAATAATTCAAAAATTTAGCATGATACTTCTATTTGGTCTATTTTGCCTATGTAAAAAAATTAAGGTGGGAGAAGGCAGTGTACGTATGTCGTTTCGCACACGGAGGTGACACGTTCCCTCTCGGAACCACGGGCCTTCTTGAGAGAAGCTCCAGTTTGCAAGAAGCTTATACCAAAGCTTGTCCCAATTCGGTCAAAAAAATTACCGCAGCATGTTGGTGACATATCATGACATCATGCCAAGTTTCATGATTTTCAGATGTGTTCTATATTTACATGAATTAAAAAACCAAGTTTCTCAATCTTTTTGACCGAGCCACGACGCCCAGATGTTTGAATTTCATTCCCATTTCTTGCATGGGACCTAGAAATTCACCCAAGGACACACATGTGATTTTTCAACCAACTTTGGTGCACTAGAGCATGTGCTTGTAGTTCAAATTTGAATTATGCACATTAAATGACCAGAAATTCGATTAATGTATAAAAATGGCCAAACGAACCCGGAATAATTCCAAAACTTAGCATGATACTTCTATTTGGTCTAATCTTCATGTGTAAAAAAATTAAGGCAGGAGAAGGAAGTGTATGTATGTCGTTTCGCACACGGAGGTGACACGTCCTCTTGGAACCACGAGCCTTCTTGAGAGAAGCTCCGATTTGTAAGAAGCTTATACCAAAGCTTGTCCCAATTCGGCCAAAAAAATTACCGCAGCATGTTGGTGCCATGTCATGACACCATCCCAACTTTCATGATTTTCAGGCGTGTTTTGGATTTACATGAATTAAAAAACCAAGTTTCACAATCTTTTCGGCCAAGCCACGACACCCAGATGTTGAATTTCATTCCCATTTCTTGCACGGGACCTAGAAATTCACCCAAGGACACACATCTAATTTTTCAACCAACTTTGGTGCATTGGAGCATGTGCTTGTAGTTCAAATTTAAATTATGCACATTAAATGACCAGAAATTCAATTAATGTATAAGAAAGTCCAAACAAACCTGAAATAATTCCAAATTTTAACACGTCGCTCATATAGTTCTATGATTCCTCAATAAAAAAACACGGGGGGAGGGAGCGTATATCATTTCGAACACAAAGCTGACATGTTCCCCCTCGGGAACCACGAGTCTTCTCGAGAGAAGCTCCGGCTTGCAAGAAGTTTATACCAAAAACTTGTCCAAATGCGGTCAATTTTTTTACCACAGCATGTTGGTGCCATGAAATGATACCATGCCAAGTTTCATGATTTTCAAGCGAGTTTTGAATTTTCAGGAATTTAAAAACCAAGTTTATCAATGTTCCCGACCGAGCCACGACGCCTAGATGTTTGAATTTTATTCCTATTTCTTGCATGGGACCTATAAATTCACCCAAAGGCACACATGTTATTTTTCAACAAACTTTGGTGCACTGGAGCATGTGCTTGTGGTTCAAATTTGAATTATGCACATTAAATGCCGAGAAACTCAATTAATCCATAAAAATGCCAAACGAACCCGGAATAATTCCAAATTTAAACATGACACTCATTTAGTTGCATGTTCACTGTACATAAATATTCTAGCAATTTAAACGCCATCCTTTCCCTCCATAACACCATTTTCTCTTTCAAAACATAATGAAAAAAATCACGTATACCACAAACAGTTTACTAGAAAGAATCGTGTGGGATGCGATATAAAATATCTTGGTGCACCGTCTTGTCTGGCTTACGCAGGAAGCTTGGTCATCTATAGTCCACCGCCCCCGCTTGAACCATACATGCGCGCCAGTTTCTCACGGCACCGAGCGAAAGTTTTTTGCCACCGCAGAAATATCTATCTCCCCGCCCCCTTTCTCCCACCAAAAGCCACATTTCCACTATTCCTCCTTGCTTTCCAAGTTCAAACCTTCACTGCTGCTTACTGGCAGCTCAGCCTCCTCATCGGCGACCCTTCTTCTTGCAGTGTCGCCTCCTCACCGTTGACCCTTCTTCTTGCAGCGTCGCCTCCTCGTCGGCGACCCTTCTTGCAGCGCCGCCTCCTCGCCGCCGACCCTTCTTCTCGCAGCGCCGCCTCCTCGCCGCCGACCTTTCTTCTTGCTGCGCGGCCTCCTCGCCGCTGACCCTTCTTCTTGCTGCGCAGCCTCGTCGATATGGTCAGGTAATCCACACCTCACCCACACCATCCTCCTCCTTTCCCGTCCCACATGCCCCGACTGACGGCGTGACACCTTCCGCCGAAATCACTTTCCCCCTCCTCCAATTAAGCATCGCCCACAACCATTTTGCACGCAGTATAACATGGAGCTTAGTAGCATCTGGCAGCGGAGAAGCAAATCGCGGTTGCACGCGCACACGAGGTCGCTATGGCTGCCAAGCGTGCCGACCGCCATGGAGGAGCACCTTGTCTTCGAGGCCACCGTCGACACCGCCACGTGGTTGTCTACTTTAAAATACAGTTCGTGCTATTTTCTCGAGGCCACCGCCAATGCCTTCTAGTGATTTGTCCTCTATAATGTTAATATGCAATCTGATGTTCAGTTTACAGTTTGGTTCTCTAAAATGTAATGTTCAGTTAACACTTTGGTCCTCTGAAATGTAATGTTCAGTTAACAGTTTGGTCCAAGAATTGCTACATTTCGTAGTAGTGTTCTCAAGCATTCTTTGTTTTGTTAACTATCTTATCTTCTAGTACATATTTCTATTCTGCAACTTCGTGCTCAGTTAACTATTTTGGTTCATTTGGTCTGCTGTCCATTAACTATTTGGTTCAGTTCTCCAATTTGATTTTCATTTGCTGTGGGTACAATTTTGTATTGTTACGCATGTGAAATAAATCAAATTTGGCTATACTAAATACATATTCTACTGATAGTATGACAACTCTCAGTTAACCTGATCAAGATCTTCCTTATGTGTGTTGCAGGGAAACAATGGGAGACACTGCAGTTTACCATCGAGTTTTGTTCAAGCATGGTCCTTTGGCTAATAGCACATTATTGTGCAGCTACAGGAATCATTATAATATTTCAGTTTCTTACAATTTGGTCTTGCACATGTAGGTCCCGCTATCAGAGGCTTAGACCCACTGTTCGACCCATTTTTCATATGGGGAAATGAGATGTCCATGAATATCAGTCAAGTTAAGAAACTTAGAAAGATTGTTAGGATGAAGAAACTTGCGACGAATAACAGCAAGATCTTTGTTTGCACAATGAAGAAGACATCAATCAACTATAGGATGGTACTAACTCTTTTACCTTGTTTTTACCCCTTGCGCCATTTCAAAATTTATAGCAGCAATTTACGCATATCTTTGTTCAGTACTTTTCAAAGAAGTTCACCGATGATTACCTCTCAAACCACCTACATGGTCAAGAGGCAAGGAAGGTATTCATTCAACACCCACGGTACAATATTGAAGTCTTGCTGAAGAGGACGAAGGTTGGGCAGGCAATTATCCACTGGCCTAAAGTTACAAGGACATTCAACATCACTAAAGGCTCAATATTTGCCTTCCGCTTCAGCAGTTTACCAGATGAGATTCATCTGTCTATTTACCGTGAATGATGATACTTTCCAAAGGTTTTTGATGTTGCATGTGAAACTTGGTGCTGTTGTGTAATGGCGGAACTGAGTGTCGAAGCTATCTTATGTAATTCGATTATGAAATCATGGTTGTTGTTATACTGATATGAAATATTTGGTGTGTTTTTATAAGAAATACCAATTTGATTAGTACATGGATTATCAATAATAGGCTAATTATCCTACTTATTGGGGTTTTCTATTGCAGACGGTTACTCAGATAGCATCGTGGGCGATGAACTCACACAACCCGCACGGTTTCTAGAAAGTAGACATGTTCAATCAACTAACAATCACACACAGCTTCCGGCAGAGAACTGTTTGCGTTAGGCCACCTTGCACAAGCATTTCCACACAAAAAACTACGTGTAATATATATACGAACCGAAATGTTTTTCTGGGATTAACCGTGTGGGTGTTGTTACGTCTTGAGCTTGTGTTGGTTTTCCTTGAAGAGGCAAGGGTGATGCAGCAATAGTAGCATAAGTATTTCCCTCAGTTTTTGAGAACCAAGGTATCAATCCAGTAGGAGGCTCCTCAAAAGTCCCACGCACCTACACAAACAAACAAAGAACTCGCAACAAACACAATAAAGGGGTTGTCAATCCCTTCACGGCCACTTGCGAAAGTGAGATCTGATAGAGATAATATGATAAGATAAATATATTTTTGGTATTTTATAATATAGATTTGAAAAGTAAAGATGCAAATAAAAGTAGATTGAAAGCTTATATGATAAAAGATAGGCCCGGGGGCCATAGGTTTCACTAGTGGCTTCTCTCAAGATAGCATAAGTATTACGGTGGGTGAACAAATTACTGTCGAGCAATTGATAGAAAAAGCGAATAATTATGAGATTATCTAGGCATGATCATGTATATAGGCATCACGTCCGTGACAAGTAGACCGACTCCTGCCTGCATCAACTACTATTACTCCACACATCGACCGCTATCCAGCATGCATCTAGAGTATTAAGTTCATAAAGAACAGAGTAACGCATTAAGAAAGATGACATGATGTAGAGGGATAAACTCATGCAATATGATATAAACCCCATCTTTTTATCCTCGATGGCAACAATACAATACGTGCCTTGCTGCCCCTGCTGTCACTTGGAAAGGACACCGCAAGATTGAACCCAAAGCTAAGCACTTCTCCCATTGCAAGAAAGATCAATCTAGTAGGCCAAACCAAACTGGTAATTCGAAGAGACTTGCAAAGATAACTTAATCACACATAAAAGAATTCAGAGGAGATTCAAATATTTCTCATAGATAAACTTGATCATAAACCCACAATTCATCGGATCTTGACAAACACACCGCAAAAAGAGTTACATCGAATAGATCTCCAAGAAGATCGGTGAGAACATGGTATTGAGATCCAAAAAGAGAGAAGAAGCCATCTAGATAATATCTATGGACCTGAAGGTCTGTGGTAAACTACTCACAACTCATCGGAGGGGCTATGGTGTCGATGTAGAAGCCCTCCATGGTCGATTCCCCCTCTGGCGGAGCGCCGGCGAAGGCTCCAAGATGGGATCTCGCTTATACAGAAGGTTACGGTGGTGGAAATAGTTTTTCGTCATCTCCTTTGTGTTCTCAGGGTACGTGGGTATATATAGGAGGAAGAAGTAGGTCGGTGGCCACCCGAGGGGCCCACAAGATAGGGTGCGCGCCCAGTAGGGGGGGCGCCCTCCACCCTCGTGGCCGCCTCGGCAGCTTCTTGACTTGCACTCCAAGTCCTCTGGATCACGTTCGTTCCAAAAATCACGCTCCCGAAGGTTTCATTCCGTTTGGACTCCGTTTGATATTCCTTTTCTTCGAAACACTAAAATAGGCAAAAAAACAGCAATACTCGCTGGGCCTCCGGTTAGTAGGTTAGTCCCAAAAATGATATAAATGTGTAAAGTAAAGCCCATAAACATCCAAAATGGTTAATATAATAGCATGGAACAATCAAAAATTATAGATACGTTGGAGACGTATCAAGCATCCCCAAGCTTAATTCCTGCTCGTCCTCGAGTAGGTAAATGATAAAAACAGAATTTTTAATGTGGAATGCTACCTAGCATAATTCACAATGTAATTTTCTTTATTGTGGCATGAATGTTAAGATCCAAATGATTCAAAATAAAAGTTCATATTGACATAAGAAATAATAATACTTCAAGCATACTAATCAAAGCAATCATGTCTTCTCAAAATAAACTGGCAAAAGAAAGTTATCCCTACAAAATCATATAGTCTGGCTGTTGCTCTATCTTCATCACACAAAGTATTTAATCATGCACAACCCCGATGACAAGCCAAGCAATTGTTTCATACTTTAGTAATCTCAAACTTTTTCAACTTTCACGCAATACATGAGCGTGAGCCATGGACATAACACTATATGTGGAATAGAATGGTGGTTGTGGAGAAGACAAAAAGGAGAAGATAGTCTCACATCAACTAGGCGTATCAACGGGCTATGGAGATGCCCATTAATAGATATCAATGTGAGTGAGTAGGGATTGCCATGCAATGGATGCACTAGAGCTATAAATGTATGAAAGCTCAACAAAAGAAACTAAGTGGGTGTGCATCCAACTCGCTTGCTTACGAAGACCTAGGGTACTTTGAGGAAGCCCATCATTGGAATATACAAGCCAAGTTCTATAATGAAAAATTCCCACTAGTATATGAAAGTGACAACATAGGAGACTCTCTATCATGAAGATCATGGTGCTACTTTGAAGCACAAGTGTGGTAAAAAGGGTAGTAGCATTGTCCCTTCTCTCTTTTTCTCTCATTTCATTTTTTTCTTTTTTTGGGCATTTCTTCTATTTTTTTTCTTTTCCTTTTTTTCTTTGGTGGGCTCTTGGCCTCTTTTTTTTGTGAAGTCCGAAGGCTCATCCCGACTTGTGGGGGAATCATAGTCTTCATCATCCTTTTCTCACTAGGACAATGCTCTAATAATGAAGATCATCACACTTTTATTTACTTACAACTCAAGATATGACTCTATATGAATGCCTCCGGCGGTGTACCAGGATATGCAATGAATCAAGAGTGACATGTATGAAAATTATGAAGGTGGCCTTTCCACAATTATGATGTCAACTACATGATCATGCAAAGAGCAATATGACGATGATGATGCGTGTCATATGAATGGAACGGTGGAAAGTTGCATGGCAATATATCTCGGAATGGCTATGGAAATGCCATAATAGGTAGGTATGGTGGATGTTTTGAGGAAGGTATATGGTAGTTGTATGGTACCGGCGAAAGTTGCGTGGTACATAAGAGGCTAGCAATGGTGGAAAGGTGAGAGTGCGTATAATCCATGGGCTCAACATTAGTCAAAAGAACTCATATACTTATTGCAAAAATCTACAAGTCATCAAAAACAAAGTACTACGCGCCTGCTCCTAGGGGGATAGATTGGTAGGAAAAGACCATCATGAAGGAAATATTCCCAAGAGGCAATAATAAAGTTATTATTTATTTCCTTATTTCATGATAAATGTTTATTATTCATGCTAGAATTGTATTAACTGGAAACATAATACATGTGTGAAACATAGACAAACATAGTGTCACTAGTATGCCTCTACTTGACTAGCTCGCTAATCAAATATGGTTAAGTTTCCTAACCATAGACATGACTTGTCATTTGATTAACGGGATCACATCATTAGGAGAATGATGTGATTGACTTGACCCATTCTGTTAGCTTAGCACTTGATCGTTTAGTATGTTGCTATTGCTTTCTTCATGACTTATACATGTTCCTACAACTATGAGATTATGCAACTCCCGTTTACCGGAGGAACACTTTGTGTACTACCAAATGTCACGACGTAACTGGGTGATTATAAAGGAGCTCTACAGGTGTCTCCGAAGGTACATGTTGGGTTGGCGTATTTCGAGATTAGGATTTGTCACTCCGATTGTCGGAGAGGTATCTCTGGGCCCTCTCGGTAATGCACATCACTATAAGCCTTGCAAGCAATGTGACTAATGAGTTAGTTGCGGGATGATGCATTACGGAACAAGTAAAGAGACTTACCGGTAACGAGATTGAACTAGGTATTGGGATACCGACGATCAAATCTCGGGCAAGTAACATACCAATGACAAAGGGAACAATGTATGTTGTTATGCGGTTTGACCGATAAAGATCTTCGTAGAATATGTAGGAGCCAATATGAGCATCTAGGTTCCGCTATTGGTTATTGACCGGAAACGTGTCTCGGTCATGTCTACATAGTTCTCAACCCGTAGGGTCCGCACGCTTAAGGTTTCGTTGACAGTTTTATTATGAGTTTATGAGTTTTGATGTACCGAAGGTTGTTCGGAGTCCCAGATGTGATCACGGACTTGACGAGAAGTCTCGAAATGGTCGAGACATAAAGATTGATATATTGGACAACTATATTTGGACACCGGAGAGGTTCCGGGTGAGATTGGGACAATATCGGAGCTCCGGGAGGTTATCGGAACCCCCTGGGAGGTATATGGGCTTTATTGGGCCTTAGTGGAAAGGAGGGAGAAGAATCAAAGGAGGGGGCGCCCCCCCAAGCCCAATCCAAATTTGGAGGGGGGCCGCCCCCCCCCCTTTCCTTCTTCCCTCCCCCCTCTTCCTTCCCTCTCCCTCTCCTAATAGGACAGGGGGGGTCCTACTCCCGGTTGGGGTTGGACTCCCCCCTAGGGTGCACCACCCCCCTTCGCCGGCCCCCTCCTCCACTCCTTTAAATACGGGGGAAGGGGGCACCCCATAGACACAACAATTGATCTCTCGATCTCTTAGCCGTGTGCGGTGCCCCCCTCCACCATTGTCCTCCTCGATAATATTGTAGCGGTGCTTAGGCGAAGCCCTGCGATAGTACAACATCAAGATCATCACCACGCCATCGTGCTGACGGAACTCTCCCTCGACACTCGGCTGGATCGAAGTTCAAGGGACGTCATCGAGCTGAACGTGTGCTAGAACTCGGAGGTGCCGTAGTTTCGGTGCTTGCTCGGTCGGGCCGTGAAGACGTAAGACTACATCAACTGCGTTGTTCTAACGCTTCCACTTTCGGTCTACGAGGGTACATGGACAACACTCTCCCCTCTCGTTGCTATGCATCACCATGATCTTGCGTGTGTGTAGGAAATTTTTTGAAATTACTACATTCCCCAACAGTGGCATCCGAGCCTGGTTTTATGCGTAGATGTTATATGCACGAGTAGAACACAAGTGAGTTGTGGGCGATACAAGTCATACTGCTTACCAGCATGTCATACTTTGGTTCAGCGGTATTGTTGGATGAAGCGGACCGGACCGACATTACGCGTACGCTTACGCGAGACTGGTTTTACCGCCATGCTTTGCACACAGGTGACTAGCGGGTGTCTGTTTCTCCAACTTTAGTTGAACCGAGTGTGGCTACGCCCGGTCCTTGCGAAGGTTAAAACATCACTAACTTGACGAACTATCGTTGTGATTTTGATGCGTAGGTAAGAACGGTTCTTGCTAAGCCCATAGCAGCCATGTAAAACTTGCAACAACAAAGTAGAGGACGTATAACTTGTTTTTGCAGGGCATGTTGTGATGTGATATGGTCAAGACGTGATACTATATTGTATGAGATGATCATGTTTTGTTGAAGTTATCGGCAACTAGCAGAAATCTTATGGTTGTCTCTTTATTGCATGAGATGCAAGCACCAAATAATTGATTTACTTTATCGATATGCGATAGCAATAGTTGCAAGAGCAATAGTTGGCGAGACGACCATGTGACGACACATTAATATAGATCAAGATGATGGAGATCATGGTGTCATGCCTGTGACAATGGAGATCATGACAGTACTTTGGAGATGGAGATCAAAGACGCAAGATGATCATGGCCATATCATGTCACATATTTTGATTGCATATGATGTTTATTTGTTATGCCGACCCTGGGGGTATGGCCAGGGGGCAGCAACCTAGGGCCCAGCCCTGCAGGGGGCCCATGATCTGGTATCTATCTATGTGTATAGCCCAGTAAGATAGAGAAAAAAAGAAGGAACGGACAATGTGATGGGCTCGCCCAATTGATTGGTAGCATTAAGAATCAAGCGTTGCTCTCTTACGACGGCCGCATCTGCACTCATCGCTCCACGGAGATCGCTTTAAAATCCATCACGATCTCTTCTTCATCTCTCAACCGCCGCTCCCTATTCTTTCCGCCGCTTAAGGACCTGCAGGTTGCCGCTGGTGCAGCAGGCTGTTGACTGCTCTCGCCGTCTTGCGCCGTGCCGCCGTTGGCCCCCCTTGCTCTTTCTGCCCGGGCGTCTGCGAGGCTGCGATGGTGCTACGGTGCGAGTTCATCTATCATCGTCCTCCCAGTCTTTCAAAAGTACGTACATGATTCATCCAATACTCAATTTTAGTATAGGGTTGTTAAGGTGTTGAACTCAAATTTCTATTTCTATTTACTATTTTTTCCTCATAATTTTAGGTCATTAGTCTTAGAATGTTGCCTCTGGAGCATTTGTCGGGTGCTGCAAAACGGAGAAAAAGAAAGGAACAATCTCTTAATTGAAAGGCAAAAGGGTTCTTTAGAAAAGTTTTTCATCTTCAAGAAATGTTGATGTCAATGAAGAAGGGGGGCAAGAAACTAATCACGATCAGGAGTCACTAGAATTTGGTTCTCATTTGAGGTAATCATGGCAATTTCATTTTCCTATCTTTTTAGTTTTTCTATCGTAATATGACATTCCTAACAATTATTATTAGACATTTCAAACTGAGGATGTATGGATGAAAATTTACGATTAATATTTTGCCAATGAAGTTAGACATACACATGTTTATATAGTGTGCAAACACAAACATATACATATAGTATTAGGGGCCCACGTCATCGAGTTCGCCCAAGGGCCCTTCGAAACATAGGGCCGGCCCTAGTTATGCATCTTATTTTGCTTTGATTGACGGTAGCTTTATAAGATGATCTCTCACTAAATTTCAAGGTATAAGTGTCCTCCCTGAGTATGCACCATTGCGAAAGTTCTTCGTGCTGAGACACCACGTGATGATCGGGTGTGATAGGCTCTACGTTCAAATACAACGGGTGCAAAACAGTTGCACACGCGGAATACTCAGGTTAAACTTGACGAGCCTAGCATATACAGATATGGCCTCGGAACACTGAGACCAAAAGGTCGAGCGTGAATCATATAGTAGATATGATCAACATAATGATGTTTACCATTGAAAACTACTCCATCTCACGTGATGATCGGACATGGTTTAGTTGATTTGGATCACGTGATCACTTAGATGATTAGAGGGATGTCTATCTAAGTGGGAGTTCTTAAGTAATATGATTAATTGAACTTTAATTTATCATGAACTTAGTCCTGATAGTATTTTGCAAATTATGTTGTAGATCAATAGCTCGCGTTGTTGCTTCCCTATGTTTATTTTTGATATGTTCCTAGAGAAAAACTATGTTGAAAGATATTAGTAGCAATGATGCGGATTATATCCGTGATCTGAGGTTTATCCTCATTGCTGCACAGAAGAATTATGTCCTTGATGCACCGCTAGGTGACGGACCTATTGCAGGAGGAGATGCAGACGTTATGAACGTTTGGCTACCTCAATATGATGACTACTTGATAGTTTAGTGCACCATGCTTAACGGCTTAGAATCGGGACTTTAAAGACGTTTTGAACGTCATGGACCATATGAGATGTTCCAGGAGTTGAAGTTAATATTACAAGCAAATACCCGAGTTGAGAGATATGAAGTCTCCAACAAGTTCTATAGCTAAAAGATGGAGGAGAATTTCTCAACTAGTGAGCATGTGCTCAGATTGTCTGGGTACTACAATCGCTTGAATCAAGTGGGAGTTAATCTTCCAGATAAGATAGTGATTGACAGAGTTCTCTAGTCACCATCACCAAGTTACTAGAACTTCGTGATGAACTATAGTATGCAAGGGATGACGAAAACAATTCCCGAGCTCTTCGTGATGTTGAAATCGACGAAGGTAGAAATCAAGAAAAGATCATCAAGTGTTGATGATTGACAAGACCACTAGTTTCAAGAAAAGGGCAAAGGGAAAGAAAGGGAAACTTCAAGTAGAATGGCAAGCAAGTTGTCACTCCCGTGAAGAAGCCCAAAGCTGAACCAAAGCCTGAAACTGAGTGCTTCTACTACAAAGGAAATGGTCACTGGAAGCGGAAATGCCCTGAATATTTGGTGGATAAGAAGGATGGCAAAGTGAACAAGGGTATATTTGATATAAAGGTTATTGATGTGTGCTTTACTAGTGTTTATAGTTGCCCCTGAGTATTTGATACTTGTTCGATTGCTAAGATTAGTAACTCGAAATAGGAGTTATAGAATAAACAGAGACTAGTTGAAGGGGAAGTGATGATGAGTGTTTGAAGTAGTTCCAAGATTGATATGATCATCATCACACACTCCCTATACTTTCGGGATTAGTGTTAAACCTAAATAAATGCTATTTGGCGTTTGTGTTGAGCATGAATATGACTTGATCATGTTTTTGCAATACGGTTATTCATTTAAAGTCAGAGAATAATTGTTGTTTTGTTTACATGAATAAAACCTTCAATGGCATACACCAAATGAAAATAGTTTGTTGGATCTCGATCGTAGTGATACACATATTCATAATATTGATGCCAAAAGATGCAAAGTTAATAATGATAGTGCGACTTATTTGTGGCACTGCCGTTTGGGTCATATCGGTGTAAAGCGCATGAAGAAACTCCATAACGATGGATTTTCAAAATTACTTGGTTATGAATCATTTGATGCTTGCGAACCATGCTTTTTGGGCAAGATGACTAAAAACTCCGTTCTCCGGAACAATGGAACGAGCTACTGACTTGTTGGAAATAATACATACCGATGTATGCGATCAAATGAGTGTTGATGCTCGTGGCGAGTATCGTTATTTTCTGACCTTCACAAATGATTTGAGCAGATATGAGTATATCTACTTGATGAAACATAAGTCCGAAATATTTGAAAAGTTCAAAGAATTTCAGAGTGAAGTGGAAGATCATCGTAACAAAAAAATAAAGTTTCTACGATCTGATCATGGAGGAAAATATTTGAGTTTCGAGTTTGGCCTTCATTTTAAACAATGTGGAATAGTTTCACAGCTCACGCCACATGGAACACCACAGCGTAATGGTGTGTCCGAACATCGTAACCGCACTTTATTGGATATGGTGCGATCTATGATGTATCTTACCGATTTACCACTATCGTTTTGGGGTTATGCATTAGAGACAGCTACATTCACGTTAAAAAGGGCACCATCAAAATCCGTTGAGATGACGCCTTATGAACTGTGGTTTGGCAAGAAACCAAAGTTGTCGTTTCTTAAAGTTTGGGGATGCGATGCTTATGTGAAAAAGTTTCACCTAATAAGCTCGAACCCAAATCGGAGAAGTGCATCTTCATAGAATACCCAAAGGAATCTGTTGGCTACACCTTCTATCACAGATCCGAAGGCAAGATATTCGTTGCTAAGAATGGATCCTTTCTAGAGAATGAGTTTCTCTCGAAAGAAGTGAGTGGGAGGAAAGTAGAACTTGATGAGGTAACTTTACCTGCTCACTTATTGGAAAGTAGTTCATCACAGAATCTGTTTCTGTGACACCTACACCAATTAGTGAGGAAGCTAATGATATTGATCATGAAACTTCAAATCAAGTTACTACCAAACCTCGTAGGTCAACTAGAGTGAGATCCGCATCAGAGTGGTATGGTAATTCTATTCTGGAAGTCATGTTACTAGACCATGATGAACCTACGAACTATGAGGAAGCGATGATGAGCCCAGATTCCGCGAAATGGCTTAAGCCCATGAAATCTGAGATGGGATCCATGTATGAGAACAAAGTGTGGACTTTGATTGACTGGCCCGATGATTGGCAAGCCATATAAAATAAATGGATCTTCAAGAGGAAGACAGACGCTGATAGTAGTGTTACTATCTACAAAGCTCGACTTGTCGCAAAAGGTTTTTCGACAAGTTCAAGGTGTTGAATACAATGAGATTTTCCCACTCGTATCGATGCTTAAAAGTCTGTCCGAATCATGTTAGCAATTGCCGCATTTTATAAAATTTGGCAAATGGATGTCAAAACTACATTCCTTAATGGATTTCTTAAAGAAGAACTGTATATGATACAACCAGAAGGTTTTGTCAACTCGAAAGGTGCTAACAAAATGTGCAAGCTCCAGCGATCCATTTATGGACTGGTGCAAGCTTCTCAGAGTTGGAATATACGCTTTGATGAGTTGATCAAAACATATAGTTTTATGCAGACTTGCGGTGAAGCCTTTATTTATAATAAAGTGAGTGGGAGCACTACCGCCTTTCTGATAAATATATGTGAATAACTTATTGTTGATCAGAAATGATGTAGAATTTTTTTGGAAAGCATAAAGGAGTGTTTGAAAGGAGTTCTTTAAAAGAAAGACCTCAGTAAAGCTACTTACATATTGAGCATCAAGATCTATTGAGATAGATCAAGACGCTTGATAAGTTATTTCAATAAGTACATACCTTGTCAAGATTTTGAAGTAGTTCAAAATGGAACAGTCAAAGAAAGAGTTCTTGCCTGTGTTGCAAAGGTGTGAAATTGAGTAAGATTCAAATCCCGACCACGGCAGAAAATAGAAAAGAGAATGAAAGTCATTCCCTATGCCTCAGTCATAGGTTCTGTAAAGTATGCTATGCTATGTACTAGACCTATTGTTTACCTTGCTCTGAATTTGGCAAGGGAGTACAATAGTGATCTAGGAGTAGAACACTGGACATTGGTCAAGAATATCCTTAGTAAGGACTAAGGAAATATTTCTTGATTATGGAGGTGATAAAAGAGCCCGTCGTAAAGAGTTACATTGGTGCAAGCTTTTACACCGATCTAGATGACTTTAAGTCTCAATCTGGATACATATTGAAAGAGGGAGCAATTAGCTAGAGTAGCTCCGTGCAGAGCATTGTAGACATAGAATATTTGCAAAATACATATGGCTCTGAATGTGACAGACCCGTTGACTAAGCTTCTCTCATGAGCAAAACATGATCATACCTTAGTACTCTTCGGTTGTTAATCACATAACTATGTGAACTAGATTATTGACTCTAGTAACCCTTTGGGCGTTGATCACATGACGATGTGAACTATGGGTATTAATCACATACAGATGTGAATATTGGTGTTAAATCACATGGTGATGTGAACTAGATTATTGATTCTAGTGCAAGTGGGAGACTAAAGGAAATATGCCCTAGAGGCAATAATAAAGTTATTATTTATTTCCTTATTTGATGATAAATTTTTATTATTCATGCTAGAATTGTATTAACCGGAAACATAATACATGTGTGAATACATAGACAAACATAGTGTCACTAGTATGCCTCTACTTGACTAGCTCGTTAATCAAAGATGGTTAAGTTTCCTAACCATAGACATGAGTTATCATTTGATTAACGGGATCACATCATTAGGAGAATGATGTGATTGACTTGACCCATTCTGTTAGCTTAGCACTTGATCGTTTAGTATGTTGCTATTGCTTTCTTCATGACTTATACATGTTCCTACAACTATGAGATTATGCAACTCCCGTTTACCGGAGGAACACTTTGTGTGCTACCAAACGTCACAACATAACTGGGTGATTATAAAGGAGCTCTACAGGTGTCTCCGAAGGTACATGTTGGGTTGGCATATTTCGAGATTAGGATTTGTCACTCCGATTGTCGGAGAGGTATCTCTGGGCCCTCTCGGTAATGCACATCACTATAAGCCTTGCAAGCAATGTGACTAATGAGTTAGTTGCGGGATGATGCATTACGGAACGAGTAAAGAGACTTACCGGTAATGAGATTGAACTAGGTATTGGGATACCGACGATCAAATCTCGGGCAAGTAACATACCGATGACAAAGGGAACAACGTATGTTGTTATGCGGTTTGACCGATAAAGATCTTTGTAGAATATTTAGGAGCCAATATGAGCATCCAGGTTCCGCTATTGGTTATTGACCGGAAACGTGTCTCGGTCATGTCTACATAGTTCTCGAACCCGTAGGGTCCGCACGCTTAAGGTTTCGTTGATAGTTTCATTATGAGTTTATGAGTTTTGATGTACCGAAGGTTGTTCGGAGTCCCGGATGTGATCATGGACTTGACGAGGAGTCTCAAAATAGTCGAGACATAAAGATCGATATATTGGACAACTATATTTGGACACCGGAAAGGTTCCGGGTGAGATTGGGACAATACCGGAGCTCCGGGAGGTTATCGGAACCCCCCGGGAGGTATATGGGCCTTATTGGGCCTTATTGGAAAGGAGGGAGAAGAAGCAAAGGAGGGGGCGCCCCCCCCCCCCCCCCCCAAGCACAATCCGAATTGGGAGGCCCCCCTTTCCTTCTTCCCTCCCCCTCTTCCTTCCCTCTCCCTCTCCTAATAGGAAAGGGGGGAGTCCTACTCCCGGCTGGGGTTGGACTCCCCCCCCTAGGGCGCGCCACCCCCCTTGGCCGGCCCCCTCCTCCACTCCTTTAAATACGGGGGAGGGGGCACCCCATAGACACAACAATTGATCTCTTGATCTCTTAGCCGTGTGCGGTGCCCCCCTCCACCATAGTCCTCCTCGATAATATTGTAGTGGTGCTTAGGCGAAGCCCTGCGACAGTAGAACATCAAGATCGTCACCACGCCGTCGTGCTGACGGAACTCTCCCTCGACACTCGGCTGGATCGGAGTTCAAGGGACGTCATTGAGCTGAACGTGTGCTAGAACTCGGAGGTGTCGTAGTTTCGGTGCTTGATCGGTCGGGCCGTGAAGACGTATGACTACATCAACTGCGTTGTTCTAACGCTTCCGCTTTCGGTCTTCGAGGGTACGTGGACAACACTCTCCCCTCTCGTTGCTATGCATCACCATGATCTTGCGTGTGCATAGGAAATTTTTTGAAATTACTACGTTCCCCAGCACATCGCTCGTCCCCGACCGCCACTCATAAGGAATACAATCAATAACTAAAATTGTGCTCCAACTTCATCACAAAGCGGTTCACCATACGTGCATGCTACGGGAATCACAAACTTCAACACAAGCATTCTATAAATTCATAATCACCCAACTAGCATGACTTTAATATCACTACCTCCATATCTCAAAACAGTTATCAAGTATCAATTTGATCATAGCATCCAATTCACTTCCTATGATAGTTTTTATTATACCCAACTTGGATGCCTACCATTCTAGGACCAATTTTATAACCATAGCAAATACCATGCTGTTCTAAAAGACTCTCAAAATAATATAAGTGAAACATCAGAGATCAGCAATTTCTTCAAAATTAAGCCACCGCCGTGCACTAAAAGATATAAGTGAAGCACTAGAGCAAAAACTATCTAGCTCAAAAGATATAAGTGAAGCACATAGAGTATTATAATAAATTACAATCAAGTGGGATTCTCCCAAAAGGTGTGTACAGCAAGGATGATTGTGGAAAACTAAAAAGCAAAAACTAATATCATACAAGACGCTCCAAGCAAAACACATATCATGTGGCGAATAAAAATATAGTTCCAAGTAAAGTTACCAATGAATGAAGACGAAAGAGGGGATGCCTTCCGGGGGCATCCCCAATCTTAGGATTTTGGCTATTCTTGAATATCTTGGGGTGCCATGGGCATCCCCAAGCTTAGGCTTTTGCCACTCCTTATTCCATAGTCCATCAAATCTTTACCCAAAACTTGAAAACTTCACAACACAAAACTCAACGGGAAATCTCATAAGCTCCGTTAGTGAAAGAAAGCAAAACAACCACATAAGGTACTGTAATGAACTCATTATTTATTCATATTGATGTTAAACCTACTGCATTCCAAGTTCTCTATGGTTCATACCACTTAATACTAGCCATAGATGCATCAAAATAAGCAAACAACACACGAAAAACAGAATCTGTCAAAAACAGAATAGTCTGTAGAAATCTGTAACCCTCAAATACTTATGGAACTCTAAAAATCCTACCAAAATAGGAAGTCCTGGGAAATGTTTCTATTGATCTACATCAAAAAGAATCAATGCAAAATCACGTTTCTGTGATTTAACAAAACTAATTTCGTGCGTGAAAAGTTTCTGTTTTCTAGCAGAAACAAATTAACTATCACCATAGGTTATCCTATAGGTTCTACTTGGCACAAACACTAATTAAAACATAAAAACACATCTAAACAGAAGGTAGATGCAAAATTTATTACTAAACAGAAACAAAAACAAAAAACACAAATAAAATTGGGTTGCCTCCCAACTAGCGCTATCGTTTAACGCCCCTAGCTAGTCATAAAAGCGAGGATAGATCTAAGTAGTGCCATTTTTGGCACTCAATTCATAAGTACCTCGCATGATAGATTCATAAGCTAATTTAACTTTCTTTCTTGGAAAGTGCTCCGTGCCTTTCCTTAATGGAAATTGGAATCTAATATTCCCTTCCTTCATATCAATAATTGCGCCAATCGTTCTAAGGAAAGGTCCACCAAGAATAATAGGGCAAGAAAGATTGCAATCTATATCAAGAACGATAAAATCTACGGGCACCAAGTTTCTATTTGCAACAACGAGAACATCATTGATCCTTCCCATTGGCTTCTTAATGGTGGAATCCGCAAGGTGCAAATTTAAAGAGCAATCATCAAGATCATGAAAACATAGAATATCACATAAAGTTTTCGGAATCGTGGAAACACTAGCACCCAAATCACATAAAGCATAACACTCATGATCTTTAATTTTAATCTTTATAGTAGGTTCCCACTCATCATTAAGTTTTCTAGGTATAGAAACTTCCAAATTAAGTTTTTCATCAAAATATTGCATCAAGGCATCAACAATATGTTTGGTAAAAGCTTTATTTTGCCTATAAGCACGAGGAGAATTCACAACGGATTGCAACAAGGAAATACAACCTTCTAAAGAACAATTATCATAATTAAATTCCTTAAAATCCAAGATAGTGGGTTCAATGCTATTTAAAGTCTTGACCTCTCCAATCCCACTTTTACCAAATTTAGCATCAAGATCTAAAAACTCCAAATCATTGGGACGCCTTTTAACTAAAGTTGACTCATCTTCAGTCCCATTATTATTAAGATTCATATTGCAAAACAAAGATCTAATAGGGATACATCAATAAATTTAAGATCTTCATCATTATTTTCATGGAAACTAGAAGAACACGCCTTTACAAAAGCAATCTTTCTTAGCACGCAATCTAGGGGTTCTTTCTTTGCACTCATCAATGGAAATTCTCATAGCTTTGAGAGACTCATTGATATCATACTTAAGAGGAGTAGATCTAAGTTTCAGAGAATCAACATCAAGCGAAAGTCTATCAATGTTCCTAGCCAAATCATCAACTTTAAGCAATTTTTCTTCAAGCAAGGCATTAAAATTCTTTTGAGAGATCATAAATTCTTTCACATTATTCTCAAAATCAGAGGGCATCTTATTAAAATTACCATAAGAATTATTGTAGGAATTTCCATAATTATTAGAGGAATTACTAGGGAACGGTATAGGATTAAAGTTCCCTCTATAAGCATTGTTTCCAAAACTATTCCTACCAACAAAATTCACATTCATAGATTCATTATTATTCTCAATCAAAGTAGATAAAGGCATATCATTGGGATCAATAGGAGCACTATTAGTAGCAAACAATTTCATAAATTCATCCATCTATCCACTCAAAACATTAATTTCTTCTATAGCATGCATTTTTTTACTAGTAGATCTTTCGGTGTGCCATTGAGAATAATTAGCCATAATATTATCAAGGAGTTTTGTAGCTTATCCTAAGGTGATTTCCATAAACGTGCCTCCCGCGGCCGAATCTAAAAGATTTCTAGAAGCAAAATTCAATCCGGCATAAAATTTTTGTATGATCATCCATAAATTCAAACCATGAGTAGGGCAATAGCGAATCATCAATTTCATTCTTTCCCAAGATTGGGAAACATGCTCATGATCAAGTTGTTTAAAATTCATAATATTGTTCCTAAGAGTAATGATCTTAGCAGGAGGAAAATACTTAGAGATAAAAGCATCTTTGCACTTGTTCCATGAATCAATACTATTCTTAGGCAATGACCAAAACTAAACTTTAGCATGATCTCTAGTGAAAACAGAAATAACTTCAATTTAACAATATCATTATCCGTATCTTTCTTCTTTTGCATATCACACAAATCAACAAAGTTGTTTATATGGGTAGCGGCATCTTCACTAGGAAGGCCGGCGAATTGATCTTTCATAACAAGATTCAGCAAAGCAGTATTGATTTCACAAGGCTCAACATCATTAAGAGGAGCAATCCGAGTACTAAGGAAATCATTATTATTGGTATTGGAGAAATCACACAATTTGGTATTATCTTGTGCCATGGCGACAAGTAATCCAACACACAAGCAAACGAAATGGCAAGCGAAAGAGAGAGGAGAAGATTGGGAAAGAGAGGGCGAATAAAACGGCAAGGGTGAAGTGGGGGAGAGGAAAACGAGAGGCAAATGGCAAATAATGTAAATGCGAGGGAGATGAGTTTGTGATGGGTACTTGGTATGTCTTGACTTGAGCGAGGACCTCCCAGGCAACGACACCCGAAATCCTTCTTGCTACGTCTTGAGCTTGCGCTGGTTTTCCTTGAAGAGGAAAGGGTGATGCAGCAATAGTAGCGTTAGGCCACCTTGCACAAGCGTTTCCACACAAAAAACTATGTGTGATATACATACGAACCGAAATGTTTTTCTAGGATTAACCGTGTGGGATGTTGCTACGTCTTGAGCTTGCGTTGGTTTTCCTTGAAGAGGAAAGGGTGATGCGGCAATAGTATCATAAGTATTTCCCTCAATTTTTGAGAACCAAGGTATCAATCTAGTAGGAGGCTCCTCAAAAGTCTCACGCACCTACACAAATAAACAAAGAACTCGCAACCAACACAATAAAGGGGTTGTCAATCCCTTCATGGCCACTTGCGAAAGTGAGATCTGATAGAGATAATATGATAAGATAAATATATTTTTGGTATTTTATAATATAGATTTGAAAAGTAAAGATGCAAATAAAAGTAGATTGAAAGCTTATATGATAAAAGATAGGCCCGGGGGCCATAGGTTTCACTAGTGGCTTCTCTCAAGATAGCATAAGTATTACGATGGGTGAACAAATTACTGTCGAGCAATTGATAGAAAAGCGAATAATTATGAGATTATCTAGGCATGATCATGTATATAGGCATCACGTCCGTGACAAGTAGACCGACTCCTGCCTGCATCTACTACTATTACTACACACATCGACCACTATCCAGCATCCATCTAGAGTATTAAGTTCATAAAGAACAAAGTAACGCATTAAGAAACATGACATAATGTAGAGGGATAAACTCATGCAACATGATATAAACCCCATCTTTTTATCCTCGATGGCAACAATACAATACGAGCCTTGCTGCCCCTACTGTCACTGGGAAAGGACACCGCAAGATTGAACCCAAAGCTAAGCACTTCTCCCATTGCAAGAAAGATCAATCTAGTAGGCCAAACCAAACCGATAATTTGAAGAGACTTGAAAAGATAACTTAATCACACATAAAAGAATTCAGAGGAGATTCAAATATTTCTCATAGATAAACTTGATCATAAACCCATAATTCATCGGATCTTGACAAACACACCACAAAAAGAGTTACATCGAATAGATCTCCAAGAAGATCGGGGAGAACATGGTATTGAGATCCAAAAAGAGAGAAGAAGCCATCTAGCTAAAAACTATGGACCCGAAAGTCTGTGGTAAACTACTCACAACTCATCGGAGGGGCTATGGTGTTGATGTAGAAGCCCTCCATGGTCGATTCCCCCTCCGGCGGAGCGCCGGCGAAGGCTCCAAGATGGGATCTCACGGATACAGAAGGTTACGGTGGTGGAAATAGTTTTTCGTTGTCTCCTTTGATGTTCTCGGGGTACGTGGGTATATATAGGAGGAAGAAGTAGGTCGGTGATCGCCCGAGGGGCCCACGAGATAGGGGGCGTGCCCAGTAGGGGGGCGCCCTCCTCCCTTGTGGCCGCCTCGGCAACTTCTTGACTTGCACTCCAAGTCCTCTGGATCACGTTCGTTCCAAAAATCACGCTCCCGAAGGTTTCACTCCGTTTGGACTCCGTTTGATATTCATTTTCTTCGAAACACTGAAATAGGCAAAAAAAAAAAAACAACAATACGGGCTGGGCCTCCGGTTAGTAGGTTAGTCCCAAAAATGATATAAATGGTAAAGTAAAGCCCATAAACATCCAAAACGGGTAATATAATAGCATGGAGCAATCAAAAATAATAGATACGTTGGAGACGTATCAGATGTACATACGAACGGAAACAATTGGGTTTCCATACCCCCGCCAGATCGCACACGAGCTCATTTCGCCCTAGCCTGTGTGCCAGGAGGACCTATCCCTAATGGTTTCTGGGTCATGTGGGAAGGGCCCCCTATCGCCCACACTCACTTGGTGACGGTTCCAAACGCCATCGTGGAAAGGAGTTAAAAAACGTTTGTATAGCAGGTCTCTGCACCAGTGCCTACTTGACTAGCTCGTTGATCAAAGATGGTTAAGGTTTCTAACCATGGACATGATTGTGATTTGATAATGGGATCACATCATTAGGAATGATGTGATGGACAAGAGCCATCCGTTAGCTTATCATATTGATCGTTCAGTTTTATTGCTATTGCTTTCTTCATGTCAAATACATATTCCTTCGACTATGAGATTATGCAACTCCCAGATGCCGGAGGAATGCATTGTGTGCTACAAATGTCACAATGTAACTGGTTGATTATAAAGATCCTCTATAGGTATCTCCGAAGGTGTTTGTTGAGTTATCATAGATCGAGATTAGGATTTGTCACTACGAGTATCGTAGAGGTATCTCTAGGCCCTCTCGGTAGTACACATCATAAGCTTGCAAGCAAAAGACTAAGGAGTTAGTCACGAGATATTTTATTACGGAATGAGTAAAGAGACTTGCCAGTAACAAGATTGAACTAGGTATGAAGATACCGACGATCGAATCTCGGGCAAGTAACATACCGATAGACAAAGGGAATAACGTGTGTTGTCATAACGGTTCGACCGATAAAGATCTTCGTAGAATATGTAGGAGCCAATATGGGCATCCAGGTTCCGCTATTGGTTATTGACCGGGGAGGTGTCTCGGTCATGTCTACATAGTTCTCGAACGCGTAGGGTCTGCACGCTTAACGTTCGATGACGATATTATATTATATGAGTTATGTGATTTGGTGACTAAGTGTTGTTTGGAGTCCCGGATGAGATCACGGACATGACGAGGAGTCTCGAAATGGCCAATAGATAAATATTGATATATAGGACGATGATATTCGGACACCGGAAGTGTTTCGGAGAAAACTGAGTAGTCATCGGAGTACCAGAGGGGTACCGGTCACCCCATGTAGTATAGCACACCCCAGACAATTGCCTAGCCGTGTGCGGCGCCTCCCTCCATCGTTTACTCCACGGTCATATCTTCGTAGTGCTTGGGCGAAGCCCTGCGCGGATCACTTCACCATCACCGTCACCACGCCGTCGTGCTGAAGGAACTCATGTACTACCTCGACAACTTGCTGGATCAAGAAGGTGAGGGCGTCACCGAGCTGAACGTGTGCAGAACTCGGAGGTGCCGTACGTTCGGTACTTGATCGGTCGAAGCTAGAAGAAGTTCGACTATATCAACCGCGTTGTCAAACGCTTCCGCTTATGGTCTACGAGGGTACGTAGACATACTCTCCCCCTCGTTGCTATGCATCTCCATGGATAGATCATTGCGTGTGCGTAACGATTCCCAACACAACATTTGTTTGTGTGCATCCCCGTTCTGAAGACATTGCTCAGAAACTAAAGATGGCTTTTGAAGGGACTTCGTACAGGCCTTTAGGTTTGGACTCGCCATTGTTTGTTAATAGTTAACTTGATGCATCTTTGTGAGTAATATATTTCTTGTAGTCACTTTCTTGTTCTAGCATCTTTGTATAATCTGATTGTGATAGTTTTAGGCATTGTAGAGGATTTACTAAAAACCATAGTTTTCTTGGTAAAATTGTCAAGGAGTTTGGCAAGTGGCAATTGTTCTCAGTTTCCTCTAGTGTTGGCCGATTGTTACATCGTTGCATGGAAAATCATGGAGATACCTAGTTGAACCTAACACAACTACACTCATGGAACTACACGGCCTATAAATAAGCTTGTGCCAACGAAGATGTCAAAGTGATCAGGATTGACACACCCCTGTCAGAATCACCTCCCATGCATGTGTTTCCAATCGGCACTAAGTCATTTGGGCGTGTATGTGCGCCTCTAAAAAATAGATCAATCGGCTAGCTTGCATCAATAGGAGTCGGAGGCGATTACTACAATATGGACTTAGAGAGACCAACAATCTAGCATTTCTCATTTTTTAGAACTTTTTCAGATATTACAAAAATATCATCATTTTAGAGATACCAGAGTTTGCCAAACTGCAATATATATTGATGCCAAACATATTACAATAGTTTGAACTGCGGTTTTTTCAAAAGCCACAATGTTCTTCTAAGACCGCTAAATATTTTGCATCCAAACGCAACCTTAGTTGTTTGGCAACATGGTTGTTCGAGCGGTTATGAGTTGATGAATGGTCTAAAATGCCCATAACTACTGAGATAATTGTAATTTGTCCATTCTTAGTTATATCTAAACCTCCCCTTCAAATTTAGACATGCACACAAGGCATGGATGATTAAAGGAGGTGGGTGTCCAACTGAGTGGTATGTGGTGGATGTTAGCTAGGTTTCATGAGAAGGCTCGGGGCATTGGCGGAGCAAGAGGCGAAGGAAGCAACGTTCACAACGGCAAGCATGTTGTAGATCACACAAAGTGCAAAGGGTAGTGTAGGCGTTGGCACTGGCTTTGCCTACGGTGTACTTTGCTTGATGTTTCAGCCGTTACACGTATAGCAACTTTAGGATGTGTGGAATGGTAATAGGTCTAGTTTATTTATTTGGTCAGGCTTCGCGGAGCCTTGCTTGAGTGCATCACCATCTAGATAACAACCTTGAAGATGATAATGACTTCTTAAACCCCGAAATAATTAGATACTAGTAAAAGCGCCCGTGAGTTGCAATGAGGCCATAGATATTCTAGTGCTTCCAACAATAATCGTGTCAATATATAGCTTTAGAGTCCTCATGCCCATCACACTGAATTGTCCGTCTTTTCTTTTACCATTAAATAAGTGCTCTTCTTCTCCTCCTCCCCATCCTTCTTCCTCTACTTGATAATGTCGCTCTCATAATTAACATTGTTTGTATCTTCAATGTCGATTGAGAAGAGTCCACTTTGTACTCTAAATCAATGTTCAAGAAATCGTTAACTAGTAGTTCCTCGGTCGGTTTAGGAGTAGCGATTAATCGGTGAATCGGCCTATTAACTTGATTAATCGGTCGACCATTAATTGGTAGATTGAATAGGAACCTGCCAATATATATCTAGCTTTTTATGTATTACACCATACTCTCATGCTCCCAGCTATTTAATATAACAAAACATGCTGCCATACACATATAAAAAGGATAGAGAGGAGGTAAAATTATTAATCTTAGCTATTAAAGAGCGGGATGGGCTGGAAGGGGTTACGAGCCAAAATTTTGGGCTTTGTTTGCCCACCCGTTAATGGGCCACTTGGGGTTAATCGGTCTAACTGGCCAATTAATCGGCCTGACAAGTTAACGCGATGAATATGTGATATTCGATTCGGTCACGCAATAAGTAGCGATTAACTGGCCAGTTAACTGATTAATCAGGTGAATTCTTGAACAGTTCTCTAAATTAACGACAAAGTTGTTATGCATTTACTCTAAATTAACGACAAAGTTTGTCTCAAAAAAAATGACAAAGTTGTTATGTAGTGCATGACCTTCGTGGAATCTTCTACTTGAAGGAAACATGCTAAGCAATACCGCATTCTTCCTATAGTGAGGAACATATTCACGAGTGAAACAAAGATACTCTGTCATCCTAAAGCCAGATGTAAAAGAATTAAACTTAACAAAAAGCCATGTGTAATTCGGCAGCAGGTGTATACTTCACACTTTATCTTCAATCTTGTAATTAACCTGGAGCGAAGGTGTGACTGAGTGCATCTGCGTGGCTACAAATTTCGCATAGATTTAGAGCATGTAAGGAATTCAACTATCCTAAAGCTACATGTAATTCGACGACAAATCTATAGTTCATACTTTATCTTCAATTTTGTAATGGTCCATACATTGTCCTCAGTTTAAGGCTCGCCCCCAAAAAAGAACTCACATGAGACCGAAAGATTCTGTAGTATCAAGACAACATATTCCTTATACCTGTCAATAGTTGGTCTTGGTAGACCATTTGAAAGCACAAAACACACCATTTACAATGACCTTATATTTTTAGAATTTTAGAAAATACCTAACCTAAGTATAGTCATGTGCATGATTTCAAATCCATTTAAGCATCACATCTTAGCAGAACAGACGTCAATCTGTTTTCCTACTCATTTACCGACATGTTCGCATATGAATTTTAGTTAGATTATTTACCATCGATTCGAAAAATAATTTAAAGATTTAACGAACTATAGAGTGATAAATGAAGCAATTCGGGTTGCCCCGGTGAGAAATATAATGTTAAAAGTGGTTTGAGTATGTTTCTATACACAAGCAACTACCTCCAAGTAGTCATCAATTTCCAGCATGTATATGTATAGCTTCCAAGTCATCAACACTTCCTTGCGGACATACTAAACATAAATCAAGTGAGTTCACCATTTACAGCACTAGATCACACAGGCGAGATCGGTACAGGGAGGTGCCGCTATGGGGAGCGTAGTGGCTGGGCAACCCTAGCCCATTCGTGCACTCGGGATAAGAGAAGCGGTTTGTTTCGGTTCAGACGATTTGTGACAGAAGAACCGAACGACCTAAAAAAGTCAGTAAAACCGATGGGAGATGCGTGTATGTGGTAGGGACGAGGAGGTGCGAGGGGGAAATGATGTATGGACTCTACTTTAATAGTAGTAAAGATAAAAGATTTAAGCTTAGTCTAGAGGTACAAAAATCAACAAAAGGATTTAAATATGTGTATATATTTTTACACGCACTTTCGGTCACATCGACATTTCCAACGAGTTGACTCCATTGACTTAGAAAACTCGCAATAACAAAGGACGCTATTCTAGTGGATGCATGACTAATTTAGTACCAACAACTTTACTAACCTAGCTAGTATCAAAAAAACGTCTTACATTATAAAACAAAGAAAGTATTATATAAATTAGTAAGAGTAATGGTGATCTTTTCCAATGGTTCATTATGCCTATTAGCTCAACCTCTCAACACACATACTTATCATCTACTACGACAGTTCATGTCAAGCTTGAAATATAAACTCGTCCATATATGTTGATAAATATAGTGATGAACATACTAGATAAAACGTCTGAAAACGGGAACTGTTGCTGAATAGCAGTCTGACACAGGCAGCAGAAAAAGCCAAAGACCGACGACGTAACTATGCAAGAAGAGGTCGGAGCTCGGAGCAGCGTACAAGAGCACTGGAACAAGTCAATGGGAGCGGCTGCGGAGCTCGCTGGAATCCGGACGACGTGGCAGCGACCCAGTTAATTAGATTTGGAGCTTTCCATGCAGCAGCTAGTTCAGCGCGAAGCTATGAAAGAAACAAACTATTTGTGCTAGCTTGAAGTTGATGGGGACGCTGCATGGAGACACTGATCAGTCCGTCAGTAGTCACGAGCTCCCATTCCGAGAGAGACCACAACCCATGCCTGCAGGAGGTGTGATATAACACGACAAGATATGTCTCCACTTCTACTCCCTTCGTTCTATAAGAGCGTTTTTGACATTACGAGTAGTAGTTTTTTATTTTTTATGAGGATAACTTTTGATCTATTTATCAACTAACTATCGTGGTAGTACAAGGAACACCAGAAGTAGAAATACATCTAGCTCCGTAGACCACCTAGTGACGACTACTAGCACTGGAGCGAGCCGAAGGCGCGTCGTCGCCTTCACCCCTCCTTCATCGAAGCCGGAGAAACCATATTGTAGTAGACAACCGGGAAGTCATTGTGCTAAGGCCCCATAGGACCAGCGCGCCAGAACAGCAACCACCGCCGATAAAAAGAAACGTAGATCGAAGGATCCAACTTGTGGACATACGAATATAGAAGAACGAAGACAAGATCCACGTGAATCCACCAAAAACAAACGCCGACCAAATACCGCGAGATCCCCCGGAGACAAACCTCCACACGGCCTCTGATGATGCTAGAATCACCACCGAAATAGGGACAAGGCGGGGAGAACCTTATTCCATCTTCAGAGAGCTATCGCTGTCTCGCCTCTCTGTGCAGGACACAAACACTAAAAACCTCAAAAGAGCATGAAAAAAGAAACCGGCAAGGGTCGGGATCCACCATGCCTCCATGGCCATAAGACCACAGGAGACGAGGTAGACCGGCGATGGCACCAGCGGGAGGCACGAGAAACACTAACCAAAGGGCCCTCTTTCTTTCCGGTGGAAGAATGAATGTGTGCATCTTGGCGAAGCGGAGGGAGTAGTAGTTATCTTAGATTTGTTTAGATACATATTCGTGTCTACATACATTCGTATCTAGACAAATGTCTAGGTATATTGATAAATCTAAGACAATTAATTTAAGAAAAAGGTAATACATTTTTCGTAATTTAGTAAGGACATCTTCAAGGCAACTCATAAATTTCCTCCCGCATCTGTCCGCGGACGAGGGGACCAAATCGCGGACACGGATGCGGGAGGACGTCATCCAACGCTAGCCGCACACATTTTGACAATAACTCAAACTAACCGGACGGAATTCGTTCAAACACGGCCGGATTTCATATAAACACTGCCGGATTTCATATAAACATGACAGATTTCATTATATTTATATCAACTAAGCGGAGCTCGTCCGACTAGGTCTAAATGGTCACTAGCGCCCGTCCCCCGTGTCCGGCCATGAGCCCCGAGAACTGAAGCTTTACTGTCTTCAGTCGGCCTCGGTGCTCTCCAGCTCCGCCTCGGGCCAAGAACTGAAGCTTTACTGTCTTCAGTCCGCCTCGGTGCTCTCCAGCTCCGCATCCGTAACCTCCGCTTCCGGAGGCCCAGGAAGTGAAGTTGTCTGCCTCCACATCGCCACCAAGCGACTAATCGGTCGAAGATGTCGAGCCCACCAAGCTTGGCGTCGACGGGAGGGGAGGAGCGGCGGCCTTACTGGGACACGAATGATGGTGACCTATCGTGCACTACTCTTCCTCGCTGCTGGCGGCACCCGTGGACGTGTCGGCTTCGTGGTCATCGTGGCGGGATGCAGACTCGGCGATGTCCTCCTCCTTGTTGTCTGTCTCGCCGAACACTGCCTTCCCCGTGTCGTCGCTCTCCTTGTAGGCGACCGCCACCTCCATCATCCTCTGGCAGTACCGCCAGCGGGCGAGCCGGATCTCGCGGGCGGAGCGGTAGGACTCGAGCGACGCCTCCTGCTCCACCAGGTCCGCGTCCGGTGCGATAGCCCTGCTGGCGACGAGCTACTCCTCTGCCTGCATGTGCTCCTGCACGAGGTCGTGGTTGTAGACGGCGTCGGCCTGCGCCTTCCGGAATTACTCCTCCTGCTCCTCCCACGCCATGTCCATGTAATGGGCACGGGCCTCGCTGATGGTCATGATGCAATGCGCTAGTGAGGGTGATGCGGAGGAGGAAGAGGGTGGCGCGGTGGACGAGGTTGGCGCTAGTTCGTCCTCGGTAGCGTCCTCCATTGGGATGTCGTCGTCCTCCGGCTGCTGCTTGCCAGCAGCAATGGCGACCATCTCCTTCTTCTGGTCCGACGTCAGCCCGTCTCAGAGAGCTTTGGCGGGGAGGAATCAATAGTGGAGGTGGTGCGGAGAGGGATCAGAGGTGGATAACTGCAGCTATGGCCGGGGCATCGGTTTTATAGTAACGGTGGGCGGTAGAGGGACAAACGGTGGCGTCGGAGGAGACACCTCGGCAACCACGTGCCATCAATGTGGCCGGCAAACAGGCAGACGGGCGACCGTCGTGTCGTTTGAACGTGCGGTAGTCGCCTGCACCGGGAAGTGGCGTGGACAGTGCTCTCTCGGCCGACACACCGTTTTGGAGCGGCGCTGACGGAAAATGTGCAGGAGAGAGTGTTTTTGATGGGCCAGGGCGGTTAAAGCGGGCATGAGATTGGTCCAGACTCCCGCAAAGTCACACATCTGTAAATCATGTTTGAATCGCCTCGAAGATCGATACAAAATCGCGTTCTATGACTTCCGCAATCCAGACAACACGGTCTGAATGCCAGCGGTTTGCCCCTAACAAGTGTTTCGCTGAAAGGTGAACCCTCGAGCGTTTCCTCTCCGCAGCGAAAGTCTCGATGGGCCATGGTGACAGGCTGTTTCGGTATGATGCATGGCTTCATGGTACCTCCCTGGATGAATTGGTTCCAGATCTTGTGAAGGATCATATCAAATATACTTGACCCGCAAAAAAAAATCAAATATACTTGATTGGTTGCTTGCTTCTGCCCATGAGGGAGGGCGTTGGTTACAGGACTTTAGAGCTCCTACAATTGCTAAACCAGTGGGATGCCATTAGCGGTGTCCAGCTTAATGCTGATCAAGCCGACATTTGCTCGTGGTCTTTGGAGTCCTCTGGTCGTCTCTCGTCCAGTTTGACTTACAGGGTTTGCTTTGCTTTTATGGGCTTCCTCTCTGCATCTCTGCTAATGCAATTTGGTGATCTTGGGCGGATGACAGTGTGGGCTCCCACATAGCCCTTGTTGCGTTTTCTGCTCTTGCGAGTTTTGATTTTGTGAAACGAAGGTAAAAGCTGTCTCTCGGAGCTGATGTTGCAGTCCGCTTTGGCTGATCAGACTGCGTTGCTGCAAGGTTATCTGGCGCGTGTTGGGAGCTTTTTAGAGCGAGCGGAGGCTGCTCTGAGTAGACTCTCCCTTGCGCCGGCTATGTTGCAGACCTCTCTGACGTCGCACTCTCCTTGTGCGGCCGGTGTTTGCTCCGCGGAGGATGGGGGGGGGGGGGGGGGGGGGTGGAGTTATATGGCTCCTTCTCCCCTCGTGTTGGAGACAATTCATCCTCGATGCCTACCTCCGATCCTATGTTGTCTTCCACTAAGGGCGAGTCCATTGTCGTGCTTGTGGCTCCGGTACTGCAGGTCATGCCCGAGCTTAGGGAGCTATGTCTGAGTTTGTCAGTGGATCATATGAAGGTGGACACGTCGACGACCTCGAGCGAGGGTCAAGATTCACCTTTGTCAAGTGAGCAGCTGGAGGTTCCTATGGTTGATGATGCGAGAGGGAAGGCGTCCACGATGTCATGATGGATTGTGCTTGGTTTCTCGTGTTGTCGACGTGGCCTTGGTATTTTGAGTCATCATTGTTGTTTTCTCACCCCGGGTTCCGTTGCATTGTAGAAGTGTTGAGGGTTGTGCTTGTTGGGTGTTGGGAGCACTTGGCGGGCCATCTATGTGGCCGTTGTGCTTCGTGTTGAGTGAGTTTGTTTGTATTGGTTTTCACCCGGTTTTCCATAAATTAATTGGGCAATTCTCTTCTTCTTAATTAATCGATGAGGCAATTCTTTTGCCTCTGTTTTGAAAAAAACTGTCTCTCATTTATTAGTTATAAAGAAGAAGTGAATTACCCAGTTAATTTATAAAAACTGGATGAAAACGGTTACAATCATGCTCAAAAGCACGACCCCGTCTACGTATGAACTATTCCCAAACTGCGGAGCCACGGGATTAAAGCACCCATCCGCTTTTGTGAGTTTGAAGAGCTGACCAGAGCACCTATTCGGCGCCTTCAACGTCAAATTCTCGATCTGGCACCACTAGCCGACTGAGTGGGCTACATCTATTAAGCCCATTAGGTTCGCTAAAATTGTTTCATCGATCGGTAGCAGATACTTGCTAGACAGTTTGATTGGATGACTTCGACTGCTGACCACTGACAGATAGACCGGTTGACTGCTGCGCTGGGACCTTTGACCAATTATTGTTGAGCGTTGACTTCGGCAAGAGTTCAAACAAATTGAGAAGGTTCAATGAACTGAAAAGTTCGAAAAAATATCAAAAATCAAAAAATCATGAATTCAAAATAAGTTCAAGAAACTTGAAAAAATGCCAAATTTCTTTTAAAAAAAGTTAATAAAACTGAAAAAATGTAACGAATTTGGAAAATTTTCACAAAAATAGAAAAAAATCGTGAATTTGATTTTTTTTTTGCATATGTGAAAAAGCTCAAGAATTTTTAAATTGTTCAAGTATATGAAAACAGTTCATGAATTTGAAAATATATTCACGTATTTTAGTTCTTTTTGCGAATTTTTAATGTGATGAAAGAGGCATTACTACTCTGAAGTCATTGGCAGAAACTGGATTATCCTTCTTTGGAATTAATGTGATGAAAGAGGCATTACTACTCTGAAGAGATATCTTCCCATGGTAGAAATCATCTATCAACTTGTAAAAATCTTCAGCAATGATGTTCCAACAAGCTTTAATGAAATCTTCATTGAATCCATCTGGCCCTGGTGCCTTATTAGAAGGGAGGTTCTTTATAACAGATTCAATTTCTTGCTTAATGAAAGGGGCATCTAAATCCTGCAAGTCCTCTATTCTGGTAATGAGGTTAATCAGATTTAGAGGATCTGAAATCTCACCAGTCTGGTCCAGTCTCTCTTTGAATGAAGCCCAGAGAATTACATCTTTTGCATGATGATCTGACAACTCAATCCCCTGATCATTGAATAATGATTGTATGAAGTTGTGCCTGTATTTAATGGTTGCCTTTGCCTGAAAGAATTTAGAGTTTTCATCTCCAAATTTAACCCATCGAATTGTTGCTCTTTGTCTCCAATAAATCCTCTGAAAAGACAACAATTTTAACAAATTTTCTTTTACCATATCCCTGCCATTTTGTTCCATATATGTGAGCACTTTGTATTCCTCAAAAAGATCCCACATCAAACTAACATTATTGGTCGCCTGAATGCTGATAGCCAAGTTTGAGATGCTTTTACTCCAAATTTTAAAACCCTTCCTGAGCCTTTTAAATTTTGCAGTGATGAGTTTAGCACTGTCACTGGCCAAAATAGGTTGTTGCCAATTAAATTTCACTACCTCTTGAAAATCATGGTGTTGAAGCCAAAAAATTTCAAACCTAAAGACTTGGGCTCTAGGAATGCTAGTACCAATTTTGATGACAAATTTGATGCATGTAATTGCATCCATGAAACTAGAAGATGGAATACTGAAGCGGATAGTTTAGCCAAATTTTCTCTTTCATTAGATTTTGGCATGAATTTTGGCTAATTGAGCCACATGATATTGTAAAAGTTCTGCCCACCATAGTTCTTGAATAAAGTGCAACGTTGTTCCGTCAAAAAAAAATCTGGCTATGCATGAGAGCAAGCTCATGTATGGGCACGTGAGGTCCCTGCATGTGAAAGTAGCATTGCAATACCAATGTCATTGTCTTCCTCCTGCATCCCAATGTTGGTGTTGTAGTCATCAAGGTGTCCTAGTTATCAGTGTTGATGGTTTTGTCTCCTGTACGTTTGGTTTTGCCTTATTCCTTATGGTATTGTTGTACCTTGTTTGGTCACCGAATTATGTATGGGTTGTTTGCCTTTTTTCTCATATATTCTATATATTCTATATATATCAAATATAAGATATTTTTCGGCACTATCACGGTGTCAAGAAACGCCTTACATTTTCATGCCGAGGGAGTATTTCACATGCAGCTCTCTTGCATGGTTCAGAAAATAAAAAATGTTCACACCGTTTCACAGAAAATCTTGAACTTAAATAAAAAGTTCACATTTCTTACAAAAAAATGTTAGATACTTTGAATAAACATTCAAATTATTCAAAACATGTTCATATACTTTTAATACAAAAACCACACTACCAAAATAATGTTCAGGAACTTTAAATAAAATGTCCATGCTATTCTATAAAAAATGCGCACGCCTGGAATAAATGTTACAGGTGTTCGGAAAAATTATTCATGTACTTTTCATACAGGTTCATGCTTTTCAACAAAAATGTTTCGAGTACCTTAAAGGAAATATTCAAGTTGCTAAAAAGTTTACTTTTTAAAGAAGCCTTTGTACTTTTATAAAAATATTGACATATCTAATTTTTTTTCTAAGGTGGCGCTAAGAAAATATGTACATTTTACCTCATAGAATAAAGAAACAGGAAACAAAAGTAGAAAATAATTAGTAAACAACAAAAAAAATAGAAAAAATAATAATAAGGGGAAATAGATTTACAAAAATATAAAAGAAAAGGGAAATAACATAAAATAAAAAAATAAAGAAAAAAATTATTTAAAAAGAACCAAGGTAAAAACAAAGAACTGTTTACACCCCTGCACGCAAGCGGGCCGGAGCCCAACTTCCTGCCATCTGCTTGCCGCTATGCCCCCCATATTTTTTCTGTTGTTGGTCTGGTAGGTAAAAAACAACCAGTTTATTATAGCACTATTGATAAAAAAATTGTGAATAAAGTTCACCAATTTTAGAAAAGTTTTTGAACTTGGGAAAAAATATCATGAATGTAAACAATATTACGAGTTTGAAAAATTCATGCAATTAAAAAACGAAAAAAATTCACAAAGTTTGAAAACAAAAAAACTCCTCGTGAACTTGAAAAAAGTTCAGGAATTTGAATAAATAATTCGAAAAGGAAAAAAGTTTATGATTTAAAAAAATCAAAATATTAAAAAAATCTCACATATTTTAATAAAGTTCTCAAAATTGAGATATGTGCACGGGAATAAAAATTTCACAAATTGAAAAGAGTTTAGAAAATCTATAGAAAATTCACAAATATTTTACACTTCTGGAAATTAGAATATATGTTCATGAATTTGACAAAGTTTCATGAACTCGATTTTTTTTCGTGATTTTCATAAAACAGAAAAATATAGAGAAAACAGAAAATAGAAAGAAACACGAAAAAGAATTTAGTCCAACTTTATCATTTGAAAAAATATCAATGCAAACCCAGCAAGGAAAGAATGGGCTGGCAACCCATTAGACTAGCGAACAATGGGGGTGTGCGTAGGCTCGAAAAAGCTTTGTTAATCCCGTAAAATCCTGTAGTAGGCACCAAAAACACAAACCGACGCTTAAGTTGTCGGTTAAGAGCACTCTCTTCGGGGCGCACGGGTGCTCCTAACTTTTTTTCGTGAATACGCGAAGCTTGCGTATCATTACATTGATAGAAGAAAGAGAATTGAGTACAAAGGAGGGTTACAAAACATGACACGAACACAAGAAGACATGAGCATGGAACCAGAGGAGAGAGACAAGGGGTGCTCAGCCAGAACAGGAAAAAGACACAACTAAACCCACCGAGCCTAGAACTAGGGAGACAACCAAACTAGCAAGACATCAAACATCTTCAAGTCCAACACCGGGGACGCAGGGTGCCTCTAACTAGCGCCTTGAGCGTTGATTTGTGTTTCTGTTGCCTACTAGGGGATTTTGTGGGCTCAATCGTCTAGGGCCAATGAAAGGATCGATATAGTTGACCAGAGGGGGGGGGGTGAATAGGCAACTAACAATTTTTAGCTTTTCTTTACCAAATTAAACTTTGCATCAAAGTAGGTTGTCTAGATATGCAACTAGGTGAACAACCTATATGATGCAACAACAACAAGCACACGAGCAAGCAAAGGAAACAACACAAGTAAGCTTGCAAAAGTAAAGGTGCGAGATAACCAAGAGTGGAACCGGTGGAGACGAGGATGTGTTCCCGAAGTTCCTTCCTTTTGAGGGGAAGTACGTCTCCGTTAGAGCGGTGTGGAGGCACAATGCTCCCCAAGAAGCCACTAGGGCCACCGTATTCTCCTCACGCCATCACACAGTGCGAGATGCCGTGATTCCACTATTGGTTCCCTTGAAGGCGGCAACCGGACCCTTACAAACAAGGTTGGGGCTCTCTCCACAACTTAATTGGAGGCTCCCAACGAAACCACGAAGCTTCACCACAATGGAATATGGCTTCGAGGTGACCTCAACTGTCTAGGGTGCTCAAACACCCCAAGAGTAACAAAATCCACACTAGAAAGTATGGGGGAAGCAAATATCCTTTGGTGGAAGTGTAGATCTAGGTCTCCTCCTTCAATCCCTAGCAAATCATCAAGTTTGAGTGGCTAGAGAGAGAGATCGGGCAAGAGAGCTTGAGAGCATTAATTGTGGAGTGAGAGAGGTAAGAGGTGAGAGTGGTAGGTGGGAGAACCACCTTATATAGCAACCCTAATAAATTCAACCGTTACTGTGTTTTCAGCACTGCAGCGGTACAACCGCTCCTTGTCCCGGTACAACCGGGGCTCACGATGTAACGGTAGAACCCTACCATGCGGTACAACCGGGCCACCAGGCGGTAGTACCGGTTATTAGAAAATAACCGGAACAACCGCCCAGCCACCGCACAACTACCGCGCTGAAACAGAACAGAGTCACCCTTGAGGGCGGTAGTTGGGCGGTGCGGGGCTGGTGCAACCGCTTGGCCTTGAGCGCTTGAGCGGCTAAGGTAAGAGCGGAAGAACCGCTCGAACTTCCGGTAGTACCGGTTGATGAGGAACAACTGGACCAACTGGGCCACCACCGCCCGGGAACCGCATCAAAACAGAAGCCTGACTGGTACATGGGCGGTGCATGGTCGGAACAACCGCCGCAGGTCTTTGCTGAGCCTGGTGGTGGTACCACCGCCCAGAGGCAGCGGTACCACCGCTCGACAAAGACAGGGAAGCGCCAAGAGCTAGCGGTACAACCACTTGGACGAGCGGTACAACTGCTGGGAAAACACAGCAGAGGTCAAATCAAGAGGGAGGCACTCACTCTCACACCAGAGGAAGACAAAAGAGGGGTGATGGAGGTGTACGTGAACGGATTCCCCTACTCTTTCCAATGTGGATTCCCTCTTGATAGTACGGGTTCCCTACAACCAAAGAGATAAAAAGCGTAGAGGACTCCGTCTTCAATCGTTTACTTTGAGAGAGAACAACTATCCGATGTAAGCCTAATCATCGAGAACCTGAAACATTTAGCACAGGATTAGACCAACAAAGGGTTGTCATCATCATCCAAAACATAAGGTAGGGAAATGCCCTTTCAATCTCCCTCTTTTTGGTGGATGATGACAACAACACGATTTGTAAGATAGAAATCTATAGAATCTAGTCGAAGCTCCCCCTAGATGTGTGCCCCAATTTGAACTAGCTGTTAGAGAGCATGGGCACACTTTAAGGTCGAGACTCCCCTAGATTTTATAGACTCGCCACTATAAGCACATAATATGAAGGTAGACAACATAATGGAACGAGAGCAATACTACCAATAATAACCAACAAACATGAAAATAAGATAGCAGGAGTGGCACAAGATTCACACAAAGCAAGCCGAGAAACGAACAAAGTTCAACTGGAGACCACTGACAAAGTTCAACACGCACACGAAAAACACTCACGCAAAACACCCATGCAACTCCCGAGTCCTATAACACTCTCTCCCCCTTTGGCATTAAGACACCAAAAAGGAAAAGAGCGAAGCTAGCGCCCCAGGCTCAGTCGTCCTCCTCTGACTCCTCGGTAGCATCTGGATCTTCATCATCATCAGAATCTTCATCATTGTCCCGATCTGAGTCCTCCATGATATCATCAGCAGCAGTAAAGGAGGTGGAGGGCTGAGGGGGGGGGGGCTTCATCATCAGTCCAGGTGTTGTGGGAAGATATCCAACGCTCCTCCGGTGTGATGCTCTTCTCAGAGCCTCTCTGAACCGACATGTTAAGGTGCCTCATCATTGCAATTTGGCGACGCCGGCCAAGCTTCTCATTGACATGTGCCTCATACATCCTCTTCTGGATGTCAGAATGAAGGCAGAAAGTCTTCTTCACCTTGGTAGCAAGCTTGTCCACCCACGAGGGCTTGGCCCCTGGCTCCAGCTCAAAATCCTCATCGTCAGAAGTTGCATAGACATCCTCAGGAGCATCAGCAGGGAAACGAGGCTCGGTGTGCTTCTTATTCTTAAGGAGCTTGACTTCATGAATAGTGAGATTATCAGGAGAGGAGAGGGGCTCTCCAGGACGGCGAACCTCCCACACGGAGTTCAGAAAGCACATGACAAAAGGAGCATAAATGGGGACCTTCCTGTAGATGACCATGTTGTACATCTTGTGCCACAGCCAGTTGGACACATCAAACGTCTCCCCAGACCCCACCTTGGTCTTCATTGCAACCATCAAGTCAACAAGATAGCCATGGATTTCATCTTGATTCCCCACCTTGGGCAGAAGCACATTGCGAAACACGCGATGCATGATGTCATAGACCTTCACCAAATCCTTAGATTCTCCAATAATACCACGGCCCCGAATGTACAGAGGGGCAAGCTTCTCCTTAGGCATGGAGTCAGGATGGTCATGGGGGTGAATGCCACCCCTTCCTTCCAGACCGGTATCATCATACCCAATAGCATTGCAAAAGGTCCTCCAGGGAACTTGAAAGAGCTCATCACGGCACATGAAAGTGAGGGTGCGCACGTCATCTTCTCCAAAGTGAATAGTGGCATAGAACTGATGGATGAGTTGAACATCAAAGTCACAATTGACAGACATGAGCTTGACAAGATCAAACTCCTCACAGAGAGCCAAAGCCTCACCAAAATACTCCAGGTTGTTCCTCCAATGGTCAAGATCGATGGTCCACTGCTTGGCATATCTGTTCTTGTTGTGCTCAAAGAGTTCATGAACAATCCACACTTGCATCTCATTCCGAAACTGAACGGTGGTCCAACGAGGAGCTACGGGAACCACATAAGGATTCTTTGAGCGGAAGGCTTCCCAATCCTTAGCTTTCCAACGGTGCAACGACATTACCACACGTTGCTTTGCAGCGGCAGACTTCTCACGGCGAGTGGGCTTGGTGGGAATCACAACCTCCTCTTCATCAGCAGACACAGCCGGGCGCGCGGCCCTTCGAGCCCTCTTCTTGGTCTTGCGAGGAGCAGAGCGAGAACTAGAGCCACCTGAACACACACACAAAGAGAACACACGAAAACCAGCAAGAATGAGAGGAAAGCACACAACAAATGCAACAGCAGAGAAGACATAACAGTGTTGTGTGGTTCGTATATTCTGGTTGTACCGAATATCCCACCGGTAGAACCGTCCCACCGGTTGTAGCGCGCGTATAGGCGGTAGAACCACTGACAGTGGCAGTACCAGGGGGGATAGATCTAACCACGATATACGAATCACACAAGTAATATTCTAAATTCTAGGTACTGCAAACTAGACAGGAGAAAAGCAACGATCTCTCCCAACCAAAAAACACTAAGCTCGGAGGGTTAAGTAATGCCCTAGACAAAAAGAACCCTAGAACGAGAAACGAAGAACAAGGGCATTACCACCATCCATGGGAGGAGATCGGGAGGCCTCCACGGAGAGAATCCACGGAGAGCCCACGGATCCGAAGCGCAAGATGCACTCCGGGGCGGGGTAGTGGTGACTGGCGGCTAGGGCAAGGAAAAGACGAACGGGGACGAAGGGGAAAAGAAGAAAACCCTTCACCCCGTCGGATATAAATAGGCCCATAGCCGCGCAGCGGTAGAACCGCTCCGAGGACCGGTTGTACCGCAAGTCAGGTACTGACAGGTGGTTGTGGGCGGTACTTCCGTTTCCTGAAGGGCACCGGTAGTACCGCCCGAAAACAACCGGTAGTACCAGACGAAGAAAACCCAGGGAATATGAGTGGTAAAACCGCCCAAGTACCAATTGCAAAACTACTGGGGCAGCACAACCAGGTATCAGCGGTAGAACCGCCCGTGACCCCGGTTGTACCGCCCGGCCACCAATGCCCAAACCAAGGAGAAGGGAAGAAAACAGAAGGGACAACAACCTAGAGAAACCAACACTTAGAACAAAGAAAAGAACGAAAAGAAAAACAACCGCACGAAAGCAGAGCGAGCTCAAGCCTCTCTCAAGAGAGGGCGATGGCCGGAGCCACCTATGTTTGAGTCAATTGGTATGGCACCGCGAAGAATTATCCTTGGGCCCATGACCAAAACTTGTCTTTGAAGCACAAGTACCATAACAAATGGCTAATGTGAAAGAGTTGATCGTTTTATGCATAATGCGGGGAGGGAGAGTTCATTGAGAGAACAACACTCCCCCTATGTCCATGCCTACACCTAAACTAGACAACAAGTTGAGTGTGGTGGGAGGTGCAAGGGTTCAAGTCACATTGCTCGAATCAATGATATTTAGCTCATGCCTTAACTCGCGAAATCTTGCTTCATCCAAGGGCTTCGTGAAAATATCTGCAAGGTTATCATGAGTGTTGACATACTTGAGCTCGATCTCCCCTCGCCTAATATGATCCCGAATGAAGTGATACCGAATCTCAATATGCTTCGTCTTGAAATGTTGCACCAGGTTGAGAGAAATCTTGATGGAACTTTCATTATCACACCAAAGAGGCACTTTGTCACAAATGACACCGTACTCCTTTAAAGTTTGCCTCATCCATAAGAGTTGTGCACAACAACTACCAGCCACTACATACTCCGCTTTGGTGGACGAGAGAGACCCACAACTTTGCTTCTTAGAAGACCAACTCACCAAGGAGCAACCAAGAAATTGGCACCCTCCAGAAGTGGACTTCCTATCCACTTTGTCTCCCGCCAAATCGGAATCCGTGAATCCTTCAAGCTTGAAGTTTGCCCCTCTTGGGTACCATAAGCCAAAGTTTGGGGTATGGGCCAAATATCGAAAGATTCGCTTGACCGCCACATAGTGACTTTCCTTCAGTGAGGCTTGAAACCGTGCACACATTCCCACACTCAACATGATATCCGGTCTAGATGCACAAAGGTAAAGCAAAGAGCCAATCATGGAGCGATATACCTTTTGATCCACCGCTTTACCATTGGGATCAATGTCAAGTTGGCACTTGGTAGGCATTGGAGTAGAAGCCGGCTTGACATCACTTAGCTTGAATATTTTTAGCATGTCTTGAGTATATTTGGCTTGGTTGATGAAGGTTCCTTCTCTTCTTTGTTTGATATCAAAACCAAGGAAGAACTTCAACTCTCCCATCGAAGACATATTGAACTTGGAGGTCATGAGAGCGGCAAATTCCGCATTGAAAGCTTTGTTAGGGGAACCAAAGATAATATGATCAACATATAATTGGCATACAAACAACTCCCCTTTGACCTTCTTAGTAAAAAGAGTGGGATCGATTTGCCCTACTTCAAATCCACGATCTTGTAACAACTCGGTAAGGTGGTCATACCACGCACATGGGGCTTGTTTAAGGCCATAGAGTGCCTTATCGAGTTGATACACATGATTCGGGAAGTAGGGATCCTCGAACCCGGGGGGTTGCTTGACATAGACCAACTCATTAATAGGACCATTAAGAAAAGCACTTTTCACATCCATTTGTTGCAACTTAAAATTGTGATGGGAAGCATAAGCAATCAACAAACGAATGGATTCAAGGCGAGCAACGGGAGCAAAGGTTTCACCGTAGTCGATACCCTCGACTTGGGAGTAGCCTTGTGCTACCAATCTTGCCTTGTTGCGAATGATGTTCCCATGAGCATCTTGCTTGTTCTTGAAAATCCACTTGGTTCCAATGACGTTGTGGTTCCCCGATGGCCTTGGCACCAATCTCCACACCTTGTTGTACTCGAAGTTGTTGAGTTCTTCATGCATAGCATTGAGCCAATCCGAGTCTTCAAGCGCCTCATAGACCTTTTGGGGTTCAACACAAGAGACAAACGCGTGATGTTCACAATAGTTTGCTAATTGTCTACGAGTGCCTACCCCCTTTCTTAGGCTTCCAACCACATTTTCCATGAGATGGCCTTTGGTGGTGAGCTTGGAAGCAATCTTCGCGTGTAATGCCCCGGATACAACTTTCCATAATTGAAACTCCAACTCTTGCCATTTCCGGCTTTGTGATATGATATTTTCTCCGTGGTTGGGTTTTTGTCTTTTGTTTTGCTTTTGCTCATGTCTTGCATTTCATATCATAGAATCATGCGCATTGCATCCGCATGTTTTCATAAAACCCCGTATCCGCTCCTCGCTTCTCTCCGTTGTGTTTGTTGACCGTTCCATGACCAATCGTGTTTTTCGTTTCTCTCTTGTCCAACCACCTCGCCTCTCTTGCCAGCTCGCAGCCCCCTCGCGCGCGTGTCCGGAACTCCCCTTGACCCAAACCGGACTGTCGCTACCGTTGTGTTCGGATCATCCCCTAACGTCTACAAAACATCTCCGTTTTGTTAATTGGGCTCCCTAACTATTTTATTCTGGACCGTTCGATTGCGATCGAAGGGACGGATTAGCCCCTAAACTAACCTGATCCAACTACTATATAAACCGATCTAACCCTAGCCCTGTCCCATCCATCCATCAAATCCTCCCTGCCGCCGCCACTCCCTTCCTCGGGACCCCTCCCGATCCAGCCGCCACCCACCTCAGAGTCCCCATCCACCCAACCAGATCGCTCCGACCAGCTCCTTGATTTCTGCTGCCACCCGCACGCGCAGCCACCTGCCTAAACTCTGAGACCCCCACGATCCAACCGGCAACCGCAACCCTGCACCCCTCGCTCCAGCGTGACCATGCCTGAGAGCCTCCCTGCTCGCTCGATCTGGGATCGAGAGGGAGCTCCTCCTGTTTGCTCCTCCCCCAGTGGCGCCGTCGCCGCCGGTGAAACCAGCGCCGGCCTCCCGTGCTCGACAACGTTCCGTCCTCCTCCTCCCGCGTGTGCCCGCCTCCTCGTCTCTGTGCCCGCAGGCGCCGAGGCCACTTCCTCTACTCGATACCGGGGGATCACGAGCAGCTCGTCCCCGTTGCTTCGATCTCCAGCGAGCACCAGGACCTCCCCGGCCCTCTTTCTCCTGCCTTGGATCGAACCTCGCCGCCGGTGACCTTGTTCCTCTCCCTTCCCCGTTTTCTTTCCATTCCCCTTGTTCCTCTCCCTCACCCCGCAGCCATGGTGCTTCGCAGGTCCCATCCATAGCCGCCCGATGGAGTTTAGCGCCGCCAACCGCAAGACCCGGCTGCCTCATCTCCGACTACGACCGAATCTGCCATCCTGGCCCGGATCCGCGCCGCCTGCAGCCGCGCCAAGACGCCCTCGCTGCTCTGCTTCCTGACGAGACGAGCAGAGGACGAGGCGCCCGCTCGCCCGCCCGCTCGCCCCGTTGACCGCGCCCTCGACCACACGCGCCTGGGCCACCTCCCCATCGCCAGATTTGGCCCAACCGCTCCTCTGCTTCAGCCCGGCAGCGCCCTGCCGGCCTGCCTCTTCCACCGACCGGGCCAGGCCCAATGTGAGCAGAACCCCAGCCCAGCACCCAACAGTTTCAGCCTAGTGTTGTTTTTTTCCTGTTGCTGTGAATTTAGCATTATCCCAGGATTTACCAGTTTTACAGAAAAACCCCCTCATGTACATGCATATAATAACTCACAATTGGTGCATCGGTTTAAAATGATTTAAATATGAAAAATGCTTAAAATTGTGTCTAGTTTCATAATATGCTACTTTCATCCATGTTTAAAATGTTTAAAATGCTGTTTGTTTAAATTTGCTCAAATGCCATGTTAAAATGATTTATTTCATAACTAAATAACCGTAGCTCGGTTTTAAATAAACTTTATATGTAAATGGGGTGGAAAAATGCCTAGTTTAACATGGTCCACTTTATTTTCCTGTTTAACTACTTTAAAATATGTTTTAGGGCAGAACAGTAGCAAATTCATCAATTGCATATGAGGATTTTCCGGAATTGTTGTTTGTTGTTCCGGCCTCATTTAAACTTGCCTAGATAGGTAGTCTTCTTATGCTTCACCCCTTGCCATGTTTAACAACATTTAATATTGTTGGGTGCATAAACTAGAGAGAACTAAATAATTGAATGTGGTGTTTCGTCAATATGCAACTCATTGCATACTGAGCTCCACTTAGATTGTAGTATCGTTTGTTGCACTTTGCCATGCCATGCCATGCCTCATTAAACCGGTCATGCATCATACTTGTTTGTGCATCATGCCATGTTTATGCTTGTGCATTTACCATGTTGTTTGTTTCTTTCCGGTGTTGCTTCTTAGTTCCGGTAATGTTGCGATTGTGAGGATTCGTTCGACTACTCCCGTTCATCTTCTTCATGGACTCGTTCTTCTTCCTAGCGGGACTTCAGGCAAGATGACCGCTACCCTAGATCTCACTACTATCATTGCTATGCTAGTTGCTTCGTTCTATCGCTATGTTGCGTTACCTATCATTTGCTCTTCAAGCCTCCCAAATTGCCATGAACCTCTAACCTTTGACACCCTTCCTAGCAAACCGTTGTTTGGCTATGTTACCGCTTTGCTCAGTCTCTCTTATAGCGTTGCTAGTTGCAGGTGAAGTTGAAGATTGCTCCATGGTGGACAGGATTTTGTTGGGATATCACAATATCTCTTATATTATTAATTCATCTATATATTTGGTAAAGGGTGGAAGGCTCGGCCTTATGCCTGGTGTTTTGTTCCACTCTTGCTGCCCTAGTTTCTGTCATACCAGTGTTATGTTCCCGGATTTTGCTTTCCTTACGCGGTCGGGTGATTTATGGGACCCCCTTGACAGTTCGCTTTGAATAAAACTCCTCCAGCAAGGCCCAACCTTGGTTTTACCATTTGCCTCACCACCACCTACTTTTCCCTTGGGAGTCGCTCTCTCTTGGGTCATCTTTATTATAGCCCCCCCGGGCCAATGCTTGTCTAAGTGTTGGTCTGAACTAGAGTCCTTTGCAGCGCCCCCTCAGGGAAACTTGAGGTCTGGTTTTAGTTGTACGGAGTGCTCATCCGGTGTTGCCCTGAGAACGAGATATGTGCAGCTCCTATCGGGATGTCAGCGCATCGGGAGGTCTTGCTGGTTTTGTTTTACCATTGTCGAAATGTCTTGTAAACCGGGATTCCGAGACTGATCGGGTCTTCCTGGGAGAAGGAATATCCTTCGTTGATCGCGAGAGCTTATCATGGGTAAGTTGGGACACCCCTGCAGGGTATAAACTTTCGAGAGCCGTGCCCGCGGTTATGTGGCAGATGGGAATTTGTTAATGTCCTGTCGTAGATAACTTGACACTTGATCCGAATTAAAACGCATCAACCGCGTGTGTAGCCGTGATGGTCTCTTCTCGGCGAAGTCCGGGAAGTGAACACGGTTTCTGTGTTATGTTTGACGTAAGTAGGAGTTTAGGATCACCTCTTGATCATTACTAGTTGACGACCGTTCCTTTGTTTCTCTTCTCGCTCTCCTTTGCGTTTGTTAGCCACCATATCATGCTTAGTCGCTGCTGCAACCTCACCACTTTACCCCTTCCTTTCCCATTAAGCTTTGCTAGTCTTGATACCCATGGTAATGGGATTGCCGAGTCCTCGTGGCTCACAGATTACTACAACAACAGTTGCAGGTGCATGTTTTGCGATGATCTTGATGCGAGAGCGATGTTGCTTGTTTTGGAGTTCTTCTTCTGCTTCTTCTTCGATCAGGGGATAGGTTCCAGGTCGGCAGCCTGGGCTAGCAGGGTGGATGTCGTTCGAGTTTCTGTTTGTGTTACATCCATAGTCGGATGGTGCTCTTATGTAAGATGATATTGTATTCGTGTGGCATTGTATGCCTTTTGTATGTTTCCCCATCTATTATGTAATGTTGATGTAATGATATCCACCTTGCAAAAGTGTCTTCAAGATGCGCTTCTATCCTTGGTGGAACCTTCGAGTTCCTTTAGGATAGGGTCGCATCTTGGGCGTGACAAGTTGGTATCAGAGCCTCGACCGACCCTAGGAGCCCCCTTGATTGTTGGCCGTTGTTGAGTCTAGAAGAAAACTATTTTGAGTCTTAGGATTATATATATCGGAGAGTAGGATTCTTTTTACTCCTCAGCCCCCTTCGTCGCTCTGGTGAGGACTCCTGACGTAGATGTTTTGTCTTTCCTCTCCTCAAATTTCACTAAATTTTTTTAGGATCACGTGGGTATCTTGGGATCGTTCCGATATTCTTATGACGAGAACATTGTTCTTGGTGCCTCCTGACATTTAGGGGTTGTGGCAGTGTCCCGGGGAGTTGAGCTCCGAGGTGTTGTCGTCATAATTTTATCGTTGCAGTTCTGGAATACCTGAGTTTTGCCGACATCGAAAATCTCTTTTATGCAGTTGTTGGTGAGATAACCTCGACGTCACCCAGTACTGGGGAGTTCGGGAGTATTGCCATAGCTCGTATAACAGATGCTTTTCGAAGGTTGAGGTACACGATTTCCGGAGTTTTCTTGGTTATGTGTTGACAGATGGATACAGCTGGATGTAGGGATTGTTAGTTTGGGTGAGATATATTGCTTCCCCTGTATCCCCAACACCAGATTGCATAACCAGAAAGTTTCGGGAGTTTATAGGTGGGAATTCAAGTAGCTCCTAGAATATCTTTCCGACAGATGTATGATATGAGATTGGGGTTCGACGTCTAGTGGTCCGCCTATCCACGGTTGGTTTTACAGTGGTCTCGTTGTGTCTTAAAGAATCCTTGGCTATGCCGATTCGGGGACACTTCGTATGTCATGTGCACTGCCTTGCACATGATGGTGCCGTACGATTGAGCCCGTGTGGGCCCCACCACGAAAACTTTGGACGAAATCTCTATCATATGTGTTTGTTCCGGCTTATTCTGCAAGCCAAATCCTTTGTTTTGTTTTATTTGTGGTATTCGAGTTGCTTCAATGTCAAGTGTTGATTCCATACCTTTTCTAAACGGTGTTCTCATATTGCTATGTGAATACTTATCCTTTTGATCATTGAGATTGTCATGTTAATTCTTTTCCAACCGGTGCGCTTCTCTTCGAGATGATCCCATCATTCTCCCCATTCGCAAGATCAATTCTAAGTTTTCTCAACGGTGTTTGTTTCGTTCATCCCAAGTTGTCTTTGTTTTTCCCCACCCTCCCACCCTTTTTCTTCAAGGACTTAGATTTCTTAATCATGTATCCTTTTATTTGTGGGAAGTATCTTCATTCTTTTCTTTCAATGTTCTTATCCGGTGATTTCCCATGAAGATGCTCAACAGTTTCAGGTTCATCATCCTTCGTTGTTGTTTCTTCTCCGGTGGATCCAATTCAAGCTTTCGATATTCATCATATTCCTTTCCTCGTTTCTAATGCTTTCTCATGCCGATGCACCTCTTAATCATTCACTTCTTCCTATTCATTTGTTCTGGAGTGCTGAATATATCTCACAAGACTTGTGTTTCCATTCTCAATCCGTTCAAGATATTTTGAGGTTGTTATCTCATTCAAGCCATTTAATTCAACCGGTGCAATCTCTCTTTAAAATCATTTTCAACGGTGTTTCCTTTTGAGTGGGCCCTAACCCACAGGTCTTTTCCCAGGATCTTACTTGACTCTTCTAATTACTCCGAAGCCATTCCTAATTCTTTTCGAGTTTGACGTAAGAATGAATTTCATCAGTCAGATGTCGTCTCCAAGATCGCTTTCAAATCATTTTCATCTTTGGCTCAACCTTTCCTCTTTTAATCCTTACGGAGTGTCTCAACAATTCATGGTGGTTCTCATCATCATTCTCAACATTTGAAGACCGAAGACGGATTTCTCTTAAATCTTGGTCCATTCTCTTGAATATTCATGGTTCTAGCTTCATGCTATCCTCATAATTGTTTTGATTGTGATAATTCTTTTCTTACCATCCGGAGCATTTCATGAGTTGTTTCCATTTCTTTCCTCCGAAGGCCATCATGTCATAATTCTTCATTCTCAGCGTGTAGCTATCGTTCTCTAAATCTTATCGGTGCATCGTTCAAATATCCTCTAATCAGTTCATGATCTCTTCGTTCTCATGTATCTAAATCCCCTCAAGTATCTTCATTCATTTTCCAATTCTTCCCGGTGAATTGTGCCTTTGCTACGTTCATTTTCAATTCTTACGGTGGTTCGTTCAAGATTTCTCTTCCTTCGTTATCGTATCAATTCATTCATTTTTTTCGTTGTTTCAATTCCACCAGTGGTTCCATCAATACCTTCTCAAGTTCGCGCTATATCTCTCTTTAATCTTTTTTCAACGCGAATAAGTAGTATGCAAATCCATTGCTTGTCATCAATTTAATTTGATGAAGGATAAGCATATAATAAATCTTATTCTTATTTCCTTGAGGTGATTCAATTCTTTTCTTCCGGAGATTGTTCATGATGAAGTAATTCTCGGTTCTAGATGGTTCCTCTTTTCTTTTCCGGAGTTCCAAGTTTTTCGCATTATCTCGTCGTGAAGCTCCATCTAAATCATCGCAAGGCTCCACCTTTTGTTTTCAACTTCTCCTTCTTTTTTTATCATCCTTTTATTACCGGAGTTCTTCATGGAGTCTCTACATGGTGGTTCATCAAGGATCCTTTTCATTCTTCAATTGTTCTTCAAGATTTCTCTCGAAGTTATGACCCGCCAAGCTATACTCTAAAATAAACCTTATGCCCAACACATGTTTTGTTTTGAGGAGCTCAAGTATTCTTCATCTTGCATTCCAAAGTGCAATTCTTTCTACCTTATCTTTTGGGATGGTGTTATGTCACTCTTGACAATTTCCTTCATGTTTCATGATTCACATGTTGTCAAGAACGAGGTATTTTAAATCCGTCAATCTCTTCGTTGGAGTTATCTTGGTATAAATTTCACCTAAAGATTTCCCTAAGGAATGTTATATTGTGGTGCTTATCAATGATCCAAGTTTTCTCCTATCCTCTCGGCAAAAGCAGTTTTCATCTCTTCGTTGATCTCAAGCAAATGTTTTTGGTAGTGGCAGAATTTCACCTCAAATTTTGAGAAGTTTTCCATAAGCCCACAACAAGCTTGTGCTTCTCGTTGTTGATTTTCCAACAACTCCGTTCGATTCTTCTTTGCAAGGATGCTTTCCAAGTTCACTTGTGGCTAAAGTTGTCACTTTCTTCTCCGTCCCTTTATCTCAACGGTCTGACTTCTATTCTTTCGTTACGGAGGCATTGTGATGTTGTGCTCTTCACCCATCACCTCGTTTGGTGAGGATCGTCTTCTTTTCATGCTTATCCTTTTAACTGGAGTGTTGTGTCATCTTTTCAAGTTCTTTTCATCTTATCAAGTTTTCCTTCTTCTTTCAGTCGGAGTGCTGCCCAAATTATATCAATCTTTTTCCTTCTCTATCTAGTTTTAACCGGAGTGGTTTCAATATCTATCTTATCACTAAACCTCTTGGTTCTCGTCGTATCCCTTGTGCCTCTGTCAAACAGAGTGTTTTCAACTTTGTTCATCTTCGTGGTTTTCTTTCTTTCATTTTGCTCAACCTCTCAAGGTTCATGGTTTCACTCGTTTGTCGAAGAAGCAACTTAGTTTACCTCTTATATTCCTCTTCCTTTTCTCTCCGGTGCCATCCTAGATCTCAGGACGAGATCCTCTCGTAGTGGTGGAGTGTTGTAACGCCCCGGATACAACTTTCCATAATTGAAACTCCAACTCTTGCCATTTCCGGCTTTGTGATATGATATTTTCTCCGTGGTCGGGTTTTTGTCTTTTGTTTTGCTTTTGCTCATGTCTTGCATTTCATATCATAGCATCATGCGCATTGCATCCGCATGTTTTCATAAAACCCCGTATCCGCTCGTAGTTGCCGCTCCTCGCTTCTCTCCGTTGTGTTTGTTGACCGTTCCGTGACCAACCGTGTTTTTCGTTTCTCTCTTGTCCAACCACCTCACCTCTCTTGCCAGCTCGCAGCCCCCTCGCGCGCGTGTCCGAAACTCCCCTTGACCCAAACCGGACTGTCGCTACCGTTGTGTCCGGATCATGCCCTAACGTCTACAAAACATCTCCGTTTTGTTAATTGGGCTCCCTAACTATTTTATTCCGGACCGTTCGATTGCGATCGAAGGGACGGATTAGCCCCTAAACTAACCTAATCCAACTACTATATAAACCGATCTAACCCTAGCCCTGTCCCATCCATCCATCAAATCCTCCCTGCCGCCGCCACTCCCTTCCTCGGGATCCCTCCCGATCCAGCCGCCACCCACCTCAGAGTCCCCATCCACCCAACCAGATCGCTCCGACCAGCTCCTTGATTTCTGCCGCCACCCGCACGCGCAGCCACCTGCCTAAACTCTGAGACCCCCACAATCCAACCGGCAACCGCAACCCTGCACCCCTCGCTCCAGCGTGACCATGCCCGAGAGCCTCCCTGCTCGCTCGATCTGGGATCGAGAGGGAGCTCCTCCTGTTTGCTCCTCCCCCTGTGGCGCCGTCGCCGCCGTGAAACCAGCGCCGGCCTCCCGTGCTCGACAACGCTCCGTCCTCCTCCTCCCGCGTGTTCCCGCCTCCTCGTCCCTATGCCCGCAGGCGCCAAGGCCACTTCCTCTGCTCGATCCCGGGGGATCACGAGCAGCTCATCCCCGTTGCTTCGATCTCCAGCGAGCACCAGGACCTCCCGGGCCCTCTTTCTCATGCCTTGGCTCGAACCTCGCCGCCGGTGACCTCGTTCCTCTCCCTTCCCCGTTTTCTTTCCATTCCCCTCGTTCCTCTCCCTCACCCTGCAGCCATGGTGCTTCGCAGGTCCCATCCATAGCCGCCCGATGGAGTTCAGCATCGCCAACCGCAAGACCCGGCTGCCTCATCTCCGTCTACGACCGGATCTGCCATCCTGGCCCGGATCCGCGCCGCCTGCAGCCGCGCCAAGACACCCTCGCTGCTGTGCTTCCTGATGAGACGAGCAGAGGACGAGGCGCCCGCTCGCCCCGTTGACCGCGCCCTCGACCACACGCGCCTGGGCCACCTCCCCATCGCCAGATTTGGCCCAACCGCTCCTCTGCTTCAGCCCGGCAGCGCCCTGCCGGCCTGCCTCTTCCACCGACCGGGCCAGGCCCAATGTGAGCAGAACCCCAGCCCAGCACCCAGCAGTTTCAGCCTAGTCTTTTTTTTCCTGTTGCTGCGAATTTAGCATTATCCCAGGATTTACCAGTTTTACAGAAAAACCCCCTCATGTACATGCATATAATAACTCACAATTGGTGCATCGGTTTAAAATGATTTAAATATGAAAAATGCTTAAAATTGTGTCTAGTTTCATAATATGCTACTTTCATCCATGTTTAAAATGTTTAAAATGCTGTTTGTTTAAATTTGCTCAAATGCCATGTTAAAATGATTTATTTCATAACTAAATAACCGTAGCTCGGTTTTAAATAAACTTTATATGTAAATGGGGTGGAAAAATGCCTAGTTTAACATGGTCCACTTTATTTTCCTATTTAACTACTTTAAAATATGTTTTAGTGCAGAACAGTAGCAAATTCATCAATTGCATATGAGGATTTTTCGGAATTGTTGTTTGTTGTTCCGGCCTCATTTAAACTTGCCTAGATAGGTAGTCTTCTTATGCTTCACCCCTTGCCATGTTTAACAACATTTAATATTGTTGGGTGCATAAACTAGAGAGAACTAAATAATTGAATGTGGTGTTTCGTCAATATGCAACTCATTGCATACTGAGCTCCACTTAGATTGTAGTATCGTTTGTTGCACTTTGCCATGCCATGCCATGCCTCATTAAACCGGTCATGCATCATACTTGTTTGTGCATCATGCCATGTTTATGCTTGTGCATTTACCATGTTGTTTGTTTCTTTCTGGTGTTGCTTCTTAGTTCCGATAATGTTGCGATTGTGAGGATTCGTTCGACTACTCCCGTTCGTCTTCTTCATGGACTCGTTCTTCTTCCTAGCGGGACTTCAGGCAAGATGACCGCTACCCTGGATCTCACTACTATCATTGCTATGCTAGTTGCTTCGTTCTATCGCTATGCTGCGTTACCTATCATTTGCTCTTCAAGCCTCCCAAATTGCCATGAACCTCTAACCTTTGACACCCTTCCTAGCAAACCATTGTTTGGCTATGTTACCGCTTTGCTCAGCCTCTCTTATAGCGTTGCTAGTTGCAGGTGAAGTTGAAGATTGCTCCATGGTGGACAGGATTTTGTTGGGATATCACAATATCTCTTATATTATTAATGCATCTATATATTTGGTAAAGGGTGGAAGGCTCGGCCTTATGCCTGGTGTTTTGTTCCACTCTTGCCGCCCTAGTTTCTGTCATACCGGTGTTATGTTCCCGGATTTAGCGTTCCTTACGCGGTCGGGTGATTTATGGGACCCCCTTGATAGTTCGCTTTGAATAAAACTCCTCCAGCAAGGCCCAACCTTGGTTTTACCATTTGCCTCACCACCACCTACTTTTCCCTTGGGAGTCGCTCTCTCGAGGGTCATCTTTATTATAGCCCCCCCGGGCCAATGCTTGTCTAAGTGTTGGTCCGAACTAGAGTCCTTTGCAGCGCCCCCTCAGGGAAACTTGAGGTCTGGTTTTAGTTGTACGGAGTGCTCATCCGGTGTTGCCCTGAGAACGAGATATGTGCAGCTCCTATCGGGATGTCGGCGCATCGGGTGGTCTTGCTGGTTTTGTTTTACCATTGTCAAAATGTCTTGTAAACCGGGATTCCGAGACTAATCGGGTCTTCCTGGGAGAAGGAATATCCTTCGTTGATCGTGAGAGCTTATCATGGGCTAAGTTGGGACACCCCTGCAGGGTATAAACTTTCGAGAGCCGTGCCCGCGGTTATGTGGCAGATGGGAATTTGTTAATGTCCGGTTGTAGATAACTTGACACCTGATCCGAATTAAAACGCATCAATCGCGTGCGTAGCCGTGATGGTCTCTTCTCGGCGGAGTCCGGGAAGTGAACACGGTTTCTGTGTTATGTTTGACGTAAGTAGGAGTTCAGGATCACCTCTTGATCATTACTAGTTGACGACCGTTCCTTTGTTTCTCTTCTCGCTCTCCTTTGCGTTTGTTAGCCACCATATCATGCTTAGTCGCTGCTGCAACCTCACCACTTTACCCCTTCCTTTCCCATTAAGCTTTGCTCGTCTTGATACCCATGGTAATGGGATTGCTGAGTCCTCGTGGCTCACAGATTACTACAACAACAGTTGCAGGTGCAGGTTTTGCGATGATCTTGATGCGAGAGCGATGTTGCTTGTTTTAGAGTTCTTCTTCTGCTTCTTCTTCGATCAGGGGATAGGTTCCAGGTTGGCAGCCTGGGCTAGCAGGGTGGATGTCGTTCAAGTTTCTGTTTGTGTTACATCCGTAGTCGGATGGTGCTCTTATGTAAGATGATGTTGTATTCGTGTGGCATTGTATGCCTTTTGTATGTATCCCCATCTATTATGTAATGTTGATGTAATGATATCCACCTTGCAAAAGCGTCTTCAAGATGCGCTTCTATCCTTGGTGGAACCTTCGAGTTCCTTTAGGATAGGGTCACATCTTGGGCGTGACATCACGGCACGATGCTCTAATTCCTCCTCGGATGTGGAGGGGGGAGGGTTCACTTGATTATCTTGAGCGCCGTCTTGAGCTTATTCTTGATCTTGAGCTTGCTCATGATCTTGAACTTGCTCGAGGGGGAGAACTTGACCTTGGGCATCATTTGGAGGTTCACCTCCATCTTGAGATTTATCTTGCCCTTGGTCTTGTTCACGAGGTTGGGGGCCTTCACTTTGTTCTTCGGAAGCGTGTGGGTATTGGGAAGGTGATGGCTCCACTTGAGTGGAGCATTGTCCTTCTCCTTCGGCCACAAGGGGTTCCTCAATGGGTAGAATATGACCAATACCCATTCTTCTTATGGCTTGGGGAGGAATTTCATCACCTACATCACAAGTACCACTTTGCTCCACTTGGGAGCCGTTATTTTCGTCAAACTCCACATTACACGTCTCCTCAATGAGTCCGGTGGACTTGTTGAGAACACGGTAAGCATGAGAGTTTGTAGCATAACCAAAAAATATGCCCTCATATGCTCTAGCCTCAAATTTAGACAAACGAACACCTTTCTTGAGAATGAAACACTTACACCCAAACACCCGGAAGTACTTGAGATTGGGCTTGTTGCCGGTGAGTATCTCATAAGGAGTCTTGTTCAAGCCTTTGCGGAGATAGAGCCGATTGGATGCATGACATGTTGTGTTGATGGCTTCGGCCCAAAAGTTGTATGGGGACTTGAACTCTGCCATCATGGTCCTTGCCGCATCCATCAACGTCCGGTTCTTCCTCTCCGCAACACCATTTTGTTGAGGGGTATATGGTGCAGCGTATTGATGCTTGATCCCCTCATCACTAAGAAACTCATCCAAGGTGTAGTTCTTGAACTCGGTGCCGTTGTCACTTCTTATTGTCAAGATCTTTGCATTATGTTGACATTGAGCTTCATTTGCAAAGTCGATGACAGTTTGTTGAGTCTCACTCTTCCTCTTGAAGAAGTATACCCAAGTGTATCTTGAATAATCATCCACAATCACCAAGCAATACTTTCTACCTCCAAGACTATCAAAATTTGGAGGCCCAAAGAGATCCATGTGAAGGAGCTCCAAGGGTCTCTTCAAGTAGATGATGGTCGTGGGAGGGTGAGCCTTCTCATGAAGCTTTCCTTCAATACAAGCACTACAAGCACGATCTTTGGCAAAACTAGCATTTGTTAGTCCACGAACATGGTCCCCCTTGAGAAGACTTTGCAAAGATCTCATATTGACGTGGGCTAAACGGCGATGCCAAAGCCATCCCACGTCAACTTTAGCCATTAGGCATGTCGCGGTCTTAGTGGGTCACTCCGAAAAGTTAATCACATAGAGACCATTCTCGACATGCCCAACAAAGGCTACTTTAAGAGTCTTGCTCCATAAGAGGGCCACGGTATCAATGTCAAAGAAAGTAGCAAAACCCATGAGTGCAAGTTGACGAACGGAAGCAAATTGTATGCAAGGGACTCAACAAGCATGACTTTCTTGATCGTTAGATCATGAGAAATGACAACCTTGCCAAGACCCAATACCTTAGAATGTGAGGCATCATCCCACTCAACATTTGTGGGCATAGATGAAATCTTTTGCACATCCACCACCAAGTCCTTGCTCCCGGTCATATGATTTGTTGCTCCACTATCAAGCAACCATGATCCCCCACCGGAAGAAAACACCTACAAGAGATCAATGCTTGGTTTTAGGTACCCATTTAGTAATGGGTCCTTTGATGTTAGTAACAAGGGTCTTAGGAACCCAAATAGACCATTCAATGTACTCATAAGGAGAACCAACAAATTTAGCATAAACATGTCTATCACAAGCACGACACAACACATATGATGGGTTAAAGTCGCCGGCTTTGTTGGAGGAAATGGTTTTGCCCTTTTGGACATTAACTCCCTTCACTTTTTCCTTCTTCTCCTTAGGAGCACCCTCTCCCTCTTTCACAAAAGTTTGCTTGAGAGGAGGAGGACGTTTGTTCTTGTCGTTCTTCTTCTTACTCTTGGACTTGGGTGCAAACCCAATTCCCTTCTTGGCCACAACTTCCTTTCGATTGCTCAAAAGGTCATTGAGGTTCTTCTCACCTTGAATGCAAGTCACAAGCCCTTTCTCAAGTTGATCCTTCAACTTGGCATTCTCCTCCACAAGATGCACATGCTCACAACACGGGTTAGTAGCACATGCATTATCAATTAATACCATATGAGGGAAGGTGGCCTTTTCCTTGGTTAGCTTAACTTGGAGTTGAGCATGAGACTCCTTGAGGTTAGCATGAGCACCCTTCAAGACCTTGTGGGACTTGTCAAGTATCTCAAACTCCTCCTTGAGTCTAGGATGATCAACCCCAAGTTTAGCCTTCTCGGAAGTTAGCACACGAGACACGACAAGAGCATGATCAAGATCTTTATTTAACTTAGCATGGTCATTGTTGTATGACTCCTCAAGAGTCAAATGATGCCCACGCTCTTCCTCAAGAGAATTAGAGAGATCTGATATCTCATCGGCATAGTCACGACTATGACCTTCCATCTTAGAGATGGTTTCTTCGTGAGCCTCGATCATGTTATTGGCCTCACCAAGTTGTTCCAAGAGAGCAACAAAGTGCTTCTTGGATTTTCCCTTGAGCTTACTCATAAAAGACTCAAATTCATTCACTTCCTCATTAGACCCATCATGTTCTTCAATGCAATCCTCCAAGGAGGGATTAGTAATGATGGTGGTTTTGATGTTGGGGGTTACCTTGTTGGAAGCTTTAGCCATGAGGCACTTGGCGGTGATGTTCTCGTTGGGTGAATCAAAGAGAGACACCCGGGGAGTGGTAGCAATGGCAACGGACGCCATGGCCATTGCTTCTCCATTTTCATCATCATCGTCATCCTCATGGTATTCTTCTTGAACCACCAACCCACGAGTAGGAGTCTTCTTGGTGAAGTTGTTCTTGTTGGGGAAGGACTTGGCTTTGTCTTTTCGGATGAACTTGCCACCATTGTCTTCCCGCTTCTCGTAAGGACAATCCGCAATGAAATGGCTCACATTGCCACAGTTGAAGCAAGTTCTAACTCGTTGCTTGCCCTTTAAGCCACTTGAGTTATTCTTGTTAAAGTTGGGTCTTGCATTCTTCTTGCTCCAAAATTGTCTTGAAGCAAGAGCCATGTGTTCATGATAATCATATTTGGTGTCTTCGGGGTTGCTCTCCTCATCTTCCTCTTCTTCCATACTAACCTTGGCCTTCAAAGCATGGTTGGGCTTCTTTGCCCTTTGAGAACGGAGCACCGCATTGTCGGCGGTCTTGTCCAAGATGCTCATTGCAACGAACTCATCCAACACTTCACTTGAGGTCATGGAGTGGAAGTCCGGTCTTTGACGGATGATGGAGGACATGGCCTTGTTGTAGGGCATCATGGCCTTGAGGAACTTGCGCTTGATCCAATTGTCATCCGTGTCCTTGCTTCCATGATCTCGGAGTGAGACCGCGAGTTTGTTCACTCTTCGAAAGAGCTCACAAGGTTCTTGATCTTCTTTCATTGCAAACTCATCGGCTTCATCTTGTACCACTTCATAGTTGGAGCGTTGAATGCTAGCACTTCCTCGATAGAGAGACACAACGCATTGCCATGCGTCTTTGGCCATGGCATGAGGTCTAAGATGAGGGAGATCTTCGGGAAGGATTGCATCTTGGATGATGAAGAGAGCACTCTCATTGAATTGATTATCCACCACTTCTCTTGGGGTGAAGTTGCTCCGGTCATGTGGATAGAAACCTTCTTCAATGATTCTCCAAAGGTTAGTATTCACATGATTTAAATGACGCTTGAAGCGATACACCCAAGAATCAAAATCCTCATTTTTCACAATCTTAGGAGGAGGACCGGCATGATTTAAATGAGTAGAGGGAATCGGTCCTCCATAAATTGGAGGTTCCACATGGGCAAAGATGCTAGTGCCATTTCTACCACTAGTAGAAGGACTCTTTTCACTGTTAGATTCCCCCTTGTCGGAGGTAGCATCCGTCACCTTGTTAGTGGGATCACCCACTTTCATCGGCGAGGTGGAAAGTTTAAGCCCTTCAAGAAATTTAGTAAGCATGCTTTCAACCTTGGTCGTCATGGAGTCTTTCAATGTGTTTAGAGCCACATTGAAGTCCTCACGAGAGACTGAGGTTCTCCCATCGGCCGTAGACGAGATAGGATTCACGCCGGAGTGCTCCTCCACACCGTCTGTGGTGTCAACCATACTCTTCGGACGGCAAAGTCCTTAACAAAGAGACGAGGCTCTGATACCAATTGAAAGGATCGATATAGTTGACTAGAGGGGGTGGGGTGAATAGGCAACTAACAATTTTTAGCTTTTCTTTACCAAATTAAACTTTGCATCAATGTAGGTTGTCTAGATATGCAACTAGGTGAACAACCTATATGATGCAACAACAACAAGCACACGAGCAAGCAATGGAAACAACACAAGTAAGCTTGCAAAAGTAAAGGTGCGAGATAACCAAGAGTGGAACCGGTGGAGACGAGGATGTGTTCCCGAAGTTCCTTCCTTTTGAGGGGAAGTACGTCTCCATTAGAGGCACAATGCTCCCCAAGAAGCCACTAGGGCCACCGTGTTCTCCTCACGCCCTCACACAATGCGAGATGCCGTGATTCCACTATTGGTGCCCTTGAAGGCGGCAACCAGACCCTTACAAACAAGGTTGGGGCTCTCTCCACAACTTAATTGGAGGCTCCCAATGAAACCATGAAGCTTCACCACAATGGAATATGGCTTCGAGGTGACCTCAACCGTCTAGGGTGCTCAAACACCCAAGAGTAACAAAATCCACACTAGAAAGTATGGGGGAAGCAAATATCCTTTGGTGGAAGTGTAGATCTAGGTCTCCTCCTTCAATCCCTAGCAAATCATCAAGTTTGAGTGACTAGAGAGAGACATCGGGCAAGAGAGCTTGAGAGCATTAATGGTGGAGTGAGAGAGATAAGAGGTGAGAGTGGTAGGTGGAAGAACCACCTTATATAGCAACCCTAATAAATTCAACCGTTACTGTGTTTTCAGCACTGCAGCGGTACAACCGCTCCTTGTCCCGGTACAACCGGGGCTCACGATGTAACGGCAGAACCCTACTAGGCGGTACAACCGGGCCACTAGGCGGTAGTACCGGTTATTAGAAAATAACTGGACCAACCGCCCAGCCACCGCACAACTACCACACTGAAACAGAACGGAGTCACCCTTGAGGGCGGTAGTTGGGCGGTGCGGGGCCGGTGCAACCGCTTGGCCTTGAGCGCTTGAGCGGCTAAGGTAAGAGTGGAAGAACCGCTCAAACTTCCGGTAGTACCGGTTGATGAGGAACAACCGGACCAACCGGGCCACCACCGCCGGGGAACCGCATCAAAACAGAAGCCTGACCGGTACATGGGCGGTGCATGGCCGGAACAACCGCCGCAGGTCTTTGCTGAGCCTAGTGGCGGTACCACCGCCTGGAGGCAGCGGTACCACCGCTCGACAAAGACAGGGAAGCGCCAAGAGCCAGCGGTACAACCGCTCGGACGAGCGGTACAACCGCTGGGAAAACACAGCAGAGGTCAAATCAGGAGGGAGGCACTCTCTCTCACACTAGAGGAAGACAAAAGAGGGGTGATGGAGGTGTACGTGAACAGATTCCCCTACTCTTTCCAATGTGGATTCCCTCTTGATAGTACGGGTTCCCTACGACCAAAGAGATAAAAAGCGTAGAGGACTCCGTCTTCAATTGTTTCCTTCGAGAGAGAACAACTATCCGATGTAAGCCTAATCATCGAGAACCTGAAACATTTAGCACAGGATTAGACCAACAAAGGGTTGTCATCATCATCCAAAACATAAGGTAGGGAAATGCCCTTTCAGCCAATGTAGCTCCAATCGGTTGGTTTCATTAATTGTTTCCCTAATTGTTTTGATCGATCTTTTGTTCATTTCCGCTCGGGGTTTTTTGCGCGCAGTTTGTTTCCGCTCGTTAACTGTTTCTTTTCCTGTTTCACTTGATTAGTTGTTTAATACCAGTATAAGAATTTATTCTCACTAAAAGAAACAAAAGAAGAAGAAGAAGAAGTTGGTTAACAAAAAACGTTTGTTGATGGAGTTGTTGACGCTCAAAAGTGGCACAATCATAAAGGTTGCTTAAAGCTATGTCAAGATTAATTCAGACTTATGATTGGAAGTCACCATTGGATGGCTAGATTCTAGAAGATCAAGATGAGTATGAAGATGGGCCAAAACGGAGTTCGGATGCAAAAGTTGTGACAATTTCAGAGATGCTCATGCTGATACCAGATTATAAATGGCCAAAATCTCAATTAATACGGCCTTTGTGGAAAAAGGTATCAACATGAAAGTTTTGCATCTCGACAAAATGGTTGATTTCAATATGAAAATCATCTTAATCCATGGTCTTATGCAGCCCGTGGAGGCAAAACAAGGTCAGAAATAGAAAACTGCAGAGTCATTTCGGACCAACCGAGTTTATTTGATTCGGTGAGACCGAGTTGAGTCAGTACCGAGTAAAACCACTCAAAAATTTCGAGTGAGGTACAGACGATTGAAAGTTGGCCATGTGCACTCGGTGAGACCGGGCGAAACCACTTGGAGGCTCCGAGTTGATCTGGAAAATTGCCAAAGTTTCCTGTTCGAGTTAGGTTAGGGTTTTTGACGTTTTGGACAAATTTTTTAGTCCTTTCCTTGTACGGGAAGTCCAATTGCCTCATAATAGATAAGAGGTGATGACCGATTGAACAACACACAATCGACAAATCAATATACTACTTATTACCCTAGTTTTTACATCTCTCCCTTGTTCTTTCTCTCTCGTTCTTCGTTCATTCTTCGTGTTGAAGGGCAGCTATCCTCGAGGCTCTAGGGGCTTGCGATCCGACCTTGGGTGGCCCATAGCTGCCGTGCGTCCAGACAGGGTCCCTCCTGAGTGTGTGGGGTTTCGGATCCTCAAAATCACCCACTGGATTGCTTGCGTACCACGCTTCCGGACGGGTATCCTTCGCATGAGGTGTGGTGCATCGCCCTTGGTGTTGGAGGTGCATGATGACGTGTTCGTGTGCGAATACACTTTTTGGCGACTCGGCTGGTGACGAAAGAGCAATCGTCGTCATCATCCATCATGGCCGACAACGACAAGCTTCCCAATCCCGCAGAGATTGACAACGATAACATCATCAAGCCCCATCTTGATGAACTATCGCAGGAACATCGCCAGGCCTACAAAGCGTGCAAGAAGCAGTGTAAAGAGGCTTTTGAGGCACTTAAGAAGAAGCGTGAGGAGGAGGATTTGGAGGCATTTCTTGGAAGTTTCAACAAGGACCATCAAGGCAACATCACTCCGGTTGGAAACGTGGATTTCCCTCCTCTCATTGATGAACAAGATGAAATCACCGTGAGTAAAGTTTTTTATCTAGAGCAAGTGGATGTGATTGAAAGTCTTGTTAGTAAGGGTAATGTGATGACATACAATTCTTTCGTAGCAAGTGCTAATGCTTAGAAAAATATGCCTCCGTCATCTAGTGGTGCTGTTGGTATATCTAAAAACCTTAGTCCAACTTTATCTATTTCATCATCGGCGCCTCCTATGTAATAACAATATAATATGCCGTTGAATTTTTACCCGTCAAACCAACCAGCTTGTGGCTGCATCTACATATCCTAATCCTATTATGAGTGTGCCCAATTCAGTGCCAACGCCGATTCACTTTGTCACACTACCCACAGGCGAGAGAGACATAGCGGATCTTGTTCTTAATGGCTTGAAAACTCATATTAAAGAGAGGCTAGAAAATTACATGTTTCTGTGTGTTAACCAAGTCTTGCAAAAAGCTTTGGCTTGGGAGAGTCGAAGTAAAGAGGTTCATATATCTACAGCCGATCGTCCTAGAATGCATATGTCTGAATACAATGATGATAATTCAGACGATGAGGTTGATGTCTATACTAATAAATTTATTTGGTCCTCAAAGGCAAAATCCTATATGTGGAATGCTCTTAAGCCGATTCGGAAGAATTGTGATGAGGAGATGAAGTATACTTTTGATATATCTAAGTGCGATAAAATATTTGATGTTCTCTTGCAAGATAAGATGACTAGAATATCACACACCATACTGTCGTTTGAGGAGCTAAAACAGTGTGCGTACCGCAAGTACCATAATTCATTTTCTCATGCTACTAATGATTGCAATGTTTTTTGACGACAGATACAGTCAAGCATTAATGATGGACGATTGAATTTTGCTGCGATGCAAGTTCATAAATGATATGTCTCCAATGTATCTATAATTTTTTTGTTTCATGTTATTATAGTACCGATCATTGATGTTTTATATGCAATTATATATCATTTTTTGGGACTAACCTATTAACTTAGTGCCAAGTGCTAGTTGCTGTTTTTTGCCTGATTTTGGTTTTCCAGGAAATCTGTACCAAACGAAGTCCAAATGCTACGAAACTTTTTGACGATTTTTTTCTAGACATGATAGACCCTAGAAGCTTTAGGAGGAGGCCAGAAGGCGAAGGAGTAGGCCATAAGGCACATGGGCGCGCCCAGGGGGTGGCCGCGCCCATGTGGCTTTGATACTTCTCCAATGTATCTATAATTTTTTATTATTCCATGCTATTATATTATCTATTTTGGATGTTTTATATACATTAATATGCTATTTTATATTATTTTTGGGACTAACCTATTAACCTAGAGCGCAGTGCCAGTTCTTGTTTTTTCCTTGTTTTTGAGTTTTACAGAAAAGAAACATCAAAAGGAGTCCAAACGGACTAAAACTTTACAATCATTTTTCTTGGACCAGAAGGCATCAACGGAGCTTGGAGAGGGGGCCAGAAGCTTCCCGAGGAGGCCACAAGCCTCCTAGTGAAGGAAATATGCCCTAGAGGCAATAATAAGGTTGTTATTTTATATTTCCTTATATCATGATAAATGTTTATTATTCATGCTAGAATTATATTAACCGGAAACTTGATACATGTGTGAATACATAGACAAAACACCGTGTGCTTAGTAAGCCTCTACTAGACTAGCTCGTTAATCAAAGATGGTTAAGTTTCCTAACCATAGACATGTGTTGTCATTTGATGAACGAGATCACATCATTAGGAGAATGATGTGATGGACAAGACCCATCCATTAGCTTAGCATGTTGATCATTCAGTTTTATTGCTATTGCTTTCTTCATGTCAAATACATATTCCTTCGACTATGAGATTATGCAATTCCCGGATACCAGAGGAATACCCTGTGTGCTATCAAACGTCACAACATAACTGGGTGACTATAAAGATGCTCTACAGGCATCTCCGAAGGTGTTTGTTGGGTTGGCATAGATCGAGATTAGGATTTGTCACTCCGAGTATTAGAGAGGTATCTCTGGGCCCTCTCGGTAATGCACATCATAATAAGCCTTGCAAGCAATGTGACTAATGAGTTAGTTGTGGGATTATGTTTCACATAACGAGTAAAGAGACTTGTTGGTAACGAGATTAAACTAGGTATGAAGATACCGACGATCGAATCTCGGGCAAGTAACATACCGATGACAATGGGAATAACGTATGTTGTCATAATGGTTCGATCGATAAAGATTTTCGTAGAATATGTGGGAGCCAGTATGAGCATCCAGGTTCCGCTATTGATTATTGATCGGATAGGTGTCTTTGTCATGTCTACATAGTTCTCGAACCCGTAGGGTCCGCACGCTTAATGTTTGATGATGATTTGTATTATATGAGTTGTGTGATTTGGTGACCGAATATTGTTCGCAGTCCCGGATGAGATCACGGACATGATGAGGAGTCTCAAAATGGTCGAGAGGTAAATATTTATATATTGGATGATAGTATTCGGACACCGGAAGTGTTTCGGAATGTATCAGGTACATATCAGAGTACCAGGGGGTTACCAGAACGCCCCGGTGGAAGATATGGGCCATATGGGCCTTAGGAGGGAGCACACCAGCCCACAGAGGGGTGGCGCCCCCCCCCAAGGAAGTAGGCCGAATTGGAGTAGGAGGAGGGGGCGGCGCCCCCCTCTTTCCCTCCTTCCCCCTCTCTTCCCTTCACCCCCCTTCCGGTAAAAGGAAAGGGGGGGGGGGCGAATCCTACTAGGAGCCCAAGTAGGACTCCTCCTACTTGGGGCGCGCCTAGGGCTGGCTCCCTCCCCATCCCTCCTTTATATATGTGGGGGGGGGGGCTAGAACACACATCAACTATTCCTAGCCATGTGCGGCGCCCCCCTTCCATAGTTTACGCCTCTGGTCATATTCATGAAGTGCTTAGGCGAAGCCCTGCGTGGATCACTTCACCATCAACGTCACCACACCATCGTGCTGACGGAACTCCCCCTCGACACTTTGCTGGATCAAGAGTTCGAAGGACGTCATCGAGCTGAATGTGTGCAGAACTCGGAGGTGCCGTAAATTCGGTGCTTGGTCGGTCGGAATGAGAAGAAGTTCAACTACATCAACCGTGTTGTCAAATGCTTCCACCTTTGGTCTATTTGGGTACGTGGACACACTCTCCCTCTCTCGTTTCTATGCATCTCCTAGATAGATATTGCGTGAGCATAGGATTTTTTTTTGAAATTACATGCTACGTTCCCCAACAGTGGCATCCGAGCCAGGTCTATGCGTAGATGATATGCACGAGTAGAACACAAAGAGTTGTGGGCGGTGATAGTCATACTGCTTACCACCAACGTCTTATTTTGATTCAGCGGTATTGTTGGATGAAGCAGCCTGGACCAACCTTACATGACCACGTTCATGAGACCGGTTCCACCGATAGACATGCAAATAGTTTTGCATAAAGGTGTCTGGCGGGTGTCTATTTCTCCAACTTTAGTTGAATCAAATTTGACTGCGGCCGGTCCTTGTTGAAGGTTAAAACAGCAAACTTGATAAATCACCGTTGTGGTTTTGATGTGTAGGTAAGAACGGTTCTTATTAGAAGCCCGTAGCAGCCACGTAAAACTTGCAACAAAAAAGTAGAGGACGTCTAACTTGTTTTTGCAGGACATGTTGTGATGTGATATGGTCAAGACATGATGTGATATAAGTTGTTGTATGAGATGATCATGTTTTGTAAAAGTTATCAACAACTGGCAGGAGCCTTATGGTTGTCGCCTTATTGTATGAAATGCAAATGCCATGTAATTACTTTACTTTATCACTAGATAGTTGTAGAAGCAATAGTTGGCGAGACGACCACAACGCTATGATGGAGATCAAGGTGTCAGGCTGGTGATTGGAGATGGAGATAAAAGGCACAAGATGATGATGGCCATATCATGTCACATATTTTTATTGCATGTGATGTTTATATTTTATATGCATCTTATTTTGCTTTGTACGGCGGTAGCATTATAAGATGATCCTTTAACTAAATTTCAAGGTATAAGTGTTCTCCCTGCGTATGCACCGTTGCAAAAGTTCTTCGTGCTGAGACACCATGTGATGATCGGGTGTGATAGGCTCTACATTCACATACAACGGGTGCAAGACAGTTTTGCACATGCGGAATACTCGGGTTAAACTTCACGAGCCTAGAATGTACAGACATGGCCTAGGAACATTGGAGATCGAAAGGTCGAACGTGAATCATATAGTAGATATGATCAACATAGAGATATTCACCATTGATGACTACTCCATCTCACGTGATGATCAGACATGGTTTAGTTGATTTGGGTCATGTATCATTTAGATGACTTGAGGGATATCTATCTAAGTGGGAGTTCTTAAGTAATTTGATTAACTAAACTTTAATTTATCATGAACTTAGTCCTGATAGTATTTGCAAATTATGTTGTATATCAATAGCTCGCGTTTTAGCTCCCCTATGTTTTTTTATATGTTCCTAGAGAAAACTAAGTTGAAAGATGATAGTAGCAATGACGCGGACTGGGTCCGTGATCTACGGATTATCCTCATTGCTGCATAGAAGAATTATGTCCTTGATGCACCGCCGGGTGACAGACCTATTGCAGGAGCAGATGCAGACGTTATGAACATTTGGCAAGCTCGATATGATGACTACTTGATAGTTTAGTGCACCATGCTTTACAGCTTAGAACCAGGACTTCAAAAACGTTTTGAACGCCACGTAGCATATGAGATGTGCCAAGAGTTGAAATTGGTATTTCAGACTCATGCCCATGTCGAGAGGTATGAGATCTCTGACAAGTACTTTGCCTACAAGATGGAGGAGGATGCCTCAGCCAGTGAGCATGTACTCAGAATGTTTGGGTAGTACAATCGCTTGAATCAAGTGGGAGTTAATCTTCCAGATAAGATAGTGATTGACAGAGTTCTCTAATCACTATCACAAAGCTACTAGAACTTCGTGATCAACTATAACATGCAAGGGGATGACGAAAATGATTCCCGAGCTCTTCGCGATGCTGAAATTGGCGAAGGTAGAAATCAAGAAAGAGCATCAAGTGTTGATGGTTTACAAGACCACTAGTTTCAAGTAAAAGGGCAAGGGAAAGAAAAGGGAACTTCAAGAAGAATGGCAAGCAAGTTGCCACTCCCGTGAAGAAGCCCAAAGCTGGACCCAAGCCTGAAACTGAGTGCTTATAGTGCAAAGGAAATGGTCACTAGAAGTGGAACTGCCCCAAACATTTGGCGGATAAGAAGGATGGCAAAAGTATATTTGATATACAAATTATTGTGTACCTTACTAGTGTTCATAGTAGCCCCTTGGTATTTGATACTAGTTCAATTGCTAAGATTAGTAACTCGAAACAGGAGTTACAGAATGAACAAAGACTAGTTAAGGGCGAGGTTACGATGTGTGTTGGGAGTGATTCCAAGATTGATAAGATCACCATCACACACTCCCTCTACCTTGGGGATTAGTGTTGAACCTAAATAAATGTTATTTGGTATTTGCGTTGAGCATGAATATGATTGGATCATGTTTATTGCAATATGGTTATTCATTTAAGTCAAAGAATAATTGTTGTTCTGTTTACATGAATAAAACCTTCTATGGTCATACACCCAATGTAAATGGTTTATTGAATCTCGATTGTAGTAATGCACATATTCATAATATTGATGCCAAAAGATGCAAAGTTGATAATGATAGTGCAACATATTTCTGGCACTACCGTTTAGGTCATTGGTGTAAAGCGCATGAACAAACTCCATGCGGATGGACTTTTGGAATCACTTGATTATGTATCATTCGATGCTTGTGAACCATGCCTCATGGGCAAGATGACTAAGACTCCGTTGTTCGGAACAATGGAGCGAGCCACTGACTTATTGGAAATAATACATACCGATGTATGTGGTCCGATGAGTGTTGAGGCTTGCGGCGGGTATCGTTATTTTCTGACCTTCACAGATGATTTGAGCAGATATGGGTATATCTACTTGATGAAACACAAGTTTGAAACATTTGAAAATTTCAAAGAATTTCAGAGTGAAGTGGAGAATCATCGTAACAAGAAAATAAAGTTTCTACGATCTGATCGTGGAGGCGAATATTTGAGTTACGAGTTTGGACTTCATTTAAATCAATGTGGAATAGTTTCACAACTCACGCCACCTGGAACACCACAGCATAATGGTGTGTCCAAACGTCTTAACCTTACTTTATTAGATATGGTGCGATCTATGATGTCTCTTACTAATTTACCACTATCGTTTTGGGGTTATGCATTAGAGACAGCTGCATTCACGTTAAATAGGGCACCATCTAAATCCATTGAGACAACACCGTATGAACTGTAGGTTGGCAAGAAATCTAAGCTATCATTTCTTAAAGTTTGGGGTTGCTATGCTTATGTGAGAAAGCTTCAGCCTGATAAGCTCGAACCCAAATAGGAGAAGTGCGTCTTCATAGGACACCAAAAAGAAACTGTTGGGTACACCTTCTATCACAGATTTGAAGGCAAGATCTTTGTTGCTAAGACTGGATCCTTTCTATTGAAGGAGTTTTCTCTCAAAAGAAGTGAGTGGGAGGAAAGTAGAACTTGATGAGGTAATTTTACCTTCTCTCCAATTGGAAAATAGCTCATCACTAGAGAGGAAGCTAATGATAATGATCATGAAACTTTGGATCAAGTTACTATCGAACCTCGTAGGTCAACCAGAGCACGTTCCGCACCAGAGTGGTACGACAATCCTGTCCTGGAAGTCATGTTACCTGACCATGACGAACCTACAAACTATGAAGAATCTATGATGAGCCCAGATTCCGACAGATGGCTTGAGGCCATGAAATCTGAGATAGGATCCATGTATGAGAACAAAGTGTGGACTTTGGTGGATTTGCCCAATGATCGGTAAGCTATTGAGAATAAATAGTTCTTCAAGAGGTAGACGGACATTGATGGTAGTGTTAATATCTACAAAGCTCGACTTGTCGCAAAAGGTTTTCAACAAGTTCAAGGTGTTAACTACGATGGCATTTTCTCACTCGTAGCAATGCTTAAGTCTGTCCGAATCATGTTAGCAATTGCCGCATTTTTTGAAATCTGGCAAATGGACGTCAAAACTGCATTCCTTAATGAATTTCTTAAAGAAGAGTTGTATATGATGCAACCAGAAGGTTTTGTTGATCCTAAAAGTGCTAACAAAGTGTGCAAGCTCCAACAATCCATCTATGGACTGGTGCAAGCATCTCGGAGTTGGAATATATGCTTTGATGAGGTGATCAAAGCATATGGTTTTATACAGACTTTCGGAGAAGCCTATATTTACAAGAAAGTGAGTGCGAGATCTATAGCATTTCTAATATTATATGGGGATGACATATTGTTGATTGGAAATGATATGGAATTTTTGGATAGCATAAAAGGATACTTGAATAAAAGTTTTGCAATGAAAGACCTCGGTGAAGCTACTTATATATTGGGCATCAAGATCTATAGGGATAGATCGAGACGCTTAATAGGACTTTCAAAAAGCACATACCTTGACAAGATTTTGAAGAAATTCAAAATGGATCAGTCAAAGAAAGAGTTCTTGCCTGTGTTACAATGTGTGAAGTTGAGAAAGACTCAAAGCCCGACCACGGCAGAAAATAGAATGCGAATGAAAGTCATTCCATATGCCTCAGCTATAGGTTCTATGAAGTATGCTATGTTGTTTACCAGACCTATTGTGTACCTTGCCATGAGTTTGGCAAGAGGGTACAATAGTGATCCAGGAGTGGATCACTGGACAGCGGTCAAAGTTATTCTTAGAGGACTAAGGAAATATCTCTCAGTTACGGAGGTGATAAAGAGTTCGTCGTAAAGAGTAACATCGATGCAAGCTTTCACACCGATCTAGATGACTCTGAGTCTCAATCTGGATACGTATTGAAAGTGGGAGCAATTAGCTAGAGTAGCTCCATGCAGAGCATTGTAGACATAGAAATTTGCAAAATACATACGGATCTGAATGTGACAGACCCATTAACTAACCTTCTCTCACAGGAAAAACATGATCACACCTTGTTACTCTTTGGGTGTTAATCACATGGCGATGTGAACTAGATTATTAACTCTAGTAAACCCTTTGGGTGTTAATCACATGGTGATGTGAACTATTGGTGTTAAATCACATGGCGATGTGAACTAGATTATTGACTCTAGTGCAAGTGGGAGACCGAAGGAAATATGCCTTGGAGGCAATAATAAGGTTTTTATTTTATATTTCCTTATATCATGGTAAATGTTTATTATTCATGCTAGAATTGTATTAACCGAAAACTTTATACATGTGTGAAAACATAGACAAAACACCGTGTCCCTAGTAAGCCTCTACTAGACTAGCTCGTTAATCAAAGATGGTTAAGTTTCCTAACCATAGACATGTGTTGTCATTTGATGAACAGGATCACATCATTAGGAGAATGATGTGATGGACAAGACCCATTCGTTAGCTTAGCATGTTGATCGTTCAGTTTAATTGCTATTGCTTTCTTCATGTCAAATACATATTCCTTCGACTATGAGATTATGCAAATCCCAGATACCAGAGGAATACCTTGTGTGCTATCAGATGTCACAATGTATCTGGGTGATTATAAAGTTGCTCTACAAGTATCTCCGAAGGTGTTTGTTGGGTTGGCATAGATCGAGATTAGGATCTATCACTCCGAGTATCGGAGAGGTATCTCTGGGCCCTCTCGGTAATGCAGATCATAATAAGCCTTGCAAGTAATGTGACTAATGAGTTATTTGCGGGATGATGTATTACAGAACAAGTAAAGAGACTTGCCAGTAATGAGATTAAACTAGGTTTGAACATACCGACGATCGAATCTCGGGCAAGTAACATACCGATGACAAAGGGAATAACGTATGTTGTCATAACAGTTCGACGGATAAAGATCTTCGTAGAATATGTGGGAGCCAATATGAGCATCCAATTTCCGCTATTGGTTATTGACCTCAGAGGTGTCTCGGTCATGTCTACATAGTTCTCAAACCCGTAGGGTCCGCACGCTTAACGTTTGATGACGATTTGTATTATGTGAGTTATGTGATTTGGTGACCGAATGTTGTTCGGAGTCCCAGATGAGACCATGGACATGAAGAGGAGTCTCAAAATGGTCGAGAGGTAAAGATTTATATATAGGATGATAGTATTCAGACACCGGAAGTGTTTCGGAATGTATCGGGTACATATCGGAGTACCAAGGGGATTACCAGGACCCCCCCCCCGGGGGGGGGGGGATATGGGCCTTATGGGCCTTAGGAGGGAGCACACCTGCCCACAGAGGGGTGGTGCCCCCCAAAGGAAGGAGGCTGAATTGGAGTAGGAGGACGGGGCGGCGCCCCCCTCTTTCCCTCCTCCCCCCTCTCTTCCCTTCTCCCCCCTTCCGGTAAAAGGAAAGGGGAACGAATCCTACTAGGAGCCCCAGTAGGACTCCTCCTACTTGGGACACACCTAGGGCTGGCTCCCTCCCCCTCCCTCCTTTATATACGTGGGGAGGGGGCGCCTAGAACACACATCAGCTATTCCTAGCCATGTGTAGCGCCCCCTCCACAGTTTACGCCTCCGATCATATTCACGTAGTGCTTAGGCGAAGCCCTGCGCGGATCACTTCACCATCACCGTCACCACGCCGTCATGCCGACGGAACTCTCCACAACTCACGCCACCTGGAACACCACAGCATAATGGTGTGTCCAAACGTCTTAACCTTACTTTATTAGATATGGTGCGATCTATGATGTCTCTTACTGATTTACCACTATTGTTTTGGGGTTATGCATTAGAGACAGCTGCATTCACGTTAAATAGGGCACCATCTAAATCCATTAAGACGACACCGTATGAACTATAGGTTGGCAAGAAATCTAAGCTATCATTTCTTAAAGTTTGGGGTTGCGATGCTTATGTGAGAAAGCTTCAGCCTGATAAGCTCGAACCCAAATAGGAGAAGTGCGTCTTCATAGGACACCAAAAAGAAACTGTTGGGTACACCTTCTATCACAGATTTGAAGGCAAGATCTTTGTTGCTAAGACTACATCCTTTCTATTGAAGGAGTTTTCTCTCGAAAGAAGTGAGTGGGAGGAAAGTAGAACTTGATGAGGTAATTTTACCTTCTCTCCAATTGGAAAATAGCTCATCACTAGAGAGGAAGCTAATGATAATAATCATGAAACTTTGGATCAAGTTACTATCGAACCTCGTAGGTCAACCAGAGCACGTTCCGCACCAGAGTGGTACGACAATCCTGTCCTGGAAGTCATGTTACCAGACCATGACGAACCTACAAACTGTGAAGAATCTATGATGAGCCCAGATTCCGACAGATGGCTTGAGGCCATGAAATCTGAGATAGGATCCATGTATGAGAACAAAGTGTGGACTTTGGTGGATTTGCCCAATGATCGGTAAGCCATTAAGAATAAATAGTTCTTCAAGAGGTAGACAGACATTGATGGTAGTGTTACAATCTACAAAGCTCGACTTGTCGCAAAAGGTTTTCGACAAGTTCAAGGTGTTAACTACGATGGCATTTTCTCACTCGTAGCAATGCTTAAGTCTGTCCGAATCATGTTAGCAATTGCCGCATTTTATGAAATCTAGCAAATGGATGTCAAAACTGCATTCCTTAATGAATTTCTTAAAGAAGAGTTGTATATGATGCAACCAGAAGGTTTTGTTGATCCTAAAAGTGCTAACAAAGTGTGCAAGCTCCAACAATCCATCTATGGACTGGTGCAAGCATCTCGGAGTTGGAATATACGCTTTGATGAGGTGATCAAAGCATATGGTTTTATACAGACTTTCGGAGAAGCCTATATTTACAAGAAAGTGAGTGCGAGATCTATAGCATTTCTAATATTATATGGGGATGACATATTGTTGATTGGAAATGATATGGAATTTTTGGATAGCATAAAAGGATACTTGAATAAAAGTTTTGCAATGAAAGACCTCGGTGAAGCTACTTATATATTGGGCATCAAGATCTATAGGGATAGATCGAGACGCTTAATAGGACTTTCAAAAAGCACATACCTTGACAAGATTTTGAAGAAATTCAAAATGGATCAGTCAAAGAAAGAGTTCTTGCCTGTGTTACAATGTGTGAAGTTGAGAAAGACTCAAAGCCCGACCACGGCAGAAAATAGAATGAGAATGAAAGTCATTCCATATGCCTCAGCTATAGGTTCTATGAAGTATGCTATGTTGTTTACCAGACCTATTGTGTACCTTGCCATGAGTTTGGCAAGAGGGTACAATAGTGATCCAGGAGTGGATCACTGGACATCGGTCAAAGTTATTCTTAGAGGACTAAGGAAATATCTCTCGGTTATGGAGGTGATAAAGAGTTCGTCGTAAAGAGTAACATCGATGCAAGCTTTTACACCGATCTAGATGATTCTGAGTCTCAATCTGGATACGTATTGAAAGTGGGAGCAATTAGCTAGAGTAGCTCCATGCAGAGCATTGTAGACATAGAAATTTGCAAAATACATACGGATCTGAATGTGACAGACCCATTAACTAACCTTCTCTCACAGGAAAAACATGATCACACCTTGTTACTCTTTGGGTGTTAATCACATGGCGATGTGAACTAGATTATTAACTCTAGTAAACCCTTTGGGTGTTAATCACATGGTGATGTGAACTATTGGTGTTAAATCACATGGCGATGTGAACTAGATTATTGACTCTAGTGCAAGTGGGAGACTGAAGGAAATATGCCCTAGAGGCAATAATAAGGTTGTTATTTTATATTTCCTTATATCATGGTAAATGTTTATTATTCATTCTAGAATTGTATTAACCGAAAACTTTATACATGTGTGAAAACATAGACAAAACACCGTGTCCCTAGTAAGCCTCTACTAGACTAGCACGTTAATCAAAGATGGTTAAGTTTCCTAACCATAGACATGTGTTGTCATTTGATGAACAGGATCACATCATTAGGAGAATGATGTGATGGACAAGACCCATTCGTTAGCTTAGCATGTTGATCGTTCAGTTTAATTGCTATTGCTTTCTTCATGTCAAATACATATTCCTTCGACTATGAGATTATGCAAATCCCAGATACCAGAGGAATACCTTGTGTGCTATCAGATGTCACAATGTATTTGGGTGATTATAAAGATGCTCTACAAGTATCTCCGAAGGTGTATGTTGGGTTGGCATAGATCGAGATTAGGATCTATCACTCCGAGTATCGGAGAGGTATCTCTGGGCCCTCTCGGTAATGCAGATCATAATAAGCCTTGCAAGTAATGTGACTAATGAGTTATTTGTGGGATGATGTATTACAGAACAAGTAAATAGACTTGCCGGTAACGAGATTAAACTAGGTTTGAACATACCAACGATCAAATCTCGGGCAAGTAACATACCGATGACAAAGGGAATAACGTATGTTGTCATAACAGTTCGACCGATAAAGATCTTCGTAGAATATGTGGGAGCCAATATGAGCATCCAAGTTCCGCTATTGGTTATTGACCGAAGAGGTGTCTCGGTCATGTCTACATAGTTCTCGAACCCGTAGGGTCCGCACGCTTAACGTTTGATGACGATTTGTATTATATGAGTTATGTGATTTGGTGACCGAATGTTGTTCGGAGTCTCAGATGAGACCATGGACATGACGAGGAGTCTCAAAATGGTCGAGAGGTAAAGATTTATATATAGGATGATAGTATTCAGACACTGGAAGTGTTTCGGAATGTATCGGGTACATATTGGAGTACCAGGGGGATTACCGGGACCCCCCCCCCCCCAGGGGGGGGGGAATATGGGCCATATGGGCCTTAGGAGGGAGCACACCTGCCCACAGAGGGGTGGCGCCCCCCAAAGGTAGGAGGCCGAATTGGAGTAGGAGGACGGGGCGGCGCCCCCCTCTTTCCCTCCTTCCCCCTCTCTTCCCTTCTCCCCCCCTTCCGGTAAAAGGAAAGGGGGACGAATCCTACTAGGAGCCCCAGTAGGACTCCTCCTACTTGGGACGCACCTAGGACTGGCTCCCTCCCCCTCCCTCCTTTATATACGTGGGGAGGGGGCGCCTAGAACACACATCAACTATTCCTAGCCGTGTGTGGCGCCCCCTCCACAGTTTACGCCTTCGGTCATATTCACGTAGTGCTTAGGCGAAGCCCTGCGCGGATCACTTCACCATCACCGTCACCACGCCGTCATGCCGACGGAACTCTCCCTCGACACTTTGCTGGATCATGAGTTTGAGGGACATCATCGAGCTGAACGTGTGCAGAACTCGGAGGTGTCGTACGTTCGGTGCTTGATTGGTCGGAACGAGAATAAGTTCAACTACATCAACCGCGTTCTCAAACGCTTCCGCCTTCGGTCTACGAGGGTACGTGGACACACTCTCCCCCACTCGTTGCTATGCATCTCCTATATAGATCTTGCATGAGCGTAGGATTTTTTTTGAAATTGCATGCTAGGTTTCCCAACACCTAGGCGCGCCCCTAGGGGGGCTGAGGGCTTGTAGGCCCCTCGGGTGTCCTCCAACCCCAATTCTTGCACTATATATTCCCAAATATTCCCAAACCATCAGAGAGAGCCACCAAAATACTTTTCCGCCGCCACAAGCCTTTGTTCCCGTGAGATCCCATCTTGTGGCCTTCTTCGGCACCCTGTCGGAGGGGGATTCAATCACGGAGGGCATCTACATCAACCTTGCTGCCCTTCCGATGAAGCGTGAGTAGTTTACCACGGACCTAAGGGTCCATAGCTAGTAGCTAGATGGCTTCTTCTCTTTCTATGGTCTTCAATACCATGTTCTCCTCGATGTTCTTGGAGTTCTGTCCGATGTAATATTCTTTTGGCGATTTGTTTGTCGAGATCCGATGAATTGTGGATTTATGATCAGATTATCTATGAATATTATTTAAGTCTTTTCTGAACTCCTTTATGTATGATCAAATATCTTTGTATTTCTATTCGAATTATTGGTTTGCTTTGTCCAACTAGATTTGTTTTTCTTGCAATGGGAGAGGTGCTTAGTTTTGGGTTCAATCTTGCGGCGTCCTCACCCAGTGACATAGTAGGTGTAGCTAGGAACGTATTGTATTGTTGTCATCAAGGGTAAAAAGAGGGGGGTTTCATCATATTGCTTGAGTTTATCCCTCTACATCACGTCATCTTACTTAAGGCGTTACTCCGTTCTTATGAACTTAATACTCTAGATGCATGCTGGATAGTGGTCGATGTGTGGAGTAATAGTAGTAGATCAGACAGGAGTCGGTCTACTTGACATGGACGTGATGCCTATATTCATGATCATTGCCTTGGATATTGTCATAACTTTGAGATTTTCTATCAATTGCTCGACAGAAATTTTGCACCCACCGTATGTTTTGTTTCAAGAGAGAAGCCTCTAGTGAAACCTATGGCCCCCGGGTCTATTTCCCATCATATATTTTCTGATCTATAAACCAAAAAACCCAAAAATATTTTGCTGCAATTTATTTAGATATACTTTAGTTTGCTCTTGTATTTATATTTTATACCTATCTCTATTAGATCTCACTCTTGTTCGAGACCGTGAAGGGATTGACAACCCCTTTTTCGCGTTGAGTGCAAGTGTTTGTTAGTTTGTGCAGGTGCATAGATTGGAGACTTGCTTGTGCCTCCTACTGGATTGATACCTTGGTTCTTAACTGAGGGAAATACTTATCTCTACTTTGCTGCATCACCCTTTCCTCTTCAAGGGAAAAATCAACGCAAACTCAAGAAGTAGCAGGAAGAATTTTTGGCGCCATTGCTGGGGAGGTTCTACATCAAGCCTACCAAGTAACCCATCATAAACTCCCATATCTTGCATTACATTATTTGCCATTTGCCTCTCGTTTTCCTCTACCCCACTTCTAAAACCTTTTTAGAAAAACACAAAAATATTTGCCTTTTTATTCGCCCTCCTTTCGTTTGCTTTTTCGTTTGCCTTTTGTTTGCTTGTGTGCTAGATTGTTTTCTTGCCATCATGTCTGAATTTGGGGAGGTTATCATTTAAAAGGATAGTAATAATCTTTAGGAAAACTTTGATGACTTTGCTAATAGTGATCCTCATGAAGAACCTACTATCACGCGTACTAAAAAACTCTTTGTAGGTAGCGGTAATATCATTGGAAAATGGGTTATTCAACATTTCTTTACTTGTGTCGGTATGATACCCATGCTAGGAGGATCAATACTTAATAAAACGATTATCCTTGCGGATGCAATATCTTTGCTCATAGTTGAATTTGAAAGACAATTTGTTCACATGCATCCATGCATACAAAGGCTTTTACTAGAATTTTCCAATATTCATGATCCTTCCGTTAAGCATGTCACCACTATATTTTTAGCTCATGAGTTTAGATTCATTATGAAAGAAGCTGATGAAATATTTTCTCATTGTAATATTAATGGTGGTTGTCCTCCTATAGAAGAGATCTTTTTTATTCAAGAAGAAAGTAGGAGATTACAATCTCTGGATTATGCCGCTTACAATGAAAACCTAAGAAAGAAGGTCCCTACTGATGTTTTGATTGATAAAATTTCTGAACTTAATGATAATTTTGCTATACAAAATAACGGATTAGGGTTTGTGCTTAGATGTAAACTTAGGGAGTTCAATCAAAGGAACGTTTATAATGAAGAAATAATTATCAAGTACAAAGGGCCGAAGGAGGATCCTATCCCTCCCAAACTTGATCTTATAGATCCTTACCCTATTAAATTTAGCCCCTTTGATTATTTTTTCTTGCCACAAAGAAAGCTTGCTGCTGAAAGGAGGAAGTATGAGACGAGCATGGATGATCTCCCTCACTTCTATTACAATACCTAGATCTATGTTTTATACCTAGCTAGGGGCGTTAAACAATAGCGCTTGTTGGGAGGCAACCCAATTTTATTTTTGTGTTTTTTGTTATTGGTTCTGTTTTTCAATAATTACACATTATTACTTCTGTAGTAGTTGTGTTTTGGTGTTTTAATTAGTCTTTGAGCCAAGTAAGACCATTGGGATGGTCTATGGTGATAGTTGATTTGATCTTGCTGAAAAATAAAAAACGTTTGCGCTAATTGCCGGAATTTAAAAAAAATCACAGAAATGTGCTTTTTTCTGATTTTTTCACACAAGATTGATATACAAATTTCCTAGATTGTCCTAATTTTTCAGAATTTTTGGAGTTACATAAGTATACAAAGTTTTCAGATAGCTACAGACTGTTCTGTTTTTGACAGATTCTATTTTTCTATGTGTTGTTTGCTTATTTTGATGAATCTATGGGTAGTATCAGGGGGTATGAACCATGGAGAAGTTGGAATACAATAGATATAACACCACTATAAATTTAGAATGAGTTCACAACAGTACCTAAAGTGGTGATTTATTTTATTATACTAACGGATCTCATGAGTTTTCTGTTGAGTTTGGTGTTGTGAAGTTTTCAAGTTTTGGGTAATGATTTGATGGACTATGGAATAAGGAGTGACAAAAGCCTAAGCTTGGGGATGCCCAAGGCACCCAAGGTAATATTCCAGGACAACCAAGCATCTAAGCTTGGGGATGCCCCGGATGGCATCCCCTCTTTCATCTTCAATCTATCGGTAAATTTAGTTGAGGCTATATTTTTATTCACCACATGATATGTGTTTTGCTTGGAGTGTCTTGTATGATATGAGTCCTTCCTTTTTAGTTTGCCACAATCATCCTTGCTGTACACACCTTTTGAGAGGGACACACATTAATCATGAATTTATTAGAATACTCTATGTGCTTCACTTATATCTTTTAAGCTAGGCAGTTTGCTCTAGTGCTTCACTTATTTCTTTTTAGAGCATGGCGGTGGCTTTGCTTTATAGAAATTGTTGAACTCTCATGCTTCACTTATATTATTTCGAGAGTCTTTAAACAGCATGGAATTTTCTTAGGTTATGAATTTAGTTCTAATATGATGGGCATCCAAGAGGGATATAATAAAAACTTTCATATAAAGAGCATTAAATACTGTGAGAAGTTTGATTCCTTGCATATTGTTTTGAGATATAAAGATGGTGATATTAGAGTCATGCTAGTGAGTAATTGTGGATTGGTAGAAATACTTGTGTTAAAGTTTGTGATTCCCGTAGCATGCACGTATGGTGAACCGTTATGTGATGAAGTCGGAACATGATTTATTTTTTGATTGTCATCCTTTGTGTGGAGGTCGGGAGCGCGTGATGGTTAACTCCTTCCAACCTCTCCCCTAGGAGCATGCGTGTAGTACTTTGTCATGATGACTAATAAATGTTTGCAATATGTATGTGGGTTATTTATGATTAATGTTGAGTCCATGGATTATATGCACTCTCACCCTTCCACCATTGCTAGCCTCTCTAGTACTGCGCAACTTTCGTCGGTACATTAAAGACACCATATACCCTTCCTCAAAACAACCACCATAGCTACCTATTGTGGAATTTCCATAGACATTCCTAGATATATTGCCATGCAACTTCCACCGTTCCATTCATTATGACACACCATCATTGTCATATTGCTTTGCATGATCGTAAGATAGTAGCATGATGTTTTCATGTCTTGTCCTTTTTTTGATGTCATTTGCTACGCTAGATCATTGTACATCTCGGTACACCGCCGGAGGCATTCATATAGTCATATTTTGTTCTAGTATCGAGTTGTAATTCTTGAGTTGTAAGTAAATAAAAGTGTGATGATCATCATTATTGGAGCATTGTCCCATGTGAGGAAAGGATGATGGAAGCTATGATTCCCTCACAAGTTGGGATGAGTCTCCGGACTTTATAAAAAAATAAAAGTGGTCAAAGAAGCCCAAATAAAAGAAAAGAGGCCAAAGAAGCCCCAAAAAATGAGAGAAAAGAGAGAAGAGACAATGTTACTATCCTTTTCCCACACTTGTGCTTCAAAGTAGCACCATGTTCTTCATGATAGAGAGTCTCCTATTTTGTCACTTTCATATACTAGTGGGAATTTTACATTATAGAACTTGGCTTGTATATTCCAATGATGGGCTTCCTCAAATTTCCCTAGGTCTTATTGAGCAAGCGAGTTGAATGCACACCCACTTAGTTTCTTTTTGAGCTTTCATACACTTATAGCTCTAGTGCATCTATTGCACGGCAATCCCTACTCATTCACATTGGTATCTATTGATGGGCATCTTCATAGCCCGTTAATACGCCTAGTTGATGTGAGACTTTCTCCTTATTTTTGTCCTATCCACAACCACCATATTCTATTCCACCTATAGTGCTATATCCATGGCTCACGCTCATGTATTACGTGAAAGTTAAAAAAGTTTGAGAATACTAAAGTATGAAACAATTGCTTGACTACGGGGTTGTGCATGATGAAATACTTTGTGTGATGAAGATGGAGCATAGCCAGACTATATGATTTTGTGGGGATAACTTTCTTTGGCCATGTTATTTTGAGAAGACATAATTAATTTTTATTAGTATGCTTGAAGTATTATTGTTTTTATGTCAATATTAAACTTTTGTTTTGAATCTTATGAATCTGAATATTCATGCCACAATAAAGAAGATTACATGGATAAATATGTTAGGTAGCATTCCACATCAAAAAATCTGTTTTTATCATTCACCTACTCGAGGAAGAGCAGGAATTAAGCTTGGAGCAATGATAACACATTGAGGAACAAGTAATGCTAACTCATGGGTCGAAGACAAATCTCTCGCAGCGAAGAAGATCACAGTCTCTTACTGGCAAGTATTTGCATGGAACACAAAGAGATTTCTCTCACAACTTCCATATGATTTGGGTTCAGCATCAGAGAATCAAAGTTTCGAACGCTACACCCCTCTTAATAGTACGGTGGTCCTATGACTCAATAAACAGAAGAAGAACAATGAAATAAATGCTATGTCTTCACTTTGTCTTCATTCTTCCACGGACGCAGTCATTTTCCTCGAACAGACACCAAACCAATTGCCTAAACTTCAACAATTTTTAGGGGTCACTCTTGTTAACATCATCTTCGGTGATAACCTTTGCTGCAACGCAGGGAGATTATCTTCGTCGTTTATATCAAACTCCCCGATATCTCAGGGACCTTTTACTCTATGTGCACTAGCAAACACATAAGTCCCATACTGTTTATGTCAACAAACTCCAAAACATAAGGGGCCTATCATTGCACGAACCGGAGGCTAGAAGGCGAAGGAGTAGGCCACAAGGCACATGGGCGCGTCTAGGGGGTGGCTGCGTCCATGTTGCTTGTGGGCCCCTTGTTTCTCCATTTGACCTAATTTCAAATTTATAAATTCTCTAAAATCGGGAAACCAATAGATAGCCACCCAAAATACTTTTTCCACCGCTGCAAGGTTTTGTTCTTGCGAGATCCCATCTGGAGGCCTTTTCTAGCACTCCGCCAGAGGGGGAATCGGTCATGGAGGGCATCTACATAACCCTTGCCGCCCTTCCGATGATGTGTGAGTAGTTTACCATAGACTTACGGGTCCATAGCTAGTAGCAAGATGGCTTCTTCTCTCTCTTTGATCTTCAATACAATGTTCTCCTCGATGTTCTTGGAGATCTATTTGATGTAAACCTTTTTTGCGGTGTGTTTGTTGGGATCCGATGAATTGTGGGTTTATGATCGGATTATCTACGAATATTATTTGAGTCTTCTATGAACCCTTTTATTCATGATTATTATAGCTTTGTATTTATCTTTGATCTATCCATTTGGTTTGGCCAACTAGATTGAGTTATCTTGCAACGGGAGAGGTGATTTGTGATGGGTTTGATCTTGCGGTGCTCAGTCCCTGTGACAGAAAGGAACATGCCACGTATTTGTGTCATTGAAATTAAGGATAAAACGATGATTTTTATTCATATTGATTGGATTTACTTTGTCTACATCATGTCATCTTGCTTAAGGCGTTACTCCATTCTTTATGAACTTAATACTCTAGATGCATGCTGGATAGCGGTCGATGTGTGGAGTAATAGTAGTAGATGCAGGCAGGAGTGAGTCTACTTGTCTCGGATGTGATGTCTATATACATGATCATTGCCTTGGATATCATCATAACTATGCGCTTCTCTATCCATGGCCCAACAGTAATTTGTTTACCTACCGTATGCTTTTTGTTTGAGAGAGAATCCTTTATTGAAAACTATGCCCCCGCGTCTATCTTTATCATATATTAAAATCCAAAAATACCTTGCTGCAATTTATTTAATTTAATTTATTATGTTTGTTTATCTATATATCACAAAGAGATTTAAAAAATGCCTCTGGCAATGTACCAGGATGTGCAATGATCTAGCGTAACATGTATGAAAAATGATGAAGGGTGGCTGAACCACAACTACTATGTCAGCTATATGATCATGCAAAGCAATATGACAATGAATGCTCAAGTCATCAAATGGAAGCGGTGGAAGTTGCATGGCAATATATCTCGGAATGGCCATGGAAAAGCCATAATAGGTAGGTATGGTGGCCTTTTTGAGGAAGATATAATAAGGCTTATGTGTGATAGAGCGTATCATATCACGGGGTTTGGAGGCACCGGCAAAGTTTGCACCGACTCTTGATGTGAGAAAGGGCAATGCACGGTACCGTAGAGGCTAGCAAATTGGAAAAATGTAAGAGTGTGTATAATCCATGGACTCACATTAGTCATAAAGAACTCATATAGTTATTGCAAATTTATTATCCCTCGAAGCAAAGTACTACTACGCATGCCCCTAGGGGGATAGATTGGTAGGAAAAGACCATCGCTCGTCCCTGACCGCCACTCATAAGGAAGACAATCAATAATAAATCATGCTCCAACTTCATAGCATAACGAGAGACTATACGTTCATGTTTCGGGAATCACAAACCTTAACACCAATGTTCCTACTAACCACAACCGTTTACTAGTACCTCCCACATATTATCATCTCTATATCTCAAAACTATTGCAAGGAATCATATCTTATTCAGTGATCCATAAGTTTTATGTAGGATTTTATGACTAACCATGCAAATGACCAATTCCTTTTGACTCTCTAAATATATATAAGTGAAGCACAAGAGATTAATTCTTTCTACAAAAGACCATGCTCTAACAAGTATAAGTGAAGCAAAATAGCATTCTACAGCAGTTTTCTATGTGAAGAGAAACATGCAATACAAACTTCAAATGATATAGTGAAGCACATGAATCATTATATAAAGCCATACTCAAAAGATATAAGCGACGTGCAATGAGCATTCTATAAATCAACCATGGACTATCTCATACCAGCATGGTGCATAAAAGAAAATTGAAAATTAAGCAAAAGACGCTCCAAGATTTGCACATATCACGTGAACGAAACAAAGAAAAAATATATCAATACTTGTTGAAGAAAGATGAGATGCCTTCCGGGGCATCCCCAAGCTTAGACGCTTGAGTCTCCTTGAATATTTACTTGGTGTTCCTTGGGCATCCCCAAGCTTGAGCTCTTGCGTCTCCTTCTTCTCCTCATATTGAGACCTCCTCAATCTTTGATCACTTCATCCACACAAAACTCAACAGAAAGCTCGGTAAGATCCGTTAGTATAATAAAGCAAATCACTACTCTATACTGTTGTAAACCAATTCATATTTTGTTTTTGCATTGTGGCTACTGTAATATAACTTTTCCATGGCTTATACCACCGATAGAATTGATAGTTTCATCAAAACAAGCAACATAATGCATCAAAAATAGAATCTGTCTTAAACAGGACAGTCTGTAGTAACCTCAACACTACCATACTTCTGTAACTCCAAAAATTATAAAAAATTAGGACAATGTAAACAATTTTTATATCAAGACTATGCAAAAAGTTTCAGAAACGTTTGACATTCCAGTATAAAAATGAAAATTCACGCGCTACGGCCAAAGTTTCTGTTTTTGCACCGCACAAACCAACATGCAATCCAATCATACTAAAGGCAAATCTTGGCACATAATTTTTATAATACAATGGATTTGTACAAGGGGATACTTATTTTTGTGAGAATATTCATGAAAAATTCTACATTGTTTCCATGAGCATCAGCACAAGTGTTCAAGGTCGACCCTCACTTCTCCAATGCATCACCTTTCAATTGCTTCTCTTTTTAAAAAGTTTTTAGGTTTCCCTCTATATTTTTTTTGTTTTTAAAATTTATAAAAGAACTCAACAGAAATAAATGACTCTCTAAAACTTTCGGGTTGTCTCCCTAGCAGCGGTTTCTTTAAAGCCATTAATCTAGGCGTAAAGTGCTCAAGTAATGAATCCACCCGGATCCCAAGGTATATCAAAGACAATTATAATTAGCAATGATTTGGCATTTAGTAGTGAGCACAAAGCAACATATATCAAGCAATGACAAAGTCTAACTCTCTTCCTATGCATCGGCATGTCATACAAGAACAATTCATGCACATCAAGTAAAGGCCAATACATAGCATAAGCAGTTTCTTGCAATTTTATCGTATCGGGAACATAAAGAGGTGGAGATATAGTTCCTCTCTCATAATAATTGCAAGTAGGAGCAGAAAGCACATGCATATTACATTCATCAAAATTATCATGTGCAACGGTAAAAGGCAACCCATCAATATAGTCCTTAATAAGAACAAACTTCTCCGATATAGTGTAGTTTGGAGAATTCAAAAAGATTATAGGACTATCATGTGTGGGTGCAATAGCAACAATTTCATGTTTAACATAAGGAACAATAGCAAGTTCATATCCATAAGCATAATTCATATTGGCATCTTGGCCACAAGCATAGCAATCATCAAGTTCATCAATAAGGGATATTTCAAACGAATCAACGGGATCATAGCAATTATCATAGCATTCATCCTTCGGTAAGCATGAAGGGAAATTAAATAATGTATGAGTTGAAGAGTTACTCTCATTAGAAGGTGGGCATGGGTAGCTAATCCGCTCTTCCTCCTTTTGTTGTTCGCTCTCCTCATCATCTCTTTCATCCAATGATCTCACAGTTTCGTCAATTTCGTCTTCCATAAACTCCTGCAAAATGTTAGTCTCTTCTTGGACAGCGAAGAAGTCCTCAATATATGGTTTAATATAAGAATTAGAAGAAGAATTTTCATAGCAATATTTAAGTATCGCAAAATTTCTAGATTCGTAAAGAGTAGCATCATACTTTTCAATCAAAGAAGCAACTCCATAGGCACCCTTAAAAGCAACAAATTATTCAATATGTTCAATATCAAAGCAATTATAAACACCCTTGGCATAAGAAGATAAGATTTCATTATCCTTACACTCACATTGGAAGAGAAGGTGTTTCTTAGGGTCTTCGGAACAACAAATAAAATCATGTATTTCACATAAATTCAAAGCATAGCAATACAAACTATTAATATGATGCCACAAAAGTTTCCCTTTCTGAGATAAGCGGTGTCGCACAAAATAACCATGCTCATTTAATGATTTTTGCTCAACTTAGATAGTTGGGTTTTCAGCACGAGAACAAATGGATCAAAGATGATCCAAATAGAAAGCTTCAGTAGTATGATAGATTTTGGGTGATTATTTAACCATTGGTTTAGTAGGTACAACTATTTTTTTGGTATTTTGCGCTTCCTACCCATAACTAGAGATACAAAACAAGAGCACAAAATAAAAATTACTTAGTGATAAAGCAAACAAGCACACATGAGAGTATTCACCCCATGCTATTGCTCCCCGGCAACGGCACCAGAAAAAGGTCTTGATAACCCACAAGTATAGGGGATCGTTTGTAGCCTTCTTCAATAAATAAGAGTGTCGAACCCAACGAGGAGCTAAAGGTAGAACAAATATTCCCTCAAATTCTATCGACCACCGATACAACTCTACGCACACTTGAAACTATTTGGCAAGAATAAAACTATGAGTACTTTGCGAGAATAAAACTATGAATAAATTGCAAGGTAATAAAAGCGGATAGCTTTGTCAACAAGAAAGTCATTTGTCCCTAGGCAATCGATAACAAGTACCGGTAATCATTCTTGCAATTTTATATGAGGGAGAGGAATGAGCTAACATACTTTCTCTACTTGGATCATATGCACTTATGATTCGACCCCTAGCAAGGATCCACAACTGCTAAAGATCATTAAGGTCGTGAAACTCAACCATAGCATCAAGTATCAAGTCCTCTTTACTCCCATACGTGATACCCCACTTACTCGGGTTTAAGCTTTTGTCACTCTCGCAACCCACCATAAGCGAACCATGAACATATTGCAACACCCTACAGCGGGGGCCCCTCATGTTTGCACGAGACGGAGGGCACCATAGGACAACACCATAAATAAGATATACAATCATACCAACTAAGATCACGATTAACCCATAGGACAAAACGGATCTACCCAAACATCATAGGATAACCATAGATCATTGGGAAATAATATATGGAGTTGAGCACCATGTTTAAGTAGAGATTACAGCAGGGAGAAGAGGTGTTACACCTCTGCATAGAGGGGGAGAGTTTTGGTGTTGATGGTAGCAAGATTGTTGATGTAGATCATCGTCATGATCCTAGCCCCGGCGGCACTCCAGCGCCACCGGGAGAGAGGGGGGAGAGAGGCCCCCTCCTTCTTCTTCTTCCTTGCCCCCCTAAATGGGAGGAGAGTTCCCCTCTGGTCCATGGCCTCCAAGGCTCCGAGATTGGATCTCCCTCTCTGTTCCCTTCTGTTTCGCGTTCTCTAGATCTGGCCCTTCACGGTTTCTTAAATTCCCAGAGATCCGTAACTCCGATTGCGCTAAAAAATTTACATGATTTTTTCCATAAATTATCTTTCTTGCGTCAGAAGAAGGGCTCCAACCAACGTTCGAGGAGGGCACAAGACACCAGGGCGCGCCTGGGCCCTGTTGGCGTGCCCTGGTGGGTAGTGGGCACTGTGGGCCCCCGTTTGCGTTGATTCCACCTCCTAAAAATCACATATATTCCAAAATAATTCTCCATAGATTTTTATCGCGTTTGGACTTCGTTTGATATGGATTTTTTGCAAAACAAAAACATGCAACAAACTGGAACTGGCACTGGGCACTGGATAAGTAAGTTAGTCCAAATAAATCATACAAAAAGTTGCAAAAAGTATGTAAAAGTTGAATAATATTGGCATGAAACAATCAAAAATTATAGATATGACGGAGGCATATCGCTGAGTCACTTGGGATTTATATGTATTGATTGATACGTCTCCGTCGTATCTACTTTTCCAAACACTTTTGCCCTTGTTTTGGACTCTAACTTGTATGATTTGAATGGAACTAACCCAGACTGACGCTGTTTTCAGCAGAATTGCCATGGTGTTGTTTTATGTGCAGAAAACAAAAGTTCTCGGAATGACCTGAAACTCCACGGAATATCTTAGAATAAATAATAAATAATCCTCGCCAAAGATGAAGACCAGGGGGACCACACCCTGTTCACGAGGGTGGGAGGCGCGCCCCTCCCCCCTGGATGCGCCCCCCTACCTCGTGGGCCCCCTGGTGGCCCTCCGACGCCAACTCCAACTCCATATATTGGCTTTCAGGGAGAAAAAAATCAAAGAGAAAGTTTCATCGCGTTTTACGATACGGAGCCGCCGCCAAGCCCTAATCTCTCTCAGGAGGGCTGATCTGGAGTCCGTTCGGGGCTCCGGAGAAGTGGATTCGTCGCCGTCATCATCATCAACCATCCTCCATCACCAATTTCATGATGCTCACTGCCGTGCGTGAGTAATTGCATCGTAGGCTTGCTGGACGGTGATGGGTTGGATGAGATTTATCATGTAATTGAGTTAGTTTTGTTAGGGTTTGATCCCTAGTATCCATTATGTTCTGAGATTGATGTTGCTATGACTTTGCTATGCTTAATGCTTGTCACTAGGGCCCGAGTGCCATGATTTCAGATCTGAACCTATTATGTTTTCATGAATATATGTGCGTTCTTGATCCTATCTTGCAAGTCTATAGTCACCTACTATGAGTTATGATCCGGCAACCCCGAAGTGACAATAATCGGGACCACTCCCGGTGATGACCGTAGTTTGAGGAGTTCATGTATTCACTATGTGCTAATGCTTTGTTCCGGTTATCTATTAAAAGGAGGCCTTAATATCCCTTAGTTTCCAATAGGACCCCGCTGCCACGGGAGGGTAGGACAAAAGATGTCATGCAAGTTCTTTTCCATAAGCACGTATGACTATATACGGAATACATGCCTACATTACATTGATGAACTGGAGCTAGTTCTGTGTCACCCTATGTTATGACTGTTACATGATGAACTACATCCGGCATAATTATCCATCGCTAGTCTGGTGCCTATGAGTTTTCCATATACTGGTTTACGCTTATTTACTTTTCCGTTGCTACTGTTACAATCACTACAAAAATACCAAAATCATTACTTTTGCTGTCTTTACTTTGTTACCGTTGCCACCACTATCATATTACTTTGCTACTAAACACTTTGCTGTAGATACTAAGTTTCCAGGTGTGGTTGAATTGACAACTCAGCTGCTAATACTTGAGAATATTCTTTGGCTCCCCTTGTGTCGAATCAACAAATTTGGGTTGAATACTCTACCTCGAAAACTGTTGCGATCCCCTATACTTGTGGGTTATCATTGATCACTATGAAGAATCTGAAGGATGATAGAACCAAGATCGTTCCCTCTAGGACGAGGGGAGGTAAGGAACCGTTATCTAGCTCGGCACTTGATTCACCTTCTGTTTTGAGTAAGCTTGCGACACCACCACCTGCTATTAATTCTGATATGTCGCAAGTAATAGATGATGCTACTTCTTCTATGAATGATGCTATTGATGATGATAGTACCTTGCTTGATGATACTATTCCACTAGGTGAATATCTTGATGAACAACTTGCTAAAGCTAAAGAATTTGAGAATGTTGAAACCGTTGAAATTACTGGAACTGATGAAATTATTGAAAGTAAAAATTATGATTAACATATTGGGCCTAGCTATCCTAGATATGAAATCCTAAGATACCTAAGGGTTATGTTATGGATGGAGAGATAGCTAGGGAATTTCTTGCTTGTAATGATAGAGATAATCTTAAGAAATACTATGTAAGCTTAAAGAAAAATCTTTGAATGCTAGAACGAAATATGATCCTAAGTTTGCTACTTCACCTATCTTTGTTACTTATAAGGATTATGAATTCTCTATCGATCCTGAGTTAATTACTTTGGCTGAATCCGATCCTTTCCATGGTTATGGAAATGAAACCGTTGTGGCACATCTTACTAAGTTGAATGATATAGCCACCCTATTTTCTCATGAGGAAACAAACGTTATTACTATATTCTTAAGTTGTTTTCTTTCTCGTTAAAGGGTGATGCTAAAATATGGTTTAATACTCTTGCTCCTAGTTGTGTGTGTAGTCCCTAGGATATGATATTTTACTTCTATGAAAAATATTTTCCTGCTCATAAGAAACAAACTACCTTACAGGAAATATTTAACTTTGTGAAAATTGAAGAAGAGAATCTCCCTCAAGCTTGGGGGAGTCTTCTCCAGTTACTTAATGCTTTGCCTGATCATCCTCTTAAGAAAAATGAAATACTTGGTATCTTTTAAAATGGACTAAGCGATGCTTCACTGGTACAGCGAGGTGCTATACAAACAGTTTTTAACCCCGTTCCGCAACGACATTTGGAACCGTCGCCAAGTGAGTGACTGCGATAGGGGGGTCCTTCCCGCATGACCCAGAAACCGTCGGGGATAGGGAGCATTGATGCATACAGTTGTCCCTATATAACCGTTTCTCATATCTCGAATATCCCAAACGTTTCATCCTTGCTACTCGTTTGTGCTTGCATAGCCATCGTAGTCAGAGTTTTGTGGTTTTACCTAAAACTAGGCACATTCCAGGCACAGTAGTTTTCCAGGCACGTACCAAACTCGCTCTACATTTACGATGCCTGGCACATCACAAATGGTTCATGATTGTAAACCGTGTACGATAGGTAGACAATCACACACATTTAGTTTTCTCGCACCATTTGTGATAGTGTCTGACATCACACACGCTTTGCAAATGCAACTGTGTACATTGTTACACACGTTTCCTCTCTATGAACCGTGTCGGATTATGATGTATATTGCACACACTGTGCTTTATAGACCGTGTGTGTGCCGTAATGACCTGCACACCGTAATTTCACCCTAATGTAATTGCTCCTATTTAAAATTGTACCTAATTTGAACTTGAAAGTAGGCTATAGCTTTATTCATATCCATCAGGTTCAAATAACTAATGCATTATTCGATTCACAGGTACATATGTTCAACAATTACATAAGCACCAAATAAAGAATGATGAACCAGGGTTCTATACTTGTACTATTACAGATGGTAAAGAAAGAGGCGACAAACATTCTAGTTGTTGAACAAGGTGAAGCGGAATGGCCTTATTTTGCTCTCCTGGATGCAGAAGGCACACACAACTCTAGTCCAACCCCTTGTGATGGTCGACCGCCAATCATGTAGTTTGAGAGGTAATCTTGAGTAAACTGCTTCAGGATCCACTACAAAGGAAAAAAGATTCAGACATTGTCATCTAACACAACTCATTACGGGCAGTAAAAAGAAGGCTACAGAGTTCTTACTTACCATCTAGCAGTTCACTGTTGTCTTGCATAAAGTGTAAACAAATAGTTCGATTGACATCTTTTGACCCATTTTAATAGCAACCTTTATCTGTTTCCTCACTTGATGATGGTTCATGAATATCTCACTGCCCCCTACACAGAAAGGATCGAAGTGTGGATCTTTGGCAATGACATATGTACCTAAAAGTACCAAGTTAATATTAGAAGCTAAACAACAATTGCAAAATGATGTAGTACAACACTCCCTCCATCCCATTATATAAGATTTTATTACATGTATATCTAGACATCATCAGAACATTAAGGTAACACTCTTCCTTGCCGCTATGTAGCCTGGGATTGCATATTTAGTCATTCAGTACAATGCATGTTGCTATGTAGCCTCAGATATATTAAATATGGCCCTAGTTAACCTACTGATAAATGGGTTACAGATATATTCAGTGAAATGTCTGATTCTATGATTAATCCCTTACCAGCCCCCAGACTATATGGTACTAGCTACCGATATCCTGAACAGTGAGTACATATAAGCAATGCGATGAAACTAACCTCGATGGAAAACAACATTGTTCTCAATATTGTCCTGTATGAGTACATATAAAGGCATGTTAAGCACAAAACGCTAAACATCAACCAAATATATCCATGGTAGACAACATCTACAAATGATAGCTTCAGTGTGCAGGTTTAAGCATGCTAGTTAAGAAAAACAAGAAGTGGAAATGTGTGTTAACTGCATCAGGCATAACATTTAAAAACAAGCAAATAGTCATTCAAACTGGTATTGTGTAGGTCTAGGGTACACTAGTTATTGTTAAAAAATGAAAAGGCATGTTAACTGCAACATCCTTAACATCAACCAAATATCGTAATTCATAGTGGTATTGTTGAAACTGTTATTGATGAAATCGAACTAAATGGCAAATAATTGCACATATAGAGCATCACATTGTGAAGAACTAAAATAAACAAGGCATAAGGCCATCTCTAGTCGATCCTTTAAAAGTTAACGAACTAATACCCTTAGTGGATATAAATATACTCCAGCAATTTTTGGCCGTTTCTAGTCGATCCCCTAAACTTAATGTTGTAAACTTAAATTTGATCAAGTTCAAAGCAGGTTCAACCGAAAGTAGCATGCATTCAAACATAAACATAGATAGTTTTGCATAACCTAACATAAAACATAAATTTAAACTAAGCTAAACTACTTTCGATCAAAGTGGAGGTCGAGCCAATCCTTACTCGTGAGGTACGGTGTGCCGCGAGCCGGGCCCGGGCCGGTGCCATCGTTGGGGTCATTGGGGAAGACACTCCTCCACTCGTCGATGTCGATCTCCTCGTCCTCGCCGCCCACCTCGATGCCCTCCACGCCGCCATCCTCGCTACCTTCAACCTCATCATCGGAGGAGAGCACAATAACCTCGCTGCCCTCCACGCCGGCAAATATCACCCGCTCCGCCTCCATGAGCTCCGGGTGCTGCCGGTAGAGCTCTTGTATGTAGGCCTCGTTGGCGGCCTCGGCCTCGAGACGCTCCCATGCCTCGCGGTCCTCTCACACCATAGCCGATCTCTTCACCCCTGGCTCCGACAGAACGAGGTTGACCGGATGTGTGCCGAAGTGGAAATTGAGCCTAGCTGCCGCGCCGTGGTAGCGGACCTACCAGCGGTCGTACTCCATGGCCGCGAGCTCGGCCATGTGGAAGCTACCAAGCCACCGGCAGGCGTGTGTCTCCCGATCCGTAATCTCGGCGACCCACGTTCCCCATCGCCGCTGCTGAACCCCGAGGTAGGACCACGTCGGTGGCCGGGCCTGAGAAAGGACGGGGAAGTCCTCGAACTGGCGTAGGGGCGTGACGGTGGGCAGATTGGGCGACCAGCGACGACGGGTTGATGAAGATCCCGCGGAGGATGACTTAGACACCTCGGCGGCCGCCTCACCGGCATCGGGCGAAGAGGCCATGATAAACCTCTTTTTGGCCATTGGCTCCTCGAGCTCCCCGACACACAGGAAGAGGTTGAGGATGGAGGCAGCGGTGGCGACGACCTACCAATGGTTTCGAGCGAGGGAGGGGTGGTGTGTGTCTGTGTGAGCGGAGGTTTTGGGGCGTGTGTGGTGTGTGTGGAGTGGGGGAGGTGGTGTTTGAGGAAATACTGTGGCAACTAAAAATTTTACTAGGCGGGAGTAACAAGGCGGGGCTACTGAAAATTTGGATCAAGGGCAAGCAGATATTTTTGAGATTGCGAGGGATGTAGAGGCAGGAGTAAAGTGGCGGGGCAACTGTAAATTTGAATCAAGGGCGAGCATATATTTTTGAGATTGCGAGGGATGCAGAGGCGGGAGTAACAAGGCGGGGCTACTAAAAATTTGAATCAAGGGCGAGCAGATATTTTTGAGATTGTGAGGGATGCAGAGGCGGGAGTAAAATGTCGGGGCTACTGAAAATTTGAATCAAGGGATTGAAGAGTGGGAGTAACAGACTTTGCACACGGTCTGCACATACTAATCGTGTTCTATCAAACATTAAAACCTTCCAGGCGGTAGATATTTTCGAGATTACGAGGCAGTAGATATTTTCAACACTGGGAGACAAGCCTCGGGGAGCCCAATCTACTATGCTGATGTGAGTGACTGCATGGCACGAGCGTGGCACACGGGTAGTCTGACCGAACCGTGTCTGTTGTGTACCCAATCGCAAACAGTTTCTACATACAACTCGTGTGCGGTTTATAAATTTGGCAAAAAGAATAACGCATGAAAGGGTCAGAACATGCATGGACACACTTGCATGTGGACCAATTATATGTATGAAAAGGGTTGTTTGATGTTCGAATACCCAATGCACAACTTTGATGTGGCACCTGTCGCACAAAAGCACAATATTACTAGTCAGCCACCCCTACGAATCCCACTTCATGTCAGTGGTAAGGGAATCCTAGCTGCGAATGCATGCCTCCAAATAGCTAGGTCTGAAATCTCACCCTATCGTAACATAAAACCTACAGGAGTCCATCATATATATATATATATATATATATATATATATATATATATATATATATATATATATATATATATATATATATATATATATATATATATATACAGACGGTCTATTCTGCTAATATTAGCAGAATAACTATTCTGCACACCACTTCGGCACTGCACGCTCAACAGAAGCGCACTGCATCATTTTGACGACGAGCACTGCAATAGAGACTAGTGAACTAGGTGTTGAAAAAAATTGCACGCGGTGTTTTTTCGGTACTGTTTTCACTCTAATTTTTTAACTGTTTATCGGAATGAGGCATGTAATATACCATTAGAAAGCTATGGATTAGGCGCAACTTCGACATGTTGAACACTTTTTGAGATTCCACACGGTTTAAGAGCAGTTTTGAAAATAGTGCGGCGGATGACGAGTGGTAGCGAGCGTTTTTTCGCGTTTTTTTCTAAACTGCTTGTCGGAATGAAGCAAATGATACGCTGTTGGATAGATATCGTCGAGGCGCATCTTTTTCATATATAAATCTTGCTCTAATTCATTACGGTTTAAGAGCAGTTTCAAATTTACTAAATCGCGGAATTCTGTTTTTCAATTTTTTTCAAATTTTCGGTACTGTTTTTGCTCTAGTTTTTGAACCGTTGGTCGAAACGAGGCGTGTAATACGTCGTTGGAAAGCTATGTACAAGGCGCAACTATCATATGTAGGAGTGGTTTTGAGATTGCTTACGGTTTTAAGTTAATTTTGAAAATCGTGCGGCGGAGGACGAGTGGCAACGGCCGTTTTTTTTTGAAATTTTTACAAACCGGTTGTCGAAATGATTCAAATGATATGCCGTTGGAAAGATATCAACGAGACGCAACTTTTTCATGTAGAACACACTCTCTAATTCCTTACGGTTTAAGAGTAGTTTTAAAATTAGCAAAAAGCGGACACTGTTTTTTCGCGACACCAAAATCGTCGTCGGACAGATGAACGCACTGCTTCAAACTAAAAACCGCACTGCAACAGACAACCAAGTGCACTGCATCATTTCTTTTTGTCGGACGTAAACTTTCTCGCACAAGTTTTTGTTGTCTTTTTACAACTTTTTTTTGAACGAGTGGACCGCAATACTCCCGAAAGTGAACCTCAACACTACCAAAAGTGAACCTCATGAGTTTTTGTTGTCTTTTTTTCGTACATATTATTTTTTTAAGCGCGTTGACCAAGCGAGTGGACCACAGGGACTGAGCGAGTGAACTACATCTAATATAGAAGCGAGCTGCATTATTTTTGTGACTAAAATATTTCTTTTACTTTTTTTAGCGATGCATAGGACAAGTTGTTCTGCATGATCGAGGCTAGAGAACTGCATGAGCGGTGGGAAGCGAATCGCAACACAAATAGAAGAGAGTTGCATGACTTTTTTTCCTTATCAAAAATAAATAAATGAGTCTGTGTTGCAGAGACGGGTAGAGTGTACAGCACTGTTTTTTTCCCAACTAAGGTGTGCAGTGCGCTAGTGCACTTCTCTTCCACTGCTCGTCTTCTGCTGAAAAAAGTAAACAATACACTTCACAATACACATTAACTTCATGGTTCGTCAACTAGCAAAACCATCGTCCTCGACTTCTTTTTTTGACCGAGTGTGCAGTGCACTTCTTTTTCTCTTTTGTTTGCTTCAAGTGAACCTCGTGCACACTCTGAACCGAACCAGACGAGATTAGTGTATCCTGAGGTTTTTCCTAAAAAATGTTCAGTAGAAAACCACATTTTTTTTACCGAACCGAACTGCATCTCTTTTTCCCTACAATTTTTGGTGTAGCTTTTTCCTTCACGCAAAATGAACAAGTGCACTGCAGTTTTTTTCCTTCACTACTCTTTCTCTCTGCTTTTCACAAAATAATAAAATGAACAATGATGTTCTCTTCTTTTCATTACCAAGCACACTGCAAATGATTCCCAGAAACAAAATGTAAACGAGTGAGCTCCACAATGTAAAGGAGTGAGCTGCAAAATGATTCACGTCGGCAAACGGTGGACTGCAGTATGGTCACCGTGTCTTGTGGGCGTCGGTTGCCACTAGCTCCTTCCGACGCTAGTGAGCGCAAGGAGGAAAAGAGAAGGTGGGGGCGTAGAGAAGAGGACGGCGGGGACGAGACCTGGCAGCGCGGACGCGGCCGTACGGCGGGGCGGTAGAACTCCGGTGGCCTGATTGGCCGAAGAGGTTGACAACCGACAGGAGGTGGCGCTCGTGCTCAGGACATGCGCGGCTGGATCGGACCGAGAGCTTCTTGGTTGCTCCTGCAGATTGCCGGCTGGGGAGGGAAGGAAGGGCGCCCGGGGCCTGAAGACGGCGGCAGGGCGACGCGGGAGAGTCGACGCGGCCTGGATCCAGCGGCAGCGCACCACGAGAGGGTCGGCGCGGCGTGGATCTAGCGGCTGGGCGGCGCGGGCATGGCGGTGGTGCCCAGATCCGTCGCCGGCAGTGCGCGGGGTAGCCTCGAATCCGGTGTGGGAGAGCATGGGCGGCGCGGGAGGGGCCGTGGCCGCCATGGATTCGGCAGAGGGGGGAGTGGGGTAGCGCGGGAGGGATGGGGACGGTGCGAGGTGCGCTGGGGCGTGATGGCCGGAGACGGGGTTGATCCGGCGGGGCTTCGGCGCGCGGAGGAAGGTGGTAGGAGTGGGGATGGCTGACTCGGGGTGGGTGGCTGGGTCGCCGGTTGCATTTGGGGCGGGAGGATGGAGGGACATGGGTCGTGGGGGTGTGGGGAGGAGAGGGAAGAAGGTGGGATGGGGTGGGCAGAGTGCAGTTTTTTGGGGTATATTAGAAGTGTGTAACTGTTAGCAGAATAAGAAGGTTTGATGTGCAGAATAAGACTTAGAGGGTGTTATCATAATAGACCCACCCTATATATATATATATATATATATATATATATATATATATATATATATATATACACGGTCTATTCTGCTAATATTAACAGAATAACTATTCTGCACACCACTTTCGCACTGCACGCTCAACGCAAGTGCACGTCATTCTTTGAACCAAGTGTGCTGCAGTACTCACACGAGTGAACTTCTCGTTGAAAAAAACTGCGCGCGTTATTTTTTCGGTACTGTTTTCGCTCTATTTTTTAACCTTTTATCGAAATGAGGCGTGTAATATACCGTTGAAAAGCTATGGATTAGGCGCAATTTCTCTATGTTGAACAGTTTTCGAGATTCCACACGGTTTAAGAGCAGTTTTGAAAATGGTGCGGCGGATGACGAGTGGCAGCGAGCGTTTTTTCATGTTTTTCTCTAAACCGCTTGTCGGAATGAAGCAAATGATACGGTTGAGGCGCATCTTTTTCATATCTATTATTTTCTCTAATTTGTTACGGTTTAAGAGCAGTTTCAAATTTACTAAATTGCGGAACTCTGTTTTTCAAATTTTTTGAAATTTTCGGTACTGTTTTCGCTCCAGTTTTTGAACCGTTTGTCAAAACGAGGTGTGTGATATGCCGTTGGAAAGCTACAAACGAGGCACAACTTTCATGTGTTGAAATATTTTTGAGATTCCTTACGGTTTTAAGTTAATTTTGAAAATCGTGCGGCAGACGACGAGTGGCAGCGTCATATGATTCAAACGATACGTCGTTGGAAATATTTTTGAGATTCCTTACGGTTTTTGTGAAATTTTTGCAAACCGCTAGTCGGAATGATTCAAACGATATGCCGTTGGAAAGATATCAACGAGACACAACTTTTTCATGTAGAACAATCTCTCTAATTCATTACGGTTTAAGAGCAGTTTCAATTTTACAAAAATGCGGACACTCTGTTTTTTGCGACACCCAAATCGTCGTATGCACTGCATCAGACAGATAGTGCACTGCTTCAGACTGAAAACCGCACTGCATCTGATAGACTGAAAATTGTCATGCCTACGCGATGAACGAAGTGCACTACTTCAAGCAGATGAGTGCACTGCTTCAGACCGAAACCGCACTGCATCAAAACGGAGTGAAAATCATCGTGTGTACGCGACAACGAAGTGCGTTGCATCAGATAGATCAGTGCACTGCTTCAGACCGAAACCGCACTGCATCAAATGGACTGAAAATCATCATGTGTACGCGACAACGAAGTGCACTACAACTCCCAATGCAATTTTACTTTCGTGTGCACTCCAATAAGGGAACCACAACTTTTTTAACAATGAACTACAATAATTTTGAAAAATGTGCTTCTTCGGTTCACCAAGCGCACTGCTTTTACAAAGAAACGATTTTACAAACTGGGTAATCCACACAAATAGTCCCTTTTTATGTCTCCACATTACAATCACACACAAAGTATAACCCAACTTCTTCGGTTCACCGATGGCTGTCCAACTGCAGGGGATGCACCGGGAGATGTTTTGGACTACACGCCCGACGACGTGCACTACAACAGGGAACCATCCTGCTCAGCCCGGCCAACTGACGACAAGGTACACCTAACATACATAACCAAATGCATCAAGAGAACAGCCTGAGATGAGCCTTTTTCCCAAAACACATGCAAAACGCACCACCTGCACATACGAACTGAACTGCACTCAAACAAAAGCGCAAAAAACTCAACATCGGCCAAGCTAAACTGCACTCAAACTTAAAAGCGCATCGTGCAAAAGTAAGCAAATGAACCTGAGAGCAAACCATAGTGGACTGCATTTACAATTTGATTTTTCTTCAGAAAAAACACCAAATAGCGAACTGCAGGAGAGGACAGCGTGCTTGCAGGAGGTCGTCAAGGCGCGAGGTTGAACATCCAGCGCCCATCAGAGGTTGTTGGATCAGCGCCTGCAACCCAGCTGAGCTGCATCGCTGATCGAGATGAACTAAGGCATAGCACCCATGATTTTCAAACATGGAATTCCACCTGCGCACACAAACTATCAGTAGTATAGACACTCAGCCATCCAAACTGAAGAAAAAAGATAGAAAATAACTGCAGCCGGAGGAGGTGAGGGAGGGGCGGGAGGTCACCAGCGGTGGGAGGTGCTTGGTAGCGTTGTGGCGCGTCGTGGCCGCGCGTGGGAGGAGAGGAAGCGCGGACCTCGCTGGATCCGGCGCCAGGTGCGAGGTAGGTGATGGCGTGTCCCAGATCCGGCGACAGGAGCCACCGCATGGCGATGCAGTAGGAGGTCATCGAGATGGGGGCGAGGCATGGCGTGGGGTAAACGGTGGAGCCGCCTCCTACTCCTGCCGCCATGGGTAGTAGAGGGGAGGCGCGTCGTTCGCGGACGTCGCCGTGCCGGCCATCTACTAGGGGGAGGAGGCCGCACGGAGGAGCAGGTCCCGAGAGGAGAGTGTGTCACCGGGGGAGGGAGGCTGGGTGGGGGACGTCACCGTTGGGTGGGTGGGGGTTGTAGGGGGGCTGGGGTAGTATGGTTGTGGAGGAGGGGGAGGAGGGGGTGGGTTGCCGGAGTGGGATCGGGGGAAGAAGGTGGAGGGGGATCTGGGATGTGATGTGGGGGAAGAAGGTGGACAGGGATTGGTGTGACGCGGGGGAAGAAGGTGAGCTTGGTCGGGGGGTCGTTACTGTTAGCAGAATAAGGGTCATAAGGGTGTTATCATAATAGACCCACCCTATATATATATATATATATATATATATATATATATATATATATATATATATATATATATGGTCAAACTTCCCCTTTCGCTTCCTAACAAAGGTGGACCCTTTGCCGACCCACAGATGTGTGCTTGTGGCGCAAGATGGGTGAAACCACATACAAACCACATGCGGGTGGCCCTACTATATGTATGAAAAGGGCGTGGTGTGATATTTTACTACCATTCACAACTTTAATGTGGTACGTGTGCCTCGCAAATTAACCGGACTTCCCTGACACCACGGAGATTGCAGGCAGTGCGAAGTAGCACCCCCCCCCCCCCCACACACACACACGTCGGGGGGAGGGCATCTCACCAAGACGTATAGTAACATGGACCAAGCAGAATCCAACTAGGTCGTACAACCTCTCCTACTTGTTGTTGGTCAAAGTGATGGACGTCCACACGACCCCGCAAAATGGGCTGGCTTGTCGCCGATAAGCTCGCAAGGGAGTACTGTATGAAGACAAACCCACTCTGTGCATGTGGCCCAAGTATGTATATGGAAGTGGTGGTGTGGTGTTTGAATACCCAACTCGCAAATTTGATGTGGCACCATGCTTTGGAATCGTAAAATCCCCACACTGAGCAAGGGTTCACGTCGCGTAGCATGCGTTGGAACTTAATTAGGCTTGGAATGGTCAACCTACTATACGGTAACTTGAAGCAAAGAAGAGGAATACACCCTGGTAACCTTTCATGTCGTTGGTTGAAATGATGGACGTCCACACGGGCCCACGAATATATATAGGCTTGCCGCTCATAACCAAGCGAGTGAAAGTGTGTCCAAAGACAACCATTGCATGTGTGTGTCCCGGACATATCTATGGAGGTGTGTGATGCATGCATATGTGTTGAATACCCGAACCAATGTACAACATTGATGTGGTGCATGCGTTGAAAATCGCAGAGGTCCCCACACAGAGCAAGAGGTTGTTCATGACGTGTCGTGTGCTCGCCCCCCCCCCCCTTCGATCCAGTGAGATGGATTCAGGTGTACACATGCGCTATTATATATATATATATATATATATATATATATATATATATATATATATATATATTTAATATCACATCATGATCTATTTCAGGAGACAAACAAAAAATTAACCCCCTCCTAAGTCAAATTAGTTAACCTCTCTCGCGCTGTCGGTGAAAGTGATGGACCAAGCGGGCCGACAGATGGAAGCATCGCTGATAACCGCATGAGTGAGTGCCATATATAGGACAACAACCATCATGATTGCATGTGTGCCAGAACATATATATGGAGAGGTGTGTTGTGATGTTTTGAATACCTAATTCACAACTTTGATGTGGCATTTGCCTCAAAAACCGCAAAGTCCCCACACAGAGTGAGGTTCATGTGATACCTAGTATATATATATGACACGCATATATATAGAGTATTCATGTTGCCCCCTCTTTGACATGTACATACTCCTACCGTGCATATACGTAGCACAAACTAAGAAAGAACCATCCTTGTTGGTAAAATTAACATCTCTCTCGTTGTATGTTTAACTGGTCCACGATGGCCTCGTGGGCCCACAGAGAAAGGCACACGCAAGTGAGTGTAATAGGACAAAACCACCGCGTGCATGTGCCTGTGTGTTATGTGATGTTTGAATACCCAATGCACAACTTTGACGTGGCACATGCTTTGCAATCCGGAAACGCACGATGCATAGCCCCCTCACTTCAAGCCGCTGGGAGGGTGTGTACGCATGTGCTCGAACTTTGATATGGAGTATCACCATGATCCACACACACATGCCAAGATGAATCCACCTTTTGGTCAAATGCCTCTCGATGTCGGTGGAAACTAAAAACCTTTGCGGGCTAACGAATGGGCACGTCGCTAATAACCGCACGAGGGAGAGTGTCCGAGAGGACCACCAATGCATCCATGTGGCCTGAACATGTATGTATGAAAGGGTTGTGTAATGATTTAAATAACCAATTCACGACTTTGATGTGGCATATATAACTCACAAAATGATCAATAATCCCACACGGAGGTTCACGACTCGTAGTGTACTGTCGGGCCCCTCCCCCACCCCCCACACACGCAGACACACACATCCCGCACCACCACAGCCACTCTGAGGCATGTCAAACTTTTTCTGTAGTGAACATGTGACTAAAGGCGGAGTGTCGTGTTAAAACTAAAAAAACAGACATCATTCGTCCGTTTTTATACATTGATTGATTTCCTAGGGATTTAATGTGCAAAAATCAAATTTGAGCTACATGTGCACCGAAATGGCTTGCAAAATCATGTGTCCCTGGGTGCATGTTTCCTTGTGCAAGAGATTTCAAAACATTGAGAATAAGATTTTTAAAATTCAGTAAATCCAAAACTTAGTTGAAATTCATGAAACTTATCGTGGTGTCATATATGGACACCGGTAGATTATGATGTTGTATTTTTTCGTCAAATTTTAGACCCATTTTGATATAATCTTCTTACATACGGGAGATCATTAAAAACTGGCAACCAATATCTCATACGGACTATTTATTTGGACCGTGTGTGTTAGACTGTGCCATGCTTCGGTTAAGCAGTAAAGCGGCAGAATGAATCCTCAATAAATCAAAAAATATACGTGCTTCCACATGCCCCGTGTGCCGTGCGAGCAGGCGTGAGTTGACGGGATGGACGCCAGCAGTCCGCCATGTAGGCATACCCGGAGGCGTGCATGCAGGTGCGCATATTGACGGGAGGCATGCGAGTAGTTGTGTGAAATGATGGTAGGAATGGCAGAAGTCTGCCGCGCAGGCTCACCAGGAGGCGAGACATCCTTTAACCGTTGCCCACCTCGCTCCCACTGGTCTGTATTAATTGCACGCCCGAACCGCCGGCCATAATAGGCGGTCGCACCCTCGGTCCACAGTGGTCACCAACAATGGACTCTGGAGTGTATGAGGATGCCGCTGAAGTGCACCATCGAAGGGAGTGGCAACGTCGGGGCTGGTGAAGCACCTGTGCAACATGTGAATCTAGGCACAGAGGTTGCCGTCGCCGCTGATGAGGTCTTGCCCAGGCAGCAGCACGACCTTGACTTCGTCGCCGCCATCATGCCCCCCAGCCGGAGCTGGAGGTCAACAACAACTCCGGCAACGACTGCGACTCCGACGAAAAACCGGTTAGTCATATATATATATATATATATATATATATATATATATATATATATATATATATATCATGTGTTTTCTCCGCTTACTCCCCCCCTCTATAATTTTTTTGGAATACAAATGCTATGGTTATGTTCTCTCAGCCCATGAAATTAGAGTAATTAAGATCTGTTAGATGCACATAGTGTATTGATTGTTTGAGTGTTATCCATATAGAGTTAGTGATTAATTGTTTGTTCTGTAAAAATGATTTTTTCTAATAAACCGACTAGGGTTAGCTTGTATGCTAATAATTCATGGCCAGATCTTGAGAATTAATTTTGAATTTCCTACATATATGTTTGTGCCTTTTTTTCTTCCAGATCTTGAGAATTGATTTTGAATGTCCTACATGTATGTTTCTGCTATTTTTTTTCTTTCAGATTGGTATGTACAAAGATGAGGCTCCGGCTAGCGCCGCCACTGGATGTAGATCACCTGGCTGCGCTGCCAGAAGCGGCCACGCCCCCTGGACCTGAGGAACCAGTAGAATCTCCGGCGGACTGCATCAGCTATCTCCCGGATGGCATCCTTGGGGAGATCATCTCCCTTCTCCCCACCAAGGATGGATACCGCACACAAGTTCTCGCATCTCGGTGGCACACTCAGTGGCGCATCGCGCCTCTTAATCTCGACTATCATCAGCTATCTGTCGATGATGATTCTGAACTCCTCGGAGCCATCATCTCCTCCCACCAGTGCTAAGTTCAACGCATCTGCATCCCGACATGCTACTTGCTGGACATACCCTGCATGGTGGCCACCTGACTGACATCCTGTCAATTCAATAAACTCCAGCAGCTTGAGTTCTACCATGATTATGTATGTAACATACCACGAACCGATGTATCTGTGCCCTCACCACCGATGCCCATCTCGTGGTTTTCCTCCTCCCTTCACACCGCCACCTTCGCCCGATGCCATCTAGCAGACAATCTCGTACAAATGCTTCGACTCCCACTACTAAAAAAACTTGCGCTTGTGGTGGTTGATTTGTCGGAGGCCGCACTACACAGCGTCATCCACTCCAGCTGCCCTGCCCTAGAGCGCTTGCTGCTTGTTTTTGGAATAGAAATTCATATACGTTGTCTCAAAATGAAGTCGCCCCACCTTTTAAGCATGGGAATTTGTTTTTTGGACATGATCTCATCATCAAAGATGCCCCTTCACTTCAAAGGTTGCTCCTTGATTCTACTATAGTACCTTCACAAATAATTGTAGTCTTTGCGCCCAAACTGGAGATCTTTGGTGCAATTCGTGATCCTTTTAGATGGTTCAAGATGGTGCTTGGCTCCGCACCTATTGAGGGATTGTATATTATTCACGTAAAATTTTGTAATCTGCTTATTTCATTTGTGTGCATAAGTTAAGTATCATCCTGGAGTACACTTTTGGTACTAATATTATGTTCTATGCTCAATGAAGAGCTTGTCCATCCTATCAGTGGTGGTGGATTCTTTCAAGACCTTACATATCCGTATGTGCTGTTTTGATCTGAACACGATTATTGGCTTGCTGCAATGCTTTCCATGTCTGGAGAATTTGTATATAAAGGTGATGATTTCACGCACATTGAACAGCCATATATAATGTACTATAATTAGTCAATCAACTATCATTATTTCAACATAATCTTTTTTAGACATTAAGTGTTTTTCTCTATTCAGACACTAACACGTGGAGAAAAAAGTATAACCAATCGATGGTTCAAGAAGCACCGAGATTTTCTCAGATCTCATGAAATTCGTTTGAAGATAGTTACACTGTAAGGATATTGATACGTCTCCAACGTATCTATAATTTTTGATTGTTCCATGCTATTACACTATCTATCTTGGATGTTTTATATGCATTTATATGCTATTTTATATGATTTTTGGGACTAACCTATTAACCTAGAGTCCAGTGCCAGTTTCTATTTTTTTTCCTTGTTTTTGAGTTTCACAGAAAAGGAATATCAAACAGAGTCCAATTGAGCTAGAAATTTACGGTGATTTTTTATGGACCAGAAGAAGCCCCCGAAGCAAAAGAGTTGGGCCAAAAGAGCCACAAGACCTCCACAAGGGTGGAGGGCGCGCCCTACCCCCTGGGGCACCCTCCGGTCTTGTGGGATCCTCGTGGACCCCCCCTGACTTGTTCCCGACGCCAAAAATTCCTATAAATACCAAAACCCACAAAAATAAACCTAGATCGGGAGTTCCGCTGCCGCAAGCCTCTGTAGCCACGAAAAACCAATAGGGAGCATGTTCCGGCAACCTGCCGGAGTGGGAAACTGTCACCAGTGGCCATCTTCATCATCCCGGCGCTCTCCATGACGAGGAGGGAGTAGTTCACCCTCGGGGCTGAGGGTATGTACCAGTAGCTATGTGTTTGATCTCTCTCTCTCTCTCTCTCTCGTGTTCTTGATATGGCATGATCTTGATGTACCACGAGCTTTGTTATTATAGTTGGATCATATGGTGTTTCTCCCCCTCTATCTTCTTGTGATGAATAGAGTTTTACCTTTGAGGTTTCACTATTATTGGATTGAATACTATTATGGATTTGGGAACACTTGATGTATGTCATGTGTGGGATACCCATGGTGACAATGGGGTGCTCTATTGATTCACTTGATGTATGTTTTGGTACTCAACTAGCGGATTCCCGAGGTGACATTGGGGTAATCTATGCATAGGGGTTGATGCACCTTCTCGTCCTTGATTCTCCGGTAGGAATCTTGGGGCACTCTTTGATGTTCTTTGTGTTGGATTGAATATTGTGAATCTGAAATTGTTTGATGCATATCGTACAATTGACCCGCAGATACTTGTGGTGACATTGGAGTATCTAGGTGACATTAGGGTTCATTGATGTGTGTCATATGGTGTTATTTTACTACGAACTCTAGGGTTGTTTGTGACACTTATCGGAATAGCTCAATGGATTGATCGGAAAGAATAACTTCGAGGTGGTTTCGTACCCTACAAGCAATTTCATCTTATGTTCTCTGTGATAGGAACTTTGGAGTGACTTTTGTCGCATGTTGAGGGATTGCCATATGATTTAATTATGTTATCACTATTGACATAACTTGCACTAGTGAAAGTATGAACCCTAGGCCTTGTTATCAAGCATTGCAATACCATTTTTGCTCACTTTTGCTACTTGCTACCTTGCTGTTTTTACATTTTTACATTACAAAAACCTATATCTACCATCCATATTACACTTGTATCACCATCTCTTCGTCGAACTAGTGCACCTATACAATTTATCATTGTATTGGGTGTGTTGGGGACACAAAAGACTCTTTGTTAATTGGTTGCAGGGTTATTTGAGAGAGACCATCTTCATACTACACCTCCCATGGATTGATAAACCTTAGGTCATCCACACGAGTCTACAAGAAGAAGGTTTTATAGTAGACATCAGATATGCACTCAACAATGCAAACACTAGCTTTGTCACATTCTTCATGTTGAATGCGAGGGCACTATTGTCCGTGAGGATTAAGTTTTTCGACAAGAAATTTCTTACGGCTGCAGGTGTTGAACAACATGAAAAGAAGTTTTAGGTGGACCTAAGGGCTTCTGATCCTGCTCGGCTTCTACTTACAACAGATTGTCATCATGGACCAGTAGAATTTCTGGCCCGTGATCTTGATTTTGTGGATCAGTCCATTTGATTGTGATTGCCAAAAACTTTGGTTGAGTTTGATGTCATTGTCCTCTTCAATCTGGATTTTGTATAAATCTGATGAGCAATTAATCCTCGTGCTTTTATACTGTTTGTAAGCTCGAGTTAGACATTGTTGCCCTTTTCAACTCGGCTTTGACCCATATTTTCTTTCATACTGGGCCACTGGCTTGCCATTTCTTTAATTAAGACATAAATATTGTAAGCATTCACAACATAGGGAAAGAACAACACTCTCGTGGGATCCTTGAGATCTTTGTTCATTACAGAATCGCAAGTTCTTAGTGCCCACCAGCACCCACAAACTTATTTTCAGGTAGCACACCAAATGGGCTATAATTCTTAATAAGAAAAGCTGCATGGTAGTGACAGATTTGGATTTTTCATTTGGGACCCACGAGGAAAAAGCCTATCCAGGGCAGTGCCGACTCGATAGTAAACATTGAGAAACCTGCTTTTAAAATTACTGTAAATCCAAAACTCACCTCAAAATCATGAAACTTGGCATGGTGTTATGATATAGCAGCAACATGTTGTGGTAAATAATTAGTCCAATTTGGGACAAGTTTTGGTACAAATTTTTTACAAACCAGAGCTTCTCCCAAAAAGGCTCATCGTTCCGAGAGGGAACTTGTCACCTATGTGTGCGAAACGACATACACTGTCTCTTCCCGCCTTGATTTATTTTACAGAGGCAACATGCAACAATAGGAGTGTCGCCCGAAAAATATGAAATTATTCAGGGTTCGTTTTGCCTTCACTACAAAAAAAGACACATCCGTGACATTTTGGGCCGAACGAATTTTTTTCTGACATGCTTGACACTTCTATGACAATAATTGTGACAAAACCCAGTATCATCATAGATGTGGTGGGCTCCTACTTCTATGACAAAAAATCATGATAGAAAATGGGCTTTTCATCCTGGGCGGGTCGGAGACGCAGCTGCATGACATTCTTTGGGCCGTCCATGATGGAAAAAACCATGGTAGAAGCGAGGGTGAGGAAAATATCAGGGAGTTCCCGGTTACGGTGGGTGGTCGGGGGCTGAGCGATGCGTGTTTCTCTCATACATGTACGCGCGTGGGTGCGAGGCATTGGGCTCTCACTGAACCCGAGCGAGGCGTTAGCCTAATGAACCCGAGCGATTGCACTAGCTACGTTACTAAAACCCAATTGATCTCTTGCTGTTAACTGAACCCGATCGAGCGATTCCTTCGCTACTTCTGCTAACTGAAGCCGATCGAACCTGCTGCCTCTTAATGAACAGTGAGCGTTGTTGGGGTCGGGATTGGATGAACAGTTCCCGGTGGAGGGTTGGATGAACAGTACCCCGTGGTAGTAGAGGTCGTTGCCGCTGGATGAACAGGACCCCGATCGATCGAGTCGGTTGGGGGTGGATGAACAGGACCCCGTGGAGGGCTGGATGAACAGGACGACCCCGTGGAGGGCTGGATGAACAGTAGCCCGTGGAGGGATGGTTGAACAGCACCCCGTGGAGAGAGCTGGTTGAACAGCAGCCAGTGGAGGAGTGGTGGAGGCTGGATGAACTGGAGCCTGTGGATGAACAGTCGCACGCGGAGGCTGGAGAAGGTCGACGGTGGATGAACAGTAGCCCATGGAGGCTGGAGGGTCCCGTTTTGTGGTACGCCACACCTCTCTCGATGAACAGGGCCCCCGTTTCGACCGTAGCGCTCCAACACAAGTCCGTTTGCTCCGTTTTACGCCACACCCCTCCCGATCAACAAGACACTGTTTCGACCGTAGGCACTCGAATACAAGTCCATTTCCTCCGTTTTGCGGTATGCCAGACACCTCCCGATGAACAGGATCCTGTTTTGACCCTAGGCGGTCGAACACAAGGGCGTTTCATCCGTTCTGCGGTACGCCAGGCCTCGTTTCGATTGGCTATTCCGTCCAAGCCGGTTGCCTCCCAATCAACACGATGACACAATTTCTCTGGTCCCTAGCCGGTTGGCATCCCATGAATAGGACGGCGTCACTGCCTCTCCATGTACACGAGCCCTGGCCGTACGTATGCGCGAGTAGGCGTTCGAGACCCCGCTCGTATGTACGTATGTGGCCGCATTTAATTTCTTATAGCCTGGCTATACGTACGTGTACATGCTACGTGCACGCCTCTACTACGACACGTGCCCTTCCTTACTCAGCCACGGTTCATCGCTGCAGCCTGCAGACAGACCGATCCACAGTATGTACGTACACATTCGTGACCAAAATGACAACACTACATACACTTCAACCAGGTGGGTCCCGACTGTCAGGCACTTCCTTGCGTGCGAAGATGTTGCTGGTGGGTCCCAGCAGTCAGGGGGAAATGTTTTTTTTCGAGAAATACGGTGGCCCGTCAGGTGGGTCCCTACTGTCAGGTGGAGGAATCATTATTTTGTGCATAATAAGGAGGCACTTCCTTGCTGCGGCCGTGGACCCAGCTGTCAGCCTCTCCACGTACAGTACTCTTCCGATTGAAGTTGTTCCTTGACCACATTGACCACGCCGCGCCGAGAGCATCAAGGCGATGGACGATGGCAAGGCCTAGGAAGGGGAGAACGCAGAGCCGGGGAGGACGCGGAGCCGGGAAAGACGCAGTAGTGGATGCCCACGTGGAGAGGAGTCCGAGAGTTCACTGGTTCAGTTGCGGTGTGAAGCGGCTGTCGCCGCTGATGAGGGTACAGACCTGGGGTAGTGTCATAGGCCTGACCTATACGTCCTACCCAAGGTCACTACCCCAGAATATAAGAAGACCAAGAATCCACTCGACGGTGTAATCACTCGACCATCATTCCCCACTTTCACTCGACTGTATGGGGAATGACTCGACCATATTGAAGACCAGGAGTCGGAAGAGTGCACAACGGCCAGGCATTCATTCCTTAGTCTTCATGAGCATTAAGAGTATTTAAGGCTGCCGTTACCAGTAACTCCCTTACTTTATGGACATTAAGCCCCTTGTAATGGAGGTTGGCTGGGGTCCTGGCGCACTCTATATAAGCCGCCCCCCTCCTCTGGGACAGGGGTTCGCACCCCCTGTAACACAACACACATAAACCAATCGACCGCCTCCGGGCACCGAGACGTAGGGCTATTACTTCCTCCGAGAAGGGCCTAAACTCGTAAACGTCGTGTGTACATCTTCGCCATAGCTAAGATCTTGCCTCTCCATACCTACCCTCCCTTTCTACTGTCAGACTTAGAACCACAACAGTTGGCGCCCACCGTGGGGTAGGTGTCTTGGCGACTTGTTGGTGAAGTTGCAAGTTTGTTTTCCGATCATCATCATGGTTTCCGGCGGCGAGATAGTTGAGGGCCGCGAGATCCGTCTTGGCGCGCTCATTTTCGCCGCCGATGAATCGGCGTGGCTCCAGGAAGCTCCACTCAATGTCGAGGCGCTCCCCGTCCGAGGGGTGATGCACTTTCGCGCGTGCGGCGTGCGTTTGTGGCGTTCTTCTTCGACAGCCGCCGACCCAGTATCAGTCAGCTCCGGTGGCATCTCCCCTCCCCGTTGTTCGTCGCAGCAAGCGATCCGGTTGATCGCGGCTTCAGCGATGGGTGAGACATGCGGTGGCTCATCATTCGGCCACCCATCAAGTCACGGCAATCGAGCCCGACGAAACTCTCCACGGCCTGTTCGATCTGTCGACTGGCTCCGCCGAGACGGTGTCCGAGTGCGATAGCAGCGATCTTGTGGCTGAAGTCTTGATGGTCGATGGTCCGCGTGGCCCACCTGGCTTTCGCCGCGAGGACGGCGAAGAGGCTGGTGGCGATCCATCACGGGTCCATGAGGAGTATCGTCCCTAACCTCTCTCTTCGCATCAGAGAGAGGATCTTCGTCGCTGCAACATGGACGCACTTCACACGCCCATCGCCGGAGAAACCCCCGAGGCTCGGGCCTTGGAGGAAGCGCGCTTGGCTAATTTAGCTAAGCGCACTCGACTGGAGAACTTGCAGCGCGCTCTCGACGAGCGAGCCCGGGAACGAGTTCATGAGTCCAGTCGGCGGCAGCTTTTCCCGCCTCCACCTAAGGTATACCATACTCCGATTCAGAACCTCACTGCTGCGGCCCGAATTGCAGAGTCAATTCAGCCGTCCAAGTCAGAGGCTGGCCGAGGGTTGGAACAGATTCGGGCCCTGCTCAGAGCAGCAGGAGAACAGAATTCCGCGTTGTCTCAGTCGCGGAATAGGATACACAGCAAATCCATGGCAGCGGATACAGTTCAGTCGGCCCATATCCCAAGATTGCCCCCACGGCGCGAGGGTTGTGGGCTGTACGGTCGTCAGTTCAACCACGACAATCATCGTCTGGAGCCAACGCCTCCTCCGAGGAGTGTGTCGTACGTGCCTCGACAGCACAATGACAGGCGCCGTCACAGGGACGAGTGTAGGGTTCCAGTCGACCCGAGAGAGCCAGGCTTCGATGCGAGATCCATTCTCGTCCAAGGCCTGGTCGACCGGAATAGAGCACATGGAGAAGACCTGCGCAGAGACCTCCCGAGTGGCAGTAGGTCACATGTTTCTGGCCCAGAGTGTTTCAACAGAGCCATCAGGGCTGCAGTGATTCCTCCCAACTTTAGATTAGCAACAAGGGTCAGCAAGTTCACTGGAGAATCCAAGCCCGAAACTTGGCTCAAGGATTACCGAGTGGCAGTGCAGATTGGAGGCGGAAATGACGAGATTGCAATGAAGCATCTCCCTCTTATGTTGGAAGGGTCAGCCCGAGCATGGTTGACTCAGTTGGCCCCGGACAGTATACACAGTTGGGAGGAGTTATCTCGAGTGTTTGTTGGGACCTTTGAGGGCACATGCAAACGGCTGACAGGGCTTCCCGAGTTGCAACATTGTGTGCAGAAGCTGAATGAAACTTTGAGAGAATTCATTTAGAGGTGGACCACTTTGCATCATACCATGGAGAATGTATCAGAGCATCAGGCAGTGTGTGATTTCAAGGAAGGTGTCAAGTATCGAGAGTTGGTTCTAAAGTTCGGTCAGACTGGAGATATGACTCTGACCCGGATGATGGAGATCGCCACCCCGTATGCTAACGGAGAAGAAGAGGATCGACTCCGTAGCGGGAAGAGTAAACCGGTCGGTCAAGAGGCCAGTGGAGGTGGTTCCAGTCGGAAACAAAAGCGTAAAGCCGAACCAGCAGCGCCTGGTGAGATTACAGCAGTAGCTCAAGGAAAGTTCAAGGGAAAACCTAAGGGGCCCTGGCCTCCTAAGAAGGTAAAAGATCAGGCAGGAAATGATGTGCTGGACATGCCATGTCACATCCACACGAAGAGAGATGAGGAAGGTAATCTGATTTACCCGAAGCATACCACTCGACAATGTCGACTCCTGATCCAATAGTTCCAGGAGAAACAACCCAGTAAGAAGGATAAGGAGTCGGACAGAGATGAGGAAGAACAAGAAGATGACGGTTACCCCAAGGTCAATTCCACCCTCATGATTTTTGCTAATGTTGAGAGCAAGAGTTGGTTGAAGGTCATCAACAGAGAGGTGAACATGGTTGCTCCGGCGAAAACGACCACGTACTTGAAATGGTCTCAGACAGCCATCACATTCGTCCAGTCAAACCACCCAGCTCGCGTAGCCACCCCCGGGAGGCAAGCGCTGGTGGTCAACCCAGTGATTGGTGGCACTCAACTGACTAAGGTGCTGATGGATGGAGGCAGCGGCCTGAATATCATGTATGCTGAAACTTTGAAAGGGATGGGCATCCCGATGTCCAAGCTTAGTGAGAGCAACATGAGCTTTCACAGCGTTATTCCCGGAAAGAAGGCCGAATCACTCGGCCAGATCACTCTCGACGTGGTTTTCGGTGACTCCAAGCATTACTGGAAGGAAAAGTTGATGTTTGAAGTCGTGGATTTCCATAGTGCTTATCACGCCATCCTGGGGAGACCGGCGTACGCGCGTTTCATGGCTCGACCGTGTTATGTGTACCTCAAGCTGAAGATGCCTGGTCCCAAAGGTGTGATCACGGTCACTGGCAATCGGCAGAAAGCAGAAGAATGTTTCCAGAAAGGTTCCAAAATCACCGATGCATAGATGGCGGTGGTTGAATTCCAAGAGTATCAGAAAAGTACAGATCCGAGTGACTTGCTCCGAGCCAAGAAGCCTGCGACAGACTCCGCGTTTCAGTCGAGTGGTGAAACAAAACCGATCCATATTCACCTGACTGATACCAATGCTGCACTGACTCATATATCAACGACGCTCGACAGCAAATAGGAAGAAGCGCTCATCTAGTTCCTCCGTGAGAACTGGGACATCTTTGCATGGAAACCCTCTGACATGCCAGGTGTACCCAGAGGACTGGCAGAGCACCGTTTGCGCGTCGACCCCAAGGTAAAACCCGTCAAAGAGCACCTTCGGCGGTCTGCCGTACAGAAGAGAAAAGCAATCGGCGAGGAAGTGGCTCGACTGTTGGCAGCAGAGTTCATCCGTGAAATCTACCACTCCGAGTGGCTTGCCAATGTTGTCATGGTCCCCAAGAAGGACGATTCGCTTCGCATGTGCATTGATTTCAAGCATATCAATCGGGACTGCCCGAAAGATCACTTCCCTCTCCCCCATATCGATCAAATTGTTGACTCGACTGCGGGGTGTGAGCACTTGTCTTTTTTAGATGCCTATTCCAGGTATCATCAGATCCGACTGTATGGTCCCGATGAAATAAAAACAACCTTCATCACCCCATTTGGGTGCTTTTGCTATGTCACCATGCCATTCGGTCTTAAAAACGCCGGAGCCACGTTCATGAGAATGATTCAGAAGTGCCCGCTCACCCAAATTAGTCGGAATGTGGAAGCATATATGGATGACATCGTGACCAAGTCTCGCAAAGGTTCCGACCTATTGACTGATCTCGCAGAAACCTTTGCCAACCTAAGGAGGTACGATATCAAGCTTAACCCGTCAAAGTGCACTTTCGGAGTACCAGGAGGAAAACTGCTCGGTTTTCTCGTTTCCGAACGAGGGATCGACGCAAATCCAGAAAAAGTTGATACCATCCTCTGAATGAAACGCCCCGTGCGAGTGCATGCCGTTCAGAAGCTAACTGGTTGTTTGGCCGCCTTGAGTCAATTCATCTCTCGTCTCGGTGAAAAGGCCTTGCCTCTCTACCAATTGATGAATAAGTCTGATAAGTTCGAGTGGTCCAAAGAAGCTGATGCAGCGTTTGCAGAGCTCAAAACCCTGCTTTCCACCCAGCCGGTGCTCGCTGCACCAATCAGCAAAGATCCTTTACTGTTGTACATTGCAGCCACTGGACAAGTTGTCGGTACAGTACTCACGGTCGAGCGAGAAGAGAAAGGAAAAGCGTACAAGGTTCAACGCCCAGTTTATTATATCTCTGAAGTTTTGACTCCGTCCAAGCAGCGCTACCCTCATTATCAGAAGCTGGTCTATGGAATTTACATGACCATGAAGAAGGTTGCACATTACTTCTCTGATCATTCTATTACATTCATCAGTGACGCACCGTTGTCTGAGATCCTGAATAACAGAGATGCAACTGGTCGAGTAGCAAAATGGGCGATTGAACTCCTTCCACTGGACATCAAGTTTGAGGCAAAGAAAGCTATCAAATCCCAAGCAATCACGGATTTCCTTGCCGAGTGGATTGAACAGCAACTACCGACTCAAGTTCACTCGGAACATTGGACCATGTTCTTTGATGGTTCCAAGATGCTAAATGGGTCAGGTGCTGGAGTAGTATTGGTATCCCCCCGTGGAGACAAGCTCAATTACGTTCTCCAGATTCACTTTGATTCCTCCAATAATGAAGCAGAATACGAAGCGCTTCTGTATGGGTTGCGCATGGCCATTTCACTCAGCGTCTGTCGCCTCATGGTATATGGCGATTCAGATTTGGTGGCTAACCAGGTGATGAAAGAATGGGATGTCAGAAGTCCAGCCATGACTGGTTACTGCAATGCTGTCAGGAAGTTGGAAAAGAAGTTTGAGGGGTTGGAGCTTCACCATGTGCCCCGATTGAAAAATCAAGCCGCAGAGGAGTTGGCGAAGATAGGTTCCAAGAGAGAGGCCATCCCCCGCAATGTGTTTCTGGAACATATTCATTCGCCTTCGGTTCAGGAGGATCCCTTCACAGAAGAGTCGCCACAGCCCAAGAGTGTTACAGATCTGACTGAAGTCGACATCCCAGCCTTGGTCGACTTAGTCATGGAGGTTCAGGTCATCACTCCCGACTGGACAGTGCCATACATCGCATACATTCTTAGGAAAGAACTTCTGGAAGAAGAAGAAGAGGCTCGACAAGTCGTCCGGCGATCCAAGGCCTTTACTCTGATAAAGGGGCAGTTGTTCAGAGAAAGTGCAATTGGAGTTTGCCAGAAGTGTATCACGCCAGAGGAAGGGCGAGTGATCCTCAATGATATTCACTCGGGAACCTGTGGTCACCACGCGTCCTCTCGGACCATCGTGGCCAAAGCGTATCGAGCTGGGTTTTACTGGCCGCGGGCCAACAAGATGGCTAAGGAAATAGTGGACAAGTGTGAAGGCTGCTAGTTTTACTCCAACATGTCCCATAAACCTGCGTCGGCTCTAAAAACAATTCCAGTCGTCTGGCCCTTCGCCGTCTGGGGATTGGACATGGTTGGACCTTTGAGGACAGGCAGGAGCGGATTTACTCATGTGCTGGTGGCAGTTGACAAGTTCACCAAGTGGATCGAAGCCAAGCCCATCAAAAGCCTTGAAGCAAGCACAACTGTGAGTTTCGTCAGGGAAATTATATTCAGATATGGCGTTCACACGGCATCATCACAGATAACGGCTCGAACTTCAATTTTGAAGAACTCAAAGCCTTTTGCGCCTCCCAAGGCACGAGAGTCGACTACGCTTCGGTCGCCCATCCTCAGTCGAATGGACAGGCCGAGTGGGCGAATGGATTGATTCTCAAAGGATTGAAGCCTCGGTTGATGTGTGACCTGAAACATGCAGCTGGAGCCTGGGTCGACGAGCTCCCATCCGTGCTGTGGGGATTGAGGACAACCCCTAACCGGTCGACTGGAAGGACTCCATTCTTCTTCGTCTATGGAGCCGAAGCCGTGCACCCCAGTGATTTGCTCCACAATGCGCCTCGAGTCGAACTCTTCTCGGAAGAAGAAGCAGAATAAGCTTGGCAAGATGCAGTCGACCTCTTGGAAGAAGAAAGAGAGATGGCCTTGATCCGGTCGACCATCAATCGACAAGACTTGTGTAGATTTCATGCAAGAAACATGAGGGGTCGAGCGTTTCAAGAAGGAGACCTGGTTCTTCGAGTGGATCAGCAAAGACCTCACAAGCTTGCTCCTGCTTGGGAAGGTCCTTTCATTATCACCAAGGTGCTCCACAACGGAGCTTATCGTCTCTTCAACGTCGAGCATAATAAAGATGAGCCACGCGCCTGGAATGTGGATCTGCTCCACCCTTTCTATTCTTAAATATTTAGAATGATGAGATGTAATAAGGGATCCCTTTTAGTTTGACTATCAAAGACACAATTTACTTCTTCCGAATGATTGTTGTTTATTTCTTTTGTACGATTTATCTTAGTAGCGAATCTTTTTTGCTTAAGACGAAGTAATGAAAATCCTACCGAGTGATGAGTCTGCCTCTCGCTCGGGGGCTTAGCTGCAGCCCAGTGCTCGCCTAAGTGATAAAAATCCTACCGAGTGATGAGTCCGCCTCTCACTCGGGGGCTTAGCTGCAGCCCAGTGCTCACCTAAGTAATGAAAATCCTACGGAGAGATGAGTCTGCCTCTCACTCGGGGGCTTATCTGCAGCCCTGTGATCGCCTAAGTGATAAAAATCCTACCGAGTGATGAGTCTGCCTCTCACTCGGGGGCTTAGCTGCAGCCCAGTGCTCGCCTAAGTGATAAAAATCCTACCGAGTGATGAGTCTGCCTCTCACTCGGGGGCTTAGCTGCAGCCCAGTGCTCGCCTAAGTAATGAAAATCCTACCGAGTGATGAGTCTGCCTCTCACTCGGGGGCTTAGCTGCAGCCTAGTGCTCGCCTAAGTGATAAAAATCCTACCGAGTGATGAGTCTGCCTCTCACTCGGGGGCTTAGCTGCAGCCCAGTGCTCGCCTAAGTGATAAAAATCCTACCGAGTGATGAGTCTGCCTCTCACTCGGGGGCTTAGCTGCAGACCAGTGCTCACCTAAGTAACAAAATCCTACCGAGTGGAGAGCGAACCTCTCACTCGGGGGCTTGGCTGCAGCCTAGTGCTCGCCTAAGTGATAAAAATCCTACCGAATGGAGAGCGAACCTCTCACTCGGGGGCTTAGCTGCAGCCCAGTGCTCGCCTAAGTAATAAAAATCCTACCGAGTGGAGAGCGAACCTCCCACCCGAAGGCTTAGCTGCAGTCCCGTACTCGCCTAAGTTTGAAAAATCCTACCGAGTGGTGAGCAGACCTCCGACTCGGGGGCTTAGCTGCAGTCCCGTACTCGCCTAAGTTTGAAAAATCCTACTGAGTGGTGAGCGATCCTCCCACTCAGAGGCTTAGCTGCAGCCAAGTGCTCGCCTAAGTTTGAAAAACCTTTCCGGGTGGTTGACAGGGACGTCAAGACAATTGCTGAATGCCTTGCTGATGAGCTGATCAATTCTCCTCAAGGGTCACCCAATTGGTTGACAGGAACGTCAACACCATTGCTGAGTGCCTTGCTGATGAGCTGATCAATGCTACTCAAAGGTCACCCGATTGGTCGACTCGAACGATAAGACCATTACTGAGTACCTTGCTGATGAGTTGATCAATGCTCTTCAAGGATCACCGAATCGGTAGACAAGAACGTCAAGACCATTGCTGAATACCTTGCTGATGAGCTGATCAATGCTCCTCAAGGATCACCCAATCGGTTGACAGGAACGTCAAGACCATTGTTGAGTGCCTTGCTGATGAGCTGATCAATGCTGCTCAAGGATCGTCTGATCAGTCGACTGGAATGCCTCGTTGATAAGCTAATCAAGGTTGCCCAAGGATCACCCGATCAGTCGACTAGCCAACCTTCTCCAGCAGCTGCATCAAGCAAACAGACAACAATTCGAGGGGAAAACGGTTTTCGTTCGAAGACAGGCGCAGTTTATGAGGTGACAAATCCAAAATTTCTTAACCACAGAATAAAGTGCTCGCGCATCAGGCCCGAAGGAGTTTTAACGGTTACAAATTCACTCGGCATTTTGAGGGAAATAAAAGTGATAGCATAATGTTTTTCTTTTGTTACTCGGCGAGAGAAGGACTGGCCGGGTCGCAGAAGCCGTTGAGGTCGATGCTGTCGGCGATGCGAGTGGCTGCCTCGAGGAAAGTGTCCATGAAATCCTGGAAGGAGTGCTTCTTAGTGTTTTCCACTTTGAGAGCTGCCAACTTGTCTTCCTTAGCTTCCTTACAGTGCACTCGGACCAGAGACAAAGCGACATCAGGACCACAGCGGGCAGAGGATTTCTTCCACTCTTGCACCCGACTTGGAATCTGGTTTAGCCGAGCCATCAAGGACTCGAGGTCTTGAGACAGTTCCTCCCGAGGCCAGAGCTCAGCGTCCACTCGGGTCATCACCGCCTTCAGCCGAGCCAGATAGTCGACTGCACCGTCCAAGTGCGATTCCAGTCGAAGCAAGTTCATCATGACTTCATCTTTCCTGGGACAGTTGATGGGGTCGACACCTGTCTCGACCCGCCTAGTTTCAGCCTCAAAGTCCTGACACAGTTCTATCCCATTGCAAAAGTGAGTCGACGACGAGATGATAAAGTGATGAGTCGACTGATCATACCTTCAAGCTTTAGAACAAGTTTGGCGGCGAGTTGCTCCAGATAGGACTCTAGCTTGTCGGTCTTGGTCTTAAGGCTGCCAACTTCAGTGGTCAGATTTTTCCTTGTCCATCTTCAGTTGCTGAACTTCCTGGTTGGCGTCTGTGATGGCAGCCTTCAGCTTCTCGTTCTCCTCCTCCAGTTTGCTGACCGAAGCCAGCTTCTGGTCTGCAAGCTTTGTCTTCTCGCGTGCCTCCTTCTGAGCGACTGCCAGATCCAGATCCTTCTGCTCCAAAGCCTCCTTCATCCTCTCTAAAGAAACAACACTCTTCAGACGAGACTGAAGTTGACGATTTTCACTACGCACATCTGCTCGTGTGAAATCACTTGGTTCAAAGAGACTGAAGGAAAAACTAGCGCGAAGCATGAAGTTACAAAACAGACAGGATGGTCGAGTGATTACCTCCCATGATGGTCGTTTCTTGTTGGGCAGTCTTCAGATTCTTGTTCGCAAGTTCGAGGTCAAGTTCAACGCTGATATGTTTCTTCTTCAACACGGTGAGCCGAGCTCCAAGATCACAAGACCTCTGCAACTAGAAAGACAGAACATATCAGTCGACAGATCGCAGAGCCGAGTGAAAGCAAACAGTTACTCTAAGACTACTACCGAATCAAGTTTTCAACAGTAGTCTCGGGGACTACACCTAGTGGGTGCATTCAGTGTGCCCCCACTGGATCAGATCAATACTCAGCATGAGTTCAAAAAAAAAAGAGAGAGACACATCATTAGACCTCGGTCGACTGCCAGCAGCCGACCGTGATCTCAGGGACTACACCCAGTGGGTGCACTCGACGTGCCCCCACTGATTCAAAAAAGTGTAGAATTGAAGATTTCCTGAGTTCTAGATGAAAGAACACCCAGTGGGTGATCAGATATAAAAGTGACATCGAGAAATTTCAGTCAGAGTTTTGCTGACCTGAACGTTGGTCTGAAGAGCAGTGCTGGCGTTGTAAGCTATCTCACTGGCTTCGTGCATCACTTTCACCTGCTCCATGACAAGGTTCGCCTGGCGAAGAGCTTCCCTAGCAGCACTCGACGAGTCGTCTGGAGTTTGATATGTATCAAAGAGAGATGGCTCTAGAGGGGCTGAAGTAGCTGCCGAGTCAGATGAGTGGAGTTGTATCGGTGCAGCAGGTGTCTGCGCAGTCGACCCTGACGGACGATCAGTCATCAACGGGTTAGCGAATTTGACGTTGGTCCGGACCATCGCTTCAGGCGCCGGTGTCGACTGAGGGACCTGGACTTCAAGCTTCCTCCTGCTTGAGCTTCCACTCTTCTTCTCCCTCTCCTGTAGAGGCACTTCTTCTTCGTCGTCATCAAGGAGCACAACGATATCTTGTGGAGCTACATAAGAAGAGAAATGTCAAGTTTTCAGTCAATTGGCCATCCACTCGACTAAACAGAACTTGGTCGAATGAACTTACTAGCTCAAGAGGTGGCCTCTTCGTCTCCTGGTGCCTTGTCGACGTCCATGTCAGTGGCAGCAGAAGTAGGGCTGGAAAGACACAAGGATGGGTTGGTCAGATCAAGAAATTTTTCAGTCGACTTACGGAAACACGAACAAGATACCCACCCTGAGGCAACGGGGACGTCCATCTTGATGCACGGCAGTGTCTTCCGAGCCTTGGAGGGAGCAACTCTAGGCTGCTTGGCCACCTTCTCCGTCGGCTCCGGAGTCGACGTCCGAGTGCGCTTCTGGGTATTGGCACTCGGACCCACACCTTTCCCGCGCCTGCCGGCTGGGTCATGCTGCTGTCTGGATCGACGTTCGGAGCGTGGTGGCGAGTCGACTTCCTCTTCCTTGTCCGACTCCTCACTCTCCTCCTCCTCCTTGTCGTCTTCCTGAGAATCCCACTCGTCACTATCTTGCGCGCTGTCCTCCCCCTCATGGGTCTGCTCCAAAGCCTGCTCGCCATTGGGCATCGAATGCATCTCAGTGAACACCTGCAGAACAAAGTTGGTCAAACATGAGTCGGTCAATCTCAAGTACAGTCGGAACATGAATGGGAAACAGTCGGAGCAAAAAGCATACCTTGTCGGGTGGGTTGTCGCTGCTAAAGGGGACGACTCACCTAGATCCTCTGGGATTGTCCTGATTGCCTGTAATGCTTCTCAGCCACGAAGCTACTGTTGCAGACGACACTTCTTCTGGATGAACCCGTGCGGTGTCGTCCGGTCCGGAATATAGCCACATCGGATGATCGCGGGCCTGGAGAGGCTAGATACGTCGACTGAGGAACACCTCCAACAGATCCAGACCTGTGACACCATCATTGATAAGCTGGACCACCCTATCTACCAACATCCTCGTCTCCATGGTCTCGCCAGTCGTAACTTTCAGCGGGGCAGGAGTCTGGACTCGGTCAAACGAGAAGTGGGGAAGGCCGGTCGACTGACCTAGAGCCGCGACATCCTGGCAATAGAACCAAGTCGATTGCCAGCCTCTAACGGAATCAGGAAGAGTCATAGCAGGAAAGGCACTCCCTTTCCTCTTTTGGATACCTAAACCCCCACACATCTGGATGACATGGGTTTTCGAATCACTCGACTTTGCCTTCTTTACCGATTGAGAACGAATAGTGAAGATGTGCTTGAAAAGGCCCAGTGCGGTCGACACCCCAAGAAGTTCTCGCACATCGACACGAAAGTAGCTAAATACGTGATGGTGTTGGGGGAGAAGTGGTGGAGTTGAGCACCACAAATGTTTAGAAATCCCCGGAAGAAAGGGTGCGGGGGAAGCGAAAAGCCGCAGTCGACATGGGTGGCAAGCAGAACACACTCACCCGGCTGAGGCTGAGGGCTCATCTCCCCCTCCGGCAGCCTTGCCGCTCCCTTGACGATTAACCCCGACTCCTCCAACTCGTCCAGGTCCGCCTGCTGAATCAGAGACCGGATCCAATCACCCTGGATCCAGCCCGGCGGCAACCTCGCGCGCGATGACGACCCGCGTTACTGCTTCCTGCCCTTCGCCACCTCCTTCGTCTTCTTTGCGCGCTCTAGCACCACCGTCTTGTCCTTCACCATGGAGACAGGGCAGCGGCGTCGGAGTGGGAGAGTAAGGTGTGGCGGAGAGACGGAGAAAGGAGAAGGAAGAGAGGATGTGCACAGTACCGGCGCCTCGGTCCGGCCACCTTATAAGAGGTTGTTTCCAAGTGACTGATGCGTGGGACCAGGCGATCCCGTCAAATCCCGCAACAATCGTGCGCAGCGTACGTGGCGAAAAAGGCGGCACAGGAATCAAGGAATCACTGTTTATCCGCTCCGCCCGCTTCGGCACTCCCCGTCCGGCGCGCTTCCCCGAAATTTTGTATCCCGCAGAATCTGGGATACACTGTAGGCAATCGCGCCCAGGATCCCGCACTCCAACGCGACACTCGGCACATAAGATCAACAATTCACTCGACTGACCATTGCATGGATCAAGGCGACTGAGTCGACACCAAACATCGACGCGGGCACTCAGACGTGCAGAAAGCGCTCGCGAGATCCCTAGGCTCAGGTCAAGCTTAATTTCAGTCTATTTTGCACTCGCACCTTAATCCATTCGGGGGCTACTGATGAGGGTACAGACCTGGGGTAGGGTCATAGGCCTGACCTATACGTCCTACCCAAGGTCACTACCCCAGAAGATAAGATGACCAAGAATCCACTCGACGGTGTAATCACTCGACCATCATTCCCCACTTTCACTCGACCGTATGGGGAATGACTCGACCATATTGAAGACTAGGAGTCGGAAGAGTGCACAACGGCCAGGCATTCATTCCTTAGTCTTCATGAGCATTAAGAGTATTTAAGGCTGCCGTTACCAGTAACTCCCTTACTTTATGTACATTAAGCCCCTTGTAATGGAGGTTGGTTGGGGTCCTGGCGCACTCTATATAAGCCGCCCCCTCCTCTGGGACAGGGGTTCGCACCCCCTGTAACACAACACACATAAACCAATCGACCACCTCCGGGCACCGAGACGTAGGGCTATTACTTCCTCCGAGAAGGGCCTGAACTCGTAAACCTCGTGTGTACATCTTCGCCATAGCTAAGATCTTGCCTCTCCATACCTACCCCCCTTTCTACTGTCAGACTTAGAACCACGACAGCCGCATGGCCTGGCCAGCGGTGGGAGTGGTAGGGGCGGTGAGGCCTCCGCGACAGCACAGCCGGCCATGGGAGGCAGGAGCAGGCGGCACGACCGGCGCTGGTTTGGGTGGCTGGAGCAAGAAGACCAGAGGTTGAAGAAGCACTACGACCGTTGGATCGACATCATACGGTCACTGGATCTAGAATCATTCATATTGACTAAGTTGACAAAGCCCTCCGTCCCCGCCAATTTAGTAGGCCCACAAGTCAGCCTCTCACTATGGTGGGTCCCAGCTAGCAGGGGGAGTATTCATTTTTTTGTGTGTTGACCATGCCGCGCCGAGCGCATCCAAGGTGATGGACGAGGGCGAGGCCCCGGACAGCAATGAGCCGGAGATGGGAAGATGCGGGAGTGAAGTTGCAGACAGAGAGGTGTACGAGGGTTTGCTTGTTCTGGTGTGGAGTGGTTCGATAGTCGGTGGAGAAGAAAAGGAGGTGTGGAGGGATGGCCTGACCAGCGGTGGGGTAGCGCTTCACAACAAAGCGTGCAAAGCAGAGCTGCTAGTAGGAGGAGGCGGGAGCAGGTGGTCCTGGCGTCGCTGGAGGAAGAAGATGAGAGATTGAAGATGGATGCCGGTCGTTGGATGTAAATCCAACGGCTAACAATGTAAGAATCATTTGTTGACTAAGTTGACAACGACTTGCGTTGGCTTCGACCTGTTGGCCCACATTTCAGCCTCCAAAAATGTGGCACATATTCAACCCATTTTTTCATAATTTACAATCCATTTGATTATTTTTTTGAGAATTACAGTCCATTTGCTGGACTGGGTGAACAAATAATGTAGTGTCCATGCGACCCATTTTTTTGAAACTACAACCCATTTTCACTTTCTCGAAATACATGAATTTGCTGGGCTAGCTGAACAAATAATGTAGCGTCCATGCGGCCCATTTATTTTTTCCTAAAAAATTACAGGCCATTTGCATTTTCTCAAAATACACGGTTTTGCTGAGCTGGTTCTAATTATAATGTTAGGTTGGGCACAACAATGTTATCAAAAAATACACAGGGGTTGAGCATTTTGTTATAAATATATTTAAATAGTAAGTGATTTATTATTACATTGGTCCTTAAATCTTACCAAGCTTTTGTACACAATCACCGGGATTTTCGTTGCGTTAATGTAAAAAAATCCAGGATTTTATTGTTAAGAAATTATTTTTATAAATTAATCAGATGTGGGATATTGTTTTCTTATATATGTAAGTATCTGTTAAATATATGATGACAATAACAATAATATATAATAACATATACAATAATTTAAATATATATAATATAGTTAGAAGGGAAACATAAGTTGGACCTGGCGTTCCTATTCTTAAATAGAAACATAGAACATACCTCTGCGTTTTCTTCAAAAAAATACATAAGTTGGGCTGCCGATGTTTCAGGAAAAATAAAACCTCGGATGGGAGGTCCATAGGTTGGTCGATACATGACGGCCCTTAAGGAAATACAAACCGGCATGTCATGGGCTGCGCATATTAAAAAAGAAAGCCTAGATGGGGCATCCCACAACCCAACCGATAATTGCTGGCCCACTGATAATAAATGATACCTGCCAGCTCCTCGGCTTCATTGTAAATTTATCTCCTTTAGTAACTATGTTGAAGCACCTAAAAAAATGTAACTATGTTGACAAACCCGTGGGCCCCAATGTTAGTATAGCATTAGAAGTAAGTATTTTTTCAATGAGGCACTTGCTTGTGTACGGCCATAGACCTGGTGGGTTCCGACTATTCGCCTCTACACGTACAGTCCTCTCCAGATTCCTCTCATTTTTTCAGCATGTTCACAATGGCAGACAGCGGTGCCACGGCGAGCGCAGAAAGGCGCATGATGAGAACAAATAACATGAAGCAGTGCCTTATTTATACCAAAACTATTGAACTAGCCCAGTGGCCAAGTGACACTACCAGACCGCTGTTCCACCCGGGTTCGATTCCACGTGATGCAGGGAAAATATCTCCAACTTTTTTGCCTCTGCCATTATTGACATGTGGATCCCCATTGTCATCTACGCACACACATCCAACACTTGCCAAAACTTCGTCCCTCGTTTTCTCTATTTTTCGCACACTCGACATTGTGTGGGCATTTTGAAAATAGCATATCTTTCTGACTGTGCATCATATGAAGATGTGCTATGCATGAATCTTGATGAGCATGATGTTAACTGGCTGGTAGTTCCATTTTCGACCATGAATCAAACTTCCAACATGATGTTATCCCTGTTTGAAAAGGGTGTGCTAATATAAATGCTCTGCCTCTAAAACTTGTAGTTTCTTATCTGAAACTGAAACTTGCAGTTTCTTCTCTGAGAATCACATTGTCTGCACTTTTATACTCCTATGAAACTACATTTTTAAGTGCTAAAAATAGGTCTCTGTAATTCATAAAATACTTCATATGCTCAATACTGCAAATCTGAAATTCAAAAGCAATTCATATATGAAAGTACTCACAAAATACACAACACAAAACACAATTCACAACCTGCGAATACTGACAACCCTAAGATCCTCCTGACAATTCACAACCTGCCTGACTACTAGGCTGGGGGGGGGGCAGTCCCAATCCTATTACTCGGCGGCAGACAGCCGCCCGGTGAGACGATGTGAACAGCGAGGGAGAGAATGGCGGGGAAGCATCGTTGGGCCAACTGCTTTTCTCCTCTTGCAGTTGGGTTCGGTCGATGAAGACTCCACCGGCTCGCCCTGGCATGACACCATCACAAAAGGAACCATGTAGATGCTCGATCCTTCAATCTCTGGTGGATGCTCCATCTGGGATCGATACTCCCACCACCGCTCCCTCACAATCGGATCCGGTGAATCCATTTGCTCCATGGCCCAGAGGAGCAGCTCTATGTACTCTTGCACGACTCCCTTTGGGAGTATCACCGCCTTTTCGCTTTGTTGCATATATTTGGCCATGGATGTCGCCGTCGGCGCTAGTTGGTCCTTGTTGTCAAACCAAGACTGTATCTCCAACATCCTAGCTAGCTTCACAGGGTTGCCGTCTGCGATCCTCACGTATCAGTTGTACTCCTCCATCGATCTACTTCTCCACAGCACCTTTAGTCGACGGTGGTGGTTTTTGAATGGAAGAGGAGAGGAGCGGTGCTGGTTTTGGATTAGAACGGGAGAGGAACGGCGATGGTTTTCGATTGAGGAGACGAGGGGCGGTGGTTTTGAAATGGAAGAGGAGACCAGCGGCGCTGGATTTAGATTGGAACAGTAGAGGAGCGGCGGTGGTTTAATAGGAGAGGACCGGTGCTGGTCTTGGAAGTATTTTTTGTTTTGCGTATTTTGGGTCAAAGTTTGACCATGTATTGTATTTGACAAGCAAAATGTGAATGCATGTCACCAAAACTTGTATCGTTTGGTTCGTATCTAAATGTACTTTCAAATTGTATTATTTTTGCAACATATAACATATATTTTATTTGTGAAAATCATGGTCAATTATGACCCAAAATAAAAGGGATACTAGTTAATGTGGGTCGTTTTCTTAATAATTGGAGTTTAACTGATTTTGATTTTGATCCAGTCACAACATGTCAGCCCTCTCGTCCAATCCTAAATCGCTGCTGCACGCTCCTCTCCCTCTTCTCTATTGCAAAACCACCTCCTCTCCTCTCCATCATCTCCATTCCAAAACCACATTCCCGCCTCTCCCTCTTCTTCATTGCAAAACCACCCCCTCTCCTCTCCATCTTCTCCATTGCAAAACCACTATCTCGCCTCTCCCCCTTCTCTATTGCAAGACCACCGTCTCTCCTCCCATCTTCCAAAGCTAGCACCGAACCTCTCAGAAGGACATCTATGGAGAGGATGCAACAGTTAAATGGGCAGATCGCCGGCGGCGACCAGGCAAAGTTAGCCAGGTTGAAGGAGATCCTTACTTGGTTTGACAACGAGTGGGAGATTTCAAGGACGGTGAGGGCCATGTGGCAATGTATGCGAAGGAGCAAGACGGCAACGACGTACTCCTCGGCGGCAGTCACGCCGCAGTCCTTCGAGTTCATCGAGTATCTCCTATGGGTGATGGAGCAGACAGATTTGCCCGAGGAGAAAGTCAGGCGGAGGTGGTGGGCGTACAGGTCGAAGGTCGAGCATCCAGAGGATAATGAATCTATCAAGTACGGTGTGCCGTTCGTGAGGGTGCAGGGCCAGTCGGAGCCACATGAGTATTCGTTCTCCCATAGCAAGTGGAGGCCGGATGGCGCGATGTCACTTCCCCGCCGTTCTCCATGGTTCCCTCGACGCTCGCCTCGTTACAATGGTGGCGGTATGGTTTAAGGTAAGCTTCGCACTAACCTAATCTTCCATCTGCTCATGCTTACAATCAGTGTGACGGCTAATGAAAATCATGCTTACAATCAGTCTTCGAGTACTATACAACACAGCCTGCACGATATTTAGACGATAACCAATCCAGCCGTGTCTGCTAGAGTCTAGTCACATGCATGGACGAACTGATCTTCTGTGTCATGCAGGGATCGTCCATGCACCGACGGTTGTACAACACTGCTCCAGTACTATCGCTCGTCTCTCTCTTCTATTAACTCACCCGACTTGCGGGGCCGGAGAGTGTGCCTATGGTCAGTTCTCAATTGCGGGCCCACAGGTGTGTGCAAACGCAATATGACACGCGTTCCATTCCGAGAGCGGCGTGCTAGACTGACTGACCGTCTGGGGTGCGACGCGAACGCGGCGGGCGTGCTGTATACTCCGTACATGTGTACCGCCGTTTTCTTGAGGCTTTGCTCCATGGCGCAATACATGGATACAAAATTAGTATACTGTACTATTTAAAATTCGAGGGCGGCGTTTTTCCTGCGCAGTAGGCGGGGCAGTTCCGCCTAGTCGGTTCGACAGAGACGCGAGAAGATGAGGGAGTAGGCTGCTGCAAACGTAGGGCTGTGTGATTTGACAGTGAGTTACTGCTGGACAGGTGGGGCCCCGTGATTTGACTTGCCAATATCATTTTAACTACGGCATGATAACCCACAAGTGTAGGGGATAATTGTAGCCTCTTTCGATAAGTAAGAGTGTCGAACCCAACGAGGAGCTAAAGTAGAATAAATATTCTCTCAAGTCCTATCTGCCACTGATACGACTCTGCGCACGCTTGACGTTCGCTTTACCTAGAACAAGTATGAAACTAGAAGTATAGGTGTTGTTGGATAGGTTTGCAAGATAATAAAGAGCATGTAAATAAAAAGTAGGGGCTGTTTAGATGAATAAACAACTAAGTTAGTTTTAGTAGAGAGCTTTTTATCACGAGAAAGTTATTTGTCCCTAGGCAATCGATAACTAAACCGGTAATCACTATTGCAATTTTATTTGAGGGAGAGGCATAAGCTAACATACTTTCTCTTCTTGGATCATATGCACTTATGATTGGAACTCTAGCAAGCATCCACAACTACTAAAGATCATTAAGGTAAAACCCAACCATAGCATTAAAGTATCAAGTCCCCTTTATCCCATACGCAAACAACCTACTTACTCGGGTTTGTGCTTCTGTCACTCACGCCACCCACCATAAGCAAATCATGAACATATTGCAAACCCTACAGCGGGAATCCCTCACGCTTGTGCGACATGGAGGGCACAATAGGACAGGACCAATAATAAAACATGCAATTCAAACCAATCACGATCATCAATTAACCCATAGGACAAAACAGATCTACTCAAAAATCATAGGATAGCCATACATCATTGGGAAATAATATATAGCGTTGAGCACCATGTTTAAGTAGAGATTACAGCGGGTAAGAGAGGGGTTACACCGCTGCATAGAGGGGGGAAGAGTTGGTGATGATGATGGTGAAGTTGTTGGTGAAGATCGCGGTGATGATGATGGCCTCCGGCAGCGTTCCGGCGCCACCGGAAGCAAGGGGTAGAGAGCCCCCCTTATTCTTCTTCTTCCTTGACCTCCACCCTAGATGGGAGAAGGGTTTCCCCTCTGGTCCTTGGCTCCCATGGCGAGGGAGGGGTGAGAGCCCCTCCGAGATTGGATCTGTCTCCCTGTCTCTCTCTGTTTCTGCGTTCTCAGATTCTGCCCTTTCACCGTTTCTTATATATCCGGCGATCTGTAACTCCGATTGGGTTCAAACTTTTGCCCAGATTTTTCTCCAAAAATTAGCTTTCTTGCGGCAAAAGAAGAGCGTCAACCGCCTTACGAGGGGCCCACGAGGGTCAGGGGCGCACCCAGTAGGGGCAGGCGTGCCCCCCTGCCTCGTGGCCACCTCGGGCACCGTTTCGCGTTGATTCTTCCTCCCATATTTCCCAAATATTCCAAAAATACTCTCCGTACGTTTTTATCCCATTTGGACTCTGTTTGATATGGGGTTTGTGCGAAACATAAAACATGCAACAAACGGGAACTGGCACTGGGCACTGGATCAATATGTTAGTCCCAAAAATAATATAAAAAGTTGCCAAAATTATATGAAAGTTGTAGAATATTGGCATGGAACAATCAAAAATTATAGATACGACGGAGACGTATCAGCATCCCCAAGCTTAATTCCTGCTCGTCCTCGAGTAGGTAAATGATAAAAAAGATAATTTTTGATGTGGAATGCTACCTAGCATAATCTTGATCATATGTCTAATCATGGCATGAATATTAAGACACGAGTGATTCAAAGCAATAGTCTATCATTTGACATAAAAATGATAATACTTCGAGCATACTAATAAAGCAATCATGTTTGTTCAAAACAACATGGCCAAAGAAAGTTATCCCTACAAAATCATATAGTCTGGCTATGCTCCATCTTCATCACACAAAATATTGAAATCATGCACAAACCCGATGACAAGCCAAGCAATTGTTTCATACTTTTGACGTTCTCAAACCTTTTCAACTTTCACGCAATACATGAGCGTGAGCCATGGATATAGCACTAAAGGTGGAATAGAGTATGATGGTGGTGGTTGTATGGAGAAGACAAAAAGGGAGAAAGTCTCACATTGACGCGGCTAATCAACGGGCTATGGACATGCCCATCAATTGATGTCAATGCAAGGAGTATGGATTGCCATGCAATGGATGCACTAAGAGCTATCAGTGTATGAAAGCTCAAACTGAAACTAAGTTGGCGTGCATCCAACTTGCTTGCTCATGAAGACCTCGGGCATTTGAGGAAGCCCATCATCGGAATATACAAGCCAAGTTCTATAATGAAAATTCCCACTAGTATATGAAAGTGAAAGCATAGGAGACTCTCTCTATGAAGAACATGGTGCTACTTTGAAGCACAAGTGTGGTAAAAGGATAGTAGCATTGCCCCTTCTCTCTTTTTCTCTCATTTTTTATATTTTTATATTTTTTTACATTTTTTTGGTGGGCTTCTTTGGCCTCTTTTTTTATTTGGGCTTCTTTGGCCTCTTTTATTTTTCATAAAGTCCGGAGTCTCATCCCGTCTTATGGGGGAATCATAGTCTCCATCATCCTTTCCTCACTGGGGCAATGCTCTAACAATGATGATCATCACACTTTTATTTACTTACAACTCAATGTTACAACTCGATATCTAGAACAAAGATATGACTCTATATGAATGCCTCCGGCAGTGTACCGGGATGTGCAATGATCTAGCATAGCAATGACATCAAAAAACAGACAAGCCATGAAAACATCATGCTAGCTATCTTACGATCATGCAAAGCAATATGACAATGAATGCTCAAGTCATGTATATGATGATGATAGAAGTTGCATGGAAATATATCTCGAAATGGCTATGGAAATGCCATGATAGGTAGGTATGGTGGCTGTTTTGAGGAAGATATAAGGAGGCTTATGTGTGATAGAGCGTATCGTATCACGGGGTTTGGATGCACCGGCGAAGTTTGCACCAACTCTCGAGGTGAGAAAGGGCAATGCACGGTACCGAAGAGGCTAGCAATGATGCAAGGGTGAGAGTGTTATAATCCATGGACTCAACATTAGTCATAAAGAACTCATATACTTATTGCAAAAATCTATTAGCCATCGAAACAAAGTACTACGCGCATGCTCCTAGGGGGATAGATTGGTAGGAAAAGACCATCGCTCGTCCCCGACCGCCACTCATAAGGAAGAGAATCAATAAATAAATCATGCTCCGACTTCATCACATAACGGTTCACCATACGTGCATGCTATGGGAATCACAAACTTCAACACAAGTATTTCTACAATCCACAACTACCCACTAGCATGACTCTAATATCACCATCTTTATATCGCAAAACTATTGCAAGGAATCAAACATATCATATTCAGTGATCTACAAGTTTATGTAGGATTTTATGACTAACCATGTGAATGATCAATTCCTGTCATCTCTCTAAATAGATATCAGTGAAGCAAGAGAGTTTAATTATTTCTACAAAAGATATGCCCATGCTCTAACAAATATAAGTTAAGTAAAAGAGCATTCTACAAATGGCGGTTTTCTATATGAAGAAAAATAGGCAATCCAAACTTCAAATGATATAAGTGAAGCACATAAAGCATTCTATAAAGCCATACTTAAAAGATTTAAGTGAAGTGCAATGAGAATTATATAAATCAACCAAGGACTATCTCATACCAGCATGGTGCATAAAATAAAAGTGAAAACTAAATGCAAAAGACGCTCCAAGACTTGCACATATCGCATGAACGAAACGAATCCGAAAACATACCGATACTTGTTGAAGAAAGAGGGGATGCCTTCCGGGGAATCCCCAAGCTTAGACTCTTGAGTCTCCTTGAATATTTACTTGAGCCTCTCTTCCTTTTCCTCATATCGAGACCTCCTCGATCAAACACTTCATCCACACAAAACTTCAACAGAAAACTCGGTAAGATCCGTTAGTATAATAAAGCAAATCACTACTCTAAGTACTGTTGCAAACCAATTCATATTTTGTTTTCGCATTGTGTGTACTGTAATATAACTTTTCCATGGCTTAATCCACTGATATAAATTTATAGTTTCATCAAAACAAGTAAACTATGCATCAAAAACAGAACAGTCTGTAGCAATCTGAACATTCACCATACTTCTGGTACCCCAAAACTTCTACCAAAATAAGGAAAAATAAATTTTTTTACAGCAATACAGTGCAAAAAGAATTAGAACCATTTGACGTTCCAGTTAAAAATGTAAAATCGCGCACTACAGCCAAAGTTTCTGTCCTGCACCGTACAAACCAACAACAATTGTAAACATCCTTGTCGGTGTCAAAACCGGCGGATCTCGGGTAGGGGGTCCCGAACTGTGCGTCTAGGCGGATGGTAATAGGAGACAAGGGACATGATGTTTTTACCCAGGTTTGGGCCCTCTCGGTGGAGGTAAAACCCTACTCCTGCTTGATTAATATTGATGATATGAGTAGTACAAGAGTGGATCTACCACGAGATCAAGGAGGCTAAACCCTAGAAGCTAGCCTATGGTATGATTGTTGTTCGTCCTAGGGACTAAAACCCTCCGGTTTATATAGACACTGGAGAGGGCTAGGGTTACATAGAGTCGGTTACAATGGTAGGAGATCTATATATTCGTATCGCCAAGCTTGCCTTCCACGCCAAGGAAAGTCCCATCCGGACACGGGACGAAGTCTTCAATCTTGTATCTTCATAGTCTTGGAGTCCGGCCAAAGATGATAGTTCGGCTATCCGGACACCCCCCAGTCCAGGACTCCCTCAGTAGCCCCTGAACCAGGCTTCAATGACGACGAATCCGGCACGCATATTGTCTTCGGCATTGCAAGGCGGGTTCCTCCTCCGAATAATTCATAGAAGATTTTGAACACCAGGATAGTGTCCGGCTCTGCAAAATAAGTTCCACATACCACTTTAGAGAGAATAATATTTACACAAGTTCAATCTGCTGACGTATTTCGTGGCATGACATCACACCGCGGCCAAGCCTTTATTCGAATCGTTTTTACTGTTCCACCTTAGTGTGTTTAGCAAAGCGGTTTCCTTGGCACGTCTTGTCAAAGCAGAGATCATGTCCCCTTATTCCGGGATTCTCATCAATACGGGCGTGAGTAACCCAACCGCGCCATTGATTGCGGCGCTTGGGAGATAAGCGAGTTTTACCAGGCTGGTGGGACGCATAGTTTCGTCCGCCCATATATAAGGGGATAAGGATCCACCTTTTTACCTACGCCTTCTTCCTCCTTTGCTTATCCATTTCCACGCACTTGAGCTCCAATGCCCAAGCCCGTACATCTCGCCTCAACCTTCCCCAGTCATGTCCGGAGCGGGAGGCAAGTGGATGGCCTCCTCCGTCACGGAGGGGCATATCAAAAAGCTGCGGAAGGCCGGATACTTATCTGGCGACATCGCGCATCGGCTCCCCGACGAGGGGCAACTCATCCCCACCCCCGGGCCCCATGAGAGGGTGGTGTTCCTCACCCACTTCCTTCGCGAACTAGGTTTTCCACTTCACCCATTTGTCCGGGGGCTCATGTTCTACTATGGCCTGGATTTCCATGATCTGGCCCCGAATTTCATCCTCAACATCTCGGCGTTCATCGTCGTGTGCGAGGCCTTCCTCTGCATCCAGCCCACCTTCGGCTTATGGCTGAAGACCTTCAATGTCAAGCCGAAGGTAGTGGGCGGCCGCCAAGCGGAGTGCGGAGGTGCCATGGTGGGCAAGATGCCCAACATCCTATGGCTCGAGGGCTCCTTTGTGGAGACCATAAAGGAGTGGCAATCGGGGTGGTTCTATATCACCGAGCCGCGTGACCCTGAATGGGCAGCGGCCCCCGAATTCAGATCTGGCATCCCCACACGGCTCACCTCCTGGAAAGAGAAGGGCATGTCATGGGGTGATTCGGAGGAGCTGACCAGACTCCAATCCTGCGTCCAAACTTTGGTGAACAAGAAGCTCAAGCTTGTCAACGTAGTCCAGGTCATGCTCGTCCGCCGGATCCTCCCGTGCCAGGAGCGGGCTTTTAATTATGGGAGTTTGATCCGGCACAGCACCAAACCTTAAGCAGGCTCTTCGACACTACGTACGAAGATGCCTGGAAGGTGCTATTCAAGGGCGCTGAGGCTCCCGCCGCTACCGAAGATCGCGGATTCAGCTCGCAGCGTCCAGCCGGCGAGGTAAGCTATTCTACCCTTTACGGGACACTTGTTTTTCATAGTTTGACTCCATGCGGGATCTAAACTCCCATTACCTTTAACAGGCCTGGCAGAAGACGTCCGGGCAGGTTAACTGTCCGGCTCCCTTGCCAGAAGACCCAGCGAATGCCCCATTAACGGGACTGCTGGCTCCGGCACCTTACGTGGTGCCGGAGAAGAAGGCCAAGAAGAAGGCCACGGGAACTCGGAGGAGTTCTCGGCGCCAGGTGTTATCGGACTCATCGTCCGATGACTCCAAGGCGGACTCCTCCCGCGAAGACGAGGAGGAGAAGAAAGAGGCCTCTCCCCCAGCGGGGGGAGAGAAGAAGAGGAAGGCTTCCCCAACGGGGGAGGCCGAAGGGTCCAAGAAGGGAAGGACCCTTCTTCCGGACTGTTCCACCAATGCCGACGACAGCGAAGAGGAGTGGCCCTCGAGGGCCAAGCCCCTGGCGAGATTGTAAGTGTCCGGATTCCAGAATAACTCATGATTTTTCTTTCATTGCATAGTGTCTTCTAACGCCGAATACCACCATGTAGCCCGCCCAAGGACGATCTCCCCGCTTCGTCGAGCGGCTCCTTGGATTCGTCGGATGTGAATAGCACTTCACTTCCGACCGCCTCCTCCCCCCGTGACGCAGATGACACCGAGGTGGCGTACCAGAAGGGGCCCAACCAGGAGGAGGAGGCCCCGGAGGTGCCGCAGGGCAACCTCCCGGACTTTGGACCAGACTCCGCACCGGAACCTTTAGTGGTTCCGGAGTCCGGCGGGCGGCCCCTTCGTAGGAAGGGCGAGACTGCGACGCCGGTGACCTCCGTCCAACCGGAGGTGCCGGATAATTTGCTGGAGGCGCTCAACGGCGCTTCCATCGACGAGGAGCACCGCACTATCATGATTGCGGTGATTCAGAAGGTTCAGTCCGCCAAGAGCGGGCTGACCGAAGCCTGCACCAGCCTTCTAACAGGCTTTGAGGTATGTGATTAAGATATGAAAAAATAGTATCACATAGACAGTAGCCCCTGATGCTCAGTTTGGTGCTCGGAAAGAAAAGCCGAACTGAGGATCTAAAAAGATATACGCAGGTGTCTAACACAAATATGTCAATACGGGAATGCAGGTTGCGCTGCTGACCTCTGCCGCACTGACTGCGGAGGTCAATGCCTTGAAGCAGAGCCTCGAGAGGTCCGAGAACGAGCTCGGCCGTGCCAAGAAGCAGCTCAAGGACAAGGAAGGTAAGTAATACCTTATTAAAGTAATACCTTATAGAAAAGGATTTGGTTGCAAAAAATGACAGGGATAATGTGAGTATTGCGGTGTCCGAGGCCGAACGCAATGCGGCCGCGGAACGCACCGAGCGGGAGAAGCAGGAGGCGCGGGTGGTGGAGGTGCAGCAAGAGCTCCAGGCTCTCGTGGAAAAACACGAGAGTTTGGAGCGTGACTCGAAGACTCGAGAGTCCGAGCTCGCCCCGGCTCTTCAGAGTGCCAAAGCTGCTAAGGCCGAAGCCCAGAAGGCCCTCCAGGAGATTGAGGAGATAAAAAAGATAGCGGCGGGTAAGGCATTCTTCATGCAAAGCAAGCATGTAAAAGTGAATTATCTGTTACACTTACCCGGATTCGGAGCTCTCCAGGAGCATTCGCAGATCTGCCCTGTAGTGTGTCCGATGCTGCCGCATTCTACCAGGCCAAGGAAGGGAGCTCGACGAAGAAGGTATTCTGGTCTCAGTATGCTGAGGTCGGACATCCGGTGCCCCTGAGCGACCAGCTGAAGCAGCTGGTCGAGCTCCACAAGGTGACCGAACAGGCCATGAAGGGCCTCATAGTTCGGCTGTGGCCCAAAGAAGCCATGCCTGGGAGCTACTTTGGCCTGGTGCGGCGGCTGGTGGACGCCTGTCCATGGATTGAAGTCATCAAGCACTCCGTCTGCATTGAAGGTGCCCGTCGGGCCCTTGCCCGCGCTAAAGTGCACTGGGGCAAGATGGACGCCGAGAAGCTTGTGACGGACGCGCCACCGCCGGGCAAGGAGTATCGCACGCCCGAGATGTACTATAAGGGTGTCCTGAAGGGTGCCCGCCTTATAGCGGGTGAATGCTCCAAAGATGTAATTTTTTAGTAGACTCGCATTTTGTTATCCTGTGCGCTGAAAACTTGTTCATATGCGCTAAGCAACGCTTGTTAATTTAAAATATTACCTTCTGTGCGGCCGTTTATCAAATTCGAGAGATGTCAAGTCGTTGGCTTCAACCCCCATGCCGCGAGTGCTGGGGTGTTCGGGATAAACTTGAGCGCTCTTTTTCCCATTTTTGGGTCCTTCAAGGGAGGCGCTCAACACAACGAACGAGGCAACCAGACTTATAATGCTTGAACACTCTCACTTAGCCATAGAATTCTATAATTTTAAATGTCGGCGAAGCCCCTAGTGTTCGGAAGGCCGAATTCGGGGCACTATCCACGCCTGGGCCGGACAAAGCCGGCTCCTCGCTCTAAGCGGCATAAGTCTTTAGGGACTCAAAAAAACCTCTCGAACAGCGACCGGCTCTCGCCCCATCATGACGGTCAGTTTTAGCTTTCTCCACTGAGGTGCTCAACCCAGCTCAACTGGGGCACAATCGCAGTGGTTCTCCCAGTGCTACCTTAGCCGATATAACGGAACGTAAGGTACCAAAACATGGGAGCCGGGCAAACCCAACTATTGACCCAAGACATGATTCGGAGCCGATGCATAAAATGCTATAAGTTTGGGGTGCCGCACTTGTGAAAGTGTTTGGACTTATCACACCATACTTTGGGGAACTTAAGCCCCTGGTGTATTTGGCCGTACCAAAGCGTACGGGTGCAAACTGTCATAAGTGAACATATATAGATAAAAAAGAATGCAATGATAGGCAAAAAGTGATGCATTGTTTATTCAAAAAATACTGCAATGAAAGCAGAACGATACAAATAGTGCAATAAGCAAGGGATGGGACTATTTAACATGTCCCCCTCCAGGGGTAGGCTGCGGAATGGTATGTAAAACGGGTATAATGCTCGTAATGGAGACCACCTGGATACTCGACGTAGCTTTTCTACTTCCCTGGTTGTTGCATCGTGAGTTCGGCAAGTCCACTGCCGGACAGGGCTTCTGGAAAACGGAGTCCTGTGAATAAGAAGAAAGAAAAAGAAGAATGACACAATTGTGAGCTCTTGGTGTGGTTGAGCCGCACTCTGGGCATGTCGTGGTCGTGCCCCTCCCCCTGTGCCCATGGTATCTCCAGAGCGTAGTTATGTACGCGTGGTACTGGTCTCGCGATTTCGCGAGGGCTGGGGTTGGGGCCGCATTGCTACGCGTGCTCCGAACGTGCTAGGTGGTCTTGTTGTAGGTTACTCCGGGCGCGCTTGACGGTGTCCGGCCGCTTAACAGCCAGACTCGAGAATTGCCTTAAGAGGCTGCTTTGTATTTCCGCCGCGAGAGCCGCTGTATGCTCCTCTGTTCGAAGAGAGCGTTCGGTGTTTCCGTTGACCGTAATGACTCCTCGAGGGCCTGGCATCTTGAGCTTGAGGTATGCATAGTGCGGCACCGCATTGAATTTTGCAAATGCGGTTCGTCCGAGCAGTGCATGATAGCCGCTGCGGAACGGGACTATGTCGAAGATTAACTCCTCGCTTCGGAAGTTATCCGGGGATCCGAAGACCACTTCAAGTGTAACTGAGCCTGTACAATTGGCCTCTACACCTGGTATGACACCTTTAAAGGTCGTTTTTGTGGGTTTAATCCTTGACAGGTCTATGCCCATCTTGCGCACTATATCCTGATAAAGCAGGTTCAGGCTGCTGCCACCGTCCATCAGGACTCTAGTGAGGTGAAATCCATCGACGATTGGGTCTAGAACCAATGCGGCAAATCCGCCATGTCGGATGCTAGTGGGGTGGTCCCTTCGATCAAAAGCGATCGAGCATGAGGACCACGAATTGAACTTTGGGGCGACTGGCTCCATCGCATATACGTCCCTAAGTGCATGCTTCCGCTCCCTTTTGGGTATGTGGGTTGCGTATATCATGTTCACCGTCCGCACTTGTGGGGGGAAACCCTTTTGTCCTCTATTGTTCGGCGGCCGGGTCTCCTCCTCGTCATCGCTATGCAGCCCCTTGTCATTATTTTCGGCAATTAACTTGCCTGCCTGCTTGAACACCCAACAATCCCTGTTGGTGTGATTGGCTGGCTTTTCGGGGGTGTCGTGTATCTGGCACAAGCGATCGAGTATTCAGTCCAAATTGGACGGGCCCGGAGTATTTCTTTTGAATGGCTTTTTCCGCTGACCGGGTTTAGAGCCTCTGAATCCGGCATTGACTGCCGTATCTTCAATATTATCGCCGTTAATGCGGCGCTTGTGCTTATTGCGACGCGACCTGCCATTGCTGTCCTTGGTGTCCGAACTACCAGAGTTTTTGGTCAAGTTGTTACTGCGAGCTAGCCAGCTGTCCTCTCCCGTGCAAAAGCGGGTCATGAGTGATGTGAGAGCTGCCATGGATTTCAGCTTTTCCTGTCCTAGGTGCCGGGCAAGCCACTCGTCGCGGATGTTATGTTTGAAGGCTGCAAGGGCCTCTGCTTCCGGACAGTCGACGATTTGATTTTTCTTGGTTAAGAACCGTGTCCAGAATTGTCTGGCCGATTCGTCTGGATGCTGAATTATGTGGCTTAGGTCATCGGCGTCTGGTGGTCGCACATATGTGCCCTGGAAGTTATCAAGGAATGCGGCTTCCAGGTCTTCCCAACACCCAATTGATTCTGCTGGCAAGCTGTTGAGCCAATGCCGAGCTGGTCCTTTAAGCTTGAGTGGGAGGTATTTGATGGCATGTAGATCATCACCGTGGGCCATGTGGATGTGAAGGAGATAGTCCTCAATCCAAACCACAGGATCTGTTGTGCCGTCGTATGATTCAATGTTTACGGGTTTGAAACCTTCGGGGATTTGATGATCCATTACTTCGTCTGTGAAGCATAATGGGTGTGCGGCGCCTTTGTATTGGGCTATATCACGACGCAGCTCAAACGAGCTTTGTCTACTGGGTTTGGCCCGACCGGAATTGTTGTATCCGGCGTGACGGTTGTCGTCACGTATCGTGGGGCGCCCACGTGATCCGTAGGTCGATCTTGTTTGTCTTGCCTTATCCTCCAATATGTCTCGTAAGTCCGCCGCATTCCCCCGTGGCTTTGTACTTTTCGAGCGACGCTGGGGTGTGGCTTTAGTGGAGGGCCTAGAGGCCTCTCTATCGCGGCCACGAGGTGGCCGGTCGGCCGTATTGTGCGCTGGTGATGTAGGTTTATGTGCTTCCTCCTCTAATCGGGGTAGCAGCTTGCGTTTGGGGTAGCTTTTGGAGGGGCGTTCGAGTTCGTACTCTTCGGCCGCAAGGACTTCAGTCCATCTGTCGGCTAGCAAGTCTTGGTCAGCTCTAAGCTGTTGCTGCTTTTTCTTGAGGCTGCTTGCCGTGGCCATAAGCCTGCGTTTGAAACGCTCTTGTTCGACGGGATCCTCAGGCACGACAAATTCGTCGTCGTCGAGGCTTGCCTCGTCTTCGGAGGGAGGCATAAGATTGTCATCCTCTACCTCTCTGTCTGCCGCTCTCTCATGAGGGCTGGTTTCTCCATCCTCCTGTGCTAAATCTTGCTGGAGGGGGTTGTCTTCGGCACTGTCCGGGGTGTTATTGTCCCCGGTGCCGGAATCTCCATTTTTGCTGTGGCGGGATTTAGAGCGGCGCCGCTGACGCCGGCACTTAGGCTGTTTCTTGGAGGGGTCATCCTCCGTTGTTCCATCGCCATTCCCATCCTTTGGGATGTCCACCATGCATATGTCGTGTGACGAGGTGGCCTTCCAGTGCCCTGTAGCGCTGGTTCTTGGTCGTCTCCGGCATCGTCGTCCATACCGTCGATGTCTTCGGAGTCGAAGCCTAGCATGTCGGTTAAGTCATCGACAGTGGCTACGAAGTGGGTGGTGGGTGGGCTTTGAATTTCTTCACCGTCCGCATCTCAACCGTCCTGACCATAATCCGGCCAGGGCTCTCCTGATAAAGAGAGACACTTTAGCGAATTCAGGATGTCGCCAAAAGGCGAGTGCTGAAAGATGTCCACAGCGGTGAACTCCATGATCGGCGCCCAATCGGGTTCGATTGGCAGGGGCGCGGAAGGTTCAGGGTCCGGAGAGGAGTCCGGCACCTTGGAGTCAGGAGCTTCATAAGGGACAGGGTTGGTATTCGGCTCTATCGCCGTAGAGGTAGCAACCCCTGAGGCGGTGTCCAGCCACCCATCCTCGATCGGCGCAGTCGGCTCCGAGCTAAGGGTCGGAGCGGACTCTTGTGCGGCCTCTAGGGCACTGTCCGGCAGCAGGGCTAAATCATGCCCATCGTGACAGTGCGGCACGCTCGGCTGTGGCTCGAATCCGTCGAAGATCAAGTCTCCGCGGATGTCAGCCGTATAGTTCAAACTTCCAAATCTGACCTGATGGCCAGGGGCGTAGCTTTCAACTGCTCCAGATGGCCAAGTGAATTGGCCTGCAGTGCAAAGCCACCGAATACGAAGATCTGTCCGGGGAGAAAAGTCTCACCCTAGACCGCAGGAGCCATCGGGCCTATAGGTGACGACACAGAGGAACTCTCAATAAAAGCACCAATGTCGGTGTCAAAACCGGCGGATCTCGGGTAGGGGGTCCCGAACTGTGCGTCTAGGCGGATGGTAACAGGAGACAAGGGACACGATGTTTTTACCCAGGTTCAGGCCCTCTCGGTGGAGGTAAAACCCTACTCCTGCTTGATTAATATTGATGATAGGGGTAGTACAAGAGTGGATCTACCACGAGATCAAGGAGGCTAAACCCTAGAAGCTAGCCTATGGTATGATTGTTGTTCGTCCTACAGACTAAAACCCTTCGGTTTATATAGACACCGGAGAGGGCTAGGGTTACATAGAGTCGGTTACAATGGTAGGAGATCTATATATTCGTATCGCCAAGCTTGCCTTCCACGCCAAGGAAAGTCCCATCCGGACACGGGACGAAGTCTTCAATCTTGTATCTTCATAGTCTTGGAGTCCGGCCAAAGATGATAGTTCGGCTATCCGGACACCCCCCAGTCTAGGACTCCCTCAATCCTAAAGGCAAACCTTGGCACATTATTTTTATAATACAATGGAATTGTACAATGGGGTAATTATTTTTGATGAAAAGTTTCTGTAATCAAGATTAACAAAGTTTCCATGAGCATGAACAAAGTTCAAGGAGCTCTCCCACTTCAACAATGCTTGTCTTTCTCACTTTCACTTTCTTTTCTGAAAAGTTTTGGGTTCCCCTCTTTATTTTTTTGTTTTTAAACTATATAAAAGCACTCAACAGTAATAAATGACTCTCTAAAACTTCCGGGTTTGTCTCCCTGGTAGCGCAAAGCATAAAGCTAGGCATATAGTGCTCAAGTAATGAATCCACCCGGATCCCAAGGTATATCAAAGCCAATTTTAATTAACAATGATTTGTAATTTAGTAGTGAGCACAAAGTAACATATATCATGCAACAACGAAGTCTAACTCTCTTCCTATGCATCGGCATGTCATAAAAGAATAATTCATGCACACCAAGTAAAGGCCAATGCATAGTATAAACAGTTTCTTGCAATTTTATCATATTGGAAACACAAAGAGGCGGAGATATAGTTCCTCTCTCATAATAATTGCAAGTAGGAGAAGCAAGCACATGCATATTATATCTATCAAAATTATCATGTGCAATGGTAAAAGGCAACCCATCAATATAATCCTTAATAAGCACAAACTTCTCCGATATAGTGTAGTTTGGAGAATTCAAAAAGATAATAGGACTATCATGCGTGGATGCAATAGCAACAATTTCATGTTTAACATAAGGAACTATAGCAAGTTCATCTCCATAAGCATAATTCATATTGGCATCATGGCCACAAACATAGCAAGCATCATCAAAAAGGGGTATTTAAAGAGAATCAACTAGATCATAACAATCATCATAGCAATCATCCTTCGGTAAGCACGAAGGGAAATTAAACAATGTATGAGTTGAAGAGTTACTCCCATTAGAAGGTGGGCACGGGTAGCTAATCTGCTCTTCCTCCTTTTGTTCTTCGCTCTCCTCCTCATCTTTTTCATCCAATGAGCTCACAGTTTCATCAATTCCTTCTTCCATAGACTCCTGCAAAATATTAGTCTCTTCTTGGACAGCGAAGAATTTCTCAATATATGGTTTAACATAGGCATTAGAAGTATAATTATCATAACAATATTCAAGTAGGGACAATTACATTTGATCCCCTAGTTGTGTCACACCCGTGTGTTTTGCCCCTAAATTCAAAAAAACCTCATTTCTGTCCAAGCTCATTTACTCCTCTTATGCTTTTGCCCTTTGACTGTTTGACCGCAACTTTGAAAACTTCATAACGAATTCATACTAACTCAAAAAAATGCAAATAAGGTATCAAAATGATCGGAAAAACATCACCTATATGTGCATGTCATTTGCATTCATGACAAAAGTGCTAAAAAGTCCCTATCCCAGTTTGAGATCATATGATGTCTTTTGTCATGAATACACTTTTTGTCATGAATGAAAATGACATTCACATACAGGTGATGTTTTTCCGAACATTTTGATATCTTATATGCATTTTTCTGAGTTAGTATGAATTCGTTATGAAGTTTTCAAAGTTACGGTCAAACGGTCAAAGGGCAAAAGCATAAGAAGAGCAAACAAGCTCGGGCAGAAACGAGGGTTTTTTGAATTTAGGGGCAAAACACACGGGTGTGACACAACTAGGGGCTCAAATGTAATTGTCCCATTCAAGTATGGCAAAATTTTCAGATTTGTAAAGAGTGGCATCATACTTTTCAAACAAAGAAGCAATTTCATAAGCACCCTTAAAAGCAACAAATTTTTCAATTTGTTGAACATCATAGTAGTTATAAACACTCTTAGCATATGAAGATACGATTCCATTATCAATAAACTCACATTGGTAGGGAAGGTGTTTCTTAGGGTTTTCAGAACAACAAGTAATATCATATATTTCACATAAATTCCAGGCATAGCATTGCAAACGATGAATTTGATCCAGTAAAAGTTTCCCTTTTTCAGATATATGGTGTCGCACATAACAAGCATGCTCACCTAAAGATTTTCCCTCAACTAAGCTAGTTGGGGTTTCAGCACGAGCACCAAGGGATCGAAGATGATCCAAGTAAAAAGCTTCAGGAGTGTCATAGATTTTGAGTGGTTCTTCAACCATTGGTGTAGTAGGTACAACTAATTTTTTTGGTATTTTGCATTTCCTACACATAACTAAAGATAGAAAATAACTAAGAACAACAAATAAAATTACTTAGTGATAAAGCAAACAAGCACACACAAGAATATTCACCCCACGCTATGACTCCCCGGCAACGGCGCCAGAAAAAGGTCTTGATAACCCACAAGTGTACGGGATAATTGTAGCCTCTTTCGATAAGTAAGAGTGTCGAACCCAACGAGGAACTAAAGGTAGAACAAATATTCTCTCAAGTCCTATCTGCCACTGATATGACTCTACGCACGCTTGACGTTTGCTTTACCTAGAACAAGTATGAAACTAGAAGTATAGGTGTTGTTGGATAGGTTTGCAAGATAATAAAGAGAATGTAAATAAAAAGTAGGGGTTGTTTAGATGAAAACACAACTAAGTTAGTTTTAGTAGAGAGCTTTTTGTCACGAGAAAGTTATTTGTCCCTAGGCAATCGATAACTAAACCGGTAATCACTATTGCAATTTTATTTGAGGGAGAGGCATAAGCTAACATACTTTCTCTTCTTGGATCATATGCACTTATGATTGGAACTCTAGCAAGCATCCGCAACTACTAAAGATCATTAAGGTAAAACCCAACCATAGCACTAAAGTATCAATCCCCTTTATCCCATACGCAAACAACCTACTTTCTCGGGTCTGTGCTTCTGTCACTCACGCCACCAACCATAAGCAAATCATGAACATATTGCAAACCCTACAGCGGGAATCCCTCACGCTTGTGTGACACGGAGGTCACAATAGGACAACACCAATAATAAAACATGCAATTCAAGCCAATCACGATCATCAATTAACCCATAGGACAAAACGGATCTACTCAAACATCATAGGATAGCCATACATCATTGGGAAATAATATATAGCGTTGAGCACCATGTTTAAGTAGAGATTACAATGGGTAAGAGAGGGGTTACACCGCTGCATAGAGGGGGGAAGAGTTGGTGATGATGATGGTGAAGTTGTTGGTGAAGATCGTGGTGATGATGATGGCCTCCGGCAGCGTTCCGGCGCCACCGGAAGCAAGGGGGAGAGAGCCCCCTTCTTTTTCTTCTTCCTTGACCTCCTTCCTAGATGGGAGAAGGGTTTCCCCTCTGGTCCTTGGCTCCCATGGTGTGCGAGGGGCGAGAGCCCCTCCGAGGTTGGATCTGTCTCTCTGTCTCTCTCTGTTTCTGCGTTCTCAGATTCTGCCCTTTCACCGTTTCTTATATATCCGGAGATCCGTAACTCCGATTGGATTCAAACTTTCGTCCGGATTTTTCTCCAAAAATTAGCTTTCTTGAGGCAAAAGAAGAGCGTCATCCTCCTTATGAGGGGCCCACGAGGGTCAGGGGCGCACCTAGTAGGGGCAGGCGCGCCCCCTGCCTCGTGGCCACCTCGGGCTCCGTCTCGCGTTGATCCTTCCGCCCATATTTCCCAAATATTCCAAAAATATTCTCCATCCATTTTTATCCTGTTTGGACTCCGTTTGATATGGGATTTCTGCGAAACATAAAACATGCAACAAACAGGAACTAGCACTGGGCACTGGATCAATATGTTAGTCCCAAAAATAATATAAAAAGTTGACAAAAGTATCTGGAAGTTGTAGAATATTGGCATGGAACAATAAAAAATTATAGATACGACGGAGATGTATCACGGCGCTACGACCGCCTTGAGTCTCCCGATTCCTAACCACCTCCATGGTATACAGGTGCCTCTCCTAATGCTCCACCATGCAGAGCATGGTTAGTGTAGCCAGCTGCTGGTGCTGCATGAGTATATAAACATGCCATGTCATCAAAAGTTAGTACTATTATTTATTAGTCATACAATAGGGTTGGCTATAAGGTTTTTCTCACTTTCTCTCTCTCTCTCTCTCTCTCCTTGTATTAAATGCTTTTGTCTAGGAGCAGTAGAGGCTGGCTCTTGCATGAGAGCCCACTCCTCCACTTTTCCTTGCCTCTCTCCTCCACATATGCAAAAATGCCATGTAAGCGGGCTTATAGCCCACTATTGTACTTGCTCGTACATGTGAGAAGATAAATGTGATTGCTCTCTATTTCACCTTGGAGCTTGTGCAAATTTGGTTGGTTACTCTACATACAACTTTGCTCTCTATTTCACCTTGGAGCTCGTGCAAATGTTGTTGGTTAATCTACATACAACTTTGCTCTCTCTCCACATTTATTACATGCCACATCATCACTATGTCCTAGGTGGCAAATTTACCAACATCTATCTTACAATTGTTGGAGATGCCCTTAGTAACAAAAAACTAAGCACCTATGCATTGGGGACTTGAGTTGCTAAGCCATTTTATTCCCTTAGCACCTCTTCTAAGCACCATTTTATTGGAAGAGGTCACTCCTTGTAAAATGCAATAAATACTACTCCCTCCGTTCCAATTTACTCGTCGTGGCTTTAGTTCAACGAAGAAAGAGATAGAGAGAAGTAAAAAAATACTCTTATAGCCAACCTTATAGCTAACCTTGTTGTATGAGTGACTAAGTGATGACTATGTGTGACATGCCAACATCAGATAGCCTAACACATCGTGTGAAATCTCAAGGGCGCGAGCGCGCGAGCGAGGGGACAGTCGTGGTAGGCGCGACCATGATACGGGCTGCTAGCAGCCCTTGGATCTGAGATCGAATGGTCGCATGCTAAGTTGCTAAAACTTTGCAGAATAACCCGCCAGGATAGGATATTCACCCATAGGTCTAGAATCACGACATGCAACCGTTCGATCTCAGATCCAAGGGCTCTTGGAAGCCCGTATCATGGGAGAGCATGGAAAGCCCTACCATTCGCACACCCCACTCAGCCCATGCCATTCGCACGCCCCACTCAGCATTTTTACAACCGAAAAACCGCTAGCAGTTCACTCCTACTCATCCCCGACCGCCATTTAACATTACGGCAGTTTGCTCCTAGTCGTCCTGTCCTTTCACATTACAGCAGTTCCACTAATCCTAACCCTCCTCCCAAATCCATGGCGTCCCAAATCTCCATGATCGGCAGTGAGTACAAGGTTAGAACCATCATCGGCGATGAGTTCGACGTCATCTACACCTGTTCTTCCGCGACGGTGAAAGGATGGCTTGCTCGCTTCAGACGCATGTTCGAAAACTCAAAGGCAGAGTGGGTCGATGGGCTAGATGTTCAGTACACCATAGTCCTGGAAAAAGAGAAGAAACTAAAGGAGGACGAGAAGAAGAAGCCCGTCGTGATCCAGGTTTGCGTTCATAACTTGTGCTTGGTCTACCACATATGCCATGCCGACGTTGAGTGCGGGGAATTTAAGAACTTCCTTGCGGACGGCCTAGTCAAATTTGTTTCTGTAGACTTTACGAATGACAATGAAGTCCTGGGTTGGATAGGCCTCATTGTAGGCCAGCCCTTCAACCTCCAGAGGAATGTTCTGGTGTCTTCCCGTCATTCTTCAATGCTGACCCTAGCAGCAGCCATGGTTGATCCTTCGTATGGTAAACTGACAAAACCTCCATACAAGTTTCATCGTGCATGGGAGTGGAATGTACTAGATAGAGAGCACATCAATTATGCTGCAATGGATGGATGCCTTTGTTTCAATATCTACAAGGGTTGGATGAAGAGCGAGAGCCAAGTGTGCGGTTCAAGCAAAGAAGTATCAGCCAAGAGGAAGAGGGACAAGGACGAAGTCGAGCACGTGGACGAGGAGTCCGAGTAAGGTGGCAGTGTTGTTTCTCATGGTGGTTGTAATGCAGTGTCTACCGGATTAGTTGCTTAGTTTAATTTCAGGGTGCTTCATTTTATTTGAGGGGTGTGTTGTGCTAAGCCCCCAGCAGAACTATGTTATGTTCCTTCTCATTACTTTAACTCTTCAGTACGTACATACTAGTATTTCTTACAGTTCATCTTTTAGTTGGTATAGTACTACCACTCGTTTCTTTACATTATCTACGTGCAATATATATGGCCAACATCATATAGCCAGCAGTTTAGTTGTCAAAGAATTTCAGGGTGCTTAGTTTTATTTGAGGGGTGTGTTGTGCTGGACACCATTATTGTGACTCAAATCTCTTTTGCCATGTTATAATGACATAAATACCTATGGACCAACATGCCAGCTCTCCCTCTATCTCACTACAGTACAATAAAGTGTGGGGCCTACTTCCCAACAGTGTTCTTATTTTCCTGTAAAATTATTCACTTGGTTACTCCTGACAAGTGGGGCCACACTTATCATTGTGAGAATCGGCTTATTTTTGTCATATAGCATGGTCAACGGGTTTGACGTGAAAATAACAATGTCGAATGGCATTTTTGAGCAAACATCTAACAGAACGATGGCATTTTTGAGATATCTAATTGCATTTTTGAGCAAGCATCTCACGGATCGATGGCATTTTTGAGTACATGTAACTTCTAATGGCAAAACTGAGTAGTGATACACAACTAGTGGCATAAATAATAAGAACCCAAGAATTAAATAGGTATGCTAATTTCTTTAATAGAATTTAGCACCCCATTTAAGCACGTACTAGCTTTTTCAATAGTACTATATGCATAATTTGGCGACAATGCGCTCTCTATATGTACCGCCTTTTTCTTTAATTTCATCTTGTTAGTTTTGCTCCATGGCGCATTCCATCGGTACTAGTACTGTACAAAAGTATACATTTTTTAAAAGGCTAGAGGGCGGGGCAGTCTCGCTTGGTCGGTTTCACGAGAGGCGAGGGCCTTTGTGATTTGACAGCTCATTACTGCTGGAAGGCGGGGCCTTGTGATTTGACTGCTTGTATAAATGTTGCCGACGACCTAAGGAGGAGCAAAGAATAGTGCGGTATACTCAAGTTTTCCTCTGGAGTACTAGTACGACGGAGGAGCAGGAAACACGGCAGCCCCATGCGATATGGCGAAAAATGGTCTAATTTGCTAGTCATCGATCCCACGGTGCCACTAATCGTTAGCATTGTTCTATTCATGCCTCGTAGAGAACGTGACACATGCGGCGAAACATCCGAAGCAAAATAAGAAACATAGGAGCAAAAGAAGGAAGATTGTCACCCCAAAAAAAGAAGGAAGACACACACACAAGTCTGGGGCGCTGCTCTCTACAAGTACATGAAGGGTTGCTGGCCACGGAGTCGTAACTACTTCTTCATCGCCTCCACGACCTCCATCTCCTTGCGCATCTCCTCCGCCATCTTCTTCATTCTGTCCATGACACGGGATTTCTCGACGTGAGCCTTCATCATCTGTTCCACGGTCGCATTACGTACCTTGACAGCAGCCGGGTGCTCGATGTGGAGCTTCGCCAACTCCTTTTGTTCCATGACGAGGGCCTGTAGCATCTTCATCGAGGAACTACTCTTCTAATGTAGCTTCTTCCAGTCGGCATTCTCCTCCTTCAGCAGGTCGAGCTCGTGGCAGAGCTTCGCCTTGTCCTCCTGAAGTTACAGGATTTTGCCGGTCGCCTTCTTATCCGACGCAATGCTCTTCTTCAGCAGCATCACCAAGCCGGCGGCCAACTCCCCTTGCTCACTGAGCTTAGCGGGCATGTCGTTGAGGCTCTCCTTCAGCAGCTCCACCAAGCTGTCGATGAACTCCTCCTGCTTATTCAGCTGATCGGGCATGTCGTCAAGGGATAATGACTCCAGTGCCACCAGCTCGGCATGTTTGCCTCCGTGGCTAGGGCGCTCTTGGGAGCCCTCGCCTCCGCGGCTAGGGCGCTCTTGGGCGCCCTCGCCTCCGCGGCTAGGGCGCTCCTGGGAGCCCTCGCCTCCGCGGCTAGGGCGCTCCTGGGAGCCCTCGCCTGTCTCTGCCAGGCGGCAAACCCTCTCTTTTTTTCCGCAGCCTTGGTTGCCGCTCCCTTGTTATGAGTAGTTCTCGACCTAGAGCTCTGCACACTGGCCATGGCAAAAGGATGGACGAACAAGAAAGACTTATGAGGAGGAAGAGGTAGAGTGATTTTCGGCTAGGTACTAGTTCCCTTTTTTATAACCTAGTACTAGCACTAGTACTAAAACCTGCAGAGTGGGAACACGTTTGAGTACTAGGTGTGAGCAGGTTTGCACTTATAATTATACTATACACTTTGGAATGTTATGGGAACAAGCTAAAGATTAATTGATGGTTTTGGTTTCGAGGCCCGAAACGGCTCCCTATGAGTTTCCTGGAACACAAATTTCAAGTACTACTGCTCAAATACAGTCGCACAAGTCAGTGATGTAACTAGTCGTACAAGTCAGACCAAGCCGATGCGTGTCGCAGGTCCGACCGACCGTCTATTGGTGCGACCGACCGTAAGTATTACGCGATGGAGACTTCTGGTTGTGGCTTCGGGTGATTGTCATGACCAAGCTTTCAAAAACTAGTTAATTCAAAAAAAGCATTCAAAACCTAGTGATAAATCAACTACCATCTTTTTCCAAACGACCAAGTATTTTCACAGGAATACAATACATATAGATGGATTGATTGTCACGGTTGCAAAACGCCATGGCGCCGCAAGTTCACTGCATAGCTGGCAGGGAAGGAGGGCAGCTCACCTCGCCTATGATGCATGCCCAACAGCACCGTTGCATCTGGTCCCATGATTTGGCTTCTCCTACCGCCCATTTGAACAGTTGCGCCAGCTGCTCATGCCATTCCGCACGCATGCGCGTTCTTTCCTCCGCAGTTGACTCTGTGACTATGATCTCTGCCATTATCCCTACCTCAAAATCAATGTGACACTGCCAGATGCTGACATCCCTCAGCATCTATCCCCTAAGATCGACTAGCGCCTCCGCCTTGTGCTGCACCAGGCGTAGCTCCTTGAACTTCTGTCCAATCGATGCGATGCTTCCTCGATCTGATTTTCCCTTGCTGCCCACCACCTGAAATGCAGCCCTGGCATGTCCTCCGGCGCCATTGATCTGTGATTCCAGAGCAATGGATCCCGTCAAAAACACATGTGGGTTTTTCTCAAAGGCGGCAGTGCTGCTAGCCGCAGTAAGAGGGCAACCCGCGGGATCCTCCATGGTGGAATCCTCCATGGAGGGATCCAGTGGGAGAGGCGGGGAGGCGAGCCTAGGCACTGGGAGAGCCCTACAAGGCTAAGATAAAGATAGTACTACTCCACTCCATCCATATTTAAATACAAAGGCCACCAACAGTAGCCCTGGCAAAAATTGATCATGTTGCCTGCGTCCTGGTTTATTGGCCCCCTTTTTGTGCCACTTTTTATGACATCCAGAAATATTATGTTAGTACTTAAAAATGTGGTCAAAAATTGGCACAAAATACGAAGGAGACCAATGGAAGTAGTAGAAACCCATGATTTAACTACTCGCATGCACGCAGTGGAGTAGTAATGTCTTTCTCAACTACTTCCTCCCTCACATCCACTCAATTTGCATGCGCTGTATTAATTGACCATCAATGAAGTGAAGGACTTTACATGCGTCAAAGTATCACATGGGGTGGATCTTCATACAAAAATGCATCCCACCGTGTACCCGCGTGTGCGTGCGTGCACATCTTTGCTTCGTGCATGTACTGCCAGTGTGCCTGAGAGAGGACGAATACATTCTTCTGGAACCAGCAGCATGTCACTTTGATCAATCCACACAAGGAGGTTGCGGCAACACCTCCACATGTGCCACGTGGCTTCATGAATTGAAAGAGAGACACTGTGTAGCGTGCCATTGGAATTCTAATTTACGTTTTTTGCAAATACTGGAAGTACTAGTAAGGTACACGTGCATTGCACGCATTAGATTTGGCATCGTATGTACATGTAGTTCGTATTTATATAGGAATTTACTACTCCTATATTCATGTCATGTGTTGTGAAGATAATATTTAGATGGTTGTATACTAACCCGAGTACAATCTCATTCAAACAGGGAAAATGTACTCAAATTTAGTCCATATACTAGACAAGACGAATTGTTTTTTTATTGTTGAGGGAAGTGCAAATTGATTTGGTACTGTACACGTTATGTTTGTTGTCCTGATTTTTTTAGTTTTTTGTTGTTGTATTTTAATGCATTTCTAGTAAGATAGTAAAATGGGACATGGCTCTCTCTAGTGATGAGGTGCGAATTGTCTTTTTTTTGTACACGTTAAGCTTGTTCTCCCGAAATTTCAAGCCGCGCCTTGTTATGACGAAATTTCAGGCTAGCATTTCTGTCTATCATGCTGCAAAACTCCTGCCTCTTCAACCCGCGCCTTGTTACCACGAAATATTTAAGATATATCTTTCTCTCGTTGTGCTCCGAAAAATCCCTCCATCTCAACCCGCACCTTGCTCTCCCAAAATTACAACACGCACGAAAACTCCCGCCTCCTGCAAAATCCCGACACATGAAATGCCCATGATACCCCTGAACTGAAAGAACTGCCTAGCTCAAATCGGTGGGGGTACTTTCATAACTTACCCCACATTTCAGACAAGTGCGTCCCTAAGCCATGGTTCCCCCTCCCATCCCATCCGCTGACCCATTCGTACACCGAGGCCGCGAAAACCCGCGAAGCCCCAAACCCTCCTCCGTCCGCCACCCAGCTGGAGCCTCTTCCCTGACGACCTCGTCCACAGCAACACCTCGACGTCCCTCATCCACCGCACTGGATGAGGACCCGTCGTCGATCTCATCATCCCGCCGGTTCAGCCACCCCGTCCTCCACCTCCAAGGAGATGCCCCGATGTTCCCCTCGTCTTTCACGCCACCTCCATTCCGACGTCGCTGCCTTCACCTACACCACGGGAAGAGCAGGATCATCATTGTTTCCTCAGATGAAGCTGAGGCCTAATCGGCGCCACCAAAGAGGTTTTACATTAATCGCCGCATTTTCTTCTTAGTTCGATCTCACGGTGCTGCCGGCACTTGGTCCTGAGCCGACATGGCGCGGCTCCATCCACAGCGGCGTCGCCGGCCACTTCTCCACAGCATCGCTCCCTCGGTGGCGACGTCCACATCAGTAGGACCTGCTGCTGCTTTGGCTCTCACTCGCGCTTCTGCTCTGCTCTTGCTCTCGGCCCCCTGCCTGGTCTGCTCTTGCTCGCGTTGCTGCTCTTGCTTGTGCTGCTGCTCCAATTCAACTACACTTCAGTTGACTGAATCGACTTTTGGGTCCGTCGATTTTCGGGGGGGGGGGGGGGGCTCTACGGTGTTAAGGAAGAACCAGCCGCAGCAGGGAGGGGGGCTCGCCGGAGAGGTACCCCACTATCTATCTTAGGGTTTAGGGTGGGGGCAGTGGTCACTGGCGGTGATGGGGCGGTGGCGTGGGGATCGCCGAAGAAAAAGCTCGGCGCGGGGGGGCAAGAGGGATGGCTGGGGCGGCGGCGGACCGGTGGTGGGGAGTGGTTTCGGGGCAGCGAGTCGGCGCCGAAAGTGTCGCCGGCCGGCGGTTTGGCCGGTGGTGGCTGGCGGCTCAGGGGGTGGAGGTTGACGATGAAATGCATGCCTTGATTTCCTATCCAATGGCTGGAAAATCGACTGACCAGAGATGAAAAATTAGTCGACTCTGCCTGTTGCTCTACTCTTGCGCGCGCTGCTGCAGCACGAGCAACAGATACTGCTCTCGCTCGAGCCCCTGCAGCTGCTACCCGAGATGCTGCTACATGACCGGCTGCCCCGGCTCTCGCATGCGCTGCTGCTCCTGGCACTGCTACTACTGCTGCTTTTCTGCTACTAGTGCTTTCAGTTTTGATAGTAAAATTCAGTTTCGACAGCAAAATTCAGTTTCGACAGTTAAATTTAGTTTCGACAGTTAAGATCAGAGATGATCGGCTGATGTATTTTACATCTAGCACTTTGGGGTTATGTATTTTACGTCATCTATTGGAGATGCTATTAGAATTCCACTCAGGTTAATGTTGTCTCTCTTGTCCTGCTTCAGCCTCGCTATCGTACAACTCACCAGAGATGCTTCAACGACGAAGCCCTCCATCACAGCGGAGCAGTACCCCGGGCTCCATCTCCAGACGCCTAAGATCTTCTTCCCCTCCTCCGAGAGCATCCTCACCGACCAACCCAATCACGCTAAGATCGACATGGCTTCACCAAAGAGGTTGTACACTTGTTGCATCTCTTTTTTACTCTACATGTTACATATATATTGTCCACTGAGCACATGCAGTAACGTGAAATACGATTAGTTTCTCCTACTATATGACAAGCAGTGAGGTACCAGACAACTTAGCTATCCGTGATGGACTCTCTTGAACGCCATCATTATTTATCTCTGCGCGTTTGAGCTTTGCATTTGTAGATGGGCCTGGGGGTTGAGCTAGTAGGGAAGTGGCTTGGGTCCAAAGTAGTAGAAGTAGCACAAAAACATTTTTTGAGTGTAGGCTTTTCCCTGCTCAAGCCTGTCTACTAGAATCGCCAGTGCTTGAAAGGAAAAGTGAAGGAAAAACATAGGAATTGGAACGTTTCCTATGGTATTACTATTCATGCATTTGGTTCAAAGGAATGGAGCAAAGGAAAACTATAGGATTTGTTCCTTTAGTGTCTCCTTGAAAGAAAAACCGTACGAATTTTAATATCCACTTATCCTCCTTTTCAAATTCCTATTCATGAAGCACAAGACTAAGAGATAGTAGCATAATAGTATTATAACCGTACATTTTCTTGTGGTTTGACTTAATCTCCCCTTGCTTCTTTGCATCCTGTGATCTTCCAATTCTTGTGAACCAAACACCCAGATTGGCAGAAATCCTGTGTTTTTAAATTCTCTGTTTTTCCCGTGCATTCCTATCCTATTCCTGTGTACTTCTTATCCCTGCATTGTTAGAATCCTGAAATTCAAACAAGCCCTTACACAATTACTTCTATTACAGATATGTGTCAAAGAAAACCTCGTGTGGTTTGTTCCACTCCTGCTGCGTTGTGTTCCACCCCAGCTCGGCTGCTCCAATGACGGAAGGGTTCACCACAGCAAGGATCCGCTCTCCAGACTGTCTTTTGCCGCCTCAGATCTTCTTCCCCGCCCCAGCAGCCACGACAACTGCATTACCATCATCAATTGAGCAGATGACCTTGAGGACTATACGGGTCCACAAGAGAGGTCGCACTCTTCCGTGTCTACTTATGTTATGCATCTAATATGATGACATTCTACTTTATCATCATGTTCACCTATTACACTCTGAGTCAGGTCCAAACTAATGCTGAAACTTGAGTTTTTAAATGGTTGTGGGGTACATATTGGGGCAGCAATTAGTACTATATGTCTACTATCTGGTTAATCTCGGCTGTCTACTATGAGTTTCATGTTGGGTGCAAACAAACATTAACGAAGCCATTATCTGTATTTTTTAACTAAAGCCATTATCTCCCTGCTATCATTGGTTTTGGGTCTATCCACAGTTTTCTACCATCACTTTGGATTTGTGCATGCACTCCTTACATAATCTCACTATGTTTTATTCCTATGCATGTCATGTATTGTACACAATGGAACTGCACATGTAGAGCACAAGAGATGAGCCTTGCGTGGCAATAAAATTTCATGCAGATGTCGGTCCATGGTGGGCACAAAGGCAGGCCCCCTCCACCCATTTCAAATTGTAATCAAGAGGAAGATAACTATTCTGAGGGGGATTCAGAAGGAGAAGACCACTCATGTTTACCCCCCGAGGTCTTCGCTCTAACTTGGCATGCTGATGTTGGTAATATCATGCATATGGTGCCTTGCATTGCTTACTTTATACATCAAATATGTCATCTTCTTAGTTTAGACATGCTTTGTGTGAATGTCGTCTGTTTAGTTTCTTTATCGTATATGTGAATCATGCAATGCCATCTTGTTTAGCTAGGCATCATATATGTGAATTTTGCAATGCCACCCTGGCTAGCCAGTCATCTTATATGTGAATTATATCATGCCATCATTTTCTTATTATGTCTTACATTTGTCAAGAATTTTAGTACATTCAATTAATCTTCATGTGCATCAGCCATTCGACACGGTCATGGAAAAATCTGGAGTGGAAACAAGGTCTTCAGAGTAGAAAATGCTATCTGACGAAGTGCACGTCTTGCTGGTTATGGATAGCTCCTCAGAGGAGGATTCAGAGACAGATGATCAGTCCTATTCCCCCCCCCCCCCCGAGGTGCATCCTCTAACTTGGCAGGGTTATGTTGCTCATATCATGTGTATGGTGTCTTGCATTTCTATGTCATTTGCTTAGTTTAGACATGCTTTGTGTGAATGCCACATGTTTAGTGCCTAATTACCATATATGTGAATTATGCAATTCCATCTTGTTGCAAGACATTATATATGTGAATTATGCAATGCTATCTTGTTGCAAGGCATTATATATGTGAATTATGCAATGCCATGCTTTTTAGCCAATCGTCATTTATGTGAGTTATATCATGCCATCTATTTTTTATTTCTCGTTGCATTTGTCGACAATGCTTGTATATTCAACTGCTCTTCCTGTGCATCACCCATTTGAATTGGTGATAGAGAAATCTGGAGTGAAAACAAGGTCTTCAAAGCAGACAATGCTACCCGCTGAAGCAGATATCTTACTGGTTACAGATAGCTCCTTAGAGGAGGATCCAGAGGCAGATGACCAGTCCTATTATCCCTTTGAGGTGTATGCTCAAACTTGGTAGGGTTATATTACTCATATCATGCATATGTTGTATTGCAATGCTTAGTTTTTACATCATATACACAATATTGAATGCCATCTCCTTAGTTGACACATCATATATGCAATTACCCTCTACTCACTTGCTTAGTATATAAATGTGAATTATTTCATGCCCTGTTTTCTTCCCTACTATCCATTGCACCTGTCTATCTTACAATGTTTGTACATTCAATTACTTTTCTTGTTTATCAGCCATTTGAATTGGAGGGCGTGATGGCAGTATCTGTGGGAGTAAAAATACGGTCTTCAGAAAAGGTCGTGCTACCGGTCGATGCAGATAGAACCACGGTTGTACTTGCCCAAGAACCAGCCCCACCACACATAACCCAGACTCACGCAGATTGTACCCCTACCCAATTGGACAGAGAACCAGCTACACCCCTTCTAACCCCAACCCCAACAGATAGTAACCCAGTTCAAGTTGACACAGTACCGTCTCCACCACAGAGCACCCAAACACGAGCAGTTAGTAAGGCAACTGCAGTGCCCAAAGCACGAGGACCACCACTCCGAACCCCAAGTCAACGCTTAAAGCAGAAGAAGAATTGTTCTTAGGTTAGGTTCCATAGCTATGGTTCATACTCCTTTGCTCTTGCATCACTGTATTTACTCATACCAACTAATTTCAAATTTGAAGGATGCAATTGAAACTCCAATGGTGCAATAGGTATGTTTTAAACTTGTTTCTTTAACGTGTTTGTTGTTGTAACTTGATTTATGTTGATTTCAGTTTCAATTCAATAAACAGTTATATTCCCATGCCATGCACATTACAAGTGTTGTTATTGATGTGTAGTTTCCCACACTTATATTCTGTCTATGTTTCTTTGTCTTAAATAGATATGATTTGAATTGTATCTATCTTGATTTGGCAACATAAACTAGAATGATATAGACCATATAGTGACCATACTACATAGATATATGTTTGTTTCATGTTGTTATTCTGTCCACCTTGCTACTGAACTGGTTTACCAAAATGAGTTTCATGTACAACATGGTAAACCTATGATGTGTCAGTTTGTTCCTCTTTTACATTGCGGATAAAATATTGGAGAAGAGTACCTTGTTATGCAATGGTAAAGGAAGTAATGCAGATAAGGTTCAAGATAGTGAGACATCCCCGTTGGTCTCCGAGAAAGCTGATAAAAACTATATTGAAGACAGTGAGACAACCCCAAAGTCCTGTCTTGATGTAGTGTTTGAGTTACTGGCTATTACTACTGGCACCAGCTCTTCAAACTCACTGCCTGAATCAGTTCGGATTCTTGAGTCTCAACTTCAAATTGAAAGACATCGATGAGATGTTATGCGACAGGAAGCCGAAGGACTAAGGAAGTCCCTGCATAATTAAGACGCATCCTTTCTGGTGCAACAACAAGCGCTGGAGGATTTCAGCGCCAAACAAGGGAAAGTTAATAAGCTTGCTAAGCATCTTGCCAGCATTATGGGTACCCAGGATATTGTTTCTTGAGCTCTTCTGAAGTGGTTTCAGTTCTAGACTTGTTTTGCTGCGGCATTTATTTGCATTGGTCGCCAACTTTGACAACCAGTGTATGTGATATGTTGCTTTGTTCCCTATATTTGCACTGGTGGTGAACTTTGATTCCCAGTGGATGTTAATATGTGTAATAGTCATGATATCGTAGCGTAAGTTGCTTGCTTATTTATTTCCTTGTTGTCTTGTTTATTTCTTTGCTTGTAGTCAGTGCAGTTCTTTTTCCGCGGTTTGCTAGTGGCCGCAATAACCTATTTTTAAAAACCAGGCCACAATAACCATGGGCTACATATTTACTATAGTGACCCTGGGCCTCCTACGAGCCATAGAAACAATGGGCCTTCTACGGGCCATATCATCAATCGGCCTTCTACGGGCCATAGAAACAATGAGCCTTCTACGGGTCGTATCATCAATGGGCCTTCTACGGGCCAATAACAGACCACATTATGGGTCGTAAATGGGCTAGAGTTGGAATCATCCGTTCATGGGCCGACTATAATGGGCCGTCATTAATCGGCCGTATTTGATGACACTATGAAAACGGCCCAACGGATTAACGAGCCACAAACGGGCCGACTGTAACCATAGGCTGAATTTGGCCCACAAGCAGAAAGGGACAGTAACGGGCCGTAAGTAACCGAATGCTGGAAAAGAGCCCAAGAATAAATGGGCCATGAGAAGGCTGAAAGATAACATGGGCTGGAAACGGCCCAATGGAATAATGGGCCGTTAATCGGTACAAAGTGATACACTGTTCATTACGGGCCATTTTCACCACGGGCCATTAATGGGCCAAGAGTTACAAAGGGCCTCATATGGGCTGAAAGACGTCATGGACCATAGATGGACCGGAAGTTAAAACGGGCTAGAATCACATTGGACGGCCCAGATGACGCTGCTGGGCCTAATTCGGATAGGCCTTGACGGGCCCTGGGTTAGCGGGCTGTAAATGGGCTATATGCGAACAGGCCGTTAACAAGCATTCCGTGGGCCGGCCCGCTACCTTTTGACCAATTCAAGCGGGACGACCTTTTCACAGGAATGGGCCTCTGTTGAGCCGTCCCACGTGTCAACGTATGATAGGCGCCTTCGGTCCACTGAGTGGAGGACATCTGTCCCAACAGTGAGCCGACACGTGGTTCCTCCGTCCAATGAGAAATTTACACGTGGAAAATCCCCATTGGTCGTAGCTCTTAGCGGGTTATTGGATCCAAAACCGAACCCAATAGCATAATAATGACTCGTTACAGTGGATGCCACATGGCGGTCACCCTTGACGAAAGCACTTCCATGACGCGCGATTTATCATCGTGGAAGTGGACACTTCCGTGATGATAATTTTGGTAATGTCATGGAACACTTCTACGACAGCACATGTATGACTATCTTGATTCGGTCATAAATCATCATGGATGTACATGCATGACAGAAAACGTGACCTACTATGACAAACATGTATCATCACGGAAGTGTACTTTTAAGTGCTTTTTATGCATTATTTGAGTTTTCTAGGCATTTTGGAACATACTTTGGTATGTGCAAAGGTCATGTGTGTACTAGCCACATATGTAATTGGATGTTCAATTTGTTTATGGAATACAGTCCTTATAAGTTATAGGTACACTAGCAAGATGCGCGTGTGTTGCACGTAACATCAAGATGCATTTGTATGAGTAATTTATCTTGTGAGAGAAAATGATGAACGAGGGAAGGCCTTATTTGCAAATGTGGAGAGGGATGTGGGTATCTTTTTGTAAAATTGCCATAGTTTCCTTCCTATCCGTCAGATGTAAATCGGACGGCCTATATTGCAGGATGGCACACACACCATCATCACGAACTCTGTTTTTATAAGAGTAGAGATATACTGTTGTTCTGTGTGCAATGACATTGCACACAGACCATACTAGGGAACCCGTCGGTGATGATTTCATCAATTGCTCACAATTCTATACCACCAAGCGTTTGCCCACAACACTCACGGCTTATTAGCAGCAATCATCTGTATTATTATCGGTCTTCACACACATTTCTGATTACAGACCTGTTTGTCGCGTATCACACACATCTTGTTAAATTGAACCATTTCTGTTTTCTTGGCTCAAAGAAAACAGTTCATCCAAGTGAATTGTATGTCGTATATCTCACACACCTTGATATGGCTGACCATTTCTTTTGTGTTGCCTAATCACAAATAGTTCATCTGAATGAACTATATGCCGTATATTGCACACGCCTTCATCTGGCTGCCCGTTTTTGTTGTTCTGCCTCATCGCAAACAATTCATTAAACTCAACCGTATGCCTAAAATCACACACACAACTAAAATCTAAACCATGTTTGATGCATCCGCCATCGCAAACGTTTTGCACCTTTTTGACGGTTTTTTACATCACCGTTTGCGATTAATGCATCGCACGCAGTTTCTTCGAAGGGTCTCTGATTGTAGTGTCGCGTTAGCAGCATCCTGCACTGGTGCTTCTAGGGACTACCTAGATAGTTGTGCTGGTTGTGTTTTCAGGGAACGAGCTTTTGAACAAGCTGGAGAACTATTGAATAATATATTGAAGAATGATAATGATTGGACACTTCATGAACCACTGCCTAAACCCACTCCAAAGAAGAGGGGTATTCTATTTCTTAGTCCTGAAGATATGCAAGAGGCGAAGAAATCTATGAAAGAAAAAGGTATTAAAGCTGAAGATGTTAAGAATTTACCCTATTGAAGAGATAGATGGACTTGACACCCCGACACAAGCAGTAGAGGTAAATTCTCTCATAAGATTTGATGAAGGTGATATTCCTTATAATAAATATGCTAGTCAATGCTTGTATGAACTTGACAACTACATTATTAAGCAAGATTATTTCAATGTGAATGTTATGAAACAATTCAAACATAATGCCTACATGATTACTCGCCTGAGTGACTTGATGTTTAGAATTGCTAATGATGTCAAAGGTGTAGGTAAACAGGCTTCTATGTCCAAACCCAGTTAGAACAAGTTGCTAAATCTCAAAATGATTTGCTCAATGAAATGAATAATAATATAAATGATCATGTTGTTAGAGTAATGACTAGAGGGGGTAGAATGACTCAGGAACTAGTTTATCCTGAAGGTCACCCTAAAAGAATTGAACAAGATTCTCAGAGAATTAATATAGATTAACCTAGTCCATCAGAAAAGAAAAATAAAAATAAAAATGATAGAACTTTGCATACTTCTAGTGAACCTGAGGTAGAAAAACCTTCTGAGGATAGTAATGATGCTTCTATTTCTGATGCTGAGACACAATCTGGTAATGAACATCCACCTAGTGATAATGATAATGACAATGATGGTGTTCATGTAGATGCTCAACCAAACAATGATAAAGAACCTGATAATGATGTTGAAATAAAACATGTTGTTGATCTTGATAACCCACCTCCTAAAAATAAACCTTATGCTAAAAGAGATTTCGTTGCTAGGAAACATGGTAAAGAGAGAGAACCATGGGTTCAGAAACCCATTGTCGCGGGAAACCATGGCCACCTATGGGACCAAGAGTCCCTTGCTGGTTCAGCGAGGGGATGACACATTGCACAAAGAGCAGAGGGGCGTGGGACAGGACGGCAGAGATCACACAGGCAGTCTTTACCCAAGTTTGGGCCACTGTGAGGCGTAAAACCCTACTCCTCCTTTGGTGGATTGATGGTGGAAAAAATGGTGGTGAGCATAACACGCTTAGCCTGGCAGGGTTGCCTATGGGCGAAGCGGCCATGCACGTATGAATGTGTGTAGGGGTGGATTCGCTAACCCTTTCTACGGTTGCCTTGGGCGTCGTTTTATACACAAAGGGGTCACCACAATGGCAAATCAGTCATTATGCATTGATTAGATAGCAAACAGTGCTATCATACCTAACTCTGTAGGCTGATCGAGCGCATTAAATGTGCCGCTCAATGTCACATCGTTGCTTGCCTGGCAGGCCTTGCCAAGCTGTTTTGCCAGCGTCGTGCCTGCTCGCTCGACATGTCGCAGGACGAGTGTCACCTGGAGGCATTTTCTATAGGAAGTGGCTGCCATGTGGTAAATAGCATCCACTTAGTCACTTTGGAGCTCGACACCGCACCGATCGATGATGTGCGTTGTGGTGAGGTGGTGTGCTGAGGTGGTTCTGCTTTCGCAAGTCCCGGCAGGCCCTGCCGTGCCCCCTGCCCCCGTATATAAAGGATCAAGGGGGAGGGGGCGGCCGGCCAGGAGGAGGCGCGCCAGGGAGGAGTCCTACTCCCACCGGGAGTAGGACTCCCTCCTTTCCTAGTCCATGAAGGAGAGGGGAAGGAAGGGAGAGAGGAGAAGAAGGAAAGGGGGGGCATCGCCCCCTCTCCTTGTCCTATTCGGACTAGAGGGGGAGGGGAGGCGCGGCCTGCCCTGGTCGCCCATCCTCTTCTCCACTAGGGCCCATTAGGCCCACTAAATCCCCCGGGGGGTTCCGGTAACCCCCCGGTACTCTGGTATATGTCCGAAACCTCCCAAAACACTTCCGGTGTCCGAACATAGTCATCCAATATATCGATCGTTACGTCTCGACCATTTCGAGACTCCTCGTCATGTCCATGATCATATCCGGGACTCCAAACTACCTACGGTACATCAAAACACAAAAACTCATAATACGATCATCACCGAACTTTAAGCGTGCAGACCCTACGGGTTCGAGAACTATGTAGACATGACCAAGACACATCTCCGGTCAATAACCAATAGCGGAACCTGGATGCTCATATTGGCTCCCACACATTCTACGAAGATCTTTATCGGTCAAACCGCATAACAACATACGTTCTTCCCTTTGTCATCGGTATGTTACTTGCCTGAGATTCGATAGTCGGTATCTCAATACCTAGTTCAATCTCATTACCGGCAAGTCTCTTTACTCATTCCATAATGCATCATCCTGCAACTAACTCATTTAGTCACATTGCTTGCAAGGCTTATAGTGATGTGCATTATCGAGAGGGCCCAGAGATACCTCTCCGACAATCGGAGTGACAAATCCTAATCTCAAAATACGCCAACTCAACAAGTACCTTCGGAGACACCTGTAGAGCACCTTTATAATCACCCAGTAACATTGTGAAGTTTGGTAGCACACAAAGTGTTCCTCCGGTAAACGGGAGTTGCATAATCTCATAGTCATAGGAACATGTATAAGTCATGAAGAAAGCAATAGCAACATACTAAACGATCAAGTGCTAAGCTAACGGAATGGGTCAAGTCAATCACATCATTATCCTAATGATGTGATCCCGTTAATCAAATGACAACTCATGTCTATGGTTAGGATACTTAACCATCTTTGATTCAACGAGCTAGTCAAGTAGAGGCATACTAGTGACATTATGTTTGTCTATGTATTCACACATGTACTAAGTTTCCGGTTAATACAATTCTAGAATGAATAATAAACATTTATCATGAAATAAGGAAATAAATAATAACTTTATTATTGCCTCTAGGGCATATTTCCTACAGTCCCCCACTTGCACTAGAGTCAATAATCTAGTTCACATCACCATGTGATTTAACACCAATATTCACATCTATATGTGATTAATACCCATAGTTCACATCGTCATGTGATCAACACCCAAAGGATGTACTAGAGTCAATAATCTAGTTCACATCACTATGTGATTAACACCCAAAGAGTAATAAGTTATAATCATGTTTTGCTCGGGAGAGAAGTTTAGTCAACAGGTCTGTCACATTTAGAGTCGTATGTATTTTGCAAATATTCTATGTCTACAATGCTCTGCACAGAGCTACTCTAGCTAATTGCTCCCACTTTCAATATGTATCCAGATTGAGACTTAGAGTCATCTGGATCGGTGTAAAAGCTTGCACCGATGTAACTCTTTACGATGGGCTCTTTTATCACCTCCATAATCGAGAAATATTTCCTTAGTCCTCACTAAGGATATTCTTGACCGATGTCCAGTGATCTACTCTTAGATCAAAATTGTACTCCCTTGCCAAACTCAGAACAAAGTATACAATAGGTTTGGTACACAGCATAGCATACTTTATAGAATCTATGACTGAGGCATAGGGAATGACTTTTCATTCTCTTTCTATTTTCTGCCATGGTCGGGTTTTGAGTCTTACTCAACTTCACACCTTGCAACACAGGCAAGAACTCCTTCTTTGACTGTTCCATTTTGAACTACTTCAAAAACTTATCAAGGTATGTACTCATTGAAAAATCTTATCGAGCGTCTTGATCTATCTCTATAGATCTTGATGCTCAATGTGTAAGCAGCTTCACTGAGGTCTTCCATTGATTTTTTTTATTCAAGTATCCTTTTATGCTATCCAGAAATTCTATATCATTTCCAATCAACAATATGCCATCCACATATAATATCAGAAATGCTACAGAGCTCCCACTCACTTTCTTGTAAATACAGGCTTCTCCAGAAGTCTGTATAAAACCATATGCTTTTATCATACTATCAAAGCGTTTATTCCAACTCCGAGAAGCTTGCACCAGTCCATAAATGGATTGCTGGAGCTTGCACACTTTGTTAGCACCTTTTAGATCGACAAAACCTTCTAGTTGCATAATATACAACTCTTCTTCCAGAAATCCATTCAGGAATGCAGTTTTTGACATCCATTTTCCAAATTTCATAATCATAAAATATGGCAATTTCTAACATGATTCGGACAGACTTAAGCATCGCTACGGGTGAGAAGTTCTCATCGTAGTCAACCCCTTGAACTTGTCAAAAACCTTTCACAACAAGTCGAGCTTTGTATATAGTAACACTACTATCAGTGTCCGTCTTCCTCTTGAAGATCCATTTATTTTCTATGGCTTGCCGATCATCGGGCAAGTCCACCAAAGTCCACACTTTGTTCTCATACATGGATCCCATCTCAGATTTCATGGCCTTCAAGCCATTTCACGGAATCTGGGCTCATCATCGCTTCCTCATAGTTCGTAGGTTCGCCATGGTCAAGTAACATGACCTCCAGAATAGGATTACCGTACCACTCTGGTGCGGATCTTATTCTGGTTGACCTACGAGGTTTGGTAGTAACTTGATCTGAAGTTTCATGATCAATATCATTAGCTTCCTCACTAATTGGTGTAGTCGTCACAGGAATCGGTTTCTGTGATGAACTATTTTCCAATAAGAGAGCAGGTACAGTTACCTCATCAAGTTCTACTTTCCTCCCACTCACTTCTTTCGAGAGAAACTCCTTCTCTAGAAAGGATCCATTTTTAGCAACGAATGTCCTGCCTTCGGATTTGTGATAGAAGGTGTACCCAACATTTTCCTTTGCGTATCCTATGAAGACACATTTCTCCGATTTGGGTTCGAGCTTATCAGGTTGAAGCTTTTTCACATAAGCATCGCAGCCCCAAACTTTAAGAAATGACAACTTTGGTTTCTTGCCAAACCACAGTTCATAAGGCGTTGTCTCAACGGATTTTGATGGTGCCCTATTTAAAGTGAATGCAACTGTCTCTAATGCATAACCCCAAAACGATAGCGGTAAATCCGTAAGGTACATCATAGATCGCACCATATCCAATAAAGTGCGGTTACGACGTTCGGACACACCATTACGCTGTGGTGTTCCATGTGGCGTGAGCTGTGAAACTATTCCACATTGTTTTATATGAAGGCCAAACTCGTAACTCAAATATTTTCCTCTACGATCAGATTGTAGAAACTTTTATTTTCTTGTTACGATGATTCTCCACTTCACTCTAAAATTCTTTGAACTTTTCAAATGTTTCAGATTTGTGCTTCATTAAGTAGATATACTCATATCTGCTCAAATCATCTATGAAGGTCAGAAAATAACGATACCCGCAACAAGCATCAACACTCATTGAACCGCATACATCGGTATGTATTATTTCCAACAAGTCAGTAGCTCGTTCCATTGTTCCGGAGAACGAAGTTTTAGTCATCTTGTCCAAAAGGCACGGTTCGCAAGCATCAAATGATTCATAACCAAGTGATTCCAAAAATCCATCTTTATGGAGTTTCTTCTTGCGCTTTACACCGATATGACCCAAACGGCAGTGCCACAAATAAGTTGCACTATCATTATCAACTTTGCATCTTTTGGCATCAATATTATGAATATGTGTATCACTACGATTGAGATCCAACAAACTATTCTCATTAGGTGTATGACCATCGAAGGTTTTATTCATGTAAACAGAACAACAATTATTCTCTGACTTTAAATGAATAACCGTATTGCAATAAACATAATCGAATCATATTCATGCTCAACGCAAACGCCAAATAACATTTATTTAGGTTTCACACTTATCCCGAAAGTATAGGGAGTGTGTGATGATGATTATATCAATCTTGGAGCCACTTCCAACACACATCGTCACTTCACCCTCAACTATCTCTGTTTATTCTGTAACTCCTATTTCGAGCTACTAATCTTAGCAACCGAACAAGTATCAAATATACCCTTGTTCACTTTGCCATCCTTCTCATCCACCAAATATTCAGGGCATTTCCGCTTCCAGTGACCATTTCCTTTGCAGTGTAAGCACTCAGTTTCAGGCTTTGGTCCAGCTTTGGGCTTCTTCGCGGGAGTGACAACTTGCCTGTCATTCTACTGGAAGTTCCCTTTCTCTCCCTTTGCCCTTTTTCTTGAAACTAGTGGTCTTGTCAATCATCAACACTTGATGCTATTTTCTTGATTTCTACCCTCGTCGATTTCAACATCACGAAGAGCTCAGGAATCCTTTTCGTCATCCCTTGCATACTATAGTTCATCACAAAGTTCTAGTAACTTGGTGATGGTGACTAGAGAACTCTGTCAATCACTATCTTATCTGGAAGATTGACTCCCACTTGATTCAAGCGATTGTAGTACCCAGACAATCTTAGCACATGCTCACTAGTTGAGCAATTCTCCTCCATATTTTAGCTATAGAACTTGTTGGAGCCTTCATATCTCTCAACTCGGGTATTTGCTTGTAATATTAGCTTCAACCCCTGGAACATCTCATATGGTCCATGACGTTCAAAACATCTTTGAAGTCCCGATTCTAAGTCGTTAAGCATGGTGCACTAAACTATCAAGTAGTCATCATATTGATCTAACCAAATGTTCATAACGTCTGCATCTGCTCCTGCAATAGGTCTGTCACCTAGCGGTGCATCAAGGACATAATTCTTCTGTGCAGCAATGAGGATAAACCTCAGATCATGGATCTAATCCGCATCATTGCTACTAATATCTTTCAACATAGTTTTTCTCTAGGAACATATCAGAAATAATAAATGAGGAGCAACATCGCGAGCTATTGATCTACAACATAGTTATGCAAATACTATCAGGACTAAGTTCATGATAAATTAAAGTTCAGTTAATCATATTACTTAAGAACTCCCACTTAGATAGACATCTCTCTAATCATCTAAGTGATCACGTGATCCAAATCAACTAAACCATGTCCAATCATCACGTGAGATGGAGTAGTTTTCAATGGTGAACATCACTATGTTGATCATATCTACTATATGATTCACGCTCGACCTTTCGGTCTCAGTGTTCCGAGGCCATATCTGTATATGCTAGGCTCGTCAAGTTTAACCTGAGTATTCTACGTGTGCAAAAACTGGCTTGCACCCGTTGTAGATGGACGTAGAGCTTATCACACCCAATCATCACGTGGTGTCTCGGCACGACGAACTTTGGCAACGGTGCATACTTAGGGAGAACACCTTTTACCTTGAAATTTAGTGAGAGATCATCTTATAATGCTACCGTCAATCAAAGCAAAATAAAATGCATAAAGGATAAACATCACATGCAATCAATATAAGTGATATGATATGGCCATCATCATCTTGGGCTTGTGATCTCCATCTCCAAAGCACCGTCATGATCACCATCGTCACCGGCGCGACACCTTGATCTTCATCGTAGCATCATTGTTGTCTCGCCAACTATTGCTTCTACGACTATTGCTACCGCTTAGTGATAAAGTAAAGCAATTACAGGGCGATTGCATTGCATACAATAAAGCGACAACCATATGGCTCGTGCCAGTTGCTGATAACTTGGTTACAAAACATGATCATCTCATATAATAAAATATAGCATCACATCTTGACCATATCACATCACAACATGCCCTGCAAAAACAAGTCAGACGTCCTCTACTTTGTTATTGCAAGTTTTATGTGGCTGCTACGGGCTGAGCAAGAACCGTTCTTACCTACGCATCAAAACCGCAACGATAGTTCATCAAGTTAGTGATGTTTCAACCTTCTCAAGGACCGGGCGTAGCTACACTCGGTTCAACTAAAGTTGGAAAAACTGACACCCGCCAGCCACCTATGTGCAAAGCACGTCAGTAGAACCAGTCTCGTGTAAGCATACGCGTAATGTCGGTCCGGGCCGCTTCATCGAACAATACCGCCGAACCAAAGTTTGACATGCTGGTAAGCAGTATGACTTGTATCGCCCACAACTCACTTGTGTTCTACTCGTGCATATAACATCTACGCATAAAACCTGGCTCGGATGCCAGTGTTGGGTAACATAGTAATTTCAAAAAAATTCCTATGCACACGCAAGATCATGGTGATGCATAGCAACGAGAGGGGAGAGTGTTGTCCACGTACCCTCATAGACCGAACGTACGATCAAGTACCGAACGTACGACACCTCCGAGTTCAGCACACGTTCAGCTCGATGACGTCCCACGAACTCCGATCCAGCAGAGCTTTGCACGAGAGTTCCGCCAGCACGACGGCGTGATGACAGTGTTGATGATGCTACCGACGCAGGGCTTCGCCTAAGCACCGCTACGATATTATCTAGGTGGAATCTGGTGGAGGGGGGCACCGCACACGGTGAAGAGATCAAGAGATCAATTGTTGTGTCTAGAGGTTCCCCCTACCCCCGTATATAAAGGATCAAGGGGGAGGGGGCGGCCGGCCAGGAGGGGGCGGCCGGCCAGGAGGAGGCGCGCCAGGGAGGAGTCCTACTCCCACCGGGAGTAGGACTCCCTCCTTTCCTAGTCCGAGTAGGAGAGGGGAAGGAAGGGAGAGAGGAGAAGAAGGAAAGGAGGGCGCCGCCCCTCTCTGCTTGTCCTATTCGGACTAGAGGGGGAGGGGGCACGCGGCCTGCCCTGGCCGCCCACTAAATCCCCCGGGGGGTTCCGGTAACCCCCCGGTACTCCGGTATATGTCCGAAACCTCCTGAAACACTTCCGATGTCCGAACATAGTTATCCAATATATCGATCTTTACGTCTCGACCATTTCGAGACTCCTCGTCATGTCTGTGATCATATCCTGGACTCCGAACTACCTTCGGTACATCAAAACACAAAAACTCATAATACCGATCATCACCGAACTTTAAGCGTGCAGACCCTACAGGTTCGAGAACTATGTAGACATGACCGAGACACGTCTCCGGTCAATAACCAATAGTGGAACCTGGATGCTCATATTGACTCTCACACATTCTACGAAGATCTTTATCGATCAAACCGCATAACAACATATGTTGTTCCCTTTGTCATCGGTATGTTACTTGCCCGAGATTCGATCGTCGGTATCTCAATACCTAGTTCAATCTCGTTACCAGCAAGTATCTTTACTCGTTCCATAATGCATCATCCCGCAACTAACTCATTAGTCACATTGCTTGCCAGGCTTATAGTGATGTGCATTACCGAGAGGGCTCAGAGATACTTCTCCGACAATCGGAGTGACAAATCCTAATCTCGAAATACGCCAACTCAACAAGTACCTTTGGAGACACCTATAGAGCACCTTTATAATCACCCGGTTACATTGTGACGTTTGGTACCACACAAAGTGTTCGTCCGGTAAACGGGAGTTGCATAATCTCATAGTCATAAGAACATGTATAAGTCATGAAGAAAGCAATAGCAACATACTAAATGATCAAGTGCTAAGCTAACGGAATGGGTCAAGTCAATCACATCATTCTCCTAATGATGTGATCCCGTTAATCAAATGACAACTCATGTATATGGTTAGGAAACTTAACCATGTTTGATTCAACGAGCTAGTCAAGTAGAGGCATACTAGTGACATTATGTTTGTCTATGTATTCACACATGTACTAAGTTTCCGGTTAATACAATTCTAGCATGAACAATAAACATTTATCATGAAATAAGGAAATAAATAATAACTTTATTATTGCCTCTAGGGCATATTTCCTTTAGATCTAATCCTAAGGCTAGGTGAATGTAATTGTGACTAGGTCCTCTCTACAGGCTAAACCCTTTGTCTTATATACACGCCAGGTAGGGCATCTAGGATTGCATGGTTGGTATCCAAGGGTGCGCATGGAGGCGGCAGGAGATGTCTTGGAGTATATGGAAAGTCTTCGGTAGATGCAGTCTTGATCACATCCTAGGCGTGTAGCTTCCGGAGTCCATCGGAATGATAACGAGGGCCTGCAGGCCCAGCCCGAGGACTATGGGTCAACTAGGTTGGCACCCCCTAGTCCTGGACACCGTCACGCGTGCCATCCTCTCCATGCTTGATCATGCTCCAGTGTTCATCGTTCTTGTCCATGCTAGGCCCTTTATTTATAAGCAAAAAATGTATCTAATTTAGGCAGCATCATATTCTCATGAAATTAGAATCTTTACCAAGAAATGAAAGTACCTGATAATTTAATTGGCATGCGTGAGCTCTAGTAATTGGTCCAGTATAAGTAGCAATAGGGGTTGTGGGTGTAACCGTGGTAGTGATGTCCTCATCAGATTAAGGGAGGAGACCTAGATCTACTCTTCCACCAAAGGAAATTTGATCCCCACCCCACATTCTTTCACTTGTGGATCTTGTTACACTTGGGTGTTTGGGCACGATAGATGGAAGGGATCATCTCAGAGCCACATTCCATCATGGTTTAAGTTGTGAAGAGAACCTCAACCTTGTTTGTAAAGGTCCGATCGCTGCCTTCAAGGGCACCACTAGTGGAATCACGGCTTCTTGCATTATTTGTGCTAGGGCGTGAGGAGAATAAGGTGGTCCTAGTGACATCTTGGGGTGCATTGTGCCTCCACACCTCTCCAACAGAGACGTACCTCCCCCAAAGGAGGAAAATTCGACAACACATTCTCGTCTTCATCGACTCCACTTGTGGTTATCTCCTGCAATCTATTATCTTCTATTTACTTTGTGCTTGTATTTCTTGTTGTTGTGCTTGTCTTATAGGTTGTCCACCTAGTTGCATATCTAGACAACCTATTTTCTTGTTGAGCCTTAATAATATTGTTAAAAGAAGTAAAAAAAACCTATTAGTTGCCTATTCCACCCCACCCCACCCCCCGGTTGACCATACTGATCCTTTCAGTTAAAACTTACAAATTATCATAGATATTCTCTTCTAGCAACACATCACCTGGCAACACAATTAACCTACCAAGTTAGCCTATTTGACAATAGCAAATATAGCAGCATGATAAGCAACTAAGAAGTATTTCTCGCAAGAGAAAGATTAAGAAGTGGTTAACTCCAAACAATTGGAAATGATAGGCATTACTGTAAAAACCAAGGGTGTCACGACTTACACCTTACTAGTAAGATTGCACGTGCAACGCACGTCAAACTTTAACCAAATAAGAATCACACTAGCATAAAATACTATTTTTAGTCCTTCAACTAATTAAGAAGTGCAGATTTCATACCTCAACTTAAAAACAGGACAACTTGCAACTCGAACTTTTCAAACCAAAGAAGTTTTGTCCCTCAACTCAGCTGAAGCTGACTCGGCATGGTTTCGACCGGGTCATGTCCACGTAGCAATGTTTTCCTTTTCATTTGAATCTATCTTCAGTGTGGACATTTTGTCAGACATTTGGAGTGCAATGTGTACACAAAGCACTTGACATCGTCGTCCCAAAAGCCACGCGCCACCGCCGTCAGTAGCCATGTCAGCTACCGTGCCAAAACTTTGTGACTCATAGTCAAAATACAAACATAATTGCCATCCAGAGTGAACTTTGTTCAAAAGATAATTTAAAATAAGTATGTATTGTGACCAGGGAATCCAATTTGGATGGAGAATGAAATGGTTGCAGAGAGATGGCTTCAAACAGAGCTAGAAATGTACATGCCCACCGAGTGGTTTTTTCTATAGATACAGACTGAGCAGCCAAATGAGAAATGTGCTTGGTCACTTAAAAACCAAACCATGGAGAAGCAATGAAATCTATAAAACTACATAATTTGTTATAATTGATGTTATACTCTGGGCATACATGGAAGTCGGAATAGGATGATTCTATAGTTGCTTCCGATTTGGATTCAAAGCACATCTTAGTTAGGCAGAAAGGATACAAAAATCGTAGTACATTACACCCAGTATTAGGTCAAGATATAAGAAGGCAAGACACTTCATTGAAGAGCAAGAAAAGGCACCATAATAAACATGTGGTCAGCAAAGGGACAACTAATACGGAGAGAAATAATTAAATGTCGTCCCATCAGATGACTATAAAAAGCTTAATTCTGCCCCTGCAAGAGCACAAGTCACATGCCAGTGCACATAAGTTATAGACCATCAGCAGTTCTATTGTTATCATACGTTGAACATTTGTAGTGTCATAGTCGATAGGGATATTCACAAGTTTAGCATCTTCTTTTGGTCATACACCAGGTTGCTGAGTTTGGCCCTCTGAGACAACATCGACAAGGAGCTTATAGTTGTTGAGGTTACTGATTCTTAACAATCTGATGCAATGTAACCTTTTTCGAGAATAACACAACTATGCCTATCAACCAATCAAAATTATATATCGTAGCATATCAACCACAATGCATGATGAAAAATTGTATGTCGTGATACACTGATTCTTTTAAATGCACTTCCAAAATATATGTACTCCCTCCGGTCCAAATTAATCGACACAACTCTTGTACAACTTTAGTACAAAGTTGAACTAAAGCTGCGTCAATTAATTTGGATCGGAGGGAGTAGTAAAATTTGTGTTGCATATAGCACATTCCGCTATATATGGCTCATTTCTGCACGTCCCCCTATTGTTTTAACTAAAATAAGGCAAAGGGACCGTCGAATAGAAATACATATCTCGAAACTATCTTCTCAGAGATGACAATATGTTCATGAAGCATAACACAATTAAATTTTTGTTTATAGCGACAGATTAGTTGTTTTATGCATAACAGTTTCGAAATTTACCTGTCCTCGGGAACAAACGTAACTACTCACAAAGCATATTCATGTTCATAATCAGAGGGGTAATAATATGCATAAAGGATCTGAACATATGATCTTCCACCAAATAAACCAACTAGCATCAACTACAAGGAATAATCAACACTACTAGCAACCTACTAGCACCAATCCCGACTTGGAGACAAGAATTGGATACAAGAGATGAACTAGGGTTTGGAGATGAGATGGTGCTGGTGAAGATCTTGATGGAGATTGCCCTCTCCTGAAGAGAGGAGCGTTGGTGATGATGATGACGATGATTTCCCCCTCCCGGAGGGAAGTGTCCCTGGCAGAACAGCTCTGCCGGAGCCCTAGACTCATTTCTTTTCATATTTGGATAAAAAATGCAACAACTTTTGACTTCTCGTGTCACTTGATATTGGAATGATAGCGGACACCCAAAATAGCCATTTCAGTAGAACTTCAAGGAAGCCTAAAAATGGAGACATAACAGAAATCTGAAATACATGATCACTTGAAAATCCTTGGAAAAGATTTGGCCTTCTTACAAAAGAGAATTTTCCTAACAGAACTCCAAAAGCCATAGGTTCCTTCGATGCTTGAATTGTTGCCTATGTTACCTGCACACAGGAGCAGTTTAGATACTGATACAACACAAATATATGGCATGAGATGGAAACAATTCTCTTACTTGTTGCTGACCACCACTGATAAGTATTTCTGTATCTACTTGTCCAGTAGCACCTGGCACCTTACCAAAGCAAAGTCAAATATCAAATATGCTTGCGGAACACATTTCAATGTTAATGGCTGAAACAATAGCATGAGAGTTTAAAAAAAGACAAAATGACATTGGTGTAGAAGTTTAGTTTGAGAAGAAATATTGCAAGTGCAGCACAGCTAGAAGCTGATCGTCTAGTTCAAAAATATAGGAGTTTGGAAGTACAAAAGATAGGATGTTTGTCACAAGAGAAACAAAATGTCTGAATGAGCTGGACAACCATAACTCTGTGAAAGACATTCAGATTCCGGTGCCAGTTAACTCAATCAAAAGGCATATCAAAGGCTGGCCTGAACTATAGGAAGTTGGGCTCCCTTTTTCTTGAATAGTGCATCTGCAGATTGCAATTGTATGAAACCTTCTTAAAGCTCATCCATTTGTTTATTTACAGTACCAAGTACTCAGGTCTATGCAAAGAAGAATTCTGTCCATAATACCCACATCCATGAATTTTGCATAACTTGTTTTTATATAATTATATGTTAATTTCTTTCCAGTAAAACTGTCGAGTTTCAGTTCAGAATACTGAACTGTGGATGTCCTGTGTTTTGCACTTCAGAAACAGGTAATTAGAAACGATTAGGTTTTACAGGCAAGCCCACAGGGATTTCACAAGATCAAGACTCTTGTTTTGGTCATGATGGGTTAGTGGCTTGATGCGTGTTTTTAGTGTTAAACACCGGAGGATTAAGGGCCATTAGATCTTGTTGATGGATGGGTCTGATTGTTTGGTTCTCCGTCCTCTCTTCCTTTTATAGGGGTAAGTAGATAAGTTACTCGTTATTTTACAACTTATTTTTACGTCATCCAATTATTATTAGATACTGACCCATTAACCGGTGAATAAAATATAAAGATAAGCATGCATCTGCAAAATTTATTACTAGTACTGTAGATGATAACTAATTAAAGTTGGCCAAACTCCAAAAGAAAGAAAAGGAACAAATGTACAACGTTTGATTTTCTTAATTTGTTTTTTGTTGCGTGCTTCCAAGCATTACTTTACTTGTAACATATATGCACAATGGCATGGAGACATGTCAAACCAATAATCCCGTGAGTCATCGGATGGCTCTTGTAGGTTACCATGTCTCCATCTTTGTCCCCACATCAACTATATATTTAACACCAGTGTCATGCAAAACATATGCACGCAGCTGCTGCAATCAGCCTGACACAGTAGTAAGACAGTATAGCATGTACAGTGCCTGTCTTCAGTGGCGTAGCCACAGGGTGGCCAGGGTGGTCCATGGACCACCCTGGGATTTGGCCCACCATCAGCCCATGAGGAATATTTTTTTGCGTTCAGAGAGAGAGAAAAAAAATATAGGCCAGCTACGGGAGCCCACATTACCATTTCCAAGTACTTGCACATGGCTAATCTGCCTGCTGATCGTTCTCAACTTCCGATCCTGAATAAATGTATGGAGATGCAACTTATTCTGAGCTCCGATGCTTCTGATTCCTCCTGAACGGCTTGAGCTAACTAGCAGAGACAACACGGCACGAGGCAACGCAGGCGGCCGGCAGCATGCTGCAGGTAGAGGGGTTGGTTTCCTGGTGTTGTGTGGCATCCGGCAGTCGAAGGCAGGGTGTCGGGGTCCTGGGGGCCCCCCGGCGTGCGTTTATGGCAGCTTGAGCTGCCGAGCAGGTGCACCGACCGACCTATGTCAAAACATCTATTCTTTTTAAGTTCTCATCTCTTTCCAAGTATGTTCTCAATTTTTGCTTTCATGGTTTGAATAAGCTTAACTGAGAGGGCAAATCTCAAAGTTTTTTTTTGCTTTCTGGGTTTGCTTATATTAATGCTTGAACTGGAAACTAATTATAATAGATTCACTCCAATTGAGAGTTTCACAAATTAAAAGATACTTCCTCCGTACGAAAAAGCTTGTCCCAAGTTTGTCCCTCAAATGGATACTGCTAGATACATCCATTTGAGGGACAAGTTTTTTTGCACGGAGGGAATATTATAGAAATGTTGCAAAAGGAAGAGGGCTGGAGACATTGAATCCCTTTATTGTTTTGTGCTTTTGATAAATTCTATATTCAAAAGATAGAATGTTGTATTTTTGCCCAAAAAATTGTGTCAGTTGGACCACCCTGGATAAAAATCCTGGCTACGCCACTGCCTGTCTTGAAGATTTGAACATTAATCACCCAGGAAAACAGAATAATGGCACCCCATCTGCAAACGTAAGAAAATTAATGGTAACGGCCATCCTTTTTTTTTCACACGAGAGGCAAATCCACGATGAACAAATACTACACTAAATATCGCATAAACCGTTACACAAACTGCAAGTAAATGAGTAAAATGACCAAAAGATACTCAACTGAATGACCAAAAGATACGCGTTCATCTGACAGTTACTGCGATGCAGCCAACATCTAGGGAAGATTAACCCACGCATGCACAGGGATGAGGATGCAATTAGGATCTGCCAAAAATCGCGAGTACGACGAGATGGATGGATATATACAGACGAGACGGAGCGGCGGCGGCGAGGCCTCTTAGGCTCACCGGATGGTCTTCCCACTCGCTCGCTCCCCCACATCATCATCCCGTTCCCGTCCACCGGAAGTGGACTTTCCCCAATACGGACTCGCTCCACCACCACCTCCTCCTCCGCCTCTTCTTCTACTTCCACAGTCCCACACGCTTTCCGTTCCTCCCCACCTCCCGCGCCCACGCCATGGAGGTGTCCAAGCAGGCGTCCTGGCCCGACGACTTCCTCTGCCCCATCTCGCTCGAGGTCATGACGGACCCCGTCATCCTCCCCTCCGGCCACACCTTTGAGCGCCGCAGCATCCAGCGCTGGCTCGACGGGGGCCACCGAACCTGCCCCGTCACCAACCTGCCTCTCCCCCCTCACCCCACGCTCATCCCCAACCACGCGCTGCGCCGCCTCATAGCGGCCGTTTCCGTTTCGCCGGCGGCCGTGTCCGCGGACAAGGGGGACTGCCAGGGGCAAGGGGTGCCGCCGGCCTCCTCCTCCTCCGTCTTGGGGATGCTCAGGCTGGCCAAGTCTGGGCCGGCCGGGCGGAGGGAGGTGCTGGAGTCCGGCGCGGTCGCGGTGCTGCTCCAGCACGCGGCCGCGGGGGACGAGGCGGCCGCTAGGGCGCTCCTGTATCTCAGCCTCGACGGCGACGACGCGCGCGTCGGCCTCGTGGCGGACGGCGCCGTCGACGCGCTCTGCGCGGCCGTGTCCGGCGGCGGCGCGGCCGCCGCCCACGCGGCTACGGCGCTGACGAGCCTCGCCACCGTGGGCGTCAACAAGTGCACCATCGGGGCGCATCCCTCTGCCGTCCCGGCGCTGTCCAGGCTGCTCTGGCGCGGCGGCGCGCGGGAGCGCCGCGAGGCCGCGACAACCCTGTACGAGCTCTGCAAGCTGCCCGAAAACCGCCGGCGCACGGTGCGCGCCGGGGCCGCGCCGGCGCTCGTCGAGCTGGCCGCCAATGGCTCTGCCCGCGCCGTCGAGGTGCTCGGTCTCCTGGCCAAGAATCGCGAGGGCCGCCACGACCTGTCCAAAATCCCAGACATCGTGGCCGTGCTCTGCACTGTGGCCGGCAGCGGCAACGCCCGTGCAATCGACCAGGCCCTGGTCGTCCTCAACTGGATTTGCTCCGAGAGCAACGAATTGGCAATGGAGGCAATAAAGCTGGGAGCTTTCCAGCTCTGTGAGGCTCTGGTGAACGACGACAACTGCAAGATTGCCAAGAACGCCGTGGAATTAGCCCGGACACTCGAGAAAGCTTAGCATTCAGACATCCAAATATCAAATTTATCGGAATTTTGATTCAGCACCTCTTCGAGTCGTTATTGGCCTCAGTGTACAAAGGTAGAAACAGCAAAGGTGAATTTTTGTCTTCTCTTTTTCTTTTGTAGCAGAGCTGGAAATGAAGACGGGAAAAAAAATAAGCAGAATTAGTTTGTGTTTATAAAACATGGTTCATGAACTGCTCTGGGGGCTGCCCGATGGGAGTCCGAATTCGAAATCGTCCAGTCTGAAATGTCACAAGTATGATACATCTGATCAAGTGTCTAGTGCTATCAAGTAGCTCCATTGCAAATGATCCTATATCTGTCTACCTTGTGTGCCATAGTTTCCTATGAGGAGGATTGTATTGCGTGTATCTGCCTATCATCCCCTTGTGATGTGATATAAGACAACAAATGAAATTTTCATTTAATAGAAGTACAAAGGTGTGGATTCTTGCTTGGCCAGATATTCGTAAGGGTGTGTTAACTTGGCATGTACTTCATCATACATTTGCTTCATATTTGACTTTATTGCGGTTTCTGCAATAGTTTTTATCAAGTGGTGCGTTTAGAGCCCGTGGATTGTGCTAATTTTTTCACGTTTGAACTAAACTAATCCGCAAGAGCATACTGTTCTCCATATAATATGCCCAATAGAGATCCGACATTGAACTCACGGAGGACTCGTTAGTACTTGCATCATCCTGAACCTCAGATTAATTGGTAGATTTTGCAACCGTTATCGCTGTTTTCATCTGATGAAGACCTGAAATTGGCTAAATTTTGCTCTATAAACTGTATGAAGCTGTAAACCTGTCCTGAATAAACTGTCTAAATGCTTTTAGATGGAACACAATTAGGCCATTAGGAGAGCCATGTGATTCTCTCAAGATTGCTTGTGTCACTCTAGTCCTTAAAGAAGTGTGCAACTTTGATTACAATTTTGTTCGACGATGACATGTTAATTTTTAGATGGTCTAATTTGTGCTACGTCCACTAACTTACAATTCTCACGTCACATTAAGTATGAAAAGGTGTACACGCACATTTGTCTCGTTGGTTGTTGACAAAGCAGTGGGTCTTGTAAAGATTCGATGCTGATGAAGTCACCTTAAGAGACTAACGGCTTACGCAATTGTTTTTCTTTTCGTTTTTCCTATTTCTTTCTGTGTGAGAGAAAATGCAGCCCCCCTAAAAAGAAAGAAGAGAAAGTGTAGGTTTTCTTCTACTAATCTTACTTTTCATCGCAATTCGCTTTGCAGTTTCCATGCAGTGCCTTGGCTTTTCTTCTAGAGCTCCATAGAATACTTAGTGGATTATGCAGTAGTGATGTGGCCTTGATGTTAACATTGTCTGAACGAACACCCAGCAACCATAAGATAAGGGTTGACCTTGACCACAAGCTTTGCCCCGGAGTGGTAGTTGGCATGTCCATATGGTAGCATGGACTGTTCTAAATCTGCAAAAGTATGTTGGCATCACTACTAAAACTTGCAGCACATAGATAGATAGATCTAATTCTGAGATCTTGTTCAGTGGACAGGGTTAATCCATGCTGATTGCGACCATCAACTAACCTGCGTCTGAATTTGCTTTAGTTGTTGTCCTCGTTCATGCTCTCTTTTCTTACTAGCTGATTTGGTCCAAGTTTTTGACCGGGTTGTGAAAGCGGCCCTGCCTTGCCCAATCACATGTGGCAGGGTTAGTGGCTTGCTTTTGCGAAAGAATTTATCGTCGGGTATTCACACACTGAGCCGAAGGAGTGAAAGGTGTGACCCTGCTTTTGTAGCAAGTTTTTTGGTGTACGCATTTTTCGACAAAGTTTTTGGTGTACGCATGATGGTGATGTTCTCACCAAATGGAGCTGCTGCATGCCCCTTTGAGGCTGCAGCGCCTAATTTTTCAGATAGCATATGCAGCTATTTCCTGAAATTGCACCAGTTCATTCCCTCCCTGTTCTTGGTTTTGTTTGTGGAGCGATGCAAATCCATGCATATGTGTCTGCTCCGTCCCTGCTCTCTTGCCATTCCAAGTTGATGCATGAGCTCGTCGTTAGCACCAACCCTACAGAATAAAAGGTACTGCTATGTTGATGATTTTGAGCCGCTGTTGAGTGCTCCTGCAAAAAAATAACAAGAATTTGGCAACGGAATGAGACGAGGTGCATCATACGAAGAGGTGGTCCATGTCTGCTACTTCCAGGCATCTATATCTATCTATGCTCAAAGAGGAACGTATGTGGTTTCATCATCTCAATCAGATCAGATCAGAAATGCTCGAGGACCGACGGCGACTTTTCGCGGGATTCGAATAGTTTGCGGCGGCACTCGAATGCTCCTCGTAGCAGTTTTGCCACGGGGAGGCATGGGGCGCAAGCATGTACGCAGGCTGCATCTGCCCTGTGCCATGCCGTGGAATCTGGTTCAGTTAACCTGAGGACGGACGGACGGAAAAAGAGAGGCGAAGGAGATGAGAATGGATGGCAAACTGCAAAAGGGAACGGGGCCTGTCGAAAAGAGGCGCATACAAGGAGTCCGCAGCAATAGTGAGTGAGCGAGTGAGTAGCCTTTCAGCTTTCATGTCATGGAGGACTCTACAGATTCCTGGGCATTATTGGTGTTTTCTCTTTTACCCTGTGATCGCGCCCAGCCACACGGGCGTGCACGATACATACACCGGCACCGTGTTCGTCCACGACCACGATTGCCCCTCTACCGGCCATGGTCCCTCTTCCACAGGCGAGGCTAGTGGCGGTGGCTGCCGATTCGGCCAATGCAAGGCCAGTCCACATGGCGAGCTCCTCGAGCTCGGACTCTCGATGGCCCTCCTTGTGGCCTCCTCAAGGGCCGCAATATAGGCCTCCTCAGCCTCCTGATCCTCCTCCTGCATCACCGGCGGTGGTGGTGGAGCTGCGAGCGCCCGTGGTGCATAGGGTGCACCCTCGAAGCACGACCGACGGGACTGGTTGTGCTCGTCGGTGAACCACATGTCCCAGTTCAGCGAGTCCACCGTGTACGCTGGGTCGTGGCGAAGGTCGGCCGGGAGTTGAGCACGTCGCCGGTAGATCTCCGCTGGCCGCGCTTGGCCTGGGGCTGGCAGCGCCGGCACCGGAACCCTATCGGGGTTGAGATGTCACACATGCGGCAGGTTCATGTCGGTCCGCGACACCAGCACGCCATGCTCCCAGAAGTACTGGCAGCGGTGGACATGCACGTAGAGGTGAAAGTGTGGCTGCGGCTCAGCACCCGGTGTCGCCATGATGAAGTTGGTCGTGTGGCGATGCCCCGACGAGGAACCGACCTCGTGGTCATATGCTTGTCGCACTTCCCGAACCACATGGTGGATAGCGGCTAGGGTTGTTGTTGAGCAGTTGGAGGGCAAGGGAGAGAAGACGACCAGAAGTGCACTGGGCGACCCCTCTTTGCCGCACGCATGGCATTAAAAAGAATGTGCGGGAGGAGGTTGGGTAGCTGACGTGCGCCCCCCTCGCACGATGGACTTAAATAAAACCGGTGGGTGGTTGTTAGGTGGCCGACGCGGCAACCAGCGAACGCGCGAAACGTCCTTGTGGTAGCAAATCGGACGTAAATTTGGATCGGAAAGACGTCCAGACAGACACGTGAAAGACATAATTTGCATTTGTGTCCGCATGTTAGGCCATGATTTTGCCTTCAGGAACTCAAACGGACACAACCGGACGAAATGAGTCAGACCAGTTGGAGGTGGCCTCAATTCTGGCCACTCATGGTAGAGAAAAAAAAATCCTACGGCGCAGCGTGTACGGCGTGGCTTTCTTTCACATTTGCTGAGAGAAAGCATGACCGTTATCAGTCCGTTCGTCATCATGCAATGCTTGGACGATTCACAACTCTGTTAGCCAGGTGGATGCGACCGGAACGCAGGTTCTAGATGATTGGCAGGCCTCCTCCTGCTGCGGCTGCTGCTGGCCAAGAACAACCACCGTTGCAACGAGATTGAGATGGTAGGGACTAGAGGTCCCAATGTGTTTGGATCTTGATTTGTTTTGTTTGCCTGCCACATCTCCTCTTGAAGGCGATGCCATTACTGGCACATTCTTGGCTACATGACCTTTTTCTCTTCCCTTCCGTCTCTTTGTTTGAGCTGCTATAAATGGTTGGCCTGGCCCCACATGTCAATGAACATGAACTCATAATATAGATAATCATGCATTTGTTTTCTGCGCACAAGTCACAAACGTAAAGGGTATCTCCAATGCTATCCTCCAAAATGGACACTATTTGTCCGCAAACTGTTCCAGACGAGTCCCCGATCAGTGATGCGGAAGTCAATCATCCAACCATGTCCTCTAAATATTCGCCTTTGTTTTTTCTTTGCTAAGCTGACACTCAAAATAATAGTATATCAGTGTTTGATGAGTGAAAATATTCAAACATGATAAGCTTATTAAAACATTACAATCCAACTAAAGTTTTGTAATAAAGTAGTTTGAACTTGAAACTCACACATATGTTCTAGTTGCCCCTTTAATCGCCGACAAATGCTCAATCAGATCTTTCTTGAGCTGCTCATCAGTTGCTCGATGATGAATTTGTTGATGCATTTGGACAAACTCATCAAATGTGGCTAAATTCTAATGTGGGAGTTCGATAGGATCACCCATGTTCTCGAATTCTAGACCTCCGGCATGAATTCCTCACCCCGACAACATCTTCACCCTCATCCTCCTGGATCATGTTGTGCACGATCACACAACATGTCATTACCTCTTAAAAGGTCTCCAGATCACATGTTTAATAGGTCCACAAACAACTGCAAAACCGGCATGAAGCATTACAAATGTCCTCTTCACATCCTTTCCATCTCCTTTTTATCTTTGGAAAAAAATGAGCTCTTTTTTTATCAACTGGCTCTGGCTCGGAGTTGGTCTTGACAGAGCTAGCCCAACCATTGACCAGATAGTCAGAAAAATATTACGCTCTTTTCTGACAAGCGGGCGATTTGATACACTAGATAGCACAATGTTCAAGCGTTATTATAGATTTAAAAAGGTATTATGCACTCCAAAATAGATAACACCATCGCCAACACGGGATCAAACCATCTGCTCCTCTGTTTGTAAATATAAGTCTTTTAAGAGATCTCACTATAGACTACTACATACAAAGCAAAATGAGTGAACTTATACTCTAAAAGGCGTCTATATACATCATGCAGTCTCTATAGTGGAATCTTTGGAAAGGAAATAACAGAAATCTCTCGACCCACCCTCTCCCTCCCGCGCCGCCCCCGCGTGGCGGCGGGGAGGGCTTCGGGCATGGCGCCCCCAAGTCCCATCCTCCTTCCCCCTCCTCTCCGGCCGCCGCCAGAGGGCCTGGCTGGGCAAAGCTCGTTGGGCCGGCAGCGGCGGGGCCTTCTGGTTCCCCTGCGTGTAGAGGAGCAGCGCGGGTCCTCCCCTCCGGCTAGGGCACGGCGCGCACGTCGGGCGCCGCAGCGCGACATTGCGCTGGCGCGCTGGTCGGCATTGGGCGGTGGTCACGTGGCTGGCGGCGCAGATGGTGCTGGGGCGTGCTGGGGCTGGCGGCGCAGATGGTGCTGGGGCGTGCTGGGGCTGGCGGCGCAGATGGTGCTGGGGCGTGCTGGGGCTGGCGGCGCAGATGGTGCTGGGGCGTGCGGATCTAGCATGTGGGGGCTCCTGCGACGAGGGCTGAGGGTGACGCGGCTTGGCGTTCCTGGGCGTCGGGCGGCGGCTGCTGATGGCGAGATAACCAGCGCAGCGACGGCTTGGTGGCGGTGGTGGTGGTGCGTGCCGGCTGGATCTGGCGGTTTCCGGCGGGCGGCGCCAGTTGGGGCATCGGCCCGGCATGGCTGCTGCTCCGGCTGTGGGTGGCGGCGGCAAGGCGGTGAGGCCATCTGGAGTGGCGGCTTCCATTCGTCGCGCCGGCATCACGGTAGCTCGTCGGGTTGGCTGCGACTGGTTTTCCAGCGTCGACTCGTTTGTAGGCGGTCCGATTCAACCTTCAATCCATCACAACAGCGTCCAGCCACTATCTTCATCGAAGGATTGGCCCTCCCCCAGTTGTGGTCCACCACTCGTCTCGCATCCGACAGCAGGACCGAGCTCGTCTCGCGCCCGGCAGCAGGACCATGCTCGTCTCGCGCCCGACGGCAGGACCGAGCTCGTCTCGCGCCTGGAGCCGGAGGACGGGTCGATGGAGGCCAGTTTTGGTCGGCCTATTGGGGGCCGCCCAGGGTTTCAAAGGCAGGCCCTTTCCGCTCATTTCTTTGGTTGGGATAGCGGCGGGTCTCGGGTGAGGTGGTGTCAAGGTCTTGGATGTCGGGACGACGGCCCTGGTGGTGACTCTGCGGTGCTCATAGGCAGAGCCCATGGCTTGGTGCTGCCTGGTTACCATGGTCATGTGGGCGGCGTGGTAGTCGGGGCGTGGCGTTCGGTGGCGGTGAGTGTGACCAGGGTGAAAAACTGCTCTATCTACGGATGGTCCGTCGGCGGCGAAACTCGTCCCCTTCTTGAAGGCTCGTCGCGGCTCTCACTGCCCATCATGTTGCTCCAGGGGAAACTCTGATCCTCAGATCAGGCGGTGGTGGCGCCCCGGTGTTGTCCCCTTCCTGAAGGCACCGCCTTGGAGCCCACGGTTCGTCATATGCGGCCTCACTTCTTCATAGTGCTCTTGTAGTGTTAGGGATGGTGTTGTTGCGTTCGGTGCCTATGTACCTTGCCTTAGGTGTGTGTGTGTGCTTGTGTTGTGGGGACGTGCGTTTGTACTGGGTGCTGTTGATCATTGTTTTATATATATAATGGGGCGAAAGCCTTTTTCGGTATAATAGAATCTTTTAAAAAAACTTATATTTAAAAACAGATGGAGTATCTAATAAAACACAAGACCAAACCAAAGATACATGTTTCTTCTAATATGTGGTTTGGCACTTTGGCCTCAAGGTGAAGGGATGTAAGAGCATCTCCAGCCGCGCCCTCAACAGGTCTCTCCAGACGACTTTTTTCACGATTGCGTTGAAAAGACGCCCCAGTTGCGTCCCTAGGACGCCGAAATCCGTCGGCTCAGCCTGTTTTTGGGCCCGGCGATCGCAGGCCGAACCCACACAGCCAGGTACAAGGGAAAAGCACGCCTGACCCACACAGCCAGGTGAAAAGACAAGCCCATCGTCCAGATTCGCCTCCCAACCCCCGCGCGCTCGGCCGCCACTCGGCTGATCCCAGTGCCGCCCACCGCCCACCACCGCTAGATAGGCCATTCCCCGCCGAAAAAAAGTAGAGATTTCACCGAAGAAGCCTCTCCACCACCGTCTGGGTGATATTTCCGGCATTCCGGCCGCGGATGGGCAGTGTACCGGCGGGTGCGCACTCTTCGCGCCCGCAAGGTGTTCGGCGGTTTGCCTGCCTCGGCAATGGACTCTGACGACGAGGAGGCGCTCACCGCGCTGCTGGAGGAGGAAGCCGATGCCGACGTTCAGGAAGAGGAACATCTCATGGTCCTTGCCGCCCTCACCGGCCTGCTGGCGAGCAATGAAAAGCCGCGGTGAGGTGGCTCGGCGCCGGGGCGGATGTAAGCAAAGAACCGACATTGTCTCAAAGGCTACTGCATGCTCTACTCCGACTACTTCGCCGACGCTCCACTGCACGGCGACAAAGTATTTCGGCGCTGTTATCGGGTGAGCCGAAAGCTTTTCCTCAGGATTGTGAATTCCATCCGGGAGTTCGACGGCTACTTCAAGTGCAAGTTGGATTGCACCGGCAAACTTGGATTCACCTCAATCCAGAAGTGCACGACAACAATGAGGATGCTTGCATACGGAGCTCCCGGTGATTTACTCGACGACTATGGGCACATGGTCGAGTCCACCACCATTGAGTGTTTCTATAAGTTCTGCAGGGCAGTGGTGGCAATGTTTGTACCGCAATAGTTGCAAACACCCAATGCGGAAGACACTGCTCAGACCCTAGCACAGAATGCAGCAAGAGGATTTCCTGGGATGCTTGGAAGCATCGACTGCATGCATTGGAAATGGAAGAACTGCCCATTTGCTTGGCAGGGGATGTACAAAGGCGCCAAAGGCGGTTGCATTGTGGTACTTGAGGCGGTGGCCACACAGGACCTCCGGATTTGGCACTCCTCCTTTGGTATGCCAGGACTCACAATGACATCAACGTGCTGCAGTGCTCCCTTGTCTTTGCCAAGCTTGTTGAAGGTCATTCTCCTCCGGTGAACTTCGAGGTCAATGGGAGGCACTACAACAAGGGGTACTACCTAGCTGATGGCATCTATCCGAGATGGTCTACATTTGTGAAGACTATCTCAAACGCTGTGCCAAGAAGCAAGAAGTCCCACTTTGCCAAGGTGCAGGAGGCTTGCAGGAAGGATGTCGAGCGGGCATTCGGTGTGTTCCAATCTCGATTTGCTGTTGTCCGGTACCCTGCTCAGACTTGGTTGAAAGATCAAATGTGGGAGATCATGACTTGTTGTGTCATCTTGCACAACATGATCATCGAGAGCGAGCAGGAAGAGCCAGTGTTTGACACTGAACCATACTACATGCAGGGTCCTCTAGCCGAAGTTGATCATCAGCTACCGGCAACCTGGACTGCCTACCTCAATATGCGCCAGGAGATCTGAGACCCACAGGTGCATCAACAACTGTAGCAGGATCTGGTGGAGCACCTATGGAGGATCAAGGGCGATGCCTAGCTCGACATGTGATGAAATATGAGTTTTTATTGAACTATTTGTTGTTGTACTATTTTGATTTTTATAGATTTGCTGTGATGAATATGTGACACAAAAACCACGTCGAATATGGGCCGATTCGCGTCGATATCGGACCATTTTTCGCCGAAAGTGGGCCAGGAATGAGCTGATATCGGCGCCTGGGGATGACGGCTGGATGCCCAACCGCCCCCAGAGCCGATTTTACCGCCGGCACGCTCTCAGACGGTGATTTTTATGCCTTCTCTGTGTGTGTGTGGGGGGGGGGGGGGGGGGGGGGGTGGAGATGCTCTTATGCTCTTAGGAACACTTCGTGGGATGCATCACCGGTGCGAGGCGGTAGTACAGGAGACGGGGATTTAGAAAACGAATGGATTGCAGAAGAATGGGTACATTGAGATTGGTCGTAGTTCCAGTCTTCCTAGTCACTAGTCAAATAGTCAATGTTCTTCTCCTAACTATGCGCGGAGATTCTAAACAAGTTGGGGAGACACTGTCCAAGTAGAAGACGATGGTTTCGCGGCCAAGTGAAGCGAGATACGGCCGGTTGGTGTTGACTACTCCTGAATAGTCGGTCAGTCTCCAACTGACTTGTTAAACCAAGCACCAACCGGTTAGGCATGGGTAAATTGTCTCCCAATGGCCATATAGGCTGCTAGAATTTTCCAAGTTTTACCGCGACTCACGTGGTTTAGCTTAGATCGTGAATGTGCCTATACATCTAGAAAAACATATAAAAGATGACTGACATTTTAGCTTCAGTGCTTGTAATCGGAGTAGGAAAAAACCGTGCTTCTGGCACTGGGTTTTTTCTTTCGGTTTTCTTCGTGAAAAAAGGTTCGTTAAACCTATTAACATTGGATCTAGTTTTAAAATCTCGACGCGAGAAATCCAGCGGTGATGATGATTGGGGATTTGGATGCAAGGTTCAAAAGATAAAATGTTTTAAGAAAAAATATCTAGGAAAAAAAGAAACTCTTTGCGCCTCTAGATCCTAGCGGCCGTGCTAAGCATCTCCATTGTAGATGTCCTAACAGTGACCTTTGCAGGGTACCCCTTAACTAGTTATTTCGCTAGGATTAGGAGTTTCCATTCTTCGCTATCCCTATGAGCGAATAATAAGCACTAAAATGCGCGGCAGACCGACCCAAAACAGTTCCCACACGCGCCCCCATTCATTAGTGAGAAAATGGGTAACATATGTTCGCTATCCAATAAAAAAAGGGTTAAACTTGTTGTGCGAAAAACATTTTTTCAACGGATGAAAGAATCTATGTGAATTCAAAAAATGAAATGCATTTTTAAAATCTTTTCAAAAATATCCATGAATTAATAAATGTTTACAAATATATATTTTATATACATTTAAAATATATTCTCAATTGAAAAATTTTTATGAGTTTTAAAAATGTTCAAGACTTGTAAGAATTTTTTTGGGGAGTTTTATAAATGTTCGCATATTAAGAAAAATGTTCACATATTTGAGAGGTGTTCATTATTTTAAAATGATAAGTAATAAAAGGTAATAAAAGAAACCATAAAATAAAAACAGAAAAAGAATAGTAAAAAGATATTTGGAAGAAAACCATGGAGAGCAAAAAAAACGCAAAAACCGATAGAAACCGGCTGCTGCCCATGCGCCGTTGCTCACACAGCTGGTTCTGCCCAGTTGCTCGTCCTAAGCGCAATGGAAACACAATTTGTATGGCTAGACCTCTTCTTTCGAGAAAACTTCCGATCTCTTTAGAGCAACTTTAATAGATCCCGTATTTTGCCAAACTGTAAACTGTGTTTGTAGTTCACACGGGGACGCTTGTGCATGCTAAAAAACGTGGCAGCAGAACAGAAACCGCAAACAAATTTGTAAATTTAAAAAAAAGTTGTTTTGCGCGAGAAATTTAAGCAATAGCTCACCGGAGGTCGCTCGCATAGATGGCTCTTCTTTGCATAAGTTCATACACAACACATACATACATATTAAAGGTCGCCGCAGCTAGACAGGGCCTACGCTACCGTACCAAATTGAGCTCATCGGAGCTCCTGCAGTAGCTGCCCAGCGGCGGCGCTCAGTCGGAGTCGGAGGAGTCGGACGAGTTGAGGTCGATGTAGAGCTTCGCCTGCTCCGCCCATCACGCGCAGGTCAGCCTCCTTCGATGCCGTGACGCCCGTCTCGAGGAAGAACCGCTCGTTCACGAGCTCGCGCCGGATGCACTCTTCGATCCCCTCATGCTCCCTCACCGACCGCTCGAGGACGACGCGCATGAGGAGCTCCTACTGGCCCGGAGGGAGGTAGTCCTCAGGCTCGATGACGCCTCGGCGCGGCGGCGCATCGGGCACGGCGCGAGGCGAGAGCTCCTCCTCCGCCTCCTCCGGCTCCCTCTTCACCGGAACGAGCCGCGAGCTCGATGCTGCCAGAGGAGGCATGGCGGTGACGGATGAGCTCGCGATTGAAGTCCTCGAGCTCGCAGCGGTCGAAGGCAGGAGGCGGCTGGCTACTGCGGTTGAGCCACCGACGCGCCCCCGCTTCCGTGCGGCGTCAGATCTGGCGCGGCGGCGGCACTCCTCCTCATCCCCAGAGTCGTCCATGACTTTCGCAGGCTTGCCGGCGGCGAGAAATCGAGCGGCGCGGTGGGGAACTGGGGGCAAACGTGGCTGTAGGGGGATAGGGTTTCGCCCCGCATCTGCCCCGCAAACCCGCAGTTATACTGGTTCAGGAGAAGCGTATGTGGGTTGTGGCAAGAAATTTTACGGACCGGACAACGATACGGGCTCTGGTCTAGCCAGAATATTGGGCCGAGCCCGTATAATCGCCGAAATTATGCAGGTTCGCGCCGGATGCGGGGTCTGCTAGAGTTGCTCTTATCTTCAATCATGGCAGTACAATGAACGTCTGAAATAATAAAATTACATTCAGATTCGTAGACCACCCAACGACGACTACAAGAACTGAAGTGAGCCGAAAGCGCGCCGCCGTCATCGCCCCTCCCTCGCCGGAGTGTCGGACACAACTTATAGACAGTCGGAAAGTCGTCGTGCTAAGCCTCCATAGGACCAGGACCAGCGCATCAAAACAGCAACCGCCACCGATGAAGAATAACATAGATCGAAAGGATCCAACCCGAAGACACACGAATATAGACGAACAACAATCAGATCCGAGCAAATCCACCGAGGATAGATCCACCGAAGACACACCTCCACACGCCCACCAACGATGCTAGACACATCACCGGAACGGGGCTAGACGGGAAGACCTTTATTCCATCTTCAAGGAGCCGCCACTGTCTCGTCTACCTGAGCAGGACACAAACCCTAACAAAACTCAAAATGAACAACTAACAACGGAGCCCTCCCGCCGACCCTTGCCAGGATCCACCCCGCCCCATGGCCCTAGGGCCACTCGAGACGAGGCGGACCTGCGGGACCTCTATCCTTCACTACATGAGCGAAGGGGTTTTCTCGGAGGATCGCACCGTGCCAAGTGTGATTGTGGCTTAGTCAAGCACCTACAATGCAATCGCCATCAGAGAGTAAATTACTTTGGTTTTATATCTATTTTGATGGTTTTCTTTTGGTTTTCTGGCCAGTTTTAATTTCCAACAAAAAACCGCCTGCTGGATATTTTACATAATTCAAAAATATGTGACTCATAGATTTTAAAAATATTCAAAAATTTATATAATCTCCGGTAATTCAAAAAATGTTTATAGATTCGAAAAATACTCACTATTTTGTTTTATAAATGTTCACAAATCTATTTTTTTCAGGAATTTTGAAATGGTTAAAAAATGGTCGTGTATTTAAAAAATTTATGATCTTACAAAATGTTCATGAAATTTCAAATGGTCACTAAATTAAAAATATTCACCATGTAATTTAATGATGCTTTATTCAAAAGATGTACACCATGTATTGAATTTTATTATCTGTTAGGAAAAAGTTTTCATATATATATATATATATATATATATATATTAAAATGGAAACAATAATTACATGTACTAGAAAAGAAGTTTATACATATTATTTTAAAAGTATATGTTAAAAATAAAAAGGAAAAGAAAAAATACGAAAATAGGAAACATAAAAAGAATGTGAAAAACAAATACAAATGAAATCACGTAATTTTTTTAGGGAAATAAAACATGAAAAAGTCAAAGATAACAGGAAAACGAAAACATCAAAATATCAAAAACCTAGAAAATAAAACACAAAACTGGAAAACCACCACCGAAAACTCTATAAAAAACCACTAGAGGAAACCGGTACCGAATAACACTAGAGAAAACCGCTATGGACAAACCCCAAAAACGTTGCTCACAGTCGCATTCCTCATCCCGAAGAAGCCTAACGCGGAGGAGGTGGGTGACTTTCGGCCCATCAGTCTACCTCATAGCGTGGCCAAGATCTTCGCCAAATTGCTTGCCAATAGAGCTAGACGAAGGATGAAAGAAATAGTTACTGTCAATCAATCTGCATTCATCTGTGGGAGGCACTTGCACGATAACTTCCTCCTGGTGAGGCAAGTGGCCAGGAAGTTGCATTCTTGCAAGGAGAATAACGTTTTCTTGAAGTTGGACATCTCTAGGGCTTTTGACTCCCTCAATTGGTCGTTCCTATTGGATGTGATGAGGTGCAAAGGCTTCGGATCGAAGTGGTGTGGGTGGATCGCCATCCTGCTGCGGACTGCCTCCACTAAGGTGATCGTCAACGGGGTTCCCGGTAGAAGCTTCACTCACGCCAAGGGACTCAGGCAAGGGGATCCTGTCTCACCCCTGCTATTTGTCATCGCTATGGACGTGCTGTCGCGCATCATGATCAAGGCCGTCAACCTTGGCGTTATCAGCAACCTTTCGCGCATCGAAGCTCACCAATTGGTGTCTATCTACGCTGACGATGTGGTGTTGTTCCTTAAACCATCGCCGCTGGACCTAGCTTTCGTCAGGATGATGCTTCACATGTTTGGCGAGGCTTCCGGCCTGAGGATCAATTACAATAAATCCATGGCCATCATGATTCATGGAGATAACAGTGACAGTGCCCAGGTGGAATCCACTTTACAGTGTCGGATGGGTAATTTCCCTTGCAAATACCTCGGCCTGCAGTTGGGCATCAAGCGGCTTTCGAGAGCAGATTGGCAGCCCATGCTCGACCATGCCAAGAGTTTCGCCCCCGCTTGGCAAAGGGGTTTGATTCACCGACCGGGACGACTGGTGCTTGTCAAGGCTGTGATCACGGCAAAACCCATTCACCACTTCATGGTCACTGAAGCTCCGGCTTGGGTTTTGGAAGAGATTGAACAATGGATGCGATCGTTCTTTTGGGCCGGCAAAGAGAAAGTGAACGGTGGACAATGTCTCGTGGCATGGAGCACGGTGTGTAAACCTACTTCGCTTGGTCCAGCTTCAGGGGCTAGCCTTGCGGGTCCGGTGGGAGTGGCTTCGCAGGACTGACCCAAACAGGCCATGGCAAGGTTTGCCGATGGCGGTGGACAGAGAGGCCCGCCAGGTGTTTGATAGTTTGGTGCAGATCTCTGTGGGTAGAGGCAGTATGGTCCTGTTTTGGAGAGACAGATGGATTCACGGTTTTGCGGTGAAGGACATTGAGCCTCTCATTCATGCTCAAGTGGACACACGCACGATCAACCGACGCACGGTGGAGGAAGGCCTTTTGGATGGGGCGTTGGCTACTTGATATCAGCGGAGATGTGAACTTTGTCGGCCACATGCAGCTTTTGCACCTCAACCTTGCGATAAGCACGATCATCCGTGACCCCGCCAGTGAAGGCAATTTTTCTTGGCCTGCTGACCCTTCCGGAGTGTACACGGCGAAATCCACTTATAACCGACTGTGTCAGGGCACTGAGAGGGCCCCCTACGCCACCTGCATTTGGAGAAGCTGGGTTATCCTTAAGTGTAAAATCTTTGTGTGGTTGGCCGTGCAGCACCGGATTTGGACATCTAACAGAAGAGCGAGGCATGGACTCCAAAGTGACCCGTCCACATGCTACACGTGTTTGCAAGACGAAGACAACACGGAGCACATTCTCATCCAGTGTGTATATGCTAGGGAAGTGTGGCACTACATGTTCGAGGAGCTGAGCTTGAGGGGTTCCATCCCCACTCAGGCAGACACCTTACTAGATTGGTGGTTGACCACTAGAGCTAACTTCAGGAAAGGCCAAAAGCGTGGTTTCGACACAGTGATCATTGTGACCATTTGGGCTCTTTGGAAGCAGCGCAACACTAGAGTCTTTCATCGGCCCAACCAGCAGAAGACCGCTTTGGAATTGGCGCGCGCCATTGTCATAGAGCTCAAAGATTGGAGACTAGCGGGTTTAGGAGGAGGAGGTTTTGGATCGTTCTGTGAGAGTGTAGGCATAGGCTAGATCGCCGGGTATGCTAGGCTGTGCGTTTCTGTTTTGGAAGCCCTGCTTCCACTCTTGTATTGTGACTCATACTCTCTTCTTCTATAAAATTAAGGTACACTATTGGCGTACTCTCAAAAAAAACAGTCGCCTTCCTGCTGGGCCTAGCCCAAGATGCATTGCCCCAATGCACTTTGGCGACTATATGACATAGTGGGTGTCGTGTAGGTTTTTGGCACTATGCATGCAACATCTTTTAACTGCAATCGTGGCAACCAAAATAGTTTTTTTCTAGAGGCAAGTCCTGTTAATACATTGCTTTCCGTGGGACGCTCGTGAAGTGGACGGGTTGGCCGCAACTGTTTAAGGGCATGTCCAACGCTTGTGGCTTAACAGAGGCGCCGGGATTGAATTCCTAGCAGACGAACGATTAGGCCATCGAATGCTGGAGTCGAGGTTGGCATTGGCGGAAGACTTGGTGCCAAGCCCTTGGGCATTTGTTGTTCGTATGTGAAAGAAAACTCTGTGCAACGACTGTTTTAGTAGCACCCATAATTAGCATTAGCCACTGGAACAGAAAACACTGATGGTTTTCTATTTTGACGGTGTTTATTTATTTTTCGTAAGGGCTTGAATAAGTGTTTAGCATTGAAGATGGCCTTATAGGTTGATAGCGGTCAACCTCACATATGAACCGGACATCTTTTGGTGGAAGCTTAAAACTTCTGGCTTTTCTGCCATATCTATGTGTTCGGACCTCATCAATGATATCCAACCTTTTAACTGTAAATTTATTTGGGAACTTAAAGTCCCTTAGAAGCTCAAATTTATATTTATATAGGAGGGCGATCCTAACCGAAGACAACCTCAAAAAGTGTAGATAGTAAGGTTGCCCAAAATATTGTTTTAGGAAAATGACAAATCGATTCAACACATGTCCCTAGATTGTTCTCTTTCTAAGATTTTGTGGTGTTATACCAAAGTCCCCCCACCCCACCCCACTCCACCCTAGTATTTATGAATTTGTTCGGTAACTAGTGAGTTGATGCTTTGCTTTGGGCTATATGAAACTGTCACAATGATAATATCTCTAACATGAGGAATTTTACATTTTTTTAGAGGTCACCTACAAGGTAATTTATTGGATCCCTATGTGGTCCTTTTTGCATAGGGAGAAGGACGCGACATCCACGGACTCTAGGTGCAACCTAAGGTCGTTTGGGATTTTTATTCAACCGATATGGGTGACAAACTAATAACATGATATGTGAAGCATAAGCCTGTTTTCCGTTGGTTGTAAAACCAATTTGGTTCACCGTTATAGTTGTTTTTAATCGTACTTGAAATGCTTGAAAATTTTGCAATAATTAATTAAGAGTTGTGTACGTCAAGAACGAGGGTGTTTTTACCCAATCAAAAAGAAAAGGAGTAGCGTGAATGAAGTGTAGAAAAATGCACGTGCACTGCACGTATCTGGGTCGGGGGCACGCGCAGGTAGCGCGCTGGTCCTTGTCTTGGCCATTCGCGCTCACGTGAAGAAGAGCTCTCCCTCCCATAAACACGGCCACCGAGAGCCAGACCGCATCTCGCTCATTCCTGTAATCCTGCTGCATCTTCTTCAACTAGCTAATCCAAGATCTCCAAGAACTCCAAGTATCCAAGCTGACCAATGGCGGCCAAGATCTACATTGTGTGAGCACACCTCAACCCCATTCTGCCTTCCTTCCTCTCAGTCTCACCCTTTATTTGCTCCGGCAACTTTCTTGTTCGACCATCCTCGCCACCAATTTGCGGCGCGGCGAGATTATGGCCTTTTTGATTACTCACTTGGCTGATTTACAGTACTTTCTTGGGGGAATCCCTGACGCTGCATTTAGGAGTGTACATCGGAGTTGGTTAGTTCGAGCGCTCTGTTGCTCCGTTACTCTGTTCCCCTGGGGTTCAGACTTTCGAAACCAAATCATAGGGAAAGCAGCCAGCATTGCTCAACTGCTCAGTGATTGTTTGCGCAATAGTGGCAGAGAAAAAAAACATCCTGAGATGGAGACGAGCTGTGTCAGTTCAGGCCAGGACACCAACGGAAGTTGCTCACTGCTCAGCGTGTGGTTCAAGCAGAGATCGTTGCAAAACTTGGCTTTTCAACAGCCACATTACATTAACCGTTGAAATCATTGATCTACTTCCCAATTCTGTGGAGTATTATCTATTGTGTACCAAAAACAAAAGCAAATCCTACAAGATCTTCATTCATGAACTTACACATTCTTTAGGTACTACTCCACCTATGGCCATGTGGCCAAGCTAGCAGATGAGACTCTGAAGGGCGTGTCTTCCGTCCAAGGTGTCGAGGTCAAGCTATGGCAGGTGATTACACAACGTTCTATCTGTATATATACCGATTAAGATATCAGAATTGCTATTTCACATCTAGATGTGAAATAGTTATCTCACATCTAAGTCTAGAACCGTTGGATCTTTTTTGTCTTCAAATTTCGTGCTAACTTGATCTTGCGTCGTTTGCCTGCACCCCGCGTTAGCCCGTTGTCGAGCGTTCTCTCAGTCTCGTGTTTGCCCCAGCCCATTTTGTTTTGTTGTTTTATTTGGCCTGCGTTATCACGTGCCCTAGGATGGGCCACTTTGTTTTTTTTCTTTTCTTGTCCGCATCAGCCCTTTCTAATTTATTGCTTCTCTGCGTAATCACGTGGCCTGGGACGGGCCACTTTGTTTTTTTATTTTCTTTGGGCTGGTATTTTTTGTCTGTGTGCGTGGAGAGTGAGCCTCTTTTGTGTTTGTTTTAAGTGGGCTCCGAGGAAGAAATGGTAGAGTCAGGGGCGGGCATCTTTTTCCAGGTTTTTTCTGTTTGCCACTGTCTATACTCATTTTTTTTGTTTTTTCCTTGTTTTTTTTTCAATTTTCCTTTTTGGTTTTTAAACTTTTGTTTTTTTCTCCATAAAATCAATGATTTTTAAAATTTCATAGTATTTTTTAAAATTCAAAATTTCATAGTATTTTTTAAAGTTTGTCATTGTTGTGATTTAGTTTCGGAAATTTTGTGCAAGCGCTCTATCTTTCACCTCGCTTGTCATTGTTTGTTTGTTGCGTATCATGTTGTTGGCCTAGGCCTGTTTGGCTTCGCTTTAGTCGATCCATTATCGCAGCTCACTGGCAACCCGTTCCCTATGTTGTTTCTAAGCTGTGATGCAGAATTGGAAGAGACAAGAAAAAAAAAGCTCTATCGTGGTTGCCATCTTTTTCGGCTCATGTTGACACTGTCTCTCATTCCTTCTACTTCATTAAGATGAGCTTTAGCAATGTCTCATCTAAGTTGCTATTTGTTGGGATCTTGTTGCTATAATTTTCACGCAAATTCTTGATCTCGCGTCATCGGCTAATGTCATCCCGTGTAGCCTATTCTATTTTGTTCACCTTGTCGACCCGTTCGTGGTGCATGTATGTTTTTTGTTCAGACATTTTTTCTTGCGTTCTTAGGGCCAACTTTTTATCTGGTATGTGTGGTAGAAGTGAGAAAAGACATGCTATGACGCTTGTCGTTGCCTTTCTATTTTCCTCAAGTTTGATGTCGAAGATACATATTCTGCTGAAAAGACAGGCTCTGCCTTTCGGTCGATATGCAACTGGGCCAGTCAATTTTTTTCTTAGTTGCAAGCCCTTTTCCCACTAGCTACAACTCCAGCCCTATATGCAATTTTTTGTCACAACTCTAAGTCTACCTTGGGGGTCAGTGCAATTCTTCTCTAATTTTTTGTCCTAATTGCAAGTCCACCTTTGACTTGTAAGTAGGAACCGACCTTTTATTTCCAGTTGCAAGTCCACCCTAAACTTGCAACTGGGTCTGATTTTTTTGTCCCAGTTGCAATCTCATTCTCGGCTCGCAACTGGCCTTGACATTTTTTTGTCCCAGATGCAAGTACACCTCGACTCGCGACTGGGGCCCGAAATTTTTTGTCCCGGTGGAAGGTCGGCCCTCGACTGGCAATTAGGGACCAATAGTTTATTTCCATTCTCAACTCAGAACTCGGGACCGACCTTTTTTACTAGTCGCAAATCCACTTTCTACTCGCAACTTGGGATCAACCTTCTTTTGTCCCAGTTGCAAGTTCACCCTCGACACGCAACTAGGGCCTAATCTTTTTTAGTCCCAGTTGCAAGTCCATGCTTGACTCGCAACTAGGGCCGACCTTTTTTTGTCCCAGTTACAAGTCCACTATCGACTTGCAAAATGGGCGTAGCCCTTTTTATCCTTGTTGCAAGTTAACTGTCGGCTTTCAACTGGGTCCAACCTTTTTTTGTCCTAGTTGCAAGACCAACCTTGACTCGCAATTGGTTCCCAACATTTTTCATCCTAGTTACAAGTCCACGCTTGACTCACATTTTTTTTGTCCTAGTTGCAAGTCCATCCTTGACTAGCAACTAGGGCCCCACCTTTTTTTGTCCTAGTTGCAAGTCCATCATTGAGTCTCAACTCACGATCAAATTTTTTGTCCCGGTTGCAAGTCCATCCTCGACTTGCAACCGGGGCCCGCCCTTTTTTGTCCTAGTTGCAATCCCATCCTTCACTCACAACTGGGATATGTCCTTTTTTTCTCCCAGTTGCAAGTCCACCCTTAACTCGCAACTGTGGGCTGACCTTTTTTGCCCAGTTGCAAGTCCACCCTCGTCTTGAAACTGGGGTGCAACCTTTTTTTCCTTGGTTGCAAGTTGCTCCTTGTGATATGCGTTGAGATTTTCCCGAAGAGGAAGGGCGAAGTAGTGTAGTAGCGTAAAATAATTTCCCTCAGTTAAGAACCAAGATTTATCGAACCTAGAGCAGACTCCACACGAACAAGAGGTACCTGCATACACACAAACCAACGCTTGCACCTAACCTTTTTTGTCCTAGTTGACTCACAACTGGGCCCCGACCTTTTTTTGTCCAAGTTGCAAGTCCACCCTCAGCTAGCAACTTAGGCCTAATCTTTTTTCCAGTTGCAAGTCCACACTCGACCCGCAACTAGGGCCCGACATTTTTTTGTCTTAGTTGCGATCCCACCTTTGACTCACAACTAGGGCCCGACCTTCTTTTTGTTCCAGTTGCAAGTCCATCCTCAACTCGCAACTGGGGCCTGGCCTTATTTGTCCCAATTGCAAGTCTATCCTCGATTCACAACTGGGGTCCAACCTTTTTTGTCCGAGTTGCAAGTCCATCCTCAACTTGCAACTAGGGCCTAATCTTTTTATCTAGTTGCAAGTCCACACTCGACTCCCAACTGGAGCCCGCACTTTTTTGTCTGAGTTGCAATCCCACCCTCAACTCGCAACTAGGGTCCGACCTTATTTTTGTATCAGTTGCAAGTCCATCCTCAACTCGCAACTAGGGTCCGACCTTTTTTATCCCACTTGCAAGTCCATCATCAACTCGCAAATGAGGGGTCAACCTTTTTTGTCCCAATTGCAAGTCCATCCTTGACTCGCAACTGGGGCCCGGCATTTTTTGTCCTAGTTGTAACTTACCCCCAACATGCAAGGGGGGGGGGATTTTTCCTATCCCGGTTGCAAGTCCACACTCGACATGCAACTAGGGCCCAACCCGCTTTAATCTTAGTTGCAAGTCTAACTACATCCCTGACATGCAATTGGGGCCTCATCTTTTTTGTCCTAGTTATAAGTCCCCCCTCGATACGCAACCGAGAGATCGAGCATTTTCTGTCCCAGTTGCAAGTCCACCCTTGATACTCAACTAGGGGAGGACAGCGATCCATTTCGGCCCCTGCTGCAACTCCATCATCGATACGCAACTAGGGGGCCAACTCATTTTTGTTCATGTTGCAATCCACCCTCGACATGCAACAGGGCTCGACCACTTTTTGTCCCAGTTGCAAGTTCACCCTCGACACGCAACTGGGTTTGACCCCCTTTTTCAGTTGCAAGCCCACCCTCCACACGCAAATGCATGCCTACAATGAGATCGCAATTAGGGGCGGGAGAAGGGTTGCCAGCTAGTTGTATGTCCACATTTTATTTTATTTTATTTTTCATATTTTAAAATTAATGATTTCTTAAAATTATGGACTTTTTAAAAAATTAGGAAGTTTTTCAAATTCATGTTTTATTGTCTTAAACAATTAATGAACTTTTTCCAAATTTGTTGACATTTTTTTCATGAACGTATTTTTTATCCGCCAAGTTTTCAAATTCGTTAATTTTTTCAAATTTACTACTCTTTTCTAACTCACGGACTTTTAAATTTGTAAACAATTTTTTGTTTCACAAAATAGTTTATAAAAACAGCATTTCTCATGAGCTCTACATCGAGACACCTCATACCTTCGCCAAGGAGACCCACTGTTTTACCAAATTCTTCGTGTGTCCATTCGTCAAACCACATGCAATGGTTCAAACATGCCAACTCTAATGTAGCCCAGTCACGACATGGGACAAGCTGTAGCCAAAAGCCTAGATCCACCCGTGACGGACTTGTTTTTCTTTTCACAAAGTTTTAATCATGACAAAAAACACAAGGATGTCGGTAGCCTAGTACAGAGAAGAGATGGACAACACCTAAACCTAGCATTGTTAAGCTGAACACGAACGTTGTGTATCTAAGACTCGGGTCAGAGCTTGGCACGCGTCGTTGATAGTCGCTAGAGACCATATGTGCATAGTTTTTTATTCGACGAGTGTGCACTGGATGTAGCAAAAGGACATGAAAAAAATCCTACAAGGGAAGTGACGCACATCCAAGCTCCAGGGATAATGGTTCATTGAAAAGTGACGCAAATTTACAAAGCCCAACACGTAACAAGCAATGGTTAAAAAGACACGCAACAAACAATAAAGAAAAAGGATGTAAGTAGGAAAAAGGGGACCACAAATAAAAGATGACATCATTTAGATGTGAGATAATATGTCTCATCTAGATGAGACATAGACGGACCCTTAAGATATATACTGAGATGAACTACCGCTATATATAGTTTCCAAATTGCCGAATGATTTATTTCCCGCCTGTTGATACAAACACCATCCGATACTCTGAATATACTGCAGGTCCCGGAGACTCTTTCTGACGAAGCACTCGCAAAGATGGGCGCTCCTGCGAAGAGGGATGACGTGCCGGTCATCTCGCCGGCAGAGCTCGCCGACGCCGACGGCCTCATCTTCGGGTTCCCCACTAGATTCGGCATGATGCCCACGCAGTTCAAGGCGTTCATGGACGGCACCAGTGAGCTCTGGTGCCCGCAGCGGCTCGCCGGCAAGCCTGCCGCATTGTTCTTCTCCTCCGGTTGCCAGGGCGGTGGTCAAGAAACCACCGCGTAGGATTCCTTTTTCCTTGGTCGATTTGTCATGGAAATTATATAGTAGGAGTACAGGCTAATTAGTTTGTTGCTGATCTTGCAGGTTGACGGCCATTACTCAGCTGGTGCACCATGGCATGCTCTTTGTTCCGGTCGGGTACACGTTTGGCGCAGGCATGTTTGAGATGGGGCAGGTGAAGGGTGGCAGCCCGTATGGGTGTGGCACCATTGCTGGGGATGGATCACGAGTTCCCACTGAGCTTGAGCTGCAACAGGCCTTCCACCAAGGGAAATACTTTGCGGGGATCGCAAAGAAGCTCAAGGGTTCTCCATGATCCACGGCCACCAAGATCGTGTCCACATGAATAAAGTTGAGTTTTGCTCTGAATCTGGTAATTTCATCGGTTCACTGATTGTAAAATGCCTAGTTCTTAACTACTCCCTCCGTTCCTAAATATTTGTCTTTCTAGAGATTTCAACAAGTGACTACATACGAAGTAAAATGAGTGAATCTACATTCTAAAATATGTCTACATACATCCGTATATTGTAGTCTATTTGAATGTCTAGAAAGACAAATATTTAGGAGCGGAGGGAGTAGGTTACAATTGTTTCTGTGGCGACCTTCAAGTACTTGAGGTTGAAAACTGTTGCTGTTATAACATTTGCTGTCATGTCATGCACATTTCTGTGATCAAGGCAGAAAATCGGAAAAGAAATCCTAACGAAACTCAGCCGTTTTCTATGAAATTCGTGCGGCCAAAAATACCCTTAATCACTTAAGGTGTCCAGCAATACTTTGAGGTTGCTTTTTTTTAAAAAAATAAACTTTATTCATCTTCAATCATGGCAGTGCAAAGAATAACAAAGGTAATAAAAATTACAACCATGTCCGTGGACCACCTAGCGTTGACTACAAGCACTTTAGCGAGCCGAAAGCACGCCGCCGTCATTGCCCCTCCTTCACCGGAGCCGAGCAAACCTTGTTGAAGTAGACAGTCGGAAAGTCGTCGTGCTAAGGCCCTATAGGACCAGCGCACCAGAGTAGTAATCACCGCGGATGAAGAAAGTCGTATATCAGAAGGATCAAACCTGTAAACACCCAAACGAAGACCAGGTCCAAATAGATCCTCCGAATACTAGCACCGGCCGAATCCTGCGAGATCCGAAGGAGACACACCTTCACATGCCCTCCGACGATGCTAGGCGCACCATCGGGATGGAAATAGAACGTGGGAGACATTATTCCTACTAAGGGACATCGTCGCTGCCACGCAGTCCCAACCAAGACGTTGAACCTAACAAGAACGAGAACGGGGTCCTTTCCGCCGGCGGGAGTCGAGATCCTCCGCACCTCCATGGCCTAGAGGCCATGGGAGAATAGGCGGACCGGCGGCAGCGCCGATGGGAGGAGAAGAGCTTTTCTTTTGAAGAATATACTTTGAGGTTGCTTGGACAAACTATTCAACAATTTTTTTAGTTGAACTGTTCAACAATTTGTTGACCCTTAAGAGTTGCATAGAGGATGAAATAGGAAGGATCATGCAGAATGGTTTGAACCCAAAGGAAATGAAGTCAAATTGCAGTTGGGGTTCACCATTGAATAGCCTTCTTCTAGAAGATGTTTTTTTCCTAGAAAAGGAGCTACCCTACCCGGCAATCTGAGACACTTGCGAGCGATAATCAGCTTGGTCGTGCGATCATTTCACCGTAGTACGGTTTTGTACCACTAGCAGTTGCTGGACCGTCCAACCGTGTTGCACATCACCACTTCCATTGAGGATCAATGACATGTGGGGCTCATTAAGTGTGGGCCAGAGAATGAAGCGAGTATGCCTTCGACTCTCGGTACGAGAACAAACACAACATGTAGCGCGTGCAGCGAAAACCCTAGCCCCCAATCCTTCCGCCGTCGAGCCCACCCCCTCCACTTCCCATTCACCTCTTCCATTCTTCCATGTGCTCCACCGTCGCTGTGACCCTCATCCTCCCCTTCGCCTCTCTCCTATTGCCGTCGCCGCCTCTCCTCTAGCTGCACATCTAACCATCTCTCTACCTCTTTCTCTTCTCCGCAGGACGGCGTCTCCCCACGTTCTTGATCCCTGCTACCGTTTGGCTAAAAACAATGTTGGTTTGGTCCTATTAAACATGAAGCAGTTTTCTGAACCCTGCTACTGTTACTATGGTTGCTATTTTCATTTTTGTTACACGACAGTTCTCTCATGGCGTTCCTATTAGCTGTGAGGTACATCGGGCTAGCTTTTGTCTTGAATGCCTTTGAGGTATGATTGAGAGCTAAATTGCCTATTGGAACAATGTGATTGCTTGTTGACCCTTTAAAATGGTTTGATGGTGTAGATAAGTGTGGCCACTGCCCATTGGATTTAGATTTTAGGTGGCATGTGAAACAATTTCTTAGGCAGGGGCTTAGATCGTAGGTAGCATGGGAAAGAATTTCTCAAGTAGGTTTATCTGTTTGTTATTGTATTTGGGTACTTATTTCCTGATGTTGTTTGAGGTTCTCTGATGGTCCCTCACGGATATGTAGGGTTTCAAGTCCCCGGAAGCTCTCGTTAGCATGTCTTGTGTACTGTGCTCTCGATGAGGCCCCCCTCGTGACGTGTCTCGCGTACTGCGGTGGACACCAGGGGAACACAATTACGTGTTCATGTGTGAATAGAGTTTGTGAACTCATTGGTCCTTTTCCTCCCTTTCTTGTGTTGGAGTCGTGAGGTCATATGGCCTTTGTTGCGATTTATATCCTTTTCACATAATTAAAGGAAAGGTTCCAAATCGTCTTCTTCCTTGATGTCCATATTGCCCACAAGGTGACTGCCCAAAGTGCCTCAGATTGTCGATAGGGTAGCTCCACTATTTTGCACTCAATTCGAGAATGTTTCTTTGAGTGGATATTGCCACACGTTTTATAATTTTCAGCATAGCTCATGTTTCTGTTATGTTGCATGTCTTCCGTCGGAAGTGAGTGTTTAGCGAGCCACCAAAAGAAGGTTCTAATTTTGGTCGGTACCTGAACGTTCCAAAGAGATATGTCCAACTCTTCTCCCTTGCCCCATGTGAAGTGGATGCTCTTCCTTCCAGCCAAGCTTCCATGGTCACACGCATGCGATAAGTAGACCTCACCACGAAATACCTTTTTTAACGAACTGCCAGGCCCAAAAATCGCCCCTAGGGCTTGTACATAGCAGAATGCTCTTTATAGCAGCAACATTAGACAACAAAAAGAATTGCTTCAGGATGGGAGCACCTCCTATTTGGCACACTATGCTAGTGATCGAGCATGCGCGAACCCCGCGTGCCCCTTTTGGGCCGGCCCATGCGCGGGGCAGGACACTCACTGTTTTTCCCAATTCATTTTTTCCTTTCCCCCTTTTTCTCTTCTTTAAAAAGATTCGGGGTTTCAAAAAGGTTCCAACTTTTTATAAATGTAAATTTTGAAACAAATGTTCAAGAAATCATAAAATGTGTGTGGATTAAAAAAATGTTCATGACTTTGAAAAAGATGTTTGTGTATTTGAAAGATGTTCGTGAATTGGAAAAAATGCTCATGAATTCAGAAAATGTTCATCAAAACCAAAAAATTGGATTTGGATTTACAAAAAAAATATCAATTGAAATGTATTCTGGTTCAAAAAAGTTCATTAATTTTTAAAAATTTCATACATTTCAAGAAAAATATTCTTCAAACAAAAAATGTGCATGGATTTAAAAAAATGTTCACAAATCTGAAAATATTTCGTTGATTCAAAAAATGTTCTCCGATTCAAAAAAATGCTCATGAGTTTCAGAACAATTTTCAATTTTTTTTTAAAAAGTTGCTAATTAAGAAATGGTTCTCAATTTCATAAAAATATGTCCATAAATCTGAAAATATTGACGATTTCAATTTCTTTTTATGAATTTAAATAAATTTCATGAGTTGGAAAAATATGTTCACAAAATGGAAAAGGAGAAATAAATGAAAAAAATTACAAAAATTAGAAGGAAAGAAAAACTAATATGGAAAAGGGAAAAGGAAAATGAAAAAATAATGGGAAACGAATATAAAAAAGCAGAAGAACTAAAAGGAAAAATAAAATAAAGTAAAATAAACCCGGTCTTCGAGGTTTCAAATACTTCCCCAAACCGGAAAGGAGCAACTTGGGCCGGCCCTAAATGTGTATGTAGCCGGAGCGAGGGTGGGTGGTACGCCCTAGGTCGCTAACCAGCGACCTGCGCGCTGAAAAGGACTTCTCCATGATGCATAAGTGTTGTCGATAAAATCATCGACCATCATCGAGGGGGTTTAGACATGCCAACAGCCTCATGGATGATTCCCTTGGTATCCTACCAAAATGCTGCTTCTTATGCGAACCAACCTGTGGTTGGATGGTTAGAGGGACAATGATATCCCAGTCCATCAGGGTTTAAGTCCTGATGCTCACATTATTCTTGGATTTATTTCAGGATTTCTGGTGATGCGCTTTCAGTGGGACGAGACGTTCCCGTCGACGACGAGGCGCCTACGGTGACTTCGTAAATTTCAAGATGACATGCCGGCTTAGTCTCTCGGAGGTGCTCATAGGGTTAGGATGTGCGTGTGTGCGTTCACAGGGGTGATTATATGCGCATATGTATGAGCGCTTGCGTGTGTACTGATGTTCAAGAAAAAATGCTGCTTCTTATTTTTTTTCATTTCAAGTGGATCTACTTGATTTTTTTTAGAGAGTGTGTCCAAATTCGGCTGTGAGAAACAAAATATTGGGCCTCGCAACCATATGGCAAGAGACAAACCAGGCCTATAGACAGATAAATGGTCCGGATAGCAACCTACCCAGCCCATCATCACAAGGCTAAAACCCTTCTCCTGAAATATCTCATTCTTCTTCTCGCCTCTGTCTCACCTTATCCGCAACCCGCAAAAACCTCACTCCCCCCACACGCACGCTCGCTTCAATGGCTGCCCTGCCGACCGCCGCCGCCGCCGGGCGCGTAGCGGCCAGCGCCTTCACGTTCCCCGCCAAGCCCTCCTTATCCTCCTTCTCAGCCGCGTCTCTCCCCCGCGCCGCAGCCGCGGCGGCGGCCTTTTCAGCGATCGCCCTCGCACCGGCGGGGAGCCTCCAGCGTCGGCGGAGGCCGACGGCGGCCGGCGCAGCGCCCGGGAGCGAGCAGAGGGAGACGATACTGCTCCCCGGGTGTGACTACAACCACTGGCTGATCGTCATGGAGTTCCCCAAGGACCCCGCGCCCACGCGCGAGCAGATGATCGACACCTACCTCAACACCCTCGCCACCGTCCTCGGCAGGTAAAACCTTGATTTCCCCTTCTCCCTGCTGATGACTCCTTTCTCTATGCCTGGTGAGAGAAATTTGACGCATTATCTTGTTTGCCTAGAGAAACTGCTACTAGCAATTTCCTAGTAGTTGTAACAGGAGAATTATCGAGAAAATGTTAGCAATTCCATTGAGTCGGCTTATAGTCCTCTCATGTTTCGGAAATTGCTATGCAGGAGATAGATATCCAACACATACTCAACAGGTGCTTCTTGTTTGACAAGATTTTTTATCGTATACACATCAAATGAATGTCTGTTTATTAGATACCTGGAACTTTGTTCCATCATTACTGCCCATATGAGAAGAGCAGCAGTGCCTGCATCTGATGTGACGTGAGCATGAGTGTAGTTTAGCAGGGTATAATGTAGGCTTCAATTTTCCTTTTTCCAGTTTCATATGGTGAATCCAGATTCAGAACGGTGTATACATAAAAGTCTAAACTGAGTAACTTGTTACAATTGCAGCATGGAGGAAGCCAAGAAGAACATGTATGCCTTCAGCACAACAACTTACACTGGGTTCCAGTGCACTGTCGATGAAGAAACATCAGAGAAGTTCAAGGGTAATTCTTGATTTACGCTCTGTTTTGGTGCACATTTTTTTGGTATTTCCTTGTTTAAACTGTTCTTACGTTGCCTGTAGGTTTGCCTGGTGTCCTGTGGGTGCTCCCTGATTCCTACATCGATGTGAAAAACAAAGACTACGGAGGTTGGCATGACACAATATCTGTAGCTGCACGTTTATGTGCTTCTCTTGTCTTAATCACTAACATATTCACTGTTTTGTCTCCCTTCAGGTGATAAATACATAAATGGTGAGATCATTCCATGCACATACCCAACCTATCAACCAAAGGAGCGGAGGACCTCAAAGTACGAAAGCAGACGGTATGAGAGGCGAAGAGATGGCCCTCCTGCCAGCAGGAAACCGAAACAACAGGCCACTCAGCCTGAGTCAGCGTCTTCATGAGGTAGAATTGCATGCTAATCCACGCTTATCAACAGTTTGGTGTTTAAATTGACCCAAATCCTTATCTTGCCAGTTTTGCAGGTGATTACTCGCATACTGAAACAACAGAGAGTGCTCAATTCTATCATCTGACTCCGCCACCATGTATTGGGAGAGCTTCTAGGCACACAATTTCATCCAAAGCCCAAAATATGATGTAGCGCTTGAGCGAGTGAACTGTGCAGCTGGATTTGGGGTTTTGGACCACGAGGATATCTTGAGTGGACTAAATCTAAGTGTAACAAAAGACTGAAATCCTGGTCCATCAAAAATGTTATTCTTCAAGTATCTTGTGATATTTTCTGTAATGTTTAGTGGTATCCCTGATCGTGAGAGTTCATTCACATTGAGCTTGATTGAACTGAAGTTAGCTTTTAGTCGTGATAACGATAGTCATATTGTGCTTGGAATTTAGGATGTTGAGTGGAGTGTGATTGAAGTCCTTGTTATGTGGAATGCGGTGAATGTGTGCACTTGTCATTGTAGCTTGTTATTGTTCCAAGAAATCTGTATTTTGTTTTGTCATTATTAATTTCAGGCTTGTGCCATCTGATCAGATGGTCTAATCACAAATAAGTAAAAAGGACACCAAGGACATCTCCAATACAAACAGTTTGTATGTTACTCCTCCGTAAACTAATATTAAAGTGTTTAGATCACTATTATTAGTTTACAGAGGGAGTATTTGCATATCATCACACAACTACTCTAAGAGAGTAAATTTATGTTATCCAGATAGAAGTTGAGAGAAATATATGCTTGCTCTCTCTTCCATGGTTGTGGCTATTGTATATATAACCTCACTCTCTTTTGTTCTTTCTCACATCATCATAAATCATATGTGGCAAATGTCATCAACTAATTCACAGCTTTGAATAAAGCACCATTCCAAACTCTGCCTTGTAGTAACCCTTCGAAGCAGTTGTCTGTGTAACGGGTCACTTGTGCACCCTCCCTATGTCCACCACATACCACTTTACCCGCCATGACAGTTGACAGAGAAGTAACGATTCAAGACGTCTAGTGCTAGTGAAATCGGTGGTATCTGCGAGACCTATCCATCACCTTTTGATCATGGTATCCATCACCTTTTGATCATGGACGCACCGCTTTGGGTTTACAAAGACAATGATCGCTGGATGAGATCCTTCTTTTGGGCTGGAAAAGATAGAACCAACGGTCGCCAATGCTTAGTGACATGGAATAACATTTGCCGTCCAGTGGAGTATGGTGGTCTAGGGATTAAAAACCTGAAACTCCAAGCTTTGGTGCTGCATGTTCGTTGGGAGTGGTTGCGGCGAACTGAGCCTGATAGACCGTGGCAGGGTTTGTCGATGATGGTGGATGATGATGCACGAGCTGTTTTTTACAGCTTCATTCGCATTTCAGCTGGGGATGGGAGTACCGTGCTCTTTTGGAGAGACCGATGGATCCTTGGCTTCACCATACATGACATTGCACCAGCGATACTTGAGTTGGTGCCAGTGAGTAACCAGAATCGGAGAACGGTGCACTCATCATTGATGGACAACGGATGGGCTACTGATGTGCATGGAGAAATCTCGTTCATGGCCCACCTTCAGTTGACACATCTCCTACATGCGATCAGTATGGTGCCACGTGATGAGGTGGTGCCAAACCATTTTTCGTGGCCGTGCGCGGCGTCTGGTACATACTCGGCTGGTTCGATATACAGACGCCTTTGTCAACGACTCATGCGTTTCCCCTACGCAAAATGCATCTGGAGGAGTTGGGCTCCGCTGAAGTGTAAAATCTTTGCTTGGTTGACTGTCCAAACCGCCTTTGGACATCGGATAGGAGGGCGAGACATGGACATCAGGAGGAGACCTCGGCTTGCTACACTTGCCTTCAGGAGGAAGACGACGTTGATCACATTCTGGTTAACTGTGTCTACGCCCGGAAGTTTGGCACCTATGCTTTCCACAATGCCAGATCAACATGCAGTGCCCCACAACTGAGGACAAGTTTACGGAATAGTGGTTAGAGCAGAGATCTAGGTTCTTTGGTCAGCACAGGAGGGGATTCGATTCGATGATTATTGCGATAGCTTGGGCTCTTTGGAAGTAGCGAAATGCTTGAGTTTTCCATAGGAGGGATCAGGAGCGTTCTCCTAGGCAATTGGTTAGCATGATCTTCCATGAACTTGCTGACTGGAAGGAGGCCGGTGCAGGTGGTCTACATAGTTTTCTGAGAGAGTAGTCTAGACGTAGTGTGTAGTGTTTGGTGTTGGTGTGCTAAATCCGGTGTTCGCATTGGATGGCAGCCTCTTGTACATCTTTTGCTCCCTGCTATAAAAATACGGTACGCCTTTGGCGTTCTCTTGAAAAAAAAGCAGCAAGCGAATAAACACAACGTAGGCATGCATGATCTTGTACCCAAAAGGCAGAACTAGTTTGTCCTAACTACTATGGTGCCATCCTACCACCACATCCAAAAGAGGGTGTAATCCCGCAAGTTCATCATCAACATAAGGGGTTAGTATATACCGCTTTATCAAAATATGCATGCCAGCAACATTTTTCAAGCCGTAGCTACCACAAAATGCACATCGCCCATCGTCATCGATCATCATGCCGCTGTCACCACCACGAGAACACATCACTAGTAATAGTGCTTGCCCAGTCAGGTCCTAAGACATAGCACCCTATGGGCATCGCCCATGCCAACAAACCCAACCATGTGCCATGTTGTCAAGCAGGTGACTAAGAGCAGCCATCATAGCCTCCTGACTAAAGCCACCTTGTTCCATTATGGTGTTGTACAAGGAAGGGTGGATGTCAACCGACTTTCCCTTTTCCATGGTTGTGATTGTCTTACATAGTATAACCTCACTCATTTTTTGTTATTTGTCACATCATCATAAATCTTATGTTGCAAAATTTCATCAACAATTTCACAGCTTCAAATTTAAGCACCATTCTAGACTCTACCTTGCAGTCTTGGTTTGAATTGCTATGCACATAGCTCCTTTAATTAGTTGCAGACCGCGTCATGGAGACTCACCCCATGCACGAAGGCCAGCAACAACCAAATTTTGTTTGGCGGACGTTGCTCGTTGTTTGGAGTGGAGGCTTCTTTTACCGATGGCTTTGGGTACGCCCTTTCCCGAGCTTTGGGTGCAAACTGAGTGATGCCGACATCATGTAATTCTTCGGTCCTTCCAGGCGTCCTCACCCGTATGTCATGTCTGTGCTCCTTCTCCTACCATATTTTGCTTGTCTGCTGGTTCCATTTTGCTTTCACATGTCACTTGTGTGGAGGTAGCTAATGATCTGACCCATTATGTGAGCGACACGAGTGTCGCTTGCTCCCTCCCTCCCTCTCTCCCTCCCTCCCTCTCTCTCTCTCTCTCTCTCTCTCTCGTCTCCAGGCATTGTCTGGGTTGTCCGTCCGGACATATGAGGACGCTTTAGTTGGGATGCTCTAACTCTCACACCTTCATTTTGATGAAGTTCTTCCTCTCCTTCTCATGCACTAAATCTTAGCCAACCTCCGGTTGCTCCGTCTTTGGCATCTTATCCATCCCAAGGTATTTGTTTTGTTGAGGATCATAGGCATATTTTGCTTCCACCCTGAAGGATTCGGTCGGCGAGTGTTGGCATTTGGGGGCTAATGTAGGTCATTTCAATTTCTGTTAAGACCCGGCTCATCTTGTTAAGAGTTAAGCCGACCCTTGGGGGCTACATATTTGATTCTATTAAGGTCGTCAAGACCCGACTTATCTTTTCAGTTCAAGCCGACCCTTGGAGGGGTGGTTGAACAGTAGCCGGTGGAGGGTTGGATGAACAGTAGCCCGTGGAGGGGTGGTTGAATAGGACCCCGTGGAGAGGGCTGGTTGAACAGTAGCCGGTGGAGGAGCTTGTGGTGGAGGCTGGAAGAACATGAGCCCGTGGATGAACAGTCGCAGGTGGAGGCTGGAGGAGGTCGACGGTGGATGAACAGGAGCCCGTGGAGGCAGTCGACGGTGGATGAACAGTAGCCCGTGGAGGCAGTTGATGGTGGAGATGAACAATATCCCGTGGAGTCCCGTTTTGCGGTACGCCACACCCCTCCCGATGAACAGGACCCCTGTTTCGATCGTAGCACTCCAACACAAGTCCGTTTTCTCCGCTTTGCGGTGCGCCACACCCCTCCCAATCAACAGGACCCCGTTTTGACCGTACGAGGTCCATTTCCTCTGTTTTGCAGTATGCCAGACCCCTCCCGATGAACATGATCCTGTTTCGACTGTGGCCGGTCGAACACAAGTTCGTTTCCTCCGTTCTGCGGTACGCCAGGCCTCGTTTCCATCGGCTGTTCCGTCCAAGCCGGTTGGCTCCCGACGAACAACACGCGTTCCGTTGCCTCCCAATGGACACGACGCATTCCGTTGCCTCCCCATGAACACGACGACGACACAGTTTCTCCGTTCCGACCCAGCCATGTACACGATCCCTGGCCGTACGTATGCGCGAGTAGGCGTTCGAGACCCCGCCCATATGTACGTGGCCATATTTACTTTCTTGCACCCTGGCCGCTGTACGTATGTGTACATGCTATGTGCGCGCCTCTACTATGACACGTGCCCTTCCTTACATAGCCACGGTTCATCGCTGCAGCCTGCAGACAGACCGATCGTATGTACGTACACGTTCGTGACCAGAATGACAACGCTACGTACGCTTCGACCAGGTGGGTCCCGACTGTCAGGCACTTCCTTGCATGTGAAGATGTAGTTGGTGGGTCCCAGCAGTCAGGGGGGTTGAATCATTTTTTTGCCCGTAATATGGACGCACTTCCTTGCGTGCGAAGATGTAGCTAGTGGGTCCCAGCAGTTAGGGGGGAAGCATTTTTTTCGTGAAATACGGTGGCCCGTCCCGTGGGTCCCTGCTGTCAGGTGGAGGAATCATTATTTTGCGTGTAATAAGGAGGCATGTCCTTGCTGCGGCCATGGATCCAGCTGTCAGCCTCTCCACGTATAGTACTCTTCCGATGGAAGTCGTTCCTTGACCACATTGACCACGCCGCGCCGAGAGCACCAAGGCGGTGGACGATGGTGAGGCCTAGGAAGGGGACGACGCGGAGCCGGGGAAGACGTGGCAGTGGATGCCCATGCAGAGAGGAGTATGAGGGTTCACTGGTTCGGCTTTAGTGTGAGGCTGCCGTCGCACTATGGTGGGTCCCATCTAGCAGGGGGAGTGTCGTGGAAAGGTCACGACAGATGTCCTAGCAAAAGGACTTAGTTGTGGACCCATCTCAAATAGGAAGCTTAAAGAGGTTAAAACGGGACAAAAGACATGGGATTTTATATTGGTTCGGCCCCTTGCGGTGAAGTTAAAGGCTTAATCCAGTTTGAGGTGGTATTGCTTATGTCTCGATTACCAGGGAGCGAATCCGCTTGACCTAGCTTTCGATCTGATGTAACTTGTCCTGAACCGCCGCCGGGTCGTCCCTTTATATACAGAGGTTGACGCCCAGCGGCTCACGGAGTCCCGACCGGCTCATAAATAGTGTTCGGCTTGGTGACTATCTATTCTTGCCTTACAATACAAGTTATACATATATGGCGGTTTATCTCTACGGGCCTTAAGCTGCCTTTGGGCCTTGGGCCCTTAACTGAACCGCCATCTTCAAATATCGTCTTGGGCTTCATATGATGAATCGTCATAGGTATAACCAGGCCCCTCCTGGGCGGGTCACACCTAATAGTTATATCCCCAACATTAGGCCCAGATTGATTTGAACTGGTTCATGTCAATCTTCAACACTTAAGAAAAATCTTCTGCTCTTCATTCGTGCGAAAGTTTATAACCCACCATGACATCATCTCTGGATTTGTGATAAGCCGCCATGACATCACCTGTCATTAATTCACACTTTATCCAACGTATCTCAGCGGATCTTTATCTTAATAACTGTCCGAGAATCGAGGCGCCTGAGCGGCTGGATAACCATATTTTTGGTCTCCTCGTTTTTCACGCCCACTTATGAGTCTTCCTTATAAATAGCCACGACCAGTCCTTCGTCATTCTCCCCCTTTTCCATCGTCTTCTTCCTCTCGCAACCCTCTGACGCTCGAGCTCCACCGCCGCCGCAGAGCACGCCGTCATTCTCATCCTTGGTCGTTGCATCACCCTGAACGAATCCAAAGAACGACAGCGCCCCTCTGCAGTCGATCTACATCTGTAAGTACTTGCGTTCTTGTACCCCAGATCCGCATTAGGGTTTCTGTGCTTCTTCTGTGTTCTTCATAGTTCATCCTTAGTGCCTGCACCGTGACCCTCTTTGATCTGAAAACGGCACAGAACTTGCGCGGTGGTAGTTTTGCCTTCGACTTCCATACCAGCGGATCCTTTTTCCTGGAAGAAAGATCCCCTTAGAACTCATGAACTCAGCTGTACTGGTATTTTAGGTCTTGATTTATTTCCTTTTTCTGAACTGCCGCTGATCCAAAATAATGATTGCCATCTGTGAAACCTGTTTGTGTGATACTTTGCTAAAAAAACTGCATCTTGATAGATCCACCTAGCCATGGCGGCTCATACCACCGGCTTTAATTGCAATGCTCAATAAATAACATCAAACTGCTCGTGGCGGCTTAAATATCTTGACGTAGTTAGTCATATACCATTAGGCCCCTTTATGAGCCGCCAATCTGATATGTACCGAATACCTTTCCCTCTGGCTTAATTTTGAACCGGCAAATTTATTCTCCTCTTTTTAGGCTTCCTTCTTCACAATGCCGCCCAAAACAACCACTTCCTGCAACTAGGTTCGCTCCATCTTCACAGAGAGTACACTTGAAGATTTTGTCAAAACCGGCTATCTGCCCAAAAAGGATGTTATGTCTTACCGCCCTCCTAAACCGACAGAAGAAAAGCCTGAACCCAAATATGGGGAGGTTATCGTTTTCACTGATCACATGAACCGGGGCTTTTCGCCGCCCGGCTCTAAGTTCTTCAGAGACGTTCTACGCTTTTTCGACCTCCATCCTCAATACATCGGACCCAATTCCGTGTCTAACATATGCAATTTTCAAGTGTTCTATGAGGTGTACCTTGAAGAAGAGCCCACCTTGAAACTTTTCAGAGAATAATTTTACTTGAACCGCCAGAATGAATACTCCAACGGACCTAGCTTGGAACTTGGCGGGCTCTCAATCCAACAACGGAGAGACGCCATTTTTCCTTATGCACAGCCGCCAAGTCATCACAAGGACTGGACCAGACATGGTTCTACTGCCAAGATACTTCTCCAGCTGATGAGAACCCTCTGCCCGGCTTTCGCGCCCTGCGCCTCGAGTCCAATCATCCTCTCTCAGATGAGCTATCAGCTGCTGATCGCCAGAAGCTCGCCCCTACCATTGCTAAAGTCAAGGCTCTTTTGGTGAACGGCTTAAATGGCATTGAATTGGTCCGGTGCTGGGTTATGGCGGATCATCCCGTTGAGCCGCCGCTCCGGGTTAATGTGCACTTACACAGGTGACACAAAGGATCCTCTGTGCCACAGCCCCGATGAGTTACCTGAAGACCTTATCAATGATATGACAAAGTCACTTCTGAATGAAAGCCTAGCAGACTGTGGCAAGGTGGGCCTAAGTACTTTCTGCAAAGCTAACCCAGATCCAGGGGTAAGCCGCCAAACTTAGTTAATTTACCTTTATCTTTGATGTTTTGTCTTACCTCAAATCTTTGCTGATTTTCACAGGCTGATGCCGAGTTTTGGAAGAAAGAATATGACCATGAGGCTGCAAAGAGAGCCAGGAAGGCCAAGAAAGCCGCTAGGAGACCCGCCACCAAGAAAAGAGGAAAAAAGCCCAGTGCTTCTGAATTGCTTCAACTGGAGGACTCCTCTGAGTCGGAGGTAGCCCTTGACTCTCTTGGCTCTTTTTTCAACCATCTTATTGACACTGACTATCATCAGGATGACACGGGAACGAGTCAGGGAGTGGAAGAAGAGGTAACTATTATTTCCTCCGACTCCGAGCCTTTGCCAAGATAAAAAATCTGAAGAGTAACCCAGAAAGTAAGATTTTCACACCCCTTAGCTCATCTGGATCCTCACTTTATTTTGAAGCAACAGATTCATGAGAGCCGGAGGCAGACCCGGACCAGCAAGGATGCAGAACTCTCCTCCGACTTACCGAATACGCCGAGGAAGCCCCGAAATGAGGTCACCTCCGACTTAAACTCTTTTTATCCGTTGGCGGGTCTCACTCGTCAACCACTCAACTCTTCTGATTCAAATTATGAGGAAACTTCACATTCTTCCGGCGACTCAACCCAGTCCAATATGCCGGCTTTCAAGACCGCTCCAGGGTAATGACGATTTTTACTTATACTTTACTCATTACAATCCTTTTATACTTTTTACTGACCTTTTTGACTCATGCAGTGGAAAAGCAAAACCCAGCAAGAGGGCTAAGAAGAACAAAACAGTTGAAGATCCAAAGGTCAATGAACTAGAGCTGCAGACTCCAGCACCTGAGATCTCTATCCCCCAATCATCTGAACCGGCTCTTGATAACCCGCCAACAACTTTGACCCCCCTATGGAGCGAGCCATTGATGAGTCTTTAAATCCTGAAGTCTCTAGTCCACTGAAGACGGTTCTTGATGAAGATGTGACAATCACTGCCACCGGCTTTAGAGAACCGGGAAGGCCCACTGTGCTAGCCAAGCATTCTGCCAAGGAGGAGCGTAAAGTCAGATTATATATGGCTGATTACTCCCACTTGAGCATTGGCGAGGTTTTTTCTGGTTATCTTAGCCAAGTGCGCAACATCCGTAATCTTGAAGTAGACATGGTGATCCAAATGCACCAGAAATTTGAGGTACGAATTCTTCCTTTACTGAGTTATGCTTACTATGCCAGCCCCCAAGTCTACTGTTTATGATAAATATGTTGTAGACTTAGATGAACCATGAGCATAAGTCATATCCTTTAGTATAATCCTTCAATCATCTGATTTAATCCGTAGTCCCCAAGGGCCGGTTTAATCAGCATGGATGAGTCGGTCCTTTATATTCATGTATGGAAGATGATACTTGTTTAGTTTTCAACAACAATATGCATTAGTCCCCAAGTGCCAAGTACTCTTGCTTGCAAAGTGCTTGGGACTTATTCTCATAAGCCACCACTTAAATAGAACTTTCGGTAGACATTAGTCCCCAAGTGCCAAGTGTTATTGTGTGCAAAGAGGATTGGGACTTGATATGTTGAACTAAATTTTGAATTATGATGTTGATCCGGTTTATGAATAGACCACCACTGCTCAACTTCAATCAGAGCTGTCTGAATTGAAGAATCGCTTGGAGCTGAAGGAGACTGAGACCCAGAGGGCAAACTCAAAATTTGAATTCAGCGTATCTGAACAAGAAAAACTGAAGGCTGACTTTGAAGTTGAGAAAAATGCCTGGGCTGAAGAAAAGATTGCCTTGACCAATCGAGCTGAAAAAGCAGAGGCGGCTCTTGAAGAAGTGACCACTGAATTATCTGGCTTAAAACGCCATGTGTCTCAGATGGTCTCGGCTATCTTTGGTAAGTCGCCTTACGAGTGTCAAGTGTTGAATCTCTCTCTTGATCATATGAACTGTCTTTAACTCATTTGTTATTACTATGTAGGCCCCAGGAGCACCAACCTCAACCAAGACATGCTTGTGAAGCTGAAGGCGGTTTATACATTGGTAGAGCAGCTTTACACTGGTGCTCAGCGTGCATTGGCTACAGTCTCTCTATCCAATGAAGCTCCCACCCTCCTAGTTGATGTGCTAAAGAAGCTTTCTATGCTGCCCCAGCGGTTTAATGAACTCAAGCGTTCATCTGCGAGAGCCGGAGCCGTGACTGTTTTAAGCCGGGCCAAAGCATGGCTACCGAAATTAGACCCGGCCAACATCGCCATTGGGTATCCAAGCCTCAAGGAAGATGGCACTTCGTTTGAACAGAAGGATTTTTCTGCTTGCGTGAAGGAGATACGTCCTGTGGCCACCCTGATTGCCAATGAGACAGACATCACCAAGTTCCATCCGGCTTATGACGCGGGAAATCAGAGGATGTTGACGCCATTTTATAAAGTGACAGGCCCCAATCCGTAAGCACACCTTTGCTCCTGAAGTTGACCCGTCCAAGCTTATTGATGACGAAGCTGAATTTCAAGCTTTGAATGGCATTGACTGGTCATCATCAACCTTCTAGGACGTGGAATAGGACAAAGAAGCGGAGAGGGTTGATCCAGAAGCCTCAGGCCAGAGAGGCAGAAAGATTGATCCGCTGGGCGGTTCATATTTGTGACTTTGAAAAATAGTTGATCATTTAGACTCGGGGAGTCATGTAATAGGGTAGCAATGACTTTGCTCTATCGTGCCATCGTGCATGTTTTTGGTGCTCAACACTGTTAATCCGCCCTCTTATATTTACCTTATTTCCACTTATCATTTGTGTGACTTGTGCATAAGAAAATCCTTGAATTATCCTGCACACAAAAATAGATAATCAGATCCCTTGGCAGCTTACCGCAGGGTGGGTCATAATATCTCACACATAACCATTGTGATATTGAATTTGTACTGCCGGTTTAAGTGACCTATACAGTAAAGGGTGATAACCCAACCTTTAGAAGCCAAAAACTTCCAAATGTTTTATGATTCTCATATGTTGGCGACTTATCGTCCAAAGTCAAGCCGGGTTAATTGAGACCACATATATGCTTCAGACGTAAGCAAAAAAGTATCAAGAGAAAACCGGAAAAACATGTCAAAAGACTTAAATCGACAAGGAGAGAAAAATGCGAGGCTTCTGATTCGAATACGACCAGTAAGACGTACCAAAAGGGTTAATGGCTATGTTCTCTTTGGTGAATGACACCTATGTTTGAACAAGAAACCCCCAAGTGGCTTTTGGCATTGCGCCGATCAAGTGGGTACCGACAGCTATGTTCTCTTTGTTGAATGACACCTATGTTTGAACAGGAAGCCCCCAAGTGACCTTGAGACATTTTTAATGACTCTGATTTGAATACGATCAGAGTCGGACCAAAAGGTGTTAAGCTGTAATTCAAATACGATCCATCCCCCAAATGAACAAATTGTTTGAATAGCTATGATTCAAATACGATCAGGAAGCTGTGCCAAAGGAGTTAAGCTAGATTCAAATACGATCAGCCCCCAGTGGTCTAAATTTTTTAACGACTCTGATTCGAATACGATCAGGGTCGGACCAAAAGGGGTTAAGCTATGATTTGAATACGATCCAGCCCCCAAATGATCAAGAGGTTTTGAACAACTATGATTTGAATACGATCATGAAGCTGTGCCAAAGGGGTTAAGCTAGATTCGAATACGATCAGCCCCCAATGGTCTTTTATGATGATGAAGACACATGATCTTTTTTGAAGATAAAACAATAGAGACCCTACTTTATTAGAATCATCATAATATGTACATGGTAAAAGTATGTACATCATAAGAGTCGGTGGCTCATGTGTAGTAAGGCTGAAGATGAGCGATATTCCATGGCCGGCGGGTCTCCTCCTCCGACTTACATGAGTCTTTGTGCTCTCGAACATCGATAAGGTAGTATGACCCATTGTTCAAATTATTGCTGACCACAAAGGGCCCTTCCCACGGTGGGGACAACTTGTGCATACCAGTTTGATCCTGGATGAGCCGGAGCACCAAATCACCTTCTTGAAAGGTTCTGGACTTAACCCGACGGCTATGGTAACGATGCAGGTCTTGTTGGTAAATCGCCGAATGGGCCGCTGCAAGATCGCGCTTCTCATCCAACAGGTCAAGTGCATCCTGACGTGCCTATTCATTATCAGCTTCAACATAAGCCGCCACGCGAGGAGAGTCATGACGGATGTCACTAGGGAGAACCGCCTCTACTCCGTAAACCATGAAGAAGGGCGTGTAACCCATAGACCTATTGGGGGTAGTGTTGATAGTCCATATCACATAAGGTAATTCCTGCACCCAACAACCCGACGTCCGTTGCAAAGGAACAATAAGCCGGGGCTTGATGCCTCTCAAAATTTCTTGATTGGCAATTCCAGCTTGACCATTGGATTGAGGGTGAGCTACTGATGATACATCAAGACGAATATGATCACGTTGACAAAACTCTTTCATAACACCTTTGGACAAGTTAGTGCCATTATCAGTGATACTGTGGGGAAAGCCAAAGCGGAAAATCACATTTTTAATGAATTGAACCGCCATTGCTGCGTCACACTTACTGACCGGCTCTGCTTCAACCCACTTTTTGAATTTGTCAACCGCCACCAAGAGGTGGGTCCTTTTATCCTTGGACCTTTTAGAAGGCCCAACCATGTCAAGTCCCCAGACTGCAAACGACCAAGTAATTGGAATCATCCTCAACTCTTGAGCCGGCACGTGAGCTCGCCGTGAAAATTTCTGACAACCATCACATTTACTGACCAAATCCTCTGCATCAGCTTGAGCCGTCAGCCAATAAAATCCATTACGAAAAGCTTTGGCCACAAGGGACTTTGAACCGGCATGGTGACCACAATCTCCTTCATGAATCTCATGAAGAATCTCCGGACCCTCCTCAGGAGAGACACAACGCTGAAATGCTCCAGTGACACTATGATGGTGTAACTCGCCATTGGAAATTGTCATTGACTTAGACCGCCGGATTATCTGCCTGGCCAAAATTTCATCCTCAGGTAACTCGCCCCGGGTCATATAAGCCAAATACAGCACTGTCCAATCTGGGATAACGTAAAGAGCCGCCACCAATTGTGCTTCCGGGTCAGGAACAGCAAGATCCTCCTCTATAGGCAATTTGACAGAAGGGTTATGCAGAACATCCAAAAAGTGTTAGGTGACACCGGCTTATGCTGAGACCCCAACCGGCTTAAAGCATCCGCCGGCTCATTTTTCCTGCGATCAATGTGTTCCACCTGATAACCCTTGAAATGTCCAGCAATGACATCCACCTCGCGGCGATAAGCCACCATAAGTGGGTCTTTGGAATCCCACTTGCCTGAAACTTGCTGAGCTACCAAGTCCGAGTCACCAAAACTTCTCACCGACTTAAATTCATCTCCTTAGCCATCCGAAGACCATGGAGCAAGGCTTCGTACTCAGCTACATTGTTAGTACAGGGAAACATCAACCTTAGGACATAACAAAACTTGTCACCTCGAGGGGAAGCTAAGACAACTCCAGTCCCCGAGCCCTCCATTTGCCTGGACCCATCAAAGTGAATAGTCCAATATGTGTTATCTGGCTTCTCTTTAGGCATCTACAGCTCTGTCCAGTCATTGATGAAATCCACCAGTGCTTGAGACTTGATAGCAGTGCGAGGCACATACTTCAAACCATGAGGCCCAAGCTCAATGGCCCACTTGGCGACTCGTCCTGTGGCTTCTCTGTTTTGAATCATATCTCCTCAAGGAGCAAAACTGACTACAGTGATGGGATGACCTAGAATATACTGTTTAAGCTTCTGGCTGGCCATGAACACCCCATAAACGAGCTTCTACCAATGTGGATATCTCTGCTTGGACTCAATAAGCACTTCACAGATGTAGTAAACCGTCCGTTGAACCAGATATTCCTTGCCAGTCTCCTTGTGCTCCACCACAATGGCCACACTGACAGCACGGGTGTTAGCAGCCACATATAACAATAATGGCTCCTTATCAATGGGAGCAGCGAGAACTGGCGGCTCAACTAGCTTCCTCTTCAAATCCTCAAACACGTCGTTAGCAGCATCACTCCAGGCAAAGTTATCTGTTTTGTTCATCATCTGATACAGTGGTATAGCCTTCTCATCCAACCGTCTTATGAACCGGCTTAAGGCAGCAATACGACCCGCCAGACGCTGAACATCATTGATACACGTAGGCTTAGCCAGGGAGGTGATGGCCTTGATCTTCTCCGGGTTAGCCTCAATGCCTCTGTTGGAAACCAGAAAACCCAAAAGCTTGCCTGCTGGCACACCGAAAACGCACTTGGCCGGGTTAAGCATCATCTTGTAGACCCGGAGATTATCGAAGGTTTATTTCAAATCATCTATCAAAGTCTCCCTCTCTCTGGATTTCACCATAATGTCATCCACATAAGCATGAACGTTGTATCCAATCTGACTGTGAAGACAATTCTGCACACATCGCTGATAAGTAGTCTGGGCACTCTTGAGCCCAAAAGGCATAGACACATAGCAGAAGGCTCCAAAGTGAGTAATGAAAGTTGTTTTCTCCTAGTCCTTAACTGTCATCTTGATCCGACGATAACCAGAATAAGCATCCAAAAAGCTCAAGTGCTCACAACTCGCCGTAGCATCAATGTTTTGATCAATATGAGGGAGAGCAAAAGGATCAGCCGGACAACCCTTGTTTAAGTCCGTGTAATCCACACACATGTGCTAGGTGCCGTTTTTCTTAAGCAAAAGCACCGGGTTAGCCAACCACTCTGGATGAAGAACTTCAACAATGAACCCAGCCGCCAAGAGCCGGGCCACTTCTTCACCAATGGCCCTACGCCTCTCCTCGTTGAACCGCCGGAGGAATTGCTTGATCGGCTTAAACTTTGGATCAATATTGAGAGTGTGCTCAGCAAGTTCTCTCGGTACACCCGGCATGTCAGAAGGTTTCCATGCAAAGATGTCGCGGTTCTCACAGATGAACTCGATGAGCGCACTTTCCTATTTCGGATCCAAATTAGCACTGAGACTGAACTGCTTGGATGAGTCGCCAGGAACAAAATCAACCAGCTTGGTGTCATCGGCTGATTTAAACTTCATCACCGGCACATGCTCTGTAGTCGGCTTTTTTAACGACGACATATCCGCCGGATCAACATTGTCCTTGTAAAACTTCAATTCCTCTGTTGCACAAATAGACTCAGCATAAGCAGCATCGCCTTCCTCACATTCCAGGGCTATCTTCCGACTCCCATATACTGTAATGGTTCCTTTGTAACCCGGCATCTTGAGCTGCAGATAAACATAACATGGCCGTGCCATGAACTTGGCGTAAGCCGGCCGTCCAAACAGAGCGTGGTACGGGCTCCTGATTTTGACCACTTCAAAGGTTAACTTCTTAGCCCTGGAGTCATGCTCATCTCCAAAGGTCACCTCCATCTCAATCTTACCCACCGGGTACACCGACTTACCAGGCACCACTCCATGGAAAATAGTGTTGGACATCTTAAGATTTTTATCAGTTAACCCCATGCGACGGAAAGTCTCATAATAAAGGATGTTGATGCTACTGCCTCCATCCATGAGCACTTTAGTGAATTTGTATCCACCAACTTGAGGCGCCACCACCAAGACCAAGTGACTTGGATTGTCAACCCGGGGAGGGTTATCCTCTCTACTCCACAGAATGGGCTGCTCAGACCATCATAAGTAATGAGGAACTGCCGGCTCAATAGCGTTCACAGCCCTCTTATGAAGCTTCTGGTCCCGTTTGCACAAACTGGTGGTGAACACATGATACTGTCCACTATTCAGCTGCTTTGGATTACTCTAATATCCAGATTGCTGCTGCTGCTGACCTCCATGGCTGGATTGCTGATTGTAACCACCCTAATGACCTTGATTAAAACCGCCCTGATGACCTTGGGGGCCTTGAAAGTTGGAATTAGAGCCGCCACCTCTGTAACCCGGGCCCTGGTAACTACCTCCGCCTGAGCCGCCGCTTGGTCCTTGATTGCTGTCAAACGCATTAGAGTTTTTGAAAGCCTTCATAATCGTAAAATCCTTCCAAAGGTGAGTGGGTGGTTTCTCTAGCGTGCCATGCCTTGGACAGGGATCATTCAGCAACTACTCCAGAGTAGGACCTGACCCGCTGGTCCGAGGAGGCGGCCTCCCCTTACGGCGTTGATTGTTGCCCTGTGCATTGGTGTTAGCCACAAACTCCGAGCTACCATCAGCCTTGCGTTTACCATTGCCCCCTTGATTCGCTGGGTTATGCTGCGGGCCCTTAGCGTTGCCGCTCTTCTTTCCCTTCCCCGTCTTCTCACCGTTAGACTTGGGGTCCTTGGTACCATCAAAGTTAGCATATTTGACTAGAGCCGCCATCAGCTGGCCCATGTCATTACAATCGCTCTTGAGCCGCCCCAGCTTCTGTTTTAGAGGCTCAAAACGACAATTTTTCTCCAACATTAAGACTGCAGAGCCGACGTTCATGTTATCGGATGAGTGTATGATAGCTTTGACCCGGCGCACCTAATGGGTCATGGATTCACCCTCCTCTTGCAATTAGTCAAGTCCACAATTGACATAGGCTGCTTGCATGTGTCCTTAAAGTTCTGGATGAACCAGGCTTTTAACTTATCCCATGACCCCATGGAGTTAGCCGACAACCCTTTTAACCAAGTATGGGCCGTTCGATCCAGCATCATGGTGAAGTATTTGGCGCACGCCGCACCACTGACTTCCAGTAGCTCCATGGCCATTTCATATCTTTCAATCCATGCCTCAAGGGGTAAATCGTTGTGTAATTAGGCACCTTTCGAGGTCCCTTGAAATCTTTGGGCAAACGCTCGTTTCGCAGAGCCGACACCAAACTGGGTACACCCGCAGAGCTAGAAGTCACACCTGCCTCAACTGGAGTCGTTGGATAAACCGGAAGGGGCTGGTAAGCCGCCTGCTGAGCCGCCTGCTGAGCCACCAGCTCAGCTTCTTGATGCACTCTGTCCTGATCAAACACATTAAGAGCTCCATTACGGGTCAGGTCATGCCCGTGCGGCTGGTCACGACGTCGGGCCTTGCTTGAAACGGCTGGTGAGTCCATGTGCCTGATATAGCTCCGGCTCCGGCTTGGGCGGGGGGTTGAGTGGATCCTATCCCGGCTATAAGAATATGCCTCCTGCTGCACCAAGGCTATCTAAAGAAGTTCCCTAACGCTTCGTGTTTCAACCGCCGTTGGAGAATCGCCATCCACCGAGAGAGCCGCCAATCGTGCCGCCGCAACGATCATGTTCTCCAAAGGATTAGAATAATGACCCGATGGTGTCGGTACATGCTGAGGTGGAGCAGTATTCAGACGAGGGGGTTCCGTCACACACGGTTGAACCGGCGTCCCACCCCCGGGTGCCGCGGCCCGGTTTACCTCCGGTGGGTTACTGGGCCCTGCACCGGGCATGCGGAAGAGGTTTCTAGGCTCATAAACCGTAGGTAGACGGGACTGGTGCCTTCTCCTCATGATCTCATTTGATGCATTCTGATCCATCGTAAGCTGAAAGGCCTGCAACTGAATCCGCTGAGCCTGAGTATCCAAAGCCGCCTGTTCCGTGGCCGTCCTGACGTCCTCCACCGCCAGGTCTTCTTTGGCTTGTGCTACCTCCTGCTGTAACTATGCCACTTCCTCATCATGTTGAGCTTGATTTGCCGGGTTGACTACGACCATTAACAGAGCCATCAACATGTCCATTAAGGCCATCAGAACCTGAGCCGGTGGGTGCGCAGGGCCTCCTGCCCCGGCTGCCATCACCGCTTCTGACCCGGAAGTCATTGCTGCCGCAGTCGTAGAGTTTTGCCCGGGTTGCATGCCAGCCATGAAGATCCCGACTCTGTTCAGCGGCTCAAAGGGGTCCGGAATACTGTTGCCATCGGAACAGCCCCCAAGCCCGCCATCTTGTAGTTGATACAATGAATCAGTCTCGCCCGTGGATGACTCACCATCAGAGTAGATGTCCGTCTCACCGCCAGACACAGATCCTTCAGAAAATTCCCCTCCATGGATGCATCCCACGAAGGCACGCTTCATGGCGGGCTGAGCTCGAGCGGGTCTCGCACGCTGAGCCGTCTCGATGATGTCGGTGCAGATGTCCAGCTCAGGGCCCGGCTCGCCGATCTTGCCGACGAAGACGTGGATTCTGCCGAAGGGGACCCGATACCCGTACTCAATTGAGCTGGCGTCGCGGCCCCAGCCCGCGTCATCGATGTAGAGCTTGCCGCGACGACTCTTGGTCATCTGGCCCACAACGTATCCCTCGAGCCCTTCGAAGTTGCCCTTTAAGAACTCAAATCCACTGTGACACATCGTATTCATTTTTTGTGCGTAATAAGGAGGCACTTCCTTGCGTGCGAAGATATAGCTGGTGGGTCCGAGCTGTCAGCGGGAGTATTCATTCTTTTTGGCGTAATAAGGAGGTACTTTCTTGCGTGCGGCCGTGGACCATGTGGGTCCCAACTGTCAACCTGTCCATGTACGTCCCTCTTCCGATGTTGTCGTTTGTTGACAACGTTGACCATGCCATGCCGAGAACACCAGCGTGATGGATGACGGCGAGACCCAGTAAGGGAAGTACCTGGAGGCGGCGAAGCCACAACAGTGGAGGGATGTGGGTGAGTAGAGGGATGGCCTGGCCTGCGGTGGGAGTAGTAGGGGGCGATGAGGCCTGCGCGGCAGCACAGCCGGCCACAAGAGGTGGGAGTAGGCGGTCCCGCTGGTGTTGGATTTGGTGGCTGGAGCAAGAAGATCAGAGATTGAAGAAACACGACGGCCGTTGGATTGACATCCAATGGTTACGTCTACTAGAATCGTTTGTTGTCGTATATAATAAGTAAAAAAAATCTTGCATACGCGTCAACTTAATAGGCCCACAAGTCAAACCATTCTCTATTTTTTAATAATTTATATATAGCTCATTGCAACTTCTTATGCAATTTATTGTAGTCCATTTTTTTGTTGGCCAGGGCCAGGGTTAAAAATTTAAACAAATTTCACATATTTCTGTGGGTTCCAAACTATTTTTAATACCGAAATGTCGAGCCAGATTTAAAGTACTTTGAAGATATATTTAAATTAGGTTAAAGCCTAGTGAAATTGGAATCTGAAAATGTGAAAAAAAATCAGAAATTATAAAGCAATTGCCAATTTGTCATCTATTTTTATATTTACAGCCCATTTCATATTACTCTCAAGATTTGCAGGCGTCTTGAAAGAGTTGCAGCCCATTAGGGCATAGAAAAATAAGTAGGCCTGGATTGAGTATTCTTCAGAAAAAATAAACTGGGCTCATTTTCACAAAAAAAATTGGTGGGTTGGTCATGTGGTGAACATAAAATATAAGCCTAGGTTAGACAGGCCATGGCCCGGTTGAAACCCTGCTCCATCTCAACAATAACAAAAAAATACTGCTCAAGCAGCTACGTCCTAGGTGTCAGCCGGTCTTGTGCTGTTCTCTTGTCTATTGACTATATACGCTGATAATGTCGTGGGTCCCAAATGTCAGGAAACCACTAGCAGGAAGCATTTTCCTTTTCCATACGCTGACAATGGAGTATATATATATATATAACAAAAAATGAGGAACTTCCTTGCGTCTGACCATGGACATGGTGGGCCCCTACTGTCATCCTCTCCACGTACAGTCCTCTGTCGATTCCTCTTGTTTGTTGACCATGTTGACAACGCGAGAGGACGGCGCCGTGGCGAGCGCAACAAAGCGCGCGGAGGACGATGGTGTGGCCTCAGAGGTCGGCGTTAACGACTTAGGAGACGATGGGGCGACGATGCGTGCATTGAGGCGCAGCCAGCCGTGGGAGGCGGAAGCAGGCGGCCCCGCGGGCGCTGGTTTGGTTTTGGCGGCTGGAGGAAGACAAGACTGAAGAAACACGACAGACTGTAAAAGCAGCAGGAGTACTTAACAATCTTAACTGAAACCAACAGGGGCACTTAACAACCATAGCTGAAAGCAATATGAGTACTCATAGTTTCAAATAGCGAAGATAGCATCCGCTATTGCGTCTGCAATAGCGCTAGTGCAATAGCATCCGCTACTGCTCAAATTAAATGCCTTTAGTTAATGATATAGAGATATACACAATAATCTAGTGTTTTTACGAATCTGCTATGCGGACATAGCGCCCGCAATATCGCCCGCTATCCGCATTCCGCTACACGGACTCCAATTCGCTAGCAGCCCGCTATCCGCTATTTAAAACCATGTGAGTACTTATACATGTTCAACCGTACAAAGCACGCCTCGAACAATGCTACTTTGCCTACAGTTAACCAAAGGGTGAGGCCGCCAAGCCCCAGGACAAGGCCCAGGCGCCACCCCGCGCATCAACAACCTTCTGAAAGCGGCTTCATCTTGCAATGTGGTTAATAAACAAGATATTCGCTTTAGAGCCATGAAAAAGCAGGGACATAATCTTCTTCCTATTGTCCAAGATGGACGGGCCTTCATTATTTGAGACCACCCATGAATAAGTACCTTTTCACCTCAAAGGGGAATGGAGTAGGTCGACATAAACATCATGTTGTGACCAAGCGCAAGTCTGGCACGACCATGGTCAGGCATCTGTATAGGAACAATAGAACTGTGCAGTTCCTGTTTCAAGAAGATCACAACTGTAAAACTGTGCATAAGCAAGAGTTTATGAACAACATATATAACAGAAAACAACTCGTACCATAAGTTTCTCAATACAGTTGGACCTGTTCAACGAGTGCAGCAGTGGCACACATATCCCACGTGGCCTTCCACCATTGAAACACCCCACAAGGACCTCAAGACGATCAATAAAGTGTAGGAACTTGTGGATGTCATCCAAGTCAACTTTAGTGCCATGAGTAACAACCGAGTTCTTATAGAATAACAAACAAGTAGCCTGCTTAACTCTGAAAAAACCTACACGTGCCACCAATTATAAGAAAATATTAGTTAGAAGTAGCATCTTCGTGAGAGATTCGTTGCTACTTCTAAAGTTAAATTGTGATTAGTTGGACAGAATAGGTGGATTAAGAAGTAATTGAGGCAAGAAGCAAGAACCAGATACAAAACTAACATGGATGAACAATTGGAACGACGTCAGGGTGGAAGATTGTAGTGAAGATGAGACCAGGTTCTGCTATTTCCATCAACATTCGTGCGCCAACTTTCAGTCCGTAACACTTGAGTAAGTTTATCCAAGTTCGGCCATAAAAAAAGCAGCGATCTTCTTGGTTCATGAACCCAACTCAAAACTTATATACATGGCTTGTCTTCACTGTGACCATTAAATTGGTGTATTGAGTTATGGCAAGGCCGAGCATCTTGAGTACATGTGTTCTGGTAGAGCAAGGAATGCACTGCAGGAAAAATAATATGAGAACACAATGTATTCCCTATATCCAAATCTAGAAATAATTTCCTCCTTAACGTCAGTGTTGACCATGGTACTAGTACCTTTTATCCAAATATAGCAATCCAAATTTCCAAATTACTCGACAACATGTTCAAAAAAGCCCACCCTCCCGGATAGAAAAGAGGATTCTAGGAACATACTATGCGCGTTTTAAAATCATGTGTTAGGATGAGAAGGAACAAGTGTGGTGTCTCACCGAGGGCGCAGAAACCTGTAGGGTCCTCACACTTTGGGCAGTGCAAATGAAACACACTAGATTCAGTAGGAAGAAAAATGCATCAACGGCGGTGGCTGCCATCCTAGGAGTACCCGCGACCAAGGGACTTGGATTTATCGGGGATGGATGAAGAATTCGTACCAGTTTCTCCATGAGAAAACCCTATGCAATCGCCGAGCGGGGGTTTTCTCCGAACAAGCAGACGAGGGAGAAGGGGATTCAGGCCCAGTGAAATATTGTCGCTTCGTCCGTCGAGCTTACTGCTAAAGCTAGAAAGGTGGGGTTTTTGTGATTTGACGGCTCATTGGGCATTACTTCGGCGGTACGACCGAGGTGTGTCTACCGTGCAGTTGTGCACTCTAATTTGGTGCATATGGCACGTGGACCCCGTTGTCGGATGCCCCACATATCAGTGAAAGGAAGTAGAAAGACAGGAGTAACTAGTTACACATAAATATATTTTTGATAGAGAGATACCCCCTCTGTAAAGAAATATAAAGATCTTTTATATCACAACTTTATACATAAGAAAAATCAAGGGGAATATATATAACATATATAATTACAAGAAACATAGTTTTTTTAACACGGTATGGATGAGTTGGTGATGATGGTGTGCCTGCCGTCCTGCAATATAGGCCGTCCGAGTTATATCTGACGGATAGGAAGGAAACTATGACAACTTTGCAAAAAGGTACGCACACACCTCTCCACATTTGCAAATAAGGCCTTCCCTCGTTCATCCTTTTCTCTCACAAGATAAAATACTCATACAAATGCATCTTGATGTTACATGCAACGCACGGGCATTATGGGGGTTCGGCTGAGAAATACTCAGACAGGCTCACGGTTCTGGACTTTGGGCCACAGGCTGGTGGGCTTGCATGTTTGGGGGCGCATGTGTTCTACCTCAGCGCTTTTCATATTGCAAGCGATCAGTACAGCGCTAGTTTCAGATGTAGTCGCAAGGCGAATACACAAAATTGAATAAAGCACGACAGCTGTTGGAATGAAATCAAATGACAGTTCCTAACCAGCAATCAGAGTTGCAATTCTATCAACGATACTGTCGTACTACTTATACACACAGGACACTTGTTTCACCATGCCAGAGTATTACATCAAAATCTCTCGGAGGATAGATCAGTTCGGCAGTTGCGTGCTGCTACTGAAGAATTTCAAAGTTGATTTGGACCAGCTCTCCTTGCTGAGAAAGTTCGATTTTGACATCATCCCCTACCGCAAGATATGATTTAGATTTGAACCTTGACCATCCTTTAGCATCAATCATCATGCGACCATCCTTTGTACTTACGATATATTGAGCAGGTTCATTCACACCAAGGCTTCGCATGGTAAGAGAAACTTGGCCGCAGTCGCTCGGATTGTTAAACGACTCCCTCATTGCTCTAGGAATTGGTAAGGGTGCAGGTGCCGAAGCCGTTGCTAGTGCCCATACCGGTGCAACTGGTAGTGCTGCTGCTGCCGGAGATGGTGCTCCTTGTAGAGCTGGTGCCGGTGTCGGAGCAGGTGTCGATGCCTGATCCTATGGTAGATCAGCCTGATCCGCTGACGCGGTCGGTGCCCAGTCCTCAGCTGGATTAGACTAAGCTCCTGCCACTGTCTGTGCAAGAGCAACTTCCGGTGCTCGATCCGTTGCTGAAGGTGGTACCGATGTGCGAGACAACGTCGATCGTGTTTGGTCTGCTATGATCAGCTTTCTAACTTGACTAGGCTCCGTGACCGTGATCCAGTCTTTTTCTTCATTTCTTTTAAATGCGAGAAGGACTAATTGTGGCGTGTTTGTTAAACCAAACTGCAGTTCATCATAGGGATTCAGCTTGTACTCAGACAATAGACTGATCGATTTTTTTCCAGTAATATAAGTGATGGACAGTGCCTTCGTTATTGACACGACATAAGAAGTGAAACCTGCAAAAACCATCGTAGAGCAAACCAAACGGTTTATTCTATGATGGATGTCACATGGCAAAACCTGCATTGTCAAATTGCAGCAAAAGAAAGAAAACATGACATTAAATCAATAAGATTTAGACCGTAAATCAATAAGATTTACTTGATGTCTATCTGCACCATCACCATCTCATCAACCTTGGAGAACCTAACAGAGTGGTCTTTCCACTCATAAACATGACGATGAAGACATGCCGCATCAGATTTGTTGGGAAGCTTTACAAGAACCACACCCTTCGTAATTGAAGGCACAACCAGGAAATTGTTGTGGTCAAGTACAACCTTGAGAACACGCCTGACAACAATGCTACAGGAAAACACTAGTTCATGACACATGGCAACAAGGACACAACAACTGGATAGTTTAGCAGTAGAACTCATCCTCAGGTCTTCCAGTTCACATGGCATGACTTTGAGAACTTCATCTCCACCGCGGACCTGGTTCTAATTCAAACAGAAACCAAATATTTTTATTACTACCTCCGTTCAGAAATATAAGATGGTTTTCAATATTTTACTCCATATATGACTACATATACACACAGAAATGAGTGAACAAAGACACTAGAACATGTCTTCAAAGGCATGAGAGCAGAGGGATTACTTGCAATATCCATAACACAAGTTACTGATGCAAATATACCCTCTTCAAAGGTAGCATTGATGTTCATAAAGTAGTTGAAAGTAATCTATAAGAAATCAGTGTCAATCTCTCGCATGTTTTGGTCAAAAGAGGAATTTAGAACCGTCATTTGGCACACAAAAATTACATGCAAGATCACCCAGAAAGTTGTACTACTAGTCCTAGTACTGCATGTTAGATGAAAAAACGATCAAGATTGAGAAAAATATCGTCAAGAAGAGATATTACCTCGAGTTGCTTAATGAGGCATCCTGGAGAGGGGGGCTTGGACAGGGCGATGGCTTTGAGCTTGTATGCGGTAGTCTCGACGGGGTGCTTGCACTTCTTCATACCATGAGCCTCGATGGTTTTGGCCGGAGCCATAGACATCACTTCAGCCGGTGCTCCAGCGTCCATCAAGAAACTGTCAAATAGAAATAAAAGAAAATAAACCATAATCACTAACCCAAAAGAAGAACAGAGAGGGAGGTATAGGATCAGTCTCGGGGTTGCAAGACCAGGCCATGGCCAGAATCAACACCATTGATGCACTCACCTTTGCTTATTTGGGAGAGAAGAACAACGGCAGAAGCAGGTAGGGGTTTTCTTGAAGAAATGAGGAACAAGATGAGGGACAAGCGAGGGTTGGGTAGAGAGGAAGCTGAGAGAGAAGAGTGAAATGATGGTTGCTTCGTCCATCCAACTTACTGCTGGGAAGGAGGGGGTTTTGTGATTTGATGGCTCATTGGGTATTACTGCGGTGCTTCGATCGGGGTAGTCTACAATGCAGTTGGGCACTCTACTACGGAATAATTTAGTGCATGGCTGGTGGACCCCCATGCTAGCTGTCCCACACGTCGGCGAAAGTGAGTAGCAAGGTTCCCGATGACCGTCGAGGAGGATCCGCACGGTAGAGTGAGTCCACTATTTTTTTTGAAGAAAAAAATGATTACAGCAAGCGTTTCCACTCTTACGATGGAGGAGTGCGAAACACGGTAGCCACTTGAACATACATAGTGTTCCTACTACTAGGCATGTGTAGTGGTTCATACGTTAGCACTACGTAATCTTGTTGCTAGTGTAGTAAGACATGACTATAACAAATGAGGTTGTGCGCATGTCAACTATATGAACAGTAATGTAACATAGTACGGCTTTTTCGACTGTCCAGTCGAGAATGAACGATTAGATCAATGTTAACAATTCTAGGTCTACATCGCACGGAGAGTATGGTGCTACAGTACTCCATGAAACATGAACCATATGAAGCACGACTCAGTGTTAGGCAGGGTGTATGAAGGGTGCACGGGATGGGAGCAAAAGTTCCCTTCTCGACCCAGTTTTGGGTGTTTGGCAGAGTGCATGAAGGGTGCATGAGTCCACACTAGTACGTTAACACAAATACACGAAGAGGGAACAACTATATTGAGATGAGAATGTAACCAAACACACCCACACGCTTTGTGCTACAGTGACTGATCTGCATCGTCTGAGTTTGATCCAACGGTCATGTTGCACCGAGACATGGACATGCCCATGCAGAGGATACCTAAACACCACCGAAATCCCTCTACTTATCGAGGTGCACACCATTGGTGATGTAGGGTGCAACAGCCCGCAGAGCCCGCTCCCGGTCGATGGGAGCCAGCTCGTCAAAGACGGCGTCCAATGGCACGAATGGATTTCAGTGACGGAGCCCTGAGAGGATTCGCCTAGCAACGGTGACGGCAGCCCACAACCCCTCCTTGTCCAGCTCTGCCCGAACCATCATGCGGAGACGGCTCAACTCCTCAGAGATATAGGTGAAGAAGGAGACCAGGTCAGGAAGCCGCAGCTTGTTGAAGTCGACGGGATGGTCGAACGGGTTTAGCCCGACGGCCGGCATGGTCGCTGGCACGACGGTAGGCATCATGCAGCCGCAACACGTGTGTGGCAACTTGGTCCACCAAGTGACTGAGGCGATCTTGGATCTCGTCACGATCGGCCTTCTCGCGCTCCAGCCGGATCCCCTGACGGCCTATCATATCTCTCGCTTTCTGCAGCAACGCCGCCGACGCCTCGAGCATCTTTGTGGTGGACGCCTGCCGCTTTTGAAGCTCCGGGAACTCCCGCACATAACGGAGGAGCACGACCCTCCTCTCCTCCTTGAGCTCACAGAGCTCCACGTCCTTGGCCCTAAGCTCCGCATCCTTGGCCTGGAGCTCCTGTGTCAGGCGCCTCACCTCAGACTCCATGATCTGCTACACCGCCATGGCACCAGGTAGAAGCAATGGGGAGAGGAAGCAAAGGGGGCGAAACGGCTGAAAGGCAATGCAATCTCGGGAAGGCGGAGGGAGCCAGAGCGGGGAATCTTTAGGTTTTCACCATGGGAAAACACCAGTCGACGACTTCTCACATCAGGGAGCAGTGGGTTTTACAAGCGGAGTCATCGTGACTAATTACTACCGCGCCTGCTCCCGTTAATCAAAAAATTAAAAATCCTGCCGTGCCTGCTCCCGTCAATCTAAGAATTTTAAATCCTGTCGCGCCTACCGCACCGAAAGACTAGAGCAACGTCGTGGTGGATATTTAAATTTACCTGCCGACAAGGAGATAAAAAAGGGAGAAAAAACAAATGTGGTGGCGGCCTAGGTAATTGGTCACACTAGCCCAACTAGCTAGCCACCGTGCTTCACTGATGTACTCGGCGGGAAAGGTGGTCTTTCGTGATTTGATGACTCATTTACTTGCTTCAGCGCTATGACTGAGGAGGACCCAGAAAACATGCGGTAGGGCGTCCCACGTCTCGGCAAGGAAGAATATATGCGTGCACCACCCGGGAGGACCCCGAAACCGCGCGGTAGGGTGTGCCACGTCTCCGCATGGAGGAAAAATGTGCGTGTAAAAATACTGTATCAGACATAGTAGTACCTATGGTTCGACCTCGGGACCTAGCCAGTCAGTCGAAAACACCCCACTAGCCACACAACTTCATCATGCTAACGTGGCACAGAGGATAGGTGTGGTTAGCTCCATCTCGACCAGCCACAACGTCTCTTGTTCTAGGCGATTCTTCTATTTTCCAAGCTTTTTTTAGTTATAATAACACCACGGCAAGCTAGCGCCGCTCTTGGTGTGTGCCCGTGCATCTAAAGGTTAGATGATGGAGAGGAGAGAGATCGCAGACCTGGGACCCACCAGTAAGTGAGTCAACGGTCATGCACATGTTGACGAGGCACTCCCTCTACTCTACCCAACGTAATACTGTATAAAATCAAGTTATGGGACAAAGCCAACAACCGTTGTTGTTTCAGGCTATCGACTTACGCTTTGTAGTCCAGGTTGCTAGTTTGAATCTCGTTTTCAGATTTGTTAGTTTTAGGTCCAAATTTGATCAATGACAAGTGGGACCCCCGTGTGTTGTTCCCATATTTCAGTGTAAGATGGTTTTTTGAACAAACACTTTGCGCGGTTAGACAAGTAACGACATGAGTTACACGTATTTTGCAAGTTTACGAACAAAAATGACAACGGCATAGAATATCACATCCACCCTGCAACTTAGATGATATGGTGATACGAGTTTTTACATCGTTGGAACTGAGATCCAATGGCTTGGGAGTAGTCTTTGTAATTATGCGCAATTTCCAAACTCTGCAAGTTTTTTTTGCAAATAAAACATTCAGGCCTCGTGTGTGCCGCTGCATCTTGGATCCAACGGCTCCCCATTGCTCATATTAGGTGCCCCCGTAGCTTAATTAGCCGCTACGGTCATACGAGCATCTAGGTCGTATGATCTGTGATCAGATGCCACATGCGTAGTACTTGTACTTTCTGCGCAATTCCCAAACTCTCTCAGGCATATATTGCAAAAACATTCAAACCTCCTACTATGAGTCGTCAGATCTCCATGAACTCGTATCACCATAGAATCTACGGTGCGGGAGCACCTCATATTCTCCCTTGCGAGAAAACATCAGGTGCTCTCGCAGCTTGGATGGTACGGTGATACGAGCTTCGAGGTCATTTGATCTGAGATCCAATGACATCTGAGCAGTCTTTGTGCTTGTAAGCAGTGGCCGAATCTTTGGGGGCTTTTCTGCAAAAGAACATTTGAACCACCGAGGAGTTGTTGGGTCACAAATCCAACAGCTCCAAAGAGCTTGTATCACCAAAGCATCTAAGGTGTGGTAGCACATGATATTCTTACATACAGGAGAATATAATGTTCTCCTTCATCTTAGATGCTACGGTGATACGAGCTTCGAGGTTGTTGGATATGGGATACAAGGGGATCTGAGTAGTTTTTGTAGAAATTGTGTGCAATTATCAAACTCATTAAGGTTTCCTGTAAAAATATTAAGACATCATGTGAGCTGGTATATCTCAGATCAACAAGTTCCAAGCAACTCGTATCAGCATATAGCATCTAAGGTGTGGGGGCACATGATATTCTCCCGGGGAGGAGGGGGGTGCACAACCAATCAGTGTTTGGGAGGGTGGGTGTCGGTGTCAAAACCGGCGGATCTCGGGTAGGGGGTCCCGAATTGTGCGTCTGAGGTTGATGGTAACAGGAGGCGAGGGACACGATGTTTACCCAGGTTCGGGCCCTCTCTATGGAGGTAATACCCTACTTCCTGCTTGATTGATCTTGACGAATATGAGTATTACAAGAGTTGATCTACCACGAGATCATAATGGCTAAAACCCTAGAAGTCTAGCCTGTATGATTATGATCGCCTCTACGGACTAAGCCCTCTGGTTTATATAGACACCGGAGGGGACTAGGGTTGTACAAAGTCGGTTACAAAGAAAGGAATCTTCGTATCCGGGAGCCAAGCTTGCCTTCCACGCCAAGGAGAGTCCCATTCGGACACATGTGAGAGTCTTCGGTCTTGTATCTTCATAGCCCATCAGTCCGGCCCATGTCACATAGACCATACGGCCGATGACCCCTTAATCCAGGACTCCCTCAGTAGCCCGTAAACCAGGCTTCAATGACGAGGTGTTCGACGTGCAGATTGTCTTCGGCATTGCAAGGCGGGTTCCTCCTCCAAATACTCCAAAGCATCCTTCGAATATAGAAAACGTGTCCGACTCTGCAAAAGAAATACCACACACAACCATAGAGAGTATAGTATTTAACGAGTCCAATCCGCTGACAACTTTTTGTAGCGTGACATCACGTCGCCGCCTGGCCATTATTCGAGCCGTTTTTAGCCTGCCGCTCCATATTTCGAGATGCGGTTTTATTGGCACGTCTTGTCAAAGTAGAGATCGTGTCCCCTTATTGCGGGATTCTCATTAATACGGGCGTGGGTAACCCAACCATTCTGTTGTCTTGATTCCTTGGGAATAGGCAGGTTTTAAGGCCTAGGAGGGGGCGTTTGATATCCATCACCTTTATAAAGGGGCTAAGACCCGTCTTTTCTCCTTTACGCCAACCCTTTCCTCAACCTCTCCTACCTCGAGCTCTAGCACCCAAGGTTCAATCGCTTCGTGCTTCCCAGTCATGTCCGGACCCAGCTCTCAAGGCCGATGGGTGGCTTTCTCTGTCACAGAGGAGGATATCGCGAAGCTCCGGGAGGCAAGATAGCTGACCGTGGAAATTCCCCACAGGCTTCCTGCTCAAGGGCAGGTTATTCCTACTCCCAGATCCGGCGAGAGGGTCGTATTCATCTCCCACTTGCTCCGAGGGCTAGGGTTCGATCTTCATCCCTTTGTTTGAGGGCTCATGTTCTATTACGGGATAAAGTTTCACGATCTAGTTCCGGACTCCTTTCTTCATGTCCCGGCGTTCATTATTGTGTGTGAGGCCTTCCTCCGTATTCCCCCACACTCCAGCTTGTTGCTCAAGACGTTTAATGTGAAGCCGAAGGTAGTCGATGGGAAACAAGCGGAGTGCGGTGGCGCTGCAATGAGCAAACTCACCAATACTCCTTGGCCAAAAGGCTCCTTCACAGAAACTTCCAACCTATGGCAGCGGGAGTGGTATTACATCACTGAACCCCGCGGTACCAAGTGGGCAGCTACACCCGCGTTCCGATCTGGCCCTTCGTTATAGCTTGTGTCATGGATAAATAAGGGGCTGGACTAGGGATCAACTGATGAAGTGCGGTCTGCAAAGCCGCATTCGGAGCCTCATTGAAAAGGACACTGGTCTTTTCAATGTAATCCAAGTAATGATAGTCCGTCGGGTCCTACCATGCCAGTGATGGCCTCTCCATATGTGGGAGTTCAATCCGGAAGGACCACGAACACGTCAGCCCTTGTCCGACATGACGCTCAGAGGGATGTGGAAATTATTCTTCGGGACACGAAAACAATGGTCGGATACTACAGAGGACATCGGCCTTGACTGCAATAATCCGTATACCTCGGTAAGCACTCGACTCCTGAACACTGCTTAGTTAAATTTCTCATAACAATATAATGTGAAAACCATACTCGGCCTAGGCTGGATAAAGAAGGCGGAGAGAATTAGGTGTTCGGCCCCTCTTCCCGAAGACTCAGCTGACCGGTGTTAACAAGGATGCTGGTTCTAGCACCATATCAAGTGCCGGCGAAGGAAGACAGGGAGGAGAGCAAGAAGGCCCAGGGTGGCCCCCATTCTAGAGGTACACCAGACACCTCATCTGGGGAGATTGGAACTCCCTCTTCTGAAGGTGAAAGGGAAGGAGAAACTGACATCCCTTCTCCCCATGGGAAGAAGAGGACCTCCTCCGAAGACTTGAAGATAAAGGCTTCTAAGCGAGGGAAGATATCCCTGTCAGGGGGTTCTGGTTCAGGAGGTGATGTTGTCACGCAGTTCCTCCGTAAGGACAGGCCCTTAGCTAAATCGTAAGTGAACAAGGGTGTTTTAAACATATCCCGTCCTTTCCTGGTTGCAAGGGTGATATTTAAAATATATGTTTACACTCCGGCATGCAGCCTTCCTCAACATTCCTACTCCTCGGGGGATCTTCTTCCGGAGATGATGGAGAGCGAGACGCCTCCACAGATCTCCCCGCCCAACAGGGCAGATGACCCCGAGGTGTCGTCCCGGAGGATCTCTCCTGATCAACAAGCGGTGCGAGGGACAATGAAGACTAGGCCCGAAGGTGACACTTCGGCCGTCCAGGGTCCAGGGTGTGCGGCCCCTACGGGGACCAATACTAAAGGCCTCAGACTACTTTACAGCCAGAGACTACTCTAAGGTCGAGTAAACATATTCCTTTGAAGGGAGTCCATACCCCTTCAGCTGCTTCTAGGGATCCGGAGGTGTCGGATACATTGATGGACACATTGCGACGTGCGCCCATCTCAGAGGAACATCGTACCTTGATGGGTACGGTGGTTGAGAGGGTTCTGTCCATGAAAAGCTGATTGAATGAAGCCTTTACAGGCCTGCTAAGAGGCTTCGAGGTACGTAATGTAATATTTTCAATTGTGCTATAAACGCAAAATGCGCCTGCGTATAGATAGTAGCCCCTGAGACTCTGGTTGGCGTCCAAAGGTAGGCGATCAGAGGATCAAGAAAGATATGCCCAGGAAATAATTTGACTAATTGGAACACATGCTGTTACATCCCTGGCAACTGCCCAAGCTACAGAGCTTGCAGATCTGAAGCACAAGCTTGACGTGGCGGATGATGACATCACGCTTATTAACAGGCGGTTCGACGAGCGCAAGGTATGTTTTTGGGGCAGTCAGTATATGCAAGTACTATAATATGAGAATGACACTGAGAATTGTATACTGAGATATGCATAACTGCAGATAGTGCCACCGCAGTTGAGACCCTTTGGGCTAAGCTTGCTCGGGCCAAGGAACAAGCCAGGATGAGTAATGTGGCTGTCGAAAAGGTAGCTGCTGAATTAAAGGCCGAATAGGCTGCTCGGCGCCAGTGCAAGGAGAGAATATCTACTATGGCGCTTGAGCTAAAGGATGCCACTAGCCGATGCTAGTTTCTCAAGAAAGATAACAAAACCAAAGTGGCTGATCTTGACAAGGCCTTACAAGAGGCGAGGGAAGCACGGTCAGAGTCTAGAGTGGCTCGGGAGGAGATTCGACAAGCTGGGGAGATCACGACTGGTAAGCCCTTCTTATTACAAACAAAATTCGGTGATCCTAAGTATGCCCCGCTTAATCAGATGTGGAGTTCTCCAGACGCATTTTTGGACTTGCTGAAGAGTGCCTCTGATGCGACGCAGTTTTTCCAAGCGCAAGGACATGCAACGGAAAAGCTTTTCTGGTCACAATTCAGCATGCCAAAGCGTCCGTTGTTGCTGAATGAACAGATGGCCCAGTGGGCCGAGCTCCACAAGATATCTGGATCTGCCATGAAGGACGTCGTGGTCCGGCTGTGGCCGACTAAGCCAATTACGAATAGTTATTTCGGTTTGGTGCAGCGACTTGTTGATGTGGCGCCGCGTATCGACGCTATTAAGAGGTCAACGTGCATAGAAGGTGCACAGATGACCCTTGCCCACATCAAGATGTATTGGGCGAAGATGAAGGCCACCGATATTGCGAGGAAAAGTCCACCCGAGGGCAAGGACCATCACACGCCAGAGAATTATTTTGAGGATGTCCTAGAGGGTTCCCGCTTGATAGAGGGTCATTGCTCAAAAGATATTATGTCCGAGTGAAGTGTACCGAAATTGTAAAAACAATATTACAATATATTAGGGCTATGTTTTTTACACTTTTGCCTAAATTTTTTTGGTGCCTCCTGTGCGGCCGTTTGTATAATCTGAACATTTACCAGTCGTCGGCTTCAGCCCCCTCGCATATAAGGTGGGGGTGTTCGGAAAAGCACTTGATCACTCTTGACCCAACATCTTGGTCCATTAAGGAGGTGTCAATGCGGCGAACCAGGCAATCATACTATAGGGCTTTAACACTTTCACTTAACCAAAGAAGTTTGATGGTGGGTCTATGATATAGCCCCTGGTATATACGCGGTTATCCGAATACGGTGCGTTTACATACGTGACCTGAAGAATGGTCCTTCGTGTAATACGGAAGGAATCGCGAAGATTCCGTTGAGTCATCGAGTGGTTGACCAGATCTCGCCGCATCATGACAGTCAATTTTCGACTTTCTCTACTGAGGTGCTCATCCGGACAAACCAGGACACAATCGTAGTAGTTCTCCCTTTACTACCCTAGCCGATAGAGCGGAGCGTAAGGTAGTAAGCACAGGAGCCGGACAACCAAACTATTGACCAAAGACATTATTCGGAGCTGATGCATATAAGGCCAAACTCATGATGTCGAAGTGTGCTATAAAGCTGTTCGGACTTGTCGGCAACTCATATGTTGCCATATCGAGCCCCTGGCAATATATGCCGAGGTGCGTTTGTGAAATAACCACAGAAGCAAAAAAAAAGCAAATACTGAATAAGGGTTATGTTGAGTAGCATCTGAATGATACGTCAAGCGCGATCTTTACAAATTATAAGGCTACTACCAAGGCTATTTGACATGCCAGGGGTCGAAAGCTGAGAAAAAGGGCACTTTACAGGTTTGGAATAAAGAGTGCGGTCCAAAAAAACATTTGGACCTCCTGTCGCACGTCTGCGCTGCCTTTGTAAGGGCATATTTATCCCTTAGTACTTTTGGTGATTGATGACAATGCTTTTGCGGACTAATTGTGTGCATTGAGCTTTTCAGATATATCATGACTGAACACAAGACGATTTGTTGCCCCTCGAATATTATTGAAGACGGTGTTTCTCTACGTTTCTTTCCGGTGATTTGATTCGTAGGAAAGCCATACTATTAAGAGGGGGTCCGCGTTGGAAAGGTTTGGGTGGAATCTCTCGTACACACGTTCATGTTGCACCGCGTTTCCTTTGGCTCTTTGGAGCTTTCTCAGTCTCACAGTGTCTTTGCAGAATGAAGGACTCCTAGTGTTGTTGTTCATAGGCTAGCGGTAGTACTGCTCCCTAGACCGGTACTACCGCAGGCACCAGCGGTAGTACCGGGCTTCGGCATGGTAGTACCATGGGCGCCCATGGTAGTACCTCTCCTTCTGAGCGGTAGTACCGTGAGCTCTGGCCTGGCGCTGCTGCGCAAGCGGTAGTAGGGGCGGATGTAATTTTTTACATCCGCGCCCTACGCGGTAGTACCGTGCTCTGGAGTGGTAGTACCATGCAACCTGGCCAGTCACAGCGGCATGAGCGGAAGTAGGAGTGGATGTAATTTTTTACATCCGCACCCTACACGGTAGTACCGCACCTGGTTTGCGGTAGTACCGTGTCAGACTTTTGCATAGATAAAATCTCAGCGGATGTAGTCACGGATGTAATTTTTTATATCCGTGTCTACCATGCGTGGACCATGGTTCCCATGCGGTAGTACCACACAGGGTCGCGGTAGTATCATGCCAGCGGTTCTACCGCACCCTGTCGGTGCTCATCTAGTCGGGTCCATGCCCTGTCGCGCACACGGTAGTACCGCGGTCCTCCGCGGTAGTAGCGCGGGCCCGTGTGGTAGTATCGCGGGTCGCGGGCTGAGTGGTGGGTAACAGTTGGAATTGTCACCCCACTATATAAAGGGGTCTTCTTCTCCAAGAAGACTCACCTCTTCCATCCCTAAGCTCCGTTGTTGCTCCAAGCTCCATTTTCGCCCGATCTCTCTCCCTAGCCAATCAAACTTGTTGATTTTCTAGGGATTGGTTGAGAAGGCCTCGATCTACATTTCCTCTATGAGAAATTTGATTCCCCCCACTTATCCCTTGCGGATCTTGTTACTCTTGGGTGTTTGAGCACCCTAGACGGTTGAGGTCACCATGGAGCCATAGTCCATTGTGGTGAAGCTTCGTGGTGTCATTGGGAGCCTCCAATTAAGTTGTGGAGATTGCCCCAACCTTGTTTGTAAAGGTTCGGTCGCCGCCTCCAAGGGCACCAATAGTGGAATCACGGCATCTCACATTGTGTGAGGGCGTGAGGAGAATACGGTGGCCCTAGTAGCTTCTTGGGGAGCATTGTGCCTCCACACCGCTCCAACGGAGACGTACTTCCCCTCAAAGGGAAGGAACTTTGGTAACACATCCTCGTCTTCATAAGTTCCACTCTTGGTTATCTCTTACCTTTACTTGTGCAAGTTTTATTGTAGTCTATCCATTGCTTGCTTGTGTGCTTATTGTTGTTGCATCATATAGGTTGCTCACCTAGTTGCATATCTAGACAACCTACTTTGATGCAAAGTTTAATTCGGTAAAGAAAAGCTAAAAATTGTTAGTTGTCTATTGACCCCCCTCTAGTCAACTATATCGATCCTTTCAATTGGTATCAGAGCCTCATCTCTTTATTAAGGACTTCACCGTCCAAAGAGTATGGTTGACACCGTAGACGGTGGGGTGGAGCACTCCGGTGTGAATCCGGTCTCGTCTACGGCCGATGGGGGAACCACGGTCTCTCATGAGGAATTCAATGCGGATTTGGACACATTGAAAACCTCCATGACGACCGAGGTTGAAAGCATGTTTAATAAATTCTTAGAAGGGCTTAAACTATTTACCACGCCGATGAATGTGGGTGATCCCACTAACAAGGTGACAAATGCTAACTCCGACAAGGGGGGAGCTACTAGTGAAAAGGCTCCTTCTACTAGTGGTAAAAATGGCAATGGCACCTTTTCCCATGTGGAACCTCCACTTACTTATGGTGGACCGATTCCTTCCACTCATTTGAATCATGTCGGTCCTCCCCCTAAGATTGTAAAAAATGAGGACTTTGATTCTTGGGTTTATCGTTTTAAGCGTCATTTGAACCATGTTAATACTAACCTTCGGAGAATCATTGAAGAAGGTTTTTATCCGCATGACCGAAGCAACTTCACCCCTCGAGAAGCCGCGGATCTCTTCATCATCCAAGATGCAATTCCACCCGAAGATCTTGCTAATCTCCGACCCTTCACCGTGGCCAAGGATGCATGGCGTCATGTCGTTTCTCTCTATAGGGGAAGCGCAACCATTCAACGCTCCAACTATGAAGTAGTGCAAGATGAAGCCGATGAGTTTGCAATGAAAGAAGATGAAGAACCTCGTGAGCTCTATGGGAGATTAACTACTCTTGCAGTCTCACTCCGAGATCATGGGAGCAAGGATACGGATGACAATTGGATCAAGCACAAATTTCTCAAGGCCATGATGCCTTACCACAAGGCCATGTCCTCCGTCATTCGGCAAAGACCGGACTTTCACACCTTGTCCTCAAGTGAAGTGTTGGATGAGTTTGTGGCCATGAGCATCTTGGATAAGACCGCCGACAATGCGGTGTTACGTTCTCGAAGAGCAAAGAAGCCCAACCTTGCTTTAAAGGCCAAGGTTAGTGTGGAAGAAGAGGATGATGATGAAGATGATGAGAGCAACCCCGAAGATACTAAGTATGACTATCATGAACACATGGCTCTTGCTTCAAGGCAATTTTGGGGCAAGAAGAACACAAGGCCAAGCTTCAACAAGAATAACTCAAGTAGCTTCAAGGGCAAGCAATGTGTGAGAACATGTTACAATTGTCGCAATGTGAGCCATTTTGTTGCGGAGTGCCCTTACGAGAAGAGGGAAGACAATGGTGGCAAGCTCATCCGAAAAGACAAAGCCAAGTCTTTCCCCAACAATAACAACTTCACCAAGAAGACTCCAACTAGAGGGTTGGTGGCTCAAGAAGAATACCATGAGGATGATGATGATGATGAAGATAGTGAAGCCATGGCCATGGCCTCCATTGCCATTGCCACAACTCCACGGGTATCCCTTTTCGACTCACCCAACAAGAACATCACCGCCAAGTGCCTCATGGCTAAATCCACCAACAAGGTAACCCCCAACATCAAGACCACCATTATTAATACTCCCTCCTTGATGGATTGCATTGATGAAAGTGAGGGGTCTAATGAGGAGGTAAATGAATTTGGGTCTTTTATGAGTAAGCTCAAGGGCAAATCCAAGAAGCACTTCGTTGCTCTCTTGGAACAACTTGGTGAAGCCAATGACATGATCGAGGCTCATGAAGAAACCATCTCTAAGATTGAAGGTCATAGTCGTGACTATGCCGATGAGATATTAGATCTTTCTAATTCTCTTGAGGAAGAGCGTGTGCATCGTTTGGCTCTTGAGGAGTCATACAATGATGACCATGCTAAATTAAAGAAAGATCTTGATCATGCTCTTGTTGTATCTCGTGTGCTAAGCTCCGAGAAGGCTAAACTTGGGGTTGACCATGCTAGACTCAAGGAGGAGTTTGATTTACTCGACAAGGCCCACAAGGTCTTGAAGGGTGCTCATGCAAGCCTCAAGGAGTCTCATGATCAACTCCAAGTGAAGATAACCAAGGAGAAAGCCACTTTTCCTCATATGGTATTACTTGATAATGCAAATGCTACTAACCTGTGTTGTGAGCATGTGCATCTTGTGGAGGAGAATGCCAAGTTGAAAGAGCAACTTGAGAAAGGCCTTGTGACGTGCATACAAGGTGAGAAGAACCTCAGTGACCTTCTGAGCAATCAAAAGGAAGTTGTGGCCAAAGAGGGACTTGGGTTCGCACCCAATTCCAAGAACAAGAAGAGAACGACAAGACCAAACGACCTCCCCCTCTCACGCAAACTTTTGTGAAGGAGGGAGAGGGTGCTCCTAAGGAGAAGAAGAACAATGTGAAGGGTGGTGATGTCAAAAAGGGCAATGCCACTCCTTCCGACAAAGCCGGCGACTTTAACCCCTCTTATGTGTTGTGCCGTGCTAGTGATGGGCATGTTTATGCTAAATTCGTTGGTTCTCCTTATGAGTAGATTGAATGGTCTATTTGGGTTCCTAAGACCCTTGTTACTAACATAAAAGGACCCATTACTAAGTGGGTACCTAAAACCAAACATTGATCTATTGTAGGTGTTTGCTTCCGGTGGGGGATCATGGTTGCTCGATAGTGGAGCCACAAATCATATGACCGGAAGCAAGGACTTGGTGGTGGACGTGCACAAGATCCCATCTATGCCCACCAACGTTGAGTGGTGTGATTCCTCGTCTTCTAAGGTATTGGGTCTTGGCAAGGTTGTCATTTCTCATGATCTCACGATCGAGAAAGTCATGCTTGTTGAGTCCCTTGCTTACAATCTACTTTCCGTTCGTCAACTTGCACTCATGGGCTTTGCCACTTTCTTTGATATTGATACCGTGGCCCTCTTGTGGAGCAAGACTCTTAAAGTAGCCTTTGTTGGGCATGTTGAGAATGGTCTTTATGTGATTAACTTTTTGGAGCGACCCACTAAGACCACGACATGCCTAATGGCTAAAGTTGATGTGGGATGGCTTTGGCATCGCCGTTTAGACCACGTCAATATGAGATCTTTGCAAAGTCTTCTCAAGGGGGACCATGTCTGTGGACTAACAAATGTTAGTTTTGCCAAATATCGTGCTTGCAGTGCTTGTATTGAAGGAAAGCTACATGAGAAGGCTCACCCTCCCACGACTATCATCTACTCGAAGAGACCCTTGGAGCTCCTTCACATGGATCTCTTTGGGCCTCCATCCTTTGATATTCTTGGGGGTAGAAAGTATTGCTTGGTGATTGTGGATGATTATTCAAGATACACTTGGGTATATTTCTTCAAGCGGAAAAGTGAGACTCAACAAACCGTCATCGACTTTGCAAATGATGCTCAACATCAACATGATGCAAAGATCTTGACAATAAGGAGTGATAACGGCACCGAGTTCAAGAACTACACCTTGGATGAGTTTCTTAGTGATGAGGGGATCAAGCATCAATTTTCTGCACCATACACCCCTCAACAAAATGGTGTCGTGGAGAGGAAGAACCGGACATTGATGGATGCGGCAAGGACCATGATGGCGGAGTTCAAGTCTCCATACAACTTTTGGGCCGAAGCCATCAACACAGCATGTCATGGATCCAATCGGCTCTATCTCCGCAAAGGCTTGAACAAGACTCCTTATGAAATAATTACCGGTAACAAGCCCAACCTCAAGTACTTCCGGGTGTTTGGGTGTAAGTGTTTCATTCTCAAGAAAGGTGTTCGTTTGTCTAAATTTGAGGCTAGAGCTCATGAGGGCATATTTGTTGGTTATGCTACAAACTCTCATGCTTACCGTGTCCTCAACAAGTCCATCAGACTCATTGAGGAGACGTGTAACGTGGAGTTTGACGAGAATAACTGCTCCCAAGTGGATAAAAGTGGTACTTGTGATGTAGGTGATGAAATTCCTCCCCAAGCCATAAGAAGAATGGGTGTTGGTCATATCCTACCCATTGAGGAACCCCTTGTGGCCAAAGGAGAAGGACAATGCTCTACTCAAGTGGAGCCATCACCAACCCAAGACCCACACGCTTCCGAAGAACAAAGTGAAGGCCCTCAACCTCGTGAACAAGATCAAGGGCAAGATCAACCGCAAGATGGTGGTGAACCACCAAGTGATGCCCAAGGTCAAGTTCTCCCTTTCGAGCAAGTTCAAGATCAAGAGCAAGCTCAAGATCAAGAACAAGCTCAACACGGTGCTCAAGATGATCAAGTTACCCCTCCTCCTTTCACATCCAAGGAGGAATTAGAGCGTCGTGCCGTGAAGATCGCTTCCAAACTCACTACCAAAGGTCATCTCATGGAGAATGTGGTTGAAAGCCTAAGAAAGGGGGTAAGCACTCATAGACAATTAGCAAACTATTGTGAACATCACGCGTTTGTTTATTGTGTCGAACCCGAAAAGGTCTATGAGGCGCTCGAGGATCCGGATTGGCTCAATGCCATGCATGAAGAACTCAACAACTTCGAGCACAACCAAGTGTGGAAATTAGTGCCAAGTCCGACCGGGAATCATAATGTCATTGGAACCAAGTGGATATTCAAGAACAAGCAAGATGCTCATGGGATCATTGTTCGCAACAAGGCTCGGTTGGTGGCACAAGGCTACTCCCAAGTCGAGGGTATTGACTACGGTGAAACCTTTGCCCCCGTTTCTCGCCTTGAATCTATTCGTTTGTTGATTGCTTATGCTTCTCATCATAATTTCAAACTGCAACAAATGGATGTGAAGAGTGCTTTTCTTAATGGTCCCATTAATGAGGTGGTGTACATAAAACAACCCCCAGGGTTCGAGGATCCCTATTTCCCTGATCATGTGTACCAACTCAACAAGGCGCTTTGTGGCCTTAAACAAGCTCCACGTGCGTGGTATGAGCATCTTACTGAGTTGTTACAAGATCGTGGGTTCGAAATCGGGAAAATCGACCCCACTCTTTTTACTAAGAAGGTCAAAGGGGAGTTGTTTGTGTGCCAACTATATGTTGATGATATTATCTTTGGTTCCCCTAACAAAGCTTTCAATGAAGAATTTGCCGCTCTCATGACCTCAAAGTTCAAGATGTCTATGACGGGAGAGTTGAAGTTCTTTCTCGGGTTCGAAATAAAGCAAAGAAGAGAAGGAACCTTCATCAACCAAGCCAAATACACTCAAGACATGCTCAAGAGATTCAAGCTAAGTGATGTCAAGCCGGCCTCCACTCCAATGCCCGTCAAATGCCAACTTGACATTGATCCCAATGGTAAAGCGGTGGATCAAAAGGTATATCGCTCCATGATTGGATCCTTGCTTTACCTTTGTGCATCTAGACCGCATATCATGTTGAGTGTGGGAATTTGTGCACGGTTTCAAGCCGCACCTAAGGAAAGCCACTTTGTGGCGGTCAAGCGAATCTTTCGTTATTTGGCTCATACCCCAAACTTTGGCTTATGGTACCCAAGAGGAGCCAACTTTGATCTTTTGGGCTATACAGACTCAGATTGGGCGGGAGACAAAGTGGATAGGAAATCCACCTTCGGAGGGTGCCAATTGCTTGGTTACTATTTAGTGAGTTGGTCTTCTAAGAAGCAAAGTTGTGTATCTCTCTCGTCTATCAAAGCAGAGTATGTCGCTACCAGTAGTTGTTGTGCTCAACTTCTATGGACGAGGCAAACTTTGAAGGATTATGGTGTCACCTGTGACGAAGTGCCTCTTTGGTGTGACAATGAAAGTGCCATCAAGATCTCTCTCAACCCGGTGCAACACTTCAAGACGAAGCATATTGAGATTTGGTATCACTTCATCCGGGATCACATTAGGCGAGGGGAGATCAAGCTCAAGTAGGTCAACACTCATGATAACCTTGCAGATATTTTCACGAAGCCCTTGGATGAAGCAAGATTTTGCGAGTTAAGGCATGAGCTAAATATCATTGATTCGAGCAATGTGGTTTGAACCCTTGCCCTCCCCACCATACTCATCATGCTATCTTGTCTAGGTGTAGGCATGGACATAGGTGGAGTGTTGTTCTCTCAATGAACTTTCCCTCCCCCCATTATGCATAAATTGATCAAACTCTTTCACATTAGCCATTTTTTATGGTACTTGTGCTTCAAAACGAGTCTTGGTCATGGGCCCAAGGATAATTCTTCGCGGTGCCATGCCAAGTGACTCATACATAGGTGGCTTCAGCCACCGCCCTCTCTTCCTGAGAGTTGTGATTAGTGCTTTGGTCTTTGTTGTCTTTTTCCTTTTCTTTGTGCCGTGTTTGTGTCGTCGTTTGTGCTTGCCTCTTGGTTGTTAGGCGTCTTTAAGGTTGTCTTGCAAATGTCGTTTCCCTCTCATGTGAAACTTGCATTTTCTTGAGGTTACAGTACTACCATGGCGAGCCACGGTACTAGCGCAGGGGTTGGTGGCTCTGTGCGTGCACAGTTTCTCCCCAGGGGCACGGTACTACCGCTTCCATTGTGGCAGTAATTTTTTACTGCCGCTGGAAGAGCGGTACTACCGCCCAGCGTGCGGTACTTCCGCCCAGGTGGTACTACCGTGATGACCCGCGGTACTACCGCGCCCACGCGAGCGGGTGGGGTTAAGAGCGGGGCAGGGGGAGTTCCAACTCCCCCATACCCATTCATATCTTTTGCCCACCCCATCTCTCTCCTGCCGAAGGACGGCGCCAAAGGCCCTCGTCGGATATCCGTCTCCGGCCGCTCTCCTCGAATTTCGACCGGTTGGATCGTTCCCCACCTCGCCCCCTTGCCATGGACCAAGGTTTTTCCCCAAGTTCCTCTCCTTTTCTTCCATTCATGTGCTTCTAGGTCTTGGGGAGATGCATGCGGTGTTCATGAGATTTTTGGCTAAATCTGTGCAAGAGGGATTTGTTGGAGAGTGGTAGTGTAGTAAGCATGCTTTTTGGACTGTCAAAATAGTTCCGTAGGATCAACGGTAGTACCGATCTAGATTTGCGGATGTTCTAGATCCAGATCCGCGGCTCCTGTAGCGGCTTTTGTTCCGTGCGGTACTACCGCTCCTCCTAGAGCGGTACTACCGCACCCACGCTCGTAGCCTGCTCTGCGCGGTACTTTCGCTCCTTGGTGCGGTACTACCGCTTGGAGCGCGGAAGTAAAAAATTACTTCCGCTCCACGCGTGGTACTACCATGCCACCCCGGCACGGTACTACCGCGGCTGGTGCGGATGTAATTTTTTACATCCGTACAACGGCCCGGTACTACCGTAGATGCATGTTGAGCTATTTTTCTGTCCAAATCTCTTGCTTATCTATTTTCTTTTGGCTTTGGCATTGGCATTTGCATTGATCCTTCTTGTGTTTCATGCGTGTTCTTGTGTTTTGTGTCTAGGTGGTGGCTCCGGTTCCCATGCTCGTCGCTCGAATCCCAGCCGTGACATAGGGTCAAAACGGCTACGAAACCAAGATGAAGCTGCAGAGGGGTCCAATGCCTCCCAACGCAGAACCAAGCACACTGCCACCAAGCAGAAGGAGCCCGTCATGGGCATGGATGAGATGCCTCTGACCGAGTTCATTGTTCGAAGGAAGCTCAACCCATATGTGATCCCCGTGCTAACTTCAGAGGTAATGATCCGTTCTGGACCAAGGAGCAAAATCTTATCTATCTGGATGTGATCAAGGCCAAGTAGAACACCTACGTGGAAGTTCACTGGATTGACATGCATCATATGAGGAAGGACAAGTACCATGGCTACTTTGGAGAGGCTTTGGATGTGGTGGAGCAGTTCGGTATTGAGCGCATGCTTACCTTTCACATGGACTTTGACCCTGAGATTGTGGCTCAGTTCTTTGCTTCAGTCTACTTTGATTTCGATGACGCAAGGACCATGACATGGATGACCAATGGTCAATGGATGACTGCTAAATGGAAGGATTTCATGGATTTGCTTCAAGTTCCAGATGCGGGGCTCGACACGCCCGTTGGAGTTCGCCCTCATGCCAAGTCTGAGTCTACCAACAAGAACAAGCTCCTGCCCTTCCTTGTTCAGAAGACACTTCCTAGCACGAAGAAGGCGTGGGTGCTGAACCCCTTCCTTGACATCATGCATCGGCTCTTCCGCAACACCCTCTTCTCGCGCATTGGTGACGTGGGCCAGGTGCATGCTTACCTTGTTGATATGATGCTCATTTGTGAGGATGCTCGTCAGGCTCAGACTCAACCACTTGATGTCTCACATATCATGTGGTGTGAGCTTCAGTTTGCCGTGTTCAACTATAAGGTCCCCATCTATGGGCCTTACCCGTTTCACTTGATCTTCAAGACTTGGGAGAAGCTCTATCCCAATGATGAGTTCGAAGCCCCCAGCTGGATTCGTCATGAGCCCATCAAACTCCGCATCAAGCCCCAATGGGCTAACACCACCACTGCGGCCAAGACTGCCAAGATGGCTGTGGATGAGGAGGAGATTGAGGAGGAGGAAGCTGCTGAGGACCGTTCTGCTGGTTACACCCCTCCCTCTACCGAGCCATCTTGGCCGAAGAAGCTGACGACGAAGATGAAGTGGTTGTTCTGCATGAAGTCCCAGGGTCAGTACAAGGCACATGTCGCTCAGAAGGAGAGTCGCCGTCGTGATAAGAGGGTCTTGAGGGCGTGTGGTGAGGAGGTGTCTAGCGGATCTGAGAAGCACATCACCCCCGAGGCTGCCTGGATGGCTAAGCAGGGCTACAAGTGGACTGATTCTGAGGAGGAGACTGTCGGTGTCAAAACTGGCGGATCTCGGGTAGGGGGTCCCGATCTTGTGTCTAAGGCTAATGGTAACAGGAGGCAAGGGACATGATGTTTTACCCAGGTTCGAGCCCTGTTGATGGAGGTAAAACCCTACTTCCTGCTTGATTGATATTGATGATATGAGTATTACAAGAGTTGATCTACCACGAGATCGTAGAGGCTAAACCCTAGAAGCTAGCCTATGATGATTATGATTCTGTCTCTAAGGACTAAACCCTCCGGCTTATATAGACACCGGAGAGGGCTAGGGTTTACACAGAGTCGGTTACAAAGAACGAAATCTATTGTCCGGATCGCCAAGCTTGTCTTCCAAGCAAAGGAGAGTCCCATCCGGACACGAGACAAAGTCTTGAGTCTTGTATCTTCATGGTCCAACAGTCCGGCCAAAGTATATAGTCCGGCTGTCCGGATACCCACCTAATCCAGGACTCCCTCAGTAGCCCCTGAACCAGGCTTCAATGACGATGAGTCCGGCGCGCAGTTTTGTCTTCGGCATTGCAAGGCGGGTTCCATCTCCGAATACTCCAAAATAATTACCGAACATTTGAATCGTGTCTGGATCCGCAAGATGATGTTCACATGCCATCATGGAGAGAACGATATTCCACAAACATAATCTGCTGACACCCTTGGATAGCATGACATAGCACCATGGACGAGCCATTATTGAACCGTCTCTCCACAACCAACCACCGTACATACTGCGAGGCGGTTTCGGGCATGCCTCGTTGAAGCAGAGATCGTGTTCCCCTTATCATGGGGCTTTCATCAATACGGGCACGGGTAGCCCAACCGCACCACTAATTGCGGCGAGTGGGGAATGAGCGGGTTCCACTAGGCAAGTGGGGAGGCACAAAAGCTTTTTCCGCCTCTATAAAGAGATAAGGTCTCTTCCTTTTTACCCACGCCTTTCCCTTCCGCTTGTCCATTCCCCTTTGCTCGAGCCCTAGCGCCCAAGCACTCTTCTTCTCCACCAAAGGGAGGTTCTCCGAGGATGTCCGGATCTGGAGCAGGAGGCAAATGGATGTCCTCTACCGTTCGGGAGGGGGATATCAAAAAGCTCCGAGAGGCCGGGTACCTGGCCAAGAAAATCGGCCACCGTCTTCTGCCGGCGGGACAGATTGTCCCCACTCCGTAGCCCCATGAGAGGGTCGTGTTTCTCCCTCATTTTTTCCGTAGGCTCGGGTTTCCCCTTCACCCATTTGTTCGCGGCATCATGTATTATTACGGGATTGATTTTCATGATCTGTTCCCCAATTCTTTCCTTAACATCTCTTCATCGTTGTGTGTGAGGCTTTTCTCCGTATCTTGCCCCACTTTGGCTTATGGCTGAAAATCTTCAACGTGAAGCCCAAGGTGGTGAATGGCGAGCACGCCGAATGAGGCGGCGCCATGGTGAGCAAGATGCCCAAGGTCGTATGGCCGGCGGGCGCCTTCAATGATTCCGTCAAGGAGTGGCAGCAGCAGTGGTTCTATATCACCGAACCGCACGGTAAAAAGTGGGCCGCTGCTCCCGAATTCAGATCCGGAGCCCCACTGCGGCTCACGTCCTGGCCCGAGAAGGGCCTGAACTGGTCCTCATGAGACGAGCTGTCAGTGCTCCAAACGCGCGTCCAGAGCATGGTCGACAAGGACGTCAAACTTGTCAACATAGTCCAGGTGATGTTAGTTCGCCTGGTTCTCCCTTGCCAGCGTCGAGCCTGCAATTTGCGGGAATACAACACAGCCGAGCACCAGACCCTATGGGAGCTCTATGGCTCCTCCCACAAGGACATTTGGAAGGTGCTCTTCAAGTCCGGCAAACCGTGGCCGGGCTCCACCGAGGACCGCGGGTATCAACTATCCCGCTCTGCAAGTCCGGTGAGTCATTGCTGTGCTCTGTCCATCCGTGTTTTAGCCGGCATGTCCCGAGGGAGACGCACTTATCATGCTTTCTACAACAATCCCAGGAATGGACGAAAAAGGTGGAGCTGATACACTATCCGGCCCCACTGCCAGAGGAACCGACCGGACCTCTTCTGACAAAGATGCTGGTCCCAGCGCCTTACGAGGCGCCGAAGAAAGAGGCCTCCCAGAAGGTCAAGAAGACCCGGAGTGGCCTTCGTCGTCACGATGCTTCGGACACAAAATCCAAAGACTCAAGCGACCATCCCTCCTGCTAAGACGAAGAGGAGGAGGAAGAAGACGAGTCCCCCGCAGGGGGAGGGAAGAAAAGGACGGCTTCCTCATCCCTAGAGGCCGAATTGCCAAAGAGGTGGAAAGGTTCCCTCCCCGAGGCGTCCGCCACGGCTGCTGATAGCAGCCCGGAGTGGGATCCCAGTGCCCAGTCCCTAGTAAAATCATAAGTATACGAAACCCGAACACACCTACGTGCCCGAGGTCATTAGGATGTAGTAGTTTAACTATCGCCATACTTTGTGCAGCCCGGCGAGGTCCCACGCCGGACAGTCCTCATCAGAGGATTCGCTGAGCTTAGATGCCCTGGAGAGCGAGACGCCTCCAGAGGCCCCTTCCCCAAAGCCTAGGCGCGACACCGAGGTGTCGTCTCAGCGTGACTCGGACCAGGGAGGGCATATCTCTGGGGCCGGATACACGGGAGCAGCGGCTCCCATGCGTGTCGACGGCGGGGGCGATCTTAGGTTCGACCCGCAGCCGGACACGGTCCTGGAGACCTTCAAAGCTCCAGGATCGAGCGAGCAACCACCTTTGACGGGGGAAGGCTTGCCCACTCCGCCAGCAACCTCTGTCCAAGCAGAGTTGTCGGGCGGCCTATCGACAGTGCTAAGGAGCGCCTCCATCATCGATGAACATCGTGCCCTCATGGGTGTGGTGATTGAAAAGATTCAGTCCACTAAGAGCAGACTGAACGAATCCTGCCTTAGCCTTATAAAAGGCTTTGAGGTATGTTTTTAGAAACCTTTGGGAGATTGTCATAGTATGAGTAGTAGCCCCTGATGCACTGTCCGGCGAAAGAGAGAGAAAGCCGGACAGGGGATCAAATTTTCCGCTTGGAGGAGACTCAGTTAATGATGTGTATCTCTTTGCTTGAAAATAGGCATCTGCAAAGACGACCGCCGTTCATAATGCGGAGGTGTCCGGACTAAAGCAGACTCTGGAACGGGCCGAAGAGGAACTTGGCCGCGTGAAGAAGCAGTTGGAGGACAAGCAAGGTATGTCGAAACCTTTTGCTAAGTGGAGCACGAATTAGAAGTTGTGCCTGATGAAAGTATTTGTATTGTATGATCTAGGAGAGAGTGCGGAAATTGAGGCACTGAAGAAGGCTGTGGCCGAAGCCGACAAGAAGGCCACCGCCGAGCAGGCTCTTCGTGAGAAGCATGAGGCCAGGGTCATTGAAGCTGAGCGAGATCTCCACGAGGCCGTGAAGAAAAGCGAGACCTTGGAGCAGAGTCTAGTAGGGAAAGAACCCGAACTTTCCCAAGCTCTCCAAGACGTAGAGGATGCTCGAGAAGAAGCCCGAGGTGCTCTGAAGGACATTCAGGAGGCACAGAAGGTTGCGGCTGGTTAGGCCTTTTGTACTCAAGGCCATTTTTACATAGTAATGGGAGGAACTCTAAGCGACAAGCTGAATTTTTGTTTCTCCAGAGGCGTTTGCAGACCTGCCACGCAGCATATGAGATGATGCTCAATTCTACCGGACAGAGGAGAAGAAGTCTGCGGAGAAGCATTTCTGGTTGCGGTATTTGGCGCCGAATTATCCGGTGCCCTTTATCGATCAGCTGAAGCAAGTTGGTCGAACTGCACTAGGCGGCCGAACTAGCCATGAAGGACTTGGTTGTCCGGCTGTGGCCCGCGGAGCCAATTCCAAGCAGTTACTTCAGACTCGTGAAGCGGATTGTTAGTGCTTGCCCTCGGCTCGATGTCATTAAGCGATCGGTTTGCATAGAGGGTGCACGCATGGCGTTTGCCCGTGCGAAGGTGCACTGGGGGAAGCTTGATGCTGAGAAGCTGATGAATGAGGGACCACCGGAGGGTAAGGAGCATCGCAAGCCCGAGTTATACTATGAAGGTGTCCTGAAAGGAGCCCGGCTTGTGGCAGATCAGTGTACCAAAGACACTATTTTCCCTGAAGGCAGTTATGCCATCCTTTGTAATGCGGGATAATGGCACTATTATTATTTATTGCCTGTTTATGTGAACGTTTGTTCTTCCTGTGCGGATGTTTAGCGTATTTAAATCCTGAGAGTTGGCCAGTCGTCGGCTTCTGCCCCCACGTAAAAAGTACGGGGGTGTTCGGGACATACCTGAACACTCTTTATCCCATTTTTGGGTCCTTTTAAGGAGGTGTTCCTCACCACGAACCAGGCAATCAGACTATAGGGCTTTATCACTCTCACTTAGCCATAGGAATTCGAGTATGGTAGGCGCATCCCCTGGTATTCGGAAGACCGTACTAGGGGCTCTAACGGCGCCTAATCAGAAAACCGATCCGTCGCACTCTGCATTTATTATGGCATTATGCGGAATAAATCTTTAAAGATTTTACAACCACTCGAACAGCTGACCAGCTCTCGCCGTATCATGACAGTCAGTTCTCGGCTTTCTCTACTGAGGTGCTCGTCCGGAAGAACCGGGACACAATTGCAGTAGTTCTCCCAGCGCTACCTTAGCCAATAGAGCGGAATGTAAGGTACCAAAACATGGGAGCCGGGCAAACCCAACTAATGACCCAATTCATGATTCGGAGCTGATGCATATAGTGCTATAAGTTCGGGGTGCCGAGCGACCGAAAAGGTGGCCGGACTTTGTTGCCATATTATGAGTATTATGAAGCCCCTGGCATAGTGGGGCATAACACGATGTACGGGTGCCGTTTATGACAAAAAGGGCGTCAATGAGGAATGACGGCCGGTAAGTGTTATTTAAGTCTACGCATTGTAGTAGAGTGACATGTCTATGCATATGAGTACGGTTTATGCTTATGAAAAGAGGTGTTTTGGTGGAACCTGTCGTGGCCGGACTGGAGGAGGCTGTGTGTGGATACGAAGTGTATCCGGACTATCTTCTTTGGGGGGGGGATTTACTTATGTGTTCCTGCCTTGTGCGTCCGAGCTGATTCCACGTCGCCAGTCCTGTTCTGCGCCAAAGTTAGTCTGTAAAGACAAATGCTTAAAGGCAGTTGCATGTCATGTTGTGGTTGAACCGCGGGTGCCTGATCGGAGCCTGGCTGAATTAGGCTATCATGCCATAAAGTAACTCGGACTCCTCAGTTGGTGTCCGGGTGGTTGGCTGCCAAATCAAAATTTGATAAACGGGCACGACTCGCTTATTCCAGAAGCGTTATGATTTCCACTCTGGGGGTGGGGTTCGGCCTTGCCCATAATTGTGACTATGTCACGCAGGACTAGCCTAATGTTGTACCCCGTTGAATCTAACAAACGTGGTTCGTCCCGATAGTATGTGGTAGTTACTGTATAAGGGGACAATGCCAAAGACTTATTCTTCGGCGTGGTATTTGTTTCGTGATCCGAAGACAACCGCTAGTGTGGTGGGCCTCTAAAACTTGGCCTTTGCACCTGACATCTTTTAGAAGATGTTATTGATAGTTTTATGCCCGTGGGGGCTCGTGTGAGATGGAGCCCACAAACTATTGGGTCGATAGTGAGTGCAATTAAATTGCTATGGTTGATGTTGTTCGGACGATCGATGTGATCGGAGATGATCGGTCGTATTTTTGTACTGTGCAGGATCTTCCTTTGATGTCGCCATGTTTGATCAGTCCTTCATTGTTTGAAACCTCCTTTCATTGTTTCCGGCACGCGACCGGCCATTTTGTGTTGAGGATCCGGCATTCTCTATTGGTATGCTTGGCCGCCCTTCTAGGGGTACCATGAATTTCACATGGTTGATCTAGTATGCTGCTCGGGCCAGATGGGCTTGAGTTGTTCTTTTTCCGCTGACCGGACTGGGGGCCGCTGAATCCGGCACCAACTTCCTTGACTTGACGCTTATGACGATTGCGTCGAGGTTTGTGGATGCTGCCTCCGTTTCCTGCGTATTGTCCCGGACCGTGGTATATTGGCGTCGGGGTGTGGGCTTTAGGTTCTCCTTCTTAGGTTGAGGTAGCGAATTGTGCCGTGTGTACCCTTTGGCGGGGCGGTCGAGTCTGTATTCCTCACTGGCCAGGACCTTGGTCCATCTGTCTGTGAGCAAATCTTGGTCAGCTTTGAGCTGTTGTTGCTTCTTTTGCAGGCTTTTCACCGTGGCCATAAGCCGTCGCTTAAAGCGAACTTGTTCCGCGGGATCCTCAGGCACGCCAAATTCATTGTCGCCAAGGCTCACCTCGTCTTCGGAGGGGGGCATGTAGTTGTCCCTCTCCAAGTATCTGTCCATCGCCTGTCCGGCCTGCTCGAAGGCAGGCTGATCGGGATTGTATTCATCTTCGACACCATCTGGATTGTTTTTGACTGTTGCCTTGGTATTGTTGTGGCTGGGCTTGGGGCGGAGTTGATGACGTTCATACTTTGCCTTCTTCCTTGAGGGGTTATCCTCCATTGCCTCATCACCATTGGTTTCTTTTGGGGTGTCCACCATATATATATATCATATGAGGATGTGGCTGTCCAGCGCCCCGTAGGCGGTGGTTCCTGTTCTTCTCCTGCATCATCGTCCACACCGTCAATGTCTTCAGAGTCGAAGTCAAGCACGTCGGTCAAATCATCGATCGTGGCAATGAAGTGGGTGGTGGGTGGGCAACGAATTCCCTCATCGCCTGCTTCCCACTCGAGCCGGACATAGTTTAGCCAAGAGTCTTCTGACAAAGAGAGAGACTTCAATGAGTTCAGTGTGTCGCCAAAGGGCGAGTGCTGGAAGATATCCGTAGTGGTGAACTCCATTACCGGAGCCCAACCAGATTCGGCGGGCTCGGGGGTGCGCGGACTGGAACCTACTGCCGGACACGAGTCCCGGGGTCCGGAGACACATGCTTCCTTGGGGACGAAGTCTGTGGTCGGCTCTATAGCCGATAAGTGCGCGGCCTCCGGGGCGGGGTCCATCCAGTCTCCGCGGATATCGGCCGTGTAGTTCAAGTTTCTGAACCTGACCTGATGGCCAGGGGCGTAGCTGTCGATCTGCTCCAGATGGCCAAGCAAATTGGCCCGTAGTGTGAAGCCGCCGAACACGAAGATCTGTCCGGGGAGAAAAGTCTCACCCTGGACCGCGTTGTTGTTGATGATTGAAGAGCCATCAAGCCTTGCAGCGATGACACAGAGGAACTCTCAATGAAAGCACCGATGTCGGTGTCAAAACCGGCGGATCACGGGTAGGGGGTCCCGATCTTTGTGTCTAAGGCTAATGGTAATAGGAGGCAAGGGACACGATGTTTTACCCAGGTTCGGGCCCTCTTGATGGAGGTAAAACCCTACTTCCTGCTTGATTGATATTGATGATATGAGTATTACAAGAGTTGATCTACCACGAGATCGTAGAGGCTAAACCCTAGAAGCTAGCCTATAATGATTATGATTCTGTCTCTAAGGACTAAACCCTCTGGCTTATATAGACACCTGAGAGGGCTAGGGTTTACACAGAGTCGGTTACAAAGAAGGAAATCTATTATCCAGATCGCCAAGCTTGTCTTCCACGCAAAAGAGAGTCCCATCCAGACACGGGACGAAGTCTTGAGTCTTGTATCTTCACGGTCCAACAGTCCGGCCAAAGTATATAGTCCGGCTATCCAGATACCCACCTAATCTAGGACTCCCTTAGAGACCATTCCTGCTGCTGAGTCCGGCGACGAGGAGTCGTTTTCTGCCTAAGCTACCACCTATGTCCTAGGTGCCCTCTCTGCCTTTTTGGTGTCTCGATGCCAAAGGGGGAGAGAGTGTAGGATTTGCATGTCGTGTGTCATGTGTCGTGTGTTTCGCCTTGTCGCTTTGCTTTCAGTCTGTTGAACTTCGTTTGCTTTGGTTTGGTTTGTGCTTGTGAGACTAAGTTCTATCATATGGTGTAAGACATATGCACTCCTGCTTATCTTTATGTCTTCGTTACTTAGTTATATCCATCATCTTGCCTACTTGCTTAGTGTTGATTTTACTATTGCAAGAGATGCCTTGTCTATAAAATATAGGGGGAGTGTTGATCCAAGTATGTGTGCCGTGCAGTCCAAAGCACATCTCTAGAATGCACACATCTAGGGGGAGCCAGTCTATATTTTATAGATGGTGGGTTTGCCGGTGCCTCACTTGATATCCCTATGTGCAAATCTCGTATTGTCATCAATCCACCAAAAAGGGGGAGATTGTAAGGGCATATTATCCCTTAGTAGTTTTGGTGATTGATGACAATGCTTTTGCAGACTAATCGTGTGCATTGAGCTTTTCAGATATATCATGACTGAACACAAGACCATTTGTTGCCCCTCGAAGATTATTGAAGACAACGTTTCTCTACGTTTCTTTTCAGTGGATTTGAGTCGTAGGAAAGCCGTACTATTAAGAGGGGCTCCGCGTTGGAAAGGTTTGGGTGGAATCTCTCGTACACACGTTCATTTTGCACCGCCTTTCCTTTGGATCTTCGGAGCTTTCTCTGTCTCACCGTGTCTCTACAGAATGAAGGACTCCTAGTGTTGCTGTTCATAGGCTGCCGGTAGTACTGCCGCCTAGAGCGGTACTACGGCAGGCAGCGGCGGTAGTACCGGGCTTAGGCACGGTAGTACCATGGGCGCCCATGGTAGTACCTCTCCTTCTGAGCGGTAGTACCGTGAGCTCTGGCCTGGCACTGCTGCGCAAGCGGTAGTAGGGGCGGATGTAATTTTTTACATCCGCGCCCTACGCGGTAGTACCGTTCTCTGGCGCGGTAGTACCGTGCAGCCTGGCCAGTCATAGCGGCATGAGCGGAAGTAGGGCAGATGTAATTTTTTACATCCGCACCCTACACGGTAGTACCGCACCTGGTTTGCGGTAGTACCGTGTTGGACTTTTGCATAGATAAAATCTCAGCGGATGTAGTCACGAATGTAAATTTTTATATCCGTGTCTACCGTGCCTGGACCGTGGTTCCCATGCGGTAGTACCGCACAGGGTTGCGGTAGCACTGCGCCAGCGGTTCCATCGCACCCTGTCGGTGCTCATCTGGTTGGGTCCAGGCCCTGCCGCACCCACGGTAGTACCGCGGTCCTCCGCCGTAGTACCGCAGGCCCGTGCGGTAGTACCGCTCCAGTGGTGCGGTAGTACCGCGGGTCATGGGCTGAGTGGTGGGTAACGGTTGGAATTGTCCCCCACTATATAAAGGGGTCTTCTTCTCCAAGAAGACTCACCTCTTCCATCCCTAAGATCCATTGTTGCTCCAAGCTCCATTTTCGCCTGATCTCTCTCCCTAGCCAATCAAACTTGTTGATTTTCTAGGGATTGATTGAGAAGGCCCCGATCTACACTTCCACGAAGAGAAATTTGATTCCCCCCACTAATCCCTTGCAGATCTTGTTACTCTTGGGTGTTTGAGCACCCTAGACAGTTGAGGTCACCGCGGAGCCATAGTCCATTGTGGTGAAGCTTCGTGGTGTCGTTGGGAGCCTCCAATTAAGTTGTGGAGATTGCCCCAACCTTGTTTGTAAAGGTTTGGTCGCCGCCTCCAAGGGCACCAATAGTGGAATCACGACATCTCGCATTATGTGAGGGTGTGAGGAGAATACGGTGTCCCTAGTGGCTTCTTGGGGAGCATTGTGCCTCCACACCGCTCCAACGGAGACGTACTTCCCCTCAAAGGGAAGGAACTTCGGTAACACATCCTTGTTTTCATTGGTTCCAGTCTTGGTTATCTCTTACATTTACTTGTGCAAGTTTTATTGTAGTCTATCCCTTGCTTGCTTGTGTGCCTATTGTTGTTGCATCATATAGGTTGCTCACCTAGTTGCATATATAGACAACCTACTTTGATGCAAAGTTTAATTCGGTAAAGAAAAGCTAAAAATTGTTAGTTGCGTATTCAACCCCCCCCCTCTAGTCAACTATATCGATCCTTCCAGCCTTGCCTTGGTTAAAGGACTTCTCAGCAAATACAGTCACCTGAGGTAAAAAGATAAAAAATGGTTAGAAAAAGAAAAGGACTATGAGAGTGCGGATAGTGTTATAGGTCTGTCCGCATTTTGCCTCCGCCAGTGACCAGGGTATTTTAAGTGTATAATTATGTACACGGGACAGACTTCACAGCTATATGGGGCAGACGGCGGAGGCCGAACTGCTAATTCAGCTCTGAGATTGATTGGTCCTGTCTAATGGAGACCGACAACTTGATGGCAGACGAAATGTGCAGCTTGATAAGGCCGCTTTGTACTTCGGCCGCAGTATCCGTAGTGTGTTCCTCTGTATGGAGGGAGCATTCCATATTTCCGTTTATCGTGATGGTGCCGTGTGGACTGGACATCTTAAGTTGGAGATAGGTGTAATGTGGGACCGCATTAAAGCGAGCAAAAGCGGTACGCCCAAGTAGTGCATAGCAGCTACTACGGAGCGGGGCGATATCGAAGGTCAAGCCTTCACTTTGAAAGTTGTCCGGCGAGCCGAAAATGACTTCCAATGTAATCGAGCCTGTGCAGTGAGCTTCTACGCTGGATATTGTTCCCTTGAAGATAGTTGTGGTGGGCCTGATTCTTGAAGGATCAATGACCATTTTGCGAATAGTGTCTTGGTAGAGTAGATTAAGGCTACTGCCGCTGTCCATAAGGACTTTCATGAGATGGAACCCATCGATAATTGGATCGAGGATGGGAGCTGCCGGATCTTCGTGAGGGATACTGGCTGGGTGGTCCTTGCGATCAAAAGTGATCGGGCGGGCTGCCCATTGGCTTAATCTTGGGGTGGCTGGCTCTATAGCGCCAACGTCCCGTAGCGCGCGCTTGTAGTCCCCTGTAGGGATGTGCGTCACGTATACCATGTTCACTGTCTTTACTTCGGGGGGGGGGGGGATTACTTCTGACCCCCGGTGTTCGGCTGGCGAGTCTCTTCGTCATCGCTGTCACTGGGCGGCCCCTTCACCTTGTGTTCGGCATTAAGCTTGCGGACTTGTTTAAAAACCCAACAACTCCTGTTGGTGTGATTGGCTGGTTTAACGAGGGTGCCGTGAATCTGGCAGGGCGGATCCAATATATTATCTAAATTGGATGGTCCATCTCTGTTTGCCTTGAATGGCTTTTCTGTTGACCGGGTTTGGAACCACTGGATCTGGCGTTGACTGCCGTGTCTTGTGTTCCTTCATTGTCATTGCGACGTTTGTGTTTATTGTGTCGTGGCTTGCCGTTGCCATCTCGAACTTCGGAAGTACCCGGATCATCGGTGTTGTTGCTTCTACGAGCGAGCCAGCTGTCTTCTCGCGCGCAAAAATGGGTCATCAGAGTGGTAAGGGCGGCCATGGATCTTGGTTTTTCTTGACCGAGGTGGCGGGCGAGCCACTCATCTCGGACGCTATGTTTAAAGGCCGTGAGGGCTTCGGCATCCGGACAATCGACAATTTGGTTCTTCGATTAAGAACCTAGTCCAGAGCTTCTTGGCAGACTCCCCGGGCTGCTGAATGATGTGACTTAGGTCATCGGTGTCCGGAGGCTGAATATATGTACCTTGGAAGTTATTGCGGAAGGCGTCTTCCAAGTCTTCCCAGCTTCCGGTGGAGATCTCGGGGAGGTTGTTCAACCAGTGTCGCGTTGGCCCCTTTAGTTTTAGTGGGAGGTATTTGATGGCGTGGAGGTCATCACCGCGGGCCATGTGGATATCGAGGAGGAAATCTTCAATCCATACTGCGCGGTCTGTTGTTCCATCATATGATTCGATATTCATGGGTTTAAACCCTTCCGGGAATTCGTGTTCCATTACTTCATCAGTGAAGCAAAGGGGGTGTGCAGCGCCTCTATATCGGGCCACGTCGCGACGTAGCTCGAATGGAGTTCGTCTGCGTTGTTTGGCCCGGGCATGGTTGTGTTTGTAACGTTTGGCTAGATGGCCGTCGTTGCACATCCGGGCACATCCCCATGATCTATAGATCGATCTTGTTTGACCTTTTCTGTTGTCTAGGTCCTGTCGCAGGTCATGTATGACCCCAAGCTATTATTTCTCTACCCTTACCGCGAGGTACGGGCTGGTGTTCGGCTAGAATTGACGCTTTGTCCCGACCACGTGGTGGTCGGTTAGCCGTATTATGTGCTGGTAGGATGGGCTCCAGCGCCTCGTCATCGAATTGGGGTAACAATTCGCGCTTCGGGTAACTTTTGGTTGGGTGCTCAAGGCCGTATTCTTTGGCTGCTAGGACATTAGTCCATCTATCATTGAGCAGATCTTAATCAGCTTGAAGCTGCTGCTGCTTCTTTTTCAGGCTCCTTGCAATGGCTATTAGCTGGCGCTTAAAGCGCTCGTGATTGAGAGGTTCCTCAGGCACGATAAAATCCTCGTTGCCATGGCTTACCTCGTCCTCGGAGAGCGGAAGGTAGTTACTGTCCTCCGAGTCTTCGTTCATGGCCTGTTCATCAGGGCTAACTCGCCCGTCTTCCTGTTCGTCCTGTTCGAAGGTTGTCTCAACGGGGTCTTCGTTGTCTTCGGCATCGTTCAGAGTATTATTTTCTCCTGTGCCGGTATTGCTGTTTTTCCCATGGTGTGGTTTAGAGCGGCGCCGCAGACGTTGACGCTTTAGCTGTATCTCAAGAGTATTGTCCTCGACTGGATCCTTTTCATTGTCGCCGTTGTTCTCTTTGGGTGTATCCACCATGTATATGTCGTACGAGGAGGTGGCTGTCCAGCGCCCTATAAGCGGTGGTCTTCATGCCTGCTCCTCTCCGGCATCATCGTCCATACTATCGATGTCTTCGAAGCCGTAATCGATCATGCCAGTTAAGTCTTGGACAGTGGCTATGAAGTGGGTAGTGGGTGGGAAGCGGAATTCTCCATCATCAGCTTCCAATCCAAACCAGATATAGTTCGACTGAGAGTCCCCTGATAAGGAGAGGGCTTTTAATGAGTTTATCACATCGCCTAAAGGTGAGTGTCGGAAGATGTCCGTGGGGCTGAATTCAACGATCAGCGCCTGATCAGGTTCGATGGGTGCATATGTACGCGGTTCGGAACCTATGGTCGGAGACGAATCCGAGGTTCCGGTGACACAGGCCCTGCTCGAGGTTGGATCTGTGTGCAGCTCTAACACTGCTGAGTCTACGGCTTCCGCGGCGGGGTTGAGCTTCCCGTCCTTAGACGACGCAATCTGCTCCGGATCCAGGGCCAGAGCAGCTATAGGCGCTATCACCTGGGCACGGTCCGATGACAGATTTAGGTCATGTTCATCATGGTGGCAGGGAGCAGTTGCCATGGGCTCGAATTCGTCGAAGATCAAGTCTCCGCGGATATCAGCAATGTAATTCAAGCTTCCAAACCTGACCTGATGGCCAGAGGCATAGCTGTCGATCTGCTCTAGATGGCCAAGCGAGTTGGCCCGTAGTGCGAAGCCGCCGAATACGAAGATCTGTCTGGGGAGGAAGACCTCCCCCTGGACTGCATTGTTGTAGATGATTGACGGGGCCATCAAACCTTTTGGTGATGACGCAGCGGAACTCTTAATGAAAGCACTAATGTCGGTGTCAAAACCGGCGGATCTCGGGTAGGGGGTCCCGAACTGTGCGTCTGAGGTTGATGGTAATAGGAGGCGGGGGACACGATGTTTACCCAGGTTCGGGCCCTCTCTATGGAGGTAATACCCTACTTCCTGCTTGATTGATCTTGATGAATATGAGTATTACAAGAGTTGATCTATCACGAGATCATAATGGCTAAAACCCTAGAGTCTAGCATGTATGATTATGATTGCCTCTACGGACTAAGCCCTCCGGTTTATATAGACACGAAGGGGACTAGGGTTGTACAAAGTCAGTTACAGAGAAAGGAATATTCATATCCGGGCGCCAAGCTTGCCTTCCACGCCAAGGAGAGCCCCATCCGAACATAGGTGAGAGTCTTCGGTCTTGTATGTTCATAGCCCATCAATCTGGCCCACGTCACATAGACCGAACGGCCAAGGACCCTTAATCCAGGACTCCCTCAGTGGCGACAAAATATAATCTAAACAATCCTAAGCAGAGCTTCACAATTTTATCTAGGGTCGATGAGTTAACCCCCGACAATCTACATAGCTCCGCCTAAACACAACATTTGCATGTACTGTAGTACTAGACTTAATATTCATGTTTCAGTTTCCTTTTCATTTTAAATATTGAATTGAGGACCATGCATGCCTTTCATTTTACTCCCTTCATCCTAAATATTAGTCTTTTTAGCGATTTCAAATGGACTGCCACATATGAATGTATATAGACATATTTTAGAGTGTAGATTCACTCATTTTGCTCTGTATGTAGTCACTTGTTGAAATCTCTAAAAAGACTAATATTTAGGAACAGAAGGAGTATTTTTGAATTCGTGTCATACATGCATGCTTTTGGAAAAATAGATGCACTATATTTATTGGATTGCTGTTGTGTTCGTGTGTGTGTGTGTGTGTGTGTGTGTGTGTGTGGTCGTATGCTTGATATATACAAAGGTTTCTCACCACCATACCGTTCATATTTTAAATTTGAATTTGCAATGAAAAACTTACTAGGGATACCATGAAATGTGAAATCCACATTGAGATCACTATATTAAAAACTCACTCTAATTCAAGAAGTCGTTATAAATCAATTACCACATTGAGATTACTATTTACAAGGAAAATACGGCATTTGTAATACACATAGGTTCGTTCGGAAATTTAAAAGATTCCTTTCGTATTCTTTTCTGAGGGATCCTTTCATATTCTCGAATGGTAGGACCCAACGGCATACCGGCCAGACCTTGGCTCGTATTGATCCTAAAAAAAACGGGCTCGTGTCCTTCTGGTGGCGTGCGTGGTACGCACATTAGCCAACCCCAACCAGTCGAGCCTCTGCGTTTCGAGTCGAAATATCTGGCGGCCAGAATTCCAGCCTTAGGAAATTCCCCTCATGTCCCGGGTCCATAATGACTACCGATGAACAATGGAGGGATGCTTTAGTAACTAGACAACGTTACCTACTATGTCGAGCACGGTTCAATTCCCTCGGTTGCCGCTACCAAGGTCACCCATCAACTGCATTGCCTAGTACTACTACTACACCAGGATGAGCATAGAATTGAGCCCATTTGTTCATGCCTACTAGTACTTGAGTTAATATATACCCTTAAAAAATTGAGTTAATATACCAGGCAATGCACTGGTACAGAGGGATTATCCTTTTACTCTGCATATATAACTTGTCTGAAGTCTAACTAGGCAAAATGTTTGACCAAATCCTTTCTTAAGAAATACAACAGGAAAGATGTATCGCTTGAAAATTTATTGCATGATGCAGGTTATGATATTGTTTCGAATCCTGGATTTTAAATTTCAGAAAATCCAAAAGTGACCAGAAATTCATGAAACTGAGCATGGTCACGTGATATGCCACAAATGTTCCTACGTAATTTTTTTCGTCAATTTGAGACAAGCTGCTTATGAGAAGTTGCACAAATAAAGAGCCAAGGTATCTTGGAACAAAGACCTGTCACGTTAAGGCGAACGCTTTCACTATTGAAACCGTGGGTGTTTACGTGCCGCCACGAGTCCCGCTTCTCATCGGCAGGTGCCGTCCGAGCAAGCGTGTGAGTCGACGGGAGGCGTGCGAGTAGAGTGCTATGCTGGCTGACAGAGTGGCGTGCGAGAAAACCGATGCGCAGGCTCACTGGGAGGCGAGCCCTTTGACCAGGCTCCGCCGCCCACCTTTGTCCCAACTGCTCCCACTTTTAATGTCGTCGGCGCCGCAGTTTAAAATCAACCCCGCACTACCATGTATTGCTACAATCTTCTCTCTTCCCCTCTGATTCTCCTGTCGTCTACTTCCAACCAGCCTGACCTATCCGGACGCCATGCCACATCATGATGGTCTGCCCTTAGTATTCCAGTTTCCTGAGGAAGACACCTAGCCGGAGTCTCAAGAACATAAGGCGGTGTGGGACGAGCTTCAACCGGCCTTGCGGGAAGACGCCGCGCCTGTCCCCGCTCCCGTCGCCCCGTCTACGCCAGCGCCATTCCCCGTGGCATTGATGGGCTGGGAGCCGCACATTGTCGCCGAGTGTCACGCCCAATATGCGATACTATCCTAAAGAGACTTGAAGGTCCCACAAGGATAGAACCGCATATTGAAACGCTTTTGCAAGGTGGATATCATTACATCAACATTACATAATAGATGGGGATACATACAAGAGGCATACAATGCCACACGAATACAACATCATCTTACATAAGAGCACCATCCGACTACGGATGAAACACAAACAGAAACTCAAACAACATCCACCCTGCTAGCCCAGGCTGCCGACCTGGAACCTATCCCCTGATCGAAGAAGAAGCAGAAGAAGAACTCCAAAACAGGCAAACATCACTCTCGCGTCATGATCATCGCATAAACATGTACCTGCAATTGTTGTTGTAGTAATCTGTGAGCCATGAGGACTCAGCAATCCCATTACCATGGGTATGAAGACTAGCAAAGCTTAATGGGAAAGGAAGGGGTAAAGTGGTGAGGTTGCAGCAGCGGCTAAGCATATATGGTGGCTAACATACGCAAATGAGAGCGAGAAGAGGAGCAAAGGAACGGTTGTGAACTAGTAATGATCAAGAAGTGATCCTGAACTCCTACTTACGTCAAGCATAACCCAAAACCGTGTTCACTTCCCGGACTCCGCCGAAAAGAGACCATCACGGCTACACACGCGGTTGATGCGTTTTAATTCAGATCTGGTGTCAAGTTATCTACAACCGGACATTAACAAATTCCCATCTACCACATAACCGCGGGCACGGCTTTCGAAAGATAATACCCTGCAGGGGTGTCCCAACTTAGCCCATGATAAGCTCTCGCGATCAACGAAGGATATACCTTCTCCCAGGAAGACCCGATCAGTCTCGGAATCCCCGGTTACAAGACATTACGACAATGGTAAAACAAGACCAGCAAGACCGCCCGATGCGCCGACAATCCCGATAGGAGCTGCAGATATCTCATTCTCAGGGCAACACCGGATGAACACTACGTACAACTAAAACCAGACCTCGAGTTTCCCCGAGGTGGCGCTGCAAGTGGCTCTGGTTCGGACCAACACTTAGACAAGCATTGGACCGGGGGGGGGGGGGGCTATAATAAAGATGACCCTTGGGTTAATTACTCCCAAGGGAAAGGTAGGTGGTGGTGAGGCAAATGGTGAAACCAAGGTTGGGCCTTGCTGGAGGAGTTTTATTAAAAGCGAACTGTCAAGGGGGTCCCATAAATCACCCGACCGCGTAAGGAACGCAAAATCCGGGAACATAACACCGGCATGGCGGAAACTAGGGCGGCAAGAGTGGAACAAAACACCAGGCATAAGGCCGAGCCTTCCACCCTTTACCAAGTATATAGATGCATTAATAATATAAGAGATATTGTGATATCCCAACATAACCCTGTCCACCATGGTGTTGGGGAACGTAGCAGAAATTCAAAATTTTCCTACGTGTCACCAAGATCCATCTATGGAGAAACCAGCAACGAGGGGAAGGAGAGTGCATCTACATACCCTTGTAGATCGCTAAGCGGAAGCGTTCAAGAGAACGGGGTTGAAGGAGTCGTACTCGTCGTGATCGAAATCACCGGAGATCCTAGTGCCGAACAGACGACACCTCCGCGTTCAACACACGTACAGCCCGGTGACGTCTCCCATGCCTTGATCCAGCAAGGAGAGAGGGAGAGGTTGAGGAAGACTCCATCCAGCAGCAGCACAATGGCGTGGTGGTGGTGGAGGAGCGTGGCAATCCTGCAGGGCTTCGCCAAGCACCGTGGGAGAGGAGGAGTACTGGGGAGAGGGGGAGGGCTGCGCCAGAACTTGTGGTGCGGCTGCCCTCCCACCCCCCACATATATATAGGGGCAAGGGAGAGGGGGGCCGGCCCCCTCAGATCCAATCTGAGGAGGGGGCGGCGGCCAAGGGGGGGAGGAGTGCCTCCCAAGTCAAGTGGAGGCCCTCCCCCTTAGGGTTTTCCCTCTCCCATGCGCATGGGCCTTGGGGGGGCTGGTGCCCCTGGCCCATTAAGGCTAGGGCGCCCCCCTACAGCCCATGCTACTGTATTGGACGTGGTGGAACAATTTCCGGACCTCCGGACCGCTCCGGAATCCTCCGGAACCTTCTGGAAGCTTCCCGTACAATACCAAAAAAAACCCGAACTTTTTTCGGAACCCGAACAACAACTTTCCATATATAAATATTTACCTCCGGACCATTCCGGAACTCCTCGTGACGTCTGGGATCTCATCCGGGACTCCGAACAACATTCGGTAACCACATATAAACTTCCTTTATAACCCTAGCGTCATCGAACCTTAAGTGTGTAGACCCTACGGGTTCGGGAGACATGTAGACATGACCGAGACGTTCTCCGGTCAATAACCAACAGCGGGATCTGGATACCCATGTTGGCTCCCACATGTTCCACGATGATCTCATCGGATGAACCACGATGTCAAGGACTCATTCGATCCCATATACAATTCCCTTTGTCTAACGGTATTGTACTTGCCCGAGATTCGATCGTCGGTATACCGATACCTTGTTCAATCTCGTTACCGGCAAGTCTCTTTACTCGTTCCGTAACACATCATCCCGTGATCAACCCCTTGGTCACATTGTGCACATTATGATGATGTCCTACCGAGTGGGCCCAGAGATACCTCTCCGTTTACACGGAGTGACAAATCCCAGTCTCGATTCGTGCCAACCCAACAGACACTTTCGGAGATACCTGTAGTGCACCTTTATAGCCACCCAGTTACGTTGTGACGTTTGATACACCCAAAGCATTCCTACGGTATCCAGGAGTTGCACAATCTCATGGTCTAAGGAAATGATACTTGACATTAGAAACGCTTTAGCATACGAACTACACGATATTTGTGCTAGGCTTAGGATTGGGTCTTGTCCATCACATCATTCTCCTAATGATGTGATCCTGTTATCAACGACATCTAATGTCCATGGTCAGGAAACTGTAACCATCTGTTGATCAACGAGCTAGTCAACTAGAGGCTTACTAGGGACATGGTGTTGTCTATGTATCCACACATGTATCTGAGTTTCCTATCAATACAATTATAGCATGGATAATAAACGATTATCATGAACAAGGAAATATAATAATAACTAATTTATTATTGCCTCTAGGGCATATTTCCAACAGTCTCCCACTTGCACTAGAGTCAATAATCTAGTTCACATCGCCATGTGATTAACACTCACAGGTCACATTGCCATGTGACCAACATCCAAAGAGTTTACTAGTGTCAATAAACTAGTTCACATCATCATGTGATTAAGACTCAATGAGTTCTGGGGTTTGATCATGTTTGCTTGTGAGAGAGGTTTTAGTCAACGGGTCTGCAACATTCAGATCCGTATGTACTTCGCAAATCTCTAGGTAATATTGTAAATGCTGCTTCCACACTCCACTTGGAGCTATTCCAAATGGTTGCTCCACTATACGTATCCGGTTTGCTACTCAGAGTCATACGGATAGGTGTTAAAGCTTGCATCAACGTAACCCTTTACGCCGAACTCTTTATCACCTCCATAATCGAGAAACATGTCCTTATTACTCCAAGGACAATTTTGACCGCTGTCCAATGATCCATTCCTGGATCACTCTTGTACCCCTTTGCCAGACACGTGGCAAGGCATACATCAGGTGCGGTACTCAGCATAGCATATTATAGAGCCTACGTCTGAAGCATAGGGGACGACCTTCGTCCTTTCTCTCTTTTCTGCCATGGTCGAGCTTTAAGTCTTGACTTCATACCTTACATCTTAGGCAAGAAATCCTTCTTTGACTGATCCATCTTGAACACCTTCAAGATCATGTCAAGGTATATGCTCATTTGAAATTACCATTTAGCGTTTTTGATCTATCCTCATAGATCTTGATGCTCAATGTTCAAGCAGCTTATTCCAGGTTTTCTATTGAAAAACACTTTTCAAATAACCCTATATGCTTTCCAGAAATTCTACATCATTTCTGATCAACAATACGTCAACAACATATACTCATCAGATCTATAGTGCTCCCACTCACTTCTTTGGAAATACAAGTTTCTCATAAACTTTGTATAAATCCAAAATCTTTGATCATCTCATCAAAGCGTACATTCCAACTCCGAGATGCTTGCTCCAGTCCTTAGAAGGATCGCTGGAGCTAGCATACCTTTTAGCATCCTTAGGATCGACAAAACCTTTCTGATTGTATTGCATACAACCTTTCCCTACGAAAACTGGTAAGGAAACTCGTTTTGACATCCATCTGCTAGATTTCATAAATGCAGCTAATGCTAACATGATTCCGACGGACTTAAGCATCGCTACGGATGAGAAAATCTCATCGTAGTCAACTCCTTGAACTTGTGAAGAACTCTTTGCCACAAGTCGAGCTTCATGGACGGTGACATTACCGTCCATGTACGTCTTCTTCTTAAAGATCCATTTATCTCAATGGCTTGCCGATCATCGGGCAAGTCCACCAAAGTTCATGCTTTGTTCTGATACATGGATCCTATCTCGGATTTCATGGCTTCTAACCATTTGTCGGAATATGGGTCCACCATTGCTTCTCCATAGTTCGTAGGTTCATTGTTGTCTAGCAACATGACCTTCAAGACAGGATTACTGTACCACTCTGAAGTAGTATGCATCCTTGTCACCCTACGAGGTACGGTAGTGACTTGATCTGAAACTTCATGATCACTATCATAAGCTTCTACTTCAATTGGTGTAGGCGCCACAGGAACAACTTCCTGTGCCCTGCTACACACTAGTTGAAGTGACGGTTCAATAACCTCATCAAGTCTCCACCATGCTCCCACTCAACTTTCCGAGACAAACTTTTCCTCGACAAAGGACCCGATTCAAGAAACAATCCCTATTGCTTTCGGATCTGAATTAGGAGGTATACCCAACTATTTTGGGTGTCCTATGAAGATGCATTTTATCCGCTTTGGGTTTGAGCTTATCAACCTGAGACTTTTTCACATAAGCGTCGCAACCCCAAACTTTTAAGAAATGACAACTTAGGTTTCTCCAAACCATACTTCAAACGGTGTCGTCTCAACGGAATTACGTGGTGCCCTATTAAAGTGAGTGCGGTTGTCTCTAATGCCTAACCCATGAACGATAGTGGTAATTCGATAAGAGACATCATGGTACGCACCATATCCAATAGGGTGCAACTATGATGTTCGGACACACCATCACACTATGGTGTTCCAGGCGGTATTAATTCTGAAACAATTTCTACAATGTCTTAATTGCGTGCCAAAGCTCGTAACTCAGATACTCATCTCTATGATCATATCATAGACATTCTATCCTCTTGTCACGATGATCTTCAACTTCACTCTGAAATTACTTGAACCATTCAATAATTCAGACTTGTGTTTCATCAAGGAAATATACTCAACATCTACTCGAATCATCTGTGAAGTAAGAACATAACAATATTCACTGCATGCCTCAGCACTCATTGGACTGCACACATCAAAATGTGTTACTTTCAACGAGTTGCTATCTTGTTCCATTTTACTGAAAAATGAGGCTTTTTAGTCATCTTGCCCATGTGGTATGATTTGCATATCTCAAGTGATTCAAAATCAAGTGAGTCCAAACGATCCATCTGCATGGAGTTTCTTCATGCGTATACACCAATAGACATGGTTCCCATGTCTCAAACTTTTCAAAACGAGTGAGTCCAAAGATCCATCAACATGGAGCTTCATGCGTTTTATACCAATATGACTTACATGGCAGTGCCACAAGTAAGTGGTACTATCATTACTATCTTATATCTTTTGGCATGAAAATGTGTATCACTACGATCGAGATTCAATAAACCATTCCTTTAGGTGCAAGACCATTGAAGGTATTATATTCAAATAAATAGAGTAACCATTATTCTCCTTAAACGAATAACCGTATTGCGATAGACATAATCCAATCATGTCTATGCTCAACGCAAACACCAAATCTCGATGGTAGAGGGAGCGTGCGATGCTTGATCACATCAACCTTGGAAACACTTCCAACACATATCGTCAGCTCACCTTTAGCTAGTCTCCGTTTATTCCGTAGCTTTTATTTCGAGTTACTAACACTTAGCAACCGAACCGGTATCTAATACCCTGGTGCTACTAGGAGTACTAGTAAAGTACATATTAACATAATGTATATCCAATATACTTCTATCGACCTTGCTAGCCTTCTTGTCTACCAAGTATCTAGGGTAATTCTGCTTCAGTGGTTGTTCCCCTTATTACAGAAGCCCTTAGTCTCGGGTTTGGGTTCAACCTTGGGCTTTTTCACTAGAGCAGCAGCTGATTTGCCGTTTCATGAAGTATCCCTTCTTGCCCTTGCCCTTCTTGAAACTAGTGGTTTTACTAACCATCAACAATTGATGCTCCTACTTGACTTCTACTTACGCGGTGTCAAACATCGCGAGTACTTCAAGGATCATCATATCTATCCCTGATATGGTATAGTTCATCATGAAGCTCTAGCAGCTTGGTGGCAATGACTTTGGAGAAACATCACTATCTCATCTGGAAGATCAACTCCCACTCGATTAAAGTGATTGTTGTACTCAGACAATCTGAGCACAAGCTCAACGATTGAGCTTTTCTCCCGTAGTTTGCGGGCTAAGAAAATCGTCGGAGGTCTCATACCTCTTGACGTGGGCATGAACCTAAAATCTCAATTTCAGCCCTCGAAACATCTCATATGTTCCGCGATGTTTCGACAACGTCTTTGGTGCCTCAACTCTAAACCGTTTAACTGAACTATCATGTAGTTATCAAAACGTGTATGTCTGATGTTCGCAACATCCACAAACGACGTTTGGGGTTCAGCACACTGAGCGGTGCATTAAGGACATAAGCTTTCTACTGTCCGCATAATCGCTATTGTCAACTTTCAACTATATTTTCTCTAGGAACATATCTAAACAGTGGAACTAAAGCGCGAGCTTACGACATAATTTGCAAAGATCTTTTGACTATGTTCAGGATAATTAAGTTCATCTTATGAACTCCCACTCAGATAGACATCCCTCTAGTCATCTAAGTGATTACATGATCCGAGTCAACTAGGCCGTGTCCGATCATCACGTGAGACAGACTAGTCATCATCGGTGAACATCTTCATGTTGATCGTATCCTCCATATGACTCATGCTCGACCTTTCGGTCTCTGTGTTCCGAGGCCATGTCTGTACATGCTAGGCTCGTCAAGTTAACCCTAAGTGTTTTGCATGTGTAAAACTGTCTTACACCCGTTGTATGTGAACGTAAGGATCTATCACACCCGATCATGACGTGGTGCTTCGAAACGACGAACTTTAGCAACAGTGCACAGTTAGGGGAGAACACTTCTTGAAATTGTTGTAAGGGATCATCTTATTTACTACCGTGGTTCTAAGTAAACAAGATGCATAAACATGATAAACATCAGATGCAATCAAATAGTGACATGATATGGCCAATATCATTTTGCTCCTTTTGATCTCCATCTTCGGGGCTCCATGATCATCATCGTCACCGGCATGACACCATGATCTCCATCATCATGATCTCCATCATCGTATCTCCATGAAGTTGTCTCGCCAACTTATTACTTCTACTACTATGGCTACCAGTTAGCAATAAAGTAAAGTAATTACATGGCGTTGTTCAATGACACGCAGGTCATACAATAAATTAAGACAACTCCTATGGCTCCTGCCGGTTGTCATACTCATCGACATGCAAGTCGTGATTCCTATTACAAGAACATGATCAATCTCATACATCACATATCATTCATCAAATTCTTCCTGGCTATATCACATCACATAGCATACCCTGCAAAAACAAGTTAGACGTCCTCTAATTGTTGTTTGCATGTTTTACATGGCTGCTATGGGTTTCTAGCAAGAACGTTTCTTACCTACGCAACACCACAACGTGATATGCCAATTGCTATTTACCCTTCATAAGGACCCTTTTCATCGAATCCGTTCCGACTAAAGTGGGAGAGACTGGCACCCGCTATCCACCTTATGCACCAAGTGCATGTCAATCGGTGGAACCTGTCTCACGTAAGTGTACGTGTAAGGTCGGTCCAGGCCGCTTCATCCCACAATACCGTCGAAACAAGATTGGACTAGTAACGGTAAGCATATTGAACAAAATCAACACCCACAACTACTTTGTGTTCTACTTGTGCAAAGAATCTACGCAATAGACCTAGCTCATGATGCCACTGTTGGGGAACGTAGCAGAAATTCAAAATTTTACTACATGTCACCAAGATCCATCTATGGAGAAACCAGCAACGAGGGGAAGGAGAGTGCATCTACATACCCTTGTAGATCGCTAAGCGGAAGCGTACAAGAGAACGGGGTTGAAGGAGTCGTACTCGTCGTGATCCAAATCACCGGAGATCCTAGTGCCGAACGGACGACACCTCCGCGTTCAACACACGTACAGCCCGGTGACGTCTCCCATGCCTTGATCCAGCAAGGAGAGAGGGAGAGGTTTGAGGAAGACTCCATCCAGCAGCAGCACAATGGCGTGGTGGTGGTGGAGGAGCATGGCAATCCTGCAGGGCTTCGCCAAGCACCGCGGGAGAGGAGGAGTACTGGGGAGAGGGGGAGGGCTGCGCCAGAACTTGTGGTGCGGCTGCCCTCCCACCCCCCACATATATATAGGGGCAAGGGAGAGGGGGGCCGGCCCCCTCAGATCCAATCCGAGGAGGGGGCAGCGGCCAAGGGGGGGAGGAGTGCCTCCCAAGTCAAGTGGAGGCCCTCCCCCTTAGGGTTTTCCCTCTCCCATGCGCATGGGCCTTGGGGGGGCTGGTGCCCCTGGCCCATTATGGCTAGGGCGCCCCCCTATAGCCCATGCTACTATATTGGACGTCGTGGAACAATTTCCGGACCTCCGGAATCCTCCGGAACCTTCTGGAAGCTTCCCGGTACAATACCAAAAAAAACCCGAACTTTTTCCGGAACCCGAACAACAACTTTCCATATATAAATCTTTACCTCCGGACCATTCGGAACTCCTCGTGACGTCCGGGATCTCATCCGGGACTCCGAACAACATTCGGTAACCACATACAAACTTCCTTTATAACCCTAGCGTCATCGAACCTTAAGTGTGTAGACCCTACGGGTTCGGGAGACATGTAGACATGACCGAGACGTTCTCCGGTCAATAACCAACAGCGGGATCTGGATACCCATGTTGGCTCCCACATGTTCCACGATGATCTCATCGGATGAACCACGATGTCAAGGACTCATTCGATCCCGTATACAATTCCCTTTGTCTAACGGTATTGTACTTGCCCGAGATTCGATCGTCGGTATACCGATACCTTGTTCAATCTCGTTACCGGCAAGTCTCTTTACTCGTTTCGTAACACATCATCCCGTGATCAACCCCTTGGTCACATTGTGCACATTATGATGATGTCCTACCGAGTGGGCCCAGAGATACCTCTCCGTTTACACGGAGTGACAAATCCCAGTCTCGATTCGTGCCAACCCAACAGACACTTTCGGAGATACCTGTAGTGCACCTTTATAGCCACCCAGTTACGTTGTGACGTTTGATACACCCAAAGCATTCCTACGGTATCCGGGAGTTGCACAATCTCATGGTCTAAGGAAATGATACTTGACATTAGAAAATCTTTAGCATACGAACTACACGATCTTTGTGCTAGGCTTAGGATTGGGTCTTGTCCATCACATCATTCTCCTAATGATGTGATCCTGTTATCAAGGACATCTAATGTCCATGGTCAGGAAACCGTAACCATCTGTTGATCACCGAGCTAGTCAACTAGAGGCTTACTAGGGACATGGTGTTGTTTATGTATCCACACATGTATCTGAGTTTCCTATCAATACAATTATAGCATGGATAACAAACGATTATCATGAACAAGGAAATATAATAATAACTAATTTATTATTGCCTCTAGGGCATATTTCCAACACATGGAGCAATCTTCAACTTCACCTGCAACTAACAACGCTATAAGAGGGGCTGAGCAAAGCGGTAACATAGCCAAACAACGGTTTTCTAGGAAGGGTGTCAAAGGTTAGAGGTTGATGGCAATATGGGAGCCTTGATAGAACAAGGGATAGGTAGCGCAGCATAGCGATAGAACGAAGCAACTAGCATATCAATGATAGTAGTGAGATCCAGGGTAGCGGTCATCTTGCCTAAAATCCCGCAAGAAAGGAGAACGAGTCCATGAAGAAGATGAAGCCACGAAGACGAACCAAGCGTAGACGAACAAATCCTCACGATCGCAACGTAACGGGAACTATCGAGAAGAAGCACACAACAAGGTAAACACACCACACATATAAATGACATGATGCACAACCAAGCATGATGCATGACAAATCTACATAAAGCTACTCATGGCAAGAGACGATGCAAACAAGAGCAACACATCAAAGCAAGTTTAAATGAGGCCGGGAACAACGTATAACAAATCATGTAAGTCCTCATATGCAAATTTCGAAATTGGTCCAGATCTGAATAAACCTTATGTTCAAGTTGTTAAACAGCAAGTTAAGATGCACCAAGATGATCTACACGAGATTCTAGTCAAGTTACATATAAAGTTCATTTAATTCGGAGCTACGGCCTAGAAGATATGAGCAAAACAAGTTAAACATGGAATTGATGCAAAATGCATACAAACATCAAGCAAACACTCTAAAAATATGGATGCAACCTGATAATATGAAACTACATGCAAAATCAAGCAAGTTTCATATAGAGCACACTCAAAACGGAGCAACGGTTCAACACATACACTATATACAAGTTTAAAGGACAAACTGTCCAAAACAGCAACTAGGCATCTAGCAAGCATCAAAACATTATGCTACAGCACCTCAATATAATAACAAAAGCCATGGGCATGATGTACAGGTAAAGCATGACAAAACATGAACACTGAGCTATCTCCAGAAATCACTAGAACATGCTCAAAAGGACATGGCAAGATTGCAAATAATAACAGTTTCAGTCATTAGCAGAAATAACATCAGGTGGCAATGTTTAGAGCTATCAAACTCCATGTTACAGAAACTTATCATGGAAAACAAAGGCATGGAATGAATCTACTAGTTGCATTAACAAAAGTCCCTTACTGACCATGAGCCAAAAAGGAACAGAAGATATGATGGCACCCATGTAAACATGGCAAGTTATATGATAGATTCATACATGGCAGGAACAACGATAAGTAGGCATGTTGGTGAGCTTGAACCACTCACCACAGAGCAAAACATGGCATGTCAAAGCAAACAACAGTAATAATACATGTTTTAGAAGCTAAGCATGGCAAGAGCAAGTTCATACGGTACATGGATCACTAGAAAAGTTCATGGAAAACTGAACTTAATGTTAACAGACTGACAACAACATTATTTAGCAAGTTTGGAGCAAGATAACAATAAGCTACAGCAGGCTATAAATGCAACTAGGGGCATGGATGGATAGAGCATGACATGTATAACAAATCATCCTTAGTGAGCATCTCCAGATTATGCATAGAATGACTTGTAGCAGCAGGTTTACGTAGCAACAAAATGTAACAGAATCAGCCTAGCAAAACAGCAACAGCAAGTACCCTACTTAACAAGCTCGATGCACTCACTACAAGACTCACAAAAATACATGGATGGCACCCCTGTAAATATGGCATGGCATAGATCAAAACACATGTAGAGCTCATGCTCATAGGATGCACACATCAAGTGCAACAAAAATGACAAATCATCAAGTTATAACAGTTTCAGTAGATTAACATCATATAGCACTCTTGCAACGATGATTCAGGCATCAAAATGGACTCAAATGAACATGATGCAATGGAATGAAATGAAGTACTCGTTGAGGCGAACAATTTGATATGGTACACACCCAAAACGGAGCAGTATGCAGCAAGTTATGATGCGATGAACATGGCATGATAATGTGAAAAACTAGGGACTTAGGGAAAACTCGGGGGTCAACCTGCGAGATCCGGATCTGGATCTGCACACGGATTTCGAAGATCGCCGGAGTTGGCCTGGATCTCGCCGGAGAAGATGAACTCGGGGCGGGGAAATCCGGATCCGGCGAGGAGGAAGGCGGGGAGAGCGCGGGGAGGCCGGGAGGCGAGGAGCTCCGGGCGGCGCGGAGCCTCGCGCGGGAGAAGGCGGCGGGACCGAGTCCAGCGGCGGCGGCGTGCCGCGGCGGAGGCCGGCGAGAGCTTCGACGGAGACGACGAGGGGCGAGGCGCGACGGTGCTTGGCAGGGCCGGCGGGGCGGAGACCGGGGCGGCGGAGGCGGCGGCCGCGGGGCGCGGAGGCGAGCGGGCGGCGGGGCCGGCGAGCTCCGGTGGCGACGGGATGGCGATCGGCGGCGGGGAGCGCGCTCGGGGCGGCTCGGGCCCCGATGGGCTCGGGCGGGCCTGCCCCGGGCCTGGGCGGGCCGCGGCGGACGGGGGCGACGCGGGAGGCCACGTGGCGGCGCGCCATAGGCTGCGGGCGGCGGCGGAGATGCGTCCGGCGCGGACGGACATGTCCGGGCGCGGCGGAGGGCGATTTTTAGGGTTAGGGTGGAATTCATCCGCGAATTTGGACGGGGAGGGCATATTTATAGATAGAGGGAGCTAGGAGAGTCCAAATGGGGTGCGGTTTTCGCCCACACGATCGTGATCGAACGACCGAGAGCATGGAGGGGAGTTTGCTGGGTTTTGGGCCGCTTTGGAAGGGTGTTGGGCTGCAACACAAAGAGGGCTTTTACGGTTACCCGGTTAACCGTTGGAGTATCAAACGAACTCCAAATGGCACGAAACTAGACGGGCGGTCTACCGGTGGTGTACCAAGGCCGCTTGGCAAATCACGGTCCATTTCGAGGACGTTTAATACCCGCACATGAAAAGAGGCAAAAGGGGGCGCCGGAGGACATAGGAGTGCCGGATTGCAAAACGGACAACGGGGAAAATGCTCGGATGCATGAGACGAACACGTATGCAAAATGAGGTGCACATGATGACATGATAAAATGCAACACGCAAGCAAATGACAAGGCAACTACGGCGAATAACTGGCGGACACCTGGCGCATCGAATCTGGGGTGTTACAAGTCTCCTCCACTAACAAGAGATCTCGGGCCTTGCTTGAAGCTAGGGCCAATGTACAGGAGTACGCCAACAACGGCGCAAGACGCAACCATCGTCGTCGTCATCGGTTAGTGGCCCGACGACACATAGAGCATGGCAGAGCAGCCGTTTCCCACTGCAAGATACCCCCGCTGCCACCGCGGTGTAATCTAAATTTGCCATGAAAAACATTCAGATTGCCATGGTTAAAATCTGAACGTTTATCATTTCCGTTTATTTTAGATCGATCGTCATATGATTGTAAAGTCGGAGTCAGACTGAATGAAATCTAAGGTTTGATCGATTGAATGTTCTGCTAGAGCCGTATCAAATTAAATATAAAACGTCATCAAGCCACATGTTCCTTCTCATCCAACGACCTAGATTGCTTCAATGTCGAACGCTTAACATGTTTAGCGTGCAGTTAATTTCATGCCAAAATAGTGCTAATCACATAATAACACACAAATAATATCCTACTTAATATCCGCATGCACTTAATATACTTCCAAATTAACGTGCATTGCACGTACACATTCACTAGTACTACTAATACGTGAAACTGGTGCCATAACTCATGAATGCGTCTAGATATAGTCAACGGCAACATCACCCGCGAGTTCTTCGTGTTTGCCTGTGCATCTAAACGCAAAAGGGGAGGAGAGAGAGAGAGAGAGCACACATGGAACCCACCAGTAAGTGAAGGCGAATAGTACGTGCTAACGAGCCGGTCCCACCAATGTACTTAAAATAATATTACATGTTATCCATTAAATAGGCTGTGGTAATAAAAACATTATATGAACAAAGGGGGGTACAACAAACATTGATGTTCTACGTATGTTGCCTATTGACGTGCGACTTGCAGGCCCTGGTCACATGTTCGATCCTCGTCCTTTATTTTTTAATTTGTATATGGGTCCAAATTTGTTTCATGACAGGTGGGCCCCTCGGTGGTGTAGTTTGTAACACTTTAATTTGTGGGTCGAAATTTGTTCAATTCCAGGTGGACTATTGGTGTGTAGTTTTGTAGCTTATTTGTAATAATTAAAGAGAACAACAGAGTTTCTTGTAATAATTCCATGGTGCAATGTGGAAGGCGAGAAAGGACATGCGAGAGAGCGATGACCGAGCCAGAGGGAAATTAATTGGGGGGGGTGCGGGGGTTGCAACGGTGTTTGGAGTAGTTGTGTGCCGAATGCTACGAAAATATAATCTAAACCCACCGGAATAAATGCCTCACAAATTAATCCAAGGTTGGAGTCCCCCTCGCAATGTAAATAGCTCTGGCTTTGCGAGGGTTGGAGAAGTAGCTTCAATGTGTGGAAGATACGGCGTGAGAAAGCGAGGTCAGTCGAGAGACATATAGATAGAGAGACAAAGTGAGTGTGGTCCGACATTCATTGAAAAGATATATATGCTTTGGAGAGATATTGTCCGATTGAGCTTTGGGAAGAGTGAGGGCTGTAAGATAGAGCTTGAGAGATGATCCAGTCACAGACATATAATATATTTTGTGCGTGGGAGGAAGCAAGGTCAATCGATTACATATATAAAGGGAGAGAGATTGAGCGAGTGTGGGTCGTTGTGCGATCGAAAGAGTGAGATGGGTTGGAGACAGTGACCTAGATAGACAATGTGAGTGAGAGAGTATACAATATGAATATGTCGAATCGGGCTCAAACGTGGAGATATATTGTTAGTGTCCGAGAAAGAGCGAGGTCAATCGAGACACACACACACACACACACACACAGAGAGAGAGAGAGAGAGAGAGATTGAGTGAGCATGGCCCGCCATGTGGTCTAAAGAGCAGGGGCGGCTTGGATGGACTGACCTAGATAGATAATGTGCATGAGAGATTATAAAGTGTGTGGATCAAGGCCCGAACAGGGAGATATATCATTTGTGTGTGAAATAAAACGAGGTTAATTGAGACTCAGATAAAGAGAGTGAGATTGAGTGAGTGTGGCCCGCTGTGCAGAATAAAGAGTGAGACAGTCTCGAGGGAGTGGCCTAGATAGACAACATGCGTGCATGCACACGAGAGGTTGGGGGGCTAGATAGGCAATGCATGTATCTAGCGAGAGGGGTGGGAGGGAGGGAGAGAGAGAGCTCGGCATGGGGTGCAATGGCGGTTGTGTGAGGTAAATACATTTGGTAACAAAGTGTAAAAAGGAAGTTGTGTAGTTGAGAGAGTTAGAGATCGAAACATGGAGAGAAAGAATGAACGTGTGTCAGAAACTGATAGCTTCCTAATATGGTTAGGAGAGGAAGATTGACCGATACAGGGAGTATGTAGTTTGTGTGCCGGGGGGGAGGGGGGCTAGAAACAACATTCGAATGTAGATAGTACGAGACTTAATATCGATGTTTCAATTTGGTGTACATTGTAAGATTTGAACTGAGGACCATGCATATGGGTAATTATTTCGAATTTGTGCCATACTAGGTTTGGAAAAGTTGACATTGACTCGATTGTTGTGCTATTTACTAGCAAGAGGCCAATGCGTTGCATGGAACATCAGGATGCATTTATACGAGCTTTATCTCGTGGGAGACGAAGATGAACGAGGGAAGTCCTTATCTGCAAATGTGGAGAGGGGTGCGGGTATCTTTTTGCAAAATTGTCATAGTTTGCTTTCTATCGGTCAGATATAGATCGAATGGTCTATATTGCAGGATGGCAGGCACACCATCATGACCAACTCGGTTTTTTTATAAGAGTAGATATTAGGTCATATGTTTGAATCCATCCAAAGTTTTCGCACTACCATGGTGTTCAACATATACATATGAATTTGTATTAAAAAAAGTAGCATGGATACCGTGAAATGCGAAATCCACGTTAGAATTGGAGATCGCTATGTGACACACACTCTAATTCAAATAACTAATTATGTGACACACACTCTAATCCACGTTAGCGTGGATATTGTTTCGATTTTTTTTCAAATAACTCCTCATTAATTAATTTATAGTATCTCGTTTCAAATGACTAATTATTTGCAAGGAAAACACGGGCATGGTAATACATACAGATTCGTTTGCAAATGAAAGAAGATTCATTTGCATTCTCAAATGTAGGCGCACCAAGCAGACCAAGGTCGTGTCGTGGTGGCCGCGTGTGTCGTACGGACGCTTAGCACCTAGCCACCCACCCCCTCCCCCCCAAAAAAACGACGACAAAATAAGTTCGCGCTTCCATGTTTTGGATTGAAATATCTGGCGGCCCCAAGCAAAATATCCCTTCTCCACCATCCCCTTCCGCGCCCAGATTGCTCAAATCCCTAATTCGCCGCCAACCCAAGCAAAGTTTGAATCGCCCCTCGTCTCATCTCTTTCCCCACCTCTGTGCCAGACGACAATGACGAAGACGACGGTCGCACTTCACCACCGCACCGAAGCTACCTCATCTACGCCCTCGTCCACCGCACCGGGTGGTCCACCGACAACGTTGGCCGCTGCAACTGACGTGCCTCACAGACGCCAACTTCCACCGCATCAGGTGCGCTTCACCGACGCCATCTCCCACCTCACCGGGGCTACTTCACCGAGCACATCGTCGCACCTCTGCCCCCCGTGGCCGTTGGGGCTTCACCAACGATCTCGTCCACCGGATCGTAGCGCTCTGCTGCCACTCAAGATCTGCATCCATGCGCGGCCAGCAAACGCTAGCACATCACCCTCAACGACTCTGAAGTGACCCGCACGCTAGCTAGGTGAGCATGCCCAAATGCCGGCCCGAACTAGGTATCCACACATCACTCCCTTGTGCACTGTTCCGACGATGTTTGGATATCCTTTCACTGCTCTCTTAGCTTACACGCCTATGCAACTCTGACTTTAACTCTTATTTCTTCCGGAGATATCATCTGAAACAAGCAAACACATTTTTTAGCGAAGCATGACGGCGCTACGGGATCTGATACACATCCTGCACACCTGTATAACCTTGTAAGTATCTGTCCTCTGGAACAACAACAAGGTTGATTCCTCTTATTTGATCAACCATTTGCCGTGTCAAAAATGCAGAGAGGGATGCAAGGAGCACAAGGCCTACACATCCAAGCAAGTGGTAACATGGACTTGTACATGGAACATCCAAAGCGCAAGCAGAGCTGCAGTGAGCCTGTACAACGAGCTAGCGTGAGTCCCTGCATTTCATTTAATTTGTACTGGCATGCGTGTATGATTTGTGTGCGGTGGCGGATCCATGAATTCAAGTTACCAGCGGCGAACATTTAACTTAAAAAATACGAAGGCACTTGCACTCCGGAAATCAACATAACTTAAGAAATGTGAAGCTACATGCACTTAGAAAACCAGCTAATGATTCAAAGTAGTTCAGATTATAAAACACTAGATGATGTAACCACCAAAAAACACAAAATGCAACATGGTGTACAAGGACTACTAACATGGTCTATACCTGCTTGAATTATTCGTTCTCTGGCTGAAAATATCGAAGTGTAATTGCACCTATAACCAGTGTGCAAACTGCATATCAATATATCTATCCTGCACAAGTATGCCCATAGTTTCAAACAACATATTAGAAAAGTATTTATGCTACGTTGTCATGATACGGGGACTTTCAGGTAGATGGCCTCGATGTTTCCTCAAGCCATGAAAATGTACTATGATTTGCTTCTCATCGATGCCTGCAAATCTCTATGTCTCTCTCAACATAGCAGATCATCATTAGACACTAAATCCTTCAATTGGAGCTTGCAAAATGCTTGCATTAGATTCCTCATTACACACTATATGTTCATCACCAGGAGCATGTAAAATGTTTGCATCAAATCCTTCAATAGCAATCTGTTCACTAGACACTTCAGGCTCAAGAACAACATGAGCTTGTATGTTTGCATCGGAAACTTGATTAGATACATCATATTCAGCCAGTTCAGTATTGATTGGGGGAATTATAAAATAAGCAGAAATTGGTTTCATTTTCTCATAGATTCCCTACATACAAGCAGTTTTACAACACCGTCAGGTTTAACTGTTGGCCAGAAATTGAACAGTTGAATTAGATATAATCAGGGATGTGATGTACTTGCTCGTTGCACATGCTGCTCTTGCAAGCTGCGACTGTCCATTTGCACAAGCTCAATGCCATGCCCGTGTTGCCGCCGCTGCCTCCCACGCAGGTTACACCCAGGGTTGGATCTTCATCTTCTTGTCCTTCCATTCACTTGAAGCCCGGCGATCGCCCTCCAACGAGGGCGCGAGGAAGTGTTGTGTTGGTCTGTCCATCGTCAGCTAGGTTAGGAGCAAACCAGACTGGAGGCTGGAGTGAACGAATTGGGATTTTCCTGTTGTCGATTGATATGGGAGGCGCTCGTTTGGGCCGCGGGCCTGCTATAGGGCCTGCCTTGCACTTATGTTATTGGCCCATCCAAATTGAAACATTTTTCTTCATTTTTTACATTGCCTGCTCATGCGTTGGGATGAACAAAACTAGCCTGGGCCAACCTGGATGACTCAAACTAGGTGCACACTTTCCAGCCACCCGAGGCGGCCGCCCATACTAGCCCCTATGGTGGTGTCGCCCCTTTTGCGTGTATGATTGGGGTAGTAAAAAATATTCCAGCGGCGCTTTTGATTTACCCACATAATGGTTGAATTGCTTGTTTCTATGAACTGAGTTCGCCAATAATGTGAAGGATGCCAGTGTTTTCAACCTATTGTAGATTGCTTAGATCTCGATATGTCAAATGTAATCGCGAGAAATATACAGTAAAAGCTAGTGTGATGTGTGTGGCTACAACTAGTCTGACTACACGTCCTCATGTAACATATCAATGATGCACCATCTTACCAGATTAACCATTCGACTTACCAATGCAGTGTGGGAAAAAAGAAGTATTGGGACTGCGTATCCAAGCAATTGATGCCATGGACTCCTTCATAGAACCTTGTAAGTGAAAAAGAAGTTGCAGTGTGCCTGTACAAAGAGCTAGCGTAAGTTCAGTTACCTGGTTCTCAGAATTTTAGTTAGCTATGTATTGCAAAATTGTTCAATTACGTTGCTTGGCTTAATTTAGTTTGCCACTGATTACATAATGCCATAGCTTGTTAGTCCTATTATAGACTGCGCCTATCTATGTGTTTGATACTTACTGTTAAGAATTACCTATTTGCCTGAACTTAAATAGCTACTTAAGCATGTAGATAGCTGGTCATATGTACTTCTAGGGTGCAGCAGAATTCATGTGTAATTTGCGTTCTAATACACTGCTTGTTTAAATGGTTTGCCGTTATCACTTGTTGCACTAGTAATGTTTGCATGTTCATAGATAGACAACTATCAGGTTTATATGAGGGGCACTGTCTTTCTAACTTATGTATGTGTTGGAATCATTTTGCTTACTTCAAAGAAATTTACAGATGTCTGTGTTGCTGGTAAACGGTACCGACTTGTTACTTCAATATGTTGCCAAGAACTTGTTATTTTTACTAGTTCATGTGTAATTAAATACGTTGCCAAAACTGGTTAGTTTTACTAGTTTGATGTCAGTTTCTTATGGCTCTTGCAAAACTTTATTAATTGATTGCTAACATTCAAGTTTGCAGGATCCAACCGAAACTCCATTGGCACAACAGGTATGTTTTCATAAACTTCCTTGTTTACCTGGTTTGCTGTTGTAACTTGTTGCTGTAATCATCTTACCAACTTCAAGTTTTCAGGTTCCAATTGGAAGTCCAATTGCACAGCAGGTAAATTTTCAAAAATATATTTGTGTAACAGGTTTGCTGCTGTAACTTGTTGCTCTAATCAAGTTACTGACTACTCAACTTTTCAGGATCCAAGAGAAACTCCAATGCCACAAACAGGTTCCTTTTGCAAAACTTGTTTGTTTAACTGCTTTGCTGCTGCAACCGGTTGCTCTAATCATGTTACTGGCTACTCAACTTTTCAGGTTCCAAGAGAAACTCCAATGCCACAACAGGTACCTTTTGGAAAACTTGTTTGTTTAACTGCTTTGCTGCTGCAACAACCGATTACAATAATGTTAATAACTACTTTTCAGCATCCAATTGAAACTCTTTAATTCCTTGTTTGTTTAACTGGTTTGCTTTTATAACTCCCAGTTGAGATGTTTTGCTAACTTCAACTTTTTGGAATCCAATTGGAACTTTAATGGCAAAATAGGTTAGCCCAAGATCAAAGAGCAACGTCCCCATGGACGTTGTACCATCCCACAGTAGTGGCACCGGCCCAATCGTGCATCATGAATTGCCAATGGCTGATGCTCTAGTGGCTAAACTAGTGGTAGAAAGAGATTCCGCTTCTGCACTTAGAGATGAAGTTGGCATGTTGAGGAAGCAAACAACACAATCACAAGAAGTACTCAAGACAACCATTAAATATTTGGTGGATTTCAAAATGAAGCAAGCTGAGACTGACCACATTGTTAAGGTCCTAAAGGCAAAAAGGAAATTAAATTCCCAATTGGTAAATCATAGGTGAAATGTTCTTTCCATTGTCGAATAACCTTTGTGTTGTTTGTTCATGTAATCGATCAAACCATTTGTTTTAGAGATATTGTAATAATTTTTTTTGGTTTGTAATTTTATTTGAGCACAAGTCTGTATTAATTGATAAGACTCGAAGACATTTCATTTTGATTGCTGTGCCAGACCTACAAATATGCCAATCAGGCTGAATGTGCATTCATCAATAATAGTAGTATAGATGGACCATAAGTGGCAAGCATCGGAAAGGGCCAAGATGTTGTACTAGCTTCGCTAGAAAAAGGATGCTCTTCTAGCAAAAAAAATACAGCGGCCTGGCTTATGTATGTTAGTTGATATTATTGATCCATATCTATAATTGTTTATATGTCTATTAGTTTTGTACATTCTTGGTTGATTGACTCGTATTTGAATCTTGATACATCACTTGTGTACATATATAAATGGGAGTACACATTATGCTGCATGTGACATTTGAGTTGGACATAAAGTGTTCCAAATATTCGAATTCACCTTAAACTAGATTCTAGCTTCTGAATTCGAGTATCGGCATTTGTAAATCATATTCATATATGACAGTGGAATACATCTTTGTCATGCTTTTGAAGATATATAAAAACACATAGAATGATTTATAAAGATTCGTATAGGAATACAAAATGGATTCAAATTTAGTTGCCAGGGTAAACGTGGATGCTTATTGTCCCAAAATTTGAAAAAAGCGGCAAAATGTCCACTCCCACGCCGGCTGCCCGAAGCCAAGTGTTTGGGAGATGCAAATTACTGTCTACCCCTTACACGGACAATCCATCGGCCCAATTTCCACTGCTCTCAATAGGGGCAGGTTAGTAACTTCAATTAGACATGACACGACCGCCTTTGAGCCCATTCGGACACGGTGGGCACCAAACATGGGTGGCAAAACACATTTGATTCAATCTCGTATGAAAGACCTCTGTTTCTCCCTCCATTTCCCCATTCATACACGGTGGGCGGCAAAACAAACTCGCCTCGGCCGAAATTGATGATAGGCAAATATTTTCAATGGGGGCAGGTTTGTAACTTCACTCAGACGTGACACAACCGCCCTACCTGTCATCCCGTTCATACACCGTGGGCGCCATCCATGGGTGCCAAAACACCCTCTCCTCGCCAGAAATTGCCCTGGGCAAATATTGGTGAGATGCGAGATTACCGTCCTATCCCCAACCGATGGGACGTCCAAATTTTAAACGGGGGCTAAGTTCGTAACTTTCCCATATTTCAGACAGGCGCGTCCCAAAAACATGGTTCCCCGTACCTCTCCCTCCATTTTCCCATTCATACACCATCCGCACTAGAACACCATCGCCACACCAGCCTCCTCCTTCCGCCACCCCATCCATCGCTGTTGTCCTCCACCCCATGCATCGCCACCGTCCTCCACCATGACGGAGCGCCTACCAAGACCGCGTTGTACACTACTAGAGATGGACGTTTCTCATCCACGGCGACGAACCAAGAGCCTTGCATCGCGTCCTCTCGCTTCATCGGAGTCTTCGTCCTCTTTGCTGGGGCCACTCACATGACCTTCTCTTCCACCACAACGGGACTTATCCCCCGATGCACGCGTCTACGCTTGCAGATGTGCTTCAACGCCACCGACAACCATCACACCCCCGATGCCTACACAGCGCCGCAAGAGAGTTGGTACTTCATATCTCCTCAACTTTTTGATCTCAACCAAAAAATAGATCGTAACTTGGTTACTGTACTTTCTTTTCAGCTCTTAGAATTTAGTTCTTAGTTTGAAGCAAACAATGGATGCTAAATAGCATTTCTCTGATTTGCAACTTTAACTCTGCCATGGCACATTCATAATAGGCTTTAATTGATCATGCTTAGGGTTTAGTTGATCATGTTGGTTCCGTGGTGGTTTCTTCAATAGAAATTGGAGGGAAACCCTGTTTTGCTCAAAAAAATGATAGCAGAAGAACACTCGGGTGTGTATCTCTACAGATTGCCCACGGTGGGCCGCGGCCCACCCTGGGATTTTGGGTTGGCCCAGGCCCCGATTCCCCTCTGTTTTGCTGTGCGCTTCTGATCTCTACTCGCCCCCAGCCACCTGCCTCGCCAGCGACTTACCGTCCCCGGACGACATGACTCTAGGAGGAGACGCCAGACTAACAGGAGGTCAGGAGCTGCTCGTCCAACAGCATCACCGCTGCCCGGGCGTGTCGCCCTGCCTACCTTCCCAGTCCATTCAGGACTCAGGCGTGCAGCACCCACTAACCAACTCGATTTATCCTGAGATACATCCTCAACACTCAGTAGCCACTCCTCATCGCCCATTTTCTAATTGATTCATTACTCATTAGGCAGGACTATCATTAGGGTTTGTTGTGTGCTAAGTGCTACCTACACTTAATGGTTCAGATGTATTTCAGTAATCTTTAGTACCTGTAAAGTTCACAGGGTTTCAAAATTCCGGCCCTAGGAATAGACACTAGTCATTTTGGATTGTTGGTCGTAGTGACATTGACCTAGATTACTACTGCATGCCAGGTTTGTTGACAATTTTACTTGTCTTTCTTACTCATTCAATATGATATCCAATTATTCACATCGATTGGGTGCAAACAATAAGTGCTAGACAAACTTCTTGATTCAGATTTTGCATGGTCTCTTACTGCAGTTACAATTCTGCATACTTGTCCTAGTAAGCTCACAAGTAAATGATTGATTCACTACATCTATGCTTGCCTTGTCATATTTGTTGTCAATATTATTTTAGGGTGGACCACCTTGTTTCAAAATACTGGAACCGTAGACATGAGTGAATAGTATTTCTCTGTGTGATCTCTTCCATCATGTGTGGGCAACGCACACTGCATTGTATAGAAAGAAAGTGTCATTTCTAGCTTTTACATAGACTACAATCTTTTACATGGAATACAATCAGCCTACTTGCTATGCGTCGCACTACCAGCACTCCACCCTTGAAGCTAAACATTATGTCACTCATAATTCCTTAGTTTATTTGTTCAAATACGAATTTGATATGATTCTAATGTTCCTACTTCAGTTTTGAAATGTGTGTCTACCTGTTATAGAGACATAAGAGGTTTGTGTTTCTGTGTGGTCTGGTCAACACGGTTGGGGGGTGAACTTTGCATATACAGGGGTTTATAGGGAGACACTCTTCGAGTTGAATCCGCAATGCATTCCATAGATACTCTGACTACTTTTTATGTTTTCATGAATATCAGATTCTGAACAGCATCATAATGATTATGAGCTCGCGCGCATGAAAAGAATAAAGTAGAACAATGCCATGGTTGTCAAACTTGGCATTAAGGGACTGAAATCAAGTCTAGATGCAATGCAATGCAAATGCACTCCACCTATAGATTCATGCTCAGAATATGATCCTAACAGTGATTCTGAGCTAGAGGGAGACCTAAGTCAATGTAGCTCCCTAGTGGAGGAGTCAGAGGCAGATGCACTATCTTATTCACCCATCAAGGTGCTTGCTCTAACTTTCCAAGGTTATATTGGTCGCACATATCTTGCAACTGATGATTTGCATTGCTTCTACTTTGTTGCACTGCCATTAGCTTAGTTTACACATCGTGTATGTGAACACACCCTACCTATCCATTTTCAGTACATATTCCATCTGTCATCATACCATATTTATCCATTGAAATGTTGTTCTTGTGTATCAGACGTTCAAAAGGAAGAGGGCGATTGCTAATCACGGAGGAGCACAAGCAAAGTATTTGGAAAAGGTAGTGACACCTGATAAATCAAATAGCCCATTATGTGTAGTTGCAATATCACGCGACCCACAAAACACCCCAACTCTAGCAGACTCTAGCCCTACTACACTGGTCATTTCTGATGCCCCAACTCAACAGACCCCAACTGCAGCAAACAGTATGATGATGCCAGTTGACATAGCACCAGCTCTACGACGCAAAACCCCCCATTCCAGCAAAAAGTACACCAAATCCAGTTGCCAAACCCCTTTTCGAACCAGAGAGAGCCCCAATTGCAGTAAATAGGGCCCCTGTTCCATTTCTTCCCAGTTTAGAAGACGAGTTATATTGTTGTCAGGAACTTTGTGTGCATCTTTCCTTCATGGAAAGATTATACCGCAGACGCAGAACAATTTCCAGTCTTCCTCTCAACTTACGCGTAAGTAATGTACTAATGTTATTCATGGTAATTACTACATATGTTTTTGCTGACAAAATACAAACGATTTCATTCTTGTAAATAGGCTAGGACCAAACTGGATTGTCAAGATGAGCAAGGGTTGGTTGCGCTTTTCAAGCACTCGTTGATGAAGTATCGTTCCTACCTGAGGCAAGCGCACTTCAATGGCAAGCCTCTAAACAAAATTTCTGTAAAGTCTCCGGTGCTACATTTATTAGACAGTGACTGGATTAATCTTGTTACACATTGGTCTCGTCTGCAGCGTAAGGTACTGTCTATGATATCACATCACAATTAGAACTACATTCCTGCATTTGCCTTAACGTCTCACTTGTACGAAAACTGTTAGCAGAAGAACACTCATTCTCAAGGGACCATAGAATCTCGCAACTATACTACACACTGCATTGCTCTTGTGAGTACCTCTTGCCCTATATGACCATACTTACTTTCATAGCTGTTTGATTATGTAGCATCACCACACATGTTAGCCTCGTTATCGTCCATTTGGTGGACATTATAAGATCCGTATGGACTCTTACTTAAATTTAGAATCAACCCAATGCTTTTGAAGAGGTTTAGCTCTACAGTCCTCTTGTAAGGACTGAACATCATCTATCGCTATACTTACATTAACAGCTACTCCCTCCGTCCCATAATATAAGAACGTTTTGTACAGTACACTAGTGTTCAAAACACTCTTGTATTATGGGAAGAGGGATTGGTTCATTGTGTAGCATTCTACATCGTATCTCCCTCGCCCACCATTTACTAAAAAAATATCAGATCTATATTTAATCTTACCGGAAAGTTGAATACACAGACAATGCCAGTGCAGAAGTGTAGCCCATTGCTCTTGTCAGTGCATTTTGTCCTGTAACGCCTGTACTTCTAGGGATTGGTAGTTGATTATGTAGCATCAATCTGCATCTTATCTTCATTATCCTCTATCCTTTCTAGTATTATCATATCTATAATTACTCTCTACAAAATGTAGAGCACAGGCAATGCTTATGAAGAAGATTTTGTGCTGAAATTCTTGAGTTATCCTTCCCTTGACATGGAGAAGGGCATTATAAACCGGTGTTAACTGTTAATGTAAGTCAGTCCTTCTAAACCCTTTATCCTCAACTGATGTTTAATTTGCTCATACTCCCTATCGTTTACTGATGTTTAGTTTGTTGTTTCTATCAAAATGCATGTTCGCAAGAACCGTAAGTTCCAAGTTTTACTTGTAAAACCAAATTCTTTATTCATACCATGCACATTACTCAAGACTCCCTATATGTATGCTTGTTTTTGTGGATCTATAGTCTTGTGTGTGGTGAAGCAGCCCACATTTGGACCTTGTCATCTCCTGGTTTATCTTACTGATGTGGCTGATGATATGAACAACATGCCATGCACATTAAAAAAAATAGATACAATGATTGTCTTTGCCCTTCATCTATGCTTGTTATGTAGACATGCTAATCCGTTAGTGTGGGGAAGCTCCCCGCATTATGAACAATGCCAAATTATGCTATTGGTATTTTGAACTTACTCTTTATTGTCTAATTTCAAATTGGATGGAATTGACAGCATAGTTATCATCTTTATTCATACACGTGCAAAACATGTCATCTCTCTGCTTGTTTCAGGGTGATATGCCTAATGGCATGAACAAGTCTGCTGAAGGCTGTGAGACAAACCCAACATATATTGCAGCAAACAAGGCAAAACATCTTGAAGATAGCGAGACAACCCCAAAGTCTTGTCTTGATGCAGTGTTCAAGTTACTTGAGACTAGTAGTCCGACACGCTCACAGAATTCGCTGTCTGAATCAGTTTGACTTCTTCAGTCCCAAGTTCTAGCAGAAAGGCATTCTACAACTCAACTTCCACTAGAAGTCCTATCTCTAAGAAAGATTGCGGAGAACATCAATGAGAACCTCATTGCTAAACAGCTACACCTGGAAGCTATGAGCGACATGGTAGGCCGGTCTCACAACCTTGCTCAGCAGCTTGCCCAGTGATACGTCTCCAACGTATCTATAATTTTTGATTGTTCCATGCTATTATATTACCTGTTTTGGATGTTTATGGTCTTTACTTGACACTTTTATATCATTTTTTGGGACTAACCTACCAACCGGAGGCCCAACCCGAATTGCTGTTTTTTTTGCCTATTTCAGTGTTTCAAAGAAAAGGAATATCAAACAGAGTCCAAACGCGATGAAACATTCGGGAGCGAGCTTTTCGGACAAATGCAAACCTGGAGGCTTGGAGTGGAAATCAAGCAACAACCGAGGCGGCCACGAGGGTGCCCGGCGTGCCCCCTACAGGTGGGCGCGCCCCCGACCCTCGTGGGCCCCTCGAGCGTGCACCGACCTACTTCTTCCTCCTATATATACCCACGTACCCTGAAACCATCGAGGAGCACCACGAAAACCTAATTCCACCGCCGCAACCTTCTGTATCCGCGAGATCCCATCTTGGAGCCTTCGTCGGCGCTCTGCCGGAGTGGGAATCGACCACGGAGGGCCTCTACATCATCTCCAAGGCCCTTCCGATGAGTTGTGAGTAGTTTACCATGGACCTTCGGGTCCATAGTTATTAGCTAGATGGCTTATTCTCTCTCTTTGATTCTCAATACAAAGTTCTCCTCGATCTTCTTAGAGACCTATTTGCTGTAACTCTTTTTGCGGTGTGTTTGTTGAGATCCGATGAATTGTGGGTTTATGATCAAGTTTATCTATGAGAAATATTTTTATCTCCTCTGAATTCTTTTATGTGTGACTAAGTTATCTTTGCAAGTCTCTTCGAATTATCAGTTTGGTTTGGCCTACTAGATTGATCTTTCTTGCAATGGGATAAGTGCTTAGCTTTGGGTTCAATCTTGCGGTGTCCTTTCCCAGTGACAGCAGGGGCATCAAGGCATGTATTGTATTGTTGCCATCGAGGATAAAAAGATGGGGTTTATATCATATTGCATTAATTTATCCCTCTACATCATGTCATCTTTCTTAATGCGTTACTCTGTTCTTTATGAACTTAATACTCTAGATGCATGCTGGATAGCGGTTGATGTGTGGAGTAATAGTAGTAGTTCTATGTCTTGAGCTTGCGTTGGTTTTCCTTGAAGAGGAAAGGGTGATACAGAAATAGTAGCGTAAGTATTTCCCTCAGTTTTTGAGAACCAAGGTATCAATCTAGTAGGAGGCTCCTCAAAAGTCCCACGCACCTACACAAACAACAAAGAACTCGCAACCAACACAATATAGGGGTTGTCAATCCCTTCACGGCCAGTTGTGAAAGTGAGATCTAATAGAGATAATATGGTAAGATAAATATATTTTTGGTATTTTATAAGATAGATGCAAAAATTAGAGATGCAAATAAAAGTAGATTGGAAGCAAATATAGTAAGAGATAGACCCGGGGGCCATAGGTTTCACTAGAGGCTTCTCTCAAGATATCATAAGTATTACGGTGGGTGAACAAATTACTGTCGAGCAATTGATAGAAAAGCGAATAATTATGAGATTATCTAGGCGTGATCATGTATATAGGCATAAAGTCCGTGACAAGTAGACCGACTCCTGCCCGCATCTACTACTATTACTCCACACATCGACCGACTCCTGCCTGCATCTAGAGTATTAAGTTCATAAGAACAGAGTAACTCCTTAAGCAAGATGACATGATGTAGAGGGATAAACTCATGCAATATGATATAAACCCCATCTTTTTATCATCGATGGCAACAATACAATATGTGCCTTGCAACCCATTTTGTCACTGGGTAAGGACACCGCAAGATTGAACCCAGAGCTAAGCACTTCTCCCATGGCAAGAAAGATCAATCTAGTAGGCCAAACCAAACTGATAATTCGAAGAGACTTGCAAAGATAACTCAATCATACATAAAAGAATTCAGAGGAGATTCAAATATTTCTCATAGATAAACTTGATCATAAACCCACAATTCATCGGATCTCGACAAACACACCGCAAAAAGAGTTTACATCGAATAGATCTCCACAAGAGAGGGGGAGAACATTGTATTGAGATCCAAAAAGAGAGAAGAAGGCATCTAGCTAATAACTATGGGCCGGAAGGTCTGTGGTAAACTACTCACAACTCATCGGAGGGGCTATGGTGTTGATGTAGAAGCCCTCCATGGTCGATTCCCCCTCCGGCAGAGCGCCGGAGAAGGCTCCAAGATGGGACCTCGCGGATACAGAAGGTTACGATGATGGAAATTGTGTTTCGTTGGCTCCCTGGATGTTTTCGGGGTACGTAGGCTTATATAGGAGGAAGAAGTACGTCGGTGGCCGCCCGAGGGGCGCACGAGACAGGGGGCACGCCCTATAGGGGGGGCGCCCTACCCTCTCGTGGCCGACTCGGCTGCTTCTTGACTTGCTACGTAGCATAATTCTCAATGTAATTTTCTTTATTTTGGCATGAATATTCAGATCCAAATGATACAAAATAAAAGTTCATATTGACATGAAAATGGTGATACTTCAAGCATACTAATCGAAGTAACCATGTCTTCTCAAAATAATATGGCCAAAGAAAGTTATCCCTACAAAATCATATAGGCTGGCTTTTGCTCTATCTTCATCACACAAAGTATTTAATCATGCACAACCCCGATGACAAGCCAAGCAATTGTTTCATACTTTAATAATCTCAAACCTTTTCAACTTTCACGCAATACATGAGCGTGAGCCATGGACATAGCACTATATGTGGAGTAGAATGGTGGTTGTGGAGAAGACAAAAAGGAGAAGATAGTCTCACATCTACTAGGCGTATCAACGGGCTATGGAGATGCCCATTAATAGATATCAATGTGAGTGAGTAGAGATTACCATGCAACGAATGCACTAGAGCTATAAATATATGAAAGCTCAACAAAAGAAACTAAGTGGGTGTGCATCCAACTTGCTTGCTCACGAAGACCTAGGGCATTTTGAGGAAGCCCATCATTGGAATATACAAGCCAAGTTCTATAATGAAAAATTCCCACTAGTATATGAAAGTGACAACATATGAGACTCTCTATCATGAAGATCATGGTGCTACTTTGAAGCACAAGTGTGGAAAAAGAGATAGTAGCATTGTCCCTTCCCTATTTTTCTCTCATTTTTTCTTTTTCTTTTTTTTCTTTTTTCTTTTTTTTTCTTTGGCCTTTTTTTTTGTAAAGTCCGAAGTCTCATCCCGACTTGTGGGGGAATCATAGTCTTCATCATCCTTTCCTCACTAGGACAATGCTCTAATAATGAAGATCATCACACTTTTATGGATTTACAACTCAAGAATTACAACTCAAAGCTAGAACAAGATATGACTCTATATGAATGCCTCCAGCGGTGTACCGGGATATGCAATGAATCAAAAGTGACATGTATGAAAATTATGAAGGTGGCCTTGCCACAAATACAATGTCAACTACATGATCATGCAAAGAGCAATATGACAAAAGTAATGCGTGTCATATGAACGGAACGGTGGAAAGTTGCATGGAAATATATCTCGGGATGGCTATGGAAATGCCATAATAGGTAGGTATGGTGGCTGTTTTGAGGAAGGTATATGGTGGGTGTAGGGTACCGTCGAAAGTTGCGCGGCACAAGAGAGGCTAGCAATGGTGGAAGGGTGAGGGTGCGTATAATCCATGGACTCAATATTAGTCAAAAGAACTCATATACTTGTTGCAAAAATCTAGAAGTCATCAAAAACAAAAGTACTACGCGCATGCTCCTAGGGGATAGATTGGTAGGAAAAGACCATCGCTCGTCCCCGACCGCCACTCATAAGGAAGACAATCAATAAATAAAATTGTGCTCCAACTTCATCACAAAGCGGTTCAACATACGTGCATGCTACGGGAATCACAAACCTCAACACAAGTATTTTTCATAATCACCTCAACTAGCATGACTTTAATATCACTACCTCCATATCTCAAAACAATTATCAAGCATCAAATCGATCATAGCATCCAATTCACTTTCTATGATAGTTATTATTATACTCAACTTGGATGCTCATCATTCTAGGACCAAATTTGTAACCAAAGCAAATACCATACTGTTCTAAAATACTATCAAAATAATATAAGTGAAGCATGAGAGACTAGCAATTTCTTCAGAATTAATCCACCGCCGTGCTCTAAAAGATATAAGTGAAGCACTAGAGAAAAAACTATCAAGCTCAAAAGATATAAGTGAAGCACATAGAGTATTCTACCAAATTCTAATCAAGTGGGCTTCTCCCAAAAGGTGTGTACAGAAAGGATGATTGTGGTCAACTAAAAAGCAAATACTAATATAATACACGACGCTCCAAGCAAAACACATATCATGTGGCGAATAAAAATATAGCTCCAACTAAATTTACCAATGAACGAAGACGGAAGAGGGGATGCCTTCCTGGGGCATCCCCAAGCTTAGGCTTTTGGATATCCTTTAATATCTTGGGGTGCCATGGGCATCCCCAAGCTTAGGTTCTTGCCACTCCCTATTCCATAGTTCATAAAAGCTTTACCCAAAACTTGAAAACTTCACAACACAAAAACTCAACAGGAAATCTTATAAGCTCCGTTAGTGAAAGAAAACAAAACCACCACATAAGGTACTGTAATGAACTCATTCTTTATTTATTTTGGCGTTAAACCTACTGTATTCCAACTTCTCTATGGTTTATAAACTATTTTACTAGCCATAGATGCATCGAAATAAGCAAACAACACACGAAAAACAGAATCTGTCAAAAACAGAACAGTCTGTAGAAATCTGTAACTAACGCAAACTTCTGGAACTTTAAAAATCGTACCAAAATAAGAAGTACTAAATTTGTCTATTGATCAGAAGAAAAAATAATCAACGCAAAATCACGTTTCTGTGATTTAACAAAACTAAATTCGTGCGCGCAAAGTTTCTATTTTTCAGCAGAATCAAATCAACTAACATCATAGGTTATCCTATAGGTTCTGCTTGGCACAAACACTAACTAAAAGATAAAAACACATCTAAACAGAAGGTAGATGCAAAATTTATTACTAAACAGGAACAAAAACAAAAAACACAAAGAAAGTTGGGTTGCCTCCCAACTAGCGCTATCGTTTAACGCCCCTAGCTAGGCATAAAAGCGAAGATAGATCTAAGTAGTGCCATCTTTGGCACTAAATTCATAAGTAGCTCGCATGATAGACTCATAAGCTAATTTGACTTTCTTTCTTGGAAAGTGCTCCATGCCTTTCTTTAATGGAAATTGGAATCTAATATTTCCTTCCTTCATATCAATAATCGCGCCAATCGTTCTAAGGAAAGGTCTACCAAGAATAATAGGGCAAGAAAGATTGCAATCTATATCAAGAACGATAAAATCTACGGGCACCAAATTTCTATTTGCAACAATGAGAACATCATTGATCCTTCCCATTGGCTTTTTAATGGTGGAATCCACAAGGTGCAAATTTAAAGAGCAATCATCAAGATCATGTAAACCTAGAATATCACATAAAGTTTTCGGAATCGTGGAAACACTAGCACCCAAATCACACAAAGCAAAACACTCATGATCTTTAATTCTAATCTTTATAGTAGGTTCTCACTCATCATTAAGTTTTCTAGGTATAGAAACTTTCAAATTAAGTTTTTCATCATAAGATTGCATCAAGGCATCAACAATATGTTTGGTAAAAGCTTTATTTTGACTATAAGCATGAGGGGAATTAACAACGGATTGCAACAAGGAAATACAACCTTCTAAAGAACAATTATCATAATCAAATTCCTTGAAATCCGAGACAGTGGGTTCAATACTATTTAAAGTCATGACCTCTCCAATCCCACTTTTACCAAATTTAGCATCAAGATCTAAAAACTCCGAATTCTTGGGGCGCCTTCTAGGTAAACTTGACTCATCATCAGTCCCATAATTATCAAGATTCATATTGCAAAACATAGATCTAATAGGAGACGCATCAATAACTTTAAGATCTTCATCATTATTTTCATCTAACTTTTCTGGTTTGGCGGCCATCTTATTGACTAAGGTGGCTTGCTTATCAGAAATCTTGGCTATAGCATTTTCAAGCCGGGTAATTTGAGAGTTCACACCATAAAATTCTTTATTCATATCATCAAGCTCTTTGTTCATAAACCCCAAAAACTTTTTTGTTCCTTAAGCTCTTTTCTGAAAAAATTATTATGCTCATATTGCAAATTCATAAAGATTCTAATATTTGATTCAGTCTCTTCCAACCTTCTAAGAAGGTGATCGACACCCTTAGGCAAAGCCATAAGGACAAACAGGCACACAAGCAAACACAAAAAGGCAAGCAAAAGAGAGAGGAGGAGATTGGGAAAGAGAGGGCGAATAAAACGCCATGGGTGAAGTGGGGGAGAGGAAAACGAGAGGCAAATGGCAAATAATGTAAATGCGAGGGAGATGAGTTTGTGATGGGTACTTGGTATGTCTTGACTTGAGCGAAGACCTCCCCGGAAACGGCGCCAGAAATCCTTCTTGCTACGTCTTGAGCTTGCGTTGGTTTTCCTTGAAGAGGAAAGGGTGATGCAGCAAAGTAGCGTAAGTATTTCCCTGAGTTTTTGAGAACCAAGGTATCAATCCAGTAGGAGGCTCCTCAAAAGTCCCACGCACCTACACAAACAAACAAAGAACTCGCAACCAACACAATAAAGGGGTTGTCAATCCCTTCACGGCCACTTGCGAAAGTGAGATCTGATAGAGATAATATGATAAGATAAATATATTTTTGGTATTTTATAATATAGATGCAAAAAGTAAAGATGCAAATATTGAAAGCAAATTCGATAAAAGATAGACCCGGGGGCCATAGGTTTCACTAGTGGCTTCTCTCAAGATAGCATAAGTATTACGGTGGGTGAACAAATTACTGTCGAGCAATTGATAGAAAAGCGAATAATTATGAGATTATCTAGGCATGATCAGGTATATAGGCATCACATCCGTCACAAGTAGACCGACTCCTGCCTGCATCTACTACTATTACTCCACACATTGACCGACTCATGTCTGCATCTAGAGTATTAAGTTCATAAGAACAGAGTAACACCTTAAGCAAGATGACATGATGTAGAGGGATAAACTCATGCAATATGATATAAACCCCATCTTTTTATCCTCGATGGCAACAATACAATACGTGCCTTGCAACCCTTTTTGTCACTGGGTAAGGACACCGCAAGATTGAACCCAAAGCTAAGCACTTCTCCCATGGCAAGAAAGATCAATCTAGTAGGCCAAACCAAACTGATAATTCGAAGAGACTTGCAAAGATAACTCAATCATACATAAAAGAATTCAGAGGAGATTCAAATATTTCTCATAGATAAACTTGATCATAAACCCACAATTCATCGGATCTCGACAAACACACCGCAAATAGAGTTTACAACGAATAGATGTCCACAAGAGAGGGGGAGAACATTGTATTGAGATCCGAAAAGAGAGAAGAAGCCATCTAGCTAATAGCTATGGACCTGAAGGTCTGTGGTAAACTACTCACAACTCATCGGAGGGGCTATGGTGTTCATGTAGAAGCCCTCCATGGTCGATTTCCCCTTCGGCAGAGCGCCGGCGAAGGATCCAAGATGGGATCTCATGGATACAGAAGGTTACGGTGGTGGAAATTGTGTTTCGTTGGCTCCCTGGATGTTTTTGGGGTACGTAGGCTTATATAGGAGGAAGAAGTACGTCGGTGGCCGCCCGAGGGGCCCACAAGACAGGCGGCGCGCCCTATAGGGGGGGCGTGCCCTGCCCTCTCGTGGCCACCTCGGCTGCTTCTTGGCTTGCACTCCAAGTCCTCTAGATCACGTTCGTTCCAAAAATCACGCTCTCGAAGGTTTCATTCCGTTTGGACTCCGTTTGATATTCCTTTTCTTCGAAATACTGAAATAGGCAAAAAAACAGCAATATGGGTTGGGCCTCCGGTTAGTAGATTAGTCCCAAAAAATGATATAAATGTGTAAAATAAAGCCCATAAACATCCAAAAGGGGTAATATAATAGCATGGAACAATCAAAAATTATAGATACATTGGAGACGTATCAAGTAGATGCAGGCAGGAGTCGGTCTACTTGTCACGGACGTGATGCCTATATACATGGTCATGCCTAGATAATCTCATAATTATTCGCTTTTCTATCAATTGCTCGACAGTAATTTGTTCACCCACCGTAACACTTTTGCTATCTTGAGAGATGCCACTAGTGAAACCTATGGCCCCCGGGTCTATCTTTTATCATATAAGCTCTCAATCTACTTTTATTTGCATATTTACTTTTCCAATCTATATCATGAAAATACCAAAAATATATTTATATTGTCATATCATCTCTATCAGATCTCACTTTCGCAAGTGGCCGTGAAGGGATTGACAACCCCTTTATTGCGTTGGTTGCGAGTTCTTGTTTGTTTGTGTAGGTGTGTGGGACTTCTAAGGAGCCTCCTACTGGGTTGATACCTTGGTTCTCAAAAACTGAGGGAAATACTTACGCTACTTTCCTGCATCACCCTTTCCTCTTCAAGGAAAACCAACGCAAGCTCAAGACGTAGCAAGAAGGATTTCTGGCGCCGTTTCCGGGGAGGTCTTCGCTCAAGTCAAGACATACCAAGTACCCATCACAAACTCATCTCCCTCGCATTACATTATTTGCCATTTACCTCTCGTTTTTCTCTCCCCCACTTCACCCTTGCCATTTTATTCGCCCACTCTTTCCCAATCTCCTCTCTTTTCATTTGTCTTTGATGTGCTCGTGTGTTAGTTAGTTTATTTCCGTCCGTATGACTAGTCCTTTGTCCGCTCCTTTGTCTCCCGAGTTTGAAGTTCTTCACTTCAAGCAAAGACAAGGAGAGAACTTAAAAGATGCTTGGTATAGGATGATGGAGTCTTATCGTAATTGCACCTTAGAGGTAAATTTCAGGATTTTACTTTGCAATTTTTAGGTTGGACTAGATATGTCCCATAGACAACTCTTGGATTGTATTGCCAAGGGTAATTTTATCGAAATTGATCCCAATATTGCACATGGTATCATAGAGGGAATAGTGGGAACACTATCTCAAAAAGGGGGGGACACATCCTACCTAGGTGGAAAAGCAAGTTTTTGGAAAGATTTGCGAAGTAACAATTTTTTTTACAGAAGTCTCTTGAATCTCTCAAGAGCATTAGCGAACATCTTAACCGCATGAATATGTTGATTACTCTTTGCAATAAGTGGTTGGATTATTTAGATCTAAAAATTTCCGAATATGAAGGGAAACATAAAGAACCTCCCGGATTCGATCATGACTCTGCTAAGAAGTTAAAAAAATAAAGATGGCACTACTTAGATCTATCCTCGCTTTTATGCCTAGCTTGGGGCGTTAAACAATAGCACTAGTTGGGAGGCAACCCAATTTTATCTTTGTTTTTTTGTTTTTTTCTTCTGTTTAGTAATAAATATTTCATCGACCTTCTGTTTAGATGTATTGTCATGTTTTAATTAGTGTTTGTGCCAAGTAGAACCTATAGGATAACCTTTGGTGAAAGTTAATTTGATTCTGCTGAAAAACAGAAACTTTGCGCGCACGAAAATAATTTTAGTAATTCACAGAAACGTGATTTTGCTTTGATTCTTTTTGCTGTAGATAAATAGATAAATTTCCCAGGACTTCATATTTTGGTAGGATTTTAGAGTTCCATAAGTATTCGAGAGTTACAGATTGCTACAGACTGTTCTGTTTTTGACAGATTCTGTTTTTCGTGTGTTGTTTGCTTATTTTGATGTATCTATGGCTAGTATGTAGGGGTATGAACCATAGAGAAGTTGTAATACAGTAGATTTAACACCAATATAAATAAAGAATGAGTTCATTACAGTACCTTATGTGGTGGTTTTGCTTTCTTGCACTAACGGAGCTTATGAGATTTCCTGTTGAGTTTTGTGTTGTGAAGTTTTCAAGTTTTGGATAAAGATTTGATGGATTATGGAATAAGGAGTGGCAAGAGCCTAAGCTTGGGGATGCCCATGTAACCCCAAGATATTCAATAATAACCAAAAGCCTAAGCTTGGGCATGCCCCGGAAGGCATCCCCTCTTTCGTCTTCGTCTATTGGTAACTTTACTTGGAGCTATATTTTTATTCGCCACATGATATGTGTTTTGCTTGGAGAGTCTTTTATGATATTAGTCTTTGCTTTTTAGATTACCACAATCATCCTTGCTGTAAACACCTTTTGGGAGAAGCCCACTTGATTAGAATTTATTAGAATACGCTATGTGCTTCACTTATATCTTTTGAGCTAGATAGTTTTTGCTCTAGTGCTTCACTTACTTTTTAGAGCACGGCTGTGGCTTAATTTTGAAGAAATTATTGATCTCTCATGCTTCACTTATATTATTTTTATAGTCTCTTAGAACAGCATGGTATTTGCTATGGTTATAAAGTTGGTCCTAGAATGATGGGCATCCAAGTTGGGTATAATAAAAACTATCACAGAAAATGAATTGGATGCTATGATCAATTTGATGCTTGATAATTGTTTTGAGATATTAGGATGGTGATATTAGAGTCATGCTAGTTGGGTGATTATTAATTTAAAGAATACTTGTGTAAGTTTGTGATTCACGTAGCATGCACGTATGGTGAACAGCTTTGTGATGAAGTTGGAGCACAATTTTATTTATTGATTGTCTTCCTTATGAGTGGAAGTCGGGGATGAGCGATGATCTTTTCCTACCAATCTATCCCCCTAGGAGCATGCGCGTAGTACTTTGTTTTTGATGACTTGTAGATTTTTGCAATAAGTATATGAGTTCTTTATGACCAATGTTGAGTCCATGGATTATAAGCACTCTCACGCTTCCACCATTGCTAGCCTCTCTTGTGCCGCGCAACTTTCGCTGGTATCATACACCCGCCATATACCTTCCTCAAAACAGCCACCATACCTACCTATTATGGCCTTTCCATAGCCATTCCGAGATATTTTGACATGCAACTTTCCATCGTTCCGTTTATTATGGCACGCATCATCATTGTCATATTGCTCTTTGCATAATCATGTAGTTGACATCGTATTTGTGGCAAGGCCACCTTCATAAATTTTCATACATGTCACTCTTGATTCATTGCATATCCCGGTACACCATCGGAGGCATTCATATAGAGTCATATCTTGTTCTAAGTATCAAGTTGTAATCTTGAGTTGTAAGTAAATAAAAGTGTGATGATCTTCATTATTAGAGCATTGTCCTAGTGAGGAAAGGTTGATGGAGACTATGATTCCCCCACAAGTCGGGATGAGACTTCGGACTTTAAAAAAAAAGAGAAAGGCCAAATAAAAAAAGGCCAAATAAAAAAATGAGAGAAAAAGAGAGAAGGGACAATGCTACTATCCTTTTTACCACACTTGTGCTTCAAAGTAGCACCATGATCTTCATGATAGAGAGTCTCCTATGTTGTCACTTTCATATACTAGTGGGAATTTTTCATTATAGAACTTGGCTTGTATATTCCAATGATGGGCTTCCTCAAAATGCCCTAGATCTCCGTGAGCAAGCGAGTTGGATGCACACCCACTTAATTTCTTTTGTTGAGCTTTCATACATTTATAGCTCTAGTGCATCTGTTGCATGGCAATCCCTACTCACTCACACTGATATCTATTAATGGGCATCTCCATAGCCCGTTGATACGCCTAGTTGATGTGAGACTATCTTCTCCTTTTTTGTCTTCTCCACAACCACCGTTCTATTCCACATATAGTGCTATGTCAATGGCTCACGCTCATGTATTGCGTGAAAGTTGAAAAAGTTTGAGATTACTAAAGTATGAAACAATTGCTTGGCTACATCGGGGTTGTGCATGATTAAATACTTTGTGTGATGAAGATAGAGCAACAGCCAGACTATATGATTTTGTAGGGATAACTTTCTTTAGCCATGTTATTTTGAGAAGACATGATTGTTTTGTTAGTATGCTTGAAGTATTACTGTTTCTTATGACACTATGAACTTTTATTTTGAATTATTTGGATCTGAACATTCATGCCACAATAAATAAAATTACATTGAGAATTATTCTAGGTAGCATTCCACATCAAAAATTCTGTTTTTATAATTTACCTACTCAAGGACGAGCATGAATTAAGCTTGGGGATGCTTGATACGTCTCCAACGTATCTATAATTTTTTATTGTTCCATGCTATTATATTACCCGTTTTGGATGTTTATGGGCTTTACTTTACAATTTTATATCATTTTTTGGGACTAACCTACTAACCGGAGGCCCAACCCGAATTGCTGTTTTTTTGCCTATTTCAGTGTTTCGAAGAAAAAGAATATCAAACGGAGTCCAAACGCGATGAAGCCTTCGGGAGCGATCTTTTCGGAACAAATGCAAACCTGGGGACTTGGAGTGGAAGTCACGCAACAACCGATACGGCCATGAGGGTGCCTGGCGCGCACCCTACAGGTGGGCATGCCCCCCACCTCATGAGCCCCTCGAGCGTCCACCGACCTACTTCTTCCTCCTATATATACCCACGTACCCTGAAACCATCGAGGAGCACCACGAAAACCTAATTCCACCGCCGCAACCTACTATATCCACGAGATCCCATCTTGGAGCCTTCGCCGGCACTCTGCCGAAGGGGGAATCGACCATGGAGGGCCACTACATCATCTCCAAGGCCCTTCTGATGAGTTGTGAGTAGTTTACCACAGACCTTCGGGTCCATAGTTATTAGCTAGATGGCTTCTTCTCTCTCTTTGATTCTCAATACAAAGTTCTCCTCGATCTTCTTGGAGATCTATTCGATGTAACTCTTTTTGCGGTGTGTTTGTCGAGATCCGATGAATTGTGGGTTTATGATCAAGTTTATCTATGAGAAATATTTGAATCTCCTCTGAATTCTTTTATGTGTAATTAAGTTATCTTTGCAAGTCTCTTTGAATTATCAGTTTGGTTTGGCCTACTAGATTGATCTTTCTTGCAATGGGAGAAGTGCTTAGCTTTGGGTTCAATCTTGCGGTGTCCTTTCCTAGTGACAGCAGGGGCAGCAAGGCACGTATTGTATTGTTGCCATCGAGGATAAAAACATGGGGTTTATATCATGTTGCATGAGTTTATCCCTCTACATCATGTCATCTTTCTTAATGTGTTACTCTGTTCTTTATGAACTTAATACTCTAGATGCATGCTGGATAGCGGTCGATGTGTGGACTAATAGTAGTAGATGCACGCAGGAGTTGGTCTACTTGTCACGGACGTGATGCCTATATACATGATCATGCCTAGATAATCTAATAATTATTCGCTTTTCTATCAATTGCTCGACAGTAATTTGTTCACCCACCGTAATACTTATGCTTTCTTGAGAGAAGCCACTAGTGAAACCTATGGCCCCCGGGTCTATCTTTTATCATATAAGCTTTCAATCTACTTTTATTTGCATCTTTACTTTTCCAATCTATATCATAAAAACACCAAAAATATATTTATCTTATCATATCATCTCTATCAGATATCACTTTCGCAAGTGGCCGTGAAGGGATTAACAACCCCTTTATTGCATTGGTTGCGAGTTCTTGTTTGTTTGTGTAGGTGCGTGGGACTTCTGAGGTGCCTCCTACTGGATTGATACCTTGGTTCTCAAAAACTGAGGGAAATACTTATGTTACTTTGCTGCATCACCCTTTCCTCTTCAAGGAAAACCAACACAAGCTCAAGACGTAGCACGCAGCAGTTCTCGCGCAAGCCTAACCTTTCTTGAACTATCTTGGAAGTGGTGTAGGTTTAGAATTATTTTGTTACACTACAATGGTGCCCAGTTTTTGTAATCTGCTTCTTCATTGCGCTTTATGATCACTGGTGGCGAACTTCGATGCCCAGTGGATGTAATATACCATAAATCCTTTATTGTATAGTGTAGGTTTATTCTAAGTTACTACGCCATAATTTCTCTATAATTTCTTTATTGTATAGAGTAGGTTTGTTCTTAATTCCTACTAGTTTCTGCCATCATTTGCTATCTGAAAAAAAATCTGATGTAGTCGACTGGGCCGAAACATTCGCCTCTAACAGGCCTGGTTTTTAGTGGGCCACAATTGGGCCGGCCTGCATCTTTCTTGGGCCCGAATGGCCATTGGGGCCTTCACACTTTGCGCCAGGCCCACAACTTAATCCGGCCTATATTCGGCCCAGATTTTAGTCGTGGACCCAGCGCTTAGTTTGGCCAATCTAGGGCCATTAACATGCTAAATATTCTGCTTGCCTATTACGGCCCAGAAGAAACCATGGGCCTTTAGCAGGGCGAAATGCATGTTGGGCCTCAATTTTCACTAGTCGTCGACGGGCCTTTAGCAGGCTGAAATGTAGACCAGGCCTTTTTCAGCCCAGTTATATGACGGGTCGTTACCAGGCCAAAACATATCTCGGGCCTTAGTTGGCCCACTGATATCATGGGCCTTTAATAGGCCGAAAGCTTAGTATAGGCATCAACGGGCCGAATTATACGACAGGCCTTTAACAGGCCCAAAGTCACGTTGGGCTCAACTGTTGCCACCTTTATCATGGGCCGTTAGTGGGACAGATGTGGCGTCGGACCATATATGGCCCATAGGCAGCACGGGTCATTCCCAAGCCGAAAGACACACCGGGCTGAAATGGGCCCATGTCTACATCGGTCCTCTAACAGGCCGAAAGCCACTAGGCTGTAATTGGGCCCAAATATTTGGTGAACAATTAACGGGCCAGATCCGGCTTCGGGCCGTAAATGGGCCTTTATTAAACATGTCATTGTTGGGCTGGCCCACTAGTACATGAGTAAGTACTACGGGCCTTTGACTGGGCCGACCTTTTTAACCTATATGGGCTTCTGTTGGGCCGTGCCATGTGTCGACGTATGATAGGCGCCTCCTCTCCAATGAATGGATGACATCTGTCCCAACGGTGAGCCAACACGTGTTTCCTCCGGCCAATGAGAATTTTACATGTGGAAAATCCTCATTGGTCCGGGCTGTTAGCGGGTTATCGGATCCAAAACCGGACCCGATAGCTTAACGGCCACCCGTTACGGTGGATGCCATGTGTCGGTCACCCTGGAGAAAGCACTTCCATAACACGGCATTCATCGTCATGGAAGTGTACACTTTCGTGATGACAATTTTTGTAATGTCATGGAACACTTCTACGACAGCACAGGTATGACTATCTTGATTCTGTCATAAAATTGTCATGGATGTATATGCATGACAGAAAACGTGACCTACTATGACAAACATGTATCATCACAGAAGTGTATTTTTTTTGTTGTGATGGCAATCCAAACGTTTTCATGGCAAATTTAGATTACGCGGCGGCGGCGGGGGCGTCTTGGGGTGGGAAGCAGCTCCTTTGTCGTGCTTTGTGTGTCGTCGGGCCACTGACCGACGGCGATGGCGGAGTTTTGCGCCATTTTTGGCGTACTCCTGGACGTTGGCCCTAGCTTCAAGGAAGGCCACAATGTTCTGGACTTTTGTCTCCAGGAGCGAGTCAACTGGCGGGAGGAGGCGACTGGCGTTGGTGCAAGGAAGCGGTCGACGGCGGCCATCCATGCCACTGAGGGGGCACTGGCACCCGTGCGGGGACAGGCGCTGGCAACGGCGCGGCGGAGACATTCATGTGCACGGGCACCGGCACGGGCGCGCACGTTAGTGCACGTGCAGGCACATGCGCTGGCAGGTGCATGGGCACCGGCACGGGCGTGCGCATAAGTGCACGCGCAGGCGCATGCGCTGACAGGTGCACGGGCGCGTGAAAGTCGGCGGGGACCTCGTGGAACCCCATGGCATCAAACTCGGCGACAATGTGCAGCTCCCAGGCCATCAATGCCACGGGGATGGGTGTCAGTGTCAAAACCGGTGGATCTTGGGTAGGTGGTCCCGAACTGTGCGTCTAAGGCTAATGGTAACAGGAGGCAGGGGACACGATGTTTTACCCAGGTTCGGGCCCTCTCAATGGAGGTAATACCCTACTTCCTGCTTGATTGATCTTGATGATATGAGTATTACAAGAGTTGATCTACCACGAGATCGTAGAGGCTAAACCCTAGGAGCTAGCCTATGATTCTGATTGTTCTTGTCCTACGGACTAAACCCTCCGGTTTATATAGACACCGGAGGAGGCTAGGGTTCCATAGAGTCGCTTACAAAGAAGGAGATCTAACATCTGGATCACCAAGCTTGTCTTCCATGCAAAGGAGAGTCCTGATAACCCACAAGTGTAGGGGATCGCAACAGCTTTCGAGGGTAAAGTATTCAACCCAAATTTATTAATTCGACACAAGGGGAGCTGTCGGTGTCAAAACCGGCGGATCTCGGGTAGGGGGTCCCAAACTGTGCGTCTAGGCGGATGGTAACAGGAGACAAGGGACATGATGTTTTTACCCAGGTTTGGGCCCTCTCGATGGAGGTAAAACCCTACTCCTGCTTGATTAATATTGATGATATGGGTAGTACAAGAATAGATCTACCACGAGATCAGAGAGGCTAAACCCTAGAAGCTAGCCTATGGTATGATTGTTGTTTGTCCTACGGACTAAAACCCTCCGGCTTATATAGGCACCGAAGAGGGTTAGGGTTACACAGAGTCGGTTACAATGGTAGGAGATCTACATATCCGTATCGCCATGCTTGCCTTCCACGCCAAGGAAAGTCCCATCCAGACACAGGACGAAGTCTTCAATCTTGTATCTTCATAGTCCAGGAGTCCGGCCAAAGGTGATAGTTCGGCTATCCGGACACCCCCTAATCCAGGACTCCCTCAGTAGCCCCTGAACCAGGCTTCAATGACGACGAGTCCGCCGCGCATATTGTCTTCGGCATTGCAAGGCGGGTTCCTCCTCCGAATACTTCATAGAAGATTTTGAACACAAGGATAGTGTCCGGCTCTACAAGATAAGTTCCACATACCACCGTAGAGAGAATAATATTTACAAAAATTCAATCTGCTGACGTATTCCGTGGCGTGACATCACACCACGGCCAATCCTCTATTCGAATCGTTTTCACTGTCCCACCTCAGTGCGTTTAGCGAGGCGGTTTCCTTGGCATGTCTTGTCAAAGCAGAGATCGTGTCCCCTTATTCCGGGATTCTCATCAATACGGGAGTGGGTAACCCAACCGCACCATTGATTATGGCGCTTGGGAGATAAGCGAGTTTTACCAGGCTGGTGGGGACGCATAGTTTCGTCCGTCCATATAAGGGGATAAGGATCCACTTTTTTACACACGCCTTCTTCCTCCTTTGCTCATCCATTTCCGTGCACTCGAGCTCCAGCGCCCAAGTCCGCACATCTCGCCTCAACCTTTCCCAGCCATGTCCGGAGGGGAGGCAAGTGGATGGTCTCCTCCGTCACGGAGGGGCACATCAAAAAGCTGCGGAAGGCCGGATACTTGTCCAGCGACATCACGCATCGGCTCCCCGACAAGGGGCAGCTTATCCCCATCCCCAGGCCCCATGAGAGGGTGGTGTTCCTCACCCACTTTCTCCGTGGACTAGGTTTTCCACTGCACCCATTTGTTCGGGGGCTCATGTTCTACTACGGCCTAGATTTCCATGATCTGGCCCTGAATTTCATCCTCAACATCTCGGCGTTCATCGTCGTGTGCGAGGCCTTCCTCCGCATCCAGCCCCACTTCGGCTTATGGCTGAAGACCTTCAATGTCAAGCTGAAGGTAGTGGGCGGCCGCCAGGCGGAGTGCGGAGGTGCCATGGTGGGCAGGATGCCCAACGTCTTATGGCTCGAGGGCTCGTTCGTGGAGACCATAAAGGGGTGGCAATCGGGGTGGTTCTACATCACCGAGCCGCGTGACCCTAAATGGGCAGCGGCCCCCGAATTCCGATCTGGCTTCCCTACACGGCTCACCTCTTGGAAAGAGACGGGCCTGACATGGGGTAATTCGGAAGAGCTGACCGGACTCCAATCCTACATCCAAAACCGGGTGAACAAGAAGCTCAAGCTTGTCAACGTAGTCCAGGTCATGCTCATCCGGCGGATCCTCCCGTGCCAACAACGGGCCTTCAACTTGTGGTAGTTTGATCCGACACATCACCAAACCTTGAGCAGGCTCTTCGACACTATGTACGAAGATGCCTGGAAGGTGCTGTTCAAGGGTGTCGATGCTCCCGCATCCGCTACCGAAGACCGCGGATTCAGCTGGCAGCGTCAAGCCAGCGAGGTAAGCTATTTTACCCTTTACAGGACACTTGTTTTTCATAGTTTGACTCTATGCGGGATCTAAACTCCCTTACCTTTGACAAGCCTGGCAGAAGACGTCCGAGCAGGTTGACTGTCCGGCTCCCTTGCCAGAAGACCCAGCGGATGCCTGATCGAGGGGGCTGCTGGTTCCAGCACCTCACGTGGTGCCGGGGAAGAAGGCCAAGAAGAACGCCACGGGAACTCGAAGGAGTTCCCGGCGCCAGGTGTTGTCGGACTCATCGTTCGATGACTCCGAGGCGGACTCCTCCTGCGAAGACGAGGAGGAGGAGAAAGAGGCCTCTTCCCCAGCGGGGGAGAGAAGAAACGGAAGGCTGCCCCAACTGGGGAGGCCGGAGGGTCCAAGAAGGGAAGGACCCTTCCTCCGGACTACTCCACCAACGCCGACGACGGTGAAGAGGAGTGGCCACCGAGGGCTAAGCCCCTGGCGACATCGTAAGTGTCCGGATACCAGAATAACTCATGGTGTTTCGTTTGTTGCATAGAATCTCCTAACGCCGAATATAACCCTACAGCCCGCCCAAGGACGGGCTCGATACTTCAACGAGCGGCTCCCTGGCTTCCTCAGACGTGAATAGCACTTCACTTCCGGCCGTCTCCTCTCCTCGCCCAGGTGTTCGAGAGGGCGAGAGCCGGTCGCTGTTCGAGAGGTTTTCGAGTTCGGAAGACCGAGTTCGGGGCGCTATCATGACGGTCAGTTTTAGCTTTCTCCACTGAGGTGCTTAACCTAGCTCAACCGGGGCACAATCGCAGTGGTTCTCCCAGCGCTACCTTAGCCGCTATAAAGGAACGTAAGGTACCAAAACATGGGAGTCGGGCAAACCCAACTATTGACCCAAGACATGATTCTGAGCCGATGCATATAATGCTATAAGTTCGGGGTGCCGCACTTGTGAAAGTGTTCGGACTTATCACACCATATTTTGTGGTACTTAAGCCCCTGGTATATTTGGCCGTACCAAAGCATACGGATGCAACATGTCATAAGTGAACATATATAGATAAGAAAAAGGAATGCAGTAATAGGAAAAAGCTGTGCATTGTTTATTAAAAAAGCTGCTGTAAGAGCAGAACGATACAAATAGTGCGATAAGCAAGGGACGGGACTATTTGACATGTCCCCCTCCAGGAGCGAGCTGCGGGATGATCTATAAAACAAGTATACTGCTCGTTATAGAGACCACCTGGACACTCGACGTAGCTTTCTGCTTCCCTGGCTGTTGGATCGTGTGTTCGGCGGTTCTACTGCCGGACAGGGCTTCTTGATAAAGGAGTCCTGAAAGTAAGAAAAAAGAATTATACAATCGGGAGCCTCTATTGCGATTGAGCCACATTCTGGGCCTGCCGTGGTCGTGCCCCTCCCCCTATGCCCATGGTATTTCCAGAGCATAATTATGTACGCGTAGTACTGGTTTCGCAATTTCGCGAGGGTTGGGGCCACATTGCTACGCGTGCTCGGGACGTGCCAGGCGGTCTGGTTATAGGTTACTCCGAGCGCGCTTGATGGTGTCCGGACGTTTAATAGCCGGACTCGAGAATTGCCTTGAGAGGCTGCTTTGTACTTCCGCCGTGAGAGCCGCCGTATGAGAGAGTGTTCGGTGTTTCCATTGACCGTAATGACTCCTCGAGGGCCTGGCATCTTGAGCTTGAGGTATGCATAGTGCGGCACCACATTGAACTTTGCAAATGCGGTTCGTCCGAGCAGTGTGTGATAGCCGCTGCGGAACGAGACTATGTCGAAGATTAACTCCTCGCTTCAGAAGTTATCCGGGGATCCGAAGACCACTTCAAGTGTAACTGAGACTGTACAGTTGGACCCTACACCTGGTATGACGCCTTTAAAGGTCATCTTTATGGGTTTAATCCTTGAGGGGTCTATGCCCATTTTGTGCACTGTATCCTGATAAAGCAGGTTCAGGCTGCTGTCGCCGTCCATCAGGACTCTAGTGAGGTGAAATCCGTCAATGATTGGGTCTAGAACCAATGCGGCGAATCCGCCATGGCGGATACTAGTGGGGTGGTCCCTTCGATCAAAAGTGATCGGGCAGGAGGACCACGGATTGAACTTTGGGGCGACTGGATCCATCGCATATACGTCCCTTAGTGCATGCTTCCGCTCCCTTTTGGGTATGTGGGTTGCGTATATCATGTTCACCGTCCGCACTTGTAGGGGGAAGCCCTTCTGTCCTCTATTGTTCGGCGGCCGGGGCTCCTCCTCGTCATCGCTATGCAGCCCATTGTCATTGTTTTAGGCATTAAACTTGCCTGCCTGCTTGAACACCCAACAATCCATGTTGGTGTGGTTGGCTAGTTTTTCGGGGGTGCCGTGTATCTGGCATGAGCGGTCGAGTATTCGGTTCAAATTGGACGGGCCCGGAGTATTTCTTTTGAATGGCTTTTTCCGCTGACTGGGTTTAGAGCCTCTGAATCCGGCATTGACTGTCGTATCCTCAGCATTATCGCCATTAATGCGGCGCTTGTGCTTGTTGCGACGCGACCTGCCGTTGCTGTCCTTGGTATCCGAATTACCAGGGCTCTTGGTCATGTTGTTACTACGAGCTAGCCAGCTGTCCTCTCCCGCGCAAAAGCGGGTCATGAGTGTTGTGAGGGCTGCCATGGATTTCGGCTTTTCCTGTCCTAGGTGCCGGGCAAGCCACTCATCGCGGATGTTATGTTTGAAGGCTACAAGGGCCTTTGCATCCGGACAGTCGACGATTTGATTTTTCTTGGTTAGGAACCGTGTCCAGAATTGTCTGGCTGATTCCTCTGGCTGCTGAATTATGTGGCTTAGGTCATCGGCGTCTGGTGGTCGCACATAGGTGCCCTGGAAGTTGTCAAGGAATGTGGCTTCCAGGTCTTCCCAACAGCCAATTGACTCCGCTGGCAAGCTGTTAAGCCAATTCCGAGCTGGTCCTTTAAGCTTGAGTGGGAGGTATTTGATGGCGTGTAGATCATCACCGCGGGCCATGTGGATACGATGGAAATAGTCCTTGATCCAGACCGCAGGATCTGTCGTGCCATCGTATGATTCAATGTTTATGGGTTTGAAACCCTCAGGGGTTTGATGATCCATCACTTCGTCTGTGAAGCATAGTGGGTGTGCGGCGCCTCTGTATTGGGCTATATCACGACGCAGCTCAAATGAGCTTTGTCTACTGTGTTCGGCCCGGCCGGAATTGCCATATCCAGCATGACGGTTATCATCACGTATCGTGGGGCGCCCACGCGATCTGTAGATCGATCTTGTTTTTCTTGCCTTGTCCTCCAGTATATCCCACAGGTCTGGCGCATTTTCCCGCGCTTTGGTATTTTTTGAGTGGCGCCGGGGTGCGGCTTGAGTGGAGGGCCGAGAGGCCTCTCTGTTGCGGCTACGAGGTGGTCGGTCGGCCGTATCATGCGCTGGTGATGTAGGTTTAGGTGCTTCCTCCTCTAATCGGGGTAGCAGCCTGCATTTTGGGTAGCTCTTGGAGGGGCGTTCGACTTCATAGTCTTCGGCCGCAAGGACTTCAGTCCATCTGTCGGCTAGCAAGTCTTGGTCAGCTCTAAGCTGTTGCTGCTTTTTCTTGAGGCTGCTTGCCGTGGCCATAAGCCTGCGTTTGAAACGCTCTTGTTCGACGGGATCCTCAGGCATGACAAATTCGTCATCGTCGAGGCTTGCCTCGTCTTCAGAGGGAGGCATGTAATTATCGTCCTCTACCTCTCTGTCTGCCGCTCTCTCATGAGGGCTGGCTTCTCCATCCTCCTGCGCTGAATCCTGCTGGAGGGGGTTGTCTTCAGCACTTTCTGGGGTGTTATTGTCTCCCATGCCGGAATCACAATTTTTGCTGTGGCGGGATTTAGAGCGGCACCGCTGACGCCCGCGCTTAGGCTGTTTCTTGGAGGGGTCATCCTCCGTTGTTCCATCGCCATTCCCATCTTTTGGGATGTCCACCATGTAAATGCCGTATGACGAGGTGGCCTTCCAGTGCCCTGTAGGCGCTGGTTCTTGGTCGTCTCCTGCATCGTCGTCCATACCGTCGATGTCTTCAGAGTCGAAGTTGAGCATGTCGGTTAAATCATCGACAGTGGCTACGAAGTGGGTAGTGGGTGGGCTTTGAATTTCTTCGTCGTCCGCATCCCAACCTTCCTGACCATAGTCCGGCCAGGGCTCTCCTGACAAAGAGAGAGACTTTAGTGAATTTAGGATGTCGCCAAAGGGCGAGTGCTGAAAGATGTCCGCGGCGGTGAATTCCATGACCGACGCCCAATCAGATTCGATTGGCAGGGGCGCGGAAGGTTTGGAGTCCGGAGAGGAATCCGGCACCTTGGAGTTACGAGCCTTGCAAAGGACAGGGATGGTGTTCGGCTCAATTGCCATAGAAATCGCAGCCCCCGCGGCGGTGTCCAGCCACCCATCCTCGACCGGTGCAGTCGGCTCCAAGCTAAGGGTAGGAGCGGACACTGGTGCGGCCTCCAGGGCACTATTCGCCGGCAGAGCTAGATCAAGCCCATCGTGACAGTGCGGCGCGCTTGGCTGTGGCTCGAACCCGTTGAAGATCAAGTCTCCGCGGACGTCAGTCGTGTAGTTCAAACTTCCAAATCTGACCTGATGGCCAGGGGCGTAGCTTTCAGTCTGCTCCAGATGGCCAAGCAAATTGGCCCGCAGTGCAAAGCCGCCGAATACGAAGATCTGTCCGGGGAGAAAAGTCTCACCCTGGACCGCATCGTTGTTGATGATCGGAGGAGCCATCGGGCCTAAAGATGACGACACAGAGGAACACTCAATGAAAGCACCAATGTCAGTGTCAAAACCGGCGGATCTCGGGTAGGGGGTCCCGAACTGTGCGTCTAGGCGGATGGTAACATGAGACAAGGGACACGATGTTTTTACCCAGGTTCGGGCCCTCTCGATGGAGGTAAAATCCTAGTCCTGCTTGATTAATATTGATGATATGGGTAGTATAAGAGTAGATCTACCACGAGATCAGAGAGGCTAAACCCTAGAAGCTAGCCTATGGTATGATTGTTGTTCGTCCTATGGACTAAAACCCTCCGGCTTATATAGGCACCGAAGAGGGTTAGGGTTACACAGAGTCAGTTACAATGGTAGGAGATCTACATATCCGTATCGCCAATCTTGCCTTCCACGCCAAGGAAAGTCCCATCCGGACACGGGACGAAGTCTTCAATCTTGTATCTTCATACTCCAGGAGTCCGGCCAAAGGTGATAGTTCGGCTATCCGGACACCCCCTAATCCCCTAATCCAGGACTCCCTCAGGAGCCAAAGAATATTCTTAAGTATTAGCAGTTGAGTTGTCAATTCAACTACACCTGGATAACTTAGTATCTGCGGCAAAGTATTTAGTAGCAAAGTAATATGATAATAAAGGTAACGATAGTAAAAGTAATGTTTTTGGGTTTTGTAGTGATTGTAACAATAGCAACAGAAAAGTAAATAAATGAAACCTCGTAGGCAATGGATCAGTGATGGATAATTATGTCGGATGCAATTCCTCATGTAATAGTTGTAACATAGGGTGACAGAGAACTAGCTCCAATTCATCAGTGTAATGTAGGCATGTATTCCATAAATAGTCATACGTGCTTATGGAAAAGAACTTGCATGACATCTTTTGTCCTACCCTCCCGTGGCAGCGGGGTCCTTACGAAAACTAAGGGATATTAAGGCCTCCTTTTAATAGAGAACCGGAACAAAGCATTAGCACATAGTGAATACATGAACTCCTCAAATTATGGTCATCATCGAGAAGTATCCCGATTATTGTCACTTCGGGGTTGTCGGATCATAACACATAATAGGTGACTATAGACTTGCAAGATAGGATCAAGAACACACATATATTCATGAAAACATAATAGGTTCAGATCTGAAATCATGGCACTCGGGCCCTAGTGACAAGAATTAAGCATAGCAAAGTCATAGCAACATCAATCTCAGAACATACTGGATACTGGGGATCAAACCCTAACAAAACTAACTTGATTACATGGTAAATCTCATCCAACCCATCACCGTCCAGCAAGCCTACGATGGAATTACTCATGCACGGTGGTGAGCATCATGAAATTGGTGATGGAGGATGGTTGATGATGATGACGGCGACGAATCCCCCTCTCCGGAGCCCCGAACGGACTCCAGATCAGCCCTCTCGAGATAGATTAGGGCTTGGCGGTGGCTCCGTATCGTAAAACATGATGAAACTTTCTCTCTGATTTTTTTCTCCGCAAGACGGAATATATGGAGTTGGAGTTGAGGTCGGCAGAGCCTCAGGGGGCCCACGAGACAGGGGGCACGCCCAGGGGGAGGGCGCGCCCCCCACCCTTGTGGACAGGGTGTGGGCCCCCTGGTCTTGATTCTTTCGCCAGTATTTTTTATATTTTCCAAAAAGTGCCTCCGTGGATTTTCAGGACATTCCGAGAACTTTTGTTTTCTACACTTAAAACAACATCATAGTAGTTCTGCTGAAAACAGCGTCAGTCCGGGTTAGTTTCATTCAAATCATGCAAGTTAGAGTCCAAAATAAGGGGAAAAGTGTTTGGAAAAGTAGATACGTTGGAGACGTATCAACTCCCCCAACCTTAAATCTTTGTTTGTCCTCAAGCAATTCAGTTGATAAACTGAACGTGATAAAGAAAAACTTTTACAAACTCTGTTTTCTCTTGTTGTTGTAAACATGCAAAGCCAGCATTCAGGTTTCAGCAGATATTATGAACTAACCATACTCACAATAACACTTAGGTCTCACAATTGCTCATATCAATAACATAATCAGCTAGCGGGTCATAATAATAAAACTCGGATGACAACACTTTCTCAAAACAATCATAACATGATATAACAAAATGGTATCTCGCTAGCCCTTTCTGAGACTGCAAAACATAAATGCAGAGAACCTTTAAAGATCAAGGACTGACTAAACATTGTAATTCATGGTAAAAGAGATCCAGTCAAGTCATACCCAATATAAACCAACAATAATGAATGCAAATGATAGTGTGCTCTCCAGCGGGTGCTTTTTAATAAGAAGGATGATGACTCAACATAAAAGTAAATAGATAGGCCCTTCGCAGAGGGAAGCAGGGATTTGTAGAGGTGCCAGAGCTCGATTTTTAAAACAGAGATAAATAACATTTTGAGCGGCATACTTTCACTGTCAACGCAACAACTATGAGATGGCGATATCTTCCATACTACATGCATTATAGGCGGTTCCCAAACAGAATGGTAAAAGTTTATACTCCCCCACCACCAACAAGCATCAATCCATGGCTTGCTCGAAACAATGAGAGCCTCCAACTAACAACAGCCCTGGGGGAGTTTTGTTTAATTATATTGATTTCCTTTGATCTTTTTGGATCAAGGGACTAGGCATCCCGGTTACCAGCTGATGACCCACAAGTGTAGGGGATCTATCGTAGTCCTTTCGATACGTAAGAGTGTCGAACCCAATGAGGAGCAGAAGGAAACGATAAGCGGTTTTCAGTAAGGTTTTCTCTGGAAGCACTGAAATTGTAGGTAATAGATAGTTTTGTGATAAGATAAATAGTAACGAGTAACAAGTAAATAAAGTAAATAAAGTGCAGCAAGGTGGCCCAATCCTTTATGTAGCAAAGGATAAGCCTGGACAATTTCTAATAATGAGAAAGGAGCTCCTGAGGACACATGGGAATTATCGTCAAGCTAGTTTTCATCACGTTCATATGATCGCGTTCGGTACTTTGATAATTTGATATGTGGGTGGACAGGTGCTTGGGTACTGCCCTTACTTGGACAAGTATCCCACTTATGATTAACCCCTATTGCAAGCGTCCACAACTACAAAAGAAGTATTAAGGTAAACCTAACCACAACATTAAACATATGGATCCAAATCAGCCCCTAACGAAGCAACGCATAAACTAGGGTTTAAGCTTCTGTCACTCTAGCAACCCATCATCTACTTATTACTTCCCCATGCCTTCCTCTAGGCCCAAATAATGGTGAAGTGTCATGTAGTCGATGTTCACATAACACCACTAGAGGAAAAGACAACATACATCTCATCAAAATATTGAACGAATACCAAATTCACATGACTACTAATAGCAAGACTTCACCCTTGTCCTCAGGAACAAACGTAACTACTCACAAAGCATATTCATGTTCATAATCAGAGCAGTAATAATATGCATAAAGGATCTGAACATATGATCTTCCACCAAATAAACCAATTAGCATCAACTACAAGGAGTAATCAACACTACCAGCAACCCACAGGTACCAATTTGTGGTTTTGATACAAGATTGGATACAAGAGATGAACTAGGGTTTTGAGAGGAGATGGTGCTGGTGAAGATGTTGATGGAGATTGACCCCCTCCCGATGAGAGGATCGTTGGTGATGATTTCCCCCTCTCGGAGGGAAGTGTCCCCGGCAGAACAGCTCCGTCGAAGCCCTAGATTGGTTCCGCCAAGGTTCCGCCTCGTGGCGGTGGAGTTTCGTCCCGTAAGCTTGCCCATGATTTTTTCCAGGGTAAAAGCTCTCGTATAGCAGAAGATGGACACCGGAGGCCCACCAGGGGGCCCAGGAGACAGGGGCACGCCCAGTAGGGGGGCACTCTCCTAGCCAAGGTGTGGGCCCCCTGATGTATTTCTTTCGCTCAATAATTCTTATTAATTCCAAAAACATGTTTCGTGAAGTTTTAGGACTTTTGGAGTTGTGCAGAATAGGTTTCCAATGTTTGCTCCTTTTCCTGCCAGAATTCCAGCTGCCGGCATTCCCCCTCTTCATGGTAAACCTTGTAAAATAAGAGAGAATAGCCATAAGTATTGAGATATAATGTGTAATAACAGCCCATAATGCAATAAATATTGATATAAAAGCATGATGCAAAATGGACGTATCAACTCTTCCAAGCTTAGACCTCGCCTGTCCTCAAGCGGAATCCGAAATCGAAAAATATGTCCACATGTTTAAAGATAGATGCGTCGATAAAAATAAAATACGGACATGAGGGCATCATGATCATTCTTATAACAGCAACATAAATAGATTTTAATCATATGATTTCTTATGCTCAAGTAACAATCAATTCACAATGTCAAGTATGGTTCAAAAACTTCATTGAGAACTAACAAACTATAATCTCAGTCAGCAATTGCAATTTATCATAACATCAGAAAGAGTCAACAATAGAGCTTTTCAGCAAGTTCATATACTCAAATATCTTGTAGTCTTCTATAATTTCTAACACTCACACAAAATTTGTGGTTATGGAGTTTCAGCCGGACACTGAGAAAGATAGGGGCTTATTGTGTTGCCTCCCAACGTATTCACCTTTAGGTGATGTCAACAATAATAGCCCATGCTAACTTACATCCAATTGGATATATATATCATGATCTTTCAAACACGAGGAGCTTGCCAAAGGATAAAATGAAAAAGGGAAAGGTGAGGATCACCTTGACTCAAGCATAAAGTAAAAACATAAAGTAAAAGATAGGCCCTTCGCAGAGGGAAGCAGAGGTTGTCATGTGCGTTTAGGGTTGATGCACAAAATCTTAATGCAAAAAATGTCACTTTATATTGCCCCTTGTATGTGGACCTTTATTATGCAGTCCGTCGCTTTTATTACTTCCACAACAAGATCGTACAAAGCTTATTTTCTCTGCACTAATAAGTCATACATATTTAGATAGCAATTTTTATTGCTTGCAACATGATAACTTACTTGAAGGATCTTACTCAATCCATAGGTAGGTATGGTGGACTCTCATGGCAAAACTGGGTTTAAGGATATTTGGAAGCACAAGTAGTATCTCTACTTAGTGCAAGGAATTTGGCTAGGATGAGGGGGAAAGGCAAGCTCAACATGTTTGGAAGGCCAATGACAATATACTTTAACTGAGATGTGTGAAAACATAAACCATTACGTTGTCTTCCTTGTCCAACGTCAACTCTTTTAGCATGTCATACTTAATGAGTGCTCCCCATTATAAAAGGTGTCCAAGACAATATATTTATATGTGAACCCTTCTTTCCTTATCACTTCCTATTAATTGCAACGATGACCAAAACTACGTTCATCAACTCTCATCAACTTTTATGCCTCATACTTTCTATGTGTGAAGTCATCACTATCCATCAGCTCAATATGAACTCTTTTATTCTTTCTACTTTATCAAGATCATAGCATCATAGCAAAGCCCTTGACTCAACACTAATCTTTAATATAGATAGCTCACGGACTCGATTACAAAAAGAGATCACAATGCAAAACTCAAAACTACTTGATATCAAAACTTCAATCTACTAGATCAAGATACTACTAAAAGGATACCGGGGCACCTCCCCCAAGCTTGGCAGTTGCCAAGGGGAGTGCCCATACCCATGTGATTATGTCCTCAGAGGTGATGGTGGTGGCGATGATGACGGTGGATAATCGCACATCGAGGGTAAAAGCTCCTCCAACTTGTGGATAATGCCCTTGAGTCCGGCGATATGTTCCTTCAACAGAATATTCTCTTGTGTGAGATACTTGTTCTGTATGCGGGCTAATTCGATCATCTTGAAATCTTCAATCTTTGTTGGAGTAAAGAGGTTAGGTAAAGGTTGAGGGATGTCTTCTTCTTTCACTGCCGGAGCTTGAACCTCCATGGCCTTCTTGATCCCTTCATCCTTGTTGATATCCTCTGGTTCTTCTCTTTTCAGCTCTATCTTCAATAGCCAGGCATCCTTGTCTTCGTTGTTGAAGGAGGGCGACATCATCGTGCTCTTGATCTGCAACAGAAACAGCTCGAAACGAAAACAGAGGATATTTGCGTGATACGGTGGTCAAAACCTTCGGGAGTATATATAATGAATTTTTACCGACCAAAATATGTAACGTGCAAGAAAACAGAGTCCGGGAGGCACACGAGGTGCCCACGAGACAGGGGGCGCGCCCAGTAAGGGGGGCGCACCCTCCACTCTCGTGGGGGCCTCGTGTCCCTTCCGGAATACTTCTTTCTTCCTAAAATTCGTAAAAATTCTAAAACTGATAAAAATTGCCATTGGAGTTGTTTTGGGGTCGGTTTACTTACCGTACCATATACCTATTCTTCTTCGGAGTCTGGAACGTTCTGGAAAGTGTCCCTTATGTATTCCTTCGGGGTTATGGTTTTAATAATATTAGTTTCAACATTGATAAGATTACCTGAAATATAATGTTTAATTCTTTGATTGTTTACCACCCTTGGACTTGTGCCTTCGAAGTTGTTGATTTTTATGGCACCAGAACGATAGACCTCCTCGATAACGTAAGGACCTTCCCATTTAGAGAGAAGTTTTCCTGCAAAAAATCTTAAACGAGAGTTGAATAATAACAATAATATCGTATGTTAAAGTCACGCTTCTGTATCCTTTGTCATGCCAGCGTTTGACTTTTTCTTTGAATAGCTTGGCATCCTCATAGGCTTGCGTTCTCCATTCATCAAGTGAGCTAATATCAAACAACCTCTTCTCACCGGCAAGTTTGAAGTCATAGTTGAGCTCTTTAATAGCCCAATATGCTTTATGTTCAAGTTCAAGAGGTAAACGACATGCTTTTCCATAAACCATCTTATATGGAGACATACCCATAGGATTTTTGTATGCAGTTCTATAGGCCCATAATGCCTCATCAAGTTTTTTGGACCAATTCTTTCTAGATCTATTGACAGTCTTTTGCAAAATTAATTTGAGCTCTCTATTTCTCAACTCTATTTGACCACTAGACTGCGGGTGATAAGGAGATGCGATTCTATGATTGACATCATATTTAGCAAGCATCTTACGGAAAGCACCATGAATAAAATGTGAACCACCATCAGTCATAAGATATCTAGGGACTCCAAACCTCGGAAAAATAACTTCTTTAAGCATTTTAATAGAAGTGTTATGATCAGCACTACTAGTTGGAATAGCTTCTACCCACTTAGTAACGTAATCAACAACAACTGAAATATGTGTATAACCATTAGAGGCAGGAAAAGGTCCCATATAATCAAAGCCCCAAACATCAAACGGTTCAATAACAAGAGAATAATTCATAGGCATTTCTTGACGTCTACTAATGTTACCTATTCTTTCACATTCATCACAAGATAAGACAAACTTACGAGCATCTTTGAAGAGAGTAGGCCAATATAAACCAGATTGTAGTACCTTGTGTGCAGTTCTATCTCCAGTGTGGTGTCCGAGGGAGTCCTGGATTAGGGGGTATCCGGACAGCCGGACTATATACTTTGGCCGGACTGTTGGACCGTGAAGATACAAGACTCAAGACTTCGTCCCGTGTCCGGATGGGACTCTCCTTTGCGTTGAAGACAAGCTTGGCGATCCGGATATTATGTTTCCTTCTTTGTAACCGACTCCATGTAAACCCTAGCCCTCTCCGGTGTCTATATAAACCGCAGGGTTTAGTCCTTAGAGACACAATCATAATCCTCATAGGCTAGCTTCTAGGGTTTAGCCTCTACGATCTCATGGTAGATCAACTCTTGTAATATCCATATCATCAATTCAATCAAGCAGGAAGTAGGGCTTTACCTCCATCGAGAGGGCCCGAACCTGGGTAAAACATCGTGTCCCTTGCCTCCTGTTACCATTAGCCTTAGACGCACAGATCGGGACCCCCTACCCGAGATCCGCCGGTTTTGACACCGACATTGGTGCTCTCATTGAGAGTTCCTCTGTGTCGTCGCTGCAAGGCTCGATGGCCCGCCTCATTGTCAAGGACAACATCACCTCTGGGGGAGCGCTGGCTGTAGGCCAAACTGTCCGACTAGGCGGCTTCGTCATGGCCGCCCAATCGGCTGTCGCGCCGACGATGACCTCTCGGGTCATCACGAATAGCCTCCACATCAATTCGGAACTCGCCGAACAGATGGATCCAAGGGAGCTCTCCTCCCTTAATGAGCTCTTGGATCGCATCGCTGCTTTGGGAGTCACCATAGACTATGACCGGATTGGGCTTAAACCCGACCAAAGGGATATTAAATCCCCGCCTGTCACCCACGAGATAGCGGTAGTGGAGGAGCCACGTACGGATTATCCCTCTATTTTGAGGACGAATTATGTCCGGATTACCGACCTCCCTGAGCCGGATACCCGCTCACGGGAGGACGTGACCCATACCCTGGACTTAGAATCGGGTATCGGGCCAGAAAAATTGGGCAGCACCCTGGATCCCGAGCTATCAAGCCCGGAAGCTCCTCTGCCCCTGTGCGTTAGATCGGATCAGAATCCAGATTCAGCTACACCCACCCACCTGGACTTAAACCGTCTCTCCCATATCAGACAAGAGCTCCAAGATACAGTACATCGCTACTGGGCCAGATTCCTCCTTGTGCTAAACAAGATCAAGGACTGTCGTGAGGAAGACGCAATATCACTTTTCTGCAAAAACTGCACGAACAAAGGGATTCTTAATGCTATAAGTCGCCGTGACATAGTACACTTTGCTGACTTAGCAGCCATACTACAGAAGTACTGTGCGATGGAAAGCGCCTGGAAAACCCAAACAGAGTTTTGGGATAGTCCGGGTCTCGCTAAAACCTTTGTCCGAGCTAAACGGGTGAACTCTCGTAAGTCAGCCAATCCAATCACCAAGAAACCAAAGCCCACCCCAGGGCGCGGAACCGTATTGAAAGAATGGCTCAATGGGCCATGTAAACTCCACAGCACGCCGGACACTACACTAACACATAGCCTTAGAGCATGTTGGATACTCCGGCAGGTAGCAAAAAGTGGCGAGGATCTTCTTGTAATCCATGAAGCAGAACAACATCCCGCCAAAGAAAACAATACGGTACTGACAGTATTTGAGACTTTCGCCTCAAATAATAGGCGCAAGCGAGCTCATCGAAATTTCGCTGAAATTTGCCACGTTGCAAAAATAAATCCGTGGAACGACACTGCTATAACTTTCAGTGCCAGTGATGAACCTCAATTCCAGACAGTCCGGGCACCAGCCGCTTTGGTCCTTAGCCCAATCGTGGACGGCTTTCGGCTCACTAAAGTACTCATGGATGGCGGAAGCGGATTAAACTTGATCTATGAAGAAACACTCAACAATATGGAAATTGATAAAAGCCGCATTGAGCAAAGCGGCACAACCTTCAGGGGAATCATCCCTAGTCGGGAAGCACGGTGTGCGGGAAAAATCACACTCGATGTGGTATTCGGCACTCCGGAGAATTACAGGTCTGAAGAAATCACATTCCAAGTGGCTCCTTTCAGCAGCGGATGGCACGCCCTTTTAGGGTGGGATGCGTTCACAAGCTTTCAAGCTATACCCCATTACGGGTACATGAAGCTTAAAATGCCCGGACCCAATGGAATCATCACTCTAGCCAGTGATCCGGACGTCGCACTTCGTGCCGAAAACAAAACCGCAGCACTAGCCCTGGAAGCATTATCCGAAGCTCTAGCAGCCGAAGAACTAACAATGTTGCGCGCCACCATGGACAGGGACGACGTGATACTCGACAAGCGACCCAAGTCCACCCCATTTAAACCCATAGACGAGATAGTCAAATTCCAGGCCCATCCAACGGACCCCACAAAGACAACTTCCATCGGGACACAGTTGAGCCCCACAATGGACGCCGCACTATGAGAATTCCTACACGAGAATTGGGAGATTTTTGACTGGCACCCTTCGGACATGCCGGGCATCCCACGCAGACTGGCCGAACACAGCCTCAATATGCTGAAAAGATATAAGCCTGTCAAACAGACTCTTAGATGCTTCTCAGAGCCCAAACGGCAAGCCATGGGAGAAGATCTAGCCAAGTTACTTGAGGCCGGATTCATCAGAGATATCAAGCATCCGGATTGGCTGGCAAATCTGGTAATGGTACCGAAGAAGGACAAATCCTGGCGCCTATGCGTCAACTTCAAAGACCTCAACAAGGCTTGCCCCAAGGATCCCTTCCCCCTCCCTCACATCGACCAAATCATCGACGCTACCGCAGGACACGACTCACTGTGTTTCCTTGACGCATACTCTGGATACCATCAAATAAAGATGGCAGAGTCCGACCAGGCTGCAACGGCCTTCATAATGACATATTGTCCTTTCTGCTTCAACACTATGCCTTTCAGGCTTAAAAATGCCGGCGCAACCTATCAACGCATGATTCAAACATGCCTGGAGAAGCAAATCGGCAAAACAGTGGAGGCATACGTGGATGACATGGTCATAAAAACAAGACACATTGAAACCCTAATAGATGACTTGAGGCTTACGTTCGATAACCTCCGAACATACGACATCAAGCTAAACCCAGAAAAAATGTGTTTTCGGCGTGCCCTCTGGGAAACTGCTCGGCTTCATTGTTTCCAATAGAGGAATCGAAGCGAATCCGGCAAAAATCCGAGCTCTGTCGCAGTTGGCTATCCCAACAGACCTCAAGCATATCCAGAAACTAGCTGGATGCGTGGATGCCTTAAGCCGCTTTATCTCCCGATTAGGAGAAAAGGCATTACCTCTTTACCGCCTTCTTCGGCACAACGAACACTTCGTGTGGACGGATGCAGCCGCGGCCGAACTGGACGAAATAAAGACCTTATTTGCCAGTAATCCATTTCTAACAGCGCCAAATACTGGCGAACTTATGCTATTGTACATAGCTACAACACATCAAGTTGTAAGCGCGGTGCTCGTCGTCGAACAAGAGGCTGACGGATACAAATACCCGCTCCAGAAGCCGGTATATTACGTATCCACGGTCCTCACCCCATGCAAATCCTGATACCCACACTATCAAAAGATAGCATAGCAGTCTTCATGGCATCCCGGAAGCTACGACACTACTTCCAAGAGTGTTCGATTACGGTGGCCTCCGAAGTACCACTCAACGACATAATAAATAACCGCGACGCTACAGGCCGGATTGCTAAATGGGCCATCGAGCTCCTTCCGTTCGACATAACATACAAACCACGGCGGGCTATTAAGTCGCAAGTACTGGTTGACTTTGTCGCCGAATGGACAGAAGCCGAACTCCCTAAAGAGTACAGCGCGTACTCTAACTGGATCATGCACTTCGACGGCTCTAAAATGCTGGCCGGATTGGGAGCAGGTGTAGTCCTGACGTCTCCCACCGGAGACACGGTCCAATACGTACTCCAAATATTGTACACAGACTCCAACAACGCAGCCGAATACGAGGCCCTGTTGCATGGTCTTCGGATGGCAGTCTCTATGGCCATTCAACGCCTGGAGGTGCGCGGGGATTCAAACCTTGTAATATCACAAATAAACGGAGACTTTGATGCCAAGGATCCAAAAATGGCGGCCAACTGTAATGCCGTCCTCAAAATGTTAGCTCGGTTCGAGGGGCTCAAATTCCACCATGTGGCTCGAGAAAACAATGAAGCGGCGGATATCCTCGCACGCATAGGCGCTAAACGCGACCCTGTCCCACCTAACATATTCCTGGAAAGGCTGTTCAAGCCATCCGTGGTATGGGAAGGGGAGTCCGGCAACACTAGCACGGATCCGAATACACCCCTAGATTCCTAACCATTAGACGTACTCGGAGGCTCCGCCACCGAAGTAACACCTTCGGCCCACGAAAGCATGGTTGTAATCGCCTCGCGGACTGATCCTTTCTTGGCCTACCTAAATAGGTAGGAGCTCTCCAAGGACCAAAATGAAGCACGTTGCATCGTGAGGCATTCCAAAGCCTATAAAGTCCATGAGGGGGAACTCTATAAGAAAAGTGCGACCAGAGTGCTCCAAAGATGCATCTCTGAAGAGGAAGGGCGGTAGCTCTTAGCTGAAATCCGTGTCGAACTCGGCGGACACCACGCTGCGGCTCGGGCACTTGTCAGCAAAGCCTTCTGCACAGGCTTTTATTGGCCTACAGCCCGACCAGACGCACAAGACCTTGTCCAAGACTGCGTCGGTTGCCAGCTCTTTGCCAATCAGGGCCACATGCCCCCTACTGCTCTCCAAACAATCCCCATCACTTGGCCCTTTGCGGTCTGGGGGCTGGATATGGTCGGACCCCTTAAGGGGGGAAGCCATAAGAAAAAATACTTATTGGTCATGGTGGATAAGTTCACCAAATGGATAGAAGCCAAACCAGTCAAAACGGCCCAACCCAGACCAGGATAGACTTCATATCCGGGGTTGTACACCGATACGGTGTCCCCCACAACATCATCACTGACAATGGCTCAAACTTCACAGCCGATGAAGTGAAAACTTGGTGCGGCAACATGGGCATTAAGCTCGATTACGCCTCCGTCTACCATCCCCAAACAAACGGCCAGGTCGAACGTGCAAACGGTCTCATCATGAGCGGCATCAAACCCAGACTAGTGCGATCCTTGACAGAATCGGACACGCACTCAGTCGAGGAGCTCGACTCCGTACTCTGGGGGCTGCGGACCACGCCGAATCGCACCACCGGATACACACCATTTTTTATGGTCTACGGCGCAGAAGCGTACTACCCTGCGACATAATACACGATTCGCCTCGCGTGCACATGTACGAAGAGAAGGAAGACGAGTTAGACCAGCAGGACAACTTAGATGCCCTGGATAAGGAGCACGACGTCGCAAAAGCCTGTTCCACATTCTATCAGCAGCAGGCGCGACGGTACCAAAGCAGAGAAGTGCGGGCCAAAACTTATAATATTAGCGAACTGGTTCTACGCCTACCAGAGAAGAAGAAGGACAAGCTCAAACCTAAGTGGGAGGGTCCCTTCGTTATTGACAAAGTTCTCACCGGAGGAGTGTACCGCCTACGTAATGCATTCGATAATAGACTCGAGCCGAACCCATGGAACGCGGCCAGACTCCGGAGATTCTACGCCTAGCGTCGAACTCAGTGTTCGTCTCCTTACCACTCTTTTTAAATTATGTTCCTCCCCTTTTTCCTTTCTCGTTCTTTTTCCTTCTTCACACAAAGTACTCAATACAGTGCGGATGCTCAGATCACTCCGACCGCACTATGTGTGTAAGCCATGCCTGGGGGCTTCCTATACGGAAGCTAAATATAATTGCTTTCATGGCTTCTTTCCTATCACATATGCGTTCTTTTTCCATATGTGCCTTTTCTTCACCATTGTATGCATCGATATGACTTAAGATGTGGCCATGCTGGGTTGCCTAGCTCTTGTGTTTATGCCCTACGTTCCCATTAATTCGGCTAGGGCATAAGGGGAGCACCTCTACGATTGTTACTACCGGTTCAGCCGGATGTGTACCTCAGACTGGGTGAAGCCGAAAGCTAGCGTTCTTAAGGGAATATTCGGCCGGTGAACAAAAGATGTTTTTTTTCGTTTATAACAATGTGAATCCCCAGAAGTTTTTTATCCTGCATCTCTGTTCGCTGTCCGGACATGTACATCGATGCATGCGTACCCAGGGAAAGGAGCCCCTAAGGGAACTATTCTCCTTGGAAGATGTTTCTTACTATCCATGTAATATAACATAACTAGTTGGGTACTTGTCTGTTCAAGCACTTATGACCCCTATGCCTAGTTTCCACGCATACCCCAGTTCTGCATAACTGAGCGGGTATTCGGATACACCCCGGACTGTCGGATCCGGGGGCTGAAGCGAAAAGGTCTGCCATGACAAATAATTTTTATCCGGCTAGGGACTACATATGTCTGTCGGTGTCAAAACCGGCGGATCTCGGGTAGGGGGTCCCGAACTGTGCGTCTAGGCAGATGGTAACAGGAGACGAGGGACACGATGTTTTACCCAGGTTCAGGCCTTCTTGATGGAGGTAAAACCCTACGTCCTGCTTGATTAATATTGATGATATGGGTAGTACAAGATTTGATCTACCACGAGATCAAGGAGGCTAAACCCTAAAGCTAGCCTATGGTATGATTGTTGTAATGTATGTTGTCCTACGGACTAAAGCCCTCCGGTTTACATAGACACCGGAGGAGGCTAGGGTTACACAGAGTCGGTTACAATGGTAGGAGATCTACATATCCGTATCGCCAAGCTTGCCTTCCACGCCAAGGAAAGTCCCATCCGGACACGGGACGGAGTCTTCAATCTTGTATCTTCGTAGCCTTGGAGTCCGGCGGATAATGATAGTCCGGCTATCCGGACACCCCCTAGTCCAGGACTCCCTCAGTAGCCCCTGAACCAGGCTTCAATGATGATAAGTCCGGCGCGCATAATGTTCGGCATTGCAAGGCGGGTTCCTCCCTTGAATAATCTAGAGAAGATCATGGACACCAGGATAGTGTCCGGCTCTACAAAATAAATTCCACATTCCACCGTAGAGAGAATAAAATGTACACCAGTCCAATCTGCTGACGTATTATGCGGCGTGACATCACACCGCTACCAAGCCTTTGTTTGAATCGTTTTTTACTATACCATCTCAGCACGTTTAGCGAAGCGGTTTCCTTGGCACGTCTTGTCGAAGCAGAGATCGTGTTCCCCTTATTCCGGGATTATCATCAATACGGACGTGGGTAACCCAACCGCGCCATTGATGGTGGCGCTTGGGAGATAAGCGAGTTTTATCAGGCCGGTGGGGACGCATAGTTTTCGTCCGCCTATATATAAGGGATAAGGATTTACCTTCTCAGCTATGCCTTCTTCCTCCTTTGCTTATCCATCCCCGCGTACTCAAGCTCCAACGCCCAAGCTCGCGCATCTCGCCCCGACCTTCTCCGAATATGTCCGGAGCGGGAGGCAAATGGTTGGCCTCCACCGTTAAGGAGGAGCACATCACCAAACTGCGCAGCGCCGGATACCTTTCCGGCGATATCGCGCATCGGCTGCCCAACGAGGGGCAGCTCATCCCTACCCCTGGGTCCCATGAGAGGGTCGTCTTCCTTCCCCACTTCCTCCGCGGACTGGGCTTTCCACTGCACCCATTCGTCCGGGGGATCATGTTTTACTATGGCCTGGATTTCCAGGATCTGGCGCCGAACTTCATCCTCAACATCTCGACGTTTATCATCGTGTGCGAGGCCTTCCTATGCATCCGGCCCCACTTCGGCCTGTGGCTCAAGACCTTCAACGTCAAGCCGAAGGTTGTGAAGGGCACGCAAGCGGAATGCGGAGGCGCCATGTTGGGCAAGTTGCCCAACGTCCTTTGGCTCGAAGGGGCCTTCGTGGACTCCGTCAAGGGGTGGCAATCGGGGTGGTTCTATATCACCGAGCCGCGCAAGCCCACATGGGCAGCGGCCCCCGAGTTTAGATTGGCGTCCCCACGCAGCTCACCTCCTGGAAAGAGAAGGGCTAGCAGTGGGGCAATCCGAAGGAGGTGACAGGACTCCGAGCCTGCATCCAGAAGCTGGTGAGCAATAAGCTCAGGCTCGTCGACGTGGTCCAAGTCATGCTGATCCGCCGGATTCTCCCATGCCAAGAACAGGCATTCAATCTGTGGGAGTTCAATCCGGAACAGCACCAGGCGTTGAGCGGGCTCTTCGATACGACATACGAAGGCGCCTGGAGGGTGCTGTTTAAGGGCACCGAAGCCCCCGTATCCGCGACAGAAGATCGCGGATTTCGCTCGCAGCATCCAGCTGACGAGGTAAGTGATTCAACCCCGTTACGGGACACTTGTGGTAATTAAACCGATTCTAAGAGGGTTTCAATCTCTCTTTTCCTTTGACAGGAATGGATGGAGAAGGCCAAGCAGCTCATCAGCCCGGCTCCCATGCCAGAAGACCCAGAGAACGCCCGTTTAGCAGGGCTGCTGGTTCCGGCACCGCACGTGGTGCCGAAGAAGAAGGCCAATAAGGTGGCCGCGGGGACTCGAAAGAGTTCCCGCAATCAGGCGTCCGACAACGAGGCGGACTCCTCCCCCGAAGACGAGGAGGAGGAGGAGGACTCTCTCCTAGAGGAGGGAGAGAAGAAGAGGAAGGCTTCCCCAATAGGGGAGGCCGAAGGGTCCAAGAGGGGGAGGACTATCCCCCTGGACAGTTTCGCCAACACCACCGTTGGCAAGGATGAGTGGCCTCCAAGGGCCAGGCGTCCGGCAAGATCGTAAGTATCCGGATCCTTGATGTGCAATTTCTTTCGTGTCGCGTAGTGTCCTTCTAATGCCGCGTTCTGTCCGTAGCCCGGCCGATGATGATCTCCCCGCTTCATCGAGCGGGTCGCTGGCCCCGTCGGATGTGGATTCACTTCCGACCGCCTCTACCCCCCGCGCCAACGAGGACGCCGAGGTGGGATCCCAGAGAAGGACCCATCAGGAGGAGGCTCCGGAGGCACCGTCAGGCTGCCTCCCGGACTTTGTGCCGGACTCTACATCGGAACCCGCAGTGGTTCCAGAGTCCGGCGGGCGGCCCCTTCGAAAGAAGGGCAAGACCGTGACACCGGCGACCTCCGTCCAACCGAAGGCGCCGGATAACTTGTTGGAGGCGCTTAAAGGCACTTCCATCGAGGAAGAACACCGCACTATCATGAGTGCGGTGATTCAAAAGGTTCAGCTCGCCAAAAGCGGGCTGACCGAAGCCTGCAGCAGCCTTCTAACAGGCTTTGAGGTAAGAAGTTAAAATTATGTAATGTAATACCGCATAGACAGTAGCCCCTGATGCTCAGTTCGGTGTTCGGAAAGAAAAGTCGGACTGAGGATCTAACAAGATATACGCAGGGTTGCTTAAAATATGTCAATATGGGTTTGCAGGCTGCTCTGCTGACCTCTGCCGCACTATCGGCGGAGGTCAATGTGTTGAAGAAGGATCTCGAGCGGTCCGAGCAGGAGCTCGGCCATGCCAAGAAGCAGCTCGAGGACAAAGAAGGTGAGTCACACCACTTTGAATAGTTACCTTACAGAAAAGGATTTTGGTTGCAATAAAATTAACAAGGATAATATGGGTATTGCAGGGGCCATGAACGAGGTGGCAGCCCTGAAGGAGGCTGTGTCCGTGGCCGAACGCAGTGCGGCCGCGGAGCGGGAAGAGCGAGAGAAACAGGAGGCACGGGTGGCGGAAGTATGGCAAGAGCTGCAGGCTCTCATGGAGAAGCATGAGAGCTTGGAGTGTGACTCCAAGACTCGAGAGTCCGAGCTTGCCTTGGCTCTCGAAAGTGCCAAGTCCGCCAAGGCTGAGGCCCGTAAGGCCCTTCAGGAGGTTGAAGATGTGAAGAAGATAGCGGCGGGTAAGGAATTTTTCATGCAAAGCAAGCATGTTAATGTAAAATAGCTGACACTTACCCGCATTCGGAGCTCTCCAGGGGTGTTTGCAGATCTGTCGCGTAGTGCGTCCGATGCCGCCGCATTCTATCGTGGCGAGGAGGGGAGCTCGACGGAGAAAGTCTTTTGGTCTCAGTACGCTGAGGCCGGACACCCGGTGCCCCCAAGCGACCAGCTGAAGCAGCTGGTCGAACTCCACAAGGTAGCTGAGGAGGCCATGAAGGGCCTTATAGTCCGGCTGTGGCCTGGACAGGCCATGCCTGGGAGCTACTTTGGCCTCGTGCGGCGGCTGGTGGATGCATGCCCCTGGGTGGAGGTCGTCAAGCGCTCCGCCTGTATTGAAGGTGCTCGTCGGGCCCTTGCCCGCACAAAGGTGCATTGGGGCAATTTGGATGCGGAGAAGCTTCTCACGGACCCACCGCCACTGGGCAAGGAGTATCGCACGCCTGAAATGTATTATAAAACTGTCCTGAAGGGAGCCCGCGATATTGCGGATGAGTGCCCCAGAAATGTAATCTTTGAGTAAACTCGCTGTGTATTATCCTGTGCGCTGAAAACTGCGTTCATATGCGCCTTGAGCAACGCTTGTTTTAATTTAAAATATTACCTTCTGTTCGGCCGTTTATAAAATCTGAGAGATGGCAAGTCGTTGGCTTCAGCCCCCGAGCCACGAGTGCTGGGGGGTTCGGGATAACCTTGAGCACTCTTGTTCCCATTGTTGGGTCCATCTAGGGAGGCGTTCAACACAACGAACAAGGCGACCGGACTTATAATGCTTGAACACTCTCACTTAGCCATAGAATTCTATAATTTTAAATTTCGGCGAAGCCCCTGGTATTCGGAAGGCCGAATCCGGGGCGCTATCCACGCCTTCGTCGGACATGGTCCGGAACTTCGCTCGAAGCGGCGTGAGTCTTTAAGGACCCGAAAAAACCTCTCGAACAGCGACCAGTCTCTCGCCTTATCATGCCGGTCAGTTTTAGCTTTCTCCACTGAGGCGCTCGCCCGGCTCAACCGGGGCGCAATCGCAGTGGTTCTCCCAGTGCCACCTTAGCCGACAGAACGGAACGTAAGGCACCAAAACGTGGGAGCCGGGCAAACCCAACTATTGACCCAAGACATGATTCGGAGCTGATTCATATAATGCTATAAGTTCGGGGTGCCGCACTTATGAAAGTGTTCGGAGTTATCACACCACATTGTGGGGAACATATGCCACTGGTGTATTAGGCCGTACCAAAATATACGTGTGCAAGATGTCATATAATGAACATATATATATATATAAGGTAATGTAATTGCAGTCGAAAAGTGCTGCATTAATTATTAAAGGAAGTCTGCTATGAGTGCGGACTGATACAAATAGTGCGGTAAGCAAGGGATTTGGACTAAGTAAACATGTCCCCCTCCAGGGGTGAGCTGCGGACTTGGTGTATATAATCGAATTTAATGCTCGTAATTGAGACCACCTGAGTGTTCGTCCTTCTTTCGTCCCTGACTGTTGCATCACGAGTTCGGCAGGTTCGCCGCCGGAGGGGGCCTCTGGTTACCGGAGTCCTGTGTAAAGAAGGAAAATACTAAATAAAAATAAAAAAGGGGGGGCACACTTGCAAGCCCCTGGTGTGGTCGAACCGCACTCTGGGTCCATTGCGATCGTGCCCCTTCCCCTGCGCCCATGGTATCTCCAAAGCGTAATGATGTATGCGGAGTGTTATTCTTGCGATCATGCGCGGGCGGGGGTTGGGGCCGCATTGCTACGCGTGCTCTGATCGCGCCAGGTGGTCTTGGTTGGTATTGCTTCGGGCGCGTTTTGCTGTATTCAGCCGTTTAACGGCCGGACTCGAGAATTGCCTTAAGAGGCTGCTCTGTACTTCTGCCGCGAGAGCCGCTGTATGTTCCTCCGTTCGGAGGGAGAGTTCCGTATTCCCGTTGACCGTGATGACTCCACGAGGGCCTGGCATCTTGAGCTTGAGGTATGCATAATGCGGCACCGCGTTGAATTTTGCAAACACGGTTCGTCCGAGCAGAGCGTGATAGCCGTTGCGAAACGGGACTATGTCGAAGATTAACTCCTCGCTCCGGAAATTGTCCGGGGATCCGAAGACCACTTCCAGTGTTACTGAACCTGTACAGTTGGCTTCCACACCTGGTATGACACCTTTAAAGGTTGTCTTTGTAGGTTTAATCCTTGAGGGGTCTATGCCCATTTTGCGCACTGTATCCTGATAAAGCAGGTTCAGGCTACTACTGCCATCCATTAGGACTCTCTTGAGGTGAAATCCATCGACGATTGGGTCTAAAACCAATGCGGCGAATCCGCCATGGCGTATGCTGGTCGGATGGTCTCTTCGATCGAAAGTGATCGGACAAGAGGACCATGGATTGAACTTCGGGGCGACTGGCTCCATCGCGTAGACGTCCCTTAGTGCGCGCTTCCTCTCCCTCTTGGGTATATGGGTCGCGTAAATCATGTTCACGGTCCGCACTTGTGGGGGGAAACCCTTCTGTCCTCTATTGTTTGGCGGTCGGGTCCCCTCCTCGTCGTCGTTATTTAGCCCCTTGTCGTTGTTTTCGGCAATTAACTTGCCTGCCTGCTTGAACACCCAGCAATCTCTATTAGTGTGATTGGCTGGTTTTTCAGGGGTGCCATGTATCTGGCATAAGCGGTCGAGTATTCGGTCCAAATTGGACGGATCCGGAGTGGTTCTTTTGAATGGCTTCTTCCGTTGACCGGGTTTAGAGCCTCGGAATCCGGTGTTGACTGTCGTATCCTCCTTGTCGTCGCCGTTAATGCGGCGTTTGTTTTTGTTTCGACGTGACCTGCCGTTGTTGTCCTTAGTATCCGGACTGCTAGAATTTTTGCGGAGATTGTTACTGCGAGCTAGCCACCTATCCTCTCCCGCGCAGAAGCGGGTCATTAATGATGTGAGGGCTGCCATAGATTTCGGCTTTTCCTGTCCCAGGTGCCGGGCTAGCCATTCGTCGCGGATGTTATGCTTGAAGGCTGCAAGGGCCTCTGCATCCGGACAGTTGATGATTTGATTTTTCTTCATCAAGAACCGTGTCCAGAATTGTCTGGCCGATTCGTCTGGCTACTGAATGATGTGGCTTAGGTCATCGGCGTCTGGTGGTCGCACATACGTGCCCTGGAAGTTATCAAGGAATGCGGCTTCCAGGTCTTCCCAACACCCAATTGACTCTGCGGGCAAGCTGTTAAGCCAATGCCGAGCTGGTCCTTTAAGCTTGAGTGGGAGATACTTGATGGCGTGGAGATCGTCGCCGCGGGCCATATGGATGTGGAGAAGATAATCTTCGATCCAAACCGCGGGGTCTGTTGTGCCATCGTAGGATTCAATGTTTACGGGTTTAAACCCTTCAGGGATTTGATGATCCATTACTTCGTCAGTGAAGCATAGCGGGTGTGCGGCGCCTCTGTATTGAGCAATATCACGACGCAGCTCGAGAGAGTGCTGTCTGCCGTGTTCGGCCCGGCCGGGATTATTATATCCGGTGCGACGGTATTCGTCATGGGTCGTGGGGCGCCCACGTGATCCGTAGATGGATCTGGATTGCCTTGCTTTGTCCTCCAATATATCTCGCAAGTCCGGCGCGTTCCCTCTTGGCTTCGTACTTTTGGAGCGATGCCGGGGTACGGTCTTGGTTGGGGGCCTGGATGCCTCTCTGTCACGACCGCGGGGTGGTCGGTCAGCCGTATCGTGCCCTGGTCATGGAGGTATGTATGCTTCCTCCTCTAATCGGGGGAGCAGCTTGCGTCTTGGATAGCTTTTGGAGGGGCGTTTGAGTTTATACTCTTCGGCCGCGAGGACCTCGGTCCATCGATCGGCCAGCAGGTCCTGATCAGCTTGAAGCTGCTGCTGCTTTTTCTTTAGGCTGTTTGCCGTGGCGATAAGCCTGCGTTTAAAACGCTCTTGTTCGACGGGATCCTCGGGCACGACGAATTCGTCGTCGTTGAGGCTTGCCTCGTCTTTGGAGGGAGGCATATAGTTGTAATCCTCAACCTCTTCGTCTGCCGCCCTCTCGTGAGGGCTTGCTTCTGCGTCCTCCTGCACTGAGTCTTGCTGGAGGGGGTTGTCTTCGGCACTTTCTGGGGTATTATTATCTCCTGTGCCGGAATCTCCATTCTTGCTGTGGCGGGATTTAGAGCGGCGCCGCTGACGCCGGCGCTTGGGCTGTTTCTTTAAAGAATCTGCCTCCGCTGTTTCTTCGCCGTCCCCGTCTTTCGGGGTATCCACCATGTATATGTCATATGACGAGGTGGTCTTCCAGTGCCCTGTAGGCGCTGGTTCCTGTTCGTCTCCGGCGTCGTCGTCCATAGCGTCGATGTCTTCGGAGTCGTAGTCTAGCATGTCGGTTAGATCGTCGACAGTGGCTACAAAGTGGGTGGTGGGTGGGCTCTGAATTTCTTCGTCGTCCATATCCCAACCATCCTGGCCATAGTCCGGCCAGGGCTCTCCTGATAACGAGAGATGCTTTAGTGAATTCAGGATGTCGCCAAAAGGCGAGTATTGGAATATGTCCGCGGCGGTGAATTCCATAACCGATGCCCAATCCGATTTGGTTGGTAGGGGCATGGGAGGTTCGGAGTCCGGCAAGGAGTCCGGCACCTCGGAATCACGAGTTTTGCGAGGGACAAGATCAGTGTTCGGCTCCATCGCCGTGGAAGTTGAAGCCCCCGAGGCGGTGTCCATCCACCGATCCTCTATCTGGGCAATCGGCTCCGGACCTATGGCCAGAGCGGATACGTGTGCAGCCACCAAGGCACTGTTCGGCGGCAGAGCTAGATCATGCCCATCGCAACAGTGCGGTGCGCTTGGCTGTGGCTCGGGCCCGTCGAAGATCAAGTCTCCGCGGACATCGGCCGTGAAGTTTAGGCTTCTGAATCTGACCTGACGGCCAGGGGCGTAGCTTTCAATCTGCTCCAGATGGCCAAGCGAATTAGCCCGCAGTGCGAAGCCGCCGAATACGAAGATCTGTCCGGGGAGAAAAGTCTCACCCTGGACAGCGTCGTTGGTTGCAGATGCCATCAAGCCTATCGGTGACGACACAGAGGAACTCTCAATGAAAGCACCAATGTCGGTGTCAAAACCGGCGGATCTCGGGTAGGGGTCCCGAACTGTGCGTCTAGGCCGATGGTAACAGGAGACGAGGGACACGATGTTTTACCCAGGTTCGGGCCCTCTCGATGGAGGTAAAACCCTACGTCCTGCTTGATTAATATTGATGATATGGGTAGTACAAGAGTGGATCTACCACGAGATCAAGGAGGCTAAACCCTAAAGCTAGCCTATGGTATGATTGTTGTAATGTACGTTGTCCTACGGACTAAAGCCCTCCGGTTTATATAGACACCGGAGGAGGCTAGAGTTACACAGAGTCGGTTACAATGGTAGGAGATCTACATATCCGTATCGCCAAGCTTGCCTTCCACGCCAAGGAAAGTCCCATCCGGACACGGGACGGAGTCTTCAATCTTGTATCTTCGTAGTCTTGGAGTCCGGCGGATAATGATAGTCCGGCTATCCGGACACCCCCTAGTCCAGGACACCCCCTAGTCCAGGACTCCCTCAATGTCCATTGAATTACATAGTCACTTGGACTGACTATATTCTTCCTCTATACCGTCCAACAGGCTATCTTGCTTACAATCCTGTTGGGAATACTTTGCGGCTAACGCTACCTGGTCATACACTAGACTCACGGGAATTTCTTGCCCATCTGGCCCTGCCAGTCCAACTTCGGCCATATGGTTCGGGTCAAGCTTGGTGTAGCGCGTCTTCACCATGGCCCAGGCTTCTCTTGCACCTTGTCGGCAGGCTGACATCTTCCACAATCGGAAGCGTCACCGTGCTCCTTGGAGCATATCCACGAGCTTCCCCATGCCTTTTGGCAGGGAGGGGGATGACCACAAGGCCTGGGCAATACCCTGCATCACCTGCCGAGCTGGCTCGCGTAGCTGTGAGAGGTCTTGCAGTATATCACCTACGGACACGAGCATCTCCTCTTCAGGGCTGCCCGTCAACATACCTACAGATAAAAACTCTTTCAATATGCTTCCTCGCCGAGTTGTACCATAGTCCGTCTAGGCAATTACCATAAATGCCGCGATGAAGCCTTCTATTCTCCTTCACGGAGTCCGCCAGCTGAGCGCAAACATCTCTTAATTCGAAGCCCAGCCGGACATTGGCATCTTGAAGATTGTTCTTCTCCTGCCTAACTTGTGTAAGAAGACGCTCACCAGCTTTTAGCTGCCTTTGGAGATGTGACTCATCACCTCTTACGACTTCCGGATTCACCCCGGGATTGTCTACAGAATTTTCTGTTAAAATATCATACAAGCCACTTACTAACTGGTACATTTCCATACAATTGAGACTAATGTTACCAAATGAGGCCTTCTGGGATTCCTCTAGCTTGGCAACCATGGCCCTCAGCTGGGTCTTGCACTCCTCCAGCTCTCGAGACAATTGGGCATTCTTATCTACAAGGACCTATGCATAAATTGATCCTTAAAATAGTTGTTCCAACCGTTTCAAGTCTCGGGGGCTACTGCTATACATGCTTATCAAATTTTCTTACTCGTATATCTTTGGCATACTGGTCCATCGCTCAGGCAAGCCCGCCTTGAGCAGCTCGGATGTATGCGTCTCCTAAATTAAAAGCATTAAATGCCTCTTCGAAAAAGATGTTATTGCGAAGTACGACCCGTCGGCGGCGGTGATTCATGGCACTCTCTACTTCAGAATTCGTAGCGGAGAGCATATCCGCATCCTCTGTCGAAGGACAATTCGGCATCGGCCCCGCGTCCACTTCCTCCCTCGAAGCCGGTCCTGGAATCCGGCTGGTGGAGACGTGATTGGCAGGATCTCCGGATATAGTCCGGCTACTCCTCTTTCTGCCATGACACAAAGGACGCTGTCACATTTCAAACACAATAATCACAGAGCAGATTTTTACCATACCTCTGTAGCGGCGTTTCGGGCCTAACCGCCTTCCTCTTAAGCCTGCCCGATCTGGACGCCCTTTGCCGACGAGCCCCCAGGGGCTCGGCGCCGCGTTCCGACTGTCGTCTCTACAAAAATACGATATCTCAGGCATAAGGCATGGCATCAAAAAGGAGTCCTCTCCAGAGGATAGGGTTTTTGGCTTTGCTTACACGCGACACAGGTAGCAGTCCGGGATAGTCGGCAAAAATAGCCACTGAGGCGCCATCGCAGCTCGCCTGATAAAATGTCCCATTGACGAGCTCTGCAGTAATATCCGGGTCTTCTTCGAGTCCTGGATTGAAGGCCCTTCCGGGGTCCTCTGGCTGCGGGGAGGGGCTGGAGAATCCTTCTACGGCCCTCCTCACTTCCTGCTTAGAAATATCGAGGTAAATAATCGTGACGAAGGACGCCAGAATGAATGAAGCGGGGGGAAGAGTGACGACTTACCCAGCTTGGGGGGTTGTACATAGAAAACCCATCCCGCAGTTTAATATGAAGGAATTCTTCTTCTTGTCCTTTATACAAATCGGACAATATCCTCGCTAGAGCAGTGGTAGAGTCCTGACCCTTACGACCAGAGCGGGTGGCATCATCTTCCCCGTTGTAGTGCCACATGGGCTTCCCCATATATTGAAGCGACTGCACTCCGCATTATGCATATTGCCATAACCTCGACTATTGTCAGCCCTGATTTGGCTAGTATCTTTATCCTGCTCATTAGGAAGTGTATTTCTCTGGTATCCTCCTCTTGGGGGCCCTGAGGGCGCCAACTTCGACGTGCCTTGGGTGGGGCATTACTGAACTCCAGGAGACCAGTCCGGACTGGATCTGGAAGGGGAACGTCATCAACATAAAAGCACTACGAGGTCTAGTTCTCAGGTGCCTTCTTGGGAGTACCGGACAAGTATCCGGTCTCGGCGACGCGCCATACTTCGGCTCCGCCCACTTGACATATGGATTCCCCCTGGTTGCGAGGGACCAGGCAGAACAACATCTTCCATAACCCAAAGTGAGCCTCGCAGCCCAGAAACAATTCACAAAGGGCAACGTATCCTGCTATATGCAGCACGGAGGCAGGGGTGAAGTCGTGCAACTGGAGGCCGTGGAACTCCAAGAGCCCGCGAAGGAACGGGTGGATTGGAAACCTGACGCCTCTTAGCAGATGCGGGATGAGGCATATTCGCTCCCTCGGGGATGGATTAGGAGATCTCTCCGCTTGCTCCCCGCCATTATAGGTGGCTAGTCCGGCTCGGATGGGGACCATGAATGCCAGTGGAAGAAACCCTTGGGTCTGTAACTTTATCAAACGACTTTGAGGAACTGAACACTCTTCCCAGTCGCCTGGCTTGGAGCGAGGGGAACGAGAAGAAGGGCTGCGGCGACCGGCCATGTTGGAATGGTTTTTTCCGGAGCGCTCTGTTGGATGCTTGCTCGAGGGAAGAGGGTGAAGTTTGGATATGAGAATCCCCGTCTCTTCAAATAGACGGTTTGCCTGTCGGACTAGGGTGGCAAATGCAAAAATGCCCCGGCTCCACGTATTCGCTCGACACGTGGAGATGGTCATCATTGAAGCACAGAAGCTGAGGAGTACAACATTGATGGGAAACCGGACACTGTTCGTTACAGCAGGTACTTTGGAGTATTCGGAGATAGAACCCGCCTTGCAATGCCGAAGACAAACTGTGCGCCGGACTCATCATCATTGAAGCCTGGTTCAGGGGCTACTGAGGGAGTCCTGAATTAGGGGGTATCCGGACAGCCGACTATATACTTTGGTCGGACTGTTGGACCGTGAAGATACAAGACTCAAGACTTCGTCCCGTGTCTGGATGGGACTCTCCTTTGTGTGGAAGACAATCTTGGTGATCTGGATATTATGTTTCCTTCTTTGTAACCGACTCCATGTAAATCCTAGCCTTCTCCGATGTCTATATAAACCGGAGGGTTTAGTCCTTAGAGACACAATCATAATCATCATAGGCTACTGTCGGTGTCAAAACCGGCGGATCTCGGGTAGGGGGTCCCGAACTATGCGTCTAGGCGGATGGTAACAGGAGACGAGGGACACGATGTTTTTACCCAGGTTCGGGCCCTCTCGATGGAGGTAAAACCCTACGTCCTGCTTGATTAATATTGATGATATGGGTAGTACAAGAGTAGATCTACCACGAGATCAAGGAGGCTAAACCCTAGAAGCTAGCCTATTGTATGATTGTTGTAATGTATGTTGTCCTACGGACTAAAGCCCTCCGGTTTATATAGACACCGGAGAGGGCTAGGGTTACACAGAGTCGGTTACAATGGTAGGAGATCTACATATCCGTATTGCCAAGCTTGCCTTCCACGCCAAGGAAAGTCCCATCCGGACACGGGACGGAGTCTTCAATCTTGTATCTTCGTAGTCTTGGAGTCCGGCGGACATTGATAGTCCGGCTGTCCGGACACCCCCTAGTCCAGGACTCCCTCAGTAGCCCCCGAACCAGGCTTCAATGACGATAAGTCCAGCGTGTTTATAGTCTTCGGCGTTGCAAGGAGGGTTCTCCCTTCAAATTACATGTACCTGCCGAACAGTGTCCGGCTTCATCTTGAATACTGTGTCCCTCGGCTTCTACGCCAAATAATGGCCCTCTTCCACGCGTCGCACAAATGCGAAAAGCCAGGGTGCCTTTTGCATTTCACCCCCCAATTGTGTGAGTCGCCTGCCTATAAAAGAGGCAAGAATCCAGATCCAAACTACACCGTCTTCCTCCCGCGAATACTCCATCGAAGCGCCTTTGACCTAGAAGTCCATTCCACCATGGATCGTCAACGCGGCTCTTCTTCACGCGCTCCCAGGCCACCGCCGGGGAATTGGAGGAGGTGCTTTATTTCGCACAACGAGCTTGTGAAGCTCCAAACGGGGGGATTCCTCCCTCCGGCCTTCATGATCCCAGTCCGGGCCGGACTGGTTACTTATCAAGGTGGGAGACAGGCGGAGGACACTCCAAGCCCCAACAAGGGGGAGCGAGTATGTTTTGCCCCTTATCTGACAAGGGGACTCGGATTTCCAATACATCCGTTCCTCCGCGGGCTCCTGAAGTTCTACGGACTCCAGCTCCACCACCTCACGCCCGCCTCTGTCCTGCATATCGCGGGCTATGTAGCTCTTTGCGAGCTATTCCTGGGCATTGAGCCCCATTTCACATTGTGGAAGAGGCTATTTTGCCCCGTACCCCATTCTTACCAGGGGTCCATATATCAAGTGGGCGGCGCCGAAATATGGCACATCGCCGGGACCGGATACCTATCCGGCACTCCCAAGAAGGCGTCCGAAGACTGGCCCTCGGAGTGGTTTTATATAGGAGACGCTCCGCTGCCAGACCCAGTTCGGATCGGCCTCCCGGAGTTTAGTGCTGCTCCCTTGAAGAAACGCCTCAGCTGGCGCCCACGGAGCCCCCGATTGGAGGAAGACAAGAGCGTCCATTACTTGATGGGCCGGATAAGATTAATGGCTCATTCCGGCTTGACCATGATCGAAGCCATGGCGACATGCATCAAGCGAGGGGTACAGCCACTGCAATACAGAGGCCACCCCATGTGGGATTTCAACGGGGAAGACGATGCTACCCGGCACGGCCGCAAAGGACCGGATTCGACCGAGGATCTGGTGAAGATCCTGTCCAGCCTGTACAATGGGGAGAAGGAGGATTTCCTTCGAACGAACCCTTTGAATGGGTTTTCCATGATCAACCCCAGAGGATGGGTAAGTGAACACCTTGAAGGGCCCAACCCATGCTTTTGAAGTTTAAGCTTCTTACATTATGTCTTCGGCGCAGGGTCTACGCCGGACTGTGGAGGACATGGTAAGTCCTGCTCCGCAACCCGAGGATCCAGAAGGATCCCTGGGTCCGGCCTCCGAAGAGGACCTGGATATCGAGGTGGAGCTGATCGACGGGGTGTATCACCAGCTCAGCATAGACAATGCTTTGGTCGCCATTACGGCGGACTACCCCGGGCTAAGTCCGGCTTCCCAGGTGACCGCGACCGAAGTACGGACACCATTATCTCATCCCTGCCCATTTCTGACCTTCGCGAACGATGGTATTTTGCAGGAAGCGCCTTTACGGCGGGAAGCCGAGCCCACGGCGGCCGACCAACAGAGGTCAGTCCGAACCAGCAGGCAGAAAAGGAGCGCAGTGCGGACGGAAACGTCGCCGCAAAGGTATAGCTCGTATTTGAATTTTTAGAGCAACGTTCCAAGGAAACGTCTGAGTGCTCATGATCTTTGTAGGAGAAAAAGCGCTCGCCGGACAGCGAGCGCAGGAATTGCCAATCCGACCAACACCGGCCAGGCTCCAGCGCCCGGCCTGGAGGGGGAGGCAAGCGCAAGACGCGAGCCGGATCCTTCTCCAACGGAGGATACCGACAGACTGTCCGCCACCAAGTCTGAGGTGGAGAGCGCCATGAACCATAGGCGCCGCCGGACAGTATTTCAAGAAGCGTGCTTTTCCCCTGAATCATTGGATGCTTTTAACGCAGGGGACGCGCATCTCCGTGCTGCTCAAAATGGTTTTACCAGAGCCACGGAGCAGTATGTGAAAGACATACGGGTAAGGGAATTTTAATGGTTGTATATACCAGTAGCCCCCGAGACTTAAATTAGTTATGCTAACTAATTTAAGGATCATTGTAAATTTCAGGCACTTAACGAGAAGAACGCCCAGCTGTCTCGGGAGCTGCAAGATTGCAAGGCCCAACTTGAGGCCGCACTTGCTGCCGCAGGAGGAGACGGAAAGACCCCTCCTGGTAACACATTTTTATTAATAAATATAAGCGCTGTGCGGCGTGCGCGCGAGTCTAATAATGACATTTGCAGGTACCGCCGGACAAAATCCGGACAGGCAAGCATTACTACGCCAGCTAAAGGCTGGCGAGAGTGTGCTGAATAGGGTTCAGCAGGAAAGGAACAAGCTCCAAGATGCCAACGCAAAGCTCGGAGAAGAGCTGAAAGGCGCTCAGGCCGAGCTGTCCGGCTCCGTTAAGGAGAATCAGCGGCTTCGTCGCAGCATTTATAGTAAGTGCTTGAGCGAACTCTTTTGAAAAGAAGAGTTCGGTGAGGAAGTACTTTGACATGATATGTCTTGTAGGTATACTCACGGATCGTCCTGCAGAGGAGATGCCCATATCAACTGTTGCAACTACTCGAACGAGTTCGGCAGGCAATGAGCGGCGTCGTTCAGGCTTTATGGCCAGCCCTCACCCTACCCGAGGGCCTCGGGGAGCTTGCGGAGAAGCTGCAGGGAGTGCGGCAGCGCTTCCGTTTGTGGAAGATTTCGGCTTGCCGTCAAGGTGCCAGGGAGGCTTGGGCCATGGTGAAGACGCGGTACAAGAAGGCGGATCCCAACCACATGGCCGAAGTTGGACCGGTGGGGCCCGATGGGAAGGAGATCCCAGTGAGTTTAGTGTATAGCCAAGTAGAGTTGGCTGCTAAATTTTCCCAACAGGACTGTAAACTAGACAGCCTGTTAGACGGGATTGAGGAGGAATACAATCAGTAAATTTGACAATGTATGTTATCCTTTAAAGTGACATGTGAAATGCCTTCTAGCCGGATTGTAGATCGTTTGTCTTTGCCGACCTTTTCGCTTCGACCTCGGGACCCTAGAGTCCGGACTGTGTCCGAATACCTTTTTGGTTAAGAAACAACCGTGGTATGCATGGAGACCAGGCGTAGGGGTCATTAGTGCTTTATCAGACAAGTGCCCAACTAGTTATGTTATATTACATGGTTAGTAAGAAACATCTTCCAGGGAGAATAGTTCCGTTAAGGGTTCCTTTCGCTGGGAGGCATGCCCTAAAGTGCATGTCCGGACTGCAAAGAAAGCAGTAAAACATCTGGGGGCAAATAGATTAATAGGTAAAAAGTCATCTTTTAAGTCACCGACCGAATATTCCCTTAAGAACGCTAGCTTTCGGCTTCACCCAGTCTGAGGTACACATCCGGCTGACCAGGCAGTAACAATCGCAGAGGTGCTCCCTTTACCTCCTAGCCGAACAATCAGGAACGTAGGGGTAAGCACAGGAGCCAGGCAACCCAGCTTGGCCAAAACTTAAGTCATATCGATGCATATAATGGCGAGTAAAAGGTACATGTGGAAGCTTGACACATGTGCTGGGTATAAAACCCGTATAATTGAGCTTCTGTAAAAGAAGCCCCCAGGAATAATGAGTGCGGATGGCACATCATGCGTATGCAAAGAATGCAAAAATAGGCATAGAATCGAAAAATAGGCATAGAATTCTATAATTTTAAATTTCGGCGAAGCCCCTGGTGTTCGAAAGACCGAATCCGGGGCGCTATCCACGCCTTCATCGGACATTATCCGGAACTTCGCTCGAAGCGGCGTGAGTCTTTAAGGACCCGAAAAAACCTCTCGAACAGCGACCAGTCTCTCGCCTTATCATGCCAGTCAGTTTTAGCTTTCTCCACTGAGGCGTTAACCCGGCTCAACTGGGGCGCAATCGCAGTGGTTCTCCCAGTGCCACCTTAGCCGACAGAACGGAACGTAAGGCACCAAAACCTGGGAGCCGGGCAAACCCAACTATTGACCCAAGACATGATTCGGAGCTGATTCATATAATGCTATAAGTTCGGGGTGCCGCACTTGTGAAGGTGTTCGGACTTTATCACACCATAGAGTGGGGAACGTAAGCCCCCGGTGTATTATGCCATACCAAAATATACGGGTGCCAGATGTCATATAATGAGCATATATATATAAAATGTGATGCAATTGCGATCATGAAGGTGCTGCATTATTAATGAAAGAAAAGTCTGCTAGAAGAGCGGACTGATACAAATAGTGCGGTAAGCAAGGGATTTGGACTAAATAAACATGTCCCCCTCCAGGGATGAGCTGCGGATTTGGTGTATATAATTGAATTTAATGCTCGTAATTGAGACCACCTGAGTGTTTGGCGCGGCCTTCTTTAGTCCCTGACTGTTGCATCATGAGTTCGGCAGGTTCACCGCCGGACAGGGCTTCTGGTTAATAGAGTCCTATGTGCAAAAAATAAGAAAAATAATAAAAAAGAGGAGCACATTTGTTAGCCCCCGGTGTGGTCGAACCGCACTCTGGGTCCGTTGTGATCGTGCCCCCTCCCCTGTGCCCATGGTATCTCCAAAGCGTAATGATGTACGCGGAGTGTTATTCTTGCGATCATACGCGGGCGAGGGTTGGGGCCGCATTGCTACGCGTGCTCTGATCGCGCCAGGTGGTCTTGGTTGGCATTGCTCCGGGCGCGCTTTGCTGTATCCGGCCATTTAACGGCCGGACTCGAGAATTGCCTTAGAAGGCTGCTCTGTACTTCTACCGCGAGAGCCGCTGTATGTTCCTCCGTTCGGAGGGAGCGTTCCGTATTCCCATTGACTGTGATGACTCCATGAGGGCCTGGCATCTTGAGCTTTAGGTATGCATAGTGCGGCACCGCGTTGAATTTGGCAAACGCGGTTCGCCCGAGCAGAGCGTGATAGCCGCTGCGAAACGGGACTATGTCGAAGATTAACTCTTCGCTCCGGAAATTATCCGGGGGTCCGAAGACCACTTCCAGTGTGACTGAGCCTGTGCAGTTGGCTTCCACTCCTGGTATGACACCTTTAAAGGTTGTCTTTGTAGGTTTAATCCTTGATGGGTCTATGCCCATTTTGCGCACTGTATCCTGATAAAGCAGGTTCAGGCTACTGCCGCCGTCCATCAGGACTCTCGTGAGGTGGAACCCATCGACGATTGGGTCTAAGACCAATGCGGCAAATCCGCCATGGCGTATGCTGGTCGGATGGTCTCTTCGATCGAAAGTGATCGGACAAGAGGACCATGGGTTGAACTTTGGGGCGACTGGCTCCATCGCATAGACGTCCCTTAGTGCGCGTTTCCTCTCCCTCTTGGGTATGTGGGTCACGTATATCATATTCACCGTCCGTACTTGTGGGGGAAAACCCTTCTGTCCTTTGTTGTTCGGCGGCCGGGTCTCTTCCTCGTCGTCGCTATTTAGCCCCTTGTCATTGTTTTCGGCAATTAACTTGCCGGCCTGCTTGAACACCCAGCAATCTCTATTGGTGTGGTTAGCTGGCTTTTCAGAGGTGCCATGTATCTGGCATAAGCGGTCGAGTATTCGGTCCAGAATGGACGGACCCGGAGTGGTTCTTTTAAATGGCTTCTTCCGCTGACCGAGTTTAGGGCCTCGGAATCCGGCATTGACTGCCGTATTCTCCTTATCGTCGCCGTTAATTCAGCGCTTGTTTTTGTTTCGACGTGACCTGCCGTTGTTGTCCTTAGTATCCGGACTGCCAGAATTTTTACGGAGATTGTTGCTGCGGGCTAGCCAGCTGTCCTCTACCACACAAAAGCGGGTCATTAACGATGTGAGGGCTGCCATGGATTTCGGCTTTTCCTGCCCCAGGTGCCGGGCTAGCCATTCGTCCCGGATGTTATGTTTGAAGGCTGCAAGGGCCTCTGCGTCCGGACAATTGACGATTTGATTTTTCTTTGTCAAGAACCGTGTCCAGAATTGTCTGGCCGATTCGTCTGGCTGCTGAATGATGTGGCTTAGGTCATCGGCGTCTGGTGGTCGCACATATGTGCCTTGGAAGTTATCAAGGAATGCGGCCTCCAGGTCTTCCCAACACCCAATCGACTCTGCGGGCAAGCTGTTAAGCCAATGCCGAGCTGGTCCTTTAAGCTTGAGTGGGAGGTACTTTATGGCGTGGAGATCGTCGCCGCGGGCCATATGGATGTGGAGAAGATAGTCTTCGATCCACACCGCGGGGTCTGTTGTGCCATCGTAAGATTCGATGTTTACGGGTTTAAACCCTTCGGGGATCTGATGATCCATTACTTCGTCAGTGAAGCATAACGGGTGTGCGGCGCCCCTGTATTGAGCAATATCGCGACGCAGCTCGAGAGAGCGCTGTCTGCTATGTTCGGCCCTGCCGGGGTTATTGTATCCGGCACGATGGTATTCGTCGTGGGTCGTAGGGCGCCCACGTGATCCATAGATGGATCTGGATTGCCTTGCTTTGTCCTCCAATATGTCTCGCAAGTCCGGCGCGTTCCCTCTTGGCTTCGTATTTTTGGAGCGATGCCGGGGTATGGTCTTGGCTGGGGGCCTGGATGCCTCTCTGTCACGACCACGGGGTGGTCGGTCAGCCATATCGTGCGCTGGTGATGGAGGTACGTATGCTTCCTCCTCTAATCGGGGGAGCAGCTTGCGTTTTGGGTAACTTTTGGAGGGACGTTCGAGTTTATACTCTTCGGCCACGAGGACCTCGGTCCATCGATCGGCCAGCAGGTCCTGATCAGCTTGAAGCTGCTGCTGCTTTTTCTTTAGGCTGTTTGTTGTGGCGATAAGCCTGCGCTTGAAGCGCTCTTGTTCGACGGGATCCTCGGGTACGACGAATTCGTCATCGTTGAGGCTTGCTTCGTCTTCGGAGGGAGGCATATAATTATGATCCTCAACCTCTTCGTCTGCCGCCCCCTCATGAGGGCTTGCTTCTGCATCCTCCTGCGCTGAGTCTTGCTGGAGGGGATTGTCTTCGGCACTCTCTGGAGTATTATTATCTCCTGTGTCGGAATCTCCATTCTTGTTGTGGCGAGATTTAGAGCGGCGCCGCTGACGCCAGCGCTTGGGCTGTTTCTTTAAGGGATCTGCCTCCGCTGTTTCTTCGCCGTCCCCATCTTTTGGGGTATCCACCATGTATACGTCATATGACGAGGTGGCCTTCCAGTGCCCTGTGGGCGCTGGTTCCTGTTCGTCTCCGGCATCGTCGTCCATAGCGTCGATGTCTTCGGAGTCGTAGTCTAGCATGTCGGTTAGATTGTCGACAGTGGCTACAAAGTGGGTGGTGGGTGGGCTCTGAATTTCTTCGTCGTCTGTATCCCAACCATCCTGGCCATAATCCGGCCCGGAATCTCCTGATAACGAGAGATGCTTTAGTGAATTCATGATATCGCCGAAAGGCGAGCATTGGAAGATGTCCACGGCGGTGAATTCCATAACCGGCGCCCAATCCGAATCGATTGGTAGGGGCGCGGGAGGTTCGGAGTCCGGTGAGGAGTCCGGTGCCTCGGAATCACGAGTTTCGCAGGGGACAAGATTAGTGTTCGGCTCCATCGCCGTGGATGTTGAAGCCCCCAGGGAGGCGCCTATCCACCGACCCTCGATCTGGGCGATCGGCTCCGGGCTAATGGCCGAAGCGGATCCGTGTGCGGCCACCAAGGCACTGTTCGGCGGTAGAGCTAGATCATGCCCATCGTCACAGTGCTGCGCGCTCGGCTGTGGCTCAAGTCCGTCGAGGATCAAGTCTCCGCGGACATCGGCCGTGAAGTTTAAGCTTCCAAATCTGACCTGACGGCCAAGGGCGTAGCTTTCGATCTGCTCTAGATGGCCAAGTGAATCGGCCCGCAGTGCGAAGCCGCCGAATACGAAGATCTGTCCAGGGAGAAAAGTCTCACCCTGGACAGCGTTGTTGGTTGAAGATGCCATCAAGCCTATCGGTGACGACACAGAGGAACTCTCAATGAAAGCACCAATGTCGGTGTCAAAACCGGCGGATCTCGGGTAGGGGGTCCCGAACTGTGCATCTAGGCGGATGGTAACAGGAGACGAGGGACACGATGTTTTTACCCAGGTTCGGGCCCTCTCGATGGAGGTAAAACCCTACGTCCTGCTTGATTAATATTGATGATATGGGTAGTACAAGAGTAGATCTACCACGAGATCAAGGAGGCTAAATCCTAGAAGCTAGCCTATGGTATGATTGTTGTAATGTATGTTGTCCTACGGACTAAATCCCTCCGGTTTATGTAGACACCGGAGAGGGCTAGGGTTACACAGAGTCGGTTACAATGGTAGGAGATCTACATATCCGTATTGCCAAGCTTGCCTTCCACGCCAAGGAAAGTCCCATCCGGACACGGGACAGAGTCTTCAATCTTGTATCTTCGTAGTCTTGGAGTCCGGCGGACATTGATAGTCCGGCTGTCCGGACACCCCCTAGTCCAGGACTCCCTCCGCTACCTTCTAGGGTTTAGCCTCTACGATCTCGTGGTAGATTAACTCTTGTAATATCCATATCATCAATATCAATCAAGCAGGAAGTAGGGTTTTACCTCCATCGAGAGGGCCTGAACCTGGGTAAAACATCGTGTCCCTTGCCTCCTGTTACCATTAGCCATAGACGCAAAGATCAGGAGCCCCTACCCGAGATCCATCGGTTTTGACACCAACAGTGTCCTCCATAGGATTCAGACTGACACTTGCGTAGGATCTGTTTATGTTCATGCTCAGGCACACAACGTCTAATAACACCATCTACTCCTTCTTTATAAAGGTGTGGGTCATCCCAAAAGTAATGTCTTAAATCATAAAAGAACATTTTCTTTTGCTGGTATGTGAAACTAAGAGGTATAAATTTAGCAACAATGTAATTAGCATAATCAGCATACCAAGGAGTAGTACGAGAAGCATTAATGACCGCTAATTGTTCATTAGGAAAGCTATCATCAATAGGCAGTGGGTCATCAAGAACATTCTCTAACCTAGACAAGTTGTCTGCAACGGGGTCCTCAGCTCCCTTTCTATCAATAATATGCAAATCAAATTCTTGGAGCAAGAGAACCCATCTAATGAGTCTAGGCTTAGCATCTTTCTTTTCCATAAGATATTTAATAGCAGCATGATCAGTGTGAATAGTAACTTTGGAATCAACAATATAAGGTCTAAACTTAACACATGCAAACACAACTGCTAAGAATTCTTTTTCAGTAGTAGCATAATTTCTCTGGGCAGTATCAATAGTCTTACTAGCATACATGATAACATTCAATTTCATATCGACTCTTTGTCCTAGAACAACACCTACAGCATAATCACTAGCATCACACATAATTTCAAAAGGTAAATTCCAATCAGGTGGCTGAACAATAGGTGCAGTGATCAAAGCTTTCTTAAGTATTTCAAGTGCTTCTACACATTAATCATAAAAGACAAAAGGAATATCTTTTTGCAATAATTAGTCAGAGGCCTAGAGATTTTAGAAAAGTCCTTAATGAACCTCCTATAAAAACCGGCATGACCAAGGAAACTTCTTATACCTTTTATGTCCTTCGGACATGGCATCTTTTCAATAGCATCAACTTTGGCTTTGTCAACTTCAATACCTCTCTCGAAAATCTTATGCCCCAAGACAATGCCTTCATTAACCATAAAGTGACACTTTTCCCAATTCAGGACGAGACTAGTGTCTTCGCATCTCTGCAAAACTCGATCAAGGTTGCTCAAACAATCATCAAAGGAGGATCCATAAAAGGAGAAGTCATCCATGAATACCTCACAAATCTTTTCACAAAAATCAGAGAATATAGCCATCATGCATCTTTGAAAGGTAGCAGGTGCATTACATAAACCAAAAGGCATACATCTATAAGAAAAAGTACCAAAAGGGCAAGTAAAAGTAGTTTTAGATTGATCCTTCGCTAACACAGGTATCTGAGAGAAGCCAGAATAACCATCTAGAAAGCAGAAATGTGTGTGTTTGGATAGTCTTTCTAGCATTTGACCAATAAAAGGTAAAGCGTAATGATCTTTCTTAGTAGCTTTATTTAACTTACAGAAATCAATTACCATCCTATAACCTGTAATAATTCTTTGCGGGACCAATTCATCTTTATCATTAGGAACAACGGTAATACCTCCCTTTATAGGAACACAATGGACAGGGCTTACCCATTCACTATCAGCAACGGGATAAATAATACCTGCCTTAAGGAGCTTTAGTATCTCCTTTCTTACCACTTCTTTCATCTTGGGATTTAGTCTTGTTTGAGGATCTCTAACTGGTTTGGCATCTTTTTCCACTGTAATTTTATTTGGCATAATGTGGGACTAATGCCCTTGAGATCATCCAGAGTATATCCAATAGCTGCTCGGTGCTTCTTCAGAGTTTTCCATAATCTTTCTTATTCTTGCTCTGAAAGGTTAGCACTAATAATAACAGGATATATTTTCTTTTCATCAAGATAAGCATACTTAAGATTATCAGGTAATGGTTTGAGTTCAAACACGGTATCACCCTTGGGTGGAGGAGGATCCCCAAGAATTTCAACGGGAAGGTTATGTTTCAGCATAGGTTCCAGTTTAAGGAACAGTTCATCTATTTCCCTTCTTTCCTTCATAAACATATCGTTTTCATGGTCTAGCAAATATTGTTCTAACAGATCAGTAGGAGGCAACGGCAATGGAAGCAAGACCAATAATCTCATCCTTACTAGGTGGTTCCCTATCACGAGGTTGTCTACGAAAATTAGCAAAATTAAACTCATGAGACATACCATCTATGCCAACGGTGACAGTATCTTTTTCACAATCAATCTTAGCACTAGCTGTATTCAAGAAGGGTCTACCAAAAATAATGGGACAAAAATCATCTTGTGGGGAGACGAGAACAAGAAAATCAGCAGGGTATTTAACCTTCCCACACAAAACTTCAACATCTCTAACAATCCCAACTGGTTTAATGGTATCCCTATTAGCAAGCTTAATAGTAACATCAATGTCTTCTAATTCAACGGGTGCAATGTCGTGCATAATTTCTTTATATAGATCATAGGGTATCGCACTAGCACTAGCACCCATATCACATAAGCCATGGTAACAATGATCTCCTATTTTAACAGAAATAACAGGCATGCCTACGACAGGTCTATGTATCTTAGTATCTGGTCTAGCAATATTAGCAGATTCAACACAGAAATAAATAACATGCCCATCTAAATCATCATACAAGAGATCTTTAACCATAACACTACTAGGTTCAACATTGATTTGCTCAGGAGGTGTATAAGTCCTAGTATTACTCTTATGAACAACAGTCGAAGTTTTAGCATGATCCTTTATCCTAACAGGAAAAGGAGGTTTCTCAACATAAGTAGTAGGAACAATAGGATCACTATAGGTGATAGTCTTTTCTTCAACTGTAATAGGTGCAACTACTTTCACTTCAACAGGAGGATTATATTTAAACCACTTCTCGTTAGGGAGATCAACGTGAGTAGCAAAATATTCACAGAAAGAAGCTACTATCTCATAGTCAAGTCCATACTTAGCGCTAAATCCACGAAAAGCATCGGTATTCATAAAAGATTTAACACAATCGAACTTAGGTGTCATACCTGACTCCTTACCATCGTCGGGACCCCAATCTTCAGAGTTGCGTTTAACTCTTTCCAATAAGCCCCATTTTAAATCAATAGTCTTCAGCATATAAGAACCAGCACAGGAAGTATCGAGCAGGTTGCGATTATCAAGAGAAAGCCGAGCATAAAAGTTTGAATAATCATTTCCTAGGAGAGCTCATGATTGGGGCATGAATATAACATTGACTTAAGCCTCACCCAAGCTTGAGCGATGCTTTCTCCTTCGCGAGGCTAGAAATTATATATGTAATTACGATCTCGATGAACAAGATGCATAGGATAGAACTTCTGGTGAAATTCCAACTTCAATCGTTTATAATTCCAAGATCTCGTATCATCACATAGCCTATACCATGTCAATGCATATCCCTTCAAAGATAAAGGGAAGACCTTCCTTTTGACAACATCATTGGGAATACCTGCAAGCTTAAATAATCCACAGACTTCATCCACAAAGATAAGGTGCAAAATCGGGATGCAATGTTCCATCTCCTACAAATGGATTAGCTAACAGTTTCTCTATCATACCCGAAGGAATCTCAAAGTAAATATTTTCATAAAGTTCAGTAGGTTGAGGAGCAACTCTTTGCTCCTCTGGTTGGGGTGAAGATACCCCAAACAAGCCCCTCAAAGGATTAGTTTCCATAGTGACAAGTAACAGAAAATTTCTGCACACAATATAAATGTTTCCTTGCCAAGTTCTACTCACCAAAAGCGCTACACTCCCCGGCAATGGCGCCAGAAAAGAGTCTTGATGACCCACAAGTGTAGGGGATCTATCGTAGTCCTTTTGATAAGTAAGAGTGTCGAACCCAACGAGGAGCAGAAGGAAATGATAAGCGGTTTTCAGTAAGGTTTTCTCTGCAAGCACTGAAATTGTAGGTAATAGATAGTTTTGTGATAAGATAAATAGTGACGAGTAACAAGTAAATAAAGTAAATAAAGTGCAGCAAGGTGGCCCAATCCTTTATGTAGCAAAGGATAAGCCTGGACAATTTCTAATAATGAGAAAGGAGCTCCCGAGGACACATGGGAATTATCATCAAGCTAGTTTTCATCACGTTCATATGATTCGCGTTCGGTACTTTGATAATTTGATATGTGGGTGGACCGGTGCTTGGGTACTTCCGTTACTTGGACAAGTATCCCACTTATTATTAAACCCTATTGCAAGCGTCCGCAACTACAAAAGAAGTATTAAGGTAAACCTAACCACATCATTAAACATATGGATCCAAATCAGCCCCTAACGAAGCAACGCATAAACTAGGGTTTAAGCTTCTGTCACTCTAGCAACCCATCATCTACTTATTACTTCCCCATGCCTTCCTCTAGGCCCAAATAATGGTGAAGTTTCATGTAGTCGATGTTCACATAACACCACTAGAGGAAAAGACAACATACATCTCATCAAAATATCGAACGAATACCAAATTCACATGACTACTAATAGCAAGACTTCACCCATGTCCTCAGGAACAAATGTAACTACTCACAAAGCATATTCATGTTCATAATCAGAGGAGTAATAATATGCATAAAGGATCTGAACATATGATCTTCCACCAAGTAATCCAATTAGCATCAACTACAAGGAGTAATCAACACTACTAGCAACCCACAGGTACCAATTTGTGGTTTTGATACAAGATTGGATACAAGAGATGAACTAGGGTTTTGAGAGGATATGGTGCTGGTGAAGATGTTGATGGAGATTGACCCCCTCCCGATGAGAGGATCGTTGGTGATGATTTCCCCCTCCCGGAGGGAAGTGTCCCCGGCAAAACAGCTCCGCCGGAGCCCTAGATTGGTTCTGCCAAGGTTGCGCCTCGTGGCGGCGGAGTTTCATCCCGTAAGCTTGCCCACGATTTTTCCAGGGTAAAAGCTCTCATATAGCAGAAGATGGACACCGGAGGCCCACCAGGGGGCCTAGGAGACAGGGGCGCACCCAGTAGGGGGGGCGCACCCAGTAGGGGGGGCGCGCCCCCACTCTCCTAGCCAAGGTATGGGCCCCCTGATGTATTTCTTTCGCTCAATAATTCTTATTAATTCCAAAAACATGTTTCGTGGAGTTTCAGGGTTTTGGGAGCAGTGCAGAATAGGTTTCCAATGTTTGCTCCTTTTCCAGCCAGAATTCCACCTGCCGGCATTCCCCCTCTTCATGGTAAACCCTGTAAAATAAGAGAGAATAGCCATAAGTATTGAGATATAATGTGTAATAACAGCCCATAATGCAATAAATATTGATATAAAAGCATGAAGCAAAATGGACATATCACCAGCCCTTTCTCGTGAATGAAGAGCGGAGTCCTCTTGAGAATAACACACCTAGCATGGAACATATAGGAAGCCCTAGTTGAAACATGAGTTGCTCGAGCATACAAAACGGAATTTCATTTGAAGGTTTGGAGTTTGGCACATACAAATTTACTTGGAACGGCAGGTAAATACCGCATATAGGAAGGTATGGTGGACTCATATGGAACAACTTTGGGGTTTAAAGAGTTTGGATGCACAAGCAGTATTCCCGCTTAGTACAAGTGAAGGCTAGCAAAAGACTGGGAAGCGACCAACTGAGAGAGCGACAACAGCCATAAACATGCATTAAAATTAATTCACACCGAATACAAGCATGAGTAGGATATAATCCACCATGAACATAAATATCATGAAGGCTATGTTGATTTGTTTCAACTACATGCGTGAACATGTGCCAAGTTGAGCCACTCAATTCATTCAAAGGAGGATACCATCCCATCATATCACATCATAATCATTCTAATAGCATGTTGGCACGCAAGGTAAACCATTATAACTCATAGCTAATCAAGCATGTGATAAGCAACTATAATCTCTAAATGTCATTGCAAATATGTTTACTTCATAATAAGCTGAATCAGGAATGATGAACTCATCATATTTACAAAAACAAGAGAGGTCGAGTTCATACCAGTTTCTCCCATCTCAATAAGTCCATCATATATCGTCATTATTGCCTTTCACTTGCACGACCAAACGATGTGTATAATAATAATAGTGCACGTGCATTGGACTAAGCTGGAATCTGCAAGCATTCAACTCAAGAGAGAAGACGGGTAATATGGGCTCTAAGTTAAATAAACAATAATGCATATGGGAGCCACTAAACATTTTCAATACGGTCTTCTACTCTCGACCCCCAAAGAAAAGAAAAGAAAAGAAAACTATTTACACGGGAGAGCTCCCAACAAGTAAGAAGAAGAACGAGAAATCTTTTTGGGTTTTCATTTTAATTCTACTACAAGCATGGAAATTAAACTAACTATTTTTTTGGTTTTTCTTAAGGTTTAACAAACACACAAGAAGAAAGCGAGAAAAAGGAAATGAAACTAGCATGGATAATACAATGAAAGTGTTTGAGTACCAACGACTAGTGTGTGAACATGAATGTAAAGTCGGTGAGAAATACGTACTCCCCCAAGCTTAGGCTTTTGGCCTAAGTTGGTCTAATACCAAGGACCGCTGCTACTCTCCCCGGTGTACTGGGAAGTGTAATTAGGATACAACTGGCTAGCCATCTCCGGATCCCACTGGTAAGATGATGCACGATAAGGGTCCAGTTCAGGTTCCAGCTCAAGTTCAGGTTCTGGAGTGGATGCTTGGCCTCGATGAGCGTACACCTCTTCCGGTGTAACAAGAAAATTATCTGCAATCAAATCAAACAACAGAGGCGCAGGCAAAATAATAGTCTCATTGTGCTTCTTATTAAATCTAAGGTTGAACAAGAGCATCTTCTCTTTGTTGTCAACAATAAACGCGTGTGCTACCATGCTCTTGTAATCTAAAATGTAAGGAGGCAATTTTGTCTCCTCTTTCTCATGGTGCCTAATGAGTATCTTAAAATGTCTAGCGAGACGTGAATCATAGATACCTCCAAATATGGGGCCTTTTGTACGATTCAGGCTTAGCCGTTTAGCAATGACGGCACCCATACTAAAACTATTATCTCCAAACAAGGCATGTTGAAGAATGATAATATCAGGAACATTAAAGTTTCCACTATTTCCACGACCAATCAAGTATCTACTAGCAAATATGGCAAAGTAGCCTAAAACAGGAAAGTGTATGCTAGAGATTTTCGCATCGGAACTCTTCTTTGGATCCTCTACAGTGATAGTGTTAACAAACCCATCCACATCTTTACGATCGGGTTCCTTTAATTCTCCCTCAAAGAGTATCCTACATACCGCGCAAAAATCACGTAAAGACATTTCTCTGAATTCATCATATAAATGAAATGATACTGAAGGCGGTGACTTCTTAGGTAATAATAAAAAAATTGCACGAAAGTATTGGTAAGTAAGAGATACTGGTCGATTCGGTCGTGGAGGAAATCAGTGAGGTCCGCATTCTCGATCAAAAATTAAAAATCTTCATGAATTCCAGCTTCTTTCAAGAAATTATCACATGGCCATTCACACAGTCGTACTTCCGCTAAACGAGGAAGATTATACTTGTCTCTTTCCTTCTCTTTAGCTTGTTTTTCCTGAGAGCCTTAGCTAGAAGAGCCCCTTAAAAGTCTCCTTAACATTTTCTGAAAATTTCTGAAATTTTAGTAACTTCAAAATAAAAGTGAATAAAACTAAACAAGATTGGTAGCAACTACTCCTACAAGTGCCTAGAGCCTATATCATGCATTAGAATTACTTGGGACCTCATAAATTTAACATGCAAGCTCAAGAACATGGTCACCTATGCAGCAAAAATTTGCAATGAATAAAGTACTAGAACAAAAACTAATTGGACCAATGGAGGAGTCACATACCAAGCAACAATCTCCCAAAGCAGTTTTGTGAATGGAGCTTTGAGCAAGGAGATCGAAAATTGCAGCAAAACGAGCTAGAACTCGTGCTTGAGCTGGATGGGGTTTTTTTGGGAAGAAGATGGAGTGTGTGGGTGCTGGCATAAGTGGAGGGGGCCACCAGGGGCCCATGAGATAGGGGGGCGCCCAGGGTAGGTGGGCGCGCCCTCCACTCTCGTGGCCTGGTGCTTGCCCCTCCTACAGTGATTTCAGTGCCTAAAATCCTCAAATATTCCATAAAAATCATACTAAATTTGCAGGGCATTTGGAGCAATTTTATTTTTTGGATACTTTTTAATGCACGGATAATTCAGAAAACAGACGGATAATACTATTTTTGCTTTATTTATTCTAAATAGCAGAAAGTAAAAAGAGGGTACAGAAGGTTGTGCCTTCTAGTTTCATCCATCTCATGATCATCAAAATGAATCCACTAACAAGGTTGATTAAGTCTTGTTAACAAACTCATTCCGAGTAACATGGAACCGGAGAAATTTCAAATAACACTAAGTTACCTCAATGGGGATATGAAAATCCCCAACAATAAGAATATCATACTTTTTCTTGACAGTAGGGAGAGGAAATTCAAAACCTCCAATAATGATAGTTGGAGCTTTTCCAATAGAATTGATGCTATCAACTTGAGATTGTTTCCTCGGAAAGTGTACCATATGCTCATTAGCATTAACATGAAAAGTGACATTGCCTTTGTTGCAATCAATAACAGCCCCTGTAGTATTCAAAAAGGGTCTACCAAGGATAATCGACATACTATCTTCCTCGGGAATATCAAGAATAACAAAGTCCGTTAAGATAGTGACATTTGCAACCACAACAGGCACATCCTCACAAATACCGACAGGTATAGCAGTTGATTTATCAGCCATTTGCAAAGATATTTCAGTAGGTGTCAACTTATTCAATTCAAGTCTACGATATAAAGAAAGAGGCATAACACTAACACCGGCTCTAAGATCACATAAAGCAGTTCTAACATAATTTCTTTTAATGGAGCATGCTATAGTTGGTACCCCCGGATCTCAAAGTTTCTTGGGTATTCCACCTTTAAAAGTGTAATTAGCAAGCATGGTGGAAATTTCAGCTTCCGGTATCTTTCTTTTGTTTGTAATGATATCCTTCATAAACTTAGCATAAGGATTTACTTTAAGCATATCAGTTAAGCGCATACGTAAGAAGATAGGTCTAATCATTTCAGCTAAGCGCTCAAAATCCTCATCATCCTTTGTCTTGGATGGTTTAGGAGGAAAGGGCATGGGTTTCTGAACCCATGGTTCTCTTTCTCTACCGTGCTTCCTAGCAACAAAATCTCTCTTATCATAACATTGATTCTTTGATTGTGGGTTATCAAGATCAACAGCAGGTTCAATCTCTACTTCATTATTTTTGCTAGGTTGAGCATCAACATGAAAATTATCATTAACATTATCACTAGGTTCATGTTCATCACCTGATTGTGTTTCAGCATCAGAGATAGAAATATCATTGGGATTCTCAGGTGTGTCTATAGTAGGTTCACTAGAAGCATGCAAAGTTCTATCGTTTTTCTTTTTCTTCTTTTTAGAAGAACTAGGTGCCTCTAAATTATTTCTCTGAGAATCTTGCTCGATTCTCTTAGGGTGGCCTTCAGGATACAAAGGTTCCTGAGTCATTCTACCAGTTCTAGTAGCCCCTCTAACAGCAAAGTCATTTTTATTATTTAATTCATCAAGCAAATCATTTTGAGCTTTAAGTACTTGCTCAGCTTGAGTAGCGACCATATAAGCATATTTGCTAATGAGTTTGAGTTCACCTTTAAATCTAGCCATATTATCGCTCACGCGTCCTATCTCGAAAGCATTATTCTTTAACTCTCTACCAACATAAGCATTAAAACTTTCTTGTCTAGCCATAAAGTCATCAAATTCATCTAAGCACGGGCTATGAAATTTAGTAGAGAGGATTTCAACTTTATCATATATATAGAGAGAGAATTTACCTTTACTACCTGTGTCGGGTTATCAAGACAATGTGGTTCTTCAATAGGCTGTATATTAAGACCATGTATTTCATCAATAGATGGTAAATTCTTAACATCTTCAGCTTTAATACTTTTTTCTTTCATTGATTTCTTTGCCTCTTGCATATCTTCGGGACTGAGAAATAGAACACCTCTCTTCTTCGGAGTGGGTTTAGGAATAGCCTCAGGAGTTGGCTCAATTGCCTCAGGAATTGGCTCAGGAAGAGTCCAATTATTTTCATTAGTCAACATATTATTCAATAGTAATTCAGCCTCGTCGACTGTTCTTTCCCCGAAAACACAACCAGCACAACTATCTAAGTAATCCTTGGACGCATCGGTTAGTCCATTATAAAAGATATCAAGTATTTCATTTTTCTTAAGAGGATGATCAGGCAAAGCATTAAGTAATCGGAGAAGCCTCCCCCAAGCTTGTGGGAGACTCTCTTCTTCGATTTGCACGAAATTATATATTTCCCGCAAGGCAGCTTGTTTCTTATGAGCAGGGAAATATTTAGCAGAGAAGTAATAAATCATATCCTGGGGACTACGCACACAACCAGGAGCAAGAGAATTATACCAAGTCTTAGCATCACCCTTTAACGAGAACGGAAATATCTTAAGGATATAATAATAGTGAGATTTATCATCATGAGTAAACAGGGTGGCTATATCATTCAACTTGGTAAGATGTGCCACAACAGTTTCAGATTCAAGGCCATAAAAAGGATCAGATTCAACTAAAGTAATAATTTCAGGATCAACAGAGAATTCATAATCCTTATCAGTAACACAGATAGGTGAAGTAGCAAAAGCAGGGTCAGGTTTCATTCTAGCATTAAGAGACTGCTGCTTCAGTTTAGCTAATAATTTCTTAAGATCATATCTATCATTGCAAGCAAAGATAGCTCTAGCAGCTTCTTCATTCATAACATACCCCTCAGGAACAACAGGCAATTCATAATCATTGGGAGAATTTTCATCATCACTATCATCAATAATAGCATCTTCAATAATTTCATTCCCTCTAACCCAAGCAAGTTGTTCATCAAGAAATTCACCTAATGGCAAGTAGTATCACGCACAGAAGTAGTTCATCATAAGTACAATGCATAGCAGAAGTGGCATCATCAATAACATGCGACATATCAGAATTCATAGCAGTAGCAGGTTTAGGTGTCGCAAGATTACTAATAACAGAAGGAGAATCTAGTGCAGAGCTAGATGGCAGCTCCTTACCTCCCCTCGTAGTTGAGGGCAAAATCTTGGTTCTTTCGTCTTTCCAGATCCTCATAGTGATCAACAGATATAAATCCCAAGTGACTCAAAGAATAGAGCTATGCTCCCCGGCAACGGCGCCATAAATTAGTCTTGATAACCCACAAGTGTAGGGGATCGCAACAGCTTTCGAGGGAAAAGTATTCAACCAAATTTATTGATTCGACACAAGGGGAGCCAAAGAATATTCTTAAGTATTAGCAGTTGAGTTGTCAATTCAACCACACCTGGATAACTTAGTATCTGCAGCAAAGTATTTAGTAGCAAAGTAATATGATAATAAAGGTAACGATAGTAAAATTAATGTTTTTGGGTTTTGTAGTGATTGTAACAATAGTAACGGAAAAGTAAATAAACGAAACACAAGATGTGAAAAGCTCATAGGCAATGGATCAGTGATGGATAATTATGTCGGATGCAATTCCTCATGTAATAGTTATATAATAGGGTGACACAGAACTAGCTCCAATTCATCAATGTAATGTAGGCATGTATTCCGTAAATAGTCATACGTGCTTATGGAAAAGAACTTGCATGACATCTTTTGTCCGACCCTCCCATGGCAGCAGGGTCCTTACGGAAACTAAGGGATATTAAGGCCTCGTTTTAATAGAGAATCGGAACAAAGCATTAGCACATAGCGAATACATGAACTCCTCAAACTATGGTCATCACCAAGAAATATCCCAATTATTGTCACTTCGGGGTTGTCGGATCATAACACATAATAGGTGACTATAGACTTGCAAGATAGGATCAAGAACACACATATATTCATGAAAACATAATAGGTTCAGATCTGAAATCATGGCACTCGGGCCCTAGTGACAAGCATTAAGCATAGCAAAGTCATAGCAACATCAATCTCAGAACATAGTGGATACTAGGGATCAAACCCTAACAAAACTAACTTGATTACATGGTAAATCTCATCCAACCCATCACCGTCCAGCAAGCCTACGATGGAATTACTCACGCACGGCGGTGAGCATCATGAAATTGGTGATGGAGGATGGTTGATGATGACGATGGCGACGAATCCCCCTCTCCGGAGCCCCGAACGGACTCCAGATCAGCCGTGCCGAGAGATATTAGGGCTTGGAGGCGGCTCCGTATCGTAAAACGCGATGAAACTTTCTCTCTGATTTATTTTTCCATGAGACAGAATATATGGAGTTGGAGTTGAGGTCGGCGGAGCCTCAGGGGGCCCACGAGACAGGGGGCGCGCTAAGGGGGGAGGGCGCGCCCCCCAACCTCGTGGACAGGGTGTGGGCCCCTTGTCTTGATTCTTTCGCCAGTATTTTTTATATTTTCCAAAAAGTGCCTCCGTGGATTTTCAGGACATTCCGAGAACTTTTGTTTTCTACACATAAAACAACATCATAGCAGTTTTGCTGAAAACAGCGTCAGTCCGGGTTAGTTTCATTCAAATCATGCAAGTTAGAGTCCAAAACAAGGCCAAAAGTGTTTGGAAAGTAGATATGTTGGAGACGTATCAAGTCCCATCTGGACACGGGATGAAGTCTTGAGTCTTGTATCTTCACGGTTCAACAGTCCGGCCAAAGTATATAGTCTGGTTGTCCGGATACCCCCTTATCCAGGACTCCCTCAATGGGCGCTGGTGCAATCGGGGCGACGGGAGCCGGAACGGGAGCGGGGACAGGCGTTGTGTCTTCCCGCAAGGCTGGTTCAAGCTCGTCCCAAAGCGCCTTATGTTCTTGAGACTCGGGTTGGGTGTATTCCTCAGGAAACTAGAAGACTAAGGGCAGACCCTCGTGATGCGGCATGGCGTACGGTTAGCTCAGGCTGGTTGGAGTTAAACGATAGGAGAATGGAGAGGAAGAGAGAAGAATGTAGCGATACCGGGTAGTGAGGGGTTGATTTTAAACTACGGCACCGGCGACATTAAAAGTGGGAGCAGTTGGGACGAAGGTGGGCGGCGGAGCCTGGTCAAAGGGCTCACCACCCGGTGAGCCTGCGCAGCGGTCTGCTCGCACGCCTCCCTGTCAGCCGGCGCAGCGGTCTGCTCGCACGCCTCCCGTCGACTCACACGCTTGCTCGGATGACAGCTGCCGATGAGAAGGGGGACTCGTGGCGACACGTAAATGCCCACGGTATCAATAGTGAAAGTGTTCGCCTTAACGTGACAGGTCTTAGTTCCAAAATACCTTGGCTCTTCATTTGTGCAACTTCTCATAAGCAGCTTGTCTCAAATTGAAGAAAAAAATTACGTAGGAATATTTGTGCCATATCACGTGACCATGCTTAGTTTCATGAATTTTTGGTCACTTTTGGATTTTCTGAAATTTAAAATCCAGGATTCGAAACAATATCATAACCTGCATCATGCAATAAATTTTCAAGCGATATATCTTTCCTGTTGTATTTCTTAAGAAAGGATTTGGTCAAACATTTTGCTTAGTTAGACTTCAGACAAGTTATATATGCAGAGTAAAAGGATAATCCCTCCGTACCAGTGCATTGCCTGATATATTAACTCAAGTACTAGGCACAAACAAACGGTCTCAATTCTGTGCTCATCCTGGTGTAGTACTCCTATTAGTACTAGGAAATGCAGTTGATGGGTGACCTTGGGTAGCGGCCACCGAGGAATTGAACCGTGCTCGGCACGGTAGGTAACGCTATCTAGTTACTAAAGCATCCATCCATTGTTCATCGGAAGTCATTATGGACTGGGGACATGAGGGAATTTCCTAGGGCTGGAATTCTGGCCGCCAGATATTTCGACTCGAAACGCGGAGGCTCGACTGGTTGGGGTTTGCTAATGTGCGTACCATGCACGCCACCAAAAGGACACGAGCCCGTTTTTTAGGATCAACACGAGCCAAGGTCTGGCTGGTACGCTGTTGGGTCCTACCATTCAAGAATACAAAAGGAATCTTTCAAATTGCCGAACAAATCTATGTGTATTAGAATGCTCGTATTTTCCTTGCAAATAGTAATCTCAACGTGGTATTTGACTTATGACGAGTTCTTGAATTAGAGTGAGTTTTTGATATAGTGATCTCAACGTGGATTTCACATTTCATGGTATCCCTAGTAAGATTTTCATTGCAAATTCAAATTTAAAAGATGAACAGTATGGTGGTGAGAAAACTTTTTATGTATCAAGCATATGACCACACACACACACAGGAACACAACAACAATCCAGTAAGTATAGTGCATCTATTTTTCCAAAGCATGCATGTATGACACGAATTCAAAAATACTCCTTCTGTTCATAAATATTAGTCATTTAGAGATTTCAACAAGTGACTACATAAGGAGCAATATGAGTGAATCTACACTCTAAAATATGTCTATATACATCCGTATGTGGCAGTCCATTTGAAATCTCTAAAAAGACTAATATTTAGGAATGAAGGGGTAAATTGTAAGACATGCATGGTCCTCAGTTCAATATTTAAAATGAACAGGAAACTGAAACATGAATATTAAGTCTAGTACTACAGTACATGCAAATGTTGTGTTTAGGCGGAGCTATGTGTAGATTGTCGGGGGTTAACCCCTCGACCTTAGATAAAATTGTGAAGCTTTGTTTAGGATTGTTTAGATTACATTTTTCCCCACCCTCCCAAACACCGATTGGTTCTGCACCCCCTCCTCCCCGGGAAAATATCATGTGCGCCCACACCTTAGATGCTATATGCTGATACAAGTTGCTTGGAGCTTGTAGATCTGAGATATAGCAGCTCACAGGATGTCTTAATATTTTTACAGGAAACCTTAATGAGTTTGGGAATTGCACACAATTTGTACAAAAATTACTCAGATGCCCTTGGATCTCATATCCAACGACCTCGAAGCTCATATCACCGTAGCATCTAAGATGAAGGAGGACATCATATTCTCCTGTATGTAAGAATATCATGTGCTACCACACCTTAGATGCTTTGGTGATACAAGCTCTTCGGAGCCGTTGGATTTGTGACCCAACAACTCCTCGGTGTGATGTGGAGAATCCCACGTTCATCCCCATGTACACTCCGACTACTCTCCAAGCCCCAAGGATACATAAGATGAGACCTCGACTACGCGCCATTGGACACAAGGTAAACCCGTTCCTAAATGCTTCCCCTTTCCATTCGTGTGAGACATGGTTGCTACTTCAAGCGTGGACCTTGTGCATACTCAGGTACACCCAAGGAGACCATGGAGAGCCCAAGGACCAAGGCCAAGTGTGCGCGGGAGCGAAGGAAGGAGAAGGAAGAAAAGTCTGCTGCTACAGCAGTCGGACATCCAGCCATGTCTCGGACATCTGGCCAGGCCCGGACATCTGGCCCAACACCCGAAAATCCGGCTCCCTTCTATCCAGAGAGCACCAGAGTCGGCCAAGTCAGCCCGGACATCTGGGCCCCAGGCCCGAACATCCGGCCCGTCGCGAGCCGCCGGACATCCGGCCCGGCGCCCGTAAATCCGGCGCCCCATCACAGAAGCTGGACCCTACTAGCTCGGACCTCCGGTCCTAGCGCGGGGACATCCGGCGTCTCATGAAGGCCCGGACATCCGGCCCGACGCCTGGATATCCGGCCCCCCTGCCTGCATGCAGCGCATCCGGGCCGAGTCCCATGTACCCCTTCGTCCCTTAGACTATATATACTCCCCCACCTCCTCCTAGTTAGGGAGCAAAGGATTAGCTCATTTGAGATAGAGCTTTGCTCATCCATACGGATCTCCTCCTCGTGAGAGACCGCGGCCTCTTCGAAGAAAAGATCCACCATGGATTCAGGACCCCTTTATGGGAAGATCCCTCGTGGATTCAGGACCTCCTCTCGGAGATGAACTACCGACGCTTGTATTGTCCTTTGTTGGATTTGGACTGTGTATCTCTTTGTGTTCCTTGGATCTAGCACATGTGTGATCATATTCGTGTTGGTTGAGTGTTTTCTCTTGGGTTCCCCCGTGATTTCCCTCGTTTCCTTCCGCTCGTTCTTCGTGTTCCTCATAGGGATCCTCTCCAAACGTGAAAGATCGGCCCCTAGGAATCTGCCCTACATCATCTTGGTATCATGAGCCAGGTTGATCACGTTTTTGGAGCCCCTACCCTTTGTTTTCTATCTTGATTTTGTTGATTTCGTCCAAAATCCAAAAATCCCCACCAAAAATAGCCCCCAATTTTTTTGTGATTTGTTGGTTTGATGATGTTTTGTTGATTTTGATCCATGGATTTGCTTGGTTTCAAGTGGATCTAGCATCTCCCCAAGTTTCCCCACTTTCCATCCATGAAATCTCTCCAATTTTGCCCCTGAAATCATCAATTTCTGCCCCAAAATCGAGTTCCTCGAGTTCATCCTCGGATTTGGATCCCGGACATCCGGCCCGACCCCCGGACATCCGGCCATCCCGGAAATCCGGCCATTAGCTCGGACATCTGGCTCCTGGAGCGCTTATTCGCGTAAGTTTCTGGACATCAGGTCCTGGACATCCGGTCAAACCCCCGGATGTCCGCCCGCTATCATTTCAGCTTTTCCCGTTTCACCGTTTTGACCATAACTAATTCATCCGGAGTCCGATTTTGACATTCTTTAGCTCGTTTTGAAGCTATTGACATCCTCCATCCCACAAAAATACCACCAACATCATTTGACTCCATAAATGTTTTGAAAATTTGGCAAGTTTTCCTAGGCCCTCCACCATATCATCCGCTACACCACCACCGACTTCCACAACCTAACTGATTTTGCTTGCCATAGCATTAGTGGTTGTTTGAGTAGTGATTTGAGTCTCCTAAGGTGTTTCGTCTACTTAGGGACGGTTGCTTCTTCATCAACCACCACCATCACCATTTCCGCATAACCTTGCCACTATACATTTCGCCAACCCAACTTAACCCAATTTTGTTTGAGCTTGTTTGAGTTGTGGCTTGTGTCTCCTAAGATGTTTCGGCTACTTAGGGACGGCAACTTCAAATCCGACACTTGTATAGCCCATCATTTCACTGCCGCATTGCCAAGTGCAAACCACCACCCCTACCCGCTACCACCATTTTGACATTTGACGTTTGACATTTTGAGTTCACGGTTTTTCCGTTTCCTAAGGTGTTTCGGCTACTTAGGGACGAGTCTCCATCATCTTAGTTTCTACGTCAAGAACACTGCCACTCATCATCAACTCGAGGTCGTCATCGACTTTGACCACTTCACCATCATCCGTCCGTGGCTTACAAACGACAAACATTTGATGGTAACCTCCATATCATCTTGGTATCGTGGTATCCCTCCATTGTATATTCCCCTTGCTATTGCATTGTTAACCCCTAGCCCATTTTGCGTTACTTGCCTATCAAGACTAGCCATTTGAGTATTGCCGGCAACGTTACTTGTGCACATTAGTGATCTATACTTCCCATAGCATACATACCATATCATCATGGTGCATATATTGGTATCATATCTTGTGTCACAAGTTTGTTCCCGCGTATACACAATTGCTATCTTGGTTTGTGCATCATGCAAAAGTGGCCATACAAAAAAAGAGAGAATAAAGCTTTTAAGCAAAAGAGAAAGAGCAAAGAGCTTGTAAGCAAGTGCCATAGCATCATACCACATTGCATATAAGATTGTCATATCCGATCATCTTGGATCATCTTGAGAGAAACACCGGGAACCATACATACATAGCATACTTGGGATAGAAAGTTTATCCAATTTGCATCTTATAGGTTGTGCACAAGTGTCGTATCCGCCTATTGAGCAATCGTGCTAGCGTCTCTCTTGAGTTGTGCAACACGAGCGTTTTCCATGGATTCCACATTTTGTGCTCATTCCTTGGTTACACGGCCCCATTTATCTATCCGTGTGTGTGTTTCCGTGTGCCATCCATATTGCTATTGGTCTACTTGTTTCGCTTGCAAATTTGAGAATCTCTTTCAACATTATTGACTCTTGCTAACATTTTGCATTAAATTTTTGTGCCACTATCCTCACCGAGCTCCACTATAAGCTTTACTTGTGTAGGTGTGAGAACCGACAAGAATTGGTACCAATTGTGCTATTTCCTTGTTACACATTTGAGTGATCATTGATCCATCTTCAACATTGGTCAAGGTACATTTGGTATAGTTCTTCTCTTTCTCCTACTCATATTTGCTCGAGTCTTGTGATGGATAGGCAAGTCATTTCCTCTCCGGTCTACGACAACAACGACGGTGTGAACAACTACATCTCCAAAGCGTCCCTCTTCGATCTACAACGACAAATGCAAGGCGCACAATCAAGATTGCGAGAGCGCATCGAGAACATCTCCATCGACATTCGTCACTCCGAAGCAAGGAAAAGGGACTACATCGACAAGAAGCTTTCTGCACATAAAGAGGAGCAAGATGCAAGGATGGAGGAGATTAGAGCCTTGATCAACTCTTCTTCCCCTTCGTCATATTCTACGCGGCGACATTCAAGCCACAAGTCTTCGGAGCACGAAAACGATGCAAGTGCAAATCGTCCTCGTCCACATCTACAGGGCGACCACCATCACGTTCGTGATCCACATCGTAATGAAGGGCAAGTCACCTCCAAGCATCATGTGCACGACGACGAAGAATGCCATTGAGCTCAAGCACGACAACGACACCATCAACATGAAGATGCTCCACAAGCGCAAATGCATAAGTCCCAACAAGCCCTACTTCACGCCAAGTCCAAGCTTTATGAGCAAAAGAGAAGACCACAAGACGACCACCACCAAGACGACGCTACGGCTACAACAACCACTTTGGCATCTTCGCCAAGTGCTATCAAGGCATCTTCGCCTTTGGACGTACGGCATCTTCACCTACTTCCCACGTGTACGCCTACATCGACTTCATCAAGTCCAAGGCAACTACCTACGAGCGAGGGTGACACTTCCATCTTCGGAAGCCCCTCAAGGAAGATGGCCGAGCATGGGAAACTCCCTTCGGTCATGGAGACGAGCTACGAGGTGCCACATCATATGGGCCTCCAACACCAAGACGGTCACAAGACAGTCGAGCAAGGGCCATCCCCTTCGACCACAGCGACGAGCGCGAACCTCTTATACAACGGCGCCCATATTGGACTCATACTCTGAGTCAAGCTACAGACCGTGCATGGAGACATTTGCACCTACATCTCTCCGACACCCACATATGTTGAGATGTCCCATTCGGCATGTGAGGAGAGCCACCACTCCATGAGTGACATGAGTGACTCCACCATATATGACATTGAGAGCATTTCCTATGAGAGGATGAGTGTGACCACCACTAGCCACACACACGAGAGCATGCCACACATCCTATGTGAGGTTGAGCGCCATTTGAGTGACTCCACCAACCATATGAGTGAGAGCATCCTTGAGGGAGTGAGTGAGCCACAACACTTAGTGAGTGAGATAGTTGACACGTCACGTGAGGCCACTATGATTTCTAACGACTTACCCTCTACTCCTAGTGTGTTTTCTTCTTTGGTGCTAGGTCTCCTACTTGACGACACGCCTACCCTCGACGGGTCCATCCCTCCAATGGAGACACTGATGGCCATGCTGGACAATGATGCACCCCCACATGGTTCCATCAAGATGAAGATGACAACGAGTGGATCTTCAACACCTCACCTACAACACATGAGCGATGCTCCAAAGGTAACATAGGTGATGGTGCTTCTCTTGTCCCACCAGTGGACTCTCGTACCATTGAATTCTTGCATGATGTTGACCCACCTATTCCCATGCTTCATGCTAGTGCGACTTCCTCATGCCATGCCTTACCTATTTATGATGAATATGATGATGAGCATGTTGAGTTGCCTAGTTGTGATGCTATGCTCCATAGGATATCATGTGAAAATTCTATTGGTCACATCATGTTTGACAACCCATTGAACTTGTCATATGCTATGAGTGAGATCTCCCATATTGCATCATTACAATCTCAACATAGTAACTATGCATGCCCCATTAAAATCAATCCCATTTGCACTTATGGAATAGATGACGAGATGTTGGTCATTGACTTTTTTTCATGTGATGATATTGCCATGCTTCCTTTACATGATTTGCGCAATTCATCTTCTATGTCATGCCATGATCACATAGTTTTGAATATGCATTGTTTTGGATGTTGTCAATATTCTCCACGTGATGTTTCTACTCTTGCTCATGAGGAGCCCCCATAGTTTCCTCATACATATTAGGAGATTTTGATGCATTCCATACTTTGCATGATTCCCATGATAGTGTACATCATATGCATTCCATGAATAGCAATGCTCTAGATATTGCTCGTGATGCATTATACAATTTGAGTCTCCATTATGCTATACATAATAACAAACCTCTCATGATGGATGACATGTTTCTATATCACGCATCTCATTTATTTAAGCATTGGCTATTTTGTGCTAACCGACACATGCACGTGCGCATCATGATGGATGATGTGTACATGTACCATGCACACACAATTTTCCCTTTGTCTTTGTTTTGTGTAGGTACTCACATATACTCGCCAACCTCTCAATCCCAAGAGTTGACGAAACAAGCTCTCGAGAGCAATGATGACTTGGGATCTCATGGACTATCCTTACCACCATTACCTTTGCGCAAGGACTATGCGCATCTCTTCTACTTGGCTCTCACACGGCTATGGGCTATTTACCACTTGTCACCTTATGCCCATACTATCGTGTTCACTTTGCATGTTATACCTCTTTACATGATTTTTCCATGAAATTGTGACCCTTGCTTGCATATACCCATGATTCACCATTATGCTACTTTTATGTGTATTTGCATGCTTGGTGGAGATCCTTGTTGCTATTGCCATGTTTATCATGTGCCCCATGCTATTAATGCTTGTTGTGTTGGGAGAGTCATGATGACCCATTGCTATTTACATATGGCTTCTCACCAATACATTCATGCTATTTTCCACATATCTTGCTTTCATGCTTGTGCTATGTCATGTGAATTATTCTTGCACACTATTTGCACCAATGACATGCTTGCCATGATTCCTCCTAGTATGTTGCATCTTCGCACTACTAGCTTGCTTGACTTGATCACTATGATTGCTTGCTATGTTGCATCACCATGTTCCACTATTACTTGCTTTCTTGGGTTGATGACATCTATGCTCATGCCTCTCACTTGATTTGTCATGATCATTGTCTCTTGTCTCCATTAGTTGCGTCTCTCATATCACCTTGTATTGAGTGCCAACTTGCTATGCTTATTGATCTTGGAGACTTGGACACTATACTTGTGATGCATGCTTGTTTGATTGAGCCTCTTGTATTTGGTTGTTCTTGCATCATATGCCTCCATACTATGAACGCTCCCTTGTACTTTCTTATGATGAGCATGATGCATACACTTGTTGGGTATCTTACCACACAAATCATAGGTTTTGCACTTCCGCTAACCTCATTTGTTTTTCTGAGTGTTTTCATGTTCTTTCGTTTTGAAGGATTCACAAGGCATTACCATCATGAGACATATTGGTTATGTGAAGGCATACATGATGTGCGACACCAACATTTTTGACATCCTCATAAAGGTGAACTCCTTCCCTTTGAGCCATCCTCAAGTTTGCATATTGGATGGGTCACTCTTTCATTGTTGTTTCCTTCTTGTTATCTACATGATACATCTCGCGAACAGAGGAGCGACATTGGAGATTGGCTCTATGGACCTTTACATTTAGGAATGCTCGGACTTATTGGATGCACCTTCGGACTTCCACTCATGCCACGACATCGAGCATTGGTACACCAACACCTCCATATTTGTTGATTGTGCTCCCACATGTCATGCTCGATGGACATATCATACTCACCGCAAATTTGCACCTCATGCATGGATTGACTCACATTATGATTGCCTTGTTGCATCTTGTATTCCCATGTCATCCATGATATATGAGCTTGTGCATTTCCTTAGTAAATTTGTTGTGATCTTCCTTGATGGCATATTCATACATAATGATCATATTGTCCACCATCAATTGCATGATAGCTTACACATATTGAGCATCCATCGCCATATTCATGCTATTGATGAACCGTCCCTCTATGACATCATTTTGCACAATGGTAGAATTTGTCGCTTTGTGCACCATGCTAATTATCCCATGAATGCTTGGAATATCATTCTATATCATCTTGATAAGCTTCATGCGCTTTGTCATGCACTATCTTGCCGCACAGACTCATTCTTACATGATGGACACTTTGTGTTCGCTAACCATTGTATTTCCGAGTGTCGTTTGTGTTTTCTCTTTTTGCATGTCTATCACTCCGGTGACACCTTGGATTACTTGGATTGTGCCATATCTTCAACTTTGTCCAACTACAAGTCCATCCACGACAACCGTTTCCATGGTGATGAGGATCACGATCCGAGGTCGGATCTTTCCCAAGGGGGGGAGATGATGCGGAGCATCTCACGTTCATCCCCATGTACACTCCGACTACTCTCCAAGCCCCAAGGATACATAAGATGAGACCTCGACTATGCTCCATTGGACACAAGGTGAACCCGTTCCTAAATGCTTCCCCTTTCCATTCGTGTGAGACATGGTTGCTACTTCAAGCGTGGACCTTGTGCATACTCAGGTACACCCAAGGAGACCATGGAGAGCCCAAGGACCAAGGCCAAGTGTGCGCGGGAGCGAAGGAAGGAGAAGGAGAAGGAAGAAGAGTCGGTTGCTACCCAAGGAGACCATGGAGAACCCAAGGACCAAGGCCAAGTGTGTGCGTGACAGGTCTTAGTTCCAAGATACCTTGGCTCTTCATTTGTGCAACTTTTCATAAGTAGCTTGTCTCAAATTGAAGAAAAAAATACGTAAGAATATTTGTGCCATATCACGTGACCATGCTTAGTTTCATGAATTTTTGGTCACTTTTGGATTTTTTGAAATTTAAAATCCAGGATTCGAAACAATATCATAACCTGCATCATGCAATAAATTTTCAAGCGATATATCTTTCCTGTTGTATTTCTTAAGAAAGGATTTGGTCAAACATTTTGCTTAGTTAGACTTTAGACAAGTTATATATGTAGAGTAAAAGGATAATCCCTCCGTACCAGTGCATTGCCTGATATATTAACTCAAGTACTAGGAACGAACAAACGGTCTCAATTCTGTGCTCATCCTGGTGTAGTACTCCTATTAGTACTAGGCAATGCAGTTGATGGGTGACCTTGGGTAGCGGCCATCGAGGAATTGAACCGTGCTCGGCATGGTAGGTAACGCTGTCTAGTTACTAAAGCATCCATCCATCGTTCATCGTTAGTCATTATGGACCGGGGACATGAGGGAATTTCCTAGGGCTGGAATTCTGGCCGCCAGATATTTCGACTCGAAACGCGGAGGCTCGACTGGTTGGGTTGGCTAATGTGCGTACCATGCACGCCACCAAAAGGACACGAGCCCGTTTTTTTAGGATCAACACGAGCCAAGGTCTGGATGGTACGCTATTGGGTCCTACCATTCGAGAATACAAAAGGAATCTTTTAAATTGCCGAACGAATCTATGTGTATTACAATGCCCGTATTTTCCTTGCAAATAGTAATCTCATCGTGGTAATTGATTTATGACGTGTTCTTGAATTAGAGTGAGTTTGTGATATAGTGATCTCAACGTGGATTTCACATTTCATGGTATCCCTAGTAAGCTTTTCATTGCAAATTCAAATTTAAAAGATGAACGGCATGGTGGTGAGAAAACTTTTTATGTATCAAGCATATGACCACACACACACACACACACACACACACACAGGAACACAACAACAATCTAGTAAGTATAGTGCATCTATTTTTCCAAAGCATGCATGTATGACACGAATTCAAAAATACTCCTTTTGTTCATAAATATTAGTCATTTAGAGATTTCAACAAGTGACTACATAAGGAGCAAAATGAGTGAGTCTACACTCTAAAATATGTCTATATACATCCGTAGGTGGCAGTCCATTTGGAATCTCTAAAAAGACTAATATTTAGGAATGAAGGGGTAAAATGTAAGACATGCATGGTCCTCAGTTCAATATTTAAAATGAACAGGAAACTGAAACATGAATATTAAGTCTAGTACTACAGTACATGCAAATGTTGTGTTTAGGCGGAGCTATGTGTAGATTGTCGGGGGTTAACCCCTCGACCTTAGATAAAATTGTGAAGCTGTGGTTAGGATTGTTTAGATTACATTTGTCCCCACCCTCCCAAACACCGATTGGTTCTGCACCCCCTCCTCCCCGGGAAAATATCATGTGCGCCCACACCATAGATGATATATGCTGATACGAGTTGCTTGGAGCTTGTAGATCTGAGATATAGCAGCTCATAGGATGTCTTAATATTTTTACAGGAAACCTTAATGAGTTTGGGAATTGCACACAATTTGTACAAAAACTACTCAGATGCCCTTGGATCTCATATCCAACGACCTCGAAGCTCATATCACCGTAGCATCTAAGATGAAGGAGGACATCATATTCTCCTGTATGTAAGAATATCATGTGCTACCACACCTTAGATGCTTTGGTGATACAAGCTCTTCGGAGCCGTTGGATTTGTGACCCAACAACTCCTCGGTGTGATGCGGAGCATCCCACGTTCATCCCCATGTACACTCCGACTACTCTCCAAGCCCCAAGGATACATAAGATGAGACCTCGACTACGCGCCATTGGACACAAGGTGAACCCGTTCCTAAATGCTTCCCCTTTCCATTCGTGTGAGACATGGTTGCTACTTCAAGCGTGGACCTTGTGCATACTCAGGTACACCCAAGGAGACCATGGAGAGCCCAAGGACCAAGGCCAAGTGTGCGCGGGAGCGAAGGAAGGAGAAGGAAGAAGAGTCTGCTGCTACAGCAGCTGGACATCCGGCCATGTCTCGGACATCTGGCCAGGCCCGAACATCCGGCCCAACACCCGAAAATCCGGCTCCCTTCTATCCAGAGAGCACCAGAGTCGGCCAAGTCAGCCCGGACATCTGGGCCCCAGGCCCGGACATCCGGCCCGTCGCAAGCCGCCGGACATCCGGCCCGGCGCCCGTAAATCCGGCGCCCCATCACAGAAGCTGGACCCTACTAGCCCGGACATCCGGTCCCAGCGCGGGGACATCCGGCGTCTCATGAAGGCCCGGACATCCGGCCCGACGCCCGGACATCCGCCCCCCCCCTGCCTGCGTGCAGCGCATCCGGGCCGAGTCCCATGTACCCCTTCGTCCCTTAGACTATATATACTCCCCCACCTCCTCCTAGTTAGGGAGCAAAGGATTAGCTCATTTGAGATAGAGCTTTGCTCATCCATACGGATCTCCTCCTCATGAGAGACCACGGCCTCTTCAGAGAAGATCCACCATGGATTCAAGACCCCTTTACGGGAAGATCCCTCGTGGATTCAAGACCTCCTCTCGAAGATGAACTACCGCCGCTTGTATCGTCCTTTGTTGGATTTGGACCGTGTATCTCTTTGTGTTACTTGAATCTAGCACATGTGTGATCATATTCGTGTTGGTTGAGTGTTTTCTCTTGTGTTCCCCCGTGATTTCCCTCGTTTCCTTCCGCTCATTCTTCGTGTTCCTCGTAGGGATCCTCTCCAAACGTGAAAGATCGGCCCCTAGGGTTCTGCCCTACATCACTGTGGTTCGAATGTGTTTTTGCAGAAAAGCCCCCAAAGAGTTCGACCACTGCTTACAAGCACAAAGACTGCTCAGATGCCATTGGATCTCAGACCAAATGACCTCGAAGCTCATATCACCGTAGCACCCAAGCTGCGAGAGCACCTGATGTTTCCTCGCACGGGAGAATATGAGGTGCTCCCACATCATAGATTCTATGGTGATACGAGTTCATGGAGATCTAACGGCTCATAGTAGGAGTTTGAATGTTTTTGCAATATACACCTAAGAGATTTGGGAATTGTGCAGAAAGTACAAGTACTACACATGTGGCACCTGATCACAGATCATACGACCTAGATGCTTGTATCACCATAGCGGCTAATTAAGCTACGGGGAGCACCTAATATGAGCAACGGGGAGCCGTTGGATCCAAGATGCAGCGGCACACACGAGGCCTAAATGTTTTATTTGCAAAAAAAACTTGGAGAGTTTGGAAATTGCTCATAATTACAAAGACTACTCCCAAGCCATTGGATCTCCGTTCCAACGATGTAAAAACTCGTATCACCAAAGCATCTAAGCTGCGGGGTGGATGTGATATTCTATGCTGCTGTCATTTTTGTTCGTAAACTTGCAAAATGTGTGTAACTCGTGTCGTTACTTGTCTAACCGCGCAAAGTGTTTCTTCAAAAAAACCATCCTACACTGAAATATTGGAACAACACACGGGGGTCCCACTTGTCATTGATCAAATTTGGACCTAAAACTAATAAATATGAAAGACGAGATTCGAACTGGCAACCTAAACTATAAAGAGTAAGTCGATATCCTTAAACAACAATGGTTGTTGGCTTTGTCCCATAACTTGATTTTATACAGTATTACGTTGAGAGTAGAGGGAGTGCCTCGTCAACACGTGCATGACCGTTGACTCACTTACTGGTGGGTCCCAGGTCTGCGATCTCCCTCTCCTCTCCATCGTCTAACCTTTAGACGCACAGGCACACACGAAGAACGGCGCTAGCTTGCAGTGGTGTTATCATAACTAAAAAAAGCTTGGAATATAGAAGAATCACCTAGAACAAGAGACGTTGTGGTTGGTCGAGACGGAGATAACCACACCTATCCTCCGTGCCAAGCTAGCATGATGAAGCTGTGTGGCTAGTGGGGTGTTTTCGACCGACTGGCTGGGTTCTGAGGTCGAACCTTTGATACAGTATATTTTTACACGCACATTTTTCCTCTGTGCCGAGACGTGGCACACCCTACCGCGCGGTTTTGGGGTCCTCCCGGGTGGTGCACGCATATATTCTTCCTTGCCGAGACGTGGGACACCCTACCGCGCGTTTTCTGGGTCCTCCTCGGTCGTAGCACCGAAGCAAGTAAATGAGTCGTCAAATCACGAAAGACCACCTTTCCGGCCGAGTACATCAGTGAAGCACAGTGGCTAGCTAGTTGGGCTAGTGCGACTGATTAGCAAGGCCGCCGCCACATTTGTTTTTTCACCCCTTTTTTATCTCCTTGCTGGCAGGTAAATTTAAATATCCACCGCGGCGTTGCTCTGGTGTTTGGGTGCGGCAGGCGCGGCAGGATTTTTAATTTTTTTGATTGACGGGAGAAGGCGCGACAACAATTAGTCACGATGACTCCGCCTGTAAAACCCACTGCTCGCTAATGTGAAAAGTCGTCGACTGGTGTTTTCCCATGGTGAAAACCAAAAGATTCACCCCGCTCCTCGGCTGGCTCCCTCCGCCTTCCCATAGATTGCATTTCATTTCAGCCGTTTCGCCCCCTTTGCTTCCTATCCCCAGTGCTTCTACCTGGTGCCATGGCAGCGCAGCAGATCACGGAGTCTGAGGTGAGGCGCCTGACATAGGAGCTCCAGGACAAGGATGCGGAGCTCAGGGCCAAGGACGTGGAGCTCTGTGAGCTCAAGGAGGAGAGGAGTGCCATGCTCCTCCGTTATGTGCGGGAGTTCACAGAGCTTCAAAAGCGGCAGGCGTCCACCACAAAGATGCTCAAGGCGTCGGCAGCCTTGCCGCAGAAAGCGGGAGATACGATAGGCCGTCAGGGGAGCCGGCTGGAGCGCGAGCGGGCCGGTCGTGACGAGGTCCAGGATCGCCTCAGCCTCTGAGTGGACCAAATTGCCACGCACGTGTTGCGGCTGCGCGATGCCTACCGTCGTGCCAGCGCGGCCATGTGATACGTCTCCAACGTATCTATAATTTTTGATTGCTCCATGCTACTTTATCTACTGTTTTGGACTATATTGGGCTTTATTTTCCACTTTTATATTATTTTTGGGACTAACCTATTAACCGGAGGCCCAGCCCAGAATTGTTGTTTTTTGCCTATTTCAGTATTTCGAGGTAACAGAATATCAAACGGAGTCCAAACGGAATGAAACCTTCGGGAACGTGATTTTCTCATCAGATAAGATCCAGGAGACTTGGACCCTTCGTCAAGAAAGCCACGAGGCGGTCACAAGGGTGGAGGGCGCCCCCCCTGGGTGCGCCCCCTGCCTCGTGGGCCCCTCGGAGCTCCACCGACGTACTCCTTCCTCCTATATATACCTACGTACCCCAATTAGACCAGAGATGGAGCCAAAAAACCTAATTCCACCGCCACTTCCTGTATGCACGAGATCCCATCTTGGGGCCTGTTCCGGAGCTCCGCCGGAGAGGGCATCCATCATGGAGGGCTTCTACATCAACACCATAGCCCCTCCGATGAAGTGTGAGTAGTTTACTTCAGACCTTCGGGTCCATAGCTAGTAGCTAGATGGCTTCTTCTCTCTTTTTGGATCTCAATACAATATTCTCCCCCTCTCTTGTGGAGACCTACTCGATGTAATCTTCTTTTTGCGGTGTGTTTGTTGAGACCGATGAATTGTGGGTTTATGATCCAACTTATCTATGGAAAATATTTGATTCTTCTCTAAATTCTTTTATGTATGATTGAGTTATCTTTGCAAGTCTCTTCGAATTATCCATTTGGTTTGGCCAACTAGATTGGTAGTTCTTGTAATGGGAGAAGTGCATGGCTTTGGGTTCAATCTTGCGGTGTCCTTACTCAGTGACAGAAAGAGTTGCAAGGCACATATTGTATTGTTGCCATCGAGGATAACAAGATGGGTTTTTTATCATATTGCATGAATTTATCCCTCTACATCATGTCATCTTGCTTAAAGTGTTACTCTGTTTTTAACTTAATACTCTAGATGCATGCTGGATAGCGGTCGATGAGTGGAGTAATAGTAGTAGATGCAGAATCATTTCGATCTACTTGTCACGGACGTGATGCCTATATACATGATCATTGCCTAGATATACTCATAACTATGCTCAATTCTATCAATTGCTCAACAGTAATTTGTTCACCCACCGTAGAATATCTATGCTCTTGAGAGAAGCCACTAGTGAAACCTATGGCCCCCGGGTCTATTCTCATCATATCAATCTCCATCACTTTATTTACTTGTTTTGCCTTTACCTTTTTACTTTGCATCTTTATACCAAAAATACCAAAAATATTATCTCTATCAGATCTCACTCTCGTAAGTGACCGTGAAGGGATTGACAACCCCTAAGCGTTGGTTGCGAGTTGCTATCGTGTTGTGCAGGTACGAGGGACTTGCGCGTGACCTCCTACTGGATTGATACCTTGGTTCTCAAAAACTGAGGGAAATACTTACGCTACTGTGCTGCATCACCCCCTCCTCTTCGGGGAAAACCAACGCTAGCTCGAGACGTAGCAAGAAGGATTTCTGGCGCCATTGCCGGGGAGGCTTACGCAAAAGTAAACATACCAAGTACCCATCACAATCCCTATCTCTCGCATTACATTATTTGCCATTTGCCTCTCGTTTTCCTCTCCCCCACTTCACCCTTGCCGTTTTATTCGCCCTTCTTCCGTTCGATCTTATGTTTGCTTGTGCCTTCTTTTTGCTTGCATCTTTGCTTGCTAAAAGTCTATGGATCCTGATCCGCTTGCCAATCTTTTTAACAGATCCAATTATGATGAACCAATTCCTAGTGATTTGGATGCACTAGATTATCTTTATAAGCTTTTTCCTAAAACCCGTAGATCTGAAAATTGTGATGAAGTGCTTCATGATAGATCTTTAAATAAAAAGCATGATTGGAATGATTTTATGATAAATTATTTTTATGTAAATTATGCTAATAATATGCAAAACCCTAAGCTTGGGGATGCTAGTTTTGCTATGACTACTAGTTGCAATGATCATGATTGGGGTGATTCTTCTTTTGGTCTTGAAAATTTATTTAACCCCCATGATGAATATGAGATTGATAATAGCGCTTGCAATACTATTGAAAGTGGGTTTGGAAGAGCAACTTTAGATCCCACATATTTGGAGAATGTTCAATCTTATGGTATTTTTGATAAAAGTGGGTTTGGAGAAGTCATGACTTTAGTTAATGTTAATCCCACTATTTTGGAAGAGTGTCAACTTTACATGCATGTGGATCGTGTTGAGAATATGTTATGTGATAGCTATTTTGTTGAATTTGCTTATGATCCTACATGTAATTATTATGGGAGAGGAAAATATGGTTGTAGAAGTTTTCATGTTACTAAATTACCTCTCTTCATGTTGAGATTGCTATCGTCGCCTTCTTCTTCCTTGCATATGCTAGTTTTTGCTTGCCTTGCAAATTTGTTTGCCTATAATATGCCTATGCATAGGAAGTATGTTAGACTTAAGTGTGTTTGTCACATGTTTTATGATGCTCTCTTTGTGCTTCAATTCTTGTCTTTCATGTGAGCATCATCGTAATCTCAATGCCTAGCTAGGGGCGTTAAACGATAGCGCTTGTTGGGAGGCAACCCAATTTTATTTTGTGCTTTTTGTTTTTGGTTCTGTTTAGGAATAAATAATCCATCTACATTCTGTTTGGATGTGGTTTTATGTTTTAATTAGTGTTTGTGCCAAGTAAGACCTATAGGATAACCTACGATGATAGTTCATTTGATTCTACTGAAAAACAGAAACTTTGTGCGCACGAATTTAGTTATGATAAATCACAGGAACGTGATTTTGCGTTGATTCTTTTTGCTGATGATCAATAAACAAATTGTCCAGGACTTCCTATTTTGGTAGAATTTTTAGACTTCCAGAAGTTTGCGTTAGTTACAGATTACTACAGACTGTTCTGTTTTTGACAGATTCTGTTTTTCGTGTGTTGTTTGCTTATTTTGATGAATCTATGGCTAGTAAATTAGTTTATAAACCATAGAGACGTTGGAATACAGTAGGTTTAACACCAATACAAATAAAGAATGAGTTCATTACAGTACCTTAAAGTAGTCTTTTGTTTTCTTTCTCTAACGGAGCTCACGAGATTTCTATTGAGTTTTGTGTTGTGAAGTTTTCAAGTTTTGGGTGAATTCTTTTGATGGATTATGGAACAAGGAGTGGCAAGAGCCTAAGCTTGGGGATTCCCATGGCACCCCCAAGATAATCCAAGGACACCAAAAAGTCAAAGCTTGGGGATGCCCCGGAAGGCATCCCCTCTTTCATCCACTTCCATCGGTAATTTACTTGGAGCTATATTTTTATTCACCACATGATATGTGTTGTGCTTGGAGCGTCTTGTATTATTTGAGTCTTTGCTTGTTAGTATACCACAATCATCCTTGCTGTACACACCTTTTGAGAGAACCATATATGATTTGAAATTTGTTAGAATACTCTTTGTGCTTCACTTATATCTTTTGAGCTTGATAGTTTTGCTCATAGTGCTTCACTTATATCTTTTGAGCTTGATAATTTTTGCTCTAGTGCTTCACTTAGATCTTTTAGAGCACGGTGGTGGATTTGTTTTAAAGAAACTTGATCTCTCATGCTTCACTTAGATTATTTTGAGAGTCATTAATAGCATGGTAATTTGCTTAACGTTAATATACTTGGTGTTCAAGATATGTGAAACTTTCTTTTGAGTGCGTTGAATACCAAGATAAGTTTGATGCTTGATAATTGTTTTGAGATATGAAGATGGTGATATTAGAGTAATGCTAGTTGAGTAGTTGTTAATTCAAAGAATACTTGTGTTGAAGTTTGTGATTCCCGTAGCATGCACGTATGGTGAACCGTTATGTGATGAGCTCGGAGCATGATTTATTTATTGATTGTCTTCCTTATGAGTGGCGGTCGGGGACGAGCGATGGTCTTTTCCTACCAATCTATCCCCCTAGGAGCATGCACGTAATACTTTGCTTTGATAACTTCTAGATTTTTGCAATAAGTATATGAGTTCTTTATGACTAATGTTGAGTCCATGGATTATACGCACTTTTTCCCATCCTTCCACCATTGCTAGCCTCTCTAATACCGCGCATCTTTTGCCGGTATCATACACCCACCATAAACCTTCCTCAAAACAGCCACCATACCTACCTATTATGGCATTTTCATAGCCATTCTGAGATATATTGCCATGCAACTTTCCACCATTCTGTTTATTATGACACGCTCCATCATTGTCATATTGCTTAGCATGATCATGTAGTTGACATCGTATTTGTGGCAAAGCCACCTTTCATAATTCTTTCATACATGTCACTCATGAATCATTGCATATCCCGGTACACCGCCGGAGGCATTCATATAGAGTCATATTATGTTCTAAGTATCGAGTTGTAATTGTTGAGTTGTAAGAAAAATAAAAGTGTGATGATCATCATTATTAGAGCATTGTCCCAAGTGAGGAAAGGATGATGGAGGCTATGATTCCCCCACAAGTCGGGATGAGACTCTGGACGAAAAAAAAAGAGAAAAAAGAGGCCATAAAAAAGAGAAAAGGCCCAAATAAAAAAATATATATAAATGAGAGAAAAAGAGAGAAGGGACAATGCTACTATCCTTTTACCATACTTGTGCTTCAAAGTAGCACCATGATCTTCATGATAGAGAGTCTCCTATGTTGTCACATTCATATACTAGTGGGAATTTTTCATTATAGAACTTGGCTTGTATATTCCAATGATGGGCTTCCTCAAAACGCCCTAGGTCTTCGTGAGCAAGCGAGTTGGATGCACACCCACTTAGTTTCTTTTGTTGAGCTTTCATATACTTATAGCTCTAGTGCATCCATTGCATGGCAATCTCTACTCACTCACATTGATATCTATTGATGGGCTTCTCCATACCCCGTTGATACGCCTAGTTGATGTGAGACTATCTTCCCTCTTTTTTGTCTTCTCCACAACCACCACTCTATTCCACATATAGTGCTATATCCATGGCTCATGCTCATGTATTGCATGAAGATTGAAAAAGTTTTGAAAATGTTAAAGTATGAAACAATTGCTTGGCTTGTCATCGGGGTTGTGCATGTTTTAAATACTTTGTGTGGGGAAGATGGAGCATAACCAGACTATATGATTTTGTAGGGATAACTTTCTTTGGCCATGTCATTTTGAGAAGACATAATTACTTTGATTAGTATGCTTGAAGTATTATTATTTTTTACGTCAATATGAACTTTTGTCTTGAATCTTTCGGATCTGAATATTCATACCATGATTAAGAAGATTTACATTGAAATTATGCCAAAGTATCACTCCGCATCAAAAATTCTCTTTTTATCATTTACCTACTCGAGGACGAGCAGGAATTAAGCTTGGGGATGCCTGATACGTCTCCAACGTATCTATAATTTTTGATTGCTCCATGCTACTTTATCTACTGTTTTGGACTATATTGGGCTTTATTTTCCACTTTTATATTATTTTTGGGACTAACCTATTAACCGGAGGCCCAGCCCAGAATTGCTGTTTTTTTTGCCTATTTCAGTATTTCAAGGAAACAGAATATCAAACGGAGTCCAAACGGAATGAAACCTTCGGGAACGTGATTTTCTCATCAGATAAGATCCAGGAGACTTGGACCCTCCGTCAAGAAAGCCACGAGGCGGTCACAAGGGTGGAGGGCGCCCCCCTGGGCGCGCCCCCCTGCCTCGTGGGCCCCTCAGAGCTCCACCGACGTACTCCTTCCTCCTATATATACCTACGTACCCCCATTAGACCAGAGATGGAGCCAAAAAACCTAATTCCACCGTCGCAACTTCCTGTATCCACGAGATCCCATCTTGGGGCCTGTTCCGGAGCTCCGCCAGAGAGGGCATCCATCACGGAGGGCTTCTACATCAACACCATAGCCCCTCCGATGAAGTGTGAGTAGTTTACTTCAGACCTTCGGGTCCATAGCTAGTAGCTAGATGGCTTCTTCTCTCTTTTTGGATCTCAATACAATGTTCTCCCCCTCTCTTGTGGAGATCTATTTGATGTAATCTTCTTTTTGCGGTGTGTTTGTTGAGACCGATGAATTCTGGGTTTATCATCCAACTTATCTATGGAAAATATTTGATTCTTCTCTGAATTCTTTTATGTATGATTGAGTTATCTTTGCAAGTCTCTTCGAATTATCCGTTTGGTTTGGCCAACTAGATTGGTAGTTCTTGCAATGGGAGAAGTGCATGGCTTTGGGTTCAATCTTGCGGTGTCCTTACTCAGTGACAGAAAGAGTTGCAAGGCACGTATTGTATTGTTGCCATCGAGGATAACAAGATGGGGTTTTTATCATATTGCATGAATTTATCCCTCTACATCATGTCATCTTGCTTAAAGCGTTACTCTGTTTTTAACTTAATACTCTAGATGCATGCTGGATAGCGGTCGATGAGTGGAGTAATAGTAGTAGATGCAGAATCGTTTCGATCTACTTGTCACAGACGTGATGCCTATATACATGATCATTGCCTAGATATACTCATAACTATGTTCAATTCTATCAATTGCTCAACAGTAATTTGTTCACCCACCGTAGAATATCTATGCTCTTGAGAGAAGCCACTAGTGAAACCTATGGCCCCCGGGTCTATTCTCATCATATCAATCTCCATCACTTTATTTACTTGTTTTGCCTTTACCTTTTTACTTTGCATCTTTATACCAAAAATACCAAAAATATTATCTCTATCAGATCTCACTCTCATAAATGACCGTGAAGGGATTGACAACCCCTAAGCGTTGGTTGCGAGTTGCTATCGTGTTGTGCAGGTACGAGGGACTTGCGCGTGACCTCCTACTGGATTGATACCTTGGTTCTCAAAAACTGAGGGAAATACTTACGCTACTGTGCTGCATCACCCCCTCCTCTTCGGGGAAAACCAACGCTAGCTCGAGACGTAGCACCATGCCGGTCGTCGGGCTAAACCCGTTTGACCACCCCGTCGACTTCAACGAGTTGCAGCTTCCTGACTTGGTCTCCTTCTTCACCTATATCTCTGAGGAGCTGAGCCGTCTCTGCATGATGGTGGGGGCGGAGCTAGACAAGGAGGGGTTGCAGGCTACCTTCGCCGTTGCCGGGCGAATCCTCTCAGGGCTCTGTCACCGGAATCCATTTGTGCCATTGGACGTCGTCTTTGACAAGATGGCTCCCGTCGACCGGGAGCGGGCTCTGCGGGCGGTTGCACCCTGCATCACCAACGTCGTGTGCCTCGAGAAACAGAGGGACTTTGGTGGTGTTTAGGCGTCCTCTGCATGGGCATGTCCATGTCTCGGCGCAACATGACCGTTGAATCAAACTCAGACGGTGCAGATCAGTCATTGTAGCACAAAGCATGTGGGTGTGTTTGGTTGCATTCTCATCTCAATATAGTTGTTCCCTCTTCGTGTATTTGTGTTAACCTACTACTGTGGACTCATGCACCCTTCATGCACTCTACCAAACACCCAAAAGTGGGCCGAGAAGGGAACTTTTGCTCCCATCCCATGCACCCATCATACACCCTGCCTAACACTGATTCATGCTTCATATGGTTCATGTTTCGTGGAGTACCATAGCACCGTACTCTCCGCGCGCTGTAGACCTAGTTCTGTTAACATTGATCTCACCGTTCATTCTCGACCGGACAGTCAAAAAGTGGTACTATGTTACATTACTGTTCATATAGTTGACATGTGCACAACACCATTTTTTATCGTCATATCTTACTACACTAGCAAAAATATTATGTAGTACTGACGTATGAACCACTGCACATGCCTAGTAGTAGGAGCACTATGTATGTTCAAGTGGTTGCCGTGTTTCACACTCCTCCATCATAAGAGTGGAAACTCTTGTTGTAATCATTTTTTTTCTTCAGAAAAATAGTGGACATGCTCTACCGTGCGGATCCTCCTCGACGGTCATCGGGAACCTGCTACTCACTTTCACCGACGTGTGGGACAGCCAGCATCGGGGTCTACCAGCCATGCACTAAATTTCTACGTAGTAGAGTGCCCAACTGCACGGTAGACTACACCGATCGAAGCGTGCTACGTCTTGAGCTTGTGTTGGTTTTCCTTGAAGAGGAAAGGGTGATGCAGCAAAGTAGCATAAGTATTTCCCTCAGTTTTTGAGAACCAAGGTATCAATCCAGTAGAAGGCTCCTCAAAAGTCCCACGCACCTACACAAACAAACAAAGAACTCGCAACCAATGCAATAAAGGGGTTGTCAATCCCTTCACGGCCACTTGCGAAAGTGAGATCTGATAGAGATAATATGGTAAGATAAATATGTTTTCGGTATTTTATAATATAGATGCAAAAAGTAAAGATGCAAATAAAAGTAGATTGAAAGCAAATATGATAAAAGATAGACCCGGGGGCCATAGGTTTCGCTAGTGGCTTCTCTCAAGATAGCATAAGTATTACGATGGGTGAACAAATTACTGTCGAGCAATTGGTAGAAAAGCGAATAATTATGAGATTATCTAGGCATGATCATGTATATATGCATCACGTCTGCAACAAGTAGACCAACTCTTGCCTGCATCTACTACTATTACTCCACACATCGACCGACTCCTGCCTGCATCTAGAGTATTAAGTTCATAAGAACAGAGTAACGTCTTAAGCAAGATGACATGATGTAGAGGGATAAACTCATGCAATATGATATAAACCCCGTCTTTTTATCCTCGATGGCAACAATACAATACGTGCCTTGCAACCCTTTCTGTCACTGGGTAAGGACACCGCAAGATTGAACCCAAAGCTAAGCACTTCTCCCATGGCAAGAAAGATCAATCTAGTAGGCCAAACCAAGCTTATAATTCGAAGAGACTTGCAAAGATAACTCAATCATACATAAAAGAATTTAGAGAAGATTCAAATATTATTCATAGATAAACTTGATCATAAACCCACAATTCATCGGATCTCGACAAATACACCACAAAAAGAGTTTACATCGAATAGATCTCCACAAGAGAGGGGGAGAACATTGTATTGAGATCCAAAAATAGAGAAGAAGCCATCTAGCTAATAACTATGGACCCGTAGGTCTGTGGTAAACTACTCACAACTCATCGGAGGGGCTATGGTGTTCATGTAGAAGCCCTCCATGGTCAATTCCCCCTCCGGCAGAGCGCCGACGAAGGCTCCAAGATGGGATCTCGCGGATACATAAGGTTACGGCGGTGGAAATTGTGTTTTGTTGGCTCCCTGGATGTTTTCGGGGTACGTAGGCTTATATAGGAGGAAGAAGTACGTCGGTGGCCGCCCGAGGGGACCACGAGGCAGGGGGCGTGCCCTGTAGGGGGGGCGCGCCCTACCCTCTCGTGGCCGCCTCGGCTGCTTCTTGACTTGCACTCCAAGTCCTCTGGATCACATTCGTTCCAAAAATCACGCTCCCAAAGGTTTCATTCCGTTTGGACTCCGTTTGATATTCCTTTTCTTCGAAATACTAAAATAGGCAAAAAAAACAGCAATACGGGCTGGGCCTCCGGTTAGTAGGTTAGTCCCAAAAATGATATAAATGTGTAAAATAAAGCCCATAAACATCCAAAAGGGGTAATATAATAGCATGGAACAATCAAAAATTATAGATACATTGGAGACGTATCAAGCATCCCAAAGCTTCATTCCTGCTCGTCCTCGAGTAGATAAATGATAAAAAAGTGAATTTTTATGTGGAATGCTACCTAGCATAATTCTCAATGTAATTTTCTTTATTGTGGCATGAATGTTCAGATCCAAATGATTCAAAATAAAAGTTCATATTGATAAAATAAATAGTAACACTTCAAGCATACTAATCAAAGTAATCATGTCTTCTCAAAATAACATGGCAAAATAAAGTTCATCCCTACAAAATCATATAGTTAGGCTATGCTTCATTTTCATCACACAAAGATGTTCCCAAATTCTATATTTCATACTTAAATAATCTCAAACTTTTTCAACCTTCACGCAATACATGATCGTGAGCCATGGATATAGCACTATGGGTGGAATAGAATATGATGATGGGGATTGTGGGGAGAAGACAAAAAAGAGAAGAAAGTCTCACATTGACGAGGATAATCAATAGGCTATGGAGATGCCCATCAATTGATGTCAACATGAGGAGTAGGGATTGCCAGGCAACGGATGCACTAGAACTATAAATGAATGCTCAACAAAAGAAAACTAGTGGGTGTGCATCCAACTTGCTTACTCACGAAGACCTAGGGCATTTGAGGAAGCCCATCGTAGGAATATACAAGCCAAGTTCTATAATGAAAAATTCCCACTAGTATGAAAAAGACAACTTATGAGACTCACTATATGAAAATCATGGTGCTACTTTGAAGCACAATATATGAGACTCACTACATATTGCCCTTTTTATTTATTTTATTTTTTTATTTTTCTCCTTTTTTTGGGCCTTTCTTTTTTTTGGCCTTTCTTTTTTTTTCTTTGGGCAATGCTCTAATAATGATGATCATCACACTTTCATTGATTACAACATATGAGTTACAACTCGAAACTAGAACAAGATATGACTCTATATGAATGCTTCCGGCGGTGTACCGGGATGGTGCAATGAATCAAGAGTGACATGTATGAAAATTAATGCATGGTGGCTTTGCCACAAATACGATGTCAACTACATGATCATGCGATGGCAATATGACAAAAGTAAAGTATGTCATGATGATGATGAACGGAACGGTGGAAAGTTGCATGGCAATATATCTCGGAATGGCTATGGAAATGCCATAATAGGTAGGTATGGTGGCTGTTTTGAGGAAGATATAAGGAGGTTTATGTGTGATAGAGCATATCGTATCACGGGGTTTGGATGCACCGGCGAAGTTTGCGCCAACTCTCAAGGTGAGAAAGGGCAATGCACGGTACCGAAGAGGCTAGCAATGGTGGAAAGGAAAAAGTGCGTATAATTCATGGACTCAAAATTAGTCAAAAGAAATCATATACTTATTGCAAAAGTTTAGAAGTCATCAAAAATCAAGTACTACACGCATGCTCCTAGGGGTATAGATTGGTAGGAAAAGACCATCGCTCGTCCCCGACCACCACTCATAAGGATGCACAAGCCAGGTACACTTCATGTTTCAAATTTGTTACACAACTTTAACCATACGTGCATGCTATGGGACTTGCTAACTTTAACACAAGCATTCTTTAAATTCATAATCACCCAACTAGCATGACTTTAATATCACTACCTCCCTATCTCAAAACAATTATCAAGTATCAAATTGATCATAGCATCCAATTCACTTCCTATGATAATTTTTATTATACCCAACTTGGATGCCTACCATTCTAGGACCAATTTTATAACCAAAGAAAATACCATGCTGTTCTAAAAGACTCTCAAAAAGATATAAGTGAAGCATGATAGACTAGCAATTTCTACAAAAATAAGCCACCGCCGTGCTCTAAAAGATATAAGTGAAGCACTAGAGCAAAAACTATCAAGCTCAAAAGATATAAGTGAAGCACATAGAGCATTCTAGCAAATTCTAATCAAGCGGGCTTCTCCCAAAAGGTGTGTACAGCAAGGATGATTGTGGTAAACTAAAAATCAAAGACTAATATAATACACGACGCTCCAAGCAAAACACATATCATGTGGCGAATAAAAATATAGCTCCAAGTAAAGTTACCAATGAACGAAGATGAAAGAGGGGATGCCTTCCCGGGGCATCCCCAAGCTTAGGCTTTTGGCTATCCTTGAATATCTTGGGGTGCCATGGGCATCCCCAACCTTAGGCTCTTGCCACTCTTTATTCCATAGTCCATAAAAGCTTTACCCAAAACTTGAAAACTTCACAACACAAAACTCAACAGGAAATCTTATAAGCTCCGTTAGTGAAAGAAAGCAAAACCACCACATAAGGTACTGCACTGAACTAATTCCTTATTTAGTTTGGTATTAATCCTACTGTAATCCAACTTATATATGGTTTATAAACTATTTTACTAGCCATAGATGCATCAAAATAAGCAAACAACACACGAAAAACAGAATCTGTCAAAAACAGAACAGTCTATAGCAATCTGTAACTAACGCAAACTTATTGACCTCCAAAAATCCTACCAAAATAGGAAGTCCTGTACAATTTTCCTATTGATCAGCAGCAAAAAGAATCAATGCAAAATCACGTTTCTGTGATTTAACAAAACTAAATTCGTGCGTGCAAAGTTTCTGTTTTTCAGCAAAATCAAATCAACTATCATCATAGGTTATCCTATAGGTTCTACTTGGCACAAACACTAATTAAAAGATAAGAACACATCTAAACAGAAGGTAGATGCAAGATTTATTACTAAACAGGAACAAAAACAAAAAACACAAAGAAAATTGGGTTGCCTCCCAACTAGCACTATCGTTTAACGCCCCTAGCTAGGCATAAAAGCGAAGATAGATCTAAGTAGTGCCATCTTTGGCACTAAATTCATAAGTAGCCCGCATGATAGATTCATAAGGTAATTTTACTTTCTTTCTTGGAAAGTTCTCCATGCCTTTTGATACGTCCATTTTGCATCATGCTTTTATATCAATATTTATTGCATTATGGGCTGTTATTACACATTATATCTCAATACTTATGGCTATTCTCTCTTATTTTACAAGGTTTACCATGAAGAGGGGGAATGTCGGCAGCTGGAATTCTGGCTGGAAAAGGAGCAAACGTTGGAAACCTATTCTGCACAACTCCAAAAATCCTGAAACTCCATGAAACAACCTTTTGGATTTTATAATAATTTATGAGAAAAAGAAATAGGCCAGGGGGCCCACACCCTGTCCAGGAGATAGGGGGCGCCCCCCCTGTAGGGCGCGGCCCCCTGGTGGGCCTCCAACGTCCATCTTCTGCTATATGAAGGGTTTTGTCCTGGAAAAAATCGTGGGCAAGCTTACGGGACGAAACTCCGCCGCCACGAGGCGGAACCTTGGCGCAATCAATCTAGGGCTCTGGCGGAGCTGTTCTGCCGGGGACACTTCCCTCCGGGAGGGGGAAATCATCACCAACGTCATCACCAACGATCCTCTCATCGAGAGGGGGTCAATCTCCATCAGCATCTTCACCAGCACCATCTCCTCTCAAAACCCTAGTTCATCTCTTGTATCCAATCTTGTATCAAAACCACAAATTGGTACCTGTGGGTTGCTAGTAGTGTTGATTACTCCTTGTAGTTGATGCTAATTGGTTTACTTGGTGGAAGATCATATGTTCAGATCCTTTATGCATATTATTACTCCTCTGATTATGAACATGAATATGCTTTTTAGTAGCTATGTTTGTTCCTGAGGACATGGGTGAAGTCTTGCTATTAGTAGTCATGTGAATTTGATATTCGTTCGATATTTTGATGAGATGTATGTTGTCTTTCCTCTAGTGGTGTTATGTGAACGTTAACTACATGACACTTCACCATTATTTGGGCCTAGAGGAAGGCATAGGGAAGTAATAAGTAGATGATGGGTTGCTAGAGTGACAGAAGCTTAAACCCTAGTTTATGTGTTGCTTCGTTAGGGGTTGATATGGACCCATATGTTTAATGCTATGGTTAGGTTTACCTTAATACTCCTTTTTGTAGTTGCGGATGCTTGCAATAGGGGTTAATCATAAGTGGGATGTTTGTCCATGTTAGGGCAGTACCCAAGTGCCGGTCCACCCACATATCAAATTATCAAAGTACCGAACGCGAATCTTACGAACGTGATGAAAACTAGCTTGACGATAATTCCCAATGTGTCCTCGGGAGCTCCTTCTTCATTATTAGAATTTGTCCAGGCTTATCCTTTGCTACATAAAGGATTGGCCACCTTGCTGCACTTTATTTACTTTATTTGCCTTTTGTTCGTTACTATTTATCTTATCACAAAACTATCTATCACCTACTATTTCAGTGCTTGCAGAGAAAACCTTACTGAAAACCGCTTATCATATCCTTTTGCTCCTCGTTGGGTTCGACACTCTTACTTATCAAGGACTACGATAGATCCCCTATACTTGTGGGTCATCAAGACTCTTTTCTGGTGCCGTTGCCGGGGAGTGTAGCGCTTTTGGTGAGTGGAACTTGGTAAGGAAGCATTTATATAGTGTGCTGAAATTTTCTGTTACTTGTCACTATGGAAACTAATCCTTTGAGGGCTTGTTTGGGGTATCTTCACCCCAATCAGAAGACACAATAGATGCTCCTCAACCTACTGAACTTTATGAAAATATTCACTTTGAGATTCCTTCGGGTATGATAGAAAAATTGCTAGCTAATCCTTTGGCAGGAGACGGAACATTGCATCCCGACTTACACCTTATCTTTGTGGATGAAGTTTGTGGATTATTTAAGCTTGCAGGTATTCCCGATGATGTTGTCAAAACGAAGGTCTTTCCTTTATCTTTGAAGGGAGATGTAATGACATGGTATAGGCTATGTGATGATACAAGATCTTGGAATTATAAGCGATTGAAGTTGGAATTCACCAGAAGTTCTATCCTATGCATCTTGTTCATCGTGATCGTAATTACATATAGAATTCCTGGCCTCGCGAAGGAGAAAGCATCGCTCAAGCTTGGGGGAGGCTTAAGTCAATGTTATATTCATGCCCCAATCATGAGCTCCCTCGGGAAATGATTATTCAGAATTTTTATGCTCGGCTTTCTCTTGATAATCGCAACCTGCACGATACTTCTTGTGCTGGCTCCTATATGCTGAAGACTATTGATTTCAAATGGGACTTATTGGAAAGAATTAAACGCAACTCTGAAGATTGGGATTCCGACAATGGTAAGGAGTCAGGTATGACACCTAAGTTCGATTGTGTTAAATCTTTTATGGATACCGATGCTTTCCGTGGATTTAGCTCTAAGTATGGACTTGACTCTGAGATAGTAGCTACTTTTTGTGAAACTTTTGCTACTCACGTTGATCTCCCTAGAGAGAAGTGGTTTAAATATAATCCTCTTGTTTAAGTGAAAGTAGTTGCACCTGTTACAGTCGAAGAGAAGACTATTACATACAGTGATCCTATTATTCCTACTGCTTATGTTGAAAAACCTTCTTTTCCTTTTAGATAAAAGATCATGCTAAAGCTTCGTCTGTTGTTCGTAAGAGTAATACTAGGACCTATACACCTCCTGAGCAAATTAATGTTGAACCTGGTATTGCTATGATTAAAGACCTCTTGGATGAGGACTTAGATGGGCATGTTATCTCTTTCTTGGGTGAAACTGCTAATATTGCTAGACCCGATACAAAGACACGTAGACCTGTTGTAGGTACGCCTGTTATTTCTGTTAAAATAGGAGATCATTGTTATCATGGTTTATGTGATATGGGTGCTAGTGCTAGTGCGATACCTTATGACCTTTGTAAAGAAATTATGCATGATATTGCACCTGTTGAATTAGAAGACATTGATGTTACTATTAAGCTTGCTAATAGGGACACCATTAAACCTATTGGGATTGTTAGAGATGTTGAAGTCTTGTGTGGGAAGATTAAATACCCTGCTGATTTTCTTGTTCTTGGTTCCCCGCAAGATGATTTTTGTCCCATTATTTTTGGTAGACCCTTCTTGAATACTGCTAGCGCTGAGATTGATTGTAAAAAGAAGGTTGTCACTGTTGGCATAGATGGTATGACTCATGAGTTTAATTTTGCCAAGTTTAGTAGACAACCTCGTGAAAGGGAACCACCTAGTAAGGATGAAATTATTGGTCTTGCTTCCATTGATGTTCCTCCAACTGATCCGTTAGAACAATATTTGCTAGACCATGAAAACGATATGTTTATGAAGGAAAGGGAAGAAATAGATGAAGTGTTCCTTAAACAGGAACCTATGCTGAAGCATAACCTTCCCGTTGAAATTCTTGGGGATCCCCCTCCACCCAAGGGTGATCTCGTGTTTGAACTCAAACCATTACCTGATAATCTTCAGTATGCTTATCTTGATGAAAAAGAAATATATCCTGTTATTATCAGTGCTAACCTTTCAGAGAAAGAAGAAGAAAGATTATTGAAAACTCTGAAGAAGCACCGAGATGCTATTGGATATACTCTGGATGATCTTAAGGGCATTAGTCCCACATTATGTCAACAAAAAATTTCAGTGGAGAAAGATGCCAAACCAGTTAGAGATCCTCAAAGACGATTAAATCCCAAAATGAAGAAAGTGGTAAGAAAGGAGATACTAAAGCTCCTTGAGGCAGGTATTATTAATCCCGTTGCTGATAGTGAATGGGTAAGCCCTGTCCATTGTGCCCCTAAAAGGGAGGTATTACCATTGTCCCTAATGATAAATATGAATTGATCCCGCAAAGAATTATTACAGGCTATAGGATGGTAATTGATTTTCGTAAGTTAAATAAAGCTACTAAGAAAGATCATTACCCTTTACCTTTTATTGATCAAATGCTAGAAAGGCTATCCAAACACACACATTTTTGCTTTCTAGATGGTTATTCTCGCTTCTCTCAAATACCTGTGTCCGCGCAGGATCAATCTAAAACTACTTTTACTTGCCCTTTTGGTATTTTTCCTTATAGACGTATGCCTTTTGGTTTATGTAATGCACCTGCTACCTTTCAAAGATGCATGATGGCTATATTTTATGATTTTTGTGAAAAGATTTGTGAGGTATTCATGGATGACTTCTCCGTCTATGGATCCTCTTTTGATGATTGTTTGAGCAACCTTGACCGAGTTTTGCAGAGATGTGAAGACACTAGTCTCGTCCTGAATTGGGAAAAGTGTCACTTTATGGTTAATGAAGGCATTGTCTTGGGGCACAAGATCTCCGAGAGAGGTATTGAAGTTGATAAAGCCAAAGTTGATGCTATTGAAAAGATGCCATGTCCCAAGGACATAAAAGGTATAAGAAGTTTCCTTGGTCATGCCGGTTTTTATAGGAGGTTCATTAAGGACTTTTCTAAAATCTCTAGGCCTCTAACTAATTTATTGCAAAAAGATATTCCTTTTGTCTTTGATGATGATTGCGTAGAAGAATTTGAAACACTTAAGAAAGCTTTGATCACTGCACCTATTGTTCATCCACCTGATTGGAATTTACCTTTTGAAATTATGTGCGATGCTAGTGATTATGCTGTAGGTGTTTTTTTCGGGCAAAGAGTCGATAAGAAATTGAATGTTATCCAGTATGCTAGTAAGACTCTTGATACTGCCCAGAGAAATTGCTACTACTGAAAAAGAGTTCTTAGCAGTTGTGTTTGCATGTGATAAGTTTAGACCTTATACTATTGATTCAAAAGTTACTATCCACACTGATCATGCTGCTATTAAATATCTTATGGAAAAGAAAGATGCTAAGCCTAGACTCATTAGATGGGTTCTCTTGCTCCAAGAATTTGACTTGCATATTATTGATAGAAAGGGAGCTGAGAACCCCGTTGCAGATAACTTGTCTAGGTTAGAGAATGTTCTTGATGACCCACTGCCTATTAATGATAGCTTTCCTGATGAACAATTAGCGGTCGTCAATGCTTCTCGTACTGCTCCTTGGTATGCTGACTATGCTAATTACATTGTTGCTAAATATATACCGCCTAGTTTCACATACCAGCAAAAGAAAAAGTTCTTTTATGATTTAAGACATTACTTCTGGGATGATCCACACCTTTATAAAGAAGGAGTAGATGGTATTATTAGACGTTGTGTGCCTGAGCATGAATAGGAACAAATCCTACGCAAATTTCACTCTGAATCTTATGGAGGATACCACGCTGGAGATAGAACTGCACACAAGGTACTACAATCTGGTTTTTATTGGCCTACTCTTTTCAAAGATGCTCGTAAGTTTGTCTTATCTTGTGATGAATGTCAAAGAATAGGTAACATTAGTAGATGTCAAGAAATGCCTATGAATTATTCTCTTGTTATTGAATCATTTGATGTTTGGGGCTTTGATTATATGGGACCTTTCCCTGCCTCCAATGGTTATACACATATTTTAGTTGCTGTTGATTACGTTACTAAGTGGGTAGAAGCTATTCCAACTAGTAGCGCTGATCATAACCCTTCTATTAAAATGCTTAAAGAAGTTATTTTTCTGAGGTTTGGAGTCCCTAGATATCTTATGACTGATGGTGGTTCACACTTTATTCATGGTGCTTTCCGTAAGATGCTTGCTAAGTATGATGTAAATCATAGAATCGCATCTCCTTATCACCCGCAGTCTAGTGGTCAAGTAGAGTTGAGCAATAGAGAGCTCAAATTAATTTTGCAAAAGACTGTGAATAGATCTAGAAAGAATTGATCCAAAAAACTTGATGTTGCATTATGGGCCTATAGAACTGCATACAAAAATCCTATGGGTATTTCTCCATATAAGATGGTTTATGGAAAAGCATGTCATTTACCTCTTGAACTTGAACATAAAGCATATTGGGCTATTAAAGAGCTCAATTATGATTTCAAACTTGCCGGTAAGAATAGGTTGTTTGATATTAGCTCACTTGATGAATGGAGAACCCAAGCATATGAGAATGCTAAGCTTTTCAAAGAAAAAGTCAAACACTGGCATGATAAGAGGATACAAAAGCGTGAGTTTAATGTAGGAGATTATGTGTTATTATTCAACTCTCGTTTAAGATTTTTTGCAGGAAAACTTCTCTCAAAATGGGAAGGTCCCTACGTTATCAAGGAGGTCTATCATTCTGGTGCTATAAAAATCAACAACTTCGAAGGCACAAATCCGAGGGTGGTAAACGGTCAAAGAATTAAACATTATATTTCAGGTAATCCTATCAATGTTGAAACTAATATTATTGAAACCATAACCCCTGAGGAATACATAAGAGACACTTTCCAGAACATTCCAGACTCCGAAAAGGCATAGGTACGTGGTACGGTAAGTAAACTGACTCCAAAACAACTCTAATGGCAATTTTTATCAGTTTTCGATTATTTAAGAATTTTAGGAAGAAAGAAGTAGTCCGAAAGGGACACGAGGCTCCCACGAGAGAGGAGGCTGCGCCCCCTCCCCCCTGTAGGGCGTGCCCCCCTGTCTCGTGGGCACCTCGTGTGCCTCCCGGACTTTGTTTTCTTGTATGTTACGTATTTTGGTCGGTAAAAATTCATTATATATACTCCCAAAGATTTTGACCAACGTATCACGCAAATATCCTCTGTTTTCATTTCGAGCTATTTCTGCTTCACATCTAGAGCATCATGTCGTCTCCAAGCGCTCCCAAGGACAAGTTTTTTGAGAGGGTTATCAACCCCTATCTCACGGAGGTGCTGCATCACCCTCAAACCATTGAGATGCGTGAGGGGGTGCTGCACATCCGCGATGTGGAGGGACCAAGGCGTACCGGGAGCGTGGAGACAAAGCTCGAAGCCATGGAGCAAGAAGTTTTCAAGTGTCAAGGGATGGTGGAGCATGGACTCAATGCCAACCAGATGATGATCACGGAGTTCGCCAACAACCACAAGCTGGATGCCGAAGTCATTGGGGAGACCATCTTCAAGCTTCAAGAGCAAATCGAGCACCTCCAAGCCCAGATTTATGACCTGCAAAACCAGAACTGTGAGTACGAATATAGATTCAAAAGGATGAGTTTGGCTGCAGATTTAAGGATCCCGGAGACTCGATCATCCTTTTATGATGGAGAGCCTATGCCTTGGAAGACGATCGACAAGCCTACATCATCAATAACTCCTACTTCACCACCTCCAAAGAAATAATCACATGGGTATGGGCACTCCCCTTGGCAACTGCCAATCTTGGGGGAGGTGCCCCGGTATCATATCACCATCACGCTCATGTCTTTACCGCTTTATTTAGTTCGCTTCTTTTAGTAGTATCTTGATCTATTAGTTCGAAGTTTTGATATCAAGTAGTTTTGAGTTTTGCTTTGTGATCTCTTTATGTAATCGAGTCCGTGTGCTATCTATAATAAAGATTAGTGTTGAGTCAAGGGCTTTTCTATGTTACTATGATCTTGAGAAAGTAGAAAGAACGAAAGAGTTCATATTGATCTTATGGATAGTGATAACTTCACACATAGAAAGTATGAGGCATAAAAATTGTTGAGAGTTGACGAACGTAGCCTTGGTCATCGTTGCAATTAATAGGAAGTGATAAGGAAAGAGGGGTTCACATATAAATATATTATCTTGGACACCTTTTATGACTGTGAAGCATTCATTAAGTATGACATGCTAAAAGAGTTGATGTTGGACAAGGAAGACAACGTAATGGTTTATGTTTCCCGACATCTCAGTTAAAGTATATTGTCATTGACCTTCCAAACATGTTGAGCTTGCCTTTCCCCCTCATGCTAGCCAAATTCCTTGCACCAAGTAGAGATACTACTTGTGCTTCCAAATATCCTTAAACCCAATTTTGCCATGAGAGTCCACCATACCTACCTATGGATTGAGTAAGATCCTTCAAGTAAGTTGTCATCGGTGCAAGCAATAAAAATTGCTCTCTAAATATGTATGACTTATTAGTGCAGAGAAAATAAACTTTGTACGAACTTGTTGTGGAAGTAATAAAAGCGACAGGCTGCATAATAAAGGTCCACATACAAGGGGTAAAATAAAGTGACGTTCTTTTGCACTAAGACTTTATGCATCAACCCTAAACGCGCATGACAACCTCTGCTTCCCTCTGCGAAGGGCCTATCTTTTACTTTATGTTTTTACTTTATGCTTGAGTCAAGGTGATACTCACCTTTCCCTTTTTATTTTTATCCTTTGGCAAGCTCCTCGTGTTTGAAAGATCATGATATATATATATATATATATATATATCCAATTGGATGTAAGTTGGCATAGGCTATTATACGTTGGGAGGCAATACAATAAGCCCCTATCTTTCTCAGTGTCCGGTTAAAACTCTATAACCACAAGTATTGCTTGAGTGTTAACAATTATAGGAGACTACGAGATAGTTGAGTATGTGAGCTTGCTGAAAAGCTCTATTATTGACTCTTTCTGATGCTACGATAAATTGCAATTCCTTCAATGACTGAGATTATAGTTTGTTAGTTCCAAATGAAGTTTTTGAACCATACTTGACATTGTGAATTGCTTATTACTTGAGCATAGGAAATCATATGACAAAATCTATATATGTTACTGTTATTAGAATGATCATGATGCCCTCATGTCCGTATTTTATTTTTATCGACACCTCTATCTCTAAACATGTGGACATATTTTTCGATTTCGGCTTCCGCTTGAGGACAAGCGAGGTCTAAGCTTGGGGGAGTTGATACATCCATTTTGCATCATGCTTTTATATCAATATTTATTGCATTATGGGCTGTTATTACAAATTATATCTCAATACTTATGGCTATTCTCTCTTATTTTACAAGGTTTACCATGAAGAGGGGGAATGCCGGCAGCTGGAATTCTGGCTGGAAAAGGAGCAAGCGTTGGAAACCTATTCTGCACAACTCCAAAAATCCTGAAACTCCACGAAACAACTTTTTGGATTTCATAAGAATTTATGAGAGAAAGAAATAGGCCAGGGGGCCCACACCCTGTCCAGGAGACAGGGGGCGCCCCCTGTAGGGTGCGGCCCCCTGGTGGGCCTCCGACGTCCATCTTCTGCTATATGAAGGGTTTTGTCCTGGAAAAAATCGTGGGCAAGCTTACGGGCCGAAACTCCGCCGCCATGAGGCGAAACCTTGGCGGAATCAATCTAGGGCTCTGGCGGAGCTGTTCTGCCGAGGACACTTCCCTCCGGGAGGGGGAAATCATCACCAACGTCATCACCAACGATCCTCTCATCGAGAGGGGGTCAATATCCATCAACGTCTTCACCAACACCATCTCCTCTCAAAACCCTAGTTCATCTCTTGTATCCAATCTTGTATCAAAACCACAAATTGGTACCTGTGGGTTGCTAGTAGTGTTGATTACTCCTTGTAGATGATGCTAATTGGTTTACTTGGTGGAAGATCATATGTTCAGATCCTTTATGCATATTATTACTCCTCTGATTATGAACATGAATATTCTTTGTGAGTAGTCACGTTTGTTCCTGAGGACATGGGTGAAGTCTTGCTATTAGTAGTCATGTGAATTTGGTATTCGTTCGATATTTTGATGAGTTGTATGTTGTCTTTCCTCTAGTGGTGTTATGTGAACATCGACTACATGACACTTCACCATTATTTGGGCCTAGAGGAAGGCATAGGGAAGTAATAAGTAGATGATGGGTTGCTAGAGTGACAGAAGCTTAAACCCTAGTTTATGCGTTGCTTCATTAGGGGTTGATATGGACCCATATGTTTAATGCTATGGTTAGGTTTACCTTAATACTCCTTTTTGTAGTTGCGGATGCTTGCAATAGGGGTTAATCATAAGTGGGATGCTTGTCCATGTTAGGGCAGTACCCAAGTGCCGGTCCACCCACATATCAAATTATCAAAGTACCGAACGCGAATCTTACGAACGTGATGAAAACTAGCTTGACGATAATTCCCAATGTGTCCTCGGGAGCACCTTCTTCATTATTAGAATTTGTCCAGGCTTATCCTTTGCTACATAAAGGATTGGGCCACCTTGCTGCACTTTATTTACTTTATTTACCTTTTGTTTGTTACTATTTATCTTATCACAAAACTATCTATCACCTACTATTTCAGTGCTTGCAGAGAAAACCTTACTGAAAACCGCTTATCATTTCCATCTGCTCCTCGTTGGGTTCGACACTCTTACTTATCGAAAGGACTATGATAGATCCCCTATACTTGTGGGTCATCACCTTTCTTTGATGGAAATTGGAATCGAATATTCCCTTCCTTCATATCAATAATCGCGCCAATCGTTCTAAGGAAAGGTTTACCAAGAATAATAGGGCATGAAAGATTGCAATCTATATCAAGAACGATAAAATCTACGGGCACCAAATTTCTATTTGCAACAATGAGAACATCATTGATCCTTCCCATTGGCTTTTTAATGGTGGAATCCGCAAGGTGCAAATTTAAAGAGCAATCATCAAGATCATGGAAACCTAGAATATCACATAAAGTTTTCGGAATCATGGAAACACTATCACCCAATTCACACAAAGCAAAACACTCATGATCTTTAATTATAATCTTTATAGTAGGTTCCCACTCATCATTAAGTTTTCTAGGTATAGAAACTTCCAAATTAAGTTTTTCGTCATAAGATCGCATGAAGGCATCAACGATATGTTTGGTAAAAGCTTTATTTTGACTATAAGCATGAGAGAATTAACAACGGATTGCAACAAGGAAATACAACCTTCTAAAAAACAATCCGAGACAGTGGGTTCAATACTATTTAAAGTCGTGACCTCTCCAATCCCACTTTTACCAAATTTAGCATCAAGATATAAAAACTCCGAATTCTTGGGGCGCCTTCTAGGTAAAGTTGAATTATCATTAGTCCCATAATTATCAAGATTCATATTGCAAAACATAGATCTAATAGGAGACGCGTCAATAACTTTAAGATCTTCATCATTATTTTCATCTAACTATTCTGGTTTGGCGGCCATCTTATTGACTAAGGTGGCTTTCTTATCAGAAAAATTGGCTATAGCATTTTCAAGCCAGGTAATTTGAGAGTTCACACCATAAAATTCTTTATTCATATCATCAAGCTCTTTGTTCATAAACCCCAAAAAACCTTTTTGTTCCAAATTATTATGCTCAAATTGCAAATTCATAAAGCTTCTAATATTTGATTCAATCTCTTCCAACCTTCTAAGAAGGTGATCGGTACCCTTAGGCAAAGCCATAAGGACAAACAGGCACACAAGCAAACAGAAAAAGGCAAGCGGAAGAGAGAGGAGGAGACTGGGAAAGAGAGGGCGAATAAAACAGCAAGGGTGAAGTGGGGGAGAGGAAAACGAGAGGCAAATGGCAAATAATGTAAATGCGAGGGAGATGAGTTTGTGATGGGTACTTGGTATGTCTTGACTTGAGCGAAGACCTCCCCGGCAACGGCGCCAGAAATCCTTCTTGCTATGTCTTGAGCTTGCGTTGGTTTTCCTTGAAGAGGAAAGGGTGATGCAGCAAAGTAGCGTAAGTATTTCCCTCAGTTTTTGAGAACCAATGTATCAATCCAGTAGGAGGCTCCTCAAAAGTCCCACGCACCTACACAAACAAACAAAGAACCCGCAACCAACGCAATAAAGGGGTTGTCAATCCCTTCACGGCCACTTGCGAAGGTGAGATTTGATAGAGATAATATGATAAGATAAATATATTTTTGGTATTTTATAATATAGATGCAAAAAGTAAAGATCCAAAAGTAGATTGAAAGCAAATATGATAAAAGATAGACCCGGGGGCCATAGGTTTCACTGGTGGCTTCTCTCAAGATAGCATAAGTATTACGGTGGGTGAACAAGTTACTGTCGAGCAATTGATAGAAAAGCGAATAATTATGAGATTATCTAGGCATGATCATGTATATAGGCATCACGTCCGCAACAAGTAGACTGACTCCTGCTTGCATCTACTGCTATTACTCCACACATCGACCGACTCCTGCCTGTATCTAGAGTATTAAGTTCATAAGAACAGAGTAACGCCTTAAGCAAGATGACATGATGCACAGGGATAAACTTGTGCAATATGATATAAACCCCGTCTTTTTATCCTTGATGGCAACAATACAATACGTGCCTTGCAACCCTTTCTGTCACTGGGTAAGGACACCGCAAGATTGAACCCAAAGCTAAGCACTTCTCCCGTGGCAAGAAAGATCAATCTAGTAGGCCAAACCAAACTACTTGCAAAGATAACTCAATCATACATAAAAGAATTTAGAGAAGATTCAAATATTTTTCATAGATAAACTTGATCATAAACCCACAATTCATCGGATCTCGACAAACACACCGCAAAAACAGTTTACATCGAATAGATCTCCACAAGAGAGGGGGAGAACATTGTATTGAGATCCAAAAAGAGAGAAGAAGCCATCTAGCTAATAACTATGGACCCGTAGGTCTGTGTTAAACTACTCACAACTCATCGGAGGGGCTATGGTGTTGATGTAGAAGCCCTCCATGGTCGATTCCCCCTCCGGCAGAGCGCCGGCGAAGGCTCCAAGATGGGCTCTCGCGGATACAGAAGGTTACAGCGGTGGAAATTGTGTTTCGTTGGCTCCCTGGATGTTTTCGGGGTACGTAGGCTTATATAGGAGGAAGAAGTACGTCGGTGGCCGCCCGAGGGGCCCACAAGACAGGGGGCGCGCCCTACCCTCTCGTGGCCACCTCAGCTGCTTCTTGACTTGCACTCCAAGTCCTCTGGATCACGTTCGTTCCAAAAATCGCGCTCCCGAAGGTTTCATTCCGTTTGGACTCTGTTTGATATTCCTTTTCTTCGAAATACTGAAATAGGCAAAAAAAACAGCAATACGGGCTGGGCCTCCGGTTAGTAGGTTAGTCCCAAAAATGATATAAATGTGTAAAGTAAAGCCCATAAACATCCAAAATGGGTAATATAATAGCATGGAACAATCAAAAATTATAGATACGTTGGAGACGTATCAAAGCGCCGCAGTAATGCCTAATGAGCCGTCAAATCACAAAACTCCCTCCTTTACAACTGTAAATTGGACGGTCGAAACAACCATCATTTCATTCTTCTCTCTCAGCTTCCTCTCTTGAAGAAAAACCCCACTCGCTTCCCCCTCATCTTGTTCCTCATTTCTTCAAGAAAACACTGACCTGCTTCTGCCATTGTTCTTCTCTCCCAAAGAAGGAAAGGTGAGCGCATCAATGGTGTTGATTCTGGCCAAGGCCCGGCCTTGCAACCCCGAGAATGATACTATAACTCCCTCTCTGTTCTTCTTTTGGGTTTGTGATTATGGTTTCTTTTCTTTTATTTCTATTTGGCAGTTTGTTGATGGACGCTGGAGCACCGGCCGAAGTGATGTCTATGGCTCTGGCCAAAACCGTCGAGGCTCATGGTACGAAGAAGCACAAGCACCCCGATGAGACTACCGCAGACAAGCTCAAAGCCATCGCCCTTTCCAAGCCCCCCTCTCTAAGAACCCTCACTAAGCAAGTCCAGGTATTATCTCTTCTTGACGATCTTTTTCTCGATCTTGATCGTGTTTTTTCATCTAACACGCAGTACTAGTACTAGCAGTACAACTTTCTAGGTGATCTGCATGTGATTTTTGTGTGCCAAATGACGGTTCTAAATTCCTCTTTTGACCAAAACATGCGAGAGATTGACACTGATTTCTTATAGATTACTTTCGACTACTTTATGAACATCAATGCTACCTTTGAAGAGGGTATATTTGCATCAGTAACTTGTGTTATGGATATTGCAAGTAATCCCTCTACTCTCATGCCTTTTAAGACACGTTCTAGTGTCTTTGTTCACTCATTTATGTGCGTATATGTAGTCATATATGGAGTAAAATATTGAAAATCATCTTTTATTTCTGAACGGAGGTAGTAATAAAATATCTGGTTTCTGTTTAAATTAGAACTAGGTCCGTGGTGGAGATGAAGTTCTCAAAGTCATGCCATGTGAAGTGGAAGACCTGAGGATCAGTTCTACTACTAAACTATCAAGCTGTTGTGTCCTTGTCGCCACGTGTCCTAACTAGTGTTTTCCTGTAGAATTGTTGCCAGGCATGTTCTCGAGGTTGTACTTGACCACAACAATTTCCTGGTTGTGCCTTCGATTACGAATGGTGTGGTTCTTGTAAAGCTTCCCGACAAATCTAATGCGGCCTGTCTTCATCATCATGTTTATGAGTGGAAAGACCACTCTGTTAGGTTCTCCAAGGTTGACGAGATGGTGATGGTGCAGGTAGACATCTCTCACGAAGTCCATGGCCTAGTAAGTTATGCGGGGTTCATCCCGTAGGTCGGTGGCAAGAAATAGTCTACAGAGTTTACTTAGTGCAACTTTGCTTGTCTGTAGTAAGTACTATTTTTCAGTACTTGATTTGTGTTTGTGAACCTTGTATTGTTTAGTACTGCCACTTTTGGTGTGTGGTGAGTCCTGAGAACAGTCTATGTTAATGTCTGTCCACTCAATTAAGTCTGTATATTTTGAAGTATCCAGATCATCTTTTGTGAGGACGGTTTATCAATTATGGTTACAGTCCAATACCTGTATGCATTGCAGGGTTTATCACACCCACCAGGATTTCCAGTCCCATGGATGTTCGGTCCATACGATTTGTCAGGACCTTTGGACTGTCCTGCTTGTGGGAGTAGGCAAGGGCCCTACATGGCACGCGTAGTTGGATGATCAATCTTCTATTTAGTACTTCAACATAGCGATTTCCTGGTAAGGATTCACTCGTGTCACATCAAGTAAATCTTACTGATTTACTGTCTAAATCTTATTGACTTAAAGTCATGTTTTCTTTCCTTTGCTGCAATTTTACGATACAGGTTTTGCCATGTGACATTCATCATAGAATAAACCATTTGGTTTGCTCTACGATGGCTATTTTTGCAGGTTTCACTTCTTATGTCGTGCCAGTAACGAAGGCACTGTCCATCACTTATATTACTGGAAAAATTTGGATCAGTCTGCTATCTGAGTACAAGCTGAATCCCTATGATGAACTGCAGTTTGGTTTAACAAACACGCCACAATTAGTCCTTCTCGCGTTTAAAAGAAATGAAGAAAAAGACTGGATCACGGTTATGGATCCTAGTCAAGGTAGAAAGCTGATCAAAGCAGACCAGACACAATCGCCGTTGTCTCGCACATCAGTACCACCTTCAGCAACGGATCGAGCACCAGCAGTTGCTCTAGCACTGACTGTGGCAGCAACTCAGTCCGATCCAGCTGAGGATTGGGCATTGACTGCGTCAGCGGATCAGGCTGATCTACTGGACGATCGGGTATCGACACCGGCTCCTGCTCTGACATCGGCACCAGCTCTACAAGGAGCACCATCTTTGGCAGCAGCAGCAGCGGCACTACCAGTCGCACCGGCACGGGCACCAACAACAGCTTCAACACCTGCACTAACACTTACACTTGCATTTGCTCTGGCCTATGCAGCGGCAACAGAACCAGCAGTTGCACCGGTAACAAACTGGGCTGCAGTTCGCACTTTATATACCAAAGTCCTTACAAAAACCGACATGTCCACCTTCTTGGTAAGCATTGGCCGCCCAAGTGCTTCGTTCTTTTTTCTTTCCATGTTGTTTCACATGATTCACTGTGTTGATATAACTGTTTGTGTATGTCTTCTTGTTTGCAAACAGAGAATTCCTAGAGCAACAAGGGAGTCGTTCAACAATCCGGGTAACCGTGGCCAAGTTTCTCTTACCATGCGCAGCCTTGGTGTGAATGAACCTGCTCAGTATACCGTAAGTACAAAGGATGGTCACATGATAATATATGCTAAAAGATGGCCAAGGTTCAAATCTAAATCATATATTGCGGTAGGGGATGATGTCAAAATCGAACGATCTCGGCAGGGAGAGCTGGTCCAAATCAACTTTGAAATTCTTCAGTAGCAGCATGATACGTCCATTTTGCATCATGCTTTGATATTAGTATTTATTGCATTATGGGCTGTTATTAAACATTATGTCACAATACTTATGCCTTTTCTCTCTTATTTTACAAGGTTTACATGAAGAGGGAGAATGCCGGCAGCTGGAATTCTGGGATGGAAAAGGAGCAAATATTAGAGACCTATTCTACACAACTCCAAAAGTCCTGAAACTTCACGGAGGCACGTTTTGGAATTAATTAAAAATACTTGCGAAAGAATTAACCTGAGGGGGCCCACGCCCTGGCCATGAGGGTGGAGGGCCCGCCCTACCCCCCTGGGCACGCCCCCTGTCTCGTGGGTCCCCCTGGCAGGCCTTCGGTGCCCATCTTTTGCTATATGAAGTCTTTCGCCCTTGAAAAAATCATAAGGAAGCTTTCGGGAGGAAGCACCGCCGTCTCGAGGCGGAACCTTGGCGGAACCAATCTAGGGCTCCGGCGGAGCTGTTCTACCAGGGAAATATCCCTCCGAGAGGGGGAAATCATCACCATCGATCCTCTCATCGGGAGGGGGTCAATCTCCATCAACATCTTCACCAGCACCATCTCCTCTCAAACCCTAGTTCATCTCTTGTATCCGATCTTTGTCTCAAAACCACAGATTGGTACATGTGGGTTGCTAGTAGTGTTGATTACTCCTTGTAGCTGATGCTAGTTGGTTTAATCGGTGGAAGACTATATGTTCAGATCCTTAATGCATATTAATACCCCTCTGATTATGAACATGAATATGATTTGTGAGTAGTTACGTTTGTTCCTGAGGACATGGGAGAAGTCTTGCTATAAGTAGTCATGTCAGTTTGCTATTCATTCGATATTTTGATAAGATGTATGTTGTCTTTCCTCTAGTGGTGTTATGTGAACGTCGACTACATGACACTTAACCATTATTTGGGCCTAGGGGAAGGCATTGGGAAGTAATAAGTAGATGATGGGTTGCTAGAGTGACAGAAGCTTAAACCCTAGTTTATGCGTTGCTTCATAAGGGGCTGATTTGGATCCATATGTTTCATGCTATGGTTAGGTTTACCTTAATTCTTCTTTCGTAGTTGCAGATGCTTGCGAGAGTAGTTAATCATAAGTGGGATGCTTGTCCAAGGAAGGGCAACACCCGAGCACCGGTCCACCCACATATCAAATTATCAAAGTAACGAACGCAAATCATATGACCGTGATGGAAACTAGCTTCATGATAATTCCCATGTGTCCTCGCGAGCGTTTTCCTTTATATAAGAGTTTCTCCAGGCTTTTCCTTTGCTACAAAAAGGATTGGGCCACCTTGCTGCACCTTGTTTACTTTTGTTGCGTGTTACCCGTTACAAATTACCTTATCACAAAACTATCTGTTACCGATAATTTCAGTGCTTGCAGAGAATACCTTACTGAAAACCGCTTGTCATTTCCTTCTGCTCCTCGTTGGGTTCAACACTCTTACTTATCGAAAGGACTACGGTAGATCCCCTGTACTTGTGGGTCATCAAGACTCTTTTCCGGCGCCGTTGTCGGGGAGTGAAGCGCCTTTGGTAAGTGGAAATTGGTAAGGAAAAATTTATATAGTGTGCTGAAATTTACTATCACTTGTTACTATGGAAAGTAATCCTTTGAGGGGCTTGTTCGGGGTATCTTCACCCCGACCAGTAGAGAAAAGAGTTGCTCCTCAACGTACTGAATCTACTGAAATTTTTTACTTTGAAATTCCTTTTGTTATGATAGAGAAACTGCTAGCTAATCCCTTTACAGGAGATGGAACATTGCATCCCGATTTGCACCTAATCTATGTGGATGAAGTTTGTGTATTATTTAAGCTTGTAGGTATGCCCGAGGATGTTATCAAGAAGAAGGTCTTCCCTTTATCTTTGAAGGGAGAGGCATTGACATGGTTTAGGCTAAGTGATGATATGGGATCATGGAACTACAACTGACTGAAATTGGAATTTCATCAGAAGTTTTATCCTATGCATCAGGTTCATCGTGATCGTAATTATATATATAATTTTTGGTATCTTGAAGGAGAAAGCATCGCTCAAGCTTGGGGGAGGCTTAATTCAATGTTATATTCATGCCCCAATCATGAGCTCTCAAGAGAAATTATTATTCAAATATTTTATGCTCGGCTTTCTCTCAACAATCGCTCCATGCTCGATACTTCTTGTACTCGTTCTTTTATGATGAAGACTATTGAATTCAGATGGGGTTTATTGGAAAGAATTAAATGCAACTCTGAAGATTGGGATCTCGATGAAGGTAAGGAGTCAGGTAAGACACATAAGTTTGATTGTGTTAAATCTTTTATGGATACCGATGTTTTCCGTGAATTTAGCACTAAACATGGACTTGACTCTGAGATAGTAGCTTCTTTCTGTGAATCATTTGCTACTCATGTCGATCTCCCTAAGGAGAAGTGGTTTAAATATCACCTCCCATTGAAGTAAAAGTAGTTGAACCTATTAAAGTTTAAGAAAAGACTATCACTTATAATGTTGATCCTATTGTTCCTACCGCTTATATTGAGAAACGACCTTTCCCTGTTAGAATAAAGGATCATGCTAAAGCTTCAACTGTGGTTCGTAAGAGTAATACTAGAACACCTACACCCCCTGAGAAAATTAAAGTTGAACCTAGTATTGCTATGGTTAAATATCTCTTGGCCGATAATATCGATGGGCATGTTATTTACTTCTATGATGAAGCTGCTAGAATTGCTAGACCCAATACTAAAAATAAACATAGACCTGTTGTAGGCATGCCTGTTATTTCCGTTAAAATAAGAGATCATTGCTATCATGGCTTATGTGATATGGGTGCTAGTGCGAGTGCAATACCTCATTCTTTATATGAAGAAATTATGCATGATATTGCACCTGTTGAGTTAGAAGGTATTGATATTACAATTAAGCTTGCCAATAAAGATATTATTTCACCAGTTGGGATTGTTAGAGATGTTGAAGTCTTGTGTGGGAAAGTTAAATATCCTGATGATTTTCTTGTTCTTGGTTCCCCACAAGATGACTTTTGTCCCATTATATTTGGTAGACCCTTCTTCAATACTGTTAATGCTAAGATAGATTGCGAAAAGGATATTGTTACGATTGGGTTAGGGGATATGTCTCATGACTTTAACTTTGCTAAATTTCGTAGACAACCCCATGATAAAGAATTGCCTAGTAAGGATGAAATTATTGGTCTTGCTTCTATTGTCGTGCCTCCTAATGATCCTTTAGAACAATATTTGCTAGACCATGAAAATGATATGTTATGAATGAAAGAAGGGAAATAGATGAAGTATTCTTTAAACAGGGACCTATTTTGAAACACAACTTGCCTGTTGAAATCCAAGGGGATCCTCCACCACCCAAGGGTGATCCCGTGTTTAAGCTTAAACCATTACCCGATACTCTTAAATATGCTTATCTTGATGAAAAGAAGATATATCCTGTTATTATTAGTGCTAACCTTTCAGAGCAGGAAGAGGAACAATTATTGAAAACTCTGAAGAAGCACCGTGCTGCTATTGGATATACTCTTGATGACCTTAAGGGCATTAGTCCCACTCTATGCCAACACAAGATAAAATTGGAGAAAGAGGCTAAACCGGTTGTTGATCACCAACGACGGTTAAATCCTAGGTTGAAAGAAGTGGTAAGAAAAGAAATACTATAGCTTCTGGAGGCAGGTATAATTTATCCCGTTGATGATAGTCAGTGGGTAAGTCCTGTCCATTATGTCCCTAAGAAGGGAGGTATTACTGTTGTTCCTAATGATAAAGATGAATTGATCCCACAAAGAATTATTACAGGTTATAGGATGGTAATTGATTTCCACAAATTAAATAAAGCTACTAGAAAACATCATTACCCTTTACCTTTTATTAATCAAATGCTAGAAAGATTATCTAAACATACCCATTTTTGCTTTCTAGATGGTTATTCTGGTTTCTCTCAAATACCTGTGTCAAAAGAGGATCGGGATAAGACCACTTTTACTTGCCCTTTCGGTACCTTTGCTTATAGACGTATACCTTTTAGTTTATGCAATGTACCTGCTACCTTTCAAAGATGCATGATGGCTATATTCTCTGATTTTTGTGAAAAGATTGTTGAGGTTTTCATGGAAGATTTTTCCGTATATGGAGCTTCTTTTGATGATTGCTTGAGCAACCTTGATCGAGTTTTGCAGAGATGCGAAGAAACTAATCTTGTCTTGAATTGGGAGAAGTGCTACTTTATGGTTAATGAAGGTATTGTCTTGGGGCATAAAATTTCTGAAAGAGGTATTGAAGTTGATAAAGCTAAAGTCGATGCTATTGAAAAGATGACGTGTCCTAAGGACATCAAAGGTATAAGAAGTTTCCTTGGTCATGCCGGTTTTTATAGGAGGTTCATTAAAGACTTCTCTAAAATTTATAGGCCTCTGACTAACCTCTTATAAAAAGATATTCATTTTGTCTTTGATGATGATTGTGTAGAAGCATTTGAAATACTTAAGAAAGCTTTGATTTCTGCACCTATTGTTCAGCCACCTGATTGGAATTTACCCTTTGAAATTATGTGTGATGCTAGTGATTATGCTGTAGGTGTTGTTCTAGGAAAAAGAGTTGATAAGAAACTAAATGTTATCCAATATGCTAGTAAAACTCTAGACAGTGCCCAGAGAAATTATGCTACTACTGAAAAAGAATTTTTAGCAGTTGTATTTGCTTGTGATAAGTTCAGACCTACATTGTTGACTCTAAAGTAACCGTTCACACTGATCATGCTACTATTAAATATCTTATGGAAAAGAAAGATGCTAAACCTAGACTTATTAGATGGGTTCTCTTACTACAAGAATTTGATTTGCATATTATTGATAGAAAGGGAGCTGAGAACCCCGTTGCAGACAACTTGTCTAGGTTAGAAAATGTTCTTGATGACCCACTACCTATTGATGATAGCTTTCCTGATGAATAATTAGCTATCATAAATGCTTCTCGTACTGCTCCATGGTATGCTGATTATGCTAATTACATTGTTTCCAAATTTATACCACCTAGTTTCACATACCAGCAAAACAAAAAGTTTTTCTATGATTTAAGACATTACTTCTGGGATGACCCACACCTTTATAAAGAAGGAGTAGATGGTGTTATTAGACATTGTGTACCTGAGCATGAACAGGAATAGATACTACGCAAGTGTCACTCCGAGGCTTATAGAGGACACCACGTTGGAGATAGAACTGCACATAAGGTATTGCAATCCGGTTATTGGCCTACTCTCTTCAAAGATGCCCGTAAGTTTGTCTTGTCTTGTGATGAAAGTCAAAGAATCAGTAATATTAGTAGACGTCAAGAAATGCCTATGAATTATTCACTTGTTATTGAACCATTTGATGTTTGGGGCTTTGATTATATGGGACCGTTTCCTTCCTCTAATGTGTATACACATATTTTAGTTGTTGCTGATTACATTACTAAGTGGTTAGAAGCTATTCCAACTAGTAGTGTTGATCATAACACCTCTATTAAGATGCTCAAAGAAGTTATTTTTCCGAGGTTTGGAGTCCCTAGATACTTAATGACTGATGGTGGTTCACATTTTATTCATGGTGCTTTCCGTAAAATGCTTGCTAAATATGATGTTAATCATAGAATTGCATCTCCATATCACCCACAGTCTAGTGGCCAAGTAGAACTGAGTAATAGAGAGCTCAAATTAATTTTGCAAAAGACTGTTAATAGATCCAGAAAGAATTGGTCCAAGAAACTTGATGATGCATTATGGGCCTATAGAACTGCATATAAAAATCCTATGGGTATGTCTCCTTATAAAATGGTTTATGGAAAAGCTTGTCATTTACCTCTCGAACTAGAACATAAGGCGTTTTGGGCCATTAAAGAGCTCAATTATGATTTCAAACTTGCCGGTGAGAAGAGGCTATTTGACATTAGCTCACTTGATGAATGGAGAACTCAAGCCTATGAGAATGCCAAACTGTTTAAAGAAAAAGTCAAAATATGGCATGACAAAAGGATACAAAAGCATGAGTTTAATGTAGGTGATTATGTTTTGCTATACAACTCTCGTCTAAGATTTTTTGCAGGAAAACTTCTCTCTAAATGGGAAGGCCCTTATGTTATCGAGGAGGTCTATCATTCCGGTGCCATAAAAATCAACAACTTTGAAGGCACAAATCCGAAGGTGGTGAACAGTCAAAGGATCAAACATTATATCTCAGGTAATCCCATAAATGTTGAAACCAATGTTATTGAAACTGTAACCCCGGAGGAATACATAAGGGACATTTTCCAGAATGTTTCAGACTCCGAAAAGGAATAGGTATGTGGTACGGTAAGTAAACCGATTCCAAAACAGTTCTAATAGCAATTTTTCTCCGTTTTGGAATATTTAAAAAATTAGGAAAACAAGAAGTAGTCCGAAAGAGACACGAGGCATCCACGAGGGTGGAGGGCGCGCCCCCTACCTCGTGGGCACCTTGTGTGCTCTCCGGACTCTGTTTTCTTGCATGATATTTTGTTTGGTCGATAAAAATTCATTATGTAATCTCCCGAAGGTTTTGACCACCGTATCCCGCAAATATCCTCTGTTTTTTGCTTTGAATTGTTTCTGCCACAGATTAGAGCATGATGTATTCTCAAGAGTCAATCGGGGAGAGTCGTGTGTCTCATCCGACACCGGGACCAGGAGGAAACAACGATGCTGACCACTTTGGGCCATCAACGGAGGAAGAGATGGAGGTCGACTTGAAGAGGATAGATGCCATGGAGGAGGATCAAGAAGTTACTTCTCGTTTTCGAGCCGGATTCATGATGGGAGAATTACAGAGCTCAACTATTCCAAACTTGGTCATCCCTTCCAATGTTAGATTTCTTTCCTATGAGAATATGAAAAAGAGTGTTACTTATTCTCCCGCAACTATGCAGCAACCTTGGGTGAAAGGAGCTCTAGCCATCACCGGTAAGCTCCGTAAAATAATGGACCTCACGCAGCAAGTCAATAAGCTCGAGGAAGAGAATTGTATCCTGAGAGGCATCATCGCCAAGAATATCACATCACCACCTCTGAAGAAAGAGACATAATCACATGGGTATGGGCACCCCCCTTGGCAACTGCCAAGCTCGGGGGAGGTGCTTGGGGGAGGTGCCTCGGTATCGTATCACCATCACACTCCTATCTTTACCGTTTTTCTTAGTTCGATCCTTTCGGTAATATTTTGATTTAATAGAATAAAGTTTTAGTGTGATCTAGTTGTGAGCTTTGCTTTATGATCCTTCTATGTAATCGAGTCCTTGAGCTATATATAATAAAGATTAGTCTTGAGTCGAGGGCTTGGTTGTCTTGCTATGATCTTGAGGGAATAATAAGAAAAAAGAAAGAATAAAAAGAATTAAAGAGATCATATTGATCTTATGGAGAGTAATGGCTTCACATATAAAGAGTATGATGAATAAAGATTGCTGAGAGTTGACAAACATAGTTTTGGTCATCATTGCAATTAATAGGAAGTAATAAAGAAAGAGAGGTTTTCACATATAAATATACTATCTTGGACATCTTTTATGACTATGAGCACCCATTAAAATATGACATGCTAAACAGTTGATGTTGGACAAGGAAGACAACGTAATGGGTTATGTTTTCTTATATCCGAAATAAAGTATATTGTCATGGATCATCCAACATGTTGAGCTTGCCTTTCCCCCTCACGCTAGCCAAATTCTTTGCACCAAGTAGAGATACTACTTGTGCTTCCAAATATCCTTAAACCCAGTTTTCCATGAGAGTCCACCATATCTACCTATGGATTGAGTAAGATCCTTCAAGCAAGTTATCATTGTTACAAGCAATAAAAATTGTTCTTTAAATATGTATGATTTATTAGTGTGGAGAAAATAAGCTTTATACGTCTTGTGATATGGAAGTAATAAAAGCGACGGATTGCATAATAAAGGTCCATATCACAAGTGGCAATATAAAGTGACGTTCTTTCGCATTAAGATTTTGTGCATCCAACCATAAAAGCACATGACAACCTCTGCTTCCCTCTGCGAAGGGCCTATCTTTTATTTTTGTCTTATGCCTTATGCAAGAGTCATGGTGATCTTCACCTTTCCTTTTTACATTTTATCCTTTGGCAAGCACCTCGTTTTGGAAAGATCCTGATATATATATCCAATTGGATGTAAGTTAGCATGAACTATTATTGTTGACATTACCCTTGAGGTAAAAGGTTGGGAGGCAACACTATAAGCCCCTATCTTTCTCTGTGTCCGATTAAAACTCCATAACCATAAGTATTGCATGAGTGTTAGCAATTGTGGAGGACTAAATGATAGTTGAGTATGTGGACTTCCTGAAAAGCTCTTATATTGACTCTTTCCGATGTTATGATAAATTGCAATTGCTTCAATGACCGAGATTATGGTTTGTTAGTTATCAATGAAGTTTCTGATTCATACTTGACACTGTGAATAGATTGTTACTTTAACATAAGAAGTCATATATATATATGTGTGTGTGTGTGTGTGTGTGTGTGTGTGTGTGTGTGTGTGTGTGTGTTGTTGTTGTTGTTGTTGTTGTTGTTTCAAGAATGATCATGATGCCCTCATGTCCGTATTTTATTTTATCGACACCTCCATCTCTAAAACATGTGGACATATTTTCCGATTTCGGCTTCCGCTTGAGGACAAGCGAGGTCTAAGCTTGGGGGAGTTGATACGTCCATTTTGCATCATGCTTTGATATTGATATTTATTGCATTATGGGCTGTTATTACACATTATGTCACAATACTTATGCCTTTTCTATCTTATTTTACAAGGTTTACATGAGGAGGGAGAATGTCGGCAGCTGGAATTCTGGGATGGAAAAGGAGCAAATATTAGAGACCTATTTTGCACAACTCCAAAAGTCCTGAAATTTCACGAAGGCACGTTTTGGAATTAATAAAAAATACTGGCGAAAGAATCACCCAAAGGGGCCCCACACCCTGGCCATGCGGGTGGGGGCGCGCCCCCTGTCTCGTGGGTCCCCCGGCAGGCCTCCAATGCCCATCTTTTGCTATATGAAGTCTTTCACACTGGAAAAAATCATAAGGAAGCTTTCGGGATGAAGCGCCGCCGTCTCGAGGCAGAACCTTGGCGGAACCAATCTAGGGCTCCGGCGGAGCTGTTCTGCAAGGGAAATATCCCTCCGGGAGGGGGAAATCGTCACCATCGATCCTCTAATTGGGAGGGGGTCAATCTACATCAACATCTTCACCAGCACCATCTCCTCTCAGACCCTAGTTCATCTCTTGTATCCGATCTTTGTCTCAAAACCTCAGATTGGTACCTGTGGGTTGCTAGTAGTGTTGATTACTCCTTGTAGTTGATGCTAGTTGGTTTATTCGATGGAAGATTATATGTTCAGATCCTTAATGCATATTAATACCCCTCTGATTATGAACATGAATATGATTTGTGAGTAGTTACATTTGTTCCTGAGGACATGGGAGAAGTCTTGCTATAAGTAGTCATGTGAATTTGGTATTCGTTCCATATTTTGATAAGATGTATGTTGTCTTTCCTCTAGTGGTGTTATGTGAACGTCGACTACATGAAACTTCACCATTATTTGGGCCTAGGGGAAGGCATTGGGAAGTAATAAGTAGATGATGGGTTGCTAGAGTGACAGAAGCTTAAACCCTAGTTTATGCGTTGCTTCATAAGGGGCTGATTTGGATCCATATGTTTCATGCTATGGTTAGGTTTACCTTAATTCTTCTTTCGTAGTTGCAGATGGTTGCGAGAGTAGTTAATCATAAGTGGGATGCTTGTCCAAGGAAGGGCAGCACCCGAGCACCGGTCCACCCACATATCAAATTATCAAAGTAACGAACGCAAATCATATGATCGTGATGGAAACTAGCTTCATGATAATTCCCATGTGTCCTCGCGAGCGTTTTCCTTTATATAAGAGTTTCTCCAGGCTTGTCCTTTGATACAAAAAGGATTGGGCCACCTTTCTGCACCTTGTTTACTTTTGTTGCTTGTTACCCGTTACAAATTACCTTATCACAAAACTATCTGTTATCGATAATTTCAGTGCTTGCAGAGAATACCTTACTGAAAACCGCTTGTCATTTCCTTCTGCTCCTCGTTGGGTTCGACACTCTTACTTATCGAAAGGAATATGATAGATCCCCTATACTTGTGGGTCATCAAGACTCTTTTCTTGCGCCATTGTCGGGCAGTGAAGCGCCTTTGGTAAGTGGAAATTGGTAAGGAAAACTTTATATAGTGTGCTGAAATTTACTGTCACTTGTTACTATGGAAAGTAATCCTTTGAGGGGCTTGTTCGTGGTATCTTCACCCCGACCAGTAGAGCAAAGAGTTGATCCTCAACCTACTGAATCTACTTAAAATGTTTACTTTGAAATTCCTTCGGGTGTGATAGAGAAACTGCTAGCTAATCCCTTTACAGGAGATGGAACATTGCATCCCGATTTGCACCTAATCTATGTGGATGAAGTTTGTGGATTATTTAAGCTTGCATGTATGCCCGAGGATTTTATCAAGAAGAAGGTCTTCCCTTTATCTTTGAAGGTAGAGGCATTGACATGGTTTAGGCTATGTGATGATATGGGATCATGGAACTACAACCGATTGAAATTGGAGTTTCATTAGAAGTTTTATCCTATGCATCAGGTTCATCGTGATTGTAATTATATATATAATTTTTGGCCTCACGAAGGAGAAAGCATCGCTCAAGCTTGGGGGAGGCTTAAGTCAATGTTATATTCATGCCCCAATCATGAGCTCTCAAGAGAAATTATTATTCAAAAATTTTATGCTCGGCTTTCTCTCAACAATCGCTCCATGCTTGATACTTCTTGTACTGGTTCTTTTATGATGAAGACTATTGAATTCAGATGGGATTTATTGGAAAGAATTAAACGCAACTCTGAAGATTGGGATCTTGACGAAGGTAAGGAGTCAGGTACGACACCTAAGTTTGATTGTGTTAAATCTTTTATGGATACCGATGTTTTCCGTGAATTTAGCAATAAATATGGCTTAACTCTGAGATAGTAGCTTATTTCTGTGAATCATTTGCTACTCATGTCGATCTCCCTAAGGAAAAGTGGTTTAAATATCATCCTCCCATTGAAGTAAAAGTAGTTGAACCGATTAAAGTTGAAGAAAAGACTATCACTTATAATGTTGATCCTATTGTTCCTACCGCTTATATTGAGAAACCACCTTTCCCTGTTAGAATAAAGGATCATGCTAAAGCTTCAGCTGTGGTTCGTAAGAGTAATACTAGAACACCTACACCCCCTGAGCAAATTAAAGTTGAACCTAGTATTTCCATGGTTAAAGATCTCTTGGCCGATAATATAGATGGGCATGTTATTTACTCTTGTGATGAAGCTGCTAGAATTGCTAGACCCGATACTAAAAATAAACATAGACCTGTTGTAGGCATGCCTATTATTTCCGTTAAAATAGGAGATCATTGATATCATGGCTTATGTGATATGGGTGCTAGTGCGAGTGCAATACCTCATTCTTTATACGAAGAAATTATGCATGATATTGCACTTGCTGAGTTAGAAGGTATTGATATTACAATTAAGCTTGCCAATAGATATACTATTTCACTAGTTGGGATTGTTAGAGATGTTGAAGTATTGTGTGGGAAAGTTAAATATCATGCTGATTTTCTTGTTCTTGGTTCCCCACAAGATGACTTTTGTCCCATTATATTTGGTAGACCCTTCTTGAATACTGTTAATGCTAGGATAGATTGTGAAAAGGATATTGTTACGATTGGGTTAGGGGATATGTCTCATGACTTTAACTTTGCTAAATTTCGTAGACAACCCCAAGATAAAGAATCGCCTAGTAAGGATGAAATTATTAGTCTTGCTTCTATTGTCATGCCTCCTAATGATCCTTTAGAACAATATTTGCTAAACCATGAAAATGATATGTTTATGAATGAAAGAAGGGAAATAGATGACGTATTCTTTAAACAACAGGAATCGGCAGAGGACTGTACGCTCGTCACGCCGCCGCCCTCTTGCGTTGTCAACATGGTCAACAAACAACAGGAATCGGCAGAGGACTGTACATGGAGAGAATGACAGTAGGGTGTAACGCCCCGGATTCGATGCGCCAGGTGTCTGCCAGTTATTCGCCGTCGTTGCCATGTCATTTGCTTGCGTGCTGCATTTTGCCATGTCATCATCTGCATTTCATATCATGTCATCATGTGCATTTCATTTCGCATACGTGTTCGTTTCATGCATCCGAGCATTTTCCCCGTTGTCCGTTTTGCAATCCGGCACTCCTATGTCCTCCGGCGTCCCCTTTTGTCTCTTGTTGTGAGTGGATGTTAAACTTTCTCAGAATGGCCCGAGGTTTGCCAAGTGGCCTTGGTATAGCACCAGTAGACCGCCTGTCAAGCTTCGTGCCATTTGAAGGTCGTTTGATACTCCAACGGTTAACCGGGTAACCGTAAAGCCTCTTTTGTGTGCAGCCCAACACCCCTTCCAAAGTGGCCCAAAACCAAGCAAACTTCCCTCCATGCTCTCGGTTGTTCGATCACGATCGCGTGGCCGAAAACCGCTCCTCATTTGGACTCTCCTAGCTCCCTCTACCTATAAATATAGCCCCTCCCCCGACATTCGCGGTCTAATCCCCCCGAAACCCTAGCCCCGCTCCTCTCCGCCGCCGGACACGTCCGGATCCGCCCGGACATGTCCGCCCCTCACCCTGCAGCCAACCCGCGCCTGCCACGTGGCACGTCACCGTCCTCCACCGCCGCGGCCCGCGGGGCCCGCATCGGGCCCGCGCGAGCCCGCGCCGCCGCCGCCGTTCGGCCCGCGCCTCCGCGCCCGGCCCGCAGCTCCGCCGCCGTTCCCCGCTCCCCGCCGCCTCGGGCGCCGCCGTCCGCCGCCGGCGCAGCCCCGCCAGCTCGCCGGCGTCCCGCCTCGCCGAGCGCCTCCCCGGACCCTCCGCCGCCTGCCGCCTCTGCCGGCCGGCGCCGCGTAGCGCCGCCTCCGCCGCCCCTGGTCGCGCGCCGCCGCGGCCGAGTCGCGCCGCCGCCCGCCCAGCCTCGGCCGCCCCTTGCCGGAGCCCTGGCGCCTCACCGCGCCCGTGACCCCGCCGGTCCTCGGCTTCCGTGCCGCCCCGCCGGTTCCCGTCGTCTGCCGCCGCCTCCCGTGCCTCCCCGCGCCGCCAAGACCTCGCCGGAGACCGCCGCCTTCGCCGGAGTTCGGATCCGGTCAGATCCGTCCAGGTGGGACGAGATCCACCGGGATCCGAACCAAACGGCACGCGTGCACCATCCCGTCCAGTTTTCTCGAGGGTATATTTTGGCTAAGTCCCGATTCTCTGTGATATTTCATGCCATGTTCATCGCATTGTATCTCTGCATCTGTAGCTCCGTTTCGCGCATATAATATGTCAAATTGTTCGTCTCGAGGAGTACTTCATTTTATTCCATTGCATCATTTTCATTTGAGCTCATCTTGATGCCCGAAATGCTGTTGGAAGAGTGCATGTTGATGTTAATCTGTTGAAACTATTATAACTTGCTCATTTGTCATTTTTGCCATGATTGATGTGTGCATCCTATGAGGTTGATGTCTACATGTGTTTTTATCTATGGCATGCCATCTTTCCAGGGGTGTATGCCATGTATTTTTGTGATCAATGTGGTGACTAGCACAAGCATGCAAACTAGGCTTCGTGATATTGCTGATTTTAGTCCCTGTTCTGCGGTTATTTTGATGCCATGTAAACTTGATGCTACAGAGAGATCCATGCTTATTTTGAGTTACTTCAGTAAGGGTGTTTTGAACATATGGTTATTGTCTATCCATTCATGCCCTTGTTTGCAATTATAGAGTAGTCTAGTATGCCATTTGAGTGCTCTACTTTTGCTTCAAAATGTTTCCTGGCAGATTGTTTACGTGTTATTCAATTTGGCCAAGCTTGCTATAGTTAATCCTTGCATGCTATGGACTTGTTCTTGACTTGGTTTGGTTCATAAACATGTCTTCTTGATGATGCTATGTTTATCTTGTCATGCAATGACTTGTGGTGAGTGAATCGAGCTTGTTAAGTAGTGTACTTGTTGTTACTGTTTTGCTAGGCTGAATCTGTTATTTCGTGATGCTATATAAACATGTTGCTACTAATCATTCTATGCATAATCTGGAGATGTTCTATAAACATGTTTTGATCTACATGTCATGCTCTATCCATCCATGCCCCTGGTAGCATTTATAACTTGCTGTAGATTGTTCATATCTTGCTCCAAATTTGCTTGAAAATGTTGCTGTCAGCCTGTTAACATGAAGTTCAATGTTTCCATGATTGTTTGCTAGTGATCCATGCAACCTATGAACTTGCTCTTGCCATGCTTAGCTTCATAAACATGTCTTCTTACTGTTGGTTGCCTTGCCATGCCATTTATTGCTCTGTGGTGAGTGGTTCAAGCTCACGAACATGCCTATTTATTGTTGTTTCTGCCATGATTAAATCTGTAATATAACTTGCCATGTTTACATGGGTGCCATCATATTTTCTGTGCCCTTTTGGCTTATGGTCAGTAAGGGACTTTTGATCTATGCTTTTAGTAGATTCATGCCATGCCTTTGTTTGCCATGATAAGTTCCTGTAACATGTTGTTTGATGGCTCTAAACATTGCAACCTGATGTTATTTCTGCTAAGCCTGAAACTGTTATTATTTGCAATCTTTCCATGTCTTTTTGAGCATGTTCTAGTTGTTTCTGAAGATAGCTCAGTGCTCATGTTTTGTTGTGCTTTACCTGTACTTCATGCCCATGCCTTTTTTATTATGTTGGGGTGCTGTAGCTTATTGTTTTGATGCTTGTAAGATGCCTAGTTGCTGTTATGGACAGATTGTTGTTAGGACTTGTATAGTGTGTGTGTGTTGAACCGTTGCTCCGTTTTGAGTGTGCTCTATATGAAACTTGCTTGAATTTGCATGTAGTTCCATATTATCATGGTGCATACTTGTTTTGGTGTGTTTGCTTGATGTTTGAGTGCATTTTGCATCAATGCCATGTTTAACTTGTTTTGCTCATATCTTCTAGCCCGTAGCTCCGAATCTAATGAACTTTATATGTAACTTGACTAGAATTTTGTGTAGATCATCTTGGTGCATCTTAACTTGCTGTTTAACAACTTTAACATAAGGTTTATTCAGTTCTGGACCAAATTCGAAATTTGCATATAAGGACTTACCGGAATTGTTATATGTTGTTCCCGGCCTCATTTAAACTTGCCTTGATGTGTTGCTCTTGTATGCATCTTCTCTTGCCATGAGTAGCCTCGTCTAGCTTTCTCATGCATCATGCTTGTTGTGCATCATGTCTTGTCTATGTGTGGTGTGTTTACTATGTTGTGTGCTTCTTCTCGATAGTTCCCGTTTCGTTGCGATCGTGAGGATTCGTTCGTCTACGTGTGGTTCGTCTTCGTGGCTTCATCTTCTTCATGGACTCGTTCTTCTTCCTTGCGGGATTTCAGGCAAGATGACCGCTACCATGGATCTCACTACTATCATTGCTATGCTAGTTTCTTCGTTCTATCGCTATGCTGTGTTACCTATCATTTGCTCTTCAAGCCTCCCAAATTGACGTGAACCTCTAACCTTTGACACCCTTCCTAGCAAACCATTGCTTGCTATGTTACCGCTTTGCTCAGCCCCTCTTATAGCGTTGCTAGTTGTAGGTGAAGTTGAAGAATTCTCCATGGTGGACAGGGTTTTGTTGGGATATCACAATATCTCTTATACTATTAATGCATCTATATATTTGGTAAAGGGTGGAAGGCTCGGCCTTATGCCTGGTGTTTTGTTCCACTCTTGCCGCCCTAGTTTCCGTCATACCGGTGTTATGTTCCCGGATTTTGCGTTCCTAATGCGGTCGGGTGATTTATGGGACCCCCCTGACAGTTCGCTTTGAATAAAACTTGTCCAGCAAGGCCCAACCTTGGTTTTACCATTTGCCTCACCACCACCTACTTTTTCCCTTGGGAGTCGCTCTCTCGAGGGTCATCTTTATTTTAGCCCCCCCCCCCGGGCCAATGCTTGTCTAAGTGTTGGTCCAAACCGAGCGATGTCCGGCGCCCCCTGGGCAACCAGGGTCTATGCCAACCCGTCGTCTTGCTCATCCGGTGTGCCCTGAGAACGAGATATGTGCAGCTCCTATCGGGATTGTCGGCGCATCGGGCGGCTTTGCTGGTCTTGTTTTACCATTGTCGAAATGTCTTGTAAACCGGGATTCCGAGACTGATCGGGTCTTCCTGGGAGAAGGTCTATTCCTTCGTTGATCGCGAGAGCTTGTCATGGGCTAAGTTGGGACACCCCTGCAGGGTATAAACTTTCGAGAGCCGTGCCTGCGGTTATGTGGCAGATGGGAATTTGTTAATGTCCGGTTGTAGATAACTTGACACCAGATCCGAATTAAAACGCATCAACCGCGTGTGTAGCCGTGATGGTCTCTTCTCGGCGGAGTCCGGGAAGTGAACACGGTTTCTGGGTTATGTTTGACGTAAGTAGGTGTTCAGGATCACCTCTTGATCATTGCTAGCTTCACGACCGTTCCTTTGTTTCTCTTCTCGCTCTCATTTGCGTATGTTAGCCACCATATCATGCTTAGTCGCTGCTGCAACCTCACCACTTTACCCCTTCCTTTCCCATTAAGCTTTGCTAGTCTTGATACCCATGGTAATGGGATTGCTGAGTCCTCGTGGCTCACAGATTACTACAACAACAGTTGCAGGTACAGGTTATGCGATGATCTTGACGTGAGAGTGATGTTTGCTTGTTTGGAGCTCTCCTTCTGCTTCTTCTTCGATCAGGGGATAGGTTCCAGGTCGGCAGCCTGGGCTAGCAGGGTGGATATTGTTTGAGTTTCTGTTTGTGATTCATTTGTAGTTGGATGTTGTTCTTGTATGTTGTGTTGTTGTATTCAGGTGACATTGTATGTCTTGTATGTATCCCCATCTATTATGTAATGTTGATGTAATGATATCCACCTTGCAAAAGCGTTTCAATATGCGGGTCTATCCTTGGTGGGACCTTCGAGTTCCTTTTGGATAGGGTCGCATATTGGGTGTGATATAGGGGCCCACCATGTCCATGGCCGGACGCAAGGAAATTCCTCATTTTTTGTTATATATACTCAATTGTCAATGTATGGAAAAAGAAAATGCTTCCTCCTAGTGGTTTCCTGACATCTAGGACCCACGACATTGTTAGCATATATAGTCAATAGACAAGAGAACAGCACAAGATCGGCTAACACCTGGGACGAGCTACTCGAATTTTTTTTTATTGTTGAGATGAAGTAGGGTTTCAACTGGGTTGTGGCCCGTCTAGCCCAGGCTTATATTTTATATTCACCATATGACCAGCCCAGCTATTTTTTCTTTGTGAAAATGAGCCGAGTTTATTTTTTCTGAAGAATACCCAATCCAGGCCTACTTATTTTTCTACGCTCTGATGGGCTGCAACTCTTTCAAGATGCCTGCAAATCTTGAAAGTAATATGAAATGGGTTGTAAATATAAAAACAGATGACAAAATGGCAATTACTTTATAATTTCTGATTTTTTTCACATTTTCAGATTCCTATTTCACTGGGCTTTCACCTAATTTAAATATATTTTCAAAGTACTTTAAATCTGGCTCGACATTTCGGTATTAAAAATAGTTGGAACCCACAAAAATATGCAAAATTTCGTTTAAATTTTTAACCCTGGCCCTGGCCAACAAAAAAAGGACTGCAATAAATTGCATAAGAAGTTGCAATGAGCTATATATAAATTATTAAAAAATAGGGAATAGTCTGACTTGTGGGCCTATTAAGTTGACGCGTATGCAAGATTTTTTTTACTTATTATATATGTCAACAAACGATTCTAGCAGACGTAACTGTTGGATATCAATCTAACGGCCGTCGTGTTTCTTCAATCTCTGATCTCTTGCTCCAGCCGCGAAATCCAGCGCCGGCGGGACCGCCTGCTCCCGCCTCCCATGGCCGGCTGTGCTGCCGCGCTGGCCACACCGCCCCTACTACTCGCACCCCTGGCCAGGCCATCCCTCTACTCACCCACGTCCCTCCACTGTTGTGGCTTCGTCGCCTCCGGGCCATTCCCTTCCTGGGTCTCGCCATCGTCCATCGCGCTGGTGTTCTCGGCACAGCGTGGTCAATGTTGTCAACAAACGACAACATCGAAAGAGGGATGTACATGGAGAGGCTGACAGTTGGGACCTACATGGTCCATGGCCGCACGCAAGCAAGTACCTCCTTATTACGCCAAAAAGAATGAATACTCCCGCTGACAGCTCGGACCCACCAGCTATATATTTGCACGCAAGGAAGTGCCTCCTTATTACGCACAAAAAACTAATACTCCCCCTGCTAGCTGGGACCCACCATAGTGGGAGGCTGACTTGTGGGCCTACTAAGTTGACACGGATGGAGGGCTTTGTCAACTTAGTCAACAAACAATTCTATCACCAGTGACCGTTGGATTGTTAACATCCAACGGTCGTCCTGCTTCTTCAACCTCTGATTTTCTTGCTCCAACCGTCCAAACCACCACATGCTATTGCCTCCCGTGGTCGGCTGTGCTATCGCGGAGGCCTCACCACCCCCTACTACTCCCACCGCTAGCCAAGCCCTGCGGCGATGGCAGCCTCACACCAAAGCCGAACCAGTGAACCCTCGTACTCCTCTCTGCATGGGCATCCACTGCCACGTCTTCCCCGGCTCCGCATTGTCCCCTTCCTAGGCATCACCATTGTCTACCGCCTTGGTGCTCTCAGCACGGCGTGGTCAATGTGGTCAAGGAACGACTTCCATCGGAAGAGTACTATACATGGAGAGGCTGACAGCTGGGTCCACGGCCGTAGCAAGGAAGTGCCTCCTTATTACGCGCAAAACAATGATTCCTCCACCTGACAGCAGGGACCCACCGGACGGGCAACCGTATTTCGTAAAAAAAATGTTTCCCCTGACTGCTGGGACCCACTGGCTACATCTTCGCACGCAAGGAAGTGCGTCCATATTACGGGCAAAAAAATGACTCGCCCCCTGACTGCTGGGACCCACCAACTACATCTTCGCACGCAAGGAAGTGCCTGACAGTCGGGACCCACCTGGTCGAAGCGTACATAGCGTTGTCATTCTGGTCGCGAACGTGTATGTACATACTGGTCGACTAGTCTGTCTATAGGCTGCAACGATGAACCGTGGCCGTGTAAGGAAGGGCACGTGTCATAGTAGAGGCGAGCATGTGTCGTAGTAGAGGCGCGCACGTAGCATGTCACGCAGTCCCGTTAATATCGTGTACACGTACGTATAGCGGCCAGGGTGCAAGAAAGTAAATATGGCCACGGACGTACATACGGATAGGGTCTCGAACGCCTACTCGCGCATACGTACGGCGAGCGCTCGTGTACATGGCTGGGTCAGAACAGAGAAACTGTGTCATCATTGTGTTCATCGGGAGCCAACTGGCTTAGACGGAATAGCCGATCGAAATGAGGCCTGGCGTACTACAGAACGGAGGAAACGGCCTTGTGTTCGACCGGCCATGGTCGAAACGGGATCCTGTTCATCGGGAAGGGTCTGGCGTACCACAAAACGGAGGAAATGGACTTCTCTTGGACCTCCTACGGTCGAAACGGGGTACTGTTGATCGGGAGGGGTGTGGCGTACCGCAAAACGGAGGAAACGAACTTGTGTTGGAGCGCTACGGTCAAAATGGGGGTCCTGTTCATCGGGAGGGGTGTGGCATACCGCAAAACGGGACTCCACGGGATACTGCTCATCTCCACCATCGACTACCTCCACGGGCTACTGTTCACTAGACCGTCGACCTCCTCCAGCCTCCACCTGTGACTGTTCATCCACGGGCTCCTGTTCATCCAGCCTCCACTGCTCGTCCACCGGCTACTGTTTAACAAGCCCTCTCCACGGGGTGCTGTTCAACCACCCCTCCACGGGCTACTGTTCATCTAGCCCTCCACCGGCTACTATTCAATCAGCCCTCCATGGGGCCCTGTTCATCCCTCGACGGGGTCCTGTTCATCCACCCCCAACCGGCTCGATCGATCGGGGTCATGTTCATCCAGCGGCAACGTCCTCTACTACCACGGGGTCCTGTTCATCCAACCCCTCACCGGGAACTGTTCATCCAAACCCCCAACAACGCTCGCTATTCATCAAGAGGCAGCATCGATCGGCTTCAGTTAGCAGCAGTAGCGAAGGAATCACTCGGGTTCAGTTAACAGCAAGGGATCGATCGGAGTTTAGTAACGTAGCTAGTACAATCGCTCGGGTTCAGTTAGAGCCCAACGTATGGCTCGGGTTCAGTTAGAGCGCAACGCCTCGCACACACGCGTGTACGTGTATGAGAGAAACGCGCAAACCTCCATGCATCGCTCGGCCCCGACCACCCACCTTAACCGGGAACTCCCCGATATTTTCCTCGTCCTCGCTTCTACCATGTTTTTTTCCGTCATGGACGGCCCAAAGAATGTCATGCAGCTGCGTCTCCGGCCTGCCTAGGACGAAAAGCCCATTTTCTATCATGATTTTTTGTCATAGAAGTAGGAGCCCACCACATCTATGATGATATCGGGTTTTGTCACAATTATCGTCATAGAAGTGTCATAAGCATGACAGGAAAAAAATTCGTTCGACCCAAAATGTCATGGATATGTGTATTTTTTTTGTAGTGCTTCTTGACCCTTTCCTTTCTCTTCTTGCCCTCACCAGCCTCCTTTGGTTCAAGAGTGAACTCAATGGTTTCCTATGTTGAGGCTCTGGCTTTGGACATTGGCACTCTCTTGGCAGGAGCCTTCTTGTTCAGACCAGGCTTGGTTGAAGTTGTTGTGCCAAATTCCTTCTTAACAACTTTCTTCTTGGAGCTGTCTTCTTCCTCAACAGCAACATAGTCTTCATCTTCTAAATCTGAGTTTCTCTTTCTCCTTGTCCTTGTTGCTACCTTGGGCAAGTTTCTTAGGGTACTTCTGCTACCCTCATCTAGCTGCCAGAGGGACTAGTGCCCTCACTCAAGTTAACTTGCTCCTCAGACTTGTTCTGGCTATCACTTTGATCTGACATGTCTGACATTGCAAGAAAGCTGACCCTGTGAATAGATGTAGATGAGATAGAGTGGATGAGCATCACAAGGTGTAGATATTTTGCAAAACAATTGAGTCAAAAACTTAGTTTTAGTTTTCCACATAAAGCATTTCAGAGCTACCGATTTGTTAAAGTTGGTGACACCGAAGCAATATTAGAGTCTAAACTAGTGAGATTGGTCAGACTGAGACATAGTTTGGTGACTCCGAGATTGCTAGGGTTTCACTGAGAGTTAAACTCGGTCACACCGATTTGTAAGTTTCGGTCAGACTGAAAGTTGCAAGTGCAATGGCCTAAGCCAAATCGGTGAGACCGATTTCTACAAGTCGGTCGGTCCGAGATGAGTTCGGCGGAAACCTAACCCTAAATTTTTGAATAAAATCTAATCTAAAGGAAGTTTTTATTGGATAGATTAATCTCATACATGGTAAGAATCATGACATTGACTTTGTGCTAAGAATTGGAGGTAAAGATTGCACAAAGGATCGAACTCATACCCTAACTTGACGATGAGCTCGCTATGGCAGCAACGGTGGTGAAGATTCCCATTGACGGCGATGAGACCAGCGGCAGGAGGTCGCTGGCGAAGAGAGGACGATCCAGAGACCCGAGTCAGCAGAGCAGGATACGCGCGGGCGAAGGGTTTCAGACAAATTTCCAAAATTTCACCCATGGGTATATATATCCTGACCCTGTCGGTGGAATGACTCGGTGGCACCGAGATGCAGAATCGCAAGCGGTTACTGCAACTCGGTGTGAACGAACTGTTTGAATCGGTTGCACCGAGATTGAAATCCTAGATTAACTCAGTGAACTCGGTATGACCGAAAGGAATGAATCGGTCAGACCGAAATACACAGAGAGGTTTTGGAAGTTTAAGTCTATGACGAATCGGTGACTCCGAGTGCTCCTCACCCAAAGGGTTCGAATCTGACTTGATCAAACTTTGTGATGTGGCATGAATAGAGTTTGAGAAGATAAAAGCATAGATAGCTAGAGGAAGTTCTTAGGCATTCTTGTTCATCCATTTGCAAAAGAAAAAGAGCCAAACAATCAAAGCAACAAATGGATGTCCTCGAATGAGAAAAATATGCAATCAACATGCTCACACAATAATATGGCAAATGAAATATGTGGCAAAGCATGCACAAACACTCTAGCATCTATCAAGCAATTGGCGATGACTAGGTCATCTATATATGAGTATATTGACTGAGGAGTCAAATGAGAACATTTGATCATAGGTCATACTCATCTTTAAGCACAAGTGGGGTTACCACTTTTACATAAAGCATTGTTGTGTTCACACCATTAGAGTTGCTTTAGCTCAATTCTTAGAGTAAAGCTCCCCCTAGATGTGATATCCCCCCTAAGAGGGATGAACTAACCTTGGGTTTTGTCGATGATGACTTCATCTAGATGTTGAAGATGTGGATGATCAATGTTGATGTAGATCATTTGGAGCAATCCATTGGAGTGAGTTGCACTTTCAATACCTACATGGGTTAGTCCCACAAGGAACAAACAAGGATATCCATAGACATAGAGTGAAGTACACACAAGATGATGTCTAGGAAAGCATTGATTACCTTGTCCCTTGTCTTACCAACAAGAGGGTTTGTGACTCCTTGAACTAGTGCAAGATTTGGAAGTTGTTTGCACTTGTACTTGCCAAAATAAATATGAGTGAAGTGTGTTGGCGGAGTCACCCTCAAGAACTCTCTAGTTCTTATTCTTCGAGATCCACATCAACTTGATGGGAATCCTTGGAGTTGTAGTCATACTTGATGAAGTAGAACTTGATGTAGTCTTGGGAACCCACTTGACCAAGGCCTTAGGAGCTTCTTCAAATGCATCAATCTCCTCTTGAAGCTTGTCCTTGCCTTTTTGCTTGTGGTCTTGTGGTGGAAGATCATCTTGAGCTCGTGTCCCCTTGAAGGAAGTAGGATCATACTTCTCTTGTTGAGGAACAAACTTCGTCTTGGGGTATCGATCTTCTACCCACTCAACTCCATTGGCATTGAACTTCTGTTCAAAACTAACACCTTGATTTTCCGGTGCCTTCCTTTCTTGCACACAATTTCCTCAAATTGCTTACTTCCGGCAAGGCTCTTGTAAACACCTTTCTCTATAATTCCCTTCAATAAGCTATTTTCTTGCTCAGGTGTAACTTGGCTAAGAGAATCATCAGTGGAATCAAGAGAACTAGTAGAAGCAACAATATTGGATTTAGCATGATTATTGTTACTACTAGATGAAGAATCTTTCTTGTTCTTGTTGCTAGATTTTACTTGTGGCAAGTAAGTAGACAAGAGTAAATGCTTGGCAATGTAAGAAGAACTTTTCTTACGAAGATCATCATTGATTGCTTTTAAGAACCCATACTCTTGCTCAAGATTGAGCTTTTCAAAGCGTAGCTTCTCATGAGTCTTTAAAAGCTCTCGATGATATTCTAAGGTAGTTTCATGAGCTAACTTAAGAGTGTTTAGTTCTTTAGTTAGACTCTCAATCTTCTTCTTACCATCGTCATTCGTTTTATCTTGATTAGCATGATTAATAGCAAGTTCATCATAGTTTTCATCACCAGAGTTGTCAACGAGTAAATCATCATCACCTAGCAAATCATCTTAATCACTATTGAAATCAACATACTCGAGGTGTGATACCTTTGGGCCTTTAGCCATGAAGCATCTTCTAATTCCTTCATTTGGTGAATCAAAAATGTCATAGGAGTTGGTTGACACAAGTGCTAGACCGGCAACACCTTCATCTTGAGTATATTCGGAGTCGGAGTGATAACTTCTCTCAGAGTGGTGGTCAGAGTCGGAGCCGGATACTCATTCACCAACATGATCTTGATGTCTTCATTTTGTATAGCTCCTTGATGACTTGTCCTTCCTTTCTGAATCCTTGCTTCTGTGAGAGGTTCTTCATTCATAATGATCATCTCTACTCCTTCTCTCCCTTGGAGGTGATTCTTCTCTTTTCCTTCTCCTTTTAGGTGATTCTTCTCTTCTTTTGTAGGGAGCCGTACACTCATTGGAATAGTGTCCGGGTCTTCCACAATTGTAGCAATTACGCTCATGACTAGAAGATCTTTTGTCATTGTAGAACCTTGACTTGGAACTTCTTTCTTTGCTTCTACTCTTGTAGAACTTGTTGAAGTTCTTCATCATTAGGCTCAATTCTTCATTGAAGGCTTGTTTCTCACTTGATGATGTAGGAGCATCACATGAGGCTTTGTAAGCACCACTAGACTTGTTGTGAAGCTCTTCTTTATCCTTGAGTGACATCTCATGAGCAACAATTCTTCCAATGACTTTGGTTGGCTTGAGATCTTTGTAATTGGGCATCAATTGGATCAAAGTGCATACGGTATCATATTTTCCATCCAAAGCTCTTAGAATCTTCTTGATGATGAATCTGTCGGCCATCTCTTCACTTCCTAAGCCGCCAATCTCATTTGTGATGAGAGCAAGCCTAGAGTACATTTCAGCGATACCTTCACCATCCTTCATTTTGAACTTGTCAAGCTGACTTTGAAGCACATCCAATTTGGATTCCTTGAGGGAGTAGGTACCTTCGTGCATATCAATCAAAGTATCCCAAATTTCCTTTGCATTCTCAAGACAGCTGATTTTGTTGAATTCTTCGAGGCACAATCCGTTGAAGAGGATATCGCAAGCTTGAGCATTGTATTGCAACATCTTCAGTTCTTCCGTGGTAGCTTCACTATTCAGTTTTCTCCCATCGAAGAATTCACCTTGCAAGCCAATACACACAATAGCCCAAACGGTGGGGTTATGTCCAAGAATATGTATTTTCATCTTATGCTTCAAACTAGCAAAATTAGTACCATCAAAGTAAGGACCTCTACAGTGGTAATTTCCCTCGCTAGACGCCATACTCTCCTAGGTTGTGAAACCAAGGCTATGATCACCAAAGCTATGGAAATCAAGGAAAATGGAGACCGAAGCTCTGATACCACTTGTAGGATCGAAAGTATGTCTAGAGGGGGCTGATTAGACTACTTAACCAAATAAAAATCTAGCCTTTTCCCAATTTTAAGTCTTGGCAGATTTTAGCAACTTATCACAAGTCAAGCAAGCAACCTACACATGCAATTCTAAGAGTATAGCAGCGGAATGTAAATCATTGCATATGAAGGTAAAGGGGAGGAGTTTGAAGGGAGCAAACGCAATGTAGACACGAAGATTTTTGGCGTGGTTTCGATATGTGGTGTTATTGTACATCCACGTTGATGAAGACTTCAACCCACAAAGGGTAACGGTTGCGCGAGTCCACGAAGGGCTCCACCAACGAAGGGTCCACGAAGAAGCAACCTTGTCTATCCCACCATGGCCATCGTCCATGAAGGACTTGCCTCACTAGGGTAGATCTTCACGAAGTAGGCGATCTTCTTGCCCGTACAAACTCCTTGGTTTAACTCCACAATCTTGACGGAGGCTCCCAAGTAACACCTAACCAATCTAGGAGACACCACTCTCCAAAAGGTAATAGATGGTGTGTTGATGATGAACTCCTTGCTCTTGTGCTTCAAATGATAGTCTCCCCAGCACTCAACTCTCTCTCACAGATTTGGATTTGGTGGAAAGATGATTTGAGTGAAAAGCAACTTGGGGAAGGCTAGAGATCAAGATTCTTATGGTTGGATTGAAATGTCTTGGTCTCAACACATGAGTAGGTCGTTCTTTCTCAGAAAATGAATGCTGGAAGTGTACGCACGTTCTGATAGCTCTCTCCACAAATGGAGGAAGGGTGGAGGGGTATATATAGCCTCCACACAAAATCTAACCGTTACACACAATTTACCAAACTCGGTGGGACCGAATAGTGAAACTCGGTGGGACTGAATAGTGAAACTCAGTTAGACCGATTCAGTTCAAAATGTGAACGTTAGGCTTTTCGGTGGGACCGACACGATCAACTCGGTGGGACCGATGTGCTAGGGTTAGGGCATAACTTGATCTCGATGAGACCGATCACATGAACTCGGTGAGACCGATTTCAGTAATAGGCAAACAGAGAGTTGGCCAGGCAAACTCGATGGGACCGATCGCTCATTTCGGTGAGACCGAAACGTTACGGAAAGGAAACAGAGAGTTTGCATTGCGAACTCGATGGGACCGATCGCTCATTTCGGTTAGACCGAAACGTTACGAAGGGAAACAAAGAGTTTGCAATCCCATCTCGGTGAGACCGAGATCACTATCGGTGAGACCGAACTGATTAACGTTTCTGGCTATAGCTATGTCAAAAGAACTCGGTGGCGTCGGATAGATCAAATAGTTAGGGCCGAGTTTGACTTTAGATTTAGGACATATGTGGAATTAAGAAAGTGGTTGAGGGCTTTTGAAGCATATCACTAAGCATTTTGAGCAAGCAAGCCATTAAGCAACACCCCATCCCCTTTTAATAGTATTGACTTTTCCTATGGGCTCAATGTGATTTTGGATCACTAAAATGAAAAAGTAGAGTCTTGAGCTTTTGCCAATATGTGTCCTTAGCATTTTGAGGGGTTCACATCTCTAGTCCATGTCATGTTAATCATTGAACTAAAATGATCATTTTAAAAGAGTATTATTTCAATGAGCTATATGTCGTTAAGAATTAGCAAAACCACCCAGTGATTGGTTGCACTTTCAGTGTACGCAATGACGATATTTGGTGTCAGGTTCTTCACATCAATTCAAGGATTCAACGGCGATGACTGCAGCTCCAGGGCGCTGGTTCTTAGGAGCACGTGCATGAAGACTTCCCAGCTATCTCGAGAAGGTCATGCCGACTCCAGTATGGGAGCGGCGACAGCGGCGCGTCGGCGGCTCATTTTGGTGGCGGCAATGGTCGTTTGGTGGTCCATAGACCTCAACGAAATTTTTAATATGTTTGATGTGATTTATACTTTCAATGAATCTTTATAATAGACCTGATCCTTTTTAGGAAAAGAGGTGTGTCGTATTTTATGCTCTCGTTGGAATGCACAGATTTTTTGTCAGTGGTTATATGGACCAATAGGACGAGGCGCGGGGTATCCCGGCGTCGGTCGACTGACCCGGTTGTTTATGGATAGCTGCCTTCTAACCGAAAATAGTCGGCGGGGGTATCTTGGCCAATCCGCACCAACCGGCACACACGGAGAGAGCAGAGCAGAGTGCGCGCAGAAGAAACTCGAGAAAGCATTTAAGAAAGCGAGACCTCGCAGCAGAGCAGATCGAACGGAAGTTGTCACCCAGCTCCACCAACTTCCAACTTCTTCCAGGCCAGCCAGCTCAGCTCTCCCACACACACTCGCTGTCAGATCCCGTGAATGGCGGTCGCCGCTCAGCCGCTGCTGGCCTCCGCGCTCCTCGCGCTCCTCCTCGCCGCCGCCTCCGCTGCCGATACTAAGAGTACGTCTCTTACCGTCTCAGTCTCACCCCTTGCACGATCGGTTCTCTGTTGCTGTCGCGTGCTGCATTTCCTTAATTTGTGCTTTCCCTATTGAGGGTGCACTCCGGTTGCCGACCAGGTGTTTGGATCTGAGCTCTAGCTTCAGCTGCCCTTCGGCGCACGCAGACGACGCCGGCCTTGAGGTCTTCGTTCGGGTCGTCGAGCTCGTCGAACGCCACATCAGGGTCGGCGTGGATCTCGAGCCTGGGCATCTATTTCTGTTTGTTAGATATATAAAATGACATGTTGGTGACGGTCTACCAATTGTTCTTGAAATCCAACTAGAAGCCTTTGTGAATTCTGAGTGTGGAAATCCAATGACACAACTGTTAATCGTTGTAATGTAACTCATCTACACATCACTTATAATACACTAACAAAAATGCAGAAATGTTGCTTAATTAGCGTCCTGGCAAAAAAAAAACATGGTTTCATTATGTTTTCCCTAGAAAATAAATTATTCTTTAGTGTGCTCAGCACATCTACTAATCATTTTTACAAACTGTAGAACACCCAGTATTTTTCTGCTGCTGTTTTTAGAATCCAGATCTGGTCATGTAATTTTTTCAAGGCTAAACGTAGTTCCCCGTCAGATCGTTATGTTATGTCTTGTTTGTGAACATGCAAAAGCTTTGCATGCTGATGTATCAGAATAAGAAATGTGCAACCAAACAGCTAGGTTTCCGGCAACCAACAACATCCCAACCATCACAAATGACGATGTCCGTGGAACCTGTTGGCTATCCCCAAATAAGCCATATCTTTGATCCTGTCATTGTAGCTCTGTACTTCTCAGCTTATCTTTTAATCTACGTGTATTCTGCTCCCTCCTGATGATGCAAACAGAGTCTGTGCCTTCCCTTTGGGCATCTGGCTTTGGGTGCACCGCCCTGATTTTGAAATGATCAAGTAACACTGCGAAGGCCGCTGATTGTTAATGATTCTTTATAGTGCTTGTATTCCTAGCGTGTACCTATTTTGTGTGTGCATATTGTGAACTAGCTCTGATTTTTAGTTGCTTATTTATCATTTTTGTCCTGCAGAAGGTAGTTGCTTTACTATAGAGAACTAATAATCCAATCCAAGTAAAAATCTCTGAAATTAGCTTAAGGCCCAAGCTAAAAGATACTATATTCCTAACTTAGATGAGAAAGTTTCAAATCGAGAGGTCACAGCCAACCTTTCCCAAACTTGGTGCTGGTTGGTCATGTATTGTGCATAGATAACACACACCAGTCACCACCTCTTGCACAACTGAATGCTGGAATTTGTAGTATTACTAACATGTCATCCTTGAATTATCTCATCTACAGATAACCCTGCCGATGAGCTTGTGAGCTTGATCAACTCCAACCGTACCGCCAGCAAGGCATCAAATCTTGCTGATAATCAAGGTCTTGGATGCATTGCTCTGCAGTACATAAAAGCATATGAGGGTCAGTGCGACCAGGTGGGTGGAAACAAGAAGCCTGTGGATTCCAGCTTCATCGACACATTTGCCCCAAATTGTGGTGTCCAAGCTGCAAGCCTTGCCAAGATCACTGGGAGGCTCCTGGCGTGCCAGCCAAGCTACCCGCCTCCAGCGCAGGCCTTCGACATGCTCATTGCTGATGAGAGGAGCCTCCAAGTACTGCATAGCAAGAACCACACAGAGGTGGGGGCGGCTGTCACCGGCACTTCTGGCGGCGGGCCGTACTTCTGGTGTGTCTTGTTCAGCAACGGGAAGCCCAACTCGAGCTTCACGGTAGAAGGGGGGGTTCCCAAGACTGCCCATCCTGGATGCTTCAGCGGCAACAATGACGAGTGCAGTGGTGCCATTTCGACCGGCGTGAGTGCATGGACACTGGTGTCGGCCACTCTTTTTGCTCTGGCTGGCGCCTTTACTTTGTGAGCTTGAGCAGAAATGCATCGTGCACCATTCTTTTGCAGATTTTCAGATCTGGTAGAGCACACTAGTTGCAGTGCCTCTACTTCACCGCAATTCTTTTGCTCCTTTTAGCAGGTGATTTCTGTAAGGACTAAAAGGATCATGGTTTTCAACATTTGTGACAACGAGTTTACCTGTGCAGGTTGTTAATGCATTTTGTGTGACCGTTGGAGTTTCGCAGTATTTTTTTCCAGGAAGACCATCATGCCTAGCTTAGTTTTATTGATAACTTAAACAAAACTTACATCGTCCGCAAAATTAGCAAATAAGCAGCTAGGCGATCATTGTCCCAAGTATAATGTCGGAGCTAAATCCGGCAATCTCTCGGTAGTGTATCCCTGGGCTGCATGGTAACACGAGGCATGACTTTACCCAGGTTCGGGCCCTCATGGTCGAGCTGATACCCTACTCTTGCTCATGTATACTGCGATTGGGGAGGGGGGGGGGGGGGGGGGGGGGGGGGGAGGTTGTACAAAGTATATGTGAATACCAAGGGATTGTATGTATGCTATCGACAAGCCCGGCCTCCAGCTTATATAACATATCCGGGGGTCCTAGGTTACATATTGTAGTCGGCTATACTGGTGAGTCCTTCACGACTTTATATCTTTGGCTTGTACATAAGTCTTTCAGAGTCTTCATATAATGCATCATGGGCCGTCCAACGTGGCTCAGGATGAAACCTTCCTATGTGTCCTCAACCCGGCCCACCAGGGCGGGAACCGGTGTGGTCAGATCCTTGGGCCAGGACACCGTCAATAGCCTCTGCACTGATTTTCAAGCTTGGTTGCACCTTGGTCTCATCTGAGCTGCACGTCGTCATTGGTTAATGAGGTTGAAACTAGCTCGATGAAGCTTCCCAAATAGTGCCTTCATGCAACCAACCTCTAGCTGTTGGGCTGCATAGAATATAAACATTAATTATAAACTTGGAAATAAATAATAACAAAATTATTATTGCTTTTAGGGTATATTTCCAACACGCGGCCATCACGAGCGCTCGCCACTGCCGTCGAAATGTCGCGGCGTGCAGCAACGACCGTGGGGCACTATGGCTTGGCACATTCGTCACCATAGAGCAGGCGGTGCACACGAACGACGCGACAACAGTCTGCTACTTTGGCAGTCGAGCGAAGCTTAACTTTCCCCTCAACGATCGCGCCCAAGACTACGTTGAGCCTCCAGTTAGAATGGTCTCCCACCGACGAGAAAGAGAACCGCATGGCCGTGAACTACCTCGAGGCCGAGCGCATCGATAAGACCTATATGGCGGAGCTCATCACAAAGAATATGCAGCTCGTCGCCGAGAACCAAGCGCGGTTTGAGTTTAAGGAGAATGACGTGATTTGGGACAAGATCTTGGCTGGGCCCTCCGACGAGGATGAGGAGACGTTGTTGACTCGGCCTAGCAACAATGACAATGAGACCGGCCCCTCCGATGGTGGTGGTGGGTGATCCCCATCTCCTCAGACTCGGACGACTTCAACGTGTTCTGCGCCAACTGTGGTGATGGCAAGTATAGCTTACATTTGTTTGATATGCTATATCTCACGATAACCCGTCTAATTATGTTATGTATGATGTGCAACCTTTTTGTTAAATAATGTAATCAAGTAGTTTAGATTTGTCTTTGAAATGAATGTTTATGAAAAAACAGAGAGTTAAGTTTTAGGATAACTCCATAAATTTGAGGAGTTAAGGTTTGAGGAGGCTTGCCATATTGGCATTAAAAAAAAAGGTTTGAAGAGGCTTTGGATGGGCTAATTTTTAGAGATTGAGATGCCCTCCCCGTCTCAACTGGCCCGGTCCATGACCTAACCTTCTTAAACCCCAGGTTGACGCAAAGAGAGGAAGGAAAATCAATCACTAACCCCTCACGCACGCAAGCCTTTTCCCCCATTCTCCGGCGGCGGCAGCTATGGCGGCGGTGGCGGCAAGGTCCGGGCTCCGACGCATGTTCTCCATCGCCGACTTCGCGACGCCGAACGCGCGCATGTTCTCCATCTCGGCCTTCGCGCCGCCGAGCCCGCCCACGCCTCCCCCGAAGGCCGACCCCTCCCCCAACCTCTTCGTCTCCGGTACGATTGTTGCCCCCCTCTTTCCTTGTTCCATTCGCTCCTGTAACCACACTCAGGCCTCGATCCCCGCCAGAGATTTTGCTCGAAAGCTCGCTTTTGAGTGCGAGAAAATGGTATCCAGTCGATTAGGGTCAGATATCATGCTATGATGTGATGTTGCTAATTAGGTCTCTGCTTAGCCTTATAGATCCGTTCTTGCTAGGTGTGCAGCAACGAATTAGGAGATATGATGCTGATTCCTTTCTTGTTCAATGTAAATTTATTACAATTACATGTGGAGGGCACTTTAACTGTAGGCGGTTCAAATCCTTGATGTGGATTATACATTTTACGACATTATTAATCTGGTTCTATTAGTTCCCTGATATTTTTTTCTGCGGGGAATGTCTGGTTTTATTTAAGCATCAACACTACAATCATTACACACAAAGAAAACAAAGAGTTCATAACACTAGCCAGACAACAGATTGCCAGGACACACCACCAGAGTTCATGACACTACAGACGATGAGCAGCAGTATTCGCATCCTGCCAAACTGACAGTCTGCCACCACCTATCTCCACCAACAGAGAGCTAACTGTGGAAAAATCCTTCTCTACAGCCCTAAGCTTGGCCACTGCATTCATGCTTTCCAGCTCTACCAGAAGTTTATGGGCTTCCAGCTTCTCAGCAAGGACGAGACCATCTTCTTCGATATGAATAGTGCACCATGTGAATTGGTTTTGAGCCAGTCTGGGGAGGAGGGTTCCAGCGCTTGGGTTCTTGCCTGCTCCTTGCCACCTGGATATGCTACAGATCGAGCTCCATTCCTCTACCGATTTGTGAATTTCGGCAGCGGCGCACTGTGACTGATGAACACAAGGACTCACCATGTCTTACAGCATTACACATACGCACCAGCTCCTAACATGTTGTTAGGAGGAGCCTTGCCTTGACTTCTTTCGAGCTACCAAGAGCAGTTAGGAACCTCCGCCGCAATAATTGGATGGCGCTCACCCTCAATCTGGCATCCGCAAGAAGAAATCTAGCAAGTGCAAAGGCAAGAAGGGTGGCGATAAAGGGGAGGCACAGGTGGTTCCATGATACTCCTTTCTTCTAGACTGCAAACGTGGGCTCAGATGTATCAGTTGTTTTTATCTTTGTTTTCTTCTCCAGTTGAAGTGGGCCGATGGGGTTTCATTAATGACATTGTGACCCCACTGTTGAAGGGTTGCTGTGGCTCTGTGCCGGGTGTGTTTGTAGGTCTGCCTCTGGTCCTGTGGATGCATAGTCCGGGAGTAGTTCACATGGGTGGGCAAGTTGTGATGGTTTTCGCCGGTTTTCCATAAATTAATCGGGCAACCCTCTTCTGCTTAATTAATGGATGAGGCAAAACTTTTGCCTCCGTTTTGCAGTTTTTTCTGGGAGAAACACATACGCTCCCAACTGACCCAATGAGCCTTCCTTCCACCAGCTGAGCCCCACCAGAAATTTACCGTGATTGACTGGAGCATCAAACATAGGCCCTTATTAGAATGGAAACAGTTCATTGTGTGACCTGGTACCGCCTGCAACAGACTTGATGAGGATTTCTTTTCCAGCCCTGCACTTTCCCCCAAGTCTGGTCTAGGATATGCTTAAAACAGTTTTTTTTAGCATCCGACCACCGTATGTAGTAACAAGTATCTCTCTTTCATGGCTTCAACACCACCCTGGTACCGCCTGCAACACAGACTTGGTGAGGATTTCTTTTCCAGCCCTTGAGAGACATTGACCTTTCCAGCCCTGCACTTTCCCCCCAAATATGGTCTAAGATATGCTTAAAACAGTCATTTTTTGAGCATCCGACCACCGTAAGTAGTCACAAGTATCTCTCGTTCAGGGCTTCAACACTGCCAACCCCCCACGTCCAAAACTCATTCCTTGCAACCTGCGTTCCTCTTGCTCGTTCCAAAGGAGAGCAGAAAATCCTTTGGCACACAATATGAAAAGGTAGGGCAAATGGGAACCCCCTGCTGGAGTCCTCTAGGTGGCTTGAACATTTCAGACTTACTCCCATTGAGCTTAACGTCATACTTCACAGTTGAGACAAATCTCTTGATTCTCTCCAGGCAACTAACTGAGTAACCCATCTTGAGCATGGCTTGAAACAGAGAATCCCATTTGACTTTGTTATATGCCTTCATCATATTAGGTTTGACTGTACAAAGTTGCACACTTTTGGTACTGCAATTTTAGGTGACTAAAATCTACAAAAATTTCAGGCAACTGAGAATTAGCATAACTGCTTAAAATATATTATGGAAGAATTATACAAGGATATGGAGTGTACCACTATGAGAAATTAACTCTATTTTGTGGATTCCTGAATGACTATGGAACATGTGGTGAATGTATCTGGATTTGTCTAGAGCACCAGAACTTACATAGACCATAAAGATAGTCATGTACTTTCCAAGTATCCAACCTCATTTTGGTTAAGACAATGCATGCCAGAACGTAGCATGACACTATTAAATTTCTGTTCAAATGGGCTTTGAAATTTATGACTATGCTATCACCACAACACTATGATGTCAAGTGAGCATCCATCTCTTTGAATCACAAAGCTATGCTACGTGACAAGACCAAATTTTCAATTATCTTTTCTTTAGACTTTTGACCATCTTAGTTCTTGCTTGATCCTACACGAAACTGGTCAAACAGCTAAACATCCTTCAAAGCTCATTCGAAGCCTGTAGAGTTGTAGTAAGCTATAGGCATCCTACTAACTACCATTCAGGGCCAATACAGTTGATAGTGACATGACTCTTCAATTCATCATTACCCTTGGCAAAGCTAGTTGAAATTTGTATCCAACTTGTTGTGCATATTTTGTCCAACCAGCTCTTAGCCTTGTGGTATACACAACATCTGAATTCTCATATTAATAATAATGATTTATAGGGCTAAGCAAGCGTACAACAACTGATGGACTTAGAGAAGCTTTTGCAAAGTTTGGGGAAGTTGAACACGGTATGTGTTTAAAATTTCAGTTGCCTCACAGGGCATTGTACTTGAAGGTTCTCACTTCTGTATCCAATTGCAGCTCGAGTTGTCACAGATCGTGTCACTGGTTTTTCTAAGGGGTTTGGCTTTGTAAGGTATGTTTCGGTTGAAGATGCAGCTAAAGGAATAGAAGGAATGGATGGAAAAGTAAGGCTTCTTATCATACTTATCATACTTGTTGTTCTTTGGATCATTTAATTCCTTAATGTTTGCTGCCTTCTTGGTCTGGTGGTTCTGTGATTTTGCTTTATTCTCACGTTGATCGACTCTTGTCTCATTTTTTGTACAATGATCGGTGCTGGCCACTGGGCCGGTTTTAGCCGTGAACTTGTTTTATTATTTTCTTCTCTTTCAGTATATAAGTATGTGATTTGTAGATATGTAGCAAGTGTACACAAGTATTATGCATATGTTCATTCAGATGCATGGATTAAGATTCTAATGCATCTGTTTCATCAAAAAGGCCAGTTTGCCTCTTTTTTTTTGGTGGCTACTCAACTAATTGTACATCAGCATGGTTGTAATTCTGCGATGCACTTTGAAAACTGATGTTATGTAGTAATGCATAGAGCATCTATCTGTTCTAAAGGAAGAACCCCACCCCCACCCCCCCCACCCCCCCCCCCCCCCCCCCCCCCATACTGCAATTCAAAGTTCGTTCTTCCTAAAAGTACAGCCTTATGTTCAATCATGGTTTATAAGGTGGTAAAGCGAGCACCACCCACTCTGACGCCTAAGCGTCTAAAGCGGGCATATTTCTAAGGCGCTGTCAGGGCGCCTTATCGCTTAAGCGTCTGAAGCAGGACACTTTATAAACAATGTGTTCAATACATAATTACATAGTAAGAATATTCAGATGTTACGTGCATGATTAGTGGATTACTTCCATTCTATGTGGGTTTTAAACAATTCTGAGACCATTTAGAAAATAAAATATATATTGCGCCATTAATAGAAAAAACTAGTCCAACTGGAGATGAGCCACGTGGGCGAGATACCAGAAATTCACTCCTGACACTGACTGGATTTGAACCCTGGTCACGAGGGATGCACCGGTGCAGCCCTACAACTGGGCTATTGCCAAGTTCTCACATATTGCACTATTATGCTTTTATCTACTGGGTGTACGTTTACTCTCTTTCTCAGTGGTTGAACATGGACTACGCTCCCACTGACTAGTATTATGAAGAATGAAGTACTCCCTCCGTCCCAAAATAAGTGTCTTGAGCTTACTACAAATTTGTGCTAGAGCTAGTACAAAGTTGAGACACTTATTTTGGGACGGAGGGAGTAGTTGTTAAGTAATGGAGGCTTACTTTGTTCTCTTCTGGATAAATATTTCCTGACAAGTTACTGCCCATACACTGCTTGAGCCTTTTCTTTTGTTACTTGTAGGCAATTAGTTGACATGCTTTAACTAAGGGCCTTTAAATAATTGTGTATTGACACAAGAAAAACATATATAATTAATGTGGTTTGATTGTCTGAAAGGTCTTGCGGGGATCCATGGCTCTCTTGGACTCTTGCGTAAAGCAATGTTTGTGTTAATAATATGTAAGTTATTTTGATTTCTTCGAAGTTTGACGCAGCTTAATTTGTATGCAGTTTCTGGATGGATGGGTTATTTTTGCCGAATATGCTAGACCCAGACCACCGCCGCAGATGGGAGGGGCAACTCCGCAGCCACAACAATCATGGGGCACTCCTGGTTCCCGGGGCTCACAGTAGATGAAGGGACGATCATTCTATCTGGTTGTGCGCCTGACAGCATATCAACCAGCCATCGCAGTCTACATTTAGATCATAGCTACCATCGTGTTGTCCCAGGTGTGAACACCCTTGCCTGATCCAATATTCTTGTCGTGTTGGACTGGTCGTTTACGGCCTCCACATGGAGAAGCACTTGTTGAACCTTATATGGACCAAGCAGGTATTACTGTCAGCATGCAACAGCTTCGGACCATTGCTAATAATGTCTTCTTGTCCTTTTTATTTGAATTGTCGTAAGCCTTATCAGCTGGTCATGGCATGTGCTGCTCTTGTACTACTGGATAATGACTCATAGCTCGGAATAAGAACACGTTTGCAAGCGAATCTCGAACTGAATTCCCCATGATCTAATCTGTTCAGCTGATGGCGACGTGGATCTGTGCAGCGCACGCGTCTGTGTATCGCGTGCCTGTTTCTGATTTGGATTTGGTTTTTGCCAGCTTATAATGTTATCTGAACTATCATCTGTACCATGAACCCTGTGTTTGTATGGTCTGCACTTTTTACTGTATGTACGTCTGTCATCTCTTGTTACTATCATCGGTACACCTGTGATCCTTGGCGTTGTTCCTCGCCACTGCTATCTACCTATGGTTACTGATGATCTGAGGATACCGGTTACCGACATGGTGTCCTCTTCTAGCTGTCAGTCAGTGGCATTGACTGTGCCGTCCATGAACCATAAGCTGCTTGCCTGATAGAGAGAGCGACCGTAATACTGATGCGTCCATCAGAACCCTGGAAACTTGCCTGCCCTCGCCGGCCAACGACCACCTGCATCGTCAACCGCGCCGGTGCCGACGCCGCTGCGTGCTCTCGTGGCATCATAATATCTGCTCTACCTGTAGAGGGCATCGTCTACTCTATGTGTGGCGGCTGTTAATCTCCCTTCCAAAGTTTTAGGGGGAAATCCTCCAGGGAGCGGCCGCGGCCACATGATCTGTCGTCGCCGTCGGCATGTCGTGGTGTCGTGCGTCACGTTGGGAGGATCGCGTTGAGCTCGAGAGCCTTTTACTGCGCGGGCAATGGCAGCCTCAGGGGCTCCTTTCAGATGGGAGGAGATGGCGAGAGGTGCCCTGGGATGCAGGGAAGCCGCCGCGTCGCGCCACGTTGGCAGCCTCCTTGCGGTTTATCCAGGCTATCTGTCTAATCTAATCCAATCTATCCGTTTATTATGTGTGCGCGCGCGCGTATCCGCTGTCTGGATTAAATGGACTTGAATGTGCCAGTGAGTCAGTGACTTCAACCAAACTCAAATGTTTCTTCCGCGTCTCTTATTATATTGATCTTGTGGGAAATTTGGAACGAGAGGAATGCATGCGTCTTCCGTAACACCGCGGTGCCGGTTGGGGTTTTTGTTACAAGAACCAAAGATGTTTCAAAGTGTTGGTGCCTTGCAGGGGCCAAATATTTTGAGTACTGTAGTGCCGCGAGAGTGATGTCTTGTAATTCGGCCTTTGGCCAAAAACTCTAAACCTTCTTCTTAATCAATGAAAGTGACAAATCTTTTGCCCAGTTTCAAAAAAAAAAAAAAATTCTTCCTCGCAGAAAAATAAAAAAGAAAGAAAGTAACTCAAACGTTTCTTTTCAATTTTCTTGAATAAAAGGTCTTTTCTTGTGCCACAGCAATGGGTAGGTGGTAATGGACACAGCTCGATTATGGGCCCAGCCGATTGTGTTCCTAAATACACTTTTTGTCCAAAATTATACTATACGTGTTCGACTTTTGGAGTCTTGAATGTGCGACATTGACTAATTTTTACTTGCAGTATACCTTAAAATAGTAAAGTTATATATAGGAGTATAACACAAAATAACCGAAAGACAAATAATATTGTACTCCAGTTTATACAAATAGTAAAGTTATATATAGTAAAGTTATATAGAGTATAACTAAAGTTAATACAAAGTTAAGTCATCTATTTTGGAACGGAGGGAGTATTATTATATGATCCCCAGTTTATACAATTCTACGCATGGCAGTGATACAAGTTTACCACATGTTTAATAATGTGCCCATTTTTAGTTATATTTCCGCAAGAAGAGAGTATTTTGTCAATCATGATAATTGACTAGGTAGTAATTGAATGATCTCACATTTTACCCCAACCTCAGTATTTCGGGAGAATTTAAATATAGTGGCATGCCAGACATGTATGGTTATTTATGTTATTTTTAAATTTAAGGTCGTCCTGTTAAATCTTAGTTACGCAATTGTTCTTCGGGCACATATATTCAGTTCACCGCCACATGCCATCCTTGTCAAAGTTGTGTCACACATAGAGGTCCTTGGAAAAAAAATTGTAGTGTTTTTTTGCCACATTGTTTTTGGTCATTGTTAATCGTCAGGCATCAACCAAGCCATCTACATTTCATTTGTCGTTCTCCATTTTCGTCTATACCCTCCCCATTCCAAAAATATAGTGCATTTTTTTAAAAGTCAACTTCATAAGGTTTAACCATATTTACAGAGAAAGTTATCAACAGCAATAATACTCCCTCCAATCCAAAATAAGCGTCGCAATTTTGAACTGGATTTAATTCAAAACCGCGACACTTATTATGGATCAGAGGTAGTACTAAATTAGTTAAACCTTACAAAGCTTGACTTTTGAAAATAATAATATTTGAGCTATATTTTGGAATAATCCTAAAGCAACTAAACATAGTTAGTGAACAAGCAACACCTCCTTTTCTCTCAGCTCTCCCATCAGTTGAGAATCTCTTGTTGTTCCCTAGTTCTTCTCCCCTTTGAAAGCACAAGTGCTCCCTGGGTGATTTTGGTAATTAATGTCAATATATCTCTTGTTGGACTAATACTTTCATCTAGTATATTTCAGATGAGTTCAATATTGGAGTGGCATGGACAAGAGGATGTGGATCCCCTTCTAGATGCTAAGGACAAACATTGGCAAAAACTCAAGACTCTATATTTTCATTTTAGTGGTCCAAGATCACATTGAGTCCATAGGAAAAGCCAATACTATTAAAAGGGGATGAGATGTTGCTTAATGCCTTGCTTGCTCAAAGTGCTTAGTGATATGCTCCAAAGCCCTCAACCACTTTCTCATTTCCACATATGTCCTAAACCTAAAGTCAAACTCGGCCCCACCGATTTGATTTATCTGGCGCCACCGTGTTCATTTGACATAGCCACTGCCAGAAACCCTAATAAGTTCGGTCTCACCGATGGGATCTCGGTCTCACCGAGATGGGCTTGCAAACTCTCTGTTGCCTGTTGCAATAATTTCGGTCCCACCGAGATATGCAATCGGTCCCACCGAGTTTGCTTGAGCAACTCTCTGTTTGCTTATTACCAAAATCGGTCTCACCGAGTTTGTGTAATCGGTCAAACCGAGTTGAGGTTTTACCCTAACCCTAGCACATGGGTCCCACCGAGTTGATGTTGTCGGTCCCACCAAAAACTCTAACATTCACATTTTGAACTGAATCGGTCTGACCGAGTTTCACTATTCGGTCCCACCGAGTTTGGTGAATTGTGTGTAACGACTAGATTTTGTGTGGAGGCTACATATACCCCTCCACCCATTCTCCATTCGTGGGGAGAGCCATCAGAACGTGCCTACACTTCCACTACTCATTTTCTGAGAGAACCACCTACTCATGTGTTGAGACCAAGACATTCCAATCCAACCACAAGAATCTTGATCTCTAGCCTTCCCCAAGTTGCTTTCCACTCAAATCATCTTTCCACCATAGCCAAATCTGTGTGAGAGACAGTTGAGTGTTGGGGAGACTATCATTTGAAGCACATGAGCAAGGAGTTCATCATCAACACACCATCTATTACCTTTTGGAGAGTGGTGTCTCATAGATTGGTCAGGTGTCACTTGGGAGCCTCCGTCAAGATTGTGGAGTTGAACCAAGGAGTTTGTAAGGGCAAGGAGATCGCCTACTTTGTGAAGATCTACCCAAGTGAGGCAAGTCCTTCGTGGGCGATGGCCATGGTGGGATAGACAAGGTTGCTCTTTGTGGACCCTTCGTGGGTGGAGCCCTCCGTGGACTCACGCAACCATTACCCTTTGTGGGTTGAAGTCTCCACCAACATGGATGTACGATAGTTCCACCTATTGGAACCACGCCAAAAATCTTCGTGTCTCCAATTGCATTTGCACACTCCAATCCCATCCCTTTACTTTCTTGCAAGTTGCATGCTTTACTTTCCGCTGCTCATATACTCTTACCATGTTTGCTTGAATTGTATTGTGAATGTTTGAAGTTGTGCTAATTTCCAACCTTAACTTGAAAAACTTAAAAACTGCTACCTTTACTTGTTGAGGGTCTAATCTCCCCCCTCTAGACACCTCTTCTCGATCCTTTCATTTGGTATCAGAGCATTGGTCTGCATTGCTTTGGTTTAATCACTATTGGAGGAAGATGGATAAGTCTATGTTGGGGAGTCTTAGACATAGAGTGCCTATACTTGATGGAGAGTTATTTCATGAATGGAAAATGAGATGCTTGAGATTTTCAGTGAATATCACTTGAATAAGTACATTACTAGCCCTTGTGCGTCCCTTGTTGATCCTTTGCATCCTAGCCCCGATGAGTCTATTGACATGATTCACAATCTTAGAACTGTCAATCTTATTACTAGAGGTTTGCCTGGAAATTTGATAGTTTTCTTGCCTACTCTTGATTGTGCATACACCATATGGAAATTTCTTGAGGAACGATTTCCAAACTATTCCTTGCAAAATCTAGATGTGATTCTTCATAAGTCAATTGCCTTAAGTAAGATGAATTCCAATGATACTAAGTTTGGTGATTGTCTATTTGAGCTTCGTGACCTTATGCGTGCCAAAGGAGATGTTGGAATCATTAGCAATATCATTTCCGAAGTCATTAGAATCCATAAAGATGAACATTGTCAAGATCATATATCTAATGAATCACTCTCTCTAGGAAATGATCAATTGCAAGACGGCGTTGAACATGGATACTATGATGAAGATGATGATAGTGACTTTGATCTTGATGAGTCTATGAGACACTTTGGTCTTATGGCTAATCTTCGCGGCTACATGGCTGGAGGAAAGGAATGGGTTCTTGATAGTGGATGTATCGATCACATGACCGGAGACAAGGATATGTTTCGTGAGCTTGTGGAAACAACGACCCTCGAAAGTATGTCACTTTTGGTGACACCTCAATGGGTAAGGTGGTTAGCCTTGGTAAGGTGGCCATCTCACATGATAGCTGCATACAAAATGTTATGCTCGTTGAATATCTTGGCTATATTTTACTTTCTGTATCTAGACTAGCTGACTTTGGATTCAATGTCCTATTTAATGAAGTATATTGCCAAGTGTTTTGAAGAGATAATCATAAAATGGTCTTTACCGGTATACGTAGAGGTGATCTATACATTGTTGATTTCACTAAAAAGGCTCAACCTATAACTTGCTTAATTGCTAAATCTTCTAAAGGTTGGTTGTGGCATAGAAGGTTAGGTCATGTGGGCATGCAAAACCTTGATAAGCTTATTAAAGGTGATCATATCCTCGGAGTAAAAGACGTTATATTTGACAAGGATAGATTGTGCAGTGCTTGTCAAGCAGGAAAACAGGTTGGAGGAAGCCACCTCGTGAAGAACATCATGACCACGAGAAGACCGCTCGAGCTACTTCATATGGATCTTTTTGATCCAAACGCCTATAAAAGTCTCGGTGGAAACTCGTTTGGTTTAGTCATAGTCGATGATTTTTCAAGATTCGCGTGAGTGTTCTTTCTTAATGATAAGTCGCAGGCCAAAAGATATTCAAGAACTTCGCTAGGAAGGCCCAAAATTAATTTGAAGTGAAGATCAAGAAGGTTCGCATCGACAACGGAATGGAGTTCAAGAACGCCAATGTGGACACCTTCCTTGACGAAGAAGGGATTTCACGTGAGTTCTCAGCTATGTACACGCCTCAACAAATTGGAGTTGTTGAGAGGAAGAATCGGACGCTCATCGAAATGGCAAGAATGATGCTTGATGAGTACAGGACGCCAAAACACTTTTGGGCGGAACCGGTTGAGACAACTTGCCATCCAACGAATCGTCGATATCTTCACAAGCTACTCGGCAAGACGGCTTACAAGCTTCTCACTGGTAATAAACCCCAAGTTTGATACTTTCGGGTATTCAGCTCAAAGTGCTACATCTTGATAAGCATCGTCGTTCAAAATTTGCTCCTAAATCTCATGAAGGTTTCCTACTCGGTTATGGTTCAAACTCTCACACTTACTGTGTCTACAACAATTTCACTCAAAAGGTTTAAGAGACAATAGATGTGAAGTTTGATGAATCTAACGGCTCGCAAGTAGAGCAATTGCCAATTGATGTAGGTGACAAAGATCCTTCGGAAGCAATTCAAGACTTGTCTATTGGCAAGATCCGTCCAACAGAGGTGAAGGAGAGTACCTCGTCCGTCCAAGTGGAAGATTCTACCTCATGACAAGGTGAACCACGAGTCGACTCAGAGGCATCCATGAGTGGGACACACCAAGATGAAGGAAACGAGGAAGTATACCAAGATGAACCTCATCAACCTCCTTCTCCACCTCCACAAGAGAACAACAACACCAACAACAAAGAAGGCCAAGAGCAAGAACAAGACAATGAAGAGGATGTTCCACCCTGACCCAAACAAAAGCTCTCACAAGTTCGAGCAAGAGTATCAAGAGATCATCCTGTCGAACAAATCTTTGATGATATTCAAACCGGGATAATTACTCGCTCTAAAACTCGTTTGGCTAATTTTTGTGAATATTACTCATTCATTTCTAGCATTGAACCTATGAATATTGAAGATGCTCTTGATGATCTGGATTGGATAAATGCCATGCACGAAGAGCTACACAACTTTGAGAGGAATCAAGTGTGGACGTTGGTTGAAAAGCCTGATGGGAACCACAATGTCATTGGAACCAAATGGGTGTTTCGGAACAAGCAAGATGAAGATGGACAAGTTGTATGCAACAAGGCTCGCCTCGTTGCTCAAGGCTACACTCAAGTCGAAGGTATGGACTATGGTGAGACATATGCCCCCGTTGCTAGACTTGAGTCCATTCGCATATTACTTGCCTATGCCAGTCATCATGGCATCACCTTATATCAAATGGACATCAAAAGTGCTTTTCTTAATGGTGAAATTGAGGAGGAAGTTTATGTTAAACAACCTCCTGGCTTTGTTAATCCTAAGAAACCCGACCATGTTTACAAACTTCACAAAGCTCTTTATGGTCTTAGACAAGCTCCTAGAGCGTGGTATAAATGCTTGACTAAGTTCCTATTGATAAAGGCTTTCAAATTGGTAAAATTGATTCTACACTTTTTTTACAAAAAGGGTTAATGGTGAATTATTTGTGTGCCAAATTTATGTGGATGATATCATATTTGGTTCGACTAATCCTCATTTTAGTGAAAAGTTTGGAAAGCTAATGTCGAAGAAGTTCGAGATGTCTATGATGAGTGAACTCAAGTTCTTTCTTGGTTTGCAAATCAAGCAAACTAAGGACAGTACCTTTGTTTCCCAAACGAAGTATACCAAGGACTTATTCAAGAAGTTCAACATGCAAGAATGCAAAGGTATGAATATACCCATGCCTACTAGTGGACATCTTGACTTGACTAAGGATGGTGAACCGGTTGACCAAAAGGTTTACCGCTCTATGATTGGTCCATTGTTATATCTATGTGCCTCCCGTCCCGATATTATGCTAAGTGTGTGCATGTGTGCACGATATCAAGCGGCCCCCAAAGAATGTCATCTTAAGGATGTGAAAAGGATAGTGAGATACTTAATTCATACACCAAATTTTGGCATTTGGTATCCTAAGAGGTCTTCTTTTGATCTTGTTGGCTACTCCGATTCGGACTATACCGGTGATAAGGTTGATAGAAAGTCCACTTCGGGTAGCTGTCAATTTCTTGGTAGATCTCTTGTGTCTTGGTCCTCCAAGAAACAAAACTCGGTATCCTTATCCACTGCCGAAGCGGAATACATTGCCGCCGGTTCATGTTGTGCTCAATTACTTTGGATTACCCAAACTCTTAAAGATTATGGGATATATGTAAAACATGTTCCATTGCTTTGCGACAATGAAAGTGCTATTAAGATTGCTCACAATCCCGTGCAACATTCTCGAACTAAGCATATTGAAGTTCGTCATCATTTCATTCGAGATCATGTTGCTAAAGGGGATATTGATCTTAAACATGTTCGTACTGATAAGCAATTGGCGGATATATTCACCAAACCGCTTGATGAGAAAGTGTTTTACTGTTTGAGAGGTGAATTGAACATCACTGATGCCTCAAACTCGGAGTAGTAACTCCATTTGGATGCATGCAAGGCATGAGCCTTTCTTTGACCAATCCTTGATATTTCTCTTATGATGATGATCATATGTCTTGGATATTCTTGTACTCTTGCATGTCATCTAATCCTTGTAGGTACTTGGATAAGCCCAACTCTATGAGATTGCAACTCAATCACATTCTAAGCAATCTCTACATCTCCAAGTCTCTACAAAATGGTGGTTGAAGACAAGGGAGCATGAATCCTTTCAATATATCCTCTGACAATTTCTTTATATCAAATTTTATGATTGTCATTTTGGATACACAAGTGTGTTGGAGAACGTTGCATAAATAAAAAATTTCCTACGTTCACCAAGATCAATCTATGGAGTCATCTAGCAACGAGAGAGGGGAGTGCATCTACATACCCTTGTAGATCGCGTGCGGAAGTGTTCAAGAGAACGGGGTTGAGGGAGTCGTACTCGTCGTGATCCAAATCACCGGAGATCCTAGCCCCGAACGGACGGCACCTCCGCGTTCAACACACGTACGGTTGGTAAGACGTTTCCTCCTTCTTGATCCATCAAGGGGGAAGGAGAGGTTGATGAAGATCCAGCAGCACGACAGCGTGGTGGTGAATGCAGCAGCGATCACGGCAGGGCTTCGCCAAGCTTCTGCGAGAGGGAGAGGTGGTGCGTGGGGAGAGGGAGGCGCCAGGGACTTGGGTGCGGCTGCCCTCCCTATCCCCCCTTTATATAGGCCCCCTGGGGGGGCGCCGGCCCTAGGAGATGCAATCTCCAAGGGGGGGCGGCGGCCAAGGGGGTGGCTTGCCCCCCAAGGCAAGTGGAGGCGCCCCCCACCCCTAGGATTTCCAACCCTAGGCGCAGGGGGGGCCCAAGGGCGCACCAGCCCACCGGGGCTGGTTCCCCTCCCACTTCAGCCCATGGGGCCCTCCGGGATAGGTGGCCCCACCCGGTGGACCCCCAGGACCCTTCCGGTGGTCCCGGTACAATACCGGTGACCCCCGAAACTTTCCCGGTGGCCGAAACTGCACTTCCTATATATAATTCTTCACCTTCGGACCATTCCGGAACTCCTCGTGACGTCCGGGATCTCATCCGGGACTCCGAACAACTTTCAGGTTACTGCATACTCATATCTCTACAACCCTAGCGTCACTGAACCTTAAGTGTGTAGACCCTACGGGTTCGGAAGACATGCAGACATGACCGAGACGCCTCTCCGGTCAATAACCAATAGCGGGATCTGGATACCCATGTTGGCTCCCACATGCTCCTCGATGATCTCATCGGATGAACCACGATGTCGAGGATTCAATCAATCTCGTATACAATTCCCTTTGTCAATCAGTACGTTACTTGCCCGAGACTCGATCGTCGGTATCCCAATACCTCGTTCAATCTCGTTACCGGCAAGTCACTTTACTCATACCGTAATGCATGATCCCGTGACCAGACACTTGGTCACATTGAGCTCATTATGATGATGCATTACCGAGTGGGCCCAGAGATACCTCTCCGTCATACGGAGTGACAAATTCCAGTCTCGATTCGTGCCAACCCAACAGACACTTTCGGAGATACCCGTAGTGCACCTTTATAGTCACCCAGTTATGTTGTGACGTTTGGCACACCCAAAGCACTCCTACGGTATCCGGGAGTTGCACAATCTCATGGTCTAAGGAAATGATACTTGACATTTGGAAAAGCTCTAGCGAAACGAACTACACGATCTTTGTGCTATGCTTAGGATTGGGTCTTGTCCATCACATCATTCTCCTAATGATGTGATCCCGTTATCAATGACATCCAATGTCCATAGTCAGGAAACCATGACTATCTGTTGATCAACGAGCTAGCCAACTAGAGGCTCACTAGGGACTTGTTGTGGTCTATGTATTCACACATGTATTACGATTTCCGGATAATACAATTATAGCATGAACAATAGACAATTATCATGAACAAAGAATTATAATAATAACCATTTTATTATTGCCTCTAGGGCATATTTCCAACAGTCTCCCACTTGCACTAGAGTCAATAATCTAGTTACATTGTGATGTATCGAACACCCATTGTGTTCTGGTGTTGATCATGTTTTGCTCTAGGGAGAGGTTTAGTCAACGGATCTGCTACATTCAGATCCGTATGTACTTTACAAATATCTATGTCTCCATCTTGAACATTTGCACAAATGGAGTTGAAGCAACGCTTGATGTGCCTAGTCTTCTTGTGAAACCTAGGCTCCTTGGCAAGTGTACTAGCTCCAGTGTTGTCACAGAAGAGTGTGATCGACCCCGACGCATTGGGTATGACTCCTAGGTCGGCGATGAACTCCTTCACCAAGATTGCTTCATGTGCTGCCTCCGAGGCTGCCATGTACTCCGCTTCACATGTAGATCCCGCCACGACGCTCTGCTTGCAACTGCACCAGCTTACTGCCCCACCATTCAAAATATACACGTATCCGGTTTGTGACTTAGAGTCATCCAGATCTGTGTCGAAGCTAGCGTCGACGTAACCCTTTACGACGAGCTCTTCGTCACCTCCATATACGAGAAACATATCCTTAGTCCTTTTCAGGTACTTAAGGATGTTCTTGACCGCTGTCCAGTGTTCCATGCCGGGATTACTTTGGTACCTTCCTACCAAACTTACGGCAAGGTTTATATCAGGTCTGGTACAGGTCATGGCATACATGATAGACCTTATGGCTGAGGCATAGGGGACGACACTCATCTTTTCTGCATCTTCTGCCGTGGTCGGGCATTGAGCCGAGCTCAATTTCACACCTTGCAACACAGGCAAGAACCCCTTCTTGTACTGATCCATATTGAACTTCTTCAATATCTTATCAAGGTATGTACTCTGTGAAAGACCTATGAGGCGTTTCGATCTATCTCTATAGATCTTGATGCCTAATATGTAAGCAGCTTCTCCAAGGTCCTTCATTGAAAAACACTTATTCAAGTAGGCCTTAATGTTGTCCAAAAGTTCTATATCATTTCCCATCAAAAGTATGTCATCCACATATAATATGAGAAATGCTACAGAGCTCCCACTCACTTTCTTGTAAACGCAGGCTTCTCCTTAAGTCTGCATAAACCCAAACGCTTTAATCATTTCATTAAAGCGAATGTTCCAACTCCGAGATGCTTGCACCAGCCCATAGATGGAGTGCTGGAGCTTGCATACTTTGTTAGCATTCTTAGGGTCAACAAAACCTTCCGGCTGCATCATATGCAGTTCTTCCTTAAGGTGACCATTAAGGAATGCCGTTTTGACGTCCATTTGCCATATCTCATAATCATAGTATGCGGCAATTGCTAACATGATTCGGACGGACTTCAGCTTCACTATGGGAGAGAAAGTCTCATCATAGTCAATCCCTTGAACTTGTCGATAACCCTTAGCGACAAGTCGAGCTTTATATATGGTAACATTACCATTCGTGTCCGTCTTCTTCTTAAAGACCCATTTGTTTTCTATTGCTCGCCGATCATCGGGCAAGTCTGTCAAAGTCCGTACTTTGTTTTCGTACATGGATCCTATCTCGGATTGCATGGCCTCAAGCCATTTGTTGGAATCTGGGCCCGCCATTGTTTCTCATAGTTCGAAGGTTCACCGTTGTCTAACAACATGATTTCCAGGACAGGGTTGCCATACCACTCTGGTGTGGAACGTGTCCTCGTGGACCTACGAAGTTCAGTAGTAACTTGATCCGAAGTACCTTGATCATCATCATTAGTTTCCTCTCTTGTTGGTGCAGGCACCACAGGAACATCTTCCTGAGCTGTGCTGCTTATCGGTTCAAGAGGTAGTACTTCATCAAGTTCCACTTTCCTCCCACTTACTTCTCTCGAGAGAAACTCTTTCTCCAAAAAGGACCCGCTCTTGGCAACAAAGATCTTGCCCTCGGCTCTTTTTTTTAGAAAAGGAGGATGACCCCCGGCCTCTACATCTGGAAGATGCATACGGCCACTTTATTGATTATTCTCATTGACCTTACAAAGTATTACAACAATATGCCTGAATCCGCCATCTTGGCAACATATGCCACTACTCCTATCCATATGATGAAGGGATGCTAGCTGGGCCAAATACCCAGACCACTCACCTAAACCTATCATCAAAAGCCGGAAGCCCCAGCCGAGCCACATACCGGGTCTGGGGCGCAAACCGGTCTGATGCACTCACATGTGTCGTTGCCGCCATCTTCCACATGTCCGTCTTCAGAGCAGATATTGAGGCTTCTACCTTGTTAGGCCACTCTGCCATCGACGCCACCATGACGCCAAACAACCACCTCCTCCTGCGCGAGTCCATCTACACGCATCGGGCGCCGAGTCTCCGCTGCGCCACGCCGCCGAGATCCGCCGTCTTCGATGCAGAGGAGGAAACACCGCTCCACCTCTGGGCGCATCGCCGGCCACCTGCCGCAATGTCGTGCAAGTCCAGCTCTAGGAAAGCACGCAAGGAATCACGATCTTCAAGACGACGCCCTCAGGAGGGGAAGCGAGTCATGCCATCGTCTGGTCCTGCACCGCAGGTCCTAGGCTTTCACCCGAAGAAAGTGACCCGAGAGTGGAGGAAGTCAGAGAACTCCACAATGGCCCCCAGGAGGAGAGCGACATCCGCAGACACCGCGCCGTCGGCTTTCGCCCGGAGCAACCCTACCTCCGCACCCTCACGCTGCCGGACGAGGATGGGGGAACCCCAGCGCCGCCAGCATGCGAACCCATTGGCCCAAGCACCTCTTGCGCGGCGGTGGCGCCATCACCACGCACGACCACCAACCTCACCGCCGGCCGAAGCCAACGGGCTAGATCGGCTGAGCCCGCCACGGCCAGATCTGAAACCTTGGGACACCGTCGCATCGAGGCAGCCACGAGCAGCCGGCATCCCATCACCCATGAGAGGACGAGGACGCCACGCCGAGCAGCCGCCACGCCGGCCGAAGACGCCGAGGACGAGACCCCCACAACCACGGGCTCACGCCGGCGACCTAGGCCGCCGAGCGCGCGGAGATCCCCGCCGCCACCATCCTCCGGCGCGGGCTTCGCCCGACGGACTCATCCGGCGGCGGCGGGAGGGGGGCGTGATGTAGAGGGGAGGACGGCGGCGGCGTTCTAGGGTTCCCCCGAGCCGCCCTGGGACGACGCGGGGGTCGGGACGCCTTGCCCTCGGCTCTTAAGTAGAAGGTATACCTAATGGTTTCCTTAGGGTATCCAATGAAGACGCATTTTTCCGACTTGGGTTCGAGCTTTTCAGGTTGAAGTTTCTTGACATAAGCATCGCATCCCCAAACTTTTAGAAACGACAGCTTAGGTTTCTTCCCAAACCATAATTCATACGGTGTCGTCTCAACGGATTTAGACGGTGCCCTATTTAGAGTGAATGTAGCTGTCTCTAGAGCGTATCCCCAAAATGATAGCGGTAAATCGGTAAGTGACATAATAGATCGCACCATATCCAATAGACTGCGATTACGACGTTCGGACACACCGTTACGCTGAGGTGTTCTAGGCGGCGTGAGTTGTGAAACGATTCCACATTTCCTTAAGTGCGTACCAAATTTGTGACTTAAATATCCTCCCCCACGATCTGATCATAAGAACTTTATCTTTCGGTCACGTTGATTCTCTACCTCATTCTGAAATTCCTTGAACTTTTCAAAGGTCTCAGACTTGTGTTTTATCTAGTAGACATACCCATATCTACTCAAGTCATCAGTGAGAGTGAGAACATAACGATATCCTCCGCGAGCCTGAACGCTCATTGGACCGCACACATCAGTATGTATGATTTCCAATAAGTTGGTTGCTCGCTCCATTGTTCCGGAGAACGGAGTCTTGGTCATTTTGCCCATGAGGCATGGTTCGCATGTGTCAAACGATTCATAATCTAGAGACTCTAAAAGTCCATCAGCATGGAGCTTCTTCATGCGCTTGACACCAATGTGACCAAGGCGGCAGTGCCACAAGTATGTGCGACTATCGTTATCAACTTTACATCTTTTGGTATTCACACTATGAATATGTGTAACATTACGCTCGAGATTCATTAAGAATAAACCATTCACCAGCGGGGCATGACCATAAAACATATCTCTCATATAAATAGAACAACCATTATTCTCGGATTTAAATGAGTAGCCATCTCGAATTAAACGAGATCCTGATACAATGTTCATGCTCAAAGCTGGCACTAAATAACAATTATTGATGTTTAAAACTAATCCCGTAGGTAAATGTAGAGGTAGCGTGCCGACGGCGATCACATCGACCTTGGAACCATTCCCGACGCGCATCGTCACCTCGTCCTTCGCCAGTCTCCGCTTATTCCGCAGCTCCTGCTTTGAGTTACAAATATGAGCAACCGCACCGGTATCAAATACCCAGGAGCTACTACGAGCATTGGTAAGGTACACATCAATTACATGTATATCACATATACCTTTGGTTTTGCTGGCCTTCTTGTCCGCTAAGTACTTGGGACAGTTCCCCTTCCAGTGACCACTTCCCTTGCAATAAAAGCACTCAGTCTCAGGCTTGGGTCCATTGTTTGACTTCTTCCCGGCAACCGGCTTACCGGGCGCGGCAACTCCCTTGCCGTCCTTCTTGAAGTTCTTCTTACCCTTGCCTTTCTTGAACTTAGTGGTTTTATTCACCATCAACACTTGATGTTCCTTTTTGATCTCTACCTCTGCTGATTTCGGCATTGAATATACCTCAGGAATGGTCTTTTCCATCCCTTGCATATTGATGTTCATCACAAAGCTCTTGTAGCTCGGTGGGAGCAACTGAAGGATTCTGTCAATAACCGCGTCATCCGGGAGATTAACTCCCAGCTGAGTCAAACGGTTGTGCAACCCAGACATCTTGAGTATGTGCTCATTGACAGAAGTATTTTCCTCCATCTTACAGCTGAAGAACTTGTCGGAGACTTCATATCTCTCGACCCGGGCATGAGCTTGGAAAACCATTTTCAGCTCTTCGAACATCTCATATGCTCCGTGTTGCTCAAAACGCTTTTGGAGCCCCGGTTCTAAGCTGTAAAGCATGCCGCACTGAACGAGGGAGTAATCATCAACATGAGACTGCCAAGCGTTCATAACGTCTTGGTTCTCTGGCATGGGTGCTTCACCTAGCGGTGCTTCTAGGACATAATCTTTCTTGGCAGCTATGAGGATGATCCTCAGGTTCCGGACCCAGTCCGTATAGTTGTTGCCATCATCTTTCAGCTTGGTTTTCTCTAGGAACGCGTTGAAGTTGAGGTGGACATGAGCGTTGGCCATTTGATCTACAAGACATTTTGCAAAGGTTTTTAGACTAAGTTCATGATAATTAAGTTCATCTAATCAAATTATTCAATGAACTCCCACTTAGACAGACATACCTCTAGTCATCTAAGTGAAACATGATCCGAGTCAACTAGGCCGTGTCCGATCATCATGTGAGACAGACTAGTTAACACCGGTGAACATCTTCATGTTGATCGTATCTTCTATATGACTCATGCTCGCCCTTTCGGTCTTCCGTGTTCTGAGGCCATGTCTGTACATGCTAGGCTCGTCAAGTCAACCTAAGTGTATTGCGTGTGTAAATCTGGCTTACACCCATTGTATTCGAATGTTAGGATCTATCACACCCGATCATCACGTGGTGCTTCGAAACGACAAACCTTCGCAACGGTGCACAGTTAGGGGGAACACTTTTCTTGAAATTATTTCGAGGGATCATCTTATTTAAGCTACCGTCGTTCTAAGCAAATAAGATGTGAAACATGATAAACATCACATGCAATCAAATAGTGACATGATATGGCCAATATCATATTGCTCCTTTGATCTCCATCTTCGGGGTGCCATGATCATCTTCGTCACCGGCATGACACCATGATCTCCATCATCATGATCTCCATCATCGTGTCTTCATGAAGTTGTCACGCCAACGACTACTTCTACTTCTATGGCTAACGCGTTTAGCAATAAAGTAAAGTAATTTACATGGCGTTCTTCAATGACACGCAGGTCATACAAAAAATAAAGACAACTCCTATGGCTCCTGCCGGTTGTCATACTCATCGACATGCAAGTCGTGATTCCTATTACAAGAACATGATCATCTCATACATCACATATATCATTCATCACATCCTTTGGCCATATCACATCACAAAGCACTTGCTGCAAAAACAAGTTAGACGTCCTCTAATTGTTGTTGCAAGTTTTTACGTGGATTCTATAGGTTTCTAGCAAGAACGTTTCTTACCTATGTAAAACCACAATGTGATATGCCAATTTCTATTTACCCTTCATAAGGATCCTTTTCATCGAATCCGCTCCAACTAAAGAGGGAGAGATAGACACCCGCTAGCCACCTTATGCAACTAGTGCATGTCAGTCGGTGGAACCTGTCTCACGTAAGCGTACGTGGAAGGTCGGTCCGGGCTGCTTCATCCCACGATGCCGCCGAAGCAAGATAAGACTAGTAGTGGCAAGAAAATTGACAACATCTACGCCCACAACTGCTTTGTGTTCTACTCGTGCATAGTAACTACGCATAGACCTAGCTCATGATGCCACTGTTGGAGAACGTTGCATAAAATAAATTTTTTCCTACGTTCACCAAGACCAATCTATGGAGTAATCTAGCAAGGAAAGAGGGGAGTGCATCTACATACCCTTGTAGATCGCGTGCGGAAGCGTTCAAGAGAACGGGGTTGAGGGAGTCGTACTCGTCGTGATCCAAATCACCGGAGATCCTAGCACCGAACGGACGGCACCTCCGCGTTCAACACACGTACGGTTGGGAGGACGTCTCCTCCTTCTTGATCCATCAAGGGGGAAGGAGAGGTTGATGAAGATCCAGCAGCATGAGGGCGTGGTGGTGAATGCAGCAGCAATCACGGCAGGGCTTCGCCAAGCTTCTGCGAGAGGGTGAGGTGGTGCGTGGGGAGAGGGAGGCGCCAGGGACTTGGGTGCGGCTGCCCTCCCTCCCCCCTTTATATAGGCCCCCTGCGGGGCGCCGGCCCTAGGAGATGCAATCTCCAAGGGGGGGGCGGCGGCCAAGGGGGTGGCTTGCCCCCCAAGGCAAGTGGAGGCGCCCCCCACCCCTAGGGTTTCCAACCCTAGGAGAAGGGGGGCCCAAGGAGGGGCGCACCAGCCCACCAGGGCTGGTTCCCCTCCCACTTCAGCCCATGGGGCCCTCCAGGATAGGTGGCCCCACCCGGTGGACCCCCGGGACCCTTCCGGTGGTCCCGGTACAATACCGGTGACCCCTGAAACTTTCCCGGTGGCCGAAACTGCACTTCATATATATAATTCTTCACCTCCGGACCATTCCGGAACTACTCGTGACGTCCGGGATCTCATCCGGGACTTCGAACAACTTTCGGGTTACTGCATACTCATATCTCTACAACCCTAGCGTCACCGAACCTTAAGTGTGTAGACCCTACGGGTTCGGAAGTCATGCAGACATGACCGAGACGCCTCTCCGGTGAATAACCAACAGCGGGATCTGGATACCCATGTTGGCTCCCACATGCTCCTCGATGATCTCATAGGATGAACCACGATGTCGAGGATTCAATCAATCCCGTATACAATTCCCTTTGTCAATCGGTAAGTTACTTGCCCGAGACTCGATCGTCGGTATCCCAATACCTCGTTCAATCTCGTTACCAGCAAGTCACTTTACTCGTACCGTAATGCATGATCCCGTGACCAGACACTTGGTCACATTGAGCTCATTATGATGATGCATTACCGAGTGGGCCTAGAGATACCTCTCCGTCATACGGAGTGACAAATCCCAGTCTCGATTCATGCCAACCCAACAGACACTTTTGGAGATACCCGTAGTGCACCTTTATAGTCACCCAGTTATGTTGTGACGTTTGGTACACCCAAAGCACTCCTACGGTATCCGGGAGTTGCACAATCTCATGGTCTAAGGAAATGATACTTGACATTTGGAAAAGCTCTAGCGAAACGAACTACACGATCTTTGTGCTATGCTTAGGATTGGGTCTTGTCCATCACATCATTCTCCTAATGATGTGATCCCGTTATCAATGACATCCAATGTCCATAGTCAGGAAACCATGACTATCTGTTGATCAACGAGCTAGTCAACTAGAGGCTCACTAGGGACTTGTTGTGGTCTATGTATTCACACATGTATTAGGATTTCCGGATAATACAATTATAGCATGAACAATAGACAATTATCATGAACAAAGAAATATAATAATAACCATTTTATTATTGCCTCTAGGGCATATTTCCAACAAAGTGGTCTTCCTTGCAAGACTAACTCATGTAGGTAGATGAAGTCAAACTACAAGTGGTGTTCCCAACTCTTGATGAGCTACATCAACCTTGAGCATCCCACACAAGTTCAACTACATGATTAAGATCAACACCACCACCCAAGGTATGTTATTTCATCTTAGAGAAGCTTTACTCCAACTCATGGGTCAAAGTAGCTCACCAAGATGTGAATACATCAAAATGCTTAAACGAAAAATGGCAACCCCATTTTGAGCTTAAGCAATGAGTATGACCTATGATCAAGTGCCTTCACTTGAATCCTAAGTCAATATATTCTAACATAGGTGACCTTGTCGCCGACCAATTCTAGATGAAGTTCTCTATTGTTTCTCTATGTTCTTGCATTTGTCTCTTGCATGCTTGTTCCCCTTTCATAATAAATAAATAAATAAAAACTTCATCTAGATTTCTTTTCTTTTCTTTGTTATGTTCTTCATTCCTTGCATCCAATTCATTGCAAATCCTTCAGTTAATTCCTTGCAAATCTTTGTGAGATCTTATTTGCCCAAGTGAGCTGGGATGACAATTGTTTTATCTTTGTGTTGAACTCGGCCTCACCGGTTTCTTTCTTTCGGTTAAACCGAACCACCTCGGTGCCACCGAAGATAACAAATCGATGTTACCGATTTCAATGCTGAGAAAACACTTCGCCATTTGCATCCTACATATTTGTTCCAGCTCCACTAAGTGATTATTTGTCCTCTACCAGCATCCTATATTACATGTTTCTTTGTAATGTGACCCAAGGACCAAACCTACTTGACTCATGCTCCAGAAGGTCCCTTCTTGGAAATTGATGTCAAAGGGGGAGAGAGATCACATCAAAGCTTATCACATAAGCGAGAATGCACACCTAAATCTTCTCCTGATGCTTGTTATCCATAAGAGAGATGTCTCATGTCTTCAAGAGGGGAAAGACATGTTAGTATGTGTTATGGTTGTTTTGCTCTAATTTTCTTGTTTGCTCTGATTTTCTTTTCCCTATCCTCTCCCATTACCCAATATCATATTCAGGGGGAGAGAGCTCAGTTCCAAGGGAAGAAAATTTCCTTGAATTCATTGCATATCTTTACGCTTTGGGGACATGTCTATATCCAAATAGAGGACCTAGTACTCACTCTTGTACATGTCATCCCAATCTTGGTACTCTTGTGATTTCCCGCTCTTGCTTTGTCTAGTGCGTGTTCGTGTGTTATCTAACCTTGTTTACTCAGGTTCATCTCTTCAAAAGCTAGTTCAAGACCACAAGGTAAGTATATGCATCACACTCATGTGCATGAAGATCTCTTGCTGAGGTATATATTGTTTGCAAGAAGGACTCATGAACATGAAGGTATATTTCCAGTATCTACACCATTTGCTCTGATGCATATAGCCAAGATACATGTAGCTCATTGCTTGCTCTGTCATGCTTATGCATTCTCATACTCTCATATTCCATAATCACATGATTGCATACATGTAGGGGGAGCATATGAATGTTACATGTCTTTACAAAGCTTTACTTGCTATTTCCTATATCCTTATCTAAAGCTTTGATGTATGTTGTCATCAATTACCAAAGAGGAGGATACTGAAAGCGCAAGTGCTCCTTGGGTGATTTTGGTAATTAATGTCAACATATCTCTTGTTGGACTAATACTTTCATCTAGTATGTTTCAGATAAGTTCAACATTGGAGTGGCATGGACAAGAGGATGTGGAACCCCTTCTAGATGCTAAGGACAAACATTGGTAAAAGCTCAAGACTCTACAATTTCATTTTAGTGGTCCAAGATCACATTGAGTCCACAGGAAAAGCCAATACTATTAGAAGGGGATGAGATGTTGCTTAGTGGCTTGCTTGCTCAAAGTGCTTAGTGATATGCTCCAAAGCCCTCAACCACTTTCTCATTTCCACATATGTCATAAACCTAAAGTCAAACTCGGCCCCACCGATTTGATCTATCCGGCGCCACCGAGTTCATTTGACATAGCCACTGCCAGAAACCCTAATCAGTTTGGTCTCACCGATGGGATCTCGGTCTCACCGAGATGGGATTGCAAACTCTCTGTTGCCTGGTGCAATAATTTTGGTCCCACCGAGTTTTCTTAACCAACTCTCTGTTTGCTTATTACCAAAATCAGTCTTGCCGAGTTTGTGTAATCGGTCAAACCGTGTTGAGGTTTTACCCTAACCCTAGCACATGGGTCCCACCGAGTTGATGTTGTCGGTCCCACTGAAAACTCTAACGTTCACATTTTGAACTAAATCGGTCTGACCGAGTTTCACTATTCGGTCTCACCGAGTTTGGTGAATTGTGTGTAACAACTAGATTTTGTGTGGAGGCTATATATACCCCTCCACCCATTCTCCATTCATGGGGAGAGTCATCAGAACGTGCCTACACTTCCACTACTCATTTTCTGAGAGAGAACCACCTACTCATGTGTTGAGACCAAGACATTCCTATCCAACCACAAGAATCTTGATCTCTAGCCTTCCCCAAGTTGCTTTCCACTCAAATCATCTTTCCAGCATAGCCAAATCTGTGTGTGAGAGAGTTGAGTGTTGGGGAGACTATCATTTGAAGCACAAGAGCAAGGAGTTCATCATCAACACACCATCTATTACCTTTTGGAGAGCGGTGTGTCCTAGATTGGTTAGGTGTCACTTGGGAGCCCCCGTCAAGATTGTGGAGTTGAACCAAGGAGTTTGTAAGGGAAGGAGATCGCCTACTTCGTGAAGATCTACCCAAGTGAGGCAAGTCCTTCGTGGGCGACGACCATGGTGGGATAGACAAGGTTGCTTCTTTGTGGATCCTTCGTGGGTGGAGCCCTTCGTGGACTCGCGCAACCGTTACCCTTCGTGGGTTGAAGTCTCCACCAACGTGGATGTACGATAGCACCACCTATCGGAACCACGCCAAAAATCTCTGTGTCTCCAATTGCGTTTCCATACTCCAATCCCATCCCTTTACTTTCTTGCAAGTTGCTTGCTTTACTTTCCGCTGCTCATATGCTCTTGCCATGCTTGCTTGAATTGTATTGTGAATGTTTGAAATTGTGCTAATTTCCAACCTCAACTTGAAAAACTTAAAAACTGCTACCTTTACTTGTTGAGGGTCTAATCACCCCCCTAGACACCTCTTGTCGATCCTTTCACCCTTCTCATCTGGTGGCCGACCAAAGTGGGGGTGGGAGAGGAGGCCAAGCTACCGCCATATATGCTAGGGGTTGGCCTCTATGCATGGAGACTTGCGCCATGCCGTTTTGTTGATTCTTTGTAGTGTGAACAATGTTTGGTGGTCGCCTGGTCTTCTCCGGCAGTTATCCATGGTGGACCGCGATTACTGGGGGTGGATCTAGTGGGAGCTTCTTCAATAAGGTTGGCAGTTTGCTAGAACATGCTGATCCAATTTTCGCTCGTCTCCTACTTCACGGTCATAGAGATGGAAGGAAAGATGGATGTGGATCAACGCTCATTCCCCTCAGATCCATTGTATTGTCGGGGTAATAAAGTTTGCTTGGATGTTATTCATCTCTTTTTGGCCACTAGATCGACATATGTCTCCATGAGCTACACTATGCTTGATCGCTGACTGGGCTGACGTCGATCCCATTGGTTGCCATTTCCATCCTCCAAATCAAGGAGGCCCTCTTCCCCTTGCCTACAATTTTCAAAGTTATGGTTGGAGACGGTGGCCTAAATGTCTCTGCGTGGTCACTGTTTGATTTGGGACCAAATTGTGTTCTTTGTATCTCCTGTTTGCCCAATGAAAGGACCTGGCTGTAATTTTTATTTTCTAGGGGTCCCTTTTGTGTATTGATGTAAAAATAAGGTAGTAGTAATGCCAGCCTATAGATGAACAACCATACTGAATTGTTGTTTCCTGAGGTTGGAAGAGGTCAGAGGCAGAGAGAGGGAGGGGGAGGGGGGACAAATCTGATGTGTAAGATGAGATGGCAACAACCAACAACCATCATTGGTGGTACCTAGATATGATGGACCCTTGGGTTCATTCTGATAAAATATTGGGATATCTCTACAAATATGATGACAGTGATTTGGATAGAAATAACTTAAATACGATGGATCACAGGTTAACTTTGATAAAATAGAAGATTACTTAAATAATACATCTCCCAAATGTAGTTATGTGTTTAAATATACGTGAGGTGAATCCTCCGGCTAAGTAGTCGTGCATTACAGTAGGAACCCCTAATTCTCTCGCAAATACAACTCCCTTGATCATTTCTCACATATAGTGGTCACATTCAAGGAACGCCCCTTGATTTCCCCGATTTTGGACTGTGATTTATAAATCGCTTTGCACAAAAAACAAAACGATATGTAGTATAATGATCAAATATGAGAATATTATGCCAAAAAATAAATATATTTTTCACACTTGGTCCCTTTTTCAATGAGCTTGTTGGAAAATGAATTGGAATCAAATGGCAAGCACTAGCCAAATGAAATAGCTTACCAACTTTTTATTTGGCAAAAGGGCTTCAAATCTATTAATGAAACCAACAATATAAACACCCTATAGTAAGAAAATACATCGAGGCTCTTGGGCCCCATCGCCTTCTTTGTGCTGAATGGGCCAATGGTGCGTCGCCAGTTATGCCTTTGCATTGCCGGAGCAAACCAATCGTTGTTGATAGCGTACGAGAATCATCAAGTTGATTCTCATGTTGGGCTAGTGCGTGTGGAAGAAGTCATGAACACCGGAGGATCCAAGATCACAACCTTCAAAAGAGTTCACATACCTCATGATAAAGCAGGAGGTTGCACCAACGTTAGAGGCAATGGCGGAGCTTCATGGAGACCAACAGGGGCCATGGCCCCCTTGATTTTTGCATCCATTGAAGAATTAGTTATATATTAGGCCTAACTAGTGTTTAAACTAGAGATTGGCCCATCCTTTCCTATTATTTTTCTTCCCTTTAAGTAATGGCCCCCTCATGGATTATGCCCAAGCTCCGCCACTGGTTAGAGGGAGTAGGCCGGAGGGCCAAACTACAAAGGGAAGCCGCCCATAGAAGACCGTAGGAATCTGCACCAACGAGCTATCTACCTGACATCGTCCAGATGTGGGGGCTCAAGGAAACTTTATTTACCAGATTGCCGCCATCACCACCACAAGCGTAGCGCATTGCGTAACCCTATGAAAAGCCTCAAAGCGTGGGGAGTAGAGCTCCATCTGGTAGATCGAGGGCTCCACCCACTCCCATCCGGACTAAGCTGGTAGAAGAGGTGAGAGGTGACGAACTACCAGTGGAGGAGGGGTGGCGGTGCAATATGCCCCCCCTCCCCCAAAAAATGTCCTATCTAGGGTTTAGAGAAGAGAGAACATTTTAAGTTGGTGTCTTTTGAAATAGTATACCAACTCGTAGTTGGCAGAATTGATTTTTGGCTCATGGGTGAACATGCACCTAGATAAACATTCAAATGGGTGAAATAGCAAACAAATAAATAATCAAACATATTCATTTTTTTAACAAATATACTCGAGTGTTCTACTCATGTGTGAAATTTCACGAAGAAATGACATGAGTGGTATTTTGAACAAAAAATAGAAAATTGGTGCCCCAAAGTAGTTTGGTGGGGACGAAATTGTTTTTCGCCCAAAACACTAGGAGTGCCATTTCATCGCGTGTCTTCATATATAAGTAGAACACTCGACCACTGTTTGTGAAAAATAAATTCAGAAATGTTTGTTGTTTTGCTATTTTTTTTAGATTTTTACTGTTCATTCAAGTGCGTGTTCTACTATGGACCCATGTTCACTGATGTAATTCAGTCAAGTCGGCTACGAACCACACGGAGTTCTATCCATTTTGCCAAAATTTTAAGAGGCAGAATGCTTATAAACCAAATAATCTACCAACAATTTTGCGAGAAAGCTTCCAATCTACTCCTTCCGTTCCTAAATATTTGTCTTTTTAGGATTTCAAATGGACTACCACATACGGATATACATAGACACATTTTAGAGTGTAGATTCACTCATTTTGCTCCATACGTAGTCACTTGTTGAAATCTCTAGAAAGAAAAATATTTAGGAACGGCGGGAGTATTTATCTTCAATCATGACAATACAACGAACACCAGAAATAATAAAAATTACATCTAGGTCCTTAGACTACCTAGCGATGACTACAAGCACTGAAGCGAGCCGAAGGTGTGTCATTGCTCCTCCCTCGTCGGAGCCGGGCAAAACTTGTTGTAGTAGACAGTCGGAAAATCGTCGTGCTAAGGCCCCATAGGACCAACGCAGCAGAACAACAACCGCCGCCGATAAAGAGTAGAGTAGATCGGAAAGATCCAACCCGAAGAAACGCAAACGTACATGAACTACAACCAGATCCGAGCAAATCCACCACTAATAGATCTGCCGGAGACACACCACCACACACCCATCGATGATGCTAGACACACCACTGGAACTGGGGCTAGGCGGGGAAGACCTTATTCCATCTTCAGGGAGCCGCCGCCGTCTCGTCTTCCTGAGCAGGACACGAACCGTAACAAAACTTGAAAAAACATCTTAAAAGGGAGCCCTCCCGCCTGCAAGGGCCGGGATCCACCGCGCCGCCATGGCCCTAAGGCCGTCGGAGACGAGGCGGACCGGCGGCGGCGCCAACAGGATGCAAAGGAACCCTAAGCTTTTCTTGGGAGGAGGTTTTGTCTACTTTGGATATTTTCTGTATTTTTCTACTTTGCAACAAACTTATAATTGGGCTAGTTGGGCTCAAACCTGATGGAGTCTCGCATAACTGATCATTCACAGTTCATTCTGCTACTTGGTTTACCCCCTCAAAAAAAAAAAAGAAGTTCATTCTGCTATTCCACTGGCATTTTTTTTTGGTAACCCAGGCCCACCGTACACTCTTCCAGAGCACGGTCTCCGTACGTATTCTCTCGCATCAGATACGTACGCACGTAGACAGAATACGGCTCCATCAGGCACGCGCATGCCCGGGCCCACCGCCACATCCACTTGGCCGGGCCACCTGCATACGCACCACGCGATCGACGTCGACTGAACTTTTGCGATAGTGTATTACTCCCTCTACAGCATGGCACTGAAAAATGGCAATTTCCACGTTCCCGAGACTACCCTTGGCCACCCCACTGCGGAGCGGAGGTGTTTCGGACATTTGCCACCCTCCGCGAACCCTATAAAGCGGCCCGAACACGTGACACTGCAGATACGCTCTCCCCGTTAGCCGAGTGGTGGTCAGCTAGCGAGCTGAGGCCACTCGTACGCAGTGGCATTCCCGTGAATACACGGGCGCCGGCAGGCCGGGGATTTCGTCGCCCGAGAGTGTAGAGTAGACTGTACAGAGAGAATCGTTAGCTGTGTATCAAGAGAGAGATTAGAGGCAGGGGAGGGAGGATCTAGAGAGAGGGGTCGGGAGGGGCCAAGATAGAGGGGAGGGTGCGCAGGAAGCTGATGAGGCTCTTGTCGTTCGTGCCCTGCGGCTGCCGTGCTGGACCCATCGACGACGCGCCGCCTGCGGATCTGCTGCAGCAGCAGGCTGCTGCCACGACCACCGGCGCGGCGGCGAGGAGGAGGCGGAGGAGGGCCAGGTCGCTGGGCGGCTCGCCGCAGTGGAGGCCGGCGCTTGGGGACATCTATGAGGGTGTCGCGGTGGACGTGGGCAAGGCCGCAGCGGGTGGGCGCGTCGTCCCGGCCAGGCCCGGCAGGGTGGCCTCCAGGGTCCTGCCCCGCGCGCACAGCGACGAATACAGGTACGCGATACAGATACGCGTCTCTCTCTCTCTAGATATTTGTGGTGCAAATAATCGAAATTCATTGACTACATGGGTGTGAACGTGCGCAGGCACATCGAGACGGCGTCGTCGATGCCGGCGTTCGCGCCGACGGCGTTCCTGTTCTGATGACGGCGGCGGACCGACGATGACGACCACGAAAACCAAGCAGCAGAATCGGGAATCTATATACAGATTGCTATTACTGTCTACGTATTGCAGGACTAAGGATCTGTACAGGGAATAAACCGGCTCCCCTGATGGCGAGCTGGATTAATTAATTAATCAACTACTAGTCTATATGCGCGTCAGTGCGTGCCGCGTGTACGTAAGTGTGATGTGTGTGTATCTCGGCAGGGTACGGTTGCCTTGCACTGTACATGCATCACGTACCATGCATGCATGACCTTGTAAATCCTATGTTGAACTCATGGTGTAAATGTCATGTACATATATCTGTAATAAAATTACTATAGTTTATAGTATAAATCAAAGTATACAGTACATCTTACCCAAACATGTATATATTTCTTAGAAATACTGCCTAATCTCCTTGACATGTATCCGTGGGCGGACCCGTACACCCTCAAGCCGAAAGGTTTTCCTCCTCCCCACAAGCGACTCCAGCGCGACTAGGGCCTTTTTGCCTCCTGCCGGCGTCGTAACCAATCTGCATCATTTTGTGGCCTTAGGACCATGGTGATGGTGGCGTGGTGCAGTGGTGGATCTAGGATTGAAGCAAGCCTCGGACCTAATTTTTTTGTCGCGAGAGAAAAACTTAACGCCCATCAGACTATAGCTATTACCACAAAAGAATACCTCAAATATGGTTCAATTGCACCTAGAATTTAGAATTTAAACTCAATGCTTAAAGATACAACAAAATAGATAAACAAATGACAAAAACTATGAAAGTACGTGCAGTAAAAAGAGTACCAAATCAATGGCTTGCTTCATCAGTGTCTTCTATAACTTGATCAACAATAAAAGAAGAGCTAACACCTTAGAGAAATCAAAAGCAAAATTTCATATGAGAAGACATAAACATCAAGTGAAACAATTAACATTGTACAAAATTGAAAACTTACTACTACGACGAGGCAAAATTCCTTTACGAGATCTATAGGATTGAAAGTGATATATAATAGCATCATCATCAACCTTTGCAAATATTTCTCGCTCAATATTGCACACCACGGAATAATTCAACCAATCATTACCCATCTTATTCCTTAACTCAGTCTTGATAATACTCAAAGCTGAGAAAGCTCTTTCCACTGATGTGGTTGCAACAGACAAAATCAATGCCAACTCAATAAGACGATATACCAAAGGAAAGACCATGTGTCTATCAGTCTGAACCATATTCGCTGCAAGGCTACCAAGGTCATTACAACTAACAAAACTTGAATCAACTCTCACATCAGCAATGAAGTTTTCAAGTTGGTTTCTGTAACGCCCCGGATTCGATGCGCCAGGTGTTCGCCAGTTATTCGCCGTCATTGCCGTCTCATTTGCTTGCGTGTTGCATTTTGCCATGTCATCATGTGCATCTCATTTTGCATACGTGTTCATCTCATGCATCCGAGCATTTTCCCCGTTGTCCGTTTTGCAATCCGGCACTCCTATGTCCTCCGGCGTCCCCCTTTTGTCTCTCGTTGTGATCGGGTGTTAAACGTTCTCGGAATGGACCGAGTCTTGCCAGGTGGCCTTGGGACACCACCGGTAGACCGCCTGTCAAGTTTCGATCCATTTGGAGGACGTTTGATGCTCCAACGGTTAACCGGGTAACTGCAAGGCCTCTTTTGGTTTGCAGCCCAACACCCCTCCAAAACAGCCCAATAACCCATCCAAACCCCCTCCATTCTCTCGGTCGTTCGATCACGATCGTGTGGGCGAAAACCACACCCCATTTGGACACTCCTAGCTCCCTCTACCTATAAATGAGTCCCTTCCCCCGAAATTCGCGGTGCAAACCCTAGGAGTCTTCCTCCTCGCGCCGCCGGACATGTCCATACGCGCCGGACATGTCTGCCGGACACGTCGCTCCGACGAATCAGTCACCGCCACCTCAGCCTCCGCCGCCCCACGCCCAATCCCCGAGCGCCACCTCGCCTCCCCAGCTCCCCACTTCCCCCGCAGGTCCGCCAAGCCCGGGCGCAGCCCGCCGAGCCCAGATCGGGGCCCGAACAGAGCGCCCGCGAGCCCGCCGCCGTCTCCCCGCTGCTTCACTCGTCTGGATCGGGTGGATCCCGATCCAGGGCCTCCTCCGCTCGCCGGAGCAAGCCGCCGCCGCCCGCCGGTGACCACCCAGGCCAGCGCCGCCCCGTCCCGCCTCCTTCTCCTTCCCTCCTCTGCTCTCCCTCTCACCTAGTCGCAGCTCCCCGATGGCCATGGCGCCCGAAGACCGCCGCCCTGCCTCTGCTCGTCGCCGGCCAACCGGACTCCGAGGACCCCTTCCGCCACCAGATCCGGAGGCCCCATGCCCGGATCGACCCATTCCCGGCCTTCCCTGCGCCCACCGGAGCCCCACGCCCGCCCACCATCGCCGTTGACTTCCACCAGAGTCATCCTGAGCTCCCCCGATCTGGATCCCCTTTCCGCGTGGGTAATTTTCCACCAAGTCCCCGAATCTGCAACATTTTCATGCCCTGTTCGACATGTCATATCTCCTTATACGTAGATCCGTTTTGCATGTATAATATATCAAAATGTTCGCTGTGAGATGCTCTACATTTCATTCCATTGTGCCATGTTTGTTTGAGTCCATCTTGATGACCTAATCATCGTTGCAAGAGTGCTATATGATGTTAACCTACTGAAACTGTTAGAACTTGCTGTTTTGTCTTTTTCATTGCATTTTGTGTGTGCATCCTATGAGCTTTATGTCTATATGTGTTTTGAGATACATCATGCCATCTTTACTGTGGTGCCATCCATGTATTTTTGTGAGTATTGTAGTGAGTGCATCGAGCTCGTGAAGTAGGATACTTGTTGTTACTGTTTTGCTAGGCTGAATCTGCTATATTATGATGTTATATAAACCTTCTGCTACAAGTCATTATTTGCATAATCTGGAGATGTTCACTAAGGATGTTTTGTTACACATGTCATGCTCTATCCATCCATGCCCCTGGTTGCATTTATAGCTTGATGTAACTTGTTGTTATCTTGCTCCAAACTTGCTAAATAATGTTGCTGTCAGCCTGTTAACATTAAGTTCAATGTTGCCATGATTGTTGTTAGTGATCCAAGCATGCTATGAACTTTCTCTTGCCATGATTAGCTTCACAAACATGTATTCTTACAGTTGGTCACCTTTCCATGCCATGTATTGCTCTGTGGTGAGTGGTACAAGCTCACCAACATGCCTACTTATTGAAGTTCCTGCCATGTCTGAATCTGTCATATCTTTTGCCATGTTTGCATGGATGCTACCATCTTTTCTGTTGATCTTTGGAATAAGTTCAGTAAGGGAGTTTTGTTCTTTGTCTTTATTTATAGCATGCCATGCCTTTGTTTGCCATGTTAAGTTCTTGTAACATGTTGTTTGATAGCTCTAAACATTGCAACCTGATGTTATTTTCTGCTAAGTCTGAAACTGTTATTATTTGCAATCTTGCCATGTCCTTTTGAGCATGTTGTAGTGGTTTCTGGAGATAGCTCAGTGTTCATGTTTTGTTATGCTCTACCTGTACATCATGTCCTTGCCTTTTGTTTTCACGTTGAGATGCTGTAGCATATTGTTTTGATACTTGCTAGATGCTTAGTTGCTGTTTTGGACAGCTTGTCCTTTAAACTTGTATAGAGTGTATGTGTTGAACCGTTGCTCCGTTTTGAGTGTGCTCTATATGAAACTTGCTTGATTTCGCATGCAGTTTCATATTATCATGTTGCATCCTTGTGTTTGAGAGTGTTTGCTTGATGTTTGAATGTATTTTGCATCAATGCCATGTTTGACTTGTTTTGCTCATATCTTCTAGGCCGTAGCTCCGAATTAAATGAACTTTATATGTAACTTTACTAGAATCTCGTGTAGATCATCTTGGTGCATCTTAACTTGCTGTTTAACAACTTGAACATAATGTTTGTTCAGTTCTGGACCAATTTCTAAATTTGCATATGAGGACTTACCGGATTAGTTCTATGTTGTTTCCGGCCTCATTTAAACTTGCCTCGATGTGTTGCTCTTGTTTGCATCATCTCTTGCCATGAGTAGCTTCATGTAGCCTTTGTCATGCATCATACTTGAGTGTGCATCATGTCATGTATATGTGTGGTGTGTTTACCATGTTGTGTGCTTCTTCTCGATAGTTCTCGTTTCGTTGCGATCGTGAGGATTCGTTCGTCTACGCTTGGTTCGTCTTCGTGGCTTCATCTTATTCATGGACTCGTTCTTCTTCCTTGCGGGATTTCAGGCAAGATGACCGCCACCTTGGATCTCACTACTATCATTGCTATGCTAGTTGCTTCGTTCTATCGCTTTGCTGCGCTTCCTATCATTTGCTCTTCAAGCCTCCCAAATTGCCATGTCAGCCTCTAACCTTTTCACCCTTCCTAGCAAACCGTTGCTTGGCTATGTTACCGCTTTGCTCAGCCCCTCTTATAGCGTTGTTAGTTGCAGGTGAAGTTGAAGATTGCTCCATGGTGGACAGGATTATGTTGGGATATCACAATATCTCTTATATTATTAATGCATCTATATATTTGGTAAAGGGTGGAAGGCTCGGCCTTATGCTTGGTGTTTTGTTCCACTCTTGCCGCCCTAGTTTCTGTCATATCGGTATTATGTTCCTGGATTTTGCGTCCCTAACGCGGTTGGGTGATTTATGGGACCCCCTTGACAGTTCGCCTTGAATAAAACTCCTCCAGCAAGGCCCAATATTGGTTTTACCATTTGCCTACCACCTATACCTTTCCCTTGGGAGTAATTAACCTAAGGGTCATCTTATTTTAGCCCCCCCCGGGCCAATGCTTGTCTAAGTGTTGGTCCAAACTAGAGCACCGTGCGGGACCATCCCTTGGCAACTTGGGTTACGTCGGTACCTGTACGCTTCGCTTATCCGGTGTGTCCTGAGAACGAGATACGTGCGACTCCTATCGGGATTGTCGACACATCGGGCGGCTTTGCTGGTCTTGTTTTACCATTGTCGAAATGTCTTGTAAACCGGGATTCCGAGACTGATCGGGTCTTCCTAGGCTTATCATGGGCTAAGTTGGGACACCCCTGCAGGGTATAAACTTTCGAGAGCCGTGCCCGCGGTTATGTGGCAGATGGGAATTTGTTAATATCCGGTTGTAGATAACTTGACACCATATTCGAATTAAAACGCATCAACCGCGTGTGTATCCGTGATGGTCTCTTTTCGGCGGAGTCCGGGAAGTGAACACGGTTTTGGGTTATGATTGATGTAAGTAGGAGTTCAGGATCACCTCTTGATCATTGCTAGCTTCACGACCGTTCCTTTTGCTTCTCTTCTCGCTCTCATTTGCGTATGTTAGCCACCATATATGCTTAGTCACTGCTGCAACCTCACCACTTTAACCCCTTCCTTTCCCATTAAGCTTTGCTAGTCTTGATACCCATGGTAATGGGATTGCTGAGTCCTCGTGGCTCACAGATTACTACAACAACAGTTGCAGGTACAGGTTATGCGATGATCATGACGCGAGAGCGATGTTTGCTTGTTTTGGAGTTCTTCTTTTGCTTCTTCTTCGATCAGGGGATAGGTTCCAGGTCGGCAGCCTGGGCTAGCAAGGTGGATGTCGTTTGAGTTTCTGTTTGTGTTTCATCCATAGTCGGATGGTGCCCTTTTGTAAGATGATGTTGTATTCGTGTGGCATTGTATGCCTTATGTATGTATCCCTATGTATTATGTAATGTTGATGTAATGATATCCACCTTGCAAAAGCGTCTTCAAGATGCGCTTCTATCCTTGGTGGGACCTTCGAGTTCCTTTAGGATAGGGTCGCATCTTCGGCGTGACAATTTCTAAGGACAAAAGAAATCTCATATATGGAGAAGTCATCAGCATACATCTCAGCAAGTTGAACAAGTAGTTGGGGAACGTAGTATTTCAAAAAAATTCCTACGATCACGCAAGATCTATCTAGGAGATGCATAGCAATGAGAGGGGACAGTGTGTCCACGTACCCTCGTAGACTGAAAGCGGAAGCGTTTAGTAACGCGGTTTATGTAGTCGAACGTCTTCGCGATCCAACCGATCCAAGTACCAAACGTACGACACCTCCGCGTTCAGCACGCGTTCAGCTCGATGATGTCCCTTGTGCTCTTGATCCAGTTGAGGACAAGGGTGAGTTCTGTCAGCATGACGGCGTGGCGACGGTGATGATGATGTTACCTGCGTAGGGCTTCGCCTAAGCACTACGGCGATATGATCGAGGTGTGTAACTGTGGAGGAGGACACCGCACACGGCTAAGGCAAAACTTGGTGTGTCCTAGGGTGCCCCCTGCTCCCTTATATAAAGGAGGGAGGAGGTGGAGGAGGCCGGCCCTAGAGGGGGCGCGCCAAGGGGGGAGTCCTACTTGGACTCCCGGTCCAAGTAGGATTCGGCCCCCCTTTCCTATTTCAACAAGGAGGAGGAGGGAAGGGGGAAGAGGGGAGAAGGAAGGAGAGGGGCGCCACCCCCTCCAAGTCCAATTCAGACCAGCCCATGGGGGGCACCCCTTGAGGCTCTTCTCTCCTTTCCCTTAAAGCCCATTAAGTCCCATCAACTCCCCGGGGGGTTCCGGTAACCTCCCGGTACTCCGGAAAATACCCGAACTTCTCCGGAACCATTCCGATGTCCCAATATAGCTGAGGGAGTCCTGGATTAAGGGGTCCTCGGACAGCCGGACTATATACTTTGGCCTGACTGTTGGACTATGAAGATACAAGATTGAAGACTTCGTCCCGTGTCTGGATGGGACTCTCCTTTGCGTGGAAGGCAAGCTGGGATATTCGGATATGTAGATTTCCTTCTTTGTAACCGACTCTGTGTAACCCTTGCCCCCTCCGGTGTCTATATAAGCTGGAGGGTTTAGTCCGTAGGACAAGAACAATCATAATCATAGGCTAGCTTCTAGGGTTTAGGCTCTACGATCTCGTGGTAGATCAACTCTTGTAATACTCATATCATCAAGATCAATCAAGCAGGAAGTAGGGTATTACCTCCATTGGGAGGGCCCGAACCTGGGTAAAACATCGTGTCCCCTGCCTCCTGTTACCATTAGCCTTAGACGCATAGTTCGGGACCCCCTACCCGAGATCCGCCGATTTTGACACCGACATTGGTGCTTTCATTGAGAGTTCCACTGTGTCGTCCCGATAAGGCTTGATGGCTCGCCTCATTGTCAAGGATAACGTCACCTCCAGAGGATCCCTGGCTGTAGGCCAAACTCTCCGGCTGGGCGGTTTCGTCATGGCCGCCCGTTCGGCCGTCGCGCCGACGATGACATCGCAGGTCATCAAAAACAACCTCCGCATCAGCCCGGAATTCACCGAGCAGATGGATCCAATGGAGCTCTCCTCCTTGAACGAGCTCTTGGATCGCATCGCCCCTGTGGGAGTCGTTACGGATTATGATCGGATCGGGCTTAAACCCGACCTAAGGGAGATTAACTCTCCGCCGGTCACCCATCAGATAGCGGTGGTGGAGGAACAAAATGACAATTTTTCCTCTATTTTGAGGATGAACTATGTCCGGATTCTCGAGCTCTCTGAGCCGGATACCCGTCCACTGGAGGACGTGGCCCAGGCTCCAAACTTAGAATCAGGCAGCGGGCCACAAATATTAGGCAATATCCTGGAGCCCGAGCTGCCAAGCTCAGGAGCTCCTTCGCCCCTGGGTTCCAGATTGGGTCAGGACGTGGACTTAATTTCACCCACCCACCCAGACGCAAGCGATCTTTCCCACATCAGACAAGAGCCCCAAGATACAGTACACCACTTCTGGGCCAGACTCCTCCTTGTAATGAGCAAGGTTAAGGACTGTCACGAGGAAGATGCAATCTCATTCTTTTGCAAAAATTGCATGGACAAGGGAATTCTCAATGCCATAAGTCGCCGTGACATAGCACACTTTGCCAACCTGGCGGCCATCGTACAGAAGTACTGCACGATGGAAAGCGCCTGGAAGACCCAAACAAAATTCTGGGATGCTCCGGCCCTAACTACACCCCTCGTCCGAACTAAAACGGGTGCGCTCTCGCAAGTCACCCAACACAATTACAAAGAAGCCAAAGCCCTCTACAGGGTGTGGAACCGTACTGGAGGGATGGCTCAATAGGCCATGCAAAATTCACAGCACATCGGACACCATACCAACACATAGCCTTAGAGGATGTTGGATACTCCGACAGGTGGCCAAGAGCGGCGAGGACCTTCTCATCGACAATACCGATGACAATACCGCAAAGCATCATCCCCCAAAAAATAACAATACAGTACTGACCATCTTCGAGACTTTCTCCTCAAACAACAGGCTCAAGCGAGCGCTCCGCAGCCTCGCCGAAGTCTGCCACGTCGCAGCAATAAACCCGTGGAACGATACGGCCATAACCTTCAACGCCAGCGACGAACCTCAATTCTGAACAGTCTGAGCACCAGCCGCTTTGGTCCTTAGTCCAATAGTGGACGGATTCCGGCTTACTGAAGTGCTGATGGACGGCGGCAACGGATTAAACCTCATATATGAGGAAACTCTTAACAAAATGGAAATAGATAAGAGCCGCATCGAGCAAAGCAGCACGACCTTCAGGGGAATCATCCCTAGTCGGGAGGCACGATGCAGGGAAAATCACATTGGATGTGGTATTCGGCACACCGGAGAATTATAGGTCCAAAGAAATCACATTCCAAGTGGCCCTGTTTAGCAGTGGATACCACGCCCTCTTGGGGCGAGATGCATTCACAAGCTTCCAAACTATACCCCATTACGGGTACATGAAGCTCAAGATGCCGGGGCCCAATGGGATCATCACCCTAGCCAGTGATCCGGACATAGCACTCCGTGCCAAAAATAAAACTGCCGCACTAGCCCTAGAGGCATTATCCAAAGCCCTCGCGGCCGAAGAGTTAACTACACTGCATTCCGCAGTGGACAGGGACGACATGATACTCGACAAACAACCCAAGTCCACCTCTTTCAAACCAGCAGACGAAATAGTCAAATTCCAGGTCCACCCAACGGACCCTACAAAAACAGCATCAATTGGGGCACAACTGAACCCCACAATAGACGCTGCACTACGGGAGTTCTTGCGTGAAAATTGGGACATTTTCGCCTGGCATCCTTCAGACATGCCAGGTATCCCACGCAGGCTGGCCGAACATAGCCTAAACATACTAAAGGGATACAAGCCGGTCAAGCAGACTCTTCGGCGCTTTTCAGAACCCAAGCGACAAGCCATGGGAGAGGAGCTAGCCAAGCTACTTGAAGCCGGTTTCATCAGAGAAATAAAACATCCGGACTGGCTAGCAAACCTGGTGATGGTACCAAAGAAGGACAAATCCTAGCGCCTATGCGTTGATTTTCAAAGACCTTAATAAGGCTTGCCCTAAGGATCCCTTCCCCCTCCCGCACATCGATCAAATTATCGACGCTACCGCATGACACGATTCATTGTGTTTCCTCGACGCATACTCCGGATACCATCAAATCAAGATGGTGGAGTCCGATCAAGCCGCAACGGCATTTATCACTCCATGGTCCCTTCTGTTTTAACACCATGCCTTTCGGGCTAAAAAATGCCGGTGCAACCTATCAACGCATGATTCAGACATGCCTGGAAACACAAATCGGCAAAATAGTGGAGGCTTACGTAGATGATGTGGTCATTAAAACCAGACACGTCAAATCATTAATAGACGACTTGAGGCTTACGTTCGACAATCTCCGAACATACGACATCAAGCTTAACCCAAAAAAATGCATTACAAGCCGGAAAACTCTTGGGCTTTATTGTCTCCAATAGAGAAATCGAAGCAAATCCGGCTAAAATCCGAGCTCTGTCACAGTTGACTACCCCAATAGACCTCAAGCAAATCCAGAAATTAACTAGATGCGTGGCCGCCCTAAGCCGCTTTATCTCCCGATTAGGAGAAAAGGCGCTACCTCTTTATCGCCTTCTTCGACGCACCGAACACTTTGAGTGGACGGATGCGGCTACGGCGGGGCTGGAGGAAATAAAAGCCCTCTTGGCCACCAATCCAATTCTGGCAGTGCCAAATGTCGGCGAACCCATGTTGCTATACATAGCTGCAACACACCAAGTTGTAAGCGTAGTGCTCGTCGTCGAATGAGAGACAGATGGACATAAATTCTCATTACAAAAGCCGGTATACTACATATCCACTGTCCTCACTCCATGCAAGTCACGGTACCCACATTATCAAAAGATAGCATACACGGTCTTCATGGCATCCCGAAAACTACAACACTACTTTCAAGAGTGTTCAATCACGGTGGCCTCTGAAGTACCACTCAATGACTTAATAAATAACTGCGATGCCACGGGCCGGATTGCAAAATGGGCTATCGAGCTCCTCCCGTTCAACATAACATACAAACCATGGTGGGCCATTAACTCACAAGTACTAGCTAACTTCGTCGCCGAATGGACAGAAGCCGAACTCCCTAAAGAGTACGGCGCGTACTACAATTGGATCATGCACTTTGACGGATCTAAGATGCTAGCTGGTCTAGGGGCTGGCGTCGTCCTAACGTCCTCCACCGGAGATACAGTCCAATACGTACTCCAAATACTTTACACAGATTCCAACAATGCAGCAGAGTATGAGGCTCTGTTGCACGGTCTTCGGATGTCAGTCTCCATGGGCATTCAACGTCTCGAAGTACGTGGGGATTCAAATCTCGCAATATCTCAAATAAATGGAGACTTTGATGCCAAGGACCTGAAAATAGCGGCATTAAACCCAGACTAGTGAAATCCTTGAAGGAATCAGATACACATTGGGTCGAGGAGCTTGACTCCGTATTATGGGGGCTGCGGACCATGCCAAATCACACAACCGGATACACAACATTTTTATGGTGTACGGCGCAGAGGCAGTGCTACCCTACAATATCATCCATGATTCACCTAGAGTACGCATGTACGAAGAGAGAGAAGCCGAGCTGGATTGGCAGGACAACTTAGATGCCCTGGAGGAGGAGCGTGACGTCGCGAAGGCCCGTTCCGCATTCTATCAACGGCAGGCTCGAAGGTATCAAAGCAGAGAAGTGCGGGCCAAAACTTATAACATTGGTGAACTCGTTCTACGCCTGCCAGAGAAGAAAAAGGACAAGCTCAAGCCCAAGTGGGAGGGCCCCTTCATCATTGACAAAGTTCTCACTGGAGGTGCATACCATCTGTGTGATGCATCAGACAATCGACTCGAGTCGAACCCATGGAACGCGGCCAGGCTCCGAAGATTCTACGCCTAGTGCCGAACTCCGTGTTTGTCTCCTACCTCCGTCTCCCTTTTTAATTATATCCTCTCTCTCTGCCTTCTACATTTATAGCCTTAAAATCTTCAAGTATGCTTTGACCGCACACTATGGCCGCGCTATGCACGCTACATATACCCGGGGGCTTTGGCATTCCGATGTCCGAGTATAGCCTTCCAATATATCAATCTACATATACACTTCGGCATTCCGATGTCCGAATATAGCCTTCCAATATATCAATCTTTATGTACCGACCATTTCGAGACTCCTCGTCACGTCCTTGATCTCATCTGGGACTTTGAACAAACTTCGGTCATCAAAACACATAACTCATAATACAAATCGTCATCGAACGTTAAGCGTGCGGACCCTACGGGTTCGAGAACTATGTAGACATGACCGAGACACATCTCCAGTCAATAACCAATAGTGGAACGTGGATGCTCATATTGGCTCCTACATATTCTACGGAGATCTTTATCGGTCAAACCGCATAACAACATATGTTGTTCCCTTTGTCATTGGTATGTTACTTGCCCGAGATTCGATCGTCGGTATCATCATAACTAGTTCAATCTTGTTACAGGCAAGTCTCTTTACTCGTTCCGTAATGCTTAATCCCGCAACTAACTCATTATTCACATTGCTTGCAAGGCTTATAGTGATGAGCATTACCGAGAAGGCCCAGAGATATCTCTCCGAAAGATGGAGTGACAAATCCTAATCTTGATCTATGCCAACCCAACAAACACCTTCAGAGACACCTATAGAGCATCTTTATAATCACCCATTTACTGACTTTTGATAGCACACAAGGTGTTCCTCTGGTATTCGAGAGTTGCATAATCTCATAGTCTGAGGAACATGTATAAGTCATGAAGAAAGCAGTAGCAATGAAACTGTAACGATCATAATGCTAAGCTAACGGATGTGTCTTGTCCATCACATCATTCTCCTAATGATGTGATCCCGTTCATCAAATGACGACACATGTCTATGGTTAGGAAACATAACCATCTTTGATTAACGAGCTAGTCTAGTAGAGGCATACTAGGGACACTATGTTTTGTCTATGTATTCACACATGTACTAAGTTTTTGGTTAATACAATTCTAGCATGAATAATAAACATTTAACATGAAATACGGAAATAAATAATAACTTTATTATTGCCTCTAGGGCATATTTCCTTCAGTCTCCCACTTGCACTAGAGTCAATAATCTAGTTCACATCGCCAAGCACCAATAGTTCACATCTGTATGTAATTAACACCCATAGTTCACATCGCCATGTGACCAACAACCAAAGGGTTTACGAGAGTCAATAATCTAGTTCACATCGCTACATGATTAACACCCAAAGAGTACTAGGGTGTGATCATGTTTTGCTTGTGAGAGAAGTTTAGTCAACGGGTTTGCTAAATCCAGAGCCGTATGTATTTTGCAAATTTTCTATGTCTACAATGCTCTGCATGGAGATACTCTAGCTAATTGCTCCCGCTTTCAATATGTATCCATATTGAGACTTAGAGTCATCTGGATCGGTGTAAAAGCTTGCATCAACGTAACTCTTTACGATGAACTCTTTATCACCCCCATAACCGAGAAACATTTCCTTAGTCCTCACTAAGGATAATTTTGACTGCTATCCAGTGATCTACTCCTAGATCACTATTGTACCCCTTGCCAAACTCATGGCAAGGTACACAATAGGTCTGGTACACAACATATCATACTTTATAGAACCTATGACCGAGGCATAGGGAATGACTTTCATTCTCTTTCTATCTTCTGCCGTGGTCAGGCTTTGAGTCTTACTCAACTTTACATCTTGTAATACAGACAAGAACTCCTTCTTTGACTGGTCCATTTTGAACTCTTTCAAAAACTTGTCAAGGTATATACTCATTGAAAAATCTTATCAAGTGTCTTGATCTATCTCTATAGATCTTGATGCCCAATATGTAAGCAGCTTCACTGAGGCCTTTCTCTGAAAAATCTCCTTTCAAACTCTCCTTTATGCTTTCCAGAAAATTCTACATCATTTCCGATCAACAATATGTCATTCACATATACTTATCAAAAAGGATTTAGTGCTCCCACTCACTTTCTTTAAACACGGGCTTCATCGCAAGTCTGTATAAAACTATATGCTTTGATCAACTCATCAAAGCGTATATTCCAACTCTGAGGTGCTTGCACCAGTCCATAGATGGATCGCTGGAGCTTGCACACCTTGTTAGTACCTTTAGGATCGACAAAACCTTCTAGTTGCATCATATACAACTCTTTTTTAAGAAATATCCATTGAAGGAATGCAGTTTTGACATCCATTTGCCAGATTTTATAAAATATGGCAATTGCTAACATGATTCAGACGGATTTAAGCGTCGCTACAGTTGAGAAAATCCCATTGTAGTCAACACCTTGAACTTGTCGAAAACCTTTTGCGACAAGTAGAGCTTTGTAGATAGTCACACTACTATCAGCGTCCGTCTTCCTCTTGAAGATCCATTTATTTTCTATGGCTTGCCGATCATTGGGCAAGTCCACCAAAGTCCACACTTTGTTCTCATACATGGATCCCATCTCAGATTTCATGGCCTCAAGCCATTTCGCAGAATCTGGGCTCATCATCGCTTCCTCATAGTTCGTAGGTTCATCATGGTCTAGTAACATGACTTCCAGAACAGGATTACCATACCACTCTGGTGCGGACCATACTCTAGAAGACCTACGAGGTTCGGTAGTAACTTGATCTCAAGTTTCATGATCATCATCATTAGCTTCCTCACTAATTGGTGTAGGAATCACTGGAACTGATTTCTGTGATGAACTACTCTCCAATTCAGGAGAAGGTACAACTACCTCATCAAGTTCTACTTTCCTGCCACTCACTTCTTTCGAGAGAAACTCCTTCTCTAGAAAGGATCCAGTTTTAGTAACAAATATTTTGCCTTTGGATCTGTGATAGAAGGTGTACCCGACAGTTTCCTTTGGTATCCTATGAAGATGCACTTCTCCGATTTGGGTTTGAGCTTATCAGGTTGAAGCTTTTTCACATAATATTGCAGCCCCAAACTTTAAGAAACGACAACTTTGGTTTCTTGCCAAACCACAGTGCACAAGGCGTTGTCTCAACAGATTTTGATGGTGCCCTGTTTGAAGTGAATGCAACTGTCTCTAATGCATAACCCCAAAACGATAGTGGTAAACCGGTAAGAGACATCATAGATCGCACCATATCCAATAAAGTGCGGTTACGACGTTCAGACACACCATTACGCTGTGGTGTTCCAGGTGGCGTGATCTGTGAAACTATTCCACATTGTTTTAAATGAAGGCCAAACTCGTAACTCAAATATTCTCCTCCACGATTAGATCGTAGAAACTTTATTTTCTTGTTACGATGATTCTCCACTTCACTGTGAAATTCTTTGAACTTTTCAAATGTTTCAGACTTGTGTTTCATTAAGTAGATATACCCATATCTGCTCAAATCATTTGTGAAGGTCAGAAAATAACGATACCTGCCACAAGCCTCAACATTCATCGGACTGCATACATCGGTATGTATTATTTCCAATAAGTCATTAGCTTATTCCATTTGAAAGGATCAAGAAGAGGTGTCTAGAGGGGGGGGGGGGTGATTATACACTAAGTGAGAAAAGTTGCATTTTTTAATTTCTTTAGGTTGAAGTGGAGTTTTGGCACAAGTTTAACAATCACAATACATATCAAGCAAGCATGCAACGAGTATATGAGCAGCGGAAAGTAAAGCATGCAACTTGCAAGAATGTAAAGGGATGGGATTGGAGTGTGCAAACACAATTGGAGACACGGATGTTTTTGTCGTGGTTCCGATAGGTGGTGCTATCATACATCCACGTTGATGGAGACTTCAACCCACGAAGGGTAACAATTGCGCGAGTCCATGGAGGGCTCCACCAACAAAGGGTCCACAAAGAAGCAACCTTGTCTATCCCACCATGGCCGTCACCCACGAAGGACTTGCCTCACTAGCGGTAGATCTTCACAAAGTAGGCGATCTCCTTGCCCTTACAAACTCCTTGGTTCAACTCCACAATCTTGTCGGAGGCTCCCAAGTGACACCTAGCCAATCTAGGAGACACCACTCTCCAAGAAGTAACAAATGGTGCGTTGATGATGAACTCCTTGCTCTTGTGCTTCAAATGATAGTCTCCCCAACACTAAACTCTCTCTCACAGGATTTGGATTTGGTGGAAAGAAGATTTGAGTGGAAAGCAACTTGGGGAAGGCTAGAGATCAAGATTCATATGGTAGGAATGGAATATCTTGGTCTCAACACATGAGTAGGTAGTTCTCTCTCAGAAAATGAATGCTGGAAGTGTAGGCACGTTCTGATGGCTCTCTCCACGAATGAAGAGTGGGTGGAGGGGGTATATATAGCCTCCACACAAAATCTAACCGTTACACACAACTTGCCAGTCTCGGTGGGACCGAATCGTCAAACTCGGTCGGACCGATTTAGCAAATACTGTGACCGTTAGGATTTTCGGTGGGACCGACACGCAACTCGGTAGGACCGATATGGTTAGGGTTAGGGCATAACATAATCTCGGTGAGACCGATTACACAAACTCGGTGGGACCGATTTTGGTAATAAGCTAACCAGAGAGTTGGTCAGGCAAACTCGGTGGGACCGATTCGCTCATCTCGGTTTGACCGAAACGTTACGAAAGGGAAACAGAGAGTTTGCATTGCAATCTCGGTAGGACCGATTACACAAACTCGGTGAGGCCGATTTTGATAATGGACATACACAGAGAGATTACAATCCCATCTTGGTGAGACCGAGATCCCTATCAGTGAGACCGATTTGCCTAGGGTTTGTGGCAGTGGCTAAGACATTTGAACTCGGTGGCGCCAGGTAGAAAGAATCGGTGGGGCCGAGTTGGATTTTTGGTTTAAGTCATATGTGGATATGAGAAAGTAGTTGAGGGCTTTGGAGCATATCACTAAGCATTTTGAGCAAGTAAGCCATTAAGCAACACCTCATCCCCTCTTGATAGTATTGGCTTTTCCTATAGACTCAATGTGATCTTGGATCACTAAAATAGAAAGAGTAGAGTCTTGTGCTTGGAGGTTGAGCCAATCCTTTGTCCTTAGCATCTTGAAGGGGTTCCACATCCTCTAGTCCATCCATTGTTGAACTTATCTGAAACATACTAGGTAAAGGTATTAGTCCAACAGGAGATATGTTGACATTAATTACCAAAATCACCCAGGGAGCACTTGTGCTTTCAATCTCCCCCTTTTTGGTAATTGATGACAACATACATCAAAGCTTTAGATAAAGATATAGAGAATAACAAGTAAAGCTTTGGAAAGACATGTAACATGCATAGGCTCCCCCTACATGTATGCAATCATGTAAATATAGAATATAGGAGCGTGTGAATGCATAAGCAGGACAGAGTAAGCAATGTGTTACATGTATCTTGGCTATATGCATCAGAGCAAAAGATGTGAATATGGGAAATGTACCTTCATGCTCATGAGTCCTTCTTGCAAACAGTATGTACATTAGCAAGAGATCCTCATAAACATGACTGTGATGCATATACTTACCTTGTGGTCTTGAGTTGGCTTAGGATGGAATGAACCTGCGGAAACAAGGTTAGATAACATAGATGCACCTACTAGCCAGAGCAAACAAAAGAAACCACAAGAGAACCAGGACTGGGATGACATGTAGAGTGAGTACTAAGTACCACATTGAACATAGACATGTCCCCAAAGGTAAAGATGTGCAATGAATTCAAGGATTTCCTTCCCTTAGATGTCTTGCTCCCCCAGAATCTAGCATGGGATACTGGTAGAAGATAGGGAAAAGAAAATCAGAGCTAACCGAAAATCAGAGCTCAAGGTAAGACATGTGACTTCTCTCCTCTTGAACACCAAGCATCTGGGGTCCTCTCTCTGAAGGAAATATGCCCTAGAGGCAATAATAAAGTTATTATTTATTTCCTCATATCATGATAAATGTTTATTATTCATGCTAGAATTGTATTAACCAGAAACATGATACATGTGTGAATACATAGACAAAACATATAGTCACTAGTATGCCTCTACTTGACTATCTCATTGATCAAAGATGGTTATGTTTCCTGACCATAGACATGTGTTGTCATTTGATTAGTGGGATCACATCATTAGAAGAATGATGTGATTGACATGACCCATTCCGTTAGCCTAGCACTTGATCGTTTAGTATACTGCTATTGCTTTCTTCATGACTTATACATGTTCATGTAACTATGAGAATTATGCAACTCCCGTTTACTGGAGGAACACTTTGGGTACTACCAAACGTCACAACGTAACTGGGTGATTATAAAGGAGTACTACAGGTGTCTCCGAAGGTACATGTTGAGTTGGTGTATTTCGAGATTAGGTTTTGTCACTCTGATCGTCGGAGAGGTATCTCTGGGCCCTCTCGGTAATGCACATCATTATAAGCCTTGCAAGCAATGTGACCAATGAGTTGGTTGCACGATGATGCATTACGTAACGAGTAAAGAGACTTGCCGGTAACGAGATTTAACTAGGTATTGGATACCGACGATCAAATCTCGGACAAGTAACATACCGATGACAAAGGGAACAACATATGTTGTTATGCGGTTTGACCGATGAAGATCTTCGTAGAATGTCTAGGAACCAATATGGGCATCCAGGTCCCGCTATTGGTTATTGACCGAGAATAGTTCTAGGTCATGTCTACATTGTTCTCGAACCTATAGGGTCCGCATGCTTAACGTTACGATGACAGTTTTATTATGAGTTTATAAGTTTTGATGTACCGAAGTTTGTTCGGAGTCCCGGATGTGATCACGGACATGACGAGGAGTCTCGAAATGGTCGAGACATAAAGATTGATATATTGGACGACTATATTCGGACACGGGAAGTGTTCCGGGTGATTTCGGAGAAAACCGGAGTGCCAGAGGGGTTACCGAAACCCCCCGGGGAAGTATTGGGCCTTAGTGGGCCTGAGGGGAGAGAGAGGGCAGCAGCCCAGGAGGTGGCGCGCCCCCTCCCATGGGGAGTCCGAATTGGACTAGGGGAGGGGGGCACGGCCCCTCTTTCCCTCTCCCTCTCCCCCTCTTTCCTTCCCCCTTCCTCCTTCCTAGTTGGACTAGGAAAGGGGAGTCCTACTCCCACTAGGAGGAGGACTCCCCCCTCCTTGGCGCGCCCCAAGGGCCGGCCGGCCTCCCCCCTTTCTCCTTTATATATGGGGGCGGGTGGCACCCCATAGACACACAAGTTGATCTACGGATCGTTCCTTAGCCTTGTGCGGTGCCCCCCTCCACCATATTCCACCTCGGTCATATCGTCGCGGAGTTTAGGCGAAGCCCTGTGCCGGTAGAACATCATCATCGTCACCACGCCGTCGTGCTGACGGAACTCATCTCCGGAGCTTTGCTGGATCGGAGGCCGGAGATCGTCATCAAGCTGAATGTGTGCTGAACTCGGAGGCTCCGTACGTTCGGTGCTTGGATCGGTCGGATCGTGAAGACGTATGACTACATCAACCGCATTGTGCTAATGCTTCCGCTTACGGTCTACGAGGGTACGTGGACGAACACTCTCCCCTCTCGTTGCTATACCATCACCATGATCTTGCGTGTGCGTAGGAATTTTTTTGAAATTACTACGTTCCCCAACAGTGGCATCCGAGCCTAGGTCTTATGCGTTGATGTTATATGCACGAGTAGAACACAAGTGAGTTGTGGGCGATACAAGTCATACTGCTTACCAGCATGTCATACTTTGGTTCGGCGGTATTGTGAGATGAAGCGGCCCGGACCGACATTACGCGTACGCTTACGCGAGACTGGTTTCACCGTTACGAGCACTCGTGCTTAAAGGTGGATGGCGGGTGTCTGTCTCTCTCACTTTAGCTGAATCGAGTGTGGCTACGCCCGGTCCTTGCGAAGGTTAAAACAGCACCAACTTGATGAACTATTGTTGTGGTTTTTTGATGCGTAGGTAAGAACGGTTCTTGCTAAGCCCGTAGCAGCCACGTAAAATTTGCAACAACAAAGTAGATGACGTCTAACTTGTTTTTGCAGGGCATGTTGTGATGTGATATGGTCAAGACGTGATGCTATATTTTATTGTATGAGATGATCATGTTTTGTAACCGAAGTTATCGGCAACTGGCAGGAGCCATATGGTTGTCGCTTTATTGTATGAAATGCAAACGCCCTGTAATTGCTTTACTTTATCACTAAGCGGTAGCGATAGTCGTAGAAGCAATAGATGGCGTAACGACAATGATGCTACGATGGAGATCAAGGTGTCGCACCGGTGACGATGGTGATCACGATGGTGCTTCGAAGATGGAGATCACAAGCACAAGATGATGATGGCCATATCATATCACTTATATTGATTGCATGTGATGTTTATCCTTTATGCATCTTATCTTGCTTTGATTGACGGTAGCATTTTAAGATGATCTCTCACTTAATAATCAAGAAGTGTTCTCCCTGAGTATGCACCGTTGCGAAAGTTCTTCGTGCTGAGACACCACGTGATGATCGGGTGTGATAGGCTCTACGTTCAAATACAACGGGTGCAAAACAGTTGCACACGCGGAATACTCAGGTCATACTTGACGAGCCTAGCATATACAGATATGGCCTCGGAACACGGAGACCGAAACGTCGAGCGTGAATCATATAGTAGATATGATCAACATAGTGATGTTCACCATTGAAACTACTCCATCTCACGTGATGATCGGACATGGTTTAGTTGATTTGGATCACGTGATCACTTAGATGACTAGAGAGATGTCTGTCTAAGTGGGAGTTCTTAAGTAATATGATTAATTGAACTTAAATTTATCATGAACTTAGTACCTGATAGTATTTTTCTTGTCTATGTTTGTAGATAGATGGCTCGTGCTGTTGTTCCATTGAATTTTAATGCGTTCCTTGAGAAAGCAAAGTTGAAAGATGATGGTAGCAATTACACGGACTGGGTCCGTAACCTGAGGATTATCCTCATTGCTGCACAGAAAAGTTATGTCCTAGAAGCACCGCTGGGTGGCAGGCCTGCTGCTGATGCAACTGACGACGTTAAGAACGTCTGGCAGAGCAAAGCTGATGACTACTCGATAGTTCAGTGTGCCATGCTTTATGGCTTAGAACCGGGTCTTCAACGATGTTTTGAACGTCATGGAGCATATGAGATGTTCCAGGAGTTGAAGTTAATATTTCAAGAAAATGCCCGGATTGAGAGATATGAAGTCTCCAATAAGTTCTATAGCTGCAAGATGGAGGAGAATGGTTCTGTCAGTGAACACATACTCAAAATGTCTAGGTATAATAATCACTTGATTCAACTAGGAGTTAATCTTCCTGATGATAGTGTCATTGACAGAATTCTCCAATCACTGCCACCAAGCTACAAGAGCTTCGTAATGAACTATAATATGCAAGGGATGAACAAGACTATTCCCGAGCTCTTCGCAATGCTAAAAGCTGCGGAGGTAGAAATCAAGAAGGAGCATCAAGTGTTGATGGTTAACAAGACCACCAGTTTCAAGAAAAAGGGCAAAGGGAAGAAGAAGGGGAACTTCAAAAAGAACGGCAAGCAAGTTGCTGCTTAAGAGAAGAAACCCAAGTCTAGACCTAAGCCTGAAACTGAGTGCTTCTACTGCAAGCAGACTGGACACTGGAAGCGGAACTACCCCAAGTATTTGGCGGATAAGAAGGATGGCAAAGTAAACAAAGGTATATGTGATATACATGTTATTGATGTGTACCTTACTAATGCTCGCAGTAGCACCTGGGTATTTGATACTGGTTCTGTTGCTAATATTTGCAACTCGAAACAGGGACTACGGATTAAGGCGAAGATTGGCTAAGGACGAGGTGACGATGCGCGTGGGAAATGGTTCCAAAGTCGACATGATCGCGGTCGGCACACTACCTCTACATCTACCATCGGGATTAGTTTTAGACCTAAATAATTGTTATTTGGTGCCAGCGTTGAGCATGAACATTATATCTGGATCTTGTTTGATGCGAGACGGTTATTCATTTAAATCAGAGAATAATGGTTGTTCTATTTATATGAGTAATATCTTTTATGGTCATGCACCCTTGAAGAGTGGTCTATTTTTATTGAATCTCGATAGTAGTGATACACATATTCATAGTGTTGAAACCAAAAGATGCAGAGTTGATAACGATAGTGCAACTTATTTGTGGCACTGCTGTTTAGGTCATATCGGTGTAAAGCGCATGAAGAAACTCCATACTAATGGGCTTTTGGAATCACTTGATTATGAATCACTTGGTACTTGCGAACCGTGCCTTATGGGCAATATGACTAAAACGCCGTTCTCCGGAACTATGGAGCGAGCAACTGATTTGTTGGAAATCATACATACTGATGTGTGTGGTCCAATGAATGTTGAGGCTCGCGGCGGATATCGTTATTTTCTCACCTTCAGAGATGATTTGAGCAGATATGGGTATATCTAATTAATGAAACACAAGTCTGAAACATTTGAAAAGTTCAAAGAATTTCAGAGTGAAGTGGAAAATCATCGTAACAAGAAAATAAAGTTTCTACGATCTGATCGTGGAGGAGAATATTTGAGTTACGAGTTTGGTCTACACTTGAAACAATGCGGAATAGTTTCGCAACTCACGCCACCCGGAACACCACAATGAAATGGTGTGTCCGAACGTCGTAATCGTACTTTACTGGATATGGTGCGATCTATGATGTCTCTTACTGATTTGCCGCTATCGTTTTGGGGTTATGCTTTAGAGACGGCCGCATTCACGTTAAATAGGGCACCATCAAAATCCGTTAAGACGACACCTTATGAACTGTGGTTTGGCAAGAAACCAAAGTTGTCGTTTCTTAAAGTTTGGGGCTGTGATGCTTATGTGAAGAAACTTCAACGAGATAAGCTCGAACCCAAATCGGAGAAATGTGTCTTCATAGGATACCCAAAAGTGATTATTGGGTACACCTTCTATCACAGATCTGAGGGCAAGATTCTCGTTGCTAAGATCGGATCCTTTCTAGAGAAGAAGTTTCTCTCGAAAGAAGTGAGTGGGAGGAAAGTAGAACTTGATGAGATAATTGTATCTACTCCCTTATTGGAAAGTAGTTCATCACAAGAACCGGTTCCTGTGACGACTACACCAATCAGTGAGGAAGCTGATGATATTGATCATGAAACTTCAGATCAAGTTTCTACTGAACCTCGTAGGTCTACCAGAATAAGATCTGCACCAGAGTGGTATGGTAATCCTATTCTGGAAGTCATGTTACTTGACCATGATGAACCTACGAACTATGAGGAAGCGATGATGAGCCCAGATTCCGCAAAATGGCTAGAGGCCATGAAATCTGAGATGGGATCCATGTATGAAAACAAAGTATGGACTTTGGTTGACTTGCCCGATGATCGGCAAGCCATTGAGAATAAATGGATCTTTAAGAAGAATACTGACGCTGATGGTAATGTAACTGTCTATAAAGCTCGACTTGTTGCGAAAGGTTTTCGACAAGTTCAAGGGGTTGACTACGATGAGACTTTCTCACCCGTGGCGATGCTTAAGTCTGTCCGAATCATGTTAGCTATTGACGCATTTTATGATTATGAAATTTGGCAGATGGATGTAAAAACTGCATTCCTGAATGGATTTCTGGAAGAAGAGTTGTATATGATGCAACCGGAAGGTTTTATCGATCCTAAGGGAGCTAACAAAGTATGCAAGCTCCAGCGATCCATTTATGGACTGGTGCAAGCATCTCGGAGTTGGAATAAACGTTTTGATAGTGTGATCAAAGCATATGGTTTTATACAGACTTATGGAGAAGCCTGCATTTACAAGAAAGTGAGTGGGAGCTCTGTAGCATTTCTGATTTTATATGTAGATGACATATTATTAATTGGAAATGATATAGAATTTCTGGATAGCATAAAGGGATACTTGAATAAAAGTTTTTCAATGAAAGACCTCGGTGAAGCGGCATACATATTGGGCATCAAGATCTATAGAGATAGATCAAGACGCTTAATAGGACTTTCACAAAGCACATACCTTGACAAAATTTTGAAAAAGTTCAAAATGGATCAGGCAAATAAAGGTTTCTTGCCTGTGCTACAAGGTGTGAAGTTGAGTCAAACTCAATGCCCGACCACAGCAGAAGATAGAGAGAAAATGAAAGATGTTCCCTATGCTTCAGCCATAGGCTCTATCATGTATGCAATGTTGTGTACCAGACCTGACGTATGCTTAGCAATAAGCTTGGCAGGAAGGTACCAAAGTAATCCAGGAGTGGATCACTGGACAGCGGTCAAGAACATCCTGAAATACCTGAAAAGGACTAAGGATATGTTTCTCGTATATGGAGGTCACAAAGAGCTAGTCGTAAATGGTTACGTCGATGCAAGCTTTGACACTGATCCAGACGATTCTAAATCGCAAACCGGATACGTGTTTTTATTAAACGGTGGAGCTGTAAGTTGGTGCAGTTCTAAACAAAGCGTCGTGGCGAGATCTACATGTGAAGCGGAGTACATAGCTGCTTGTGAAGCAGCAAATGAAGGAGTCTGGATGAAGGAGTTCATTTCCGATCTAGGTGTCATACCTAGTGCATCGGGACCAATGAAGATCTTCTGTGACAATACTGGTGCAATTGCCTTGGCAAAGGAATCCAGATTCCACAAGAGGACCAAGCACATCAAGAGACGCTTCAATTCCATTCGGGACCAAGTCCAAGTGGGAGACATAGAGATTTGCAAGATACATACGGACCCGTTGACTAAGCCTCTCTCATGAGCAAAACATGATCAACACCAAGACTCCATGGGTTTTAGAATCATTACTATGTAATCTAGATTATTGACTCTAGTGCAAGTGGGAGACTGAAGGAAATATGCCCTAGAGGCAATAATAAAGTTATTATTTATTTCCTCATATCATGATAAATGTTTATTATTCATGCTAGAATTGTATTAACCGGAAACATGATACATGTGTGAATATATAGACAAAACATATAGTCACTAGTATGCCTCTACTTGACTAGCTCATTGATCAAAGATGGTTATGTTTCCTGACCATAGACATGTGTTGTCATTTGATTAGTGGGATCACATCATTAGAAGAATGATGTGATTGACATGACCCATTCCGTTAGCCTAGCACTTGATCGTTTAGTATACTGCTATTGCTTTCTTCATGACTTATACATGTTCCTGTAACTATGAGAATTATGCAACTCCCGTTTACCGGAGGAACACTTTGGGTACTACCAAATGTCACAACGTAACTGGGTGATTATAAAGGAGTACTACAGGTGTCTCCGAAGGTACATGTTGAGTTGGAGTATTTCGAGATTAGGTTTTGTCACTCTGATCGTCGGAGAGGTATCTCTGGGCCCTCTCGGTAATGCACATCATTATAAGCCTTGCAAGCAATGTGACCAATGAGTTGGTTGCGGGATGATGCATTACGTAACGAGTAAAAAGACTTGCCGGTAACGAGATTGAACTAGGTATTGGATACCGACGATCAAATCTCGGACAAGTAACATACCGATGACAAAGGGAACAATGTATGTTGTTATGCGGTTTGACCGATAAAGATCTTCGTAGAATATGTAGGAACCAATATGGGCATCCAGGTCCCGCTATTGGTTATTGACCGAGAATAGTTCTAGGTCATGTCTACATAGTTCTCGAACCCGTAGGGTCCGCACGCTTAACGTTACGATGACAGTTTTATTATGAGTTTATAAGTTTTGATGTACCGAAGTTTGTTCGGAGTCCCGGATGTGATCACGGACATGACGAGGAGTCTCGAAATGGTCGATACATAAAGATTGATATATTGGACGACTATATTCGGACACCGGAAGTGTTCCGGGTGATTTCGGAGAAAACCGGAGTGCCGGGGGGGTTACCGGAACCCCCCGGGGAAGTATTGGGCCTTAGTGGGCCTGAGGGGAGAGAGAGGGCAGCAGCCCAGGAGGTGGCATGCCCCCTCCCATGGGGAGTCCGAATTGGACTAGGGGAGGGGGGCGCGGCCCCTCTTTCCCTCTCCCTCTCCCCCTCTTTCCTTCCCCCTTCCTCCTTCCTAGTTGGACTAGGAAAGGGGAGTCCTACTCCCACTAGGAGGAGGACTCCCCCCTCCTTGGCGCGCCCCAAGGGCCGGCAGGCCTCCCCCCTTGCTCCTTTATATACGGGGGCGGGGGGGGGGGCACCCCATAGACACACAAGTTGATCTACGGATCGTTCCTTAGCCGTGTGCGGTGCCCCCCTCCACCATATTCCACCTCGGTCATATCGTCACGGAGTTTAGGCGAAGCCCTGCGCCGGTAGAACATCATCATCGTCACCAAGCCGTCGTGCTGACGGAACTCATCTCCGGAGCTTTGCTGGATCGGAGGCCGGAGATCGTCATCGAGCTGAACGTGTGCTGAACTCGGAGGCTCCGTACGTTCGGTGCTTGGATCGGTCAGATCGTGAAGACATACGACTACATCAACCGCGTTGTGCTAATGCTTCCGCTTACGGTCTATGAGGGTACGTGGACGAACACTCTCCCCTCTCGTTGCTATACCATCACCATGATCTTGCGTGTGCGTAGGAATTTTTTTGAAATTACTACGTTCCCCAACACTCTCCCCTTGAGTATTCTCTCCCCCTATAGATATGATTAAGCTTTGATGTGATCTCTCTCTCCCCCTTTGACATCAATTTCCAAGAAGGGTTCTTCTTGTAACATCCCAAATTTTCAATTTGGAATGTTATACTTAGATCATCATTGCATAGCATATTTTGTTGCATTGTTGGCTCGATCCAAGAAATTCTACGCAACTCAAGGACCCACGGAGAGAGTTGGGGATTTCGTTATTTTCATATTTGAGTTTTCTCAAATTTTGAAAATAGGATCATTTGATTTTATTTATTTTATCTTCAATTATTTCTACTACCAAAATTTCAGAGAGGAAATAAAATGACTTTCCCAAAATAAAAAATAATGAAGATTTAATAAAAAAATCAAATAAGATTTATTTTGGAGTTTTTCACCATTTATTTGAATTTAGGAAAAATGCGCGTTTTTCAAAATTGCATTTAGGCCCCAAAAATATGTTCCTCTTGTCCGGCTTGATTTTAGAAGCCGGGGAAAACTTATTTCAGGATTTTTGGAGTACGTTTAGTATTTCTTTCGTTTGATTTTCTGCGCGTAATTATTAAAAAAAACGCGAACCGACCTTGGGCTGTGCCCGAGCGGGACTCCGCCCGGGGGCGCCTTTAAATAGCGCCGCCTTGAGGCCCCAGGCCCGTCAGCCGCCGCCGCCCCAGCCCACCCGCCGCCGCCGCCGGCCCACCCCGCCCAAACCCTAACCCTAACCCTAGCGCCGCCGCCGCTAGATCCGCCGCCGCCGCCGCCCGCCGCCTGCCGGAGCCGGAGCCGCCGCCGGAACCCGCCGCCACCGCCGCCGACCCCGCCGACCCCGCCGCCGAGGTTCGCCGCCGCCTCGTTTTGCATACCGCCGGTTTTTTTTTAAAAAACCGAAAGATTTTCTTCGGTTTTTTTTCGGTTTATTTTATTAGATTGGTTTTTTTCGGTTCGGTTAAATCGCGAGCGTTCACCCGTTCGTTCGTTTTAACGAACGTGTTCGTCAGATTAGGCTTAGTTAACGAACGTTCGTTCGTTAACCCGTTCGTCGTTTTTCTTTTTCTCGGATTTAATCCGCGATTTTTCTGATCGCGATTCCTGATCCGATTTTCGTTTTAGTATTACTTTTCGGTCGTTTATCGGAATCAGGCGATTCAAGCGCCTGGAGTTTCGTCTCGAAACCCTCTTTCCGAATAATCAACTTAAACAAGTTTTGCTTCTGTAAAAATTGACTTAGATCCAGATAGTAAAACGAAGCTGTTTTCTTTCGCCGTTTGATTTCCATTGCTTCGTTTGTTTTGTTTCTTTTTGCAAACCGGAGTTCTTAAGTTGAACTTTCTGGTTAGATCTTTTATTCGAGTTTTTACCTGTGCATTAGATGAGTACTTATTGTATGTTTGTTTGTTTGTCTGCAATAGAATACCCGGAGTGCGCCGCCTGTTACTTCGAGTCTCTAGGTTTCGCGGATCATCAGCAAGGTAAGTAACACTTTGATCATACTTTTCTCATACCCAGTTTTTATGCATTAGATCAATCCTCAAACATTGCATGATTAGGATCTAATTAAATTGTGGGTTATGGGAAGTAGTTGAGGTAGTACCTATTACCTGTTTTATTTTCAAACCCCTGGGAGTTACTTCTACGTTTGCTTATTATGCCAGGCTATGCTAGTAGACGTGGATTGGGTGAGTGAATTTCCATGACAGATGTGAGATTGTTAATTTAATGGTTTATTTAAGGTGGCAACTTAAACACACATATGGGTGGATTGAGGCACCTGGTTTCCAGGACTTGCCTGTTTTTCTTCGGACCGCCACCCAGGCTCAAAGGGATCATAAGATTATTCATGCTAGAAACTTCCGTGTGTAGCCACATGCTATTATGGGCTCTAGCATAGTTGATTAAGTCGTGCGAACTCTTACAGGGTAGACTAGCAGATGTAGGGGATGTAGGTTGGTACGGTCTACCCTTTACGTAAGGTGTAAGTGCTTCTGAAAGACTATGTCTCGGTCATCCGTTTCTCAAACGTCATGAAGTGCGAGGAAGTCAAACGGAGGCGATCAAGTCATGTGGGGAAAAGTGCGCAAACCTCTGCAGAGTGTATAAACTAATCATGGTTAGCCGTGTCCCCGGTTATGGACATCTAGAGTATCTAGTACTTGGATATCATGTGAATCTCATCATGTTACTTCTAATTAATATTGTTGGGATGTTAATGAGTACTTTTAATTGGGATTGAGAATGCTGTCAACCATTCTCAATGTTTAACAACCACCATGATAGTTAAATATATTTATTCCTTTGCAGTAGGGAAAAATTGGCTTTACACAAAACTGTAACCATAGAGCTTTTCCACCAGCCAAATATGCATGTAGTATAGCTTATTCCATCATATTTTCCTCTATGTGTTACATTGCCAGCATATTCCATGTGCTGACCCGTTTTCGGGCTGCAACTTTTCATGTTGCAGACTTTTCAGACGATGAGTAAGGTGCTTAGGTCGTGGTTCTATACTCAGTGATGCCGTTGGAGTTGATGGACTCGCTTATCTTCCAAGTCTTCCGCTATTATCGTATTTAGATGGCCTTAAGCCATATTTATTTCAATAAGTTCTCTCTTGAGACATTCGATGTAATAAGTGTGTGATTGCTACTCTGTTATAAATCCTCCAAGTACTGTGTGGTGTCAGCATTACTGATCCAGGGATGACACTGAGCACAGAGATCAGACTGTTTGAGGTCTGGTCGCTACAAAGATGGTATCAGAGCACACGCTGACTGTAGGACACGGCCACTAAGCTAAAGCCCTAGATCACTACTCTTTCTTCTCATTTCTGACTCCTCATCCTTTCTATTCTTTAGGATGGCGGATGCAAGGATCAAGTTCACACAACCAGATGAAGACTCACCTTTTGGATATCACTTGAAGGAAGTCACTAGATACCTGAACATAGGAGTACCAAGCTTCACTGGAACCTTCAACGCCACTTTACCCGAAGAGGAGCGCTGGATGATTCAAGTCTACATTCCAGGAAGGACATTTGCACCAGTCACGGAGCCAATAGAGTTTACCTTTGATGCACCAACATGGAGCCTAGGAAAGAGCATGGCAGCCCACATTGCCATGGGACTAATTGGAGAAGTTTACCATAAGGATCTCAAGAATACTATCTATCAGATTTGTGGGCATCGAGATGAGCATTGGGAGATGATCAACACCAGGAAGGACAGATCAATCGCAGCTTATATCCAGGAATTAAATCAACACATCCGACGCCAGGAGAATCAAATGTGCGCAGATCTGGAGGATCTGCAGAAGGCTATGACTAAGATCAAGGAGCTAGAAGAGGAACTCAAGGCTACACGTAAAGATTATATGGAAGAAATCATCGCTCTAGTAAGACAGAACGACGACCTTAAGGAGAAGATTGGAGTATTCATGGGAGGTTCAGCACCCAGAGGAGAAGAGGATGAACCTACTTGTCCAGATAATTATATCATCATCGACGACACCGATTCGGATCCCGACGATAGTGATGATGACTATGTTGATGAAGCTGGAGCAGATATCATGGAATGTTCATCGGAGCAGTTTTTCTAGTTGACCACCATAACAGTAGTAGAATTTTCCACCATTTAATTAGTTTTAGTCCAAGCACTTTTGTAACGATAGTTAGACCATTGTATGCCCTTGTTTGAATTGATTGGAGTGATATTGTGTGCTTTTGTCTCATGTGCATATGGGTAGTGTTATCTCACTAGACCTCATTCTATTCTTAACTCTCCTCTCCTCTTTAAACCCTCAGATGCCTCCGAGACGCGACCCTGAATTTGTTTTCCTGCCAGAGATCACTCAGTTGATTCAGCAGCAGAATGCCCTGATTCAAACATTGGTACAGAACCAAGGCAACAACAACAACAACAACCCACCACCACCACCACCACCTGTTGACCATCTGGCACGTTTCTTAAGGCTGAATCCGCCGGTGTTTTCCAGTAGCACCGAGCCGATAGTAGCAGATGATTGGCTCCGTAAGGTAGGGAGGGAGTTGACCACTGCAGGATGTACAGATGGAGAAAAGGTGAAGTTTGCTGCACATCAACTTGACGGACCCGCAGCAACATGGTGGGAGAATTTTACAACCACTTACCCTATAGACACTGTCACATGGAATCAGTTTCAGCAAGCTTTCTGTACTGCCCATGTTTCGGCAGGAGCTATGGCCATGAAGAAGCGTGAGTTCCGCAACTTACGACAAGGAGGACGGACAGTTGGCCAGTATGTGGATGATTTCAGTAAGCTAGCACGTTATGCCCCAGATGATGTTGCTACGGATGCAGCTAAGTAGGAGAAGTTTCTTGAGGGATTGAATGATGAGCTGAGCATGCAGTTGATGGTAGCCACATTCAATAACTACCAGGAGTTAGTAGATCGTGCTCTTATGATTGAGGGAAAGCAGCAACAGATTGACAATCGTAAGAGGAAGTATGGACAGGGGAAGTACAATTCTGGAGCTCAGCAGAAACTACACTTTACCCCAAAGTCAGGAGGACAGTTTCAGCATACTCACGGAGGGGGCAGCTCGCACAATCATAATGGCACAAAGAATGGGAGCGGGAATGGAGGAATCAATGGACAAAGCCGCACCAACCCGCCAACACCATCCAAGGTAGACCTGAGCCATATCACTTGTTATAAGTGCCGTAAGACTGGGCATTATGCAAAGGATTGCCCAGAAGCCCAAAATGGTAATGGCAATGGAAGCTCAGGAAAGAAGCCGAACCCTTTCAACAGAGGACAAGTGAACCACGTTACCGTGGAGGAGGTTGAAGCCCAGCCAGACGCAGAATAGGTAAGTTTTTGGTTAAGACATTTACTGCAGTTGTTCTTTTTGATACTGGTGCTTCGCATTCATACATATCAAGGGGATTTGTGGATAAATGTAAGCTACCAACCCAAGCCCTTAGGTCACCCATGCTAGTAACCTCACCCGGAGCAGAGTATATGGCTAGTACATGGTGTGATCGACTGCCATTAAGGATTGGACACCATGTATTTCCCTCGGACCTAATAGTTCTGGAATCACAAGGTTTGGATGTGATATTAGGCATGGATTGGTTATCAAAGTATGGAGGGAATATAGATTGCGCCAGTAAGTCGATTTTGCTTATGACACCAGAAGAAAGAAGAATCAAGTATGTATCACGGCATGAGCCGAGAAGAGCACATGTAAATTCCTTATCAGGAGTTGTGCAGGAGGAAGTACCAGTGTTAAGGGATTTCCCCGATGTATTTCAAGAAGAGTTGCCAGGCATGCCACCGGATAGAGATATTGAGTTCTAAATTGAACTACTACCAGGCACTGGGCCGATATCTAAGAGACCGTATAGGATGCCAGCCCAAGATTTGGAGGAAATTAAGAAGCAGATTAAGGAGTTGTTGGACAAAGGTTTTATTCGCCCAAGTTCTTCGCCTTGGGAATCGCTAGTACTTCTAGTGGAGAAGAAGGATGGATCGTTAAGGATGGTTGTGGATTATCGCGGATTGAATGAAGTAACAATCAAGAATAAGTACCCACTACCGATGATCAATGATCTGTTTGATCGGTTGCAAGGAGCTAAGGTGTTTTCCAAGATCGATTTGCGATCAAGGTACCATCAGTTGAAGATTCGGAAGTTGATTTTGCAAGAGGCACATGATTCACCATATTCGATTCACCCAGGAAATACCAAGATGTATTTGGATTTGAAGGAAACTTTCTGGTGGACCGGAATGAAGAAGGATATTGCAGAGTATGTAGCAGTTTGTGATGTATGTCAGAGGGTGAAGGCAGAACATCAGAAGCCAGCAAGATTGTTACAACCATTGCCTATACCCGAATGGAAGTGGGATAAACTAGGCATGGATTTCATTACGGGATTGCCCAGGACTCGTCCAGGCTATGACTCGATTTGGGTTGTAGTCGATCGTTTGACGAAGGTAGCTCATTTCATTCCAGTAAAGACCACCTACAGCAGTGCCAAATTGGCTAAGATATACATGACAAGGATTGTATGTTTGCATGGAGTTCCGAGGAGTATCGTATCGGATAGAGGAACCCAATTCACCTCAAAGTTCTGGAAGCAGTTGCACGAAACATTGGGAACCGGGCTGGAGTTTAGGACAACTTTCCACCCACAGACAGATGGACATACCGAGAGAGTCAATCAGATTTTGGAGGATATGCTTAGAGCTTGTGCCTTGGATTATGGATCAAGTTGGGATGAAAACTTGCCATATGCAGAGTTTGTTGGGGAACGTAGTAATTTCAAAAAATTTCCTACGCACACGCAAGATCATGGTGATGACATAGCAACGAGAGGGGAGAGTATTGTCCACGTATCCTCGTAGACCGTAAGCGGAAGCGTTATGACAACGCGGTTGATGTAGTCGTACGTCTTCACGATCCGACCGATCCAAGTACCGAACGTACAGCACCTCCGAGTTCAGCACACGTTCAGCTCGATGACGATCCCCGAGCTCCGATCCAACAAAGTGTCGGGGATGAGTTCCATCAGCACAACGGCATGGTGACGATGATGATGCCCTACGGTGCAGGGCTTCGCCTAAACTCCGCGACGATATGACCGAGGTGGAATATGGTGGAGGGGGGCACCTCACACGGCTAAGGAACGATCCGTAGATCAACTTGTGTGTCCTAGGGTGCCCCCTACCCCCGTGTATAAAGGAGCAAGGGGGGAGGCCGGCCGGCCCTAGAGGGCGCGCCAAGGGAGGAGGAGTCCTCCTCCTAGTAGGAGTAGGACTCCCTCTTTCCTACTCCTACTAGGAGGGGGAAAGGAAGGGGGAGAGGGAGAGGGAAAGAGGGGGGCGCCGCCCCCCTCCTATTCCAATTCGGACCAGAGGGGGAGGGGGCGCGCGGCCCATGCTGGCTGCCCCTCTCTCTCTCCACTAAGGCCCATAGGGCCCATTAATTCTCCCGGGGGGGGGGGGGGGGTTTCGGTAACCCTCCCGCACTCCGGTTTTCTCCGAAAACGTCTGGAACACTTCCGGTGTCCGAATATAGTCGTCCAATATATCAATCTTTATGTCTCGACCATTTCGAGACTCCTCGTCATGTCCGTGATCACATCCGGGACTCCGAATAAACTTCGGTACATCAAAACTTATAAACTCATAATAAAACTGTCATCTTAACGTTAAGCGTGCGGACCCTACGGGTTCGAGAACTATGTAGACATGACCCAAAACTATTCTCGGTCAATAACCAATAGCGGAACCTGGATGCCCATATTGGTTCCTACATATTCTACGAAGATCTTTATCGGTCAAACCGCATAACAACATACGTTGTTCCCTTTGTCATCGGTATGTTACTTGCCCGAGATTCGATCATCGGTATCCAATACCTAGTTCAATCTCGTTACCGGCAAGTCTCTTTACTCGTTACGTAATGCATCATTCCGTAACTAACTTATTAGCTACATTGCTTGCAAGGCTTATAGTGATGTGCATTACCGAGAGGGCCCAGAGATACCTCTCCGACAATCGGAGTGACAAAACCTAATCTCGAAATATGCCAACCCAACATGTACCTTTGGAGACACCTGTAGTACTCCTTTATAATCACCCAGTTACGTTGTGACGTTTGGTAGCACCCAAAGTGTTCCTCCGGTAAACGGGAGTTGCATAATCTCATAGTTACAGGAACTTGTATAAGTCATGAAGAAAGCAATAACAATATACTAAACGATCAAGTGCTAGGCTAACGGAATGGGTCATGTCAATCACGTCATTCTCCTAATGATGTGATCCCATTAATCAAATGACAACACATGTCTATGGTTAGGAAACATAACCATCTTTGATTAATAAGCTAGTCAAGTAGAGGCATACTAGTGACGTTGTGTTTGTCTATGTATTCACACATGTATTATGTTTCCGGTTAATACAATTCTAGCATGAATAATAAACATTTATCATGATATGAGGAAATAAATAATATCTTTATTATTGCCTCTAGGGCATATTTCCTTCAGTCTCCCGCTTGCACTAGAGTCAATAATCTAGATTACATAGTAATGATTCTAACACCCATGGAGTCTTGGTGCTGATCATGTTTTGCTCATGAGAGAGGCTTAGTTAGCGGGTCTACAGCATTCAGATCCGTATGTATCTTGCAAATTTCTATGTCTCCCACTTGGACTTGGTCCCAGATGGAATTGAAGCGTCTCTTGATGTGCTTGGTCCTCTTGTGAAATCTGGATTCCTTTGCCAAGGCAATTGCACCAGTATTGTCACAGAAGATCTTCATTGGTCCCGATGCACTAGGTATGACACCTAGATCGGAAATGAACTCCTTCATCCAGACTCCTTCATTTGCTGCTTCTGAAGCAGCTATGTACTCCGCTTCACATGTAGATCCCGCCACGATGCTTTGTTTAGAACTGCACCAACTTACAACTCCACCGTTTAATAAAAATACGTATCCGGTTTGCGATTTAGAATCGTCCGGATCAGTGTCAAAGCTTGCATCGACGTAACCATTTATGACTAGCTCTTTGTCACCTCCATATACGAGAAACATATCCTTAGTCCTTTTCAGGTATTTCAGGATGTTCTTGACCGTTGTCCAGTGATCCACTCCTAGATTACTTTGGTACCTTCCTGCCAAGCTTATTGCTAAGCACACGTCAGGTCTGGTACACAACATTGCATACATGATAGAGCCTATGGATGAAGCATAGGGAACATCTTTCATTTTCTCTCTATCTTCTGCTGTGGTCGGGCATTGAGTTTGACTCAACTTCACACCTTGTAGCACGGGCAAGAACCCTTTCTTTGCCTGATCCATTTTGAACTTTTTCAAAATTTTATCAAGGTATGTGCTTTGTGAAAGTCCTATTAAGCGTCTTGATCTATCTCTATAAATCTTGATGCCCAATATGTAAGCAGCTTCACCGAGGTCTTTCATAGAAAAACTTTTATTCAAGTATCCCTTTATGCTATCCAGAAATTCTATATCATTTCCAATTAATAATATGTCATCTACATATAATATCAGAAATGCTACAGAGCTCCCACTCACTTTCTTGTAAATACAGGCATCTCCAAAAGTCTGTATAAAACCATATGCTTTGATCACACTATCAAAGCATTTATTCCAACTCCGAGATGCTTGCACCAGTCCATAAATGGATTGCTGGAGCTTGCACACTTTGTTAGCACCTTTTGGATCAACAAAACCTTCTGGCTGCATCATATACAACTCTTCTTCCAGAAATCCATTCAAGAATGCAGTTTTGACATCCATTTGCCAAATTTCATAATCATAAAATGCAACAATAGCTAAAATGATTCGGACAGACTTAAGCATCGCTACGGGTGAGAAAGTCTCATCGTAGTCAACCCCTTGAACTTGTCGAAAACCTTTCGCAACAAGTCGAGCTTTATAGACAGTTACATTACCATCAGCGTTAGTCTTCTTCTTAAAGATCCATTTATTCTCAATGGCTTGCCGATCATTGGGCAAGTCAACCAAAGTCCATACTTTGTTCTCATACATGGATCCCATCTCAGATTTCATGGCCTCTAGCCATTTAGCGGAATCTGGGCTCATCATCGCTTCCTCATAGTTCGTAGGTTCATCATGGTCAAGTAACATGACTTCCAGAATAGGATTACCGTACCACTCTGGTGTGGATCTTACTCTGTAGACCTACGAGGTTCAGTAGAAACTTGATCTGAAGTTTCCTGATCAATATCATTAGCTTCCTCACTAATTGGTGTAGTTGTCACAGGAACCGGTTCTTGTGATGAACTACTTTCCAATAAGGGAGCAGGTACAGTTACCTCATCAAGTTCTACTTTCCTCCCACTCACTTCTTTCGAGAGAAACTCCTTCTCTAGAAAGGATCCGATTTTAGCAACGAAAATCTTGCCCTCAGATCTGTGATAGAAGGTGTACCCAATAGTCTCTTTTGGGTATCCTATGAAGACACATTTCTCCGATTTAGGTTCGAGCTTATCTGGTTGAAGTTTCTTCACATAAGCATCACAGTCCCAAACTTTAAGAAACGACAACTTTGGTTTCTTGCCAAACCACAGTTCATAAGGCGTCGCCTCAACGGATTTTGATGGTGCCCTATTCAACGTCAATGCGACCGTCTCTAAAGCATAACCCCTGAACGATAGCGGTAAATCAGTAAGAGACATCATAGATCGCACCATATCTAGTAAAGTACGATTACGACGTTCGGACACACCATTTCGTTGTGGTGTTCCAGGTGGCGTGAGTTGCGAAACTATTCCGCATTGTTTCAAATGTAAACCAAACTCGTAACTCAAATATTCTCCTCCACGATCAGATCGTAGAAACTTTATTTTCTTGTTACGATGATTTTCCACTTCACTCTGAAATTCTTTGAACTTTTCAAATGTTTCAGACTCGTGTTTCATTAAGTAGATATACCCATATCTGCTCAAATCATCTGTGAAGGTGAGAAAATAACGATACCCGCCGCGAGCCTCAACATTCATTGGACCACAAACATCAGTATGTATGATTTTCAACAAATCAGTTGCTCGCTCCATAGTTCCGAAGAACGGCGTTTTAGTCATCTTGCCCATGAGGCACGGTTCGCAAGTACCAAGTGATTCATAATCAAGTGATTCCAAAAGCCCATCAGTATGGAGTTTCTTCATGCGCTTTACACCGATATGACCTAAACGGCAGTGCCATAAATAAGTTGCACTATCATTATCAACTCTGCATCTTTTGGTTTCAATACTATGAATATGTGTATCACTACTATCGAGATTCAATAAAATAGACCACTCTTCAAGGGTGCATGACCATAAAAGATATTACTCATATAAATAGAACAACCATTATTCTCTGATTTAAATGAATAACCGTCTCGCATAAAACAAGATCCAGATATAATTTTCATGCTCAACGCTGGCACCAAATAACAATTATTTAGGTCTAAAACTAATCCCGATGGTAGATGTAGAGGTAGCGTGCCGACCGCGATCACATCGACTTTGGAACCATTTCCCACGCGCATTGTCACCTCGTCCTTAGCCAATCTTCGCTTAATCCGTAGTCCCTGTTTCGAGTTGCAAATATTAGCAACAGAACCAGTATCAAATACCCAGGTACTACTGCGAGCATTAGTAAGGTACACATCAATAACATGTATATCACATATACCTTTGTTCACTTTGCCATCCTTCTTATCCGCCAAATACTGGGGCAGTTCCGCTTCCAGTGTCCAGTCTGCTTGCAGTAGAAGCACTCAGTTTTAGGCTTAGGTCCAGACTTGGGTTTCTTCTCTTGAGCAGCAACTTGTTTGCTGTTCTTCTTGAAGTTCCCCTTCTTCTTCCCTTTGCCCTTTTTCTTGAAACTGGCGGTCTTGTTAACCATCAACACTTGAGGCTCCTTCTTGATTTCTACCTCCGCGGCTTTTAGCATTGCGAAGAGCTCGGGAATAGTCTTGTCCATCCCTTGCATATTATAGTTCATCACAAAGCTCTTGTAGCTTGGTGGCAGTGATTGAAGAATTCTGTCAATGACACTATCACCAGGAAGATTAACTCCCAGTTGAATCAAGTGATTATTATACCCAGACATTTTGAGTATGTGTTCACTGACAGAACTATTCTCCTCCATCTTGCAGCTATAGAACTTATTGGAGACTTCATATCTCTCAATCCGGGCATTTGCTTGAAATATTAACTTCAACTCCTGGAACATCTCATATGCTCCATGACGTTCAAAACATCGTTGAAGACCCGGTTCTAAGCCGTAAAGCATGGCACACTGAACTATCGAGTAGTCATCAGCTTTGCTCTGCCAGACGTTCTTAACATCGTCAGTTGCATCAGCAGCAGGCCTGGCACCCAGCGGTGCTTCCAGGGCGTAATTCTTCTGTGCAGCAATGAGGATAATCCTCAGGTTACGGACCTAGTCCGTGTAATTGCTACCATCATCTTTCAACTTTGCTTTCTCAAGGAACGCATTAAAATTCAACGGAACAACAGCACGGGCCATCTACCTACAACAAACATAGACAAGCAAAATACTAGCAGGTACTATATTCATGATAAATTTAAGTTCAATTAATCATATTACTTAAGAACTCCCACTTAGACAGACATCTCTCTAGTCATCTAAGTGATCACGTGATCCAAATCAACTAAACCATGTCCGATCATCACGTGAGATGGAGTAGTTTCAATGGTGAACATCACTATGTTGATCATATCTACTATATGATTCACGTTTGACCTTTCGGTCTCCGTGTTCCGAGGCCATATCTGTATATACTAGGCTCGTCAAGTTTAACCTGAGTATTCCGCGTGTGCAACTGTTTTGCACCCGTTGTATTTGAACGTAGAGCCTATCACACCTGATCATCACGTGGTGTCTCGGCACGAAGAACTTTCGCAACGGTGCATACTTAGGGAGAACACTTCTGGATAATTTAGTGAGAGATCATCTTAAAATGCTACCGTCAATCAAAGCAAGATAAGATGCATAAAGGATAAACATCACATGCAATCAATATAAGTGACATGATATGGCCATCATCATCTTGTGCTTGTGATCTCCATCTTCGAAGCACCGTCGTGATCACCATCGTCACCGGCGCGGCACCTTGATCTCCATCGTAGCATCATTGTCGTTACGCCATCTATTGCTTCTATGACTATTGCTACCGCTTAGTGATAAAGTAAAGCAATTACAGGGCGTTTGCATTTCATACAATAAAGCGACAACCATATGGCTCCTGCCAGTTGCCGATAACTTCGGTTACAAAACATGATCATCTCATACAATAAAATATAGCATCACGTCTTGACCATATCACATCACAACATGCCCTGCAAAAACAAGTTAGACGTCCTCTACTTTGTTGTTGCAAATTTTACGTGGCTGCTACGGGCTTAGCAAGAACCGTTCTTACCTACGCATCAAAACCACAACGATAGTTCGTCAAGTTGGTGCTGTTTTAACCTTCGCAAGGACCGGGCGTAGCCACACTCGATTCAGCTAAAGTGAGAAAGACAGACACCCGTCAGTCACCTTTAAGCACGAGTGCTCGTAACGGTGAAACCAGTCTCGCGTAAGCGTACACGTAATGTCGGTCCAGGCCGCTTCATCTCACAATACCGCCGAACCAAAGTATGACATGCTGGTAAGCAGTATGACTTGTATCACCCACAACTCACTTGTGTTCTACTCGTGCATATGACATCTACGCATAAAACCAGGCTCGGATGCCACTGTTGGGGAACGTAGTAATTTCAAAAAATTCCCTACGCACACGCAAGATCATGGTGATGACATAGCAACGAGAGGGGAGAGTATTGTCCATGTACCCTCGTAGACCGTAAGCAGAAGCGTTATGACAACGCGGTTGATGTAGTCGTACGTCTTCACGATCCGACCGATCCAAGTACCGAACGTACGGCACCTCCGAGTTCAGCACACGTTCAGCTCGATGACGATCCCCGGGCTCCGATCTAGCAAAGCGTCGGGGATGAGTTCCGTCAGCACGACGGCGTGGTGACGATGATGATGCTCTACCGGCGCAGGGCTTCGCCTAAACTCCGCGACAATATGACCGAGGTGGAATATGGTGGAGGGGGGCACCTCACACGGCTAAGGAACGATCCGTAGATCAACTTGTGTGTCCTAGGGTGCCCCTGCCCCCGTATATAAAGGAGCAAGGGGGGGAGGCCGGCCGGCCCTAGAGGGCGCGCCAAGGGAGGAGGAGTCCTCCTCCTAGTAGGAGTAGGACTCCCTCTTTCCTACTCCTACTAGGAGGGGGAAAGGAAGGGGGAGAGGGAGAGGGAAAGAGGGGGGCGCCGCCCCCCCTCCTAGTCCAATTCGGACCAGAGGGGGAGGGGGCGCGTGGCCCATGCTGGCTGCCCCTCTCTCTCTCCACTAAGGCCCATAGGGGCCATTAGTTCTCCGGGGGGGGGGGGGGGGTTCCGGTAACCCTCCGGCACTCCGGTTTTCTCCGAAAACGTCCGGAACACTTCCGGTGTCCGAATATAGTCGTCCAATATATCAATCTTTATGTCTAGACCATTTCGAGACTCCTCATCATGTCCGTGATCACATCCGGGACTCCGAACAAACTTCGGTACATCAAAAGTTATAAACTCATAATAAAACTGTCATCGTAACGTTAAGCGTGCGGACCCTACGGGTTCGAGAACTATGTAGACATGACCCAGAACTATTCTCGGTCAATAACCAATAGAGGAACCTGGATGCCCATATTGGTTCCTACATATTCTACAAAGATCTTTATCGGTCAAACCGCATAACAACATACGTTGTTCCCTTTGTCATCGGTATGTTACTTGCCCGAGATTAGATTGTCGGTATCCAATACCTAGTTCAATCTCGTTACCAGCAAGTCTCTTTACTCGTTACGTAATGCATAATTCCGTAACTAACTTATTAGCTAGATTGCTAGCAAGGCTTATAGTGATGTGCATTACCGAGAGGGCCCAGAGATACCTCTCCGACAATCGGAGTGACAAAACCTAATCTCGAAATATGCCAACCCAACATGTACCTTTGGAGACACCTGTAGTACTCCTTTATAATCACCCAGTTACGTTGTGACGTTTGGTAGCACCCAAAGTGTTCCTCCGGTAAATGGGAGTTGCATAATCTCATAGTTACAGGAACTTGTATAAGTCATGAAGAAAGCAATAGCAATATACTAAACGATCAAGTGCTAGGCTAACGGAATGGGTCATGTCAATCACATCATTCTCCTAATGATGTGATCCCATTAATCAAATGACAACACATTTCTATGGTTAGGAAACATAACCATCTTTGATTAATAAGCTAGTCAAGTAGAGGCATACTAGTGACATTGTGTTTGTCTATGTATTCACACATGTATTATGTTTTCGGTTAATACAATTCTAGCATGAATAATAAACATTTATCATGATATGAGGAAATAAATAATAACTTTATTATTGCCTCTAGGGCATATTTCCTTCAGAGTTTTCTTACAACAACAGTTATCAATCCAGTTTGAAAATGGCCCCTTTCGAAGCCTTGTACGGAAGGAGGTGCAGAACCCCGTTGTTGTGGGATGAAGTTGGAGACCGCCAGTTGTTTGGACTGGATTTGATTAAGGAGTCTGAACAAAAAGTAAAGTTAATTCGCGATAGGCTCAAGGTAGCCCAGTCAAGGCAGAAAAGCTATGCGGATTCAAAACGCAAGGAGACAGAATATGAAGTCGGAGACAGAGTTTATCTTCGAGTATCTCCACTTCAAGGACTTAAGCGTTTTGGAGTTAAACGAAAGTTAGCGCCACGTTTTGTGGGATCATACAAAGTTTTGGAACACATGGGAGAAGTAGCGTACAAGTTGGAATTACCCGAGGGTTTGGCAGGAGTTCACGATGTGTTCCATGTTTCACAGTTGAAGAAGTGTCACACAGAGATGGCTGATATATCACTCAGAGATACAGTGCCACTGGAAGCGATTCAGTTGAAAGATGATTTGACCTATGAAGAGAAACCAGTTAAGATTCTGGTATATGCCAACCGAGTTACCCGCGGTAAGGTTATCAAGTTTTGCAAAGTTCAGTGGAGCCACCACACCGAGGAGGAAGCCACCTGGGAGCGAGAGGAAGATCTGCTCAAGGCCCACCCTCACCTATTTGCTAGCCAACCCGAATCTCGAGGGCGAGATTCATCTTAAGGGGGGTAGGTTTGTAACATCCCAAATTTTCAATTTGGAATGTTATATTTAGATCATCATTGCATAGCATATTTTGTTGCATTATTGGCTCGATCCTAGAAATTCTACGCAACTCAAGGACCCACGGAGAGAGTTGGGGATTTCGTTATTTTCATATTTGAGTTTTCTCAAATTTTGAAAATAGGATCATTTGACTTTATTTATTTTATCTTCAATTATTTCTACTACCAAAATTTCATAGAGGGAATAAAATAACTTTCCCAAAATAAAGAAATAATGAAGATTTAGTAAAAAAATCAAATAATATTTATTTTGGAGTTTTTCGCCTTTTATTTGAATTTAGGAAAAATGCGCATTTTTCAAAATTGCATTTAGGCCCCAAATAAATGTTCATCTTGTCCGTCTTGATTTTAGAAGCCGGGGAAAATTTATTTCGGGATTTTTGGAGTCCGTTTAGTATTTCTTTGGTTTGATTTTCTCCGCGTAATTATTTAAAAAAAATGCGAACCGACCTTGGGCCGTGCCCGAGCGGGAGTCCGCCCGGGGGCGCCTTTAAATAGCACCGCCCCGAGCCCCCAGGCCCTTCAGCCGCCGCCGCCCCAGCCCACCCGCCGCCGCCGCCGGCCCACCCCGCCCAAACCCTAACCCTAACCCTAGCGCCACCGCCACCAGATCCGCCGCCGCCGCCACCTGCCGCCGCCGGACCCCGCCGCCGCCGCCGCCGACCCTGCCGCCGAGGTTCACCGTTGCCTCGTTTTGCGTACCGCCGGTTTTTTTTAAAAACCGAACGGTTTTCTTCGGTTTTTTTCGGTTTACTTTATTAGATCGTTTTTTTCGGTTCGGTTAAATCGCAAGCGTTCGCCTGTTCGTTCGTTTTAACGAACGTGTTCGTCATATTAGGCTTAGTTAACGAACGTTCATTCGTTAACCCGATTGTCGTTTTTCTTTTTCTCGGATTTAATCCGTGATTTTTCTGATCGCGATTCCTGATCCGATTTTCATTTTAGTATAACTTTTCGCTCGTTTATCGGAATCAGGCGATTCAAGCGCCTAGAGTTTCGTCTCGAAACCCTCTTTCCGAATAATCAACTTAAACAAGTTTTGCTTCTGTAAAAATTGACTTAGATCCAGATTAGTCAAACGAAGCTGTTTTCTTTCGCCGTTTGATTTCCGTTGCTACGTTTGTTTTGTTTCTTTTTGCAAACCGGAGTTCTTAAGTTGAACTTTCTGGTTAGATCTTTTACTCGAGTTTTTACCTGTGCATTAGATGAGTACTTATTATATGTTTGTTTGTTTGTCTGCGATAGAATACCCAGAGTGCGCTGCCTATTACTTCGAGTCTCTAGGTTTCGCGGATCATCAGCAAGGCAAGTAACACTTTGATCATACTTTTCTCATACCCAGTTTTTATGCATTAGATCAATCCTCAAACATTGCATGATTAGGATCTAATTAAATTGTGGGTTATGGGAAGTAGTTGAGGTAGTACGTATTACCTGTTTTATTTTCAAACCTCTGGGAGTTACTTCTACGTTTGCTTATTATGCCAGGCTATGCTAGTAGACGTGGATTGGGTGAGTGAATTTCCATGACAGATGTGAGGTTGTTAATTTAATGGTTTATTTAAGGTGGCATCTTAAACACACATTTGGATGGATTGAGGCACCTGGTTTCCAGGACTTGCCTGTTTTTCTTCGGACCGCCACCCAGGCTCAAAGGGATCATAAGATTATTGGGCTCTAGCATAGTTGACTAAGTCGTGCGAACTCTTACAGGGTAGACTAGCAGATGTAGGGGATGTAGGTTGGTACGGCCTACCCTTTACGTAAGGTGTAAGCGCTTCTGAAAGACTATGTCTCAGTCATTCATTTCTCAAACATCATGAAGTGCCAGGAAATCAAACGGAGGCGATCGAGTCATGGTTAGCCGTGTCCCCGGTTATGGACATCTTGAGTATCTAGTTCTTGGATATCATGTGAATCTCATCATGTTACTTCTAATTAATATTGTTGGGATGTTAATGAGTACTTTTAATTGGGATTGAGAATGCTGTCAACCATTCTCAATGTTTAACAACCACCATGATAGTTAAATAAATTTATTCCTTTGCAGTAGGGAAAAATTGGCTTTACGCAAAACTGTAACCATAGAGCTTTTCCACCAGCCAAATATGCATGTAGTATAGCTTATTCCATCATATTTTCCTCTATGTGTTACATTGCCAGCATATTCCATGTGCTGACCCGTTTTCGGGCTGCAACGTTTCATGTTGCAGACTTTTCAGACGACGAGGAAGGTGCTTAGGTCGTGGTTCTATACTCGGTGATGCCATTGGAGTTGATGGACTCGCTTATCTTCCAAGTCTTCCGCTGTTATTGCATTTAGATGGCCTTAAGCCATATTTATTTCAATAAGTTCTCTCTTGAGACATTCGATGTAATAAGTGTGTGATTGCTACTCTGTTATAAATCCTCCAAGTACTGTGTGGTGTCAGCATTACTGATCCAGGGATGACACTGAGCACAGAGATCAGATTGTTTGAGTTCTGGTCGCTACACTTCTGGATTTTTGTCATGATGGGTTTGGTCCTTGAGTCACAGAACAAAGCAGCAAGTTGAATGTGATGCTGTTAGAGGACAATATTCATTGAGTGGAGCTTGATTAAGAAGAATGCAGGAACAATTGGCAAGCTATCTTTCCTGTAGTGAAATCGGTGGCACCGAGTTGTGTGCTTGGGTTGCACCGAAAGGATTCGGTTAGACCAAAAACAACAGACCGGTGTGACCGAGTTCATCACAGAGAAAACACTTGTCACCTCAGCTCACTAGACAGGTAAGATCTCACAAGGATTTGCAAGGAATTAACTGAAAGATTGGCAATGAATTGGATGCAGGGAATGCAGAACAAATAGAAACAGAAAAGAAATCTAGATGAAGTTTTTTTGAAAGGGGAAACAAATATGCATGAGACAAATGCAAGAGCACAGAGAGAAAACACGAGAGAACTTCATGTAGAAATGGTCAGTGACATAGTCACCTATGTTAGAGTGTATTGACTTAGGAGTCAAGTGAGATCACTTGATCATGGGTCATACTCATCGTTTAAGCTCAAAATGGGGTTACCATTTTTTGTTTAAGCATCTTGATGTGTTCACATCTTGTCGAGTTGCTTTGACTCATGACTTGGAGTAAAGCTTCTCTAAGATGGAATAACATACCTTGGGTGGTGGTGTTGATCTTGATCATGTAGTTGAACTTATGTGGGTTGCTCAAGGTTGATATAGCTCATCAAGAGTTGGGAGCACCACTTTGGAATTTGAGTTTATCTACCTACATGGGTTAGTTTTGCAAGGAAGAGCACTTGTGTATCCAAAATGACAATCATGAATTTCAATAATAAATTTGTTAAAGGATATGTTTGAGTGGTTTCGTGCTTCCTTGTCTTCAGCCACCATTGTGTAGAGACTTGGTAATGTAGAGATTGCTCAAGATGTGAGTGAGTTGCAATCTCATAGATTTAGATTCATCCAAGTACCTACACGGGTTAGATAACATGCAAGGTGCAAATATATCCAAGACATAAGATTATCATTGTTGGGGATATGACTATTTGTGTACGCCGCCCAGGAGGGGCCGGGTTACGCAAAGAGTACTCATCAGAGGAAGCCCAAGACCAAGCATGAATATGGCGGTTCAATAAAGAGCTTAAAGCCCATGGGCGGCTTAAGCCCATTGTAGTAAACCGCCATGATGGCATGACTTGTAACGTAAGGTAGATTTAACTGGTCACCGAGCCGGACTCTGTTCATAAGCCGGCCGGGACTCTGTAAGCCGCAGGGTGTCAACCCGTGTATATAAGGGGACGACCTGCGGGCGACTTAGGGCAAGAAAACAACTCATCAAGAACCGGGAATAGCGTATCTCGCTCCCTGGTTATCAAAACATCAATACCAACCCAACTAGACGTAGGCCTTACCTTCACCGTAAGGGGCCGAACTAGTATAAAACCCTCTTGTGTCCCTTGTCCCGATTTAACCCCTTCAAGTTTCCTAGTTGCGATGGCTCCACAACTAAGTCCTTTCACGAGGACATCTGACGTGACTATTTGTCGGTGTACTAAAGTAGGGGTACCTTAGTATCCCGAACTTGTGCACGGGCAGTCGCAGCGCCCCGCGGCAAGGCTTGCCGGGTGATCGCCAAGATCCTCCGTAGTTCCTATTGGAGCCATTCAAGAACAAAGTGTTTTAACTGAGAAGACAAGGCCCCGGCAGGAGGAGCTTGTCGGAAGGCCAACCAAAGCATTTCAAGGAACTTGCCGCGACGCGCCGCGCGTCCCGACAAGAGCCGGCGAGCGACAAGCTTCCGGGTGCGGCAAGACAACGACCGCGGCAAGGCGCTTGCCGCGGCGAAGCCACCACTCTGTGCCTACGCTCCAGCGCATCCGTCGACGTGTCGCCACAGGACCATTTCAGGCGCACGTGGCGGGAGGCTGTGTAGCCAAGCGGTGCGAGGTGGCGAGCGAAGATGACAAGATGGCCATCGTGGCGAACGGTGGCGCCCCTAACGGTCGCTTTTCTGCACTGTTTGGGCGACGCGGATAGGCATTAAATGCTCTTGTCCCCTGCCGTCAGAGTTAGGTAGGGTGCACTGTAGAGGTAGCTGTACCAACCACTCTTTTTACATTTGTACCCTCGCACGCGTTGCCACCTGTTGGTGACCCCTTTAGCATATAAAAGGAGGCCCATGCGCAACGTAAAGGGGGTTCGACTCATTCGAAACCAGAACACTCCCACGCTCTCAAGCAAGAACATAATACAACCACAAAGCAGTAGTAGGAGTATTATCTCTCCGGAGAGCTCCGAAGCTGGGTAAAATCGTTCGCGTACTCCGCCTCGATCCGCTCTTCGCGCGGCCTCCGCTCCCTGCCGGACCGAAAGGGGCCCTGCCCCATAGGTGTTCGTTTCCCACGACATCTTTGGCGCGCCAGGTAGGGGGGCGTCGAGGTTGTGTGAACCCGATCAGGCGTTCACGCGAGCCAGATCTTCATCTGTTTCATCATCTTCATCGACATGCCACCGAAGAATAAGGCTTCGGAGGTGGCAGCTCCGTCCACTTCGATTCCACCGCCACCGGAGCAAACGGGCGGTGGGGTAGACGCCGGCGGAGGAATGGGCGCCGACGAGGGAGCTCACGCTGCCGCCAGGTCCAAGGACACGGCCGCGAAAACCTCGGCGTCCGTACACACACCGCGCCCGTCTCAGGAGGTGCGGGGCCAACAGCGTCATGATACTCACGGTACCATACACTCGTTGGACCAAAATCGAGCTGGCGGATCTCGAGATGCTCAAGACCAGCATGCACGTCAACCTGCTGGCACGAGCAAGACACGGTCGGCTAGACAGGATCCTGCTCCTTCTAACATAGTTAGAAGTCCGAGCATATCCCGCTCCTCGCACCGTTCGCCACCGCCACCGAAGACCCCAGAAGAAGCTTTGGCTCGAGCCCAAATGCTCCTGGATTATCCTCCGACGGCAGACAAGATCGACAATTGGAGGGCCACCATTCAGAGCCTCATCGGCTTCGCCAACGGCGACACTCCACGGCAGCCAAATGCATCACAGCCGCGGCAAGATTGCCGGACGCGAGCCGATGGCGACAAGACTGGTGGGGGGGCAACCACCGTGCACTCCCCGCCCCGAAGGCCAAGATCGCCGACTCACCGGGTCAACCTCGACACTGACTCCACAGCGTCGTCAGATCCGCGAGCTCATCGCGATCGGCGCCAAGTTCTTCAAGAACGACAGCAAGAAGACGCTCGCACTCGCATCGAGCGTCGAAGAGAAGCACGGCGTCAATCAGACCAGCACGCTGGGCCCACTGTTGATATGCATGCGCCTGGGGAGCCAGGCGACTTGCCGTACGCGGTAGGTTGCCCTGCATTCACTCGTGAGCTGCGGCAAGTCCAGTGGCCCAGTACCAAAAACTTCAAGCCGGATGTACCAGAGAAGTATGATGGCAGGTTGCATCCGTCGGAGTTCCTCAGCATCTACACCATCGCGGTGCAAGCTTCCGGGGGGCGCGACGAGAAGATCCTTGCCAACTACTTCCCGCTGGTGCTCAAGCCCAATGTCAGATCCTGGCTCATGCACTTGCCGGACAACTCCATCTCCTCATGGGCGGATCTGTGCCATCAGTTTGTCGGCGCCTTCACAGGCGGCCACAAGCCTCATGGCCAAGAGAGCGATCTTCATCTGCTCGCCCAGAAGGAAGGAGAGCCCCTGCGCAAGTACATTCAGAGATTCAGCCAAGTGCAGCGCAACATCCCAGATGTCCACCCTGCCGCGGTCATCAGCGCGTTCCATCAGAACGTGCGTAACCGCAGGATGCGGGAGGAGATGGCGATGTGCAAGATAAGGGACGTCAGTGAGCTCTACGCCCTGGCCGACAAGTGCGCACATGCTGAAGAAGGGAGGAAACTCCCCGGAGAGAACACAGGAGCAGGAGGATCTGACAGTGATGATGCTGCCCCGGCAAAGAAAAACCGGCGGCGGAACAACAGAAGAAGGAAATGCAAAGATGTGGTAGCTATTGAGCAGTCCGGCAACGGAGGTGGCGCCAAGGAAGCCGAACCTGTGGCGGCCGCCGACAAGCAGGGCGGCTCCGACAAGCAATATTGCAAGATCCACCGCACCAAGGGCCATGATCTCCAGAGTTGCAAGAAGGTTGAGCAGCTTGTCGAGCAGCAGAAAGCTGAGTATGAGCGACGCGACAAGGAGAAGGCCCAGGAAGGTACTGGTGGATCCGGCAAGAAGCGCCCCGGCCGGGGAGGACGCCGCGGCAAGGCCAAGCAACGACAAGGAGACAGACCTCCCCGCGGCCGCGACAAGGACGAAGATGAAGACGAAGATGAAGATATGGACGATGACGAGGCCGACGAGCAGGAGTTTTAGAAAGCCATAGAGGTTCTGTGCATTGACGGTGGTGCTTCTCTGCATACTTCACACCGCCAGCTCAAACAGTGGGTGCAAGAAGTTAATGCAGCAGAACCGTCAGTTGAGTCACGCAAGCCCCTGAAGTGGTCCAGCACACCTATCATCTTTGACATTGAGGACCATCCTGATCGCATAACTGCGGTCGGGTGCTTGCCGATGTTGGTTTCACCAACTATCCACAACCTCAAGGTCACAAAGATGCTAGTTGACGGTGGGGCCGGCTTGAACCTGATCTCCTCAGCGGTACTCCAGAAACTTCAGATCCCTGACAGCGAGCTCAAAGAGACCGGCACATTCCAAGGAACCAATCCGGGAAGGAGCAAGCCGAAAGGGAAGATCACGTTGCCGGTAACATTTGGTAGCGAGCTAAACTTCAGGACTGAGAGGGTCACTTTTGACGTCGCTGATTTCCCATTACCTTATAATGGGATACTCGGTCGTCCAGCGCTTGCCAAGTTCATGGCAGCCTCTCACTATGCCTACAATGTGCTCAAGATGCCATGTCCGATAAGTGCCATCTCTGTCTCTGGCGACAAGAAAGATGCCCTTATCTGCACCGACAAGATCTACTGGGAAGCAGCAGCCCGCAGCAGATCGCAAACCACTTGCCGCTAAAGCTCCCGGGGGGAAGAAGAAGACCAAGTCCGGCAAGAGCTCTGATGCCCACTCCGGCAAGCGCACTTCTTCGGAGTGCTGCGCTACCGTCGACGACGCACCATCGAGCTCCACCGGCAAGTGTAAAAAGGCGAAGGCAGCTCCGCCAGAAACCAAGAAGGTGTCCGCCAAGGAGGACGGCACTGGTGGTACCTTCACCATCAGTGCCACGCTTGACCCTAAATAGGAAAGCGCGCTCGTTGCTTTCCTGCAGGCGAATGTCGACGTGTTTGCATGGCAACCGTCTGACATCCCCGGTGTTCCCAGGAAAGTAATTGAGCACCACCTTGCCGTCTGCCCTCACGCGCGGCTCGTCAAGCAAAAAGTCAGAAAGCAAGCAGTGGAGCGCCAAGAATTCATCACAGAAGAAATCAAGAAGTTGGAAGCAGCAGGCCTTGTCAGAGGAGTGCTCCATCCTACGTGGCTGGCCAATCCTGTAGTCGTGCGCAAGGCGAATGGAAAATGGAGGCTTTGTATTGACTTTACCGATGTTAATAAAGCTTGTCCCAAAGACCCATTTCCCTTGCCGTGCATCGACCAAATTGTCGACTCCACGGCAGGATGTGATTTGCTTTCATTTCTTGACACGTATTCAGGATATCATCAAATCTTCATGGCAGAAGAGGATGAGGAGAAGACCGCATTCATTACTCCGTGTGGCACCTACTGTTTTGTATGGATGCCTTTCGGACTAAAAAATGCTGGATCAACATTTGCAAGGGTAGTTCACGAAGCTTTTGAGCCACGGTTGCACAGGAATGTAGAAGCTTACATGGATGACATAGTGGTCAAGAGCAAAGACAAAGCAACCCTGGTTCTGGATTTGGACGAAACTTTTGCAAATCTGCGCAAGATCAATCTTAAGCTCAACCCCGAGAAGTGTGTGTTCGGAGTCCCCTCCAGCAAGCTTCTCGGGTTCTTTGTGTCTCGGTGGGGGATTGAAGCCAATCCCGACAAGATCAAGACCATTGAGCAGATCGAAGCACCGAAGCGCGTCAAGGATGTACGAAGGCTTGCCGGCTGCGTCGCTGCTCTCAGCAGGTTCATCTCTAAGTCTGCTGAGCGCGCCCTGCCATTTTTCAAAATATTGAAAAAGGCAGGTCCAATGAAATGGACTCTGGAAGTGGAGGCTGCGCTGCAGGACTTGAAGAGATACCTGTCCTCCACTCCAATACTTGTCGCACCTAAGCCACAAGAGAAGTTGCTGCTATATCTAGCGGCAACCAATCAAGTGGTTAGTGCTGCGTTAGTAGCGGAAAGGGAGGCGGATGATGAGCCAGCGACCACGGCAAGCGCGTCCAGCGACAAGCAGGGGGCTTCCCCGACAAGCTCTGGTCCCGACAAGAATGGATCTGTGCAGCCACAAGAAGAGAAGCAGAAGAAGATGGTGCAGCGCCCAGTTTACTTTGTCAGTTCCCTTCTGCAGGGGCTAGATCAAGGTACTCTGGTGTACAGAAGTTGCTTTTCGGCCTTCTCATGGCCTCGAGAAAGCTGCGCCAGTACTTTCAAGCACATGAGATCACAGTTGTCACTCGCTTTTCGTTGAAGAGGATATTGCAGAATCCAGAAGCAACAGGCAGGATTGTCGAGTGGGCACTGGAACTGTCAAGATTTGGCCTCAAGTTTGAGAGTACTTCAACTATCCAGAGCCGAGCATTGGCAGAATTCATAGCAGAATGGACGCCAACACCTGATGAAGAAATTCCGAAAATGAGTATCCCCGCCAAGGAAGCAAGCAAAGAGTGGCTGATGTACTTTGACGATGCCTTCTCGCTGCAAGGCGCCGGTGCGGGCGTACTACTTGTCGCACCCATCGGAGAGCGCCTCAAGTACGTAGTCCAGATGCACTTTCCCAAGGAGCAAGCGACAAACAATACTGCAGAGTATGAAGGTTTGCTTGCCGGACTCAGTATCGCGGTAGACCTTGGGATCAATAAGCTTATTGTTAGGGGTGACTCGCAGCTTGTCGTTCGCCAAGTAAACAAAGATTATCAGAGTCCGTTGATGGAAGCTTACATTGATGAAGTGAGAAAGTTGGAAGAGCATTTTGACGGCCTGCAGATGGAACATGTTCCGAGAGCCCAGAACGACGTTGCCGATGGCCTGTCAAAATGCGCTGCACTAAAGTTACCTGTGGAACCAGGGACCTTTGTGATCAAGCTGACTCAACCATATGTAACACCATCACCTGGACAGAGCAAGAAGAGGAAGTTGGTTTCTGGTTATTATTTTCCGGCAGAGCTTCCCGAAGCCGCCGCCAAGAAGGTCCCCAGGATCAACACCAAGGGTGCTGAGGAGCAGTCTGCTCCGACAAGCCCTAGGGTTTGTTCCGTTGAAGCAGATGCTCCCGACAAGTTTTGCTCCGGCAAGCTTGCCGGGGAACATCAAGCTCCGGCTGAGCAGCAGGTTCTTGCCGTAGAAGCAGATGTTCCCGCAGCAGCATTTGTGCCTTTAGTCCTTGTTGTTGAGCCACAAGCTCCAGCATGGGCACAGCAGATTGTCCGTTTCCTTCGGACAGGAGAACTTCCCGAAGAGCAAGAAGAAGCGGAGAGAGTAGCCCGGCAATCAAGTACGTACCAGTTTGTCGACGACATACTGTACAGAAGAAGATTCAACGGAGTGAAATTGAAGTGCATTCCCCGGGAAGATGGACAGAAGCTGTTGGCGGAGATACATGGAGGCATATGCAGTCATCACATTAGCGCAAGAGCACTTGCCGGCAAAGCATTCCGGCAAGGTTTCTTTTGGCCGACAGCTCTCCAGGATGCAACTGCACAAGTAACCAAGTGTGAAGCGTGCCAGTTCCATTCCAAACAGATACACCAGCCAGCTCAAGCTCTCCAGACGATCCCTTTATCATGGCCATTTTCGGTCTGGGGGCTCGATATCCTCGGTCCCTTTCCCCGAGCTGTCGGGGGCTTTGAGTACTTGTACGTTGCAATCGACAAGTTCACAAAGTGGCCAGAAGTGGAGGCAGTGAGGAAGGTGACAGCACAGTCAGCAGTCAAGTTCTTCAGGTCGATTGTTTGTCGTTTCGGAGTCCCTAACAGGATCATCACTGATAATGGCACGCAGTTCACGAGCCGCACCTTCATGCAGTACGTCCAAGATCTTGGCGCCAAGGTCTGCTTCGCTTCTATTGCTCACCCGAGAAGCAACGGTCAAGCGGAGAGGGCAAACGCTGAAGTGCTGCGCGGGCTCAAGACCAGGACTTTCGACAGGCTGCACAAGTGCGGAAAGAACTGGATCGAGGAGCTGCCGGTGGTTCTTTGGTCGATCAAGACGACGCCAAATCGAGCCACTGGCCAAACACCTTTCGCTCTAGTCTATGGAGCAGAGGCAGTTCTCTCCACGGAACTCGTATACGGATCGCCTCGAGTGCTCGCTTATGATGAGCTTGAGCAAGAGCAGATGCGACAAGATGACGCGCTGCTCCTTGAGGAAGATCGTCTTCAGGCTGTTGTACGAGCTGCTCGATACCAGCAAGCTTTGCGCCGCTACCATAGCCGCAAAGTTAATGCCAGAAGTCTCGAGGAAGGCGACCTTGTTCTTCGGCGCGTTCAATCCGCCAAGAATTCCAACAAGTTGACGCCGAAGTGGGAAGGCCCTTATCGGGTGAAGCGAGTCACTAGGCCTGGCGCTGTCCGCCTTGAGACCGAAGATGGCTTTCCGGTGAGCAACTCCTGGAACATTGAGCATCTTCGTAAGTTTTACCCATAAGGCGCGGTTGCCGGAACCTGTTCCGGCAACCACCTTTTGTACAAGCCTTGCCGCTGTTGCATGTAATCCTTTGTACAAAGCCGAGCGCAGATCCCGTGCATAAATAAAGATCATATGCTCCGCACATCTTGTCAAATTTCATGCTTTCTATTTTTTGCATGTATTATCTGACACTTTGTGCAGCACTTGCCCCCGGTAAGCAATAACGAGCCTTAAGGCTCCATATCTTTATTTTCTCTTCTTTATTTTTCTCAAAAGGAAGGTTCCCTCGCCCACAAGTTCACCGGGGGGGGGGGGGGGAGGAGAAGATAATGGTGTGGACCAGGCGTCATTCAAGGAAGTATCGCCTTGCCGGGACGCAAACGACAGAAAAGCTAAGTTGCCAAAGTTTGAGCGCAATCAGTTTTAATTTTTTTTTAAGTTATCTTCCTTGAACAATCGTGCTTTGTATGGAAAACCTGTGCGCGGAGGAACCAACTCGTAGCTAGTTGCGCCCTTACTTTGTTTCGAGTCCGCTCAACAACTTAAGTGTGCTGCGACTAGTTGCGACAAGGTTTCTTACTAGAAGCAGCACCGCCAGCAGGCTGCTGATGTTCCGCACTCAGCGCTCGCGGCAAGGGTGCCTGCGCCGGCAAGTTCCCTGAAAGCGTAGGGTAAAAACATACAAAGGAAGGAATCAAGTAAAGGGGATAACATAGCAAATACTGCCCAAGATAAAGTTATATTACAAAGATAACTTGCCGCGCTCTAATAGATTGTTCCCGTAACATGTCTAGCAGCGACAAGGAAAGGAAGAAACGGGCGGTCTAATCTACGCGGCCGCCATCAACCCTCCTGACTTCATTCACCTTGTCCACAATGGGTGCGACAAGGGCCTTGAGCTCTTCAAGATCAGCACCCGCCGGCAGCTTCTTGAGGACGTTGGTGAGGTTGAGGCCTGGGTTGCGGAAGACCACCTTCACCAACACCTTCTCCAGAACTCAGGCGCAGATCGTGCGCGACTCGTCGGCCAGCTGCTTTGGGATCCTTTGCCGGAGCTGCCGGAGGGCCGTCGCCACGCCCTTGAAGAACAGAGTGAGCTTGGCGCTGGGCTGGAGGTTCTCGTCGGAGGAGTACCCGAAGCCCTCCATTTCTAGTTGCGCCAGCTCGTCGATGACCGCAGCAATGTTCACGAGGCCCTCCGTCCAGAGCTCCACGGTATCCTTGAAGGTGTTCTGGGTTTCGGCGGCCCTCGTCAGCAGCGCCTCGTTGGCCTTGATCTCGTCCTTCAAGTCCTCCTCCCACTTCTTGGCGCCGTCCAGCGTCTCAGTCAGCGTAGCCAGCTTCAACTCCAGATCAGCATTGGAGTCCTTGGCGGCGCTCAGCTGTTTGCCCCTCTCGAGGAGACGACCCTGCAGCTCGCCATGGGCAAGGGCGTCCTTCTCGCGCTCACGTTGGAGCGCGGCAAGCTCTTCATTCCTCGCCTTCAGATCGGCCTCTAGCTGCACCACTTTCACTTCCAACTCCTTCTTGGCGGCCTCAGCAGCTGCGGCGGCATCTCTTGCCTCCTTGAGAGCCCCGCCAAGTGTTTGCTTGCGCGCAGCAAGCTCCTCCTCATAGCTGTCCAGATTGACCTTCCGCTGCGTCAACTCGCCTTCTCGCACGGACAGCTCCTTGGCGGCAAGCCGCTGTTGCTCTTCGGCTTCTGCCTTCTCGAGGAGGAAGGCCTTCTGCGCCTCGACAAGCTGCGCCCTCTCCTCTGCAATGGACCGGAGGGCCTCTTGGTTGCGACTCTGGAGCTCCTCCGCATGCTTCTCAATGTCTACTCCTGCCCGCGCGACAAGCGCTTCCCGAGACTCTAGCTTGGCTTGTCGGGCGTGGTATAGTGACAGCAGCTTCAACAGCAGCTGTTCTTCCTCAGGCTCGCCGCTGCTGCTGCTTGGCGCGTCGACAAGTGTCAACCCAGTGGAGGCGAGCACTTCTCCGTTAAAGGCTTCTCCTTCGACCGGCGCCCTGGAGCTTGACGCCCAGGGGAGTTTTATGAAGATACCGTCGCCGGCTTTTAAGTAGGCGCCGGGCTGGGGCTCTTCGGAGCCTGGCGCTGCGTCAGCGGCAGAGGGATCGGCGGTCGGCGTAGCGCCTTGCGCTCCTGCGGCCCCAGGGTCGTCAGTACGATCGCCGGACCCCTCGCCAGCTCCTGCGCCGGCAGCCTTGGCGGCCTCTTCGCCGGCGGGATCATCAATGCCGGCCTCTTCTTTGGTGGCGGCGGCGTCGTCAGTGTTGCCACGCACGTTCTCCTCGCCGGTGGCCTCGGTCTCCATCGGCTCCGTGGAGGGTGGATCTGGCAGACGGAAGAGCGAGAAGAGTCAAGCAAATATCCAAAAAGACAAATCAGAAAAAGAAGAACCCAAGGGAAGTTTCAAGCAAGGGAAATTACCAGTACTGGGATCCACGGTCATGGGCTCCACCACCGGGGGGTCGCTGGTGCTGCCCGTTGCCAGAGACTCCTCCCTTGCCGGGGACGTCTCCCTTGCTGGAGAACGCTCTTGTCGGGGAATCCGCCCTTGGTGGCGTAGTTGAAGCAGATAGCACCTCAGGAGCGGCTTCCGGTTGCTCCTGGTGAGCCTGTTCTGCTCCTACACAAGCGAACCAATAGACAAGATATCAGCAAAGAAAGAACACCTATGCACACCCAACAGCGGGAAGTAAGACTATGTACTTACGCTGGGGGCTGCGCTGGGGGCTGCTTCGAGGAGTAGTTGCCGGGTCCGACAAGGTGGTCTCGGACGCGCCCTCTGTCGTCACAGTAGGATCGTCCTCGATGACAACCACGGGGACCTTGGCTCTCTTCGCCGCTCTCTGGGCCAGAGTCCTGAAAAGGAACAAGGTTCAGAAGAAAGCAGATCAGATACAAGACAAGAAACAGCAAGAGTTGAAGAAATAAAAACACAACAGAGAAACTTAGTCCTCTTCTTCCTCCTCGTCGGAGCTGAGCGCGGAGAGGTCGAAGTCCGGTACTCTTTCAGCGCGACGAGGCAGAGGAGTAGGCTCCCTTGGCCGCTTGGCGGGAGCTGCGGTAAGATCAGAAGCGGCGGCCCGAGAGGACCCCGCTCCAGTTGCCGCAGCAGCGTGAGATGCTCCCGCGGCAACGGTGCTTGTCGCGGTGGAGCGTGTCCCGTGGCGTGGCGGCTGTTGACCCATTTGCCGCCCTGCTATGTCTCCGGTCCTGCGGAGGCGCCTTCTTGGTGGAGCTGGGGGCTGCACTGGAAGCTCCGCTTGCGGCAAGTTTCTTGAAGACGGCTGGCCGCTTGCACCCTCGGCGGGCTCACTCGATTCGGCTTCGGACCCTCCCTCGCCGATGATTTCCCCGACAAGCTCGTCTCGATCGTCAAGGCTTGCCGCTGCGGCTGCCTCTGCCTCCTCCACAGTAAACCCAAACTCGCCCGCGGCGGCGGCAGCCGCCGCCTCTTCCGCCCTGGTGGCGATGCGCCGCATCTCATCTTCGGTGGTGTCGCGGGTGAGGCTCCTCTGCTCGTCGGTGCGGACCACCACCTCCACTAAGCTATCGAAGAACTGCTGCACGACGTCGTCGGCGGGCTCCTACCAAGTTGGAATAATTCCATGCGAGTCGCACTCCGGCATCATTGCGCGGATGCGATCGAGTGAGGAGTTATTGCACAACGGGACGATGCCCTGCAGCAGCCTGAACCACTCGGGATGATTGGGGTCGTGCTTGAACAGCTCCTTGAGCATCCCATCCAACTCCAAGACAGTGAAATTGAAGTTGAAGCCCGGGCGCAGCCTCATAATGTCCGGCGGACCCCCAAACAGCCAGGTGGGCCTCCCCCTCTCCTGCAGAGGGGCGATGCGGCGGCGAAGAAAGTCCGCGCCAACAGCACCTACAGTGAGCCCGGCAAGCCTGAGTCGCAAGATCCGGGTGGTGGCGATCTTCAACTTAGCATCGTCCGCTGCCAAGGCACTCTAATCATTGCCGCGCACTGCTGGGGTTTGGCACAGGGCAGTGAACGGCTGCAGGTTCTCCTCAACAATCCAACACCATTCCGCTCTCCACTCCTCCCATTTGCTGCGAAGCTCCCCCTCCAGATAGACCTCCTTGCCGGCTCTCGAGATCCAGGTGATCCCGCCAGCTAAGGGCTCTCCTCTCTCGACCCGGGGCATGAAGTAGTGGCGGAAAAGGGCTACGTTTGGGTGGACTCCGACAAAATTTTCGCAGAGATGTGCGAAAACGGCCATGGTCAGGACAGCATTGGGGGTGAAGTCAAGGAGATGGAACCCGAGGTGTTCATGATGTCACAGAAGAATTCAGAGAAGGGCGGGCAGAGCCCGCAATAGAAGAACAACGCGAAGAAGGGGTATCCGTTTGGAGCCCGTTTTGAAGCAGAAGCGGCGGCAGAAAGAACCTGCGTGCGCGGATGCGCTCGCGTCTCCGTCGACCAAAAGAGATAGAACCATTCCCTCAGCTCCTTCGCGGAGAGCTCAGGGGGAAGGTTGCCCGCTCCTTCCGCAGCGCCTCAAGCCGCAGCGCCTCGGCCGACTTTGCACCCTTCCCGGTCTTCGAAGCCATGGCGGAGGCGGTGGGGGAGATCGAGGGCGTTGGTGGCAACGGCAGCGACGGGGGGCGGAACGCTGCTCTCTTTCGGCTTTGGAAGCGGAGGGGAGCGGCGGAGATTTCTAAGATTGGAACCGCAAGTGGTGAAGGTGGGGGAACTACCCCTGTTTCCCCTGCTTATAAAGAGGAGGAGGCGAACGTTACGCTTTTTCCGAATAAAGAATCACCCACGATCTCTCCCACGACGCCGCATTTGACGCGTGCTGTTACAGGAGGGCGCGGTGGATACGGAGTCAGATACGGTGTGGCCCCAGGCCGCGCGTGCTCGTGCCCTGTTTTGGGCCTGGCCCAACAGCGTTCAGCACCGTGTGTGGCCCAGGCCCGGGGGCTCCTGTCGGTGTACTAAAGTAGGGGTACCTTAGTGTCCCGAACTTGTGCACGGGCAGTCGCAGCGCCCCGCGGCAGGGCTTGCCGGGTGACCGCCAAGATCCTCCGTAGTTCATATTGGAGCCATTCAAGAACAAAGTGTTTTAACTGAGAAGACAAGGCCCCGGCAAGAGGAGCTTGCTGGAAGGCCAACCAAAGCATTTCAAGGAACTTGCCGCGACGCGCCGCGCGTCCCGACAAGACCCGGCGAGCGACAAGCTTCCGGGCGCGGCAACACAACGACCGCGGCAAGGCGCTTGCCGCGGCGAAGCCACCACTCTGTGCCTACGCTCCAGCGCATCCGTCGACGTGTCGCCACAGGACCATTTCAGGCGCACGTGGCGAGAGGCTGTGTAGCCAAGCGGTGCGAGGTGGCGAGCGAAGATGACAAGATGGCCATCGTGGCGAACGGTGGCACCCCTAACGGTCGCTTTTCTGCACTATTTGGGCGACGCGGACGGGCATTAAATGCTCTTGTCACCTGCCGTCAGAGTTAGGTAGGGTGCACTGTAGAGGTAGCTGTACCAACCACTCTTTTTACGTTTGTACCCTCGCACGTGTTGCCACCTGTTGGTGACCCCTTTAGCATATAAAAGGAGGCCCATGCGCAACGTAAAGGGGGTTCGACTCATTCGAAACCAGAACACTCCCACGCTCTCGAGCAAGAACATAATACAACCACAAAGCAACAGTAGGAGTATTATCTCTCCGGAGAGCTTGAAGTTGGGTAAAATCGTTCGCGTGCTCCGCCTCGATCCACTCTTCGTGCGATCTCCGCTCCCTGCCGGACCGAAAGGGGCCCTGCCCCATAGGTGTTCGTTTCCCACGACACTATTCCATGACAATCATCATAAGAGAAATATCAAGGATTAGTCATAGGCTCATGTCTTGCATGTATCAAATGGAGTTCCTACTCCAAGTTTGAAGCATCAATGATGTTCAATTCACCTCTCAACCTGCAAACACTTTCTCATCAAGTGGTTTAGTGAATATATCCGCCAATTGCTTGTCAGTGCGAACATGCTTAAGATTAATATCCCCTTTGGCAACATGATCTCGAATGAAATGATGACGAACTTCAATATGCTTAGTTTGAGAGTGTTGCACGGGATTGTGAGCAATCTTGATAGCACTTTCATTGTCACAAAGCAATAGAACATGTTTCACATATATCCCATAATCTTTAAGAGTTTGGGTCATCCAAAGTAATTGAGCACAACATGAACCAGCGGCAATGTATTCCGCTTCGGTGGTGGATAAGGATACCGAGTTTTGTTTCTTGGAATACCAAGACACAAGAGATCTACCAAGAAATTGACAAGTACCCGAAGTGGACTTTCTATCAACCTTGTCACCGGCATAGTCCGAGTCGGAGTAGCCAACAAGATTAAAATAGGCTCTCTTTGGATACCAAATGCCAAAATTTGTTGTATGGATTAAGTATCTCACTATCCTTTTCACGGCCTTAAGATGACATTCCTTAGGAGCGGCTTGATATCGTGCACACATGCACACACTTAGCATAATATCAGGACGTGAAGCACATAGATATAACAATGAACCAATCATAGAGCGATAAACCTTTTGATCAACCGGTTCACCATCTTTGGTCAAAACAAGATGTCCACTAGTAGGCATGGGTGTAGTCATACCTTTGCATTCTTGCATACTGAACTTCTTGAATAAGTCCTTGGTGTACTTTGTTTGAGAGATAAAGGTACCTTCCTTAGTTTGCTTGATTTGCAAACCGAGAAAGAATTTGAGTTCACTCATCATCGACATCTCAAACTTCTCCAACATTAGCCTTCCAAACTTTTCACTAAAGTGAGGGTTAGTTGAACCAAATATAATATCATCAACATAGATTTGGCACACAAATGTTTCTCCATTAACCCTTTTAGTAAAAAGAGTAGAATCAATTTTTCCAATTTCAAAGCCTTTTTCAATAAGGAACTTGGTCAAGCATTTATACCACGCTCTAGGAGCTTGTTTAAGACCATAAAGAGCTTTGTGAAGTTTGTAAACGTGATTAGGTTTCTTAGGATTGACAAAGCCGGGAGGTTGCTTAACATAAACTTCCTCCTCTATTTCACCATTTAGAAAAGCACTTTTAATGTCCATTTGGTACAAAGTGATATCATGGTGATTAGCATAGGCAAGTAAGATGCGAATGGACTCAAGTCTAGCAACGGGGGCATATGTCTCACCATAGTCCATACCTTCGACTTGAGTGTAGCCTTGGGCGACGAGACGTGCTTTGTTGCGAACTACTTGTCCATCTTCATCTTGCTTGTTGCGAAACACCCATTTGGTACCGATGATGTTGTGGTTGTTGTCGGGCTTCTCAACCAATGTCCAAACTTGATTTCTCTCAAAGTTGTGTAGCTCTTCATGCATGGCGTTTATCCAATCCGGATCTTCCAAAGCTTCTTCAACGTTCATAGGTTCAATGCTAGAGATGAATGAATAGTGTTCACAAAAGTTAGCTAAACGAGTTTTAGAGCGAGTGATTCTCCCGGTTTGGATATCATTCTAGATTTGCTCGACGGGATGGTTTTAAGCAACTCTTGCTCGAACTCGTGAAAGCTTTTGCTTGGATCTTGGTGGAACATCTTCTTCATTTTGTTCTTCTTCTTGGCCTTCTTCATTGTTGACGTTGTCGTTCTCTTGTCGTGGTGGAGAAGGAGGTTGTTGGCGTTCATCTTGGTGCACTTCCTCGTTTTCTTCATCTTTGTGTGTCCCACTTGTGGATGCTTCCGTATCAACTCTCGGTTCACCTTGTTGTGAGGTAGAAGCTTCCACTTGGACGGACGAGGTACTCTCCTTCACCCACTTGTTGGACGAATCTTGCCAATAGAAAAGTCTTGGATTGCTTCCGAAGGGTCTTTGTCCCCTACATCAATTTGTCCCCTACTTGCGAGCCATTAGATTTATCAAACTTCACATCTACCATCTCTTCAACCTTTCGAGTGAAATTATTGTAGACACGGTAAGTGTGAGAGTTTGAGCCATAACCAAGTAGGAAACCTTCATGAGACTGAGGAGAAAATTTAGAACGACAATACTTATCGAGAATGTAGCACTTTGAGCCGAATACTCGAAAGTAGCCAACTTGGGGCTTGTTACCAGTGAGGAGCTCGTATGCCGTCTTGCCGAGTAGCTTGTGAAGATACAAGCGATTTATTGCATGACAAGCTGTATCAATTGCTTCCACTCAAAAGTGCTTTGGCGTCTTGTACTCATCAAGCATTGTTCTCGCCATTTCCATGAGCGTTCGGTTCATCCTCTCAACAACACCATTTTGTTGAGGTGTGTACGTAGCCGAGAACTCATGTGAAATCCCTTCTTCATCAAGAAAGGTGTCCACATTTGTGTTCTTGAACTCCGTTCCGTTGTCGCTGTGAAGCTTCTTGATCTTCACTTAAAATTGATTTTGGGCCTTCCTAGCGAAGTTTTTGAAGATATTTTGGACCTGCGATTTATCATCGAGAAAGAACACCCATGTAAATCTTGAAAAAATCATCAACTATAACTAGACCAAAAGAATTTCCACCGAGACTTTTGTAGGCGTTGGGACCAAAAAGATCCATGTGTAGCAGCTCGAGTGGCCTCCTTGTGGTCATGATGTTCTTCACGGGATGCCTTCCACCAACCTGTTTACCTGCTTGACAAGCGCTGCAAAGTATATCCTTATCAAATATGACATCGTTAACGCCAAGGATATGATTTCCTTTAATAAGCTTGTCAAGGTTTCGCATGCCCACATGACCTAATCGTCTGTGCCATAACCAACCTTTAGAGGATTTAGCGATGAAGCAAGTTCTAGGTTGAGTCTTTTTAGTGAAATCAACAATGTAAAGATCACCTCTACCTATACCGGTAAAGACCATTTTATGATTATCTCTATGAAATACTTGGCAATCTACTTCAGTGAATAGGACATTGAAACCGAAATCAGCAAGTCTAGATACTGAAAGTAAATTGTAGCCAAGAGATTCAACGAGCATAACATTTTGAATGGAGCTATCATGTGAGATGGACACCTTACCGAGGCCAACCACCTTACCCTTTGAGTTGTCACCGAAAGTGACATACTTTCGAGGGCCATCATTTTCAGCAAGCTCACGGAACATATCTTTATCTCCGATCATGTGATCGGTACATCCACTATCAAGAACCCATTCCTTTCCTCCTGTCATATATCCCTGAAGATTTGCCATAAGACCAAAGTGTCTCATTGCATCATCAAGATCAAAGTCACTATCATCATCCTCATCATAGTATCCATGTTCAACATCATCATGTGGTGGATCAAATCCTAGAGAGGGTGATTCGTTAGAGTGAGTTTGACAATGATCTTCTCTATGAATTTTAATAGCTTCAGAAATAATATCACTAATAATTCCAACATCTCCTTTGGCACGCATAAGGTTTGTAAGCTCAAATAGACAATCACCAAACATAAGATCATTGGAATTCATCTTACTCAGGGCAATAGACTTATGGAGAATTTCATCTAGATTTTTCAAGGAATAATTTGGAAAACGTTCCTCCAGAAATTTCCATATAGTGTAGGCACACTCAAGAGTAGGCAAACTTCCAATCAAGTTTCTAGGCAAGCCTCTAGTGATAAGATTAACAGTTCTAAGATTGCGAATCATGTCAATTGATTCATCAAGGGTAGGATGCATGGTATCAACATGAGGTGCACAAGGGCTAGCAATGTACTTGTTCAAATGATATTCATTGAAAATCACAAGCATCTCATTTTTCCACTCATGAAAGTACTCCCCATCAAGTATAGGCACTCTATGTCTAAGACTCCCCAAAGTAGACTCATCCATCTTCCTCCAATGCTGTTTAAACCAAAGCAATGGAGACCAAAGCTCTGATACCAATTGAAAGGATCGAGAAGAGGTGTCTAGAGGGGGGGGGGGTGATTAGACACTAAGTGAGAAAAGTTGCAGTTTTTAATTTCTTTAGGTTGAAGTGGAGTTTTGGCACAAGTTTAACAATCACAATACATATCAAGGAAGCATGCAATGAGTATATGAGCAGCGGAAAGTAAAGCATGCAACTTGCAAGAATGTAAAGGGATGGGATTGGAGTGTGCAAACGCAATTGGAGACACGGATGTTTTTGTCGTGGTTCCGATAGGTGGTGCTCGTACATCCACGTTGATGGAGACTTCAACCCATGAAGGGTAATGGTTGCGCGAGTCCACGGAGGGCTCCACCCACGAAGGGTCCACGAAGAAGGAACCTTGTCTATCCCACCATGGCCATCGCCCACGAAGGACTTGCCTCACTAGGGGTAGATCTTCACGAAGTAGGCGATCTCTCCTTGCCCTTACAAACTCCTTGGTTCAACTCCACAATCTTGTCGGAGGCTCCCAAGAGACACCTAGCCAATCTAGGAGACACCACTCTCCAAGAAGTAACAAATGGTGTGTTGATGATGAACTCCTTGCTCTTGGGCTTCAAATGATAGTCTCCCCAACACTCAACTCTCTCTCACAGGATTTGGATTTGGTGGAAAGAAGATTTGAGTGGAAAGCAACTTGGGGAAGGCTAGAGATCAAGATTCATATGGTAGGAATGGTATATCTTGGTCTCAACACATGAGTAGGTGGTTCTCTCTCAGAAAATGAATGCTGGAAGTGTAGGGACGTTCTGATGGCTCTCTCCACAAATGAAGAGTGGGTGGAGGGGTATATATAGCCTCCACACAAAATCTAACCGTTACACACAACTTGCCAGTCTCGGTGGGACCGAATCGTCAAACTCGGTTGGACCGATTTAGCAAATACTATGACCGTTAGGATTTTCGGTGGGACCGACACGCAACTCGGTAGGACCGATATGGTTAGGGTTAGGGCTTAACATAATCTCGGTGAGACCGATTACACAAACTCGGTGGGACCGATTTTGGTAATAAGCTAACCAGAGAGTTGGTCAGGCAAACTCGGTGGGATCGATTCGCTCATCTTAGTTTGACCGAAACGTTATGAAAGGGAAACAGAGAGTTTGCATTGCAATGTCGGTTCATCCTCAACATTTGGTGTATGACCATAGAAGGTTTTATTCATGTAAACGGAATAACAATTATCCTTTGTCTTAAATGAATAACCATATGCAATAAACATGATCTAATCATATTCATGCTCAACGCAAACACCAAATAACATTTATTTAGGTTCAACACTAATCCCGAAAGTATAAGGAGTGTGCGATGATGATCATATAAATCTTGGAACCACTTCCAACACACATCGTCACTTCATCCTCAACTAGTCTTTATTTATTCTGCAACTCCTATTTCAAGTTACTAATCTTAACAACCGAACAAGTATCAAATACCCAGGGGTTACTACGAGCACTAGTAAGGTACACATCAATAACATGTATATCAAATATACCTTTGTTCACTTTGCCATCCTTCTTATCTTCCAAATATTTGGGGTAGTACCGCTTCCAGTGACCAGTCCCTTTGCAGTAGAAGCACTCAGTTTCAGGCTTAGGTTCAGACTTGGGCTTCTTCCTGGGAGTAGCAAATTGCTTGCTATTCTTCTTGAAGTTCCCTTTCTTACCTTTTCCCTTTTCTTGAAACTAGTGGTCTTGCCAATCATCAACACTTGATGCTTTTTCTTGATTTCTACCTTCGTTGATTTCAGCATCACGAAGAGCTCGGGAATTGTTTTCGTCATCCCTTGCATACTATAGTTCATCACGAAGTTCCAGTAACTTGGTGATGGTGAGTAGAGAACTCTGCCAATCACTATCTTATCTGGAAGATTAACTTCCACTTGATTCAAGCGATTGTAGTACTCAGACATTCTGAGCACATGCTCAATAGTTGAGCAATTCTCCTCCATCTTTTAGGCGAAGTATTTGTCAGAGGTCTCATTCTTCTTGACACGGGCATGAGTCTGAAATACCAATTTCAGCTCTTGGAACATCTCATATGCTCCATGGCGTTCAAAATGTTTTTGGAGTCCTGGTTCTAAGCCGTAAAGCATGGTGCACTAAACTATCAAGTAGTCATCATACTGAGCTAGCCAAACGTTCATAACATCTGCATCTGCTCCTGTAATAGGTCTATCACCTAGCGGTGCATCAAGGACATAATTCTTCTATGCAGCAATGAGGATAAACCTCAGATTGCGGACCCAGTCCGTATCATTGCTACTATTATCTTTCAACTTAGTTTTCTGTAGGAACATATAAAAAACACAGGGAAGCTACAACACGAGCAATTGATCTACAACATAATTTGCAAAATATGATCAGGACTACGTTCCTGATAAATTAAAGTACAATTAATCATATTACTTAAGAACTCCCACTTAGATAGACATCCCTCTAGTCATCTAAATGATCACGTGATCCAAATCAACTAAACCATGTCCGATCGTCACGTGAGATGGAGTAGTTTTGAATGGTGAACATCTATATGTTGATCATCTCTACTATATGATTCACGCTCGACCTTTCTGTATCCAGTGTCTGAGGCCATATCTGCATATGCTAGGCTCGTCAAGTTTAACCCGAGTATTCTGCATGTGCAAAACTGGCTTGCACCCATTGTATGTGAACGTAGAGCTTATCACACCCGATCATCACGTGGTGTCTCAGCACAACGAACTGTAGCAACGGTGCATACTCAGGGAGAACACTTATACCTAGAAATTTAGCAAGGGATCATCTTATAATGCTACCGTCGTACTAAGCAAAATAAGCTGCATAAAAGATAAACATCACATGCAATCAAAATATGTGACATGATATGGCCATCATCATCTTGTGCTCATGATCTCCATCACCGAAGTATCGTCATGATCTCCATCGTCACTGGTGTGACACCTTGATCTCCATCATAGCATCGTTGTCGTCTTGCCAACTATTGCTTCTACGACTATCGCTACCGCTTAGTGATAAAGTAAAGCAATTACCTGGCGATTGCATTGCATACAATAAAGTGACAACCATATGGCTCCTGCCAGTTGCTGATAACTCTGTTACAAAACATGATCATCTCATACAACAATTTATATCTCATCATGTCTTGACCATATCACATCACAACAAGCCCTGCAAAAATAAATTAGACGTCCTCTACTTTGTTGTTGCAAGTTTTACGTGGCTGCCATGGGCTTCTAGTAAGAACCGTTCTTACCTACGGATCAAAACCACAATGATTTTTCGTCAAGTGTGCTGTTTTAACCTTCAACAAGGGCCAGCCATAGTCAAACTCGATTCAACTAAAGTTGGAGAAACAGACACCCGCCCGCCACCTATGTGCAAAAGCACGTCGATAGAACCAGACTCATGAACGCGGTCATGTAATGTCAGTCCGGTCCGCTTCATCCAACAGTACCGCCGAATCAAAGTAAGGCGTTGGTGGTAAGCAGTATGACTATTATCTCCCACAACTCTTTGTGTTCTACTCGTGCACAAAACATCTACGCATAGACGTGTCTCGGATGCCACTGTTGGGAAACGTAGTATTTCAAAAAAATCCTACGATCACACAAGATCTATCTAGGAGATTCATAGCAACGAGAGGGGAGAGTGTGTCCACGTACCCTCATAGACTGAAAGCGTAAGCATTTAGTAATGCGGTTGATGTAGTCGAACGTCTTTGCAATCCAACCGATCCAAGTACCGAACGTACGGCACCTCCGCGTTCAACACACATTCAGCTCGATGATGTCCCTCGTGCTCTTGATCCAGTTGAGGACGAGGCTGAGTTCCGTCAGCATGACGGTGTGGCGACGATGATGATGATGTTACCGGCGCAAGGCTTCGCCTAAGCACTATGGCGATATGACTGAGGTGTGTAACTGTGGAGGGGGCACCGCACACGGCTAAGGAAAAACTTGGTGTGTCCTAGGGTGCCCCCCTGCCCCCATATATAAAGGAGGGAGGAGGAGGAGGCCGGTCCTAGAGGGGGCACGCCAAGGGGGGGGATTCCTACTTGGACTCCCGGTCCAAGTAGGATTCGCCCCCCTTTCCTATTCCAACTAGGAGAAGGAGGGAAGGGGGAAGAGGGGATAAGGAAGGACGGGCGCGTCGCCCCCTCCAAGTCCAATTTGGACCAGCCCATGGGGGGGCATGCGGCCACCCCTTGAGGCCCTTCTCTCCTTTCCCTTAAAGCCCATTAAGGCCCATCAACTCCCCGGGGGGTTCCGGTAACCTCCCGGTACTCCGGAAAATACCCAAACTTCTCCGGAACCATTCCGATGTCCGAATATAGCCTTCCAATATATAAATCTTTATGTCTCGACCATTTCGAGACTCCTCGTCACGTCCATGATCTCATCCGGGACTCTGAACAAACTTCGGTCATCAATACACATAACTCATAATACAAATCGTCATCGAACGTTAAGCGTGCGGACCCTACGGGTTCGAGAACTATGTAGACATGGCCGAGACACATCTCCAGTCAATAACTAATAGCGGAACCTGGATGCTCATATTGGCTCCTACATATTGTACGAAGATCTTTATCGGTCAAACCGCATAACAACATACGTTGTTCCCTTTGTCATCGGTATGTTACTTGCTCGAGATTCAATCGTCGGTATCATCATACCTAGTTCAATCTCGTTACCGGCAAGTCTCTTTACTCGTTACGTAATACTTCATTCCGCAACTAACTCATTAGTCACACTGCTTGCAAGGCTTATAGTGATGAGCATTACCGAGAGGGCGCAGAGATACCTCTCCGAAACACGGAGTGACAAATCCTAATCTCGATCTGTGCCAACCCAACAAACACCTTCGGAGACACCTATAGAGCATCTTTATAATCACCCATTTATGTTTTTACATTTGATAGCACACAAGGTGTTCCTATGGTATTCGGGAGTTGCATAATCTTATAGTCTGAGGAACATGTATAAGTCATGAAGAAAGCAGTAGCAATGAAACTGTAAAAATCATAATGGGAAGCTAACGGATGGGTCTTGTCCATCACATAATTCTCCTAATGATGTGACCCCTTTCATCAAATGACAACACATGTCTATGGTTAGGAAACATAACCATCTTTGATTAATGAGCTAGTCTAGTAGAGGCATACTAGGGACATTATGTTTTGTCTATGTATTCACACATGTACTAAGTTTCTGGTTAATACAATTCTAGCATGAATAATAAACATTTATCATGAAATAAGGAAATAAATAATAACTTTATTATTGCCAGTAGGGCATATTTCCTTCACAAGTTTGTCTTCATCAAATTTATCAAATGGGTTCCTTGGATCAAGACAAGCAATGCATCTCACCAATTGAGTAGATCTTTCAGCAAAGCGGTGACTTTAACGGTCTTCGAGCAGCGATCCCATCACCATTCCTAACTTGTATCATGACTTCATTTCTTCTCTCCTTGTGAGCTCTATGTAGTCCCTATATCGGTTTGCAAAATGAGAGCAACCGATCACTATCAAATACTCATGACATACATTAGAAATAGAATAACATTAACTTTGTATCACGATTATACCTTTACCAAAAGAACCGTTCTTTTTATCCGCCAAATACTTCTTGCAGTTATGCTTACAGCGTCCTTTCTGCTTGTAGTAGAAACATTCAGTCTCTTTAGAGGCTCCACCCTTGTTCTTCTTATGAGACTCAGTCTTACAGGCTTTAGTAGATTTCTTCTTCTTGGAGTTGCCCTTCTTCTTGAAACTAGTGGTCTTGTTGACAATGAACACTGTTTTGTTCTTCTGCATTCCAGCTTCCACAGTTTTGAGCATAGCAAACAACTTGTTTGCACTTTTCTCTATCCCATTCATGCTGTAATTCATGATAAAGCCATCATAAGATGGGGGAGTGAAGCAGGCACAATATCTATACCGAGTGTTCGAGGAATTCCAAATTCCAAAGCGCTTAACTCCTCGAAGTGGAGATACACGAAGATAAACTCGGTCTCCGACTTTGTAAACTGTCTCCTTGCGTTTAGAATCCGCATAGCTCTTCTGCCTGGACTGGGCTACCTTGAGCCTATCGCGAATCAACTTCACCTTCTGCTCAGACTCTTTAATCAAATCTGGTCCAAACAACTGGCGGTCTCCAACTTCATCCCACAGCAATGGTGTCCTGCACCTCCTTCCGTACAGAGCTTCGAAAGGGGCCATCTTCAGACTGGATTGATAACTGTTGTTGTAAGAGAACTCCACATATGGCAAATTCTTGTCCCAACTAGATCCATAATCTAGCGCACAAGCTCTCAGCATGTCCTCCAGAATCTGATTGACTCTCTCGGTCTGTCCATCTATCTGTGGATGAAAGACTGTACTGAACTCTAGCCTGGTACCCAAAGTTTCGTGCAACTGATTCCAGAATTTTGAGGTAAACTGGGTTCCTCTATCTGATACAATGCTCCTCGGAACTCCATGCAGACATACGATCCTGGTCATGTATATCTTTGCCAACTTAGCACTGGTGTAAGTGGTCTTCACTGGGATAAAATGAGCTACCTCCGTCAAACGATCGAGTACAACTAATATCGAGTCATAGCCTGAACGAGTCCTGGGCAATCCTATGATGAAATCCATGCCTAGCTTATCCCACTTCCGTTCGGGTATTGGCAATGGCTGTAGCAATCCTGCTGGCTTCTGATGCTCTGCCTTCACTCTCTGACATACATCACATACTGCTACATACTCCGCAATATCCTTCTTCATTCTGGTCAACCAGAAAGTGTCCTTAAAATCCAAATACATCTTGGTATTTCCTAGGTGAATCGAATACGGCGAATCATGGGCCTCTTGCAGAATCAACTTCCTGATCACCGGGTCATTAGGCACATAAACGCGGTCCTCAAACCATAAGGTATCGTGCTCATCCTCACGAAAACCGTTAGCTTTTCCTTTGCTCATCTTCTCCTTTATCTCTGCAACCTCCTTGTCAGTCTTCTGAGCTTCTCCGATCTTATCCATCAAAGTAGACTGAATTTCCAATGCTGATACATAGCCTCTCGGAACTATCTCCAAACATAGCTCGCGAAGATCCTCAGCTAACTCCTTTGGTAACTCTCTAGTCATGAGTGTGTTGACATGGCTCTTGCGGCTCAACGCATCGGCTACTATGTTAGCCTTTCCAGGGTGATAATGCAATCTCATATCATAATCCTTGATGAGCTCCAACCATCTCCTTTTCCGGAGGTTTAACTCCTTCTGCGTGAAAATGTACTTCAAACTCTTATGATCCGTGTACACCTCACAATGGTTTCCAATGAGAAAATGTCTCCATGTCTTCAAAGCATGCACTACGGCTGCTAACTCCAAATCATGCGTAGCATAATTCAACTCATGGGGCTTAAGTTTTCGTGAGGCATACAAAACAACTCTTCCCTCATACATAAGCACTTCTCCAAGTCCTCGACGAGAAGCGTCACAATATACTTCATAATCCTTGCGCTGATCTGGCAGAATCAACACTGGTGATGTAACCAAACGTTTCTTCAACTCCTGGAAACTAGCCTCACATTCCTCAGTCCATTTAAACTTGGTATCCTTCTTCAACAACTCCGTCATGGGTTTTGCTATCTTCGAGAAATTCTCAATGAACCTCCGGTAGTACCCTGTGAGTCCAAGAAAACTCCGGATCTCTCCAACTGTTGTTGGGGCTTCCCAATTTGTTACAGTGACAACTTTGGTGGGGTCTACTGCTATTCCTTCTCCGGATATAACATGTCCGAGGAATCCAACTTCCTTCAACCAAAACTCACACTTACTGAACTTGGCGTATAACTGATGTTCTCTGAGCTTCCGAAGTACCAAACGCAAATGCTCCTTATGCTCCTCTTCATTCTTTGAGTAGACGAAAATATCATCAATGAACACCACGACGAACTTATCCAAAAACTCCATAAACACCTTGTTCATCATGTTCATGAAATAGGCTGGTGCGTTAGTCAGACCAAATGACATAACGATATACTCATACAGCCCGTACCTGGTGGTAAAAGTCGTCTTAAGTATATCCTTCTCTCGAATCTTCAGCTGGTGGTATCCTGATCGCAGATCGATCTTGGAAAATACCTTAGCTCCTTGCAACTGGTCAAACAAGTCATTGATCATCGGCAGCGGGTACATGTTCTTGATTGTCACTTCATTCAATCCTCAATAATCAACAACCATCCTCAATGATCCATCCTTCTTCTCCACTAGAAGCACTGGCAATCCCCAAGGTAATGAACTTGGGCGAATATAGCCTTTATCCAGTAGCTCCTTTATCTGCTTCTTAATTTCCTCCAAATCTTTTGCGGGCATCCTGTACGGTCTCTTTGATATTGGTCATGTGCCTCGCAAAAGCTCAAGCAAAAACTCAATGTCTCTATCCGGTGGCATGCCTGGCAACTCTTCTGGAAATACGTTAGGAAAATCCTTCACCACGGGTACTTCCTCCTATACAACTCCTGATAAGGAATTTACTTGAGTCCTCTTCGGCACATGCCGGGATACATACTTGATCCTTCTTCCTTTTGGCGTGGTAAGCAAAATCGACTTACCGGCGCATTCAATGTTCCCTCCATACTTTGATAACCAATCCATGCCTAATATCACATCCAGTCCTTGCGATTCCAATACAATTAGGTCCGAGGGATACACGTAGTTACCAATCCTTAATGGTAATCGATCACACCATAGACTAGCCATATACTCTGCTACTAGCGAGGTTACTAACATGGGTGACCTAAGGGCTTGGGTTGGCAGTTGATACTTTTCCACGAATCCCCTTGATATGTATGAATGCGATGCACGAGTATCAAAAAGAACGATTGCAGTAAATGACTTAACCAAAAGCTTACCTATTACTACATCTGGCTGGGCTTCAACCTCCTCCACGCCAACGTGATTCACCTGTACCTTGTTGAAATGGTTAGGCTTCTTCCCGGAGCTTCCATTGCCATTTCCATTCTTCACTTCAGGACATTCAGTGGCATAATGTCTAGTCTTCTGGCATTTGTAACAGGTAATGTGGCTCAAATCCCTCTTGGCTGGTGTTGAAGGGTTGGTGCGGTTCTGCCCGTTGCTTCCTCCATTCCCATTACCATTCTTGGGCCCACTATGGTTGTGCGAACTTCCTCCTCCATGGGTATGCTGAAAATGTCCTCCCGAGTTCAGTGTAAAACGAGGCTTCTGCTGAGCTCCAGAATTGTACTTCCCTTGTCCATACTTCCTCTTGCGGTTGTCAATCTACTGCTATTTCCCTTCAATCATGAGAGCACTATCTACCAACTCCTAGTAGTTGTTGAAGGTTGCTACCATCAACTGCATGCTCAACTCATCATTCAGTCCTTCCAGAAACTTCTCCTGCTTAGCTGCATCTGTAGCAACGTCATCTGGGGCATAACGTGCTAGCTTACTAAAGTCATCCACATACTGGCCAACAGTACGTCCTCCTTGGCGCAAGTTGCGAAACTCACGCTTCTTCATGGCCATAGCTCCTGCTGAAACATGAGCAGTACGGAAAGCCTACGGAAACTGATCCCATGTGACAGTGTCGATGGGATAAGTGGCGGTGAAATTCTCCCACCATGATGCTTTGGGTCCATCAAGCTGATGTGCGGCAAAATGCACCTTCTCCGCATCTGTGCATCCTATAGTGGTCAACTCCCTTCCCATCTTGCGGAGCCAATCATCTGCAACTATCAGCTCGGTGCTACTGGAGAACACCGGCGGATTCAGCCTCAAGAAACAGGCTAAGTGATCAACAGGTGGTGGTGGTGGGTTGTTGTTGTTGTTGTTGTTGTTGTTGTTGTTCCCCTGATTTTGATTCTAGACTAATATCTGCATCAATGCATTCTACTGCTGGATCAACTGGGTGAGCTCTGGTGGGAAAGCAAATCCTTTGTCACGTCTTGGAGGCATCTGAGGGTTTAGGAAAGATGAGAAAATAGAATAGAAATAGATCTAGAGAGAAAACACTACCCATATGCACATGAGACAAATGCAATCAATATCACTTCAATAAATTCAAACAAGGGCATACAACAGTCTAACTATCGTTACAAAAGTGCTCAGACTATACTATATACATGGGGGAATACTACTACTGTTATGGTGGTCGACTAGAAAAATTGCTCGGTCGAAGACTCCATAATATCTGATCTAGCTTCATCAACAAAGTCATCATCTCTATCATCTGGGTCCGAGTCAGTGTCGTCGATGATGATGTAGTTCTCCGGGCAAGTGCAATCATCGTCTTCTCCTCCAGTCGCGGGGAATCCCATAAATACTTTTAGCTTCTTCTTCAGATCATCATTCTGCTCCACGAGTGTCATCATTTCCTCCTCATATCCATCGCGTGTAGACTTGAGTTCTTCCTCCAGCTCCGTGATCTTGGTCATAGCCTTCTTCAGATCTATCATGCCTGCGCACATCTGGTTCTCCTGGCGACGAATGTGCTGGTTTAACTCCTGGATGAAAGCTGCAATTGATCTATCCTTCCTGGTGATGACCATCTCCCATTGCTCATCTCGGCGCCCACAAATCTGGTAGATAGTATCCTTGAGGTCCTTGTGGTAAACTTCTACAATGCGTCCCGTGGTGATGTGGGCTGCCATGCTCTTTCCTATTCTCCAGGTTGGTGCATCAAAGGAAAACTCTATGGGCTCAGTGACAGGCATGAACGTTCTTCCTGGAACTTGAACTTGAATCATCCAACGCTCCTCTTCTGGTAAAGTGGCGATGTAGGTCCCGGTGAAGCTTGGTACTCCGATGTTTAGGTATCTAGTAACTTCCTTCAACTGGCGTCCGAAGGGTGTATCTTCATCCGGTTGCATGAACTTGTTCCTTGCATCCGCCATCCTAAAAGAGTACAAAAGATGAGGAGTCAGAAATGAGAAGAGATTAGTGATCTAGGGCTTTAGCTTAGTGGTCGTGTCCTACAGTCAGCGTGTGCTCTGATACCATCTTTTAGCGACCAGACCTCAAATAGTCTGATCTCTATGTATCAGTGTCATCCCTGGATCGGTAATGCTGACACGCACAATACTTGAAGGATTTATAACAGAGTAGCAATCACACACTTATTACACTGAATGTCTCAAAAGGGAACTTATTACAATAAATATGGCTTAAGGCCATCTAATAACGATAACAGCGGAAGGCTTGGAAGATAAGCGAGTCCATCAACTCCAACGGCATCACTGAGTATAAGATCACGACCTAAGGCACCTTACTCGTCGTTTGAAAAGTCTGCAACATGAACGTTGCAGCCCGAGAACGGGCCAGCACATGGAATATGCTGGCATGTAACACATAGAGAGTAATGAATAGAATAATGCTATCACTACATGCATATATGGCTGGTGGAAAGCTCTATGGTTAAAGTTTTGCATAAAGCCAATTTTTCCCTAATGCAAAGGAATAAATTTTATTTAACAATCATGGTGGTTGTTAAACATTGAGAAGGTTCCTCCAACTCAATCCCAATTAAGCATCATCATTAACCCAACAAAATTAAATTAAGTAACATGATAATCCAGGTACTAGATACTAAAAACGTCCATGACCGGGGACACGGCTAACCATGATTAGTTTATACACTCTGCAGAGGTTTGCGCACTTTTCCTCGCAAGACTCGATCTCCTCCGCTTGATTTCTCGCACTACAAGGTGTTTGAGAAACGGATGACTGAGACACAGTCCTTCAGAATCATTAACTCTCTACTCCGGGTAGACAGTACCAACCTACATCCCCTACATCTGCTAGTCTACCTCTTCAAGAGCTCACACAACTTAATCAACTATGCTAGAGCCCATAGTAGCTTGCGGCTGCACACGTAAGTTTCTAGCATGAATAATCTCATGATCCCTTTGAGCCTGGGTGGCGGTCCATAGGAGAATCACACGGTACCCCGGGATTTCCAAAAAATACAAGCAACACTTGGTTCCCCAGGTGCCTCAATCCACCTAGATGTGAATTTAAGTTGCCACCTTAAATAAACGATTAATTAACCATCTCACATCTGTCATGGATACACTCACCCAATCCACGTCTACTAGCATAGCATAGCAATATAAGCAAACGTAGAAGTAACTCCCAAAGGTTTGATAATAAAACAGGTAATAGGTACTACCTCATCTACTTCCCAAAACCCACATATTAATCAGATCCTAATCATGCAATTGTTTTGGGGATTGATCTAATGCAATAAAACTGGGTAGTAAAGAGGTATGATCAAAGTGTTACTTGCCTTGCTGATGATCCGTGAAACCTAGAGATTCGAAGTAGCAAGCGGCGCACTCCGGGTACTCTATCGCAAACAAACAAGTATACAAATAACCACTCATCTAATGCACACGTAAAACTCAAATAAAACATCTAACCAGAAAGTTCAAATTAAGAACTCCGGTTTGCAAAAAAGAACCAAATCAAACGAAGCAACGAAACTCAAACGGCGAAAGAAACAAGCTTTGTTTACTAATCTGGACCTAAGTCAAATTTTATAGTAGCAAAAACTTGTTTGAGTAGGTTAAATGGAAAGAGGGTTTCGAGATGAAACTCTAGGCACTTGAATCGCCTGATAACGATAAACGAGCGAAAAGTTATACTAGAACGAAAATCGGATCAGAAATCGCGATCAGAAATAATCGCGGAAAATCCAAGAAAAAGAAAAATGGACGAACAGGCTAACGAATGAACGTTCATCGTCTGCGGCTAAACGATGAAAATCGTTCGTTAAAACGAATGAACAAATGGGCGTTCGCTAAATAAACTAAACCGGGAAAAAAAAATAACAACTGATCTAAAAAAACAACCGCGGTTTTATAAAAGAAAACGGGCGGTTAACCGGCGAAAACCGGCGGCGGATCCGGTGGCTACCTCCGGCGGCGGTGGGCTCCGGCGAGGGCAGCGGCGTTCGGCGGCGAGGCGGCGGGGTGCGGCGGGTGGCGGCGGTCGGCGGCGGCGGCGCGAGCGGCGGTGGCGCTAGGGTTTGGGGCGCGGGTGGGCTGGGGTGGGCTCGGGGGCGCACTACTGAAAGGGGGCCGGCCAGGCGGAGTCCTGGCCGAATACGGCCCGAGGTCGGTTCGCGTTTTTTTAATAATTTCGCACAGAAAAACAAATAAAATAAATACTAAACCGACTCCAAAAATCCCGAAATAAATTTTCCCCGTCCTCTAAAATCGAGTCGGACAAGATGAACATTTATTTGGGGCCTATGTGCAATTTTCAAAAACGTGCATTTTTCCTAATTCAAATAAAATGTCGATAAAACTCCAAATAAAATCTTGTTCGATTTTAATATTAAATCCTCGGTATTTCTTTATTTTGGGAAAGTCATTTTATTCCCTCTCTCATATTTTTTTAATAGAAATAATTGAAGATAAAATAATTAAAATCAAATGATCCTATTTTTCAAAATTTGAGAAAACTCAAATATGAAAATAACGAAGTCCCCAACTCTCTCCGTGGGTCCTTGAGTTGCGTAGAATTTCTAGAATCAAGCCAAAATGCAATAAAATATGATATGCAATGATGATCTAATGTATAACATTCCAAATTGAAAATTTGGGATGTTACAAACCTACCCCCCTTAAGATGAATCTCGTCCTCGAGATTCGGGTTGGCTAGATAATAGGTGAGGGTGGTCCTTCAGTAGATCTTCCTCTCGCTCCCAGGTGGCTTCATCCTCGGTATGGTAGCTCCACTGAACTTTTCAAAACTTGATAACCTTGCTGCGGGTGACTCGGCTGGCATATTCGAGAATCTTGACCGGTTTCTCCTCATAGGTCAAATCACTATCCAACTGAATCGCTTCCAGTGGTACTGTATTTCTCAGTGGAATATCAGCCATCTCTGCGTGGCACTTCTTCAACTGGGAAACGTGGAACACATCGTGAACTCTTGACAATCCTTCGGGCAATTCCAACTTGTAAGCAACTTCTCCCATACGCTCCAAAACTTTGTATGGTCCCACAAAACGTGGCGCTAACTTTCCCTTAACTCCAAAGCGCTTAGCTCCTCGAAGTGGAGATACACGAAGATAAACTCGGTCTCCGACTTCGTAAACTGTGTCCTTGCGTTTAGAATCCGCATAGCTCTTCTACCTGGACTGGGCTACCTTGAGCCTATCGCGAATAAACTTCACCTTCTGCTCAGACTCTTTAATCAAATCTGGTCCAAACAACTGGTGGTCTCCAACTTCATCCCACAGCAATGGTGTCCTGCACCTCCTTCCGTACAGAGCTTCGAAAGGGGCCATCTTCAAACTGGATTGATAACTGTTGTTGTAAGAGAACTCCGCATATGGCAAATTCTCATCCCAACTGGATCCATAATCTAGCGAACAAGCTCTCAGCATGTCCTCCAGAATCTGATTGACTCTCTCAGTCTGTCCATCTGTCTGCGGATGAAAGGCTGTACTAAACTCTAGCCTGGTACCCAAAGTTTCGTGCAACTGATTCCAGAACTTTGAGGTAAACCGGGTCCCTCTATCTGATACAATGCTCGTCGAAACTCCATGCGGACATACGATCCTGGTCATGTATATCTTTGCCAACTTAGCACTGGTGTAAGTGGTCTTCACTGGGATGAAATGAGCTACCTCCGTCAAACAATCGACTACAACCCATATCAAGTCATAGCCTGAACGAGTCCTGGGCAATCCCGTGATGAAATCCATGCCTAGCTTATCCCACTTCCATTCGGATATTGGCAATGGATGTAGCAATCCTGCTGGCTTCTGATGCTCTGCCTTCACTCTCGGACATACATAACAAACTGCTACATACTCCGCAATATCCTTCTTCATTCCGGTCCACCAGAAAGTGTCCTTCAAATCCAAATACATCTTGGTATTTCCTGGGTGAATCAAATAGCGAATCATGGGCCTCTTGTAGAATCAACTTCCTGATCACCGGGTCATTAGGCACATAAACGCGGTCCTCAAACCATAAGGTATCGTGCTCATCCTCACGAAAACCTTTAGATTTTCCTTTCCTCATCTTCTCCTTTATCTCTGCAACCTCTTTGTCAGTCTTCTGAGCTTCTCTGATCTTATCCATTAAAGTAGACTGAATCTCCAATGCTGCTACATAGCCTCTCGGAACTATCTCCAAACATAGCTTGCGAAGATCCTCGGCTAACTCCTTTGGTAACTCTCCGGTCATGAGTGTGTTGACATGGCTCTTGCGGCTCAACGCATCGGCTACTACGTTAGCCTTTCCGGGGTGATAATGCAATCTCATATCATAATCCTTGATGAGCTCCAACCATCTCCTTTGCCTGAGGTTTAACCCCTTCTACGTGAAAATGCACTTCAAACTCTTATGATCCATGTACACCTCACAATGGTTTCCAATGAGAAAATGTCTCCATGTCTTCAATGCATGCACTACAGCTGCTAACTCCAAATCATGCGTAGCATAATTCAACTCATGGGGATTAAGCTGTCGTGAGGCATACGAAACAACTCTTCCCTCCTGCATAAGCACTGCTCCAAGTCCTCGACGAGAAGCGTCGCAATATACTTCATAATCCTTGCGCTGATCTGGCAGAATCAACATTGGTGATATAACAAAACGTTTCTTCAACTCCTGGAAACTGGCCTCACATTCCTTAGTCCATTTAAACTTGGTATCCTTCTTCAAGAACTCCGTCATGGGTTTTGCTATCTTTGAGAAATTCTCAATGAACCACCGGTGGTATCCTGCGAGTCCAAGAAAACTCCGGATGTCTCCAACTGTTGTTGGGGCTTCTCAAGTTGTTACAGTGACAACTTTGGTGGGGTCTACTGCTATTCCTTCTCCGGATATAACATGTCCGAGGAATCCAACTTCCTTCAAACAAAACTCACACTTGCTGAACTTGGCGTATAACTGATGTTCTCTGAGCTTCCCAAGTACCAAACGCAAATGCACCTTATGCTCCTCTTCATTCTTTGAGTAGACTGAAATATCATGAATGAACACCACGATGAACTTATCCAAAAACTCCATAAACACCTTGTTCATCATGTTCATGAAAATAGGCAGGTGCGTTAGTCAGACCAAATGACATAATGGTATACTCATACAGCCCGTACCTGGTGGTAAAAGCCGTCTTAGGTATATCCTGCTCTCGAATCTTCAGCTCGTGGTATCCTGATCGCAGATCAATCTTGGAAAATACCTTAGCTCCTTGCAACCGGTCAAACAAGTCATTGATCATCGGCAGCGGGTACTTGTTCTTGATTGTCACTTCGTTCAATCCTCGATAATCAACAACCATCCTCAATGATCCATCCTTCTTCTCCACTAGAAGCACTGGCGATCCCCAAGGTGACGAACTTGGGCGAATATTACCTTTATCCAGTAGCTCCGTTATCTGCTTCTTAATTTCCTCCAAATCTTTTGCGGGCATCCTGTACGGTCTCTTCGATATTGGTCCTATGCCTGGCAAAAGCTCAATCATAAACTCAATGTCTCTATCCGGTGGCATGCCTGGAAACTCTTCTAGAAATACGTCAGGAAAATCCTTCACCACTCGTATTTCCTCCTGTACAACTCCTGATAAGGAATTTACTTGAGTCCTCTTCGGCACATGCCGGGATACATACTTGATCCTTCTTCCTTCTGGCATGGTAAGCAAAATCGACTTACTGGTGCATTCAATGTTCCCTCCATACTTCGATAACCAATCCATGCCTAATATCACATCCAGTCCTTGCGATTGCAATACAATTAGGTCCGAGGGAAACACGTAGTTACCAATCCTTAATGGTAACCGATCACACCATAGACTAGCCATATACTCTACTCCTGGCGAGGTTACTAACATGGGTGACCTAAGGGCTCGGGTTGGCAGTTTATACTTATCCACGAATCCCCTTGATATGTATGAATGCGATGCACCAGTATCAAAAAGAACGATTGCAGTAAATGACCTAACGAAAAACTTACCTATTACTACATCTGGCTGGGCTTCAACCTCCTCCACGCTAACGTGATTCACCTATCCCTTGTTGAAAGGGTTAGGCTTCTTCCCAGAGCTTCCATTGCCATTTCCATTCTTCGCTTTAGGACATTCAGTGGCATAATGTCCAGTCTTCTGTCAGTTGTAGCAGGTAATGTGGCTCAGATCCCTCTTGGCTGGTGTTGAAGGGTTGGTGCGGTTCTGCCCGTTGCTTCCTCCATTCCCATTACCATTCTTGGGTTCACTATGGTTGTGCGAACTTCCTCCTCCATGAGTATGCTGAAAATGTCCTCCTGAGTTCGGGGTAAAATGAGGCTTCTACTGAGCTCCAGAATTGTACTTCCCTTGTCCATACTTCCTCTTGTAGTTGTCAATCTGCTACTGTTTCGCTTAAATCATGAGAGCTCTATCTACCAACTCCTAGTACTTGTTGAAGGTTGCTACCATCAACTGCATGCTCAGCTCATCATTCAGTCCTTCTAGGAACTTCTCCTGCTTAGCTGCATCTGTAGCAACGTCATCTGGGGCATAACGTGCTAGCTTACTAAAGTCATCCACATACTAGCCAACAGTATGTCCTCCTTGGCGCAAGTTGCGAAACTCATGCTTCTTCATGGCCATAGCTCCTGCTGAAACATGAGCAGTATGGAAAGCTTGCTGAAACTGATCCCATGTGACAGTGTCGATGGGATAAGTGGCGGTGAAATTCTCCCACCATGATGCTGCGGGTCCATCAAGCTGATGTGCGGTAAAACGCACCTTCTCTACATCTGTGCATCCTGAAGTGGTCAACTCCCTTCCCATCTTGCGGAGCCAATCATCTGCAACTATCCGCTCGGTGCTACTGGAGAACACCAGCGGATTCAGCCTCAAGAAACGGGCTAAGTGATCAACAAGTGGTGGTGGTGGTGGGTTGTTGTTGTTTTTGTTGTTGTTGTTGTTGTTGTTGTTGTTGATCCCCTGATTCTGATTCTAGACTAATATCTGCATCAATGCATTCTGCTACTCGATCAACTGGGTGAGCTCTGGTGGGAAAGCAAATCCGTTGTCACGTCTCGGAGGCATCTGAGGGTTTAGGAAAGATGAGAAAATATAATAGAAATAGATCTAGAGAGAAAACACTACCCATATGCACATGAGACAAATGCAATCAATATCACTTCAATCAATTCAAACACGGGCATACAATAGTCTAACTATCGTTACAAAAGTGCTCGGACTATACTATATACATGGGGGAATACTACTACTGTTATGGTGGTCGACTAGAAAAATTGCTCGGTCGAAGACTCCATGATATCTGCTCCAGCTTCATCAACACAGTCATCATCGCTATCGTCTGGGTCAGTCAGTGTCGTTGATGATGATGTAGTTCTCCGGGCAAGTGCAATCATCGTCTTCTCCTCCAGTCATGGGGAATCCCATAAATACTTTTAGCTTCTTCTTCAGATCATCATTCTTCTCCACGAGTGTCGTCATTTCCTCCTCATATCCATCTCGTGTAGACTTGAGTTCTTCCTCCAGCTCCGCGATCTTGGTCATAGCCTTCTTCAGATCTATCATGCCTACGCACATCTTGTTCTCCTGGCGATGAATGTGCTGGTTTAACTCCTGGATGAAAGCTGCAATTGATCTATCCTTCCTTGTGATGATCATTTCCCATTGCTCATCTCGGCGCCCACAAATCTGGTAGATAGTATCCTTGAGGTCCTTGTGGTAAACTTCTCCAATGAGTCCCATGGTGATGTGGGCTGCCATGCTCTTTCCTAGACTCCAGGTTGGTGCATCAAAGGAAAACTCTATGGGCTCAGTGACGGGCATGAACTTTCTTCCTGGAACTTGAACTTGAATCATTGTAGCGACCAGACCTCAAACAGTCTGATCTCTGTGCTCAGTGTCATCCCTGGATCAGTAATGCTGACACCACACAGTACTTGGAGGATTTATAACAGAGTAGCAATCACACACTTATTACATCGAGTGTCTCAAAAGAGAACTTATTGAAATAAATATGGCTTAAGGCCATCTAAAACGATAACAGCGGAAGGCCTGGAAGATAAGGAAACACGTCAAGTGTCCGAAGATAGCGGCACACCCAAATACAGGGGCGCCGCACACCCACTATGTTTCACCGATGAGGTGCTGGACCATGAATTCCCAGCAGGATTTAAACCCATAAACATAGAGGCCTACGATGGAACAACAGACCCTGGAGTCTGGATAGAAGATTATATACTACATATACACATGGCCAGAGGAGACGATCTCCACGCCATAAAATACCTACCCCTCAAGCTCAAAGGGCCAGCCCGTCATTGGCTTAAAAGCCTCCCAGAAAACACTGTTGGAAGTTGGGAAGAGCTCGAGGACGCGTTTAGAGCAAATTTTCAAGGGACTTATGTCCGCCCTCCGGACGCAGATGATCTAAGTCATATAACTCAACAGCCCGGAGAGTCAGCGCGGAAATTCTGGAACAGGTTTCTCACCAGAAAGAACCAAATAGTCGACTGTCCAGACGCTGAAGCCTTAGCAGCTTTTAAACACAATACCCGAGACGAATGGCTTGCCAGGCACCTCGGCCAAGAGAAACCGAGGACAATGTCCGCACTAACAAGCCTCATGACCCGCTTCTGTGCAGGAGAGGATAGCTGGCTAGCAAGATGCAGCACTAGCGACCCAAGTACATTCGAGATAAGAGATGGAAACGGAAAATCACGGCGCAGAAAAGAGCAGTGCTGGAATAAAGAGAAAATCCCAAAGAGCACGACAGTCAACACCGGATTCAAAAGCTCGCGGCCAAACAACGAAACACCGCCTCTTAAGGATGACAGCGACGAGTTTTCCAACTTAAACAAGATCTTGGGTCGGATATGTCAAATCCACAGTACCCCTGGAAGGCCTGCAAACCACACCCACAGGGATTGTTGGGTTTTCAAACAGTCCGGCCGACTAAACGCCGAACACAAGAGGCTCGACGCGTCAAGCGAAGAAGATAAACCCCACCAGCAGAGCACCGGAAAACAAAAGACTTTCCCACAAGAGGTCAAAGCAGTAAACTCACTTCATGTGATAATACGGAAAAATAGTGCGGCACTTCCTAAAAAGAGCCTCGCACGGTCCAACCCAGCAGACCATAGAGATTGGATATCAAAACCAATCACTTTCGACCACCTGGACTATTCCAGAAGCCTTCGAAACGCGGGACGGACTGCCCTGATATTGAATCCCATAATCGACGGATTACAATTTACTAAAGTCCTAATGGACGGAGGCAGCAACTTAAACCTGCTGTATTTAAACACAATCCGCAAGATGGGGATAGACCCTAACAAAATTCGACACAGCCGCACTTCCTTCAAAGGAGTGACGCCAGGCCCTTATGCCAAGAGCACAGGCTCCCTATTACTAGAAGTCGTGTTCGGATCAGCGAACAATTTTCGGCGCGAAAAACTAATTTTTCATATCATCCCATTTAAAAGTGGATATCAAGCACTCTTGGGACGAAAGGCTTTTGTCCGTTTCAACACCATGCCGCATTACGCGTCTCTTACACTCAAGATGCCCGGTCCTCGAGGCATCATTTCAGCGCGAGGGTCACTTGAAGACCCCGGACACGGATAGACGAGTCCGGCATTGGTTGGCTAGGGGCTCCCTAGCCGCACAACCCTTGACAAGGGGTTGCGTGCACAAAGAATCGCGAGTTCATACGAATCCCGCTTTACTTATTTATGTTTCTTCTCCTTTTTTCGCACGAATTGTTTCCAAACTAAGCGTTCCTCTCTTTTTACAGATGAACAACGTGCATACCCGTCCAGGATAATGGCACAACGGAGACACAGGCGCAGACGTGCAGTAGGGACCCGTTGCGAGGATTCGTTTCAGATTAAGACCCTGCGTAAACCTTTTTTACTGTCTCTTGTTGTTATTCTCCCTTGGTTTCTTCCTATAACCACAGCGGAGCCTGACGTTTTGGCATCGGCCGCGTCAGAAGACCATGCCCGTACCTGGACACTAGGGGCTTAGGGCATTATTCTGCCCATTATCATAAAGACCAAACACCTTAGGGAGTGTTCGGCGTCTCGAGTTAGGCAATATATGCATCAGCTCCGAATCATGTCTTTGGTCAAATGTTGGGTTTGCCCGGCTCCTGTGTTTTGCTGCCTTACGTTCCGTATCATCGGCTAACGCGGCACCAGGAGAACTACTGCGATTGTGCCCCAGTTCGGCTGGGCGAGCACCTCAGTAGAGAAAGCCGAAAACTGACTGTCATGATGGAGCGAGAGACTGGTCAACCACTCGATCGACTACCGGAATGTTTAGAATTCCCCGCATTGACGAAGGACCGTTTCCCGGTCAGGCACACACGCGCCCCGCAATCGGAGAAGTGCGGTGCCCCCAGGGGCTATATCGTAGCCCCACCCTCGAACTCCACTGGCTAAGTGAAAGTGATAAAGCATTATAGTCTGGATTGCCTCGTTTGCTACGCTACCACCTCCTAAACAGGACCGAGACGTCGGATTAAGTGTGAACACGCACTATTTTTGCGTACACCCCCGCACCTTGTGCGTGGGGGCTGAAGCCGAAGACTGCAATCTTTCATGTTATACAAATGTATACGAAAACGGCTGCTCAGGAGCAGTTTTACCACTTGGGACGCACAAGTATAAAAAGCAGTTATTGCATAATCATTGTTTTACAAGCTAAAACGTTCATTTGAACGTGACATTTTTTGAGCACTGCGACTCTATTACACGAGCACCACGCATAACTTCCTCGAAATAGTGCTCGGCGGGGAGCCGGCTTTCATCCGAACCCTGGGCGGCAACAGCGGTGGCATCCATCTCTGTCCAATGCGCCTTTACGCGGGCAAGTGCCATCCGTGCGCCTTCGATGCAGGCCGACCGCTTCATCTCCTTGATATGCGGCACCGCTCCAAGGAATTGCTGCAGTAAGCTGAAGTAGCTCGTCGCCTTGGGCCTCTCTGGCCAGACATGAGCCACGATGTCAGTCATGGAAAGTCCGGATAATCTATTTAGCTCGGCCCATTCGGCCGACCGGTCGGTCAACGGAAGTGAGCGATCCGGACTATGGAATTGAGACCAAAATAGATCTTCCGTCTTGTGATCCTTCTGGCTCCGGAAGTGCTCAATGGCATCAGCCGCACTTGCCGCTAAGTCCATATACGGATCCTTCGGACTCCACATCCGATCAAATTGAGCATACTTTTGACCCATAAACCGGCGACGCAGCAGATAAGGCTTGCCAGCCACGATATCTTCGGCCTGGCGCAGCTCCTCCCTCATGGCCCGCATTGCAGAGCGGGCATCCTTGGCCTCGGCGGTGGCCTTCTTCAGGTCTTCCCGCTCCGATAAGCGCTCCTTTTCAAGAGCCTCATTGCGGTCGGCAGCATCTTTTACCTTCACGGCCAATTCGGCCACCTCTTCCCTGCTTAGGCAGTGAGCAGCCCTTTCGGCTTTCAACTCCTCGGCCGCCCTCGAGGCAGCTGCGTCACTCCTTCGGGCTTGCTCCTTAGCTTGAGCAAGTTCGGCCCGAAGGCTCTCCACAGCAGCAGCACCGTCTGTATAACAGCATATAATTTATCAGAGGAGGGCTTTGACCCCATTAATAAAGCGACCGTGGAGAACTCATTTACCTTGCGACTCGTCAAGTCGCCGGTTGACAAGTGCGATGTCCGCATCCGCCGCGTCAAGTTGCCGCATTAACTCGGCAACCCCACTAGTCCGGCTAGCCCTCGGACTATCCGCCACCTACATAGGAATGGCGACATTCATTACTTGCGATTTCGATCCTCGGCATGCTATCGTCTTCGACAACCTACCGAGTCTCAGGGGCTACTATCTATACAGGGCACACTTTTATGTGCAAAACTATCAAAAATAGAAGGTGCGTCATTTTCGCGTACCTCAAATCCCGCCAGCAAACTCATAGCGGCGTTACGCAATCCGCTCTCGGCGAACGAAATCCTTCCAATCACCATGTGCATCAACGCACGATGATCTTCTGAGATGGACGCCCTCTCAAGCAGATTCTTCAGTTCTCCCGGCCGGATACTAGCGGGCGCCGAACTCTCCGGCCCCTCCGGACTCGAGGATACCCTCCGTGACGATACTTCAGGCTCGTCTGCCTTATCTGATGGCGCAGCAGACGGGGGCATTTCGCTCTCCATCATCTCCGGAAGAAGGTCCCCCGAAGACGAACTGATCTGCGAAGGCTGCAAATCCGAACTGCAAGATAAAAATTTCGGTCACCCACAGAAGCACAAATGGAGGTATTTTCTTACTAATGAAATCCCCTTTTCATACTCACGGCTCGCTGGAGGGCTGATTCTTCGGCGATGATTGTGCGTCCGGATTCTCCCCGGACGTCGGACCCCCCGGTGAAGATCTCTTCCCCCGTTTAGGGGCTTTGGCCTCCGGGTCTTCGGAGGCGGTCCTCTTCTCCCCCTAGAAGGAGGGGTTCTTGATTCCCCCCTCTTCAGACGCCCCTTTGGGCGAAATATTAGCTCCTCTATTTTCCCCATCGCTCCCTTCTGTGGGCGTGACCTCCAACATTCTGACCAGCACGGGCTCCAGTGCGGTCTCTGGGAGGGGGGCTGGACACCTTATCAGCCTTGATCGCGCCACCCACTCCTGTGAAGACTAATGGGTCAGGAGGAGAACTCTAGAAAGGCAGATAAACAGAATGTCCGGACTCTGAGCTATTTACCTAAGTATCCGGGCGATTGCGGCTTAGGCCTGCGTCCTCGGCTAATTCCGGACACGCCACCTGCGGTCCGAAGAACAACTTGTACATCTCCACGGGTGTCGCACCCATGAAGTGTTGGAGAATCCGAGGTCCCTCCGGGTTGAACTCCCATAGATGGAGAGGACGGCGTTTGCAGGGCAGAAGATGCCTGATTAGCATAACCTGCATCACCACGACCAGATTGATCTCCCTCGCTTGGAGGTCTCGAATCCGGCCCTGCAGTGAGGGCACGTCTTCGGACGGCCCCCAATTGAGCCCTTGGTTGACCCACAACATCAGTCGACGTGGAGGTCCCGGGCGGAATGAAGGCGGCGGCTTTTGCTTGCCGCCCTTCGGAGCGGTGATATAGAACCACTCCTGCTGCCACAGTCCGAGTTCCTCTTGGAAGGATCATCTCCGAATCATGTCTTTGGTCAAATGTTGGGTTTGCCCGGCTCCTGTGTTTTGCTGCCTTACGTTCCGTATCATTGGCTAACGCGGCACTAGGAGAACTACTGCGATTGTGCCCCAGTTCGGCTGGGCGAGCACCTTAGTAGAGAAAGCCGAAAACTGACTGTCATGATATAGCGAGAGACTGGTCAACCACTCGATCGACTACCGGAATGTTTTACAATTCCCCGCTTTGACGAAGGACCGTTTCCCGGTCAGGCACACACGCGCCCCGCAATCGGAGAAGTGCGGTGCCCCCAGGGGCTATATCGTAGCCCCACCCTCGAACTCCACTGGCTAAGTGAAAGTGATAAAGCATTATAGTCTGGATTGCCTCGTTTGCTACGCTACCACCTCCTAAACAGGACCGAGACATCGGATTAAGTGTGAACACGCGCTATATTTGCGAACACCCCCGCACCTTGTGCGTGGGGGCTGAAGCCGAAGACTGCAATCTTTCATGTTATACAAATGTATACGAAAATGGCCGCTCAGGAGCAGTTTTACCACTTGGGACGCACAAGTATAAAAAGCAGTTATTGCATAATCATTGTTTTACAAGCTAAAAGGTTCATTTGAACGTGACATTTTTTGAGCACTGCGACTCTATTACACGCGCACCACGCATAACTTCCTCGAAATAGTGCTCGGCGGGGAGCCGGCTTTAATCCGAACCCTGGGCGGCAACAGCGGTGGCATCCATCTCTGTCCAATGCGCCTTTACGCGGGCAAGTGCCATCCGCGCGCCTTCGATGCAGGCCGACCGCTTCATCTCCTTGATATGCGGCACCGCTCCAAGGAATTGCTGCAGTAAGCTGAAGTAGCTCGTCGCCTTGGGCCTCTCTGGCCAGACATGAGCCACGATGTCAGTCATGGCAAGTCCGGATAATCTATTTAGCTCGGCCCATTCGGCCAACCGGTCGGTCAACGGAAGTGAGCGATCCGGACTATGGAATTGAGACCAAAATAGCTCTTCCGTCTTGTGATCCTTCTGGCTCCGGAAGTGCTCAATGGCATCAGCCGCACTTGCCGCTAAGTCCATATACGGATCCTTCGGACTCCACATCCGATCAAATTGAGCATACTTTTGATCCATAAACCGGCGACGCAGCAGATAAGGCTTGCCAGCCACGATATCTCCGGCCTGGCGCAGCTCCTCCCTCATGGCCCGCATTGCAGAGCAGGCATCCTTGGCCTCGGCGGTGGCCTTCTTCAGGTCTTCCCGCTCCGATAAGCGCTCCTTTTTAAGAGCCTCATTGCGGTCGGCAGCATCTTTTACCTTCACGGCCAATTCGGCCACCTCTTCCCTGCTTAGGCAGTGAGCAGCCCTTTCGGCTTTCAACTCCTCGGCCGCCCTCGAGGCAGCCGCGTCACTCCTTCGGGCTTGCTCCTTAGCTTGAGCAAGTTCGGCCCGAAGGCTCTCCACAGCAGCAGCACCGTCTGTATAACAGCATATAATTTATCAGAGGAGGGCTTTGACCCCATTAATAAAGCGACCGTGGAGAACTCATTTACCTTGCGACTCGTCAAGTCGCCGGTTGACAAGTGCGATGTCCGCATCCGCCGCGTCAAGTTGCCGCATTAACTCGGCAAACCCACTAGTCCGGCTAGCCCTCGGACTATCCGCCACCTACATAGGAAAGGCGACATTCATTACTTGCGATTTCGATCCTCGGCATGCTGTCGTCTTCGACAACCTACCGAGTCTCAGGGGCTACTATCTATACAGGGCACACTTTTATGTGCAAAACTGTCAAAAATAGAAGGTGCGTCATTTTCGCGTACCTCAAATCCCGCCAGCAAACTCATAGCGGCGTTACGCAATCCACTCTCGGCGAACGAAATCCTTCCAATCACCATGTGCATCAACGCACGATGATCTTCTGAGATGGACGCCCTCTCAAGCAGATTCTTCAGTTCTCCCGGCCGGATACTAGCGGGCGCCGAACTCTCCGGCCCCTCCGGACTCGGGGATACCCTCCGTGACGATACTTCAGGCTCGTCTGCCTTATCTGATGGCGCAGCAGACGGGGGCGTTTCGCTCTCCATCATCTCCGGAAGAAGGTCCCCCGAAGACGAACTGATCTGCGAAGGCTGCAAATCCGAACTGCAAGATAAAAATTTCGGTCACCCACAGAAGCACAAATGGAGGTATTTTCTTACTAATGAAATCCCCTTTTCATACTCACGGCTCGCTGGAGGGCTGATTCTTCGGCGATGATTGTGCGTCCGGATTCTCCCCGGACGTCGGACCCCCCGGTGAAGATCTCTTCCCCCGTTTAGGGGCTTTGGCCTCCGGGTCTTCGGAGGCGGTCCTCTTCTCCCCCTGGAAGGAGGGGTTCTTGATTCCCCCCTCTTCAGACGCCCCTTTGGGCGAAATATTAGCTCCTCTATTTTCCCCATCGCTCCCTTCTGTGGGCGTGACCTCCAACATTCTGACCAGCACGGGCTCCAGTGCGGTCTCTGGGAGGGGGGCTGGACACCTTATCAGCCTTGATCGCGCCACCCACTCCTGTGAAGACTAATGGGTCAGGAGGCGAACTCTAGAAAGGCAGATAAACAGAATGTCCGGATTCTGAGCTATTTACCCGAGTATCCGGGCGATTGCGGCTTAGGCCTGCGTCCTCGGCTAATTCCGGACATGCCACCTGCGGTCCGAAGAACAACTTGTACATCTCCACGGGTGTCGCACCCATGAAGTGTTGGAGAATCCGAGGTCCCTCCGGGTTGAACTCCCATAGACGGAGAGGACGGCGTTTGCAGGGCAGAAGATGCCTGATTAGCATAACCTGCATCACCACGACCAGATTGATCTCCCTCGCTTGGAGGTCTCGAATCCGGCCCTGCAGTGAGGGCACGTCTTCGGACGGCCCCCAATTGAGCCCTTGGTTGACCCACAACATCAGTCGACGTGGAGGTCCCGGGCGGAATGAAGGCGGCGGCTTTTGCTTGCTGCCCTTCGGAGCGGTGATATAGAACCACTCCTGCTGCCACAGTCCGAGTTCCTCTTGGAAGGATCAGCTCCGAATCATGTCTTTGGTCAAATGTTGGGTTTGCCCGGCTCCTGTGTTTTGCTGCCTTACGTTCCGTATCATCGGCTAACGCGGCACCAGGAGAACTACTGCGATTGTGCCCCAGTTCGGCTGGGCGAGCACCTCAGTAGAGAAAGCCGAAAACTGACTGTCATGATATAGCGAGAGACTGGTCAACCACTCGATCGACTACCGGAATGTTTTAGAATTCCCCGCTTTGACGAAGGACCGTTTCCCGGTCAGGCACACACGCGCCCCGCAATCGGAGAAGTGCGGTGCCCCCAGGGGCTATATCGTAGCCCCACCCTCGAACTCCACTGGCTAAGTGAAAGTGATAAAGCATTATAGTCTGGATTGCCTCGTTTGCTACGCTACCACCTCCTAAACAGGACCGAGACGTCGGATTAAGTGTGAACACGCGCTATATTTGCGAACACCCCCGCACCTTGTGCGTGGGGGCTGAAGCCGAAGACTGCAATCTTTCATGTTATACAAATGTATACGAAAATGGCCGCTCAGGAGCAGTTTTACCACTTGGGACGCACAAGTATAAAAAGCAGTTATTGCATAATCATTGTTTTACAAGCTAAAAGGTTCATTTGAACGTGACATTTTTTGAGCACTGCGACTCTATTACACGCGCACCACGCATAACTTCCTCGAAATAGTGCTCGGCGGGGAGCCGGCTTTCATACGAACCCTGGGCGGCAACAGCGGTGGCATCCATCTCTGTCCAATGCGCCTTTACGCGGGCAAGTGCCATCCGCGCGCCTTCGATGCAGGCCGACCGCTTCATCTCCTTGATATGCGGCACCGCTCCAAGGAATTGCTGCAGTAAGCTGAAGTAGCTCGTCGCCTTGGGCCTCTCTGGCCAGACATGAGCCACGATGTCAGTCATGGCAAGTCCGGATAATCTATTTAGCTCGGCCCATTCGGCCAACCGGTCGGTCAACGGAAGTGAGCGATCCGGACTATGGAATTGAGACCAAAATAGCTCTTCCGTCTTGTGATCCTTCTGGCTCCGGAAGTGCTCAATGGCATCAGCCGCACTTGCCGCTAAGTCCATATACGGATCCTTCGGACTCCACATCCGATCAAATTGAGCATACTTTTGATCCATAAACCGGCGACGCAGCAGATAAGGCTTGCCAGCCACGATATCTCCGGCCTGGCGCAGCTCCTCCCTCATGGCCCGCATTGCAGAGCGGGCATCCTTGGCCTCGGCGGTGGCCTTCTTCAGGTCTTCCCGCTCCGATAAGCGCTCCTTTTTAAGAGCCTCATTGCGGTCGGCAGCATCTTTTACCTTCACGGCCAATTCGGCCACCTCTTCCCTGCTTAGGCAGTGAGCAGCCCTTTCGGCTTTCAACTCCTCGGCCGCCCTCGAGGCAGCCGCGTCACTCCTTCGGGCTTGCTCCTTAGCTTGAGCAAGTTCGGCCCGAAGGCTCTCCACAGCAGCAGCACCGTCTGTATAACAACATATAATTTATCAGAGGAGGGCTTTGACCCCATTAATAAAGCGACCGTGGAGAACTCATTTACCTTGCGACTCGTCAAGTCGCCGGTTGACAAGTGCGATGTCCGCATCCGCCGCGTCAAGTTGCCGCATTAACTCGGCAAACCCACTAGTCCGGCTAGCCCTCGGACTATCCGCCACCTACATAGGAAAGGCGACATTCATTACTTGCGATTTCGATCCTCGGCATGCTGTCGTCTTCGACAACCTACCGAGTCTCAGGGGCTACTATCTATACAGGGCACACTTTTATGTGCAAAACTGTCAAAAATAGAAGGTGCGTCATTTTCGCGTACCTCAAATCCCGCCAGCAAACTCATAGCGGCGTTACGCAATCCGCTCTCGGCGAACGAAATCCTTCCAATCACCATGTGCATCAACGCACGATGATCTTCTGAGATGGAAGCCCTCTCAAGCAGATTCTTCAGTTCTCCCGGCCGGATACTAGCGGGCGCCGAACTCTCCGGCCCCTCCGGACTCGGGGATACCCTCCGTGACGATACTTCAGGCTCGTCTGCCTTATCTGATGGCGCAGCAAACGGGGGCGTTTCGCTCTCCATCATCTCCGGAAGAAGGTCCCCCGAAGACGAACTGATCTGCGAAGGCTGCAAATCCGAACTGCAAGATAAAAATTTCGGTCACCCACAGAAGCACAAATGGAGGTATTTTCTTACTAATGAAATCCCCTTTTCATACTCACGGCTCGCTGGAGGGCTGATTCTTCGGCGATGATTGTGCGTCCGGATTCTCCCCGGACGTCGGACCCCCCGATGAAGATCTCTTCCCCCGTTTAGGGGCTTTGGCCTCCGGGTCTTCGGAGGCGGTCCTCTTCTCCCCCTGGAAGAAGGGCTTCTTGATTCCCCCCTCTTCAGACACCCCTTTGGGCGAAATATTAGCTCCTCTATTTTCCCCATCGCTCCCTTCTGTGGGCGTGACCTCCAACATTCTGACCAGCACGGGCTCCAGTGCGGTCTCTGGGTGGGGGGCTGGACACCTTATCAGCCTTGATCGCGCCACCCACTCCTGTGAAGAGCAATGGGTCAGGAGGCGAACTCTAGAAAGGCAGATAAACAGAATGTCCGGACTCTGAGCTATTTACCTGAGTATCCGGGCGATTGCGGCTTAGGCCTGCGTCCTCGGCTAATTCCGGACACGCCACCTGCGGTCCGAAGAACAACTTGTACATCTCCACGGGTGTCGCACCCATGAAGTGTTGGAGAATCCGAGGTCCCTCCGGGTTGAACTCCCATAGACGGAGAGGATGGTGTTTGCAGGGCAGAAGATGCCTGATTAGCATAACCTGCATCACCACGACCAGATTGATCTCCCTCGCTTGGAGGTCTCGAATCCGGCCCTGCAGTGAGGGCACGTCTTCGGACGGCCCCCAATTGAGCCCTTGGTTGACCCACAACATCAGTCGACGTGGAGGTCCCGGGCGGAATGAAGGCGGCGGCTTTTGCTTGCTGCCCTTCGGAGCGGTGATATAGAACCACTCCTGCTGCCACAGTCCGAGTTCCTCTTGGAAGGAACCCTCGGGCCATGGGGCATCGGCCTTTTTGCTTATGGCCGCCCCGCCACACTCCGCTTGACGCCCCCCGATCATCTTCGGCTCCACATTGAAGGTCTTCAGCCACAGGCCGAAGTGGGGAGTGACGCGGAGGAAGGCTTCGCAAACGATAATGAATGCGGAGATATGGAGGATGGACTCCGGAGCCAAATCGTGAAAATCCAGCCCGTAGTAGAACTTGAGCCCTCTCACGAAGGGGTCCGTCGGGAAGCCTAAACCCCGACGGAGGTGGGATACGAAGACGACGTGTCAGGGCCGTCTGCGGCCGCCGGGCACCTATGTGGCACGGGGGGCCCCTTCTGGTCCGGCAAGGGGGCGGAGGCCGCGCGCAGAGCGGATCGAGGTCGGGCGCGCGCGCGGGGAGACGGGACGGGTGATTTTTACCCAGCTTCGGAGCTCTCCGGAGAGATAAAACTCCTACTGCTGCTTTGTGCTTGTATTTGATCTTGCTCGAGAGCGAGCGTGTGGTGGTCTTGCGTGTGTCGAATGGCCCGAACCCCTTCTACGTGCGCATGGGCCTCCCTTTTATAGTTTAAAGGGGGCTCCAACAGGTGGCAACGTAGGAAGAGGGGGTAGAAAGGTAAAAATGCAGGTTGGTACAACAGTGACCAACAGTGTCCCCTACCTAACTCTGACAGCAGGGGACAGGGGCATTTAATGCCCGTCCGGTCGCCCAAATAGTGCAAAGGAACGACCGCTAGGTGAGCCACCGGTTGCCACGATGGCGTCTCTGTCAGCTCCGCTTGCCACCTTGCTCCGCATGGCTACGCAACGCCCCGCCGCGTGCCCCTGGGGTGGCACGTCGCTTGGTGCACTGGATTTTGGGTGGCCGCCTTGCCGCGGCAAGTGCCTTGCCGCGGCCCTTCTCTTGTCGGGCCGGCAAGCTTGCCGGCCGTCGGGCCTTGCCGGGACGCGCGGGGCGCCGCGGCAAGTCTTCTGGGGACGCCTTGGTCGGCCTTCCCGGCAAGCTCCTCTTGCCGGGGCCTTGGTTTTCGTCGGGCCTTGTCGGGACGCGCGGGGCGCCGCGGCAAGTCTTCTGGAGATGCCCTGGTCGGCCTTCCCGGCAAGCTCCTCTTGCTGGGGCCTTGGTTTGAGTACTTCGATCTTGAATGGCATCGAAGTAGCCGTGGAGGATCTTGGCGGACGCCCGGCAAGCCCTGCCGCGGGTCGCTGCGACTGCCCGTGCACAAGTTCGGGGTACTAAGGTACCCCCTACTTTAGTACACCGACAGGAGCCCCCGGGCCTGGGCCATACACAGTGCCGAGCGTTGTTGGGCCAGGCCCAAAACAGTGCACGGGCACGCGTGGCCTAGGTCACATCGCATATCTCTCCGCTTCCACCGCGCGCGCCCAGAGTGGCATGCGTCAAACGCGGAGTCGTGGGCGACGTGGGCGGCGCGTGCGGGGCTGAGCCTCGCGAGCATGCATCAAGCCATGATGAAGGGGACGGCTCACGCCCTCCTACCTAAACGGAGGTAGGCGTGGGGGCATTGTGCATTTACTGGACGGGGCCAGTGCGCGGCTTTTGAGGCGTCCACTCCCATGCTCACGGGGTGGGGGCGAGATCGCCTCACCCGTCCACTCGGCGCTGCATCCCTGCCACACGGCTCCCATGCGCTTGGGGTCACGGACGGTGAGATTGGGAATCCGGGCCGGCGAGAGCAGAGGCAGCGGGTCGGTCCCGGTTCCCTGCTCTCCCGTGCCTTGATTCGCCGAGCGGGGCGGCCGGGCTCCCGCCCTGCTCCTTTATAAAGAGCAGGAGGGGGGCACGGAAGCCCACACTCCTTCATCTCCTTCTTTCTTTTAACTTCTGCTCCCCTTTCTCCCATTCACCATGGAGAAAGGGAACCCTGGCCCTTCATCGGTGGCGGCGAGGGTTGCCGCCAGACAGCGCACCCCTCCCTCTCTCGCCCCTGCGGTGGCGGAGCCGGCTGCGAGGGGAAGAGGGAGGGGGCGAGGCTGTGGACGAGATCGAGGGCGTGGCCGAGGCGCTCGGGGAAGAGGCGGCCGGGGTGGTGCGCCACCCCCGTCTCCGCCGGCGGCTCCTCTCCTCGAGGCGGTCCACATCGGGGACGACCCCTGGGAGTTCTTCGTCAAGCTGCGTCGGGCACTTCGTCGACGCCTCCGGCTTCCAGCTCCGTTTGCGAGCGCGATGGAACCGGACCCGCCCGAGATGCTAGAGTTGCGCATGAGGGGCTGCGGGATCAGCGGCACTCGAGTTAGTGTCGTATCCCCAGCCCCCGGTGTGATGTACTTCGATCGAGGGTGGAAGACGTTCGCCCGCATCCACAGCTTGACGGCGGGATTTACCCTCCATTTTAAGTTAATGGAGGGCAACCTTCTCGCCGTCAAGGTCTTCGGGGACCGGCATCCGGGCGAGATGCTGCGTGGACAGCTCCTCCGATAGCGAAGGTCCCTCCTCGAGCGAGAGTGGCAAGGAGGGGAGCGACAGCGACGACGAGGACGGCGGGTCCGACTAGGCGCCGGACGCCGCCTCGCGCGCGCCACCGGCGACCCCATCATCCGGGTCGCCGGCCTTCTGAACTCCCCGGGGCCGTCTCCTTGGGCGGCTGGCGTAGGGAGGCTGCGGAGGAGGAAGAGGGGTGGCGGCAAGGCCGTCAAATCGGAGTACGAGGGCGAGGTTCCCTCGACAGCGTGCTGACGTCCTGCCGCCCCGTCTTCGAGCTCTGCCTCCGGCGCCTCCGTCTCCGCCAAGCTCCTGGCCGGCCCCAGGGGTGTTCTCTTGGTGTCTTCTGGCACCCGTAGTTCGCCTAGGCGCTCCTTTTGCCCTCCCCGGCAAGCTTCTCTTGCCGGGGCCTCCTTGACATGCCTCCTGAAGAGAGAAACAGGAGAGGGATTACGGGCATCTTATCTTTTAATTTGTAAGCCTTCGGGCCTTAGCTGTATTGAAAATTTGTAATCCTCTCTATCATGTTTTTCATCCTCTATGGACTTGTACTAAATTGGGATGTTTTTTAATGAAAAGAGGGGAATGCTTGCCGGATTATGCCCTTTACTTGATTTTGTGCCTTGTATGTTCCCACCCTACGCTTCTAGGGAACTTGCCGGTGCTAACACACTTGCTGAGTGCGGAACATCAGCAGCCCGCTGGCGGTGTTGTACCCGGCAAGAAACCTTCTCGGGCCAGTTGCAGCGCACTGGTATTGTTGAGCGGACTCGAAAACAAAGCAAGGGCGCAATTTAACCACGAGTTGGCTCCTCCGCGCTCAGGGTTTTTTTTTATACAAGGCACGCTCGTTCAAGGACGTGGCCTCGCATTCCCCGGCCCATAAGAGGATGCATGGCGAGGGATGAAAAGCTTATCTGATGTTACAGCCCCCGGCGACTCTGGCTTGCCGGGGGTGAATCTTGGTATTCGCAGCCTCCGGCAACTCTGGCTCCGCCGAGACCTAGGTGCCGGTGCGCCTTTCTTTGCCCTTGTCGTTGACGCTGCGGCCTCCGGGGATCCCTGCCTGCCGCGAAGGAACTTCGGTACTTGCAGCCCCCAGTGAAATCGGCTTGCCGGGGCCTATGCGCCAGTGCGCCCTTCTGGTTTTCCCCTGTCGCTGTTATTATAGTCACGAAAATAACTAAGACAACATCGTAATAAGTTACTCTTTCGTGGCGTGACTATTTAGGTTGGGCAACGCAATGCCATGCTTCGCCCTTCATATGTTTACACTCTACGCTTCTAGGGAACTTGCCGGTGCTAACACACTTGCTGAGTGCGGAACGTCAGCAGCCCGCTGGCAGTGTTGTACCCGGCAAGAAACCTTCTCGGGCCAGTTGCAGCGCACTTGTATTGTTGAGCGGACTCGAAAACAAAGCAAGGGTGCAACTTAACCACGAGTTGATTCCTCTGTGCACAAGTTTCACATACGAAGGACGTCCCACGGAAAGGCTTGCTATGTTACATCCTTTACTTCATTACATCCCTTGTACGTTTTTACCCTACGCTTCTAGGGAACTTGCCGGTGCTAACACACTTGTTGAGTGCGGAACATCAGCAGCCCGCTGGCGGTGTTGTACCCGGCAAGAAACCTTCTCGGGCCAGTTGCAGCGCACTTGTATTGTTGAGCGGACTCGAAAACAAAGCAAGGGCGCAACTTAACCACGAGTTGGTTCCTCCGCGCACAGGTTTTTCGTACAAGGGACGAATGTTCGAGGAATATAACATAAGAGCTTAGAATTAAAAAGTGCTCTGTACTCAAGCTCGGGCGACTTAGCTTTTCCATTCTCCGCGATCCGGCGAAGCCGCACTTCTCCTTGGACTCCCTCCCTTGTACGTTTTCACCCCCATGCTTTCAGGGAACCCGCCGGCGCAAACACACTTGCTGAGTGCGGGACATCAGCAGCCCGCTGGCGGTGTTGCTTCCGGCAGGAAGAACTCGTCGGGCAAGTCGCGGCGCGCTTGTATCGTTGAGCGGACTCGAAACAGGTCAAGGGCGCAACCTAGCCACGATTCGACCCTTCTGCGCACAAGTTCTTCATACAAGGTACGGAGTCTCAGGGAATTCAAAAGCTCGAAGCTGGACGCTTCCTGCGCCCTACTGGCCGGTGGAGCTCGATGGCGCATCCTCGACGGCAGTGCGGCACTCCGGAGAGGCGTGCTTGCCGGAGCAGGCACCAGAGCTGTTCTTGCCGGGCTTAGTCTTTGGCGGATCTGCCTTTGCTTTCTTGCACTTGCCGGTGGAGCTCGATGGTGCGTCCTTGACGGCAGCGCAGCACTCCGGGGAGGTGCGCTTGCCGGAGTGGGCATCAGAGCTGCTCTTGCCGGACTTGACTTTCTTCTTCCCCCGGGGAGCTTCAGCGGCAAGTGGCTTGCACTCTACTGCGGCTGCTGCTTCCCGGTAGATCTTGTCGGTGCAGATAAGTGCATCCTTCTTGTCGCCTTGGACAGAGATGACACTTATCGGACCAGGCATCTTGAGCATGTTGTATGCGTAGTGAGAGGCTGCCATGAACTTGGCAAGCGCTGGTCGGCCGAGTATCCCGTTGTAGGGTAATGGGATATCAACAACGTCAAAGGTGACCCTCTCTGTCCTGAAGTTCAGCTCACTGCCAAACGTCACTGGCAGCATGATCTTCGCCTTGGGCTTGCTCCTTCCCGGATTTATCCCTTGAAAGGTACCGGTTTCTTCGAGCTCGCTGTCGGGGATCTGGAGCTTCTTGAGCACTGCGGAGGAAATCAGGTTCAGGCCGGCCCCGCCGTCAACCAACATCTTCGTGACCTTGAGGTTGCGGATTGTTGGTGAGACCAACATCGGCAAGCACCCGACCGCGGTGATGTGATCAGGGTGGTCCTCAATATCGAAGACGATGGGCGTGCCGGACCATTTCAGAGGCTTGCGCGCCTCGACGGACGGCTCCGCTGCATTCACCTCTCGCACCCACTGCTTGAGTTGGCGGTGCGAGGCGTGCAGAGAGGCACCGCCGTCGATGCACAACACCTCTGTCGCCTTCTCAAACTCTTGGTCATCGGTCTCATCCTCCTCCATATCATCATCCTCATCCTCATCTTCGTCCTTGTCGCGGCCGCGGGGAGGCCTATCTCCTTGCCGCGGCTTGGCCTTGCCGCGGTGTCCTCCCCGGGCGGGAAGCTTCTTGCCGGATCCTCCGCCACCTCCCCGGGCTCTCTCCTTATCGCGGTGCTCGTATTCGGCTTTCTGTAGTTCCGCCATCTGCTCCACTTTCTTGCAAGTTTGGAGATCATGGCCCTCGGTGCGGTGGATCTTGTAGTACCGCTTGCCGGAGCCATCCTGCTTGTCGGCGGCTACCACAGCCTCGCCGGAGTCATCAGCTTTGGCCTTGTCGGAGCTGCCTCCGTTGCCGGAATGCTCAGCAGCTAGCACATCCTTAGCTTTTCTCTTCCTGTTGTTCCGCCTCCGGCTTTTCCTTGCCGGGGCGGCATCCTCACTGTCAGATCCTTCTGCTCCTGCAACCTCTCCGGGTATTTTCCTCCCCTCCTTAGCCCGTGCACACTTGTCGGCCAGAGCATAGAGCTCGCTGACGTCTCTGATCTTGCACATCGCCATCTCCTCCCTCATCCTGTGGTTACGCACGTTCTGATGAAACGCGCTGATAACTGCGGCAGGGTGGACGTCTGGGATGTTGCGCTGCACTTGGCTGAATCTCTGTATGTACTTGCGCAGGGGTTCTCCCTCCTTCTGGACGAGCAAGTGGAGGTCACTCTCCTGGCCATGAGGCTTGTGGCCACCTGTGAAGGCGCCGACAAACTGATGACACAGGTCCGCCCATGAAGAGATGGAACCGTCCGGCAAGTGCATGAGCCAAGATCTGACATTGGGCTTGAGCACCAGCGGGAAGTAGTTGGCGAGGATCTTCTCGTCGCGCCCTCCGGCAGCCTGCACCGCGATGGTGTAGATGCTGAGGAACTCCGATGGATGTATCCTGCCATCGTACTTCTCGGGCACGTCTGGCTTGAAGTTCTTGGTTCTGGGCCACTGGACTTGCCGCAGCTCGCAGGTGAACGCAGGGCAACCTGCCGCGTACGGCAAGTCGCTCGGTTCCCCGGGCGCGTGCATGTCGACAGTGGGCCCAGCGCGCTGGTCGGATTGACGTCGTGCTTCCCTTCTGCGCTCGATGCGAGTGCGGGCGTCTTCGTGCCGCCGTTCTTGGAGAATGTGGCGTTGATCGCGTCGGGTTCGCGGGTCCGACGACGCGGTGGAGTCGCCGCCGGGGTTGGCCCGACGAGCCGGCGATCTTGGCCTTTGGGGCTGGGAGTGCACGGAGGTGGCACCCCCAGCGGTCTTGTCGGCGTCGGCTCGTGCTTGGGCGCCTTGCCGGGGCCTCGATGCGCTCGGTTGCCGGGGCTTGTCGCCGTTGGCGAAGCTGATGAGACTGTATATGGCCATCCTCCAGTCGTCGATCTTGTGCGGCGCCGGAGGGTAGTCTAGAAGCAGCTGGGCTCGGGCCAGCACTTCCTCTGCTGTCTTGGGTGGTGGTGGCGACGAGCGGCGCGAGGAGCGGGATGTGCTCGGACTCCCAACTGGATTGGGAGGCGCAACACCCCGCCTGGGCGACCGTACTTCGCTCGCGCTAGCATGCGGGCGTGCATGCTGACCTCGAGCGTCCCGCGACCCACCAGCTTGGCCTTGTTCCAATGCGAGCACGGTGCTAGGTGCACCGGGGCGTTGTCGGCCTTGCACTTCCTGGGAAGGGCGCGGTGTCTGCACGGTCGCCGACGCTTGCGGAGCCTTGTTTTTGGATCTGGTGACGACGTGAGTCCCACCGTCGGCGCCCACTCCTCCGCCGGCGTCCACTCCACCGCCCGTTTGCTCCGGCGGTGGTGGCGGAATCGATGTAGAGGGAGCGGCCACCTCCGAAGGCTTCTTCTTCGGTGGCATGTTGATGAAGGCGTTGATGCAGCACGCGCGGAGACCGGATCAGATGCTCACGACCTCGACGCGCCCCCTACCTGGCGCGCCAAAGATGTCGGGGCCGTCTGCGGCCGCCGGGCACCTATGGGGCACGGGGGGCCCCTTCTGGTCCGGCAAGGGGGCGGAGGCCGCGCAGAGCGGATCAAGGTCGGGCGCACGCGCGGGGAGACGGGACGGGCGATTTTTACCCAGCTTCGGAGCTCTCCGGAGAGATAAAACTCCTACTGCTGCTTTGTGCTTGTATTTGATCTTGCTCGAGAGCGAGCGTGTGGTGGTCTTGCGTGTGTCGAATGGCCCGAACCCCTTCTACGTGTGCATGGGCCTCCCTTTTATAGCTTAAAGGGGGCTCCAACAGGTGGCAACGTAGGAAGAGGGGGTAGAAAGGTAAAAACGCAGGTTGGTACAACAGTGACCAACAGTGTCCCCTACCTAACTCTGACAGCAGGGGACAGGGGCATTTAATGCCCGTCCAGTCGCCCAAATAGTGCAAAGGAACGACCGCTAGGTGAGCCACCGGTTGCCACGATGGCGTCTGTGTCAGCTCCGCTTGCCACCTTGCTCCGCATGGCTACGCAACGCCCCGCCGCGTGCCCCTGGGGTGGCACGTCGCTGGGTGCGCTGGATTTTGGGTGGCCGCCTTGCCGCGGCAAGTGCCTTGCCGCGGCCCTTCTCTTGTCGGGCCGGCAAGCTTGCCGGCCGTCGGGCCTTGACGGGACGCGCGGGGCGCCGCGGCAAGTCTTCTGGGGACGCCTTGGTCGGCCTTCCTGGCAAGCTCCTCTTGCCGGGGCCTTGGTTTTCGTCGGGCCTTGCCGGGACGCGCGGGGCGCCGCGGCAAGTCTTCTGGAGATGCCCTGGTCGGCCTTCCCGGCAAGCTCCTCTTGCCGGGTCCTTGGTTTGAGTACTTCGATCTTGAATGGCATCGAAGTAGCCGTGGAGGATCTTGGCGGACGCCCGGCAAGCCCTGCCGCAGGTCGCTGCGACTGCCCGTGCACAAGTTCGGGGTACTAAGCTTGCCGGGCTCGGGGGCGGGCACGGCCTGCCCTTTGACAGGCAACCTGTGCGAAATCTCGTAGGTCAGGTACTTGGCCTCACGTAACTTCAATATCTGGAGGTCGGAGCCGGACATGATTGAGAATCCGAAGCGCTCGAATCTGGGGCTCTGGGTGCTGGAGCTAGGAGCAAGAAGGAGATTCGATGCGAGATTGAAGAAAAAGAACGAGCCTTGGTCCTCTTATAAAGGGGGAAAATACCAAGAGCCGTCTCCGTGACCGCTTGGGATTCACCTTCGATAGAGGAGGCGTGGCGACGGGCACGGTTGGGTTACCCACGCACGTATTGATGAGAATCCCGGAATAAGGGGAACACGATCTCTGCTTCGACAAGAGGTGCCAAGGAAACTGCTTCGCTAAACGTGCTGAGGTGGTATAGTAAAAAACGATTCAAACAAAAGCTTGGTAGCGGTGTGATGTCACGCCGCATAATACGTCAGCAGATTGGACTGGTGTATATTTTATTCTCTCTACGGTGGAATGTGGAATTTATTTTGCAGAGCCGGACACTATCCTGGTGTTCATGATCTTCTCTGGATTATTCAAGGGAGGAACCCGCCTTGCAATGCCGAACATTATGCGCGCCGGACTTATCGTCATTGAAGCCTGGTTCAGGGGCTACTGAGGGAGTCCTGGACTAGGGGGTGTCCGGACAGCCGGACTATCATCGTCCGCCGGACTCCAAGACTACGAAGATACAAGATTGAAGACTCCGTCCCGTGTCCGGATGGGACTTTCCTTGGCGTGGAAGGCAAGCTTGGCGATACGGATATGTAGATCTCCTACCATTGTAACCGACTCTGTGTAACCCTAGCCTCCCCCGGTGTCTATATAAACCGGAGGGCTTTATTCCGTAGGACACAACATACATTACAACAATCATACCATAGGCTAGCTTTAGGGTTTAGCCTCCTTGATCTCGTGGTAGATCCACTCTTGTACTACCCATATCATCAATATTAATCAAGCAGGACGTAGGGTTTTACCTCCATCGAGAGGGCCCGAACCTGGGTAAAACATCGTGTCCCTCGTCTCCTGTTACCATCCGCCTAGACGCACAGTTCGGGACCCCCTACCCGAGATCCGCCGGTTTTGACACCGACAATGGGTTCTGAACCCATGGTTCTCTTTCCTTACCATGTTTTCTAGCAACAAAGTCTCTCTTATCATGTCATTTATTTTTATGTTGTGGGTTATCAAGATTAATATCAGGTTCTATCGCAACATAATTATCTGGTTCTTTATCATTGTCTGGTTGAGTATCTTCATGAATATCATCATTATCATTTTCATTATTACTAGGTGAATGTTCATTACCAGATTGAGTTTCAGCATCAAAGATAGAGACATCATTATTATCTTCAGGAGGTTTATCAATCTCAAGTTCACTAGAGGTATGCAAAGTCCTATCATTTTTGTTTTTGTTCTTCTTTTTAGAAGGACTAGGTGCATCAGTGTTAATTCTTTGAGAGTCTTGTTCAATTCTTTTGGGGTGTCCCTCAGGATAAAGTGGTTACTGAGTCATTTTGCCTCCTCTAGTTGCTACTCTAATAGCATAATCATTCATATTATTGTTCATTTCACTAAGTAATTCTCTTTGAGATTTAGCAACTTGTTCTAACCGGGTTTGAACCATAGAGGCATTTTTTCCTACACCTCTGACATCATTAGTGTAATGGCATCTTTCACCCCATGTGGTTTTGGTGATTGATGACAATGCATTTGCGGACTAATCGTGTGCTTTGAGCATTTCGATATCTCATGTTTAGGCACAACAAGATTCGTTTCCCCTCGGAGTCTAGTGAAGATGGAGTTTTCTCTACGTTTCTTTTCGGTGGATTTGAGTCGTAGGGAAGCTGTACTACTAAGAGGGGGTCTGCTTTGCAAAGGTTTGGGTGGAATCTTCACATACACGTCCATTACTTTGCACCACCTTTCCTCTGCCTCTTTGGAGCAACCATCGTTTATCCGTGTCTCTACAAAATGAAGGACTCCTGGTGTTGTTGTGTTGTGGCATGCGATAGTACTGCTCAAGGGAGCAGTAGTACCGCAGAGGCCCACGGGAGTACCGGCCTAGGACGTGGTAGTACCGTGGCCTCGAGCCCAGCACAGCAGCACGAGCGGAAGTAGGGGCAGATGTAATTTTTACATTGCGCCCTACGCGGTAGTACTGCTCCCTGTATGCGGTAGTACCGTGTCGGACTTTTGCACAGATCGAAACTCAGCAGAAGTAGCCACGGATGTATTTTTATTCGTCCGTGCCTTCCCAGCCCAGGCAAGCCCTGCCTTGCGGTAGTACCGCAAGGGCTAGCGGTAGTACCGCTCCAGTGGTTCTACTGCTCTTTGCTTCAACTCAACAGGGCTAGTCTGGCTCCTGCCGTGCAAGCGGTAGTACCAAAGTTCCTCATGGTAGTACCGCAAGCCCTTGCGGTAGTAACACATGGCTGGTGCGGTAGTACCGCATGTCGCGGGCTGGATAAGTGGGTAACGGTTGGATTTGTCCTATCACTATATAAGGGGAGTGATACGTCTCCAACGTATCTATAATTTATAAGCATTCATGCTATTTTATTATCTGTTTTTTATGGTTATGGGCTTTATTATTCACTTTTATATTACTTTTGGGACTAATCTATTAACCGGAGGCCCAACCCATATTGCTGTTTTATTGCCTGTTTCAGTATTTTGAAGAAAATGAATATCAAACGGAGTCAAAACAGAATGAAACCTTCGGCAACATGATTTTTTGGAAGAATATGATCCTGGAGACTTGGAGTTCACGTCAGAAGATACTCGAGGCAGCCACGAGATAGGAGCCCCCCCCCCTGTAGGGCGCACCCCCCTGTCTCGTGGGCCCCTCGAGGCTCCCCCGACCGACTTCTTTCGCCTATATAAGCCTATGTACCCTAAAAACATCGATTATCAAGATAGATCGGGAGTTCCGCCGCCGCAAGCCTCTGTAGCCACCAAAAACCTCTTGGGAGCCTGTTCCGGCACCCTGCCGGAGGGGGAATCCCTCACCAGTGGCCATCTTCATCATCCTGGCGCTCTCCATGACGAGGAGGGAGTAGTTCACCCTCGGGGCTGAGGGTATGTACCAGTAGCTATGTGTTTGATCTCTCTCTCTCTCTCTCTCAAGTTCTCTCTATGGCACGATCTTGATGTATCGCGAGCTTTGCTATTATAGTTGGATCTTATGATGTTTCTCCCCCTCTACTCTCTTGTGATGAATTGAGTTTCCCTCTTGAAGTTATACTTTCGGATTGAGTCTTTGATTTGAGAACACTTGATGTATGTCTTGCCGTGATTATCTGTGGTGACAATGGGATATCATGTGCCACTTTATGTATGTTTTGGTGACCAACTTGCGGGTTCCTCCCATGAACCTATGCATAGGGGTTGGCACACGTTTTCTTGACTCTCCGGTAGAAACTTTGGGGCACTCTTTGAAGTACTTTGTGTTGGTTGGATGAATCTGAGATTGTGTGATGCATATCGTATAATCATGCCCACGGATACTTGAGGTGACAATGGAGTATCTAGGTGACATTAGGGTTTTGGTTGATTTGTGTCTTAAGGTGTTATTCTAGTATGAAATCAATGATGGATCGAGCGGAAAGAATAGCTCTATGTTATTTTACTACGAACTCTTGAATAGATCGATCAAAAAGGATAACTTTGAGGTGGTTTCGTACCCTACCATAATCTCTACGTTTGTTCTCCGCTATTAGTGGCTTTGGAGTGACTCTTTGTTACATGTTGAGGGATTGTTATATGATCTATCAATGTTATTATTGTTGAGAGAACTTGCACTAGTGAACCCTATGCCTTGTTTCCTATCGTTGCAATACCGTTTACGCTCACTTTTATCATTAGTTACCTTGCTGTTTTTATTATTTCAGATTACAAAAACCTATATCTACCATCCATATTGCACTTGTATCATCATCTCTTCGTCGAACTAGTGCACCTATACAATTTACCATTGTATTGGGTGTGTTGGGGACACAAGAGACTCTTTGTTATTTTGTTGCAGGGTTGTTTGAGAGAGACCATCTTCATCCTATGCCTCCTACAGATTGATAAACCTTAGGTCATCCACTTGAGGGAAATTTGCTACTGTCCTAAAAACCTGTGCACTTGCAGGCCCAACAACGTCTACAAGAAGAAGGTTGTTTAGTAGACATCAAACTCTTTTCTGGCGCCATTGCCGGGGAGGTGAGTGCTTGAAGGTATATCTTTAGATCTTGCAATCGAATCTTTTTGTTTCTTGTTTTATCACTAGTGTAGTTTATAAAAGAAAACTACAAAAAAATGGAGTTAAGTTTGTCTCATACGCTTCGTCTTTTTAATATCTTTCGTGAGAATGATGGAAAGGAAGATTGTGCTCAAGTGCTAGAAGAAGAATGCATTAAAATGCTTGGTACTAGATCTTTGTATGATGAGCATGATTGCAATGTTGTTAGTACGAATTCCTTGAATATCCATGATGCTAATGATATGCAAAGCCACAAGCTTGGGGAAGCTATGTTTGATGAATATGATATATTTTGTCATCCAAGATTTGATGAGCAAATTTATTTTGATGATAGCATGCCTCCTATTTATGATAATTATATTGATGAAAGTGGGTTTGGAAGAGTGTCAACTTTAGGAAGTATTGATCCCACTATTTTGGAGGATGTTGAATATTATTGTGATGAAGATGAAAGTGGATTTGGAAGAGTGTCAACTTTATTTAGTGATGATTCCACTATTTCGAAAGAGGTTCCACTTGATTATGAAGAGAACAAAGTTGCTATGTATGATGATTATTGTGATGACTTGTATGCTATTAAGAATAATGATAACCATGAAACTTGTCATCATGATTTTAGTTTTCAATTGGATTATGCCTCACATGATAATTATTTTGTTGAGTTTGCTCCCACTACTATTCATGAGAAGAATTTTGCTTATGTGGAGAGTAGTGAATTTTCTATGCTTGTAGACCATGAAAAGAATGCATTAGGTTTTGGTTATATTGTTGAATTCATTCATGATGCTACTGAAAATTATTATGAGGGAGGAATATATGCTTGTAGGAATTGCAATAATGTCAAGTTTCCTCTCTATGTGTTGAAAATTTTGAAGCTATGCTTGTTTTACCTTCCCATGCTAGTTGATTATTGTTCCCATAAGTTGTTTGCTCACAAAATCCCTATTCATAGGAAGTGGGTTAGACTTAAATGTGCTAGTCATATGCTTCATGATGCTCCCGTTATGTTCCAACTCTTATCTTTTATGTGAGCATCATTGTCATCATCATGCCTAGCTAAAAAGGCATTAAAGAAAAGCTCTTGTTGGGAGACAACCCAATATTTATCCTTACTGTTTTTGTGTGTCCACATGATTATGGTACTGTAGTAATCATGTTTTATAGCTTTTGTTTCGATAAAGTGCCAAGTAAGACCTTTAGGATGGCTTACGGTGATAGTTGTGTTGATCCTGCTAAGAATCAGAAACTTTTGCACCCAGTAAATTAGTTTTGTTAATTAACAGAAACGTGCTTCGGATATTATTCTTTTTGATCTGGATTGGTACACAAATTTCTTAGGACTTCCTAATTTTCTAGAATTTTTGGAGTTCCATAAGTATACGTTTGATACAGATTACTACAGACTGTTCTGTTTTTGACAGATTCTGTTTTCTATGTGTTGTTTGCTTATTTTGATGAATCTATGAGTAGTATCAGAGGGTATGAACCATAGAGAAGTTGGAATACAGTAGATATTACACCAATATGAATTTAGAATGAGTTCATTACAGTACCTAAGTGGTGGTTTTATTTTTTTATACTAACGGAGCTTACGAGTTTTCTGTTGAGTTTTCTGTTGTGAAGTTTTCAAGTTTTGGGTAAAGATTCGATGGACTATGGAATAAGGAGTGGCAAGAGCCTAAGATTGGGGATTCCTAAGGCACTCCAAGGCAATATTCAAGGACAACCAAGAGCCTAAGCTTGGGGATGCCCCGGAAGGCACCCCCTCTTTCGTCTTCGTTCATCGGTAACTTTACTTGGAGCTATATTTTTATTCACCACATGATATGTGTTTTGCTTGGAGCATCATTTTATTTTGTTAGTATTTGCTTGCTGTTATTTAGAATAATGTTTTGCGTCTTTAGTTTCAATAAAAATGTCAAGGATAGCCTTTGCCATGCTTATTTTGCTAGTATACATGTTGCTGTTTGAAAACAGAAAGTTTACTGCTGTTGCAAAAATTCCCTAGAAACGTCAGAGCATGATATAATGTTGAAATTTTTTGCATAATGAGCTCTAAAAATTTTAATAGAGTGGGAATTTTATTTCATAATTTTTGGAGTCAGGGAAGTATTGATACTCTTGTGTTCTTTACAGACTATACTGTTTTGACAGATTGCTGTTATGTTTGCATTGTTTGCATATGTTTGCTTGTTTAATGATTCTATTTGAGGATAGGAGTATTAAATATGCAGAGGCATTTAGTATGCAATGTTGATTAATAATTTTAGTGATTTGTTACAGTAGAAAGTGATAAGGTCTTGCATTGGTTTATACTAACCTATCTCACGAGTTCTTGTTGAGTTTGGTGTGAATGAAGCTTTTTGATAAAAGAGAAACCATGATATGAGAGGAATTAAGGAGACACAAAAGTTCAAGCTTGGGGATGCCCAAGGAACCCCAAGATAATATTTCAAGAAGTCTCAAGCATCTAAGCTTGGGGATGCCCCGGTAGGCATCCCACCTTTCTTCTTCAATAACTATCGGTCAGTATCGGTTGAGCCTAAGTTTTTGCTTCTTCACATGAGTTGTGCTATCCTTGCAATGTCATTTTGTTTTGCTTTGCTTGCTGTTTGAATAAAGTACTTAAGATCTGAAATTCCTTAATGAGAGAGAGTCTTCACATAGTTACATAATTATTTATCTACTCATTGATCTTCACTTATATCTTGTTGGAGTAGTTTGTCATTTACTCGTGTGCTTCACTTATATCCTATGAGTCAATGGTTGAATGAGTTGATTGTCATAAATCTGAAATTATATATGTTTCATTTGCTTATCCCATGGGGAGTAGTGACTTCACATCTAAGAAGTAGAGGTTGTAAATTTATTGAAGGTTAGCAAGCGTTGTATTGGTCATTTGAACAATTCATGAAAGAATATTGAAGGAAGAAAGATTTCTCATATAAATACACTATCCTAGACATCTTTTATAGTTGGGAGCACTCATTAAGTATGACAAGCTAAAGAGTTGACGTTGGACAAGGAAGACAACGTAATGGTTTATGTTTTCCGACATCTCAGTTAAAGTATATTGTCATGGATCATTCAAACATGTTGAGCTTGCCTTTCCCCCTCATGCTAGCCCAAAATTCCTTGCACCAAGTAGAGATACTACTTGTGCTTCTAAATATCCTTAAACCCAGTTTTGCCATGAGAGTCCACTATACTTACCTATGGGTTGAATAAGATCCTTCAAGTAAGTTGTCATCGGTGCAAGCAAGTATGCATGACTTATTAGTGCGGAGAACATAAGCTTTGTACGATCTTGTTATGGAAGCAATAAAAGCGACGGACTGCATAACAAAGGTCCATATACAAGGGGCAATATAAAGTGATGTTCTTTCGCATTAAGATTTTGTGTATCCAACCCTAAAAGCGCATGACAACATCTGCTTCTCTCTGCGAAGGGCCTATCTTTTACTTTATGTCTTTTACTTTATGCAAGAGTCAAGGTGATCTTCACCTTTCCCTTTTTCATTTTATCCTTCGGCAAGCACTTTGTGTTGGGGTGATCCTGATTTATATATCCAATTGGATGTAAGTTAGCATGAACTAAGTTAGCATGAACTATTATTATTGACATCACCCAAAGGTGAATACGTTGGGAGGCAACACTATAAGCCCCTATCTTTCTCAGTGTCCGATTGAAACTCCATAACCATTAGTATTGCGTGAGTGTTAGCAATTGTAGAAGACTATATGATAGTTGAGTATGTGGAGTTGCTATTCCTGAAAATAAGATGAATTGCAATTGTTTGATGACTGAGAATGAAGTTTGCTAGTTCTCAAGAAAGTTTATGGTCTATGCTTTGACATGTGAATTGCTTGTTACTTTATCGTGAGAAGTTTTATGAGATGAACAACTGTTATGACATATTATCATGCTAGAAAAGGTTATTGAAATTATCATTGATTAAACTTGTGCACCTTCTAGCATTCACACTTCATAAATTCTTTCTTTTATCATTTACCTACTCGAGGACGAGTAGGAATTAAGCTTGGCGATGCTGATACGTCTCCAACGTATCTATAATTTATGAAGCATTCATGCTATTTTATTACCTGTTTTGAATGATTATGGGCTTTATTATTCACTTTTATATTACTTTTGGGACTAACCTATTAACTGGAGGCCCAGCCCATATTGCTCTTTTATTGCCTGTTTCAGTATTTCGAAGAAAAGGAATATCAAACGGAGTCCAAACGGAATGAAACCTTTGGCAGCGTGATTTTTTGGAAGAATATGATCCTGGAGACTTGGAGTTCATGTCAGAAGATACTCGAGGCAGCCACGAGATAGCAGGGCGCCCCCTGTAGGGCGCGCCCCCTATCTCGTGGGCCCCTCGAGGCTCCCCCGACCGACTTCTTTCGCCTATATAAGCCTACGTACCCTAAAAACATCGAATATCAAGATAGATCGGGAGTTCCACCGCCGCAAGCCTCTGTAGCCACCAAAAACCTCTTGGGAGCCTGTTCCGGCACCCTGCCTGAGGGGGAATCCCTTACCAGTGGCCATCTTCATCCCGGCGCTCTCCATGACGAGGAGGGAGTAGTTCACCCTCGGGGCTGAGGGTATGTACCAATAGCTATGTGTATGATCTCTCTCTCTCTCTCGTGTTCTCTCTATGGCACGATCTTGATGTATCGTGAGCTTTGCTATTATAGTTGGATCTTATGATGTTTCTGCCCCTCTACTCTCTTGTGATGAATTGAGTTTCCCTCTTGAAGTTATCTTATCGGATTGAGTCTTTGATTAGAGAACACTTGATGTATGTCTTGCCGTGATTATCTGTGGTGACAATGGGATATCATGTGCCACTTGATGTATGTTTTGGTGACCAACTTGCGGGTTCCGCCCATGAACCTATGCATAGGGGTTGGCACACGTTTTCTTGACTCTCCGGTAGAAACTTTGGGGCACTCTTTGAAGTACTTTGTGTTGGTTGGATGAATCTGAGATTGTGTGATGCATATCATATAATCATGCCCACGGATACTTGAGGTGACAATGGAGTATCTAGGTGACATTAGGGTTTTGGTTGATTTGTGTCTTAAGGTGTTATTCTAGTATGAACTCTATGATGGATCGAGCGGAAAGAACAGCTCTATGTTATTTTACTACGAACTCTTGAATAGATCGATCAAAAAGGATAAATTTGAGGTGGTTTCGTACCCTACCATAATCTCTATGTTTGTTCTCCACTATTAGTGGCTTTGGAGTGACTCTTTGTTGCATGTTGAGGGATTGTTATATGATCTATCTATGTTATTATTGTTGAGAGAACTTGCACTAGTGAAAGTATGAACCCTATGCCTTGTTTCCTATCATTGCAATACCATTTATGCTCACTTTTATCATTAGTTGCCTTGCTGTTTTTATTATTTCAGATTACAAAAACCTATATCTACCATCCATATTGCACTTGTATCATCATCTCTTCGCTGAACTAGTGCACCTATACAATTTACCATTGTATTGGGAGACCATCTTCATCCTACGCCCCCTACGGATTGATAAACCTTAGGTCATCCACTTGAGGGAAATTTGCTACTGTCCTACAAACCTGTGCACTTGCAGGCCCAACAACGTCTACAAGAAGAAGGTTGTGTAGTAGACATCAGGGAGTCTTCTTCTCCGAGTTGACCACCTCTTCCATCCCTACGCTCCATTGTTGCTCTAAGCTCCATTTTTGCCCGATCTATCTCCCTAGCCAATCATACTTGTTGATTCTCTAGGGATTGGTTGAGAAGGCCTCGATCTACACTTCCACCAAGAGAAATTTGATTCGCCCCACTAATCCCTTGCGGATCTTGTTACTCTTGGGTGTTTGAGCACCCTAGACGGTTGAGGTCATCGCAGAGCATAGTCCATTGTGGTGAAGCTTCGTGATGTCATTGGGAGCCTCCAATTAAGTTATGGATATTGCCCCAACCTTGATTGTAAAGGTTCGGTCGCCGCCTCCAATGGCACCAATAGTGGAATCACGGCATCTCGCATTGTGTGAGGGCGTGAGGAGAGTACGGTGGCCCTAATGGCTTCTTGGGGATCATTGTGCCTCCACACCACTCCAACGGATTCGTACTTATCCTCAAAGGGAAGGAACTTCGATAACACATCCTCGTCTCCATCGACTCCACTTTTGGTTATCTCTCACCTTTACTTGTGCAAGCTTATGTTGTGTTCTATCCCTTGCTTGATTGTGTGCTTGTTGTTGTTGCATCATATAGGTTGCTCAGCTAGTTGCATATCTAGAGAACCTACTTTGATGCAAAGTTCAATTTGGTAAAGAAAAGCTAAAAATTGTTAGTTGCCTATTCACCCCCCCCCCTCTAGTCAACTATGTCAATCCTTTCGATTGGTATCAGAGCCTCGTCTCTTTTTTAAGGACTTTACCATCCTAAGAGTATGGTTGACACCATAGACGGTGAGGAGGAGCACCCCGGTGTGAATCCTTCTTCTTCTACGGCTGATGGGGGATCCCCGGTCTCACATAAGGAATTCAATGCGGCTTTGGACACATTGAAAACCTCCATGAAAACCGAGGTAAAATGCATGTTCAAAGAGTTTCTTGATGGTCTGAAGTTATCCACCGCACTGTTGGAAGTGGTCGCTCCCACTAACAAGGTGGCGAATGCTAACTCCGATAAGGGGGAAGCTTCTAGTGATAAAATTCCTTTGCCTAGTGGTAGAAGTGGAAACGGCATCTTTGCCCATTTGAACCACCTCTTACGTATGGAGGACCGGTTCCCTCCACTCATTTGAATCATGTTGGTCCTCCTCCTAAATTTGTGAAAAATGAGGATTTTGCCTCTTGGGTCTACCGCTTTAAACGTCATTTAAATCATAGTAACACTAACCTTTGGAGAATTATTGAGCAAGGTTTCTACCCGCATGATCCAAGCAACTTCACCCCTAGAGAAGCAGCGGATAATCAATTCAATGAGTCCGCTCTCTTCATTATTCAAGATGCAATTCCACCGAAAGATATTGCTCATCTCCGACCCTTCACCGTGGCCAAGGAAGCTTGGGAACATGTTGTTTCCATTTACATGGGAGGCACACACATTCAATGCTCCAACTATGAAGTGGTGCAAGATGAAGCCGGTGAGTTTGCAATGAATGAAGATGAAGAACCTCGTGAGCTCTGCCGGAGATTAACCACTCTCGCGGTCTCACTCCGAGATCATGGGAGCAAGGATACAGATGACAATTGGATCAAGCGCAAGTTTCTCAAGGCCATGATTCCCTACCATAAGGTCATGTCATCCGTCATCCATCAAAGGCCAAACTTCCATACCTTGTCCTCAAGTGAAGTGTTGGATGAGTTTGTTGCTATTTGGACAAGACCGCCGACAATGCGGTGATGCACTCTCAACGGGCGAAGAAACCCAACCTTGTGTTGAAGACCAAGGCAAGTGTGGAAGAAGAGGATGAAGAGGAAGATGAGGAGAGCAACCCCGAAGATACAATATATGATTACCATGAGCACATGGCTCTTGCTTCAAGGCAATTTTGGAGCAAGAAGAACTCAAGGCCCAACTTCAACAAGAACAACTCAAGTGGCATCAAGGGAAAGCAACATGTGAGGACATGCTACAATTGTGCCAATGTGAGCCACTTTGTTGTGGAGTGCCCTTACGAGAAGCGGGAAGACAATGGTGGCAAGCTCGTCCGAAAAGACAAAGCCAAGTCCTTCCCCAACAAGAACAACTTCACCAAGAAGACTCCTCAAAAGGGGTTGGTGGCACAAGAAGAGTACAATGAGGATGATGAAGATGGTGAGGCGATGGCCATGGCCTCTGTTGCCATTGCCACAACTCCACGGGTGTCCCTCTTTGACTCACCCAACGAGAGCGTCACCGCCAAGTGCCTCATGGCCAAAGCCACCAATAAGGTAACCCCCAACATCAAAACTACCATCACTACTAGTCCCTCGACAGATTGAATTGATGAAAATAAGGGGTCTAATGAGGAAGTAAATGAATTTGAGTCTTTTATGAGTAAGCTCAAGGGCAAATCCAATAAGCACTTTGTTGCTCTCTTGGAACAACTTGGTGAAGCCAATGACATGATCGAGGCTAATGAAGAAACCATCTCTAAGATGGAAGGTTATAGTCATGACTATGTCGATGAGATATCGGATCTCTCTAATGCGCTTCAGGAAGAGCATTTTCATCATTTGGCTCTTGAGGAGTCACACAATGATGACCATGCTAAATTAAAGAAAGATCTTGACCATGCTCTTCTTGTATCTCGTGTGCTCAATTCTGAGAAGGCTAAACTTGGGATTGACCATGCTAGACTCAAGAAGGAGTTTGGTATACTTGATAAGGCTCACAAGGCCTTGAAGGGTGCTCATGCTAGCCCCAAGGAGTCTCATGATCAACTCCAAGTGAAGCTAACCAAGGAGAAAGCCACTTTTCCTCATATGGTCTTAATTGATAATGCAAATGCTACTAACCCGTGTTGTGAGCATGTGCATCTTGTGGAGGAGAATGCCAAGTTGAAGGAGCAGCTTGAGAAAGGCCTTGTGTCTTGCATACAAGGTGATAAGAACCTCAACGATCTTTTGAGCAATCAAAAGGAAGTTGTGGGCAAGGAGGAAATTGGGTTTGCACCCAAGTCCAAGAACAAGAAGAAGAATGACAAGGCCAAACAACCCCTTCCTCTAAAGCAAACTTTTGTGAAGGAGGGAGAGGGTGCTCCTAAGGATAAGAAGAAGAACAATGTGAAGGGTGGTGGTGTCAACAAGGGCATTGCCACTCCTTCCAACAAAGCCGGTGACTTTAACCCTTCTTATGTGCTATGCCGTGCTAGTGATGGGCATGTTTATGTCAAATTTGTTGGTTCTCCTTATGAGTACATTGAATGGTCTATTGGGGTTCCTAAGACCCTTGTTACTAACATCAAAGGACCCATTACAAAATGGGTACCTAAAACCAAACATTGATCTCTTGTAGGTGTTTGCTTCCGGTGGGGGATCATGGTTGCTCGATAGTGGAGCCACAAATCATATGACCGAAAGCAAGGACTTGGTGGTGGATGTGCACAAGATTCCATCTATGCCCATTAATGTCGAGTAGGGTGATGCCTCGTCTTCTAAGGTATTGGGTCTTGGCAAGGTGGTCATTTCTCATGATCTCACGATCGAGAAAGTCATGCTTGTTGAGTCCCTTGCATACAATTTACTTTCCGTTCGTCAACTTGCAATCATGGGCTTTGCCACATTCTTTGATATTGATACTGTGGCTCTCTTGTGGAGAAAGACTCTTAAAGTAGCCTTTGTTGGGCATGTCAAGAATGGTCTTTATGTGATTAACTTTTTGGAGCGACCCACTAAGACCGCGACATGCCTAATAGCTAAAGTTGATGTGGGATGGCTTTGGCATCGCCGTTTAGCCCATGCCAATATGAGATCTTTGCAAAGTCTTCTCAAGGGGGACCATGTCCGTGGACTAAGAAATGTTAGTTTTGCCAAAGATCGTGCTTGCAGTGCTTGTATCGAAGGGAAGTTACATGAGAAGGCTCACCCTCCCACGACTATCATCTACTCGAAGAGACCCTTGGAGCTACTTCACATGGATCTCTTTGGGCCTCCATCCTTTGATAGTCTTGGGGGTAGGAAATATTGCTTGGTGATTGTGGATGATTATTCAAGATACACTTGGGTATACTTCTTCAAGAGGAAGAGTGAGACTCAACAAACCATCATCGACTTTGCAAATGAAGCTCAATGTCAACACAATGCAAAGATCTTGACAATAAGAAGTGACAACGGCACCGAGTTCAAGAACTACACCTTGGATGAGTTCCTTAGTGATGAGGGGATCAAGCATCATTATTCCACACCTTAGACCCCTCTACAAAATGGTGTAGCAGAGAGGAAGAACCAGAAGTTGATGGCCGCGGCAAGGACCATGATGGCGGAGTTCAAGTCTCCCTACAACTTTTGGGCCGAAGCCATCAACACCGCTTTCCATGCATCCAATCGGCTCTATATCCGCAAGGGCTTGAACAAGACTCCATATGAGATACTTACCGGTAACAAGCCCAACCTTAAGTACTTCTGGGTGTTCGGTTATAAGTGTTTCATTCTCAGGAAAGGTGTTCGTTTGTCTAAATTTGAGGCTAGAGCTCATGAGGGCATATTTGTAGGTTATGTTACAAACTCTCATGCTTACCATGTCCTGAACAAGTCTATAGGACTCATTGAGGAGACGTGTAACATGGAGTTTGACGAGAATAACAACTCCCAAGTGGAGCAAAGTGGTACTTGTGATGTAGGTGATGAAATTCCTCCCCAAGCCATAATAAGAATGGGTGTCGGTCATATACTACTCATTGAGGAACCCCTTGTGGCCGAAGGAGATGGACAATGATCCACTCAAGTGGACCCATCACCAACCCAAGACCCACACGCTTCCGAAGAACAAAGTGAAGGCCCTCAACCAAGTGAACAAGATCAAGGGCAAGATCAACCTCAAGATGGTGGTGAGCCACCAAGTGATGCCCAAGGTCAACTTGTCCCTTCCGAGCAAGTTCAAGATCAAGAGCAAGCTCAAGATCAAGAACAAGCTCAAGACGACGCTCAAGATGATCAAGTTACCACTCCTCAACTCACTCCTAAGGAGGAATTGGAGCGTCGTGCCGCTAAGATTGCATCCAAGCTCACAACCAAAGATCATCTCTTGACGAATGTGCTTGGAAGCCTAAGAAAGGGGGTAAGCACTCATAGACAATTAGCAAACCATTGTGAACATCACGCGTTTGTTTCTTGTGTCGAACCCAAAAAGGTCTATGAGGCGCTCGAGGATCTGGATTGGCTCAATGCCATGCATGAAGAACTCAACAACTTCAAGCACAACAAGGTGTGGAGATTGGTGCCAAGGCCAACGGGGAACCATAATGTCATTGGAACCAAGTGGATATTCAAGAACAAGCAAGATGCTCATGGAATTATCGTTCGCAACAAGGCTTGTTTGGTAGCACAAAGATACTCCCAAGTCGAGGGTATCGACTATGGTGAAACCTTTGCTCCTATTGCTCGCCTTGAATCTATTCATTTGTTGATTGCTTATGCTTCTCATCATAACTTCAAGTTGCAACAAATGGATGTGAAGAGTGCTTTTCTTAATGGTCCTATTAATGAGTTGGTGTATGTCAAACAACCCCCGGGGTTCAAGGATCCCTATTTTCCCGATCATGTGTACCAACTCGACAAGGCACTCTATGGCCTTAAACAAGCCCCACGTGCGTGGTATGAGTACCTTACCGAGTTGTTGCAAGATCGTGGGTTTGAAATTGGGAAAATCGACCCACTCTTTTTACTAAGAAGGTCAACGGGGAGTTGTTTGTATGCCAACTATATGTTGATGATATTATCTCTGGTTCCCCTAACAAAGCTTTCAATGAGGAATTTGCTGCTCTCATGACCTCAAAGTTCAAGATGTCTATGATGGGAGAGTTGAAGTTCTTTCTCGGGTTCAAAATCAAATAAAGAAGAGAAGGCACCTTCATCAACCAAGCCAAATACACCCAAGACATGCTCAAGAGATTCAAGCTAAGTGATGTCAAGACGGCTTCCACTCCAATGCCTGCCAAATGCCAACTTGACATAGATCCCAATGGTAAAGCGGTGGATCAAAAGGTATATCGCCCCATGATTGGCTCCTTGCTTTACCTTTGTGCATCTAGACCGGATATCATGTTGAGTGTGGGAATTTGCACATGGTTTCAAGCCGCACCTAAGGAAAGCCACTATGTGGCGGTGAAGCGAATCTTTCAACATTTGTCTCATACCCCAAACTTTGGCTTATGGTACCCAAGAGGAGCAAACTTCAAACTTTTGGGCTATTCAGACTCAGATTGGGCGGGAGATAGAGTGGATAGGAAGTCCAGCTCTGGAGGGTGCCAATTTCTTGGTTGCTCTTTGGTGAGTTGGTCTTCTAAGAAGCAAAGTTGTGTGTCTCTCTCGTCCACCGAAGCGGAGTATGTGGCTGTCGGTAGTTGTTGTGCTCAAATTCTACGGATGAGGCAAACATTTGAAGGGTTATGGTGTCATTTGTGATGAAGTGCCTCTTTGGTGTGACAATGAAAGTGTCATCAAGATCTCTCTCAACCTGGTGCAACACTTCAAGACAAAGCATATTGAGATTTGGTATCACTTCATCTGGGATCACATTAGGAGAGGGGAGATCAAGCTCAAGTATGTCAACACTCATGATGACCTTGCAGATATTTTCATGAAGCCCTTGGATGAAGCAAGATTTTGCGAGTTAAGGCATGAGCTAAATATCATTGATTCGAGCAATGTAGCGTGAACCCATGCACACCCCACCATACTCATCTTGATATCTTGTTTAGGTGTAGGCATGGACATAGGGGGAGTGTTGTTCTCTCAATGAACTCCCCCTCCCCCCATTATGCATAAATGGATCAACTCTTTCACATTAGCCATTTTTTATGGTACTTGTGCTTCAAAGATGAGTTTTGGTCATGGGCCCAAGGATAATTCTTCATGGTGCCATACCAATTGACTCAAACGTAGGTGGATTCGGCCACTGCCCTCTCCTCTAGATAGGTTTTGGTTAGTGCTTGTTCCTTGTTGCCTTTTGCCTTCTTCTTGAGCCGTGTTTGTGTTTGAGTTGCCTCGTGTGTGTGTGTGTGCGTTTGCGTGTCCGGTCGCTTGAAGGTTCGTGTGCAAATGTCGTGTTTCTTTGTTTTGTCGAAACGTGCACTTTCTTGGGTCTACGGTACTACTGCGGCAAGCCACGGTACTACCGCATGAGATGAGCACGGTACCAGCGCTACCAGCACGGCAGTAATTTTTTACTGCCGCTGGAAGAGCGGTACTACCGCCCTGCGAGCCATACTTCCGCCGGGGTGGTACTACCGCGATGACCCGCGGTACTACCGTGCCGTTGCGAGCGGGTGGGTGTCAAGTGCGGGCAGGGGGAGTTCCAACTCCCCCATACCCATTCAACCCAGTTTCACCACTTTGTCTCTCTCTTCTGCAAAGAACGACGCCGGAGGACCTCGCCGAATCTCCATCTCCGCCGCTCTCCTCGCATTCCAACCGGTGGGATCGATCCCCACCTCGCCCTCTTGCCATGGAACGAGGTTTCTCCCCGAATCCCTCTCTCTTTGCCTTGTAGTTTTGCTTCTAGGTTTTTGGGGAGATGCATGTTGTTCTTGAGATTTTCAGCCAAATCTTTGCAAGAGAAGGATGTAGGAGAGTAGTAGTGCAGTAGAGATGCTATTTGGTATGTTGCCACACGATATTTTTGATCAACTGTTGTACCGATCCAAAGTTGCAGATGTGCCTAGATCCGGTTCACACCGGATTTGATTACGAGCGGTACTACCACACCTCCCGTGCGGTACTATCGCTCTGGCCTCATCCGCCTCGCGCGGTACTACTGCTCCTCTAGAGCAGTACCTCTGCTCGGGGCGTGGAAGTAAAATTTTACTTCCGCTCCTGGCGCGGTATTACCGTGCCATCCCGGCGTGGTACTACCACGGCTAGAGCAGAAGTAAACTTTTACTTCCGCTTAGTGGTGAGGTACTACCGTTGACTTCGAAGCTACCTTGTTGCGACTACCCAATCTTATGTCTACGTGTTTCGTTTGTTTTGGCTGTGGTCTTTGCATTGATCCTTCTCGTTTCTCTTGTGTGTTCTTGTGTTGTGTGTCATAGGTGGTGGCTCCAATGTCCGTCGCTCGAACCCAAGCTGCGACACGAGCTCCAAGCGTCTATGCAATCAAGAAGCACCAAAGGGCTCCAATGCCAAACCTTGTAGTGTCAAGAAGACCGCCAACAGGTACAAGGAGCCAGTTCTTGGCATGGATGAGATGCCTCTCTATGAGTTCATCATTCGAAGGAGGATCAATCTTGAATGTCATAGGGAATGAGTTGTTCTGGACCAAGCAGTAGAATCTCATTTACATCAATGTGATCAGGTACAAGCACAACCTCTATGTTCCAATGAAGTGGATTGATATGAATCATCTGAGGAAGGACCAGAACTACTTTGGTGAGGCTCTGGACTTGGTGGAGCAGTTTGGCATTGAAGACTTCATCACGTTCCATATGGACTTTGACTCGGAGCTCGTGGCACAGTTCTTTGCCTCCATCCACTTCTACACAAATGGGGAGCAGACTATGTCTTGGATGACAATGGGAAGAAGCTGTCTGCTACTTGGAAGGAATTCATGACGCTGCTGAATGTCCGTGATGAGGGGTCTAATGTGCCCGTTGGCGCCCACCCTTACGGCAACGCCGAATCATCCAACAAGGACAAGCTTATGGCGTTTCTTGTGGAGAAGAAGCTACCCAATGGCACTCAGTCTTGGGTGCTCAACCCCTTCCTCGATGTCATGCACCAAATCTTCCGCAACACTCTCTTTCCACGCATCAGTGACAAAGATAAGGTGCATGCTTATCTCGTGGATATGATGCTCTGTGTGAGGAGGCGCGTCAGCATGCTGCCCAGCCTCTGGACATCTCTCATATCATGTGGAATGAGCTCAGGTTTGCGGTCTACAATCACAAAGTTCCCATCTATGGTCCTTACTGCACCTTCTAATCTCAAAGATTTAGGACAAGATGTTTCTGGAGGAAGACTTTTTTGCTCCAAACTGGATTCACCACGAGCCTATCAAGCTGCATCAGAAGAACAAGTGGGCCAATACCACTACCAGAGTTGAGGCTGAGGCTGCTAGGATGAATGTGGATGAGGACAAGGTTGAGGAGGAGGAGGAGGCTGAGGAAAGTTCTGCTGGGTATGCTCCTCCATCTACTGAGCCATCTTGGGCTAAGAAGCTGAAGGCAAAGATGAAGACCCTGTTCTGTATGCAAGCTAAGGGGCAGTACAGGACCCATGTTGCCTCCAAGGAGAGTCGCCAGTGCGACAAGAGTATCATGAGGACTTTCGGCGAGATTGTGGAGAGTGGGTCAGAGGTGAACATCACTCTGGAGGCTGAATGGATAGCCAAGTAGGGCTATCAGTGGACTGGGTCAGAGGAGGAGACCATCCCAACTACCGAGTCCGATGAGGAGCGTGCTTAGTGTTCTCTGTAGAGGACGCTACCACCTGTTTCGTATGTGTCCTCTCTGCCTTTTTGGTGTCTCGATACCAAAGGGGGAGAGAGAGTAGGATTTGCGTCGGTGTCTCTTTGTTTTTGTTTCGTTGGTCCTTCGTTTCTGATGCTTTGGTTTGGTTTGTAATCCTGAGACCTAGTACTGATAACCCACAAGTACAGGGGATCGCAACAGTTTTCAAGGGTAAGTATTTAACCCCAATTTATAGATCCAACACAAGGGAAGCCAAAGAATATTTGAAGGTATTAGCAGCTGAGTTGTCAATTCAACCACACTTGGAGATTAATTATCTGCAGCAAAGTGATCAGTAGCAAAGTAGTTTGATAGTTTTGATAGTAGTGACAGCAGCAACGGTAACGGTAACAGTGGTAGCAGTGATATTGTAGCGTAATGATAGCAGTAGCAGAGTAACCTAGCAGAACAATATGAGATAAATTCGTGGAAATTGGATCGGTGACTTGTTGGATGATATTCATCATGTGACAATTATAACCTAGGGCGATACGGCACTAGCTCTAGTTCATCGATATAATGTAGGCATGTATTCCGTAAATAGTCATATGTGCTTTATTAAAAGAACTTGCATGACATCTTTTGTCCTACCCTCCCATGGCAGCGGGTCCATATTGAAAACTAAGGGATATTAAGGCCTCCTTTTAATAGAGAACCGGAACAAAGCATTAACACATAGTGAATACATGAACTCCTCAAACTACGGTCATCACCGAGAATGGGCCCGGTTGTTGTCACTCTGGGTTGTTGGATCATAACTATAGTAGGTGACTATAACTTGAAAGATCGGATCTAAAACATGGATATAATGATGAATTCATAAACGGTTCAGATCTAAGTTCATGGCACCCGGGCCCAAAGTGACAAGCATTAAGAATAGCAAAGTCATAGAAACATCAATCTAAGAACATAGTGGATACTAGGGATAAGGCCCTAACAAAACTAACTCGATTACATGATGAATCTCATCCAACTCCTCACCGACCAGCGAGACTACGAAGTAATTACCCACTCTTGGTGGGGAGCATCATGGAATTGGCGATGGAGATGGGTTGGTGATGACGAAGAACAAAGATCCCCCTCTCCGGAGCCCCAAACGGACTCCAGATCTGCCCTCCCGAGGAAGAACAGGGCTTGGGGCGGCTCCATCTCGTGGATCGCGATAATTCTTTCTCCCCGATTTTTTCTGGAAATATGTGATTTTATAGTATCAGGGGTCATCTGTGGGGCCAACAGGTGGGGACAACGCACCTGGGCGCGCCAGGAGAGGGGGGCGCACCCTGGTGGGTTGTGCCCACCCAGGTGCCCCTCTCCTGCAGGTCTTGGCTCCAGAAATTCTTATTATTGATATAAAAAATCCTCGCAAAGTTTCGTTCCATTCCGAGAACTTTTATTTCTGCACAAAAACAACACCATGGTAGTTCTGCTGAAAACAACGTCAGTCCGGGGTTACTTTTATTCAAATCATGCAAATTAGAGTCCAAAACAAGAGGAAAAGCATGAGAAAAAGTAGATACGTTGGAGACGTATCAACTCCCCCGAGCTTAAACCTTTGCTTGTCCTCAAGCAATTCAGTTGATAAACTCAAAGTGAGAAAGAAAAATTTTATGAACTCTTTTGCTCTTGTCTTTTATAAATAAGCTTAAACAGCACCCAGGTTTTCAGCCAACATTATAACTAACCATGTCAATAATAACATTTAAATATTATAATGACTCATATCAGTGACATTATCAGCTAGCGAGCAATAATAAAATATCTCAAACAACAACATGTTGTCAAAACGACCATGATATAATATGACAATAGTGGTATCTCGCTAGTCCTTTCTGAGACCGCAAAACAATTATGCAGAGCACCTCCAAAGTTCAAGCAGCGACTAAACATTGTAATTCATGGTAGAAAAGATCCAGTCATGATGCACCCAACATTAGCTACACATAATGCATAAATCATGACAGTTGTGCTCTACTCAGTTTCTGGTGCTTGTTTTAGAAGGTGGTGACACAACATAAAAGTAAATAGAAAGTCCCTTCGCAGAGGGAAGCCGTGATTTGCAGAGGTGCCAGAGCTCAATTTTTAAAACAGAGATAAATGATATTTTGAGATATGCATCCTTCTTATTCACTTCACGATCACCAGTTATCAATATCTTCCATGCTAAGCACGCTAGTGGCGGTTCCCAAGCGATAAAAGTAAAGGTTTACTCCCCCTCCACCATCAATCACACTCCATGGCTTGTCCAAAATAATGGGTGTCATCCATACCAACATCAGTCTCGGGGGAGTTTTGTTTAATTATTTGCATTTTTGAGTTCGGGACTGGGAATCCCTATTACCGCCCATTTTCTCATGCGACGGTGAGTGAATAAACACTCGACCTGAGAATAACCCGCTTAGCATGGAAGATACCGACCACCTCCTATCGTTCCACGAACGATCCAGGCACACAAAAAGGATAATTTTTAGAAGGTTTTAGAGGTGGCACATGCAAATCTACTTAGGACCGCAGGGTAATACCGCATATAGGTAGGTATGGTGGACTCATCTGGAATAACTTTGGGTTCAAGGTTTTTGATGTACAAGCAGAATTCCCGCTTAGTACAGGCGAATGCTAGCAATTTAGATTGAGAAGCGGCCAGCTAGAGAGCAACAAGGATCATATCCATGCATTATGCATAAGTAACATTGGACACTAGCATGAGTAGGATATGAACACCATGAACATAAATATCATAGAGGCTATGTTGGTTTTGACTCAACTACATGGATGAACATGTGCCAAGTCAAGCCACTCGAACATTCAGAGGAGGATACCATATCATCATACTACATCACAATCATTTTAACGCTATGTTGATATCCAAGATAAATCCTTATCAACTCCCAGCTACTTATGCATGACATGATAAACTATAATCTCTAATTGTCATTGCAAACATGTTTAATCATACTGAGCTGAATCGTGGATACTAGGTTAAACATATTTACAAAAACAAAACAAGTCGAGTCCATACCAGGTTCTCCCTGCCATGGCCAGTTCATCGGATGTCGTCATTATTGCCTTTCACTTGCACGACCGAATGATGTGAAAATGATAATAGTGCAAGAGTGCCATGGACTAAGCTGGAGTCTGCAAACATTTTATTCAACAGGAGAAGACAGGGTAAAATGTGCTCTTATTAGTTCAACAATTATTCATATGAGAGCCACTCAACATTTTCATCCTGGTCTTCTCCTTGGTAAGACTCGAATAAAAAGAAAATAAGTTCAAAGAAACACACTGAAATATTTTTGGAGTTTTTGGTTTTCTAGAACGGGCAAATAAAAGGGAAAAGCAAAAACGAGAAAAACTATTTACACGGGAAAGCTCCCAACAAGCAAAAGAAGAACAAGGAAATCTGTTTCTACTACTAAGCATGCATAGAAAGTAACTTACTATAACTAATTTTTTGGTTTTTCTTAAGTTTTTCAAACACACAAGAAGAAAGCAAAAAAATAAATCTAAGCATGGATGATACAATGAAAAAGTGTGAACACCGACAAATGAAGTATGTGGACATGAATAATGTCAGTGGGAACACATACTCCCCCAAGCTTAGGATTTTGGCCTAACTTGGTAGTCGATCAGTAGCCTGGAGGGTAGTAGGGGTGCTGAGGAGCGGGCATCCACTCATCCCACTGCTGAGGCTCCTCATGTGCTGCCTCCGCAGCAGCCTGAGCATTTCGGTAGGCGATGATGTCTACAGGCATAATCCTGTATCCGCCCCTGGCAACAGGATCAAACAAAGAAGGAGCAGGCAATGGAATAATATCACAAGTGTTTACACTAAAAACCAGGTTATACGGAATAGGGATGTTAGGAGATCTGTCATAAGTAAAATGGTGGTGATCCATGGTTACACGGTCAAGGTAAATTGTGGTCAGAGGGTAATCATGAGGGCGTATCTCAACCTTGAAGTGATCCGCCAAACGAGTAGCATAAATCCTACCATGTATTTTTCCCTGAGAATTATTAAGATGGAGGCGACGATCCACAATAGCTCCCAAGCTATAAGTGTTGTCTCCCTCTAATGCATGATGTAAAACAGCAAGGTTTGGTGAACTATGTGCACCCACCTTCTCCCTAGCCAGCAAGCATTTTGCAATGAAAAGTGCAAAGTAACGAACAACAAGAAAATGTAAGCCAGCGCAGTGATGGATGACACTCCTCTCTCATCCCCCACCATCAAAGTGCGATAAAAGGCCTCAAACTCGGTCGGCCTAGGCTCAACCAAGCTCCCATCAGAAGGGATCATGCATATGTTACAAAATTTAGTAAGTGGTATCTGATGATTTAGCATATAAATCAAAGCTCACTTTAGGAGGATTATTCCTAGGTAGGAAAGTAAAACTTTGAACAAAGATATTTGTGAGGATTTGGTGCTGATCACACTCATATGTAATGAAGTTGGTGAGGCCGGCATTAGCAATATATTGCATGAACTCCTCAAAAATTCCAGCCTCTTGTAGGAACGGGGTGTGCGTCCATTCGCAAGGCCGTACTTCTGCCAACCTCCGAGGGTGGAGATCACTGTCAGAAGACTCCCCAATAACACCCTTGGAGTTCTTTCTCGAGCCAAACTTCCTGAAGATATTCATGTTTGCGTACAATTTTCTAAAAATAAAATTTTTGAGGTGACAAAAATTTGTCAAGAAAACTTCACAAGATTGATAGCAACTACTCCTAGGGATACATAGAGGCCATAGCAAGCATTCAAACTACTTAGAACACTAAGAATTCAACATGAAAGCTCATCTACAACAGCACCAAGAGTAGTTAATTATTCAAAGTATAAACTACTAAAACGAAAACTAATTGGACAAATGGTGGAGTCACATAACAAGCAACAATCCCCCGAAACAGTTTCGGAAACGGAGCTTCGAGCTAAGAGATCGAAATCCGCGGGTTTCAGCTCAAGAACATGGGAGAGAGAGCAGTGGGCATTTTTTTTCTGAAGGTAAGTGATGATGTGGGCTAAAATGATAAGTGAGGGGGGGGGGGCCACGTGGGGACCACAACCCACCAGGGCGCGCCTGGGGGTCCTGGCGCACCCAGGTGGGTTGTGCCCACCTGGTGCACCTCCCTCTGGTATTATTTGCACAAAAAATTCTTAAATATTCAGAAAAAAATCGTATCAGGTTTTCAGAGCATTCTGAGAACTTTTATTTTTGGGTCATTTTTTTATTGCACAGGAAATTCAGAAAATAGACAAAACATGGCATTTTATTTTATTTAACTAATAAAAACAGAAAACAAAAGGTAGGGACAGAAGGTAGTGCTTACTAAATTCATCAACTTCATACCGTTCAAAAATGATTCATTAATAAGGTTGATTAAGTCTTATTAACAACCACTTTCGATTAGCATGAAACCGAAGAACTTTCGTAAATCACTAAGTTACCTCAATGGGGATATGCATTTCCCCAACAATAAGCATTTCATATTTCTTTTTGACAGTAGGTAGAGGTATTTGAAAACTTCCAATAGTGATTGTCGGAGATTTTTCAATAACATTAATACCATTCACTTGGAATTGTTTCTTCGGAAAGTGCACCGTATGCTCATTACCATTAATATGAAAAGTGACCTTGCTTTTATTGCAATCAATAACAGCCCTGCAATATTCAAGAAGGGTCTACAAAGGATAATCGACATGTTGTCGTCCTTGGGCATCTCAAGTATAACAAAGTCAGTCAAAATAGTAACATTAGCAACAACAACAGGCACATCCTCATAGATACCGATAGGTATGGCAGTTGATTTGTCACCCATTTGCAAAGATATTTCAGTAGGTGTGAGTTTATTCAAGTCAAGTATTTTATATAAAGAGAAAGGCATAACACTAACACCAGCTCCTAAATCACACAATGCAGTTTTCACATAATTCTTTTTGATAGAGCAAGGTATAGTTGGTATTCCCGGATCTCCAAGTTTGTTAGGTACTCCATCTTTAAAAGTATACTTAGCAAGCATAGTGGATATTTCAGCTTCTGGTATTTTTCTCTTATTTGTGATGATGTCTTTCATATACTTTGCATAAGGAGGCATTTTTAAGATGTCAGTCAAGCGAGTACGCAAAAAGACTGGCCTCAGCATTTCAGCAAAGCATTCAAATTCTTCATCATCTTTCTTTTTAGTTGACTTGGGTGGAAAAGGCATAAGTTTTTGAACCCACGGTTCTCTTTCTTTACCATGTTTTCTAGCAACAAAGTCTCTTTTATCATATCTTTTATTCTTAGGTTGTGGGTTATCAAGATCAACAGGTGGTTCTATCTCAACATCATTATCTGGTTCCTTATCATTATTTGTTTGAGTGTCTTCATGAACCTCATCATTGTCTTTTTCATTATCACTAGGTGGATGTTCATTACCAGATTGAGTTTCAGCATCAAAGATAGAAGTTTCATTTTCATTATCAGGAGGTTTGTCTATTTCAGGTTCACTAGAAGCATGCAAAGTCCTATCATTTTTCTTTTTCTTTTTCTTTTTAGAAGGACTAGGTGCACTAGTGTTATTTCTTTGCGAATCTTGTTCAATTCTTTTTGGGCGTCCCTTAGGATAAAGTGGTTCCTGAGTCATTTTACCTCCTCTAGTTGCTACTCTAACAGCAAAGTCATGTATATTATGATTCATTTCATCAAGTAATTCTCTTTGTGATTTAGCAACTTGTTCTAACTGGGTTTGAACCATAGAAGCATGTTTTCCAAAACCTCTAACATCATTTGAGATTCTAAATAACAAGTCACCCAAGCGAGCAATCATATACAAATTATATTTCAATTGTTTCATAATATTTGCATTGAAGTGATCTTGCTTTCTAATGTAATTGTCAATCTCATAAAGGCATTGACTAGGATGTTTATTATGAGGATCATCACTATCATTGAATTTCATTAAAGATTTTACCTCTACCACCTTGGGTGGTGGTGGTGCTTCAATCCCATGTATTTCTTTGATAGGTGGTAAATTTTTAACATCCTCGGCCTTAATACCTTTTTCCTTCATAGATTTCTTTGCCTCTTGCATATCTTCAGGACTGAGATATAGTATACCCCTCTTCTTCGGAGTGGGTTTAGACGGTGGTTCAGGAATAGTCCAATCATCATAATTTTTCAACATGTTATTCAATAATTCTTCAGCTTGAGCAATAGTTCGTTCCCTGAAAACACAACCAGCACAACTATCTAGGAAGTCCCTAGAAGCATCGATTAGTCCATTATAGAAGATAACAAGTATTTCATTTTTCTTAAGAGGATGATCAGGCAAAGCATTAAGTAGCTGGCAAAGCCTCTCCCAAGCTTGTGGGAGACTCTCTTTTTTAGTTTGAACAAAGTTAAATATTTCCTGCAAGGCAGCTTGTTTCTTATGAGCAGGAAAATATTTTTCAGAGAAGTAGTAAATCATGTCCTGGGACTACGCACACAACCAGGAGCAAGAGTATTATACCAAACTTTAGCATCACCCATTAATGAGAAAGGAAATAATTTGAGAATAAAGTAGTATTGAGTTTTCTCATCATGAGTAAAAGGGGTGGCGATATCAATCAACTTAGTAAGATGTGCCACAACAGTTTCAGTTTCATAACCATGGAAAGGATCATATTCAACCAAAATAGTTAACTCTGGGTCAACAGAGAATTCATAATCCTTATCAGCAATAACAATAGGTGAAGTACCAAACACAGGATCACATTACATTCTAGCATTCAGAGATTTTTCTTTATACTTGTGTAATAACTTCTCTAGATCATCTCTATCCTTACAAGCAAGAATATCTGTAGTTACCTCTTCACTCATAACAAAGCCTTCCGGTACCTTAGGCAATTCATATCTAGGAGGGATAGCTCTAGCAAGTGTTTCAGGAGTTTCAGTTTCAAGCTCATCATCAGATTCAACAACATCATGTTGTATTACTCTAGCAATTTGTTCATCATGAAATTCACCAAGTGGAACATCATCATTATCAAGCATGGTACTAGCATCATCATAAGCATCATTCATGGTAAGTAGCATCATCAATAACTTGCAACATATCAGAATTAATAGCATGTGGTGGTGGTGTTGCAAGTTTACTCATAACAGAAGGTGAATCTAAAGCAGAACTGGATGGCTGTTCCTTACCTCCCCTCGTCTTTGAGGGAAATATCTTATTCTTTGGATCCTTCAGATTCTTCATACTGATAAATTGATAATAATCCCAAGTGACTCAACAAATATAGCTATGCTCCCCGGCAACGGCGCCAGAAAAAGGTCTTGATAACCCACAAGTATAGGGGATTGCAACAGTTTTCGAGGGTAAGTATTTAACCCAAATTTATAGATTCAACACAAGGGGAGCCAAAGAATATTTGAAGGTATTAGAAGCTGAGTTGTCAATTCAACCACACCTGGAGATTAATTATCTGCAGCAAAGTGATCAGTAGCAAAGTAGTTTGATAGTTTTGATAGTAGTGACAGCAACAACGGTAACGGTAACAGAGATAGCAGTGATATTGTAGCAGTAATGATAGGAGTGGCAATAGTAGTAACTTAGCAGAACAGTATGAGATAAATTCGTAGGCATTGGATCGGTGACTTGTTGGATGATATTCATCATGTGACAGTTATAACCTAGGGCGATACCTCTAGTAAAAAGATGGCGACTCCACCCCCACCTCCACCCACCTCAGGCGACTCCCATGGCGATTCTAGGGTTTAACCCTACGATCTCCTTCCAAAGACCCCAATGGACGGACTTCTCCACTGGGATTTCTCCCCCGGCCTCAAGGTTGAGGCTCAGGTGCGTGCAAGATTTGGATCTACGGTCCACTTCGTCCCCAATCCCGGCTCCAAGGAATTCTTCCTTGAAGTTTCCTTCTCCTCGGCTTCTTTTCCCCTCTCGGTGGATTCGGTGGGTTTGGCACTTCATTCATGCATTGGTGGTCTTTGTGCTGGTTTTAATGTTATGCGGCTGGGTGATCGCCATTTTCGGTTCTCAGTGGCCTCAAATCGTGTGGGGCATTTCATTTTTGGTTTAAGAGATCGTATTTGGCCGGACTTTATCTGCCACTTTCATCTTCATCGTCCTGTGGATTCACGTCCCCGGCTCCCCTCATGGCACGCTGATTCTGAGTTGACTGGTTTAGCTTCCTCACCGGGTCCAGCGATTAAATCTAAATGGCTTTCTAACCAGAGTAAACTACCTTTGGATCCCGCGTCGATACCAGTGCTACAGAAATTGGGTTTCATTCCACCGCCGATGGACTTACATTCCGGCGAGCCTTCAGATCTGATCTCATTTGGTAGTTTTTCATCTCCGATTTCTCCGGATTCTTTTCGGATTGGCTCCATATCTTTACCTATTTCTCGCAATATTCCTGGAAGGTTACCATCTTTTCATGGTGAACGATATATTGTGGATTTATGGGATTCAATCCCGGATGATACATTACTTTCTATTCTAGATGGCTGGCAGGCCGGATATGATAATGATAATGTTAAGCTTATGGTGCAAGTCTCGTCAGTCCCCACCAAGGAATACATTTACAAAAGACTTTTACATTGCTCTCTCTGTGATCGTCTTGGTCATGTTGATGAATCCTGCACTGGAGTGTTTTGTCAACGTTGTGGGGATGATTCTGGCACCTGCGCTTGTTCGGCTGCACGTACCGATGATCATGAGCATGTGCCATGCAAAGTGGGCCCGGATCCTGTGGGCTTTTCGTGTACTGCATGTTCTGCGGTTGACCATATGACTAGGCTTTGTCCCGGGCTTCGCCGCTGCTCTCTCTGCTTTCGTTTGGGCCACAAGTCACGTAAGCTCAAGGCTTGTAATTTTCTCCCTTGTTTGGCTTGGAAACGAAAAAATCTAACACAATCGGAGAGGATCTTGCCTCGGGTTGCTGCGGATAATTCTGTGGTTGGTAACTCTATGGAGGTTAGTATGGCCCGTGTTGTTAGGGATCCGCATGGTGGTTGCATATGGCAACAGAAACTGATAATCCCACACCCCACGGACGTGGCTAACCCCCATTGCTTGACGGTACGCCTACCTGGTCAGGGTGTAGTCAAGTCCTCCTGCCAAAAACCCCAATCGGGTGAGCCGACGCTCTCCTCGAGTTCTACACCCACGCCTCCACCATCTCGATTCTTCTTGCCTTCAACATTGAGCAAGAAAACCCCACCTCCTACTCCGGCGAACTCTCTCAAGCAGGCGCAGTCCCCGGCACCGTCTACCATGGCGAACTTCCCCGTGCGCCCATTTGCCTTCGCTCCGGATGGATCGACCTTTGATCGTGGGCCTGATCACCGTGTTCAGCGCCAAGTCATGGTGGTGGATGATCCGCCTCTGAATCATGATAGGTACGCCATTGTCTCCGTCCACCCTCCGGTCCCTGATCATCAGAAGGAGTTCTGGTTAGCCGAGGTCTGCCGCATTATTGTTGGAGATTTAAAGTATGAACTGCTAGATGACTTTGTTTACCCTCTGGGGTTTGGATGTGTGGTGTTTGCGGATATGGAAAGTAGAGATGCTGCCACTAGGGAAGGACCGCATGCTTTGACTGATGATTCCACCTTCTCCCTAGTTCCGCATGATGAGAGTATCAATATGCGCATGCCTGCTTTTGAATATGAAGTTTGGGTCATGTTTCTTGCTTTTCCGATGGATTATCAAACTGAACATTATGTCCATAAGGATGTTTCACACTTCGGGAAGTTGCTAGTCTGGCCCTGTCCGGGACAGAACAAGGCTCGAATCCTTGTCAAATGTCATATCAAAGATGTTGCTGAGGTGCCACACAGTCTTGTCATTACCAGGGTGGGTCTACTGCCAGGTCTTGCCCCCTCGTGGTCGGTGCCTGTTTATGTGCTGAATGACAGAAACACGATACCAAATTTGGTTGGTAATGAGGATGTTCCCCCGCTCTTGAATGCTTCTCCAAATCCGTATCAGCTTCCTTACTACACCCTCATGCAGCAAGCAAGAATAGATGAGATGGCTGCTCAAGATGCTCTGAATGAGGCAGCCTGGAACGCCCCTGAACCTGCTCAGGAAGTTCAGGAAAACGAGTGGGGTGTGTGGCCTGTGATCCCTCCACCTTATACTGGGTTCAGTTTCAGGACATTCTTTCAGTATGATGGCCCGTCGCTCATGGATGGTGTGGATCCGGAGCATAATGTGCAGGACAATCTGTCTGACATTTGGTCATCTGATTCTGAGTTTCAGGTAGTGGAAGCTTTAGCAGATGGATTTGTGAATGGCAATCCTGCCGCCAGGTTGGAGTTCGTCCAGGCTGGGGGAAACTCTGTTTTTGTTCAGGTTGCTGTTGATCATGAGTTCTTGCTTTGGATAGGGAGTATGCTCAAGCGCATATATACACCAGCTATCACCTTCCAGCATCCCTCTCCTGTGATGTTGCCCCTAAACCCCTTCCAGATAATTAAGAACCATCTTAATGCCGTTGCTGCAGCCTGGATTGAGTGTATGGCACCTGAACCTGATATCTTCTCCATGATCTTTGCTACTGCAGTTCAGTGGGGAACTGTGGTTGTTCCATCATTCTTGTTGGCTTCTGAACCCAGGGCTCGTCTGTCTGCTGCGGACTGGATTTGCTTGAACACTCTCCTGGCCTCAAGGCGATCATGCAACTTGTCTCGGCAGATGTGGAATCTTAGGTAGTACCTCCGTTGGACCAGCCTAATGCGCTTCAAGTGATTGCATCCTCCTCTGTATTCAATGCTACTCAACACCGCAGTGTGTTAGTGCCTTTGGACACCGCAGCTGTCAGACGGAGTACTAGATCCAACAAGTATGATGGATTCAAAATCAACTATGCTTCAGACACAAAGCGCTCTAAATCAAGGGTGAAGCCACGTGAGACTCCTTTTGTCAATGCGGTTTCTTTGGCTGCTGCTCCTTTGCAGGTGCCCAATGCTGCTTGCCCCCCACCAACACCGATCGAGGATCTTCAACAGATGGGAAGCAATTGTGGAATTGCTCCGGAAGCCCTTTCCTGCGAGAAGCTGCTCGATGACTAGCGCTCGTCGGTGGCGGATGAAGACTGAAATCTCCCCTTCTAATGAATAAATCATGGAACGTGCTCTCGTGGAATATCACAGGCCTAAACTCTAATGCAAAACTTTTGGCTATTAGGAATGCGATCGATACTAGCGGTTGTTCTGTGCTATGTATCCAGGAAACTAAGCATGAATCCTTCGATCTTGCTTTTATTAAGACTTTCTGCCCTAAGCGTTTCAATAAGTTTGTTTTTGCACCATCAGTGGGTGCCTCGGGTGGCATCATTATAATTTGGAATAGTTCTGTGTTTGTGGGCACTCCTTGGTTCGTGGATTCTTTTGCCGTGGGGGTTTGTTTGTCGCCACGCAGTCAAATGACTCATGGAATTTGATCAATGTTTATGGACCATGTTCTGGTCAGCGACGAGTGGATTTTACAAACTGGCTCTTTGATCTGAATATTCCTGATGATGAAAACTGGCTGATTCTTGGTGACTTTAACTTTATTCGATCCATGAACAACAGAAACAAACCTGGGGGTGACGATGCGGACATGCTGCTATTTAATGAGCTCATCCGTGCACAGTCACTCATGGAATTGCCTGTGAAAGGCCGAGCATACACCTGGAGTAATATGCAGGATGATCCTCTACTCGAACAGTTGGATTGGTTTTTCTCGTCGTCTTGTTGGACCACCTCATATCCAAACACAATGGTCCTGCCTCTGGGGAAGCCGGTGTCCGACCACATTCCGTGCGTGGTCACAATTGAATCAAGTATCCCCCGATCCAAGCTCTTTCGGGTTGAGAACTTTTGGACTAATCATGATGGGTTCATGGAGGTTGTTGCTAACTCATGGTCTAGGGCATGTCACGCCCCCAATGCCGCTGCGCGCATATGCAAGAAGCTTAAAACCCTGAGATATGATCTTAAGCGATGGAGCAAGGGTGTCTCGAAACTTAAAATTATGATTCAAAACAGTAATGAGACTCTGGCCATCATGGACACTCTTGAGGATAAACGACCCTTGTACGTCCAGGAGTCAAACTTCAGGAAGATATTGAAAACCCACTTGCAGTCCTTGCTCAAATACCAGAATGAGTATTGGAGAAAGAGATGTACTATCAGGTATTTTCGCTTTGCTGACGAGAACACTAAGCTTTTTCAATCGTTGGCCACAGAGAGATATAGACACAATGCCATTGCCATGCTTAGAGTTGGCGACGTGGAAATCCATGACCATGTTGGCAAGGAGGGGGTTCTGTTCAATACATACAAGGATCGTTTGGGTTCTTCTAAACCCACCAACATGAGGTTTGATCTCTCTAGGATCATCCGCAGGATCGATGGGCTGGATCAATTGAGTGCACCTTTCTCTACTGATGAGATAGATGTCGTTATCAAGGAAATGCCAAGTGACCGAGCCCCCGGCCCGGATGGTTTCAATGGTTGTTTTCTTAAGAAGTGCTGGCAAATCATCAAGTCGGATTTCCACAACCTCTGTCACACTTTCCATGCAGGTGGGCTTGATATCGCTAGCATTAGTGAGGGATACATCACCCTGATTCCAAAAATATCCTCTCCGGAAACGGCTAATGATTTTAGACCAATTACCCTACTGAACTGTTGTCTGAAAATCATTACAAAGATCTTGGCCAACCGTCTGCAGAAAGTTATTCTCAAAATCATACACAGGAACCAATATGGCTTCATCAAGGGGAGGACCATCCAGGATTGTCTGGCGTGGTCGTACGAATATATTCATCAATGCCACTCGTCCGGAAGAGAGATTGTTTTGCTTAAGCTTGACTTTGCCAAGGCCTTCGATACGATTGAACATGCCCCCATGTTGGAAATCATGAAACACATGGGTTTTGATGACAAGTGGTTAGGTTGGATGGAAACGATCTTTGGTTCGGGAGTTTCATCAGTCCTCTTAAATGGTGTTCCTGGTCGGAAATTCAAATGCAAATGTGGCGTGCGGCAGGGTGACCCTCTCTCGCAACTGATCTTTGTCCTTGCAGCTGATTTGCTCCAAGCTGCGATCAATGACGCTTATGCCCAGGGTCTGCTGGCGCTTCCCATTCCTCGTGAAAATGCAGGTGATTTCCCGGTGGTGCAATACGCTGACGACACAATCTTGGTTATGCAAGCTTGTCCTACACAGGCTGCCTGCATGAAACTTATCTTGGAGGATTATGCGGCTTCGGTGGGGCTCAAGATCAACTTCCATAAATCAACCCTCATACCAATTAACGTCGACCACCAACGTGTGAGTGAGTTAGCAGAGGTGTTTGGCTGCTCAGTTGGCACCTTGCCGTTCACTTACATCGGTCTCCCTATGGGGACGACGAGGCCGAATGTGCTGGATCTCATGCCGTTGGTGCACTCGGTTGAGAGGAAAACATCCACTGCCTTATCACTGATATCGTCGGGGGCCAAGTTGACTCTAGTCAATTCGGTGGTGACTTCCATGCTGATCTATGCGATGTGCACGATCAAGCTGCACCCCAAAGTGGTTGAGCATCTCGACAAACTGCGCCGATACTGCCTTTGGGCTAAAAACTCCGATGATGGGGTCAAAACCAACTCCCTTGCTGCCTGGGAGCTAGTCTGCCGACCTAAACGGTGTGGTGGCCTTGGGGTTATCGATATCAAGATACAGAATGTTGCGCTGCTCCTGAAGCACTTGTTCAAATTCTACAATCGTGAGGATGTGCCCTGGGTTCAGCTAATCTGGGGAGCATATTACACGAGCAAGGTGCCGCACACCATGGAGCCGGTGGGTTCCTTCTGGTGGAAAGATGTGATGCAGCTCAGTGGATCCTTCCGAGGAGTCGCCAAAGTCATCCCCGGGGATGGTTGCAGCTCTCTGTTTTGGAAAGATGCCTGGTTTGGTGATAATGGCTCCACGCTCATGGACACGCATCCAAGAGCCTTATCTTTTGCCCTCAATGAAGATGACTCCATTGCCAAGGTTCTCGGGACCACTGATCCGGCCGCGATCTTCAGCCTGCCTCTTTCGGTCCAGGCCAGGAAGGAGATCAGAGAGATTCAGGGAGGGTCCGCACATGTCAGCCTGGACAATGCCTCTGCCGACACTTGGGTCTGTGACCTAGGGCGCTACTCGTCGAAGAAGTACTACAACCACTATTTCAGGCAGGTGGTGGCTGATGAGGCGTTTGTTTGGATGTGGAATTCCAAAAGCCCGATCAAGTTCAAGATGTTTGGGTGGCTACTTCTAGTCTATCGTTTAAACACCAGGAACATGCTGAGGCGGCGACACTTTGCTATAACCGGGGGTAACTATGCTTGCATGTTCTGTCATAACCCCCCGGAGGAAACTGTGGAGAATATCTTCTTCGTGTGCCCATTCGCCCAGCGATGCTGCCGTAAGGTTGGATTGTCCTGGCCAGGAGGAACCAACAGGCTGACCATCTTACATGGGGGAAAGGAAAACTGGTGTCGGACGTTATTCATGGATGTTTTGTTGCTTGCTGCTTGGAGCCTGTGGATGGAGAGAAACAACCAACATTTCAGGGGGATTCCACACTCCTTTGCAGCATGGTTAGCTAGGTTCAAAAATCTGTTGGGTTTGGTGGTCCATAACTGTACTGAGAAATTTCATTCATTTCTCTCTGATTACATTATAAGTTTAGGCCACTAGCACTTGCTTTTGCAACCCTTACGGCCGGGGGGCCTAAAACCCATTGTAACACACATGTAACTGTCCTATTGTGAGTAATACAAAAGTCAGTGGGAGCCTCTCCCACTATCGCTGATTCTTCAAAAAAAAACCTAGGGCGATACGGCACTAGGTCTTGTTCATCGATATAATGTAGGCATGTATTCCGTAAATAGTCATACGTCCTTTATTAAAAGAACTTGCATGACATCTTTTGTCCTACCCTCCCGTGGAAGAGGGGTGCATATTGGAAACTAAGGGATATTAAGGCCTCCTTTTAATAGAGAACCAGAACAAAGCATTAACACATAGTGAATACATGAACTCCTCAAACTACGATCATCACCGAGAGTGGGCCCGATTGTTGTCACTCCTGGATTGTCGGATCATAACCATAGTAGGTGACTATAACTTGCAAGATCGGATCTAAAACATAGATATAATGATGAATTCATAATAGGTTCAGATCTGAGTTCATGGCACCCGAGCCCAAAGTGACAAGCATTAAGCATAGCAAAGTCATAGCAACATCAATCTAAGAACATAGTGGATACTAGGGATCAGTCCCTAACAAAACTAACTCGATTACATGATGAATCTCATCCAACTCCTCACCGACCAGCGAGCCTACGAAGGAATTACTCACTCCCAGTGGGGAGCATATGGAATTGATGATGGAGATGGGTTGGTGATGACGAATAACAAAGATCCCCCTCTCCGGAGCCCCAAACGGACTCCAGATCTGCCCTCCCAAGGAAGAACGGGGCTTGGCGGCGGCTCCGTCTCGTGGATCGCGATAATTCTTTCTCAATTTTTTTGGAAATATGTGATTTTATAGCATTAGGAGGGTCGTCTGCGGGGCCACCAGGTGGGGACAACCCACCTAGGCGCGTCAGGAGAGGGGGCGTGCCCTGGTGGGTTGTGCCCACCCAGGTGCCCCTCTCCTGCAGGTCTTAGCTCCAGAAGTTCTTATTATTGATATAAAAAATCCTCGCAAAGTTTCGTTCCATTATGAGAACTTTTATTTCTAAACAAAAACAACACCATGGTAGTTCTACTGAAAACAACATCAGTCCGGGGTTAGTTTCATTCAAATCATGCAAATTAGAGTCCAAAACAAGAGGAAAAGCGTGAGAAAAAGTAGATACATTGGAGACGTATCAGGTACCCTTTCATATGGTGTAAGACATATGCAATATAGCATATCTTATTGTATTTCATGCTTAATAGTTCGTGAGCCTATGCTATCTTGTGCCCTTTACTTTATGATCATAATCGTTGCCTTGCCTCCATGCTTAGTGTTAGTTATATTTGTTGCAAGGTATGCCTCGTCTAGAAAATATAGGGGGAGTGTTGATCCTAGTATGTGTGTCATGCAGTCCAAAGCATTTATATAGAGTGCACACATCTAGGGGAAGCCTATCTATATTTTGTTGATGGTGGGTTTTGCTTATATTTATTTGTGTACTCTTATGTGCAAATCTCATATTGTCATCAATCCACCAAAAAGGGGGAGATTGTAAGGGCATATTTCACCCCATGTGGTTTTGGTGATTGATGACAATGCATTTGCGGACTAATCGTGTGCTTTGAGCATTTCAGATATCTCATGTTTAGGCACAAGACGATTCGTTGCCCCTCGGAGTCTAGTGAATACGGAGTTTTCTCTACGTTTCTTTTTGGTGGATTTGAGTCATAGGAAAGCCATACTATTAAGAGGGGGTCCGCTTTGGAAAGGTTTGGGTGGAATCTTCACGTACATGTCCATTACTTTGCAACACCTTTCCTCTGCCTCTTTGGAGCGACCACCGTTTATCTGTGTCTCTGCAAAATGAAGGACTCCTAGTGTTGTTGTGCTGTGGCATGCGGCAGTACTGCTCAAGGTAGCAGTAGTACCGAAGAGGCCCACGGGAGTACCAGCCTAGGACGCGGTAGTACCGTAGGCTCTTGCGGTAGTACCGCTCCTCGGGCGCAGTAGTACCGTGACCTCGGGCCCAGCACAGTACCACGAGCGGAAGTAGGGGAGGATGTAATTTTTTACATCGGCGCCCTACGCGATAGTACCGCTCCCTGTATGCAGTAGTACCGTGTCAGATTTTTGAACAGATCGAAACTCAGTGGAAGTACCCACGGATGTATTTTTCTTCGTCCATGCCTTCCCAGCCCAGGCAAGCCCTGCCTTGCGGTAGTACCACAAGGGCTAGCGATAGTACCACTCCGGCGGTTCTACCGCTCTTTGCTTCAATGCAACAGGGCTGATCTGGCTCCTGCCGCGCAAGCGTTAGTATCATAGTTCCTCACGGTAGTACCACATGGCTGATGCGGTAGTACCGCATGTGTGGGCTGGATAAGTGGGCAACGGTTGGATTTGTCCTATCACTATATAAGGGGAGTCTTCTTCTCTGAGTTGACCACCTCTTCCATCCCTATGCTCCATTGTTGCTCTAAGCTCCATTTTCCCCCTATCTCTCTCACTAGCCAATCATACTTGTTGATTCTCTAGGCATTGGTTGAGAAGGCCTCGATCTACACTTCCACCAAGAGAAATTTGACTCCCCCCACTAATCCCTTGCAGATCTTGTTACTCTTGGGTTTTGAGCACCCTAGACGGTTGAGGTCATCGCGGAGCATAGTCCATTGTGGTGAATCTTCGTGGTGTCGTTGGGAGCCTCCAATTAAGTTGTGGAGATTGCCCCAACCTTGTTCGTAAAGGTTCGGTCGCCGCCTCCAATGGCACCAATAGTGGAATCACGGCATCTCGCATTGTGTGAGGGCATGAGGAGAGTACGGTGGCCCTAATAGCTTCTTGGGGAGCATTGTGCCTCCACACCACTCCAACAGAGTCGTACTTCCCCTCAAAGGGAAGGAACTTCGGTAACACATTATCGTCTCCATCGACTCCACTTTTGGTTATCCCTCACCTTTACTTGTGCAAGCTTATGTTGTGTTGTATCCCTTGCTTGCTTGTGTGTTTGTTGTTGTTGCGTCATATAGGTTGCTCACCTAGTTGCATATCTAGACAACCTACTTTGATGCAAAGTTTAATTTGGTAAAGAAAAGCGAAAAATTGTTAGTTGCCTATTCACCCCCCCCCCCTCTAGTCAACTATATCAATCCTTTCAATTAGTGATTCTAAATAACAAGTCACTCAAGCGAGCAATCATATCAGAATTTTGTTTCAGTTGTTTCATAACATTTGCATTGAAGTGATCTTGCTTCATAACATAATTATAAAATTCATATAGGCATTGGCTAGGATGTTTATTATAAGGGGGTGGTGTGTCAAGTCCAAGTATTTCTTCAATAGGTTGTAAATTCTTAACATCTTCATCTTTAATACCTTTTTCCTTCATACATTTCTTTAGATCTTGCATATCTTGAGGACTGAGAAATAAGATACCCCTCTTCTTCGGAGTGGGTTTAGGAGGTGGTTCAGGAAGTGTCCAATTATCATAATTCTTCAATATGTTATTCAGTAATTCCTCAGCTTGTTCAACAGTTCATTCCTTGAAAACACAACCAGCACAACTATCTAGGAAGTCCCTAGAAGCATCAGTTAGTCCATTATAGAAGATATCAAGTATTTCAGTTTTCTTAAGAGGATGATCAGGTAAAGCATTAAGTAACTGGAGAAGCCTCCCCCAAGCTTGTGGGAGACTCTTCTTCAATTTGCACAAAGTTAAATTTTTCCTGTAAGGCTTCTTGTTTCCTATGAGCATGAAACTATTTTTCAGAGAAGTAATAAATCATATCCTGGGGAGTACGCACACAACTAGGAGCAAGAGTATTATACCATATCTTAGCATCACCCTTTAATGAGAATGGAAATAAACCGAGAATATAGTGGTAGCGAATTTTCTCATCTTGAGCAAAAATGGTGGCTATATCAGTTAGTTTAGTAAGATGTGCCACTACAATTTCATTTTCATAGCCATGGAAAGGATCATATTCAACCAGAGTAATTAACTCTGGGTCAACAGAGAATTCATAATCCTTATCATTAACATAGATAGGTGAAGTAGCAAACTTAGGATCACATTTCATCCTAGCATTCAAAGTTTTTTCTTTCAACTTGGCTAGGAGGTTCTTTAGATCACCTCTATCCTTACAAGCAAGAAAATCTCTTGCTACCTCCTCATCCATAGCATAACCCTCGGGTATTTTAGGCATTTCAAATCTAGGAGAGCTAGGTCTAATAGGTGTTTCATAGTTTTCAGTTTCAAAGACTTCATCTGTTTCAGTAATTTCATCGGTTTTAGCATTCTCGATATTTTTAGCTCTAGCAAGTTGTTCATCACGAAATTCACCTAGTGGCACATTATCATCAAGCAAGGTACTAGCATCATCATAAGCATCATTCATAGCAGAAGCATCATCATCAATAATGTGCGACATATCAGGATTAATAGCATGTGGTGGTGTTGCAAGTTTATTCAAAACCGAAGGTGAATCAAGTACAGAGCTAGATGGCAGTTCCTTACCTCCCCTTGTCTTAGAGGGAAAAATCTTGGTTCTGGTATCTTTCAGATTCTTCATAGTGATAAATAGATATAAATCCCAAGTGACTCAACAAATATAGCTATCCTCGCCGGCAATGGCACCAGAAAAAGGTCTTGATAACCCACAAGTCTAGGGGATCGCAACAGTTTTTGAGGGTAGATTATTCAACCCAAATTTATAGATTCGAGACAAGGGGAGCCAAAGAATATTTGTAAGTATTAGCAGTTGAGTTGTCAATTTAACCACACCTAGAGATTAAATATCTGCAGCAAAGTGATTAGTAGCACAGTAATATGATAGTTTGATAGTATTAGTAACAATAGCAGTGGTAACGGTAACAACAGTAACAATTTTGTAGTAGTTGTAACAGTAGCAATAGAAATAGCAATAAAATCGCAGCAAGAACAATATGTGAAAAACTCATAGGCATTGGATCGGTGAATTCTCTGGATGATATCATCATATATCAGTCATAACCTAGGGCGACACAAAACAAGATCTAGTTCATAAATATAATGTAGGCATGTATTCCTTAAATAGTAGTACAAGCTTATGGAAAAGAACTTGCATGACATATTTTGTCCTATCCTCCCCTGGCAGCGGGGTCCATAAGAAAACTAAGGGATATTAAGGCCTCCTTTTAATAGAGAACCGAAACAAAGTATTAACACATAGTGTATACATGAACTCCTCAAACTACGGTCATCACCGAAAAGTATCCCAATTATTGTCACCTTGGGGTTTATGGATTTAACGCCCGGATATTTATGCTACAGTGAACCTCTGCTAATGATGCCACATCACCTCGGTTACTGCTACTAATCTCGCGTTAATTCAATCTCGTCCAAATTCAAAATTGAATTAAAGGCAAACAACAAAAGTTTTCAAACCATAAGACTAAAATGTTCAGATTGTGCCAAATAATGCATAGGTAATTATGGTGGAGAAACCACACTTTTATAATATGTTTAAATACTATAATATGAATAAAGCAGTAGCGAAAACTATTATTAAAATGCTTTTAAATAATTACAAAACTATTTTTGTTTGGGTAGCTAATTAATGTGGCAGTGGCATAATTGGTAACGTAAATTTAGGTGCCACTTTGGGATATTGTTAACACTAGAATAAACAACAACTAACAGAAACAGAAAAGAAATAAAGAAAAATGTTAAAAGGAGAGAGAACCCCTGGCCAACTCGGCCAAACGTCCCAGCCAGCCATCCCACTAACCGAGTCGACCCACCCCACTCCCCCTTAACCCCTGGGCGACCGAACCCTAGCCCCACCGACGCCCCCACTTCCCCCTCGCTCCCCACGTTCCCCCTCCCCGGTCCAGATCTGGATAAGGGGGATGAACCACCGCTGCTGCTCAAAGGCCTCCCTGTCGCTGAACCATCACACCGTCGTTGCTCGTCTCCCGGAGCTCCTCCGCCTCGTCGCGCTGACCCCGACTCCTGCCCGAGCCCGCTGCCAGTCCCCTACGGCCCCACCGTGAGCACCGCATCTCCCCTCTCTCCCCTATCGCCGCTCACCCGTTGACCGCGCCGTCCGCACCCCACGCGTGGCCGCTGATAACCAACAAGTGTAGGGGATCAATTGTAGCCTCTTTGGATAAGTAAGAGTGTCGAACCCAACGAGGAGATAAAGGCAGAACAAATATTCCCTCAAGTTCTATCGACCACCGATACAACTCTACGCACGCTTGACGTTCGCTTTACCTAGAACAAGTATGAAACTAGAAGTACTTCGTAGGTGTTGTCGGATAGGTTTGCAAGATAATAAAGAGCACGTAAATATAAACTAGGGGCTGTTTAGATAAAGAAGCAATAAAGTAAATATAGCGAGTGTGGAGAAGTGGTGGTAGGAGTTGTGAAATTGTCCCTAAGCAATTGACTACTTTACTAGACTGATAGCAAGTTTTATGTGGGAGAGGCATAAGCTAACATACTTTCTCTTCTTGGATCATATGCACTTATGATTGGAACTCTAGCAAGCATCCGCAACTACTAAAGATCATTAAGGTAAAACCCAACCATAACATTAAAGTATCAAGTCCCCTTTATCCCATACGCCACAACCCCCTTACTTGGGTTTATGCTTCTGTGACTCAATCAACCCACTATAAACGAATCATGAACGTATTGCAACACCCTACAGCGGGAATCCCTCACTCTTGCTGTCGGTGTACAAAAGTAGGGGCTGTCCTTTTGACCCCTTTACTTGTGGACGGGCAGTCGGAGCCACGCGCCATGGCCGCACATGGCAGGGCAAAGGAGGGAAGCCGGAAGGAAACCGAAGGCTCAAGACAAACAAGGCAACATCAAGGACCAAGGCCACAAAGTGCAGACGGGCGAAGCAGGTTTCCCCGGCAAGGCCCTTTCCGGGGCAGCCTCCGCAGCCCCGGCAAGCCCCTTGCCGGAGCGGCTCGCCCACACCAGCGGAGTAAGCCACCCTTGAACCCACGGTTTCCAATGTCAACAACCACGTTGGACCAGGGCTTGGGAGGCACCTCCATGGTGGCATGCAGATCTTTGTGAAGACAAAGAATACTCAAGATCAGATGATGATTGGAGGGCAACACTCCCCCTCAAGATCCTTACCGAAGAAACCCACAAGGCCCGCGGCAAGATCCTTGCCGGGGACGCCAGCGCGCCACGGCAGGACCCTTGCCGGGCCACCCGGCAAGACCCTTGTCGGGCCACCCGACAAGGCCCTTGCCAGAGGCGACAGCAGGGCCACTGCCAGGCCCGCACCAACCAACTCCCCGCCGTCGTTCGCATGCAGCTGCCAACCCAACCAGCTGGGCAGGCACCTACATGGCAACATGCAGCTTCCAGGCCAACTTAGCACGCACCTGCGTGGTGGGCATGCAGATCTTCGTGGAGGCTCCACCACCGCGCCACCTTAGCTGCTTGCCTACCTACATGGCACCGCATGCATCGCTAGCCAGGGCGCGTGTCAAAGCGAGGAGGAGCGGCGAAGGACGGGACGGGCCTCGTTCCCATCCCCGATAAAGTGAAGGGTCACCTAAGCCATGCATTAAATGCATCTTGTCCTGTAATAAGAGCGATAAGCTCGCAGCACTGTAGGCTCTTTCCACCTCCTGTGTGCTACTGTGGCAGCCCCTTCTGCCTATAAAAGGAGGCACATGGCATGCAGGAAAAGGATTTGGCTCTTTCGAACCATGCAGCATCCATAGCTAGTTCGAGAGCTCAAGAACACTCAATACATCCACCAAGCAGGACTAGGGTTTTACGCGTCCTCGCGGCCCAAACCTGGGTAAACGATCCTTGTGTCAATTACTAATCCCGCTCTCCTCACAACCCCACGCCCCGCAATCGTAGTAGGGATTCTTGTGATCCCATAGGTGTCGTTTCCCACCGACATCTTTGGCACGCCAGGTAGTGGGCGCAATTGTGAGAATCTGGTCTTGTAGTTGGCTTAGCTGTTCTTCATCGCCATGGCTCCTAAGAAGAAGAAGACCACGGCGATCAGTTTGTCCGGGACCATATTGCCAGTACCGGTGCAGACCAGTAACGGGCCAGTGACGGTGAGAACCCGTGGCGTGGCCCGCGAACATCCACATCACCCTGGCAGTCCAGGCCTGGTGAGCAGCGTCGTTCGTGTGCCAGGCAACGAGCGGTGTATCGCGGGCTCCGGAGACGGAGTTGGGCCCCCCGCGGGCGGCGCGGGGACCTCCAGGGGTGCCGTCGTGCTGCCAGACGGTGGCGCGGCGGCCTCCAAGATGCCAACACTGGCGCCCACGGTGCGCTCTTCTCAGGTTTTGCGCGATGAGCAGCGCCACCCTGCTGGTGACCTTGCGCGCCGCCCTCGAAAGAGTCCTGTGCGCCCTTCACATGATGTGGAGGGCCAGCATGCACGCCGAGGTGCTGACGGGGTGGCAAACGGCTGCGGGGCCGTGACGCGGCTCCTTCTAACGGGTTAGAAGTCGAGGCGCATCGTGGTCCACATAGCTTTGGCCACCGCCCACGCCAGCAGAAGCCCTAGCACGCGCACAGCTGCTCCTCGATTTTCCTCCCGCCATCGAGAAGCTCAACGAATGGAGGGCCACCATTCGGAGCCTCATCGGCATCGCCAACAATGATGAGTTGCGGCCGGGGGGACCCGTAGGCCGTCGCTCCGTCGAGCCACCGCATGCCAGCGGAGGCCGGGCCGGAGGCGATGCGGCCACGATGCACTCCCCTCCTCCATCCCGACCACTGCGGGTTGTCGGTCCGTCGCGACGATGCTCATGATGATATCTCCATAGTGTCGGCCGACCCGCGAACCCACCGCGACCAACGCCAAGTTCTTCGGGAGCGAGTTCATGAAGACACTCGAACCCCCATCGAGCACCGGCATGACGCGCGCCACCAGTCGGATAGGCGGGCAGGGCCCACTACGGACCACCCAGCACCGGGAGGCTACGGTGGCCTACCTTATGTGGTGGGTTGTCCGGCCTTCACCCATGAGCTGAGACAGTTCCAGTGGCCCTCCCACCACACGTTTAAGCCCGACGTTGGCAAAAAGTACAACGACAAGACTCACCCGTCGGAGTTCCTCAGCATCTACACCATCACTATGCAAGCTGCTGGGGCCCATGACGACAAGGTGCTTGCCAATTGCTTTCCATTGGCACTCAAGCCCAATGTTATGTCATGGTTGATGCACTTGCCGGTAGACTCCATTTCTTCTTGGGCGGATCTGTGTCATGAGTTTGTTGGCACCTTTACCGGAGGCCACCAAGATCATGGCCAGGCGAGTGATCTGCATATCATCCCCCAGAAGGAAGGAGAAAACTTGCGCAAGTACATCCAAAGGTTCAGCCGAGTGTAGTACAACATCCTCGACGTTCATCCTGCCGCCGTGATTAGTGCATTCCATTAGAATGTGCGCAATCGTAAGATGCGTGAAGAGCTGGCGATGAACAAGGTCAGGGATGTGGCCAAACTTTATGTTCTGGCCGATCGGTACGCTCGCGCTGAAGTGGAAAGGAAGTACCCCGATGAAGATGCCGACGCAGAAACCGACTCCACGGATGATACCGCCACCCAGACGAAGAAGGGCTGGCGCCGTAACATGAAGCGCAGCGGCAAGACCGAGCTTGCCATCGATGGGTTCGATGACACCGGCGCTAATAAGAAACCCAAGGCAAGTGACCCCGACAAGGAGGTTGTCGGGTGTGCCGCTTGCCGGGCCTTGGCGGCTGCCGATAAGCCAGGGGGCTCCGACAAGCAATATTGCAAGATCCACCGCACCAAAGGCCACAATCTCCAGAACTGCCGGCAGGTGGAGCTGCTCGCTGAGAAGCAGAAAGCCGAGTATGAGCAGCGGGACAAGGAGAAGGGCCAAGAGGGTGCCGAGGGATCCGGAAAGAAGCATGGCGGGCAAGGAGGCCGCCACGGCAAAGATAATCAGCAGGAGAGGCCAGCCCGGGGCCGCGACAAGAAGCAGGAAGATGATGGTCATGACGAGGACAATGAGTCCGGCGACCATGAGTACCAGAAAGCCACAGAAGCCATGTGCGTCGATGGTGGCTCCTCGCTACATACATCCCACCGCCAGCTCAAGCAATGGGCGCGTGAGATCACAGCGGTGGAGCCGTCGCTCGATGCATGGAAGCCGCTGAGGTGGTCCATCACGCCTATCATCTTTGACACCGAGGACCATCCTGACCGCACGACCGCGGTCGGGTGCTTGCCGTTGTTGGTCTCGTCAACAATCCGCAACCTCAAGGTGACGAAGATGCTGGTTGACGGCTGGGCCGGTCTGTACTTGATCTCGCCTGTTGTGATCAAGAGGCTGCAAATCCCTAATGGAGACCTCGAGGAGATGGGCACGTTCCAAGGGGTCAACCCAGGGAGGAGCCAGCCGAAGGGAAAGGTCACGCTGCCCGTGACGTTCGAAGGCGAGCTGAACCATATGACAGAGAGGATTATCTTTGATGTACCCGAGATCCCCTTGCCCTACAACGGGATCCTCGGCCGCCCGGCACTAGCCAAGTTCATGGCGGCTTCACATTACGCCTACAACATGCTGAAGATGCCCGGGCCGATGAACATCATCACCGTCCCCTCCGACAAGAAAGATGCGTTGATTCGCGCCGACCAACTGTACCGGGAAGCAGTTGCAGCAGCTGCCGCCAAGGCACTTGCTCCTGCCGACGGAGCCCCGGGAGGGAAGAAGACCGGCGAGACCCCTCACACCTACTCCGGCAAGCGCACCTCTTCGGGGTGTTGCGCTCCCATTGAGGAAGTGCCAGAGAGCTCCACCGGCAAGAGCAAGAAGTCCAGAGCTGCACCACCAGAGACCAAGAAGGTGCCTGTCAAAGAGGACGGTTCGGGGGGAGCTTTAACCATAAGCTCCACCCTCAACGGCAAATAGGAAAGTGAGCTCGTCACTTTCCTGCGCGCGAATGTTGATGTGTTTGCATGGCAAGCCTCCGACTTCCCCGGCATTCCCAGGGAAGTGATTGAGCACCATCTTGTTGTCTGTCCTCATGCACGGCCCGTCAAGCAGAAGATCAGGAAGCAAACTCTGGAAAGGCAGGCGTTCATTACGGAGGAGATCAGAAAACTAGAGGCGGCAGGCTTGGTAAGAGGAGTACTCCATCCTACGTGGTTAGCCAATCCGGTAGTGGTGCGCAAGGCAAACGGGAAGTGGAGACTTTGCATTGATTACACAGACATCAATAAGGCTTGTCCAAAGGACCCCTTCCCATTACCGCGCATCAACCAGATTGTTGACTCCATGGCTGGGTGTGACCTGTTATTATTCCTCGACGCCTACTCAGGATACCACCAGATCTGCATGACAAAAGAGGACGAGTAGAAGACAGCATTCATCACCCCTTGTGGTATGTATGCTTTTTACGGATGCCTTTTGGGTTGAAGAGTGCTGGGTCAACCTTTGCAAGAGCGGTCCAAATTGGTTTTGAGCCCCAGCTACATAGAAATATGGAAGCTTATATGAAGGACATAGTGGTCAAAACCAAGGACAAAGCAACACTTGTGCAAGATCTAGATGAAACATTTGCAAACATGCGCAAGATCAACCTCAAATTAAACCCTGAGAAGTGTGTCTTCGGTGTTCCGTCTGGCAAGCTTCTCGGATTCTTTGTGACCCATAGCGGGATCAAGGGAAACCTAGATAAGATCAAGGCCATCGAGCAAATTGAGGCACCCAAGCGAATCAAGGACGTGTGTCGGCTAACTGGCTGCGTCGCCGCCATGAGCAGATTCATCTCCAAGTCCGCAGAGCATGCCCTTCCCTTTTTCAAGATCTTGAATAAAACGGGCCAGTGGAGTGGACCCCAGAGGCCGAGGCAGCGCTGCAAGATTTGAAGAAGTACCTCTCCTCTACCCCGGTGCTGGTTGCGCCCAAACCATAAGAAGCGTTGCTAGTTTATCTAGCGGCAACAAATCAGGTGGTTAGCGCCGCACTAGTGGCACAGAGAGAGGTCGACGAAGAGGCCGCGGCAGCGGCAGAGTCAACGGATGGCGAACCGGAACCCTCCCCGGCGGGGCTCGGTCCTGGCAAGACTGAGTCCCCAGCGGGGGCTGACGCCAATGCAACAGGGTCCACGTGACCGGGTGAAGTGGCACAAAAGAAGAAAATGACGCAGCACCATGTTTACTTCGTCAGCTCCCTCTTGCAGGGGGCTAGGTCGAGGTACTCAGGTATGCAAAAGCTTCTCTTTGGCCTCCTTATGGCCTCGAGGAAGTTGCGCCATTACTTCCAAGCGCACGAGATCACGGTGGTCACCCGCCTCCCATTGCACCGGATACTGCATAACCCAGATGCAATGGGGAGGATCGTGGAATGGGCCTTGGAGTTGTCAAGTTTCGGTTTAAAGTTCAAAAGTACCTCGACGATTCAGAGCAGAGTCTTGGCGGAGTTTGTTGCAGAATGGACCTCGATGCCCGACGAAGAGGTGCAGGAGACCACTCTCCCCGGCAAGGAAATGAGCCGCAACTGGATCATGTACTTTGATGGTGCCTTTTAGCTACAAGGCGCCGGTGCTGGTGTGCTGCTTGTCGCGCCCACCGGAGAGCACCTCAAGTATGTCATCCAGATGCACTTCCCCCGGGAGATGTCAACTAACAACACTCTCGAGTACGAGGGTTTGCTTGCCGGTCTCAGGATCGCGGCGGACCTCGGAGTCAAAAAGCTCATCGTTAGGGGCGACTCACAGCTCGTCGTCAGGCAGATCAACAAACATTATCAAAGCCCGTTGATGGAAGCTTACATAGATGAGGTGAGGAAACTGGAGGAGCGCTTTGATGGTATACAAGCAGAGCATGTCCCTCGGACGGAGAACGACATCGCTGACTACCTGTCAAAGCGCGCTGCCCTCAAGCTACCTATGGAACCAGGTACTTTTGTGCTTCAGTTAACTCAATCATCCGTTGAACCGTCAACCGGGCAGAACAAGTGGAGGAAGCTAGGCTCCGACAAGTACTTCCCCCACCGAGCTCCCCGAAGCCACTGGCGAAGATGTTGCCATGGGTGTCGATCCTGCCGCGGGGCAACCGACTCCGGCAGGGCCTCAGGTCATGGCCATAGAGACGGCCGCTCCCGTGGCAGAAGAGATGCCTTTGGTCCTTGTCAACGAGCCACAGACTCCGGCATGGGCGTAACACACCGTCCTATTCCTCCAAAAAGGAGAGCTTCCTGGAGAGCAGGAAGAGGCAGAAAGAGTAGCCCGCCGGTCTGCTCTATACCAATTCATTGATAACATATTGTACAGAAAAAGACCGAATGGGGTGAAATTGAAGTGCATCTCCCGGGAGGAAGGACTAAAGCTGTTGGCAGAGATACATGGAGGCATATGTGGCTCCCACATAGGGTCGAGGGCCCTTGCCGGCAAGGCTTTCCGGCAAGGTTTCTTCTGGCCCACCGCCCTCCAGGATGCGACGGCACTAGTAACCAAGTGTGAAGCATGCCAGTTCCATTCGAAGAAGCTTCATCAACCAGCTCAAGCCCTTCAAACTATCCCTCTCTCCTGGCCCTTCTCGGTCTGGGGGCTCGACATATTGGGCCCCTTCCCTCGTGCTGTCGGGGGCTTTGAGTACTTGTACGTTGCAATTGACAAGTTAACAAAGTGGCCAGAGGTGGAAGCAGTGAGGAAGGTGACAGCGCAGTCAGCCATCAAGTTCTTCAAGGGACTAGTGTGCCGTTTTGGGGTACCCAACACGATCATCACCGACAATGGCACACAGTCCACAAGCCATGCCTTCATGCAATACATTGAGGATCTCGGCAGCAGGGTCTGTTTTGCTTCCGTGGCACATCCACGGAGCAACGGCCAAGTAGAGAGAGCAAATGCTGAAGTTCTGCGAGGCTTAAGAACGAAGACTTTTGACAAGCTGCGCAAGAGTGGAAGGCGCTGGATTGATGAGTTGCCGGGGGTTCTTTGGTCGATCAGAACGACGCCAAATCGAGCCACCGGCCAGACACCCTTTGCCCTGGTCTACGGGGCAGAAGCAGTTCTCCCCACGGAACTCATATACGGGTCACCTCGAGTGCTCGCTTATGATGAGCTTGAGCAAGAGCGATTGCGGCAAGATGACACGACGCTCCTTGAGGAAGATCGTCTCCGGGTGGCTGTGAGAGTAGCGTGCTACCAGCAAGCCTTGCGCCGCTACCATAGCCGCAAGGTTCATGCCCGGAGCTTTGAGGAAGGCGACCTTGTTCTTCGGCACGTTCAGTCGGCCAAGAATTCCAACAAGTTGACGCCGAAGTGGGAAGGCCCTTATCGGTAACACGAGTCACTAGGCCCGGCGCAGTCCGGCTGGAGACCGAAGATGCCATTCCAGTGAGCAACTCCTGGAACATCGAGCATCTCCGCAACTTTTACCCATAAGGCGCGGCTGCCGGGCCTCCCGGCAAGCCACCCTTTTTTACAAGCCTTGCCGGCAAAGGATATAACCCTTTGTACAAAGCCAGGCGCAGACCCTGAGCATAAATAAATTAAGTGCTGGCGCCCTAAGTCATAGCATGCATGCTAGGTCGAGTCCCTTCCTCGGTTAGGGTTGATAGTGCTTGGCGGCGGCTAACCCCTAGCTTAGAGGTCGAGTGCGCGTCTCTCTGTTCTTCTCTGTCTTCTTTGGTTCGCAGGGCACATAAGTATTCTTGCCGAGCTATTTTGGAAGAAAGGGGACAGACTAGCGTCCGGCCCCGGCCAGCCAAAGTTGTCGGGGACTGCAAGAACAAGGATCCATCCGCGGCAAACCAAGGATGCCGGGGGCTGTAGATCTAGATAAGTCTTCTATCCTCTATCATGGATTTTGCTATGGACTGGGATATGTGAAACCTCATTTTATCCCTAGGCTACCATGCTCCCCTCTTTCCGTACCCTAGGACTATCTCCTGGGGTCGAATTTGGTCGTAGTCGCGGCAGCAAGGAAATGAAACGAGGAGCCTAAGCCCACCTCATCCCTGCCTCCGCCAAGGGCGTGAGAAAGGTCGAGTGAAGTGGGGGGACGGCAAGGCCTGTTGCCGGGTGAACAAATGTTTATCTTAAAAAATAACGAGGATTCGCTCCTTGTTGTGGGTTCCACCCGCGAACGAAAACCCCGACAAACATCCCTTTTTCATTAAAAAGCATCCCATACAGGTACAGTTCATACGAAATGAAAAACATGAGCAAGGGGATTACAAGTTCTAAAGTTAACAAAGGCCCGAAGGCTTACAAGACTAAAAAGAGATAAGGTGCCCATAATCCCTTTCTTGTCCCTCTCCTCAGGAAATGAAACGAGGAAGCAGAAGGGCAAAAGGGGCGCCTAGGCGAGCCACAAGCGGCAGAAAGCACCAAGAGAACATCCGGTGGCTGTCCAAAGGATGGATGGTGATGGCGGCGACGGAGGAAGAGCTCGAAGACGAGGCGGCAGGACGTCAATACGCGATGAAGGCGCCGAAGCCCGCGTACTCCGACTTAACGGCCTTGCCGCCCACCATCTTCCTCTTCCGTAGCCTCCCAACGCCAGCCGCGCAAGGAGACGACCCCAAGAAGTTCAAGGAGCCGGTGACACGGATGATGGGGTCGCCGGAGCCGCCCGGGGCGGCGCCCGACGCCTAGTCGGACCCGTCATCCTGCCGCCCTCTACCCTCGTCATCGCTGCCATTGTCTTCCTCGCCACTCTTGTTCAAGGAGGAATCTTCGTCATCAGAAGAGCTCTCCACGCAGCATCGTACGCGAGTCCCGAAGTGCCCGAAGATCTTGATGGGGAGGAGGCCACTCTCCATTAGTTTGAAATGGAGAGTGAGCCCCTCCGTCAAGCTATGGACACGGGCGAAAGTTTTCCACCCTCGACGAAGATACATGACGTGAGGGGAGGGGAACTCGACGTTGGCCCATGTGCCGCTGTTCCCACAACCCGTCATATGCAGCCGCAATGCCTGCGGCGGGTCCAGCTCCATCTCCCACGCAAATGGAGTCAGGAGGCGAAGACGACGGCGCGGCAGCTGGCGCAGCTTCATGAAGAATTCGCAAGCATTGTCCCTGACGTGGCCCTCCAACGGAGGAGGGGCCGCTGGCGGAGGCGAGGCCGATCTGCCACCCCGTCCTCCTCTCCCTCGAGCGCCACGGCGGCCTCGACCTCGCCCCCTCCTCCTCCCCCTAACGGCCGGCTCCGCCACTACGAGCTCTTGGGGGAGCGATGCGTTGTCTAGCCGAGACCCTCGCCGCCACCAATGAAGCGTCGCCAGGCCCCCTCGCCATGACAGAAGAAAGGAGGAAGCAGGAATGGGGAGAGGAAGATGACGAAGGATTGAGAGGCGCCGTTCCTCCCGCTCCCCTCTTTATAAAGGGGCGGGGGCGAGGCTCGGCCGCCCCCTCTTGGCCAATCAGCCCGTTGAAGTGACAGCAAGCGGGGCCGCCGACCGCCCTCCCCGCTCCATTGAAGGCGCGTGGGAATCGACCCACTTGCGTGTGACTTCCCGCATCCCGCGCGCCTATCATTCGCTCTGCATCGTGCATGCAGCGAATGTGGCGCGAGGGATGGGCGCAGTAGGACGCGTGGAGTGACGGTTCCCAAGTAAGGGAAGTAAATAAGCAGCGACCCTGCGGTCTTGAAGAGATACACAAGCCGCCTCTTTACTGTCCACCACAAGATGATGCCAGCATGCTTCCGTCACACACGCGCGCGCGACCCCCACGTCGGGCGTTCAACACGGGTCATGAAGAAGCACAGCAGACGGAGCAGTTACCACGGTAAAATCCACCCCACTTGCCCGCACACCGTTCTGGGCCTGGCCCAACAACGTGTCGCGCTTATGTATGGCCCAGGCCCGGGGGCTCCTGTCGGTGTACAAAAGTAGGGGCTCTCCTTTTGACCCCTTTACTTGTGCACGGGCAGTCGGAGCCACGCGCCATAGCCGCACATGGCAGGGCAAAGGAGGGAAGCCGGAAGGAAGCCGAAGGCTCAAGACAAACAAGGCAACATCAAGGACCAAGGCCACAAAGTGCAGACGGGCGAAGCAGGTTTCCCCGGCAAGGCCCTTGCCGGGGCGGCTCGCCCACACCAGCGGAGTAAGCCACCCTTGAACCCACGGTTTCCAATGTCAACAACCACGTTGGACCAGGGCTCGGGAGGCACCTTCATGGTGGCATGCAGATCTTTGTGAAGACAAAGAATACTCAAGATCAGATGATGATTGGAGGGCAACACTCCCCGTTAAGATCCTTACCGAAGAAACCCACAAGACCCCCGGCAAGATCCTTGCCTGGGACGCCAGCGCGCCATGGCAGGACCCTTGCCGGGCCACCCGGTAAGACCCTTGCCGGGCCACCCAACAAGGCCCTTGCCAGAGGCGACGGTAGGGCCACTGCCAGGCCCGCACCAACCAACTCCCCGCCGCCGTTCGCATGCAGCTGCCAGCCCAACCTGCTGGGTAGGCACCTGCGTGGCAACATGCAGCTTCCAGGCCAACTCAGCATGCACCTGTGTGGCGGCATGCAGATCTTCATGGAGGCTCCACCACCACGCCACCTCTGCTGCTTGCCTGCCTACACGGCACCGCATGCATCGCTGGCCAGGGCGCGTGTCAAAGCGAGGAGGAGCGGCGACGGACGGGACGGGCCTCATTCCAGTCCCCGATAAAGTGAAGGGACACCTAAGCCATGCATTAAATGCATTTTGTCCTGTAATATGAGCGATAAGCTCGCAGCACTATAGGCTCTTTCCACCTCCTGTGTGCCACTGTGGCAGCCCCTTCCTCCTATAAAAGGAGGCCCATGGCATACAGGAAAAGGATTCGGCTCTTTCGAACCACGCACTATCCATAGCTAGTTCGAGAGCTCAAGAACACTCAATACATCCACCAAGCAGGACTAGGGTTTAACGCATCCTCGCGGCCTAAACCTAGGTAAATGATCCTTGTGTCAATTACTAATCCTGCTCTCCTCACAACCCCGTGCCCCGCAACCGTAGTAGGGATTCTTGTGATCCCATAGGTGTCGTTTCCCACCAACACTTGCGCGACACGGAGGGCACAATAGGACAGTAACATAACCACAAGCAAACTAAACCAATCATGGCAATTCATCAATCACCGATAGGACAACGAAAATCTACTCAGACATCATAGGATGGCAACACATCATTGGATCATAATATGAAGCATAAAGCACCATGTTCAAGTAGAGGGTACTGCGGGTTGCGGGAGAGTGGACCACTAAATATAGATGGGGGAAGGTGATGGAGATGTTGGTGAAGATGATGGAGGTGTTAGTGTAGATCGCGGTGATGATGATGGCCCCCTGCGGCGTTCCGGCGCCACCGGAAGCAAGTGGGAGAGAGCCCCCCTTCTTCTTCTTCCTCTTTGACCTTCTCTGTAGATGGGAGAAGGGTTTCCCCTCTAGTCCTTGGCTCCCATCATGTGGGAGGGGCGAGAGCACCTCCGAGATTGGATCTATCTCTCTGTCTTTCTCTGTTTATGCGTTCCCAGATTCCGCCCTTTCATCATTTCTTTTATATCCGGAGATCCGTAACTCCGATTTGGTTGAAACCTTCGCCCAGATTTTTCTCCGAAAATTAGCTTTCTTGCGGCAAAAGAAGAGCGTCAACCGCCTTACGGGGTGCCCACGAGGGTCAGGGGCGCGCCCCCTGCCTCGTGGCCCCCTCGGGCACCGTCTCGCGTTGATTTTTCCTCCCAAAAATCACAAGTATTCAAAAAATATTCTCCGTCTGTTTTTATCCTGTTTGGACTCCATTTGATATGGGGTTTCTGCGAAACATAAAACATGCAACAAACAGGAACTGGCACTGGGCACTGGATGAATATGTTAGTCCCAAAAATAATATAAAAAGTTGCCAAAAGTATATGAAAGTTGCAGAATATTGGCATGGAACAATCAAAAATTATAGATACGACGGAGACGTATCAGCATCCCCAAGCTTAATCCCTGCTTGTCCTCGAGTAGGTAAATGATAAAAAAGATAATTTTTTATGTGGAATGCTACCTAGCATAATCCTGATCATATATCTAATCATGGAATGAATATTAAGACACGAGTGATTCAAAGCAATAGTCTATCATTTGACATAAAAACAATAATACTTAGGGCATCCCAACAAACAATCATGTCTTTCAAAATATCAATGCTTCATAACATTATCCCTACAAAATCATATAGTCTTTTATGCTCCCTTCTCTTTACACAAGGTACCTGTCGGTGTTCTGGGAACGGGGGTCCCCAGACTTGCCTGCCTGCAGCCTGCAACGTGCCTCACTAGCGGCCCAGTACGACCCGTCTTCATCAACAAACGCTCAAGACCCTCACGAGGGGCCAAGCCTCGTGGGGCGGACGACACAAGGCCTCCTCAGGGGCGGCCTCACCAGGCAGGCTCGCGAGGAGGCGGAGAGATCAAGGCGAGGGGTACCTCGCGAGGTGCTCATGACGCAAGCCATGACGATCAAGACCAGGTGGGCGCCAGCCTGCGCAGTGTCCTTGTTTCCTCTTTGGTGCAAAGGGGGCAAGCGCAGGCGCGGAGTACCGAGGCATCAAGCAAAGGTTTCCATATTGGTGCAATGAGACCAAGACCAGCAGGACGGCAGGACGGAGGTCACCGTGGGGCCGAAGACGGCGTCATCACCAGTGCCTTTGGCAGTCGAAGCCACCTTTAGTCAGGATAGCTTGTACTAGCTGTCCCCTTTCGAAATGGCCGTTGTTGGCTCCCTTCCCGCTCAATATTTGGGAAGAGGACCAGGGCCTCTATAAATAGGGCTAGCCACCACAGTAGAAGGCATCTAGAATCTCATCTGGAATCAGACCGAGACCTAGCTCATCCACACATCGCCACAAGAACACCTCTCGCAAGGCTGTTCTTCCTATGTACTGTTCATCCTCAGCCCAAGAGGCAACCCACCACATCACACATTGGATTAGGGTATTACACCACAACGGTGGCCCGAACCAGTATAAACCTTGTGTCTCTTGTGTTGTTCATCGTTCTAGCTTAGAATCGCGGCGAGGTTGTGGGCGTGTTTCGGTAGGGAGAAGATCTTTGTGTGCACCCCAGAGTTCAAACCTTAAGGGTTTTGCCGGAACAGGATATCCGACATTTGGCACGCCAAGTAGGGGTGCACCGAAATCTTCTTCCCGCTGGTCTGCGTTCCACCACTTCGTCTCATCCATGTCCGGCGACCCAATGACCAACGCCGACCACTAGGCGGCATGGCCATCCCATGCCGCGCCGCCTGCCCAAGGTGACCTCAACCCCGCGCCTCAGGTAGTCCGCAGAACGCTCCGGGGCACGGGCGTCGTGGTCAAGTGCTGCCTGCTCTCACTCTGCGGCAGGCGCGATCAGCCGCGAGGGCCTCAAACCACGCCGCGGCCACGGCGCCGCACACCCGACGGGAACAAGCAAACATGAGGGCCACGCTCACTGTGGCTCGAGAGCTGCTGTGGTGCAGGCTAGAGGAGAGCGGCCAAGACGTGTTGCTCGAGCGCGTTGCTGAGCTCCTGGATGCCGCAGCTTCGGGGGCGCCTCCCTTCTGCATCCAGCTTCCACCCCAGGCCCCGGGCAGATCACACGGCCGGCCCATCCGCGCTCGTGCGCCCTCAGGTGTGCCCCAAGGCTTCATCGACACCAGCTCAACCATCGGCTCCGGGCGTCAAGCTGCACCACCACCACCCCCGATGAGCGAGGGCATGCACATCGCCGCCTACGGTTCGGGCGGGCCGCCGCTCTATCATCCCCAAGACGGTGCGTCGGGCCAGGCCACATGGAGCGTGGGGCACTACGGCGAAGTCTTCGGGGCGGCGGCCGCGGAGGCTTATCTGCCCCACAAGGTGGATCGGGAGTACGCGCTGGAAGACGACCCTGGCTCGTTTCTCGGGTCAGTCTGGGAGGAAGAGATGCTAGAAGCCGAGCCTTTTCAGGAGCCCCAAGGAAGCCTCACCAACCGCGCTGGCAGCAGCAACTATCGGGTACCTCTAATTCCTCAGGAGCAAGCTTATGCTAACCATGGGCCGCAGGAAGTTCAGGTCACTACAGCGGAAGGCTGCCCCAGCTCAGCGGCCTCCCTTCCGCCAGGAGGAGCGTACTGGGGGCTGCAGGAGAGGGGTCGGGAGCCAGGCCCCTCCACACGGCGCGCGGAGCAAGGTGTTTCCCGAAGGTAGGCCCTCTGCCGGGGAGGTGCTACAAAGCCTGCCCCCCGGCAGAGGACCCGTGGTCGTCGGGGGAACCGCTGGTGTCCCCTCTATCCCATTGGTGTCGTCCTTGGTCTCCGGCCTCCATCAATGGTGGTCGAGGGTGGTGCAAGGCGGGGCCCTCGTCTGGCGATATGAAGCAAGGCCGGTACCTGTGAATAAGGCCCAGTGCCTGTGAAGCTCGCCACCCGTGATACTCTCACGTAATAATGAGTTGGGGCTGTACATGCCCCGGAGTCTCCGGAGAGCCGCCCTCGGGCTTCGGGGGCTCCCTCCCACGCCCAGTGGCAGCACTTAGCTCCGCGCTGGTGAGAAGACGTCGAAGACTAGACTAGGTGCCGGATGCGGCCTTTTGCCTTTTGCCCCCCCCCCCCCTTTCTATGGTCGAGCTTCCTTGCTTCAGAATTAAGTTGAAATTGCATTTGCGTTTGCGTATGCGGGGAGGGGTGTCTTGTCTCGTTTGTGTGTTCTCTCGTGTTCTGGTTTCTACCCTAGTTTGGAGTTCGCACTAGCTCCCCCCCCCCCTCGCGAGCCTCTCGCAGGCAGGGCTGGGCTAAGCGCACGCGTGCATGCTGTACCGCGGCCAGCACTCGCTCTCGCGAGGCTCTCACCACGTGGTCAGTAGGTCCCCCAGAGGAACCTCAGAGGATCACGGCCTCGCAAGCCTGCTCAAGGCTTGTCCGGGCTAAAGGTAAATCACAACAACTAACTCATCACAGGGCCAGTAACATCATGCAGGCGCACATTCAGCGTTGCTCCTAAAAGCATGTGGACAACAATCTTTTTACATGAGGGGCTTCCCCTCCCAAAATTCTCTTACAACCTTCAGGGCCGCGCCTGAGCTTTTTGTGTGCAGGATAAACAACAGGGGGACACAGGATCAGTCAGACATATCGCTCACCGCATCCTCTTGGTCGCCTCCGGAGGCATCACTGGCGCTGCTATCACTGTCACTGGCGTCACCATCGCCACTAATGGCGTCGTCTTCACCGCCATTGACCACGTCGCCTTCATCCGCAGCAACTATCACCCCATTGTTGTCAGAAGCGAAGGCCCTAACAAGCGCATCCACATTGTCCTCTACCCACCGCGCCAGTCGCCTCGTATGGCCTCGAGCACTGGGGCGATGACGGTGTCGAAGTCGAAGTGGGGATTTGCGTTCTAAAGGTGGCTAAAGACATGGGAGAATGCACGCCCGAGCAGGCTGCGGCTCCTCTCCTCGACAAGCTGGCGAGCTCTCTCGGAGTGGTTCTGCAGGTGTGTCACCACATCAGTGAAGAATTGGAGATGACTGGCATAGTTGGTCAGTGAGGATGCGGGGCGTCCTCCTCGCAGATATTGCCTAGGGCCGTGTTGGCCCTGTTCCTGAGCTGCTGGAGCATGGGACCATGCATGTGTTCCAGCGTCTACCGTGGAGAATTTCTTCTCTGTTCTGCCGCGCAACGGACTCGGTGTCATCGACCCGCCGTTGAAGAAGAAGTAGCTCGGCACGGGTGGAGGCCAACTCAGTCTGCGCCGAGACCATGGCGGCTGCGGCGGCCTCCGTGCATTGCCCCGTTTTAGTCAGCTTGCACCTGAGGGCGGCAGTCCTGCCCGCAGCCTCGGCTTCAATCAGCTCCAGCCTCTGGTTATACCTGCGCTCAAGATCTGCGCGAGCTTCCGCCACGCGGTGGTCGAACTCCTCCTAGATTCGAGCCTCGCACGCGCCAACCTCGTCCTCCGCCTGGGTAACCTGGCGATCCCTCGTCTCCAACCGCTCAAGGTCAAGATTGTGCCCAACGGCCTCCAGCGTCAGCACTTCCTCGCGCCTCCGGAGCTCCTCCTCCTCGGTAGGCGTCCCCTTCAGCGATGCAAGGGCGGCCTAATGCAGCTCCACCTGCTGCTCTAGGGAAGTGCTCCAGGCTTGGAGCTCCCACACGCGCTTCTCCACGATCTCGCGTCGATGGTCTGCTTCCCGAGCCTCCTCTACAGCTCGGGAGCAGGCCTTTTGCGAGGCTGCAAGGGATGCTTCGGCCTTCGCATTGTCAAGCTCATGCTGATGACGCACGAGGTTGACTGCCACCTTCATCTTGCATCGCTCCTCAATCAGCCACAGGCCTTCAGCTTCAAGACATGCGTCCACGTCTGCAAGCTCTCCACCAAGCTGGCCCATCGCGTTTGTCGCCCTCCGGAGGAACTCTCGACGAATGGCACTTCGCTCTCGCGCGCGCTCGAGCATGTTGTCCGGGTCATCCTTCGTCGCTGGCGCTGTCGGCGGGCCCTGAAGTGGTTCGACCCCTCTCGGCAGGGGGCTGGGGGTTGGCGCCCCCACGATCGCCGGACGGGCTCCGCAAGGGACCCGAACCGGCGCAGGTCCATCCCCCGAAGAAGAGCCAAGGACCAACTTCAACCATTCACCATCCACGATCAGAGGAGGATCCCTGGGTAGGCTGGTCACACCCCAGGCGAGGTCGCGAAGGAAAGGTGGCACGGGCACGCGCTCAAGGCACCCTGTAGGCAGGCTTGCTTCTCTGGCTGACCCCGTGTCAGGGGCGGCACACAAGCTCAGGACGCTCAAGGCCAGTGATGGAGGCGAGGCCGGGGGAAGTTGCTTCTTGGGAGACTCCGCAGGTTTGGCAGGAGGGATACTGAAGGACCACGGTCAAGGAAGGGAGCAGCGATTGAGGAATTACAAGAATGAGGTACTTACTCATCTATGGCAAAATACTTCCTATGCTTCAACGGTCGGAAGGGGCGCCCACTGCCACTCGAAGACTCCTTCCTCTTGCGGAGGGCGGCGAAATCCACGCGAAACCGACTCAGGCGCTCAACGTGCGGACTGGCGCGTGGCGCGGATGAAGAAGCACCGAGGCAGCTAACCTCAGGGGCGCCAAGCTGGAAGGAGCGATCAGGCACCACTTCCTGATGGCCTGCCGAGGCCTCGGGAGCTCCGGCCTCGGGAGCCACGGGTTGCGTCCCCCCATCAACGACCGCCTCAGGGCGGGCTTCACAAGCTCCGGAGGATGACGCTTTGGGAGCCCCGTGTGGCGTCAGCACCATGACACCCAAGCCTCCAGCCTCAAGCGATGCTTGCCCCCTGCACCCGCTCCTAGGGCAAGATCGGTGCTAGCGACGAGGAAGGTGGTCACAGCGACAGGATTCTTGTGAGGCCCCGCAAGACCAGCCGGACGCAACCCCCATTCGTCGAAGAGAGGCATCTAAAAGTGCTAGTTATCGACTAGAGGGGGGGTGAATAGGCGATTTTTATGAAAGTCTTCAAAACGTGGAAGTTTCGAAGACAAACAATAGAAATGACCTAATTCATATGCAGCGGAAGATAAACTACAACAAGCAAGCCATAGTCAAGTATGCAATAATGTGAATGTACAAGGACTAATAGCAGCTAGGTAGTAAGGATCGGGATGGAAGATAGTATGAAGCCAATTAGATCAAGTAGTCACGCAGTGAAGTCAAACGGCACGGCAATCAGGGAATGACTTCACGAAGACTAACAGTAAGTAAGGAGAGTAAGAGATAGAACCAGTCGCTTGTTGAAGACACAGGATTTGTTGGACCAGTTCCAGTTGCTATGACAACTGTACGTCTGGTTAGGGAGGCTGAGATTCAACTCAGAAGACCGCGTCCTCACCTTGTTCCCCTTGAGATAAGGACACACAGTCCTCGCCCAATCACTCTGGTAAGTCTTCAAGGTAGACTTCCAAACCTTCACAGACTTCGTTCACCGGCGATCCACAATGACTCTTGGATGCTCAGAATGCGACGCCTAACCGGCTGGAGGATTCACAGTCCTCAAGTGTAATAATTCTTTAGGTCACACAGACAGAAAGACTTCAGTGATGCCTAACACTCTTTGGCTCTGGGTGATTGGGCTTTGTCCTCGCAAGGATTTCTCTCTCTCAAAGGCTTCGAGGTGGGTTGCTCTCAAACGACAAAAGCCGTGCACTAACTCTGAGCAGCCACCAATTTATGGTGTAGGGGGTGGGCTATTTATAGCCACAAGGCAACCCGACCTGATATGTCCGAAATGACCCTGGGTCACTAAGGAACTGACAGGTGTTCCAACGATCAGATTTCAAACACACACGGCAACTTTACTTGGGCTACAAGCAAAGCTGACTCATCCAGCTCTGGATAAGATTTGCTCTCATGGTCTTCGCTCGAAGACATAGGATTTGGGTTGAGCATCACTTCAGTCATCCTGACTTAGTTCACTTGGACCCCACTTAACAGTACGGTGGTTCCTATGATTCAACAAAGAAGAAAAAGGAAACAGCGGAACGACACAGTCTTCGCGCTCCATAGTCTTCACTCAATGTCTTCTCATGTCATAGTCTTCAATATGAATATCTTCACATACCACCATTGTCGTCAATGTCTTCATAAATTTTTAGGGGTCATCTCGGGTAGGTAAACCGAATCAATGAGGGACACTACCTGCGTTATCCTGCAATTCTCACAAACGCATTAGTCCCTCAACCAACTTTGTCGTCAATACTCCAAAACCAACTAGGGGTGGCATTAGATGCACTTACAATCTCCCCCTTTTTGGTGATTGATGACAAACTGGTTGAAGTTTTCAATGGGGATAAAGTATGTGAAATTGTAAAGGATAGGGTATTGTCTTCATAAGTGGCAAAGGCTCCCCCTGAAGATGTGCATATAAGTAATTTGCTTTTGGAATGCAAATGCACATGGCAGGTTGTACTTGTGGAGATCCTCTTCAACTTATGAAGATAATTCATCATGCATGAAATGATATAACTAAGAGAATGACATGCATAGTGAAAAATGGACGACTGCAGAATGATCTAAGTGCAGAATTTATCATCGCACATGCGGAATTTATCATCGCATCACAGAAAAGCAAATAAGTAGCAGACGACCATCGAGTTTAAGTGTTACAACTCAAAGAACCAAATGTATCAAAAGCGAGAGTTGTAAACACTAGGAAAAATATAAAGCAACCGCCCATATGAACCCGCTTGAAGACTATCAAACTCATATGCTTCTCCCCCTTTTGTTAGTAAGGACCAAAAAGGTTTGAAGACATAGAGCATCTACTCGTTCCCATGAAGAGTAGGTGAAGCATCAGGGTTGTCGTTGTTGTTTGGCGGTGCAGACGAACTTGGTGCAGTGTCGATGCGTGCAAAAGTAGGGGGCGGTGAAATAGCATCATCTTCATCATCGATCACTTTGGCATTCACCATTGCCGCGGAGGAAGAATAGTCAGAGTCTTCAAGGGATGGAGTTCGACGTAGGACAGTATTCCGTGGAGGAGTGGAGTCAAACTTGAATCGTTCAGTGAATCCATCGTCTTGAAGATCCGCTTCAGCACTAAGCAGTGTCAAACTCTTCCATGATCGCCGACAGGTCTCGTGAGTGTCAAAAGCATTCTTGGTGGCAAGATTTCGAATGCGATTGACGTCCACCAACAGGCTTTGCATATGTCGCTTGAGCCAAAAGTGATGCTTGTCTTGTTTCTGATGCAGTGCCACAAGAAGTTCTCGGTCATTTAGGACACGAGAGCGCTTCTTAGGCCTTTGGGCAATTGTGCTCTCAGTAGCTTCAGTTTGTGCACGATGAGGCAAACGAGTGTTCCCAGCCATTGGATAGACACGAGTTACTGCTTGGACTCCTTCGATGGGTTGAGTGAAGCTTTGGTGATCAGCATTTTGAAGACAAAGAGGCGTCTTGGCAGGCTCAGGGTATATGGCTTCAACTGACATATCAACCTCTGGTAGAAATATCAGATGATTGCGAGAAGAGGGCTGATAGTTGATAGTAGAGTGTAGCTTGATGAGGCGCATGACCCATGGAGCATAGAATTTCAGGCCAAAAAGGTCAGATCCAAACGCAGCCAGTTGCCGGATGAAGAACTCTTGTGTATTGAAGTTGATGCCATTGAGGATGTAAAAGACCAATGTCTTCATGGCTCCTTCAAGTGTTGTAGCTGATGAATGCCCTTTGATAGGCCATAGAGTTTGCCTGATGATGTGATATATTGTGCGAGGCAGATACTCTAGGTCATCAACAAAGAACTCCTTTGGGTATTCAGTGTCAGATGGCGGAGGCTTTATCATGCTCAACATCTGGCTCATGTTGGGCTCTGGCTTATGGAAGATGCTCTCCAATGCATTGCGGTGGAGTTGAAAATCAGGTTCATACAGTTCTCCGGGAGTGGGTAGGCCTGTAAGCTCAATGACATCAAGAGCTTTGGCTTCATGATGAACATTTCCTGTCATCCACTTGAGAACCCATGTCTTTATATCCTTGTTGTAGCCGCGAATGTAGAGGGTAGCATAGAATTGAAGCAAAAGTTCCTCCTTCCAATGTTCTTTGTCTGTCACAAAGCTGAGCAGACCTGCATCATGAAAGCAGTCAAGTGCTTCTTCTAAGCATGGCAGTCCAGCAATGGCTTCAGTGTCGAGGCGCATATCAGGGAAAATGCGCCCTTGATCATACAGAACGCAGGAGTAATAGCTTCGCTGCTGATAGCTCCAGAAACGATCAGATGATATTCTTGGCTTTGAGTAGGGATTCTTTGCGCTGTCAAAGAAGGTGTTGTGGCTTTTGAAGCCATTTGCATTGAAGGACCCTGTAGAGTTGGCAGTACCTGGGAACCTTGGCAGTCTTGGCTTTGGTTTCTGGACCAGAGGCCTATGCTCAACATGATAATCAAACTGAGGACCAGAGGCATTAGGCGGAGGAACCGGAATGGGCCATTTGACGGTGATTTGCTAACCATGGCTGTATGCTTGCTCAATTGTATGAGGCCTTGGTGGCGGAACAGGAGCAGTGGCAACAACTGAGGAGTCAGGCTGCACAACAGATGCTTCAGGAGCAGTTGCATCATTGGCTTCTGGCACATTGGTTGGTGCAGGCTCCACATTTACTTCAGCCATGACTACGTCATTAGCTTCATTGGTGTTGGTGGTGGCAGCCTCAAGATTTTCAACCTCCACTTGACGAGCTGGAGGGTCGGACACTGGCACATTCACATCAGGAACATCTTCTTCAGTAATGGGGGGAGTAGGGACACAGTCTTCTTGTTTTTCATCGGCTGATGCAGCCGGATTGTCTTCAGCAGCTTTGGCTTCAGACACGAAGACATTCACAGTCGGAGTGGCTTCTGGAAACACTTGACGTGCAATAGGTTGGTGGTGCACTTCTCCTTCTGGAACGCTCAAAAGAGGGACTTGAGGCCTTGGTCCTTTGCGAAGCCTGCGTAATGCTGGCGACGCCTTTGGAGTTGGAGTTGGATGGGCCTCAAAGTCATCTTCTTCTGCTTGCACAGGTGGTGTGACTTGTTGTTGTTGGGGAGTACTTGGGGAGTCTTGTGGTTGTGGGTGATCGGCCCATGATGCATCCTGAGCAATTGGCGTCAGAGGACAACCAATGCTAATGAGTTTGCTGTTCATGAGAACAGGCGATGATACCAAGTTGTGTTCGATCTGAGGAAGAACTTCATCATCTTCAACATTGTCATTGTGACCAATGTCTTCAGCAGCGGTGGGATCAACTGCTAGAATGTCTTCAGCTTCATGAGCCTCTGTGGAAGCAGGCTCATGAACTATCATTCATCGTTCTTGGTGTTCAGATGTAGGGCGAACCACTGAGATAGGTTCAACAACTAAGGGCTCTATGGGAGCAGCCCGATTTTTCTTGGTTTTGCGCTTCTTCATGGAGGGAGCAGCATCAGAGGCTTCAGTATTTTTCCTTTTTCTAGCTTCAGCCTCGGCAGCCCTCGTCTTCTTCAGTTCTGAAGCGGTTGACATGACCTTTGGCTTCGAGCCAGTCATGCTGCTTGGGAAGACTATGTGAGGTGCTTCCTGCCTTGAAGGTGCGGATTGGGCGGTTGATAGCTTCTTCTTCTTTGCATCCATTCTGGGGTCAATGCCAGGACGACCAAGAGCCTTGCACTTCTCAGCCTCATTGTGGGCTAGCACACACTTGTCGGCCAGACTCTTCATACGCTCACGAGAGCCTTGAGCTTCTTCGCGCTTCTTGAGAAAGGCCTCTTTGAGCTCGTGCAGCTGATCTTGAAGTTTTTGACATCTTGCACGCTGAGCCTTGCCACATGCTTCTTGAACTGAGCTTTCTCATAGTCGATTTTGTGCTTCAGTTCAACGATGCGCTGAGCAAGAGCTAGCTCAGAAGCAAAGGGGCCATTAAAGGAGATGCTGAGGCCAATGGGAAGTTGCAAATCTTCAAAGCTGAGATCTGGGGTGTCAAACCACTCATCAAGGAAGTTATGAATGATTGCCACATCGAAGAGAGGCAAGTTATTGAAGATCTCTGCTTCTTCCTTGCTCTTGATCAGTTGCTCAAGAGCATCATCTGCAAGATCTTCATCGCTAGACAGATCAATGTGCTCTTCTCGCAGAATGGCAGCAGGAGTCAGGGTCTGATCAGTATGCTTGACGATTTTCTTTTTCTTCTCCGTCTTCTTGGAGATACGTGATAGATCTTCAGACTATACACTGTCTTCAGGAGGTGCAGTGGCCAGTGGCTTCGCACGTGAGGCCTTGGGTGGAGCAGCTGATCTTGAAGCCTTAGTCTTCTTTAGCTTCTGCTGCTTTGGAGGAGGAGTTGGGGCTTCATCAGTGTTAGCATCATTATCAGAATGATCCACTTTGGCACCTTGGACCAAGATGTAAGAAATGGGGCCATCAAGGTTGGAGAAGGGGCCGATGACATTGGGTTCTGCATCACGTGAGCCGTCAGCACAGGGAGCAGAGGGACCAGGGTTGAAGTCTAGTCCCAATGACTTCTTGTTTTCCTTGGCCGATGCCTTTGCGTGCTGGAAGTTGCGCTTGAAGAGAGTCTCGTCACGACACCAGAGTAATGATGATGGGTCGGCATTATCAGGATGAGGTCCACGGACCATACAAGGATAGAAACCCTATGCATTAGCTTCAGCTCTGTTCTTGGGTTGAAGGCCTCGATAGAGAATATCACTCCAAGGACTTTTGATAGCATTCTTCTCAGCGTATTCCTGGGTCACGAACTTGTATTTGAACCATTGTTCAGCCCAATATTGTCGAATCCATTGGATTCGTGTCTTGCGCTGATGATAATTCTATTTAGGATCTGTCTTGTAAAGCTCTGCAAGGTCATCAGGCAAATCTTTTGATGTTCCCCCACGACGCTGTCTGCCACCCTTCCTTACTGATTTCTCTACAGCCATGAACTTCAAACTGAATGGCTTCAACACATTCAAAGGTTTCAAAGGCTTTCGCTTGCTGGACAAACAGGAACTAGCTTCGGCAGAGTTAATGTGAAGCTGTAAGAATTCTGCAAACGAATGCAGACTATGAGAACCAAGGGATCCTCCCGCGGACATGTACCTATGACAGCATTAGAGATGCAAGGGAAGGGGAAGAGGTCATATGCATTCTCAAAAGATTTTGAAGATAAATCAGTTTGAAGGCATTGACCTTACGATGCGAAGACATTCACTTATATGTTGAGAGTTTGGTTCCAGATTTGTATGAATCCGTGAATAAGTATAAGTGAGGAATCTAACTAGATATGAAGCTTAAGTGAATATACTAGGCAGTATGAGATGCAGACAGAATAGATCTAACATTGTATAGGTAGAAACTACTTTTGGTAAACAGGATGAATCTTTAAGGATCAAAAAGATGGTAAAAATAGAGTTGTATTTACCACACGAAGAACTGCTAGATGGGATGAACAGGAGACCGAGCAGTTCAATCCACTGTGCCCTAACTTGGCGACGGAGGACACCTACGGTGGTGGCGGAGAGGACGATGTCCGCGGCCGGCGTGAGGACGGCGTCGGAGAAGTCACGGCAGCTAAGCGCTTCGTCGCCGGCGTCGTCGAGAGCTAGCGGTGGCGCTAGGGTTTTGACGAGGTGGAGAGATGGAAGAAGGTTTTCTTTACTGCAGGGGACAAGTATTTATAAAGAAGTGTGCGGCACAGCGCAATTACGCAGGCGCCCCTGGCGGTTCACATCTGAGGGGCACGTGGCAACCATGCAACATACTCAGAGTTGTCCCACGTTCCCACGCCCGCCAGGTTTGTCGGATGGTCGTTCCGGTTTCTCCGAAATTCAAACAATCAGGATGAATCATTTAAAACAGACTTAATGTTTGTCTCTGTGTCTTCTGCTGACTAGGACGCAGAGAAGACATTCGACAGTTTCAATAGAATGCATATGATTTGGACAGATAGAGTTTGAGATAGGAAGCATAGGGAGATTAGGGTCCGATCACATTCACTTAGTTCAAAAGATTCAACTAGGAAGACATAGCTATAAGTGAATGCTGTAGAGGACAGAACACTAGTATATATATCAGAAAGCAATCAAATCAACATAGTGAAGAAAATCATGAAGATAAGTTGAAATTGAAGACAAACCAAATGTGAAGACATTGCAAAAATAACGGCATTAGTGAAACACTTCAAACCGAAAAATTTGGTGGTGGCGTTACCCACCGTATAGGAAGTATTAGACCAAGACATGGCGCACAATTATCGTGGCGCTCCGAAGTCAAATTCCACGTTAATGTATTCACACTCAGAATGTAAGTCTTCATTGATTGAAGATATACTTTACTTCATGTGTTGCACATCTAGGTCATCAACATGCATAAGTGTTAGGATGTGTGCCTGATCACAGGACATTTGAGGATCCCAAGATATTCAGCTCACACCGTAACTTGCAAAACCTTTTCTCATCCAAGGGCTTTGTGAAGATATCTGCCAGTTGCTCTTAAGTGTTGACGTGAATGATGTCAACATCTTTCTTCATGACATGATCTCTGAGAAAGTGATGACGAATTTCAATGTGCTTTGTCTTTGAGTGCTGGACTGGATTGTTGGCAATCTTGATGGCGCTTTCGTTGTCGCAGAAGAGAGGTACTTGTTGCAGATTGATGCCATAGTCCTTGAGAGTTTGCTTCATCCACAGAAGTTGAGTGCAGCAAGATCCAGCAGCAATGTATTCAGATTCAGCAGTTGAGAGTGATACACAGTTCTGCTTCTTTGAAGATCAATAGACAAGTGATCGTCCTAGAAAGTGACATGTGCCTGATGTAGACTTGTGATCCACCTTGTCACCAGCATAATCAGCATCCGAGAATCCAACCAAATCAAATTTTGAGCCCTTTGGATACCATAATCCGAGTGTTGGGGTGTAAGCCAAATATCGAAGAATTCGCTTCACAGCTAAGTGATGCGATTCCTTTGGTGTCGCTTGGAAGCGAGCACACATGCAAACACTAAGCATAATATCTGGCCTAGATGCACATAGGTAAAGTAAGGAACCAATCATGGAGCGGTATACCTTTTGATCGAACTCTTTACCATTGTCGTCGGGACCAAGATGGTGTTTGGCTGGCATTGGCGTCGTGTACCCTTTGCAATCTTCCATTCCAAACTTCTTCAGACAATCTTTGAGGTATTCTTCTTAAGATATGAAGATGACATTCCTTTGCTGACGAATTTGAAGACCAAGGAAGAACTTCAGCTCACCCATCATGGACATCTGATATTGCTCTTGCATCATGTATCCAAACTCATCACTATACTTCTGGTTGGTGCATCCGAAGATAATGTCATCCACATATATTTGGCACACAAACAGTTCACCATCATATGTCTTCGTGAAGAGTGTGGGATCGAGAGATCCAGGTTTGAAGCCTTTGCTCTTCAGGAAGTTGTTGATCGTATCATACCAAGCGCGAGGAGCTTGTTTGAGGCCATACAGTGCTTTGTTTAGCTTGTACACCATATCAGGATGCTTTGGATCTTCAAAACCAGGTGGTTGAGCTAGGTATACTTCTTCTTCAATCTTGCTGTTGAGAAATGCACTCTTCACATCCATTTGATATAGCAAGATGTTGTGGTGGTTAGCATAGGCTAGCAGTATGCTAATAGCTTCAAGCCTAGCAACAGGAGCAAATGTTTCATCAAAGTCAATTCCTTCAACTTGAGTATATCCTTGAGCCACAAGACGTGCTTTGTTTCTGACGACTTGACCATGCTCATTTTGTGCCAATAATGTTATGCTTGCGAGGGTCAGGACGCTTGACAAGTTCCCAAACATTATTCAGCTTGAATTGTTGAAGTTCTTCTTGCATAGCTTGTATCCATTCAGGTTCCATAAAGGCTTCAGCAACTTTCTTGGGTTCTGATATTGACACAAAGGAAAAGTGCCCACAGAAATTTGCTAGCTGTGTTGCTCTTGAGCGAGTAAGTGGACCAGGTGCATTGATGCTATCAATTATCTTCTCAATTTGTACTTCATTTGCATCTCGAGGATGAACTGGATGAAGACTTTGCTCTTGCTGATCATTGTCATCATTTGGAGGATTGTCTTTAGTCTGAGCATTGTCTTCAGGTTGGTTAGGTGCAGAAATGATAAGTTCCTCTTCAGGCTGTGCTTCAGAAGGCATTATTTCACCAGTTCCCATCAGCTTGATAGATTCGCTTGGCGGAGCTTCGTTTAGTGTACTTGGCAGGAGCTCTCTTTGTGAACCATTGGTTTCATCAAATCGCACGTCCACAGTTTCGACGATTTTTTAGAGATAGAGGTTAAAGACTCTGTAGGAGTGCGAGTCCTTTCCGTAACCGAGCATGAAGCCTTCGTGAGCTTTAGGTGCAAATTTTGACTTGTGATGGGGATCCTTGATCCAGCACCTAGCTCCAAATACTCTGAAGTAGCTGACATTTGGCTTCTTGCCAGTAAGGAGCTCATAGGATGTTTTGTTCAGAAGCTTATGGATGTAAACACGGTTGATGATGTGACATGCTGTATCAATAGCTTCAGGCCAGAACTTTCTTGGTGTCTTGTACTCGTCGAGCATTGTTCGAGCCATCTCAATGAGGGTTCTGTTCTTGCGCTCTACGATGCCATTTTGCTGAGGTGTGTATGGAGAAGAGAACTCATGAGTGATTCCCATTGTATCCAGATAAAGATCAAGTCCAGTGTTCTTGAACTTAGTGCCGTTGTCATTTCTTATATGCTTGATCTTGACGCCATAATTGTTCATGGCCCGATTGGCGAAGCGTCTGAAGACATCTTGCACTTCAGTCTTGTAGAGAATTATGTGCACCCATGTATATCTTGAGTAGTCATCAACAATGACGAAGCCATAGAGACAAGCAGTTGTTGTGAGGGTAGAGTAGTGAGTAGGGCCAAATAAGTCCATGTGTAACAGCTCGAAGGGTTGAGATGTCGTCACGATTGTCTTCGAGGGGTGCTTTGCCCTAGTCATCTTTCCAGCTTCACAGGCACCACACAAATGATCCTTCTTGAACTTGACACCCTCGATGCCTATGACATGCTTCTTCTTGACGAGTGTGTGTAAGTTCCTCATGCCAGCATGCCCCAGCCTCCGATGCCAGAGCCAGCATTCTGAAGCTTTTGCAAGAAGACATATAGCAAGTTGTGGACCTGCTGAGAAATCTACCATGTATAGATCATCTTTCCGATACCCTTAAAAGACTAGAGACTTGTCAGATTCCATTAGTACAAGGCAACGATATTTTCCGAATAACACAATCATGTTCAAGTCATAAAGCATCGAGATAGACATTATGTTGAAACCAAGGGATTCAACAAGCATCACTTTATCCATGTGTTGATCCTTTGAGATTGCAACTCTACCTAGACCCAATACCTTGCTTTTACCAGTGTCAGCAAATGTGATATGACTCTTGTCTGATGGACGTAAGGTTGAGTCCATGAGAAGACTTCGATCACCAGTCATATGATTAGTGCATCCGCTGTCCATAATCCATTCTGAAGCATGAGGTGACATACCCTACAGTGCAGTTAGGAGGATAGGCTTCACAAAGAGTGATGTGAAGCATAAGCATTTGACGCACACGAGGATTATCACAGCTTAGATCAAGGTTAGGACTCATAAGATGACTGATAAGCAATTCAGATGTGAAATACATAGCAAGACCATTTTATCGTGCGTCCCTTAATGTGTTTTAGGTCCCCAGCAATAGCATCGGACGCCTTTGATTACAGGCTGGAGACCTTTCTCTGCAAAAGAAAGTTAATTCTTCTTCACCACCCACATCTTCAGGGGTGGCTAAGAAGCAATGAGTCTAAGTGCAACATCTGAGAATTTTGGCTTTGGAGCCCTAGCAAATAGCCTTGCAGGAGATGAATGATACTCATATGAATAAGCAGAAAAGTTCTTAGTTCTATGAACATAGTGGTTTGAAGACACACGCTCATATTCATAAGTTTGAGTATTGTTTCCCTGCAAAACATTGGCGTTAGGGTGACTCAGGTGAGTCCTGTATCTGTATGAAGCCTTTGGGCCATATGAAGCCATAGGTCTGGGGTTTGTCTTCTTCCTTGGTGGTGTCATGATGACATTCACAGGAAGACTCTCAATACACTGCTTACGTACCCAGATCTTCTTCATAGGTGGTCCATTCCTGCAGTTAGTACCAATATACCTGGCAAACACTTCACCATTCTGATTCTTAAACAGTTTATAGTTTGCATCAAAGGATTCATCAATGATAATGGGATTAGCACAGGTAAAGCCAGATAAGGTGGATGGATCCACTGAAGGTTCCTTTGCAGCAACCCAGGTGGTTTTGGAATACTGCTCAGGCTTCCAGTAGGAACCATCAACATTCATTTTCCTCTCGAACCCAACACCCTCTTTCCTAGGGTTTCGGTTCAGAATCTGCTTTTTGAGGACATCGCAGCATGTCTGATGTCCTTTCAGACTTTTATACATCCCTGTTTCAAGCAATGTCTTCAACCTAGCATTTCATTAGCAATGGTAGTGGTATCCTCCACAAAGGGGTTAGTTACCACATCAGTAGTTGAAGACAATGCAACAGTAGCAGCAGTGGAACATTCAGCAACAGAGGTAGCGTTATCACGCTCAATGCATTTTAGACATGGTGGTTCAAATCCATCCTGAGCGGGACTGATCTGTTGAGCGCGGAGTGACTCATTCTCTTTTTGAAGATCTTCATGAGCCGCTCTCAATTTCTCAAGCTCTTGCTTCCTTTGAAGATAATCATAGGAGAGCTTTTCATAAGTGGTTGAGAGCGTTTCATGACGACTTTCAAGTTCTTGGTACTTAGCATGAAGATTTTTTATGTCTTCAACTAAGGACTGTGAACGTGTCATTTCCGCGTCCAAGAGGTCATCGCTTTTGTCTAACAGTTTTTGAGTATGTTCCATAGCCTTTTGTTGTTCAGTTGCAATTTTAGCAAGTGTTTCGTAGCTGGGTTTGGATTCACAATCAGAGTCATCTTCACTTGATGTTTGAAAGTAAGCATCACGTGATTTTACCTTGGCACCATGTGCCATGAAGCAGTAGATGGGAGCAGGATCGTTCTTGTCATCAGCTTCAGCGTTGGTGTGGAAGTCATTGTCTTCAGTGTTGAAGATGGACTTGGCAACATAGGCTGTGGCTAGAGCCAGACTTGCAACACCAGGGTCGGACTCCTCTTTAGACTCCACCTCCGCCTCCTCAGAAGCAGACTCCTCCTCTGAATCCATCTCCTTGCCAACAAAAGCACGAGCCTTGCCAGATGAGCTCTTCTTATGAGATGAAGACCTTGATGAGGACTTGGAAGAAGACTTTGAAGATTTCTTCTTCTTCTTGTCATCAGAATCATGTTCCTTGCTCTTCTTCTTCTTCTTCTCATTGTCCCACTGTGGACACTCAGAGATATAGTGTCCAGGTTTCTTGCACTTGTGACATGTTCTCTTCTTGTGGTCATGAGTGGAAGCTTCATCATTTCTTGAGCTGGATCGTGAAGACTTTCTGAAGCCCTTCTTCTTAGTGAACTTCTCGAACTTCTTCACAAGCATAGAAAGTTCCTTTCCAATGTCTTCAGGATCATCAGAACTGCAGTCAGATTCTTCTTTAGATGAGGAAAAAACCTTTGCCTTCAAAGCGCGAGTTCGGCCATAGTTGGGACCATAGATATCTCTTTTCTCAGAAAGCTGGAACTCATGTGTGTTGAGCCTCTCAAGTATATCAGACGGATCGAGTGTCTTGAAGTCAGGACGTTCTTGTATCATGAGGGCAAGTGTGTCAAAGGAGCTGTCAAGTGATCTCAGTAGTGTCTTGACGATTTCATGCTTGGTAATTTCAGTGGCGCCGAGAGCATGAAGTTCATTTGTGATGTCGGTGAGGCGATCAAACGTGAGCTGGACATTTTCATTGTCGTTTCTCTTAAAGCGGTTGAAGAGGTTGCGAAGAACACTGATCCTTTGATCTCTCTGGGTTGAGATGCCTTCGTTGACCTTGGATAGCCAGTCCCAGACTAGCTTCGACGTTTCCAGATCACTCACACGGCCATACTGTCCTTTGGTCAAATGACCACAGATAATGTTCTTGGCAGTAGAGTCTAGTTGAATGAACTTCTTGACATCAGCAGGGGTGACACCTTCACCAGTTTTGGGAACGCCGTTCTTGACGACATACCAGAGGTCGACATCAATGGCTTCAAGATGCATGCGCATCTTATTCTTCCAGTAGGGATATTCAGTTCCATCGAACACGGGGCAAGCAGTGGAGACTTTGATTATCCCTACAGTCGACATAGCTAAAACTCCAGGTGGTTAAACCGAATCACACAGAACAAGGGAGTACCTTGCTCTGATACCAATTGAAAGTGCTAGTTATCGAATAGAGGGGGGTGAATAGGCGATTTTTATGAAAATCTTCAAAACGTGGAAGTTTCGAAGACAAACAATAGAAATGACCTAATTGATATGCAGCGGAAGACAAACTACAACAAGCAAGCCATAGTCAAGTATGCAATAATGTGAAAGTACAAGGACTAATAGCAGCTTAGTAGTAAGGATCAGGATGGAAGATAGTATGAAGCCAATCAGATCAAGTAGTCACGCAGTGAAGTCAAACATGCACAGCAATCAGGCATTGACTTCATGAAGACTAACAGTAAGTAAGGAGAGTAAGAGATAGAACCAGTCACTTGTTGAAGACACAGGATTTGTTGGACCAGTTCCAGTTGTTGTGACAACTGTACGTCTGGTTAGGGAGGCTGAGATTCAACTTAGAAGACCGCGTCTTCACCTTGTTCCCCTTGAGCTAAGTACACACAGTCCTCGCCCAATCACTCTGGTAAGTCTTCAAGGTAGACTTCCAAACCTTCACAGACTTCGTTCACTGGCGATCCACAATGACTCTTGGATGCTCAGAACGCGACGCCTAACCGGCTGGAGGATTCATAGTCCTCAAGTGTAATAAGTCTTCAGGTCATACAGACAGAAAGACTTCAGTGATGCCTAACACTCTTTGGCTCTGGGTGTTTGGACTTTGTCCTCGCAAGGATTTCTCTCTCTCAAAGGCTTTGAGGTGGGTTGATCTCAAATGACAAAAGCCGTGCACTAACTCTGAGCAGCCACTAATTTATGGTGTATGGGGTGGGCTATTTATAGCCACAAGGCAACCCGACCTGATATGTCCGAAATGACCCTGGGTCACTAAGAAACTGACACGTGTTCCAACGGTCAGATTTTAAACAGACACGGCAACTTTACTTGGGCTACAAGCAAAGCTGACTCATCCAGCTCTGGATAAGATTTGCTCTCATTGTCTTCGCTCGAAGACATAGGATTTGGGTTGACCATCACTTCAGTCATCCTGACTTAGTTCACTTGGACCCCACTTAACAGTATGGTGGTTCCTATGACTCAACAAAGAAGAAAAAGGAAACAACGGAACGACACAGTCTTCGCGCTCCATAGTCTTCACTCAATGTCTTCTCATGTCATAGTCTTCAATATGAATATCTTCACATACCACCATTGTCGTCAATGTCTTCATACATTTTTAGGGGTCATCTCCGGTAGGTAAACCGAATCAATGAGGGACACTAACTGTGTTATCCTGCAATTCTCACAAACGCATTAGTCCCTCAACCAACTTTGTCGTCAATACTCCATAACCAACTAGGGGTGGCACTAGATGCACTTACAGCATCTGTCTCGCAAACTCAGCCCTGCTCGAGCAGAGATACAAGAGGCTACCCCCGTGCCGTATATCGCCCGGCGAGGGGTCACCAGTCACTCAAGCACCTTCTTCAGCGTTTCGGGTGCCAGCTCTGTCTCCTGAAGCCTCATGCGGTCCTGGTATCCGGTTAGGGCCCACATCGGTTGGGAGTGGAACTGAAGAGGAGCAACGTGACACTGGAGGAACTCCCTCACCACCCGGGGCGCAGTTACGCCGAGCTCTCTCAACCTCCTTAGTCGGTGCAAGACGAAGGAGAGCCGTGGGCTCATGAGTCTCTCATGGCCCCAGCCGGGATTGGGGACAGCAGGCAACGTCGGAGGCGTGAGCAGATGGATGAGCACTCCGACATCCACGTACAGCCACTGCGTTCAGAACCCGCTCGTGGAAGGCGGGAGGCCAAAATCGATCCCCGAGGCGGTCGTCTCTACCGCGGCCGGGAAGCTCATGCACCCTGAGCACTGCATGGGGTCGGTCAGGCGCAAAGAGAAGAAGTGGCGCAAGAGGGCAATGGAAGGAGCAATGCCCACCATGGCTTCACAAACAAAGGCGAAGACAGCAAGAAGGGTAATGGATTGAGGATCAAGATGCATCATATGGATCTGATAGTGGGAAGGCACGGCATTGAAGAAGGCAGAGAAAGGGGGAACCAGGCCAGCCCACAGGGCGTCGATGAAGAATCGAACCTCCGTGACATTCCTGACGACGGAGGCATGGGACATGGGCCAAGCCTTCGTCTTTCCACACTCGTTGAAGCTGGAGGCGAGCGCGGGGTAGACCTTGCCCAAAGCCTCCAGATTGAGCACCAGCGACCGGCCGACGGCGGGCTCGATTGTGGGGGATGAACTAGTCGAGGATAGAGACTTCTTCCCCTTCTCCTTACTAGTTGGCGCCATGGCTATGGAGGGGGCAGAGCTCAAGTCAGATTGGAAGCAGAAATAGAGGCTCGAGGAAGAAAGGGGAACAGGAAGCACGCGGGCAGCAAAGAGGAAATAACTTTGTAAAGCTTCATGGCCGCCTAGCCGGGCGGATATTGGGGGAGCGTGGGGAAGCGGAGACGCCCACGTCCAATCAGTCGCCACGCGGCAACCAAGGCCATAGGCTGTTGGGGCCCGCGGCGCTCCTCACTTGCCCTTTAGCTTCGCTGCTAAGCCAAGTCCGAGCACGCCTTGGGCCCGGGGGCTACTATCGGCGTTCTGGGAACGGTGCTCCCTAGACTTGCCTGCCCGCGGCCTGCAATGTGGCTCACCAGCGGCCCAGTACGGCCCGTCTTCATCAACAAATGCTCAAGACCCTCGCGAGGGGACAAGCCTCGCGGGGAGAACGACACAAGGCCTCCTCACGGGCGGCCTCACCAGGCAGGCTCATGAGGAGGCGGAGAGATCAAGGCGAGGGGTACCTCGCGAGGTGCTCATGACGCAATCCATGACGATCAAGACCAGGCAGGCACCAGGCAGGCGCCAGCCTGCATAGTGTACTCGTTTCCTCTTTGGTGCAAAGGGGGCAAGCGCAGGCGCGGAGTACCGAGGCATCAAGCAAAGGTTTCCATATTGGTGCAACGAGACCAAGACCAGCAGGACGGCAGGACGGAGGTCACCGTGGAGCCCAAGACGGTGTCATCACCAGTGCCTTTGGCAGTCGAAGACCACCTTTAGTCAGGATAGCTTATACTAGCTGTCCCCTTTCGAAATGGCCGTTGTTGGCTCCCTTCCCGCTCAATATTTGGGAAGAGGACCGTGGCCTCTATAAATAGGACTAGCCACCACAGTAAAAGGCATCTAGAATCTCATCTGGAATCAGACCGAGACCTAGCTCATCCACACATCGCCACAAGAACACCTCTTGCAAGGCTGTTCTTCCTCTGTACTGTTCATCCTCAGCCTAAGAGGAAATCCAACACACCACACACTGGATTAGGGTATTACACCACAACGGTGGCACGAACTAGTATAAACCTTGTGTCTCCTGTGTTGTTCATCGTTCTAGCTTAGAATCGCAGCGAGGTTGTGGGCATGTTTCGGTAGGGAGAAGACCTTCATGCGCACCCCAGAGTTCAAACCTTAAGGGTTTTGCCGGAACCCGATATCCGACAGTACCCCTCATGCCCATCCCGGTGTCATCCAAGCAATTGGTTCATACTTTTTAACGTGCTTCAGCTTTTTCAACCTTCGTGCAATACACGAGCGCAAGCCATGGATATAGCACTATATGTGGAATAGAGTATGATGGTGGAGGTTGTGTGGAGAAGACAAAAGGGAGAAAGTCTCACATCGACGTGGCTAATCAATGGGCTATGGAGACGCCCATCAATTGATGTCAATGTGAGGAGTAGGGATTGCCATGCAACGGATGCACTAAGAGCTATAAGTGTATGAAAGCTCAAACTGAAACTAAGTGGGTGTGCATCCAACTTGCTTGCTCATGAAGACCTAGGGCATTTGAGGAAGCCCATCGTTGGAATATACAAGCCAAGTTCTATAATGAAAATTCCCACTAGTATATGAAAGTGATAACATAGGAGACTCTCTATATGAAGAACATGGTGCTACTCTGAAGCACAAGTGTGGAAAAGGATAGTAACATTGCCCCTTTTCTTTTTTCTTTCTTTTTTTCCTTTTTTTCCTTTTTTTTCTTTTTTTTGAATGGGCTTCTTTGGCCCCCTTTTTTATTTAGGCTTCTTTGGCCTATATCTTTTTTTCATGGGGCAATGCTCTAATAATGATGATCATCACACTTTTATTTACTTACAACTCGATATTACAACTCGATACTAGAACAAAGATATGATTCTATCTGAATGCTTCCGGCGGTGTACCGGGATGTGCAATGATCTAGCATAGCAATGACATCTAAAAACGGACAAGCCATGAAAACATCATGCGAGCTATCTTATGATCATGCAAAGCAATATGACAATGAATGCTCAAGTCATGTATATGATGATGATGGAAGTTGCATGGCAATATATCTCGGAATGGCTATGGAAATGCCATGATAGGTAGGTATGGTGGCTGTTTTGAGGAAGATATAAGGAGGTTTATATGTGATAGAGCGTATCGTATCAAGGGGTTTGGATGCACCGGCGAAGTTTGCACCAACTCTCGAGGTGAGAAAGGGCAATGCACGGTACCGAAGAGGCTAGCAATGATGGAAGGGTGAGAGTGCGTATAATCCATGGACTCACATTAGTCATAAATAACTCATATACTTATTGCAAAAGTTTATTAGCCCTCGAATCAAAGTACTACTACGCATACTCCTAGGGGGGAGTTTGGTAGGAGTTAACCATCACGCGCCCCCGACCTTCACGCAAAGATAAACAATCAAAATACTATGCGTGCCAATTTGGTTACATAGTTAGTAGACCATACGTGCATGCTTCGGGAATCAAAAACCTTAACACCAATATCCTTACTAAACACAACCATCTACTTGAACCTCCCACATATTATCATCTCTATATCGCAAAACTATTGCAAGGAATCAAACATATCATATTCAGTGATCCACAAGTTTTATGTAGAATTTTATGACTAACCATGTGAATGACCAATTCCTGTCATCTCTCTAAATAAATATAAGTGAAGCAAGAGAGTTTAATTCTTTCTACAAAAGATATGCCCACGCTCTAACAAATATAAGTGAAGCAAAAGAGCAGTCTACAAATGGCGATTTTCTATGTGAAGAGAAACAGACAATCCAAAACTTCAAATGATACAAGTGAACCACATTAAGCATTCTATAAAGCCATACTCAAAAGATTTAAGTGAAGTGCAATGAGAATTCTATAAATCAACCAAGGACTATCTCATACCAGCATGGTGCATAAAATAAAAGTGAAAACTAAATGCAAAGACGCTCCAAGACTTGCACATATCGCATGAACGAAACGAATCCGAAAACATACCGATACTTGTTGAAGAAAGAGGGGATGCCTTCCGGGGCATCCCCAAACTTAAAAGCTTGAGTCTCCTTGAATATTTACTTGTGGTGCCTTGGGAATCCCCAAGCATGAGCTCTTGCCTCTCTTCCTTTTCCTCATATCGTGACCTCCTCGATCAAACACTTCATCCACACAAAACTTCAACAAAAAACTCGGTAAGATCTGTTAGTATAATAAAGCAAATCACTACTCTAGGTACTGTTGCAAACTAATTCATAATTTTTTTTGCATTGTGTCTACTGTAATATAACTTTTCCATGGCTTAATCCACTGATATAAATTGATAGTTTCATCAAAACAAGTAAACTATGCATCAAAAACAGAATCTGTCAAAAATAGAACAGTCTGTAGAAATCTGAACATTCACCATACTTCTGGTACCCCAAAAATTCTACCAAAAGTAGGAAAAATAAACAATTTGTATAGAAAGACATTTCAAAAAGAATCAGAACCGTTTGATGTTCCAGTAAAAAATGTAAAATTGTGCAATACAGCCAAAGTTTCTGTCCTGCACCATACAAACCAATAAGTATTGTAAACATCCTAAAGGCAAACCTTGGCACATTATTTTTATAATACAATGGAATTTTACAAGGGGATATTTTTTTTTGTTGAAAAGTTTCATCAAGATTCACAAAGTTTCCGTGAGCAAGAACAAAGTTCAAGGCTAGCTCCCACTTCAACAATGCTTGTTTCTCTCACTTTCACTTTCCTTTTTGAGAAGTTTTTAGGTTCCCCTCTTTATTTTTTTGTTTTTAGACTATATAAAAGCACTCAACAGAAATAAATGACTCTCTAAAACTTCCGGGTTGTCTCCCGGGCAGCGCTTTCTTTAAAGCCATTAAGCTAGGCATAAAGTGCTCAAGTAATGAATCCACCCGGATCCCAAGGTATATCAAAGCCAATTTTCATTAACAATGATTTGTAATTTAGTAGTGAGCACAAAGTAACATATATCAAGCAACAACGAAGTCTAACTCTCTTCCTATGCATCAGTAAGTCATAAAAGAACAATTCATGCACACCAAGTAAAGGCCAATGCATAGTATAAGCAGTTTCTTGCAATTTCATAGTATGGGAAACATAGAGAGGTGGAGAAATAGTTCCAGTCTCATAATAATTGCAAGTATGAGCAGCAAGCACATGCATATTACATTCATCAAAATCATCATGTGCAATGGTAAAAGGCAACCCATCAATATAATCCTTAATAAGCACAAACTTCTCCAATAAAATGTAGTCGGGAGAATTCAAAAAGATAATAGGACTATCATGCGTGGGTGCAATAGCAACAATTTCATGTTTAACATAAGGAACTATAGCAAGTTCATCTCCATAAGAATAATTCATATTGGCATCTTGGCCACAAGCATAGCAAGCATCATCAAAAAGGGATATTTCAAACAAATTCAAGGGATCATAGCAATCATCCTTCGGTAAGCACGAAGGGGAATTAAATAATGTATGAGTTGGAGGGTTAATCTCATTAGAAGGTGGGCACGGGTAGCTAATCCGCTCTTCCTCCTTTTGTTCTTCGCTCTCATCATCATCTTTTTCATCCAATGAGCTCACAGTTTCATCAATTTCTTCTTCCATAGCTTCCTGCAAAATATTAGTCTCTTCTTGGACAGCGGAGACTTTCTCAATAAATGCATTAATATAGTAATTGTATTCATAATTTTCATAGCAATATCTAAGTATAGCAAGATTTTCAGGCCTATAAGCATCATCATCTAAAGCTTCATACTTTTCAAACAAAGATTCAATTTCATAAGCAGCCTTAAAAGCAACAAATTCTTCTATTTGTTCCACATCATAGTAATCATATATACCATTAGCATAAGAAGCTAAGGTTTCATTATCATTAAATTTGCATGAAAAGGGAAGGTGTGGAGCCTTCATCCTAGAGCAACAAGTAATATCATATCTCAAGCATAGATTCCAGGCATACCAACGCAACATAATAAATTGATCCCATAATAGTTTCCCTTTTTGTGTCGAGCGATAATCCCTAAAGTATTCACGTTGATCCAACATGTTTCCCATTATAAAGTTGAATGGGGTTTTCTAACAATTATCAAAGTAGTACATAATATCTTTCACATAATGAGAACCGAGGGTTTTAGGAGTTACCCCATCTCCATGAGTAGCAAGTACACCTAATTGTTTTGGTATTTTGCGTTCCATATCCATAACTAAATATAGAGAACAACTTAGAACAGCAAATAAAAATTACTTAGTGATAAAGCAAACAAGCACACACGAGAATATTCACCCCACGCTATGACTCCCCGGCAACGGCGCCAGAAAAAGGTCTTGATAACCCGCAAGTATACGGGGTAGTTGTACCCTCTTTCGATAAGTAAGAGTGTCAAACCGAACGAGAAGCTAAAGGTAGAACAAATACTCTCTCAAGTCCTATCGGCCACTGATACGACTCTACGCACGCTTGACATTCGCTTTACCTAGAACAAGTATGAAACTAGAAGTACTTTGTAGGTGTGACAGGATAGGTTTGCAAGATAATAAAGAGCACGTAAATAAAAAGTAGGGGCTGTTTAGATAAAGATGCAATAAAGTAAATATAGACAGTGTGGTAGGAGTTGTGAAATTGCCCCTAAGCAATTGACTACGTTACTAGACCAGTAATCACTATTGCAATTCTATTTGAGGGAGAGGCAAAAGCTAACATACTTTCTCTACTTGGATCATATGCACTTATGATTGGAACTCTAGGAAGCGTCCGCAAATACTAAAGATCATTATGGTAAACCCAACCATAGCATTAAAGCATCAAGTCCCCTTTATCCCATACGCAACAATCCCCTTACTCGGGTTTGTGTTTCAGTCACTCACGCAACCCACTATAAGCAAATCATGAACGCATTGCAACACCCTACAGCGGGAATCCCTCATGGTTGCGCAACATGGAGGGCACCATAGGACAGCACCAATAATAAAACATGCAACTCAAACCAATCATAGCAATTCATCAATCACCGGTAGGACAATGAAAATCTACTCAGACATCATAGGATGGCAACACATCATTGGAAAATAATATGAAGCATAAAGCACCATGTTCAAGTAGAGGGTACAGTGGGTTGCGGGAGAGTGGACCGTTGGATATAGATGGGGGAAGGTGATGGAGATGTTGGTGAAGATGGCAGAGGTGTTGGTGAAGATCGCGGTGATGATGATGGCCCCCGGCGGTGTTTCGGCGCCACCGGACGCAAGGGGGAGAGAGTCCCCCTTCTTCTTCTTCTTCCTTGACCTTCTCCCTATATGGGAGAAGGGTTTCCCCTCTGGTCCTTGGCTCCCATGGCGTGGTAGGGGTGAGAGCCCCTCCGAGATTGGATCTATCTCTCTGTTTCTGCGTTCTCAGATTCTGCCCCTTCACTGTTTCTTTTATATCCGGAGATCCGTAACTCCGATTGGGGTGAATCTTTCGCCCAGATTTTTCTCATAAAATTAGCTTTCTTGCAGCAAAAGAAGAGCGTAAACCGCCTTACGGGTGGCCCACGAGAGTCCAGGGCGCGCCCGGGGGGGAGGGCGCGCCCCCCTGTCTCGTGGCCACCCCGGACACCATTTCGCGTTGATTCTTCCTCCGGAAAATCCCAAATATTCCAAAATAATTCTCCGTCCGTTTTTATCCCGTTTGGACTCTGTTTGATATGGGGCTTCTGCGAAACATAAAACATGCAACAGACAGGAACTGGTACAGGGCACTGGATCAATATGTTAGTCCCAAAAATAGTATAAAAAGTTGCCAAAAGTATATGAAAGTTGAATAATATTGGCATGGAACAATCAAAAATTATAGATACGACGGAGACGTATCAACATCCCCAAGCATAATTCCTGCTCGTCCTCGAGTAGGTAAATGATAAAAAAGATAATTTTTGATGTGGAATGCTACCTAGTATAATCTTGATCATATGTCTAATCATGACATGAATATTAAGACACGAGTGATTCAAGGCAATAGTCTATCATTTGACATAAAAATAATAATACTTCGAGCGTACTAATAAAGCAATCATGTCTTTTCAAAACAATAAGGCCAAAGCAAGGTTATCCCTACAAAATCATATAATTTGGCCATGCTTCATTTTCGTCACACAAAATGCCCCCATCATGCACAACCCCGATGACAAGCCGAGCAATTGGTTCATACTTCTTAACGCGCTTCAGCTTTTTCAACCCTCACGCAATACATGAGCGCAAGCCATGGATATAGCACTATAGGTGGAATAGAATATAATAATGGAGGTTATGTGGAGAATACAAAAAAGGAGAAAGTCTCACATCGACGCAGCTAATCAATGGGCTATGGAGATGCCCATCAATTGATGTCAATGCGAGGAGTAGGGATTGCCATGCAACGGATGCACTAAGAGCTATAAGTGTATGAAAGCTCAACAAAAGAAACTAAGTGGGTGTGCATCCAACTTGCTTGCTCATGAAGACCTAGGGCATTTGAGGAAGCCCCTCGTTGGAATATACAAGCCAAGTTATATAATGAAAATTCCCACTAGTATATGAAAGTGATAACATAGGAGACTCTCTATATGAAGAACATGGTGCTACTCTGAAGCTCAAGTGTGGAAAAAGGATAGTAACATTACCCCTTTTCTTTTTCTTTTTTTCTTTTTTTCGGTGGGCTTCTTTGGCCCCCTTTTTTATTTAGGCTTCTTTGGTCTTTCCTTTTTTTCTTTTTTTTCTTTCTCTTTTTTTTATGGGGCAATGTTCTATAATGATGATCATCACACTTTAATTTACTTACAACCCAATATTACAACTCGATACTAGAACAAAGATATGACTCTATATGAATGCTTCTAGTGGTGTACCGGGATGTGCAATGATCTAGCGTAGCAATGACATCAAAAAACGGACAGCCATGAAAACATCATGCTAGCTGTCTTATGATCATGCAAAGCAATATGACAATGGATGCTCAAATCATGTATATGATGATGATGAAAGTTGCATGGCAATATATCTCGGAATGGCTATGGAAATGCCATGATAGGTAGGTATGGTGGCTGTTTTGAGGAAGATACAAAGAGGCTTATGTGTGATAGAGCGTATCATATCACGGGGTTTGGATGCGTCGGCGAAGTTTGCGCCAACTCTTGAGGTGAGAAAGGGCAATGCACGGTACCGAAGAGGCTAGCAATGATGGAAAGGTAAAAGTGCGTATAATCCATGGACTCACATTAGTCATAAAGAACTCATATACTTATTGCAAAATTTTATTAGCCCTCGAAGCAAAGTACTACTACACATGCCCCTAGGGGGATAGATTGGTAGGAAAATACCATCGCTCGTCCCCGACCGCCACTCATAAGGAAGACAATCAAAGAAACACCCCATGCTTCAAATTTGTCACACAACGGTTACCATATGTGCATGCTACAGGACTTGCAAACCTCAACACAAGTGTCTCTACAATCCACAACCACCCACTAGCATGACTCTAATATCACCACCTTTATATCGCAAAACTATTGCAAGGAATCAAACATATCATAATCAGCGATCTACAAGTTTATGTAGGATTTTATGACTAACCATGTGATTGACCAATTCTTGTCATCTCTCTAAATAGATATAAGTGAAGCAAGAGAGTTTAATTCTTTCTACAAAAGATATGCCCACGCTCTAACAATTATAAGTGAAGCAAAAGAGCATTCTACAAATGGCGGTTTTCTATGTAAAGGGAAACAGGCAATCCAAACTTCAAATGATATAAGTGAAGCACATGAAGCATTCTATAAAGCCACACTCAAAAGATATAAGTGAAGTGCAATGAGCATTCTATAAATCAACCAAGGACTATCTCATACCAGCATGGTGCATAAAAGAAAAATGAAAACTAAATGCAAAAGACGCTCCAAGACTTGCACATAATGCATATATGAAACGAATACGAAAACATACCGATAATTGTTGAAGAAAGAGGGGATGCCTTCCGGGGCATCCCCAAGCTTAGACGCTTGAGTCTCCTTGAATATTTACTTGGGGTGCCTCGGGCATCCCCAAGCTTGAGCTCTTGCCTCTCTTCCTTTTCCTCATATCGAGACCTCCTCGTTTAGACACTTCATCCACACAAAACTTCAACAGAAAACTCGGTAAGATTCGTTAGTATAATAAAGAAAATCACCACTCTAAGTACTGTTGCAAACCAATTCATATTTTGGTTTTTCATTGTGTATACTGTAATATAGCTTTTCCATGGCTTAATCCACTGATATAAATTGATAGATTCATCTAAACAAACAAACTATGCATCAAAAACAGAATCTGTCAAAAATAGAACAGTCTGTAGCAATCTGAACATTAACCATACTTCTGGTACCCCAAAAATTCTACCAAAATTAGGAAAAATAAACAAGTTGTATATAAAGACAGTGCAAAAATAATCAGAACCAATTGATTTTCCATCTAAAAACGTAAAATCGCGCACTACAGCCAAAGTTTATGTCCTTCACCGTACAAACCAACAAGCATTGTAAACATCCTAAAGGCAAACCTTGGCACATTATTTTAATAATACAATGGAATTGTACAAGGGGATAATTTTTTTTGTTGAAAAGTTTCTGTAATCACTATTGACTACGTTACTAGACCAGTAATCACTATTGCAATTCTATTTGAGGGAGAGGGAATTGCAATGGAATTGCAAGTATACGGGATAGTTGTAGCCTCTTTCGATAAGTAAGAGTGTCGAACCCAACGAGAAGCTAAAGGTAGAACAAATACTCTCTCAAGTCCTATTGGCCACTGATACGACTCTACGCACGCTTGACGTTCGCTTTACCTAGAACAAGTACGAAACTATAAGTACTTTGTAGGTGTGACAGGATAGGTTTGAAAGATAATAAAGAGCACGTAAATAAAAAGTAGGGGCTGTTTAGATAAAGATGCAATAAAGTAAATATAGACAGTGTGGTAGGAGTTGTGAAATTGCCCCTAAGCAATTGACTACGTTACTAGACCGATAGCAAGTTTTATGTGGGAGAGGCATAAGCTAACATACTTTCTGTTCTTGGATCATATACACTTATGATTGGAACTCTAGAAAGAATCCGCAACTACTAAGGATCATTATGGTAAACCCAACCATAGCATTAAAGTATCAAGTCCCCTTTATCCCATACGCCACAACCCCCTTACTCGGGTTTATGCTTCTGTAACTCAAGCAACCCACTATAAGCGAATCATGAACGTATTGCAACACCCTACAGTGGGAATACCTCACGCTTGCACGACACGGAGGGCACAATAGGACAGCAACATAACCACAAGCAAATTAAACCAGTCATAGCAATTCATCAATCACCGATAGGACAACGAAAATCTACTCAGACATCATAGGATGGCAACACATCATTGGATCATAATATGAAGCATAAAACACCATGTTCAAGTAGAGGGTACAGTGGGTTGCGGGAGAGTGGACTTCTGAATATACATGGGGGAAGGTGATGGAGATGTTGGTGAAGATGATGGAGGTGTTGGTGTAGATCGCGGTGATGATGATGGCCCCCAGCAGCGTTCCGGCGCCACCGGAAGCAAGGGGAGAGAGCCCCCCTTCTTATTCTTCTCCCTTGACCTTCTCCCTAGATGGGAGAAGGGTTTCCCCTCTGGTCCTTGGCTCCCATGGCTTGGGAGGGGCGAGAGCCCCTTTGAGATTGGATTTATCTCTCTGTCTCCCTCTGTTTCTGTGTTCCCAGATTCTACCCTTTCATCGTTTAAACCTTCGCCCAGATTTTTCTCCGAAAATTAGCTTTCTTGCGGCAAAAGAAGTTCGTCAACCGCCTTACGGGGTGCCCACGAGGGTCAGGGGCGCGCCTGCCCCCCTGGGGCGCGCCCCTTGCCTCGTGGCCCCCTCGGGCACCGTCTCGCGTTGATTTTTCCTCCCAAAAAACACAAATATTCCAAAAATATTCTCCGTCCGTTTTTATCCCGTTTGGACTTCGTTTGATATGGGGTTTCTGCGAAACATAAAACATGCAACAAACAGGAACTAGCACTGGGCACTGGATCAATATGTTAGTCCCAAAAATAATATAAAAAGTTGCCAAAAGTATATGAAAGTTGTAGAATATTGGCATGGAACAATCAAAAATTATAGATAAGACGGAGACGTATCAGCCGCCTCCCTCTCTGCTCCCGCTCCCCCCGCTAGTGCCCCATGGTCACCGCACGCACACGCGACCGCGTGCATGCACGCCCTGGCCATGCCTCGCCCGTTCCGGCCGTGCTCGTCGCGCACCACGCGCGCCCTGCCGCTCGCCACCACGCCCACCTCGCGCCCCTACCTCCCAGTCGTGGCCCTTGCTCACCCTGTCCCCGCACTCCTTGCTAGCGTCCGCCGTGGCCGTGTTCGGCCACCACCGACCCCATGTCGCATTGCCCATGCCCCCCTCATTGCTTCCTCGCACCCCCCTCTGCTCCCCGCGCCGGTGCTCCCGCGACAACTGCCGCCAACTGCACCTCCCGCTCCCCACAGCTCCGCCCCTGCCCTGCGCCCGCCTCCGCCGGCGACTCCCAGCACCTCCCCTGCCACGGTGCCGCCCTGCTCCTGACCACGCCTCGCTGCTGGCTACGCTTGTCCGCTGTCGTTGTTGTGCGCCTTCCACTGCTAGTCATCGCCCCACCACTTCCTGCGCTCCCCCATGCGCCCGGCCGAGCCTCGCCGCCGCCTCCGCCGTGGCCCCTCGCTGGCCGCCGCCCAGGCTCGCCTCAGTCAGGCGCCCACAACCCCCGCTCGGGTGCCCAGCCGAGTCCTGGCGCCCGAGAACCGCGCCCGTTCGCCCACTATGGCCCATGGGTCCATGACCAGTGGGCCCAGCCCCTGAGAACGTTTAAAAAGAATATAAAAAGTAAAATAAATAGTAATTAAAATAATTAATTAAGTGAATTAATTAACCTAATTAATCCTATTAATTAACCTGTTAACTACTTAATTAGTCTAACTAATCCTGTTAGTTAACTTGGCAGTCAATGACAGGGGGCCCCACCCCCCATTGACGAGTCAAAGTTTGACTGGTCAACTGGGCCCCCCTTGTCCCACATGTCAGCCGATGTACATTTTTGTGTACACTGTGCTGGGTACATCTAGCAATTTGATGTTTAATTTTCAAATTAAAATAATTTAGAAAATGAATTAAAACTTTAAAAATTAATATAAAATAATCCGTAACTCGGATGAAAATACTTTATACATGAAAGTTGCTTAGAACGACGAGACGAATCCGAATGCGCAGTCCATTTCTCCGCCGCACGTCCCTAGCACAGCGAACATGCAAGGATCCACCTCTGGTTCGTTTGTCCAAAAATGTAGAACACCGGGAATACTTTCCCAGATGTTTTCCCCTTCACCAGTAGCACCTAGTACTGCGTTAGCTCACCCTAGCACCGCAAAATGTCATGGCATGCATCTGTTTGCATTGTATTCATTGTTTATTCCCCCTCTTCACTCTGGTAGACTATGAGTCTGACGCCGCTGCTACCCTGATCGACTATGGTGTTGACGACCTGTCCTTCTCTGTCGATCTTCCAGGCAAGCAAACCCCCCTTGATCAACCAGATATCACCCACTCTCTTCTCTCTTATTGTTGCATTAGGTTTGCTACTGTTGTTGATTCGATTGCTCCTATTCTGTTGCATAGTCTGTCATTATTGCTAATATTGTTACCTTTACCTGCAATCCTAAATGCTTAGTATAGGATGCTATATTCCATCAGTGGCCCTACATTCTTGTCCGTCTGCCATAATATACTATCGGGTCGTAATCACTCGAGAGGTGATCACGGGTATATACATACATACATACATACATACATATTATATAGGTTACATGATGTGATTAAAGTCGGGTCGGCTCGTAGAATACCCACAAGTGATTCCGATGTAGGGGGCTGAAGGGATTGCTGGTTCCATCCAGGTAGTGATGGGCCTGTGTTCCTGAAGGCCCCCGACTGTTACTTTGTGGCGGAGCGATAGGGTAGGTTGTGACCACCTATGAGACAGGTGGGCCTGGTCCTGGTCGGCGTCCACGGTTACATCAAATAACACACTTAACGAGATTGGGTATTTGATCTGAGTTGGACACTGGCCTATACACACTAACCACCACGTGGGAACAGTCATGGGCACTCAACATCATAGTATCAGCCGAAGCCTCCTAGACGTCAGCGAGTGAGCCGCATGCGCCGGGTTGGACTAGAACGCCTGCTCTTGTATAAGGGGGGCTAGGTCTGCTCACCGGCCGCATACGCAACATGCAGGAGTGCAAAGGGCGATGGGCCCAAGACCCCTACGCGCTTAGGATTTAGACCGGTGTGTTGACCTCTCTATCGGGCCTAGGTAGGGCTGCAACGTGTTGATCTTCCGAGGCCGGACATGACCCAGGAAAGTGTGCCCGGCCAGAGGGATCGAGCATGTTAGGTAATGTGGTGCACCCTTGCAGGGAAGTTTATCTATTCAAATTGTCATGTCCACGGTAACAGGACGACCCGGAGTTGTATTCCAACCTTATGACAACTAGAACCGGATACTTACTAAAACACACCCTTTCAAGTCCTAGATACAACCCGGTGATCGCTCTCTCATAGGATGACGAGGAGAGGATCGTCAGGTAGGACTATGCTATACGATGATACGTAGTGAACTTACCAGCTACTCTCTTCTATATGCTTCAAGATGGAGGCTTCCAGAATCGTAGTCTTTGATAGGACTAGCTATCCCCTCTTATTCGGGAATTCTACAGTTTAGTCCACAGACAGTACCCATTTCATTGATACCGATGCATATGTAGTGTTGATCCTTGCTTGCGAGTACTTTGGATGAGTACTCACGGTTGCTTTGCTCCCTCTTTCCCCCTTTTTTTCCATTCTTCTCGGATTTCGCAACCATATGATGGAGCCCCGGATCCAGACGACTCCTACTACACTAAGGATGCCTACTACTGCATGCAGGCCGCCGATGACCAGGAGTAGTTTAGGAGGATCCCAGGCAGGAGGCATGCGCCTCTTTCGATCTGTATCCCAGTTTGTGCTAGTCATCTTATGGCACCTTGCTTAATTTATGTTTGTACTCAGATATTGTTGCTTCCACTGACTCGTTTATGTTCGAGCACTTGTATTTGAGCCCTCGAGGCCCCTAGCTTGTAATATGATGCTTGTATGTCTTTAAATGCGTTTAGAGTTGTGTTGTGATATCTTCTCGTGAGTCCTTGATCTTGATCGTACACGTTTGCATGTATGATTAGTGTACGATTGAATCGGGGGCATCACAAGTTGGTATCAGAGCCGAATGCCTGTAGGAATCCCCATTCCGCACTCCTTGGCCGATGTAGAGTCTAGACATTACAAAACTTTAACTAACATGGTTGTGTGCCTTACGGGCCCACGTCGCCATTGGGTGGTACTAGGATTTTTTACTCCTCATCTATACTCTGGGGCTCAAATCTCTCTTCCCTTCAGGTTAAATGAATTTACTAACTCTAACATTAGGATCTCGTAACCACATTCACACCAAAGTTGGATAATCTAAAGTTATTCTTTAGAAATATATTTTGAATAATACACACTTTGTCATTTGACATCCTGGAACATTTTTGCTTTCAGATGGATCCTACGAGGCAGGTCACACTACAAAAAAAGACACATCCGTGACATTTTGGGCCGAACAAATTTTTCTGTCATGCTTATGACACTTTATGGTGATAATTGTGACAAAACCCGATATCATCATAGATGTGGTGGGCTCCTACTTCTATGACAAAAAATCATGACAGAAAATGGGCTTTTCGTCCTGGGCGGGCCGGAGATGCACCTGAATGAAATTCTTTGGGTCGTCCATGACGGAAAAAATCATGGTAGAAGCGAGGGCGACGAAAATTTTGGGGAGTTCTCGGTTAAGGTGGGTGGTCGAGGCCGAACGATGCACGAAGGTTTGCGCGTTTCTCTCGTACACATAAGCGCATGTGTGCGAGGCGTTGCGCTCTAACAAAACCCGAGTGAGGCATTGGGCTCTAACTGAACCCGAGCGATTGCACTAGCTATGTTACTGAACCTCGATCGATCCCTTGCTGTTAACTGAACCCAAGTGATTCCTACGCTACTGCTACTAACTGAAGCCGATCAAAGCTGCTTCTTGATGAACAGCCCCCGGTGGGGGTTGGATGAACAATTCTTGGTGGGGGTTGGATGAACAGGATCCTGTGGTAGTAGAGGTCGTTGCTGCTGGATGAACAGGACCCCGATCGAGGAGGTGGGGGTGGATGAATAGTAGCCGGTGGAGGGACCCCGTGGAGGGTTGGTTGAACAGGACTCCGTGGAGGGCTGGTTGAACATGACCCAATGAAGGGCTGGTTGAACAGTAGCCCGTGGATGAACAGTAGCTGATGGAGGCAGGAGGAAGACGCGGTGGATGAACAGTGCAGGTGGAGGCTGAAGGAAGTCGGCGGTGGGTGAATAGTAGCCTCTGGAGTCTTGTTTTGCGGTACACCACACCCCTCTGATGAACAGGACCCCTATTTCGACCGTAGGGCTCCAACACAAGTCTGTTTCCTCCGTTTTGCAGTATGCCACCCCCATCCCAATGAACAGGACCACCGTTTCGACCGTAGCGCTCCAACACAAGTCTATTTCCTCCATTTTGCGGTATGCCACACCCCTCCCGATGAACAGGACCCCCGTTTTGACCGTAGCCGGTCAAACAGAAGGTTGTTTCCTCCATACTGCGGTACGTCAGACCCCGTTTTGGCTGTTCCGTCCAAGCCGGTTGGCTCTCGTTGAACAGGACGCATTCCGACCCAATCTGTTGCCTCCTAATGAACATGACGTTGTTTCTCTGTTTCGACCCACCCAGTTAGTTGCCCGATGAATAGGACGCCATTGCTGTCGTCCGTTGCCTCTCCATGTACACGAGCTCTGGTCGTACGTATGCGCGAGTACACGTTCGAGACCCCGCCCGTATGTAGGTTTGTGGCCGTATTTTTTGGCATGTGGTTGTACGTACTTGTACACAATTTAGAAGGGACTGCCTGAACTTCTACGTAGGGGGGCTCTAATACTACACGTGCCGCTGCTTGCTCGGGCACAGTTCATCGTTGCAGAGAGACTGATCGACTAGTATGTACGTACACATTCGCGACCAGAATGACAATGCTACGTACACTACGACCAGGTGGGTCCCGGCTGTCCGGGAGGATAAGGAGGCACTTCCTTGCATGCGAAGTTATTGATGGTGGGTCCAAGCTGTCAGGGGGAAGATTCATTTTTCTTCGCGCCTAATATGGAGGCACTTTCCTTGTGTCCGAAGATATAGCTGGTGGGTCCCATCTATCAGGGGGAAACATTTTTTTGCAAAATACAACTAAGCGAAAGAGGCCCTTCTGGTAGGTCCCTGCTGTCAGGTGGAGGAATCATTATTTTGCACATAATAAGGAGGCACTTCCTTGTTGCGGCCGTGGACCCACATGTCAGCCTCTCCACGTACAGTCCTCTTCCGATGTAAGTCATTCATTGACCACATTGACCACGCCGTACCAAGAGCACCAAGGCGGTGGACGACGGCAAGGCCTAGGAAGGGAATGACTCGGAGTCGGGGAAGACTCGGCAGTTGTTTCCCACGCGGAGGGGCGTACGAGGGTTTACTGGTTGGGCTACAGTGTGAGACTACCGTCGCCTGAGAATAATAGCAGGTCTCGGAGAGTACAGGTATGGCCAGGCCAGTGATGGGAGTAGGGCGGTGAGGCATGTGCCACAACAGAGCCGGCAACAGGAGGCAGGAGCAGGCGACATGACCGGCGCTGGTTTGGGCGGCTAGAGCAAGAAGACCAGAGGTTGAAGAAGCACTACGACCATTGGATGGACATCGTACGGTCACTAGAGCTAGAATCGTTCATATTGACTAAGTTGATAAAGCCCTCCATCCGCATCAGTAGGCCCACAAGTCAACCCAACTATGGTGGGTCCTAGATAGCAGGGGAGGTATTCATTTTTTGTGCGTAATAAGGAGACACTTCCTTCCGTGTGAAGATATAGCTGGTGGGTCCGAGCTGTCAGCGGGAGGAACATTTTTTTTGTGAAATACAGAGGCCCTTCCAGTGGGTCCCTGTTATCAAGTGGAGGAATCATTATTTTGCACGTAATAAGGATGCACTTCCTTGCGTGCGTCCATGGATCCAGCTGTCAGCCTCTCCACATACAATCCTCTTCTGATTGATGTCGTTCATTGACCATGTTGACCACGCCACACCGAGAGCGCCAAGGCGATAGACGATAGTGAGGCCTAGGAAGGAAACGACCCGGAGCCGGGGAAGACTCGGTAGTGGTTGCCCACGCGGTGCGGAGTACGAGGGTTTATTGGTTCGGCTGCTGTCGCCCGAAAATAACAGGAGGTGTGGGTGAGTAGAGGAATGGCATGGCCGGCGATGGAGTAGGGTGGGGCAGTGCGGCCTGTGCGGCAGCACAGTCGGCCGCGGGAGGCGGGAGCAGGTAGTCCCACTGGCGCTGGTTTGGGCGGCTGGAGCAAGAAGATCATATATTGAAGAAGAAGCATGGCCATTGGATTAACATCCAACGGTCACTGCTGCTAGAACCATTTGTGGATTAAGTTGACAAAGCCTTTCGTACACGTCAACCTAGTAGACCCACAAGTCAGCCTCCAAATCTGTCCCAAACAGCATACAACCCAAAATTTCTAGCCAGATTCAAATTAATTAAAAAACTAAACATACCTTAATTTAATTCCAATGAAATTTTACCCACGCAAAAACAATGAAATTTAAAATATCAAAATCCAAAGGAAAAAAGTATTTTGAACTAATTGCCTATTTGTTGTATTTTTTTCATTTTACAGTCCATTTATTATTACTTATAGCCCATTTTTTATTACTTATAGCCCATTTTCTGGGCAAGCCCGAATGCATCCCTCCTCGTCTTGAAAGATTTCCAGCCCAACAGGGCGTAGAAAATCAAGTAGGCCCATGTTGGTTATTCTGCAAAAAAAATAACTGAGCTAGCCATTTTCAGAAAGGAAATAAATTGGGTTGGTCATGTGGTAAACATATGAAATAAAATCCTGGGCTAGACGGGCCACAACTCCCGCACAACCTAGTTGATACCCTTCTCCGTCCCGAAAAAAGAAAAAAAATACTACACACGCTGCTGGGTCCCGAGTGTCTACCGCTCCTTGTGTTGTTATCTCGTTTATTGACTACATTGATAGTGGTGTGCGACCCAGATGTCAGGAAACCATCAGGAGAAACCCTTTTTCTGTAATAAAGGAGGAACTTGCTTGCCTACTGCGTGATCCTGGTGGGTCCCTACTGTCATCCTCACCATGTACAGTCATCCCCTTATTTCTCTTGGTTGTTAACCATGTTGACAACACCGGAGGCGGCGCCGCGGCGAGCGAACCAAGGCGGAGGATGATGGTGAGGCCTCATACGGGAACAAACAGGAGCCGGGGAAGATGCGCAGAGTTTTAGGGTGCGATGTGGCCATGATGCGTGCGCGGCAGCACAACCAGCCGTGGGATGCGGGAGCAGGCGGTCCCACCGGTGCTGGTTTGGCTTTGGTAGCTGGAGGAAGAAGAGATTGAAGAAACACGACACGTTGAATGTCAATCCAACGGTCAAGGTTGGCACAATCGTTTGTTGACTAAGCTGACACCAAATAGCATACTTTTTTATATATAGGAAGAGAAGAAAAACTGGGCTCGTTCGCGAGATAACATTCCCGAATATGCGACCGTTTGATCTTGCATCGCAAATAAAACTACGAGGAAAATGCGTTCATTTGCCGCATTCCTCCCAGGGAACATTCACCACATAAGTGACTATCACCCTTGGTTTTCAACTGAGAGGTCTTGGGTTCGAGTCCTAGGAACCCTCAATTTTGTTCTCCTTCCTTCCTCACAAAAAAATCAAAGACTTGAGAAGGTGTACAGAACAAGATAGTGTACCAGTAAAGAGGCATTGCTGAGTTTTTGAAAAAAGAGAGACGTGCTCCTGTAGCTGGTTTGAATCCAAACCTAGACTATGACCATATATGGTGCTATGCTACTCTGCAATTAATGAAACTGACATATACAACATTTGCTTCTCCTCTTCTCTACTTACTCTGCCTAGCATCAAAAGTTCTGGCCGCAACAACCATGTTAGCTGGCGGATCATTCACCTACTCTTCAGCAGGCAACAACCAGATATGCGCCAAGCCGCCACCCGTACCATCGCATGTGGGTCTCATCACACCCCGCCGGCACACGCACCGTAGTCGGTTGCTCATCGCAACCCACTACCGTTGGTGTGGTGCCACTGCTACAAATCACGCAGAGTCATCCGTCGCGTCTCAACGACAATCCTCAACCCTGGTCGAGTCTTCTACAAATGCCCAAATCATGGGGTAATAATATTGTCAGATTTTGGGTTCCGCAAACCCTTGATAGGTTCAAACTCTGGGGTGCGTGCGGAGATCTCAACCTACCCAACCTGCCTACTCGTGATCTTCCTAAGCCTAGCGCGTCGAGCTCAAAGGGACAGAGAGACACATCAATATATCCTGGTTCGAGCCACCTCGCGTGGTAATACCCTGCTCCAGCGTTTTGGTGGATTGCCTCGAGGGGCTGAGGATGAACTAATACAGTGGATGAACTGGCCTCAGGAGGTGAGGTGTTCTTAGCTCGAGAGAGCTAGTGAGGTGGTTGGATGAGAAGGGATCTAATCTGTCCATCCCCCCTTTGGTGGTGCCTAAGTCCTATTTATAGTGGCCTTGGTCCTCTTCCCAAATGTTGGCGGGAAGGGATCCCACAACGGCCAGATTTGAAGGGGGGCAAGTAGTACATCTTATCCTGACTAAAGTGGTCTTCTCCTGCGAAAAGCCTCTGGTCGTGACGCTGTGGTCGGCTCGGCAATGACCTCCGTCCTGGCGGTCTTGGCCTTTTTGCGCCAGAATGGAAGCCTTTGGCTGATTCCTCGGGACTCTGCACCTGCCGCTTGCCTCCTTTGCACCAAAGGGGAAATTGGCGCTCTGCGCCCGCTCGCACTTGCCTGGCGACCGCCTAGCCTTGGTTGTCATGGCTCACGTCAGCTGAGCCTCGTGAGGTGCACCTTGCATAGAACTCTCCGCCCCTCGGGAGCCAGCCTGAGGAGGCTGTTCCCTCGGGGGGTCTTGGCGTCGTCCGCCTCGCGAGGGTCTTGAGCTATTGATGCTGAAGCCGGGCCATACCAAGCCGTCGATGGAGCTGCGCAGTGGGCCGTAGGCAGGCAAGTCTGGGTAACCCCGTATCCAGAACACCGACAGTAGCCCCCGGGCCCAAGGCACGCTCGGACTTGGCTTCTAGGCGAAGCCAAAGGGCAAGTGCGGAGTGTTACGGGCCCTAACCGCCTACAGCCTTGAACGACGCGTCTCGATTGATGGAACGTGGGTGTCTCCACTTCCCCATGCTGCCTCGGCAACCATTTACGTCTGACAAAAAGGGTTGCCATTTGCTGCCGTGCCTTCATTGCCTTCCCTTCGCCTTGCTCCAGATCCCCTTCTCCCAACACCAAAGAAATTCTCCAATCTGCCGATTCTCTCCTCCAATCTTCCGCCCGATGGCCGCTGAGAAAGCCAAAGCTCCAGCCCCGGATGCCGACCCCACCTGGTTTGAGCCGGCACTGATCACACCCTCCGTCACCGAGGGGAAGCTCCAAACTGCGCTCCTCCTAACGGCGAGCGATGATGGTGAGTGGGGGAAGACTGCGCTCTGGGTCGTCTCCGCCATGCCGGAGCCCGCGAAGAGTACCCTTTATCCTTTCTTCCTGCACAGCGTCTGCTCAGGGTTGGTTCCTCCCTTTTCCTGCTTCTTTTATGTCGTTCTTCACCATTACGGCCTCCACGCGCTCCACATCCATCCCAACTCTGTCCTCCTCTTGTCATCTTCGCCTTCTACTGCGAGGCACTCGTGGGGGTGATGCCCTCCGTTGCCATGCTCCGCCGTTTCTTCTACTTCCGCCTGACTGGCGACCGTCCTACGGAGTGTGTCGGCTTCGTTGTGGCCCGGGGCGGCAACACGATCTCCCGCACCGGGAAGAAGGTGGAGGACGCCCGAAACAAGTGGGTCCTCATGGACGCCAAGTGTTCCCACGACCAGCTGGAGCTGCCGACTGGGCTCCCGACCTCCGAGAAGGGGTGGGTTTCTTAGAAGATCAGCGACCCCCATCTAAGGCCATTGATGAAGAAGATGGAGGCCGACCTAAAGGCCGAGAAGCTACCGGCTGGGTCCAGCTTGATCTGGTGGTAGCCGGAGTAAGCGTCCAGGAAGGACAGGAGCTCACACCTGGTGGTCGAGTCGATGACTTGGTCGATCCGCGGGAGGGCGAACAGATCCTTGGGACAGGCCTTGTTAAGGCTGGTGTAGTCTATGCACATGCACCAGGTCTTGTTCTTCTTCAGGACAAGGACTGGGTTGGCCAGCCACTCGGGGTGAAACACTTCCATGATGAAGTCGGCCGCCAAAAGCTTGGCGACCTCTTCACCGATGGTTCTTCTCTTCTCTTCGGAGAAATGTCGCAGGGGTTGATGGACAGGCTTGGCGTCCTTGCGTACGTGGAGTTTGTGCTCGGCGTACTTCCTTGGGATACCGGCACGTCCTTGGGGGTCCATGCAAAGATATCCTGATTCTCACGGAGGAAATCGACGAGCTCGCCTTCCTATTTGTTGTCGAGGCGGGTGCCCATGACAACGTACTTGCTGCAGCTGGGTTCTTCCGGGTTCAGCTTCACTTTCTTGGTCTCCTTGAAGGGCTTGAATATCGGCCGGCTCCTCGGTCAGGATCGATGCGGCTAAGGCCTCGCCCGCCATGGCGATGATCCGGTCGAGCTGGTGCCGCTCCTCGGCAATGACCAGCGATTCGGCCAGCTTGGCGCCATCTCAAGCGCACTCCAGGGACTTGTAGTAGTCGCCGGTGACGGTGATGAGGCCCTTCAGACCCGGCATCTTCATTTTTAGATATGCGTAGTGGGGGACCACCATGAATTTGGCGAGCGCGGGTCGGCCCAGTAGTGTGTGGTATGCGCTGGACAGGTCCACCACCTCAAACCATATCGGCTCGCGCCAAAAATGGTTGTTGTCGCCGAATAGGACGTCGAGCTGGACCCAGCCAATGGGAGAGCAGGAGAGGCCGGGAACGATGCCGTGGAAGATCATCCGGGTCGGCTCCAGGTCCTTGGCCTTGAGGATGAGAGGATGTTGATGCTACTGCCACCGTCGATGAGGACTCGGTAAAACTTGCATGTGCGCCTCGCAACAATGGTGGGGTTGAGGACGAGGGCGTAGCCACCCGGATTTGGCATGACGGCCGGGTGGTCTTCCCAGGTCCAGGCGACCAGGCGGTCCGACCAGTCCATGAACTCTGGTTTGGCCGGGACGACGGTGTTTACCTCCTGCCGAAGGAGGCACTCGCTGCGCTTGTCGTTGCTGAGGCTGGTGAAGACAACGTAGGCCGCGTTCTAGTCCGGGTAGGCGTCTCGCGCATCACGTCGCCGGCTAGGGGCGGTGGTGGAGGTGGAGGCGGCAGTCCCGCGCCTGGAGCCGGAGCCGGAGGAGGCGGGACCTCGCCCCTCATGATGCGCTTGGTGATGCCGCATTGCTGAAGCGTGTGCGTGGACGGCCTTGCACCACTGTGGTGCTTGCAGGGAGCGTCGAGCATCTCTTCGAAGCTCATGGCGGGTTGCCACACCGTCTTGCCGGTCTGCCGGCGCTTGGCTAGCGGGTCCGCCACGGGCTCGGCGGCCGCGACGAGCCGGTTGTCGTAACACTGAGCCGGTTGGTCGACCTTGCGCTTGTTGTTTTGCTGGTGCTGCTACCGGCTGCTCTCGCCGGCCGGCTTCGGAGGGGGAACCGGCTTCGCCTTGCCGGCTTCATCCAGTGCCACCTAGATCTTCATGGCGGAGTCGGCGTTGGCGTACTTGTCCGCCGTCACCATGAGCACGGCCATGGTGGCCGGCTCGGAGTGCAAGAGCTTGTGCTTGTGGAGGGTGCCGTCTCGGCACCCGTTGACAAAGTACTGGATTGCTTGAACCTTGTGGACACCCTCGCAGCTATTCCGGTGCTCGGTCCAGCGTGCGAGGTATTCGGGGCCGGTCTCCGTCGGCACCTGCACACACATGGCGAGCTGGCTGGGCAGCCGGGTCGCTTGTAGGTCCCCGTGAAGTTGCGGACGAAGGCCTGCTCAAAGTCGACCCACGTGTTGATCCTGCCCATCGGCAGACTGTTCAACCAGGTGCGGGCCGACCCCTGGAGCATGAGCGGTGCGTAGCGCATGGCGAGTCGGTGATTGGCGCCAGTAATGCCGATGGCGGCGGTGTAGTCCATGAGCCAGTCATCTGGCTTCACGGTCCGGTTGTACTTGGGGTGTCGCGGGGGAGCATGAACCCTTTCGGAAAGCGCTCCTCCCGGATGCGTGGGCCGGAACACGCTGGCCCAATGGCGCTGCTTTCCTCCACCTCCAGGGAGTGAGCGAGTTGGTCGAGGCGGTGGAGAGCATTGGCATCATTGATGGCGCATACGCCGAGTCGACTAGCGACCGGGCCACGGGGGGGCGGGCCGGTTGGAGCCGGACGCCGGCCAGGCTGGCCGGGTCCGCGTCGGTTCTCCAGGGTGGGCTCGTAACCTAAGCCGTCGGCGGGTCGCGCCGAGTCCGGGTTCAGCCGGAGTGCGCCTCGCCAGGTGCAGAGGACGCCGTGTGCTGAAGGTCGCCGGGCCCGACGACGCGGGCGGAGCCGGATCCCGTCGGCTTGGCGAGCTGGTTGAGGCGGTCTTTTTGGGCGTTGGCCGCGTTGAGGAGGTCGTGCATCCGCTTGATGCGCTCCTTCTGCTCCTCGCCTGTGGGCTGGTCCAGGCCGACCGCGGCCACCTGGGCAACGTGCATGTTCTTCACTGGGGTCTCGTAGACGGTCGGGATGGCGCCGAGGGCGCGGCCGATCGCTCCTCCCTGGGCTCACACGTCGGTGACCCGGCTTAGCTCAGCTGTGGCGGGCATGAATCCTTAGGCAGCGTTGCGCTCCAGCTGAGCGGAGTCTAGGCGACGCTGTGTGGTGGCAAGTGTCTCGGTCAGGTCCAGCATCTGCTGGCGCCTTTCCTCGAGCTGGGCTCGGGCCTCGGCGATGTTGGAGGCGTCGATGTGGGTGTCGATGGGGATGCGGAGGCTCTGCATCGCGGCGCGCAACGGGTTGGACGGCTCGGCCCGTTCCGCTGCGGCCTTGGCTTCGGCAGCCTTCCTTGTCTTGCTCGACGAAGAGGAGGCGTCAGTGTTGGTGACGAAAACCTCCACGTGGACGTACATTACCCCGGCGGAAATGCCGCCGCCAAGAGAGAGGGGGGAGTCGGAGTAGCTGAGCACCTCGCTGGGGTACTCGTCGGTCGCGGGCGCATCAGAGATGCGCAGTGCGACGAAGGAGGTGGCAAGCGCGTCGACGACGTCGTACGCCAGCATGATGGGCTCGTCGGAGTCGGAGAGGGGCCCCGTCTGAAGCATGCTCCCGGCCAGCTCCTCGAGCTTCCCCACGGTGGGCGCCAACTATCGTGGTGGGCGCACGGCAGATGCCATGGGATGGCTAAAGAGAGGAGGAGGCTCGAGGGCACTGGTGGGCTCCAGAGGCGGGGTTGGTATGAGCGAGCGCGGGACGCAAGACATACCCAGGTTCGGGGCTCTCCGGAGAGATAACACCCCTAGTTTTTCTGAGTGTGGTTGATATGCGACAGTACAAGGTTGCTCATGGAGCTGTATGGAGGAAGAAGAAAGGCTGGGCAAGGCTTGGGCTGCTTCTTCTCCTCGAGTGGTTTCTACTGATCGGTGGCTAACTTCTCTATCCTTACTCACTTGCCCGTATACTTGAGGGCTCTTGGGGGGTTTTATAGGCCAACCCCCCAGGGGTACAATGGTAATGTTACAAGATTGTGGGGCCGGGTCGTCAGCGTCTGAGGACCCGGGTTGGGTCCCGCCGGCGGCCTGCGGTTCACCGGGTTCCCCTAGGTGAGGGCCCTGCGTGCCTAGGCGGATTGTGTGTCGTCTTGTGGATTGTCAGGGAGTGGCCGAGTCAGTCATGTACAGTGGCGCTCCGTCAGGTCGCCGCTTGCTGTCGTCAGCAGTGACGACGGGGGCACTGTTGCCACGCCGGCCCTGGTCAGCGGGTAGGTGAGGGGTACTGTTGCCACGCTCCGGCTGACCAGAGGCATGGGCGGGACACTGTTGCCTCGGTCATCGGTGAATGAAGACTCGTCCCATCGCACGGCCTGGATGGGACGGGAGCTGACCCGTGGCTGGGTTGTGGAACATGCCACTCGTGGAGCTCGCTTGTGAGGGAAGTCTTTGTCGTGCCGGGTTCGGCTGTCTTATACTGGTTGTCGAGGTCGAGTCGAGGTGCCTAGCCGGGTCGCGGGGCCTGGCCGGGTCAAGCGACCCGGCCAAGCATGTGCCGTCTTGAGGGGCAACGTCGGCCTCGTTGTTTTTGAAAAGGATTCGGGTTCCGTTGCCTGCCCGGGGTTCATGCCCCCGAAAAGGGGTTGTAACCAAACGTTTCTTCAACTCCTGAAAACTGGCCTCACAATCCTTGGTCCATTTAAACTTGGTGTCTTTCTTCAATTACTCCGTCATGGGCTTCACGATCTTGGAAAAATTCTCAATAAATCTCCAATAATAATATGCGAGTCCAAGAAAACTTCTGATCTCTCCAACTGAGGTCGGTGCCAACCACTCAGTGGCAGATGCAACCTTGGTAGGGTCTACTGCTATTCCTTCTCCTGATATAACATGTCCGAGAAATCCAACTTCCTTCAACCAAAACTCACATTTGCTGAACTTGGCATCAAACTAATGTTCCCAGAGCTTCTCGAGAACCAAGTGCAAATGTTCCTTATGCTCTTCTTTATTCTTTGAGTATACTAATATGTCATCAATGAACACCACAATGAACTTGTCCAAGAACTCCATGAACACCTTGTTCATCATACTCATAAAATAGGCAGGGGCATTAGTCAAACCAAATGACATAACTGTATACTCATATAGCCCGTACCTTGTGGTAAAAGTTGTCTTAGGTATATCCTGCTCTCGGATCTTCAGCTGGTGATAAGCTGATCAAAGATCGATCTTGGAGAAAACCTTAGCCCCCTGCAGTTGGTCAAACAAATCATTGATCATCGGCATAGGGTATTTGTTCTTGATCGTCACCTCATTCAGCACACGATAATCCACAACCATCCTCAAAGATCCATCCTTCTTCTCAACTAGAAGCACTGGGGCTCCCCAAGGTGATGAGCTTGGTCGAATATAACCTTTCTCCAATAACTCCTTAATCTGCTTCTTAATTTCCTCCAGATCATTTGCGGGCATCCGGTACGGTCTCTTGGATATTGGTCCGGTGCCTAGCAACAACTCGATCAAAAACTCAATGTCTCGGTCTGGTGGCATGCCTGGTAGCTCCTCCGGAAATACATCGGGGTAATCCTTCACAATTGGTACTTCCTCCTGAACAACTTCAGAAAGGGAATTCACTTGAGTCCTCCTTGGCGCATGCCTAGACACATACTTGATCCTTTTTCCCTCTGGGGTGGTGAGAAGACAGAATAGAATAAGGTCTATGAGAGATTTCACTACCCATATGCATATGAGGCAAATACATTCAATTCACACCACTCAATATCAAACGAGATTCACACAAACGATCTAACTACTATTACAAATTGATCGATTCTAACTACTTGGAAGAATACTACTGGTAACAGGGTGGTCATCTAGAAGTTTTGATCGATGGAAGACTCCATAATATCAGCTCCAGCTTTGTCTTCATAATCATCATCACTATCGTCTGTGTTGGTGTCATCTAATATGATGTAGTCCTCCGAACGAATATCCACTTCAGGTTCTGGTTCTGGTTTCATCATGGGTATTCCTAGTCTCCTCTTCAGGTCTTCATGCTTCTCAAGTAGCACAGCAATTTCTTCTTCATATCCATCGCATGTTGACTTGAGTTCCTCTTCTAGCTCGATATTCCTCTTCATCACCTTCTTGGTCTTCTTCATGATAACACACATCTGGTTCTCATATCAGCGAATGTGCTGATCCATCTCCTGAATGTACGCTGCAATTGATCCATCCTTCCTGGTGCAATTCAGCTCCCATTATTCATCACGGCGTCCACATATCTGATAGACGGTGTCTTCAAGATCCTTGTGGTACACCTCACAAATGCGTCCAAAGGTGATGTGGGCTGCCATGCTCTTTTCCAAGCTCCAAGTTGGTGCATCCAAGGTAAAATCGATGGGCTCGGTTGTTGGTGTAAATGCCCTCCCATGTACATGAACTTTGACCCTCCAGCACTCCTCTTCAGGTAAAGTTGCAGTGAAGGTTCTAGTGAAGCTTGGTAGTCCGATGTTCAGGTACTTGGTGACTTCCTTCAAGTGTCGTCTGAAAGGGGTGTCGTCATCCGGCTGAGTGAACTTGTTCCTGGGGTTTGACACCTATAGAGTGGAAATAGAGGAGGATTAGAAATGAGTTGAGAATAGTATCTTGTGGCTTTTCCCAGTGGTCGCGTCCTACAGTCAGCATGTGCTTTGGTAACATCTTGTAGCGACCACGATCCCAATGGACCGGAGTCTCTGTGCTTAAGTGTCATCCCTGGATTGGTATGCTGACACACACAGTACTCGAGGAATTATAACAGAGTTCAATCACACACTTATTACATCGTGTCCTCATAAATAGTATTTATTACACAAATAATATGGAGGAAGGCCGTCTAATAAAGTAACTGCAGAAGCTTCGAAGATAAATAAGTCCATCAAACTCCAACGGCATAGCTGAGTGCATGACAACGACCTAGCGCACCTTATTCTTCTTCGGTAAAGTCTGCAACATGAGATGTTGCAGCCGTGTAGGTCAACACATGGAATATGCTGGCAGAGTTACACTGTAGAGCAAATGAATGCAAGAAACTATATCTACATGCATATTTGGCTGGTGGAGGCTCTAAGTTTAATTTTGCATAAAGCTAATTTTTCCCTACAACAAAAGAATAAATTTTATTTACTACAAAGTTTATACCAACATTGAGAAGATTCCTCCAACTCAATTCCCAAATTAATCATGTATCATCATTAAACCCAATACATTAATTAAAGAGAGTGATGAGATCAATATAAATATCCACTTCTAGATACTCAAATTGTCCATAACCGGGGACACGGCTAACCATGATTAGTTTGTACACTCTGCAAAGGTTGCACACTTTTCCCCACAAGACTCGACCGCATCCATGAACGGAAGATCGATACATAGTCTTTCTGAAGCATTAACTCTCTACTCTGGGTAGACCAGTACACCTACTTTCCCCTACATCTGCTAGTCCACCTCTTCAAGAGCTCACACAACTTACTCAACTATGCCAGAGCCCATAATGGCTTGTGGCTGCACATGGAAGTTTCTAGCCTTCTAGGCATGAAATATCATATGATCCCTTTGAGCCTGGGTGGCGAACCGAGGGAAAATTATACGGGCACTCCGGGATTCCCATGGGCAAGCACTGGTTTCTCCAGGTGCCCCAACCAATCCACCCAGATGTGTATTAAAGTTGCCACCTTAATGTTGTCCAACATTATTATCTCTCACAACTTTTATGAATATCACGAACCAATCCCCGTCTACGAGCATAGCTAAGCAATATATGAGCATAACGTATATTCTCGGGTGATCAAAGGTAATAGGTTCCTACCTCAAACACTACAACCAAACACATGTTCCCAATCCTACTCATGCAAATCTTTGAGGGTAAAACTAATGCAAAGTAAAAACTAGGTATTAAAAATTATGATCAAAGTGTAACTTGCCTTGCTGACGATCGGAAAACTCTAGAGATTCATAGTAACAAGCTTCACACTCCGGAAAATCTAGTGCAGACAAACAATATCATACATAAGCACTCAAGCAAAAGATGCAAAGAGAAATCAAAGAAAAGATCCAAAGAACTCAAAAACAAGAAAATAACTAATCTAAACATCAAACAAATTTTAACATCATTATATTTATGTGGATTAAATCTTAATAGTAGGTACATGTGATTAGCTATGATTTGCAAAAAGAATCCACTCAAACAGAGCTATGAAACTCAAGATACGAACAAAACAAGATCAAATTCAAATCTGAACTAAACACAAATTTTAAATTTTCAAAAACATGGCCAAGTTGGTTTACTGTATAAATGAGATTACTCTGAAGGTTTTGGAATTGGTTTCGTCGAATTCGGACAAACGAGCAAAAAGTTGTGCTAGATTGAAGCGTAGGGACTAATCTGTAAAAATAATACTATTGATAGGTCCCTGGCAGAAAAATAAAATAAAAAGAAAAAAATCTACAGAACGAACATTCCCTACCGAAGCTAATCTAATGGATCTGCTCGCTATAGAACCTAAACGTACAGATGTTCGCTAAATAACCAAACTAATCAATAAAACGGAGTAAAAAGAAAAACCGAAAAAAACGGATCGGACCGGGGCGGTTTTTTTACCGGTCACGGCGGTTCGGGCGGCGGCGGCGGGGTTCGGGTTCGGCGGGGCTCCGGAGACGGCGGCGTTTGGTGGCGACGGCGGCGGCAGGGTGCGGCGGCAAGTGTGGTCGGCGGCGGGGCTTGCAGGCCGCGGCGGAAAGTGCTGCGGCGATGGCGCGGCTTGAGACGAGGCGAGAGGGGCCGGGCTCCCCGGTATTTAAGGAAGAATGGGGTGAGGCGGCTTGCGGGAGGGGGCATAGAGGCGGGGGCGACTAGGAGTCCGGATCAGACTCCAGCAGCAGCGGCGGCGTGGCGTGGCCGGACTCCAAAGGGAGTCGGTCGCGCGGCGCGAGTGGACCTGGGTCGGCCCAATTCGGCGGGAAGTTTTTTTAGACAATTTTTTCTAGAGAGACAAAACACGCTAAAATAAATATAAATAAAATCCTAAAAATACCAGAAAAATTCACGTAGTAATATGGCCTTATTATTGACCTAGTGAACATTTCTCTGGGCCTAAATGCCTAAACTAAAAAAACATTTTAGTACTAATTACTCCGCTAACAAATAAATAAACTAGCGAATAAAATCAAATAAACTCTCCAAAAATTCAAAATTCATTTTCCAATATTTCTTTGCTGATTTTGAAGAAGTCATTTTATCTTCTCTCTTTATTTTAAAATAATTGGAAAAGAATTTTGAAAAACAATTTGATCCAATTACCAAATTTTGATAAATCAAAATTGGATTTTTTGTGAAACCTCCAACTCTCTCAAATTGGTCCTTGAGTTGCTTAAGGCCTCTTGGATCAAAATGCAACCAAAACAAAACAACCAAAATGCATAAATCATGGATGCATATGAATGATCTATGAATAACATCCAAATTGAAATTTGGGATGTTATAGCTTACCTGTTTGGAGAACGTTATTCACCCAAAGATGGGTTCCTTGTTGAATCTTGATGTGAACCAAGACGGCTTGCCCAAGGGGCATGCATGGCATGATGTGGGCAATATCCCACTTCTCGTCGGCAAGCCACCCATTTGTATCCGCAATGGAGCTGCTTGGTGTGTTGCCTTATTTGTTTCCCAAGCCGCGAGGCGATTTTGTTTTTTGAGGGCATGTTTGTTTAGGCCTATAGCGCCTTTTTCTAGATAACGTTTTGTTTCTTGGTCGGCCATCCTTTTACTGAGTTCCTAATCATTAATTGAATAATTTTTGTGGCTGTGACATGCCCTTAATGCGAGCCCGGGCTGAATTACAAATGGTGACGTTTGGTGTAATTCCTCATGCGAGGCGTGCCAATCAAAGCATTTTTCTCCGTCTGCTCATTTAGGTTTCTGAGGAGTTCTTTGAGGGTTTTGCACTATCAAGCCTTGACCTCTCTCTATGAAGGGATTTACCTGCCCTACTGAAATCCCGTCACCACGCCCTCTACATATATAAGTTACCTTTGGTGAAATCTATTTGCCAACACCTTAATTTGATGCCAGTTTATAAATGACATTGCAAAAGCTAATGGGTCTGAATTACCCCAACTAATATGGACTAGTCATTTTGAGTGTTAGAACAATAAATGTTCTGTTGATGCTCTACAAAGAATCTTCTCCTGCTAGTTCCCACAATACTATCGCAACCACCTCACTCCCACATAAGTTGCAATTCCACTGGTACAAAATGTGCTTGCAGCTCGTCCAGACCACGGGCTTTCGTGGGAAACATACAGAAGAGTGTCGCTTTCACCTCATCGTGTGTGAAGGGCAATGTAAGCTTTTCATCATCGCATGTGTTACCCTAACTGGTATTGTGCCCAAAACCACATCCTTTTCGATTTCTTCCCTCTGATCGGTAGAGGTGCTTGTAATTTGGTCATAGTCGACCTCATCTTAGAATTACTCTATGTAAATAATCATTGAGTTTCTTCAACTGGTAATTTTATTCTTTTTTTCTTACACTAGCTTAGAGATGAAAAATGCTTGTTCTACCCCCATCCAATAACCATTGAATATGAGAATGTTGACGCCACATTACCTCTTCCCAACGTTGAAGCTCTATGAGATGGTTGGCGATCTTGATTTATGCATGTGTGGGTCGCGCTTTTTCTTAGTCTTGATAACCCACAAGTATAGGGGATCACTTGTAGACTTTTTTGATAAATAAGAGTGTTGAACCCAATGAGGAGCTAAAGGTAGAACAAATATTCCCTTGGGTTCTATCGACCACCGATACAACTCTACGCACACTTTAACGTTTGCTTTACCTAGAACAAGTATGAAACTATTTTGTAGGTGTGACGCTAGAACTACTTTGCAAGAATAAAACTACGAGTACTTTGCGAGCTAATAAAAGTTTAGTAAAAAGGTTTTTATCACATAAGAAAGTTATTTGTCCCTAGGTGATCGGTAACTAAACCGGTAATCATTATTGCAATTTTATATGAGGGAGAGGCATGAGCTAACATACTTTACGTAATTGGATCATATGAACTTATGATTGGAACTCTAGCAAGCATCCGCAACTACCAAAGATCATTAAGGTAAAACCCAACCATAGCATTAAGTACTCTTTACTCCCATAGGTAACAACCCCCTTACTCGGGCATAAGCTTCTATCACTCTAGCTACCCACCGTAAACGAATCATGAACGTATTACAACACCTTACAGCAGAGATCCCTCATGTTTGCGCGACACGGAGGACACCATAGGACAGCACCAAAATAAAATATACAACTCAAACCAATCATGATCATCAATCAACCCATAGGACAAAGCAAATCTACTCAAACATCGTAGGATAACCGCATCTCATTGGATAATAATATATAGTGTTGAGCACCATGTTTAAGAAGAGAATTGCAACAGGAATAGAGAGGTTACGCTACTGCATAGAGGGGGAGAAAGTTGGTCTTGACAGTACAAAGATTGTTGGTATAGATCGTCATCATGATCCTTGCCTCGGCAGCGTTCCGGCACCATCGAGAGAGAGGGGGAGAGAGCCCCCTCCTTCTTCTTCCTTGGCCTCCCCCCTAGATGGGAGGAGAGTTCCCCCTCTGGTCCATGGCCTCCATGATGGCCGAGGGGCGAGAGCCCCTCCGAGATTGGATCTCTACGTCTCTTCTCTTCTGTTTCACGTTCCTATTTTCTAGCCCTTCACCGTTTCTTAAATTCCTGGAGATCCGTAAATCTGATTGCGCTGAAATTTTTACGCGATTTTTTTCCATAAATTATCTTTCTTGCGCCCGAAGAAGAGCCCCAATCGACTTACGGGGTGCCCACAAGTCACCACCGCATGCCAGGAGGGAGGCTGCACCCTGGTGTCTTGTGGAGGTTGTGGCCCTCCGTTTGCGTTGATTCCACCTCCCAAAAATCACATATATTCCAATATAATTCTCCTAAATTTTTATCGCATTTGGACTTTGTTTGATATGGATATTCTGCGAAGCAAAAAACATGTAACAAACAGGAATTGACACTAGGCACTGGATCAATTTGTTAGTCCAATAAATCATATAAAATGTTGCCAAAATATGTGAAGTTGTATAATATTGGCATGAAACAATCAAAAATTATAGATACGACGGAGACGTATCAGCATGCCCAAGCTTAATTCCTGCCCATCCTCGAGTAGGTAAATGGTAAAAAAGATAATTTTTGATGTGGAATGCTACCTAGCATAATCTTGATCATATATCTAATCATGGAATGAATATTAAGACACGAGTGATTCAAAGCAATAGTCTATAATTTGACATAAAGACATCAATACTCAGGCATCCCAACAAACAATCATGTCTTTCAAAATATCAATGCTAAAGAACATTGTCCCTAAGAAATCATATAGTCTTGTCATGTTCCATCTTCTTAACACAAAGTATTTATCATGCACAACCCCGATGACAAGCCGAGCAATTGGTTCATACTTTTTAACGCGCTTCAGCATTTTCAACCCCCACGCAATACATGAGCGCAAGCCATGGACATAGCACTATGGGTGGAATGGAGTATGATGATAGGGGTAAACATAGAGAAGACAAAAAATTAAGAAAGTCTCACATCAACGCGGATAATCAATGGGCTATGGAGATGCCCATGAAATGATATCAATACGAGGAGTAGGGATCGCCATGCAACAGATGCACTAAGAGCAATAAGTGTACAAAAGCTCAATATGAAAACTAAGTGGGTGTGCATCCAACGTGCTTTCTCATGAAGACCTTGGGTATTTGAGGAATTCCATCATCGGAATATACAAGCCAAGTTCTATAATGAAAAGTTCCCACTAGTATATGAAAGTGACTACATAGGAGACTCTCTACATGAAAAACATGGTGCTACTTTGAAGCACAAGTGTGGAATTGGCATGCCCCTTCTCTCATTTTCTTTCATTTTTTCTATTTTTTCTATTTTTCTTCTTCTTTTTTTCTTGGGCTCTTTTTGGCCTTGCTTTTTTCCTTTTTCCTTTTTTTTCTTTTTGTCCGAGTCTCATCCCGACTTGTGGAGGAATCATACTCTCCATCATCCTTTCCTCACTCGGACATGCTCTAATAATGAATAATGATGATCATCACACTTCTATTTACTTATAACTCAATATTACAACTCGATACCTAGAACAAAGTATGACTCTATATGAATGCCTCTGGCAGTGTACCAGGATGTGCAATGATCTAGCCTAGCAAAGATATAAAAAACGGACAAGCCATGAAAATATCATGCTAGATATCTTATGATCATGCAAACCAATATGTCAATGAATGCTAAAGTCATGTACATGATGATGATAGAAGTTGCATGGCAATATATGTCGGAATGGCTATGGAAATGCCATAATAGGTAGGTATGGTGGTTGTTTTGAGGAAGATATAATAAGGCTTATGTGTGATAGAGTGTATCATATCACGGGGTTTGGATGCACCAGCGAAGTTTGCACCACGCCTCGAGATGAGAAAGGGCAATGCACGGTACCAAAGAGGCTAGCAAATTGCGGAAAGGTAAGGGTGCGCATAATCCATGGACTCACATTAGTCATAAAGAACTCACATACTTATTGTTGGGGATATAACTATTAGGAATGGCCCACCCAGGAGGGGCCGGGGTATACCTATGGCGGTTCATGATATGAAGCCCATGAGGATATTGAAGATGGCGATTCACGAAGCAAGGGCCCAAGGCCCAAAGCCGACTTAAGGCCCATAGGGGTAAACCACCATATGTGTATGGCTTATATTGTAGGGCAAGTATAGTTAGTCACCGAGCCGAACACGTTGTCCATGAGCCGCCCGGGACTCCGTGAGCGACTGGGCGTCAACCTGTGTATATAAAGGGACGACCCGGCAGCGGTTCAGGGCAAGAAACAAGAGATCGAAAGCTAGGTCAAGCGTATTCGCTCCCTAGTAATCGAGACATAAGTAATACCACCTTAAACTGGATTAGTCCTTTACCTTCACCACAAGGGGCCGAACCAGTATAAACTCTTGTGTCCTTTGTCCCGTTTAACCCCTTTAAGCTAACCTAGTTGCGATGGCTCCACGACTAAGTTCTCACACTAGGACATCTGCCATGACTATTCCACGATAGTTGGCGCCCACCGACTTACGTTGGGACCCTAACCGTGGGCGCCAACTGTCGTGGAATAGCCACGACAGATGTCCTAGTGTGAGGACTTAGTCGTGGAGCCATCGCAACTAGGTTAGCTTAAAGAGGTTAAACGGGGAAAAGGACACATGAGTTTATGCTGGTTCGGCCCCTTGTGGTGAAGGTAAAGGCCTAATCCAGTTTGAGGTGGTATTACTTATGTCTCGATTACCAAGGAGCGAATACGCTTGACCTAGCTTTCTATCTCTTGTTTCTTGCCCTGAACCGTCGCCGGGTCGTCCCTTTATATACACAGGTTGACGCCCAGCGGCTCACGGAGTCCCGGCCGGCTCATAGACAATGTGTCTAGCTTGGTGACTAACTATACTTGCCTTACAATATAGGTCATACACATATGGCGGTTTACCCCTATGGGCCTTAAGTCACCCTTGGGCCTTGGGCCCTTGCTTCATGAATTGCCATCTTCAATATCCTCATGGGCTTCATATCATGAACCGCCATAGGTAGAACCCGGCCCCTCCTGAGCGGGTCATACCTAATAGTTATATCCCCAACACTTATTGCAAAAGTTTATTAGCCCTCGAAGCAAAGTACTACTATGCATTCCCCTAGGGGGGTAGATTGATAGGAAAAGACCATCGCTCGTCCCTGACCGCCACTCATAAGGAAGACAATCAATAATAAATCATGCTCCAACTTTTTTAGCATAATGAGAGACTATACGTGCATGCTTCGGGAATCACAAACCTTAACACCAATATTCTTACTAACGACAATCATCCACTAGCACTTCCCACATATTATCATCTCTATATCGCAAAACTATTGCAAGGAATCAAACATACATATTCAGTGATCCACAAGTTTTATGTAGGATTTTATGACTAACCATGTGAATGAACAATTCCCGTTGACTCTCTAAATAGATATAAGTGAAGCATGAGAGTTTAATTCTTTCTACGAAAGACCATGCTCTAATAAATATAAGTGAAGCAAAAGAGCATTCTACAAATAATGGTTTTCTATATAGAGAGAAACAGGCAATCCAAACTTAAAATGATATAAGTGAAGCACATGAAGCATTCTATAAAGCCATACTCAAAATATATAAGTGAAGTGCAATGAGCATTCTATAAATCAACCATGGACTATCTCATACCAGCATGGTGCATAAAAGAAAAGTGAAAACTAAACACAAAAGACGCTCCAAGATTTACGCATATCACATGAACGAAACAAAAACCAAAACATACTGATACTTGTTGAAGAAAGATGGGATGCCTTCTGTGGCATCCCCAAGCTTAGACGCTTGATTCTCCTTGAATATTTACTTGGGGTGCCTTGGGCATCCCCAATCTTGAACTCTTGCCTCTCCTCCTTCTCCTCATATCGAGACCTCCTCGATCTTTGAACACTTCATCCACATAAAACTTAATAGAAAGCTCGGTGAGATCCGTTAGTATAATAATGCAAATCACTACTTTAAAAATGGTTGCAAACCCATTCATATTTTGTTTTTGAATTATAGCGACTGTATTATAACTTCTCCATGGCTTATACCATCGATACAATCAATAGTTTCATCAAAACAAGCAAAACAATGCATCAAAAATAGAATCTGTCAAAAATAGGACAGTCTATAGTAATCTGAACGTTGACCATACTTCTCTAACTCCAAAAAATCTGAAAATTAGGAAAATGTAAAAATTTTGCATAGCAACACTGTGTAAAAATTTCAGAAACTTTTGATGTTCAAGTAAAAAATGTAAATTCACGCACTACAGCCAAAGTTTCTGTTTTTGCACCGCACATACCAACAAGCAATCTAATAATCATAAAGGCAAATCTTGGCACATTATTTTTATAGTACAATGGATTTGTAAAAGGAGATAATTATTTTGTTGAAAAGTTTCTGTAATTCAAGATTTGCAAAGTTTCCATGGGCATGAACAAAATTCAAGGAGCTCCCCCACTTCAACGGTGCTCGTCTTTCTTACTTTCACTTTTCTTTTTTGAAAAGTTTCAAGTTCCCCTCTATATATTTTTTTGTTTTTAAACTTTATAAAAGCACACAACAGAATAAAATGACTCTCTAAAATTTCTGGGTTGTCTCCCTGGTAGTGCTTTCTTTAAAGCCATTAAGCTAGGCATAAAGTGCTCAAGTAATCAATCCACCCGGATCCCAATGTATATCAAAGCCAATTTTAATTAGCAATGACAAAGTCTAACTTCCTATGCATCGTCATGTCATAAATAACAATTCATGTACATCAAGTAAAGGCCAATACATAGCATAAGCAGCTTCTTGCAATTTTATCGTGTTGGAAACATAGAGAGGTGGAGATGTAGTTCCTCTCATTGCAAGTAGGAGCAGCAAGAACATGCATATCATATTCATCAAAATCATCATGTGTAGTAGTAAAACGCAACCCATCAATATAATCTTTAATAAAAGCAAACTTCTCCAATATAGTGTAGTTTGGAGATTCAGAAAGATAATAGGAATATCATGTTTGCGTGCAATAGCAACAATTTCATTCGTAACATAAGGAACTATAACAAGTTCATCTACATAAGCATAATTCATATTGGCATCTTGGCCACAAGCATAACAAGCATCAAGTTCATCAGAAAGGGATATTTCAAAAGAATCAACAGGATCATAGCATTCATCATAGCTTTCATCCTTCGGTAAGCACGAAGGGGAATTAAACAATGTATGAGTTGAATAGTTACTCTCATTAGAAGGTGGGAACGGGTAGCTAATCTGCTCTTCCTCCTTTTGTTCTTTGCTCTCCTCCTCATCTTTTTCATCCAATGAGCTCATAGTTTTATCAATTTCTTCTTCCATAGCTTCCTGCAAAATATTAGTCTCTTCTTGGACAGCGAAGACTTTCTCAATAAATACATCAATATCTGAATTGTACTTATAATTCTCATAACAATATTAAGTATAGCAAAGTTTTCAGGTCTATAAATAGCATCATCATAATCTTCATACTTTTCAAACAGAGATTCAATTTCGTAAGCACCCTTAAAAGCAACAAATTCTTCTATTCGTTCCACATCATAGTAATCATATCTACCATTATCATAATAAGCCAAGGTTTCATTATCATTAAATTCACATGAAAAGGGAAGGTGTCGAGCCTTCATCCTAGAGCAACAAGTATAATCATATCTCGAGCATAGACTCCAAGCATACCATGGGAACATTTCAATTTGATCCCATAAGAGGTTTCCTTTTTGAGTCAAGAGATAATCCCTAAAGTATTCACGTTGATCCAACGTGTCTCCCATTATCAAGTGTAATGGGGTTTTCTCAGGATTATCAGAATAGTGTTTAATATTTTTCACATAATGAGCATCGAGGGTTTTAAGAGGTTCCCCATCTCCATGAGTAGCAAGTACAACTAACTTTTTTGCTATTTCGTGTTCCATATCCATAACTAAAGATAGAGAACAAGTTATAACAGAAAGTACAATCTACTTAGTGATAAAGCAAACAAGCACACACGAGAATATTGACCCCACGCTATTGCTCCTCGCCAACGGCGCCAAAAAAGGTCTTGATAACCCACAAGTATAGGCGATCATTTGTAGCCTTTTTTGATAAATAAGAATGTCGAACCCAATGAGGAGCTAAAGATATAACAAATATTCCTTCAAGTTCTATTGACCACCGTACAACTCTATGCACACTTTAACGTTTGCTTTACCTAGAACAAGTATGAATCTATTTTGTATGTGTGATGCTAGAACTACTTTGCAAGAATAAAATTACGACTACTTTGCAAGATAATAAAAGTTAGTTGTTTAGTAAAAAGGTTTTTGTCACTCAAGAAAGTTATTTGTCCCTATGTGATAGATAGCTAAACCGGTAATCATTATTGAAATTTTATATGAGGGAGAGGCATGAGCTAACATACTTTCTGTACTTGGATCATATGCACTTACGATTGGAACTCTAGAAAGCATCTACAACTACCAAAGATCATTAAGGTAAAACCCAACCATAGCATTAAGTACTCTTTACTCCCATACGCAACAACCCCCTTACTCGGGCATAAGCTTCTGCCACTCTAGCCACCCAGCATAAACGAATTATGAACGTATTGCAACACCCTACAGCGGAGATCCCTCATGTTTGCGCAACATGGAGGGCACCATAGGACAACACCAAAATAAAATATACAACTCAAACCAATCACGGTCATCAATCAACCCATAGGACAAAATAGATCTACTCAAACATCATAGGATAACCACATATCATTGGATAATAATATATAGTGTTGAGCACCATGTTTAAGTAGAGAATTGCAGCGGGAATAGAGAGGTTACACCGTTGTATAGATGGGGAGAAAGTTGGTTTTGACGGTAGCAAGATTGTTGGTGTAGATCGTCGTCACGATCCTTGCTCCGACGGCATTCCGGCGCCACGCGGAGAGAGCCCCCCCTCCTTCTTCTTCCTTGGCCTCCCCCTAGATGGAAGGAGAGTTCCCCCTCTGGTCCATGGCCTCCATGGTGGCGGAGGGGCGAGAGCCCCTCCGAGATTGGATCTCTTCCTCTATTCTCTTTTGTTTCGCGTTCCTGTTTTCTGGCCCTTCACCGTTTCTTATATTCCTGGAGATCCGTAACTCTGATTGCGCTCAAATTTTTAAACATTTTTTCCATAAATTATCTTTCTTGCGCCTGAAGAAGAGCCCCAACGGACTTACAGGTTGCCCACAAGGCACCACCGCGCGCCAAGAGGGGAGGTCGTGCACTGGTGTCTTGTGGAGGCCGTGGGCCTCCGTTTGCGTTGATTCCACCTCCCTAAAATCACATATATTCCAAAATATTTCTCCATAAATTTTATCGCATTTGGACTTCGTTTTATATGGATATTCTGCAAAACAAAAAACATGCAACAATCAGGAACTGGCACTGGCACTGGATCAATTTGTTAGTCCAATAAATCATATAATGTTGCCAAAAATATGTGAAAGTTGTATAATATTGGCATGGAACAATCAAAATTTATAGATACGACGGAGATGTATCAATTCTCGAGAGAACCCATCTGTTGAAAGACATAAGATCAACTCCAACAGATTCGCCATATTGGTAGCTTCCACATCGCATATGGAGCTGGCTCTATATGGATATGAAGGCCAATGAGCCAAAAGCGCAAACACAGAATCATCATACTAGATGCCTCCATTTTTTTCATGTGGGACCCATTTTACCAGTGGCTAGAAGACATCTTCCTTCCCCACTTCAACAATCAAAAAATTTGAACTAGGATTTCAACTCGAATTTCAACAACGATTTCCAAAATAGATTTCTAGAAGGATTGTAAAATAGATTTTGATTGATTTAACTACGGGCTCTTCCTTCTCTTGGAAGTGACCTCACAGGTGGGGGAGGCTTCGGCCACCACGACTTCCACGGCTGATGAAGCCATGTATCTAGGGTAGGGTCATGGACCTGTCCAAGATACCCTCCCCAAGGACATCTCTAGAAGAAACTACCTTTCAATCGACCTGGAAGGATTCCACTCGACGGACTCGAAGACACTCGACCATGAAGACTCACTCGACCACCAGGAGATCTAGGGTCACTCTGCACCCAAATGGTCTGTTATTAAGTAGTCTTTATGGCCATGATAGCACTTTATGTAGGGCGTTACCAGTAATGCCAAGCCTTTATGTACTTTAAACCCTGCATAACTGAGGGTCGGAGGGGTCTGGCAGACACTATATAAGCCACCCCCCTCCTCAGTGTAAGGCGTTCGCACCTTTGTAACTCATACGCATATAATCCAGTCGACCGCCTCCGGGCTCCGAGACGTAGGGCTATTACTTCCTCCGAGAAGGGCCTGAACTCGTAAATCCCTTGCGTATACAACTACTCCATAGCTAGGATCTTGCCTCTCCATACCTACCCCCTATTCTACTGTGAGTCTTAGTACCACGACAGTTGGCGCCCACCGTGGGGCCGGTGTCTTAGCGACTTATTGGAGAAGTTGCAATTGTTCCGATCACCTTCATCATGGTTTCTGGCGGAGTTTTGGTCGAAGGCCGCGAGATCCGTCTCGGCGCGCTCACGTTCATTGCCGACGATTCCGATTGGTTCCAAGAGGCTCCACTCGACATCGACGCGCTTCCAGTCCGCGAGGTGACACACTTTCGCGCGTGTGTCCGCGGCGTCCTGCTGCGGCAACCATCGGCCCCATATCGGTCGACCCCTGCGTCGTCCTCCCTCCCTGTATCCCGCCAGCGCAAGCGCTCCACTCGGTCGAGGCTTCAACGGTGGGTGAGGCACGCAGCAGCCCGCCAGTCGGCCACCCCCCAAGTCACGGTGATCGAGCCCGACGAATCTCTCTACGGCCTGTTTGATCTGTCGACTGGCTCCGTAGAGACTGCATCCGAGTGTGACAATAGTGATCTAGTGGCGGAGGTCCTGATGGTCAATGGACCGCGTAGTCCTCCCGGTTTCCGTCGCACCGACGGGGGAGACGGCGGAGGCGACCCAGCGCAGGTCCACGAGGAGTATCAACCCGAGCCACTCACTTCGCTGCAAAGGGAAGATCTTCGCCGCCGGAACATGGATGCTTTACATACTCCTATCATAGGAGAAACCCCCGAGGCTCGTGCCTTGGAGGACACGCGTTTGGCCAACTTGGCTGAGCACACTCGATTGGAGAACCTCCAGCGAGCACTCGACGAGCGCGCGCGGCAGCGAGTTCCAGACTCCAGTCGACGTCAACTCTTTCCACCATCGACTCAGGTATATCGAACTCTGATTTAGAATTTAGCGGCTGCAGCCCGAATAGCAGAGTCGATTCAGCCCTCTCAGTCAGAGGCCGGAAGAGGCTTGATGCAGATCAGAGATTTGCTCCGGGCAGTAGGAGATCAAAATTCAGCTGTATCGCAGTCGCGAAACCGGATTCACAGCAGATCTGTCGCTGCGAATACAGTCCAGTCGGCCCATAGCCCAAGATCGCCCCCGCGGCGTGAGGGGCGTGGGGGTCGGCGTGATCAGTATGATGACCGATTCGATCACGATGATCAACGTCGAGTGCCCACTCCTCCCCCAAGGGGTGGGTCGTACGCCCCTCGATAGCAAGATGACAGACGTCAGCACAGTGTTGGGCGAAGGGTTCCAGTCGATCCTAGGGAACCAGGCTTTGACGCGAGATCCATTATCGTGCAAGGTCTGGTCGACCGGAATAGAGCTCACCGAGAAGGCCAAGGCAGAGATGCCCACCAGCAGCCGAGTTCATGTCTCAGGACCAGAGTGTTTCAGCAGAGCCATCAGGGCCGCAGTGATTCCTCCCAACTTCAGGTTGGCGACTGGAGTTAGTAAGTTCACTGGTGAGTCCAAGCTCGATACTTGGCTTGAGGACTACCGAGTGGCTGTTCAGATCGGCAGCGGCAATGACGAGGTGGCCATGAAACACCTACCTCTCATGTTGGAGGGCTCGGCTAGAGCATGGCTGAATTAGTTGGCACCTAGCAGCATTTACACTTGGGAAGATCTTGCCTGAGTGTTTGTCAGGACATTTGAAGGGACTTGCAAGCGACCAGCAGGGTTGACGGAGGTGCAGGTTTGTGTGCAAAAGTCAAATGAGACCCTGAGGGATTACATCCAGAGGTGGATCACATTGCATCACACGGTGGAGAATGTATCTGATCACCAAGCAGTCTGTGCCTTCAAGGAAGGTGTTAAGAACATGGAGTTAAGTTTGAAGTTCGGTCGGACCGGAGACATGACTCTGAGTCGAATGATGGAGATTGCCACCAAATATGCCAATGGTGAAGAAGAGGGTCGGCTCCGGAGTGGCAAGTACAAGCCGACTGCTCATGAAACCGGAGGAGGGAACTCCAGTCGGAAGCAGAAGCGGAAAGCCGAGCCAGCTGCTCCTGGAGAAGCCTTGGTCGTGACTCAGGGCAAGTTTAAAGGGAAGCCCAAAGGATCTTGGAACCCCAAGAAGGTGAAGGACAAGGAAGGAAACGACGTGATGGATTTGCCATGCCACATCCACACGAAGAAAGACGAAGAGGGCAACTTCATCTACCCGAAACATACCACTCGCCAGTGCCGACTCTTAATCCAGCAGTTTCAGGGGAAACAGCCCAAGGATAAGGAAAAGGAGTCGGACAAGGTCGAGGACAAAGAGGACAGTGATGGAGGATACCCCCATGTCAATTCCACCTTGATGATTTTTGCTGATGTTGAGAGCAAAAGTCGATTGAAAGTTATCAACCGTGAGGTGAATATGGTTGCTCAGGCAACACCTAGTTATCTGAAATGGTCTCAGACCGCCATCACGTTCGACCAGTATGATCATCCGACACACATAGCCACCCCTGGGAGGCAAGCTTTGGTGGTCGACCCGGTTGTCGAAGGCACTCGACTGACTAAGGTTCTGATGGATGGTGGCAGCGGGCTGAATATATTGTATGCAGAGATGTTGAAGGGAATGGGCATTCCAATGTCCAGACTCAGTTCCAGCAACATGAGTTTCCATGGAGTCATTCCTGGGAAGAAGGCTGAGTCAGTCGGCCAAATTGCTCTTGATGTGGTTTTCGGCGATTCAAAGCATTTCCGCAAAGAAAAGTTAACATTTGAAGTTGTTGATTTCCAGAGTGCTTATCACGCTATTTTGGGCAGGCCAGCTTATGCACGATTCATGGCTCGACCATGTTATGTGTACCTCAAATTGAAGATGTCTGGTCCCAAAGGCGTGATCACCATCACTGGCAATCGGAAAAAGGCAGAAGAGTGCTTTCAGAAGGGCTCAAAGATTGCCGATGCTCAGATAACAGTGGTGGAGCTGCAAGAATACCAGAAAAGTGCAGATCTGAATGATTTATTGCGGGCCAAGAAGCCCGCCACAGAGTCAGCGTTCCAGTCGTCTGGTGAGACGAAGCCCGTGCACATTCACCCGACCGACCCCAGTGCTGCTCTGACTCATATCTCCACAACACTCGACTCTAAATAGGAAGAAGCGCTCATCCAGTTCCTCCGTGAGAACTGGGACATCTTCGCATGGAAGCCTACTGACATGTCGGGTGTTCTCAGGGGACTGGTTGAGCATCATCTACGAGTCGACTCAAAGGTGAAACCTGTCAAAGAACATCTTCGACAGTCCGTCATCCAGGAGAGAAAGGCGATTGGCGAGGAGGTGGCTCGGCTCCTGGCAGCAGAGTTTATCCGAGAAATTTACCACTCCGAGTGGCTTGCCAATGTCGTCATGGTCCCCAATAAGGACAAGTCACTTTGCATGTGCATTGATTTCAAACATATCAATCGGGCCTGCCTGAAAGATCATTTTCCTCTTCCCCGCATCGACCAAATAGTCGACTCGACTGCGGGATGTGAGCGCCTGTCTTTTTTAGATGCTTATTCCGGTTACCATCAGATCCGTCTGTATGGACTCGACGAGATCAAAACAGCTTTCATCACTCCATTCGGGTGCTTCTGCTATGTCACCATGCCATTCGGCCTCAAGAATGCCGGAACCACGTTCATGAGGATGATTCAGAAGTGTTTACTCACTCAAATCATTCGGAACGTGGAAGCATACATGGATGATATTATGGTCAAATCACGGAAGGGTTCTGACCTGTTGACTGACCTCGCTGAAACATTTGCCAATCTCAGGAGGTATGATATCAAGCTTAATCCATCAAAGGGCACATTCGGAGTTCCTGGTGGAAAGTTACTCGGTTTTCTCGTTTCCGAATGAGGAATCGACGCCAACCCAGAAAAAGTTGGCACTATATTCCGAATGAAACGCCCCGTGCGTGTGCACGATGTCCAGAAGCTTACTAGATGCTTGGCTGCATTAAGTCGATTCATCTCTCGCCTCGGTGAAAAGGCATTGCCTCTTTACCGACTGATGAAGAAGTCAGACAAGTTTGAGTGGACTCCAGAAGCTAATGCAGCGTTTGCAGAGCTAAAAGCTCTGCTCTCCACCCAGCCGGTGCTCGCTGCTCCAATCAGCAAAGAGCCTTTGTTGCTTTACATTGCAGCCATAGGACAAGTCGTCAGTACAGTACTTACGGTCGAGCGGGAAGAAGAAGGGAAAGCCTTCAAAGTTCAGCGCCCATTATATTATCTTTCCGAAGTGTTGACCCCATCGAAGCAAAGATACCCTCATTATCAGAAGCTTGTATATGGGATTTACATGACCACAAAGAAGGTTGCTCATTATTTCTCTGATCATTCCATTACAGTCATCAGCGACGCCCCATTGTTAGAGATTCTGCACAACACGAGATGCAACTGGTCGAGTGGCAAAGTGGGCGATTGAACTCCCTCCCCTTGATATCAAGTTTGAGGCAAAGAAAGCCATTAAGTCCCAAGCAGTAGCAGATTTCATCGCCGAGTGGATTGAACAGCAACTACTGACTCAAGTTCACTCGGAGCACTGGACCATGTTCTTTGACGGTTCTAAGATGTTGAATGGTTCTGGTGCTGGGGTAGCTTTGGTTTCCCCCCGAGGAGATAAGCTCAGATATGTGCTCCAGATCCACTTTGATTCCTCCAACAATGAAGCAGAATATGAAGCACTTTTGTATGGGTTGCGCATGGCCATTTCACTCGGCGTCCGTCGCCTTATGGTTTATGGCGACTCAGATTTGGTGGTCAATCAGGTGATGAAGGAGTGGGACGTTAGAAGCCCAGCCATGACTGGTTACTGCAATGCAGTAAGAAAGCTTGAGAAGAAATTTGAAGGGTTAGAGCTCCATCATATACCCCGACTGAAGAATCAAGCGGCTGATGATTTGGCAAAGATAGGTTCCAAGAGAGAAGCCATTCCCAGTAATGTGTTCTTGGAGCATATCCATACCCCATCAGTTCAGGAAGATCCTTTTACTGAAGAAGCTCCGCAACCAAAAAGTGTCACAGATCCGACTGAAGTTGAAGTTCCAGCAGTGGTCGACCTGATCATGGAAGCGTTGGTCATAACTCCCGATTGGACAGTGTCGTACATCGTGTATATCTTAAGGAAAGAGCTCCCAGAGGATGAAGAAGAGGCTCGACAGATCGCCCGCCGATCCAAAGCCTTTACCGTAATAAAGGGACAGTTGTACAGAGAAAGCGCGACTGGAGTCGGTCAGAAGTGTATAAAGCCAGAAGAAGGTCGGATAATCCTTGACAATATCCACTCGGGAACCTGTGGCCATCATGCGTCCTCTCGGACCATTGTGGCTAAAGCATACCGAGCGGGATTTTACTGGCCAAGAGCAAATGAAATGGCAAAGGAGATAGTCGACAAGTGTGAAGGATGTCAATTTTACTCCAATATGTCACACAAGCCCGCCTCAGCCTTGAAGACCATCCCACTCGTCTAGCCTTTCGCTGTATGGGGATTGGATATGGTTGGACCACTAAGAACAGGCAGAAGCGGCTTCACCCATGTGCTGGTGGCGGTCGACAAGTTCACTAAGTGGATTGAAGCTAAACCCATCAAGAATCTTGATGCCGGCACTGCTATCAGCTTCATCAGGGAGTTGATATTCAGATATGGAGTTCCACATAGCATCATCACTGATAATGGGTCGAACTTCGATTCTGAGGAATTCAGAGCCTTTTGAACATCTCAGGGCACACGAGTCGACTATGCTTCAGTCGCTCACCCCCAGTCGAATGGACAGGCAGAACGAGCAAATGGTTTAATTCTCAAAGGGCTGAAACCCCGACTGATGCGCGATCTCAAGCACCCGGCTGGTGCATGGGTCGACGAACTTCCGTCATTACTTTGGGGATTAAGGACCACACCTAATCGGTCGATTGGGAGAACTCCGTTCTTCTTGGTCTACGGAGCTGAAGCAGTCTTGCCGAGTGACCTCCTTCACAACGCACCTCGAGTCAAACTCTACACTGAAGATGAAGCAGAGCAAGCCCGACAGGACGCGGTCGACCTTCTGGAAGAAGAAAGAGATATGGCCATGATCCGATCGACCATTTATCAGCAGGACTTGCATCGCTTCCATGCCAAAAACGTGAAGAGTCGAGCCTTCCAAGAAGGAGATTTGGTTCTCCGAGTGGATCAGCAGAAGCCACACAAGCTTGCTCCTACTTGGGAAGGTCCCTTCATCGTCACCAAAGTTCTCCACAATGGGGCGTACCACCTTTACAATGTCGAGCACCAGATTGACAAGCCCCGAGCTTGGAACGCGGAGCTGCTTCGCCCCTTTTATACTTAAGTATTCACTCGGATGAGATGTAATAAAAGTACTTCTGTAGTTTATTTATCAAAGACAAGAGTGTTATAATTTTCCCAATGATTGTTGTTACTTTTGTTCACATGAGCAGTCCCCCAGTGGGTGGCTTAGCTGTGAATCCGTTTCGTCTAAGTTTGTAAAAAAAATCCTTGCCGAGTGGCGAGCCAGCCTCCCACTCGGGGGCTTAGCTGCGAATCCGTTTCGCCTAAGTACTTTCAAATCCTACCGAGTGGTGAGCCAGCCTCCCACTCGGAGGCTTAGCTGCAGTCCAAGTACTCGCCTAAGTTTAACAAAATCCTACTGAGTGGTGAGCCAGCCTCCCACTCGGAGGCTTAGCTGCAGTCCAAGTACTCGCCTAAGTTTAACAAAATCCTGCCGAGTGGTGAGCCAGCCTCCCACTCGGGGGGCTTAGCTGCAGCCCAGTGCTCGCCTAAGTACAAAGACAATGTGCGCTCCGCAAGGAGGACGAGGTACAGGTCGACTGCTACCTTCTCCTTCCGAGCTACGCCACAAATACAATGTGTGCTCCACAAGGAGGACGAGGTGCAGGTTGACTGCTACCTTCTCCTTCCGAGCTACGCCACAAATACAACATGCGCTCCGCAAGGAGGACAAGGTGCAGGTCGACTACAACCTTCTCCTCTGGAAGTACGTCACAAAAAATCCTACCGAGTGGAGAGCAAACCTCCCACTCGGGGGCTTAGCTGCAGCCCAATGTTCGCCTAAGTTTTTGAAAATCCTACCAAGTGGAGAGCAAACCTCCCACTCGAGGGCTTAGCTGCACCCCAGTGCTCACCTAAGTTTTACAAAACCCTACCGAGTGGAGAGCAAACCTCCCACTCGGGGGCTTAGCTGCAGCCCAGTGCTCGCCTAAGTTTTTGAAAATCCTACCGAGTGGAGAGCAAACCTCCCACTCGGGGGCTTAGCTGCAGCCCAGCGCTCGCCTAAGTTTTTGAAAATCCTACCGAGTGGAGAGCAAACTTTCCACTCGGGGGCTTAGCTGCAGCCCAGTGCTAGCCTAAGTATGAGATTCATTCCGCTCTGCAAGGATGACGAGGTACAAGTTGATTGCTACCTTCCCCTTCAGAGCTCTGCCACAAATACAATGTGCACTCCATCCCGACCCACAAGGACGCAAGTTGACTGCAATCTGTGCTTCATTCCTACCTGCAAAGGTGCATCACAAACACTAGCATATATTCTGAGCGAAGAACAATGTTCGTTCGAAGGCAAATGCAAACATGTTCAACGGCAAACCCAAGTTCAGATAGCGTCCTACGGATCCAGAAGTGCTCAGGCACCAAGCCTGTTAAAGTTTATCGGTTACAAAAACCACTCGGCATTCCGAGGCAAATTTAAGGCATCAAGCATAGAAGTTTTTTACTCCTCCTGTGGAGGACTGGAAGACGCGACAAACTCGTCCAGGTCGATTCCATCTACAATCCGAGTGGCGGCAGCAACGAAGGTCTCCATGAAAGATCGGAAGTCATGCTTCTTGGTATTGGCCACCTTGAGAGACGCCAGCTTGTCCTCTCGCACGTCCTTACAGTGAACTCGGACCAGAGATAGAGCAACATCAGCACCACACCTGGCAGAAGACTTCTTCCATTCTTGCACTCGACTTGGAACTTCGTTCAGTCGAGTCATCAGAGACTCGAGGTCATTATGAAGTGCTTCCCCCGGCCAGAGTGCTGTGTCGATGCGCGACGCAGCAACCTTCAGTCTAGCAAGATAGTCGACCACAGCAGCAACACGAGACTCCAATAGGAGCACGTTCATGGTGGCTTCATCCTTCACAGGAGAGTTGATGGGATCCAGGCTTGTCTCCAATCGACCAGTCTCTTCCTCAAAGTTTTGGCAGAACTCTGTAGACACAACCCAAAGATAAGCCAGTAGTTTTGTGGTAAGTCCATAATTACAAGCCTGTCGGGTACAAGGGATTACCTTCAAGCATGAGGAATAGCTTCTTGGCGAGTCCTCCTAGATAAACCTCTAGATCATTCTTCTTTCCTGCCAGTTCACTAGCCTTGTCGCTCAGGGCTATCTTGTCATTCTTCAGTCGACTGACCTCCTTGTTGGCCGCGTCGAGAGCAGCTTTCAGATTGGTATTCTCCTCTTCAAGTTTACTGCTTGAAGCCAGCTTTTCTTCTGCGAGTTTCGTCTTCTCCGAAGCTGCTTTCTGTGCCTCGGTGAGGTCAAGGTCCTTCTTCTTTAGAGCATTCCTCAGTTTATCTGCAAAATGACAGTGAGATCAGACTCAGGAGTGGACAAGAAATAAGGGCAGTCGTCAAGGTTCTCACCAAACAAACCTTTTGCCTCCTCCTTCGCCTTCGTGAAGTTATCCTGGACAAGCTTCAGATCAAGTTCGAGCTGGATATGCTTGTTCTCCAACTCAGTATAACGAGCCACAATCTCGCAAGATTTCTGTGAAAGATCAATCGACAGACGTCAAAGATATGTCACTTCCAAGTGACTAAGAGAAAGATCGTAGTATTTCTAAGACTACAGCCGAATCAAAGTATTCAACTGTAGTCTCGGGGACTACACCCAGTGGGTGCACTCAGCGTGCCCCCACTGGTTCTACCAACTCGGTTCGATCAGTCGACCGAAAGAGACAAAAAGGTTATGATCCTAAACCATAGCTAACTGCCAGCAGTTTACCTCAAAAAAAAGTTCTTAAGACCATAGTCGACTGCCAGCAGTCGACCACGGTCTCGGGGACTACACACAGTGGGTGCACTCAGCGTGCCCCCACTGGTTCCATGATTCCATTCGACCAGATCGAGTGGAGAAAGTAAAGAGAAAAAGTTCAAGGTAGAAAGACTATGGTCAACTGCCAGCAGTCCACCATAGCCTCGGGGACTACACCTAGTGGGTGCACTCAGCGTGCCCCCACCAATCTAGATATTCAATCGACACACCCAGTGGGTGTACAGATACTAAGATCTTCAGAAAGAAAAGTTTTCAGGTACCATATCCTAACAGAACAGGCGGTGATCAACTAACCTGGACATTGCTCTGAAGGGCCGAACTTGCATCATAAGCTGCTTGGCTGGCGTCTCGGATCGCCTTCACCTGCTCCATCATGACCCCTGCCTGGCGTATAGCTTCTTTAGCAGCGCCTGCTTGGTCCTCCGGGACGTGGTGGGTGGAGAAAAGGGAAGGCGGATCAGCACTCGACGATGAAGGGCGAGCACTCGTCAGCGGCACAGCAAAGGATACGGTAGCCCGAGTGACGTTGCCCCCTTCCGGATCCAGCGTTTCAGGTGCTGATACAACCTGAGCAGTCTTGCCAGCTGACGTCTTCCTGTTCATCCTCTGCCTCAGTGGCTCCTCATCGTCATCATTAGGGAGATCAATGATGATATTAGGTGGAGCTACAGAAAAGATTCAAAGTTAAAAATGAAGATCATGTCGACCGAAAGCAAAACTACGGAGATCGTACCAGGGTTGGAAGTGACAGCATCCTCCATTTCTTGATCGTCATGTCTGATTGAGGTCTCAGAAGTAGCAGCACTGCAATTTCATAAATCAGTCGGTCAGCAACGAGTCGACCAAGAGTGTATCCGTGTTAAACAACAAAACACAAGTTGGGCCATTACCCGGAAATAGTGGGAATCACCATCTTCATCTTCGGCAGGGCCTTCGTCGGTTTTGATGACGCCGCTTGGGGTTGCTTCGGCGCTTTCTCAGTCGGCGCCGGAGAGGTCGTCCGAGGACGTTTGGTCGACTGCACAACAGGCACGACCCCCTTGCCGCGCTCGACTGCAGGGTCATGGATGAGCTTGGATCGTCTTTCAATATGGGGAGGCTGGACTTCCTCCTCCTCTTCCTCGTCAGAGCCAGCGTCTTCTTCACCCTCCTCGCCATCTGATTCCCACTCCTCCTGACTTTCGCCTCCGCTCCCTTCCTCCTCTTCGGTCTGTTCTTGCGCCCCGTTGGGCATCGAATACATCTCAGTAGTGATCTGGAAGACAACAAAACAAGACAGAAGTCAGTCGACCGAATGGTAGCAAAGCAGAATGAAGGAAACAGGGTAACGGTTGGAGATACGTGGTCAGACCTTGTCTGGTTCGTATGACTGGTCGAGTGGCGGGATCCTCCTGGCTCCATGGGGGTTATCTTTGTTCCCTGTGATGGAGGTCATCCATCTCTCCAGAGTGGCATCGTCGACCTCCTCCGGGTGAACCCGAGTGGTGTCTTCGGTACCAGAGTACATCCACATCGGATGGCCTCGATACTGAAGTGGCTGAATGCACCGTCAAAGGAAAACTTCCAGAAGATCCATGCCAGTCACCCCGTCACGGATGAGCTGAACTACGCGCTCTACCAACATCTTAACCTGAGCCTTCTCCTCCGGGACCACCTTCAGAGAGGAGGGCTTGTTCACTCGGTCCATGGAGAAAGGAGGGAGTCCAGTCGACTGCCCTGGCGTCGGCTGGTCTTGGCAGTAGAACCAGGTCGACTGCCACCCTCGAACTGACTCGGGAAGGGTCATGACTGGAAAGGCACTTTTACTCCTCATCTAAACCCCAAGACCCCCACACATCTGGATTACTTGAGTTTTCTCGTCATTCGGACTAGCCTTTTTCACCGTCTGAGAGCGACAGGTGAATATGTGTTTGAAAAGGCCCCAGTGCGGCCGACAACCCAAGAAGTTCTCACACAAGGACACGAAAGCGGCAAGATAGACAATGGAGTTGGGCGTGAAGTGGTGGAGTTGTGCCCCAAAGAAGATCAGAAATCCCCGAAAGAAAGGACTCGGCGGTAGAGAAAACCCGCGGTCAACGTGGGTAGCTAAGAGGACGCACTCACCCTCCTGAGGCTGCGGCTGCCACTCCTTCCCCGGAAGCCTCGCTGACCCATGGGGGGTCAGTCCTTCGTTGGCCAGGTCGTCGAGGTCCTTCTGGCTGATGGTCGAGCGGATCCAGTCTCCCTGGATCCAGCCTTGCGGCAGGCCGGCCCGCGACGAGGATCCAGCCCGACTAGACGTCCTCCCCTTCGCCTTCGCCTTCGCCTTCTTTGCCCGTTCCAAAGCCACCGTCTTCTCCTTCACCATCATCGCTGGCGAAGCAGGCACAGAGCAGCAGCGCTGAGAAGGTGGCGAGCGCAGCAGATGAATCTGAGGAAGAGGGAGGGGAAAATGAGGGCGCACTGTTCAAAAAAAAACCCGTCTGGCGCCTTATATGAAGTCGCTTCCGAGTGGCTGACTGCTGGGCCCAGACGATCCTGTCAAATCCCGCAACAGTTGCGCGTGCGATACGTGGCGAAAAAGGTGGCGCGAAGATCGAGGCGTCCCTGCCTTATCCCATCCGAGTACCGCGGCCTCCTCCGCCCCGTGCGCTTCCTGAAATTCGGATCCCGCTAAATCCGCGAACAGCAGAGCAACTTGTCAGACCGGAGATTTCTTCCGATCCGTCATTCGGAAGCCTCCAAGCACAGAAAAGTCACTCGACAGATACAAAGAATAGATCAAGGCGACTGAAAAAGAAGTTGATGCCGCTACTTGAAGTCGTTGATCCGGAACAAGACATACTCATAGCATGAAAAACGGGTCGGAAGAATTTTCAACTCCTTCCTCACTCAAACCTCGATCCATTCGGGGGCTAACGATGAAGCCATGTATCTAGGGTAGGGTCATGGACCTGTCCAAGATACCCTCCCCAAGGACATCTCTAGAAGAAACTACCTTTTAGTCGACCTGGAAGGATTCCACTCGACGGACTCGAAGACACTCGACCATGAAGACTCACTCGACCACCAGAAGATCTAGGGTCACTCTGCACCCAAACGGTCTGTTATTAAGTAGTCTTTATGGCCATGATAGCACTTTATGTAGGGCGTTACCAGTAACGCCAGGCCTTTATGTACTTTAAACCCTGCATAACTGAGGGCCGGAGGGGTCTGGCAGACACTATATAAGCCACCCCCCTCCTCGGTGTAAGGGGTTCGCACCTCTGTAACTCATACGCATATAATCCAGTCGACCGCCTCCGGGCTCCGAGACGTAGGGCTATTACTTCCTCCGAGAAGGGCCTGAACTCGTAAATCCCTTGTGTATACAACTACTCCATAGCTAGGATCTTGCCTCTCCATACCTACCCCCTATTCTACTGTCAGTCTTAGTACCACGACAACGGCCACGCGATCGACGAAAGCTTGTGATACGACAACATTTTTGAAGGCTAGCGTGAGCACAACTTTCATTTTTGCGTCGGTGTTTGTCGATATCCGGAGGAAAGTACTCGAGGGCGACGGGGAGGCAGGCGCGACCGACTGCCAACTCAACCTTAGAATTGTCTAGACACTCGGATAAGTCCCACTCCTTCTCCTAGAACTGTCTAACCAGGGAAAGGTCCGTGGGGAGGGCGCGATTGCACCAACATGGTAACGGAAGAAGAGAGGTTGAGGAGTAGCGGACGATGAAGGGGGCAATGGAGGTGAGGGTGTCGACGATGGGGATGGGGAAATAGAGTGGATGTGGTGGTGCCAATGTAGGGGGCGATGGAGGTTATATACCTGCGAATGGGCACGCTCCAACGAAAAACATGGGTGATTTACCGTGTGCGGGTGGAAAAACGACGCGAAACACGATGACACAACGATTAATTGGTCTTCTTCTCTGGTGGATAAGCGGTTGTGGCATTGCCCGAAGCAGAAGCAGTGGCCACACGGAAGGCCACACCATTGATCGAGCTGTGCGCGGGAGGAACATGTCGAGCTGAAACTTCGCCCGCGTGAGTGGTTGGTGGATGGCGCTCTCCAAGCCAGTGTCACAACCTCCAAATATGAAGGCCCGCTGGCTGGATATGACGCGCGCTCTATAATAATGGCGACAGGAAAGCGTAGGACGACTCTGTTAGAGTGTCATTTTTAGATCAAAATCACCATGTCAACGGTTATTATGCTAATCGGTTCCATACGATGACTCTGCTAAAGTTGCGCTAATTGGGCCATTTGGTAAAGTTATAGTTATGGGCATGTCCCGATTGATCCATTTGGAGGAAGGCATGGGACGATCATCTATCGGCCGATTGCGGTGCAGGCATGCATGTTAGCGTCGCCATTCATAATTACCAATGCATATGTATGCACATGGATACGCCATCATGCGGTGCGTGTACCTGTATAAGGAAATCGCAGGTCGTTATGTGCGTACATGTCTCCTACGTGCTTCCGCAAGTCAAGCATCCATTGCATGTGTACTCCCAACGACCATGTGGTCGATCACAGGCCAATGTTCTCTGGTACTAGTAGTAATAAAATCAGCAGAAATAATGGTCTTCAAATAGAATCAGCTAAAGATGATACTCTAGTGATCTAAACACTTTTATACTTCTTTACAGAGGGAGTACGTACATAAGAAAATCAGCTAAAGATGTAGAGCACGACGCATGCATCAGCCGGCACTCACAACAAAATGTAATTTCATCCCGGTTTGCACGACGCATGTAGAGCACTACTACTTCCATATATATTTGCACTATTTCGTTAAAATATTATAAACTTGTGCTCCCTCCAATCCAAAACCAGTATTGTGGTTTTAGTTCAGAGGGAGTTGTATTTTCGTACCGGGTCTCAACATTTGTGATTTGCGTTTTGCAACCGTCATTTTATTCGCTGAATCAAAATGGATGAAACTGATACAGCAGGCAGAGGGGCAGGTTCCGGACTTGGCGCCACGGCCCATTATCACTAATCGCAAGCCTTTAGGCTACTTTCCATACCACCGATACACCAGGACACTGATACGTGGACCCAACCGAACGTCCGGACCGGATAGTCAGTGAGCCAAGGCCGGGTCAGGAGCCGGTTCGTGGCCCTTAATTTGATATACTCCTCCTTCATGTTCGCTGGTGTCGGGGGGAAGAAGTCAGCAATCGCTGAACCGACCGGAGTAGACAAGCGGACGAAGGGCAGTTCGGTCATTCCAATAAGTGCCGAGTGCCGCAGGGCCCACGGCACCGCAGCTGAGAGTTGAGCTCACGTCTCGAGGATGCTCAAAATTCGTGCAAATACCTTTCGTCAAAAAAAATATCGTGCAAATTGCACGCTTTTGCCTTTTCGCCTTTTGTCTCAAGAGGAAATCAATCCTTGTATGATCCTCAAAAAAGAAAAGAAAATCCTCGTGTAGGATTAAGGCCAATTGAGTCGCACGAATTTGAAAGATGTAGAAACTGTAAAAACCACATGACTATAATATCATATACTACTACTATACCCTAAAAAAAACTACTACTATGAATTCGTACAGAATTCCGAAACAGGGGAAATTCTAATTGTTGTTTTCGTATTGCGCACATGAAGTAAACATAGAAGTTTGATTCGCAAAAAAAGAAAGTAAGCATAGAAGTTTCTTAGGATTAAGGAGATACAGTGTAGGTTGTTGGAGTTCACAAAGAAAAGAAAAAGGAGGTGTGAGCTTTTATTCAGAATCCTATTAAATAGAGAGATAAAAAACGGATACCATTAAAAAATGGTGATCCCAATCCATGATCAAAATGGCTCTCATACAAAAGAGTGTTGCTCTGCATACGATGATTTTCAGACGATGTGTGAACGACAGTGTACATCAGTCCGTCTACGCATATCAGTCAAGTGCAGCCGACCGCTGGATCGGGCATCGTCCCGCTGTCGTGCAGGTTGTGTCGATCGCACAGTAATTTCGTATACAAAATATGCTTTGAATTAAAAAAAAGTCCTCTAATATCTCTACCATCCAAAGGAGTCTTAAAGCATGTGATCCAGATCATTGATGAGTGGTTATCTGAAATTCTCGCACCTTACGATAAACACTTATTTTAGAGTTTTCTCACAAAAGGAAAACAACTATTTTAGAGTTACAAATTTTGAAATGAATCTTAGCTCAGCATCTCTCTCAGTTTACAGGACGTGCGCATACCCCTAGGTCGTCAATTTAACCAACCTAATACAAGTCATATATTACAAAAAATATACCAATATAAATTCCATATGTTCTATTTTCAAACGGTATAATTTTTGTGTTATATAGTTTATATTAGGATGATAAAATTGACAACCTAGGTATACGCGTAGGACTTGTAAACTGAAACGGAGGTAGTAAGAGATCAAATCATGTTTGCTCACAAAGAGGAGGATTTCACAAAAAGGCTGTCCATACGACTTTAATAGTACCACCTCTGTCTTGGTTTATAGGTTCCCTCGTATTTAGTATATAATTTTGACCATTGATTTAATTAATAAATTTCAATACATGTCACCAAAAGTTATACCATCGAAAATTATGTTCAAATACGTTGGTTACATGCATTAAAATTTTGTTCGTTAATCTATGGTCAAAAATTGACACAAAATACGAAGGGGGCTAGTAAACGAGGACGAAGGTAGTAGGTATAGATAGATAAAGGTTTCCCAGCTGCCAGGGCAAAGAACCCTCGTACCCAGCCGCCGCTAGGGTTCCTCCTGCCTCTCGATGGTGGCAGCGGCGGTCTGCCTCGTCTCCTTTGGCCTTAGGTCCATGGAGGTGTGGTGAATCCCGGCCCTTGCGGTCGAGAGGGCTTCGTTTTTGGATGATTTTCAGAGCTTTCTTATAGTTTGTGTCCTGCTCAGAGAGATGAGGCGGCGGTGGCTCACTGAAGATGGAATAAGATTCTCCCTATCTAGCCCCGTCCCTATGTCGCTTCTAGCGTCATTGGAGGGCGTGCAGAGGTTTGTCTCCGATAGATCTCACGAGATCCGGTCGGTGTTTGTCTTTGGTGGATCCACGTGGATCCGGTCCTTGTTCGTGTGTCTACATGTTGGACCCTTCCGATCTAACCTTCTCTTCAACAGCGGCGGTTGCTGTTCTAGTGCGCTTGTTCTATAGGGCTTTAGCGTGACGACTTCCCGACTGTCTGCTACAACAAGTTTTGCCCGGCTCCAAGGAAGGAGGGGCGATGGCAGCGGTGCGCCTTCGGCTCGCTTCAGTGTTTGTGATCGTCGCTGGATGGTCTACGGATCTGGATGTAATTTTATTATTTCTGATATTTGTTGTACTATCATGATTGGTGGCGAATAGATTGAAAGTTTTTTATAAAAAAAGATGTCCACACGCCCAAGGAGAGTGCTAATATTGGTGAGCCTTAAGTTAGTAAAGAGTCACAGGAAACCATGTATAGGTGCACAAAAGATGTGGCGAGAGCATCTATGTATAAACATCAACAAAGAAAGATACATGCTTGATGCTAGTGCATGTTCTTGGTGGCAGGGAAGATAAGAACCCCGCCATCAATTTAGTGTCGACCTGCCATTGGCTCTTTCAAATTTTATCGGCTGGACGTCGAAATCTATCATCATGAGTTTTCTGCCTGTCCAGCCTCCTGCTATTCATCATGAGCTTCTATAGCTTGCCCGAGAAGCTCCACCACGAGATCGGTACGATCCAAGCCCGCTTCTTTCAGGCGGGCGAGGGTGACAAGTAGAAATACCACATGGTGCGGTGGTCTGAGATCTACAAGCCTAATGACCAGGGTGGGTTGGGCATCATGGCATCCAAGCGGATGAACATTGCTCTCCTAACCTGTTAGCTGTGGCGCATTGCCAATGGGGACGGCGGCCTTTGGCTCCAAATCATCCGGAATAAATACCTTGGTGGCCGGCCCCTAGCATTCTGTCAGCAGTCTGGTGGCTCGCAGTTTTGGCAATCGGTCATTCAACTGTTGCATGTCCTGCGCATTGGTACCTTCATCTCGGTTGGCTCGGGTGATGCCACCCTTTTCTGGCTCGACAGATGGGCTGGCGATGCTCTGTTCGCGACCCGCTTCCCGGATCTATTCTCCATAGCAGTCGACCCTCGGGTCTCGGTCGAGACGGCCCTTATTGACTTAGGGTGTCTCCATCGTCTCCATTCCGCCGCCCTTTTGGGGCTGCGGAATTAGCCTCCTGGCATGACCTCTTAGATGTCATTGCTCTCCACGAGGCGGACCTCGCGTCGGCGACCGACCATGTGTCCTGGCGCCTTGAGCCCTCGGGCCGTTTCTCCACGAGGTCCCTCTACCGCACCATTGTGGCCGCCCCCGCCCCAGCCCCCTTCAAGGTGATCTGGACTATCCGTATACCTCTGAAGATCTGAATCTTCTTGTGGCAATGGATTCGGGGCCGCCTCCCTTCCGGTGTTGAGGTGCGTAAACGGAATGGCCCGGGCGACGGGCTCTGCCCCTTGTGTGGGACCCCCGAGGACTCAAACCACATATTCTTCTCTTGTGTCTCGGCCCAGTTTTTGTGGAGTTGTGCTTGCGAGTTGTTCGGTGGAAACTGGTGCCATACCAACTTCCCGAACCTCTTCGCCAAAATCTAGGCCTTGCCCCCTACGCGTCACCACATTAGGTGGCTGACCATAGGGGTACTGGCCTGGACGCTCTGGACGGTTCAGAATAAGCTAGTCATACAGCGGATTCCCCTCCGACGGGCTACTAACACAATGTTCAAGTTGTGTGGTTTCTTGCAGCTCTGGCGGCCTCTTAGCCGCCCCCAGGACCAGGATGCCATCTCCATCATCATCTCTGACCTTCATGTGATGGCTCTCCGATTGGCTCCGCGCTTCCTCCGCCACCTCCTGAGCCTGATTAGTGCCTGTTGGGGAACGTAGTAATTTCAAAAAAATTCCTACGCACACGCAAGATCATGGTGATGGTATAGCAACGAGAGAGGAGAGTGTTCGTCCACGTACCCTCGTAGACCGTAAGCGGAAGCGTTAGCACAACGCGGTTGATGTAGTCGTACGTCTTCACGATCCGACCGATCCAAGCACCGAACGTACGGAGCCTCCGAGTTCAGCACACGTTCAGCTCGATGACGATCTCCGACCTCCGATCCAGCAAAGCTCCGGAGATGAGTTCCGTCAGCACAATGGCGTGGTGATGATGATGATGTTCTACCGGCGTAGGGCTTCGCCTAAACTCCGCGACGATATGACCGAGGTGGAATATGGTGGAGGGGGGCACCGCACACGGCTAAGGAACGATCCGTAGATCAACTTGTGTGTCTATGGGGTGCCCCCCCGCCCCCGTATATAAAGGAGCAAGGGGGCGAGGCTGGCCGGCCCCTTGGGCGCGCCAAGGGAGAAGGAATCCTCCTCCTAGTAGGAGTAGGACTCCTCCTTTCCTACTCTTACTAGGAGGGGGAAGGAAGGGGGAGAGGGGGAAGGAAAGGGGGCGCCGCACCCCCTCCTAGTCCAATTCGGACCAGAGGGGGGAGGGGGCGCGCAGCCCATGCTGGTGAAAGGATCGATATGGTTGACTAGAGGGGGGGTGAATAGGCAACTAACAATTTTTTAAGCTTTTCTTTACCAAATTAAACTTTGCAACAAAATAGGTTGTCTAGATGTGCAACTAGGTGAGCAACCTATATGATGCAATATCAACTAGCACGCAAGCAAGCAAGAGATATAACAACAAGTAAGCTTGTGAAAGTAAAGGCACGAAATAACCAAGAGTGGAGCCGGTGGAGACGAGGATGTGTTACCGGAGTTCCTTCCTTTTAAGGGGAAGTACGTCTCCGTTAGAGCGGTGTGGAGGCACAATGCTCCCCAAGAAGCCACTAGGGCCACCGTATTCTCCTCACGCCCTCACACGATGCGAGATGCTGTGATTCCACTATTGGTGCCCTTGAAGGCGGCGACCGAACCTTTACAAGCAAGGTTGGGGCAATCTCCACAATGATCGGAGGCTCCCAACAACAACAACACCACGAAGCTTCACCACAATGGAGTATAGCTTCGAGGTGACCTCAACCGTCTAGGGTGCTCAACACCCAAGAGTAACAAGATCCGCAAGGGATAAGTGGGGGGAATCAAATATCCTGTGGTGGAAGTGTAGATCGGGCCCTTGTCACCCAATCCCGAGCAAATCAACAAGTTTGATTGGCTAGGGAGAGAGATCGGGCGAAAATGGAGCTTGGAGCAACAATGGAGCTTAGAGGTGGAAGAGGTAGTCAACTAGAGGTAGAAGACACCCCCTATATAGTCGTGGGAAAAATCCAACCGTTATCCACATGTTCAGCCCGCGACGCACGGTACTACCGCACCAAGGACGCGGTACTACCGCGCGGCTGCCCGGTACTACCGTGGGCGACCACGGTACTACCGCGCAGCAACACAGGCCGGAACTAGCCTGACTAAGGGGCAGTACTACCGCTGGCGCGGTACTACTGCTCCCCCTTGCGGTACTACCGCAAGGCAGGAGAGTCACGGCCTGGTAAGGGCGCGGATGAAATAAATTACATCCGTGCCTACTTCCGCTGAAACTGGGGTGGTGCAAAAACCCGACGCGGTACTACCGCTTGCGAGGCGCGGTACTACCGTGGACGGCGCGGATGTAAAAAATTACATCCGCGCCTACTACCGCGACACTACCGCGCTGGACGAGCGGTACTACCGTGGGTGGCGCGGATGTAAAAAATTACATCCGCCCCTACTACCGCACCGGAGCGGCACAAGGCCAGGGTGCCGCGGTACTACCGCACCAAAAGGGCAGTACTACCGTGACACGCCACGGTACTACCGCTTGTACCTGCGGTACTGCCGCAAGTACAGCAGTAGTCGTCAGTTTTCCGCACAACCAAGATAACGACTGGTAGCTCCAAAGTGCAAGGAAAGGAGGGACAAGTGTACGTGTGATTCCACCCTACCTTTCCGACGCGGACCCCCTCTTAATAGTACGGCTCTCCTACGACTCAACTCCACCAAAGAGAAACGTAGAACAACGCCGGCTTCAACAGTCTCCGAGGGGCACCGAATCGTCTTGTGCCTAATGATGAAGTATCTGAGGGACTCAAGGCACACGATTAGTCCGCAAAGGCATTGTCATCAATCACCAAAACACTTAGGGATAAATATGCCCTTACAGCTGGCCGCCCCTCTCTCCTTTCCCCTAAGGCCCATAAGGCCCAATACTCTCCCGGGGGGTTCCGGTAACCCCCCCGGCACTCCGGTTTTCTCCGAAATCACTCGGAACACTTCCGGTGTTCAAATATAGTCGTCCAATATATCAATATTTATGTCTCGACCATTTCGAGACTCCTCGTCATGTCCGTGATCACATCCGGGACTCCGAACAAACTTCGGTACATCAAAACTTTAAAACTCATAATAAAACTGTCATCGTAACATTAAGCGTGCGGACCCTACGGGTTCGAGAACTATGTAGACATGACCTAGAACCATTCTCGGTCAATAACCAATAGCGGGACCTGGATGCCCATATTGGTTCCTACATATTCTACGAAGATCTTTATCGGTCAAACCGCATAACAACATACGTTGTTCCCTTTGTCATCGGTATGTTACTTGCCCGAGATTTGATCGTCGGTACCCAATACCTAGTTCAATGTCGTTACCGGCAAGTCTCTTTACTCGTTCTATAATGCATCATCCCGGAACCAACTCATTGGTCACATTGCTTCCAAGGCTTATAATGATGTGCATTACCGAGAGGGCCTAGAGATACCTCTCCGACGATCGGAGTGACAAAACCTAATCTCGAAATACGCCAACTCAACATGTACCTTTGGAGACACCTGTAGTACTCCTTTATAATCACCCAGTTACGTTGTGACGTTTGGTAGTACCCAAAGTGTTCCTCCAGTAAACGGGAGTTGCATAAATCTCATAGTTACAAGAACATGTATAAGTCATGAAGAAAGCAATAGCAGTATACTAAATGATCAAGTGCTAGGCTAACGGAATGGGTCATGTCAATCACATCATTCTTCTAATGATGTGATCCCACTAATCAAATGACAACACATGTCTATGGTTAGGAAACATAACCATCTTTGATTAATGAGCTAGTCAAGTAGAGGCATACTAGTGACTATAGTTTTGTCTATGTATTCCCACATGTATCATGTTTCCTGTTAATACAATTCTAGCATGAATAATAAACATTTATCATGATATGAGGAAATAAATAATAACTTTATTATTGCCTCTAGGGCATATTTCCTTCGGTGCCTCCATGGCTCTCCGGTGTTACCGGTCTTTTTGTTTCTTTGGGTTGCCGAGCTGTGCCCTCAGCAGAACCTATTGTACTTCTTGTCATGTGTGTGTGTGTGTGTGTGTGTGTGTGTGTGTTGTGGACTTGAGTGTGGTACTTGGTGGTTTGTGGCGGTTTGCTTTATTTATAAAGCGGGGCGAAAGCCTTTTTCGGTAAATCTATTGAACAGGCAAACCAGCTATGACAATAGGTTAGAAGAACATGTAATAGAGAGAGATTAGAACAAAGACAATCATGTAAGATAGTGATGAGTCCATTTATATGCAAAACTACGAATGTGTATTTGGAAAGTAACTTTTTTTTACAATTGATATAGTTGTACAACATTTTGAAAGCTCTAAAGACTGGTTGTCTTTTGACTTGTTGTCTTTTCTCTGGTGTAGAAAAAGATGGGAACATAGATGATCATGTAAGTCAGAGCATAGTTGGTTTGATACTAACAATTGGCATGGTCAAAAGTTACGAAAACACACATATTTCTGAGGTTGGTAAAAAAATAGTAGCCAAAAAATTACTAGCCAACGTTTGACATTTGCTAAATATATTTGCATGCCAATTTTCGACATTGACCAAGCTCTAAAATAGGTGGAACCACAGTGTGCCTTTGAAAAGCCCCAAATTTGTTGAGGCTCGTTATAATAGTATTTTGAAAGCTCTAAGAGTATCTATGGCCAGGCACCCCAAATCCGTCTCAAACTTCTGGGCGGACGGTCTGGCCACAAAAACGTGACCTAGAGGGGCTACTTAAACGGGCCTCAAACACTCGGCCTGACCAGCATCCCTCATATCCAGCCCAAATATGAGGCGGATATGGGGATGCCTGGGTGCGTCCGCCATGTCAGATTGACGATAGGGTCCCACATGGAATCGTCCGAAAATCCGATGGTCTGACGGACGTCTCCTCCACTTGGGGTGTGAACGCCCCGTGGGGCAGCTCTGGCTCGCCGCCCGAGGCAAAATCCGGCTATTTAAGTCGGCCGGAGTCGCCCAACCCTAGCCGCATCCACCTCCTCCCTCTCCGGGCTGCCAGCCTAAGCCCATCCACCACCTCTCTCCCGCTCCATCGCTCTTCCCATGTCGCCCGGCACCGCCATGGTTCGGCAAAAGAAGACCACCTATGCTATGATCACGCCGAAGCGCCAGTTCCAAATTGAGCAGGAGACCCGGGCGAGGCGCACCGCACACATCGCAGCTGAGGCCGAGGAGGAAGAGGAGCAGCAGCCTGCTCCGATGGAGGTGGCGAATCCGAAGGAGGCGGAGCAGCCGAAGGAGGAAGAGTTGGTGTCGGCTCCGGCTCCGGGCTTCAACACAGAGGACACGGAGGCGGAGTTCGCGGTTGCCCAAGCGCTCGATATGGCGGAGCAGCAGGGCATCCTGGAGTCCATCGGTCCATCCAGGTTGAGGCCTCTTTGGAGGCCAACCGACAGTTCATCCGGCAGGAACACCGACGCGCTCTTCGACGAGATCGAAGCGGAGACGGATGCGGAGGCAGACGCGGAGGAGGCGCAGGAGTCGGAGATGCGGCCGCCGCCCATGTACTCGGAGCCGGGCAAGGAGATAGTGGACATTTCCAGCGAAGATTAGGGTAGTATAGGTTATTTGATTTACGTAGTACATGGATTTCATTATTTGCATGCTTTTATATGGATCTAAGGTTTCTAGTATGGGGGTATCCGGCCGTGTCCACGGACGTTTGAGGGATCGGATTTGTTGTCCGTGATTGTAGATGCTATGCATTTGAAACTCATGCACAATTACAAAACTACCCCCAGCCCCTACCTTTTTCTCCTTTTTATCCTGACCTGTCTTTTCTCTTCTTCTTTTCCCCCCTGTTTTGTTTGCTTTATTCTCAACAGGAAGTTACACTCTCGAAAGTCGTCTTTCTCTCACCTCTCTTGGACACCAAGCCAGCACCAAATCTTCCCGGACGGTTTCCACCCCAATCCGCCGGCATTCTCCGGTGGGATCGCGGCCCGGAGCCGATCCGAACAAGCGCGAGTTCACCCGCCCGCGACCCCGTCTCCGCCCGCATTCAGGTAGTCCGCTCCCGTAAGTTTCTTTGATTCGGTTTCTTGATCTTTGGATTGGCAGGCGCGGTTCCGAGTTCGTTTCCTCGGTTCATACGATCTTTTCTTGGGTTTTGGTCGTTCTTCCGCCAGTTTATGCCTCGCTATTCTAGGCTTCTTGCTCGTTCCAACGTTGGATCGTTTCTAGTGTGTACTTCCAGGAAGTTTTTTTCCCCTGGGTTTGTTGATTTTAAAGGCGTTAGGTTCAGAAGCGTTCTACATTCCGAAGTGGAAGTTGACGCCTCTGTGATTTGCATTGGTGATTTAAGTGTTTGTGGAGATAAGCGTTGCGCCATCAGGTGACATTTTCTGAGTTCTTACGACGAAAAATCCCCCAAATCTTAGTACTCCTACTACGTATTGTTGTACAAAACTACTGTAGAGAGTCGCAGCTATTCTTCAGTTGTTTCATAGCAAATGGTGTAATTTTTATGTAAATTGAGATTATTTTGTATGTTTGTGTGGTACTAATGACAAATTAGTTCACGACAAAAAGGCCTATGAAAAGCAGTTTCTCAGTTTGGAAGTTAGTTCACCAGTAATATCCACCGTTTCTGTGTAACATGACTTGGCGTGGATAAATTAGCTCTTAACTTTGTGCCTTATCAGTGGTGTCCCCGTGGTTGTCAAAGATCTGATATTTTGATGTGACATCAGTTGAGATGGCAAAGTTTGCCTAAAGATTGCATTTCCATTTCATGATGTTGACCCAGATAGCCACCTAATGTGCTAAGCCACATGCTGTCACTGTTCCAGGCTTCCAATTTACTATCCCCTATTGTACTTGTTGGCAGGGCAGACACAGCTGTTGGTCTTCTTCCTCGCCAGGGCTTCCATGTGGTGGACGCAATATCCTTGGTGCTAGGATCTGTAACTGAATTGGGGGAGAATGAATGGGGTTTCTGAAGGTCTGATCATCGGTACCACGGTTGGTGTGGTGATAGGGGTGCTGCTGGCAGTTGGAATACTCCTCTGCATGAGGTATCGGCGTTCTCAGGCGCAAATAAGGAGCAGTAGCTCGAGGAGGTCATCGACTATCCCCATCCGTGCAAATGGTGTTAATACATGTGCAGAGCTGTCGAACTCAACTACAGGGCAGGAATCGCCGAGAGAGTTTGAAGATCGTGGACCATCCCTGTGGATTGAAGGGCCTGGAAGGAAGAGCCTAATATCAGCTTCTGGGATACCCAAATATGCGTACAAGTATGTTCCCTTGAGCTTTCTCTATCTATTCTCAGGGTAGAAATATTCATAGTTGTATCATTAACCAAGTCCTACAAAATTTGCTTCCAAATAACTGATCTATTTTAGGATCTTGATGAGTTATTTATTGTCGGTTCTGAAATGAAGCTCCTGTCGTGGGTTGGCTATCCTCTTTTGGACTTTTATATGCCTTGAACTACCAACTCCAAGGGTTCCTTTTTTTAGCTTTTTGTCTTGTTGACATTTCAGAGTGGAAATTTTCCATAGAATGGTGGGAACCGGAGAAATAATGATGGTTGGTTTGTACTAGAAAGAGAAAATGCATACTAAAATTCTACCTGATCTTCTTTGGATAGAATAAACATGAGTGAAGGATAGGAAAACATGTCACATACACGCCCAGTGAGATATTGTAGTTTATAAATATAAGGAGGCTGTGATAAAATGCCGGACCGTAAATATTACTCCCTCCATATCAAAATATAAGACGCTTTTTGACACTATAACGTCTTGTATTTTGATACAGAGGGAGTAGCAAGTAAAGGAGCCATCATAATAGGTTGAAATCAGTTATTATACTTTCTGTAAGTTGTCTCAAATTTTGCTAATTTAAGTATGACCATGGAACCGTATCTTCTACATAACTATGCTGATTTAATTATGATCGCGAAACTGTGTCTTCTTTTAGTTTAATTTAATCTTTGAACATTATTTTCTTTTGTCTAGGGAACTGCAGAAAGCTACCAGCAATTTCACAAAACTGTTGGGCCAAGGAGCCTTTGGTCCTGTTTACAAAGCTGACATGTCATCTGGTGAGATATTGGCTGTTAAAGTACTTGCTAACAATTCAAAGCAAGGTGAAAAGGAGTTCCAAAATGAGGTAAGCTAATGTTTATAGATGACTAGAAATGGGCATGCCTGGTAATTTGATGGATAACTAATTTCAGGTCTTACTTCTTGGGCGCTTGCACCACAGGAATCTGGTGAACTTGGTTGGTTACTGTGCTGAAAAGGGGCAACACATTCTGTTATATGCATACATGCCTAATGGGAGCCTAGCATCACACTTATATGGTATTTATTCTCTCCATCTGGAAATGCGTTTCTGTAATAACACTCCTTACAGTAATTACTTAGGCACATCCGTGCTTTGTTGCTACCATAACTCCGTCTTGTTACAATATATGCGGATTGCACTAGCCACTAGCCCTTTCCATTAGTTCGGACTTTTGGTTGTGTTGGCTAGTGCATGAAGCTTAACATGGTATCGGAGCTAAGGTCTCGAGTTCAAGTCCTGGTTTGCGCAATTTATCTAAAAAAACTGTTGTTGCCCCCCTTTATGTCCACGTATAGGCCTCTTGAGTCATACGTGAGTTTCGCGCGCCGTCGCTCTCTTCCGGTTACACGTGTTGACTTGTCTTCCCGGTCACACGTGAGAGGGGGTGTTACAGTATATGTGGATTGCACTAGCCCTTTCCATTAGTTCGGACTTTTGGTTGTGTTGGCTAGTGCATGAAGCTTAACACGTTTAAACTTTAAAATGTTACAAAAAGGTTTGTAAGAACACGTTGTTATGAAATTCATGAAGTAAAATAACTTATAGTAATTACAGTCTCGCAATGCATCAATATTTGATGCTTTCTCCCTTTTAACTTGATAGTGCTTGATCACTTGGTAAAATAACCACCACCCCTTTAGCTGATTTTATCAGATAAAGAAGGCCAGTGATTTCCATGTGAATGAAGTCAATAGACAATATTCAAGTTTTGTAGTTATGCTTAATGGAGTGATTTATCTTGTCAATCTATCTTTTATAAGAGTGTACATCTACAGCCAGAGTATCACATATTACATTTAGATACTTTTTTTTCTGAAGGCATTCTGTGAATTCAGGTGAAAACAGTGCACCACTGAGGTGGGATTTGAGGGTAAATATAGCTCTAGATGTTGCTAGGGGGTTGGAATACCTACATGATGGGGTAAGCTGTTGTAACTCATAATTTGAAGCATGATCCATGATGTTATACGAAGAGATTACTTCATCTGGCTTAACTTTAGTGCAGGCTGTTCCTCCGGTGGTTCATCGGGACATCAAATCACCAAACATTTTACTGGATCAGTCCATGCATGCTAGGGTATGCTGTACATCTCTGTAATTTGTCATAGTATCCATGACATGTTGAACACTTGTATTCATCTGCAGCAATTAGCTATAACATTCTGATTATTTGTTTCTCAGTTTGCACCTCTGTATTCTTAACTCATACTTCCGACATTTGGTTTGTACTTTATCCTGCATACAGCTATACACTGGAAGCAGCATCGTGACTTTGTTTATGATGTTGTATTGTCATCATTTGTTCTTATCCTGCATAGGGCTTTAATTTAAAGTTAAATACCAACTTATTAATGTCTAGAAGCATAACCAATGTACTCCCTCCGTCCGGGATTACTTGTCATCAAAATGGATGAAAATGGATGTATCTAAAACTAAAATACATCCAGATACATCCATTTCAATGACAAGTATTTCCGGACGGAGGGAGTAGTAGCGTACTTACTGAATATGCCGAAGAAAACTCATGGAACATTCTTTGCTTAATCAGCCTGTTTCTCAAATAGCCTAATCTTATAAAGAGATATGAGCGTTGCTCAGTTGGCTAGAGGTGCGAGTGTGTGCCCAGCTTACTTGTGCTCGAGGCCTGTCCTTTGCGGAGTATGCTCATTATTTCATTTTCTAATTAAAAATGTCACAGGTGCTAGTGCCCATTGGCTGAGTTCTTTATATAAAAATACACATGGAGAGTCTTCTGATATGTGTTTAGATTAGCCTTTGCTTATAAAGATACATAAGTTTTCTGATGTTCAAAGATAATAGGTTTGCTTGCAGCATTCCCTCTGTTGCCTTTCTGTTTGGAAGTTTTATTCCTAGACATGGGGACATTCTTTCTTGGCCAGGTTGCCGACTTTGGATTGTCAAGAGAAGAAATGCTTACTAGAAACGGGGCCAACATACGTGGAACTTATGGATATCTTGATCCGGAGTACGTGTCCTCACGATCATTCACAAAGAAGAGTGATGTGTACAGCTACGGTGTTCTGCTATTTGAACTGATCGCTGGCAGAAACCCTCAACAAGGTTTAATGGAATATGTTGAGCTTGTAAGGAAGCCCCCCTTTATTTTAGTTGCAGAATTTAGTTTCTGAGACACTATCGTTGTAAATGCTGACTACAGTGCAATCTATGATCAGGCTGCAATCAACGCTGATGGCAAGACTGGGTGGGAGGAAATTGCCGACTCTCGGTTAGAAGGCGCATTTGACGTGGAGGAGCTCGATGACATGGCTGCCGCAGCTTACAAATGTGTAAGCCGTGTCTCCCGAAAGCGACCATCGATGCGGGATGTTGTCCAGGCACTGATCCGGGTGGCAAAACACAGCCACAGTAGCAGGAATCATCATGGCAGGAGGCTTCCACCGGGCAGGACGGATGACGAATCTGTTGACCTTGAGGCATCAGAGGGTCAGTCATCTGCCTCTGGCCATCAGAGACAGGAATCGGTTGGCAGTGTCTCTGAACTTCCGGACGTCTGACTGAAATTAACAAAATTTCTCCCTACTGTTGTTCCTGGCTCGTCTTCGTTCGATTTGTGAAATTCTTTTGTTTTGTTGATACGAAAAGTACTGGATCAAGCATGGAACTAGTGGATAGGAAGGTGAAGTTTTGAGCAGTTTTGTGTATGGTGGTGAGTGCTGACTGGTGTCGACTGTCAATAGCAACTGTGTTGTATAGCTGCACTGTAACTACTTGATAAATAGAAGCTGATTGTTACCATCATCTGGTCTATATGTTGCACTAGATGATGTGCTGGTTTAATCCTTTCATACAACAACTGCCTTTTTTTTTGCGGGTATACAACAACTGCCTTGCGGAAAAGCAAGGATCTTCTGTTTGGCGAAGAAGATTGAATCACAGATCAGTATGGACCAGTTTCTGTCTAGTGAAAATGGAAATGTGATACTTGTACGTTTTGATCGAGTGCTTTAACATATCATAACCATCAGACAGAATGCTTTCGATACGAGTAAATCGCTTTTCTCTCTTCCCAATGAAGAAAGAAAAGGCGATCTAGCCAGCTGCCCGGTCCTTCCGTCGATGACCCAGCGGCTCCCCTCCGGGTCGTTGGTCGTGAGGGGGGCCATTGGATCCACGAATGTGGATTGTGTAACTTTAGGTTTTAGGACCTACTCCCTCCGTCCGGGTTTATTAGGCCTAAAAACAACTTCTCTTAGACCAAGACACATATTAATTTGCTCACATTAATTTTTCCATTCCACTCCCAATGCACTCTCTCACATGCATGCAACCAATGAAAAAACATGTATGAAGTGTATTAATTTCTCAGCCATGGCACCAACAACAACGGCTTTCAATGCAACCAATGAAATAGTTGCATGCATGCACCTTTAGAAAGCGAGGCCTTATAAGACTACCCACAATGGGAGTAACATAGGTAGTAACATCACACATATCTAGATAAAATAGATGATGTGGCAAGCAATAAATGAAGAAAGAGAGGAAAGTGGTAACATAGCTAGTTACTAGTAGTAGCATAGTTCAAAAAAGCGCTAGACGTTAATTGTGCGTTTTGCCACCGCCTTGCGCTTTACTGACCAAAGCACATGCTTATGCGTAGTTATGCATAGATTATGCGTAGTTATGCGCAATGCGTTTTGCCAACGCCTAGAGCCTAGGCGCGCTTAAGCGCTCGCTTAGGCGCGTCTTTTTTAACTATGAGTAGTAGTAGTAACATCACACATATCAAGGCAAGATGTGTCTATAGATTAATAAATGAAGGGTTGCATGTTATCACACATATGTTACTACCCATTATAGAGGTAGTAACATGTCGATGTTACTACTCTATGTTACTACCCATTGTGGCTAGTCTAAAAAGGGACATGCTTGTGATGCTGAGAGGTCTAATAAACCCGGACGGAGGGAGTAGTAGCTTAGGTTTTTGGTCGTTCATCGACTTGGCTTTGGTGATGGCGATGGCGGCGCTGAATAAAGAAGTTTCAGATCCTTCCCTGACGAGGTGATCGGTCCTATGGTTGGGAATGGATTTGAAAACCAGTCTGTTCAAGTAAGGGTGACGTGGCAGCGGCATCCTCGTGGTGGACTTGTGTCTTCGGGCTCCGCCATTACGACGGCGTTTGCTTCAACATTGGCGTGGAACTTGGGAGGTGGTCCAGGAACGGATGCAGGTTATGTTTTGCATTGGCAGCATCTGGAAGATGGTAGATCATATGTTGGGTTCGTGTTTCGTGGCTGGCAGATATGGTTTCCTCCAACAACTATTTAGTCGTGTGGTGGTGCCAGATCTGACGTGTCTGGGATGTTGCTATGTCTGATTCGTTCAACGATGATGGCTCTTTTGTGAGCCACCTTGGAGGTCCGCAAAATTGCATATCAGCATGAAGCCGCGTCAAGATCAGGTGAGGAGGTGATTCGTAATTTTTTTTTTGTTTAGCAACTGTTGTGGTAATGTCGGAGGCACGTGGCGGGTGTTGGTGTCAAAGCTCAAGGGTTTCTTTGGTCTTGATTGTAATTTTCTTTTTTGGCTGGTGTTCTTTGCTCAAAGGCTAGTATTTTGTTGTCTTTACATGCATTGTACTATGATCTTTATAGTATAAATTAGACACGTATTACATGAAAAAAAAAGGCAGAAAGCCTTCCAAGTTCGGACTACTTTATGCTATTTGACACCACTTGACAGAATTTAGAATTAACATATGAATTTGCTGAAAGATCATCAGCATTGTTTGTTTGGCAAGCATTCACAACAAAACAGTGATGAATCAATCAAACGATAATCATATTCCTTTTTGTGCAACTTTGATACAAGTCGGAGCCTGATGCTTCCATGAGTTGTATATATAAAGGTAAAAGGACGAACCACAAACTGAAAGATACGGAACAAGAAAAGCAAGCAAGAAAAGAATGGTCATCTCCTGGGAGAAAGTATCAGACTGTATAGTTTCACTGGCCAAAAGCATGGCGCACAATGCCTACTGGCCTAATGAATTTCGTGTGCCGCTGCTGTGGCGGTGACGTAGTAGGCGACTGTGATCCCCGCATGGACAAAGCACATGATCCCTCCGAGGCCCAGGGTCTTGCCGTGCACGAACCCGCACGATGTCTTCGACTTGGAATTGGACATGGCCCCAGCAAGCAGCAACGAGAACCCAACGATGAGAGCGATCCTATTAGAGCATTCAACAATAGTTATTAACTGTAAACTATTAAGACCAGAATATTTTTACCGACAGAGCTGTAGCAATTCCAAGACCATGGTCTCAGGTGGTTATTTGTCTGACTGAGTGTATAACTATCATGTTAGAATTGTCTTCTCTGGCTTAATGAAATGTCGTGCAACCCTTTTGTGTGTTCTCAAGAAGAAGAAAAAGGTGCATCTCATATCTTATCATGATTCTACTTCCACAAATGAAGTGCCGCTTTCCCACAATTTTTCTTTAAGTCACTTATGGATTTGCAAAATAATGTTTTAAGGTGAGAGCGAAGTTACCATGAGAGAATTATAAGAGTTGCTGCGAGTTTCCTGTTGATGGATGCCCGGATAAACTCCAGCTGAGAGCAGATGCAGGCACAGCCGCCGAGAAAGTTGGCCACTGCATGAGCAACTACCAGGAACACTGCTGCCGCGAGCCCTAGCTGGTATGCTTTATACACCGGTTTCTCGCATTGGATGAAGAGCACTGTCACCTTTTTAGTCTGCCAAGAAGATCAATTGAGAGCAGACGTCAGATAGAACTATCGTTTGAAGCACCTTTAACTACTCTACAGTAACAACCGATATAGCTGAAACAGCCGAAAACATCAGTTTAATCAAACCCTTGTTTCAAAATAGTACATCTCATGAAGAAAATCTGAGTGCAACAGTACCTTGTTTTGTGCAGCCTGGGCCTGAAGTCCTAGTATGCCAGCAGTGATATCCAGGGCTAAAACCAACACACAGACAATGACAGCGGCTATCATTTTGGCCATCTTGTATAGCTGTATTCTCAAACTTCTATCAGCTCAGAAGTGGTGGGAGGAAAGATTGCCTGCTTACAATGAGGGGGGTTGTGGCCCTTTATATTGCTAAGAGCTGAATAAAGAGACCAGGGCAAAAGTGCAACAGGAGAATTTTCTCCATCTATGACGCTGTTAGAAACAAGCTGTCAAAAGATGCTCAAAGTGTTATACTTTCCTTCGATCCTTTGTTGCATCTGAGCTTTATTCCTTCCTTGCAGGACACAAGTAAATATTGGCATCTCCAGTACGAAAGACACCCCATCACATATTCAGGCTACTTTTGCAGATTCTTCTTTCACACAAGGTTTGTAAAGCCAGTGGAAAACCGAAAACGCAGGGAAAAGTATCGATCTGATGTACTCAAAGAAAATGCTTTTCTTCTTAGCACGCCATAAAGGTTAAGAGTGATAAGACGGTATTTACCAAGACATGAAAACAAGTTTTGACGCCAGTGAAATAACAAGGAAAGACGCAGCAAACATGCATATCAATGAGAATTAAACTTGTAATTTACCTTTCCAAAATCTGAAATGGATTTAAAACTTATAAGCTTACCAAGCCCTGTATGCTGACTAATTTTGTTTAGCTTCAGAACCTTCAAACATTACCAATTTACTTTTCCCAGTTTTCCCAGTCCAGAGTTGGCTTCAGAACCTCCGACCGTCGGCCATCGGCAAATTTTATTTAGCAGTATTTTTGCTATATATTTAGTCAAGAGCAGACATGACAAGGCAAAGATATAAGGAAACCTCATGAAACCGGAAAATATGCTTTGATTAACGATCAATGAGTCAATGAAAGAACAATGCCAGCAGTCATATGCCATGTTTTGAGTATCACACTTGGTGGGCAACAGAAAGAACATCTAGGAAATAACTTGCAAGTCAATTGCAACAACTATGGTGTAGATTTCACATTCGATACTTCAGAAAGTGAATATACTGATTAATCATAAATTGCTTTGCTTTAGTGGCATCAAATTGCAGTGCAAGGAATTAACATGCCTTTAGATAAAGCCAAGGCTGAATAATCATTCAGTTGGACATACCTAGCTACCAGTAGTCACCACAAGAGCATGTTCCAAGTTTGAAATGATGAAACCTGCTAGCATCTCTTACGGTAATCTCTCTCTTCGTAACTTGTGTTACAAATTTGATTACATTGTGGCAGTCATGGCACAACCGATGGCTTTGGTTGATCTTCAAGGGAGCAGATGGAGATGTGCTAATAAGGCCAAAAGCAACAGCGAGTTTTTCACTATGGAACATTTTCAATGTCTTCTGCTCATCAGGGAGAATATCAGGGAGCAATTCATCCTCCTCAATAACATAACCAAGTTCTTTTATCACCTCCATTAGTGTATCTAGCCTTTGGTAGATTTCTGAACTTCTGGGGTTGAGACTATCATTAAAGAAAAACCTGTGATCTTTTTTCTTGACTGTGATCCAGCTACAAGCAGCACTCATATATAACCCCGCCCTCTTCAAGGTGCTTACTACAGTCAAAGCTTCATCCCGCCTCCCAGAGTTCATATACAAGTTGAGAAGCACAATGTAATTGTTTACTTTCTGAGGTTCCATCGCCAAGAGTTGCTCCTCAGCTAATCTAGCAAGCTGAGTATTTTTGTTCATCCTACTAGCAGTGAGCAAGGCTCCCCACATGTTGGCAGTTGGGGAGACCGGTGATTTCCTTATCACTGAATAGGCTTCATCTAGTAGCCCTTGCCGCCCAAAAAGTTCGATAACACAGGCATAGTGCATTGCACGTGGTTTAGTTTTTGGATTTTGGGTCATCAATTGGAAAATCCTCTTCCCTTTGTCAATAAAGCCAGAAAACCTACATGCATTTAGTACTCCTAGAAATGTCACATGGTTTGGAGCAATGCCTTCAGCCAGCAGTCTTTCAAACATCTCAATAGCCTTACTCCCCATGCCATGGTAGCCGTACCCTGCTATTAGAGCATTCCAAGATATCAGGTTCCTGCTAGGCATCCTCTCAAAAACATGCCTTGCATCTTCCATCTGACCCCACTTGCAATACAGATCAACAAGTGCCGTATTCCCGACAATGTCCATTTGTAGTCCACTTTGAATCAGGCCCGCATGGATTTGCTTTGCATGCTCCAGCAGACCCAACCTAGAGAAAACCCTGAGCATCGTCGAGAATGTGAACTGATCCAAGCCGGCACCACTCTCTCACATATGGTGGTACAAGTCCAATGCCTCCTCACTGTGCCCATGGAGCGAATACGCTGCCAGCATCGTGTTCCACACCACGACACTCCTCCATGGTATCCCATCAAACACCCGCCCCGCTTCGTCAATCCGCCCGCACTTACTATACATGTCGATGAGTGCACATGGCAGGTATTGGTCCTCGCACATCCCCATCTTGGCAATGCAACAATGCAGCTCCCGTCCAGCATGCACCGACCCCAACACCGTGGCCGCACGGACGGCCACCACGACAACCCTCGGCCCAGCACCCACACCCACCTCCTCCCAGAGCTCCCCGAAAAGCGCGAGCGCCGCACGGGGACGCTTCGCATCAACCAGCCCGCCCATCATCACCCCCCAGGTGACCCGGCTCCTGGTCGGCATTCCATCGAACACCTCGCGCGCCTCCACGAGCATCCCGCACACCAAATACATGCCCAGCACCCGGTTCCACATGTACTGGTCGGGCTGGAACCCGGAGCTCTCCATGTGCCAGAGTACCCCTGCCGCGGAACCGGCCTCCCGCAACGCGGAGGCGGCCGTGACCAGCGCGTCATAGGTGGACGCTGGCAGAGCCACGAAGGGGGCGCCCGCGCGAGCGTCCCGGAGCGCGTCGCAAGCCTCCCGGTGACGCCCCTCGGCGACCAGCCGCTCGATGGCGGCGCAGAGGGAAGGGAGGTGGACGGGGCTGCCGCGCCTGCGGCTGTGGAAGGGCGCCTGCCGTGGGAGCTGCGGCCGTGGCTTGAGCGCTTGGGATTCCACCGAGCATGCGGAGACGGTGTTGGCCGTTGCCGTGGCCGTGGCTTTGGTGGTGGTGCGGTAGTGGAGTGGGAGGCTGCGGAGGGGAGTGAGCTGCAGCTCCATGTGGATTGGAAACCGAGCCGAATTCGGAAGGGAGTGAGCTGAAATTTGCAGAAATGGTGGTGGATTTGAGCCGAACGGCGAGGTTTTGGGGGTTCTGGGTTGGGTTTTGTGCAAGTGGAGGGGGAGCCGAGAGAAGGAGCGGATATCGTTTGTGAGTTCGAAAGTGTCATTCTAGTCCATGCTCCCCTATAAAGTAGCAACAGCAGTAGGAGCAGTAGGAGCAGCAGCAGCAGTGAGAGCAGTAGGAGCAGCAGCAGTGAGAGCAGTAGGAGCAGCAGCAGCAGTACATTTATGACACATATTACCCTAGTCATTAGTGTAACTTCTATTGAAATATCAGATTTTGAAGACTTTTAACACGGTTTTATCCTGATTTTGATTTTGCTTATTTATGTTAGAGAGGATCGGCATGTTGCGCCAATAATTCGTAAAAAAATGTGTAAAGATCAGAAGACATCATTGAAGATCATGTCCGGACTTCTCTTGTCCATCTATTCCATTCCTCCTCCTCGTCCACATATTTTTGGACCCTGGGTGTCATCTCACACCTTGCCTAATGGACATGCATGAGAAAACGAGGGTCCAAAGCTTCTAAACGAGGCACTATTTATACTAGATCATCCATTGGCAAACTTAATTGCTCACATGAACCCCGGAAAACTTATCACGAAATATGGCCGCTCTTATTCGTGCCTAACAAAGGGGCGCAATTGCATGTCACCACGTCTTTCCCTCAGGCGTGTTTGACTTCTACTGCCATGGTCCTTGACCATGCCGTCGACGTGGCATGGCTTTGATCCGCCTAGATGTAAGGTGTGTCATGTATTTGAACACCTGGCTTCAATTATGGACCATCAGAGAATCTTCAAGAGTTTTGATTCTTTTTTGAGTTATATTATTGAACGGCCTGATTTGCAACATTATTGTTGAACCATTAGGCGTGTTTGTATAAGTCCTAAGGCGACTATTTGTTTGGTACATCAACATCATAGATTCGCCCGATGATACAACAACGATTAGTAGGTGATATAGCCAAAAAATGGCGCATTATTGATTCCCACTTATTGCCAGTTCATTAGGTTTGGATTCTATGTGCGTTTGACTTGCCGATAGGTAAGGTGTGGTCTTGCAAAGTGCATTGTGCCTAAGTAATAGTCGTGTGTGTGACATAAAATGTTCACCCGCTCTGGTTTGGGGCTCGTTTTCTATTAGGCGTGACCCCCTTCCCACCCCCCAAAAAAAGCACTTCAAGCCCTCCCGTTATTTTCTAAATTCACAGGGTACTCACCGATCGTCGCATACCGACCTTGTTGGCGACCGTGTTATCGAGGAGTGTGTGCTGGGGCTGAAGACCTCAAACCCCACACTGCCGCCGATGCATATCCACCTTGCCAGTGTCCGTGTCGCACTGTCTCCCTCCCTGGCAAAAACAGCCTCTTCGCCAGCCCGAAACCGCCCGTCTGCGCCTCTCCCAAACCCCTTTCCATCGTACCTCCCTCCCTCCCCCCCCCCCCACCACAGACCCTAGCCAGCACCACCTGTCGCCGATGCACATCCACTCGGAAGTCATCTAGCCCCTAGAAATATCTCTCTCCCAACAACACCCCAACCCTACGACGCGCTGCCGCATACCCCAATCCCAAAACCCCAATAGTCGAGCACTCGTAGGGTCGAGAGGCCGCAACCCCCAACAAATCTGCTGAAATTTGCAGGTACTTGTCCTAGTGTATAATGTATGAGCTATGTTTTTACAATGTGTTAGTACTTATGAAAGCATATATGTTTTGAGGTTATAAATTAATTGTATATTACATATCCCGTTTGGGAAATGTTGGCGTACAAAACAATATTGTATGTTGTATTCTATAAAGAGTGCCTTGCATTACGGTATGACCAACCTCTTCTTGGGAAACATAGTAAAAACAATAAAATTTGGCTACGAATAAAATCTGAAATCACTTGAAGATGCAAAAGGGTTTAGATCTGATCTTTCCGAGCTACGCGACGGAGATTAAAGATTGGTGAAGATGTCGATTTAGATTCTCGCAGCTAGGATTAAACCTCCTAGCGAATTTCTCCCTCAACTACGGGTACATCACTTTGATCCCCAAAAACAGAGCCCCGGAATCTGTCAATGATTTCCGGCCTATCACACTGCTGAACTGTTGCCTTAAGTTGATCACCAAAGTTCTAGCTAACAGATTGCAGAGAGTGATCTTGAAAATTGTTCATAAAAACCAATATGGGTTCTTGAAGGGACGATCCATCCACGACTGCCTTGCTTGGGCTTTCGAGTATATACACCAATGCCAAGCTTCTAAGCGCGAGATAGTTCTCCTTAAGCTGGACTTTGCAAAAGCATTTGATACAGTGGATCATGCGACCATCATTCAGATTATGCAGAGTATGGGATTCAACGACAGATGGATATCTTGGTTTAAATGCATCTCTTCCTCTGGCAAATCTTCGGTGCTACTCAATGGCGTACCGGCGAAACAATTCTGGTGCAAATGCGGGGTTCGGCAGGGGGACCCTCTCTCCCCTTTCATCTTTGTTCTCGCTGCGGATCTTCTGCAAACGGTAATCAATGCAGACCTAGCTCATAATCATTTGCAACTGCCTATCCCCTCGACTGAGCCATCTAGCTACCCGGTCATTCAATATGCCGACGACACGATAATACTCCTGCCAGCATATTTGGATCAAGCAGCATGTTTGAAAACGATCCTCACTGATTATGCGGACTCTGTTGGTCTACACATCAACTTCTCCAAGTCTACTCTGATCCCCATTAATACCCTCGATGACAAATGCCGTGACATTACTAATATCTTTGGTTGTACCACTGCGTTGATGCCATTCACCTACCTTGGCCTACCCCTTGGTACTACTAAACCAACGATCCTCGACATGACCCCCTGGATCTGCAAAGCCGAGAGCAAAATCACAGCTGCCATGTCGCTCATGTCCTACGCAGGCAAACTGGCGCTGATGAACTCACTTGTCACATCACTGGCTATCTATCCCATGGGTGTTCTCCGACTCCCTAGAAAAATTGTTGAACAACTGGACAAGATTCGAAGACATTGCCTTTGGATCAAAAAAACAGATGCTGGTGACAAGTGCAACTCCTTGGCTGCATGGGACATGGTTTGTCGCCCTAAGGAGAAAGGTGGCTTGGGCGTTCTCAATCTCAAAATCCAAAACGATGCTCTGTTGCTCAAACTGCTACACAAATTCTACAACCAAATGCACATCCCTTGGGTTAGTTTGCTGTGGAACACCTACTATGTGGACACCATCCCGCATGCTTCTCCACCTTGTGGCTCGCAGTGGTGGCGTGATTTGATCAAGCTTATGCCAACGTACCGAGGTGTGACCAAGGTCCAAATCCGTAGCGGAGAGACAGCCCTTTTTTGGAAAGATGACTGGTGTAATCACATTCTCGAGGAACAGTTCCCTAGGGCCTTCTCTTATACTACTGGGGAAGATGCCTCAGTCCGTAGCATGCTCACTATATCTGATGTTCGTGAAGCTTTTCACCTACCCCTCTCAACCCAAGCCCATGATGAACCCAAGCCCACGACACTCTCAGATGAAAGAGATATTTCGACATGCACCTGGGGTTCGGCAGCTTTCAAGACTACGGCGTACTATAAGTTTTGCTTCAGAGAGTTTCAAGTACATGAGGCGTTTCGTTGGCTCTGGAAAGCTAAAAGTGTCCCCAAGCTCAAAGTCTTCGGTTGGTTCCTTCTAGTTGATCGTCTCAATACTCGCAATATGCTCAGCAGGAGGCACTACAACCTTGGGACCAACCTTGATTGTCTCCTTTGTGGCGAACACATAGAAGAAACCCTTGAGCACCTCTTCTTTCGATGCTCTTTTAGCACTCGTTGCTGGCTCAAGCTCAATATAACCTGGCCTGCCACGGGCGACCGGCTGCATATGATGAAATACCTTAAGACGGGGAACCATCGTAAGATGATCATGGACATCTTCCTGGTTGGCACATGGAGCTTGTGGAAGGAGAGAAACAATAACTATTTTAGGAAGGTGGGCCCCTCGGTTGACAGTTGGCAAGCCAGGTTCAAAAAAGATTTTGTCAACATTGCCCATAGACTCCCTGAAGACAAGAGACACCTCATCTCTGCCATCCTAGCCTCTGTACCATAACTAGGTTAACTGGTTAGCTAGGTTAACTTTCAGTTTTGTCTTTGTACTGGTTTAAACCACTACACCAACCCCTTTGTACATTTGTAACTTTTTCACCCCCTGGGGGCTTAATATATTCATGCAGTAGGGCGTGCTCCTACTGTCCAACCTTCAAAAAAAAAATTCTCCCTCAAAGTGGTTCACCAATCTAGCACCGAAAGAATGATGCCTCTATGATATCCGCACATACCAAAATAGTGGTTCAATAGAGCTTCACAGTCCAGAACAAAGAACTGCTGAGAAAACTAGGGGATGAGCATCCTAATGACGTTTCGATCTAGAGCTGATCTAGATCGGAGAGAGAGAAAGGACGCATCCGCGAGGAGGGGATCATCCGAGGGGCTTGACGTATCCCTTAGTGCGCCCCTCCCGGCCTATATATAGGTGAAAGGGCCAAGGGGTTCGACCATATGGGGGAGAGAGTCCTTCTCCCCTTGCGCACCTCAAATCCTAATCCTAGTAGGACTCCTTCCTCCACTTGCCAAGACCTCTCTAGACTCTAAGGGGCTACCACCTTGGGACAGTTGTGGCGGCTTGCCCCCAAGGCAAAGGGGGTTTGACCCACTAGTAACTTTCCAAAACATTCTAGAAGCTTTTGAAATCTTTCGGACCCTTTTGGAAGCTTCCATCACCTTCCACGACATTCTAGGCACTTTTAAGACCTCAGAACACTTTCGGGATCATTCCGAACACTTTCATAATCCATTATCTCATTCTCGTTTATTTCTTAGTTCTCTAACCACTAATCATTAAGTGTGTGACACTACAGGTTCGGTAATATGCAAACATGACCTGGAACACCTTCGGGTCAATTATCAATACCGAGATCAGGGCATCCATATTGACTCCTACACATACACAAATATATTAATCGAGTGAACTATTGGAAATATTCCCTAGAGGCAATAATATTGTATTATTATATTTCTATGTTCGTAGTTAAGAGTTTATATTCTATGCTATAACTGCTATGATCCTGGAATATGTGATTCAATGGAAAACTCATATGCACATGTGGAATGCTAAACGGTAGAATAGGATTCCTAGTCTCGCCACTAAGACTAGCTTAAGTGTTGTTAGCGGTCACGTTTTCTGGATCTTGAGATATCGTTAAGTGTAATGATAGTCTCAAAACAACATTGAAAATATGACGTTAAAAGAATGATCTTATTGAATTAACCCAAACTTGTTTGTTATACTTTGAGATAATATCGTCAGAAGTCAATTGTTATAACACAGAGTGTTAACATTTGATTTAGTTCCTTAGACCATGAGAGTATCGTAGTCACTTCTTACCAAACGATGAACTTTGAGGTTGCCCAAATTTCATCTGTAACACAGTGATCATAATGACAACTTACAGGTTCATTGAAAAGTTTGACAAGGGACTAGATAGCTCGAGAATGGAATTTGCTCCTCCGACGATAGAGAGATATTCTTAGGACCCTCTCGGTACGGCAACATCCATCATTGTGTGGCCAAAAATAGGTGACTGTGTCTTGGGGATGACAGAACACGTCAATGAGAAAGAAGAACAAACCGGTAACAAGGAGACCGAGATAGTGAACATGTGTATGACTCAAGAGGATGCCGATATATCTCACCTCGGGTTTTGTAAAGTATCGCGAGCAAAGGTGACAGAAATATGCCCTAGAGGCAATAATAAAATGGTTATTATTATATTTCCTTAATCATGATAAAGGTTTATTATTCATGCTAGAATTGTATTGATCGGAAACTTAAATACATGTGTGGATACATAAACAAATACCGTGTCACTAGTGAGCCTCCACTAGACTAGCTCGTTGATTAAAGATAGTTAAGGTTTCCTAATTGTAAGTGCATCTAGTGCCACCCCTAGTTGGTTTTGGAGTATTGACGACAAAGTTGGTTGAGGGACTAATGCGTTTGTGAGAATTGCAGGATAACGCAGGTAGTGTCCCTCATTGATTCGGTTTACCTACCAGAGATGACCCCTAAAAATGTATGAAGACATTGAAGACTATGGTAGTATGAGAAGATATTCATATTGAAGACTATGACATGAGAAGACATTGTGTGAAGACTATGGAGCGCGAAGACTGTGTGGTTTCGTTGTTTCATTTTCCTCTTTGTTGAGTCATAGGAACCACTGTACTGTTAAGTGGGGTCCAAGTGAACTAAGTCAGAGTGACTGAAGTGATGCTCAACTCAAATCCTATGTCTTCGAGCGAAGACAATGAGAGCAAACCTTATCCAGAGCTGGATGAGTCAGCTTTGCTTGTAGCCCAAGTAAAGTTGCCGCGTGTGTTTGAAATCTGACCGTTGGAACACGTGTCAGTTCCTTAGTGACCCAGGGTCATTTTGGACAAATCAGGTCGGGTTGCCTAGTGGCTATAAATAGCCCACCCCCTACACCATAAATTGGTGGCTGCTCAGAGTTTGTGCACGGTTTTTGTCGTTTGAGAGCAACCCACCTCGAAGCATTTGAGAGAGAAAAATCCTTGCGAGGACAAAGCCCAAACACCCAGAGCCAAAGAGTGTTAGGCATCACTGAAGTCTTTCTGTCTGTGTGACCTGAAGACTTATTCCACTTGAGGACTGTGAATCCTCCAGCCAGTTAGGCGTCGCGTTCTGAGCATCCAAGAGTCATTGTGGATTGCCGGTGAACGAAGTCTGTGAAGGTTTGGAAGTCTCCCTTGAAGACTTACCAGAGTGATTGGGCGAGGACTGGGTGTCCTTAGCTCAAGGGGAATAAGGTGAAGACACGGTCTTCTGAGTTCAATCTTAGCCTCCCTAACCAGACGTACAGTTGTCACAGCAACTGGAACTGGTCCAACAAATCCTGTGTCTTCAACAAGCAACTGGTTCTATCCCTTCCATTCCTTACTTTAGTTTGTCTTCGTGAAGTCATTGCCTATCTGTGTATCTGTTTGACTTCATTGCTTGACTACTACTGTTGATTGGCTTCATCCCATCTTCCATCCCGATCCTTACTACCTAACTGCTATTAGTCCCATACCTTCATATCTTTGTACACTTGACTATAGCTTGCTTTGGGTAGTTTATCTTCCACTGCATTACAATTAGTTCATTTCTGTTGTTTGTCTTTGAAACTTCCAAGTTTAGAAGACTTTCGTAAAAATCGCCTATTCACCCCCCCTCTAGTCGATAGTAGCACTTTCAATTGGTATCAGAGCAAGGTACTCCCTTGTTCTGTGTGATTCGGTTTAACCACCTGGAGTTTCAGCTATGTCGACTGCAGGATTGAGGAACATATCTTGTCCCACCTTTGACGGTCATGAGTATCCCCGATGGAAGGCCATGATGAAGAAGCGACTCATGTCCATGGATAGCAAACTGTGGACCGTCACTGAGATTGGACTCACTGATCTATGCAAGATGGCAGAGGTTGATGACATTCGCAAGTATACTCTTCTGAACCTTACAGCGAAGGATGTCATCTGCTCTCATCTGTCCCGAAATCAGTTCAGGAATGTTATGCACCTCAATCATGCGAAGCTAATCTGGGACCGGCTCTCTGAAGTATATGAAGGTCATCGTACTCGCCATGATCCGTGGTTTGAAGATTACAAGGAGTCTCTCAAGGAGATGACCTTTGCTCCTGAATCATTATCATCCTCATCGTGTCACATGGCAAGGGGTGATAAGGTAACTGAATGCTATCTCTCTAAATCTAGCGATGATGAATCAGGTGATGAATTTGGGCCTAGTTATGACAAGCTTGCTTCCCTTGCCACTAAACAACAAAGAATCTTGGAAAAGGTTCAAGACATGCTTAGTAAGAGCGATGATATGTTGGGTGAAGAAATGGATCAGTCAAAAGCTTTGGCTGATAGTCTTCAGAGACTTCATGCTAAGTTTGACGCCCTTCAAGGTCAACATAATGCTCTCCTGTCTGATCATGAGAAGCTCTCTTCTGAATGTCTTCAAAGAAAGCTAGACCTTGAAAAGATAAGAGTGGATTATGAAGATCTTCAGAAGGAGAGAGATTCATTGCTTGCTCAACAGATCAGTACCGCTCAGGATGGATTTGAACCACCATGTCTAAAATGCATTGAGCGTGATAACGCTACATCTGTTGCTGAATGTTCCACTACTGCTACTGTTTCATTGTCTTCACCTACTGATGTGGTTACTAACCCCTCTGCGGAGGATACCACTGCTACTGCTGATGAAAATACTATGTTGAAGACATTGCTTGAAACAGGGATGTACAAAAGTTTGAAGGGACATCAGACTCTCTGCGATGTCCTCAAAAAGCAGATTCTGAACCGAAACCCTAGGAAAGAGGGTGTTGGGTTCGAAAGAAAAATGAATGTTGATGGCTCGTACTGGAAGCCTGAGCAGTACCAAAAACCACATGGGTTGCTACAAAGGAACCCTCAGTAGATCCATCCACCTTATCTGGCTTTACCTGTGCTAATCCTATTATCATTGATGAATCCTTTGATGCAAACTATAAGCTGTTCAAAAATCAGAATGGTGAAGTGTTTGCCAGGTACATTGGTACTAACTGCAGGAATGGACCACCTATGAAGAAGATCTGGGTACCTAAGTGGTACATTGAGAATCTTCCTGTGAATGTCGTCATGACACCACCAAGGAAGAAGACAAACCCCAGACCTATAGCTTCATTTGGCCCAAAGGCTTCATACAGATACATGACTCACATGAGTCACCCTAACGCCAATGTTTTGCAGGGAAATCATGCTCAGACTTATGAATATGAGCGTGTATCTTCGAACCGCTATGTTCATAGGACTAAAAACTTTTCTGCTTATTCATCTGAGTATCATTCATCTCCTGCAAGGCTATTTGCTAGGGCTTCAAAGCCAAAATTCTCAGATGCTGCACTTAGACTCATTGCTTCTAAGCCCCCACTAAAGATGTGGGTGGCAAAGAAGAACTAACTCTCTTTTGCAGAAAACAGTCTCCAGCCAGCAATCAATGGCGTCCGATACTATTGCTGGGGACCTAAAATTCACTTAGGACGCAAGATAAAATCTCATTCTATATACTTCACATCTGAATCTCTTATCAGTCATACTATGTCCTAACCTTGATATAAGATGTGACTGTCCCTATATGTGTCAATTGCTTATGCTTCACAACACTCTTGCGAAGCCTATCCTCCTAACTGCACTGTAGGGTACATCACCAAAAGCTTCAGAATGGATTATGGACAGTTGTAACGCCCCGGATCCGATGCGCCAGTTGTCTGTCAGTTATTCGTCGTCATTGCCATGTCATTTGCTTGCGTGTTGCACTTTGCCTTGTCATCATATGCATTTCATATCATGTCATCATGTGCATCGCATTGGCATACGTGTTCGTCTCATGCATCCGAGCATTTTCCCCGTTGTTCGTTTTGCAATCCGGCACTCCTATGTCCCCCGACGTCCCCTTTTTGTCTCTCGTTGTGAGCGGGTATTAAACTTTCTCGGAATGGCCCGAGGTTTGCCAAGCGGCCTTGGTATAGCACCGGTAGACCGCCTGTCAAGTTTCGTGCCATTTGGAGGTCGTTTGGTACTCCAACGGTTAACCGGGTAACCGTGAAGCCTCTTTGAGTTGCAGCCCAACAACCCTTCCAAAGTGTCCCAAAACCCAGCAAACTCCCCTCCATCCTCTCGGTCATTCGATCACGATTGCGTGGCCGAAAACCGCACCTCATTTGGACTCTCCTAGCTCCCTCCACCTATAAAAACGTCCTCCCCTCTCCATTTTTGGATCATCTTTCCCTCGAAACCCTAGCCCCTTCTTCCTCCGCGCGCCGGACACGTCCGCCGCCACCTCACCCCGCCCAATCCCGCGCTGCCACCTCAGCTCCGCCGCCGCATGGCGCCTCCTGATTCGCCGCCGCCCCGCGCCCACTTCCCCGCGCCGCCACCCGCGCGTCGGCCCGCCGGGGCCCAGGCGGCCCGCGCGCCGCCCGCCGCCGCCCGTGCTCATTCCGGCGCTCCGCCGCGGCACGCCGCCGCCCTCTGCCGCCGGCGCCCCTGCACCCCGCCGCCGACCACCGCAGGCCGGTCGCCCCGACCACCGCCGCCGCGACCGCGCCCCCGCCAGCGCCTTCTTTCCGCGCCACGGCGGCGGTTGCAGCTCCGGCCGCCGGAGTGCGCCGCCACGCCGGAGCCCGAGCGCCTCCTCCCGCGCCTCCGGCCCCGTCCAGTCGGCGCCATGGCCAGATCCGGCCCGGCGCCGCCCCGGTCCTCCGGTGACCCTCCCCCGTCGTCCTCCGGTGCCGCCCCGTCCTCCGGCGACCCAGCTCCGTCCGTCCTCGATCCCCGTGCGAGCTTGAGGTTGTCCCCGAAATTGCCTAAGTCCCAAATTTTGTTATTATCATGCCTTGTTCATCATGTTGTATCTCTGCATCAGTAGCTCCGTTTCGTGCGTGTAATATGTCAAATTGTTCGTCTCGACGAGTACTTCATTTCATTCCATTGCATCATTTTCATTTGAGCTCATCTTGATTCCCGAAATGCTGTTGGAAGAGTGCATGTTGATGTTAATCTGCTGAAACTGTTATAACTTGCTCATTTGTCATTTTTGCCATGATTGATGTGTGCATCCTATGGGGTTGATGTCTACATGTGTTTTGATCTATGCCATGCCATCTTTACAGGGGTGCTACCCATGTATTTTTGTGAGTTGTGTGTTGAGTGTATCAAGCTTGCTAAGTGGGGTAGTTGCTGTTGCTGTTTTCCTGACAGATTCTGTTATATTTTGTTGCTATGTTAACATGCTTCTACTAGTCGTTCTATGCATAATATGGAGATGTTCTATAAACATGTTTTGATCTACATGTCTTGCTCTATCCATTCATGCCCTTGGTTGCAATTATAGCCTGCTGGAACATGTTGTAATCTTGCTCCAAACTTGCTTGAAAATGTTGCTGTCAACCTGTTAACATTAAGTTCACTTGTTCCCATGTGTTTTGCTAGTGTTCCATGCACCCTATGGCCTTGCTCTTGCCATGCTTAGCTTCATAAACATGTCTTCTTACTGTTGGTTTCCTTGCCATGCCATGTATTGCTCTGTGGTGAGTGTAACAAGCTCACCAACATGCCTACTTGTTGTTGTTTCTGCCATGTTTGAATCTGTAATATAACTTGCCATGTTTACATGGGTGCCATCATATTTTCTGATCCTTTTTGGCTCATGGTCAGTGAGGGACTTTTGATATATGCAATTATTAGATTCATGCCATGCCTTTGTTTGCCATGATATGTTCCTATGACATGCTGTTTGCTTCTCTAAACATTGCAACCTGATGTTATTTCTGCTAAGTCTGAAACTGTTATTATTTGCAATATCTCCATGTCTTTTGGAGCATGTTCTACTGATTTCTGGAGATAGCTCAGTGTTCATGTTTTGTTATGCTTTACCTGTACTTCATGCCCATGCCTTTTGTTATTATGTTGGGATATTGTAGCTTGTTGTTTTGATGCTTGCAATATGCCTAGTTGCTGTTTTGGACAGATTGTTGTTATGACTTGTATAGTGTGCATGTGTTGAACCGTTGCTCCGTTTTGAGTGTGCTGTATATGAAACTTGCTTGATTTTGCATGTAGTTTCATATTATCATGTTGCATCCTTGTTTTGAGGTGTTTGCTTGATGTTTGAGTGCATTTTGCATCAATGTCATGTTTGACTTGTTTTGCTCATATCTTCTAGACCGTAGCTCCGAATCTAATGAACTTTATATGTAACTTGACTAGAATTTCGTGTAGATCATCTTGGTGCATCTTAACTTGCTGTTTAACAACTTGAACATAAGGTTTATTCAGTTCTGGACCAATTTCGAAATATGCATATGAGGACTTACAGGAATTGTTAGATGTTGTTTCTGGCCTCATTTAAACTTGCCTTGATGTGTTGTTCTTATTTGCATCATCTCTTGCCATGAGTAGCTTCATGTAGCTTGGTCATGCATCATGCTTGTTGTGCATCATGCCTTGTTCATGTGTGGTGTGTTTACCTATGTTGTGTGCTTCTTCTTGTTAGTTTCCGTTCTGTTGCGATCGTGAGGATTCGTTCGACTTCATCCGTTCGTCTTCTTCATGGACTAGTTCTTCTTCCTAGCGGGATTTCAAGCAAGATGACCGCTACCCTGGATCTCACTACTATCATTGCAATGCTAGTTGCTTCGATCTATCGCTATGCTGCGTTACCTATCATTTGCTCTTCAAGCCTCCCAAATTGCCATGAACCTCTAACCTTTTGACACCTTTCCTATGCAAACCGTTGTTTGGCTATGTTACTGCTTTGCTCAGCCCCTCTTATAGCGTTGCTAGTTGCAGGTGAAGTTGAAGATTGCTCCATGGTCGACAGGGTTATGTTGGGATATCACAATATCTCTTATATTATTAATGCATCTATATATTTGGTAAAGGGTGGAAGGCTCGGCCTTATGCCTGGTGTTTTGTTCCACTCTTGCCGCCCTAGTTTCCGTCATACCGGTGTTGTGTTCCCGGATTTTGCGTTCCTAACGCGGTCGGGTGATTTATGGGACCCCCCTGACAGTTCGCTTTGAATAAAACTTGTCCAGCAAGGCCCAACCTTGGTTTTACCATTTGCCTCACCACCACCTACTTTTTCCCTTGGGAGTCGCTCTCTCGAGGGTCATCTTTATTTTAGCCCCCCCGGGCCAGTGCTTGTCTAAGTGTTGGTCCGAACCGAGTAGACTGCGGGGCCCCCTCGGGGCAACTCAAGGTCTGGTTTTACTCGTAGGATGTCTCATGCGGTGTTGCCCTGAGAACGAGATATGTGCAGCTCCTATCGGGATTGTCGGCGCATCGGGCGGCTTTGCTGGTCTTGTTTTACCATTGTCGAAATGTCTTGTAAACCGGGATTCCGAGACTGATCGGGTCTTCCTGGGAGAAGGTCTATTCCTTCGTTGATCGCGAGAGCTTGTCATGGGCTAAGTTGGGACACCCCTGCAGGGTTTAAACTTTCGAGAGCCGTGCCCGCGGTTATGTGGCAGATGGGAATTTGTTAATGTCTGGTTGTAGATAACTTGACACCAGATCCGAATTAAAACGCATCAACCGCGTGTGTAGCCGTGATGGTCTCTTCTCGGCAGAGTCCGGGAAGCGAACACGGTTTCTGTGTTATGATTGGCGTAAGTAGGTGTTCAGGATCACCTCTTGATCATTGCTAGCTTCACGACCGTTCCGCTTGTTTCTCTTCTCGCTCTCATTTGCGTATGTTAGCCACCATACTTGCTTAGTCGCTGCTGCAACCTCACCACTTTACCCCTTCCTTTCCCATTAAGCTTTGCTAGTCTTGATACCCATGGTAATGGGATTGCTGAGTCCTCGTGGCTCACAGATTACTACAACAACAGTTGCAGGTACAGGTTTTGCGATGATCCTGACGTGAGAGCGATGTTGCTTGTTTTGAAGTTTCTTCTTCTGCTTCTTCGATCAGGGGATAGGTTCCAGGTCGGCAGCCTAGGCTACCAGGATGGATATTGTTTGAGTTTCTGTTTATGTATCATCCGTAGTCGGATGGTGATCTCTTGTATGATGATATTGTATTCGTGTGGCATTGTTTGCCTTATGTATGTATCCCCACTATTATGTAATGTTGATGTAATGATATCCACCTTGCAAAAGCGTCTTCAAGATGCGCTTCTATCCTTGGTGGGACCTTCGAGTTCCTTTAGGATAGGGTCGCATCTTGGGCGTGACAAGTTGGTATCAGAGCCTCGACCGACCCCAGGAGCCCCCCTTGATTGATCGTGTAGTTGGCCGTTGTTGAGTCTAGAAGAAAATTGTTTCCGGAGTCTAGTTATATCGAAGAGTTGGAATTCTTTTTACTCCTAAGCCCCCTTCATCGCTCTGGTGAGGAATCTTGACGTAGGTGTTTTGAACTACTCCTTTTCCCCTTCAAATTTTTTCTTTATAATCACGTGGTTAGTTTCGTGAGTTGTCCATCCTCTTTTATCCGGTGCATTTTTCGTCAAGTTGACTCGAGCCTCTTCATTTTTGCCAAGTTCAATCCTCAGTTGTTTTCTTTTCCCACCCGCCCTCCCCTTCTTCCTCTCGGAACCGGAGTCTGTAATTGAGTATCCATCCTACTCGTGCGAAGTCTTTGCTTTCTTTTCTCAATGATTTCAACTGGTGTTTCCTCTTGAAGTTATTCGTCGTTTTCCACTTCTAGTTGCCTTTGTTTTTCCCGCCCTCCCACCCTTTTTCTTCCCGGAGTCTGAGTCTCTCTCGACTATCTATTTCATTCGTGCGGAGCCTCTTCAGTCTTCCCTCATTTATTTCAACCGGTGAATTATCGTCTCGTTTGTCATTCTTCATCCTTTCTTTTTCCGGTGGACTCAATTCAACTTTTTCGGGCTGATCACATTCTTTTCCTTGGATCAAGTGTTTTCCTTGCTCGTTCGCCTCTCGCCAGTTTATCCTTCCGGAGTGCTCATGACATCTCAAGAGATTCGTCTGTGTTTGAATTAATTTGAGGTTGTCACCTCATTCAAATATTTCAATTGTTCCGGTACATCATCTATCTGTTCAACAATCCTTTTCAACGGTGTTATCTCTTCAGTGGGCCCTAACCCATAGGTCTTTTCCCAGGATCTTACCTGACTCTTCTAATTTCCCCGGAGTTATTCCCAATTCTTTTCAAGTGTGATGTAAGAATGGATTCCATCAGTCACATGCCTTCTCCAAGACCGCTTTCAAATTCTTTTCATTATTGGCTCAACCTTTTCGCTTTTATTTCTCCCAGAGTACCTCAACAATTTTGGTGGTGTTTCTCGTCATCATGTGAAGACCGAAGAAGAGTTTTTCCCCTAAATCTTGTCCGTTCCCCGGAGATTCGCGGTGCTAGCTCGATGTTATCCTATCAAATTGTTTCAAGTCATGCAAATTCTTTCATCCATCCGGAGCATTTCAGGAGTTGCTTTCCCTCTCGATCATCCGGAGGCCATCTTTTCGGAAGATTTCTTCGTTCTAAGTTTACAAATTCGTTCTCCAATTATTCTATATCCGTGCCCCTTCGTTCGTCTCAATATTCTTCCAGTGCTTCATTCAAGTATTCTTCAATCAGTTCGCGATCTCTTTGTTCTTTTGCATCTAAATTCCCTCAAGCATATTTGTCTTCTAATTCTTCCCGGTGATTCATACTCTTTCATCAGTCATTTTTGAATTCTTACGGTGGTTCGTTCAAGATCCTCTTCCGTTGATTATCCTTTTAATTCATTCGTTCTTTTCAATCCTACCGGTGGTTCATGAAGACCTTCTCAAGTTTGCGATATGTCACTTCTCAATCCTTTTCAAGAAGAATAAGTAGTATGCAAAAATTCATTGCTTGTCATCAATTTAATTTGATGAAGGATAAGCATACAATAAATCTTATTCTTATTTCATCCAAGTGAGTAATCCCATCCTTCGGAGTTTGTTCTTGACGAATAAATTCTAGTTCCAAGTGTTTCATCTTTTCTTTTCCGGAGTTCAATTTTCCTCGGCCATTTCGTCGGAACCTCCATCTGAATCATCGCAACGCTCATTCTTTCATCCTTCATTTGTATCTCATCATCTTTTTGTTACCGGAGTTCTTCATGGTGGTTCTTCATGATTTAATTCATTCTTCAAGAGTTCATCAAGTTTCATTCCATCTTCTCTAGTTCATGTTCTACTCCTTTCATTTTCAGCCAGAGTGCTTCCTAAATCCTTTCAGTCTTATCCGTTTCTTTTCTCATTCTAACCACTCCGGTTAGAACGAGTGGTTTCATAGTCTATCTGATTCCATGAGCCTTCGATTCTCGTCATTCTCATCGTTTCTCTCTTCTTCTAGAGTGCTCTCGATTCTTCGCTTCTTCTCTTGAGTTCTTGTTTCACCTCATCCCTTTTCCCTTCCGTCTCGGTCCTAAGATCTCGGGACGAGATCTCTTGTTAGTGGAGGAGTGTTGTAACGCCCCAGATCCGATGCGCCAGTTGTCTGCCAGTTATTCGTCGTCATTGCCATGTCATTTGCTTGCGTGTTGCACTTTGCCTTGTCATCATATTCATTTCATATCATGTCATCATGTGCATCGCATTGGCATACGTGTTCGTCTCATGCATCCGAGCATTTTCCCCGTTGTTCGTTTTGCAATCTGGCACTCCTATGTTCCCCGGCGTCCCCTTTTTGTCTCTCGTTGTGAGCGGGTATTAAACTTTCTGGGAATGGCCCAAGGTTTTCCAAGCGGCCTTGGTATAGCACCGGTAGACCGCCTGTCAAGTTTCGTGCCATTTGGAGATCGTTTGGTACTCCAACGGTTAACCGGGTAACTGTGAAGCCTCTTTGAGTTGCATCCCAACACCCCTTCCAAAGTGGCCCAAAACCCAGCAAACTCCCATCCATCCTCTCGGTCGTTCGATCACGATCGCGTGGCCGAAAACCGCACCTCATTTGGACTCTCCTAGCTCCCTCCACCTATAAAAATGTCCTCCCCTCTCCATTTTCGGATCATTTTTCCCTCGAAACCCTAGCCCCTTCTTCCTCCGCGCGCCGGACACGTCCGCCGCCACCTCACCCCGCCCAATCCCGCGCTGCCACCTCAGCTCCGCCGCCGCGTGGCGCCTCCTGATTCGCCGCCGCCCCGCGCCCACTTCCCCGCGCCGCCACCCGCGCGTCAGCCCGCCGGGGCCCAGGCGGGGCCCTGCCGGCCCGCGCGCCGCCCGCCGCCGCCCTTGCTCATTTCGGCGCTCCGCCGCGGCACGCGGCCGTCCTCTGCCGCCGGCGTCCGGCCTCTGCCGCCGGCGCCCCTGCACCCCGCCGCCGACCACCGCAGGCCGGTCGCCCCGACCACCGCCGCCGCGACCGCGCCCCCACCGGCACCTTCTTCCCGTGCCACGGCGGCGCTTGCAGCTCCGGCCGCCGGAGTGCGCCGCCACGCCGGAGCCCGAGCGCCTCCTCCCGCGCCTCCGGCCCCGTCCAGCCGGCGCCATGGCCAGATCCGGCCCGGCGCCGCCCCGGCCCTCTGGTGACCCTTCCCCGTCGTCCTCCGGCGCCGCCCCGTCCTCCGGCGACCCAGCTCCGTCCGTCCTCGATCCCCGTGCGAGCTTGAGGTTGTCCCCGAAATTGCCTAAGTCCCAGATTTTGTTATTATCATGCCTTGTTCATCATGTTGTATCTCTGCATCAGTAGCTCCGTTTCGTGTGTGTAATATGTCAAATTGTTCGTCTCGACGAGTACTTCATTTCATTCCATTGCATCATTTTCATTTGAGCTCATCTTGATTCCCGAAATGCTGTTGGAAGAGTGCATGTTGATGTTAATCTGCGGAAACTGTTATAACTTGCTCATTTGTCATTTTTGCCATGATTGATGTGTGCATCCTATGGGGTTGATGTCTACATGTGTTTTGATCTATGCCATGCCATCTTTCCAGGGGTGCTACCCATGTATTGTTGTGAGTTGTGTGTTGAGTGTATCAAGCTTGCTAAGTGAGGTAGTTGCTGTTGCTGTTTTCCTGACAGATTCTGTTATATTTTGTTGCTATGTTAACATGCTTCTACTAGTCGTTCTATGCATAATCTGGAGATATCTATAAACATGTTTTGATCTACATGTCTTGCTCTATCCATTCATGCCCTTGGTTGCAATTATAGCCTGCTGGAACATGTTGTAATCTTGCTCCAAACTTGCTTGAAAATGTTGCTGTTAACCTGTTAACATTAAGTTCACTTGTTCCCATGTGTTTTGCTAGTGTTCCATGCACCCTATGGCCTTGCTCTTTCCATGCTTAGCTTCATAAACATGTCTTCTTACTGTTGGTTGCCTTGCCATGCCATGTATTTCTCTGTGGTGAGTGTAACAAGCTCACCAACATGCCTACTTGTTGTTGTTTCTGCCATGTTTGAATCTGTAATATAACTTGCCATGTTTACATGGGTGCCATCATATTTTCTGATCCTTTTTGGCTCATGGTCAGTGAGGGACTTTTGATATATGCAATTATTAGATTCATGCCATGCCTTTGTTTGCCATGATATGTTCCTCTGACATGCTGTTTGCTTGCTCTAAACATTGCAACCTGATGTTATTTCTGCTAAGTCTGAAACTGTTATTATTTGCAATATCTCCATGTCTTTTGGAGCATGTTCTACTGATTTCTGGAGATAGCTCAGTGTTCATGTTTTGTTATGCTTTACCTGTACTTCATGCCCATGCCTTTTGTTATTATGTTGGGATATTGTAGCTTGTTGTTTTGATGCTTGCAATATGCCTAGTTGCTGTTTTGGACAGATTGTTGTTATGACTTGTATAGTGTGCATGTGTTGAACCGTTGCTCCGTTTTGAGTGTGCTGTATATGAAACTTGCTTGATTTTGCATGTAGTTTCATATTATCATGTTGCATCCTTGTTTTGAGGTGTTTGCTTGATGTTTGAGTGCATTTTGCATCAATGTCATGTTTGACTTGTTTTGCTCATATCTTCTAGACCGTAGCTCCGAATCTAATGAACTTTATATGTAACTTGACTAGAATTTCGTGTAGATCATCTTGGTGCATCTTAACTTGCTGTTTAACAACTTGAACATAAGGTTTATTCAGTTCTGGACCAATTTCGAAATATGCATATGAGGACTTACCGGAATTGTTAGATGTTGTTTCCGGCCTCATTTAAACTTGCCTTGATGTGTTGTTCTTGTTTGCATCATCTCTTGCCATGAGTAGCTTCATGTAGCTTGGTCATGCATCATGCTTGTTGTGCATCATGCCTTGTTCATGTGTGGTGTGTTTACCTATGTTGTGTGCTTCTTCTTGTTAGTTTCCGTTCCGTTGCGATCGTGAGGATTCGTTCGACTTCATCCGTTCGTCTTCTTCATGGACTCGTTCTTCTTCCTAGCGGGATTTCAGGCAAGATGACCGCTACCCTGGATCTCACTACTATCATTGCTATGCTAGTTGCTTCGATCTATCGCTATGCTGCATTACCTATCATTTGCTCTTCAAGCCTCCCAAATTGCCATGAACCTCTAACCTTTTGACACCTTTCCTATGCAAACCGTTGTTTGGCTATGTTACCGCTTTGCTCAGCCCCTCTTATAGCGTTGCTAGTTGCAGGTGAAGTTGAAGATTGCTCCATGGTGGACAGGGTTATGTTGGGATATCACAATATCTCTTATATTATTAATGCATCTATATATTTGGTAAAGGGTGGAAGGCTCGGCCTTATGCCTGGTGTTTTGTTCCACTCTTGCCGCCCTAGTTTCCGTCATACCGGTGTTATGTTCCCGGATTTTGCGTTCCTAACGCGGTCGGGTGATTTATGGGACCCCCCTGACAGTTCGCTTTGAATAAAACTTGTCCAGCAAGGCCCAACCTTGGTTTTACCATTTGCCTCACCACCACCTACTTTTTCCCTTGGAGTCGCTCTCTTGAGGGTCATCTTTATTTTAGCCCCCCCGGGCCAGTGCTTGTCTAAGTGTTGGTCCGAACCGAGTAGACTGCGGGGCCCCCTCGGGGCAACTCGAGGTCTGGTTTTACTCGTAGGATGTCTCATCCGGTGTTGCCCTGAGAACGAGATATGTGCAGCTCCTATCGGGATTGTCGGCGCATCGGGCGGCTTTGCTGGTCTTGTTTTACCATTGTCGAAATGTCTTGTAAACCGGGATTCCGAGACTGATCGGGTCTTCCTGGGAGAAGGTCTATTCCTTCGTTGATCGCGAGAGCTTGTCATGGCCTAAGTTGGGATACCCCTGCAGGGTTTAAACTTTCGAGAGCCGTGCCCGCGGTTATGTGGCAGATTGGAATTTGTTAATGTCCGGTTGTAGATAACTTGACACCAGATCCGAATTAAAACGCATCAACCGCGTGTGTAGCCGTGATGGTCTCTTCTCGGCAGAGTCCGGGAAGCGAACACGGTTTCTGTGTTATGATTGGCGTAAGTAGGTGTTCAGGATCACCTCTTGATCATTGCTAGCTTCACGACCGTTCCGCTTGTTTCTCTTCTCGCTCTCATTTGCGTATGTTAGCCACCATACTTGCTTAGTCGCTGCTGCAACCTCACCACTTTACCCCTTCCTTTCCCATTAAGCTTTGCTAGTCTTGATACCCATGGTAATGGGATTGCTGAGTCCTCGTGGCTCACAGATTACTACAACAACAGTTGCAGGTACAGGTTTTGCGATGATCCTGACGTGAGAGCGATGTTGCTTGTTTTGAAGTTTCTTCTTCTGCTTCTTCGATCAGGGGATAGGTTCCAGGTCGGCAGCCTAGGCTACCAGGATGGATATTGTTTGAGTTTCTGTTTATGTATCATCCGTAGTCGGATGGTGATCTCTTGTATGATGATATTGTATTCGTGTGGCATTGTTTGCCTTATGTATGTATCCCCACTATTATGTAATGTTGATGTAATGATATCCACCTTGCAAAAGCGTCTTCAAGATGCGCTTCTATCCTTGGTGGGACCTTCGAGTTCCTTTAGGATAGGGTCGCATCTTGGGCGTGACAACAGTGGATGCACAAATCATTTGACTAGTGATCGAAGTCTTCTCATGGACTCAACCTTACGTCCATCCGACAAGAGTCACATTACATTTGCTGACACTGGTAAAAGCAAGGTATTGGGTCTAGGTAGAGTTGCAATCTCAAAGGATCAACACATGGATAAAGTGATGCTTGTTGAATCCCTTGGTTTCAACTTAATGTCTGTCTTGAACATGATTGTGATATTTGGCAAATATCGTTGCCTTGTACTAATGGAATCTGACAAGTCTCTAGTCTTTGAAGGGTATTGTCGGTGTCAAAACCGGCGGATCTCGGGTAGGGGGTCCCGAACTGTGCGTCTAGGCGGATGGTAACAGGAGACAAGGGACACGATGTTTTACCTAGGTTCGGGCCCTCTTGATGGAGGTAAAACCCTACGTCCTGCTTGATTAATATTGATGATATGGGTAGTACAAGATTGTATCTACCATGAGATCAAGGAGGCTAAACCCTAAAGCTAGCCTATGGTATGATTGTTGTAATGTATGTTGTGTCCTACGGACTAAAGCCCTCCGGTTTATATAGACACCGGAGAAGCCTAGGGTTACACAGAGTCGGTTACAATGGCAGGAGATCTACATATCCGTATTGCCAAGCTTGCCTTCCACGCCAAGGAAAGTCCCATCCGGACACGGGACGGAGTCTTCAATCTTGCATCTTCGTAGTCTTGGAGTCCGGTGGATGATGATAGTCCGGCTGTCCGGACACCCCCTAGTCCAGGACTCCCTCAGTAGCCCTTGAATCAGGCTTCAATGACGACAAGTCCGGCGCGCATAATGTTCGGCATTGCAAGGCGGGTTCCTCCTTTGAATAATTCAGAGAAGATCATGAACACCAGGATAGTGTCCGGCTCTGCAAAATAAATTCCACATTCCACCGTAGAGAGAATAAAATGTACACAAGTCTAATCTGCTGACGTATTTTGCGGCATGACATCACACCGCTACCAAGCCTTTACTTGAATCGTTTTTTATTATACCACCTCAGCACGTTTAGCGAAGCGGTTTCCTTGGCACGTCTTGTCGAAGTAGAGATCGTGCCCCCCCTTATTCCGGGATTCTCATCAATACGGACGTGGGTAACCCAACCGCGCCATTGATGGTGGCGCTTGGGAGATAAGCGAGTTTTACCAGGCCGGTGGGGGGCGCATAGTCTTCGCCCGCCTATATATAAGGGATAAGGATTCACCTTTTCACCCAAGCCTTCTTCCTCCTTTGCTTATCCACCTCCGCGCACTCAAGCTCCAACGCCAAAGCTCGCACATCTCGTCTTAACCTTCCCCGACCATGTCCGGAGGGGGAGGCAAATGGTTGGCTTCCACCGTCAAGGAGGAGCACATCACCAAGCTGCGCAACGCCGGATACCTTTCCGGCGATATCGCGCACCGGCTGCCCGACGAGGGGCAGCTCATCCCTACCCCCGGGCCCCATGAGAGGGTCGTTTTCCTTCCCCATTTCCTCCGCGGACTGGGCTTTCCACTTCACCCCTTTGTCCGGGGCTCATGTTCTACTATGGCCTGGATTTCCACGATCTGATGCCGAACTTCATCCTCAACATCTCCGCGTTCATCGTCTTGTGCGAGGCCCTCCTCTACATCCGGCCCCACTTCGGCTTGTGGCTCAAGACCTTCAACGTCAAGCCGAAGGTAGTAAAGGGCACGCAGGCGGAGTGCAGAGGCGCCATGTTGGGCAAGATGCCCAACGTCCTCTGGTTCGAAGGGGCCTTCATGGACTCCGTCAAGGGGTGGCAATCGGGGTGGTTCTATATCACCGAGCTGCGCGACCCTATGTGGGCGGCGGCCCCCGAGTTTAGATCTGGTATCCCTACGCAGCTCACCTCCTGGAAAGAGAAGGGCTTGCTGTGGGGTAATCCGAAGGAGCTGACGGGACTCCGAGCCTATATCCAGAAGCTGGTGAACAAGAAGCTCAGGCTCGTCGACGTGGTCCAAGTCATGCTCGTCCGCCGGATCCTCCCATGCCAAGAACGGGCATTCAATCTGTGGGAGTTCGATCCAGAGCAGCACCAGGCGCTAAGCGGGCTCTTCGACACGACGTACGAAGGCGCCTAGAGGGTGCTGTTTAAGGGCGCCGAAGCCCCCACATCCGCGACGGAAGATCGCGGATTTCACTCGCAGCATCCGGCTGACGAGGTAAGTGATTCTACCCCTTTATGGGACACTTGTTGTAAATAGGTTGATTCTAAGAGGGTTTTAATCTCCCTTTTCCTTTGACAGGAATGGATGAAGAAGGCCGAGCAGCTCATCTGCTCGGCTCCCATGCCAGAAGACCCAGTGGATGCCCGTCTAGCGGGGCTGCTGGTTCCGGCACCGCACGTGGTGCCGGAGAAGAAGGCCAAGAAGGTGGCCACGGGCACTCGAAAGAGTTCCCGTAATCAGGCGTCCGACGATGAGGCGGACTCCTCCCCCGAAGATGAGGAGGAGGAAGAAGACTCTCTCCCGGAGGAGGGAGAGAGGAAGAGGAAGGCTTCCCCAACAGGGGAGGCCGAAGGGTCCAAGAGGGGGAGAACTATTCCCCCGGACAGCTCCGCCAACACCGACGTTGACGACGAGGAGTGGCCTTCAAGGGCCAGGCCTCCGGCGAGATCGTAAGTATCCGGATCCCTGATATGCAATTTCTTTCGTGCCACATAGTGTCCTACTAATGCCGCATACTGCCCGCAGTCCGGCCAATGATGATCTCCCCGCTTCATCGAGCGGGTCGTTGGCCCCGTCGGATGTGGATTCACTTCCGACTGCCTCTACCCCCCGCGCCGATGAGGACGCCGAGGTGGGATCCCAGAAAGGGACCCATCAGGAGGAGGCTCCGGAGGCGCCGCAAGGCAGCCTCCCGGACTTTGCGCCGGACTCTACGTCGGAACCTGCAGCGGTTCCAGAGTCCGGCAGGCGGCCCCTTCGAAAGAAGGGCAAGACGTGACACCGGCGGCCTCCGTCCAACCGGAGGCGCCGGACAACTTGCTGGAGGCGCTCAAAGGCGCTTCCATCGAGGAAGAACACCACACTGTTATGAGTGCGGTGATTCAGAAGGTCCAGCTCGCCAAGAGCGAGCTGACCGAAGCCTGCAGTAGCCTTTTAACAGGCTTTGAGGTAAGAAGTTAAAATTGTGTAATGTAATACTGCATAGACAGTAGCCCCTGATGCTCGGTTCGGTGTTCAGAAAGAAAAGCCGGACTGAGGATCTAAAAAGATATTCGCAGGTTGCTAATAAATTATGTCAATATGGGTTTGCAGGCTGTGCTGCTGACCTCTGCCGCACTGACTGCGGAGGTTGGTACATTAAAGCAAGATCTCGAGCGGTCCGAGCGAGACCTCGGCCATGCCAAGAGGCAGCTCGAGGACAAAGAAGGTGAGTAGCACCACTTTGAATTGTTACCTTACAGAAAAGGATTTTGGTCGCAATAAAATTAACAAGGATAATATGGGTATTGCAGGGGCCACAAACGAGGTGGCAGCCCTGAAGGAGGCTGTGTCCGCGGCCGAACGCAGTGCGGCCGCGGAACGGGCAGAGCGAGAAAAGCAGGAGGCACAGGTGGCGGAAGTGCGGTGAGCTCCAGGCTCTCATGGAGAAGCATGGGAGCTTGGAGCGCGACTCCAAGACTCGAGAGTCCGAGCTTGCCTCGGCTCTCGAAAGTGCCAAGTCCGCCAAGGCCGAGGCCCGTAAGGCCCTTCAGGAGGTTGAAGATGTAAAGAAGATAGCGGCGGGTAAGGCATTTTTCATGCAAAGCAAGCATGTTAATGTAAACTACCTGACACTTACCCGCATTTGGAGCTCTCCAGGGGCGTTTGCAGATCTGCTGCGTAGTGTGTCCAATGCCGCCGCATTCTACCGTGGCGAGGAGGGGAGCTCAACAGAGAAGGTCTTCTGGTCTCAGTACGCTGAGGCCGGCCATCCGGTGCCCCCAAGCGACCAGCTGAAGCAGCTGGTCGAACTCCACAAGGTAGCTGAGGAGGCCATGAAGGGCCTTATAGTCCGGCTGTGGCCTGGACAAGCCATGCCTGGGAGCTACTTCGGCCTCGTGCGGCGGCTGGTGGATGCGTGCCCCTGGGTGGAGGTTATCAAGTGCTCTGCCTGTATTGAAGGTGCTCGTCGGGCCCTTGCCCGCACAAAGGTGCATTGGGGTAGGCTGGATGCGGAGAGGCTTCTTACTGACCCGCCGCCACCGGGCAAGGAGTATCGCACACCCGAAATGTATTATAAAACTGTCCTGAAGGGAGCCCGCGACATTGCAGACGAATGCCCTAGAGATGTAATTTTTGAGTGAACTCGCTGTGTATTATCCTGTGCGCTGAAAACTTTGTTCATGTGCGCTTTAAGCAACGCTTGTTTAATTTAAAATATTACCTTCTGTGCGGCCATTTATAAAATCTGAGAGATGGCAAGTCGTTGGCTTCAGCCCCCAAGCCGCAAGTGCTGGGGTGTTCGGGATAACTTGAGCACTCTTGTTCCCATTTTTGGGTCCATCTAGGGAGGCGCTCAACACAACGAACAAGGCAACCGGACTTATAATGCTTGAACACTCTCACTTAGCCATAGAATTCTATAATTTTAAATTTTGGCGAAGCCCCCAGTATTCGGAAGACCGAATTCGGGGTGCTATCCACGCCTTCATCGGACATTATTCGGAACTTCGCTCGAAGTGGCGTGAGTCTTTAAGGACCCGAAAAGACCTCTCGAACAGCGACCAGTCTCTCGCCTTATCATGCCATTAGTTTTAGCTTTCTCCACTGAGGCGCTCGCCCAGCTCAACCGGGGCGCAATCGCAGTGGTTCTCCCAGTGCCACCTTAGCCGACGGAACGGAACGTAAGGCACCAAAACGTGGGAGCCGGGCAAACCCAACTATTGACCCAAGACATGATTCGGAGCCGATTCATATAATGCTATAAGTTCGGGGTGCCGCACTTGTGAAAGTGTTCGGACTTATCACACCATAATGTGGGGAAGGTAAGCCCCTGGTGTATTAGGCCGTATCGAAATATACGGGTGCAAGATGTCATGTAATGAACATATATATGTAATAACAGGCAAAAAAGTGCTGCATCATTTATTAAAGGAAGTCTGCTATGAGTGCGGACTGATACAAATAGTGCGGTAAGCAAGGGTTTTGGACTAGTTAAACATGTCCCCCTCCAGGGATGGGCTGCGGACTTGGTGTATATAATCAAATTTAATGCTCGTAATTGAGACCACCTGAGTGTTCGTCGCCGCATTCTTTCTTCCCCGGCTGTTGCATCATGAGTTCGGCAGGTTCACCGCCGGACAGGGCCTCTAGCTAACGGAGTCCTGTGTATACAAAGAAGGGAAATAATAATAAGAAAGAGTGACACACTTGCGAGCCGCTGGTGTGGTCGAGCCGCACTCTGGGTCCATTGTGGTCGTGCCCCTTCCCCTACGCCCATGGTATCTCCAAAGCGTAATGATGTACGCGGAGGGTTGTTCTTGCAATCATGCGAGGGCAGGGGTTAGGGCCGCATTGCTACGCGTGCTCAGATTGTGCCAGGTGGTCTTGGTTGGTGTTGCTTCGGGCGCGTTTGGCTGTATCCGGCCGTTTAACGGCCAGACTCGAAAATTGCCTTAAAAGGCTGCTCTGTACTTCTGCCGCGAGAGCCGCTGTATGTTCCTTCGTCCGGAGGGAGCGTTCCGTATTTCCGTTGACCGTGATGACTCCATGAGGGCCTGGCATCTTGAGCTTGAGGTATGCATAATGCGGCACCGCGTTGAACTTTGCAAACACGGTTTGTCCGAGCAGAGCGTGATAGCCGCTGCGAAATGGGACTATGTCGAAGATTAACTCCTCGCTCCGGAAATTATCCGGGGTTCCGAAGACCACTTCCAGTGTGACTGAGCCTGTACAATTGGCCTTCACACCTGGTATGACGCCTTTAAAGGTTGTCTTTGTAGGTTTAATCCTTGAGGGGTCTATGCCCATCTTGCGCACTGTATCCTGATAAAGCAGGTTCAGGCTACTGCCACCGTCCATCAGGACTCTCGTGAGGTGAAATCCATCGACGATTGGGTCTAAAACCAATGCGGCGAATCCGCCGTGGCGGATGCTGGTCGGATGGTCTCTTCGATCGAAAGTGATCGGACAAGAGGACCATGGATTGAACTTCGGGGCGACTGGCTCCATCGCATATACGTCCCTTAGTGCACGCTTCCGCTCCCTCTTGGGTATATGGGTTGCGTAGATCATGTTCACCGTCCGCACTTGTGGGGGGAAACCCTTCTGTCCTCTATTGTTCGGCGGTCGGGTCTCTTCCTCGTTGTCGTTGTTTAGCCCCTTGTCGTTGTTTTTGGCAATTAACTTGCCTGCCTGCTTGAACACCCAGCAATCTCTGTTGGTGTGTTTAGCTGGCTTTTCAGGGGTGCCATGTATCTGGCATAAGCGGTCGAGTATTCGGTCCAAATTGGACGGACCCGGAGTGGTTCTTTTGAATGGCTTCTTCCGCTGACCGGGTTTAGAGCCTCGGAATCCGGCGTTGACTGCCGTATCCTCCTTTTCGTCGCCGTTAATGCGGCGTTTATTTTTACTTCGACGCGACCTGCCGTTGTGGTCCTTAGTATCCGGACTGCCATAATTTTTACTGAGGTTTTTGCTGCGAGCTAGCCAGCTATCCTCTCCCGTGCAAAAGCGGGTCATTAATGATGTGAGGGCTGCCATGGATTTCGGCTTTTCCTGTCCCAGGTGCCGGGCTAGCCACTCGTCACAGATGTTATGTTTGAAGGCTGCAAGGGCCTCTGCATCCGGACAGTCGATGATTTGGTTTTTCTTTGTCAAGAACCGTGTCCAGAATTGTCTGGCCGATTCGTCTGACTGCTGAATTATGTGGCTTAGGTTATCAGCGTCTGCTGGCCGCACGTACGTGCCCTGGAAGTTGTCGAGGAATGCGGCTTCTAGGTCTTCCCAACACCCAATTAACTCTGCGGGCAAGCTGTTAAGCCAATGCCGAGCTGGTCCTTTAAGCTTGAGTGGGAGATACTTGATGGCATGGAGATCGTCTCCACGGGCCATATGGATGTGAAGGAGATAATATTCGATCCAAATCGCGGGGTCTGTTGTGCCATCGTAGGATTCAATGTTTATAGGTTTGAACCCTTCAGGGATTTGATGATCCATTACTTCGTCAGTGAAGCGTAGCGGGTGTGCGGCGCCTCTATATTGAGCAATATCACGACGTAGCTCGAGAGAGCATTGTCTGCTGTGTTTGGCCCGGCCGGGGTTATTGTATCCGGCGCGACGGTGTTCGTCGTGGGTCGTGGGGCGCCCACGTGATCCGTAGATGGATCTGGATTGCCTTGCTTTGTCCTCCAATACATCTCGCAAGTCCGGCGCGTTCCCTCTTGGCTTCGTACTTTTGGAGCGATGCCGGGGTACGGGCTTGGTGGAGGGCCTGGATGCCTCTCTGTCGCGACCACGGGGTGGTCGGTCGGCCGTATCGTGCGCTGGTGATGAAGGTATGTATGCTTCTTCCTCTAATCGGGGGAGCAACTTGCGTCTTGGGTAGCTTTTGGAGGGGCGTTCGAGTTTATACTCTTCGGCCGCGAGGACCTCGGTCCATCGATCGGCCAGCAGGTCCTGATCAGCTTGAAGCTGCTGCTACTTTTTCTTTAGGCTATTTGCCGTGGCGATAAGCCTGCGTGTAAAATGCTCTTGTTCGACGAGATCCTCAGGCACGATGAATTCGTCGTCGTCGAGGCTTACCTCGTCTTCGGAGGGAGGTGTATAGTTATATTCCTCGACCTCTTCGTCTGCCGCCCTCTCGTGAGGGCTTGCTTCTGCATCCTCCTGCGCTGAGTCTTGCTGGAGGGGATTGTCGTTGGCACTCTCTAGGGTATTATTATCTCCTGTGCTGGAATCTCCATTCTTGCTGTGGCGGGATTTAGAGCGGCGCCGCTGACGCCGGTGCTTGGGCTATTTCTTTAAGGAATCTGCCTCCGCTGCTTCTTCGCCGTCCCCGTCTTTTGGTGTGTCCACCATGTATATGTCGTATGACGAGGTGGTCTTCTAGTGCCCTGTAGGCGCTAGTTCCCATTTGTCTCCGGCATCGTCGTCCATAGCGTCGATGTCTTCGGAGTCGTAGTCTAGCATGTCGGTTAGATCGTCGACAGTGGCTACAAAGTGGGTGGTGGGTGGGCTCTGAATTTCTTCGTTGTCCGTATCCCAACCATCCTGGCCATAATCCGGCCAGGACTCTCCGGATAGCGAGAGATGCTTTAGCGAATTTAGGATGTCGCCAAAGGGCGAGTGTTGGAAGATGTCCGCGGCGGTGAATTCCATAACCGGCGCCCAATCAGATTCGATTGGCAGGGGCGTGGGAGGTCGAGAGTCCGGCAAGGAGTCCGGCACCTCGGAGTCACGAGCTTCGCGAGGGACAAGGTTAGTGTTCGGCTCCATCGCCGTAGAAGTTGCAGCCCCCGAGGCGGTGTCCAACCACCGGTCCTCGATCTGGGTGATCAGCTCTGGACTAAGGGCCAGAGCGGATTCTTGTGTGGCCACCAAGGCACTGTTCGGCGGCAGAGCTAGATCATGCCCATCGTAACAGTGCGGCGCGCTTGGCTGTGGCTCGAGCCCGTCGAAGATCAAGTCCCCGCGGATGTCGGCCGTGAAGTTTAGGCTTCCGAATCTGACCTGACGGCCAGGGGCGTAGCTTTCGATCTGCTCCAAATGGCCAAGTGAATTAGCCCGCAGTGCGAAGCCGCCGAATACGAAGATCTGTCCGGGGAGAAAAGTCTCACCCTGGACAGCGTTGTTGATTGAAGACGCCATCGAGCCTATTGGTGACGACACAGAGGAACTCTCAATGAAAGCACCAATGTCGGTGTCAAAACCGGCGGATCTCGGGTAGGGGTCCCGAACTGTGCGTCTAGGCGGATGGTAACAGGAGACAAGGGACACGATGTTTTACCCAGGTTCGGGCCCTCTTGATGGAGGTAAAACCCTACGTCCTGCTTGATTAATATTGATGATATGGGTAGTACAAGAGTGGATCTACCACGAGATCAAGGAGGCTAAACCCTAAAGCTAGCCTATGGTATGATTGTTGTAATGTATGTTGTGTCCTACGGACTAAAGCCCTCCGGTTTATATAGACACCGGAGAAGGCTAGGGTTACACATAGTCGGTTACAATGGTAGGAGATCTACATATCCGTATTGCCAAGCTTGCCTTCCACGCCAAGGAAAGTCCCATCCGGACACGGGACGGAGTCTTCAATCTTGCATCTTCGTAGTCTTGGAGTCCGGCGGACGATGATAGTCCAGCTGTCCGGACACCCCCTAGTCCAGGACTCCCTCAGGTATCGAAAAGATGATCTATACATGGTAGATTTCTCAGCAGGTCCACAGCTTGCCGTATGTCTTCTCACAAAAGCTTCAGAATGCTGGCTCTGGCATCAAAGACTGGGACATGCTGGCATGAGGAACTTACACTCACTCGTCAAGAAGAAGCATGTCATTAGCATCGAGGATGTCAAGTTCAAGAAAGATCATCTGTGTGGTGCCTGTGAAGCTGGAAAGATGACAAGGGCAAAGCACCCCTCGAAGACAATCATGACTACATCTCAACCCTTAGAGCTGTTACACATGGACTTATTTGGACCTACTCACTACTCCACCCTCACAACAACAGCCTGTCTCTATGGCTTCGTCATTGTTGATGACTACTCAAGATACACATGGGTTCATATAATTCTTTACAAGACTGAAGTGCAAGATGTCTTCAGGCGCTTCGCAAATCGAGCAATGAACAATTATGGTGTGAAGATCAAGCACATCAGAAGTGACAATGGCACTGAATTCAAGAACACTGGACTTGATCTGTATCTGGATACAATGGGAATCACTCATGAGTTCTCTGCTCCATACACACCTCAGCAAAATGGCATCGTTGAGCGCAAAAACAGAACCCTCATTGAGATGGCTCGAACAATGCTAGATGAGTACAAGACACCAAGGAAGTTCTGGCCTGAAGCTATTGATACAGCATGTCACATCATCAACCGTGTGTACATCCATAAGCTTCTGAACAAAACGTCTTATGAGCTCCTTACTGGCAAGAAGCCAAACGTCAGTTACTTCAGAGTATTTGGAGCTAGATGCTGGATCAAGGATCCCCATCACAAGTCAAAATTTGCACCTAAGGCTCACGAAGGCTTCATGCTTGGCTATGGAAAGGATTCACACTCCTACAGAGTCTTCAACCTTTATCTCTACAAAATCATTGAAACTGTGGATGTGAAATTTGATGAAACCAATGGTTCACAGAGAGAGATTCTGCCAAGCACACTAGATGAAGCTCCTTCAAACGAATCTATCAAGCTGATGGGAACTGGTGAAATCATGCCCTCTGAAGCATAGCCTGAAGAGGAACTTATCATATCTGCACCAAATCAACCTGAAGACAATGCTCAGACCGAAGACAATCCTCCCAATGATGACAATGATCAGCCAGAGCAAAATCTTCGTCCTGTTCATCCTCGTGTTGCAAATGAAGTTCAAATAGAGAAGATAATTGACAGCATCAATGCACCTGGTCCGCTCACTCGATCAAGAGCAACACAGCTAGCAAACTTCTGTGGGCACTTTTCATTTGTGTCAATATCTGAACCCAAGAAAGTTGCTAAAGCTTTTATGGAACCTGAATGGATTCAAGCCATGCAAGAAGAACTTCAACAGTTCAAACTGAATAATGTCTGGGAACTCGTCAAGCGACCTGACCCTCGCAAGCATAACATTATTGGAACAAAGTGGATATATCGAAACAAGCAAGATGAGCATGGTCAAGTCGTCAGAAACAAAGCACGTCTTGTGGCTCAAGGATATACTCAAGTTGAAGGAATTGACTTCCATGAAACATTTGCTCCTGTTGCTAGACTTGAAGCTATTCGCATACTGCTAGCCTACGCTAATCATCACAATATCTTGCTATATCAAATGGTTGTAAAGAGTGCATTTCTCAATGGCAAGATTGAAGAAGAAGTATATGTCGCACAACCACCTGGCTTTGAAGATCCAAAACATCCTGATATGGTGTACAAGCTAAACAAAGCACTGTATGGCCTCAAACAAGCTCCTCGTGCCTGGTATGATATAATCAAAGACTTCCTGAAGAGCAAAGGCTTCAAACCTGGATCCCTCGATCCCACACTCTTCACGAAGACATATGATGGTGAACTGTTTGTGTGCCAAATATATGTGGATGACATAATCTTTGGCTGCACCAACCAGAAGTACAGTGATGAGTTTGGGTATATGATGCAAGAGCAATATCAAATGTCCATGATGGGTGAGATGAAGTTCTTCCTTGGTCTTCAAATTCGTCAGCAAAGAAATGGCATCTTCATATCTCAAGAAAAATACCTCAAAGATTGTCTGAAGAAGTTTGGAATGGAAGACTGCAAAGGCTACACGACGCCAATGCCAGCCAAACACCATCTTGGTCCCGACGACAATGGTAAAGAGTTCGATCAAAAGGTATACCGCTCCATGATTGGTTCTTTGCTTTATTTATGTGCATCTAGGCTAGATATTATGCTTAGTGTTTGCATGTGTGCTCGATTCCAAGCGGCACCAAAGGAATCGCATCACTTAGCTGTGAAGCGAATTCTTCGATATTTGGCTTACACCCCAACACTCGGATTATGGTATCCCAAGGGCTCAAAATTTGATTTGGTTGGATTCTTGGATGTTGATTATGCTGGTGACAAGGTGGATCACAAGTCTACATCAGGCACATGTCATTTTCTTGGTCGATCACTTGTCTGTTGGTCTTCAAAGAAGCAGAACTGTGTATCACTCTCAACTGCTGAATCTGAATACATTGCTGCTGGATCCTGTTGTGCTCAGCTTCTATGGATGAAGCAAACTCTCAAGGATTATGGCATCAACCTGAAACAAGTACCTCTCTTCTGCGACAACGAAAGTGCCATCAAAATAGCCAACAATCCAGTCCAACACTCGAATACAAAGCACATTGAAATTCGCCATCACTTTCTCAGAGATCATGTTATGAAGAAAGATATTGATATCATTCACGTCAACACAGAAGAGCAACTGGCAGGTATCTTCACAAAGCCCTTGGATGAGAAAAGGTTTTGCAAGTTACGGTGTGAGATAAATATCTTGGAATCCTCTAATGTCCTGTGATCAGGCACACATCCTAACACTTATGCATGTTGATGACTTAGATGTGCAACACACAAAGTAATGTATATCTTCAATCAATGAAGATTTACACTCTGAGTGTGAGTATATTAACATGGAATTTGACTTCGGAGCGCCACGATAATTATGCGCCGTGTCTGGGTCTAATACTTCCTATACGGTGGGTAACGCCACCACCAACTTTCTCTGTTTGAAGTGTTTCACTCAAGGCGTTATATTGCAATGACTTCGCATTTGGTTTGTCTTCAGTTTCAATTTGTCTTCATGACTTTCTACACTATGATGATTTGATTGCTTTCTGATATATATATATATATTTTAGTGTTCTGTCCTCTACAACATTCACTTATAACTACGTCTTCAAGATTGGATCTTTTGAACTAAGTGAATGTGATCGGACCCTAATCTCTCTATGCTTCCTATCTCAAACTCTATCTGTCCAAATCATATGCATTCTATTGAAACTGTCGAATGTCTTCTCTGCGTCCTTGTCAGCAGAAGGCAAAGAGACAAACATTAAATCTTTTTTAAATGTCTTATCTTTATTGTTGAAATCCGGAGAAGCCGGAACAACTCTCCGACATGCCTGGCAGGCGTGGGAACGTGGGACAACTCTGAGTATGTTGCATGCTTGCCACGTGCCCCTCAGATGTGAACCGCCAGGGGCACCAGCGTAATTGCGCTGTGTCTCTCACCTACTTATAAATACTTGTCCCCTGCGGTAAAGAACTCCTTCTTCCACCTCTCCACCTCCGTCAAAACCCTAGCGCCACCGCTAGCTCGTGACGACACCGGCGACGAAGCGCTTAGCCGCCGCGACTTCTCTGACGCCGTCCTCACGCCGGCCGCGGACATCGTCCTCTCCGTCGTCGCCGTAGGTGTCCTCTGTCGCCAAGTTAGGGCACGGTGGGCTGAACTGCTCGGTCTCCTATCCTGTTTACTAAAAGTAGTTTCTGCCTGTTCAATGTTAGATCTATTCTGTCTGCATCTCATACTATCTAGTCGATTCACTTAGATTTTCAGTCTAGTTTGATTCCTCACTTGTACTTATTCACGGATTGGCACAAATCTGGAACCAACTCACCTATATAAGTGAATGTCTTCGCATCATGAGGTCAATGTCTTCAAACTGATTTATCTTCAAAAGCTTCTGAGAATGCATATGACCTCTTCCCCTTCCCTCGCATCTCTAATGCTGTCAAGGTACATGTCCATGGGAGAATCCCTTGGTTCTCATAGTCTGCATTCGTTTGCAGAATACTTACAGCATCATATCAATTCTCCTGAAGCTAGTTCCTGCTTGACCAGCAAGCATAAGTCTCTGAAGCCTTTGAACGTATTGAAGCCATTCAGCTTGAAGTTCATGGCTGCAGAAAAATCAGCAAGGAAAGGTGGCAGACGGCGCAGAGAAGGAACATCCAAAGATCTGCCCGATGACTTAGCAGAACTATACAAGACAGATCCCGAAGAGAATTATCATCAGAGAAAGACGCGAATCCAATGGATTCGACGCTATTGGGCTGAGGAGTGTTTTAAGTACAAGTTTGTGACGAAGGAATATGCAGAGAAGAATGCCATCAAGAGACCTTGGGGTGATATCCTCTATCGAGGCCTTCAACCCAAGAGCCGAGCTGAAGCCATTGATCAAGGCTTCTATCCTTGCATGGTCCATGGACCACAGCCTGAGAACGCAGATCCCACCTCACTACTATGGTGTCGTGACGACTCTCTCTTCAAGCACAACTACCAGTTTGCTGTGGCTTCGGCCAAGAAGAACAAGAAGTCCTTGGGCTTGGACTTCAACCCAGGTCCCTCTGCTCCCCGTGCCGACGGCTCCCGTGATGCTAATCCCAATGTCATCGGCCCCTTCTCCAACCTTGACGGCCTCATCACCTACATCATGGTCCAAGGTGCCAGAGTAGATCATTCTGACAATGGTGGTGACTCTGATGAAGCCCCTGCTCCTCCTCCAAAGCCGCACAGTGTCTCCTTCAATGGAGCCATTGCTTCTGAGCTAGCTCTCGCTCAACGAATCGTTGAGCTCAAGAACAAGATTGATTATGAGAAGGCTCAATTCAAGAAGCATGTGGCCAAGCTCAGTGTTCAAGACGTCCGAAACTTCAAAGTCATGCTACATGAGCTCAAAGAAGCTTTTCTGAAGAAGCGTGAAGAAGCTCAGGGCTCTCGAGAGCGCATGAAGATTTTGGCTGATAAGTGTGTGCTTGCCTACAATGAGGCTGAGAAGCGCAAGTCACTTGGCCGTCCTGGCATTGACCCCAGGATGGCTGCAAAAAGGAAGAAGAAGCTTTCTGCTGAACTGCCTGAACCTTCAAGCCAAGAAGCCCCTCGCATTATCTTCCCAAGCAGCATGACTGGCTCAAAGCCAAAGGTCACCACAACCGCTTCAGAATAGAAGAAGACGAGGGCTGCCGAGGCTGAAGCCAGAAAGAGAAAGAACACTGATGCCTCTGATGCCGCTCCCTCCAAGAAGAAGCGCAAGACCAAGAAGACTAGGGCTACTTCCACCGAGCCCTTGGTTGTAGAACCCATTTCAGTGGTTCGCCCAGCGTCCGAACATCAAGAACGAAGGATGGTAGTTCATGAGCCTGCTCCCACAGAGGCTCCTGAAGCTGAAGATATTCCAGCAGTTGAACCCACCGCTGCTGAAGACATTGGTCATGATGACAATGTAGCTGATGATGAAGTTCTTCCTCAGATCGAACATGACGTGGTATCATCGCCTGTTCATATGAACAGCGAACTCATCAGCATTGGTCGTCCCTTGACGCCAATTGCTCAGGATGCATCGTGGGCTGATCACCCACAACAACAAGACTCCCCCAGTACTCCCCAACAACAACAACAAGCTACACCCCCCGTGCAAGAAGAGGATGAAGACTATGAGACCCAGCCAACTCCATCTCCTAAGGAGAAGCCAGCACTTCGCAGGCTTCGCAAAGGAATAAGGCCTCAAGTCCCTCTGTCGAGCGTTCCAGAAGGAGAAGTGCAACGTTCACCTGTTGCACGTCGAGTATTTTCTGAACCTGCTCCCACTATGAATGTCTCCGAGTCTGAAGCACATGCTGCTGAAGACATTCCGGCTGCATCAGCCAAAGAAAATCAAGAAGAAGTGCGTGTACCTACTCCCCAAGTGATTGAAGAAGAAGCAGTTCCTGATGTGAACGTGCCTGTGCCCGACCCTCCTGTTCGTCAAGAGGAGGTTGACAATGTTGAGGCTGCCACCGCCAACGCCAATGAAGCCAATGACATAGTCATGGCTGACGCTAATGTGGAGCCTGCACCAACTAGTGTGCCTGAAGAAAATGTGGCCACTGAACCTGAAACCAATGAGGATGCTGCACCTGAAGCCACTGAGGATGCTGCACCTGAAGCTAATATGACAACTGCTTCCAATGCACCTGTTGTGCAGCCTGACGCCTCAGCTGTTGCCCCTGCTCCTGTTCCGCCACCAAGGCCTCACACCATTGAGCAAGAATACAATTATGGTCAGCTTATCACTGTCCGATGGCCCATTCTGGTGCCTCCGCCTACTGCCTCAGGACCTCAATTTGACTATCATGTTGAGCATAGGCCTCAGGTCCAGAAGCCAAAGCCTAGGTTGCCAAGGTTTCCAGGTACTGCAAACTCACCCGGGTCCTTCAATGCAAATGGCTTCAAAAGCCACAATACCTTCTTTGACAGCGCCAAGAACCCCTACTCCAAGCCAAGGATATCATCAGATCAGTTCTGGAGCTATCAGCAGAGAAGCTATTACTCGTGCGTACTATATGATCAAGGGCGCATCTTCCCTCATATGCGCCTTGATACTGAAGCCATTGCTGGACTGCCGTGCTTAGAAGAAGCACTTGATTGCTTTCGTGATGCTGGTCTGCTCCACTTTGTGACAGACAAAGAACATTGGAATGAAGAGCTATTGCTTCAATTCTATGCCACTCTGCACATTCGCGGCTACAACAGAGACATCAAGACATGGGTTCTCGAGTGGATGACTGGAAATGTTCATCATGAAGCCAAAGCTATGGATATCATTGAGCTTACAGGGCTAGCCACTCCAGGAGAACTATATGAACCTGACTGTCAGCTACACCGCAATGCTGTGGAGAGCATCTTTCATAAGCCAGAACCCAATATGAGCCAGATGTTGAGTATGATGAAGCCTTTGCCATCTGACGCTGAATATCCAACAGATTTCCTTGTTGAAGACCTTGAGTATCTGCCTCGCACCATATATCACATCATCAGGTGAACTCTATGGCCTGTCAAAGGACATTCATCAGCGGCCAAGCTTGAAGGCGCTATGAAGACTTTGGTCTTCTATATTCTCAATGGCATCAGCTTCAACACTCAAGAATTCTTCATCAGGCAACTTGCTGCTTCTGGCTCTGACCTGTTTGGTCTGAAGTTTTATGCTCCATGGGTCATGCGCCTCATCAAGAGACACTCATCTGTCAATTATCAGCCCTCTGCTCGCAATCATATAATCTTTCTGCCAGAGGTTGATATGTCAGTTGATGCTATATACTCTGACCCTGCCAAGACGCCTCTTCGTCTTCAGAATGTTGAGCACCAAAGCTTCACTCAACCTATCGAAGGTGTTCAAGCAGTGACACGAATCTATCCACTAGCTGGAAACACGCGTCTGCCTCATCGTGCACCCACTGAAGCTACTGAAAGCACCATTGCGCAAAGGCCTCATAAGCGTTCTCGCGTTCTCAACGACCGAGAACTTCTTCTGGCTCTTCATCAGAAATAGGATAAGCATCATTTCTGGCTCAAGAGACAGATGCAAAGCCTCTTGGTGGATGTCAATCGCATTCGCAACCTTGCCACCAAGAATGCCTTTGTTGCTCATGAAACTTGCCAGTGATCATGGAAGAGTTTGACCCTGCTCAGTGCTGAAGCTGATCTTCAAGACGATGGCTTCAATGAAAGATTCCAGTTTGACTCCACTCCTCCACGGACTACAGTCCTACGTCGAACTCCATCTCTTGAAGACTCTGAGTATTCTTCCGCCACGGCAACAGTAAATGCCCGAGTAATCGATGATGAAGATGATGCTACTTCACCACCTCCTACAACTGCGCGCACCGACACTGCATCAAGTTCATCTGCACCGCCAACCAACGCCGACAACCCTGCTGCTTCACCTACTCATGATGACGAGTAGATGCTCTATGTCTTCAAACCTTTTTGGTCCTTACTGACAAAAGGGGGAGAAGCGTATGAGTTGATAGTCTTCAAGCGGGTTCATATGGGCGGTTGCATTAGATTTTTCTTCGTGCTTACAACTCTTGCTTTTGAAACATTTGGTTCTTTGAGTTGTAACACCTAATCTTGATGGTCGTCTGCTACTTATTTGCTTTACTGGGATGAGATGATAAATTCCGCATGTGCGATGATAACTTCCGCACTTAGATCATTCTGCAGACGTCCATTTTTCATTATGCATGTCATTTTACTTGCTATATCATTTCATGCGTGATGAATTATCTTCATAAGTTGAAGTGGATCTCCACAAGTACAACCTGCCATGTGCATTTGCATTCCAAAAGCAAATTACTCATATGCACATCTTCAGGGGGAGCCTTTGCAACTTATGAAGACAATTCCCTATCCTTACAATTACACATACTTTATCCCCGTTGAAAACTTCAACCAGTTTGTCATCAATCACCAAAAAGGGGGAGATTGTAAGTGCATCTAGTGCCACCCCTAGTTGGTTTTGGAGTATTGACGACAAAGTTGGTTGAGGGACTAATGTGTTTGTGAGAATTGCAGGATAATGCAGGTAGTGTCCCTCATTGATTTGGTTTACCTACCGGAGATGACCCCTAAAAATGTATGATGACATTGAAGACTATGGTAGTATGAGAAGATATTCATATTGAAGACTATGACATGAGAAGACATTGTGTGAAGACTATGGAGCGCGAAGACTGTGTGGTTTCGTTGTTTCATTTTCTTCTTTGTTGAGTCATAGGAACCACCGTACTGTTAAGTGGGGTCCAAGTGAACTAAGACAGAGTGACTGAAGTGATGCTCAACTCAAATCCTATGTCTTCGAGCGAAGACAATGAGAGCAAACCTTATCCAGAGCTGGATGAGTCAGCTTTGCTTGTAGCCCAAGTAAATTTACCGCGTGTGTTTGAAATCTGACCGTTGGAACACATGTCAGTTCCTTAGTGACCCAGGGTCATTTTGGACAAATCAGGCCGGGTTGCCTAGTGGCTACAAATAGCCCACCCCCTACACCATAAATTGGTGGCTGCTCAGAGTTTGTGCACGGCTTTTGTCGTTTGAGAGCAACCCACCTCGAAGCATTTGAGAGAGAAAAATCCTTGCGAGGACAAAGCCCAAACACCCAGAGCCAAAGAGTGTTAGGCATCACTGAAGTCTTTCTGTCTGTGTGACCTGAAGACTTATTCCACTTGAGGACTGTGAATCCTCCAGCCGGTTAGGTGTCGCGTTCTGAGCATCCAAGAGTCATTGTGGATTGCCGGTGAATGAAGTCTGTGAAGGTTTGGAAGTCTCCCTTGAAGACTTACCAGAGTGATTGGGCGAGGACTGGGTGTCCTTAGCTCAAGGGGAATAAGGTGAAGACACGGTCTTCTGAGTTCAATCTCAGCCTCCCTAACTAGACGTACAATTGTCACAGCAACTGGAACTGGTCCAACAAATCCTGTGTCTTCAACAAGCAACTGGTTCTATCCCTTCTCATCCTTACTTTAGTTTGTCTTCGTGAAGTCATTGCCTATCTGTGTATCTGTTTGACTTCATTGCTTGACTACTACTATTGATTGGCTTCATCCCATCTTCCATCCTGATCCTTACTACCTAACTGCTATTAGTCCCGTACCTTCATATCTTTGTACACTTGACTATGGCTTGCTTTGGGTAGTTTATCTTCCGCTGCATTACAATTAGTTCATTTCTGTTGTTTGTCTTCGAAACTTCCAAGTTTAGAAGACTTCCATAAAAATCGCCTATTCACCCCCCTCCTGTCGATAGTAGCACTTTCACTAATCATAGACATGAGTTGTCATTTGATAACGGGATCACATCATTAGGAGAATGATGTGATGGACAAGACCCAACCATTAGCACAACATATGATCGTTCAGTTTATTGCTACTGCTTTCTTAATGCCAAATACATGTTCCTTCGACCATGAGATCATGCAACTCTCGGATACTGCAGGAATACCTTGTGTGCTATCAAACTTCACAACGTAACTGGGTGATCATAAAGATGCTCTACAGGTATCTCCGAAGGTGTCTGTTGAGTTGGCGTGAATCAAGATTGGGATTTATCACTCCATGTATCGGGGAGGTATCTCTGGGGCCTCTCGATAATACACATCATAAGAGGCCTTGCAAGCATAGTGACTAAGGATTTAGTTGCAAGATGATGTATTACCGAACGAGTAAAGAGACTTGCCGGTAACGAGATTGAACTAGGTATGAAGATACCGACGATCGAATCTCGGGCAAGTAACATACCGATGGACAAAGGGAATTACGTATGTTGTCATAAGGTTCGACCGATAAAGATCTTCGTAGAATATGTAGGAGCCAATATGGGAATCCAGGTTCCGCTCTTGGTTATTGACCGGAGAGGTGTCTCGGTCATGTCTACATAATTCTTGAACCCGTAGGGTCCGCACGCTTAACGTTCATTGATGATAAAGTGTTATATGAGTTATATGATTTGGTGACCGAATGTTTTTCGGAGTCCCGGATGAGCAACAGACATTACGAGAAGCTCCGGAATGGTCCGAAGGTAAAGATTGATATATAGGACGATGTATTTGAGCCGTCGGGATTGAATAGTTGTTCATCTCCGATGAGCTCAAGGACCCATCCGAGGAGGATAATTCGATGTGGGCTTTGGACGGACTGTACAAATATATTTTGACATGATAAAGAATCCATAAAACTAAACATGCCAGAAGTATTATGGTATCTGGATACTTACGACTTTGCCAGGGGCTTGTCCTTGGGTAGCCACTCCTCGTTGCTGTAGGCGGCTGTGGTGGAACGGTCCGAAGGGAGGGTCCTTCCCTTCTTGGACCCTTTGGCCTCCCCGGAAGGGGCGGCCTTCCTTTTCTTCTCCCCCTCGGTTTGGGGGAGAGGGTTTTCCTCTTCCGCCTCCTCGTTGTCGTTGGAGGAGTGTGCCTCGGTGTCTTCGGACGATGAGTCCGACACCACCTTGCGCCGAAGACTTTTCCTGGTCCCCGTGGCCTTCTTCTTGGCCTTCTTCTCCGGCACCTCATAGGGCGCCGAAAACATCATCTTCGTCAGGAGATCAGTTGCTGGATCTTCAGGCAATGGACTGGACAGTCGATCTGCTCCGCTGTCGCCACATATTCCTGTTAAATCAGTATGATGGCTTAGATTCCACCCACAAATATACTAAGGAAAGGCATATCTGGTGAAATATAGAGTGCTTACCGAATTGGCGTGGTGCTTTGGGCGGAGTCCGCGGTCCTCGATGGTGGGAGGAGATACTTCGGCGACCTTGAACAACACCTTCTAGATGTCTTTGTGCGTCGTGTCGAAGAACTCTTGCAGCGTCTGGTGTTTAGCCGAATCGAACTCCCACGGGTTGAATGCCCGTCTTTGACATGGGAGGATCCGGTGAAAGAGCATGACCTGGACCACATTGACAAGCTTGATCTTCTTGGTTATCACATTTTTTACGCAATTCTGGAGTCCGGTCAGCTCCGCGGGCACACCCCAGGTTAAGCCTTTCTTCTTCCAGGAGGTGAGCCGCATGTGGATGCCAGATCGGAAGTTGGGGGCCGCCGCCCAATTGGCGTCGCGCGACTCGGTGATGTAGAACCACCCCGATTGCCATCCCTTTATGGTCTCCACATAGGAGTCCTCGAGCCAGGTGACGTTGGGCATCTTGCCCACCATAGCGCCTCCGCACTCTGCTTGTTGGCCAACCACTATCTTCGGCTTCACGTTGAATATCTTCAGCCACAGACCGAAGTGCGGCTTGATGCGGAGGAAGGCCTCGCACACGACGATAAACGCCGAGATGTTGAGGATGAAATTAGGGGCCAGATCATGAAAATCTAACCCGTAGTAAAACATGAGCCCACGGACAAATGGGTGGAGGGGGAATCCCAGTCCGCGGACGAAGTGGGCGAGGAACACAACCCTCTCGTGAGGTTGCGGGGTCGGAATGACCTGCCCTGCGTCTGGGAGCCGGTGCGCGATGTCTGCGGCCAAGTATCCGGCCTCCCGGAGCTTTGTAATGTCCTTCTCCGTGACGGAGGAGGCCATCCACTTGCCTCCCACTCCGGACATGTTTGGAATGGTTGTACGGAGAAGGTGAGAACTGGGGCGTTGGAGCTCGAGTGTGCGAGAATGGATGAGCGAAGAAAGAAGAAGGCGTGGGTGAAAAAGGAGGATCCCTATCTCTTTATAAAGGCAGTAGAAACTGTGCGCCTCCCCACTTGCTCGTTAAAACCGCTTATTCCCCAAACACCACGATTGATGGCGTGGTTGGGTTACCCATGCCCATATTGATGAGAATCCCATGATAAGGGGACACGATCTCTACTTCGACAAGACGTGTCAAGGAAACTGCCTTGCATTACGTGCAGTAGCTGGTTGTGAAAAATGGTTCGAATAATGACCAGACCGTGGCGTGATGTCATGCTATAAGAAGCTGTCAGCGGATTAGATTTGTGGAATATTGTACTCTCTACGATGGTATTTGGAATTTGTTTTGCAGAGCCGGACACGATCCTTGTGTTCAAAATCTTCTATGGAGTATTCGGAGAAGGAACCCGCCTTGCAATGCCGAAGACAATCTGCGCACCGAACTCATCGTCATTGAAGCCTGGTTCAGGGGCTACTGAGGGAGTCCTGGATTAAGGGGTCCTCGAACAGCCAGACTATATACTTTGGCCGGACTGTTGGACTATGAAGATACAAGATTGAAGACTTCGTCCCGTGTCCGGATGGGACTCTCCTTTGCGTGGAAGGCAAGCTTGGCAATTCGGATATGTAGATCTCCTTCTCTGTAACCGACTCTGTGTAACCCTAGACACCTCCTATGTCTATATAAACTGGAGGGTTTAGTCCGTAGGACAACAACAATCATAATCATAGGCTAGCTTCTAGGGTTTAGCCTCTACGATCTCGTGGTAGATCAACTCTTGTAATACTCATATCATCAAGATCAATCAAGCAGGAAGTAGGATATTACCTCCATCGAGAGGGCCCGAACCTGGGTAAAACATCGTGTCCCCTGCCTCTTGTTAGCATTAGCCTTAGAAGCACAGTTTGGGACCTCCTACACGAGATCTGCTGGTTTTGACACTGACAACTTCCCGTCTCAGTCTTTTTGGAGCCTCTTGCGCGCCAAAGGGGACGCTTGAGCATCGCGCCTCAGGGGCTCTTACTAGACCTCGGGCCTCTCACCTCCTGGCCTTGACCACGACATCGCGACATGGCATACCAGCGACGGCTGAAGCTTGCCTGGGGACTGGGACCTGTCGGCCTAGAGCACTAAGCTATTGCGAGAATGAAAGGGGGAACCATGCCACAGCAAGAACCGTAAACCCGGCACAACTGGAGATAATAACATTAAGACAAAAGCATCACAATTTTTACATGCCCCCATGGGGCTCTTCATGATTTTGTGAAGAGACGAAGAAAAAGGAAAAACCCACTGGAGATCCATGGCCTTGGCGACATCACCGATGATGCCGGGATGACGCTGCTGCTGCGGTCTGGGAACGGCGGCTCGGTGGCTCGTAGCTATCATCGTCGCTCGAGTCCGATGAGGCGCTGCTACTGGCGGAGGAGTCGCGGACAAGGCCAAGGGCAAGTTCACCGCCCGTGGCATCGCTGCCTTGGCCGCCTCCCCAGGGGCAGCACTCCTGGCGCCGACCGTCCTCGCCGAAGACCTTGAAGGAGAGCGTCGAAGCTCCGTCATATTCAAAGTGGATGGCATGGCCTCCTTCTGGGCGGCAGGTGCGGGCGATCGCGCCCCACCCCCAGGTCATGAAGACATCGCCGGAGTTGACGACCTCAATTTTCGCTTCAGAAGCTTGGCTGCAGCATCCGGCGTGTTGCAACCACAACTCGACGTGTCCCCTTGGCAGTATCTCACTCGCGAGGGACCGCGGGAGCCGAATCCTTGTGCGTGGCAGCATTGCTGCCCACACCACAAACTCGCGGGCCGAGCCTTCGGCGTGGGTCCGTGAGTGGAGTGGCCGTACGACCACCGCTTGTCCTCCTCCGCGGCCCCGCTCCTCACGGCGTCTGCCGCCACTTCCATGAACGGGGCTCTACACACGAGCATACAAGGGTATCGAGAAGCCAGGAGGAGTCCATTCATTCCAAGGTCACGTCACCATGGGCTCCACGACGACGCCACGGGAGCAATCGGGCCTCTTCTTCGGCAGAAGCAGCTCATGTTCCACCTGAGGGGTTTTTCCCTTCTCCACAACGGAGAACCTTCTCACTTGAGCCATGGACGCTTTGGCAAGACAATGGGGCAAAGAGGAAGAAGGAGGAGAAGGCAGCGAGAAGACGAAGACGAGCTGGGGGCTCCTCCCCCTCTCCCATGTATAGTCAGAGGGATGCCAACCACAGGCCTCCCATGATTCCGAATAATGATGGTTTTTCTGCATGCAACAGGCAGTCATCAATTTGGGCAGTTGCCGAGGCAGCATGGGGAAGTGGAGACGCCCACGTCCCATCAAGCGCCACACGTCGACCCGGTCCGCAGGCAATTGGGGCCCGCGGCGCTTCGCCCTTGCCCTTTGGCTTTGCCTCGAAGCCAAGTCCGAGCACGCCTTGGGCCCAGGGGCTACTGTCGGCGTTCTAGGAACTAGGGTACCCAAACTTGCCTGCTTGCGGCCCACAGCATGGCTCCACCGACGGCCTGGTACGGCCCATCTTCAGCACCTGCAAGACAAGACCCTCGCGAGGGGCCAAGCCTCACGAGGCCGATAATGCCAAGACCTCCGGAGGGAGCAGCCTCCCCAGGCTGGCTCCCGAGGAGCGGAGATTCCTATGCAAGTTCCCACCTCATGAGGTTGAGGTGATGCAAGCCATGACGACCAAGGTAAGGCGGGCCCCAGCAGGCGAAGAGAAGCAGGTTTCCTCTTTGGTGCTAGGGAGGCAAGTGCAGGCGCGGGGTGCCGAGGAACCACCCAAAGGTTTCCATTCCCGTGCAACAAGACCAAGACCACCAGGACAGCAGGGCGGATGTCATCACCGACCTACCGCAGCGTCACAACCATAAGCTTTGCAGGCCAAGAACACCTTTCGTCAGGATAGGATGTATTTCTTGCCCCCCTTCAAAATTGGCCACTGTGGGATCCCTTCCTTCCTTCGTTCGGACGAAGAGGACCAAGGCCACTATAAATATAGCTTAGCCACCACCATAGAGAGGGATCCGAATCCTCACTAGCTCACACCCACACAAGAACAAACCTCCTGAGGTTGTTCTTCCTCTATACTAGTTCATCCTCAGCCCCTCGCTAGGCTAATCCACCCCAAAGCAGGAGTAGGGTCTTACACCGCAAGGTGGCCCGAACCTGGGTAAACTGATGTGTCCCTTTTCCTTCTTGTTCATCGAGCTAGGCCGTGGGAGTGGTGACTGGTTGGTTGGGGAGGTTGAGTTCTTCGCACATGCCCCAGAGTTCGAACCTCTCTTGGGTCCGTGATACGTACATTTTGCATCATGCTTTTATATCGATATTTATTGCATTATGGACTGTTATTACACGTTATGTCACAATACTTATGGCTATTCTCTCTTATTTTACAAGGTTTACATAAAGAGGGAGAACGCCGACAGCTGGGATTCTGGGCTGGAAAAAGAGCAAATATTGGAGACCTATTCTGCACAGCTCCAAAAGTCCTGAAACTCCATGGAAGTCATTTTGGGAGTTAATAAAAAATATTCAGCGGAAGACATACATGAGGGGGGCCACCCACCACCCACGAGGGTGGGGGCACGCCCTACCTCCCTGGGCGCGCCCCCTGCCTCGTGGGCCACCTGGCAGCCCTCCGGTGCCCATCTTTGGCTATATGAAGTCTTTTACCCTGGAAAAAATCATAAGCAAGCTTACGGGACGAAACTCCACCTCCACGAGGCGGAACCTTGGCGGAACCAATCTAGGGCTCCGGCAGAGCTGTTCTGCCGGGGAAACCTCCCTCCGGGAGGGGGAAATCATCACCATCGTCATCACCAACGATCCTCTCATCGGGAGGGGGTCAATCTCCATCAACATCTTCACCAGCACCATCTCCTCTCAAACCCTAGTTCATGTCTTGTATCGAATCTTTGTACCAAAACCTCAGATTGGTACCTGGGGGTTGCTAGTAGTGTTGATTACTCCTTGTAGTTGATGCTAGTTGGTTTATTTGGTGGAAGATCATATGTTCAGATCCTTAATGCATATTAATACCCCTCTGATTATGAACATGAATATGCTTTGTGAGTAGTTATGTTTGTTCCTGAGGACATGGGTGAAGTCTTGCTATTAGTAGTCATGTGAATTTGGTATTCGTTTGATATTTTGATGAGATGTATGTTGTCTCTCCTCTAATGGTGTTAGGTGAACGTCGACTACATGACACTTCACCATTATTTGGGCCTAGAGGAAGGCATTGAGAAGTAATAAGTAGATGATGGGTTGCTAGAGTGACAGAAGCTTAAACCCTAGTTTATAAGTTGCTTCGTAAGGGCCTAATTTGGATCCATATGTTTCATGTTGTGGTTAGGTTTACCTTAATACTTCTTTTGTAGTTGCGGATGCTTGCAATAAGGGTTAATAATAAGTGGGATGCTTGTCCAAGAAAGGTCAGTACCCACGCACCGGTCCACCCACATATCAAATTATCGAAGTAACGAACGCGAATCATATGAGTGTGATGAAAACTAGCTTGACGCCAATTCCCATGTGTCCTCGGGAGCGCTTTTCTCACTATAAGAACTTGTCCAGGCTTGTCCTTTGCTACAAAAAGAATTGGGCCACCTTGCTGCACCTTATTTACTTTCATTGCTTGTTACCCGTTACAAATTATCTTATCACAAAACTATCTGTTACCTACAATTTCAGTGCTTGCAGAGAATACCTTACTGAAAACCGCTTGTCATTTCCTTTTGCTCCTCGTTGGGTTCGACACTCTTACTTATCGAAAGGACTACGATAGATCCCCTACACTTGTGGGTCATCAAGACTCTTTTCTGGCCGTTGCCGGGGAGTGAAGCACCTTTGGTAACTGGAACTTGGTAAGGAAACATTTATATAGTGTGCTGAAATTTATTGTTACTTGTTACTAATGGAACATAATCCTTTGAGGGGCTTGTTCGGGGTATTTTCACCCCGACCAGTAGAGCAAAGAGTTGCTCCTCAACCTACTGAACCTACTGAAATTTTTTACTTTGAAATTCCTTCGGGTATGGTAGAGAAACTGCTAGCTAATCCCTTTGCAGGAGATGGAACATTGCATCCCAATTTACACCTTATCTATGTGGATGAAGTTTGTGGATTATTTAAGCTTGCAGGTATGCCCGATGATGTTATTAAGAAGAAGGTTTTCCCTTTATCTTTGAAGGGAGATGCATTGACATGGTATAGGCTATGTGATGATATGGGATCCTGGGACTATAAACAATTGAAATTGGAATTTCACCAGAAGTTTTATCCTATGCATCGTGTTCATCGTGATCGCAATTATATATATAATTTTTGGCCTCGCGAAGGAGAAAGCATCGCTCAAGCTTGGGGGAGGCTTAAGTCAATGTTATATTCATGCCCCAATCATGAGCTCTCAAGAGAAATGATTATTCAAAACTTTTATGCTCGGCTTTCTCTCACCAATCGCACCATGCTCGATACTTCTTGTGTTGGGTCTTTTATGATGAAGAGTATTGAATTCAAATGGGATTTAATAATTAAACGCAACTCTGAAGATTGGGATTCCGACGATGGTAAGGAGTCAGGTATGACATCTAAGTTTGATTGTGTTAAATCTTTTATGGATACCGATGCTTTTCGTGGATTTAGCACTAAATATGGACTTGACTCTGAGATAGTAGCTCTTTCTGTGAATCATTTGCTACTCATGTTGATCTCCCTAAGGAGAAGTGGTTTAAATATAATCCTCCCACTGAATTAAAAGTAGTTGCACATATTACAGTTGAAGAAAAGACTATCACTTATAATGATCCTATTGTTCCTTCTACTTATATTGAGAAACCACCTTTGCCTGTTAGGATAAAGGATCATGCCAAAGCTTCAACTGTGGTTCGTAAGAGTAATACTAGAACATATACACCTCATGAGCAAATTAAAGTTGAACCTAGTATTGCTATGGTTAAAGATCTCTTGGCTGATAATATTGATGGGCATGTTATTTATTTCTGTGATGAAGCTGCTAGAATTGCTAGACCCGATGCTAAGAAACATAGACCTATTTTAGGCATGCTTGTTATTTCTGTTAAAATAGGAGATCATTGTTATCATGGCTTATGTGATATCAGTGCTAGTGCTAGTGCAATACTTCATTCTTTATATGAAGAAATTATGCATGACATTGCACCTGCTGAGATAGAAGATATTGATGTTACAATTAAGCTTGCCAATAGAGATACTATTTCACCAATTGGGATTGTTAGAGATGTTGAAGTCCTGTGTGGGAAAGTTAAATATCCTGCTGATTTTCTTGTTCTTGGTTCCCCACAAGATGACTTTTGTCCCATCATATTTGGTAGACCCTTGTTGAACACTGTTAATGCTAAGATAGATTGCGAAAAGGATGTTTTACTATAGGGTTAGGGGATATGTCTCATGAGTTTAATTTTGCTAAATTTCATAGACAACCCCATGATAAATAATTGCCTAGTAAGGATGAAATTATTGGTCTTGCTTCTATTGTCATGCCTCCTACTGATCCTTTAGAACAATATTTGCTAGACCATGAAAATGATATGTTTATGAATGAAAGAAGGGAAATAGATGAAGTATTTTTTAAACAGGGACCTATTTTGAAACACAATTTGCCTGTTGAAATCTTAGGGGATCCTCCACCACCCAAGGGTGATCCCGTGTTTGAGCTTAAACCATTACCTGATACTCTTAAATATGCTTATCTTGATGAAAAGAAGATATATCCTGTTATTATTAGTGCTAACCTTTTGGAACAAGAAGAGGAAAGATTATTGAAAACTCTGAAGAAGAACCATGCTGCTATTGGATATACTCTTGATGAACTTAAGGGCATTAGTCCCACTCTATGCCAACACAAAATAAAATTGGAGGAAGACGCCAAACCAGTCATTGATCACCAACGACGATTAAATCCTAAGATGAAGGAAGTGGTAAGAAAAGAGATACTAAAGCTCCTCGAGGCAGGTATAATTTATCCCGTTGCTGATAGTAAGTGGGTAAGTCCTGTCCATTGTGTCCCTAAGAAGGGAGGTATTACTGTCGTTCCTAATGATAAAGATGAATTGATCCCGCAAAGAATTATTACAAGTTATAGGATGGTAATTGATTTCCGCAAATTAAATGAAGCTACTAAAAAGGATCATTACCCTTTACCTTTTATTGATCAAACACTAGAAAGACTATCCAAACATACACATTTTTGCTTTCTAGATGGCTACTCTGGTTTCTCTCAAATACCTGTGTCAGCGGAGGATCAAGAAAAGACTAGTTTTACTTGCCCTTTCGGTACTTTTGCTTATAGACGTATGCCTTTTGGTTTATGTAATGCACCTGCTACCTTTCAAAGATGCATGATGGCTATATTCTCTGACTTTTGTGAAAAGGTTTGTGAGGTATTCATGGATGATTTCTCCGTTTATGGATCCTCTTTTGATGATTGCTTGAGCAACCTTGATCGAGTTTTGCAGATATGTGAAGATACTAGTTTCGTCTTGAATTGGGAAAAGTGCCACATTATGGTTAATGAAGGCATTGTCTTGGGGCATAAAACTTCTGAGAGAGTTATTGAAGTTGATAAAGCTAAAGTTGATGCTATTGAAAAGATGTCGTGTCCCAAGGACATTAAAGGTATAAGAAGTTTCCTTGGTCATGCCGGTTTTTATAGGAGGTTCATTAAGGACTTTTCTAAAATTTCTAGGCCTCTGACTAATCTATTGCAAAAAGATATTCCTTTTGTCTTTGATGATGATTGTGTAGAAGCATTTGAAATACTTAAGAAAGCTTTGATTTCTGCACCTATTGTTCAATCACCTGATTGGAATTTACCCTTTGAAATTATGTGTGATGCTAGTGATTATGCTGTAGGTGCTGTTCTAGGACAAAGATTTGATAAGAAATTAAATGTTATTCAATATGCTAGTAAAACTCTAGACACTGCCCAGAGAAATTATGCTACTACTGAAAAAGATTTCTTAGCAGTTGTATTTGCATGTGATAAGTTCAGACCTTATATTGTTGATTCTAAAGTAACTATTCACACTGATCATGCTGCTATTAAATATCTTATGGAAAAGAAGGATGCTAAACCTAGACTTATTTTATGGGTTCTCTTGCTACAAGAATTTGATTTGCATATTATTGATAGAAAGGGAGTTGAGAACCCCGTTGCAGACGACTTGTCTAGGTTAGAGAATGTTCTTGATGACCCACTACCTATTGATGACAGCTTTCCTGATGAACAATTAGCTGTCATAAATGCTTATCGTACTGCTCCATGGTATGCTGATTATGCCAATTACATTGTTTCTAAATTCATACCACCTAGTTTCACATACCAGCAAAAGAAAAAGTTCTTCTATAATTTAAGACTTTACTTCTGGGATGACCCACACCTTTATAAAGAAGGAGTGGATGGTGTTATTAGACGTTGTGTACCTGAGCATGAATAGGAACAGATCCTACGCAAGTGTCACTCCGAGGCATATGGAGGACACCACGTTGGAGATAGAACTGCACATAAGGTATTGCAATCCGGTTTTTATTGGCCTACTCTCTTCAAAGATGCCTGTAAGTTTGTCTTGTCTTGTGATGAATGTCAAAGAATTGGTAATATTAGTAGACGTCAAGAAATGCCTATGAATTATTATCTTGTTATTGAACCATTTGATGTTTGGGGCTTTGATTATATGGGACCGTTTCCTGCCTCTAATGGATATACACATATTTTAGTTGCTGTTGATTACGTTACTAAGTGGGTAGAAGCTATTCCAACTAGTAGTGCTGATCATAACACCTCTATTAAGATGCTTAAAGAAGTTATTTTTCTGAGGTTTGGTGTCCCTAGATACTTAATGACTGATGGTGGTTCACATTTTATTCATGGTGCTTTTCGCAAAATGCTTGCTAAGTATGATGTTAATCATAGAATTGCATCTCCATATCACCCACAGTCTTGTGGTCAAGTAGAATTGAGTAATAGAGAGCTCAAATTAATTTTGCAAAAGACTGTTAATAGATCTAGAAAGAATTGGTCCAAGAAACTTGATGATGCATTATGGGCTTATAGAACTGCATATAAGAATCCTATGGGTATGTCTCCGTATAAAATGGTTTATGGAAAAGCATGTCACTTACCTCTCGAACTTGAACATAAGGCATATTGGGCCATTAAAGAGATCAATTATGATTTCAAACTTGCCGGTGAGAAGAGGCTATTTGACATTAGCTCACTTGATGAATGGAGAACCCAAGCCTATGAGAATGCCAAATTGTTTAAAGAAAAAGTTAAAACATGGCATGACAAAAGGATACAAAAGCGTGAGTTTAACGTAGGTGATTATGTGTTGCTATTCAACTCTCATTTAAGATTTTTTGCAGGAAAACTTCTCTCTAAATGGGAAGGCCCTTACGTTATCGAGGAAGTCTATTGTTCCGGTGCCATAAAAATCAACAACTTCGAAGGCACAAATCCAAAGGTGGTGAACAGTCAACAAATCAAACATTATATCTTAGTTAAATGTTGAAACTAATGTTATTGAAACCGTAACCCCGGAGGAATACATAAGGACACTTTCCAGAACTTTTCAGACTCCGAAAAGGAATAGGTATGTGGTATGGTAAGTAAACCGACTCCAAAACAGTTCTAATAGCATATTTTTCTCCGTTTTGGAATATTTAAGAAAATAGGAAAATAAGAAGTAGTCCGGGAAGGACACAATGCACCCACGAGGGTGGGGGGAGCGCCCTACCCCACTGGGCGTGCCCCCTGCCTCGTGGGCACCTCGTGTGCTCTCCGGACTTCGTTTTCTTGCATGATACTTCTTTCGATCGGTAAAAAATTATTATATAATCTCCCGAAGGTTTTGACCACCGTGTCACGCAAATATCCTCTGTCTTTGTTTCGAGCTGTTTCTGTCAGATTTGTCAAGGCCAGTCATCATGACGTCACCCTCCTCCAACAACGAAGACAAGGATGCTTGCTGATACGTCTCCAACGTATCTATAATTTATGAAGCATTCATGCTATTTTATTATCTGTTTTGAATGATTACGGGCTTTATTATACACTTTTATATTACTTCTGGGACTAACCTATTAACCGAAGGCCCAGCCCATATTGTTGTTTTATTGCCTGTTTCAGTATTTCGAAGAAAAGGAATATCAAATGGGGTCCAAATGGAATGAAACCTTCGGCAGCGTGATTTTTGGAAAGATTATGATCCAGGAGACTTGGAGTTGAAGTAAAGGAAGCGTCGAGGAAGCCACGAGACAGGGGCGTGCCCACCCCCTGGGCGCGCCCTACCCTCTCGTGGGCCCCTCGAGGCTCCCCCGACCGACTTCTTTCGCCTATATAAGCCTACGTACCCTAAAAACATCAAAAATAGAAGATAGATCGGGAGTTCCACTGCCGCAAGCCTCTGTAGCCACTAAAAACCTCTCGGGAGTCCATTCCAGCACCCTGCCGGAGGAGGAACCCATCACCGGTGGCCATCTTCATCATCCCGGTGCTATCCATGACGAGGAGGGAGTAGTTCACCCTCGGGGCCGAGGGTATGTACCAGTACCTATGTGTTCTCTCTCTCTCTCTCTCTCTCTCTCTTTCTCTCTCTCTCTCTCTCTCTCTCTCTCTCGTGTCCTCTCTATGGCATGATCTTGATGTATCGCGAGCTTTGCTATTATAGTTGGATCTTATGATGTTTCTCCCCCTCTACTCTCTTGTGATGAATTGAGTTTTCCTCTTGAAGTTATCTTATCGGATTGAGTCCTTAATGATTTGAGAACACTTGATGTATGTCTTGCCGTGCTTATCTGTGGTGACAATGGGATTTCACGTGCCACTTGATGTATGTTTTGGTGATCAACTTGCGGGTTCCGCCCATGAGCCTATGCATAGGGGTTGACACACGTTTTCATCTTGACTCTCCGGTAGAAACTTTGGGGCACTCTTTGAAGTACTTTGTGTTGGTTGGATGAATCTGAGATTGTGTGATGCATATCGTATAATCATGCCCACGGATACTTGAGGTGACAATGGAGTATCTAGGTGACATTACGGTTTTGGTTGATTTGTGTCCTAAGGTGTTATTCTAGTACGAACTCTTGAATAGATTGATCCGAAAGAATAACTTTGAGGTGGTTTTGTACCCTACCATAATCTCTTCGTTTGTTCTCTGCTATTAGTGGCTTTGGAGTGACTCTTTGTTGCATGTTGAGGGATTGTTATATGATCTAGCTATGTTATTATTGTTGAGAGAACTTGCACTAGTGAAAGTATGAACCCTATGCCTTGTTTCCTACTATTGCAATACCGTTTATGCTCACTTTTATCATTAGTTACCTTGCTGTTTTTATATTTTCAGATTACAAATACCTATATCTACCATCTACATTGTACTTGTATCACCATCTCTTCGCCGAACTAGTGCACCTATACAATTTACCATTGTATTGGGTGTGTTGGGGACACAAGAGACTCTTTGTTATTTGGTTGCAGGGTTGTTTGAGAGAGACCATCTTCATCCTATGCCTCCCACGGATTGATAAACCTTAGGTCATCCACTTGAGGGAAATTTGCTACTGTCCTACAAACCTGTGCACTTGCAGGCCCAACAACGTCTACAAGAAGAAGGTTGTGTAGTAGACATCACTTGGCTATTGAAGATAGAGCTGAAGAGAGAAGAACCCGGGGAGATCAACAAGGATGATGGGATCAAGAAGGCCATGGAGGATCAAGCTCCGATGGCAGAAGAAAAGGATCATATCGTCGCACTCGAGGGCATTATCCGCAAATTGGAAGAGCTCCTACGCTCGATGTGCGACTATCCATCATCATCACCACCTTCTTCACCAGCAAAGGAGACATAATCACATGGGTATGGTCACTCCCCTTGGAAACTTCCAAGCTTGGGGGAGTTGCCCCGGTATCGTATCACCATCACACTCCTATCTTTACCGTTTTACTTAGTTCGATCCTTTTGGTAATATCTTGATCTAGTAGAATAAAGTTTTGGTATGAATTAGTTTTGAGTTTTGCTTTGTGATCCCTCTATGTAATCGAGTCCGTGAGCTATATATAATAAAGATTAGTGTTGAGTCAAGGGCTTTGATATCTTGCTATGATCTTGAGTGCATAAAAGAATAAAAAGAACAAAAGAGATCATATTGATCTTATGGATAGTAATGACTTCACATATAAAGAGTATGATGATTAAAAGTTGTTGAGAGTTGGCAAACATAGTTTTGGTCATGGTTGCAATTAATAAGAAGTAATAAAGAAAGAGAGGTTCTCACATATAAATACACTATCTTGGACATCTTTTATGATTGTGAGCACTCATTAAAGTATGACATGCTAAAGAGTTGATGTTGGACAAGGAAGACAACATAATGGGTTATGTTTTCTCACATCTTAGTTAAAGTATATTGTCATGGATCGTCCAACATGTTGAGCTTTCCTTTCCCCCTCATGCAAGCCAAATTCCTTGCACCAAGTAGAGATACTACTTGTGCTTCCAAATATCCTTAAACCCAGTTTTGCCATGAGAGTCCACCATATCTACCTAAGGATTGAGTAAGATCCCTCAAGTAAGTTGTCATGTCACATGCAATAAAAATTGCTCTCTAAATATGTATGACTTATTAGCGTGGAGAAAATAAGCTTTATACGATCTTGTGATATGGAAGTAATAAAAGCGACGGACTGCATAATAAAGGTTCATATCACAAGTGGCAATATAAAGTGAAGTTCTTTTGCATTAAGATTTCGTGCATCCAACCATAAAAGCACATGACAACCTCTGCTTCCGTTTGCGAAGGGCCTATCTTTTACATTATGCAAGAGTCAAGGTGATCTTCACCTATCCTTTTCATATTTTATCCTTTGGCAAGAATCTCGTGTTGGAAAGATCCTGATATATATATATATATATATATCCAGTTTGATGTAAGTTAGCATGAAGTATTATTGTTGACATTACCCTTGAGGTAAAAGGTTGGGAGGCAACACTATAAGCCCCTGTCTTTCTCTATGTCCGATTAAAACTCCATAACCATAAGTATTGCATGGGTGTTAGCAATTCTGAAAGACTAAATGATAGTTGACTATGTGGACTTGCTGAAAAGCTCTTATATTGACTCTTTCCTATGTTATGATAAATTGCAATTGCTTCAATGACCGAGATCATAGTTTGCTAGTTCTCAATGAAGTTTCTGAATCATACTTGACATTGTGAATAGATTGTTACTTAAGCATAAGAAATCATTTGACAAAATATATATGTTGCTATTACAAGAATGATCATGATGCCCTCATGTCCGTATTTTATTTTTATCAACACCTTTATCTCTAAACATGTGGACATATTTTTCGATATCGGCTTTCGCTTGAGGACCAGCGAGATCTAGGCTTGGGGGAGTTGATACGTCCATTTTGCATCATGCTTTTATATCGATATTTATTGCATTATGGACTGTTATTACACGTTATGTCACAATACTTATGGCTATTCTCTCTTATTTTGCAAGGTTTACATAAAGAGGTAGAACGCCGGTAGCTGGGATTCTGGGCTGGAAAAGGAGCAAATATTGGAGACCTATTCTGCACAGCTCCAGAAGTCCTGAAACTCCATGAATGTCATTTTGGGAATTAGTAAAAAATATTCAGCGAAAGAAAAACCTGAGGGGGGCCACCCACCACCCATGAGGGTGGGGGCGCCCCTACCTCCCTGGGCGCGCCCCCTTCCTCGTGGGCCACCTGGCAGCCCTCCGGTGCCCATCTTCTGCTATATGAAGTACTTTACCTTGGAAAAAATCATAAGCAAGCTTACGGGATGAAACTCCGCCGCCACGAGGCGGAACCTTGGCGGAACCAATCTAGGGCTCCGGCGGAGCTGTTATGCCTGGGAAACTTCCCTCCGGGAGGGGGAAATCATCACCATCATCATCACCAACGATACTCTCATCAGGAGGGGTTCAATATCCATCGACATCTTCACCAGCACCATCTCCTCTCAAACCCTAGTTCATCTCTTGTATCCAATCTTTATACCAAAACCTCACATTGGTACCTGTGGGTTGCTAGTAGTGTTGATTACTCCTTGTAGTTGATGCTAGTTGGTTTATTTGGTGGAAGGTCATATGGTCAGATCCTTAACTAATGCATATTAATACCCCTCTGATTATGAACATGAATATGCTTTGTGAGTAGTTACGTTTGTTCCTGAGGACATGAGTGAAGTCTTGCTATTAGTAGTCATGTGAATTTGGTACTCGTTTGATATTTTGATGAGATGTATGTTGTCTCTCCTCTAGTGGTGTTATGTGAACGTCGACTACATGAAACTTCACCATTATTTGGGCCTAGAGGAAGGCATTGGGAAGTAATAAGTAGATGATGGGTTGCTAGAGTGACAGAAGCTTAAACCCTAGTTTATAAGTTGCTTCGTAAGGGGCTAATTTGGATCCATATGTTTCATGATATGGTTAGGTTTACCTTAATACTTCTTTTGTAGTTGTGGATGCTTGAAATAGGGGTTAATCATAAGTGGGATGCTTGTCCAAGAAAGGGCAGTACCCAAGCACCGGTCCACCCACATATCAAATTATAAAAGTAACGAACTAGCTTGACGACAATTCCCATGTGTCCTCGGGAGCGTTTTTATCATTATAAGAACTTGTCCAGGCTTGTCCTTTGCTACAAAAAGGATTGGGCCACCTTGTTGCACCTTATTTACTTTCATTGCTTGTTACCCGTTATAAATTATCTTATCACAAAACTATCTATTACCTACAATTTCAGTGCTTGTAGAGAATACCTTACTGAAAACCGCTTGTCATTTCCTTTTGCTCCTTGTTGGGTTCGACACTCTTACTTATCAAAAGGACTACGATAGATCCCTACACTTGTGGGTCATCAGTCCATGGAGCCCTGAATCCGACAACATCACCGAGCTGAACGTTTGCTGAATGCGGAGGTGCCATACGTTCGGTACTCGATCGATTGGATCGCGAAGAAGTTCGACTACATCAACCGTGTTACTAAACGCTTCCGCTTACGGTCTACGAGGATACGTAGACACACTCTCCCCTCTTGTTTCTATGCATCTCCATGGATAGATCTTGTATGTGCGTAGATTTCGTTTTGTTTTCCATGCAACGTTTCCCAAAAAAAGGGAACAACACTTGACAACCAAAGGTTCACTCGAATATCATTTGTGTACTCATAGGGATTAATATGGACGTCCACGGTTCCGCTATCGGTCAATGAATGAAAGGGGTTTCGTTCATGTCTATGTTTTACCGAACCTATAGGGTCACAAACTTAAGGTAATCATAGTCTGCCGAGTGTTAGTAGGACTAGAATAATGAGAATATATTTGTTAAATGGTTTCACTAATATTCAAAATAGTTTCGAGAGGATTCAAAAGTGTTCTGGAGTCAACGGAAGGGTTTCGGAGTTTATTGGGCAATACCAGGTACTTCCGATAAATAATATATAGGTGGAAATTTTTTCGGTGATGTTAAATTAATAATAAAAGGCTCTAGTAATTGTTAGGAGGCTTTTATATTTAATTTAATATCAACGGGCCTTAAAAGGCCAAACGGTGGAAGTGGAATTGGGCCACAAGGGCCCAATGGGGTGGCATCCCCTCTTCCGTGGAAAGGAGAACATAATTTTGTAGCAAATTTATCTATCACTATGAGCAAAAAATTGTTTCTATCATGTTTATGTTTCTTACAAAATCTATCATCCCTATAAGGCATGTCTTCACAAAGTCTTTCCACTCCACAAAAATTGACATGCTTATAAGAAACATTTTTGTCATGACTACTGCAATCATCATTAGCATTTTGGTTATTCATAGAATTCATACTAACAACATTGCAATCATGCTCATCATTCAAGGATTTTGTGCCAAACATTTTATAGAATTCTTCTTCTAACAATTGAGCACAATTTTCCTTTCCATCATTTTCAAGAAAGACATGATAAAGATGAATAAAATGAGGCAACCTCAATTCTATCTTTTTGTAGTTTTCTTTCATAAACCGAACTAGTGATAGAACAAGAAACTAAAAGATTTAATTGCAAGATCTAAAGATATACCTTCAAGCACTCACCTCCCCGGCAACGGCGCCAGAAAAGAGCTTGATGTCTACTACACAACTTTATTCTTGTAGGCTCGTGTTGATCCTCCAAGCGCAGAGTTTTGTAGGACAGTAGCAATTTTCCCTCAAGTGGATGACCTAAGGTTTATCAATCCGTGAGAGGCATAGGATGAAGACGGTCTCTCTCAAACAACCTTGGAACCAAATAACAAAGAGTCTCTTGTGTCCCCAACACACCAAATGCAATGGTAAATTGTATAGGTGCACTAGTTCAGCGAAGAGATGGTGATACAAGTGTAGTAATGATAGTAGAAGATATCAATTTTTGTAATAGGAACAATAAAAAACAGCAAGGTAGCAAGTAACAAAAGTGAGCACAAACGGTATTGCAATGCTTGAAAACAAGGCCTAGGGTTTATACTTTCACTAGTGCAATCTCTCAACAATGCTAACATAACTAGATCATATGGAAATCCATGAACATGCGATAAAGAATCACTCTAAAGTTCTTATCTACCGGAGAACATAAGACTAAATTGTTTGTAGGGTACGAAACCACCGCAAAGTTATCCTTTCCGATCGATCAATCGAGCTATTCATATAAGTATCACAAACAACCCAAGAGTTCGTACTAAAATAACACAATATGATACACATCAACCAACTCTAATGTCACTGCTACTTCTTGAGCTTGCGTTGGTTTTTCCTTTGAAGAGAAAGGGTGATGCAGCAAAGTAGAGATAAGTATTTCCCTCCTTTGAGAACCAATGTATCAATCCAGTAGGAGATACAAGCAAGTCTCCAATCTATGCACCCACACAAACAATCAAATACTTGCACCCAACGCGATAAAGGGGTTGTCAAGCCCTTCACGGTCACTTACAAAGGTGAGATCTGATAGAGATAGATATAAAAGATCACTAAAACGTAAAACAAAATAAAAGTAAATAAATTGCAGCAAGATATTTTTGGGTTTTTGGTTTATAGATCTGAAAACAAATGATGGAAAATAGACCCGGGGGCCATAGGTTTCACTAGAGGCTTCTCTCTTGAAGGCAAATAATATAGTGGGTGAACAAATTACTGTCGAGCAATTGATAGAAAAGCGCAAAGTTATGACAGGATCCAAGGCAATGATTATGAATATAGGCATCACGCCCGTGTCAAGTAGACCGAAACGATTCTGCATCTACTACTATTACTCCACACATCGACCGCTATCCAGCATGCATCTAGAGTATTAAGTTCATAAGAATGGAGTAACTCTGCCTTAAGTAAGACGACATGATGTAGAGGGATAAACTCAAGCAATATGATGAAAACCCCATCTTTTTACCCTTGATGGAAACAATACAAATACGTGCCTCGCTACCCCTACTTTGTCACTGGGTGAGGACACCGCAGCGGGAAAGTATTTTGGTGGATGCTTCTAGTCGTTTGGGAATATTTCTTAATTTATTGGCCAAAAATTAGGGTTGGAGGAGTCCCGTGGGGCCCATAAGCCAGGGACGCCCCCCTAGGGCGTGCCCTGATTGCTTGTGGAGCCCTCGGGACCCTTCTGCCTTCCTTTCCAAGTCCGACGTGTGTCTTCTGGTCCAAGAAAAATCATCGGGAAAGTTTTATTCCGTTTGTACTCCGTTTCAAACATCACATAACACACGGGCACATGCATGCGGTGGTTTTGTCCTATGACATCACTCGCGTGTGCCTCTCTCTGTGGGCTCACGAGGTCGTCGTCGACCAGTTGAACGTACAACGAGAGAGAGATTAATTTGACCAACAATGATGGTTCTTTTTGGTTTGTGTTACGTATATGCACGGTAGGAGTATGTACATGTCAAAGAGGGGGTAATATGAATACTCTATATATATATGTGTGTCATAACCTCGCTTCATGTGGGGGCTTTCCGGTTCCCGAGGCAAGTGCCACATCAAAGTTGTACATTATATTGGTATTCAAAATCATGCAATACCATGCAGGCGGTGGTTGCCCTATAGGAACTCACTCACGTGTGGCGCTTCCATCCCTGGGCATGCGAGGTTGTCCTCCATCACTTTGACCCAACGAGAGAGATGTTACTTTGACCATCAAGGAATGATACTTTTTTGATTTGTGCTATACAGTAGAAGTACATATATACCACGCATCGAATGGGGGCGTACATATTGCACATACCACGCATCTTGAACCTCGCGCTCTTTGTGGGGAATTTTTGGTTTCCTATATATGTGGTGCCACATCAAAGTTGTGCATTGCGTATTCAAACATCACACAAACACCTCTTTCGGCCACATGCAGACGGTGGTACGTAGTCATATGTAGGATGATCAATCGCGTGCGACATACGCTTTGCTTCTGTGCTGGGCCCGCGAGTTCGTCGTCCATCACTTTGACCCAGCGAGAGAGAGGTACGTTTGACGAACAAGGAGGATTAATTCTTTTAGGGCTGTGTTACTAGGTGTATAGTATGTGTCGAAGGGGGGGGGTGACCAGCATATATATACTAGGTGTCACATGAACCTCACTCTGTGTGGGGACTTTGCGGTCTTTGAGGCAAATGCCAAATCAAAGTTGTGCATTAATTAGGTATTCGAAACATCACAACACACCTCTTCATATATATGTTCTGGAACACGTGCAATCACGATGTTTGTTGTCCTATATATGGCACTCACTCACGTGGTTATCGGTGATACTTCCATCTGCCAACCTGCTTGGTCCATCACTTTCACCGACAGCGCGAGAGAGGTTAACTAATTTGACTTAGGAGGGGATTAATTTTTTGTTTGTCTCATGATATAGATCATGATGTGAGATTACATATATATAATAGCGCATGTGTACACATGAATCCATCCCGCTAGATCAAAGGGGGAGGGGGGCGAGCACACGACACGTCATGAACGACCTCTTGCTCTGTGTGAGGACCTCTACGATTTTCAACGCATGCACCACATGAATGTTGTGCATTGGGTCGGTTATTCAACACATATGCATGCATCACACACCTCCATAAATATGTTTGGGACACATGCATGCAATGGTTGTCTTTGGACACACTCTCACTCGCTTGGTTATGAGCGGCAAGCCTATATATATTCGTGGGCCCGCATGGACATCCATCATTTCGACCAACATCGTGAAAGGTTACCAGGGTAGATTCTTCTTATTTGCTTGGAGTTACCGTATAGTAGGCTGACCATTCCAAGCCTAATTAAGTTTGAGCGCATGCTACGCATCGTGAACCTTCACTCCGTGTGGGGATTTTATGGTTCCAAAGCATGGTGCCACATCAAATTTGCGCATTGGGTATTCAAACACCACACACACCACTTGCATATACATACTTCGGCCACATGCACAGAGTGGGCTTGTCTTCATACATAGTACTCCCTCGCGAGGTTATCGGCAACAAGCTATCCCATTTTGCAGGGCCGTGTGGACATCCATCATTTTGACCAACAACGAGCGGGAGAGATTGTACGACCAAGTTGGATTCTGCTTGGTCTGTGTTACAGTATGTCTTGGTGAGATGCCCTCCCCCCGACGTGTGTGTGTGTGGGGGCTACTTCGCGCTACCTGCAACCTCCGTGGGGTCGGGGAAGTCCGGTTAATTTGCGAGGCACACGTGGCACATCAAAGTTGTGAATGGTAGTTAAATATCACACCACACCCTTTTCATACATATAGTAGGGCCACTCACATGTGGTTCGTATGTGGTCTCACCCATCTCGCAGCACAAGCCCACATTTGTGGGTCGGCACACGGTCCACCTTTGTCGGGAAGTTAGACCATATAGGTTTTGTGTTACCCTATCCTATAGGTTTTGTGTTACCCTATGGTGAGATTTCAGACCTAGCTATTTGGGGCATGCATTCGTAGCTAGGATTCCCTTACCGCTGACGCGAAGTGGGGTTCGTAGGGGGTGGCTGACTAGCAATACTGAGCTTTTGTGCAACAGGTGCCACATCAAAGCTGTGCATTGGGTATTCGAACATCAAACCACCCTTTTCATACATATATTTGGTCCACATGCAAGTGTGTTCGTGTTCTGACCCTCTCCCGCGTTATTCTTTTTGCCAAATTTATAAACAGCACACGAGTTGGATGTAGAAACCATCTGTGATTGGGTACACAACAGACACGGTTCGGTCAGACTACCCGTGTGCCACGCCCGTGCCCTGCAGTCACTCACATCAACACTGTAGATTGGGCTCCATGAGGCTTGCCTCCCGGTCTCGAAAATATCTACTACCTCGTAATCTTGAAAATATCTACCGCCTGGAAGGTTTTAATGTTTGATAGCACACGATTAGTATGTGCGGACCGTGTGTGATGTATGTTACTCCCGCTCTGCTTCAATCCCTTGATTCAAATTTTCAGTAGCCCTGGCATTTTACTCCCACCTCTGCATCCCTCGCAATCTCAAAAATATCTGCTCGCCCTTCATTCAAATTTTCAGTAGCCCCGCCTTGTTACTCCCGCCTCTGCATCCCTCGCAATCTCAAAAATATCTGCTCGCCCTTGATTCAAATTTTCAGTTGCCCTGACATTTTACTCCCGCCTCTGCATCTCTCGCAATCTCAAAAATATCTGCTCGCCCTTGATCCAAATTTTCAGTAGCCCCACCTTGTTACTCCCGCCTAGTAAAATTTTCAGTTGCCGCAGTATTTCCTCAAACACCACCTTGCCCCCTCCTCCACACACAGCACACACTCCCCAAAACCTCCGCTCACACAGACACACACCACCCCTCCCTCGCTCGAAACCATTGGTTGGTCGCCGCCACCGCTGCCGTCGCCTCCATCCTCAACCTCTACTTATGTGCCAGGGAGCTCGAGGAGCCAATGGCCAAAAAGAGTTTTATCATGGCCTCTTCTCCCGACGCTGGTGAGGTGGCCGCTAAGGTGTCCCCGTCATCCTCCATGGGATCTTTATTGATCCTCCTTCGCCGGTCGCCCGATCTGCCCACCGTCGCGTCCCTACACCATTTCGAGGACTTCCCCGTCCTCCCTCGGGCCTGGTCGCTGACGAGGTCCTACCTTGGGGTCCGGCAGCGGTGGTGGGGGACGTGGGTCACGGAGATTACGGATCAGGAGACCCACACCCGCCGTGGCTCGGTAGCTTCCACACGGCCGAGCCCGCGGCCATGGAGTACAACCGCTGGCAGGTCCACTACCACGGCGCGGTGGCTAGGCTCAATTTCCCCTTCGACACACGTATGGTCGACCTTGTTCCATAGGAGCCAGTGGTGAGCTCGGCTATGGCGCGGGAGCTCCTCGAGGCCGAGGTCGCCAACAAGGCCTACATGCAAGAGCTCCACCGGCAGCACCCGGAGCTCGTGGAGGCGGAGCGGGTGATCTTTGCCAGCGTGGAGGGCGGCGAGGTTATCATGCTCTCCTCTGATGACGAGGTCGAAGGTGGCAAGGACGACGGCGCGGAGGGCGTCGAAGTGGGCGGTGAGGACGATGAGATTGACGTCGACAAGTAGAGGAGTGTCTTCCCCAACGACCTCGACGACGACACCGGCACGGACCTGGCTCGCGGCACACCGTACCTGACTAGGAAGGATTGGCTCGACCTCCACTTCGACCGAAAGTAGTCTAGCTTAGTTTAAATTTATGTTTTATGTTCGGTTATGCAAAACTATCTATGCTTATGTTTGAATGTATGCTACTTTTGGTTGAACCTGCTTTGAACTTGATCAAATTGAAGTTTACAACGTTATGTTTAGGGGATCGACTAGAAACGGCCAAAAATGGCTGGATATATATATATATATATATATATATATATATATATATATATATATATATATATATATATATATATATATCCACTAAGGGTTTTAGTCCATTAACTTTTAAAGGATCGGCTAGAGATGGCCTTATGCCTTGTTTATTTCAGTTCTTCACAATGTGATGCTCTATATGTGCAACTATTTGCCGTGCAGTTCAATTTCATCAATAACAGTTTCAACAATACCACAATGAATTACGATATTTGGTTGCTATTAAGGATGTTGTAGTACATGCCTTTTCGTTTTTTAACAATAACTAGTGTACTTTAGACCTGCACAATACCAGTTTGAATGACTATTTGCTTGTTTTTAAATGTTATGCCTGATGCAGTTAACACACCTTTCCACTTCTTGTTTTGCTTAACTGGCGTGCTTAAACCTGCACACTGAAGCTATCATTTGTAGATTATGTTGTCTACCATGGATATATTTGGTTGATGTTTAGCCTGTTGTGCTTAACATGCCTTCATATGTACTCATACAGGACAATATTGAGTACAGTGATGTTTTCCATCAAGGTTAGTCTCATCGCATTGATTATATGTACTCACTGTTCAGGATATCGGTAGCTGGTACCATATAGCTTGGGAGCTGATAAGGGATTAATCATCGAATCGGACATTTCACTGAATATATCTATAACCCATTTATCAATAGGTTAACTAGGGCCATATTTAATATATCTGAGGCTACATAGCAACATGCATTGTACTGAATGATTAAATAAGCAATTCTAGGCTACATAGCAACAAGGAAGAGTGTTACCTTAATGTTCTGATGATGTCTAGATATACATGTAATAAAATCATATATAATGGGATGGAGGGAGTGTTGTACTACATCATTTTGCAATTGTTGTTTAGCTTCTAATATCAACTTGGTGCTTTTAGGTACATATGGCATTGCCAAAGATCACACTTCGACCCTTTCTGCGTATGGGGCAATGAGATATTCATGAACTAGCATCAAGTGAGGAAACTGATATAGATTGTTATTAAAATGGGTCAAAAGATGTCAATCGAACTATTTATTTACACTTTATGCAAGACAACAATGAATTGCAGGATGGTAAGTAAGAACTCTGTAGCCTTGTTTTTACTGCCTGTAATGAGTTGTGTTATATGACAATGTCTGAATCTTTTTTCCTTTGTAGTGGATCCCGAAGCAGTTTACTCAAGATTACCTCTCAAACTACATGATTGGCGACTGGCCATCACAAGGCTTGGACTAGAGTCGTGCGTGCCTTCTGCATCCAGGAGAGCACAATAGGGCCATTCCACTTCACCTTGTTCAGCAACCAGAATGTCTGTCATCTCTTTCTTTACCATATGTAATAGTACAAGTATAGAACCCTGGTTCATCATTCTTTATTTGGTGCTTATGTAATTCTCGAACATATGTACCTGTGAATCGAATAATAAATTGGTTGTTTGAACCTGATGGATATGAATAAAGCTATAGCTTACTTTCAAGTTCAAATTAGCTACAATTTTAAATAGCAACAATTAAATTAGGGTGAAATTAGGATGTGCAGGTTATTACGGCGCACATGGTCTATAAAGCACAGTGTGTGCAATATACATCATAATCCGACACGGTTCACGGAGAGGAAACGTGTGTAACAATGCACATAGTTGCTGTTTGCAAAGCGTGTGTGATGTCAGACACTATCACAAACGGTGCGGGAAAACTAAATGTGTATGATTGTCTACCTATCTTAGACGGTTTACACTCATGAACTGTTTGTGATGTGCCAGGCATCATAAACGTAGAGCCAGTTTGGTACGTGCCTGGAAAACTCCCATGCCTGGAATGTACCTGGTTTTAGGTAAAATCACAAAACTCTGACTGTGATGGCAATGCGAGAACAAACGAGTAGGAATGATGAAACGTTTGGGATATTCGAGATATCAGAAACGGTTATATAGGGACAACTGTATGCATCAATGCTCCCTATCCCCGACGGTTTCTGGGTCGTGTGGGAAGGACCCCCTATTGCAGTCACTCACTTGGCAACAGTTCCAAATGCCGACGCGAAAAGGGGTTAAAAACCATTTGTATAGCACCTCCCTGTACCAATGACTATCAAATGAGTGATAATAGCATAGACCCACCGAACGCAATGATGGGCCGACTTATCCTCGCGCTGGACACAATTATCCAGATCGATAATCGTTAAAGGCTGCTTGCATGTCCCTTGAATTTTTTTGATAAAATGTTCCTTCAACTCTGTCCGGGAGTCGATAGAATTAGGAGGTAATCATTTTAACCATGTACGAGCGGGTCCATCCAACATCATGGTAAAGTATTTGGCACAGACATCATCATTGACATCCATCATATCCATGGCTAACTCATAACTCTCAATCCAAGCCTCGGGGGGGGGGGGGGGGAGATCAGTTATGTAGTTAGGCACCTTACGGGGACCCTTAAAATCCTTTGGCAGACGTTCATTACGCAGAGCCAGTACTAAACATGGCACTCCAACTGTCCTGGAAATCGTCCCAAACCCTATTGAGGCTGAAGGGGTCACCGAAGGCTGCTGATAAGCCCCCTGTTGAGTCACTGCATCCGTCTCACGATGAGGCGAGTTATCTTCACGGGGCGGGTTATGGCGTCGTTCGCTGCTGGAAACCGCAGGTGACTGAACACGTCGGCTGTAACTTTGACTTGGATGAGGGGTCGAGTGAACCCGATCACGACTGTATGAGTAAGCCATCTGTTGTGCCACAGCCGTTCGGAGGAGTTCTACTGCATTCCGGGTCTCCACCGCCGCCGCTTACTCGCCCTCGATCGGAATAGCCGCTAGCCAGGTCGCTGCCGCTAACATGTTATCCACTGGGTTAGAAAAGTGCCTTGGCGGTGGCGTCAGAAAAGTTGAGGCGGTGTTTGATTGGGGGGCAGGTTAAGCGCCCGGTCCTCCCTTCGTGTCGGCTCAGGCTGACAAGGTTGAGCCGCCGCCGGCTTCCAAGCACGTCCGGGTTTAACTGAGGCTTTAATCTTGTATCTGGAGTGCTTGGACCTACTCCTGGTGTGTTAAACAAATTCATGGGCTCATAATGCAAAGGCAGGCGGGTCTGGTATCTCCTACGAAGGACCGCATTAGAGGCATTCAGATCTAGACTTAGATGCCAAGCTTTTGTCCTCACGCGCTCTGACTCAACCGCGATCTGAGCCCATTCCTTTGCCATCCTGATATTCTCTGCGTTGACATCCTCCTGGGCCTTAGTGATCTCCGCTTGAATCTTGACAATTTCTGTGTTGCGTTCTGCTTGATTCGCCGCAGTAACCTTTGTCGCTAGCAAAGTTGTTATAGTGACCAAGAGATCTGATAAGACTTGAGCCGGCGGCCTAGCAGAGCTACTAGCCCCAGTTTTCACAGCAGCAGTCGATCCAGACGTCATAGTTGTAGTTATTGATAAATTGAGATCCGGCCCTGTGCCAGCCATGAAGATAGCAGCCCGACACGGCGGCTCATAGAGGTCCGGCATCCTGTCACCATCGGAATAACCCCCAAGCCCGCTGTCTGGAAGCTGGTAGATTTACTCCATATCTCCGGTTGAGGACTCATGACCTGAGTAGATGAGAGTCTCTCCTCCAGATACAGAATCTTCTGCGAGATCCATGATAACCCACAAGTATAAGGGATCGCAACAGTTTTCGAGGGTAGAGTATTCAACCCAAATTTATTGATTCTACACAAGGGGAGCCAAAGAATATTCTCAAGTATTATCAGTTGAGTTGTCAATTCAACCACACCTGGAAAACTTAATATCTGCAGCAAAGTATTTAGTAGTAAAGTAATATGCAAGTAACGGTAACAGTGGCAAAAGTAATAGTAGCAGTTTTGTAGTAATTATAACAGTGGCAACGATAAAGTAACTAAGCAAAGATCAATACGTGAAAAGCTCGTAGGCATTGGATCAGTGATGGATAATTATGTCGGATGCGATTCCTCATGCAATAGTCATAACATAGGGTGACACAGAACTAGCTCCAGTTCATCAATGTAATGTAGGCATGTATTCCGAATATAGTCATACGTGCTTATGGAAAAGAACTTGCATGACATCTTTTGTCCTACCCTCCCGTGGCAGCGGGGTCCTATTGGAATCTAAGGGATATTAAGGCCTCCTTTTAATAGAGTACCGGACCAAAGCATTAACACTTGGTGAATACATGAACTCCTAAAACTACGGTCATCACCGGGAGTGGTCCCGATTATTGTCACTTCGGGGTTGCCAAATCATAACACATAGTAGGTGACTATGGACTTGCAAGATAGGATCCAGAACTCACATATATTCATGCAAACATAATAGGTTCAGATCTGAAATCATGGCACTCGGGCCCTAGTGACAAGCATTAAGCATAGCAAAGTCATAGCAACATCAATCTTAGAACATAATGGATACTAGGGATCAAACCCTAACAAAACTAACTCGATTACATGGTAAATCTCATCCGACCCATCACCGTCCAGAAAGCCTACGATGGAATTACTCACGCATGGCGGTGAGCATTATGAAATTGGTGATGGAGGATGGTTGATGATGACGATGGCGACAGATTCCCCTCTCCGGAGCCCCGAATGGACTCCAGATCAGCCCTCCCGAGAGAGATTAGGGCTTGGCGGTGGCTCCGTATCGTAAAACGCGATGAATCCTTCTCCCTGATTTTTTTCTTCCCGAACGTGAATATATGGAGTTGGAGTTGAGGTCGGTGGATCCTCAGGGGGCCCACGAGACAGGCGGGCATGCCTGGGGGGGAGGGGGCAGGCGCGCCCCCACCCTCGTGGACAGGGTGTGGGCCCCCTGGTCTTGATTCTTTCGCCAATATTTTTTATTAATTCCAAAAATATTCTCTGTGAAGTTTCAGGTCATTCCGAGAACTTTTATTTCTGCACAAAAATAACACCATGGCAATTCTGCTAAAAACAGCATCAGTCCGGGTTAGTTCCATTCAAATCATGCAAGTTAGAGTCCAAAACAAGGGCAAAAGTGTTTGGAAAAGTAGATATGATGGAGATGTATCAACTCCCCCAAGCTTAAACCTTTGCTTATCCTCAAGCAATTCAGTTGACAAACTGAAAGTGATAAAGAAAAACTTTTACAAACTCTATTTGCTCTTGTTGTTTCAAATATGTAAAGCCAGCATTCAAGTTTTCAGCAAAGATTATGAACTAACCACATTCACAATAACATTTAGGTTTCATGTTTACTCATATCAATAGCATAATCAACTAGCGAGCAGTAATAATAAATCTCGGATGTCAACACTTTCTCAAAATAATCATAATATGATATAACAAGATGGTATGTCGCTAGCCCTTTCTGAGACCGCAAAACATAAATGCAGAGCACCCCTGAAGATCAAGGACTGACTAGACATTGTAATTCATGCTAAAAGAGATCCAGTCATACTCATACTCAATATAAATTAATAGTAATGCATGCAAATGACAGCGGTGCTCTCCAACTGGTGGTTTTTAATAAGAGGATGATGACTCAACATAAAAGTAAATAGATAGGCTCTTCGCAGAGGGAAGCAGGGATTTGCAGAGATGCTAGAGCTCAAGTTTTGAAACAGAGATAAATAATATTTTGGGTGGCATACTTTCATTGTCAACATAACAACCAAGAGATCTCGGTACGTCCATGCAACACACATTATAGGCGGTTCCCAAACAGAATGGTAAAGTTTACACTCCCCCACCACCAACAAGCATCAATCCATGGCTTGCCCGAAACAACGGGTGCCTCCAACTAACAACAATCCTGGGGGAGTTTTGTTTGCAATTATTTTGATTTGAGCATGGGACTGGGCATCCAGATTACCGGCCATTTTCTCGTGAGTGTGGAGCGGAGTCCACTCCTCGTGAGAATAACCCACCTAGCATGGAAGATATAGATAGCCCTAGTTGATACAGGAGCTGTTCAAGCATACAAAACAGAATTACATTTGAAGGTTTAGAGTTTGGCACATACAAATTTACTTGGAATGGCAGGTAAATACCGCATATAGGAAGGTATGGTGGACTCATATGGAATAACTTTGGGGTTTATGGAATTGGATGCACAAGCAGTATTCCCACTTAGTACAAGTGAAGGCTAGAAAGAGACTGGGAAGCGACCAACTAGAGAATGACAACAGTCATGAACATGCATTAAGATTAATCAACAATGAGTGCAAGCATGAGTAGGATATAAATCACCATGAGCATAAATATCGTGGAGGCTATGTTGATTTTGTTTCAACTACATGCGTGAATATGTGCCAAGTCAAGCCACTCGAATAATTCAGAGGAGGATACCACCCTAACATACCATATCACAACCATTTTAATAGCATGTTGGCACGCAAGGTAAACCATTATAAACTCCTAGCTAATTAAGCATGGCATGAGCAACTATAATCTCTAATTGTCATTGTGAACGTGTTTCATTCATAATAGGCTGAATCAGGAATGATGAACTAATCATATTTACAAAAACAAGATAGGTTGAGTTCATATCAGCTTCTCTCATCTCAATCAGTCCATCATATATCGTCATTGTTGCATCTCACTCGCACGACCGAACGGTGTGGGTAATAATAGTAGTGCACGTGCATTGGACTAAGCTAGAATCTGCAAGCATTTAATACAAGGGAGAAGACAAGGTAATATGAGCTCTTGGTTAAATCAAGAATAATGCATATGAGTGCCACTCAACATTTTCATCATGGTCTTCTCCTCTAGACCCCCAAAGAAAAGAAAAGAAATAAAACTATTTACATGGGAAAGCTCCCAACAAGCAAAAGAAGAATGAGAAATCTTTTTGAGTTTTCTTTTAATTACTACTACTACAGGCATGGAAAGTAAACTAGCTAAAAGCTATAACTATTTTTTTGGTTTTTCTAACACACAAGAAGAAATCTTAGAAAAGAGAATAAACTAGCATGGATAGTACAATGAAAAAGTATGAGCACTGACAACTGGAATGAGTGTGTGAACACGAATGTAGTGTCGGTGAGAAATACGTACTCCCCCAAGCTTAGACTTTTGGCCTAAGTTGGTTTATGCCCATGGATCAAAGCTACTCTCTCCGGTGTACCGAGGAGGGTCCTCAGGGTGCCACTGGTTAGCAATCTCCTCCGGATCCCACTGATAAACAGACTGTCGATAAGGGTCAAGTTGTGGCTCCGGCTCATCCTCTGGAGCAGGTGTCGCGCTCAAGTATGCATGAATGTCCTCCGGCAAAATAAGGCACTTGTTGATAACCCACAAGTATAGGGGATCAATTGTAGCCTCTTTCGATAAGTAAGAGTGTCGAACCCAATGAGGAGCTAAAGGTAGAACAAATATTCCCTCAAGTTCTATCGACCACCGATACAACTCTACGCACGCTTAACATTCGCTTTACCTAAAACAAGTATGAGACTAGAAGTACTTTGTAGGTGTTGTTGGATAGGATTGCAAGAATATAAAGAGCACGTAAATAAAAACTAGGGGCTATTTAGATAAAGACGCAATAACGTTAGTATAGCGAGTGTGGAAAAGTGGTGGTAGGAGTTGTGAAATTGTCCCTAAGCAATTGACTACTTTACTAGACCGATAGCAAGTTTTATGTGGGAGAGGCCACTGCTAGCATGTCATCCCTAACTTGGAATTCTATGCACTTATGATTGGAACTATTAGCAAGCATCCGCAACTACTAACGTTCATTAGGGTAAAACCAAACCATAGCATTAAGATATAATGGTCCCCCTTCAATCCCGTATGCATCAATTTCTATGCTAGGTTGAAGCTTCTGTCACTCTTGCCCTCCAATACATAGTCCTATCAACATACAACTAACCCTATGGTGTGATCCATGCGCGCGCTCATATGATGGGCACCAAAGGACAGCAACATAACCACAAGCAAATTAAACCAATCATAGCAATTCACCAATTACCAATAGGACAACGAAAATCTACTCAGACATCCTAGGATGGCAACACATCATCATTGGATAATAATATGAAGCATAAATCACCATGTTCAAGTAGAGGGTATAACGGGTTGCGGGAGAGTGGACCGTTGAATATAGATGGGGGAAGGTGATGACGATGTTGGGGAAGATGACGGAGGTGTTGGTGTAGATCGCGGTGATGATGATGGCCCCGGCGGCGTTCCACCGCCACCGGGAGAGAGGGGGAGAGAGCACCTCTTCTTCTTCTTCTTCCTTGACCTTATCCCTAGATGGGAGAAGGGTTTTCCCCTCTGGTCCATGGTCTCCATGGCGTGGAAGGGGCGAGAGCCCCTCCGAGATTGGATCTATCTCTCTCTGTTTCTGCGATCCGGTATTCTGCCCTTTCTACGTTTCTTATATTCCCGGAGATCCGTAACTCCGATTGGATTGAAACCTTCAACACGATTTTCTCCAGAAATTAGCTTTCTTGCGGCAAAAGAAGAGCAGCAATCGCCTTACGGGGTGTCCACGAGGGTCAGGGGCGCGCCCACCCCCCTGGGCGCGCCCCCTGCCTCATGGGCCCCTCAAGCATCGTCTTGCATTGATTCTTCTTCTCAAAATCATAAATATTCCAAAAATATTCTCCGTCCGTTTTTATCCCATTTGGACTCCGTTTGATATGGGTTTTCTGCTAAACAAAAAACATGCAACAAACAGGAACTGGCACTAGGCACTAGATCAATATGTTAGTCCCAAAAATAGTATAAAAAATTGCCAAAAGTATATGAAAGTTGAATAATATTGGCATGGAACAATTAAAAATTATAGATACGACAGAGACATATCAGTATCCCCAAGCTTAATTCCTTCTCGTCGTCAAGTAGGTAAATGATAAAAAGATAATTTTTGATGTGGAATGCTACCTAGCATAATCTTGATCATTTAATCTAATCATGGTATGAATATTAAGACACGAGTGATTCAAAGCAATAGTCTATCATTTGACATAAAAGAATTTAATACTTGGGCATCCCAACAAACAATCATGTCTTTCAAAATATCAATGCTTTAGAACTTTATCCCTACAAAATCATATAGTCTTTTATGCTCCCTTTTCTTAACACAAGGTACCCCTCATGCCCATCCCGGTGTCAGCCAAGCAATTGGTTCATACTTTTTAACGTGCTTCAGCTTTTTCAACCCTCACACAATACATGAGTGCAATCCATGGATATAGCACTATAGGTGGAACAGAATATGATGGTGGAGGTTTATGTGGAGAAGACAAAAATGAAGAAAGTCTCACATCGACGCGGCTAATCAACGGGCTATGGAGATGCCCATCAACTGATGTCAATGCGAGGAGTAGGGATTGCCATGCAACGGATGCACTAAGAGCTATAAGTGTAAGAAAGCTCAAACTGGAAACTAAGTGGGTGTGCATCCAACTTGCTTGCTCATGAAGACCTCGCGCATTTGAGGAAGCCCATCATCGGTATATACAAGCCAAGTTCTATAATGAAAATTCCCACTGGTATATGAAAGTGATAACTCAAGAGACTATATGAAGAACATGGTGCTACTCTGAAGCACAAGTGTGGTAAAAGGATAGTAACATTGCCCCTTCTCTCTTTTTCTCTCATTGTTTATTTTCTTTATTTTTATTTTTTTGGTGGGCTTCTTTGGCCTCTTTTTTTATTTGGGCTTCTTTGGCCTCTTTTATTTTTTTAAAGTCCGGAGTCTCATCCCGACTTATGGGAGAATCATAGTCTCCATCATCCTTTCCTCACTGGGGCAATGCTCTAATAATGATGATCATCACACTTTTATTTACTTACAACTCAATATTACAACTCGATACATAGAACAAAAATATGACTCTATATGAATACCTCCGGCGGTGTAACGCCCGAGACCGACGCTCCAGAAGACTTCCAGCTACTCCGAGTTTTGTCGTGTGATTTGTTTTGTTTGTTGCATCTCTTGCATTGCATCATGTCATCATGCCATCATATCATTAATTTTAAAAACTCATCTAAATAAATTGTATGGATCTTCGATCCATTTAAATCGAGGGAACTCACATGGTGACTTCTCTTTATAACATATCCTCCTAATATTTATGGAGCTATTATAAATATTCCATTAGCTTGGAATTAACCGTAACACACTTGCAAAATTCCCATGCTCTTTCTACTTCAAGTTTGGTCCCCAAGATTTGCCAACAATTCTTTCTCCATTTATTGTGGCTCCTCCTAAATTCTCAACATTTTTGGACACTTCTAAATCCTTGTCCTTGTTCAAACCATTAATTCAAATGACTTTGAATTTAATTCTTGCAATCTTGCCCACACCATTTTTCTTGGAACAAGCTCATTTTTATGAGTCCAGAAAAGTTGTCTTTGTTCTCAAATTCTTTCCCTAACCCTCTCTTTCTTTTTCTTTTCTCTAATTTCTTTTCTGCTAAATAGTTAAAGGTAAGAGAGAGAGAGAAGCCCAGCTGGCCAATTGGGCCTCCCAGCAGGTCAGCCCACCAATCTAATCCTAACCCTAGCCACCCCATCTCTCGATCCGCTCTCCCTCTCGTTCCCTCACGCCGCCACTCACACACGCACATCGCCAGGGAGAGCCCAGCGCTCGATCCCCTCCTCCCTCGTTGCGCCGTCGCAGAGAGAGAGAGGAGCGCCGCGTGCCCACGTCTCCCTCCTCGCCGTCGTCCATGGCCACGCCGCCTCCGCACCTCCGCCGGCCTCGGCCTCCCGCGGTTGCCCTGCTGCTGGCCCCGCTGCCGAGCGTCGCCCTCCACGCGAGCCTCCTCCGGCGGCCCTGTCGCCCATGCGCTGCTCCGACGACCCCATGCCTCGGCCCGTCCCCTGCAACCTTCCTCCCGCGCCGTCTCTCCTGCTGCTCCGTCCCCGTGCCACCTGGTGGCCCCGCCGCCGCTTCGTCCAGCGAGTCCAGGCCGCCCAGCTCGCCCCGCCTCGTTCCCGGTTGGAACCGGTGTTCCCGCGCCTCCTCCTTGCCAAGTCCCCGTCGCCCGAGCGCTCGAGGAGAGGAGCTCCTCGAGCACCTGCGCCCGCATCCGTCGTCCTCTGCGTCCAGCAGGAGCCCCGTGCTGCTCGTCCCCTCCGTTTGGCCGGAGTTCGTCGGAGCCCCAGCAGCCGCGTCGCCCGTGTGGCTTCGCCTCCCGCAACCCCGCGACGTCGCCTCGCCCGTGTCCCCCCGTCGCCTCACTGCCGCCTTTGTCCGCTGCTGTTCGCCTCCACCTTGGCTCGACAGCCCCATCTTGCTCATGGTTTGCCGCTGCCTAAACCATCTCCGGCCAGGGCTCCTTTGCCTCCTTGCTGCTGCCACTCGAGGCCCTGGTGTTGCTTCGTTTTGGATCGTCAAGACCGACTACACCTGCTGATGCGTCAAGTACCTTGGAACGTCTACGCCTTCGTGGATTTTGCCAAATTCACCGGATGCCTAGTACGACTACAGGACCGGAACGCCAACTACATGGATACGCCAAGTTTTGCTTCGAACATGTACGGCTACACGACGTCCCGTGAACGCCTACTTCCACTACCGTCGCCACGTGAACAACTACTTCCACTACGGCCGCGAGAACGACTACTTCCACTACGGCCCGTGTACCACTACTTCCTTCGTTGAACGCGTTCCGCCCTAAATGCACGATACAAAGGTATAACCCGAGACGACCGTGATGAGATGCCCTTGCATGTATGAGATGAACCATATGTTTGCACCGTGCCCGTTTGCTTCATGCACGTTCCTCCTCGTTTGCCATGTCGTCGACCCGTGGGAACCCGGAAGCCGGGATCATCCCACCATCTTGCATGACTCGCTCACGCTCGCCTCCTTTTGCACCGGTATCTCCATGAGCTACCGGAATCGATATGTTGCCGTGGCATCATTTCCGGATTCGTCGCCGTGACACCCTTTCTTTCTGCCACGGTGACAAATGCTTCATAACATGCTCATGTCAACGTTTTCATAAAATTGCATAATACTTGCATATGTCATCCGCATCATGATAACAACAATTAAAATGGTTAAAATTGTTGCTTGCTTTAAATTGCTAAATAACATGGGGATTTTTCCGAAATTGTTGTTTGTGTTTCCGGCCTCATTTAAACTTGCCTAAATAGTTAGTTTATTTATGCTTCACCCCTTGCCATATCATGCCTCATTAAATCGGACATGCATCATACTTGTTTGTGCATCATGACATGTTTATGCTTGTGTGTTTACCATGTTGTTTGCTTCTTTCCGGTTTGCTTCTCTCGTTAGCTTCGGTTTCGTTCCGGAGTTGTGAGGATTCGTTCGACTACGTGCGGTTGTCTTCTTCATGGACTCGTTCTTCTTCCTTGCGGGATTTCAGGCAAGATGACCATACCCTCGAAATCACTTCTATCTTTGCTTGCTAGATGCTCGCTCTTTTGCTATGCCTATGCTACGATGCCTACCACTTGCTATATCATGCCTCCCATGTTGCCATGTCAAGCCTCTAACCATCCTTTCCTAGCAAACCGTTGTTTGGCTATGTTACCGCTTTGCTCAGCCCCTCTTATAGCGTTGTTAGTTGCAGGTGAAGATGAAGTTTGTTCCTTGTTGGAACATGGAGATGTTGTTCCTTGTTGGAACATGTTTACTTGTTAGGATATCACAATATCTCTTATATTATTAATGCATCTATATACTTGGTAAAGGGTGGAAGGCTCGGCCTTATGCCTGGTGTTTTGTTCCACTCTTGCCACCCTAGTTTTCGTCATACCGGTGTTATGTTCCCGGATTTTGCGTTCCTTACGCGGTCGGGTGATTTATGGGACCCCCTTGACAGTTCGCTTTGAATAAAACTCCTCCAGCAAGGCCCAACCTTGGTTTTACCATTTGCCTACCTAAGCCTTTTTCCCTTGGGTTCGGCAGACTCAAGGGTTATCTTTATTTTACCCCCCCCCCCCGGGCCAGTGCTCCTCCGGGTGCTAGTCCAAAGCGAGCGATGTCCGGCGCCCCCTGGGCAACCAGGGTCTATGCCAACCCGTCGTCTTGCTCATCCGGTGTGCCCTGAGAACGAGATATGTGCAGCTCCTATCGGGATTTGTCGGCACATCGGGCGGCTTTGCTAGTCTTGTTTTACCATTGTCAAAATGTCTTGTAAACCGGAATTCCGAGACTGATCGGGTCTTCCTGGGAGAAGGTCTATTCCTTCGTTGATCGCGAGAGCTTGTCATGGGCTAAGTTGGGACACCCCTACAGGGTATAAACTTTCGAGAGCCGTGCCCGCGGTTATGTGGCAGATGGGAATTTGTTAATGTCCGGTTGTAGATAACTTGACACCAGATCCGAATTAAAACGCATCAACCGCGTGTGTAGCTGTGATGGTCTCTTCTCAGCGGAGTCCGGGAAGTGAACACGGTTTCTGGGTTATGTTTGACCTAAGTAGGTTGCTATAGGATCACTTCTTGATCATACTTTTATCGACCGTGCTTTGCCTTCTCTTCTCGCTCTCATTTGCGCATGTTAGCCACCATATATGCTAGTCGTTTGCTGCAGCTCCACCTCATGCCTTTACCTTACCCATAAGCTTAAATAGTCTTGATCGCGAGGGTGAGAGATCGCTGAGTCCCCGTGGCTCACAGATACTTCCAAAACCAGTTTGCAGGTGCCGATGAAACCGTGCAGGTGACGCATCCGAGCTCAAGGAGGAGCTCGATGAAGATCTTGTTCATTGTGTTGTTTCGTTTCAGTTGATTAGTAGTGGAGCCCAGTTGGGGTCGATCGGGGACCTTTGTCGCATTTGGGGTTCTTCTTTTATTTTGGTTCCGTAGTCAGACCTTGATTGTATCTGGATGATGTAATGCTTTATTCATGTAATTGTGTGAAGTGGCGATTGTAAGCCAACTATGTATCTCTTTCCCTTATGTATTACATGGGTTGTGTGAAGATTACCTCACTTGCGACATTGCCTTCAATGTGGTTATGCCTCTAAGTCGTGCTTCGACACGTGGGAGATATAGCCGCATCGAGGGCGTTACAGGCGGTGTACAGGGATGTGCAATGATCTAACATAGCAAAGATATCAAAAAACGGACAAGCCATGAAAACAGCATGCTAGCTATCTTACGATCATGCAAAGCAATATGACAATAAATGCTCAAGTCATGTATATGATGATGATGGAAGTTGCATGGCAATATATCTCGGAATGGCTATGGAAATGCCATGATAGGTAGGTATGGTGGCTGTATTGAGGAAGATATAAGGAGGCTTATGTGTGATAGAGTGTATCGTATCACGGGGTTTCGATGCAGCGGCGAAGTTTGCACCAACTCTCGAGGTGAGAAAGGGCAATGCACGGTACCGAAGAGGCTAGCCATGATGGAAGGGTAAGAGTGCGTATAATCCATGGGCTCACATTAGTCATAAAGAACTCATATACTTATTGCAAAGTTTATTAGCCCTCGAAGCAAAGTACTATTACACATGCTCCTAGGGGGGAGGTTGGTAGGAGTTAACCATCGTGTGCCCCCGACCTTCACGCAAAGATAAACAATCAAAATACAATGCGCGCCAATTTGGTTACATAGTTAGGGGACCATACGTGCATGCTTCGAGAATCACAAACCTTAACACCAATATCCTTACTAAGCACAACCATTTACTAGAACCTCCCACATATTATCATCTCTATATCTCAAAACTATTGCAAGGTATCAAACATATCATATTCAGTGATCTACAGGTTTTATGTAGGATTTTATGACTAACCATGTGAATGACCAATTCATGTCATCTCTCTAAATGGATATAAGTGAAGCAAGAGAGTTTAATTCTTTCTACAAAAGATATTCCCATGCTCTAACAAATATAAGTGAAGAAAAATACCATTCTACAAATGGCGGTTTTCTATGTGAAGAGAAACAGGAAATCCAAACTTCAAATGATATAAGTGAAGCACATGAAGCATTCTATAAAGCCATACTCAAAAAATATAAGTGAAGTGCAATGAGCATTTTATAAATCAACCATGGACTATATCATACCAGCATGGTGCATAAACAAAAAATGAAAACTAAATGCAAAATACACTCCAAGATTTGCACATATCGCATGAACGAAACGAATCTGAAAACATACCGATACTTGTTGAAGAAAGAGGGGATGCCTTCCGGGGCATCCCCAAGCTTAGATGCTTGAGTCTCCTTGAATATTTACTTGGGGTGCCTTGGGAATCCCCAAGCTTGAGCTCTTGCCTCTCCTCCTTTTCCTCATATCGAGACCTCCTCGATCTTCGAACACTTCATCCACACAAAACTTCAATAGAAAACTCGGTAAGATCCGTTAGTATAATAAAGCAAATCACTAATCTAAGTACTGTTGAAAACCAATTCATATTTTGTTTTTGCATTGTATCTACTGTAATATAACCTTTCCATGGCTTAATACACTGATAGAAATTGATAGTTTCATCAAAACAAGCAAACTATGCATCAAAAACGTAACCTATCTTAAACAGGACAGTCTGTAGTAATCTGAACATTCACTATACTTATGGTACCCCAAAAATTCTGACAAAATTATGAAAAATAAAAAATTTGTATATAAATACAGTGCAAAAAGTTTCAGAACCGTTTGGCATTTCAGTAAAAAATGTAAATTCGCGCACTACAGTCAAAGTTTCTATCCTGCACCGCACAAGCCAACAAGCATTGTAAACATCCTAAAGGCAAACCTTGGCACATTATTTTTATAATACAATGGAATTGTACAAGGGGATAATTATTTTTGTTGAGAAGTGTCTGTAATCAAGATTCATAAAGTTTCCGTGAGCATGAACAAAGTTCAAGGCTAGCTCCCACATTAACAATGCTCGTCTTTCTCACTTTCGCTTTTCTTTTTGAAAAAGTTTTGGGTTCTCCTCTTTATTTTTTTGTTTTAAACTTTATGAAAGCACACAACAGAAATAAATGAAAACTTCTGGGTTGTCTACCTGACAGCGCTTTCCTTAAAGCCATTAAGCTAGGCATAAGGTGCTCAAGTAATGGATCCACCCGGATCCCAAGGTATATCAAAGCCAATTTTAATTAACAATGATTTGTAATTTAGTAGTGAGCACAAAGTAACATATATCATGCAACAACAAAGTCTAACTCTCTTCCTATGCATCGGCATGTCATAAAAGAACAATTCATGCACACCAAGTAAAGGCCAATGCATAGTATAAGCAGTTTCTTGCAATTCTATCGTGTTGGAAACATAAAGAGGCGGAGATGTAGTTCCTCTCTCATAATAATTGCAAGTTGGAGCAGCAAGCACATGCATATCATATCTATCAAAATCATCATGTGCAACTGTAAAATGCAAACCATCAACATAATCCTTAATAAGAGCAAACTTCTCCGATATAGTGTAGTTTGGAGAATTCAAAGAGATAATACACTACAAAAAATACACTTCCATGATGATACGTGTTTGTCATAGTAGGTCACGTTTTCTGTCATGCATGCAAATCGCGCGTCATAGAAGTGCTTTCAATAAGGGTGACCGACACGTGGCATCCACCGTAACGGGACGCCGTTAACCGCCGTTAAGCTATCGGGTTCAGTTTTGGATCCGATAACCCGCTAACAGCCACCACCAATGCCGATTTTCCACGTGTAAAATTCTCATTGGCTGACGGATCCACACGTCAGCTCCGCGTTGGCACAGGTGTCACTCATCCAATGGTTGAGATGGGCCTATGATATGTTGACACGTGGACGGGCCTAAAAGTGGCCCATAAAGTTTAAATGGGCCGGCCCAACTGAAGGCCCATAAGATTTAGCAGACCATAATGGGCTAGCCCAGCTAAAGGCCCACAAGATTTTGCAGACCATAATGGGCTGGCCCAGCTAAAGGCTCACAAGATTTAGCGGACCACAATGGGCCGGCCCAGCTAAAGGCCCACAAGATTTTGCAGACCATAATGGGCCGACCCAACTAAAGGCCCAACATTCTTTGTCAAATCGGCCCATCAACGGCCTGTCCTAAAGTTGTCATCATCGCGGCCCATGGTCACTTCTGGCCCGTTAACAGTCTGCTAAGTAACTGGGCCGAATTATGACCCAGTGTATTTTCGGCCTATTAAAGGTCCTGCTTCATTTGGGCCCATTTACAGGCCATCAAAACTTTCGGCCCATAAACGATCGTGAAGGATTTGGGTCATATTCGTCCATGTCTGACATCCGGCCTGTTAGAGGCCCACTATAGATTTGGGCCACTTTCGGCCTGTTGTCATTTTCGCCATGTTAACGCTGGACAAAAACCATGGGCCATATGTGGCCCAACGTCATATCGGGCCCATTAACGGCCCATATAAAAATGACGATAATCTAGCCCGACCGAAGTTCCAGCCTGTTAAAGGCCCGTGTATTAGGTCGGCACATTTACGGCCCGTCAGAATTTCGGCCTGTCAAAGATCCGCATCGTAAATGGGCCACCATTTTGGCCTGCTAAGACCAGTGGGTTATTTGGCACAATCAAGGCCCAATCTCACTTTCGGTCTATTAAAGGCCCATGCTTTTTATGGGCTCGAGATATTTACACCTGTAAACGGCCTATTTTTACTGAGGGCCCAAATTATGTTCAGGCCTGTTAAAGGCCCACTATGGGCACAGGCCTACCAGAAAAATATGAAAGCTTATGCTGATTTAGGCCCAGAAATTTTTAGTGGACTACATGCCAATTTTGGCCCGTAATCGTTTTTAGCCCAATTGGAATGGGCCCGACGAATGTTGGCATGTTGGGCTCCTACGAAGCTTTCGGCCGAATACATTACTAAGATAAACCTACACTATACAAAAATAGTGTCGTAATTACTGCAGCATATGGCAGCATCATAAATGTTGTATCACAACAAAATAAATTCCAACCATACAACAAAAGGCCTGTTGGCATAAAGTTTACAGTACTTCCAGATAAAAGCACCATCAGATGTATAGAAGCACAAATCATTTGACCTGAGTGCTAATGTTTCAGGCTGTAGAATCTGATGGAGCAACACGATCTTCACCTTTTTTCCACCATTGCTCTTGAACAACGAAGCGAATGTCTGATAGTCTGGTTTCAAAACCATTCATATCTTGACGACATTTGTCAACCACTATTCTTGTTTCCAAAATGACGTCCATTAGGGATTGGACTTGTGTCTGGAGCACATATATATCACTCTGTCTAGCAGGAAGATTTTGTTCAGTAGGCGATTTGGACGAGGTTACCTTGACAACCAACCCAGAATTATGCAGGAAGGTGCTTTTTGCACTGTTAGTGGAGAGATACTGACGCACTGCAGCAAGAGGTGACATTGTGCCTGTGGTAGCCTCGTCACCTTCAGGTGGTTGTGGTTGTTCAATCATTTGTTCCATAGCTTCCTGAAAGTTTGAACTTGTAGATTAGTGTACCAGATAAGTTACTAATGAGACAAAAACAAACAAAGTAGGTTAAACGTTTATACATAACTTATTTTGGTGAACTACTATAATACATTAGCATGTATTGTAGTGCCAACTACATAATAAAATCACTTTCGGAACATATATCCATGTAGCATGCCTACTGTATTGTCTATTTCCTCACATTCGTTGACGTCTAAGGATAAAGAGACATGGTTTAAAGTAGGATGAACATAGTATGACATCATTCATATCATGGGCAAATAGATATAAAACAAACATGCTATTTTATCATTGTGTGCGCACGTGAACATAACAACTAGATTACAGATCAAGACCAAAAGAATATCCTTCATCTCTTTTAAACCATGTAAGGTGAAATGATACGTTAAGAAAACAATGTATAAAAGTGAACAGAGTAACTGACATTGGCTGCAAAACCAAGTAGTTAAATGAACACATCATTGTACCAATCAGTTCAAAGGTAGGGGGAGTAAGGACTTACAACAGCGGCTTGAACTGTTGTGCTCATGCCCTTCATCTTGCTGGTGTGGCAATCCTTGAAGATTTGCACTGCAGTCGGTTCAAGTTCTTTTTGGTCCGCACGGGCTTTCCTCTGTATTTGGAACAAGTCAATATAGATATGATAATATGGCACAAAAAAAAGAAGGAAGTAGCAGCTATTTACAAGAGCCTCGCAGTGTGCAATATAGCTATGAGATCCTGTTGTCTGTTGGAATTTCACTTTAGAATAGTTGGTTTTGTTCTTCAAACAGTTAGCCTAGAAGAAGATACACTTGTAAGGCACATACATAAATACAAGTTCAATATGTGGTCTGATCAAATATATATAGCCTACCTGATACTTTGGATCAGACTAGTGTTTAACGAGGGCTGTCCAGTCTTCATCTGTAATATATTCCACTGGAGATGTTTGGGCGATTTCATTGTTTGCCTTGTGAGGGAGTCCTGGACTAGGGGGTGTCCGGACAGCCGGATTATCATGGTCCGCCGGACTCCAAGACTACGAAGATACAAGATTGAAGACTCCGGCTCGTGTCCGGATGGTACTTTCCTTGGCGTGGAAGGCAAGCTTGGCGATACGGATATGTAGATCTCCTACCATTGTAACCGACTCTGTGTAACCCTAGCCCTCTCCGGTGTCTATATAAACCGGAGGGCTTTAGTCCGTAGGACAACATATATTACAACAATCATACCATAGGCTAGCTTCTGGGGTTTAGCCTCCTTGATCTCGTGGTAGATCTACTCTTGTACTACCCATATCATCAATATTAATCAAGCAGGACGTAGGGTTTTACCTCCATCGAGAGGGCCCGAACCTGGGTAAAAACACCGTGTCCCTCGTCTCCTGTTACCATCTGCCTAGATGCACAGTTCGGGACCCCCTACCCGAGATCCGCCGGTTTTGACACCGACACCTTGCCTTCAAAGTGAGATTTTCTAAGGTGGTACCGATACTGTCGCAGAGTAGACTGAAAAACATGAGTGGATGCTTGTTTAGTTGCATCATCTTTCGGATCCAACTTGAACCTCATCTGTTGAAAAAAGAATGTGAGTCTTATTAGGAGGAAGCTAGAAAGTATGGGACAGAGCAAGACAATATTACTAATTGCAATGAATAACATTACTTACGGATAAATGGTCAAGGAAGGTGTTAAACTGGGTATTGTCTTTCTCATTCATGTACTGGATCCACGTTGGGAGGATACGTGCATGACACCTAACGGCAACAGCTGCCTCTGATACTAACTTGGCTGACTCTGTAGCATCACGTGGCCTTTTCAAACCTGCCTCAAAATGGATCTCCATTCTTCCTCCTTTAGATTTTGTTAATCTATCAAGCATTATCCCTGATGTCTCTTTCCGCTTGCACTGTGGTGCTAGTTCAACAACAAATATGGAAAGTGTTAGTGTACATCAAACTGTGAGAGTACATATAAAGGAGCATGCAACTGCAACTTGACTCGGTCAGGTACCGTCTTGGTGTTGATGCTCATGAGGTTCATCTGATCTTGCCAAGTCCTGTTGTGTCAGCAGTGCTTCGGAAGTAGTGTTAAGTGTGAAGGTAGCTTGGGAACTGGCCAGTTCCGGAGCAAACAAATGAGTAACTCATTGAGATGCTGGTACAGTTGAAGCGGATGCTGCAGCTGGTGGAGCAGGTGATACTGTGTTTGTAGATTTAGCCGGTGTACTTGGACCTTCTACTGCACTATAAGTACCAGCAGAATCTCGACGGCAGATCCTTTTCCGTTTCACCCGATGAGTAACACCACTCCCTACTATATTATTTTCCTTGCTCTTTTTTGACTTTGCCATGTCAAGCCGTACCCACAACACAAAAGAATAAAATCGCTCTTCAAAACTCATTGATGCATGATACAAACAAGCAATACTTTGATGTAAGACAACTATATGAGGATGGAATATGTAAGAAAAACAGGACGACATGACATATTCACAACCACGATGTGCAAACTAAGCAGAAGGATTTTCAAGAAAATAGAAGTAATGCAAGCTAGACACCATATGAAAGATGCAACCAATATTCCTCTGCCAAGTTAAAAGTGTCTTGTCATAAGTGGCAATTCGAAAAATTAGAAGCAGCACAACGTAGAAATCAATGCAAGATGCAACCACTATCAAACTGCCATGTTAAAAGCGTCCAATCATGAGTGACTAATGCGGGATACACAACATCAGTACTTTGATGTAAGAATATGGTATGATAGATAGATGCAGTGTATTCTAGACACAGAAAGCCATGTCATATGCACATGTATAACGTATAAACTCAGCAGGTGCAATTTAATCAAAATAGAAGAAATACAGGCTAGACAACATATGCAACATGAAACCAATTATCACACTGTCAACTTAGAGCAAGCACCTGCGATGGTGGAGTACGGGAGATGAACTCATCATGTAGACTTGGGACTTCAACTTCATTAGCAGTAGCAGTGGCAAATCTAGAGAGTCTCTGTTTGCGTCGGTGCGGAGGACCACCAACATACCCTAACTTACTCTTTTCCTTCCTACTTTCTGATATTTCCTTATGAAGTCAAAACCATAAGAAGATGAATAAAATTAGCTCTGCATAACTGGTTGATGCATGATACAGACGAACACTACTTTGATGTAAGGCAAGCGCAGGATAGGAGGATGGAATATATACAAAAAAAGACAGTGTTTCATATTCACACGTACGATAGGAGGATGGAATATGTATGAAAAAACAGTAAGCGGAAGGCATTTCAACAAAATTAGAAGAAATGAAAGCTAGGCACCATATGACGATGCAACCAATATCACTCTATTAGGTAAAAAGTGTCTCGTCGTAAGTGCCATATCAAGAAATTAGAAGCTGTACAAGCTAGAAGACAATGCAAGATGCAACCTACATCACAGTCCCAAGTTAAATGTGTCTTATGGGTAAGTGATCGTTGCAGGTATAAGCTGTAAGCTACGCAGATGCAATTCAACATAATCAGAAGCAATACAAACTAGACATCATACGGAAAACACAACCACATATAACAGTTCCAAGTAAGAGCAAGCACTTGTGATGGTGGAGTAGGGGAGATGTGCTCATCATGTACACGTATGTTCTAGAAACAGGAACACGTGTCATATTCACAGGCATTATGTGTAAAGTAAGCAGATGCAATTCAAGTTAGAAGCAATACAAGCTAGACACCACATGCAACATGCAACCACATATAATAGTGCCAAGTTAGAGCAAGCACCTGTGATGGTGGAGTAGGGGAGATGTGCTCATCATCTACACAGCTACATTGACTGTCCAACCTTGTGTTGTCTTGCGAATCTTGTTGGGAGGATGGCAGAGTAGAATCTGTAGAGACCCCCTATTGAGTTGCTCTGAAGGACCACCATCATCCACTACCGGACTAATTTCCTTCAGCTGAAATGATTTTGCATTGTGAAGTCAAACCGATAAGAAAAAGGAATAAAATTCGCTCTTCAGAACTCATTCATGCATGATACTGACGAACGCCACTCGGATGAAAGGCAAACACATGATGCGAGGATGGAATATGTATGAAAAACATGATGGCGTGACATATTCACACCTATGATGTGCTAACTAAGCAGAAGGCATTTGAACAAATTAGAAGCACTACAAGCTAGACACCATATGAAAGATGCAACCAATATCACTCTGCCAATTTCAAACTATATGGCGTTTCAACAAATTAGAAACAGTACATGCTAGAAATCATATGCAAGACACAACCAATATCAAAGTGGCGACTTAAAGGTGCCTTATCATAAGTGACTGATGCGGGATATGCAAGAACAGTAGTCTGATGTAGAAACAGGAACACATGTCATATTCACAGGCATTATGTGTAAAGTAAGCAGATGCAATTCAACAAAGTTAGAAGCAATACAAGCTAGACATCATATGCAACATGCAACCACATATAATAGTGCCAAGTTAGAGCAAGCACCTGTGATGGTGGAGTAGGGGAGATGTGCTCATCATCTACACAACTACGTTGACTGTCTAGCCTTGCGTTGTCTTGCGAATCTTGTTGGGAGGATGGTGGAGTAGAATCTGTAGAGAACCTCCATTTCAGTTGCTCGGGAGGACCACCATCATCCAATGTCTTGCCAATTTCCTTCAGCTTTATTGATTTTGCATTGTGAGGTCATACCGACAAGAAAAAGGAATATAATTCGCTCTTCAGAACTCATTCATGCATGATACTGACGAACACTACTCTGATGAAAGGCAAAGTCATGATACGAGGATGGAATATGTACGGAAAAATGGACGGCTTGACATATTCACACCGATGATGTGGTAACTAAGCAGAAGACACTTCAACAAATTAGAAGCACTGCAAACTAGACACCATACGGAAGGTGCAATCAACATCACTCTGCCAAGTTAAACTTGTCTCGTCATAGGTGGCGTTCATCAAACTAGAAGCAATACATGCTAGAAATCATATTCAAGATGCAAACCAATATCACACTGCCAACTTAAAGGTGTCCCATCATAAGTGACTGATGCAGGATACACAAGAAGAGTAGTTTCATGTAAGAACATGGTGTGATAGACAGATATAGTATGTACCAAAAACATGAAAGCGTGTCATATTCACACGTATCATGTGTAAGCTAAGCAGATGCAGTTTACACTAATTAGGAGCAATACAAGCTAGACACCATATGCAACATGCAACCAGATATCACACTGCCAAGTTAGAGCAAGCACCTTGGATGGTGGAGTAGGGGAGCAGAGACTTGGGCCTTGTAATGCACTATCAGTACAAGAAGAATCGGTACATATGCTCCGTTTACGTTGCTGCAGAGGACCATCATCATCGCCTTCCTTACTCTTTTCCTTCCTCTTTCTTGATTTTGCCTTGTCAAGTCAAACCCACAAGAAAAAGGAATAAAATTTGCTCTTCAGAACTCATTGATGCATGATACTAACGAACACTACTTTCATGTAAGGTAGCCGCATGATAGGAGGATGGAATATGTATGAAAGACAGGACGGCGTGACATATTGACATGTATGATGTATAAAGTGTAAACTAAGAACAAGGTGCTTGAACTTGTTAGAATCAATGCAAGCTAGAAACCATATGAAAGATGAAACCAATATCACTCTGCCAAATTAAAAGGTTCCCTAACAAATGTATTTGACCAAATTAGAAGCAATACATGGCAACAGGCTAGAAATAATATGCAATATGCAACGAATAAAGGTGACTCATCGTAAGTGATTGATGCAGGATATAGAAGAGAGGTAGTTTCATGTAAGAACAAGGTTAACACATAGATGTAGTGTGTACCAAAAATAGGAAGGCATGTCATATTCATAGGTATAGTATGTAAACTAAGCAGATGCAATTTACCCTAATTAGAAGCATTACAAGCTAGACACCCTATGCAACATGCAACCACATATCACACTGCGAAGTTAGAGCAAGCACCTATGATGGTGGTGTAGGGGAAGTGCGGTCTTCAAGTACAGAGCTACGTTCAATATCTTCATTTAGGCTTGTTGTTTCTTGAGAATCATGTGGAGGGGATGAAATTGCATTCTTTATAAGAGTAGTGCGTCTCATATTAACCCACGCGCGTGACTGTCTCATCATAAGCGATAGATGCAGGATACACAAGAACAGTAGTTTGATGCAAGAACATGGTGTGATAGGCAGATGTAGTATGTACCAAAAACAGGAAGGCATGTCATATTCACATGTATAATGTGTAAGCTAAGGAGATGCAATTTAACAAATTAGGAGCAATACAAGCTAGGAACCATATGCAACATGCAACCAGATATCACACTGCCATGTTAGAGCAAGCACCTTGGGTTGTGGAGTAGGGGAGATGAGATTTGGAACTAGCACTGCAGTACGAGTAGTAGGAGAATCTGCAGAGATCATCTGTTTTGGTTGTTCCAGAGCACCACCATCATTCCGTGCCTTCGTCCTTTCAGATTTTGCCTTGTCAAGTAAACACACAAGAAAAAGGAATGAAATTCGCACTTCCAAATTCGTTGATGCATGATACTGACGAACACAACTTTTATGTATGGCAACCACATTGTAGGAGGATGGAATATGTATGAAAAACGATAAGCAGAAGGCATTTCAACAAATTGGAAGCAATGCAATCTAGACACCATATGAAGATCCAACCAAAATCACTCTACCAAGTTAGATGTGTCTCATTATAAGTGGCACTTCAACAAATTAGAGGCAATACATGTTTGAAATGGTATGCAAGATGCAACCAATATTACACTGTCAACTTGAAGGTGTATCGTCAGAAGTGATTGATGAGGGATACACAAGAAAAGTAGTTTGATGTAAGAACATGGTTAATAGAAAGACGTAGTATGTACCAAAAACAGGAAGGCATGTCATATTCATAGGTATAATGTGTTAACTAAGCAGATGCAATTTACCCTAATTAGAAGCATTACAAGGTAGACACCATATGCAACATGCAACCACATATCACACTGCCAAGTAAGAGCAAGCACCTGCGATGGTGGTGTGGGGGAATTGCGGTGATCAACTAGAGAGCTGCGTTGACTATCTTCATTTAGCCTTGCTGTTTCTTGAGAATCATGTGAGGATGATGACACTGCACTCTTTAAACAAGTAGGGCGTCTCATAGTAACCCACTGGGGTGACTATCTCATCATAAGTTATTGATGAGGGATACAAAAGAGCATTAGTTTGATGTACGAACATGGTTAATAGACATATGTAGTATGTATCAAAAACAGGAAGGCATGTCATTATCAAAGGTATAATGTGTAAAGTAAGCAGATGCAATTTAACCAAATTGGAAGCAATACAAGCTAGACACCATATGCAACATGCAACCACATTTGACAGTGCGAAGTTAAAGCAAGCACCTAGGATGGTTGTGTGTGGCAATTGAGATCATCAACTGCAGAGCTACGTTTACTGTCTCCAACTGCTGACACTGCACCCTTTAGAGCGCTGAAACGCTTAGTGCTTATCTTCGAATTACACTGGAGCGACTTCTGTCTTTTATTTTCTGCATTCATCAACACTGCATCAGAGTCTGAAATACCCATGCATAAAAAAACAATAGTGTGAGTATGGGTGAAGTGTGTGCACAATTAGTACAGTGTAAAGGTAGCAGATAGCAGGTCGGTGAGAAATAAATGATGGGAGACATATGATAGCTCTACAACATGCATGGCACACTAAATTACTACAGGATTCTATGAAAATAACAGTCGACTGAAAACAAATAGGTCAGTCCATTTTTTCTGCACCGTCCGATGTACAAAGAACGGGCAGATCGCCTTCATCTACCTCCAGCCAGTCAGTGTTGACGATCTTCCTCGAAATGCTAGGGACCATCGGCCCAATATTTCTCCCCTGACTACGCCCTCCCCTCGACCTCACCGCAGCGCTGTGCTTGGCACCGCCCCCCGGCCATCCATTCAAGCCCCGCCGACCTCCAGATCGGGCGCAAGCAGCTCCTGCGCCCCACACCCCTATGATAGACACCGATGCACCGCTTCCCCGGGGAACAGGCGGACTAGGTGCTCCGCGCGCCTAAGCGGGTGCTGCTTCTTTTAATCGCGGTTCGACTCACCCTGAATTGAAATCCAGGCGGGCTACTGACCTCTAGCAAAGGTGAAATAGTAAAGGGAGGAAGCCTTGTGCATTTAGTATCACGAAGAAGATGAAGTAAGAAGCGCTCAACTAGTTTCTTTCGTGGGATGAATACGGTGTGAGCAGAGACGTAAGATTTGCACGAATAAGGGAAGAGGAGTACCTCTTTCTGCTAGCAGTATTGTGTCCTCCTTCTGTTTTTCCAATGATCTTCTTGTGGTTCGCTGGAAATGAGAAGTTGTGGAGGACGGTGGAGCCTTGGACGAACCCATGGCCAAGTTGTTGAGTGTTGTGCGGCGGCCATTTGTCGGCGGCGGGGAACCAGATCCGAGGCAGTGAACGACGGTGTAGCGGGAACAGCTCCGGTGCGGTGGACGGTTGTGGCAGTGGAGCAGCAGCAGTGAGGCACAGGACAGCATGGTTGGAGTGGTTCTGGTACGGCACACGTCGGCGTCGGCGTCGTGGAGGCAGCTCTGCCTCGGCTTCAGCTGCTAAGTCCTTGAGGGCGTTGTGGTTGCGGTTGTGTTGGATGACGACGTCGGGGTACTGGCTCCAGCGTGATGGAGGAGGGCGGCGGTGGATTGGCCGCTATGGGGTGGAGGACGGAGGAGGCTGGGGTTTCGCGGCTGGTGGATAGGGCGTTTTGGCGCCCATGGAGTATGAATGGGGAAACGGTGGGAGGCGGGAAACTATGGGGGAACATGTTTCGGTTTGAGACGCGCTTGTTTGAAATTTGGGTAAAGTTACAAACTTGCCCCCATGTAAAATTTCGGACATATTGCGGGTTGGGGGTAGGACAGTAATCTCAGGTGTCCCAAATGTGGGCGAGATAGATTTCGGCCGAGCGCATGGGTGTTTAGGCGCCCACGGCATATAAATGCTTCTCGGAGGCGGTTGAGACTGGCGTCTTGGTGAAGTTACAAACCTACCCCGGTTTAGACCTTTGGACATCGGGCCGATAGGCTACACGGACCAGAGTCAGGACAGTAATTTCCTACCACCAAACATTAGTCTCGCGCGGTTTCGGGTGACCACCGGCCTATTTGGCGCTTCGTTCAATATTTGGGAGCAGAAGCATTAACGTTTTTTGTTCTCTTGAATTGAACTTTCAGGATTTATCAAACTTCACAAATCTTTACTCTTGAAAATCCTAAAGCTACAATTATTTTGGAATGGAGGGGGTACATTTGAATATACATTGTACACGAGTATATATTAAAAAATATGCAACTTACCTCAGTTCATGCATGGTTCCAGATATAATCTCCTTGGTTGCAAAAAAAGTTAGATATGCGTATGAATATATATAGCATGTTCAAACTCACAACAAAGATTGATGCCCCCTTTTACATCTGATTTACAAATGCTATTATCTCAGGTTCAAATAGATGAATGCACTTCCCATGAATTCGAATATTCGAAACCCCCTTTGTGTTGAATTCGACATGTATTCTATTTCGTAGCTAGCAATTTGGAATGTATCCATGCAAGTGACAAATGTATAAAGTGCTTCACACTAACAACATGGAATGCACTAATTAATTTTTATATATGAATTGCAAAAGCATCCATTGCCTGTATTTCAAAACGCTCTCACTCTATGGATCGATAATATGAAATAGACACATGCACATGCTAGAATTCAATAGAGTATGGGTGTCTGATAGACCGATTTTCGTCCATACGCAATTTGCAAAATTAATGATCTCATCCAAAAATAATAATGCCATTTATATTTTAATTTAATGCGTAGAACCACCTTTTACACGTACATGCACTATGCCTTGGCCCGTTCTCACAAACGCGTTATATATCTCTCTATCTAACGCATAAGTGCACACACTTTATATGCATCGGCATTTCTCTTTCACACATGCTCACAATCTCTCTCAGGGTGTCGGGGTGTCTCACGCACATGCTCTCTCTGTTTCTCTCTCTCTCTCTCTGACTACTATATACCACTCTTTTCACTAATCTCAGTTGGAAAACACTATTTCTCTCGCATGCATATATACATGCGCACGGTCTCTACTAGCCCTCTATACGCACATATATGTGCCTATGTGTCTCCCGCACGCACATTATCTTTAGGCCTCTCTCGCACACATTGCCCCCCCCCCCCCCAGACACACCTCTCTCTTAGTAGTTGGCAGATATGATTTCGTCATATCATTCGGTAGGATATCCCTGACTGTTAGGCTGGATGGTAATACGAGGCAAAGTTTTACCCTAGTTCGGACCCTTGTAGTTGAAGAAAGAGCCTACTCCCGGTACTGTATATTAGTGATAGGGGTGTGTACAAAGTACACGTGAATACCAGGCATTGTGCGTGTGTGTATACTATCGACGAACTAGCCCCCAAGCTTCTATAAAATACTGGGGGCCTAGGGTTACAAATCATATATAGTCGGCTTATCACCAGTGGGGATAGAATCCTCCACGACTCTGGTAGCTTCGTGTTGTACGCCGAGTCCTCCACATGGGTCTTCGTATAATGCGTCTCGGTCCAACCTATATGTGGCGCAGGATGGAACCGACCCATGAGTCTTCATGTTGACCCACCACAACTAGAAATGATGTGCCCACCACACCACACACGCAATCGCCACTAAGAAAATAAGCATATACAATATTACAATGTTATACATGAAAGTTAATTGCATGTTGCATCCAAAAATATTTGTTCTGCATTGTGAATGTTTATATATTCTCCTAAAATATTAGTCATGGGAAAGAGAAATGAAGGGCATATCTCTCCTTGTCTCCACCGGACACCCCCTCTTTCTACACCACTTTCACGTACGCACACAAACTATCTCTCGGCCCTCTAAAAGTATGCATGCCCATGACACATTCACGCGTGAAGGTCAATGTATTTCAAGCTAAAGCACTATACGGTCACTAGACTTCAGAATATGCTCATTACGGTCATCGTATACATTCTCGTGGTGATCATACGGTATCTAGCTCACGATACGTCTCCATATTTTGTTGATGACACTGACGGACTTTGCATTTGATGCGTGCTCTGTATTTTGTTGACGACACTTACGGTATTGAAGCGAAAGCACGATATGGTCACTGGACTTCAGAATAAGCTCATCACGGTCACCACATACATTTTGTCGTGCTAACCAACATGTGGTTGGATGGTTAGGAGGACAGTGGTTTCTCGAGCCCACCAAGGTTAAAGTCCCGGTGCTCACATTTATCTTGTGTTAATTTCAGTATTTTCCAGCGATGTGTGTTCAGTGGGAGGAGACATTCCACTCGACTACGAGGCACCTATGGTGACTTCGTAAAATCTCAAGATCACATGCTGGCCCACTCTCTCGAAGGTGCTCATAAGGGTAGGGTCCGCGTGTGTGCGCTTATAGCGGTGAGTGCTTGCGCGTATATATGAGCCCTTGCGTCTGTACCGTGTTAAACAAATACATGTCATGATTATACGGTCACTGGCTCACCTGTACAACTCCGTATTTTTTTGATGATACAATCAATTGACCAGTCAAACGTTCCACGCGGCGCAACTAGTGTTGCACCATCGGGGCGCGTAACCATGGGGCCCACCTGTCAGCCCGTATATGAAAGAAAGAAATGGTAGTTTGAGTCTGTACTGTGTTAATAAAATAGGAGTACATTTTAGGGTGATCATACGGTCACTGTCTCACCATACAGCTCCGTAATTTGTTGATAACACGATCAATTGACTATTCAAACGGTCCACATTCAGCAGCGCACATTACCATAGGGCCCACCCGTCAGCGCGTATATGAAGGACATAAATGGTAATAAATTAGTGGTCGGTCGGTATTCAAAGTCGTGAGGCCTCTGGTTGGTAGTCGCCAGCGGTGGGGGGCGTTGATTGGGCGGTGGGGTGGGGACCGCCGGAGAAAAAGCTCGGCGCGGGGGGGGGGCCTAGAGGGATGGCCGGTGCAGCGGCGAACCGGTGGTGGGGAAGTGGTTTCGGGGAGGGCGGGGCGGCGTGGTGGCGCAGGCCGGCCGCGGGCGGCGGGGGCCGGCGGTTCAGCCGGTGGTGGCTGGCGGCTCAGTGGGGTGGAGTTTGATGATAAACTGGAGGCCCTTGATTTTGTATCCAATGGCTGGAAAATCTAATGACCAGAGATGAAAAAGTCAGTCGACTGACGTGTACCCTCACCCCGCACGTACACATGCACGCACGCAAGACACGCATGCATGCACGCATGCAACACTGACACATACACATAACGTACACACACACGCATGTAGGCGTGCAACACTAACACATACACATGCACTCATGAACACACGCACATACACACCCATGCATGCAACACTGAAACATACCCTTGCACGCACGCAACACTCGCACGCCTGCATGCACATAGCACACGATGCAAGACACACGCTCAACCTATACGTGCATGCACCCTTTGTTAAGGACACGGATTGTTACGGGTATTAATCAATCTTATCTGTGATAAGCAGAACATTGATGTTTGCAGCGGTCTTTATGAATCACAATGTATCGAATGGGCTATCAACATAGTAGGCTTATCTACATGAAAAAGATGACGTCACACTCAATGAACAATCATCGGTTTATGAAATGCCCGCTTCTGACCGCCCTGGCCCACCAAAGGTTCCTCTGCTGTGCGCTGCCTCCGTTGGGTCACTGACATGCAGGCCATGTACCCAAAGAGCCCACACGTCGGTGGAAGAACGGCACGGTGTCCTAGGTCAGAGTCGAGGGCGCCACTTGCTGCACACCCGGCTGAACACGCCTCCTTGCAGCATTCAAACGCCTCCATGAAACCCACCCGTGTGGAAGCCGAGAAACCCACTCTGGACACATGTCTGTTCATGACCGGGTCGGCATTAAACGAAACACCGGCCGAGCTCCTCCCGTCCACCGTCTATTTAATCTCCTATTTAAATGAGGCCAAACGCCGGCCAAGAATCGCACACCTCCGCCGCTCCCCTATCTCCTCCTTCACCATTTTGTCCACTCTTACAATGGCTCACGAAGAGTAGTTATTCCGCATCCAAGCCGGCTGGGTAGCCCGTCGGATACGAGCCAGTTGCCGCCCAAGCCGGTGCGCGGTTCAGCAACTTGCCACTCCAGGCCAGCTCGACGAGGAGCAGCGCATGGGCGTCATTGCTGCCATCCACGCCGCCGCCTACCGCATCTCCCGTTTCTGTGGACGAGACTCCCATGTCGGTGGCCGCGCCATGCAAGCAGCGATAGAAGCCGGGTGCGCGGAGAGCAACGAGTCGGTGGCCAGCGCCTCTGCGTACGCCGCCATCATCGAGGAGAAGTAGAACACGGGAGGCTGCCGCCACTTGGGTCCCATGAAGGCCACCGCGGAGGCGACGCCGGCGTACACAGAAGGTGTCTTGCTGGATCCTTTTGTTGCGAGGACCTTCATCGACCCCGCATGGGCTCCACGGAAGAGGGGAATGTTAGGATGAACTCGAGCCGGTGCCGGCCATGGCGAAGTAGTGGCCGGTGATGAACTCGAACCGGTGCCAGCCACCATCATCTTCGGCATCAGCCAATGATATCAGTTGGGTAGTGGGGAAGCGAGCCATCCTTTGCGCTGAAGCATATACCTCCGGGGCTCCCGGCAGTCCCGTGATCGTGCTGTCGGACATAAGGAACACAAATCGATCGGCGGGCGACCATTTAGGCCAGATATTATATACATGTGTTGTCCAGAACCAGCACCACGTAGTTCATTTGAATGTAATGAAATTCATCATGTTTGTATGAAAATCTGGTATTTTATATGATTTCCATCGTTGTTTATATGAAATATCAGTTTGTCTACGTGTTTGCGTGAATTTCGTCCGGTTGGTTGAGTTGCTGTCATAATGTGTGCGGCTACGGTTGGATGGCTTAATTTGCGGGTCGCCGGTCGGTGTGCGGGCGGCTCGGGCGGCGTGGTGGGACAAAAAAATACAGCTCGTGCGAGCTCGTCTCCAACGTGCGCGCTGGAGGATGCATGAGCACCCGAGCCATTCCTCGTTCATCGGTGGCAAAGGCACCGGTGGACAAAAGGGTCGCCAATATTTTGGCTACCCCGGGCAAGATCCAAACAGCCCCTCCCAACAGATTCAAATCCCTCGTTTGCCATGGAATTTTGCCATGTGTTTTTTCATGGACTAGCAAGATGCAATATTGCATCGATTATTGTTAGTGGCCTTGTATATCTGCAAATTGTAATTTTGATAGTGGCCCCTTGTATATAAAAATGGAGGGAGAAAGATGAGAGATAAGGTGAGGAGGAGTGGGGCGTGGTGGTGACTGGTGGTCGGACTGGCGGAGGCATGGGGATGGACGGCACATTATGTCTAGGTTTGTATCTCTCTCACGCACACCCACGTAGGTGAGGGACGTGCATGAAGAGAAGAGGTGCACGCACGGTGCACATACTCCCGTCTCTTTCCCAACCACACCCGCGCGGGTACACGGTGGAGCTCATTTCTGTACGAAAAGGCAGCCCACGTGGTAATTTGACACATGTACTGGTTGTCCACTTGGTGGAGGGAGGATCGTCTACCACGGGTAAACAAACAAATTGCGACTTGATGTGTCCCGTCAACTCGTAGAACGAGGAGAAGCTTCCTTAGTACACCGTCTCCCCCGCCCACGGGCGCGGTGGCTCGCAGGATGAGGTGAAGCTTGCTTACGAGTAGTAGTACTACTACTACTATACACCTTACGCCCGCTCCCTCGCCCACGCGTGCGGTGGCTCGCAGGACGAGGAGATAATTTTACTACTCCCTCCGTTTACTCCTTGTCCCTACTACCTTGGTTAGAGAGATTATCATATTGTTTGGAATATATATGTACTTTAGTACTCCCTCCATTTACTTATACAAGGCCACTATAAAAAATACATTTTGCATCTATACAAGGCCACAAATAGTAATCGAGATAAAAGTTACTACTCCCTCCTTTCCAGTTTATGGCTCAATTTAAAAGCTCTCCAACCAAGGTAGACAGTGAGTGGTCGAATTAATTTCGTAGTTTGCACAAGTAACTAGTACACTCGTTTTTCTCAAGAAGTTATGTTTACCGAGGCATTAATTAGAACGAATGCATGAATGACCACTAATTTCCATGAACTTCTACATGCATTGGTGAGTTTCCTCTTGACACTGCTTGCATCGGGTGATCTAACGCACCTCGAAATCCAACATGTAATGGTACTACTACTAGTAGTAGAATTGAGACTTATCAAACGGAAAAACGAATGTTTTTTAGATGAGCCCTATAAACCCTAGTGGGTACGTACTCCGTAAAATCAGATTTTTCGAAAACTAAGTCGCTCCCTTTCATGATTCTGTAGTATACTCCTCCGTTGACACTCCCTTTCATGAATTCTGTACTTCCTATCGCCGACATGTGGGACATAAAGAAACCGGGTCGACGTGTCAAGCACCAAATAACAGTGCAGAACAGCAGGGGGGACGCACCCCACTCGTACCGGCCCAGTAGTAGTAATGAGCAATGAGACGTCAAATCACAATGCCGCACCTTCCCAGACGGACGAATCAACCATTATTTCACACTTTGGTTTGCCATCATCTCAAACCACGTAGTATTGCTTCTCCCTCAAGAGGGACACGCGCATCGCCTTGGTACATCATGACACGTGGGACCGCATGATAGGCCATGCTCCCCTGCCGATCGCTCGGTAAAATCACCTCATTTTTACTATACTTCCTCCGCATCGGTTTACATGGCATGCACGTTGTTCTAGGTTGAGAATTTAACTGTCAATATATGTGATGAATAGTACTCTAGCCTTTTAAAAAATGTATCCTTTTGTACAGTAGTAGTATCGATGGATTGCACCATGGAGCAAAAATTGAAATTAAAAAAAAGATGGTACATATAGAGAGCGCTCGTCGCCAAATTATGCATATAGTACTATTAAAAAAGCTAGTACGTGCTTAAATGGGGTGCTAAATTCTATTAAAGAAATACTAGTAGTATGTACATATTGAAGAGTTAAAGTAACGAGAAGAAACATAACATAGTTCTGCTGGGGGCTCAGCATAACACACCCCTCAAATTAAACTAAGCACACCTGAAATTAAACTATGCAACTAATCCGGTAGACACTGCATTAGAACCACCATGAGCAACGACACTGACACCTTACTCACTCGGAGTCCTCGTCCACGTCCTTGAATTCGTCCTTGTCCCTCTTCCTCTTGGCCGATACTTCTTTGCTTGAACCGCACACTTGGCTCTTGCTCTTCATCCAACCCTTGTAGATATTGAAACAAAGGTAGCCATCCATTGCAGCATAGTGGATGTGGTCTATATCTAGTACATTCCGCTATCATGCATGACGATCAAACGTGTATTGAGGTTTCTCTAGTTTACCGTACGAAGGATGAACCATGGCTCCTGCCAGGGTCAGCATTGAAGGCTGGACACTGGAGGGCAGTAGCCGATTCTTCTAGAGGTCGAAGGGGTTGCCTACAACGAGGCCAATCCGACCCAGGACATCCTTGTCGTTCCTAAATTCTACAGTAATGAATTTGACTAGGTTGCTCTTGAGGAAGTTCTTAAAATCCAGGCATTCAACGTCGGCATGGCATATGTGGTAGACCAAGCATAAGTCATGCACGCAAACCTGGATCACGGCGGGCTTCTTCCTCTCTTCCTCCTTTAGATCCTTCCCTCGTCCCAGGACTGTGGTGTACTCAACATCTAGCCCAGCAACCCACTCATCATCTGAGTTTTCGAACATGCGTCTGAAGCGAGAAAGGCATCCATTCACCATCACGGTAGAAGGGGTGTAGATGACGTCGAACTAATCGCCGGTGATGGTTCTAACCTTGTACTCACCGTCGATCATGGAGATTTGGGACGCCATGGATTTGGGAGAAGGGTTAGGATTAGTGGAACTGCCGTAATGTGAAAGGATGAGACGACTAGGAGCGAACCGCCGTAATATTAAAGGACATGCGGGGACAAGTAGGAGCGAACTGCCAGCGTGCGAAGGGCAGGGTAGTAGCTTTCCATTCTCCCATGATACGAGCTTCAGAGAGCCCTTGGATCTGAGATCGAACGGTTGCATGGCGTGATTCTAGACCTATGGGTGAATATCCTATCCTGGAGGGTTATTCTGCAATTTTTCGGCAACTTAGCATGCGACCGTTCGATCTCAGATCCAAGGGCTGCCAGCAGCCCGTATCATGGTCACGCCTACCACGACCGTCGCATCCCTCTCGCGGTCGCGCCCTTGGAGATTTAACTGAAAGAAATATGCCCTAGAGGCAACAATAAAGTTATTATTTATTTCCTCATATCATGATAAATGTTTATTATTCAGGCTAGAATTGTATTAACTGGAAACATAATACATGTGTGAATACATAGACAAACATAGTGTCACTAGTATGCCTCTACTTGACTAGCTCATTGATCAAAGATGGTAGAGTTTCCTAACCATAGATATGAGTTGTCATTTGATCAATGGGATCACATCATTAGAAGAATGATGTGATTGACTTGACCCGTTTTGTTAGTGTAGCACTTGATCGTTTAGTATGTTGCTATTGCTTTCTTCATGACTTATACATGTTCCTTTGACTATGAGATTATGTAACTCCCGCTTACCGGAGGAACACTTTGTGTGCTACCAAACATCACAACATAACTGGGTGATTATAAAGGTGCTCTACACGTGTCTCCGAAGGTACTTGTTGAGTTGACGTATTTCGAGATTAGGATTTGTCACTTCGATTGTCGGAGAGGTATCTCTGGGCCCTCTCGGTAATGCACATCACTATAAGCCTTGCAAGCAATGTGACTAATGAGTTAGTTGCGGGATGATGCATTACATGACGAGTAAAGAGACTTGCCGGTAACGAGATTGAACTAGGTATTGAGATACCGATGATCGAATCTCGGGCAAGTAACATACCGATGACAAAGGGAACAACGTATGTAGTTATGCGGTTTGACCAATAAAGATCTTCGCAGAATATGTGGGAACCAATATGAGCATCCAGGTTCGGCTATTGGTTATTGATCAAAAACGTGTCTCAGTCATGTCTACATAGTTCTCGAACCCGTAGGGTCCGCACGCTTAAAGTTTGGTGACGATCGGTATTATGAGTTTTTGTGTTTTGATGTACTGAAGGTAGTTTGGAGTCCCGGATATGATCACGGACATGACGAGGAGTGTCGAAATGGTAGAGACGTAAAGATCGATATATTGGATGACTATGTTCGGACACCGGAATGGTTTCGGAAGGTTTCGGACATATACCGGAGTACCGAGGGGTTACCGGAACCCCCTAGGGGGTTTATTGGGCCTCATGGGCCCTAGTGGAGAAGAGGAGGGGCAGTCAGGGCAGGCCGCGCCCCCTTCCTTTCTAGTCCGATTTGGACAAGGAGGGGGCGGCGCCCCCCTTCTTTCCTTCTCATCCTCTCTCCCTTCCTTCCCCTCCTACTCCAACAAGGAAAGGTGGTGTCCTACTCCACTCCCCCCTTGGCGCACCCTCCTTGGTTGGACGCCTCCCCCCCTTGCTCCTTTATATACGGGGGCAGGGGGCACCTCTAGAGTCAACAATTGATCATTGATCTCTTAGCCGTGTGCGATTCCCCGTTCCACCATATTCCACCTCGGTAATATCGTAGCGGTGCTTAGGCGAACCCCTGCGTCGGTAGCAACATCAACACCGTCATCATGCCATCGTGCTGACGGAACTCTCCCGCAAAGCTCTTCTAGATCGGAGTTCGTGGGACGTCATCGAGCTGAACGTATGCTGAACTCGGAGATGCCGTAGGTTCGGTACTTGATCGGTCGGATCGTGAAGACGTATGACTACATCAACCGTGTTGTGCTAACGCTTCCGCTTTCGCTCTACGAGGGTACGTGGACAACACTCTCCCCTCTCGTTGCTATGCATCACCATGATCTTGTGTGTGTGTAGGAATTTTTTTGAAATTACTACATTCCCCAACAGTGGCATCAGAGCCAGGTTTTATGCGTAGATGTTATATGCACGAGTAGAACACAAGTGAGTTGTGGGCGATACAAGTCATACTGCTTACCAGCATGTCATACTTTTGTTCGGCGGTATTGTTGGATGAAGCGGCCTGGACCGACATTACGCGTACGCTTACGCGAGACTGGTTCTACCGACGTGCTTTGCACATAGGTGGCTGGCGGGTGTCAGTTTCTCCAACTTTAATTGAACCGAGTGTGGCTACGCCCGGTCCTTGAGAAGATTAAAACAGCACTAACTTGACGAACTATCGTTGTGGTTTTGATGCGTAGGTAAGAACGGTTCTTGCTCAGCCCATAGCAGCCACGTAAAACTTGCAACAACAAAGTAGAGGACGTCTAACTTGTTTTTGCAGGGCATGTTGTGATGTGATATGGTCAAGATATGATGCTAAATTTTATTGTATTAGATGATCATGTTTTGTAACAGAGTTATCGGCAACTGGCAGGAGCCATATGGTTGTCACTTTATTGTATGCAATGCAATCGCCCTGTAATTGCTTTACTTTATCACTAAGCGGTGGCGATAGTCGTCGAAGCAATAGTTGGCGAGACGACAATGATGCTACGATGGAGATCAAGGTGTCGTGCCGGTGACAATGGTGATCATGACAGTGCTTCGGAGATGGAGATCACAAGCACAAGATGATGATGGCCATATCATATCACTTATATTGATTGCATGTGATGTTTATCCTTTATGCATCTTATCTTGCTTTGATCGACGGTAGCATTATAAGATGATCTCTCACTAAATTTCAAGGTAAAAGTGTTCTCCCTGAGTATGCACTGTTGCCAAAGTTCGTCGTGCCAAGACACCACGTGATGATCGGGTGTGATAAGATCTACGTTCATCTACAACGGGTGCAAGGCAGTTTTGCACACGCAGAATACTCAGGTTAAACTTGACAAGCCTAGTGCAGATATGGCCTCGGAACACTGAGACCGGAAGGTTGAGCGTGAATCATATAGTAGATATGATCAACATAGTGATGTTCACCATTGAAAACTACTCCATTTCACGTGATGATCGGTTATGGTTTAGTTGATTTGGATCACGTCATCACATAGACGATTAGAGAGATGTCTATCTAAGTGGGAGTTCTTAAGTAATATGATTAATTGAACTCGAATTTATCATGAACTTAGTACCTGATAGTATTTTGCTTGTCTATGTTGTTGTATATAGATGGCACGTGCCGTTGTTCCATTGATTTTTAATGCGTTCCTTGAGAAAGCAAAGTTGAAAGATGATGGCAGCAATTACATGAACTGGGTCCATAACATGATGATTATCCTCATTGCTGCACAGAAGAATTACGTCCTGGAAGCACCGCTAGGTGCCAGGCCTACTGCAGATGCAACTGACGATGTTAAGAACGTCTGGCAGAGCAAAGCTGATGACTACTCGACAGTTCAGTGTGCCATGCTTTACGGCTTAGAACCGGGACTTCAACGATGTTTTGAACATCATGGAGCATATGAGATGTTCCAGGAGTTGAAGTTAATATTTCAAGCAAATGCCTGGATTGAGAGATATGAAGTCTCTAATAAGTTCTATAGCTGCAATATGGAGGAGAATAGTTCTGCCAGTGAACATATACTCAAAATGTCTGGGTATAACAATCACTTGATTCAACTGGGAGTTAATCTTCCAGATGATAGTGTCATTGAAAGAATTCTTCAATCACTGCCACCAAGCTACAAGAGCTTCGTGATGAACTATAATATGCAAGGGATGAACAAGACAATTCCCGAGCTCTTCGCAATGCTAAAGGTTGCGGAGGTAGAAATCAAGAAGGAGCATCAAGTGTTGATGGTCAACAAGACCACCAGTTTCAAGAAAAAGGTAAAGGGAAGAAGAAGGGAACTTCAATAAGAACGACAAACAAGTTGCTGCTCAAGAGAAGAAACCCAAGTCTGGACCTAAACCTGAGACTGAGTGCTTCTACTTCAAACAGACTGGTCACTGGAAGCGGAACTGCCCCAAGTATTTGGCGGATAAGAAGGATGGCAAGGTAAACAAAGGTATATGTGATATACAAGTTATTGATGTGTACCTTACCAGAGCTCGCAGTAGCACCTGGGTATTTGATACTGGTTTTGTTGCTAATATGTGCAACTCAAAATAGGGACTACGGATTAAGCAAAGACTAGCTAAGGATGAGGTGATGATGAGCGTGGGAAATGGTTCCAAAGTCGATGTGATCGCCGTAGGCACGCTACCTCTACGTCTACCTTCGGGATTAGTTTTAGACCTGAATAATTTTTATTTGGTGCCAGCGTTGAACATGAACATTATATATGGATCTTGTTTGATGCGAGACGGTTATTCATTTAAATCAGAGAATAATGGTTGTTCTATTTATATGAGTAATATCTTTTATGGTCATGCACCCTTGAAGAGTGGTCTATTTTTGTTGAATCTCGATAGTAGTGATACACATATTCATAATGTTGAAGCCAAAAGATGCAGAGTTGATAATGATAGTGCAACTTATTTGTGGCACTGCCGTTTGGGTCATATTGGTGTAAAACGCATGAAGAAACTCCATACAGATGGACTTTTGGAATCACTTGATTATGAATCACTTGGTACTTGCGAACCATGCCTCATGGGCAAGATGACTAAAACGCTGTTCTCCGGAACTATGGAGCGAGCAACAGATTTATTGGAAATCATACATACTGATGTATGTGGTACAATGAATATCGAGGCTCGCGGCGGTTATCGTTATTTTCTCACCTTCACAGATGATTTGAGCAGATATGGGTATATCTACTTAATGAGACATAAGTCTGACACATTTGAAAAGTTCAAAGAATTTCAGAGTGAAGTGGAAAATCATCATAACAAGAAAATAAAGTTTCTACGATCTGATCATGGAGGAGAATATTTGAGTTACGAGTTTGGTCTAGATTTGAAACAATGCGGAATAGTTTCGCAACTCACGCCACATGGAACACCACAATGTAATGGTGTGTCCGAACGTCGTAATCGTACTTTACTAGATATGGTACGATCTATGATGTCTCTTACTGATTTACCGCTATCGTTTTGGGGTTATGCTTTAGAGACGGCTGCATTCACGTTAAATAGGGCACCATCAAAATCCATTGAGACGACGCCTTATGAACTATGGTTTGGCAAGAAACCAAAGTTGTCGTTTCTTAAAGTTTGGGGTTGCGATGCTTATGTGAAAAAACTTCAACCTGATAAGCTCGAACCCAAATCGGAGAAATGTGTCTTCATAGGATACCCAAAGGAAACTGTTGGGTACACCTTCTATCACAGATCCGAAGGCAAGACATTCGTTTCTAAGAATGGATCCTTTCTAGAGAAGGAGTTTATCTCGAAAGAAGTGAGTGGCAGTAAAGTAGAACTTGATGAGGTAACTGTACCTGCTCCCTTATTGGAAAGTAGTTCATCACAAAAACTGGTTCCTGTGATGACTGCACCAATTAGTGAGGAAGCTAATGATATTGATCATGAAACTTCAGATCAAGTTACTACCAAACCTCGTAGGTCAACTAGAGTAAGATCCGCACCAGAGTGGTACGGTAATCCTATTCTGGAGGTCATGTTACTTGACCATGGCGAACCTACGAACTATGAGGAAGCGATGATGAGCCCAGATTCCGTAAAATGGCTTGAGGCCATGAAATCTGAGATGGGATCCATGTATGAGAACAACGTATGGACTTTGGTTGACCTTCCCGATGATCGGCAAGCCATCGAGAATAAATGGATCTTCAAGAAGAAGACTGATGTTGATGGTAATGTTACTGTCTACAAAGCTCGACTTGTTGCGAAAGGTTTTCGACAAGTTCAAGGGGTTGACTACGATGAGACTTTCTCACCCGTAGCGATGCTTAAGTCTGTCCGAATTATGTTAGCATTTGCCGCATTTTATGATTATTAAATTTAGCAAATGGATGTCAAAACTGCATTCCTGAATGGATTTCTGGAAGAAGATGCAACCAGAAGGTTTTATCGATCCAAAAGGTGCTAACAAAGTGTGCAAGCTCCAGCGATCCATTTATGGACTGGTGCAAGCCTCTCGGAGTTGGAATAAACGCTTTGATAGTGTGATCAAAGCATATGGTTTTATACAGACTTTTGGAGAAGCCTGTATTTACAAGAAAGTGAGTGGGAGCTCTGTAGCATTTATAATATTATATGTGGATGACATATTGTTAATTGGAAATGATATAGAATTTCTAGATAGCATAAAAGGATACTTGAATAAAAGTTTTTCAATGAAAGACCTCGGTGAAGCTGCTTATATATTGGGCATCAAGATCTATAGAGATAGATCAAGACGCTTAATTGGACTTTCACAAAGTACATACCTTGATAAAGTTTTGAAAAAGTTCAAAATGGATCAAGCAAAGAAAGTGTTCTTGCCTGTAATACAAGGTGTGAAGTTGAGTCAGACTCAATGCCCGACCACTGCAGAAGATAGAGAGAAAATGAAAGATGGCCCCTATGCTTAAGCCATAGGCTCTATCATGTATGCAATCCTGTGTACCAGACCTGATGTGTGCCTTGCTATTAGTTTAGCAGGGAGGTACCAAAGTAATCCAGGAGTGGATCACTGGACAGTGGTCAAGAACATCCTGAAGTACCTGAAAAGGACTAAGGATATGTTTCTCGTTTATGGAGGTGACAAAGAGCTAGTCGTAAATGGTTACGTCGATGCAAGCTTTGACACAGATCCGGACGATTCTAAATCGCAAACCGGATACGTGTTTATATTGAGCGTTGGAGCTGTCAGCTGGTGCAGTTCTGAACAAAGCGTCGTGGTGGGATCTACGTGTGAAGCGGAGTACATAGTTGCTTCGAAAGCAGCAAATGAAGGAGTCTGGATGAAGGAGTTCGTATCCGATCTAGGTGTCATACCTAGTGCATCGGGTCCAATTAAAATCTTTTGTGACAATACTGGTGCAATTTCCTTGGCAAAGGAATCCAGATTTCACAAGAGAACCAAGCACATCAAGAGACGCTTCAATTCCATCTAGGACCAAGTCCAGGTGGGAGACATAGAGATTTGCAAGATACATACGGATCTGAATGTTGCAGACCCGTTGACTAAGCCTCTTCCACGAGCAAAACATGATCAGCACCAAGGCTCCATGGGTGTTAGAATCATTACTGTGTAATCTAGATTATTGACTCTAGTGCAAGTGGGAGACTGAAAGAAATATGCCCTAGAGGAAATAATAAAGTTATTATTTATTTCCTCATATCATGATAAATGTTTATTATTCATGCTAGAATTGTGTTAACCGGAAACATAATACATGTGTGAATACATAGACAAACATAGTGTTACTAGTATGCCTCTACTTGACTAGCTCATTGATCAAAGAAGGTTGAGTTTCCTAACCATAGATATGAGTTATCATTTGATCAATGGGATCACATCATTAGAAGAATGATGTGATTGATTTGACCCATTTCGTTAGCGTAGCACTTGATCGTTTAGTATGTTGCTATTGCTTTCTTCATGACGTATACATGTTCCTATGACTATGAGATTATGTAACTCCCGCTTACCGGAGGAACACTTTGTGTGCTACCAAATGTCACAACGTAACTGGGTGATTATAATGGTGCTCTACAGGTGTCTCCGAAGGTACTTGTTGAATTGACGTATTTCGAGATTAGGATTTGTCACTCCGATTGTCGGAGAGGTATCTATGGGCCCTCTCGGTAATGCACATCACTATGAGCCTTGCAAGAAATGTGACTAATGAGTTAGTTGCAGGATGATGCATTACATAACGAGTAAAGAGACTTGCCGGTAACGAGATTGAACTAGGTATTGAGATACCGACGATCGAATCTCGGGCAAGTAACATACCGATGACAAAGGGAACAACATATGTAGTTATGCAGTTTGACCGATAAAGATCTTCGTAGAATATGTGGGAACCAATATGAGCATCCAGGTTTCGCTATTGGTTATTGACTGGAAACGTGTCTTGGTCATGTCTACATGGTTCTCGAACCCATAGGGTCCGCACGCTTAAAGTTTGGTGACGATCGATATTATGAGTTTTTTGTGTTTTGATGTACCAAAGGTAGTTCAGAGTCCCGGATATGATCACGGACATGACGAGCAGTCTCGAAATGGTCGAGACGTAAAGATCGATATATTGGATGACTATGTTCGGACACCGGAATGGTTTCAGAAGGTTTCAGACATATACCGGAGTACCGGGGGTTTACCGGAACCCCCCGGGGGGTTTATTGGGCCTCATGGGCCCTAGTGGAGAAGAGGAGGGGCGGCCAGGGCAGGCCGCGCCCCCTCCCCCTCTAGTCCGATTTGGACAAGGAGGGGGGCAGCGCCCCCCTTCTTTCCTTCTCCTCCTCTCTTCCTTCATTCCCCTCTCCTACTCCAACAAGGAAAGGTGGAGTCCTACTCCCGGTGGGAGTAGGACTCCCCCCTTGGTGCGCCCTCCTTGGCCGGCCGCCTCCCCCCCCCCCTTGCTCCTTTATATACGGGGGCAGTGGGCACCTCTAGAGACAACAATTGATCATTGATCTCTTAGCCGTGTGCGGTCCCCCCTTCCACCATATTCCACCTCGGTAATATCGTAGCGGTGCTTAGGCGAAGCCCTGCGTCGGTAGCATCATCAACACCATCATCACGCCGTTGTGCTGACGGAACTCTCCCATAAAGCTCTGCTGAATTGCAGTTCATGGGACGTCATCGAATTGAACGTGTGCTAGACACGGAGGTGCCATATGTTCCGTACTTGATCAGTCAGATCGTGAAGACATATGACTACATGAACCGCGTTGTGCTAACGCTTCCGCTTTCGGTCTACGAGGGTACGTGGACAACACTCTCCCCTCTCGTTGCTATACATCACCATGATCTTGTGTGTGCGTAGGAATTTTTTTGAAATTACTACGTTCCCCAACATTAACACGGTGCGTTAGGCTATCTGATGTTGGCATGTCATCGCTTAGTCACTCATACTACAACAAGGTTAGCTATAAGGTTGGCTATAAGTGTATTTTTTACTTCTCTCTATCTCTTTCTTCGTACTCCCTCCGTCCCATAATATAAGAACGTTTTTTTGACACAAGTGTAGTGCCAAAAACATTCTTATATTATGGGACAGAGGGAGTAGTATTTATTGCATTTGCCAAGGAGTGACCTCTTAAAATGAAATGGTGCTTAGATGAGGTGCTAAGGGCATTAAATGGCTTAGCAATCAAGTCCCCAATGCATAGGTGCTTATTAGTAGTTTTTTGTTGCTAAGTTTGCTTCATTTAATTAGTTATGGGCTCAAAATTGTCTTTTCACCTAGGTACACGCGCTTAGCACCATTTTTTCCTTGGGTCACCAAACTTGCCACATCAGACTTTATGCCTATGTGGCCAGCTTAGCACCTGTAGGAGCAAGTAAGTACTACAATAGTGGGCTATAAGCCCGCTTTACATGGCATTTTTGCATATGTGGAAGAAAGAGGCAAGGAAAAAGTGGAGAAGTGGGCTCTCATGCAAGAGCCAGCCTCAACTACGTGGTGGAGCATTGGGAGAGGCACCTGTATGGAGGTGGTCAGGAATTGGGAGACTCACGCTGGTCGTAGCGCCGCAGTTAAAATGATAATGGCAAGTCAAATCACGGGGCCCCACCTGTCCAGCAGTAACTCACTGTCAAATCACACAGCCCTGCGTTTGCAGCAGCCTACTCCCTCATCTTCTCGCGTCTCTGTCGAACCGACTAGGCGGAACTGCCCCGCCTACCACGCAGGAAAAGCCCCGCCCTCGACTTTTAAATACAACTACATCCGCTTAAGAATCCAATGATATTCTTTTTGTGACATAGTAACTCATATTTAGTTAGTCAAATGGATGACCTAGAACTACGTGCACGCCCTATAAACCGAGACGCCTAAAAATAAAAAACCGAGACGGAGAGGGTAGTTCAGCACGTACCTTTTTAGATCAATATAGTCAGGATTCACCAAGGAGCAAAACCAAGTGGCAGGCTGCTCCTGTCGTGTTGGCGTAGCAACTCAAACAGGGTCAGTCCACACACGAAATGGTGACACACTTAACAGGACCCCTTTGGCCGACATGTGGCTCATCCACCGTCTTGTTCCACGTGCGATGCACCAAATTACAGTTCGGAGCAGCGGTTGGAATTGGAGGTACCCCGGTCATAGCGCCGTAGTAGTAGAAAATGAGCGATGAGGGCTCAAATCACAAAGCCCCACCTTTCCCGCATTAAGTTGGATGGACGAAGCAACCATCATTTCACTCTAGGGCGCAAGAGCATAAAGAAAAGAGAAAAACAATGATGCTTGCGGCAGCTACCTAGGGCACCCTAGGGTAGGGGTCTCCACTACAGATCCTTTTCTTTTGAAAGCGCCTCCACTAAAAAATGGGCTTCTACCTCATCCTCTTGAAGAAAACCGATGATGAGTGCGGCGGTAGGGTTTGTAGGATTACTACGGCGTGTGGGGCCACGTCGTAGTAAACGGGTTCGAGTCGACTCCTTAAATATGTGTGGGCTGCTTGGTTTTACGGGAATGAGGCAACATTTTGGCTTCGGGGACCAGTGGAGATATAGTACGTACAAAAAATTGTGGACGTAGGTTCGATCGAAAGGCAATGATGCATGGGCCCTGCTTTTTGATATACCCGGGGCCGCGTGAAATTTGCTACTCTACTAAAAACTACTAAGGTACACATGCATTGAACGCATGAGATTTCGAAACCAAATTATGAATAAATACACACTATAGCATGTAAAGCTTTGAGTCATATATGCATGATGTAGATGTTCGTTTAGTTCTTATAGTTCATCTCATTCAAAATCAATTAGTTTTATAAAAATGTTAAGGTTCATATATGCATGCGCTTGCTTTACTAGGGTTCCTCTCGTTCACTCTCTCATGCTCTCCAGATCTAAGAAAGACATAGGTGGCCACACTCTCAGCTCACGGTTGGTCACAAATACGGCCGGACAACCACGACTAGGGCAGGGGTGTAGGTGCATCATTCACGCTATCGTCGGCGGCGAGGGAGGAGACCAACGGCTGCCCGCGCGTCCCGATCGGTGGCCGTGCCGTTCTCTCTGAGAGAGCGCCGGCTCGGGAGGGCCTCCGACCCCTTCTTCCCCCCCTGTGGTATTGTGGCCAAGATGCGGCCTCCCGATGCCGTCTTTGCCACATGCCGACGACCCTCAGATATATATTCCTTCGAAACCTGCCTTGCTCTACTGCCCCAGCTCCCTTCGTGTGGATCTTTTTCTACTTCCGTCCGCTGTTCCAAAGCCACCTAGACTTTTACTATTATTAGAGGTAAAGCTAGTTCACATAGTCGACTCTAAGAGTTGGTTCAAACAGGGAAGAAAGTGGGAAAGCTGTAGCATGAATCTAGGACTTGGTTCTAAGAGGAGACGGGGGAAAGTAGTATATACTGGCTACCCAACCGGTATCTTGGTTGAAAAGACGAAGAAAGCATGGTGGATGGCGAAGTGTGGGGGGGAGTGGACCTATCTCTTGGTTGAAAAAGGAAAGAAAGTGACGAGTGTTGTGGGACAACGCAAATGAGAATGAGCAGGTCTAGATTTCTTGTGCTCACATAGGAAAATGTCGCCGAGGAGATAAAAATGGGGACAAATGCAGACATGCTGTCTGAGTGTTTGCCACTCTCGGCAGCCACATCTGCCTCACCACTTTATGCCCCTGCTGTCCCTACGCCCATATCGCTACCGTTAATGTAAAATCACATGAAGCATTAAGCAATGCCACCTAATGTCATTATAAGTGATGGTCTAGTGCCGTCGATAAATTGAAGCAATGCCACCACCATTTTATGAAGTGCTTCTGTCTTGCTTTATTTCCCATGAATTGTGTTTTTGCAGTTACACTTAAATCTCACACCGCTAACATTGCTTCATCCCAGTGGAACTGCACAAATTTGATTGCACATTTACTGACCATGTGCTACTCTCATGACAGTAATACTAATGCTATTGTTCTACATGTTAATCTAGTGGCAGAGTTGATGTGATGTGATCCTACTTACTTAAGGACTCTTCATACTGTCAATCTAGTGCCAATTATAACACAATAGATGCTGCTGTTAATCATACACCACTGCAAATATCTGTCACTGTTTAAATAACAGTATTTCGTATTTGCGCAAACAGGGATGTCTGTCTCCATATCGTTTTGGGATGTCTGTCTCCGTATCATTTCTATCCGCGCAATCAAAAGCGCACACCTTAGTTTTAGTAGAACTGTGCAAAATGAGATGGCTATCCCTCATTGCCGTCGTCTAACCTCTTGTGTTCAAGGTATTCCTACATTGGTAGTAACTAAGGTAGAATGACCAACACAATCTGAAAGAAGCTGATTCATACGTTTTACTTCCTGATTGCAGTGCAGGGACGAGCGAAAACAACTGCATCCTAGTCCGGAATTCACTTTACCAGTTCATCCATGGGCCGAGGACTAGCTGGCACGTGCACGACGGTTTTTTGGACAGGAGCGCGGACAAGAGGCATTGTGGTCTGCTTATTTCTACAAATAGCTAGCGGTGCTTAAATTTAGTGGAATGCACAAGAATTTCACCTGGTCAGTACACTGCATGGTCAAGTTTAGCATTCCAGTCGAGACCACAATTATAATTGGTTATTCTGGAATGGAGAACCTAACCCTGGATGGTGGCAACAAGAAAAAACCAGAGTGAACTCCAGGAAATTTAAGCCTGCCGGGAGGCCCTTTGCTCAGAGAAGCCTTGCTTGTTTTTTCCTAATTTGTAAACCATCTCACAACTTTGTCTTTTGTTGTGAACTAGTATATGTTTGTTATGTTCTATGAATCATTGAGATGTATAAAATTGCTTAACTTATGCTTTAAAGTTTTTATGAAGACGAGTTTAATGTGAGTGTTCCACATGAGCGCTGGACTAGCGTGTGAACATTTGGAATTTACATTGTGGCCTCAGTTAACTATAGGAACCACTGTAACAAGATACATAGTTGCTTATATGTCAGATAGCAGATTGTTGATTGTTAGCTGGTTGATAGCCTAGTGTTGAAGCGAGTTGAGCCAATGTGTCGTGTTTTGCACAATTGCTTACAAGTGGGGTAGCACCAATAGTGTTTAAAAGTACTTATGTATACGTCGGCGCACAGTTCTCGAACAAGTGCTCTATTTCATCAAAACACACACTACTCGTATGATAAACCGTGACAACTTATGTCTTACCATGCCATATTCATGAAAAAACTAGTGAGGACGCATCTGTTTCGGCAACAATTATGATGGTTCTGACATGATTCACGGGCACACAAAAGTAGCAGCAGTTCCCATAGACGGATTCAAACAGAGTACTAGCCCCAGAGGGGTCGATAACAGGCAAGGTTCAGATAATTAGACACAATCCAAACTACTATTAAACACTAGCTGGGGCAACTATTTCATGCCTCGATCTGATTTGGGCTGGACACAAGACGGACCTTGCCATGAACATCATCGAGGACGTCCCATAGCAGCTCAATCCTGTGAACCTTCATGAAGACAACCTTGTGGCCTTGCCACTGATAAACTTGTTTGTGGAGGCATGCCACGTCATCTTCCTGCGTAAGCTTGACAAGAATAGTATGCCTCACAAACGAAGGAGTAGCTTTCAACTTCTTGTGCTTCAGTACACCCTGGACAACACGCCTGACAACAGTGAGGCTGGAATACAACTCTCCATTGGTATAACCCCAAATGGCTTCCAGGATCCAACAGCCTAAGAACTCTGTTTTCCCAGTGCGTATATTCAGGTCATCCGCCTCATAGCGAGTGACATGTACAACCACACAATCCTTGTCTGCATTAGGGCTCTAATTGAAACAGAAACAAATTCTGAATTACTTTTCAGTATAAGAAACACAAGTTATTTAAACCACTATGTATAGCATGGCATCGAAGCTAATAAAATTTTGCATTAGTCATCACCACATACTTCGATGAAAAACCACAATCGAGATCGGCAAAGAAGAAAATCACCTTGGCCAGCTCAGCGGGGGGGGGGGGGGGGGACACACATCCTCGAAGGAGGAAAACTGCTCATGTAGTGCCACGGGGGCTATAACCTCAAATGGGGCGTTGACCATATCAGTAGTGGCCGTGAGCGTATCTGGGGTCGGCTCGGTAGTTGCCTCCATCTTCTTGGAGCTCTTTGTCTCGTGGGATCAGCCTCCCGCGTCTGCTCCAATATCAGCAGATCTTTGCCTAGTTCTCCTTCATCCATCATGAAACTGACGAATACTAGGAGACCACTGAAAGGAAAACACAATAGCAATGACAATGAAACAAAAAATAGAGTGAGGATCGGTTACTGCTTTACAAAAGTTCTTTTTTTTTCTTTGAATGAAAATATACCAACATCACGAATTCGCTTACCTTCCCTTCGTTGGGAGAGAAGAATAGTGGCAGATGCTCGTGTTGCCTTTCTTGAAGATGGTGAGAGAGAAGGGGATTCAGCGAAGAGTGAAATGATGGTTGCTTCGTCTGTCAAACTTAGACTGCGGGGAGGTGGGGTTTTGTGATACGACGGCTCGTTACTGCCGTGCTACGACCGGGGTGACTCTCCGCCTGCGTACTGCCTTCTAATTTGGTGGATGGCATTTGGGCCCGCGCGCTGCATGGCCCGCATGTCGGTGAACAAAAGTATAACGGCATTCAGACATTTCAATGACCTAGGAGGAACCAGAAGCGGTATTGTATCCACTGTACTAGTAGTAATTGTTTTTCTGGGTAGCTGTAGAGTGTCTCCACTGTACTAGTAGTAATTGTTTCTCTGGGCCCAAGACAAAACAGCCCATCCACACTAGTAAATAGTAAAATCAATTCAAAAGCCCATATATTTACTGAATGAGAGGCGCTACCCACACCCAGCACACCGCCCCCCAAAAAAACCTGGGTGCTCTTCTTCCTCCTCTCTCCCACCCACCTCACGTTAGCTCGCTCCACTCGTACCCCCAAATTCCTCACCTCACTCCTACAGAAAACCCCAGCTCCCCTTCTTCCTCACTACTACAGAAAAACCCCAGCTCCCCTTCTTCTTCACTCGCACTACAACTAGTCTCGTCATTCGTTACTCTGCTCAAATCCGTGAGCGCGACACGACGCCCTCGAGGAAAATGGAGTCGGCTGACCCCAGCGCCAAGAAGATGAGGCTCCCGCCAGTGGCGACGCCTGTTGTAGATCCCACACCCGGTAGCGCGGGGAGAAGCGACGACCCCGCCCCCACCGGATCCCAGGAACCCGTAGAATCTCGGGTGGACCGCATCAGCGATCTCCCAGACGCCGTCCTTGGGGAGATCATCTCGCTTCTCCCCACCAAGGATTGCTGCCGCACCCAAGTCCTCTCAATTTGGTGGCGCCCTCTATGGCGTGCCGTGCCCCTTAATCTCGACTGTCATCAGCTATCTCTCTTCAATGATTTTGAAATCCCTAGAGCCATCATCTCCTCCCACCAGGGCTCCGTTCAAAGCCTCTGCATCCCGTCATGCTACCTGATCAAGCATACCATGCCCTGCACGATGGACGCCTGGCTGAAATCCCCTGAATTCATAGAACTACAGCTGCTTGAGTTCTACTATTCCCCTGGAAATCACATACCACATACCAAATGCCATGAACTTGTGCCCTCAGCACCGATGTCCATCTCGCGGTTTTCCTCCTCTCTCTCCACACCGCCACCTTTGCACTGTGCTACCTACCAGAGAATCTGGTACTAAACCTTCGACTCCCATTTCTCAAGAAACTTTCACTTGTGCGGGTTCATATATCGGAGGCCTCATTGCACAGCATCATCCACTCCAGTTGCCCTGCCCTGGAGTGCTTGGTGCTTGTTTTCACAGTTAGAATCGGTTGTCTCCAAATAAAGTCGCCTAACCTTGTAAGAACTGGAATTTATTTTGACGGAAGGCAGCTCATCATCCAAGATGCCCCTTCACTTCAAAGGTTGATCCTTGATTCTAGTTATTCACCGTTGCAAATAACCGTCCTCTCTGTGCCTAAACTGGAGACCTTGGGTGTAATACATGATCTCTGTGCTCATTTCAATATGGTGTTTGGCTCCACAATTCTTTAGGTACTTTATATTATCATCTACACTTGTAACCATAAGCTGCATTTTAAATTTTTGCGCATAAGTTATATATCATCTTGGAATACACATTTTGTACTAATATTATGTTCTATGCTCAATGAAGAGTTTCTCCATGGATGACCTATCAATGGTGCTAGATTCTGTCAAGATCTTATATATCCAAATGAATAGTTTTGATCTGAACAAGATTATTGGCTTGCTGCAATGCTTTCCATGTCCGGAGAAGTTGTATATAAAGGTGATAATTTCACGCACATTGGAAGCCCGCATATAGTGTACTAGAATTAACCGTTCCACTGTTGCTCTTTCGACACTCTTTTTTTAGACCTTAACTATTTTCAATCTTCATGTCTATTTAGGCAACAGGACAGGGTAAGAAAGTTATAACCAATCGGTGGATTCGTAAGCATCGGGATTTTCTCACTTCTCATGAGATTCGATTGAAGACAATAACGCTAGAATGATATGTAGCCAACCGTGCAAACACTAACATTCTTCCTGCTGAATGCAAGGTTACCATTGTCCATCAGGCTTAAGTTTATCAGCAGCATGGTTTTGACGGATGGGTTTGTCGAAGAGCAAAAAAAAGGAGTTTCAGGTGGGCAAAAGAGCTTCTGAACGTGTCGGGCTTCTATTTACAACATATTGTGGTCATAGTCCAGTAAATTTTACGACCCAGGATGTTCATTCTATGGACCTGACCGATCCATTTGACTGTGACTGCCGAAAACAGTGTTGGAGTTAGATGTTCCTGCCCTTTTCAACTCGGCTGTGACTGTCATATTTTCTTTGAAACAAGGCAAATGGCTTGCCATTCGTTTAATTTAGAGTGAAATATTGTAACAAATCCCAACCAAGGGAAATACAATCACTTTCGTCGGCTGCTTGATCTCATTGTGCATTACAGAAGCCAAGTGATTAGCCCCCACTAGCACCCACAAACTTATTTCGAACTAGCACATCAAATGGGCTGTAAATTTTCATAGGAAAGGCCGCATGACCGTGACAGATTTGGATTTTGACATTTGGGACCCACGAGGAAATAGCCTATCCAAGGTGGTGTCGACTTACTAGCCAGTCAACAAACGATTCTGCCTACCAGCCGTTGGATTGACATCCAACATCTGTCGTGTATCTTCTATCTCTTGTCTTCTTCTTCCTCTAGCCGCCCAAACCAAACCACCCCATCGGCTCCGCCTGCTCCCACCTCCCATGGCTGGCTGCGCCTCCGCCGCCCTACCGTGCGTACCCTCCAACGTTGGCCAGTCCCTCCCTCTATTCCCCCACACATCCTGTTATTCTCCGGCGACGTCAGCCCCAACACGCACCCGCACCCGAACCAGTCAACCCTCGTACTCCCTTCCTCTTGCGACTGGACTGGCGCATCTTCCACAGCTCCTGTTCGTTCTATACGAGGCCTCGCCATCGTCCTCCGCCTTGCGGCCTTGGTTCGCTCGCCGTGCGCGGTGCGCCGCCCTCTTGCGTTGTCAATGTCGTCAACAACCGAGAGGAACAAGGAGATGACTGTACGTGGAGAGGATGATAGTAGGGACCCACCAGCGTCATGGTAGTACGCAAGCAAGTGCCTCTATATTACAAGCCCAAAAATATGGTTCCTCCTAATGGTTGGACATTTGGGGCTCACGCCATTGTCAACATAGTCAATAAACGAGAGAATTACACTATGAGCGGCTGACACCAGGCACCCAGCAGGCCACGCAGTTTTTTTTTGAGGAACAAGCAGTTGTTATTTATACTAGTTTTAGCAACGGATCAGGGTAACAACGGGGCTGTGCGGGGGCTGTGGCCCGTCTAGCCAGGGTTTTATTTATGTTTACCACATCATGAGCCCAGTTGTGTTTTTTTTTTGCTGAAAATGGCTAGCCCGGTTCTATTTTTTTTAAAACAAATACCCAAACGAGGCCTACTTGCTTTATCGGCACTGCTGGGCTGCAAATCTTTCAAGACAAGGAGAGTTTCATTCGGTTTGCCCAGAAATGGGATGTACATTTTTAAAACACATTAAACCGGGAATTAGTTTCAATTTTTTTCATTACAAGATTTTGAATTCCATTGATTTTTATGCGTGGACAATTATTTGGATTTTATATTTATATAAATTATTTTTCAAAATAGTTTGAATGTGAATCGATATTTCTGGATTAAAAACAGTTGACCACACCGAAATATGCAAAATTTCGTATACTTTTTAACCGTGGACACAATATGGGTGTAATGCTAACAAAAAGAAGATGGGCTCCAAGAAAATTCTTAAGAATTAGAAAATGGGTTGTACATTATTAGAAATAATGGCATATGGGTTGTATGCTGTTTTCCACAGATTTGAGGCTGACTTGTAAGCCTACTACAGGTTGACGCGTATGCTTTCAAAAAAAAAGTTGACGCACACGCAACGCCCTGTCAACTTAGTCAACACATGAGAGCAATGACTGTTGGATGTCCATCCAACGGCTGTCGTGCCTCTTCAATCTCTGCTCTTCATGCTCCAGCCGCTCAAACAAGCGTCGGTGGGACTGCCTGCTCCCTCCTCCCGCGGTCGGCTATGCTGCCACGTAGGACTCATGGCCCCATTGTACTCCCATCGCTGGCCTAGCCATCCCTCTACTCACCCACACCTGGTATTATTCTCCGGGGACGGCAGACGAACCAGTAAACCCTCGTACTCCTCCGCGTGGGAAACAACTGTCGAGTATTCCCTGGCTTCGTGTCTTTCCCTTCCTAGGCCTCACTGTCATCCACCGCCCTCGTGCTCTCGGCGTGGCCTGGTCAACATGGTCAATGAACGACATCCATCGGAAGTGGACTGTACGTGGAGAGGCTGACAGCTGGGTCCACGGCCGCACGCAAGGAAATGCCTCCTTATTATGCACAAAATAATGATTCCTCCACCTGACAGCTAGGATCCACAGTAAGGGCCTCTGTATTTCATGAAAAAAAGTCCCCCCCCCCCCCGCTGATAGGTCGGACCCACCAGCTATATCTTCGCACGCAAGGAAGTGCCTCCTTATTACGCCCAATAAAATGAATACTCCCCTGCTAGCTGGGACCCACCATATTGTGTGGCTGACTTGTGGGCCTACTAAGTTGATGGGGATGGAGGGCTTTGTCAACTTAGTCAATACTCTAGTGACCGTATGATGTCCATCCAATGGCCATAGTGCTTCTTCAATCTCTAGTCTTCTTGCTCCAGCCGCCCATAGTAGTGCCGGTCGTGCCGCCTGCTCCTGCCTCCCGTGGTCGGCTGTGCTGCCGCAGAGGCCTCACCGCCCCCATACTAATCCCACCACTGGCCAGGCCACCCTCCACTCACCCACACCCCCTGTTATTTTGCGGCGACGTCAACCTCACACTACAGACGAACCAGTGAACCCTCGTACTCCTCTCCGCGTGGGCATCCACTACCGCGTCTTCCCCGGCTCCGCGTCGTCCCCTTCCTAGGCCTCGCCGTCGTCCACCACCGTGGTGCTCTCGGCGCGGCGTGGTCAACGACCGACTTCCATCGGAAGAGTACTTTATGTGGAGAGGCTGACAGCTGGGTCCACGGCCGGCACAAGGAAGTGCCTCCTTATTACGCGGAAAATAATTATTCCTCCACCTGACAGTAGGGACCCACTGGACGGGCCATCGTATTTCGCGAAAAAAACGTTCCCCCCGCTGTCAGCTCGGACCCACGGGAAGTGCCTCCTTATTACGCACAAAAAAATGAATACTCCCCCTGCTAGCTGGGACCCACCTTGGAGGGAGGCTAACTTGTGGGCCTACTAAGTTGACGGGGACGGAGGGCTTTGTCAACTTAGTCAATATGAACGATTCTAGATCCAATGACTGTATGATGTCCATCCAACAGTCGTAGTGCTTCTTCAACCTCTGGTCTTCTTGCTCCAGCCGCCCAAAGCAGCGCCGGTCGTGCCGCATGCTCCTGCCTCCCGTGGCTGGCTGTGCTGCCGCGGAGGCCTCACCGCCCCCTACTATTCCCACCACTGGCCAGGACCTGCAGCGACGATAGCCTCACACCGCAGCCGAACCAGTGAACCCTCGTACTCCTCTCTACGCGGGCTTCCACTGCCGCATCTTCCCCGGCTCCGCATCGTCCCCTTCCTAGGCCTCGCCGTCGTACACCGCCCTGGTGCTCTCCGCGCGGCGTGGTCAACATGGTCAAGGAACAACTTCCATCGGAAGAGTACTATACATGGAGAGGATGACAGCTGGGTCCACGGCGGCCGCAAGGAAGTGCCTCCTTATTATGCGCAAAATAATTATTCCTCCACCTGACAGCAGGGACCCACCAGACGGGCCACCGTATTTCGCGAAAAAAACGTTTCCCCCCTAACTACTGGGACCCACCAGCTACATCTTCACACGCAAGGAAGTGCGTCCGGGCAAAAAAAAAACGATTTGCCCCCCTGACTGCTGGGACCCACCAGCTACATCTTCGCACGCAAGGAAGTGCCTGACAGTCGGGACCCACCTGGTCGAAGCGTACATAGCGTTGTCATTCTGGTCGTGAACGTGTATGTACATACTAGTCGATGTAGAGGTGCGCATGTGTCATAGTAGAGGCGCGCACGTGTCGTAGTAGAGGCGCGCACGTAGCATGTATACGTACATACAACGGCCAGGGTGCAAGAAAGAAAATACGGCCACGTACGTACATATGGGTGGGGTCTCGAACGCCTACTCGCGCATACGTACGGCCAGGGCTCGTGTACATGGCTGGGTCGGAATAGAGAAACTGCGTCGTCGTGTTCATGGGGAGGCAATGGAATGCTTCGTGTTCATCGGGAGGCAACAAAATGCGTCGTGTTCATCGGGAGGCAACGGAACACGTGGGAGTGAACCGGCTTGGATGGAACAGGCAATGGAAACAAGGCCTGGCATACCACAGAATGGAGGAACGCCCTTGTGTTCGACCGGCCACGTTCGAAACGGGATCCTGTTCATCGGGAGGGGTCTGGCGTACCGCAAAACGGAGGAAACAGACTTGTGTTGGACCTCCTACGGTCGAAATGGGGTCCTGTTGATTGGGAGGGGTGTGGCGTACCGCAAAACGGATAAACGGACCTGTGTTGGAGCACTACGGTCGCAATGGGGGTCATGTTCATCGGGAGGGGTGTGGCGTACCGCAAAACGGGACTCCATGGGATACTGTTCATCTCCACTGTCGACCTCCTCCAACCTCCACGGGCTACTATTCATCCACCGTCGACCTCCTCCAGCCTCCACCTGCGACTGTTCATCCACGGGCTCCTGTTCATCCACCCTCCACCGCGCTCTACTCCACCGGCTACTGTTCATCCACCCCTCCACCGTCTACTATTCATCCAGCCCTCCACGGGGTCGTCCTGTTCATCTAGCCCTCCACGGGGTCCTGTTCATCCAGCCCCAACCGGCTCGATCGATCGGGGTCCTGTTCATCCACCCCACCACTCACTATTCATCCAACCCCCCCCCCCCCCCCGCAACGCTCACTATTCATCCAGAGGTAGCATCGATCGGCTTCAGTTAGCAGCAGTAGCGAAGGAATCGCTCGATCGGGTTCAGTTAACAGCCATCGATCGATCGCTCGGGTTCAGTAATGCGTAGCCTACAGTGCAATCGCTCGGGTTCAGTTAGAGCCCAACGCCTCGCTCGGGTTCAGTTACAGCCAACGCTTCGCACACACGCGCGTACGTGTACGAGAGAAACGCGCATCGCTCGGCCCCCGACCACCCACTGTAACTGGGAACTCGCCGAAATTTTCATCGCCCTCGCTTCTACCACGGTTTTTTCCGTCATGGACGGCCCAAAGAATGTCATGTAGCTGCATCTCTAGCCCGCCCAGGACGAAAAGCCCATTTTCTATCATGATTTTTTGTCATAGAAGTAGGAGCCCACCACATCTATGATGATACCGGGTTTTGTCACAATTATCATCATAGAAGTGTCATAAGTATGACCGAATTTTTTTTCGTTTGGCCCAAAATGTCGCTGATGTGTCTTTTTTTGTAGTGATAGGACTATATCACTATTATGCGTGGGTACAATAGCAACAATTTCATGTTTAACATAAGGAACTATAGCAAGTTCATCTCCATAAGCATCATTCATATTGGCATCACGGCCACAAGCATAGCAAGCATCATCAAAAAGGGGTATTTCAAGAGAATCGATGGGATCATAACAATCATCATAGAAATCATCCTTCGGTAAGCACGAAGGGAGATTAAGCAATGTATGAGTTGAAGAGTTACTCTCATTAGAAGGTGGGCACGGGCGATCAATCCGCTCTTCCTCCTTTTGTTCTTTGCTCTCCTCCTCATCTTTTTCATCCAATGAGCTCACAGTTTCATCAATTTCTTCTTCCATAGACTCCTGCAAAAATATTATTCTCTTCTTGGACAGCGGAGACTCTCTCAATAAAAGCATCAATATCGGAATTGAATTCATAATTCTCATAGCAATATTTAAGTATAGCAAAAAATTTAGGTCTGTAAACAGCATCATCAAGATTTTCACTCTTTAAACAAAGATTCAATTTCATAAGCACCCATAAAAGCAACGAATTCTTCTGTTTGTTCCACATCATAGTAATCATATATACCATTAGCATAAGAAGGCTAGCTTTTATCATCATTAAATTTGCATGAAAAGGGAAGGTGTGGAGCCTTCATCCTAGAGCAACAAGTATTATCATATCTCAAGCATAGTTCTCGAGCATACCAATGCAACATATGAATTTGATCCCATAATAATTTCCCTTTTTGAGTCAAGCGATAATCCCTAAAGTATTCACATTGATCCAACGTGTCTCCCATTACATAATTGAATGGGGTTTTCTCAGGATTATTAAAGTAGTACATAATATTTTTCACATAACCAGCATCGAGGGTTTTAGGAGGTTCCCCATCTCCATGAGTAGCAAGTACACCTATTTTTTTGGTATTTCGTGTTCCATATCCGTAACTAAAGATAGAGAACAACTTAGAACAGCAAATAAAATCTACTTAGTGATAAAGCAAACAAGCACACACGAGAATATTCACGCCACGCTATTGCTCCCCGGCAACGGCGCCAGAAAAAGGTCTTGATAACCCACAAGTATAGGGGTTCAATTGTAGCCTCTTTTGATAAGTAAGAGTGTCGAACCCAACGAGGAGCTAAAGGCAGAACAAATATTCCCTCAAGTTCTATCGACCACCGATACAACTCTACGCACACTTAACGTTCGCTTTACCTAAAACAAGTATGAAACTAGAAGTACTTTGTAGGTGTTGTTGGATAGGACTGTAAGAATATAAAGAGCACGTAAATAAAAACTAGAGGCTGTTTAGATAAAGATTCAATAAAGTTAGTATAGCGAGTGTGGAAAAGTGGTGGTAGGAGTTGTGAAATTGTCCCTAAGCAATTGACTACTTTACTAGACCGAAGCAAGTTTCATGTGGGAGAGGCCACTGCTAGCATGTCATCCCTGACTTGGAATTTTATGCACTTATGATGGGAAATATTAGCAAGCATCGGCAACTACTAACATTCATTAAGGTAAAACCCAACCATAGCATTAAGATATAATGGTCCCCCTTCAATCCCGTATGCATCAATTTCTATGCTAGGTTGAAGCTTCTGTCACTCTTGCCCTCCAATGCATAGTCCTATCAACATACAACTAACCCTATGGTGTGATCCACGCACGCGCTCATATGATGGGCACCAAAGGACAGCAACATAACCACAAGCAAATTAAACCAATCATAGCAATTCACCAATTACCGATAGGACAACGAAAATCTACTCAGACATCATAGGATGGCAACACATCATTGGATAATAATATGAAGCATAAAACACCATGTTCAAGTAGAGGGTACAGTGGGTTGCGGGAGAGTGGACCGCTGAATATATATGGGGGAAGGTGATGACGATGTTGGGAAAGATGATGGAGGTGTTGGTGTAGATCGCGGTGATGATGATGGCCCCGGCGGCTTTCCGGCGCCACCGGGAGAGAGGGGGAGAGAGCCCCCCTTCTTCTTCTTCTTCCTTGACCTTCTCCCTAGATGGGAGAAGGGTTTCCCCTCTGGTCCATGGTCTCCATGGTGTGGGAGGGGCAAGAGCCCCTCCGAGAGTGGATCTGTCTCTCTGTCTCTCTTTGTTTCTGCATTCCGGTATTCCGCCCTTTCATCGTTTCTTATATTCCCGGAGATCCGTAACTCCGATTGGATTGAAACCTTCAACACGATTTTTTTCCCGGAAATTAGCTTTCTTGCTGCAAAAGAAGAGCAGCAACCTCCTTACGGGGTGTCCACGAGGGTCAGGGGCGCGCCCCCTGCCTCGTGGGCCCCTCGAGCATCGTCTCGCGTTGATTCTTCTTCCCAAAAATAATAAATATTCCAAAAATATTCTCTGTCCGTTTTTATCCCATTTGGACTCCATTTGATATGGGTTTTCTGCGAAACAAAAACATGCAACAAACAGGAACTGGCACTGGGCACTGGATCAATATGTTAGTCCCAAAAATAGTATAAAAAGTTGCCAAAAGTATATGAAAGTTGAATAATATTGGCATGGAACAATCAAAAATTATAGATACGACGGAGACGTATCACTTGCGTGGAAATATGTTAAACAAAGAGGGCGCAGGCAAGGTAATAATCTCACAATAATTTTTATCAAATATCAAATTATACTTAAGCAGTTTCTTCTTATTTTTAACAATGAAAGCATGTGCTACCATACTCTTATAATCTAGAAAAACAGAGGGCAACATCGTTTCTTCTTTCTCATAATTCCTAATAGGTATATTAAAGTGTGCAGCAAGGTGCGAAGCAAAGATACCACCAAAGATGGGGCCCTTTGTACGGTTCAGACTTAATCGCTTAGCAATGACATCACCTAAACTGGAAGTTGTATCACGAAACAAAGCATGGCGCAAAATAACAATATCAGGTGCACTAAGATTTCCACTGTTCCTGCGACCAATTAAACATCTACTAGCAAATATTGCAAAGTAACGTAAAACAGGAAAACGTATGCTAGTAATTCTTGCACCTGAAACTTTCCTCGTTTCCCCTACAACAATCATATCAATAAACCCCTCCACATCATTACGGTGTGGTTCCTCTATGCTGCCCTCAAAGGGTATCTTGTAGACCCAACAAAAATCATATAATGACATCTCCTTAACCTCATCATATAAATGAAACTCCACTGAAGGTGGTGATTTCCTAGCATGAAAGTAAAATTTTGTACGAAAATATTAGTGAGTAGGAGATACTGTTCGCGCTGGTCATGGAGGAAGTCGGTGAAGCCTGCATTCTCCATCAAATGATAAAAATCATCATGAATCCCGGCTGCCTTCAAGAACTCATCACAAGGCCATTCACACGGCCGAACCTCCGCAGTGCGAGGGAGATTATATTTGGGCTTCTTATTTTCCTCACTTTCCTTATCCTTCGAGCTTAGGCTCAAAGAGCCCCTCAACAATTTCTTCATCATTTTCTTTCTCTGAAAATTCCTGAAATTTTTTAATGACTCAAAATAAAAGTGAACCAAACTCAACAAAATTGATAGCAACTACTCCGACAAGTGCCTAGAGGCTATATCATGCATTAGAACTACTTTTGACCATATAAATTTGACATGCAAGCTCAAACAGGGTCACCTTAGCAGCAGAAATTTGCAATAAATAAAGCACTAGAACAAAAACTAATTGGACCATTGGAGGAGTCACATACCGAAGAACAATCCCCCAAAACAGTTTCGTGAATGAAGCTTTGAGCAAGGAGATCGAAAATCGCAGTAAAACGAGCTAGAACACGAGTTTGAGTTGTGTGGTGATTTTTTCTGGAGGAAGACGAAGTGTGTGGGTGCAGGAATAAGTGGAGGGGGGGCACGTGGGGCCCACGAGGCAGGGGCGCGCCTAGGACACTCGTGGCCAGGTGGTGTGGCCCCCTGATGTGTACTTAGTGCCAAATATTCTTAAATATTCTACAAAATATCATATTTCATTTTCGGGACATTTGGAGAACTTTTATTTTCGGGGTATTTTTTGTTGCAAGGATAAATCAGAAAACAGATAGAAAAATACTATTTTTTCTTTATTTAATCTAAACAACAGAAATTAAAAGGGGGGTACAGAGAGTTGTGCTTTCTAACTTCATCCATCTCATGCTCATCAGAAGGAATCCACTAACAAGGTTGATCAAGTCTTGTTAACAATCTCATTCCGAATCACATGAAACCGGAGAATCTCCGAATAACACTAGGTTACCTCAACGGGGATATGCATGTCGCCAACAATAAGAATATCATATTTCTGCTTGACAGTAGGAAGAGGAAATTCAAAACCTCCAATAGTAATCGTTGAAATTTTTCCAATACAATTGATACTGTGGACTTGAGGTTGTTTCCTCGAAAAGTGTACCGTATGCTCATTAGAATTAACATGAAAAGTGACATTGCCTTTGTTGCAATCAATAACAGCCCATGCAGTATCAAAAAGGGTCTACCAAGGATAATTGACATACTATCGTCCTCAGGAATATCAAGAATAACAAAGTCCTTTAAACTAGTAATATTCGCAACCACAACATGCACATCCTCACAAATACCGACAGGTATAGCAGTTGATTTATCGGCCATTTGCAAAGATATTTCAGTAGTTGTCAACTTATTCAAATCAAGTCTACGATATAAAGAGAGAGGCATAACACTAACACCGGCTCCAAGATCACATAAAGCAGTTTTAACATAGTTTCTTTTAATGGAGCATGGTATAGTTGGTACTCCTGGATCTCCTAGTTTCTTTGGTATTCCACCCATAAAAGTATAAATTAGCAAGCATGGTGGAAATTTCAGATTCCGGTATCTTTCTTTTATTTGTAACAATATCTTTCATGTACTTAGCATAAGGATTCATTTTAATATCAGTTAAACACATACGCAAAAAGATAGGTCTAATCATTTCAGCAAAGCGCTCAAAATCCTCATCATCCTTTTTCTTGGATGGTTTAGGAGGAAAAGGCATGGGTTTCTGAACCCATGGTTCTCTTTCTTTACCGTGCTTCCTAGCAACGAAGTCTCTCTTATCATAACGTTGATTATTTGATTGTGGGTTATCAATATCAACAACAGGTTCAACCTCTACATCATTATTATTGCTAGGTTGAGCATCAACATGAACATCATCATTAACATCATCACTGGGTTCATGTTCATTACCAGATTGTGTTTCAGCATCATAAATAGAAATATCATTGGGATTCTCAGGTGTGTCAACAACAGGTTCACTAGAATCATGCAAAGTCCTATCATTTTTCTTATTCTTCTTTTTAGAAGGACTAGGTGCATCAACATTATTTCTCTGAGAATCTTGCTCAATTCTCTTACAGTGGCCCTCAGGATACAAAGGTTCCTGAGTCATTCTACCACCTCTAGTCACAACTCTAACAACATTATCATTTTTCTTATTATTTAATTCATTGAGCAAATCATTTTCTGCTTTAAGCACTTGTTTTGCTTGAGTGGTAACCATGGAAGCATGTTTACTAATAAGTTTAAGTTCACCTTTAACTCTAGAAATATAATCACTCAAGTGTTCAATCATACAAGCATTGTGTTTCAATTGTCTACCAACATAAGCATTGAAGTTTTCTTGTTTAACAATAAAATTATCAAACTCATCCAAGCATTGACTAGTAGACTTATAACGAGGAATATCACCTTCATCAAGTCTATAGAGAGAATTTACCTTTACTACCTGTGTCGGGTTATCAAGACCATGTATTTCTTCAATAGGCGGTAAATTCTTAACATCTTCAGCTTTAATACCCTTTTCTTTCATAGATTTCTTTGCCGCTTGCATATCTTCAGGACTGAGAAATAGAATACCCCTTTTCTTTGGAGTTGGCTTAGGAGTTGGTTTAGGAAGTGTCCAAGTGTTTTCATTAGTCAACATATTATTCAATAACAATTCAGCTTGATCAACAGTTCTTTCCCTGAAAACACAACCAGCACAACTATCTAGGTGGTCTCTGGAAGCATCGGTTAGTCCATTATAAAAGATATCAAGTATTTCATTTTTCTTGAGAGGATGATCAGGAAAGGCATCAAGTAATTGGAGAAGCCTCCCCAAAGCTTGTGGGAGACTCTCCTCTTCAATTTGCACAAAATTATATATTTCCCTTAAAGCAGCTTATTTCTTATGAGCGGGGAAATATTTAGCAGAAAAGTAATAAATCATATCCTGGGGACTACGCACACAACCAGAATCAAGAGAATTAAACCATATTTTAGCATCACCCTTTAATGAGAATGGAAATAACTTAAGGATATAGTATTAATGAATTTTTTCCTCATGAGTGAATAGGGTGGCTATATCATTCAATTTAGTAAGATGTGCCACAACAGTTTCAGATTCATAGCCATAAAAAGGATCAGATTCAACCAAAGTAATTATCTCAGGATCGACAGAGAAATCATAATCCTTATCAGAAATACAGATAGGTGAAGTAGCAAAAGCAGGGTCATATTTCATTCTATCATTCAGAGATTTTTCTTTCAGCTTAGCTAATAATTTCTTAAGATCATATCTATCATTGCAAGCAAGAAAATCTCTAGCAGTTTCTTCATCCATACCATAACCCTCAGGCACAACAGGCAATTCATATCTAGGGGGAGAATCTTCATCATCACTTTCATCAGTATTACCAGTTTCAATAATTTCATTCTCTTAAGCCCTAGCAAGTTGTTCATCCCGAAATTCACCTAATGGCACAGTATTATCAAGCATAGAAGTAGTTTCATCATAAGCATCACACATAGCAGAAGTGGCATCATCAATAACATGCGACATATCAGAATTAATAGCAGAAGCAGGTTTAGGTGTCGCAAGTTTACTCAAAACAGAAGGAGAATCAAGTGCAGAGCTAGATAGCAGTTCCTTACCTCCCCTCGTAATTGAGGGATAAATCTTGGTTTTCTCGCCTTTCAAGTTCCTCATAGTGATTAGCACATATAAATCCCAAGTGACTCAAAGAACAGAGCTATGCTCCCCGGCAACGGAGCCAGAAAATAGTCTAGATAACCCACAAGTATAGGGGATCGCAACAGTTTTCGAGGGTAGAGTATTCAACCCAAATTTATTGATTCGACACAAGGGGAGCCAAAGAATATTCTCAAGTATTAGCAGTTGAGTTGTCAATTCAACCACACCTGGAAAACTTAATATCTGCAGCAAAATATTTAGTAGCAAAGTAATATGGAAGTAACGGTAACAGTGGCAAAAGTAACAGTAGCAGTTTTGTAGTAATTGTAATAGTGGCAACGGTAAAGCAACTAAGCAAAGATCAATACGTGAAAAGCTCGTAGGCATTGGATCAGTGATGGATAATTATGTCGGATGCGATTCCTCATGCAATAGTTATAACATAGGGTGACACAGAACTAGCTCCAGTTCATCAATGTAATGTAGGCATGTATTCTGAACATAGTCATACGTGCTTATGGAAAAGAACTTGCATGACATCTTTTGTCCTACCCTCCCGTGGCAGCGGAGTCCTATTGGAAACTAAGGGAGATTAAGGCCTCCTTTTAATAGAGTACCGGACCAAAGCATTAACACTTGGTGAATACATGAACTCCTCAAACTACGGTCATCACCGGGAGTGGTCCCGATTATTGTCACTTCGGGGTTGTTGGATCATAACACATAGTAGGTGACTATTCACTTGCAAGATAGGATCAAGAACTCACATATATTCATGAAAACATAATAGGTTCAGATCTGAAATCATGGCACTCGGGCCCTAGTGACAAGCATTAAGCATAGCAAAGTCATAGCAACATCAATCTTAGAACATAATGGATACTAGGGATCAAATCCTAACAAAACTAACTCGATTACATGGTAAATCTCATCCAACCCATCACCGTCCAGCAAGCCTATGATGGAATTACTCACGCACGGCGGTGAGCATCATGAAATTGGTGATGGAGGATGGTTGACGATGACGACGGCGACGGATTCCCCTCTCTGGAGCCCCGAACGGGCTCTAGATCAGCCCTCCCAAGAGAGATTAGGGCTTGGCGGCGGCTCGGCATCGTAAAACGCGATGAATCCTTCTCCCTGATTTTTTTTCTCCCTGAACATGAATATATGGAGTTGGAGTTGAGGTCGGTGGAGCCTCAGGGGGGCCACGAGACAGGGGCGTGTCCAGGGGGGCAGGCGCACCCCCACCCTCGTGGACAAGGTGTGGGCCCTCTGTCTTGATTCTTTCGCCAGTATTTTTTATTAATTCCAAAAATATTCTTCGTGAAGTTTCAGGTCATTCCGAGAACTTTTATTTTCGAACAAAAATAACACCATGGCAATTCTGCTGAAAACAACGTCAGTCCGGGTTAGTTCCATTCAAATCATGCAAGTTAGAGTCGAAAACAAGGGCAAAAGTGTTTGGAAAAGTAGATATGATGGAGACGTATCAATCTGTGACAAGTGTGAAACCAACGAAAACATGTTTCCGGCTGGGTTGAACCCAGGCGGGTCGCGCGCACCGAGCCGGCTCGACGATGTCGGTGCAGATGTCCGGCTCAGGCTCTGATCCGCTGATCTTACCAATAAATATGTGAATTCCGCCAAAGGGGACCCGGTACCCATACTCGATTGAGTCGGCCTCAGGGCCCCAGCCAGCGTCGTCAATGTAGATCTTGCCGCGACGACTCTTGGTCTTCCTGCCAATGACGTATCCCTTGATCCCTGGGAAGGAGCCCTTCACAAACTTGAAACCACCGTGGGCTGGCCCCATGGTGGGCACCAACTGTCGTGGGTTTGTCATGGCAGATGCCCTTGTGAGAGGACTTAGGTGTGGAGCCATCACAACGTAGGTTAGCTTAAAGGGGTTGAGCGGGATGAGAGACACAATTTTACCTAGGTTCGGCCCCTCACCAACGAGGTAAAAGCCTACTTATTGCTTTGTACTATATTGATTGAGTCTCGATTACAAGAGGGCGGAATCGCTTAACCTAGCTCTCGATTGATTGTAACTTGAGTTAACCCGTCGCAGGGTCTCGCCTTTATATACACAGGTCGAGGCCCTGGGCTTACAAGAGTCCAGGTCAGATCATACAACGTGACCGACCCTGGTTCTAAACCGCCCTGCCTTGTTGGGCAAGTCGCCATCGGGCGGCACACACCTCCAGGTTATGCATCATCTCCTGGTCTTGGGCCTTCAATTGGCATGCCTTGTAAGTTGCCTCCAGTCTCTCAGGTCTTGGCTTCTTGGGCCTACTTAGCTTTCACTTATGAGTCGCCAATAGTGTAACCCAGCCCCTCCTGGGCGGGTCACACCGTGGGGTTATATCCCCAACAACCGGCCTCCTGCCATAGTCATGTACCCAAGCGGTACTACTGCTGGGTGTCCGATGGTACTACTACCCCTTCTAGCAGCACTACCACCCGGACCTGTGGTACTACCGCTTCGAGGGCGACTGGGGTGGGGGTAAGTGCACGGAGGGGAGTTCTAACTCCCCATACTAATTCACTTCCTCTCCCCGACTCCTCCCTCTGTAGGCGACACAAACCGCCCCGGTGGCCGCCCTCGGCTCATCGAATCCATGTCGTCTTCCATGATTCCGTCCGGCGGGATCGATCCCATCATCTTCTGTCGCCCATGGAACCCGGTATTGCCCCCGTTCATCTCTCCCGTGGTTCTATCTTTTGAATCTAGGTTTCTTAGGGAAATGCATGGTGTTTCTTCGATTTTTGGCCAAATCGGGGCATGATTAGGACTTGGAATGACTGCTAGATAGGAGGGTAGGAATTCTTTGTGGTATTTTTGAAAGTTGGGATCTCTGGTACTATTAGATCTCAGCCACGGTTGTGCGCCTAAGAACGAAAGCGGTACTACCATTGAGTTTGGGCAATACTACCTCTTCAGGCTGGACTACCACTCTGGATTCATGGTACTACCGCTTGAGTCTCAGGCGGTACTACCATTTGTACTCCGGTGCATAGTGGCTCCAAGAAGAAGATCACTTCTAAGAAAGGGTGGATCTCGAAGAATAACCAGCGGATTGATTTTGATGATTCCAATGCCACCATGTCAGCTCTTCATGCTACTACAGATGAGGAGGAGGAGATTGTTGAGGAGGATCGCGAGGATGACCACGAGGAGTCTAAGGAGGAGTCCACGGATGTGGACTTGGAGTAGTGCTACCACCTTGGGTTGTTAGTCACTAATTGCCCTTTTGTTGTCTCGATGCCAAAGGGGGAGAGAGTTTGGACCGGGGATTTTCTTTTCTAGGGTGTTGCCGAGTCACAAGCTTGTTTTATTTGCCTCGATTTCTCGCGTGTGAACTCTTTTATCTTATTTGCTTTCGTGTGAGACTTGAGACTATGTGTGTATGGAGTGAGACATACATTATCCCTTATCTATCTTATTATGTCGTTATCTTAGTATGTGTTGCTATGCTTATTGTGCCCTCTTATCTTTATGCTCACATGTTCATACTTGCTTCTATGCTTACGTTCATATTACTTTTGTTGCAAGTATTGCCTAGTCTATAAAATATGGGGGGGCGTTGATCCTAGTATGTGTCACTGCTACGCGCCGGTCCTAAACAAATGGTTTTTAACCCATTTCCGCGACGGCATTTGGAACCTTCACCAAGTGAGTGTGTGCGATAGGGTGTCCTTCCCACATGACCCAGAAATCGTCGGGGATAGGCCCTCCTGGGACCCAGGCTGGGGCCGTGTGCGATCGGGCGAGGCATCGAAACCCAATCATTTCCGTAGGTATGTACATCCCACACAGTAATCCAAGAAAATCATTTTCGTAGGAATGTACATCCCACACGGTGAATCCTAGAAAAACATTTCCATTCGTATGTATATCACACACAGTCAATCCAATGAATACGTGTCCATCCTTATGTACATCCCACACAGTATCCAGGGAAAACGTTTCCGTTCGGATGTACATCCCACACAGTTTTATGTATACGCTTGTGTGTGAAAGGTGTAACTATCACACACGCTCTGCCTTGGCTAACTGTTTGCTTTCATTAACTACATCACACACGATTTGTTGTAGAAAACTGTGTGGCATTGGGCTATCCATCACAAGCGCTTTTACTGCCAGAACCGTTTGCAAAGTTCCATGACCGTCTGTTCTTTTTTTTGCCTATAATTTATTATTCTAGTTGGAAATTTTGAAATATGAAACGTGCAATTCAAATTCTTAGCACAATGGTTCAACAACGAATCCATAAATAAAATTCAGTACAATATGTTTAGTAATTACAGGATTAGGCAGCAATTAACTATGATGAACCACAGTATTTAAAGGCGGTAAAGGTGAAGAGACAAGTGTAAATCATTTTGACTGCCGACGGTGTTGAAGAAGCGGAATGCCCATAATGTGCCTTCCTGCATGCCATAGGCACAAACCACTTTTGTCCAACCCCTTGTGACGATCGCCCGCCCATCCTTCACCGCCTTCTGGAAGACTTCTAGAGCATTATCATGGTAGCATAAATTATATACTTTAACCTTAGTTGCCTCCACTCCGGTCATGTAGTTTGCAAGGTAATCATCAGTAAATAGCTTCAGAAACCACTGAAAATAGAAAAATATAAGATATTGAGGTCTAAAAGAGTAACTTGTTGTGGGCAGGGGAAAAGGCAACACATTACTTACCATCCTAAAGTTCACTGTTGTCTTTGACAAAGTGTAAATAAAGAGTTTAATTCCACTCACCCATTTCTTTTGCCTAAAAATCTTTCTTAGTTTCCTCACTTGACGCTTGTTTATGAATATCTCATTGCCCCATACGCAAAAGGGATCGAAGCGTGGATCAGTACCGCTCATATATGTACCTACAAGCAACCAGTAAATGTTAGAAGCTAAACTGAGATTGCACAAATGATGTAAAATACAACTACCTATGTTCCTAAGTACAAGTATTTTTTTTTGAGATTTCAATATGAACGACATACGGATGTATATAGAATTATAGATATAGTTTAGATTAGAATCTAGATTCACTCATTTTGCTCCTTATGTAGTCTATATTGGAATCTCTAAAAATACTTATATTTAGGAATAGATAGTGTATATGACATGGGATGCAGCTAACCTCAAACAACAGCATTGCCCATTGTAGCCCTGTGTAAGTACATGGAAAGCCAATGTTAACTACAACAGGGTTAACATCCACCAAAAATAGCAAATGGTAATAAAACGGCAGCATCTGTAGTAATATCTTCATTTCAAAAGAGTAGCACGGTAGCAAAGGGATGGATTAAAAAATGGATACAACTGTTAATTGCAACAGGCTTAACAACATCCTAATTCATGTTTTGTAAGTTTGTACCCACTGAAATACAACTCTTTAAAAATGGATACAACTGTTAATTGCAACAGGCTTAATGGCCATTGAAACCGGTACTGATAAGAATGCAATTGGCAAAGTTAAACATCACAGGGCAGGTGCTGCCAGAGCAGATAATGGCCCAGTTGTTTATAAAAAGGTAGGGAAAATAGCTCAAACGTGTTAGGCATGTTTACTACAACATGCTTAGTACATTGACAGTACAAAACGTAGCAATTAATTGTAAATGGTATTGGTAAGATTGAATTGGTGGGTACATACTTGGTAAGTCCTGGGAGGTAGTTGCTGGGGCACTTCATCTTGGCCAGAGCCCGCCCAAAGCCAGCGGAGGCGAGCTGTTCCTCCAGGTCGAAGTGTGGATCAGTGCCACTGACATGTGTACCTAGAGGCAGCCAGTAAATGGTAGAAGTTAAACTACAATTGCACAAATGATGTGAAATACTATAAGACATGGGATGCAGCTAACCTCGACGGCAAACAACAGCATCGGCCGTTATGACCCTGCGTAAGTACATGGACAAGCATGTTAAGTACAACAGGATTAGCATCCACCAAAAATAGCAAATGGGGCGGCATCTCTAGTATATCTTCATTGCGGAGAGTAGCATGGTAGCAAATGAAGATATACTAGAGATGCAATTGGCATACTAGAGATGGTAGCCATTGACAGATTAAAAAATGGATACAACTGTTAGTTGCAACAGGCTTAACAGCATCCTAAGTCATGTTTTGTAAGTTTGTAGCCATTGAAATACAACTGTTTAAAATTGGATTCGACTGTTAATTGCAACAGGCTTAATAGACATTGAAACCAGTACTGATAAAAATGCAATTGGCATAGTTAAACATCACAAGGCAGGTGTTGCCAGAGCAGAGAATGGCCCAGATGTCTATAAAAAGGTAGAGAAAGTAGCAAAAACGTGTTAGGCATGTTTACTAGAACATGCTTAATACATCGACCGTACAGAACATAGCCATTAATTGCAACTGGTATTGGTAAGATTGAACTAGTGGGTACATACTTGGTAAGTCCTGAGAGGTACTTGCTGGGGCACTTCATCTAGGCCAGAGCTCACCCAAAGTCAGCGACGGCGAAGGCGAGCTGTTCCTCCGGGTCGAAGCGTGGATCAGTGCCACTGACATGTGTACCTACAGGCAACTAGCAAATGGTAGAAGTTAGACTGCAATTGCACAAATTGTGTGAAATACTGTAAGACATGGGATGCAGCTCACCTCGATGGCAAACAAAAGCATCGGCCGTTATGACCCTGTGTAAGTACATGGACAGGCATGTTAAGTACAATAGGGTTAGCATCCACTAAAAATAGCAAATGGGCAGCATCTCTAGTGATATCCTGAGTCATGTATTGCAAGTTTATTGCTGGTATTGGTGAAATTGAGTTGGACACGGTAATATTTGAACATCACACAGTGTGCAGTACTGAAATAAACAAGGCACGAACATGCTTAATACATCAACCGTACAAATCATATCCATTGCAAGTGGTATTGGTAAGATTTAGCTGGTCAGATCTTACCTGTTAAGTCCTGGGGGGTAGTCGCTGGGGGACTTCATCTGGGCCAGAGCCTGCACCATGTCGGCAGCGGCGGCGGAGGTGAGGTGTTCCTCCAGGTGAACACGCACATCGGCCATCATGCCATGGACCGCCATCAGCTCCTGGTGGGGGGGGATTTGGAGGCATGAGGATGTTTCGCAGGCGCCATTTAACCAATCAGTCCGGGGGTGTGATAGAGATCGGTGGGTTACCTGACTGGATCCGAGCAGAACATAGATGTGGTTGAAGTTGTGGTTGCGGCGGTGGCGATTTGAGATGCCGGTAGGGGAAGGTGCGAGGGAGGGGGGATACTGAGGCGAGGGGGTGTGGTTGGAGGAATAAATTCTGAAATCGCACGCCTAAAGAAAATTTCGGTGCGAAACTTGAAACTTGGGCGGGGGAAACACACAACATTGACGAAGCGCGTAAAATACTCGTGTGCGAGAAAAAATAAAGTTGGCAGATCCCATCTCCAAAAAATGTACACGTGTACTTGATTTTTTTAGTCAATGGTACATCTGGTTTATTAGGAAATATCGCACAGGTAACTGACTTATGGGTCATTAACGCAAAAAAACGCAGGCGGGTACTGCATAGAAATTGTGTGTTTTGTGATCTTCTAATGATTAACGCAAAAGAACGCACACGGGCACATATGCTAATCAACACTCAAAGCCCTCAAAGGATGCTCTTACGGACATTGTACGTTAATACTACAAACTTAAAGTACTACCAGTAATTTGCTCTAATACTACAAACTTAAACTACTTCTCACATGCTGCCATCAGGGCATGCTAGCCAGACGCTGACGTTCTCCTTCCCGGCCTTGTAGGCGGCAGCCCACCGTGCTTCGATCTCCGCCAAGCTCTCTTCACCATGGCGTGCGTCATCTTTTTTCTTGCGGTGGCGGGACTCTCTTTTCTTGACTGCTTTCTGCCTTTTTCCGCTCCTTCTGTGCGGCTTTGGCCGCCTCTAGATCTACCACCCATTCGGCCATGGCAGCCTCAAAGTCCGCCCATGTAACTGTCTGGCCGCCGCCGGCGATGAACTCGGCGCGGCGAGATGCCATTGCTTTCTTACCATGTGTGCGGTCGTGGGCGGCGAGGAACGCGGCGCTGCGAGATGCCATTGCTTCCTTACCATGTGTGTGGTCGCGGGCGGCGAGGAATGCGGCGCGATAGGATGCCATCGCTTCCTTACCAGTTACTGTGCGCCGCGGTGCCATGGACGACGCCTGGAGAGAGCTCTGGGACGGAGGGGCTGGGCAGCCGTACAGTGCGGTGGTATTCAAGAGCTCAACGACAAACGACAACAGAAATTTGGCTTCCCTTACAATTTTGCTCATTCATTATCGCACACGGTTCATCTCCGTCGCTTCCGGAAACAGTGTGCGCAGTGTGTTGCGTTATGATTGGCCGGAACCCCAGCCATGCGGATCACGCGTGTGCACTGTTGGAAGCGCCACGATCGAACGGCAATCCACGTCCCTCACATCACACCCGTGCACCTGTAGCTGGATTGGATTTATATGCGCTAAATGCCTAGAAAATGCACACAATCCCCTAAATATGGTAAATGAGCCAGGAAAAATGCCAAATTTGAACACGGTGATTTGCAGGGTGTATGTTCGTTGTAGAAAAAAACTCCAGGGCAAAGAACAAAGAAAATTTGGATTCCCCTTCAATCTTGGGGATTTCACTCTCGAAAGCATGGAACTTCCTCGGTGATGGTTCGATTTATGAAGGGCGTGCATGATGACATAAGCCAAACCTTCTCAAGTTTTTACAAGGGCATGGTGAGGTCATACCATGGCACCATGCCAGGCGTCATGTTTTTAAGCATTTATTTCATTTTTTCTATAGTTAAAAATCCAACAAACAAACATTTATGGTTGATTATTGCCACACATTTCATCAAAATATCTGTCCATTCCTTGTAAGAGGCATGAGAGTTTACTAAATGGCACGAGCATGGTTTTCTAGGCCGTTCTTGTGGACCCTTTCATGCATCGATTGTTTGAACTTGAATTATGCGCATTAATGCCTAGGAAATGCACATTATCCCCTAAATATGGCAAATGAACCCAGAAAAGTGCCAAATTTGAACACGGTGATTTGCAGGTTGTATGTTCATCGTAGAAAAAAACTCGTGGACAAAGGACAAAGGAAATTTGGACCCCCCCTTCAATCTTGGTGATTTCCCCCTCGAAACCATGAAACTTCCTCGGTGATGGTTCGATTTATGAAAGGCGCGCATCACGACATAAGGAAAAACATTCTCCAATTTTTACCAGGGCATGGTGAGGCCATACCATGGCACCATGCCAGGCGTCATGTTTTCCAACCATGTGTTTCATTTTTTGTATAGTTGTTAACCGAGTAAATGACGCGTTTATGGTTGACTATTGCCACAGTTCCTTGAAATATCTGCCCATTCCTTGTAAAGGCATGAGAATGTACTAAATAACACGAGCATGGTTTTCCAAACCGTTCTTGTGCACCTTTTCATGCACCGATTGTTCGAATTTGAATTATGCCCATTAATGCCTAGAAAATGCACATAATCCCCTAAACATGGTAAATGAGCCCAGGAAAATGTCAAATTTGAACACGTTGCATTTGAGGCGGTGTGTTGATCGTTGGAAAAAAACTGAATGACAAACTAGGACGAAAATTTGGATTCCCCTTCAATCTTGGGGATTTTCCCTCGAAAGCATGGAACTTCCTCCGTGATGGTTCGATTTATGATGGGCGTGCATGACGACATAAGCCAAACGTTCTCAAATTTTTACTAGGGCATGGTGAGGCCATACCATGGCACCATGCCAGGCGTCAAGTTTTTTAAGCATTTATTTCATTTTTTTCTATAGTTGAAAACCCAACAAACAAACATTTGTGGTTGACTATTGCCACACATTTCATCGAAATATCTATCCATTATTCCTTGTAAAATGCATGAAAAATTACTAAATGGCACGAGCATGGTTTTCCAGGCTGTTCTTGTGGATCCTTTCATGCATCGATTGTTTGAACTTGAATTATGTGCGTTAATGCCTAGGAAATGCACATAATCCCCTAAAATATGGCAAATGAACCCGGAAAAGTGCCAAATTTGAACACGGTGATTTGCAGGTTGTATGTTCGTCATAGAAAAAAACTCGTGGACAAAGGACAAAGGAAATTTGGATCCCCTTCAATCTTGGTGATTTCCTCCTCGAAACCATGAAACTCCCTTGGTGATGGTTCATTTTATGAAAGGCGTGCATGACGACATTTTTACCAGGGCACGGTGAGGTCATACCATGGCACCACACCAGGCTTCATGTTTTTCCAAGCATGTATTTCATTTTTGTATAGTTGTTAACCCAGTAAACAACGCGTTTATGGTTGACTATTGCCATGCATTTCCTTGAAATATCTACCCATTCCTTGTAAAAGGCATGAGAATGTACTAAATAAAACGGCCATGGTTTTTCAGACCGTTCTTGTGCACCTTTTCATGCACCAATTGTTCGAATTTGAATTATGTGCATAATTAATGCCTAGAAAATGCACATAATCTCCTAAATATGGTAAATGAGTTCGGAAAAATGTCAAATTTGAACACGTTACATTTGAGGCGGTATGTTGATCGTTGGAAAAAAACTGAATGACAAACTAGGACGGGAATTTGGATTCCCCTTCAATCTTGGTGATTTCCCTCTCGAAAGCATTGAACTTCCTCGGTGATGGTTCGATTGATGAAGGGTGTGCATGATGACATAAATCAAACCTTCTCAGCTTTTAACCAGGGCACAGTGAGGCCATACCATGGCACCATGCCAGCCGTCATGTTTTTCAAGCACATATTTCATTATTCTATAGTTGATAACCTAGTAAATGACGCGTTTGTGGTTGACTATTGCCACACATTCCATTGAAATCTCTACCCATTCCTTGTAAAAGGTTTGAGAAATTACTAAATACCACGAGTATGGTTTTTCCAGGCCGTTATTGTGCACCCCTTCATGCACTGATTGTTTGAATTTGAATTACGTGCATTAATGCCTACAAAATGCACATAATCCCCTAAATATTGTACCCGGGAAAGTGTCATATTTGACACGGTGATTTGCAGGGTTTATGTTCATCGTAGAAAAAAAACTCATGGATGAAGGACAAAGGAAATTTTGATTCCCATTCAATTTCGGTGATTTACTATCGCACACGATTCATCTCCGTCGCCTCTGCGGACTGTGTGTGTTCACTCACACATGCAAAAGGAAAAGAAAACCCTCGCCCACTTCGTCCCCACTCACTCGCCGCGGACTCCTCCGCAAATCTACACCCTAAGCTCGATGGTTGTTGGCGGCGGGCGTAGGTCGCGTTCCAAACGGCACCGGATTTTGCCTCCACCGCTTTCCGCCGCCTATCTGCACCGACATTCTAGACTCTGGTCGACTGGGGTTTTCTGCGAGATTGGGCCAGGGATTTTTCTCAACTTAATTAGCAAAATATTCACTCATCTCTTAATGTAGTCCGTCTATCGCTGTTAATCAACCGGCGGAAATCACCGTGGAATCATTTTTGTTCTAGCTGATTCGTGGGTGTTCATTCATGTGTCCACAGTGCGAGCACAAATCGGGCAACTGTGGTCGTGGCCAGTCGGAAACGAAGCTCTATCTCACCATTCCGGATGACTTCAGGGAGCACTCAGTATGTTCAATCTCAACCTACCACAGTCGGCATGGCCTAAATTTGTGAACATATACTGTTGGGGATGTTACCACTAGGCGTAAACCGGCCTACTTGGGCCGGGTTAACTTCATTAGTGGTATAAGCAGATGAAGGCCCAAGGTCTGTAGTCGGTTTAGAACCTGTAGCCGTAAACCGGCCTGATGTATAACTTGTATTGTAAGTTAGGAATAGAGATATACCAACCGGGATACGAGTATGAACCGGTTGGGACTCTATGAACCGACGGGCGTCACCTGTGTATATAAGGGGACGACCCGGCGGCGGTTCCGGACAGACAACCACAACTCGAGCCTAGGCGAAGCTTGTTTGCTCCCTAGCCATCGAGACCACATCAATTCTATCACAACTAGACGTAGGCTTTTACCTTCATCGAAGGGGCCGAACTAGTATAAAACCCTCGTGTCTTTGTGTCCGCTTTAACCCCTTCAAGTAAACTCGTAGCGATGGCTCCACGACTAAGTCCTTTCACTAGGACATCTGCCGTGACAAATCCACGACATATACCGTCTGTTGCTACATTATCTATATATTTGCATCAATTTTTTTGTTACATTATCTATTTTTAATTCTATATTTTTGTACTTTGCTTTCATCTATATATATACATGGATCTATTCTATCGGTTACTCCCATATTTGCATCTTGCTATGTTATTTCAATATATCTAATTTACGATCTTAATTTTCATTTCAAGAAGTACATCCCTTGCTTTGCAAGAACGGGAGTAGAAGGAAATCTTGGGCTTTACTTTGCTGATGACTCCCAGGATGTCATATTTACAATGCAGCATGAATTTACAATGACAGTTAGCGTAAAACTTGATAAAGATGGTCACTCCTATTTTAATGCGGACCTTTGGAGAAAAATGTCTAAGTGTTATGAACTGAAAGCTGGCAATGAAATTCTAATGCGTGCACCACAACCTGGTCTAATTAACATGGATGTTTACTTCCTCAACGTCATCAGCCGATCAAAGTCTAATCGAGGTTAGTGTCCTTTCAAGTTTCTCCTTGCTGTCATATTACTATTTAAGCAACCAATTGATCACTATTTAAGCAACCAATTGTGATATCATATTCTGACTCCGTTCCTAGGCAGTAACAAATTCTATTTACCAATTTATGCGCACTATATATTCTCCTGCCATGTTCTGAATAAATAAGACCTTTCCACCTTTTAAGCAGGATATGTTAGATGCATAGTGAACGATCTGTATGTTACTAAGCGTACCAAATTTCACTGGAAGGACTTGAACCATGTCATAAACTTTGTTGATAATCTGACAAAGATAGCACAGCGTATGAACGCTGGATTTTGGATGGGATTAATTAGACCTATGGTACACACACTGAATAAGACCAATTGTGTGTACAAAACGCTGGTAAAAAGTCTTATTTTAATGTTGATGCTCATAAACTATATATATCTTCAACGATATGTTACAATTATTTTTTATTTTACATGTCAACAGAAATTGCCCCCTATAACAGTTCCTGGATCGATTTCCCGGCGTGGTCGAATTACACTTGTGCCTGCTAATAATGCCAAAGTGATTGCAAGATACTACATTTCCCGCAGAAATGGAACCATTCAAATTAACAAGTTCTCGCTTCTCGTGGCAATGCATCTATATTGGAAAATTGGATACACTGTTCTACTCATGATCTACCAAGGCACAAGAGGGCTCTTCCTTTTCATTGGTGAGATGCCGAGTCCCCGTGATCAAGCTGCTTCCAGTGGATAGTTGTGGTTGTTGTCTCTCAGCCTCTTAAAATGTGCTAGTTGTTACTATATATGTTAATTATGTAGATATGGACCATATTGTCGTTGGCCCTTAGCCTCTTAAAATGTGATAGTTGTTACTATGTTAAGTATGTAGATATGGACCATATGGTTGTCAAAACCGTGTTACGAAGATCCTCCTTTTATCGAATAGTCTAACCACTGTATATATGTTACTCAAATATTGTTACCCAAGTTCATAAATTTTCATGGAAAGTATTAGTATCGTACACAGTTCATTGAGTTCAAGCGTGTGCTCGATGACCAGAAGGCATTTGCATATTAACTGCCCATATTGCAAATTCACACACATGTTAACATAAGGAAACGTATGTGTAACATACTAATCATCGCACACGAGTACTCGCAGACGCATCGTGTGCGATACTCCGCCACCGCAAGCAACTAGTTTGCATTTTTCAAAGTTTTTTGTACACATAGAATCACACACGAATTAACTGCATTGACCATATGTGTTGTAATTTCTCATCGCAAACAGTTCATCCGAGTCGGCTGTTTGCCACGTATCACACACATCTTGTTAACACGACTCATTTGTGTTCTTTTGGCTCATCGCAAACAGTTCATCCATGTGAACTGTATGCCGCATATCACACACATCTTGTTAAGTTGAACCATTTTTGTTGTGTTCCCTAATCAAAAACAGTTCGTCCGAGTTAACCGTATGCCGTATATCACACACACACACACATTGATATGGCTGCCCGTTTCTATTGTTCTACCTCATCACAAACAGTTTGAATGGATTAACCGTGTGTCCTGCATCGCACACACATTGTTATAGCTGCCCGTTTCTGTTGTTCTGCCTCATCGCAGACAGTTTGAATGGATTAACAGTGTGTCCTGCATCGCACACGCAACTAAAATCTGAACCGTGTTTGATGGCTCTGCCATTGCAAACTTTTTGCATCTTTTTTGACGGTTTTTTACACCATTGTTTGCGATTATTGCACCGCACACAGTTTTGGCAAAGGGTCTCTGATCGTAGTGTCGCGTTAGCAGCATCCTGAAGTAGTGTGTGGTTTGCATTGCAAAAGCATATTCAAATAGTGCACACGTCTAGGGGGAACTCGTCTATACTTTGCGGGTTGCATATTATTCCTTGTTATCTTTGTGCAAATCTGATATTGTCATCAATCCACAAAAAGGGGGTGATTGTTAGGGCATATTTCTCCCTTAGAGGTTTTGGTGATTGATGATAATGAGACGACTTATTGTGTGCATTGAGCATTTCAGGCATTCTATCATATGGCACGAGACGACTTATTCCCCTTGGTGATTTAGAGTTTATTTCCGGCGTTTCTTTTTTGGGTGGAATTGAGTCGTAGGAAAACCATACTATTAAGAGGGGGTCTGCATTGGAAAGGTTAGGATGGAGTCAACACGTACACATTTCCTTTGCATCCATCGTACCCATCCTTCCGGCAACATGGAGTTCTTTCCTTTCCCTGCTTGGGCTTATTTGAAGCACCCAAGCGATAGTACATCACCAGGGAGCGGTAGTACCGCTTCATCGGTACTGCTGCATTCTAGTACTTCGACCTCTACCGCTTGTTTTGGGGGTACTGTGATGATTTTCGCTTCAGCAGTAGTTGGGCGGTAGTGCCGCTCGTGCGGTACTGTGTCTCGTACTACTACCCCACTACCACACCTCTCGATGTGACCCCGGGATTTAAGCGGTAGTATCGCTTGGGTGGTGCTTCCAATTTCTACCACCGCTCGTACTACCGCATATTTTTCGCTTTTGTAACCCTCTATCGCATCCGCGGTAGTAGAAGGCGGTAGTACCACTTGATGCAGTACTACCGCTCTACCCTCCTACACTATCGTTGTTCCTCCATAGCCTGCAATACTTAGCGGTAGTACCGCTGCTAAGAATGGTAGTACCGCTCCGGAGGCACTACCTTATCTGTGATCCGCTCACTTGCACACTACAACTGGAACTACTGCACTAGGCGGTAATACCGCACCCGAGCGGTAGTACCGCTTGAGTGCAAAATGTGGGCAGATAACGGTTGGAATCTTCCCAACTATAAATAGGGGGGGGGGGTCTTCTTCCCCAAGATGACCTACCTCTTATCCCTTTGTTCCATTGTTGCACCCTAAAGCTTATTTTTGCCCGATCTCTGCCTAGCCATCAAATCTTGTAGATTCTCTAGGGTTTGCTTGAGAGGGCCTTGATCTACACTTCACCGAGCGATATTCTATTGCCCCCACTAATCCCTTGTGGATCTTATTACTCTTGGGTGTTTGGGCACCCTAGATGGAGGAGGTAACCTTAGAGCCATAATTCACTGTTTGTGAAGCTTCATGGTGATGTGGGGAGCCTCCAATTCAATTATGGAGATTGCCCCAACCTTGTTTGTAAAGGTTCGGTCGACGCCTTCAAGGGCACCACTAGTGGAATCACGACATCTTGCATTGTGCGAGGGACTGAGGAGAATGTGGTCCTAGTGGTTTCTTTGGGAGCATTGTGCCTCCACACCACTCCAACGAAGACGTACTTCCACTAAAAGGAAGGAACTTTGGTAACACGTCCTCGTCTCCGTCGACTCCACTTATGGTTACTTATTACATTTACTTTGTGCAAGCTTATATTGTATTATATCTTGTGGTTGCTTGTGTTGTTGTTGTTGAGCTCGTCATATAGGTGGTCCACCTAGTTGCATATCTAGATAACCTACTTGTCGCTTACCCTAATTTGTTAAAAAGAGCTAATATTTGGTAGTTGCCTATTCATCCCCTCTCTAGTCAACCATATCGATCCTTTCAATCGCACAACTCATGGCATTGTCGGAAGCAAGAAGATGACCATGTATGCTCGTATCTCTGAATTGCATGCATTGGCAATGGTACAAATATAAATTTAACACAGGACTTTAGATCGTTAATTTAACAAGCAAAACATGTATAATGTGTCAAACAAATTATCTTCAGACATTTCATCTAACCATTCTTTTAAATATATATTTTTCACTAGCCAATTCAAAGACTAAAAAGACCTTGTCCAACTGATATTACCATTCACAGAGGAATACTAGCTCCTACCACCAGGCATGGGAATTTAATCTACTACCTGGTGCGGCATCCCGATGGATCTCGCCGGACCTATCAGTCGGCGCCACCGCGCCACGTTAATCCCCCCTGCACCTCACCTACTCCTATCTTTTCTTACAACCACACAGAAAAACCCAAACCTAAAACTAACCAAACAAATAGAAAAAGGCCTATCTGGGCCCACATGTCATCGCGTACACTGCCCGCCCCCGTCTATCTCCAACACGAGTCGTCTAAAAATCTGCGAAAAGAAACCGAAAATAGAAGCCAAGCAAAAAGGTTGGCGGAAAAGTCTCCCACCTTTACGCGGCGACGGCGGTGGCGACGACGACGGCGAGCTAGGTTACCGCGGCACCGATGTCTCTCCCTCCGACCGACGGAGGCGACGATTGGTTCCTCGACTGCGGCATCCTCGAGGACCTCCCGGCCGCTGCCTGCGGCGCTTTCCCGTGGGACGCATCCGTCTCCTCGTCCAATCCAAGGTCAGCCCGGCGCTCCCCGCTGCACAGCTCTTCTGGCCCGGAGATTCTTTGTCTCCAATTGATTTAATAGATGCGATTTCGTGTATTGGGTTCTACGGCTATGATTGCAGAGGATTTGTAGATTTGTTAGGGAACCCGGTCGTGAGATGGCTGGATTTGTAGAGATTATTACACGCTCTGTAGGTACTTTATGCATAACTCGTCGAGGCAGCTGTTTTATCTGGATCCTAGGGCTTCCGGTCAATTGTTTTTGCAAAGGCTTCTGATGAATTATTGGTCATAATCGATGTGCTGAGGTTGTTTCAGTTCGTGGAATAGATCGGTTACTGTGGGTAGGAGGACTATTTTGGTATCTGACATGTTATTATGTTGCTGCGAGCCTGCGAGGCATGGCTGTGGAGAATAGATAGACTTATTCACCCAGGCCGAGTGGGGAATCTTCGGTCGACGCAAGGAGAGTATGATAGGATGAATTTACCTGCCATAACGATTCAGTATACCTGTCTCTTGATGCACAGATATGTTAATGCCGTTCCCTTGGAAATGGACGAACCTGGATTGTTTTTGTATCGTGATCGACTTTCAATTCTGGGTGGGGGGTCAGTGTCAAATCTAGAGTTCTGTACTAGTAGTATGGTAATGTATAGACTAAGAATTTCTAATTTGTTCAGTAAGACAGTAGGATCCATTTTGCTGAGTAGGTTATATAGCACATATTACATACAGAGAATAGACCAAGATACACAATAGCTGGATTTGTGTAGACTTTCTTTTGGGGTCATCTAGATGTTTTTCCCCTGTGTGCTGCATCAGTATCCATTTTATAATTGCAAAACTTTGATGCAATGACTTATTTGTAATTGCGTGGAGATTGTGATGTAATCCTCATTTCAGACGAAGAACTCCATCTTCCCATACATAAAATAAATTGTTTCTGACGAAGAATTCCATCTTCCCATAACTAAATTGTACCAAACGAATCTGGTTCGTCTTTTTAAGAATGATTAGTTCGGTTTGACATTATGCGAAATAAGATAATTTGGACTTTTGTGGTTGTTCAGTTAAGTATAAATAAATATGAAGTTAATTTAAGTTCATATACCAAGGGGTCTAAGCTTTAATTTCCTTATTTAAGCATCTGTCTGTTGAGTATCATTATATTTTTGTTATACTACTTGCTCGTTCCTTTGAGTTACTTTCCCTCTTTATTTTTACAGTGCGGAAGTAGGCAGCTATGTGAACAATTCAGATGTCCCCAAGGATTCCGGCAGCAATAAACGGTAAGGCAGCTGTTTTAATTTATAGTAGATCATTCTTATTAGACTATTGATCACGAGATTTGTAATTGGGAATCTATTGCTTGCAGCTTAAGGTCAGAGCCCTGTGGTAGGCCGACATCCAAGGCTTGTAGGGAAAAAGTGAGAAGAGACAAGCTGAACGACAGGTACATCATACGTTGAATTTGCTAGTTCTAGATGGAAGAGTTCTCCTTAGATTTTCAATAACTCTTCTGTTGATAGGTTCCTTGAATTGGGTACTACATTGGATCCTGGTAAGCCAGTAAAAGCTGACAAAGCTGCTATCCTAAGTGATGCGACTCGCATGGTTACTCAGCTTCGTGCTGAAGCGCAGCAGCTAAAGGATACTAATGGAAGTCTAGAAGACAAGATTAAAGAGTTGAAGGTGAGGCAATCTTACCTGGGCTCAGTTTGTGGTTGCTGAACTGTGCCGTGCTGAACTTCTTCTATAATCTGCTGTAGAAAAATACACACAAAAGCAAGGAAAAGTTGGTTAGCCAAACGCAAAAATAGGGGAAAACTAGCTGGAGAAGTTAGATTATCATAATCCACCTCAATACGAAAGGCAGCCTTACACATACAATCTTGTATAATCAAAATGCTTATGAATATTGGGCTTTTTAATATCTCTTAACATGAAGACAACACATTGTATTTTCTTGCGAAGGAAACATCATTTCTAGGGGACTTACGTTAAGAGCTATTTCTCTGTCCCACTGATCTGTCCAGTATATTTTTAGTGTTAAGTCTGGTAAATTGTTATCCGATCATATTCCAAACCTTTGCTATATGTGCATGTGGTTTATGCCTATGTATGCCATTCTAGTTTGGCTCATGGAACACATTTCTGGTTACCATTCACTAATGTAGTTGTTCCCAGGATACTACTCCCTTTGTAACAAGATATAGGACATTTTTTTGTGGCCAACTACACGAAAAACATCTTATATTTCGTTACAGAGGGAGTAAAAGGTATTTGGTTCGTGAGCAGTGGCGCAAATGTAAACGTGATCAAGTTACACTGTCACTGTAAACAGTGGGTGAAAATTGGAACCTGTTTGATTACTATGAACACATTAACCGATTACAGTTCTAGGAAAGATTCCAGTCAGCAGGGTAGATGCAATCATGAAAGCCTAGATCTGGCGGGCGGACTGGCCTTTGTAGCCAGTTAGCCTCCATACATAGCGCTTGATGCAATCGAGGCACTAGCTGCCTTCCCCTTTGGTTCCAACGTTACAGTGACTTTGACGTACTATGGCCCCAATCCCTGGCAGCCGGTGACAGCAGCCACCCACTCCCAGCTGCTGGCGACATGATAACCCATCCCGGCATGCTCTGGTGTGGCCGGCCATGCAGGCGTGCGCTGCGGGATGGCAGACGATAGCGCTGACTTGGGCTCCCGCCGTGCTTCCTTGACTTCTTTTCCCATGCGGCCATGATGTGCAACATCTGGTGATCCGGCCATGGCGCTCATGCCTCCGACACCGTGCTCCTCCACACTCGTCCGCTTACACCTTCTAGCTTGCAGATGACCATTGTTTTCACTAGGCGGGGACCGCTGCGGGGGCAGCCACCCGACGAGGATCAGGGACGGGAAAAATTGGCCCAGATGTTGTAGGAGTGGGCAGGGATCCGGGTGCATGAAGGCAGCAGGGCTCTACACGGAGAGGAACACGAAGAAGAAATCACTATGGGGAAAAACAAGGCTCACGTGAGAATGTAACGTTTTCTGATACCCCCAAACATTGGGCGTAATCAATTTTGTAGTGGGCTGGAATGTGATGCCGTGACAGAATCTATTGTTATCTGCTCCCAACGTTAATTGATTACATTACAATTCGACCAACCAGACACGTCCCTAATGCTATGGCCAGGAAATAATAAATCAGTAGTCAGATTGAGCTGACCACAAACTGCATAGCTGGTTACTTATTTGCTATACTGCATATTATTTGGAGCATAGTGCATATGTTGTTCGGGCAAGTCATTTTTTATTATGATAAATGAACTTGCTGTGAAATTCATGCTATGGCCCAAGTGACTGATCTGTATTGCATCTCTTGGACAATGCTAGCTAGATCTGTTAGTACAACCATGTTAGCTAACATATGTAATGATTAGTATATTCCATGACTGTTTTCCTGTAAATTTCAGGCAGAGAAGGATGAACTTCGTGACGAGAAGCAGAAGCTGAAACTAGAGAAAGAGACATTAGAGCACCAGATGAAACTTTTGACTGCAACTCCAGCCTATATGCCTCATCCTACTATGATGCCCTCCCCATTCGCTCAGGCCCCGATGGCTCCCTTCCATGCACAGGGGCAAGCTCTGGGACAGAAACTGATGATGCCCTTTGTTGGTTACCCAGGATACCCGATGTGGCAGTTGATGCCGCCCTCTGAAGTTGACACCTCAAAGGACAGCGAAGCATGCCCGCCTGTTGCGTGATATGCTTGGACCGCTTAAATTGCATGAACTCATGGTAACATAAAACAGCATAGTTGTTTGATCCATTGGTTGTGCATAGGCTCTCTGATTCAGATTAACTATTGTTCTCATGCGGTAGTTTTTGTTGATGAGGAGAATGCTGGCTTTTGTGCGCTCTATAGAGTCTACTACCTTTCGTCCACTGTATAATACATTTTTTCTGGAGAAAGAAAGAATGGTCGTTCTTGTTCTCTCATCTCTACTATATAGGAACAATAACAATTTGAATACCATGCTTTCCTTTTCTAACCATGTACTCCTTCTGTAACTAATATAAGATTGTTTAGATCACTACTTTAGTGATCTAAACGATCTTATATTAGTTTACAGGAGTACTAAATTTCATTTCTTCTGACATGCTACAAATGAATGAACTGGTATCAGTCTTGCCATATAGAAGAGAAATACAAAGATATATGAAGGTACTGTCAAAAAGAAGATAAATATGGGGAAGCACCGGGGTGTCTCCTCCCCTGGGCCCCATCGTTCTTCATTTCTTAGGATCTTAGTATATATCTTTGACTAAATGATTGTATTCTTTCAAAAATTTGTTGGCCCACGCCTGTAGCTGCCGATGGTTCCAATTCAAGAGCACTAAAGCTTTCTGATTGACTAACTGCGCCGATAGGCTGCTTACGGCGAATTTTAGTAACTTGGGAACATTGGAACCTACATATGAAAATCATAGTTTATCTTCTAAAAATTATGGAAAAAACAGTCATGCATATAGATACATATATTATTCTGGTTACATATTGCTTTCTCATAATCTCAGTGTCTTAGGGCAAGCTTTCATCTAGTACCTACATGTAATATTTGTAACCTTCAAAATAGAAATACGATTTTCACCAATTCTTAAAAAGTGGATTTCTTTTTGACATCTTACAAGTGAATTTATATATGCCGTATTCCGTTTAGTACTTCTCTAATAGGCTTTTCACCACGGTTCACTGCAGTCCCCATCTTCACACCTATCCCCCTCGAAATTTGCTGCCCACCAGTCATCTGCCAGCTTCAGTTCGACATGAGCATTTTAGCCTTCACAATGTGTACATGTGCCATTGAACAAGAGAGGTTGTTCAATACTCTCACCGAGCCAAGGATTTTCTAACGTACATGCTACTTGGCAGAAAGAAACCCATAATCCATCTAACAAATGGTGCATTCTTCTTAGTCAAGGCATGTAAAGGAGATGCAATAGTGCTAAAGTCCTTAATGAATCTATGATAGAAACCGGCTAGGCCAAGGAAACTACGCACTTGTTGCAAGTTGGTTGGTTGTGGCCAAGATTTAATAGCATCAATTTTAGCTTCATCTACATGAACACCCTTAGATGGCACAACAAAACTCAAGAAAACAAGCTTATCAACATAAAAAAGGCATTTGTCCATATTAGCATAAAGGCGCTCTTTTCTTAGAATTTGCAAAACGGTTCTAAGATGGCTGACACGATCTTCTAAAGACATGCTAAGCACAAGAATATCATCAAAGTAGACCACGACAAATACGCCAATGTAAGGGCGAAGAACGTAATGCATCACACGCATAAAAGTGCCGGGTGCTTCACATAAGCCCATAGGCATAACTAGCCATTCATACAAACCAAACTTGGTTTTGAAAGCAGTCTTTCATTCATCACCTTCTTGAATGCGGATTTGGTAGTAGCCACTTTTAAGATCAATTTTAGAGAAAATTGTGGCTCCGCTAAGCTCATATAGCATATCATCAAGGCGTGGAATGGGGTAACGATAACGAACGGTGATAGCATTGATAGGTCGACAATCGGAACACATGCAAAAACTACCATCTTTCTTAGGCACATGAATAACCGGTACGGCACAAGGACTTAAGCTTTCACATACATGCCCGTTGTCAATGAGTTGTTGGACTTGCCATTGTATTTCCTTGGTTTCTTCGGGGTTGACGCGGTAGGGTGCCTTGTTTGGTAACGGTGCGTCGGGAATGAGGTCGATTGGGTGTTCGATGCCGCGTAGTGGAGGTAGACCCGGAGGTAGCTCATCGAGGAATACGTCCTTGAATTCCTGCAATAGAGAAGACACCACTAAAGGTAGATGGTGAGAGGTGTTAGTCCTCGTCGCTTCATCCGATCCTTGCACACTAGGACATAGTGTATAACACTTGATGGGTTCTCACACACTTCTCTCATCTCACTTTTGGTGGGTTCTCACACACTTCTCTCATCTCACTTTTGGTGGGTTCTCACACACTTCTCTCATCTCACTTTTGGTAGAGAATAACACTAAGTTTTTCTTGTCGCTCATCGTGGAGGCACTCAATTTTGGCTTGTGGCTCTCACTCTCTTTTTGGTGTCTCTCTCTCTCTCACTATCCTCTCCACGATGGGTGGTTGCTTGCTTGTCGGCGATCACTTGACTTGGTAACATAGGTCGTAGCACGTACTCCTTTCCCTTCATCTTGAAGCTATAGTGATTGGTTCGCCCGTTGTGGATGACGTCGCGGTCGAATTGCCATGGTCATCCAAGTAGGAGATGGCAAACAGACATGGGAACCACATCACACTCCAAGATCCACACTCCAAGATATCTTCATAAGCTTCAATCTTGAAGTAGACTTGAACGGCGTGCTCCGCTTGAATGGTGCCAGAGTTGGTAAGCCATTGGACCTTGTAGGGACGAGGATGCTTCATCTTGACCAATTGTAGCTTGGAACATAGCTCTTCACTTGCCAAATTGTGGCAACTTCCTCCATCGATGATGACCTTCACGGAATGACCGTGGATGCCCGCTTTGGTATGGAAGATGTGGCAACGTTGGTCTTCCTCTTGTTGATGTTGGAGTGTCGAGACCTTGGAGACAACGAGAGCGAGGCTCGAATCATTGTCACAAAAGACTTGGTCATCTTCATCTTCATTCACGCGCTGGTGCATGGACACATGTTCAAGGGCATCCAGTTCTTCTTCGCTCATAGAGTCGTAGGTGCCGTCGTCGTTGGCAATCATGGTTCGCCGGGTGGGGCATTGGTATGTCTTGTGGCCTCGGCCTTGGCAAGTAAAGCACTTGATGGAACTTGTCTTGTTGGTCTCATCGTTTGGAGTCGTTGATGATGAAGCTCTCAGCTTGAAGTTGCTTGTAGTGGAAGGACGACTTGGTGTCGAAGTTGATGAAGATTTCTTGTAGTTGGACTTGTCGCCGTTGCTTGTAGAAGGTTTGGTTGATGTAGAAGGCGTTGTAGTCGTTGAAGCTTGGCTGTAGGAGCCGTATGTCTTGGAAGAGTACTTGGCATACTTGTAGTCATCTTGCACTTGTCGCTCCGCCTTGGTAGCTTGGTGCACTAGATCGAGGAGGTTCGTGTATGGTTGGAAATCCGCAATCTTCTTGATAGGATGGTTGAGTCCATTCATGAATCGCGCCATGGTTTTCCCCTCGTCTTCTATGACATTTGCTCTTATCATGGCAATCTCCGTTTCCTTGTAGTAGTCTTCAACGGACTTGGTTCCTTGATTGAGGAGTTGCAATTTCTTGAAGAGGTCGCGGCTATAGTACGTGGGTACAAAAAAGCGCTCGCATGACATCCTTCATTTGATTCCATGTTGTGATGGGCGGGTCACCTCTTGCTTCGCGCTGCTCAATGACTTGCTCCCACCAAATAAGGACATAGTCTTGGAACTCAAGGGATGCCATGGCGATCTTCTTTTCTTCTTCATAGTTGTGCAAGCAAAAGATCTTGTCAACTTTCAATGCCCATGAAAGGTAGTCTTCGGGGTCGGTGCCGCCGGAAAACTTAGGCATGTTGAACTTGAGCTTGCCGTAGTGTTGCTCATCATTGTAGTTGGGACAATTGTGATTGTCATGACACTCTTGTCGTGGAGGGGGATCTTGAGCCGCTTGCTCATCATGCTTCGCTTGATTAGCTTGACGTTGAGATTGTGGAATTCATGCATGGTTCCTCATCTCTTGGCGCTCCTCAAGGCGTGCAGCTTCCTCTTGCCGCTCTCGGCGGAGGGCCTCTTCTTGTAGAAGAACTTGTCGATTTCGCGCATTGACGACTTGAGTTGATTCACTTAGAGATTGTTGGGCTTCAAGGGCTTGTTCCTCACGACATTGTTTCTCTTGTCGAAGGGCATCACCATCTTGTTGTTCTTGACGATCTTAGCGTATTGGGGCTTGCTCTTGGACCCGAGGTTCATTAGCTTGTTGCTGGGGGCATTCACGTTCACAGAGACTGCTTTGTAAACCATTGCCATGGAATGGGTTTTGTGGAGCTTGATGAACTTCATGGTCTTGGCGACGATGTGAACGAGCCGTAGGAGAACTTGCATCCGAAGAAGATTGTGAAGAATGTCGACTTGAGTGGCTCCGTCTTGAGTATGACGAAGATGTAGAAGAGCGATTGACCAATAAGGTACAAATCTCGTCCACTCTTGCATTGCTCTCCTCCTTTTGTGCGTCGAGCTTGTTGTCGAAGTAGTCTCTTGTACGTTGCTCGAATTGTTGCAAATCGATAGCGAGTAGGTTGAGGCATTCTCTCAATACTTCATTCTCTTGATGCAAAGCTCTTTGCGCGCCAAATAGGTGGTTCTTGGTGACGTAGTTGTTCGGGTCCTCATCTTGCTCGATGAAGGGGTTGGTAGAAGTAGTTGGCCTATCCATAATCTCAAGCAAATATGTGAGTGGGAGAAAGGAAAGAACTATACCAAATGTACCTTATCCAGTGTTGAGGATGGATCAATGATCACTCAATAATGTAACAAGGAAATAGCACCGTTGGTACTGGATCTCGTCGATTTCTCACACTTACACAAATAAAGCCTTTGGCGGAGCTTGGTGAGGATGGTGGACAAAATTTTTGCAATTATTAGCAAGACTAAATAATGTTGGAAAATATTCACAAATTTGCAAATGCAACAAGTAGACCAATAGCAAGAAGTGGCACACGGAAACACACGCACAAATAGATAAGTGGGGTCGTGCAACCAAGGAACGAGCTCAAAATGTGGAAACCACGGAAAATGCTCTTGTTGCACAACTCTAGAGAGACGCTAGCACGATTGCACAATAGGCAGATACGAGACTTGTGCACAACCTATACAACAAAAATGCAAGGACTTCCTATCCCAAGTATGCTATATGTGTAAGGTGTTCCGGCGATATGATCCAAGATGATCGAGTATGGCAATGTCAATGTTGTATGATGCTATGGTTCTTTCTTAAAAGCTCTTTGCTTATCTTTCTCGTTTGCTTAAAAGCTTGTTGGCTCTTTCTCTTTTGAGCTATTTCTTTGGCCTCTTGTGAAAAACTTGATGAACCAAGATAGCAATTGTGTATAAGAGATGACAACCTTGTGACACAAGAGATGATACCAAGATGATGTGATATATGCAATGAGATGATGATAACTAATGTGCACAAGTAACATTGCCGGCAATACTCGAAGGCTAGTCTCGATAGGTAAGAGACGCAAAATGGGTTATGGAGTTATCAATGCAATGACAAGGTTGAGTATACGAGAGTGTCGTCAAAGTTATCGTCGAAGGTTTGTTGTTGTAAGCAAGGACAGAGGATGAAGTGGTCAATGTCGATGATGAGTCCGTGTCGAAGATGAGCGGCGTTGATGTCGTTGTTGAACCGTCCCTAAGTAGCCGAAACACATTAGGAAACGGAAACCGCAACTCAAGTTCTCAATGACCGAAACGTGTCAAAATTGTCGAAGTTGGGAGCGGGTAAGTGATGTCTGCTAGATTACGTCGATATTTCCCCAAAGAGGAAGGGATGATGCAGCACAGCGACAGTAGGTATTTCCCTCAGTGATGAGACCAAAGTTATCGAACTAGTAGGATAACCAAGCAACACTACGTAAACAACACCTGCACACAAATAACAAATACTCGCGACTCGACGTGTTAAAGGGGTTGTCAATCCCTTTCGGGTAACGATGCCGGAAATTGGCAAACGAACATGAGAAAGTTGTAATAATTTGATAGATAGATCTCGCGGGAGCGTGAGATAAAATAAATTGCAGCACGGTATTTTTGTATTTTTGGTTTAATAGATCTGAAAATAAAAGCAAATAAAATAGATTGCAAAGGCAAATATAATAAGGAAGAGACCCAGGGGCCGTAGATTTCACTAGTGGCTTCTCTCGAGAAAAATAGCAAAAGGTGGATAAACGAATTACTGTTGGGTAATTGATAGAACTTCAAATAATCATGACGATATCCAAGCAATGATCATTATATAGGCATCACGTCCAAGATTAGTAGACCGACTCCTGCCTGCATCTACTACTATTACTCCACACATCGATCGCTATCCAGCATGCATCTAGTGTATTAAGTTCATGGAGAAATGGAGTAATGCAATAAGAACTATGACATGATGTAGACAAGATCTATTTATGTAGAAATAGACCCTATCTTGTTATCCTTAATAGCAATAATACATACTTGTCGGTTCCCCTTCTGTCACTGGGATCAAGCACCGTAAGATCGAACCCATCACAAAGCACCTCTTCCCATTGCAAGATAAATATATCAAGTTGGCCAAACAAAACCCAAATATCGGAGAAGAAATATGAGGCTATAAGCAATCATGCATATAAGAGACCAAAGAAGACTCAAATAACTTTCATGGATAAAAAGATAGATCTGATCATAAACTCAAAGTTCATCTGATCCCAACAAACACATCGCAAAAAGAGTTACATCATATGGATCTCCAAGAGACCATTGTATTGAGAATCAAAAGAGAGAGAGGAAGCCATCTAGCTACTAACTACGGACCCGTAGGTCTACAAAGAACTACTCACGCATCATTGGAGAAGCACCAATGGACATGATGAACCCCTCCGTGATGGTATCTAGATTGGATCTGGTGGTTCTGGAACTTGCGGCGGCTGGAATTGATTTTCGTCGACTCCCCTAGGGTTTCTGGAATATTGGGGTATTTATAAAGTAAAGAGGCGGTCCGGGGGGCACCCGAGGTGCCCTCCAGGCGCTCCCTGGTGGGTTGTGCTCCCCTCGGAGCAGCCCCCAGGTGCTTCTTCGGCCCACTGGATGTCTTCTGGTCCATAAAAAATCCATAAAAAGTTTGGCTGCATTTGGACTCCGTTTGGTATTGATTTCCTGCGATGTCAAAAACATGTAAAAACAGCAACTGGCCCTTGGCACTATGTCAATAGGTTAGTACCAAAAAATGATATAAAATGACTATAGAATGATTACATCCAAGAATGATAATATAACATCATGGAACAATAAAAAATTATAGATACATTGGAGACGTATCAGTAAGCGATGGTGGTTGCGGAAAGCGGTGGTGGTTTGCTGAGGTGCAATGTGGGGTTATTGGAGAGGTGGTGCAGAAGGTGTAGTGGGCGGCTGAAAATTTTTGGGGAATTTTTTTCCAGTTTCATCAGGTTCGGTCGGACATCCGGTAGTGTCAGACGTCCGGTAGTGTCGGATGACCGGTGGTCGGACGACCGGAGGTGGTCGAACGTCTAGAGCCTGGGTAATTCCGGGCTGCGGGATGAACTCTAGGGTTCGTGGTGGAGAGAAAATTTGAGGTAAAAATTGGGCAAATTTGTTGGATGGAAATGAGGGAAAAGATAGGGGAAAGCTAGATCCACTCGTGGCAAAGCAAATGCATAGATCAAATCCAACAAAACTTCATCACAAATAACAAAAAACATTTGGGGCTATTTTTGTGGGGATTTTTGAAATTGGGACAAAATCAACAAAATTAGGCTAGAACAAGGGGTAGGAGCTCCAAATTCACGATCAACCTTGGCTTATGATACTAAGATGATGTAGGGTGGAACCCTAAAGCTGATCTTTCATCATTTGGAGGGGATCCCACGAAGAACACGAAGAACACACGAGAGGGGAAACGAGAGGAAACACTCAAATCAACGGAAAACGATCACACATGTGGTAGATCCATGAACATAAAGAGTGATACAAGACTCAAACAGAACAAAGCAAAGATACAAGTAGGTAGTTCTTCTCCAAGAGGAGGTCTTGAATCCACTAGGGGATCTTCCCTTGCGAGGTCTTGAATCCACCTGGGATCTTCTCCGTGGAGGCCTCGGTCTCCAATGGAGTATGCATCAAGTGGATGAGCAAAGCTCTATCTCTAAAATGAGCTAAACCAATGCTAACCCTAGAAAAGTGGAGGTGGAGTTGTATAAATAGTCTAGGGGGTCGAAGGTGTACATGGGCCTCGGCCCTAGTCACTGTGCACAGATAGGCGTCGGACGTCCGACGGGTCTCGGATGTCCGAAGGCTCGCGAAGGTCCGGTTGTCCGGCGATTCTGCTCTGGTCAGGCGTTGTCGGATGTACGGAGGGTGTCGGTCGTCTGGAGGGCTCGTACTTCCATTAATTTCCCTTCTGTTGGGTGACACCGGAGTCCGGAGGGGGTCGGCCGTCCGGGCGCTGGGGGCTGTAGGACGTCCGGTCCTTGTCGGTCATCCAGCCGCTGTAGCTCTCGCTGGCTGGGACTTCGGCTAGCTGGTTGGTGCTCCAGGCATCGAACGTCCGACGAGGTACGGTCGTCCGGAGGCTGTAGACGTCTGGCGGCTTCTTCTCTTGGTCCTTGTACTTGGTGTCCTCGTTATCTTGGTCGTTGGGTGTAGTTGCTCCGTGGCTATCCTCTAGGTACCTGATCACACATAGGGTTTCCGCTTGAGGTAGTAGCCATGTTTCACATGTGGAAAGTGGTAGTTCGGAGAGGGGCGAGTTCACCTTAGTTTCAATAGCCTTTGCTCGAGCTCTAGTCATTGGCCCATATGGTGTCGAGGGAGACGAAGGTAGGTCCATGGGGATGGCCGTGGGATACTCCGCATCAATAACCATATATTGTTAACTTGCATTACCGCGCAATTTTTCTGGTGTTGCTTTGGTGAAGTCATAGGATACATGGGGTATCCTACTTACTTCTTGGATCTTTAGGAGATCATTAGGACCATCTCAGGCAATAGTCATGGCTACCTTTGGGTTGGCTTTGGTGTCCTTGTTTGGACACTTTGGACTATTCACAATAAGCTTGTCATTGAAAATGTTCATCTGCAAAGCCATGATGCCATTTATAAACTGCGCGGTTTCTTGCAGCAGTGGCGGGTCCTCAACAAGCAGCCGAATAGAGTTGCCATCAATGATTTCACTCCTCAGAGCAACTCTAGCAGACCCTGCAAAAAGCCCCAACCCACAAAATAACCGCCAAAATGCGGGTCGGCGCGGAAAATCCCGCCCGAACAGACCCCGCAAACACGGCCTACCCGCAAAAAATTTTGAGGGGCGCAGAAAAAACTCGGCCCCAGCCCGCAAACACGCGGGTTTCCCCCTCGCCTCTGCGGTGCCCGGTATCTCAGTGAAGCAGTTGGCGGGAGGGACATTTCAGCCCGTGCGCCTTTCCCCATCTCTTTCCGCCGCTGCCCGCCTTTGGCTTCGCCCATCTGCCGCTGGCGATTTCGGCCAAGTCTGTGGGCGAAATCGCGCCGCGGGGGCATCCCGCACCCTCCAGCATTGATACACTGCACCGCCCCCGGATCCAGCGAGAAGAGCTGCCCCTCATCGCTGTCGCTGCCGGGGATCAACCGCCGTCGAGCCCGCCCCTCATCACCGCCCGAGATCACCCGCCACACGAGCCGCCGGTTTGTGTTTGTTTTGTGCTCTGTGCCGAGCAGTATGCCTAGTTGATTGATGTGGCATGCGATTCTTGTCCATGTAGATGGAATTGAGCCCGCGTGAGAAGTTCCTGCTCTTCGATTCGTCTGATTCAGACGACTCGGATGTTGAGATGATGCTTGCGACCTTTCGACAGCAGACATTAGTGATGGCACTTGCCGTGAAGGAGCACGAAGACGATAACTGGACGAGGCGGCGAGGATCAACCGTCGGGCATCTTTGCATTCCTCGGAATCGCCATCTTGGGAACGAGATGTTTTTTTGAACCTTGAACAGTAGGAGAACCTCCTACTGTTTTTGTATTAATATAATGGGGTAACAATTTACATGAGAGCTTTACATGGTAGAATTACATGTCAACCCCCCTTTGGGGGGTGGAGGAAGGATTAAATTAGTGAAGAAAGGATGAGTGGGATGAAATGTTTGTGCTTTTCCTTAACCCTATAGGTAAGGAGAGATAAATCACTTTTAAGCCTATCTAACCAAGAGGCCTTTGTTGGTACACTCCCCCTGAAATGTTTGTTGTTGTGTTCTTTCCATATGCTCCATGCTGCTAGCAAGAATAGCTCCATGAAGAGAGGTCTGTTCCAGTTGTTCTTTGCCGTAGTAATGTTTTGTAATCTTGATTCTCCCAGAGACCAGATAAGACCAAGGCTGGACCAGCAGAGTACTGAAATGACACTCAAAGAACATATGCTCCAATGTTTCCTTGATGTGTAGTCCATAGAGTATGCAGTTGTGGTCATCTCCTATATTATAGTGTCTTCGTTTGAGCATATTTCTTGTGTTTAGGCGGTCCGAAAGTAATAACCAACCGAAGACCTTGATTTTCATGGTGGATTTTGATTCCCAGATCCATCCAAAAGCCTCATGTGCATGTATTTCTCGGAAGTAAAAGGTGTAGTATTTGTGGGCCGTGAACTTCTCTGAACCCAAAATATATGACCAAACATCGGGCTCATTGGAAAGGACAACCTCCATCATGTCAGACTGTAGTTGACGAACTTCTGCATGTGCCTGTGCTGAGAGGGGAAGGTGAAACGCCTCTCGTAGGGACGTGATGGACAAGAAGTCCCGAAACGGTAAATCTTCATTGATGGCGTAAGAAAGTGCTCACGGGTATTTCTCGGCAAAAATGGTGTTAGTCCACAAGTCTTTCCAGAAGTGTACATTGGTTCCATTTGCCACTTGTACGGTTGAGATTCCTCTGTATATTGGCATCAACTTTGCAACATCCCTCCACCAAAATGATCCACATGGATCAGATGCATGTGGGATTTGATTCGTGTAGTATGTTTCCCAAATAAGTTGAACCCAGGGCACGTTCCAACCCTTATAGAATTTGTGCAAGTATTTTAGTAAGAGTGCATCTCCTTGAATTTTGAGATCGATCACTCCAAGACCTCCACTTTCTTTAGGCCGACAAACCATATCCGAAGAGGCAAGGGAGTAGCACCTATCCCCTTGTTCAGTTTTCTTGGTCCACAAGCACTTTCTTCGAATTTTATCCAGAAGTTGATGCAAGACTACTTCGCAGAGAATCCAACATATCCACCGCACCTCTTCCGGAGAAGGTACCGAATGCGCCGATCCCTCTTTGTGAAAATTGTTCAAGCTTGCGAGGAAAATTGTCGGTATTTTACTCAAAGAAGAAATGTTGCGGGCTTAAAGGGATTTAGTGCATATCAAAAAATCTCCGCAGCTATGCGGGTGATTGCATATGGCATTCCGGCTGACTATGCCAATGAGTACCTTCGCATTGGTGAAGATACCACAATTGAGTCAGTGCGTAGATTTGCCAAAGTGATCATCCGTATCTTTGGTCCTAAGTATCTTCGGGTACCCAACGAGGATGACACAAAGAAATTGATGGCATCTAATGAGAGGAGAGGTTGTCCTAGCATGCTAGGTAGCATTGATTGTATGCATTGGACTCGGAAAAATTGCTCGAAGGCATGGCAGGGAATGTATTGTGGCAAGTCTCGTGATGCAACAATTGTGCTAGAGGCCGTAGCATCCGAGGATTTATGGATTTGGCATTGCTTCTTTGGTATGCCGGGCACTCTCAATGATATCAATGTGTTGCAACGGTCTCATTTGTTTGCTAGGCTTGCTAGTAGTGATGCTCCTGCTTGCAACTACACTGTACCCTCCTTGGTGCACCTTTGTTAAGAGCATCAAACATCCCAAAACTAGAAAACATTGTGAATTAGCAAGGGTGCAAGAGGCAGCCCGAAAAGACATTGAAAGAGCATTCAGGGTTTTGCAATCTAGGTTTGCCATTGTTCTTGGTCCAGCTCAGTTTTGGGACAAGAGGACCTTGAAAAATATCATGACCTGCTGTGTTATCCTTCACAATATGATTCTCGAAGATGAGAGAGGAATGAACTTGGAGTTCTTCTATGACAATGTGGGTAGCCGTTTCGAACCAGCTAGAGACCCTAACCGCATTAGAGCTTTTGTTAAGACCTACAAAGAGATTGAAAATGCAAACACCCACTTTCAACTTCAGGAGGATCTCATTGAGCACCATTGGCAAAGGGCTGGACAGTAACAAACTCATTTTTCTATTCATTTGTATTTGTATTCGGGACAAGCTTTGTATTGCATTATTTAGTTTGCTTTGGTGATTTGAATAATTATTGTAATGTGGATGATTGTTGTATTATGTTGGTATTGAATAATTATCTAGTTTGCTTCCGTGATTTGTATAATTATTTTATAGTGTGGATGTTTGTTTTATTTTTGTGCTATGGATTTGATATTTGCGGGCTAGTGGGATGCGGGATGCAGCGGCGCAAGAGCACATCCCGCAAAGCCGACCAGTAGAAAAGTATATTCCACGAATATCCTTTTATACGGGTCCGTTTGGGGGTCTGCATCTGGGGTCCACACCGGCCCGCAAAGCCCGTTTTCCGTGAACTGCAAACGCATTTTGCGGGCCGGCGGTATGCGGGGTCTACTAGAGTTGCTCTCAATTTTGGGATCTACCTTGTCGCCTCACTCCGTCGCTGGTTCCTTGATCTTGGTTGTATTCCATGGGCCCATTGTTTTGATGATCCCACAACTTTAAAACCTTTTATTTTCCTTTTGTTTTGACCGTTTGGTGCACCTATGTGGATGTATTGTGGTATATTGCCTTGTCTGAAAAATGCGGTGAAAGCCTTTTTTATAATGGCTCCACAATAGTTTTTTATTGCGGGGACTGCAAGGCGTTTTGGCTCCCGGCCTCCATGGAGGCCGTTTTTTGAAAAATTTAAAATTCAAACCTTTTATTTTCAAAAAAATCTGTAGAAATGTGTACAAGTAAACAAGGATGTTATGCGTACATGTGTAAAATTTCAAGATGAAATACCTTGAAATGCGATCTGTACAAAAAAGAAAAATTCATGACATGTGAGGATGAATAGTATCATGTGTTAAAAAGCCTGAATTTTGTCTTTTTGCACAACCCTCATTTCAATGTATTTCGTTCTGAAAATTTACACTGTTGTGCATTATGCCTCCTTGTATATCTATATTTTTTCTCTGAAATTTTTGAACTGTAAAAGTATGAATTTGGATGAAATTTGAAATTTTCATAAGTGTCCTCATTGGAGCTCGGCCTCCAAAAGGGATTTTTGGGTCTGCAATGGTTTTTTGTGTCCTACACTCTATCTACTACTGAGTGTTTTTTCCGAAACGGAGGCAAAGATTGCCTCATCTATTAATTAAGCAGAAGAGAATTGCCCAGTTAATCACGGAAAACCGGGCGAAAACCAAAACAACAAGCCAAGCCCACACCCAGAGACAGAAACACATAGGGCAAAGCCCACCCTATTCGACGACATGTCGACCTACGGCCAGATAACGCAGCTCCGACTCTGACAGAGAACTCAGAAGAACAAAACCAGGCACGGCTGGCATCACGGAAGATCGCCAAATGGACCACCTACAGCCAGTCATCGTACACCATAGGGCCCCGCCGCCGTAGCTTCGACTCCACAGCAACAAATAACCGAGGCAATACCGTGGACACGCCGGAGAAGAGCCGACTACCGCAACCATTGCCGCGTCGCTAACATTGCTCCCACCATCACCGTTGCCACAAAAGTCTGGTCGCCGCAAAGATTCTGTCGGGGCCGCCGCCCCGACATCCACCGCTCCGTGGTGCCCAGCGCAATCAACCGTCACGGCCTTCCGGGGCCGCCGCCCCGACATACCACCGCTCCCCCGAGCAGCAACGCCACACAACCCAACTGCCCGCAGCCCAGGCTGCTCAGGGCAACCGCTCGCAGACCACGAATGTTGCACCACATCCGGGGCCGCCGCCCCGACGTAAAGTCAGATCGCCCCCTCTGGGGCGCATCGACCGAGCCGACACCCCTATCGTGCAAGCGGGACAAGGATGCCACCCAACCAATGTTGAGATAGAGCCCCACCACATAGAGCTGCCACTCACATTGTTCCCGAGATCGCCATCTCGACGCACAATCAGAAACCACCCGGAGCCGCCGCTCCAACGTCCATTGTCCCTGACGACGGAGAGATCTGTGCAAACTGCAGTGTGCTAACACTCTAAGGCGATGCCTCAAAGAAGAAAACGACGTAGCCGTCGTCATCTCCCGCTTCGACCATCCGAAGCTAGGGATTTCTCCCGAAGAGTGTAATGGAGCTCCACGGCAACGCCTTCAAGAAGGGGAACAACGCCATGGTGCCACTGTTGCTGGCACTGACCCAAAGCCAGTGCTGGACTTTCGCCCGAAGCTCCTCCACACCTACGAATCCAAGCATATCCGAAGCACTACATAGCACATGATCCCCATGGTTGACATCCACTGGCTCCACCTTGTGGTGCAGCTGCCACCGCACCTCTCAACCACGCCGGAAGGCACCGCAGCACCTCATGCCGCCACAGCCAAACCACCGTGCCCCTCAGCCCGGGGCCGCCGCCACGGCTTCCTTCACGCACCCAAGCTCCGAGCGAGCGAAGCGGCGATGACCTGGCACCGCCACCCCGCACGAGGACCCGTGCAGCCGCGCACCAGAGGAGCCCGCCCACAAAAACCGGATTGAGATCCATCACGCCTCACGAACGACGCATCCACCACTGCGCTGCCCAAGGCCCGCTCCCACTAGCCACCACCGGCGTGCAATAGATCGCGGCCGCCACCTTCCGGGGCCTCCGCCACGGCGTCCCATGCCAGCGAGCCGCCGACCATCACCCTAGTGAAGGAAATATGCCCTAGATAAAATAATAAAGTTGTTATTTATATTTCCTTATATCGTGATAAATGTTTATTATTCATGCTAGAATTGTATTAACCGGAAACTTAGTACATGTGTGAATACATAGACAAAGAGAGTGTCACTAGTATGCCTCTACTTGACTAGCTCGTTAATCAAAGATGGTTAAGTTTCCTAGCCATAGACATGAGTTGTCATTTGATGAACGGGATCACATCATTACCAAATGATGTGATTGACTTGACCCATCTGTTAGCTTAGCACTATGATCATTTAGTTTATTGCTATTGCTTTCTTCATAACTTATACGTGTTCCTATGACTATGAGATTATGCAACTCCCGAATACCGGGGGAACACTTAGTGTGCTATCAAACGACACAATGTAACTGGGTCACTATAAAGATGCTCTACAGGTGTCTCTGATGGTGTTTGTTAAGTTGGCATAGATCGAGATTAGGATTTGTCACTCCGATTGTCGGAGAGGTATCTCTGGGCCCTCTCGGTAATGCACATCACTATAAGCCTTGCAAGCAATGTGACTAATGAGTTAGTCAAGGGATGATGCATTATGGAACGAGTAAAGAGACTTTCCGGTAATGAGATTGAACTAGGTATGATGATACTGATGATCGAATCTCGAGCAAGTAACATACCGATGACAAAGGGAACAACGTATGTTGTTATGCGGTTTGACCGATAAAGATCTTCGTAGAATATGTAGGTACCAATATGAGCATCCAGGTTCCGCTATTGGTTATTGACCAGAAGTGAGTCTCTGTCATGTCTACATAGTTCTCGAACCCGTAGGGTCCGCACGGTTAACGTTCGATACGATCGGTATTATGAGTTTATGTGTTTTGATGTACCGAAGGTAGTTTGGAGTCCCAGATGTGATCACGGACATGACGAGAAGTCTCAAAATGGTCGAGACATAAAGAATGATATATTGGACGAGGTTATTCGGACACCAGATGAGTTCCGGGAGTCACCAGATAAATATCGGAGTGCCGGAAGGGTTATCGGAACCACCGGAGAAGTAATGGGCCTTATTGGGCCTAGGGGAGAGAGAGGGGCAGCCAAGGGCTGGCCGCGCGCCCCCCATGGGCCTAGTCCGAATTGGACTAGGGGGAGGGGCAGCGCCCCCTCCTTCCTTCTCTTTCCCCTCTCCTTCCTTCTTCTCCTTGGGCGTGCCCTATAGGGCCAGCCGGCCTCCCCCTTTCTCCTTTATATATGGGGGCAGGGGGGCACCCTAGAACATAGAGGTTAACATTTGTCTTAGCCGTGTGCGCTGCCCCCCTCCATAGATTTCCACCTCGGTCATATCATTGTAGTGCTTAGGCGAAGCCCTGCGTCGGTAACTTCATCATCACCGTCATCACGCCGTCGTGCTGACGAAACTCGCCCTCGGCCTCAGCTGGATCAAGAGTACGAGGGACATCACCGAGTTGAGTGTGTGCAGATCGCGGAGGTGCTGTGCGTTTGGTACTTGATCGGTTGGATCGCGAAGACGTTTGACTACATCAACCGCGTTACTTAACGCGTCCGCTTTTGGTCTACGAGGGTACGTGGGCACACTCTCCCTGCTCGTGCTATGCATCACCTAGATGGATCTTGCGCGTGCATAGGATTTTTTTTTTGAAATTACTACGTTCCCCAACAGTGGCATCTGAGCCAGGTCTATGCGTAGATGTTATATGTATGAGTAGAACACAAAGAGTTGTGGGCGATAATAGTCATACTGCTTACCAACATGTCATACTTTGATTCGGCGGTATTGTTGGATGAAGCGGCTCAGACCGACATTACACATACGCTTACGCAAGACTGGTTCTACCGACGTGCTTCACACACAGGTGGCTAGTGGGTGTCTGTTTCTCCAACTTTAGTTGAATCGAGTGTGACTATGCCCGGTCCTTGTTGAAGGTTAAAACAACAAACTTGATGAAAAATCGTTGTGGTTTTGATGCGTAGGTAAGAACAGTTCTTGCTAAGCCCGTAGCAGCCACGTAAAACTCGCAACAACAAAGTAGAGGACGTCTAACTTGTTTTTGCAGGGCATGTTGTGATGTAATATGGTCAAGATGTGATTATATAAATTTTTGTATGAGATGATCATGTTTTGTAACACAGTTATCGGCAACTGGCAGGAGCCATATGGTTGCCGCTTTATTGTATGAAATGCAATCGCCATGTAATTGCTTTACTTTATCACTAAGCGGTAGCGATAGTAATAGAAGCAATAGTTGGCGAGACAACAATGATGCTTCGATGGAGATCAAGGTGTCAAGCCGGTGACGATGGTGATCATGACGGTGCTTTGGAGATGGAGATCAAAGGCACAAGATGATGATGGCCATATCGTATCACTTATATTGATTGCATGTGATGTTTATCATTTATGCATCTTATTTTGCTTAGTACAGCGGTAACATTATAAGATGATCTCTCACTAAATTTCAAGGTATAAGTGTTCTCTCCGAGTATGCACTGTTGCTACAGTTAATCGTGCCGAGACACCACATGATGATCGGGTGTGATAAGCTCTATGTTCACATACAACGGGTGCAAGCCAGTTTTGCACACGCACAATACTCGGGTTAAACTTGACGAGCCTAGCATATGCAGATATGGCCTCGGAACACTGAGACCGAAAGGTCGAGCGTGAATCATATAGTAGATATGATCAACATACTGATGTTCACCATTGAAAACTACTCCATCTCACGTGATGATCGGACATGGTTTAGTTGATATGGATCATGTGATCACTTAGATGATTAGAGGGATGTCTATCTAAGTGGGAGTTCTTAAGTAATATGATTAATTGAACTTTAATTTGTCATGAACTTAGTACCTGATTGTATTTTGCATAACTATGTTGTAGATCAATAGCTCGCGATGTAGCTCCCCGTTTATTTTTGATATGTTCCTAGAGAAAAACTATTGAAAGATGATAGTAGCAATGATGCGGACTAGGTCCGTGATCTGAGGATTATTCTCATTGCTGCACAGAAGAATTTTGTCCTTGATGCACCACTAGGTGACAGACCTATTACAAGAGCAGATAACAGACGTTATGAACGTCTAGCAAGCTCGGTATGATAACTACATGATAATTTAGTACACCATGCTTTACAGCTTAGAACCGGGACTTCAAAAACGTTTTGAATGCCACGGAGCATATAAGATGTTCCAAGAGCTGAAATTGGTATTTCAGACTCATGCCCGAGTCGAGAGGTATGAGACCTCTGACAAGTACTTTGCCTACAAGATGGAGGAGAATAGCTCAGCTAGTGAGCATGTGCTCAGAATGTCTCAGTACTACAATCACTTGAATCAAGTGGGAGTTAATCTTCCAGATAAGACAGTGATTGGCAGAGTTGTCTAGTCACTCTCACCAAGTTACTAGAACTTTGTGGTGAACAATAATATGCAAGGGATGGATAAGACAATTCCTGAGCTCTTCATGATGCTAAAGGCTACGGAGGTAGAAATAAAAAAGGAGCATCAAGTGTTGATGGTTAACAAGACCACTAGTTTCAAGAAAAAGGGCAAAGGGAAGAAAGGGAACTTCAAGAAGAACGGCAAGCAAGTTGCTGCTCAAGTGAAGAAGCCCAAGTTTGGACCTAAGCCTGAAACTGAGTGCTTCTACTGCAAAAGGACTGGTCACTGGAAGTGGAACTGCCCCAAGTATTTGGCATATAAGAAGGATGGCAAAGTGAAAGGTATATTTGATATACATGTTATTGATGTGTACTCTACTAGTGTTCATAATAGCCCCTGGGTATTTGATACCGGTTCAGTTGCTACGATTAGTAACTTGAAACAGGAGTTACAAAATGAACAGAGACTAGTTATGGGCAAAGTGACGATGTGTGTTGGAAATGATTCCAAGGTTGATAAGATCACCATCGCACATTCCCTCTACCTTTGAGATTAGTGTCGGACCAAAATAAATGTTATTTGGTGTTTGCGTTGAGCATGAATATGATTGGATCATGTTTATTGCAATCAGGGGCGGGCCCAGGAATTGAGGACTGTGTATTCAAAATTTGGAAATTTTTTTAAAGCATGTAGCGTTACTTTTGGCGTGTATAACCTTTTATAGAAGCATATTGTACTAGTCCTAAACTATATAAAAACTAACTATATAAAAATATCACATAATATATGGTACTGTTCAACATAAAGAACAAAAAATTGTTCAACGTATGGTGCCAAAATCTAAGAGATATGGAAGATAGAAAATAGCAAATGGTAAGAAACCTTACAAATTACATGCAATCCTTGATGCTTTGAAAATGAGTGATGATGTCCTCATCCTTAACGTGCAAGAAGAATCCCCTTTCGGTGAATGTGGTCAAACAATCATTCGAGTATTCCTGCCCCATCTTGCTTCTTAGTTGTTTTTTATATAGTTCATTGATGACAAGACCCTCTCAACACCGGCTGTTGCAACTAGAAGAACTAGCCCTCCCTGTTTTAATAGGCATCCTAGACAACTCTGCGAGACTTCTCAAATCAGTAGTACCCGTATTCTTCCTCTTCATGTTTTACGCCTGAAAACTAAAATTGCTCAAGATTTAGAGTATTGACAGTTATAGATAATGCTCACTGTAATAAATTTCAATTTATAAAATTCTCATATTACAAATCAAAATGGCAAATTACAAATTCTCATGTCTAAAGAATTCATAATTGACTGCAAACAAGTCTTCAGTTTCACTATAATTAAGTAGAAAGACAACTGGTCAGTGGTCAAACTAACTTACTTAGTCTTGTACTACTTCTGTACTGCAGCCTGTTTGGACAATATGAGAACAAAACCGAGCCCCTGTTGTTTGAATTCGGTTTGACAGTGACAGATAAATTTAGTTAGAATACTTTGTATAGTTGAACTCAGGGTTAAAGGATTAGTACATGTAGTTAGTGATTGTACCTTCAAAAGCTGAATTCGGGTTGTGGCTTTGAATTGAATTAATTACTGCCCCTACTCATTTCTTCACGCCTACCAACCCACCACCTAGAAGTCTTCAGAAATCAGAAAGTTCAGAACAAAAAGGGGGCGAGGGATCAGGGATGGATTCTCCGCGCGCTTCTGCGCCGCAGCCGTCACCACACGCACCTGTGATCGATTACCAATCAGGCGATCGAGGCTCTGGGACCTGGCCACCGTACTATGCCGATCAGGCGGTTGGTGGCACAGGGTGAGTGCGATGCACACAGAACTGGAGAATCGGGGAACGGTGGCACTGCCGGTTCGTGTCATCTGATCGTGGTGCTGCAATGATTTGGGCCATATGGGCCATGCCGTGGGTGTGAGGGGGAAATATACTATGGGCCGCCTCTGTTTTGGGGATGAAATCCTTAACTAGCATGTTATCGTGTATCAGTATCATTTTTTCTTATAAAACACAGTATGTATACTATATATACCTAGAATTTTGACAAAATAATGGGTATTCAAGTGAATACCCTTGAATTGAGGTGGGCCCGCCCCTGATTGCAATACGGTTATTCATTTAAGTCAAAGAATAATTGTTGTTCTGTTTACATGAATAAAACCTTCTATGGCCATACACTTAATATAAATGGTTTATTGAATCTCGATCATAATGATACAAATATTCATAATATTGATGCCAAAAGATGCAAAGTTGATAATGATAGTGCAACATATTTGTGGCACTGCCGTTTAGGTCATACTGGTGTAAAGCGCATGAAGAAACTCCATGCTGACGGGCTTTTGGAATCACTTGATTATGAATCACTTGATGCTTGCGAACCATGCCTCATGGGCAAGATGACTAAGACTCCGTTCTCTAGAACAATGGAGCGAGCAACTGACTTATTGGAAATAATACATACTGATGTATGCGATCCGATGAGTGCTGAGGCTCGTGGCGGGTATCGTTATTTTCTAACCTTCACAGATGATTTGAGCAGATATGGGTATATCTACTTGATGAAACATAAGTCTGAAACATTTGAAAAGTTCAAATAATTTCAGAGTGAAGTGGAAAATCATCGTAACAAGAAAATAAAGTTTCTACGATCTGATCGCGGAGACGAATATTTGAGTTACGAGTTTGGTCTTTATTTGAAACAATGTGGAATAGTTTCACAACTCATGCCACCTAGAACACCACAGCATAATGGTGTGTCCGAACGTCATAACCGTACTTTATTAGATATGGTGCGATCTATGATGTCTCTTACCGATTTATCACTATCGTTTTGGGGTTGTGCATTAGAGACAACTGCATTCACGTTAAATAGGGCACCATCTAAAATCCGTTGAAATGACACCGTATGAACTATGGTTTAGCTAGAAACCTAAGCTCTCGTTTCTTAAATTTTGGGGCTGCAATGCTTATGTGAAAAAGCTTCAACCTGATAAGCTCGAACCCAAATCGGAGAAATGTGTCTTCATAGGATACCCAAAAGAAACTGTTGGGTACACCTTCTATCACAGATCCGAAGGCAAGATTTTTGTTGCTAAGAGTGGATCCTTTCTAGAGAAGGAGTTTCTCTCGAAAGAAGTGAGTGGGAGGAAAGTAGAACTTGATAAGGTAATTGTACCTTCCCTCGAATTGGAAAGTAGTTCATCACAAAAATCAGTTCCAGTGATTCCTACACCAATTAGTGAGGAGGCTAATGATGATGATCATGAAACTTCATATCAAGTTACTACCGAACCTCGTAGCTCAACCAGAGTATAGTCCACACCAGAGTGGTACGGTAATCCTTTCTGGAAGTCATGTTACTAGACCATGACAAACCTACGAACTATAAGGAAGTGATGATGAGCCCAAATTCTACGGAATGGCTTGAGGCCATGAAATCCGAGATGGGATCCATGTATAAGAACAAAGTATGGACTTTTATTGACTTGCCTGTTGATCGGCAAGCCATTGAGATTAAATGGATCTTCATAGAGGAAGACAGATGCTGATAGTAGTGTTACTATCTACAAAGCTTGAATTATCGAAAAAGGTTTTCGACAAGTTCAAGGTGTTGACTACGATGAGATTTCCTCACTTGTAGCGATGCTTAAGTTTGTCTGAATCATGTTAGCAATTGCCACATTTTATGAAATATGGCAAATGAATGTCAAAACTACATTCCTTAATGGATTTCTTAAAGAAGAAGTTGTATATGATACAACAAGAAGGTTTTGTCAATCCAAAAGGTCCTAACAAAGTATTCAAGCTCTAGCGATCCATTTATGGACTGGTGCAAGCATCTTGGAATTGGAATATACGCTTTGATAGTGTGATCAAAGCATATGGTTTTATACAGACTTTTGGAGGAGCCTGTATTTACAAGAAAGTGAGTGGGAGCTCTGTAGCATTTCTGCTATTATATGTGGATGACATATTGTTGATCAAAAATAATACTGAATTTCTGGATAGCATAAAAGGATACTTGAATATGAATTTTTCAATGAAAGACCTCAGTGAAGCTACTTACATATTGGGCATCAAGATCTATAAAGATAGATCAAGAAGCTTGATAAGACTTTCGATGAGTACATACCTTGATAAGAGTTTGAAGGAGTTCAAAATGGATCAATCAAAGAAGGAGTTCTTGCCTGAGTTTTAAGGTGTGAAGTTGAGTAAGACTCAAAACCCGACCACGGCAGAAAATAGAAAGATAATGAAAAGTCATTCCCTATGCCTCAGTTATAGGTTCTATAAAGTATGCTATGCCGTGTACCAGACCTTTTGTGTACCTCACCATGAGTTGGCAAGAGGGTACAATAGTGATCCAGGAGTGGATCACTGAACAACGGTCAAAATTATCCTTAGTGGAATAAGGAAATATTTGTCGGTTATGGAGGTGACAAAGAGTTCGTCATAAATAGTTATGTTAATGCAACCTTTTATACCAATCTGGATGACTCTAAGTCTTGATCTGGATACATACTAAAAGTGGGAGCAATTAGCTAGAGTAGCTCCATTAAGAGCATTGTAGACATATAAAATTTGCAAAATACATATGGCTCTGAATGTGACAGACCCATTGAATAAGCTTCTCTCATAAGCAAAACATGATCACACCTTAGTACTCTTTGGGTGTTAATCACATTGCGATGTGAAATAGATTCTAGTAAAACCCTTTGGGTATTAATCACATGGTGATGTGAACTATTGGTGTTAAATCACATGGCGATGTGAACTAGATTATTGACTCTAGTGCAAGTGGGAGACTGAAGGAAATATGCCCTAGAGGCAATAATGAATTTGTTATTTATATTTCCTTATATCATGATAAATTTTTATTATTCATGCTAGAATTGTATTAACCGGAAACTTAGTACATGTGTGAATTCACAGACAAACAACATGTCACTAGTATGCCTCTACTTGACTAGCTCATTAATCAGAGATGGTTAAGTTTCCTAGCCATAGACATGAGTTGTCATTTGATGAACGGGATCACATCATTAGAGAATGATGTGATTGACTTGACCCATCCGTTAGCTTAGCAATATGATCGTTTAGTTTATTGCTATTGCTTTCTTCATAACTTATACATGTTCCTATGACTATGAGATTATGCAACTCCCGAATACCGGAGGAACACTTAGTGTGCTATCAAACATCACAACGTAACTGGGTGACTATAAAGATGCTCTACAGGTGTCTCGGATGGTGTTTGTTGAGTTGGCATAGATCGAGATTAGGATTTGTCACTCTGATTGTCGGAGAGGTATCTCTGGGCCCTCTCTGTAATGCACATCACTATAAGCCCTACAAGCAATGTGACCAATGAGTTAGTCATGGGATGATGCATTACGGAACGAGTAAAGAGACTTGCCGGTAACGAGATTGAACTAGGTATGATGATACCAACGATCGAATCTCGGGCAAGTAACATACCGATGACAAAGGGAACAACGTATGTTGTTATGCGGTTTGACCGATAAAGATGTTCGTAGAATATGTAGGAACCAATATGAGCATCTAGGTTCCTCTATTAGTTATTGACCAGAAGTGAGTCTCGGTCATGTCTACATAGTTCTCAAACCCGTAGGGTCCGCACGCTTAACGTTCGATGACGATCGGTATTATGAGTTTATGTGTTTTGATGTACCAAAGGTAGTTTGGAGTCCCGGATGTGATCACGGACATGACGAGGAGTCTCAAAATGGTCGAGACATAAAGAATGATATATTGGGTGATGTTATTTGGACACCGGATGAGTTCCGGGGGTCACCGGATAAATATCGGAGTGCCGGAAGGGTTATCGGAACCACCGGAGAAGTAATGGGCCTTGTTGGTCCTAGGGGAGAGAGAGAGGGGCAGCCAAGGGCTGGCCGCGCCCCCCATGGGCCTAGTCCAAATTGGACTAGGGGGAGGGGTGGCGCCCCCTCCTTCCTTCTCTTTCCCCTCTCCTTCCTTCTTCTCCTAGTAGGACTAGGAAAGGGGGGAATCCAACTCCCACTAGGAGTAGGATTGCCCCCCTTGGGCGCGCCCTATAGGGCCGGCCGGCCTCCCCCTTGCTCCTTTATATACGGGGACAGGGGGGCATCCTAGAACACACAAGTTGACAGTTGTCTTAGCCGTGTGCGGTGCCCCCCTCCACAGATTTCCACCTCGGTCATATCGTTGTAGTGCTTAGGCGAAGCCCTGCGTCGGTAACTTCATCATCACCGTCATCACGTCGTTGTGCTGACGAAACCCTCCCTCGGCCTCAGCTGGATCAAGAGTACGAGGGACGTCACCAAGCTGAATGTGTGCAGATCGCGGAGGTGCCGTGCGTTCGGTACTTGATCGGTTGGATCGCGAAGACGTTCGACTACATCAACCGCGTTACTCAATGCTTCCACTTTCGGTCTACGAGGGTACGTGGACACACTCTCCCCGCTCGTTGCTATGCATCACCTAGATGGATCTTGCGTGTGCGTAGGATTTTATTTAAATTACTGCGTTCCCCAACACCTAGAAGCACCCGGCGACTCCCAGCGCCACCAGCAGACCAGACCTCCTGTTGGGGATATAACTACTGAGTATAAACCGCCCAGGAGGGGCCGGTTCACACTCATCTATATTGAAGCCCATGAAGACAAGGAGTATGGCGCTCTACTGTTGAACATCAGAGGCCCGGAGCCCAAAGGAGGATTAGGGCCCATAGTAGTAAACCGCCATACATGTATAACTTGTATTGTAAGTTAGGGAAGGGAAGAGACCGAGCCGGACACTTGTATGAGCCAGCCTCGGGATTCTGTAAACCAGCGGGCGCCAACCTGTGTATATAAAGGGACGACCCAGCGGCGGTTCAGGGACAAGAAACAACAGCTCGAGGGATAGGTAAAGCGGATTCGCTCCCTGCTCATCGAGATCAATCAATCCGACAACAATTGGATCATAGGCTTTTACCTTCACCGCAAGGGGCCAAACCAGTATAAACTTCCTGTGTCCTTTGTTCTGGTTTAAGCCCTTTAAGCTAATCTCGTTGCGATGGCTCCACGACTAAGTCCTTCTGCTAGGACATCTGACGTGTTAATTCCACGACAGTTGGTGCCCACCGTGGGGCTATCGCACGATGATTTCGAGTTCTTAAAGGGCAACTTTGAAGGACTCAAAGGGTACGTGGTTGGCCGGATGACCAAGAGTCGTCGCGGCAAGCTCTACATCGACGACGCAGGCTGGGGCCCCGAGGCCGGCTCAATCCAGTACGGGTACCGGGTCCCCTTTGGCGGAATTCACGTTTTCATTGGCAAGATCGGCAAACCGGGCCCTGAGCCGGACATCTCCACCGACCTCGTCGAAACGGCTCAGTGTGCAAGTCCTGCCCGGGTTCAGCCTGCCATGAAGCGTGCGTTCGTAGGGTTCATCCATGGTGCGGAATCTTAACTGGTGTCCGGCGGTGAGACGACCATCTACTCAGATGGTGAATCATCCACCGGCAAAACCGAGTCGCTGTACCAATTACAAGACGGCCGGATTGGGGGCTATTCCGATGGCGACAGTATTCCGGGCACCTTTGAACCGCCAAACCGGGTTGCAATCTTCATGGCCGGTACGCAGCCCACCATGCAATCTTCATTTGTAGCAGCAATGATTTCTGGATCGGCAGCCGGGGCAGGAGGCCCTGCGCGTTAGCCGGCTCAAGTTCTTGCCGGTTTGCTGGACGCTTTGACGACATTGTTGACCACGGCAGTTACCCCGGAGACCCAAGATCATCATAATGCGGATGTTACAAAGCTAAAGGATCAGATAACTCAGGCCAAGGTGGACTTGGCGGCTGAGGAGGTCAGGAGACTGAAGAGCGAGGTGCTTTAGATGACCAATCACAGTAGATCCAGGCGCAGAATTACCCGCTTATGTTGGATCAGAACGCGTCAAACGAAGTAATGAGGAGGAAGTACTGGTCTCGTCTGCCGCCGGTTTACAAAGGAATGAATCTATTTAATAAGCCAGGAGCCAGGCCTAGTAATCCGGCAGCGGTAAACCGGATCGAGGCACCTGGGGCGGCGCCGGATCAGCCACGGGTGATGGACCCGCCCCGACGGACGGACAACCCGCCGCAATACGTAACAACGCCGCCAGGTCACTTCTCTAGCCCTTTGGATAACATGATTGTGACAGCGTCGCGTTTGGCGGCTATTCTGATGGAGGGTGACTCACTGGCGGCGGTTGAGACACGACGGGCCAGGGATCTTCTTCAAACCGCTGTTGTGCAGTAGCAGGCTTATTCCTACAGCCGAGACAGAATACATTCAACCCCCCGTCCAAGCAAGAGTTATAGCAGACACATGGACAAACCGGCTGTGTCAAGCAGTGCGTGGCCTCGTGACGCCCCTCGTGGGCCTAATCTGGCGCACGGTGGTATGAATGCGCAGGATGTGGTGAACAACGACAATACACGATGAGAGGCGGAGTTAGCAGCACAATTGGCAGCACAGTATGCGAATCAACCCGCTACGGTTCAGCCAGCGGCGTCAGTTGAACGTGGATTGGCCTTTAGCTCTTGGGGAGTACCGTGCCTCACCCCGGCTCTGTGTAATGTGTGGCTGCCCAAGGATTTCAAGGGTCCGTGTAAAGTGCCTAATTATACCGCTGATCAACCTCCCAAGGCGTGGGTTGAAAGTTATGAGATGGCAATGGAGATGCTGGATGTGGATGAAGCGGTGTGTGCAAAATACTTCACCATGATGTTAGAAGGAACGACTCGTACCTGGCTGAAGAGCCTGCCTGTTAACTCGATCAGTTCATGGGACGAGTTGAAGGCCCGGTTTATAGCGAACTTGAAGGACACGTGCAAGCAACCCATGTCCATTGTGGATCTGGCTGCTTGTGTCCAAGGAGAGAACGAATCAACAACTCATTGGGTGCGCCGGGTTTCAGAAATCCTGCATTTGTCAGGCCGCATTAATCCTGATACGGCAATCGTGACCTTGGAGGGTAACTGCCGGTTTAAGTCACTGAAAATGAAGTTGGGACGGCTCAAGCGTCACTGCAATGATATGGGAATGCTCATGGCAGCTCTGGTTAAGTATGCTGATTCTGATAATACCAAGGACCCCGATTCCGATGAAGAAAAGCAGGAGAAGGGAAAGAAGAATGCCGGTACAAAAGGACAGCATAACCAGGCGAGCCACAGGAACAATGGTAAGCATAAAGCGGACAATTCAGATTTTGTGGCTAACACCAATATGCAGGGCAATATGCAGCGCCGTAAGGGTAAACCGCCCCAACACGGTGGAGGCATGAATCTAGAACGCTTGTTAAACCAGCCCTGCCCAAAGCACGGGACAAAGGAGGTTCCGGCCACGCACCTCTGTAAGGATTGTTTAATCATGAGGGAATTCAAAAACTCTGATCTCTTCCAGTATGATCATGGTCCATCCGGCGGTTCCGGTCCAGGGTTTCACGGGCCGGTTTACGGTGGCGGCTGTTCAAACTCAGGATTTCAGAATACCAGGGCAACCAGAACAACCAAGGTGGTCACAATCAGTAGAGTAATCATGGGAATCAGCAGCAGTCGGGTTATCAGAGTAACCCGAAGCAGTTAAATGGTGGACAGTATCATGTCTTCACTACTAGTCTGTGCAAGCGCGATCAGAAGCTCCATAAAAGGGCAGTAAACTCTGTTGAGCCGGCAGTGCCCCGTTATCTGCGCTGGTCTGAACAACCTATTGTTTGGAGTCGGGAGGATCATCCGCCCCAGGTTGACAATCCGGGCCACCTAGCTTTGGTGGTTGCACCGCAGGTTGGAGGTTATAAGTTCACCAAGGTGCTCATGGACGGAGGGAGCAGTATGAATATCTTGTATTATGAAACCTTCCAGCGTATGGGGTTAACAGATAAGAATCTTAAACCGTCCAACACCGTTTTTCATGGTGTGGTGCCTGGTAAATCGGCTTACCCAGTTGGTAAGATAGCTCTGGAGGTGGTTTTTGGTGATGATCATGATTCAAGATCATAGACGGTGACCTTTGAAGTGGTTAAAATCAGAAGTCCGTACCATGCCCTGTTTGGACGGCCGGTTTATGCTAAATTCATGGCAAGGCCATGTTATGTTTATCTGTAGCTCAAAATGCCGGGTCATAAGGGGACCCTCACGGTTCATGGTAGCCGCAAGATCACTCTGGAGTGTGAGGAAGGTGATGCGGCTTATGCTGAGTCGGTTTGTGCAAAGGAGGAGTTGAAGTTTTATAAGGACAATGTTGATCTGGCAGATATGACTTCTCTAAAGAAGCCCACTACAGAGCATGATCCGGCTTTGAAGTTTAAATCGGCTGATGAGACTAAATTGGTTGATTTTGTTCCTGGCAATTCATCCAAGCAGTTCAGCATCAGCGTCAACTTGGATCCGGAATAGGAAAGCGCGCTCATTGAGTTCATCCGTGAGAACCGGGACATCTTTGCATGGAAACCTTCTGACATGCCAGGTGTACCGAGGGAACTCGCTGAGCACACTCTTAATATTGATCCGAAGTTCAAAACGGTCAAACAGTTTCTTCACCGTTTTAATGAAGAGAGGCGCAAGGCCATTGGTGAAGAGGTAGCCCGACTGTTGGCAGCAGGGTTTATTGTGGAGGTGTTTCACCCAGAGTGGTTGGCTAATCCGGTGCTAGTACTTAAGAAAAATGGCACTTGGCGTATGTGTGTGGATTACATAGATTTGAACAAAGCTTGCCCAGCTGATCCCTTTGCCCTCCCTCGTATTGATCAAATCATTGATGCTATGGCAGGTTGTGAGCGTTTGAGTTTCTTGGATGCTTATTCTGGTTATCATCAAATCAAGATGGCAGTTAAGGACCAGGAGAAGACAACTTTCATCACTCCCTTTGGAGCCTTCTGTTATGTGTCTATGCCCTTTGGGCTCAAGAGTGCCCAGGCAACTTATCAGCGCTGTGTGCAGAATTGTCTTCATACTCAGATTAGGCGCAATGTTCATGCCTATGTGGATGATGTTGTGGTAAAATCCAGAAAAAAGGAGACACTGATAGATGACCTCAAGGAGACCTTTGACAATCTGCGGGTTTATAAGATGATGCTCAATCCGGACAAGTGCGTCTTTGGTGTTCCGGCAGGCAAGCTCTTAGGGTTTCTGGTATCTAACAGGGGTATTGAGGCTAATCCGGAAAAGATTAAAGCTATTAAGTCCCTCGCTAAACCGGCGTGTATCAATGATGTTCAACATCTGGCAGGTCGCATTGAGGCTTTGAGCCGGTTTATCAGCAGGTTGGGGGAGAAGGCGATCCCTCTGTATCAGATGTTGAAGAAGACAGACAATTTTGTCTGGAATGATGCTGATGATGCGGCGTTTGAAGACTTAAAGTAGCAGTTGGCTGAACCGCCGGTTCTTGCTGCTCTAGTTGATAAGGAGCCACTGTTGTTATACGTGGCTGCTAATGCCCGGGCTGTCAGTGTAGCTATTGTGGTGGAGCGCAAGGAGCCTGGGAAGGAGTACCCGGTTCAAAGGCCGGATTATTATATCAGTGAAGTGCTCATTGAGTCACAGCAAAGATATCCGCATTGGCAGAAGCTAGTTTATGGGGTTTTCATGGCAAGTCGAAAGCTTAAACAATATTTGCCATCACAGTGGTCAGTTCCGCTCCTTTGGGGGATATAATCCAGAACAGGGAGGCAACTGCCCGGGTTGCTAAGTGGGCTATTGAGCTTGGACCGCACGGTTTAAAGTATATGCCTCAAACAGCCATCAAGTCCCAGGCCCTTGTGGACTTCATCAATGATTGGACAGAGTTGCAAGCACCGGAGGATAAACCAGACATCACATACTAGACTATCCACTTCGATGGGTCCAGGCAATTGGAGGGCTCGGGGGCTAGAGTTGTCCTTACTTCCCCTCGAGGTGATAAAATTCGTTATGTTCTTCACTTAATGTTTCTTTGTACTAACAATGCAGCTGAGTACGAGGCTTTACTACATGGTCTTCGAGTAGCCAAGGAAATGAACTTAAGCTGGGTACGATGCTTTGGAGACTCCGATCTGGTGGCCCAGCAAGTTTCAGGTACTTGGGATTCCAAGGATCCACTCATGGTGGCTTATCGACGAGAGGTGGATATTGTCGCTGGTCACTTTAAGGGTTATCAAGTGGAGCACATTGATCAGCATAAAAATGAGGCAGCTGATGCTTTAAGCCGGCTGGGATCTCAGCGTAAGCCGGTGCCGCCCAATACCTTTCTGGATGTCTTGCATAACCCGTCAGTTCAGTTGCCTACAGAGGAGGACCTCGCTATTCCTGATCTGGAGGCACAGTTGGTGGACGCTTTACACATCATTCCGGATTGGACGGTTCCATACTTGGCGTATATGAACCGGGGCGAGTTACCAGAAGATGCAGTTTTGGCCAGACAGATAGTCCGGCGATCCAAGTCCATGGTTATTCACAACGGTGAGTTACACCATTGTAGTGTCTCTGGTGTGTTCCAACGCTGTGTTTCTCCTAAAGAACGTCGTGAGATTCTACGAGAGATCCACGAAGGAGACTGTGGTCATCACGCCGGTTCAAAATCCTTGGTTGCTAAAGCTTTTCGTCATGGTTTCTATTGGCTGACGGCTCATGCTGATGCTGAGGACTTGGTGAGGCGATGTGATGGTTGTCAGAAATTCTCACAACGAGCTCATGTTCCGGCTTAGGAGCTACGAATGATTCCCATCACTTGGCCGTTTGCTACTTGGGGGCTTGACATGGTAGGGCCTTTCAAGCGATCCAAAGATAAGAAGACCCACCTATTGGTGGCGGTTGACAAGTTTACTAAATGGGTTGAAGCGGAGCTAGTAAGCAAGTGTGATGCAGCCACGACGGTTCAATTCATCAAAAAGGTGATCTTCCGTTTTGGTTTTCCACACAACATCATCACAGATAATGGCATCAACCTCTCCAAAGGTGAGATGGAGGACTTTTGTCAACGAGAACACATCCGGCTTGATGTGTTGTACGTGGCTCACCCCCAATCTAATGGTCAAGCTGAGAGGGCTAATCAGGAAATTTTGAAGGGTATCAAGCCTCGGCTTATGGTCCCTTTGAAGAGGACGCTGGGTTGTTGGGTGGAAGAATTACCATCTATGTTATGGAGCATAAACACCACCCCAAATTGATCTACAGGTTATACACCTTTCTTCATGGTTTACGGGGCAGAGGCGGTACTCCCAAGTGATATTCATCATGACTCGCCCCGAGTTGCCAATTATGTTGAGGCAGACAACGAACAAGCACGTCAGGAAGCACTGGACCTGTTAGACGAAAAACGGGACATGGCGTTGGCTCGTTCGGCGGTTTATCAGCAAGACCTGCGGCGTTATCACAGCCGCTGGGTTAAAACAAGAACCTTTCAAGAAGGCGACTTAGTGCTTCGGCTCATCCAGGATCAGACCGATATGCACAAGTTATCCCCACCTTGGGAAGGGCCCTTTGTGGTCAGCAAAAATCTGCATAACGGATCATACTACCTCATCGACATACGCGAGCACAAAGACTCAAGCAAATCGGAGGAGGAGACCCGTCGGCTGTGGAATATCGCTCATCTACGGCCTTACTACACCTGAGCCATAGGCTCTCATTATGTACATATTTTGACAACGTATATATTATGATCAATATAATAAACCGGCATCCTTGTTACAAGCAGGGTATCTGCCGTTCTTCCAATATTTCTTGGTTACAAGGGGGCTTCTGCTTATAAAGCGGTGTCCTATTTGTCCATTAAACCGGCTATCATGCCACAATAAAGCTTGGGAGCTTCACAGCCAAGGGGCCAAAGAGAGTATTGTTGTTAAAAAGCATAACTCAAACATAGGCACCCATTGAGCACAGCTCACAAAGTTACTTCGGGGCTCTTTGTGCAAAGCAACAAAGAGTTTGAAAGGACCCTTGTAATTGGCTATCAAGCCACGGCTTGGAAGCCTGGTGTATTCACCTACCCCGGGTTAAACTGCCTTCATCAAGTAAGCCACTCCTATCCAGGTAATCCTGGCATGATCCATCGAACGTTTGACAAGTCAATATTATACAGACCCTGAACTTGTCAAAGTTAAAATGACGATTGGTTAATTGGAGGCCTGAGGGAGTCCTGGACTAGGGGGTGTCCGGACAGCCGGACTCCAAGACTATGAAGATACAAGATTGAAGACTTCGTCCCGTGTCCGGATGGGACTTTCCTTGGCGTGGAAGGCAAGCTTGGCGATACGGATGTGTAGATCTCCTACCATTGTAACCGACTCTGTGTAACCCTAGCCCTCTCCGGTGTCTATATAAACCAGAGGGTTTTAGTCCGTAGGACGAACAACCATTACAACAGTCATACCATAGGCTAGCTTCTAGGGTTTAGCCTCCTTGATCTCGTGGTAGATCCACTCTTGTACTACCCATATCATCAATATCAATCAAGTAGGAGTAGGGTTTTACCTCCATCGAGAGGGCCCGAACCTGGGTAAAAACATCATGTCCCTTGTCTCCTGTTACCATCTGCCTAGACGCATAGTTCGGGACCCCCTACCCTAGATCCGCCGGTTTTGACACCGACATTGGTGCTTTCATTGAGAGTTCCTCTGTGCCGTCACCGATAGGAAGGATGCCTCCTCCCGTCTTCAAGGACGGTATTTTCGCCAAAGGAGCCTTGGCCACCGGCCAAACTATCCGGCTAGGTGGTTTTCTTATGTCCGCCTGTCCGGCCACCGCTTCGACAATGACCTCTCAGGTCGTCAAAAGCAATCTTCACGTCAGCTCAGAATTCGTCGAGCCGCTGGATCCAATAGAGCTCTCATCCGTAAACGAGCTCTTGGATCGCATCGCCGCCCTGGGAGTCGCTACAGACTACAATCAAATTGGGCTTAAAACCGATCTGAGAGAGATCAACTCTCCCCAGGTCACCCACCACGTTGTAGTGGTAGAGGAACAACGCGGCGACTCTTCTCCTGTATTGAAAACTAGTCATGTCCGGGCTCCCGAACCCTCCATGCCGGATTCCCGCGGAGGGACGGACTTCGATCAAGCACTGAACCTAAAGTCAGGCATCGGACCGGACTCGTTGGACAACGTCCAGCAATCCAAGCTTCCAAATTTAGAAACTTCACGGCCCTTGAGCCTCGAGATGGGTAGGGTTCCGGACTTAATTCCACCCACCCACCCAGACATATGCGATCTATCTCTAATCCAGCAAGAGCCCGCTGAAACAGTACATCACTACTGGGCCAGATTCCTCCTGGTTATGAACAGGATAAAGGACTGCCGAGAGGAAAACGCAATCTCAATTTTTTGCAATAATTTCACGGACAAGGGAATCTTGAACGCCGTCAGCCGTCGTGAAATCACACGCTTCGCCGACCTGGCGTCCATAGTACGAAAGTACTGTGCGATGGAGAGTTTCCGGATAACCAAAAATAAGTTTTGGGACAATCCGGCCCCGAATACAACCCTAGTCCGCAACAAAAGGGTGCATTACACTCAGGCACCAGGTACAAAAACCAAAAAGCAAAAACCCCACAAAGGGCACGGAACCGTACTGGAGGGATGGCTTAGCGGACCCTGTAAAATTCACAGTACAGAGGGCGCCATCCCAACACATAGCCTTAGAGCATGTTGGATATTACGGCAGGTGGCCAAAAGTGGCGAGGAGCTTCTAGCCCCGGAAGACCACTCCAACAATACCGGTACGGTATCAACAGTATTAGAGACTTTCGCATCAAATAATATGCGGAAACGAACAATCTGCAGCCTCGCCGAAGTCTACCAAGTAGCAACAACAAATCCATGGAGCGACACAGCCATCACCTTCAACGCCAGCGACGAACCTAAATTCCGAACAGCCCGAGCACCAGCCGCACTGGTACTTAGTCCAATAGTGGACGGCTTTCGACTTACCAAGGTCCTCTTGGATGGCGGCAGCGGATTAAACCTCATCTACGAGGAAACTCTTCAAAAAATGGAAATAGACTGGAGCCGCATTGAGCGAAGCAACACAACCTTCAGAGGAATAATCCCTAGCCGGGAAGCGCACTGCACCGAAAAAATCACACTCGATGTGGTGTTCGGCTCGCCGGACAATTACAGATCCGAAGAAGTCACGTTCCAAGTGGCCCCGTTCAACAGCGGATATCACGCTATATTAGGATGAGAGGCATTCACAATTTTTCAAGCCGTACCCCATTACGGGTACATGAAGCTCAAAATGCCTGGGCCTGGCGGAATAATCACTCTCGTTAGTGATCCGGACATAGCACTCCGTGCCGAAAACAAGACAGCCGCATTAGCCCTGGAGGCACTATCCGAGGCCCTAGCAGCAGAAGAACTCACCGCGCTGCGCTCTACTGTAAATAGGGACGATGTGAGACTCGATAAGAGATCCAAGTCCACCTCCTTTAAACCAGCGGACGAAATAGTAAAATTCCAGGTCCATCCAACGGACCCAACAAAGATGGCCTCCATTGGGGCACAGTTGAACCCTGATGTAGACGCAGCACTGCGAGAATTCCTTCGAGAAAATTGGGACATTTTCGCCTGGCACCCTTCGGATATGCCCGGAATCCCACGCAGATTGGTAGAACACAGCCTAAACATCCTAAAAGGATTCAAGCCAGTCAAACAGGCTCTTCGACGATTTTCCGAACCCAAAAAACAGGCAATGGGAGAAGAGCTAGCCAAATTATTGGAAGCCGGATTCATCAGAGACATCAAACATCCGGATTGGCTAGCAAACCTGGTAATGGTACCAAAGAAGGACAAATCCTGGCGCCTATGTGTCGATTTTAAAGACCTCAACAAGGCCTGCCCAAAGGAACCCTTCCCCCTCCCCCGCATCGACCAGATAATCGACGCTACCGCAGGACATGATTCATTGTGCTTCCTTGACGCATACTCCGGCTATCATCAAATCAAGATGGCGGAAGCGGACCAAGCCGCAACGGCATTCATCACTCCATATGGACCATTCTGCTTCAACACGATGCCCTTCGGACTCAAAAACGCCGGCGCAACATATCAGCACATGATTCAAACATGTCTGGCTACCCAGATCGGCAAAACAGTAGAGGCATACGTAGACGACGTAGTCGTCAAAACCAAACATGTCGAAACTCTAGTAGACGACTTGAGGCTCACATTCGACAACCTCAGAGCATATGACATCAAGCTGAATCCGGAAAAATGCGTTTTCGGCATACCAGCCGGAAAACTCCTAGGCTTCATTGTGTCCGGTAGAGGAATTGAAGCAAATCCAGCCAAGATCCGAGCTCTATCACAGCTAGATATTCCAAAAGACCTCAAACAAATACAAAAATTGACTGGATGGGTGGCGGCTCTAAGCCGCTTTATCTCCTGCCCAGGAGAAAAGGCATTGCCCCTCTATCGCCTCCTTAGGCGCACCGAACACTTCGAGTGGACGGATGCTGCCACGGCCGGACTCGAAGAAATAAAAGCCGTATTGGCAACAAATTCGGTCCTGGCTGCGCCCAACCTGGGCGAACCAATGTTGTTATACATCGCGGCAACACATCAAGTTGTAAGCGCAGTACTCGTCGTTGAACGAGAGACAGAAGGGCATAAATTCCCTCTTCAAAAACCAGTGTACTACGTATCCACTATGTTAACCCCCTGCAAGTCCCGTTACCCGCACTATCAAAAGATAGCGTATGCGGTGTTCATGGCATCCCGGAAGCTCCGACACTACTTTCAAGAGTGTTCGATAACAGTGGCCTCCGAAGTACCCCTCAACGACATTATAAACAACCGCGACGCGACGGGCAGGATTGCAAAATGGGCCATTGAGCTCTTCCTAGCCTACTTGCTTAGGCAGGAACTCCCCGAAGACCAAAATGAGGCCCGCTGCATAGTTCGGCGATCTAAAGCCTACAAGGTCCATGAGGGAGAACTTTATAAGAAAAGCACAACCAGAGTCCTTCAAAGGTGTATCTCCGAAGAAGAAGGGCGAAACCTTCTGGCTGAAATTCATGCCGGACTAGGCAGACACCACGCCGCAGCTCGGGCCCTTGTAGGAAAGGCATTCCGTACAGGATTTTATTGGCCGACGGCCCGGGCAGATGCTTAGGACTTAGTCCAAAGATGCGTTGGTTGTCAGCTCTTTGCTAATTAGAGCCATATGCCACCCACCGCCCTCAAAACTATACCCATTACCTGGCCGTTCGCGGTCTGGGGGCTTGACATGGTTGGACCCCTTAAAGGGGGAACCCACAAGCAAAGGTACCTATTGGTCATGGTGGATAAATTCACCAAATGGATAGAGGCCAAGCCAGTTAAAACGGCAGAGTCCGGACCAGTGATAGACTTCATATCTGGGGTAGTACACCGTTATGGTGTCCCCCACAACATCATCACCGATAACGGCACGAACTTCACGGCCGACGAGGTTAAATCATGGTGCAAAAATATGGGCATTAAGCTCGATTACGCTTCAGTCTATCATCCTCAAACCAACGATCAAGTGGAACGAGCGAACGGTCTAATAATGAGTGGCATTAAACCCAGACTAGTGCGGTCACTTACGAAATCTGACACGCACTGGGTAGAGGAGCTCGACTCCGTACTCTGGGGGCTGCGGACAACGCCCAACCGTACTACCGGATTCACACCATTTTTTATGGTATACGGCGCAGAGGCAGTTCTGCCCTGCGACATCATTCATGACTCACCTCGAGTGCGCATGTACGAAGAAAGAGAAGCCGAGCTGGATCGGCAGGACAGCTTGGACGCATTGGAGGAAGAACGTGACGTCGCCAAGGCTCGTTCCGCATTCTATCAGTAGCAGGCTCGAAGATATCAAAGCAGAGAAGTACGGGCCAAGACTTACAATGTTGGCGAACTAGTTCTACGCCTGCCGGACAAGAAAAAGGACAAACTCAAGCCCAAATGGGAGGGCCCTTTCATTATCGATCAAGTCCTGACCGGCGAAGAGTACCGTCTACGAAATGCGTCGGACAACCGACTCGAGCCGAACCCATGGAACGCAGCCCGCCTCCGAAGATTCTATGCCTAGCGCCGGACTAAGAGTTCGTCCCCTTCCCCCGTCCAAATTTTTACACTTAAGCTGTCTTTTGTTTCTCTTTCTTCTCTCAACCCTTTTTCTAAAAAGCCCTTAAAGGCCTACTTGCACATTTTTTGCACACACTTGATGTGCCATCCACACTCATTATACCTGGGGGCTTCTTTACCAGAAGCTTAATTATAAGGGCTTCATGCCCGGCACATGTGTCAGGCTTCCACATGTACCTTTTATTCACCATTATATGCATCGATACGACTTAAGTTTTGGCCAAGCTGGGTTGCCTGGCTCCTGTGCTTACCCCTACGTTCCCGATTGTTCGGCTAGGAGGTAAAGGGAGCACCTCTGCGATTGTTACTGCCGGGTCAGCCGGATGTGTACCTCAGACTGGGTGAAGCCGAAAGCTAGCATTCTTAAGGGAATATTCGGTCGGTGACTTGAAAGATGATTTTTTACCTACTTATTTATCTGCCCCCAGATGTTTTTCTGCTCTTTTCGCAGTCCGGACGTGCACTTTAGGGCATGTCTCCCAGGGAAAGGAACCCTTAACGGAACTGTTCTCCCTGGAAGATGTTTCTTACTAACCATGTAATATAACATAACTAGTTGGGCACTTGTCTGATAAAGCACTAATGACCCCTACGCCTAGTCTCCATGCATACCCCGGTTGTTTCTTAACCAAGAAGGTATTCGGACACACTCCGGACTCTAGGGTCCCGAGGTTGAAGCGAAAAGGTCGGCAAAGACAAACGATCTACAATCCGGCTAGAAGGCATTTTACATGTCATTTTAAAATACATTGTCAAATCTACTGACTGTATTCCTCCTCAATCCCGTCTAATAGGCTGTCTAATTTACAGTCCCGTTGGGAAAACTTAGCGGCCAACTCTACTTGGCCGTATACTAAACTCACAGGGATCTCCTTCCCATCGGGCCCCACAGGTCCGACCTCGGCCATGTGGTTGGGATCCGCCTTCTTGTACCGCGTCTTCACCATGGCCCAAGCCTCCCTGGCACCTTGGCGGAAGGCCGAAATCTTCCATAAACGGAAGCGCTGCCGCACTCCCTGAAGCTTCTCTGCAAGCTCCCCAAGGCCCTCGGGTAGGGTGAGGGCTGGCCATAAAGCCTGGACGACGCCGCTCATTGCCTGCCGAACTCGTTCGAGCAGCTGCAACAGCTCGGGAAGTTGATCACCCGTTGATTCGGGCATCTCCTCCGCAGGGCGACCTGTGAGTATACCTACAAGACATATTTTGTCAATTGACTTCCTCGCCGAACTCTTCTTTTCAAAGGAGTTCGCTCGAGCACTTACTATAGATGCCGCGACGAAGCCGCTGATTCTCCTTAACGGAGCCAGAGAGCTCGGCCCGAACACCTTTAAGCTCTTCTCCGAGCTGGGCGTGGGCATCCTGGAGCTTGTTCCTTTCCTGCTGCACCTTATTCAGCACCCTCTCGCCGGCCTTCAGCTGGCGCAGTAGTTCTTGCCTATCCGGATCTTGTCCGGCAGCACCTGCAATGTCATTTTTAGACTTGCGCGCATGCCGCACACCACTTATCTTTTTAAAATAATGTGTTACCAGGAGGGGTCTCTGTGTTTCCTCCTGCGGCAGCAAGTGCGGCCTCGAGTTGGGCCTTGCACTCTTGCAGCTCCTGAGACAGTTGGGTATTCTTCTCCGTAAGATCCTGCGTTTCAAATGATCCTTAAATCAGTTAATATAACTACTTTAAGTCTCGGGGGCTACTGGCATATACAACTATTAAATTCTTTTACCCGTATGTCTTTTACATACTGCTCCGTGGCTCTGGTCAAACCATCTTGAGCAGCACGGAGGTGCGCGTCCCCCGCGTTAAAGGCATTCAATGCCTCAGGGGAGAAGCACGCGTCACGAAAAACTGTCCGGCGGCGCCTGTGGTTCATGGCGCTCTCCACCTCAGACTTGGTGGCGGACAGTCTGTCGGCATCCTCCGTTGGAGGAGTATCCGGCTCGCGCCTTGCGCTCGCCTCCCCTCCAGACCAGGTGCTGGAGCCTGGCTGGTAGAGGTTGGATTGGCAACCTCTACGCCCGCAGTCCGGCAGGCGCTTTTTCTCCTACAAAAGTCATGAGCACTCAAACGCTTCCTAGGAACGTTGCTCTAAATAACAAACTATGAGCTATACCTTTGCGGCGACGTTTCGATCCGCGCCGCACTCCTTTTCCGCCTACTGGGCCGGACTGACCCCTGTTGGTCAGCCGCCGCGGGCTCGGCTTCCCGCCTTGGAGGCGCCTCCTGCAAAGCGCCATCGTATACGGTGGTCAGAAATGAGCAAGGAAGGAATAATGGTGTCAGGACTTCGGTCACAATCACCTGGGAAGCCGGATATAGTCCGGGGTAGTCAGCCTTAATGGCGACTAAAGCATTATCCATGCTGAGCTGGTGGAACACCCCGTCGATTAGCTCCACCTTTATGTCCGGATCCTCTTCGGAGGCCGGATCCTGGAATCTCTCTGGATCCTCGGGTTGCGGAGCCGGACTAAGCATGCCCTCCACAACCCGCGCAGGTCCTGCGCCGAAAGCATAATATAAGAAACTTAAAACTTTGAAAGCATGGGACGGGCACACAAAGTGTTCACTTACCCAACACCGAGGGTTATTCATGGAGAACCCATTCAATGGGCTCGTCTGGAGGAAATCCTCCTTCTCCCCCTTGTACAGGCCGGACAGGATCTCCGCCAGGTCTTCGGCCGATCCCGGCCCCTTGCGGCCATGACGGGTGGCATCGTCCTCCCCGTTGAAATCCCACATAGGGTGGCCCCTGTACTGCAGCGACTGCACCCCCCGCATAATGCACGTTGTCATGACTCCAATCATGGTCAACCCGGAATGGGCCAGTAACCTTATCCGGCCCATCAAATAATGGACGCTCTTGTCTTCCTCCAGCTGGGGGCTCCGTGGGCGCCAGCTGAGGCGCTTCTTCAAAGGAGCATTACTGAACTCCGGGAGGCCGATCCGAACAGGGTCCGGCAGCGGAGCGTCTTCTATATAAAACCATTCTGAAGGCCAGTCTTCGGACGCCTTCTTAGGGGTTCCGGATAGATATCCGGTCCTAGCGATGTGCCAAATTTCGGCACCGCCCACTTGATATATGGACCCCTCGTGAGAGCGGGGCACAAGGCAGAACAACCTCTTCCACAGTGCAAAATGGGGCTCAACGCCCAGGAATAGCTCGCAAAGAGCTACGTAACCCGTGATATGCAGGATAGAGGCGGGCGTAAGGTGATGGAGCTGGAGTCCGTAGAACTCCAGGAGCCCGCGGAGGAATGGATGTATAGGAAATCCGAGCCCCCTTATCAGATAGGGGACGAAGCATACCCGCTCCCCTTTGTTGGGATTTGGGGTAGCCTCCGCTTGCCTCCCACCTTGGTAGGTGGCCAACCCGGCTCGAACCGGAACCATGAAGGCCGGAGGGAGATATCCCTTCGCCTGGAGCGTCACCAGCTCGTTGTGCGGGACAGAACATCTCCTCCAATCTCCTGGCAGAGGGCTGGGAGCACGAGAAGAGGAGCCGTGTCGACGGTCCATGATGGAATGGATTCTTGGTCAGAAGCGCCCCGATGAGTACTCGCGGAAGGAAGATGGTGTGATTTGGATCTGGACTCTTGCCTCTCTTATAGGCAGATTATTTGCACAGCTAGGGGGTAAAACATAAAAGATACCCTGGCTTTTCGCATTCGTGCGACGCGTGGAAGATGGCCATTATTGGGCGTGGAAGCCAAGAAGTGCAACATTGATAAGGAAGCCGGACACTGTTCGCCAGGTACATGGAACTTAAGGGAGAACCCGCCTTGCAACATCGAAGACTATAAACGCGCTGGACTTATCGTCATTGAAGCCTGGTTCGGGGGCTACTGAGGGAGTCCTGGACTAGGGGGTGTCCGGACAGCCGGACTATCATCGGCAGCCGGACTCCAAGACTATGAAGATACAAGATTGAAGACTTCATCTCGTGTCCGGATGGGACTTTCCTTGGCGTGGAAGGCAAGCTTGGCGATACGGATGTTTAGATCACCTACCATTGTAACCGACTCTGTGTAACCCTAGCCCTCTCCGGTGTCTATATAAACCGGAGGGTTTAGTCCGTAGGACGAACAACCATTACAACAATCATACCATAGGCTAGCTTCTAGGGTTTAGCCTCCTTGATCTCATGGTAGATCCACTCTTGTACTACCCATATCATCAATATCAATCAAGCAGGAGTAGGGTTTTACCTCCATCGAGAGGGCTTGAACCTGGGTAAAAACATCGTGTCCCTTGTCTCCTGTTACCATCCACCTAGACGCACAGTTCGGGACCCCCTACCCAAGATCCGCCGGTTTTGACACCGACAAGGCCCATCTTAAAAGGCTTTGTCAAATGGTTTAACTTAGCGGCCTGGCAGCCCATGAAAAGCCTCGAATTTGGGCCTGGCAGCCCTTGAAAAGCCTCGACTACAAGTTTTTTATTTGATTTTGTTTTTGAAAAGTTCTATCTCTTTTGATAAGGTTCTAAGTTAAACCGGCATCTACTGACCTGGCCCGACTATATGTCATTACATCAACCTAGTGTTTCTTAACCCGGTGTGGCTTACAGTTATCAGCTGTTCGCGCATAATCAATTATGAACCGACATCTCTTAATCCGGTCTGGTATTGACTATAAGTCGCCAGGATGATCATCCGGTGTTTATCATAACCCGACATGGCTTATTATGCACCAGCACAGCATGGTGGGAGTTTTCCAACACTCAAATTTGGGTTATCACCCTTACTATTCAAGTTGGTAAACCAACAAAGGTGATTTAATATCACATGTATGATATATTTCATATTTCGTTACTTTATAACCTTGGTTATGAGAATACTGGTTCTGTATTGGGTATCATAACCCGTCCGACGGTAAACCGCCAGGACATGTTTAAGTTTTTCAAATACAGAAGGCAGGATTTTATAAGAAATACTAAGGCAAATAAAGCAAGCATAGCAACAATCATGCCGGATTACAATATCAGGTAGCAGTGCACGATGGCAGAAGATCAAAGTATTTCAACTAGCCTATTACAAGGCGCTTTGATGCCCAAAAGAGTAATTGTTTGTTGCCCACAATGCTATATGCGAAAATCAAACCGGCTGCCAGATTATGATTCGTCACCAGACTGACATGAATTTGAAGGATCATCTCGCGTCGGTTCAACCTCCTCCTCCTCACCCAGTGGCTGGAAGTCAAGGGTGGCCCAATCAATCCTGGTTAAGGCTTGGAAGACAGTTTCGTTGCTTATAAGATTGGACGGTTCAATGTCGGGGGCATAGGTGTGCTTACGGATTGGAGGGATAAGATTCTGTGCTTCTTTCACAGCTGCGTCAACTCGTTTGTTGTTTGCGTCATAGCTGGACCGATGGACAGACAAGTCAACCTCTTTAGCCAATTGGCTTGCCAACGGGCGCATCTCTTTTGTCAAGACTTTGAGGGCTTCATTATCAAAGTCTGACCCGTCTTCTTGTTGGCCAGGATAGCCCTTTGTGATATCTGCCGGATCAATATCAGTAATCCAAGCTTTGGCCCGAGTCAGTGCTGTTAAAGCGCCAACCCTTGCAGCAGATCGCTTTAGCTCTTCCATCTGGGCAGGGTTCATAGATAATTTGGCCAACGTATCTTTGATCAAGGTTGGTGCCAGTTTGTTGTAGGAGGCCGCATAAATGACGCGTTGAGCACCAGTATACAATTGTTCTATCAACGTATAAGCTACTTTCAACTTCATCCGCATATCCGAGCCCAGATGAGCAACACGACTACCTACAACGGTTTAAGAATTTGCTGTTAAATCGGCAACTTCAAAGATGTTTAAGGAAGATTCTTACAAAGAGTACTTACCAAATATTGCTGAAGTCATAGCATTGACTTGATGCTTTAGCCCAGTTAGCTCTTCTGCCACCGGTTTAAGAGCTGCTTTGGCATCTTCAGCCCTCTTTAATAGAGCAGCCTTCTCGGTTTCCAAATCCGCCTGGCCGCTTTTGAAACCATCCTTTAATTGCTCCATGGCAGTTAAAGCGCCCTTTAGTTCATCTTTGGCCTTGGAGGTTTCTGCTTGCTGGGACTTGATGTTCTCTTGAAGATCGGCAATCTGGGAATCTTTGTTGTTCAAGTCAGCCTGCAAAAGATAGATGATGAAGATGTTAAGATTTTTTCTCAAAGTCCCAAGCACATAACAAGTTATACACTTGGCACTTGGGGGCTAATGCGGATTGCTTCTTTTTTGACTGTTATTCAAAGTCCCAAGGCTCAATACAAGTATTAATCTTGGCACTTGGGGGCTAATGTGTAATTGATCAGAAAAATCAAAGGTGAAGGAATTCAACAAGGACAGGTTTTGAACAGAAAGTCCCGGTTCATCTTGCAGAGGTAAACCGGCCCTTGGGGGCTACACAGTTGAAGTCTTTTTTATCCAAAGTCCCGGTTCATATTGAAGAGATAAACCGGCCCTTGGGGGCTACGATGGAGTTGATATACGATACAACGGCAATTTATAGCGTTTGGAATGGAAGTTACCTCATAGTGCTCCTTCATCAAATTGACTAAACCGGCCTCATAGTCACGGCTTGCATATAGGCGGTTTAGGTATCCAGAGTGAAGTTCTTGAGCGGTGAGATGAGCACAGCTTGACAGATCAGTCTTCCATTTGCCCTTCTCTTCAGCAGCAGATTCCACTTTGGCACTGTGTTTTGACAAAGCGACAGGATTGCCAGGAGAAGTATGGCCAAACCCGGTAATCACAACATCATCAGTTGCTTTATTTGGGCTCACCAGTTTATCTGAGGTTTTGGCTGGGCTCGGCGGATCAGCAATTGGACTTGGAGGATTGGCAGTCGGGCTCAGTAGATCGACTTGAGGACTAGCCGAGTTAACTTCTGGCGGATCAACATCAGTGTCTTGACCTTGTGGCACAGGATCATCCATAGCAATATCAGCATCTCCACCAGCACCTTCTGAGGTCCTCTCCAGTTCAATCTCATAAGTGGGAGCATTTGTTTTTGCTTTCTTGCTAAGTCGGGCTTTGGCGCTGCAAAATGGCAAACAGAGGTTAATATGGTAAACCGGCGCAAGAAGGCAAAGCTAAAATTATTATGCTTACCCAGGGACGGTCTTGAGGGGAGGCATCTGTGTGGTCGACGAATCGCCAGAGGATGAATTGGAATTTACCTGATAATTTGAGTCAGACTGATTAAGAGGGTATCGGAAGTATCCCACCAGGATAAGACTTGTTAGAATTACAAGAGACCTCTGCACGGCGCTTCCGGATTGGGGTATCTGGTAAACCGGAGGAAGTGACTTGCTGGCCACTGTGCCGGGTTATGCGACGAAATTCAGCATGATGTGTCTTCAAAGAAAATTGTGGATCCAAATGAGTGAGAGGATGTGAACGTTTCACTTTCCAGACTGCGCGACGGAGTTTTCGTACTGGCACAAGATCGGAATTGGAGGAAAGGGAGATTACCTCTACATGGTCAGCACGGCTGGCTTCAACATCATCCTGGTAATGGTCGTTGTCAATAAGATGTATGAAAAATGAACCAAGGGAGTCAAGTTCTACCTCTTGTTCCGAGTCATCAACATCTTCGGGCGGATCAGAGGACTCGGCGGTTCTCTTCTTTGCTGGCCTCTTTGTGGCCTTGCTCTTGCCACGAGGAGCCCTCACCGGTTTGTCTTGAGCTTTTGCCGGTTTGTCTTGAGTTTTCCTCTTCCAGAAAGGATCTTCGGCCTGTAAGAATAAATAAAAGGCTATCAGAAAAATGTAAAAGGGGAGACAGATTAAAAGGCAGAAGGATAAATTCTTACCGCTGGCGGTTTGTTGAAGGCATAAAAGGGACGCAACCCAGTCTTGCTGCACTCAGAAATCGGTTCATCTAGCATCTTTTTGACAGACTCAGTGACTTCATCATCATTCATCTGTATTTTAGTGTGCCATTTAGGGTCTTTGATATCCCCAGTATATTCATGCATTAACCCGGTGCGGCGGCTTAAGGGCAGGATACCCCATGAAACCCAGCAACGGACGAGGTCAATGCCGGTTAAGCCGTTTGCTAGAAGAGCCCGGAGCTTAGCAAGTTGTGGTGCATATGATTGTCGTTCTTTGGCAGTAAGCCGCTGAGGCAGTGGATGTCCATTACTGAGTCGGTAAGCACGGTAAACCTGCAGAGGATTTTCATCAGCAGGAGCGGTGTTCTAACAGTAGAACCATGTTTGATTCCAATCCTTGGGGTGGCTGTGATGTTTGGCATGAGGAAAATCGACTTCTTTCCTTTTCTGAATCAACACTCCGCCAAGTTCAGTATTGGGGCCGTCAGAAAATTCAGTACGGCGATTCAAGTGGAAGAAGTCTCTGAAGAGTTCAACAGTCGGTTCTTCTTGTAGATAAACTTCACAGAACACTTGGAAATTGCAGATGTTGGACACAGAGTTCGGTCCAATGTCTTGAGGATGGAGTTGGAAGTTGGCAAGTACATCACGGAAATTATTTGATCCGGGAGGGCTAAACCCTCGGTTCAGATGCTGCATAAACACAACCACTTCTCCATCTTGAGGTTCAGGAGGGTTTTCGGCAGCAGGGACTCTCCAATGAATGACTTCCTTCTTTGCTAAAGCGCCAGTTAGAACATATCCAGTGAGTTGTTCTTCTGTGATCCGGGAGGGAACCCAATTGCAAGAAGAGAATTGTTTGGCCATTTTTGATGACAAACTGTAAAGGAAGTGCAAACGCCGGTTCACTGTTCAAGATTGATATGCACAAACTAGTATCAAACCGAAGAATTTAATCAAAGCGTGTGTGTACATTAAACCGGATATGGATGTTCAAGAAAAGACGGCGGTTTACGTGAGGGCTAATGGTACTTGCCGGATTGTCGTTTTATACAGGTTAAACCGCCTACAGTGGTATGAAGGACAACAGATCTGAAAATTGCTAAGTGCTACACAAACAGGTTTCACAAGCTAAGGATTATTATTATGGATCTAGCACAGTTCAGGAAAAGGAAAAATATCAAAGCCCTAAAATGGCGACATCGGAACAGAAAGGATCCAGATGGGGTCTGTTCGTAGTCAAAAGGGTACTATGGTGAGGCGAAATAAACTATAGCTTCGGCCGAAGAAGAAAAAGGTCAAATTGATCTAGATTCGATGAGATAGTAAGGGCGAAACAATGATCACAGCGAACACTGAGGAACACAGATGAGCACCGAAACCCTAATGCAGATCTAGGGTTGAGGGAAGGAGGCTTACCGGATTCACAGGAGTGGCGGAGAAGAGCCGTGGATCTCTGGTACGTTCAGGTTGATGCAGCGGCCAGGGATGATGCAGCGCTTGAAGGTCGACGGCGGCGGCGGAGCTGTCGGGCTTGAGCGTCGAGAGGAAGAAGAAGAAGCGCAGAAGGGGAAAAGGGAAGGACCCCTGGGCCTATTTATAAGGCAAATGGATAAGCAGGCAAGCGTGGGGATCAAGGAGCCCAAAGCGGAAAATGGGGCACAACTGTTGCCTCGATCTTTGGAAGTTAATTAATAAAGGGAATCTTTATGACTTTTTTATACAGAGATGACATCATGATGATTTACTACAATTTTAGAAGATGACGTCATGGCGGTTTACCAAAGCTCACAGGGAGAAGATATCATGGCGGTTTACGAGGATCATAAGAAGATGTTCAGGGAATTTTTCTAAGTATTGAAAATTGACATGAATAGGTTCAAATCAATCTGGGGCCTAATGTTGGGGATATAACTACTGAGTATAAACTGCCCTGGAGGGGCTGGTTCACACTCATCTATAGTGAAGCCCATGGAGATAAGGAGTATGGCGCTCTACTGTTGAACATTAGAGGCCCGGAGCCCAAAGGCGGATTAGGGCCCATAGTAGTAAACCGCCATACATGTATAACTTGTATTGTAAGTTAGGGAAGGGAAGAGACCAAGCCGGACACTTGTATGAGCCGGCCTCGGGATTCTGTAAACCGGCCGGGCGTCAACCTGTGTATATAAAGGGACGACCCGGCGATGGTTCAGGGACAAGAAACAACAGCTCGAGAGATAGGTAAAGCGGATTCGCTCCCTGCTCATCGAGATCAATCAATCCCACAACAACTGGATTGTAGGCTTTTACCTTCACCGCAAGGGGCCGAACCAGTATAAACTTCCTGTGTCCTTTGTTCCGGTTTAACCCCTTTAAGCTAATCTCGTTGCGATGGCTCCACGACTAAGTCCTTCTGCTAGGACATCTGACGTGTTAATTCCACGACACCTCCCCTAGCACCTTCGGCAGCAGGGGGCCCGCCGCCATCGCGGTGCACGGGCCGGCGGTAGCGGCGCCGAGCGGAGAGGAGGAGGAGTGAGCTTCGGGAGGAGGCGGGTCGCCCCCGGTATCGCTTGGGGCAGCGACACAGGGGGAGCTTTTTTAAGCAATAAGCTTATTAATTGGGAGGGCCCTCTACTACTGAGTGTAATCTCGTTGCTTTGCATCAACTTAATATAGATGCACTGATGCACACATTTGAGATGCTAGGTGCTCAGGGCTCAGGGCCTCCAAAGCAGGCCAGAAAGTTTTCCGCAAAATAAAAAGCAGGTCAGAAAGTTAAATCTTTAAATATTATAAATTTGCTAATTAATTAATAAAACTCTCTTGTTCTTAACAGTTTTTTTGGTATTTACGGTCAACGATGACAAATTGAATTACATATAATGGTTTTTTTATCATTTATGCCACCAGTTGTGTCCCACTACTCTGTTTTGCCACGGGATGTTGCAACTGCTTAAAAATGCCATTGCTTCGTGAGACGGTTGTTCAAAAATGCCATTAAATATCTCAAAAATTCCATCGTTCCATTAGGTGTTTGCTCAAAAAATGCCAAACAAATTGCATGTCTGTCAGTGGAACGGGTCTCATGAACGTGGTCATGTAAGGTTGGTCCGGGGCGCTTCATCCAACAATACCGCCAAATCAAAATAAGACATTGGTGGTAAGATGTATGACTATCACCGCCCACAACTCTTTGTGTTCTACTCGTGCATATCATCTACGCATAGACCTGGCTCGGATGCCACTGTTGGGGAACGTAGCATGCAATTTCAAATTTTTTCCTACGTTCACGCAAGATCTATCTAGGAGATGCATAGCAACGAGAGGGGGAGAGTGTGTCCACGTACCCTCATAGACCAAAAGCGGAAGCGTTTGACAATGCGGTTGATGTAGTCGAACTTCTTCTCGTTCCGACCAATGAAGCACCGAACGTACACCACCTCCAAGTTCTGCACACATTCAGCTCGATGACGTCCCTCAAACTCTTGATCCAGCAAAGTGTCGAGGGAGAGTTCCATCAGCACGACGGCGTGGTGATGGTGATGGTGAAGTGATCCGCGCAGGGCTTCACCTGAGCACTACATGAATATGACTAGAGGCGTAATCTATGGGGGGGGGGGGGGGGCGCCGCACATGGCTAACAATGGTTGGTGTGTGTTCTAGCGGTGCCCCCCTTATATATATATAGGTTGGAGGGGAGGAGAGATAGCCAAAGGGGTGCCTCAAGTAGGAGGAATCCTACTTGGGCGCCTCCTAATTCGGCCTTCCCCCTTCCATATTCATCCGGAGGGGGAAGGAAGGAGGAGGGAGGAGAGAAGGAAGGGGGAGGCCGAATTGCTCCCCTTCCTTTCTCTCTTCCCCTCTTTCCTTCTCTCTTATTTTGGCCTACATGGGGCGCACCAGCCCCCTAGAGGCCGGTATGTCCCCTTCTTAGCCCATTAGGCCATGTAGTTGCCGGGGGGTTGCCCAGAACCCCTTCCGGTGACCCGATATGTACCCGATACCCCCAAAACACTTCCGATGTCCGAATATCATCGTCCTATATATGAGTCTTTACCTCTCGACCATTTTGAGACTCCTCGTCATGTCCGTGATGTCATCCGGGACTCCGAACAACATTCGGTCACCAAACCACATAACTCATAAAATACAAAATCGTCATCGAACGTTAAGCGTGCGGACCCTACGGGCTCGAGAACTATGTAGACATGACCGAGACACCTCTCTGGTCAATAACCAACAGTAGAACCTGGATGCTCATATTGGTTCCCACATATTCTATGAAGATCTTTATCGGTTGTATCATAATGACAACATACGTTATTCCCTTTGTCATCGGTATGTTATTTTCCCGAGATTCGATCGTCGGTATCTTCATACCTAGTTCAATCTCGTTACCGGCAAGTCTCTTTACTTGTTCCGTAATACATCATCCCGCAACTAACTCATTATTAACATTGCTTGCAAGACTTATTATGATGTGCATTATCGAGAGGGCCCAGAGACACCTCTCTGTACTCGGAGTGACAAATCCTAATCTCGATCTGTGCCAACCCAACAAATACCTCGGAGATACCTGTAGAGCATCTTTATAATCACCCAGTTATGTTGTGACATTTGATAGCACACAAGGTATTCCTCCGATATCCGGGAGTTGCATAATCTCATAGTCGAAGGAATATGTATTTGACATGAAGAAAGCAATAGCAATAGAGCTAAACGATCAACATGCTAAGCTAGCGGACAGGTCTTGTCCATTACATCATTCTCCTAATGATGTGATCCTGTTCATAAAATGACAACACATGTCTATGGTTAGGAAACTTAACCATCTTTGATTAACGAGCTAGTCTAGTAGAGGCTTACTAGGGACAGTGATTTGTCTATGTATCCACACATGTATCAAGTTTCCGGTTAACACAATTCTAGCATGGATAATAAACATTTATCATGATACAAGGAAATATAAAATAACAACTTTGTTATTGCCTCTAGGGCATATTTCCTTCATGAAAAAGGGGATAAGTCACAATGAGACTTGGCTTCATGAAGTCACTGAAGCAAGATCCTACATTTTTATGTTCTATGACAGGTCATATGGATCACCTAGGTTTACCAACGGTTGCACAATATGTTTTTTTCTATTTCTAAATAGCTCAAAAGATTTGTCATTTTTGTTAGTCATGGGAGAAGGTTTAGACATATCGGGTCCCTACTGCTTGGTCGATCTATACATACCACTGGGTAGCTAAACTACTAACCGAGCAGGGTGGGTGGGACGTCCAGCTTCACATGTGAAAAGAAGTAGTTCGGAGAGGAGCGAGTTCACCTTAGTTTCAATAGCCTTTGCTTGAGCTCTAGTCATTGGTCCATGTGGTGTCGTGGGAGACGAAGGTAGGTCCATGAGGATGACCGTGGGATGCTCCGCATCAATAACCATATATTATTAACTTGCGTTACCACCCAATTTTTGTGGTGTTTCTTTGGTGAAGTCGTAGGATACATGGGGTATCCTACTAACTTTTTGGATCTTTAGGAGATCATTAGGGCTATCTCAGGCAATAGTCGTGGCTACCTTTGGGTTGGCTTTGGTGTCCTCGTCTGGACATTTTGGACTATTCACTGTAGACGGAGAGTTTTGCAATACAATAAACATTGTATTGATGGGGTGCTGGTGCACGTATATATAATACAGGGAAGGCCTCTACCTCAACTATACAAGACTAGGAGGTGGGCCACAACTCCAATACACGTGCAATACAAAATACATACTCAACACCCCCCTGCAGTCAAAGCGTCGCTTGAGACACAGAGACTGGATCGAAACTCCTCGAAGACGGGAGTAGGCAATCCCTTAGTCATCACATCAGCAAACTGTTGCGTCGTAGGCACGTGAAGAACCCAAACACGACCAAGGGCAACCTGCTCGCGCATGAAGTGAATATCAAGCTCAATAAGCTTCGTACGTCGATGGTGCACCGGGTTGGCGGAGAGGTAGACCGCACTGACGTTATCGCAGTAGACAAGAGTGGCCTTGTGAACATCACAAAGCAACTCCTGGAGCAGCTGACGTATCCAAGAGCATTCGACCACGACATTAGCCATGGCGCGATACTCTGCCTCGGCGCTGGAGCGGGAGACTGTGGGTTGCCGCTTCGATGACCAAGAGATCAACGAGGGCCCAAGGTAGACACAATAGCCTGACGTAGAGCGTCGAGTGTCGGGGCAGCCAGCCCAGTCGGCATCCGAGTAGGCCACGAGGTCGGTGGAGGCGGAGGCCGTTAGGGTGAGTCCCAAAGACATGCTGCCACATATATAAGGAGAATACGCTTCACCAAGGTCCAGTGAGAGTCACGCGTAGCGTGCATGTGGAGGCACACCTGCTGGACAGCGTACTGCAGGTCAGGTCGGGTCAGCGTCTGCTACCTCTTGAGCATGCATTGGTTTTCCCTTGAAGAGGAAAGGGTGATGCAGCAAAGTAGCGTAAGTATTTCCCTCAGTTTTGAGAAACAAGGTATCAATCCAGTAGGAGATAACATGCAAGTCACCTAGTACGTGCACAAAAAATCAAGAACCGTGCAACCAACGCGATAAAGGGGTTATCAATCCCTTCACGGTCACTCGCAAAAGTGAGATCTAATAAAGATAGTAAGATAAATATTTTTGGTATTTTTGTTGTATAGATTGGAGAGTAAAGATTGCAAAATAGTAAAACGAGATGTGATGTAAATAAAATAGATGCAATATAATAAGAAAGAACCCCGGGGCCCATAGGTTTCACTAGTGGATTCTCTCAAGATAGTATGTATTACGGTGGGTGAACAAATTACTGCCGAGCAATTGATAGAAAAGCGCATAGTTATGAGAATATCTAGGAAATGATCATGAATATAGGCATCACGTTCGTGTCAAGTAGACCGAAATGATTCTGCATCTACTACTATTACTCCACACATCGACCGCTATCCAACATGCATCTAGAGTATTAAGTTCATAAGAACAGAGTAACACATTAAGCAAGATGACATGATGTAGAGGGATAAACTCAAGCAATATGATACAAATCCCATCTTTTTATCCTCGATGGAAACAATACAATACGTGCCTTGCTGCCCCTACTGTCACTGGAAAAGGACACCGCAAGATTGAACCCAAAGCTAAGCACTTCTCCCATTGCAAGAAAGATCAATCTAGTAGGCCAAACTAAACCAATAATTCAAAGAGACTTGCAAAGATATCAAATCATGCATAAAGAATTCAGAGAAGAACCAAATATTATTCATAGACAATCTTGATCATAAATCCACAATTCATCAGATCTCCGCAAACACACCACAAAAGAGTATTACATCGAATAGATCTCCAAGAACATCGAGGAGAACTTTGTATTGAGAACCAAAGAGAGAGAAGAAGCCATCTAGCTAATAACTATGGACCCGAAGGTCTGTGGTAAACTACTCACACATCATCGGAGAGGCTATGGTGTTGATGTAGAAGCCCTCCGTGATCGATTCCCCCTCTGGCAGATCACCGGAAAAGGCCCCAAGATGGGATCTCATGGGTACAGAAGGTTGCGGCGGTGAAAAGTGGTTTCGTGGCTCCCCCTGATGTTTTTAGGGTATAAGGGTATACATAGGTGAAAGAAGTACGTCAGTGGAGCTTCGTGGGGCCCACGAGGGTGGGGGACGCGCCTACCCCCCGGGCGCGCCCTCCTGTCTTGTGGCCGCCTCGCGGAGTTCCAGACTTCAACTCCAAGTCTTCTGGATTGCGTTTGTTCCAAGAAAGATCATTGCGAAGGTTTCATTCCGTTTGGATTCCGTTTGGTATTCCTTTTCTGCAAAACACTGAAATTGGCAAAAAAACAGAAACTGGCACTGGGCCTTCGGTTAATAGGTTAGTCCCAAAAATAATATAAAAGAGCATATTAAAGCCCATTAAACATCCAAAACAGATAATATAATAGCATGGAACAATCAAAAATTATAGATACGTTGGAGATGTATCAGGCATCCCCAAGCTTAATTCCTGCTCGTCCTCGAGTAGGTAAATGATAAAAATAGAATTTTTGATGTGGAATGCTACCTAACATAATTTTCAATGTAATTCTCTTTATTGTGGCATGAATGTTCAGATCCATAAGATTCAAAATGAAAGTTTAATATTAAAATGAAAACAATAATACTTCAAGCATACTAATAAAGCAATCATGTCTTCTCAAAATAACATGGCCAAAGAAAGTTATTCCTACAAAATCATATAGTCTGGCTATGCTCTATCTTCATCACAAAAAATATTTAAATCATGCACAACCCCGATGACAAGCCAAGCAATAGTTTCATACTTTTGATGTTCTCAATCTTTTTCAACTTTCACGCAACACATGAGCGTGAGCAATGGACATAGCACTATAGGTGGAATAGAATTGTGGTTGTGGAGAAGACAAAAAGAAGAACATAGTCTCACATCAACTAGGCGAATCAACGGGCTATGGAGATGCCCATCAATAGATATCAATGTGAGTGAGTAGGGATTGCCATGCAATGGATGCACTGGAGCTATAAGTGTATGAAAGCTCAACAAAAGAAACCAAGTGGGTGTGCATCCAACTTGCTTGCTCACGAAGACCTAGGGAAATTTGAGGAAGCCCATCATTGGAATATACAAGCTAAGTTCTATAATGTAAAATTCCCACTAGTATAAAAGTGACAACATAGGAGACTCTCTATCATGAAGATCATGGTGCTACTTTGAAGCACAAGTGTGGTAAAAGGATAGTAGCATTGTCCCTTCTCTCTTTTTCTCTCATTTTTTTATTTTTTTATTTGGGCCTTTCTCTTTCTTTTTTTATGGCCTCTTTTTTTTCGTCCGGAGTCTCATCCCGACGTGTGGGGGAATCACAGTCTTCATCATCCTATCCTCACTCGGACAATGCTCTAATAATGATGATCATCACACTTTTATTTACTTACAACTCAAGAATTACAACTCAATACTTAGAACAAAATATGACTCTATGTGAATGCCTCCAGCGGTTGATACGTCTCCAACGTATCTATAATTTTTGATTGTTCCATGCGATTATATTACCCGTTTTGTGTGTTTATGGGCTTTACTTTACAATTTTATATCATTTTTGGGACTAACCTACTAACCGCAGGCCCAGCCCGAATTTCCGTTTTTTTGCCTATTTCAGTGTTTCGAAGGAAAGGAATATCAAACGGAGTCCAAACGGAATGAAACCTTCGGGAACGATCTTTTTGGAACAAACATGATCCAGGGGACTTGGAGTGGATGTCAAGCAACAGAGGAGGCGGCCACGAGGGTGCCCAGCGCACCCCCTAGGGGTGGGCGCGCCCCCCACCCTCGTGGGCCTCTCGAGCTTCCAGCGACCTACCTCTTCCTCCTATATACCCATGTACCCTGAAAAAAACGAGGAGCACCACGAAAACCTAATTCCATTGCCGCAACCTTCTGTATCCGCGAGATCCCATCTTGGAGCCTTCACCGACGCTCCGCCGGAGGGGAAATCAACCATGGAGGGCCTCTACATCATCTACAAGGCCTCTCCGATGAGTTGTGAGTAGTTTACCACAGACCTTCGGGTCCATAGTTATTAGCTAGATGGCTTCTTCTCTCTCTTTGAATCTCAATACAAAGTTCTCCTCGATCTTCTTGGAGATCTATTCGATGTAACTCTTTTTGCGGTGTGTTTGTCGAGATCCGATGAATTGTGGGTTTATGATCAAGTTTATCTATGACAAATATTTGAATGTCCTCTGAATTCTTTTATGTGTGATCAAGTTATCTTTGCAAGTCTCTTCGAATTTTCAGTTTGGTTTGGCCTACTAGATTGATCTTTCTTGCAATGGGAGAAGTGCTTAGCTTTGGGTTCAATCTTGCGGTGTCCTTTCCCAGTGACAGCAGGGGCAGCAAGGCACATATTGTATTGTTGCCATCGAGGATAAAAAGATGGGGTTTATATCATATTGCATGAGTTTATCCCTCTACATCATGTCATCTTTCTTAATGCGTTACTCTGTTCTTCATGAACTTAATACTCTAGATGCAGGCAGGAGTCGGTCGATGTGTGGAGTAATAGTAGTAGATGAAGGCAGGAGTCGCTCTACTTGTCACAGACGTGATGCCTATATACATGATCATGCCTAGATAATCTCATAACTATGCGCTTTTCTATCAATTGCTTGACAGTAATTTGTTCAACCACCGTAATACTTATGCTACCTTGAGAGAATCCACTAGTGAAACCTATGGCCCCCGGGTCTATCTTTTATCATATAAGTTTTCCATCTACTTTTGTTTGCATCTTTTACTTTCCAATCTATATCATAAAAATACCAAAAATATTTATCTTATCTTATTATCTCTATCAGATCTCACTTTCGCAAGTGGCCATGAAGGGATTGACAACCCCTTTATTGCGTTGGTTGCGAGGTTCTTGTTTGTTCGTGTAGGTGCGTGGGACTTTTGAGGAGCCTCCTACTGGATTGATACCTTGGTTCTCAAAAACTGAGGGAAGTACTTACGCTACTTTGCTGCATCACCCTTTCCTCTTCAAGGAAAACCAACGCAAGCTCAAGACGTAGCAAGAAGGATTTCCGGCGCCGTTGCTGGGGAGGTCTTCGCTCAAGTCAAGACATACCAAGTACCCATCACAAACTCATCTCCCTCGCATTACATTATTTGCCATTTGCCTCTCGTTTTCCTCTCCCCCACTTCACCATTGCCGTTTTATTCGCCCTCTCTTTCCCAATCTCCTCTCCCTTTCGCTTGTCTTCTTGCGTGCCTGTTTGCCCTCTTGGCTTTGCCTAAGAACACCAACCTTCATCTTAGAAGGTTGGAAGAGATTGAATTGAACGTTAGAAGTTTTATGACTTTACAATTTGAGCATAATAGTTTCTTCAAAAAAGAGCTTAAAGAACAAAAAAGCTTTATGGAGTATATGAACAAAGATCTTGATGATATGTCTAAGGAATTTTATGGTTTGAACTCTCAAATTACTCGTCTTGAAAAATCAATAGCCCAAATTTCTGATAAGCAAGCCACCTTGGTCAATAAGATGGCTGCCAAACCAGAAGGGTTAGGGGAAAATAATGATGAAGATTAAAAGTTATTGATGGGTCCCCTATTAAATCCTTGTTTTGCAATATGAATCTTAATAATGATGGGACTGGAGATGAGTCAACTTTAGTTAAAAGGCGTCCCAATGACTCGGAGTTTTTAGATCTTGATGCTAAATTTGGTAAAAGTGGGATTGGAGAGGTCAAGACTTTAAATAGCATTGAACCCACTATTATGGATTTCAAGGAATTTAATTATGATAATTGTTCTTTAGTAGATTGTATTTCCTTGGTGCAATCCGTGTTGAATTCTCCTCATGCATATAGTCAAAATAAAGCTTTTACCAAACATATCGTTGATGCCTCGACGCAATCTTATCATGAAAAACTTAATTTGGAAGTTTCTATACGTAGTAAACTTTATGATGAGTGGGAACCTCCTATAAAGACTAATATTAAAGATCATGAGTGTTATGCTTTGTGTGATTTGGGTGCTAGTGTTTCCACGATTCCGAAAACCTTATGTGATATTCTAGGTTTCCATAATTTTGATGATTGCTCTTTAAATTTGCACCTTGCGGATTCCACCATTAAGAAACCTATGGAAAGGATCAATGATGTTCTTATTCTTGCAAATAGGAACTATGTGCCCGTAGATTTTATCGTTCTTGATATAGATTGCAATCTTTCATGTCCTATTATTCTTGGTAGACCTTTCCTTAGAACGATTGGTGCAATTATTGATATGAAGGAAGGGAATATTAGATTCCAATTTCCATTAAGGAAAGGCATGGAGCACTTTCCAAGAAAGAAAGTCAAATTACCTTATGAATCTATCATGCGAGCTACTTATGAATTGAGTGCCAAAGATGGCACTACTTAGATCTATCCTCGCTTTTATGCCTAGCTTGGGGCGTTAAACAATAGCGCTTGTTGGGAGGCAACCCAATTTTATTTTTGTTTTTTTGTTTTTGCTTATGTTTAGTCATAAATATTTCATATAGCTTCTGTTTAGATGTGTTTTCATGTTTTAATTAGTGTTTGTGCCAAGTAGAACCTATAGGATAACCAACGGTGATAGTTAATTTGATTCTGCTAAAAAAAGAAACTTTGTGCGCACGAAAATAATTTTAGTAATTCACACAAACGTGATTTTGCGTTGATTCTTTTTTCTGTAGATCAATATAGAAATTTCCCAGGACTTCCTATTTTTGTATGATTTTAAGTGTTCCATAAGTATTCGAGAGTTACAGATTTCTACAGACTGTTCTGTTTTTGACAGATTCTGTTTTTCGTGTGTTGTTTGCTTATTTTGATGCATCTATGGCTAGTATCAAGGGGTATGAACCATAGAGAAGTTGGAATACAGTAGGTTTAACACCAATATAAATAAATAATGAGTTCATTACAGTACCTTATGTGGTGGTTTTTCTTTCTTGCACTACCAGAGCTTATGAGATTTCCTGTTGAGTTTTGTGTTGTGAAGTTTTCAGGTTTTGGGTAAAGATTTGATGGACTATGGAATAAGGAGTGGCAAGAGCCTAAGCTTGGGGACGCCCATGGAACCCCAAGATATTCAAGGATAACCAAAAGCCTAAGCTTGGGGATGCCCCGGAAGGCATCGCCTCTTTCGTCTTTGTCTATCGGTAACTTTACTTGGAGCTATATTTTTATTTGCCACATGATATGTGTTTTGCTTGGAGCGTCTTGTATGATATTAGTATTTGATTTTTATTTTACCACAATCATCCTTGCTGTACACACCTTTTGGGAGAAGCCCGCTTTATTAGAATTTATTAGAATACTCTATGTGCTTCACTTATATCTTTTGAGCTAGATAATTTTTGCTCTAGTGCTTCACTTATATCTTTTAGAGCACGGCGGTGGCTTAATTTTGTAGAAATTATTGATCTCTCATGCTTCACTTATATTATTTTGTGAGTCTCTTAGAACAGCATGGTATTTGCTATGGTTATAAAATTGGTCCTAGAATGATGGGCATCCAAGTTGGGTATAATAAAAACTATCATAGAAAGTGAATTGGATGCTATGATCAATTTGATACTTGATAATTGTTTTGAGATATAGAGGTGGTAATATTAGAGTCATGCTAGTTGGGTGATTATGAATTTAAAGAATACTTGTGTTGAATTTTGTGATTCCCGTAGCATGCACGTATGGTGAACCGCTTTGTGATGAAGTTGGAGCACAATTTTATTTATTGATTGTCTTCCTTATGAGGGCGGTCGGGGACGAGCGATGGTCTTTTCCTACCAATCTATTCCCCTAGGAGCATGCGCGTAGTACTTTGTTTTCAATGGCTTGTAGATTTTTGCAATAAGTATATGAGTTCTTTATGACTAATGTTGAGTCCATGGATTATACGCACTCTCACCTTCCACCATTGCTAGCCTCTCTTGTGCCGCGCAACTTTCGCCGGCACCATACACCCACCATATACCTTCCTCAAAACAGCCACCATACCTGCCTATTATGGCATTTCCATAGCCATTCCGAGAAATATTGCCATGCAACTTTCCACCGTTTCGTTTATATGACACGCATCATCATTGTCATATTGCTCTTTGCATGATCATGTAGTTTACATCGTATTTGTGGCAAGGCCACCTTCATAATTTTCATACATGTCACTCTTGATTCATTGCATATCCCGGTACACCGCCGGAGGCATTCATATAGAGTTATATCTTGTTCTAAGTATTGAGTTGTGATCTTGAGTTGTAAGTAAATAAAAGTGTGATGATCTTCATTATTAGAGCATTGTCCCAGTGAGGAAAGGATGATGGAGACTATGATTCCCCCACAAGTCGGGATGAGACTTCGGACTTTATATAAAAAAAGAAAAGAGAAAGGCCAAATAAAAAAAAAGAGAAAGGCCAAATAAAAAAATGAGAGAAAAAGAGAGAAGGGACAATGCTACTATCCTTTTTACCACACTTGTGCTTCAAAGTAGCACCATGATCTTCATGATAGAGAGTCTCCTATGTTGTCACTTTCATATACTAGTGGGAATGTTTCATTATAGAACTTGGCTTGTATATTCCAATGATGGGCTTCCTCAAAATGCCCTAGGTCTTCGTGACCAAGCGAGTTGGATGCACACTGATACGTCTCCAATGTATCTGTAATTTATGAAGCATTCATGCTATTATCTTATCTATTTTGAATGTTTACGGGCTTTATTATACACTTTTATATTATTTTTGGGACTAATCTATTAACCGGAGGCCCAACCCATATTGCTGTTTTCTTGCCTATTTTAGTGTTTCGAAGAAAAGGAATATCAAACGGAATCCAAACGGAATGAAACCTTCGGGAGCGTGATTTTTGGAACGAATGTGATCCAGGAGACTTGGAGTTTAAGTCAAGGAAGCTTCAAAGTGGCCACGAGGGTGGGGGGCGCGCCCCACCCCCACCTACTGGGCGCGCCCCCTGTCTCGTGGGCCCCTCGAGCGTCCCCTGACCGACTTCTTTCGCCTATATATTCCCATATACCCTAAAAACTTGAAGCAAACAATAGATTGGGAGTTCCACCGCCGCAAGCCTCTGTAGCCACCAAAAACCTCTCGGGAGCCCGTTCCGGCACCCTGCTGGAGGGGGATCCCTCACCGGTGGCCATCTTCATCATCCCGGCGCTCTCCATGACGAGGAGAGAGTAGTTCACCCTCGGGGCTGAGGGTATGTACCAGTAGCTATGTGTTTGATCTCTCTCTCTCTCTCTCTCCCCCGTGTTCTTGACTTCGCACGATCTTGATGTATCGCGAGCTTTGCTATTATAGTTGGATCTTATGATGCTTCTCCCCCTCTACCCTCTTGTAATGGATTGAGTTTTCCCTTTGAAGTTATCTTATCGGATTGAGTCTTTAAGGATTTGAGAACACTTGATGTATGTCTTGCTGTGCTTATCTGTGGTGACAATGGGATATTCATGTGATCCACTTGATGTATGTTTTGGTGATCAACTTGCGGGTTCCTTGACCTTGGGAATCTATGCATAGGGGTTGGCACACGTTTTTGTCTTGAATCTCCGGTAGAAACTTTGGGGCACTCTTTGAAGTACTTTGTGTTGTTGAATAGATGAATCTGAGATTGTGTGATGCATATCGTATAATCAAACCCACGGATACTTGAGGTGACAATGGAGTATCTAGGTGACATTAGGGTTTTGGTTGATTTGTGTCTTAAGGTGTTATTCTAGTACGAACTCTATGATAGATTGAACGGAAAGAATAGCTTTGTGTTATTTTACTACGGTCTCTTGAATAGATCGAGCAGAAAGAATAACTTTGAGGTGGTTTCGCACCCTACCATAATCTCTTCGTTTGTTCTCTGCTATTAGTGACTTTGGAGTGACTCTTTGTTGCATGTTGAGGGATAGTTATATGATCCAGTTTTGTTATTATTGTTGTGAGAACTTGCACTAGTGAAAGTATGAACCCCAGGCCTCGTTTCCTACCATTGCAATACCGTTTATGATCACTTTTATCATTAGTTACCTTGCTGTTTTTATATTTTCAGATTACAAAAACCTATATCTACCATCCATATTGCACTTGTATCACCATCTCTTTGCTGAACTAGTGCACCTATACAATATACCATTGTATTGGGTGTGTTGGGGACACAAGAGACTCTTTGTTATTTGGTTGCAGGGTTGATTGAGAGAGACCATCTTCATCCTACGCCTCCCACGGATTGATAAACCTTAGGTCATCCACTTGAGGGAAATTTGCTACTGTCCTACAAACCTCTGCACTTGGAGGCCCAACAACGTCTACAAGAAGAAGGTTGCATAGTAGACATCAAGCTCTTTTCTGGCGCCATTGCCGGGGAGGTGAGTGCTTGAAGGTATATCTTTAGATCTTGCAATCGAATCTTTTTGTTTCTTGTTTTATCACTAGTTTAGTTTATGAAAGAAAACTATAAAAAAATGGAATTGAGTTTGCCTCGTACGCTTCATCTTTTTAATATCTTCCGTGAGTTTGATGGAAAGGAAAATTGTGCTCAAGTGCTAGAAGAAGAAGTCTATAAAATGCTTGATACTAAATCTTTGAATGATGAGCATGATTGCAATGTTGTTAGTATGAACTCCTTGAATATCCATAGTACTAATGATAATTGCACTAGTTATGATGAAAATGTCTCCCATAAGCATGTCGATTTTTGTGGAGAACATTGGGTTTGCAAGTACACACCAAATAGAGAAGATAGATATTGCAAGAGGCATACGCATTTAGAAACTAAATTGTTGCAAGAAAGGTTAAATGTGAGTGCTGAAAATTTATATTTCATTTGCCCTACTTGTGAATTTTGCAATGAAAGTGGTCATTTACATCTCCGATGCAAATTGTTTCATGATCGAATTGTGTCTAAAAATTGTGATGATTTGATTTCCCTTGCACATTATAATGAACTTAGTTTGCTTATGGGTTACGAAGAAATGAAACCTTTAACTAAGTTTCTTCCAGAATTTTCCCGTTATAAACTTCTTGAGTTTGATCTAGAGGAAATTTATATGGTTTGTGCGGTGAATTGCATTGAATATCCTTATATAGCCAATCACATAAAGAAAAGAAAGCAAATAGAATATGAAGAGAACACTAATGAAAGGGAAGAGACTTCCCAATATCCTCCTATTATTTCTTATGATGAATCAGGTAACGAGGAGGAGCTTTCTATTCAACCAATCTCATCAATAAGGAGCTCAGAGAAGAAGGTTGAACCCACACATAATGTGAAGAATAAAAAGAAAAAACGTAGAAGTAAAGGTAAAAAGGTATCCCTCCCAAATGATGTTGCTCCTACTACTCATTGTGATGATAATAATTGCTATACTATTGGTGCTATCCATACTATTAATGATGAGAGTGATTATGCAAATGATATGAAAGGGCCCAAGCTTGGGGAAGCTATGTTTGATGAGGATGACATATTTGAGAATATATTTTCTGCAATTAATGTTTGTCCCAAGCTTGGGGATGCTATGTTTTATGAAGATGATATTTTTAGCCTCCCAAGTATTAATATGCAAAGTTGTTATGATTATAGCATGCCTCTTACCTATGATGATTATACTGATGAAAGTGGGTTTGGAAGAGTGTCAACTTTAGGAATTAATGATCCCACTATTTTGGAGGATGTTGATCTTATTGTGATGAATATGAAAGTGGATTTGGAAGAGTGTCAACTTTATTTCGCGATAATTCCACTATCTTGGAAGAGATTTCAATTGATTATGATGAGAACAAAGTTGCTACTTATGATGATTATTGTGATGAAACTTATGCTATAAAAAGTAGTGATGATTATATTTATAAAACTTGTCATTATTATGATTACCCTTTTTATGAACATTACTCTTTTAATATGGAAACAATTTATAGTATTCAAGTCTTTTATGATACTCCCACTATTCCGAATGAGAAGAATTTTGCTTATGTGGAGAGTAGTAAATTTTCTATGCTTGTATATCATGAAAAGAATGCTTTAGGTTCTGGTTATATTGTTGAATTAATTCATGATTCTACTGAAAATTATTATGAGGGAGGAACATATGCTTGTAGGAATTGCAATAAAGTCAAGTTTCCTTCCTATGCTAGTTGATTATTGTTCCCATAAGTTGTTTGCTCACAAAATCCCTATGCATAGGAAGTGGCTTATACTTAAATGTTCTAGTCATATGCTTCATGGTGCTCTCGTTATGTTTCAATCCTTATCTTTTATGTGAGCATCATTGTCATCATCATGCCTAGCTAGAAAGGCATTAAAGAAAAGCGCTTGTTGGGAGACAACACAATATTTACCCTTAATATTTTTGTGTGTTAACATGATTATGATACTGTAGTAATCATGTTTTATAGCTTTCGTTTCAATAAAGTGCCAAGTAAGACCTTTAGGATAGCTTATGGTGATAGTTGTGTTGATCCAGCTGAAAATCAGAAACTTTTGCACCCAGTAAATTAGTTTTGATAATTCACAGAAACGTGATTCTGATCTGATTCTTTTTGCTTTGTATTGGTACACAAATTTATTAGGACTTACTAATTTGGTAGTAGTTTTGGAGTTCCATAAGTATACGTTCGATACAGATTACTACATACTGTTTTGTTTTTGACAGGTTCTGTTTTGTATGTGTTGTTTGCTTATTTTGATGAATCTATGAGTAGTATCGGAGGGTATGAACCATAGATAAGTGAGAATACAGTAGATATTACACCAATATGAATTTATAATGAGTTCACAACAGTACCTAAGTGGTGGTTTTATTTTCTTATACTAACGGAGCTTACGAGTTTTCTGTTGAGTTTTGTGTTGTGAAGTTTTCAAGTTTTGGGTAAAGATTCGATGGACTATGGAATAAGGAGTGGGAAGATCCTAAGATTGGGGATGCCCAAGGCAACCCAAGGTAATATTCAAGGACAACCAAGAGCCTAAGATTGGGGATGCCCCGGAAGGCATCCCCTCTTTCGTCTTCATCTATCGGTAACTTTACTTGGAGCTATATTTTTATTCACCACATGATATGTGTTTTGCTTGGAGCGTCATTTTCTTTTGTTAGTATTAGCTTGATGTTATTTAGAATAATGTTTTGCATGTTTATTTTCAATAAAAATGTCAAGGATAGCCTTTGCCATGCTTATTTTGCTAGTTTAAATGTTGCTGTTTGAAAACAGAAAGTTTACCGCTGTTGCAAAAATTCCCTAGAAAAGTCAGAGAATGGTATAATGTTGAAACTTTTGCATATTAAAACTCTGACAAATTTACTACAGTGGGCATTTTCTCTCATAATTGTTGGAGTTAGGGAAGTATTGATACTCTTGCATTCTTTACAGACTATACTGTTTTAGCAGATTGCTGTTATGGTTGCACTGTTTGCATATGTTTGCTTGTTTAATGATTCTATTTGAGGATAGGAGTATTAAATATGCATAGGCATTTAGTATGCAATGTTGAATAATAATTTTAGTGATTTGTTACAGTAGAAAATGATAAGGTTTTGCATTGGTTTATACTAACCTATCTTCCAAGTTCTTGTTGAGTTTGGTGTGGATGAAGCTTTTGATAAAAAGAGAAACCATGATATGAGAGGAATTAAGGAGACACAAAATTTCAATCTTGGGGGATGCCCAAGGCACTCCAAGATAGTATTTCAAGAAGTCTCAAGCATCTAAGCTTGGGGATGCCCCGTTAGGCATCCCACCTTTCTTCTTCAACAACTATCGGTTAGTATCAGTTGAGCCTAAGTTTTTGCTTCTTCACATGAGTTGTGCTATCCTTGCAATGTCATTTTATCTTGCTTTGCTTGCTGTTTGAATAAGATACCAAGATCTGAAATTCTTAAACGAGAGAGAGTCTTCACATAGTTACATAATTATTTAACTACTCATTGATCTTCACTTATATCTTTTTGGAGTAGTTTGTCATTTACTCGTGTGCTTCACTTATATCCTATGAGTAAATGGTTGAATGAGTTGAATGTCATAAATCTGAAATTATATATGTTTCATTTGCTTATCATTGGGAGTAATGACTTAACATCTAATAAGTAGAATTTGTAAATTTATTGAAGGTTAGCAAGCATTGTATTGGTCATTTGAACAATTCATGAAAGAATATTGAAGGAAGAGAGATTCCACATACAAATATACTATCTTGGACATATTTTATAATTGTGAGCACTCATTAAGTGTGACATGCTAAAGAGTTGATGTTGGACAAGGAAGACAACATAATGGGTTATGTTTTCTCACATCTCAGTTAAAGTATATTGACATGGATCATTCAAACATGTTCAACTTGCCTTTACCCATCATGCTAGCCAAAATTCCTTGCACCAAGTAGAGATACTACTTGTGCTTCCAAATATCCTTAAACCTAGTTTTTACCATGAGTGTCCACCATACCTACCTATATGCGGTATTTAGCTGCCGTTCCTAGTAAATTTGCATGTGCCAAACTCTAAACCTTCAAATAATAATCTGTTTTGTATGCCCGAATCGCTCATGTAGCGACTAGGGGCTGTCAGTATCTTTCATGCTATGTGGGTTATTCTCAAGATGAGTGGACTTCGCTCATCATTCACGAGAAAAATGGCTGGTAACCGGGATGCCCAGTCCCATGATCAAAAAGATCAAAATCAAATCAAAAATAATTGCAAACAAAACTCCCCCAGGACTGTTGTTGGTATGGACAGTACCCCTTTGTTTCGGATGGCCGTGGAGTGTGATTGTTGGTGGAGGGGGAGTAAAATCTTTACCATTCTGTTCGGGAACCGCCTATAATGTATGTAGTATGGAAGATATTGGGAACTCTTGGTTGTTATGTTGACAATGAAAGCATACCTCTCAAAATTATTTTCATCTCTATTTCAAAATCGAGCTCTGGCACCTGTGTAAATCCCTGCTTCCCTCTGCGAAGGGCCTATCTTTTACTTTATGCAAGAGCTGAGGTGATCTTCACCTTTTCCTTTTTCATTTTATCCTTTGGCAAGCACCTCGTGTTGGAAAGATCCTGATATATATATCCAATTGGATGTAAGTTAGCATGAACTATTATTGTTGACATCACCAAAAGGTGAATACATTGGGAGGCGAAATGATAAGCCCCTATCTTTCTCAGTGTCCGATTAAAACTCCATAACCATAAGTATTGTGTGAGTGTTAGCAATTGTAGAAGACTATATGATAGTTGACTATGTGAAGTTTGCTAAATCAAATCTCTGACATAGACCCTTCCTGAAAATAAGATGAATTGTAATTGTTTGATGACTAAGAATGAAGTTTGCTAGAAAGTTTATGGTCTATGATTTAACATGTGAATAGCTTGTTACTTGATCTTGAGAAGTTTTATGAGATGAACTACTGTTATGACATATAATCATGCTAGAAAAGGTGATTGGAATTATCATTGATCAAACTTATGCACCTACTAGCATTCACACTTCATAAATTCTTTCTTTTATCATTTACCTACTCGAGGACGAGCAGGAATTAAGCTTGGGGATGTTGATACGTCTCCAACGTATTTATAATCTATGAAGCATTCATGCTATTATCTTATCTGTTTTGAATGTTTACGGGCGTTATTATACACTTTTATATTATTTTTGGGACTAACCTATTAACCGGAGGCCCAGCCCATATTGCTGTTTTCTTGCCTATTTCAGTGTTTCGAAGAAAAGGAATATCAAACAGAGTCCAAAAGGAATGAAACCTTCGGGAGCGTGATTTTTGGAACGAACGTGATCCAGGAGACTTGGAGTTCAAGTCAAGGAAGCTTCGAGGTGGCCATTAGGGTGGGGGGCGCCCCCCTACTGGGCACGGCCCCCTGTTTCGTGGGCCCCTCGAGCATCCCCTGACCGACTTCTTTCGCCTATATATTCCCATATACCCTAAAAACATTGAAGCGAACAATAGATTGGGAGTTCTGCCGCCGCAAGCCTCTGTAGCCACCAAAAACCTCATGGGAGCCCGTTCTGGCACCCTGCTGGAGGGGGGATCCCTCACCGGTGGCCATCTTCATCATCCCAGCGCTCTCCATGACGAGGAGGGAGTAGTTCACCCTCGGGGCTGAGGGTATGTACCAGTAGCTATGTGTTTGATCTCTCTCTCTCTCCCTCTCTCCCTCTCTCTCTCTCTCGTGTTCTTAACTTCACACGATCTTGATGTATCGCGAGCTTTGCTATTATAGTTGGATCTTATGATGCTTCTCCCTCTCTACTCTCTTGTAATGGATTGAGTTTTCCCTTTGAAGTTATCTTATCGGATTGAGTATTTAAGGATTTGAGAACACTTGATGTATGTGTTGCCGTGCTTATCTGTGGTGACAATGGGATATTCAGGTGATCCACTTGATGTATGTTTTGGTGATCAACTTGCGGGTTCCGTGACCTTGTGAATCTATGCATAGGGGTTGGCACACGTTTTCATCTTGAATCTCCGGTAGAAACTTTGGGGGACTCTTTGAAGTTCTTTTTGTTGGTTGAATAGATGAACATGAGATTGTGTGATGCATATCGTATAATCAAACCCATGGATACTTGAGGTGACAATGGAGTATCTAGGTGACATTAGGGTTTTGGTTGATTTTTGTCTTAAGGTGTTATTCTAGTACGAACTCTATGATAGATTGAACAGAAAGAATAGCTTTGTTTTATTTTACTACGGTCTCTTGAATAGATTGAGCAGAAAGAATAACTTTGAGGTGGTTTCGTACCCTACCGTAATCTCTTTGTTTGTTCTCCGCTATTAGTGACTTTGGAGTGACTCTTTGTTGCATGTTGAGGGATAGTTATATGATCCAGTTACGGTATTATTGTTGAGAGAACTTGCACTAGTGAAAGTATGAACCCTAGGCCTTGTTTCCTACCATTGCAATACCATTTATGCTCACTTTTATCATTAGTTACCTTGCTGTTTTTATATTTTCAGATTACAAAAACCTATATCTACCATCCATATTGCACTTGTATCACCATCTCTTCGCCGAACTAGTGCACCTATACAATTTACCATTGTATTGGGTGTGTTGGGGACACAAGAGACTCTTTGTTATTTGGTTGCAGGGTTGTTTGAGAGAGACCATCTTCATCCTACTCCTCCCACGGATTGATAAACCTTAGGTCATCCACTTGAGGGAAATTTGCTACTGTCCTACAAACCTCTGCACTTGGAGGCCCAACAACGTCTACAAGAAGAAGGTTGCGTAGTAGACATCACACACCCACTTAGTTTCTTTTGTTGAGCTTTCATACATTTATAGCTCTAGTGCATCCGTTGCATGGCAATCCCTACTCACTCACATTGATATCTATTAATGGGCATCTCCATAGCCCGTTGATACGCCTAGTTGATGTGAGACTATCTTCCTCCTTTTTGTCTTCTCCACAACCACCATTCTATTCCACATATAGTGCTATGTCCATGGCTCACGCTCATGTATTGTGTGAAAGTTGAAAAAGTTTGAGATTACTAAAGTATGAAATAATTGCTTGGCTTGTCATCGGGGTTGTGCCTGATTAAATACTTTGTGTGATGAAGATAGAGCAACAGCCAGACTATATGATCTTGTAGGGATAACTTTCTTTAGCCATGTTATTTTGAGAAGACATGATTGCTTAGTTACTATGCTTGAAGTATTACTATTTCTTATGTCAATATGAACTTTTATTTTGAATCATTTGGATCTGAACATTCATGCCACAATAAAGAAAATTACATTGAGAATTATGCTAGGTAGCATTCCACATCAAATATTCTGTTTTTATCATTTACCTACTCGAGGACGAGCAGGAATTAAGCTTGGGGATGCTTGATACGTCTCCAACGTATCTATAATTTTTGATTGTTGCATGCTATTATATTACCCATTTTGGATGTTTATGGGCTTTACTTTACACTTTTATATCATTTTTGGGACTAACCTACTAACCGGAGGCCCAACCCGAATTGCTGTATTTTTGCCTATTTTAGTGCTTCGAAGGAAAGGAATATCAAACGGAGTCCAAACGGAATGAAACCTTCGGGAACGATCTTTTTGGAACAAACGTGATCCAGGGGACTTGGAGTGGACGTCAAGCAACAGAGGAGGCGGCCACAAGGGTGCTCGGCACGCCCCCTAGGATTGAGCGCGCCACCCACCCTCGTTGTAACGCCCGGATAATTAGGCTACAGTAAAACTCTCCTGATGATGCCATGTCATCTATGTTACTGTTGCTAATAAAGTGGTAGTTCAAAAACATTGCAAATTCAAAATGAATTAGCGACAAACACCCAAAGTTTTCAAAAGTAAAAAAAAATGTTCGGTGGGTGCCAAATATTGCAATGGTAATTATGGTGAAGTAAACACATTTTTAGAAAATGCCTAATTACTTTGAAATGAAATAAAACAGAAAAGGAAATAAACAAAAAGAAAAAGTGAAAATAAAACAAAAGGAAAACCCCCCAAACCCCCTGGGCCAACTGGCCTAGCTAAATGAGCCTGGCCGGCCCACCTGGCCCATCCGGCCGAACCGGCCCGCCTCCCCCTGTCACCTCCCTTCCCTGTTCCCCCGACCCGGGTCGGAACAGGGGCGCGTCCCCGCCGCACCCTCTCGCCGGCGACGACGAGTGGATAAGGGCGCCGACGCCGCGCCCCCTCGGTCTCTCCTCCCACTCGTCCCCACTCTTCCCTCGGCCCCCGCGCCTCCCCCCTCAGATCCACCTCGCTCTCTCCCTCGTTCCACACCACGTCCGAGCGCTGCCATGGACCCGCCGCCGTGAACGCACGGACACAGCCATCGCCTCGCCTCGCCAGCATGTCCGTCGGCTTCGTCATTGTCTTCCTCGTCCACCGGTGGCTACAGCTGGAGCTAGGAGGCGCTGCTGCAACGGTTCACCTCCTTCCACATCTCCGGTCGCCGCCGTTCTTCACCAACTCCGACGACGCCCCCTGCTGCTACTAAACCACCACGGGCCATCTTGCGTGCTGCACGGTGAGCTCCTCCGCACCTACTCCTTCTCGTTAAGCCCCTCGCGCATAGTAGCTACCTCATCATCGTTGCCGTGAGCCCGTCGCCGCGGATCGCCTCGCCGCCGTGGCCATGCTCTCCGTCGTGCTCGTCTGAGCACGGCATCGTGCTCCTGATGCTCACCGGAGCCCTACGCGCCCGCGCACTAGCCTCCCCGTGCCTCCTAGTGTGTTTCCCGCTGGGGACCTGACTGCGCCGCCGCCTGCGCGCGTCGCCGGCGCCCTTCCGGTGACCAAATGGTCACGGGGCCGAGCCCTTTGTGCTCTGCGCATCGCGCAGGTCCACCCTAGCCTTCCCATTCGCCCCGAAGCACGCTGTGTCGCCATCTTCATTTCACGCCCGAACCACCTCGCCGCCGACGAGCCCGTGGCGCTCGACTCCGGCCACTACCGCCACTACAACCATCCCCACTCACTCCGCCATCGTCTTGCCATTCGAACGCGACCGGTCCCGCTCGATTTGGTGCCCTATGGGCGAAACCCGCCACTCTCCCGAGCCGCGCCGCCACGGAAACGGACTCGCCGGCGTCTAAACGCCGGCTGGCTGATGTGGCATGTGTGGGGTCCACCCCCTGGGTCACTGCCTGTGGGCCTGGGGGCCCCAACTGGCCAAGTTGACCGGGTCAACTACGCTGATGTGGCAGCTACTGCCACTGACATGCGGGCCCGCGTTAGTTAAAACATTTTGTAAATAGATAAAATGCTAATTATTTCATTAATTAATTTAATTAACTAAACAGTCACTGACTACTGGGTCCCACCCACTAATTAACCCAATTATTAGTCTAAAACCCCCCTGTTATTACCCTGTCAATGACATGTGGGTCCCACTGGACCCACCTGTCTGGTTTGACTGGTCAACCGACCAGTTAACCTGCTGACATCACTCTGATGTCATGCCTACGTCATCACACACTGTTTTGGATAATGTTGGAATTAAATAAATAATTAAAATCAGAAAATGATTTAAATCTTTAGAAAATCATATCTTTTAATCCGTAACTCGGATGAAAATACTTTCTACATGAAAGTTGCTCAGAACGACGAGACGATTCCGGATACGCAACCCGTTCGTCCGCCACACCCCCCTAACCTATCGAACTCGCAACTTTCCCCCTCCGGCTCCTCTGCCCGAAAACACGGAACCCCGGGGATACCTCCCCGGATGTTGCCCCCCTTCACCCGTATCACCTCATACCGCGTTAGGGCACCTCTAGCACCGATACTTGTCATGTCATGCATCGCTATGCACCTGCTTGCTTAAATATTTATTGTTTCTTCCCCCTCTTCTCTCGCTAGACACCGAGACCGACGCTGCTGCTGCCCAGTTCGACTACGGAGTTGACGACCCCTCTCTCTTGCCAGAGCAACCAGGCAAGCCCCCCCCCCCTTGATCACCAGATATCGCCTATTCTCCTCTATACTGCTTGCATTAGAGTAGTGTAGCATGTTACTGCTTTCCATTGATCGTATTCTGATGCATAGCCTGACATTGTTGCTACATCTGTTGATACCTTACCTGCAATCCTAAATGCTTAGTATAGGATGCTAGTTTATCATCATTGGCCCTACATTCTTGTCAGTCTGCCTTGCTATACTATCGGGCCGTGATCACTTGGGAGGTGATCACGAGTATATACTATACATACATACATACTATACAGATGGTGACTAAAGTCGGGTCAGCTCGAAGAGTACCCGCGAGTGATTCACGGATTGGGGGCTGAAAGGACCTTTGTCCCGACGGCCCTCTGTGTGGATCTTTGTGGCGGAGCGACAGGGCAGGTTGAGACCGCCTAGGTGAGGGGTGGACCTGGCCCTGGTCGGCGTCCGCGGTTGCTTCATAATAACACGCTTAACGAGATCTTGGTATTTGATCTGAGTCTGGCCATTTGGTCTATACGCACTAACCATCTACGCGGGAGTAGTTATGGGTATCCCGGCGTCGTGGTATCAGCCGAATCCTTCGTGACGTCAGCGACTGAGTGGCGCGCGCCGGATTGGACTGGAACGCCACTAGGCTAGGTCTGCTTCCGGCCGCGTACGCAACGTGCAGGTGTGCAAAGGGCGATGGGCCCAGACCCCTGCGCCATAGGAGTTAGACCGGCGTGCTGACCTCTCTGTTGTGCCTAGGTGGGGCTGCGACGTGTTGGTCTTCCGAGGCCGAGCATGACCCAGGAAAGTGTGCCCGGCCAAATGGGATCGAGCGTGTTGGGTTATGTGGTGCACCCCTGCAGGGAAGTTTATCTATTCGAATAGCCGTGTCCCTCGGTAAAAGGATGACCCGGAGTTGTACCTTGACCTTATGATAACTAGAACCGGATACTTAATAAAACACACCCTTCCAAGTGCCAGATACAACCCGGTGATCGCTCTCTAACAGGGCGACGAGGGGAGGATTGCCGGGTAGGACTATGCTATGCGATGCTACTGGAGATGCTACTTGGCGATGCTACTTGGAGGACTTCAATCTACTCTCTTCTACATGCTGCAAGACGGAGGCTGCCAGAAGCGTAGTCTTCGATAGGACTAGCTATCCCCCTCTTATTCTGGCATTCTGTAGTTCAGTCCAGTGATATGGCCTCCTTACACATATACCCATGCATATGTAGTGTAGCTCCTTGCTTGCGAGTACTTTGGATGAGTACTCACGGTTGCTTTCTCCCCCTTTTCCCCCCTTTCCTTTCTTTATGGTTGTCGCAACCAGATGCTGGAGCCCAGGAGCTAGACGCCACCGTCGACGACGACTACTACACTGGAGGTGCCTACTACTACGTGCAGGCTGCTGACGACGACCAGGAGTAGTTAGGAGGATCCCAGGCAGGAGGCCTGCGCCTCTTTCGATCCGTATCCCAGTTTGTGCTAGCCTTCTTAAGGCAAACTTGTTTAACTTATGTCTGTACTCAGATATTGTTGCTTCCGCTGACTCGTCTATGATCGAGCACTTGTATTCGAGCCCTCGAGGCCCCTGGCTTGTATTATGATTCTTGTATGACTTATTTATGTTTTTAGAGTTGTGTTGTGATATCTTCCCGTGAGTCCCTGATCTTGATCGTACACGTTTGCGTGCATGATTAGTGTACGATTGAATCGGGGGCGTCACAAGTTGGTATCAGAGCCGACTGCCTGTAGGAATCCCCCTTCCACACTCCTTGGCCGAAGTCGAGTCTAGTCACTACAAAACTTTTACTAACATGGCTGTGTGCCTTACGGGCCCACGTCGCCATTGGGTGGTACTAGGATCTTTTACTCCTCGACCTTTACTCTGGGGCTCTGAACTCTCTCCTACTCGGGTTAAATGAATTTACTAACTCTAACATTAGGATCCCGTTACCATGTTCACCCCAAAGTTGGATAAGCCATAGTTATTCTGTAGGATAGTATTTTGAATAGTACCCACATTGTCATTTGACTCCATTGAAACATCTTTGTTTTCAGATGGAACCCACGAGGCAGGTCATGCGCCACACGGCGGCCATTGGTGCCTCAGGATCACCTGCTGTGCTAGCTGAGATGATGACCTATCTGGGTTATCGCTGGCACCCTGAGTACACCGTCTATGAGGAGTACCAGGATTTTAACCAGAAGTAGTACCGTGCCATCATCCACCTCTACTCTCGGGAGTATGACTCCACTACCGTGCTGCACACCGCTCATGGTGTTGGAGTGACCATCGAGATGGCAGTTCACGATGCTGCCTATGCTGCTCTGACACGTCTTCATGGAGAGTATCAGGCGTTGGACACTTCCCCTTTCAGGCACATTGCTATCGCATCCGATGTTGGTGCGGAGGGATACTACACTGCTGCCTACTCCACCGTCACTTGAGAGCCCTTCCACCATCAGAGACTGGTTCTGCATGCTGATGGGTTGGACCGAGCTAACCGAGCTCTTCGCCATGAGTTGTACACCACTCGTCCGCACCTTTACAGGGCTCTGACGCTGTTGCACCCCTTTGTTCTATCTAGACAGCTACCGCGTTCTGCGATCTACCCAGCCAGGACCGTGATGCCCGATGGTGTCGGTTGGCCAGAGGTGAGAGGCTACTCTCCCGCACCTGGTCCTCTTCTGCCACCTGAGCATCGGGTTCTACACCAGAGTATCCGCGGCCCCCAGGCCGCTGACGTGGACTATTCGTTGCCTCACTACCAGTTGTCGGGCTACGACTACCTCCACAGTACCTCCTGGGACTGATGTAGTCTTGCTTATTAGTATTAGATGCATTCGCCGTGAGCCTGCGTGCCGCCTATGATGTCTTAGTCTATGTACTGAAATCTGTGTACCGCACTCTATGCATGATCCCTTTTGTAAGATATGCCGGCTACCATGAAGTATCTATCGTGCTGCTTTCATTATGCATGTTTCATCATGAATGATTCTTGTCCTTTGCAAATTTCTAAATTGCTGAACTACCCCTGTTATATATTAGTAGGATGGTTAGACCAGCTAGTCGTGGTCGTGGTGGCGACTTCCCACCCCCACCTGAGTACATGGCTGGTATGATCCAACAGCTTGAGATGAATCGCCAGTTCATGGAGAATGTGATGGCTCAGTTCCCTTGCCCCAATATGAACGAGCAGCCAGCCCAAGTGACTCTGCAGGATTTCATGCGCCTCAACCCAACCGTGTACCGCAGCTCAACTCAGCCGCTGGATGCTGATGACTGGCTCCGTGACATCACCTATGAGATGGAGTCTACTGAAGTAGCCCCTGCCCGCTATGTCACCTTTGCTTCCTTCTTTCTGAAGGGACCCGTAGCTCAATGGTGGGACAGCCACAGGCGTACTCTGCCAGTTGGGACAATCATCACCTGGCCAGACTTTCAAGCTGCCTTTCGTGCCCGCTTTATTCCTCAGGGGATCATGGACAGGAAGAAGCGTGAATTCCGCAACCTCACCCAGGGCAACAAAACTGTGGAAGCTTATCAGCGGGAGTTTCTGGACTTATCCCGCTATGCTGAAGAAGACATTGCAACTGATGCTCGCAGACAGGAGAAGTTCCATGACGGCCTTCAAGCTGACATCAAGCTCGCACTTTTAGTGCACGACTTTGCTGATTTCGCCACCTTGGTGAACAAGGCCATCAATGTCGAAACTGGTCTGCAGGAATACCAGAGCTCTCACAGGCGCAGCCGTGACACGGGCTCATCTTCAGGCCCGTCCTCGCAGAAGCGCAAGATATGGATTCCCAACAGCATGTACCAGCCAAATGCACCTGCCCGAAGGCAGTCTTATGCAGCACCTCGTCTGCCTACTGCTCCAACTAGGCAGCCAAGGCTTCCAGCTCCACCACCCCAAGCTCCTGTTCCTACTCCCGAGAATGGTTTGTGCTTCAGGTGCGGACAACTAGGGCACCGTGCTAGGGAAAGCAACCAGAAACAGAATCAACTGGCCCTTCCAGCAACTGGCCGTGGGAACAACCAGCCCCGCAACAACAATGCCAAGTCCTATGGTCGTGTTCATGCCAACCACGTTGATCTGAACGAAGCTCAAGACCAGCCTGCTACTGTGATGGGTACACTCCTCGTAAATTCAGTACTTGCATCTGTTTTATTCGATCAGGAGCATCACATTCATTCATGTCAGAGGATTTTGCATATAAGCACGACATTAAGTGTGAGGAGATGAACACTTCGGTAGTGGTAAAAACCCCCGTGGGACAATGTCAAACCTCCATGGTTGGCGTCCACGTCCCCGTGGAAATCGAAGGGCTGGAATTCTATGCTTCACCCATTATCCTGAAGACGTCTAACATCGACCTCATTTTGGGGATGGATTGGTTGAAGGCGCATACCGCTTCTATCGTTTGCACCACTAAGACCGTCCATCTACTACACCCTTTAGATGAAATAGTTACATACCAAGCTCACCTGGTGCAAAATGCCGAGGCACGACTTTATGCATTGAATGCATTGAACTCTGCACCACTCGAGGGCATTGAAAACATTCCCGTCGTGCGTGACTTCCTCGACGTCTTTCCTGAAGAACTTCCAGGGATTCCCCCTGCTAGAGCTGTTGGATTCGTCATCGACTTGAAACCAGGCACCATTCCTATCGCCAAACGTCCCTACAAGATGCCGCCGCATGAACTCCTTGAGCTTAAGGAGGAAATCGATAAGTCTCTTCGAAGTGGTTTCATTCGCCCAAGTTGCTCTCCTTGGGGAGCACCTTCTCTCTTTGTTAAGAAGAAGGATGGGACAAACCGATTGGTCCAAGACTATCGCCCTATTAATCAAGCTACCATTCAGAATAAGTACCCTCTTCCTCGGATCAATGATCTGTATGATCAGCTGGCTGGTTCATCAGTGTTCTCTAAACTTGACTTGAGGTTGGGTTACCACCAGATCCGTGTTCGTGAAGAGGATATACCCAAGACCGCATTTGTGACTCGTTATGGTTCATACGAGTACACCGTCATGTCTTTCGGCTTAACCAATGCTCCAGCCACCTTCTCTCGCCCGATGAACTATATATTCATGGATTACCTCAACAAGTTCGTCGTGGTTTATCTGGATGATATCCTGGTATTTTCCAAGAATGAAGAAGAACATGCTGAACATCTTCGTCTTGTGCTGGAAAAGCTACGAGAGCATCAGCTTTACGCCAAGTTCTCCAAATGTGAATTCTGGCTTCCTGAAGTAACCTATCTTGGGCATGTCATCTCTAAGGATGGTATTGCCGTCAACCCTGAACGAGTTCAGGCTATTCTTGATTGGACTCCTCCGAAGAACATTAAGCAAGTCAGAAGTTTTCTCGGTCTCGCCAGCTATTGCTGTCGATTCGTCGAGAACTTCTCCAAGATTGCCAGGCCTCTGACTAACCTGTTGCATAAGGGCGTCAAGTTCCAATGGACAGATAAATGTCAGGAAAGTTTTCAGGCACTCAAAGACAAGTTGACTTATGCCCCAGTACTAGCTCCTCCTGATACTAAGAAGGACTTCGTCATTTACTGCGACGCTTCTCGTCAAGGGTTAGGCTGTGTCCTAATGCAAGACCGCAAAGTGATTGCCTATGCCTCTCGGCAATTGTGCCCTCACGAAGAGAACTACCCCGTTCACGACCTCGAGCTTGCTGCTGTCATTCATGCACTGAAGCAGTGGCGACATTACCTTCTCGGTAATCGTTGCGAGATCTTCACTGACCATCAAAGTCTGAAGTATATGTTTACCCAGCCAGACCTGAACCTCCATCAGCAGCGATGGATGGAGATTGTTGCAAACTTTGACTTGGGTATTTCCTATACACCAGGCAAGGCTAATGTAATGGCTGATGCTTTGAGCCGCAAGTCTTACTGCAACCACCTCCAGATTCACAAGGTTCAGCCCTCACTTGTTGAAGAATTTCGAAAGCTGAACCTCCATATTGTTCCTCCGGGTGCACTTGCTCCCCCTCCTAAGGAGTTCCGCAAGATGAACCTCCATGTTGTTCCCAGGGGTTCTCTCAATACCCTGGTTGCGAAACCAGATCTTGTGGACACCATCAAATGGATACAGAAATGTGACGATGAAGTCCACAAGATTAAGCGCGACCTCAAAGAAGGAAAGCCCTCATTCTTCACTGTTGCTGATGATGGCACCTTATTCTTCAAAGGTCGCCTAGTAGTTCCGAGTAAGAGGGAAAACCTGGATATGACTCAGAAGGTTATGAAAGAAGCTCATGATACGCCTCTATGTATCCATCCTGGTAGTACAAAGATGTACCAAGACATCCGTCAGAGATTCTGGTGGTCTAATATGAAGCAAGACATTGCTCGCTATGTTGCTGAGTGTGACGTTTGCCGTCGTATCAAAGCAGAACATCAAAGGCCTGCTGGAACTCTGCAACCTATCTCTATTCCTGAATGGAAATGGGACCATGTCGAGATGGACTTCGTCACTCGATTTCCCAAATCGCAAAAGGGTAATGATTCTATTCTCGTCGTCATTGACCGGATTTCTAAAGTTGCACATTTTCTGGCGGTCAGAGAAACGATCACTGCTAGTCAGCTTGCAACTCTCTACATGTCCAGAATTGTTTCACTTCACGGTATTCCGCTGGTTATCAGTTTGGACCGTGGCAGCTTATTCACTTCAAGATTCTGGGCAAGTTTCCAAGAAGCTATGGGAACTCATCTATCATTCAGTACTGCTTTTCATCCTCAGTCGCAAGGGCAAGTTGAACGTGTCAACCAAGTTCTCGAAGACATGCTTCGAGCTTGTGTTATTTCCTTCGGCAAGAAATGGGAGGAATCTCTCCCGTATGCTGAGTTCTCTTATAATAATAGCTATCAAGCTAGTCTGAAGATGGCCCCCTTCGAAGTGTTATATGGACAAAAGAGCCGAACCCCTCTGCACTGGTCAGAAACTGGGGAACGTCCACTCTTTGGTTCGGATATTATCCAACATGCCGAAGAACAAGTCCGTATTATTCGCGAGAATCTCAAGACTGCTCAGTCACGTCAGAAGAGTCAGTATGACCGTAAACATAAGGACATGGTCTATCAGCCTGGCGAAAAGGCCTATCTTCGCGTCACACCAATGAAGGGTGCTCACCGCTTCGGGATCAAGGGAAAGCTAGCTCCTCGCTATATTGGCCCATTCACTATTCTCGAAAGGCGTGGAAAAGTGGCATACCAACTGGAGCTTCCGCCGAACCTTTCTCAGGTTCACGATGTGTTCCACATGTCACAGCTACGCCGTTGCTTCAAGGACCCAATCCGAGGAGTGGATCATGAAGTGCTCGAATTGCAACAGGACCTCTCCTATAAAGAACATCCGGTCCGCATTCTCGACCAAGCTGAACGCCGCACACGCCAGAAGGCGATCAAGTTCCTCAAAGTCCAGTGGCCGCACCATTCTGAAGATGAAGCCACTTGGGAACGCGAGGATCGCCTACGTGAGGAATACCCCGCTCTGTTTCCTTCTACCTCCTAAATCTCGGGACGAGATTTCTTGTAGTGGAGGAGATTTGTAACGCCCGGATAATTAGGCTATAGTAAAACTCTCCTGATGATGCCATGTCATCTATGTTACTGTTGCTAATTAAGTGGTAGTTCAAAAACATTGCAAATTCAAAATGAATTAGCGACAAACACCCAAAGTTTTCAAAAGTCAAAACAAAAATGTTCGGTGGGTGCCAAATATTGCAATGGTAATTATGGTGAAGTAAACACATTTTTAGAAAATGCCTAATTACTTTGAAATGAAATAAAACAGAAAAGGAAATAAACAAAAAGAAAAAGTGAAAATAAAACAAAAGGAAAACCCCCCAAACCCACTGGGCCAACTGGCCTAGCTAAATGAGCCTGGCCGGCCCACCTGGCCCATCCGGCCGAACCGGCCCGCCTCCTCCTGTCGCCTCCCTTCCCTGTTCCCCCGACCCGGGTCGGAACAGGGGCGCGTCCCCGCCGCACCCTCTCGCCGGCGACGACGAGTGGATAAGGGCGCCGACGCCGCGCCCCCTCGGTCTCTCCTCCCACTCGCCCTCACTCTTCCCTCGGCCCCCGCGCCTCCCCCCTCAGATCCACCTTGCTCTCTCCCTCGTTCCCCACCACGTCCGAGCGCTGCCATGGACCTGCCGCCGTGAACGCACGGACACAGCCATCGCCTCGCCTCACCAGCGTGTCCGTCGGCTTCGCCATCGTCTTCCTCGTCCACCGGTGGCTACAGCTGGAGCTAGGAGGCACTTCTGCAACGGTTCACCTCCTTCCACATCTCCGGTCGCCGCCGTTCTTCACCAACTCCGACGATGCCCCCTGCTGCTACTAAACCACCACGGGCCATCTTGCGTGCCGCACGGTGAGCTCCTCCACCCTCCTGCTCCTTCTCGTTAAGCCCCTCGCGCATAGTAGCTACCTCATCGTCGTGGCCATGAGCCCGTCGCCGCGGATCGCCTCGCCACCGTGGCCATGCTCTCCGTCGCGCTCGTCTGAGCACGGCATCATGCTCTTGATGCTCACCGGAGCCCTACGCGCCCGCGCACTAGCCTCCCCGTGCCTCCTAGCGTGTTTCCCGCCGGGGACCCGACTGCGCCGCCGCCTGCGCGCGTCGCCGGCGCCCTTCCGGTGACCAAATGGTCACGGGGCCGAGCCCTTTGTGCTCTGCGCGTCGCGCAGGTCCACCCTAGCCTTCCCATTCGCCCCGAAGCGTGCTGTGTCGCCATCTTCATTTCACGCCCGAACCACCTCGCCACCGACGAGCCCGTGGCGCTCGACTCCGGCCACCACCGCCTCTACAACCACCCCCACTCACTCCGCCGTCGTCTTGCCGTTCGAACGCGACCGGTCCCGCTCGATTTGGTGCCCTATGGGAGAAACCCGCCACTCTCCCGAGCCGCGCCGCCGCGGAAACGGACTCGCCGGCATCTAAATGCCGACCGGTTGATGTGGAATGCGTGGGGTCCACCCCCTGGGTCACTGCCTGTGGGCCTGGGGGCCCCAACTGGCCAAGTTGACCGGGTCAACTACGCTGATGTGGCAGCTACTGCCACTGACATGCGGGCCCGCGTCAGTTAAAACATTTTGTAAATAGATAAAATGCTAATTATTTCATTAATTAATTTAATTAACTAAACAGTCACTGACTACTGGGTCCCACCCACTAATTAACCCAATTATTAGTCTAAAACCCCCCTGTTATTACCCTGTCAATGACATGTGGGTCCCACTGGACCCACCTGTCTGGTTTGACTGGTCAACCGACCAGTTAACCTGCTGACATCACTCTGATGTCATGCCTACGTCATCACACACTGTTTTGGATAATGTCGGAATTAAATAAATAATTAAAATCAGAAAATGATTTAAATCTTTAGAAAATCATATCTTTTAATCCGTAACTGGGATGAAAATACTTTCTACATGAAAGTTGCTCAGAATGACGAGACGATTCCGGATACGCAACCCGTTCGTCCGCCACACCCCCCTAACCTATCGAACTCGCAACTTTCCCCCTCCGGCTCCTCTGCCCGAAAACACGGAACCCCGGGGATACCTCCCCGGATGTTGCCCCCCTTCACCCGTATCACCTCATACCGCGTTAGGGCACCTCTAGCACCGATACTTGTCATGTCATGCATCGCTATGCACCTGCTTGCTTAAATATTTATTGTTTCTTCCCGCTCTTCTCTCTCTAGACACCGAGACCGACGCTGCTGCTGCCCAGTTCGACTACGGAGTTGACGACCCCTCTCTCTTGCCAGAGCAACCAGGCAAGCCCCCCCCCCCCTTGATCACCAGATATCGCCTATTCTCCTCTATACTGCTTGCATTAGAGTAGTGTAGCATGTTACTGCTTTCCATTGATCCTATTCTGATGCATAGCCTGACATTGTTGCTACATCTGTTGATACCTTACCTGCAATCCTAAATGCTTAGTATAGGATGCTAGTTTATCATCATTGGCCCTACAATCTTGTCAGTCTGCCTTGCTATACTATCGGGTCGTGATCACTTGGGAGGTGATCACGGGTATATACTATACATACATACATACTATACAGATGGTGACTAAAGTCGGGTCAGCTCGAAGAGTACCCGTGAGTGATTCACGGATTGGGGGCTGAAAGGACCTTTGTCCCGACGACCCTCTGTGTGGATCTTTGTGGCGGAGCGACAGGGCAGGTTGAGACCGCCTAGGTGAGGGGTGGGCCTGGCCCTGGTCGGCGTCCGCGGTTGCTTCATAATAACACGCTTAACGAGATCTTGGTATTTGATCTGAGTCTGGCCATTTGGTCTATACGCACTAACCATCTACGCGGGAGTAGTTATGGGTATCCCGGCATCGTGGTATCAGCCGAAGCCTTCGTGACGTCAGCGACTGAGTGGCGTGCGCCGGATTGGACTGGAATGCCACTAGGCTAGGTCTGCTTCCGGCCGCGTACGCAACGTGCAGGTGTGCAAAGGGCGATGGGCCCAGACCCCTACGCCATAGGAGTTAGACCGGCGTGCTGACCTCTCTGTTGTGCCTAGGTGGGGCTGTGACATGTTGATCTTCCGAGGCCGGGCATGACCCAGGAAAGTGTGTCCGGCCAAATGGGATCGAGCGTGTTGGGTTATGTGGTGCACCCCTGCAGAGAAGTTTATCCATTCGAATAGCCGTGTCCCTCGGTAAAAGGATGACCCGGAGTTGTACCTTGACCTTATGATAACTAGAACCGGATACTTAATAAAACACACCCTTCCAAGTGCCAGATACAACCCGGTGATCGCTCTCTAACAGGGCGACGAGGAGAGGATTGCCGGGTAGGACTATGCTATGCGATGCTACTGGAGATGCTACTTGGAGATGCTACTTGGAGGACTTCAATCTACTCTCTTCTACATGCTGCAAGATGGAGGCTGCCAGAAGCGTAGTCTTCGATAGGACTAGCTATCCCCTTCTTATTCTGGCATTCTGTAGTTCAGTCCACTGATATGGCCTCCTTACACATATACCCATGCATATGTAGTGTAGCTCCTTGCTTGCGAGTACTTTGGATGAGTACTCACGGTTGCTTTCTCCCCCCTTTCCCCCCTTTCCTTTCTTTCTGGTTGTCGCAACCAGATGCTGGAGCCCAGGAGCCAGACGCCACCGTCGACGACGACTACTACACTAGAGGTGCCTACTACTACGTGCAGGCTGCTGACGACGACCAGGAGTAGTTAGGAGGATCCCAGGCAGGAGGCCTGCGCCTCTTTCGATCTGTATCCCAGTTTGTGCTAGCCTTCTTAAGGCAAACTTGTTTAACTTATGTCTGTACTCAGATATTGTTGCTTCCGCTGACTCGTCTATGATCGAGCACTTGTATTCGAGCCCTTGAGGCCCCTGGCTTGTATTATGATGCTTGTATGACTTATTTATGTTTTTAGAGTTGTGTTGTGATATCTTCCCGTGAGTCCCTGATCTTGATCGTACACATTTGCGTGCATGATTAGTGTATGATTGAATTGGGGGCGTCACACTCGTGGGCCCCTCGAGCATCCACCGACCTACTTCTTCCTACTATATATACCCACGTACCCTGAAAACATCGAGGAGCACCACAAAAACCTAATTCCATCGCCGCAACCTTCTGTATCCGCGAGATCCCATCTTGGAGCCTTCGCCGGCGCTCCGTCGGAGGGCGAATCGACCATGGAGGGCCTCTACATCATCTCCAAGGCCTCTCCGATGAGTTGTGAGTAGTTTACCACCGACCTTCTGGTCCATAGTTATTAGCTAGATGGCTTCTTCTCTCTCTTTGAATCTCAATACAAAGTTCTCCTCGATCTTCTTGGAGATCTATTCGATGTAACTCTTTTTGCAGTGTGTTTGTCGAGATCCGATGAATTGTGGGTTTATGATCAAGTTTATCTATGAGAAATATTTGAATCTCCTCTGAATTCTTTTATGTGTGATTAAGTTATCTTTGCAAGTCTCTTCGAATTATTAGTTTGGTTTGTCCTACTAGATTGATCTTTCTTGCAATGGGAGAAGTGCTTAGCTTTGGGTTCAGTCTTCCGGTGTCCTTTCTCAGTGACATCAGGGGTAGCAAGGAACATATTGTATTGTTTCCATCGAGGATAAAAACATGGGGTTTATATCATATTGCATGAGTTTATCCCTCTACATCATGTCATCTATCTTAATGCGTTACTCCGTTCTTCATGAACTTAATACTCTAGATGCAGGCAGGAGTCAGTCGATGTGTGGAGTAATAGTAGTAGATGCAGGCAGGATTCAGTCTACTTGTCACGGACGTGATGCCTATATACATGATCATGCCTAGATAATCTCATAACTATGCGCTTTTCTATCAATTGCTCGACAGTAATTTGTTCACCCACCGTAATACTTATGCTACCTTGAGAGAAGCCACTAGTGAAACCTATGGCCCCCGGGTCTATCTTTTATCATATAAGTTTTCCATCTACTTTTATTTGCATCTTTTACTTTCCAATCTTTATCATAAAAATACCAAAAATATTTATCTTATCTTATTATCTCTATCAGATCTCACTTTCGCAAGTGACCGTGAAGGGATTGACAACCCCTTTACTGCGTTGGTTGCGAGGTTCTTGTTTGTTTGTGTAGGTGCGTGGGACTTTTGAGGAGCCTCCTACTGGATTGATACCTTGGTTCTCAAAAACTGAGGGAGATACTTACGCTACTTTGCTGCATCACCCTTTCGTCTTCAAGGAAAACCAATGCAAGCTCAAGACGTAGCAGCGGTGTACCGGGATGTGCAATGAATCAAGAGTGACATGTATGAAAATCATGAACGGTGGCTTTGCCACCAATACGATGTCAACTACATGATCATGGAAAGCAATATGACAGTGATGGAGCGTGTCATAATAAACGGAACGGTGGAAAGTTGCATGGAAATATATCTCGGAATGGCTATGGAAATGCCATAATAGGTAGGTATGGTGGTTGTTTTGAGGAAGGTATATGGTGGGTGTATCATACCGGCGAAAGGTGCACGGTATTAGAGAGGCTAGCAATGGTGGAAGGGTGAGAGTGCGTATAATCCATGGACTCAACATTAGTCATAAAGAACTCACATACTTATTGCAAAAACCTATTAGTTATCGAAATGAAGTACTACGTGCATGCTCCTAGGGGGATAGATTGGTAGGAAAAGACCACCGCTCGTCCCCGACCGCCACTCATAAGGAAGACAATCAATAAATAAATCATGCTCCGACTTCATCACATAACGGTTCACCATACGTGCATGCTACGGGAATCACAAACTTTAACACAAGTATCTGTCAAATTCACAACTACTTAACTAGAATGACTCTAATATCACCATCTTCATATCTCAAAACAATCATAAGGAATCAAACTTCTCATAATATTCAATGCACTTTATATGATAGTTTTTATTATACCCATCTTGGATGCTCATCCTATTAGGACTAGTTTTATAGCCAAAGCAAATTACCATGCTGTTCTAAAAGACTCTCAAAATAATATAAGTGAAGCATGAGAGATCAATAATTTTTATAAAATAAAACCACCACTGTGCTCTAAAAATATATAAGCACTAGAGCAAAATTATCTAGCTCAAAAGATATAAGTGAAGCACATAGAGTATTCTAATAAATTCCGATTCATGCGTGTCTCTCCAAAAGGTGTGTATGATAACCCACAAGTATAGGGGATCGCAACAGCTTTCGAGGGTAGAGTATTCAACCCAAATTTATTGATTCGACACAAGGAGAGCCAAAGAATATTCTCAAGTATTAGCAGTTGAGTTGTCAATTCAACCACACCTGGATAACTTAGTATCTGCAGCAAAGTATTTAGTAGCAAAGTAGTATGATAGTTATGGTAACAGTGGCAAAAGTAATGGTAGCAGTTTTGTAGTAATTGCAACGGTAGCAATGGAAAAGTAAATAAGCGAAGCACAATATGTGAAAAGCTCGTAGGCATTGGATCAGTGATGGATAATTATGTCGGATGCGATTCCTCATGTAATAGCTATAACATAGGGTGACACAAAACTAGCTCCAGTTCATCAATGTAATGTAGGCATGTATTCCGAATATAGTCATACGTGCTTATGGAAAAGAACTTGCATGACATCTTTTGTCCTACCCTCCCGTGGCAGCGGGGTCCTAGTGGAAACTAAGGGATATTAAGGCCTCCTTTTAATAGAGTACCGGACCAAACCATTAACATGTAGTGAATACATGAACTCCTCAAACTACGGTCATCACCGAGAAGTATCCCGATTATTGTCACTTCGGGGTTGTCGGATCATAACACATAATAGGTGACTATAGACTTGCAAGATAGGATCAAGAACTCACATATATATTCATGAAAACATAATAGGTTCAGATCTGAAATCATGGCACTCGGGCCCTAGTGACATGCATTAAGCATAGCAAAGTCATAGCAACATCAATCTCAGAACATAGTGGATATTAGGGATCAAACCCTAACAAAAGTAACTTGATTACATGGTAAATATCATGCAAACCATCACCGTCCAACAAGCCTACAATGGAATTACTCACGCACAGAGGTGAGCATCATGAAATTTGTGATGGAGGATGGTTGATGATGATGACGGCGATGAATCCCCCTCTCCGGAACCCCGAACGGACTCTAGATCAGCCCTCCCAAGAGAGATTAGGGCTTGGCGGTGGCTCCGTATCGTAAAACGCGATGAAACTTTCTCTCTGATTTTTTCTCCGCGAAACGGAATATATAGAGTTGGAGTTGAGATCGATGGAGCATCAGGGGGCCCACGAGACAGGGGGCGCGCCTAGGGGTAGGGGGCACGCCCCCCACCCTCGTGGATAGGGTGTGGGCCCCTGGCCTTGATTCTTTTGCCAGTATTTTTTATATTTTCCAAAAGTTATCTCCGTGGATTTTCAGGTCATTCCGAGAACTTTTGTTTTCTGCACAATAAACAACACCATGGCAGTTCTGCTGAAAACAGTGTCAGTCCGGATTAGTTCATTCAAATCATGCAAATTTGGTTCCAAAACAAGGCCAAAAGTGTTTGGAAAAGTAGATACGTTGGAGACGTATCAACTCCCCCAAGCTTAAACCTTTGCTTGTCCTCAAGCAATTCAGTTGATAAACTGACAGTGATAAAGAAAAACTTTTACAAACTCTGTTTTCTCTTGTTGTTGTAAATATGTAAAGCCAGCATTCAAGTTTTCAGCAAAGATTATGAACTAACTATATTCATAGTAACACTTAGGTCTCATGTTTACTCATATCAATGGCATAATCAGCTAGTGAGCAATAATAATAAATCTCAGATGACAACACTTTCTCAAAACAATCATAATATGATATAACAAGATGGTATCTCGCTAGCCCTTTCTGACACCGCAAAACATAAATGCAGAGCACCTTTAAAGATCAAGGACTGACTAAGCATTGTAATTCATGGTAAAAGAGATCCAGTCAAGTCATACCCAATATAAACTAATAGTAATGAATGCAAATGCCAGTGTGCTCTCCAGTGGGTGCTTTTTAATAAGAGGATGGTGACTCAACATAAAGTAAATAGATAGGCCCTTCGCAGAGGGAAGTAGGGATTTGTAGAGGTGCCAGAGCTCGATTTTAAAATAGAGATGAATAACATTTTGAGTGGCATACTTTCACTGTCAACGCAACAACTATGAGATGGCGATATCTTCCATGCTACATACATTATAGGCAGTTCCCAAACAGAATGGTAAAAGTTTATACTCCCCCACCACCAACAAGCATCAATCCATGGCTTGCTCAAAACAACGAGTGCCTCCAACTAACAACAGCCCTGGGGGAGTTTTGTTTTAATTATTTTGATTTTCTTTGATATTTTTGATCATGGGACTGGGCATCCCAGTTACCGGCCTTTTTCTCGTGAATGAGGAGCGGAGTCCACTCCTCTTGAGAATAACCCACCTAGCATGGAAGATACAGACAACCCTTGTTGAAACATGAGCTGCTCGAGCATACAAAATAGAATTTCATTTGGAGGTTTGGAGTTTGGCACATACAAATTTACTTGGAACGGCAGGTAGATACCGCATATAGGAAGGTATGGTGGACTCATATGGAATAACTTTGGGGTTTATGGAGTTCGGATGCACAAGCAGTATTCCCGCTTAGTACAGGTGAAGGCTAGCAAAAGACTGGGGAGCGACAAACTGAGAGAGCGACAACAGTCATGAACATGCATTAAAATTAATCTACACCAGGTGCAAGCATGAGTAGGATATAATCCACCATGAACATAAATATCGTGAAGGCTATGTTGATTTGTTTTCAAGTACATGCGTGAACATGTGCCAAGTCGAGTCACTCAATTCATTCAAAGGAGGATACCATCCCATCATACCACATCATAACCATTTTAATAGCATGTTGGCACGCAAGGTAAACCATTATAAACTCATAGCTAATTAAGCATGGCATAAGCAACTATAATCTCTAAGGCCGCGCTTGGTTCGTCATTTCTCCGCCGAATTTATTTTCCACCTGTAACCTCTTACACCCGTATTAAACTGGCCACCCGTAAAAATCGGGCGGAAAGAAAACGGAGCGTGGGAGATGTGTATTAGTTTTCCAGGCGGAAGGCACTAACCGGCCATTTTTTCTGGATCTAAACAACCAACCAAGCGGCTGTTTTGAAAAGCACGTATGGATTTTCCGGCTGGATGTTTTACGACTGTAATCGTCCCTGAAACGACAATCCAATCACGCCCTAAATGTCATTGCAAACATGTTTACTCATAATAGGCTGAATCAGGAACGATGAACTCATCATATTTACAAAAACAAAAGAGGTCGAGTTCATACCAGCTTCTCTCATCTCAATCAGTCCATCATATATCGTCATTATTGCCTTTCACTTGCACGACCGAACAGTGTGTATAATAATAATAGTGCACATGCATTGGACTAAGCTAGAATATGCAAGCATTCGATTCAAGAGAGAAGACAAACTAATATGGGCTCTAAGTTAAATCAACAATCATGCATATGAGAGCCACTAAACATTTTCAATATGGTCTTCTACTCTTGACCCCCAAAGGAAAGAAAAGAAAATAAAACTATTTACACGGGAAAGATCCCAACAAGCAAAAGAAGAACGGGAAATCTTTTTGGGTTTTCATTTTAATTACTACTACAAGCATGGAAATTAAACTAACTAATTTTTTTGGTTTTTCTTAAGGTTTAACAAACACACAAGAAGAAGGCTAGAAAAAGAAATTAAACTAGCATGGATAGTACAATGAAAGAGTATGAGCACCGACAACTAGAATAGTGTGTTAACATGAATGTAAAGTTGGTGAGAAATACGTACTCCCCCAAGCTTAGGCTTTTGGCCTAAGTTGGTCTAATGCCAAGGATAGCCTGGCTGATATCCGAAGTTATAGCTGGGTCGTACTGAGATGCAGCAGCCAAAGCATCCTGAGCTGCGGCATGTTGACGAGCTGCCTCCGCTCTCCCCTCGTGTTCGGCTGCCTCGTCCCTGGTAACAACATATCTTCGTTTTGCCTGGTAATCAAAAAGGGAAGGAGCAGGGAGAGTAACATGGACAGCGCGACGTCTGTCAAAGATTAGTCGATACTGGAGGAATTGTTCATTCCTCAAAAGAAAACGATGTCTGACCATCGCGTCAGAATCTAAATAAGCAGGAGGCAACTCCATATCCTCCTCTTGAGGGGATATACCAAGATAATTAGCAACACGGGTCGCATAAATCCCTCCAAATAAATCTCCATATATACCATTATTATGCAACCTACGTGCAACTATTGCCCCCAAGTTGTAATCTTTATTACCTAACACAGCACTCTCGAGGACACAAAGATCAGGGACACACATGTGACATGCTTCATCTTTACCGTTAATGCATCTACCAATGAAGAGAGCAAAATAATGTATAGCAGGAAAGTGAATGCTCCCTATGGTAGCTTGTGCTATGTCCCTAGATTCTCCCACAGTAATACTAGCAAGGAAATCTTTATATTCAGATTTGTGGGGTTCATGAACATTGCCCCACTGCGGGAGTTTGCAGGCAGTAGTAAAATCTTCTAGGTCCATGGTATAAGATTCATCATAAATATCAAACGGGACATTTTGAGAATTACACGGAGATGAAAATTTAAACCTTCTCACTAATGAATCAGTCAATTGGTAGTACTGAGGACACTTATCTTGTATGAAGTCCTCAAGATTAGCATTACGCACATATGCGTCAAATTCATACTTAATGCTTGCATTGACCATAAAATCCTCTGACAGCCATTCACAAGCCCGCACTTCTGCTTCCCTTGGTGGTTCATCGTCTTGCTCGTGCATAGCACGCCTAGGTACTCTCTTAGTTGAGGAACCACCTTGGTACATTCTCCTGGAGATACTTCTTTCTCTGAAAAATTTATGAAATTTTTAGTAACTTCAAAATAAAAGTGAATCAAACTAAACAAGATTGGTAGCAACTACTCCCACTAGTGCCTAGAGCCTATATCATGCATTAGAATTACTTGGGACCTTATAAATTTGACATGCAAGCTCAAGAACAGGGTCACCTATGCAGCAAAAATTTGTAATGAATAAAGCACTAGAACAAAAACTAATTGGACCAATGGAGGAGTCACATGCCAAGCAACAGTCTCCCAAAGCAGTTTTGTGAATGGAGCTTTGAGCAAGGAGATCGAAAATCGCAGCAAAGTAAGCTAGAACTCGTGTCTGAGCTGGATGGGGTTTTTTTGGGAGGAAGATGGAGTGTGTGGGTGCAGGAATAAGTGGAGGGGGGCCACCGTGGGCCCATGAGACAGGGCGGCGCGCCCAGGGGGAGTGGGCACGCCCTCCACCCTCGTGGCCAGGTGCTTGCGCCCCTGCTGTGTTCTTAGTGCCTAGAATCCTCAAATATTCCATAAAAATCATACTAAATTTGCAGGGCATTTGGAGCACTTTTATTTTGGGATATTTTTTATTGCACGGATAATTCAGAAAACAGACAGATAATACTATTTTTGCTTTATTTATTCGAAATAACAGAAAGTAAAAAGAGGGTACAAAAGGTTGTGCCTTCTAGTTTCATCCATCGCACGATCATCAAAATGAATCCACTAGCAAGGTTGATCAAGTCTTGTTAACAACTCATTCCGAATAACATGGAACCGGAGAAATTTCGAATAACACTAGGTTACCTCAACAGGGATATGCACATCCCCAATAATAAGAATATCACACTTTTTCTTGACAGTAGGAAGAGGAAATTCAAAACCTCCAAGAATGATAGTTGGACTTTTTCCAACAGAATTGATACTATGAACTTGAGGTTGTTTCCTCGGAAAGTGTACCGTATGCTCATTACCATTAACATGAAAAGTGACATTGCCTTTGTTGCAATCAATAACAACCCCTGCAATATTCAAAAAGGGTCTACCAAGGATAATCGACATACTATCGTCCTCGAGAATATCAAGAATAACAAAGTCCGCTAAGATAGTGACATTTGCAACTACAACAGGCACATCCTCACAAATGCCGACAGGTATGGCAGTTGATTTATCGGCCATTTGCAAAGATATTTCAGTAGGTGTCAACTTATTCAATTCGAGTCTACGATATAAAGAGAGAGGCATAACACTAACACTGGCTCCAAGATCACATAAAGCAGTTTTAACATAATTTCTTTTAATGGAGCATGGTATAGTTGGTACCCCTGGATCTCCAAGTTTCTTTGGTATTCCACCCTTAAAAGTGTAATTAGCAAGCATGGTGGAAATTTCAGCTTCCGATATCTTTCTTTTATTTGTAATGATATCCTTCATATATTTAGCATAAGGATTTAATTTAAGCATATCAGTTAAGCGCATACATAAGAAGATAGGTCTATTCATTTCAGCAAAACGCTCAAAATCCTCATCATCCTTTGTCTTGGATGGTTTAGGAGGAAAGGGCATGGGTTTCTGAACCCATGGTTCTCTTTCTTTACCGTGCTTCCTAGCAACAAAGTCTCTCTTATCATAACGTTGATTTTTTGATTGTGGGTTATCAAGAACAACAGCAGGTTCAACCTCTACATCATTGGTATTGCTAGGTTGAGCATCAACATGAACATTATCATTAACATTTTCACTAGGTTCATGTTCATCACCTAATTGTGTTTCAACATCAGAAATATAAGTATCATTGGGATTCTCAGGTGTGTCTACAACAGGTTCACTAGAAGCATGCAAAGTCCTATCATTTTTCTTTTTCTGATTTTTAGAAGAACTGGGTGCCTCTAAATTATTTCTCTGAGAATCCTGCTCGATTCTCTTAGGGTGGCCTTCAGGATACAAAGGTTCCTGAGTCATTCTACCAGTTCTAGTAGCCACTCTAACAGAAAAGTCATGTTTATTATTTAATTCATCGAGCAAATCACTTTGAGCTTTAAGTACTTGCTCTGCTTGAGTGGTAACCATAGAAGCACATTTGCTAATGAGTTTAAGTTCAATCCTGAAAGCATTATTCTTTAATTCTCTACCAACATAAGCATTAAAACTTTCTTGTCTAGCCATAAAGTCATCAAATTCATCTAAGCATGGTTATGAAATTTAGTAGACGGAATTTCAACTTTATCATATCTATAGAGAGAATTTACCTTTACTACCTGTGTCGGGTTATCAAGACAATGTGTTTCTTCGACAGGCGGTAAATTAAGACCATGTATTTCTTCAATAGGAGGTAAATTCTTAACATCTTCAGCTTTATACCTTTTTCTTTCATTGATTTCTTTGCCTCTTGCATATCTTCAGGACTGAGAAATAGAACTCCCCTCTTCTTCGGAGTTGGTTTAGGAATAGGCTCAGGAGTTGGCTCAATTGGCTCAGGAATTGGCTCAGGAAGAGTCCAATTATTTTCATTAGTAAACATATTATTCAATAGTAATTCAGCTTGGTCGACTGTTCTTTCCCTGAAAACACAACCAACACAACTATCCAAGTAGTCCTTGGAAGCATCAGTTAGTCCATTATAAAAGATATCAAGTATTTCATTTTTCTTAAGAGGATGATCAGGCAAAGCATTAAGTAATCGGAGAAGCCTCCCCCAAGCTTGTGGGAGACTCTCTTCTTTGATTTGCACAAAATTATATATTTCCCGCAAGGCAGCTTGTTTCTTATGAGCAGGGAAATATTTAACAGAGAAGTAATAAATCATATCCTGGGGACTACGCACACAACCAGGATCAAGAGAATTAAACCAAGTTTTAGCATTACCCTTTAATGAGAATGGAAATATCTTAAGGATATAGTAATAGCAAAACTTCTCATCATTAGTAAACAGGGTGGCTATATCATTCAACTTGGTAAGATGTGCCACAACAGTTTCAGATTCATTGCCATAAAAAGGATCAGATTCAACCAAAGTAATAATCTCAGGATCAACAGAGAATTCATAATCCTTATCAGTAACACAGATAGGTGAAGTAGCAAAAGCGGGGTCATGTTTCATTCTAGCATTAAGGGATTGTTGCTTCCATTTAGCTAATAACTTCTTAAGATCATATCTATCATTGCAAGCAAAAATGGCTCTAGCAGCTTCTTCATCCATAACATAACCCTCAGGAACAACAGGTAATTCATAATTAGGGGGAGAACCTTCATCATCACTATCATCAATAATTTCATTCTCAATAATTTCATTCTCTCTAACCCTAGCAAGTTGTTCATCAAGATATTCACCTAATGGCACAGTAGTATCAAGCATAGAAGTAGTTTCATCATAAGTATCATGCATAACAGAAGTGGCATCATCAATAACATGCGACATATCAGAATTCATAGCAGTAGCAAGTTTAGGTGTCGCAAGCTTGCTCAAAACAGAAGGAGAATCTAGTGCAGAGCTAGATGGCAGTTCCTTACCTCCCCTCGTAGTTGAGGGAAAATTCTTAGTTCTTGCGTCTTTCATGTTCTTCATAGTGATCAGCAGATATAAATCCCAAGTGACTCAAAGAATAGAGCTATGCTCCCCGGCAACGGCGCCAAAAATTAGTCTTGATAACCCACAAGTATAGGGGATCACAATAGCTTTCGAGGGTAGAGTATTCAACCCAAATTTATTGATTCGACACAAGGGGAGCCAAAGAATATTCTCAAGTATTAGCAGTTGAGTTGTCAATTCAACCACACCTGGATAACTTAGTATCTTCAACAAAGTATTTAGTAGCAAAGTAGTATGATAGTAATGGTAACGGTGGCAAAAGTAACGGTAGTAATTTTAACAGTAGCAATGGAAAAGTAAATAAGCGAAGCACAATATGTGAAAAGCTTGTAGGCATTGGATCAGTGATGGATAATTATGTCGGATGCGATTCCTCATGTAATAGTTATAACATAGGGTGACACAGAACTAGCTCCAGTTCATCAATGTAATGTAGGCATGTATTCCGAATATAGTCATACATGCTTATGGAAAAGAACTTGCATGACATCTTTTGTCCTACCCTCCCGTGGCAGCGGGGTCCTATTGGAAACAAAGGGATATTAAGGCCTCCTTTTAATAGAGTACCGGACCAAAGCATTAACACATAGTGAATACATGAGCTCTTCAAACTACGGTCATCACCGAGAAGTATCCTGATTATTGTCACTTCGGGGTTGTCGGATCATAACACATAATAAGTGACTATAGACTTGCAAGATAGGATCAAGAACTCACATATATTCATGAAAACATAATAGGTTCAGATCTGAAATCATGGCACTCGGGCCCTAGTGACATGCATTAAGCATAGCAAAGTCATAGCAACATCAATCTCAGAACATAGTGGATACTAGGGATCAAACCCTAACAAAACTAACTTGATTACATGGTAAATCTCATCCAATCCTTCACCGTCCAGCAAGCCTACGATGGAATTACTCATGGACGGCGGTGAGCATCATGAAATTGGTGATGGAGGATGGTTGATGATGACGACGGCGACGAATCCCCCTCTCTGGAGCCCCGAACGGACTCCAGATCAGCCCCCTCGAGAGAGATTAGGGCTTGGCGGCGGCTTCGTATCGTAAAACGCGATGGAACTTTCTCTCTGATTTTTTTCTCCGCGGAACAGAATATATAGAGTTGGAGTTGAGGTCGGTGGAGCATCAAGGGGCCCACGAGACAGGGGGGCGCGCCCAGGGGGGCGCGCCCCCCACCCTCGTGGACAGGGTGTGGGCCCCCTGGCCTTGATTCTTTCGCCGGTATTTTTGATATTTTCCAAAAGTTATCTCCGTGGATTTTCAGGTCATTCCGAGAACTTTTGTTTTCTGCACAATAAACAACATCATGGCAGTTCTGCTAAAAACAGCGTCAGTCCGGGTTAGTTTCATTCAAATCATGCAAATTAGAGTCCAAAACAAGGGCAAAATTGTTTGGAAAAGTAGATACGGTGGAGACGTATCAGTGTACAGCAAGGATGATTGTGGTAAACTAAAAAGCAAAGACTCGAATCATACAAGATGCTCCAAGCAAAATACATATCATGTGGTGAATAAAAATAGAGCCTCAAGTAAATTTACCGATAGACGAAGACGAAAGAGGGGATGCCTTCCGGGGCATCCCCAAGCTTAAGCTTTTTGTTGTCCTTCAATTTTACCTTGGGGTGCCTTGGGCATCCCCAAGCTTAGGCTCTTGCCACTCCTTATTCCAAAATCCGTCAAATCATTACCCAAAACTTGAAAACTTCACAACACAAAACTTAAACAGAAAATCTCATGAGCTCCGTTAATATTAGAAAATAAACCACCACTTTAAGGCACTGTAATGAACTTATCTTTATTTGTATTGGTATTAAACCTACTGTATTCTAACTTCTCTATGGTTCATACTCCCCGATACTACCCATAGATTCATTAAAATAAGCAAACAACACACGAAAAACAGAATCTGTCAAAACAGAACAGTCTGTAGCAATCTGTATCAAACGAATACTTATGGAACTCCAAAAATTATGAAATAAATTGGTGGACGTGAGCCATTTGTCTATTAATCATCTTCAAAAAGAATCAACCTAAAATCGCTTTCCAGTAAAAAAATGGCATCTAATATCGTGAGCACAAAAGTTTCTGTTTTTTACAGCAAGATTGCAAAGACTTCACCCATGTCTTCCCAAAGGTTCTACTTGGCACAAACAATAATTAAAATATAAAACCACATCTAAACAGAGGCTAGATGAATTATTTATTACTAAAAAGCAACAAAAAGCAAAGAACAAAAATAAAGTTGGGTTGCCTCCCAATAAGCGCTATCGTTTAATGCCCCTAGCTAGGCATAAAAACAAGAATATATCTAGGTATTGTCATTGGTAAGCAATTCTTCAATTGAACACACATGACCCTTAGGAGGTTCTTTGGTTTTGTCAATGATCAAACTCCTAGGCAAGAAATCGAGAAATTCATTTGTAGTAAAAGGTTCCTTAATGATATCAAAAAAGTTGGGGTAAACACTTATTGATTTGAGGTCTTCATTTTCTTTACTAGAAGATTCACCCTTATTTTTAGGAACATAGATAGACGTGGCAACTTTGGTAGGAGGAGGATTTGAGGTATTTTTAACAGCATAAAAAGCAGATCCCAAGTTGGCAATAATATCTTCGAGTTTATCAATTCTAGTGGAATCTTGGTCTATCTTCTCATTAACTATGGGTTCCTTTTTCCTAAGATTTTTCAGAGTAACTCCTACCTTAGATCCATATTGGGTAATGTGGTTGTGGATCTTTTTATCCAAATTTTCAATTAACTTTACAGTGGCAATTTTATTTTCAATAATATCAATCCTTTGCATCACATGTTCCAGAGTTAAAATAGTTCCGTTGACCAAAAGAGGTGGTGGGCCTAACAAATCTATCATAGCATTATAAGAATCAAAAGTATGGCTTCCCAAGAAATTCCCTCCGGTAATGGTGTCAAGAACATATCTATTCCAAGGAGTGATGCCTACGTAAAGATTACGAAGAAGAACGGAAGTGGATTGCTTTTTAGTAGCAAATTCTATACCAAGCATCTTTTAGATTTTCTCCCTTCCTTTGTTTAAAATTGAGAACTTCATTATCGGGAGTATTAACAATGATAGGAGGACTAGCCATGACAGCAAAACAAACGATCTAACACACGAACACACAAGAGGTAAGCAAAAACAAGAGAACAAAAAAGAGGCGAAGAAAAGGCAAAGGTTTTTGAAAATCATTTTAGAAGTGGGGGAGAGGAAAACGAGAGGCAAATGGCAAATAATGTAATGCGAGGGAGAAGAGTTTATGATGGGTACTTGGTATGTCTTGACTTGAGCGTAGATCTCCCCGGCAACGGCGCCAGAAATCCTTCTTGCTACCTCTTGAGCATGCGTTGGTTTTTCCTTGAAGAGGAAAGGGTGATGCAGCAAAGTAGCGTAAGTATTTCCCTCAGTTTTTGAGAACCAAGGAATCAATACAGTAGGAGATAACACGCAAGTCACCTAGTACCTGCACAAACAATCAAGAACCTTGCAACCAACGCGATAAAGGGGTTGTCAATCCCTTCATGGTCACTCGCAAAAGTGAGATCTAATAAAGATAGTAAGATAAATATTTTTGGTATTTTTGTTGTCTAGATTGGAAAGTAAAGATTGCAAAATAGTAAAACAAGATGCGATGTAAATAAAAGAGATGTAATATAATAAGAAAGAGACCCGAGGGCCATAGGTTCCACTAGTGGCTTCTCTCAAGATAGCATGTATTACGGTGGGTGAACAAATTACTGCCGAGCAATTGATAGAAAAGAGCATAGTTATGAGAATATCTAGGCAATGATCATGAATATAGGAATCACGTCCGTGTCAAGTAGACCGAAACGATTCTGCATCTACTACTATTACTCCACACATCGACCGCTATCCAGCATGCATCTAGAGTATTAAGTTCATAAGAATAGAGTAACACATTAAGCAAGATGACATGATGTAGAGGGATAAGCTCAAGCAATATGATATAAACCCCATTTTTTATCCTCAATGGCAACAATACAATATGTGCCTTGCTGTCCCTACTGTCACTGGGAAAGGACACCGCAAGATTGAACCCAAAGCTAAGCACTTCTCCCATTGCAAGAAAGATCAATCTAGTAGGCCAAACTAAACCGATAATTCGAAGAGACCAGCAAAGATATTAAATCATGCATAAAAGAATTCAGAGAAGAACCAAATATTATTCATAGATAATCCTGATCATAAATCCACAATTCATTGGATCTCGGCAAACACACTGCAAAAGAGTATTACAATAGATCTCCAAGAACATCGAGGAGAACTTTGTATTGAGAACCAAAGAGAGAGAGAAGAAGCCATCTAGCTAATAACTATGGACCCGAAGGTCTGTGGTAAACTACTCACACATCCTCGGAGATGCTATGGTGTTGATGTAGAACCCCTCCGTGATCGATTCCCCCTCCGGCAGATCGCTGGAAAAGGCCCCAAGATGGGATCCCACGGGTACAGAAGGTTGCGGCGGTGGAAAAGTAGTTTCGTGGCTCCCCCTGATGTTTTTAGGGTATAAGAGTATATATAGGCGAAAGAAGTACGTCGGTGGAGCTCTGTGGGGCCCACGAAGGTGGGGGTACGCCTACCCCCCTAGGCGCCCCCTCCTGCCTCGTGTCCTCCTCGCGGAGTTCCAGGCTTCAACTCCAAGTCTTCTGGATTGCGTTTGTTCCAAGAAAGATCATCGCGAAGTTTCATTCCGTTTGGATTCCTTTGGTATTCCTTTTCTGCAGAACACTGAAATAGGAAAAAAACAGAAACTGGCACTGGGCCTTCGGTTAATAGGTTAGTCCCAAAAATAATATAGAAGAGTATAGTAAAGCCCATTAAACATCGATGTACCAGTGTCATGTACTATAAAGCACCAACGATGGAGCGATAGAACGCTTCATCGGACACGAGAGACCCCTCCAGAGTAGAGACCTTCGCCTTCGTGTCGACAGGGGTGGGCGCCGGCTTGCAATTAAGCATACCGGCACGCTCCAGGAGCTCATGGGCGTACTTCTGCTGATGCGGAAAGAAGCCGTCAGTCCGTCGGACCACCTCGATGCCGAAGAAGTAGTGCAGGGGCCCCAAGTCCTCGAGCGAGAACTCATCACGAAGACGAGCATTCAGCCGCTGAAGGAAATTGGGGGCAGACGCCGTGAGGATGATGTCATTGACGTAGAGCAGCAGATATGCAGTGTCAGCTCCCTGATGATACACGAAGAGTGAAGCATCAGAGAGAGTGGACCGAAATCCCAGAGACCGCAGGAAGGCTGCGATATGCTGGTACCAAGCCCGAGGTGCTTGCTTCAACCCGTAAAGAGAATGGGAGAGCAAGCACACGAAGTCGGGGTGCTCGGCGTCGACGAAACTAGTGGGCTTCTCACAGAACACCTGCTCGGCGAGATGGCCGTTCAAGAATGCGTTGGAGACATCCAACTGGTGCACATGCTAGGCACGCGAGACCGCCAGTTTGGGCACGGCGAGAATCGTGCCGGTTTCGCAAACGGGGTGAAGGTGTCGGTGAAGTCCACACCCGCGCGCTGCCGAAAACCACAAACCACCCACCGAGCCTTGTAGCACTCGAGAGAATTGTCCGGGCGAGTCTTGTGGCCAAACACCCACTTGACAGAGATGATGTTGGCACGAGGGGGTCGCAGAACAAGCTACCACATGCGGTTGCGCTGTAGGGCGTCGAACTCCTCCTGCATTGCAGCTAGCCAATGGGGATCCCGAAGGGCAGCGCGAGCGGAGATAGGGAAGGTTGATGGCGTCGACGTTGAGGCGGCGCACACATACTCGTCGGAGCATGCTCGGCCGAAGCACTCCTGCTCGGGCACGTGTAGTCACGCCAAGCGGCGGGCCAGCGGTGGCGGCAGGGCCGCGGCGGCGGCAGGGGCGCCAGCGGCGATGGGTGCAGCCATGGCGTAGGCAGAGGGCGCGGCAGCGGCAGCAGCAACAGTGCCAGCTGAGCCGGCGGTGGAAGGGGCGACGGGCGAGGTGGACGTCGATCCCGTCGCAGGGGTGGCGCCACCAGCCGGGGTGGCGGGCGGGGTGCCCACCGGCTCAACCTCATAGGAGGGAGACGGGGACCCGGGGGCCCGGTCAGACTCGACCTCGGGGGAGGGAGTCGAGAAACCGGGTGGTGGTGGCAGAAGGCGCCGTGCCGGGGGGGCGCCAGGGAGTGCCGCCGCACATCAGTCCAGGAGGGGGGCGCGGGGGGCCAGTGCCGAAGGACCCAAAGCTAGAGGAACCTGAAAAGAAGGAAACATCATCTTGACAAAGTACACGTGCCTTGAGGTGTACACATGATGAGTGACAGGATCATAGCACCGGTAACCTTTGGTGTTAGGAGGGTAGCCAAGGAAGATGCATGGGGCGGATCGTGGTGCGAGCTTGTGTGGCGTGGTGGACGCGGTGCTAGGATAATAGAGACACCCAAAGATGCGGAGACCATCATAGGACGGCGGTGTACCAAAGAGAAGGTGGTGAGGGGCATAGTTCCACCGAGGACGACATGGACGAATGTTAACTAAGAGAGTGGCGGTGGCGAGGGCATCGGGTCAAAACCGAGCAGGCTCGTTAGAGTGAAAGAGTAACATGCGAACGCAGTCACTAAGAGTGCGGAGAATGCGCTCGGCATGGCCGTTCTGCTGTGAAGTGTAAGGGCAAGTCAGACGGAAGGTGGTGCTGTGAGAGGCGAGAAGTGTACGAAGAGCGACATTGTCAAACACTTTTCTGTTATTAGTTTGGAGTGCAAGTATGGGGCGACCGAACTGGGTGGTGACATAGAAATAAAAAGCGGTGAGTGTGGCTAAAGCATCGGATTTACGACGAAGAGGAAAAGTCCACACATAATGAGAATAATCATCTAAAATCACCAAGTAGTATAGATAGCCCGTGTTACTCACAGCGGGAGACATCCAAACATCACTATGAAGCAACTGAAACGAAAAAGTGGAAACTGAAGTAGACACACTAAAGGGAATACGAACGTGCTTGCCCAAACGACAAGCCTCACAAGTATGCTCGTCGAGCTTATTACATGAGAAAGAAAAACTCCTAAGAATCTGACGCAAAACGGCGGGGTTGGGGTGGCCCAAGCAAGCATGCCAAAGGTCGACGCCGGCGGCGAGGGCGACGGGTGTGGAAGTGGAGGCACCGGCGTGCACAGGATAAAGCTCATCAGGACTATCACATCGGTGAAGTACCATTTGGGTACGGGCGTCCTTCACAGAAAAACCAACACCTTCAAATTCAACAGTAAGAGAATTCTCACGAGTAAGACGACAAACGGAAACTAAGCTAGTGAGTAAGTTAGGTGAAACAAGGACATTAGACATAGTGATAGGTGTCGAACTAGAAGGAAAACTAGTGATACCGACATGTGTGATAGGTAAAGAAGAGCCGTTGCCAACGGTGATACGAGTGGAAGTGTTAACTGGAGTGGAAGAGGATAGGTTTTTTTTACCGTAAACAGTAGGGGAAACCCCCACTGTGAAAGAATAAATTAAATGAAAGGTGATAGAGTTACATGGTTAATTACAGATCCATTTCCCTTTGGGAAAGGATAGAAAGACTCCTTTATTGGAGGGAGGACAGAAGCAAAGGAATAAAGTTTTTGTGCTTCTCGATAACTCTATAAGTTAGGAGGGAAAAGTCAACTTTGAATCTACTAAGCCAAGCAGCACGGGACGGTGCAATCCCTCTGAAGTGTTTGTTGTTTCTTTCTTTCCATATACTCCATGCCGCCAGAAGGAAAACTTCCATGAAGAGTGGTCTTCCCCAAGTGTCTTTCATCATTGAGATTTTGGATAGACTAGGCTCCCCTTGTGGCCAGGCAATACCTAGAGTGGCCCAACATTGGGTACTGATATCACATCCAAAGAACAAATGCTCTAGGGTTTCCTCAATGCGTTGCCCGCATAGAATGCAATCATAGTTGTTTCCGATGTTGTAGTGACGTCGCTTAAGCATATTCCTTGTGTTTAGACGGTCCGAGAGCAAGAGCCAGCCAAAAACTTTGATTTTCATGGTTGATTTGGATTTCCAGAGCCAATGAAAGGCACGATGACATTGGATGTCTCGGAAGCAGAAGGCGTAGTACTTGCGAGTGGTATAGTCATTGTCTCCCCAAACATACGTCCAAATGTCCTTGTGTTGCGAAGCACTCGACAACAGTGTATCCCTGGTATCTTGTTGAATTTGTCTCACTTCCTCATATGCTTGTGGGGATAGGGGTAGATGAAACGCCTCATGCAGAGACATAATGGCCAAGAAATCTTTTACCGAGGTGTCCTCTTCAGTGGCATACGAGAAAGCACGCATGTAAGTTTCTGCTAGGATGCCATTACACCAGTCGTCTTTCCAGAATAGGACCGTGGTACCAGTTACCACCTGGACTTGAGTTATTCCACGAAAAATCGGCATGAGCTTGGACACGTCTCTCCACCAGAAAGAACCGCAGGGGTCCGTTGCATGTGGGATCTGGCTGTCATAGTAGGTATCCTTAACCAGCTGAACCCAGGGCACATCCCAATTGTTGTAGAATTTGTGAAGAAATTTTAGGAGAAGAGCGTCCCCTTGGATTCGAAGGTCGATGACCCCCAAACCTCCACAATCTTTGGGTTTGCACACCATATCCCAAGATGCCAAGGAGTTACATTTGTCACCTTCATCAGTTTTTTTGGTCCAGAGGCATTTGCGTCTAATCTTGTCCAGCAGCTCAATTATTTTGGTAGGTAAGCGCAAGGTGCATAGTGCAAATATGACCAAAGAGGTAATCACAGAGTTAAGCAGTGAAAGCTTCCCACCATAGGAGATCATGTTGAGGGTGGCAGAAAGTCTTCTCTCTACCATGCAAACAAGGGGCATGAGATCAAGAACTGTTGGCCGTGTTGTTCCCAGAGGCAGACCTAGATATGTAAATGGCATTTTCCCAACAACACATCCAAAGATACGGGCCAACTGATTGCAACGGTCTGTAGGGCAGTTAATGGGTATAATTGTTGACTTGTGAAAGTTGATCTTCAATCCAATGGATGTTGCAAAATCAGTTAGAATGTTTTTCAGTATCAAGGCTTGTCTTGGGCAGGCTGGAAGGACAAGAATGGTGTCGTCGGCGTATTGAATTACTGGGTAGTCTTGCTGGTTCCGTGCAGGGAAAGGCAGTTGGATTTCATTATGTGCAAAGGCATCATTAATTGCCGCTTGTAGGAGATCGGCTGCAAGGACAAAAATAAGAGGGGAGAGCGGATCACCCTGTCTCACCCCACATTTGCAGTAAAACTGGCGTCCTGGAGTGCCATTAAGGAGGACGGATGATTTACCCGACGAGAAGATGCACCTAATCCAATTCAACCATTTGTCGTTAAAGCCCATGCTTGCCATAATTTCAATCATAGCCTCATGTTCAATGGTATCAAAGGCCTTGGCAAAGTCCAGTTTCAGAAGAATGATTTCCTTTTTTGAAGATTGGCATTGGTAGATGTATTCATACGCTCATGCGAGGCAATCTTGAATGGATCGTCCCTTTAGAAAACCATATTGGTTGCGATGAATTATCTTCAAGATGACTTTTTGGAGCCGGTTCGCCAAGATTTTTGTGACAACTTTCAGGCAGCAGTTGAGTAATGTGATTGGTCTGAAATCATTAACTGAGGCTGGGGAGTTTATCTTAGGGATCAGAGTAATGAATCCATCGTTTATACTCTCCAAATTAAGTCCCCCCTCATGGAATTGGTTGCACAATTGATAGAAGTCATGTTTTATGATGGGCCAACATTTTTTAAGGAAGACCCCAGAGAAACCATCAGGACCAGGAGCGCGATCCGCCGGCATTTCCATGATGACCCTATCAATCTCATCGTTTGTGAACGGAAGAGTTAGCTGATCAAGACCCTCAACTTTCTTAATGATGCGTGACAGATCAAATTTCATAGAGTGTTGTTTAGCTGTGCCCATTCTTTGCTTGAATGTTTCGAAAATAACTGATTCCTTGGCAGCATGGTCATCCACTGTGTCCCCATTATCAGTGGTGAGAGTGGCAATATTGTTCCTCCTATATCTCTCCGAGGCCATGGCTTGAAAAAAATTTGAATTCTCGTCTCCGAATTTGACCCATATCACCGTGCAACGTTCCTTCCAATATAATTGTTGATATTTGAGTAACCTCAATATGTGAGCTTTCAAAAAATTTCTAAAGTTGCCCTCTGGAATTGTTAAAGTTCTTTTGTTTTCCAGCTCATCCAGCTCATTAAGCGCTTTATTGGAGTTTGCAATTGCCACTGAGAGCTTAGATATCCCTTTGCTCCAATGCTTGAGGTCTCGTCTTAAGTTCTTGAGCTTTCTACATAGAACAGTCGCGCAGTTCGTTGATTTGACCTGTTTAGCCCAGGAATTTGCCACTGTATCCATAAACCCAGGATGATGAATCCAGTAAGATTCAAATCTGAACAATTTTGAACGGGGGATAGATGTTTCAATTGTGACTACACATGGCGTGTGATCGGACACGGGTTTACCCAGAGGTTTAACCAGGGTTTTGGGATAGGTGGTAGTCCAACTATTGTTGGTAAAGAACCAGTCTAACTGTTCAAGTAGTGGGTCCACTTGCATGTTGCTCCATGTGAAAGAGTGTCCCTTGATTGGTAATTCAATTAGGCTTTGTGATCGAATGAAGTCATTGAATATTATCATGTCATTAACATTACCCCCAGGTTTATTACGGTTATCAGGTGCACGGATGAAGTTGAAGTCGCCCAGGAAGAGCCAGTTTTCATGAGAAGGTATATCAATCTGAAAGAGCCAGTCGATGAAGTGTTGACGCTGCTCTCCTTGGCAGGGCCCATAGATATTAGCGAGTGTCCATTGTTGACCGGATTGTGTGGAGGTGAACCTAGTAACAAGCGCAAAATCTTCAGAGAATAGGGTGACAGCTGAGAAGATCGAACTGTTCCAGACCGTCAGAATCCCACCAGAAGCCCCGCGGAAGGCAACAAAATCAAACTTGTCAAAGTTACGCGGGCAGCAAGATTTAATAAAAGATAGATCAAAAGAGGTCTTTTTCGTTTCTTGTAAACAAGCAACAGAACACCCACTAGACCTGATAGCATTCGAGAGCGCCAACTGCTTATCATCCGAGTTCAACCCACGAACATTCCAACACAAAACATTCCAGTTCACTAACGAAGACATTTAAATAAAAGAGGGTAAACAATTAAGACGAGGCGTCCGGCTCCTCCTCCAGTGGAGCCATGAGAGCATCTTCAGCGAGCTCAGCAGGGGGTATAGCACAAAGGTTGGTGCCGATGTGCTGAATGACATTGACCGGCGTTGGAGGGGGGACTGGCTCCACAACAGAGTTACTGATCCTCACAGCAGCTGGGACCACCCTAGGCTTAACCTTGGAGGCTTTCATTTTGGTGTCAGAAACTGGATGGGTGCGAAATCCATCATACTTGTTGGAACGGGCGCTTCGGCGTAGAGAGATAGATCATTCAGGCACCACGGCTTTTCCCTTGCGAATGTCCGAGATAACAGCTTCATCAGAATGAACAGTGTCAGCCCTGTTCGAATGGTCCTGTAGCACCTCATCAGACACAGGATTAGGAGCAAGCAAAGGATTTTCCTGGCTGTAATCCGTAACAGGCATGTTCTCCAACATAGGTACAACACTAGAGGTATCCGAAACCTCCAAATTGAACTCCTCAGACTGATCATTATACATAGTCAAGTCCCAGTTACCTGCAACTGCAAAGTCCTCAGTCAAGACAGAAGCATTGTCATGGTATGTGATGGTCTGAGTGGCCTAAGTGATAGTTAAATTCCCATCATTCTCTGAGAGAGTGAAGTTCAGAGCCACACATTTGTGTTTAAAACCGTAGTTGGAGCTCCAAGGGCCATAAGATGCAATTATGGGCATGATAGCAGCTTTCAGGTAGGTTTTAAACCGGAGCATTGGCACACAGTCATTCAGAACCATGGCTGGGACAAAATCACCTTGAGCAGACATGTTTAAGACCATTCAAACATTTGTCACAGTGAAAGAGATATCCAAAGCATTAATTTCTTGAGGTGGAGCAGAGGAACTGGAAAGAGCCAGGTTAGCAGAGCTGGATGCCTCCTGGGGCCAGACCTGATTCATCAAACTAACAGGTACAAGCACATATGATTCAGAAGCAGTAGCACTGGAGTCAGTGCTGTCTAAAACAGAAATTGAATCATTCCAAGCCAATCCAGGGCTGTCATGGAGATTGTTCTGTGGCACAATGCCATGATTGACTTGCAGTCCTTCCCCAGCTAGCCATTCCTGGAAGTTGTAGAGCATGGGTGGAGCCTGAGGTGGCTGTGGGGGCCAGACTCCCCACTCTGGGTAAAAATCCACATCATTACCTTCATCCACAACAACATTTTCACTGTCACTTTCACCCATGTGTGCATTAGCAGCAGCATTCTGGAGCTGCCAATTGTGCAGTTGCTGCTGATAAATCTGCTCTGCAGTCAGGCCATTGCCATACAGAGGATGTGGAATGCCATCAGCCGGCGGTGGATCTTCACCAGCCGGAGGAACATCAAGTAGGTGTGCATTCCAGTCTTAACTTCTAGGATGGTAACTACCACAGTCCAACTCTGCCTCGGGCCACCCAACTGGCGCATAACCAAGCTCTTAGGAACCAAACGCAGGTGAATCACTCAAACTTTAAGCAAAACAAACTTCCTATCATTCCTGGGATTATGCCACTCAATCAAACTACCAAACTTGTCAATAGATTTGTGAATGTAGTGTTGTGTCTGGTAGTCATAGGGAAAGCCAATGTAAAGGATCCAAACTTCTGGACCAAAAGTGGTGAGCCTCATATTTAAAGCAGCATCATGCGGAACAAAAGAAATCATAGTGTGTTCATCGGCCTCATCCTCATCTAATTCAAACGTGGTACCAACTACTGCATCTCGAACCAAAGAATCGACGAAACCAAATATGGCAATACCAAGCGGATGATCGTCAACTTCAGTAGGGAAGAACTGGGATTCGTGGAGCAAACCTTCCACAGTGTGACGCAGCTGAGCCTTGCGGTGATGAGGGACAAAGCGGTTTGCTTCCGCAATAGCCAGGAAATCATGGCGCAAGGGGGGCACCGGGCTGATCACCATGTCATCGCGCACTCCTCGATCCGGCGGTCCAAGCTCAATCGTATTCCCATGGGGCAGGTAGGGTACGACATTGAGGGGGAAATTCGCCATGGATGAGGAGAGCGGAGGGGCAGAGGCTGGAGCAGAGGTGTGTGCAGAGTACAATGCAGAAGGCGTATCGGCAGCGGGGATGGAGGGCATAGGTACCCGGATGCCTCGATCAAAGTGTCTCGGCCGGTAATCAGCCACCACGTGTCCCTGGTGGCCACTGGATGGGCATCGTGTGGTCATCGTCACCTGACTAGCAGGGGGGTCATTAATACACTTTCCCATAAATGAGTGATTTTGATTATCTGATGTGTTTGACGGATTATTTTCTACCATCTTGTTATTGATTGAGGTCCGGTGGCAATCCTGATAATCAAGTAATGTATCAGAATAAATAGGTAAGCCCTCCAAATGAGTATCAGTATCATTAATGCGCAATGCCCTTTTAGGTAAGATTTGATTTGTGCCATATTTATGCGCAATGTATCCATATGGACCCAGGGCAGAGTGTTTGGGCCTCCAATATAATCGTGTCACGTTGGGCCTCTTGCAATTTTTGAGAGTATGGCCTAGGCAACCACAGTCATAACATTGGTAACGGGCTGGGCAGGCAAAGAAGAGATGGTGTGAAGATCCACAGGTGACACAGGCTGATGTATGCACTTGGGCTGGCGCAGAAGTTGGACACGTGCATGGCCTATCAAAACAGACAGAGCAATAGGTTCCCGGGCATTTAGGTGCCAAATGATCATTGTCTCCACAGATTGAGCATATCATTAATGTGTCATAAATGAATTGAGGAGTCGGGACAGATGAGATTTTCCAAATTGAAGCAATTTTGTCCTCGGAGATTCCAGTGTTATGATGATCCAAAATATGTCGTAGCATGAAGCGGGGAAGGAGTTTCCATTCCTCGTATTTGAATTTATGGCCCATAAATTTCCCCTTGATATTCTCCGAAGAATTATTACAGGGCGCTTTGAGATGAATTTTGAATCCACCAATATCCAATGCCGTTGGTATGGTCTCATTAGTGATGACCTCCTTAATATTAGCGTTGATTGGGCATTGAAAGCTGCCAATAGCCAACTAGGTTACCGGGATGAGCTGCCATGTGCGCAGTAGCACCCGAGTCCATGCACCAGTCGCCTCCACCGACGTAGTTACTCGGCGATGCCGCCGAGTGTAGGGCGGTCAGGAGGGCGGGATCCCACGGTGCAGGAACCGGCGACGGTGGCTGGCCTCCATAGGGTGGTGCCTGAGCCGGCGCGCCGTAGCCACTGAGAGTCGGCAGAGCGAGCGGAGCACCGTAGGGCTGGTAGGGGGCACCGAGGAACGCCTGGTGGCCCGCGGGACGAGGACCAAGGAGACTCGGTGCGGGGGCCCGCGGGACGGGCATGTGATAGGCATGGACAACGCCCGTCCACGGGTTCTGCCGGCGGCCCATGGCAGGGGCGGCTGCTGGTAGCGAGGCACCCCACCGGCGCGCGGCGCGTGCTGCTGGCGACGGCCCCCGCCACCTTGCGGCTGCCGGGGAGGCGTGCGCGTAGGGGTGGGGGGGAAGGGGATGGCGCGGCGGCAGCGGGTAGTAGCCGGCTGGCGTGGGCGGCGCCGGCTGACGAGGTGCGGCTGGAGGAGCAGGGCCATCGTGGGTGGTGCCGGCGGTGAGGGCGGTGTGCTGGACCCACTGCTTCAGCTTCGTCATCCAGCGCTCCTCAAGTTTGAGGTATGCGACGACGCGCTGAAAAGTGGGCTGCGGCAGCAGGGTGAGGTTGGACGCCGCGTTGCCGAAGTCCTCGTTAAGACCGGCGGTGAGGGTGCTCAGCATGAGGTTGTCAGAGACCTTGGCGCCGATGTCGCGAAGCTCGTTGGCGAGCATCTTGAGCCTCATGCAGTACTCTTCGATGGAGGAGTTGTCCTGGTGATAACCGAAGAACTCCTGCTGTAAGAAAATAAGGCGTTGAAGTTTGTTGTCGGTAAAGAGCGCGTTGATCTTGGCCCACACGTCGCAGGCGACGTCGTCTTCGGCCACGACCGTGTGGAAGATGTCCTTTGAGACCGTCTGGCAGAACCAACGGATGATCGGTGGCCTCGATGGCGGACCACTTCGGATTGCCGCGCATGTACGCACTGTCCACGGAACCGTCGATGTGCTCGGTGAGATGTGCCGGAGTTGTCGAGATGGATAGGGACCCGAGCCTCAATGTTGAGGTCACGGATGGCGGCAGTGGAGGGCTCGGGGCTGGCAAACGACTTCGACAAGCGGGTGATGGAGGATCCCGGGGAAGACATGGCGGCGCGGCTAGGTTTTTTTTGCTGTAGTGGAGAGAGGAGACGGGGAGCCGCGGCAGTAGAGGGCGCCGCGGCCGCTGTAGCAGGAGGGAGCAGTGGCGCGAGGAGGGCGCGGCTGCCGGGTGGCGCCGCAGCGGTACGGGAGGGCAGCGGCGCGGCGCGACGCGGCAGGGAGCAGCGCATGTGGGCGCGGAACAGTGTCGGCGGCGCGGACGCAGGAGGGCGCGACGGCGGCTGTGGTGGCGCCGGCGGAAGCGAGCACGGGCGGTGGCGGCGCGGGTTGGGGAAGGGAGGGGCGCGGCGGCGGCACGGTGCGGTGGTGGGAGGGCGGCGGCGGCGCGGGGAAGCGCGGCGGTGGCGGCGGCGCGCTAGGAGAGGAACGACAAAGATGATGTGGACAGAGTTTTGTAATACAATAAACGTTGTATTGATAGGATGCTGGTGCACGTATATATAATACAGGAACGGCTTCTATCTCAACTATACAAGACTAGAAAGTGAGTCACAACTCCAATACACATGCAATAGAAAATACATACTCAACATTCACAATAAGCTTGTTATTGAAAATGTTCATCTGCGAAGCCATAACGCCATTTATAAACTGTGTGGTTTCTTGCAGCAACGGCGGGTCCTCAACAAGCAACTCGGTAGAGTTGCCATCAATGATTTCACTCCTCAATTCTGGGATCCACCTTGTCGCGTCACTCCGCTGCTGGTTTCTTGATCTTGGTTGTATTCTATGGCCCCATTGTCTTGATGATTCCATAACTTTAAACCTTTTTCTTTTTCTTTTGTTTTGACTGTTTGGTGCACCTATGCAGATGTATGGTGTTCTATTGCCTTGTCTATAAAATACGGTGAAAGCCTTTTTTGTAATGGCTCCACAATAGTTTTTTATTGCGGGCGTCTGCATGGCGTTTTGGCTCTCGGCCTCCATGAAGGCCGATTTTTAAAAAAAAATAAAATTCAAACCTTTTAGTTTCAAAAAAAAAATCTGTAGAAATGTGTACAAGTAAAAAAAAGGATGTTATACGTAAGTGTATAAAATTTCAAGATGAAATATCTTAAAATGCGATCTGTATAAAAAAAGACAATTCATGACATGTGAGAATGAATAGTATCATGTGTTAAAAAGCCTCAATTTTGTCTTTTCATGCAGCCCTTATTTCAATGTATTTCGTTTTGAAAATTTACACAGTTGTGCATTATGCCTCCATGTATATCTATATTTTTTCTCAGAAACTTTTGAACTGTTAAAATACGAAATTTGATAAAATTTGAAATTTTCAAAAGCAGCCTCGTTGGAGCTCGGCCTCCAAAAGGGATTTTCGGGGTCTGCAATGGTTTTTTGTGTCCTACACTCTGTCTGGTAATGAGTGTAATCTCGTTACTTTGCATCAACTTAATATAGATGCACTGATGCACACATTCGAGATGCTGAGGCTTGAACGAACGACTTCTGATGGGTGCTCAGGCCTCAGGGCCTCCAAAGCAGGTCAGACAGCTTTCCGCAAAAAAAAGCAGATTAGAAAGTTAAATCTTTAAATATTATAAATTTGTTGATTAATTAATAAAGCTCTCTTGTTCTTAACCGTTCTTTTTTGGTATTTACGGTCAACGAAATGCAATGAATTATGACAAATTGAATTACATATAATACAGTACTATCTCCGTCTCGGTGTATAAGTCATTCGCGTAGTTCTAGGTCATCGATTTCAGGAATTAAATATGTGCTATATGTCATGAAAAGTATATCACTAGATTTTTACACGGATGTAGTTTCTAAATATATATTTTTTGTCACATATAATACATATTTAGATAGTTAAATTGTCGACCTAGAACTACGCGAATGACTTATACACCGGGACGGAGGGAGTAGGTATTATAAAAAAGAATTACATATAATGAATAGAAAAAACTATACATTTGACTATACAAAGAATCATACTATATGCACGATCAATCACGGAAAAAGGAGAGAGAGAGAGAGAGAAAATTATAATGGCGCCAGCTGCTTGGCGCTGTCGTTGTTGACTAGTAGAGATTGAGAAGCATCAAACCAGCCACGACGGCGGCCAGCCCGAGCGCTAGCACAGGCTGAGCACCAGCCTGAGCCGCCGAGTTCGGCTGTGGCGTTGTCTGTGTGCACCGCTGCCTCGCCCCTCTCCTTCGGCATCTCACTACCTTGGACTGGACGTTGACCTGTACCTTCATGCCACCGGCGCAGTGCCCCGGCAGGCCGCAGATGAAGTACCGGGTCCCGACGGCGGCAAGCGGGATGACGTCGTTGCCGCTCGGGAACGTGGCGACGGGACTAGAGCTGCTGCAGTTGTCGTAGGCCGTCTTGGTCACCTCCACCACGTTGTGCGCCGCAGCGGGGTACTGGAACCGGAGCGCGTCGCCGGTGTAGAACCTGATGATGGAAGTCCATTGGGTGTAGTTTGTCCGGAGGTCCCACGACCCGGCCGGTGCGCCGACTGTGTAGGTGGCGCCGAGCGCCGTGCCGAACAGCGCCGCCACGGTCACTGCGGCAACAAGGAGAGCCCTGGTAGCAGCCGCCATGGATGAATGCCGAGTAGCTCTAGCACTTGAGAAGATGACCCACGAAGGGTTGGATTGTTGAGATGATCGAGGGATGTAAGATCGAGGTCGCAGCTCTGGACTGGTTGTGTTGTAGCATGATGATACTCTGCGATATATACAGATGAGATGAGACGGTAGCTCGTTGAATGCGTCATACAGACTCTGTCAAATTAGCATTTGACCCACGCGTTGTTGTCCGGGTCGATCTGGAAATTGTAGCGCATAATTAAACTGTGGGCTCGTTGAATAATCAAGGATGAGAAGCTGCTAGCCTACTGCTTGATCGATTCCATACATACATACTGCATAATAATCGGATGCTTCAACCGTTACATTTTTTTTTTGCGGGATTCAACCGTTACATTTTTATGTTCTAAAAAATCATCTGGATCACCTAGATTCACCAGGTTGCACAATTTTCTTTAATAACACAAAAATTTTCATTTTCATTAATTAAGGGAGAAGGTTTAGACAAACCAGGTCCCTACTGCTTGACCGATCTATCAACGGTTCAACGCGCTAATATAATGAACTAGTTGCGCCTGCCACTTGTAATTTATCAGATTATTAGTGGCTGACGCTAGACTGCGTCCGGCAATAGTATGAACCCACCTATAAGCCTTTTTTAAGTAGTGGTTACTGCAATCAGTTTCTAAAATAATGAGTCTATTAAAGGTGATACCAATATATAGCCCAACGATACATGCCCTTAGCTTTGTTTCATTCACACTGGTACACAGTCCAATATAATCCTACGAGTCGAAGACACAAGGACATCGCGAGAAGAATTCCTGGCAACCACGCCCATGCTTGCAACACTGATGCTCCCCACAAAGTTAATGTCAATATTGATCTTTATATAATCAAAAGGGGAGGCTCCCCCACTTCAAAAGTCCTTGTAGGAGTAGTGACTGGTTTTAACCCAGCCATCAGCCTCTTACCCTTGCCATTTGGAATTACCTTTGAACTGGGAAGGTATGCCCAGAACGACGACCAATAGTTATCCACAAAATTAGCATAGACAGAGACGAATTCCTTCCCCTTTCCCAAAATAATATCATTTCTTAAGTGCCAAACTCTCCAAAAAATGATTATGATTTGCTCACGCATCAGAGAGCTCAATTGATCGAACAAAATAAGCTACCATTCTGGCCCAAGAAATTGAAGAATTCTTTCCATGGAGTATTCCAAACATCCCTCAACGCCAACAGAAGAGCCTTCGCCTTAGAGTAACCACCAGGGCATGAAAAACATTCTCATCTTCCATACCACAAATAGAACACATACCAAAAGTAGCATGCTGGTGCTTAACTCTCTTAACCCGGACTACCAGGCTATTAGACGTAGCACGCTAGAAAAAAATTCTGATTTTCTGAGGGACATTCGCCTTCCACATGAGTTCCAAAGCATCCTATCCCCATTCCCTCGGCCACTTGATTATCCATAATCATTTGTACGCTCCTTGGGATACCGTGCCAAATTGTATGCACTTTGCCCGGAGAACAAACCATTCTTTTCACGATGCCACATGATAAAATCACCATCCCCCGAGCATAGAGTACGCAACTTTAGAATTTCATCCGCATCATGGAGTAGAACAAGTACTAATATCATGGGGGGTAAGACAAAAATGACTTGAGAAATATCAACATGGACTTACTAATATTCTTGAATACAATATCTAGCGTGCATTATAGAAGAAACATACATGTTAAAATCTAGGATTTTTTTTCTATATGTTGATAAATAAACAAACAAGCTTGAGTACATTACCCCTTCCGTGTTATACCACGATGATTTTGCTATGGAAGCATTTAACTATCTCATTAGGGACATTGTGTACCATCTCCTATTCTACAAAGCATACGAGGAATTCAAACACTTATCACAAATTCCATTGGTGAGAAGCATATCTCAGTAGTTGAAGTGGCAATGGGAAGAGTTAGTACTAGATTTATGAGTTGCTAAACAGAAGGATAGAAAGATGCTTATTTATAGACACTACTAATTTAGCCATGTCATTAATAGTGTCTATGCCGACAAATCTTTTATCATTGTGTATATTATCTATGTAGAGGCAAAAATCCTGCTCAAGATGGTCCAACAGGTCATCACTGAAGTCATTAGGATAATACTTAGCCAACTTCATTAGACTTTGATCATCATAATGACTAGATTACTTGGAATGATAGCAACCATACAATGAAGCAACTGATTATTTACCCCATTGAACATGCGATTTTTTTCTTTTCCAAACAACCGACCCGATAATGATGCTCATTATTAATATCTTAGCAATGGCCACAACATCCAAGTTGAGTTTGTGAGCAAAGCAATGTCTATAATAAAGTTGACCTGTTTTCTATCATAATCTTGGCTTGTAGACCATTAAACTCACCTACCATGTTACTTGCTCCACCATAATCTTGTCATGTCACTTGCTATAGATTCAAACCAAGCTCTGTAGTTATAAAATCAATTTTACCCTTGAGCTAATTAGATGTTGTCTCCTCCACATGAATAATTCGTACAAAACTATCATTTGATTTCCCCACATTTAACTACAGAACGAAGAACCACTACCATTTGTTGTTTGTGCAAAAAATCACAACACTCAACAATAAATAAATTGAACACACCATGCCGATCTCCTTCAAAAGACAACCCAACATTTCTTCTGCAAAGCATTTGGTAACATCCCTTTGAATGGCTGAAGACAACCATAGATAATTAAGTAGAGCATTTTTGAATGCCTTAGCTCTACCATATTGTGAATAGTAGTATGACCACCAACACTGTATAGTTTCGTTTATTTATAGAATCTTTTGACACATCATGGTAATGGAATGGTTGTCCTTGATGCAACAAGTATCTGCATACATCAATTCAAGCATTCACCTGATAAGATGATTTTTTTACTCAATTTTCCTTTCTTTGTGCAAGGCTGCAGGGATTGATTGTGATGGTTGTCATGACACCCGCATTAATCGCAAATCTCTCCATTGCCTTATTCCAATTTTTTGGCGTAAAATTACCTTATTTTGATTGAAATAATCATCTATCACAAATGCATCATGTCCTTGTTTGTTATCATTGATATTTGTTCATGAAAAAACAACAACACAAGCACCTCTATGTACTCTAGCCAATTACTAGGTAGACCATACCAATCGGGATTGAAATATGTAAATTGTGTGTGATAGTCTGACACTTCACACACGATTGGTTAAGTAGAACTGTGTGTAGGATGTCACACACAAGATCCCTCTATCGATCATGCGAGATGGACAACTGATCGCTCGCATTTAATTTCTGGGAATATGGTTTTTATTTTCCTATTATGTGCTTTGTCGTCATCGCACACAGTTCGTCCATATCATGTGTGATTGGCTTAATAGCCCCATTGTGTATTAGTGTAATGGCGTTTCATTTCAGTGGGCTTTTTGGACAATGGCGTCAGCAATGTGGGTCTTGGATGCCGGGTCGGCGGCCCTGGGGGTGGTTTCGCGGTGCTCATGGGCAGAGCCCATGGCCTGGTGCTGCCCGGTGGCCATGGCCGTGTGGGCGGCGTGGTAGCCAGGGTGTGGCGATCGGTGGCGGTGAGTGTTGGCCAGGGTGAAAACCTGTTCTATCTTCGGACGGACCGGCGGCGGCGGAGATTGTTCCCTTCTTGAAGGCATCGCCGCGACTCTCGTTGCCCTTCGTGTGGCTCCAGGGGAAACTCTGTTCTTCGGATCGGGCGGTGGTGGCGCTTCAGTGGCATATCCTTCCTGAAGACACCGTTTTGGAGCCCACGGTTCGTCGTATGCGGCTTCATCTCTTCGCGATATTGCTAGGGGTGGTGTTGCTACGCTCAGCGTCAATGTATCCTGCCTTGGGTGTGTGCGTGTGTTGTAGTGGCGTGCGTTTGTATCGGGTGATGACGATCTTTGCTTTATATATAAAGCGGGGTGAAAGCCTTTTTTGATATGTTTGATCTTTGACCTGAATGGGGTTATGCTGTCGATGAAACCTAATTTGATTACTAGCATATTGAGCCCTCTGGTTGTTTCTCCACAAGGTCTCTCTATCAGACCGCTTTGCCTAAAACTGGCCCGCTCGCAACTAACAAAAATGTGGTCGATCAAGCTGCCACTCAAAATTTAGATCTTTCAGTGACAATTGATTCATAGTGGTCTTACTCTGGTCAAGAGGTCTTGAAGCGGAACAGTCCCCATAATGACCGTTGTCCGCTTTGTGAGGTCATCGAGGACAATAACCACATATTATTCACTTGCGTTACCACCTAAATTTTTGTGGTGCTTGTCGATGTCAAAACCGGCGGATCTCGGGTAGGGGGTCCCAAACTGTGCGTCTAGGCGGATGGTAACAGGAGACAAGGGACACGGTGTTTTTACCCAGGTTCGGGCCCTCTCGATGGAGGTAAAACCCTACTCCTGCTTGATTGATATTGATGATATGGGTAGTACAAGAGTGGATCTACTACGAGATCAAGGAGGCTAAACCCTAGAAGCTAGCCTATGGTATGATTGTTGTAATGGTTGTTGTGTCCTACGGACTAAAGCCTTCCGGTTTATATAGACACCGGAGAGGGCTAGGGTTACACAGAGTCGGTTACAATGGTAGGAGATCTACATATCCGTATCGCCAAGCTTGCCTTCCACGTCAAGGAAAGTCCCATCCGGACACGGGACGGAGTCTTCAATCTTGTATCTTCGTAATCTTGGAGTCCGGCGGACGATGATAGTCCGGCTGTCCGGACACCCCCTAGTCCAGGACTCCCTCAGTAGCCCCTAAACCTGGCTTCAATGATGATGAGTCCGGCGCGCATAATGTTTAGCATTGCAAGGCGGGTTCCTCCTCCGAATAACCCATAGAAGATTGTGAACACCATATAGTGTCCGGCTCTGCAAAATAATTTCCACATTCCACCGTAGAGAGAATATCATGTACACAGGTTCAATCTGCTGACGTATCTTGTAGCGTGACGTCACGCCACTACCAAGCCTTTACTTGAACCGTTTTTTATTATACCACCTCAGCGTGTTTAGCGAAGCGGTTTCCTTGGCACATCTTGTCGAAGCAGAGATCGTGTTCCCCTTATTCCGGGATTCTCATCAATACGGACGTGGGTAACCCAACCGTGCCCGTTGCCACGCCCCCTCTATCGAAGGCGAGCCCCGAACGGTCACGGAGACGGCTCTTGGTATTCTCCCTCTTTATAATAGGACCAAGGCTCGTTTCTTTTCTTCAATCCTCCATCAAATCTTCTCCTCGCTCCAAGTTCCAACACCCAGAGCCCCAGATTCGTGTGCTTCGGACCTTCAACAATGTCCGGTTCCGACCTTCAGGGCCGGTGGATGCCCTCCTCCGTCACGGAGGAGGACGTGCTAAAGCTGCGAGAGGCCAAGTACCTGTCTTACGAGATTTCGCACAGGTTGCCCGCCGAAGGGCAGGCCATCCCTACCCCCGAGCCCGGCGAGTACGTCGTCTTTGTGTCCCACCTCCGTCGGGGTTTAGGCTTCCCGATGGATCCTTTTGTGAGAGGGCTCATGTTTTACTATGGGTTGGAATTCCACGACTTGGCTCCGGAGTCCATCCTCCATATCTCCGCATTCATCGTCGTCTGCGAAGCCTTCCTCCGCGTCACCCCCCACTTTGGCCTGGGGCTGAAGACCTTCAATGTGGAGCCGAAGATGATCGGGGGGTGTCAAGCAGAGTGCGGCGGGGCGGCCGTGAGCAGGAGGGCCGATGCCCCGTGGCCCGAGGGCTCCTTCCAAGAGGAGCTCGGCTTGTGGCAGCAGGAGTGGTTCTATATCACCGCTCCGAAGGGCAGCAGGCAGAAGCCGCCGCCCGTATTCCGCTCGGGACCTCCTCGACGGTTGATGTCGTGGGTCAACCAAGGGCTCAACTGGGGGCCGCCAAAAGACGTGCCCCTATTGCAGGGCCGGATTCGAGACCTCCAGGCGAGGGAGATCGATCTGGTTGTGGTGATGCAGGTTATGTTGATTAGGCATCTCCTGCCCTGCTAACGCCGTCCTCTCTGGCTATGGGAGTTCAATCCGGAGGGACCACGGATTCTCCAACACTTTATGGGTACGACACCCGTGGAGATGTACAAGTTGTTCTTCGAACCACAAGCGGCGTGTCCGGAATTGACCGAGGATGCCGGCCTAAGCTGCAATCGCCCGGATACTCAAGTAAGTAGCCTAGTGTTCGGACGTACCATTTGTTTGCTTTTCTACAATTCGCCTTTTAACCCGTTATCCTGCAACAGGAGTGGATAGCGCAAGCAAAGCTGATACGGTGTCCGGACCCCTCCCAGAGACCGCGCCGGATCCCGTGGTGGTCAGGATGTTGGAGGTTGCGCCTTCAGAAGAAGGCGAAGGGGAAAATAGAGGAGCTACCGCCTCGCCCAAGGGGGCGCTTGAAGAAGGGGGGATCGAGAATCCCTTCCTCCAGGGGGAGAAGAGGACCGCCTCCGAAGACCCGGAGGCCAAAGCCCCTAAGCGGGGGAAGAAATCTTCACCGGATGGTCCTGCGTCCGGGAAGGTCCCGGCCGCACAGTCTTCTCTAAAGAATCAGCCCTCCAGCGAGCCGTGAGTAGAAAAGGGGGAGTTCATTAATAACAAACATCCCTATTTGTGCTTCTGAGGATAACCGAAATTTTTACCTTGTAGTTCGGATCTGCGACCTTCTCAGATGAGCTCGTCTTCGGGGGATCTTCGTCCGGATATGATGGAGAGCGAGACGCCTCCGTCTGCTGCGCCGTCGGATAGGGCGGACGAGCCTGAAGTGTCGTCACGGAGGGTATCCCCGAGCCCGGCAGAGCCGAAGAGTTCGGCGCCGACTAGTGTTTGGCCGGGGGAGCTGAAGGATCTGCTTGAGAGGGCGTCCATCTCAGAAGATCACCGTGCATTGATGAGTACAGTGATTAGAAGGATTTCGTCCGCTGAAAGCGGATTGCATAATGCCGTCAGGAGTTTGCTGGCGGGGTTTGAGGTATGTAAAAATGACACCCCTTTTTGACAGTTTTACACATAAAATGCGCCCTGTATAGATAGTAGCCCCTGAGACTCGGTAGGTTATCGAAAGCGACAGCGTGCTGAGGATCAAAATCGCAGGTATTGAGTGTCGCCTTTCCTATGCAGGTGGCGGATAGTCCGGGGGCTAGCCGGACTGATGGAGTTGCTGAATTAATGCGGCAACTCGATGTTGCGGATGCGGACATCGCGCTAGTCAACAAGCGACTTGACGAGTCGCAAGGTAAATTGTGTCTCCGCAGTCACCTATTAAGGGAGCAAAAGCCCACCTCTTACAATATTTATGCTTGACGCAGATGGTGCTGCTGCTGTGGAGAGCCTTCGGGCAGAACTTGCTCAAGCCAAGGAGCAAGCCAGAAGGAGTGATGCGGCTGCCTCGAGGGCGGCCGAGGAGTTAGAAGCCAAAAGGGCTGCACACTACCGAAGCAGGGAAGAGATGGTCGAATTGGCCGTTAAATTGAAGGATGCTACCGACCGCAATGAGGCTCTTGAAAAGGAGCGCCTATCGGAGCGAGAAGACCTGGGGAAGGCCACCGCCGAAGCCAAGGATGCCCGTTCTGCAATGCGGGCTATAAAGGAGGAGCTGCGTCAGGCCGGAGACACTGTGGATGGCAAGCCTTTTCTGCTACGCCGCAGGTTTACGGATCCAAAGTATGCCCAGCTTGGCCAACTGTGGGGTCCGGAGGATCCATATATGGACTTAGCGGCGAGTGCGGCGGATGCCGTTGTGCACTTCCGAAGTCAGAAGGATCACAAGACGGAAGAGCTATTTTGGTCTCAATTCCATAGTCCGGATCGTTCACTTCCGCTGACCGATCGGTTGGCCGAATGGGCTGAGCTGAATAGGTTGTCCGGACTTGCCATTATGGATATCGTGACTCATGTCTGGCCGGAGAGGCCCAAGCCGACGAGCTATTTTGGCTTATTGCAGCAGTTTCTTGGGGCGGTGCCGCATATCAAGGTGATGAAGCGGTCGGCCTGCATAGAGGGTGCGCGGATGGCCCTTGCCCGTGTGAAGACACATTGGACAGAGATGGACGCCACCGCTATTGCAACCCAGGGTTCGGACGAAAGCCAGTTACCCGCCGAGCACTATTTTTGGGAAGTTATGCATGGTGCTCGTGTAATAGAATCGCAGTGCTCGAAGAATGTCACGTTCGAGTGAACGTTTTATTTTGTAAAACAATGGTTATGATGTAATCGCTTTTTATACTTGTGCGTTCAAGTATTGGAATATCTCCTATGCGGCGGTTTATGTATACGTGTGTATAACCTGAAAGATGGCAGTCTTCGGCTTCAGCCCCCACGCACAAGGTGCGGGGGTGTTCGCAAAAAATAGTGCATTTTCACACTTAATCCGACGTCTCGGTCCTGTTAAGGAGGTGGTAGCGTAGCAAACGAGGCAACCGGACTATGATGCTTTATCACTTTCACTTAGCCATTGGAGTTCGAGGGTTGGACTACGATATAGCCCCTGGGGGCACCGCGCTCTCCGAATTCGGGGCGCGTGTGTGCCTGACCGGGAAACGGTCCTTCGTCAAAGCGGAGGAATTCTAAACATTCCGGTGGTCGATCGAGTGATTGGCCAGTCTCTCGCTGTATCATGACAGTCAGTTTTCGGCTTTCTCTACTGAGGTGCTCACCCAGCCGAACTGGGGCACAATCGCAGTAGTTCTCCTGGTGCCGCGTTAGCCGATGATACGGAATGTAAGGCAGCAAAACACAGGAGCCGGGCAAACCCAACATTTGACCAAAGACATGATTCGGAGCTGATGCATATAAGGCCTAACTCGAGACGCCGAACACTCCCTAAGGTGTTCGGTCTTTATAATAATGGGCAGAACAATGCCCTAAACCCCTAGTGTCCAGGTACGGGCGAGGTCTTCTGACGCGGCCGATGCCAAAACGTCAGTCTCCACTCTGGTTATAATGAAAAGCCAGGGGATTATAGCAACAAGAGACAGTAAAAAAGGTTTACGCAGGGTCTTAATCTGAAAAGAATCCTTGCGACGGGTCCTACTGCACGTCTACGCCTGTGTCTCCGTTGTGCCGTTATCCTGGACGGGTATGCATGTTGTTCATCTGTAAAAAGAGAGGAACTTAGTTTGAAAGGAAATCGTGCAAAAAAGTGCATGAAAAATATTAATAAATGAATAAAGCGGAGTCTATATTAGCTCATTATTGCTTATACGCACAGCCCCTTGTGAAGGGGTGTGCGGCTAGGGAACCCCTAGCTTATTTATGCCGGACTCATCTAGCCGTGTCCGGGGTCTTTGAATGACCCCCTTAATGAAATGATGCCACGTGGACCGGGCATTTTAAGTGTAAAAGACGCGTAATGTGGTATGGCATTAAAGCGGACAAAAGCTTCACATCCCAATAGTGCTTGATAGCTACTTTTGAATGGGGCGACATGAAAGATTAGTTTTTCGCGTCGGAAGTTGTTCGGTGACCCGAACACAACTTCTAGTAATAGGGAGCCTGTGCACTTGGCGTAAGGGCCTGGCGTCACTCCTTTAAAGGAAGTGCGGCTTTGTCGAATTTTAGTAAGGTCTATCCCCAACTTGCGGATTGTGTTCGGATATAGCAGGTTTAAATCGCTGCCACCGTCCATCAGGACTTGTGTAAACTGTAGTCCGTCGATTATAGGATCCAATATCAGAGCAGTCCATCCTGCATTTCGAACACTTCTGGAATAATCCAGGTGGTCAAAAGTGATTGGTTTTGACATCCAATCTCGAGGTTCCGCTGGGGTGGATCGTGCGAGACCCATCTTAGTGGGTGCCGCATCGTTTTTCCGTATTATCACATGAAGTGAGTTTACTACTTTGACTTCTTGTGGGAAAGTCTTTTGTTTTCCGGTGCCCTGCTGGTGGGGTTCATCATCGTCCTCGCTTGGTGCGTCAAGCCCCTTGTGCTCGGCGTTGAGTCGGCCGGACTGTTTGAAAACCCAACAATCTCGGTGGGTGTGGTTTGCAGGCCTTCCGGAGGTACTGTGGATTTGACATATCCGATCCAGAATTTTGTTTAAGTTGGATAGCTCATCACTGTTGTCCTTAAGAGGCAGTGTTTTGTTGTTTGGCCGCGAGCTTTTGAATCCGGCGTTTACCGCCGTGTTCTTTGGGCTTTTCTCTTTATTCCGGCGCTGATCTTTTCTGCGCCGTGATTTTCCGTTTCCATCTCTGATCTCGGATGTACTTGGGTCGCTGGTGCTGCATCTTGCTAGCCAGCTATCTTCCCCCGCGCAAAAGCGGGTCATGAGGCTTGTTAGCGCGGACATTATCCTCGGCTTCTCTTGGCCGAGGTGTCTGGCGAGCCATTCGTCTCGGACGTTGTGTTTAAAAGCTGCTAAGGCTTCGGCGTCCGGACAGTCGACTATTTGGTTCTTTTTAGTAAGGAACCTGTTCCAGAATTTGCGCGCTGACTCTCCGGGCTGTTGAGTTATATGACTTAGATCATCTGCATCCGGAGGGCGGACATAAGTCCCTTGAAAATTTGCTCTAAACGCGTCTTCAAGCTCTTCCCAACTTCCAACAGTGTTTTTTGGGAGGCTTTTGAGCCAATGCCGAGCTGGCCCTTTGAGCTTGAGGGGTAGATATTTTATGGCGTGGAGGTCATCTCCTCTAGCCATGTGTATGTGTAGTATATAATCCTCTATCCAGACTCCAGGGTCTGTTGTTCCGTCGTAAGCCTCTATGTTTATGGGTTTAAACCCTGCTGGGAATTCATGATCCAGCACCTCATTGGTGAAACATAGTGGGTGTACGGTGCCCCTGTATTTGGGTGTACCGCTGTCTTCAAACACTTGGCGTGTTGTGTTGCTTCCTGGGCCCCTCTTTTTTGGCCCGTAAATGGACCTGGCTGGGCCATCTGTTTTCCCAGGATCATGAGTCGGTTTGTGTGCGGCGCCGCTTGTGGTTTTTGGCCTATCATCTGGCCGTCTATTCGGCCAGGCGGCCTCTTTATTTTTTGACTGTGGGGGCTCTACGGCTTCCTCGTCAAATTCTAGCAGCAGCTTGCGCTTCGGGTAGCTCTTTGATTGATGGTCATTGCCGTATTTGTCTGCGGTTTTGAGCACTTTGCTCCACCTCATTCTGAGTATGTCCTCCGCTGTTTTGAGCTTCCATTTTTCCTTCTTCAGACTTCTTGCGGTGGCGACGAGTCTTTTGCGAAGGCTCTTATTCTCCGGTGGTGTGTCCGGCGTGAGGTCGTCTGGACTGTTGGTTTCGCCGGGTATGGATTGATTATCCAATTCGTCCTGTTCGGCCGGTTGATTGGCTGCATGTTCGTCGTCCACTGGTTTGCCCTGCTCTATTGCTGGGTCATTAGGAGCGCTGTTGTTGTCGAGGCGGGACTTAGGGCGGCGTCTACGTCGCCGTTTTGGTTGTTTATCGGCGGAATTATCATTTGCCGCGTCCCGTTGGTCCTCGTTATCGCTTCCTTTTGGGGTATCCACCATATATACATCATAGGTTGGGATGGTCTTCCAGTGCTCTGTGAGCGCTGGTTCTTGATCGTCTCCGGCATCGTCGTCCATACCGTCGATGTCTTTGGAGTCGTAGTCTAGCATATCGGTTAGATCGTCGACAGTGGCTACAAAGTGGGTGGTGGGTGGGCTTTGAATTTCTTCGTCGTCCGCATCCCAACCATCCTGGCCATAATCCGGCCAGGGCTCTCCGGATAGCGAGAGATGCTTTAGCGAATTTAGGATGTCGCCAAAGGGTGAGTGCTGAAAGATGTCCGCATCGGTGAACTCCACGATCGGTGCCCAATCAGATTCGATTGGCAGGAGCGCAGGAGGTTCGGAGTCCGGCAGGGAGTCCAGCACCTCGGAGTCACGAGTTTTATAGGGGACAAGGTCAGTGTTCGGCTCCATCGCCGCGGATGTTGCAGCTCCCGAGGTGGTGTCCAGCCACTCGTCCTCGATCTGCGCGATCGGCTCCGAACTATAGGTCGGAGCGGATTCATGTGCGGCCTCCAAGGCGCTGTCCGGCGGCAGAGCTAGATCGTGCCCATCGCGACAGTGCGGCACGCTCAGCTGTGGATCGGATCCATCGAAGATCAAGTCTCCGCGGATGTCCGCCGTGAAGTTTAGGCTTCCAAGTCTGACCTGACGGCCAGGGGCGTAGTTTTCGATTTGCTCCAGGTGGCCAAGTGAATTAGCCCGCAGTGCGAAGCCGCCGAATACGAAGATCTGTCTGGGGAGAAAAGTCTCACCCTGGACGGCGTTGTTGTTGATTGAAGAAGCCATCGAGCCTATCGGTGACGACACAGAGGAACTCTCAATGAAAGCACCAATGTCGGTGTCAAAACCGGCGGATCTCGGGTAGGGGGTCCCGAACTGTGCGTCTAGGCGGATGGTAACAGGAGACAAGGGACACGATGTTTTTACCCAGGTTCGGGCCCTCTCGATGGAGGTAAAACCCTACTCCTGCTTGATTGATATTGATGATCTGGGTAGTACAAGAGTGGATCTACCACGAGATCAAGGAGGCTAAACCCTAGAAGCTAGCCTATGGTATGATTGTTGTAATGGTTGTTGTGTCCTACAGACTAAAGCCTTCCGGTTTATATAGACACCGAAGAGGGCTAGGGTTACACAGAGTCGGTTACAATGGTAGGAGATCTACATATCCGTATCGCCAAGCTTGCCTTCCACGCCAAGGAAAATCCCATCCGGACACGGGACGGAGTCTTCAATCTTGTATCTTCGTAGTTTTGGAGTCCGGCGGACGATGATAGTCCGGTTGTCCGGACACCGCCTAGTCCAGGACTCCCTCAGTGCTGCTTTCAGGAAATCGTAGGATACAAGGGGCATCCTACTAACTCATAGAAAACCAATAGGACTAGCTCACGCAACACTCCTCGCTACCTTTGGGTTGGCTTTTGATGTCCTTGACTAGACACTGACAATTCACAATAAGCCTATTATTGAGAATGTTCATCGGTGAAACTATTGGTGCCATTTATAAACTTTGTGATTTCTTGTTGTATGGCGGGTCCTCAACAAGCAGCCGGATATAGTCGCCATTGGTGATTTCACTGCTCAATTTCGGGATGGCTTGTGGCCTCACTCGGCCGTTGGTTCTTTGATCTTCGTGTATCTCATGGGGCCAACTTGTGTCTATGTTCTAAAATTAACAAAGAATGACATATGATGCCATGAATTTTTTTTTGAAAGTCGGCACTTCATTGACTAAACAACAAAGTCATACAAAGTCTCCCGGATACACTCCGGAGCATAGTTGAAAACACAAAGACCAGTAGAATTATAACAAGACCTAGCTAAAACATGAGCCAACACATTACATCGCCGACGAACATGCACAAAAGAGAATGAGGAGAAGCCCAGAGTTGCCAGCTTGATATCAGCCACGATGGAACCAACCACAGACCGATCTTGGGCTTTGGATTTCAGCCTTTGCATCAAAGAAAGGCAATCAGTGGCAAAGATCACATGGGAAAAGTGTTCTTGACGTGCCATGTCAACTGCTCTGCGAAGAGCCAAAGCTTCAGCCATCTCGGGGGTGAGTGCACCAGGCAACACATCAGTACACGCCTTGATACAATGACCCATATGATTTAGAGCTACTACACCAGCACCAGACTTGTTGGAGTTATGAAATAAAGCTGCATCGGAAAATAGCATAACTGTACCTGGAGGCGGTGGAGACCAATTTGAGCTGGAAGCAATAGTCTCACATCTATTCATAGGAACAGGTTTGTAAGCATGTTCGAAAATCATCTGAACATAACTACGAATTTTGCCTGCAGTGCTTCTTGGAATAGGAACTTCAGGAGTGTTTTGAGCCGAGTTTCGAGCATCCCAAATGTGCCAAATGGTTACAGCCATCACAATTGCCTCACGAGCGGAGCATCGAGATAAGAAATCAAAAAGGCACTGTTTTGGAGACCTGAATCCACCACGGCGCAGCTGGACATGAAAGAAATTCTTCACTTCATCCCACACATTTCTTGCAAAATGGCAGAAGAGCAAGGCATGCTTGATAGTCTCCAGCCGGCCGCAGAAAGCACATGCAGCAGGAGCAGGAACCTTGCGTCTACAGAGTTGTTCCCCAGAAGGCAAACAGTTATGTGCAAAACGCCACAAGACGATCTTCATCTTGTTAGGTGCAATAACAGACCATATAGATTTCCACTCCTTCTCCTCCGCCGCTCTGTTAGAGGATTGGCCACGACCGCTATTACTATTTCTTTCCAGGAATCGTTTCGTCCGAGCCATGTTGTATGCCGAACGAACAGAATAATCCCCCAACCTGGTAACAGGCCAGTATGCAAAATCTGAACCTCCGTGCCTACTGATAGGAACCTGTAGGATCGTTGCCGCAATGTCCGGTGCGAAGAAAGCACACACAGTCTCATCATTCCAACAACCAGTATCTTCGTCCAACAAACAATGAATTGTGGCTGACTCCGGGATTGGCGAGGTTGTCCTAATCAAGCCAGGAGGAAAGGATGGGATCCAATGATCAGACAATATACGAGTGCTTTTTCTTGATGCCATGAAATTGATCCACTGTGTTTTTTCTTAGTATTTACGGTCAACGAAATGCCATGAACTAAAAAATATTGAATTACAAATAAAAAAAGATACATTTGACTACAAAGAACCATGTGCACGATCAATCACGCTTGAGAGAGAGGAGAAAGTCATCACGAAAAAAAAAGAGAAAGACAATATTTTTTTTACAGAAAGTTCCTATGGATGTTGTCGTTGTTGACTAGTAGTAGAGAAGCATCAAACCAGCCAGGACGGCGGCCAGCCCGAGCGCTAGCACAGGCTCAGCACCAGCCTGAGCCGCCGAGCTCGGCTGTGGCGTTGTCTGTGTGCACTGCTGCCTCGCCCCTCTCCTTCGGCATCTCACTACCTTGGACTGGACGTTGACCTGTACCTTCATGCCACCGGCGCAGTGCCCGGGTACGCCGCAGATGAAGTACCGGGTCCCGACGGCGGCGAGCGGGATGACGTCGTTGCCGCTCGGGAACGTGGCGACGGGACTAGAGCTGCTGCAGTTGTAGTAGGCCGTCCTTGTCACCTCCACCACGTTGTGCGCCGCAGCGGGGTACTGGAACCGGAGCTCGTCGCCGGTGTAGAATCTGATGGTGGAAGTCCATTGGGTGTAGTTTGTCCGGAGGTCCCACGACCCGGCCGGTGCGCCGACTGTGTAGGTGGCACCGAGCGCCGTGCCGAACAGCGCCGCCGCGGTCACTGCGGCAACAAGGAGAGCTCTCGTAGCAGCCGCCATGGATGAATGCCAATCGAGCGACTAGTAGCGCTAGCACTTGAGAAGATGACCCAAGAAGGGTTGGAATGTTGAGATGATCGAGGGACGTATGATCGAGGTCGCAGCTCTGGACTGGTTGTGTTGTAGCATGATGATTTTTGCTCTGCGATATATACAGATGAGACGGTAGCTCGTTGAATGCGTCATACAGACTCTGTCAAATTAGCATTTGACTCACGCGTTGTACGGGTCGTTCTCTGAAATTATAGCGCATAATTAATATGCGGGCTCGTTGAATAATCAAGGATGGGAAGCTGCTAGCCTACTGCCTAATCGATTCCATACATACGTACTGCATAATAAATCATAAATATTTCATTTTGTATCCTATATCCTATATACTACTTAAAAAGTTTACCCACTACTTGATTCATCTCAACATGCAGCATAGACACCTCAGCATCCAATCGCATCTAGCCACGTCACACCTCATGCAATCCCATTGAAGCCCACCTCCTCAAGTCTGACTAATAAATCAGCGACTACATTTTTTAGAATCAATCAGCGACTACATTAGCGTTGTGTCACCAACGTACATAACCGACTGCACAGCTGCCGTCTCTCCGTTTCCACTTCAACGGATTCCTCCCTCCTTAAAAAACCCACAAAGCAATCGACAAGACAACACAACACTTCCACTTTCGCTCCCACGGACTCCGGAAAAAATCTCTGTTCTAACCTTTTGTGTTAACAAAATCAAAAATTGACCTCCTTTGCAAAGAAATTTCAAATCTGACCTTTTTTAATCACGCCAACATCTTTGGCGTTTGGCTTGTATTGGAGACGCCAGAATTTGCGGCGTTTGGCCCTGGCCCACACTATCGTAGATGGCGATGAAGTGGCACAGCCAGAAGTCATGCACCTTGGCGTCTAGGAAAACGCCATGGACCCAGGCGTTTTCAGCCTATCCATTAGAGCAAGTACAATAGAACTGAGTCAGCGGGCTATAAGGAATAAACTAGTATATTTCTACTTAGTTGGAGGAAAGAGAAGAGAAGAGAGAAGGTAAGCGGGCTCTTCGTGAAGAGCCAGCTCTAGCACGTGCTCCTAGGCACTTTGTGAGAATGAAAGGTGGGCCACATAATAAAAAAATAGTACACTCTTTTAATCTACTATTGTACATGTTGACTATAAGATGGGCTATAGATGACATGAGACTAGCTTATTGCTAGCAGTTGGCTATGCTATTAACCATGCTCTTATGAGTAGACAAGAAACGCACAGATATTGGCATTTGGGAGCTACGCTTCACGTAGAAACTGCGCTGCATGCATGCATCAATAATGGACTTAGCTTCCATCAATAATTCTAGTAGGTTAATTAATCTTATCAGGAAACTATAAAGAATTAGTAGTAGGCTTTTATTTAGCAAAGAAAAAGTAGTATTCTAGGAAACCATCCAAACGTATTATATGGTTGCACGGGCGGTGCCCTCAAATGTGTTGGCTTCTTCGTGGTTGTGGCGCCGGGGCGCGGCCTCCTCGTCGTTGGTGTTGCCAATAATGCCTCGCCCACCTCGTCGCCGCACTCCTTGCCGGCGGCCGCCACTTCCGCCACCCGCTGCCAGTACCACTAGCGGGCGAGGCGTATCTCGCAGGCGGAGCGGTAGGATTCGAGCAGCGCCTCCTGCTCCGCTAGGTCCTCGTCCGGCCTGGCGGCCCTGCCGGCGGTGACCTACTCCTCTGCCTGCAGATACTTCTAGAGAAGGTTGTGGTTGTAGTTGGCGTTGGCCTGCGCCTTTTGAAACTGGTCCTCCCGCTCCTTCTGCACCATGTTCATATAATGGGCACGGGCCTTGCCGATGGTCATGGTGCAATGCATCAGTGAGGGTGGAGCGGAGGAGGAGGGTGCTGTGGAGGAAGAGGAGGGTGGTGCTGGCTCGTCGTAGGAGGCGTCCTCCAGCTGCCTGCCGACCTGCCAGTCGGCAGTAATGGCGGCCATGGCCTTCTTCTACTCCAACGTCAACCCGTCCCAGAGAGCTTTGTCTGCGCGGGGGGCGGGGGGGGGGGGGGGGGGTGAGGGTACGGGGAGGAGGAGGGTCCATGGCGGGGAGTGGTGCGGAGAGGGATGACTGTGGCTATGACCAGGGCATCGATTTACCTCGGCAAGTGGCGGTGGGCGGCAGAGGGACAGACGGGTAGCGCCGGAGGAGATGCCTCGGCAACCGCGTGTCATTAATGCGGGCGACAGATAGATGAACGGGCGGCCATTGTGTCGTTTGAACGCGCGACAGTTGCCTGCAACGAGAAGCGGCGCAGGTGGCGCTTTCTCGGCCGGCACACCGCTTCAATGCCGGTGCCAGTGAGCAGTTGGGTCCACTCTGGCCGGGCATGAATGCGGGCGCTGACCCTCTGGAGCGACGTTGACCGAAAACGCGCGGGAGACGGGAGGAATTTATGGTGGGCAAGTGTGGTCAGCGACGAGCTTGAGATCAGTCCGGTCTCCCGCAAACCTACCTCACTTTCGTCTCTGGTTTGTGCAGAAATCGTATTCGGACCATGCCGTAGACCGATACAGATCGGCGTTGGATAGCTTCCACGATCCGGACGGTAGCAGGAGGTTTGCGGATCGATGTTGGAGATGTCCTAAATAAGTTTAGGTACACGGCCACTTAACAAGAGATTAATCCATCCAAACCGCACGTCTTTCGAAAAAAGGCAAATTCCCTGCTGACGTGATACTTTGGCTTTCTGCCTCCTCGCTGATTAAACAACCACACTAATCAACATCAAACGAGAATAATCAAACAGGCTCCACATGATTTTCTTGTCTACTCATAATGGATGGGCTCAAAACGTCAGGATCCATGGCGTTTGCCCAAACGCCAAGATACATGGCGTCTGGCAGTGCCACTTCAGCGCCAGCTAAGTTAGTGTGGGCCGGGGCCAAACGCCGGAAAGTCCGGTGTCTTCAATGCAAGCCAAACGCCAGGATGTTGGCGCGACCAAAAAAGGTCAGATTTGAAATTTCTTTGCAAACGAGTTCAATTTTTGATTTTGTTAGCACAAAAGGTTAGAACAGAAAATTTGTCCACGGACTCCTCTCCCGACAAAAAAGAACACGACTTTTCTTTTCCTGGCTATACAATAGGGTGCGGCGGCTGGGAGTAGATCGCTGGGTCAAGTCGCTCCTCCGGCACGACAGGCGATGGTTCTCGCCTCTGCGGCTCTCCCGGATTCTCTATTGTATGTTCCCCTTGCCTGTTTAGTGCCCCACATGCCTATTCCGTTCCGGCTGCGGTAGCTCCGGCGCCCTTCGGCCTGGGAAGTCGGTGATGGTCTGTTCCTGTAGAATCGGACCGACTGCTGGTGAGTGAGAACATATCCTGTGTGCCGGCTGAATTGATGCAACGGATGCACCGAGAGAATCTGGACCATGGGATGGAGAACTGACGGGCTGGATGTTAGCACTAGGTGCCAGCTGGTACATTTTGCACAATGAACCTTGTAAAGTCATTCAGTTGCACAAGCAGTCCAAGATTCCATCGTCTCCTTCCCTTTTCTCTGTTCCATTCTGTACGTCTGAGACGATCTGCAAGCTATGGTTAGGGACACATGGATTCATTTTTTAGGTGAACAGAAAGAGTGTTCAGGATTTATGTAAATGTGTAGCTGCTTTTTTTTCTGCAAGGGATGCTTTAGCTTGTTGTTAACTAGCAAATCTACAATTTGGCTATTCTCTGGGAAAGAATGATAACTCCCAAATCAGCTTATTTATATGACAAAATTAAGAGGTGCATTTGTACGATAGTGTTCATAATTACATATCAAGTGCCATAATCACTGGAGAAGTTGCACCAAGGCTTCAAGATGCACTAAAGTAGTTCATCCAGGCTACAATTGTGTCACAGAAAACTTGACAGTATCATATTTAAATTTCTTGTACACCACTGTCGTATATACAATCGGATTCAACCATTGTGTACATATATATGACAGAACATATTTCATAAGGATATCATTGTTCTACACAACTCTTGAACAGAAGGTCCACCGTGTTCTATTATCAATCACTTTATTACAAGAGATACATTACGTTTCAGATGCCAATATATCCTGCATGAGCGGCTCCCCTCATCATCTGACAGAGATCTTGGCTAGCTGGAAGAGTAAGTGGATGAAACTAACGATGAGCTTGCAGCTGAACATGCAGATGGTACTTGAAAAAAATAGAAACATCATCTATTTTTAGAAGCATATCCAAGATGAGACATCGACAAAATTATCTGGTAACATTATTCTAAAGACAATTTCAATGATATTGCTTAATATTCGTCTACCAGATCTTGGCTCGTACTCCTACCTAGTAATGATTTCACAAAGTTCAGTTGGACATCAAAGTGCAGTTTCATTTTAATATCAACAAAGTGAATCAAAAGAACACACATCAAAATATATGCCCGATTTGAGGGAGTTCCTGAGGTGCTTGTACTCCAGTATGTATGCTAACTCCCTCGTAACTATGTACTTTATAACATTCATGCATACTTTATAGGCTGCAGGAGATATGAAAACTTTTATAAATTAAGTATGGGAACAACGAGCACATCTCTTTGCCTGATTTCTTGTCCATTGCTGCGATTGGGGGGAAATTGACAGATGTAATTCTTTGGATAACTGAATAGGATAGCATACCCTGGATAATTTAGGCTGCAGAAGATAGCCGGCTTTGCGATGGCTGGGTCGACGTTGCCCTGACCTACAGCACAGTGGCCCTACACTCGCCGGTGGTGCAACCATTTGTGGGGGGGGGGGGGGGGGAGAGAGATTGTACGGAGCCGGAACTAGGTACAAAAAAACACAGGAGGGAGAAGGTCGAATGGCCCAGCAAAGGGGAAGATGGAGGGGAGAGAAGCAACAGAGCAAATCACTAACCCTAGCTTGTAAATCGTTGGTGTACAGGTACAGAAGGGCAGAGCAAAGGGAAGAAGAAAATGGGATCTTGGAAGGACTGCTTGCGCAGTTGAATGACTTTACAAGGTCCATTGTGTGAAGTGTACCGGCTGCCACATTTTTCTAACATCCAACTCGTCTGTTCTCCATCTAGTGGCCCAGAATCAGTCGGTGCATCCGTTGCACCAATTCAGCTGGTGCACGTGATACGTTCTCGCTGGTGAGTAACCGATCTGAAGTTAGACTTCTTTTCCTCCCGAAAGGCTCGCACTGGGCGACGCCCTGCAGGGCGCCAGGGCCTCAACCATGGGGTAGACATTTATTTCCTGCCTCGAAGGAACGCCCGATGTATAGGAGTCCACCAGGTCAACATGGAAGGAATGGATTAGTGCGACGCTGGGCAGGGCCTCAGCCATGGCCTGGAGTTTCTTTTTCGGGGGCTGCAAAGAACACCCGTTGTACAGGAGGTCTTTTCTCTATTTTTTTAAATAAGGTAAAAGATTTGCCATTTTCATTGATTAAGAGAGAAGTTTTAACAGGAACCCGCAAGGCGGGGGAATGGAGCCTACTCTCGCGGCATTACATTACATAGGTGTCTAGCGCCTGCAAGCGCCCAAATACGAGCCTCCTCCTTTATCCTAGTAGTGACCATGGTCACCGTGGTAGCGACATTCCTAAAAACTCTTGCATTGCGCTCATTCCAGAGTTCCCAGGAAACAAGCATGAGCATGGAGGCCAGAGCCTTCCTCGGGGGCCCCCTATCTAGGATAGTCTTGAACCACCATTCCTTTACAGAAATTTCATAACGCCAGCCCGCAATGATAGCACTGTTTATGCCGATCCATGAAGCCGCCTCTGTTATGATAGTCTCTAATTTAGAACAATGATGTTTCTAACAGCATACAAGTTTTTAAATTGCTCCACCGAATAAGATAGTATACAAGTGCTCTTCCAACAGGTTATTACTATGTAAGCGTCGCAACTTCAATCCATCAATTGATATGCCTTTGCAAAGTTTATGACTGATATATAATAGATGCAGCATAATTCAATATTGTTAGAAAAAATTCGAGGCACATAGTCGATCATCCAAGGACTAAGCAATCACACGAGCACGACACCGAGATTTGTTAACGAGGTTCACCGATATGGCTATATTCCAGGGCCTAACTATGGGCGCTCCTCCCCATTACACCGCTACAATACCGCACCGGCCGCCCTGGAGACCGGCACATGCCGCCGGCTTCCCCTATGTTCCGGTGCTATTATGTTGGCATAGGTTACATCGTGTGTCTACCCCGCTATATATGAGAGGCCTGGGATACAAGTGCCCTAGTAGGACACGACTCCACATCCTATGTAAACACAATACAACTCATAGTCCAACTGTAACCTACCTTGTACACAATATTCGACACAACTCCAACAAACTCCACCTTGGCGAATATTCTCCACCACCTTGAATTTGTCCATGCATCAAACTTCCATGTACATTGGACTTGAGCTTATCCCATGAGCATCGCTGCTACTCCAAAGACTCCATATGACTCCACCTGCAACTTGTAGTCCCTTCTTTTCTTGACCACAGTCAATACTCGAGCAAAATTAAGTCCCACATTACTCTAGTTTGCGCTCCCAACTTCCAGAGTATCCGTCAAACACAATCACACACTGATCACTGACCTGCGTGAAAGTGAACAACTCACATATTGGATGCCACACATAAGACTTACCTGAACTCAACATCACCGCTCTTTTCTTGACCGCCTGTCTGAAACATGAAGGAATTTCACCGCTTGTCATCATCCCGCGTCAAATTCGCAGTTGTCTCACCACATGTATGACCACCAGAGCCCTGGTACGTCTCCATGCCCCATGCATACCGCATGCCTCGCCGCTATTACCGCGTCGAGCCTCCACTGTCCCGGTCGAGTCTCAAGGGTCGCGAACCCACACCACTCAACCCCCGCTGCAGAGTACCACCGATCATCACCAACCTATGACGAGTTTCACGCTTCCATCAGACCAATGGGCTCCAGCACGAACTATGTGTCACCCACTTTTTTCCCACCACTGAATAGGCTTCGACTCCCTGTGCACTTACACCATAGCCCCTCAATCCAGCTCCACATTCAACATGACTCCATGGTGGTTGTATGTGCCAGCCCGCACCTCGTTGACTTCAAGCTCTCGTGTGCACCGTCTTGAATCAACCTTGCGCCATAGCCTTGTTGAAGCCACACAAGCACTCAGGCCTGTGCCACGTGTTTCCACGCCCAGAAGTCGGTCACCATCAGCATCACGCTCCTACGTCGTCGTCGCCGATCCCACCACCGTATTCTGTACCAACCGACTTAGGTTGATCCCGTCAGACTGCCCAGTCCGACCCAGTCAAACTCGTTCGACTGTATAACACGCTCAAGGCTCCCAAATCATCTTCCACGAAATTTCCATTCATCACATGATAATCTCATCTCAGCTGACATGACTTCCCGCAACGCCTTCAAGCATCCCTGTTGTGCCAATAAATCTTTCACCATGTCTGCCATAACCCAAGGTTTCCAGCTCCGTTGAATTTCTCCACCTCAAACCTGGTACCAGTTGGTGCCATAGTTCTTTGTACAGCTGACCCTGTGAAAAATTATATGAGCTTTTCACGCGATGCCCAAATACACGAATACCGCGTACTACTGATAATTCCAACTAGTTGGTCTTCATGTGAAATTTGGCTCCCTATCTTGGCTCAACCTCCCGATGCTAGCTATTTGCTTTGCCTCGTCCTAAGCCTTCCCGATGGATTCGTATCATGTATAAATGGATTTTATCTTTCCGGCGATTGATGCCTGCCTATCTCCGTGTCACGTGGAGACTCTCCCTTTTGGTCCAAACAAACTCGGTTCGCGTTGTACGTGTACCTCAGAGTCCAGCGCGTCCACATACTCGTACGTATGCCTGCTCGCCTGTTACGACCCATGCGCCACGCTCAGGCGCCTGCCACCTGCCGTGCATGCGCGCCCCTGACGGGCCACACGCGTTGCCGCACACAATGCCTCATGCCCACGCCGCCGCTGTTACGCGAGCCAGCCGCCGACTCTGCCTTTCACCGCCGATAAGATTCTGAGTGCCCGATCGATTTTCACACCTCCCGTCAACATCGATCTCTCCGAGCTTTTGATGCTCGCGATCGCTTGACTGTAGCTTCAATCAAACTGATTTCCCTCCTCTCGACTCTTCCTCCATATCAACACACAATGACCTCTTCATAACCTTGCTCATGATACCACTTGTTAGAATAAATTCGAGGCACATAGTCGATCATCCGAGGACCAAGCAATCACCACGAGCACGACACTGAGATTTGTTAAGGAGGTTCACCGATATGGCTACATCCCCGGGGTCTGACTATGGGCGCTCCTCCCCATTACACCGCTACAATACCGCACCCGGTCGCCCTGGACGCCGGCACATGCCGCCGGCTTCCCATACGTTCCGGTGCTATTATGTTGGCATAGGTTACATCGTGTGTCTACCCCGCTATATATGAGAGGCCTGGGATACAAGTGTCCTACTAGGACACGACTCCACATCCTACGTAAACACAATACAACTCATAGTCCAACGTATCATTTGGATCTGAACATTCATGCCACAATAAAGAAAATTACATTGAGAACTATGCTAGGTAGCATTCCACATCAAAAATTTCTTTTTTATCATTTACCTACTCGAGGACGAGCAGGAATTAAGCTTGGGGATGCTTGATACGTCTCCAACGTATCTATAATTTTTTATTGTTCCATGCTATTATATTACCCCTTTTGGATGTTTATTGGCTTTATTTTACACATTTATATCATTTTTGGGACTAACCTACTAACCGGAGGCCCAACCCATATTGCTGTTTTTTTGCCTATTCTGGTATTTCAAAGAAAAGGAATATCAAACGGAGTCCAAACGGAATGAAACCTTCAGGAGCGTGATTTTTGGAATGAACGTGATCCAGAGGACTTGGAGTGCAAGTCAAGAAGAAGCCGAGGCTCCCACGAGATAGGAGGGCGCCCCCCTATAGGGCGCGCCCCCTGTCTCGTGGGCCCTTCGGGCGTCCGCCGACGTACTTCTTCCTCCTATATAAGCCTACGTACCTCGAAAACATCCAGGGGCAGACGAAACACAATTTCCACCATCGTAACCTTCTGTATCCGCGAGATCTCATCTTGGAGCCTTCGCCGGCACTCTGCCGAAGGGGGAATCGACCACGGAGGGCTACTACATCAACACCCTTGCCCCTCTGATGAGTTGTGAGTAGTTTACCACAGACCTACGGGTCCATAGTTATTAGCTAGATGGCTTCTTCTCTCTTTTTGGATCTCAATACAATGTTCTCCCCCTCTCTTGTGGAGATCTATTCGATGTAAACTCTTTTTGCGGTGTGTTTGTCGAGATCCGATGAATTGTGGGTTTATGATCAAGTTTATCCATGAATAATATTTGAATCTTCTCTGAATTCTTTTATGTGTGATTGAGTTATCTTTGCAAGTCTCTTTGAATTATCAGTTTGGTTTGGCCTACTAGATTGATCTTTCTTGCCATGGGAGAAGTGCTTAGCTTTGGGTTCAATCTTGCGGTGTCCTTACCCAGTGACAGAAAGGGTTGCAAGGCACGTATTGTATTGTTGCCATCGAGGATAACAAGATGGGGTTTATATCATATTGCTTGAGTTTATCCCTCTACATCATGTCATCTTGCTTAATGCGTTACTGTAACGCCCCGGATTCATTGCGCCAGGTGTCTGCCAGTTATGTGCCGTCCTTGCCATGTCATTTGCTTGTGTGTTGCATTTTATTATGTCATCATGTGCATTTCATTTTGCATACGTGTTCGTATCATGCATCCGAGCATTTTCCCCGTTGTCCGTTTTGCAATCCGGCACTCCTATGTCATCCGGCGTTCCTCTTTTGCCTCTTTTCCTGTGCGGGTGTTAAACATTCTCGGAATGGCCCGAGGTTTGCCAAGCGGCCTTGGTATAGCACTGGTAGACCGCCTGTCAAGTTTCGTGCCATTCGGAGGTCGTTTGATACTCCAACGGTTAACCGGGTAACCGTAAAAGCCTCTTTTGTTTGCGGCCCAACACCCCCTCCAAACTGGCCCAAAACCCATCTAACTCCCCTCCATGCTCTCGGTCGCTCGATCATGATCGTGTGGGCGAAAACCGCTCCTCATTTGGACTCTCCTAACTCCCTCTACCTATATATATGTCTTCCTCCCCGAAATCCCGCAGTCCAAACCCTAGTCTAATCCTCCCCGCCGCCACCGGACACGTCCGCCCGTCGCCCCCGCCAATCCTGCCTCGCCACATGGCGCTCCGCCGCCGGCCCGCGAGCCCACGGCGGGCCCGCGAGCCCGACTCCGCCGCCCCGCGCCGCCCGCTCGTCCTCCGCGCCCGCGCCCGTCTCCGGCCACCGGAGCCGCCCGCGCCCCGCCGCCGCTGCCCACCGGCGACCCCGCCGCCCGGCCGCCTCGCCGTCCGCGCCAGGCCGCCGCTTCCCGGCGCCGCCCCCACGCCTCCCTGCCGTCGCCGGCCTCTTCCTCTCCCTCGCGCCCCGATCTCTGCCGCCTCGTCGTTGCTTCGCCGGCCGCCACCTCCGTCCGCCTCCACCACATCGCCCCGCCGTCCGGCGCCCCTCCGCCGCGCCTCCCGAGCCCTCCACCGCCGTCCCCGCGCCGCCCCGCGCCGGATCCGGCGAGATCCGGCCGGAGGAGGTTTCCCCGGGCCCTTCTTCTCCCTCTCCGGCCGCCGTCCTCGCGGATCCGGCGAGATCCGTGCCGCTTTGAAATCCGTGCAACGAGGTTGACTTTCCCCCCTCTAAAAATTCTGCTAAGTCCCCGAATATTTTTGCATAATCATGCCATGTTCATCACATAGTAACTCTGTGCATGTAGCTCCGTTTCGTGCGTGTAATATGTCAAATTGTTCGCTTCAACGAGTACTTCATTTCATTCCATTGCATCATTTTCATTTGAGCTCATCTTGATGCCCGAAATGCTATTCGAAGAGTGCATGTTGATGTTAACCTGCTGAAACTGTTATAACATGCTCATTTGTCATTTTTTTTCCATGTTTGATGTGTGCATCCTATGAGGTTGATGTCTACATGTGTTTTGATCTATGACATGCCATATTTCCAGTGGTGCCATCCATGTATTTTTGTGAGTTGTGTGCTGAGTGCATCAAGCTTGTTAAGTGGGGTACTTGCTGTTGCTGTTTTCCTGACAGATTCTGTTATATTTTGTTGCTCTGTAAACCTGCTGCTACAAGTCATTTCGTGCATTATTTTGGAGATGTTCACTAAGGATGTTTTGTTATACATGTCTTGATCTATCCATTCATGCCCCTGGATGCATTTATAGCCTACTGTAGCTTGTTGTAAACTTGCTCCAAACTTGCTAAATAATGTTGCTGTCAACCTGTTAACATGAAGTTCAGTTTTGGCCATGTGTTTTTCTAGTGATCCATGTACCCTATGAACTTGATCTTGCCATGCTTAGCTTCATAAACATGTCTTCTTACTGTTGGTTGCCTTTCCATGCCATGTATTGCTCTGTGGTGAGTGGTTCAAGCTCACCAACATGCCTACTTATTATTGTTCCTGCCATGTATGAATCTGTAATATAACTTGCCATGTTTACATGGGTTCCATCATATTTTCTGTGCCTTTCTGGCTCATGATCAGTAAGGGACTCTTGTTCTATGCAATTAGTAGATTCATGCCGTGCCTTTGTTTTCCATGATAAGTTCCTGTAACATGTTGTTTGGTAGCTCTAAACATTGCAACCTGATGTTATTTCTGCAAAGTCTGAAACTGTTATTATTTGCAATCTTACCATGTCCTTTTGAGCATGTTATAGTGATTTCTGGAGATAGCTCAGTGTTCATGTTTTGTCATGCTTTACTAGTACTTCATGCTCATGCCTTTTGTTCTTATGTTGGGGTGCTGTAGCTTGTTGTTTTGATGCTTGTAAGATGCCTAGTTGCTGTTTTGGACAGATTGTTGTTATGCTTTGTATAGAGTGTATGTGTTGAACCGTTGCTCCGTTTTGAGAGTGCTCTATATGAAACTTGCTTGTTTTTGCATGTAGTTTCATATTATCATGTTGCATCCTTGTTTTGGTGTGTTTTCTTGATGTTTGCATGCATTTTGCATCAATGCCATGCTTAACTTGTTTTGCTCATATCTTCTAGGCCGTAGCTCCGAATCTAATGAACTTTATATGTACCTTGACTAGAATTTTGTGTAGTTCATCGTGGTGCATCTTAACTTGCTGTTTAACAACTTTAACATAAGGTTTATTTAGTTCTGGACCAATTTCGAAATTTGCATATGAGGACTTACCGGAATTGTTATATGTTGTTTCCGGCCTCATTTAAACTTGCCTTGATGTGTTGTTCTTGTTTGCATCATCTCTCGCCATGAGTAGCTTCATGTACCTTTGTCATGCATCATGCTTGTTGTGCATCATGTCTTGTCTATGTGTGGTGTGTTTACCATGTTGTGTGCTTCTTCTCGATAGTTCCCGTTTCGTTTCGATCGTGAGGATTCGTTCGTCTACGCTTGGTTCATCTTCGTGGCTTCATCTTATTCATGGACTCGTTCTTCTTCCTTGCGGGATTTCAGGCAAGATGACTGCTACCCTGGATCTCACTACTATCATTGCTATACTAGTTGCTTCGTTCTATCGCTATTGCTGCGTTACCTATCATTTGCTCTTCAAGCCTCCCAAATTGCCATGAACCTCTAACCTTTGTCACCCTTCCTAGCAAACCGTTGTTTGGCTATGTTACCGCCTTGCTCAGCCCCTCTTATAGCGTTGCTAGTTGCAGGTGAAGTTGAAGATTGCTCCATGGTGGACAGGGTTTATGTTGGGATATCACAATATCTCTTATATTATTAATGCATCTATATACTTGGTAAAGGGTGGAAGGCTCGGCCTTATGCCTGGTGTTTTGTTCCACTCTTGCCACCCTAGTTTCCATCATACCGGTGTTATGTTCCCGGATTTTGCGTTCCTTACGCGGTCGGGTGATTTGTGGGACCCCCCTGACAGTTCGCTTTGAATAAAACTTGTCCAGCAAGGTCCAACCTTGGTTTTACCATTTGCCTCACCACCACCTATACCCTTCCCTTGGGTCGGCCAACCCAAGGGTCATCTTTATTTTAGCCCCTCCGGGCCAGTGCTTCTCTAAGTGCTGGTCTGAACCGGGCAGACTGCAGGGCCACCTCGGGGCAACTCGAGGTCTGGTTTTACTCGTAGGCTGACCTATCCGGTGTTGCCCTGAGAACGAGATATATGCAGCTCCTATCGGGATTGTCGGCGCATCGGGCGGCTTTGCTGGTCTTGTTTTACCATTGTCGAAATGTCTTGTAAACCGGGATTCCGAGACTGATCGGGTCTTCCTGGGAGAAGGTATATCCTTCGTTGATCGCGAGAGCTTATCATGGGCTAAGTTAGGACACCCCTGCAGGGTATAAACTTTCGAGAGTCGTGCCCGCGGTTATGTGGCAGATGGGAATTTGTTAATGTCCGGTTGTAGATAACTTGACACCTGATCCGAATTAAAACGCATCAACCGCGTGTGTAGCCATGATGGTCTCTTCTCGGCGGAGTCCGGGAAGTGAACACGGTTTCTGTGTTATGATTGACGTAAGTAGGAGTTCAGGATCACCTCTTGATCATTACTAGTTGACGATCGTTCCGCTTTCTCTCTTCTCGCTCTTATTTGCGTATGTTAGCCACCATACTTGCTTAGTCGCTGCTGCAACCTCACCACTTTACCCCTTCCTTTCCCATTAAGCTTTGCTAGTCTTGATACCCATGGTAATGGGATTGCTGAGTCTTCGTGGCTCACAGATTACTACAACAACAATTGCAGGTAGAGGTTATGCGATGATCATGACGCGAGAGCGATGTTTGCTTGTTTGGAGTTCTTCTTCTGCTTCTTCTTCGATCAGGGGATAGGTTCCAGGTCGGCAGCCTGGGCTAGCAGGGTGGATGTCGTTTGAGCTTCTGTTTGTGTTTCATCCGTAGTCGGATGTTGGTATTATGTATGATGTATTGTTGTATTCATGTGGCATTGTATGCCTCTTGTATGTATCCCCATCTATTAGGTAATGTTGATGTAATGATATCCACCTTGCAAAAGCGTCCCAATATGCGGGTCTATCCTTGGTGGGACCTTCGAGTTCCTTTTGGATAGGGTCGCATATTGGGCGTGACAAGTTGGTATCAGAGCCTTGACCGACCATAGGAGCCCCCTTGATTGATCGTGTAGTTTGGCCGTTGTTGAGTCTAGAAGAAAACTGTTTTCGGAGTCTAGTTATATCGGAGAGTAGGAATTCTTTTTACTCCTCAGTCCCTTCGTCGCTCTGGCAAGGAATCTTGACGTAGGTGTTTTGAACTACTCCTCTTCCCCTTCAAATTTTTCTTTAGGATCACGCGGTTAGTTTTTGTTCGTTGTCCATCCTCTTTTGTCCGGCGCATTCCTCATCAAGCTGATTCGAACCTCTCTCTCTCTTTGGGAGATCAATCCTCAGCTCTTTTCCATCGATGTTGTTTCCCTATCCGAAGTTGCCCTTGTTTTTTCCCACCAACCCTCCCTTCTTTTTCTCGGAACCGGAGTCCGTAATCGAGTATCCATCCTACTCATGCGAAGTTTTTTTTGCATTCTCCCCTCAATCATTTTCAACCGGTGTTTTTCTCTTCAAGATATTTGTCGGTTTACCCTCTCAAGTTGCCTTTGTTTTCCCGCCCTCCCACCCTCTTCTTCCCGGAGTCTGAGTCTGTTTCGACCATCAATTTCATTCGTGCGGAGCCTCTTCAGTCTTTTGTCAATTATTTCAACCGATGAATTCTCTTTTGTTCGTCATTCTTCATCTCTTTTCTTCTCCGGTGGATTCAATTCCAATTTTCGGTAGTGATTATATTCTTTCCCTTGGATCAAGTGTACCCTGTTCATTCGCCTCTCGCCATTCAATCATTCTAGAGTTCGGAACACATCTCAGGAGATTCGTTGATGTTCCAATTAATTTGAGGGTGTCACCTCATTCAAATATTTCATTTGTTCCGGTGCATCTTATATCTGTTCAACATCCCTTTCCAACGGTGTTTTTCTCTTCAGTGGGCCCTAACCCACAGGTCTTTTCCCGGGATCTTACCTGACTCTTCTAATTCCCCCGGAGTTATTCTCAATTCTTTTCAAGTGTGACGTAAGAATGAGTTTCATCAGTCGCATGCCTTCTTCAAGTTCGTTTTCAAATTCTTTTCATTGTTGACTCAACCTCTTCGCTTTTCATTCTACCGGAGTACCTCAATAATTTTGGTGGTGTTTCTCGTCGTCATTCGAAGATCGAAGAAGTGTTTTTCCTCTAAATCTTGTCCGTTCTCTCGAAGATTCATGGTTCTAGCTTCATGTTATCCTATCATATTATTCCATGTCAGATATTCTTTTCTTACTCATCCGGAGTATGTCAGAAGTTGTTTTCCCGTTTCTTTTCACCGGAGGCCATCATCCCAGAAAAATTCTTTGTCCTCACATCTCAGCTACCGTTATCAAATTATCCCGGTGCTTCGTTCAAGTGTTCTTTAATCAGCTCGTGATCTCTTTGTTCTCTTGCATCTAAATCCCCTCTAGCATATTGGTTCTTCTAATTCTTCCCGGTGATTCATTCTCTTTCGTCAGTCTTTTCCGAATTCTAATGGTGGTTCTTTAAGATTCTTTTCTTTGGTTATCATATTAATCCATTCGTTCTTTTCAATCCTACCGGTGATTCATGAAGACCTTCTCAACTTTGCGATATGTCACTTCTCAATCCTTTTCAAGAAGGATAAGTAGTATGCTAAATCCATTGATTGTCATCAATTTAATTTGATGAAAGATAAGCATACAATAAATCTTATTCTTATTTCCTCAAAGTGAGTAATCCCTTTCTTCAGAGTTTGTTCTTGATGAATAAATTCTAGTTCCAAGTGTTTTCATCTTTTCTTCAGATCTATTCGATGTAAACTCTTTTTGCGGTGTGTTTGTCGAGATCTGATGAATTGTGGGTTTATGATCAAGTTTATCCATGAATAATATTTGAATCTTCTCTAAATTCTTTTATGTGTGATTGAGTTATCTTTGGAAGTCTCTTCGAATTATCAGTTTGGTTTGGCCTACTAGATTGATATTTCTTGCCATGGGAGAAGTGCTTAGCTTTGGGTTCAATCTTGCGGTGTCCTTACCCAGTGACAGAAGGGTTGCAAGGCACGTATTGTATTGTTGCCATCGAGGATAACAAGATGGGGTTTATATCATATTGCTTGAGTTTATCCCTCTACATCATGTCATCTTGCTTAATGCGTTACTCTATCCTTATGAACTTAATACTCTAGATGCAGGCAGGAGTCGGTCGATGTGTGGAGTAATAGTAGTAGGTGCAGGCAGGAGTCGGTCTGCTTGTTACGGACGTGATGCCTATATACATGATCATGCCTAGATAATCTCATAGTTATTCGCTTTTCTATCAATTGCTCGACAGTAATTTGTTCACCCACCGTAATACTTATGCTATCTTGAGAGAAGCCACTAGTGAAACCTATGGCCCCCGGGTCTATCTCTTATCATATTTGCTTCCAATCTACTTTTATTTGCATCTTTACTTTTTGCATCTATATTATAAAATACCAAAAATATATTTATCTTATCTTACTATCTTTATTAGATCTCACTTTCGCAAGTGGCCGCGAAGGGATTGACAACCCCTTTATTGCGTTGGTTGCGAGTTCTCAGTTTGTTTGTGTAGGTGCGTGGGACTTTTGAGGAGCCTCCTACAGCATTGATACCTTGGTTCTCAAAAACTGAGGGAAATACTTACGCTACTATTGCTGCATCACCCTCTCCTCTTCGAGGAAAACCAACGCAAGCTCAAGACGTAGCAAGAAGGATTTCTGGCGCCGTTGCCGGGGAGGCTTCCACCAAGTCAAGTCAAGATTCGACCTCCCGCCAACGTGCGATTTCTGGCGCCATTGCCGGGAAGGTCTTCGCTCAAGTCAAGACATACCAAGTACCCATCACAAACTCATCATTTACATTATTTGCCATTTGCCTCTCGTTTTCCTCTCCCCCACTTCACCCTTGCCGTTTTATACGCCCTCTCTTTCCCAATCTCCTCCTCTCTTTTCGCTTGCCTTTTTCTGTTTGCTTGTGTGTTGGATTACTTGTTGCCATGGCGCAAGATAATATCAAATTGTGTGATTTCTCGAATACCAATAATAATGATTTCCTTAGTACTCCGATTGCTCCTCTTAATGATGTTGAGTCTTGTGAAATCAATAATGCTTTGCTTGAAGAAAAATTGCTCAAAGTTGATGATTTGGCTAGGAACGTTAATAGACTTTCGCTTGATGTTGATTCTCTTAAACTTAGATCTTCTCCTCCTAAGCATGATATCAATGAGTCTCTCAAAGTAATGAGAATTTCCATTGACGAGTGCAAGGAAAGAACCGCTAGATTGCGTGCTAAAAAAGGTAGCTTTATAAAAGCGTGTTCTTCTAGTTTCCATGAAAATAATGATGATGATCTTAAAGTTATTGATGCGTCTCCTATTAGATCTATGTTTTGCAATATGAATTTTGATGATTATGGGACTGATGATGAATCAACTTTGCCTAGAAGGCGTCCCAAGAATTCAGAGTTTTTAGATCTTGATGCTAAATTTGGTAAAAGTGGGATTGGAGAAGCCACAACTTCAAATAACATTGAACCCACTATCTCGGATTTCAAGGAATTTGATTATGATAATTGTTCTTTAGAAAGTTGTATTTCCTTGTTGCAATCCGTTGTTAATTCTCCTCATGCTTATAGTCAAAATAAAGCTTTTACCAAACATATTGTTGATGCCTTGATGCAATCTTATGATGAAAAACTTAATTTGGATGTTTCTATACCTAGAAAACTTAATGATGAGTGGGAACCTACTATAAAGATTAGAATTAAAGATCATGAGTGTTTTGCTTTGTGTGATTTGGGTGCTAGTGTTTCCACAATTCCGAAAACTTTATGTGATATTCTAGGTTTCCATGATCTTGATGATTGCTCTTTGAATTTGCACCTTGTGGACTCCACCATTAAAAAGCCAATGGGAAGGATCAATGATGTTCTTATTATTGCAAATAGAAATTTGGTGCCCTTGGATTTTATCGTTCTTGATATAGATTGCAATCTTTCTTGGCCTATTATTCTTGGTAGACGTTTCCTTAGAACGATTGGCGCGATTCTTGGTATGAAGGAAGGGAATATTAGATTCCAAGTTCCATTAAAGAAAGGCATGGAGCACTTTCCAAGAAAGAAAGTCAAATTACCTTATGAATCTATCATGTGGGCTACTTATGAATTTAGTGCCAAAGATGGCACTCGTTAGATCTATCTTTGCTTTTATGCCTAGCTAGGGGCGTTAAACGATAGCGCTAGTTGGGAGGCAACCCAATTATCTTTATGTTTTTTTGTTTTTGCTCCTATTTAGTAATAATTCTTGCATCTACCTTCTATTTAGATGTGTTTTTATCTTTTAATTAGTGTTTGTGCCAAGTAGAACCTATAGGATAACCTATGATGATAGTTGATTTGATTGTGCTGAAAAACAGAAACTTTGCACACACGAATATAATTTTGTTAAATCACAGGAACGTGATTTTGCGTTGATTCTTTTTGATTCTGATCAATAAACAAGTTTTCCAATACTTCCTATTTTGGTAGGGATTTTAGAGTTCCAGAAGTTTGCGTTAGTTACAGATTGCTACATACTGTTCTGTTTTTGACAGATTCTGTTTTTCGTGTGTTGTTTGCTTATTTCAATGCATCTATGGCCAATAAAATAGTTTATAAACCATAGAGAAGTTGGAATTCAGTAGGTTTAACACCAAAATAAATAAAGAATGAGTTAATTACAGTACCTTATGTGGTGGTTTTATTTTCTTTCACTAACGGAGCTTATAAGATTTCCTGTTGAGTTTTGTGTTGTGAAGTTTTCAAGTTTTGGGTAAAGTTTTTATGGACTATGGAATAAAGGGTGGCAAGAGCCTAAGCTTGGGGATGCCCAAGGCACCCCAGTATATTCAAGGATGGCCAAAAGCCTAAGCTTGGGGATGCCCCGGGAAGGCATCCCCTCTTTCGTCTTCGTTCATTGGTAACTTTACTTGGAGTTATATTTTTATTCGCCACATGATATGTGTTTTGCTTGGAGCGTTGTGTATTATATTAGTCTTTGATTTTTAATTTACCACAATCATCCTTGCTGTACACACCTTTTGGGAGAAGCCTATTTGATTAGAATTTGCTAGAATACTCTATGTGCTTCGCTTATATCTTTTGAGCTTGATAGTTTTTGCTCTAGTGCTTCACTTATATTTTTTTAGAGCACGGTGGTGACTTAATTTTGAAGAAATTACTAGTCTCTCATGCTTCACTTATATCTTTTTAAGAGTCTTTTAGAACAACATGGTATTTTCTATGGTTTTAAAGTTGGTCCTAGAATGATGAACATCCAAGTTGGGTATAATAAAAACTATCATAGAAAGTGAATTGGATGCTATGATCAATTTGATGCTTGATAATTGTTTTGAGACATGGAGGTAGTGATATTAAAGTCATGCTAGTTGGGTGATTATGGATTTAAAGAATGCTTGTGTTGAAGTTTGTGATTCCCGTAGCATGCACGTATGGTGAACCGCTTTGTGATGAAGTTGGAGCACAATTTTATTTATTGATTGTCTTCCTTATGAGTGGCGGTCGGGGTCGAGCGATGGTATTTTCCTACCAATCTATCCCCCTAGGAGCATGCGCGTAGTGCTTTGGTTTTTGATGACTTCTAGATTTTTGCAACAAGTACATGAGTTCTTTTGACTAATGTTGAGTCCATGGATTATACGCACCCTTTTCACCCTTCCATCATTGCTAGCCTTTCTTGTGCCACGCAACTTTCGCCAGTACCATACACCCACCATTTACCTTCCTCAAAACATCCACCATACCTACCTATTATGGCATTTCCATAGCCATTCCGAGATATATTGCCATGCAACTTTCCACCATTCCGTTCATATGACACGCATTACTTTTGTCATATTGCTCTTTGCATGATCATGTAGTTGACATTGTATTTGTGGCAAGGCCACCTTCATAATTTTCGTACATGTCACTCTTGATTCATTGCATATCCCGGTACACCGCCGGAGGCATTCATATAGAGTCATATCTTGTTCTAGCTTTGAGTTGTAAATCCATAAAAGTGTGATGATCTCATTATTAGAGCATTGTCCTAGTGAGGAAATGATGATGAAGACTATGATTCCCCCACAAGTCGGGATGAGACTTCGGACTTTACAAAAAAAAGAGAAAAAAAGAGAGAAAGGCCAAAAAGGAAAAAAAGAAAGGCCAAAGAAGAAGAAAAAGAAAAAAAAGAGAAAAAGAAAAAGAAAAAATATATAAAATGAGAAAAAAAGAGAGAAGGGACAATGCCACTATCTCTTTTTCCACACTTGTGCTTCAAAATAGCACCATGATCTTCATGATAGAGAGTCATATATGTTGTCACTTTCATATTCTAGTGGGAATTTTTTATTATAGAACTTGGCTTGTATATTCCAATGATGGGCTTCCTCAAAGTGCCCTAGGTCTTCGTGAGCAAGCAAGTTGGATGCACACACACTTAGTTTCTTTTGTTGAGCTTTCATATATTTATAGCTCTAGTGCATCCGTTGCATGGCAATCCATACTCACTCACATTGATATCTATTAATGGGCATCTCCATAGCCCGTTGATACACCTAGTTGATGTGAGACTATCTTCTCCTTTTTGTCTTCCCCACAACCACCATTCTATTCCACATATAGTGCTATGTCCATGGCTCACGCTCATGTATTGCGTGAAAGTTGAAAAAGTTTGAGATTATTAAAGTATGAAACAATTGCTTAGCTTGTCATCGGGGTTGTGCATGATTAAATACTTTGTGTGATGAAGATAGAGCAACAGCCAGACTATATGATTTTGTAGGGATAACTTTCTTTGGCCATGTTATTTTGAGAAGACATGATTACTTTGATTAGTATGCTTGAAGTTTCACCATTTTTCATGTTAATATGAACTTTTATTTTGTATCATTTGGATCTGAACATTCATGCCACAATAAAGAAAATTACATTATGAATTATGCTAGGTAGCATTCCACATCAAAAATTACTTTTTTATCATTTACCTACTCGAGGACGAGCAGGAATTAAGCTTGGGGATGCTTGTTTCGTCTCCAACGTATCTATAATTTTTTATTGTTCCATGCTATTATATTACCCCTTTTGGATGTTTATGGGCTTTATTTCACACATTTATATCATTTTTGGGACTAACCTACTAACCGGAGGCTCAGCCCATATTGCTGTTTTTTTTGCCTATTTCAGTATTTCGAAGAAAAGGAATATCAAATGGAGTCCAAACGGAATGAAACCTTCAGGAGCGTGATTTTTGGAACGAACGTGATCCAGAGGACTTGGAGTGCAAGTCAAGAAGCAGCCGAGGCTCCCACGAGATAGGAGGGCGCCCCCCTATAGGGCGCACCCCCTGTCTCGTGGGCCCTTCGGGCGTCCGCCGACGTACTTCTTCCTCCTATATAAGCCTACGTACCTCGAAAACATCCAGGGGCAGACGAAACACAATTTCCACCATCGTAACCTTCTGTATCCGCGAGATCTCATCTTGGAGCCTTCGCCGGCACTCTGCCGAAGGGGGAATCGACCACGGAGGGCTACTACATCAACACCCTTGCCACTCTGATGAGTTGTGAGTAGTTTACCATAGACCTACGGGTCCATAGTTATTAGCTAGATGGCTTCTTCTCTCTTTTTGGATCTCAATACAATGTTCTCCCCCTCTCTTGTGGAGATCTATTCGATGTAAACTCTTTTTGCGGTGTGTTTGTCGAGATCCGATGAATTGTGGGTTTACGATCAAGTTTATCCATGAATAATATTTGAATCTTCTCTGAATTCTTTTATGTGTGATTGAGTTATCTTTGCAAGTCTCTTCGAATTATCAGTTTGGTTTGGCCTACTAGATTGATCTTTCTTGCCATGGGAGAAGTGCTTAGCTTTGGGTTCAATCTTGCGGTGTCCTTACCCAGTGATAGAAAGGGTTGCAAGGCACGTATTGTATTGTTGCCATCGAGGATAACAAGATGGGGTTTATATCATATTGCTTGAGTTTATCCCTCTACATCATGTCATCTTGCTTAATGCGTTACTCTGTTCTTATGAACTTAATACTCTAGATGCAGGCAGGAGTCGGTCGATGTGTGGAGTAATAGTAGTAGATGCAGGCAGGAGTCGGTCTGCTTGTTACGGACGTGATGCCTATATACATGATCATGCCTAGACAATCTCATAGTTATTCGCTTTTCTATCAATTGCTCGACAGTAATTTGTTCACCCACCGTAATACTTATGCTATCTTGAGAGAAGCCACTAGTGAAACCTATGGCCCCCGGGTCTATCTCTTATCATATTTGCTTCCAATCTACTTTTATTTGCATCTTTACTTTTTGCATCTATATTATAAAATACCAAAACATATTTATCTTATCTTACTATCTTTGTTAGATCTCACTTTCGCAAGTGGCCGTGAAGGGATTGACAGCCCCTTTATTGCATTGGTTCCGAGTTCTCAGTTTGTTTGTGTAGGTGCGTGGAACTTTTGAGGAGCCTCCTACTGGATTGATACCTTGGTTCTCAAAAACTGAGGGAAATACTTACGCTACTATTGCTGCATCACCCTCTCCTCTTCGAGGAAAACCAATGCAAGCTCAAGATATAGCAAGTATATTTGCTTCTTTTTCCCTGTCCTAAGAGATCTTGATTAGGCATTTTTATAAAAATAATATGCCTGTTACATCCAGCGCATTGGGAAAAGGTATAATAAATTATTATCTTTGTGATTTTATTTTCTTCGTTCGGTTCATTTATTAGCAATATGAACCCTGTTCTCCCTTAGGCAATTTTTTTGTGGAACCGGCAGTTGGCTGCCTTAATATATTAAGAAGGAGTAAAAGAAATACAAATGTCACGGTACACACATTGGGGTTAGGGTGACCCGCGCCAAGATATTACAACAATCAGTCCGGCTCTAGAGGCGGGTAGTTTTCTACATCAGACAGCCACCGAGCGGAGCTGGAGGTGATGTAGATGTCTTGCTTGATTAGATGAAGGATAGCAGCTTCCTGGAGCGAATGGTGCTCGAACACTCGGCGATTCCGTTCCTTCCAGATGTTCCAAGCAGTGTAGATGGCCGCCTTCTTTGTAGCTCTCGGGAGGCCTGAAGTCAAGTCGTCCCACCAGTGCTTGATTGAGACAGCGATCTGAGCGTTGGTGGCAAGAATGGGCATGGCAAGGTCGTTTACCACCAAAGTCCAGATCGTACGAGCAAACGGGCAAGCAAGAATTAGGTGGTAGGGCGTCTCATCATCCTGATCACTGAAGCTGCATATGTCATCGTGTGGGATTCCACGTACAGCCAGGTTGTTGGCTGTGACAACACGTCCCCGTAGCGAGAGCCACATGAAGAACTTGCACTTGGCTTCCACTTGCACTGTCCACATCTTATCAAATTGAGCTGGAGAGACAGAGCCCGGGAACTGACATTATATGCCGAGGACGCGGAGTAGGATTGGGAGTTGTTCCAGACCCAGGAGATGGAGTCAGAGGCAAGGGGGTCCAGAATTACCTGTTGCACCCGAGTCCAGAGGACAACAAACTGCCTGAGCTGCGAGATGTCAGAGATCTGATGGAGGCCCAGCAACCATTTCCTGTTTGAGACGGCATCAAAGAGAAAGAGGTTTTAGTGACTGCTTTCTGTTAGCACTATATATTGTTTAATGTTCACATCTTATAATTTCTTGATCTCCTGTTGGTTTCACAACTAACTTAAGATTATCCCCTATCCATGCATAGGGAATACTTCTGATTTTCCCAAGCACTTTAGATGCAATTTAAACTGATGGCCATGGATAGTTATCATGCCTAATGTGACAAAGCTCTCATCCATCATTTGTTTGTGAGACCCCATAACTAAGGTGATAATTATTTTTTTCAGAGTAATTATTTAGTGAGTGCAGCCTTTTGGTTGGTTTAGGATACCTTATGTCACAATCAATACAAGTTTTTATAAGTTTGACTTAAATGTTACACTTATTTTTGTCATAATATCTCCATAGGATATACTCCCTCCATCTCAAAATGATTTAATATAAAGTTAGTTGAACTACTAAATCAGATACACTTATTTTGGGATGGAGGGAGTATATGATTGTGGTTATTATGTACATTCCACATTTTCTACCATATATAGTTGCAATTTAAAGATAGTCATTTTGTCGTTAGTGCAACTCCAAATTAATTGTGGTGGTTATTTATATTGGTTCCAAGTTTCTAACAGAACATAGCTCCCTTTTATATATAACTTCTGTAGATAAAATGTAACTTTCACATTGGTGAGGTTGGTTCTTCATATGTGGAGTGGTAAGGATCAAGTCAACGGAATATGATCTAAATAAATTGCAACCGGATCCCGCTGCAACGCGCGGGGTATCATCTAGTTCTGGAAAAGTTTCAACCCAGGTGGATGTTGGGTTTGTGATTAACTAGCATTTTAAGCTCAAATAAATAAAAAATATTTACTCACAAACGATACATCCAAATGGATTGAAACTTTCACAGAATACAAAACGAAACATTTATGATTTATTGGAATTTTTTCAATTTTTCTGAACACTTTAAAATTTCCAGTTTAGAATATGGGTCTATCTAATATGTCGGATCTTTAATAGATGGCTGAAAAAAGGGGTTAAGTCATGGTGACACTTGGCTTCGTAAAGTCAGTGAAGCAAGATCCTACATTTTTATGGTCTATGAAAGGTCATCTGGATCACCTAGGATCACCTAGGTTTACCAACGGTTGCATAATATGTGTTTTTTTTCTATTTCTAAACAATGCAAAAGGTTTGTCATTTTCATTACTCATTGGAGAAGATTTAGACATATTGGGTCCCTACTGCTTGATCGATCTATACATACCGCCGGGCAGCTGAACTACTAACCGAGCATGGTGGGTGGGACGTACAACTTCACCAACATTTCTTGTAGCTTGACGTTGATGAGATCCTCAAGCTGCACCCCTCGCCATGGCTGGATGACGTATTTGCATGGGCGCCAGACCCAAAGGGCATCTTCTCTGTGAAGAGTGCGTACAACCTCGCTCATGAGGAAAAATATCGCACGTCTATGTGTGCCGCGAGTAGGGCACCACACGGTAATCGTGCCAACTGGACGACATTATGGGGTGCCCTGTTCCCCCAAAGGTATGAATGTTTGGTTGGCAAGTAGCCACAGATTCATTGGCAATGATGCAAAAATAAATTCAACCGGCACATCGACAAAGCTGACATTTCTACCATTGGTGGTATTGAACCACATGACACGTTCTATGTTGTCTGCAGTTGTCCAATAGCTCATGCGCTATGGGAGTCGATGCAGGTGTTTTGGACATCAGCAAAGCTACGCAACATTCAGAATACCGGACCTAAGTGGCTATTGCACCTGCTAGAGCGATGCACAGAGATGGAGTGGATGGTAGTTCTCATGACCTTCTGGAGGGCATGGCATTGCAAAATTGAGGTTACACATCAGAAGTCAGCACCACCGTGGAGAGCTCACGCTAATTCCTGAATAGCTACACGGAGTCCTTGTTGTGTATTAGGTAGTATCCATCTAGGGACATTGCAAAAGGGAAAATGGTGATTGACGTTAGCAGCAGAATGCCTCAAATTAGCAAGACAGCAAATCCGACAACTGTGGAACGGTGGCAGTTTCCTTCCCTGGGCTGGGTAAAGTTGAATGTTGATGGTTCATATATACCAGGGCAGGGCGTTTATGGGGCGGGCATGGTTCTAAGAGATGAAGCTGGTGTAGTCATTTGCTCTGCTAGCAGATTCCTTCTATCATGTTCATCTGCACTAGAGGCGGAGATGGCATCGTGTAAGGAGGGGGTTAATCTTGCTATGGATTAGTCTGACAGGCCGCTAATCATTGAGACTGATAGTCTGCAAGATGTGCCTTTTCTCCAAGAGGATGGACTTAATCGATCATCGGTGGCAACACTTGTAGAGGAGACGAAGAGGAGTCTGAATGAAGGATGAGAACATCGAATCATGCATGTCAAATGTGGAGGCAATGGTGTTGCGCACTACATGGCTCAATATGTCTGCACCTCTCTTCGTACTGCCATATGGTTGGGCTCTGGTCCTGATGACTTATGTAATATCTATCAAAACGAATGTGACTCCATGATTTAAACAATATAATCTGGTTTAACCCGTAAAAATACCTTTCAACGTGATAATATAATAGTTACACTTTTTTCCAGGAAATAATGAACTAGTTAGGGCATCATCAACGCGGACCCTCAAATCGCCCGGAACCGTCCAGACCACTCAGTCCAGATGCAACATGGTATCCATCGGTCTGTAGACCGGTCCAGATGTCTGAAACCCCGCTAACTGGACGCAAACAAGGGGGCTTTCTGATGGTGTCTAGACCGTTGCCAAACACATAATAGTTAATGTAACGTTTCCTATTTTCATGGATATTCTAACAACCGCACACTACGCATGATAATCGGATTGTTCAAGCAATACATTTTTATGTTCCATGAAAGGTAATATCAATCATCCAGTTTTACCAACTGTTACACAATATGTTGTTTGTTGTGTTGGATACGTAAAAGTGTTTTTTGATAAAAGACATTTTCATTCAATGGATATATCGAGGTGATAAAACCGTACTGAGCAAATGCCACGACTTCTGCATAGTATGATTTACACAACAAGCACATTCAACGTCACCAAAAGCAAGATATCGTTTTACAACAATTTTTTTAAAATTCTATCTTAAGATGGTTAAAATCCTATCAAAGGTTACATCACCATCCATGATGGAAGCCTTCCTATGCGGTCTTGTCTTATTCACTATATTGATCCACCAACCTCTCGAGTAGGCCTAGCAAGTTGGCGATCCCAGTCCAAATACGGGTCATGAAGCGGCACTGGGATAGGAGGTACACATCGGACTCAGGAGCTTGTTTGCAAAGAGGGCAAAGACCGCAGTTTGGCCATCTTCGATGGTGTAGTGTGTCATCTGTCCAAATCCTATTTTCTAAGACCAACCAAGGGAAGAACTTTCACTCTATGGGGGGGGGGGGAGGGAGGGCAACCCTTCCAAATGGTTGGTGGTATGGTTGAGATGGTGAGGTCCTCAAATTGTGCCTTGTAAGTAGTGAACGCAGAGTACTTGCCATCAACAAAGAGCTTCTAAGTAGTTGAATCTCGAACCCCATCAGTGAGGGGAGAACCTTTCCAAAGGATAGACACTTCCTGGATGTGGGCGGGAGATATGCCCTGCTGAATATTGATTTTGGTAATCACTTATTGTCCATCAACACCTTCCTCACCGAACAGGACTTCTTGCAGGACAACTCAAAAATCTTGGGCACAATATCCATCAATCTAAGCCCCTCCAACCACAGGGATCCCCAAAATTTGGCCATTTTTTCGTCCCCACCCATCAATCTTGTGGCAACAACAAACAAATCACAGTCCTCAGGAGTGCACGAGCACCCTAGGCCAGGGCACTTCCTTAGGGTTCGGCCCATTCGTACCAAAGCCAGCGGAGGCAGAGCGCTGAAGAAAATTTCTTGAGGTTGAGAATACCCAAGCCGCCATAGTGTTGGTCTTCCATATCGTCTCCCAGTTTACCTAACACTTGTCACCCGGGACCTTGTCACAACAAGCAAAAGATACGCACGCCGCATAGTGTCAATTTTCTTCACTTCAAGTGGCAAGTCAAGCGGCGTGAGATGGTATGTGACAATCACCGTGAGAACATACTTGATCAGAACGATGCACCCCGGAGTGGCCACGTGCTTTCCATGCCAAGGTGCAAGCTTCCCCACAATCTTGTCTTTGAGGTACTGCAAATGGTTTCTCTTAAGCTTAGTGACTTGACTGAAGTGGCAGCCCCAAATATCTCATAAGAAATGTGGTCTAGGCTGCGGGGAAGGATTGAAGGAAGTTGTCAAGGTCAATGTTGTCACATTGGATGGGCGCCACAAGAGTCTGTGACCTCGCCAAAAGATTTTAGCGTGGCACTCAAGAATTTAATGTCTTCTTTGACCGGAACCATGAAGATAGCCGCATCGTCAGCATAGTGCGAAGCACGAATGGTTGCTACATGACCATGGATGGGATGTAGGAGGCCTTGGGAAGTTGCTTTGTTGAGGATGTGATGTAGATGGTCAATGGCAAGCATGAACAACAACAGGGAGAGCAGGTCCCCTTGTCGAAGACCCATACTATGTTTGAATGGGTTTGTGGCGCCCCAATTGAGGAGCACTCTCAATGATGCTGAAGAAAGGAGAGCACAACTTGGTAATCCATCATGGCAACATGAGGTTCACCTACAGGGACCTCTGCTGCTGGCATGATGGAAGGGACATGGCGGCAGGTTAGGGTGGGGGGAGGGGCTTCAGTTACTACTACTTAGATTTTATATAGCCATCCGTTCGAAAAAAAACATTTCCCATGTTCGTTAGCTATCTTAGAGCATCTCCACTCGCGCCCCCAACAGGCCCCCAGGGCGAGTTTTTTTGTGCCGGGGGCAAAAAAAAAACCCCAGGATGTCGTATTTCGCCGGTTCAGCCCATTTTTTGGTCCCGGTGATCCCAGGCGAACCCAACGCATTGGGGGCCATTTGGGGGCTCTGGTGGAAGGAAAAGCCGTGCCTAGGCCACCACTGTCAGGAGAAAAGGTATTTTGCACGTCTAGATTCACCCCCCGTGCGCACGCCCCCTTCCACCGCAATGCCAATCCTGGTGCCGCCTACTACCCACCACCACTAGAAAGGCCATTTCCCCTGCCGGAAAAGAGAGGGTTTGAAAGTGCAACTATCCCTAGGTGGTTTTGGTAATTCATAACAGCATATAGCTCATTGAGCTAATGCTATTCCAAGACAAATATTTCAGGAAAGCTCAATGAATGGCATGGCATGGATGATGAAAGTGGATCCCTCAAAATATTAAGGACAAAGGATTGGCTCAAGCTCAAAATCTGAAGACTCTACATTTTACATTTTAGTGATCCAAGATCACATTGAGTCTATAGGAAAAGCCAATACTATCAAGGAGGGATGAGGTGTTGCTTAATGAGCCTCTTGCTACAAGTGCTTAGTGATATGCTCCAAAAACCCTCAACTACTTTCTCACATCCACATATGACCTAAACCCAAAGTCAAAATCGGTCCTACCGATTCTTTCTATCCGGCGCCACCGAGTTCAAATGTCATAGCCACTGCCACAAACCCTAGGCAAATCGGTCTCACCGATAGGGATCTCGGTCTCACCGAGATGGGATTGTAATCTCTCTATTTCCCTTCGTAACATTTCGGTCTAACCGAAGTGAGCGATCGGTCCCACTGAGATTGCAATGTAAACTCTCTGTTTCCCTTTCGTAACATTTCGTTTCACCGAGATTACATTATTCCCTAACCCTAACCATAACGGTCCTACCGAGTTGCATGTCGGTCCCACCGAAAATCCTAACGGTCACTAGATTTGCTAAATCAGTCCGACCGAGTTTCTCGATTCGGTCCCACCGAGTTTGGTAAATTGTGTGTAACGGTTAGATTTTGTGTGGAGGCTATATATACCCCTCCACCTCCTCTTCATTCGTGGAGAGAGCCATCAGAACAAACCTACACTTCCAACTTAACAGTTCTGAGAGAGAACCACCTACTCATGTGTTGAGGCCAAGATATTCCATTCCTACCATATGAATCTTGATCTAGCCTTCCCCAAGTTGCTTTCCACTCAAATCTTCTTTCCACCAGATCCAAATCCTATGAGAGAGAGTTCAGTGTTGGGGAGACTATCATTTGAAGCACAAGAGCAAGGAGTTCATCATCAACGCACCATTTGTTACTTCTTGGAGAGTGGTGTCTCCTAGATTGGCTAGGTGTCACTTGGGAGCCTCTGACAAGATTGTGGAGTTGAACCAAGGAGTTTGTAAGGGCAAGGAGATCGCCTACTCCGTGAAGATCTACCGCTAGTGAGGCAAGTCCTTCATGGGCGACGGCCATGGTGGGGTAGACAAGGTTGCTTCTTCGTGGACCCTTCGTGGGTGGAGCCCTCCGTGGACTCGCGCAACCGTTACCCTTCGTGTGTTGAAGTCTCCATCAACGTGGATGTACGATAGCACCACCTATCGAAACCACGACAAAAACATCTATGTCTCCAATTGCGTTCGAATCCTCCAAACCCTTCCCTTTACATTCTTGCAAGTTGCATGCTTTAATTTCCGCTGCTCATATACTCTTTGCATGCTTGCTTGAATTGTGTGAAGATTGCTTGACTTGTGCAAAGATAGCTAAAATCTGCCAAAGTCTAAAATTGGGAAAAGGTTAAGTTGTTAAATTGGTCAAGTAGTCTAATCACCCCCCCTCTAGACATACTTCAAGGTCTTACAAGTGGTATCAGAGCTTTGGTCTCCATTTGCTTTGATTTCCATAGCTTTTGGTGGTCATAGCCTTGGTTTCACAACCTAGGAGAGTATGGCGTCTAGCAAGGGAAATTATCACCGTAGAGGTCCTTACTTTGATGGCACTAATTTTGCTAGTTGGAAGCATAAGATGAAAATGCATATTCTTAGACATAACCCCGCCGTTTGGGATATTGTGTGTATTGGCTTGCAAGGTGAATTCTTTGATGGGAGAGAGCCGAACCATGAAGCTAGTGCGGATGAATTGAAGATGTTGCAATACAACGCTCACGCTTGTGATATCCTCTTCGATGGCTTGTGCCCTGAAGAATTCAACAAAATCAGCCGTCTTGAGAATGCTAAGGAAATTTGGGATACTTTGATTGATATGCATGAAGGTACCGACTCCGTCAAGGAATCCAAGTTGGATGTACTCCAAAGTCAGCTTGACAAGTTCAAAATGAAGGATGGTGAAGGTGTCGCTGAAATGTACTCTAGGCTTGCTCTTATCATAAATGAGATTGCCGGCTTAGGAAGTGAAGAGATGACCGACATATTCATCATCAAGAAGATCCTAAGAGCATTGGATGGAAAGTATGATACCGTGTGCACATTGATCCAAATGATGCCAAATTACAAAGATCTCAAGCCAACGGAAGTCATTGGAAGAATTGTTGCTCATGAGATGTCACTCAAGGATAAGGAGGAACTTCACAACAAGTCAAGTGCTGCTTACAAAGCCTCATGTGAAGCCCCCACATCATCAAGTGAGAAACAAACCTTCAATGAAGAATTGAGCTTAATGGTGAAGAACTTCAACAAATTCTACAAGAGTAGAAGCAAAGAAAGAAGCTCTAAGTCAAGGTCCTACAATGACAAAAGATCTCCTAGTCGAGAGTGCAATTGCTACAATTGTGGGAGACCCGAATACTATTCCAATGAGTGTACGGCACCCTACAAAAGAAGGGAAGATTCTCCAAAAAGAAGAAGTAGAAGAGAAGAATCACCACCAAGAGAGAGAAGGAGTAGAGATGATCATTATGAACGAAGACCCTCACGGAGAAGCAAGGATTCGGAAAGGAAGGACAAGTCATCAAAGAGCTACACGAAACGAAGACATCAAGCTCATGTTGGTGAATGGGTATCCGGCTCCGACTCCGACAATCACTCCGAGAGAAGCTATCACTTCGACTCCGAATATACTCAAGATGAAGGTGTTGCCGGTCTAGCACTTGTGTCAACCAACTCCTACGACGTATTTGATTCACCAAATGAAGGAATTGGAAGATGCTTCATGGCCAAAGGTCCTAAGGTAACACACCCCGAGTATGTTGATTTTAATAGTGATGAAGATTACTTGTTAGGTGATGATGATTTACTTATTGACAACTCTAGTAATGAATACTATGATGAAACGTCAATTAATCATGCTAATCAAGATAAAACGAATGACAATGATAAGGAGAAGATTGAGCTTCTAACTAAAGAACTAAACACTCTTAAGTTAGCTCATGAAACTATCTTCGAAGATCATCAAGAACTTTTAACGGCTCATGAGAAGTTACGCTTTGAAAAGCTCAATCTTGAGCAAGAGCATGAGTTCTTAAAGGAAATCAATGATGATCTCCGTAAGAAAAGTTCTTCTTACATTGCCAAGCGTTTACTCCTATCTACTTACATGCCTCAAGTCAAGTCTAGTAACAAGAACAAGAAAGATTCTTCCTCTAGTAGTAACAATAATAATGCTAAATCCAATATTGTTGCTTCTAGTAGTTCTCTTGATTCCACTAATGATTCTCTTAGCCAAGTTACACTTGAGTAAGAAAATAGCTTATTGAAGGGAATTGTAGAGAAAGGTGTATACAAGAGCCTTGCCGGGAGTAAGCAATTCGAGGAAATTGTACGCAAGCAAGGAAGGCACCGGAAGAATCAAGGTGTTGGTTTTGAATGAAAGTTCAATGCCAATGGAGTTGAGTGGGAAGAAGATCAATACCCCAAGACGAAGTATGTTCCTCAACAAGAGAAGTATGATCCTACTTCCTTCAAGGGAACACAAGCACAAGATGATCTTCCACCACAAGACCACAAGAACAAAGGCAAGGACAAGCTTCAAGAGAAGATTGATGCATTTGAAGAAGCACCTAAGGCCTTGGTCAAGTGGGTTCCCAAGAGTACGTCAAGTTCTACTTCATCAAGTACAACTACAACTCCAAGGATTCCCATCAAGATGATGTGGATCTCGAAGAAGAAGAACTAGAGTGTTCTTGAGGGTGACTCTGCCAACATTCTTCACTCATATCATTATGGCAAGGACAAGTGCAATCAACTTCCATATCTTGCACTAGTTCAAGGAGTCACAAACCCTCATGTTGGTAAGGCAAGGGACAAGGTAACCTAATGTTTTCATGGACATCATCTTGTGTGTGCATCACTCTATGTATATGGATATTCTTGCATGTTCCTTGTGGGACTAACCCATGTAGGTATTGAAAGTGCAACTCACTCCAAAGGATTGCTCCAAATGATCTACATCAACATTGAGCATCCACATCTTCAACACCTACATGAAGTCATCATCGACAAAACCCAAGGTTAGTTCATCCCTCTAAGGGGGGATCTCACATCTAGGGGGAGCTTAACTCTAAGAATTGAGTCAAAGCAACTCTAATGATGTGAACACATCAATGCATTATGTAAAAGTGGTAACCCCACTTGAGCTTAAACGATGAATATGACCTATGATCAAATGTTCTCATTTGACTCCTAAGTCAATATACTCATATATAGATGACCTAGTCATCGCCAATTGTTTGATAGATGCTAGAATTGGTTGTGCATGCTTTGCCACATATTTCATTTGCCATTTTATTGTGTGAGCATGTTGGTTGCATATTTTACTCATTCGAGGACATCCACTTGTTGTTTCGATTGATTGGTTTCTTTTTCCTTTTGCCAAGTGGATGGACAAGAATGCCTAAGAACCTTCTCTAGCTATCTATGCTTTTCTCGTCTCAAACTCTATTCATGCTACATCAAAAAATTTGATCAAGTCAGATTCGAACCACTCTGTGTGAGGAGCACTCGGAGTCCCCAATTCATCATAGACTTAAACTTCCGAAACTTCTTTGTGCGTTTCGATTTAACCGATTCTTCCATTTTGGTCATACCGAGATCACTAAGTCGATCTAGGTTTTCAATCTCGGTGAAACCGATTTGAAATTTTCGGTCACACCGAGTTGCTGTAACTGTCAACTGTTATGCATCTCGGTGCCACCGAGTCGTTCCACTCGGTCACACTGACAGGGTCAGGCTATATATTCACACGGGCAAAAATTTGGAAAACTTTTTCCAAACCTCTTCGCCCGTGCATAGCACGCTCTGCCTTCTAGGTCTCCGGATCGTCGACTTCGTCACCAGCCGCCTCTTGTTGCTGGTCTCCGCCGTTGCCGCCATAGCAAGTTCAGCGCCGAACTAGCGTATGAACTCGATCACAGTGCTATCCTCGTCTGATTCTCAGCACATTGTGTTCATTATGATTCTTGCCACGATTGAAACACCTCTATCCAGTCAAAACAATCCTTAGAATAGATGCGATTTGAAAATTTAGGGTTAGGTTTCCGCCGAAACCATCTCGGACCCACCGAGTTGAAAAATCGGTCCCACCGATTCGGCTAATGCCATTGCACTAGTAACTCTCGGTCTGACCGAGAATTGCTAATCGGTGTGACCGATTTTAGAACTTTGTGAAACCCTAGCAGTCTCGGTGCCACCAAACTATGACTCGGTCTGATCGAGTTCACTAGTTTAGGTTCCAAAACTGCTTCGGTATCACCGAGTTTGAAAATCGGTTGATCCGAAATGCTCTCTGTGGAAAAGTAAAACTAAGTTTTTGAGTCATTCTTTTGCAAAAATCTCTGCATTTTGTGATGCTCATCCACTCTATCTCATCTATAACTATTCATAGGGTCAATAGTTAGTGTTTGCATCATGTCAGACCAAAGTGACAGCCAGAACAAGTCAGAAGAGCAGATTCACATGAGTGAGGGCACTAGTCCCTCTAGTTCCTCAGATGATGGCAGCAGAAGCACTCCCAGCAATTTGCCCAAAGCTGCCACCAGGACAAGGAAGAAAAGAACCTCAGACTCTAAGGATGAGGATTATGTGGCAGCTGAGGATGAGGCCACTTCTAAGAAGAAGGTGGTCAAGAAAGAATATGGTTCAGCTGCAGCCACTAAGCCAGTAGTGCAGAAGAAGGCACCTGCAAGAAGGATTCCCACTTCCAAACCCAGGAAGGTTGCCACTGGAGAAACCATGAAGTTTACTATTGAGTCAGAAGATGAAGCTGCTAGTCAAGACAAAAAGAAAAAGAGAGTCAGAACCACTACTGCCAAAGTTCTTGGCAATTCCTCTATGAGGAGAGACTATGAGGAGGAGGAAGAAGAGGTTGCTGCACCAGCACCCAAGGCACAAAAGCTGATGGGTGATGCTATAAGGTCAGGGGCTGCATCATCAAAGCCCAAAGAAGCACCCAAAGCTGCCTCCAAGCCGAAGATTGCACCAAGGAGGAATACCAAGAACATACCAGCTGCTGAGAAGAACAAGGCCCCAGTGCCTAAAACTGTTGCTGAGGAAGAAGAAGATGAAGAGCATGTGTTGAGAAGCTGAAGCCAGAGATTCCAGACCACAATGATGCTCATCCTGTGGCTGAGAACATGAAGCTAAGAAAGGATGCAGGACTCAGACAGTGGAGGTTGTCTGATCCCTATGCTATCAGGAGAAGGACTGTTGTTGACTACAGGTTCCACACTAAGGAACAACAGGATTTCTATGAGACAGTGTTGTTGGACAAGAAGCCTATAGTGTGTGATATGAGGTGGGTCGGCTGGACCTACATGAAGGAGAATGAGGAACACTATCCTGGAGTGCAAGATAGTTTCATTGCTTGTGGAGTTGCAGACTTTGTTGGGCAGAAGCTCACAAAGTGGAATGATGAGCTCATCATGCAATTCTACTCCACATCACACTTCTACCCAGATGGCAGGATAGTTTAGATGTCTGAAGGTACAAGGTACCAATCAACTATTGAGGAATGGGCAAATCTGATCAATGCACCCAAGGAGCAGGAAGATGACTTGGATGTCTATGCCAAGAAGAAGATGGATCACAATTCCATGGCTCATATGTACAAGGAGATCCCAGATGCTGCAGTTGAGACACATAAATTTGGATCTGTACATTACCTTCTGTCAGGACTCCCAACGATCAACTGGATCCTAAGGCATACTCTATTGCTCAAGTCAGGTGACCACAACATGATAAGAGGCCATGCTATAAACTTGCTACACTTGTTTGATGTGCCACAGAAATTCAAGGTCATGAGCCTCATGGTTGAGACTATCAAGAGGACAGCAGCAGACCAAAAGAGAAGTTGTGGATATGCCCCACAAATTCAGGAGTTGATTAACTCAAAGATGGGCACAGGAAATATCTGTTGGATAAGGAACACTTTGTTCTCTATCCAGACTTTGAGGACAATCAAGTTGTGATGAATGAGAATGAACCATCATCAGTACAAGCTCAAGAGAAGAAGGAGAAAGCAAAGAAAGAGAAGGCTACCAAGATGCCAACTCAAGAGGAGGCATCTGAGTACTTTTTGAAGAACAAGCAAGACCAGCTTGGTTACTTGATAGCATCAACTCTGAGGATTGAGAAAGGGTTGGCCACCCTAACTCAAAACCAGGAGAGCCTGGAAAGAATCATGGAACAAAAATTCTATGATTTAGATGTGAAAGTAACTAAGATTCAGTCAGTTGTGGAGCAGCTACAGGATGGCATGCAGGAGAGGAAGGGCAGGACAACTACAGATGCATTTGCCAGAGTGCCTCGAGCTCATAGATCAGCTGCAGAGCCAGTAACAGACACAAGAGTCACTTCATCTGCACCAGCTACAGCTCCAGTGCAACCAGCTCCAGCACCAACTCCTTCAGCTCCATCCACATCAACTGAAGTCTTCGTCCAAGGAGCCATCTCTACACCACCAACAGAAGACCAAGCCTAAGAGACGATATAGTACTATGCATTTTCTAGGAACTTTTTGGTAACTTGTTGCCGAAGGGGGAGAAAAATGTATAGATCATAGGCTTCGAGAGACAGAGAGAGAGTTTTCTTTTGTTCTCTCTTGTCTTCTTGGTTGAACTTTGTTTGCTTTTGATTGCTTGAGATACTATGCTATTATCTGTGAGACATTGATGATCATGTGTTTGATCATAAGCTACACTTGTGCTTGTTAGATGATATTATCTTACTTATCCTTATATGATCATTCACTTTGCTTGGTGATGAGTGCATGTATTCAATCTTTACTATTTTGAGCGCTCCATCAAGATGTATGTGACATGCAAGAGTAACCCATGAGCCTAATTCCTTGTGCATTTGTAGTCCAAAGCAAATCTTAAACTATGCACAAATTTAGAGGGAGCTCTTGCTTATCACATACTTCTCAAAGCAACAATGTTTTTCAATCTTATTATCATTTGTTGAAGCTTTGATCTATATGTTGTCATCAATTGCCAAAAAGGGGGAGATTGAAAGTGCAACTATCCCTAGTTGGTTTTGGTAATTCATAACAGCATATAGCTCATTGAGCTAATGCTATTCCAAGACAAATATTTCAGGAAAGCTCAATGAATGGCATGGCATGGATGATGAAAGTGGATCCCTTAAAATATTAAGGACAAAGGATTGGCTCAAGCTCAAAAGCTCAAGACTCTACATTTTACATTTTAGTGATCCAAGATCACATTGAGTCTATAGGAAAAGCCAATACTATCAAGGAGGGATGAGGTGTTGCTTAATGAGCCTCTTGCTACAAGTGCTTAGTGATATGCTCCAAAAACCCTCAACTACTTTCTCACATCCACATATGACCTAAAACCAAAGTCAAAATCGGTCCGACCGATTCTTTCTATCCGGCGCCACCGAGTTCAAATGTCATAGCCATAGCCACAAACCCTAGGCAAATCGGTCTCACCGATAGGGATCTCGGTCTCACCGAGATGGGATTGTAATCTCTCTATTTCCCTTTGTAACATTTCGGTCTAACCGAAGTGAGCGATCGGTCCCACCGAGATTGCAATGTAAACTCTTTGTTTCCCTTTCGTAACATTTCGTTTCACCGAAAAGAGCGAATCGGTCCCACCGAGTTTACCTGACCAACTCTCTGGTTAGCTAATTACCAAAATCAGTCTCACTGAGTTTGTGTAATCGGTCTCACCGAGATTACGTTATTCCCTAACCCTAACCATAACGGTCCTACCGAGTTGCATGTCGGTCCCACCGAAAATCCTAACAGTCACTAGATTTGCTAAATCAGTCCGACCGAGTTTCTCGATTCGGTCCCACCGAGTTTGGTAAATTGTGTGTAACGGTTAGATTTTGTGTGGAGGCTATATATACCCCTCCACCTCCTCTTCATTCTGGAGAGAGCCATCAGAACAAACCTACACTTCCAACTTACCAGTTCTGAGAGAGAACCACCTACTCATGTGTTGAGGCCAAGATATTCCATTCTACCATATGAATCTTGATCTCTAGCCTTCCCCAAGTTGCTTTCCACTCAAATCTTCTTTCCACCAGATCCAAATCCTATGAGAGAGAGTTGAGTGTTGGGGAGACTATCATTTGAAGCAAAAGAGCAAGGAGTTCATCACCAACGCACCATTTGTTACTTCTTGGAGAGTGGTGTCTCCTAGATTGGCTAGGTGTCACTTGGGAGCCTCTGACAAGATTGTGGAGTTGAACCAAGGAGTTTGTAAGGGCAAGGAGATCGCCTACTTCGTGAAGATCTACCGCCAGTGAGGCAAGTCCTTCGTGGGCGACGGCCATGGTGGGATAGACAAGGTTGCTTCTTCGTGGACCCTTCGTGGGTGGAGCCCTCCATGGACTCGCGCAACCGTTACCCTTCATGGATTGAAGTCTCCATCAACGTGGCTGTACGATAGCACCACCTATCGGAACCACGACAAAAACATCCGTGTCTCCAATTGCATTTGAATCCTCCAAACCCTTCCCTTTACATTCTTGCAAGTTGCATGCTTTAATTTCTGCTGCTCATATACTCTTTGCATGCTTGCTTGAATTGTGTGAAGATTGCTTGACTTGTCCAAAGATAGCTAAAATCCGTCAAAGTCTAAAATTGGGAAAAGGTTAAGTTTTTAAATTGGTCAAGTAGTCTAATCACCCCCCCTCTAGACATACTTCAAGGTCCTATAGGGTTCACCACGGCAACCTCCAGCTCGCTCCTGGGCGATCTTTTCGGTGCTCCACCCAGGCAGGCGGGGATACTAGCAGCTGCGCGCCTACCACGCCCGCCAGGTGTTTGGCGATTTGTCTGCTCGGCAATGGACTCGAACAATGAGGAGGAGTTCGCGGCGCTGTTGGAGGAGGAAGCTGATGCCAATGCCCAGGACAAAGAGAACCTCATGGTTCTTGCCACTCTAGCCGGCCTATTCGCGAGGAATGCAAAGCCGCAGCGAGGTAGCTCGGCGCCGGGATGGTTGAAGCAAAGCAGAGGCATCGACTAGAAGGCTATTGCTTGCTCTATGACGACTACTTCGCTGACGCTCCACTGCACGGCAAGAAAGTATTTTGGTGCCGTTAGCGGATGAGCTGAAAGTTCTTCCACAGGATTGCGAATTCCATTCGTGAGTTTGACAGCTACTTCAAGTGCAAGAAGGATTACACCGACACACTTGGATTCGCCTCACTCCAGACTTGCACGACAGCTATGAGGATGCTTGCATACGGAGCTCCCGGTGATATATAGGAAGATTATGGACGCATGGCCGAGTCCATCACCATTGGTTGTTTGTACAAGTTCTACAGGACAGTGGTGGTAGTGTTTGGACCCCAATACTTGTAGTCACCCAATGCCGAAGACACTGCTCGGATCCTAGCACAGAATGCAGCAAGAGGATTTCCTGGGATGCTTGGAAGCATCGACTGCATGCATTGGGCATGAAAAAACTGTCCATTAGCTTGGCAGGGGATGTACAAACGAGCGAAAGGAGCTTGGAGTGTGGTACTTGAGGCAGTGGCCACACATGACCTCTGGATTTGGCACTCCTTCTTTGGTATGCCAGGAACTCACTATGACATCAACGTACTACAATGCTCGAATGTCTTTGCCAAGCTTGTTGAAGGTCATTCTCCTCTGGTGAAGTTCGAGGACAATGGGCGCCACTACAACAAGGGATACTACCTAGCAGATGGCATCTATCCGAGATGGTCCACATTTTTGAAGACTATCTCAAACCCTGTGCCAGGAGGCAAGAACTCCTACTTTGCCAAGTGTCAGGAGGCTTGCAGGAAGGATATCGAGTGGGCATTTGGTGTGCTCTAATCTCGATTTGCTGTTTTCCGGTACCCCGCTCTGACCTGGTCGAAAGATCAAATGTGGGAAGTAATGACTTGCTGTGTCATCTTGCATAACATGATCATTGAGAGCGAGAAGGAAGAGCCAGTGTTTGACACTGAACCATATTACAAGCAAGGTCGTCTTGCCGAAGTTGATCACCAGCGACCGGCAACCTGGACTGCCTTTCTCAATATGCGTTAGGAGATCCGAGACTCACAGGTGCATCAACAACTGCAACACGATCTGGTGAAGCACCTATGAAGGCTCAAGGGCAACGCCTAGCTTGACGTGTGATGAAATATGAGTTTTTTTGTTGAACTATTTGATTTGTATTGGTTTGTGGAACTATTTGATTTGTATTGATTTCTGTGATGAACTATGTGATAAAAATTAGTTTTTGTTGAATTTGTGCCGGAGCACGCCGAATATGGGCCGAAATTAGTTCAATTTGCACCGAAAGTGGGCCGAAATCGGCGGCTAGGGGGCGACCTTGGGGGGTTGGCTGGGAACCCGAGCCCCCCACACCAATTTTCCCGCCGGTTGGCCCCCAGGCGGCGCTATTTCAAGCCCCTGGGAGGCCGAATAGCTGGAGATGCTCTTATACATAGTGCCCACGTAAACCTTGCTGCTGCTCTATGAGTGCCGTACAATTAGGTCCCTTTAAGTGCATATTATTTCACCAAGCAATAAGTAGAATTGTCGTTTTTTGTAAGATGTCATTGCCTTTTGAGCAATGCAACAACTACATGAGTTATTCTAATGGATTAACGTAGATGCTTAAGTGATTTTCTTTGGATGGGTGAAAATCAGGAGGATGGGCCCACCTAGTTGAATTTAGGCGATGGAGAGGTTAATATGACGTTTCGTAAGTGCAGCATTTTTGTTGTCTTTTATACTTGTTTGAACACAAAATATTGTGCATGAACAATAGACACTAGTAGAAAACACGGCTTTGGTTGGGGCCTAGCCAGTCCATTAGTCCCGGTTCGGTCACGAACAGAGACCCATGGGGGGCATACGTCCCGGTTCGTGCGCCCAGGGGGGCGGCCGGCCCTCGGGAGGCATTTGTCCCGGTTCGTGTGGACACATTTGTCCCGGTTCTAGGCACGAACCGGGACCAATGGTCCTCGCTCCTGGCCCACAGCCATTGGTCCCGATTCGTGCCTAGAACCAGGACAGAAGGGGGGCCTTTAGTCCCGGTTCCAGCCATGAACCGGGACCAATGAGGTGGCTATATATACCCCATCGCCGCAGCATAGCACTCCATAGTGCTCTGTTTTTTCTGGTCGGCGAGGGGAGAGCTTTGTGGTGCTCTAGCTCACCTCCTATGCACATGAGGTGTTCGATGAAATGCCCGAGCCACACTAGTTAAGCTTTATCCTCTCAAAACTCGACCTCCGAGCTCCATTTTCCTTGAGATTTGTCTAGGTTTAGCGGTCCGTCACGTCCCGCCTCCGTCTTTACCGCCATCGATCGCCCGCGCCGATCTCGTCGCCGGCACCACCGTGGTGAGCCTCTTGTTCTTATCTTCTTTCTGAAAGAAAAATGTTCTTACTTTAGTTAGATACTTGTCTAATTTTCTTACTTTTATTATTTCTTGTTATTATATAGTGCGATGGTTTTGGTATCTGCCCCCGTCGGCCCTCGTCCTGTCTATGATTAGGATGTGGTATATATTAACTTTTATAACTATTTGGCTCATTTATTGTTTATGACAATTATGCCGACCAAAGTGACATAGATTCTATTTATCTAGGTGGTATGTGAACCGGAAATTCCAACCAACCCTATTGTCGAGAGGTTAAATTTAGTTGAAGAAGAAAACAATTACTTGAAGGAAAAAATAAAAAATTGAGGAGGAGAATATGATATTGGAGTTGCATGTTGCAGATATCGTCGATGATCACAAGACCAAGATGGATGCAATGCGGTTGAAGATTAGAAAGATTAGAAAATATGCCATTCATACCGAGGCTTGGTATCATTATGCCATTGGATCAATTGTTACCTTGGTTGTGATTATGATCGCATTTGTTGTTGCATTGAATGGTTTTACATAGTTTCGATGTATTGTTTAATTAGATGCTCTGGAGAGTTATATGTTGATCAATGAGAACTATCTATGTACTTTGGTTTTAATGTGATGATGAACTTCTATAATTTGGTCACTTATCTATCCATGTGAATTTGTAATGGTTTTTGACACACATAATTATATATAATGCACGCAGATGGACCGACAATGGATGTACGGTGACAGACACACCTCCGAGCACATTAAGGGCCTGCATAATTTTCTCGAAGTGGCTGAGGCAAACAAGTAGAATGGTTTTATGTGTTGTCCATGTCCTAATTGTGGGAATACGAAGTCTTACTCTGACCGGAAAATCCTTCACACCCACCTGCTTTACAAGGGTTTCATGCCACACTATAATGTTTGGACGAAGCACGGAGAAATAGGGGTTATGATGGAAGACAACGAAGAAGAAGAGGACGATGCCAACTATGTGCCCCCTGAATACGGTGATGCTGCAACGGGGGAAGTTGCTAAAGATCAAGAGGAACCAGTCGATGTGCCCGATGATGATGATCTCTGTCGGGTCATTGTTGATGCAAGGACATAGTGCGAAAGTCAAAAGGAGAAGCTGAAGTTCGATCGCATGTTAGAGGATCACAAAAAAGGGTTGTACCCCAATTGCGAAGATGGCAACACAAAGCTCGGTACCATACTGTAATTGCTGCAATGGAAGGCAGAGAATGTTGTGCCTGACAAAGGATTTGAGAAGCTACTGAAAATATTGAAGAAGAAGCTTCCAAACGATAGCGAATTGCCCGACAGTACATACGCAGCAAAGAAGGTCATATGCCCACTAGGATTGGAGGTGTAGAAGATACATGCATGCCCTAATGACTGCATCCTCTACCGCGGTGCGGACGAGGATTTGAACGCATGCCCGGTATGCGGTGCATTGCGGTATAAGACCAGACGAAATGACCCTGGTAATGTTGGCGGGGAGCCCCCCAGGAAGAGGGTTCATGCGAAGGTGATGTGGTATGCTCCTATAATACCACGGTTGAAATGGCTGTTCAAAAACGAAGAGCATGCCAAGTTGATGCGATGGCCCAGAGAGGACCGTAAGAAAGACGGGAAGTTGAGAGCACCCGCTGACGGGTCGCAGTGGAGAAAAATTGAGAGAAAGTACTGGGCTGAGTTTGCAGGTGACCCAAGGAACATATAGTTTGGTTTGAGCGCGGATGGCATTAATCCATTCGGGGAGCAGAGCAGCAATCACAACACCTGGCCCGTGACTCTATGTATGTATAACCTTCCTCCTTGGATGTGCATGAAGCGGAAGTTCATTATGATTCTAGTTCTCATCCAAGGCCCTAAGCAACCCGGCAACGACATTGATGTGTACCTAAGGCCATTAGTTGAAGAACTTTTACAGCTGTGGAATGGAAACGGTGTACGTGTATGGGGTGAGCACAAACAGGATGAATTTAACCTGCACGTGTTGCTGTTTGTAACCATCAACGATTGGCCGGCTCTTAGTAACCTTCCAGGACAGACAAACAAGGGATACCACTCATGCACGCACTGTTTAGCTAACACAGAAAGTATATACCTGGACAAATGCAGGAAGAATGTGTACCTGGGCCATCATCGATTTCTTCCGAACAACCATCAATGTCGAAAGAAAGGCAAGCATTTCAAAGGCGAGGCAGATCACCGGAAGAAGCCTGCCATGCGTACCGGTGATCACGTACTTTCTATGGTCAATGATTTATATGTAATCTTTGGAAAGGGTCCCGGCGGACTATCTGTTCCAAATGACGCTGAGGGACGCGCACCCATGTGGAAGAAGAAATCTATATTTTGGGACCTAACCTACTGGAAAGACCTAGAGGTCCGCTCTTCAATCGACATGATGCACGTGACGAAGAACCTTTGCTTGAACCTGCTAGGCTTCTTGGGCATGTATGGGAAGACAAAAGATACACCGAAGGCACGGGAGGACCTGCAACATTTGCACGAAAAAGACGGCATGCCTCCAAAGCAGTATGAAGGTCCTACCAGCTATGCTCTTACCAAAGAAGAGAAGGAAATCTTCTTTGAATGCCCGCTCAGTATGAAGGTCCCGTCTGGCTTCTCGTCAAATATAAAGGGAATAATAAATATGCCAGAGAAAAAGTTCCAGAACCTAAAGTCTCATGACTGCCACGTGATTATGAGGCAACTGCTTCCGGTTGCATTGAGGGAGCTTCTACCAGAAAATGTCCGATTAGCCATTGTGAAGCTATGTGCATTCCTCAATGCAATCTCTCAGAAGGTGATCGATCCAGAAATCATACCAAGGCTAAGGAGTGATGTGGCGCAATGTCTTGTCAGTTTCGAGTTGGTGTTCCCACCATCCTTCTTCAATATCATGACACACATCCTAGTTCATCTAGTCGACGAGATTGTCATTCTGGGCCCCGTATTTCTACACAATAAGTTCCCCTTTGAGAGGTTCATGGGAGTCCTAAAGAGATATGTCCGTAACCGCGCTAGGCCAGAAGGAAGTATCTCCATGGGCCATCAAACAGAGGATGTCATTGGGTTTTGTGTTGACTTCATTCCTGGCCTTAAGAAGATAGGTCTCCATAAATCACGGTATGAGGGGAGCCTGACTGGAAAAGGCACACTTGGAGGGGACTCAGTAATATGCAGGGACAGGCATTCTTGGTCTCAAGCACACTACACAGTTCTACAGAACTCTACCTTGGTGACCCCGTATGTTGATGAACACAAGAACAGTCTGCGCTCCAAACACCCGGAGCAGTGTGAGGACTGGATTACATGTGAACACATCAGGACTTTCAGCAGTTGGTTGGAAACACGTCTCAGAGGTGACAACACTGTTTGTGATGAGCTATACTCGTTGTCCAGGGGACCATCTTCGACTGTATTGACTTACAAAGGATACGAGATAAATGGGAATACATTTTACACGATCGCCAAAGATCAAAAGAGCACCAACCAAAACAGCGGTGTCCGCTATGATGCAGCAACCAAGAGGGGAAAGGACACATATTATGGTTACATAGTGGACATATGGGAACTTGACTATGGACATGATTTTAAGGTCCCTTTGTTTAAGTGCAAATGGGTCAATCTGTCAGGAGGCGGGCTACAGGTAGACCCACAGTACGGAATGAAAACAGTGGATCTGAACAATCTTGGGTACACTGACGAACCGTTCGTCCTAGCCAATGATGTGGCGCAGGTTTTCTATGTGAAGGACATGTCTACCAAACCGAGAAAAATAGAAGATAAGGAAGCGAATACATCATACGATGAGCCAAAGCGCCACATAGTTCTTTCAGGAAAAAGAGACATCATGGGAGTGGAGGGAAAGACAGACATGTCTGAAGATTATGAAAAGTTTCATGAAATTCCTCCCTTCAAAGTCAAGGCTGACCCAATCACCCTGTTAAACGATGAAGATTATCCATGGTTATGGCGCAATAAGCAAAGGACACAAGCGAAGAAAAAGTGAAGACTTTCTCTCCACAACTATTATGATGATGCCTATGATCTAGAATATCACTGCAGTTACATGTGAAGAAATAAAATGCCTTTTGTAACAGATGAGTTTTTGTCTGAAACCCTGATACTTCGAAAGAGATTGTCCATTTTGTACACAAAGTGCATCCAGTTTTTGCCGTAACCCTCTCAACTTTTTAGCACATGCTATGTGGGTGAAATGATGATACCATGCCAACTTTCAACCTTTTCATAGTTCATTTGAAATGCTTTTGAATTTCAGGGTGTTATAGCTAAAAAAATCAGTAAACGCATGAAAAATAACAAATGAAGTCAGAAAGGGTTGAAAATTGATGATGTGGCTTTGAATTGTGCAATATGAACACACAAAAAGTCTGGAGTTCAATTAAGTTCAAAAAAATGAAATCCCTTTGTAACAGATGAGTTTCCATATGAAACCCTGATACTTCGAAAGAGATTGTCTGTTTTGTACATGAAGTGCATCTAGTTTTTGCCGTAAACCTCTCAACTTTTTTGCACATGCTATGTGGGTGCAATGATGATACCATGCCAACTTTCAACCTTTCCAGAGTTCATTTGAAATGCTTTTGAATTTTAGGGTCTTATAGCTCAAAAAAATTAGTAAATGCATGAAAAATAACAAATGAAGTTAGAAAGGGTTGAAAATTGATGATGTGGCTTTGAATGGTGCAATGCCCAAAATAAAAGAGAGGCGCAATGCTCACCTGCACGTTGCTTAACTTCAGGCCTTGAGGAAATAGTGTAGACTGCACGGAGCTATGTGTAGTTTTTGTCCGAAACCCTGATAGCTCCGTGCAGTCTACACCACTTCCTCAAGGCCTGAAGCTAAGCAACGTGCAAGTGAGCATTGCGCCTCTCCTTCATTTCGTCTCTGCAATCAGGTCTTATAAACCGCTGCGAGTGCCTCTCGCTTGGCGAGGTGGGACTAAAAAGCAGCTACAGAAAAAATAAACTAAAAAACTCTATTACCGGTTCATGCCACCAACCGATACTAAAGGTGCTCGTGGGGAGCCTTAGAACCGGTACTAAATGAATTGCCTTTGTAACAGCCTTAGAACCGGTACTAAAGGAATCAACTAATTTTTTTTAATAAACCTCTAGTATTATTGAAATTAAAATTATATAAAATTTATGCAACTAAATTTATCAAAGTATTTTCTGTTCAAAACATTAAAAGCAAAAAAGAATTTACATAAAATCAATAAAAAAGCAAAAAAGAAAAGAAAAGAAATAAGTAGAAACAAAATAAACTTTAATGAAACTCTAATAGAAAAAAGAATGAACTAGAAAACTTTAATGAAACTGTAATAGCAAAAGGAATCAACTAAGAAGTTTTATAAACCTCTAGTATATTGAAACTAAAATTATATAAAATTTATACAACTAAAATTATCAAAGTATTTTCTGTTTAAAACATTATAAGCAAAAGTAAAATAAAATAAAATAAATAAGTAGAAACAAAACAAAATAAATAAGTAGAAACAAAATAAAATAAATAAGTAGAAACAAAATAAACTTTAATAAATAAGTAGAAACAAAATAAAATAAAATAGCAACAGTAAGTATTTTGTTGTAAGTAGAAAAAAAAATAAAGCAACAAAGAAAAAAAGTGCCACCTACTGAGCCACCACGGCCTGAATACGACTAGAAACCCAATCACGGGACATGATTCAGGCCCGCAACAGGCCTAGTAGGCCCACAGGCACACAATGACAGGTTAGGCCCGAAAGCCTGCAATTGAGAGGACTTCGAGAGGGTGTGCGAAACAGCGCTTATAAACCACTCTCGAGCTCCCTCAGCTAGCAAGGTGGGACTAAACTTTTAACGCGGGCAGCACAAAGCCTTTAGTCTCGGTTGGTGGCACCAACCGGGACTAAAGGGGTGCATTGGTCCCGGTTCGTGGCACCAACCGGGACCAATGCCACCTTTTAGTCCTGGTTGGTGCCACCAACCGGGATCAAAGGCCTCTGCTTCCCGCCCTTTGGGCTGCTGAAAAGAGACCTTTGGTCCCGGTTGGTGGCACCAACCGGGACTAAAGGATGGCTTTGGTCCCGGTTGGTCCCACGAACTGGGACTAAAGCCTTTGCTATATATATAAGCCAGCACTTAGCATTTTTTCAGATTTCATCGCCAGTTGTCGCCCGACGACGCCAAGGTCATTGACGCCGCCACGCTGTCCTGCCCCCATCCACCGTCTCCGTCGCCGTCGGCCCTGCCCCGGCCTCGCCGAACCCTGCCCCAACATCGACGCGCCCTGCCCCGACCTCGCCATCGCCGAGTCCTGCCCCGACCTCGCCTCTTCCTACACCGACCTCGCCGTCGCGTGCGCCGAGCCCTGCCCCGCCTTCGCCGTCGCTCCCTGCACTGTGAGCCTCACCGCACCGTTCCCCCTCCTCTCCCCCTCCCCCCTCCCGCGCCCCAACGCCGCCGCGCACCCGCCCCAATGCCGCCGCCCGCCCCGACGCCTACGACGGCCCTGTTCATAGATTTTTTTTCTGTTCATATTGTAGATGATGATGATGATGATGATGATGATGATGATGTATGTATTGTAGTAGTAGACGATGATGATGATGTATGTATGTATGTATTGTAGTAGTAGTTTTTTTCTGTTTTCATAGATTTTTTTGGTGATATTACTGTAGAATATGCAAATTTTTGTACGTTCATATGCAAAGAATATGTCATTTTTTCATAGAATTTTTATGATTTTTTCTGTTATAATTTTGTTCATAGAAATTTTATTTTGTTCATAGAATTTTTATGGTTTTTTTCTGTTGTAATTTTGTTCATAAAGTTTTAGGATGAAAAGAAGAAGAAGAAAAAAAAAGGGAGGATGAGAGGTTTCGTTTAGTTTTAAGATTATTTTAGTTTATGTTTAGTTTAGGAAGAAGGAAAAGAAAAAGGAGAAAAAGAGGAGAGGAAGAAGAGGAGAAATAAATAAGAAGAGGAAAAAAGAAAAGAAAAAAGAGGAGAAGAAGAAAAAATAGAAAATATTCTATTTTTTCTTCTTCTCCTCTTTTCTTCTTCTTTTTTTTCTTCTTCTTCCTTTTCTTACTTTTTATCGGGTATGTCGTTATCGATATACCCCCTCCCCGATAACTTCGACAAGAGGGGGAGGGATTCCCGAGGGTTCGAGGGGCGAGGGCTGGGAACTAGCTAGGGTAGAGGGTCGAGGGTCACCGAGGGGTCGAGGGTCGCCGAAGGTTCGAGGGTCGAGGGGTCGAGGGTCGAGGGTTCGAGGGTCGTCGAGGGACCGAGGGTTCGAGGGTCTAGGGTCATCGAGGCGTCGAGGGTCGAGGATCGCCGAGGGGTCGAGAGGTTGCCTAGTGTCAAAGTATTGAAGAAATCCTTGCCTTCATCATTTGCTGGAAGTAACCGGGGCATGTTGGTGCGAAGTTCTGCAAAGTTGTTCTGCAACGGAGTCCCGAATGTTCCTCTGGGACTCCGTTCCAAAACAACTTTGCAGAACTTCGTACCATCATGCGCCTGTTACTTTCGCTTAATGATGAAGACATGGTTTTGTTGAATCCTTTGACACTAGACAAACATGACATGAGGGGGTCGAGGGTCAGGAAATAGGGTACGCAGAGGGTCGTGGATTACCGAGCGGTCGAGGGTCGAGGGTCTGGCAATGTGCACAAGTTGATCAAAACCCTAGAAGCGCTGCCGAGGCCACCCAAATTTACCAAGTTAAAAGAGCGTTGTCGCCGAGGCCACCCTGAACCCTTGAAGCCTTGCCAAGGCCACCCCCAACCCTACAGAAGCGTCGAGGCCACCAATATGATTCCTTGTTGTGATTAGCTAGGTAGGTCTATGTTTGCCACTAATATATCCATCTGTCATGTTTGTATACTAATTTCCATGTTGTAATATTTGCAGAAACTATGGAGCACGGCCGAGACGAGGAAGCATAACAGGTGTTGGGGGACATAATTGCAGACGGAGGTGATGTCATGTCATATCTCAACGAAACCGATGGTCTAGAAGGAGAGGGTGAAGCAGGCTATGGTTATCGAACAATGGAGGAGGAAGGACATGATTATGATGGCTCCGGTGACCGAATGCCGGTGCAAGAAGGAGACTGTGATGACGGCTCTGGTGACCGAACAAACTCCGACCAGGTATATATATTAATTAAGCCTGTGCTGACTAGCTAATCATACATTCATTGTTTTGGTATGTACACATATTAACTCTCGTCTTTCTTCTTTTTTTCTAGCCCTCTGGATCGAGCACAACTTCGGTAAAGAGACGAGGCCCGAAGAAAAAGTTGCGCTCGGATGAAAGGTTCACGATCACAGCAATCGCATGCGATGGCCAACCGATTGAACCCATCCGGACCAAGGAAGCATTTTCTGCTCAGTGCGGGGTTCTTGTTAGGGACATTATCCCAATCAGCATCCACCAATGGTATAAGCCTAAGAAGGAAGACCCTGAGGTGGCTTATGTCAACGATAGGCAGAAAGATGATCTTTGGGTCGTGCTGAACGCAAATTTCACCCTACAGCCTGAGGAGTGTCCAGAGAATCCAGTTAAAGAGCCATTGATCAAGTATCATGCTCTTAAGAAGATGGCAGATCTATTCAGAAGGTGGAAGAATGAGCTGAAAACAACGTTTATCGACAAACAAAAGGCACCAGGATTCACCGGCCGGTATGAGAAGATCAGAGATCACTGAGACGCATTTGTGGCTCACAAGACATCAGACAAGAGTAAGAAGATGTCAGCGACAAATAAGATAAATACTGCGGAGAAGGAGCATCACCATCGCGCGGGTCAGGTGGCTACCTCAAAGCCCGGCCATTGTGGGTCAAGGCTGAGAATGACCTGCTTCATAAAGGGGTCGAACCAGAGACATTGAACTGGCCAGACCGTTCAAGGACTTGGTTCTTCGGGGTTGGTGGAACCTTGGACCCTGTAACAGGGAAGTGTGTTTGGACGAACGAGCAACTATGAATACCCGTCACGAAGCTTCAGGACTACGTCGCCGCAGCGCAGGAAGGGACGTTCGTTCCAAACAGAGAGAACGACGAGCTCACAATGGCCCTCGGGAATCCTGAGCACCCTGGATGGACACGAGGCATGCCAGGCTCTGTTCCGTGGAAGGCTGGGTTTTCGGATGCATGCGGTTATAAATGCCAGGAGAGGAGGAGGAAAGTGGAGCATACCCAACTGCAGAAGCTGCACGCAAGGGTACGAGCGCTAGAGGAACGAGAAGCAGTTCACAGCAAGCAACCTGTCGAAGCTACGCCGCCATCTCAGCGGGTAAGCAGCGTGGCTTCCACTGAGCTGCTTAAGCTGGAGCCTGTCTTCACGACTCCTGCTAGCTACCCCGTGGATGCTATCACGGAGTCTCAACATTTCCACCTTATGACGCGATGGCAGAACTTCAAAGTCAAGGCGGATGTCGGCTCTGTTCGACCTCCTGAACCCAGCGCAACTTTTCACTGCCGTCCAATTCCAGAAGGATATGCTAGGGTGACGGTGGATGAAATAACGGAGGGATTTGAGGAGCTCGAGCTTGACCACCCTAACGGTGAAGGGGAGACTCGGTTGGGTTCTGCTCTGAAGACTCCATGCCTATGGCGTAAGGAGCTCATCAACCTTCTGAACTGGACGCCTCCGCCTCCTCCTCCTCCTCCGGCAAGTCAGGGCACTCTGCCTCCTTCTCCGGCGAGTGATCAGGGCACTCCGCCTCCTTCTTCGGCATGTGGCGGCACTTCGCCTCCTTCTCCGCCTACGCCGGCGCGCCCGAGCAGCCAGCCTCCTCCTTCTCTGCCTCGTCAGCAAGGGCGGAAGACACCCGTTGCCGCTCCAGCTGCTCTGGCGCATCATAGTCCTTCTCCTCCGCCTCGTAAGCAAGGAAAGAAGTCAGGCGCAGCCGCTCCGTCTGCTCCGGCGTCTAGCAGTACAACTAGAGGCGGGAGGCAATACAGATTCGGTCCATCTCTCAAGCCTCTAGAGAAGTTACCATACGAGAGGACCGTGGAGGAAAATGCAAAGATCGTGGAAGTCAAAGTGATGGACTTCTTTGAAGCGGTGAAAGCAAAGAAACATTCACCTTCGGAGGAGAAGATAGATCTGGTGAAAGCAAAGCGCACTATCGATGCCCTGAAGAAACCACCACCGTCTCCGCCAAAAAACAACTATGAGTGCATTATTGAAAGGTCATATATCGAAGCGGAGCGGTCGGGAAGTATCATCAGTGATCGAAGGTTAGCAGAACGACGAGTTGGGAAAAAAATTGCCCAGCTCGGCGAACAAGCGAACCAATCGTGCCCCCCGCTCAAGGTGTCTAGCAATATCGTCGCTAATCATCCGGAGATTTTGCCCGGTACCAATCTTGGAGATTATCTGCCCGACGATGTACATTATGACACAATGGAGGTGGATGAACACAAATACCACTACGGGAAGCCTCTCGTCAAAGATGAAAGATCTCTAACAACGATGATGCGAAGATTCCATGATTGGTACATGAAAATCTGCAGAGAGTCTGAGGGGAAGGATACTTGGACGCTGTGAGTTAAAGAGTAGCACGACCTCATTGGAATTGATCTGTTGTCTATTCCATTTGAGGAGTTCTTCCAGTTTTTCAATCAAAAGACCCTCGATAAATTAACCGTCACTTGCTACTGTCTGTAAGTACTACTTCTGTCATTAAGTCTCTATATATAGCTCAGCTCTTTCATTGCATGTATTTATAATTATCATCACTATATTATGCAGATTGAAGATCGTCAAATGCAGAAAAGCACAAATCTATGATATTGGATTCATTAACACAAATCTCATAGATGAATTTACGGCTAAATTTCAAGTCAAAGAAAACCGAGGCCAACTTGCTCAAATCGTTGGTAATAAATCAAAACAAAGATAAAATACTCTTTCCTTACAACTTTGAGTGAGTGTTACTGTCTTGTGCATATTTGGTTTCGCTTATTACTCGAGGTTATAGTAATGTAATTGATGAGTTATGCATGCGTGCGCAACTTCCACTATATTCTCCTGGAGATTAAGCTTGAGCAGGGACTAGTAACCGTTTTAGACTCGAGACGAAAAGATCCCGAGACCTATGCGGACATGACTAAAATACTCAAGAAGTAAGTTCAATCGATCATTATCGCACCATATCAGCAACTTTTTGTTCATTTCCTGATATCAAGTAATTGTTTTCTTTGTCTTGCAGGGTTTGGAAACTATTCACCGCACAAGCTTCAGGACTGTCGGGGAACTGCGATTTACATACCCGAAAGAAAGTACTACTACTAGCTAGTTCCGCGCATCTCCCGTTGATTCTAGCTACTTTCATCAATGTCCTTTATAATGCTTCATTATCAGTTTGATTGACCTCTATTTCTCGTAAAGTGCTTGTGGCAGGAAAAAGGGAATGATTATTGTGGATACTACGTCTGCGAGTTCATCTACAACGTGATGGCCAAGAATAAGCGGGGCTACTCTAAAAGACAATATGATGTTCGTAAGCAATAATATTCACAATTTCATTTTATTACCATCATTTGTGTTGAGTTAAATTCATACATATATGTATTGACCCCCTTCTTGAAATTAGACATGGCAGATGCGGGATGAACTCCTACCACAAGATCGCATGAAAGCAATTCAAGAGGAATTGGCGGGATTCTTTCTTGATCACGTCATCAATAAAGCCGGAGAATACCATGTGGAAGTTGAGTTCAGATATTAGGGGATTGTAAGAGATCTTATATTGTATATATGTAGCCAGTAGCGTCGGATAGATATTTTGTTCGACCAATCTCTTGGAGAAGGAGAGGTCGATATCACTTCTCTCTCTATGCATATGTTCATGATGATCTTTTGTACTTAATGGCTTCCTTCATTTGCTTACTAGCTAGCGTGTCGAGTCCTCTCTATATGTATAGTACGTAGCATCGACCAAGCACGGAGATAAGAGATGACACTTCTCTCTATTAGCTAGCTAACACAATATATGAAACACCTAAATTAACCCTACAAAACCCTCCAACCCCCCCCCCCCCCTTAGAAAAAAACAAAATCCCTAGCCCCTGAACTGCTGACGCGTGGTAGCATATTGGTCCCGGTTGGTGCTACCAACCGGGACAAAAGGCCCCCCTGCCAGGGCAAGCTGCAGCGGCCACGTGGAGCCCCATCTGTCCCGGTTGGTGTAAGAACCGGGACTAAAGGTATAGGGCTTTAGTACCGACCTTTTAGTCCGGATTCCCCAACCGGGAAAAATGGGCCTTATGAACCGGGACAAATGACCCTTTTTCTACTAGTGAGACTACTCCCTCCGTTCACAAAGCTAAGATGTTTAGGATATTTTAATATGATCACATACAGACTAAAATGAGTGAACAAACACGTTAAAAAAATGTATCTATATACATCCAATTCACAAAATTTTTATAACATCTTATAGTTTTAAATAGAGGAAGTGCCTGATTTTGTATTCAAATGTAGTAAAAATTTACAATACCATCTCAGGTTGTCAAGCATGTTCCAATCAACATTACCATATAGCCAAGCAGCAGCACTGTAGCAGAAGACATGATAAAGGGGGCTGATGATGCTCGTCTGCTTGTCGTCGCCGTCTAGGCAAATGCAACAATGAAAGGATAAGGTCGATACTTGGCATGACTCTTCTAACACAGATAAACTTTTTTTCTTAATTTGTTTCTCCGATAAAGGGTGTTTGATGCTAAATTATGTGTTAATAAAGCGATACTTGACATGACTCTTCTAATCGCAAATAAACATTTTGCAGGATAAAAAAAATTATAGACAAAGTTGACCATGATTTGATGTGATGGACTTGAAGTTGGCTATCATGGGCTGGTCGTTGGCTAGTCAATTCGAATCTGTTGTTCGATAAGGCCCATTGATGAGCGTACTGATAAAAGGTCAAACACATGGATTTGTGATTCTCAAAAAAAAAAAACACATGGATTTGTTGCAACCAGATCGAGCTAATTGTACCTGTCATACTTTTGTCAGCACAAGTACATCCTCGCGTTTCAATAAATAAATAAATCAGCCTGATCCTGCTAGTTAGTGCATCACCAACACCTCCCCGCATCCGGACCACGAAAGTCATCTAACATGGTCTTGTATTAGTCAGTGATGCGGTCCAGACATACTTTCTTCCGCAAACCGAAGATAAACATCCGGGGCTTTGCTGAACTTCGGACCGGTCCCAAGCCCGCTTCTGACCGTTCTGATCCACTCAAAACTCCTCCTCCATCCCGCGTGCTTTCGGTCAGCGCCGCTCCAGCGCGTCAGCGCCTGCATTCATGCCCGGACAGAGCGAACACGACCACTCATTGATGTCGGCATTGAAGCAGCGTGTCGGTCGAGAGAACGCCATCCGCGCCGCTTTCCGGTGTAGGCGACTATTGCGCGTTCAAACAACACAACGGCCACCCGTCTATTCGGCTGCCGCCCATATTGATGGCACGCGGTTGCCGATGCGTCTCCTCCAACGCTACCCGTCCATCCTTCTGCCGCCATTGCTATATGAACCGTTGCCCCGACCATCCGCCTCCGATCCCTCTCCGCACCACTCCACCATGGATTCCTCCCCCGCCAAAGCTCTCTGGGACGGGCTGACGTCGGACCACAAGAAGGAGATGGCCGCCATTGCTACCGACTGGCTGGCCGGCAAGCAGTCGGAGGACGACGACGTACGAATGGAGGACGCTGCCGACGACGAACCGGCGCCACCCTCCCCCTACTCCACTGGTCGGTGCATTGCACCATGACCATCGGCGAGGCCCGTGTCGAGCAGGAGGAGCAGTTCCGGGAGGCGTAGGCGAACGCCACCTACAACCACCACCTCCTCCAGGAGCACGTGCAGGCGGACTAGCAGCTCGCCGCCGGCAGGGCGGTCGCGCCGGACACGTACCTGGAGGAGCAGTAGGCGTTGCTCGAGTACTACCGCTCCGCCCGCGAGATCCGCCTCGCCCCCTGGTGGTACCGCCAGCAAGTGGTGGAGGTGGCGGCTGCCTAGAAGGAGTGCGACGACGCGGGCGAGGTGGTGTTCGGCGAGACCGACAACAAGAAGGAGGAAATAGCCGAGGTCGTGCCCCGCCGCGACGACCATGAAGCCGGCCGGCGCGTCCGCGGGCGCCGCCGACAGAGGAAGAGTAGTGCACGGTAGGTCGCCGCTTCTCTGGTCCCAGAAAGGCCACCGCTCCTCTCCTCCCGTGACACCAAGCTTCGTGGGCTCAGCATCGGCGGTCGATTAGTCGTTTGGCCGCGACGTGGAGATGGATAGCTTCATTTCTCGGGTGTCCCGAGGCGGAGCTGGAGAGCACCGATGCGAAACTAGAGAAGACGAAGCTTTAGTTCTCGGGCTCATGGCCGGACCGGGACGGGTGCCGACGACCATTTTAGATTAGGTATTAATTATACTTTCAGAGCCATACTAGCACGCTTAGTTGATGTAAATGTAATTATGTTTATATGATATACGGCCGTGTTTATATGAAATCCAGCCGTGTTTGAATGAATTTCATCTAGTTGGTTTAAACTGTTGTTAAAATGTATGCGGCTATGGTTTGATGGCGTCTCCTGCATCAATGTCCATAGATTGGTCACCTATCCGTGGACGAGTGCGAAAGGAAATTTGCGGGTTGCCGTCGTAGATGCTGGTGAAATGTTCCTGTTCACCGAACTGTGTTGGCTTGCTTTTAGGCTAGCTCTCGTGCTGGTTTTCCTCCTACTTTGTTGCACATTGCAATTTAATTTGGTTGTGTCCATTCGAATGCAGAAGTCAAGCCAGTACAAGTGGCTGGTGGGAAATTTCCAGATACCAGGTTATAAACGTATGCTTTAATCCGAACACGCGATCCACCGGAAAGAAAAACTGAAATATATCAATCACAAGCAGCGATACCAAAAGCACACAAAAAAAAAGCGATACCAAAAGCATACTACGGACGTACGTACACACTTCACCAGACGCTGATGCTGCCCAGGAGAGCCTGCGTCACCACGAGCGCGCCAAGGCCTGCGACGACGTTACCCCCGGCAGACGTAGTGGGCGGCGCGGCAACGGGACCGGTGGACGCGGCGACCACGTCGACCCTGATCTTCATTCCGCTGTCGCAGTGGCCGGTGAGGCCGCAGAGGAAGTAACGCGTGCCGACGGCAGTGAGGGCGACGACGTCGTTGCCAGAGCGGAAGGCGGAGACGTTGTTTACGCTGGAGCAGGCGTCGTAGCCGGCCTTGCCCACCTCCACCACGTCGTGCAGCTCCCTCGAGTACGTGAACGCTGCAGCACAGCGCGCATAGGAGAAGAGGTTAAATAAAAAGGCTTTGTTAATGCCCTAAAAAAGGCTTTGTTAACTTCGGTCACTTTAGTCTAAACTGCGCAATGGGTGTGTGAATTAATTAATCAGTACTGTTAATTAGTGCGGCTAGCTTACTGATGTTGTCGCCGGGGTGGAACGTCCTGGCGGCGACCCACTCAGCATAGTCCGTGTGCATGTCCCACAGCCCGTCCGGCGCCCCCACCGTGTAACTCGTCGCAGCCGTGGCCACCTGAGCAATAGCCACTAAGGCCAGCACCGCCGCCACGGCCATCGCCAGTGATCGCCGCCGCCTGATCTCCATCTCTGCCAATCGCGGCTGGAACCTGGAAGAGGCAAGCAGAAGAAAACGGGGAGAGCCAGGAAAGACTTATACCATGCAATGGCTAGCTACCAGCTTAGCTTAGCTGATATATAAATCCATGCAAATCAATTGGATTAGCTAGATCGAGAGAGCAGTTAATTGCAATTACGTACAATGTCGCGTGTGGTTGTTGCTGGGTCATGTCATGTTCATATCTAGCTATCCATGGACAGTGGCCCGTGCACGCAACTAGCTAGCTAGCGTAACAAGAGGATCAGGGAGATTAATTAAGTGGGCTAGCGACCGGTTTATGACTGCCGTACGATGAAGAAATCGACGGTCGCTAATGCTCTGGGACGAGCATCAAATCAGATCAGATCGATTGCATTAAGTGCTAGCAAGAAAATGTGAGCGAGGGTGTTCTAACTTCAGACCAGCTGCACTGCAGGTGCTCTCCTTTTGGAGAAACACCGCAGGTGTAGGTGGCTATGTACGGCATGCATTTCTGCTTTTCACAACTGGCACTGACTAGCTAAAGAGGTCGATCCCATTAAAGAAAAGCTAGATGGATCTGGAGTCAAATTTAGAGATCTTCTATATCTAAATATCTAGCCTTCACTAAGTTATTTTTCTTAACTTGCAAGTATGATACCTCAACACCTAGCAAGCGAATTTCGGGTGGACCCACGACCCAACACACCCTCCCACATCGCCCCCCCCCCCCCCCCCCCCCGCGTGGCGACGAGGAGGAACCCTAGAGCGCCGCCGCCAGCTCCCTTCCCCACCCTTCCTCCCTCGCCGCCGCCAAAGGGCGCGGCGGGGCGAAGCCTGGCCGGCGCCGACGCCGGCGAGGCCTCATCGTTCCCTCTCCCAGCGGCCATGGCGTGGGCTGACGCATCTGGATCGGGGTGTCCCGCTGACCCAGGGGGCGGCGGCGTGGCGATAGCGCGACGGGCTAGACCGGGGGGAGGGGGGTGGGGCGTGCTGGTGCGGCAGCGGGCTGCAGGCGGCTGCTCTGTCGACCGACAACACTGGCTGAGGGCGGCTTCGGTCGTGGGCGGCTATCACTACATGGTTGGATCCGGACGGACTTCGTGATGGGGGGCGGCCGACGGCGTGTGGCAGCGCTGGTGCGTGCCCGGCGGTTCCGGCGCTTGGAGCTCGCCGGTCGATGCGGGTAGGGCGGCAGCCGGGTGTGGCCGTTGCTCCGGCCATGGGCGGCGGCATGGTGTGGTCTCCCGGTGTCATGGCGGTTTCACGGCGGCTCGCCGGATCTGCCTGCGGCGGCGGTCGGCTTCTTCGGCGTTGGCTCATCTGCGTTCGGCCCATTTCGACCTTCGTCCCATCTCCCCGTCGCCCGAGCGATACTTTCACTGAAGGGCCGACCCTCTCCCAGCTGTGGTCCATTGCTCGTCTCGCCCCAGGTGCAGCAGGACCGAGCTTGTCTCGCGCACAGTGCAGCAGGACCGAGTTCGTCTCGCGCACGGTGCAGCAGGAGACCTCGTCCCCCTCACGGTGCTGCAGGACCGAACGCGTTCGCGTTCGGGGCTGCAGGATGGGTTGATGGATGCCAGTGATGGCCGACCTATGGGGTCTCGACGCTGGGGGTTGCCCAGGGGTGCCAAAGGTGGGACCTTTTCGCTCGTCTCTTTGGTTGGGGTTACGACGGGTCTCGGGTGAGGTGGTGTCAAGGTCTTGGACGCCGGGGCGGCGGCCCTGGTGGCGGTAGCGCGGTGCTCTTGGGCAAAGCCTGTGGCTTGGTGCTGCCGGTGGCCGTGGCCGTGTGGGCGGCGTGGTAGCCGGGGTGTGGGGTTCGTTGGCGGTGAGTGTTGGCCGGGGTGAAAACCTGTTCTCTCTTCGGACGGACCGGCGACAGCGAAACTCGTTCCCTTCTTGAAGGCATCATCGCGGCTCTCATTGCATGTCGTGCGGCTACAGGTGATCGGGTGGCGGCGCTCCAGTGTCGTTTCCTTTCTGAAGGCGGCGCCTTGTAGTCCACGGTTCGTCGTATGCGGCTTTATGTCTTCGTGATGGCAGTGCCAGGGATGGTGTAGCTGTGCTCAACGCCTATGTATCCTGTCTTAGAGTGTGTACGATGTTGATGTGCGTTTGTACCGGTTGATGTTGATCTTTGCTTTATATATAAAACGGACCGAAAACCTTTTTCGGTAATATCTAGAAAGCTTCGCCGCAGCATATAATCATGCATAGGTAAAGACTCGTATCAACATGAAAGCATGCATGAGAATTTTCATTCTGGTGTGCTATTTATATCAGATTTGCTATAATTCACATCTAGATGAAAAATCAAGTATGTCCCATCTCCAACCACATGATTATGAGTCGGATGGCACTGTATCTAGGTCTATGTTCACAAAGCTATGTCTCCATCAGCACGGGGCTTGGGAAATCAGCATTATATCTTGGTCTAGTAGCAGGCTGGCCCATATTCCTTCAGTTCATTTTTGTCTGTGTTTTCTTTATTTATTTCCTTTTTCTTTTTCCGTTTCTGTTTCTTTGTTTCTTTTTTAAATGCGTGAATATTCTTCAAAATTGGGGAACCTTTTATTTTTTGTGATTTTTTCAAAATTGATGAATCTGTTTTTAAATTCAATGAACTTGTTTTCAGAATAGATGAAAAATTATAAATCTTTTAAACATTTTAAGAAAATCTATAAACTTGTTTCAAATGTGTGAACTTTTTTCTAAAATTGATGAACATTTTTTCAAATTGATTAACTTTTCTCAAAATTTGATAAACGTTTTCCATTTTTTGTGAACATTTTTTTCGAATTGATGAACTTTTCCAAATTTGTAAGATTTTTTTTCAAAATCAACGATTTTTTTCCAAAATCGATGAACTTTTAAAATTTGTGAACTTTTTATATATTTGCAAACTAATGTTCAAATTCATGATCATTTTTATAAGTTCCTGTGAACTTTCTCTTTTTTTGTGAAAAAATGAATTTATGAAATTATTTTATATACAGAAAACCCGAATGTCAGTTTTTTCCCTAGTTTTCTGTATACTAACACTTCGTTTTTCCCTGGTTTACTAGGGAGGAGACTAGTATAGGATATGCTCCCAAAATTCCATATTTACACAATCGATAAAATTCTAACTTTTGTTACAGCATACCTGCAAGGTATGTGTACAACTCCAAAGAAAATAAGCTCAAAACTCGATCTACAGTTAGAGATTCGAAAAGGAAATTTTTGACTATGAATAATGTCAGCTTTGGATGAATAGTACTCCCTCCGTCCGGAAATACTTGTCGGAGGAATGGATGTATCTAGACATATTTTAGTTCTAGATACATCCATTTTTATGCATTTCTTCGACAAGTATTTCCGGACGGAGGGAGTATTTGACACTGTTCACGTATGATTTTGTCTTTTTAGGGCTCTAAGTGTAGTTTAAGTTAGGATCTGAAACTTTTTAAGGGTGTACATCAAACATGGATGTGTGTCTTCAAATATTTTCATAATTTTTGAACAGGTTTTCTATCATCAAAAAGATTTATCTCGTTGATCTCGCCTAAGGGCAGATCCTATACTAGTCTCCCCCGACTTACTAGCGATGCGAGCTTATTTTTTTGAGAAAAGCTAGCAAGGCGAGCTGGCGCCTCAAGCCGAGCGAAGCGCCAAGTTGGGCTTCGGACCGCTACGCTCGTGCTCAAGCACCCGCTAGTCAACTACCGCTGCAGGCGCTAATTAGGACCTCCGGCGATGAACGAGGATCCAATCTGGCGCATAGGTCGCCCGACAGCGAACGCACACGTACCCCCGGGATCCCCGCTGCTTACACGTGGGCTGGTCTAACTAGCTCGCTTTTGTTTTGGGAAGGGTCTAGAACCTACCAAACCGGGGTTTTCTTGTTTTTCTCTTTCGATTTTTTATCCTTTTTTTCTTTATTTTTCCATTTTTCTGGTTTTCTTGTTTTTCTTTCCAAATTCACGAACATTTTTTGAAATCCGGGAACATTTAATAAACAAGTAACCATTTTTTTGAAATTTGAACATTTTTCAGATTGGGGTTGAATATTTTTTGTAATTCAAAATTTGTTCATTAAATTAAAAAAACATCATATTTAAAAAATCTTCAGGATTCTTTTAAATGTTCATCAAATTCAAAAAATGTTCATTGAATTTAAATTTTGTTCATGGAATACAAAAGTTCATCGAAATTCAAAAAATGTTCATAAAAAATTCAAGTCAAAGAAAACAAGGGAGCCCCGCCTTGGGTCGGCCCTGCAGTTGTATGTCTTCAACACAACTACAACTCTAGGGCGGAAGTGTTTTGTCGAAAGACACTTGTATTCCCTTTACTAGACATGTAACTACAAGCGTCACAGTCCTACAACAACTGCAAGTCTTTCAACAAGACTGCAAATTTGTGGTAGGGACAAAAGTGTTTGTCGTCTAAGTTGTTTTAAACACGTTTACTGAATATCAACTAAATGAGATTTAGCAAATTACTCATCTAAGTTGTTGTCCGTTGGATCTTGTTGTTGTACTTTTCACGCAAACTCTTAATCTCGCATCATGGCCAACGTATTTCCCGTGTCATCGTGTTCTGTTTGTTCACTTGTCAGCCCTTTCGTGTCACACGTTTGTTAATTTTTTGTGGGGCCTCTTTTTGCTTGTGCCCTTGTGGTTCATTCATGCAATAGAACTTGAAGAGACATGCTATCCCTTAGCACTGCCTATTTTTATTTTCTTTCATGTTCTTTGTCGAAGAGACATGCTCTGTGGAAGAGACATGCTCTGGCTTTATGCTCGATAAGCAATTGCACCCAACCAACATTTTTCCCAGTTATAACTCCATCGTCGACACGTAACTAGGGCCCGACCCTTTTTTGTCCCTAGTTGCAACTCCATCTTGACATGCAGTTTGTTTGTCCTAGTTTCAAGTCCACATCCTCGATACACAACTAGGCCTGACCCCACCTCAACATGCAATTTTTTGTCTTGACTGCAAGTCCACGCTTCACACGCATCTAGGGATCTCGACCCTTCTTTGCCCCAAATGCAACTCCATCCTGACATGCAACTAGCAGCCCACCTTTTTTTATCAGTTGAAATTCCACCCTCACAAGTCGAGCCGAACCCCATTTTTGTCCTAGTTGCAAGTCACCCTTGTGAGGCAACAGGGGGCGACTGAGGGAGTCCGGGATTAAGGGGTCCTCGGACTGCCGGACTATATACTTTGGCCGGACTGTTGGACTATGAAGATACAAAATTAAAGACTTCGTCCCATGTCCGGATGGGACTCTTCTTTGCGTGGAAGGCAAGCTTGGTGATTCGGATATGAAGATTCCTTTCCTTGTAACCAACTCTATGTAACCATAGCCCCCTCCGGTGTCTATATAAACCGGAGGGTTTAGTCCGTAGGACAACACAATCACAACCATAGGCTAGCTTCTAGGGTTTAGCCTCTATGATCTCGTGGTAGATCAACTCTTGTAATACTCATATCATCAAGATCAATCAAGCAGGAAGTAGGGTATTACCTCCATTGAGAGGGCCCGAACCTGGATAAACATTGTGTCCCCCGCCTCCTATTACCATTAGCCTTAGATGCACAATTCAGGACCCCCTACCTGAGATTCGCCGGTTTTGACACCGACATTGGTGCTTTCATTGAGAGTTCCACTGTGTCGCCACCATAAGGCTTGATGGCTTCTTCAATCATCTACAACAACGCCGTCCAGGGTGAAGTTTTCCTCCCCGGACAGATCTTCGTATTCGGTGGCTTCGCACTGCGGGCCAACTCGCTTGGCCATCTGGAGCAGATCGACAGCTACGCCCTGGCCGTCAAGTCAGGTTTGGAAACTTGAACTACACCGCCGACATCCGCGGAGACTTGATCTTCGATGGATTCAAGCCTATGACAGTCGCACCCCGCCGCCATGATGAACATGACCTAAATCTGTCATCAGATGGTGTGTGGGAGATTGCACCTGTAACCGCACTGGCCCTAGATCCAGAGCAGAGCGCGCCATCCGAGGACGGGAGGCTCAACCCCGTCACGAAAGCCACGGGCTCAACGGCGCTAGAGCCGAACACAGATCTGACCTCCAATGAGGCATGTGTCATCGGAACCTCGGACTCGTCTCTGACCATAGGCTCCGAACCGCGTGTATCCGCACCCATTGAATCTGACCAGGCACCGATCTTAGAGTTCAGCTCCGCGGACATCTTCCAACACTCACCCTTAGGTTATGTGTTGAACTCATTAAAGTCTCTCTCCTTGTTAGGAGATTCCTGGCTGAACTATGTCCGGCTTGAGTGGGAAGCGGACGACGAAGGACTTCGTTGCCCACCCACCACCCACTTGATAGCCACTATCGACGATTTAACCGACATGCCTGATTTCGACTCCAAAGACATCGACGGTATGGACGATGACGCCGGAGAAGAACAGGAACCACCGCCCACAAGGCGCTGGACAACCACCTCCTCATACGATATATACATGGTGGATACACCCAAAGAAGACAATGGCGATGACATAAAAGATGTAGTTGATGACAAACTTCCTGAGAAGCAGTCTAAGCGCCGACGTCAGCGGCGCCGCTCTAAATCACGCCATGGTAAAAATAGGATACCGACACAAGAGAGAATAACACTCCGGACGATGCCGAAGACAACGAAGACCCTGCCAAGCGAAGTTTCGAATAGGCTGAACGGGAAGATGGGCAAGCCAGCCCCGATGAACAGGTCGTGAACGATGACTCGGTGGACAACAACTACATGCCTCTCTTCGAGGATGAGGTGAGCCTCGGCGACGAAGAATTTATCGTGCCAGAGGATCCCGTCGAGCAGGAGCGCTTTAAGTGCCGCCTTATAGCCACGGCAAGGAGCCTGAAGAAGAAGAAGCATCAGATTCAAGCTGATCAAGATCTGCTCATTGATAGATGGATTGAGGTCCTGGCAGCCGAGGAATACAGACTCGAGCGCCCAACCAAAAGTTACTCGAAGCACAAACTGCTACCTCAATTCGATAACGAGGCATTGGTGCCAGCACTATCAGCGCATAATGCGGCTGACAGACAACCACATGGCCAAGATAAAACGGCAATTCAGCATGAGCACCAGCCGACACTGCCTCGCTGAACAAATACAAACACAACAGCTCGGGGATACACACATGACCTGTGGTATGATTTCGAAAATAGAGCAGGACAAACCAGATCGATCTACGGATCGCGGGGGTGCGCCCCAGCGTGCAACGACGGCCGCCAAGCCGGATATAACAAGCACAAACCTGTCCGGGCCGAGTACCGCAGGCTGGCTCCATTCGATCCACGTCCGGAGATAGCCTGACACAGAGGTGCCGCACACCCCCTCTGCTTCACTGATGAAGTAATGGAGCATGAATTCCCAGAAGGGTTTAAACCCGTAAACATTGAATGATATGATGGAACAACAGATCCCGCGGTATGGATCGAGGACTTAGTTCTCCATATACATATGGCCTGCGGCAACGATCTCCATGCCATCAAGTATCTCCCGCTAAAACTCAAAGGGCCAGCTAGGCACTGGTTAAACAGTGTGCCAGAAAACTCTATCGGCAGTTGGGAGAACCTGGAAGACGCATTCCTTGACAACTTCTAGGGCACGTACGTCCGACCTCCGGATGTCGATGACTTAAGTCATATAATCCAACAGCCCGGAGAGTCAGCCAGGAAATTCTTGACTTGATTCTTAACTAAAAAGAACCAAATCACCGACTGTCCGGATGCCGAAGCCCTAGCGGCCTTTAAGAATAACATCCACGATGAGTGGCTCGCCCGACACCTCGGCCAAGAGAAACCGAAGTCCATGGCAGCCCTCACGACGCTCATGACTCGCTTTTGCGTGGGCGAGGGTAGCTGGCTAGCTCGTAGCAACAACACCTCAAGTAAACCTGGCACTTCTGAAGCCAGAGATAGCAACGGCAATCCCTGACGCAACAGACACAAGCGTCAAAATAATGGCGATAACGCCGAAGACACGACCGTTAGTGCCGGATTCACTGGCTCTAATACTGGTCAGCGGAAAAAGCCATTTAAAAGAAACAATCTGGGCCCGTCCAGTCTGGACCACATACTCGATCGTCCATGTCAAATCCACAGCACCCCCGATAAACCGGCCAATCACACCAACAGAGAATGTTGGGTCTTTAAATAGGCCGGCAAGCTAAATGCGGAAAACAAGGAAAAGGGATCGCCAAGTGATGACGACGAGGAACCCCGACCGCCGAACACAGGGGGACAGAAGAAGTTTCCTTCCCAAGTGAAAACGGTGAATATGATATATGCTACCCATATCCCCAAAAGGGAGCGGAAGCGCGCACTAAGGGACGTCTACACGATGGAGCCAGTCGCCCCAAAATACAACCCATGGACCTCTTGTTCGATCACCTTCGATCGAAAGGACCATCCGACCAGTATCCGTCACGGTGGTTCAGCCGCTGTCGGTGTCAAAACCGGCGGATCTCGGGTAGGGGGTCCCGAACTGTGCGTCTAGGCGGATGGTAACAGGAGACAAGGGACACGATGTTTTTACCCAGGTTCGGGCCCTCTCGATGGAGGTAAAACCCTACTCCTGCTTGATTAATATTGATGATATGGGTAGTACAAGAGTAGATCTACCACGAGATCAGAGAGGCTAAACCCTAGAAGCTAGCCTATGGTATGATTTTTGTTCGTCCTACGGACTAAAACCCTCCAGTTTATATAGGCACCGAAGAGGGTTAGGGTTACACAGAGTCGGTTACAATGGTAGGAGATCTACATATCCGTATCGCCAAGCTTGCCTTCCACGCCAAGGAAAGTCCCATCCGGACACGGGACGAAGTCTTCAATCTTGTATCTTCATAGTCCAGGAGTCCGGCCAAAGGTGATAGTTCGGCTATCCGGACACCCCCTAATCCAGGACTCCCTCAGTAGCCCCTGAACCAGGCTTCAATGACGACGAGTCCGGCGCACATATTGTCTTCGGCATTGCAAGGCGGGTTCCTCCTCCGAATACTTCATAGAAGATTTTGAACACAAGGATAGTGTCCGGCTCTACAAAATAAGTTCCACATACCACCGTAGAGAGAATAATATTTACACAAATTCAATCTGCTGACGTATTCCGTGGCGTGACATCACACCACGGCCAAGCCTTTATTTGAATCGTTTTTACTGTCCCACTTCAGCGCGTTTAGGGAGGCGGTTTCTTTGGCATGTCTTGTCAAAGCAGAGATCGTGTCCCCTTATTCCAGGATTCTCATCAATACGGGCGTGGGTAACCCAACCGCGCCATTGATTACGGCACTTGGGAGATAAGCGAGTTTTACCAGGCTGGTGGGGACGCATAGCTTCGTCCGTCCATATAAGGGGATAAGGATCCACTTTTTCACACACGCCTTCTTCCTCCTTTGCTCATCCATTTCTGCGTACTCGAGATCCAGCGCCCAAGTCTGCACATCCCACCTCAACCTTCTCCAGCCATGTCCGGAGCGGGAGGCAAGTGGATGGTCTCCTCCGTGATGGAGGGGCACATCAAAAAGCTGCGGAAGGCCGGATACTTGTCCAGCGACATCGCGCATCGGCTCTCCGACAAGGGGCAGCTTATCCCCACCCCCAGGCCCCATGAGAGGGTGGTGTTCCTCACCCACTTCCTCCGCGGACTAGGTTTTCCACTTCACCCATTTGTCTGGGGGCTCATGTTCTACTACGGCCTGGATTTCCATGATCTGGCCTTGAATTTCATCCTCAACATCTCGGCGTTCATCGTCGTGTGCGAGGCCTTCCTCTACATCCAGCCCCACTTCGGCTTATGGCTGAAGACCTTCAATGTCAAGCCGAAGGTAGTGGGCGGCCGCCAAGCGGAGTGCGGAGGTGCCATGGTGGGCAAGATGGCCAACGTCCTATGGCTCGAGGGCTCCTTCGTGGAGATCATAAAGGGATGGCAATCGGGGTGGTTCTACATCACCGAGCCGCGTGACCCTAAATGGGTGGCGGCCCCCGAATTCTGATCTAGCTTCCCTACACGGCTCACCTCCTGGAAGGAGACGAGCCTGACGTAGGGTAATTCGGAAGAGCTGACCGGACTGCAGACCTGCGTCCAGAACCTGATGAACAAGAAGCTCAAGCTTGTCAACGTAGTCCATGTCATGCTCATCCGTCGGATCCTCCCATGCCAACAACGGGCCTTCAACTTGTGGGAGTTTGATTCGGCACAACACCAAACCTTGAGCAGGCTCTTCGACACTACGTACGAAGATGCCTGGAAGGTGCTGTTCAAGGGCGCCGAGGATCCCGCATCCTCTACCGAAGATCGCGGATTCAGCTCACAGCATCAAGCCAACGAGGTAAGCTATTTTATCCTTTACGGGACTCTTGTTTCCATAGTTCGACTCTATGCGGGATCTAAAATCCCTTACCTTTGACAGGCTTGGCAGGAGACATCTGGGGGGTTAGCTGTCCGGCTCCCTTGCTAGAAGACCCAGCAGACGCCCACTTGGTGGGGCTGCTGGTTCCGGCACCTCACGTGGTGCCGGAGAAGAAGGCCAAGAAGAAGGCCACGGGAACTCGAAGGAGTTCTCGGCGCCAGGTGTTGTCAGACTCATCGTCCGATGACTCCGAGGCGGACTCCTCCCGCGAAGACGAGGAGGAGGAAAAAGAGGCCTCTCCCCCAGCGGGGGGAGAGAAGAAAAGGAAGGCCGCCCCAACTGGGGAGGCCGGAGGGTCCAAGAAGGGAAGGACCCTTCCTCCGGACTACTCTACCAACACCGACGACGGCGAAGAGGAGTGGCCACCGAGGGCTAAGCCCTTGGTGAAATCGTAAGTGTCCGGATACCAGAATAACTCATGGCGTTTCATTTGTCGCACAGTATCTCCTAACACCGAATATAACCCTGCAACCCGCCCAAGGACGAGCTCGACGCTTCAACTAGCGGCTCCCTGGATTCGTTGGACGTGTATAGCATCTCACTTCCGGCTGCCTCCTCTCCTCGCGCTGCGGACGACGCCGAGGTGGGGTCCCAAAAGGGGCCCAGCCAGGAGGAGGTGGTCCAGGAGGCGCCGAAGGCAACCTCCCGGACTCCAGGCGCAAGGGGGATAAAACCTCAAAGGGCTCTAAGTCCGGCCCTGGGCCGGACTCCGCACCGGAATCTTCAGTGGTTCCGGAGTCCGGCAGGCGGCCCCTTCGTAAGAAGGGCAAGACTGCGACACCAGTGACCTCCGTCCAACCGAAGGCACCGGATAATTTGCTGGAGGCGCTTAGCGACGCCTCCATTGACAAGGAGCACCGCACTGTTATGAGTGTGGTGATCCAGAAAGTTCAGTCCGCCAAGAGCGGGCTGACTGAAGCTTGTGCCAGCCTTCTAACAGGCTTTGAGGTATGTATTTAAGATATGTAAAAATATTACCGCATAGACAGTAGCCCCTGATGCTCAGTTTGGTGTTCGGAAAGAAAAGCCGAACTGAGGATCTAAAAAGATGTACGCAGTAGTCTAACATAAGTATGTCAATATGGGAATGCAGGCTGCGCTGCTGACCTCTGGCGCACTGACTGTGGAGGTCAATGCATTGAAGCAAAGCCTCGAGCGGTCCGAGAACGAGCTCGGCTTTGCCAAAAAGCAGCTCGAGGACAAGGAAGGTAAGTAATATCTTATGGAAGTATATAAAAGATGTGGTTGCAAAAAATGACAGGAATAACGTGAGTATTGCAGGGGCCACGAATGAGGTGGCGACCCTGAAGGAAGCGGTGTCCAAGGCTGAAAGCAATGTGGCCGCGGAGTGCACCGAGCGAGAGAAGCAGGAGGCGCGGGTGGCGGAGGTGCGGCAAGAGCTCCAGGCTCTCGTGGAAAAACACGAGAGTTTGGAGCGTGACTTAAAGACTCGAGAGTCCGAGCTCGCCTCGGCCCTTGAGAGTGCCAAAGTCGCTAAGGCCGAAGCCCAAAAAGCCCTCCAGGAAATTGAGGCAATGAAGAAGATAGCAGCGGGTAAGGCATTCTTTATGCAAAGCAAGCACACGAAAGTGAATTACTTGTTACTTACCCGAATCCGGAGCTCTCCAGGAGCGTTCGCAGATCTTCCCCGCAGTGTGTCCGACGCTGCCGCATTCTACCGGGCCGAGGAGGGGAGCTCGATGGAGAAGGTGTTCTGGTCTTAGTATGCTGAGGCCGGACACCCAGTGCCCTTGAGCGACTAGCTGAAGCAGCTGGTCGAGCTCCATAAGGTGGCCGAACAGGCCATGAAGGGCCTCGTAGTTCGGCTGTGGCCTAAGGAAGCCATGCCTGGGAGCTACTTCGGGCAGGTGAGGCGGCTGGTGGACGCCTGTCCATAGATTGAAGTCGTCAAGCGCTCCATCTGTATCGAAGGTGCCCATAGGGCCCTTGCCCGTGCTAAAGTGCACTGGGGCAAGATGGACGCTGAGAAGCTTGTGATGGACAGACCACCGCCGGGCAGGGAGTATCGCAAACCCGAGATGTATTATGAGGGCATCCTGAAGGGTGCCCGCCTTATAGCGGGTGAATGCTCCAAAGATGTAATTTTTAAGTAAACTCGCATTTGTTATCCTGTACGCTTGAAAACTTGTTCATATGCGCTAAGCAACGCTTGTGAATTTAAAATATTACCTTCTGTGCGGCCGTTTATTAAATATAAGAGATGGCGAGTCGTCGGCTTCTTCCCCCATGCCACGAGTGCTGGGGTGTTCGGGATCAACTTGAGCGCTCTTTTTCCCATTCTTGGGTCCTTCGAGGGAGGCGCTCAACGCAATGAACAAGGCAACCGGACTATAATGCTTGAACACTCTCACTTAGCCATAGAATTCTATAATTTTAAATTTCGGCGAAGCCCCTAGTATTCAGAAGACCGAGTTCGGGGCGCTATCCACGCCTGGGCCGGACAAAGCCGACTCCTCGCTCTAAGCGGCATAAGTCTTTAGGGACTCGAAAACCTCTCGAACAGCGACCGGCTCTCGCCCTATCATGACAGTCAGTTTTAGCTTTCTCCACTGAGGTGCTTAACCCAGCTCAACCGGGGCACAATCGCAGTGGTTCTCCCAGCGCTACCTTAGCCGATATAACGGAACGTAAGGTACCAAAACATGGGAGCCGGGCAAACCCAACTATTGACCCAAGACATGATTCGGAGCCGATGCATATAATTCTATAAGTTCGGGGTGCCGCACTTGTGAAAGTGTTCAGACTTATCACACCATATTTTGGGGTACTTAAGCCCCTGGTGTATTTGGCCGTACCAAAGTGTACGGGTGCAACATGTCGTAAATGAACATATATGGATAGAAAAAGGAATGCAATAATAGGCAAAAGCTATGCATTTTTTATTCAAAAAGGCTGCGGTAAAAGCAGAACGATACAAATAGTGCGATAAGCAAGGGACGGGACTATTTGACATGTCCCCCTCCAAGAGCGAGCTGCGGGATGATATGTGAAACACGTATACTGCTCGTTATAGAGACCAACTGGACACTCGACGTAGCTTTCCGCTTCCCTGGCTGTTGCATCATGTGTTCGGCGATTCTACTGCCGGACAGGGCTTCTTGAGAATGGAGTCCTGAAAAGAAGGAAAAAAAGAAGAATGACTCAATATGTAGCCCCTGGTGCGGTTGAGCCGCATTCTGGGTCTGCCGTGGTCGCCCCCCTCCCCCTATGCCCATGGTATTTCCAGAGCGTAATTATGTACGCGTAGTACTGGTTTCGCTATTTCGCGAGGGCTGGGGTTGGGGCCGCATTTCTACGCGTGCTAGGAACGTGCCAGGCGGTCTTGTTGTAGGTTACTCCGGGCGTGCTTGACGGTGTCCAGACGTTTAATAGCCAGACTCGAGAATTGCCTTGAGAGGCTGCTTTGTACTTCCGCCACGAGGGCTGCCGTATGCTCCTCCATTCGTAGAGAGCGTTCGGTGTTTCCGTTGACCGTAATGACTCCTCGGGGGCCTGGCATCTTGAGCTTTAGGTATGCGTAGTGCGGCACCGCATTGAACTTTGCAAATGCGGTTCGTCCGAGCAGTGCATGATAGCTACTGCGGAACGGGACTATGTCGAAGATTAACTCCTCGCTTCGGAAGTTATCCGGGGATCCAAAGACCACTTCAAGTGTAACTGAGCCTGTACAGTTGGCCTCTACACCTGGTATGACGCCTTTAAAGGTCGTCTTTGTGGGTTTAATCCTTGAGGGGTCTATGCCCATTTTGCGCACTATATCCTGATAAAGCAGGTTCAGGCTGCTGCCGCCGTCCATAAGGACTCTAGTAAGGTGAAATCCGTCAACGATTGGGTCTAGAACCAATGCGGCGAATCCGCCATGGCGGATGCTAGTGGGGTGGTCCCTTCGATCAAAAGTGATCGGGCAGGAGGACCACAGATTGAACTTTGGGGCGATTGGCTCCATCGCATATACGTCCCTTAGTGCACGCTTCCGCTCCCTTTTGGGTATGTGGGTTGCGTATATCATGTTCACCGTCCGCACTTGTAGGGGGAAGCCCTTCTTTCCTCTATTCTTCGGCGGCCGGGGCTCCTCCTAGTCGTCGCTATGCAGCCCCTTGTCATTTTTTTCGGCATTTAACTTGCCTGCCTGCTTGAACACCCAACAATCCCTGTTGGTGTGGTTTGCTGGTTTTTCGAGGGTGCCGTGTATCTGGCACGAGCGATCGAGTATTCGGTCCAAATTGGACGGGCCCGGAGTATTTCTTTTGAATGGCTTTTTCTGCTTACCGGGTTTAGAGCCTCTGAATCCGGCGTTGACTGCCGTATCTTCAGCATTATCACCATTAATGCGGCGCTTGTGCTTGTTGCGACGCGACCTGCCGTTGCTGTCCTTGGTATTCGAATTACTAGGGCTCTTGGTCATGTTGTTACTATGAGCTAGCCAGCTGTCTTCTCCCGCGCAAAAGCGGGTCATGAGTGTTGTGAGGGCTGCCATGGATTTCGGCTTTTCCTGTCCTAGGTGCCGGGCAAGCCACTCGTCGCGGATGTTATGTTTGAAGGCTGCAAGGGCCTCTGCATCCGGACAGTCAACGATTTAATTTTTCTTGGTTAGGAACCGTGTCCAGAATTGTCTGGCCGATTTCTCTGGCTGCTGAATTATGTGGCTTAGGTCATCGGCGTCTGGTGGTCGCACATAAGTGCCCTATAAATTATCGAGGAATGCGGCTTCCAGGTCTTCCCAACAACCAATTGACTCTGCTGGCAGGCTATTAAGCCAATGCCGAGTTGGTCCTTTAAGCTTGAGTGGGAGGTATTTGATGGCGTCTAGGTCATCACCACGGGCCATGTGGATGTGAAGGAGATAGTCCTCGATCCAGACCGGAGGATCTGTTGTGCCATCGTATGATTCAATGTTTACGGGTTTGAAACCCTCAGGGATTTCATGATCCATCACTTCATCTGTGAAGCGTAGTGGGTGTGCGGCGCCTCTGTATTGGGCTATATCACGACGCAGCTCAAATGAGCTTTGTCTACTGTGTTCGGCCCGGCCGAAATTGCCATATCCGGTGTGACGGTTATCGTCACATGTAGTGGGGCGCCCATGCGATCCGTAGATCGATCTTGTTTGCCTTACCCTGTCCTCCAATATATCTCGCAGGTCTGGCGCACTTCCCCATGCCTTGGTATTTTTTGAGCGGCGCCGGGGTGCGGCTTGAGTGGAGGGCCGAGAGGCCTCTCTGTCGTGGCCACGAGGTGGCCGGTCGGTCGTATCATGCGCTGGTGATGTAGGTTTAGGTGCTTCTTCCTCTAATCAGGGTAGCAGCCTGCGTTTTGGGTAGCCCTTGGAGGGGCATTCGAGTTCGTACTCTTCGGCCGCCAGGACTTCAGTCCATCTGTCGGCTAGCAAATCTTGGTCAGCTCTAAGCTGTTGCTGCTTTTTCTTGAGGCTACTTGCCGTGGCCATAAGCCTTCGTTTGAAACGCTCTTGTTCGACGGGATCCTCAGGCACGACAAATTCGTCGTCGTCGAGGCTTGCCTTGTCTTCGGAGGGAGGCATGTAATTATCGTCCTCTACCTCTCTGTCTGCCGCTCTCTCATGAGGGCTGGCTTCTCCATCCTCCTGCGCTGAATCCTGCTAGAGGGGGTTGTCTTCGGCACTGTCCGGGGTGTTATTGTCTCCTGTGCCGGAATCACCGTTTTTGCTGTGGCGGGATTTAGAGCGGCGCCGCTGACGCTGGTGCTTAGGCTGTTTCTTGGAGGGGTCATCCTCCGTTGTTCCATCGCCATTCCCATATTTTGGGATGTCCACCATTGTCATGGGGAACGAGCACCTATGGGGCAGGGCCCCTTTTCGGTCCGGCAAGGGAGCGGAGGGCGCACGCAGAGCAGATCGAGGCGAGAGCACGCGGGGGATTTTACCCAGCTTCGGAGCTCTCCGGAGAGATAAAAGTCCTACTGCTGCTTTGTGTTTGTATTTGTTCTTGCTTGAGAGCGTGGGTGTGTTGTGGTGTCGAGTTGAACTGAACCGAACCGAACCCCTTCTACGTGCGCATGGGCCTCCTTTTTATAGGTTAAAGGGGTCACCGACAGGTGGCAGCGTAGAAAGAGGGGTAAAAGGGTAAAAACACGGGTTGGTACAACTGCTACCAACAGTGCCCCCTACCTAACTCTGACGGCAGGGGACAAGGGCATTTAATGCCCGTCTAGTCGCTCAAACAGTGCAAGGAAGCGACCGTTAGGAGCGCCACCGTCTGCCACGATGGCCTTCTCGTCATCTCTTCTTGCCACCTCGCGCCGCATGGCTGCACAGCGCCTCGCCACGTGCTCCTGGGATGGTCATGGGGTGACACGTCGTCGGATGCGCTGGAGCTCGGGTGCAGAGTGGCAGCCTTGCCGCGGCAAGCGCCTTGCCACGGCCGTTGCATTGTCGCACCCGCAAGCTTGCCGCTTGCTGGGTCTTGCCGGGACGCGCGGAGCGTCGCGGCAAGTTTTCTGAAGTGCCTTGGTTGGCCTTCCCGGCAAGCTCCTCTTGCCGGGGTCTTGTCCTTCCCGGCAAGCTCCTCTTGCCGGGGTTCTGTCTTCTCAGCTAACACTTTGTTCTTGAATGGCAGTAAATGGGAATAGCGGAGGATCTTGGCGGACGCCCGGCAAGCCTTGCCGCGGGATGCTGCGACTGCCCGTGCACAAGTTCGGGGTACTAAGGTACCCCTACTTTAGTACACCAACAGGAGCCCCCGGGCCTGGGCCATACACGGTGCTGAGTGCTGTTGGGCCAGGCCCAAAACAGGGCACGGGCACACGCGGCCTGGGTCCACATTAAATCTGACTCCCTGTCCACCGCGCCCTCCCGCAACGGCACGCGTTAATCGCGGCGTCGTGGGAGAGAACGTGGGCAATACTTAATTCCAGGAAATGCATAACGTTCGCATCCCCCGTTTATAAGCAGAGGAAACAGGGCCGTTCCCCCACCTTCGCCACTTGCAGTTCCTTCCTCCGAAAGCTCCGCCGCTCCCCTCTGCTTCCCAAGCCGAAAGAGAGCAGCGCTCCGCCTTCGCCGCTACCGCCGCCGCCGTCGCCTTCGCCCTCCCCCACCGCTTACGCCATGGCTCCGAAGGGCGGGAAGGCTGCGAAATCGGCCGAGGCGCTGCAGCTTGAGGCGCTGCGCAAGAAGCAAGCACTTTTCTCCCCCGAGCTCACCCCGAAGGCGCTGCGGGAGGAGTTCTACCTCTTTTGGTCGACGGAGACGCGGGCGCATCCGCGCACGCAGGTACTCTCCGCCGAAGCTTCCACTTTGAAAAAGTGCCCCAGAGGATACTACTTCTTTCCTGTGTTCTTCTATTGTGGGCTCTGCCCACCTTTTTCCGATTTCCTCTGCGACATCATGAATACCTACGGGTTTCATCTCCTTGATTTCACCCCCAACGCCGTTCTGACAATGGCGGTTTTCGCACACCTCTGCGAGAACTTCGTTGGCATCCTCCCCAATGTCGCTCTTTTCCGTCATTATTTCACCCCCCGAGCCGAGAAAGGAGAGCCATTGGCTGGCGGAATCGCCTGGACCTCACGAATCGGCATGAAGGAGGTGTATCTGACGGGCGAGCTCCGCAGCAAGTGGGATGAGTGGAGGGCGGAGTGGTGCTGGATCATTGACGCCAATCCGCAGCCATTCACCAACCTGCGCCAATCCCGGGTAGTGCGCGGCGGCGACTGGAGCGCTCTGTCGCCGGACGACGCCAAGCTGAAGATTGCCACCACCCGAATCCTCCGGCTCAGGCTTGCCGGGCTCACATCAGGGGCGGTTGGTGCGGATTTCCTTCGCCGTCGCATCGCCCCTCTGCAGAAGAGGGGGAGGCCCGCCTGGATGTTTGGCGGCCCGGCGGATATCATGAGGCTGCGTCCAGGCCTCAACTTCAACTTCACGGTTCTGGAGCTCGACGGGATGCTGAGGGAGCTGTTCAAGCATGACGCCAACCATCCAGAGTGGTTCAGCTTGCCGCAGGGCATCATCCCGTTGTGCGACAATTCCCAGTGTGATCGCATCTGCGCAATGATGCCAGAATGCGACTCGCACGGGATAAGTGCAACTTGGATAGAGCCCGCCGACGACGTCGTGCGGCAATTCTTCGATAGCTTGACGGAGGTAGCAGTCAACTCCGACGAGCAGAGGCTCCTCACCCGCGACACCACCGACGACGAGATGCGGTACATCGCCACCAGGGCCGAAGAGGCGGCGGCAGCCGCCGCCGCGGGCGAGTTTGGCTTCACGCTGGAGGAGGCGGATGCGGCCGAGGCGGCAAGCCTTGCCGACCGGGAAGACCTTGTCGAAGAGGTCGTTGGCGAGGGGGAGCCCGAGGCCGAAGCGAGCGAGCCCGCCGGGGGCGCGAGCGGCCAGCCGTCTTCGAGTGGCTTGCCGTAGGCGGAGCCCCCAGCGCAGCCCCAATTCCAGCCAAGGAGGCGCCTCCGTCGAGTTGGAGATCCAGCAGGGTGGCAAGCAGGCCAGCAGCCGCCGCGTCGTGGGACGCGCTCCACCGCGGCAAGTACGGTTGCCGCAGGAGCATCCCAGGCCGTGCCGGCAACTGAGGCGGGGTCTTCCCGGGCTGCCACACCCGATCCTGCCGCAGCTCCCGGCAAACGTCCAAGGGAGCCCACTCCTCCGCCTCGCCGCGCAGAAAGGGTACCAGACTTCGACCTCTCTGCGCTGAGCTCCGACGAGGAGGAAGAAGAGGAGGAGGAGTAAGGCTTTCTTCTCACTCTACTTGTATTTCTTCAATCTTTGTTGTTTCTGGCTTTGCATCTGATTTGCTTCCCTCTGAATCCTTGTTCTATTTCAGGACTCTGGCCGAGAGAGCGGCGAAGAGGGCCAAGGTCCCTGTGGTTGTCATCGAGGACGATCCTACTGTGATGGCAGAGGACACGTCCGAGACTACCTTGACGGACCCGGTTCCTTCTCCGTGCAGCAGCCCCCAGCACAGCCCCCAGCGTAAGTGTTTGGTTCACTTTCTGTTGTGGGGTGTGCATAGGTGCTTCTCCTTTTGCTGACATCTTGATTGCTGATTCATTCGTGTAGGAGCAGAGCAGGTCCATCAGGGGCAATCTGAAACCGCCCCGAAGGTGCTGTCTGCTTCGACTACGCCGCCAAGGGGCGATTCCCCGACAAGGGAGCGCTCCCCGGCAAGGGAGGGGTCTCCGGCGAGGGACGGAACCAACGAGCCCTTGGTGGAGGAGCCCGTGATCGCAGAGCCCAGCATAGGTAACCTTTCTTGTCGGAAATCTTCCCTTGGGTTCTTCTTCTGATCTTCTTTTTTGGATATTTGCTTGACTTTTCTTTCCTCTTCCTATCCTCAGATCCCCCTCTCGTAGACCCGATGGAGACCGAGGCCACGGGCGAGGAAGGCGCACGCGGCAACACTGAAGATGCCGCCGCTGGCGAGGAAGAGGCCGGCGCTGATGAACCCGCCGACGAGGAAGCCGCCAAGGCTGCTGGCGCTGGAGCCGGCGAGGGGTCCGGTGATTGCACTGACGACCCGGAGGATGCAGGAGCGCAAGGCGCTGCACCGTCCGTCGACCCCTCCGCCGCTGATGCAGCGCCGGGCTCCGAGGAGCCCCAGCCAGGCGCATACCTGAAGGCCGGCGAGGGCGTATACATCAAGCTTCCATGGGCGTCGAGCTCCAGGGCACCGGTTGAAGGAGAGGAGTTTGACGGGGAAGTGCTCGCCTCTGCTGGGCTGGCAGTGGTTGACGCGCCCAGCAGCAGCAGTGGCGAGTCCGAGGAGGAGCAACTGCTCCGGAAGTTGGTGTCACTCTACCGCGCCCGGCAAGCGAAGCTTGAGTCCCGGGAAGCGCTTGTCGCGCAGGCGGGAATTGACATGGAGAAACACGCAGAGGAGCTCCGGAACCGCAACCAGGAGGCCCTCCGGTCCATTGCTGAGGAGAGGGCACAGCTCGACGAGGCAAAGAAGGCGTTCATCCTGGAGAAGGCTGAAGCCGAGGAGCAGCAGAGGCTCGCCGCCGAGGAGCTATCCAAGCGGGATGGTGAGCTGATACAGAAGAAGGTGAACTTGGACAGCCATGAAGAGGAGCTCGTCGTCCAGGAGCAATCACTTGGCGGGGCACTCAAGGAGGCGAAGGATGCCGCCGCGGCTGCTGAGGCCGCCAAGAAGGAGTTAGAAGTGAAGGTGACGCAGCTGGAGGCAGACATGAGAAGAAAGAATGAAGAGCTTGCCGCACTCCAGCGCGAACGCGAGAAGGATGCCCGCGCCCATGGCGATCTGCAAGTTCAGCTCGCCGACAAGATCAAGGAACTGAACGCCGCCAAGGACTCGAGCGCTGACCTGGAGATGAAGCTGGCCACCTTGACGGGGACGTTGGACGCCGCCAAGAAGCGAGAAGATGACTTGAAGAAAGAGGTCAAGGGCAACGAGGAGCTGCTGACGAGGGCCGCCGAGACCCAGAACACCTTCAAGGCCACGGTGGAGCTCTGGACGGAGGGCCTCGTCAACATCGCTGCAGCCATCGACGAGGAGCTGGCGGAGCTGGACTTGGCGGGCTTCGGGTACTCCACCAACGAAAACCTCCAGCCCAGCGCCAAGCTTACTCTTTTCTTCAAGGGCGTGGTGACGGCCCTTCAGGAACTCCGGGAAAGGATCCCGAAGAAGCTGGCGGACGAGTCGCGTGCAATCTGCGCCATGGTCTTGGAGAAGGTGCTGGTGAAGATCCTCTTCCGCAATCCAGGCCTCGACCTCTCCCGCGTCCTCAAGAAGCTACCGGAGGGTGCTGATCTTGAGGAGCTCAAAGCCATCGTCGCACCCATCATGGACAAGGTGAATGAAGTCAGGAGGATCGATGGCGAGCGCGTGGATTAGGCCATCCTTCTTCTCCTTTCCTTGTCGCTGTTTATTTAAGTCATGAGAACAATTTAGTTAGCACCGCAACAAGCTATTTTTGTAATATAACTCTATTCTGGGCACTATCTGCTATGTTACTCCCTTTATTAGATTCCATCCCTTGTATGTTTTTACCCTACGCTTTTAGGGAACTTGCTGGCGCAAGCACGCTTGCCGCGAGCGCTGAGTGCGGAACATCAGCAGCCCGCTGGCGATGTTGCCTCCAGCAAGAAACCTTGTTGGGACTAGTTGCAGCACGCTTCCCTTGTTGAGCGGACTCGAAACAAAGTAAGGGCGCAACTTAACCACGAACCGGTTCCTCCGCGCACAGGTTTTCCATACAAGGCACGGTCGTTCAAGGAATAAAACATAAAAATTTAAAATTGACTGTGCTCAAACTTTGGCAACTTAGCTTTTCTGTCGTCTGTGTCCCGGCAAGGCCATATTTCTTTGAACGACGCCCGGTCCACACCTTTATCCTCTCCTCCCCCCCGTGAACTTGTGGGCGAAGGAACCTTCTTTTTGAGAAAAAGAAAGAAGAGAAAATAATGGTATGGGGCCTTAAGGCTCGTTATTGCTTACTGGGGGTAAGTGCTGCACAAATTGTCAGATAAAAGATGCAAAAAAGAAAGAATGCATGAAATTTGACAATATGTGCGAAGCATGCATGAACTTTATTTATGCACGGGATCTGCGCCCGGCTTTGTACAAAGGGTTACATGCAACAGCGGCAAGGCTTGTACAAAAGGTGGTTGCCGGAACAGATTCCGGCAACCGCGCCTTATGGGTAAAACTTGCGAAGATGCTCTATGTTCCAGGAATTGCTTACCAGAAAGCCATCTTTGGTCTCAAGGCGGACAGCGCCGGGCCTAGTGACTCGTTTCACCCGATAAGGGCCTTCCCACTTCGGCATCAACTTGTTGGAATTCTTGGCGGACTGAACGCGCCGAAGAACAAGGTCGCCTTCCTTGAAGCTTCTGGCATTAACTTTGCGGCTATGGTAGCGACGCAAAGCTTGCTGGTAACGAGCAGCTCGTACAGCAGCCTGAAGACGATCTTCCTCGAGGAGCAGCGCGTCATCTTGCCGCAGCTGCTCTTGCTCAAGCTCATCATAAGCGAGCACTCGAGGCGATCCGTATACGAGTTCCATGGGGAGAACTGCTTCTGCTCCATAGACAAGAGAAAAAGGTGTCTGGCCAGTGGCTTGATTTGGCGTCGTCCTGATCGACCAAAGAACCACCGGCAGCTCCTCGATCCAATTTCTTCCGCACTTGTGCAGCCTGTCGAAAGTTCTGGTCTTGAGCCCGCGCAGCACTTCAGCGTTTGCCCTCTCCGCTTGACCGTTGCTTCTCGGGTGAGCAACAGAAGTGAAGCAGATCTTGGTGCCAAGATCTTGGACGTACTGCATGAAGGTGCGGCTCGTGAATTGTGTGCCATTGTCGGTGATGATCCTGTTAGGGACTCCGAAATGGCAAACAATTGACCTGAAGAACTTGACTGCTGACTGTGCTGTCACCTTCCTCACTGCTTCCACTTTAGGCCACTTTGTGAACTTGTCGATTGCAACGTACAAGTACTCAAAGCCCCCGACAGCTCGGGGGAAGGGGCCGAGGATATCGAGCCCCCAGACCGAAAATGGCCAGGATAAAGGGATTGTTTGGAGAGCTTGAGCTGGTTGATGTATCTGTTTGGAGTGGAACTAGCATGCTTCACACTTGGTTACTTGTGCAGTTGCATCCTGGAGGGCTGTCGGCCAAAAGAAACCTTGCCGGAAGACTTTGCCGGCAAGTGCTCTTGTGCCAATGTGGTGACCACATATGCCTCCATGTATCTCCGCCAACAGCTCCTGTCCATCTTCCCGGGAAATGCACTTCAATTTCACTCCGTTGAATCTTCTTCTGTACAGTATGTCATCGACAAACTGGTACATACTTGATTGCCGGGCTACTCTCTCCGCTTCTTCCTGTTCCTCAGGAAGTTCTCCTGTCTGAAGGAAATGGACGATCTGCTATGCCCATGCCGGAGCTTGTGGCTCGACGACAAGGACTAAAGGCGCAAATGCTGCTGCAGGAACATCCACTTCTATGGCAAGAATCTGGGATCCTGCCAGAGCGTGATGCTCCCCGGCAAGCGTGTCGGGACACAGCTTGTCGGGAGCGTCTGCTTCAACGAAACAAACCCTAGGGCTTGTCGGAGCAGACTGCTCCTCAGCACTTTCTGTGTTGATCTTGGGGACCTTCTCGACGGCGGCTTCGGGGGGCTCTGCCGGAAAGTAGTCGCCAGTAATCAACTTTCTCTTCTTGCCTTGTCCAGTTGATGGTGTTACAGATGGTTGAGTCAGCTTGAGCACAAAAATCCCTGGTTCCACAGGTAACTTGAGTGCGGCGCACTTTGACAGGCCGTCTGCAATGTCATTCTGAGCTCTTGGAACATGTTCCATTTGCAGGCCGTCAAAATGCTCTTCCAGCTTCCTCACTTCATCAATGTATGCTTCCATCAACGGACTCTGATAATCTTTGTTAACTTGACGGACGACAAGCTGCGAGTCACCCCTGACAATAAGCTTCTTGATCCCAAGGTCTGCCGTGATCCTGAGTCCGGCAAGCAAGCCTTCATACTCTGCAGTATTTTTTGTAGCTTGCTCCTTGGGAAAGTGCATCTGGACCACGTACTTGAGGTGCTCTCCGGTGGGTGCGATGAGTAGTACGCCCGCACCGGCACCTTGCAGCGAGAAGGCACCATCAAAGTACATGATCCATTCTTTGCTTGCCTCCTTGACGGGGATGCTCCTCTCCGGAGTTTCTTCATCAGGTGTTGGCGTCCATTCTGCTATGAATTCTGCCAATGCTCGGCTCTGGATAGTTGAGGTACTTTCAAACTTGAGGCCAAAGCTTGACAATTCCAGTGCCCACTCGACAATCCTGCCTGTTGCCTCTGGATTCTGCAATATCCTCTTCAACGGAAAGCGAGTGACCACTGTGATCTCGTGTGCTTGAAAGTAATGGCGCAGCTTCCTCGAGGCCATGAGAAGGCCGAAAAGCAACTTTTGCACACCAGAGTACCTTGATCTAGCCCCCTGCAGAAGGGAACTGACAAACTAAACTGGGCGCTGCACCATCTTCTTATGTTTCTCTTCTGGTGGCTGCGCAGATCCATCCTTGCCGGAACCAGAGCTTGTCGGGGAAGCCCCCTGCTTGTCGCTGGACTCGCTTGCCGCGGTCGCTATCTCATCATCCGCCTCCCTCTCCGCCACTAACGCAGCACTAACCACTTGATTGGTTGCCGCCAGATACAGCAGCAACTTCTCTTGTGGTTTAGGTGCGACAAGTGTTGGAGTGGAGGACAAGTATTTCTTCAAGTCTTGCACCGCAGCCTCCGCTTCCGGAGTCCATTTCATTGGACCCTGCCGTTTTTCAAAAATTTTGAAAAACGGCAGGGCGTGTTTAGCAGACTTGGAAATGAACCTGCTGAGAGCAGCAACGCAGCCGGCAAGCCATCGTACATCCTTGACTCGCTTCGGTGCTTCGATTTGCTCGATGGCCTTGATCTTGTCGGGATTGGCTTCAATCCCCCTCTGGGATACAAAGAACCCGAGAAGCTTGCCGGAAGGAACTCCAAACACGCACTTCTCGGGGTTCAGCTTGAGATTGATCTCGCGCAGATTTGCAAAAGTCTCGTCCAAATCTTGGACCAGAGTTTCTTTGTCCTTGCTCTTGACCACTATATCATCCATGTAAGCTTCTACATTTCTGTGCAGCTGTGGCTCAAAAGCATGACTGACTACTCTTGCAAATGTTGAACCAACATTCTTTAGTCCGAAAGGCATCCTTACAAAGCAGTACGTGCCACATGGAGTAATGAATGCGGTCTTCTCTTCATCCTCTTCAGCCATGAAGATCTGATGATATCCTGAGTATGCATCAAGGAATGAAAGCAGATCACATCCTGCCGTGGAGTCGACAATCTGGTCAATGCGTGGCAAGGGAAATGGATCCTTGGGACAAGCTTTATTAACATCAGTGAAGTCAATACAAAGCCTCCACTTCCCGTTTGCTTTGCGCACGACTACTGGATTGGCTAACCACGTTGGATGGAGTACTCCTCGGACCAGGCCTGCTGCTTCCAATTTCTTGATCTCTTCTGCAATGAACTTTTGGCGTTCTACTGCTTGTTTTCCGACTCTCTGCTTGACGGGCTGCGCGTGAGGGCAGACGACAAGGTGGTGCTCGATTACTTTCCTGGGAACACCGGGGATGTCAGACGGTTGCCATGCAAACACATCGACATTCGCCCGCAGGAAAGCAACGAGCGCACTTTCCTATTTAGGGTCAAGCGTGGCACTGATGGTGAAGGTACCACCAGTGCCGTCCTCCTTGGCGGCCACTTTCTTGGTCTCTGGTGAAGCTGTCTTTGCCTTCTTGCACTTGCCGGTGGAGCTCGATGGTGCGTCCTCAACGGTAGCGCAGCACTCCGAAGAGGTGCGCTTGCCGGAGTGGGCATCAGAGCTACTCTTGCCGGACTTGGTCTTCTTCTTCCCCCCGGGAGCTTCAGCGGCAAGTGGTTTGCATTCTGCTGCGGCTGCTGCTTCCTGGTAGATCTTGTCGGTACAGATAAGTGCATCTTTCTTGTCGCCATGGATAGAAATAACACTTATCGGACCAGGCATCTTGAGCACATTGTAGGCGTAGTGAGAGGCTGCCATGAACTTGGCAAGCGCTGGACGGCCAAGTATCCCATTGTAGGGCAATGGGAAATCAGCAACATCAAATGTGACTCTCTCTGTCCTGAAATTCAGCTCGCTGCCAAACGTCACTGGCAGCGTGGTCTTCCCCTTCGGCTTGCTCCTTCCCGGATTTATTCCTTGAAAGGTACCAGTCTCTTCGAGCTCGCTGTCGGGGATCTGGAGCTTCTTGAGCACTGCGGAGGAGATCAGATTCAGGCCGGCCCCGTCGTCAACCAGCATCTTCGTGACCTTGAGGTTGCGGATTGTTGGCGAAACCAACATCGGCAAGCACCCGACCGCAGTGATGCGATCAGGGTGATCCTCAACGTCGAAGATGATGGGCGTGCTGGACCACTTCAGGGGCTTGCGCGACTCAACGGACGGTTCTGCTGCGTTCACTTCCCGCACCCACTGTTTGAGTTGGCGGTGCAAGGTGTGCAGAGAAGCACCGCCGTCGACGCACAACACCTCTGTTGCCTTCTGGAACTCCTGCTCATCAGTCTCATCCTCCTCCATCTCATCGTCTTCATCTTTGTCTTCGTCCTTGTCGCGGCCACGGGGAGGTCTGTCTCCTTGCCGCTGCTTGACCTTGCCGCGGCGCCCTCCCCGGGCGGGACACTTCTTGCCGGATCCTCCGCCACCTTCCTGGGCCTTCTCCTTATCGCGACGCTCATATTCAGCTTTCTGTAGCTCTGCCATCTGCTCAACCTTCTTGCAGGCTTGGAGGTCGTGGCCCTTGGTGCGGTGGATCTTGCAGTACTGCTTGCCGGAGCCGTCCTGCTTGTCGGCGGCTACTACAGCCTCGCCGGAGTCACCAGCCTTTGCCTTCTCGGAACCGCCTTCGTTGCCGGACTGCTCGACAACTAGCACATCCTTAGCCTTCCTCTTTCTGTTATTTCGCCTCCGGTTCTTCTTTGCCGGAGGGGCGTCCTCACTGTCAGATCCTTCTGTTCCTGCGTTCTCTCCGGGGAGTATCCTCCCCTCTTCAGCCCGTGCACACTTGTCGGCCAGAGCATATAGCTCGCTGACATCTCTGATTTTGCACATTGCCATCTCCTCCCTCATCCTGCAGTTACGCACGTTCTGATGGAACGCGCTGATAACCGCGGCAGGGTGGACGTCTGGGATGTTGCGTTGCACCTGACTGAATCTCTGTATATACTTGCGCAGGGGTTCTCCTTCCTTCTGGGCGAGTAGATGAAGATCGCTCTCCTGGCCATGGGGTTTGTGGCCGCCTGTGAAGGCGCCGACAAACTGATGGCACAGGTCCGCCCACGAAGAGATGGAGTTGTCCGGCAAGTGCATGAGCCAAGATCTGACGTTGGGCTTGAGCACCAGCGGGAAGTAGTTGGCAAGGATCTTCTCGTCGCGCCCTCCGGCAGCCTGCACCGCAATGGTGTAGATGCTGAGGAACTCTGACGGATTTATCCTGCCATCGTACTTCTCGGGCACGTCTGGCTTGAAGTTCTTGGTACTGGGCCACTGGACCTGCCGCAGCTCACGAGTGAACGCAGGACAACCTACCGCGTACGGCAAGTCGCCTGGTTCCCCTGGCGCATGCATATCGACAGTGGGCCCAGCGCGCTGGTCAGATTGATGCCGCGCTTCTCTTCAACGCTCGATGCGGGTGCGAGCGTCTTCGTGTCGTCGTTCTTGGAGAACTTGGCGTTGATCGCGGCGAGCTCGCGGGTCCGACGACGCGGTGGAGTCGGTGTCGAGGTTTGCCCGGCGAGTCGGCGATCTTGGCCTTCGGGGCGGGGAGTGCACGGTGGTGGCACCCCCAGCGGTCTTGTCGGAGTCGGCTCGCGCCTGGGCGTCTTGCCGGGGCTTCGATGTGCTCGGTTGCCGGGGCTTGTCGCCGTTGGCGAAGCCGATAAGGCTCTGAATGGCGGCCCTCCAGTCGTCGATCTTGTCCGGCGCTGGAGGGTAATCTAGAAGCAGCTGGGCTCGGGCCAGCGCTTCCTCTAGAGTGTTGGGTGGCGGTGGCGAGCGACGCGAGGTGCGGGACATGCTCAAACTTCTAACAGTGTTAGAAGGAGCAACATCTCGTCCAGGCGACCGCACTGCGCTCGTGCCGGCGTGTTGACGCGCGCGTTGGCCTTGAGCGTCCCGCGACCCACCAGCTTGGCCTTGTTCCAATGCGAGTACGGTGCTAGGAGCACCGTGGCGTTGTCGATCCTGCACCTCCTGGGAGGGGTGCAGTGGATGTGCAGACGCTGAACCTTGCGGGGCCTTGTCCTTGGACCTGGTGATGACGCGAGTCCCACCGTCGGCGCCCGCTCCTCCGTCGGCGTCCACTCCACCGCCCATTTGCTCTGGTGGCGGCAGGATAGTCGTGGACGGAGCGGCCACCTCCGAAGTCTTCTTCTTCGGTGGCATGTCGATGTAGATGTTGATGTAGCGCTCGCGGACGCCGGATCAGATACGCACGACCTCGACGCCCCCCTACCTGGCGCGCCAGAGATGTCGTGGGGAACAAGCACCTATGGGGCAGGGCCCCTTTTCGGTCCGGCAAGGGAGCGGAGGGCGCACGCAGAGCAGATCGAGGCGAGAGCACGTGGGGGATTTTACCCAGCTTCGGAGCTCTCCGGAGAGATAAAACTCCTACTGCTGCTTTGTGTTTGTATTTGTTCTTGCTTGAGAGCGTGGGTGTGTTGTGGTGTCGAGTTGAACTGAACCGAACCGAACCCCTTCTACGTGCGCATGGGCCTCCTTTTTATAGGTTAAAGGGGTCACCGACAGGTGGCAGCGTAGAAAGAGGGGTAAAAGGGTAAAAACGCGGGTTGGTACAACTGCTACCAACAGTGCCCCCTACCTAACTCTGACGGCAGGGGACAAGGGCATTTAATGCCCGTCTGGTCGCTCAAACAGTGCAAGGAAGCGACCGTTAGGAGCGCCACCGTCTGCCACGATGGCCTTCTCGTCATCTCTTCTTGCCACCTCGCACCGCATGGCTGCACAGCGCCTCGCCACGTGCTCCTGGGATGGTCCTGGGGCGACACGTCATCGGATGCGCTGGAGCTCGGGTGCAGAGTGGCAGCCTTGCCGCGGCCGTTGCATTGTTGCACCCGCAAGCTTGCCGCTTGCTGGGTCTTGCCAGGACGCGCGGAGCGTCGCGGCAAGTTTTCTGAAGTGCCTTGGTTGGCCTTCCGGGCAAGCTCCTCTTGCCGGGGTCTTGTCCTTCCCGGCAAGCTCCTCTTGCCGGGGTTCTGTCTTCTTAGCTAACACTTTGTTCTTGAATGGCAGTAAATGGGAATAGCGGAGGATCTTGGCGGACGCCCGGCAAGCCTTGCCGCGGGACGCTGCGACTGCCCGTGCACAAGTTCGGGGTACTAAGGTACCCCTACTTTAGTACACCGACAACCATGTATATGTCGTATGATGAGGTAGCCTTCCAGTGCCCTATAGCCGCTGGTTCTTGGTCGTCTCCTGCATCGTCGTCCATACCGTTGATGTCTTCGGAGTCGAAGTCGAGCATGTCGGTTAAATCATCGACAGTGGCTACAAAGTGGGTGGTGGGTGGGCTTTGAATTTCTTCGTCGTCCGCATCCCAACCTTCCTGACCATAATCCGGCCAGGGCTCTCCTGATAAAGAGAGAGACTTTAGCGAATTCAGGATGTCGCCAAAGGGCGAGTGCTGAAAGATGTCTGCGGCAGTGAACTCCATGATCGGCGCCCAATCGGATTCGATTGGCAGGGGCGCGGAAGGTTCGGAGTCTGGCACCTTGGAGTCACGAGCTTCGCAAACGATAGGGTTGGTGTTCGGCTCAATCGCCGTAGAGATAGCATCCCCCGAGGCGGTGTCCAGCCACCCGTCCTCGATCGGCGCAGTCGGCTCCGAACTAAGGGTCGGAGCGGACACTGGTGCGGCCCCTAGGGCACTGTCCGACGGTAGAGCTAGATCATGCCCATCGTGACAGTGCGGCGCGCTTGGCTGTGGCTCGAACCCGTCGAAGATCAAGTCTCCGCGGACGTCAGCCGTATAGTTCAAACTTCCAAATCTGACCTGATGGCCAGGGGCGTAGCTTTCAATCTGCTCCAGATGGCCAAGCGAATTGGCCCACAGTGCAAAGCCGCCGAATACGAAGATCTGTCCGAGGAGAAAAGTCTCACCCTGGACCGCATCATTGTTGATGATCGGAGGAGCCATCGGGCCTAAAGATGACGACATAGAGGAACTCTCAATGAAAGCACCAATGTCAGTGTCGAAATCGGCGGATCTCGGGTAGGGGGTCCCGAACTGTGCGTCTAGGCGGATGGTAACAGGAGACAAGGGACACGATGTTTTTACCCAGGTTCGGGCCCTCTCGATGGAGGTAAAACCCTACTCCTTCTTGATTAATATTGATGATATGGGTAGTACAAGAGTAGATCTACCACGAGATCAGAGAGGCTAAACCCTAGAAGCTAGCCTATGGTATGATTGTTGTTCGTCCTACGGACTAAAACCCTCCAGTTTATATAGGCACCGAAGAGGGTTAGGGTTACACAGAGTCGGTTACAATGGTAGGAGATATACATATCCGTATCACCAAGCTTGCCTTCCACGCCAAGGAAAGTCCCATCCGGACACGGGACGAAGTCTTCAATCTTGTATCTTCATTGTCCAGGAGTCCGGCCAAAGGTGATAGTTCGGCTATCCGGACACCCCCTAATCCAGGACTCCCTCAGCCGCGCTGGTGCTTGACCCTATCATTGATGGATTCCACCTCACACGCGTCCTCATGGATGGCGGTAGCAGCCTGAACCTGCTCTACTAGGATACAGTGCGCAAAATGGGCATTGATCCTTCAAGGATCAAGCCCACCAAAACCACCTTTAAACGTGTCATACCAGGTGTAAAGGCCTACTGTACGGGCTCAATCACACTGGAAGTGGTCTTTGGATCCCCGGATAACTTCCGAAGCAAAGAATTACTCTTCGACATCATCCCCTTCCGCAGTGGTTATCACGCACTGCTCAGACAAACCGCATTTGCTCGTTTCAATGCGGTGCCGCACTATGCTTACCTTAAGCTCAATATGCCCGGACCTCGCGGTGTTATAACAGTCAATGGAAACACGGAGCGCTCCCTCCATACTGAGGAGCGCACAGCGGCCCTTGCAGCAGAAGTACAAAATAGCCTTCTTAGGCAAAACCTCAATTCGGCAATAAAGCCCTCGGACACCGTTAAGCGGGTCCGCGCTACTCTGCAACAGGACCATCCGGCTCGTCCAGAGCTCAGCTAGCAACCCGACCTTCATCCCAGCCCCAGCAAAGCGGTAAAATTCATGCCGCACGTACACAACTACACACTTAAAATACCATGGGCATGGATGGAGGCACACCTAGACTACGTCCCACAATACGGCTCAACCGCCCCTCATTCGCATACCTTCACTTTTTCTCTTTATTTCAGGATTTTTCTCTTCACGAGGCCTTTTCTGATAAACCTGCTCATCGGACCCATATCGGGACAGATACGCCAAGAAAGCTAGGCGCTCGGACATACAAGGGAATACCCAGGTGGTCTTTCCTAACGATCATCATACCTGTTTTAAATACCCGCACGCAGCTCGCTCTTGGTCGTGGCATGTTAAATAGCCTTATTTGCTTATTGCAGTACTTTACGCCTTGACGTATCAATCAACTTACAATGAAAAATAATCTGCAGCGTTTGCCAAGGACTTAAATTTTTCCTTGTCCATTTATCTTCAATTGCACCCGTACATTCTGGTACGCCTTAATTCGCCAGGGGCTTCATTTTACCCCATAACACGGCAAGAAAGTCCAAACACTTTTACAGTATAGTTCGGCACCCCGAACTTATAGCATTATATGCACCGGCTCCAAATCATGTCTTTGGTCAGTAATTGGGTTGCTCGGCTCCTATGCTTGCTACCCTACATTCCGCTATATCGGCTAGGGTAGTAAAGGGAGAACTACTGCGATTGTGTCCCAGTTCCTTCGGACAAGCGCCTCAGTAGAGAAAGCCGAAAACTGACTGTCATGATGCGACGAGAGCTGGTCAGCTGTTCGAGAGGTTTTCAAATCACTAGAGATTTTTTCCGCTTTATGCGAGGAATTGGTTTTCGTCCGATTAGGCGTGTATAGCACCCCAACTTCGGCCTTCCGAATACCAGGGGCTACGCCAAAATTTAAAATTGTAGAACTCCTATGGCTAAGTGAGGGCGATAAAGCTGTATAGTCCGAATTGCCTTGTTCGTCGCGCTGAACACCTCCTTAAAGGACCAAAAATTTGGATAAAGAGTGTTTAGATTTATCCCGAACACCCCTGTACTAGCTATGTGGGGGAAGAAGCCGACGACTGGCCAACTCTCAGATTTCATAAACAGACGCACAAGAGGTAAAATTTTAAATAACAAGCATTACATTACATAAAGAATTTGTTCCATAGTACAAGACAAGATAAAATAATGCTTTCATGGGAAAATGATATCCTTGGCACATTGCTCCGCCACAAGGCGGGATCCCTCCATAACACTATCATAGTATTCTCAGGCTTGCGATGGTCCTTGCCCTTGGGCGGACCCTCGGTCATCAACTTTGTGGCATCCATCTTCGCCCAGTGCGTCTTGGCGCGGGCGAAAGCCATCTGTGCACCTTCAATGCAGACCGACCGCTTGATAGCATCAAGCCGAGGGCAGGCACTGACCAGCCGCTTCACGAGTCCGAAGTAGCTACTAGGCATGGGCTCGGCAGGCCATAGCCGGACTATTAGGTCCTTCATGGCCAGTTCGGCCGCCCTGTGCAGCTCGACCAACAGCTTTAGCTGGTCGCTAAGGGGCGACAGATGTTCTGGTCCAAGGTATTGAGACCAGAACAGCTTCTTTGTAGAGCTCCCTTCTTCGGCTCGAAAGAACTCTGCAGCATCTGATATGCCACGCGACAGATCCGCAATCGCTCCTGGAAAAATCCAAATTCGGGTAAGTAAAAGAAGCATTTCCTTCACACACTTGCTTTTGCATAATAAAAGCCTTACCCACCGTGATATCCTGGGCCACTTGGATTTTCTGGAGGGCACTCTGGGCTTCGGGTTGGGCATCTTGCGCACTCTGATGGGCCTTGGCAAGTTCGGACTCTTGAGTCTTTGAATTACGCTCCAAAGAGTCGTACTTTTTGACGGCGTCCTGGAGCTCTTGCTGGACCTCGCTGACCCGGGCCTCCTGCTTCTCGCGCGCGGCGTGTTCCTTAGCCGCTTTGTCCTCGGCCTCGGCCAACGCCTTCTTGAGGGCTGCTACTTCGGTGGTGGCTCCTAATAAAGTGCATGACACTCTAGTCAGTACGAACTTTTCATCCCTCCCAAATATAAAGCACCAGTTAGTGCATACCTTGGCTATCCTCCAGTTGCTTCTTCACGAGGCCGAGTTCTTCCTCGGCCCGCTCCAGATTCCGCATCAAGCCGGAGACCTCTGCAGTATGAGCGGCAGCGTCTAGCAGCGACGCTTGCTTATTCACACAGACATTTTATGTTAGACTCCTGCGAAAAATATTTTGATCCTCTGTTTGGTTCTTCTTTCCGAACACTGAACAGAGCATCAGGGGCTACTGTCTGCAAGGTGATATTCTTTTACAACTATATTACTTACCTCAAAGCCTGTTAGAAGGCTAAGGCAGGTTTTGGTCAATCCGCTTTTGGCGGATTGGACCTTCTCAATCACCGTACTCATAAGAGTACGGTGTTCCTCCATAATGGAAGCGCCTTGTAGAGCTTCCAGCAATCTGTCTGGTGCCTCTGGATGGACAAAAGTCACCGGAGGCGGCTTGCCCCCCTCGTTCAGGAGAGGCTGCCTGCCCGAATCCGGAGCCACTTGGGTCTCTGGAGCTGTATCCGACTGAGGGCTGAACTGGACTCGGCCCTCATCGTCGGGGTCTGTAGGGGTCTTTCCCTACATGTGCTCGGCAACTGGACTTCTTTCCTCCGGCATCACCGGAACGACCTTCCCTTGGCCCGGTATCCTTCAGGACAACACCTCGGTGTTATCCGCGGCCTTATGGGAGGTGGTCGTTGGAAGGGACTCGCTGTTCATCGCCGACGGATCCAACGACCCCTTCGAAGAGGAGGAGAGCTCGATATTGGATTGGGCCGGACTACAAATGCATGGCCTAACACATCAAAAAACGATAAAGTGAAAAAACCGGAAATACTACCGCGTCCGGATACTTACGATTTGGCCAGGGGCTTGACCCTGGGCCCCCACTCCTTGCTGCCATTGGTGGCTGCGGCGGAGTAGTCCGGAAGGGAGATTTTTCCCTTCTTGGGCGCCTCGGCCTCCCCGTGTGTGGAGGCCTTCCTCTTCTTTTTCCCCCAATGGGGGGTGAACGAGCCTCCTCCTCCTCCTCCTCGTCTTCGGCGAAGGAGGGCGTCTCGGCGTCTTCGGACGTCACGTCCGAGACACCCTTGCAGCGGAGACCCCCTCTAGTCCCCTTGGTCGCCTTCTTGGCTTTCTTCTCTGGCATCTCATAAGGCGTCGGAAACAGCATCTTCGTCAGAAGAGGCGTTTCTAGATCTTCGGGCAGAGGAGCCAGACATTCGATCTGCTCCGCTATCGTTACCCAGGCCTGAAAGATTGGCATGCAGGCTTAGGTTCCTCCCGCAGATATGCCGACAAAAGATACACCTTGCTAACAAAAAAACTTACCGGATTAGCCCGACGTTTTGCGCTGAGCCCGCGATCTTCGGACGTGGGCGATGGTACCTCGCCGACCTTAAAAAGCACCTTCCAGATGTCTTCGTGCGTCGTATCAAAGAGCTCCAACAGCGTCTGGTGCTTGGCCGGGTCAAACTCCCACAGGTTACAAGTCCGGATCTGGCACGGAATAATCCGGCGGAAGAGCATGACCTGGACCATGTTGACAAGCTTGATTTTCTTGTCAATCATGTTCTGGACACATGTCTGGAGCCCGGTCACTTCTTCCGCTGAGCCCCCGGCTAAACCCTTCTCTTGCCAGGAGGTGAGCTGCATGGGGACTCCGGATCGGAATTCGGGGGTTGCCGCCCAGTTGGCGCCGCACGGCTCAGTGATGTGGAACCACCCCGATTGCCACCCCTTTACGGTCTCCACAAAGGAGCCTTCGGGCCAGGTGACATTGGGCATTTTGCCCACCATAGCGCCTCCGCACTCCGCTTGTTCACCACTCACCACCTATGGCTTCACAGTGAAGGAGTTCTGCCATAAGCCGAAGTGAGGTGGGATGCGGAGGAAGGCCTCACACACGACAATGAATGCCGAAATGTTGAGAATGGAGTTAGGGGCCAAGCCGTGGAAGTCCAGCCCATAGTAGAACATCAGTCCATGGACGAACGGGTGGAGGGGTAACCCCAGCCCGCGGACAAAGCAAGAGAGAAATACCATCCTTTCTTGGGGCTCCGGGGTTGGGATGATCTGCCACTTGGCCAGAAGCTGATGAGTGATGTCTTTGGACAAGTACCCGGCCACTCGGAGTTTCTTGATGTCCTCCTTCTTGACGGAGGAGGCCATCCACTTGCCTCCAGCTCTGGATCTAGACATGGTTGGAGTGCTTTTTGAGGCGGAAGAGATGGGTGCTTGGGCGTTGGATCTCGAGGATGAATGAGCAGAGGAAGAAGAGGGCGTGGGTGAAAGGGGGGAATCCTTATCCCTTTATAAAGGCAGTAAAAATCGTGCGCCTACCCGTTCGCCCTAAAACTCGCTTATTTCCCAAGCGCCATGCTGATGGCACGGTTGGGTTACCCATGCCCGCGTTGATGAGAATCCCATGATAAGGGGACACGATCTCTGCTTCGACAAGACGTGCCAATGAAACCGTGCCTCGAAATACGGAGGGGCAGGATAAAAATGGTTTGAATAAAGACCGATCTAGGGCGTGATGTCACGCTATGAGTTTTCAGCAGATTAGACTCGTGGGATATTATACTCTCTATCGTGGTATGTGGAGTTTGTTTTGCAGAGACGGACACGATTCTTTTGTTCAAGATCTACTCTGGAGTATTCGGAGAAGGAACCCGCCTTGCAATGCCGAAGACAATCTGCGCGCCGGACTCATCGTCATTGAAGCCTGGTTCAGGGGCTACTGAGGGAGTCCGGTATTAAGGGGTCCTCGGACAACCGTACTATATACTTTGGCCAGACTGTTGGACTATGAAGATACAAGATTGAAGACTTCATTTTGTGTTCGGATGGGACTCTCCCTTGCGTAGAAGGCAAGCTTGGCAATTCGGATATGAAGATTCCTTTCCCTGTAACTGACTCTGTGTAACCCTATCCCCCTCCGGTGTCTATATAAACCAGAGGGTTTAGTCCGTAGGACAACAACAATCACAACCATAGGCTAGCTTCTAGGGTTTAGCCTCTATGGTCTCGTGGTAGATCAACTCTTGTAATACTTATAACATCAAGATCAATCAAGCAGGAAGTAGGGTATTACCTCCATTGAGAGGGCCCGAACCTAGGTAAATAGTGTGTCCCCCGCCTCCTGTTACCATTAGCCTTAGACGCACAGTTCGGGACCCCCTACCCGAGATCTGCCGGTTTTGACACCGACAGCGACCATTTTTGTCCTAGTTACAACTCCATCCCAGACATGCAACTTGGGACATACTTTTTTGTTCTAGTTGAAAGTCCAATCTCGATACACAACTAAGTCTGAACCCCATTTTTCTTTATTGTATGTCCACCCTCAACACACAATGGGGGGCATCCTTTTTTTGTTACAGGTGCAACTCCACCTCCTACATGTAACTAGGAGGCCCGTCGTCTTTTTTCCCGGTTAAAAGTCCACCGTTAATATGCACCTGGGCCCGGAACCATTTTTCCTAGTTGGCCCGTCCTTTTTCCCCCAGTCTCAAATCCACTCTCGACATGCAACTGGAGGGTCTGGCCTGCTTTTTGTTCCAGTTGCAATTCCACCCTTGACACCCAACTGGGGAGGGGGGATGATGACACATTTTTGTTCCTAGTTGCAACTCTACGCCCAACATGCTATTGGGGGGCATCTTTTTTTGTCCCATTTGCATGTTCACCCTCAATACACAACTGGGTTAGACCCATTTTTGTCTCAGTTGCAAGTCCATCCTCAAAACACAACAAGGGGGGCTGGTCCTTTTTGTCCCAGTTGCAACTCCGCTCTAGACATGCAATTGGGGCCCCATCTTTTCTTTTCTTGTCATATTGCAAGTCCGCCCTTGACCCACAACTAGGATCGAACTCATTTATGTCCTAGTTGCAAGTGCACTCTCAATAAGCAACTCGGAGCCCGACCCATTTTTTGTCCTAGTTACAAGTCCACCCTCGACACTTAACTATAGATGACCAAGTTGGATGTGACCCCTCGACATGCAACTTGTGCGTCTCAGTTCCATGTCCACTGTTACATGCAAACTAGCCTGACCCAATCGCACAACATGCAACCCGCCTGATCCAGTTGCATGTTGATACGTCCATTTTGCATCATGTTTTCATATCAATATTTATTGCATTATGGACTTTTATTTCACTTTATGATACAATTATTATGCCGTGTCTCTCTTATTTTGCAAGTTTCACCTGAAAAGGGAGATTGCCGGCAGTTAGAATTCTAGATCGAAAAGGGCTATATTGGAGACACTTATTCTGTACAACTCCAAATGACCTGAAAGTTGACAGAGAATTATTTTGAATATATAAAAAATATTGGCGAAAGAATCAACAGAAGGGGTCCCACCAGGCAGCCACAAGGCTGGGGGCGCAGCCTTGGACTTGTGGGGCCCCTAACAGGCCTTTGAAACCCATCTTCTGCTATAAGGTGCCATTTGACCTAGAAAAAAAAATCAGAAGGGAGGTTTTAGGATGAAGCGCCACCATCCCGAGGCGGAACCTGGGTAGGAGCACTTTTGCTCTTTGGCGGAGCAACTCCGCTAGGGAAACTTCCCTGTGGGACGGGGAAATCGAAGCCATCTTCATCACCAACGATCCTCTCATCGTGGAAGGACCAACCTTCATCAACATCTTCACCAACACCATCTCATCTCAAACCCTAGTTCATCTCTCATATTCAATCTTTGTCTCAAAACCTCAGATTAGTACCTGTGGGTTGCTAGTAGTGTTAATTACATCTTGTAGTTGATGATATTTGGTTTACTTGGTGGAATATTATATCTTCAGATCCTTAATGATATCCAATACCCCTCTAATCTTGAACATGAATATGATTTTTGAGTAGTTACTTTTGTTCTTGAGGACATCAGAGAAGTCCGTTTATAAGTAATCATGTGAATTTGGTATTCGTTCGATATTTTGATGATATGCACTACAAAAAAAAGACACATTCGTGGCATTTTGGTTTGAAGGAAAAGTTTTTCTGTCATGGTTATGACACTTCTATGACAATAATTGTGACAAAAACACATATCATCATAGATGTGGTGGGCTCCTACTTCTATGACAAAAAATCATGATAGAAAATGGGCTTTTCATCATGGGCGAGCTGGGATGCACCTGCATGACATTCTTTGGGTCGTCCATGACATAAAAAATCGTGGTAGAAGTGAAGGCGAGGAAATTTTCTCGGAGTTCCTGGTCACGGTGGGTGGTTGAATGCGGTTTGCATGTTTCTCTTGTACCTAGGCGCGCGCGTGTGTGAGGCGTTCGATCACTAACTGAACCCGAGCGCGATGGAGAGGCGTTTGCTTACTAAACCCAAGCAATCAATCTCGCCCTCACACTACCACCTCTAGCCACTCAAGCCGATCGATCCTTCACTGCCTAACTGAACCCGAGCGATTCCTTCCCTGCCTAACTGAACCGATCGTTCTTTCTCACTTCTTACTGAAGCCAAAGGCACCCGTACGTGCGAGACATAGCCGGTTGGGTTGCCTCTCGATGAATAGTGTTCATTGCTGCCTCGCACACGATACATGTAGACACAAGTCGAGATGCGTCGATCGATTGAGCCGGTTGGTTGGCTATGGATGAACATTTCCCGGAGGGGGTTGGATGAACAGGACCCTGAGGAGGCCGCCACAGCCCAGCCGGTTGGGGTGGATGAATAGGACCCCATGGAGGGCTGGAAGAACAGTAGCCAGTGGAGGCTGGATGAGGTCGATGGTAGATGAACAGTAGCTCGTGGAGGCTGGAGAGAGGCAGTAGACGGTGATGAACAGTAGCCCCGGGAGTCCTTTTTTGTGATACGCCACACCTCTCCTGATGGATAGGAGCTCGTTTCGACCATAGGTGCTCGAAGAGTAGTCCGCATCTGTTTTGCGGTACGCCACACCCCTCCCGATCAACAGGACCCCATTTCGACCGTAGGAGGTCGAAGATAACTCTGTTTCGTCCGTTTTGTGGTACGCCAGACCCCGAGCCAATGAACAGGACCCCATTCCGGCCGTAGGCGGTCGAACAGAAGGTCGTTTCCTCCATTTGGCGTTACGCCAGACCCCTCTCGATGAGAAGGACCCCGTTTCGGTTGTTCTGTCCAAGCCGGTTGGCTCCCGTTCGATGAACATGATGCGTTTCGACCCCGTCGGTTGCCTCCCGATGAACACAGCGCTGTTTCTTTGTTCCAACTACTACGTCTTGATCTTGCGTTGGTTTTCCTTGAAGAGGAAAGGGTGATGCAGCAAAGTAGCGTAAGTATTTCCCTCAGTTCTTGAGAACCAAGGTATCAATCCAGTAGGAGGCTCCTCAAAAGTCCCATGCACCTACACAAACAAACAAAGAACTCGCAACCAACGCAATAAAGGGGTTGTCAATCCCTTCACGGCCACTTGCGAAAGTGAGATCTGATAGAGATAGTATGATAAGACAAATATATTTTTGGTATTTTATATTATAGCTGCAAAAAGTAAAGATGCAAATAAAAATAGATTGAAAGCTTATATGTTAAAAGATAGACCCGGGGGCCATAGGTTTCACTAGTGGCTTCTCTCAAGATATCATAAGTATTACGGTGGGTGAACAAATTACTGTCAAGCAATTGATAGAAAAGCGAATAATTATGAGATTATCTAGGCATGATCATGTATATAGGCATCACATCCGCGACAAGTAGACCGACTCCTGCCTGCATCTACTACTATTACTCCACACATCGACCGCTATCCAGCATGCATCTAGAGTATTAAGTTCATATGAACAGAGTAACGCATTAAGAAAGATGACATGATGTAGAGGGATAAACTCAAGCAATATGATATAAACCCCATCTTTTTATCCTCGATGGCAACAACACAATACGTGCCTTGCAAACCTTTCTGTCACAGGGTAAGGACACCGCAAGATTGAACCCAAAGCTAAGCACTTCTCCCATGGCAAGAAAGATCAATCTAGTAGGCCAAACCAAACTAATAATTCGAAGATACTTGCAAAGATAACTCAATCATACATAAAAGAATTCAGAGAAGATTCAAATATTTCTCATAGATAAACTTGATCATAAACCCACAATTCATCGGATCTCGACAAACACACCGCAAAAAGAGTTTACATCGAATAGATCTCCATAAGAGAGGGGGAGAACATTGTATTGAGATCCAAAAAGAGAGAAGAAGCCATCTAGCTAATAACTATGGACCCAAAGGTCTATGGTAAACTACTCACAACTCATCAGAGGGGCTATGGTGTTGATGTAGAAGCCCTCCGTGGTCGATTCCCCCTCCGGCGGAGTGCCGGCGAAGGCTCCAAGATGGGATCTCGCGGATACAGAAGGTTACGGCGGTGGAAATTGTTTTTCGTTGGCTCCCTGGATGTTTTCGGGGTACGTAGGTATATATAGGAGGAAGAAGTACGTCGGTGGCCGCTCGAGGGGCTCAGGAGACAGGGGCGCGCCCAGGAGGGGTGGGCGCACCCTCCTATCTCCTGGCCACCTCGTTTGCTTCTTGACTTGCACTCCAAGTTCTTCGGATCACGTTCATTCCAAAAATCACGCTCCCGAAGGTTTCATTCCGTTTGGACTCCGTTTGATATTCCTTTTCTTCCAAATACCGAAATAGGCAAAAAAACAGCAATACGGGCTGGGCCTCCGGTTAGTAGGTTAGTCCCAAAAATGATATAAATGTGTAAAATAAAGCCCATAAACATCCAAAAGGGGTAATATAATAGCATGGAACAATCAAAAATTATAGATATGTTGGAGATGTATCACCGACCCAGCCGGTTGGCTGCCAATGAACAATACGCAGTTGCTGTACGCATTCGAGACCGTGCTCGTATGTACGTACATGGTCGTATTTTATGCCGTATGGTTGTAGGTACACATACACGATTTAGACGGGACTGCCTGAACTACTACATCGGGGGCTCTACTATGACACGTGCCGCTACTTACTCAGCCATGGTTTATCCTTGCAGAGAGACCGATCAACTAGTATATAGGTACACGTTCGTGACTAGACAGACAACACTACGTACGATTTGACTGGGTGGGTCCCAGCTGTCAGTGAGGATAAGGAGGCACTCCGCTGTGTGCGAAGATATATGTGGTGGGTCCCAGCTGTCAGGGGGAGCAATCATTTTTTTGCGTGTAATAAGGAGGCGCTTCCTTGCGTACGAAGATGTAGCTAGTGGGTCAAGCTGTCAGCCTTACCATGTATAGTCGTCTTTTTTCTTGCGGGAAATGTACAACCATCTTCTGATGGCTGTCATTCATTGACAACCTTGACCACGCCACGCTGAGAGCACCAAGGCGGTGGCCGAGGGCAAGGCCTGCTAAGGGAACGATGCAGAGCCGAGGAAGATGAGGCAGTGGATGCCCATGCAGAGGGGAGTATGAGGGTTCACTGGTTCCGCTGCGGTGTGAGGCTATCGTTGCCGGAGAATAAGACGGTGTGTGGGTGAGTAGAGGGAAGGCCTGGCCGACAGTGGGATTAGGGTGGGGCGGTGATGCCTGCGTAGTAGCACTGCCGCACAGGAAAGGCAGGAGGTGGTCCTGCCGGCGCTGGTTTGGGCGGCTGGAGCAAGAAGATCAAAGGTTGAAGAGGCAGCACGGCTGTTGGATTAACATCAACGGTCCAACTACTAGAATCATTTGTTGACTAAGTTGACAAAGTCCTGTGTATGTGTCAGCTTAGTAGGCCCACATGTCAGCCACCAAATCCGCTGGGTCCGAGCTGTCATCAGGAGAAATAGTTTTTTCACATAATAAGGAGGCACTTCCTTCCTTGCGAAGATTTTTCCGGTGGATCCCAGCTGTCAGCAGGAGCGATCTTTTTTTCACGTAATAAGGAGGCACTTGCTTGTGTGGGTCCCTACTGTCAGCCTTTCCACTTACATCCCTCTTCCGATGGATGTCGTTTGTTGACCATGTTGACCATGCCGCGTCGAGAGCACCAACGCGGTGGATGACGGCGAGGCCCAGGAAGGGAACGGCCCGGAGCCGGTGAAGCCACAACAGTGGTTGCCCAGACCGAGGGCTGACTGGTCGGTTGTGGGGTGAGGCTGCCGTTGCCAGAAAATAACAGGAGGTGTGGGTGGGTAGAGGGATGTCTGGCCAGCGATGGGAGTAGGGTGGGCCGGTGAGGCCTGTGCGGCAGCACAACCGACCACACAAGGAGGGAGCAGGCAGTTCCCCGATGCTGATTTGGACGGCTGGAGAAGGAAGATCAGAGATTGAAGAAGCACGACGACTGTTGGATCGACATCCAACAGTCACTGCTCTGTGTTGACTAAGTTAACAAAGTGTCAAAAAATTATGACAGCGTCATCGTCCACCTACTAGGCCCACAAGTCAGCCTCCAAATCTGTGGAAAACAACATACAACCCATTTGCCATTATTTTTAACAATTTACAACCATTTGCTAATTGTTAAGGATATTTTGAAGACCATATTATTTTTGTTAGCATTACATGCCATATTGTGGCGTTCGAACTCTTTTAATCACGAAATTCTGAGTCACTTTAAAAATAATTATAAAAATACTTTTATTTAAAATTAAAATACAACAAAATTTTCCCCGCAAAAAAATGAAATTTAAAATCTTGAAATCCCAAATAAATGGAATTTGAATCTAGTTGCCGGTTTTCTATGTTTTTAAAATTATAGCCCATTTCTTACTACTTATAGCCCATTTTTGGGGAAGACGAATACATCCCTCGTCTTTAAAGATTTGCAAGCTAGCAGGGCTAAGAAAAGCAAGTAGGCCTAGGTTGGGTATTGTCTAAAAAATAGAACTGGACTAGCCATTTCCAGAAATAAAAAAGATATCAACTGGGTTTGCCATGTGCTGAAATAAAAGCCTGGGCTAGACGGGCCACAACCCCGCAGTTGATACCCTGCTCCGCCTCTACAACTGGGCGAGCTAGTGGGTCCCTGTTGTTACAATATTTATCTCTTAAATAAAGGAAATGGCAAGCCATTTGCCTTGTTTCAAAGAAAATATGATAGTCATAGCAAAGTTGAAAAGGGCAACAATATCTAACTCAAGCTTACAAATGGTACAAAATCCCAAGGATTATGTGTTCATTAGGTTTAGATAAAACCCAGACTGAACATGGCAATAATATCTAACCCAACCATTGTTTTTGGCAGTCACAAACAAATGGATCGGTCTGATCCATAAAATCAGCATCCTGTGCCAAAAAGTTTTGTGGAATATGACCAAGTTATTGTAAATAGAAGCCAAGTGCATTCAGAAGTCCATTTGTCCACCTGAAACTTCTTTTTTTGCTGTTCATCATATCCATCCATGAGAAATTTCTTGTTGAAAAACTTAAGCCTCATTGACAATAGTAACCTCACATTCAACAGCAAGAATGTGACCAAGCTTCTGTTTGCCTGGTTGGATGCATATCCTTCCATCATTATTGTCCTCAAACGATGTCATGAGAACTGAGAAAATCTCGGTGCTTATTGCGCCACCGATTGGTTATATGTTTTTCTCCATGTGTTAGTGCCTACATAGAGATGAAGATTGAAAACAGTTAAGGTCTAAAAAAAGAGAGTGTCGAAAGAGCGACAGCTGAATGGTAATTCTAGTACAATATATATGGGCTTTCAATGTGCATGAAATAATCACCTTTATGTACAAATTCGCCAGGCATGGAAAGCATCGCAGCAAGCCAATAATTTTGTTCAGATCAATACTAAACATTCTGATATATAAGATCTCGACAGAATCCAGCACCATTGATAGGCTATCAATGGATGGACTCTTCATTGAGCATATAACATAATATTAGTATGCAAAGTGTACTCCAACATGATATGAAACTTATGCGCACAAATGAAAAATGCAGCTTGTGATTATGAAAGTGTAGATGATAATATACAGTGCCTGAATAAATGTGGAGCCAAAGACCATGTCGTGATGTTTAAACGGATCACGAATTACACCCAAGGTCTCAAGTTTAGGCATAGAGACGGCATTTATTTTCTCTAGTTTATAACAATTATCAAGGAGCAACCTTTGAAGAGAAGGGGCATCTTTCATTTGGAGATCACGAATGAGTTGTTGTCCTTCAAAACAAATTCCAATGCTTTTAAGGTGAGGTGACTATATTTGGAGATAATGGATACGGATTTCTAATCCGAAAACAAGCAGCAAGCATTCCTGGGCAGGGCAACCGAAGTGGATGATGTTGTGTAGTGAGGCCTTCGATAGATCAACCACCACACATGAAAGTATTTTTAGCAGTGGGAGTCCAATCATTAGCACCAGATTGTCGGGTAGATGGCACCGGGCTGTGGTGAGGGTGTGGAGAGAGAGAGGAGGAAAACCACGAGATGGACAATGATGGTGTGGGCACAAATACACGAGGTTCTGGTTATGGTATGTAATTTTCATAGTAATGGTAGAACTCAAGCTGCTGCAGTTTTTCGAATTTACTGGATGTTAGCCGTGCAGGGTATAGATAGCAGGTAGTGTGTCGAGATGCAAAGGCGTTGAACGGGGCCCTGGTGGGAGGAGATGATGGCTCTAAGTTCAAAATCAGGAATGGCAGATAGCTGATGATAGTCGAGATTAAGGGGCGTGGCACGCCATAGAGGGCACCACCGAGTTGAGAGGACTTGGGTGTGGCAGCAATCCTTGATGGGGAGAAACGAGATGATCTCCCCAACGATGGTGTCTAGGAGATTGCTGATGCAGTCCAACCAAGATTCTACGGGTTCCTCAGATCCAAGGGGTGGGGGCTCACTGCTTCTCCCTGCACTGCCTGGTGCGGGATCTACAACCGGCGTCGCCGCTGGCGGGAGCCTCATCTTCTTGGCGCTGTGGCCAGCTGACTCCATTTTCCTTGAGGGCGTCACACCGAGCTCACGGGTTTGAGCAAAGTAGCTAGAGACGAGCCTAGTGGTAGTGCGAGTGGGGAACAAAGAGGGCTAGGGTTTTCTATAGGAGTGGAAGAAGAGGAGCAGGAATTTTCTGTACGAGTGAGGAAGAAGGCGAGCGGGGGTTTTCTATACGAGTGACATAGATGGGGAGCAGGGGGAATTGGGGGCGACGGAAGCGGGAGAGTCCAGCGAGCTATAATATAAGTGGAAGCGAGGAGGAAGGAGGGTTTTTCTGGGATCGCCCCCTCTTCAAGTAAAATGGGCTTTTCCTCGCAGAAAAAAAACAAATGGGATTTAAGATGGATAGGCTTTTGTATCAGCCTAGTCGGCTGCCCATGTTCTGTACTAGACGGCCTTAACACTAGAGGCAGCCCATTAGAGACACTCTCCAGCTCTCCAGCTTATTACCCATTTGAAAGAAAAAGAGAGACGCCTCCAGCTTAATTATGGCTCCTCATCGGTAACATTTTTCAACTTGAAAAAAGTAATAGCTCCTTTTCGGGCCGGCTTGGCATCAACCAAATTAGAGGATGTTGTATTGCATGCAGACACTCACACTGGTCGTAGCGTAACAAAATGAGGGGTCAAATAACATGCCCACGATATACGTTGATTGTAAAGGTTGACATGCTAGTCAACATTCACACTAAACAAAGCTTCACAAGATACAATATGCATACTAGTAGCTAACATTCACAAGTACTTAAGATCAACATGTTTACGCATCCAAATGATTCACAAGACTATTACCAAGACAAAGCTGTGAGAAGATGTAGAAATAAAGAAAAACGATCAATGCTTCTCTGAGCAAAGGGCCTTCCTAGGCATGCATTAATTTCCTGGCCATGTTTCTTTTTTCTCAATGTTGCGTGCACTTTGAGCATGTTGGCAACTCCACAGCTAGCTTGATGGCTCATCTTGCAATTTACGCTGACACATTGCAGCAAACAGAGGAGGCAATAGAGATTAGTCAACATCAGACCATTTTGTGCAGTTCCACTCATCTTCATTATCCTGAATGTGAAAAGATAGGATAGTGTGTACTTAAACGGTGTCGCAAAACAGTAGCACATATCAATAGCTCAGAAGGACAAAACACGATCATCTGGATGAAGGGGATGTTGACCTGCGTGAGGAATATTATGCATAATTTTATAGGTGGTTAGTTGATTTCCACCTTGGCATCTCCTATGATGGCACAGAGGAAATTCTATGCAATCAATGAGCGCAATTCCTTCCGTGTGGCTGTAGAAAATTTGTCCGACTAACCCCAATATCTTTTTGTGCAGTTCCACTAAAATAATGCACCGCTGTTTACACGACCTCTACTCGCCGGTCAGGCCATCAATGACTCGGTCTCTTTTATCTTGCGTTGACGGCAGGACTGTAGTGCTTGTTTGCTCCTCCACACATGACAGGCTCGTTCCACACTTCAAACAGCAAGTTGATACGTCTCCAATGTATCTATATTTTTTTATTGTTCGATGCTGTTATATTATCATTCTTGGATGTTTTACAATCGTTTTAGAGAAACTTTATATCATTTTTGGGACTAACCTATTGACATAGTGCCCAGTGCCAGTTGCTATTTTTTTCTTGTTTTTTACATCACGGAAAATCAATATCAAACGGAGTCCAAATGCAGTAAAAAAAATTTGGAGATTTTTTTGGACCAGAAGACATCTGGTGGGCCAGAGAAGCACCTGGGGGGTGCCCCAAGGTGGGCACAACCCACCAGGGCACGCCTGGGGGCCCAGGCACGCCCAGGTGTGTTGTGCCCACCTCGGTGGCCTCTCGCATCGCCTCTTACTCTATAAATGCCCAAATATTCCAAAAACCCTAGGGGAGTCGACAAAAGTTTGTTCCAGCCGCCCCCAGTTCTAGAACCGCGAGATCCAATCTAGAGCCCTTCTGTGGCACTCGCTGGAGGGGGGAATCATCACCGGTGGCCATCTTCATCATTCCGACGGCCACCATGATGAGGAGGGAGTAGTCCTCCCTCGGGGCTGAGGGTTGTACCAGTAGCTATGTGTTGTATCTCTCTCTCTCTCATGTTCTTGAGATGGAACGATCTTGATGTAACACGGGCTTTGTTGACATAGATGAATCATATGGAGTTTTCCCCCTCTCTATCTTCTTGATGAATTGAGTTTTCCCTTTGAAGTTTTCTTATTGGATTGAGTCTTTAAGGACTTGAGAGAACTTAATATGTGTTTTGCATGAGGATATCTGTAGTGACATTGGGATATCTAATTGAGTTACTTGTTGTATATTATTGTGATCAACTTGCGGGTTCCGTGACTTTAGGGCCTATGCATAGGGGTTGGCACACGTTCTCGTCTTGACTCTCTGATAGATATTTTGGGGCACTCCTTGGGAATCAAATAGATGAATCTGAAATTGTGTGATGCTTATCGTATAACCAAACCCACAGATATTTGTGGTGGCATTGGAATATCTAGGTGACATTAGGGCTTTGGTTGATTTGCATATTAAGGTGTTATTCTAAAGAATAGCTTGGTGGTGGTTTCGTGCCTAACAATAATTTCTGTACAACAAGTAATTTTGGAGTGAACTCTACACCGCACTTGAGGGATTTGCATATGATTCAACTATTTCAACATTGTTGAGAGATTGCACAAGAGAAAGTAAGTACCCTAGGCCTCATTTTCAAGCATTGCAATACCGTTTGTGCTCCATTTTACTAATTACTACCTTGCCGTTTTTATTGTTATTATTATAAAAATCAATATCTACTATCCATATTAGACTTGTATCACCATCTCTTCGCCGAACTAGTGCACCTATACAAATTAGCATTGTATTTGGTGTGTTGGGGACACAAGAGACTTTTTATTATTTGGTTGCAGGGTTGTTTGAGAGAGACCATCTTCATCTTATGCCTCCCACGGATTGATAAACCTTAGGTCATCCACTTGAGGGAAAATTGCTAGTGTCCTACAAAACTCTGCGCTTGGAGGCCCACCACGTGTCTACAAGAATAAAGTTGCATAGTAGACATCACAAGTCAACGTACGAATAAGCTTATTTCATCTTGCGTTGGTCATTCTACCTAGTTACGAATGTAGGAATACCTGGAGCATCATGAGGTCAGCTGATAGCAGGTTCCACTAAAATTGAGGTTTGTGCTTCCATTTGCACAAATAGACACCATATGGAGATAGACAACCCTGTTTGCACAAATATGTAACATGGTTATTTAAGCAGTGTCATTTTTTTGCAGCGGCATATGATTAACAGTAGCATCTCATATGTTATCAATGGCATTACAGTGATAGTATGAAAAAGTGCCATTAACTAAGAAGTGCCATCACATCAAATCAACACTGGCACTAGATTAACGGGGGCTTAGATTAACATGCAAAAGAATTGCATTATTACTCTGTGATGATAGATTGGGAGTAGCACTTGATCAGTATGTATGTGCACGGTTAACAGGAACAATTGTTCTAACAAAGGGTGATACGGAAAGGACAAACACATCGTCGTGTCAACCATTGTGCAATTAAATTTTGTGCAGTTCGACGGAGATGCAGCTATGTTACCGGTGTCAGATTTTAGTGTAATGGCCCAAAACACTCTTTATGATAAATAAGGCAAGATAGAAGCATATCATAAAACGGTGGTGGCATTGATTCAGTTTATCAATGGCAATAGATTGACATGAACATTGCTTAACAGCGACATCACATTAATAGTGGCATTGTTTCATTTTACCTGTGATGTTAGATTAACAGGAACTGTAAGGGCGTAGGGACAAGGGAGGCACAAGCACGTTTTACATCTACCGAGGCATAAAGCAATGAGGCAGAGGTGTCGCCGAGTGCGGCAAACATGCAAAGCATGTCTGAATTTGTGCATTTTTTGTTCTCATCAATGACCTTTCCTATGTGACCACAAGAGATCTAGACATCACTACTGCAGGATGCTGCTAATGCGACACTACGATAAGAGACCCTTTGACGAAACTGTGTGCGATGCATTAATTGCAAACGGGGATGTAAAAAAACCATCAAAAAAGGTGCAAAACGTTTGTGATGGCGGAGCCATCAAACACGGTTCAGATTTTAGTTGCGTGTGCGATGTAGGGCACACGGTTAATCCATTCGAACTGTTTGCGATGAGGCATAACAACAGAAACGGGCAGCCATATCAATGTGTGTGTGATATACGGCATACAGTTTGCTCCGATGAACTGTTTGCTATTAGGGAGTGCAACAGAAACAGTTAGGCAGAGCAAGGTGTGTGTGATATACGACATACGGTTCACTCGGAAGAACTGTTTTGATTAGGGAACACAATAGAAATGGTTCAACTTAACAAGATGTGTGTGATACGTGGCAAACACTCGACTCGGATGAACCGTTTACGATGAGAAATTACAACACAGGCAGTTGATACAGTTAGTTCATGTGTGATTCTATGTGTACAAAAAACATTGAAAAATGCAAACTAGTTGCTTGCGGTGGCTAGGAGTATCGCACATGATGCGTCTGCGAGTACTCATGTGCGATGACTAGTAAGTTACACATAGGTTTCCTTATGTTAACACTTGTGTGATAAATAACACGTGGCACCGGATACGGTATTTGGGTTGTGTGTGTGATCCACTTAGTCTTCCCGCACTCCAGCGAATGCTTCCCGCGCTCCACATGGGTGAATTGCAAAATCCACGCCTCTTCCCTCATCGGTTTCCCGCCACCAGCTAATGGCTTGCTGCATATAACCCAGACGGCAACGCACCATCACGACACTCTACGCAGATCTAGTCCTCACCCCATTAGTTATTCCAGGCATGCCAGGCAACACCAAAGCTTCGACGTTGACGACTACCTGCATTATAACTTCGGCGAGGAGAACGAGCTGGAGCAGGTCGGGGAGCAAGAGCCTCATCGGCCGGTGCAGGCACCATGGCCCATCAGCAGCAATATCGGCGTGACAGACCTTGGGTGCACTATCGACATATTGTAGAGGAGGTGTGATGAGCAGTTTGCCATCCACCGTGCAAAAGATCCAGAGCTGCTCGGCAACATGATCGATGACTCACGCGAAGAGCCGCCGTCACCAGTGCTCATCGAGAGCCTGATGCCCTGCAAGGAATGGGCAGAGGACCTCTGCGATTCAGTCAAGAGACAGGAAGCCTGCAGCTTCATCATTGCCTGCGGCGACCGTGTCAACCTTGATCCCAATGATGTGGTGACCAGGATCGAGCACATCCTTGGCGGAGTTGACGTCCCTGACGAAGTAGAGCATCGCCAACATGATATCTTGAGGATGCAGGTGATGGACGGAATTTGCTACCAGGCCAGAGACATGGAAATGGAGCGGTTCCGTGGAGATATCATGCGTGTAATTGCACGCTGTCAAGCTCTGCTAGAAGAGGCCCAGCAGCCCCAAGAGCCTCCCAACACCAGTAGCTCCGTAGGCGGAGGCGGGTTGGGACACTTGGAGTGACGGCCGCAAGGGTGCTATGCTGATCATGGAGTCCGAGAAGACCGTCGTCGGAAGGCCGCCAGCTCAGCCTTTTAGCCTATATTTTATTATAATTGTAGGTAGTGAGTGTTCTGGGCCATGCCGCATGTGGCATTTTAAATTATCCTGAATATGTAACACAACTATTAAGAATTATTAATTGTTGCCATTGTAAATATACCTCAACGGTGAGTAGAGCACGCGCAGGGACACCAGAGCGGAGCGCGTCGCGGCCGCCTCAATGGCGAGCAAAACACGCGGATGAACGCGAGCAGAGCACGCCGCGGCCGCCTCAACAGCGAGCAACCACGTGGTCAACCTTCTGCCATCAATAAATTTTGACCTTGTTTCTCATCACATTGTAGATTACAACGCAATAAGTAATTGCAAATCTGTTCACACCTATCAAACTAATATGTGTTCACACTTAGCATCGGGCTATAAAAACTACCCACTCGAAAATTACTTCATAGTTCCTCTCCTCATCACCCACAAAATTGGTCTTTCCTGTCAAGTCGTTCCGCCATGACCGGTAGGAGGAGTATTGGGTGGACATATAACCAGGCAGCAAAGACCAAGGCTGCGGAAGCACTAGAGAGGTCCCGCCGTGAAGTGGTAGCCATAGCAGAGATGTCCTAGCGTGCCGCGGAGCCCTCGAACGAGCTCTCATGGGCACACGAGGGCTCTCACAAGCGCGCTCGCCACATCGGCGATCGCAATGAGCTGGCATTACTGAAGTCCTTGGCCGGCGATGATGACATTCTCGCTAGCGTCATTAAGCAGCAGGAGCTGGTCGACGACTTGATGAAGCTGCTCGAGATCAGCGATGCCTCGGTTGACAAGGTGCTGGCCTCGTCGAGCAACTCACGGGTGACAATGCGAAGCTCTTCAAGGCGCTCGCTGAGAAGAAGGAGGAGGCTGCTGGCTAGAAGATGTTGCATGAGCAGAGCAGTGTCTCGGGGATGACGCTGACAACAGTCGTCGAGGAACTAATGGGTGACTTGAGGAAGCTCCAGATCAAGCACGAGCAGGAGGTGTAGGAATCCGTGGCTGCTTTCAAGCAAAGTTGTGAGGAATTGAAGAAGGAGCTGGAGGATGTCGTCGCCCAGCGATCCATCAACGGGTAGAGACAGTAGCAACCCAGATCGTTGTCTGCGATTTCCTTCTTCTCTTGCCCCCATGTCTTCCGCGCTTTGCCGCATGTGGCATTTTAAATTATCCAGAATATGTAAGACAATTATTATCTACACCATTGTAAATTTGTCGTTGTATTATCCGTTGCCATTTTATTTGTCGTCGTATTATCCATTTCCCTATGTGGCAATTTAAATTAGGCCGGAATACGAGTTGAAAACACGAACAAAGCAAATACTACCATGGGATCACAAGCAAACACCCTTCGTCCAGGTGCTTTAATTAACCCATTAATGGAGAAGTTGTGAGTCAGGCGGGCGGCGGCTGGTGCATGGAGGTCAAAGAGCTCGCTTCCCGGTGAGCATGAGCGGCCTTGCTGCTCGCACGTGTCCCATCGAGCCTGTGAGGTGGACAGGATGCACGCGTCCCGTCGAGCCTGCATGGCGAACTGCTCGCACACGTCCCGTCGAGCCTGCATGGCGGAATTCTCTCGCTCGTCCCATCTAACCAAACAGCTGCACGCACGCCATCGAGTATGGTTAAATTTTGACACGGTTCATATAATACAACTATTTGCGATATTAACGTGTCAGCAATCTGTTTCAAAAAGGACTTCGTTGGCTATTAATGTGTGTCTCTTGTCTCAAACTGGAGAATTTTTTTACCATGACATATATGTGCCATGTCATAAAACCATGCCAAGTTTCATGTTTATTGGGTGAGTTTTTGATTTACTGGGATTTAAAAACCAAGATTCTCAATGTTTCAGGATGACGAGAAGTTTGTAATTCTTTCCCATTCCTTAAATTAGACCTAAACATGCACCCAATGACACATGTATGATTTCCCACCCATTTTGCTTCACTGGAGCATGTGCTTGTAGTTCAAATTTGAATTATGGACTACATTAAATGCCTAGAAAACTTAATTAATATATACAACGGCCAAATGAAGCCTGAACAATTTCAAATTTCAGCACGACACTCCTGTTATTCTATGTTGCCTATAGAAAACAAAGTTCAAGGCAAGAAGAGGCATCTATTATCGTTTCGCCCACAAGAGGGGCATGTTTATTCCCTACCGGAACCACAATGGTTGCGAGAAGCTTCAGTTTGTAAGAGGCTTTTAATATAGCTTCGCCCAATTTGGACAATTATATGTACCATGTAGTGACACCATGCCAAGTTTCATGATTTCGTGGTGAGTTTTGGATTCACAGAGGTTTAAAAACTGAGATTTGCAATATTTGTGGCGAAGCCAGGACGGCGAGACAGTTGAATTCATTATCATTCGTTCTATGGGACCTATGCACCACAAGGACACATGTACATTTGTTGAGCCATTTTGGTGCACTGGAGCATGTATTTGTAGTTCAGGTTTGAATTATGGACATTAAATGCCTCGAAAACTCAATTAATGAATAAAAAAGGTCAAACAAACCCTGAATAATTTCAAAGTTCAGCGCGAATCTCCTGTTGTTCCGTGTTGTGTGTAGAAGAAAATACAAGGCTAAAAGAGGGAGTGATTATCGTTTGGCCCACAAGGGGACACGTTTCCCTATCAAAACCACGAGGGTTCTTGCGAGAGGGTCTGGTTTGTAAGAGGTTTGTAATAGAGCTTGGCCCAAATTGGCAATGTTTTTACCACGACATATATGTGCCATGACATGACACCATGCCACCTTTGATTACTTTCTTGTGAGTTTTGGATTTATGGGGATTTAAAAACCGAGATTCCAAATGTTTGAGGACGAGCCAGGACGCTAGTACAGTTGTAATTCATTCCCATTCCTGGCATGGGACCTAAACATGCACCCAAGGACTGATGTATAATTTTTTTAGCCATTTTGGTGAACCGGAGCATGTATTTGTAGTTCAGATTTGAATTATGGACATTAAATGCCTAGGAAACTCAATTAGTGTATAAAAAGGCCAAACGAACCCTGAATAAGTTTAAATTTCAGCATGGATATCCTATCGTTCCATGTTGCCCGTAGAAGAAAATGCAAGGCGAAAAGAGGCAGTGATGTTTCGCCACAAGGGGAACACGTTTCCCTATTGGAACGACGAGGCTTCTTTGTGAAAGTGCAACTATCCCTAGGTGGTTTTGGTAATTCATAACAACATATAGCTCATTGAGCTAATGCTATTCCAAGACTATTATTTCAGGAAAGCTCAATGAATGGCATGGCATGGATGATGAAAGTGGATCCCTCAAAATACTAAGGACAAAGGATTGGCTCAATCTCAAATGCTCAAGTCTCTTCATTTTATATTTTAGTGATCCAAGATCACATTGAGTCTATAGGAAAAGCCAATACTATCAAGGAGGGATGAGGTGTTGGTTAATGAGCCTCTTGCTTCATGTGCTTAGTGATATGCTCCAAAACCCTCAACTACTTTCTCACATCCACAAATGACCTAAACCCAAAGCCAAAATCGGTCACACCGATTCTTCCTATCCGGCACCACATATTTCAAAAGTCATAGCCACTGCCACAAACCCTAAGCAAATCGGTCTTACCGATAGGGATCTCGGTCTCACCGAGATGGGATTGTAATCTCTCTGTTTCCCTTCGTAACGTTTCGGTGTAACCGAAGTGAGCGATCGGTCCCACCGAGATTGCAATGTAAATTCTCTGTTTCCCTTTTGTAACATTTCGGTCTCACCGAAAAGAGCAAATCGGTCCCACCAAGTTTACCTAACCAACTCTCTGGAAAGCTTATTACCAAAATCGGTCTCACCGAGTTTGTGTAATCAGTCTTACCGAGATTACGTTATGCCCTAACCCTAAACGAATCGGTCCTACCGAGTTGCATGTCAGTCCCACCGAAAATCCTAACGGTCACTAGGTTTGCTAAATTGGTCCGACCGAGTCTGTTGAATCGGTCCCACCGAGTTTGGTAAATTGTGTGTAACGGTTAGATTTTGTGTGGAGGCTATATATACCCCTCCACCTCCTCTTCATTCGTGGAGAGAGCCATCAGACTAAACCTACACTTCCAGCTTACCATTTCTGAGAGAGAACCACCTACTCATGTGTTGAGGCCAAGATATTCCATTCCTACCATATGAATCTTGATCTCTAGCCTTCCCCAAGTTGCTTTCCACTCAAATCATCTTTCCACCAGATCAAAATCCTATGAGAGAGAGTTGAGTGTTGGGGAGACTATCATTTGAAGCACAAGAGCAAGGAGTTCATCATCAACGCACCATTTGTTACTTCTTGGAGAGTGGTGTCTCCTAGATTGGCTAGGTGTCACTTGGGAGCCTCCGACGAGATTGTGGAGTTGAACCAATGAGTTTGTAAGGGCAAGGAGATCGCCTACTTCGTGAAGATCTACCACTAGTGAGGCAAGTCCTTCATGGGCGATGGCCATGGTGAGATAGACAAGGTTTCTTCTTCGTGGACCCTTTGTGGGTGGAGCCCTCCGTGGACTCACGCAACCGTTACCCTTCGTGGGTTGAAGTCTCCATCAACGTGGATGTACGATAGCACCACCTATCGGAACCACGCCAAAAACATCCATGTCTCCAATTGCATTTGAATCCTCCAAACCCTTCCCTTTACTTTCTTGCAAGTTGCATGCTTTAATTTCCGCTGCCTATATACTCTTTGCATGCTTGCTTGAATTATGTGATGATTGCTTGACTTGTCCTAAGATAGCTAAAATCTACCAAACTCTAAAATTGGGAAAAGGTTAAGTTTTTAATTGGTCAAGTAGTCTAATCACCCCCCCTCTAGACATACTTCAAGGTCCTACAAGTGGTATCAGAGCATTGGTCTCCATTTGCTTTGATTTCCATAGCTTTTGGTGGTCATAGCCTTGGTTTCACAACCTAGGAGAGTATGGCGTCTAGCGAGGGAAATTATCACCGTAGAGGTCCTTACTTTGATGGTACTAATTTTGCTAGTTGGAAGCATAAGATGAAAATGCATATTCTTGGACATAACCCCGCCGTTTGGGAAATTATTTGTATTGGCTTGCAAGGTGAATTCTTTGATGGGAGAGAGCCGAACCATGAAGCTAATGCGGAAGAATTGAAGATGCTGCAATACAACGCTCAAGCTTGTGATATCATCTTCAACGGATTATGCCCCGAAGAATTCAACATAATCAGCCGTCTTGAGAATGCAAAGGAAATTTGGGATACTTTGATCGATATGCATGAAGGTACCGAATCCGTCAAGGAATCCAAGTTGGATGTGCTCCAAAGTCAGCTTGACAAGTTCAAAATGAAGGATGGTGAAGGTGTCGCTGAAATGTACTCTAGGCTTGCACTTATCACAAATGAGATTGCTGGCTTAGGGAGTGAAGAGATGACCAACAAATTCATCATCAAGAAGATCCTAAGAGCATTGGATGGAAAGTATGATACCATGTGCACATTGATCCAAATGATGCCAAACTACAAAGATCTCAAGCCAACGGAAGTCATTGGAAGAATTGTTGCTCATGAGATGTCACTCAAGGATAAGGAGGAACTTCACAACAAGTCAAGTGGTGCTTACAAAGCCTCAAGTGAAGCCCCCACATCATCAAGTGAGAAACAAACCTTCAATGAAGAATTGAGCTTAGTGGTGAAGAACTTCAAAAAATTCTACTAGAGTAGAAGCAAAGAAAGAAGCTCCAAGTCAAGGTCTTACCATGACAAAAGTTCTTCTAGTCGAGAGCGCAATTGCTACAATTGTGGGAGACCCGGACACAATTCCAATGAGTGTACGGCACCCTACAAAAGAAGAGAAGATTCTCCAAAAAGAAGAAGCAAAAGAGAAGAATCACCATCGAGAGAGAGGAGGAGTAGAGATGATCGTTATGAACGAAGACCCTCACGGAGAAGCAAGGATTCAGAAAGGAAGGACAAGTCATCAAGGAGATACACAAAACAAGGACATCAAGCTCATGTTGGTGAATGGGTATCCGGCTCCGACTCCGACAATCACTCCGAGAGAAGCTATCACTCCGACTCCGAATACACTCAAGATGAAGGTGTTGCCGGTCTAGCACTTGTGTCAACCAACTCCTACGACATATTTGATTCACCAAATGAAGGAATTGGAAGATGCTTCATGGCCAAAGGTCCAAAGGTAACACATCCTGAGTATGTTGATTTCAATAGTGATGAAGATGACTTGCTTGTGGATGATGATTTACTTGTTGACAACTATAGCGATGAATACTATGATGAAATGTCAATTAATCATGCTAATCAAGATAAAACAAATGAAAATGATAAGGAGAAGATTGAGCTTCTAACTAAAGAACTAAACACTCTTAAGTTGGCTCATGAAACTATCTTCGAAGACCATCGAGAACTTTTAAGGGCTCATGAGAAGTTACGCTTTGAGAAGCTCAATCTTGAGCAAGAGCATGAGTTCTTAAAAGCAATCAATGATGATCTCTGTAAGAAAAGTTCTTCTTACATTGCCAAGCGTTTACTCTTATCTACTTACATGCCTCAAGTCAAGTCTAGTAATAAGTACAAGAAAGATACTTCCTCTAGTAGTAACAATAATAATGCCAAATCCAATATTGTTGCTTCTAGTAGTTCTCCTGATTCCACTAATGATTCTCTTAGCCAAGTTACACTTGAGCAAGAAAATAGCTTATTGAAGGGAATTATGGAGAAAGGTGTTTACAAGAGCCTTGCCAGGAGTAAGCAATTCGAGGAAATTGTACGCAAGCAAGGAAGGCACCGGAAGAATCAAGGTGTTGGCTTTGAACGAAAGTTCAATGCCAATGGAGTTGAGTGAGAAGAAGATCAATACCCCAAGACGAAGTTTGTTCCTCAACAAGAGAAGTATGATCCTACTTCCTTCAAGGGGACACGAGCACAAGATGACCTTCCACCACAAGACCACAAGAACAAAGGCAAGGACAAGCTTCAAGAAGAGATTGATGCATTTGAAGAAGCACCTAAGGCCTTGTTCAAGTGGGTTCCCAAGACTACGTCAAGTTCTACTTCATCAAGTACAACTACAACTCCAAGGATTCCCATCAAGATGATGTGGATACCGAAGAAGAAGAACTAGAGAGTTCTTGAGGGTGACTCCGCCAACATTCTTCACTCATATCATTATGGCAAGAACAAGTGCAATCAACTTCCACATCTTGCACTAGTTCAAGGAGTCACAAACCCTCATGTTGGTAAGGCAAGGGACAAGGTAACCTAATTATTTCATGGACATCATCTTGTGTGTGCATCACTCTATGTCTATGGATATTCTTGTTTGTTCCTTGTGGGACTAACCCGTGTAGGTATTGAAAGTGCAACTCACTCCAACGGATTGCTCCAAATGATCTACATCAACATTGAGCATCCACATCTTCAACACCTACATGAAGTCATCATCGACAAAACCCAAGGTTAGTTCATCCCTCTAAGGGGGATCTCACATCTAGGGGGAGCTTAACTCTAAGAATTGAGTCAAAGCAACTCTAATGGTGTGAACACATCAATGCATTATGTAAAAGTGGTAACCCCACTTAAGCTTAAACGATGAGTATGACCTATGATCAAATGTTTTTCATTTGACTCCTAAGTCAATATACTCATATATAGATGACCTAGTCATCGCCAATTGTTTGAATGATGCTAGAATTGGTTGTGCATGTTTTGCCACATATTTCATTTACCATCTTATTGTGTGAGCATGTTGGTGCATACTTTACTCATTCAAGGACATCCACTTGTTGTTTTGATTGATTGGCTTCTTTTCTTTTTGCCAAGTGGATGGACAAGAATGCCTAAGAATCTTCTCTAGCTATCTATGCTTTTCTCGTCTCAAACTCTATTCATGCTACATCACAAAAATTGATCAAGTCAGATTCGAACCACTCTGTGTGAGGAGCACTCAGAGTCCCCGATTCGTCATAGACTTAAACTTCCAAAACTTCTTTGTGATTCCCGGTCTGACCGATTCCTCCATTTCGGTCCTACCGAGATCATTAGGTCGATCTAAGTTTTCAATCTCGGTGCAACCGATTTGAACTTTTCGGTCACACCGAGTTGCAGTAACTATACACAGTTATGCATCTCGGTGCCACCGAGTTGTTCCACTCGGTCACACCGACAGGGTCGGGCTATATATAGTCACGGGCAAAAATTTGGAATTTCCTCCGAACCCCTTTGCCCGTGCAATAGCTCTCTCTGCCTCCAAGGTCTCCGGATCGTCTCCTCGTCGCCAGCCGCCTCATGTCACTGGTATCCGCCGCCGTCAATGGATTTCAACCCCGCCGTTGCCGCCGTAGCGAGTTCATCGCCAAGTTAGGGTATGGACTCAATCACTGTGATATCCTCGTCCGATTCCTAGCACATTGTATTCTTATTGATTCTGGCCATGACTGAAACACTCCTATCCAGTCAATGCAATCCGTAGAATAGTTGAGATTCAAAATTTTAGGGTTAGGTTTCCGCTGAAACCATCTCGGACCCACCGAGTTGAAAAACTCGGTCCCACCGATTTGGCTTATGCCATTGCACTAGTAACTCTCGGTCTGACCGAGAATTGCTAATCGGTGAGACCGATTTTAGGACTTTGTGAAACCCTAGCAGTCTCGGTGCCACCGAACTGTGACTCGGTCCAACCGAGTTCATCAGTTTAGGTTCCAAAACTGCTTCGGTATCACCGAGTTTGAAAATCGGTTGATCCTAAATGCTTTCTGTGGAAAACTAAAACTGAATTTTTGAATCATTCTTTTGCAAAAATCTCAGCATTTTGTGATGCTCATCCACTGTATCTCATCTATAACTCTTCACAGGGTCAGCAGTCAGTGTTTGCAGCTTGTCAGACTAGAGTGACAGCCAGAACAGGTCAGAAGAGCAGATTGACATGAGTCAGGGCACTAGGCCCTCTAGCAGTTCAGATGAAGGTAGCAGAAGAACCCCAAGTAATCTGCCTAAGGCTGCTACCAGGCAAAGGAGGAAAAGAACTTCAGACTCAGAGGATGAGGACTATAGAGCTGAAGAAGATGAGGCTACTTCCAAGAAAGTAGTGCTCAAAAAGGAGTATGACTCAGCAAAGAATACAAAACCTGGCCTCAATAGGAAGGTTCCTGCCAAGAGGACACCTATGCCCAAGGTCAGAAGGTCCACTCAAGTGCCAGAACAGATTGAACCCAAAGAGGCACCTGCAAAGAAAGTCACAACTTCCAAATCCAAGAAAGTTCCTACTGGAGAAACTATGAAGTTCACCATTGAATCAGAGGATGAAGCTGCTCAGGATAAGAAGAAGAAGAGAGTAAGAACCACAACTGCCCAGGTTCTTGGAAAGCCCTTAATGAGAAGAGATTCTGATGAAGAAGAAGAGGTTGCTGCACCAGCATCCAAGGCACCAAAGCTTATGAGTGATGCTATTAGATAAGGGGCTGCAACATCTAAGCCCAAGGAAGCACCCAAAGCTGCCCCCAAGGCCAAGCTTGCACCAAAGAGGATTACCAAGAGTATTCCAGCTGCTGAGAAGAACAAGGCCCCAGTGCCTAATGTTGCTGATGAGGAAGATGAAGAAGGACAGGTCCTAAGGAAGCTCAAGCCCAAGATACCAGACCACAATGATGCCCATCCTGTGGCTGAGGACATGAACATCAGAAGAGACTCAGGGTTGAGGCTATGGAGGCTGACAGATCCATATGCTGCAAGGAGAAGAACTGCTGTTGATTACAGGTTCCATACAAAGGAACATTAGGAATTCTATGAGACAATCTTGTTGGACAAGAAGCCCATAGTGTGTGACATGAGGTTGGTCGACTGGACCTATATGAAGGAAAATGAAGAGCACTATCCTGGAGTGCAAGACAGTTTTGTTGCTTGTGGAGTTGCAGATTATGTTGGGCGAAAGCTCACCAACTGGAATGATGAACTTATCATGCAATTCTACTCCACAACACACTTCTATCCAGATGGAAGGATAGTTTGGATGTCTGAAGGTACAAGGTACCAGTCCACTGTTGAAGAATGGGCAAGACTGATCAATGCCCCAAAGGAAAATGATGATGACTTGGATGTATATGCCAAGAAGAAGATGGACCACAATTCCATGGCACACATGTACAAGGAGATCCCAGACAAAGCTGTAGAGACACATAAGTTTGGATTAGTCCACTTTCTATTGTCAAGGCTGCCAACTATCAATTGGATTCTAAGGCATACTTTGTTGCCTAAGTCTGGTGACCACAACATGATTAGAGGGCATGCAATCAACATGTTGCATTTGTTTGATGTGCCTCAGAAATTTAAGGTCATGAGCCTTATGGTAGAGACAATCAAGAGGACTGAAGCAGATCAGAAGAGGAGCTGTGGATATGCCCCTCAAATTCAGGAGTTGATTAACTCAAAGATGGGCACAGGGAAATATCTATTGGATAAGGAACATTTTCCACTTTATCCAGACTTTGAGGACAATCAGGTTGTCATGAATGAGAATGATCCATCATCAGTACATGCTCAAGAGAAGAAGGAGAAGGCAAGGAAGGAGAAGGCTGCCAAGATGCCAACTCAAGAGGAGGCATCTGAGTATTTCTTGAAGAACAAGCAGGAGCAGCTTGCTTACTTGATAGCATCAACACTGAGGATTGAGAAGGGATTGGCCACCCTCACTCAGAATCAGAAAAGCTTGGAAAGAATCATGGAACTCAAATTCCATGATCTAGATGTCAAAGTAACTGAGATTCAGTCAGTTGTGGAGCAGCTGCAGGATGACATGCAGGAGAGGCAGGGCAAGACTACCACTAATGTGTTTGCCAGAGTGCCTAGAGCCCACAGGTCAGTTGCAGTGCCTGTGACAGACACTAGAGAAACATCATCTGCACCAGCTACAGCTCCTACAGCTCCAGTGCAACCAGCTCCAGCATCAACTCCAGCACCCTCTACTTCAACTGAAGCCTTCGTTCTTGGAGTTATCCGGACACCACCACCTGAAGATCAAGCGTGAGAGTCGATCTAGCACTATGCATTTTCTATGAACTTTTTGGTAACTTGTTGCCAAAGGGGGAGAAAAATGTATAGATCATAGGCTGAGAGAGAGAGAGAGAGTGTGTTGCTTTTGTTCTCTCTTGATTTGGTGGTTAAAACTTGTTTGCTTTTGATTGCTTGAGATACTATGCTGTGAGACATTGATGATCATGTGTTTGATCATAAGCTACACTTATGCATGTTTGATTATATTATCTTATCTATCCGATGTGATCATTCACTTTGCTTGGTGATGAGTGCATGTATTGAATCTTTATCATTTTGAGCGCTCCACCAAGATGTATGTGACATGGAAGAGTAACCCATGAGCCTAATTCATTGTGCATTTGCAGTCCAAAGCAAATCTTAAACTATGCACAAATTTAGGGGGAGCTCTTGCTTATCACATACTTCTCAAAGCGACGATGTTTTTCAATCTTATTATCATTTGTCGAAGCTTTGATCTATATGTTGTCATCAATTACCAAAAAGGGGGAGATTGAAAGTGCAACTATCCCTAGGTGGTTTTGGTAATTCATAACAACATATAGCTCATTGAGCTAATGCTATTCCAAGACTATTATTTCAGGAAATCTCAATGTATGGCATGGCATGGATGATGAAAGTGGATCCCTCAAAATACTAAGGACAAAGGATTGGCTCAAGCTCAAAAGCTCAAGACTCTTCATTTTATATTTTAGTGATCCAAGATCACATCGAGTCTATAGGAAAAGCCAATACTATCAAGGAGGGATGAGGTGTTGCTTAATGAGCCTCTTGCTTCATGTGCTTAGTGATATGCTCCAAAACCCTCAGCTACTTTCCCACATCCACAAATGACCTAAACCCAAAGCCAAAATCGGTCACACCGATTCTTCCTATCCGGCGCCACCGATTTCAAAAGTCATAGCCACTGCCACGAACCCTAAGCAAATTGGTCATTCCAATAGGGATCTCGGTCTCACCGAGATGGGATTGTAATATCTCTGTTTCCCTTCATAACGTTTCGGTATAACCAAAGTGAGCGATCGGTCCCACCGAGATTGCAATGTAAATTATCTGTTTCCCTTTTGTAACATTTCGGTCTCACCGAAAAGAGCAAATTGGTCCCACCGAGTTTACCTGACCAACTCTCTGGAAAGCTTATTACCAAAATCGGTCTCACCGAGTTTGTGTAATCGGTCTTACCGAGATTACATTATGCCCTAAACCTAACCGAATCGGTCCTACCAAGTTGCATGTCAGTCCCACCGAAAATCCTAATGGTCACTTGGTTTGCTAAATCGGTCCGGCCGAGTCTGTTGAATCGGTCCCACCGAGTTTGGTAAATTGTGTGTAACGGTTAGATTTTGTGTGGAGGCTATATATACCCCTCCACCTCCTCTTCATTCGTGGAGAGAGCCATCAGACTAAACCTACACTTCCAACTTACCATTTCTGAGAGAGAACCACCTACTCATGTGTTGAGGCCAAGATATTCCATTCCTACCATATGAATCTTTATCTCTAGCCTTCCCCAAGTTGCTTTCCACTCAAATCCTCTTTCCACCAGATCCAAATCCTATGAGAGAGAGTTGAGTGTTGGGGAGACTATCATTTGAAGCACAAGAGCAAGGAGTTCATCATCAACGCACCATTTGTTACTTCTTGGAGAGTGGTGTCTCCTAGATTGGCTAGGTGTCACTTGGGAGCCTCCGACGAGATTGTGGAGTTGAACCAAGGAGTTTGTAAGGGCAAGGAGATCGCCAACTTCATGAAGATGTACCGCTAGTGAGGCAAGTCCTTCGTGGGCGATGGCCATGGTGGGATAGACAAGGTTGCTTCTTCGTGGACCCTTCGTGGGTGGAGCCCTCCGTGGACTCGAGCAACCGTTACCCTTCGTGGGTTGAAGTCTCCATCAACGTGGATGTACGATAGCACCACCTATCGGAACCACGCCAAAAACATCCGTGTCTCCAATTGCGTTTGAATCCTCCAAACCCTTCCCTTTACTTTCTTGCAAGTTGCATGCTTTAATTTCTGCTGCCTATATACTCTTTGCATGCTTGCTTGAATTGTGTGATGTTTGCTTGACTTGTCCTAAGATAGCTAAAATCTACCAAACTCTAAAATTGGGAAAAGGTTAAGTTTTTAATTGCTCAAGTAGTCTAATCACCCCCCCTCTAGACATACTTCAAGGTCCTACACTTTGAGAAGAGCTCTGCTTTGTAAGAGGTTTGTTATAAAGCTTGGCCCAAATTGGACAATGTTTTTACCACGACATATATGTGCCATGACGTGACACCATGCCACCTTTGATGACTTTCTAGTGAGTTTAGGATTTACGGGGATTTCAAAACCAAGATTCCAAATGTTTGAGGACGAGCCAGGACGCCGGCACGTTTGTAATTCGTTCCCATTCCTGGCACGAGAACTAAACATGCACCCAAGGACACATGTATAATTTTTCTAGCCATTTTGGTGATCAGGAGCGTGTATTTGAAGTTTAGATTTGAATTATGGACATTAACTGCCTTAGAAACTCAATTAGTGTATAAAAAGGCCAAAGGAACCTTCAATAAGTTTAAATTTTAGCACGAATATCCTGTTGTTCTATGTTGCCCGTAGAAGAAAATACAAGGCGAAAAGAGGCAGTGGTTACGTTTCGCCCACAAGGGGGACACGTTTCCCTATTGGAACCACGAGGCTTCTCTGAGAGAAGCTCCGGTTTTGTAAGAGGTTTGTAATAAAGCTTGGCCCAAATTGGACAATGTTTTTACCACAACATATATGTGTCATGACGTGACACCATGCCAACTTTCATGACTTTCCGGTGAGTTTAGGATTTACGGGGATGTAAAAATCGAGATTCCAAATGTTTGATGATGAGCCAGGATGCCGCTACGGTTTTAATTCGTTCCCATTCCTGGCATGGGACCTAAACATGCACCCAATGACACATGTATAATTTTCCTAGCCATTTTGGTGAACCGGAGCATGTATTTGAAATTCAGATTTTAATTATGGACATTAAATGCCTAGGAAACTCAATTAGTGTATAAAAAGGCCAAATGAACCCTGAGTAAGTTTAAATTTCATCACGGATATCCTGTCATTCCATGTTGCCCGTAGAAGAAAATACAAGGCGAAAAGAGGCAGTGATTACGTTTCGCCCACAAGGGGGACACGTTTCCCTATCGGAACCACGAGGCTTCTTTGAGAGAAGCTCCATTTTTGTAAGAGGTTTGTAATAAAGCTTGGCCCAAATTGGACAATGTTTTTACCACAACATATATGTGTCGTGACGTGACACCATGCCAACTTTCATGACTTTCTAGTGAGTTTAGGATTTACGGGGATTTAAAAACCGAGATTCCAAATGTTTGATGATGAGCCAGGATGCCGCTACGGTTTTAATTAATTCTCATTCCTGGCATGGGACCTAAACATGCACCCAAGGACACATGTGTAATTTTTCTAGCCATTTTGGTGAACTGGAGCATGTATTTGAAGTTCAGATTTGAATTATGGACATTAAATGCCTAAGAAACTCAGTTAGTGTATAAAAAGGCCAAAGGAACCTTGAATAAGTTTAAATTTTAGCACGGATATCCTGTCATTCTATGTTGCCCGTAGAAGAAAATACAAGGCGAAAAGAGGCAGTGATTACGTTTCGCCCACAAGGGGGACACGTTTCCCTATCGGAACCACGAGGCTTCTTTGAGAGAAGCTCCGGTTTTGTAAGAGGTTTGTAATAAAGCTTGGCCCAAAATGGACAATGTTTTTACCACAACATATACGTGTCATGACGTGACACCATGCCAAGTTTCATGACTTTCCGGTGAGTTTAGGATTTACGGGGATTTAACAACCGAGATTCCAAATGTTTGATGATGAGCCAAGATGCCGCTACGGTTTTAATTCGTTCCCATTCCTGGCATGGGACCTAAACATGCACCCAATGACACATGTATAATTTTTCTAGCCATTTTGATGAACCGGAGCATGTATTAGAAATTTAGATTTTAATTATGGACATTAAATGCCTAGGAAACTCAATTAGTGTATAAAAAGGCCAAATGAACCGTGAGTAAGTTTAAATTTCATCACGGATATCCTGTCGTTCCATGTTGCCCGTAGAAGAAAATACAAGGCGAAAAGAGGCAGTGATTACGTTTCGCCCACAAGGGGGACACGTTTTCCTATCAGAACCACGAGGCTTCTTTGAGAGAAGCTCCATTTTTGTAAGAGGTTTGTAATAAAGCTTGGCCTAAATTGGACAATGTTTTTACCACAACATATATGTGCCGTGGCGTGACACCATGCCAACTTTCATGACTTTCCGGTGAGTTTAGGATTTACGGGGATTTAAAAACCGAGATTCCAAATGTTTGATGATGAGCCAGGATGCTGCTACGGTTTTAATAAATTCCCATTCCTGGCATGGGACCTAAACATGCACCCAAGGACACATGTGTAATTTTTCTAGCCATTTTGGTGAACTGGAGCATGTATTTGAAGTTCAGATTTGAATTATGGACATTAAATGCCTAAGAAACTCAGTTAGTGTATAAAAAGGCCAAAGGAACCTTGAATAAGTTTAAATTTTAGCACGGATATCCTGTCATTCTATGTTGCCCGTAGAAGAAAATACAAGGCGAAAAGAGGTAGTGATTACGTTTCGCCCACAAGGGGGACACGTTTCCCTATCGGAACCACGAGGCTTCTTTGAGAGAAGCTCCGGTTTTGTAAGAGGTTTGTAATAAAGCTTGGCCCAAAATGGACAATGTTTTTACCACAACATATACATGTCATGACGTGACACCATGCCAAGTTTCATGACTTTCTGGTGATTTTAGGATTTACGGGGATTTAAAAACCGAGATTCCAAATGTTTGATGACAAGCCAGGATGTCACTACGATTTTAATTCGTTCCCATTCTTGGCATGGGACCTAAACATGCACCCAAGGACACATGTATAATTTTTCTATCCATTTTGGTGAACTGGAGCATGTATTTGAAGTTCAGATTTGAATTATGGACATTAAATGCCTAGGAAACTTAATTAGTGTATAAAAAGGCCAAACGAACCTGAATAAGTTTAAATTTCAGCACGGATATCCTGTCATTCCATGTTGCCCGTAGAAGAAAATACAAGGCGAAAAGAGGTAGTGATTATCATTTCGCCCACAAGGGGGACACGTTTCCCTATCGGAACCACGAGGCTTCTTTGAGAGAAGGTCCGGTTTGTAAGAGGCTTGTAATAAAACTTGCACCAAAATGGACGAAAAAATTCCTCAACATATATGTGCCATGTCGTGACACCATGCCACGTTTCATGATTTTTGGGTGTGTTTTGGATTTATGGGGATTTAAAAACCGAGATTCTTCTCACAAAATGTTATCAAACAACACATGGTTCACTCACAAAATCCGTGTGTGTACCAAACCATGGCCGATGCCCCCCTCCCCCTGCTGCACGCGCGATCTGAGTCGTGCGTTCTGATTGGCCAGAACCCAAACCCCACGGATCGTACGTCTGCACAGTTGGATGGTCCCAGATCGAACGACAACCCTCAGCCTTTTCGACAACACATGCATTACATGGGTAAGCATTGTGCGCATGCGTCGTGCTAGCTCACGCTTCCTTCTCTATTACGTTTTCTAAACATGCTACCATTTCCCGCCACTCGTCTCATCAATTTCCCGCCTCTTCTCCCATTGTTTTCACACTACCAGTGTCAGTGCTCATTAAGACTAGGCGGAGACACACCGGCCATGTAAATATAGCACACAGTTTCTAAAAGCACATATGTGTTTGATAGGAGGGAGTAGGTCCCATAGGGTGACCAACATGAAACGCCTTAAAGGCGAGGAGGCAATTCCTATCAGCAAGGGGCTGCTTCCCATCCGCTAGCCTAGTTGAATAGAACGCAGAAGTTAAGCGAGCTCGGGCTGGAGTATTCCAAGGATGGGTGACCCGGTGGGAAGTTGCATATCTCAAGCTTCATTTAAACGCTATGACACTGTCATTATAGAGATATTTATATGTCTATAGTGACCTGTCATGGCGATTATATAAACCTTGGGATCCTTGTTTTGCTAATTTGTAGACTATGTTTTCTTGATTTTTTTTGCTCTACAAATTAATGAATGATTGACTCTATAGTTACTTGTCATGGCGATTATATAAACCTTTTTCAGGTCGCATGCAGGATATAGGGGGCAGGGTGTTCTGATCGAGCATGTCTCTCTTGTGCGGTTTATAGACGCTGCACATAACTGTGGACTCCCCGAGGTATATATTATCATTTACCAACAATGAGGGGGCCCACACAATCTATCCCTTTGACCCAACAATGAGAAGGATTTGACCATGATGGTTTCCTATTGATACTAGTAAGGTACACGTGCATTGCACACATGAGATTTGGTTACCAAAATATGAATAAATACCACACTATAGAATGTACGCTTTGATTCATATATGTATGATGTAGATGTTCGTTTAATTCTTATAGTTCATCTCATTCAAAATCAATTAGTTTTATAAAAAAATCTATTTTAAGATTCATGGAATTGTGCATTGTAAAGCATAAAGTAAAAACAAATAGTGACAACTCATTTAGAAAAAAAAGTTTGGGCAATTAATATATGGAAGATTCTAGAACAAAGGAGAAGTGCTTGTGTTTTGAGGTTTGTGCATTATGCTTAAGTTCAACCATGGAGTCTTCTGGATTGTACATGTGGCAGAATCTGGTGGAATATAGATGGTATCCAACGGCCAGTAGTTCTCGGATTTGCCATCTCTGTACCGTCGATTGGCTTCATCCAACGACCAACTTTCAAAGTTATTCGCACACTGTATAGGGGTATAGATGTGAGCCATGCTAGACCAAATAAAGTTCGAGCGCATGCATAGGACGACCCCCCCCCCCCCCCGCCGCCGCTGCCTTGAAGTTGGGAAACCGACATCATACGTATTGAACCAGGCTTGGAGTCGGGTATGGTGTTTGGTTTGTAATGTAGTTGGAGGCCCATCGAAGTTGTGCATTCGGGATTTAAACACATCATGCACCATCATACCCATTCATATTTTCGGGCCACATGCATTGTATACGAGGTCTTCTGATCGACCACATCTCCCTTGTGTGGTTTTTTGTGATGACGTGCATATCTGTGGGCTCCCCAAGTGTATATATATCATCCCTTTGACCGATAACGAGGGGTATGTCTTGGCCATGCATGGATTCTTCCTAGTTCGTGTTAGGGCTGGTCACCATCACATGTCGCTCAACCAAAGCTCGAGCTCATGTGCTGTTAGGATGCCCTCCCACATGCTCGGATTGCTGGGTTCGACCTACATCGTACCATGCATATCTCGTCCTTAACTACCTTGCCTTCATGGTTGTTGTCTGTATCGAGAGGTAGGCACCACATCTAAATTGTACATTATTCTATATTGAAAACACACATCACCCATTCCCAACTTACATCATTTTGCGCCGCATGCAAGAGGTGCTGGTTTTGTGGTCCCTCTCGTGCGATTTTTATGATGGTTCAATATATTGGCCCAGGCGGTTTATCGACAACGACAGTTGTCGTTTGACCAAATGATAGATTCATTGGTCCATCTTATGGTAGGTCATGGCGACATGCATGTATGACCAAAGTATCATTACGTGCATCCGCCCCCGCTGACATGAAGTGGGAGGTGGTGGGCCAAGCATCCTAGCTAGCTACGACATTATGCCATTATAGATATACCCAAGGGTGCCTTCGGGTTTGCGAGGCAGGTGCCACCAAAGTTGTGCATTGTGTATTTAAAGTTTTAAACATCACACCCAATATTCCTACATATATTTGGCAACTTCTAGGTGGTTCTTGACTTCTGGGCCCTCTCATGAATCTTCGACGATGTGCCCAACCGTGGGCCTATGCGGTCAAAGTTGTGCATTGGAATTTTGAACATCATAGACCACCCTTTTCACTCATATATATTTGGGCCACATGTTGGTATGGCTGTCTTCTAACCCTCTCTAACGTTTTTTTGTGCAAAGACTCTGATGACGCCCAACGGACATGGGTATAATGTCTTAACCGTGTGCGATGCTAGTGCGATGTGAATCACGACGACTGCGCAAGCGCGAGCAAAGGTGCAGGTACTGGCTCAACCATGTGCGATGCAAGTGCATTGTAAAATCACGACGACTGCGCAAGCGCGAGCAAAGGTGCAGGTACTGGCTCAACCATGTGCGATGCAAGTGCGTTGTAAAATCACCACGACTGCACAAGCGCGAGCAAAGGGCGGAGATACTAGCTTAACCGTGTGCGATGCAAGTGTGCTGTAAAATCACCACCTGCACAAGCTAAAGGCGAGTAAGTTTATTTAGAAATTAGGATGAATCGTGTGCGATAGACCAGCTAGCTAGAAATATAAAAACAAACTACCCGCCTTGAGCGTTGCAAAAATTGGCGGTTCCGCCACTTTTCCTTATTATCATACACACATATTCTTATTGGACCGTGCGCGATCTTGGGCACTCCAGCCCCGCATCAATTCCTTTAGCCAAATTTTAGTAGCCACCGTACTTCAACCGTCGCCCACACTCCTCCAGCACCGACCTAATAGTAAAATTGCAATAGCCAAGGCATTTCAATCGTCGCCCTCTGTCGTCCACCCCCATCTCCACCCACCATTACTAAAATTTTCAGTAGCCGCGGCGTAACCTCAAACACCCCCTCCACAGTCCCCCCACCGGGCCCCCTCCCCCTTCAAACCCTAGCTCGTGGCCGCTGCTGGTGTCGCCGCCAACCCATGCCGGTCTGCCCTTTCCTCCTAGCTTAGATAATAAAGTTCAGGTTACCCAGGGATTCCCATACCTTCGCCCCACTCCCCTGAGTTTTTAGATGAGGCCTGTGGTGTCCCTCCCCACTAGATCCACATCCCCTGCTCCAGAATGTCACAGACTAAGCTCGACCACGTATCTCGGGGAGCCTGACGAGTGTTCGGTCAAGAAGAGGTTTATCATGGCCTCTCCGGCGGATGTTGGTGAGGTGGCCGCCGTTCGCCCTGACCTGTTGATCCCGGAGCAGCACGTCGCTGCTAAAGCCGGCGAAGACATTGACTACCTTGCCATGCCGAAGGCTTCATGCCAGCAGGCTAGTGCATTACTGTATCTCAGGAAATCTGGCTATGACATCAAGCTCGTCGACAGTGATGACTTCACGCGGTCCATGTCACAAGTTAAGTGGTCCATCCCCAACCCCTCTGGTTCAACCACCGTCGATCTCTTCGATGGCCCTGCCGCTGATCTCCTCCGCCAAGTGGTCAAGGATTTGCGATCCTTATACGCCATCGAGCCCATTTTGTCATTTATGAAGGACACGTTCTACGGCGGCGGCTTGGGATCCTCAATTGCCAAGTCAGATCTCACCGACCATGACCACGGGGAGGGCACCCATGAAGGTTCTTCCAAGGTGAAACAACCCATTTGTGACATCACAGAGCACACCATTGGTCTGTGCTCTTCCAACTGGAAGGATCCCATCCATGAAATGTGAGGCAACATCCTATCAGCAAATCTTACCTTTTCTAGCTTGCCAACCCGTACCCTTTTTTGTAGTAGCATTTGCCGTGTGGTGCTTTCACTGTGTCATGTTTAATTATTTCAGTTATGCAAAAATGTATTGTTCAATAGGGCTATGTGATGTTTAAGTATGAATTGTCCACTTCAGTTTCACGAATGGCTACATTTGGTTATTTATAGTGAGTAGATGCCTTGTTTATCTGTATTTGCTTGTTAGGTTGGTTGCAGTGAGCATTTTTTCAGTTATCGAGTAGATGCCTTGTTTATATGTATTTGGTTCTTAGTTTGGTTGTAGTGAGCATTTGTCCAGTTATCAAGCAGATGCCTTGTTTATCTGTATTTGGTTAGGTTGATTTTTTAGCATTTGTTCAGTTTTCAAGTAGATGCCTTGTTTATCTGTATCTGCTTATTAGGTTGGTTGCGGTGAGCATTCAACTATCATAGTGGTTGTTAAACATTGAGAATGGTTGACAGCATTCTCAATCCCAATTAAAAGTACTCATTAAACCCAACAAAATTAATTAAAGTAACATGATGAGATTCACATGATAATCCAAGTACTAGATACTCAAGATGTCCATAACCGGGGACACGGCTAATCATGATTAGTTTATACACTCTGCAGAGGTTTGCGCACTTTCCCCACAAGACTCGATCGCCTCCGTTTGATTCCTCGCACTACATGATGTTTGAGAAACGGATGACCGAGACATAGTCTTTCGGAAGCGCTAGCACCTTACATAAAGGGTAGACCGGTACACCTACTTTCCCCTACATCTGCTAGTCCACCCGTAAGAGTTCGCACGACTTAATCAACTATGCCAGAGCCCATAATGGCTTGTGACTGCACACGTAAGATTCTAGTTTGAATAATCTCATGATCCCTTTGAGCCTGGGTGGCAGTCCGAAGAAAAACAGGCAAGTCCTGGAAACCAGGTGCCTCAATCCACCCAGATGTGTGTTTAAGTTGCCACCTTAAATAAACCATTAATTTACAAACTCACATCTGTCATGGATACACTCACCCAATCCACGTCTACTAGCATAGCATGGCATAATAAGCAAACGTAGAAGTAACTCCCAGGGGTTTGAAAATAAAATAGGTAATAGGTACTACCTCAACTAATTCCCATAACCCACAATTTAATTAGATCCTAATCATGCAATGTTTGAGGATAGATCTAATGCATAAAAACTGGGTATGAGAAAAGGTATGATCAAAGTGTGAACTTGCCTGCAATGTTGATGAAGGTGATTCGCACTCAAAACTCTTGATAGTTCTACTCGTCACACTTCATTCAATCTATCGTAAGCAAACAATAGTAACCACACATAAGCAATCACTCAAAAGATCGGAGAGAACGAGGAAAACAATTCGGAAAACTTCAAAACCAAGCAAATGACTCTTGCAACAGAAAACAATTTCTAACAGTACCAAAATTTAGTGAATTTGGCCCTATCAGAAAGTTTAGGTCAAGTGCTTCGATTTGCAAAAAGAATCAACTCAAACGGAGTTATAAAACACAAGTTATGATCAAACGAAGTTCAAATACTAAACTGTTTGAATTCAAATTTTAAAACTTTTAAAAACATGTTTAAGTTGTTTTACTTGATAGAGGGGATCATAATGAAGAAGTGGGCGTTGGTTTCGTTGGATTTGGATAAACGAGTAGAAAGTTGTGAGCGTTTGAAGATTAGGGACTAATTTGTAAAAGGAATACTACAAATAGGTCCCTGGGAAGAGAAAAAAAAACCTACTGAGCGAACGCTCGCTAAATAGGTAAATAAGAGGAAAAAAACAGGTTTTATAAAAAAACGAAACGAAAACCAGTCGGTTTTATTACCGGTTCGGGCGGTTCGACGAAACCGTTGGGTCGGCAAAACCGGCGGGATCCGGCGGCTAGGGCGTGTCCGGCGAGTCCGGCGAACGGCGGTGGACAGCTCTGGCGAGCGGGGCGTCGGCGGCGGCTCGGGTCTGGCCGGGGCGGCGGCTCCGGGCATCGTGGGAGGCGGCGAAGAGCACGGGGAGGGGCGGCGTCGGCGGTGGCACAAAACAACGGCAACGGCGGCTGTGGATCTCGCCGGCGGCAACGGGATGCGGCGCAAGGGCGGCGGCGCGAGAGGAGAGAGAGGCAAAGCGAGAGGAGGGAGAGAGGGGCGGCGGCGTCGGGTCTGGCCTTTAAAGGGGCAGGGGAATGCGGTGGCGTGGAGGAGGGGCGACGGGCGCCGTGGGGGCGGCGGACTCCGGCGAGTCCCGCCGGGGCACGCGAGGAGGAAGGCGGCGGCGCGCTGGCTGGGCTGGGCTGTGGCCTGTTGGGCTGGCCCAGTTCGGCCGCGGAGGAGAAAAGTTTTTCTTTTTTTTTAAACATTTTTCCGGACAAACTAAAAAAAATAAGAAAATTATATAGGCATATAATATATCAAAATTTTCAGGAAACATTTTTCTACAGCGTGGACATTTTTCTAGAGTCAAATAAAATCCAAAAAAAATCAGATAAATCAAACACTGCTGCTGCTCTAATAAAATCCGACGAAAATCATTTTTAAAAATACCAAAATTATTCAAATTTATTTCTCTCTAATTTTCTATTGTAGGGAATCATGTTACCCTAATTTCTGTATATTTTATTTTTGGAGAAAAATAATTTGAATAAAACTCAATAACTCCCAATTGAAAATAAATTCAAAAGAACTTTGAATTAAATTTTTTTTGAAACTCCCAACTCATATTTCATATATTTTGAAGAAGTCATTTTATCTTCGCTCGTGAAAATCACTGAGTTGCATAAAGTTCCAGAATTGGAAATATTTTCCAAATGAAATTCAAATATTTTCAACACCCCTTGTCACTTAAATAAATGGAAGAAGTCATGTCATCTTCTCTCCAGGGTTTTGTGGTGAAAAGAATTTGAATTTACGGAGATCACGAATGCAAAATAAAAGTTTGGGAAAGTCCTTTTATTCCCTCTCATTTAACTTTCAAAAAGTTTCGAATTTCACTAAATTTCACACAATCAATCAAACAATCAATCAAATCTATCTATTTATTATAACATTCCAAAATTTAGAATTTTGGGATGTTACACGCTCGCCCGAGAACGCGAATGTGGACGCAAATTCGTGCAACCACGACCGGATTTCATAAAAACATGATGGATTTCATTCCATTCACATTAAATAAATTGTGCTAGTCCGGAGCTAAAGGTAGAATTAATATACGTAATCTAAATGGTCACCGGCTGATCTCTTTGTCCTCCTCCAGCATCCGGCTAAAGAAGAATCGTGCAAGACACCGACTATTTTTGCCGACGTCGCCTCGGTGGTGGCCTTTATGGGATACAGTTGGCGACGGCCTCCTGTGTTCTACTTCTCCTCGATGATGGCGGCGGGCAGGGATGTATTGGTCATCACCTTGGGGACATCCGCGTAGCCGCGTCACCTCGTCGACATCCGTGGCGGCTTCTTTCTCTGCCTACATGGCGTGGCTACGCGCGCTTCGACGGCGGATGGCACAGTCGCAGGAACTAGAGGCGTTGTACAACACGGCGGCGTCGAGGGCAGTGATGATGCCTGTGCCGCCGTGCTCCTCGACAAGCTGGCGTGGAGCAACTCAGCACTCTTCCTCGACCTATATTGGAGCGGCCAGCTGCGGAACCACGTGTTGTCTTAGGGCGGCAACTGGCTTTTTCGAGCTAGGCGAGGTAGGTGGAGCAGCGAGCTGCCTCACTCGTAACTTCTGGGCTCGGCGGGCCACCCAGACGACTTTTATGCCAGAGAATTGCTCTTTCTGCTCGTCGGATACCGTCGAAAGAGTGGAGAAAATGGTGGAAGCAGGAGCTTGGCCGGCGCCCCGCTCCTGAACGGACGTGTGGCTGGAGTGGGTTTCTTGCATTCCACTCGGGTTTAAATGTAGGTCTTTGAATGCAGCAAGGAGGCGGTACAGCTGGGAGTGCAGTGGGCAGCGCCCTCGGCCGGCGGACCACTTGAATGACGGATGCAGTGAGAGGTCGCATCGGCCCTGACCCTCTTGACCGTGGACCTTGACCGTGTACGTCCGGCTTTGAGCACACCATTATCCTTAAGGCTGGTCATAGTGGGAGTAACATAGCTAGTAACATAACACACCCAATGCAAATTTGCTTATGTGGTAAGTAATTAATGAAAAGAGAGGTGCTCAGAGTAACGTAATATGTTAATATAACATAGCCTTTCCCAAGAATATATGAGTCTATAAGTTAATAAATGCAATCATCCATGTTACTACTTCTTTGTTACTTTGCACTATTAACGTAGTAACATAGGCTATGCATGACACTAGTCCAAGTTACTCCCCACTATGACTAGCCAATGGACCTTGATGGTGTACGTCACCTTGTGACCAGATCTGAGATGCCACGTGTACCAGATGAATGACTCCAAAGTTCAACCACTTGATGCTAGGTGTGAGTCGAGGAACACTGTTGGAGAGAGCCCCCTCATAATTTTCCTACATTGGTCGTTTGATTCATAGGATAGAATGCTATAGGAGTTTTTCCAATGAAATCATGTGTTAATTAGCAATCTAGCATCCATCCCAACTTTTTTTCACTTCCTTTGTTTTTCCTGTGTCAAACACTATGTTAATGTTATGGGATTCAAGTGGACATGCCACTCCAATACTTTATTTTTCCTATTCCTGTGTTTTAAGTTCCTACGAATGAAAGAAAAGAAATGGAGAGATTAGTTACTCTAAATGATGTGCCACTGCAAGAGCCGCCTATATTAATTAACCATGCTCTAAAAAGGTGGCCCAGCTTTGGCTATAGTACTGCATTAATGGTTAGTAGGTGACCTTGCACTTTGACCGTTTGTATAAATCCCACTATTGTAAGCAAAAGCTTCTCCTCATGATGCGAGCCATCGCGTGCGCATGGGCGAGGGAGAGGGTGTAGTAAGCAAGCTTCTCGTTGTTCAGCGAGTTGATGGGACATATCAAAGTTATTTAGGACTCTCTCCAAAAAGGGCCGACCATGTCCATGGCTAGCATCTCGTGCTTCTTCATTGAGTATGTAACATCGAAGTGCATGACTCACTTACGCACTGCTTATCTCCACTTTCTTTCATGACATGTGCACCTTGATGCTAGATGTCCCGCGTGTTGGCAAAAGGATGAACAAAGCTCACGTCTAAAATAAAAGAGTAGAAGAACATAGATTCCCGACAACCAAGAAGGAGCAAGGAACCTCGCCATGCAGCGTCTGCACTCATAATATTTTATATTATCCAATGATATAAAATCAACCAAATCTCTCCACGTTTAACCAAAAGAGTCCGAAACACACCATACATGGCCCACCTCATGCATTTACCATATTCTTCGGCCTCCGTGCGACACCTAGTTATAGCATATCCAACAGCCTGTCGCTTCTCGCTCCTCGTCCTTATAGCCCGTGCGACATCTAGTTATAGTGTATAACTCGAAGAGTACTTGCTCTTTGAGCAAAGGGCCTCCCTAAGCACACATTAATTTCCCAGGCATGCTTCTTTCTACTCAATGTTGCATGCAGTTTGAGCATGTTGGGAACTCCACTGCTAGCTTGGTGGCTCATCTTGCAATTGATGCAGACACATTGCAGCACTCCTGCAAGGCCCAGAGTTTAATTTGAGAACAAGTACCTCGAGGTTAATTTGACAAACATGACATATAAGTTGATAGAGGTCATATCACTTTTTTGGAAACATGTCGTAAAGCGATAGACCTTCTTTCAAGCCAATTAACATGTGTTCAAAAACAAAAATTATCAAAAAGTAACGTGATAGACCTTTGATTAACATGTGTTCAAAAAACAAAAATGTCAAAAATTACAAAACAAAGACCTCGAGGTTCAACTAATAGGATGGAGCACTGTAAACATTTAGTTAAGCCAATTAAACCTTTACAGTGACCCATCCAATTAGTTAATATTGAGTCCACATCCCATCTAGTCACCCATCTGATGACTACTCCAGCCTCAGCATAGTTAACTTGGGAGTTCTGTTAGATGAGCTATCGGTAGGGAAGCTGGTCCTTGCTGATATAGGATGCCTCTTCGTATCCTTTATGGCGTACCCAACTGACCGCCTGTTGCCGCCCAATGGCCAGTGCCACATCCCCCACGAATGTAGAAGCTTCCCTCCCTTGTCTAGCTGCTTCCCGTGTTTTCCCTTGTTTTTTGCTGCCTATTCCTCTCCAGACACCTAGCGAGGCAATTGAACCGAACAAGTCTAGACTTGTTTCTAGTGGATTTGTTGACATGGCACCGGAAGGGTGTGATAGCTGACCCTGACAAAATAATTGACTACCACATTGGCATAAATGAGCATGGGGCCCACTTGTCAGCGTGCTGGACGGAGGAAGTAATGCAAGACAAAATGGAGCGCAGAAGGGTGCGAATAGATTGGCTCACGTGTGATGACCACTGGAGCAATCCACTCAGATTGTACGTAAACAAATTCATGCAAACACGGCCGGATTTCATTACATTTACATAAAATAACTGGTTTGCATGCAAGTAGGTTTCTCGGATTCCACACGGGTTTAATGTTGGCGTTCAAATGCGGCGAGGAGGCTCGTTCAGCCGGGCGTGCAGCGGGCGGCGCCCTCGGCCAGTGCGCCGCTTCAATGGCAGATGCAGTGAGAGGTCGCGTCCGCCCTGTGCCGCCTTGACCATGGACCTTAGTACATTAATTAGTCGTTTGATTCATATGATTGAATTCTATAGGAATTCTTACTAGTATGGAATCACGTGTACTACTACAACATTTCATTGGAAATCTAGAATCTGCTCCAACTTTTTTTCCACTTCCTTTCTTTCTTGTGTGGCATCAAACACTCAGTGCTAATACTATGGGATTCAAGTGGACATGCCACTCGAATCCTTTGGTTTTCCTATTTTTGCGTTTTAAGAATCCTAGTACTTGCTCTAAAAATGATTAGCAGATCAAGGAAAAGAAACGGAGGGAGCACTTGCTCTAAATGATGTCAAGTTCTGTTTGTCTTGGTCAATGTGTAAATCTCTGTATGTACATTCTTTCACAGACGGAGGGAGTAGGTTGAGCACTTGAGCATGAGCATGTGTGTTGCATCGTGTGCTGTGTGCCGCATGGATGCATGAGTGTTGCGTGCGTGCATGTGTACGTGTGAGTTGCATGCAAGCATGCATGCATGAAGCTTCTACTCCCTCCCATTGACATGTTCATATTTCAAGCTTCTTTAAAATGCTACATGCAAGAATTAAGAGAAAGCTCCACCTACGTTCGTGACCGTTGGTGAGTCTCTCCTACTAATTACTCCATTTTCTTGCATGAACCCGTGGACCTGGATGCTGGATGTCCCACGTGTCGGCAAAATGAAGAAGAACACTTTCTGATGACTGAGAAGGAGCAAGGAACCTCACGGTGGAGCGTTCTAGACTCTTAATATATTTTTATATATTAAGCGATATAAAATCAACCCAATCTTCTCCACATCTAGTAGACCACCGAAACAGAACATCCTAGTGTAGTTTATATCATACATGGCCCACCTCACGTTATCACCATATTTCCTGGCCCCCGTTCGACACCTAGCACTAGTAATCCACCAACCCGTATCGCTTCTCGTCTCTCTCAAAGTGTGGCAGGCTAGCGATTTTGCCGTCTATTGAGGCCGGTTAACTCATCACTCACTCCCACATGTTAGCGACATGCCAAGAGCATTCTAAAAAATTTATTGTACTCTATTGTTATGCCAAGAAGAGCAAGCGCTTTGACTGACGGACCAAACGAGACAGGCAAGCCATGCCGTGAGTGGGTCTAGTTTCTCGTTTTGAACTTGTTTGGTGTAGTAGTAACACTTGGTTTTGCACCTTCATAGAATGATGAAAATCCCCGCTAAAAGGCGCTTTGCTTTCTGCTAATCCCGTCAACCGTTCTTGTTTTGTGCATTAAATTGTTAAGTGCCATGATTAAGATATAATTAACCAATGCATGTAAAAGGTTGTTGTTTAGTACTGTAGTACTCCTCACACATGCATGCGTTGCGAATAGTACAACTCCCTTCATCCATACATATATATAGGGCCTAATGTATTCTCGAGGTTGCCTTTGACTATTGATAAGATTTTATATAATTTGAAAATTATATCATTCAAAGATCCTTTCACGTATGAAATTGACAGTATGCTTTGAGCAACTTGCATGTCCTATACTACTCCTGTTTGGATACTCTAACTAAGCTAGAGATTAGACTAACTCATGAATAACTCTGAACTAACTCTAGCCAAAGAGGTCTTTGGATGACATGGTTAGATTGACAGTAAATGCAGTTTATGGAGAGAGAAAAGTGATTTTTAATGGGCCCCATGAGAACTAGCTCCAACTAGCACCACTTGGCTGGCGGGATAGAGAGAGAAAAGTGATTTTTCAGTGGGCCCCATGAGAACTAGCTTTGATTAGCAACTAGCTCAAACTAGACCTCATGTTTGGATACTTTAGGGCTATTTGATGCCAAACTAGCTCAAACTAACTCTAACCCATGGATCCAAATAGGGCCATAGTTTTTTAGTGGGTTAGGTGCAACTATCTCCAAGCTACCACTCATATTTGGATACTTTAGGGCTATTTGAGCCCCAACTAGCTCAAAGTAACTCTAACCCATGGATCCAAACAAGGCCAAAGTTAGTCTAAAAAAGGCATTAGGCCCTATATACATGGACAGATGGAGTACATGATACTAGAAAACGTTCACCATCTAGTAGTTCATTGGTTGGTTTCGATTTTTGAGTATTCGTGTGTGGTGGTTTCCAGAATAAAAAAGGAGGTAGTACTTACTGTGGGAAAGGTGAAGTGATGGTTGCTTTTTCCGAGCAACTTATTACTCTGGGAATATTGGAGTACCAGTGGATTCAACGAAGAGTGGAATGATGGTTGCTTCGTCAAAGCAACTTACTGTGGCGAAGGTGGGGCTCTGTGATTTGACTGCTCACTAGTCATTATTACTGCGGCGCAACGACCGGGGCAAATCTCCCCTGAAGTTGTGCACTCTCAATATTGGTGCATGGTAGGTGGAGCCAGATGAAGGATGTCCCACATGTCGGCAAAATGAAGTTGTATTTTCTAGCATAATGAAATTGTATTGTAATGCTATGAAAGTTTCAACTTTGGTTCCCGCAGAAAAAAAGGTTTCAACTTAGGATTCATGTGTCCTCTTGCCGGGTACGCGCTGGGCTGCTCAGGTCGCCCAGACGGCCCTCGTAGGCAATGGTGCCCCGTGTCGCTCTACCTCTCCCGCGGCTAACGCCGCCACTAACCCTGTTGCCCACGAGCAACAGGATTCGTCACTGGCACCCTCCGTGCGGTGCGTTGGCCGCACAACCACTCCGTCGCCCACTCCCACCACGACGTCGTCCTCTTACGTCCACCATGGGCCGCCAAATGTGCAGGCTACGCTGCTCATGGCGTGCAAGCTACTGTGGTATGGTCCCGCCAACGACCGGTATGATGACTGGCTTGGCCGCATCACCGAGATTCTCAACATCGTTGGTGAAATCCTTGCTCCGTCCCACTCGTTCCATCCCCACCATCCTAGGTGGGCGATGTGGCGCATGGCGTGCCTCCTCCTCCTCCTTCGCACGGTGCCGACCACAAGCCCAGGCGTGATGCACAGCCGTGCAACCCACCACGTGGGGCGCCGACACGTGATGAAGCAACCTGGCAGGTGGTGCAGCGGCTGCAAGGTGACACGCGTGCGCTACCTGCGCCACCATGCCAGCATCAAGACCATGCACTGCCTGAGGCCACAGCGCATGGGCATCAAGATCGAGCTCCACCCCCGCGGGCCGCGCTTGTGAGTGCGGCGGGCTGCTGCGCCTTCACCCTGGAGTTGTGTCGTGTCGCTTGGCCTGGCAAGTTCAAGCCAGATCTGCCTCCACGCTACGATGGCATCCCCGACCCTATGGAGTTCCTCTAGCTCTACTTGCTAAGCATCGAGGTGGCCAACGGTGATGAGAGGGTCATGGCGAACTGGTTCCCCATGGCTCTCAAAGATCATACACGCTCATGGCTCCTGCACCTCCCAAAGGGGTCGATCTCCTCTTGGGATGAGCTTTGCAAACGCTTTGTCGCCAACTTCTAGGGCACTTGTGACCGCGCCCCAGCGATGGGTGACCTGCGGCGCGTGAAGCAGCAGCTAGGCGAGACCCTGCACAAGTACATACAACGCTTCACGAATGTTCATCTCAAGATCCCGAAGGTGTCGGATGAGGCCATCAAGCTCACCGATGGCGTCCGGGATGTCAAGATGAAAGAGGAGCTTGCCATCCATGAGACTTGTGCTCGGCCCTGGAGATGTTCAACCTGGCGAACAAGTGCACAAGGGCCTAGGAAGGCCGCCTCTCCCTCCTCGAGCTCCTAGAGGCCGACCCTGAAGACAAGAAGGCTAAGCAAGCAAAACGTAAGGGCCCCGCTATGCTCGCAGCAGAGCCTGAGATGAAGCGCGGCTGCGACCACGATTAGCCTCCCAGGGGCAACTGCCCATTCTGCATCTTTCGCAATGTTCACAGCCACAACACCAACGACCGCCAGGAGCTCAGGGCACTTCGCGTTGGATGCCTTGGGCGCCACCTCGAGCATGGTGACCGTGGCTACGGCTGCGGAGGAGGCCGCGATGGAGGCCGCTGGGACAACCATGACCCTCGTCATGACTGGCGTGACCAGCCCCGCGAGGACCGCTGGCGTAATGAGCCTCGCGACGGGCCGTGGCGCGACCAGCCTCGTGAGGCCTGTCCTCAAGGCAATGACAAACTCCTCCATTGCCGATACCGCCAAGGAGAAATGATGACAACCGGCAGGATGATGGGGCTGGGGGCTTCCAGGAACCTCGAGCGATCGCCTGCATCCTAGGTGGTGCCCAGGCCCCTGCCTCACATCGCATCTTCAAGTAGTTCTCTCGTGAGGTGAACATGGCCCTCCCAAAACTCGAGGTCATGCGTTCCCTCAAGTGGTCACAGTATGTTGTCACCTTCGAATACAATGACCACCTCAAGTGCTCGGCCGCCGCATGCATGCTTCCAATGCTCTTCACGCCCACCATCAGCAATGTTCTCGTCACCAAGACCCTCATTGATGGTGGCGCGGGGCTCAATGTTCTCTCTGTCGAGCCATTTGAGACGCTCCAAGTACCCTATGACCAGCTCCTGCCAACCAAACCGTCCTCTGGGGAGTCGCCGCCATGCACCACCCGGGTCTGGCGCAGCTTGGTGAACGGCTGCGGATCGGCATCATAGATCCAGCACCACTCCGCCCTCCACTCGTCCCACTTGCTGCGGAGCTCGCCCGCCAAGTACACCTCCTTCATGCCAATCCGGGAGGTCCAGGCAATTCCGCCAGCCAGTGGCTCCCCTTTCTCGGCACGGGGGGAGAAATAATGACGAAAAAGAGCGACATTGGGGAGGATGCCAACAAAGTTCTCACAGAGGTGTGCGAAAACCGCCATTGTCAGAACGGCGTTGGGGGTGAAATCGAGAAGATGAAACCCGTAGGTGTTCATGATGTCACAGAAAAAATCGGAAAAAGGCGGGCAGAGCCCACAATAGAAGAACACAGGAAAGAAGTAGTAACCTGTGGGGCACTTTTTCGATTTGGAAGCCTCAGCGGAAAGCACCTGCGTGCGCGGATGAGCCCGCGTCTCCGTCGCCCAGAAGAGGTAGAACTCCTCCCGCAGCGCCTGCCGGGTGAGCTCAGGGAGGAAAAGGACTCGCTTCTTGCGTAGTGCCTCAAGCTGCAGCGCCTCGGCCGACTTCGCAGCCTTCGCAGCCTTCGCAGCCTTCCCGGTCTTCGGAGCCATGGCGGAAGCGGTGGGAGAAGGCAAGGGCGACAGCGGCAGTGAGCGGCGGAGCGCTGCTCTCTTTCGGCTTGGGAAGCAGAGGGGAGCGGCGGAGCTTTCGGAGGAAGGAACTGCAAGTGGCGAAGGTGGGGGAACGGCCCTGTTCCCTCTGCTTATAAACAGGGGAGGCGGACGTTACGCATTCCCTGGATTAAAAAATTACCCACGTTCTCACCCACGACGCCGCGATTGATGCGTGCCGTTGCGGGAGAGCGCGGTGGATGCGGAGTCAGATTCAGTGCGGACCCAGGCCGCGCGTGCCCGTGCCCCGTGGAGCTCGCCGCCCGGGAGCAATCGCTTGGCGGGGCACTCAAGGAGGCAAAGGATGCCGCCGCGGCTGCTGAGGCTGCCAAGAAGGAGTTGGGGGTGAAGGCGATGCAGCTGGAGGCGGACGTGAAAAGGAAGAACGAAGAGCTTGCCGCACTCCAGCGCGAACGCGAGAAGGATGCGCGCGCCCATGGCGATCTGCAAGTTCAGCTTGCCGAGAAGATCAAGGAGCTGAACGCCGCCAAGGACTCGAGCGATGACCTAGAGCTGAAACTGGCTACCTTGACGGAAACACTAGACGCCGCCAAGAAGCGAGAAGATGACTTGAGGAAAGATCTCAAGGGCAACGAAGAGCTGCTGACGAGGGCCGCCGAGGCTCAAAACACCTTCAAGGTCACGGTGGAGCTCTGGACGGAGGGCCTCGTCAACATCGCTGCATCCATCGACGAGGAGCTGGCGGAACTGGACTTGGCGGGCTTCGGGTACTCCACCGACGAAAATCTCCCGCCTAGCGCCAGGCTCACTCTTTTCTTCAAGGGCGTGGCGACGGCCCTCCAGCAACTCCGAGAGAGGATCCCGAAGAAGCTGGCGGACGAGTCGTGCGCGATCTGCGCCAAGGTCTTGGAGAAGGTGTTGGTGAAGATACTCTTCCGCAACCCGAGCCTCGACCTCACCCGCTTCCTCAAGAAGCTGCCGGCGGATGCCGATCTTGAAGAACTCAAAGCCGTTGTCGCACCCATCGTGGACAAGGTGAATGAGGTCAAGAGGGTTGACGGCGAGCGCGTGGATTAGACCATCTCTCTCCTCCTTTCCTTGTCGCCGTTTATCCTACGCTTTTAGGGAACTTGCCGGCACGGGCACGCTTGCCGCGAGCGCTGAGTGCGGAACATCAGCAGCTTGCTGGCGGTGCCGGAGCACGCTTGCCGCGGGCGCTGAGTGCGGAACATCAGCAGCCTGCTGGCGGTGTCGGTTCTGGCAAGAAACCTTGCCGCAACTAGTTGCAGCGCACTTAAGTTGTCGAGCGGGCTCGAAAACAACGTAAGGGCGCTTAGCGGCTCTCTTAAGTTGCTGAGCGGACTCGAAGCAAAGTAAGGGCGCTTAGCAGCTCACTCAAGTTGTTGAGCTGACTCGAAACGAAGTAAGGGCGCAACTAGCTACGAGGAGGTTCCTCCGCGCACAGGTTTTCCATACAAAGCAGAATCTTTCAAGGAGGATAGCTTAAAATTTTAAGAAAATGATCGTGCTCAAACTTTGGCAACTTAGCTTTTCTGTCGTCTATGTCCCGGCAAGACTGTACTTCTTTGAACGACGCTCGGTCCACACCTTCATCCTCCCCTCTCCCCCCTACCTGGCACGCCAGAGATGTCGTGGTGGCTGGGAGCACGAGCACCTATGGGGCAGGAGGGCCCCTTCTTGTCCGGCAAGGGAGCGGAGGGCGCACGCAGAGCAGATCGAGGCGAGAGAGCGTGCGGGGGATTTTTACCCAGCTTCGGAGCTCTCCGGAGAGATAAAACTCCTACTGCTGCTTTGTGTGTTTGTATTCTGTTCTTGCTCGAGAGAGCGGGCGTGGCGTCGAATCAGCCGAACCCCCCAAGTTGTGGAACCCAAAATTCCGAACCCCCTCTACGTGCGCATGGGCCTCCTTTTTATAGGCTAAAGGGGTCACCGACATGTGGCAGCGTAGAAAGAGGGGTAGAAAGGTAAAAACGCGGGTTGGTACAACTGCTACCAACAGTGTCCCCTACCTAACTCTGACGGCAGGGGACAGGGGCATTTAATGCCCGTCCGGTCGCCCCAACAGTGCAAGGAAACGACCGCTAGAGGTGCCACCGATCGCCACGATGGCCTCCTTGTCAGCTCTTCTTGCCACCTCGCACCGCATGGCTGCACAGCGCCTTGCCACGTGCTCCTGGGATAGTCCTGGGGTGACACGTCGTTGGATGCGCTGGAGCTCGGGTGCATAGTGGCAGCCTTGCTGCGGCAAGCTCCTTGCCGCGGCCCTTATCTTGTCGCACCAGCAAGCTTGCCGCTCGCCGGGCCTTGCCGGGACGCGCGGGGCGTCGCGGCAAGTTTACTTGGAATGCCTTGAGTGGCCTTCCCGGCAATATTCTCTTGCCGGGGTCTTGTCTTCTTCCCGGCCAGCTTCTCTTGCCGGGGCCTTGGTTGGCCTTCCCGGCAAGCTCCTCTTGCCGGGGCCTTGGTTGGCCTTCCCGGCAAGCTCCTCTTGCCGGGGCTTTAGCTTGAGTACTCTGTTCCTGAATGGCATCAAAGTAGCCGTTGAGGATCTTGGTGGACGCCCGGCAAGCCCTGCCGCGGGTCGCTGCGACTGCCCGTGCCCAAGTTCGGGGTACTAAAGGTACCCCTACTTTAGTACACCGACAGGGGTGACCAACAGCTCCACCGCCCCCTCGGGCAGATATGCCTCCCGGTCACCTTTGAAAAGCGCGACAACTACCACACTGAGCTCATCAACTTCGATGTCGCCCACATCAGACTCCCGTACAACACCATCCTTGGGTATCCGGCCCTTACCAAGTTCATGGCAGCAACCCACCATGGCTACAATGTCCGCCAGGGAGCAGCGGCATCATCATGGTCGCCTGCTATGAGAAAGATGCGGTGTGCTCTCTTGAGCGCGCCTGCCAAGCCGTGGCGGCTGACAACTATGACGACAAGGGCGGCGTCCTGCCTGTGAGGCTACCCCCAAGAATAAGAAGCAGCTCCTTCCCAAGAGCCGTCAGGGGGCCGAGGTGCCTATTGGCGGTGCCTCGGACCACGCGCCCACTGCTGGGGCGCCCTTCCTCCCGCATAGGAAGGAGCGCCCGACGCCTCCCTCAGGTCAGGCTTAGGGGCTTCCGCCTGGAGAGCCTCTGACCTGACCAACGCGATGAGGGAGGTGCTCGAGCACCAGTTGGGGGCGTGCTTCGATGGGCGCCCCCACGAGCAAGGCGCACGGTGCAAGGCACCGGGTGTGCGAGAATTCATTACCAAGGCGATCGAGGAGCTTTAGGAGGCGCGAGCCATGTGTGGCGAGCATCGCACCGCACCACCCGGTGCAGTTGCACCTTCTGATGCGGGCGACGAGCTACGCGTCTGCGTCAACATCCCGGGCCTCAACAGTGCTGCTTCGCAAGACCTCTTCTAGCCATGCCGCTTCGGCCAGAGTGGGGCTACCCCTATAGTTACATCCGCATGCGGTTCGGTCTTCTGGACATGGGCGCCATGTACCTGCGCCTCGCATAGCGTGTTGTGGCGTCTCACAAGGCCAGGAGCTTGGCAGTCATGTCAGAGGAGGTCTCCGAACCTCGCGAGCTCCCTGGAACTCCGGAGCCACCCGGCTCGTGAGGATCGATCTCCACGATGCACGTCCTCAGCTACCTCGACGCTCCTACAACACTGGTGTCAGGTGACTTTTTGGTTTGTTCGGTTGAGGGCACCCCTCGGGCTGCATTATCCTCGGGCTGTCAGGGTCCGTCCTTGCGGTCGCGCCATTTCGATTCGTGTTTGGACCAGTTGTGCTTTCATAAGCTATTGTGGCTGTTAACCTTGCGCCTGACAATGTATTGCCTCTAGAGTTACCTCTGCAGGCCTCACGCATTGCTAGCTCTCCCCTTGAACTTCCCACAAGAGGGGGCTACTGGCACGGCGCCTATGCTCGGGTCCGTCCCTGTAGTGCCGATAAATCTAAGAGACTGAGCTCTGTTAGACACGCCGGTCCCATGCACGTCACCTTACCAAGTCCTTAGTGCCTTTGCCTTCTCACAGAACGATCATGAGCAGATCAGCAAGCACGACCGCCCCTTGTCTTTAGCAACTAACTGATACACAGGAGCCTCCAGAGACAGGACCTCGAATGGCCTTGCCAACACCTTACTGCCCCAGAAGGACCCGCCGCGATCAAGCTGCATTCTAGCTCGTAAAAGGCTAAGTGAAATTGCTTCATACGCCGCTTGCCACTGGGTACGGCCTCCCCTGACTGCCTCCGCAAGGCAAGTCATTCCTCTTTTGCGCCAATCGCTTGCATGTTAAAAGGGGGGCCCTTGAGCATTGCGCCTCAGGCACGACATCGCGACCTGGCATACCAGCGATGGCTGAGTCCCACTCGAGGGCCAAGTCCTAAGGATGTAGAGCATTATGATGAGCAGAGAAAGGGGGGGCGCTAGCCACGCGGGGGAGTACAGTAAGAGAGGGATAGCCGTTTGTTTTTCGGAATATAATGGGCGTGAGCCTCCTCACGCACCTCTAGCGGGGTTTACTTTGATCCATTACAAAACAGGGAACATGCACAAAGTCTAGAAGCTCCAGGCAAGCCCACCCTCGCGACGGAAGAACCACCACAGACCGCAACCTTGCCAAGCTAAGTTACCGTACACACGCTAGCATGAGCCTCACTACTAATGCTTTATTCTTCCGCAACCTCGCTCGGGCAAGGGATCCCCCCTCTTTAATCTTTTGGCGGTCGCGTGCGCGCCAAAGGGGACCTCCTGAGCATCGCGCCTCAGGAGCTCTTACCGGACCCGTTTCGCTCACCTCTTGGCCTTGCACACGACATCATGACCTAGCATACCAGCGAGGTTGAAGCCCTCCTGGGGACTAGGTCCTGTCGATGCAGAGCAACACGCTATAGTAAGACCAAAAAGGGGACCAGTGCCCAAGCGAGAAACACGAGCATAATCGAGAGCGTGAACTGGAAGCATTAATATAAAGGCGTACGCGCCACAGTTCTTACAAGCCCCCACGGGGCCCGTCATGATTTTGATGCAGGGAATAAAACAAAAGAAGAAGCTTTCCAAGGGCCGCGACTCAGGAGGCGCCGGTTCCGACGCCATGGTGCCTAGTCAGTGTTCTCCCCCTACTTGACCCGGACAGGGTGGTGCGGAGACTCGTCGTAGTCATCGTCACTTGAGCTTCTCCCCGAGAAGGTGTCGCTGCCGCTGGAAGCATCAGGGGCATGGCCTAGGCCAAGTTCACCGCCGAGGGCTTTGCTGCCCCTGGGGCACCAGTCCAAGCATTCACCGTTTTCTCTGAAGACCTTGAAGAAGAGCATCAATGCCCCATCGTAATTTTAATGGAGGGCGTGCCTCTCCTTCAAGCCGCAGGCGCGGGTGATTACCCCCCATCACGGGGTCCTGAAGGCATCACCAGAGAAGGTGGCCTCGAACTCCGCCTATGAAGACTGGTTACAGCAACCGTCGTGCTATAGCCATAGCTCCATGGGTCCTCGCACTGATAGCTCCTCCAACAAGGCTCGTGGGAGGCGGATCCAGGCGCTTGGTGGCATCACCACCCACACCACAAACTCAAGGGCGGTGCCGTCAGCATGAGCCCGCTTGTGATGTGTTCGGGCGGCCGTCGCCTGCTCCCCTCCTCGGCATCGTCCTCCGCGGGATCTGCGGTTGCCCCCTCGGGAGAGGTCTTTTCCCTGGCTGCTGGAGCTGGTGCGGGCTATCAGAGGTGGACGCCCGCGCCCCTTGATTATGCCGTAGAGCCTTGCCCTTCTCTTTGGCCGAGAACCTCCTCACTGGGGCCATGGTTGCTTTGGCAAGGTGACGGATGCGGCGGAGATAGGATAAGATGGGACGAGCGGGTGAAGATGGGTTAGGGGGCTCTTCCCCCTCGCCCTCTTAGAGGCGAAGGAAGGCTAACCGGCGCCTCTCCATGTTCCGAGCAATGATGGCCCTGCTGCATGCGGCAGGCTGCTGCCAATTCAGAGTGGTTGCCGAGGCGGCTTGGGAAGTGGAGGCGCCGCGTCCCGTCGAGTGCCACGCGTCAAGCCTAGCCTGCAGGAGATTTCCGGGCCGCAACGCTTCTCCCTCGCCCCTTGGCTTTGCCTCGAAGCCAGCCCGAGTGCGTCTTGGGCCCGGGGGCTATTATCGGCATGCTGGGATCGGGGGTACCCAGAACTGCCTACCTGTGGCCCACGACGTGGATCCCTTGACGGCCTGGCATGGCCTAGCTACAAGGCTTCTATGTCAAGACCCTCACGAGGGCCCCGGCCTCACGAGGAGAGCGGCGTCAAGACCTCCCAAGGAGCAGCCTCCCCAGGCTGCCTCCCGAGGAGCAGATATTTGTATGCAGGTACCCGGCCTCCTGAGGCTGTGATGACGTGAGCCATGACGACCAAGGACAGGTAGGCGCCAGCGGGTGCAGAGGAGGCAGTTTCCCTTTCAGTGCTAAGGGAGCAAGGACATACGTGGGTTCCCAAGGAATCCTCCAAAGCTTTCCATTCTGGTGCAACAAGACCAAGACCACGGATTCGGCAGGACGGATGTCATCACCGAGCCCACCGCAACGTCACGACCAGTAGCTTTGTAGGCGAAGACCACCTTTCCTCAGGATTAGATGTACTTCTTGTCCCCTTTCAAATTGGCGACTGTGGGATCCGTTCCCACCTAAGTGTTGAGGGAAGAGGACCAAGGTCACTGTAAATATAGGTTAGCCACCACCGTAGTAGGGGATTGGATCCTTTCCACCTTCACCACCAGAGCCCTCGCGAGGCTACTGATTCACTATACTTGTTCATCCCCAGCCTCCTTGTCAGGCCAATCCACCACAAAGCAGGAGTAGGGTTTTACACCGCAAGGTGGCCCGAACCTGGGTAAACTGTCGTGTTCATCTTCTTTCCCGCTTGCGCGAGCTTGACGAGGCTAGGCTGTGGGGCGGTGAGCTTGATGCTTGGGTTGGTTGAGATCTTCGCGCACGCCCCAAAGTTCGAACCTTCTTGGGTCTGCGGAGCCCTGAATCCGATACGAGATGATCATCCGTGTTTGCAAAGATATTCAATCAGTGTGATTACAATAATAGTGGAACTAGATGATGAAACATAACACACACAAATAGAAGCCAATCACCTCTGCGATCTCTCTTTAAGACTAACTACTTGTTGGAGAAGATTAGGATTGGAGTTGGATGAGGAGGATAGCAAACCAATCTCCCTTTCTGCAGTCCCACAGAAATGTGGAAACGTTGCCCGTGTGATATTGTAGCGGAACTGCACAAGACACTCTTAAGAAAAAAGTGATTTGTGCAGTTCACCAAAAGGTCACAACAGCAATGAGGTGAAATGGATAGCCCTGTTTGCGGAAAAAGGTAGAAAGGAAACAATTACTGGCCAATAACAGTTGATGACACATAGGACGGCAAAAAAGAAGCATATTCCTTGTTTTAAGGGAAGATAGCAGCACGGTTGTTTATCTAAAACGGTGTGAGGACGAGATCGCAATATGGAAAGTATGCCGAACGAGCTATGTTTTGGGCAAAGAACTAGGGAAGATCCACATGCAGGATTTTCCACATGCAGCAATGTGGGAAGATGGGTAGTGGAGAAAGGCCGAAGGGGATACCTGGGGGTCGTCAGGATGTAACTAGGAGGGCGGCGGCGGGTGGGATCTGCCCATACTGTGGCAGCGAGCAAGTGGCGTAGAGATGCAGAGCATCCCGTGATCATCCCCATGGACACCACCTCGACTATCCAAGCTCCAAGTGGACCCATGACAAGAGCAAGGGCTCATGCTATTCAATCCGAGGTGACATCACTCCTACTTGAGTTCCCCTTTTCTTCCAGTGAGACATGGCTACTGCCTAAGTCCGAGATGCTATGCGTGATCAGGTACAACGCTCAAGCCATGGAGCCAAGAGCTGAAGAAGAAACGACAGGCGTCAACTCTCTGGACAACCCGGAACTTCCGGCCAGAGCATGGAACTTCCGGCCTACCCGGAGCTTCCGGCCTCCGATGACCTCGACCCGCCCGGGCGTGCCATCTCTCTGGTTAGCCCGGAACCTGCCCGGAACCCGGTCCGGACCTTCGGTCCCCGGAACCTCCGGCTCGCCCGGACATTCCGGCCCCCAGACGCCAGCCCAGCTTCACCTGCGCCAACTCTCTGGTTAGGACGGACCCTGCCCAAACCCTCCATCGCCCAAAACTTCCGGCCCTGCCTGCGTGCAGCCACTTGGGCCGAGGCCCGTGTACCCTTTCGCCCCGTAAACTATATATACTCTTCTCCTACCTACGTTTTAGGGTTCGCATTGTGATAGCTCATTTGAGATAGAGCATTGCTCATCCGTACCGGATCTACTCCTCGTGATGGACCGCACTTCTTCAGAGAAGATCCATCCGGATTCAAGGCCTCCATCCGGAGAAGACAATCAAGACCTCCTCATGGAGAAGAACGGTTACTCTTGTATCGTCCCTTGTTGACTTTGGATCTCGTGTTACTTTGTGCCTCGATGATCTAGCACTTGTGCGATCAATTTCGTGTCGGTTGAGTGTTTCTCTCTATTTCCCCTCGTAATATCCCTCATGTTCTTCCACACGTTCTTCGTGTCCCCCGTAGGATCCTCTCCAAACGTGAAAGATCGGCCCCTAGGGTTCCGCCCTACATCATCTTGGTATCATGAGCCACGTTGATCACGTTGTTGGAGCGCCTACCCTTCGTTTTCTAGCTTGATTTTGTTGTTTTCGTCCTAAAATACGAAAATCCCCACCAAAAATAGCCCCAATTTTTTTTGTGATTTGTTGGTGTGATGAAGTTTTGTTGGATTTGATCCACGGATCTGCGTTGCATCGAGTGGATCTAGCTTCCCCACCCTTCTTTCCCCCCAATTTCTTCTTTTCCCCTTCGGATTTGAGTTTTCCCCCAGTTTTTTCCGCCCAAATCCATGATCCCGAAGTCTCTGTTCTTGGCAGAATCACGACTACCGGAACTTCCGGCCTTGCCCGGAACTTCCGGCTCACGGACCTTCCGGCTGTCCCCGGAACTTCCGGACCCTGGACCTTCCGTCTTGCCGGACCTTCCGGCCTAGATAGAAAGGTTGCGCATCTTCGACGACTTCCGCTAGTTCGACAAATCTGACCACGGTGTAGCGGCATCTTCGCCAACATAGTGAAGACCATGCACCACAACATCAACTACAATCGCATCCTTTTGGAACCTTCAACCGTAAGCAAGGACGGTAATCTCGATGACATCTGTCGGATTTCGGGTTCCGGCAGACCCTAGAGGTTCGAACACTGGGGTGCGCACGAAGATCTTTCCCCTACCAGCTCACGCGTTGAAGTCTCGCAATGGATCTAGGCTAGAAAGAAGAACACACAAGGGACACGAGATTTATACTGGTTCAGGCCACCATTATGGTTTAATACCCTACTCCAGTGTGTGGTGTGGTGGATTGCCTCAGGGGCTGATGATGAACAATACAAAGGGAGAACAGCCTCGCGAGCGGCTGTTCTTGAACTGGTGCAATGAACTGCTAGGGTGAGTTTGGTCACTTCTCTCTAGTCTATGCGTCTTCTTGAGATAGATGCTCGATGTCCCTTCTCTGTGGTGGCTAGCCCTATTTATAGAGGGAGGCCCTGGGCCTCGTCCCAAATAATGAGCGGGAAGGGCGCCAACAATTGGCCATTTTGAAGGGGAACATCTAGTACACTTATCCTGACTAAAGTTGGTCTTCGGCTGCCAAAGGCTCTGACAATGACGCCGTCCTGGGCTCCACGATGACCACCATCCTGTCGTTCTGCTGGTCTTGGTCTTGTTGCACCGAAACGGTAACCTTTGCCTGATGCCTTGGTCTGTGCTTGCCCCCTTTGCACCGAAAGGGAAACAAGGACACTGCGCAGGCCGACGCCCGCCTGGCGGCCACCTAGTCTCGATCGTCATGGCTAGCATCACGGGCTCCTCGGGAAGTACCCTGCCTTGATCTCTCCGCCTCCTCGCGAGCCTGCCTGAGGAGGCTGCTCCTGAGGAAGCTTCCTGTTGTCCGTGCCGCGAGGCTTGGCCCCTCGCGAGAGTCTTGAGCTTGAGCTAATGAAGTTGGGCTGCGTTGGGCCCCCACTTGAGCCACGTCACAGGCCGCAGGCAGGCAAGTCTGGGGACCCCCGTTCCTAGAACGCCGACAGTAGCCCCCGGGCCCAAGGCGCGCCCGGACTTGGCTTTGCAGAGAAGCGAAGGGGCAAGTGCAAAGTGCCACGGGCCCCAACAGCCTGCGGCCTCGGGTGCCGTGTGGCGATTGATTGGAAGTGGGCGTCTCCACTTCCCCATGACGCCTCGGCAACCGCATGACTTGACAAGTCCCGGCATGCAAAAATGGTCATGATTACCTATGATCGTGGAGGCCGACGGTTGGCCTCCTCCGGCTATAAGTACGGTACGGCGCAAGCCATTCCAGTTCATCCCTTCCTGCTACTCTTCTTCTTCTTCATCCCGGCTGCTCGCCATCCCCATGGCTCCGCCGAACAGGTTCTCGGCCGTGGAGAAGGGAAAGGCTCGTCAGGAAGGGCCTGACTCCCCCCACCCCCGACAAAGCGCGGCCGAGGCCGCCCCCGCAAGCATCTTGCGTCCCCCGTGGTGGCTCCACGTGGTCGTGGAGGCGGCTCACTGCACGGTGATGAGCGCCCAATCATCGATGGGAGGCACGCCATGGCTGCGCAACCCCCAGGCCGCGCTTCGGCTCGGCAGAGGTGCTGCTGGAGTTCGTCGTGTGGTCGGCGGACCCGACCAGCACCTGGCTCTAGCTTCCTCGCTTCTTTGTAGGTGAACTTCCGGCTAGCGCTCCGGGCGGCCTCTGGCTTCAGGCGGACGGTTGCTGCAGCAGGGCCTCCTGGGCTTCGCTAGAGGTCTCCGCCGCCGGGGGTTTGGCCCTGATCCGCGGCTGGCAAACTTTTGCTCGCGCGCGTGGCCTGAGCCGGCGGTGTACCCTGCACTACAAGTTCGATGGCGACGCCACCCTCTACGTGAGGGTGTTTGGGGAAAACGGTCGCCGTGCTGTGTGCTGCCCCGAAGACGATGACCGCGGCCTGGTGCCCAGCCCCGGCGTTGGTCAGGATGAAGATGGCGGCAGGCGCGTGGGCAGTGGCGCTCGGGGCTCGCCAAGCTCCGGCGACTCTCCTTCGGATAGCAGCTCCTCCAGTGGGGGTCGCGACCAGCCCCCGTGTCGTCATGCCCGCCTGGGAGAAGGTAGCGGGTCAGTCCGCCGTCGCGCCCCGGTGAAGCGAGTGGGGGGAATCTGACTGAGCTCCGGAGGCAGCACGAGCTCTCGCCGCGAGCTGGTGCCGAGCAAGTCATGCCTATTTTGCTTTTCTTCCTTTCCTGCACAAAAAGAGAAGGTAGTGTAGGGCCCCGTGGGGGCGTGTTGAACTATTACCGTTAATTATCGTGTGGTTTCTGCTATTTCTGTGTTACGTTTTCGTGCCGTGTGCCCTTGTGCGGGAGTTACTTAACTCGGGGAGGCTTGTCGTAATCTTCACCTCCCGAGGCCGAGGCCTCACCGTGCGCTTCATGTCCTACAAGGATTAGTCAAGAGGGGTAGCTTTCGGTTTTGGTTGTGGGGTCGACCGACCTAGGTCCTGTGCTCGCGTCGCAATGCCCATGGGGCAAGGACTGGGAGGGGTGCTCCCTCAGCGGACTCGGATAGGAAAGCTTCAAACGGCCGGGGCAGAAAACACTCGTGAGGGTGCCCGTGCACCTCCCTCACAAGACTTGCGCGAGGGAAAACCGAGGCAAGTGAGTGAAAAAGACAAAGGGCCACAAGCCAGAGACAGCGACAGCTTTGATAAAACTTCAAATAGGAAAGAACAAGCCAACTGCAGAAAGCAAATGAAAAAGCCGCGTCCGACACCTAATCTAGTCTTCGACATCATCTCACCAGCGCGGAGCTAAGTGCTGCCACTGGGCGTGGGCGGGAGCCCCTGAGGCCCGGGGGCGGCACTCCGGAGACTCCGGGGCATGTACAACCCCACTCATTATTACGTGAGAGTGTCACGGGCGGCGAGCTTCACAGGCATTGGCCTTCTTCACAGGCACCGGGCCTTTTCCAAAATGCGGTGGCTTCACAGGCACCGGGCCTTCCCCAAAATGCGGTAGCTTCACAGGCATTGGCCTTCTTCATAGGCACCGGGCCTTCTCCATAGGCACTGGGCCTCGCTCAGGGGTAGAATCTTCGGAGATGTTGAATGTTCCATGCGTTCTGGATGGGTCCCCCCTCCTGGGTCTCCAAGCGTGCGGAGCCGGGCCTAGAAACATGAACAACCTTGAACGGGCCCTCCCACATGGGAGAGAGCTTGTGCAACCCTTCCCTGGAGAGGACCCGTCTGAGCACGAGGTCCCCTACCTCAAGAGTTCTGGGGCAGATGTTGTGGCAGTGGTATCGTCGCAGCGCCTATTGATACCTTGCCGCTTGCAGCGCGGCCTCTCGACGGCATTCCTCCCCCAGCACGAGGTCCGTCCCCCGCATGGCGTCCTGCTGCGTCTCGTCGGACGCCAGGACCCGTACGGAATGACACCTGACCTCGTGAGAGAGGACGGCCTCAGCTCCGTAGACAAGGAAGAACGGGGTCTCGCCAGTCGGCTTGGCCGCGGTCGTGCAGATAGACCACATCATAGGCTGGAGCTCGTCGTACCAACCCCTGCCGCATGCCTCCAGCTTCTTCTTGAAGGTCCTAGTTTTGAGGCCGGTCAGGACCTCCGCGTTGGCTCGCTCAGCTTGGCCGTTGCTCCGGGGGTGTGCTACCGAAGTGTAGCATATATGCGTTCCAAGGTTAGCACAGTACGTTTTGAAGAGATTACAGGTGAATTGCAAACCGTTGTCAGTGATGATGCGGTTAGGCACCCCAAATTGGCTCACGAGGCCCTTGAAGAACTTGACTGCGGAGCCCGCTGGGATGGTGTGGACAGCTTCCACCTCAGCCCACTTGGTGAACCTGTCCACGACAACGTAGAGGTAGCGATAGCCCCGTGGCGCCCGAGGGAACGGGCCCAGAATGTCCATTTCCCAAACTGCGAACGGCCACGAGAGGGGTATAGTCTGCAAACCCCCCCACCGGCTGATGGATCTGCTTGGCGTGGAATTGGCAGGCCTCACAAGCCTTCACCATCTCAACGGAGTCACTGAGTGTTGTGGGCCAATAGAACCCGCTGTGGAACACCTTGCCAACGAGGGTCCGTGATGATGAGTGATGCCCACAGTCTCCACCGTGTATGTCCGCCAGCAGCTCCTTCCCTTGCTCTCTGGAAATGCAAAATAGGGACACGTCATTTGGTCACCTCCGGTAGAGCTCTCCATCCTTGATGCAGTACACCAAGGCCTGCCGCGCCACACGCTCCGCTTCCTCCTCCTTCTTCGGCAGGGTCCCTTGCGTCAAGTAGTTCCTGAGCTCTGCGATCCAACATCCTTCCTGAGGCTCCAACGCTAGGAGCAAGCGCGCCCCTGAGGCCAGGCCGCAGACCAGGGCTCCCTGAGGCAGGCGGCTGAGGGAGCTCTTCTCGAGGTTGCGCCGTGCTTGATAGTGATGGTGTCGCCGAGGGCTTGAAGAGTCGCTCCTCGAAGACGCCAGGCTCCTGAGGTAGCCGCCTGGATGCCCTCTTGGCGATGTCATCAGCCTCTTGATTGGTGCCACGAGGCACATGATGCAACTCCAGCCCCCAGAACTGTTTCTCCATCCTGCGAACCTCCACAAGGTAGGCTTCCATGTGCTCTTCCTTCGGCTCGTATATCTTGTTGGAGAAGTTGACGAGGAGTTGTGAATCGCCCTTGATGATGAGGCGCTTTACCCCCAAGGCGACTGTGGCTTTCAGGCCTGCTATCAGGCCTTCGTACTCTGCTATGTTGTTGGAGACCTTTTCTCCATGCTGGAAACAGAGTTGTACGGCGTAGTAGAGCTTGTCTTGAGTGGGAGATACGAGCACTGCGCCGGCCCCCGCGCCATGTCGGGAGAACGCCCCGTCGAAGTACATGACCCAGCCGTCCGGTGCCTCGCTTCCCGGGGAAAGTGATCGATCCTCGCCAGCCTCGAGGCCTGGTGCCTCTGCCCATTTTGCCACGAAATCTGCAAGTGCAGCCCCCTTGATGACTCTGGTCGTGCTGAATTCTAGCTAAAATGCATGCAGTTCGATGTTCCACTCAGCGACTCTTCTAGCCGAGTTGGGGCTCCTGAGTACCCTTTCCAAGGGGTATGCTGAGATGACCTTGATGGGATGGCCTTGGAAGTAGTCCCGCAGCTTGCGTGAGGCTGCCAATAGCGAGAGCTGGAGTTTTTGAGGCATAGGGTACCGCGCCCTTGCGTCCCGTAGCACCGTGCTGACGAAGTACACGGGGTGCTCGATGAGGTTGAGAGTGCTGGCGCTGCTTGCATCCTCCGGAGGTTGGAGTGCCTTCTGAGACGACGGAGCCCCCAGCGCCTGGTCGCTTGGAGGGGCCTCTTCTGCTCCGACGGTGCTCCCCTGCTGCGGCTGATCCTTTTCGGCTATGGTCTTGGTCTCTTCGAGGCCTTCTTGGCTTTGCTTTACTTCGACCCAGACGGTTGCTGCGGCCTTGGTCCGACGCTCTTCCCTAACCGCCACCAGGGCTGCGCTGGCGGAGTAGGGGGTGGCTGCAAGGTAGAGCACCAGGGGCTCCCGAGGACACAGAGCTACCATCACCGGAGGGTTGGTTAGGTACCTCTTGAGATCATGGAACGCCTTGTCGACCTCTTCAGTCCATTCAAAGGGGCCCTTCTTCTTCATCAGCTTGAAGAAGGGCAGTGCTCGTTCCCCAAGCTTGGAGATGAAGCGTCCTAGCGCGGTCACACGCCCGGTGAGCTTCTGCATTTCTCTGAGGGTCTTCGGCGGGCTCATGTCTTCGACTGCTTTGACTTTCTCCGGGTTGGCCTCGATGCCCCTGTGGGATACGAGGAAGCCCAGGAGTTTGCCCGAGGGGACTCCAAACACACACTTCTCCGGGTTGAGCCGCAGGTCCACCTCATTGAGGCTCGTGAAGGTTTCTTCCAAGTCCTGTATCAGGGTTTTTGCATCCCAAGACTTCACCACAATGTCATCGACGTACGCTTCAACATTCCTCTCGAGCTGCCGGCCCAAGGCGATGTGCATCAGCCGCTGAAAGGTCGCGCCAGCGTTGTGCAACCCAAATGGCATGCATGTATAGCAGTACACTCCACACGGGGTCAGGAAAGCCGTTTTCTGCACGTCTTCTACCGCCATCTTGGTCTAGTGATAGCCCGGGAAGGCATCCAGGAAGCACAACAGGTTGCACTCAGTGGTGGAGTTGACAATCTGGTCGATGCAAGGAAGCGGAAATGGATCCTGCGGGCAGGCCTTGTTGAGGTTGGTGAAGTCGACACACATGTGTTCCTTTCCTCCCTTTTTCGGCACGACCACCAGGTTGGCAAACCAATCTGGGTAGCGGACCTCGCGAATAACCCCTGCCGCCTCTAGCTTACGGGTCTCTTGGACGATGAAAGCTTGTTTCTCAGTGGACTGCCGCCTCGCCTTCTGCTTTACGGGGTGTACGTTGGGGCACACATTGAGGTGATGCTCAATCACACCCCTCGGGACCCCTGCCAGCTGATCAGGTTCCCACGCGAACACCTTCTTGTTCACGTGCAGGAACTTCACCAAGGCCTCCTCCTGCTCGGGCTCGAGGTTGGCGCCTATGGTGAAGGTGGCATTAGTGGACCCGTCCTCGTCGACTGGTACCTGCTTGGTTTCCGCCTTGTCTTGGGTGAATAACTGCTTCATCTTGGCCGATGCAGCCCCCTTGGGCTCAAGGGCGTTAGTGTTGGCGGGATGCGCCACCGCAGCTGTCTTGAAAGCAAGCTTGAGCGCCTGTAGTGCATCTCTTGTGTCTCCCGACACGGTGAGGACGCTGCTACTCCCAGGCATCTTCATGAGGTTGTACGCCGGGTGAGTCCCTGCCATGAACCGGGCGAAGGCCGGGTAGCCGAGGATGGCGTTGTAGGGGAGGCCGATGGGGGCGATGTCGAAGTCGATCAGCTCTGTGCGGAAGTTGTCATAGGTGTCGAAGGTCACCGGGAGGCGAATCTGCCCCAAGGAGGCGGTGGAACCAACACCGACGCCCAAGAAAGGCCTGCTGGGCTGGAGCCGATCTAGTGGCACGTGGAGGAGGCTAAAGGCCTCCACAGAGAGCATGTTGAGGCCAGCCCCGCCGTCGATGAGGGTCCTGGTGATGGCCACTTGGCAGATGGTGGGGGTGCACAGCATTGGGAGCGCACCCGAACCGGCGAGGTTGGAGGTCAGATCGGCCTCGGGCGCCACCCAACCTGGGGGGCTTCTCGGTGCTTGGAGGCGGTGCCGATCTGGCGGGTGAAAGGCTTGACGTGGCGGCTTGAAGGTGGCGCCTGAGAGCCGCCCAAGAGAGCTGCGACGACCGGGGGTACTAGCGCGGCGTAATGGGCGAGGAAGAGGTCACGCAGTTCCCCCAGGAGGCCACGGAGGCCGTCGGTAGGTGGAGCAGCCACATGCGCGGGACGCCGGTGAGGGCCATGGGAAACCAGTTGGCCATCACCCTGTCGTTGCCTCCGGCCTCGAGGACAGCCTCCTCATACGCCAACAGGAAAACCAGTGGATCCGTCGCGCCGTTGTAGCGCGGCGGCATCTCGGGCTTGAACTTGAGCGGCCACTACACCTGCCGCAAGGCAGGGGCCAAGTCTCGGAGCCCCCTGGCCCCAGTGCTGGCATCGGCTGTAGGAGCGGGCAACGCGTCTACGGGGGCGCGATGGGCGTGGGACGACAAACCAGCTGGAGTCAGCGACGGGGTGGCGGTGCGGCCATCGCGCCGCACCGAAGGGTGCAGGGACGAGGCCTGCTGCTCGTTCCCCGCTGGGCCGGTGGCGGCATTGGCGGCAGGCGATGGGGAACGACGAGGGAAACCGCCGACGGGCGCCGTCTGGGCGACATGGGTGGCGAGAGCAGCCCGGCGCTCAGCGCCAGCTCGGCGTGCGTCAGCCATGGACACGGCGGAAGACCACGCGCGACTAGCGGAAGAAAGATTCCGGCGCACCCCTACCTGGCGCGCCAAATGTCGGATTTCGGGTTCCGGCAGACCCTAGAGGTTCGAGCATTGCGGTGCGCACGAAGATCTTTCCCCTACCAGCTCACGCGTCGAAGTCTCGCAATGGATCTAGGCTAGAAAGAAGAACACACAAGGGACACGAGATTTATACTGGTTCAGGCCACCATTGTGGTGTAATACCCTACTCCAGTGTGTGGTGTGGTGGATTGCCTCAGGGGCTGATGATGAACAATACAAAGGGAGAACAGCCTCGCGAGGGGCTGTTCTTGAGCTGGTGCGAACTGCTAGGGTGAGTTCGGTCGCTTCTCCCTAGTCTATGCTTCTTCTTGAGATAGATGCTCGATGTCCCTACTCTGTGGTAGCTAGCCCTATTTATAGAGGGAGGCCCTGGGCCTCTTCCCAAATAATGAGCGGGAAGGGCGCCAAAAATTGGCCATTTTGAAGGGGAACATCTAGTACACTTATCCTGACTAAAGTTGGTCTTCGGCTGCCAAAGGCTCTGATGATGACGCCCATCCTGCCGTTTTGCTGGTCTTGGTCTTGTTGCACCAAAACAGTAACCTTTGACTGATGCCTTGGTCTGTGCTTGCCCCCTTTGCACCGAAAGGGAAACAAGGACATTGCGCAGGCCGGCGCCCGCCTGGCGCCCTCCTGGTCTCGATCATCATGGCTTGCGTCACGGGCTCCTCGGGAGGTACCCTGCCTTGATCTCTCTGCCTCCTCGCGAGCCTGCCTGAGGAGGCTGCTCCTGAGGAAGCTTCCTGTCATCCGTCCCGCAAGGCTTGGCCCCTCGCGAGGGTCTTGAGCTAGAGCTGATGAAGCTGGGCTGCGTTGGGCCCCCACTTGAGCCACGCCGCAGGCCGCAGGCAGGCAAGTCTGGGGACCCCCGTTCCCAGAACACCGACAACATCTTTGTCCAAACCTTGCCATTGCATTGATAACCATCATAGCCCATCTGTTGCGTTGCTTACCCATCGAGAGTAGCCATTGAGTATTGGCGGCAACGTGACTTGTGCACATTAGTGATCATACTCCATAGAAAACATACCTTACCATAGTGGTGCATATGTTGGCATCAACTTTTGTGTCACAAAGATGTCATCGCATACACAATTGCTATCTTGGTTCGTGAAGTTTTGCATGAGAAAAGAGCTCAAAAGTGAAAGAGCCAACCAAGCTTTTAAGCAAAGAGGAACGATAAGCAAAGAGCTTATAAGCAAGAACCATAGCATCATACTACATTAAGATTGTCATATACGATCATCTTGGATCATAGCACCGACATACCATACGTATAGCATACTTGGGATAGAGGTCATTGCATTTTTGCTTAGTAGGTTGTGCACAAGTTACGTATCCGCCTATTGTGCAATCGTGCTAGCGTCTCTCGTGTATTGTGCAACAAGAGCATTTTCGTGGATTCCACATTTTGGCTCACTTTTGTTTGCACAATCCCATTTATCTATTTGCGTGTGTGTTTCCGTGTACCTCCACTTGCTTGGTCTACTTGTTGCATTTGCAAATTTGTCAATCTTTTCCAACATTATTGAAGCTCACTTACAGTTGCATCAAATTTTGTGCCACCATCCTAACCAAGCTCCACCATAAGCTTTTGTTTGTGTAGGTGTGAGAACTGACAAGAATTGGTACCAATAGTGCTTTTTCATTGTCCGCATTTGAGTGAACTTGATTCATCATCAACATCGGTCAAGGTACATTGGTATAAGTTTTTCTCCTTCTACCACTCACATTTTTCTTCGAATGATGGATAGGCCAAGTACTTCTACCAACCCACTCTTCATCGAGCAAGACGACGACATGTCATCATACGTCAGCAAGAGCCACCTCTTTGGTGCACAACGAGCGTTGCATCAAGAGCAACAAGCTACGACCGACCACATCGGCAACCTCGCCACCGACTTGCGACTCTCCGAGCAACATGCCAAGGACTACTTCAACAACAAGCTCGACACTCACAAGCAAGAGAATGATGCAAGGATGGACGAGATCCGCGCCTTGTTGGTCAACCGTCCTCCTTCAACTTCTTCATACTCAAGACGAAGCCGCTCAAGTCGACACTCCGACGACACCTTCTCCGGATCAAGTACACCGACGTCGAACACTCTTCGACGAGCCGCGCATCAAGATAGCAATCCGCTACATGACAAGCATTCACAAGAGCAAGTCGATGAGCAAGTACTTCGTCCTCAACCACACCAAGTTGCGTTTGCTCAAGCTCAAGAACGACAACGTCTATGTCGCAAAGAGGAAGAACGAGCGCATCTACATCAAGAGGAACAAGACGCCGAGGATCAACGTTTTCAACAACAACAACGTGAAGCACAAGCTCTTGAGGCGCAACGTGCCCTTCAAGAATCAAGTCAAGCTATCGCCAACCGCAACCGAGATCAGCGCAATCAAGAGCAAGCACTTCGAGAAGAAATCCAAGAGCGGAACTACCAACCACGCGTGCAATGTCAAGTTGCTCAAGCTCCTCCACAAGCTAGATAGGCTCCTCCACAACGTCAAGTTCAACAAGAGCAAGTTGATCATGGACTTCCTCCGCGCCAAGAGCAACATGATGATGATTATTCGCCAAGTCAAGGGCGTCATCATCACCATCACCAACAACACAATGAAGAGCAACACTATGGCAAGATAAAATTCACAATGCCCAAGTTCAATGGAAGCAATGATCCAGAAGAATACCTCTCATGGGCATTGAAGGTCAACAAAATCTTTTGTTTGCACAACTATGAGGAATAGAAGAAGATCGCTATGGCATCACTTGAGTTCCAAGATTATGTGCTCATATGGTGGGAACAAGTCCTTGAGCGCCGACAAGCAAGAGGTGAACCACCAATCACCACTTGGGCTCAAATGAAGAATGTCATGCGAGCAAATTTTGTGCCCACCTACTACAACCGCGATCTCTTCAAGAAACTGCAACTCCCCAAGCAAGGAACAAAGAGTGTTGAAGAATACTACAAGGAAATGGAGATAGCCATGATTCAAGCCAATGTCAAGGAAGATGATGAGCAAACTATGGCACGTTTCTTGAATGGACTCAATCATCCCATCAAGAAGATTGCCGACTTCCAACCCTACTCCAACCTCATTGAGCTCATGCATGAAGCTACAAAGGCCGAACGTCAAGTGCAAGATGACTTCAAGTACGCCAAGTACTCATCCAAGACCTACGGCTTCTCCAACAACCAAGCTTCAACGACTCCTCCAATTTCTACCTCAACCAAGCCATCTTCAAGCAACAACGACAAGTCAAGTTACAACAAAACTTCGACAAGCTCGAGTCGTCTTCCTCCTACTACAAGTAAATTCAAGTCACGCATTTCATCATCTACTCCGACCGATGAGACTATCAAGACAAGCTCCTTCAAGTGTTTCACTTGCGGCAGCCAAGGCCACAAGTCCTATGAATGCACAAACAAGCGCACCATGATCCTCAACGATGATGGAACCTATGACTCCATGAGTGACGAGGAGATGGAAGCCCTTGAGAAAGTGGCCATGCACCGGCTCGTGAACGAGGATGAAGATGATCAAGTCTTTTGTGATGAGGATTTGAGCCCCTTTCTCATTGTCTCCAAAGTCTTGACTCTTCAACATCAACAAGAAGAAGACTGTCGGTGTCAAAACCGGTGGATCTCGGGTAGGGGGTCCCGAACTGTGCATCTAGGCGGATGGTAACATGAGACAAGGGACACGATGTTTTTACCCAGGTTCGGGCCCTCTCGATGGAGGTAAAACCCTACTCCTGCTTGATTAATATTGATGATATGGGTAGTACAAGAGTGGATCTACCACGAGATCAAGGAGGCTAAACCCTAGAAACTAGCCTATGGTATGATTGTTGTAATGGTTGTTTGTCCTCCGGTTTATATAGACACCGAAGAGGGCTAGGGTTACACAGAGTTGGTTACAATGGTAGGAGATCTACATATCCGTATTGCCAAGCTTGCCTTCCACGCCAAGGAAAGTCCCATCCGGACACGGGACGAAGTCTTGAATCTTGTATCTTCATAGTCTTGGAGTCCAGCCGATGATGATAGTACAGCTATCCGGACACCCCCTAGTCCAGGACTCCCTCAGTAGCCCCCGAACCAGGCTTCAATGACGACGAGTCCGGCGCGTATATTGTCTTCGGCGTTGCAAGGCGGGTTCTCCTCCAAATTCCATGTGCTTGCCGAATAGTGTCTGGCTTCCTTACAGATGTTGTGCTCCTTGGTTTCCACGCCCAATAATGGCCCTCTTCCACGTGTCGCATGAATGCGAAAGGCCAGGGTATTTTTATATTTTACCCCCTAGCTGCGCAAATAACCTGCCTATAAGAGAGGCAAGAATCCAGATCCAAATCACACCATCTTCCTTCCGCGAGTACTCATCGGAGCGCTTATGACCAAAAATCCATTCTATCATGGACCATCGACGCGGCTCCTCCTCTCGCGCTCCTAGCCCTCAGCCAGGAGATTGGAGGAGATGTTCAGTTCTGCACAATGAGCTGGTGACGCTCCAAGCCGAGGGATACCTTCCTCCGGCCTTTATGGTCCCGGTTCGAGCCGGGCTGGCCACCTACAAAGGTGTGAAAGCAAGCGGAGGCCACCCCTAGTCCCTCCAAAGGAGAGCGGGTGTGCTTCGTCCCTTATCTAATAAGGGAGCTCGGATTTCCCATACACCCGTTTCTCCTGGGGCTTCTGGAGTTCTATGGACTCCAGCTTCATCACCTCACGCCCGCCTCTATTCTGCACATCGCGGGTTTCGTAGATCTTTGCGAGTTGTTCCGGGGCATCGAGCCCCATTTTGCGCTGTGGAAGAGACTATTTTGCCTCGTACCCCGTTCTCACGAGGGGTCAATATATGAAGTGGGCGGAGCCGAAATATGGCGCATCGCCGGGACCGGATATCTATCCGGAACACCAAAGAAGGCGTCCGAAGACTGGCCCTAGGAATGGTTTTATGTGGAAGATGCCCCACTGCCGGACCCAGTGCGGATTGGCCTCCCGGAGTTTACCAAGGCTCCTCTGAAGAAACGCCTAAGTTGGCGCCCGCGGAGCCCTCAATAGGAGGAAGACAGGAGCGTCCATTATTTGATGGGCCGGATTAGGTTACTGGCCCATTCCGGATTGACCATGATTGGAGTCATGGCCACGTGCATTATGCGAGGGGTGCAGCCGCTCCAATATAGGGGCCACCCCATGTGGGACTTCAACGGGGAGAATGATGCCACCCGTCATGGCCGTATGGGGCCAGGATCGGCCGCGGATCTGGTGAAGATTCTGTCCGGCCTGTACAAGGGGGAGAAGGAGGACTTCCTCCAGACGAGCCCACTGAATGGGTTCTCCATGAATAACCCTCGGAGCTAGGTAAGCGGACGTTTATTTATCTGACCCATGCTTTCAAAGTTAAGTACCTTACTTTATGATTTTGACGTAGGAACTACGTCGGGATGTGGAGGACATACACAGTCCGGCTCCACAACCCGAGGATCCGGGAAGATCCCTTGATCCGGCTTCCGAAGAGGATCCGGACATAAAGGTGGAGCTAATTGACGGGGTGTTCCACCAACTCAGCATGGATAATGCTCTAGTCGCCATTACGGCTGACTACCCCGGCTTATCTCCGGCTTCCCAGGTAATTATGACCGAAGTCCTGACACCATTATTTCGTCCTTGCGTATTTCTGACCACCGTATACAACGGTGTCTCGCAGGTGGTTCCTTCATGGCGGGAAGCCGAACCCGCGGCGGCTGACCAACAAGGGTCAGTCCGGCCCAGCAGGCGGAAGAGGGGTGCGGTGCAAATCGAAACGTCACCGCAATGGTATAGATCGCGACCGTTATTTAGGGAAAAGATTCCTAGGAGGTGTATCAATGCTCATGACTTTTCCAGGAGAAAGAGCGCTCGCCGGACTGTGCCCAAAGAGGTTTCCAACCAAGCCTCTGCCAGCCAGGCTCCACCACCTGGTCCGGAGGGGGAGGCGAGCGCAAGGCGTGAGATGGGTACTCCTCCGACGGAGGATGCCGACAGGCTATCCGCCACCAGGTCTGAGGTGGAGAGCGCCATGAATCATAGGCGCCTCCGGATAGTACTACGTGACGTGTGTTTCTCCCCAGAGGCATTGAATGCCTTTAACGCGGGAGACGCGCACCTCCGTTCCGCTCAAGATGGTTTAACCAGAGCCACGGAGTAGTATGTAAAAGACATACGGGTAAGGGGTTTTAATAGTTGTATATGCTAGTAGCCCCCGAGTCTTAAAGTAGTTAAAATAACTGATTTAAGGCTCATTTAATATGCAGGATCTGACGGAGAAGAACACCCAATTGTCCCAGGAGCTACAAGAGTGCAAAGCCCAACTTGAGGCCGCACTAGCTGCCGCAGGAGGAGGCACAGAGACCCCCTCTGGTAACACATTATTTCAAAAAGATAAGCGGTGTGCGGCATGCGTATAAGTCTGACAATGATATTGCAGATGTTGCCGGACTGGATCCGGACAAGCAACAGCTACTGTGCCAGCTGAAAGCCGGCGAGAGGGTGCTTATGAAGGTGCAGCAGGAGAGGAATAAACTCCAAGATGCCCACACCTAGCTTGGAGAAGAGCTAAAAGGTGTTCGGGCCCAGCTGTCTGGCTCCGTGAAGGAGAATCAGCGGCTTCGTCGCGGCATCTATAGTAAGTGCTTGAGCAAACTCTTTTGAAAATAAGAGTTCGGCGAGGAAGTCAATTGACAGAAATATGTCTGTAGGTGTGCTCACAGGTCGCCCTGCGGAGGAAATGCCCGGTTCAACGGGTGACCAACCTCCCGAGCTGGCACAACTGCTTGAACGTGTTCGGCAGGCGATGAGTGGTGTCGTCCAGGCCTTATGGCCGTCCGTCTCCCTACCCGAGGGCCTTGGAGAGCTTGTAGAGAAGCTTCAGGGAGCACGGTAGCGCTTCCGTTTATGGAAGATGTCGGCCTGCCGTCAAGGTGCCAGGGAGGCCTGGGCCATGGTGAAGACGCGGTACAAGAAGGCGGATCCAAACCACATGGCCGAGGTCGGACCTGTGGGGCCCGATGGGAAGGAGATCCCTGTGAGCTTAGTGTACGGCCAAGTAGAGTTGGCCGCTAAGTATTCCCAACGGGACTGTAAATTAGACAGCCTGTTAGACGGGATTGAGGAGGAGTACAGTCAGTCGATTTGACGATGTATTTAAAATGACATGTAAAATGCCTTCTAGCTGGATTGTAGATCTTTTGTCTTTGCCGACCTTTTCGCTTCAACCTCGGGACCCTAGAGTCCGGAGTGTGTCCGAATACCTTCTCAGTTATGAAAATAACGGGGCATGCATGGAGACCAGGCGTAGGGGTCATTAGTGCTTTATCAGACAAGTGCCCAACTAGTTTTGTTATATTACATGGTTAGTAAGAATCATCTTCCAGGGAGAATAGTTCCGTTAAGGGTTCCTTTCCCTGGGAGGCATGCCCTAAAGTGCATGTCCGGACTGCGAAAAGAGCAGGAAAACATCTGGGGGCAGATAAATAAATAGGTAAAAAATCATCTTTCAAGTCACCGACCGAATATTCCCTTAAGAACGCTAGCTTTCGGCCTCACCCCGTCTGAGGTACACATCCGGCTGACCCGGCAGTAGCAATCGCAGAGGTGCTCCCTTTACCTCCTAGCCGAACAATCGGGAACGTAGGGGTAAGCACAGGAGCCAGGCAACCCAGCTTGGCCAAAACTTAAGTCATATCGATGCATATAGTGGTGAATAAAAGGTACATGCGGAAGTTTGACACATGTGTTGGGCATAAAGTCCGTGTAAGTAAGCTTCTGTTAAAGAAGCCCTCGGGTATAATGAGTGCGGGTAGCACATCAAGTGTGTGCGAACAATGCGCAAATCGGCCCTCAAGGGCTTTTGTGAAAAAGGTGGGAGAAAAGAGAGAAACAAAAGACAGATGAAGTGTAAAAATGTGGACAGAGGAAGGAGACGAACTCTGAGTCCGGCGCTAGGCGTAGAATCTTCGGAGGCGGGCTGCGTTCCATGGGTTCGGCTCGAGTCGGTTGTCCGATGCGTTTCGTAGATGGTATGCTCCGCCGGTCAGAACTTGGTCGATGATGAAGGGACCTTCCCATTTGGGCTTGAGTTTGTCCTTTTTCTTGTCCGGCAGGCGTAGAGCTAGTTCGCCAACATTGTAAGTTTTAGCCCGTACTTCTCTGCTTTGATATCTTCGAGCCTGCTGCTGATAGAATGCGGAACGAGCCTTTGCCACGTCGCGCTCCTCCTCTAATGCGTCCAAGCTGTCCTGCCGATCCAACTCGGCTTCTCTTTCTTCGTACATGCGCACTCGAGGTGAGTCATGAATTATGTCGCAGGGCAAAACTGCCTCTGCGCCGTATACCATAAAGAATGGTGTGAACCCGGTAGTACGATTTGGCGTGGTCCGCAGCCCCCAGAGTACGGAGTCAAGCTCCTCTACCCAGTGCGTGTTAGATTCCGTAAGGGACCGCACTAATCTGGGTTTGATGCCGCTCATGATTAGACGATTTGCACGTTTAACTTGACCGTTGGTTTGAGGGTGATAGACTAAAGCGTAGTCGAGCTTAATGCCCATATTTTTGCACCAGAGTTTAACCTCGTCGGCAGTGAAGTTCGTGCCATTATCGGTGATGATGCTATGGGGGACACCGTAACGGTGTACTACCCCGGATATGAAGTCTAACACTGGTCCGGATTCGGCCGTTTTAACTGGCTTGGCCTCTATCCATTTGGTGAATTTGTCCACCATGACCAATAGGTATTTTTGCTTGTGGGTTCCCCCTTTAAGGGGTCCGACCATGTCAAGCCCCCAGACCGCAAACGGCCAGGTGATGGGTATAGTTTTGAGGGCGGTGGGTGGCATGTGGCTCTGATTAGCAAAGAGCTGGCAACCGACGCATCGTTGGACTAAGTCCTGAGCATCTGCCCGGGCCGTCGGCCAATAAAATCATGTACGGAAGGCCTTACCTACGAGGGCCCGAGCTGCAGCGTGGTGTCCGCCTAGTCCGGCGTGAATTTCAGCCAGAAGATTTCGCCCTTCCTCTTCGGAGATACACCTTTGAAGGACTCCGGTTGCGCTTTTTTATAAAGTTCCCCCTCATGGACCTTGTAGGCTTTAGATCGCTGAACTATGCAGCGGGCCTCATTTTGGTCTTTGGGAAGTTCCTGCCTAATTAAGTAGGCTAAGAATGGTTCCGTCCACGGGGCAATGCCTGCCATTATTTCGTGTGCGGAAGGTGTTATGTCATTGGCTGAGCCACCGATTGTGTCAGAATGTTCGGTGTTGGGCGGTGCTGTTGGTTCCGGATTGTTGTTTCCGGACTCCTCTTCCCATACTACGAATGGCTTAAAGAGCCGCTCCAGGAAGATGTTTGGAGGGACGGCATCGCGTTTTGCGCCAATGCGTGCCAACACGTCGGCTGCCTGGTTATTATCCCGGGCTACATGGTGGAATTCGAGTCCTTCGAACCGAGCTGACATTTTTAAGACGGCGTTATGGTATGCTGCCATTTTCGGATCTTTGGCATCGAAGTCTCCGTTTACTTGTGATATTGCGAGGTTTGAATCCCCGCGTACCTCGAGGCGTTGAATGCCCATGGAGATTGCCATCCAGAGACCGTGCAGAAGGGCCTCGTATTTGGCTGCGTTGTTGGAGTCAGTGTACATTATTTGAAGTACGTATTGGACTATGTCTCCGGTTGGGGACGTCAGAACGACGCCAGCCCCCAAGCCGGCCAACATTTTAGAGCCGTCGAAATGCATGATCCAATTGGAGTATGCGCCATACTCTTTAGGGAGTTCGGCTTCAGTCCATTCAGCGATGAAGTCAGCCAGGACTTGCGACTTTATAGCTCGCCATGGTTTATAGGTTATGTCAAATGGTAAGAGCTCAATGGCCCATTTTGCAATCCTGCCCGTCGCGTCGCGGTTGTTTATGATGTCGTTGAGGGGTACTTCGGAGGCCACTGTTATCGAACACTCTTGAAAGTAGTGTCGCAGCTTCCGAGATGCCATGAACACCGCATATGCTATCTTTTGATAATGCGGGCACCGGGACTTGCAGGGAGTTAAGACAGTGGATACGTAGTACACTGGTTTTTGAAGAGGGAATTTATGCCCTTCTGTTTCTCGTTCGACGACGAGCACCGCGCTTACTACTTGATGTGTTGCCGTGATATATAACAACATTGGTTCGCCCAGGTTAGGCGCGGCCAGGACCGGATTCGTTGCCAATATGGCCTTTATTTCTTCGAGTCCGGCAGTGGCAGCATCCGTCCACTCGAAGTGTTCGGTGCGCCTGAGGAGGCGATAGAGGGGCAATGCCTTTTCTCCCAAATGGGAGATGAAGCGGCTTAGAGCTGCCACGCATCCAGTCAATTTTTGTATTTGTTTGAGGTCTTTTGGAATATCCAGCTGTGACAGAGCTCAGATCTTGGCTGGGTTTGCTTCAATTCCTCTACCAGATACAATGAAGCCCAGGAGCTTTCTGGCTGGTACGCCGAAAACGCATTTTTCCGGGTTCAGCTTAATGTCATATGCTCGGAGGTTGTGGAATGTGAGCCTCAAATCGTCTACTAGAGTTTCGACGTGTTTGGTTTTGACGACCACGTCGTCTACGTATGCCTCTACTGTTTTGCCAATCTGGGTAGCCAGGCATGTCTGAATCATGCGCTGATATGTTGCGCCAGCGTTTTTGAGTCCGAAGGGCATCGTGTTGAAGCAGAATGGTCCGTATGGAGTAATGAATGCTGTTGCGGCTTGGTCTGCCTCCGCCATCTTGATTTGATGGTAGCCAGAGTATGCGTCGAGGAAGCACAACGAATCGTGCCCTGTAGTAGCATCGATTATTTGATCGATGCGGGGAAGGGGGAAATGATCCTTTGGGCAAGCCTTGGTCTTTAAAATCGACACATAGGCGCCAGGATTTGTCCTTCTTTGGTACCATCACCAGGTTTGCTAGCCAGTCCGGATGTTTGATGTCTCTGATGAATCCGGCTTCCAGTAATTTGGCTAGCTCCTCTCCCATTGCCTGTCTTTTGGGTTCGGAAAATCTCCGAAGAGCCTGTTTGTCTGGCTTGAATCCTTTTAGGATGTTTAGGCTGTGTTCTGCCAATCTGCGTGGGATTCCTGACATATCTGAAGGGTGCCAGGCAAAGATGTCCCAATTCTCTCGAAGGAATTCTCGTAGTGCGGCATCTACGTCGGGGTTTAACTGTGCCCCAATGGAGGCCGTCTTTGTTGGGTCCGTTGGATGGACCTGGAATTTGACTATTTCGTCCGCTGGTTTAAAAGAGGTGGACTTGGATCTCTTATCAAGTATCACATCATCCCTGTTCACCGTAGAGCGCAGCACAGTGAGTTCCTCCGCTGCTAGGGCCTCGGATAGTGCCTCTAGGGCTAATGCGGTTGTCTTGTTTTCGGCACGGAGTGCTATGTCCGGATCACTGGCAAGGGTGATGGTTCCATTGGGCCCGAGCATTTTAAGCTTCATGTACCCGTAATGGGGTATGGCTTGGAAAATTGTGAATGCCTCTCGTCCTAATAAAGCGTGATATCTGCTGCTCAACGGGGCCACTTGGAACGTGACCTCCTCAGACCTGTAATTCTCCGGCAAGCCGAACACCACATCGAGTGTGATTTTTCCTGTGCAGCGTGCTTCCCGGCTAGGGATTATCCCTCTAAAGGTTGTGCTGCTTCGCTCAATACGGCTCCAGTCTATTTCCATTTTTCGAAGGGTTTCCTCGTAGATGAGGTTTAATCCGCTGCCGCCGTCCATGAGCACTTTCGTAAGACGAAAACCATCCACTATTGGGCTAGTGCTCGGGTAGTTCGGAATTTAGGTTCGTCGCTCGCATTGAAGGTGATAGCCGTGTCGCTCCATGGATTTGTTGTTGCTACTTGGTAGACTTCGGCGAGGCTGCGGATTGTTCGTTTCCGCATATTATTTGATGCGAAAGTCTCGAAGACTGTTGACACCGTACTGGTACTGTTGGAGTGGTTCTCCGGGGCTAGAAGCTCTTCGCCACTTTTGGCCACCTGCCGCAGTATCCAACATGCTCGAAGGCTATGTGTTGGAGTGGCGCCCTCTGTACTGTGAATTTTACAGGGTCCGCTGAGCCATCCCTCCAGTATGGTTTCGTGCCCTTTATGGCGTTCTTGCTTTTTGGTTTTTGAGCCGGGTGCCTGAGCATGATGCACCCTTTTGTTTCGGACTAGGGTTGTATTCGGAGCCGGATTGTACCAAAACTTAGTTTCGGTTTTCCGGAAACTCTCCATCGCACAGTACTTTTGTACTATGGACGCCAAGTCGGCGAAGAGTGTAATTTCACGACGACTTACAGCGTTCAAGATTCCCTTGTCCGTGCAATTATTGCAGAAAATTGAAATTGTGTTTTCCTCACGGCAGTCTTTTATCCTGTCCATAACCTGGAGGAATCTGGCCCAGTAATGATGTACTGTTTCAGCGGGATGTTGCCGGATTAGGGATAGATCGCATATGTTTGGGTGGGTGGGTGGAATTGAGTCCGGAACCCAGCCCATCTCGAGGCTCAAGGGCCGAAAAGTTTCCGAATTTGGAAGCTTGGATTGCTGGACGTCGTCCAACGGGTCTGGTTCGCTGCCTGACTTTAGGTTCAGTGCTTGATCGACGTCCGTCCCTCTGCGGGAATCCGACATGGAGGGTTCGGGAGTCTGGACATAACTAGTTTTTAATACAGAAGAAGAGTCGCCGCGTTGTTCCTCTACCACCGCAACGTGGTGGGTAACCTGGGGAGAGTTAATCTCGCTTAGATCGGTTTTAAGCCCAATCTGATTGTAGTCTGTAGCGACTCCCAGGGCGGCGATGCGATCCAAGAGCTCGTTTACGGACGAGAGCTCCACTGGATCCAGCTGCTCGGCAAATTTCGAGTTGACGTGAAGATTGCTTTTCATGACCCGAGAGGTCATCGTCGAAGCGGTGGCCGAACAGGCGGTCATGAGAAAACCACCTAGCCGGATAGTTTGGCCAGCGGCTAAGGCTCCTTTGGCGATGGTACCGTCTTTAAAGACGGGAAGAGGCATCCTTCCTGATCGTGACGGCACAGAGGAACTCTCAATGAAAGCACCAATGTCGGTGTCAAAACTGGCGGATCTCGGGTAGGGGGTCCCGAACTGTGCGTCTAGGCGGATGGTAACATGAGACAAGGGACACGATGTTTTTACCCAGGTTCGGGCCCTCTCGATGGAGGTAAAACCCTACTCCTGCTTGATTAATATTGATGATATGGGTAGTACAAGAGTGGATCTACCACGAGATCAAGGAGGCTAAACCCTAGAAGCTAGCCTATGGTATGATTGTTGTAGTGGTTGTTCGTCCTACGGACTAAAACCCTCCGGTTTATATAGACACCGGAGAGGGCTAGGGTTACACAGAGTTAGTTACAATGGTAGGAGATCTACATATCCGTATTGCCAAGCTCGCCTTCCACGCCAAGGAAAGTCCCATCCGGACATGGGACGAAGTCTTCAATCTTGTATCTTCATAGTCTTGGAGTCCGGCCGATGATGATAGTCCGGCTATCCGGACACCCCCTAGGCCAGGACTCCCTCAAAGACCAAAGATGCCACATCTTCCACACAAAGGCCGGCATCAATGGAAGGTCCGTCAAGGTCATCGTCGATGGAGGTAGTTGTCAAAACTTGGCAAGTGAAGAACTATGCTCCAAGCTTCAATTGGTCAAGATGAAGCACCCGCACCCATACAAAGTCCAATGGCTAAGTGACTCCGGCACTATACAAGTTGAGCATACGGTCCAAGTCTCCTTCAAAATTGGTGCATATGAGGACACTTTGGAGTGTGATGTCGTCCCGATGTCCGTTTGCCACCTCCTTCTTGGTCGACCATGGCAATTCGACCATGGTGTCATCCACAACGGGCGTACCAATCACTATAGCTTCAAGATGAAAGGGAAGGAGTATGTGTTACGACCTATGTCACCTAGTCAAGTGATAGCCGACAAGCAAGCCACCCATCATGGAGAGAAGAGTGAGAAAGTGATCCACCAAAAAGTGAGTGAGAGCCACAAGCCAAACTTGAGCACCTCTTCGGCTAGAGAGAAAAACCTAGTCCTATTTGCCACCAAAAGTGAGATGAGAGAAGTGTATGAGAACCCATCGAGTGTTATGCACTTTGTACTTGTGTGCAAGGATGGAGACACAAAAACTAACACCTCTGACGATCTAAATTGAGTGTTTCAATCTCTTTTGCAGGAATTCCAAGATGTTTTCCCCGATGAGCTACCTCCGGGTCTACCACCTCTATGAGGCATTGAGCATCGAATCGACCTCATCCCCAGCGCGCCCCTACCAAACAAATTTCCATACCGCGTCAACCCCAAAGAAACTAAGGAGATCCAACGACAAGTACAACAACTAATCGACAATGGTCATGTACGTGAAAGCTTAAGCCCTTGTGCCGTTCCCGTTATACTTGTGCCCAAACAAGATGGTAGTTTTTGCATGTGTTCCGATTGTAGACCTATAAATGCTATTATCGTTCGCCATAGGCATCCCATTCCTCGCCTAGATGATATGCTTGATGAACTTAGCGGTGCCGCCTTTTTCTCAGAAATTTATCTTAAAAGTGGCTATTATCAAATCCGCATACAAGAGGGTGAGGAGTGGAAAATCGCTTTCAAAACCAAATTTGGCTTGTACGAGTGGTTGGTCATGCCTGTGGGGTTATCGGAAGCTCCCGGTACTTTCATGAGACTTATGCATTTTGTGCTTCGTCCTTATATTGGAGTCTTTGTTGTCATTTACTTTGATGATATTCTTGTGTTAAGCAAATCCATGAAAGAGCATCTAAAGCATGTTCGGGTTGTTTTGCAAACATTTTGCAAGGAACGTCTTTATGCCAACAGGAAAAAGTGTACGTTTGGTGTTGACAAACTTGTTTTCTTGGGTTTCGTTGTCTCTTCCAAGGGTGTCCATGTTGACGAATCTAAAATTCAAGCAATTAAAACTTGGCCCCAACCCACCAATTTGCAACAAGTGCGTAGTTTTCTTGGCCTTGCGGGTTTTTATCGTCGCTTTGTGAAGAATTTTAGCACTATTACCGCTCCTTTGCATGCCTTGAGTAAGAAGAATGCTCCTTTTGTTTGGGGATCTTTGCAATCTACCGCCTTTGATGAGCTCAAGTCTTTGCTTACTCATGCTCCGACTCTTGCTTTGCGCAACTTTGACAAAACTTTTGAGGTTCATTGTGATGCAAGTGGTACCAGAATTGGTGGAGTTTTTGATGCAAGAAAAATGAGCCATTGCATACTTTAGTGAAAAACTCTCCGGTGCTCAACTTAACTATCCCATCTATGACAAAGAATTGTATGCTTTAGTGCGTGTGCTACATGTTTGGGAACATTATGTTAGACCTCATGAGTTTGTCATACATACCGATCATGAAACGCTTAAATACTTAAAAGGACAAACTAAATTAAACAAGCGTCATGCCAAATGGAGTGAATTTATTGAATCTTTCCCATATGTGATCAAGTACATTAAGGGTAAGGAAAATGTAGTTGCTGGTGCACTTTCATGCATATGTACGCTTGTCACTAAACTTGAGTTGAACGTTATTGGCTTTGACCACATAAAATACTTGTATGCTAATGATCCATCTTTTGCTACTCCTTATGCTAAATGTTTGACGCATACATCTTGGGAACAATATTACATAAAAGATGATTATCTTATGAGAGATAATAAACTTTGCATTCCCGAGTGTTCTCTTCGTTTGCTCCTTCTGCAAGAAGCTCATGGAGGCGGACTCATGGGACATTTTGGACGCGACAAGACTTTCGCCATGCTCTCCAAGAACTACTTTTGGCCCAAGATGTTCCATGACATTTCATGCTTCACCAACCGATGCTCTACATGTCGCAAAGCTAAGTCTAAAGCTCAATCCCATGGTCTTAGCATGGATTTCGTACTTGGTTTCCTAGAACTCAAAATGGAAAGGATTCCGTGTCTGTTGCTGTGGACCGATTTTCTAAGATGTCACATTTCATCCCTTGCAACAAGATAGACGATGCTTCACACGTTGGAAATCTCTTTTGTAGGGAAATCTTGTGCCTCCATGGAGTACCAAAGACAATATACTCCGACCACGACGTCAAGTTCTTGAGTTACTTTCGAAAGACGCTATGCGCCAAGCTCGGAATCAAGCTCTTGTTCTCATCCGCATACCATCCTCAAACCGACGGCAAAACGGAGGTGACGAACCGCACGCTATCCACTCTACTTCGCGTGTTGATCAAGAAGAACATCAAGGAGTGGGAGGAGTGTCTACTCATCGCCGAGTACGCCTACAACCGTGCAAGACATTCAATGACCGGCAAGTCCCCTTCGAGGTCGTCTACGGCTTCAACCCATTGTCCCCATTGGACATTCTACCTCTTCCTCTACAAGAGCGCACCAACCTCGACGCAAGTGCCCGTGCAAGCTACATCAAGAAGATGCATGAAGATACAAGGCACACCATCGAGCGCCAAGTACAACGACTAGCGACCAAGCTCAACGTCAACAAGCAACCCATGATATTCAACATCGAAGATCTCATGTGGCTACACCTTCGAAAGGACCTCTTCCCCAATGAACGCAAGTCCAAACTTCTACCTCAAGCCGATGGACCCTTCAAGGGGCTAGCACGCTACAACGACAACGCTTACAAGATCTACCTCCCGCGCAACAAGTACAACGTGAGCGACATCTACAACGTCAAATATCATTCGCCATACCATGGTGATGAGGCTTTTGATCCGAGGTCGGATCTTTCCCAAGGGAGGGGAGATGATGCGGAGCATCCCGTGATCATCCCCATGGACACCACCTCGACTATCCAAGCTCCAAGTGGACCCTTGACAAGAGCAAGGGCTCGTGCTTTTCAATCCGAGGTGACATCACTCCTACTTGAGTTCCCCTTTTCTTCCGTGAGACATGGCTACTGCCTAAGTCCGAGATGCTATGCGTGATCAGGTACAACGCTCAAGCCATGGAGCCAAGAGCTGAAGAAGAAACGACAGGCGTCAACTCTCTGGACAGCCCAGAACTTCCGGCTAGAGCCCGTAACTTCCGGCCCCCGGAACGTTCGGCCTACCCGGAGCTTCCGGCCTCCGACGACATCGACCCGCACGGGCGTGCCATCTCTCTGGTTAGCCCGGAACCTGCCCGGAACTCGGCCCGGACCTTCCAGTCCCCGGAACCTCCAGCCCGCCCCGACCTTCCGGCCCCCGGACGCCAGCCCAGCTTCACGCACGCCAACTCTCTGGTTAGGCCGGACCCTGCCCGGACCCTCCATCGCTCGGATCTTCCGGCCCCGCCCGGAACTTCCGGCCCTGCCTGCGCACAGCCACTTGGGCCGAGGCCCGTGTACCCTTTCGCCCCGTAAACTATATATACTCTTCTCCTACCTACGTTTTAGGGTTAGCATTGTGATAGCTCACTTGAGATAGAGAATTGCTCATCCGTAACGGATCTACTCCTCGTGAGGAACCGCTCCTCTTTGGAGAATATCCATCCGGATTCAAGGCCTCCATCCGGAGAAGACAATCAAGACCTCCTCACGGAGAACAACGGTTACTCTTGTATCGTCCCTTGTTGACTTTGGATCTTGTGTTACTTTGTGCCTCGATGATCTAGCACTTGTGTGATCAATTTCGTGTCGGTTGAGTGTTTATCTTGTTTTCCCCTCGTGATTTCCCTCGTGTTCTTCCGCGCGTTCTTCGTGTCCCCCGTAGGATCCTCTCCAAACATGAAAGATCGGCCCCTAGGGTTCCGCCCTACATCACGTAGGCCCTACCACGCTGGAGCTTGGTCAAAGAGAACGGCGGGTACCGCAGATCGGGATGTGCTGCCTCGACGCCTTCGAAGAGAGAAATGATGCACATCCTCACTTTCCATCTGCGGACGGGATGCGGCCGGATCAGTGACCAGTGGTGAGAGAGAGAGGGGCCACCGCCACCTTGTGTAACATACTGTGAAGAGAGACAAACCCCGACAGGCAGGCTCCAGTGTATATAGTGGAGCGGACTACTTATTTCTCCATCACAATCGTTTTATACTCTTTGTACGTGCCATTGAGCAATATAACCTCCATAAGTAAACAACCCCAACACACTCTCAAATTAGCAAGTGAGCTGCCATTTCATACAGAAATGAGCTCCACCGTGTACCCGCGTGGGTGTGGCTGGGCACGAAGCGTGAATACGTGCACCTATTCTCTTTGTGTACATACACCACCTATGTGAGTGTGAGAGAGAGAGATACAAACCTAGAGAGAGATGGTGTGTGGGTGCGTGAGTGTTTTTTGGATGCGTGAGAGATAGACAGGGAATATGTGTCGATGATATCTCAAACAAAAACTGTAACAAATGCAATGTGTGTGAAACAGAGGCCTGGATATATCATATATAGAGGGGCGTGATCCACAAGAAGAGAGTGGAGGTATCATCGGCGTGAGATATCCATAGAATCAAAGAAAGGGATGAAGTGTGTGTGCGCGCGCGATCGATAAAGGGTGCCATCAAATTTGTGTGTTCCCATGTCAAAGATATAGGGTGGCTGGCCTACTAGAACGTGAGAGGGGACAAGTACAGTTTGTCTCTGTGGCATGGATACCTACCTACAGCGTTCGACTATCATGTGTGTGGGAGGGGTAGAGACCTAACTATAGAGGTAGAACGACTGGTATATGTGTGGAGAAGGATAGATACCTACCTATGTATTGAGGGAGATCGATCGACATCCATGCATATGTGTAGGAGAGGAAAAAGGTTGGGAGAGAGACATAGCTAGAGTGTTGGAGGGGTTGGTAGTGGAGTTGCTTCTAACAAATGGTGGGATAGGCTTGCTAGACAAACGGAGGGCACGCCCACAATATCAATAAGAGAGGAGATGGCTGCTTGTTGTCTGTGCACGTGCGTGTGAGAGACGGGTCAGGAGGCATGCACGAATGATGAGGGGGACGATATGGTTGTGGTAAGCAGACATAACTACATAGGAAGATCAATCACCCTTTGTTAGAGAAAGGAGAGACATAACTTGTGAGGTACGTCGATCGATGGGGGGGGGATAGTAAAAGTCGATCTAGGTATATGTTGGGAGATCAATCGGTATACATGCATGCATGTGTTAGAAGAAAATAAGGCATGTATAGAAGGATAGAGAGAGAGAGAGGGATGCGGCTAGGAGGTGGTGTGAGAGGCCTACTATATCGAGGGGAAGGAGTGTGCGAGTATGAGATCGATGAAAAGAGGGGCAGCAGTGTGCACGCGCGTGGAACCATATTAGACAGAGGGGGCATGCATGGACAATGAGAAGAGAAGAGGGAAAGCTTGTGTTTGTGGTAGGCACACCTGTCTAGAGATGTATATTGATCAGTGTGTGCCGGAAAGAAGGAGCTGGGGGCCTACACACACCTTGTGTTTTTAGTTATTTCATGATTTAGAAGAATAAAGTTTTAGTATGATATATTTTTGAGTGCTTGCTTAGTGATCTATCTATCTATCTATGTAATCGTGTGCGAGATATATAACAAAGAGTAGTTTGACTTTTGCTTTGCTTTCCTATTTCAATCTTAGCAATGAGAAATAAATTATAAAAGAATGAAAAGCTCATATGCTAATCTCATGGGGAGTTATGACTTCACATAAAATAGGTATAGTTGATAAAATTTGTTGGAAGTTGACAAGCATAGCATTGGTCATTGGTGCAATCCATGAAAAAAGTAATGAAGAAAGAGATGTCTCACATGTAAATACACTATCTTGGACATCTTTTATGATTGTGAGCCCCCATCAAATTTTATATATCAATTAGTTGATGTTGGACAAGGAAGACAATGTAATGAGTTATGGTTTTTTACATTCACATAGAAGTCATATTGTTATCGATCTTCTAACATGTGGTGCTTGTCTAGGATTGTCGGATTCAGGGCTCCGCAGACCTAAGAAAGGTTCAAACCTAGGGGCGTGTGCGAAGAACTCGACCCCCCAACCTACCAAATCACCGCTCTCGCAAACTACCTCGATGAATGGGAAGGAAAGGGACTCAACAGTTTAGCAAGGTTCGGGCCACCTTGCGGTGTAAGACCCTACTCCTGCTTTGTGGTGGATTAGCCTCACGACAGGCTGAGGATAAACTAGTACAGAGGAAGAACAACCTCAGGAGGTATGTTCTTGTGTTGGTGTGAGCTGGTGACGGTTCGGATAGATCCGCCCCTTCTACGGTGGTGGCTAACCTATATTTATAGTGGCCTTGGTCCTCTTCCCCCAAAATGAAGGCGGGAAAGGATCCCACAACGACCAGTTTGAAAGGGGAGAAGAAGTACATCTTATCCTCATAAAAGGTGGTCTTCGCCTACAAAGCTTCTGGCCGTGACACCGTGGTGGGCTCGGCGATGACATCCGTCCTGCCGTCCTGGCGGTCTTGGTCTTGTAGCACGTGAATGGAAACCTTTGGCTGATTCCTCGGGACTCCGCGTCTGCGCTTGCCTCCTTTGCACCAAAGAGGAAACCGGCTGCTTTGCACCCGCTGGCGCCCACCTGGCCGAGGTCGTCATGGCTTACGTCTTCCAGACCTCTTGAGATGGGCGCTTGCATAGGAATCTCCGCTCCTCGGGAGCCAGCCTAGGGAGGCCGCTCCCTCTGGAGGTCCTGGCGTCGTCCGCCTCGCGAGGCTTGGCCCCTCGTGAGGGTCTTGTCTTGTCGATGCTGAAGATGGGACGTACGAGGCCGTTGACGGAGCCACGCCATGGGCCACAGGCAGGTAAGTCCGGGTACCCTGGTTCCCAGAACGCCGACAGTAGCCCCTGGGCCCAAGGCGCGCTCGGACTTGGCTTCGAGGCGTTGCCAAAGGGCAAGGGCGAAGCGCCGCAGGCCCCAATCGCTTGTGGGCCCGATAAACACGTGGTGCTTGATGAGACATTGGCGTCTTCGCTTCCCCATGCCACCTCGACAACCGTCCAACTTGACAATAGCCCATTGCATGCAAAAAAGATCAACATTACCGGGGATTGTGGGAGGCCGGCGGTTGGCCTTCCTCTGGTTATAAATGAAGGGGGGCGGAGCCCCCTGCTCATCTCCTCCTTGCTGCCTGCTCCTCCTTATTCTTCCTTGCTCCGCCACCTTGTCGAAGCACCCATGGCGCCGGTGGGGAGGTTCTCCGCTGCAGAGAAGGGGAAGGCCCCCAAGGAGGGGCCAGGCTCGCCGCTGCCCAAGAGAGGCTACGGACGTCCCAACAAGTACGCCGCGACCTTAGTGGCGGCCCCTCGGTGTCACCTTAGGCAGCCGTGGCGGCGCTACCTCCTGCGGTGGGAGCTGCCGAGGACGGCGCAGCTCCTGCGACAGGGGAAGGCGTTCGGCGGTCGCTCGGCCACCACGGCCATGCTCCCACTCAGTCGATGCATTCCCGCAGTTCATCGTGTGGTCGGAGAGGCCCGCGGGCATCTGGTTCCCACTTCCGTGTTTCTTCATGAGCGCTACCAGCTGGAGGGCCTGGTGGTCTCTGGCTGCAGGCCGACAGCTGCTGCAAGAAGGCCTCATGGATGGTTGTTGAAGTCACCGCCGCCGGTAACGTGTTCCTGAACCGCCGGTGGCAGACGTTCGCCCACGCATGGGGCCTGAGCCGGAGCTGCACCCTCCACTTCAAGTACGACGGCCTCGCGATCCTCTATGTGAGGGTGTTTGGGGAAGACGGCCCGCGTTCGGGGTGCTTCCCGGAGGATGGCAGTGGTGACGATGAGCTTGCCCTTGGCGATGGCCACGACGACGACGGGAGTGGGCTTGCCCGTGGCGATGGCCGTGCTACCTCCAGCAGTGGTGGCTCCTCCTCCGGGGAGAGCACCAGCAATGGCGACTACGATGAACCTCCACGCCGCCAAGCTCGGACTGGGGAAGGAAGCACATCGCGTCGCCACCGCGCCCCGGTGAAGCCGGAAGAGGACTCCGGCTGAGCCTGATAGTCCGGGCGTTGCTGGAGCCGGGCGCGGAGAGTCATTGTAGCCTTGCGGTTTGCTTTTGCTTCTTTCTTCCTCCTATACTAAAAAAAGATGGAAGGCCCTGCTGGGGGTATGTAATGAACCGCGGCGCTCATGCCATTATATTATCATTTTGATGTTGCATTGGGATAATTGCGTCATTACTGATTTGGGTTAGAACAACTTAGCTTGGCATTCCTGTGTGCATTTCCCTGCCGCGGGGGTGCGCCTGTCCAGGGCTTGAGCTCCGCTTGCGCGATGACAGCACGCTTTGTTAAGAAGGGGGCTCAAGAGTCACTGAGCCCCTGTAGGCACCCTGCAACTATAGGATTAGGAGCCCTCTATAGGTGTCATACCCATGAGCTCATTTGAGAGTGTCGTGCGAGGACGAAGGCGCAAAAAGGCCAGGGCACTGAGGCTTTTGGCAAGGAGTGTTTACTGGGAGGCCCAAACACACACACCTGCCCAGCCTCCGCGCGTGGGACACGAGAGGGAGAGCGATGGGAAACTGCCACTCCTCCTGAGGCTCGACCTGGGAGAGCAAAACCGTGCAAGAAGAAGGGACTTCCCAAACCCTCAAGAGAAAGACAAGCTCCAAATTCATTCAAGAAGTCAGAAACCAGCTACAGAAAGCAAGCAAAAGAACAGTCGCGTCCGGCACCTATACTAGTCTTCTTCTCTTCCCACCAGCATGGAGCATGGGGCCTCCACTAGCATGTGGGTGGGAGCCCCCGTGAGGCCCATGGGCGGCAGTCAGGAGACTCCAGGGCGTGTATAGTCCCAACTCATTATTATGTAGAGTGTCACAAGCGGAGATCTTCGCAGGCTCGGGGCCTTGCTCATGGGTAGAACTTCTGGAGGCGCTAGATGTTCCATGCGTTTCGGATGGGGACCCCGTCCTGCGTCTCCAGGTGCGCGGAGCCAGGCCTGGAGACACGGGCGATCCTGAATGGGCCCTCCCACATGGGTGAGAGCTTATGAAGCCCCTCCCTGGAGAGCACCCACCTCAGGATGAGGGCACCCAACTCGAGCGTCTGGAGTGGACGTTGTGGCAGTGATACCCACGCAGCGCCTGCTGGTACCTCGCTGCATGGAGCGAGGCTTGGTGGCAGCGTTCCTTCCCCAACACGAGGTCCATCCTCTGTGAGGCATCCTGGCGTGCCTCGTAAAATGCCAAGACCCGCGTGGAGCGATGCCTGACCTCGTGAGGGAGGACCACCTCGGCTTCATAGGCGAGGAAGAACGGGGTCTCGCTCGTGGGCTTGGTCGCGATGGTGCGGGTCGACCACGGCACGGACTGGAGCTCATCGAGCCAGCCCCTGCCGCAGGCCTCGAGCTTCTTCTTGAAGGTCCTTGCCTTGAGGCCCCTAAGGACCTCCGCGTTGGCGTGCTCAGCTTGGCCATTGCTCCGTAGGTGTGCCACCAAAGCGTAGCATATCTGCGTTCCAAGGTTAACACAATACCGACGGCTCACGATGCCCTTTAGAAACTTGAGAGCCATTGTTGCTCATGAACTGAGAGCCATTGTTGGTGATGATGTAGTTAGGAACCCCGAAACGGCTCACGATGCCCTTTAGAAACTTGAAGGCCGAGCCGGCTGGGATGGTGCGGATGGGCTCCACTTCATCCCACTTAGTGAACTTGTCGATGGCGATGTAGAGGTAAAGTGTGACGCCCCAAGACCGACGCTCCAGATGCCGCCCAGTTATTTTTTTATCGCCGTGTGTTTCTTTTGTGCTTGCTCTTTTATTTTTGCATTGCATCATGTCATCATGCCAACATGTCATTTAATTTTTAAAACCTCAACTAAATAAATTGCATAGATCTTTTGATCTATTTAAATCGAGGGAATTCACATGCTGATTTCTCTTTATAACATATCCTCCTAATATTTAGGGAGCTATATTAAAAATATTCCATTATCTTTGGAATCACCATAACACACTTGCAGTTTAAGTTCCATGCATTTTCTATCTCAATTCCTTGCCTCAAACTTTGCCAACAATTCTTATCTCTTTTATTGAGGCTCCTCCTAAAGTCTCAATATTTTGGGGCACTCCTAAAACCTCGTCCTAGTTCAAACCATTTGAATTAAATTCAAATGAGTTTGAATTAAACTCTTCCATATCACGTGAAACTTCTTGTCTTGGGCTAAGTATAATTCTTAGACTCTGTAGGAGAAGTTTCAGCATTTTCAAAAACACCTAGCTATTTCTTTCCTTCCCTTTTCCTTCTGTCTATTTTTCTGTAGGTGGGAAATAGCGAGAAGGTTGGCCTTTTTGCTCCGAAGCTGCAACCAGCCCATCTAGCCTCCTAGGCCCAGCTTCCAAGGCCCATCCGCAGCCCAGTCGGTGCCCTGTTAACCCTAGCACCGACCTCCTCCTCTCGATCTCTCCCTCTCGTCCTCCCACACCGCCGCCACTCACACACACGCATCACGCCCAATCCCCTTGCTCCCGCATCCGCGCGCCTCCAGTGCGAGACCCGCACTCCGCCCTCGCCGGAGAAGAGAACCAGGTCGGAGCCCCGTCGGCCTCCTTGTCGCCGTCGCGCCCCCTTCCATCAGCAGCCGCGCCCTCGTCCCGTCCCCTCTGCCTCCTCCTCGTCACCGGCATCCGCCACCAGCCACCGCAGAACCAGGCCGCTGCCGCGCCATCTCGCCTCCTCCTCACCTCGCCATGCACCGGCACCGGTGACCTCCGCCTCTAGCCGTGCCGGCGAGCAAGCCGCTACCGTCCGCCTCGTCGCGTTCCCCTTCGCCTTCGTCACCTCAAGTTCCGCGCCCGAGCCCTCTGCTCGATCAGAAGCTCGTCACCTCCAGCGCCTCTACATGTCCAAGCCCCCTGCCCCGCCTCTGCTTCGTTTGAGCGGGGAGGAGGACGTGCCTCCACTCGCCCGCATCGACCAGCGCCAAGTCCCTGTCGCTGGCCTCCTGTCTTGCTTCTTTTGGACCAGCAAGAACGCCGCCAAGAACCGTACGCGGACACATCGTCTCCAGGATTTTTCGCCAAGTACCTCTACGTGCGGACTCGCCAAGTACTCGACCCGGATGCGCCAAGTTTGACTATGAACGGCTGCACGTCCGACCCGGTATTCGAACCTCAAGCACCAAGTTCCACTACCGTTGTCGTGCATCCGACAAGACCATGTGTACGACTACGCCCGGCGATGCGGCAAGCCCCTCCACAATGACCCGAACATCTACAGAAAAACGTGTACCACTACTGTCGAGGACCGATAGTACCACTACTTCCTCTACCGTCGTGAGAACGTCTACTTCCACTTCTTCCACTACAAACTCGACCCGCTCTGAAAAGGCACGCTTCGAAGGTATAACCCCGAGACGATGTCCGTGGACCGAATGCATGTGTTGTATGAGATTCACCCTATATTTGGACCGTGTCCGAATTGTTCCTTGCACGTTCGCCGTAAGCCATGCCACCGACATGTGGGACACCCGGTATCCGGGATCACTCCCCGTCACTCTTGCACGTTTTGCGCACCCACACTTGTTCCTTTGCACCAGCATCTCAATCGAGTTGCCAGAACCGGGATGTTGCCGTGGCACCATTTCGGTTTCACTGCCATGGCACCCTTTTCCTTCCGCCATGGCGACAAATGCCTCGTATCATGCTCATGTCAACATTTCCATGAAATTGCTTAAAACTTGCATATGTCATCCGCATCATGATAATAACATTTAAAACGTTTAAAATTGTTGTTTGCTTTAAATTGCTAAATGACATATGGGGATTTTCCGGAATTGTTATTTGTTATTTCCGGCCTCATTTAAACTTTCCTAAATAGATAGTTTTATTATGCTTCACCTCTTCCCATGCTTAACCACATATAATTTTGTTGGGTACATAAACGGGAGAGAACTAAATAATTGATGTGGTGTTTTGTCAATATGCAACTCGCTGCATATTGACCACTTAACTTGTAGTATTGTTTGTTGCACTTTGCCATGCCATGCTTCATTAAACCGAACATGCATCATACCTGAGTGTGCATCATGTCATGTTTAGGTGATGGTTGTTTACCATGTTGTTTGCTTCTTCCCGGTTTGCTTCTCTCGTTAGCTTCGGTTTCGTTCCGGAGTTGTGAGGATTCGATCGACTACGTCTGTTTGTCTTCTTCATGGACTCGTTCTTCTTCCTTGCGGGATCTCAGGCAAGATGACCATTACCCTCGATATCACTTCTATCTTTGCTTGCTAGTTGCTTCGTTCTATCGCTATGCTACGCTACCTTTCACTTGTTTACCATGCCTCCCATATTGCCATGTCAGCCTCTAACTTTTTCACCCTTCCTAGCAAACCGTTGTTTGGCTATCTTACCGCTTTTGCCCAGCCCCTCTTATAGCGTTGCTAGCTGCAGGTGAAGTTGAAGGCTGCTCCATGATGGACAGGATTATGTTGGGATATCACAATATCTCTTATTTAATTAATGCATCTATATACTTGGTAAAGGGTGGAAGGCTTGGCCTTATGCCTCGTGTTTTGTTCCACTCCTGCCGCCCTAGTTTCCGTCATACCGGTGTTATGTTCCTTGATTTTGCGTTCTTTACGCGGTTGGGTGATTTATGGGACCTCCTTGACAGTTCGCTTTGAATAAAACTACTCCAGCAAGGCCCAACCTTGGTTTTAACATTTGCCACCTAAGCCTTTTTCCCTTGGGTTCTGCAGACTCAAGGGTCATCTTTATTTAACCCCCCCCCCCCGGGCCAGTGCTCCTTCGAGTGTTGGCCCGAACCGAGCAGACTGCAGGGCCACCACGGGGCAGCTCGAGGGCTGGTTTTACTCGTAGGCTGACCTATCCGTTCTGCCCTGAGAACGAGATATGTGCAGCTCCTATCGGGATTTGTCGGCACATCGGGCGGCTTTGCTAGTCTTGTTTTACCATTGTCGAAATGTCTTGTAAACCAGGATTCCGAGACTGATCGGGTATTCCTGGGAGAAGGAATTTCCGTCGTTGACCGTGAGAGCTTGTGATGGGCTAAGTTTGGACACCCCTGCAGGGTATAAACTTTCGAGAGCCGTGTCCGCGGTTATGTGGCAGATGGGAATTTGTTAATATCCGGTTGTAGAGAACTTGACACTTGACTTAATTAAAATGCATCAACCGCGTGTGTAGCCGTGATGGTCTCTTTTCGGCGGAGTCCGGGAAGTGAACACGGTCTTTGTGTTATGATTGTGTGTAAGTAGTTTCAGGATCACTTCTTGATCACTTCTAGCTTCTCGACCGTTCCATTGCTTCTCTTCTCGCTCATTTGCATATGTTAGCCACCATATTTTCTTAGTGCTTGCTGCAACTCCACCTCATTACCACTTCCTACCCATAAGCTTAAATAATCTTGATCTCGCGGGTTTTGAGATTGCTGAGTCCTCGTGACTCACCAGATACTTCCAACAGTTGCAGGTGCCAATGATACCAGTGCAGGTGTGATAACCCACAAGTATAGGGGATTGCAACAGTTTTCGAGGGTAGAGTTGTAACGCCCCGGATTCGATGCGCCAGGTGTCTGCCAGTTATTCGCTGTTGTTGCCATGCCATTTGCTTGAGTGTTGCATTTTATCATGTCATTATGTGCATCTCATTTTGCATTCGTGTTCGTCTCATGCAACCGAGCATTTTCCCCGTTGTCCGTTTTGCAATCCGACACTCCTATGTCCCCCGGCGCCCCCTTTTGCCTCTTTTCGTGTGCGGGTGTTAAATATTCTCGGAATGGGATAAAACTTGTCGTGCGGTCTTATTATAGTGTAGACAGTCCGCCTCTCAAGTTTCGTTGCATTCGGAGCTCGTTTGATAGCCCAACCGTTAAACATATAGCGGTACCGCTGTCCGTACCTTCGTCGGATGTTTCGGTCTTCGAAACTGCCATCGGGCCTCTCTCTCTCTTCTCTCCACTCAGCCCAACCCCTCTTCACACCCCACCTGCAGCCTACCTAGTCCACCCTCTGTCTGAAGCCGTCCGATAGTGATCCGAGGGCTCCCAAACCCCCCTAAACCCCCTAACCCTAGGCCCCTGCCTATTTAAACACCCCCACATGCCAATTTTGGCCTCCTCCACCTCCCCCACATTGTTTTCCGCGCCCTAATCATCAGCCTCCACCGTCCTCTTCGTGTTCCGTGCCAGCCACCTCCTCAGCGCCACTTGGCCCCACGCCACAGGTCGCGCAGCCGCAGCCGCCGGCCACAGCCAATCGCGCGCGACCACGTCGCCCTTGCCTCCTCCCACCTTCCCACGCGGCCCGCCGGGCCCAAAACAGGCCCGCTCGAGCCCATCGGGGCCCAGGGTAGCCCGCACTGCTCCGCCGTCTCCGATCTGGATCGGGAGCCCACTCCTCCTGAGCTATCGCCCCTGCCTCGTCGCCACTCCTCTTCGCCTCCTCGTCCGGCTCGCCGGAGCCGCCCGCCGGCGACCCAAATCAGGTCGCGCCGCCCCTGCTCCATCCTTCTCATGTCCTCCTCATCGCTCCCTAACCTCCCCTCTCTCTCCCTCGCTGTTGCAGCCGCGCCGCTGCTTTTGCAGAGCCTCGCCGCCCATGGAGTTCGCCGACCGGCCTCGCCGTCGCAGGGAACGGCCTCGCCGGGGCCAAATCCGCCCGGATCCGGCCGGAACCGCCGCCCATGGCCTCCTCCGCCCTCGCTGGCCCCTGCCGGAGCCAGCCACCGCCGCCCTAGTCAGAGGTCGAGCGGAGGAGCCGCTCGACTCCACCGTTCGCTCGCATCGCCGTCGTGGGCCGGCGTCCCCACGGCCCCGGCCCAGTACACCTCCCCTCCGGCCTCCTAGGCCCAGCCCAGGACCGACAGGCCCAAGGGCCCTAGGTGAGCACCCGATGGCTAACCCCCGCCCTTCCCGCGAGATAACTATATGACGCCCATCTCGTTTTTTTTTCAGAAAAATTGGCTAAGTCCCCAGATCTGCTACATTCTATGCCCATGTTCATCGCATCATAACTCTTCATCTGTAGCTCCGTTACATGCATATGATATATCAAAATGTTCGTCATGAGATGCTCTTCGTTTCATTCCATTGTGGCATGTTTGTTTGAGTCCATCTTGATGCCCTAATCTTCATTGCAAAAGTGCTATATGATGTTAATCTGCTGAAACTGTTATAACTTGTTGTCTTGTCTTTTTCATTGCATTTTGTGTGTGCATCCTATGAGCTTGATGTCTACATGAGTATTGAGCTATATCATGCCATCTTTACAGTGGTGCAATCCATGTATTTTATGAGTCTTGTAGTGAGTGCGTCGAGCTCGTGAAGTAGGGTACTTGCTGTTGCTGTTTTGCTAGGCTGATTCTATTATATTATGATGCTATGTAAACCTGCTGCTACAAGTCATTCTATACATAATCTGGAGATGTCCACTAAGGATGTTTTGTTATACATGTCATGATCTATCCATTCATGCCCCTGGTTGCATTTATAGCCTGCTGTAGATTGTTGTAATCTTGCTCTCAACTTGCTAAATAATGTTGCTGTCAGCCTGTTAACATTAAGTTCAATGTTGTCATGATTGTTGTTAGTGATCCATGCACCCTATGAACTTGCTCTTGCCATGCTTAGCTTCATAAACATGTCTTCTTACTGTTGGTTACCTTGTCATGCCATGTATTGCTCTGTGGTGAGTGGTTCAAGCTCACCAACATGCCTACTTATTGTTGTTCCTGCCATGTATGAATCTGTCATATCATTTGCTATGTTTACATGGGTGCCATCCTATTTTCTGTGCCCTTTTGGCTCATGGTCAGTAAGGGACATTTGTTATATGAAATTAGTAGATTCATGCCATGCCTTTGGTTTCCATGTTAAGTTCCTGTAACATGTTGTTTGATAGCTCTAAACATTGCAACCTGATGTTATTCCTCTTAAGTCTAAAACTGTTATTATTTGCAATCTTGCCATGTCCTTTTGAGCATGTTCTAGTGATTTTTGGAGATAGCTCAGTGTTCATCCTTTGTCATGCTTTACCTATACTTCAAGCCCATGCTTTTTGTTCATACGTTGAGGTGCTGTAGCATATTGTTTTGATGCTTGCTAGATGCCTAGTTGCTGTTTTGGATAGTATGCCCTTTTAAACTTGTATACAGTGTATGTGTTGAACCGTTGCTCCGTTTTGAGTGTGCTCTATATGAAACTTGCTTGATTTTGCATGTAGTTTCATATTATCATGTTGCATCCTTTTTTTGAGGTGTTTTCTTGATTTTTGAGTGCCTTTTGCATCAATGCCATGTTTAACTTGTTTTGCTTATATCTTCTAGGCCGTAGCTCCGAATTAAATGAACTTATATATGTAACTTGACTAGAATTTCGTGTAGATCCTCTTGGTGCTCTTTAACTTGCTGTTTAACAACTTCAACTTAATGTTTGTTCAGTTCTGGACCATTTTCTAAATTTGCATATGAGCACTTACCGGAAATTGTTATATGCTGTTTCCTGCCTCATTTAAACTTGCCTCGATGTGTTGCTCTTGTTTGCATCATCTCTTGCCATGAGTAGCTTCATGTAGCCTTTGTCAGGCATCATAACTGAGTGTGCATCATGTCATGTATATGTGTTGCTCTTGTGTGCTTCTTCTCGATAGTTCCCGTTTCGTTGCGATCGTGAGGATTCGTTCGTCTACGCTTGGTTCGTCTTCATCCGTTCGTCTTCTTCATGGACTCGTTCTTCTTCCTAGTGGGATTTTAGGCAAGATGACCGTCACCCTGGATCTCACTACTATCATTGCTATGCTAGTTGCTTCGTTCTATCGCTTTGCTGCGCTACCTATCACATGCTCTTCAAGCCTCCCAAATTGCCATGTCAGCCTCTAACCTTTTCACCCTTCCTAGCAAACCATTGCTTGGCTATGTTACCGCTTTGCTCAGCCCCTCTTATAGCGTTGTTAGTTGCAGGTGAAGTTGAAGATTGCTCCATGGTGGACAGGATTATGTTGGGATATCACGATATCTCTTATTTAATTAATGCACCTATTTACTTGGTAAAGGGTGGAAGACTCGGCCTTATGCCTGGTGTTTTGTTCCACTCTTGCCGCCCTAGCTTCCGTCATACCGGTGTTATGTTCCCGGATTTTGCGTTCCTTATGCGGTCGGGTGATTTATGGGACCCCCTAGACAGTTCGCTTTGAATAAAACTTCTCCAGCAAGGCCCAACCTTGGTTTTACCATTTTCCTGACCTAACGCTTTTTCCCTTGGGTTTCCGGAGCCCGAGGGTCATCTTTATTTTAGCCCCCAGGGGCAAGCGCTTCTCTAAGTGCTGGTCCGAACCGAGCAGCCTGCGGGGCCACCTCGGGGCAACTTGAGGGTTGGTTTTACTCGTAGCTTGACTTATCCGGTGTTGCCCTGAGAACGAGATATGTGCAGCTCCTATCGGGATTTGTCGGCACATCGGGCGGCTTTGCTGGTCTTGTTTTACCATTGTCGAAATGTCTTGTAAACCGGGATTCCGAGACTGATCGGGTCTTCCTGGGAGAAGGTATATCCTTCGTTGATCGCGAGAGCTTATCATGGGCTAAGTTGGGACACCCCTGCAGGGTATAAACTTTCGAGAGCCGTGCCCACGGTTATGTGGCAGATGGGAATTTGTTAATGTCCGGTTGTAGATAACTTGACACCTGATTCGAATTAAAATGCATCAACCGCGTGTGTAGCTATGATGGTCTCTTTTCGGCGGAGTCCGGGAAGTGAACACGGTTTTGGGTTATGTTTGACGTAAGTAGGAGTTCAGGATCACCTCTTGATCATTGCTAGCTTCACGACCGTTCCGCTTGCTCTCTTCTCGCTCTTATTTGCGTATGTTAGCCACCATATCATGTTTAGTCGATGCTGTAACCTCACCACTTTACCCATTCCTTTCCCATTAAGCTTTGCTAGTCTTGATACCCATGGTAATGGGATTGCTGAGTCCTCGTGGCTCACAGATTACTACAACAACAGTTGCAGGTACAGGTTATGCGATGATCTTGACGCGAGAGCGATGTTCCTTGATTTGGAGTTCTTCTTCTGCTTCTTCTTCGATCAAGGGATAGGTTCCAGGTCGGTAGCCTGGGCTAGCAGGGTGGATGTCGTTTGAATTTCTGTTTGTGTTTCATCCGTAGTCGGATGGTGCTCTTGTGTAAGATGATGTTGTGTTCGTGTGGCATTGTATGCCTTTTGTATGTATCCCCATCTATTATGTAATGTTGATGTAATGATATCCACCTTGCAAAAGCGTTTCAATATGCGGGTCTATCCTTGGTGGGACCTTCGAGTTCCTTTTAGATAGGGTCACATATTGGGCGTGACAAGTTGGTATCAGAGCCTCGACCGACCCTAGGAGCCCCCTTGATTGATCGTGTAGTTTGGCCGTTGTTGAGTCTAGAAGAAAACTATTTTGAGTCTTAGGATTATATATATCGGAGAGTAGGAATTCTTTTTACTCCTCAGCCCCTTCGTCGCTCTGGTGAGGAATCTTGACATAGGTGTTTTGAATTACTCCTCTTCCCCTTCAAAATTTTCTTTCGGATCACGTAGTTGGTTTTTCGATCGTTGTTCCTTAGCTCTTTGCATCCGGTGCATTTCTTGTTAAGTTGACTCAAGCCTCTTCATCGTTGCCAAGTTCTATCCTCAGTTGTTTTATTTTCCCACCCACCCACCCCTTTTTCTCCTCGGAGCCGGAGTCCATAATCGAGTATCCATCCTACTCGTGTGAAGCCTTTGCATTCTTTCAAACGGTGTTTTCTCTTCAAGCTATTCGTAGCTTCCCCCTTCCAAGTTGCCTTTGTTTTCCCGCCCTCCCACCCTCTTCTTCCTGGAGTCTGAGTCTGTTTCAAGCATCAATTTCATTCGTGCGGAGCCTCTTCAGTCTTTCCTAAATTATCTCAACCGGTGAATTCTCGTCTCGGTGGACATTCTTCAGCTCTTTTTCTTCTCCGGCGGACTCAATTCAAGTTTTTCGGGTTGATCACATTCTTTTCCTTGGATCAAGTGTTTTCCCTGCTCATTCGTCTCTCGCTAGTTTATCCTTCCGGAGTGCTCAGGACATCTCAGGAGATTCGTCTATGTTCCAAGTAATTCGAGATTGTCACCTCATTCAAATATTTCAATTCTTCCGGTGCATCATCTATCTGTTCAACATCCCTTCCCAATGGTGTTTTCTTTAGTGGGCCCTAACCCACAGGTCTTTTCCCAGGATCTTACCTGACTCTTCTAATTCTCTCGGAGTTATTCTCAAATTCTTTTCAAAGGGTGACGTAAGAATGAATTTCATCAGTTAGATGCCTATCCAAGATCGTTTTCAAATTCTTTTTATTGTTGGCTCAACCTTTTCGCTTTTCATTCTCCCGGAGTATCTCAGTAATTTTGGTGGCGTTCCTCGTCGTCATTTCAAGATAGAAGAAGAGTTTTTCCTCTGAAACCTTGTCCGTTCTCTCGAATATTCGTGGTTCTAGCTTCATGTTATCCTCGCAAATTACCCCGTTTGTCAGAAGTTCTTTTCATCCATCCGGAGTATATCGGAGTTGATTTCTGTTTCTTTTCACCGGAGGCCATCATTTCAGCTACCGTTATCCAATTATCCCGGTGCTTCGTCCAAGTATTCCTCAATCAGTTCATGATCTCTTTGATTTTTGCAGCTAAATCCCCTCTAGTTTATTGTTCTTCTAATTCTTCCCGCTGATTCAGTCTCTTTCGTCTATGATTTTCGAATTCTTATGGTGGTTCGTTGAAGATTCCTTTTCCATTCTCATCATATCAATTCTTTCGTTCTTTTCAATCCTACCGGTGGGTCATGAAGACTTTCTCAAGTTTTGTGCTATATTCCCCCTTAATCCTTTTCAAGAAGAATAAGTAATATGCAAAATCCATTTCTTTTCATCAATTTAATTTGATGAAGGATAAGCATACAATAAATCTTATTCTTATTTCATCCAAGTGATTAATCCCTTCCTTCGGAGTTTGTTCGTGAGGAATAAATTCTAGTTCCAAGTGTTTACATCTTTTCTTTTCCGGAGTTCAAATTTCCTCGGCCATTTCGTCGGAAACTCCATCTAAATCATCGCAATGCTCATCTTATTTTTTTCATCCTTCATTCCTATCTCATCATCTTTTGTCACCGGAGTTCTTCATCGTGGATCGTCATGATTTAATTCATTCTTCAAGAGTTCATCAAGATTTTGTTGGAGGAGTTCAAGTATCTATTCTTCTCACGTCTCGAAGTGCAATTAATTCTCCGTATTCTTTTGAAGTGGAGTTTTTCATTTCTTCGTTCTTCTCAGCTATCGAAACATTTCCGTTTGTGGCTAGCTATCACCTTATGATCTTGAGATGTTACCTATAAGACAACAACAAGCTTATTCTTTTCGTTGTTGATTTTCTCAACAACTCCGTTTAAACCTTCCTTCTAAAGATGCTTTCAATTTCATTCGTTTCACAAGTTGTCATTTTCTTCTCTGTTCTTTTAATTCAACTCTTTCAACCCTTTCCGGGGGTTTGGTGTCATGTCTTCATCAACTATCATTCCATCCTCTCAAGCTCATGTTCTATTCCTTCCTTTTCAGCTGAAGTGCTACCGGAATTCCGTGTTTGTTATTCTTTTTCTATCTTGTTCTAACTAGAGTGGTTTCATAGTCTATCTGACTCCGTGAGCTTTCGATTCTCGTCATTCTCATTGTTCCTCTCTTCTTCTCGAGTGCTCGCGATTCTTTGCTTCTTCTCTTGCGTTCTTGGTTCACCTCAACCCTTTTCCCTTCCGTCTCGGTCCTAAGATCTCGGGACGAGATCTCTTGTTAGTGGAGGAGAGTTTAACGCCCCGGATTCGATGCGCCAGGTGTCTGCCAGTTATTCGCCGTCGTTGCCATGTCATTTGCTTGTGTGTTGCATTTTATCATGTCATCACGTGCATCTCATTACACATTCGTGTTCGTCTCATGCATCCGAGCATTTTCCCCGTTGTCTGTTTTGCAATCCGACACTCCTATGTCCCCTGGCGCCCAATTTTGCCTCTTTTCGTGTGCGGGTGTCAAATATTCTCGGAATGGGATAAAACTTGTCGTGCGGTCTTTTTATAGTGTAGACACGCCGCCTGTCAAGTTTCATCGCATTCGGAGCTCGTTTGATAGCCCAACCGTTAAACATATAGCGGTACCGCTGTCGGTACCTTCGTCGGATGTTTCGGTCTTCGAAACTGCCGCCGGGCCTCTCTCTCTCTTCTCTCCACTCAGCCCAACCCCTCTTCACACCCCACCTGCAGCCCACCTAGTCCACCCTCTGTCCGGAGCCATCCGATCGTGATCCGAGGGCTCCAAAACCCCCCCTAAACCCCCTAACCCTAGGCCCCTGCCTATTTAAACACCCCCACATGCCAATTTTGGCCTCCTCCACCTCCCCCACATTGTTTTCCGCACCCTAATCATCAGCCGCCGCCGTCCTCTTCGTGTTCCGCGACGGCCACCTCCTCAGCGCCACTTGGCGCCACGCCACTGGTCACGCAGCCGTAGCCGCCGGCCACAGCCAACCACGCGCGACCACGTCGCTCTTGCCTCCTCCCACCTTCCCGCGCGGCCCGCCGGGCCCGAAGCAGGCCCACCCGAGCCCATCGGGGCATGGGGCAGCCCGCATCGCGCCGCCATCTCCGATCTGGATTGGGAGCCCGCTCCTCCCGAGCTATCGCCCCTGCCTCGTCGCCGCTCCTCTTCGCCTCCGCGTCCGGCTCGCCGGAGCCGCCCGCCGATGACCCAAATCAGGTCGCGCCGCCCCCTGCTCCATCCTTCTCCTGTCCTCCTCGTCGCTCCCTAACCTCCCCTCTCTCTCCCTCACTGTTGCAGCCGCGCTGCCGCCTTTGCAGAGCCTCGCCGCCCATGGAGTTCGCCGACCGGCCTCGCCGTCGCCGGGAATGGCCTCCCTGGGGCCAGATCCGGCCAGAACCGCCGCCCCATGGCCTCCTCCGCCCGTGCTGGCCCCTGCCGGAGCCAGCCACCGCGCCGCCCTGGTCAGAGGTCGAGCGGAGGAGCCGCTCGACCCGACCGTCCGCTCGCATCGCCGTCGTGGGCCGGCATCCCCACGGCCCCGGCCCAGTACACCTCCCCTCTGGCCTCCTAGGCCCAGCCCAGGACCGACAGGCCCAAGGGCCCTAGGTGAGCACCCGATGGCTAACCCCCGCCCTGCCCGCGAGATAACTATATGACGCCCATCTCGTTTTTTTTCAGAAAAATTGGCCAAGTCCCCAGATGTGCTACATTCTATGCCCCTGTTCATCGCATCATAACTCTTCATCTGTAGCTCCATTGCATGCATATGATATATCAAAATGTTCATCATGAGATGCTCTTTGTTTCATTCCATTGTGCCATGTTTGTTTGAGTCCATCTTGATGCCCTAATCTTCGTTGCAAAAGTGCTATATGATGTTAATCTGCTGAAACTGTTATAACTTGTTGTTTTGTCTTTTTCATTGCATTTTGTGTGTGCATCCAATGAGCTTGATGTCTAAATGAGTATTGAGCTATGTTATGCCATCTTTACAGTTGTGCAATCCATGTATTTTTGCGAGTCTTGTAGTGAGTGCATCGAGCTCGTAAAGTAGGGTACTTGTTGTTGCTGTTTTGCTAGGCTGATTCTGTTATATTATGATGCTATGTAAACCTGCTGCTACAAGTCATTCTATGCATAATCTGGAGATGTTCACTAAGGATGTTTTGTTATACATGTCATGCTCTATCCATTCATGCCCCTGGTTGCATTTATATCCTGCTGTAGATTGTTGTAATCTTGCTCTCAACTTGCTAAATAATGTTGCTGTCAGCCTGTTAACATTAAGTTCAATGTTGCCATGATTGTTGTTAGTGATCCGTGCACCCTATGAACTTGCTCTTGCCATGCTTAGCTTCATAAACATGTCTTCTTACTGTTGGTTACCTTGTCATGCCATGTATTGCTCTATGGTGAGTGGTTCAAGCTCACGAACATGCCTACTTATTGTTGTTCCTGCCATGTATGAATCTGTCATATCATTTGCTACGTTTACATGGGTGCCATCATATTTTCTGTGCCCTTTTGGCTTATGGTCAGTAAGGGACTTTTGTTATATGCAATTAGTAGATTCATGCCATGGCTTCGGTTGCCATGTTAAGTTCCTGTAACATGTTCTTTCATAGCTCTAAACATTGCAACCTGATGTTATTCCTGTTAAGTCTGAAACTGTTATTATTTGCAATTTTGCCATGTCCTTTTGAGCATGTTCTAGTGATTTCTGGAGATAGCTCAGTGTTCATCCTTTGTCATGCTTTACCTGTACTTGATGCCCATGCCTTTTGTTCTTACGTTGAGGTGTTGTAGCATATTGTTTTGATGCTTGCTAGATGCCTAGTTGCTGTTTTGGACAGTATTCCCTTTTAAACTTGTGTAGAGTGTATGTGTTGAACCGTTGCTCCGTTTTGAGTGTGCTCTATATGAAACTTGCTTGATTTTGCATGTAGTTTCATATTATCATGTTGCCTCCTTGTTTTGAGGAGTTTGCTTGATGTTTGAGTGCCTTTTGCATCAATACCATGTTTAACTTGTTTTGCTTATAACTTCTAGGTCGTAGCTTCGATTAAATGAACTTATATATTTAACTTGACTAGAATTTCATGTAGATCCTCTTGGTGCTCTTTAACTTGCTGTTTAACAACTTCAACTTAATGTTTGTTCAGTTCTGGACCATTTTCTAAATTTGCATATGATGACTTACCGGAAATTGTTATATGTTGTTTCCAGCCTCATTTAAACTTGCCTCGATGTGTTGCTCTTGTTTGCATCATCTCTTGCCATGAGTAGCTTCATGTAGCCTTTGTCAGGCAGCATACTTGAGTGTGCATCATGTCATGTATATGTGTGGTGTGTTTACCTTCTTGTGTGCTTTTTCTCGATAGTTCCCGTTTCGTTGCGATCGTGAGGATTCGTTCGTCTACACATGGTTCGTCTTCATCCGTTCGTCTTCTTCATGGACTCGTTCTTCTTCCTAGCGGGATTTCAGGCAAGATGACCGTCACCCTGGATCTCACTACTATCATTGCTATGCTAGTTGCTTCGTTCTATCGCTTTGCTGCGCTACCTATCACTTGCTCTTCAAGCCTCCCAAATTGCCATGTCAGCCTCTAACCTTTTCACCCTTCCTAGCAAACCATTGCTTGGCTATGTTACCGCTTTGCTCAGCCCCTCTTATAGCATTGTTAGTTGCAGGTGAAGTTGAAGATTGCTCCATGGTGGACAGGATTATGTTGGGATATCACAATATCTCTTTTTTAATTAATGCACCTATATACTTGGTAAAGGGTGGAAGACTCGGCCTTATGCCTGGTGTTTTGTTCCACTCTTGCCGCCCTAGTTTCCGTCATACCGGTGTTAAGTTCCCGGATTTTGCATTCCTTACGCGGTCGGGTGATTTTTGGGACACCCTTGACAGTTCACTTTGAATAAAACTTCTCCAGCAAGGCCCAACCTTGGTTTTACCATTTGCCTTACCTACCCCTTTTTCCCTTGGGTTTCCGGAGCCCGAGGGTCATCTTTATTTTAGCCCCCCGGGCCAGTGCTTCTCTAAGTGCTGGTCCGAACCGAGCAGCCTACGGGGCCACCTCGGGGCAACTTGAGGATTGGTTTTACTCGTAGCTTGACTTATCCGGTGTTGCCCTGAGAACGAGATATGTGCAGATCCTATCGGGATTTGTCGGCACATCAGGCGGCTTTGCTAGTCTTGTTTTACCATTATCGAAATGTCTTGTAAACCGGGATTCCGAGACTGATCGGGTCTTCCTGGGAGAAGGTATATTCTTCATTGATCGTGAGAGCTTATCATGGGCTAAGTTGGGACACCCCTGCAGGGTATAAACTTTCGAGAGCCGTGCCCGCGGTTATGTGGCAGATGGGAATTTGTTAATGTCCGGTTTTAGATAACTTGACCTGATTCGAGTTAAAACGCATCAACCGCGTGTGTAGCCGTGATGGTCTCTTTTCGGCAGAGTCCGGGAAGTGAACACGGTTTCGGGTTATGTTTGATGTAAGTAGGAGTTCAGGATCACCTCTTGATCATTGCTAGCTTCACGACCGTTCCGCTTGCTCTCTTCTCGCTCTTATTTGCGTATGTTAGCCACCATATCATGCTTAGTCGCTGCTGCAACTTCACCACTTTACCCCTTCCTTATCCATTAAGCTTTGCTAGTCTTGATACCCATGGTAATGGGATTGCTGAGTCCTCGTGGCTCACAGTTTACTACAACAACAATTGCAGGTACAGGTTATGCAATGATCTTGACGCGAGAGAGATGTTCCTTGATTTGGAGTTCTTCTTCTTCTTCTTCTTCTTCGATCAAGGGATAGGTTCCAGGTCGGTAGCCTGGTCTAGCAGGGTGGATGTCGTTTGAATTTCTGTTTGTGTTTCATCCGTAGTCGGATGGTGCTCTTATGTAAGATGATGTTGTATTCGTGTGGCATTGTATGCCTTTTGTATGTATCCCCATCTATTATGTAATGTGGATGTAATGATATCCACCTTGCAAAAGCGTTTCAATATGCGGGTCTATCCTTGGTGGGACCTTCGAGTTCCTTTTGGATAGGGTCGCATATTGGGCGTGACAAGAGTATTCAACCCAAATTTGTTGATTCGACACAAGGGAAGCCAAAGAATATTCTCAAGTATTAGCAGCCGAGTTGTCAATTCAACCACACCTGGAAACTTAGTATCTGCAGCAAAGTGTTTAGTAGCAAAGTAATATGATAGTGGTGGTAACAGTAACAAAAGTAAAGACAACAAAAGTAATGTTTTGGTATTTTGTAGTGATTGTAACAGTAGCAACGGAAAAGTAAATAAGCGAGAAACAGTATATGGAAAACTCGTAGGCACCGGATTAGTGATGGATAATTATGCCGGATGCGGTTCGTCATGTAACAGTCATAAAATAGGGTGACACAGAACTAGCTCCAATTCATCAATGTAATGTAGGCATGTATTTCGAATATAGTCATACGTGCTTATGGAAAAGAACTTGTATGACATCTTTTGTCCTACCCTCCCGTGGTAGCGGGGTCCTATTGGAAACTAAGGGATATTGAGGCCTCCTTTTTATAGAGAACCGGAACAAAGCATTAGCACATAGTGAATACATGAACTCCTCAAACTATGGTCATCACCGGGAGTGGTCCCGACTATTGTCACTTCGGGGTTGCCGGATCATAACACATAGTAGGTGACTATAGACTTGCAAGATAGGATAAAGAACTCACATATATTGATGAAACATAATAGGTTCAGATCTGAAATCATGGCACTCGGGCCCTAGTGACAAGCATTAAGCATACCAAGTCATAGCAACATCAATCTCAGAACATAGTGGATACTAGGGATCAAACCCTAACAAAACTAACTCGATTACATGATAAATCTCATCCAACCCATCACCGTCCAACAAGACTACGATGGAATTACTCACGCACGACAGTGAGCATCATGAAATTGGTGATGGAGGATGGTTGATGATGACGACGGTGACAAATCCCCCTCTCCGGAGCCCCGAACGGACTCCAGATCAGCCCTCCCGAGAGAGATTAGGGCTTGGCGGCGGCTCTGTATCGTAAAACGCAATGATTTCTCCTCTCTGATTTTTTCTCCCCGAAAGCTAATATATGGAGTTGGAGTTGGCGTCGGAGGGTCTCCAGGGGGCCCACGAGGTAGGGGGGCGCGCCCAAGAGGGGGGGCGCCCCCCACCCTCGTGGACAGGGTGTGGGCCCCTGGTCTTCATCTTTGGCGAGGATTTTTTTTATATTTTTTATAAGACATCCCGTGGAGTTTCAGGTCATTCCGAGGACTTTTGTTTTCTACACATAAAACAACATCATGGCAATTCTGCTGAAAACAGCGTCAGTCCGGGTTAGTTCCATTCAAATCATACAAGTTAGAGTCCAAAACAAGGGCAAAAGTGTTTGGAAAAGTAGATACGACGGAGACGTATCAACTCCCCCAAGCTTAAACCCTTGCTTGTCCTCAAGCAATTCAGTTGACAAACTGAAAGAGAAAAAGAAAAACTTTTGCAAACTCTGTTTGCTCTTGTTGTTTTACCTATGTCAAGCCAGCATTCAGGTTTTCAACAAAGAATATAACTAACCACATTTGCAATAATTCTCAGGTCTCATGTTTACTCATATAAATAACATAATCAGCTAGCAAGCCATAATAATAAATCTCGGATGACAACACTTTCTCAAAATAATCATAATATGATATAACAAGATGGTATCTTGCTATCCCTTTCTGAGACCGCAAAACATAAATGCAGAGCACCTTCAAAGATCAAGGACTGACTAGACATTGTAATTCATGGTAAAAGAGATCCAATCATGGTCATACCCGATATAAATTAACAGTAATGAATGCAAATGACAGCTGTGCTCTCCAGCTAGTGCTTTTAATAAGAGGGTGATGACTCAACATAAAAGTAAATAGATAGGCCCTTCGCAGAGGGAAGCAGGGATTTGTAGAGGTGCCAGAGCTCGGTTTTGATATAGAGATAAATTATATTTTGAGCGGCATACTTTCATTGTCAACATAACAACTAAGAGATGACGATATCTTCCATGCTAAACAAATTATAGGCGGCTCCCAAACAGAATGGTAAAGTTTATACTCCCCCTCCTCCACAAGCATCAATCCATGGCTTGCTCGAAACAACGAGTGCCTCCAACATTCAACGGGTCCCAGAGGGAGTTTTGTTTGCAATTATTTTGATTTAGTTTGCATAAAGCATGGGACTGGGCATCCCACTGACCAGCCATTTTCTCGTGAATGAGGAGCGGAGTCCACTCCTCTTGAGAATAACCCGCCTAACACGGAAGATAAGGGCAGCCCTAGTTGATATATGAGCTACTCGAGCATGCAAAACAGAATGTTTATTTGAAGGTTTAGAGTTTGGCACATACAAATTTACTTGGAACGGCAAGTAGATACCGCATATAGGAAGGTATAGTGGACTCATATGGAATAACTTTGGGGTTTAAGGGGTTGGATGCACAAGCAGTATTCCCGCTTAGTACAAGTGAAGGCTAGCAAAAGACTGGGAAGCGACCAACTAGAGAGCGACAACAGTCATGAACATGCATTAAAATTAATAAACATTGAATACAAGCATGAGTAGGATATAATCCACCATGAACATAAATATCGTGAAGGCTATGTTGATTTTTTTCAACTACATGTGTGAACATGTGCCAAGTCAAGTCACTTAAATCATTCAAAGGAGGATACCACCCCATCATACCACATCACAACCATTTTAATAGCATGTTGGCACGCAAGGTAAACCATTATAACTCATAGCTAATCAAGCATGGCACGAGCAACTATGATCTCTAATTGTCACTGCAAACATGTTTATTCATAATAAGCTGAATCAAGAACGATGAACTCATCATATTTACAAAAACAAGAGAGGTCGAGTTCATACCAGCTTTTCCCATCTCAGTTAGTCCATCATATATCATCATGATTGCCTTTCACTTGCACGACCGAACGATGTGAATAATAATAAGAGTGCACGTGCATTGGACTAAGCTGGAATCTTCGAGCATTCAATAAACAAGAGAAGACAAGGCAATATGGGCTCTTGGTTAAATCAACAATGATGCATATAAGAGCCACTTCAACAATTTAATCATGGTCTTCTCCTAGTGACCCCCAAAGAAAAGAAAAGAAATAAAACCTATTTACACAGGAAAGCTCCCAACAAGCAAAAGAAGAACGGGAAATATTTTTGGGTTTTCTTTTTAATTACTATAGCAAAGAGATAAACTACTACTGATTTTTTGGTTTTTTCTTAAGGTTTATTAAACACACAAGAAGAAAGCAGGAAAAAGAAAATAAACTAGCATGGATATTACAGTGAATATGAATGTAATGTCGGTGGGAAATACGTACTCCCCCAAGCTTAGGCTTTTGGCCTAAGCTGGTCTATTGCCAGGGATAGCCTGGCGGACACCCGTAGGTGAAGCTAGGGTCATACTGCGATGCAGCGGCTATCGCCTCCTGAGCTGTAGCGTGGCGTCGAGCAGCCTCCGCTCTCCTCTCGTACTCATCTGCCTCCTCTCTGGTAATAATATATCTTCCTTTTGTCTGAGAATCAAAGAAGGCAGGAGCAGGAAGAGTAATATGGACTACATGCCGTTTGTTAAAGACTAATCGATACTGGAGAGGTGGTTCAGTCCTCTCAACAAACTGGTGGGAAACCATAGAATCAAAATCTAAATAAGTAGGGGGTAACTCCATATCACCCTCACGAATGTCTTTCTCAAGAAAATTAGCTAAGTGGGTTGCATAAATTCCTCCAAAGAAATCTCCGTTATGTCTATTATGATGCAACCTACGAGCTACAATGGCTCCCATATGATAAGATTGGTCTCCTAACACAGCACTTCTGAGAATGCTGAGATCAGGGGCACACATGTGACATGCTTCATCCTTAGCATTTATGCATCTACCTATGAAGAGAGCAAAATAATGTATAGCAGGAAAGTGAACGCTCCCTATAGTGGCTTGTGTTATATCTCTAGATTCCCCCACAGTTATTCTAGCAAGAAAGTCTCTATATTTAGATTTAGGGGGATCCCTGACACTACCCCAAGATGGAAGTTTGCAAGCAAAAGTGAAATCCTCTAAGTCCATGGTATAAGATTTGTCATAAAGGTCAAACATGACTGAAGGAGAATTACGCGAAGATGAAAACTCAAACCTCCTCACAAATGAACTTGTGTGATCATGATACTAGGGGCATTTGTCAGCTTCAAAGTCCTCAAGACCGGCGTTACGCAAATATGCGCTAAATTCTTCTTTGATTCCCGCTTGATTCATAAAATTTTCCGAAGGCCATTCACAGGGCCTCACAAGAGCGTCTCTTGGTGGTTCCTCGTCAACATCACGCATTGCAAGCCTGGGACCTTGCTTCCTTGAAGAACCACCTTGGAATATCTTCCTAAACATATTGTTTCCTTTGAAAAATTTCTGAAATTTTTAGTAACTTCAAATAAAAGTGAGCCAACTTCAATAAAATTGATAGCAACAACTCCCACAAGTGCCTAGAGCCTATATCAAGCATTTGAACTACTTGGAACCATATAAATTTGACATGCAGGCTCAAGAACATGGTCACCTATGCAGCATAAATTTGCAATGAATAAAGCACTAGAACAAAAACTAATTGGACCAATGGAGGAGTTACATACCAAGGAACAATCTCCCCAAGAAGTTTTGCGAGAGGTGCTTTCAGCAAGGAGATCGAAAATCACAACAACAGGGGCTGGAACTCGTGCTTGAGTTGGTTTTTCATGTTTGTATGAGGCAGAGGAAGAAGATGGGTGCAGGGATAAGTGGAAGAGGGCCACCGTGGGCCCACGAGGCAGGGGGGCGCGCCCAGGGGGGTAGGGCGCGCCCTCCACCCTCGTGGCCAGGTGGCAGCTCCCCCCACGGTAATTTTTGCACAGTAAATCCTCAAATATTCCCGAAAAAAATCATATTAAATTGGCATGGCATTCTGTGGACTTTTATTTTTGGGATATTTTTATATTGCACGCATAAGTCAGGAAACAGACAGAAGAAATACTAACTTTATTTTTACTAAATAATAGAAAATATAAAGAGGGTACAGAAGGTTGTGCTTCTAGTTTCATCCATCTCGTGATCATCAAAATGAACCCACTAACAAGGTTGATCAAGTCTTGTTAACAAACTCACTCCGAATAACACAGAACCGGAGAAATTTCAAATAACACTAAGTTACCTCAACGGGGATATGAAAATCCCCAACAACAAGAATATCATACTTTTTCTTGACAGTCGGGAGAGGGAATTCAAAACCTCCAAATATAATCGATGGAATTTTTCCAATAGAGTTGATACTATAAACTTGAGGTTGTTTCCTCGGAAAGTGTACCGTGTGCTCATTACCATTAACATGAAAAGTGACATTGCCTTTGTTGCAATCAATAACAGTCCCTGCAGTATTAAGGAAAGGTCTTCCAAGAATAATAGACATACTATCATCCTCAGGAATATCAAGAGTAACAAAGTCCGTTAAAATAGTAATGTTTCAACTACAATAGGCACATCCTCACAAATACAGACAGGTATAGCAGTTGATTTATCAGCCATTTGCAAAGATATTTCAGTAGGTGTCAACTTATTCAAGTCAAGTCTATGATAATAAAGAGAGAGGCATAACACTAACACCGGCTCCAAGATCACATAAAGAAGTTTTAACATAATTTCTCTTAATGGAGCATGGTATAGTAGGTACTCCTGGATCTCCAAGTTTCTTTGGTATTCCACCCTTAAAAGTATAATTAGCAAGCATGGTGGAAATTTCAGCTTCCGGTATCTTTCTTTTATTAGTAATGATATCCTTCATATACTTAGCATAAGGATTTGTTTTAAGCACATCAGTTAATCGCATACGCAAAAAGATGGGTCTAATCATTTCAGCAAAGCGCTCAAAATCCTCATCTTCCTTTTTCTTGGATGGTTTCGGAGGAAAAGGCATGGGTTTCTGAACCCATGGTTCCCTTTCTTTACCATGTTTCCTAGCAACAAAGTCTCTTTTATCATAACGTTGATTCCTTGATTGTGGGTTATCAAGATCAACAGCAGGTTCAACTTCTACATCATTATCATTACTAGGTTGAGTATCATCATGAACATCATCATTAATATTTTCACTAGGTTCATGTTCATTACCAGATTGTGTTTCAACATCAGACATAGAGATATCATTTGGATTCTCAGGTGGTTCAGCAATAGGTTCACTAGAAGTTTGCAAAGTCCTATCATTTTTCTTTTTCTTCCTTTTAGAAGAACTAGGTACATCAATATTATTTCTCTGAGAATCTTGCTCGATTCTCTTAGGGTGGCCTTCAGGATACAAAGGTTCCTGAGTCATTCTACCAGTTCTAGTAGCCACTCTAACAGCACAATCATTTTTCTTACTATTCATTTCATCAAGCACTTCTTTCTGAGCTTTAAGTATTTGTTCTACTTGAGTGGTAACCATAGAAGCATGTTTGCTAAAAAGTTTAAGTTCACCTCTAATATTAGCCATAAAATCACCCAAGCGTTTAATCATAAAGGTATTCTATTTTAACTGTCTACCAAAATAAGCATTAAAGTCATCTTGCTTAAACATAAAGTTATCAAACTCATCCAAGCACTGACTAGCAATTTTAGTAGGAGGGACTTCAGCTTTATCATATCTATAGAGAGAATTTACCTTTACTACCTGTGTCAAGATATCGGGTCAGGAGGTTCTTCAGTGAATAAGGAATTGAGATCATATACTTCTTCAATAGGCGGTAAATTGAGACCGTGTATTTCTTCAATAGGAGGTAAATTCTTAACATCTTCAGCTTTAATACCTTTTTCTTTCATAGATTTCTTTGCCTCTTGCATATCTTCGGGACTGAGAAATAGAACAACTCTCTTCTTCGGAGTTGGTTTAGGAATATGCTCAGTAATTGGCTCAGGAGCTGGCTCGGGAGTTGGCTTAGGAGGTGCCCAATTATTTTCATTTGTCAACATATTATTCAATAGAATTTCAGCTTCATCCGGTGTTCTTTCCCTGAAAAGAGAACCAACACAACTATTCAGGTAATCTCTGGAAGCATCAGTTAGTCCATTATAAAAGATATCAAGTATTTCAGGTTTCTTAAGAGGCTAATCAGGCAACGCATTAAGTAACTTGAGAAGCCTCCCCCAAGCTTGTGGGAGACTCTCTTCTTTAATTTGCACGAAGTTGTATATTTCCCTCAAAGCAGCTTGTTTCTTATGAGCAGGGAAATATTTAGCAAAGAAGTAATAAATCATATCCTGGGGACTACGCACACAACCAGGATCAAGAGAATTAAACCATATCTTAGCATCACCCTTTAATGAGAACGGAAATATTTTGAGTATATAAAGGTAGCGCAATCTCTCGTCATTAGTAAACAGGGCGGCTATATCATTTAACTTAGTAAGATGTGCCACAACAGTTTCAGATTCATAGCCATGGAAAGGATCAGATTCAACCAAAGTAATTATATCTTGATCAATAGAAAATTCATAATAATCCTTATCGGGAACACAGATAGGTGAAGTAGCAAAAGCAGGTTCGGGTTTCATTCTATCTCTAAGAGATTCTTTACTCCATTTAACTAGCAGCCTCTTCAGTTCGTATCTATCCTGGCAGGCAAAAATAGTTGCAGAAGATTCCGCATCAAAAAGATAACCCTCAGGAATAGCAGGCATATTCTCATCATCACTCTCATCATCGTATTCAGATTCAATAATTTCTCTTTCTCTAGACCTAGAAATCTGTTCATCAAGAAATTTACCAAGGGGCACAGTAGTATCAAGCATAGAAGTAGTTTCATCATAAGTATCATGCATAGCAGAAGTGGCATCATCAATAACATGCGACATATCGGAACGAATAGCAGATGCAGGTTTAGGTGTCGCTAGCTTACTCATAACAGAAGGTGAATCAAGTGCAGAGCTAGATGGCAGTTCCTTACCTCCCCTCGTAGTTGAGGGATAAATTGTTGTCTTAGCGTCTTTCAAGTTCTTCATAGTCCAGCAGATCTAAATCTCAAGTGACTCAAAGAATAGAGCTATGCTCCCCGGCAACGGTGCCAAAAAAAGGTCTTGATAACCCACAAGTATAGGGGATCGCAACAGTTTTTCGAGGGTAGAGTATTCAACCCAAATTTGTTGATTCGACACAAGGGGAGCCAAAGAATATTCTCAAGTATTAGCAGCTGAGTTGTCAATTCAACCACACCTGGAAACTTAGTATCTGTAGCAAAGAGTTTAGTAGCAAAGTAATGTGATAGTGGTGGTAACAGTAACAAAAGTAAAGACAACAAAAGTAATGTTTTTGGTATTTTGTAGTGATTGTAACAGTAGCAACGGAAAATTAAATAAGCGAGAACCAGTATATGGAAAACTCGTAGGCACCGGATTAGTGATGGATAATTATGCCAGATGCGGTTCGTCATGTAACAGTCATAACATAGGGTGACACAGAACTAGCTCCAATTCATGAATGTAATGTAGGCATGTATTCCGAATATAGTCATATGTGCTTATGGAAAAGAACTTGCATGACATCTTTTGTCCTACCCTCCCGTGGCAGCGGGGTCCTATTGGAAACTAAGGGATATTAAGGCCTCCTTTTAATAGAGAACCGGAACAAAGCATTAGCACATAGTGAATACATGAACTCCTCAAACTATGGTCATCACCAGGAGTGGTCCCGATTATTGTCACTTCGGGGTTGCCGGATCATAACACATAGTAGGTGACTATAGACTTGCAAGATAGGATCAAGAACTCACATATATTCATGAAAATATAATAGGTTCAGATCTGAAATCATGAGACTCGGGACCTAGTGACAAGCATTAAGCATAGCAAAGTCATAGCAACATCAATCTCAGAACATAGTGGATACTAGGGATCAAACCCTAACAAAACTAACTCGATTACATGATAAATCTCATCCAACCCATCACCGTTCAGCAAGCCTACGATGGAATTACTCACGCACGGCGGTGAGCATCATGAAATTGGTGATGGAGGATGGTTGATGATGACGACGGTGATGAATCCCCCTCTCCGGAGCCCCGAACGGACTCCAGATCAGCCCTCCCGAGAGAGATTAGTGCTTGGTGGCGGCTCCGTATCATAAAACGCGATGATTTCTTCTGTCTGATTTTTTTTCTCCCCGAAAGCCAATATATGGAGTTGGAGTTGGCGTCGGAGGGTCTCCAGGGGGCCCACGAGGTAGGGGGCGCGCCCAGGAGGAAGGCGCGCCCCCTACCCTCGTGGACAAGGTGTGGGCCCCCTGGTCTTCATCTTTGGCGAGGATTTTTTATTATTTTTTATAAGACATCCCGTGGAGTTTTAGGTCATTCCAAGAACTTTTGTTTTCTACACATAAAACAACATCATGGCAATTCTGCTGAAAACAGCGTCAGTCCTGGTTAGTTCCATCAAATCATACAAGTTAGAGTCCAAAACAAGGGCAAAAGTGTTTGGAAAAGTAGATACGACGGAGACGTATCAAGATGATGCAACCGAGCTTCGATGGGAGCTCAACGAAGATCTGGGTTGTTGCTATGTTTCTTTTTCCGGATGATCAGTAGTGGAGCCCAGTTGGGATGATCAGGGATCTAGCAGTTGGGTTATCTTCTTTTCTTTTGGCTTCGTGCGTAGTCGGACTATGTGTGTACTCTGAATGATGTATGAATTATATGTTCATTATATGAAGTGGTGATTGTAAGCCAACTCTTTATCCCATTCTTGTTCATTACATGGGATTGTGTGAAGATGACCCTTCTTGCGATGAAAACCACCATGTGGTTATGCCTCTAAGTCGTGCTTCGACACGTGGGAGATATAGCCGCATCGTGGGCGTTACAAGTTGGTAATCAGAGCCATCCCCGACTTAGGATCCCCCTGCTTGATCGAATTGATGGCGTTGTTGAGTCCAGAACAAAAATGTTTTGAGTCTTAGGATTATATATCGGAGAGTAGGATTCTTTTTACTCCTCAGTCCCTTCGTCGCTCTGGGGAGGCCTCCTGACGTAGATGTTTTGTCTTTCCTCACCTCAAATTTCACTAAAAGAAATTTTAGGATCATGCGGGTATCTTGGGATCGTTCCGATATTCTTATGACGAGAACATTGTTCTTGGTGCCTCCTGTCATTTAGGGGTTGTGGCAATGTCCCGAGGAGTTGAGCTCCGAGGTGTTGTCGTCATAATTTTATCGTTTCAGTTCCGGAATACCTGAGTTTCGCCGACATCGAAAATCTCTTTTATGTAGTTGTTGGTGAGATAACCTCGACGCCACCTAGTACTGCGGAGTTCGGGAGTATTGCCATAGCTCGTATAACGGATGCTTTTCGAAGGTTGAGGTACACGATTTCCGAAGGTTTCTTGGTTATGTGTTGACGGATGGATACAGCTTGGATGTAGGTATTGTTAGTTTTGGGTGAGATATATATTGCTTCCCCTATATCCCCAACACCAGATTGCATAACTAGAAAGTTTCGGGAGTTTTATAGGTGGGAATTCAAGTAGCTCTAGTTTTTTTTCTTTCTGACAGATGCATGATATGAGATTGGGGTTCGACATCTAGTGGTCCGCCTATCCACGGTCGTTTTTACAGTGGTCTCGTTGTGTCTTAAAGAGCCCTTGGCTATGCTGGTTCGGGGACACTTCGTATGTTATGTGCACTGCCTTGTACGTGATGGTGCTATACGATCGAGCGCATGTGGGCCCCACCACAAAAACTTCGGATGAAATCTCTATCATATGTTTGTTTCCGGCTTATTCTACAAGCCAAATCCTTTGTTTGTTTTATTTGTGCTATTCGAGTTGCTTTGAAGTCAAATGTTGAATCCATACCTTTCATAAACGGTGTTCTCATATTGCTATGTGAATACTCATCCTTCTTGATCATCGAGGTTGTCATGTTAATTCTTTTCCTACCGGCGTGCTTCTCTTCAAGTGGATCCGACCATTCTCCCCATCCGCAAGATCATTTCTAAGTTTTCTCAACGGTGTTTGTTTCATTTGTCCCAAGTTGCGTTTGTTTTCCCACCCTCCCACCTTTTTTCTTGAAAGACTCAGTTCTTAATCATGTATCCCTTTTATTTGTGAGAAGTCTCTTCATTCGTTTCTTTCAATGTTCTTATCCGGTGATTCTCAAGAAGATACTAACGGAGCTACAAGATTATTATTCTTCGTTCTCTTTTCTTCTCTGGTGGATTAATTTCAAGCTTTGGTGTTGATTATATCTCTTCCTTTTGTTTCACATATCTTCCCATGTGAATTTCTTATCCAAGGCTCTCTTATTTATTCATCTTGCCCAGTTCATATCCGGAGTGCTCAAGATATCTCAGAAGATTCGTGTTTTCCATTCTTAATATGTTCAAGCTATTTGGAGATTATTATCTCATTCAAGTCATTTAATTCAACCGGTGCAATCCCCCCCCTTTCAATCAATCGTTCAATGGTGTAAATTTGAGTGGGCCCTAACCCACAGGTCTTTCTCCAGGATCTTACCTGACTCTTCTAATTTTCCAGGAGTCATTCCCAAATTCTTTTTGAAGTTTGACGTAAGAATGAATTTCATTAGTCATATGTTTTCCAAGATCGATTTCAAATTATTTTTCATTGTTGGCTCAACCTCTTTGTTGGTCATTCTCCCGGAGTATCCCAACAATTCATAGTGGTTTTTCCTGTCGTCATTCACGGTTTTTGAAGACCGAAGAAGAATTCCTCTTAAATCCTTACCCGTTCTTCCAAAGATGCGTAGTTCAAGCTTGATGCCATCCTCATAATTGTTTTTGATTGTGACAATTCTTTTCTTACCATCCGGAGCATTTTATGAGTTGTTTCCATTTCTTTCCTCCGAAGGCCATCATCTCATAATTCTACATTCTCAGCGTGTAACTATCGTTCTCCAAATCTTACCGGTGCATCGTTCAAATACCCTCTAATCAGTTCATGATCTCTTCGTTCTCATGTATCTAAATCCCCTCAAGTATCTTCATTCGCTTTCCAATTCTTCCCGGTGAATTGTGCCTTTGCTACTTTCATTTTCAATTCTTACAGTGGTTCTTTCAACATTCCTCTTCTGTTGTTATCGTATCAATTAATTCGTTCTTTCCGAATCCTACCGGTGCTTTGTTCAAGTTTTCCCAAGTTTGCGCTATGTCTCTCTTAATCCTTTCTACGAGAATAAGTAGTATGCAAAATCCATTGATTGTCATCAATTTAAATGGATGAAGGATAGGCATGACATAATTCTTATTCTTATTTCATCCAGGTGATTAATTCCTTCTTCCGGAGTTTGTTCATCAGGAAGTAATTCTCGGTTCCAAGTTATTCATCTTTCCTGTCCGGAGTTCAAAGTTTACTCATTTCGTAGATCCATATAAATCATTGCAAGGCTTCAATTCTGGTTCTCTTCAACCTCCAATTCTTCTTCATAATCATTTTTCTTTACCGGAGTTCTTCATGGAGGCTCTACATGGTGGTTCATCAAGGATTCTTTTCATTCTTCAATTGTTCTTCAAGATTTCTCTTGAAGTTAAGATCAGCCAAGCTATACTCTAAAAAATTTAAACATGGAGCTCAACACATGTTTTGTTTTGGGGAGTTCAAGTATTCTTCATCTTGCATTCCAAAGTGCAATTCTTTCTACTTTATCTTTTGAGATGGTGTTATGTCATTCTTGACAATTTCCATTCATGTTTCGTGATTCACATGTTGTCAAGAATGAGGTATTTTAAATATATTAATCTCTTTGTTGGAGTTATCTTGTGTCATATTTCACCTAAAGCCTTCCCTAATGAATGTTGCTATTGTGGTGCTCATCAATGATCCAAATTTCTCCTTCGCATCTCGGTGAAGAAGTTTTCATCTCTTCGTTGATCTCAATCAATCTTTGTTTTCATTGGTGGCAGAATTAGCCTCAATTTATTGAGATGGTTACATAAGCCCACAGGAATCATGTCTTTGTTGTTGATTTTCCAACTACTCCGTTCAAGCCTTTCTCCTAAAGATGCTCTTTCAATTTTAGTTGGGAGAGTTGTCATTTTTCTTCTCCGTTCTTTTCTTTCCAACGATCTAGCTTCTATTGTTTTATTCCAAAGGAATTGTGTTGTTGCTCTCTTCGAAGTATCATCACATTTTGACTAATTCATGTTCTATTCCTTCCATGTTCAACCGAAGTGATGTCCGAATTCTTTCGGTCATACTCTTTGTTTATCTTGTTTTAACCAGAGTGGTGTGTCCTCTTCTCAAGTTCTTCCCATTTCAATCAGAGTGGTTTCAATTCCTTCTTGTCCATTGTGCTCCTCATTCATAGCTTTGCAACCTCCAAGGTTCACATGGTGTTCCTTGTTTCTCTTTTCTACCGCAGTGCTCTCAATTGTGTTCAACTCCGTTGTGTTCTCTCTTTCAAGTTTCAACCTCTCAAGGTTCTTTGGTTCACTCATTGGTCGAAGAAGCAACTTAGTATTTACCTCTTCTCTTCCTCTTCCGTTTCTCTCTGGTGCCATCCTAGATCTCGGGACGAGAAATCTTGTAAGTGGAGGAGTGTTGTGACGCCCTAAGACCGACGCTCCAGATGCCGCCCAGTTATTTTGTTATCGTCGTGTGTTTGTTTTGTGCTTGCTCTTTTATTTTTGCATTGCATCATGTCATCATGCCATCATGTCATTTAATTTTTAAAACCTCAACTAAAAATTGCATAGATCTTTTGATCTATTTAAATCGAGGGAATTCACATGGTGATTTCTCTTTATAACATATCCTCCTAATATTTAGGGAGCTATATTAAAAATATTCCATTATCTTTGGAATCACCATAACACACCTGCAGTTTAAGTTCCATGCATTTTCTATCTCAATTACTTGCCTCAAACTTTGCCAACAATTCTTATCTCTTTTATTGAGGCTCCTCCTAAAGTCTCAATATTTTGGGGCACTCCTAAAGCCCCGTCCTAGTTCAAACCATTTGAGTTAAATTCAAATGAGTTTGAATTAAACTCTTCCATATCGCGTGAAACTTCTTTTCTTGGGCTAAGTATAATTCTTAGACTCTGTAGGAGAAGTTTCAGCATTTTCCAAAACCCCTAGCTATTTCTTTCCTTCCCTTTTCCTTCTATCTTTTTTTCTGTAGGTGGGAAATAGCAAGAAGGTTGGCCTTTTTGCTCCGAAGCTGCAACCAGCCCATCTAGCCTCCTACGCCCAGCCTCCAAGGCCCATCCGCAGCCCAGCCGATGCCCTGTTAACCCTAGCCCCGACCCTGTCGGCGTTCTGGGAACGGGGGTCCCCAGACTTGCCTGCCTGCGGCGTGACTCGAGTGGGGCCCCAACGCAACCCAGCTTCATCAGCTCAAGCTCAAGACCTTCGCGAGGGGCCAAGCCTCACGGGGCGGACGACAGGAAGCTTCCTGGGGAGCAGCCTCCTCAGGCAGGCTCGCGAGGAGGCGGAGAGATCAAGGCAGGGTACCTCCCGAGGAGCCCGTGACGCAAGCCATAACGATCGAGACCAGGCGGGTGCCAGGCGGGCGCCGGCCTGTGCAGTGTCCTTGTTTCCCTTTTGGTGCAAAGGGGGCAAGCACAGACCAAGGCATTAGGCAAAGGTTACCGCTTCGGTGCAACAAGACCAAGACCAGCAGAACGGCAGGATGGAGGTCATCGTGGAGCCCAGGACGGCATCATCGTCAGAGCCTTTGGCAGCCGAAGACCAACTTTAGTCAGGATAAGTGTACTAGATGTTCCCTTTCAAAATGGCCAATTGTTGGCACCCTTCCCGCTCATGATTTGGGAAGAGGCCCAGGGCCTCCCTCTATATATAGGGATAGCCACCACAGAGTACGAAGAGGGGGCATCTATCTCAAGAAGACGCATAGACTAGAGAGAAGCGACTGAACTCACCCTAGCAGTTCATCGCACCAGCTCAAGAACAGCCCCTCGCGAGGCTGTTCTCCCTTTGTATTGTTCATCAGCAGCCCCTGAAGCAATCCACCAGACCACACACTAGAGTAGGGTATTACACCACAATGGTGGCCTGAACCAGTATAAATCTCGTGTCCCTTGTGTGTTCTTGTTTCTAGCATAGATCCATTGCGAGACTTCGACGTGTGTGCTGGTAGGGGAAAGATCTTCGTGCGCACCCTAGTGTTCGAACCTCTAGGGTCTGCCGGAACCCGAAATCCGACATTTGGCATGCCAGGTAGGGGTGCGCTGGAATCTTTCTTCCGCTAGTCGCGCGTGATCTTTCGCCGTGTCCATGGCTGACACACACCGAGCTCGCGCCGAGCGCCGGGCTGCTCTCGCCACCCGCGTCGCCCAGACGGCGCCCGTCGGTGGTCGCCCTCGTCGTTCCCCGTCGCCTGCCGCCAACGCCACCACCGGGCCCGGCGGGGAACGAGCAGCAGGCCTCGTCCCTGCACCCTTCGGTGCGGCGCGATGCCCGCACCGCCACCCCGTCGCCGACTCCAGCCGGTTCATCGTCCCACGCCCGTCGCGCCCCTGCGGACGCGCGGCCCGCTCCTACAGCCGATGCCGGCACTGGGGCTAGGGGGCTCCGAGCCTTGGACCCCGCCTTGCGGCAAGTGCGGTGGCCGCTCAAGTTCAAGCCTGAGATGCCGCCGTGCTACAACGGTGCAACGGATCCGCTGGTTTTCCTGCTGGCGTACGAGGAGGCTGTCCTCGAGGCTGGAGGCGACGACAGGGTGATGGACAACTGATTTCCCATGGCCCTCACCGGCGTCCCATGCATGTGGCTGCTCCACCTACTGACGGTCTCCGTGACCTCCTGGGGGGAACTGCGCGACCTCTTCCTCGCCCATTACGTCGCGCCAGTACTCCTGGTTGTCGGAACTTTCCTGGGCGGCTCTCAGGCGCCACCTTCGAGATGCCACGTCAAGCCGTTCACCCGCCAGATCGGCACCGCCTCCAAGCGCCGAGATGCCCCCCACGGGCTGGGTGGCGCCCGAGGCCGATCTGACCTTCAACTCGGACGATCACCCCTCCAACCCCGCCGGTTCGGGTGCGCTCCCAATGTTGTGCACCCCCACCATCTGCCAAGTGGCCGTCACCAGGACCCTCATCGACGGCGGGGCTGGCCTCAACGTGCTCTCTGTGGAGGCCTTTAGCCTCCTCCACGTGCCACTAGAGCGGCTCTAGCCTAGTAGGCCTTTCTTGGGCGTCGGAGTCGGTTCCACCGCCTCCTTGGGGCAGATTCGCCTCCCGGTGACCTTCGGCACCTACGACAACTTCCGCACAAAGCTGATCGACTTCGACATCGCCCCCATCGGCCTTCCCTACAACGCCATCCTCGGCTACCCGGCCTTAGCCCGGTTCATGGCAGCGACTCACCCTGCGTACAGCCTCATGAAGATGCCCGGGAGTAGCGGCGTCCTCACTGTGTCGGGAGACACAAGAGATGCACTACAGGCGCTTAAGCTTGCTTTCAAGACAGCCGCGGTGGCACAGCCCGCCAACACTGACGCCCTTGAGCCGAAGGGGGCTGCGCCGGCCAAGAAGAAGCAGTTATTCACCCAAGACAAGGCGGAAACCAAGCAGGTACCGGTCAATGAGGACGGCTACACTAATGGCACCTTCACCATAGGCTCCAACCTCGAACCCGAGCAGGAGGAGGCCTTGGTGAAGTTCCTGCGCACGAACAACAAGGTGTTCGCGTGGGAACCTGATCAGCTGGCATGGGTCCCGAGGGGTGTGATTGAGCATCACCTCAATGTGTGCCCCAACGTACGCACCGTAAAGCAGAAGGCGAGGCAGCAGTCCACTGAGGAACAAGATTTCATCGTGTAAGAGACCCACAAGCTAGAGGCGGTAGGGGTTATTCGCGAGGTCCGCTACCCAGATTGGTTGGCCAACCCGGTGGTCGTGCCGAAAAAGGGAGGAAAGGAACACATGTGTGTCGACTTCACCAACCTCAACAAGGCCTGCCCGCAGGATCCATTTCCGCTTCCACGCATCGACCAGATCGTCAACTCCACCGCTGAGTGCGACCTGTTGTGCTTCCTAGATGCCTTCTCGGGCTATCACCAGATCAAGATGGCGGTAGAAGACGTGGAGAAAACGGCTTTCCTGACCCCGTGCGGGGTGTACTTCTATACATGCATGCCATTTGGGTTGCGCAATGCAGGTGCGACCTTTCAGCGGCTGATGCACATTACCTTGGGCCGGCAGCTCGGGAGGAATGCTGAGGCCTACGTCGGTGACGTTGTGGTGAAGTATCGGGAGGCTAAAACCCTGATACAGGACTTGGAAGAAACCTTCGTGAGCCTCAATGAGGTGGACCTACGGCTCAACCCGGAGAAGTATGTGTTTGGACTCCCCTCGGGCAAGCTCCTGGGCTTCCTCGTATCCCACAGGGGCATCGAGGCCAACCCAGAGAAGGTCAAAGCAGTCGAAGACATGTGCCTGCAAAGACACACAGAGAAATGCAGAAGCTCACTGGGCGTGTGACGGCGCTAGGACGCTTCATCTCCAAGCTGGGGGAATGAGCATTGCCCTTCTTCAAGCTGATGAAGAAGAAGGGCCCCTTTGAATGGACTGAAGAGGCCGACAAGGTGTTCCAGGATCTCAAGAGGTACCTAACCAGCCCTCCGGTGATGGTAGCTCTGCGTCCTCGGGAGCCCCTGGTGCTCTACCTTGCAGCCACCCCCTACTCCGCCAGCGCAGCCCTGGTGGCGGTTAGGGAAGAGCGTTGGACCAAGGCCGCAGCAACCGTCCGGGTCGAAGCAAAGCGAAGCCAAGAAGGCCTCGCAGAGACCGCGACCGCAGCTGAAAAGGATCAGCCGCAGCAGGGGAGCACCCCCGGAGCAGAAGAGGCCCCTCCAAGCGACCAGGCGCTAGGGGCTCCGTCGTCTCAGGAGGCACCCCAACCTCCGGAGGATGCAAGCAGCGCCAGCACTCTCAACCTCGTCGAGCACCCAGTGTACTTGTCAGCACGGTGCTACAGGACGCAAGGGCGCGGTACCCTATGCCTCAAAAACTCCTCCTCGCGCTATTGGTAGCCTCACGCAAGCTGCGGCACTACTTCCAAGGCCATCCCATCAAGGTCGTCTCAGCATACCCCTTGGAAAGGGTACTCAGGAGCCCCAATTCGGCTGGAAGAGTCGCTGAGTGGAACATCGAACTGCAAGCATTTCAGCTAGAATTCAGCATGACCAGAGTCATCAAGGGGGCTGCACTTGCAGATTTTGTGGCAGTGGGCAGAGGCACCAGGCCTCGAGGCTGGCGAGGATCAATCACTTTCCCCGGGAAGCGAGGCACCGGACGGCTGGGTCATGTACTCGAGGGGCATTCTCCCGACATGGCGTGGGGGCCGGCGCAGTGCTCGTATCTCCCACTCAAGACAAGCTCTACTACACCGTACAACTCTGTTTCAAGCACGGAGAAAAGGTCTCCAACAACATAGCAGAGTACGAAGGCCTGATAGCAGGCCTAAAAGCCGCAGTCACCTTGGGGGTAAAGCGCCTCATCATCAAGGGCGATTCAAAACTCCTCGTCAACTTCTCCAACAAGATATATGAGCCGAAGGACAAGCACATGGAAGCCTACCTTGCGGAGGTTCGCAGGATGGAGAAACAGTTCTGGGGGCTGGAGTTGCAGCATGTGCCTCGCGGCATCAATCAAGAGGCTGATGAGAACGCCAAGAGGGCATCCAGGCGGCTACCTCGGGAGCCTGGCCTCTTCAAGGAGCGACTCTTCAAGCCCTCGGCGGCACCATCACTATCAAGCACGGTGCAACCTCGGGAAGAGCTCCCTCAGCCGCCTGCCTCGGGAGCCCCGGTCCACGGCCCGGCATCAGGGGCGCGCTTGCTCCAGGCGTTGGAGCCTCAGGAAGGATGCTCGATCGCAGAGCTCAGGAACTACTTGACGCAAAGGACCCCGCCGAAGAAAGAGGAGGAAGCGGAGCGTGTGGCGTGGCAGGCCTCAGCCTACTGCATCAAGGATGGAGAGCTCTACTGGAGGCGACCAAATGACGTGTCCCTACGTTGCATTTCTAGAGAGCAAGGGAAGGAGCTGCTGGTGGACATACATGGTCGAGACTGTGGGCATCACTCATCATCACAGACCCTCGTTGGCAAGGCGTTCTGCAGTGGGTTCTATTGGCCCACAACACTGAGTGACGCCATTGAGCTGGTGAAGGTTTGTGAGGCCTGCCAATTCCACGCCAAGCAGATCCATCAGCCGGCGGGGGGTTTGCAGACTATACCCCTCTCGTGGCCGTTCGCAGTTTGGGGACTGGACATTCTGGGCCCGTTCCCTCGGGCGCCAGGGGGCTATCGCTACCTCTACGTTGCCGTGGACAAGTTCACCAAGTGGGCTGAGGTGGAAGCTGTCCGCACCATCCCAGCGGGCTCTGCAGTCAAGTTCATCAAGGACCTCGTGAGCCGATTTGGGGTGCCTAACCGCATCATCACCGACAAAGGTTCGCAATTCACCTGTAATCTCTTCAAAACGAACTGTGCTAACCTTGGAACGCAGATATTCTACGCTTCGGTAGCACACCCCCAGAGCAACGGCCAGGCTGAGCGAGCTAACGCGGAGGTCCTGAGGGGCCTCAAAACCAGGACCTTCAAAAAGAAGCCGGAGGCCCGCGGCAGGGGCTGGTACGACGAGATCCAGTCTGTGATGTGGTCTATCCGCACGACCGCGGCCAATCTGACTGGCGAGACCCCGTTCTACCTCGTCTACGGAGCTGAGGCCGTCCTCCCTCATGAGGTCAGGCGTCATTCCGCATGGGTCCTGGCGTTCGACGAGGCGCAGCAGGACGCCATGCGGGGGACGGACCTCGTGCTAGGGGAGGAACGCTGTCGAGAGGCCGCACTGCGAGCGGCAAGGTATCAACAGGCGCTGTGACGATACCACTGCCGCAACATCCGCCCCAGAACTCTTGAGGTAGGGGACCTCGTGCTTAGACGGGTCCTCTCCAGGGAAGGGTTGCACAAGCTCTCTCCCATGTGGGAGGGCCCATTCAAGGTTGTTCATGTTTCCAGGCCCGGCTACGCGCGCTTGGAGACCCAGGAGGGGGGACCCATCCAGAACGCATGGAACATTCAACATCTCCGAAGATTCTACCCCTGAGCGAGGCCCAGTGCCTATGGAGAAGGCCCAGTGCCTGTGAAGAAGGCCAACGCCGATGAAGCTACCGCATTTTGGGGAAGGCCCGGTGCCTGTGAAGAAGGCCAATGCCTGTGAAGCCAGTGCATTTTGGGGAAGGCCCGGTGCCTGTGAAGAAGGCCAATGCCTGTGAAGACACCGCATTTTAGGGAAGGCCCGGTGCCTGTGAAGAAGGCCAATGCCTATGAAGCCACCACAATTTGGAAAAGGCCCAGTGCTTGTGAAGAAGGCCAATGCCTGTGAAGCACGCCGCTCGTGACACTCTCACGTAATAATGAGTGGGGCTGTACATGCCCCGGAGTCTCCGGAGTGCCACCCTTGGGCCTCAGGGGCTCCCGCCCATGCCCAGTGGCAGCACTTAGCTCCGCGCTGGTGAGAGGACGTCTAAGACTAGATTAGGTGTCGGACGCGGCTTTTTCATTTGCTTTCTGTAGTTGGCTTGTTCTTTCCTATTTGAAGTTTTATCGAAGCTGTCGCTGTCTCTGGCTTGTGACCCTTTGTCTTTTTCACTCACTTGCCTCGGTTTCCCTCGCGCAAGTCTCGCGAGGGAGGTGCGCGGGCACCCTCACGAGTGTTTTCTGCCCCGGTCATTTGAAGCTTTTCTATCCGAGTCCGCTGAGGGAGCACCCCTCCCAATCCTTGCCTCACTGGCATTGCGACGCGAGCACAGGGCCTGGGTCGGTCGACCCCACAACCAAAACCGAAAGCAACCCCTCTTGACTAATCCTTGCAGGACATGAAGCACACAGCGAGGCCTCGGCCTCGGGAGGCGAAGATCACGACAAGCCTCCCCGAGTTAAGTAACTCCCGCACACGAGCACACGGCATGAGAACGTAACACAGAAATAGCGGAAACAACACGATAATTAACGGTAACAGTTCAACACGCCCCCGCGGGGCCCTACACTACCTTCTCTTTTTGTGCAGGAAAGGAAGAAAAGCAAAACTGGCATGACTTGCTCGGCACCAGCTCGCGGCGAGGGCTCGTGCTGCCTCCGGAGCTCAGTCAGATTCCCCCCACTCGCTTCACCGGGGCGTGACGGCGGACTGACCTGCTACCTTCTCCCAGGCGGGGCGACGACGCGGGGGCTGGTCACGACCCCCACTAGAGGAGATGTCTGAAGGAGAGTCACCGGATCTTGGTGAGCGCCGAGCGCCGCTGCCCACGCGCCTGCCGCCATCTTCGTCCTGACCAACGCCGGGGCTGGGCCTCGGTCGCGGTCATCGTGTTCGGGGCAGCACCTAGCACGACGACCATCTTCCCCGAACACCCTCACGTAGAGGGTGGCGTCACCATCGAACTTGAAGTGCAGGGTACACCGCCGGCTAAGGCCACGCACGCATGCAAAAGTTTGCCAGCCACGGGTCAGGGCCAAACCCCCGGCGGCGGAGACCTCTAGCGAAGCCCAGGCGGCCCTGCTGCAGCAACCGTCCACCTGAAGCCAGAGGCCGCCCGGAGCGCCAGCCGGAAGTTCACCTACAAAGAAGCAAGGAAGCTGGAGCCAGGTGCTGGTCGGGTCCGCCGACCACACAACGAACTCCGGCAGCACCTCCGCCGAGCGGAAGCGCGGCCTGGGGGGTCGCGCAGCCACGGCGTGCCTCCCATCGATGACCGGGCGCTCATTGCTACCTCTTGAGCACTGCGTTGGATTTCCCCGAAGAGGAGAGGATGATGCAGCAAAGTAGCGTAAGCATTTCCCTCAGTTTTTGAGAACCAAGGTATCAATCCAGTAGGAGACCACGCACAAGTCCCTCGTACCTACACAAAAGGATAGCTACTCGCAACCAACGCGATTAGGGGTTGTCAATCCCTTCACGGTCACTTACGAGGGTGAGATCTGATAGAGATGATAATTATATTTTTGGTATTTTTGATAGATAGATGCAAAGTGAAAAGTAAAAAGCAAAGTAAAAGCAAAGCAAGTAAATAAAGCGATAGAGATTGATATGATGAGAATAGACCCGGGGGCCATTGGTTTCACTAGTGGCATCTCTCAAGAGCATAGATATTCTACGGTGGGTGAACAAATTACTGTTCAGCAATTGACAGAATTAAGCATAGTTATGAGTATATCTAGGTAATGATCATGTATATAGGCATCACGTTTGAGACAAGTAGATCGAAACGATTTTGCATCTACTACTATTACTCCACTCATCGACCTCTATCCAGCATGCATCTAGAGTATTAAGTTAAAAACAGAGTAACGATTTAAGCAAGATGGCATGATGTAGAGGGATAAATTCATGCAATATGATAAAAAAAACCCATCTTGTTATCCTCGATGGCAACAATACAATACGTGCCTTGCTGCCCCTGCTGTCACTGGGAAAGGACACCGCAAGATTGAACCCAAAACTAAGCACTTCTCCCATTGCAAGAACTACCAATCTAGTTGGCCAAACCAAAAAGGATAATTCGAAGAGACTTGCAAAGATAACTCAATCATACATAAAAGAATTCAGAGAAGATTCAAATATTTTCCATAGATAAGTTGGATCCTAAACCCACAATTCATCGGTCTCAACAAACACACCGCAAAAAGAAGATTGCATCGAATAGATCTCCACGAGAGAGGGGGAGAACATTGTATTGAGATCAAAAAAGAGAGAAGAAGCCATCTAGCTACTAGCTATGGACCCGAAGGTCTGAAGTAAACTACTCACACTTCATCGGAGGGGCTATGGTGTTGATGTAGAAGCCCTCCGTGGTGGATGCCCCCTCCGGCGGAGCACCAGAACAGGCCCCAAGATGGGATCTCGTGGATACAGAAGGTTGCGGCGGTGGAATTAGGTTTTTGGCTCCTCTTCTGATCATTTGGGGATACGTAGGTATATATAGGAGGAAGGAGTACGTCGGTGGAGCAACAGGGGGGCCACGAGTTAGGGGGGTGCGCCCAGGGGGCACCCTCCGCCCTCGTGACCGCCTCTGGCACTTCTTGGAGTAGGGTCCAAGTCTCCTGGATCACATTCGGTGAGAAAATCACGTTCCCGAAGGTTTCATTCCGTTTGGACTCCGTTTGATATTCCATTTCTTCGAAACACTAAAATAGGCAAAAAAAACAGCAATTCTGGGCTCGGCCTCCGCTTAATAGGTTAGTCCCAAAAATAATATAAAAGTGGAAAATAGATCCCAATATAGTCCAAAACAGTAGATAAAGTAGCATGGAGCAATAAAAAATTATAGATACATTGGAGACGTATCAGGCATCCCCAAGCTTAATTCCTGCTCGTCCTCGAGTAGGTAAATGATAAAAAAAGATTTTTTGATGCGGAGTGATACTTTGGCATAATTTCAATGTAAATATGCTTAATTGTGATATGAATATTCAGATTCAAAAGATTCATGACAAAAGTTCATATTGACATAAAAAATAATAATACTTCAAGCATACTAATCAAAGCAATCATGTCTTCTCAAAATAACATGGCCAAAGAAAGTTATCCCTACAAAATCATATAGTGTGGCTATGCTCCATCTTCCCCACATAAAATATTTAAATCATGCACAACCCCGATGACAAGCCAAGCAATTGTTTCATACTTATGACATTCTCAAAACTTTTTCAATCTTCACGCAATACATGAGCGTGAGCCATGGATATATCACTATATGTGGAATAGAAGGGTGGTTGTGGAGAAGACAAAACGAGGGAAGATAGTCTCACATCAACTAGGCGTATCAACGGGCTATGGAGATGCCCATCAATAGATATCAATGTGAGTGAGTAGGTATTGCCATGCAATGGATGCACTAGAGCTATAAGTATATGAAAGCTCTACAAAAGAAACTAAGTGGGTGTGCATCCAACTCGCTTGCTCACGAAGACCTAGGGCATTTTGAGGAAGCCCATCATTGGAATATACAAGACAAGTTCTATAATGAAAAATTCCCACTAGTATATGAAAGGGACAAAATGAGAGACTCTCTATCATGAAAATCTTGGTGCTACTTTGAAGCACAAGTGTGGTAAAAGGATAGTAGCATTGTCCCTTCTCTCTTTTTCTCTCATTTTTTTATTTTTGTTTGGGCCTTTCTCTTCTTTTTTTGGCCTCTTTTTTTTTGTCCGGAGTCTCATCCCGACTTATGGGGGAATCATAGTCTCCATCATCCTTTCCTCACTTGGGACAATGCTCTAATAATGATGATCATCACACTTTTATTTTTCTTACAACTCAACAATTACAACTTGATACTTAGAACAAAGTATGACTCTATATGAATGCCTCCGGCGGTGTACCGGGATATGCAATGAATCATGAGTGACATGTATGAAAGAATTATGAACGGGGCCTTGCCACAAATACGATGTCAACTACATGATCATGCTAGCAATATGACAATGATGGAGCGTGTCATAATAAACGGAACGGTGGAAAGTTGCATGGCAATATATCTCGGAATGGCTATGGAAATGCCATGATAGGTAGGTATGGTGGCTGTTTTGAGGAAGGTATATGGTGGGTGCTTGATACCGGCGAAAAGTGCGCGGTATTAGAGAGGCTAGCAAAGGTGGAAGGATGGGAAAAAGTGCGTATACTCCATGGACTCAACATTAGTCATAAAGAACTCATATACTTGTTGCACAAATCTAGAAGTTATCAAAGCAAAGTATTATGCGCATGCTCCTAGGGGGATAGATTGGTAGGAAAAGACCATCGCTCGTCCCCGACCGCCACTCATAAGGAAGACAATCAATAAATAAATCATGCTCCGAGTTCATGACATAACGGTTCACCATACGTGCATGCTACGGGAATCACAAACTTCAACACAAGTATTCTTTGAATTCACAACTACTTAACTAGCATGACTCTAATATCACCATCTTTATATCTCAAAATAATTATCAAGCATCAAACTTATCTTAGTATTCAACGCACTCAAAAGAAAGTTTCACATATCTTGAACACCAAGTATATTAACATTAAGCGAATTACCATGCTATTAACGACTCTCAAAAAAATCTAAGTGAAGCATGAGATATCAATAGATTCTTTAAAAAAAAATCCACCACCGTGCTCTAAAAGATATAAGTGAAGCACTAGAGCAAAAATTATCATGCTCAAAGGATATAAGTGAAGCACTATGAGCAAAACTATCAAGCTCAAAAGATATAAGTGAAGCACATAGAGTATTCTAACAAATTCCAATTCATGTATGGATCTCTCAAAAGGTGTGTACATCAAGTATGACTGTGGTAAACTAACAAGCAAAGACGCAAATAATACAAGACGCTCCAAGCAAAACACATATCATGTGGTGAATAAAAATATTGCTCCATGTAAATTACCGATGGAAGTGGACGAAAGAGGGGATGCCTTCCGGGGCATCCCCAAGCTTTGAATTTTTGGTGTCCTTGGATTATCTTGGGGTTTCCATGGGCATCCCCAAGCTTAGGCTCTTGCCACTCCTTGTTCCATAATCCATCAAAAGAATTCACCCAAAACTTGAAAACTTCACAACACAAAACTCAACAGGAATCTCGTGAGCTCCGTTAGAGAAAGAAAACAAAAGACTACTTCAAGGTACTGTAATGAACTCATTCTTTATTTATATTGGTGTTAAACCTACTGTATTCCAACTTCTCTATGGTTTATAAACTATTTTACTAGCCATAGATTCATCAAAATAAGCAAACAACACACATAAAACAGAATCTGTCAAAAACAGAACAGTCTGTAGCAATCTGTAACTAACGCAAACTTCTGGAACTCTAAAAATTCTACCAAAATAGGAAGTCCTGTACAATTTATTTATTGAACAGAATCAAAAAGAATCAACACAAAATCACGTTCCTGTGATTTAAAAAAATTATATTCGTGCGCGCAAAGTTTCTGTTTTTCAGCAGAATCAAATCAACTATCATCGTAGGTTATCCTATAGGTTCTACTTGGCACAAACACTAATTAAAACATAAAAACACATCAAAACAGAAGGTAGATGGATTATTTATTCCTAAACAGAAGCAAAAACAAAAAACACAAATAAAATTGGGTTGCCTCCCAACAAGCGCTATCGTTTAACGCCCCTAGCTAGGCATAAAAGCAAGGATAGATCTTGGTATTGCCATCTTTGGTAGGCAATCCATAAGTGGCTCTCATGATAGATTCATATGGTAATTTTATTTTGTTTCTAGAGAAGTGTTCCATACCCTTCTTCAAGGGAAATTGGAATCTAATATTCCCTTCCTTCATATCAATAATTGCGCCAATTATTCTAAGGAAAGGTCTACCAAGAATAATAGGACATGAAGGATTGCAATCTATATCAAGAACGATAAAATCTACGGGAACATAATTCCTATTTGCAACAATAAGAACATCATTAATTCTTCCCATAGGTTTTTTAATAGTGGAATCCTCAAGATGCAAGTTTAGAGAGCAATCATCAAAATCACGGAAATCTAGCCAATCACATAAAGTTTTGGGAATAGTAGAGACACTAGCACCCAAATCACACAAAGCATGAAACTCATAATATTTAATTCTAACTTTAATAGTAGGTTCCCACTCATCATAGAGTTTTCTAGGGATAGAAACTTTCAACTCAAGTTTTTCTTCATAAGATTGCATCCAGGCATCAACAATGTGTTCGGTAAAGGCCTTATTTTGACTATAAGCATGAGGAGAATCTAGCACAGATTGCAACAAGGAAATACAACCAATCAAAGAGCAATTTTCATAATTAAATTCCTTGAGATCCAAAATAGTGGGTTTAGCAACATCTAGGTTTTTATTTCTTTCAATCCCACTTTCATCAATTCCATCATCAAGATCTAGAAACTCCGAATTCTTAGAACGCCTTCTAGGTAAAGGAAGATCATATTCAGTTTCATCAAGATTCATATTGCAAAACAAAGACTTAATGGGGGACACATCAATAAATTTTAGATCTTCATCTTTATTTTCATAGGAATTGGAAGAACACACTTTAATAAAGGCATCTTTGGAAGCACGCATCCTAGCGGTTCTTTCCTTGCACTCATCAATGGAAATTCTCATGGCTTTAAGAGACTCATTGATATCATGCTTAGGAGGAATAGATCTAAGCTTTAAAGAATCAATTTGAAGAGAAATTCTATCAACATTCCTAGCCAAATTATCAACTGTAAGCAATTTCTCTTCAAGCAAAGCATTAAAATTCTTTTGTGAATTAATAAACTCTTTAACACTACTCTCAAATTCAGAGGGCATCTTATTAAAATTTCCATAAGAGTTGTTGTAGGAATTTCCATAATTATTAGAAGTATTACTAGGATAAGGCCTAGGATTAAAATTCCCCCTATACGCGTTGTTTCCAAAACTATTCCTACCAACACAATTCACATCCATAGATTCATTATTATTCTCAAGCAAAGTAGACAAAGGCATATCACTGGGATCAAGAGGAGTATTTTTAGGAGCAAACATCTTCAAAAGTTCATCCATCTTTTCACTCAAAACATTGATTTCTTCTATAGCATGCACTTTTTTACTAGAAGATCTTTCGGTGTGCCATTGAGAATAATTAGCTATAATATTATCAAGCAATTTTGTAGCATCCGCTAACGTAATTTCCATAAACGTGCCTCCCGCGGCCGAATCTAAAAGATTTCTAGATGCAAAATTCAATCCGGCATAAAAATTTTGTATGATCATCAATAAATTCAAACCATGAGTAGGGCAATTGTGAAGCATCACTTTCATTCTTTCCCAAGATTGGGCAACATGCTCATGATCAAGTTGTTTATAATTCATGATATCGTTCCTAAGGGTGATGATCTTAGCGGGAGGAAAATACTTGGAGATAAAAGCATCTTTGCACTTGTTCCAAGAATCAATACTATTTTTAGGCAAAGACGAAAACCAAACTTTAGCATGATCTCTAAGTGAAAATGGAAATAACTTCAATTTGACAATATTGTTATCCGTATCTTACTTCTTTTGCATATCACAAAATCAACAAAATTATTTAGATGAGTAGCGGCATCTTCACTAGGAAGGCCGGCGAATTGATCTTTCATAACAAGATTCAGCAAAGCAATAGTGATTTCACAAGACTCATTATTATTAAGAGGAGCAATTGGAGTACTAAGGAAATCATTATTATTGGTATTTGAGAAATCTCACAATTTGGTATTATCTTGCGCTATGGAAACAAGTAATCCAAGCAAACAGAAAGGCAACAGGAAAAAGGCAAACGGGAAAGAGAGGAGGAGATTGGAAAAGAAAGGGCAAATAAAACGGCAAGGATGAAGTGGGGGAGAGGAAAACGAGAGGCAAATGGCAAATAATGTAATGCGAAAGATAGGGATTGCGATGGGTACTTGGTTTTGTTGACTTGCTTGCGTGAGCCTCCCTGGCAACGGCGCCAGAAATTCTTCTTGCTACCTCTTGAGCACTGCGTTGGATTTCCCCGAAGAGGAGAGGATGATGCAGCAAAGTAGCATAAGTATTTCCCTCAGTTTTTGAGAACCAAGGTATCACTCCAGTAGGAGATGACGCACAAGTCCCTCGTACCTACACAAAACGATAGCTACTTGCAACCAACGCGATTAGGGGTTGTCAATCCCTTCACGGTCACTTACGAGGGTGAGATCTGATAGAGATGATAAATAATATTTTTGGTATTTTTGATAGATAGATGCAAAGTGAAAAGTAAAAAAGAAAAGCAAAAGAAAAGCAAGTAAATAAAGCAATAGAGATTGATATGATGAGAATAGATCCGGGGGCCATAGGTTTCACTAGTGGCTTCTCTCAAGAGCATAGATATTCTACGGTGGGTGAACAAATTACTGTTGAGCAATTGACAGAATTGAGCATAGTTATGAGTATATCTAGGCAATGATCATGTATATAGGCATCACGTCCGAGACAAGTAGATCGAAACGATTCTGCATCTACAACTATTACTTCACTCATCGACCGCTATCCATCATGCATCTAGAGTATTAAGTTAAAAATAGAGTAACCCTTTAAGCAAGATGACATGATGTAGAGGGATAAATTCATGCAATATGATAAAAAACCCATCTTGTTATCCTCGATGGCAACAATACAATACGTGCCTTGCTGCCCCTGCAGTCACTGGGAAAGGACACCACAAGATTGAACCCAAAGCTAAGCACTTCTCCCATTGCAAGAACTACCAATCTAGTTGGCCAAACCAAAAAGGATAATTCGAAGAGACTTGCAAAGATAACTCAATCATACATAAAAGAATTCAGAGAAGATTGAAATATTTTCCATAGATAAGTTGGATCATAAACCCACAATTCATCGGTCTCAACAAACACACCGCAAAAAGAAGATTACATCGAATAGATCTCCACGAGAGAGGGGGAGAACATTGTATTGAGATCCCAAAAGAGAGAAGAAGCCATCTAGCTACTAGCTATGGACCCGACGGTCTGAAGTAAACTACTCACACTTCATCGGAGGGGCTATGGTGTTGATGTAGAAGCCCTCCGTGGTGGATGCCCCCTCCGGCGGAGCACCGGAACAGGCCCCAAGATGGGATCTTGTGGATACAGAAGGTTGCGGCGGTGGAATTAGGTTTTTGGCTCCTCTTCTGATCGTTTGGGGATACGTAGGTATATATAGGAGGAAGGAGTACGTCGGTGGAGCAACAGGGGGCCCACGAGGTAGGGGGGCGCGCCCAGGGGGGCGCCCTCCACCCTCCTGACCGCCTCTGGCACTTCTTGAAGTAGGGTCCAAGTCTCCTGGATCTCGTTCAGTGAGAAAATCACGTTCCTAAAGGTTTCATTCCGTTTGGACTCTGTTTGATATTCCGTTTCTTCGAAACACTAAAATAGGCAAAAAAAACAGCAATTTTGGGCTGGGCCTCCGGTTAATAAGTTAGCCCCAAAAATAATATAAAAGTGGAAAATAAAGCCCAATATAGTCCAAAACAATAGATAAAGTAGCATGGAGCAATCAAAAATTATAGATACGTTTGAGACGTATCACTCATCGCCGCGTAGAGAGCCGCCTCCACGACCACGTGAAGCCACCACGAGGGACGCAGGATGCTTGCGGGGGCGGCCCCGGCCGCGCTTGGTCGGGGGGAGTCAGGCCCTTCCTGACGAGCCTTTCCCTTCTCCGCGGCCAAGAACCTCTTCGGCGGAGCCATGGGGATGGAGAGCAGCCGGGATGAAGAAGAAGAAGAGTAGTAGGAAGGGATGAACTGGAATGCCTTGCGCTGTACCGTACTTATAGCCGGAGGAGGCCAACCATCCGCCTCCATGATCGCAGGTAATCATGACCCATTTTTGCATGCAGGGACTTGTCAAGTCATGCGGTTGCCGAGGCATTGTGGGGAAGCGGAGACGCTCACGTACAATCAATCGCCATGCGGCGCCCGAGGCCGCAGGCTGTTGGGGCCCACGGCGCTTCGCACTTGCCCCTTCGCTTCTCTGCTAAGCCAAGTCCGGGCGCACCTTGGGCCCGGGGGCTACTGTCGGCGTTCTAGGAACGGGGGTCCCTGGAATTGCCTGCCTATGGCCTGCGGCGTGGCTCGAGTGGGGGCCCAACGCAGCCTAGCTTCATCAGCTCAAGCTCAAGACCCTCGCGAGGGGCGAAGCCTCGCGGGGCGGATGATAGGAAGCTTCCTCAGGAGCAGCCTCCTCACGCAGGCTCGCAAGGAGGTGGAGAGATCAAGGCAGGGTACCTCCCAAGGAGCCCGTGACGCAAGCCATGACAATCGAGACCAGGCGGGCACCAGCCTGTGCAGTGTCCTTGTTTCCCTTTCGGTGCAAAGGGGGCAAGCACAAACCAAGGCATCAGGCAAAGGTTACCGCTTCGGTGCAACAAGACCAAGACCAGCAGGACGGCAGGATGGAGGTCATCGTGGAGCCCAGGACGGCGTCATCGTCAGAGCCTTTGGCAGCCGAAGACCAACTTTAGTCAGGATAAGTGTACTAGATGTTCCCCTTCAAAATGGCCAATTGTTGGCGCCCTTCCCGCTCATGATTTGGGAAGAGGCCCAGGGCCTCCCTCTATAAATATGTCTAGCCACCACGGAGTAGGAAGAGGGGGCATCTATCTCAAGAAGACGCATAGCCTAGAGAGAAGTGACCGAACTCCCCCTAGCAGTTCATCGCACCAGCTCAAGAACAGCCCCTCGCGAGGCTGTTCTCCCTTTGTATTGTTCATCAGCAGCCTCTGAAGCAATCCACCAGACCACACACTAGAGTAGGGTATTACACCACAATGGTGGCCTGAACTAGTATAAATCTCGTGTCCCTTGTGTGTTCTTCTTTCTAGCATAGATCCATTGCGAGACTTTGATGTGTGTGCTGGTAGGGGAAAGATCTTCATGCGCACCCCAGTGTTCGAACCTCTAGGGTCTGCCGGAACCCGAAATCCGACAGACCCCCTCCTCTCGATCTCTCCCTCTCGTCCTCCCACATCGCCGCCACTCACACACCCGCATCGCGCCCGATCCCCTCGCTCCCGCATCCGCGCGCCTCCAGTGCGAGACCCGTGCTCCACCTTGCCGGAGAAGAGAACCAGGCCGGAGCCCCGTCGGCCTCCTCGCCGCCGTCGCGCCCCCTTCCATTAGCAGCCGCGCCCTCGTCCCATCCCCTCTGCCTCCTCCTTGTTGCCTGCATCCGCCTCCAGCCACCAAAGAACCAGGCCGCTGCCGCGCCATCTCGCCTCCTCCTCACCTCACCATGCGCCGGCACCGGTGACCTCCGCCTCTAGCCGTGCCAGTGAGCAAGCCACTGCCATCCGCCTCGCCGTGTTCCCCTTCTCCTTGTCGCCTCAATTTCCGCGCCTGAGCCCTCTGCTCGACCAGGAGCTTGTCACCTCCAGCGCCTCTACCTGTCCAAGCCCCCTGCCCTGCCTCTGCTTCGTTCGAGCGGGGAGGAGGATGCGCCTCCACTCGCCCGCATCGACCAGCACCAAGTCCCTACCGCCGGCCTCCTGTCGTGCCTCTTTTGGACCAGCAAGAACGTTGCCAAGAACCGTACGCGGACACATCGTCTCCAGGATTTTTTGCCAAGTACCTCTACGTGCGGACTTGCCAAGTACTCGACCCGGATGCGCCAAGTTTGACTATGAATGGCTGCACGTCCGACCCGGTATCGAACCTCAAGCACCAAGTTCCACAACCGTTGTCATGCATCCGACAAGACCAAGTGTACGACTACGCCCGGCGATGCGGCAGGCCCCTCCACGATGACCCGAACATCTACATTAAAGCATGTACCACTACCGTCGAGGACCGATAGTACCACTACTTCCTCTACCGTCGCGAGAACGTCTACTTCCACTTCTTCCACTACAAACTCGACCCGCTCCGAAAAGGCACGCTTCGAAGGTATAACCCCGATACGACGTCCGTGGACCGAATGCATGTGTTGTATGAGATGCACCCTATGTTTGGACCGTGTCCGAATTGTTCCTTGCACGTTCGCCGTAAGCCATGCCACCGACATGTGGGACACCCAGTATACGGGATCACTCCCCGTCACTCTTGCACGTTTTGCGCACCCACATTTGTTCCTTTGCACCAGCATCTCAATCGAGTTGCCGGAACTGGGATGTTGCCGTGGCACCATTTTCGTTTCACCGCCGTGGCACCCTTTTCCTTCCGCCATGGCGACAAATGCCTCGTATCATGCTCATGTCAACATTTCCATAAAATTGCTTAAAACTTGCATATGTCATCCGCATCATGATAATAACATTTAAAACGTTTAAAATTGTTGTTTGCTTTAAATTTCTAAATGACATATAGGGATTTTCCGGAATTGTTATTTGTTATTTCCGGCCTCATTTAAACTTGCCTAAATAGACAGTTTTATTATCCTTCACCTCTTGCCATGCTTAACCACAGTTAATTTTGTTGGGTACATAAACGGAAGAGAACTAAATAATTGATGTGGTGTTTTGTGAATATGCAACTCATTGCATATTGAGCTCCACTTAACTTGTAGTATGTTTATTGCACTTTGCCATGCCATGCTTCATTAAACCGGACATGCATCATACCTGAGTGTGCATCATGTCATGTTTAGGTGATGGTTGTTTACCATGTTGTTTGCTTCTTTCCGGTTTGCTTCTCTCGTTAGCTTCGGTTTCGTTCCGGAGTTGTGAGGATTCGATCGACTACGTCCATTTTTCTTCTTCATGGACTCGTTCTTCTTCCTTGCGGGATCTCAGGCAAGATGACCATTACCCTCGATATCATTTCTATCTTTGCTTGCTAGTTGCTTCGTTCTATCGCTATGCTACGCTACCTTTCACTTGTTTACCATGCGTCTCATATTACCATGTCAGCCTCTAACTTTTTCACCCTTCCTAGCAAACCGTTGTTTGGTATGTTACCGCTTTTGCCCAGCCCCTCTTATAGCATTGCTAGTTGCAGGTGAAGTTGAAGATTGCTCCATGATGGACATGATTATGTTGGGATATCACAATATCTCTTATTTAATTAATGCATCTATATACTTGGTAAAGCGTGGAAGGCTCGGCCTTATGCCTCGTGTTTTGTTCCACTCTTGCCGCCCTAGTTTCTGTCATACCGGTGTTATGTTCCTTGATTTTGCGTTCCTTACGCGGTTAGGTGATTTATGGGACCCCCTTGACAGTTCGCTTTGAATAAAACTCCTCCAGCAAGGCCCAACCTTGGTTTTAACATTTGCCACATAAGCCTATTTCCCTTGGGTTCTGCAGACTCAAGGGTCATCTTTATTTACCCCCCCCCCCGGCCAGTGCTCCTTCGAGTGTTGGTCCGAACCGAGCTGAGTGCGGGGCCACCACGAGGCAACTCGAGGGCTGGTTTTACTCGTAGGCTGACCTATCCATTGTGCCCTGAGAGCGAGATATGTGCAGCTCCTATCAGGATTTGTCAGCACATCGGGCGGCTTTGCTGGTCTTGTTTTACCATTACCGAAATGTCTTGTAAACCAGGATTCCGAGATTGATCGGGTCTTCCTGGGAGATGGAATATCCTTCGTTGACCATGAGAGCTTGTGATGGGCTAAGTTGGGACACCCCTGCAGGGTATAAACTTTCGAGAGCCGTGCCCGCGGTTATGGGGCAGATGGGAATTTGTTAATATCCGGTTGTAGAGAACTTGACACTTGACTTAATTAAAATGCATCAACCGCGTGTGTAGCTGTGATGGTCTCTTTTCGGCGGAGTCCGGGAAGTGAACACAGTCTTTGTGTTATGATTATGTGTAAGTAGTTTCAGGATCACTTCTTGATCACTTCTAGCTTCTCGACCATTCCGTTGCTTCTCTTCTCGCTCTTATTTGCATATGTTAGCCACCATATTTGCTTAGTGCTTGCTGCAACTCCACCTCATTACCACTTCCTACCCATAAGCTTAAATAGTCTTGATCTCGCGGGTTTTGAGATTGCTGAGTCCTCGTGACTGACCAGATACTACCAACAGTTGCAGGTGCCGATGATACTAGTGCAGGTGATGCAACCGAGCTCCGATGGGATCTCAACGAAGATCTGGGTTGTTGCTATGTTTCTTTTTCCAGATGATCAGTAGTAGAGCCCAGTTGGGACAATCAGGGATCTAGCAGTTGGGTTATCTTCTTTTCTTTTGGCTTCGTCCGTAGTTGGACTATGTGTGTACTCTGAATGATGTATGAATTATATGTTCATTATGTGAAGTGGCGATTGTAAGCCAACTCTTTATCCAATTCTTGTTCATTACATGGGATTGTGTGAAGATGACCCTTCTTGCGACAAAAACCACCATGCGGTTATGCCTCTAAGTCATGCTTCGACCCGTGGGAGATATAGCCGCATCGTGGGCGTTACATAACGGTAGTCCCCGGGTGCTCGAGGGAACGGGCCTAGGATGTCCAATCCCCAGACCGCGAAAGGCCACGAGAGCGGGATGGTCTGGAGGCCCTGAGCGGGCTGGTGGATCTGCTTGGCATGGAATTGACAAGCCTCATAGGATCTTACCAACTCAGTGGCATCACTAAGCATTGTGGGCTAGTAGAATCCGCTGTGGAATCCCTTGCCCATGAGGGTGCGCGATGAGGAGTGGTGCCCGCAGTCCCCGCCATGTATGTCATCCAGCAGCTCGCATCCTTGCTCCCTAGAGATGCATCGTAAAGAAACATTGTTCGGACACCTTCGGTAGATCTCACCATTCTGGATGCAGTATGGAGTGGCCTGGCGGGCCACATGCTCCGCGTCTTCCTCCTTCTTTGGAAAGGTGCCCTAGAGCAGGTACGCCTTGAACTCCTCGGTCCAGCACTCCTCCTGAGGCTCGAGCGCGAGGAGCAGGCGAGCTCCCAAGGTTGGGCAGCAAGCTGCGGCGCCCGAAGGGGGAGCTGGTGGGAGCTCCTCCTAAGGTGGTGCTGGTCCCGCAGCGGGGGAGCTGCCGACAGCTTGAAGAGCCACTCCTTAAAGACGCCAGGCTCCTGAGGTTGATGCCAGGACGCCCTCCTGGTGATGTCGTCTGCCTCCTTGTTTGTACCTCACGGCATGTGCTGCAATTCCAAGCCCAAGAATCGTTTCTCAATTTTGCGTACCTCCAGGTATGCCTCCATGTGCTCGTCTTTCAGCTTGTATGCCTTGTTGGAGAAGTTCACGGGGAGCTGGGAGTCGCCCCTGATGGTGAGGTGCCTGACCCCCAGAGCTGTCGCAGCCTTGAGTCCATCGATTAGGCCCTTGTACTTCGCGATGTTGTTGGCGACCTTATCGCCATGCTGAAAGCAGAGTTGCACGGCGTAGTAGAGCTTGTCCTTGGTGGGCGAGATGAGCACGGCTCAAGCCCCCACGCCCTGGCGTGCGAATGCACCATCGAAGTACACGACCCAACCATCCGACGCTTCGTCTCCGGGCGTGGGAGAACAGTCCTCGCCCACTTCTCGATCAGGGGCGTCGGTCCACTCCGCCATAAAATCAGCAAGGGTCGCACCCTTGATGATCCTGGTGGTGCTGAACTCCAACTGGAATGCCTCCAGCTCAATGTTCCACTCGGCGATCCTTCTCGCGGTGTTAGGGATCTAGAGCACCCTCTCCAAGGGGTAGGCTGAGACAACCTTGATGGGGTGGCCTTGGAAGTAGTGGCGCGGCTTCCTGGAGGCGACAAGGAGAGCGAGCAGGAGCTTCTGTGGCATGGGTTAGCGCGCCCGCGCGTCACGCAACACCATGCTGACGAAGTACATGGGGTGCTCAACGAGGGAGTCGATGTTGGTGGGGTCTAGTGCTTCCTGAGACTGGGGGACCTCACGGGCTTTGTCGTCTGATGGGGCAATCGTGACCTAAGGGGTGCCACCCTCGGGAGTCCCACTAACTGGAGGGGTGGCTGAGACCTCGAGAGCGCTATCCTGAGGCTGCGACGTCTCGGTCGAGGGCAGGGTGCAACACCGTGCGCCCCTAACCGGACGCTCACCCCGGACCGCTAGGAGGGAGGTGCTTGCAGAGTGAGGCATGGTGGCCAGGTAAAGCACTAGGGGTTGAGGGGTGCAGTGCTACCATCACTGGCGGGCTGGTGAGGTACTTGTTGAGGTCTTGGAAGGCCGCTTCGGCCTCCGGAGTCCACTCGAACGGGCCCTTCTTTTTCATTAGCTTGAAGAAAGGGAGGGTGAGGGAGTCCTGGATTAGGGGGTCCTCGGACAGCCGGACTATATACTTTGGCCGGACTATTGGACTATGAAGATACAAGATTGAAGGCTTCGTCCAGTGTCCGGGTGGGACTCTCCTTTGCGTGGAAGGCAAGCTTGGCAATCCGGATATGTAAATCTCCCTCTTTGTAACCGACTCTGTGTAACCCTAGCCCCCTTCGGTGTCTATATAAATTGAAGGGTTTAGTCTGTAGGACGAGAACAATCATAATCATAGGCTAGCTTCTAGGGTTTAGCCTCTAAGATCTCGTGGTAGATCAACTCTTGTAATACTCATATCATCAAGATCAATCAAGCAGGAAGTAGGGTATTACCTCCATCGAGAGGGCCCGAACCTGGGTAAACATTGTGTCCCCCGCCTCCTGCTACCATTAGCCTTAGATGCACAGTTCAGGAACCCATACCCGAGATCCGCCGGTTTTGACACCGACATTGGTGCTTTCATTGAGAGTTCCACTGTGCCGTCACGATAAGGCTTGATGGCTCCTTCAATCATCTGCAATGATGCGATCCAGGGTGAGGTTTTCCTCCCCGGACAGATCTTCATATTCGGCGGCTTCGCACTGCAGGCCAACTCGCTTGGCCATCGAGAACAGATCTTCAGCTACGCCCCTGGCCATCAGGTTAGGTTTGGAAGCTTGAACTGCACTGCCGACATCCGCGGAGACTTGATCTTCAATGGATTCCAACCCATGACAGGTGCGCCGTACAGTCGCGATGAGCATGAAGTAGATCTGCCATTAGACGATGTCTAGCAGAACGCACCTGCAGCTGCCCTGACCCTAGATTCGGAGCAGATCGCACCATCCAAGGACGGGTGGATAGACCCTGTTGCGGAGGTCGCACACTCATCGGCGTTGGAGCCGAACACAGACTTCACCCCCAAAGAGGTCTGTGTCATCGGACCCTCGGACTCGTCTCCGACCATAGGCTCCGAACCGCGCACGTCCATGCCTATCGAATCCGATGGGGCACCGATCATGGAATTTACCTCCACGGACATCTTTCAGCACTCTCCCTTGGGCGACGTGCTAAATTCATTGAAGTCTCTCTCCCTATCAGGAGACTCTTGGCCGAACTATGTCTGGCTTGAGTGGGAAGCGGACGGCGAAGAAATTCGTTCCCCACCCACCACCCACTTAATAGCCACTGTCAACGACTTAACCGACATGCTTGATTTCGACTCCGAAGACATCGACGGTATGGACGACGATGCAGGAGAAGAACAGGAACCACCACCCACAGGACGCTGGATAGCCACCTCATCATATGATATATATATATATATATATATATATATATATATATATATATATATATATATATATGGTGGACACGCCCAAAGAAAGCAATGGTGACGATGCAATAGAGGATAATCCCCTCGAGAAGCAATCTAAGTGCCGATGGCGCCGCTCTAAGCCCCGCCACAGCAAAAATGGTGATACCGGCACAAGAGACAATAGCACTCCGGATGGCGCCGAAGACGAAAACAATCCCGCCCAGCCAAGCTTCAAGCAAGCTGGACAGGATGATGGGCAAGTTAGCCCCGACAAACAGGCAATGGATGGAAATTCGGAGGACGACAATTACATGCCTCTCTCCGAAGACGAGGTAAGCCCGGCGACGAAGAATTCATCATGCCTGAGGACCCCGTCGAGCAGGAGCGCTTCAACCGCCGGCTTATAGCCACTGCAAAAAGCCTGAAGAAAAAGTAGCAGCAGCTTCAAGATGATCAAGATATGCTAACCGATAGATGAACCAAGGTCCTGACTGCGAGGAATGCGGACTTGAGCGCCCAACCAAAAGTTACCCAAAGCGCAGGTTGCTACCCCAACTCGAGGAGGAGGCATTAAAGCTCACTACCAGCGCATGATGCGGCTGACCGGCCACCTCGTGGACGAGACAAAGCGGCGTATCAGCCCGAAGTCCAGCCCGCACCCCGTTGCCAAACAAGCAAAAACACGAAGTCCCGGTGCTACACGCATGATCTGCGAGACAAGTTGAAAAACAAAGCAGGACAGTCAAGATCGATCTACGGATCTTAGGGGCGCGCCCCAACATGGGACGATGACCGTCACGCCGGATATACTAAATACAAATCCGGCCGGGCCAATTACAGCAGATCAGACTCGTTTGAGCTACGTCATGATGTAGCCCAGCATAGAGGCGCCGCACACCCCCTATGCTTCACTGATGAAGTAATGGATCACGAATTCCCAGAAGGGTTTAAACCCGTGAATATTGAGTCATATGATGGGACTACAGACCCCGCGGTATGGATAGAAGATTTCTTTCTCCACATTCACATGGCCCGCAGGGACGACCTACACGCTATCAAATACCTCCCATTAAAACTTAAGGGAACCGCCCGGCATTGGCTAAATAGCTTGCCGGCAAACTCTATCGGAAGTTGGGAGAACCTAGCAGACGCATTCCTGGATAACTTCCAGGGCACGTATGCACGACCACCGGATGCTGACGATTTAAGTCACATAACCCAACAGCACGGAGAGTCAGCCAGTAAATTTCGGACTCAGTTCCTAACTAAAAAGAACCAAATTGTCGACTGTCCGGATGCCGAAGCCCTAGCGGCCTTCAAGCATAATATCCGTGACGAGTGGCTTGCCCGACATCTCGACAAGAAAAGCCAAAGTCCATTGCATCCCTCACGACACTCATGACCCGCTTTTTGCGGGCAAGGATAGCTGGTTGGCTCGTAGCAACAACACAACAAGCAATCCTGGCACATCAGAGGCCAGAGATAGCAACGGCAAGCCACGACGCAACAAACACAAGCGTCGCAAAAATGGTGATAACACCGAAGACATGGCAGTCAATGCCGGATTCAGCGACTCTAAGTCTGGTCAGCGAAAAGAGCCATTTCAAAAGAATAATTCGGGCCCGTATAGTCTGGACCGCATACTCGATCGTGCATGCCAAATTCATGGCACCCCAGGAACACCGGCCAATCATACCAACAGAGAATGCTGGGTCTTCAAACAAGCCGACAGGTCAGGTGCCTAAAACAAGGAGAAAGGGTATCAAAGCAATGATGACGAGGAGGAGCCCCGATCAACAAACAAAGGAGGGCAAAAGAAATTTCCCCCGCAAATCAAAACGGTGAATATGATAAACGCCATCCACATTCCCAAACTGGAATGGACGTGCACTCTTAGGGATGTCGACTTAACGGAGCCAGGCGCCCCACAATATAAACTATGGCCGATCACTTTCGATCATATGGATCGTCCGGCCTATACCAACCAGGGAAATTCAGCCGCACTCATCCTCGACCCAATAATTGACGGATTCCACCTCACACGAGTCCTTATGGACGGAGGCAGCAGTCTAAACCCACTGTATCAGGACGCAGTGCGCAAGATGGGTATTGATCATTCGATGATCAAGCCCACTAAAACCACATTTAGAGGTGTTATACTAGGTGTGGAGGCCCGTTGTACAGGCTCCATCACTCTGGAGGTAGTCTTCGGATCACCGAACATTTACCGTACCGAAGAGTTAGTCTTTGACATTGTCCCTTTCCGCGGTAATTATCATGCACTGCTTGGACGAACCGCGTTTGCTCGATTCAATGAGGTGCCACACTATGCCTACCGCAAGCTCAAGATGCCCGGTCCGTGTGGCATCATAACGGTTAATGGCAAGGTCGAACTCCACCTCTGCGCCGAAGAGTGTACAGCCGCCTTGACAGTAGAAGCAACGAAAGGCATCTTTCAATCGAACCTCGAGTCGACGGCCAAGCTCCCGGACACCGTCAAGGGAGTCCGAACTACTCCACGATGAGATAGCCCAGCTTGTCCGGAGCTCAATTAAGACACTCCGGCAGTAAACGGAGGCACAACTAGGATAAGCCACACAATGCAGCTTAACCGCTTCGTGGCACATAAATATCTTTTTTGCACTATCTTTGCAGGTCCACTTTTGCATAGGCCAGGACTGGCGGCATGGAAACAGCTCGAATGAATAAGGGAATCCTTAGAGATGCCCCTTGACGACCATCCGGTTACACTCCGGACCCGCACACAGCCTGCTCCCGCTTGATCTCAGCAGGTTCCAAAGTTGTATTTCTTTTTCTATCACATTACTTGTATTTGTACACTTTGACATATTATTCAATTACAACATGTGGCTTTATATGATGCTTATCTGCTGTTGTTTCTTACTGACACTCTTTGCTAAAATGGCATCCGTACATCGTGATATGCCTTAATATGCCAGGGGCTTCATTGTACCCATAATAATGGCAATAAAGTCTGAACACCTTCGCGGTCGTTCGGCACCCCAAACTTATAGCATTATATGCATCAGCTCCGAATCATGTCTTGGGTCAATAGTTGGGTTTGCCCGGCTCCCATGTTCTGCCGCCTTACGTTCCGCTATATCGGCTAAGGCGGCACAGGGAGAACTACTGCGATTGTGTTAAAGTTCTTCCGGATGAGCGCCTTAGTAGAGAAAGCCAAAAACTGACTGTCATGATACGGCGAGAGCTGGTCAGCTGTTTGAGAGGTTGTAAAATCTTTAAGGATTTCTTCCGCATAATGCCATTACTAATGCAGCGTGCGATGGACCGGCTTTTCTTCCGATCAGGTGCTTATAGATCCCCTCGTGCGGTCTTCCGAACACTAGGGGCTGTGCCTACCTTCCTTTTGTCAAACTCCTATGGCTAAGTGAGAGTGATAAAGCCCTATAGTCCAATTTCCTCGTTCGTTGTGCTGAACACCTCCTTCAAGGACCCAAAACTGGGATAAAGAGTGCTCAGGTTTATCCCAAACACCCCCGTACTTCCTACGTGGGGGCAGAAGCCGACAACTGGCCAACTCTTAGGATTAATATATAAAACAGCTGCGCAGGAGGAAAAACTGTCAAATAACATGCAATAAATAATAGAAATGACCTTGTTCAAACATTACAAAGGAGAACATGACTGTATTAATGGAAATATAATGTCCTCGCTGCATTGCTCCGCCGCAAGGCGGGATCCTTTCAGGACACTATCATAATATAATTCAAGCTTGCGGTGCTCCTTCCCCTCCAACGGTCCCTCGGTCATCAGCTTTTCAGCATCCATCTTCCCCCAGTGCACCTTCGCGTGGGCGAAGGCCATTCGCGCACCCTCAATATAGACCGACCGCTTGATGACATCAAGTCGAGGGTAGGCACTGACAAGCCGCTTCATGAGCTCGAGGTAGCTGCTTGGAATCGGCTCGGCGGGTCATAGCTGGATAATCAAATCCTTCATGGCTAGTTCAGCCGCCTTATGCAGTTCGATCAACTGCTTCAGCTGATAGGCAAATGGCACCGGATACACCGGCGCCAGATACTGTGACCAGAAGAGCTTCTCCGCAGTGCTCCTTTCTTCAGCTTGATAGAATTGTGCGGCATCAGATATGCTGCATGGCAGCTCCGCAAATACCCCTAGAGAAATCAGAATTCAAATTATCAACTTGATTTTCTCCTTTCAAATACCCGCTTTGTATAGAAAAGGCCTCACCAACTTCAATCTTCCTCGCCTCCTGGATTTCCTTCAGGTCACCTTGGGCATCCCCCCTGGCATCACTTGTGGCTTGGCGAGCTTGGGAGAGTTCGGATTCTTTCCCCGATAAACTCTGCTCCAAGGTCTCGCATTTCTTCACGGCCTCTTGAAGCTCTCGCTCAGCTTCAATAACCCTGGCCTTGTGCTTTTCGAGCCTGCTCTGCGGCTTCCTTCTTCTCGGCTTCGGCCATAGCCTTATTAAGAGCCTCAATTTTGGCCATCGCCCCTAGAGCACATCCTAAAAATATTTTCATCATGCTAACTTATTCATTTGTGTTGAATGCGAACACGGATTCTACATACCTTGGTTATCCTCCAACTGCTTCTTCACTCGGCCGAGTTCTCCTTCGGCCCGCTCCAGACTCTGCCTCAGTCCCGAAACTTCCGCAGTTTGAGAGGCAACAGTTGCTGCAGACGCCTGCTTTTGAAAAAAAGAGTGATGCCATAAAGTGAGTCTCCTGCGAACATATATTTGATCCTCTGTTCGGTTCTTTCTTTCACCAAACAGTGTATCAGGGGCTACTACCTATACTATGACACTCTTCGAAACCCCACAAAGCATACCTCAAAAGCCCATTATAAGGCTGATGCGGGCTTCATTCAGTCCACTCTCAGTGGACTGAATCTTCTCAATCACCGTACCAGTAAGGGCACGGTGTTCTTCAATGATGGAGGCGCTCTTCAGCGCCGCTAGTAAACTATCCGGCACCTCTATTTGGATAAAGGTTGCCAACGGAACAGGCGCACCCCCTCCAGTCGAGGGAGGATGCTTGCCTGATTCTGGAGCTGTACCGGTCTCCGGAATTGTGTCCGGCTGGCGGCCAAATTCGAGATAGCCCCCGCCGTCGACGTCCATGGGAGCCTTTTCTCCCGTCTGTCCGGCCCCGGAAGTTTGACCTTCTGGTACCGCCTTGATGATCTCCCCCCCCCCTTCTTGGACTGGGTCCCTCTGTGATGATACCTCGGTGTCGTTCACGTGTTTTGGGGAAGGGGCCTTCGGAGGCGTCTCGCTGTCCATAGCATCCGAACCCAATAAATCCTCTGATGAGGATCGCTCGGTGCGGGACCTCGTCGGACTGCAAAAAAGTATGGCTCAATGAATGAAACAACATGTCATAGTGAGTCCGGATGCATAAATGTGTTCGGATTTCATATACTCACGAGTTCACCAGGGGCTGGGCCCTGGGATCCCACTCCGGGATGCTGTCGGCGGCGGCGGTGGACTCCTCCGGAGTTTTTTCCCTCTTAGGCGATTCGGCCTCCAAGGATGTGGAGGCCATCCTTTTCATTCTTCCCCCCGCTGGGGATTCATCTTCTTCGTCCTCCTCGTCCTCTTCGGAGGAAGAACGGCCATTGGAGTCTTTGGATATTGTGTCTGAGGTGCCACAGCGACAGAGGCCGCCCCTGGTCTTTTTGGCCTCCTTCTCGGCCTTCTTCTTCGGCGCCTTGTAAGGCGCCGGGACCAGCATCTTCGTCAGATGTGGGCCGGCCGGTTCTTCCGGCAGTGGGGCCGGACAGTAGATCCGCCCCGCTTTCTTCGTCCAGCCCTTGGAGAGTTGTGGAAAACACATTAAGCATTTCCCTTGGGTTATGCGAATAAAACATATAATGACTTACCGAACTTGCAGGGCGAGACAATTGGTACCCGTGGTCCTCGGCTGAGTTCGGCCGTGATTTGCCGAACTTGAAAAGCACCTTCCAGATGTATTTGTGCGAGGAGCCGAAGAGCTCTTGCAGGGTCTGGTGCTTGGCCGGGTCGAATTCCCATAAATTTCAAGCCCGGTGTTGACAAGGAAGAATCCGGCAAACTAACATCACCTGGACTACATTGACAAGTTTGATATTCTTGTCTTCCATATCCTTAACGCGTGTTGGGAGCACCGACAGTTCATCGGATGAAGACCAGTTCAGGCCTTTCTTGGGCCAGGACGTAAGCCGTAGGGGAGCTCCGGATCAGAATTCGGGAGCTGCGGCCCATTTTGGGTCACGTGACTCGGTGACGTAGAACCACTGTTGCTGCCACTCTTTGACGAAATCATTGAAAGTACTAGACGTCCATGTGATGTTGGGCATCTTGCACACCATGGCACCTCCGCACTCGGTGTGCTCTCCGCTCACTACCTTGGGCTTCACATTGAAAATCTTCAGCCATAAGCCGAAGTGCGTTGAGATGCGGAGGAAGGCCTCGCACATGACGATGAATGTCGAGATGTTGAGGAAGGAATTTGGGGATAGATCATGAAAATCGATCCCGTAGTAATACATGATGCCGTGAACGAATGGGTGGAGGGGAAACCCTAGCCCGCGGGCAAAATGAGGGAGGAATACAACCCTCTCGTGGGGTTCCGGAGTAGGGACGATCTGTCCCGCCGTCGGAAGATGGTGGCTGATTTTCTTGGCCAGATACTCGGCCTCCCGAAGCTTTTTGATATCCTTCTCCCGCACGGTGGAGGCCATTCTAATGCCCCGAGACTGACGCTCCAGAAGACTTATAGCTACTTCGAGTTTCGTCATGTGATTTGTTTTATTTGTTGCATCATTTGCATTGCATCATGCCATCATGTCATTTAATTTTAAAAATTCAACTAAATAAATTGTATGGATCTTCGATCCATTTAAATCGAGGGAAGGGTGACTTCTCTTTATAACATATCCTCCCAATATTAGGGAACTATTATAAATTATTCCATTGATGTGGAATTACCTTTGACACACTTGCAAAATAATTCCCCCATGCCCTTGTTATCTCACTTCGTGACCTCAAACTTTGTCCATTAATTTCTTTCGTCAATTTCCCGAGCTCCACCGAAATTCTCGACATTTATGGACCAACCAAACACCCACTTCTTTCACTAGTCCATACTCCTTCTCTAACCTCTTCTTTTCTCTCTTTTGTTTCTTTCTTTTTCTGTAAATGGAAAAGAGAGAAGCCTATTTTGGCCAGATGACCAGGCCAGCCCATCTAACCTCCTAAAGCCCAGCCTCCTCCCGAACCCTAGCACCCCTGGTTCGATCCCCTTCATCTCTCCTTCTCTCGATCCCTGCTGCCTTCCCTCTGTCGGTGTCAAAACCAGCGGATCTCGGGTAGGGGGTCCCGATCTGTGCGTCAAGGCTGATGGTAACAGGAAGCAAGGGACACAGATGTTTACCCAGGTTCGGGCCCTCTCGATGGAGGTAAAACCCTACTTCCTGCTTGATTAATATTGAAGATATGGGTAGTACAAGAGTAGATCTACCACGAGATCATAGAGGCCAAACCCTAGGAGCTAGCCTATGATGGTATGATTGTAATTGTGATCAGCCTTCTAAGGACCAACCTCTCCGGTTTATATAGACACCAGAGAGGGCTAGGGTTTACACTGAGTCGTTTACATGGAAGGAAACACAATATCCGGATCGCCAAGCTTGCCTTCCACGCAAAGGAGAGTCCCATCCGGACACGGGCCGAAGTCTTGAGTCTTCTATCTTCACGCTTCAATAGTCCAGACGTTGTACACAGTCCGGCTGTCCGGATACCCCCTAATCCAAGACTCCCTCAGTAGCCCCTGAACCAAGCTTCATTGACGATGAGTCCGGCGCGCAGTATTGTCTTCGGCATTGCAAGGTGGGTTCCTTCTCCGAATACTCCAAAGTGGTTATCGAACACGTAGACTGTGTCCGGATCTGCAAGATGATCTTCATATGCCACCGTAGAGAGAATAATATTTCACGAACGCAATCTGCTGAAAATTTTTAGACAATGTGACATGTCATCGCAGTTGGATCATTATCCGAACCATTTTCCCATTAACCAGCCACATCGCATATTGCAAGGCGGTTTCTTTGACACGTCCCGTCAAAGCAGAGATCCTGTCCCCTTATCACGGGATTCTCATCAACACGGGTATGGGTAATCTAACCGCGCCGCTAATCGCGGCGAATGAGAGGCAGACGGGTTCCACCAAGCAAGTGGGGAGGCGCAAAAAGCATTTACCGCCCCTATAAAGAGGTTAGGTCTCTTCCTCTTCACCCACGCCTCCTTCTTTCGCTAGTCCATTCCCATTGTTCGAGCCCTAACGCACAAGTACTCTTCTTCTCCATCGAAGAGAGGTTTTCAAAAGATGTCCGAATCTGGAGCAGGAGGCAGATGGATGGCCTCGACCGTCCAGGAGAAGGCCATCAAAAAGCTCCGGGGAGCCGGCTATCTGGCCCAGAAGATCGGCCACCATCTCCCACCGGCGGGACAGGTCGTCCCCACTTCGGAACCTCATGAGAGAGTCGTGTTCCTTCCCCATTTTGTCCGCGGGCTCGAGTTTCCCTTTCACCCATTTGTTCGTGGAGTCATGTATTACTACGGGATCGACTTTCATAATCTTTCCCCCAACTCCTTCCTCAATATCTTGATGTTCATCATTGTGTGCGAGGCTTTTCTCCGGATCCCACCTCACTTCGGCCTGTGGCTGAAGCTTTTTAAGGTGAAGCCCAAGGTGGTGAGTGGCAAACACACCGAGGGCGGCGGCGCCATGGTAAGCAAGATGCCCAAGGCCGCTTGGCCGAAAGGTGCTTTCAACGACTCCGTCAAGGAGTGGCAGCAGCAGTGGTTCTATATCACCGAACCACACGGCAAAAAGTGGCGGCAGCTCCAGAGTTCAGATCCGGAGCTCCATTGCGGCTCACGTCCTGGCCCAAGAAGGGCCCGAATTGGTCCTCGTCCGATGAGCTGTCACTGCTCCAGACGCGCGTTCAGAGTTTGGTTGACAGGGACGTCAAACTCGTCAACGTAGTCCAGGTCATGCTAGTTCGGCTGGTTCTGCCCTGTCAGCTCTGAGCTTGCACTCTGTGGGAGTTCGACCCAACCGAGCACCAAACCCTTCAAGAGCTTTATGATTCCTCCCACAAGGATATCTGGATGGTGCTCTTCAAGTCCGGCAAATCGTGGCCGGGCTCCACCGAGGACCGTGGGTATCAATTATCCCATTCTGCCAGCCCGGTAAGTTACACCTACGCTCTGTCCATCCATGCTTCAATTGGCATGTCATGAGGGAGACATCTTAATTGTGTTTCATTGTGTCCTCAGGGATGGATAAAGAAGGTGAAGCAGATACATTGTCCAGCCCCACTGCCAGCGGAACCGGCCGGACCTCTTATGATGAAGATGCTGGTCCCCGCGCCTTACGAGGCACCAAAGAAAGAGGCCTCCAAGAAGGTCAAAAATACTCGGAGTGGCCTTCGCCGCCGTGAGGCTTCGGACACCAAATCTGAAGACTCCAGCGATGATCCTTCTTCTGAAGACGGAGAGGAGGAAGCAGAGGAGGATGAGCCTCACTCTGATGGCGGGAGGAAAAGGATGGCCTCCACATCTCTGGAGGCCGGATTGCCCAAGAGGGGGAAATGTTCCCTCCCAGAGGCATCCACAATGGCTGCCGATAGCAGCCCGGAGTGGGATCCCAGGGCCCAGCCCCTGGAGAAGTCTTAAGTATCCGAACACGCATATGCGTCCGGGATTGTTTTTGGATATAGTAGCTTTAACCGTTGCGATATTTTGCACAGCCCGGCAAGGTCTCGCGCCGGACAGTCCTCATCGGAGGATTCACTGGGCTCAGACGCCTTGGCGAGCGAGACACCTCCGCAGGCCCCTTCCCCAAAGCCCAGGCGGGACACTGAGGTGTCATCTCGACAGGACCCGGACCAGGGGTGACATACCCCTGGAGCCGGACACACGGGGGCGGATAAGGCCCCCGGGACCTCTAAGGTTCCAGAATCGAGCGGACAGCCACTGAGGGAGTCCTGGACTAGGGGGTGTCCGGACAGCCGGACTATCATCGTCAGCCGGACTCCAAGACTATGAAGATACAAGATTGAAGACTTCGTCCCATGTCCGGATGGGACTTTCCTTGGCGTGGAAGGCAAGCTTGGCGATACGGATATGTAGATCTCCTACCATTGTAACCGACTCTGTGTAACCCTAGCCCTCTCCGGTGTCTATATAAACTGGAGGGTTTTAGTCCGTAGGACAACAACCATTACAACAATCATACCATAGGCTAGCTTCTAGGGTTTAGCCTCCTTGATCTCGTGGTAGATCCACTCTTGTACTACCCATATCATCAATATCAATCAAGCAGGAGTAGGGCTTTACCTCCATCGAGAGGGCCCGAACCTGGGTAGAAACATCGTGTCCCTTGTCTCCTGTTACCATCCGCCTAGACGCACAGTTCGGGACACCCTACCCGAGATCCGCCGGTTTTGACACCGACATTGGTGCTTTCATTGAGAGTTCCTCTGTGTCATCATCGATAGGCTTGATGGCTCCTTCAATCAACAACGCAGTCCTGGGTGAGACTTTTCTCCCCGGACAGATCTTCGTATTCGGCGGCTTCGCACTGCGGGCCAATTCACTTGGCCATCTGGAGCAGATCGAAAGCTACGCCCCTGGCCATCAGGTTAGATTAGGAAGCCTAAACTTCACGGCAGACATCCGCGGAGACTTGATCTTCGACGGATCCGAGCCACAGCCGAGCACGCCGCACTGCCACGATGGGCACGATCTAACTCTGCCGCCGGACAGTACTTTGGAGGCCGCACACGAATCCGCTCCGACCCATAGTTCAGAGCCGATCGCGCAGATCGAGGACGGGTGGCTGGACACCGCCTCGGGAGCTGCAACTTCCACGGTGATGGAGCCGAACGCTGACCTTGTCCCCTATAAAGCTCGTGACTCCGAGGTGTCGGACTCCCTGCCGGACTCCGAGCCTCCTGCGCCCCTGCCAATCGAATCCGATTGGGCACCGATCATGGAGTTCACTGCCGCGGACATCTTTCAACACTCACCCTTTGGCGACATCCTAAATTCGCTAAAACATCTCTCGCTATCCGGAGAGCCCTGGCCAGACTACGGCCAGGATGGTTGGGATGCGGACGATGAAGAAATTCAAAGCCCACCCACCACCCACTTTGTAGCTACTGTCGACGATCTAACCGACATGCTAGACTACGACTCCGAAGACATCGACGGTATGGACGACGATGCCGGAGATGATCAAGAACCAGCACTCACCGAGCACTGGAAGGCCACCCCAACCCATGACGTATATATGGTGGACACCCCAAAAGGAAGCGATAACGAGGAACAACGGGGCGTGGCAAAGGATAATCCCGCCGACAAACAACCAAAACGGCGATGCAGACGCCGCCCTAAGTCCCGCCTCGACAAAAGCAGCACTCCTAATGACCCAGCAATAGAGCAGGGCAAACCAGTGGATGACGAACATGCAATCAAGCAACCGTCCGAACAGGACGAATCGGATAATCAATCCATGCCCGACGAAACCAACAGTACAGACGACCTCACGCCGGACACGCCACCGGAGCATAAGAACCTTCACAAAAGACTCGTCGCCACTGCAAGAAGTCTGAAGAAGGAAAAATGGAAGCTCAAAACAGCGGAAGACATACTCAGAATGAGGTGGAGCAAAGTACTCAAGACCGCGGACAAATATGGCAATGGCCAACAAACAAAGAGCTACCCGAAGCGCAAGCTACTGCCCGAATTTGACGAGGAGGCCATAGAGCCCCCACAGTCAAAAAGCAAAGAGGCCGCCTGGCCGGATAGACGACCAGATGATAGGCCAAAAGCGACAAGCGGTGCCGCACACAAGCCAACTCATGATCCTCGGAAAACAAATGGCCTGGTCAGGTCCATCTACGGGCCAAAAAAGAGGGCCCCAGGAAGCAACACAACACGCCAAGTGTTCGAAAATAGCGGCACACCCAAATACAGGGGCGCCGCACACCCACTATGTTTCACCGATGAGGTGCTGGATCATGAATTTCCAGCAGGGTTCAAGCCCATAAACATAGAGGCATACGACGGAACAACAGACCCTAGAGTCTAGATAGAGGATTACATACTACACATACACATGGCTAGAGGAGATGATCTCCACGCCATAAAATATCTACCCCTCAAGCTCAAAGGGCCAGCTCGGCATTGGCTCAAAAGCCTCCCAGAAAACACTGTTGGAAGTTGGGAAGAGCTCGAGGACGCGGTTAGAGCAAATTTTCAAGGGACTTATGTCCGCCCTCCAGATGCACATGATTTAAGTCACATAACTCAACAGCCCGGAGAGTCAGCGCGCAAATTCTGGAATAGGTTCCTTACCAAAAAGAACCAAATAGTCGACTGTCCGGACGCTGAAGCCTTAGCAGCTTTTAAACACAACGTCTGAGACGAATGGCTCGCCAGACACCTCGGCCAAGAGAAGCCGAGGACAATGGCCGCGCTAACAAGCCTCATGACCTGCTTTTGCGCGGGGGAAGACAGCTGGCTAGCAAGATGCAGCACCAGCGACCCGAGTACATCCGAGATCAGAGATGGAAACGGAAAATCACGGCGCAGAAAGGATCAGCGCCGGAATAAAGAAAAAAGTCCAAAGAACACAGCGGTCAATGCCGGATTCAAAAGCTCGCGGCCAAACAATAAAACACTGCCTCTTAAGGACAACAGTGATGAGCTATCCAACTTAAACAAAATTTTGGATCGGATATGTCAAATCCACAGTACCTCCGGAAGGCCTGCAAACCACACCCACCGAGATTGTTGGGTTTTTAAACAGTCCGGCTGACTCAACGCCGAACACAAGGGGCTCGACACGCCAAGCGAGGACGATGACGAACCCCACCAGTAGAGCACCGGAAAACAAAAGACTTTCCCACAAGAAGTCAAAACAGTAAACTCACTTCATGTGATAGTATGGAAAAACAATGCGGCACCCGCTAAGGTAAGTGCCGCACGGTCCACCCCAGCAAAACTTCGAGGTTGGATGTCAAAACCAATCACTTTCGACCACCTGGATTATTCCAGAGGCATTCGAAACGCAGGATGGACTACTCTGATATTGGATCCTATAATCGACGGACTACAATTTACACAAGTCCTGATGGACGGCGGTAGCGATTTAAACCTGCTATATCCGGACACAATCCGCAAGTTGGGGATAGACCTTACTAAAATTCGACATAGCCGCACTTCCTTCAAAGGAGTGACGCCAGGCCCTTACGCCAAGTGCACAGGCTCCTTACTACTAGAAGTTGTGTTCGGGTCACCTGACAACTTCTGACGCACAAAGCTAATCTTTTATGTCACCCCATTTAAAAGTAGCTATCAAGCACTATTGGGACATGAAGCTTTTGTCCGCTTTAACACAATACCACATTATGCGTCTCTTACACTTAAAATGTCCGGTCCACGTGGCATCATTTCATTAAAAGGTCGTTCAAAGACCCCGGACACGGCTAGATGAGTCCGGCATAAATAAGCTAGGGGCTCCCTAGCCGCACACCCCTTCACAAGGGGCTGCGCGTATAAGCAATAATGAGCTAATATAGGCTCAGCTTTATTCATTCATTAATATTTCGATTTTTAACTTTTCGCACGATTTCCTTTCAAACTAAGTTCCTCTCTTTTTACAGATGAACAACGTGCACACCCGTCCAGGATACTGCACAACGGAGACACAGGCGCAGACGTGCAGTAGGGACCCGTTGCAAGGATTCTTTTCAGATTAAGACCCTGCGTAAACCTTTTTTACTGTCTCTTGTTGCTATAATCCCCTGGTTTCTCATGATAACCAGAGAGGAGACTGACGTTTTGGCATCGGCCGCGTCAGAGGACCTTGCCCGTACCTGGACACTAGGGGCCTAGGGCATTGTTCCGCCCATTATTATAAAGACCGAACACCTTAGGGAGTGTTCGGCGTCTCGAGTTAGGCCTTATATGCATCAGCTCTGAATCATGTCATTGGTCAAATGTTGGGTTTGCCCGGCTCCTGTGTTTTGCTGCCTTACGTTCCGTATCATCGGCTAACGCGGCACCAGGAGAACTACTGCGATTGTGCCCCAGTTCGGCTGGGCGAGCACCTCAGTAGAGGAAGCCGAAAACTGACTATCATGATACAGCGAGAGACTGGTCAACCACTCGATCGACCACCGGAATGTTTAGAATTCCTCCGCTTTGACGGAGGACCGTTTCCCGGTCAGGCACATACGCGCCCTGAATTCGGAGAGCGCGGTGCCCCCAGGGGCTATATCGTAGCCCCACCCTCGAACTCCCATGGCTAAGTGAAAGTGATAAAGCATTATAGTCCGGTTGCCTCATTTGCTACGCTACCACCTCCTTCACAGGACCGAGACGTCGGATTAAGTGTGAAAACGCGCTATTTTTGCGAACACCCCCGCACCTTGTGCGTGGGGGCTGAAGTCGACGACTGCCATCTTTTAGGTTATACACACGTATACATAAACGGCCGCACAGGAGACGTTCCAATACTTGAACGCGCAAGTATAAAAAGCGCCTACATCATAAACATTGTTTTACAAAATAAAACGTTCATTTGAACATGACATTTTTTGAGCACTGCGATTCTATTACACGAGCACCACGCAGAACTTCCCCAAAATAGTGCTCGGCGGGTAACCGGCTCTTGTCCAAACCCTAGGTCGCAACAGCGGTGGCATCCATCTCTGTCCAATGTGTCTTCACACGGGCGAGGGCCATCCGTGCACCCTCTATGCAGGCCGACCGCTTCATCGCCTTGATATGCGGCACCGCCCCAAGAAATTGCTGCAATAAGCCAAAATAGCTCTTCGGCTTGGGCCTATCCGGCCAGACATGAGTCACGATATCCGTCATGGCAAGCCTGGACAACCTATTCAGCTCAGCCCACTCGGCCAACCGGTCGGTTAGCGGAAGTGAACGCTCCGGACTATGGAATTGAGACCAAAACAGCTCTTCCATCTTGTGATCCTTCTGGCTTCGGAAGTGCACAACGGCATCCACCGCACTCGCTGCTAAGTCCATATAAGGATCCTCCGGACCCCACAGCTGGCCAAGCTGAGCGTACTTTGGATCCATAAACTTTCGGCGCAGCAGAAAGGGCTTGCCAGCCACAATATCTCCGGCCTGGTGCAGCTCCTCCTTTATAGCCCGCATCGCAGAACGGGCATCCTTGGATTCGGCGGTGGCCTTTCCCAGGTCTTCTCGCTCCGCTAGGCGCTCCTTTTCAAGAACCTCCTTGCGGTCGGTAGCATCTTTTAACTTCACGGCCATTTCGGCCATCTCCTCCCTGCTTCGGCAGTGTGCAGCCCATTCGGCTTTTAACTCTTCGGCCGCCCTCGAGGCAGCCGCATCACTCCTTCTGGCTTGCTCCTAGGCTTGAGCAAGTTCTACCCGAAGGCTCTCCACAGCAGTGGCACCATCTGCGTCAAGCACACATATTGTAAGAGGTGGGCTTCGGCTCCCTTACTAGGTGACCACGAAGAAAGAACTTACCTTGCGACTCGTCAAGTCGCTTGTTGACTAGCGCAATGTCCGCATACGCAACGTCGAGCTGCTGCTTTAGTTCAGCAACTCTATCAGTCCGGCTGGCCCCCGGACTATCCGCCACCTGCTTAGGAAAGGCAACAGTTAATACCTACGATTTTGATCCTCGGCACGTCGTCGCTTTCGACAACCTACCGAGTCTCAGGGGCTACTATCTATACAGGGCACACTTTATGTGCAAAACTGTCAAAAAGGTGTGTCATTTTTACGTACCTCAAACCCTGCCAGCAAACTCCTGACGGCATAACGCAATCCGCTTTCGGCGGACGAAATCCTTCCAATCACCATACTCATCAATGCATGGTGATCTTCTGAGATGGACGCCCTCTCAAGCAGATCCTTCACCTCCCTCGGCCGAACACTAGTCGGCGCCGAACTCTTCGGCTCTGCCGGGCTCGGGGATACCCTCCGTGATGACACTTCAGGCTCGTCCGCCCTATCCGACGGTGCAGCGGACGGAGGCGTCTTTCTCTCCACCATCTCCGGACGAAGGTCCCCCGAAGACGAGCTCATCTGAGAAGGTCGGAGATCCGAACTACAAGCTTAAAACTTCAGTTATCCTCAGAAGCACAAATAGGGATGTCTCTTATTATCAAACTCCCTTTTCTCTACATACGGCTCGCTGGAGGTCTGATTCTTTAGGGGAGACTGTGCGTCCAGGGCCTCCTCGGACGCAGGACCCTCTGGTGAAGATTTCTTCCCCCGCTTAGGGGCTTTGGCCTCCGGGTCTTTGGAGGCGGTCCTCTTCTCCCCTTGGAGGGAGGGATTCTCGATCCCCCCTTTTTCAAGAGCCTCCTTGGGCGAGGCGGTAGCTCCTTTATTTTCCCCTTCGCCTTCTTCTGAAGGCGCAACCTCCAGCATCCTGACCAGCACGGGATCCGGCGCAGTCTCTAGGAGGGGGGCCGGACACCGTATCAGCTTTGCTTGCGCTATCCACTCCTGTTAAAGGACAACGGGTTAAAAGGCAAATTTTAGAAAGGCAAACAAACAGTACGTCCGAACACCGAGCTACTTACTTGAGTATCCGGGCGATTGCAGCTTAGGCCGGCTCCTCGGTCAATTCCGGACACACCTCCCGTGATCCGAAGAACAATTTGTACATCTCCACGGGTGTCGTACCCATGAAGTGTTGGAGAATCCGTGGTCCCTCCGGATTAAACTCCCATAGCCGGAGAGGACGGCGTTTGCAGGGCAGGAGACGCCTAATCATCATAACCTGCATCACCACGACCAGATCGATCTCCCTCGCTTGGAGGTCTCGAATCCGGCCCTGCGATAGGGGCACGTCCTTTGACGGCCCCCAGCTGAGCCCTTGGTTGACCCACGACATCAACCGTCGTGGAGTTCCCGAGTGGAATACGGGCGGCGGCTTCTGCCTGCTGCCCTTCGGAGCGGTAATATAGAACCACTCCTATTGCCACAAGCCGAGCTCCTCTTGGAAGGAGCCCTCGGGCCACGGGGCATCGGCCCTCCTGCTTACGACCGCCCCGCCACACTCTGCTTGACGCCCCTCGATCATCTTCGGCTCCATATTGAAGGTCTTCAGCCACAGGCCGAAGTGGGGGGTGACGTGGAGGAAGGCTTCGCAGACGACAATAAATGCAGAAATATGGAGGATGGACTCCGGAGCCAAGTCGTGGAGTTCCAACCCATAGTAAAACATGAGCCCTCTCACAAAAGGATCCATCGGGAAGCCTAAACCCCGACGGAGGTGGGATACAAAAACGACGTACTCGCCGGGCTCGGGGGTGGGGATGGCCTGCCCTTCGGCGGGCAACCTATGCGAAATCTCGTAATATAGGTACTTGGCCTCTCGCAGCTTTAGCACGTCCTCCTCCGTGACGGAGGAGGGAATCCACCGGCCCTGAAGGTCGGAGCAGGACATTGTTGAAGGTCCGAAGCGCTCGAATCTAGGGCTCTGGGTGTTGGAACTTGGGGCAAGGAGAAGATTCGATGGAGGATTGAAGAAAAGAAACGAGCCTTGGTCCCATTATAAAGAGGGAGAATACCAAGAGCCGTCTCTGTGACCGTTCGGGACTCGCCTTCGATAGAGGGGGCGTGGCGACGGGCGCGGTTGGGTTACCCACGTCCGTATTGATGAGAATCCCGGAATAAGGGGAACACGATCTCTGCTTCGACAAGACGTGCCAAGGAAACCGCTTCGCTAAACGCGCTGAGATGGTATAATAAAAAAACGATTCAAGTAAAGGCTTGGTAGTGGCGTAACGTCATGCTACAAAGTACGTCAGCAGATTGAGCTTGTGTACATATTATTCTCTCTACGGTGGAATGTGGAAATTACTTTGTAGAGTCGGACACTATCCTGGTGTTCACAATCTTCTATGAATTATTCAGAGGAGGAACCCACCTTGCAATGCCGAACAAATATGCACGCCGGACTCATCGTCATTGAAGCCTGGTTCAGGGGCTACTGAGGGAGCCCTGGACTCGGGGGTGTCCGGACAGCCGGACTATCATCGTCAGCCTGACTCCAAGACTATGAAGATACAAGATTGAAGACTTCGTCCCGTGTCCGGATGGGACTTTCCTTGGCGTGGAAGGCAAGCTTGGCAATACAGATATGTAGATCTCCTACCATTGTAACCGACTCTGTGTAACCCTAGCCCTCTCTGGTGTCTATATAAACTGGAGGGTTTTAGTCCGTAGGACAACAACCATTACAACAATCATACCATAGGCTAGCTTCTAGGGTTTAGCCTCCTTGATCTCGTGGTAGATCCATTCTTGTACTACCCATATCATCAATATCAATCAAGCAGGAGTAGGGATTTACCTCCATCGAGAGGGCCCGAACCTGGGTAAAAACATCGTGTCCCTTGTCTCCTATTACCATCCGCCTAGACGCACAGTTTGGGACCCCCTACCCGAGATCCGTCGGTTTTGACACCGACAGCCACCTTCGATGGTGGGAGGCCTGCCCACCCCGCCGGCATCCTCTGTTCGAGCGGAGTTGCCCGGCGGTCTATTGACAGCGTTGAAGAACGCGTCTATCATTGATGAGCATTGGACCCTCATGGGCGTGGTGGTTGAGAAGATTCAGTCCACCGAGAGCGGGCTGAACGAGTCCTGCTTTGGCCTTATAAAGGCCTTTGAGGTATGTTTCCTAAGAAATCTTTGAGGAATTGTCATAGTATGAGTAGTAGCCCTTGATGCATTGTCCGGCGGAGGAGACAGAGCCGGGCAGGGGATCAAATCCTCTGCTTTCGTAGGAGCCTATGTGAGTGACGTATACCCCTTTGTGTGAAAACAGGTGTCTACAGAGAGGACGACCGCTTATAATGCGGAAGTGTCCAAACTGAAGTAGAGCCTTGCACGGGCCGAGGAAGAACTTGGCCGTGTGAGGAAGCAATTGGAAGACAAGCAAGGTATGTTGAAAACATTTGTCTTGAAGTTGGCACGAATGAATAGTTGTGCTTAGTGAAAAGTGTTTGTAATGTGTGATCTAGGAGCGAGTGCCGAATATGAGGCACTAAAGAAGGCTGTGGCTGATCCAATGAGAAGGTTGCCGCCGAACAGGCGCTTCGTCAAAAACACGAGGCTAGGGTCATCGCAGCTGAGCGAGAGCTCCAGGAAGCAGTGAAGAAAAGCGAGGGCTTGGAGAAGAGTCTAATAGGGAAAGAATCCGAACTCGCCCAAGCTCTCGATGCTGCGGAAGGTGCTCGGGAAGAAGCCCAAGGTGCTGCACGGGACATTCAGGAGGCCCGGAAAGTCGTGGCGGATAAGGCCTTCTGTATTCTTAGCCTTTGTACATAATAATGGGAAGAATCATAAGTGGCAAGCTGAATTATTATTTTTCCAGGGGCTTTTGCGGATCTTCCTCGCAGCATATCAGATGCCACCCAATTCTACCGAACCGAGGAGAAGAAGTCTGCGGAGAGGGATTTCTGGTTGCGGTATTTGGCGTCGAACTATCCGGTGCCTTTTATCGATCAGCTAAAACAGCTGGTCGAACTACACCAGGCGGCCGAACTAGCCATGAAGGACTTAGTTGTCCGGCTGTGGCCTGCGGAGCCAATTCCAAGCAGTTACTTCGGACTCGTCAAGCGGATTGTGGGTGCCTGTCCTCGGCTTGATGCTATCAAGCGATCAGTCTATATAGAAGGCGCGCGCAGGGCGTTTGCCCGTGCAAAAGTCCATTGGGGGAAGCTCGACGCGGAGAAGCTGATGACTGAGGGGCCGCCAGAGGGTAAGGAGCACCGCAAGACTGAGTTGTACTATGAAGGTGTAATGAAAGGGGCCCGCCTTGCGGCGGATAAGTGTGCCAAAGACATTATATTTCCCTAAGGGCATTTGTGCCGCTTTTTGTAATATGGGATAATGGCATTTTTATTATATATTGCCTGTTTTATTTGAACATATGTTCTTCCTGTGCGGCTGTTTATTGTATGCAAATCCTGAGAGTTGGCCAGTCGTCGGCTTCTGCCCCCTCATAAAAAGAATATGAGGGTGTTCGGGATATATCTGAACGCTCTTTATCCCCATATTTGGGTCCTTTTAAGGAGGTGTTTCTCTCCGCGAACCAGGCAATCGGACTATAAGGCTTTATTACTCTCACTTAGCCATAGGAATTCGAGTATGGTCGGCACAGCCCCTAGTGTTCAGAAGGCCGAACTAGGGGCTCTATTGGCGCCTGATAAGAAGACCGATCCGTCGCACTCTGCATTTATAATGGCAGTGTGCGGAATAAATCTTTAAGGATTTTACAACCTCTCGAACAGCTGACCAGCTCTCGCTTCATCATGACGGTCGGTTTTCAGCTTTCTCTACTGAGGTGTTCGTCCGGCTGAACCGGGACACAATCGCAGTAGTTCTCCCAGCGCTACCTTAGCCGACAGAACGGAACATAAGGTACCAAAACATGGGGGCATGGCAAACCCAACCAATGACCCAAGACACGATTCGGAGCTGATGCATATAGTGCTATAAGTTCGGGGTGCCGAGCGATCGAAAAGGTGGTCAGACTTTATTGCCATACAATGAAGCCCCTGGTGTAACCGGGCGAATGCGAAGCGTGGCTGTCATTTTCGGCAAAGAGGCGTCAGCGATAAACGACGGTCGGTAAGTGTTATTTAAGTCTACGCATTGTAGTAGGTTGATATGTCTATGCATATGAGTATGATGTATAAAAGCAGGTGTTATTTGGCGGAACCTGTGGTGGTCAGACTGGAGGGGGTGGTGAGTGGATCAAGAGTGAATCCGAACTGCCTTCTACCTGCATGTTCCTGCAATTGTGTGTCCGGGCTGATTCCACGCCGCCAATCCTGTTCTGCGTCAATCGTTAGTTTGTAAAGGCAAATGCTTGAAGGCAGCTAGGCGTCCTCTTGTTGTTGGTCCAAGGGTCCCTGATCGGACCCCGGTGGGCCCAGCCGTTATACCGTGAGGTAGCGCGGACTCCTCAATGGGTGTCTGATACATCTCCGTCGTACTATAATTTTTGATTGTTCCATGCCAATATTCTTCAACTTTTATATACTTTTGGCAACTTTTTATATTATTTTTGGGACTAACATATTGATCCAGTGCCCAGTGCCAGTTCCTATCTGTTGCATGTTTTTTGTTTCGTAGAAACCCATTATCAAACGGAGTCCAAACGGGATAAAAACAGACGGAGATTTTTTTGGAATATTTATGATTTTTGGGAAGTAAAATCAACGCGAAACGGTGTCCGGGTGGCCACGAGACAGGGGGGCGCGCCCTCCCCCTGGGTGTGCCCTGGACTCTCGTGGGCCACCCGTAAGGCGGTTGACGCTCTTCTTTTGGCGCAAGAAAGCTAATTTTATGAGAAGATCTGGGCGAAAGATTCACCCCAATCGGAGTTATGAATCTCCGGATATTTAAGAAATGGTGAAGGGGTAGAATCTGAGAACGCAGAAACAGAGAGATAGATCCAATCTCGGAGGGGCTCTCACCCCTCCCAAGCCATGGGAGCCAAGGACCAGAGGGGAAACCCTTATCCCATCTAGGGAGGAGGTCAAGGAAGAAGAAGAAGAAGGGGGTCTCTCTCCCCCTTGCTTCTGGTGGCGCTGGAACGCCGCCGGGGGCCATCATCATCACCGCGATCTTCACCAACACCTCCATCATCTTCACCAACATCTCCATCACCTTCCCCCTTCTATCTACAGCGGTCCACTCTCCCACAACCCGCTGTGCCCTCTACTTGAACATGGTGCTTTATGCTTCATATTATTATCCAATGATGTGTTGCCATCCTATGATGTCTGAGTAGATTTCCATTGTCCTATCGGTGATTGATTAATTGCTATGATTGGTTTGAGTTGCATGTTTTATTATTGGTGCTGTCCTATGGTGCCCTCCGTGTCGTGCAAGCGTGAGGGATTCCCGCTGTAGGGTTTGCAATATGTTTATGATTTGCTTATGGTGGGTTGCGTGAGTGACTGAAATACAAACCCGAGTAAGTAGGTTGTTTGCGTATGGGATAAAAGGGGACTTGATGCTTTAATGCTATGGTTGGGTTTTACCTTAATGAATCTTTAGTAGTTGCGGATGCTTGCTAGAGTTCCAATCATAAGTGCATAGAATTCCAAGTAAGGGATGATATGTTAGCTTGCCCCTCTCCCTCAAATAGAATTGCAATAGTGATTATCAGTCTAGTAACGTAGTCAGTTGCTTAGGGACAATTCCACAACTCCTACCACCACTTTTCCACACTCGCTATATTTACTTTATTGCATCTTTATTTAAACAGCCCCTACTTTTTATTTACGTGCTCTTTATTATCTTGCAAAGCTATCCAACAACACCTACAAAGTACTTCTAGTTTCATACTTGTTTTAGGTAAAGCGAACGTCAAGCGTGCGTAGAGTCGTATCAGTGGCCAATAGGACTTGAGAGAGTATTTGTTCTACCTTTAGCTCCTCGTTGGGTTCGACACTCTTACTTATCGAAAGAGGCTACAACTATACCGTATACTTGCGGGTCATCAAGACCTTTTTCTGGCGCCGTTGCCGGGGAGTCATAGCATGGGGTGAATATTCTCGTGTGTGCTTGTTTGCTTTATCACTAAGTAATTTTTATTTGCTATTCTTAGTTGTTTTATATCTTTAGTTATGGGTAGGAAACGCAAAATACCAAAAAAATTAGTTGTACCTACTACACCAATGGTTGAAGAACCACTCAAAATCTATCACACTACTGAAGCTTTTTACTTGGATCATCTTCGATCCCTTTGTTCTCATGCTGAAACCCCCACTATTTTAGTTGAGGGAAAATCTTTAGATGAGCATGCTTGTTTTGTGCGACACCGTATATCTGAAAAAGGGAAACTATTATGGGATCAAATTCAACGTTTGCAATGCTATGCTTGGAATTTATGTGAAATATATGAGTTTACTTGTTGTTCTGAAGACCCTAAGAAACACCTACCCTATCAATGCTTGTTTAGTGATAATGGAATCGTATCTTCGCACGATAAGGGTGTTTACAATTACTATGATGTTCAACAAATTAAAGAATTTGTTGCTTTTAAGGGTGCTTATGAGATTGCTTCTTTGATTGAAATATATGATGCTACTCTTTACAAATCTGAAAGTTTTGCCATATTTCAATATTGTTATGATAATTATGCTTCTAATGCCTATGTTAAACCATATATTGAGAAATTCTCCGCTGTCCAAGAAGAGAATAATATTTTGCAGGAAGCTATGGAAGAAGAAACTGATGAAACTGTGAGCTCATTGGATGAAAAAGATGATGAGGAGAGCGAAGAACAAAAGGAGGAAGAGCGGATTAGCTACCCGTGCCCACCTTCTAATGAGAGTAACTCTTCAACTCATACATTGTTTAATTTCCCTTCGTGCTTACCGAAGGATGATTGCTATGATGATTGCTATAATGATTGTTATGATCCCGTTGATTCTCTTGAAATATCACCTTTTGATGATGCTTGCTATGCTTGTGACCAAGATGCCAATATGAATTATGCTTATGGAGATGAACTTGCTACAGTTCTTTATGTTAAACATGAAATTGTTTCTATTGCACCCACGCATGATAGTCCTATTATCTTTTTGAATTCTCCAAACTACACTATATCGGAGAAGTTTGTGCTTATTAAGGATTATATTGATGGGTTGCCTTTTACCATTGCAATGATGATTTTGATAGATATAATATGCATGTGCTTGCTGCTCCTACTTGCAATTATTATGAGAGAGGAACTTTATCTCCACCTCTCTATGTTTCCAACACGATAGAATTGCAAGAAACTATTTATACTATGCATTGGCCTTTACTTGGTGTGCACGAATTGTTCTTTTATGACATGCCGATGCATAGGAAGAGAGTTAGACTTCGTTGTTGTATGATATATGTTACTTTGTGCTCACTACTAAATTACAAATCATTGTTAATTAAAATTGGATTTGATATACCTTGGGATCCGGGTGGATTCATTACTTGAGCACTTAATGCCTAGCTTAATGGCTTTAAAGAAAGCACTGCCAGGGAGACAACCTGGAAGTTTTAGAGAGTCATTTATTTCTGTTGAGTGCTTTTATATAGTTTAAAAACAAAATAAAAATAAAGAGGGGAACCTACAAACTTTTCAAAAGGAAAGTGAAAGTGAGAAAGACAAGCATTGTTGAAGTGGGAGCTAGCCTTGAACTTTGTTCATGCCCACGGAAACTTTGTGAATCTTGATTACAGAAACTTTTCAACAAAAATAATTATCCCCTTGTACAATTCCATTGTATTATAAAAATAATGTGCCAAGGTTTGCCTTTAGGATGTTTACAATGCTTGTTGGTTTGTATGGTGAAGGACATAAACTTTGGCTGTAGTGCGCGAGTTTACATTTTTAACTGGAACGTCAAATGGTTCTGATTCCTTTTGCGTTGTCTTGCTATACAACTTGTTTATTTTTCATAATTTGTGTAGAATTTTTGGGGTAAAAGAAGTATGGTGGTTGTTCAGATTGCTACAGACTTTTCTTTATTTGACAGATTCTATTTTTGATGCATAGTTTGCTTGTTTTGATGAATCTATCAATTTATATTAGTGGATTAAGCCATGAAAAAGTTATGTTACAGTAGACGCAATGCAAAAACAAGATATGAATTGGTTTGATGCAGTACTTAGAGTGGTGATTTGCTTTATTATACTAACGGATCTTACCGAGTTTTCTGTTGAAGTTTTGTGTGGATGTAGTGTCTAATCGAGGATGTCTCGATATGAGGAAAAGGAAGAGAGGCAAGAGCTCAAGCTTGGGGATTCCCGAGGCACCCCAAGTAAATATTCAAGGAGACTCAAGTGTCTAATCTTGGGGATGCCTCGGAAGGCATCCCCTCTTTCTTCAACAAGTATCGGTATGTTTTCGCATTCGTTTCGTTTATGCATTATGTGCAAGTCTTGGAGTGCCTTTTGCATTTAGTTTTCACTTTTCTTTTATACACCATGCTGGTATGAGATAGTCCTTGGTTGATTTATAGAATGCTCACTGCACTTCACTTAAATCTTTTGAGCATGGCTTTATAGAATGCTTCATGTGCTTCACTTATATCATTTGAAGTTTGGATTGCCTGTTTCCCTTTACATAGAAAACAGCCATTTGTAGAATGCTCTTTTGCTTCACTTATACTTTTTAGAGCGTTGGCATATCTTTTGTAGAAAGAATTAAACTCTCTTGCTTCACTTATATCTTTTTAGAGAGATGACAGGAATTGGTCATTCACATGGTTAGTCATAAAATCCTACAAAAAACTTGTAAATCGCTGAATATGATATGTTTGATTCCTTGCAATAGATTTGCAATATAAAGATGGTGATATTAGAGTCATGCTAGTGGGTGGTTGTGGATTGCAGAGAAACTTGTGTTGAGGTTTGCAAGTCCCGTAGCATGCACATATGGTAACCGTTGTGTGACAAATTTGAAGCATGGGGTGTTTCTTTGATTGTCTTCCTTATGAGTGGCACTTGCGGACGAGCGATGGTCTTTTCATACCAATCTATCCCCCTAGGGGCATGCGTAGTTGTACTTTGCTTCGAGGGCTAATAAACTTTTGCAGTAAGTATATGAGTTCTTTATGACTAATGTGAGTCCATGGATTATACGCACTTTGACCTTTCCATCATTGCTAGCCTCTTCGGTACCGTGCATTGCCCTTTCTCACCTCGAGAGTTGGTGCAAACTTCGCCGGTGCATCCAAACCCCGTGATATGATACGCTCTATCACACATAAGCCTCATTATATCTTCCTCAATACAGCCACCATACCTACCTATCATGGCATTTCCATAGCCATTCCGAGATATATTGCCATGCAATTTCCATCATCATCATATTCATGACTTGAGCATTCATTGTCATATTTCTTTACATGATCGAAAGATAGCTAGCATGATGTTTTCATGGCTTGTCCGTTTTTTGATGTCATTGCTACGCTAGATCATTGCACATTCCGGTACACCGCCGGAAGCATTCATATAGAGTCATATCTTTGTTCCAGTATCGAGTTGTAATATCAAGTTGTAAGTAAATAAAAGTGTGATGATCATCATTATTAGAGCATTGTCCCCAAAAAGAAAAAAAAGAAAGGCCAAAAAGAAAAAAAGGCCAAAGAAATAAAAAGAAAAAAAAGAAATAAAATAAAATAAATAAAAAGGGGCAATGTTACTATCTCTTTTTTCCAAACTTGTGCTTCAAAGTAGCACCATGTTCTTCATGTAGTGAGTCTCATATCTTGTGCTTCAAAGTAGCACCATGTTCTTCATATAGATTGTCTCCTATGTTGTCACTTTCATATACTAGTGGGAATTTTCATTATAGAACTTGGCTTGTATTCCAACGATGGGCTTCCTCAAATGCCCTAGGTATTCATGAGCAAGCAAGTTGGATGCACACCCACTTAGTTTCTTTTGTTGAGCTTTCATACACTTATAGCTCTTAGTGCATCCGTTGCATGGCAATCCTTACTCCTCGCATTGACATCAATTGATGGGCATCTCCATAGCCCGTTGATTAGCCGAGTCGATGTGATACTTTCTCCTTTTTTGTCTTCTCCATAAAAACCTCCACCATCATATTCTATTCCACCTATAGTGCTATATCCATGGCTTGCGCTCATGTATTGCGTGAGGGTTGAAAAAGCTGAAGCGCGTTAAAAAGTATGAACCAATTGCTCGGCTTGTCATCGGGGTTGTGCATGATGGGGGCATTTTGTGTGACGAAAATGAAGCATGGCCAAACTGTATGATTTTGTAGGGATAAGCTTGTTTTGGCCTTGTTGTTTGTAAGACATGATTGCTTTGTTGGTACACTCGAAGTATTATTGTTTTTATGTCAAATGATAGACTATTGCTTTGAATCACTCATGTCTTAATATTCATGCCATGATTAGACATATGATCAAGATTATGCTAGGTAGCATTCCACATCAAAAATTATCTTTTTTTATCATTTACCAACTCGAGGACGAGCAGGAATTAAGCTTGGGGATGCTGATACGTCTCTGTCGTATCTATAATTTTTGATTATTCCACGCCAATATTCTTCAACTTTTATACACTTTTGGCAACTTTTTATATTATTTTTGGGACTAACATATTGATCCAGTGCCCAGTGCCAGTTCCTGTCTGTTGCATGTTTTTTGTTTCACATAAACCCAATATCAAATGGAGTCCAAACGGGATAAAAACGGACGGAGATTTTTTTTGGAATATTTATGATTTTTGGGAAGTAAAATCAACGTGAAACGGTGTCCGGGGTGGCCATGAGACAGGGGGGCGCGCCCTCCCCCCTGGGCGCACCCTGGAATCTCGTGGGACACCCGTAAGGCGGTTGACGCTCTTCTTTTGGCGCAAGAAAGCTAATTTTATGAGAAGATCTGGGCGAAAGATTCACCCCAATCGAAGTTACGGATCTCCGGATATTTAAGAAACGGTGAAGGGGTAGAATCTGAGAATGCAGAAACAGAGAGATAGATCCAATCTCGGAGGGGCTCTCGCCCCTCCCAAGCCATGGGAGCCAAGGACCAGAGGGGAAACCCTTCTCCCATCTAGGGAGGAGGTCAAGGAAGAAGAGGAAGAAGGGGGGCTCTCTCCCCCTTGCTTCCGGTGGCGCCGGAACGCCGCCAAGGGCCATCATCATCATCGCGATCTTCACCAACACCTCCATCATCTTCACCAACATCTCCATCACCTTCCCCCTTCTATCTACAGCGGTCCACTCTCCCGCAACCCCCTGTACCCTCTACTTGAACATGGTGCTTTATGCTTCATATTATTATCCAATGATGTGTTGCCATCCTATGATGTCTGAGTAGATTTCCATTGTCCTATCGGTGATTGATGAATTGCTACGATTGGTTTGAGTTGCATGTTTAATTATTGGTGATGTCCTATGGTGCCCTCCGTGTTGCGCAAGCGTGAGGGATTCCCGCTGTAGGGTTTGCAATATGGTTATGATTTGCTTATGGTGGGTTGCGTGAGTGACTGAAACACAAACCCGAGTAAGTAGGTTGTTTTCGTATGGGATAAAAGGGTACTTGATGCTTTAATGCTATGGTTGGGTTTTATCTTAATGAATCTTTATTAGTTGCGGATGCTTGCTAGAGTTCCAATCATAAGTGCAGAGAATTCCAAGTAAGGGATGATATGTTAGCTTATGCCTCTCCCTCAAATAGAATTGCAATAGTGATTATCAGTCTAGTAACGTAGTCGGTTGCTTAGGGACAATTCCACAACTCCTACCACCACTTTTCCACACTCGCTATATTTACTTTATTGCATCTTTATTTAAACAGCCCCTACTTTTTATTTACGTGCTTTTTATTATCTTGCAAAGCTATCCAACAACACCTACAAAGTACTTCTAGTTTCATACTTGTTTTAGGTAAAGCAAACGTCAAGCGTGCGTAGAGTCGTATCAGTGGACAATAGGACTTGAGAGAGTATTTGTTCTACCATTAGCTCCTCGTTGGGTTCGACACTCTTACTTATCGAAAGAGGCTACAACTATCCCGTATACTTGCGGGTCATCAGTGTCCGGATAGTTGGCCTGAGTGATTTACCACGTGGAATCTAGTCAACGTGGTTTATCCCATTGGTATACGGTAAACTACCGCATGGTGGGAAGGTGCCGAAGATTTATTCTTTGTAGTAGGATTTTTTTGGGTGATCCGAAGACAACCGTTAGAGTGGTGGGCTAATAAAACCTTCCCTTTGCGCCTTACATCTTTTAGGAGATGTTATTCGTGGCTTTATACCCGTGTGGGCTTTGTGTGTTATGGAGCCCCCGGACTACTAGGTCTAGAGGTAGTGCAATTGACTTGCTGTGGTTGATGCGATCATGGGCGATCGGCCTTACTTTTATGCCCTGGGGGGGGGGTTCTTGACAAGACGCCTCCCCTTATTGCTTCCGGCGCACGACCAGCCGCTTTGTTTTGAGGATCCGGCATTCTCTATTGGTATGCTTTGCCGTCCTTCTAGGAGTACCGTGAATTTCACACGGTTGATCGAGTGTGTGGCTTTGGCCGAGTAGGCTTGAGCTGTTATTTGTTCGGTTACCGGACTGAGAGTTGCTGGACTTGGCACCAGTTTCCCTGTCTTGACGTTTATGACCATTGTGCCGAGGCTTGAGGATGCCTCTTCATGTATGCTTCTTACTGTCTTGGACCGTAGTGATGTGTGGACATCTGGGTGTGTGCATGTGGTTCTCCTGCTTGAGTTGAGGTAGCCAGTTGTGCTGGGTATGCCCTTTGTTAGGGGGTCAAGTCCGTACTTTTCGGTGGCCAGGATCTTGGTCCACCTGTCCACTAGCAGATATTGGTCAGCTTGGAGCTGCTCTTGCTTCCTTTGCAGGTTCCTTGCCGTGGCCATGAGCCGTCGCTTGAAGCGAACCTGTTCCACTGGATCTTCAGCCACACGGAACTCATCATTGCCAAGGCTTTCCTCGTCTTCGGGGGGGGGGGGGTGTGCAGTTGTCCCTCTCCAGGTATCCCACTGTGGCCAGTCCAGCCTGCTTGAAGGTAATCTGATCGGGGTTGTATTCCTCTTTGGCACCGTCCGAATTGTTTTCATCTCCGGGGCCGGTGTTGATGTGGCGGGGCTTGGCGCGGCGTCGAAGACGTCCATGCTTTGCTTTTCCTCCTAAGGGCTTATCCTCCGTTGCCTCATCGCCATTGGTTTCCTTCGGAGTGTCCACCGTGCATATATCGTATGAGGAGGTGGCCATCCACCGCCCTGTGAGCAGTGGCTCCTGTAATTCTCCTGCATCGTCATCCATACTGTCGATGTCTTCAGAGTCGAAGTCAAGCATGTCGGTTAGATCATCGACCGTGGCAATGAAGTGGGTGGTGGGTGGGCAACGAATTCCGTCGTTGTCTGCTTCCCACTCAGGCCGGACATAGTTCGGCCTCGAGCCTCCTGACAGAGAGAGACACTTTAATGAGTTCAGCATGTCGCCAAAGGGCGAGTGCTGAAAGATGTCCGCAGCGGTGAACTCCATTACCGGAGCCCAACTAGGCTCGACGGGTTCGGGAACGCGTGGACTGGAGCCTACAAATGGATACGAATCCGGGGGTCCGGAGTCACAGGCTTCCTCAGAAGGGAGGCCTGTGTTCGGTTCCACCGCCGATGAGGGTACGGCCTACGGGGCGGGATCCATCCTTCCGTCCTTAGGCAACGCAGCCTGCCCCGGATTTGAGTCCAGGGCTACCGCAGGGGTGATATCCCAAGAGTTGTCTGATAGCTGGTCTAAGCCATGCCTCTCGTGACTGTCCGGCGCCTCTGGCCTAGGCTCGAATCCGTCGAAAATCAAGTCTCCGCGAATGTCTGCCGTGTAGTTCGAGTTTCTGATCCTGATCCGATGGCCAGGGGCGTAGCTGCCGATCTGCTCCAGAAGGCCAAGCGAATTGGCCCGCAGGGCAAAGCCGCCGAACACGAAGATCTATCTGGGGAGAAGAGTCTCACCCTGAACCATGTTGTTGATGATGATTGAAGGAGCTATCAAGCTCTGTAGCAACGACACAGAGGAATTCTCAATGAAAGCACCAATGTCGGTGTCAAAACTGGCGGATCTCGGGTAGGGGGTCCCGATTTGTGCGTCAAGGCTGATGGTAACAGGAAGCAAGGGACACAGATGTTTACCCAGGTTCGGGCCCTCTCGATGGAGGTAAAACCCTACTTCCTGCTTGATTAATATTGAAGATATGGGTAGTACAAGAGTAGATCTACCACGAGATCGTAGAGGACAAACCCTAGGAGCTAGCCTATGAGGGTATGATTGTAATTGTGATCGGCTTTCTAAGGACCAACCTCTCCGGTTTATATAGACATCGGAGAGGACTAGGGTTTACACGGAGTCGGTTACAAGGAAGGAAACACAATATCCGGATCACCAAGCTTGCCTTCCACGCAAAGGAGAGTCCCATCCGGACACGGGTCGAAGTCTTGAGTCTTGTATCTTCACGCTTCAATAGTCCGGACGTTGTACACAATCCGGCTGTCCGGATACCCCCTAATCCAGGACTCCCTCACCCTCCTCAATCCCCTCCATCCTCCTTCCGCCGCCACACACACATAGAGAGGAGCGAGAGCCCCGCTCGCTCGATCCCCTTCTCTCTTCCTCCCCTCGATCCCGTGACTCCCCTTCTCTCCTCGCAGCGCCACTCCACCTCCTCGCGCCGGCCACCCGCACCTCGCCGCACCGTGCCAGTTACCGCCGTCGCCGACGAGCTCCACTAGGAGCCCGCGTTCCGCTGATCTCTTGCCCCGCCGGAGACCTCTCCTCCTTCACCTCGCCTGCCCCTTTTTCGTTCGCCGCCAGTCATCGCAGAACCAGGCCGCCGCCCCGCACCATCTCATGGACCCGCGCCTCCCCATCGCCCCTGATCGAGCTTCGCAGCCATGGCGCCGCCACCACCATCTCCAGCCGCTCCCCTGCAACTCCTCCTCCACCTCGTCCTCACATCCGGCCTCGTCCCGACCTACCGTCCGCCTCCTCCATCGACCGTCCCGGCCACCAGAGCTGTTGACGGCCGAAGCCCGGCCGCGTTGCAGCCTCTGCCGCTGGCGACCACAACCTCCCCTACACCAAGCCCCGCCACCGGCCTTCAACCCTGACGCCCGACCCGGCCATCTTCGGTTGCTACCCCTTCAGGGCCAGGACGCACAAGAGCTCCACCCACCTTGCCGCCCTACTGGCCTCATCGCCCCTCTTATCGCTGCCAAGACTCAGCAACTAGGGATGCCTAAGGATGCCTTCGTGGATTTCGCCAAGACCCCACACCGGCAAGACTACAACACTGAAACAGCAAGGTCGACTATGTTTTGCTGCCTCTCTAGAGCGCCAAGTTCCACAAGACACCAAGTACCACGATGACCGTTGTTCGCAAGTACCCTCTCCGGATCGCCAAGTTCGACTACCATCGCCGTGTACCACTATGCCCGAAGACCATGGATGCACCAAGTCCACTACGAGATGTACCACTACCGTCGCCAAGATCGCGAGTACCTCTACCGTCGCCATGAACGACTACTTCCACGACGTCCGTGAACCACTACTTCCACTACCATCACGAGAATGACTACTTCCACTACGGCTCATGTACCACTACTTCGTTCGTCGAACGTGTTCCGCCCTGAATGCACGCTTTGAAGGTATAACCAACGAGACGATCACCCGTGGACCGAATGCATGTGTGTTGTATGAGATGCTCGTGTTTACACCGTGTCCGAGTTGTCTTTGCATGTTCCTCCTCGTTTGCCATGCCGCCGTCCCATGGGAACCCGGATTCCGGGAGCACCCCACCATCTCTAGCATGTTCGGCACATCCGCACACTTCCTTTTGCACCAGTATCTCTATGAGCTACCGGAACCGATATGTTGCCGTGGCATCATTTTCGGATTCGTCGCCATGACACCCTTTCTTTCCGCCACGGTGACAAATGCCTCGTATCTTGCTCATGTCAACATTTTCATAAAATTGCTCAAAACTTGAATATGTCATCCGCATCATGATAACAACATTTAAAATGTTTAAAATTGTTGTTTGCTTTAAATTGCTAAATGACATATGGGGATTTACCGGAATTGTTGTTTGTTGCTTCCGGCCTCATTTAAACTTGCCTAGATAGTTAGTTTACTTATGTTTCACCCCTTGCCATGTTTAATAACATTTAATGTTGTTGGGTACATAAACGAGAGCGAACTAAATAAATAGATGTGGTGTTTCGTTGATATGCAACACGTTGCATATTGAGCTCCACTTAACTTGTAGTATCATTTGTTGCATTTTGCCATGCCATGTCTCATTAAACCGGACATGCATCATACTTGGTTGTGCATCGTGCCATGCTTATGTGATGGTTGTTTACCATGTTGTTTGCTTCTTTCCGGTTTGCTTCTCTCGGTAGCTTCGGTTTCATTCCAGAGTTGTGAGGATTCGTTCGACTACATCCGTTTGTCTTCTTCTTGGACTTGTTCTTCTTCCTTGCGGGATTTCAGGCAAGATGACCATTACCATCGATGCTTCGTTCTATCACTATGCTGCGCTACCTTTCAGTTGTTTACCATGCCTCCCATATTGCCATGTCAAGCCTCTAACCCACTGATGTCTACTACACAAACTTCTTCTTGTAGACGTTGTTGGGCCTGCAAGTGCACAGGTTTGTAGGAAAGTAGCAAATAACCCCCCTCAAGTGGATGACCTAAGGTTTATCAATCCGTAGGAGGCGTAGGATGAAGATGGTCTCTCCTAAACAACCCTGCAACCAAATAACAAAGAGTCTATTGTGTCCCCAACACACCCAATACAATGGTAAATTGTATAGGTGCACTAGTTCGGTGAAGAGATAGTGATACAAGTGCAATATGGATGCTAGATATAGGTTTTTGTAATCTGAAAATATAAAAACAGCAAGGTAACTAATGAAAAAAGTGAGCGTAAACGGCATTGGAATGATAGGAAACAGGGCCTAGGGTTCATACTTTCACTAGTGCAAGTTCTCTCAACAATAATAACATATATAGATCATATAACAATCCCTCAACATGCAACAAAGAGTCACTCCAAAGCCACTAATAGCGGAGAACAAACGAAGAGATTATGGTAGGGTATGAAACCACCTCAAAGTTATTCTTTCGGATCGATCTATTCAAGAGTTCGTACTAGAATAACACCTTAAGACACAAATCAACCAAAACCCTAATGTCACCTAGATACTCCATTGTCACCTCAAGTATCCGTGGGCATGATTATACGATATGCATCACACAATCTCAGATTCATCCAACCAACACAAAGTACTTCAAAGAGTGCCCCAAAGTTTCTACTGGAGAGTCAAGAAAACGTGTGCCAACCCCTATGCATAAGTTCATGGGCAGAACCCGCAAGTTGGTCACCAAAACATACATCAAGTGGCACGTGATATCCCATTGTCACCACAGATAAACACGGCAAGACATACATCAAGTGTTCTCAAATTAAAGACTCAATCCGATAAGAAAACTTCAAGAGGGAAACTCAATTCATCACAAGAGAATATAGGGGGGGAGAAACATCATAAGATCCAACTATAATAGCAAAGATCGCGATACATCAAGATCGTGCCATAGAGAGAACACGAGAGAGAGAGATCAAACACATAGCTACAGGTACATACCCTCAGCCCCGAGGGTGAACTACTCCCTCCTCGTCATGGAGAGCGCCGGGATGATGAAGATAGCCACCGGTGATGGGTTCCCCCTCCGGCAAGGTGCCAGAACGGACTCCCGAGAGGTTTTTGGTGGCTACAGAGGCTTGCGGCGGCGGAACTCCCAATCTATCTTGTCCGTGGATGGTTTTAGGGTACGTGGGACTATATAGGCGAAAGAAGTCGGTCGGGAGGTGCTCGAGGGGCCCACGAGACAGGGGGGCGCGCCCAGTAGGGGGGCGGCCCCCTATCTCCTGGCCTCCTCGAGGACTTTTGACGTGAACTCCAAGTCTCCAGGATCATATTCTTCCCAAAAATCATGTTGCCGAAGGTTTCATTCCGTTTGGACTCCGTTTTATATTCCGTTTCTTCGAAGTACTGAAACAGGCAATAAAACAGCAATATGGGCTGGGCCTCCGGTTAATAGGTTAGTCCCAAAAGTAATATAAAAGTTAATAATAAAGCCCGTAATCATTCAAAACAGATAATAAAATAGCATGAATGCTTCATAAATTATAGATATGTTGGAGACGTATCAGCATCCCCAAGCTTAATTCCTGCTCGTCCTCGAGTATGTAAATGATAAAAGAAAGAATTTATGAAGTGTGAATGCTAGAAGGTGCACAGGTTTGATCAATGATAATTTCAATCACCTTTTCTAGCATGATAATATGTCATAATAGTAGTTCATCTCATAAAACTTCCCACGATAAAGTAACAAGCAATTCGCATATCAAAGCATAGACCATAAACTTTCTTGAAAACTAGAAAACTTCATTCTCAGTCATCAAACAATTGCAATTCATCTTATTTTCAGAAATAGCAAACTCCACATACTCAACTATCAAATAGTCTTCTACAATTGCTAACACTCACGCAATACTAATGGTTATGAAGTTTCAATCGGACACTGAGAAAGATAGGGGCTTATAGTGTTGCCTCCCAACGTATTCACCTTTGGGTGATGTCAACAATAATAGTTCATGCTAACTTACATCCAATTGGATATATATATCAGGATCTCCCCAACACGAGGTGCTTGCCAAAGGATAAAGTGAAAAAGGGAAAGGTGAAGATCACCTTGACTCTTGCATAAAGTAAAAGACATAAAGTAAAAGATAGGCCCTTCGCAGAGGGAAGCAGAGGTTGTCATGCGCTTTTAGGGTTGGATGCACAAAATCTTAACGCGAATGAACGACACTTTATATTGCCACTTGGATATGGACCTTTATTATGCAGTCCGTCACTTTTATTGCTTCCATAACAAGATCGTATAAAGTTATTTTCTTCACACCAAAATATCATATATATTTAGAGAGCAATTTTTATTGCTTGCACCGGTGACAAGTTATTTGAAGGATCTTACTCAATCCATAGGTAGGTATGGTGGCTCTCATGGAAAAATTGGGTTTAAGGATATTTGTAAGCACACGTAGTATCTCTACTTGGTGCAAGGAATTTTGGCTAGCATGAGGGGGAAAGGCAAGCTCAACATGTTTGAATGATCCATGACAATATACTTTAACTGAGATGTCAGAAAACATTAACGATTACGTTGTCTTCCTTTTCCAACATCAACTCTTTAGCATGTCATACTTAATGAGTGCTCCCAATTATAAAAGATGTCTAGGATAGTGTATTTATATATGAAATCTCTCTTCCTTCAATATTCTTTCATGAATTGTTCAAATGACCAATACAATGCTTGCTAGCCTTAAATAAATTTACAACCTCTACTTCTTACATGTGAAGTCATAACTCCCCATGGGATAAGCAAATTAGACATATATAATTTCAGATCTATGACAATCAACTCATTCAACCATTTACTCATAGGATATAAGTGAAGCACACGAGTAAATGACAAACTACTCCAAAAAGATATAAGTGAAGACCAATGAGCAGCTAAAATAATTATGTGACTATGTGAAGACTCTCTCTCATTTAAGAATTTCAGATCTTGGTATCCTATTCAAACAGCAAGCAAAACAAAATAAAATTACATTGCATGGATAGCACAACTCATGTGAAGGAGCAAAAACTTAGGCTCAACCGATAGTGTTGAAGAAGAAAGGTGGGATGCCTACGGGGCATCCCCAAGCTTAGATGCTTGAGACTTCTTGGAATATTATCTTGGGGTGCCTTGGGCATCTCCAAGCTTGAACTTTTGTGTCTCCTTAATTCCTCTCATATCATGGTTTCTCTTTTTATCAAAAGCTTCATCCACACCAAACTCAACAAGAACTCGTGAGATAGGTTAGTATAAACCAATACAAAACCTTATCATTTTCTACTGTAACAAATCACTAAAATTATTATTCAACATTGCATACTAAATGCCTCTGCATATTTAATACTCCTATCCTCAAATAGAATCATTAAACAAGCAAATATATGCAAACAATGCAAACATAACAGCAATCTGCCAAAACAGTACAGTCTGTAAAGAATGCAAAAGTATCAATACTTACCTAACTCCAAAAATTATGAAATAAAATTCCCACTGTTGTAAATTTATCAGATCTCATTATGCAAAAATTTCAACATTATATCATTCTCTGACTTTTCTAGAGAATTTTTGCAACAATGGTAAACTTCCTGTTTTCAAACAGCAACATGTATACTAGCAAAATAAGCACGGCAAAGGCTATCCTTGACTTCTTTATTGAAACTAAATAGGCAAAACATTAATCTAAATAAAAGCAAGCAAATACTAACAAAAGAAAATGACGCTCCAAGCAAAACACATATCATGTGGTGAATAAAAATATAGCTCCAAGTAAAGTTACCGATGAACGAAGACAAAAGAGGGGATGCCATCCGGGGCATCCCCAAGCTTAGGCTCTGGGTTGTCCTTTAATATTACCTTGGGGTGCCTTGGGCATCCCCAAGCTTTGGCTCTTGCCATTCCTTATTCCATAGTCCATCGAATCTTTACCCAAAACTTGAAAACTTCACAACACAAAACTCAACAGAAAACTCGTAAGCTCCGTTAGTATAAGAAAATAAAACCACCACTTAGGTACTGTAATGAACTCATTCTAAATTCATATTGGTGTAGTACCTACTGTATTCCAACTTATCTATGGTTCATACCCTCCGATACTACTCATAGATTCATCAAAATAAGCAAACAACACATAGAAGACAGAATCTGTCAAAAACAGAACAGTCTGTAGTAATCTGTATCAAACGTATACTTCTGGAACTCTAAAAATTCTACCAAATTAGGAAGTCCTAATAAATATGTGTACAAATCCATAGAAACAAGAATCATATCAGAAAGACGTTTCTTTGAATTAACAAAACTAATTTACTGGGTGCAAAAGTTTCTGATTTTCAGCAGGATCAACACAACTATCACCGTAAGCTATCCTAAAGGTCTTACTTGGCACTTTATTGAAACAAAAGCTATAAAACATGATTAATACAGTAGCATAATCATGTTAACACACAAAAACATTAAGGATAAATATTGGTTTATCTCCCAACAAGCGCTTTTCTTTAATGCCTTTCTAGCTAGGCATAATGATGACAATGATGCTCACATAAAAGATAAGAATTGAAACACAACTGGAGCATCATGAAACATATGACTAGCACATTTAATCCTAACCCTCTTCATATGCATAGGGATTTTTTGAGCAAACAACTTAAGGGAACAATAATCAACAAGCATAGGAAGGTAAAACAAGCATAGCTTCAAGATTTTCAACACATAGAGAGGAAACTTGACATTATTGCAATTCCTACAAGCATATATTCCTCCCTCATAATAATTTTCAGTAGCATCATGAATGAATTCAACAATATAACCAGCACCTAAAGCATTCTTCTCATGATCTACAAGCATAGAAAATTTACTACTCTCCACATGAGCAAAATTCTTCTCATTCGGAATAGTGGGAGTATCATAAGAGACTTGAACACTAAAAATTGTTTCCACATTAAAAGAGTAATGTTCAGCAAAAGGGTAATCATAATCATGACAAGTTTTATAAATATAATCATCACTACTTTTTATAGCATAAGTTTCATTACAATAATCATCATAAGTAGCAACTTCGTTCTCATCATAATCGATTGAAACCTCTCCCAAGATAGTGGAATCACTAAATAAAGTTGACACTCTTACAAATCCACTTTCGTATTCATCACAATAAAATTCAACATCCTCAAAAATAGTGGGGTCACTACTTCCTAAAGTTGACACTCTTCCAAACCCACTTTCATCAATATAATCATCATAGGTAAGAGGCATGCTATCATCATAACAACTTTGCATATCAAAACTTGGGATGCTAAAAATATCATCTTCATTAAACATAGCATTCCCAAGCTTGGGACAATCATTAATTTCAGCAAATATATTCTCAAATATTTCATCCTCATCAAACATAGCTTCCCCAAGCTTGGGCCTTTTCATATCATAAGCATAATCACTCTCATCATTAATAGTATGGATAGCACCAATAGTATAGCAATTATCATCATCACAATGAGTAGTAGGAGCAACATCATTTGGGAGGGATACCTTTTTACCTTTGTTGCCCCTTCTTTTCCTTTTCTTTTTCATGTTATGTGTGGGTTCAACCTTCCTCTTTGAGCTCTTTATTGACGAGATTGGTTGAATACAAAACTCCTCCTCCTTACCTGATTCATCATAAGAAATAATAGGAGGATGTTGGGAAGTCTCTTCCCTTTCATTAGTATTCTCATCATCTTCTATTTGCTTTCTTTTCTTTATGTAATTTGCAATATAAGGATTTTCAATGCAATTCTCCGCACAAAACATATAAATCTTTTCTAGATCAATATCAAGGAAATGCTCAAGATTAAATTTTGGAATAGGCTTAGTTAAATGTTTCAACTCTTCATAACCCAAAAGAAAACTAAGTTCATTATAATGTGCAAGGGAAATCAAATCATCACAATTTTTTGACACGAATTCGTCATGGAACAATTTGCATCAGAGATGTAAATGACCACGTTCATTGCAAAGTTCATAAGTACGGAAAAAGGAAATTTAAATTTTCAACACTCACATCTAGCATTTCTTGTAACCCTTTAGTTTTTAAATACTTATGCCTCTTTCAATATCTATTTTCTCTATTTGGTGTGTCCATGCAAATCCAATCTACTCCACAAAAATCAACATGCTTATAAGAGACATTTTCATCATAACTAGTGCAATCATCATTAGTACTATGGATATTCAAAGAGTTCATACTAACAACATTGCAATCATGCTCATCATTCAAAGATTTAGTACCAAGCATTTTAATGCATTTTTCTTCTAGCACTTGAGCATAGTTTTCCTTTCCATCAAACTCATGAAAGATATTAAAAAGACGAAGCGTATGAGATAAACTTAACTCCATTTTTTTGTAGTTTTCTTTTATAAACTAAACTAGTGATAAAACAAGAAACAAAAAGATTCGATTGCAAGATCTAAAGATATACCTTCAAGCACTTACCTCCCTGGAAACGGCGCCAGAAAAGAGCTAGATGTCTACTACCCAAACTTCTTCTTGTAGACGTTGTTGGGCTTGCAAGTGCACAGGTTTGTAGGACAGTAACAAATTTCCCTCAAGTGGATGACCTAAGGTTTATCAATCCGTAGGAGGCGTAGGATGAAGATGGTCTCTCTCAAACAACCCTGCAACCAAATAACAAAGAGTCTCTTGTGTCCCCAACACACCGAATACAATGGTAAATTGTATAGGTGCACTAGTTCGGCGAAGAGATAGTGATACAAGTGCAATATGGATGCTAGATATAGGTTTTTGTAATCTGAAAAATATAAAAGCAGCAAGGTAACTAATGATAAAAGTGAGCGTAAACGGTATTGCAATGATAGGAAACAAGGCCTAGGTTTCATACTTTCACTAGTGCAAGTTCTCTCAACAATAATAACATAGATAGATCATATAACAATCCCTCAACATGCAACAAAGAGTCACTCCAAAGCCACTAATAGCGGAGAACAAACAAAGAGATTATGGTAGGGTACGAAACCACCTCAAAATTATTCCTTCGGATCGATCTATTCAAGAGTTCGTACTAGAATAACACCTTAAGACACAAATCAACCAAAACCCTAATGTCACCTAGATACTCCATTGTCACCTCAAGTATCCGTGGGCATGATTATACGATATGCATCACACAATCTCAGATTCATCCAACCAACACAAAGTACTTCAAAGAGTGCCCCAAAGTTTCTACCGGAGAGTCAAGAAAATGTGTGCCAACCCATATGCATAAGTTCATGGGCAGAACCCGCAAGTTGGTCACCAAAACATACATCAAGTGGCACGTGATATCCCATTGTCACCACAGATAAACACGACAAGACATACATCAAGTGTGCTCAAATTAAAGACTCATTCCGAGAAGATAACTTCAAGAGGGAAACTCAATTCATCACAAGAGAATAGAGGGGGGAGAAACATCATAAGATCCAACTATAATAGCAAAGCTCGCGATACATCAAGATCGTGCCATAGAGAGAACACGAGAGAGAGAGAGAGAGAGATCAAACACATAGCTACTGGTACATACCCTCAGTCCCGAGGGTGAACTACTCCCTCCTCGTCATGGAGAGCGCCGGGATGATGAAGATAGCCACCGGTGATGGGTTCCCCCTCCGGCAAGGTGCCAGAACGGACTCCCGAGAGGTTTTTGGTGGCTACAGAGGCTTGCGGCAGCGGAACTCCCGATCTATCTTGTTCGTGGATGTTTTTAGGGTATGTGGGACTATATAGGTGAAAGAAGTCGGTCGGGAGGTGCTCGAGGGGCCCACAAGACAGGGGGGCGCGCCCAGTAGGGGGGCGCCCCCCTATCTCCTGACCTCCTCGAGGATCTTTTGACGTGAACTCCAAGTCTCCAGGATCATATTCTTCCCAAAAATCATGTTGCCGAAGGTTTCATTCCGTTTGGACTCCGTTTGATATTCCATTTCTTCAAAATACTGAAACAGGCAATAAAACAGCAATATGGGCTGGGCCTCCGGTTAATAGGTTTGTCCGAAAAGTAATGCAAAAGTGAATAATAAAGCCCATAATCATTCAAAACAGATAATAAAATAGCATGAATGCTTCATAAATTATAGATACGTTAGAGACGTATCACCCACCTTCCTAGCAAACCGTTGTTTGGCTATGTTACCGCTTTGCTGAGCCCCTCTTATAGCGTTGCTAGTTGCAGGTGAAGTTGAAGATTGATCCATGTTGGAACATGTTTATTTTGGGATATCACAATATCTCTTATTTAGTTAATGCAGCTATATACTTGGTAAAGGGTGGAAGGCTCGGCCTTATGCCTGGTATTTTGTTCCACTCTTGCCGCCTTAGTTTCTCTAATACCGGTGTTATGTTCCTTGATTTTGCGTTCCTCACGTGGTCGGGTTTATGGGAACCCCTTGACAGTTCGCTTTGAATAAAACTCCTCCAGCAAGGACCAACATTGGTTTTCCATTTGCCTAACAACCTGTAACCCTCCCTTGGGGTCTGCAGCCCCAAGGGTCATCTTTATTTTACCCCCCCCCCCCCCCCGGGCCAGTGCTTCTCTAAGTGTTGGTCCGAACTAGAGCCACTTGCAGCGCCACCTCGGGGAAACTTGAGGGTTGGTTTTAGCTGTACGTAGTGTTCATCCGGTGTGCCCTGAGAACGAGATATGTGCAGCTCCTATCGGGATTTGTCGGCACATTCGGGCGGTCTTGCTGGTCTTGTTTTACCATTGTCGAAATGTCTTGTAACCGAGATTCTGAGACTGATCGGGTCTTCCCGGGAGAAGGAATATCCTTCACTGATCATGAGAGCTTGTGATGGGCTAAGTTGGGACACCCCTGGAGGGTATAAACTTTCGAGAGCCGTGCCCGCGGTTATGTGGCAGATGGGAATTTATTAATATCCTGTTGTAGATAACTAGACACTTGACTTAATTAAAATGCGCCAACCGCATGTGTAGCCGTGATGGTCTCTTTTCGGCGGAGTCCAGGAAGTGAACACGGTCTTTGTGTTATGTTTGTGCGTAAGTAGTTTCAGGATCACTTCTTGGTCACTTCTAGCTTCTCGACCATTCCGTTGCTTCTCTTCTCGCTCTTATTTGTGTATGTTAGCCACCATATTTGCTTAGTGCTTGCTGCAACTCCACCTCATTACCACTTCCTACCCATAAGCTTAAATAGTCTTGATCTCACGGGTTTTGAGATTGCTGAGTCCTCGTGACTCACCGGATACTACCAAAACCGTTGCAGGTGCCGACGATACTAGTGTAGGTGATGCAACCGAGCTCAGATGGGAGCTCAACAAAGATCTTGGTCGTTGCTATGTTTCGTTTCATATTGATCAGGAGTGGAGCCCAGTTGGGATGATCGAGGATCTAGCAGTTGGGTTATCTTCTTTTCTTTTGGCTTCATCCATAGTCGGACTATGTGTGTACTCTGAATGATGTATGCATTATATGTTCATTGTGTGAAGTGACGATTGTAAGCCAACTCTATTTATCCCTTTCTTGTTCATTACATGGGATTGTGTGAAGATGACCCTTCTTGCAACAAAACCACAATGCGGTTATGCCTCTAAGCCGTGCTTCGACACGTGGGAGATATAGCCGCATCGTGGGTGTTACAAGTTGGTAATCAGAACCATCCCCGACTTAGGAGCCCCCTGCTTGATCGAATCGCTGACGTTGTTGAGTCTAGAACAAAAATGTTTTGAGTCTTAGGATTATATATATCGGAGAGTAGGATTCTTTTTACTCCTCAGTCCCTTCGTCGCTCTGGTGAGGCCTCCTGACGTAGATGTTTTGACTTTCCTCTCCTCAAATTTCATGAATTTTTTTTGGATCACGCGGGTATCTTGGGATCGTTCCAATATTCTTGTGACGAGAACATTGTTCTTCATGCCTCCTGACATTTAGGGGTTGTGGCAGTGTCCCGGGGAGTTGTGCTCCGAGGTGTTGTCATCACAATTTTACCGTTGCAGTTCTGGAATACCTGAGTTTCACCGACATCAAAAATCTCTTTTATGCAGCTAGTGGTAGGATAACCTCGACGCCACCCAGTACTGGGGAGTTCGGGAGTATTGCCATAGCTCGTATAACGGATGCTTTTCGAAGGTTGAGGTACACGATTTCCGGAGTTTTCTTGGTTATGTGTTGACGGATGGATACGGCTGGATGTAGGGATTGTTAGTTTGGGTGAGATATATTGCTTCCCCTGTATCCCCAACACTAGATTGCATAACCAGAAAGTTTCGGGAGTTTATAGGTGGGAATTTAAGTATCTCGTAGGATATCTTTCCAACAGGCACATGATACGATATGGGGTCTATCATATGTTTGTTCCGGCTTATTCTGCAAGCCAAATCCTTTGTTTTGTTTTATTTGTGGTATTCAAGTTGCTTCAGTGTCAAGTGTTGATTCCATACCTTTCCTAAACGGTGTTCTCATATTGCTATGTGAATACTAATCCTTCTTGTTTACCGAGTTTGTCATCCCAATTCTATTTCCAACCGGTGCGCTTCTCTTCGAGATGATCCCATCATTCTCCCCATCCGCAAGATCATTTCTAAGTTTTCTCAATGGTGTTTCTTCCATCCGTCCCAAGTTGCCTTTGTTTCCCGCCCTCCCACCCTTTTTTTCTTCAAGGACGTAGATTTCTTAATCAAGTATCCTTTTATTGATGGGAAGTTTCTCCATTCTTTTTCATCAATGTTCTTATCCGGTGTTTCTCAGGAAGATACTAACGGAGCTTCAAGTTCATTATTCTTTGTCTCTTTTCTTCCCCGGTGGATTCAATTCAAGCTTTGTCGATCATATCCTTTCCTTGTTTCAAATGTTTCCTATGCCGGTGCACCTCTCAATCACTCACCTCTTGCTATTCATTTGTTTCGGAGTGTTGAAGATATCTGAGAAGATTTGTGTTTCCATTCTTAATTTGTTCAAGCTATTTGGAAATTGTTATCTCATTCAAGCCATTTAATTCAACCGGTTCAATCCCCCCTTTTCAATCAATCGTTCAACGGTGTTTCCTTTTGAGTGGGCCCATAACCCACAGGTCTTTTCCCAGGATCTTACCTAACTCTTCTAATTTCCCCGGAGCTATTCCCAAATTCTTTTCGAGGTTTGACATAAGAATGAATTTCATTAGTCAGATGTTTTCTAAGATTGACTTCAAATTATTTTTCATTGTTGTCTCAACCTATTTGTTTTTCATTCTCCCGGAGTATCTAAACAATTCATGGTGGTGTTTCTCATCGTCATTCTCGGATTTTGAAGACCGAAGAAGAGTTCCTCTTAAATCCTTACCCATTCTTCCAAATATGAGTAGTTCAAGCTTGATGCCATCCTCTCATAATTGTTTTCAATTGTGAGAATTCTTTTCACCCATCCGACGCATTTCAGGAGTTGCTTCCTTTCTCGATCATCCGAAGGCCATCATTTCTGAATGTTACTCATTCTCAGCTTTCAGCTCTCGTTCTCCATATTCTTCCGGTGCATCGTTCAAGTATTCTCTAGTCCGCCCATGATCTCTTCGTCCTCTTGTATCTAAAATCTCTCAAGTATCTTCGTTCGTTTTCTAATTCTTCCCGGTGTTTCTTTATCTTTTCTTCGTTCATTTTCAATTCTTATGGTGGTTCGTTCGAGATTCCTCTTCCTTTGTTACCGTATCAATTCATTAGTTCTTCCCAGATCATACCGGTGGTTCGTTGAAGACCTTCAAGTTGAGCTATATCCCTCTTAATCCTTTCTATGAGAATAAGTAGTGTGCCAAATCTATTGCTTGTCATCAATTTAAAATGGTGAAGGATACGCATAACGTATTTCTTATTATTGTTTCATCCAAGTGATCTAGTTTCTTCTTTCCAGAGTTGTTCATCATGTCACATTTCTCGGTTTGAGATGATTCATCTTTTATTTTCCGGAGTTCCAAGTTTTCTGCATTATCTCGTCGCGAAGCTCCATCTAAATCATCGCAAGGCTTCACCTTGTGTCTTCAACTTTCGTTTCGTTTGATCATTCTTTTATTACCGGAGTTCTTCATGGAGGCTCCATATGGCGGTCGCTAAAGATTTAACTCATTCTCGAAGTGTTCTTCAAGATTGTTCTGGGAAAAGTTCAAGTATTCTTCATCTTGCATTCCAAAGTGCAATTCTTTCTACCTCATCTTTTGAGGTGGTGTTACATCATTCTTGACAATTTTCATTCATGTTTTGTTATTCACATGTTGTCAAGAATGAGGTATTTTAAATCCATTAATCTCTTCGTTGGAGTTATCTTGTGTCATATTTCACCTAAAGCCTTCCCTAAGGAATGTTGCTATTGTGGTGATTATCAATGATCCAAGTTATCTCTCTATTATCTTGGTGGAAGAAGTTTTTCATCTCGTTGGTGTTATCATTTCTATTATTTGTTTCCGTAGTGGCAGAATTTCGGCTCAATTTTGAGAAGTTTTCCATAAGCCCACTACAAGCTTATTTGTTTCATTGTTGGTTCTCCAACGACTCCGTTATAACCTTATTGGAAGGGTGCTTTCCAAGCTCATTTGTGGGAGAAGTTGGCATTTTCTTCTCCATTCTTTTATTCCAATGATCTATCTTCTATTATTTCTTCCGGAGGCATTGTGATGTTGCTCTCTTCACCCATCACCTCGTTTTGTCAAGATCATGTTATTTTCTTTGTTATCCATTTAACCGGAGTGTTGTGTCATCTCCTCAAGTTCTTTTCATCTTATCAAGTCTTGCATCTCTTTTCAACCGGAGTGCTGTCCGAATTTGATCTTCCTTGTTCCTTGTTTATATCGTTTCAACCAGAGTGGTTTCAATTCCCTCTTCTCCATTTTACTCGTCATTCATAGCTTTGCAACCTCCAAGGTTCACATGGTGTTCCTTCTTTCTATTCTCTACTGAAGTGCTCTCAATTGTGTTCAACTCCGTTGTGTTCTCTCTTTCAAGTTTTCAACCTCTCAAGATTCTTTGGTTTCACTCATTGGTCGAAGAAGCAACTTAATTTTACCTCTTCTCTTCCTCTTCCGTTTCTCTCTGGTGCCATCCTAGATCTCGGGACGAGATCCTCTTGTAGTGGTGGATTGTTGTAACGCCCCGAGACCGACGCTCCAGAAGACTTCCAGCTACTCCGAGTTTTGTCGTGTGATTTGTTTTGTTTGTTGCATCATTTGCATTGCATCATGCCATCATGTCATTTAATTTTAAAAACTCATCTAAATAAATTGTATGGATCTTGATCCATTTAAATCGAAGGAAGGGTGACTTCTCTTTATAACATATCCTCCCAATATTAGGGAACTATTATAAATTATTCCATTGATGTGGAATTACCTTTGAGACACTTGCAAAATAATTCCCCCATGCCCTTGTTATCTCACTTCTTGACCTCAAACTTTTTCCATTAAATTCTTTCGTCATTTCCCCGAGCTCCACCGAAATTCTCAACATTTATGGACCTACCAAACACCCACTTCTTTCACTAGTCCATACTCCTTCTCTAACCTCTTCTTTTCTCTCTTTTCTTTCTTTATTTTTCTGTAAATGGAAAAGAGAGAAGCCTATTTTGGCCAGATGACCAGGCCAACCCATATAACCTCCTAAAGCCCAGCCTCCTCCCGAACCCTAGCACCCCTGGTTCGATCCCCTTCATCTCTCCTTCTCTCGATCCCTGCTGCCTTCCCTCCTCGATCCCCTCCAGCCTCCTTCCTCCGCCACGCACACACACAGAGAGGAGCGAGAGCCCCGCTCGCTTGATCCCCATCTATCTTCCTCCCCTCCATCCCGCGACTCGCCTTCTCTCCTCGCAGTGCCTCTCCACCTCCTCGCGCTGGCCGCCCGCACCTGGCCGCGCCGTGCCGGTGACCTCCGTCGCCGACGAGCTCCACCCGGAGCCCACGTTCCATTGATCTCTTGCCCCGCCGGAGACCTCTCCTGCTTCGCCTCGCCTGCCCCTCTGCCATTCGCCGTTAGTCATCGCAGAACCAGGCCGCCGCCCCGCACCATCTGCCGACACCACCATCTCCAGCCGCTCCCCTGCAGCTCCTCCTCCGCCTCGTCCTCACGTCCGGCCTCGTCCCGACCCGCCGTCCGCCTCCTCCATCGACCGTCCTGGCCACCAGAGCTGTTGACGGCCAAAGCCTGGCCACGTTGCAGCCTCTGCTGCTGGCGACCTCGACCTCCCCTGCGCCAAGCCCCAGCGCTGGCCTTCAACCGTGATGCCCGACCCGGCCATCTTCGGTTGCTGCCCTTCATGGCCAGCACGCATAAGAGCTCCACCCACCATGCTGCCCTGCTGGCCTCACCGCCCCTCTTGTCGCTGCAAAGACTCAGCAACTAGGGATGCCAAGGATGCCTTCGTGGATTTCGCCAAGACCCCACACCGGCAAGACTACAACATTGAAACGGCAAGGTCGACTATGTTTTGCTGCCTCTCTAGAGCGCCAAGTTCCACAAGACACCAAGTACCACGACGACCGTTGTTTGCAAGTACCCTCTTTGGGTCGCCAAGTTCAACTACCGTCGCCGTGTACCACTACGCCCGAAGACCGTGGATGCACCAAGTCCACTACGAGATGTACCACTACCGTCGCCAAGATCACAAGTACCTCTACCGTCAGTGTGAACGACTAATTCCACTACGGCCCTTGTACCACTACTTCCTTCGTCGAACGTGTTCCGCCCCGAATGCACGCTACGAAGGTGTAACCAACGAGACGATCACCCATGGACCGAATGCATGTGTGCTATATGAGATGCTCATGTTTGCACCGTGTCCGAGTTGTCTTTGCACGTTCCTCCTTGTTTGCCATGCCGCCATCCCGTGGGAACCCGGATTCCGGGAGCACCCCACCATCTCTAGCATGTTCCGCACATCCGCACACTTCCTTTTGCACCAGTATCTCCATGAGCTACCGGAACCGATATGTTGCCATGGCATCATTTTCGGATTCGTCGCCATGACACCCTTTCTTTCCGCCACAGTGACAAATGCCTCGTATCTTGCTCATGTCAACATTTTCATAAAATTGCTTAAAACTTGAATATGTCATCCGCATCATGATAACAACATTTAAAATGTTTAAAATTGTTGTTTGATTTAAATTGCTAAATGACATATGGGGATTTACCGGAATTGTTGTTTGTTGCTTCCGGCCTCATTTAAACTTGCCTAAATAGTTAGTTTACTTATGTTTCACACCTTTCCATGTTTAATAGCATTTAATGTTGTTGGGTACATAAACGAGAGCAAACTAAATAAATAGATGTGGTGTTTCGTCGATATGCAACAGATTGCATATTAAGCTCCACTTAACTTGTAGTATCGTTTGTTGCACTTTCCATGCCATGCCTCATTAAACCGGACATGCATCATACTTGGTTGTGCATCGTGCCATGCTTATGTGATGGTTGTTTACCATGTTGTTTGCTTCTTTCCGGTTTGCTTCTCTCGGTAGCTTCGGTTTCGTTCCGGAGTTCTGAGGATTCGTTCGACTACATCCATTTGTCTTCTTCTTGGACTTATTCTTCTTCCTCGCGGGATTTCAGGCAAGATGACCATTACCCTCGATATCACTTCTATCTTTGCTTGCTAGTTGCTTTGTTCTATCACTATGATGCGCTACCTTTCACTTGTTTTCCATGCCTCCCATATTGCCATGTCAAGCCTCTAACCCACCTTCCTAGCAAACCGTTGTTTGGCTATGTTACCGCTTTGCTCAGCCCCTCTTATAGCGTTGCTAGTTGCAGGTGAAGTTGAAGATTGCTCCATGTTGGGACATGTTTATTTTGGGATATCACAATATCTCTTATTTAATTAATGCATCAATATTCTTGGTAAAGGGTGGAAGGCTCGGCCTTATGCCTGGTGTTTTGTTCCACTCTTGCCGCCTTAGTTTCCGTCATACCGGTGTTATGTTCCTTGATTTGGAGTTCCTCACGCGGTCGGATTTATGGAACCCCTTGGTAGTCCGCTTTGAATAAAACTCCTCTAGCAAGGCCCAACATTGTTTTTCCATTTGCCTAACAACCTATAACCCTCCCTTGGGGTCTGCAGCCCCAAGGGTCATCTTTATTTTAACCCCCCCCCCCGGGCCAGTGCTTCTCTAAGTGCTGGTCCGAACTAGAGCCACATGCAGCGCCACCTCGGAGAAACTTGTGGGTTGATTTTAGTTGTACGTAGTGTTCATCCGGTGTGCCCTGAGAACGAGATATGTGCAGCTCTTATCGGGATTTGTCGGCACATTCGGGCGGTCTTGCTGGTCTTGTTTTACCATTGTCGAAATGTCTTTTAACCGGGATTCCGAGACTGATCGGGTCTTCCCGGGAGAAGGAATATCCTTCGCTGATCGTGAGAGCTTGTGATGGGCTAAGTTGGGACACCCCTGCAGGGTATAAACTTTCGAGAGCAATGCCCACGGTTATGTGGCAGATGGGAATTTGTTAATATCTGGTTGTAGATAATTTGACACTTGACTTAATTAAAATGCACCAACCGCGTGTGTAGCCGTGATGGTCTCTTTTTGGTGGAGTCTGGGAAGTGAACATGGTATTTGTGTTATGTTTGTGCGTAAGTAGTTTCAGGATCACTTCTTGATCACTTCTAGCTTCTCGACTGTTCCGTTGCTTCTCTTCTCGCTCTTATTTGCGTATGTTAGCCACCATATTTGCTTAGTGCTTGCTACAACTCCACCTCATTACCACTTCCTACCCATAAGCTTAAATAGTCTTGATCTCATGGGTTTTGAGATTGCTGAGTCCTCATGACTCACCAGATACTACCAAAACAGTTGCAGGTGCCGATGATACCAGTGCAGGTGATGCAACCGAGCTCAGATGGGAGCTCAACGAAGATCTTGGTCTTTGCTATGTTTCGTTTCATGTTGATCAGTAGTGGAGCCCAGTTGGGACGATCGGGGATCTAGCAGTTGGTTATGTTCTTTTCTTTTGGCTTCGTCCATAGTCAGACTATGTGTGTACTCTGAATGATGTATGAATTATATGTTAATTGTGTGAAGTGGCGATTGTAAGCCAACTCTATTTATCCCTTTCTTGTTCATTACATGGGATTGTGTGAAGATGACCCTTCTTGCGACAAAACCACAATGCGGTTATGCCTCTAAGCCGTGCTTCGACAGTTGGGAGATATAGCCGCATCGCGGGTGTTACAGCCATCCACCTGCCTCCTGCTCCGGATCTGGACATTTTTAGAGGGCCTTTGTGGGCGGAGAAGATGAACGCTTGGGTGCTGGAGCTCGAGCGAGAGGGGGAATGGATAAGTAGAGAGAGAGGAAGGCGTGGGTGAAAAAGGGGAGCCCTTATCTCCTTATAAAGGCAGCAGGGATCCTGCGCCTCCTCGCTTGCCCGGTAAACTCGCTTATTCCCCAAGCGCCGCGATTGATGGCACGGTTGGGCTACCCACACCCGTATTGATGAGAATCCCGTGATAAGGGGACACGATCTCTGCTTTGATAGACGTGCCAATAAAACCGCCTCGATATGTGCGGTAGCAGGTTCAGAAAAATGGTTCGCATAATGACTGGGCCGCAACGTGATGTCACGCTATGAAAAGTTGTCAGCAGATTAGATTTGTGGAATATTGTGCTCTCTACGGTGGTATGTGGAAATTGTTTTGTAGAGCCGGACACAATCCTTGTGTTCAAGATCTTCTATGGAGTATTCGGAGAAGGAACCCACCTTGCAATGCCGAAGATAATCTGCGCGCTGGACTCATCGTCATTGAAGCCTAGTTCAGGGGCTACTGAGGGAGTCCTGGATTAGGGGGTCCTCGGACAGCCGAACTATATACTTTGGCAGGACTGTTGGACTATGAAGATACAAGATTGAAGACTTCGTCCCGTGTCCAGGTGGGACTCTCCTTTGTGTGGAAGGCAAGCTTGGCAATCCAGATATGTAGATCTCCTTCTCTGTAACCGACTCTGTGTAACCCTAGCCCCCTCCGGTGTCTATATAAATCAGAGGGTTTAGTCCGTAGCACGAGAACAATCATAATCATAGGCTAGCTTCTAGGGTTTAGCCTCTACGATCTCGTGGTAGATCAACTCTTGTAATACTCATATCATCAAGATCAATCAAGCAGGAAGTAGGCTATTACCTCCATAGAGAGGGCCCAAACCTGGGTAAACATTGTGTCGCCCGCCTCCTGTTACCATTAGCCTTAGACACACAGTTCGGGACCCCCTACCCAAGATCCGCCGGTTTTGACACTGATAGAGGGCGCGCTCACCCAACTTGGAGATGAAATGCCCAGCGAGGTTACGCAGCTCGCCAACTTCTGCATCTCCTTGAGGGTTTGCGGTGGACCCATCCTTTCTATGGCCTTGATCTTCTCCGGGTTGGCCTCGATCCCTCTGTGTGACACCAGGAAGCCCAGCAGCTTGGCAGACGGGACACCAAACACACATTTTTCCAGGTTGAGCCGCAGGTTCACTTTGCACAGACTAGCGAATGTCTCCTCTAGATCTTCGATAAGGGTTCTTGCCTCCCGAGATTTCACCACTATGTCATCGACGTATGCCTCAGCGTTCCTCCCGAGTTGCCGGCCCAAAGCGTTATGCATCAGCAGCTGCAAGGTTGCTCCGGCATTGCGCAGCCTGAATGGCATGCAGGTGTAGCAGTACACCCCGCACAGGGTTAGAAAAGCTGTCTTCTCAACATCCTGCACCGACATCTTGATTTGGTGATAGCTTGAGAAGGCGTCCATGAAGCACAGTAAATCACACTTGGCAGTAGAGTCAACGATCTGGACGATGCATGGGAGAGGGAAAGGGTCTTGAGGACAAGCCTTGTTGAGGTTGGTGAAATCGGCGCACATGCGCTCCTTCCAGCCCTTCTTGGGGATGATAACCGGGTTTGCCAGCCAATCTGGATGCCGCACTTCCCGAATGACGCCAGCCTCTTGCAGCTTGCGGGTTTCCTGGACGATGAACGACTACTTCTCCGGGGCTTGCTGCCGCGCCTTCTGTTTCACTGGGTGCGCGTTGGGGCATACCATCAGGTGGTGCTCGATGACCCCACGCGGAACCCCGACCAAGTCCGCTGCTTCTCATGCAAACACGTCTTTGTTCATGCAGAGGAAGCTGACCAGCACCTCTTCCTGATATGGGGTAAGGCTGGTGCCTATGGTGAAGGTAGAGCCCGATCCCCCATCCTCGTCGACTGGTACCTGCTTCATTTCGCCCCGGTCTTGAGAAAACAATTGCTTCTTCTTTGCTGGCGCAGCCCCCGGGCCCTTCGGAGCCACCTCCCTGCTTGGCCGTGCGGCCGCCGCGGCCCTGAAGGCAAGCTTGAGGGCCAAGAGTGCGTATCCCCTGCGATGGCGAGGACACCACTGCTTCCGAGCATCTTCATGATGTTGTAGCCAGGATGACTCGCCGCCATGAACTTGGCCAGGGCTGGATACCCGAGAATGGCATTGTACGGGAGGCCGATGCGTGCAATGTCGAAGTCGATGAGCTTGCTGCAGTAGTTGTCGCACGTGCCAAAGGTGACGGGGATGTGAATCTGCTCTAGAGGGCAGGTGGAGCCATCGACGACCCCAGAGAAAGGCTTGGTAGGGAGGAGCCGGTCGTAAGGCACATGAAGCAGGCTGAACGCTTCCACGGAGAGGACTTGATGCCAGTGCGGCCATCGATGAGGGTCCTGGTGACTGCTATGTTGAAGATGGTGGGGGTGCAGAGCATAGGGAGCACGCCGGCACCTACCGTGGTCTTGGGGTAGTCCCTTGAGTTGAACGTGAGGTCGGCCTTAGGTGCCACCCAGCCCGGTGGTGATCGGGCATCTCCCACCTGGCAGAAGAACTTCTTGGCATGGCGGTCTAAGGTCGGGGCCTGTGACCCGCCAAGGATGGCCGTGATGGTGTGGGGCGCCAGCGCTGCGAAGCGCTCGATGAGCTGGTCGTGCAGCTCTTCGCAAGAGTCCACCGAGGATTCTGGCAGGTCGAGGAGCCAGGCGCGCGGTCCTCCCTTGAGAGCCATAGGGAGCCAATTCGTTGCGACCTTGTCGTCACTGCCGGCAGCCCAAACGGCATCCGTGTAAGCCTGGAGGAACTCCGTAGGCTCCGCCCCGCCATCGTATCGCGGTGGGAAGTTCCTCCTGGACTTCGGAGGCCACCTCACCCGTCACAGGGCGGGGGAGAGGACCCGGAGGCCTGGAGCGTCTCCGAGCGCGCCCGGCGGGCGGCGAGTGGAGCTACGTAGGCCTTGGAAGCTAGGTGGTGAGGACGGAGTGCAGCCAACAAGAAGGCAATCGTCCGACACGCCCCCTACCTGGCACGCCAAATGTCGGATTCTGGGCTCCACAGACCCAAGAAAGGTTCGAACTCAGGGGTGTGTGCGAAGAACTCGGTCCCCCAGGCCTACCAACTTGCCGCTCTCATAGCTAGCTCGATGAATGGGAAGGAAAGGGACTCAGCAGTTTACCCAGGTCCGGGCCACCTTGTGGTGTAAGACCCTACTCCTTTATGGTTGAATAGCCTCGCGGTGGGGTGACGATGAACTAGTAGAGAGGAAGAACAACCTCATGAGGTATGTTCTTGTGTTGGTGTGAGTTGGTGAGGGTTCAGATGGATCCGCCCCTTCTACGGTGGTGGCTAACCTATATTTATAGTGGCCTTGGTCCTCTTCCCCCAAAATGAAGGCGGGAAGGGATCCCACAACGGCCAGTTTGAAAGGGGACAAGAAGTACATCTTATTCTGACAAAAGGTGGTGTTCTCCTACAAAGCTTCTGGCCATGACTCCATGGTGGGCTCGGTGATGACATCCGTCCTGCCGTCCTGGCGGTCTTGGTCTTGGAGCATAGGAATGGAAACCTTTGGCTGATTCCTCGGGACTATGCGTATGCGCTTGCCTCCTTTGCACCAAAGAGGAAATCTGTTGCTCTGCGCCCGTTTGCGCCCACCTGGCCGAGGTCATCATGGCTTACGTCATCCGGACCTCCTGAGATGGGAGCTTGCATAGGAATCTCCGCTCCTCGGGAGCCAGCCTAGGGAGGCCGCTCCCTCTGGAGGTCTTGGCGTCGTCCGCCTCGCGAGGGTCTTGTCTTGTCGATGCTGAAGATAGGCCATACCAGGCCGCTGATAGAGCCACGCCGTGTACCACAGGCAGGCAAGTCTGGGTACCCTGGTTCCCGGAACACCGACAAGGATCTTTTGCTAGCCAAAAATTCGCACAAAGTAGAGATAGTACTTGTGCATCCAGAACCCTTAAACCCAGTTTATTTCCATGAGTCTCCACCATATCTACCTATGGATTGAATAAGACCCTTCAAGTAAGTTGTCATTAGTGCATAAAGCAATAAAAATTGCTTCTAAGTATGTATGATCTTTTATTGTAAGGGAAAATAAGCTTTGTACGATCTTGTGATATTGAAGAAATAAAAGCAAGAGACCGCATAATAAATGCTGCTATCACAAGGGGTAATATAAAATGACGTTCCTTTATGTTAAGAGCTTGCACATCCAAAAACAAAAAGCGCATGACAACCTCTGCTTTCCCTCTGTGAAGGGTCTATCTTTTACTTTCATGTATTTATTTTTATGCAAGAGTCAATAGTGTTCATCCCCTATTCCTCTCTATGTAATCCTTAGTGGCAAGCATCATGTGGTGGATAGATCCATATATCCAGTTGAATGTAGGTGATCATGAGTTATTATTGCTGGCATTACCCTTGAGGTAAATAAGTTGGGAGGCAAAACCATAAGCCCCTATCTTTCTATTTGTCTGACTGAAACTTTTTCTCTAGAAATATGCCTTGAGTGTCAGCAATCATAGAGGACTAAATGATAGTTTAATATGTGAACTTGCTAAACAAAGCTCTTACATAGGCTCTTTCTGAAAATATGAAGGATTGTGATTGTTTCAATGACTGAAATCATAGTTTGTTAGTTTCCAAGCAAGTTTATGTTTCATAGTTTAGCTTGTGAATGAATTGCTACTCTCGCTTGAGAAGTTTTATGATAATGACCATGATGCTTTCATGTCCGTATTTTTTTAATGACACCTCTCTCTCTAAACACGTGGTCATGGTTATTGATATCGGCTTTCGCCAGACAAGCAAGGTCTAAGCTCGGGGGACTTGATATGTCCATTTTGCATCATGTTTTCATATCAATATATATTGCATTACGGACTGTTATTTCACTTCATGATACAATTATTATGCCTTTTCTCTCTTGTTTTGCAAGTTTCAGATGAAGAGGGAAATTGCCGGCAGCTGGAATTCTAGACCGGAAAGGGCTATATCGGAGACACTTATTCTACACAACTCCAAATGACCTAAAAATTATCAGAGATTTTTTTGGAATATATAAAAAATATTGGCGAAAAAATCAATAGAAGGGGGCCCACCAAGCAGCCACAAGCCTAGGGGCACGGACCCCCTGGACTTGTGGGGCCCCTGGCAGGCCTCCGAAGCCCATATTCTGCTATAAGGTGCCACTTGACCAAGAAAAAAAAGAAGGAAGGTTTTGGGAGAAAGCGCCGCCGTCTTGAGGCGGAACTTGGGCAGGGGCACTTTTGCTCTCTAGAGGAGTGATTCCGCCGGGGAAACTTCCCTCCGGGAGGAAAATTTGAAGCCATCGTCATCACCAACAATCCTCTCATCGTGGGAGGACCAATCTTCATCAACATCTTCACAAGCACCATCTCATCTCAAATGCTAGTTCATATCTTGTATTCAGTCTTTGTATCAAAACCTCAGATTGGTACCTATTGGTTCCTAGTAGTGTTGATTACATCTTGTAGTTGATGCTAGTTGGTTTATTTGGTGGAAGATTATATGTTCAGATCCTTAATGATATTCAATACCCCTCTGATCTTGAACATGAATATGATTTTTGAGTAGTTACTTTCATTTTTGAGGACATGGAAGAAGTCTGGTTATAACTAATCATGTGAATTTGGTATTCGTTCGATATTTTGATGATATGTATGTTGTTGCTTCCTTTAGTGGTGTCTTGTGAATGTCAACCACATGAAACTTCACCATATTTGGGCCTAAGGGGAGGCGTTGTGCATTATTAATTAGATGATGGTTTGCTAGAGTGACAGAAGCTTAAACCCTAGTTTATGTGCTATTCCATAAGGCGCTGATTTGGATCCATATGTTTTATGCTATGGTTAAATATATCTTAATTCTACTTTCATAGTTGCGGATTCTTGCGAGAGGGGGTAATCATAAGTGGGGGGCTTGTTCAAGTAAGAAAAACAGCCAATCACTGGTCACCCACATACCAAATTATCAAAGTAACGAACGCTAATCAAACAAACATGACGGAAGTGACTAGATGGATTCTCATGTGTCCTCAAGAACAATTTGCTTGCTATAAGAGGAAGTTCCGGCCTGTCCTTTGATATAAAAAGATTGAGCTACCTTGCTGCACCTTTGTTACAATTGCTACTTGTTGCTCGTTACAAATTACCTTTCTATGAAACTACTTGTTACCGATAGTTTCAGTGCTTGCAGAAAATACCTTGCTAAAAACCGCTTGTCATTTCCTTCTACTCCTCGTTGGGTTTGACACTCTTATTTATCGAAAGGACTATGATTGATCCACTATACTTGTGGGTCATCACATGTTGACACGCAACTCGCCCTACCCCAATTGCATGTCCACCCTTACACGCAAACTAGTCGACTCATTGCATGTCCACCCTTGACATGCAAATCGCTCGACCCAGTTGCATGTCCACCCTCGACACACAACTCTCGACCCAGTTGCATGTCCACCCTCAACACGCAACTCGCCAGACCCCAGTTTGCATGTCCACCCTCTGCGCGCAACCCAAGGGACTCATTTGCGTGTCCATCCTTAACATGTAACTTTATGCACTACCCAATTGCAGGTGCACCCTCAATACGTAACTGGGTTGCATGTGTCGCACCCCGCATGAAAGCGCAAGCAGCTTAACACGTGCACAACTAGGTGCCATGGGATGCTAGTGCATCGAGCAGCCCGGTTGGTGGAATTAATCATTTTTCCTTTACTTTATTTTTGTATAATGGGTTTACGATATTATGTACACACAACTAGGGTGGACAATTTGATCGGTGGGTTTATTTTTTTCTTCGCTAATTTTTTCATTTCTATTTTTGGTTATTTTATTTTATTTTTGTGTTCTCTTTTTCTAAATAGGGGGGTTTGCAAATTTTTTGTTCATATATGCGCCCATCCCACATCCAAGTGCATGTATTGCACCTGGCATGCAACCTCTTGCAAAACAGGCGCACAACTAGATGGTGTGTGGCTGGAGACGGCCTGGTAGCTAGGTTTATTATTAATTATTTACATTATTCTTTTATTAATTTGGACACATATATGGTCGTACATAATTGCATTTCCATGATGGTTAAATTACTTTTGAAATATATTGTCGCTAGTTGCACATGAGTCGAATGTGTGTGGTTGTGGGGCGGCAAGGGGTTGCCGTGTGGAGAGGTGAAAGTGCGTTATATCAACTAGTGGGGGGGTGAATAGGCGATTTTTACAAATTCGTCATTGAGGAATTTCTAGGTGAAGAAATTCCTAAGCAACGACACACTAGCAACGGAATAAGTACTCAGGTATAAGCATAACAGAGCAACAACATAGTCATCATGATGAAATTAAAACAAGCACATAGTAAAAAAAAGCGTGAAAACAGGATAAGCACGCTGAAGACTATATGATTGAAGAAATTGAATTGAGGAAATAGAGAAAGTCTTCAGTCAAAGTCTTCAAACAGTAATGATCATGTTCATCAACACATGAATGAGGAAATGAAAGGGTTGAGGAGATAGAACCAGTTGGCTTGGTGAAGACAATGATTTGGTAGACCAGTTCCAACTACTGTGACGTTGTATGTCTGGTTTGAGCGGCTGAGTATTTAAACTCGAGGACACACAGTCCCGGACACACAGACCTCACCGTATTCTCCTTGAGCTAAAGTAAAATAGACCTCACCATATTCTCCTTGAGCTAAAGTCATACAGACCTCGCCCAACACTTGTGGTAAGTATTCACAGGTGACTTCCAAACCTTCACAGTCTTGGTCACTCGGTGATCCACAATTCCTCTTGGATGCTCAGACCATGACGCCTAACCGTTTGGAGGATACACAATCCTCAAAGGTAACAAGCGTCGGTTCCACATAGGAACAATATCTTCAGTGATGCTGAATCACTTTTGGTTTGTAGGTGTTTGGGTTTGGGTTTTGGGGTTTTCCTCACTTGATGATTTTCGCTCAAAGTCCTCAGAGGATAGGATGCTCTCAATAACAAGTGTCAGTTTGTTACGGAGCAGCCAACTAGCTAGTGGTTGTAGGAGGCGGCTATTTATAGCCTAGGGAGCAGCCCGACATGATAAGACATAAAGGCCCTTCAATGATATGGCCGCTAGGTGGGTAGATATTTTGGGACAGCTGGCACGTAGCACAGCAATGGTCGGATATTTGAGGTTCAAATTCCTCAGGGCTATCATGTTCCTCACTATGTAGGCAATCCGCACTGGCGAATTCCTAACTCCTAAGTCGGAACAAATTCCTCAGAGACCAGAAGATCTTCGTCTCTGTCACTGCAGAAATTGACTGAACTGATACGAGATTTCCAATGGCTTCACTCGAAAAGATTGGTAGGTGTAGGATTTTGAGATGAGCATCACTTGGAAATCAGTTTCCTTAGTATTACCTCGTCCCCCTTTAACAGTACGGTGTTTCCTATGACTCAAGAAAGAGAAAATGAAACTACGAAAACAGAAGTCTTCATGCTTCATAATCCTCGCATGAATATCCAAGTCCTCAGGGTCACACCAATTTCTTCACTTTCAAAAATCTTCAGGAGAACCAAAGTCTTCAGCTGAAGACATACATTTCCAGGGGTCGACTTTCATCGTAAATATCAAAATCCTCATCGACTTATAGAGCCCGTGTACAATCACAAACATATTAGTCCCTTAACCTATAAGTCATCAATACACCAAAATCACTAAGGGGCACTAGATGCACTCACAAGAGGCTACCAGGAGAGATGGGGGCTAAGACAGGGGTTTGGGCTCCTGCCACCAGCGCAGAGGCGCCGCGAATGGATGTGTTTCGCTCCTCCTCCTCCTCCATCTTTTCCCGACCTGGTGCCTATTACCTTCAGATCTGGGGTTGCTTTGTGCATGCCGGTCACTGGTGGCTCCAGCAAAGGTAGAGGTCTACCGATAGGTGCAAAGCCCATGCCTTTGGGGTGCTCCTGGAGGTGTCTGGATCTAGGGCAACAGCCTTGGTGTTTGGAGCGGCGATGCTCTAGGGTGGAGTGCGTGGCTTAGGTGGTGACTTGCTTCCATGGACATGTGGGTGGCGTGATGGCTAGGTTCAGCCATGTCATGGTTGTGCTACGACAGATCTTATGGTTGGCTGATTCTTGATTGGAGGCAGAGCGTCCTTGCCGGTGGGTATGCCCTGTCAGGCTTTGGCTAGACCGACAATGGCTGCGTTCATGGACGTCGTGGCCTTCTTGAAGGCTCTGTTGTAGTGACTTTCTATCCTTCGAGTTGCTCCAGATGAAGATCTAAATCCTTTGGATCAGGCGGTGGTGGTGCCTCGTTGTCTTACCCTTCTTGAAGGCACCGCCTTGAAGCCTCGTCGTCTTTACCTAAAAATAGTATTGATTGTTGGAATAAGTGCAAAGATGCTTTTATCTCTAAGTATTTCCTCCTGCTAAGATCATCTCTCTTAGAAATGATATTATGAATTTTAAGCAACTCGATCATGAGCATGTTGCACAATCTTGGGAGAGGATGAAATTAATGATACATAATTTCCCTACACATGGTTTGAATCAATGGATGATCATACAAAAAATTTATGCCGGACTGAATTTTGCTTCTAGAAATCTTTTAGATTCGGCCGCGGGAGGCACTTTTATGGAAATCACTTTAGGAGAAGCTACTAAACTCCTAGATATATTATGGTTAATTATTCTCAATGGCACACCAAAAGATCTACTAGTAAAAAAGTTCATGCGATAGAAGAGATTAATGTTTTGAGTGGAAAGATGGATGAACGTATGAAATTGTTTGCTACTAAGAGTGCTCCTATTGATCCTAATGATATGCCTTTGTCTACTTTGATTGATAATAATAATGAATCTATGGATGTGAATTTTTTTGGTAGGAATAATTTTGGTAACAATGCTTATAGAGGAAACTTTAATCCTAGGTTGTTTCCTAGTAATTCCTCTAATAATTATGGTAATTCCTACAACAAGTCTTATGGAAATTTTAATAAGATGCCCTCTGGTTTTGAGAATAGTGTTAAAGAATTTATGATCTCTCAAAAGAATTTCAATGCTTTGCTTGAAGAAAAATTGCTTAAATTGATGAATTGGCTAGGAACATGGATAGAATTTCTCTTGATGTTGATTCTTTGAAACTTAGATATATTCCACCTAAGCATGATATCAATGAGTCTCTCAAAGCCATGAGAATTTCCATTAATGAGTGCAAAGAAAGAACCGCTAGGATGCGTGCTAAGAAAGATTGCTTTGTAAAAGCGTGTTCTTCTAGTTTCCATGAAAATAATGATGAAGATCTAAAAGTGATTGATGTGTCTCCTATTAAATCTTTGTTTTGCAATATGAATCTTGATAATGATGGGACTGGATATGGGTCAACTTTAGTTAAAAGGCGTCCCAATGATTCAGAGTTTTTAGATCTTGATGCTAAATTTGGTAAAAGTGGGATTGGAGAGGTCAAAACTTTACTTAGCAATGAACCCACTATTTTGGATTTCAAGGAATTTAATTATGATAATTGTTCTTTAGTAGATTGTATTTCCTTGTTGCAATCCGTGTTGAATTATCTTCATGCTTATAGTCAAAATAAAGCTTCTACCAAACATATCGTTGATGCTTTGATGCAATCTTATGAGGAAAATTTGAATTGGAAGTTTCTATCCCTAGTAAACTTTATGATGAGTGTGAACCTACTATTAAAATTAAAATTAAATATCATGAATGCTATGCTTTGTGTGATTTGGGTGCTAGTGTTTCCACGATTCCAATTATGTGATGTGCTAGGTTTTCGTGATTTTGATGATTGCTCTTTAAACTTGCACCTTGCGGATTCCACTATTAAGAAACCTATGGGAAGGATTAATGATGTTCTTATTGTTGCAAATAGGAATTATGTACCCGTAGATTTTATCATTCTTGATATAGCTTGCAATTTTTCATGTCTTATTATTCTTGGTAGACCTTTCCTTAGAACGATTGGTGCAACTATTGATATGAAGGAAGGAAATATTAGATTCCCATGTCCACTAAGGAAATGCATGGAACACTTTCCTAGAAAGAAGATCAAATTACCTTATGAATCTATTATGCGAGCTACTTATGAATTGAATACCAAATATGGCAATACTTAGATCTATTCTCGCTTTTATGCCTAGCTAGGGGCGTTAAACGATAGCCTTGTTGGGAGGCAACCCAATTTTATTTTTGTTCCTTGCTTTCTTCTCCTTTTTAGTAATAAATAAATCATATAGCCTCTGTTTTGATGTGGTTTTATGTTTTCATTAGTGTTGTGCCAAGTAGAACCTATAGGATCATCTTGGGTGATAGTTAATTTGATTCTGCTGAAAAGCAGAAACTTTTGCATGCACAAGAATAATTTTAATAAATCACAAAAACGTGCTTTTGAGTTGATTATTTTTGCAGTATAACACTAAATGTTTTTTCTAAAACTTCCTATTCTTTAGTATTTTTAGAGTTCCACAAGTAATCAAAAGTTACAGATCGATACAGACTCTTCTATTTTTGACAGATTCTGTTTTTCGTGTGTTGTTTGCTTATTTTGATGCATCTATGGCTAGTATCGGGGGGTATGAACCATAGAGAAGTTGGAATACAGTAGGTTTAACACCAATATAAATAAAGAATGAGTTCATTACAGTACCTTAAGTGGTGGTTTTTCTTTCTTTCACTAACAGAGCTCATGAGATTTCCTGTTGAGTTTTGTGTTGTGAAGTTTTCAAGTGTTGGGTATAGATTTGATGGACTATGGAATAAGGAGTGGCAAGAGCCAAATCTTGGGGATGCCCATGGAACCCCAAGATAATCCAAGGACAACCAAAAGCCTAAGCTTGGGGATGCCCCGGAAGGCATCCCCTCTTTTGTCTTCGTTTATCGGTAACTTTACTTGGAGCTATATTTTTATTCACAACATGATATGTGTTTTGCTTGGAGCGTCTTTTATGATATGAGTCTTTGATTTTTAGTTGACCGCAATCATCCTTGCTGTACACACCTTTTGGGAGAGACACACATGATTTGGAATTTATTAGAATACTCTATGTGCTTCACTTATATATTTTGAGCTAGACAGTTTTGCTCTATGTGCTTCACTTATAGTTTTTAGAGCACGACGGTGGTTTCATTTTTTAGAAGTAATGGATCTCTCATGCTTCATTTATATTATTTGAGAGATTTTTAGAACAGCATGGTATTTGCTATGGTTATAAAATTGGTCCTAGAATGATGGGCATCCAAGTTGGGTATAATAAAAACTACCATAGGAAGTGAATTGGATGCTATGATCAATTTGATGCTTGATAATTGTTTTGAGATATAGAGGTGGTAATATTAGAGTCATGCTAGTTGGGTGATTATGAATTTGAGAAATACTTGTGTTGAAGTTGGCAAATCCCGTAGCATGCACGCATGGTAAAAGTTGTGTAACAAATTTGTTGCATGGGGTGCTCTTTTGATTGCCTTCCTTATGTGTGGAGGTCAGGGGCGCGCGATGGTTAACTCCTACCAAACTCCCCCTAGGAGCATGCGTAGTAGTACTTTGCTTCGAGGGCTACTAAAACTTTTGCAACAAGTATATGAGTTCTTTATGACTAATGTGAGTCCATGGATTATACGCACTCTTACCTTTCCATCATTGCTAGACTCTTCGGTACCATGCATTGCCCTTTCTCACCTTGAGAGTTGGTGCAAACTTTGCCGATGCATCCAAACCCCGTGATACGATATGCTCTATCACACATAAACCTCCTTATATCTTCCTCAAAACAGCCACCATACCTACCTATTATGGAATTTCCATAGCCATTCCGAGATATATTGCCATGCAATTTTCCACCGTTCCGTTTATCATGACACTCATCATCATTGTCATATTACCTTGCATGATCATGTAGTTGACATCGTATTTGTGGCAAACCCACCATGCATAATTTTTCATACATGTCACTCTTGATTCATTGCCCATCTCGGTACACCGCCTGAGGCATTCATATAGAGTCATATCTTGTTCTAGTATCGAGTTGTAATTCTTGAGTTGTAAATAAATAGAAGTGTGATGATCATCATTATTAGAGCATTGTCCCTTATAAAAAAGGCCAAAAAAATAAAAAAAAGCCCTAATAAAAAAAGGCCTAAAAAAAGGGGACAATGTTACTATCCTTTTCCACACTTGTGCTTCAAAGTAGCACCATGATCTTCATGATAGAGAGTCTCTTATGTTGTCACTTTCATATACTAGTGGGAATTTTTCATTATAGAACTTGGCTTGTATATTCCAACGATGGGCTTCCTCAAAATGCCGTAGGTCTTCATGAGCAAGCAAGTTGGATGCACACCCACTTAGTTTCTTTTGTTGAGCTTTCATACATTTATAGCTCTAGTGCATCCCTTGCATGGCAATCCCTACTCCTCATGTTGACATCAATTGATGGGCATCTCCATAGCCCTTTGATTAGCCTGGTCAATATGAGACTTTCTCTTTTTTTGTCTTCTCCACACAACCTCCATCATCATATTCTATTCCACCCATAGTGCTATATCCATGGCTCACGCTCATGTATTGCGTGAGAGTTGAAAAAGCTGAAGCGCATTAAAAACTATGAACGAATTGCTTGGCTGAAACCGGGGTTGTGCATGATGGGAGTATTTGTGTGGTGAAAATGAAGCATAGCCTAACTATATGATTTTGTAGGGATGAACTTTCTTTAGCCATGTTATTTTGAGAAGACATGATCGCCTTGTTAGTATGCTTGAAGTATTATTATTTCTTATGTCAATATGAACTTTTACTTTGAATCATTTAGATCTGAACATTCATGCCACAATAAGGAAAATTACATTGAGAAATATGCTAGGTAGCATTCCACATCAAAATCTGTTTTTATCATTTACCTACTTGAGGACAAGCAGGAATTAAGCTTGGGGATGCTTGATACGTCTCCAACGTATCTATAATTTTTTATTGTTCCATGCTATTATATTACCCGTTTTGGATGTTTATGGGCTTTACTCTACACTTTTATATCATTTTTGGGACTAACCTACTAACCGGAGGCCCCGCCCGAATTGCCGTTTTTTTTGCCTATTTCAGTGTCTCGAAGAAAAGGAATATCAAACAGAGTCCAAACGGAATGAAACCTTCGGCAGCGATCTTTTTGGAACGAACGCAATCTAGGAGACTTGGAGTGGACATCAAGAATTAGCCGAGGCGGCCACAAGGCAGGAGGGCGCGCCCTAGGGGGTAGGCGCGCCCCCACCCTCGTGGGCCCCTCATGGCTCCCCTAACCTACCTCCTTCACCTATATATATCTCCATACCCTAAAAACATCCAGGAGCACTACGAAAAACAATTTCCACCGCCGCAACCTTCTGTATCCGCGAGATCCCATCTTGGAGCCTTCGTCGGCGCTCCGTCGGAGGGGGAATCGACCACGGAGGGCTTCTACATCAACAGCATAGCCTCTCCGATGAGTTGTGAGTAGTTTACCACAGACCTTCGGGTCCATAGTTATTAGCTAGATGGCTTCTTCTCTCTCTCTGAATCTCCATACAAAGTTCTCGTCGATCATCTTGGAGATCTATTCGATGTAACTCTTTTTGTGGTGTGTTTGTTGAGATCCGATGAATTGTGGGTTTATGATCAAGTTTATCTATGAGAAATATTTGAATCTCCTCTGAATTATTTTATGTATGATTGGTTATCTTTGCAAGTCTCTTCGAATTATCAGTTTGGTTTGGCCTACTAGATTGATCTTTCTTGCAATGGGAGAAGTGCTTAGCTTTGGGCTCAATCTTGCGGTGTCCTTTCCCAGTGATAGCAGGGGCAATAAGGCACGTATTGTATTGTTGCCATCGAGGATAAAAAGATGGGGTTTATATAAAATTGCTTGAGTTTATCCCTCTACATCATGTCATCTTTCTTAATGTGTTACTCTGTTCTTATGAACTTAATACTCTAGATGCAGGCAGGAGTCGGTCGATGTGTGGAGTAATAGTAGTAGATGCAAAATCATTTTGCTCTACTTGTCGTGGACGTGATGCCTATATACATGATCATGCCTAGATATTCTCATAACTATGCACTTTTCTATCAATTGCTCGACAGTAATTTGTTCACCCACCGTAATACTTATGCTATCTTGAGAGAAGGCACTAGTGAAACCTATGGCCCCCGGGTCTATCTTTTATCATATAAGTTTCCGATCTACTTCTATTTGCATATTTTACTTTTCAATCTATATCATAAAAATACCAAAAATATTTATCTTATCTTACTATCTCTATCAGAGATCACTTTCGCAAGTTACCGTGAAGGGATTGACAACTCCTTTATCGCCTTGGTTGTGAGGTTCTTGTTTGTTTGTGTAGGTACATGGGATTTCTGTGGAGCCTCCTACTTGATTGATTCCTTGGTTCTAAAAAACTGAGGGAAATACTTACGCTACTTTGCTGCATCATCCTTTCCTCTTCAAGGGAAAACCAATGCAGTGCTCAAGAGGTAGCAGTTTCACATGTCCCACTTCCATACGGAAACGCAAAATAGGGGATGAAGGACTTATCTGAATCTGCAGCCCCTGGCAACCTTGGCTTGCCGGGGTTGGACCCTTGTGTCTTCATCCCTCGGCAACCTTGGCTTGCCGGGATCGGAGCACCGGCTCGTTCTCTTTCTTCCAAACAGCTCAGCAGAAATGTCCATGTACGCTGTGAACCAAAGAGGACGGAAAGGAATAGAGAGACGTACACTCGACATGTATGCTAGGGATTAGTCACTGCTAAGCACTATCAACCCTAACCGAGGGAGAGACTCAACCTAGCATGCATGCTATAACTTAGGGCGCCAGCGCTTCATTTATTTGTGCTCAGGGTCTGGTCCTGGCTTTGTACAGAGGGTTACATGCCTTGCCGGCAAGGCTTGTACAAAAGGTGGTCTGCCGGGGGGCCCGGCAACCGCGCCTTATGGGTAAAACTTGCAAAGATGCTCGATGTTCCAGGAGTTGCTCACTGGAATGGCTTCTTTAGTCTCCAGGAGGACTGCACCAGGCCTGGTGACTCGTATTACCCGATAAGGGCCTTCCCACTTCAGCGTCAACTTATTGGAATTCTTGGCCGATTGAACACGCCGAAGAACAAGGTCGCCTTCCTCAAAGCTTCGGGCATGAACCTTGCGGCTACGGTAGCAGCACAAGGCTTGTTGGTAGCGCGCTGCTCTCACAGCAGCCCAAAGACGATCTTCATCGAGGAGCATTGCGTCATCTTGCCGCAATCGCTCTTGCTCAAACTCATCATAAGCGAGCACTCGAGGTGACCGGTATGTGAGTTCCGTGGGGAGAACTGCCTCTGCCCCGTATACCAGTGCAAAGGGTGTCTGGCTGGTGGCTCGACTTGGCGTCGTTCTGATCGACCAAACAACCGCCGGCAACTCATCAATCCAGCGCCTTCCGCTCTTGTGCAGCCTGTCAAAAGTCTTTGTCCTCAGGCCTCGCAGTACTTCAGCATTTGCCCTCTCCGCATGGCCGTTGCTCCGTGGGTGTGCCACGAAAGCGAAACATACCTTGATGCCGAGGTCTTCGATGTATTGTATGAAGGTGTGGCTTGTGAACTGCATGCCGTTGTCGGTGATGACTCTGTTTGGCACCCTGAAACGGCAGACAAGCCCCTTGAAGAATTTGACGGCTGACTCGCTGTCACCTTCCTCACTGCTTGCACCTCCGACCACTTTGTGAACTTGTCGATTGCAACGTACAAGTACTCAAAGCCCCCGACGGCGTGGGGGAAAGGGCCCAGTATGTTGAGCCCCCAGACCGAGAATGGCCAGGAGAGAGGGATTGTTTAAAGGGCTTGAGCTAGCTGATGAAGCTTCTTTGAATGGAACTGACATGATTCACACTTGGTTACTAGTGCTGTTGCATCCTGGAGGGCAGTGGGCCAGGAGAAACCTTGCCGGAAGGCCTTGCCGGCAAGGGCCCTCGACCCTATGAGGGAGCCACATATGCCTCCATGTATCTCTACTAACAGCTCTAGTCCTTCCTCCCGAGGAACGCACTTCAATTTCACACTGTTTGGTCTTTTTCTGTACAGAACATTGTCAATGAACTGGTACATGGCAGACCGACGGGCTACTTTCTCTGCTTCTTCCTGCTCCTCAGGAAGCTCCCCTGTTTGGAGGAATCGGACGGTATGTTGCACCAATGCCGGAGCCTGGGGCTTGACGGCAAGGACTAAAGGCATTTCCTCTGCCATGGGCACGGCGGTCTCTACGGCCAGGGCTTGATGCCCTATCGAAGTCGGTTGCCCCACGGCAGGCTCAGTGTCCATGGCAGCATCTCCGCCAGCGGCTCCTAGGAGCTCGGTGGGAAAGTATTTTTCGGGGCCTGATTCCTCCGCTTGTTCTGCTCTATTGATGGTTCAACGGATGGTTGAGTTAATCGAAGCACAAAAGTACCTGGTTCCACAGGTAGTTTGAGGGCAGCGCGCTTTGACAGGTAGTCGGCGATGTCGTTCTCTGCTCGGGGAACATGCTCCGCTTGTATACCATCAAAACACTCCTCCAGCTTCCTCACCTCATCCACGTAGGCCTCCATCAACGGGCTTTGATAATCCTTGTTGATTTGTCTGACGACAAGCTGTGGATCACCCCTGACGATGAGCTTCTTTACCCCGAGGTCCGCCGTGATCCTGAGACCGGCAAGCAATCTCTCGTATTCAGCAGTGTTGTTCATCGACATCTCCCTGGGAAAGTGCATCTGCATCACATACTTGAGGTGCTCTCCGGTGGGTGCGACGAGTAGCACACCAGCACTGGCGCTTTGCAGCAAGAAAGCCCCGTCAAAGTACATAATCCAGTTGCGGCTTGTTTCCTTGCCGGGAAGAGTGGTCTCCTGTATCTCTTCGTCGGGCGTCGAGGTCCACTCTACAATGAACTCTGCCAAGACTGTGCTCTGGATCAAGGTAGTCAGAATCCCGACTCGACTTCTAGAATCCTACGACTTCACGACCCTACGGAAGCATGTCGATCCAAATCCCACTATGAATCCGGATCAGGTAGAATCCATGTTGAGTCACGATCCAAATCATAGAATCCTGTACAAAAATGTACAATCCCGACTACGCTATGGACTATGTCCGATTCTACTAATTTATCTAAGCCGTTTGTTTAGTTGTTGCAGAATAGTATGCCATCATCCAAAACACTTTTCATATATCTCATGGAACTTTATTCCCCTCCCAAGCCCAAACACTCAGCCGCCGACACCTTTGATCTAGCTCTCAGAAATCCTAGATCAAAATTGAGTATCAGGCTTGTCGACAGATGGAATTGGCGTGAAAAGGAGGATGCTTCAAGATTGATTGGATAAGAAGAGCAAGACCCTTCAAGGTTTAGCACTGTAGGTCAGATAGACAAGTGATCGACTATTCAGGCACTTTAAAAAGAACCTAAGTAAATTTCGTGCATTGAAGGTTTAAATGTTCTATATATTTCCCTCTCATATATGTTCCATACATGCGAGCTAGATGGCAGGTTAGCTATAAAAAGAAGTGGAATACAACTAGCATTGATGTGTACGTTCTTTGCTCCATATTTAGTGTTAAAACTCTATAGAACCCATATAAATTTCTTGTGTGCATACAAAATATCTTATTTGAGTAAATCTAGTAGAATCCTCGATTCAACGACTCGATCTTACGACTCGATTCTGTCTGAGTAAAATCGATCCGACTCCGAATCCCAACTCTGACTACCTTGCTCTGGATCGTCGAAGCGCTTTCAAACTTCAAACCAAAGCTGGACAGCTCCAAGGCCCATTCCACAATCCTCCCGGTTGCGTCCGGGTTATGCAGTATCCGTAGCAACAGGAGGCGGGTGACGACGGTGATCTCGTGCGATTGGAAGTAATGACACAGCTTCCTCGAGGCCATAAGGAGGCCGAAGAGCAGTTTCTTCACACCGGAGTACCTTGACCTAGCCCCCTGCAATAGGGAGCTGACAAAGTAAATCGGGTGCTACATCATCTTCTTCTTCTGCAGCACTTCACTTGGTTGCACAGGCCCTGTCTCGCCGGCGTCAGGCCCTGTCGGGGGCCTCGCCTTGCCGGGACCAGGCCCTGCCGGGGGGAGCCCTCGCTCACCATCTGCCAGTCCTGCCATCACCACTGCCTCTTCACCAACCTCCCTCTGCGCCACTAGCGCGGCGTTAACCACTTGATTCGTTGCCGCTAGATACAGCAGCAACGGCTCTTGTGGTCTAGGCACAACCAGTATCGGCGTGAAGGAGAGGTATTTCTTCAAATCCTGCAGCGCTGCTTGGGCCTCTGGGGTCCATTCCATTGGGCCCACCTTTTTCAAGATCTTGAAAAAGGGGACGGCACGCTCGGCAGACTTGGAGATGAATCTGCTCATGGCGCCAACGCAGCCAGTGAGCCGACACACATCCTTGATCCTCCTGGGTACCTCAATCTTCTCAATGGCCTTGATCTTGTCCGGATTTGCCTTGATCCCACATTGTGACACAAAGAACCTGAGAAGTTTGCCGGACGGGACGCCGAAGACACACTTCTCAGGGTTCAGCTTCAGGTTGATCTTGCGCAAATTTGCAAATGTCTCTTCCAAATCTCGCACAAGCATTCCCTTGTCCTTGGTTTTGACCACTATGTCATCCATATAAGCCTCCATATTTCTATGTAGCTGGGGCTCAAAACCAATTTGGACTGCTCTTGCAAACGTGGAGCCAGCACTCTTCAACCCAAAATTCATCCGTAAAAAGCAATACATACCACATGGGGTGATGAATGTTGTCTTCTCTTCATCTTCTCTCATCATGAAAATCTGATGGTATCCTGAGTAGGCATCGAGGAATGATAACAGGTTACACCCGGACATGGAGTCAACAATCTGGTCAATGCGCGGCAACGGGAAAGGGTCTTTTGGACAAGCCTTATTGATATCTGTGTAATCAATACACAGCCTCCACTTCCCATTCGCCTTGCGCACCACCACCGGATTGGCCAACCACGTCGGATGGAGCACTCCTCTCACCAAGCATGCCTCTTCTAGCTTTCTGATCTCTTCTGTGATGAACTCCTGCCTTTCCAAAGCTTGCTTCCCGACCTTCTGCTTGACGGGCCACGCATGAGGACAGACAGCAAGATGGTGCTCAATCACCTCCCTAGGAACGTCGGGGATTTCGGATGCTTGCCATGCAAACACATCGACATTCGCCTGTAGGAAAGTGACGAGCTCGCCTTCCTATTTGCTATCGAGGGTGGAGCTTACGGTGAAAGCTCCTCCCGTTCCATCCTCCTTGATGGACACCTTCTTGGTCTCTGGCGGTGTAGCTCTGGATTTCTTGCTCTTGCCGGTGGAGCTCTCTGGCACGTCCTCGATGGGAGCACAGCACTCCGGAGAGGTGCGCTTGCTGGAGTGGGTGCGGGAGGTCTTGCCGGTCTTCTTCCCTCCTAGGACTTCGGCTTCAAGAGCAAGTGACTTGGCGGCAGTTGCTGCAACTGCTTCCTGGTAGAGTTGGTCAGCACAGATCAACGCATCCTTCTTGTCGGAGGGGACGGTGAGATGGTCATCGGCCCAGGCATCTTCAGCGTGTTGTAGGCATAGTGTGACGCCGCCATGAACTTGGCTAGTGCCAGGCGGCCGAGGATCCCGTTGTAGGGAAAGGGGATCTCGGCTACATCAAAGACAATCCTCTCCGTCATGTAGTTCAACTCTCCTCCAAACATCACGGGCAGCATGACCTTACCCTTCGGCTAACTCCTTCCCGGGTTGACCCCTTGAAACGTGCCCGTCTCTTCGAGGTCTCCATCAGCAATATGCAGACTTTTGATCACAACAGGCGAGATCAAGTTCAGACTGCCCCGCCGTCAACTAGCATCTTTGTCGGTCGCGTATCATTGGTGAAACCAACAACGGCAAACACCTGACCGCAGTCGTGCGATCAGGGTGGTCCTCGGTGTCAAAGATGATAGGCGTGCTGGACCACTTCAGTGGCTGCGTTGAGTGATGGCTCCACCGCTGTGATCTCACGTGCCCACTACTTGAGCTGACGGTGAGGGGTGTGCAGTGAGGCACCACCGTTGACGCACATGGCCTCCGTAGCTTTCTAAAACTCATGGTCGCCGTACTCGTTGTCCTCATCATGATCATTGTCTTCCTGCTTCTTGTTGCGGCCCCGGGCGGGCCTCTCTTGCTGGTTATCCTTGCCGCGGCGGCCTCCTTGGCCGCCATGCTTGTTGCCGGATCCTTCGGTACCATCTTGACCCTTCTTGTTGTCCCTCCTTTCATACTCATCTTTTTGCTTTTCAGCAAGCAGCTCAACTTGTAGGCAGTTCTGGAGGTCGTGGACCTTGGTGCGGTGGATCTTGCAATACTGCTTGTCGGAGATTCCTGGCTTGTCGGCAGCCGCCAAGGCCCGGCCAGCGGCGCACCCAGCAACTTCCTTACCAGGGTCACTTGCCTTGGCCTTCTTGGCAGCGCCGGTGTCCTCGGATCCCTCGATGGCAAGCATATCCTTGCCCTTGCGCTTTCTGTTGCGGTGCTGGCCCTTCTTCGTCGGGCCGTAGTGTCGCCATCTGTGGAGTCAGTTTCCGCACCGGCATCCTCGCCGGGGTACTTCCTCCCCTCTTCAGCTCGAGCGCACCTATCGGCCAGAACATAAAGTTCGGCCACATCTCTGACTTTGCTCATTGCCAGTTCTTCACGCATCTTGCGGTTGCACACATTTCTGATGGAATGCGCTGATCACAGCGGCAGCGTGAACGTCTGGAATGTTGTACTGCACCCGGCTGAACCTATGGATGTACTTGCGCTGGTTCTCCCCTCCCTTCCGGTGGATGATATGCAGATCGCTCGCCTGGCCATGAGCTTGATGGCCTCCAGTGAAGGCACCAACAAACTCATGGCACAGATCCAACCAAGAGGAAATGGAATCTGCCGGCAAGTGCATTAACCACGACATGACATTGGGCTTAAGTGCCAACGGGAAGTAATTGGCAAGCACCTTGTCGTTGCGGGCTCCAGCAGCTTGCATCGCAATTGTATAGATGATGAGGAACTCTGACGGGTGAGTCTTGCCATTGTACTTCTCGCCAACGTCGGGCTTGAACGTGCGGTGGGAGGGCCACTGGAACCGCCGCAGCTCACGGGTAAAGGCTGGGCAACCCACCACGTAGGGTAGGCCACCGTAGCCACCCCATGCTGGGTGGTCCATAGTGGGCCCTGCCCACCTATCTGGCTGGTGCACGCATCATGCCGGCGTTCGATGGTGGTTCGAGCGTCTTCAAGGGCTCGCACCCGAAGAACTTAGCGCTGATCGCGGTGGGTCCGTGGATTGAACGACGCTATGGAAACATTATCACAAGCATCATCACAACGGATTGACACCCGCGGTAGCTGGCATGGGGGAGGAGAGTGCACCATGGCTGCATCACCTCCGGCCCTTCCTCTACTGGCATGCGGTGGCTTGATGAAGCATCGGCCTACGGGCCCTGCTAGTCGCGGCTCATCTTTATTGGCGATGCCGACGAGGCTCTGGACGGTGGCTCTCCACTCGTCGAGCTTCTCTGCAGCAGGAGGAAAGTCGAGGAGCAGCTGCGCATGCTAAAGCTTCCGCTGGCATGGGCGATGGCGAAAGCCGCGTGGACCATGACGCGCTCCAACTTCTAACCACGTTAGAAGGAGCTCTATCACAGCCTTGTGATTGTACGCCATCTTTGCCAGCACGTTGGCGTGTGTGCTGGTCTCCTTAGTCCTGCGAAAGATGCGCATGACTCTTCTGACGGCGGCGCCCAGGGTCACCAGCGTGGTGACGCTGCTCATCATGCACAACTTGGGAAGAGCGCGTCGTGGGCGCCGACATAGGCGTCTTGGAGGATGTTGCGCCACTGGTAGGTGGCACGGCGACGCCCTTGCAGGGCCCCGCGCCGCCTGCGGGGGGCCCAACTCCGTCTTTGGATGTGGCGGTGTGCGGCCCATCGTCTGGCGCATGAACGACGCTGCTCGCTAGGCTTTGACTATTAGAGCGATGTGGGTGTTCACGGGCCGCGCCCGGGTTCTGTCCATGATCGCCCCGCTACCTGCCCGCACTGGTACAGGCAGTCCGGCTCTGGATGAACCGATCACCGTCATCGTCTTCTTCTTGGGAGCCATGGCGACGAAGAACTGCTAGACTAGCTGCTAAACCGGATTTTCACAGGTGCGCCCCCTACCTGGCGCGACAAAGATGTCGGTGGAAACGACACCTATGGGATCACGGGAATCCCTACTATGGTAGGCGGACGCGAGGTTGTGGAAAGAGCGGGTCTGGGAGCCAGCACAAGGATCGTTTACCCAGGTTCGGGGCGCGAGGATCGCGTAATACCCCAGTCATGCTTTTGTGTATATGTGAATGTTCTTGTGTTCTTGAAGTAGCTATGGTGCGTGTGTCGGGGAGTCTGACCCACGAACACCTATGGGGCCGGCGGACCGAGCCCCTTTCGGTTCGGCGGGGGCGGAGATCGCGCGAAGAGCAGATCGAGGCGAAGCACACGAGCAGTTTACCCAGCTTCGGAGCTCTCCGGAGAGATAATACTCCTACCGCTGCATGTCTGATTGTATTGTGTTCTTGCTCGGGAGCGCTGAGTGCTACAGTACACACCGGCTGCTAACGAGACCGAGCATGAGTGTTTTCTGGCTTCGAACCCCCCTCTACGTTGCGCATGGGCCTCCTTTTATATGCTCAAGGGGCCACCGACAGGTGGCAACGTAGGCAAGGGTCAAATGGAAAAGGAGTTGTGGTTGGTACAACTACTTGTACAGTGTATCATACCTAACCCTGACGGCAGGGGACAAAGGCATTAAATGCCCGTCTACTTCGCCCAAACAGTGCAAAAAGGGACCGTCAGGGGCGCCACCGCCTGCCACGATGGCAATCTTGTCAGCGTCTCTTGCCACCTCGCACCGCTGGCTGCACAGACTCTCGGCACGCGCGCCTGGAAAGGTCCTAGGGCGACACGTTGATGGATGTGCTCGAGCGTGGGTACAGAGTGGTAGCTTGCCGCGGCAAGCGCCTTGCCGCGATCGTTGTCTTGCCACGTCCGGAAGCTTGTCGCTCACCGGGCCTTGCCGGGACGCGTGGCGTGTCGTGGAAAGTTCCTTGAGATGCCTTGGTTGGCCTTCCCGGCAAGCTCCTCTTGCCGGGGTCTTGTCTCCTTGGCTTTGAATACTTTGTTCTTGAATGGCTCCAAAGGAACCATGGAGGACCTTGGCGGTCACCCGGCAAGCCTTGCCGCGGGGTGCTGCGACTGCCTGTGCACAAGTTCGGGATACTAGGGTACCCCTACTCTAGTACACCGACAGGAGCCCCCGGGCCTGGGCCACACACGGTGCCGAGTGCTGTTGGGCCAGGCCCAAAACAGGGCACGGGCACGCGCGGCCTGGGTTACGCCGTATCTTACTCCCTATCCACCACGCCCTCCCTGAACAGCACGCGTTGAATGCGGCGTCGTGGGAGAGATCGTGGGTGGCTTCTTTATTCGGAAAAACGGAACGTCCGCCCCCTCCCTCTTTATAAGCAGGGGAAACAGGGGCAGTTCGCCCATCTCGCCAGTTGCTGTTCCAATCTCAGAAACTTCCGCTGCTCCCCCCTTCTTCCCAAAGCAGAAAGAGAGCAGCGCTCCACCCCCCATCGCCACCAGCACCACCAACGCCGTCGATCTCCCCCGCCACCTCCGCCATGGCTCTGAAAGCCGGCAAGGGGAAGGGCGTGAAGTCGACCGAGGCGCAGCGGCTCGCGGTGCTGCGAAGGAAGCGGACAACCTTCCCCCCCCCCTAGCTCGCCGTGAAGGAGCTGAGGGAGTACTACTACCTATTCTGGTCGACGGAGACGCGAGCGCATCCGCGCACGAAGGTACTCTCCGCCGCCGCTTCGGAACGGGCTCCGAATGGATATCCCTTCTTCGCGTTGTTCTTCTACTGCGGGCTCTGCCCGGCTTTCTCTGAATTCTTCTGCGACATCATGAACACCTACGGGTTCCACCTCCTTGACTTCACCCCCAATGCCGTTCTGACCATGGCAGTTTTCGCACATCTCTGCGAAAACTTTGTCGGAGTCCATCCCAATGTAGCTCTTTTCCGCCACTTCTTTATGCCCCGAGTTGAGAGAGGAGAGCCTTTATCCAGCGGAATCGCCTGGATCTCGAGAGCCGGCAAGAAGGAAGCTTATCTGGAGGGAGACCTCCGCGGCAAGTGGGAGGAATGGAGAGCAGAATGGTGCTGGATTGTCGAGGAGAACCCGCAGCCATTTACCGCCCACTTCCAAGCACCAGTAGCGCGCGACAACGATTGGAGCAGCGTGGCCCCGGAAGATGATAGGCTGAAGATTGCCATCACCTGGATCCTACGCCTCAGGCTTGCCGGGCTTACTGTAGGCGCCGTTGGCGCAGATTTCCTTCGCCATCGCATCGCCCCGTGCAGGAGAGGAGGAGACCCGCCTGGGAGTTCGGGGGACCGGCGGACATCATGAGGCTGCGCCCGGGCCTCAACTTCAACTTCACTGTCCTGGAACTGGACGCGATGCTCAAGGAATTGTTCAAGCACGACCCTCAATATCCCGAATGGTTCAGGTTGCCGAAGGGTGTCATTCTGCTGTGCAACAATTCCTCGCTCGACCGCATCCATGCAATGATGCCGCTATGCGATTCGCATGGAATTGTCCCAACTTGGCAAGAGCCTGCGGACGACGTTGTGCAGGATTTCTTCGACGGCCTGGTAGAAGTGGCGGTCCGCTCCGATGAACAAAAGAGCCTCACCCGCGACACCACCGATGCGGAGATGCAGCGCATCGCCACCAGGGCGGAAGAGGCGGCGGCAGCCGCCGCCACGGGCGAGTTTGGATTCACAGTGGAGGAGGCAGAGGCAGCAGAGGCGGCAAGCCTCGCCGAGTGAGATGAGCTTGCCGGCGAGGGAGAGCTTGCCGGGCTTGAAGTTGAGTCGGGCGATCCCGCCGAGGGTGCGAGCGGCTCGTCGGAGAGCGGCTCCTCTTCCTCCTCGTCTTCAGACAGCCCGCCACAAGCAGAGCCCCCAGCTCCACCGAGAAGGCATCTCCGCAAGGGTGGGGACGTAGCAGGGCGGCAGAGGGGTCAACAGCCGCCGCGCCGCGCGACACGCTCCACCGCGACAAGCACTGTTGCCGCGGGAGCGCCTCACGCCGATGCGGCAACTGGAGCGGGGTCGTCCCGGACCACTGCCACTGCCCCCGCCAAGCGGCTAAGGGAACCTACTCCTCCGCCTCGTCGCGCCAGAGGCGGGCCGGACTTCGACCTCTCCGCGCTCAGCTCCGACGAGGAAGAAGAAGAGTAAAATTCTTAGCTGTACTTGTAGTTCTTCAATTCTCGCTGTTTTTTGTCTTGTATCTGATTTGCTTTACTCCGAACTCATTCCTTTTCAGGACTCTGGCCCAGAGAGCAGCGAAGAGAGCCAAGGTCCCGGTGATTGTCATCGAGGACGAACCCACCGCGACAGCAGGGGGTGCGCCCGAGACCACCTTGCCGGACCCGGCAATCATTCCCCAAAGCAGCCCCCAGCACAGCCCCCAGCGTAAGTATATGGTTTACTTCCTGCTGTCAGGTGCGAATGGGTGCTCTTTCTTTGCTGATATCTGACTGTTGGTTTGTGCAGGAGAAGAGCAGCCTCACCAGGGGCGTCCGGAAGCCGCCCCCGACATGACATCTGCTTTGACTACACCGCCAAGGGAGGATTCCCCGGCAAGGGAGCGTTCTCCGGCAAGGGAGAAGTCTCTGGCAAAGGACAGTTCTTCGGCAAGGGACGGCACCAGCGACCCCCCCCAGTGGTGGAGCCCTTGACTGAAGAGCCCAGTACAGGTAACCCTCTTGCTTGAAAACTTCCCTTGAGTTCTTCTTCTTCTGATTTTCTTTTTGGATATTTGCTTGACTCTTCTCCCTCTTCCGGCCTTCAAATCCACTTGTCATGGAGCCGATGGAGACCGAGGTTGCCGGCGCGGAGAACACGCGCGGCAATACCGACGACGCCGCTGCCACCGAAGAAGCAGCTGACGCTGACGATCCCGCCGGCGAAGAGGCCGCCAAAGCTGCCGCCGCAGGAGCCGGCGAGGGATCTGGCGATCGCACTGACGGCCCTGATGCCGCAGGAGCGACAGGTGCTACGCCGACCGCCGATCCCTCCGCCGCTGCCGCAGCGTCAGGCTCCGAAGAGCCCCAGCCCGGCGCCTACTTGAAGGCCGGCGATGGCGTCTTCATCAAGCTCCCCTGGGCGTCAAGCTCCAGGGCGACGGTCAAAGGAGAAACCTATGATGGAGAGGTGCTCGCCTCCGCTGGGCTGACGCTGGTTGATGCGCCGAGCAGCAGCAGCGACGAGACTGAGGAGGAGCGGTTGCTGCGGAAGCTGTTGTCGCTCTACCGCGCTCGGAAGGCCAAGCTGGAATCGCGAGTAGCGCTTGTCGCGAGGGCGGGAGTGGACATTGAGAAGCATGCGGAGGAGCTCCGAGGCCGTAACCAGGAAGCTCTCCGGTCCCTGGCGGAGGAGCGGGAGCAACTCGCCGAGGCGCGGAAAGCCTTCCTCCTCGAGAAGGCTGAAGCCGAAGAGCAACAGCGGCTTGTCGCCGAGGAGTTGTTTGCGCGGGAGGGCGAGTTGGCGCAGCGGAAGGTCAATCTTGACAGCCACGAGGAGGAGCTTGCCGCGCGCGAGCAAACATTCGGCGGTGCTCTCAAGGAAGCAGAGGATGCTTCCGCAGCTGCCGAGGCCGCCAAGAAGGAGCTGGAGACGAAGTTGGCACAGTTGGAAGCCGATCTCAAGGCGAGGGGTGAAGAGCTTGCCGCGCTCAAGCGTGAGCGCGAGAAGGACGCCTACGCCCATGGCGAGCTGCAGGGTCGTCTTGCCGAGAAGGGCAAGGAGCTTAGCGCCGCCAAGGACTCCAACGCAGATCTTGAGCTGAGGCTGGTTACTTTGACCAAGACGCTGGACGGTGCCAGGAAGCTGGAGGTGGCCTTGAAGGAGGAGGTCAAGGCCAACGAGGCGCTGCTGGCGAGTGCTGCCGCCACCCAGAACACTTTTAGGGAGAATGTGGAGCACTGTACGGAGGGTCTCATGAATGTTGCCGCAGCCATCGACGGGGAGCTGGCGCAGCTGGGGATGGAGGATTTCGGGTATTCCTCCAATGAGAACCTCCAGCCCAGCGCCAAGCTCACCTTGTTCTTCAAAGGCGTGGCGACGGCCCTCCAGCGACTCCGGGAGAGGATCCCAAAGCAGCTGGCCGACGAGTCGCTCCAGATCTGCGCCGGAGTTCTTCAAAAGGTGTTGGTGAAGGTGGCCTTCCGCAACCCAGGTCTCAACCTCACCAACGTCCTCAAGACCTTGCCGCCAGAAGCTGATCTGGAAGCGCTCAAGACCCTTGTCGCACCCATTGCGGACAAGTGAGCGAGATCAAGAGGGTTGATGGCGATCGCCTAGATTAGGCCGCCCGTTTTTTCCTTTTCTTGTCGCTGCTGGTCATGTTATGAGAACACTCTGTTAGAGCTGCGACAAGCTACCTTGTAATACAACTCTATTTTGGGTATCGATCGCTATGTTATTTCCTTTACTTGATTCCTTCCTTTGTATGTTTTTTGCCCTACGCTTTTAGGGAACTTGTCGGCGCAGGCACCTTAGCCGCGAGTGCTGAGTGCGGGACGTCAGCAGCCTGCTGGCGGTGCCGCTACCGACAAGAAACCTTGTCGCAACTAGTCGCAGCTCACTTAAGTTGTTGAGCGGACTCGAAACAAAATAAGTGCGCAACTAGCTACGAGTTGGTTCCTCCGCGCACAGGTTTTCCATACAAAGCACGGTCATTCGAGGAAGATAACTTAAAAATTTTAGAACTGATTGCTCAAACTTTGGCAACTTAGCTTTTCTGTCGTTTGCTTCCTGGTAAGGCGAAACTTTCTTGAACGACGCCTGGTCCACACCATTATCATCTCCTTTCCCCTCGGCAAACTTGTGGGCGAGGGAACCTTACTTTCTTTGAGAAAAAGAAAGAAGAGAAAATAAAGATATGGAGCCTTACGGCTCGTTATTGCTTACCGGGGGTAGGTGCTGCACAGAGTGTCAGATAAAACATGCAAAAAATAGAAAGCATGAAATTGACAAGATGTGCGGAGCACATGAGCTTTACTTATGCACGGGGTCTGCGCCCGGCTTTGTACAAAGGATTACATGCGACAGCGGCAAGACTTGTACAAAAGGTGGTTGCCGGAACAAGTTCCGGCAACCGCGCCTTACGGGTAAAACTTACGAAGATGCTCAATGTTCCAGGAGTTGCTCACCGGAACGCCATCTTCGGTCTCAAGGCGGACAGCGCCAGGCCTAGTGACTTGTTTCACCCGGTAAGGGCCTTCCCACTTCGGCATCAACTTGTTGGAATTCTTGGCGGACTGAACGCGCTGAAGAATAAGGTCGCCTTCGTCGAGACTTCTGGCATTAACTTTGCGGCTATGGTAGCGGCGCAAAGCTTGCTGGTATCGAGCAGCTCGTACAGCAGCCTGAAGACGGTCTTCCTCAAGGAGCAGCGCGTCATCTTGTCGCAGCTGCTCTTGCTCAAGCTCATCATAAGCGAGGACTCGAGGCGACCCGTATACGAGTTCCGTGGGGAGAACTGCCTCTGCTCCATAGACTAGAGCGAAAGGTGTCTGGCCAGTGGCTCGATTTGGCATCGTCCTGATCGACCAAAGAACCACCGGCAGCTCCTCAATCCAGTTCTTTCCGCACTTGCGCAGCCTGTCAAAAGTCCTGGTCTTGAGCCCGCGCAGCACTTCAGCATTTGCCCTCTCCGCTTGACCGTTGCTTCTCGGATGAGCAAAAGAAGCGAAGCAGACCTTGGCGCCAAGATCTTGGACGTACTGCATGAAGGTGCGGCTCGTAAATTGCGTTCCATTGTCGGTGATGATCCTGTTAGGGATCCCGAAGCGGCAATCAATCGACCTGAAGAACTTGACTGCTGACTGTGTTGTCACCTTCCTCACTGCTTCCACTTCCGGCCACATTGTGAACTTGTCGATTGCAGCGTACAAGTACTCAAAGCCCCCGACAGCTCGGGGAAAGGGGCCGAGGATGTCGAGCCCCCAGACCGAAAATGGCCAGGATAAAGGGATCGTCTGGAGAGCTTGAGCTGGCTGGTGTATCTGCTTGGAATGGAACTGGCACGCTTCACACTTGGTTACTTGTGCAGTTGCATCCTGGAGGGCTGTTGGCCAAAAGAAACCTTGCCGGAATGCCTTGCCGGCAAGCGCTCTTGCGCCAATGTGGTGACCACATATGCCTCCATGTATCTCTGCCAACAGCTTTTGTCCGTCTTCCCGGTGAATACACTTCAATTTCACACCGTTGAGCCTTCTTTTGTACAGTGTGTTGTCGACAAACTGGTACATACTTGACTGCCGGGCTACTCTTTCCGCTTCTTCTTGCTCTTTGGGAAGTTCTCCTGTCTGAAGGAAACGGACAATCTGATGTGCCCATGCTGGAGCTTGCGGCTCGACAACAAGGACTAAAGGCACATATGCTGCTGCGGGAACATCCGCTTCTACGGCGAGAACCGGCGGCTCAGCCGGAGCTTGACGTTCCCCGCCAAGCTTGCCGGAGCAAAACTTGTCGGGAGCGTCTGCTTCAACGGAACAAACCCTAGGGCTTGCCGGAGCAGACTGCTCCTCAGCACCTCTGGTGTTGATCTTGGGGACCTTCTTGATGGCGGCTTCGGGGAGGTCTGCCGGAAAATAGTCACCAGAAATCAACTTCCTCTTCTTGCTCTGTCCAGTTGATGGCGTTACGGATGGTTGAGTCAGTTTGAGCACAAAGATCCCTGGTTCCACAGATAACTTAAGTGCGGCGCACTTTGACAGGCCATCGGCAATGTCGTTCTGAGCTCTTGGAACATGTTCCATCTATAGGCCGTCAAAGTGCTCTTCTAGCTTTCTCACTTCATCAACGTAAGCTTCCATCAACGGAATCTGATAACTCTTGTTTACTTGGCGGACGACAAGCTGCGAGTCACCCCTGGCAATGAGCTTCTTGATCCCAAGGTCTGCTGCGATCCTGAGACCGGCAAGCAAACCTTCATACTCTGCGGTATTGTTCGTTGCTTGCTCCATGGGAAAGTGCATCTGGACCACGTACTGGAGGTGCTCTCCGGTGGGTGCAACAAGTAGCATGCCCGCACCGGCGCCTTGCAGCGAGAAGGCACCATCAAAGTACATCAGCCACTCTTTGTTTGCTTCCTTGACGGGGATGCTCGTTTCTGGAATTTCTTCATCTGGTGTTGGCGTCCACTCTGCTATGAATTCCAGCAATGCTCTGCTTTGGATAGTTGAAGTGCTCTCAAATTTGTGGCCAAAGCTTGACAGTTCCAGTGCCCACTCGACAATCCTGCCTGTTGCTTCTGGACTCTGCAGTATCCTCTTCAGCGGAAAGCGAGTGACTACTGTGATCTCGTGTGCTTGGAAGTAATGGCGCAGCTTTCTCGAGGCCATGAGAAGGCCGAAAAGCAATTTCTGCACACAAGAATACCTTGACCTAGCCCCCTGCAGAAGGGAACTGACAAAGTAAACTGGGCGCTGCACCATTTTCTTCTGTACCTCCTCATGTGCCTGCGCAGATCCATCTTTGTCAGGACCAGAGCTTGTCGGTAAAGTCCCCTACTTGTCGCTGGATGCATCTGCCGTGGTTGCCGGCTCATCATCCGCCTCCCTCTCCGCTACTAACGCAGCACTAACCACTTGATTGGTTGCCGCTATATACAGCAGCAACTTCTCTTGTGGCTTAGGTGCGACAAGTGTTGGAGTGGAGGACAGGTATCTCTTCAAGTCCTGCAGCGCAGCCTCCGCTTCCGGAGTCCATTTCATTGGACCTGCCTTTTTCAATATTTTGAAAAACGGCAGGGCGCGCTCAGCAGACTTAGAGATAAACCTGCTGAGAGCAGCCACACAACCGGCAAGTCTTCGTACATCCTTGACGCGCTTTGGTGCTTCAATCTGCTCAATGGCCATGATCTTGTCGGGATTGACTTCAATTCCCCGCTGAGACACGAAGAACCCAAGAAGCTTGCCGGAGGGGACTCCAAACACACACTTCTCGGGGTTAAGCTTGAGGTTGATCTTGCGCAGATTTGCAAAGGTTTCGTCTAAATCCTGAATCAGAGTTGCCTTGTCCTTGCTCTTGACCACTATGTCATCCATGTAGGCTTCTACATTTCTGTGCATTTGCGGCTCAAAAGCGTCATGGACTACCCTTGCAAATGTTGAACCAGCATTCTTTAACCCGAAAGGCATCCGTACGAAACAGTATGTGCCACATGGAGTGATGAATGCGGTCTTCTCCTCATCCTCTTCTGCCATGAAAATCTGATGGTATCCTGAGTATGCGTCAAGAAATGAAAGCAAGTCACATCCGGCCGTGGAGTCAACAATCTTGTCAATGCGCGGCAAGGGAAATGGGTCTTTGGGACAAGCTTTATTAACATCGGTAAAGTCGATACAAAGCCTCCATTTCCCGTTTGCCTTGCGCACGACTACAGGATTGGCCAACCACGTAGGATGGAGCACTCCTCTGACAAGGCCTGCTACTTCCAACTTCTTGATTTCTTCTGCGATGAATTCTTGGCACTCCACTACTTGTTTCCTGACCTTCTGCTTGACGGGCCGCGCATGAGGACAGACGGCAAGGTGGTGCTCGATTACTTTCCTGGGAACACCGGGGATGTCAGACGGTTGCCACGCAAACACGTCGACATTCGCCCGCAGGAAAGCAACGAGCGCGCTTTCCTATTTAGGGTCGAGAGTGGCACTGATGGTGAAGGTACCACCAGTGTGGTCCTCCTTGGCGGACACCTTCTTGGTCTCTGGCGGAGCTGCCATTGTCTTCTTATGCTTGCCGGTGGAGCTCGATGGTGCGTCCTCGACGGTAGCGCAGCACTCCGAAGAGGTGCGCTTGCCGGAGTGGGCATCAGAACTCTTGCCAGACTTGGTCTTCTTCTTCCCCTTGGGAGCTTCAACGGCAAGTGACTTGCGATTTGCTGCGGCTGCTGCTTCCCGGTAGATCTTGTTGGTGCAGATAAGAGCATCCTTCTTGTCGCCAGGGACAGAGATGACACTTAACGGGCCTGGCATCTTCAGCATGTTATATGCGTAGTGAGAGGCTGCCATGAATTTGGCGAGCGCTGGACGGCCGAGTATCCCATTGTAAGGCAATGGGAAGTCAGCAACGTCAAAAGTGACCCTCTCAGTTCTGAAGTTCAACTCGCTGCCAAATGTCACCGGCAACGTGATCTTTCCCTTCAGCTTGCTCCTTCCCGGATTGATTCCTTGGAATGTGTCGGTCTCTTCGAGCTCGCTATCAGGGATCTGGAGTTTCTGGAGTACCATGGAGGAGATCAGGTTTAAGCCGGCCCCGCCGTCAACTAGCATCTTAGTGACCTTGAGGTTGCGGATAGTTGGTGAAACCAACATCGGCAAGCACCCGACCGCAGTTACGCGATCAGGGTGGTCCTCAATATCAAAGATGATAGGCGTGCTGGACCACTTCAGAGGCTTGCGTGACTCGACGGGTGGTTCTGCCGCATTGACTTCCCGCACCCACTGCTTGAGCTGGCGGTGTGAAGTATGTAGAGAAGCACCGCCGTCAATGCACAGGACCTCTATGGCTTTCTGAAACTCCTGCTCATCGGTCTCGTCATCATCCATATCTTCATCATCGTCGTCATCTTCATCCTTGTCGCGGCCGCGAGGAGGTCTGTCTCCTTGCCGCTGCTTGGCCTTGCCGTGGCGTCCTCCCCGGCCAGGACGTTTCTTGCCGGATCCTCTAGTACCTTCTTGGGCCTTCTCCTTGTCGCGTCGCTTGTACTCAGCCTTTTGCTGCTCGACAAGCTGCTCAACCATCTTGCAACTCTGGAGATCACGGCCCTTGGTGCGGTGGATCTTGCAGTACTGCTTGTTGGTGCTGTCCCGCTTATCGGCGACCGCCACAGCTTCAGCTTCCTTTGCGCCACCTCCATTGCCGGACTGCTCAACGACTAGCACATCTTTGCCTTTCCTTTTCCTGTTGTTCCGCCGCCGGTTTTTCTTTGCCGGGGCAGCATCCTCGCAGTCAGATCCCCCTGCTCCTGTATTCTCTCCGGGAAGTTTCCTCCCTTCCTCAGCACATGCACACTTGTCGGCCAGGGCATATAGCTCACTGACGTCTCTGATCTTGCACATCGCCACCTCCTCCCGCATGCTGCGGTTTCGCACGTTCTGATGGAACACGCTGATGACCGCGGCAGGGTGGACATCTGGGATGTTGTGCTGCACACGGCTGAATCTCTGAATGTACTTGCGCAGGGACTCTCCTTCCTTCTGGGCGAGCAGATGAAGGTCGCTCTCCTCGCCATGAGGCTTGTGGCCGCCTGTAAAGGCGCCGACAAACTGATGGCATAGGTCTGCCCAGGAGGATATGGAGTTGTCCGGCAAGTGCATGAGCCAGGACCTGACATTGGGCTTGAGCACCAGCGGGAAGTAGTTGGCAAGGATCTTGTCGTCCCGCCCCCCGGCAGCCTGCACTGCGATGGTGTAGATGCTGAGGAACTCCGACGGATGCGACTTGCCGTCGTACTTCTCGGGTACGTCTGGCTTGAAATTCTTTGTGCTGGGCCACTGGACTTGCCGCAGCTCACGAGTGAACGCAGGGCAACCTACCGCGTACGGCAAGTCGCCTGGTTCCCCTGGCGCATGCATGTCGACAGAGGGCCCAGCGCGCTGGTCTGACTGACGCCGCACTTCTCTTCGGTGCTCGATGTGAGTACGAGCGTCTTCTTGCTGTCGTTCGTGAAGAACTTGGCACTGATCGCGACGAGCTCGTGGATCTGATGACGCGGTGGAGTCGTTGTCGAGGTGGATCCGGCGAGTCGGCGATCTTGGCCTTCGGGGTGGAGAGTGCACGGTGGTTGCACCCCCACTGGTTTTGTCGCCATCGGCTCGTGCCTGGCAGTCTTGCCGCGGCTTCGATGTACTCGGCTGCCGTGGAGTGTCGCCGTTGGCGAAGCCGATGAGACTCTGAATGGTGGCCCTCCATTCGTCGATCTTGTCCGCCGTTGGAGGGTAATCCAGGAGCAGTTGAGCTCGTGCCAAAGCTTCTGCTGGAGTGGTGGGTGGCAGTGGCGAATGGTGCGAGGAGCGGGATATGCTCGGACTTCTAACTATGTTAGAAGGAGCAGTATCCCGTCCGGGCGACCGTGTCTTGCTCGTGCCAGCATGTTGGCGTGCATGCCGGTCTTGAGCACCCCGAGATCCACCAGCTCGATTTGGTCCAACGAACGTATGGTACCGCGAGTACCATGACGCTGTCGGTCCTGCGCCTCCTGAGATGGGCGCGGTGCATGTACGGACGCCGAGGTCTGTGCAGCCTTGTCCTTGGACCTGGCAACACCGTGAGCTCCCTCGTCGACGCCCGTTGTTCCGCCGGCATCTACCCCACCACCCGCTTGCTCCGGTGGTGGTGGGATCGATGTGGACGGAGCAGCCACCTCTGAAGCCTTCTTCTTCGGTGGCATGTCGATGAAGAAGATGAAGAAGATGAAGATCTAGCTCGTGTGAATGTCGGATCAGGTTCACTCAATCTCGACGCCCCCTACCTGGCACGCCAAAGATGTCGGGGAGGCTGACCCACGAACACCTATGGGGCCGGCGGACCGAGCCCCTTTCGGTTCGGCGGGGGGCGGAGATCGCGCGAAGAGCAGATCGAGGCGAAGCACACAAGCAGTTTACCCAGCTTTGGATCTCTCCGGAGAGATAATACTCCTACTGCTGCATGTCTGATTGTATTGTGTTCTTGCTCGGGAGCGCTGAGTGCTACAGTACACACCGGCTGCTAACGAGACAGAGCGTGAGTGTTTTCTGGCTTCGAACGCCCCTCTACGTTGCGCATGGGCCTCCTTTTATATGCTCAAGGCGTCACCGACAGGTGGCAACGTAGGCAAGGGTAAAAATGTGTCACATCTCTAATTCTGGTCTGACCTAGGCTAGCTTCATGTGTGCATCATGTTTAAATTCAAATGAAACTTGAATTGAGGAATTTTCAAAAGCCTCAGAAATCCTCTAAAAATAACCAACATTTAAATCTCATCAATGGGTCCAAGAAAATGTTCATGTTATTCTGTAAAAATATTGGCATGAGGTAAAATTCAAACCAATATTTTTGGAATCACATAAATAATTATTTTGGGCCTCTGACTTAAACAAATGACATATTTGAGTTGAATTTATTTCTGTTATATAAGAAATAAAGTTCAAATATTTTTGTAAGTTGCCTGTGACCTTGGACTAGTTCCTGAGGTCACATACAATTTACAGAAAGTTAAAAAAATGATTTGATGTTTTAAATCAAATCAAAACCAATTGCAGAAAATAGAAAACATTAATAAATAGAAAAACCAGAGAGAGAGAGACTACCTGGGGCACTTACCTGGCACCACCAACCGGCCCAGCACTGTAGCTGGCCGGCCCAGCCCACCACCGCCTCCTCCCTGTTGCCTTCCTTCTTGCGCCAGTAGGCAGGGGCGCGTGCCCGACGCGCGTGCACCGCCGCCCGTGCCACCTCCTGATTCCTGCCGCTTTCCCCTCGTTGCCCTGAGCCTCCCTCGCGACGCCACGCAGCCCCGACCGCTCACTCACTCTCTCCCGTGCTTCTTCCCCCCTCCTCCGCTCTCTCCCGCGCCACACCCGAGCGCACCCGACGCCGCCGAGCACCACCGCGGCCACCGACCACCCCTCGCCCTGCAGATGAGCCCAAAAGCTCCGCCACGTCGTCCTCGACCTCCTCGCTGAGCTACACGACGCCGGAAGCCCTAGAACGCTGCCAACGCCATCTTCTTCAACCTCGGTCCGCCGAGATCGCCGGTGACCGCACGCCGTCACCAACCCTTCCCCGAGCCCACCGAGCGTCTCTACATGACCGCTGTGAGCCACTGACCTCCCCCATCCTCTTCATTTCTTTCCCCTTGCATCATAGCGACTGCACCGCGCTCAGCCGCACACGCCGCCACCCGCGCTCGTCGCCGGTGGTGCTCCGGTGACCATATGGTCCGGGGCTTGAGCCCATTGCACTCCCCGCATCGCGTAGGAGCCGTAGGTGCTAGCGCCGCCCCACCTAGGCAACTGCAGCAACGAGCCCGAGCTCGACCGAGCTTCGGCCGCCACCGAGCTCATCGTCGGCGCTTCTCCGGCCACTCCCCGGCCGCGCCACCACCATGGTTGGATGCGGACGAGCATCCGCATCCCGTAGCTGTGCTCCGCGCGCCAAACGGCGCCCTGTAGGCAAATCCCGCGCCGCTCCGCCGCGTCTGGACTCGCCGGTGGCTGGACGCCGGCAAGTTTGACCACTGACCGTTGACTCGGTGGTCCCAGGTTGACCCCCTGGGTCACTGACATGTGGGCCCCAGGCCACTAACTAAACTAGGTTAGTGTTAGTTTAACGCTAATTAAATTTAATTAGTTTAACTAACTACTGACAGAGGGGACCCACTGGTCAGGTTTGACCTCGACCGGGTCAGTTGACCTGCTGAGGTCAGCATGACGCAATGCTGACGCAGTAGTAGGTTTTTCTGGATTTATTCTTTTTCAGGTAATTTCAGAAAATAGTGCAAACTTCTAAAATTCATATAAATTCAACCGTAGCTCCAAATGAGATAATTTATATATGAAAAATGATCAGAAAAATCCAATCTATCCATCTGCACTAGTTTCATGCATGTTAGAGCAACTTAACCCTGCTGTTTAGATGAAATAAGTTAATGCACCTTTATGACTTCATATAATGGGTTTGCATTTGAATCTTTGGTTCAAATGAACTCATTTCAATCTGTTCTAGCTTGCATTAGCCCAAAACACATTCATATTGCCATGTCATAGCACGCATCATATTGTGCATTGCATTGATCGTGTTTCTTCTCTGTTTGTCGGTGTTGTTCCCCCTCGATAGACGTTGTACCGATGTTGTGATCGTTGACACTGATGAAGACTCAATGTTATCTTCAGAAGTGCCAGGCAAGCAAAACCCCCTTGTTCATTCTGATACAATCCCACTCTCTCGCTCCTACTCTATTTTACTACATTAGGACAACAACGATTCATCTGTTACTTGCTGCGGTAGCTGAACCCCTTTATCCTTTGCATGACCTGTCATTCCACAGTAAATAGATGAAACCCACTAGCATGAGTAGGAGTTGTTTGAGCCCTGTTGTGCCTACTCATTCATGCTTGTTTGTCATGCCTGCTACTGCTTAGAGTTGAGTCGGGTCTGATTCATCAAGGATGAATCAGAGGTGTGTGAACATGTCCTACTGTGTGTGAGCTAAGTGTGTGAACACGATTTGGTAAAGGTGTCGGTGGGAGGCCATGTAGGAGTACATGGTGGGTTGTCTCATTGAAGCCGTCCTTAGGAACTGAGTTCTGTGTTTGTGATCCATGATTCAGCTACTACCATGCATTGGGCCCTGAAATATGACCCCGCTCGACTTCTTATTCACCCTTGTCCTCTGTCCAGGAGTTGCAAGTAGTTTCTGGTGTTTGTAGTATGCTAGAGGCCGTGCGCAGCGCTGACCGTAGGGGTGGGCTGTGATGCGGTAGGCACGTGGCACGGTGTACCGGTCGCCCGTTTGGTGTCTCGGGAACCCTGCTCACATCGTTTGGGGCTGTGAGCGAAACTCCGGCCAGATCTCCTCATGGATGGAACCCGAATAGGTGATAAACCTGGACTAGAGACTTGAGTGTTTAGGTAGGTCGTGGTCTACACCCACGTCGGCTTTCGCTTGAAGTCTGCCGAGCACATGTCGTGTGCAGACGCTAAGTGGTGGAAACATGTATGAAGAAGTACACCCCTGCAGGGTTAACATCATCTATTCGAATAGCCGGGTCCGCGGTAAAGGACTTCTGGGTTGCCTATAACAGTTCATAGACAAGTGAAAGTGGATACTCTAAAATACGCAAGATAAGCGTGAGTGCTATGGATGGCGTTCTCGTAGGGAGACGGGAGCGGATCCATAGTGGTGTATTGATTTGGTGAATATGTGGACTCGTGTGCGCCACCTCAAAAGAGTTACTTGCAGTCGTAGTTTAGGATAGCCACTGAGTCAAAGCTGGCTTGCTGCAGTTAAACCCCACCATCCCCTTTGTTGATAATGATGCATATGTAGTTAGTTCTGATGTAAGTCTTGCTGGGTACATTTGTACTCACGTTTGCCTATTTTATGTTTTTGCAGAGAGATTTCGGTCTCGCTAGTAGTTCCCCGTGGACTTCGACGTTTAGCTTGATACCTCAGCTACGATCTTGTGCCCTCGGTAGGATCTGGTAGATAGTCAGGCTTCCAGGCCTTTTTTATTTGTAGATGTCTGTACTCAGACATATTAGCTTCGGCTTGTGCTTTGACTTGTATGCTCTGAATGTTGGGTCGTGAGACCCCTATTTGTAATATCTCGCTCCTTGGAGCCTAATGAATACATACTTGAGCCGTAGAGTCGTGTTGTGATGCCATGTTGTATTTGCACATATCGAGCATATTGTGTGTATGTTATTGAAATGTTGGTATGTGTGGGATCTGACTATCTAGTTGTTTAACTTTAGTAGCCTCTCTTACCGAGAAATGTCTCCTAGTGTTTCCACCGAGCCATGGTAGCTTGCTACTGCTCCGGAACACTTAGGCTGGCCGGCATGTGTCCTTCTTCGTTCCTGTGTCTGTCCCTTCGGGGAAATGTCACGCGATGAATATCGGAGTCCTGTTAGCCCGCTACAGCCCGGTTCACCGGAGTCCTGCTAGCCCAGTGCTACAGCCTGGATTCTCTTGCTGATGACCGACACGATGCTGGGTCATGGATGCCTGTCCCTGTAAGTCTGTGCCACTTTGGGTTTACGACTAGCCATGTCAGCCCGGGCTCCTTATCATATGAATGTTAGCGACACTATCATATACGTGTGCCAAAAGGCGCAAACGGTCCCGGGCAAAGGTAAGGCGACACCCGTGGGAATACCGTGCGTGAGGCCGCAAAGTGATATGAGGTGTTACATGCTAGATCGATGTGGCATTAAGTCGGGGTCCAGACAAAATGGAAAAGGAGTTGCGGTTGGTACAACTACTTGTACAGTGTATCATACCTAACCCTGACGGTAGGGGACAAAGGCATTAAATGCCCGTCTGCATCACCCAAACAGTGCAAAAAGGGACAGTCAGGGGCGCCACCGCCTGCCATGATGGCAATCTTGTCAGCGTCGCTTGCCACCTCGCACCGCTGGCTGCACAGCCTCTCACCACGCGCGCCTGGAAAGGTCCCAGGGCAACACGTTGATGGATGTGCTGGAGCGTGGGTACAGAGTGGTCGCTTGCCGCGGCAAGCGCCTTGCCGCGGTCGTTGTCTTGCCGCGTCCGGAAGCTTGTCGCTCACCGGGCCTTGTCGAGACACGTGGCGCGTCGCGGCAAGTTTCTTGAGATGCCTCGGTTGGCCTTCCCGGCAAGCTCCTCTTGCCGGGGTCTTGTCTCCTTGGCTTTGAATACTTTGTTCTTGAATGGCTCCAAAGGAACCACGGAGGACCTTGGTGGTCACCCGGCAAGCCTTGCCGTGGGGTGCTGCGACTGCCCGTGCACAAGTTCGGGATACTAGGGTACCCCTACTCTAGTACACCGACAGCGTGCGTAGTCGAAAAAGCCGAATCCCTCTCCTGTATGCCTCAGGCCTCCTTTTATAGGAAAAAGGGGATGCCACAGTGGCACACAGGAGGTAGAAAGTGCATGCGGTGGCTGAGTCTATCCTCTGGCACCGTCGGACAAACGCATTTAATGCGCTGCCGATGTGCCCTTCTTGTTGTGGCCGCTTCACCTTGCTTCGACACACGTCCAGGCCAGCGCGGTGTGCGGTGCCATGTAGGCTAGCAGGCTGGTGAGCTGGTGCGGTGGTAGGGTCTTCACAAAGATCTGCATGCCATCACGCAGGTGCTTGCCGAGCTGGTCTCGGGGCCGCACGTCGCCACGTAGGTGCTCACCTGGCTGGCTGGGCTGGCAGCTGCATGGGAACGGCGGTGGAGCCTTGGCGGGCACGGGCCTCGACGCGGCCCCGCTGATGTCCTCGGCAAGAATCTTGTCAGGGCCCCGGCAAGGGTCTTGCCGCCGCACTGTGGTCGTCCCCAGCAAGGATCTTGCCGGAGGTCTCGTGGATTTCCTTGGCAAGGATCTTGCCGAGGATCGTCGTCTTCTGGTCCTTGTCTGATCTTGTGTGTTTATGATCTTCACGAAGATCTGCATGCTACCATGGAGGCGCCTCCCGAGCCTTGGTTCCAATGTGGTTGATGGCGTTGGGACCCTTGGGCTCAAGGGTGGCGTGCTCTGCTGGCGTTGGGCAAGTTGCCCCGGCAAGGCTCTTGCCGGGGCTGCGGAGGCCGCCCCGACAAGGATCTTGCCGGGGGAGTCCACCTCGCCCTCTCCGCTCCTTGTGTCTCTAGTCTTGGTGTTGCCTTGGTTTTCTTGTGGCCTCTGCTTTCCTCCCCTGCTCTGCTAAGTGTGGTCGTGGGCGCATCTCTGACTGCCCGTGCACAAGTAAAGGGGTACAAAGCAGAGCCCCTACTTTTGTACACCGACACCTGGACCCAATACCTTGCTTTTGCCTTTGTCAGCATAGGTGATATGCTTCAGATGAGATGGAGATAAAGCAGTATCCATCAATAAGTTCCTGTCATCGATCATGTGATTTGTACATCCACTGTCGAGGACCCACTCAGTAGCTTTGTATTGTTCATCCTGTAGATGAATTAGTGCAACTTACGAACCCATATACTTCCCAAGTGAAGAATATGATATCAATTTCATCAACAGTAACAGATATAGCAATATGAGGACGTGAGAAATGAATAATTCATTTCTTCATGATTAGCTTGCGTCCATTCAAGCAAATTCAGGTCTCCAGCAAATTCTTCAGACGATTAAGTTCGTCTGGAGACCTGACCCTGCATAAGAGATTAGTTCTTTTTCTTCACCACCCACATCTGGAGGGGTGGCAAAGAGTTCATTATTCTGCGAGCTTCATAAGAAAAAGATGGCATTGAAGCCAGTGCACTTCGTTTCACAGAACAGGGGTTAGGATAAGCATATGAATAAGCAGAGAAATTCTTCGAGGACTTATGAACATAATGATTTCAAGAATAATGCACATATTCATAGCCTTTAGACTTTCCTTGCAAAACAGAAGTGTTAGCACGATGATGATCATATGAGGATTTTGATCCACGTGAGGAATTTGATCCAGATGAAGAATTTGATCCGGGGTTCCTAGTATTCATAGGTGGTGTCATGGTGACATTCACCTGAAGATTTTCAACGCACCTTTTGGGAACCCAGATTTTCTTCATAGGGGGACCATTCCTACAGTTAGTTCCAACATATCGAGCAAATACTTCACCATTCTGATTCTTGAACAGTTTATAGTTGGAGTCAAATGACTCATCATAGGAATATGAAGATTCACAATTAAAGCCAGATAAAGTGCATGGATCTACAAAAGGTCCTTTCTCAGCAGCCCATGAGGTTTTGGGGTACTGCTCAGGTTTCCAGTAGGTCCCATCAGCATTGAGTTTCCTCTCAAAGGCAATACCCTCTTTCCTAGGGTTCCTGTTCAAGATCTTCTTTTTGAGCACATCACAAAGAGTCTGATGCCCTTTGAGGCTTTTGTATATGCCTGTCACATACAATTCCTTCAACCCTGCATTATCGTCAATGATACTTGTGGTATCCTCCGATGAGGAATTTGTGACCATAGAGACAGTTGAAGAATTTGCAGCAATAGAAGCATTTGAACATTCAGGTGAAGAATTAGCAGATTCACGCTCAATGCATTTCAGACATGGTGGAATAAATTCTTCCCGAGCGGAACTGATCTGTCGAGCAAGCAATGAACCATTTTCCTTTTGAAGATCTTCATAACTCACTTTTAATTTCTCAAGATCTTGCTTTCTCTGAAGAAATTCAAAGGAAAGCTTCTCATGATCAGATAAGAGAGTGTTATGATGATTATGAAGGTTGTCAAACTTTAGACTGAAGTCTCTGAAGATTATCAGTCAAAGTCTTAGTTCGATTCAATTCCTCACCCAACAGGTCATCGCTTTTGTCTAGCAGATTTTGAATCTTTTCCAAAGCCTTTTGTTTTTTAACAGGAATTTTAGCCAGTTTGGAATAGCTAGGTTTGAGATTGTCATCAGATTCATCCTCACTGGATTCAGAGGGGGAATGTTTGAGTACCTTGGCACCTTTTTCCATGAAGCAATAGGTGGGAGCATAGTCATCGACGCTCTTGTTAGTAGAGTTGGGGAGGTCATTTTCTTCATTGTTGAAGATGGACTTCTGATGTAAGTAGTAGTGAGGGCCAGACTCGCCACACCAGAGTCTGACTCATCAGATTCGTCCCTTCCACATTTTCCATAGATTCAGCTTCAGAGTTCATTTCCTTGCCAATAAATACCCGTGCCTTCTTGGAACTGCTCTTCTTGTGAGATGAAGACTTTGAAGATTTTGATGACAAGGACTTTGAAGATTTCTTATTCTTCTTTGAGTCATCAGAATCATGATATTTGTACTTTTCTTCTTTGATTCCTTTTCCCACATAGGTCAATCAGACATGTAGTGACTAGGTTTCTTGCATTTGTGGAAAGTCCTCTTTTTGTAGTCACGAGATCAGGAATCATCACTTCCTAAAGATTTTCTAAAGCGACCACGGCGAGAGAACTTCTAGAATTTCTTCATGAGCAATGCTAGCTCCTGGCTCAGTTCTTCAGGGTCACCAAGGCTGCTACCAGAATCTTCACCTTCAGATTCAGAGATTGCCTTGGCCTTCAGTGCACGTGATCTTCTAAAGCTCGGTCCATAGAGGATATCAGCAAGCTGGAACTCATGAGTGTTTAGGCTCTTGAGGATATCAGCGAGATCTAGAGACTTGTAACCAGCTCGCTCTTAAATCATCAGTGCAAGAGTATCGAATGAGGAATCAAGTGATCTCAGCAATTTCTTCACCACCTCATGGTCGGTGATGTCAGTGGCACCAAGTGCTTGAAGCTCATTTGAGATGTCAGTGAGGTGATCAAAGGTTTGATGAACATTTTCGTTGTTGAGTCTTTTGAAGCGGTTGAAGAGATTGCAAAGAACATTAACTCGGGAGTCACGTTGAGTGGAGACTCCTTCGTTGACCTTGGACAGCCTACCCCAAATCAGCTTAGCAGTTTCCAAAGCACTCACTCTACCGTAATGTGCTTTGCTCAGATGGCCACATATGATATTCTTCACTTGAGAATCGAGTTGCTTGAATCTATTCAAATCGGTAGCATTCACAGATGGAGTGATTGAGGGAACACCATTTTCCACAACATACCAGAGATTGTTATCAATTGCCTCAAGATGCATGCGCATCTTGTTCTTCCAGTAGGGGTAGTCCGTCCCATCGAAGGTAGGACACCCAGCCGAGACCTTGATCATTCCTGCATTAGACCTAACTAGAACTCTAGGTGGTTAAACCAAAATCACACAGAACAAGGGAGTACCTTGCTCTGATACCAATTGAAAGTGGGTTATATCGACTAGAGGGGGGGTGAATAGGCGATATTTACAAATTCGTCACTGAGGAATTTCTAGGTGAAGAAATTCCTAAGCAACGACACACTAGCAGCAGAATAAGTACTCAGGTATAAGCATAACAGAGCAACAACATAGTCATCATGATGAAATGAAAACAAGCACAGAGTACAGAAAGCGTGAAAACAGGATAAGCAGGCTGAAGACTATATGACTGAAGAAATTGGATTGAGGAAATAGAGAAAGTCTTCAGTAAAAGTCTTCAAACAGTAATGATCAGGTTCATCAACACATGAATAAGGAAATGAAAGGGTTGAGAAAACAGAACCAGTTGGCTTGGTGAAGATAATGATTTGGTAGACCAGTTCCAACTGCTGTGACAGTTGTACGTCTGGTTGGAGCGGCTGAGTATTGAAACTCGAGTACACACAGTCCCAGACACACAGTCCTCACCGTATTCTCCTTGAGCAAAAGTCACAAAGACCTCACCCAACACTCGTGGTAAGTCTTCACAGGTGACTTCCAAACCTTCACAGACTTGGTCACTCGGTGATCCACAATTCCTCTTGGATGCTCAGACCATGACGCCTAACCGTCTGGAGGATACACAATCCTCAAAGGTAACAAGCGTCGGTTCCACACAGGAACAATCTCTTCAGTGATGCTCAATCACTTCGAGTTTTTAGGTGTTTTGGTTTTCGGTTTTCCTCACTTGATGATTTTTGCTGAAAGTCCTTGGAGGATGGGATGCTCTTAATGACAAGTGTCAGTTTCTCGCACAGCATCCAACTAGCAACTGGTTGTAGGGAGCGGCTAATTATAGCCTAGGGAGCAGCTTGACATGATAAGACATAAATGCCCTTCAATGATATGAACGTTAGGTGGGGTAGATATTTTGGGACAGCTGGCGCGTTGCACAGCAACGGTCGGATATTTGAGGTTCAAATTCCTCAGGGCTACCATGTTCCTCGCTGTGTAGGCAATCCGCATTGGTGAATTCCTAACTCCTCTGTCAGAACAAATTTCTCAAAGACCAGAAGATCTTCGTCTCTATCACTGAAGAAATTGACTGAACTGATATGAGATTTCCAATGGCTTCACTCGAAAGGATTGGGTAGGTGCAGGATTTTGAGATGAGCATCACTTGGAAATCATTTTCCTTAGTATTACCTTGACCCCCTTTAACATACGGTGTTTTCTATGACTCAAGAAAGTCTTCATGAATCCTCGCATGAGGAAAGTCAACAAGGATTACCAAATTCCATTGATGGAGCATACGTTGAGGAAGTGAGAAGGCTGGAGGAGCTCTTTGACTGATTAAAAATAGAGCACGTACCCCGTGAGGAAAACAACATTGTTGATCATCTGTCAAAGTGCGCTGCGCAGAAGCTTCCTGTGGAACCCGAAAATTTTGTTCTCCATCTTACTCAGCCCTCCGTATCCCCGGCAACAATGGCCCGGAAGAGGAGGAAATTGGACTCCGGCAAGCCTCTCCCGGTAGATACTCCCGGGGCTCCCGGCAGAGAGCTTCATGGGAACAACTCCCCTTCACCTGCTGAGCTACCCCCTCCCACCAGACCACCGGTCTTCATGGTCGAAGGGTGTGCTCCCACGAAGGAGGAGGTGCCGTTGATCCTCGTGGCTGAGCCCCAGGCTCCAACTTGGGAATGACACATAGCTCATTTCCTCCAAATCGGAGAACTTCCCGAAGAGCAAGAAGAGGCTGAAAGAGTAGCCTGGAGGGCCTGATAGGTCTCCAATGTATCTATAATTTTTTATTGTTCCATGCTATTATATTATATGTTTTGGATATTTTATATGCATTAATATGCTATTTTATATAATTTTTGGGACTAACCTATTAACCTAGAGCCTAGTGCTAGTTCCTGTTTTTCCCCCTATTTTAGAGTTTCGCAGAAAAGGAATACCAAATGGAGTCCAAACGGAATAAAACCTTCACCATGATTTTTCTTGGACCAGAAGACAACCAGGAGACTTGGAGATGAAGCCGGAGGAGCCAGGAGGCGGCCACAAGAACGGAGGGCGCACCCCCACCCTTGTGGGCCCCCCGTGCACCTCCTGACCTATGTATTCCCATATATACCCAAACCACAAGAGACATCCACGAAAACACTTCTCCACCACCGCAACCTTCTGTACCAGTGAGATCCCATCAAGGGACCTTTTTCGGCACCCTATCGGAGGGGGATTCGATCACGGGGGGCTTCTACATCAATACCATTGCCCTTCCAATGAAGCGTGAGTAGTTTACCACAGACCTACGGGTCCATAGCTAGTAGCTAGATGGCTTCTTCTCTCTCTTTGATTCTCAATACCATGTTCTTCTTGAGGTTCTTGGAGATCTATCCGATGTAATAATTTTGCGGTGTGTTTGCCGAGATTCGATGAATTTTGGATTTACGATCAACTTATCTATGAATATTATTTGAATCTCCTCTGAATTCTTTTATGCATCGTTTGATATCTTTGTAATTCTGTTCGAACTATCAGTTTGGTTTGGCCAACTAGATTGGTTTTTCTTGCAATGGGAGAAGTGCTTAGCTTTGGGTTCAATCTTGTGGTGTCCTTTCCCAGTGACAGTAGGGGCAGTGCTACCTCTTGAGCACTACGTTGGCTTTCTCTTGAAGAGGAAAGGGTGATGCAGGAAAGTAGTGTAAGTATTTCCCTCAGTTTTTGAGAACCAAGGTATCAATCCAGTAGGAGGCTACACGCAAATCCCTCATACGTACACAAACAAATAAGAACCTTGCAACCAACGCGAGAAAGGGGTTGTCAATCCCTTCACGCCCACTTGCAAAAGTGAGATCTGATAGAGATAATAATAAGATAAATATTTTTTGTATTTTTATGATGTAGATTGGAAAGTAAAGATTGCAAAATAAAATAGATCAGAAACTTATATGATGGAAAATAGACCCGGGGGGCATAGGTTTCACTAGTGGCTTCTCTCAAGATAGCATAAATATTACGGTGGGTGAACAAATTACTGTCGAGCAATTGATAGAAAAGTGCATAGTTATGAGAATATCTAGGCATGATCATGTATATAGGCATGACGTCCGCGACAAGTAGATCGAAACGATTCTGCATCTACTACTATTACTCCACACATCGACCGCTATCCAGCATGCATCTAGAGTATTAAGTTCATAAGAACAGAGAAATGCATTAGGCAAGATGACATGATGTAGAGGGATAAACTCAAGCAATATGATATAAACCCCATCTTTTTATCCTTGATGGCAAAAATACAATACGTGCCTTGCTACCCCTGCTGTCACTGGGAAAGGACACCGCAAGATCGAACCCAAAGCTAAGCACTTCTCCCATTGCAAGAAAGATCAATCTAGTAGGCCAAACCAAACGGATAATTCGAAGAGACTTGCAAAGATAACCAATCATACATAAAAGAATTCAGAGGAGATTCAAATATTTCTCATAGATAAACTTGATCATAAACCCACAATTCATCGGATCTCGACAAACACACCGCAAAAGAATTACATCGAATAGATCTCCAAGAAGATCAAGGAGAACTTTGTATTGAGATCCAAAGAGAGAGAAGAAGCCATCTAGCTAATAACTATGGACCCGAAGGTCTATGGTAAACTACTCACACTTCATCGGAGAGGCTATGGCGTTGATGTAGAAGCCCTCCATGATCGGTTCCCCCTCCGGCGGAGCACCGGAAAAGGCCCCAAGATGGGATCTCACAGGTACAGAAGGTTACGGCGGTGGAAATAGGGTTTCGTTGTGCTCCTCGATGTTTTCAGGGTATAAGAGTATATATAGGCGAAGGAAGTTGGTCAAAGGAGCCACGAGTGGCCCACGAGGGTGGGGGGCGCGCCGACCCCCTGGGGCGCACCTCCCTGCCTTGTGGCCGCCTTGTTTATTTCTTGACATCCACTCCAAGTCTCCTGGATTGCGTTTGTTCCAAAAATAACTCTCCCGAAGATTTCATTCCGTTTGGACTCCGTTTGATATTCCTTTTCTGCGAAACACTGAAATAGAAAAAAAGTAGCAATTTGGGCTGGGCCTCCGGTTAATACGTTAGTCCCAAAAATAATATAAAAGTGTATAGTAAAGCCCATTAAACATCCAAAACAGGTAATATAATAGCATGGAACAATCAAAAATTATAGATACGTTGGAGACGTATCAAGCATCCCCAAGCTTAATTACTTCTCGTCCTCGAGTAGGTAAATGATAAAAACAGAATTTTGGATGTGGAATGCTACCTAGCATAATTCTCAATGTAATTTTCTTTATTGTGGCATGAATGTTCAGATCCAAATGATTCAAGATAAAAGTTTAGTATTGACATAAAAATGGTAATACTTCAAGCATAGTAACAAAGTAATCATGTCTTATCAAAATAACATAGCCAAAGAAAGGTTATCCCTACAAAATCATATAGTTAGGCCATGCTTCATTTTCGTCACACAAAATACTCCCATCATGCACAACCCTGGTTTCATCCAAGCAATTGGTTCATACTTTTTAACACGCTTCAGCTTTTTCAACCCTCACGCAATACATGAGCGTAAGCCATGGATATAGAACTATGGGTGGAATAGAATATGATGATGGAGGTTGTGTGGAGAAGACAAAAAGGAGAAAGTCTCACATTGACGCGGCTAATCAATGGGTTATGGAGATGCCCATCAACTGATGTCAATGCGAGGAGTAGGGATTGCCATGCAACGGATGCATTAGAGCTATAAATGTATGAAAGCTCAACAAAAGAAACTAAGTGGGTGTGCATCCAACTCGATTGCTCACGAAGACCTAGGGCATTTTGAGGAAGCCCATCATTGGAATATACAAGCCAAGTTCTATAATGAAAAATTCCCACTATTTTATGAAAGTGACAACATAGGAGACTCTCTATCATGAAGATCATGGTGCTACTTTGAAGCACACGTGTGGAAAAAGGATAGTAACATTATCCCTTCTCTCTTTTTCTCTCATTTTTTTCTTTCTTTTTTTCTTTCTTTTTTTGTTTGGGCTTCTTTGGCCTCTTTTTTTATTTGGGCTTCTTTGGCCTCTTTTATTTTTCACAAAGTCCGGAGTCTCATCCCGACTTGTGGGGGAATCATAGTCTCCATCATCCTTTCGTCACTTGGGACAATGCTCTAATAATGAAGATCATCACACTTTTATTTATTTACAACTCAAGAATTACAACTCAATACTTAGAACAAAATATGACTCTATGTGAATGCCTCCGGCTGTGTACCAGGATATGAAATGAACCACGAGTGACATGTATGAAAGAATTATAAAGGTAGCTTTGCCACAAATACGATGTCAACTACATGATCATGCAAAAGAAATATGACAATGATGGAGCGTGTCATAATAAACGGAATGGTGGAAAGTTGCATGGCAATATATCTCGGAATGGCTATGGAAATTCCATAATAGGTAGGTATGGTGGCTGTTTTGAGGAAGATATAAGGAGGTTTATGTGTGATAGAGCGTATCGTATCATGGGGTTTGGATGCACCGGCGAAGTTTGCACCAACTCTCAAGGTGAGAAAGGGCAATGCACGGTACCGTAGAGGCTAGCAAATTGTGGAAGGGTAAGAGTGCGTATAATCCATGGACGCACATTAGTGATAAAGAACTCATATACTTATTGCAAAAGTTTATTAGCCCTCGAAGAAAAGTACTACTACGCATGCTCCTAGGGGAAGGGTTGGTAGGAGTTAACCATCGCGCGATCCCGACCTCCACTCATAAGGAAGGCAATCAAAAGAACACCCCATGCTTCAAATTTGCCACACAACGTTCACCATACGTGCACACTATGGGACTTGCCAACTTTAACACAAGTATTTCTCAATTTCATAATTACCCAACTAGCATGACTCTAACATTACCACCTTTATATCTCAAAGCAATTATCAAGTATCAAATTTATCATAGTATTCAATGCACTTTATATGATAGTTTTTATTATACCCAACTTGGATGCCCATCATATTAGGACTAATTTTATAACCAAAGCAAATACCATGCTGTTCTAAAAGACTCTCAAAATAATATAAGTGAAGCATGAGAGATCAATAATTTCTACAAAATAAAACCACCGCAGTGCTCTAAAAAGTATATAAGTGAAGCACTAGAGCAAAATTATCTAGCTCAAATGATATAAGTGAAGCACATAGAGTATTCTAATAAATTCCGATTCATGTGTCTCTCCAAAAATGTGTGTACAGCAAGTATGATTTTGGTAAACTAAAAAGCAAATACTCAAATCATACAAGATGCTCCAAGAAAAACACATATCATGTGGTGAATAAAAATATAGCATCAAGTAAAGTTACCGATGGACGAAGACGAAAGAGGGGATGCCTTCCGGGGCATCCCCAAGCTTAGGATTTTGGTTGTCCTTGAATTTTACCTTGGGGTGCCTTGGGCATCCCCAAGCTTAGGCTCTTTCCACTCCTTATTCCATAATCCATCAAATCTTTACCCAAAACTTGAAAACTTCACAACACAAAACTCAACAGAAAATCTCATGAGCTCCGTTAGCAAGATAAAACAAACCACCACTTTAAGGTACTGTAATGAACTCATTCTTTATTTATATTGGTGTTAAACCTACTGTATTCCAACTTATCTATGGTTCATACCCCCCTATACTAGCCATAGATTCATCAAAATAAGCAAACAACACACGAAAAACAGAATCTGTCAAAAACAGAACAGTCTGTAGTAATCTGTAACTTTCAAATACTTCTGGAACCTTAAAAATTCTAAAAAAAATTGGAAGTCCTAGGAAATGTGTCTATTAATATTATTCAAAAAGAATTAACTAAAAATCACGTATCTGTGATTTATTAAAATTATTCTTGTGCACGCAAAAGTTTCTGTTTTTCAGCAAGATCACATTAACTATCACCCAAGATGATCCTATAGGTTCTACTTGGCACAAACACTAATTAAAACATAAAACCACATCTAAACAGAAGCTAGGTGAATTATTTAATACTAAACAGGATCAGAAATGAAATAACAAAAATAAAATTGGGTTGCCTCCCAACAAGCGCTATCGTTTAACGCCCCTAGCTAGGCATAAAAGCGAGAATAGATCTAAGTATTGCCATAATGATAAGGTAAATCATGAAAACTCATCTCATATTCCCTAAGTTCAGCAGCAAGTTTTCTTTGTGGCAAGAAAGAGTAATCAAAAGGGCTAAATTTAATGGGACAGAAGTCCCCAAGATCAAGCTCGGGAGGTATGGGTTCCTCCTTTGGCCCCTCATATTGCACAACCAATTCATCATTATAAGCATTCTTTTGGCAAAAAGTCATTAGCCTTTTCTCAAGAGAAAATCCTAACCCATTGTTTTGAATAGAAAAATCATCATTAAGTTCAGAGATTCTATCAACTAGAACATCGGTAGGAACCTTTTTTCTAAGGTTTTCATTATAAGCAACATGATCTAAAGATTGTAAACACATTATGTCTTCTTGATTAAGTAGGATCGCCTCTATGGGAGGACGACCACCGTCCACCCTACGCAAAAATTTCTTTTGCTTCTTTCATTATAAATCTGAACTCATGTGCCAAAAAGATAGTAGCTGCACGCTTAACAGAAGAATGCTCAATATTGGAAAATTCTAGGAAAATCCTTTGTATGCAAGGATGCATATGCATAAACTGTCTTTCAAGTTCAACTATAAGCAAGGATATAGCATCCACAAGACTACTAGTTCTATGAAAAATAGATCCACCCATAGCGGGCAAAGCACCGACACAAGTAAAGAAATCTTGAGTAACCCCTTTTCCAATAATATTACCACTACCGATTCGAAACTTTTTAGTATGTAAGATGGTGGATTCTTCAACAGGATCATCAAAAGCATCAAAGTTTCCCATGTTATTACTATCGTCCTTATCAACGATAACCCCCCTCAGTTTCAGACATAGTGGCAGCAAATACAAGAAGCAAGCGAGAAAGAGGTGAACGGGAAAGAGAGGGTGAATAAAACGGCAAGGCTGAAGTGGGGGGGGGAGAGGAAAATGAGAGGCAAATGGAAAATAATGTAATGCGAGGGATAAGAGTTTGTGATGGGTACTTGGTATGTCTTGACTTGTGCGTAGACCTCCCCGACAATGGCGCCAGAAATCCTTCTTTCTACTTCTTGAGCATTGTGGTTGGTTTTCCCTTAAAGAGGAAAGGGTGATGCAGCAAACTAGCGTAAGTATTTCCCTCAGTTTTTGAGAACCAAGGTATCAATCCAGTAGGAGGCTACACGCAAATCCCTCGTACCTACACAAACAAATAAGAACCTTGCAACCAACGCGATAAAGGGGTTGTCAATCCCTTCATGGCCACTTGCAAAAGTGAGATCTGATAGAGATAATAATAAGATAAATATTTTTTGTATTTTTATGATGTAGATTGGAACGTAAAGATTGCAAAATAAAATAGATCAGAAACTTATATGATGGTAAATAGACTTGGGGGCCATAGGTTTCACTAGTGGATTCTCTCAAGAAAGCATAAGTATTATGGTGGGTGAACAAATTACTGTCGAGCAATTGATAGAAAGGAGCATGGTTATGAGAATATCTAGGCATGATCATGTATATAGGCATGACGTCCGCGACAAGTAGATCGAAACGATTCTGCATCTACTACTATTACTCCACACATCGGCCGCTATCCATCATGCATCTAGAGTATTAAGTTCATAAGAACAGAGTAACTCATTAGGCAAGATAACATGATGTAGAGGGATAAACTCAAGAAATATGATATAAGCCCCATCTTTTTATCCTCGATGGCAACAATACAATACGTGCCTTGCTGCCCCTGATGTCACTGGGAAAGGACACCGCAAGATTGAACCCAATGCTAAGCACTTCTCCCATTGCAAGAAAGATCAATCTAGTAGGCCAAACCAAACCGATAATTCGAAGAGACTTGCAAAGATAACCAATCATAGATAAAAGAATTGAGAGGAGATTCAAAGATTTCTCATAGATAAACTTGATCGTAAACCCACAATTCATCGGATCTCGACAAACACACTGCAAAAAGAATTACATGAAATAGATCTCCAAGAATATCAAGGAGAACTTTGTATTGAGATCCAAAGAGAGAGAGAGAAGAAGCCATCTAGCTAATAACTATGGACCCGAAGGTCTATGGTAAACTACTCACACTTCATCGGAGAGGCTATGGCATTGATGTAGAAGCCCTCTGTGATCGATTCCCCCTCCGACGGAGCGCCGGAAAAGGCCCCAAGATGGGATCTCACGGGTACAGAAGGTTGCGGCGGTGGAAATAGGGTTTCATGGGGCTCCTCGATGTTTTCAGTGTATAAGAGTATTTATAGGTGAAGGAAGTTGGTCAGGGGAGCCATGAGGGGCCCACGAGGGTGGGGGGCGGGCCCACCCCCCTGGGGCGCGCCTCCCTGCCTCGTGGCCGCCTCATTTCTTTCTTGACGTCCACTCCAAGTCTCCTGGATAGCGTTTGTTCCGAAAATAACTCTCCAGAAGGTTTTATTCCGTTTGGACTCCCTTTGATATTCCTTTTCTGCGAAACACTGAAACAGGCAAAAAACAGCAATTTGGGCTGGGCCTCCGGTTAATAGGTTAGTCCCAAAAATAATATAAAAGTGTATAGTAAAGCCCATTAAACATCCAAAACAGGTAATATAATAGCATGGAACAACAAAAAATTATAGATACGTTGGATACATATCAGGCAGCAAGGCACGTATTGTATTGTTGCCATCGAGGATAGAACGATGTGGTTTTCATCATATTGCTTGAGTTAATTCCTCTACATCATGTCATCTTACTTAATGTGTTACTCCGTTCTTTATGAACTTAATACTCTAGATGCATGCTGGATAGCGGTCGATGTGTGGAGTAATAGTAGTAGATGCAGAATTGTTTCGGTCTACTTGACACGGATGTGATGCCTATATTCATGATCATTGCCTTAGATATCGTCATAACTTTGCGCTTTTCAATCAATTGCTCGGTAGTAATTTGTTCACCCACCGTATTATTTTCTATCTTGAGAGAAGCCTCTAGTGAAACCTATGGCCCCTGGGTCTATTTTCCATCATATAAGTTTCCGATCTACTATTTTGCAATCTTTTACTTTCCGATCTATAAATCAAAAATACCAAAAATATTTACTTTATCGTTTATCTATCTCTGTCAGATCTCACTTTTTCAAGTTACCGTGAAGGGATTGACAACCCCTTTATCGCGTTGGGTGTAAGTTTGTTTGATTGTTTGTCCAGGTATTCGCTGATTTGTGCATTGTCTCCTATTGGATTGATATATTGGTTCTCAAAATGAGGGAAATACTTATCTCTACTTTGCTGCATCACCCTTTCCTCTACAAGGGAAAAACCAATGCAAGCTCAAGAAGTAGCCAGAAGTATTTCTGGTGCCGTTGCCGAGGAGATCTATGCCAAGTCAAGACATACCAAGTACCCATCATAAACCTCATCTCTTGCATTACATTATTATTCATTTGCCTCTCATTTTCCTCTCCCCCATTTCTAAAATGATTTCCCAAAAGATTTTTCTTTTTCGTCGCCCTTCTTCTGTTCGATCTTTTGTTGGCTTGTGTTACCGTGTGCCTCCTTTTTGGTTGAATCTTTGCTTGCTAAAAGTTTATGGATCCTCGTCCACTTGCTAATATTTTTAAGAGATTCGATTATGACGAACCAATTGCTAGTCAGTTGAGTGCACTAGATTATCTTTATGAGGTTTTGCTTGAAATTTGTGAATCTAAAAATTGTGATGAGGTGTTGAAAGAAGAAATTCATGAAGTGATTCACGATAGCTCCTTTAACGAAAAGCATGATTGCAATGATATTACTATAAATTCTATTAATCTCAATTGTGTTAATGATATGCAAAACCCTAAGCTTGGGGATGCTATTTTTGCTATGTCCTCTACTTATTGCAATGATCATGATTGGGTTGATAATGATTCTTATGATCTTGAAAATTTATTTAAGCCCCATAATGAATATGTTTGCTATAATATTGAAAGTGGGTTTGGAAGAGTGTCAACTTTTGGAAATAATGATCCCACTACTTTGGAGTATAATCAATCTTATGAAATTTTTGATAAAAGTGGGTTTGGAGAGGTCATGACTTTAGTTAATGTTGATCTCACTATTTTGGAAGAGTGTCAACTTCGCATGCATGTGGTCGTGTTGAGAATATGTTATGTAATAGCTATATTGTTGAATTTTCTTATGATCCTACATGTAATTATTATGAGAGAGGGAAATATTGTGGTAGGAAGTTTAATGTTACTAAATTACCTCTCTTCGTGTTGAGATTGCTATCGTCTCTTTCTTCTTCCTTGCATATGCTAGTTTTTGCTTGCCTTGATAATTTGTTTGCTTATAAGATGCCTATGCATAGGAAGTATGTTAGATTTATATGGGTTTTTCACATGCTACATGATGCTCTCTTCGTGTTTCAATTGCTATCTTTCACGTGAGCATCATCGAAATCTCAATGCCTAGCTAAAAGGCTTTAAAAAAAGCGCTCGTTGTGAGACAACCCAATATTTTTCCTTGCTGTTTTCCAACAAATAATTCATCTAGCCTCTGGTTAGATGTGGTTTTGTGTTTTAATTAGTGTTTGTTCCAAGTAAGACCTTTGGGATAGCTTATAATGATATCTGTTTTGATCTTGCTGAGAAACAGAAACTTTTGCGCCCAGGATTTTTTTTCATAATTCACAAAAGTGTGATTTTGATCTGATTCTTTTAGCATATGATTGGTACACAAATTTTCCAAGTTGTCCTAATTTTTCAGAATTTTTGGAGTTACATAAGTATTCGAGAGTTACATATTACTACAGACTGTTCTATCTTTGACAGTGTTTTCTATGTGTTGTTTGCTTATTTTGATGAATCAATGGGTAATATTGGGGGGTATGAACCACGGAAAAGTTGGAATACAGTAGATATTACACCAAATAAATAAACAATGAGTTCACAACAGTACCCAAAAGTGGTGATTTATTTTATTACACTAACGGAGCTTATGAGATTTTTTGTTGAGTTTTGTGTTGTGAAGTTTTCAAGTTTTGGGTAAGGATTTGATGGACTATGGAATAAGGAGTGGCAAGAGCCTAAGCTTGGGGATGACCAAGGCACCTCAAGGTAATATTCAAGGACAACCAAGAGCCTAAGCTTGGGGATGCCCCGGAAGGCATCCCCTCTTTCGTCTTCGTCTATCGGTAATTACTTTACTTGAGGTTATATTTTTATTCACCACATGATATGTGTTTTGCTCGGAGCATCTTGTATGATTTGAGTCTTTGATTTTTAATTTGCCAAAATCATCCTTGCTGTACACACCTTTTGAGAGAGACATGCATGAATCGTGATTTATTAGAATACTCTATGTGCTTCACTTATATCTTTTGAGCTAGGCAATATTGCTCTAGTACTTCACTTATATCTTTTTAGAACACGGCGATGGTTTTATTTTATAGAAATTGATGAACTCTCATGCTTCACTTATATTATTTCGAGAGTCTTTAAACAGCATGGTAATTTGCTTTGGTTATAAATTTAGTCCTAATATGATAGGCATCCAAGAGAGATATAATAAAAACTTTCATATAAAGTGCATTGAATACTATGAGAAGTTTGATTCCTTATGATTGTTTTGAGATATGAAGATGGTGATATTAGAGTCATGCTAGTGAGTAATTGTGAATTTGAGAAATACTTGTGTTAAGGTTTGTGAGTCCCGTAGCATGCACATATGGTGAACCGTTATGTAATGAAGTTGGAGCATGAGATATTTTTTGTTTGTCATCCTTTGTGTGGAGGTCGGGATCGCGTGATGGTTAACTCCTACCAACCCTTCCACTAGGAGCATGCGCATAGTACTTTGTTTTGATGACTAATAGATTTTTGCAATAAGTATGTGAGTTTTTTATGACTAATGTTGACTCCATGGATTATACACACTCTCACCCTTTCACCATTGCTAGCCTCTCTAGTACCACGCAACTTTCGTCGGTACAATACACCCACCATATACCTTCCTCAAAACAGCCACCATACCTACCTATTATGGCATTTCCATAGCCATTACGAGATATATTTCCATGCAACATTCCATCGTTCCGTTATTGTGACATGCATCATCATTGTCATATTGCTTTGCATGATCTTGTAGTTGACATCGTATTTGTGGAACACCATTCATAATTCTTTCATACATGTCGCTCTTGTTTCATTGCACATCCCGGTACACCGCCGGAGGCATTCATATAGAGTCATATTTTGTTCTAGCATCGAGTTCTAATTTTTGAGTTGCAAGTAAATAAAAGTTTGATGATGTTCATTATTAGAGCACTGTCCCATGTGAGAAAAAAAGAGAAAGGCCAAAATAAAAAATGATAAGCCCCAAAAAAGGAGATAAAGAAGAGAAGGGGCAATGTTACTATCCTTTTTCCACACTTGTGCTTCAAAGTAGCACCATGATCTTCATGATAGAGAGTCTCCTATGTCGTCACTTTCATATACTAGTGGGAATTTTTAATTATAGAACTTGACTTGTATATTCCAGCAATGGGCTTCCTCAAATTGCCCTAGGTCTTCTTGAGCAAGAAAGTTGGATGCACACCCGCTTAGTTTTCTTTTTGAGCTTTCATAAACTTATAGCTCTAGCGCATCCGTTGCATGGCAATCCCTACTCACTCACATTGATATCTATTGATGGGCATCTCCATAGCCCGTTGATATGCCTAGTTGATGTGAGACTATCTCCCTCTTTTTGTCTTCTCCACAACCACCATTCTATTCCACCTATAGTGATATGTCCATGGCTCACACTCATGTATTGCGTGAAATTGAAAAAGTTTGAGAATACAAAAGTATGAAACAATTGCTTGGCTGAAACTGGGGTTGTGCATGATTTGAATATTTTGTGTGATGAAGATGGAGCATAGCCAGACTATATGATTTTGTAGGGATAAGCTTTCTTTGGCCATGTTATTTTGAGAAGACATAATTGCCTTGTTAGTATGCTTGAAGTATTATTGTTTTTATGTCCATATTAAACATTTGTTTTGAATCATACAGATCTGAACATTCATGCCACAATAAAGAAGATTACATGCATAAGTATGTTAGGTAGCATTCCACATCAAAAATTCTATTTTTATCATTTACCTACTCGAGGACGAGCAGGAATTAAGCTTGGGGGTGCTTCATATGTCTCCAACGTATCTATAATTTTTTATTGTTCCATGCTATTATATTATCTGTTTTGGATGTTCTATATGAATTAATATGTTATTTATATTATTTTTAGGACTAACCTATTAACCTAGAGCCCAATGCCAGTTCCTGTTTTTTCCCCTGTTTTTGAGTTTCGCATAAAAGGAATACGAAACAGAGTCCAAACGGAATAAAACCTTCGTGATGATTTTTCTTGGACTAGAAGACAACCAGGAGACTTGGAGATGAAGTCAGAGGAGCCACAAGGTGGCCACAAGGACGGAGGGCGCGCCTAGGGGGGTAGGGCACGCCCCCACCCTTGTGGGCCCCCCGTGCACCTCCTGACCTAATTATTTCACCTATATATTCCCATATATCTTCAAACCACCAGAGGCATCCACGAAAACACTTTTCCACCGCCACAACCTTCTGCACCCGTGAGATCCCATCTAGGGACCTTTTCTGGCACCCTGCCGGAGGGGGATTCAGTGACGGAGGGCTTCTACATCAACACCATTGCCCTTCCAATGAAGCGTGAACAGTTTACCACAGACCTACGGGTCCATAGATAATAGCTAGATGGATTCTTCTCTCTCTTTGATTCTCAATACCATGTTCTCCTCGATGTTGTTGGAGATCTATTCGATGTAATTATTTTTTGCGGTGTGTTTATCGAGATCCGATGAATTGTGGATTTATGATCAGCTTATCTATGAATATTATTTGAATCTCCTCTGAATTATTTTATGCATGATTTGATATCTTTGTAATTCTCTTCGAACTACCGGTTTGGTTTGGCCAACTAGATTGGTTTTTTCTTGCAATGGGAGAAGTGCTTAGCTTTGGGTTCAATCTTGCGGTGTCCTTTCCCAGTGATAGTAGGGGCAGCAAGGCACGTATTGTATTATTGCCATCGAGGATAAAAATATGGGGTTTTCATCATATTGCTTGAGTTAATTCCTCTATATCATGTCATCTTACTTAATGTGTTAATCCGTTCTTTATCAACTTAATACTCTAGATGCATGCTGGATAGCGGTCGATGTGTGGAGTAATAGTAGTAGATGCAGAATCCTTTTGGTCTACTTGACACGGACGTGATGCCTTTATTCATGATCATTGCCTTAGATACCGTCATAACTTTGCACTTTTCTATTAATTGCTCGGCAGTAATTTGTTCACCCACCGTATTATTTGCTATCTTGAGAGAAGCCTCTAGTGAAACCTATGGCTCCCGGGTCTATTTTCCATCATATAAGTTTCCGATCTACTATTTTGCAATCTTTTACTTTTTGATCTACAAATTAAAAATACCAAAAATATTTAATTTATCATTTATCTATCTTTATCAGATCTCACTTTTGCGAGTAACTGTGAAGGGATTGACAACCCCTTTATCATGTTGGGTGCAAGTTTGTTTGATTGTTTGTGCAGGTATTCGGTGATTTGTGCGTTGTCTCCTACTGGATTGATACCTTGATTCTCGAACTGAGGGAAATACTTATCTCTACTTTACTGCATCACCCTTTCCTCTTTAAGGGAAAAACCAACGCAAGCTCAAGAAGTAGCAGGGCCAGTATGTATCAGTTTGTCGATGACACACTATGCAGAAGAAGGCCCAATGATGTGAAATTGAAGGCAAGTTCGGGGGTGAGGGAGTCCTGGACTAGGGTGTGTCCGGACGGCCGGACTATCATCATCGGCCGGACTCCAAGACTATGAAGATACAAGATTGAAGACTTCGTCCCGTGTCCGGAGGGGACTTTCCTTGGCGTGGAAGGCAAGCTTGGCGATACAGATATGTAGATCTCCTACCATTGTAACTGACTCTGTGTAACCCTAGCCCTCCCCGTTGTCTATATAAACCAGAGGGTTTTAGTCCGTAGGACAAAAACCATTACAACAATCATACCATAGGCTAGCTTCTAGGGTTTAGCCTCCTTGATCTCGTGGTAGATCCACTCTTGTACTACCCATATCATCAATATCAATCAAGCAGGAGTAGGGTTTTAACTCCATCGAGAGGGCCCGAACCTGGATAAAAACATCGTGTCCCTTGTCTCCTATTACCATCCGCCTAGACGCACAGTTCGGGACCCCCTACCCGAGATCCGCCGGTTTTGACACCGACATTGGTGCTTTCATTGAGAGTTCCTCTGTGCCGTCACCGATAGGAAGGATGCCTCTTCCCGTCTTCAAGGACGGTATCTTCGCCAAAGGAGACTTGGCCGCCGGCCAAACTATCCGGTTAGGTGGTTTTCTCATGACCGCCTGTTCGGCCACCGCTTCGACAATGACCTCTCAGGTCGTTAAAAGCAATCTTCACGTCAACTCGGAATTCGCCGAGCGGCTGGATCCAATGGAGCTCTCGTCCGTAAACAAGCTCTTGGATCGCATCGCCGCCCTGGGAGTCGCTACAGACTACGATCAGATTGGGCTTAAAACCGACCTGAGAGAGATTAACTCTCCCCAGGTCACCCACCACGTTGCAGTGGTAGAGGAACAACGCGGTGACTCTTCTCCCGTATTGAAAACTAGTCATGTCCGGGCTCCCGAACCCTCCATGCCGGATTCCCGCGGAGGGGCGGACTTCGATCAAGCACTGAACCTAAAGTCAGGCATCGGACCGGACTCGTTGGACAACATCCAGCAATCCAAGCTTCCAAATTTGGAAACTTCTCGGCCCTTGAGCCTCGAGATGGGTAGGGTTTCGGACTTAATTCCACCCACCCGACCAGACATATGCGATCTATCTCTAATCCGGCAAGAGCCCGCTGAAACTGTACATCATTACTGGGCCAGATTCCTCCTGGTTATGGACAGGATAAAGGACTGCCGAGAGGAAAACGCAATCTCAATTTTTTGCAATAATTGCACGGACGAGGGAATCTTGAACGCCGTCAGCCGTCGTGAAATTACACGCTTCGCCGACCTGGCGTCCATAGTACGAAAGTACTGTGCGATGGAGAGTTTCCGGAAAACCGAAAATAAGTTTTGGGACAATCCGGCCCCGAATAAAACCCTAGTCCGCAAGAAAAGGGTGCATTACACTCAGGCACCAGGTACAAAAACCAAAAAGCAAAAACCCCATAAAGGGAACGAAACCGTACTGGAGGGATGGCTTAGCGGACCCTGTAAAATTCACAGTACAGAGGGCGCCACCCCAACACATAGCCTTCGATCATGTTGGATATTACGGCAGGTGGCCAAAAGTGGCGAGGAGCTTCTAGCCCCGGAAAACCACTCCAACAATACCGGTACGGTATCAACAGTCTTCGAGACTTTCGCATCAAATAATATGCGGAAACGAACAATCCGCAGCCTCGCCAAAGTCTACCAAGTAGCAACAACAAATCCATGGAGCGACACAGCCATCACCTTCAATGCCAGCGAAGAACCTAAATTCCAAACAGCCCGAGCACCAGCCGCATTGGTCCTTAGTCCAATAGTGGACGGCTTTCGACTTACCAAGGTACTCATGGATGGCGGCAGCGGATTAAACCTCATCTACGAGGAAACTCTTCAAAAAATGGAAATAGACTGGAGCCGCATTGAGCGAAGCAGCACAACCTTCAGAGCAATAATCCCTAGCCGGGAAGCGCGCTGCACCGGAAAAATCACACTCGATGTGGTGTTCGGCTCGCCGGACAATTACAGGTCCGAAGAAGTCACGTTCCAAGTGGCCCCGTTCAGCAGCGGATATCACGCTATATTAGGACGAGAGGCATTCACAATTTTTCAAGCTGTACCCCATTACGGGTACATGAAGCTCAAAATGCCCGGGCCCGGCGGAATAATCACTCTCGTTAGTGATCCGGACATAGCACTCTGCGCCGAAAACAAGACAGCCGCATTAGCCCTGGAGGCACTATCCGAAGCCCTAGCGGCAGAAGAACTCACCGCGCTGTGCTCTATGGTGAATAGGGACGATGTGATACTCGATAAGAGATCCAAGTCCACCTCCTTTAAACCAGTGGACGAAATAGTAAAGTTCTAGGTCCATCCAACGGACCCGACAAAGACGGCCTCCATCGGGGCATAGTTGAACCCTGATGTAGACGCCGCACTGCGAGAATTCCTTCGGGAAAATTGGGACATTTTCGCCTGGCACCCTTCAGATATGCCGGGAATCCTGCGCAGATTGGCAGAACATAGCCTAAATATCCTAAAAGGGTTCAAGCCAGTCAAACAGGCTCTTCGACGATTTTCCGAACCCAAAAGACAGGCAATGGGAGAAGAACTAGCCAAACTATTGGAAGCCGGATTCATCAGAGACATCAAACATCCGGATTGGCTAGCAAATCTGGTAATGGTACCAAAAAAGGACAAATCCTGGCGCCTATGTGTCAATTTTAAAGACCTCAACAAGGCCTGCCCAAAGGATCCCTTCCCCCTCCCCCGCATCGACCAAATAATCGATGCTACCGCAGGGCACGATTCATTGTGCTTCCTGGATGCATACTCCGGCTACCATCAAATCAAGATGGCGGAAGCGGACCAAGCCGCAACGGCATTCATTACTCCATATGGACCGTTCTGCTTCAACACGATGCCTTTTGGACTTAAAAACGCCGGCGCAACATATCAGCGCATGATTCAGACATGTCTAGCTACCCAGATCGGCAAAACAGTAGAGGCATACGTAGATGACGTAGTCGTCAAAACCAAACACGTCGAAACCCTAGTAGACGATTTGAGGCTCACATTCGACAACCTCCGAGCATATGACATCAAGCTCAATCCGGAAAAATGCGTTTTTGGCGTACCAGCCGGAAAGCTCCTGGGCTTCATTGTATCCGGTAGAGGAATTGAAGCAAACCCAGCCAAGATCCGAGCTTTGTCACAGCTAGATATTCCAAAAGACCTCAAGCAAATACAAAAATTGACTGGATGCGTGGCGGCTCTAAGCCGCTTTATCTCCCGTCTGGGAGAAAAGGCATTGCCCCTCTATCGCCTCCTCAGGCGCACCGAACACTTCGAGTGGACGGATGCTGCCACCGCCGGACTCGAAGAAATAAAAGCCATATTGGCAACAAATCCGGTCCTGGCTGCGCCTAACCTGGGCGAACCAATGTTGTTATACATCGCGGCAACACATCAAGTTGTAAGCGCGGTACTCGTCATCGAACGAGAAACAGAAGGGCATAAATTCCCTCTTCAAAAACCAGTGTACTACGTATCCACTGTTTTAACTCCCTGCAAGTCCCGTTACCCGCACTATCAAAAGATAGCGTATGCGGTGTTCATGGCATCCCGGAAGCTCCGACACTACTTTCAAGAGTGTTCGATTACAGTGGCTTCCGAAGTACCCCTCAATGACATTATAAACAACCGCGACGCGACGGGCAGGATTGCAAAATGGGCCATTGAGCTCTTACCGTTCGATATAACTTACAAACCTGGGCGAGCTATAAAGTCGCAAGTTTTGGCCGACTTTGTCACTGAGTGGACAGAAGCCGAAATCCCTAAAGAGTACGGCGCATACTCCAATTGGATTATGCACTTCGACGGCTCCAAAATGTTGGCCGGATTGGGGGCTGGCATCGTATTGACGTCCCCAACCGGGGACACAGTCCAATACGTACTTCAGATAATGTACACGGACTCCAACAATGCAGCCGAATACGAGGCCCTTTTACATGGCCTCCGGATGGCAATCTCCATGGGCATTCAACGCCTAGAAGTGCGTGGGGACTCAAACCTCGCAATATCCCAAGTAAATGGAGACTTTGACGCCAAGGATCCGAAAATGGCAGCCCATCATAACGCTGTCCTCAAAATGTCAGCTCGGTTCGAAGGACTTGAATTCCACCACGTAGCCCGGCATAATAACAAAGCAGCCAACGTTTTGGCACGCATCGGCGCAAAACGTGACGCTATCCCTCCAAACATCTTCCTGGAACGGCTCTTTGAGCCATCCGTACTATGGGAAGAGGAGTCCGGAAATAACAAACCGGAAGCAGCCGCACCAACCGACACAGAACAATCTGACATAATCGGCGATTCAGCCAATGAAATAACAGCTTCAGCCCACGACATAATGGCAGTAATCGCCCCGTGGACAGAGCCGTTCCTAGACTACTTGCTTAGGCAGGAACTTCCTGAAGACCAAAATGAGGCCCGCTGCATAGTTCGGCGATCTAAAGCCTACAAGGTCCATGAGGGAGAACTATATAAGAAAAGCACAACCGGAGTCCTTCAAAGGTGTATCTCCGAAGAGGAAGGGCAAAACCTTCTGGCTGAAATTCATGCCGGACTAGGCGGACACCACGCCGCAGCTCGGGCCCTTGTAGGAAAGGCATTCCGTACAGGATTTTATTGGCCAACGGCTCAGGCAGATGCTCAGGACTTAGTCCAAAGATGCGTCGGTTGTCAGCTCTTTGCTAATCAGAGCCATATGCCACCCACCGCCCTCAAAACTATACCCATTACCTGGCCGTTCGCGGTCTGGGGGCTTGACATGGTTGGACCCCTTAAAGGGGGAACCCACAAGCAAAGGTACCTATTGGTCATGGTGGATAAATTCACCAAATGGATAGAGGCCAAGACAGTTAAAACGGCAGAGTCCGGACCAGTGATAGACTTCATATCTGGGGTAGTACACCGTTATGGTGTCCCCCATAGCATCATCACTGATAACGGCACGAACTTCACGGCCGACGAGGTTAAATCATGGTGCAAAAATATGGGCATTAAGCTCGATTACGCTTCAGTCTATCATCCTCAAAGCAACGGTCAAGTGGAACGAGCAAATGGTCTAATAATGAGTGGCATCAAACCTAGACTAGTGCGGTTCCTTACGAAATCTGACACGCACTGGGTAGAGGAGCTCGACTCCGTACTCTGGGGGCTGCGGACAACGCCCAACCGTACTACCGGATTCACACCATTTTTTATGGTATACGGCGCAGAAGCAGTTTTGCCCTGCGACATCATTCATGACTCACCTCGAGTGCGCATGTACGAAGAAAGAGAAGCCAAGCTGGATCGGCAGGACAGCTTGGATGCATTGGAGGAAGAACGCGACATCGCCAAGGCTCGTTCCGCATTCTATCAGCAGCAGGCTCGAAGATATCAAAGCAGAGAAGTATGGGCCAAGACTTACAACATTGACGAACTAGTTCTACGCCTCCCGGACAAGAAAAAGGACAAGCTCAAGCCCAAATGGGAAGGCCCCTTCATTATCGATCAAGTCTTGACCGGCGGAGCGTACCGTCTACGAAATGCATCGGACAACCGACTCGAGCCGAACCCATGGAACGCAGCCCGCCTCCAAAGATTCTATGCCTAGCGCCAGACTAAGAGTTCGTCCCCTTCCCCCGTCCAAATTTTTACACTTCAGCTGTCTTCTGTTTCTCTTTTTTCTCTCACCCCTATTCATCAAAGCCTTAAAAGGCTTACTTGCGCATCGTTCGCACACAATTGATGTGCTATCCGCACTCATTATACCTGGGGGCTTCCTTACCAGAAGCTTAATTATAAGGGCTTCATGCCCAGCACGCGTGTCAAACTTCCACGTGTACCTTTTATTCACCATTATATGCATCGATATGACTTAAGTTTTGGCCAAGCTGGGTTGCCTGGCTCCTGTGCTTACCCCAACATTCCCGATTGTTCAGCTAGGAGGTAAAGGGAGCACCTCTGCGATTGTTACTGCCGGGTCAGTCGGATGTGTACCTCAGACTGGGTGAAGCCGAAAGCTAGCGTTCTTAAGGGAATATTTGGTCGGTGACTTGAAAGATGATTTTTTACCAATTTATTTATCTGCCCCCAGATGTTATCCTGCTCTTTTCGCAGTCCGGACATGCACTTTGGGGCATGCCTCCCAGGGAAAGGAACCCTTAACGGAACTATTCTCCCTGGAAGATGTTTCTTACTAACCATGTAATATAACATAACTAGTTGGGCACTTGTCTGATAAAGCACTAATGACCCCTATGCCTGGTCTCCATGCATGCCCCGGTTGTTTCTTAACCGAGAAGGTATTCGGACACACTCCGGACTCTAGGGTCCCGAGGTTGAAGCGAAAAGGTCGGCAAAGACAAACGATCTACAATCCGGCTAGAAGGCATTTTACATGTCATTTTAAAATACATTGTCAAATTGACTGACTGTATTCCTCCTCAATCCCGTCTAACAGGCTGTCTAATTTATAGTCCCGTTGGGAAAATTTAGCGGCCAACTCTACTTGGCCATATACTAAACTCACAGGGATCTCCTTCCCATCGGGCCCCACAGGTCCGACCTCGGCCATGTGGTTGGGATCCGCCTTCTTGTACCGCGTCTTCACCATGGCCCAGGCCTCCCTGGCACCTTGGCGGCAGGCCGAAATCTTCCATAAACGGAAGCGCTGCCGCACTCCCTGGAGCTTCTCCGCAAGCTCTCCAAGGCCCTCGGGTAGGGAGAGGGATGGCCATAAAGCATGGACGACGCCGCTCATTGCCTGCCGAACTCGTTCGAGCAGTTGCACCAGCTCGGGAAGTTGATCACCCGTTGATACGGGCATCTTCTCCGCAGGGCGACCTGTGAGTACACCTACAGACATATTTTGTCAATCGACTTCCTCGCCGAACTCTTATTTTCAAAGGAGTTCGCTTAGGCACTTACTATAGATGCCGCGACGAAGCCGCTGATTCTCGTTAACGGAGCCAGACAACTCGGCCCGAACACCTTTCAGCTCTTCTCCAAGCTGGGCGTGGGCATCCTGGAGCTTGTTCCTTTCCTGCTGCACCCTCATCAGTACCCTCTCGCCGGCCTTCAGCTGGCGGAGTAGTTCTTGCCTGTCCGGATCCTGTCCGGCAGCACCTGCAATGTCATTATTAGACTTGCGCGCACGCCGCACACCACTTGTCTTTTTAAAAAATAATGTGTTACCAGGAGGGGTCCCTGTGTGTCCTCTTGCGGCAGCCTGTGCGGCCTCAAGTTGGGCCTTATACTCTTGCAGCTCCTGAGACAGTTGGGTATTCTTCTTTGTAAGATCCTGCATGTCAAATGATCCTTAAATCAGTTAATATAACTACTTTAAGTCTCGGGGGCTACTGGCATATACAACTATTAAAATCTCTTACCCGTATGTCTTTTACATACTGCTCCATGGCTCTGGTCAAACCATCTTGAGCAGCACGGAGGTGCGCGTCCCCCGCGTTAAAGGCATCCAACGCCTCAGGGGAGAAGCACGCGTCACGAAAAACTGTCCGGCGGCGCCTGTGGTTCATGGCGCTCTCCACCTCAGACTTGGTGGCGGACAGTCTATCGGCATCCTCCGTTGGAGGAGTATCCGGCTCGCGCCTTGCGCTCGCCTCCCCCTCCAGACCAGGTGCTGGAGCTTGGCTGGTAGAGGCTGGGTTGGCAACCTCTACGCCCGCAGTCCGGCGGGCGCTTTTTCTCCTACAAAGGTCATGAGCATTCAAACGCTTCCTAGGAACGTTGCTCTAAATAACGAACCGTGAGCTATACCTTTGCGGCGACGTTTCAATCCGCGCCGCGCTCCTCTTCCGCCTACTGGGCCGGGCTGACCCTTATTGGTCAGCCGCCGCGGGCTCAGCTTCCCGCCTTGAAGGCGCCTCCTGCAAAACACCATCATATACGGTGGCCAGAAATGAGCAAGGAATAAATAATGGTGTCAGGACTTCGGTCACAGTCACCTGGGAAGCCGGATATAGGCCGGGGTAGTCAGCCGTAATGGCGACTAAAGCATTGTCCATGCTGAGTTGGTGGAACACCCCGTCGATTAGCTCCACCTTTATGTCCGGGTCCTCTTCGGAGGCCGGATCCTGGGATCTCTCTGGATCCTCGGGTTGCGGAGCTGGACTAAGCATGCCCTCCACAACCCGACGCAGCTCCTGCGTCGAAAGCATAATATAAGAACCTTAAACTTTGAAAGCATGGGTCGGGCACACAAAGTGTTCGCTTACCCAACGCCGAGGGTTATTCATGGAGAACCCATTCAACGGGCTCGTCTGGAGGAAATCCTCCTTCTCCCCCTTGTACAGGCCGGACAGGATCTTCGCCAGGTCTTCGGCCGATCCCGGCCCTTTGCGGCCATGACGGGTGGCATCGTCCTCCCCGTTGAAATCCCACATAGGGTGGCTCCTGTATTGCAGCGGCTGCACCCCCCGCATAATGCACGTTGCCATGACTCCAATCATGGTCGACCCAGAATGGGCCAGTAACCTTATCCGGCCCATCAAAGAATGGATGCTCTTGTCTTCCTCCAGCTGGGGGCTCCGTGGGCGCTAGCTAAGGCGTTTCTTCAGAGGAGCATTACTGAACTCCGGGAGGCCGATCCGAACAGGGTCCGGCAGCGGAGCGTCTTCTACGTAAAACCATTCTAAAGGCCAGTCTTCAGACACCTTCTTAGGGGTTCCGGATGGATATCCGGTCCCGGCGATGCGCCATATTTCGGCACCGCCCACTTGATATACGGACCCCTCGTAAGAGCGGGGTACAAGGCAGAACAACCTCTTCCACAGCGCGAAATGGGGCTCGACGCCCAGAAATAGCTCGCAAAGAGCTACGTAACCCGCGATATGCAGGATAGAGGCGGGCGTGAGGTGATGGAGCTGGAGTCCATAGAACTCCAGGAGCCCGCGGAGGAACGGATGTATAGGAAATCCGAGCCCCCTTATCAGATAGGGGACGAAGCATACCCGCTCCCCTTTGTTGGGACTTGGGGTAGCCTCCGCTTGCTTCCCACCTTTGTAGGTGGCCATCCCGGCTCGAACCGGAACCATGAAGGCCGGAGGGAGATATCCCTCCACTTGGAGCGTCACCAGCTTGTTGTGTGGGACAGAACATCTCCTCCAATCTCCTGGCAGAGGGCTGGGAGCGCGAGAAGAGGGGCCGCGTCGACGGTCCATGATGGAATGGATTTTTGGTCAGAAGCGCTCCGATGAGTACTCGCGGAAGGAAGATGGTGTGATTTGGATCTGGATTCTTGCCTCTCTTATAGGCAGGTTATTTGCGCAGCTAGGGGGTAAAACATAAAAGATACCCTGGCTTTTCGCATTCGTGCGACGCGTGGAAGAAGGCCATTATTGGGCGTGGAAGCCAAGAAGCGCGACATTGATAAGGAAGCCGGACACTGTTCGGCAGGTACATGGAACTTAAAGGAGAACCCGCCTTGCAACGCCGAAGACTACATACGTGCTGGACTTATCGTCATTGAAGCCTGGTTCGGGGGCTACAGAGGGAGTCCTGGACTAGGGGGTGTCCGGACGGCCGGACTATCATCATCGGCCGGACTCCAAGACTACGAAGATACAAGATTGAAGACTTTGTCCCATGTCCAGAGGGGGCTTTCCTTGGTGTGGAAGGCAAGCTTGGCGATACGGATATGTAGATCTCCTACCATTGTAACCGACTCTGTGTAACCCTAGCCCTCCCCGGTGTCTATATAAACAGGAGGGTTTTAGTCCGTAGGACAGCAACCATTACAACAATCATACCATAGGCTAGCTTCTAGGGTTTAGCCTCCTTGATCTCGTGGTAGATCCACTCTTGTACTACCCATATCATCAATATCAATCAAGCAGGAGTAGGGTTTTACCTCCATCGAGAGGGCCCGAACCTGGGTAAAAACATTGTGTCCCTTGTCTCCTGTTACCATCCGCCTAGATGCACAGTTCGGGACCCCCTACTCGAGATCCGCCGGTTTTGACACCGACAGGGGGCTACCGAGGGAGTCCTAGATTATGGGGTCCTCGGGGTGCCGGCCTGTGTGACATGGGCCGGACTGATGGGCCATGAAGATACGAGATAGAAGGCCTTCTCAAGTGCCCAGATGGGACTCTCCTTTGCGTGGATGGCAATCTTGGCGTCCATATGTGTAGTTTCATTCCTCTGTAAACTGACTTTGTACAACCCTAGCCCCCTCCGGTGCTTATATAAACCGAAGGGTTTAGTCCGTAGAGGCAATCATAAATCATACAGGCTAGACATCTAGGGTTTAGCCATTACGATCTCGAGGTAGATCAACTCTTGTAACCCCTATACTCATCAAAGTCAATCAAGCAGGAAGTAGGGTATTACCTCCATTAAGAGGGCCTGAACCTGGGTAAACATCATGTCCCCTGCCTCTTGTTACCTTCGATCCTCAAACGCACAATTCGGGACCACCTACCCGAGATCTGCCAGTTTTGACACCGACATTGGTGCTTTCATTGAGAGTTCCTCTGTGTCGTCAACAGAAGGGTTGATGGCTTGCCTTGTCATCAAGGATAGTATCACTTCCAGAGGAGCCCTAGCTTCAGGGCAAACCCTCCGGCTTGGAAGCTTCACCATGGGCGCCTGTTCGGCCGTTAAGCCAAATGCAGCCCAGCTTGTCACCGAAAATCATCTCTGCGTCGGCCCCGAATACTCCGACAAGATGGATCCGACAGATGTATTGTCCTTGAACGAACTACTAGATCGCATCGCCACCCTGGGGGTCACAACTGACTATGATCGGATTGGTCTTAAACCCGATCAAAGAGAAATCAAATCTCCACCGATCACCCATTAGGTGGCAGTTGTGGAGGAACAAGCTGACAATAACTCTCCTCCTACATTGAGAACAAACTATGTTCGGATTTCCGAGCTCGAAGAGCCGGACACCCATCTTTGGGAGGACACTTCCGTCCTCCGAACATAGAATCGGGCGTTGAGCCTGAACTCACTGGACACTCCGGAGCCTAGGCTGGTAACCTTGGAAATTCTTCAAACTCCGGACTTCACAGTGGGTCAGGATTCGGATTTAACCCCACCCACCCACCACAAGCAATATTCCCCAAGAAATTCAGGCCCTCTGGATATATGCGACCTAATGTACGTGCGGCAGGAGCCTCAGGAAATAATCCATCACTTCTGGGCCAGATTCCTCCTTGTTAAAAACAATATCAAAGATTGATGCGACAAAGACGCGATCTCAGTATTTTGTAACAACTGTACAGATGAGGGAATCCTTAATGCCCTCAACCGCCATCGTGGACTACACTTTATAGATTTGGCACACATAGAACAAAAGTACTGCGCAATGGAAAGTGCCTGGAAAACCCAAATAGCCTGCTGGGAACCGCAGGCCTTTAGGCCATCCCTCGGACGGGCAAAATGGATGCACCCTCGCGGGGCACCTGATCATCATCCCGTGGACAAGAAAATCAAGCCCTTTATGGGACATATAACTGTCCTTGAGGAATGGCTCGACAGGCATTGTAAAATTCACATGACGTCGAATACCGAACCAACGCACAACCTCCGAGCATACTGGATACTCCGGCAAGTGGCCAAGAGCGGCGAGGGTATCCGCACCAACACTACCGCAGAGAACTACTCTTCGAAGGATGACGATCTCAAAGTATTCATGATCTTTGAGACCTTGTCATCAAATAATCGGCGCAAAGGGTGCTCCACGACCTCGCTGAAGTCTGCCAAGTGGTAGCAATAAATCCTTGGAACGATACGGCAATCACTTTCAATGCCGATGACGAACAAAGATCCCGCTCAGTCCGGGCACCAGCCGCTTTGGTCCTAAACCCAATCATGGACGGCTTTTCGCTCACTAAAGTGCTAATGGACAGTGGCAGTGGACTGAACCTCATTTACGAAGACACTCTCAATAAAATGCAAATGGACAGGAGTCGCATTGAGCAAAGTAACACAACCTTTCGAGGCATTATTCCTAGTCGGGAAGCAAGATGCTCGGGGAAAATCAAACTCGACGTGGTATTCGGCATGCCGGAGAACTATAGGTCCGAAGACTTACTCTTCCATGTGGCACCTTTCAACAGCGGGTATCACGCCCTGCTGGGGCAAGACGCATTCACATGCTTCCAAGCCATACCCCATTACGGGTATATGAAGCTCAAAATGCCCAGGCCCAATGGCGTTATAACTATCGCTAGTGCTCCAGACATAGCACTCCGCGCCGAAAACAAAACCGCCTCCCTAGCCATCGAGGCATTATCCGATGCCCTTGCGGCCGAAGAATTAACCGCCCTACATTCCACAGTGGATAGGGACGACGTAATCCTCAATAATAGACCTAAGTCCACTTCCTTCAAACCAGCAGACAAAATAGTCAAATTTCAAGTCCACCCGACGGACCCCAAGAAGACAGCTTCCATTGGGGCACAGCTGGATCCGACGGTCGACGCTGCATTATGCGTGTTCCTGCAAGAAAATTGGGACATCTTCGCTTGGCACCCTTCGGATATGCCAGATATCCCACGCGGACTGGCCGAACATAGTCTCAAAATAATGAAGGGATACAAACTAGTCAAGCAAATGTTGCGCCGATTTTCCGAACCCAAACGATAGGCTATGGGGGAGGAGCTAGCGAAGCTACTCGAAGCCGGGTTTATCAAAGAGATCAAACATCTGGACTGGCTACCAAACCTGGTCATGGTACCGAAGAAGGATAAATCCTGGCGCCTGTGTGTTGATTTCAAAGACCTTAATAGGGCATGGCCTAAGGACCCCTTCCCAATACCTCGCATTGACCAGATTATTAACGCAACCGCGGGACACGATTCATTGTGTTTCCTCGACGCATACTCCAGATACCATCAAATTAAGATGAAGGAATCCGACCAGACCGCAACGGCATTCATCACCCCGTATGGGCCCTTCTGCTTCAACACTATGCCTTTTGGGCTCAAGAACACTGGCGCAACCTACCAACGCATGATTCAAACATGACTGGGAAAGCAAATCGGCAAGATTGTGGAGGCAAATGTAGATGATGTACTCATCAAAACCAAGCATGTTGAATCATTGGTGGATGACTTACGCCTTACATTCGACAACCTCCGAACATATGACATACGGCTCAATCCAAAAAAGTGCGTTTTTGGCATTCCCGTCGGAAAACTGCTTGGGTTCATTGTCTCCAATAGAGGAATCGAAGCAAACCCAGCCAAAATCCGAGCCTGTCACAATTGGCAACACCAACAGACCTTAAGCAGGTCCAAAAACTAGCCGAGTGCGTGGCAGCTTTGAGTTGTTTTATCTCTAGATTAGGAGAAAAGGCATTGCCATTGTATCGCCTGCCCCGACGCACTGACCAATTCGTGTGGACGGATGCTCCCACAGCCGAATTGGAAGAAATAAAAACTTTGTTAGCAAACAACCCAATCCTGGCCGCACCAAACATCGATGAACCGATGTTGCTCTACATATCTGCAGCTCACTAGGTGGTGAGTGCAGTGCTCGTAATTGAACGAGAGGAAGAGGGACATAAACTCCCACTCCAAAAACCAGTATACTACGTATCGATGGTCCTTACACCATGCAAATCCCGATACCCACATTATCAGAAGATAGCATATGCGGTCTTTATGGCATCCCGCAAGCTGCGGCACTACTTTCAAGAGTGCTCGATCACGGTGGCTTCCGAAGTACCACTCAATGATATTATAAACAACCGGGACGCCACCGGCCGGATTTCCAAATGGGCCATTGAGCTCTTACCATTTGAAATAACTTATAATCCACACCAAGCCATTAAAGCTCACGTGTTAGTTGACTTCATCACCGAATGGACAGAGGCCGAACTCCCTAAAGAGTATGACACATATTCCAACTGGGTGATGCACTTCGATGGCTCCAAAATGCTAGCTGGACTTGGGGCTGGTGTCGTCTTGACATCCCCCCACAGGAGATATAGTCCGTTATGTGCTCCAAATACTGTATACAGACTCTAACAATGCAGCCTAATACGAGGCCCTATTGCACGGTCTCTGAACGGCCATCTCCATGGGCATACAATGCCTCGAGGTGCGCGCATATTCAAACCTTGCAATATCCCAAATAAACAAAGAATTCAATACATAAGATCCAAAGATGGCGGCTTACAGCAACGCCGTACTCAAAATATCAGCTCGGTTTGAGGGGCTCGAGTTTCATCACGTAGCTCGATAGAGTAATCAATATGTGGACATTCTTGCACGCATGGGCGCTAAATGCGACCCCGTCCCACCTAACACCTTTGTCGAGAGGCTCTTCAAGCCATCCATTGTGTGGCAGGACGAGTGGGGCAACACTGGTCCAGAGCCAGTCATACCCCCAGATTCCGAACACAGTTCCGATATCATCGGGGGTTCGGGCACCGAAATAACACCATCGGCCCACAAAATCATGGCTGTAATTGCCCCGTGGACTGAACCTTTCCTTGCCTACCTTACTAGGAATGAGCTCCCTGATGATCAGACTGAGGCTCGTCGCATTGTTCGACGCTCGAAGGCCTACAGAGTTCATGAAGGGGAACTGTACAAGAAAAGTACTACCGGAGTCCTTCAAAGATGTCTCTCCGGAGAAGAGGGACGATAGCTCTTGTCTGCAATACATGCCAGTCTTGGTAGCCATCACGCTGCAGCTCGGGCCCTTGTAAGTAAGGCCTTCCGTACGGGTTTATTTTGGCCCACGGCCCGAGCAGACGCACAGGACCTCGTACAGCGTTGCGTTGGATGCCAACTTTTCGCCACTGCCTGCGAACAATCCCCATTACTTGTCCTTTTGTGGTCTGGGGGCTAGAAATGGTCGGACCCCTTAAAGGGGGAACCCATAAGAAGAAATATTTACTGGTTATGGTCGACAAGTTCACTAAGTGGATAGAAGCCAAACCAGTCAAAACGGCCGAAGCCGGATCGGTTATAGACTTCATATCCGGTGCCGTACACCGTTATGGTGTCCCGCACAGTATTTAACAACGGCTCTAACTTTACGGCTGATGAGGTGAAAACTTGGTGCGCTAATTTGGGCATCAAGCTTGATTACGCCTCCGTATATCACCCTCAAACAAACGGTTAGGTCGAACGGGCTAACGACCTCATAATGAGTGGCATCAAACCCAGACTAGTGCGTTCTCTGCAAGAATCAGACAAACACTAGGTTGAGGTACTCGATTACGTACTCTGGGGGCTGCGGACCACGCCAAATTGCACGACCGAATATACACCTTTTTTCATGGTGTATGGCGTGGAGGCAGTCTTGCCTTGCGACATTATTCATGACTCACCTCGAGTGCTCATGTATGAAGGGAGAGAAGCCGAGCTCGATCGGCAGGACGATCTGGACGGCCTGGAGGAGCAGCTCGATGTCGCGAAGGCCTGTTCCACATTCTACCAACAGTAGGCTTGGCGATATGTAAGCAGGGAAGTACGGGCAAAGACTTATAATGTCGGTGAACTCGTTCTATGCCTACCAAAGAAGAAAAAGGACAAGCTCAAGCCCAAATGGGAGGGTCCCTTCATTATAGATGAAGTTCTCACTGGAGGAGCTTATCGCCTTCGCAATGCTTCGGATAATCGCTTGCAATCAAACCCATGGAATGCTGCCCGGCTCCGAAGATTCTACGCCTAAGTCCGCACTTATACCTTTTTCCTCGTTCCTTCTTTTCTCCCTTTCACTTTTTTCTTTTTTCTCGTTTTTATACGAATTCTAGCTCATGTTCGGATAAACCGCACACTTGAGTGGCATACATCCTTAAGTGTACATACCCCACAATACCCGGGGGCTTCTTTTCACAGAAGCTTATTATCATTATTATTTTTCGAGCATCAAGCTCACCGTATATATGTGTTGTCTTCTCATATATGTCTTTTCTTCACCATTATATGCACCTTTATGACTTCAGTTTTTGCCAAGCTAGGTTGCCTGGTGAGGGAGTCCTGGATTAGGGGGTATCCGGACAGCTGGACTATATACATCATCCGGACTATTGAAGCGTGAAGATACAAGACTCAAGACTTCGGCCCGTGTCCAGATGGGACTCTCCTTTGCGTGGAAGACAAGCTTGGCGATCCGGATATTGTGTTTCCTCCCTTGTAACCGACTCCATGTAAACCCTAGACCTCTCCGGTGTCTATATAAACCGGAGAGGTTGGTACTTAGAAGGCCGATCACAATTACAATCATACCATCATAGGCTAGCTCTTAGGGTTTAGCCTCTACGATATCGTGGTAGATCTACTCTTGTACTACTCATATCTTCAATATTAATCAAGCAGGAAGTAGGGTTTTACCTCCATCGAGAGGGCCCAAACTTGGGTAAACATTGTGTCCCTTGCTTCCTGTTACCATCAGCCTAAGACGCACAGATCGGGACCCCCTACCCGAGATCCGCCGGTTTTGACACCGACATTGGTGCTTTCATTGAGATTTCCTCTGTGTCGTCGCTGCAAGACTCGATGGCTCGTCCCGTCGTCAAGGACAACATTACCTTGGGGGAGCTCTGGCTGTAGGCCAAACTCTCCGACTTGGCGGCTTTATCATGGCTGCCCCATCGGCGGTTGCGCCGACGATGGCCTCTCGGGTCATCAAGCATAACCTTCGCGTCAGTTCGGAACTCGCCGAACAGATGGATCCAGTGGAGCTCTCCTCCCTTAATGAGCTCTTGGATCGCATCGCCGCTCTGGGAGTCGCTACAGACTATGAACGGATTGGGCTTAAACCCGACCAAAGGGACATCAGATCCCCGCCGGCCACCCATGAGATAGCAGTAGTGGAGGAACCACACACGGATGGCCCCTCAACTTTGAGGACGAATTATGCCCGAATCACCGAACTCCGTGAGCCGAACACCTGCTCAAAGGAAAATCTGACCTGGATCCCGGACTTAGATTCAGGCATTAGGCCTAAGAGATTGGGCAACACTCCGGATCCTGAACTATCAGACTCATAACGTCCTATGCCCCTGGGTGCTAGATCGGATCAGAATTCGGATTCAGCTAACAACACCCACCGGACTTAAACTGTCTCTCCTGCATCAGGCAAGAGCCCTAGGAGATAGTACATCGCTACTGGGCCATATTCCTCCTTGTGTTAAACAAGGTCTAGGATTGCCGCGAGGAGGACGTAGTCTCACTCTTCTGCAAAAATTGCACGAACAAAGGAATCCTTAATGCTATAAGTCGCCGTGACATAGTACACTTTGCGGACTTAGCAACCATAGTACAGAAGTACTGTGCGATGGAAAGTGCCTGGAGAAACCAAAGCCTTTGTCCGAACTAAACGGGCAAACTCTTGTAAGTCGGCCGATCCAATTCCCACGAAACCAAAGCCCGCCCCGGGGCGGGGAACCGTATTGGAAGAATGGCTCAATGGGCCATGTAAACTCCACAGCACTCCATACATAACACCAACTCATAGCCTTAGAGCATGTTGGATACTCCGGCAGGTTGCAAAAAGTGGAGAGGATCTTCTTGCAAGCCGTAAAGCAAAACAACATCCCGCCAACGAACACAATACGGTATTAACAGTCTTCGAGGCTTTCGCCTCAAACAATAGGCACAAGCGAGCTCATCGAAGCTCCGCTGAAATTTGCCATGTGGCAAAGATAAATCCCTGGAACGACACTGCTATAACTTTCAATGTCAATGATGAACCTCGATTCCAGAATGTCCGGGCACCGGCCGCTCTAGACCTTAGCCCAATTGTGGACGGCTTTCGGCTCACTAAAGTACTCATGGACGGCGGAAGCGGATTAAACTTGATCTATGAAGAAACGCTCAACAAGATGGAAATTGATAAAGGCCGCATTGAGCAAAGCGGCACCACCTTCAGGGGGAATCATTCCTAGTCGGGAAGTACAATGTGCGGGAAAAATCACACTCGATGTGGTATTCGGCACCCCGGAAAATTACAAGTCCGAAGAAATCACATTCCAAGTGGCTCCTTTCAGCAGCGGATACCACGCCCTTCTAGGACGGGACGTGTTTACGAGCTTTCAAGCCATACCCCATTACGGGTACATGAAGCTTAAAATGCCCGGGCCCAATGGAATCATCACTCTAGCCAGTGATTCGGACATCGCACTTCGCGCCGGAAACAAAACCGCAGCACTAGCCCTGGAAGCATTATCCGAAGCCCTAGCAGCCGAAGAATTAACAACGCTATGGGCCACCATGGACAGGGACAACGTGATACTCGACAAGCGACCCAAGTCCACCTCATTTAAACCCGCAGACGAGATAGTCAAATTCCAAGTCCATCCAACGGACCCCACGAAGACAGCTTCCATCAGGACACAGTTGAGCCCCGCAATGGACGCCGCATTACGAGACTTTCTACACGAGAATTGGGACATTTTCTCCTGGCACCCATCGGACATGCCGGGCATCCCGCATGGATTGGCTGAACACAGCCTTAACGTACTAAAGGGATACAAACCTGTCAAACAAACCCTAAGGCAATTTTCAGAGCCCAAATGACAAGCAATGGGGGAAGAGCTAGTCAAGCTACTCGAGGCCGGATTCATCAGAGATATTAAACATCCGGATTGGCTGGCAAACCTGGTAATGGTACCAAAGAAGGACAAATCCTGGCGCCTATGCATCGACTTCAAAGACCTCAACAAGGCTTGCCCCAAGGATCCCTCCCCCCCTCGCATCGATCAGATTATCGATGCCATAGCTGGACACGACTCGCTGTGCTTTCTCGACGCATACTCTGGATACCATCAAATAAAATGGCAGAGTCTGACCAAGCTGCAACAGCTTTCATAACGCCATATGGCCCTTTTTGCTTCAACACTATGCCTTTCGGGCTTAAGAATGCCGGTGCAACCTATCAACCCATGATTCAAACATGCCTGAAAAAACAAATCGGCAAAACAGTGGAGGCATATGTGGATGACGTGGTCATAAAAACAAGACACGTCGAAACGATAATAGATGACTTGAGGCTTACATTCGATAACCTCCGGACATACGACATCAAGTTGAATCCGGAAAAATGCGTTTTTGGCGTCCCCTCAGGGAAACTGCTGGGCTTCATTGTTTCCAATAGAGGAATTGAAGCGAATCCGGCAAAAATCCGAGCTCTGTCGCAGTTGGATATACCAACAGACCTCAAGCACATCCAGAAACTAGCTGGATGCGTGGCCGCTTTGAGCCACTTTATCTCCAGGTTAGGAGAAAAGGCATTACCTCTTTACCGCCTCCTTCGGGGCACCGAACACTTCGTGTGGATGAATGCAGCCGCGGCCGTACTCGATGAAATAAAGACCTTACTGGCCAGTAATCTAGTCCTAATAGCGCCAAATATCAGCGAGCCCATGCTACTATACATAGCTGCAACACATCAAGTAGTAAGCGCAGTGCTCGTCGTCGAACGAGAGGTTGATGGATACAAATTCCCGCTCCAAAAGCCGGTTTATTACGTATCCAGAGTACTCACCCCATGCAAATCCCGATACCCACACTATCAAAAAATAGCATACGCGGTCTTCATGGCATCCCGAAAGCTACGACACTACTTTCAAGAGTGTTCAATTATGGTGGCCTCCGAAGTTCCACTCAATGACATAATAAATAACCGCGACGCTACAAGACGGATTGCTAAATGGGCTATCAAGCTCCTTCCGTTTGACATGATATACAAACCACAGTGGGCCATCAAGTGGCAAGTACTGGCTAACTTTGTCGCCGAATGGACAGAAGCCGAACTCCCTAAAGAGTACGGCGTGTACTCCAACTGGATCATGCACTTCGATGGCTCTAAAATGCTGGCCGGATTGGGAGCAGGTGTAGTCCTGACGTCTCCCACCGGAGACACTGTCCAGTACGTCCTCCAAATATTATACACAGACTCCAACAACGCAGCCGAATATGAGGCTCTGTTGCAGGTCTTCGGATGGCAGTCTCTATGGGCATCCAACGCCTGGAAGTGCGCGGGGATTCGAACCTCGCAATATCACAAATAAACGGAGATTTTGATACCAAGGATCCGAAAATGGCGGCCTACTGTAATGCCGTCCTCAAAATGTCAGCTCGGTTCGAGGGGCTCGAATTCCACCATGTGGCTCGAGAAAACAATCAGCGGCTGACGTTCTCGCCCGCATCGGCGCTAAACACGACCCCATCCCACCTAACATATTCCTGGAAAGGTTGTTCAAGCCATCCGTAGTATGGGAAGGGGAGTCCGGCAATACTAGCACGGATCCGAACACACCCCTAGATTCCGAACCAACAGACATAATCGGAGGCTCTGCCACCGAAATAACATCTTCGGCCCACGAAATCATGGCCGTAGTCGCCCCATGGACCGAGCCTTTCTTGGCCTACCTAAATAGGCAGGAGCTCCCAGAAGACCAAAATGAAGCACGCTGCATCGTCCGACGTTCTCAAGCTTAAAAAGTCCACGAAGGGGAACTCTACAAGAAAAGTGCCACCGGAGTGCTCCAAAGATGCATCTCCGAGGAGGAAGGGCGGTAGCTCTTGGCTGAAATCCATGCTGGACTGGGCGGGCACCACGCCGCGGCTCGGGCACTAGTCAGCAAGGCTTTCCGTACAGGCTTCTATTGGCTGACGGCCCGAGCAGACGCACAAGACCTTGTCCAACACTACGTCGGTTGCCAGCTCTTCGCCAATCAGAGTCATATGCCCCCTACCACCCTCCAAACAATCCCCATAACCTGGCCCTTCGCGGTCTGGGGGCTGGATATGGTCGGACCTCTTAAAGGAGGAAGCCATAAGAAAAAAAATACTTATTGGTCATGGTGGACAAGTTCACCAAATGGATAGAAGCCAAACCAGTTAAAATGGCCGAATCCGGACCAGTCATAGACTTCATATCCGGGGCCATACACCGGTACAGTGTCCCCCACAGCATCATCACTGATAACGGCTCCAATTTCACAGCCGATGAGGTGAAAACTTGGTGCAGCAAAATGGGCATTAAGCTCGACTACGCTTCCGTCTACCATCCCCAAACAAAGGGCTAGGTCGAACGGGCAAACGGTCTCATCATGAGCGGCATCAATCCCGGACTAGTGCGATCTTTGATAGAATCAGATACGCACTGGGTCGAGGAGCTCGACTCCGTACTCTGGGGGCTGCGGACCACGCCGAATCGCACTACCGGATATACAACATTTTTTATGGTGTATGGTGCGGAAGCAGTTTTACCTGCGACATAATACATGATTCGCCACGCGTACGCATGTACGAAGAGAGGAAGCCGAGCTAGATCGGCAGGATGACTTGGATACCCTAGAGGAGGAGCGCGACCTTGCAAAGGCCTGCTCCGCATTCTATCAGCAGCAGGCTCGACGATACCAAAGCAGAGAAGTACAGGCCAAAACTTACAATATGCGAACTTGTTCTACGCCTACCGGAGAAGAAGAAGGACAAGCTCAAACCCAAGTGGGAAGGTCCCTTTGTCATCGACAAAGTTCTCACCGGAGGAGCGTACCGCTTACGTAATGCATCCGATAACAGGCTTGAGCTAAACCCATGGAACGCGGCCAGACTCCGGAGATTCTACGCCTAACGCCGAACTCATTGTTCATCTCCTTACTCCCTCCCTTCTATTTATGCTCCATCCCTTCTCCTTTCTCGACTTTTTCTTCCTCTTCACACAAAGTATTTAATACAGTACGAACTTCCGGATTACTCCGACCGCACTATGTGTGTAAGCAATACCTAGGGGCTTCCCATACGGAAGCTAAAAATAAATACTCAAATGGCTTTTTGCCCATCACATATGCATTTCTTTTTCCATCTGTTCCTTTTATTCACCATTATATGCATCGATATGACTTAAGATGTGGCCAAGCTAGGTTGCCTGGCTCTAGTGTTTATGCCCTACGTTCCCGTAAATTCGGCAAGGGCATAAGGGGAGCACCTCTGCGATTGTTACTGCCGGTTCAGCCGGATGTGTACCTCAGACTGGGTGAAGCCGAAAGCTAGTTTCCTTAAGAGAATATTCGATTGGTGAACAAAAGATTATTTTATTACAATGTAAATCCCCAGAAGTCTTGTATCCTGCGCCATCGTTCGCAGTCCGGACATGTGCATTGTCGCATGCGTACCCAGGCAAAGGAACCCCTAACGGAACTATTCTCCCTGGAAGATGTTTCTTACTATCCATGTAATATAACATAACTAGTTGGGTACTTGTCTGTTCAAGCACTTATGACCCCTACGCCTGGTTTCCACGCATACCCCAGTTTTGTATAACTGAGTGAGTATTCGGACACACCCCGGACTGTAGGATCCGGGGGCTGAAGCAAAAAGGTCCGCCATGGCAAACGATTTTAATCCGGCTAGGGGCTACTTATGCCCATTGAATTACACAGTCACTTGGACTGACTATATTCCTCCTCTATACCATCCAACAGGCTATCTAGCTTACAATCCTGTTGAGAATACTTGGCGGCTAACGCTACCTGGTCATATACCAGACTTACGGGAATTTCTTGCCCATCGGGCCCCGTCGGTCCTACTTCGGCCATATGGTTCGGGTCCAGCTTGGTGTAGCGCGTCTTCACCATAGCCCAGGCTTCTCTTGCACCTTGCCGGCAGGCTGACATCTTCCACAATCGGAAGCGCCGGCGAGCTCCTTGGAGCAGATCCACAAGCTCCCCCATGCCATTCGACAGGAAGCTTGATGGCCATAAGGCCTGAGCAACGCCGTGCATCACCCGCCGAGCCCGCTCGTGCAATTGTGAAAGGTCTTGTAGTACATCGCCTGCAGATGAGGGCATCTCCTCCTCGGGATGACCTATCAACATGCCTACAAGCAAAATTCTTTCAATACACTTCCTCGCCGAACTGTAATATAGTTCGTCTAGGCACTTACCGTAAATACCGCATTGAAGCCTTTTGTTCTCCTTCACGGAGTCCGCCAACTGAGCGCGGACGTCATTTAATTCCACGTCCAGCCTGATATTGGCATCTTGAAGATTATTCTTCTCCTGCCTAACTTGAGTAAGAATGCGCTCGCCAGCCTTTAGCTGCCTTTTGAGATGTGAGTCGTCATTCGTTACGCCCTCCGGATTCACCCCGGGATTGTTTGCAGAATTTTTTGTTAGACTAGTCATACCAGCCGTTTACTAACTAGTGCATCTTCGTACACTTGAGACAAATGTTACCAGATGAGACCTTCTGGGATTCCTCTAACTTGGCAACCGTGTCCCTCAGCTGGGCCTTGCATTCCTCCAGCTCCCGAGCCAATTGTTCATTCTTATCTACAAGGACCTGCACATAAATTGATCCTTAAAACAGTCGTTTCAACCATTTCAAGTCTCAGGGGCTACTGCTATACATGCTTACCAAAATTTCTTACCCGTATATCTTTGGTATACTGGTCTGTCGCTCGGGCAAGCCCGTCTTGAGCTGCTCGGATGTATGCATCCCCCGAATTGAAGGCATTAAATGCCTCTTCAAAAAAGATGTTGTTCCGAAGCACGGCCCTCCGGCGTCGGTGATCCATGGCGCTCTCCACTTCGGAGTTTGTGGCCGAAAGCATATCCGCGTCCTCTGTCGGAGAACTATGTGGTACTGGCCCCGTGTCCGCCTCCGCCCTCGAAGCCGGTTCTGGAACCCGGCTGGTGGAGGCGTGATGGGTGGGATCCCCGAATATAGTCCGGCTGCTCCTCTTCCTGCCAGACACAAAGGGCGCTATTATATTTGCTTTACCTCTACAGCGGTGTGTCGACCCTCACCGCCTTCCTCTTGAGCCTTCCCGATCCGGACGCCCGTGGTCGATGAGTCCCTAGGGGCTCGGCCCCGTGCTCCGACCGTTGTCTCTACGAACAGCATGATGCCTCAAGGGTAAGGCATGACGTCTGAGGGGAGTCCTCTTCGGAGGATAAGGTTTTTAGTTTGGCTTACACGCGACACAGGGAGAAGTCCGGGATAGTCGGCAATAATGGCCACTGAGGCACCATCACAGCTCGCTTGATAGAATACCCCATTAACAAGCTCCACGGTAATATCCGGATCTTCTTCAAGTCCTGGATCTAGGGTCCTTCTGGGGTCCTCTGGCTGCGGAGAGGGGCTGAAGATTCCTTCTATGGCCCTCCTCAGTTCCTGCTCGGAAACATCGATGCGGGTAATCTTAGCAGAGAACGCTAAAGTAAGTGAAGAAGGGAAAGGAATAACGACTTTCCCACTCTGGAGGGTTGTACATGGAGAATCCGTCCCGCGGTTTAATGCGAAGGAATTCCTCCTCTTCCCCTTTGTATAAACCGGATAGTATCCTTGCCAGAGCAGTGGCAGAGTCCGGACCCTTACAGCCGCAATGGGTGGCGTCATCTTCCCCGTTGAAGTGCCACATGGGCTTCCCTCGATATTGAAGCGGTTGCACTCCCCGCATTATGCATATTGCCATGACCTCGACTATCGTCAGTCCGGATTTGGCCAGTAACTTTATCCTGCTCATCAGGAAATGCATTTCCCTGGTATCCTCCTCTTGGGGGCCCCGGGGGTGCCAGCTTAGACATGCCCTCGGTGGGGCGTTACTGAACTTGGGGAGACCTGTCCGGACTGGATCCGGAAGTGGAACGTCGTTAATGTAAAACCACTCTGAAGGCCAGTTCTCTGGTGCCTTCTTGGGAGTGCGGGATAGGTATCCGGTCTCGGCAATGCGCCATACTTTGGCCCCGCCCACTTGACACAGGGATTCTCCCTGGGTGCGAGGGACAAGGCAGAACAGCTTCTTCCATAACCCGAAGTGAGGTTCGCAGCCTAAAAATAGCTCGCAAAGGGCAACGTACCCTGCTATGTGTAGTACGGAGGCAGGGGTAAGGTTGTGCAACTGGAGACCGTAGAACTCCTGGAGCCCGCGAAGAAACGGGTGGATAGGAAACCCGACGCCCCTTAGTAGATGCGGGATGAGGCATATTCGCTCCTCTGGAGATGGATTAGGAGATCCCTCCGCTTGTTCCCCTCCGTTATAAGTAGCTATTCCGGCTCGAACAGGGACCATAAACGCCGGTGGAAGAAACCCTTCGGTTTGTAACTTTATCAAACGGCTATGAGGGACTAAACACTCTTCCCAATCCCCCGACTTGGAGTGAGGAGAGCGAGCAGAAGAGCTGCGACAACCGGCGATGTTGGAATGGTTTTTTCCGGAGCGCTCTATGGGATGCTTGCTCGAGGGGGGAGAGTGAGGTTTGGATCTGAGAATTCCCGTCTCTTCAAATAGACGGCTGACGACCCACAAGTATAGGGGATCAATAAGTAAGAGTGTCAAACCCAACGAGGAGCAGAAGGAAATGATAAGCGGTTTTCAGTAAGGTTTTCTCTGCAAGCACTGCAATAGTAGGTGATAGATAGTTTTGTGATAAGATAAATAGTAATGAGCAAAAAGTAAATAAAGTGCAGCAAGGTGGCCCAATCCTTTATGTAGCAAAGGATAAGCCTGGACAAACTCTAATAATGGAGAAGGAGCTCCGGAGGACACATTGGGAATTATCGTCAAGCTAGTTTTCATCACGTTCATAAGATTCGCGTTCGGTACTTTGATAATTTGATATGTGGGTGGACCAGCACTTGGGTACTGCCCTAACATGGACAAGCATCCCACTTATGATTAACCCCTATTGCAAGCATCCGCAACTACAAAAAGGATTATTAAGGTAAACCAAACCACAACATTAAACATATGGGTCCATATCAACCCCTAACGAAGCAACGCATAAACTAGGGTTTAAGCTTCTATCACTCTAGCAACCCATCATCTACTTATTACTTCCCTATGCCTTCCTCTAGGCCCAAATAATGGTGAAATGTCATGTAGTCGACGTTCACATAACACCACTAGAGGAAATACAACATACATCTCATCAAAATATCGAACGAATACCAAATTCACATGACTACTAATAGCAAGACTTCACCCATGTCCTCAGGAACAAATGTAACTACTCACAAAGCATATTCATGTTCATAATCAGAGGGGTAATAATATGCATAAAGGATCTGAACATATGATCTTCCACCAAGTAAACCAAATAGCATCAACTACAAGGAGTAATAAACACTACTAGCAACCCACAGGTACCAATTTGTGGTTTTGATACAAGATTGCATACAAGAGATGAACTAGGGTTTTGAGAGGAGATGGTGCTGGTGAAGATGTTGATGGAGATTGACCCCCTCACGACGAGAGGATCGTTGGTGATGACGTTGGTGATGATTTCCCCCTCCCGGAGGGAAGTGTCCCCGGTAGAACAGCTTCGCCAGAGCCCTAGATTGATTCCGCCAAGGTTCCACCTCGTGGTGGCGGAGTTTCGTCCCGTAAGCATGCCCATGATTTTTTCCAGGGGAAAACCCTTCATATAGCAGAAGATGGCAGCTGGAAGCCCACCAAGGGGCCCAGGAGATAGGGGGCGCACCCTATAGGGGGGGCGCGCCCCCTGTCTCCTGGACAGGGTGTGGGCCCCCTGGCCTATTTCTTTTGCCCAAAAATTATTATTAAATCTGAAAAGTTGTTTCGTGGAGTCTCAGGTCTTTTGGAGTTGTGCAGATTAGGTTTCCAACGTTTGCTCCTTTTCCAGCCAGAATTCCAGCTGCCGGCATTCCCCCTCTTCATGGTAAACCTTGTAAAATAAGAGAGAATAGCCATAAGTATTGAGATATAATGTGTAATAACAGCCCATAATGCAATAAATATTGATATAAAAGCATGATGCAAAATGGACGTATCAACTCCCCCAAGCTTAGACCTCGCTTGTCCTCAAGCGGAAGCCGAAATCGAAGAATATGACCACATGTTTAGAGATAGAGGTGTCGATAAAAATAAAATACGGACATGAGGGCATCATGATCATTCTAATAACAGCAACATATATGGATTTTGTCATATGATTTCTTATGTTCAAGTAACAAGATATTCACAATGTCAAGTATGGTTCAAAAACTTCATTGGGAACTAACAAACTATAATCTCAGTCATTGAAGCAATTGCAATTTATCGTAACATCAGAAAGAGTCAATAATAGAGCTTTCAACAAGCTCACATACTCAACTATCTCGTAGTCCCCTATAATTGTTAACACTCATGCAATACTTGTGGTTATAGAGTTTCAGCCAGACACTATGAAAGATAGGGGCTTATTGTGTTGCCTCCCAACATATTCACCTTTAGGTGATGTCAACAATAATAGCCTATGCCAACTTACATCCAATTGGATATATGCATCATGATCTTTCAAACACGAGGAGCTTGCCAAAGGATAAAATGAAAAAGGGAAAGGTGGGGATCACCTTGACTCAAGCATAAAGTGAAACATAAAGTAAAGATAGGCCCTTCGCAGAGGGAAGCAGAGGTCGTCATGTGCGTTTAGGGTTGATGCATGAAATCTTAATGCAAAAGAACGTCACTTTATATTGCCCCTTGTATGTGGACCTTTATTATGCAATCCGTCGCTTTTATTACTTCCACAACAAGTTCGTACAAAGCTTATTTTCTCTGCACTAATAAGTCATACATATTTAGAGAGCAATTTTTATTGCTTGCACCGATGACAACTTACTTGAAGGATCTTAATCAATCCATAGATAGGTATGGTGGACTCTCATGGAAAAACTGGGTTTAAGGATATTTGGAAGCACAAGTAGTATCTCTACTTGGTGCAAGGAATTTGGATAGCATGAGGGGGAAAGGCAAGCTCAACATGTTTGGAAGGTCAATGACAATATCCTTTAACTGAGATGTCGGAAAACATAAACCATTATGTTGTCTTCCTTGTCCAATGTCAACTCTTTTAGCATTTCATACTTAATGAGTGCTTCACAATCATAAAAGATGTCCCAGATAATATATTTATATGTGAACCCCTCTTTCCTTATTACTTCCTATTAATTGCAACGATGACCAAGGCTACGTTCATCAACTCTCAACAATTTTTATGCCTCATACTTTCTATGTGTGAAGTTATCACTATCCATAAGATCAATATGAACTCTTTTGTTCTTTCTATTTTCTCAAGATCATAGCAACATAGCAAAGCCCTTGACTCAACACTAATCTTTATTATAGATAGCACACGAACTCGATTACAAAAAGAGATCACAAAGAAAAAACTCAAAACTACTTGATATCAAAACTTCGAACTAATAGATCAAGATACTACTAAAAAGATCGAACTAAATAAAGCAGTAAAGATAGGAGTGTGATGGTGATATGATACCGGGACACCTCCCCCAAGCATGGCAGTTGCCAAGGGGAGTGCCCATACCCATGTGATTATTTCTTCGGGGGTGATGGAGGTGGTGATGGTGACGGTGGATAATCGCACATCAAGCGTAAAAGCTCCTCCAACTTGCGGATAATGCCCTTGAGCCCAGCAATATGATCTTTCAACAAAATATTCGCCTCTGTGAGGTACTTGTTCTGTATGCGGGCTAACTCAATCATCTTGAAAGCTTCAATCTCTGTTGGAGTGAAAAGGTTAGGTAAAGGTTGAGGGATGTCTTCTTCTTTAACCATCGGAGCTTGAGCCTCCATGGCCTTCTTGATCCCTTCATCCTTGTTGATCTCTTCTGGTTCCTCTCTTTTCAACTCTATCTTCAACAGCCAAGCATCCTTGTCTTCATTGTTGGAGGAGGGAGAAGTCATGGTGCTCTGAATCTGCAACAAAAATAGCTCGAAACGAAAACAGAGGATATTTGCATGATACGGTGGTCAAAACCTTCGGGAGTATATATAATGAATTTTTACCGACCAAAATACGTAACATACAAGAAAACGGAGTCCGGGAGGCACACGAGGTGCCCACGAGACAGGGGGCGCACCCTACAGGGGGGCGTCCTCCTCTCTTATGGGAGCCTCGTGCCCCTTTCGGACTACTTCTTTCTTCCTAAAATTCTTAAATAATCCAAAACTGATAAAAATTGCCATTAGAGTTGTTTTGGAGTCGGTTTACTTACCGTACCACGTACCTATGCCTTTTCGGAGTCTGGAACGTTCTGGAAAGTGTCTGTTATGTATTCCTTAGGGGTTATGGTTTCAATAATATTAGTTTCAACATTGATAGGATTACCTGAAATATAATGCTTAATTCTTTGGCCGTTTACCACCCTCGGATTTGAGCCTTCAAAGTTGTTGATTTTTATAGCACCAGAACGATAGACCTCGTCGATAACGTAGGGACCTTCCCATTTTGAGAGAAGTTTTCCTGCAAAAAATCTTAAACGAGAGTTGAACAATAACACATAATCTCCTACATTAAACTCACGCTTTTGTATCCTCTTATCATGCCAGCGTTTGACTTTTTCTTTGAAAAGCTTAGCATTCTCATATGCTTGGGTTCTCCATTCATTAAGTGAGCTAATATCAAATAACCTTTTCTCACCAGCAAGTTTAAAGTCATAATTGAGCTCTTTAATTGCCCAATATGCTTTATGTTCAAGTTCAAGAGGTAAATGACATGCTTTTCCATAAACCATCTTATATGGAGACATACCAATAGGATTTTTGTATGCAGTTCTATAGGCCCATAATGCATCATCAAGTTTTTTGGACCAATTCTTTCTAGATCTATTCATAGTCTTTTGCAAAATTAATTTGAGCTCTCTATTTCTCAACTCTACTTGACCACTAGACTGCGGGTGATAAGGAGATGCAATTCTATGATTGACATCATACTTCGCGAGCATCTTACGGAAAGCACCCTGAATAAAGAGTGAACCACCATCAGTCATAAGATATCTAGGGACTCCAAACCTCGGAAAAATAACTTCTTTAAGCATTTTAATAGGAGTTTCATGATCAACACTACTAGTTGGAATAGCTTCTACCCACTTAGTAACGTAATCAACAGCAACTAAAATATGTGTATAACCATTAGAGGCAGAAAAAGGTCCCATATAATCAAAGCCCCAAACATCAAACGGTTCAATAACAAGAGAATAATTCATAGGCATTTCTTGACGTCTACTAATGTTACCTATTCTTTGACATTCATCACAAGATACGACAAACTTACGAGCATCTTTGAAAAGAGCAGGCCAATAAAAACCAGATTGTAGTACCTTGTGTGCAGTTCTATCTCCAGCGTGGTGTCCTCCATAGGATTCGGAGTGACACTTGCGTAGGATTTGTTCTTGTTCATGCTCAGGCACACAACGTCTAGTAATACCATCTACTCCTTCTTTATAAAGGTGTGGATCATCCCAGAAGTAATGTCTTAAATCATAAAAGAACTTTTTCTTTTGCTGGTAGGTGAAACTAGGAGGTATATATTTAGCAACAATGTAATTAGCATAATCAGCATACCAAGGAGCAGTACGAGAAGCATTGACAACCGCTAATTGTTCATCAGGAAAACTATCATTAATAGGCAGTGGGTCATCAAGAACATTCTCTAGCCTAGACAAGTTGTCGGCAATGGGGTTCTCAGCTCCCTTTCTATCAACAATATGCAAGTCAAATTCTTGGAGCAAGAGAACCAATCTAATGAGTCTAGGCTTAGCATCTTTATTTTCCATAAGATATTTAATAGCAGCATGATCAGTGTGGATAGTAACTTTGGAATCAACAATATAAGGTCTAAACTTATCACATGCAAACACAACTGCTAAGAATTCTTTTTCAGTGGTGGCATAATTTCTCTGGCCAGTATCAAGAGTCTTACTAGCATACTGGATAACATTCAATTTCTTATCGATTCTTTGCCCTAGAACAGCCCCTACAGCATAATCACTAGCATCGCACATAATTTCAAAAGGTAAATTCCAATCAGGTGGCTGAACAATAGGTGCAGTGATCAAAGCCTTCTTAAGTGTTTCAAATGCTTCTACACAATCATCATCAAAGACAAAAGGAATATCTTTTTGCAATAAATTAGTTAGAGGCCTAGAGATTTTAGAAAAGTCCTTTATGAACCTCCTATAAAAACCGGCATGACCAAGGAAACTTCTTATACCTTTTATGTCCTTGGGACATGGCATCTTTTCAATAGCATCAACTTTGGCTTTATCAACTTCAATACCCCTCTCCGAGATCTTGTGCCCCAAGACAATGCCTTCATTAACCATAAAGTGACACTTTTCCCAATTCAGGACGAGACTTGTGTCTTCGCATCTCTGCAAAACTCGATCAAGGTTGCTGAAACAATCATCAAAAGAGGATCCATAGATGGAGAAGTCATCCATGAATACCTCACAAATCTTTTCACAAAAATCAGAAAATATAGCCATCATGCATCTTTGAAAGGTAGCAGGTGCATTACATAAACCAAAAGGCATACGTCTATAAGCAAAGGTACCAAAAGGGCAAGTAAAAGTAGTTTTAGATTGATCCCCCGCTGAAACAGGTATCTGAGAGAAGCCAGAATAACCATCTAGAAAGCAAAAATGTGTGTGTTTGGATAGCCTTTCTAGCATTTGATCAATAAAAGGTAAAGGGTAATGATCTTTCTTAGTGGCTTTATTTAACTTACGGAAATCAATTACCATCCTATAACCTGTAATAATTCTTTGCGGAATCAATTCATCTTTATCATTAGGAACAACGGTAATACCTCCCTTTTTGGGGACACAATGGACAGGGCTTACCCATTCACTATCAGCAACGGGATAAATAATACCTGCCTCAAGGAGTTTTAGTATTTCCTTTCTTACCACTTCCTTCATTTTGGGATTTAATCGTCTTTGAGGATCTCTAACAGGTTTGGCATCTTTCTCCACTGAAATTTTATGTTGACATAATGTGGGACTAATGCCCTTAAGATCATCCAGAGTATATCCAATAGCAGCTCGATGCTTCTTCAGAGTTTTTAATAATCTTTCTTCTTCTTTCTCTGAAAGGTTAGCACTAATAATAACAGGATATATTTCTTTTTCATCAAGATAAGCATACTTGAGATTATCAGGTAATGGTTTGAGTTCAAACACGGGGTCACCCTTGGGTGGAGGGGGATCCCCAAGAATTCGAATGGGAAGGTTATGTTTTAGCATAGGTTCTTGTTTATGGAACACTTCATCTATTTCTTCCCTTTCCTTCATAAACATATCATTTTCATGGTCTAGCAAATATTGTTCTAACGGATCAGTTGGAGGAACAGCAATGGAAGCAAGACCAATAATTTCATCCTTACTAGATGGTTCCTCTTCACGGTGTTGTCTACGAAATTTAGAAAAGTTGAACTCATGAGACATATCACCTAGACCAATAGTAACTACATCCTTTTCGCAATCTATCCTAGTATTAACGGTGTTCAAGAAGGGTCTACCAAATATAATGGGACAAAAGCTATCTTGTGGGGAGCCAAGAACAAGAAAATCAGCAGGATATATAGTTTTCCCACACTAGACTTTAATATCCCTAACAATTCCCATTGGTGAAATAGTATCTCTATTAGCAAGTTGAATTGTGACATCAATATCTTCTAACTCAGCAGGTGCAATATCGTGCTTAATTTCTTTGTATAAGTCAATAGGTATTGCACTAGCACTAGCACCCATATCACATAAGCCATGATAACAATGATCTCCTATTTTAACAGAAATAACAGGCATGCCTACCATAGGTCTATGTTTACCTTTAGCACAAGGTTTGGCAATTCTAGCAGTTTCATCACAGAAATAAATAACATGCCCATCAATATTATCAGACAAGAGATCTTTAACAATAGCAACATTAGGTTCAACTTTGATTTTCTCAGGAGGTGTATAAGTTCTAACATTGCTCTTACGAACAACAGTTGAAGTTTTAGCATGATCTTTTATCCTAACAGGAAAAGGGGGGTTTTCAACATAAGTAGTAGGAATAATAGGATCACTATATTTAATAGTCTTCTCTTCAACTGTAATAGGTGCAACTGCTTTCACTTCAACAGGAGGATTATATTTAAACCACTTCTCTTTAGAGAGATCAATGTGAGTAGCAAAAGTTTCACAAAAAGTAGCTACTATCTCAGAGTCAAGTCCATACTTAGAGCTAAATCCACCGAAAGCGTCGGTATCCATAAAAGATTTAACACAATTGAACTTAGGTGTCATACCTGACTCCTTACCATCGTCGGAACCCCAATCTTTAGAGTTGCATTTAATTCTTTCCAATAAGTCCCATTTGAAATCAATAGTCTTCAGCATTTAGGAATCAGCACAGGAGTATCGAGCAGGTTGCGATTATCAAGAGAAAGCCGAGCATAAAAGTTCTGAATAATCATTCCTGAGAGAGCTCATGATTGGGGCATGAATACAACAGTGACTTAAGCCTCCCCAATCTTGAACGATGCTTTATCCTTCGCGAGGCTAGAAATTGTATATGTAATTATGATCACGATGAACAAGATGCATAGGATAGAACTTCTGGTGAAATTCCAACTTCAATCGCTTATAATTCCAATATCTCGTATCATCACATAGCCTATACCATGTCATTGCCTCTCCCTTCAAAGATAAAGGGAAGACCTTCCTTTTGACAACATCATCGGGAATACCTGCAAGCTTAAATAATCCACAAAGATAAGGTGTAAGTCGGGATGCAATGTTCCGTCTCCTGCAAAAGGATTAGCTAGCAGTTTCTCTATCATACCTGAAGGAATCTCAAAGTGAATATTTTCATAAGGTTCAGTAGGTTGAGGAGCATCTATTGGCTCTTCTGGTTGGGGTGAAGATACCCCAAACAAGCCCCTCAAAGGATTAGTTTCCATAGTGACAAGTAACAGAAAATTTCAGCACACTATATAAATGTTTCCTTACCAAGTTCCACTCACCAAGAGCGCTACGCTCCCCAGCAACGGCGCCAGAAAAGAGTCTTGATGACCCACAAGTATAGGGGATCTATTGTAGTCCTTTCGATAAGTAAGAGTGTCGAATCCAACGAGGAGCAGAAGGAAATGATAAGCGGTTTTTAGTAAGGTTTTCTCTGCAAGCACTGAAATAGTAGGTGATATATAGTTTTGTGATAAGATAAATAGTAATGAGAAAAAAAGTAAATAAAGTAAATAAAGGGCAGCAAGGTGGCCCAATCCTTTATGTAGCAAAGGATAAGCCTGGACAAACTCTAATAATGAAGGAGGAGCTCCCAAGGACATATTGGGAATTATCGTCAAGCTAGTTTTCATCACGTTCATAAGATTCGCGTTCGGTATTTTGATAATTTGATATGTGGGTGGACCGGCACTTGGGTAGTGCCCTAACATGGACAAGCATCCCACTTATGATTAACCCCTATTGCAAGCATCCGCAACTAACAAAAGGAGTATTAAGGTAAACCTAACCACAGCATTAAACATATGGGTCCATATCAACCCCTAACGAAGCAACGCATAAACTAGGGTTTAAGCTTCTGTTACTCTAGCAACCCATCATCTACTTATTACTTCCCTATGCCTTCCTCTAGGCCCAAATAATGGTGAAGTCTCATGTAGTCTACGTTCACATAAGACTACCAGAGGAAAGACTACATACATCTCATCAAAATATCGAACGAATACCAAATTCACATGACTACTAATAGCAAGACTTCACCCATGTCCTCAGGAACAAACATAACTACTCACAAAGCATATTCATGTTCATAATCAGAGGGGTAATAATAAGCATAAAGGATCTGAACATATGATCTTCCACCAAGTAAACCAAATAGCATCAACTACAAGGAGTAATCAACACTACTAGCAACCAACAGGTACCAATTTGTGGTTTTGATACAAGATTGGATACAAGAGATGAACTAGGGTTTTGAGAGGAGATGGTGCTGATGAAGATGTTGATGGAGATCGAGCCCCTCCCGATGAGAGGATCGTTGGTGATGACGTTGGTGATGATTTCCCCCTCCCGGAGGGAAGTTTCCCCGGTAGAACAGCTCCGCCAGAGCCCTAGATTGATTCCGCCAAGGTTCCGGCTCGTGGCGGTGGAGTTTTGTCCCGTAAGCTTGCCCACGATTTTTTACAGGGGAAAACCCTTCATATAGCGGAAGATGGCAGCTGGAAGCCCACCAGGGGGCCCAGGAGATAGGGGCGCGCCCTACAGGGGGGGGGGCTGTCTCCTAGACAGGGTGTGGGCCCCCTGGCCTATTTCTTTTGCCCAAAAAGTCTTATTAAATCTGAAAAGTTGTTTCGTGGAGTCTCGGGTCTTTTGGAGTTGTGCAGATTAGGTTTCCAACGTTTGCTCCTTTTCCAGCCAGAATTCCAGCTGCCGGCATTCCCCCTTGAGGGAGTCCTGGACTAGGGGGTGTCCGGACAGCCGGACTATCATCGTCCGCCGGACTCCAAGACTACGAAGATGCAAGATTGAAGACTCCGTCCCGTGTCCGGATGGGACATTCCTTGGCGTGGAAGGCAAGCTTGGCAATACGGATATGTAGATCTCCTACCATTGTAACCGACTCTGTGTAACCCTAGCCTTCTCTGGTGTCTATATAAACCAGAGGGCTTTAGTCCGTAGGACACAACATATATTACAACAATCATACCATAGGCTAGCTTTAGGGTTTAGCCTCCTTGATCTCGTGGTAGATCCACTCTTGTACTACCCATATCATCAATATTAATCAAGCAGGACGTAGGGTTTTACCTCCATCAAGAGGGCCTGAACCTGGGTAAAACATCGTGTCCCTTGTCTCCTGTTACCATCCGCCTAGACACACAGTTCGGGACCCCCTACCCGAGATCCGCCGGTTTTGACACCGACATTGGTGCTTTCATTGAGAGTTCCTCTGTGTCGTCACCGATAGGCTTGATGGCGTCTTCAATCAACAACGCTGTCCAGGGTGAGACTTTTCTCCCCGGACAGATCTTCGTATTCGGCGGCTTCGCACTGCGGGCTAATTCACTTGGCCATCTGGAGCAGATCGAAAGCTACGCCCCTGGCCGTCAGGTCAGATTCGGAAGCCTAAACTTCACGGCCGACATCCGCGGGGACTTGATCTTCGACGGGCTCGAGCCACAGCCAAGCGCGCTGCACTGTTACGATGGGCATGATCTAGCTCTGCCGCCGAATAGTGCCTTGGTGGACGCACAAGAATCTGCTCCGGCCCTTAGTCCGGAGCCGATCGCCCAGATCGAGGACCGGTGGTTGGACACCGCCTCGGGAGCTGCAACTTCTACGGCGATGGAGCCGAACACTAACCTTGTCCCTCGCGAAGCTCGTGACTCCGAGGTGCCGGACTCCTTGCTGGACTCCAGACCTCCCACGCCCCTGCCAATCGAATCTGATTGGGTGCCGGTTATGGAATTCACCACCGCGGACACTCGCCCTTTGGCGACATCCTAAATTCGCTAAAGCATCTCTCGCTATCCGGAGAGTCCTGGCCGGATTATGGCCAGGATGGTTGGGATACGGACGATGAAGAAATTCAGAGCCCACCCACCACCCACTTTGTAGCCACTGTCGACGATCTAACTGACATGCTAGACTACGACTCCGAAGACATCGACGCTATGGACGACGATGCCGGAGACAAACAGGAACCAGCGCCTACAGGGCACTGGAAGACCACCTCGTCATACGACATATACATGGTGGACACCCCAAAAGACAGGGACGGCGAAGAAGCAGCAGAGGTAGATTCCTTAAGGAAACAGCCCAAGCGCCGGCGTCAGCGGCGCCGCTCTAAATCCCTCCACAGCAAGAATGGAGATTCCGGCACAGGAGATAATAATACCCCAGAGAGTGCCGACGACAATCCCCTCCAGCAAGACTCAGCACAGGAGGATGCAGAAGCAAGCCCTCACGAGAGGGCAGCAGACGAAGAGGTCGAGGAATATAACTATACACCTCCCTCCGAAGACGAGGCAAGCCTCAACGATGACAAATTCGTCGTGCCTGAGGATCCCGTCGAACAAGAGCATTTTAAACGCAGGCTTATCGCCACGGCAAATAGCCTAAAGAAAAAGCAGCAGCAGCTTCAAGCTGATCAGGACCTGCTGGCCGATCGATGGACCGAGGTCCTCGCGACCGAAGAGTATAAACTCGAACGCCCCTCCAAAAGCTACCCAAGACGCAAGTTGCTCCCCCGATTAGAGGAAGAAGCATACATACCTTCATCACCAGCGCACGATACGGCTGATCGACCACCCCGTGGTCGCGACAGAGAGGCATCCAGGCCCTCCACCAAGCCCGTACCCCGGCATCACTCCAAATGTACGAAGCCAAGAGGGAACGCGCCGGACTTGCGAGACGTATTGGAGGACAAAGCAAGGCAATCCAGATCCATCTACGGATCACGTGGGCGCCCCACGACCCACGACGAACGCCGTCGCGCCGGATACAATAACCCCGGCCGGGCCGAACACAGCAGACAATGCTCTCTCGAGCTAAGTCGTGATATTGCTCAATATAGAGGCGCCGCACACCCGCTATGCTTCACTGACGAAGTAATGGATCATCAAATCCCTGAAGGGTTCAAACCTGTAAACATCGAATCCTACGATGGCACAACAGACCCCGCGGTTTGGATCGAAGATTATCTCCTTCACATCCATATGGCCCGCGGCAACGATCTCCATGCCATCAAGTTTCTCCCACTCAAGCTTAAAGGACCAGCTCGGCATTGGCTTAACAGCTTGCCCGCAGAGTCAATTGGGTGTTGGGAAGACCTGGAAGCTGCATTCCTCGACAACTTCCAGGGCACGTACGTGCGGCCACCAGACGCCGATGACCTAAGCCACATAATTCAACAGCCAGACGAATCGGCTAGACAATTCTGGACACGGTTCTTGACAAAGAAAAACCAAATCGTCGACTGTCCGGATGCAGAGGCCCTCGCAGCCTTCAAACATAACATCCGTGACGAGTGGCTAGCCCGGCACCTGGGACAGGAAAAGCCGAAATCCATGGCAGCCCTCACATCATTAATGACCCGCTTTTGTGCGGGAGAGGATAGCTGGCTAGCTCGCAGCAACAACCTCAGTAAAAATTCTGGCAGTCCGGATACTAAGGACCACAACGGCAGGTCGTGTCAAAGTAAAAATAAACGCCACATTAACGGCGACGACAAGGAGGATACGGCAGTCAACGCCGGATTCCGAGGCTCTAAACCCGGTCAGCGGAAGAAGCCATTCAAAAGAACCACTCCGGGTCCGTCCAATTTGGACCGAATACTCGACCGCTTATGCCAGATACATGGCACCCCTGAAAAGCCAGCTAATCACACCAACAGAGATTGCTGGGTGTTCAAGCAGGCAGGCAAGTTAATTGCCGAAAACAACGACAAGGGGCTAAACAGCTACAACGAGGAAGAGACCCGACCGCCGAATAATAGAGGACAGAAGGGTTTCCCCCCACAAGTGCGGATGGTGAACATGATCTACGCAACCCATATACCCAAGAGGGAGCGGAAGCGTGCACTAAGGGACGTATATGCGATGGAGCCAGTCGCCCCGAAGTTCAATCCATGGTCCTCTTGTCCGATCACTTTCGATTAAAGAGACCATCCGACCAGCATCCGCCACGGCGGATTCGCCGCATTGGTTTTAGACCCAATCGTCGATGGATTTCACCTCACGAGAGTCCTGATGGACGGCGCCAGTAGCCTGAACCTGCTTTATCAGGATACAGTGCGCAAGATGGGCATAGACCCCTCAAGGATGAAACCTACAAAGACAACCTTTAAAGGCATCATACCAGGTGTGGAGGCCAATTGTACAGGCTCAGTCACACTGGAAGTGGTCTTCGGATCCCCGGATAATTTCCGGAGCGAGGAGTTAATCTTCGACATAGTCCCATTTCGCAGCGGCTATCACGCTCTGCTCAGACGAACCGCGTTTGCAAAGTTCAACGCGGTGCCGCATTATGCATACCTCAAGCTCAAGATGCCAGGCCCTCGTGGAGTCATCACGGTCAACGGAAATACGGAACGCTCCCTCTGGATGGAGGAACATACAGCGGCTCTCGCGGCAGAAGTACAGAGCAGCCTTTTAAGGCAATTTTCGAGTCCGGCCGTTAAACGGCCGGATACAGCCAAACGCGCCCGAAGCAACACCAACCAAGACCACCTGGCATGATCCGAGCACGCGTAGCAATGCGGCCCTAACCCCTGCGCTCGCATGATTGCAAGAACAACCCTCCGCGTACATCATTACGCTTTGGAGATACCATGGGTGTAGGGGAAGGGGCACGACCACAATGGACCCAGAGTGCGGCTCGACCACACCAGGGGCTCGCAAGTGTGTCACTCTTTCTTATTATTATTTTCCTTCTTTGTATACGCAGGACTCCGTTAGCCAGAGGTCGTGTCCGGCGGTGAACCTGCCGAACTCATGATGCAACAGCCGGGGAAGAAAGAATGCGGCGACGAACACTCAGGTGGTCTCAATTACGAGCATTAAATTTGATTATATACACCAAGTCCGCAGCCCATCCCTGGAGGGGGACATGTTTAACTAGTCCAAAACCCTTGCTTACCGCACTATTTGTATCAGTCTGCACTCATAGCAGACTTCCTTTAATAAATGATGCAGCACTTTTTTGCCTGTTATTACATATATATGTTCATTACATGACATCTTGCACCCGTATATTTCGATACGGCCTAATACACCAGGCGCTTACCTTCCCCACATTATGGTGTGATAAGTCCGAACACTTTCACAAGTGCAGCACCCCGAACTTATAGCATTACATGAATCGGCTCCGAATCATGTCTTGGGTCAATAGTTGGGTTTGCCCGGCTCCCACGTTTTGGTGCCTTACATTCCGTTCCGTCGGCTAAGGTGGCACTGGGAGAACCACTGCGATTGCGCCCCGGTTGAGCTGGGCGAGCGCCTCAGTGGAGAAAGCTAAAACTGACCGGCATGGTAAGGCGAGAGACTGGTCGCTATTCGAGAGGTCTTTTCGGGTCCTTAAAGACTCACGCCGCTTCGAGCGAAGTTCCAGATAATGTCCGACGAAGGCGTGGATAGCGCCCCGAATTCGGTCTTCCGAATACTAGGGGCTTCGCCGAAATTTAAAATTATAGAATTCTATGGCTAAGTGAGAGTGTTCAAGCATTATAAGTCCGGTTGCCTTGTTCGTTGTGTTGAGCACCTCCCTAGATGGACCCAAAAATGGGAACAAGAGTGCTCAAGTTATCCCGAACACCCCAGCACTTGCGGCTTGGGGGCTGAAGCCAACGACTTGCCATCTCTCAGATTTTATAAACGGCCGCACAGAAGGTAATATTTTAAATTAAACAAGCGTTGCTTAAAGCGCACATGAACAAAGTTTTCAACGCATAGGATAATACACAGCGAGTTCACTCAAAAATTACATCTCTAGGGCATTCGTCCGCAATGTCGCGGGCTCCCTTCAGGACAGTTTTATAATACATTTCGGGTGTACGATACCCCTTGCCCGGTGGCGGCGGGTCAGTAAGAAGCCTCTCCGCATCCAGCCTGCCCCAGTGCACCTTTGTGCGGGCAAGGGCCCGACGAGCACCTTCAATACAGGCGGAGCACTTGATAACCTCCACCCAGGGGCACGCATCCACCAGCCGCCGCACGAGGCTGAAGTAGCTCCCAGGCATGGCTTGTCCAGGCCACAGCCGGACTATAAGGCCCTTCATGGCCTCCTCAGCTACCTTGTGGAGTTCGACCAGCTGCTTCAGCTGGTCGCTTGGGGGCACCGGATGGCCGGCCTCAGCGTACTGAGACCATAAGACCTTCTCCGTTGAGCTCCCCTCCTCGCCACGGTAGTATGCGGCGGCATCGGCACACTGCGCGGCAGATCTGCAAACGCCCCTGGAGAGCTCCGAATGCGGGTAAGTGTCAGGTAGTTTACATTAACATGCTTGCTTTGCATGAAAAATGCCTTACCCGCCGCTATCTTCTTTACATCTTCAACCTCCTGAAGGGCCTTACAGGCCTCGGCCTTGGTGGACTTTGCACTTTCGAGAGCCGAGGCAAGCTCGAACTCTCGAGTCTTGGAGTCGCGCTCCAAGCTCTCATGCTTCTCCATGAGAGCCTGGAGCTCTTGCCGCACTTCCACCACCTGTGCCTCCTGCTTTTCTCGCTCTGCCCGTTCCACGGCCGCACGGCGTTCGGCTGCGGACACAGCCTCCTTCAGGGCTGCCACCTCGTTTGTGGCCCCTGCAATACCCATATTATCCTTGTTAATTTTATTGCGACCAAAATCCTTTTCTGTAAGGTAACAATTCAAAGTGGTGCTACTCACCTTCTTTGTCCTTGAGCTGCCTCTTGGCATGGCCGAGCTCTCGCTCGGACCGCTCGAGATCTTGCTTTAATGTACCAACCTCCGCAGTCAGTGCGGCAGAGGTCAGCAGCACAGCCTGCAAACCCATATTAACATAATTTATTAGCAACCTGCGAATATCTTTTTAGATCCTCAGTCCGGCTTTTCTTTCCGAACACTGAACCGAGCATCAGGGGCTACTATCTATGCGGTATTACATTACACAATTTTAACTTCTTACCTCAAAGCCTGTTAAAAGGCTACTGCAGGCTTCGGTCAGCCCGCTCTTGGCGAGCTGGACCTTCTGAATCACCGCACTCATAACAGTGCGGTGTTCTTCCTCGATGGAAGCACCTTTGAGCGCCTCCAGCAAGTTGTCTGGCGCCTCCAGTTGGACGGAGGCCTCCGGTGTCACGGTCTTGCCCTTCTTTCGAAGGGGCCGCCTGACGGACTCTGGAACCGCTGGAGGTTCCGACGTAGAGTCCAACGCAAAGTCCGGGAGGCTGCCTTGCGGCGCCTCCAGAGCCTCCTCCTGATGGGTCCCTTTCTGGGATCCCACCTCGGCGTCCTCATCGGCGCGGGGGGTAGAGGCAGTCAGAAGTGAATCCACATCCGACGGGGCCAACGACCCGCTCAATGAAGCGGGGAGATCATCATTGGCCGGACTACGGGCAGTATGCGGCATTAGTAGGACACTATGTGGCACGAAAGAAATTGCATATTAGGGATCCGGATAGTTACGATCTCGCCGGAGGCCTGGCCCTTGAAGGCCACTCCTCGTCGCCAACGTCGGTGTTGGCGGAGCTGTCAGGGAGAATAGTTCTCCCCCTCTTGGACCCTTCAGCCTCCCCTATTGGGGAAGCCTTCCTCTTCCTCTCTCCCTCCTCCGGGAGAGAGTCTTCTTCCTCCTCCTCATCTTCGGGGGAGGAGTCCACCTCATCGTCGGACGCCTGATTACGGGAACACTTTAGAGTGCCCGTGGCCACCTTCTTGGCCTTCTTCTCCGGCACCACGTGCGGTGCCGGAACCAGCAGCCCCGCTAGACGGGCATCCACTGGGTCTTCTGGCATGGGAGCCTGGCAGATGAGCTGCTCGGCCTTCTTCATCGATTCCTGTCAAAGGAAAAGGGAGATTAAAACCCTCTTAGAATCAATCTATTTACAACAAGTGTCCCGTAAAGGGGTAGAATCACTTACCTGGTCAGCCGGATGCTGCGAGTGAAATCCGTGATCTTCCGTCGCGGATGCGGGGGCTTCGGCGCCCTTAAACAGCACCCTCCAAGCGCCTTCGTACGTCGTGTCGAAGAGCCCGCTTTGCGCCTGGTGCTGCTCTGGATCGAACTCCCACAGATTGAATGCCTGTTCTTGGCATGGGAGGATCCGGCGGACGAGCATGACTTGGACCACATCGACGAGCCTGAGCTTCTTGTTCACCAGCTTCTGGATACAGGCTCGGAGTCCCGTCAGCTCCTTCGGATTACCCCACAGCAAGCCCTTCTATTTCCAGGAGGTGAGCTGCGTAGGGATACCAGATCTAAACTCGGGGGCCGCCGCCCACGTAGGGACGCGCGGCTCGGTGATATAGAACCACCCCGATTGCCACCCCTTGACGGAGTCCACGAAGGCCCCTTCGAACCAGAGGACGTTGGGCATCTTGCCCAACATGGCGCCTCCGCACTCCGCCTGCGTGCCCTTCACTACCTTCGGCTTGACATTGAAGGTCTTGAGCCACAAGCCGAAGTGGGGCGGATGCAGAGGAGGGCCTCGCACACGACGATGAATGCCGAGATGTTGAGGATGAAGTTCGGCGCCAGATCGTGGAAATCCAGGCCGTAGTAGAACATGAGCCCCCGGACAAAGGGGTGAAGTGGAAAGCCCAGTCCACGGAGGAAGTGGGGAAGGAAAACGACCCTCTCATGGGGCCCGGGGGTAGGGATGAGCTGCCCCTCGTCGGGCAGCCGGTGCACGATATCGCCGGAAAGGTATCTGGCGTTCCGCAGCTTGGTGATGTGCTCCTCCTTGACGGTGGAAGCCAACCATTTGCCTCCCCCTCCGTACATGGTCGGGGAAGGTTAAGACGAGATGCGCGAGCTTGGGCGTTGGAGCTTGAGTGCGCGGAGGTGGATAAGCAAAGGAGGAAGAAGGCTTGGGTGAAAAGGTGAATCCTTATCCCTTATATATAGGCGGGCGAAGACTATGCGCCCCCCACCGGCCTGGTAAAACTCGCTTATCTCCCAAGCGCCACCATCAATGGCGCGGTTGGGTTACCCACGTCCATATTGATGAGAATCCCGGAATAAAGGGGGGGCACGATCTCTGCTTCGACAAGACGTGCCAAGGAAACCGCTTCGCTAAACGTGCTGAGGTGGTATAATAAAAAACGATTCAAGTAAAGGCTTGGTAGCGGTGTGATGTCATGCCGCAAAATACGTCAGCAGATTGGACTTGTGTACATTTTATTCTCTCTACGGTGGAATGTGGAATTTATTTTGCAGAGCCGGACACTATCCTGGTGTTCATGATCTTCTCTGAATTATTCAAAGGAGGAACCCGCCTTGCAATGCCGAACATTATGCGCGCCGGACCTATCATCATTGAAGCCTGGTTCAGGGGCTACTGAGGGAGTCCTGGACTAGGGGGTGTCCGGACAGCCGGACTATCATCGTCCGCCGGACTCCAAGACTACGAAGATGCAAGATTGAAGACTCCGTCCCGTGTCCGGATGGGACTTTCCTTGGCGTGGAAGGCAAGCTTGGCAATACGGATATGTAGATCTCCTACGATTGTAACCGACTCTGTGTAACCCTAGCCTTCTCCGGTGTCTATATAAACTGGAGGGCTTTAGTCCGTAGGACACAACATACAATACAACAATCATACCATAGGCTAGCTTTAGGGTTTAGCCTCCTTGATCTCGTGGTAGATCCACTCTTGTACTACCCATATCATCAATATTAATCAAGCAGGACGTAGGGTTTTACCTCCATCAAGAGGGCCCGAACCTGGGTAAAACATTGTGTCCCTTGTCTCCTGTTACCATCCGCCTAGACGCACAATTCGGGATCCCCTACCCGAGATCCGCTGGTTTTGACACTGACACCCCTCTTCATGGTAAACCTTGTAAAATAAGAGAGAATAGCCGTAAGTATTGAGATATAATGTGTAATAACAGCCCATTATGCAATAAATATTGATATAAAAGCATGATGCAAAATGGACGTATCAACGGCCAGCCTGAAGGATCGGGGGTGGCAAATGCAAAAATACCTCTGCTCCTCGCATTCGCTTGACACGTGGAGGGGGTCATTATTGATGCACTGAAGCCGAGGAGTGCGACATTGATGGGAAGCCGGACACTATTCGTCGTAGTAGGTACATTGGAGTATTCGGAGAAGGAACCCGCCTTGCAATGCCGAAGACAAGACTGCGCGCTGGACTCATCGTCATTGAAGCCTGGTTCAGGGGCTACTGAGGGAGTCCTGGATTAGGGGTTATCCGGACAGCTGGACTGTATACATCGTCTGGACTATTGAAGCGTGAAGATACAAGACTCAAGACTTTGGCCCGTGTCCGGATGGGACTCTCCTTTGCGTGGAAGACAAGCTTGGCGATCCGGATATTGTGTTTCCTTCCTTGTAACCGACTCCATGTAAACCCTAGCCCTCTCCGGTGTCTATATAAACCGGAGAGGTTGGTCCTTAGAAGGCCGATCACAATTACAATCATACCATCATAGGCTAGCTCTTAGGGTTTAGCCTCTACGATCTCGTGGTAGATCTACTCTTGTACTACTCATATCTTCAATATTAATCAAGCAGGAAGTAGGGTTTTACCTCCATCGAGAGGGCCCGAACCTGGGTAAACATTGTGTCCCTTGCTTCCTGTTACCATCAGCCTAAGACGCACAGATCGGGACCCCCTACCCGAGATCCGCCGGTTTTGACACCGACACCTGGCTCCTGTGCTTATGCCCTACGTTCCCGCTTGTTCGGTTAGGGCATAAATGAAGCACCTCTGTGATTGTTATAGCCAGGTTATCCAGATGTGTACCTCAGACGGGTGAAGCTGAAAACTAGCATTCTTAAGGGAATAATTGGTCGAGGAAAAAAGACGAACTGCCCTCGCTGCAATATAAGCCCTGTGATTTTTAGCATCACAGCTCCGGCATGCACAAAAAAAGGCATGCTAGCCCAGGAGAGGAATCCTTAACAAAACTATTCTCTCTGGAAGATGTCTCTTACAATCAAATGTAATATAACATAACTCCCCAAATACAACTTGTCTGTTCAGGCAACTATGACTGTACTGCCTGGTTTCTGAACATACTTTGGTGTTTACCGACGGTGTAGTATTCGGGAACACTCCAAACCTTGGGTTTCGGAGGTCGAAGCAGAAAGTCTGCCATGACAATTGTTTTACAATTCAGCTGGAGATAAGTTTGCCGATAAAAGTACATTGCTACTTGGACTCAAAAACTTCTACCTCCTCTAGACATCTAACAGGTTGTATAGTTTACAATCCTATTGAGAAAACTTAGCGGCTATCTTTACTTGGTCGTACACTAAGCTAACAGGAATTTCCTGTCCATCTGGTCCCCGTGGTCCGACCCGGGCCATATGATTCAGATCAAGTCCGGTATACCGCATTTTCACCATGGCCCAGGCCTCTTGTGTGCCTTCTCGACATGCTGATATCTTCCATAGCCCAAAACGGCGACGAGCTCCCTTAAGTAAATTCACGAGCTCCTCCATACTTCCTGGAGGAGAATCGAATGGCCATAAAGCCTTAGCCATGTTCCTCATTGCTTTCTAAGCTCGCTCGTGCACTTTGGATATCTCTTGTAGCAGGTCGCCTTGAAATCCGGACACTTCTCCCTCAGGACGCCCAGTCAGCACACCTACAGAAACAAACTCGTAAAACTTTCCATCAGGGGACCGTGCGAAAGTCAGGTTAAAGAGCATACTGAATATGCCACCTTTCATCTTTCTGTTCTCATTCAAGTCATCCGATAGTTGGGCTCTTATGTCCTTCAGTTCTTCGGCCTGCTTGCTGTTTGCACCATGTAGTTTGTTCTTCTCATTAACGGTCCGTGTTAATACACATTGACCAGTGGCTTATTGCCCTTCGGAATGTTGTTTGTCCGCTTGAGCAGACCTTAGCCTCTCCTTCAGCTAATCTGTCGACCCTACCAACAAAATTATGCATATTTAAAGCAAAATCATTGTAGGTACAAAATCTTATTTCCGGGCTACTGTTATGCTTACCATTAGGTGCCTTCTTGGATTTCTTTAAATTTTCCAGTTCGGCGGTGGCAACAATTAGCTTAGTTCGGCATTCTTCTAGCTCCTTGGATAATGTGTTATTTTTCTCCATGAGTACCTGATGACGTAACGACCCTTAAACTAGTTGGGCCAACTGCTTCAAGACTCGGGGGCTACTGGCATATGATTATTAAATCTGCACAAAAGTTCTTACTCGCATATCCTTTGAAAGTTGGTGAGTGGCTCCAGCAAGTCCATCCTGAGCAGCTCAGATGTATGCATCCGCTGAGTTGAAAGCGCAGAATGCCTCTTTGGTGAAATTTGGGTCGCGCATAGCCGCTCTCCGCCGCTGATGATTCATCGCACTCTCCACTTTGGAGTTAGTGACGGATACATTATCCGAATCCTCTGGGAGATGACAATTCGGCATTGCCTACGCGTCAGTGCCAATCCTTGTGGTAGGGTCCGGGGCCGGATTAGCCTATGCATGGCCGGCCAGGTCTCTGGATACGGTCCGGCGTACGCTCGTCCTACGATGGCACAGCAGGAAACATCATTGTCTGATCTATCCACTGAGTGCGTGTTAAAAAATTATACCTGTTTGATGAAGGAGAGGGCCCGGCAGTGTCATCGTTTGCCTTTCTTTTCAAAGACTCGCCCCGTGCAAGCGTCGTCTTCTTAGAGGACGCCTTTGCCGTAGTACGATGGGACGAGTGTCACCCCTTGGGAGCTCAATACAGTGCGGTGGGTGAGTCACAAGGGGAAAACTCTTTTTGAGGGGATGTCTCCTGGGTACTTACATGGCAAGAGGGGAGAAGGCCGGGGTAATCGGCTATAGTGGCCACTTCCGTGGCGTTGTAGCTCGCCTGATAAAATACTCCATCCTTAAAATCTATAAATATATCTGAATCCTCTTCAAATCTAGGATCTAGGTCTCGAATATGGTTCTCCGGCTGCGGAGTGGGGCTGTAGATCCCCACGATGACCTTTCTCCATTCTTGTTAAAGGTAGCTGGATTAAGTTTGACTAAGCATAATTAAGGAAAAAGATTGAGTGAGGCCTATGATCAAAAACTCACCCAGTCAACGGGGTTATATATGGAGAAACCTTCTCGGCATTTAAGGCGAGTGAAGTATTCTTTCGCCCTTTTGTAAAGATCAGCCAACATGGCAGCCAAAGCGGCAAAGTTGTCCGGACCCTTGCGCCCACAGCGTGATGCATCGTCCTCCCTGTTGTAATGCCACATGGGAAGCCCTCTGGATTGGAGTGGCTGAACGCATCGCGTTATTAAAATCGCCATTACCTCGACTATAGACAGTCCGGAGTGGGCGAGTATTCTGATCTTGCTCACTAGCCTCTTAATCTCTGCACTGTCTTCTTCCTCAAAGCTTCGGGGACGCCAACTGGCACGCTTCTTTGAAGGAGCAGTGGAGAATTCAGGAATATTGCGTTGGATTGGGTCTGGGAGAACAACGTCTTCAATGTAGAACCATTCCGAGGGCCACTCTTCGGACGCCTTCTTCGGAGTGCCGGACAGGTATCCTGTTCCGGTTATGTGCCATACTTCGGCGCCGCCCACCTCGAATACGGATCCCTTTTGGGAGCAGGGGACGAGGTAGAAAAATTTCCTCCATAACTCGAAATGGGCCTCGCATCCTAGGAACAACTCGCAAAGAGCAACGAAGCCCGTGATGTGCAGGATGGAGCCCAGCGTGAGATTGTGCAGTTGGAGGCTGTAATACTCCAGGAGACCTCTGAGGAAAGGGTGGATCGGAAATCCCACGCCTCTCAGCAGGAAAGAAACAAAGCACACCCACCCCCCTTTAGTAGGATTGGGGAGTTCTCCATCAGGGCTTCACCATTGATGGAAGTTAATCCCGCCCGGACGGGGACTAGATCCGAGGGAGGGAGATATCCCTGCGTCTGAATCTTGGTCAACTGGGCGTGGGATACCGAGCAGCTCCTCCAATCACCTTTTTGAGGGTCGTGGGGGCACAAGAAAGAACTAGGAGCGCCATCCATGTTTGGATGGTTGCCTATGGCAAGCTCTAAGGATTTTCGCCTAGTGAGGAATAGCATCTAAGATTCAATCTCTTTAAATAGACGCCTTCCCTACGTGGTCAAGGGGTTACCTATAAAAATACTTAGACCCTTCATATTTGTTTGACTCGTGGAAGCCGAGGCGATGGCTGCACAGAAGCTGAAGGATATGTTATTTAATGTAATAGCTGAACTATACGAAGTACAATGGAGAACCCGCCTTGCAAAGCCGAAGACATGAAGCCGGATACAATGTCGACATTGAAGGCAAGTTTGGGGGCTACTGAGGGAGTCCTGGATTACGGGGTCCTTGGGGAGCCAGCCTATGTGACATGGGCTGGACTGATGGGCCATGAAGATACGAGACAAAAGGCCTTCTCCCGTGCCTAGATGGGACTCTCCTTTGCATGGATGGCAAGCTTGGCGTCCGAATGTGTAGTTTCCTTCCTCTGTAAACCGACTTTGTACAACTCTAGTCCCCTCCAGTGCTTATATAAACCGGAGGGTTTAGTCCGTAGAGGCAATCATAAATCGTACAGGCTAGACAATTAGGGTTTAGCCATTACGATCTCGAGGTAGATCAACTCTTGTAACCCATATACTCATCAAAATCAATCAAGCAGGAAGTAGGGTATTACCTCCATTAAGAGGGCCCGAACCTGGGTAAACATCATGTCCCCTGCCTCCTGTTACCTTCAATCCTCAGACGCACAGTTCAGGACTCCCTACCCGAGATCTGCCGATTTTGACACCGACAGTGACTGCTCAGTCTGTTGTCAAGTTCTTGAAAGGATTGGTGTGCCGCTTTGGGGTCCCTACCCGGATCATCACTGACAACGGCACCCAATTCATGAGCTGCGCCTTCATGCAATATGTTCATGCCCTCGGATGCAAGATCTCATTTGCCTTTGTTGCACATCCCAAAAGCAGTGGGCAAGCTGAGAGGGCGAACACTGAAGTATTGTGAGGGCTCAAGACAAGAACATTTGATAAGCTGCAGAAGTGCGGCAGGCGATGGATCGACGAGCTGCCGGTGGTCCTTTGGACCCTCAGAATGACACTATAGGCAGACTCCCTTCTCCCTAGTCTATGGGGAAGAAGCAGTTATCCCCATGGAACTCATTTACGGGTCACCTCAAGTGCTTGTATATGATGAAGTAGCACAGGAATAGCACCGGCGTGACAATGATGTGCTTCTCGAGGGGAACCGTCTCTGGGCTGCTACGCGTGTTGCATGCTACCAGCAAGCCCCGCATCGCTATCACAGCCGCAGGGTTCATGCCCGGTGTTTTGAGGAAGGTAACCTTGTCCTTAGGCGCGTTCAGTCTGCCAAGGGTTCAACCAAGTTGACACTAAAGTGGAAAGCCCCTTACTGGGTATTACGAGTCACCAGACATCGCGCAGTCCAACTGGAGACAAGAGATGGCATTCAATTGCAAAAATCATGGAATATTGAGCATCTCCGCAAGTTCTACCCATAAGGCACGGCTGTCAGACCCTGTCTGGCAGCCACCCTTTTGTACATGCCCTGCCTTAGTTGCATGTAACCCCTTGTACAAAGCCAGGCACAAACCCCGAGCAATAGAGAAATAAATAAGTGCTGGGGGTACCCCGACAAGCTGAATGCATGCATAAGCATATCATGAGCATCGCATGTTCATGTAGATAAGATCGCATCTGGCATCATTTTCATCTGCATAAATTGCAAGCTCTTGACGTGGATTCGGTCCCAAGAGGAGATGAGAAGACGAGCCTATGATGCGATCTCCGACAAGCCAAACAGATAAATTCTTTCCCTTATCCATACGTGTTCTGTAAGAAAGTACTTGTGCATAAGAAAACCTCACTGCCCTCCGATACTTAGGTGCTCCCATCCCTTGACTCGAACGTTGCTTCGGTCAGGTTGGTCGCAGTGGCCTTTGACGAAGAAGGATTGGTGGGGGGCTGGTCCCTCTTCACAATTTGTGCCCGGTAGTCCTAAATCCGCGGCAACCAAGCTGGGGGTACCAGCAGGATAGCCTGCCGGGAGAAACTTGTTTAATTAAAAGTATAGAGGCATCCTACCTCTACATGGACATAATACATGCGTGAGTCCCCGACAAGGTTTATATTTTTCATTCATATGCTGATCAAACAAGTACAGACCTTACAGGACACAAACATGGATTAAAGATATTACATAGTTTGAACTAAAATTTGGCAATTTCCTAGAGATTTAAGATTGAAAAAAGGTAGGTGCCACGTGATGCCCTTTCTTGTCCCTCCCCTCCTAGGCACTACGGCAGGAGGTGAAGAGGGCAAAAGGGGGCCTAGGCAGAAGCCCAGCCTGACCCTGTCGGGATCCAGGAGAGGTAGCCCGGCAAAAGCAGGAGGGCGCTGATGAAGGTGATGGTGAAGAGACCGGCGGGGACAACCCATCAACCGCCACCACCAAGGACAGGGGGACGCGGCAGGGCGAATGGAGCTGCAGCCCGCGAGGAAGCCTGCCGGGGTCCAGCTGGAAAGCTGTTGGAGGAGCCAGGAGGGGTACCACACCCACCCCTGCATCCAACTCCCCATCAAATCACCTTACCGGGAAAGGGGTACAGGTGCAGATGATTGTGCCGCCGCCTGACGATGACTGTGCAACTGGTGTTCAGCCTGAGCCGGAGTCGTCGCCCTCCCGGTCGACATTGTCATCATCACCGTCACTTTCCTCCTCGTCGCTATCGCTTGAGGAGGAGCTTTCATCGTCGGTCGAGCTCTCCGCGCAGCACCCTAAACAAGCACCCTAGCTCCCAAAAACCTTCACGGAAAGGAAACCGTCCTCCATTAACATAAAATGGAGGACGTTCCCATCCAACAAGCTATGGGCACGAGCAAAAGTATTCCAGCCTCGATGTAAGTACATGACATGAGGCGCGGGGAAATCTACATCCACCAGTATGCTGCCATTCCCACAGCCCCTCATGTGAAGTCTCAACGCTCGCGGATGCTCGAGCTCCATCACCCTTGCAAATGGGGTAGGGAGGCGGAGACGGCCACGCGGAGGCTTATAGAGCCTAATGATGAACTCCAAGGGCTGATCTCCAACGTGGCCTTCCATTGGGGGAGGAGCGTCCGGTGCGGGCGCACTCGAGGCGCCGCCCCGGCCTCCTCGGCCTCGTACGCCACGACGACTTTGGCCGCGCCCCCTTCCGCCTCCTCTCACAGCGGGCTCGGCTCCCTGATACATCTCCATCGAATCTACTTTTCCAAACTCTTTTGCCATTGTTTTGGACTCTAATTTGCATGATTTGAATGGAACTAACCCGGACTGATGCTATTTTCAACAGAATTGCCATGGTGTTATTTTTGCGCAGAATAAAAAGTTCTCATAATGACCTGAAACTTCACGGAGATAAGTTTTGGAATTAATAAAAAATATTGGCAAAAGAATCAAGTCAAGGGGGCCCACACCCTAGCCACAAGGGTGGGGGCCCGCCCACCCCCTAGGGCGTGCCCTCCGACCTTGTGGGCCCCCTGGACCTCCACCGACCTCAACTCCAACTCCATATATTCACATTCGGGGAGAAAAAAACCAAAGAGAAGGATTCATCACGTTTTACGATACGAAGCCACCGCCAAGCCCTGTTCTTCCTCGGGAGGGCAGATCTTGAGTCCGTTCGGGGCTCCGCAGAGGAGAATCTATCGCCATAATCATCATCAACCATCCTCCATCACCAATTTCATGATACTCACCGCCGTGCGTGAGTAATCCCATCGTAGGCTTGCTGGACGGTGATGTGTTGGATGATATTTATGATGTCTACTACGCAACATTATTCTTGTAGACTCGTGTTGGGCCTCCAAGCGCATAGTTTTGTAGGACATTAGCAATTTTCCCTCAAGTGGATGACCTAAGGTTTATCAATCCGTGGGAGGTGTAGGATGAAGATGGTCTCTCTCAAACAACCCTGCAACCAAATACAAGAAATCTCTCATGTCCCCAACACACCCAATACAATGGCAAATTGTATAGGTGCATTAATTCGGCGAAGAGATGGTGATAAAAGTGTAATATTGATGGTAGAAATATATTTTTATAATCTGAATAAATAAAAACAGCAAGGTAGAAATTGATAAAATGGAGCAAAAATGGTATTGCAATGCTTGAAAATGAGGTCTAGGGTCCATACTTTCCCTAGTGCAATTTCTCGATAGTACTAATATAATTGGATCATATAACCATCCCTCAAATTGCAATGAAGAATCACTCCAAAGTTCCTATCTAGCAGAGAACATAAGAAGAAATCGTTTGTAGGGTACGAAACCACCTCGAAGTTGTTCTTTCCGATCGATCTATCCAAGAGTTCGTACTAAAATAACACCAAATAATTTCAGATTCATAATACTCATCCAACACAAAGAACTTCAAAGAGTGCCCCAATATTTCTACAGGAGAAACAAAAACAAGAACGTGCATCAACCTCTATGCGTAGATTACCCCAATGTCACCTCGGGAATCCGCGAGTTGCGTGCCAAAACACATATCAAGTGAATCAATACGACACCTCATTGTCACCATGAGTATTCATATGCTAGACATATATCAAGTGCTCTAAAATCCATAAAGGTATTCAATCCGATAACAACAAAATCTCAAAGGGAAATACTCAATTCATCACAACAAGATAGATAGGGGAAAACACCATATGATCCGACTATATTAACAAAGCCCATGATACATCAAGATCGTAACATCTCAAGGACATGAGAGAGAGAGAGAGATTAAACATATAGTTATTGGTACAAACCCTCAGCCCCGAGGGTAGACTACTCCCTCCTCATCGTGGTGGCTACCGAGATGATGAAGATGGCCACCGGTGATGATTTCCCCTGATGGCGGGAGTGCCGGAATGGGGTCTAGATTTGTTTTCGGTGGCTACAGAGCCTTGCAGTGGTGGAACTTATGATCTAGGTTAACGCTTAGGGTTTTTGGAATATTTGGGAATTTATAGGGCAAAGAGGGGGTGCGGAAAGCCACCGAGTTATTGGTACAAACCCTCAGGGTGCGCTTGGGAGCCCAGGTGGGTTGTGCCCCCTCGGGGCACCCCCAGGTGCTGCTCTGGCCCATTCGGGAGTCTTCTGGTCCATAAAAAATCCACAACAAGTTTCGCAGTGTTTGGACTCCATTTGATATTGATTTCGTGCGATGTAAAAAACAAGCAACTGGCACTGGGCACTGGGTCAATAGGTTAGTCCCTAAAAATGATATAAAGTTGCTATAAAATGATTGTTAAACATCCAAGAATGATAATATAACAGCATGAATACTTCATAAATTACAGATACGTTGGAAACGTATGAGCATTCCCAAGCTTAATTCCTACTCGTCCGCGAGTAGGTAAATAATAAAAGAAATAATTTATGAAGTGTGAATGCTAGCAAAGTGCATAAGTTTGACAATGATAATTTTTTACTAGCATCATGACAACAACTCTTTCTTATAAAATTTCTCATGTTTAAAGTAGCAACCAATTCACATGTTAAGGTTCAAACAATGAATTCTCTTGAAACTCAACAACCTATGTTCTCAGTCACCAAGCAACTGCAATTCAACTTATTCAACAGAGTCTAAGTAAGAGCTCCACGTACTCAACCATTATATAGCCTTCTATGATTGCTAACACTCACCGCATACACATGAGCAAAACGTTTCGACCGGACACATAGAAAGACAGGGGCTTATAATTTCGCCTCCCAACGTATTCACCTCAAGAGTGATTTCAACAATAATAACTCATGCTACCCATATCCAACTGGATATATGTGCCTAGATCTTTCCTCACCATGTGATGCTTGCCAAAAGAGAAAAATAAAAAGGAATAGAGAGAAAAACTTTGACTCTTGCATGAAAGTACATACATAAAAGTAAAAGATAGGCCCTTCGCAGAGGGAAGCAGAGGTTTCCATGCGCTTATTTGTTTGTATGCTCAACCCCTTAGTGCAAAAGAACGTCATGTTACATTTCCCCTTGTGATAGCAACCTTTATTATGCAGTCTGTCGCTTTTATTCTTTGCCATCACAAGTTCGAACAATACTCTATTTTCTCTTACACTAAATGATCTAACACTTTTAGAAGCAATTTTTATTGCCTTATTGCACTGATGACAACTTACTTGAAGGATCTTGCTCAATCCATAGGTAGGTATGGTGGACTCTCAAAACAAGATTTAGTTTTAAGGGGTTTTGGATTCACAAGTAGTATCTCTACTTTGTGCGGAACTTTTGGCTAACAAAGATAGGGGCCAAGCACCACATGTTGAAGGATTTATGACAGTATAACTTCTATGTGAATATGAACAAACATAAACTGTTACATTGTCTTCTGCGTCCAACATCAACAATTTTGGCATATAATATTTTGATGGGGGCTCACAATCACAAAATATTCCCAAGATAGTGTATTTGCATGTGAAAGTTCTCTTCCTTATAGTAATCATTCAGGAATTGCTTGTATGACCAATATTGTGATTGTCAAACTTCAAAAGCTTTCACTTTCTAAACCCAATGTGAAGACACTACTAGGCATGATATGAACATGTAATTTCAACTCCATGATATACAATTCATTCAACAATTTACTCATAGGATATAAGTGAAGCACAAGAGTAAATGACAAGCTACTCCAAAAAGATATAAGTGAAGATCAAGCGAGTAGTTATGTAAATAGGTAGCTATTTGAGGACTCTCTCTTATTTAAAAAAAGTTTCAGATTTTAGTATTTTATGAAAACATCAAACAAAACAAAATAGAATGAAATTCTAAGCATACCTCAACTCATGTGAAGAAGCAAAAACTTAGGCTCAACCAACACTAACCGATAATTATTGAAGAAGAAAGGTGGGATGCCTACCGAGGCATCCCCAAGCTTAGGTGCTTGAGTCTTCTTGGAATTTTATCTTGGGATGCCTTGGGAATACCCAAGATTGAGCTTTTGTGTCTCATTAATCCCTCTTATATCACGGTTTTCCTAAATCTCAAAAACTTCAGCCACACAAAACTCAACAAGAACTCGTGAGATAAGTTAGTATAAATCAATGCAAAAACCTTATCATTCTCTACTGTAGAAAATTACTAAAATTATTATTCAAAATTTCATACTAAATGCCTATGCATATTTAATACTCCTATCCTCAAATAGAATCATTAAACAAGCAAACATATGCATACAAGGCAAACATAACAACAATCTGCCAAAACAGTACAGTCTGTAAAGAGTGCAATAGGATCCATACTTATTTAATTTAAAAAATTCTGAAAATTTAGCACATTGTAGAAATTTATCAGAGCTTATTGTGCAAAAAGTTTCAACATTTTATCACATTCTCATTTTTCTTGGGAATTTTTGCAACAGCGACAAACTTTCTGTTTTGAAACAGCAACATGTAGACTTGCAAAATAAGCATGGCAAAGGCTACACTTGTCATTTTATTGAAAACAAATATTTAAAACATTATTCTAAATAACATCAAGCAAACTTAACAAAATAAAATGATGCTCCAAGTAAAACACATATCACGTGATTAATAACAATGTAGCTCCAAGTGATGTTACCGATAATGTTGGAGATGAAAGAGGGGATGCCTTCCGGGGCATTACCAAGCTTAGTTGCTTGGATATTCCTTGAATATTAACTTGGGGTGCCTTGGGCATCCCCAAGCTTAGGGTCTTGTCACTCCTTATTCTCCTCATATAGACATCTCACCCAAAACTTGGAAACTTCAATCACACAAAACTTAACGGAACTTTGTGAGATAGGTTAGTATGATAAAGAGCAAACCACTTCACTTTGGTACTGTCTGACAAGATTCATAATTATTTCAACACAATGACTACTGTATCATATCATTTCCACAATTTATATTGAGCAATATAAGCCATAGAAACTAGGAAACAAGCAAACTATGCATTGAAAACAGAATCTGTCAAAAACTGAACAGTCTGTAGTAATCTGTACTCCAACCATACTTTTGCTACTCCAAAAATTCTGAAAAATTAGGAAATCATGAGAAATTTGTTTATTAATCTTCTGCAACTCAAAAGAACTCTTATGTTAAAAATGGGAATTATTTTCGTGAGTGCAAAAGTTTCAGTTTTTCAGCAAGATCAAATCAACTATCACCCAAACTATCCCAAAGGCTTTACTTTGCACTTTATTGAAACAAAAGCAATAAAACAATATTACTATAGTAGCATAATCATGTGAACACACAAAATCAGTAGGTGAAAGTGTTGGGTTGTCTCCCAACAAGCTCTTTTTTTTAATGCCTTTTAGCTAGGCATGAAGATTTCAAGGATGCTCCCATAAAAGATAAGAATTGAAAACATAACAAGAGCATCATGAAACACATGGCAACCACATTTAAGACTAACCAACCTCCTATGCATAGGGATTTTGTGAGCAAATAAATTTTGGGAGCAAGAATCAACTAGCATGGGAAGGCAAAACAAACATAACTTCAAGATTTTCAACACATAGAGAAGAAACTTGATATTATTGCAATTCGTACAAGCATATGTTCCTCCCTCATAATAATTTTTAGTGGCATCATGAATGAATTCAACAATATAACTATCACATAAAGCATTGTATTCATGATCCACGAGCATATAAATTTTATTACTGCCCACATAAACAAATTTCTTCTCATCAATAGTGGTGGGAGCAAACTCAACAAAATAACTATCATGGGATTGAAAATTAAAATCATGATGACAAGTTTCATGGTTATAATGATTCTTTATAGCATACATGTCATCACCATAATCATCATAGATAGCAACTTTGTTATCATAGTCAACTGAAGCCTCATCCAAAATGGTGGATTCATCACTAAATAAAGTCATGACCCCTCCAAATCCACTCTCATCATTATAATCATCATAAATAGGGGGCATGCAATCATTAAAAAAAACATTGCACATCAAATCTTGGGGGACTAAAAATATCATCTTCATCAAACATAACATCCCCAAGCTTATGGCTTTGCATATCACTAGCATCATGGATATTCAAAGAATTCATACTAACAACATTGCAATCATGCTCATCATTTATACCAAACATTTTATAGAATTCTTCTTCTATCAACTGAGCACAATTTTCCTTTCCATCACGAAAGAAATTATAAAGATGAATAATATGATGCAACCTCAATTCCATTTTTTTGTAGTTTCCTTTTATAATACCAAACTAGTGATAAAACAAGAAACTAAAGATTCAGTTGCAAGATCTAAAGATATACCTTCATGCACTCACCTCCCTGGCAATGATGCCAGAAAAGAGCATGAATGTCTACTATGCAACTTTATTCTTGTACACTCGTGTTGGGCCTCCAAGCGCAGAGTTTTGTAGGACAGTAGCAATTTTCCCTCAAGTGGATGAACTAAGGTTTATCAATCTATGGGAGGTGTAGGATGAAGATGGTCTCTCTCAAACAACCCTGCAACTAAATACAAGAAATCTCTTGTGTCCCCAACACACCCAATACAATGGAAAATTGTATAGGTGCACTAGTTCAGCGAAGAGATGGTGATAAAAGTGTAATATTTATGGTAGAAATATATTTTTATAATCTGAATGAATAAAAACAGCAAGGTAGCAATTGATAAAATGGAGCAAACCGGTATTATAATGCTTGAAAATGAGGCCTAGGGTCCGTACTTTCGCTAGTGCAATCTCTCAACAGTGCTAATATAATTGGATCATGTAACAACCCTTCAAAGTGCACTGAAGAATCACTTCAAAGTTCCAATCTAGCGGTGAACATAAGAAGAAATCGTTTGTAGGGTATGAAACCACCTCGAAGCTATTCTTTTCGATCGATCTATCCAAGAGTTCGTACTAACATAACACCAAATAATTTCAGAATCATAATACTCAATCCAACACAAAGAACTTCAAAGAGTGCCCCAAGATTTCTACCAGAGAAACAAAGAGAAGAACATGCATCAACCCCTATGCGTAGATTACCCCAATGTCACCTCGGGAATCTATGAGTTGAGTGCCAAAACACATATCAAGTGAATCAATATGAACCCCATTATCACCAAGAGTATTCATATGCAAGACATATATCAAGTGCTCTCAAAGCCATATAAGTATTCAATCCGATAATAATGAAATCTCAAAGGGAAATACTCAATTCATCACAACAAGATAGAGAGGGGAAAACACCATATGATCCGACTATATTAACAAAGCCCACAATACATCAAGATCCTAACATCTCAAGAACACGAGAGAGAGAGAGAGAGAGAGAGAGAGAAATTAAACACATAGCTACTGGTACAAACCCTCAGCCCCGAGGGTGGACTACTCCCTTCTCATTGTGGTGGTCGCCGGGATGATGAAGATGGCCACTGGTGATGATTCCTCCCTCCGGTGGAGTGTCGGAACGGGGTCTAGATTGATTTTCAGTGGCTATAGAGCCTTGCGGCGGTGAAACTTCTGATCTAGGTTAACCCTAAGGGTTTTTGGAATATTTGGGATTTTATAGGGCAAATAGGGGATGCGGGAGGCCACCGAGGTGGGCACAACCCACCTGGGCACGCCTGGGCCCCCAGGCACGCCCTGGTGGGTTTTGCCCCCCTCGAGGCACCCCCCAGGTGCTACATTGGCCCATCGGGAGTCTTCTGGTCCATAAAAAATACACAAATAGTTTCGCGGTGTTTGGACTCCATTTGATATTGATTTCCTACGATGTAAAAAAGAAGCGAAAAACAGCAACTGACACTGGGCATTGGGTCAATAGGTTAGTCCCAAAAAATGATATAAAGTTGCTATAAAATGATTGTAAAACATCCAAGAATGATAATATAACAGCATGAATACTTCATAAATTATAGATACGTTGGAGACGTATCAATTTACCATGTAATCGAGTTAGTTTTGTTAGGGTTTGATCCCTAGTATCCACTATGTTCTAAGATTGATGGTGCTATGACTTTGCTATGCCTAATGCTTGTCACTAGGGCCCGAGTGCCATGATTTCGAATCTGAACCTATTATGTTTTCATGAATATACTTGTGTTCTTGATCCTATCTTGCAAGTTATAGTCACCTATGACATGTTATGATCTGGCAACCCCAGAGTGACAATAGTCGGGACCACTCCCGGTGATGACCATAGTTTGAGGAGTACATGTATTCACTAAGTCCTAATGCTTTGGTCTGGTACTCTATTAAAAGGAGGCCTTAGTATCCCTTGGTTTCCAATAGGACCCCACTGCCACGGGGGGGGGGGGGGGGGGGGGTAGGACAAAATATGTCATGCAAGTTCTTTTTCATAAGCACGTGTGACTATATTCGGAATACATGCCTACATTACATTGATGAACTAGAGCTAGTTCTATGTCACCCTATGTTATAACTATTGCATGATGAATGCCATCCGACATAATTATCCATCATTCACCCATTGCCTATGAGCTTTTTACATATTGATCTTTGCTTCATTATTTTTCCGTCCCCACTATTACGATCGCTACAAAACTGCTATTGTTACTTTTGCCACCGTTACCGTTACTTCCATACTACTTTGCTAATAAATACTTTGCTGGAGATATTAAGTCTTTCGGGTGTGGTTGAATTGAAAACTCTGCTGCTAATTCTCAAGAATATTCTTTGGCTCCCCTTGAATCAATAAATTTGGGTTGAATACTCTACCCTTGAAAACTGTTGCGATCCCCTATACTTGTGGGTTATCAAGACCTTTTTCTGGCACCGTTGCCGGGAAGTATAGCTCTATTCTGTGACTCACTTCGGATTTATGTCCGTTGATCACTATGAGGAATTTGAAAGATCAAAGAACCAAGATTTTTCCCTCAACTACGAGGGGAGGTAAGGAACTGCCATCTAGCTCCGTAGTTGATTCACCTTCTATTTTGAGTAAACTTGCGAGACCTACACCTGCTATTGATTCCGATATGTCACATGTTATTAATGATGCCACTTCTGCTATGCATGAGGCTTATGATGATACCACTTCTGTGCTTAATAATACTGTGGCACTAGGTGAATTTCTTGATGAACAACTTGCTAGGCTGGAGAGAATGAAATTATTGAAACTGATGATATTATTGAAAATGATGATTATGACTCTCCCCCTAGATATGAATTGCTTGTTGTCCCTGAGGATTATGTTATGGATGAATAAACTACTAGAGACTTCTTTGCTTGCAATGATAGAGATGATCTTAAGAAACTGTTAGCTAAGCTGAAATAAAAGTATTTGAATGCTAGAATGAAATATAATCCCACTTTTGCTACTTCACCTATCTTTGTTACTGATAAGCATTATGAATTCTCTGTCGATCCTGAGTTAATTACTTTGGTTGAATCTGATCCTTTTAATGGTTATGAATCTGAAACTATTGTGGCACATATTACTAAATTGAATGATATAGCCACCCTATTTGTACATGAGGAAAAAATTAGATATTACTATATTCTTAAATTGTTTCCTTTCTCATTAAAGGGTGATGCTAAGTTATGGTTTAATTCTCTTGCTCCTGGTTGTGTGCGTAGTCCCCAGGATATGATATACTACTTCTCTGCAAAATATTTCCCTGCTCATAAGAAACAAGCTGCTTTGAAGGAAATATTTAATTTTGTGCAAATTGAAGAAGAGAGTCTCCCACAAGCTTGGGGGAGGCTTCTCCAATTACTTAATGCTTTGCCTGATCATCCTCTCAAGAAAAACGAAATACTTGATATATTTTATAATGGACTAACCGATCCTTCGAGAGACCATCTGGATAGTTGTGTTGGTTGTGTTTTCAGGGAAAGAACTATTGAGCAAGCTTAATTGCTATTGAATAATATATTGAGTAATGAAAATGATTGGACACTTCCTGAACCAACTCCGAAGAAAAGGGGTATTCTATTTCTCAGTCCTGAAGATATGCAAGAGGCAAAGAAATCTATGAAAGAAAAAGGTATTAAAGATGAAGATGGTAAAAGTTTTACCGCCTATTGAAGAAATACAAGGTCTTGATAACCCGACACAGGTAGTAGATGTAAACTCTCTCCGTAGATTTGATGAAGGTGATATTCCTCATAATAAGTCTGCTAGTCAATGCTTGGATGAGTTTGATAATTTTATCATTAAAAAAGAAAACTTCAATGCTTATGTTAGTAGACCATTGAAACGAATGCTTACATGCTTCACCACTTAGGTGATTATATGAGTAGAACTACTAATTATCTTAAGCTTGTTAGTAAACATGCTTCAATGGTTACAACTCAAGTAGAACAAGAACTTAAAGCACAAGATGATTTGCTTAATGAGTTGAATGGTAAGAATAATGATAATGCTGTTAGGGTTATGACTAGAGGTGGTAAAATGACCCAGGAACCTTTGTATCCTGAAGGTCATCCTAAGAGAGTTGAGCAAGATTCTCAGAGAACTAATACTGATGCACCTAGTCCTTCTTCTAAGAAGAAGAAGAAAACAAGTAGGACTTTGCATGCTAGTGAACCTGTTATAGATATACCTGAGAATCCCAATGATATTTCTATTCACTACAAAAAATACACTTCCGTGATGATACGTGTTTGTCCCAGTAGGTCGCGTTTTTTGTCATGCATGTACATCCATGACGATTTTATGACAGAATTAGGATAGTCATACCTGTGCTGTCGTAGAAGTGTTCCATGACATTACCAAAATTATCATCACGGAAGTGTCCACTTCCATGATAATAAATCGCGCGCCACAGAAGTGCTTTCGTCAAGGGTGACCGACACGTGGCATCCACCGTAACGGAACACCGTTAAGCTATAGGGTCCGGTTTTGGATCCGATAACCCATTAACAGCCCGGACCAATGGGGATTTTCCACGTGTAAAATCATCATTGGCCGCAGGAAACACATGTTGCCTCACCGTTGGGACAGATGTCATCCACTCATTGGACAGGAGGCGCCTATGATAGTTCGACACGTGACACGGCCCAACAGTGGCCCATTCTGGTGAAAAAGGCCGGCCCAGTAAAAATTAGCAGGTCGGCCCATATAAGGCCTACTTGTGTCAGGTCCATTTAAGCCCACGGGCCATACGAGATGTGCCAATTCGGCCCGTCAACGGCCCGTTAAAGATTTGACACCATTGCAGCCCATCGTCAGTTCGAGCCCGTTAATAGCCCACTATATATTTGGGCTCAATATCGGCCCGATGAGATTTCGGCCTGTTAACGGCCCATTTAATGGATGGGCCAATTTTCAGGATGTACATCTTTCGGCCTTTTAGCGACCCATTTAAATGTTGGGCTAATTTCCGGCCCGGTGTGTCTTTCAGCCTGTTGACGGCCCATAAATCTGATGGGCCATTTGTAGTCGGACCTGAGTTTCGGCCTTTTAGCGGCCCATTTAAGTGTCGGGCCAATTTATGGCCTGGTGTCACTTTCAGCCTGTTGACGGCCCATAAATCAGTTGGGCCATTTGTAGTCGGGCATGAGTTTTGGCCTTTTAGCAACCCATTTAAGTGTTGGGCCAATTCCCGGCCCTGCGTGCCTTTCGGCCTGTTAACGGACCATAAATGAGTTGGGCCATTTGTAGTCGGACCTTAGTTTTGGCCTTTTAACGGCCCATGCCCTTCATGGTCCAATACCAGCCCGGTTTCTCTTTCGGCCTGCTAAAGGCCCACAACATAGTTGGGCCATTTACAATACGACCTGACTTTCGGCCTCTTAGCGGCCCATGCTCTTCATGGTCCAGTACAAGCCCGCTGTCTCTTTCGGCCTGCTAAAGGCCTATAGTATAGTTGGGCCATATGTAGCCCAAACTTAGTAACGACCTGTTAATGGCCCGTGAAATAAATTGGGGCCACCTGTTGCCCGCTTTGATGTCAGCCTATTAACGACCCGGGAGGTAAGAGGGCCAACCATTAACTTTCGGCCTAGTAACGGCCCATTAACTTAATGGACCCACTAAAGTTCATACATGTCTTTAGGCCAAATTAGATAATTTGAGCCCATTACGACGAGCAATTACGCACAGGACCAAAACCGATCAAGCAAAGGTACGGCATACAGGGAATAACGTTGCACCTCCAGCATATATTACAGGAAATTACATCCACTGGGAAATCAAAGATTGATGCCAGTGCAAATAAATGAGCAGAACCTAACCATCTACAATGTCACAATCTGCAACCTCAGCACAGATGACGCCCATAAGCATGTGGGCAAGTTCTTGCTGCTTTGCTACACTGTCTCTGAAAACATTGACCAGTTGTTGTGCCGCACGACTCTGCACCTCTGATTCATCCACCATTTCCATCATTGCTTCAGCCATTAATTGCTTCACAAACATACATTTATTCCGTTGCATTCGAGATAGAGGATACTGAACAGATTCAGATGGTGATTTTGGCAGGCTTGTATTATTGATAGTGGAGAGTGTCTCGACCACTGCATCATAACATAAATTAGGACGGGAACCAAACAGATTAATCATGAGTTATTGCCATATTACCTGGCCTAGATTTACTGGAAAGAAACAATGGGGTTGCCTTGCTGTTTTCAGAGTTTGTCTTCTTATCTTCTGCAGCCTACACAAAATTAACACACTAGCATTGCTATCATTGGCCAAGTCAGATAATAGGAAAGCAACATTGACACAATGAACGTTTGGGCAACTAGCCTACACCAAATTAACACAATATGGCACAGCTATCATCAGCCAGGTAAGGTAGTACGAAAGCAACATTGACACAATGATTGAATGAAAAACCAGAGAAGCACTACAATTCAGTAATGTGCGTGATATGAGATAGTACATTCATGTAGCTCAGTATGCAGAACTACCAGGCAGTTTTCCTTACAAAAATCAACATTGGCGCCTTTAACATTTTGCTAGAACTAACTTTAGATCAGATAAAGGTTAGATTCACGCCGATTAACAAAATACATGTTGATGTAAAAATATAGTGATATACAACAGGTACTTACATCAACATTGGAGCACAGAGAATTCCCGCAAGATATTTTCCTCGAATACGATCCCAATGGAGGAAGTCTTCTATCGTTTAACCTTATTTTCTAAAAAAGAGATGGGTAAGAAACATGTAGAAAATATGATTAGAATGCTATAAAATTTCATGATGCAAGGATACGCACATGCTTTTTAGAATGGAATTGACATTCTTTTGCTGGACTGGAGCGGACTAGTTCTTTGGCCACTAGAATCTGCTTATTATCAGTGGGAGTTGGGTTTCTCTGTGTTGGAGCAGTATCTATGAAAATTGGAGTTGGTTTATTATCTCCTGGCATTTGGATCTTTTGCAAAGACCTGGTTTGTAACCCTTCAGATTCTAACATAGCCGTCTTCCCCTTGCATGCCTTATATAGAAGAATGGTGATTTAGTTATAAAACATGCTACAGCAGAGATGGAATAGATACTGAAGAATGGTGATTCAGTTATAAAACATGCTACAACAGAGATGGAATAGGCATGACATATTGACATGAATTCCCTCCATCCGGAAATAAATGGATGGGTCTAGGCGTATTTCAGTTCTAGATACATCCAGTTTTAACCATTTCTATGACACTTAATCCGGATAGAGGGAGTGTGATGTAAGAGCTAGGGATACGACAGGACAACACAGTAAAAAACACTGAAAAACCCACTACAGAACCAAAGTATTCAAACCCACTGATATGAGATAGTACACTCATGCAGCTCAGGATGCAAAACTACCAGGCAGTTTTCCTTACAAAGATCAACATTGTGGCCTTTAATCATACATTTTGCTACAACTAAATTCAGATCAGATAAAGGTTGGATTCACACCGATTAACAAAATACATGCTGATGTAAAAATATAGTGATATACAACAGGTACTTACATCTACATTGGAGCACAGAGAATTCCTGCAAGAATCTTTCCTCATAAATGATACCATTGCAGAAATTCTTCTATCTGTTAAGCTTATTTTCTAAAAGAGAGATGGGTAAGAAACATGTAGAAAATATGATCAGCATGCTATCAAATTTCATGCTGCAAGGATACGCACACGCTTCTTAGAATTGAGTTGACATATTTTTGCTGGACTGGAGTGGACTAGTTCTTTGGCCACTGGAATCTGCTTATTATCAGTAGGAGTTGGGTTTCTCTGTGCTGGAGTAGTTTCTATAAAAACTGGAGTTGGTTTATTATCTCCTAGCGTTTGGATCTTTTGCAAAGGCCTTGTTTGTAACCTTTCAGATTTTAACATAGTCGTCTTCCCCTTGCATGCCTTGTATAGAAGAATGGTGATTTAATTATAAAACATGCGACAATAGAGAGATGGAATAGGTAGTGAAGAATAGAAAGGCATGACATATTGACATGTATTCCCTCCATCCGTAAAAAATGGATGGGTCTAGGCGTATTTCTGTTCTAGATACATCCTTTTTTATCCATTTCGGCAACATGTAATCCGGAAGGAGGGAGTATGTTGTAAGAGCTAGGGATACGACAGGACAACACAGCAAAAAAACACTAGTTGAATGTAAAATTGTATGCTAGCGGAATACATACGGAAATAACTAAGGCAACATACATGTGTATGATTGGGAAAATAAGATGGCATTGCAACAGAGCACTAGAACAACACTTCAATGTAAAAAAACATGGTATGGCAGACAGATGAAGTACATACTGATGAATAACAATGCATAAGATATTCAGAAGCATGATGTCCAAATTAAGCAGATGGCATTGCGATAGAGTAGAATGACAGTACTTGTATTTGAAAACATGTTATCATGAATGGAATAGCTACTGAAAAATAGGAAGGCATGACATATTTACATGCATGATCAGCATGCTAAGCACATGGCATTGCAACAGAGTAGATACACTCCAGGACATTATATGCATGTTGTACCCATATCACAGGCCAAGATAGAGCAAGGACCTTGTGGGGTGAAGAGGATTCATCATCTTTCTGCAAGTTTTCTGAAGAACTACCTTTACATGTTCCATCATATTGGGTATCATTGACATCAAGTTTATTGGCCTTTACATTGCTCCGTGAGGTTCTTGTGGATATATCAGTGTGTGCAATTATATCTGACATGCACGGAAGACAACTAGTAGTTAGATTTATGTAATGAGTGCCTGTAGGAGATGACATAAATAGTAGGATTGGGGTTAACTAGCAGCAATAGGTCTCATAAACTAAAGGGAGAACACAGATGAAAGCTACAGAATATGTATCATTTGTACTCGAGATTAACTAGATGGCACACAAAAGTATTAATGAACAACATAGGTAATACTAGAAGTGGTATAATACTATAATCACCAGCCTGTGGGATAGCATTGGCTGATGGATGATAACTATGGAACAACGTTACCTAAAGAACAAGTATCTTAGCTGAACTATGGAACAACGTGAACTCCTAAACAAGACCCGTAAGAGATCAGCATGAATATACAGTGAAATGTGATAATCTATTTTCCATGCTTAGATGAATAACAAAGCCATAAATGTTGCACACAAGTAAGATGAGGGTACAACCTATCTGGCTGCCATCCATAGGAGTGAGCATCATGTGCTGACTTGTCGATGGCCCTGCAGTTGTTGTGGCTATCCATGTCAGGCACGCGCATTCGATGCAGGGAACTGTTGAGTGGGGACTATAGATCCCTTCTGGTGTATGCTTCCCTTGTTGGAGCAGCTGCGGTGAGTCGGAAGACGGTGTGTCTGAAGATGCAGATAACGCATAATGTTAAAAATGACATATCTCTTTGATCTGAAGAAATACACTAAGAGATCAACAGCAAGGTACGAGAGTGGTCACACGTTTGTTGACTGAAGACTAAATTGGGGTCACACGATTTTATTTTATTTTGGTACTGTTCGATCTACGCCGGATGGCTTGATGGCCATCTTGTGCCTCCCGGCTGACACTGTGCGGAATCTTCCCCGAAGAGCCAGTGACCAACGGCAGAGCAGCCTGCCTCCGCCGTCCGTGGCCCCGGCCAAAACCCCGCTCCCCGCCCCACCGCATTGCCGTGGTTGTGCCGCCCCCGGGCCAATCCGCAAAGACTTCCCGTCATCCAGATCCGGCGGCGGCAGTACCTTCAACCCACGCAACTCTAAAAGATAGCCATCTAAGTGCTGCTTCCGCGGCAAACTTGCGGCCCCGCACCCTTACGTTAGACACTAACCAACCGGTAGCCTAGGAGCTCCGCCGCCTCGAGGGGTGCTGCTTCCCATTGGGAATCGATTGGACCAGAATAAAAATTCAGACAACTGACGCCTAAATAAAGTGATTAGAGATGAGGGTGCGACCTATCTGACGGCATGGTTGTCAGTGCATGTAGTGCCCCTTAGTGATTTTGGTGTATTGAAGACTTATAGGTTAAGGGACTAATGCGTTTGTGAGTGTACACAGGTCTATAAGTCTATGAGGAGTTTGATATTTACAGAGAAAGTCGACCCCTAAAAATGAAGTTCTTCGACTGAAGACTTTCTGAATACTTTGAAAGTGAAGAAATTGGTGTGACCTTGAAGACTTGGTATTCATTTGAGGAACATGAAGCGTGAAGACTTTTGTTTTCGTAGTTTCATTTTCTCTTTCTTGAGTCATAGGAAACACCGTACTGTTAAAGGGGGTCGAGGAAATACTAAGGAAAAATTTCCATGTGATGCTCAACTCAAAATCCTACACCTACCAATCCCTTCGAGTGAAGCCTTTGGAAATCTCATACAGTTCAGTCACTTTCTTCAGTGACATAGACGAAGTTCTTCTGGTCGCTGATGAATTTGTTCTGACTGAGGAGTTAGGAATTTGCCAGTGCGAATTGCCTACACAGTGAGGAACATGATAGCCCCTGAGGAATTTGAGAGTCAAATTTCCGACCGTTGCTGTGCTGCGCGCCAGCTGACCCAAAATATCTTATCCACCTAACGGTCATATCATTGAAGGGCATTTATGTCTTATCATGTCGAGCTGCTCCCTAGGCTATAAATAGCCGCCCCCTACAACCACTAGCTGGTTGGCTGCTCCGAGAGAACTTGACACTTGTCATTTGAGAGCAACCCATCCTCCGAGGACTTTGAGCGAAAATCATCGAGTGAGGAAAACCCAAAACCAAACCCCTACAAACCAAAAGTGTGAGCATCACTGAAGAAATTGATCCTGCGTGGATCCGACGCTTTTTACCTTTGAAGACTGTGCTTCTTCCAGACGGTTAGGCGTCATGGTTGAGAGCATCCAAGAGGAATTGTGGATCGCCGAGTGACCAAGTCTGTGAAGGTTTGGAAGTCGCCTGAAGACTTACCACGAGTGATTGGACGAGGTCTGCGTGAACTTAGTTCAAGGAGAATACGGTGAGGACTGGGTGTCCTGAGCTGCGTGCTCAGTGACTGGGTGTCCGGGACTGTGTGTCCTCGAGTTTAAATACTCAGCCACTCCAACCAGACGTACAACTGAGACAGCAGTTGGAACTAGTCTACCAAATCATTGTCTTCACCAACCTAACTGGTTCTATTTCCTCAACCCTTTTCATTTCCTCATTACTGTGTTGAGTGTTTGTTCATATCTGTGTTTGAAGACTTTGATTGAAGACTTTCTCAATTTCCTCAGTTCAGTTTCTTCAGTCTGTTTGACTTCGTCTTGTGTTATCCTGTGATTACGCTTTCTGTACTCTATGCTAGTCTTCATTTCATCATGATGACCATGCTTGTATTCTGTTATGCTTACTTCTGAGTACTTACTCCGCTGCAAGTAGTTCTTCGCTAAGGAATTTCCTCACCGTCAAATTCCTCAGTGAAGGATTCATAAAAATTGCCTATTCACCCCCCTCTAGTCGATATAACGCACTTTCAATTGGTATCAGAGCAAGGTACTCCCTTGTTCTGTGTGATTTTGGTTTAACCGCCTGTAGTTTTAGTTATGTCGACCGCAGGTATGATCAAGGTCTCGGCTAGGTGTCCTGCCTTTGATGGGATGGACTACCCCTACTGGAAGAACAAGATGCGAATGCATCTTGAGGCAATTGACAACGATCTCTGGTATGTTGTGGAAAATGGTGTTCCCTCTGTCTCACCCTCACTGAACGCTACCGATGTGAAGAGATTCAAGCAACTCGATTCTCAAGCGAAGAATATCATTTGTGGTCATCTGAGTAAAGGACAGTATGGAAGAGTGAGTGCTTTGGAAACTGCTAAGCTTATCTGGGATAGGCTGTCCAAAGTGACTGAAGGAGTCTCAACTCAGCGTGACTCTCGAGTTGATGTTCTTCGGAATCTCTTCAACCGCTTCAAAAGACCCGACAATGAAAATGTCCAACAAACCTTTGATCGCCTCACTGACATCTCAAATGAGCTTCAAGCCCTCGGTGCCACTGACATCACTGATCATGAGGTGGTGAAGAAACTGTTGAGATCGCTTGATTCCTCATTTGATACTCTGGGACTGATGATACAAGAACATGCTGACTACAAGTCTCTTGATCCTGCCGATATCCTCGAAAGGCTAAATACTCATGAGTTCCAGCTTGCTGAAAAGAGAGATCTCTATGGTTCGAGCTATGGCAAACCACGTGCCCTGAAGGCCAAGGCTATGTCTGACTCTGAATGTGAGGATTCTGGTAGTAGCCTTGGTGATCTTGAAGAATTGAGCCAGGAGCTAGCACTGCTTGTGAAGAAATTCCAGAAGTTCTCAAGACGTGGTCGCTTTGGAAAATCCTCAAGAAGCAGTGATTCCTCATCCAGTGACTATAAGAGAAGGTTGTGCCACAAATGCAAGAAACCTGGTCACTGTATTCAAGATTGTCCTCAGTGGGAAAAGGAATTGAAGAAGAAGAAATACAAGGATTACAGTTCTGATGATGCAAAGAAGAAGAAGAAATCATCAAAATCTTCGTCATCAAAATCCTCGAAGTCTTCATCTCACAAGAAGAGCAGCTCCAAGAAGGCTCGGGCATTCATTGGCAAGGAAATGGACTCTGAAGTTGAATCTGAGGAACATGAGGAAGAGGAGGCGTCTGAAGAATCCGAATCTGGTGTGGCGAGTCTGGCTTTTGCCACTGCTTTCGTCAGCAAGTCCATCTTCAACACTGAAGAAACTGACCCCACCGACAAGCCTGATGAAGATAATGATAACTACGCTCCCACCTATTGCTTCATGGCGAAAGGTGCAAAGGTACTCAAATACACCTCCTCTGAATCTAGTGAAAATGAATCTGATGAGGATCTCAAGCCCAGCTACTCTAAACTTGCTAAGATTGTTGTAAAACAACAAAGGGCTTTTGAAAAGGTTCAAAACATGCTACACAAAAGTGATGATATGTTGGGTGAAGAAATGGATCGCACTAAAGCCCTGACTGAAAATCTTCAGAGACTTCAGTCTAGGTTTGATAACCTTCAAAGTCATCATAACACTCTCTTATCTGATCATGAGAAACTTTCTTATGAATTTCTTCAAAGAAAGCAAGATCTTGAGAAGCTAAGAGTGAGTTATGAAGATCTTCAGAAGGAGCGCGATTCATTACTAGCTCAACAAATCAGCGCTTCTCAGGAAGAATTTGTTCCTCCATGCTTAAAGTGCATTGAACGTGAATCTGCTAATTGTTCACCTGAATGTTCAAATGCTTCAACTGTTACAAATTCTTCACCTGCCTCTGCTATCACTAATTCCTCATCTGAGGACATTGCTAGTATCACTGACGATGCAGGGCTGAAGGAATTGTACATGACAGGCATGTACAAAAGCCTCAAAGGGCATCAGACTCTTTGTGATGTGCTTAAAAAGCAGATCCTCAACAGAAACCCTAGGAAAGAGGGTATTGCCTTTGAGAGGAAACTTAATGCTGATGGAACATATTGGAAGCTTGAGCAGGACCCCAAAACCTCATGGGTTGCTGCAAAGGGACCTCCAATTGATCCATCTAACTTATCTGGCTTTACAAGTGAATCTCCTCATTCTTCTGATGAGTCATTTGACTCCAACTATAAACTGTTCAAAAATCAGAATGGTGAAGTATTTGCTAGATATGTTGGCACTAACTGCAGGAATGGTTCTCTTATGAAGAAAATCTGGGTTCCCAAGAAGTGCCTTGAAAGTCTTCAGGTGAATGTCCTCATCACACCACCTGTGAAGAACAGGAACCCCAGATCAAATTCTTCATATGGACCAAATTCTTCAGATGGATCCAAGTCCTCATACGGACCAAATTCCTCACGTGGATCAAATTCCTCAAAAGGATCAAAGTCCTCATATGATTATCATCGTGCTAACAACTCTGTGTCACAGGGTAGAGCTAAGGACTATGAATATGTGCATTATTCTTCAAACCATTATGTTCATAAGTCCTCGAAGAATTTCTCTTCTTATTCATATGCTTACCCTAACCCCTCTTATGTGAAACGAAATGGGTTGGCTTCTATGCCACCATTCTCGTATGGTGCTCGCAGAGTGATGAACTCTTTGCCACCCCTTCAGATGTGGGTGGTGAAGAAAAAGAACTAATCTCTTCTGCAGGGTCAGGTCTCCAGACGTGCTTTAACGTCTGAAGAATTTGCTGGGGACCTGACGAAATTGCCTGAAAGGATGCAGGCGAATCATGATGAAATGAACTTTCATTTCACACGTCCTCATACTGCTATATCTGTTTACTGATTGATGAAATTCATCTGATGAACTTGATATCATATTCTTCACTGATGAAGCATATGAGATTGTAAGCTACACTAATTCATCTGCAGGATGAAAATGGCCTTGTGGTGAGGAATAAGGCACGACTGGTAGCTCAAGGCTACACACAGGTTGAAGGAATTGATTTCGATGAAACTTTTGCACCTGTTGCTAGACTTGAGGCTATTCGCATATTATTTGCTTATGCTAACCATCATGATATCATCTTATATCAAATGGATGTGAAAAGTGCATTCCTTAATGGTAAGCTTGAGGAAGAAGTATATGTTGCTCAACCCCCAGGTTTTGAAGACCCAAAGAATCCTGACAAAGTCTTCAGACCTAATAAGGCCCTCTATGGCCTCAAGCAAGCCCCTCGGGCGTGGTATGATACATTGAAGGAATTCTTCGTGAAGAATGGCTTCACACCCGGTTCACTCGACCCTACTCTCTTTACTAAATCTGATGATGGTGAACTGTTTGTGTGCCAAATATATGTTGATGATATTATCTTTGGCTGTACTGACCAATGTTATAGTGATGAATTTGCCTATATGATGAGTGAAGAATATCAAATGTCTATGATGGGAGAGTTGAAATTCTTCTTAGGTCTTCAAATTCGTCAACAGTGCAATGGCATATTCATATCTCAGGAGAAATACCTCAAAGATGTACTGAGGAAATTAGGCATGCAAGATTGCAAAGGCGTCAAAACTCCTATGCCCACAAATGGCCATCTATGCACTGATGAAAATGGTATTGACTTCGATCACAAGGTATACCGCTCCATGATTGGTTCTTTATTGTACTTATGTGCATCTAGGCCAGATATAATGCTTAGTGTTTGCATGTGTGCCCGATTTCAAGCTGCACCGAAGGAATCACACCATAAGGCTGTGAAGCATATTCTTCGATATCTAGCTCACACACCAACACTAGGATTATGGTACCCCAAGGGCTCTGCTTTTGATCTCATTGGATATTCTGACTCTGACTATGCTGGTGATCATGTGGACCACAAGTCAACATCTGGCACTTGTCATTTCCTCGGACGATCTTTGGTCTGTTGGTCCTCGAAGAAACAGAACTGCGTATCACTGTCTACTGCTGAAGTTGAATACATTGCTGCTGGCTCTTGGTGTGCTCAACTGCTTTGGATGAAGCAAACACTCAAGGACTATAGCGTCAACGTGAAGAATGTGCCTCTCCTCTGCGACAATGAGAGTGCCATCAAGATTGCTCACAACCCAGTTCAGCACTCGAAGACAAAGCACATTCAGATTCTTCATCATTTTCTTCGTGATCATGTGTTGAAGGGCGACATCTCCATCGAGCACGTGAAGACTGAAGAACAGCTAGCTGATATCTTCACTAAGCCCTTGGATGATAAGAGATTTAGCAAGTTGCGGTGTGAGCTAAATATCTTAGAATCTTCGAATGTTCTTTGAAAAGGACACACACCCTGACACTTATGCAAAATCGATGACTTAGATGTGCAACACATGAAGAAATGTTTTTCTTCAATCAATGAAGAATAACACTCTAAGTGTGAAGAAATTAATGAAGAATTAGATTCTCAGAACCCTACGACAATTGTACGCGGTGTCTGAAATCATCATTCTTATACGGTGGGTCACGCCACCACAAAAAGTTGAAAATCTTCAATTTGAGTTTTTCCTCATTTTTGAAATTCTTCAGTTTTTCAAATTCTTCAACTTTGCAAAATCTTCACTGTTTCCGTCATTTTTTTTCTTCATTGGCTATATATATATATATATATATATATATATATATATATATATATATATATATATATATATATATGAGTTTATGTCCTCTACAACATTCACTTATAGCTATTTCTTCAGGTTGCTTTTTCTGCTAAGTGAATGTGATCGGACCCTTCCCCCTCTATGCTATACTCAACCCAATCTATTCACAAATTCTTCATGTGCGTTCTATTTGAAACTCTTTCAAAATCTTCACTGTGTCCTTGTCAGCTGAAGAAATTGCGAACGAAACTTTAAAACAAATCTTATCCAGATTTTCGGTTTTGCCGCTCAAACCGTTCCGCATCCCACGATGCATTATTCTATTCACCCACGATCTTACATGATCTCAACTACACAGTACGTGGGTGACACCTGTCGCGAGAAGGAGAAAGGGCAGGGGCACGTTCGTCCCAAAATCTTAGAGCGAACAGTTTTTCACCGTGTCTATAAATACCCCTCTCCCCTTCCTCACTTCATTTACTCCGCTCGATCGCTTCTCTCTCGCTCGAGCTCCTCAAACCCTAGCATCGCCGCTACTCCATCGTCGCCGGTGAGGAAGAGCTTCGCTGCCTCGACCTCATCGCCGTCGTACTCGCGCCGTTTGCAGAAATCTTCACTCCGCCGCCGCCGTAGCTATCTTCCTCTGCCAAGTTAGGGCGTGGGAGATCTAACCTGATGAACTTCACATCTGTTTTTCTCAGTTCATCGTGTTCTTCACTTCGGGTAATTAAAAGTTACTTTTATTACTCACTTTGATTCTCAAACTTCCCTGAAAATCTTCAAAGGTGTTTATTCTTCAAATCTTCACACATATGAACACCTCATAGATCACATGATCTTGAACTATTTCTCTAAGCAATCATTTTCTTCAAGATTCCCTAATTGTGTGGATCTTCGATCTGTACAACTCTGGAACCTAACACAAGAACACTTAGTGAAATTCCTCAAGGTTCATCTGGTCAAATTCCTCAAAACTTGTTCTTTTCAAAAAACCTTCTAAGAACGCATATGATCTCTCCAAATTCCTCGCACCTATACTCTGTTCACAGGTACTCATGTATGCTGCTGAATCACTAGGTTCTCATCAACTTAACTCATTTGCAGCGTTCCTCGAAGAAAAATTGCATACTTCTTCAGAGTGTTCAATTGTTCAAATTCCTCATCTGAAGAATATGGCAGACGGTAAGAAACCGCAGAAAGGAGGAAAGAAGCCTGAGGTCATGACTGCTTTCGAGATCCCTGATGACATTTATAAGGACTATTGCACACCTGATGAAGCCAAACTCGGCAAAGAAAACAAAAATCAGCGTAAGGTGCGCATTCAGAGGATTGAAAGAAGATGGGCAAGAGAATGGAGGGAGTACAGGTATGTGACTCCAAAGTACATGAAGAAATTTGCTTTAAATCCTCCATGCCCAAGAGCTCCATTGGCACCTAGCCAAGTAGCTGATCCCACCAGCATCAAGCGTGGTGAGGACTTTCCTGAAGAATGGGCTAAGCGCCAAGCTAAATTGGCAAGACAAGCCAAGGAGGCAGTGAAGAAATTCAATGAGGATTCTGCCACTGCTGCTGCAACTGAGGCCTCGGTCAGGCCGAGGAAATCTATGCCAAAGAAGCCTGCTCATAAGCCAAGTGCTTCACCAACAGCGCCCTCACGGCCAAGTTCCTCAGCAATGCCCTCACGGCAAATTCCTCACACTACTACTGCTCCACCAAAGTCCTCAGCAGCTCCTTCAAAGTCCTCAGCTCCTGTGCATCTGGCTACATGTCAAAGGACTGCTGGTTTCTCGATTGCCTCTGGTGTCTCAGCGAGTTCCTCAGCTGCACCTATTTCCTCTTCAGGCCCCACACTGTTGAAGACTAAAGCAACAGCTGGACGCGGTCCTCGGCCAAGTCCAAAGAAGAAACAGGTCGCATTCCGTGTGCCTTCTGATGATGAAGCTTCTGATGATGAACTTGCAGAAATCATCAGAGACAGACAGGTGAAGGCCGCTAGAGCCAAAGGCACATCTGTGCCACTGCTTTTGGATCCGAGGAAAATCCTCGACTACATTGACCTCTGGCACAAGGATCCAAACACCCCAATGCCTGATTTTCATCTGACTCTTGGTCAAAGTCACATGCTGACCCATTTCATCACTCAAGAGAAATGGAAGTTTGAAAAGGCAAGAGAGATCAAGAAAGCGCAATACAGAAAGGAGAAGCTCCTGAAGAAAAATGTTGTCAGAATGACACCCGAGGAACTTCTCAAGGCTCAGTCTGAAATTCAAGCCCTCAGCAAAGACTTTGATACCTACTATGCTGATTGGCAAAGAGCCAAAATGAGATTCGTCAATCTGACGAAGAAATTCACAAATGTTGCAGCCCCATCGCAACAAGAAAATGTTCAGGCTGCAGACTCTGCTCAGCCTGCTGAAGAAGATGCCAGCACCGCTGAGGACTTTTAGCCTGCTGAAGAAAATGCTAGTTCCAGGGCTGATGACTCCATTCCAGCCGCTGAAGAAATTGCCAGGGCATCCACTAGTGGTGCGCCTGAAGAAGCTGAAGAGATCAGGGCAACTGCATCAGTTGCGCCTGAAGAAAATGAACTAGATTCCTCAGCTCCTCCCGCGCCTACACCAACTCCAATTCTTCCATCTGCCTATGATGTGAAGAAGACCAAGGCTGCAGAGCGAGCTGCAGTGAAGAAAAGGAAGGCATCAGCTGCGTCAAATTCTTCGGTTACGAAGAAGATAAAGCCAATGACCAGCTCACTCGAAAATCCAATTGATGCTGTTCCAATTTCCTCCATGCCATCAAAGGACCTTGTTCCTTTTGGAGAAGACTATGTGATCCCAAGTGGATCTGATGAAGGAAATCATTCTGCTACTTCGTCAGAGCAGATTGATGAAGAAATTGAAGTGGACGAAATCCCTTCAACGCCAGTCATTTCCTCACCTATGCCTCAGTTCACAGCTGAAGAGGCTGGTGTTGAGGAAATTGAAGATGAAGATGTGGATATAGGATGCACCACACCTGTGATGAATGACGACTTTTGGGAAAGTCAGCATCCCAATACTCCTCTCTTCACACCTATCCAACAGATTCCTCTGTCCCCTGCAACAACAGTTCAACTGGGCTCTGAAGAAACTCAACCCACTCCCTCTGTGCATGAAGAAATTCTAGCCACTAGTGTTGAAGAACCTGCTGCTGCTGATACTCAGGTTGCACAAGAAGAGGAACGAGAAATTCCTCAGCCTGAAGAACCTAAGCTCGCGATTCCTGAGGTGGTAATGCAACTCACTGACACCTCTCTGCCAAAGCCGAAGAATCCATTCTCAAGCAAACATAAGTTCAAGGCTGAAGACTTCTTTTCCGAGCATGTATTCTTCACCGACTACAACCCCTATGACTCTGCTCGCATAAGGAAGAGGCGTTTCTGGACTGCTAGTCAAGCAAACTTCTATTCCTCAGTGTTGTTTGACAAAGACAAAATCTTCGATCATGAACATATTCCTCACGTGGACATGGAATCTCTGCCATGCTTCGAGCCAGTCCTCAGTGTTCTTCACGATGCAGGACTACTAAATTTCTGCACGGACATTTGCGATTGGAATGAAGAACTCATTCTTCAGTTCTACGCGACACTGCATATCACTGGAGACGCTGAAGATGTCAAATCATGGGTGTTGGATTGGATGACCGAAAACACTCACTACAAGGCACCGACAACTGAATTGCTTCGTGTCCTTCCTCTCGATCCTCCCCATGACAGTGCATGTTGCACCTATAGTGACCCTGAACTGACAAATCACTATATGCAAGTGCTCATGAAGCCTTTGAAGCCTGGGCAGGCCCCTCGAACCAAATTCCTCGTCAGGGAATTACTCTATGTGCGTCGGACTGTCTATCGCATTCTGACGAAGACAATGAGTCCTATCAAAGGCCATGACTCAAATGATGAAGAAGTCGTTGGCATCATGAAGAATATGCTTTTCAACATCATTCATGGCGTTCCCGTCAACTTCCATGATTTCTTCATGAGGACTCTGGCCAATATTGCTATGTCACCATTCGAGCTGAAGCCCTATGCTCCTTGGATTATGAGATTCATCAGGGCAAGATCTTCACTGAATTACAAAGCTGACACTCTGAACCATGGTAGCTACTTGCCTCCCATTGAAGTCCTCAAACGGACAGTTTCATCAGCTGATGATAAAGGCAAGGCAGCTGCTGTAATCGATGAAGGCATTCGTCCATTGGATGGTCAATTTCGCCTAGCTGCATCTTACTCTACCAATGACGACTCTGCCACACATGACTCTGCCGCAAATACCTCAGCCAAGCAAAATCCTCAAGCCACAGCACCCAGGGTGATGACTGACCGTGAGTTACTCCTCAGTCTTCATCAGAAGGTTGATCCCATTCACAAATGGGTAAAGCGTCAGTTTGGTGCACTTCTTCACAATATGACCTCAACACACAATGCAGTGAAGAAGAACCAATACTACCTTCATGAAACCTTCAACCGCACCTGGGCTGTCCTCACTCATGTCTATAGCGCTGAAGAACTGAAGACTATGGGTCTCAAGGAAGAATTTGACTGGTCTGCACCTCCTCCGAAGAAATTCAAGAGGGTCAAAGTTCCTCCACTGGTGGCCAGCTCTTATTCTTCATCGCGTGAGACTGATGAGTATGAAGATTTGGACGACACTGCAGCAGGCCCTGCTACAACAAACAACCCCGACAACGCTGGCGCTCCTCCATCAACTTGAAATTCTTCAGTGGTGTTAGTCCTCAGTTTCAATCCTTTTGGTCATTTCATGACAAAGGGGGAGAAATCTGAGTTAGTCTTCAAGCGAGTCTATATTAAGGGAAATTTTTTAAGTTACAACTCTCGTTCTTCTGAAACTTTTATTTGGATCGAGTTGTAATCTTAAACCCGATGGTGCGCTGATGCTTTTGTTGCACTAGTCTCTGAAACTTTTGATGCTTTATTCAGCATGCTTATTCCTCGTTAACATTATTGTACGCATGCTGAATTTCATCAGGCACCATATTTCATCATGCATTTCAAATTCTTCATATTATATATCAAATGCATGTATGAATTACAAGATATAGGGGGAGATCTCCATGATTCAACTCTTCAAATGTGCATTGCCTCAAACGCAAATTCCTCACTATGCACATCTTCAGGGGGAGTTCTTCTATATCTTGCAATCAAATTCCTCAATATCAGTATTTACACTTCATATGTTTATTCCCGTTGAAAACTTAACCTATGTTGTCATCAATCACCAAAAAGGGGGAGATTGTAAGTGCATCTAGTGCCCCTTAGTGATTTTGGTGTATTGAAGACTTATAGGTTAAGGGACTAATGCATTTGTGAGTGTACACAGGTCTATAAGTCTATGAGGAGTTTGATATTTACAGAGAAAGTCGACCCCTAAAAATGAAGTTCTTCGACTGAATACTTTGATATTCTGAAGACTTTCTGAAGAGAAAGTGAAGAAATTGGTGTGACCTTGAAGACTTGGTATTCATTTGAGGAACATGAAGCGTGAAGACTTTTGTTTTTGTAGTTTCATTTTCTCTTTCTTGAGTCATAGGAAACACCGTACTGTTCAAGGGGGTCGAGGAAATACTAAGGAAAAATTTCCATGTGATGCTCAACTCAAAATCCTACACCTACCAATCCCTTCGAGTGAAGCCTTTGGAAATCTCATACAGTTCAGTCACTTTCTTCAGTGACAGAGACGAAGTTCTTCTGGTCGCTGATGAATTTGTTCTGACTGAGGAGTTAGGAATTCGCCAGTGCGAATTGCCTACATAGTGAGGAACATGATAGCCCCTGAGGAATTTGAGAGTCAAATTTCTGACCGTTGCTGTGCTGCGCCCCAGCTGTCCCAAAATATCTTATCCACCTAACGGTCATATCATTGAAGGGCATTTATGTCTTATCATGTCGGGCTGCTCCCTAGGCTATAAATAGCCGCCCCCTACAACCACTAGCTGGTTGGCTGCTCCGAGAGAACTTGACACTTGTCATTTGAGAGCAACCCATCCTCCGAGGACTTTGAGCGAAAATCATCGAGTGAGGAAAACCCAAACCCAAACCCCTACAAACCCAAAGTGATTGAGCATCACTGAAGAAATTGATCCTGCGTGGATCCGACGCTTGTTACCTTTGAAGAATGTGCTTCTTCCAGACGGTTAGGCGTCATGGTCTAGAGTATCCAAGAGGAATTGTGGATCGCCGAGTGACCAAGTCTGTGAAGGTTTGGAAGTCGCCTGAAGACTTACCACGAGTGATTGGACGAGGTCTGCGTGACCTTAGTTCAAGGAGAATACGATGAGGACTGGGTGTCCTGAGCTGCGTGCTCAGTGACTGGGTGTCCGGGACTGTGTGTCCTCGAGTTTAAATACTTAGCCGCTCCAACCAGACGTACAACTGAGACAGCAGTTGGAACTAGTCTACCAAATCATTGTCTTCACCAACCTAACTGGTTCTATTTCCTCAACCCTTTTCATTTCCTCATTACTGTGTTGAGTGTTTGTTCATATCCGTGTTTGAAGACTTTGACTGAAGACTTTCTCAATTTCTTCAGTCTGTTTGTCTTCATCTTGTGTTATCCTGTGATTACGCTTTCTGTACTCTGTGCTAGTCTTCATTTCATCATGATGACCATGCTTGTATTCTGTTATGCTTACTTCTGAGTACTTACTCCGCTACAAGTAGTTCTTCGCTAAGGAATTTCCTCACCGGCAAATTCCTCAGTGAAGGATTCATAAAAATCGCCTATTCACCCCCCTCTAGTCGATATAACGCACTTTCAATGGTGAAGTAGGCAGGTCCAGCTGCCAAGTCGCTGAGGCCGGCGCGGTTGCGGTGGCCACCGGCGGCAGGGAAAGAGCAATGTCACGACGGTCAACGGCTACGCGGAAGCAACGCCAGGACTCTGGACGGATCCGAAGTTGGAGCCGCTCCGGCGCCGTGAACAATAGCGGGGGTGAATCGGCTTCGATACGGTTCATGCGGCTGTCGTTGAGGCAGCACCAGCAGCACGGAGTAAGAGGCACACGGCCCAGTGCACGACGGCAAATGGACAACATCTCCAGCATTAGGGAGGAGAGCGGCTGTGAAATTGGTGCGGTGGGGGCGCCATGGAGGTGGGGCTGAGGTTTCGCGGCTTGGGACAAGGGAGCTTCCCGGGGATAAGGTGATTTGGCGCCCACGAGGTATGAATAGGGGCGGGCGGGGGGGGGGGGGGGGAATTGGGAGGGGAGTGGAACCATGTCTTACGGACGCATTTGTCTGAAATGTGAGGGGGAGTTACAGTTCTACCCTTGCCTATAGGCTTCTTGGCTTGGGTCTGTGTACTGAGCGTCAGGGATAGTAGAGTAACTTTGCTTCTCCCCAAATAATGGGCGGGAGCGATTTCGGGCGAGGAGGGCGTGTTTTGAACTATAGTGGGCGCGAGCGATTTCGGGCGAGGAGAGTGTGTTTTGAAATAGTGGGCGCGAGCTATTTCGGGCGAGGAGAGCGTGTTTTGCCGACCATGGTTTATGAATTATTCGATACATGTCATTTCGGCCGAGGAGAAGGCGCGCTTGCATGAAGTTACGAACCTACCCTCGATGTCCAATGGGCCAATTGATGTGTGTCCCACATAGGACGGTAATTTCGCATCTCCCATTTATTTGCTCGGGTGAATTCCACCGAGCAGAGAGGATGTTTAACGGTTCGTTCAAATTTTGGGAGAACGAGCATCCACATCTACCTTACCAAGTCATTTCGAATCAAATTTTGAAATATTAGCTTGCCACTTCTTTTTTAGATGGAGAGATGATGCTCGGGAGTAATGTGTTTTTACATGCTCGTTGCTAGCGATTTACTATATGACAAATAGTTGACCCACTCAAAAACACGAATCAAACCCAAAATGAAATATCTCGATTCAATGAAATAGCTCATTCAGTAGGTCAAAATAGTGAACTAAATTCAAAATTGAACACCTCAATCGAGTAGCATGTTGTACAGTATTATAGTACACCATGAACATGTTGAAAGTCAAATTAATGAAATTGTTTGATATACGCATATATCCGTTCATGTGTGGATTGCAGACAACATGTTCTCCAATTTAAATATTTGAATGCAAGTTTATATCGAAACATGGTTTATATTAGTCTTTGATGCATAAAACCCGACCTCCCCCTCTCCCGGACTCCTGTTCTCTCTCTCTCTCTCTCTCTCTCTCTCCAACAATCTTCAATTCTGTCGCACGCATCCTACACAAAAACCTTGTTGGTCCCTCTCCTTTCTCTCCATCCATCTCTCTATCTCTCTCTCTCTCTCTCTCTCTCTCTCTCTTTGTGTGTGTGTGGGGGGGGGGGGGGGTCTTTCTAGTTCGCATGCATATATACACCATCTATAGGTCTCTCTCGCACACTATGTATGATACTCTAGCTAGTTCAAGCTAGATATCTTGGGTGCACTAATCGTGCGCACACAAATTCCTTGGGTCTTTGCATGTAACTCTCTCACGCACCACTATGTCATCTCGGAGCTCTTCCCCCCCTCTCTCAAACTCTCCATCCACCTGGGTCACACATACGCATGCATATCTCACTCGCACTCGATAGGCCCATCTAAAACTCTATCTCTCTCCCTCGTTATCTCTCCATCTCACACGCACACACACACACACAATCTCATTCCCAGCTAGCCAAGTATGATGGTCTCTCACTCAATTGTAGGCACACGCAGTCCCCCCCTACATGTATATGACTAGCTAATCTTAGTCTCCATCACAAACATGTGCATGGTCTATCTCGATTTCTCTCGGAGCATCTTTCTATCGCGCACGCACTCCCTCGATCTCCCACCCATATAGTCCCCTCATGATCTCGAGGAGATCTCTCTATCACAAACACACCCTCTCTCCCTCCCCATGCGTCCATGCCATCTATGTGTCCCTCTCGACCTTTTTTCCTTGTTGGCCAGACCTCTATTGGACATGTGCTACAGGGGTGTCTCTCTCCGTTGCAAACAATCACACACTAGCTATCTTCGTGTATCTCCTCGCCTCGCTTTTCTATCTCGAAGATGCATGCATGATATGTTCGCATAAGAAACGAAAAAACACACACTCTCTCTCTAATTTATCGTTTGTTGTCACTTTCTCTTTCACACACATACTATTTTTGCACACTTACTCATTCTCCTTCACACGCACTTGATCTGTCTCGACTGAGGCACTCTTCTCGGTCCATAGCATATAGATTTATTGAAAAGTCAAACATCACAAAGTTTGACCATGTACATGGAGAAAAAGAATTACATCTAGTACGGAAAACATATACCATTAGATTCACCATGAGATGTTGTTTTGTTTGGTATTGTAGATATAAATAATATTTGCGTAAACCTGATCAAAGTTTCCAAAGTTTGACTTCTAAAAAATTTACATGCACTTCATTATCGAGCGGATGGAATATCTCTTCCCCCCTCTCAGCTATCTGACGCACCACTCAGCCTTATCGGGGCTCCTCACTCTCTCTCAAACTTTATTAGTCAGTTTGGTTCGTGACCTGACCCTCATGCCTTGATGGCCGGTACTGCCTGGTGTGGACGTGAGATGTAAAATATTTCTACTTGGCCAGGCTTGTGTGGTGCTGAACCGTTTGGTTCATGCCTGGGCCAGGCAAAGCATCAACGTCCCATCAATCAATCCATGCATCAATTATTTAATGCTAATATCCATCCATGTTGTTGTTAGCCTCGTGGCCGCACAACCAGGCACGGCTAGGCGTTCGAAATTGGTCGCCTAGGCCAGGCTACTTGCAGTGTTTGGAGTTTAGCCAGGCTAATTAAAGTGCAAGGGAACCCAGGCCAGGCGGGCTTTCTTTTTCATAGGGTAGCAACCAAACAAGCGTGCATGAAATCCAGCCACAACCCCAGGCCAGGCAAAAGATGCTCATGACGCAAGCCAAACTGGCCTTATATCTCCCTGGTTCACACATACACATGTCTCGCTCGCGCTATACATATAGACCCATCCAACACTCTCCGCCCTTGTTCTCGCTCCATGCGACACGCACCCCCCTAAGTACCATAATCCCTCACTCCATCATAGGCGCAAGCACTCCCCCCCTCCTAAGTATGATTATATCTTACTAGCCATCAGGAACACATGTATTGTCTCCTTCCATCCATACGTCTATCTCAATATCTCTCGGGGCATCTTCTATCGCGCACACACCTTGTCACTCGATCTCCCACCCATGTAGTCCCATCACGATCTCTAGGGGATCTCTCTATGACAAACATACACTCTCTCCTCCCCATGTCTGCATTTTCGCCGTACGTCTCTCTCGACCTCTCTCCCTTGTTTGTTAGAACCCTCTTGGCCACGTGCTAGGGGTCTTGCTCTCTTGATTCCAAACAACCACACACTATCTCCTCACCTTGCCTCCGTTGTCGAAGATGCATGTGTGATATGTTTACATAAGACACGCACGCTTTTTCTCTACTTTTATTGTGTGTTGTCCATGTCTCTTTCACACACGCACACACACTTTTTTCACTCTCTCTCTATCTCTCTCTCTCTCTCTCTAGTTAGGGACTCTGTCACGTCCATAAGCATATGGATGTTTTGAAAAGTCAAACCTCAGAAAAGTTTGACCCGGTATATGTGGAGAAAAACATTTACATCTGGAACAATCATTAGATTCATCACAACATGTACTTACTTCATACTATCATTTATCTTTGGTATTGTAGATATAAGTAATTTCTTTGTAAACTTGGTCAAAGTTTCAAAAGTTTGACTTAAAAAAATGTTGGAACTACATTATCGAACGGAAGGAGTAGCTCTTTCTCTCTCTCTGCTATCTCTCACGGGCCTCCCCTCTCACTCGAACTCTCTATACCAACGGATTATACGCTCACTGTGTCAGTGTATAGCTCTGTATATTGTTTAGTTGACCGGTCAACCAATCCACATGCTGCCTTGTCAGCTCGTGTTATGTATCTTCATGTGCTGGCCCATATGGCAGTGGGTGAAAATAAGTAAACTAGAGGCCCATCTGACACACGGTGAAGTAAACAAAGTTGAAACCACTCGGCGTAGGACCCCGCACGCTAGTAAATTGAGGGCGCATTGAGGACAAACTTCTTGCGCGTGAAGGACGCACTCGCACAATTCACCACTGAGCGGCGGCATGCACAGAAGGACGCACTTGCACACACCTAGCACACAACACACACCAGCGCACGTGTACACAGGCGTCGCCGCCGGTTGAGATGGACGGCGAGGCAGCCAACAAGCGGAGGCGGCTGCAGCCAAAACCGCATCCGGCGAGCCTAGACTTCATCAGCAGCCTCCCCGACGACATGTTGCTCATCACATCGGCCTCCTCCCCACCAAATATGCCGTGCGGACCGCCCTGCTCTCCCGGCGGTGGCGCCCCCTCTGGTGCTGCGTACCCCTCAACCTCACCGTCGACAGCTGCCTCTGTGATGGGGATTGCAAACGCATGGCCGCAGTCTCCAAGATCCTTTCATTGCACCCTGGGCCAGCCAGACGATGAGTGGTACATATCCTCGCCCTAGATCAACTCGAGGAGCTCAGCTTGGAAGCTGGACGATGTCGCTCTCTGCCGCCGTCTGCGCTCTGCCTCACGCCAACGCTGCGCCACGCCAGCTTTAGCTCCTGCTATCTTCCCTAGATTAATGTCGCGCCCGCCCTTCTTCTCCCTCAACTCAAGCAGCTCGACCTCTTCTACTTTGTCATCTTGAAGAAGGCTATGGAGCACCTGCTCCGCAGCTGTACTACGCTCGAGTGCCTTCATCTTGAGCAGATCCACAGGTTCATTAGCCTCCACATCGCCTCGGCGAATCTCCGATGGATTTATGTGTCTTGCTGGCCCCACAACAAGACATCAATTGGGAAGAGATCACTCCAGCTGTTCCATGTTATGGTCATTGAGAATGCGCCTTTCCTTGAGAGATTGCTTGTATCAGATCTAGAAGGTCCAACAAAAATCAGGGTCATTGACGCGCCGAAATTGACAGCGTTGGTGTACTCGTCTGCCAAATTCTCCGAACTCTTTATTGGATCCGTAATCATTCAGGTACAGCACTCATCTTCTTCTCCGTCTTCTTGAAATTCACATTTTTAAATTTCTTCTTGATGTATTTACGACCGTCTTCCAGAAAATGATTCCCACAAGCTAGACCCAGTCCATGCGCATAGTGAAGATCTTAGCACTAAAATCTATCGGGCCGAATCTGGATCAAGTTGTTGGATTCCTTACATGCTTTCCGTGCACGGAGAAGCTACTCATCGAGGTGAAACTTCTTTCCTATAAGTAAACGATAATCACAATGTAGCTCAATTTTTTCGTAATTTTCCCAAATTACGATGACAAGTGTAGTGTTCAAAACTGCATCTACGCACTGCACCGAAAGAAATGTTTTTAGGATTTTTTCTCATGTGATCACTTGCATCGTTTTTATGTTGTACTACTATAGTAGCCTAGGCTAGTCATAGTGGAAAGTAACTTAGACTACTCCAGTAACTCTATGGTTACCCTAAGAGCAAGTACTACCTCCGTCCTGGTTTACTCTTCCAATTTTGTAGTATCAAAATTTGACCATAGATTTAACTGACAAAATGTTAATGCATGCCACTAAGAACAACATCGTTGGATTCGTATTTGAACATAATTTCAAATGGTGTAATTTTTAGTGACATGCATTGGCATTTTCTTAGGTAAATCTATGGTCAAAATTTTATACTAAATACGAGGTAGTATTCCCTCCGTCCCAAAATTCTTGTCTTACATTTGTTTAGATATGGATGTATCTAACACTAAAATGTAACTAGATACATCCGTATTTAGACAAATTTAAGACAAGAATTTTGGCACGAAGGGAGTACAAAAGTGGGCTATGTAGGCCAAAACATGTGCCAAATTCACTTGTGATGCATTTGGCATCGATGCCCCTCCATTGCTCACCTGGTGCTCCAATGTGGATCACCTACTTTGCTCCGGTGCCAAATTAACTCACGCAATGAAAAAACACTGCGTGGGAGAGAGAGAGGACTGAGACAATAAAAAAACACTTGTTTGGGAGAGTGGGAGGCTGGTGTAGTTGGTTTGATTGATTTGTTTATACATGTGGGTCTGCGTGCACAGCGGTGCCAACTCTCTCACATCGCGAGAGCGGTGCCAAAATCTTTTGATTTGACATCGATGCGTATTATGTGGCATACTTTTGCGAAATATGACATAGGTCACATAGTGGAAGGCAACAAATGCCCAAGCTCTTCACGTGTTCCTAGTTAAATGAGAGGAAACAGAAAGAAAGAGAGAGAGAGAGAGAGAGAGAGAGAGAGAGAGAGAGAGAGAGAGAAAGAGAGAGAGAGAGAGAGAGAGAGAGAGAGAGAGAGAATATCACTAGCCAGGCAACCCTATCGTATGAGCGAATGATATTGGTACCTCTTGATGACACGTCAATCTTATGCAGCCAGCTGCTCTAATATGTTATCTTCTTTTGCAGATAAAAAATACCCGAAAGTGAAAAATGTGCTGCACTATAACAATCTCATCGAATGCCTCGATCTCCATCTTACAGAAATTGATTTGATCGACTACCGAGGCAGCACATCTAAGATTAAATTGGCCAGGTTCTTTGTTCTTGAGGCAATTGTGCTCAAGGTAATGAGGTTTGGCGTTCTCTGGCACAACAATGAATGGCGTGCTGATCACCGCAAGCGTCTAAGCCTAAATGACAAAGTCTCCGCAGAAGCTGAATTTGTTTTTCAAACATCAAGTGGCCAGAGACTCGAAAACTTATTTGCCCATTAGTGACTTGTTAGGGAGGTGGATTTTAGTTTGTACGATAATGCTGCATCCACCTAAAGTAACGAAAGTTCTAACGTAAACTTCCTAGTAATTCCCTCTTCGTAGGTGCAGCATTACTCCTAACATTTGTAATATCAGTTTGAAACTTGTAATATTGCCGTGTCCTATTCCCGCGTCTTCAAAATCCTGCGAATCAAACAGGACCTGAGTTGGTGATGATGTTATGCCTCCCATCTTTCACCAATAGCCGTCGGATCTAGATCTGACGCATACAAGGCAAGCTTCTCTATTTTTGCAAAAAGATGCCCACACTTGTTCCCTATTTACAAACAACTCCTTGTCTCTCACAATCAGCCTTATCTCCTCCCCACCACATCTAGAAGGCCGTGGAAAAATCTGGCGCGATGGCCGGTGCCGGAGTCGTCCACCCCCAATCTTGGTGTTCCGTGCAATGCACGGGCATCTACGCATGGGAAATTATGTCGAACAGGGCTAGTTGTAAGCCGGCTAGCTCTATAACCATGATGATAGTGACTGCAGACGGTGAGGCTGACTATGGTATGCCAAACACGGCGCATATACTCAGGTGTCATCTCCGGCGCAGGGTCTTGTCACTTCACTGTGAGGCGCAGCACGTAATAATTTGACCAACGGGTAGTACAGTGCTAGTACTCCTACTACTACATTGGTAGTACTACTAGTAGTACTAGTAGCACCACCGTCTGGATTTAGGAGTACTACCACGTCCATCTAGATTTTAGTATTTGACTAGCAATATCTAGTATGCATGTCACAAAAAATGTACTACTCCCTCTGTAAATAAATACATGGTGTTTTATTCCTATCGGCGAGAGAACTTAATGTTTTTTTTGCTAACTAGAGTACTAATAGGATTACATGCAATGAACTAAACACTGCATGTCATGTTTGGTAGTCTCAAGTCATTGAAAGCATGCACGGCCCACATCTCTCATTGGTTGATATGTCATGAAATAAGAAACAAGGATGGAGTTAATGCACCGTGCCTAAGTGTTTTGGGATTATTTGGTTTTTGTAAGGTGACTCACACAAAAATTTTGTTTACATGCATGAACATTTTATTAGTTAAATCAAAGGTCAAAACTTGGCGCAAAATGCAAAGGGGACCAATAAACCAGTAAACATCAAACTTCTCTCCTTTGGCCCCAACTAGAGGTCCGGTGAGATGACTATACTGCACTGGCACGGAGGGGGACGCAGCTTCATTGACTTACGCCAATTGCCTTTGGGTGCAGTAGAGGGCCGAGGAGTAGTACGAAATCCTATGCACCTATGCACGCTAACCAAGGGCAAGAGTGATCACTCGAATCGCAAGATTAGTTGACTAGAAACTAAGCTAGACCCATGGAGGCGATGAGCGCGAGCATCAGCCGGCTATGCCAGATGGTCCATGACGCCGGCCTGTGGCCCGACACCGAGGAACATCTCCTGGTAGTATTGCTTGAGGCCGCCAGGGCGAGGGGCCGCTTGGACGACAACTTCGTCTCCTTGTTCGACGAGGTCCTCGTCGGTTTCCTCGATAAGTTCACCGTCGTCAAGAAGCTCGCGGACGACTTTGACGTAAGCCTCCAACCGACGCGCCCAGGCTCTGCGATGCCCACCACCCTCAATGGCCACTATGGTGACAACCTCTTCGACGCACTGGTGGCCCTGCGACTGCCCGCCGTCGCGCCAGAGAATGTCCACCTCGAGGTCGCACTCGCCGCGCAGCGCCTGGCGCAGCAAGACACCATCAACATAATCACCCACGTCTATGCGCAAATCGTCCACAAGGACTACTACATGCAAGAGGAGGACGATAGGACGCTGGCCTTCTTGGGCCGCAGGGCAACCTTGGACGGCACTATTCAGAAGCACGTTGAGCTCACCGCCAACGCCGCTGCTCGTCACATGTCGGTTGGTGACCCGACGCACTAGGGCGTGAGGATGTCGTTGATGGATCCATATGTATTTTTATCCTTCTGTCAAATCCATGTAGTAGTATATGATACTACAGTAATTATCTTACCTTTTGCATCAACTTCATAATTTTCGTACGTACTCCATTCATGAACGGCGCCCGAACCAAACTTCTCATTACTCTAGGAAAAATCGTTATTTTCTATCTGTCGGTTGTGCCATGGAGCAGAACAAAATTTTACAAGTTACGAGTTCAAAAGGAAAAGCCTGCCGTGTTCGCGTCGCACCCCCACATGGTTGGTCCCGCACGCCGCTCAAGCGGGAATGCGTGCGGTGTTGCATTTTCACTTACAAGTCGGACCACAGTTGAGCAAACTGACTATCGGCAAACCCCCACCCCGCCCACCGCGCGATGGCTGAGAAAACAGGAGGGAGAAGAGATGGCTGTAGCACGGACTCCAAGAAAATTTGTGTCGGATGGGACTCGTGTGGGTGGCGTGTGCCGTACTGCTAGACGTGAATGCTAGTTATGGCCCATGCCACCCCACTATATCGAGCCTATATTGAGGTATGTAGAAAAAATTTCCTGCAGTCTGTGCTCAGCCCTCCTCTATCTCTCTTCTCAGCCAGCCATCGGACGTGCTGAGCCCATCGTCTGTTTGCTCAGATGCGGTCCCACATGTCAGTGAAAACGCAAGCGGACCCACTGAACCTGCACATCTTTCACCTCGACGTTCTGGTGATGAAAAACAAATCCAATAAAGATCTTCGGTGGCCTCTTTTGGAGTTACTCAAGAGTAGTAAGATTCTATGTACAGTTTAACCCAAGATGCACATCTCGTGGCTTCAACTACCACTCTATTTTCTTTCATGACACGACCTGGATGATGGATGTCCCACGTGTCGGCGAAAGGAGGAAGAACCCGACCAAATCTTTGGTTGTGCTCTCGGATTAGACTAGTTGTGCTAACTTAAAATTTTTATTGTGTACTCCCTTCGTTCCAAAATACTTGACTTCCATTTGTCCAAAAATGGATGTACCTATATACTAAAACATGTCTAGATACAAATATATTTTGACAAATAGAAGGCATGTATTGTGCAATGGAGGGAGTGGAATGGATGCAAGTTTTTGTATTGGGAAGAAGAGTACATCCATATATTGATAGAGCGCAATTTAGTAGATGTTCTATCACTTTTAGCTAGCACAGTGGTTAGAGATGAGATTAGTGCACTTGTTGATACTCCTACTAGAATAGAGGCTAGACATGAGACTAGATGCGAGGAAGCAACGTCTACTTCTTTACACTCGAAGAAGAAAGAAGCATGCAAGATCGAGCCTCCGTAGATCAACAATGAATGCATCGAGAAGGCACTAATCCAACTTACAGGAGTAGTAAAATGTATTCTTGTGGTTCTTGTTTTCTTTGGTCTTGCTTTTCTAGTCAAAATTATCGTTGGAGTTCCTGCAAAACGGAGGTCCGTTTGGGGTCGTGCATTGGAGTTGGCCTTACAAGTGGGACCGCAGTTGAGGAAACCGACTATCGGCAAACCCCCACCTCGCCTGCCGGGCGATGGCTAAAGTTAGAGAAACGACGAGGTTGAAGAGATTGCTCTAGCACGGACTCTAGGAAATAATATGGTGTTAGATGGATGTCATGGTGGTTGTCGGTGTCAAAACCGGCGGATCTCGGGTAGGGGGTCCCGAACTGTGCGTCTAGGCGGATGGTAACAGGAGACAAGGGACATGATGTTTTTACCCAGGTTCGGGCCCTCTCGATGGAGGTAAAACCCTACTCCTGCTTGATTAATATTGATGATATGGGTAGTACAAGAGTGGATCTACCACGAGATCAAGGAGGCTAAACCCTAGAAGCTAGCCTATGGTATGATTGTTGTAATGGTTGTTCGTCCTACGGACTAAAACCCTCCGGTTTATATAGACACCGGAGAGGGCTAGGGTTACACAGAGTCGGTTACAATGGTAGGAGATCTACATATCCGTATTGCCAAGCTTGCCTTCCAGCCAAGGAAAGTCCCATCCGGACACGGGGCGAAGTCTTCAATCTTGTATCTTCATAGTCTTGGAGTTCGGCTGATGATGATAGTCCGGCTATCCGGACACCCCCTAGTCTAGGACTCCCTCAGTGGTGGCGTGTGTTGTACTCCTGGACGTGAATGCTTGTTCTGGCCCATGCCACCCTACTACTCCTACTACTTACTCCTACTATATAGTACTAGTATCGAGGATTCGAGGTGCTGGTTACGTACAGCGAACACATTAACATATGGCTACAGTAAAAACACCCGCCCGACGCGCGAAGCATGTGAATCTAGTACAAATAGTGTACTACTATTGTTGATTGGCCTCATTTGATAACCTGTTGCAATGCACGTACAATTATGTATTCGTAAAATATTTTTTTGCCTCATCGCACCACTCACTCAGAGAAGCGACTCGAAAGCCATTCATAAATTTAGTAAGTTTATCACAGGCAATCATTTTATTACATACAACAGGTTATCAACCCACATCGACAACGAGGATACATTATAAATACTAAAGTTTTCACCACACAAAAAATAACAAGCAATGAAATGAACTTCAACTCAACCATTCCTCAGCGTTGGAAACGCTTGCTTTGAACCAGAAGTGATTCTCTGGGATGGGCCATCCATTGTCGATCTGGAGACCAACACAGGACTGATCATCCAGGCTGAAGCGGCCTACTATATCAGTACCAGGGTAGGGAACCACCCAAATGTCCGAGGTATAGACACAGTTGCTTCTCATAAATGATAGTAACATTGTGTCAACGGCAGTTGGATCGCCTTTCACCATCATTGGATAGTTTTGTCCAAGGAAGAGCAAGTTTTCTCCAAGACTATCAATTCTGTACCAGGGAGAAGGAGTTGGCTCTAGCACACTAGTATCCATCCCGAATACCATGCAACGGGTGTTGGAATAGGTCCGGAGAGTGCGACCATGGGAGACTACACCTGCTGCCTTAGCAGTAACATCATCAGTGGGCTGTATACACACAAGAAGAGGTGATCCATCGGAATTAGTTGCCAGGTGACAAAGAGTATATGGGCGCTGCTCGTCCTCATGCTCGTGATCATCACCATCGTTATCTCCCCCTTGGTTATAAAATTTTTCAAGTATAGGTAGTGGAATGTTCACAGGAACTTGGAAACACAAGAAGAAGGTTAATTAGTAAAGGGAAACTTGCTAACCCGCATGCATGTGGATGAAACAATTATAATTACGGTGGAAGACAAACATACCGAAGCTGCGTGGATGCCATGCAGAAACAGTGCCACGAGTGGTGGCAGCAAACACAAGGCCCTCGTATTGAATTGCATCACAGTACTCATCCGTGTACAGAAACTAATTTTTGAGCAATATCCATCGAGTCAAACCACCAAGGACGGCAACAAGCTTGTCGAAGATAGCAACAACTTCATAGTTGTTGTATTCCAAGAGCGGTTGGGAACTTGACAAATTGCTATCTTCCGTAGAAGACAGTCACCATGATTGTATTTGAACGTGCGTACAATACCGGTGTGCTCAACCTCTGGGCAGTCTGCTGAGATTTTTGGAAGTGGAACCCGATCACGAGTGTACACATTCACAAGTTCCCACTCGCAGTTGGACCCAGTGTAAACAACCCAATCTCCATTTGTGCCTGCCCAAGCCTTGCCCTCAAGCGATGGCATCTTAACATCATACGTATCATTATCAGGCGGCATCAACTTGCACAGGGCGAGGCCTCTGTCATGCCGGCGCCAGTCATCAGGGTCACGGCAAAGAAGATAGGGGAGATCAAACCGCTCCTTAACTCTTGGGTTCCTTGTAATGATGTTATTAGTTGAGTCGAGAATGGGCTTGAAAGAACTTGCCATGCTAGCCAAGGTGATGACGTCGCATCGATCAATGAGTTCCTCCACCACGTCATCTTTCAGATCAGGACAAGAATAACGGGGTTGTTTCCGGCCTGTTCCCTCCATGGAGAATACGATCGAACAATGGTAGAAGAAAGGGTGAAGGGCTAAAGGAAAATGGAGGAGGGAGAGGAAGAGCGTGCGACAGCAGTTCCAAATCGAGAGGGAAAGGTGAAGAGTCGGTGGACGGTTGCCAGTTTGCTACGGTTCACGAAGAGGCGCCCCGGCCTACATGTCCGTTCGGAAATACTCCTACTACTCGCCGTCGTCTCACTAATATGTTGGAATGGGACCACATGTCAACGAAACATGGTGTGTAATTTCTAGTGCAAAATGCGATCTGGCCGCGTTGGCCCGAGGTGCCGCATTAGTTATTGACCTTTATTTTTTTAACGGCGTGCCGTTCAGTTTTGAAGCATGACTAAATGGTACTGTACGCAGAGAAAATATGAACTACTCTACCACTACTCCACCTCTAGTACTAGTAGTATAAAAAAGATATATAGGCTGGAGCTTCAGCGCTTTCTTGCCAAGGGCTGCCCACTTGCTTCTCACACTACCACCCTCTCTCCAGATCTAAAAAGACGGGCCCTCTCTCCCTCCTCACCGGTGGTCACAGATCCGCCGGGGAAGAAAAGGACGTGCAGCGTTGACGCACTCGTCGGCGGCGAGCGAGGTCACGCACTGACGACAAGGTCGTCCTCTCAGACCTAGCGCCCGCGCGGGATGGCCTCCGTCCCCAAGCTCGCTGCCGTAGTGTGTGCAGAGGACAACGACCATGAGCGAAGCCACTTCCCGCCGACCCTCAGGTATGCTACCTCTTTTAAAACCATACGCTTGTTCTATTGCCCCATCTGCCACGTCGTTGCATGTGGATCTTTTTCCACTCCACCATCTTCCCAATTTGCTATCCTCTGCTCTGCTGGCCACGCAAACGAAAACCATAATTTGCACTATTAAAGGAAACCCTACTTCATGCATACTAATCCATGTCTGGGTTGAATAATGAAAGGAAGGGAGACTGTACTGTCCAAGAGAGTAGGCATCAAACCCGCATCTAGGTTAAAAAGGGGAAAATCAGTAGCTAAGGAACGAGTCTCGTGTCTCTTGGTTGAAGAAGGGTAGAAAGGCATGACAACGCAATAGAGAATGACCAGGTCGATCGGTTTGTTGTCCTCACATAGGAAAAAGGTGACTAAAGAGAACAAAAATGGGACGTAATCCACATATGCTGCGTGGATATTTGATGCTCTGGACAACCATACCTCCCTCACCACTCTGCGTCCATGGAGGTACACCGTACTGGTGCGCCCACTGTTCGAATGGGCCTCCCATGCTCTTATTGCCACTTTTTTTGTTGTTAGTATAACACCAGCAGTCAAGTCAAGCAATGCTACTGCTAAAGTGATGCCACATTTGACTAATGCCGCTCTCAGTCTAATGCCACCGATAAATTTAAGCAATGCCATTTAATGTCACTGGATTATTTTAGGGTTAGCTGTTGATTGTGGATGTATTAAAGATTTTTCAGCTAAGGCATTCTAATGTTGTTGCACAGCCAGTATACCAACGATGAAACTTGTTACTACCTTCAGATTTTTGCATTGTTAATGCTTATAGATTACATACCTCACTTTCATGAGATAAGTTAATTTTTTTGTACAGTGTCACCAAAATGCCAAGGCGCTGATGTCATTTTATTTTGGTTAAACTGCATAGACAATTATGAAGACAAGAGGAAAGGTCAAGAGTGGGTACCTCCTCCTCCGGCTGTTCTCTTCATTCGTTCGATCAAGTTTTTATGTTTGATCGATTAACAAGATTGGGATAGCAATTTTTAAGGTCCCCCCGAGTTCGAAATGATATTTACCTTGGAGGTACATGGTTTGCAATTTTTTTATACTGTCATTAGTTAATAATGCTAGTTACCTTCAAACTTTTGTATTTGGTTTAATGCTCATGCACAGCTAGTATACCAATGCTGAAACTTGTTACCTTTACATTTTGTATTATTAATTCTTATAGAAACCTTCCAGTGCTAGAGTTTATTGAAATCTGTTCAGTAAAACCATTGTACTGTACCCTGTAATAAACTAACTACTCTACTGTTGCACTAGCCACTGGATTAGTTTATATTTGTAGTATTCGAATGGTGTTGCATTAGCGTATAGACATAAATAAAGTGTGGCAAGCTTTCCCAGATGTGTGCTCAAGAAAACTACTACCTGTTTTTCTAAATACTAGACGTTTGGGTACTTTAAATTGAACCGCGAAACTGTCTTATATTAAGGAACAGAGGGTGTAGAGTTCACTCAAATTATCCCGGTAAAGCTAGTCACACCTTTGTTAAAATTAATGTTCATTATGTTATCGGAGGAGGTCTATATGTTTGTCTCTAATGCTTGTCGACTACATACCTGACATCATGATGTAATGTTAAGTCATTTCCTTTTGTATAGTGTCACTGAATTGTCAAAGCGGTGATGTCATTTTATTTTAGTAGAACTGCACAAAATTTGCTTAAAAGAAGAGGAAAGGTCAGGAATGGCTCAGTTTTTCAGAAAAAACTATGTATGTCGTCCTGACATCAGCCGTTGTTGCTTTATTTATTCCTTCAAACAGGTGGTTAGAAACAGTCTTGCTACCTTTTCCCATTAAGAAATTGGAATGCTTATATTTGTGAGTCTATGCTTCAACTAGTGCCACTTTTATAGTAATCACACTTTCAATATCTATGTAAACAGGCATGCTCGATTTTAGTGGAACTGCACAAAAAGTCCAACTGGTTCAACATTAGGAGCATGTTTTTTTCCAAACCTTCATATCCAATTGGTGGCACTATGAGCTGTTCATTACGAAGGTACATAGTTTGCTACTATCTTGCTACTCTTTTTGTACTGTCATTAGATAGTAATACTAGTGGTTTGCATGTGAATTTATTGGCAGGGTGGAACTACATTGGAGATGTCTGTCCGTTGCTATTTGGCAAACAAACAAAGTGTCCGCAATTTTGGTTGAACTGCACAAGGGAATAGTATAGTCACTACATGCAGTGCCATTTGAAAATAGACACAAAGATTGGATAGTCACTTCATGGACTGCAGAAAGGTAGTATTGTACTATTTACTGGCCAACACTAGGTGCTTCATTGCTTTGGTCTGATTATACAATGGGCATCATTTTGCCTAAGTTAAAGTTTGTATTCCGAAAATAGTCTCGCGGTGTGATCGAGAGAAGACCAAATCATATTGCAGTGGATGTTCCTCCATCATGTGTGGTTCATTCTCATGGTTCTAGCTGTTGGTGAAACCACTTATGTTTGCAAGAGGAATTGTAGACTTCACAAACAAATTTGTCTTTCAGTCTATACTGAATGTTGGCCAAGAGAAGCATCCATGTTAGTAGTAAGAATAGATGTTTTTTCTAGATCTTTGCTTTTGGAGCTACATATTTGTATAAGATCTGTGAATCATTGAGATGCATTAACATGTGCATCTTATGTATGGGAATCGTACTAGTTAGTTTTAGTTGCGACGCAAGATCCGAAGTGGCTGATCTTTGCTTTTGGAGCTACATATTTGTATATGATTTGTGAATCATTGAGATGCATTAAGAGTTACTTATTTCCGTTCGCTCAGTGTTTACAAGTTACTGATAGGTCACTAGCTAGCCTACAAATGCGCTCCTGGCAGTTTTATTTGCGACGCAAGATGCGAAGTGGCAGTTTTTTGAATAAAAATGCCTACCTCTGAAGAAACTGACAAGCTACACTATCGATCCTACACGGATAAAAATGCCTACCTCTAAAGAAACTGACAAGCTACACTATCGATCCTAGACGGATAAATAGCAGATCACGCACGTACTACCTCCTTTCCGGTTTGCAGGGCTCAATTCAAGAAACGACCTACTCGATTCTACACGAATAAATAGCCGATCATGCATGTACTAGTACCTCCTTTCCGGTTTGCAGGGCTTAATTCAAACCTCTCACCAACCAAGGTACTCCCTCCATCCGGGTTTATTAGTCCCGTGAGCAAAGCAGCAATACCAAGGCATGGCAATAATTAACGGCATGCAGAAGTTTAAGCCTAATTAATTCCAGTGATTTAAGTGGCTGCATGCATGCCCTCGGCTGCGACTCGTTGCATGCTACTTCGCGTACTGCCTGCGAGCGATTCTGAGTGCCTGCATGCAGCCGACCGTAATTAAGGCAGCTAACTGATGCAAAAAAAGATACGCTTTAATTGTTGTGGGCTTTTTAAATCCGTGGAATCATTATTGACAAGGAGGGAGATGATTCGAGTGCACTCGTTTGACCGCCATGCCGGTGTGCGACCCAGACGGGACGGGACGGCACAGTCATAATTTCAGTTTCTCTAGTTTTCCACGGCAAGCTGGCGCGCTAAGCCATTATGCATTGAATATCGATGACCGTCGCGCTACCTTTCGCCTATAAGTATTGTTTCCTGGCCTTCTCCGGTGCCACCGTGACCCAACTCACCATATCCTCATAAGCCTCCACCGGCCCGACGTTGCTCGCCACGTCCGCCATGCCCCCGCCCATCCGCGGTAGGCGACGCCGGAGGCAGTCACCGCCAGAACTAGTGTTCGGTTTTTCACCGGAAGGCAGACGGGGGGAGAAGGCATTCTTTCTGTCTTTAGATGGCAATGCGGAGATCGAGGAGTTGTTGGAGCGCAACCGCCTGGCGGAGGAGTAGCGTATCGCTGATTTGCGCTACCAACGGGACATGGAGCAGCAGCGCGCCGACGCTCTGAGTCGCGAGCAGAGCGCCCACAACTGGGCCGACTACATGGAGGCCGGCGCCCGACAAATAGCCCTGGAGGCTGTCGGGCACGCACGCGTTCGTGACGCCGATTTTTACTACCAGCTCGTCAAGTGGGTTTCCCGCATGGAAGCCGAAGCTTCGGTGGACCACGCCGGCATGGAAAGGGCCAACGCGCGCGAGCAACGCGCCCTATCGCACCTCTTGCAAGTCCGAGGCGAGGCGCAGGACGCCGGTGCCGGCGTTTAGCGTGTACCACAGATGGCGGCCGGCATCGTCTTGTTAGCTAAGAGTAAGTTAGTACGTGGACGCTACTAGAGTATTAGTGGGAGTAGATAGTTAACTTGGCTATGATGGTTGTCAACGTGGAAGTTCAGTACTCTATATGTGGATCAGACCTGTTACTTTGCTCTGAATGTTGAACTTTCCGTTTGAACGTATGGAATGGGCTGTTAGTTTTTTAAAATGGGTTGTATTTGTCCTCCACGGGGTTAGAGGCTAACTTGTGGGCCTAGCAAGTTGGCGCGTACACAATCAGGAGATGATTGTACGTTGACAACAGGGACCCGCCAAGGTCATGGCAGTACGCAATCAAGTGCCCCCTTATTTCAAGCCAATAAAAAAATGGCTCCTCCTAGTGGATTTCTGACATCCGGGTCCCATGTCATTGTCAACGTAGTCAATAAACAAGAGAATTGCACAACGAGCGGCTGACACCAGGGACCCAGCAGCTCGCCCAGTTATTTTTGTTTTGGGTTAATTTGATAAATGCCACTCCAAATCTGGTGTATCTAAGAAAAGCCACTGCAATTTCCAATCTTTGAAAAATGCTATTTCATGCCATCTCTAGTGGCATTTTTCGAAGTCTGGAGTGGCATTTTTCAAAGTTTGCAAAAATTGAAGTGGCATTTTTCAAAGTTTGGAAATTGCAGTGGCATTTTTATGAATCTCCATAATTGGAGTGGCATTTATCTAATTTGTTTTTGAGACGGAAGCAGGGTGTCGACTGGGCTGTGCGGGACACTCTGGCCTGTCTAGACAGCCTTTTCTTTTATGTTTACCACAGACCAGCCCAGTAGTTTTTTTTCTTTCTAAAAATGGCTAGCCCAGTTTTTTTGTGATTTGTCAAGTAAGTCGCTTTATCAGGCCTGTTGGGCTGCAAATCTTTCAAGATGAGGAGAGCTTCATTCGGCTGGCCGAGAAAATGGCCTATCAGTAATGAGAAATGGGTTGTACATTTTTAAAACACATCAAACCGGCAATTAGTTTCAACTATCTTTTTTCATTTAGAGATTTTAAATTGCATTGATTTTATGCGTGGACAATTTATTGGATTTTATATTGATATACATTTATTTTTAAAATCAGTCTGAATGTGACTCAAAATTTCGGGATTAAAAACCGTTCAGACCGCACCGACATATGCAAAATTTCGTATAATTTTTTAACCGTGGCCACAATATGGGATGTAATGCTAACAAAAAGAATATGGCCTCCAAAAAACCCGTAAGAATTAGCAAATGGGCTGTAAATTATTTGAAATATTGGCAGATGGGCTGTATGTTGTTTTCCACAGATTTGAGGCTTTCCACAGATGGCCTGTATACTGTTGGATGTCCATCCAACGGCCGTCGTGCTTATTCAATCTCTGCTCTTCCTGCTCCAGCCGCTCAAACAAGCGTCGGCGGGACTGCCTGCTCCCTCCTCCCCGCGGCCGGCTGTGCTGCCGCATAGGCCTCACCGCCCCACCGTACTCCCACCGCTGGCCTAGCCATACCTCTACTCACCCATAGTCCCACACCTGCTGTTATTCTCCAGCAACGGCAGACGAACCAGTAAACCCTCATACAGTCGTACTCCCCTCCGCGTGGGAAACAACTGCCGAGTCTTCCCTGCCTCTGTGTCGTTCCCTTCATAGGCCTCACCGTCTTCCACCGCCATGGTGCTCTCGGCGTGGCCTGGTTAACATGGTCAACGACCGACATGCATCTGAAGTGGACTGTACGTGGAGAGGCTGACAGCTGGGTCCACGGCCGCACGCAAGGAAATGCCTCCTTATTACGAGCAAAATAATGATTCCTCCACCTGACATCTGGGATCCACCGAAAGGGATTCTATATTTCACGAAAAAAACATTACCGCCGCTGACAGCTTGGACCCACCAGCTATATCTTCGCAAGCAAGGAAGTGCCTCCTTATTACGCAAAAAAAATGAATACTCCCCTTGCTAGCTGGGACCCAGTATAGTGGGCCTACTAAGTTGACGGGGACGAAGGGCTTTGTCAACTTAGTCAATATGCATGATTCTAGCTCGACTGATCGTATGATGTCTATCCAACGGCTATAGTGCTTCTTCAACCTTTGGTCTTCTTGCTCCAGCTGCCCAAAGCAGCGCCGGCCGTGCCGCCTGCTCCTGCCTCCCGTGGCCGGCTGTGCTGCCGCGGAGGCCTCACCGCCCCCATACTACTCACACCGCTGGCCAGGCCATCCCTCCACTCCACTCACCCACACCCCCTGTTATTCTGCGACGACGGCAGCGCAGCCGAACCAGTGAACCCTCGTACTCCTGTCCGCGTCGGCATCCACTGCCGCGTCTTCCCCGGCTCCGCGTCATCTCCTTCCTAGGCCTCGCTGTCGTCCACCGCCGTGGTGCTCTCGGCGCGGCATGGTCAATGTGGTCAACGACCGAATTCCATTGGAAGAATATTGTATGTGGAGAGGCTGACAGCTAGGTCCACGGCAGCAGCAAGGAAGTGCCTCCTTATTACGCGGAAAATAATGATTCCTCCACCTCACAGCAGGGACCCACCGGACGGGCCACCAGTATTTCGTGAAAAAAATGTTTGCCCCTGACTTCTGGGACCCACCCGACGGGCCACCGTATTTCGCGAAAAAAATGTTCCCCCTGCTGTCAGCTCGGACCCACCGGAAGTGCCTCCTTATTACGCACAAAAAATGAATATCCCCTGCTAACTGGGACCCACCTTGGTGGGAGGCTGACTTGTGGGCCTACTAAGTTGACGGGGACGGAGGGCTTTGTAAACTTAGTCAATATAAACGATTCTAGCTCCAGTGATCATACGATGTCCATCCAACGGCCGTAGTGCTTCTTCAACCTCTGGTCTTCTTGCTCCAGCCGCCCAAAGCAGCGCCGGTCGTGCCGCATGCTCCTGCCTCCCGTGGCTGGATGTGCTGCCGCGGAGGCCTCACCGCCCCCTACTATTCCCACCGCTGGCCAGGCCCCACGGCGACGGCAGCCTCACACCGCAGCCGAACCAGTGAACCCTCGTACTCCTCTTCGCGCGGGCTTCCACTGCCGCGTCTTCCCCGGCTCCCTGTCGTCCCCTTCCTAGGCCTCGCTGTCGTCCACCGCCCTGGTGCTCTCGGCGCAGCGTGGTCAACGTGGTCAAGGAACGACTTCCATCGGACGTGGACTATACGTGGAGAGGCTGACAGCTGGGTCCATGGCCGCAACAAGGAAGTGCCTCCTTATTACACGGAAAATAAGTATTCCTCCACCTGACAGCGGGGACCCACCGGACGGGCCACCATATTTCGTGAAGAAAACATTTCCCCCTGACTGCTGGGACCCAGCAGCTACATCTTCGCACACAAGGAAGTGCGTCCGAGCAAAAAAAACGATTCGCCCCCTGACTGCTGGGACCCACCAGCTACATCTTCGCACGCAAGGAAGTGCCTGACAGTCGGGACCCACCTGGTCGAAGCGTACGCAGCGTTGTCATTCTGGTCGCAAACGTGTACGTACATATATACTGGTCGATGTAGAGGCACGCACGTGTCATAGTAGAGGCGCGCACGTAGTATGTACACGTACGTACAGTGGCCAGGGTGCAAGAAAGAAAATACGGCCACGTACGTACATACGGGCAGGGTCTCGAATTCCTACTCGCGCATACGCACATGGCTGGGTCGGAACAGAGAAGCAGCATCGTCGTCATGTTCATGGGGAGCCAACCAGCTGGGTAGGAATGGAATGGGTGGTCGTGTTCATCGGGAGGGCTTGGACGGAACATGCGATGGAAATGAGGCCTGGCGTACCGCAGAACGGAGGAAACGGACCTCCTATGTTCAGAACGGGGTCCTGTTGATCGGGAGGGGTGTGGCGTACCGCAAAACGGAGGAAACGGACCTCCTACGGTCGAAATGGGGGTCCTGTTGATCGGGAGGGGTGTGGTGTACGGCAAAACGGACGAAACGGACCTCCTACGGTCGAAACGGGGGTCCTGTTGATCGGGAGGGGCGTGGCGTACCGCAAAACGGACGAAACGGACCTCCTACGGTCGAAACGGGGGTCCTGTTGATTGGGAGGGGTGTGGCGTACCGTAAAAGGGACGAAACGGACCTCCTACAGTCGAAACAGGGGTCCTGTTCATCGGGAGGGGTGTGGCGTACTGCAAAACGGGACTCCACGGGATACTGTTCATCTCCACCGTCGACCTCCTCAAGCCTCCATGGGCTCCTGTTCATCCAGCCTCCACCGCGCGCTACTCCACCGGCTACTGTTCAACCACCCCTCCATGGGCACCCCTCCACCGTCTACTGTTCATCCAGCCCTCCACACCATCGGGTCCTGTTCATCCAGAGGCAACTCCACCGCTCACTATTCTTCCAAACCCCACCGCAACGCTCACCATTCATCCAATCGATCGACTTCAGTTAGCAGCCGAAGGAATCGCTCGATCAGGTTCAATTAACAGCCATCGATCAATCGCTCGGGTTCAGTAACACGTAGCCTGCATTGCAATCGCTCGGGTTTAGTTAGAGCCCAACGCCTCGCTCGGGTTCAGTTAGAGCCAACGCCTCACACACACGCGCGTACGTGTACGAGAGAAACACGCATCTTGCTCGGCCCCCGACCTCCCACCGTAACCGGGAACTCCCCGAAATTTTCCTCGCCCTCTCTTATACCACGGTTTTTTCCGTCATGGACAGCCCAAAGAATGTCATGCAGCTGCGTCTCCGGCCCGCCCAGGATGAAAAGCCCATTTTCTGTCATGATTTTTTGTCATAGAAGTAGGAGCCCACCACATCTATGATGATACCGGGTTTTGTCACAACTATCGTCACAGAAGTGTCATGTGTATGATAGAAAAAAAATTCGTTCGGCCCAAAATGTCACGGATGTGTCTTTTTTTGTAGTGATTTCTGATGCTGAGACACAATCTGGTGATGAACATGAACCTAGTGATAACACTAATAATGATGTTCATGTTGATGCTCAACCTAGTAATGATAATGATGTAGAGATTGAACCTGATGTTGATCTTGATAACCCACAATCAAAGAATCAACATTATGATAAAAGAGACTTCGTTGCTAGGAAACATGGTAAAGAAAGAGAACCATGGGTTTAGAAACCCATGCCCTTTCCTCCTAAGCCATCCAAGAAAAAGGATGATGAGGATTTTGAGCGCTTTGCTGAAATGATTAGACCTATCTTTTTGCGTATGTGTTTGACTGATATGCTTAAAATGCCTCCTTATGCTAATTATATGAAAGATATTGTTACTAATAAAATAAAGATACCGGAAGCGGAAATTTTCACCATGCTTGCTAATTATACTTTTAAGGGTGGAATACCAAAGAAACTGGCAGATCCAGGAGTACCAACTATACCATGCTCCATTAAAATAAACTATGTTAAAAATGCTTTATGTGCTCTTGAAGCCGGTGTTAGTGTTATGCCTTTCTCTTTGTATCATAGACTTGAATTGAATAAGTTGACACCTAGTGAAATCTCTTTGCAAATGGTTGATAAATCAACTGCTATACCCATCGGTATTTGTGAGGATGTGCCTGTTGTGGTTGCAAACATTACTATCTTAACAAACTTTGTTATTCTTGATATTCCTGAGGACGACAGTATGTTGATCATTCTTGGTAGACCATTTTTGAATATTGCAGGGGTTGTTATTGATTGCAACGAAGACAATGTCACTTTTCATGTTAATGGTAATGAGCATACGGTACACTTTCCGAAGAAACAACCTCAAGTTCATAGTATCAATGGATGAATTTAGAAAGCACAACTCTCTGTACCTATCTTTTATTTTCTATTATTTAGAATAAATAAAGCAAAAATAGTATTTCTGTCTGTTTTCTGAATTATCCTTGCAATAAAAAATGTCCCAAAAATAAAAGTTCTCCAAATGCCATGAAAATTTATTATGATTATTCTTAGAATATTTTAGAATTTCTGGAACTTAGAACACACCAGGGGGCTTCACCAGTTGGCCATAAGGGTGGAGTGCGCGCCCACCCCCCTGGGCATGCCCCCTGACCTTGTGGGTCTCACATGGCCCCCCTCCACTTATTCCAGCACCCATCCTCTCCTTCTTCCTCTAGAAAAAATCACTCTATAGCTCAAACCCGTGTTCTTTCTCATTTTGCTGCCATTTTCGATCTCCTTGCTCAAAGCTCCATTCACAAAACTACTTTGGGGGGATTGATCTTCGGTATGTGGCTCCTCCAATGATCCAATTAGTTTTTGTTCTAGTGCTTTATTCATTGCAAATATTTGCTGATGTGGTGACCTTGTTCTTGAGCTTGCATGTCAAATTTATATGGTCCAAAGTAGTTTTCATGCATGATATAGTCTCTAGGCACTTGAAGGAGTAGTTGCTATCAATTTTGTTGAGTTTGGTTCACTTTCATTTTGAGTTACTAAAAACTTTAGAATTTCTTAAAGAATGAAAATGACGAGGAGATTGTTGAGAGGCTCCTCGAGCCGGGGTTCGAAGGAAAAAGAAAATGAGGAGAAGGAAAACCTAAGTATAATATTCCTTGCACCGCGGAGATTCGGCCATGTGAATGGCCATGTGATGCATTCTTACAAGAAGCCGGGATTTATGATGATTTCTATTGTTTGGCTGAGAATGCAGGCATCACCGACTTCCTCCGCGACCAGTGTAATCAGTATCTCCTACTCACTAATAATTTTGTGCAAAATTTTCACTTTCATGCTAGGAGATCACCACCCATGGTAGATTTTCAATTATATGATGAGTACAAAGAAATGACGCTTTATGACTGTTGTGAGGTTTGTAAATTACCTTATGAAGGTAGCGTCGAGGAACCACGTCCTAGTGATGTGGAAGGATTTATTCATGAAACCACCATAGGCGAAAACAGAGGAGTGTTGGGAGCGAGAGTGTCTAGTATTGATTTCCCTCTTTTATACTATTACTCATTATTTGCTGGGAGATGTTTAATTGGCCGTGAAGAGAGTGGAGGCTTTAGTGCCCCTGACCTCGCCATTTTGCGCCACGCTTTACATAGAGATAAAACTTACAGTTTGGGCGCTATGGTAGCTAAAAGGTTGAGTTTAAACCGTTCAAAGGGTCCTATTTTTGGAGGTATCTTTGCCTCTCGCCTTGGTAAACACTTTGAGATACCCATTAGGCATTATGAAAAAGAGGAGAAATTGCTAGCCACTATACATTTAGATTATGACAGCATGGTAGCACATAAGTTTATTCGCCATGATGAGGCAAAGAGACTTATTTATAACCTGGTATTTAGCGAGAATACTTTTTAAATTGTTACCTTGCCTGCACCTATTTTGTTCAATATTCATTCAGACAGGTACTTTGTTTTGCCCGCGGCCATTCATGCATGTTGGGAGGGGACACGATCCCCACCTCCTGAGCCAGAGCCATCACCTCATCCATACCATGAGTCTATTTATCAGTGGGATCCATAGGAGCTTGCTAACCAATAGAACCCCCCAGGATCCTCCTCAGTACACCAGAGAGAACTACTTTGATCCATGGCGTAGACCAACTTAGGCCAAAAGCCTAAGCTTGGGGGAGTACGTATTTCTCACGGACATTATATTCATGTTCCCACACTCATTTCAGTTGTCGGTGTTCATACCTTTTCATTATATTATCCATGTTATTTTATTTATTTTTTCGCTTACTTCTTTTGTGTTTGAAAACCCTTAGGAAAAACCAAAAAATATATTTTTAGTCTACTTTCTATGCATGCATAGTTGCATAGTTGTAGTATTAATAGAAAACCCCAAAAGATTTCTCGTTCTTCTTTTGCTTGTCGGGAGCTTTCCCGTGTAAATAGTTTTTCTTGTTCTTGTCTCTCTTCCTTCAGAAAAACAAAAACTCTAGAAATATTTCAGTGTGTTTCTTTGAAATTCTTTTCTTTTCTTTGGGGTCGAGAGGAGAAGACCACGATGAAAATATTGAGTGGCTCTCATATGCATTATTGTTGATCTAACAAAGAGCCCATATTACCTTGTCTTCTCCTTTGAATAAATGTTTGCAGATTCCAGCTTAGTCCAATGCACGTGCACCATTATTATTATCCACGCCGTTCGATCGTGCAAGTGAAAGGCAATAATGACGAGATATGATGAAATGATTGAGATGACGGAAAGCTGGTATGAACTCGACCTATCTTGTTTTTGTAAATATGATTAGTTCATCGTTCCTGATTCAGCCTATTATGAATGAAACATGTTTGCAATGACAATTAGAGATTATAGTTACCCATGCCATGCTTAATTAGCTAGGAGCTTATAATGGTTTATCTTGCGTGCCAACATGAAAATTAAAATGGTTGTGATGTAGTATGATAGGATGGTATCCTCCTTTGAATGATTCGAGTGGCTTGACTTGGCACATGTTCACGCATGTAGTTGAAACAAAATCAACATAGCCTCCACGATATCTATGTTCATGGTGATTTATATCCTACTCATATGCTTGCATTCAATGTTGGTTAATCTCAATGCATGCTTATGACTGTTGTTGCTCTCTAGTTGGTCGCTTCCCAGTCTTTTTCTATTCACTTGTACTAAGAGGGAATACTTCTTGTGCATACACTTCCATAAACCCAAAGTTGTTCCATATGAGTCCACCATACCTTCCTATATGCGGTATTTACTTGTTGTTCCAAGTAAGTTTGCAAGTGCCAAACTCTAAACCTTCAAATGAAATTCTGTTTCATATTCCCAAATCACTCATGTAGCGACTGGGGGCTGTCAGTATCTTCCATCCTAGGTGGGTTATTCTCACGATGAGTGGACTCCGCACATCATTCACGAGAAAATGGCTGGTAACCGGGATGCCCAGTCCCATGCTCAAATCAAATCAAAATAATTGCAAACAAAACTCGCCCAGGATTGTTGGTAGTTGGACGGTATCCGTTGTTTTGGACCAGCCGTGGAGTGTGCTTGTTGGTGGTGGGGGAGTATAAACTTTACCATTCTGTTTGGGAACCGCCTATAATGTATGTAGCATGGAAGATACCAAGATCTCTTAGTTGTTATGTTGACAATGAAAGCATGCCGCTCAAAATATTATTTACCTCTATTTAAAAACTCGAGATCTTGCACCTCTGCAAATCCCTGCTTCCCTCTGCGAAGGGCCTATCTATTTACTTTTATTGCTGAGTCATCATCCTCTTATAAAAAGCACCAGTTAGAGAGCACCACTGTCATTTGTATGCATTGTTATTAATTTATATTGACTATGACTGTAACTGGATCTCTTTCACCATGAATTACAATGTCTAGTCAGTCCTTGATCTTCAGGGGTACTCTACATTTATGTTTTGCAGTCTCAGAAAGGGCTAGCGAGATACCATCTGGTTATATCATATAATGATTGTTTTGAGAAAGTGTTGTCATCCAAGATTTATTATTATTACTCGCTAGTGGATTATGTCATTGATATGAGTAAATGTCAGACCTAAATGTTATTGTGAATATGGTTAGTTCATGATCTTTGCTGAAAACTTGAATGCTAGCTTTACATACTTGCAACAACAAGATCAAACAGAGTTTGTAAAAGTTTTTCTTTATCACTTCACTTTGTCAACTGAATTGCTTGAGGACAAGCAATGGGTTAAGCTTGGGGGAGTTGGTACATCTCCATTGTATCTACTTTTCCAAAGTCTTTTGCCCTTGTTTTGGATTCTAATTTGCATGATTTGAATGGAACTAACCCGGACTGATGTTGTTTTCAGTAGAATTGTCATGGTGTTATTTTTGTGCAGAATAAAAAGTTCTCAGAATGACCTGAAACTTCACGGAGATAAGTTTTGGAATTAATAAAAAAATATTGGTGAAAGAATCAAGTGAAGGGGGGCCACACCCTGGCCACAAGGGTGGGAGCACGCCCAACCCCCTGGGCGTGCCCTCCGACCTTGTGGGCCCCCTGGACCTCCACCGACCTCAACTCCAACTCCATATATTCACGTTCCGGGAGAAAAAAATAAGAGTGAAGGATTCATGTCGTTTTACGATACAGAGCCACTGCCAAGCCATGTTCTTCCTCGGGATGGAAGATCTGGAGTCCGTTCGGGGATCCGGTGAGGGGAATCCGTTGCCATCGTCATCATCAACCATCCTCCATCACCAATTTCATGATGCTCACCGTCGTGCATGAGTAATCCCATCGTAGGCTTGTTGGACGGTGATGGGTTGGATGAGATTTACCACGTAATCGAGTTAGATTTGTTAGGGTTTGATCCCTAGTATCCACTATGTTCTAAGATTGATGTTGCTATGACTTTGCTATGCCTAATGCTTGTTACTAGGGCCCGAGTGCCACGATTTCAGATCTGAACCTACTATGTATTCATGAATATATGTGTGTTCTCGATCCTATCTTGCAAGTTATAGTCAACTACTACGTGTTATGATCCGGCAACCCTGGAGTGACAATAGTCCGGACCACTCCCGGTGATGACCGTAGTTTGAGGAGTTCATGTATGCACTAAGTGTTAATGCTTTGGTCCGGTACTCTATTAAAAGGAGGACTTAATATCCCTTAGTTTCCATTAGACCCCGCTGCCACTGGAGGGTAGGACAAACATGTTATGCAAGTTCTTTTCCAAAAGCACGTATGACTATATTCGGAATACATGCCTACATTATATTGATGAACTGGAGCTAGTTCTATGTCACCCTATGTTATAATTGTTGCATGATGAATGCCATCCGACATAATTATCCATCATTGATCCATTGCCTACGAGCTTTTCACATATTGATCTTTGCTTCATTACTTTCCCGTTGCCACTGTTACAATTGCTACAAAACTGCTATTGTTACTTTTACCGTCGTTACAGTTACTTCCATACTACTTTGCTACTAAATACTTTGCTGCAGATATTAAGTCTTTCAGGTGTGGTTGAATTGACAACTCAGCTGCTAATACCGAAGAATATTCTTTGGTTCCCCTTGTGTCAAATCAATAAATTTGGATTGAACACTGTACCCTTGAAAACTGTTGTGATCCCCTATACTTGTGGGTTATCACTCCCGCATCTTCAGAAGGAGGAGGGAGGCACTATCGAGTAGAATTTCTCATTGCCATTGGAGTAACACTAGACCACCGGCCTCCCACCATGATGAGAGAAGGCTATTGTGAAGAAGGGAGGGGGAGGAGGTGCAGGAAAGCGTCTCGCCCCGCGTCCCCTTTTATAGGCGATCAAGGGAAGAGGCCAGATTTTTCCGTGGAGGATTTCGCCCCGTTCAACCAATCCGGCTCCTCCTCACCACTAACGGCTCGAAGAATCAAGGCCGACTCTCTGCTCCAATCCGCGGCGCCTAGCTTTCTGCCATGGCACCCATTCCCGTGCCCTCCTCGTCCGCCACCAACCCTGCACGATGCATGTAGGACACATGGCAGAGGCACTTGAAGCGGGAAGAATAATGAGATGGTTGTTACCGCCCCATAAATGTGGGACGTGGGTACTCCGCAAAGCGTGGCCCATTATGTACCCCACTACAATTGGTGTTACACGATGCGCAGGAGAACCGGAAACTGACCTGGGCTCATGTTAATGAAGAAGCAAAGAAGATCACAAAAGGGCGAGCCACTAATATGCTCCTGCCTTTGCACTGGTTAGGACCTACCCCAACGACTCCTGGCGGCGCATTCGGGCCAGGCCCGGGGGCTCCTGTCGGTGCAACAAACCCTGTGTCCGTTGCCCAGACTATGCAGAGGCCTAAGGACAAATTTATAGCACCAAGACTAGATCAAGCACGAAAGGATTAGCTCTTTTGAGGAATCAGAGAGCTGGTCGAGAAGACCAAGTCAAACAAGAGAATGCAAGAAATCACTAAGGGAAACCCCCCCCCTTGTCGGGCAGGCGAGCCTGGCGAGGATGGGGTTGCCCTGGAAGCAAGCCTCCAGAACATCCCGGCAGGCCTGCCGGGACTTGCGGAGGCAAATCACTCCACCACACCACCTCACATCAAAGCAAGTCATCGATCGATGTAGTGTTAAGCTCCTAAATGACTAAGTGGCTGCTTCCTCCCACATGCCAGCCACTTCCTACAGAAATACTTCCATGTGACACCTGTCCAGAGACGTGTCAAGCAAGAAGGCGCAAAGCTGGCAAAACAGACCGACAAGGTTTGCCGGGCATGCTATGATATGACACTAAGCGGCGCATTTAATGCGCTCTGTTCGCCTACAGAGTTAGGTATGATAGCACTGTTTGCTATCTAATCGGTATGTAAAGACATATTTGCCACTCTAGTGACCCCTTGATCTATAAAAGGAGGCCCATGGCAACCTTAGAAAGGATTCGGAGCCTCACACATTCATAAGTGCGTAGCTGCTCTTGAAGGAAATACGCCCTAGAGGCAATAATAAAGTTGTTATTTATATATTTCCTTATGTCATGATAAATGTTTATTATTCATGCTAGAATTGTATTAACCGGAAACTCAGTACATGTGTGAATACATAGACAAACCGAGTGTCACTAGTATGCCTTTACTTGACTAGCTCGTTAATCAAAGATGGTTAAGTTTCCTAGCCATAGACATGAGTTGTCATTTGATAAATGGGATCACATCATTAGAGAATGATGTGATTGACTTGACCCATTCCGTTAGCTTAGCACTTGATCATTTAGTATGTTGCTATAGCTTTCTTCATGACTTATACATGTTCCTATGACTATGAGATTATGCAACTCCTGAATACCAGAGGAACACTTTGTGTGCTACCAAACGTCACAATGTAACTGGGTGATTATAAAGGTGCTCTACTGGTGTCTCCGATGGTGTTTGTTGAGTTGGCATAGATCGAGATTAGGATTTGTCACTACGATTGTCGTAGAGGTATCTCTGGGCCCTCTCGATAATGTACATAACTATAAGCCTTGCAAGCAATGTGAGTAATGAGTTAGTTGCGGGACGATGCATTACAGAACGAGTAAAGATACTTGCCGTTAATGATATTGAACTAGGTATTGAGATACCGACAATCGAATCTCGAGCAAGTAACATACCATTGACAAAGGGAACAACGTATGTTATTATGCGGTTTGACCGATAAAGATCTTCGTAGAATATGTGGGAGCCAATATGAGCATCTAGGTTCCACTATTGGTTATTGGCCGGAGACGTGTCTCGGTCATGTCTACATAGTTCTCGAACCCGTGGGGTCCGCACACTTAAAGTTCGTTGATGATCGGTATTATTAGTTTATGTGTTTTGATGTACTGAAGGTAGTTCGGAGTCCCAGATATGATCACGGACATGACGAGGAGTCTCGAAATGGTTGAGACATAAAGATCGATATATTAGATGACTATATTTGGACGTCGGAATGGTTTCGGGTGAGTTCGGGCATATACCGGAGTACCGGGAGGTATATGGGCCTTATTGGGCCATAGTGGGAGAGAGGAAAAGGGAGAAAAGGAGCCCCCCCCCAAGCCCAATCCGAATTGGGAGGGGGGCCGACCCCCCTTTCCTTCCTCCTTCCTCCTCCTTCCTTCTCTCCTAATCCAACTAGGGAAGGGGGGAATCCTACTCCCGGTGGGAGTAGGACTCCCCTTGGGGCACGCCTAGGAGGCCGGCCTCCTCCCCCTCCACCACTCCATTATATACGGGGGAGGGGGCACCCCATAGACACACAAGTTGATCATTGATCTCTTAGCCGTGTGCGGTGCCCCCTCCACCATAATCCACCTCGGTCATATTGTTGTGGTGCTTAGGCAAAGCCCTGCGTCGGTAGCTTCATCATTATTGTCATCACGTCGTCGTGCTGACAAAACTCTCCATCGACACTCTGCTGGATCGTGAGTTCGTGGGATGTCACCGATCCGAACATGTGCAGATCGTGGAGGTGCCGTGCTTTCGGTACTAAGATCGGTCGGATCGTGAAGACGTACGACTATCAACCGTGTTGTCGTAACGCTTCCGCTTATGGTCTACGAGGGGACGTAGACAACACTCTCCCCTCTCGGTGCTATGCATCACCATGATCTTGCGTGTGCGTAGGAATTTTTTGAAATTACCATGTTTCCCAACAGTGGCATCCGAGCCAGGTTTATGCGTAGATGTTATATGCACGAGTAGAACACAAGTGAGTTGTGGGCAATAATAGTCATACTGCTTACTAGCATGTCATACTTTGATTCGGCGGTATTGTTGGCTGATGCGGCCCGGACCGACATTACGCGTACGCTTACGCGAGACTGGTTCTACCGACGTGCTTCGCACACAGGTGGCTGGCGGGTGCCAGTCTCCAACTTTAGTTGAATCGAGTGTTTCTACTCCTGGTCCTTGTTGAAGGTTAAAACAGCACATACTTGATGAAAAATCGTTGTGGTTTTGATGCATAGGTAAGAACGGTTCTTGCTAAGCCCGTAGCAGACACGTAAAATTTGCAACAACAAAGTAGAGGACGTCTAACTTATTTTTGCAGGGCATGTTGTGATGTGATATGGTCAAGACATGATGCTAAATTTTATTGTATGAGATGATCATGTTTTGTAACAGAGTTATCGGCAACTGGCAGGAGCCATATGGTTGTCACTTTATTGTATGCAATGCAATCGCCCTGTAATTGTTTTTACTTTATCAAAAAGCGGTAGCGATAGTCGTAGAAACAATAGTTGGCGAGACGACAATGATGCTACGATGGATATCAAGGTTTCGCGTCGGTGATGATGGTGATCATGACGGTGCTTTGGAGATGGAGATCAAAGGCACAATATGATGATGGCCATATCATATCACTTATATTGATTGCATGTGATGTTTATCTTTTATGCATCTTATTTTTCTTAGTTCGACGGTAGCATTATAAGATGATCTCTCACTAAATTTCAAGGTACAAGTCTTCTCCCTGAGTATGCACCGTTGCGGAAGTTCGTCGTGCTGAGACACCAGATGATGATCGGGTGTGATAAACTCTACGTTCACATACAACGGGTGCAAGCCCGTTTTGCACACGCAGAATACTCGGGTTAAACTTGACGAGCCTAGCATATGCAGATATGGCCTCGGAACACTGAGACTGAAAGGTCGAGCGTGAATCATATAGTAGATATGATCAACATAGTGATGTTCACCATTGAAAACTACTCCATCTCACGTGATGATCGGTCATGGTTTAGTTTATTTGGATCACATGATCACTTAGATGATTAGAGGGATGTCTATCTAAGTGGGAGTTCTTTAGTAATATGATTAATTGAACTTTAATTTATCATGAACTTAGTACCTGATAGTTTTTTGCATGTCTATGTTGTTGTAGATAGATGGCCCATGCTATTGTTCCGTTGAATTTTAATGCGTTCCTAGAGAAAGCTAAGTTGAAAGATGATGGTAGCAAAGACACGGACTGGGTCCGTAACTTGAGGATTATCCTCATTACTGCACAGAAGAATTACATCTTGGAAGCACTGCTAGGTGCAAGACCCGCTGTAGGAGCAATGCCGGACGTTGTGAATGTCTGGCAGAGCAAAGCTGATGACTACTCGATAGTTCAGTGTGCCATGCTTTATGGCTTAGAACCAGGACTTCAAGGACGTTTTGAATGTCATGGAGCATATGAGATGTTCCAGGAGTTGAAGTTAATATTTCAAGAAAATGCCCGGATTGAGAGACATGAAGTCTCCAATAAGTTCTACAGCTGCAAGATGGAGGAGAATAATTCTGTCAATGAACATATACTCAAAATGTCTGGGTATAACAATCACTTGATTCAACTGGGAGTTAATCTTTCTGATGATAGTGTCATTGACAGAATTCTTCAATCACTGCCACCAAGCTACAAGAGCTTCGTGATGAACTATAATATGCAAGGGATGAACAAGACAATTCACGAGCTCTTCACAATGCTAAAGGCTGCAGAGGTAGAAATCAAGAAGGAGCATCAAGTGTTGATGGTCAACAAGACCACCAGTTTCAAGAAAAAGGGTAAAGGGAAGAAGGGGAACTTCAAGAAGAACGGCAAGCAAGTTGCTGCTCAAGTGAAGAAACCCAAGTCTGGACCTAAGCCTGAGACTGAGTGCTTCTACTGCAAAGGGACTGGTCACTGGAAGCGGAACTGCCCCAAGTATTTGGCGGGTAAGAAGGATGGCAAGGTGAATAAAGGTATATGTGATATACATGTTATTGATGTGTACCTTACTAATGCTCGCAGTAGTGCATGGGTATTTCATACTGGTTCTGTTGCTAATATTTGCAACTCGAAACAGGGACTATGGATTAAGCGAAGATTGGCTAAGGACAAGGTGACGATGCGCGTGGGAAATGGTTCCAAAGTCGATGTGATCGCGGTTGGCATGCTACCTCTACATCTACCTTCGGGATTAGTTTTAGACCTGAATAATTGTTATTTGGTGCCAACGTTGAGCATGAACATTATATCTAGATCTTGTTTGATGCGAGACGGTTATTCATTTAAATCTGGGAATAATGGTTGTTCTATTTATATGAGTAATATATTTTATGGTCATGCATCCTTAAAGAGTGGTCTATTTTTATTGAATTTCGATAGTAGTGACACACATATTCATAATATTGAAGCCAAAAGATGCAGAGTTGATAATGATAGTGCAACTTATTTGTGGCACTGCCGTTTGGGTCATATTGGTGTAAAGTGCATGAAGAAACTCCATTCTGATGGACTTTTGGAATCACTTGATTATGAATCACTTGGTACTTGCGAACCATGCCTCATGGGCAAGATGACTAAAACTCCGTTCTTCGGAACAATGGAGCGAGCAGCAGATTTGTTGGAAATCATACATACTGATGTATGTGGTCCGATAAATATTGAGGCTCGTGGCCGGTATCGTTATTTTCTCACCTTCACAGATGATTTGAGTAGATATGGGTATATCTACTTGATGAAACATCAGTCTGAAACATTTGAAAAGTTCAAAGAATTTCAGAGTGAAGTGGAAAATCATCGTAACAAGAAAATAAAGTTTCTACGATCTGATCGTGGAGGAAACTATTTGAGTTACAAGTTTGGTCTTCATTTGAAACAATGCGGAATAGTTTTGCAACTCACGCCACCCGGAACACCACAGCGTAATGGTGTGTCTGAATGTCGTAGCCGCACTTTATTAGATATGGTGCGATCTATGATGTCTCTTACTGATTTACCGCTATCGTTTTGAGGTTATGCTTTAGAGACGGCTGCATACATGTTAAATAGGGCACCATCTAAATCCGTTGAGACGACGCCATATGAACTGTGATTTGGAAAGAAACAAAAGTTGTTGTTTCTGAAAATTTGGGGCTGCGATGCTTATGTGAAAAAGCTTCAACCTGATAAGCTCGAACCCAAATCGGAGAAATGTGTCTTCATAGGATACCCAAAGGAAACTGTTGGGTACACCTTCTATCACAGATCCGAAGGCAAGACATTCGTTGCTAAACATGGATCCTTTCTAGAGAAGGAGTTTCTCTCGAAAGAAGTGAGTGGGAGGAAAGTAGAACTTGATGAGGTAACTGTACCTGCTCCCTTATTGGAAAGTAGTTCATCACAGAAATTAGTTCCTGTGATCCCTACACCAATTAGTGAGGAAGCTGATGATAATGATCATTCAACTTCATATCAAGTTACTACCGAACCTCGTAGGTCAACCAGAATAAGATCCGCACTAGAGTGGTACGGTAATCCTGTTCTGGAAGTCATGTTACTTGACCATGATGAACCTATGAACTATGAGGAAGCGATGATGAGCCGAGATTCCATGAAATGGCTTGAGGCCTTGAAATCTGAGATGGGATCCATGTATGAGAACAAAGTGTGGACTTTATTTGACTTGCAGATGGTCGACAAGCCATCGAGAATAAATGGATCTTCAAGAAGAAGACTGACACTAACGGTAATGTTACTGTCTACAAAGATCGACTTGTTGCGAAAGGTTTTCGGCAAGTTCAAGTAGTTGACTATGATGAGACCTTCTCACCCGTAGCGATGCTTAAGTCTGTCCGAATCATGTTAGCAATTGCTGCATTTTATGATTATGAAATTTGGCAAATGGATTTCTGGAAGAAGAGTTGTATATGATGCAACCCGAAGGTTTTATTGATCCAAAAGATGCTAACAAAGTGTGCAAGCTCCAGCGATCCATTTATGGACTGGTGCAAGCCTCTCAGAGTTGGAATAAACGTTTTGATAGTGTGATCAAAGCATATGGTTTTATACAGACTTTTGGAGAAGCCTGTATTTACAAGAAAGTGAGTGGGAGCTCCGTAGTATTTCTAATATTATATGTAGATGACATATTACTAACTGGAAATGATATAGAATTTCTGGATAGCATAAAAGGATACTTGAACAAGAGTTTTCAATGAAAGACCTCGGTGAAGCTGCTTATATATTGGGCATTAAGATCTATAGAGATAGATCAAAATGCCTAATTGGACTTTCACAAAGTACATACCTTGATAAAGTTTTGAATGAGTTCAAAATGGATCAAGCAAACAAAGGGCTCCTGCCTGTGTTATAAGGTGTGAAGTTGAGTCAGACTCAATGCCCGACCACTGCAGAAGATAGAGAGAAAATGAAAGATGTTCCCTATGCTTTAGCCATAGGTGTCCGTGTCAAAACTGGCGGATCTCGGGTAGGGGGTCCCGACTCTGCGTCTTAGGCTGATGGTAACAGGAAGCGAGGGACACAATGTTTACCCAGGTTCGGGCCCTCTCGATGGAGGTAAAACCCTACTTCCTGCTTGATTAATATTGACGATATGAGTAGTACATGAGTAGATCTACCACCAGATCATAGAGGCTAAACCCTAGAAGCTAGCCTATGATGATTATGATTGTAATTGTGATCGGCCTTCTAAGGACCAACCTCTCCAGTTTATATAGACATCAAAGAGAGCTAGGGTTCACATGGAGTCGGTTACAAGGAAGGAAACACAATATCTGGATCGCCAAGCTTGTCTTCGACGCAAAGGAGAGTCCCATCCGGACACGGGACGGAGTCTTGAGTCTTGTATCTTCATGCTTCAATAGTCCAGACGATGTATATAGTCCGGCTATCCGGATACCCCCTAATCCAGGACTTTCTCAGTAGCCCCTGAACCAGGCTTCAATGACGATGAGTCCGGCGCGCAGTCTTGTCTTCGACATTGCAAGGCGGGTTCCATCTCCAAGTACTCCAAAGTAATTATCGAACACTTAGACCGTGTCCGGATCTGCGAGATGATCTTCACATACCATTGTAGGTAACATAGCATAAATCTGATCTGCTGGCAATCTTCGTACGTCATGCCCTTGCATCATGGCCTGGTCCAACACGAACCAGCGTTTCTCGCTCCACCACGACTCGCGTTGCGAGGCGGTTTTATTGGCACGTCCTGCCAAAGCAGAGATCGTGTTCCTCTTATTACGGGATTTTTCATCAATATGGGCGTGCGTGACCCCACGACGACCGTTGGTATGACTCCTTGTGTTTTTAGATACGCCTCAAGCGGTCATGCTGAGGACTCTTGATATTCACCCCCTTTATAAAGGGGTCGAGGCCTATGCCTCTTTTCCACCTCCCTCGCGCCTTCTCGCACCTCGAGTTCTAACACCCGAGACCTAAGCTCAAACACCCCAGATCCTCCAATATGTCCGGATCCAACCCTCAAGGCCGGTGGGTGGCCTCCTCGATCCAAGAGGATGACATTGCAAGGCTCAGGGAGATCGGATACCTGACCGCCGACATCCAGCACAGACTTCCTACTCCAGGGCAGGTCATCCGTACACCGGAGCCCAATGAGAGCGTCGTGTTTGTTCCTCACTTCCTCCGTGGCTTGGGCCTCACCCTCAATCCCTTTGTGAGGGGGCTCATGTTTTATTACGGGTTGGATTTTCATGATGTAGCTCCGGACGCTATCCTCCATATCTCGTCGTTCATCATTGTGTGCGAGGCTTTTATCCATGTCACCCCACTCTTCGGCTTATGGCTCAAGACCTTCAATGTGAAGCCGAAGATGATCGAGGGGCGACATGCGGAGTGCGGAGGTGCCGTAATAAGCAGGAATGCCGATGCCCCATGGCCAGAGGGTTCTTTCCCAGAAGTATCCGATGTATGGCAACGGAGGTGGTTTTATGTCACGGCTCCTAGAGGCACAAAGTGGGTGGCTGCCCCCGAGTTCCGCTCGGGCCCTCCATCACAACTGGCGTCTTGGGCCGACGTAGGACGGAATTGGGGGCCCGTTGGCGATGTACCAATACTGCAGAGCCGTATCTGGGAGCTTCTTGGGAGGGACATTAACCTTGTCAGCATAATTCAAGTGATGTTAATCCAACGGATGTTGCCGTGCCAACGCCGGCCTCTCCGGATGTGGGAGTTCAATCCAGAGGGTCCGCGGACTGTTAAGCACTTCTTCGGCCTGAAGCTCGAAGGGATGTGTAAATTATTCTTTGGACCACAAGTAGAGTGTTCGGACACCATCGAGGATGCGGGCCTAAGCTGCAATCGCCTGGATACCCAAGTAACCTTGATACCGGACACTTTGTTTTATATTTGTCATAGTTGTTATTCTGAAAATCTTCCGTGGCCAGGAATGGCTCAGCAAAGCGGGTAGAATCAGGTGTCCGGCGCCACTTCCTGAAGGCTCGCCTAGTCCAACCATTGCCAAGATGCTTGACCGGGTGCTCAGCAGAATGCCCTCAGGGAAAGACAAGGGGAAGAATAGAGAAGCCGAACTTCACACGCTGCGCATCCAAACCAGGGGAATTGTTACCTCCCCTGAGGAGGATAGTCGGGAAGGGGAGGCTAAAGCCTCCTCCCTACGCGAGAAGAAGAGGGCCGCCTCCGAAGACTTGGAGACAGAGATGCACAAGCAAGGGAAAAAGGTATCACCAGGGGGCTCTGCCCCGACAGGCACCCTCACGGCATTGTGCCCACCAATGGGCCAGCCCTCCACCGAGCTGTAAGTTAACCATAAATTCGAAGGTACTATTTTTCTCCGAGTACACTAACCAGGATCCATTCTTTGCAGTCTGGCTAGCAGCTCTTCTCAACAGAGTTCGTCTTCGGGGGATCTTCCTCTGGAGATGATGGAGAGCGAGACCCCACCAGTCTCTCCGCCTCATGAGGAGGGCGACACCGAGGTGTCATCACGGAGGAGTCCGGGTTTGCCGAAGTCAGAAGCTAATCTGTCAGCTGCCCTGAGCCCGGGGCATTCGGCTCCCCCGGGGGGCGATGAGAAGGGTCCAGCACAGTTTGATGTCTGGCCGGACATACTGACAGGCCTTCTGGAGCGAGCTGCGCTCTCGGAGGAGCATCGCTCATTAATGAGCGCGGTGCTCAAGAAGATTTCATCCACCACAAGCGGTTTGAATGAAGCTTTTACGAGTCTGCTCAGAGGCTTTGAGGTATGTAGTGAAAAATACACAATTTTTGGCAGTGAGGCACGCGCTAGGTGTGCTCCACATGGATAGTAGCCCCTGAGACTCTGGTTGCCCGCCCTAGGCGGCAAACGGAGGATCATTTTGTTTAAGTATTGATTGCGCTGTTCATATGCGCAGGTATCTAAGGATCCGGCTGCCGAATAGTTTGTTGAAGTTGCCGAACTAAGGAGGCAAATTGGATCTATTGATGCCGATATCACGCTGGTGAACGAGCGGCTGAACAAGTCACAAGGTATGTGCTCTGCTTTCCTTATTATGTTGTATAGGAAAATATGAGAGTGGCATAATATTAATGCAATATGTTTGGACTGCAGATGGTGCTGCTGCCGTGGAAGCCCTGAGGGCGGAACTTGCCCAGGCCAAGAAACAGGCTCAGGTTAGCAATGCGGCTGCCCTAAAGGCGGCCGAAGAATTGAGAGCCGAATAGGCTGCTCATCGCCAAAGCGAGGAAAAGATAGCTGAAATGGCTGTGGAGTTGAAAAATGCCGCCGACCGGTATGAACTCCTTGAAAAGGAGCATAAGGCTAGTTTGGCCGACCTGAACATGGCACTTAATGCCACCAAGGAGATGCGGACAGAGGTCAGGGGTGTGCGGGAGGAGCTTCAATAGGTCAGTAAAATCACGGCTGGGGGCTCCTACTCACCGCGGATGAAGTTTTTGGATCCGAAGTATGCTCCCTTGGATGGACGCTGGAGTCCTGCAGATGCGTATGCGGAGTTGGCGAAGAGTACAGCTGATGCAGCCAAGTTTTTCGAGGATCAAGGTGATAAAGAAGTGGAGAAGCTTTTCTGGTCGCAATTCAATGCTCCCGCAAGCCCACTGCCGTTAAGTGAGAAGATGGCTGCTGTGGCGGAGCTTCATAGGCTGTCCGGGCTTGCAACGCGATCTGTAATAGACCATCTTTGGCCAAAGGGGCCTAAGTCGGACAGTTACTTTGGTTTGGTGCAACAATTCCTTGGGGTCGTGCCTCGGATCGATGCCATGAGAAGGTCGGCGTGCATAGAGGGTGCACGAATGGCTCTTGCCCGCGTTAAAGCCTATTGGACAGATATGGAGGCCACCGTTATAGCGACCCAGAATCCGGCGGGAGGCCAGTATTCGGCCGAGCACTACTTGGAGCAGGTAACAGAAGGTGCCCGCTTAATAGAGGCGCAGTGCTCGAAGAGTATATTGTTCGAATGAAAAATCGAATCATTGTAAAAACAATGTTAGTTTGATTATGAGGCTATATTTATACTTTTTGCCTGGAAGTATTATTGTGTCCCCTGTGCGGCCGTTTGTATATATTTAAGTAATTCGAAAGTTAGCAGTTGTTGGCTTCATCTCTCACGCATACAATGCGGGGGTGTTCGCGAAAAGTATGCATAATCACACTTGATCCAACGTCTTGGTCCATTAAGGAGGTGATCGCACGTCGAACTAGGCAACCAGACTATATAGCTATAACACTTTAGCTTAGCCATGTGAGTCTAATGGTGGGGCTACTATGTAGCCCCTAGTACTTTTGCATGCATCCGAATAGGGGCGCATATGTACATGGCCGGGAAACGGCCCTTCGTTAATGCAGAGGAATCCTAAAGATTCCGGTGAGTCTTCGAGTGGTTGAATAGTCTCTTGCTGTATCATGACAGTCAGTTTTCGGCTTTCAATACTGAGGTGCTCATACGGAATAACCAGGGCACAATCGCAGTAGTTCTCCTTTCGCTGCCTTAGCCGGTAAGAACGGAACGTAAGGCGGCAAACCCAGGAGCCAAGCAAACCCAACATTTGACTAAAGACATGATTCGGAGCTGATGCATATAAGGCCAAACTCGTGACGCCGAACACTCCCAAAGGTATTTGGTCTTTGTAACAGAAAATAGGCTGAAGAATGCCTTTTCATTATAAACCCTGTATTTCCAGGTACGTGCGTTAATCTGTCGTGGCGAAATGCCAATAACGGATGTATCCTCTGTGGGTATGGAACCCATGGGATGGTTAAACAACAAGAGGCAATAGAAAAGGTTTACACAGGGGCTTAATCTAAAAAGAAACCTGTTGAGCGGGGCCCTGCTGCATGTCTGCGCCTTTGTCTCTGTTGTGCCGTATCCTGGAAGGGTATCGCGCGAATGTTGTCTGTAAAACAAAACTCATGTAGGAGAGTACAACGTAAGTATGCGATGGATAGTAAAAGTGTAAGATGTTGGCCTGCCAATAAGGTTAAGCCAAGTGTGGGGCTATATTAAGTATTTACTAGCAAAAGAGCCCGTGCGTTGCAACGGGTACAAAATAAAAAAAATGCTTAGAAACCAGAAAATTAATGTATCACAGAAACAATTATGCAAGTAGATCAATAATACTGAAAGTACTCAAAAGTACCTGAACATCAACTCCAGAACAACCCTTCCAAAAGATGATTTCTATCATTCTCTTATGCCCGTCAATGTAATGTACTATGTCTGGCTTTATTTCATATCAAATATGTACTTGTTTCTCATTCTTAGGCACACTTGGCGCAAGTTCTTCTGGTCTCCGAGTCAACATCTGCAACAATTTTTCCAAGAGATGTGACGCATGATATTTGCAAAAGTGCATCATACACTGTACACACCCTATTCGGGTTTATGTGGAATGCCCTAATTGATCAATTTTATACACGAGGAAGTAGGATTGTTTAGTCAATTTTAATGCCTAGCTGTGTAAAATGAAATCATACTATATGCATATTATGTTGGATGATTCTAGTTCAGTCTTCCTCATTGTTTTTGGATTTTCTCTCTTGCTTTCACACTTGTCGCTAGATAAATCTCCTTCTCGGCCATGCTAAAAAACAAAATAAGAACTCTGCATATATGTTTACAATGAGCCGACATTTTGGCCGTTCTTTTCCGCCATGGTCAGTATGACATGGCTTACGTTAGGTGGCCTCTACTTCATATCCAGCTTTCTAGTGTGTGATGCACTGTTGCCTGCTTGTAGTAGCAGTTCTGCATCTCTCGTAGAACATCCACCATGGTTGTTGAACTCGTGCATTACATTTACAGGAGTGCCACATTTACCTGTCATTAACTCTCATCAAAATGTCAAGTCAGCAAGCATGTACTTGCGGAAGTTTTCTGTTCATTGCAAGAATGCCGGCCACTCTTTATCAGAAAAAAAAGAATGGTAGCCACCAGATGACTATACTGTGTTTACTCAAAGTTTAGATTATCTTGGAATAGTTACTGGCATCCTAGACAGAAACAGCTAGAGAGGAACAGAGAGCCCTACAATGAGTACTTATAAACCAAAAAATCAAACAAAAAGATTGCCAGGATACTATTTTGATGTTCTTTCGTTGAAGATTTGGAGTACATTAGTATGACTGCCATCTGATTAGAGTTCTCAGTTTTCATACCAAGCCAACTCTTTAGTTTCGGCAGACAAAGAAAGAGAAGAAGAAAACTCAAATATCCAAGAGAAGGAAAGACTGGAGGGCCAGCATGTCGTTACCGCTAGTCGACTGCCTCGAGTCTTCCATGCCCATGCCGCCCATGCTCCCATGTTTCTTATTATACGTATACCATGGAAAAAAGTTCATAAAATCTGTTAATCAAGCGAAATGTCAGGTAGAATTATTCTTTATACGGAGGCAGGGAGAAGAGCAGTAGTATGATGAGAAAGCAGAAATAATAGGATTCCATGAAAATGTAATGCAACCACATCCACCGAAAAGCACAAGAAATAAAGTCACTACATCATATCATAGTATGTGCCAAGAGAGACTTGTGCCAAGCCCATCTGTACTTTCTTGGTGCTTCTGATATGCATTAAATTTCTATCTCAATTACACTTCACGGATAAGAGCAAACTTAACAATTTTGTGATATATATATATGTGGCCATCAACAGTAGCGGCGGCAGGAAAAAGAAATGCCCCAGGCAGCCTTTGGGTAATGTAGCACTGTAGCTACAGTACTGTTGCAATGCCCAAAGAAAATGCATCTCACTGGCTGCCTGGGGCCTGTCTCCGCCACTGGCCATCAACACAGAACCCATGATTCACAAATGAGGTGTGGAGATGGTGCATTGGTGATTTCATCTTATCGTAGCAAAAGGTAGAAAATGAACCTTGTACATAACATTATAGCTATTTAGGAGTCCAAATTGGAGCTAAAGCAAGCAACATGAAGCTAAGACCTTTCTAATTAGTTTATAGAAACTTATCATTACAACATGATGCATCTACTAAACCTTATAAAAGAAACTTACCATTTTTCATAGCGAGCTTAAGAATTTGTAAAATAAACAAAATAACAATATGTGGATCATAATAAAAACATATTTAAAAAAATAAAAACTACTTTGTTACTGCTACCTTTTTTGAGAATGTAGATTTATGCGTTCAAGAATGTGAATCTTTCATGAGATGCTGAAGCCAAGATTAGTAAATCTATTCTAATATGAAATCTGTGCAGGCAGCGTAACTTACAATTTAATTCACCGGAATTTGATTCTACATGAAAACTAAACTGAGCAAGAATTTGTATGTAAAGCAATGGATAAAGTCAGGCAATTTGAAAGTTCTACACATAAAAGCAGAGCCACTACCCACAAGCAGGTTGAAGCCAATAGATTTTAGACTTCGATTCATACCATCCAACTGTGAAATCATTTGTTTTGTAGCTGCCGCCGCTTCTAATATTGCCGGCACTTGACACCACCGGGAGAGCTATGTGAGTCAAATCTGGCCGATGCACCGTGATCAGGTATTCACCACTACTTGCCTATACTGGCTACCACTGTGAGCCTTTGTGCAGACCTGAGACGATGTAGGATGAGAGAAGAATCTACCCAGACCACAGCTAGAACTACAATGATATTTGAGGACAAATTTTCACCACAACGAATCAGATGGTACTGAATCAAAGAGAAATAGTACAGAGGAAAAGAGAGATTGCATAGGCATGTACTTACATATCCATGTTGACCTTTACACAAAACAAAACGCGTGCGGTGGAGAGAAGCAAGTCTTCGAGTTGGGCATCAGTTCAGAAACAATTGGATGCAATTCAGTACACCACAGAAAAAGAGATACCAAAAACAACACAAGGACACAGGTTCAGCAACAGCAGTTCGGAAACTTCAATCTCAAACTGAAGGGGATGCTCGACTCTCCGTCCCAGTAACAATGTAATCTTGCATTCAATTTGTTCATTCCCTAACAAACAAAACTTCTTGATAGTGAAACAAAATTTCTTGCTAGTGCTTGCCGCATGGTTGGAGGCTTGAGGAGGGGGATCTCGTGATCACCATCCTGCTCGGAGAGGAGATCCCACCTGAGGAGGGGATCCAACCAGATGAGGGGAGCATGGGTCTCCATGCTTCAATCCAGCGCCTTTGCCGCTAATGTAGCACGTTGTGCTCAGAGATGAGAGGGAGGGGCATCTAGATCGGGCTATGGGAAGGGAAGGAGCGGCGACGGAGGTGGTGGTAGATGGTGGCGCGGGGGGGGGGGGCGCATCGACCCGCCACCGGTCGCCTCCGGTGCGCGGCTAAGCGAGTCGGTCGGCGGGCCGGCCTGCCGCCGGTGCCGAGTGAGGTGAAGCCATAGGGCGATGCAGCAGATGTTCTGGTGTAGGCGTACGGGAGACCTTTTTTTTCAATGACGAACCGTTATTTCACCTATGGACATGACTGCGGGTTAATTTTTAAAAAGCACAGGGGCTTTTTTACAAAAAACACGCGACAGTGAACCCGGAGACCCAATCCGTGCTTTATTATTAGGGAGAGATAGCCCCTGGTGTCCTCTATGGGATTACGTATATGGTGCCCTGGTTCAGTTTTATCCGGGCTGTCGGACTCATCTAACCGTTTCTGTGGTCTTAATGACCAGTCATGTTTTCTTATATTGGAGGCCGCTTATAGTCCGGCCGCTGGGGCTGTCGTGTGTTCCTCTGTGCGTGAAGAGCACTCTGTGTTTCCGTTAATGATTATGACGCCATGTGGACCGGGCATCTTGAGTGTAAGGTAGGCATAGTGCAGTACTGCGTTGAAGCAGGCAAAGGCCGTTCTTCCAAGCAATGCATGATAGCCACTTTGGAAGGGTGCGATGGTGAAGGGTAGTTCTTCGCTTCTGGAGTTTCCTGGGGAGCCGAATGTTTCCTCCAGTACGATGGAGCCCCTGCCGTGGGCTTCAACGCCTGGTATCACCCCTTTCAAAGGTGGTGTTGCTTTGGCTAATTCTGGATGGGTCTATCCCCATCCTGCGGACTGTGTCCTCGTATATTAAATTAAGACTGCTACCGCCGTCCATGAGGACATGGGTGAGATGGTATCCGTCAATTATTGGGTCAAGCACCAAGGCCTCTGATCCTCCGCGCCGAATACCAGTTGGGCAGTCCATGTGATCGAAGGTGATCGGACAAGCCGTCCAATAGTTAGGTGTGGGTATGATGGGCTCTGTACCGTACGCGTCTCTGAGCGCGCATTCGTGCCTTCTAGTTGATGTGTGAGTTGCGTGGATCATGTTTACTATTTTAACCTCTAGTGGGAATTTTTTCTGTTCCCCAGTGTTCGGCTGGCGAGGTTCATCCTCGTCTTCACTTGGTGTTTCCCTCCCCTTGTGTTCGGCATTTAATTTGCCGGCCTGCTTGAAGACCCAGCACTCTCTGTGCATGTGGTTCGCAGGTTTTTCAGGGGTGCCATGAATTTGGCACAGTCTGTCCAGGACTCTGTTCAGACCGGGCGGTCCCTCTTTACTTCCTTTAAGTGGCTTCTTCTGCTGATCGGCTCGAGAGCCCCTGAATCCGGCATTGACTGTTGTGTTGTCCGGGCTCTCTTTATTGTTTTGGCATTTTTTTATTATGTTGTGGCTTCCCGTTGCCATCCCTTATTTCGGATGTGCTGGGATCGCTGGTGCCTTTACGGGCCAGCCAACTATCTTCACCCCCGCAAAAGCGGGTCATGAGGCTTGTTAAGGCTGCCATTGTCCTTGGCTTTTCTTGGCCGAGGTGTCTAGCGAGCCACTCATCGCGGATGCTGTGCTTGAATGCCGCTAAGGCTTCGGCGTCCAGACAATCGACAATTTGATTCTTCTTAGTGAGGAATCTGTTCCAAAGCTTGCGGGCGGACTCTCCGGGCTTTTGGATTATGTGACTTAGATCGTCCGCATCCAGAGGCCCGACATAAGTCCCTTGAAAATTGGCCCTGAAAGCATCCTCGAGTTCCTCCCAACTCCCAATTGAATTTTCGGTGAGGCTTTTCAACCAGTGTCGAGCTGGTCCCTTCAACTTGAGGGGAAGGTATTTGATGGCGTGGAGGTCATCCCCATGAGCCATGTGAATATGCAGGATAAAATCCTCGATCCAGACCCATGGGTCTGTCGTTCCGTTGTATGCCTCTATATTCACAGGTTTAAAACCCTGTGGAAATTTATGGTCCAGTACTTCTTCAGTGAAGCACAGGGGGTGAGCAGCCCCTCTGTATCTGGACGTGATGTGGCATGCCGTCGGCTGTTGTTGTGTCTGGTGCTTATTCCGAACTAGTATTTGGTTAGTATGATCATTTTGCTGACCATAGTCCCTCACCGGGGTGTGTCCCTTACATCCGTATATGGACCTGGCCGTGCCGGCTTTCTTATCTAGGTGCTCTCGAAGATCATGCGCGTCATCGGTAGCCACTCTATTGCGGTTATGAAGTGGTACGTCTGGCCTCCTGGTCATGTTATTCTTTGGTGGAATGGCCTCGTCATCGAATTCTGGCAGTAGCTTACGTTTTGGATAGCTCTTTGTATGGCGATCGTCGCCGTATCTTTCTTCAGTGTCTAGCACCTTATTCCATCTGCGATTGAGCGTTTCCTGTGCGGCTTTGAGCCGTTGCTTCTGCTTCTTTAGACTTCTCGCTGTGGCCATAAGCTTTCTGTGGTTGTTATCTCGTTCCATGCGTTCTTCCGGAATGATGAATGCATCATCGTCCGGACTATGTTCTTTTCCTGGGGTGGTTTGATGAACTCGTCTCTCAGAATCATTGTGATCGGGCGTCTGCTCCGAACTCGGTTTGGCGTGACCTGGGCCGTCCTGCTCCATCGCTGGGTCCATGTGGTCGTTGTTGCCTTCGGAGTTTACTGGTATGTCAATCTTTCTTGCGCTCTTGTCACTATTTTTACTGTTGCTGGACTTTGAGCGGCGTCTGCGCCGTCATTTTGGCTTTTGCCCGGGGGTTTTATCTTCCGGATTGTCGCCGTCGTCCTCCTTGGGCGTATCCACCATGTATATATCGTGTGACGAGGTAGCAGTCCAACGCCCCAGAGATTCTGAATCTTCTCCTGCATCGTCGTCCATACCATCGATGCCTTCGGAGTCGAAGTCAAGCACGTTGGTTAAATCATCAACCGTGGCAATGAAGTGGGTGGTGGGTGGGCAACGAATTCCTTCGTCGTCTGCTTCCCACTTGAGCCGGACATAGTTTGGCCAAGAGCCTCCTAACAAAGAGAGAGACTTTAATGAGTTCAGCATGTCGCCAAAGGGCGAGTGCTGGAATATATCCACAGCGGTAAACTCCATTACCGGACCCCAGCCAGGCTCGGCGGGCTCGGGAGCGCGCGGACCAAAACCTACAACCGGATACGAGTTCGGGGGTCCGGGGTCACAGGCCTTCTTAGAAGTGAGGCCGGTTTTCGGCTCTAACATCGATGAGTGTGCGGCCTGCGGGGCGGGGCCCATCCCTCCGTCCTTAGGCAACGCAGCCTGTTCCAGATTTAGGTCCAGGGCTACTGCAGGGGTGATATCCCGAGCATTGTCCGACAGCAAGTCTAAGCCATGCTCATCGTGACTGTCCGGTGCTCCTGGCACAGGCCCAAATCCATCAAAGGTCAAGTCTCCGCGAATGTCGGTCGTGTAGTTCAAGTTTCCGAACCGGACCTGGTAGCCAGGGGCATAGCTGTCGATCTGCTCCAGATGGCCAAGTGAATTGGCCCGCAGTGTGAAGCCTCCGAACACGAAAATCTGTTTGGGGAGAAAAGTCTCCGCCTGGACAGTGTTGTTGACGATCGAAGGCGCCATCAAGCCTTGCAGCGATGACATAGAGGAACTCTCAATGAAAGCACCAATGTCGGTGTCAAAACCGGCGGATCTCGGGTAGGGGGTCCCGATCTGTGCGTCTTAGGCTGATGGTAACAGGAAGCGAGGGACACAATGTTTACCTAGGTTCGGGCCCTCTTGATGGAGGTAAAACCCTACTTCCTGCTTGATTAATATTGACGATATGAGTAGTACAAGAGTATATCTACCACGAGATCGTAGAGGCTAAACCCTAGAAGCTAGCCTATGATGATTATGATTGTAATTGTGATCGGCCTTCTAAGGACCAACCTCTTCAGTTTATATAGACACCGGAGAGGGCTAGGGTTTACATGGAGTCGGTTACAAGGAAGGAAACACAATATCTGGATCGCCAAGCTTGTCTTCCACGCAAAGGAGAGTCCCATCCGGACACGGGACGGAGTCTTGAATCTTGTATCTTCATGCTTCAATAGTCCAGACGATGTATATAGTCCGGATGTCCGGATACCCCCTAATCCAAGACTCCCTCAATAGGCTCTATCATGTATGCAATGCTATGTACCAGACCTGATGTGTTCCTTGCTATTAGTTTAGTAGGGAGGTACCAAAGTAATCCAGGAGTGGATCACTGGATAGCGGTCAAGAACATCCTGTAATACCTGAAAAGGACTAAGGATATGTTTCTCGTTTATGGAGGTGACAAAGAGATTGTCTTAAATGGTTACGTCGATGCAAGCTTTGACACTGGTCTGGATGACTCTAAGTCACAAACCAGATACGTATTTATATTGAACGGTGGAGTTGTAAGTTGGTGCAGTTCTAAGCAAAGTGTCGTGGCGGGATCTACGTGTGAAGCGGAGTACATAGCTGCTTCAGAAGCAGCTAATGAAGGAGTCTAGATGAAGGAGTTCATATCCAATCTAAGTGTCATACTTAGTGCATCGGGTCCAATGAAAATCTTTTGTGACACTACTGGAGCCATTTCCTTGGCGAAGGAATCCAAATTTCACAAGAGAACCAAGCACATCAAGAGACGCTTCAATTACATCCATCATCAAGTGTCGGAAAGGGATATAGATGTTTGCAAGATACATATGGATCTGAATGTTGCAGACCCATTGACTAAGCCTCCCTCACAAGCAAAACATGATCAACACCAAGACTCCATGGGTGTTAGAATCATCACAATGTAATCTAGATTATTGACTCTAGTGCAAGTGGGAGACTAAAGGAAATATTCCCTAGAGGCAATAATAAAGTTGTTATTTATATATTTCCTTATGTCATGATAAATTTTTATTATTCATGCTAGAATTGTATTAACCGGAAACTTAGTACATGTGTCAATACATAGACAAACAGAGTGTCACTAGTATGCCTCTACTTGACTAGCTCGTTAATCAAAGATGGTTAAGTTTCCTAGCCATAGACATGAGTTGTCATTTGATAAACGGGATCACATCATTAGAGAATGATGTGATTAACTTGACTCATTCCGTTAGCTTAGCACTTGATCGTTTAGTATGTTGCTATTTCTTTCTTCATGACTTATACATGTTCCTATGACTATGAGATTATCCAACTCCCGAATACCGGAGGAACACTTTGTGTGCTACCAAACATCACAACGTAACTGGGTGATTATAAAGGTGCTCTACAGGTGTCTCCGATGGTGTTTGTTGAGTTGGCATAGATCAAGATTAGGATTTGTCACTACGATTGTCGTAGAGGTATCTTTGGGCCCTCTCAGTAATGCACATCACTATAAGCCTGGCAAGCAATGTGACTAATGAGTTAGTTGCCGGATGATGCATTATGAACAAGTAAAGAAACTTGCCGGTAACAAGATTGAACTAGGTATTGAGATACCGACGATCAAATCTCGGGCAAGTAACATACCATTGACAAAGGGAACAACGTATGTTGTTATGCGGTTTGATAAATAAAGATCTTTGTAGAATATGTGAGAGCCAATATAAGCATCCAGGTTCCGCTATTGGTCATTGACCGGAGACGTGTCTCGGTCATGTCTATATAGTCCTCAAACCCATAGGGTCCGCACGCTTAAAGTTCGGTGACGATCGGTATTATGAGTTTATGTGTTTTGATGTCCCGAAGGTAGTTCAGAGTCCCGGATATGATCACGGACATGACGAGGAGTCTCAAAATGGTTGAGAAATAAAGATCGATATATATGACGACTATATTTGGACGTCGGAATGGTTCCGGGTGAGTTCGGGCATATACCGGAGTACCGGGAGGTTACCGGAACCCCCCGGGAGGTATATGGGTCTTATTGGGCCATAGTGGGAGAGAGGAAAAGGGAGCAAAGGAGGGGGCGCCCCCCCCCCAAGCCCAATCCGAAATAGGAGGGGGCCGTCCCCCCCCCCCTTTCCTTCCTCCTTCCTCCTCCTTCCTTCTCTCCTAATCCAACTACGGAAGGTGGGGAATCCTACTCCCGGTGGGAGTAGGACTCCCCTTGGGGCGTGCCTAGGAGGCCGGCCTTCTCCTCCTCCTCCAATAACCTTTATATACGGGGGAGGGGGCACCCCATAGACACACAAGTTGATCATTGATCTCTTAGCCGTGTGCGGTGCCTCCCTCCACCATAATCCACCTCGGTCATATCGTTGCGGTGCTTAGGCGAAGCCCTGCGTCGGTAGCTTCATAATTATCGTCATCACGCTGTCGGGCTGACGAAACTCTCCCTTGACACTTTGCTAGATCGTGAGTTTGTGGGACGTCACTGAGCCGAACATGTGCAGATCGTGGAGGTGTCGTGCTTTTGGTACTAAGATCGGTCGGATCATGAAGACGTACGACTACATCAACCGCGTTGTCATAACGCTTCCGCTTACGGTCTAGATGGTATGTGGACAACACTCTCCCCTCTCGTTGCTATGCATCACCATGATCTTGCGTGTGCGTAGGAATTTTTTGAAATTACCACGTTTCCCAACAGCTCTCCCCCCGAGGCAACCCTGTCAGGCAAGAGCGCTATGTTCTCCACCATTATCCACCATCAATCCACCAAAGCAGCAGTAGGGTTTTACGCCTCGCGGTGGCCCGAACCTGGGTAAAAACTGCTGGTGTGATCTCTTTCATGCTGCGCTACGCTTGTCTGCTCTTTGTGCAACGTGCCCATCTCCCCCGCCGAACCCAAATGTGCTCATTGCCCCATAGGTGGCCGTGGTTTCCCACGACACCATGTCTCATCAGCATTCGACATTGTCTTTTCACGGTGGCTTCCTGATGTCTACTATGAAACCTTTCTTCTTGTAGACTCGTGTTGGGCCTCCAAGCGTAGAGTTTTGTAGGATAGTATAAAATTTCCCTCAAGTGGATGACCTAAGGTTTATCAATCCATGGGAGGTGTAGGATAAAGATGGTCTCTCTCAAACAACCCTGCAACCAAATACAAGAAATCTCTTGGGTCCCCAATACACCCAATACAATGGTAGATTGTATAGGTGCACTAGTTCGGTGAAGAGATGGTGATACAAGTGTAGTATGGATAGTAGATATAGGTTTTTGTAATCTGAAATAAAAAATAGTAAGGTAGCAAATGACAAAACGGAGCACAAACGGTATTGCAATGCTTAGAAACAAGGCCTAGGGTTCATACTTTCACTAGTGCAATCTCTCAATAGTGCTAACATAATTAAATCATATGGCAATCCCTCAACGTGCGACAAAGAGTAACTCCAAAGATCTTATCTAGTGGAGAACATAAGAAGAAATTGTTTGTCGGGTACAAAACCACCTCAAAGTTATTCTTTCCAATCAATCTTTTGAGCTATTCCTATAAGTGTCACAAATATCCCTAGAATTAATACCATATGAAAACACATCAATCAACCCCCAATGTCACCTAGATACTCCAATGTCACCACAAGTAACCATGGGTCAATTATACGATATGCATCAAACAACTTCAAATTCATAATAGTCAATTCAACACAAAGAACCTCAAAGAGTGCCCCAAGATTTCTACAGGAGAAACAAGGACGAAAACATGCATCAACCCCTATGCATAGATTACCCCAATGTCACCTTGGGAATCCGCGAGTTGAGTGTGAAAACATACACCAAGTGAATCAATAGAATACCCCATTGTCACCACGGGTATTCATATGCAAGACATACATCAAGTGTTCTCAAATCCATAAAAGTATTCAATCCGATAATAGTGAAACCTCAAAGGTAAAAAATCAATTCATCACAACAAGATAGATAGGGGAAAACACCATATGAGCTAACTATATTAACAAAGCTCGTTGTACATCAAAATTGTGTCAAATCAAGGACACGAGAGAGAGAGAGAGAGAGAGAGAGAGAGAGAGAGATTAGAAACATAGCTAATGGAACATACCTCAGCCCCGAGGGTGAACTACTCCCTTCTCATCATGGTGACCGCCGAGATGATGAAGATCCTCCGATGATGATTTCCCCCTCCGGCAGGGTGCCTGAATAGGGTCCCGGTGGAGTTTTCATGGCTGCAAAGGCTTGCGGTGGTGGAACTTCTCATCTAGGGTTCTTTCTGAGGATTTCGGTATTTATAGGAATTTTTGGCATTGGTCTAGCGAGCTTGTGGCTTCCTTGTGAGGCTTATGGTCCTTCCTTGAAGCTTCGAGGGTCTCTTTTGGTCCACAAAAAATCACCGTAAAGTTTCAGCCCATTCCGAGAACTTTTATTTCTGCACAAAAAATGACACCACGGTAGTTCTGCTGAAAACAGTGTCAGTCCGGGTTAGTTCTAATCAAATCATACCAAAATCATATAAAATTGTTGTAAACATGGCATGAATACTTCATAAATTATATATACGTTGGAGATGTATCAGCATCCCCAAGCTTATTTCCTGCTCGTCCTCGAGTAGGTAAATGATAAAAGAAATAATTTATGAAGTGTGAATGCTAGCAAGTGCACAAGTTTGATCAATGATAATTGCAGTAACTTTTTCTAGCATCATTATATATCATAAACAGTAGCTCATCTCATAAAACTTCTCATGATCAAGTAGCAAGCTATTGACAAGTTAAAGTATAGACCATAAACTTCTTGAAAACTAACAAACTATGTTCTCAGTCATAAAACAATTGCAATTCATCTTATTTTCAGGAAGGGTCTATGTAAGAGCTTCGATGTAGCAAATTCCACATACTCAACTATCATATAGTCTTCCATGATTGCTGACACTCAAAGCATATTTTTAGAACAAATAGCATCCATCGAACATAGAGAAAGATAGGGGCTTAATGTTTCGCCTCCCAACTTATTTATCATATACATAATTGTCAACAATAATAATTCATGATAAAATATATCTTAATGGCCATATATGCTTGGATCTTTCCCCACCACATGATGCTTGCCAACTAAAGAATAATATGAGGTTGAAACGAGGAGGAATACTATTGACTCTTCCATAAAAGTAAATACCTAAAAGTAAAAGATAGGCCCTTCGCAGAGGGAAGCAAAGGTTGTCATGTGCTTTTTATTTTTGGATGTGCAAGCCCGTAATGCAAAGGAACGTCATGTTATATTTCCCTTTGTGATAGCAACCTTTATTATGTAGTCCATCGCTTTTATTTCTTTACCATCACAAGCTCGTACAACGCTCATACATATTTAGGAGCAATTTTTATTGCTTTTTGCACCGATGACAACTTACTTGAAGGATCTTGTTTAAACCATAGGTAGATATGGTGGACACTTATGGCAACAAACTGGGTTGAAGGGTTTTGGATGCACAAGTAGTATCTCTACTTTGTACGAATTTTTGGCTAGCAAAAGATCTTAAGCAAGCACCACATGTTGGACGATCCATAACACTATAACTTCTATACAAATATACCCAAACACAACTCATTACGTTTTATTCCTTGTCCAACTTCAACTAATTTTCTCAAGTTTGAAATAATTAATGGCTCACAATCATAGAAGATGTCCAAGATAGTATACCTATATGTGAAATATCTCTTCCTTCAATATTCTTTCATGAATTGTTCAAGTGACCAATGATGTGTTTGCTAACTTTCAATAAATTTTACCACCTATACTTCTTATATATGAAGTCATTACTCCATGGGATAACATATGAAACATATATAATTTCATATTTATGATATTCAATTCATTCAACCATTTACTCATAAGATATAAGTGAAGCACGAGAGTAAATGAGAAACTACTCTAAAAAGATATAAGTGAAGATCAATCAGTAGTCAAATAAGTAAGTAGCTATGTGAAGACTCTCTCATTAAAAAAATAGATCTTAAATATTTTATTCAAACAACAAGCAAAATAAATAAATTACATTCCAAGGATAGCACATATCATGTGAAGAAGCAAAAACTAAGGCTCAACTAAAATTGACTTATCATTGCTGAACAAGAAAGGTGGGATGTCAACCAGGGCATTCCCAAGCTTAGATGCCTGAGACTTATTGAAATATTAACTAGGGATGCCTTGGGCATCCCCAAGATTGAGCTCTTGTGTCTCCTTAATTCCTCTCATATCATGGTTTCCCTAATTCTTAAAAATTTCATCCACACAAAACTCAACAAGAACTCATGAGGTAAGTTAGTATAAATCAATGCAAAACCTTATCATTCTCTACTGTAGAAAATCACTAAAATTACTATTTAACATTGCATACTAAATGCCACCGCATATTTAATACTCCTATCCTCGAATGGAATCATTCAACAAGCAAACAATGCAAACATAACAACAATCTGTAGAAACAGGACAGTCTGTAAAGAATGCAAGAAGATTCATACTTCTCTAAATCCAAAAATTTCTATAAAATAACAACACTATATAAAATTTATCATAGTATATTGTGTAAAATTTTCAAGATTTTATTACGTCCTGACTTTGCAAAAGAATCCAAACAATCATAGAAAACTTTCTGTTTTCAAGAAGCAACATCTAGACTTGCAAAATAAGCATGGTAAAGGCTATACTTGACATTTTTATTGTAATAAAATACACAAAACATTATTATAAATAACAGAAAGCAAATATCAACAAAAGAGAATGATGCTCCAAGCAAAACACATATCATGTGACGAATAAAAACATAGCTCCAAGTACGGTTACCGATAATGTTGGAGATGAAAGAAGCGATGACTTCCAGGGCATCCCCAAGCTTAGTTGCTTGGGTATTCCTTGAAAGTTACCTTGGCGTGCCTTGGGCATCCCAAAGCTTAGGGTCTTTCCACTCCTTATTCTCCTCATGTCGATATCTAACCCAAAACTTGAAAACTTAAATCACACAAAACTTAACAGAACTTCGTGAGATAGGTTAGTATGATAAAACAAATCATTCACTTTGGTACTATCAAAGAAAAGATTCATAATTTTTCTCACACAATGCCTACTATGCCTTATTATTTTTCCACAATTTAAACTATAAATCGAGCAAACTATGCATTGAAACCAGAATCTGTCAAAAACAGAATAGTCTGTAAAGATCTAGACAATGACCATAGTTTTGTAAATCTAAAAACTCTGAAACATTTGGAAAACATAGACAATTTGTATATCAATCATCTGTAAAAAAATTCAGAATTTGATCATGTTCTAGTGAATTTAAATAATTCTGTTACTAGAAGCAAAAGTTTCTGTTTTTGCACAGAATCAATTCAACTATCATCCACACTATCCCAAAGGCTTTACTTGGTACTTTTTGAAACAAAAGCTATAAAACATGATTACTACAGTAGCTTAATCATGTGATCACACAAAAGCAGTAGGTAAAAGTGTTGGGTGTATGCCAACAAGCGCTTTTGTTTAATGCCTTTTTAGCTAGGCATGATGATTTCAATGATGCTCACATAAAGGTAAAGAATTGAAAAATGGGAGTATCATAAAGCACATGACTAGCACATTTAAGCCTAACCCACTTCCTATGCACAAGGATTTTGTGAGCAAATAATTCTTGGGAACAAGAATCAACTAGCATAGGAAGGCAAAACAAGCATAACTTCAAAACTTTCAACACATAGAGAGGAAACTTGATATTATTGAGATATGTAAAAGCATATGTTCCTCTCTCATAATAATGTCCAGTAGCATCATGAATGAATTAAACAATATAACTATTACATCAAGCATTCTTTTCGTGATTCATAAGCATAGAAATTTTATTTCTCTCCACATCTGCAAATTTATTCTCATTCATAATAGTGGTAGCAAACTCAACAAAATAATTATCATGTGATACTTGATTGGCATAATCATATTGAGAATTAAAATTATGATGACAAGTTCCATGGTTATCGTTATTCTTTATTTCATAAGTATCATCACAATAATCATCATAAATAGGAGGCATGCAATCATCAAAACAAATTTGCACGTCAAAACTTGGGGGACTAAAAATATCACCTGCATCAAACATAGCATCCCCAAGCTTATGGCTTTGCATATCATTAACATCATGGATATACAAAGAATTCATAGTAGCAACATTGCAATCATGCTCATCATTCAAAGATCTTACGCAAAACATTTCACCGAATTCTTCTTCTATCAATTGAGCACAATTTTTTGATCCATCCTTTTCAAGAAAGACATGATAAAGGCGAAGAATATGAGGCAACATCACTTCCATTTTTTTGTAGTTTTCTGTTGTAAAACAAACTAGTGATAAAACAAGAAACTAAAAGATTCAATTGCAAGATCTAAAGATATACCTTCAACCACTCACCTCCCCGGCAATGGTGCCAGAAAAGATCTTGATGTTTACTATGCAACCTTTCTTCTTGTAGACTCGTGTTGGGCCTCCAAGCGCAGAGTTTTGTTGGGCCTCCAACCTTTCTCCTTGCAATCTCGTAGATAAAATTTTAAGCATGCACAAAGGATTTCCTCTAATCCATTCAGAGAAGGCATTGGGCATCATAATTCAGTCGGATGGAACTTTCGTCCCGATTGAAGACATCCCGAAAATAAACTTTCCACACGATCAGTGCAAATAAAACCATGAGATCCTTCACATGAGACAAATCAATTCTGCACGAGGGATTCAAGTGAAATTTGAGGTTTAGCAATCCATGGGAGGCATAGGATGAAGATGTTCTCTCTCAAACAATCCTGGAACCAAATATAAGAAATCTCTTGTGTCCCCAACACACCCAATACAATGGTAAATTGTATAGATACACTAGTTCGGCAAAAATATGGTTATACAAGTATAGTATGGATAGTAGATATAGGTTTTCGTAATCTAAAATTAAAAAAATAGCATGGTAGAAAATTATAAAGCCGAGCATAAACGGTATTGCAATGCTTAGAAACAAGGCCTAGGTTCATACTTTCACTAGTGCAATCTCCCAACAGTGCTAACATAATTAAATCATATGGCAATCCCTCAACATTCAACAAAGAGTCACTCCAAAATTCTTCTCTAGCGGAGAACAAGAAGAAATTGTTTGTAGGGTACAAAACCACATCAAAGTTATTCTTTTCGATCAATCTTTTGAGTTATTACTATAAGTGTCACAAACAGCCCTAGAGTTCGTACTAGAATAACACCATATGAGAACACATCGATCAACCCTAATGTCACCTAGATACTCCAATGCCACTACAAGTATCCATGGGTTAATTATATGATATGCATAAAATAACTTCAGATACATAATATTCAATCCAACAAAAAGAATCTCAAAGAGTACCCCAAGATTTCTTCCGGAGAAACAAGGACGAAACCATGCATCAACCCCTATGCAATGATTACCCCAATGCCACATCGGGGATCCGCGGGTTGAATGCCAAAACATACATCAATTGAATCAATAGAACACCCCATTGTCACCACGAGTATTCATATGCAAGACATACATCAAGTGTTCTCAAATCCATAAAAGTATTCAATCCAATAATTGTGAAACCTCAAAGGTAAAAACTTAATTCATCACAACAAGATAAAGAGGGAGCAACACCATATGATCCAACTATATTAACAAAGCTCATGGCACATCAAGAGCACGAGAGAGAGAGAGAGAGAGATCAAACACATAACTACCGGTACATACCGTCAGCCCCGAGGGTGAACTACTCCCTTCACATCATTGTGGTCGCCGGGATGATGAAGATGGCCTCCGATGATGATTTCCCTCTCCGGCAGGGTGCCAAAACAGGGACCCAATTGATTTTTCATGGCTATAGAGGCTTGCATTGGCGGAACTTCTTACCTAGGGTTCTTTCCGAGGGTTTGGGTATTTATAGGAATTTTTGGCGTTGGACTCACGTCAAGGGGGCCAATGAGGGAGCAACAAGCTCGCCCCAAGCGCCCTGGGGGTAGGGCGTACCTAGTGAATTTGTGGCTTCCTCGTGAGGCTTCTGGTCCTTCCTCGGAGCTTCGGAGGTCTCTTTTGGTCCACAAAAAATCACCATAAAATTTCAGCCCATTTCGAGAACTTTTATTTCTGCACAAAAAATGACACCACGGTAGTTCTCCTGAAAACAGCGTTAGTCCGGGTTAGTTCTAATTAAATCATACCAAAACCATATAAAATTGTTGTAAACATGGCATGGATACTTCATAAATTATAGATGCTTTGGAGATATCACTTCCATAGTTGAGAGCTCTGTTTACTCCATAGTGCTGCTTATTGGAGGTATGTTGTTTGCTTCAAGTTGTACGGAGTTTTGTTGCTGAATTTCATCTCTTATGTTTCTAGCCTTGGGTTCGTGAGGGTGTTGTGGTGGCGTGTGTTTGTACTAGATTGTTTGTTGGTCGTCGCTTTATCTATAAAGCGGGGCAAAAGCCTTTTCTAGTAAATTATTTTTTATTCAACAATAAAATAGTAAATGGAGTAAGTGGGCATGAAATTTGAGGCGTCGTCTATGCCCATCATCGCACTTGCTGTAGTGCACATTAGTCAAGAGGGATTCAAGCACGAGAATCAAAAAAATTCCTGTAGAGCCATCCCATCAAATCCTTGCAATCTCGCAGAGAAACTTTTAAGCATGCACAAAGGATTTCATCTAATCCGTTCAGAGAAGGAATTGGGCATCATAATTCAGTCATATGGAACTTCCGTCCCGATTGAAGACATCTCGAAAATAAACTTTCCACATGATCAGTGCATATAAAACCATGAGATCCTTCACATGGCACAGATCAATTCTGCAAGAATACCATTGAACCATTTCATCAGATGGTCATTTCACTTAGGAACTAAAGAACAAAGGGTGAATTCAATGCTTCCTGCAGCATAGTTTGGGCCTTTGTCTGGGAGTCTAAGTGTCGAATCACAAGTTTGGATTCGAAGATGGTGAAAAACTAGTGTACCTCTGGGATAATAATTGGCGTCTCCTCGAGAGAGTTAGCCCAAACTCCATAATCATCACTCGGATTTAATGATACATCCCAGTTGGATCACTAGTCAGCCTCTTCCGAGATATGAATGAGTAGAAGCATACCTTTCCTAGAACTTGTTTGTTACAATTTGATCCACAAAGGGTTTCCATATCTTTTCTCGAGCAAACTTATGGTTCATTCAAACTTCAAGACCATTCGAGATTCAGTCTCCTATTAACATTCAGTCGAATCCAACGGATATTGGGATTCGATTCTCAAGATCCTAACAGATTCAAGGGCTAATGACAAGGTTATCTCTCGCTGGGTAGGTCCTCGGTGACCTAAAACCCAGTAGCAACTCATGAGATCCCAACCCCACATTATCGAAGTGTACTTGAATCATCCCGATGGATGAGGGTTTAACACTCAAGACATACTACCCGAATGGAGACTAAGTCACCTAGATGCACCCTCTCCACCCCCTCTCACCTATATTCAATAGGCTCTAAAAGACGTATATTCACTTAGATGCACCCTCACTCGGATAATAGGAATCCAACGATGAGCATCAGCATTGATGGGAACAATGCCACATCCATGGAGCCTAGCATTGCATTTAGGCATTAAGGCGCCCAATACTGATGGTAGTGGGCATGCATTATTACTAGCCTTAAGCTCACCCATAACATAGAAGAAAGCCAGGGGTAGCAAACTCTATATAAGCATCCCTATTGGCATCTGGTTACGGGTTTGGAACATCTATACTCAAAAACTCATACACAAGAACACTCTTGCCGGAGAACATAACTAGGGTTTTTACCTCACCACGAGGGGCCTGAACCTGTATACGCCCTTGCATCACCCCCCTGCATCTCTCTTGATCATGCCTCATTCCTCCCCTGTCTTATTGTCATATTTCACACCAATAATCAAATATCTTCCTGGTGATAAAGCCCCATGTCCATATGGCTTCACTGGGTTTCAAAGAGTGTTCAAACATCATCAAGCCCGAGATTATGCAGGTGGGCAACAATTTTTCAACTCTCCACAGTTCCAACCTCCACTTACTCAACTTGGCCAACATCACGGTCATCCCAAAAAGGACGGGGCGAAGGACATCTCCGACTTTAGGCCCATAACTCAATTTCATGTGGTTTCTAAGATGATGCCCACTCGACTAGCTCCTCACATGGCCACGCTCGTTTCCAATACGTAAGTGCATTCATCAAGAAAAGGAGGGTCCATGAGAAATTCATGTATGTCCACAACTTGACTCATCGATTTCACTGCAACAAATCTCCAACCTTGCTCTTCAATCTTGGCATCATGAAAGCCTTCTACTTAGTTTGATGGGATTATTTGATGGATTTATTGAGTCACCATCATTTCTCGAGCCAGTTCCGCAACTGCATCTCTGTTCTTCTATCCATGGCCTCCTCTGGAATTTTGCTCAATGGTGTTGTTGGTGACCCAATCATGCATGGGTGTGGGTTACAATGGGGGGAGGGTCCTCTTCCCCCCTAAGTTTTGTCCTCATCATTGACCCTCTCCATCATATCATCGCCAAGGCTACCAATCAAGGCAATCTCCATCCCATCCTTGGTCACCCCATCTGGGCATCCTTGTATACTGATGATGCGCCCATCTTTGTTTTGTTGCTCAAGGATGACATCAATTTCCTGGTCTCGACACTAAGCTCCTTTAGGTTTGGTCACCAACTATTGGAAAAGTATTTTGGCACCCATTCGTTGTGGCAACATCAACCTCGATGACATCCTGCAGGACTTCCTAGCTGTCTGAACCTCTTTCCCCATGAGATATCTTGGTCTTTCTCTATCAGTTATGAGACTCAAGCGCATCCACTTTCAATATTTAGAGGAGATGGTGGCAGGTAGTGATACGTCTCCAACGTATCTATAATTTTTGATTGTTCCATGCTATTATATTACCCGTTTTGGATGATTATGGGCTTTACTTTACACTTTTATATCATTTTTGGGACTAACCTACTAACCGGAGGCCCAACCCGAATTGCTTTTTTTGCCTATTTTAGTGTTTCGAAGAAAAGGAATATCAAACGGAGTCCAAACGGAATGAAACCTTCGGGAGCGATCTTTTTGGAACAAAAGTGATCCAGAGGACTTGGAGTGGAAGTCAAGAAACAAGCGAGGCGGCCACGAGGGTGCCCGGCGCGCCCCCACCCTCGTGGGCCCCTCGAGCATCCACCAACCTACTTCTTCCTCGTATAAATACACATGTACCCCAAAAACATCAGAAGCGACCACGAAAAACTATTTCCACCGCCGTAACCTTCTGTATCCGCGAGATCCCATCTTGGAGCCTTCTCCGACGCTCCGCCGGAGGGGGAATCGACCATGGAGGGCCTCTACATCATCTCCAAGGCGTCTCTGATGAGTTGTGCGTAGTTTACAATAGACCTTCGGGTCCATAGTTATTAGCTAGAGGGCTTCTTCTCTCTCTTTGAATCTCAATACAAAGTTCTCCTCGATCTTCTTGGAGATCTATTCGATGTAACTCTTTTTGTGGTGTGTTTGTCGAGAACCGATGAATTGTGGGCTTATGATCAAGTTTATCTGTGAGAAATATTTGAATCTCCTCTGAATTCTTTTATGTGTGATTACGTTATCTTTGCAAGTCTCTTCGAATTATCAGTTTGGTTTGGCCTACTAGATTGATCTTTCTTGCAATGGGAGAAGTGCTTAGCTTTGGGTTCAATCTTGCGGTGTCCTTTCCTAGTGACAGCAGGGGCAGCAAGGCACGTATTGTATTGTTGCCATCGAGGATAAAAATATGGGGTTTATATCATATTGCATGAGTTTATCCCTCTACATCATTTCATCTTTCTTAATGCGTTACTCTATTCTTTATGAACTTAATACTCTAGATGCATGCTGGATTGCAGTCGATGTGTGAAGTAATAGTAGTAGATGTAGGCAGGAGTCGGTCTACTTGTCACGGACGTGATGCCTATATACATGATCATGCCTAGATAATCTCATAATTATTCGCTTTTCTATCAGTTGCTCGACAGTAATTTGTTCACCCACGGTAATACTTATGCTATCTTGAGAGAAGCCACTAGTGAAACCTATGGCCCCGGGGTCAATCTTTTATCATACAAGCTTTCAGTCTACTTTTATTTGCATCTTTACTTTTCCAATCTATATTATAAAATACCAAAAATATATTTATCTTATCATATTATCTCTATCAGATCTCACTTTCGCAAGTGGCCGTGAAGGGATTGACAACCCCTTTATTGCGCTGGTTGCGAGTTCTTGTTTGTTTGTGTAGGTGCGTGGGACTTTTGAGGAGCCTCCTACTAGATTGATACCTTGGTTCTCAAAAAGTGAGGGAAATACTTACGCTACTATTGCTGCATCACCCTTTCCTCTTCAAGGAAAACCAATGCAAGCTCAAGACATAGCAAGAAGGATTTCTGGTGCCGTTGCCGGGGAGGTCTTCGCTCAAGTGAAGACATACCAAGTACCCATCACAAACTCATCTCCCTCGCACTTACATTATTTGACATTTGCCTCTCGTTTTACTCTCCCCCACTTCACCCTTGCCATTTTATTCGCCCTCTCTTTCCCAATCTCCTCTCTCGATTTCTTGCCTTTTGTGTGCTCGTCGTTATGGCTAGCTCGGTCTTTATCCCTTTGTCTCCCGACTTTGAAGTCCTTCACTTCAAGAAAAGACAAGGAGAAAATTTAAAAGATGCTTGGTTTAGGATGTTAGAATCTTATCGTAATTGCACTATGGAAGGAGATTTCAAGATTTTACTTCACAATTTTTATGTTGGGTTAACCTTACCCCATAGACAACTCCTTGATTTTGCCGCAAAAGGGGGTTTTATTGAAGTTGATCCTAGTTCCGCTTATGAAATTATAGAGGGGATAGTAGGAGTACTTCCCCTACAAAAAGGACCACCCTTTTCTCATGAAGGAACCCAAATTCTTGAGAAATTATGTGAATTGCAAAAATTTGTTGAACCGCTTAAGAATATTGGTGGGAATATCAACCGCATGAATAATTTGATTACACTTTGCAATAGGCGGTTGGGTACCTTAGATCAAAAGATCTTCGAGCATGAAGGGAAATGCAAGGAGCCTCCCAGACCTGAGCATAACTCCATTAAAAAGATAAATGCCAAAGATGGTACTACTTAGATCTATCCTCGCTTTTATGCCTAGCTAGGGGCATTAAACGATAGCGCTAGTTGGGAGGCAACCCAATTTTATTTTTGTTTTTTATTTTTGCTTCTATTTAGTAATAAATTTTGCATCTACCTTCTGTTTAGATGTGTTTTTATGCTTTAATTAGTGTTTGTGCCAAGTAGGACCTATAGGATAACCTATGGTGATAGTTAATTTGATTCTGCTGAAAAACAGAAACTTTGCACACACGAAAATAATTTTAGTAATTCACAGAAACGATATTTTTTGTTTATTCGTTTTTCTGTAGATCAATAGATAAATTTCCCAGGACTTCCTATTTTGGTAGGATTTTTAGAGTTCCAGAAATATTCGAGAGTTACAGATTGCTACAGACTGTTCTGTTTTTGACAGATTCTGTTTTTCGTGTGTTGTTTCCTTATTTTGATGCATCTATGGCTAGTATGTAAGGGTATGAACCATAGAGAAGTTGGAATAAAGTAGGTTTAACACCAATATAAATAAATAATTAGTTCATTACAGTACCTTATGTGGTGGTTTTTCTTTCTTGCACTAACGGAGCTTATGAGATTTCCTGTTGAGTTTTGTGTTGTGAAGTTTTCAAGTTTTGGGAAAGATTTGATGGAATATGGAATAAGGAGTGGTAAGAGCCTAAGCTTGGGGATGCCCATGGCACCCCAAGACATTCAAGGATAACCAAAAGCCTAAGCTTGGGGATGCCCCGGAAGGCATCCCCTCTTTCGTTTTCGTCTATCGGTAACTTTACTTGGAGCTATATTTTTATTTGCCACATGATATGTGTTTTGCTTGGAGTGTCTTGTATGATATTAGTCTTTGATTTTTAGTTTTCCACAATCATCCTTGCTGTACAGACCTTTTGGGAGAAGCCCACTTGATTAGAATTTTTTAGAACACTCTATGTGCTTCACTTATATCTTTTGAGCTAGATAGTTTTTGCTCTAGTACTTCACTCATATCTTTTAGAGCACGGCGGTGGCTTAATTTTGAAGAAATTGTTGATCTCTCATGCTTCACTTATATTATTTGGGGAGTATTTTAGAACAGCATGGTATTTGCTATGGTTATAAATTTGGTCCTAAATGATGAGCATCCAAGTTGAGTATAATAAAAACTATCATAGAAAGTGCATTAAACACTAGGATCAATTTGATGCTTGATAATCGTTTTGAGATATAAAGGTGGTAATGTTAGAGTCATGCTAGTTGGGTAATTATGAAATTGAGAAATACTTGTGTTGTAGTTGGCAAGTCCCGTGGGTAATTCTGAGTCCATGGATATACGCACACTTACCCTTCCACTTTGCTAGCCTCTATTATGCCGCGCAACTATCGCCGGTATCATGCACCCATTATTTACCTTCCTCAAAACATCCACCATACCTACCTATTATTTCATTTCCATAGCCATTCCGAGATATATTGCCATGCAACTTTCCACCGTTCCATTTATTATGACACGCTCCATCATTGTCATATTGCTCTTTGCATGATCATGTAGTTGACATTGTATTTGTGGCAAGGACACCTAAATAATTTTTCATACATGTCACTCTTGATTCATTGCATATCCCAATACACCACCGGAGGCATTCATATAGAGTCATATTTTGTTCTAAGTGTTGAGTTGTAATTTTTGAGTTGTAAATTAATAAAAGTGTGATGATCTTCATTATTAGAGCATCGTCCCAAGTGAGGAAAGGATGATGAAGACTATGATTCCCCCACAAGTCGGGATGAGACTTCGGACTTAAAAAAAGAGGCCAAAGAGCCCACCAAATAAAAAAAGAAAGGCCAAATAAAAAAAGAGAAAGGCCAAATAAAAAAAATGATAGAAAAAGAGAGAAGGGACAATGCTACTATCTCTTTTCCACACTTGTGCTTCAAAGTAGGACCATGATCTTCATGATAGAGAGTCTCATGTGTTGTAACTTTCATATACTAGTGGGAATTTTTAATTATAGAACTTGGCTTGCATATTTCAATGATGGGCTTCCTCAAAATGCCCTAGGTCTTTGTGAGCAAGCATGTTGGATGCACACCCACTTAGTTTCTTTTGTTGAGCTTTCATACATTTATAGCTCTAGTGCATCCGTTGCATGGCAATCCCTACTCACTCACATTGATATCTATTGATGGGCATCTCCATAGCCCGTTGTTAAGACTAGTTGATGTGAGATTATCTTCTCCCTTTTTGTCTTCACAACCACCACCATATACCACATATAGTGCTATGTCCATGGCTTGCGCTCATGTATTGCGTAAGAGTTGAAAAAGTTGAAGCACGTTAAAAAGTATGAACCAATTGCTTGGTTGAAACCGGGGTTGTGCATGATGGGAGTATTTTGTGTAATGAAAATGAAGCATGGCCCAACTATATGATTTTGTAGGGATAAGCTTTCTTTGGCTATGCTATTTTGATAAGACATGATTATTTTTTAGTATGCTTCGAGTATTATTATTTTTATGTTTTATAAGCTTTTATCTTGAATCATTTGGATCTGAACAATCATGCCACAATAAAGAAAGTTACATTGAGAATTATCCTAGGTAGCATTCCACATCAAAAATTCTGTTTTTATCATTTACCTACTCGAGGATGAGCAGGAATTAAGCCTGGGGATGCTTGATACGTCTCCAATGTATCTATAATTTTTTATTGTTCCATGCTATTATATTACTTGTTTTGTATGTTTATGGGCTTTACTTCACACTTTTATATCTTTTTGGGACTAACCTACTAACTGGAGGCCCAGCCCGAATTGCTATTTTTTTTTTGCCTATTTCAGTGTTTCGAAGAAAAGGAATATCAAATGGAGTCCAAATGGAATGAAACCTTCAGGAGCGATCTTTTTGGAACAAACGTGATCCAGAGGACTTGGAGTGGAAGTCAAGAAACAAGCGAGGTGGCCACGAGGGTGCCCGGCGCGCCCCCCACCCTTGTGGGCCCCTCAACCGTCCACTGACCTACTTCTTCCAAGAAGATCGAGGAGAACTTTGTATTGAGATTCAAAGAGAGAGAAGAAGCCATCTATCTAATAACTATGGACCCGAAGGTCTGTGATAAACTACTCACAACTCATCGGAGAGGCCTTGGAGATAATCTAGAGACCCTCCGTGGTCGATTCCCCCTCCGTCGGAGCGCCGGCGAAGGCTCCAAGATGGGATCTCGCGGATACAGAAGGTTGCGGCGGTGGAAATAGTTTTTCGTGGTGCTCCTGGATGTTACCGGGTATATATAGGAGGAAGAAGTAGGTCGGTGGACGCTCGAGGGGCCCACGAGGGTGGGGGCACGCCCACCCCTAGGGGGCGCGCCGGGCACCCTCATGGCTGCCTCCTCTGTTGCTTGACGTGCACTCCAAGTCCCTTGGATTGCGTTTGTTCCAAAAAGATCGCTCCCGAAGGTTTCATTCTGTTTGTACTCCGTTTGATATTCCTTTCTTCCAAGCACTGAAATAGGCAAAAAAACAGCAATTTGGGTTGGGCCTCCGGTTAGTAGGTTAGTCCCAAAAATGATATAAAAGTGTAAAGTAAAGCCCATAATCATCCAAAACGGGTAATATAATAGCATGGAACAATAAAAAATTATAGATACGTTGGAGACGTATCAAGCATCCCCAAGCTTAATTCCTGCTCGTCCTCGAGTAGGTAAATGATAAAAACAGAATTTTTGATGTGGAATGCTACCTAGCATAATTCTTAATGTAATTTTCATTATTGTGGCATGAATGTTCAGATCCAAATGATTCAAAATAAAAGTTCATATTGACATAAGAAATAGTAATACTTCAAGCATACTAATCAAAGTAATTCATGACTTCTCAAAATAACATGGCTAAAGAAAGTTCATCCCTACAAAATCATATAGTTTGGTTATGCTCCATTTTCGTCACACAAGAATGCTCTCATCTTGCACACCCCCGATGACAAGCCAAGCAATTGTTTCATACTTTAGTAATCTCAAACTTTTTTCAACTTTCACATAATACATGAGCGTGAGCCATGGATATAGCACTATGGGTGGAATAGAATATGATGATGGAGGTTGTGTGGAGAAGACAAAAAAGGAGAAAGTCTCAGATTGACGAGGCTAATCAACGGGCTATGGAGATGCCCATCAATTGATGTCAACATGAGGAGTAGGATTGCCATGCAACACATGCACTAGAGCTATAAATGTATGAAAGCTCAACAAAAGAAACTAAGTGGGTGTGCATCCAACTTTATTTCTCACGAAGACCTAGGGAATTTTGAGGAAGCCCATCGTAGGAATATACAAGCCAAGTTCTATAAAAAAAAATTCCACTAGTATATGAAAGTGACAACAAATGAGACTCTCTATATGAAGAACATGGTGCTACTTTGAAGCACAAGTGTGGAAAAGGATAGTAACATTGCCCCCCTTTTTTCCTTTTTTTCTTTTTTTTTGGGCCTTTTTTTCTTTGGCCTTTCTTTTTTTTGGCCTTTCCCTTTTTTTATTTGGGGACAATGCTCTAATAATGATGATCATCACACTTCTATTTATTTACAATTCATGAATTACAACTCAAAACTAGAACAAGATATGACTCTATATGAATGCCTTCGGTGGTGTACCGGGATGGGCAATGAATCAAGAGTGACATGTATCAAAAATTATGCATGGTGGCTTTGCCACAAATACGATGTCAACTACATGATCATGCAAGGCAATATGACAATGATGATGCGTGTCATGATGATGAACGGAACGGTGGAAAGTTGCATGGCAATATATCTCGGAATGGCTATGGAAATGCCATAATAAGTAGGTATGGTGGCTGTTTTGAGGAAGATATAAGGAGGTTTATGTGTGATAGAGCGTATCGTATCACGGGGTTTGGATGCACCGGCGAAGTTTGCACCAACTCTCAAGGTGAGAAAGGGCAATGCACGGTACCGAAGAGGCTAGCAATGATGGAAGTGTAAGAGTGCGCATAATCCATGGACTCAACATTAGTCATAAAGAACTCATATACTTATTGCAAAAATATACAAGTCATCAAAAACCAAGCACCACGCGCATGCTCCTAGGGGGATAGATTTGTAGGAAAAGGCCATCGCTCGTCCCCGACCGCCACTCATAAGGATGACAATCTAAGAACACCTCATATTTCAAATTTGTTACACAACGGTTACCATACGTGCATGCTACGGGACTTGCCAACTTCAACATAGGCATTCTTTAAATTCACAATTACCCAACTAGCATGACTCTAATATCACCACCTCCATATCTCAAAACAATTATCAAGTATCCAATCGATCATAGCATCCAATTCACTTCCTATGATAGTTTTCATTATACCCAACTTGGATGCCCATCATTTTAGGACCAATTTTATAACCATAGAAAATACCATGCTGTTCTAAAAGTCTCTCAAAATAATATAAGTGAAGCATGAGAGATCTACAATTTCTACAAAATCAAGCCACCGCCGTGCTCTAAAATATATAAGTGAAGCACTTGAGCAAAACTATCCAGCTCAAAAGATATAAGTGAAGCACATAGAGTATTCTAATAAATTCCAATCAAGTGGGTTTCTCTCAAAAAGGTGTGTACAGAAAGGATGATTGTGGTAAACTAAAAAGCAAAGACTAATATCATGCAAGACGCTCCAAGCAAAACACATATCATGTGGCGAATAAAAATATAGCTCCAAGTAAAGTTACCGATAGACGAAGACGAAAGAGGGGATGCCTTCCGGGGCATCCCCAAGATTAGGCTTTTGGTTATCCTTGAATATCTTGTGGTGCCATGGGCATCCCCAAGCTTAGGCTCTTGCCACTCCTTATTCCATAGTCCATCAAATCTCTACCCAAAACTTGAAAACTTCACAACACAAAACTCAACAGGAAATCTCATAAGCTCCGTTAGTGCAAGAAAGAAAAACCACCACATAAGGTACTGTAATGAACTCATTATTTCTTTATATTGTTGTTAAACCTACTGTATTCCAACTTCTCTATGGTTCATAACCACCGATACTAGCCATAGATGCATTAAAATAAGCAAACAACACACGAAAAATAGAATCTGTCAAAAACAGAATAGTCTGTAGCAATCTATAACTTTCGAATACTTATGAACTTCAAAAATCCTACCAAAATAGGAAGTCTTGTGAAATCTTTCTATTTAACTGCAGCAAAATTAATCAACAAAAAAGCACGTTTCTGTGAATTACTAAAATTATTTTCCTGCGCGTAAAAGTTTCTGTTTTTCAGCAGAATCAAATTAACTATCGCCGTAGGTTATCCTATAGGTTCTACTTGGCACAAACACTAATTGAAACATGAGAACACATCTAAACAGAAGCTAAAAGAAATATTTATTACTAAACAGAAGCAAAAAGCAAGAAACTAAAATAAAATTGGGTTGCCTCCCAACTAGCGCTATCGTTTAACGCCCCTAAAAGCGAGGATAGATCTAAGTAGTGCCAACTTTGGCATTCAATTCATAAGTAGCTCGCATGATAGATTCATAAGGTAATTTAACTTTATTTCTATGGAAGTTGTTCCATGCCTTTCCTTAATGGAAATTGGAATCTAATATTCCCTTCCTTCATATCAATAATTGCACCAATCGTTCTAAGAAAAGGTCTACCAAGAATAATAGGACATGAAAGATTGCAATCTATGTCAAGAACGATAAAATCTACGGGCACATAATTCCTATTTGCAACAATAAGAACATCATTGATCCTTCCCATAGGTTTCTTAATGGTGGAATCCGCAAGGTGCAAATTTAAAGAGCAATCATCAAAATCATGGAAACCTAGAATATCACATAAAGTTTTCGGAATCGTGGAAACACTAGCATCCAAATCACATAAAGCATGGCACTCATGATCTTTAATTTTAATCTTTATAGTAGGCTCCGACTCATCATAAAGTTTTCTAGGTATATAAACTTCCAAATTAAGTTTTTCTTCATAAGATTGCATCAAGGCATCAGCAATATGTTTGGTAAAAGCTTTATTTTCAATATAAGCATGAGGAGAATTCAACATGGATTGCAACAAGGAAATACAATCTATTAAATAGCAATTATCATAATTAAATTCCTTGAAATCCAAGATAGTGGGTTCAATGCTATTTAAAGTCTTGACCTCTCCAATCCCACTTTTACCAAATTTAGCATCAAGATCTACAAACTCCGAATCATTGGGACGCCTTTTAACTAAAGTTGACTCATCTCTAGTCCCATCATTATTAATATTCATATTGAAAAACAAAGATTTAATAGGGTACACATCAATAACTTTTAGATCTTCATCATTATTTTCATGGAAACTAGAAGAACACACTTTTACAAAGCAATCTTTCTTAGCGCGCAACCTAACGGTTCTTTCTTTGCACTCATCAATGGAAATTCTCATTGCTTTGAGAGACTCATTGATATCATGCTTAGGTGGAATAGATCTAAGTTTCAAAGAATCAACATCAAGCGAAAGCCTATCAACGTTCCTAGCCAAATCATCAACTTTAAGCAAATTTTCTTCAAGCAAAGCATTAAAATTCTTTTGAGAGATCATAAATTCTTTAACACTATTCTCAAAATCAGAGGGCATATTTTTAAAATTACCATAAGAATTATTGTAGGAATTTCCATAATTATTAGAGGAATTACTAGGGAACAGTCTAGGATTAAAGTTTCCTCTATAAGCATTGTTACCAAAATTATTCCTACCAACAAAATTCACATCCATAGATTCATTATTATTCTCAATCAAGGTAGACAAAGGCATATCATTGGGATCAATAGGAGCACTCTTAGTAGCAAACAATTGCATAAGTTCATCCATCTTTCCACTCAAAACATTAATTTCTTCTATAGCATGCACTTTTTTACTAGTAGATCTTTCGGTGTGCCATTGAGAATAATTAGCCATAATGTTATCAAGGAGTTTGGTAGCTTCTCCTAAGGTGATTTCCATAAACGTGCCTCCCGCGGCCGAATCTAAAAGATTTCTAGAAGCAAAATTTAATCTGGCATAAAAAATTTGTATGATCATCCATAAATTCAAACCATGAGTAGGGCAATTGCGAATCATCAATTTCATTCTCTCCCAAGATTGGGCAACATGCTCATGATCAAGTTGTTTAAAATTCATAATATCGTTTCTAAGAGAGATGATCTTAGCGGGAGGAAAAATACTTAGAGATAAAAGCATCTTTGCACTTATTCCATGAATCAATATTATTTTTAGGCAAAGACGACAACCAAACTTTAGCACGATCTCTAAGTGAAGACGGGAATAACTTCAATTTAACAATATCATTATCCGTATCTTTCTTATTTTGCATCTCACACAAATCAACAGAGTTTTTTAGATGGGTAGCGGCATATTCACTAGGAAGGCCGGTGTCGGTGTCAAAACCGGCGGATCTCGGGTAGGGGGTCCCGATCTGTGCGTCTAAGGCTAATGGTAACAGGAGCAAGGGACACGATGTTTTACCCAGGTTCGGGCCCTCTCGATGGAGGTAAAACCCTACTTCCTGCTTGATTGATCTTGATGATATGAGTATTACAAGAGTTGATCTACCACGAGATCGTAGAGGCTAAGCCCTAGAAGCTAGCCTATGATGATTATGATTGATCCTTCTCTATGGTCTAAACCCTCCGGTTTATATAGACACCGGAGGAGGCTAGGGTTACACAGGGTCGGTTACAAAGAAGGAGATCTAATATCCGAATCGCCAAGCTTGTCTTCCACGCAAAGGAGAGTCCCATCCGGACACGGGACGAAGTCTTGAGTCTTGTATCTTCACGGTCCATCAGTCCGGCCAAAGTATATAGTCCGGCTGTCCGGATACCCCCTAATCCAGGACTCCCTCAGTAGCCCCTGAACCAGGCTTCAATGACGATGAGTCTGGCGTGCAGATTGTCTTCAGCATTGCAAGGCGGGTTCCATCTCTGAATACTCCAAAGTAAACCGCGTACACTTAAATCGTGTCCGGCTCTGCAAGGCGATTTTCACATACCACCATAGAGAGAATGATTATTCCACAAATATAATCTGCTGACAAATTTAGATAGTGTGCCATCACACCATGGTCGAGTCATTATTCGAACCGTATTCCCACAACCAGCCACCGCACATTTTGCGAGGCGGCTTCCTCGGCACGTCTTGTTGAAGTAGAGATCCTGTTCCCCTTATCACGGGGCTTTCATCAATACTGGCACAGGTAGCCCAATCGCACCGCCAATCGCGGCGAGTGGGGAACGAGCGGGTTCCACCAGGCAAGTAGGGAGGCACAAAAGTTTTTATTGCCTCTATAAAGAGATAAGGCCTCTTCTTCTTTACCCACGCCTTTCCCTTCCACTCGTCCATTCCCCTTCGCTCGAGCCCTAGCGCCCAAGCACTCATCTCCTCCACCAAAAATAGGTTCTCCAAAGATGTCTGGATCTGGAGCAGGAGGCAAATGGATGGCCTCTACCGTCCGAGAGAAGGATATCAAAAATCTTCGAGAGGCCGGGTACCTGGCCAAGAAAATCGGCCACCATCTTCCAATGGCGGGGCAGATCATCCCCAATCCGGAGCCCCACGAGAGGGTCGTGTTTCTTCCTCAATTTATTTGCGGGCTCGGGTTTCCCCTTCACCCATTTGTTTGCGGCATCATGTATTATTACGGGATTGATTTTCATGATCTGTCCCCTAATTCTTTCCTTAACATCTCGACGTTTATCATCGTGTGTGAGGCCTTTCTCCGTATTTCGCCCCACTTTGGCTTATGGCTGAAGATCTTCAATGTGAAGCCCAAGGTGGTTAACGGCGAGCACGCTGAGTGCGGCGGCACCATGGTGAGCAAGATGCCCAAGGTCACATGGCCGACGGGCACCTTCAATGATTCCGTCAAGGAGTGCCAGCAGCAGTGGTTCTATATCACCGAGTCGCATGGTAAAAAGTGGGCCGCTGCTCCTGAATTCAGATTTGGAGCCCCCCTGTGGCTCACGTCCTGCCCAAGAAGGGCCTAAACTGGTCCTCATCCGATGAGCTGTCGGTGCTCCAAACACGCGTCCAGAGCATGGTAGACAAGGATGTCAAACTCGTCAATGTAGTCCAGGTGATGTTAGTTTGCCTGGTTCTCCCTTGCGAGCACCGAGCCTGCAATTTGTGGGAATACGACCCGGCCGAGCACCAGACCCTACGGGAGCTCTACGGCTCCTCACACAAGGACATCTGGAAGGTGCTCTTCAAGTCCGGGAAACCATGGCCGGGCCCCGCCGAGGACCGCGGGTATCAACTATCCCGCTCCGCAAGTCCGGTAAGTTATCACTATGTTCTGTCTATCCATGTTTAGCTGGCATATCCCAAGGGAGACGCTTTATCATGCTTTCTGTAATTACCCAAGGAATGGACGAAGAAGGTGGGGTGGATACACTGTCCGGCCCCGCTACCGGAGGAACCGGCAGGACCTCTTCTGACGAAGATGTTGGTCCCAGCGCCTTACAAGGCGCCGAAGAAAGAGGCCTCCAAGAAGGCCAAGGAGACCCGAAGCGGCCTCCGTCGCCGTGGTGCTTCGGACACGAAATCCGAAGACTCCAGCGCCCATCCTTCCTTCGAAGATGAAGAGGAGGAAGAAGACGAGTCCTCCACGGGGGAGGGGAGAAAAGGACGGCCTCCTCATCCTTGGAGGCCGAATCGTCAAAGAAGGGAAAAAGTTCCCTCCCAGAGGCGTCCACCACGGCTGCCTAGCAGCCCAGAGTGGGATCCCAGGGCCCAGCCCCTGGTAAAATCGTGAGTACACGAAATCCAAACACGCCTACGTGCCCAGGATTACTGGGGTGCAGTAGTTTAACTATCGCCATACTTTGTGCAGCCCAGCGAGGTCTCACGCCGAACAGTCCTCATCGAAGGATTCGCTGAGCTCAGATGGCCTGGAGAGCGAGACGCCTCCGGAGGCCCCTTCCAAGAAGCCTGGACATGACACCGAGGTGTCATCCTAGTAGGGCCCAGACCAGGGAGGGCACCCCTCTGGGGCCGGATACACGGGAGCAATGGTTCCCATAAACATCGACGGTGGGGGCGATCTTAGATTTGGCCCGCAGCCGGACACGGTCCTGGAGACCTTTAAAGCTCCAGGATCGGGCGAGCAGCCCCCCTTGACGGAGGGAGGCAAGCCCGCTCCGCCAGCAACCTCTGTCCAAGCAGAGCTGCAGGGCGGCCTATCGACAGTGCTAAAGAATGCGTCCATCGTTGATGAACATGGCGCCCTCATGGGTGCAGTGATTGAAAAGATTCAGCCCGCTGAGAGCAGACTGAATGAATCCTGCCTTAGCCTTATAAAAGGCTTTGAGGTATGTTTTTAGAAACCCTTAAAGATTGTCATAGTATGAACGGTAGCCCCTAATGCAGGAGACTCGGTTGATGACATGTATCTCTTTGTTTGAAAACAGGCGTCTGTAGCGACGACTGCCTCTCATACTGCAGAGGTGTCCGGACTAAAGCAGAGTCTGGAACAGGCTGAAGAGGAACTTGGCTGAGTGAAGAAGTAGTTGGAGGACAAGCAAGGTATGTCGAAACCTTTAGACAAGTTAAGCACAAATGAGTAGTTGTGCCTAATGAAAATATTTGTATTGTGTGCTCTAGGAGCAAATGCCGAAATTGAGGCACTGAAGAAGGCTGTGGCCGAAGCTTACAAGAAGGCCGCCGCGGAGCAAGCTCTTTGTGAGAAGCACGAGGCCAGGGTCATTGAAGCTGAACGAGAGCTTCAGGAGGCCGTGAAGAAAAGCGAGACCTTGGAGCAGAGTCTAGCAGGGAAAGAATCCGAACTCGCCCAAGCTCTCCAAGCCGCAAATGATGCTCGGGAGGAATCCCGAGGTGCTCTGAAGGACATTCAGGAGGCAAGGAGGATTGCGGCAGGTAAGGCTTTTTTGCCCAAAGCGATTTTTATATAGTAATAGGAGAAACTCTAAGCGACAAACTGGATTCTTGTTTCTCCAGGAGCGTTTGCGGACCTGCCGCGCAGCATATCTGATGCTGCTCAATTCTACCGGTCTGAAGAGAAGAAGTCTGTGAAGAAGCATTTCTGGTTGCAGTATTTGGCGCTGAATTATCCGGTGCCCTTTGTCGATTAGCTGAAGTAGCTGATCGAACTGCACCAGGCGGCTGAACTAGCCATGAAGGACTTAATTGTCCGACTGTGGCCCGCTGAGCCAATTCCAAGCAGTTACTTCGGTCTTGTGAAGCGGATTGTTGGTGCTTGCCCTCGGCTCGAAGTCATTAAGCGGATGGTCTGTATAGAAGGTGCACGCATGGCATTTGCCCATGCGAAGGTGCACTGGGGGAAGCTTGACGCTAAAAAGCTGATGACTGAGGGACCACCGGAGGGTAAGGAGCACCGCAAGCCCGAATTATATTATGATGGTGTCCTGAAAGGAGCCCGCCTTGTGGCGGAGCAATGTACCAAAGACACTATATTTCCCTGAAGACAGTCATGCTGTCCTTTGTAATGCGGAACATTGGCACTGTTATTATTTATTGCCTGTTATATGAAAGTTTTTTCTTCCTGTGCGGCCGTTTGATATGTATGAATCCTGAGAGTTGGCCAGTCGTCGGCTTCTGCCCCCACATAGAAAGTACGGGGGTGTTCGGGATATATCTGAACACTCTTTATCCCATTTTTGGGTCCTTGAAGGAGGTGTTCATCACAGCGAACCAGGCAATCAGATTATAGGGCTTTATCACTCTCACTTAGCCATAGGAATTCGAGTATGGTAGGCGCAGCCCCTGGTGTTCGGAAGACCGTACGAGGGGATCTAACAGCGCCTGATCGCAAGACCGATCCGTCGCACTCTCCATTTGTTATGGCATTATGTGGAATAAATCCTTAAAGATTTTACAACCTCTCGAACAGCTGACCAGCTCTCGCCGTATCATGACAGTCAGTTTTCTGCTTTCTCTACTAGGGTGCTCGTCTGGAAGAACCGGGACACAATCTCAGTAGTTCTCCGAGCGCTACCTTAGCCGATGGAGCGGAACGTAAGGTACCAAAACATGGGAGCCGGGCAAACCCAACTAATGACCCAAGACATGATTCGGAGCTTATGCATATAGTGCTATAAGTTCGGGGTGCCGAGCGACCGAGAAGGTGGCCGGACTTTGTTGCCATATTATGAGTACAATGAAGCCCCTGGCATAATGGGGCGTGACACTATGTGCGGGTGCCATTATGACGAAAAAGGCGTCAATGCGGAACGACGGCCGGCAAGTGTTATTTAAGTCTACGTGTTGTAGTGGAATGACACGTCTATGTGTATGGGTACGGTTTATGCTATGAAAAGAGGTATGCTGGCGGAACCTGTTGTGGCCGGACGGGGGGAGGCTGTGTGCAGATCCGAAGTGTATCCGGACTGTCTCCATGGGGGATACTTGTGTGTTCCCGCCTTGTGCGTCCGAGCTGATTCCATGTCGCAAGTCCTGTTCTGCGCAAAAGTGAGCCTGTAAAGAAAAATGCTTAGAGGCAGTTGCATGTCATAGGGTGGTTGAACCGCGGGTGCCTGATCGGAGCCTGGTCGAGTCAGGCTATCATGCCGTAAAGTAGCACGGACTCCTTTGTTGGTGTCCGGGGGATTGGCTGTCGAATCAAAGTTCGATAAATGGGCACAACTCGCTATCTCAGCGGTGGTACAATTTCCACTCTCGGGGTGGAGTTCGGCCTTGCCCATAATTGTGACCATGTCACGTGGGTTTGGCCTGATATGGTACCACGTTGAGTCGAGCCAACGCGGTTTGTCCCGGTAGTATATGGTAGTTACTGTATAAGGGGACAATGCCAAAGACTTAGTCTTCGGCATGGTGTTTGTTTGGTGATCCGAAGACAACCTCCAGGGTGGTGGGCCTGTAAAACTTGGCCTTTGCACCTGGAACGGCATCTTTTAGAAGATGTTATTAATGGGTTTGATCCTCGAGCGGTCAATACCTATCTAGTAAATTTTGTCCTGGCGCAGCAAGTTTAGGCTGCTGTTTATGCCCATAGGGGCTCGTGTGAGATGGAACCCACAAACTATTGGGTCGATGGTAAGTGCAATTAAATTGCTCTGGTTGATATTGTCCAGACGGTCTATGTGATCGGAGATGATCGGCCGTATTTTTGTACCGTGGGGTGACTTGTATTGTTGAGTCAGCATCCCGAGGGGTAGACATTCGTTCCCTTGTTGGTTTGCGGAGGATTTTCCTTTGACCTCGCAATGTTTGGTGGTCTGGGCTCCTTGTTGTTTGAGACCTCTTTTCATTGTTTCCGACGCACGACCAGCCATTTTGTTTTGAGGATCCGGCATTCTCTGTTGGTATGCTTGGCCGCCATTCTAGGGGTACCGTGGATTTGACATGGTTGGTCGAGTATGCTGCCCGGGCTGGATGGGCCTGAGCTGTTCTCTTTCCGTTCACCGGAATGGGGGCCGCGGAATCCGGCACCAACTCCCTTGTCTTGGTCGCCATCATTATTTTTGTGACGCTTATGTCTGTTGCATCGAGGTTTATGGATGCTACCTCGCGTGTCCTGCGTATTGCCCCGGACCGTGATGTATTGGCATCAGGGTGTGGGTTTTAGGACCTCCTTCTTAGGTTGAGGTAGCAAATTGTGCTTTGTGTACCCTTTGGTGGGGCGGTCGAGTCTGTATTCCTCGGCTGCCAGGACCTTAGTCCATCTGTCTGTGAGCAGATCTTGGTCAGCTTGGAGCTGCTGCAGCTTCTTCTTCAGGCTTCTTGTAGTGGCCATAAGCCGTCGCTGGAAACGAACCTGCTCTACGGGATCCTCAGGCAGGCCGAATTCATCATCGCCGAGGCTCACCTCGTCTTTGGAGGGGGGCATGTGGTTGTCCTCCTTCTAGTATCCGTTCGTCACATGTTCATCTGGGCTAATCTGCCCGTCTTCCTGTCCGGCCTACTTGAAGGTAGGCTGATCGGGATTGTATTCGTCTTCGGCACCATCCGGATTGTTTTCGTCTCCTGTGCCGGTACTGCTGTGGCGGGGCTTGGAGCGGCGCTGATGATGCCCATGCTTTGCCTTCTTCCTTAAGGGGCTATCCTCCATTGCCTCATCGCCATTGGTTTCTTTGGGAGTGTCCACCATATATATCATACGAGGAGGTGGATGCCCAGCGCCCCGTGGGCGGTGGTTCTTGTTCCTCTCCTGCATCGTCGTCCACACCGTCGATGTCTTCAGAGTTGAAGTCAAGCACGTCGGTCAAATCGTCGACAGTGGCAATGAAGTGGGTGGTGGGTAGGCAATGAATTTCCTCGTCGCCTACTTCCCACTCGAGCCGGACATACTTCGACCAAGAGTCTCCTGACAAAGAGAGAGACTTTAATGAATTCAGCATGTCGCCAAAGGGCGAGTGCTGGAAGATATCCGCAGCGGTGAACTCCGTTATCGGAGTCCAACCGGATTCGGCGGGATCGGGGGCGCACGGTCTGGAACCTACAGCCGGACACGAGTCCGGGGGTCCAGTGACACAGGCTTCCTTGGGGGTGGAGTCTGTGTTCGGCTCTACCGCCGATGAGTGGGCGGCCTCCGGGGCGGGGTCCATCCACCCATCCTCGGACAACGTGATCTTCCCCGGATTTAGGTCCGGAGCTCCTGTAGGTGCAATATCCCGAGTATTGTCGGACAGCAGGTCTAAGCCGTGCTCGTCATGACTGTTCGGCGCTCCTGGCGTAGGCCCGAATCCGTCGAAGATCAAGTCTCCGCGGATATCGGCTGTGTAGTTCAAGTTTCCAAACCTGACCTGATGGTCAGGGGCGTAGCTGTCGATCTGCTCCAGATGGCCAAGCGAATTGGCCCGCAGTGCGAAGCCATCGAACACGAAGATCTGTCTGGGGGGAAATGTCTCACCCTGGACCGCGTTGTTGTTGATGATAAAAGGATCCATCGAGCCTTGCAGCGATGACACAGAGAAACTCTCAATGAAAGCACCAATGTCAATGTCAAAACCGGCGGATCTCGAGTAGGGGGTCCCAATTTGTGCGTCTAAGGCTAATGGTAACAGGAGGCAAGGGACACGATGTTTTACCCAGGTTCGGGCCCTCTCGATGGAGGTAAAACCCTACTTCCTGCTTGATTGATCTTGATGATATGAGTATTACAAGAGTTGATATACCATGAGATCGTAGAGGCTAAACCCTAGAAGCCAGCCTATGATGATTATGATTGATCCTTCTCTACGGTCTAAACCCTCCGGTTTATATAGACACCGGAGGAGGCTAGGGTTACACAAAGTCGGTTACAAAGAAGGAGATCTAATATCCGAATCGCCAAGCTTGTCTTCCACGCAAAGGAGTGTCCCATCTGGACACGGGACGAAGTCTTGAGTCTTGTATCTTCACGGTCCATCAGTCCGGCAAAAGTATATAGTCCGGCTGTCCGGATACCCCCTAATCCAGGACTCCCTCAGCCGGAGAATTGATCTTTCATAACAAGATTCAGCAAAGCAGCATTAATTTCACAAGACTCAACATCATTAAGAGGAACAATCGGAGTACTAAGGAAATCATTATTATTGGTATTGGAAAAGTCACACAATTTGGTATTATCTTGCGCCATCGCGACAAGTAATCCAACACAAAACCAAACAAAAAGGCAAGCGAAGGACAGAGGAGATTGGGAAAGAGAGGACGAATAAAACGGCAAGGGTGAAGTGGGGGAGAGGAAAGCGAGAGGCAAATGGCAAATAATGTAATGCGAGGGAGATAAGTTTGTGATGGGTACTTGGTATGTCTTGACTTGAGCGAAGACCTCCCCGGCAACGGTGCCAAAAATCCTTCTTGCTACGTCTTGAGCTTGTGTTGGTTTTCCTTGAAGAGGAAAGGGCGATGCAGCAAAGTAGCATAAGTATTTCCCTCAGTTTTTGAGAACCAAGGTATCAATCCAGTAGGAGGCTCCTCAAAAATCCCACGCACCTACACAAACAAACAAGAACTCGCAACCAACGCAATAAAGGGGTTGTCAATCCCTTCACGACCACTTGTGAAAGTGAGATCTGATAGAGACAATATGATAAGATAAATATATTTTTGGTATTTTATAATATAGATCGGAAAAGTAAAGATGCAAATAAAAGTAGATTGAAACCTTATATGATAAAAGATTGACCCAGAGGCCATAGGTTTCACTAGTGGCTTCTCTCAAGATAGCATAAGTATTACAGTGGGTGAACAAATTACTGTCGAGCAATTGATAGAAAAGCGAATAATTATGAGATTATCTAGGCATGATCATGTATATAGGCATCGCATCCGTGACAAATAGAATGACTCCTGCCTGCATCTACTACTATTACTCCACACATCGACCGCTATCCAGCATGCATCTAGAGTATTAAGTTCATAAAGAACAGAGTAACGCATTAAGAAAGATGACATGATGTAGAGGGATAAACTCATGCAATATGATATAAACCCCATCTTTTTATCCTCGATGGCAACAATACAATACGTGCCTTGCTGCCCCTGCTGTCACTAGGAAAGGACACCGCAAGATTGAACCCAAAGCTAAGCACTTCTCCCATTGCAAGAAAGATCAACCTAGTAGGCCAAACCAAGCTGATAATTTGAAGAGACTTGCAAAGATAACTTAATCACACATAAAATAATTCAGAGGAGATTCAAATATTTCTCATAGATAAACTTGATCATAAACCCACAATTCATCGGATCTCGACAAACACACCACAAAAAGAGTTACATCAAATAGATCTCCAAGAAGATCGAGGAGAACTTTGTGTTGAGATTCAAAGAGAGAGAAAAAGCCATCTAGCTAATAACTATGGACCCGAAGGTCTGTGGTAAACTACTCACAACTCATTGGAAGGGCCTTGGAGATGATGTAGAGGCCCTCCATGGTTGATTCCCCCTCCGGCGGAGCGCCGGCGGAGCCTCCAAGATGGGATGTCGCGGATACAGAAGGTTACGGTAGTGGAATTAGGTTTTCATGGTCGCTTCTGATGTTTTCAAGGTATGTGGGTATATGTAGGAGGAATATGTAGGTCGGTGGATGCTCGAGGGGCCCACGAGGGTGGGGGGCACGCCCACCTGTAGGGGGCGCGCTGGGCACCCTCGTGGCCGCCTCTTTTGTTGCTTGACGTCCACTCCAAGTCCCCTGTATCACCTTTGTTCCAAAAAGATCGCTTCCGAAGGTTTCATTCCGTTTGGACTCCGTTTGATATTCCTTTTCTTCAAAACACTGAAATAGGCAAAAAAAAACAGCAATTCGGGTTGGGCCTCTGGTTAGTAGGTTAGTCCCAAAAAATGGTATAAAAGTGTAAAGTAAAGCCCATAAACATCCAAAATGGGTAATATAATAGCATGGAACAATCAAAAATTATAGATACGTTGGAGACGTATCAAGCCCTTATAAAGGGGTCCCACTCTCACTCCACTAGCAGTATGGTACTAAACTTGCCACCACTTGCCATCCACCTAAATGGGCCTTGTCAGTGTCAGAACTGGCGGTTCTCGGGTAGGGGGTCCTGATCTATGCATCTTAGGCTGATGGTAACAGGAAGCGAGGGACACAATGTTTACCCAGGTTCGGGCCCTCTCGATGGAGGTAAAACCCTACTTCCTGCTTGATTAATATTGACGATATGAGTAGTACAAGAGTAGATCTACCACGAGATCGTAGAGGCTAAACCCTAGAAGCTAGCCTATGATGATTATGATTGTAATTGTGATCGTCCTTCTAAGGACCGACCTCTCCGGTTTATATAGACATCGAAGAGGGCTAGGGTTTACATGGAGTCTGTTACAAGGAAGGAAATACAATATCCGGATCGCCAAGCTTGTCTTCCACACAAAGGAGAGTCCCATCCAGACATGGAACGGAGTCTTGAGTCTTGTATCTTCACGCTCCAATAGTCCGGACGATGTATATAGTCCGGCTATCCGGATACCCCCTAATCCAGGACTCCCTCAGTAATCCCCTGAACCAGGATATAATGACGATGAGTACGGCACGCAGTCTTGTCTTTGGCATTGCAAGGCGGGTTCCATCTCCGAATACTCCAAAGTACCTGTTACGACAAATAGTGTCCGACTTCCCATCAATGTTGTACTCCTTGGCTTTAGTGCCTCAATAATGACCATCTCCACGTGTCGAGCGAATGCGAGGAGCTGGGGCATTTTTGCATTCGCCACCCCCGATCCTTCAGGCTGACCGTCTATTTGAAGAGACGGGGATTCTCAGATCCAAACCTCACTCCACCCCCTCGAGCAAGCATCCAACAGAGCGCTCCGGAAAAAACTATTCCAACATGGGCGGTCGTCGCAGCTCTTCTGCTCGCTCTCCTCGCTCCAAGTCGGGGGATTGGGAAGAGTGTTCAGTTCCTCATAGCCGTTTGATAGAGTTAAAAACCCAAGGGTTCCTCCCACCGGCGTTCATGGTCCCCGTCCGAGCCGGAATAGCCACTTATAGCAGAGGAGAACAAGCGGAGGGATCTCCTAATCCATCTCCAGAGGAGAGAATATGCCTCATCTCGCATCTGCTAAGGGGCGTCGGGTTTCCCATCCACCCGTTCCTTCGCGGGCTCCTAGAGTTCTACGGTCTCCAGTTGCACAACCTTACCCCTGCCTCCGTACTACACATAGCAGGGTACGTTGCCCTTTGCGAGCTATTTCTAGGCTGCGAGCCTCACTTCAGGTTATGGAAGAAGTTGTTCTGCCTTGTCCCCCGCAACCAGGGAGAATCCCTATGCCAAGTGTGCAGGGCCGAAGTATGGCGCATTACCGAGACCGGATACCTATCCGGCACTCCCAAGAAGGCACCAGAGAACTGGCCTTCGGAGTGGTTTTACATTGAAGACGTTCCCCTTCCGGATCCAGTCCGGACAGGTCTCCCCAAGTTCAGTGACGCCCCACCGAGGGCACGTCTAAGCTGGCGCCCCCGAGGCCCCCAAGAGGAGGATACTCGGGAAATACACTTCCTGATGAGCAGGATAAAGTTGCTAGCCAAGTCTGGACTGACGATAGTCAAGGTTATGGCAATATGCATAATACGGGGGGTGCAACCGCTTCAATATCGGGGGAAGCCCATGTGGCACTTCAATGGGGAAGATGATGCCACCTGCTGTGGCCGTAAGGGTCCGGACTCCGCCACTACCTTGGCAAGGATATTGTCTGATTTTATATAAAGGAGAAGAGGAAGAATTCCTTCACATTAAACCGCGGGATGGATTCTCCATGTACAACCCCCCAAACTGGGTAAGTCGTCACTCCTTTCCCCTCTTCACTTATTGTGGCGTCCTTCACTAAGATTACCTACCTTAATATTTCTGAGCAGGAACTGAGGAGGGCCGTAGAAGGAATTTCCAGCCCTTCCCCGCAGCCAGAGGACCCTGGAAGGGCCCTAGATCCAGGACTCGAAGAAGATCCGGATATTACCGTGGAGCTTGTCAACGGTATATTTTATCAAGCGAGCTGTGATGGCGCCTCAGTGGCCATTATTGCCGACTACCTCACACTGCTACCTACATCGCGTGTAAGCCAATCAAAAAAACCCTATCCTCCAAGGAGGAATCCCTTCAGATGCCATGCCTTACCCTTGAAGTGTCGTGTTTTTTGCAGAGACGACGGTCGGAGCGCGGGGCCGAGCCCCTAGGGACTCGTCGACCACGGGCATCCGGATCGGGCAGGCTCAAGAGGAAGGCGGTAAGGGTCGACACGCCGCTGCAGAGGTAAGGGAAAAACCTGTCTTGCGATTATGGTATTTGAAGTATAACAGCACCCTTTGTGTCCTGGCAGGAAGAGGAGTAGCCGGACTATATCCGGGGATCCCGCCAATCACGCCTCCACCAGCCGGATTCCAGAACCGGCTTCAAGAGCGGAGGCGGACGCGGGGCCGATGCTGCATAGTTCTCTGACAGAGGACGCGGATATGCTCTCGGCCACGAACTCCGAAGTAGAGAGCGCCATGAATCACCGCGCCGACGGGCCGTGCTTCGGACCAACATCTTTTCCGAAGAGGCATTTAATGCCTTCAATTCGGGGGACGCATACATCCGAGCTGCTCAAGGCAGGCTTGCCCGAGCGATGGACCAGTATACCAAAGATATACAGGTAAGAAAATTTGATAAGCATGTATAGCAGTAGCCCCTAAGACTTGAAATGGTTGGAACAACTATTTTAAGGATCAATTTATACACAGGTCCTTGTAAATAAGAATGAACAATTGGCTCGGGAGTTGGAGGAATGCAAGGCCCAGCTGAGGGACACGGTTGTCAAGTTAGAGGAATCCCAGAAGGCCTCATCTGGTAACTTTTGTCTCAAGTGTACGAAGATGCACCAGTTAGTAAATGGTTGGTATAACAAGTCTAACAGAAAATTCTGTAGGCAATCCTGGGGTGAATCCGGAGGGCGTAAGAGATGACGACTCGCATCTCAAAAGGCAGCTAAAGGCTGGCGAGCGCATTCTTACGCAAGTTAGGCAGGAGAAGAACAATCTTCAAGATGCCAATGTCTGGCTGGACGTGGAATTAAAATATGTCCGCGCCCAGCTGGCAGACTCCGTGAAGGAGAACAAACGGCTTTGACGCGGCATTTATGGTTTGTGCCTAGACGAACTATATGATAGTTCGGCGAGGAAGTATATTGAAAGAATTTTGCTTGCAGGAATGTTAACGGGTCGCCCTGAGGAGGAGATGCCCTCATCTGCAAGTGATTTACTGCAAGACCTCTCGTAACTGCACGAGTGAGCTCAGCAAGTGATGGAGGGTGTTGCTCAGGCCTTGTGGCCATCAAGCTTACTGCCGAATGGCATGGGGGATCTTGTGGATATGCTTCAAGGAGCACGGCGGCGCTTCCGATTGTGGAAGATGTCAGCTGGCCGGCAAGGTGCAAGAGAAGCCTGGGCTATGGTGAAGACGCGCTACACCAAGCTGGACCCGAACCATATGGCCGAAGTAGGACCGGCGGGGCCCGATGGGCAAGAAATTCCCGTGAGTCTGGTATATGACCAGGTAGCGTTAGCTGCCAAGTATTCTCAACAGGATTGTAAGCTAGATAGCATGTTGGATGGTATAGAGGAGGAATATAGTCAGTCCAAGTGACTATGTAATTCAATGGACATAATTAGTCCCTAGCCGGACTAAAATCATTTGTCGTGGCGGACCTTTTCGCTTCAGCCCCCGGATCCTACAGTCCGGGGTGTGTCCGAATACCCACTCAGTTATACAAAACTGGGGTATGCGTGGAAACCAGACGTAGGGGTCATAAATGCTTGAACAGACAAGTACCCAACTAGTTATGTTATATTACATGGATAGTAAGAAACATCTTCCAGGGAGAATAGTTCCGTGAGGGGTTCCTTTCCCTGGGTACGCATGCGATAATGCACATGTCTGGACTGCGGACGATGGCGCAGGATACAAGACTTCTGGGGATTTACATTGTAATAAATGAATACATCTTTTGTTCACCGACCGAATATTCTCTTAAGGAAGCTAGCTTTCGGCTTCACCTAGTCTGAGGTACACATCCGGCTGAACCGGTAGTAACAATCGTAGAGGTGCTCCCCTTATGCCCTAGCCGAATTAACGGGAATGTAGGGCATAAACACAAGAGCCAGGCAACCCAGCTTGGCCACATCTTAAGTCATATCGATGCATATAATGGTGAAGAAAAGGCACATATGGGAAAAGAAACGCATATGTGATGGGCTAAAAGCCTTTAGAGTAATTATTTTTAGCTTCCGTATAGGAAGCCCCCAGGTATTGCTTACACACATAGTGCGGCCGGAGTGATCCGAAAGTTCGTACTTTTTGAAATACTTTGTGTGAAGAAGAAGAAAGGTCGAGAAAGGAAAAGGGATGGAGCATAAATAAAAGGAAGGGAGTAAGGGGACGAACATTGAGTTCGGCGTTAGGCACAGAATCTCCGGAGTCTGGCCGCGTTCCATGGGTTCGGCTCGAGTCTGTTATCGGATGCATTACGTAAGCGGTACGCTCCTCCATTGAGAACTTTGTCAATGACGAAGGGACCTTCCCACTTGGGTTTGAGCTTGTCCTTCTTCTCCAGTAGGCGTAGAACGAGCTCGCCAATATTGTAAGTTTTGGCCCGCACTTCTTTGCTTTGATATCGTCGATCCTGTTGCAGATAGAATGCGGAGCGGGATTTTGCGACGTCGCACTCCTCCTCCAGGGCATCCAAGTTATCCTGCTGATCTAACTCGGCTTCCTTATCTTCGTACATGCGTACGCATGGCGAATCATGTATTATGTTGTAGGGTAGTACTGCTTCCGCGCCGTATACCATAAAAATGGTGTATATCCGGTGGTGCGATTCAGCGTGGTCCACAGCTCCCAGAGTACGGAGTCAAGCTCTTCGACCCAGTGCGTATCCGACTCTATCAAGGACCGCACTAGTCTGGGTTTAATGCCACTCATGATGAGACCATTTGCCTGCTCTACCTGGCCGTTTGTTTGGGGATGGTAGACGGAAGCGTAATCAAGCTTAATGCCCATTTTTCCGCACCAAGTTTTCACTTCATCGGCTGTGAAATTTGAGCCATTGTCAGTTATGATGCTGTGGGGGACACCGTATCGGTGTACGACCCTGGATATGAAGTCTATTACTGGTCCGGATTCGGCCGTTTTGACTGGTTTGGCTTCTATCCATTTGGTTAACTTGTCCACCATGACTAATAAGTATTTTTTCTTATGGCTTCCCCCTTTAAGAGGTCCGACCATATCCAGCCCCCAGACTGCAAAGGGCCAAGTTATGGGGATTGTTTGGAGAGCGGTAGGGGGCATATGACTCTGATTGGCGAAGAGCTGGCAACCGACGCAATGTTGGACAAGGTCCTGTGTGTCTGCTCGGGCCGTCGGCCAATAGAAGCCTGTACGGAAGTCCTTGCTGACTAGTGCTCGAGCCGTGGTGTGGTGCCCGCCCAGTCCGGCATGGATTTCAGCCAAGAGTTGCCGCCCTTCCTCTTCGGAGATGCACCTTTGGAGCACTCCGGTCGCGCTTTTCTTATAGAGTTCCCCTTCATGGACTTTGTAAGCTTTAGAACGCCGCACGATGCAGCGTGCTTCATTTTGGTCTTCGGGGAGCTCCTGCCTATTTAGGTAGGCCAAGAAAGGCGCGGTCCACGGGGTGATTACAGCCATGATTTTGTGGGCCAAAGATGTTATTTCGGTGGTAGAGCCTCCGATTATGTCTGATAGTTCGGAATCTGGGTGTGTATTCGGATCCGTGCTAGTATTGCCGGACTCCCCTTCCCATACCATAGATGGCTTGAACAGTCTTTCCAGGAATATGTTAGGTGGGACAGGGTCGCGCTTAGCACCGATGTGGGCGAGGATATCCGCCGCTTGATTGTTTTCTCGAGCCACATGGTGGAATTCGAGCTCCTCGAACCGAGCTGACATTTTGAGGACGGCATTACGGTAGGCCGCCATTTTCGGATCCTTGGCATCGAAGTCTCCGTTTATTTGTGATATTGCGAGGTTTGAATCCTCGCGCACTTCTAGGCGTTGAATGCCCATAGAGACGGCCATCCGAAGACCGTGCAACAGAGCCTCGTATTTGGCTGCATTGTTGGAGTCTGTGTATAATATTTGTAGGACGTACTGGACCGTGTCTCCGGTGGGAGACGTCAGGACTACACCTGCTCCCAATCCGGCCAGCATTTTAGAGTCGTCGAAGTGCATGATCCAGTTAGAGTACGCGCCGTACTCTTTAGGGAGTTTGGCTTCTGTCCATTCGGCGATAAAGTCAGCTAGTACTTGCGACTTGATGGCCCGCCGTGGCTTGTATGTTATGTGGAACGGAAGGAGCTCGGTGGCCCACTTAGCGATCTGGCCCGTAGCATCACGGTTATTTATTATGTCGTTGAGTGGTACTTTGGAGGCCACCGTAATCAAACACTCTTGAAAGTAGTGTCGTAGCTTCCGGGATGCCATGAAGACCGCGTATGCTATTTTTTGATAGTGTGGGTATCGGGATTTGCATGGGGTGAGGACCGTGGATAGGTAATAAACCGGCTTCTGGAGCGGGAATTTGTATCCATCAACCTCTGTTCGACGACGAGCACTTTGCTTACAACTTGATGTGTTGCAGCTATGTACATCAGCATAGGTTCGCCAATATTTGGCGCTGTTAGGACTGGATTACTGGCCAATAAGGTCTTTATTTTGTCGAGTCCGGCCGCGGCTGCATCCGTCCACATGAAGTGTTCGGTGCGCCGAAGAAGGCGGTAAAGAGGTAATGCCTTTTCTCCTAACCTGGAGATAAAGCGGCTCAGAGCAGCCACGCATCCAGCTAATTTCTGGATGTGTTTGAGGTCTGTTGGTATAGTCAACTGCGACAGAGCTCGAATTTTTTCCGGATTCACTTCAATTCCTCTATTGGAAACAATGAAGCCCGGCAGTTTCCCAGAGGGGACGCCGAAAACACATTTTTCCGGGTAGAGCTTGATGTCATATGTTCGGAGGTTGTCGAACATAAGCCTCAAGTCATCTATTAGGGTTTCAACATGTCTTGTTTTTATGACCATGTCGTCTACATATTCCTCCACTATTTTGCCTATTTGCTTTTCCAGGCATGTTTGAATCATGCGTTGGTAGGTTGCGCCGGCGTTCTTAAGCCCGAAAGGCATAGTGTTGAAGCAAAAAGGGCCATATGGCGTTATGAAAGCTGTTGCAGCTTGGTTAGACTCTGCCATCTTTATTTGATGATATCCAGAGTATGCGTTGAGGAAACATAGCGAGTCATGTCCTGCTGTGGCGTCGATGATTTGATCGATGCGAGTGAGGGGAAAGGGATCCTTGGGGCAAGCCTTGTTGAGGTCTTTGAAGCCGACGCATAGGCGCCAGGCTTTGTCCTTCTTTGGTACCATTACCAGATTTGCCCCAATCCAGATGCTTGATATCTCTGATGAATCCGGCCTCGAGTAGCTTGGCTAGCTCTTCCCCCATGGCTTGCCGTTTGGGCTCTGAGAACCGCCTTAGAGTCTGCTTGACAGGTTTGTACCCTTTTAGTATATTGAGGCTGTGTTCGGCTAGTCTGCGTGGGATGCCCGGCACGTCCGATGGGTGCCAGGCGAAAATGTCCCAATTCTTGCATAAGAAGTCTCGCAGTGCGGCGTCCATCGCGGGGCTCAACTGTGTCCCGATGGAAGCTATCTTCGTGGGGTCTGTTGGATGGACTTGGAATTTGACTATCTCGTCCGCGGGTTTAAATGAGGTGGACTTGGGTCGCTTGTCCAGTATCACGTCGTCCCTGTCCACGATGGCCCACAGTGTTGTTAATTCTTCGGCTGCTAGGGCTTTGGATAATGCTTCCAGGGCTAATGCTGCTGTTTTGTTTTCAGCACGAAGTGCGACGTCCGGATCACTGGCTACAGTGATGATTCCATTGGGTCCGGGCATTTTAAGCTTCATGCACCCGTAATGGGGTATAGCTTGAAAGCTTGTAAACGCGTCCCACCCTAGAAGGGCGTGGTATCTGCTACTAAAAGGAGCCACTTGGAATGTGATTTCTTCGGACCTATAATTCTCCGGGGTGCCGAATACCACATCGAGTGTGATTTTTCCCGCACACCACGCTTCCCGACTAGGAATAATTCCCCTGAAGGTTGTGCCACTTTGTTCAATGTGGCTTTTATCAATTTCCATCTTGTTGAGTGTTTCTTCATAGATCAAATTTAATCCGCTTCCGTCGTCCATGAGTACATTAGTGAGCCGGAAGCCGTCCACGATTGGGCTAAGGACCAGAGCGGCTGGTGCCCAGACAGTCTGGATCGAGGTTCATCACTGGCATTAAAAGTTAGAGCAGTGTCATTCCAGGGGTTTATTTTTGCCACATGGCAAATTTCAGTGGAGCTTCGATGAGCTCGCTTGCGCCTATTGTTTGAGGCAAAAGTCTCGAAGACTGTTAGTACCGTATTGTGTTCATTGGAGGGATGTTGTTCTGCTTTATGGCTTGCAAGAAGATCCTCGCCACTTTTTGCAACCTGCCGGAGTATCCAACATGCCCTAAGGCTATGAGTTGGTGTTGTATATGGAGTACTGTGGAGCTTACATGGCCCATTGAGCCATTCTTCCAATACGGTTCCCCGCCCTGGGCGGGCTTTGGTTTCCTGGGGATTGGATCGGCCGACTTACGAGAGTTCGCCCGTTTGGTTCAGACCAAGGTTTTGGTGAGAGCCGGACTATCCCAAAATTGTGTTTGGGTTTTCCAGGCGCTTTCCATCGCACAGTACTTCTGTACTATGGTTGCCAAGTCCGCAAAGTGTACTATGTCACGGCGACTTGTAGCATTAAGGATTCCTTTGTTCGTGCAATTTTTGCAGAAAAGTGAGACTACGTCCTGTTGGAAATATGTCCTAGAGGCAATAATAAAATGGTTATTATTATATTTCTTTGTTCATGATAATTGTCTATTATTCATGCTATAATTGTGTTATCCGGAAATCATAATACATGTGTGAATATATAGACCACAACACGTCCCTAGTGAGCCTCTAGTTGACTAGCTTGTTGATCAAAGATAGTCATGGTTTCCTGACTATGGACATTGGATGTCATTGATAACGGGATCACATCATTAGGAGAATGATGTGATGGACAAGACCCAATCCTAAGCATAGCACAAGATCGTGTAGTTCGTTTCGCTAGAGCTTTTCCAAATGTCAAGTATCATTTCCTTAGACCATGATATTGTGCAACTCCCGGATACCGTAGGAGTGCTTTGGGTGTGCCAAACGTCACAACGTAACTGGGTGACTATAAAGGTGCACTACAGGTATCGCCGAAAGTGTCTGTTGGGTTGGCACGAATCGAGACTGGGATTTGTCACTCCGTATGACGGAGAGGTATCTCTGGGCCCACTCGGTAATGCATCATCATAATGAGCTCAATGTGACCAAGTGTCTGATCACGGGATCATGCATTACGGTACGAGTAAAGTGACTTGCCGGTAACGAGATTAAACGAGGTATTGGGTTACCGACGATCGAATCTCGGGCAAGTAACGTACCGATTGACAAAGGGAATTGTATACGGGATTGATTGAATCCTCGACATCGTGGTTCATCCGATGAGATCATCGAGGCGCATGTGGGAGCCAACATGGGTATCCAGATCCCGCTGTTGGTTATTGACCGGAGAGGCGTCTTGGTCATGTCTGCATGTCTCCCGAACCCGTAGGGTCTACACACTTAAGGTTCGGTGACGCTAGGGTTGTTCAGATATTAGTATGCAGTAACCCAAAAGTTGTTCGGAGTCCCGGATGAGATCCCGGACGTCACGAGGAGTTCCGGAATGGTCCGGAGGTGAAGATTTATATATAGGAAGTTCCGTTTCGGCCATCGGGAATGTTTCGAGGGTCACCGGTATTGTACCGGGACCACCGGAAGGGTCCCGGGGATCCACAGGGTGGGGCCACCTATCCCGGAGGGCCCCATGAGCTGAAGTGGGAGGGGAACCAGCCCCTGGTGGGCTGGTGCGCCCCCCTTGGGCCCCCCTGCGCATAGGGTTGGAAACCCTAGGGGTGGGGGGCGCCTCACTTGCCTTGGGGGGCAAGCCACCCCCTTGGTGTCACACCCTGCATTTTGTAACACTTCATTTGCATTAATAAAGCATGAAAATTTGGACCAATAAAAACTTTTGCATTATTTGGCTTTTATTTGGAGTTGGTTTTCTCTCTGTGCTTCTTTTCTAGTGCTCTTTAAAGTCAACTACTCCACCATCTATATTTCATCTCCTTGCCCCCAAACTTCTGCCCAATGATCATGCCATGTGTATAGTGCAATATAGAATTTTCTTACAAAAATAATTTGGCCAAAAAGTATTTTCTAAGTTTAGTTTTCCAAAAACCCCTGAATTGAGGTTTGCACTGCAAGTACTTGATTTGGGTTATTAAAAATATTTCAAAGGGTATATTTGAATCCTATTAGGTGTAGGACTCCAATAAACCACAAAAATATAATTTTAAAAGTTGTTCTACTATTTTATTTAAAAGCTTTTTCTTAAGGCCAGAAATGGTCTTTAATAGGGAAAAATTATTTTATTGTTTTAAAAATATTTGACAAAAATTAGGGAAACTCGGTGGACATATATTTTCCATATATAAGAGTTTCAACACATGGTCATGTTCAAAATATTGGTCAAATCCCTCAAAAACCCTTTCTGGATATTTCAAGCTTTTGAAATATTTACAAAGGAAATATTCTCCAAAAATTCCAAGAAAATTCTATCATCTCACATATGACATACTTGATGATCTTGACAAGTCTCATGTCATGGAGAATAGTATAACCCCATTAAATCCCCTCAAAACTATCTCTGTCCATTTTGAAGTTTGAGCAACTTTACATTGCCAAACATATCCAAATGTTCTCAAACTTTGTGAACATGCTCCAATGGTCTAATAATACATCTAGACCAAATGGCACAGGTTGGAGAAGAAGATATCCTGGTCAAGGTGCCTCAAAACCTTCTCTGACCAGAATCAAATTTGAACTATTTTGTACTACCAACTTTTTCTCCATGACCTCAACTTTTGTGAGCCTGATCACATGACTAAATAAGGCCACCACACTAAGTGGTGCATCAAGGAGAGGTGATCTACTCAACTGGATCTACACAAATCCATTCCTACCAATTTTTAGGGTTTGCAAAAGTTGCATTGGCAACTTTGTCCAAATAAGTTCAAAATGGGTGGAAGGCCCTAATTAAGTGTGGAATCCCACCCTGTGGAGTATCATGGCCAGTGGAAGTCATTAGCTTGCCCAAAACATCACCAAACACCTTCTGGCAGAATTTTGGAATGCAAATTCCAGCCCCTTCCACTAATCTCCTTGAGCCCATCTTTTTACCACAATCCCTCCTCGTTTCCCTCTGCAACTTGGATGCTTTTATGCCCGAGGAAGCAATGATGAGGGAGGGGGAAACCCCATTTGTCTTCTCTGGACAACAGCTTCTCCCCTCTCTCTCAGCCTCCATCTCTCCCCTCGGCTCTCCAGGGCATCCAAGGCCCGTTTCAGCTTTTGCCCACACCCCCTGCAGCCGCCAGACACTAGTGGACGCGCGCGGACGCGGAAAAGCCGCGGATGCCGGCCAAAGTCGCGCTCTGGAGTGCCCGGTAGGACACCGACCGTTGACGCCGCGCCTGCCGACCACCTCGAGCTTCCCCCGCGCGCCAGTCGATGCCCCTCGACGTCCGCTCCACGCCAGCAGGCCACCCACTTGCTCCCGCGCCCTCCTCTCTCTCCTGCAGCTCGCGCCAGAACGCCGCCCCACTCGGCCAATGCTCGCGCCACTCCTGTGGCCCGCGTGCAGCTCGCCCCACTCCGTCTCTCTCCCCCTGGCACCCTACACCACTCCCACGAACACCCCCGAGCTCTTCATTCCCTCTCTAACGGCCACCCGAGCCAATCCCGCGGGCACCCGTAGGCCACGCCTACGGTGGACCTCGGCCAGCCCATATAAGGCGACCCTGAGCCCCTCTTTCGCTCCCTGTCGCCCCCCCACACTCCAAATCGACCTCCCGTACCACCCATTCATCTCCAGAACCGCCCGAGCTCGAGATCGAGCTCGAGCTCCGCCGCCTCGGCTCGTTGGCGTTCGCGCGGTACAGGCCTCCTCCGCCTCCGTTTCTTCTCGATCTGGAACCGCGCGGCCACGCTGACCCTTTCCCCTCTCTTTCCCACTCTTTTTGCAGCCGGGAACGGCCGGATTCATAGACGCCCGAAGCACCTCCGCTGCGTGACCTCGTCGCCGGCGAACCAGGCTGCTCCGGCGACCGTCTCCACCACCACCCGAACGGTGACTCCGCCCCGAGTCCAACGGTACCACCCGCGCACCTTCCCGTGCTCTGTATCGCCGCCGGCGAGCTCGTCGCTGCCTCTGGCCGGAGGTAGACGACAACGGCCGTGGGGCCAGCCCGTCAGCCTCACGCCCTGACGGGTGGGATCCACCCGTCAGGTTTAAAACGCGCGCGCGCGCGCACCGGTTCGCCCGTTGGCTGAAGGCGCATTTCGCCTTTACGCCTTCGACGTGGCGGCCCGCGTGGGATGGTTTCCCCTCTGGGCCTGCTGCCCGTGGCCTCTCTAGCCCAGTGGCACAGCGCCACCTCTACCCAGCCGCAAGAAGCCGGAGGTTCTGCTGAGGCAGGAGTCAGCCAGAACCAAGCCCAAGGACAGACTCCACCACCGCCACCTCCTCCAAACATGGACATGGCCCAGCTTCTCCAAGCCTTCTGAGAGGAGCGCCAAGCCAACACTGCAGCCCTCCAGATGATTGCTCAAGCTGTCAATCGCCAGCCGGCGGGACACGGCCATGGACGTTCCACGCTGGTGGAGTTCAAGAAGCATGCACCACCCACCTTCATTGGACTGCTGAACCCTTGGATGCAGACGACTGGGTCCGCACCATTGAGGAACTGTTGGCGCTGGTCGGATGCACTGAGGACCGTGAGAAGGTGGCATATGCTGCCCACTGTCTCGGGGGAACTGCCAGAGCTTGGTGGGATGGATTCAAGGCTATGCATGCGAAGCAAAACATCACTTGGGATAACTTCAAGACAGAATTCCGCAAGGCCCACATTCCTTCTGGAATCATGGCCATCAAGAAGCGTGAGTTCCGAGCCCTGAAGCAAGGTAGTAGCACTGTCAAGGAGTACATGCAGAAGTTCAGTGTTCTCTCAAGGTATGCCCCTGAGGATGTCAACACTGATGCTGCCAAAAAGGAGCGCTTCATGGAAGGCCTTAACCAGACTCTGCAGTACTCGCTTGTTGTGTGTGACTATCCGACCTTTCCTGATCTGGTGAACAAGGCACTCATGATTGAGGACAAGCGACGTGCTTTGGATGACACTCGTAAGCGCAAGATGATCAGCAACGGTAGCTCCAGCAACCAGAAGCCTCGCCCGTGGCAGCCAGCTCCGGTCAAGCCAACCTATCAGCAACCAAGAGCTCCTGCACCCCGCACCAACTATCCACCTCAGCAGTATGCCAACCCCAGGCCAGCTTACAACAACCCCATAACAATGCTGGCAAGAGCGTCATCCCCAACCAAGTCACTTGCTTTGGATGTGGACAGCCAGGACATTACTCCAAGAATTGCCCCAACAAGAAGCCCGACGCCCCGCGCCCCAATGCGCAGAACCCAGGACAAGGCCATGGAATGCCACTAAGGAACCAAGCTCCCCGCAACCTGCCCAACAACGGCAGGGGTCGTGCGAATCATGTCACTGCAGAAGAAGCCTAGGAAGACCTGGACGTCGTGTTGGGTACGTTCCTTGTCAATTCAGCACCCGCAACTGTTTTGTTTGATTCTGGAGCCACGCATTCATTTGTCACCCAAAGTTTTGCATTAAAAAGTGGCATGACCCCTACACCCCTGAATAACCCTATGGTGGTACAAACCCCCGGAGCAGAGATGAGAGCCAAGATAGGATGTAAAGGAGTCGGGGTTGTCATTAATGAGGTAGACTTCCTAGCAGACCTTATCATCCTGAAATCACAAGGCTTGGACGTGATCTTGGGAATGGATTGGCTCAGCAAGCACCAAGGCTTGATAGATTGCGCCAACCAGACTGTCACTGTGGCCAATGACGAAGGAGTCGAAGTAAAATTTGCCTCCAACCCCTCCTCTACTCAAGCCAACCAAGTCAACTGTCTGACTGAAGTTGGATTGGAGCAAGTGCCGGTAGTAAGCGAATATCCCGATGTTTTTCCTGATGAGCTACCAGGAATGCCTCCTGACCGAGACATTGAGTTCATCATCGAGCTCATACCCGGAGCAGGACCCATCTATAAGAAGCCTTATAGAATGGGATCGGAAGAGTTAGCTGAATTGAAGAAGCAACTCGAAGAGCAGTTGAGGAAGGGATTTATTCGCCCTAGCGCCTCCCCTTGGGGATCACCTGTTCTGTTTGTGGCAAAGAAGGACGGTACCATCCGCTTGTGCATTGACTACTGCTCCCTCAATGAAGTTACAATCAAGAACAAGTACCCACTTCCCAAGATTGAAGACCTGTTTGATCAACTCAATGGGGCCAAGGTGTTCTCCAAGATCGACCTCAGATCTGGGTACTACCAACTGAAAATCAGACCCCAAGATATTCCGAAGACGGCATTTGTAATCAGATATGGCCTGTATGAGTGCACGGTCATGTCCTTTGGATTGACCAATGCCCCGGCTTACTTCATGTATCTCATGAATAAGGTCTTCATGGAGTATTTGGACAAGTTTGTCGTTGTCTTCATTGATGACATTCTTGTCTTCTCGAAGTCGGAAGAAGAGCACGAGCAACACTTGAGGATGGTCCTAGACAAGCTTCGAGAGCACCAACTGTATGCCAAGTTCAGCAAGTGTGAATTCTGGCTGCGTGAAGTTGGGTTCTTGGGTCATGTTTTAACTGAAGAGGGATTGTCAGTCGATCCCGCTAAGATTGAAGCCGTGACTGAATGGCAATCCCCAAGCAATGTGAAGGAAGTCAGAAGCTTCCTCGGACTCGCGGGATATTACCGCAAGTTTGTTGAAGGATTCTCAAGCATTGCCCGACCCATGACTCAGCTCTTGAAGAAGGACAAGAAGTTCGAGTGGACGCCGAAGTGCGAAGAGAGCTTCCAGGAGCTGAAGAAGAGACTGACCACTGCCCCAGTTCTGGCCACGCCAGATATACACAAGGAATTCGTGATATATTGTGATGCGTCAAGAACCGGACTGGGAGGTGTTCTGATGCAAGAAGGCAGAGTCGTAGCTTACCTTTCAAGGCAACTACGACCTCATGAAGAGAACTATGCTACTCATGACATTGAGCTAGCAGTAGTGGTTCATGCCCTAAAGACATGGCGACATTACCTCTTGGGGAAACGATGTGAGATATACATGGATCACAAAAGTCTGAAGTATATTTTCACTCAAAGGGAATTGAACATGAGGCAAAGGAGATTGCTAGAATTGATCAAAGATTATGACCTCAGTGTTCAATACCACCCTGGAAAGGCTAATGTGGTAGCAGATGCATTGAGCAGGAAGGCTTACTCCTTGAATGCTATGCTTAAGGACAAGCTACCCGCCTTGTATGAAGAACTTGAAAGCTTCGGGTTGGAACTGGTTGCACCAGGATTCTTGGCCAACCTCGAAGTTAGGCCTACCTTGATGGATGTTATTAAGGAAGCTCAAAAGGGACACGAATCTATTGAAGGCATCAAGAGGAAGATCAAGGCAGGCAAAGCCCCAGGATTCTCAGAGGATGGGGAAGGAATTGTGTGGTTTGGGAATCGCATCTGCGTGCCCAACAAGGTTGAGCTCAAGAATCTGATCTTGCAAGAAGCTCATGACACCCCGTATTCCATCCACCCTGGAGGAACCAAGATGTATCAAGACCTAAGGGAAAGATTTTGGTGGCACGGGATGAAAAGGGAGATTGCCACCTATGTTGCGAAGTGTGATGTATGTCATAGAGTCAAGGCTGAATATCAGCGACCTGCTGGATTGCTCCAACCACTCAAGGTTCCCGAGTGGAAATGGGATAAAGTCGGTATGGATTTCATCACTGGACTACCTAGGTCAAACAAGGGACATGACTCCATCTGGGTCATAGTCGATCATTTGACCAAAGTAGCCCACTTCATTCCTGTTAAGACTACCTATAGTGGCAACCAGCTAGCAACTCTATACATCAACAGAATCGTAAGCCTTCATGGTGTTCCCAAGGAGATTGTGTCAGATCGAGGAACCCAGTTTACCTCAAGGTTCTGGAAGAAGTTCCAGGAGGCCATGGGGACCAAGTTGTCCTTCAGCACTGCTTTCCACCCATAGACCGGAGGTCAGACAGAACGAGTGAATCAGATACTCGAAGACATGCTCCGAGCCTGTGTCTTAGCATATGGAGCTAAGTGGGAAGATTGCCTCCCTTTCGCCGAGTTCTCTTACAACAACAGTTATCAGTCAAGCCTTCAGATGGCACCATTTGAAGTGTTATATGGACGGAAGTGCCGCACACCCCTCAACTGGTCGGAGACCGGAGAAGGACTTGTCTTTGGCCCCGATATCCTCCGTGAGGCAGAAGAGCAAGTTCAGCTAGTCAGAGAGCGACTGAAGACCGCCAAGTCAAGGCAGAAGAGCTATGCTGACGCTCGTCGCCGACTAGTAGACTTCCAAGTCGGAGACCATGTATACTTGCGAGTGACTCCTCTTAAGGGAACAAAGCGTTTCCACGTTAAGGGAAAGCTCGCACCAAGGTTTATCGGTCCCTTCGAGATCACCGCACGACAAGGAGAAGTGGCTTACCAATTGGAACTGCCACCTGAACTATCCGATGTGCACAACGTATTCCACGTGTCACAACTCCGGAAGTGTCTCCAAGTTCTAGACAAGCCTGATCTTTACAAGGACGTCAATCACCAAGCCATTGACCTTCAGCCTGATTTGACTTACCGTGAAAGGCCCATCTGCATTCTGGATGAGGCCAAGCGACACACTCGAAGCCGCACCATCAAGTACTTCAAGGTCCAATGGAGCAACCACTCTGAAGCAGAAGCAACTTGGGAGCGTGAAGACTACCTTAGATCCAAGTTTCCGTATCTCTTTAAATCCTAGTTTAGGAATCTCGGGGACGAGATTCTTGTAAGGGGGGGTGGGTCTGTCACACCCTGCATTTTGTAACACTTCATTTGCATTAATAAAGCATGAAAATTTGGACCAATAAAAACTTTTGCATTATTTGGCTTTTATTTGGAGTTGGTTTTCTCTCTGTGCTTCTTTTCTAGTGCTCTTTAAAGTCAACTACTCCACCATCTATATTTCATCTCCTTGCCCCCAAACTTCTGCCCAATGACCATGCCATGTGTATAGTGCAATATAGAATTTTATTACAAAAATAATTTGGCCAAAAAGTATTTTCTAAGTTTAGTTTTCCAAAAACCCCTGAATTGAGGTTTGCACTGCAAGTACTTGATTTGGGTTATGAAAATATTTCAAAGGGTATATTTGAATCCTATTAGGTGTAGGACTCCCATAAACCTCAAAAATATAATTTTAAAAGTTGTTCTACTATTTTATTTAAAAGATTTTTCTTAAGGCCAGCAATGGTCTTTAATAGGGAAAAATTATTTTATTGTTTTAAAAATATTTGACAAAAATTAGGGAAACTCAGTGGACATGTATTTTCCATATATAAGAGTTTCAACACATGGTCATGTTCAAAATATTGGTCAAATCCCTCAAAAACCCTTTCTGGATATTTCAAGCTTTTGAAATATTTACAAAGGAAATATTCTCCAAAAATTCCAAGAAAATTCTATCATCTCACATATGACATCCTTGATGATCTTGACAAGTCTCATGTCATGGAGAATAGTATAACCCCATTAAATCCCCTCAAAACTATCTCTGTCCATTTTGAAGTTTGAGCAACTTTACATTGCCAAACATGTCCAAATGTTCTCAAACTTGGTGAACATGCTCCAATGGTCTAATAATGCATCTAGACCAAATGGCACAGGTTGGAGAAGAAGATATCCTGGTCAAGGTGCCTCAAAACCTTCTCTGACCAGAATCAAATTTGAACTATTTTGTACTACCAACTTTTTCTCCATGACCTCAACTTTTGTGAGCCTGATCACATGACTAAATAAGGCCACCACACTAAGTGGTGCATCAAGGAGAGGTGATCTACTCAACTGGATCTACACAAATCCATTCCTGCCAATTTTTAGGGTTTGCAAAAGTTGCATTGGCAACTTTGTCCAAATAAGTTCAAAATGGGTGGAAGGCCCTAATTATGTGTGGCATCCCACCCTGTGGAATATCATGGCCAGTGGAAGTCATTAACTTGACCAAAACATCACCAAACACCTTCTGGCAGAATTTTGGAATGCAAATTCCAGCCCCTTCCACTAATCTCCTTGAGCCCATCTTTTTACCACAACCCCTCCTCGTTTCCCTCTGCAACTTGGATGCTTTTCTGCCCGAGGAAGCAATGATGAGGGAGGGGGAAACCCCATTTGTCTTCTCTGGACAACAGCTTCTCCCCTCTCTCTCAGCCTCCATCTCTCCCCTCGGCTCTCCAGGGCATCCAAGGCCCGTTTCAGCTTTTGCCCACACCCCCTGCAGCCGCCAGACACTAGTGGACGCGCGCGGACACGGAAAAGCCGCAGATGCCGTCCAAAGTCGCGCTCTGGAGCGCCCGACAGGACACCGACCGTTGACGCTGCGCCTCCCGACCACCTCGAGCTTCCCCCGCGCGCTAGTCGATGCCCCTCGACGTCCGCTCCACGCCAGCAGGCCGCCCACTTGCTCCCGCGCCCTCCTCTCTCTCCTGCAGCTCGCGCCAGAACGCCACCCCGCTCGGCCAATGCTTGCCCCACTCCTGTGGCCCGCGTGCAGCTCGCCCAACTCCGTCTCTCTCCCCCTGGCACCCTACACCACTCCCACGAACACCCCCGAGCTCTTCATTCCCTCTCTAACGGCCACCCGAGCCGATCCCGCGGGCACCCATAGGCCACGCCTACGGTGGACCTCGGCCAGCCCATATAAGGCGACCCCGAGCCCCTCTTTCGCTCCCTGTCGCCCCCCACACTCCAAATCGACCTCCCGTACCACCCATTCATCTCCAGAACCGCCCGAGCTCGAGATCGAGCTCGAGCTCCGCCGCCTCGGCTCGTCGGCGTTCGCGCGGTACAGGCCTCCTCCGCCTCCGTTTCTTCTTGATCTAGAACCGCGCGGTCACGCTGACCCTTTCCCCTCTCTTTCCCACTCTTTTTGCAGCCGGGAACGGCCGGATTCATCGATGCCCGAAGCACCTCCGCCGCGTGACCTCGTCGCTGGCGAACCAGGCTGCTCCGGCGACCGTCTCCACCACCACCCGAACGGCGACTCCGCCCCGAGTCCAACGGTACCACCCGCGCACCTTCCCGTGCTCTATATCGCCGCCGGCGAGCTCGTCGCTGCCTCTGGCCGGAGGTAGACGATGACGGCCGTGGGGCCAGCCCGTTAGCCTCACGCCCTGACGGGTGGGATCCACCCGTCAGGTTTAAAACGCGCGCGCGCGCGCACTGGTTCGCCCGTCTGCTGAAGGCGCATTTCGCCTTTACGCCTTCGACGTGGCGGCCCGCGTGGGCTGGTTTCCCTCTGGGCCTGCTGCCCGTGGCCTCTCTGGCCCAGTGGCACAGCGCCACTTTTCTTTTTCTTTTTCTGTCTCCTTTCCAAAAATTCCACAGGGCAAAATATTTGTCCAAATGAAATATTTCCAACTCCTAAAATCTCAGAATAATCCCACCTATTTATTGATGTAACTTTCATGCACATCCATTACACCTTTTTGCTCTGTTCAAATTTAAATTCAAATTTGAACAATAAAACCTCTGTTTGAAAATCCACAACTCTGTTTCCCTAGCTCCAAATTCAAAACCAAGAATTTTCCCCTTCCTAGTTTTCCTCCTAGTATTTTACAAAAATAAGTTGACATTTTTCTGAGCACTTTGACTTTTCTGTTTTTATTATTGTCTTATTTTCCCGTTATTTTCTTGCAACGTTAGATCCCGTATTTGACGAGGTAGCTGAGGAAGAAGGAGGAGCAGGGCCTGAAGACTTTGAAGACCAAGCCAACCAAGGCAAGCAGCCCTTTTACCATGTCTATGAAACCCTTTCTATGCATGTCATATAGCTCTTTATTATTGTTGCATTGGAATCATGATGAGGTGGTAACCATTTGATGGTTTTCCCCCGTACTTTCTCGTTGATACTTGCATTGTGCATGACCCTACCTTCTTATGAGGGTTATGCCGATGGGAGTAGATAGGATGCTAAGGTAGTGCTACGCAAAAAGGGACGGGTATATGCATGGTGAAGGAGGCAAAGTATTTTCACAAGACTTTTTCGAAAACCCCGTCGGGTGCCACTTATGCCCAAGGGAGATGATGAAATGGGTAACCACTTGATGACGAAGTGGTGTACCGAGGCAAGTGTGTGTGTTGTTTTCGAAAACGGATTAGATTTAAGATTTGTCGACTGACCCAACCTTACATGCGCAACCACTCTACCCTTATATGGGAAAGGGCATTATTGAGTACCTAGACTGATACTAGCTTGGAGCCCGCATTACTAGTGAAGGGGGAGAGTTGGTGCTCTCTCTTGGGACGGGGTCGTGCCAGGTAGGGCGGCCATGACTGTTTTCACAGGGCACCGGACACACCGTTGGTACCCCGTGCCAGTGGTATGTGATAATTATGGGAGCGAGGCTCCAAGAAAGAGTTATGTGAAATGTTGGGCACGGGGGTTACTGCCAATCGAGTGGACTCCATGTTAGTGTCGTCTAGGGAAAGGTAGTGATCGGGTGCTTACCCCGGGTACTTGAGGTATCGCGGGTCGTGGATGACACGGAAGTTCCCCGAATCTTGTGGGTACAGTGTGCAACCTCTGCAGAGTGTAAAACTATTCGAATAGCCGTGTCCACGGTCAGGGACAGTTGGGCGGTGCTGCTTAAACTACATCCAGAGTTTTCAACCGTGTGTGTGTGTGTGATGATAAAACTACTTGGGTCAAGTCAAAGGACTTGACATGTTTGAGATGGGTTGGTGCCCACTCTATTTATGTTGGGTTGGTGCCCACTCTATTTATGTTGATATCTGTAACCTGTCCTCATGGTTACTTGAATTCTCTTGATGCATGTCTTACAAGTTGTTGAACATGTCATTGCACTCAAAACTAGCTTTCTGCACAAATCTACCTATATCATGCATTGTTACATCTTAAACCAAAACATGGGTTGCTTGCGAGTACATTCAAAGTACTCATTGGCTTGCCACTGGTTATTTAATTGACCAGGCATGGAAGAACCGGAGTTTGAAGAAGAGTTCTTTGGAGACGAACATGGGAACTGGGACATTTCCCAGTCAGAATGCCTGTAGGGTTAAGGCTGATGGCATGGGTTCTACTTATCGACGACAATTTCCGCTGCTTATGTTCCATTTGATGTTCAGCCCTTAAGGCTTTATCAATGTAAGACTTGACCATAATGGTCAGAATTTGTGTAAGACGGTATGTATGGATGTAAGACTCTTGTTATTCAGCTTCTGTGTGTTCAGTGAGCATTGATCTCTGGGATCACTGTACACGTGCATTCGGTGATCTCGACTTATGAGTCGGGGTCCCCACACTTGGCCGCCGCCCCTCCTTGGAGATTGGATCTCCTAGGGCCGGCGCCCCCCTTAGGGGCCCTATATATAGTGGGGGGGAGGGAGGGCAGCCGCACCCTAGCCCCTGGCGCCTCCCTCTCCCTCCCGTGACACCTTTTCCTCTCGTAGTGCTTGGCGAAGCCCTGCCGAGATCGCTGATGCATCCACCACCACGCCGTCGTGCTGCTAGATCTCCATCAACCTCTCCTTCCCCCTTGCTGGATCAAGAAGGAGGAGACGTCTTCCCAACCGTACGTGTGTTGAACGCGGAGGTGCCGTCCGTTCGGCGCTAGGATCTCCGGTGATTTGGATCACGACGAGTACGACTCCCTCAACCCCGTTCTCTTGAACGCTTCCGCGCGCGATCTACAAGGGTATGTAGATGAACTCCTCTCTCTCGTTTCTAGATGACTCCATAGATTGATCTTGGTGAAGCGCAGAAAAATTTTATTTTCTGCAACGTTCCCCAACAATGGCATCATGAGCTAGGTCTATGCGTAGTTACTATGCACGAGTAGAACACAAACTTGTTGTGGGCGTAGATGTTGTCAATTTTCTTGCCACTACTAGTCTTATCTTGCTTCGGCGGTATCGTGGGATGAAGCGGCCTGGACCGACCTTACACGTACGCTTACGTGAGACAGGTTCCACCGACTGACATGCACTAGTTGCATAAGGTGGCTAGCGGGTGTCTGGCTCTCCCACTTTAGTTGGAGCGGATTTGATGAAAAAGGTCCTTATGAAGGGTAAATAGAAATTGGCATATCACGTTGTGGTTTTACGTAGGTAAGAAACGTTCTTGCTAGAAACCTATAGAAGCCACGTAAAAACATGCAACAACAATTAGAGGACGTCTAACTTGTTTTTGCAGCTTGTGTCGTGTGATGTGATATGGCCAAAAGGATGTGATGAATGATATATGTGATGTATGAGATTGATCATGTTCTTGTAATAGGAATCACGACTTGCATGTCGATGACTATGACAACCGGCAGGAGCCATAGGAGTTGTCTTTATTTTTGTATGACCTGCGTGTCATGGAACAACGCCATGTAAATTACTTTACTTTATTGCTAACGCGTTAGCCATAGATGTAGAAGTAGTCGTTGGCGTGACAACTTCATGAAGACACAATGATGGAGATCATGATGATGGAGATCATGGTGGCATGCCGGTGACGAATATGATCATGGCGCCCCGAAGATGGAGATCAAAGGAGCAATATGATATTGGCCATATCATGTCACTATTTGATTGCATGTGATGTTTATCATGTTTTACATCTTATTTGCTTAGAACGACAGTAGCTAAAATAAGATGATCCCTCGGAATAATTTCAAGAAAGTGTTCCCCTTAACTGTGCACCGTTGCGAAGGTTCGTTGTTTCAAAGCACCACGTGATGATCGGGTGTGATAGATCCTAACGTTCGAATACAACGGGTGTAAGCCAGATTTACACACGCAATACACTTAGGTTGACTTGACGAGCCTAGCATGTACAGACATGGCCTCGGAACACGGAAGACCGAAAGGTCGAGCATGAGTCATATAGAAGATATGATCAACATGAAGATGTTCACCGATGATGACTAGTCTGTCTCACGTGATGATCGGACATAGCCTAGTTGACTCGGATCATGTTTCACTTAGGTGACTAGAGGGATGTCTGTCTGAGTGGGAGTTCATTGAATAATTTGATTAGATGAACTTAATTACCATGAACTTAGTCTAAAATCTTTACAGTATGTCTTGTAGAATGGCCCACGCTAATGTTGCCCTCAACTTCAACGCATTCCTAGAGAAAACCAAGCTGAAAGATGATGGCAGCAACTATACGGACTGGGTCCGGAACCTGAGGATCATCCTCATAGCTGCAAAGAAAGATTATGTCCTAGAAGCACCGCTAGGTGAAGCGCCCATCCCAGAGAACCAAGACATTATGAACGCTTGGCAGTCTCGTGCTGATGATTACTCCCTCGTTCAGTGCGGCATGCTTTACAGCTTAGAACCGGGGCTCCAAAAGCGCTTTGAGTAACACGGAGCATATGAGATGTTCGAAGAGCTGAAAATGGTTTTCCAAGCTCATGCCCGGTGTCGGTGTCAAAACCGGCGGATCTCGGGTAGGGGGTCCTAAACTGTGCGTCTAGGCGGATGGTAACAGGAGACAAGGGACACAATGTTTTTACCCAGGTTCGGGCCCTCTCGATGGAGGTAAAACCCTACTCCTGCTTGATTAATATTGATGATATGGGTAGTACAAGAGTGGATCTACCACGAGATCAAGGAGGCTAAACCCTAGCCTATGGTATGATTGTTGTAATGGCTGTTCGTCCTACGCACTAAAACCCTCCGGTTTATATAGACACCGGAGAGGGCTAGGGTTACACAGAGTCGGTTACAATGGTAGGAGATCTACATATCCGTATTGCCATGCTTGCCTTCCACGCCAAGGAAAATCCCATCCGGACACGGGACGAAGTCTTCAATCTTGTATCTTCATAGTCTTGGAGTCCGGCCGATGATGATAGTCCGGCTGTCCGCACACCCCCTAGTCCAGGACTCCCTCAGTAGCCCCCGAACCAGGCTTCAATGTGGACGAGTCCAGCGCATATATTGTCTTCGGCGTTGCAAGGCGGGTTCTCCTTCAAATTCCATGTGCCTGCCGAATAGTGTCCGGCACCCTTACAAATGTTGCGCTCCTTGGCTCCCACACCCAATAATGGCCCTCTTCCACGCGTCGCACGAATGTGAAAGACCAGGGTATCTTTTATATTTTTCCCCCTAGCTGCGCAAATAACCTGCCTATAAGAGAGGCAAGAATCCAGATCCAAATCACACCATCTTCCTTCCGCGAGTACTCATCGGAGCGCTTCTGACCAAAAATCCATTCCACCATGGACCGTTGACGCGGCTCCTCCTCTCGCGCTCCCAGCCCTCCGCCAGGAGATTGGAGGAGATGTTCTATTCCGCACAACGAGCTGGTGACGCTCCAAGCGGAGGGATACCTTCCTCCGGCCTTTATGGTCCCGGTCCGAGCCGGGCTGGCGACTTACAAAGGTGGAAAGCAAGCGGAGGCCACCCCTAGTCCCTCCAAAGGGGAGCGGGTGTGCTTCGTCTCTTATCTAATAAGGGGGCTCGGATTTCCCATCCACCCGTTTCTCCGGGGGCTTCTGGAGTTCTACGGACTCCAGCTTCATCACCTCACGCCCGCCTCCATTCTGCACATCGCAGGTTACATAGCTCTTTGCGAGCTGTTCCTGGGAATCGAGCCCCATTTTTCCCTGTGGAAGAGACTGTTTTGCCTCGTACCCCGTTCTCATGAGGGGTCAATATATCAAGTGGGCGGAGCCGAAATATGGCGCATCGCCGGGACCGGATATCTATCCGGAACCCCAAAGAAGGCGTCCGAAGACTGGCCTTTGGAATGGTTTTATGTGGAAGACGCTGGGGGGCTGGGATCGGCCGCGGATCTGGTAAAGATCCTGTCCAGCCTGTACAAGGGGGAGAAAGAGGACTTCCTCTTGACCAGCCCATTGAATGGGTTCTCCATGAATAACCCTCAGAGCTGGGTAAGCGGACGTTTATTCACCCGACCTGTGCTTTCGAAGTTAAGTACCTTACTTTATGGTTTCGACGCAGGAACGGCACCGGAATGTGGAGAGCATACATAGTCCGGCTCCACAACCCGAGGATCTGGGAAGATCCCTTGATCTGGCCTCCGAAGAGGATCCGGACATAAAAGTGGAGCTAATTGACGGGGTGTTCTACCAACTCAGCATGGACAATGCTCTAGTCGCCATCACGGCTGACTACCCCGGCCTAACTCCGGCTTCCCAGGTAATTATGATCGGAGTCCTGACATTATTACTTCATCCTTGCATATTTCTGACCACCGTATACAATGGTGTCTCGCAGGAGGTGCCTTCAAGGCAGGAAGCCGAACCCACGGCAGCTGACCAACAAGGGTCAGTCCGGCCCAGCAGGCGGAAGAGGAGTGCAGTGCGAATCGAAACGTCACCGCAACGGTATAGCTCGCAACCGTTATTCAGGAAAAGGATTCCCAGGAGGTGTATTAACGCCCGTGACTTTTCCAGGAGAAAGAGCACTCGCCGGACTGTGCCCGGAGAGGTTGCCAACCAAGCCTCCGCCCGCCAGGCTCCAACACCTGGTCCGAAGGGGGAGGCGAGCGCAAGGCGCGAGCCGGACACTCCTCCAGTGGAGGATGCCGACAGGCTGTCCGCCACCAGGTCTGAGGTGGAGAGCGCCATGAATCATAGGCATCGCCGGACAGTTCTGTGTGACACGTGTTTCTCCCCAGAGGCGTTGAATGCCTTTAACGTGGGAGATGCGCACCTCCGTGCCGCTCAAGATGGTTTAACAAGAGCCACGGAGCAGTATGTAAAAGGCATACAGGTAAGAGATTTTAATAGCTGTATATGCCAGTAGCCCCCGAGACTTAAAGTAGTTAAAGTAACTGATTTAAGGATCATTTGATATGCAGGATCTTACGGAGAAGAATGCCCAATTGTCCAAGGAGCTAAAAGAGTGCAAAGCCCAACTTGAGGCCGCACTAGCTGCCGCAGAAGAAGGCACAGAGACCCCCTCCGGTAACACATTATTTCAAAAAAGATAAGCGGTGTGCAGCGTGCGTATAAATTTGACAATGATATTGCAGATGTTGCTGGACTTGATCCGGACAAGCAATAGCTCCTACACCAGCTGAAGGCCGGCGAGAGGGTGCTTACGAAGGTGCAGCAGGAGAGGAACAAACTCCAGGATGCCCACGCCCAGCTTGGAGAAGAGCTGAAGGGTGTTCGGGCCGAGCTGTCTAGCTTCGTGAAGGAGAATCAGCGGCTTCGTCGCGGCATCTATAGTAAGTGCTTGAGCGAACTCCTTTGAAAAGAAGAGTTCGGCGAGGAAGTCAATTGACAAAAATATGTCTGTAGGTGTGCTCACAGGTCGCCCTGCGGAAGAAATGCTCGGTTCAACGGGTGATCAACTTCCCGAGCTGGTGCAACTGCTCGAACGTGTTCGGTAGGCGATGAGTGGCGTCGTCCAGGCCTTATGGCCATCCCTCTCCCTACCCGACGGCCTTGGAGAGCTTGCGGAGAAGCTTCAGGGAGCGCGGCAGCGCTTCCGTTTATGGAAGATATCGGCCTGCCGTCAAGGTGCCAGGGAGGCCTGGGCCATGGTGAAGACGCGGTACAAGAAGGCGGATCCAAACCACATGGCCGAGGTTGGACCTGTGGGGCCCGATGGGAAGGAGATCCCTGTGAGCTTAGTGTACGGCCAAGTAGAGTTGGCCGCTAAGTATTCCCAACGGGACTGTAAATTAGACAGCCTGTTAGACGGGATTGAGGAGGAGTACAGTCAGTCAATTTGACGATGTATTTAAAATGACATGTGAAATGCCTTCTAGCCGGATTATAGATCGTTTGTCTTTGCCGACCTTTTTGCTTCAACCTCGGGACCCTAGAGTCCGGAGTGTGTCCGAATACCTTCTCGGTTATGAAAAAACTGGGGCATGCATGGAGACCAGGCGTAGGGGTCATTAGTGCTTTATCAGACAAGTGCCCAACTAGTTATGTTATATTACATGGTTAGTAAGAAACATCTTCCAGGGAGAATAGTTCCGTTAAGGGTTCCTTTCCCTGGGAGGCATGCCATAAAGTGCATGTCCAGACTGCGAAAAGAGCAGGAAAACATCTGGGGGCAGATAAATAAATGTGTAAAAAATCATCTTTCAAGTCACCGACCGAATATTCCCTTAAGAACGTTAGCTTTGGGCTTCACCCAGTCTGAGGTACACATCCGGCTGACCCGGCAGTAACAATCGCAGAGGTGCTCCCTTTACCTCCTAGCCGAACAATCGGGAACGTAGGGGTAAGCACAGGAGCCAGGCAACCCAGCTTGGCCAAAACTTAAGTCATATCGATGCATATAATGGTGAATAAAAGGTACATGCGGAAGTTTGACGCATGTGTTGGGCATAAAGCCCGTAAGCTTCTGTTAAAGAAGCCCCGGGGTATAATGAGTGCGGGTAGCACATCAAGTGTGTGCGAACAATGCGCAAACAGGCCCTCAAGGGCTTTGTGAAAAAAGTGAAAAAGAAGAAAAAAAGAGAAATAAAATGCAAATGAAGTATAAAATGTGGACGGGGGAAGGAGACGAACTCTGAGCCCGGCGCTAGGCGTAGAATCTTCGAAGGCGGGCTGCGTTCCATGGGTTCGGCTCGAGTCGGTTGTCCGATGCGTTTCGCAGATGGTATGCTCCACCGGTCAGGACTTGGTCGATGATGAAGGGACCTTCCCATTTGGGCTTGAGTTTGTCCTTTTTCTTGTCCGGCAGGCGTAGAACCAGTTCGCCAACATTGTATGTTTTAGCCCGTACTTCTCTGCTTTGATATCTTCGAGCCTGCTGCTGATAGAATGCGGAACGAGCCTTCGCTACGTCACGCTCCTCCTCTAATGCGTCCAAGCTGTCCTGCCGATCCAGCTCGGCTTCTCTTTCTTCGTACATGCGCACTCAAGGTGAGTCATGAATTATGTCGCAGGGCAAAATTGCCTCTGCGCCGTATACCATAAAGAATGGTGTGAATCCGGTAGTACGGTTTGGCGTGGTCCGCAGCCCCCAGAGTATGGAGTCAAGCTCCTCTACCCAGTGCGTGTTAGATTCCGTAAGGGACCACACTAGTCTGGGCCTGATGCCGCTCATTATCAGACCATTTGCTCGCTCAACTTGACCGTTGGTTTGAGGATGATAGACTGAAGCGTAATCGAGCTTAATGCCCATATTTTTGCACCAGAGTTTGACCTCGTTGGCCGTGAAGTTCATGCCGTTATCGGTAATGATGCTATGGGGGACGCCATAACAGTGTACTACCCCGGATATGAAGTCGATCACTGGTCCGGACTCTGCCGTTTTAACTGGCTTGGCCTCTATCTATTTGGTGAATTTGTCCACCATGACCAATAGGTACTTTTTCTTGTGGGTTCCCCCTTTAAGAGGTCCAACCATGTCAAGCCCCCAGACCGCAAACGGCCAGGTAATGGGTATAGTTTTGAGGGCGGTGGGTGGCATATGGCTCTGATTAGCAAAGAGCTGACAACAGACGCATCTTTGGACTAAGTCCTGAGCATCTGCCCGGGCCGTCGTCCAATAAAATTATGTACGGAAGGCCTTACCTACAAGGGCCCGGGTTGCAGCGTGGTGTCCGCCTAGTCCGGCGTGAATTTCAGCCAGAAGATTTCGCCCTTCCTCTTCAGAGATGCACCTTTGAAGGACTCCGGTTGTGCTTTTCTTATAAAGTTCTCCCTCATGGACCTTGTAGGCTTTAGATCGCCGAACTATGCAGCGGGCCTCATTTTGGTCTTCGGGAAGTTCCTGCCTAATTAAGTAGACTAGGAATGGTTCTATCCACGGGGCAATTATCGCCATTATTTCGTGGGCTGAAGGTGTTATTTCATCGGCTGAACCGCCGATTATGTCAGATTGTTCTGTGTTGGGTGGTGCGGTTGTTTCCGGGTTGTTGTTTCCGGACACCTCTTCCCATAGTACGGATGGCTTAAAGAGCCGTTCCAGGAAGATGTTTGGAGGGACAGCGTCGCGTTTCGCGCCGATGCGTGCCAACACGTCGGCTGCTTGGTTATTATCCCGGGCTATGTGGTGGAATTCGAGTCCTTCGAACCGAGCTGACATTTTTAGGACAGCGTTGCGATAGGCTGCCATTTTCGGATCCTTGGCGTCAAAGTCTCCATTTACTTGGGATATTGCAAGGTTTGAATCCCCGCGCACCTCTAGGCGTTGAATACCCATGGAGATTGCCATCCGGAGACCATGTAGGAGGGCCTCGTATTCGGCTGCATTGTTGGAGTCCGTGTACATTATCTAAAGTACGTATTGGACTGTGTCTCCGGTTGGGGACGTCAGTACGACGCCAGCCCCCAAGCCGGCCAACATTTTGGAGCCATCGAAATGCATACTCCAATTGGAGTATGCGCCATACTCTTTAGGGAGTTCGGCTTCAGTCCATTCAGCGATGAAGTCAGCCAAGACTTGCGACTTTATAGCTCACCGAGGTTTATAAGTTATATCGAATGGTAAGAGCTCAATGGCCCATTTTGCAATCCTGCCCGTCGCGTCGCGGTTGTTTATAATGTCGTTGAGGGGCACTTCGGAGGCCACTGTTATCGAACACTCTTGAAAGTAGTGTCGAAGCTTCCGGGATGCCATGAACACCACGTACGCTATCTTTTGATAATGCGGGTACCAGGACTTGCAGGGAATTAAGACAGTGGATACGTAGTACACTGGTTTTTGAAGAGGGAATTTATGCCCTTCTGTTTCTCGTTCGACGACGAGCACCGCGCTTACAACTTGATGTGTTGCCGCAATATATAACAACATTGGTTTGCCCAGGTTAGGCGCAGCCAGGACCGGATTTGTTGCCAATATGGCTTTTATTTCTTCGAGTCCGGCAGTGGCAGCGTCCGTCCACTCGAAGTGTTCAATGCGCCTGAGGAGGCGATAGAGGGGCAATGCCTTTTCTCCCAAACGGGAGATGAAGCGGCTTAGAGCCGCCACGCATCCAGTAAATTTTTGTATTTGTTTGAGGTCTTTTGGAATATCCAGCTGTGACAGAGCTCGGATCTTGGCTGGGTTTGCTTCAATTCCTCTACCGGATACAATGAAGCCTAGGAGCTTTCCGGCTGGTACGCCGAAAACGCATTTTTCCGGATTCAGCTTAATGTCATATGCTCGGAGGTTGTCGAATGTGAGCGTCAAATCGTCTACTAGAGTTTCGACGTGTTTGGTTTTGACGACTACGTCGTCTACGTATTCCTCTACTGTTTTGCCGATCTGGGTAGCCAGACATGTCTGAATCATGCGCTGATATGTTGCGCTGGCGTTTTTGAGTCCGAAGGGCATCGTGTTGAAGCAGAATGGTCCGTATGGAGTAATGAATGCTGTTGCGGCTTGGTCCGCCTCCGCCATCTTGATTTGATGGTAGCCGGAGTATGCGTCAAGGAAGCACAATGAATCGTGCCGTGCAGTAGCATCGGTTATTTGGTCGATGCAGGGAAGGGGGAAAGGATCCTTTGGGCAGGCCTTGTTGAGGTCTTTAAAATCGACATAGGCGCCAGGATTTGTCCTCCTTTGGTACCATTACCAGGTTTGCTAGCCAGTCCGGATGTTTGATGTCCCTGATCAATCCGGCTTCCAGTAGTTTGGCTAGCTCTTCTCCCATTGTCTGTCTTTTGGGTTCGGAAAATCGCCGAAGAGCCTGTTTGACTAGCTTGAATCCTTTTAGGATGTTTAGGCTGTGTTCTGCCAATCTGCGTGGGATTCCTGGCATATCTGAAGGGTGCCAGGCAAAGATGTCCCGATTTTCCCGAAGGAATTCTCGTAGTGCGGCGTCTACATCAGGGTTCAACTGTGCCCCGATGGAGGCCGTCTTTGTTGGGTCCGTTGGATGGACCTGGAATTTGACTATTTCGTCCGCTGGTTTAAAGGAGGTGGACTTGGATCTCTTATCGACTATCACATCATCCCTATTCACCGTAGAGCGCAGCGTAGTGAGTTCCTCCGCCGCTAGGGCTTCGGATAGTGCCTCCAGGGCTAATGCTGCTGTCTTGTTTTCGGCGTGGAGTGCTATGTCCGGATCGCTGACGAGAGTGATTATTCCGCCGGGCCCGGGCATCTTAAGCTTCATGTACCCGTAATGGGGTATGGCTTGAAAAATTGTGAATGTCTCACGTCCTAATATAGCGTGATATCCGCCGCTGAACGGGGGCACTTGGAACGTGACCTCCTCGGACCTGTAATTGTCCGGCGAGCCGAACACCACATCAAGTGTGATTTTTCCTATGCAGCGTGCTTCCCGGCTAGGGATTATTCCTCTAAAGGTTGTGCTGCTTCGCTCAATGCGGCTCCAGTCTATTTCCATTTTATGAAGAGTTTCCTCATAGATGAGGTTTAATCCGCTGCCGCCATCCATGAGTACCTTGGTAAGATGAAAGCCGTCCACAATTGGACTGAGGACCAATGCGGCTGGTGCTCGGGCTGTTCGGAATTTAGGTTCGTCGCTGGCATTGAAGGTGATGGCCGTGTCGCTCCATGGATTTGTTGTTGCTACTTGGTAGACTTCAGCGAGGCTGCGGATTGTTCGTTTTCGCACATTATTTGATGCGAAAGTCTCGAAGACTGTTGACACCGTACTGGTACTGTTAGAGTGGTTCTCTGGGGTTAGAAGCTCTTCGCCACTTTTGGCCACCTGCCGCAGTATCCAACATGCTCGAAGGCTATGTCTCGGAGTGGCACCTTCTGTACTGTGAATTTTACAGGGTCCGCTGAGCCACCCCTCCAGTACGGTTCCGTACCCTTTATGGGGTTTTTGCTTTTTGGTTTTTGTACCTGGTGCCTGAGTATGATGCACCCTTTTATTTCAGACTAGGGTTGTATTCAGAGCCGGATTGTCCCAAAACTTAGTTTCAGTTTTCCGGGAACTCTCCATCGCACAGTACTTGCGTACTATGGACGCCAGGTCGGCGAATCGTGTAACTTCACGACGACTTACGGCGTTCAAGATTCCCTTGTCCGTGCAATTATTGCAGAAAATTGAAATTGCGTTTTCCTCACGGCAGTCTTTTATCCTGTCCATAACCAGGAGGAATCTGGCCCAGTAATGATGTACTGTTTCAGCGGGCTCTTGCCGGATTTGAGATAGATCGCATATGTTTGGGTGGGTGGGTGGAATTGAGTCCGGAACCCTACCCATCTCGAGGCTCAAGGGTCGGAAAGTTTCCGAATTTGGAAGCTTGGATTGCTGGACATTGTCCAACGAGTCTGGTCCGTTGTCTGACTTTAGGTTCAGTGCTTGATCGACGTCCGTCCCTCCACGGAAATCCGGCATGGAGGGTTCGGGAGTCCGGACATAACTAGTTTTTAATAGAGAAGAGGAGTCGCTGCTTTGCTCCTCTACCACCGCAACGTGGTGGGTAACCTGGGGAGAGCTAATCTCTCTCAGATCGGTTTTAAGCCCAATTTGATTGTAGTCTGTCGCGACTCCCAGGGCGGCGATGCGATCCAAGAGCTCGTTTGCGGACAAGAGCTCTATTGGATCCAGCTGCTCGACGAATTCCGAGTTGACGTGAAGATTGCTTTTGATGACCCGAGAGGTCATCGTCGAAGCGGTGGCCGAACAGGCGGTCATGAGAAAACCACCTAGCCGGATAGTTTGGCCGGCGGCCAGGGCTCCTTTGGTGATGATACCGTCTTTAAAGACGGGAAGAGGCATCCTTCCTGATAGCGATGGCACAGAGGAACTCTCAATGAAAGCACCAATGTTGGTGTCAAAACCGGCGGATCTCGGGTATGGGGTCCCGAACTGTGCGTCTAGGCGGATGGTAACAGGAGACAAGGGACACGATGTTTTTACCCAGGTTCAGGCCCTCTCGATGGAGGTAAACCCCTACTCCTGCTTGATTAATATTGATGATATGGGTAGTACAAGAGTGGGTCTACCACGAGATCAAGGAGGCTAAACCCTAGAAGCTAGCCTATGGTATGATTGTTGTAATGGTTGTTCGTCCTACGGAATAAAACCTCCGGTTTATATAGACACCGGAGAGGGCTAGGGTTACACAGAGTCGGTTACAATGGTAGGAGATCTACATATCCGTATTGCCAAGCTTGCCTTCCACGCCAAGGAAAATCCCATCCGGACACGGGACGAAGTCTTCAATCTTGTATCTTCATAGTCTTGGAGTCCGGCCAATGATGATAGTCCGGCTGTCCGGACACCCCCTAGTCCAGGACTCCCTCACCCGGGTCGAGAGATATGAAGTCTCCGACAAATTCTTTAGTTGTAAGATGGAGGAAAATAGTTCTGCCAGTGAGCACATACTCAAAATGTCTGGGTTGCACAACCGCTTGACTCAGCTGGGAGTTAATCTCCCGGATGACGCGGTTATTGATAGAATCCTTCAGTCGCTTCCACCGAGATACAAGAGCTTTGTGATGAACTTCAATATGCAGGGGATGGAAAAGACCATTCCTGAGGTATATTCAATGCTGAAATTAGCGGAGGTACAGATCAAAAAGGAACATCAAGTGTTGATGGTGAATAAAACCACTAAGTTCAAGAAAGGCAAGGTAAGAAGAACTTCAAGAAGGACGGCAAGGGACTTGTCGCGCCTGGTAAGCCAGTTGCCGGGAAGAAGTCAAAGAATGGACCCAAGCCTGAGACTGAGTGCTTTTATTGCACGGGAAGTGGTCACTGGAAGCAGAACTGCCCCAAATACTTAGCGGACAAGAAGGCCGGCAACACTAAAGGTATATGTGATGTACATGTAATTGATGTGTACCTTACCAGTACTCGTAGTAGCTCCTGGGTATTTGATACCGGTGCGGTTGCTCATATTTGTAACTCAAAGCAGGAGCTGCGGAATAAGCGGAGACTGGCGAAGGACGAGGTGACGATGCGCGTCGGGAATGGTTCCAAGGTCGATGTGATCACCGTCGGCACGCTACCTCTACATTTACCTACGGGATTAGTTTTAAACCTCAATAATTGTTATTTAGTGCCAGGTTTGAGCATGAACATTGTATCTGGATCTCGTTTAATACGAGATGGCTACTCATTTAAATCCGAGAATAATGGTTGTTCTATTTATATGAGAGATATGTTTTATGGTCATGCCCCGCTGGTCAATGGTTTATTCTTAATGAATCTCGAACGTGATGTTACACATATTCATAGTGTGAATACCAAAAGATGTAAGGTTGATAACGATAGTCCCACATACTTGTGGCACTGCCGCCTTGGTCACATTGGTGTCAAGCACATGAAGAAGCTCCATGCTGATGGACTTTTAGAGTCTCTAGATTATGAATCGTTTGACACATGCGAACCATACCTCTTGAGCAAAATGACCAAGACTCCATTCTCCGGAACAATGGAGCGAGCAACCAACTTATTGGAACTCATACATACTAATGTGTGCGGTCCAATGAGCGTTGAGGCTTGCGGAGGCTATCGTTATGTTCTCACCCTCACTAATGACTTGAGTAGATATGGGTATGTCTACTTGATGAAACACAAGTCTGAGACTTTTGAAAAGTTCAAGGAATTTTAGAATGAGGTAGAGAATCAACGTGACCGAAAGATAAAGTTCTTACGATCAGATCGTGGGGGAGAATATTTAAGTCACGGATTTGGTATGCACTTAAGGAAATGTGGAATCGTTTCACAATTCATGCCGCCTGGAACACCTCTGCGTAACGGTGTGTCCGAACGTCGTAATTGCACTCTATTGGATATGGTGCGATCTATGATGTCACTTACCAATTTACCGCTATCATTTTGGGGATGCGCTCTAGAGACAGCTACATTCAATTTAAACAGGGCACCGTATAAATCCGTTGAGACGACACCGTATGAATTATGGTTTGGGAAGAAACCTAAGCTATCGTTTGTAAAAGTTTGGGGATGCGATGCTTATGTCAAGAAACTTCAACCTGAAAAGCTCGAATCCAAGTCGGAAAAATGCGTCTTCATAGGATACCCTAAGGAAACCATTGGGTATACCTTCTACCTAAGATCCGAGGGAAAGATCATTGTTGCCAAGAAAGGGTCCTTTCTGGAGAAAGAGTTTCTCTCGAAAGAAGTAAGTGGGAGGAAAGTGGAACTTGATGAAGTACTACCTCTTGAACCGGTAAGTAGCGCAGCTCAGGAAGATGTTCCTGTGGTGCCTGCACCGACTAGAGAGGAAATTAATGATGATGATCAAGGTACTTCGGATCAAGTCACTACTGAACTTCGTAGGTCCACAAGGACACGTTCCACACCAGAGTGGTATGGCAATCCTGTCCTGGAAATCATGTTGTTAGACAACGGTGAACCTTCGAACTATGAAGAAGCAATGGCGGGCCCAGATTCCAACAAATGGCTTGAAGCCATGCAATCCGAGATAGGATCCATGTATGAAAACAAAGTATGGACTTTGATAGACTTGCCCGATGATCGGCGAGCGATAGAAAACAAATGGATCTTTAAGAAGAAGACGGACGCGGATGGTAATGTTACCATCTATAAAGCTCGACTTGTCGCTAAGGGTTATCGACAAGTTCAAGGGGTTGACTACGATGAGACTTTGTCTCCCGTAGCGAAGCTGAAGTCTGTCCGAATTATGTTAGCAATTGCCGCATACTATGATTATGAGATATGGCAAATGGACGTCAAAATGGCATTCCTTAACGGCCATCTTAAGGAAGAAATGTATATGATGCAGCCAGAGGGTTTTGTCGATCCTAAGAATGCTAACAAGGTATGCAAGCTCCAGCGCTCCATCTATGGGCTGGTGCAAGCATCTTGGAGTTGGAACATTCGCTTTGATGAAATGATCAAAGCGTTTGCGTTTATGCAGACTTATGGAGAAGCATGCATTTACAAGAAAGTGAGTGGGAGCTCTGTAACATTTCTTATATTATATGTGGATGACATACTTTTGATGGGAAATGATATAGAACTTTTGGACAACATTAAGGCCTACTTGAATAAGTGTTTTTCAATGAAGGACCTTGGAGAAGCTGCTTACATATTAGGCATCAAGATCTATAGAGATAGATCGAGACGCCTCATATGGGTCAGTCCAAGAAGGGGTTCTTGCCTGTGTTGCAAGGTGTGAAATTGAGCTCGGCTCAATGTCCGACCACGGTAGAAGATAGAGAAAAGATGAGTGTCATCCCCTATGCCTCAGCCATAGGGTCTATCATGTATGCCATGACCTGTACCAGACCTGATATAAACCTTGCCATAAGTTTGGTAGGAAGGTACCAAAATAATCCCGGCATGGAACACTGGACAGCGGTCAAGAACATCCTAAAGTACCTGAAAAGGACTAAGGATATGTTTCTCGTATATGGAGGTGACGAAGAGCTCATCGTAAATGGTTACATCGACGCTAGCTTCGACACAGATCTGGATGACTCTAAGTCACAAACCGGATACGTGTATATTTTGAATGGTGGGGCAGTAAGCTGGTGCAGTTGCAAGCAAAGCGTCATGGCGGGATCTACATGTGAAGCGGAGTACATGGCAGCCTCGGAGGCAGCGCATGAAGCAATCTGGGTGAAGGAGTTCATCACCGACCTAGGAGTCATACCCAATGTGTTGGGGCCGATCACACTCTTCTGTGACAACACTAGAGCTATTGCACTTGCCAAGGAGCCCAGGTTTCACAAGAAGACCAGGCACATCAAGCGTCGCTTCAACTCCATTCGTGAAAATGTTCAAGATGGAGACATAGATATTTGTAAAGTACATACGGACCTGAATATAGCAGATCCATTGACTAAACCTCTCCCTAGAGCAAAACATGATCAACACCAGAACGCTATGGGTGTTCGATTCATCACAATGTAACTAGATTATTGACTCTAGTGCAAGTGGGAGACTGTTGGAAATATGCCCTAGAGGCAATAATAAAATGGTTATTATTATATTTCTTTGTTCATGATAATTGTCTATTATTCATTCTATAATTGTGTTATCCGGAAATCATAATACATGTGTGAATATATAGACCACAAAACGTCCCTAGTGAGCCTCTAGTTGACTAGCTCGTTGATCAACAGATAGTCATGGTTTCCTGACTATGGACAGTGGATGTCATTGATAACGGGATCACATCATTAGGAGAATGATGTGATGGACAAGACCCAATCCTAAGCATAGCACAAGATCGTGTAGTTCGTTTCGCTAGAGCTTTTCCAAATGTCAAGTATCATTTCCTTAGACCATGAGATTGTGCAACTCCCGGATACCGTAGGAGTGCTTTGGGTGTGCCAAATGTCACAACGTAACTGGGTGACTATAAAGGTGCACTACGGGTATCTCCGAAAGTGTCTGTTGGGTTGGCACAAATCGAGACTAGGATTTGTCACTCCGTATGACGGAGAGGTATCTCTGGGCCCACTCGGTAATGCATCATCATAATGAGCTCAATGTGACCAAGTGTCTGGTCACGGGATCATGCATTACAGTACGAGTAAAGTGACTTGCCGGTAACGAGAATAAATGAGGTATTGGGATACCGACGATCGAATCTCGGGCAACAAGGTAGTCAGAATCCCGACTCGACTGCTAGAATCCTACGACTTCACGACCCTACGGAAGCATGTCGATCCAAGTCCCACTATGAATTCGGATTAGCTAGAGTCCATGTTGAGTCGCGATCCAAATCATAGAATCCAGAACAAAACTGTGGAATCCCGACTATGCTATGGACTATGTCAGATTCTACTAAATTATCTAAGCCATTTGTGTAGTTGTAGCGGAATACTATGCCATCATTCAGACCCTTTTTCACATGCTCATGTCCCTTTATTCCCCTCCCAAGACCAAACGCTCAGTCGCTGACATCTTTTATTTGACTATCAAAAACCCTAGATCAAACTGAGGATCAGGCTTGTCGACAGATGGAATTAGCGTAAGGAGGATGCGTTAAGATCAATCGGAGAAGGAGAGAAACATCCGTCAAGGTTCAACACTACGGATTAGCTATACAAGTGAACGAATATTCATGAACTCTTAAAAAACCTCCTAAGTAAATTTCATGCACAGAAGATTTAAAGGTTCTATATATTTCCCTCTCATATGTGTTCCATACATGCAAGCTAGATTGTAGGATAGCCATGAAAAGAGGTGGAATACAACTAGCATTGACCGTATACGTTTTTTCTCTATATTTAGTGTTAGAACTCTATAGAGCCCATATAAATTTCTGGAGTGGATACAAAATATCTTATTTGAGAAAATCTAGTAGAATCCTCGATTCCACGACTCGATACTACGACTCGGTTCTCTCTAAGGAAAATCAATCTGACTTCGAATCCCGACTCTGACTACCTTGTCGGGCAAGTAACGTACCGATTGACAAAGGGAATTGTATACGGGATTGATTGAATCCTCGACATCGTGGTTCATCCGATGAGATCATCGAGGATCATGTGGGAGCCAACATGGTTATCCAGATCCCGCTATTGGTTATTGACCGGAGAGGCGTCTCGGTCATGTCTGCATGTCTCCCGAACCCGTAGGGTCTACACACTTATGGTTCGGTGACGCTAGGGTTGTTGAGATATTAGTATGCAGTAACCCAAAAGTTGTTCGGAGTCCCGGATGAGATCCCGGACATCACGAGGAGTTCCGGAGTGGTCCGGAGGTGAAGATTTATATATAGGAAGTTCAGTTTCGGCCATCGGGAATGTTTTGGGGGTCACCGGTATTGTACCGGGACCACCGGAAGGGTCCCGGGGGTCCACCGGGTGGGGCCACCTATCCCGGAGGGCCCCATGGGCTGAAGTGGGAGCGGAACCAGCCCCTGGTGGGCTGGTTCGCCCCCCCTTGGGCCCCCCCTGCGCCTAGGGTTGGAAACCCTAGGGGTGGGGGGCGCTTCACTTGCCTTGGGGGGCAAGCCACCCCCTTGGCCGCTGCCCCCCCCCCCCCCCCCCTTGGAGATTGGTTCTCCTAGGGACGGAGCCCCCCCTTAGGGGCCCTATATATAGTGGGAGGGAGGGAGGGCAGCCGCACCCTAGCCCCTGGCGCCTCCCTCTCCCTCCCGTGACACCTCTCCCTCTCGTAGTGCTTGGTGAAGCCCTGCCGAGATCGCTGCTGCATCCACCACCACGCCGTCGTGCTGCTGGATCTCCATCAACCTCTCCTTCCCCCTTGCTGGATCAAGAAGGAGGAGACGTCTTCCCAACCTTACATGTGTTGAACGCGAAGGTGCCGTCCATTCGGCGCTAGGATCTCCGGTGATTTGGATCACGACGAGTACGACTCCCTCAACCCCGTTCTCTTGAACGCTTCCGCGCGCGATCTACAAGGGTATGTAGATGAACTCCTCTCTCTCGTTGCTAGATGACTCCATAGGTTGATCTTGGTGAAGCGCAGAAAATTTTTATTTTCTGCAACGTTCCCCAACACGTCCTCCTCGCGGCAGTCCTTAACCTTGTTTAGCACAAGGAGGAATCTGGCCCAGTAACAATGTACTGTCTCCTGGGGCTCTTGCGTGATATGTGAGAGACGGTTTAAGTCCGTGTGGGTGGAAATAGCTGAATCCGGATTCTGATCCGATCTAGAACCCAGGGGCATGGGAGCTTTCGTGCCTGATAGCTCGAGATCCGGGGTGCTGCCCAATTTCTCCGCCCCAATGCCTGATTCTAAGTCCAGGATCCGGGTCATGTCTTACCTTGGGCGGGTGTCCGGCCCAGGGAGATCGGTGATCCGCACATAATTCGTCCTCAAAATTGAGGGGTAATCCGTGTGCGGTTCCTCCACTACCGCTATCTCATGGGTGGCCGGTGGGGATTTAATGTCCCTTTGGTCGGGTTTAAGCCCGATCCGGTCATAGTCCGTAGCGACTCCCAAAGCGGAGATGCGATCCAAGAGCTCATTAAGGGAGGAGAGCTCCGTTGAATCCATCTGTTCAGCAAGTTCCGAATTGATGCGAAGGTTATGCGTGATGACCCGAGAGGCCATCGTCAGGGCGACAGCTGATGGGGCAGCCATGATGAAGCCGCCAAGTCGGAGAGTTTGGCCTACAGCCAGCGCTCCCCCAGAGGTAATGTTGTCCTTGACAATGAGACGAGCCATCGAGCCTTGCAGCGATGACATAGAGGAACTCTCAATGAAAACACCAATGTCGGTGTCAAAACCGGCGGATCTTGGGTAGGGGGTCTCGATCTGTGCGTCTTAGGCTGATGGTAACAGGAAGCGAGGGACACAATGTTTACCCAGGTTTGTGCCCTCTCGATGGAGGTAAAACCCTACTTCCTGCTTGATTAATATTGACGATATGAGTAGTACAAGAGTAGATCTACCACGTGATCGTAGAGGCTAAACCCTAGAAGCTAGCCTATGATGATTATGATTGTAATTGTGATCGGCCTTCTAAGGACCAACCTCTCCGGTTTATATGGACACCGGAGAGGGCTAGGGTTTACATGGAGTCGGTTACAAGGAAGGAAATACAATACCCGGATCGCCAAGCTTGTCTTCCACGCAAAGGAGAGTCCCATCCAGACATGGAACGGAGTCTTGAGTCTTGTATCTTCACACTCCAATAGTCCGGCTATCCGGATACCCCCTAATCCAGGACTCCCTCAGGCCTCACCAGGGATTATTGTCTTATATGGGCCTAAGCTCATCTATAAACCAACAATCCCCCACCAGATCTCAAGGCACGTAAGTTTGTCAATTGTTCCAAACAATGTTTGATATACCAGAATTTTCAGTGGAGACTATTAAGTTGAACTTCCACCTAGGGAAACAAGATTAGACTTCTTCACAACTGAACAATGGGCTATGCCTTGAATTGTCAGTTTGGCGTGCAAAAGTTTTTCCTATTATCAGCTGATACGTGGCTGCCAAAGGCTAAACCCATGGGTGGAGCTTATTAGTCATACTCCTTACCTTCTCATGATCTTCCTAGATATTACCCGATCTCATAGACTGTGACCAGCAGTCAGGCTCAGATAGGTGTGTTTCCTCCAAAGAATGCTCTGTAGGATAGCGTCTTGCTTACATAAGATTTGGAACACATTAGGACAAAAGTCAGCCTGCCTTACAGATTATGAGAGTATTATGCATCTCCAACCAAGTTGGTTAATTAAGGTTACTCTCCTCAGTTGACCGTTGGATTGTTTTCCCAGGTCCTAATTCACGGGTTCTCCGATCACATAGGTTGGGTTACCCCCATGGAAACTTATGTGAGTCTCACGCCCATCTCGCTTGATGCATTTTCTATCACAATCCGTGATAGCCCTTTCGTAGAAGGGGCCAAATTTTTAGCAGTCTAGCTATATTCCAAAGCTATCACTCCGGAGTTACTTGATTTTCTGATAGATTTTAATCTTCTTCTTATGTGCTTTGTGGATTTCATGTTGTCCTTTGGACACTTAGCCTTGGCAATCACAGTTTGATTGTCACAGTTCACAAGGACAGCCGGGGCTGGTTTATCAACCACTAGCAAATCCATGAAAAGCTCTTGAAGCCATTCTACTTCGATGCATGATGTGTATAATGCTATGATTTCTGCTTGCATAGTCAATCTTGTTAAGATTGTCTACTCGCAAGACTTCCAGGAAACAGCACCACCACCAAGTGTGAAGATATATCCACTTGTGGCTTTCATCTCATCAACATTAGATATCCAATTCAAATCACTATACCCCTCCAGTATAGTTGGGCACCCAGAATTGTGAATTCCATAGTTCAGAGTACCTTACAAATAATGCATGTCTCGCTCAATAGCATGCCAATGCACATCTCCCGGATTGGTAACAAGTTGGCTTAGTTTGCACTCAGCAAATGAGATGTCAAGACAAGTAGCACAAGCTAGGTACCTGAGTGAACCAACCACTTCAGAGTATCTCAATGGATCTATAGCCGTGCCTTCGCACTTTCTAATATGCATAGTAGGATCATATGGTGTTGCAGGAGGTTTGCAGTCTGAATATCCAAAAAGGATCAAAATCTTCTCAACATAGTGGGATTGCGAAAGTGTAATTCCACCCTCAGTATCTCTCAGTAGCTTGATGTTTAAGATGGCATCAGCCATGCCCAAGTCTTTCATCTCAAATTTATGAGATAGAAAAGCCTTGACCTCCTCAATGACTTTGAGGTGGGTCCCAAATATCAGTATGCCATTGACATACAGACACAGTATAACTCCTCCTTCGCCCCCACCATAGCGATAGTATACACATTTGTCAGCTTCATTAACAACAAAGCCAGTTGATGTCAAAGTTGTATTAAACTTCTCATGTCATTGCTTAGGCGCTTGTTTCAGGCCATACAATGATTTCACTAGCTTGCACACCTTTCTTTCCTCACCATTTCTACAAAGCCATCTGGTTGTTGCATGAAAATTTCCTTGTCCAGATCGCCGTTAAGGAAAGCTGTCTTAACGTCCATCTGATGAACGAGAAGACCATGCAAGGCAGCCAACATGAGTAACACTCAAATGGTTGTCAGTCTAGCCAGAGGTGAGTAAGTATCAAAGAAATCTTCTTTTTTTGTGTATAACCCTTGTCCACAAGCCTAGCGTTGTACTTCTCAGTACCATCGGGCCTAAGCTTCCTCTTGAACACCCACTTACATCCCAATGGTTGGCAACCATAAGGACGATCAGTGATCTCCCATGTCCTGTTAGCCAAAATGGAATCCATCTCGCTACGGACCGCATCCTTCCAGTAGTCAGCATCCAGATATGCATAAGCTTATGAAATGGAATTGGGAGTGTCGTCATCCATGAGGTACACGAGCAAATCATCACCAAAAGACTTTGCAGTCCTCTATCTCTTGCTCCTAACAGGAGCTTCCTCGTCATCCTCCATGGAACTTTCATCACTTTTGTGCTCATAATATTCCATCGGAATGGCAGGTTCAGGAGTCTCATCATATTCGAGTTGAGAAGTACTTTGTGTATCTCTCATGGAGAAAATATCCTCAAAGAATGTAGCATCTTTAGACTCAATGATCGGACCGACCTTCACGTCATGTACATCAGATTTCACCACTAGAAATTGATAGCCAACGCTATGCTTGGCATAGCCAAGAAAAACGCGGTCCACAATTTTTGGTCCCAACTTACACTTTGTGGTTATCGGCACGTTGACTTTCGCCAAATAGCCCCAAGTGCGCAAGTAAGAGAGTGTAGTTCTTTTCTTTTCCCATTGCTCATAGGGAGTAGTCTCATTATCCTTCGTGAGAGCTTTATTCAGGACATGACATGATGCCAATACAGCCTTGCCCTACCATGCCTTGTATAAACCTAATGTATCTAACATGGCGTTAACCAAATCTATTAGAGTACGGTTTTTCTGTTCGGCAACCCCGTTTGACTGGGGTGAATAGGGAGGCGCCCTCTCATGAATAATACCATGTTCCGCACAGAATAAATCGAACTCATTAGAAAAATACTCTCCACAACGATCAGACCTCATTTTATTTTATTTTCAAGTTGTTCTCAACTTCTTCCTTATAGATTTTAAAGTAGTGTAGAGCCTCATCCTTAGTATTTAACAAATACACATAGCAAAATCTAGTGGAATCATCAATCAATGTCATGAAATATTTCTTTCCACCTTTAGTCAACACACCATTCATCTCATAGAGATCTGAATGTATGAGCTCTATTAGTGCCAGGTGTCTCTCCTTCATAGGCTTGTGAGGCTTACAAGGTTGCTCAGCTTGCACACACGCATGGCACTTAGACCCTTTGGCTAAAGTGAAACTCGGCATTAAATCCATCTTGGCTAGCCATGTCATACAACCAAAATTAATGTGTCAAAGACGTGAATGCCAAACCTCAAATTTTTTCACATTAGAATGAATTTGGTTCACGACTTTATTACAAAAATCCTCCACGGAAAGGCGGAATAAACAACCACAAGCATATCCTTTTCTAACAAACAATCCATATTGAGATACAACTACTTTATTGGACTCAAATACTAACTTAAACCCTTCTTTACATAGAAGGGAGCCACTAACGAGATTCTTCTTAATGGCGGGGACATGTTGCACGTTCTTCAGTTGCATGATCTTTCCTGAAGTAAACTTCAGATCTACCATGCCAACACCATGAACAGAAGCATGCGAGCCATTTCCCATAAGGATGAAACAATCTTGTCCGACCTAGTAAGAAGAAAAAAGACACGTTAGCACACACATGAATATTGGCCCAGTGTCAACCCACCAATCAGTAAACAGATTACCATACCCAGATGCCCCATCATTGTTGCTCGGAGTGACATTGACAGACTTGGTGTCCTGTCCTGGCTTCTTGTACTTGTTTGGCCACTTGTTATCCTAGTGTTCCTTTGAACCACAAGTAAAGCAGCCATCTCTCTTTTTGTCTTTCTTCTTACCCTTCTTCTTGAAGGTAGTATTCTGCTGGATAGTGTTCTTTCCCTTGAACTTGTGGAAATTATTCATCACATTAGTGCTAGAGAACCCTCTGCCCCTTTCAAGTGTGAGTCCTTTGCTCTCGAGTTCTGCTCAACACTTAGATGATCGATGACATCCTCAACAAAGAATTCATGTCTCAAGTTCTTGAGAGAAGTAGCAAAGTTCCTCCATCTAGGAGGGAGTTTTTCAATAATGCAATCCACAACAAACTTGTCTGGTAACTCACACTTCAGGAGCTCTAGCTCCTTAGGGATGCATTGTATCTCATGAGCCTGGTCCAACATAGAACGGTTATCAACCATCCTGTAATCATGGATTTGCTCCACGGGATACAGTTCGCTCCCAGCATCGGTTGCACCAAACTTAGCTTCGAGTGCATCCCGCAAGTTTTTGGCAACACGCATATGGAGATACACGTCAACCAACTTGTCTCTGGTCATAGTAAGAACGGCTACCACAAAGATGGTGGTTGTCTTCCTAAACGCATTCTCCTGTTTAGGAGCAATAGTTACCGTGGGAGACACACCACCAACCCAAAAAACATTCATTGTTGTGATCCACAAGGTGGTCCTCGTCTACCAATGCTTAAAATGCATCCCGGTAAACTTTCCCGGTTTTAGTGTAGTGGCGAAGCCATGAGTCAAAAAGTACCTAAAATAAGGTTTTTGGATTGTTGGAAATATCAGCACATTTTTAACTAATCTTATCCACGAGTATAGAGTAAACATGGCAAATGCGGTATGAAGCTCATACCGGTACCTAAGCATGTGAGCACATACAATACATAGAAGTGAAACATCTATGAACAGCATATATATGGCGAGCACATGAACGAGTAAATAGGAGATGAACGAGTCATACCCTCCGGTTGGCCAGGCCAACGTGGCGGCGGCAGCGGCAGCCTCGGCATCGTTCGAGGTCTTCTTCTTGGTGGCTTCTTCGGTATCCATGTAGTCGCTGCAGGGGAAGTAGTGGAAGCAAAGGCGGGCGGGGATGGGGACGGATCAGGAGCAGCTGCGCCGAGACTCTCCCCAAAAACCTTATTGCTATTCTCCCGGGCATGATATTGAACGACAGGGTTCCGGAGACACCTGCTCTTCTGACCAACTGTGCACGCGGTCATCGGGATGGGATCGCCGGAACCAGCACAGGGAGAGCAACAGTAGATGACGGCTAGGCTTGTGCAAGAGGGAGTGAATGAACTGAGTTAGGGTTCACTCCACTGGCCAGCGCCTCCTTATATAGGTCGTCAAGTAGATGGGCCTGGGCTCAGGCACACGACCGGGTCCGTAGAACAGCCCATGGTCCAATGTCCTGGACAATGGCACTACTGTAGCGACTCGTCAATTAATCCAAGATTAATTAACCATTCTTGACCGGCAAAAATAAGCTTCTCCCCGGCTCATTCAGGCAACCCGTGGCACACGTGCTTGTCATGACAAGGCGAGGCGTGGCAAGGCGACGCAAGCGGCGAAGGAGGAAGAACGCATGTCTACATCTCTGCTTCCCAGGCTCGCAATGGCATGTGGTAGAGCAGCCCTGATAAAGGGGTCTCACTCTCACTCCACTAGCAGTATGGTACTAAATTTCCCACCACTTTCCATGCACCTAACGGTCCTTAGAGATTAACCAGGGACTATTGTCTTGTATGGGCCTAAGCTCATCTAGAATCCAACAGAACATACGACATCCTCGGTGTAAATGGCGCAGTTTGTTGGGCTCACCTTTGGTCAGACGGCTGCTACAATTTGGAAGATGTGGGCTCCATCGAAATGCAATTTGTTTTTGCCTGGCTAATCCTCCAAGATAGTGTGTGGCGTCCGATCGGTTCCATCTGTTAGAGTCAGACCATCCGACGAAGCCGCATCGTGATGAACAATGTGGAGTGCAAGTCAAGCAGCTACGAAACAAATAGTTTCCATCTCTGTTGGTCTATTTGTATTGCACACAAACTCTATAATTTCTAGTTGCATATATATATGAGGAGGTTGTACTGTGACTAGCATTGAGCCGCCCGGTGTATTCCAATTTACATGGTATCAGAGCCAAGAGGTCTTGAGTTCAAGACCCTACCAACGTGGTATTAAAAAAAGGGATTATGTGGCCTACATAAATGCCACGTCTAAGAGCTAAATAAGCCTAGATGTGAGGGAGTGTTTGAAGTATATTGCCCACCTATATCAATCAGTTCAGACTTTTGGATGAGATGGCTGGAGCATGAATTCAATATGGTAGCCTTCCTCCATGGTCGTCTTGATGAAGTTGTCTATAGTCAACAACCCTCTGGCTTTGTTGATCCACGTCACCCCACTTATGTGTGTCGCCTTCTTAAATCTTTATATGGTTTAAAACAAGCTCTCTGCACATGGTTTCAGTGGTTTGCCACCTTTGCGTGCACCATTGGGTTCGTTGAATCCAAATCTGATGCCTCTCTTTTCATTTTTCATCGGGGCACCAACTTAGCATATCTCCTTCTTTACGTCGATGACATCATTCTCCCTGCCTCCACCCCATCTACTCTTGCTACTATCACCCATGCCATGGCACGTGAATTTGCTATGAAGGATCTTGGCCCCCTACATCACTTCCTTCACATTTCTGTCACCCGTACATCTAGTAGCCTCCACCTCTCTGAACGAAACTACATTCTTAACATCTTGAATCGTATAGGCATGCGTGACTGTCATCCCATCCCTACACCTATTGATACCAAAGCAAAACTCTCCTCCACATCACGGTCCCCCGTTTCTAATCCATCTCAGTGTCGTAGCTTAGCCGGCGCACTACAATATGCTACACTCACTCGTCCTGACATTGCTTACGTCGTTCTACAAGTATGTCTCTATATGCATGATCCACAAGAACCTCATTTCTCTATCATAAAACGCATTCTTCGCTATCTCCATGGCACCCTCGACCTTGGTCTTTCCCTGCATCGCACTTCTTCTCACTCTCTCATTGCCTACTCGGATGCCGACTAGGCTGGTTGCCCGGATACATGATGCTCTACGTCTGGATTTTGCATGTACCTCGGTGATAATCTCATTTCTTAGTCTACACGACGGCAGATGACCGTCTCCTACTCTAGTGCCGAGGCTGAGTATAAGGTAGTAGCCGCGACTGTTTTAGAGTCGTGTTTGGTTAGGCAGCTCCTACAGGAACTTCGACGGTCAATCTCGACTGCCACCATTGTCTACTGTCATAATGTTAGTGTCATCTACTTGTCTACCAACCCTGCTCAACATTGACGGACCAAGCATATTGAGATGGATATTCACTTTGTTCGGGAGAGGTAGCCCTTAGAGACGTGTGTGTTTTACATGTACCCTCGTCCTCGCAGTTTGCGGACATTTTCACGAAGGTTTTGCCAGCTACTCTTTTTAAGAGTTTTGCTCTAGTCTTCAGGTCGAGAGTGTTGGGAAACATTGCATGGAAAACAAAAAAAATTATATGCACACGCAATGATCTATCCATGGAGATGCATAGAAACGAGGGGGAGAGTGTGTCTACATTCCCACGTAGACCATAAGTGGAAACGTTTGATGTCTACTATGCAACTTTATTCTTGTAGACTCATGTTGGGCCTCCAAGCGCAGAGTTTTGTAGGACAGTAGCAATTTTCACTCAAATGGATGACCTAAGGTTTATCAATCCGTGGGAGGCGGGGGATGAAGATGGTCTCTCTCAAACAACCCTGCAACCAAATAACAAAGAGTCTCTTGTGTCCCCAACACACCAAATACAAAGGTAATTTGTATAGGTGCACTAGTTTGGCGAAGGATGGTGATACAAGTGTAGTAATGATAGTAGATATTGATTTTTATAATAGGAACAATAAAAAATAGCAAGGTAGCAATTGATAAAACGGAGCACAAACGGTATTGCAATGCTTGAAAATGAGGCCTAGGGTCCGTACTTTTGCTAGTGCAATCTCTCAACAATGCTAATATAATTGGATCATATAACCATCCTTCAAAGTGCATGAAGAATCACTCCAAAGTTCCTATCTAGCGGATAACATAAGAATAAATTGTTTGTAGGATACGAAACCACCTCAAAGCTATTCTTTCCGCTCGATCTATTCAAGAGTACGTACGAAAATAGCACAAAGCTATTCTTTCCATACGATTTATCCTAGATTTTGTACTAAAATAACACCAAAGCAAATTCATATTCATAGTACTCAATCCAACACAAAGAACTTCAAAGAGTGCCCCAAGATTTCTACCGGAGAAATAAAGACAAGAACATGCAGCAACCCCTATGCATAGATTACCCCAATGTCACCCCAGGAATCTGCGAGTTAAGTGCCAAAACATATATCAAGTGAATCAATACGATACCCCATTGTCACCACAAGTATTCAATTGCAAGACATATATCAAGTGTTCTCAAATCCATAAAAGTATTCAATCCGATAACAATGAAATCGCAAAGGGAAAACTCAATTCATCACAACAAGATAGAGAGGGGAAACACCATATGATCCAACTATATTAACAAAGCCTGTGATACATCAAGATCGTGACATCTCAAGAACACGAGAGAGAGAGAGAGAGAGAGATTAAACACATAGCTACTGGTACAAACCCTCAGCCCCGAGGGTGGACTACTCCCTCCTCGTCGTGGTGGCTGCCGGGATGATGAAGATGGCCACCGGTGATGATCTCCCCCTCCGGCTGGGTGCCGGAACGGGCCCCCGATTGGTTTTTGGTGGCTACAGAGGCTTGCGGCAGCGAAATTTCCAATCTAGGGTCTCCCCGGGGTTTTTTGGAATATTTGGGAAGTTATAGGACGAATAGGTGGTGGGAGAGGCCACCAAGGTGGGCACAACCCACTGGGGTGCGCCTGGGGGCCCAGGCGCGCCCTGGTGAGTTGTGCCCCCCTCGGGGCACCCCCCCAGGTATTGCTTTGGCCCATTGGTAGTCTTCTGGTCCATAAAAAATCCACAAAAAGTTTCGCGGTGTTTGGAGAACTTTCATTTCTGCACAAAAAACAACACCATGGTAGTTCTGCTGAAAATAGCGTCAGTCTGGGTTAGTTCCATGAAAATCATACCAAAAACATATAAAATTATTGTAAACATGGCATTAATACTTCATAAATTATAGATATGTTGGAGACGTATCAACGTTTGACAACGTGGTTGATGTAGTCGAACTTCTTCTAGCTCTGACCTATCAACTACCGAACGTACGACACCTCCGAGTTCTGCACACGTTCAACTCGGTGACGTCCCTCTCCTTCTTGATCCAGCAAGTTGTCGAGGTAGTAGATGAGTTCTGTCAGCACGACTGCGTGGTGATGGTGATGGATTAGTAATCTGCTCAGGGCTTCACCTAAGCACTATGAAGATATGACCGTGGGAGTAAACGATGGATGGTGGCGTCGCACACGCCTAGGCAATTGTCTGGGGTGTGCTAGGCCCCCCCCCCCACGTATATATAATCCGAATCCTACTTGGGGTTTCCCCAAGTGGTGCCCCCTGCCTTATTTCACCAGAGAGAAAGGAAAGGGGGAAGAGAGAAAGGAAAGGGGGGCCGAACCCCCTTTTCCCTTCTCCCAATTCGGCCTCCTATCATAGGGCACGTGCGCCACCCCTTGTGGGCTGGTGTGCTCCCCTCCCATGGCCCATATGGCCCATAGATTTCCCCCGGGGTTCCGGTAACCCCTTCGGTACTCCGATAAATACCTGATACACTCCGGAACACTTCCGGTGTCCAAATACTATTGTCCTATATATAAATATTTAACTCTCAACCATTTCGAGACTCCTCGTCATGTCTGTGATCTCATTCGGAACTCCGAACAACATTCAGTCACCAAATCACATAACTCATATAATACAGTATCATCATCGAACGTTAAGCATGCGGACCCTATGGGTTCAAGAACTATGTAGACATGACCGAGACACTGCTCCGGTCAATAAGCAATAGCGGAACCTGGATGCCCATATTGGCTCCTACATATTCTACGAAGATCTTTATCGGTCGAACCGTTATGACAACATACGTAATTCCCTTTGTCCATCGGTATGTTAGTTGCCCGAGATTCGATCATCGGTATCTTCTTACCTAGTTCAATCTCGTTACCGGCAAGTATCTTTACTCATTCTGTAATAAATCACCTCATGACTAACTCCTTAGTCATTTTCTTGCAATCTTATGATGTGTATTACCGAGAGGGCCCAGAGATACCTCTTCGATACTCGGAGTGACAAATCGTAATCTTGATCTATGCCAACCCAACAAACACCTTCGGAGATACCTGTAGAGCATCTTTATAATCACCCAGTTATGTTGTTACGTTTGATAGCACACAAGGTATTCCTCCGGTATCCGGGAGTTGCATAATCTCATAGTCAAAGGAACATGTATTTGACATGAAGAAAGCAATAGCAATAAACTGAACGATCATTATGCTAAGCTAACTGATGCATCTTGTCCATCACATCATTCTCCTAATGATGTGATCCCGTTATGAAACGATAACTCATGTTCATGGTTAGGAAACCTTAACCATCTTTGATCAACGAGCTAGTCTAGTAGAGGCTCACTAGGGACACGGTGTTTGTTTATGTATTCACACATGTATCAAGGTTTTCGATTAATACAATTCTAGCATGAATAATAAACTTTTGTCATGAATAAGGAAATATAAAATAACAACTTTATTATTGCCTCTAGGGCATATTTCCTTCAGTCTCTCACTTGCACTAGAGTCAGTAATATAGTTCACATCACCATGTGAATAATACCCATAGTTCACATCGCCATGTGATTAACACCCATAGTTCACATCGCCATGTGACCAACACCCAAAGGGTTTACTAGAGTCAATAATCTAGTTCACATCGCCATGTGATTAACACCCAAAGAGTAATAAGGTGTGATCATGTTTTGCATGTGAGAGAGGTTTAGTCAATGGGTCTGCCACATTTAGATACGTATGTATTTTTCAAATTTCTATGTCTACAATGCCCTGCATGGAGCTACTCTAGCTAATTGCTCCCACTTTCAATATGTATCATGATTGATACTCCGAGTCGTCTAGATCAGTGTTAAAGCTTGCATCAACATAACCCTTTACGACGAACTCTTTATCACCTCCATCACCGAGAAACATTTCCTTAGTCCTCTTAGGTAAATAAGGATAATTTTCACCGTTGTCTAGTGATCCACTCTTGGATCACTATCATACCCCCTTGCCAAACTTGTTGGCAAGGCAGACAACAGGTCCGGTACACAGCATGGCATACTTTATAGAACCTATAACTGAGGCATAGGGAATGGCTTTCATTCTCTCTCTATCTTCTGTCGTGGTCATGTTTTGAGTCTTACTCAACTTCACACCTTACAATACAGGCAAGAACTCCTTTAACTTATCAATTTTGAACTCCTTCAAAATCGTGTCAAGGTATTTCCTCATTGAAAATCTTATCAAGCATCTTGATCTATCTCTATAGATCTTGATGCCCAATATGTAGGCAGCTTCACCGAGGTCTTTCATTGAAAAATTCTTATTCAAGTATCCTTTTATGCTTTCCAGAAATTCTATATAATTTCCAATCAACTATGTCATCCACATATAATATCAGAAATGCTACAGAGCTCCCACTCACTTTCTTGTAAATATAGGCTTCACCGTAAGTCTGTACAAAACCATATGCTTTGATCACCTCATCAAAGCGTATATTCCAACTCCGAGATGCTTGCACCAGTCCATAGATGGATCACTGGAGCTTGCATACTTTGTTAACATCTTTAGGATCGACAAAACCTTCTGGTTGCATCATATACAACTCTTCTTTGAGATATCCATTAAGGAATGCAGTTTTGACATCCATTTGCTAGATTTCATAATAATAAAGTGTGGCAATTGTTAACATGATTCGGACGGACTTAAGCATCGGTACGAGTGAGAAAGCCTCATTGTAGTCAACTCCTTGAACTTGTCGAAAACCTTCCGCGACAAGTCGAGCTTTGTAGACAGTAACATTACCATTAGCGTCAGTCTTCTTCTTGAAGATCCATTTATTCTCTATGGCTTGCCGATCATCGGGCAAGTCCACCAAAGTCCATACTTTGTTCTCATGCATGGATCCTATCTCAGATTTCATGGCCTCAAGCCATCTCTCAGAATCTGGGATCATCATTACTTCTTCATAGTTTGTAGGTTCGTCATGGTCTAGTAACATGACTTCCAGGATAGGATTACCGTACCACTCTGGTGCGGAGCGTGTTCTGTTCGACCTACGAGGTCCAGTAGTAACTTGATCCGAACTTTCATGATCATCATCATTAGCTTCAACTCTAGTTGGTGTAGGCATCACGGGAATGGATTTCTCTGATGTGCTACTTTCCAAATTGAGAGAAGGTATGAAAGATCGTGGATGTCGCCTAGAGGGGGGGTGAATAGGCGTTTTAAAATAATTACGGTTTAGGCTTGAACAAATGCGGAATAAACCTAACGGTTAATTTGCCAAGCACAAAACCTAAAGCAACTAGGCTCACCTATGTGCGCCAACAACTTATGCTAAGCAAGATAAACAACCATGTGATAGCAAGATATATGACAAAGAACAATATGGCTATCACAAAGTAAAGTACATAAGTAAAGGGCTCGGGTAAGAGATAACCGAGGCACGCGGAGATGACGATGTATCCCGAAGTTCACACCCTTGCGGATGCTAATCTCCGTTTGGAGCGGTGTGGAGGCACAATGCTCCCCAAGAAGCCACTAGGGTCACCGTAATCTCCTCACGCCCTCGCACAATGCAAGATGCCGTGATTCCACTAAGGGACCCTTGAGGGCGGTCACTCAACCCGTACAAATGGCGACCCTTGGGGGCGGTCACCGAACCCGTACACTTTGGCAACCCTTGGGGGCGGTCACCGGTACCCGTCAAATTGCTCGGGGCGATCTCCACAACCTAATTGGAGACCCCGACGCTTGCCTGGAGCTTTACACCACAATGATTGAGCTCCGAACACCACCAACCGACTAGGGGGCCCAAGCACCCAAGATAAACAAGCTCAAGGGCACCAAGCACCCAAGAGTAATAAGCTTCTCAACTTGTAACTTCCACGTATCACGTGGAGAACTCAAACCGATGCACCAAATGCAATGGCAAGGGCACACGGAGTGCCCAAGTCCTTCTCTCCCAAATCCCACTGAAGCAACTAATGCTAGGGAGGAAAATGAGAGGAAGAACGAAGGAAGAACACAAAGAACTCCAAGATCTAGATCCAAGGGGTTCCCCTCACTTAGAGGAGAAAGTGATTGGTGGAAACGTGGATCTAGATCTCCTCTCTCTTTTCCCTCAAAAACTAGCAAGAATCCATGGAGGGATTGAGAGTTAGCAAGCTCAGAGAAGATCAACAATGGGGGCAAAAACGAGCTCGAGGGATAAAGTCCCAATGGGGAAGAAAACCCCCTTTTATAGGTGGGGAGAAAATCCAACCGTTATCCCCTCACTCAGCCCGCACAACGCGGTACTACCGCGGGGAGCTGCGGTACTACCGCGGTTGGCCGCGGTACTAACGCTGCAGGTTGCGGTACTACCGCATGTGCAGCTCTGGCCAGATGAAGGCCTGTTGCACAGGGCAACGAGCGATAGAACCGCCGGAGCGGTACTACCGCGCGCCCCTGCGGTACTACCGTAAGGTAGGCAACACTAGGCGCAGAGAAGGCACGGACATAAAAAATTACTTCCGTACCTACTTCCGCTGAGGGAGGACCTACGCAAAACTCCGGCACGGTACTACCGCACACGAAGAGCGATACTACCGCGTAGGGCGCGGATGTAAAAAATTACATCTGCCCCTACTTCCGCTCATGCTGCTAAGCCTGGCCAAAGCCCACGGTACTACTGCGCTCACGGCGCGGTACTACCGCGTAGGGCACGGATGTAAAAAATTACATCCGCCCCTACTACCGCTCGAGCAGCTGCGCGTGGCCTGAGGCCACGGTACTACCGCTCCCACAGAGCGGTACTACCGCGAGGGCCTGCGGTACTACCGCTCCGGAGAGCAGTACTACCGCATGCCCCAAATCAGCAACACTAGGAGTCCTTCATTTTGCAGAGAAGACAACAGAGGGAAACACTAAAAACCAGAACTGCCATAACTTCTGCAAATGAGCTCCGAATTGAGCAAACTCAAGCTTGTTGGTTATAGTAAGAAGAGGCAGGGGAGGTATGCCTAACAAGAGAGGAGAGAAACCTCCAACAGAGAAGAACCGGCAGAGCCTCCAACATCGAAAACATCATAGAAGATGCACGTAAACTCCGTTTTCGATGAACTCGAGCTTGTCATAAAAATGACCAAAAGCTCCAAATCTCACAAGGAGAAGAACCAAACAAGAACCAATAAACATGATGCAAGGATGCAATGGTTTGAGCTCTCTACGAACGATACGATCAAGTAACTCATCGAGAGCCCCCCTTGATAGTACGGCAATCGATCCTATAACCAGGTCTCCCACAACTACCATGAGACCGGTAAAATAGAAAACCTATCAAGGGCAAACCTTTGCCTTGCACATGGTCCACTTGAGCTAGATGATGACGATCTACTCCTCCTCAAGATGGACCACCTTTCTTGACTGCGTTAGCTCGATGAAGACTAGTTGATTGCTCCCCCATACTCCACTATGAGTGAGCCACTCTTCCGCTCATCTTCACAAGTCCATTGTCACCACAATGGACGGCAAGCTTCAAGCACTTGATCTCTTCGTGATGCATCACTTGAACTTGCACACCGCAACCTAACCCCACAAAGAACTCTCACGAAGACCATGGGTTAGCACACAAAGCGTAATGGACAATGCCTACCATACCATGGGATCACTTGATCCCTCGATACATCTTGTGCGCTTTGTGTGTTGAATCTTTCCAACTCTCTTCATTCGAATGATGTCTTGAAGGTAGACATGAATGATCACACAATCTTTTTCTTCAAGACATGCTTGCAATAAGCTCAACACTGACATGACCAATCTTTGGATAATTCCTTAATAGCACCGTGGTCATCATAAACTCTCCTTGAAACCAACAAATGGACTCCAAGAAAAGCCTATGGACAAACCCTTCAAATATAACTCAAGGCAACCATTAGTCCATAGAGATTGTCATCAATTACCAAAACCAAACATGGGGGCATTGCATGTTCTTTCAAGGTACAATTACCTCATCAAGTTCTACTTTTCTCCCACACACTTCTTTTGAGAGAAACTCCTTCTCTAGAAAGGTTCCATTCTTGGCAACAAAGATCTTGCCTTCGGATACGTGGTAGAAGGTGTACCCAATTGTTTCCTTAGGATATCCTATGAAGACGCACTACTCCCATTTGGGTTCGAGCTTATCAGGCTGAAGCCTTTTGACATAAGTGTCGCAACTCCAAACTTTAAGAAACGACAGCTTAGGTTTCTTGCCAAACCATAGTTCATACGGTGTCGTCTCAATGGATTTAGACGGTGCCATATTTAACGTGAATGCAGTTGTCTATGATGCATAACCCCAAAACAATAGTGGTAAATCAGTAAGAGACATCATAGATCGCACCATATCTAATAAAGCATGGTTACGACGTTTGGGCATACCATTACCCTGTGGTGTTCCAGGTGGCGTGAGTTGTGAAACTAGTCCAAATCATTTTAAATGAAGGCCAAACTCGTAACTCAAATATTCGCCTCCATTGTAGAAACTTTATTTTCTTATTACGATGATTCTCCACTTCACTCTGAAATTCTTTGAACTTTTCAAATGTTTCAGACTTGTGTTTCATTAAGTAGATATACCCATATCTTCTCAAATCATATGTGAAGGTCAGAAAATAATGATACCCGCCACGTGCCTCAACACTCATCGGACTGCATACATCGGTATGTATTATTTTCAATAAGTCATTAGCTCGCTCCATTGTTCCGGAGAACAGAGTTTTAGTCATCTTGCCCGTGAGGCATGGTTCGCAAGTATCAAATGATTCATAATCAAGTGATTCCAAAATTCCATCTGCATGGAGTTCCTTCATGCGCTTTACACCAATATGATCTAAATGGCAGTGCCACAAATATGTTGTACTATCATTATTAACTTTGCATCTTTTGGCATCAATATTATGAATATGTATATCACTACGATCGAGATTCAATAAACCATTCACATTTGGTGTATGACCAAAGAAGGTTTTACTCATGTAAGCGGAACAACAATTATTCTCTGACTTAAATGAATAACCGTATTGCAATAAACATGATCACATCATATTTATGCTCAATGCAAACACCAAATAACATTTATTTAGGTACAACACTAACCCCGAAGGTAGAGGGAGTGTGCGATGGTGATCGTATCAACCTTGGAATCATTTCCAACACACATTGTCACCTCGCCCTTAACTAGTCTCTGTTTATTCTGCAACTCCTGTTTTGAGTTATTAATCTTAGCAACTGAAATACTATCAAATACCCAGGGGTTACTACGAACACTGGTAAGGTACAAATCAATAGCATGTATATCAAAATATACTTTTGTTCACTTTGCCATCCTTCTTATCCGCCAAGTGTTTGGGGTAGTTCCGCTTCCAGTGACCATTTCCTTTGCAGTAGAAGCACTCAGTTTCAGGCTTGGGTCTAGCTTTGGGCTTCTTCATGGGAGTGGCAACTTGCTTGCCATTCTTCTTGAAGTTCCCTTTCTTTTCCTTGCCCTTTTTCTTGAAACTAGTGGTCTTGTTTAACCGTCAACACTAGATACTCTTTCTTGATTTCTACCTTTGCCGATTTCAGCATCGCGAAGAGCTAGGAATAATTTTCGTTATCCCTTGCATATTATAGTTCATCACGAAGTTCTAGTAGCATGGTGATAGTGACTAGAGAACTCTATCAATCACTACCTTATCTGGAAGATTAACTCCCACTTGATTCAAGCGATTGTAGTACCCCAGACATTCTGAGCACATGCTCACTGGTTGAGCTATTCTCCCCCATCTTGTAGGCAAAGTACTTGTTAGAGGTCTCATACCTCCCGACACAGGCATGAGTCTGAAATACTAATTTCAACTCTTGGAACATATCATATGCTCTGTGGCGTTCAAAACATTTTTGAAGTCCCGGTTCTAAGCCATAAAGCATGGCGCACTAAACTACTAATTAGTCATCATATCGAGCTAGCCAAACGTTCATAACGTATACATCTGCTCCTGCAATAGGTCTGTCACCTAGCGGTGCATCAAGGACATAATTCTTTTGTGCAGCAATGAGGGTAATCCTCAGATCACGGACCCAGTCTGCATCATTGCTACTATCATCTTTCAACTTATTTTTCTCTAGGAAGATATCAAAAATAGGGGAGCAATATTGCGAGTTGTTGATCTACAACATAGATATGTAAAAACTATTAAGACTAAGTTCATGATAAATTTAAGCTCAATTAATCAAATTACTTAAGAACTCCCACTTAAATAGGCGTCCCTCAAGTCATCTAAGTGATACGTGATCTAAATCAACTAACCCATGTCCGATCATCACGTGAGATGGGGTAGTCATCAATGGTGAACATCTCTATGTTGATCATATCTACTATATGATTCATGTTTGACCTTTTAGTCTCCAGTGTTTCGAGGCCACGTTTGTACATGCTAGGCTCGTCAAGTTTAACCCAAGTATTCTGCATGTGTAAAACTGTCTTAAACCCGTTGTATGTGAACGTAGAGTCTATCACACCCGATCATCACGTGGTGTCTCGAAACGACGAACTTTCGCAACGGTGCATACTCGAGGAGAACACTTATGTCTTGAAATTTAGTGAAGGGATTATCTTATAATGCTACCATCGTTCTAAGCAAAATAAGATGCATAAAAGATAAACATCACATGCAATCACAATATGTGACATGACATGGCCATCATCATCTCGTGCTTTTGATCTCCATCTCCAAAGCATCGTCATGATATCCATCATCACCGGCTCAACACCTTGATCTCCATCATTGCATCGTGGTCGTCTCGCCAACTATTGTTTCTACAACTATCACTAACTCATAGTGATAAAGTAAAGCAATTACATGGCATTTGCATTCCATACAATAAAGAGACAACCATAAGGCTCATGCCGGTTGCCGATAACTTTACAAAACATGATCATCTCATACAATAACGTTTATCACATCATGTCCTGACCATATCACATCACAACATACCCTGCAAAAACAAGTTAGACGTCCTCTACTTTGTTGTTGCAAGTTTTACGTGGCTGCTACGGGCTTCTAGCAAGAACCGTTATTATCTATGGCAAAAACCACATGGTGATTCATCAAATTTGCTGTTTTAACCTCCTTCAAGGACCGACAGTAGTCAAATTTGATTCAACTAAAGTAGGAGAAACAGGCACCCTCCAGCCACCTTTATGCAGAGCTAGTTGCATGTCAGTCGGTGGACCAGGTCTCATGTGCGTGGACATGTAAGGTTGGTCTGGGCCGCTTCATCCACAGTACCACCGAAGCAAAATAAAACATTGGTGGTAAGCAGTATGACTATCACCGCCCACAACTCTTTGTGTTCTACTCATGCATATCATCTACGCATAGACATGGCTCATGATGCCACTGTTGGGAAACGTTGCATGGAAAACAAAAAAAATTATACGCACACGCAATGACCTATCCATAGATATGCATAGCAACAAGGGGGGGAGTGTGTCTACGTACCCTCGTAGACCGTAAGCGGAAGCAGTTGATGTAGTCGAACTTCTTCTAGCTCCGACCGATCAAGTACCGAATGTACGGCACCTCCGAGTTCTGCACACGTTCAGCTCAGTGATGTCCCTCGCCTTCTTGATCCAGCAAGTTGTCGAGGTAGTAGATGATTTCCATCAGCACGAGGGCGTGGTGACGGTGATGGTGAAGTGATCCGTGCAGGGCTTCGCCTAAGCACTACGAAGATATGACCGTGGGAGTAAACGGTGGAGGGGGGCACCACACATGGCTAGGCGATTGTCTCGGGTATGCTAGGGGCGCCCCCCCCCCCCACACACACACACATATATATATATATATATATATATATATTTCAATTCTCCATCAAGAGGCGGGCAACTATCTCTTTTCACACTAGACTTCGGATCGCCTTCCTACTGGTTTTCTTCTCGGTCTCCCCAACTAGGGGAAGCAATAACAGTAAATGCACCAGAATCCTTGGAGAATATTCAAATACCACAAAGAGCCAGCTATATTAGGGTAATTATGTTAGAATTAAGCCGGATAGCTTCTCACTTGCTATGGCTTGGACCACTTCTCGGCTATCAAAAAGGGCACAGATCCTTCTCTAGAGTATGAGTAAGCCAATATTCATGTTAGTTTTGAGCCACGGTCATGCAACCATGTCCTCTTGTCGATGAAGGCTTTCAGCCCTCGTATTATCCAGGAATTCTTGAGGTCGAACAGCGACTGTCTCTCTTCCAAAGTGTGATCATCTTCTACAGTGGGCTAAACGAAAGATCATGCCGAGGGGCATACTCGGTATAATCAATGTGTCAATGGTATCTATTTCATGGAAATCACCCACACACACTATGAGCTAAGAACCATGCAAAAATGTTGTTTTCAGCAGCAGCAGCAGCTCATACTTCAAACACAACTTCTGTATCCGCGGGATCGCTTCATTAATTTGACTAAAGTCATCCTTCTTCTTTCCCAGTTGCCCGAATAAGTTTATCATTCAAAAGTAACAAGTCCACGCCGTAGACAATATAAAGCCAATATGCGAAGTGGTTAAAGTAGGAGTTGCAGGTACTATTTATGATGTTCCTGGGATTGTAGCCAGGGATCGTCAACAAACCTAAGCTATTCGTTACATCATGTTACATATCTATTTTAAGCTAAGCTAAATGCCTAAACTAAACAATTTTCTATTAAGCGCGGCATCCTCTCTTCGGGGCGAGCCCTATCGATGATTTCATTCTGTACAATGTGAAACCTGAAATACCAACGGTAGTTTCCAAGTGCCATCTCTATTCGACTCCCATGCTTATTCTTGAACGCTTGAAGGGGAAGTCCGGGTTGGGTCAGCTAAAGGCGGAGCCGGGTGGGATATGGTATTAGCTCTCTATGTGCTATTAGCTTAAGCTTATCACTCTAGCTTATTACCCTAGGCAGAGGGGGGTAGGGGAGCATCACTAGAGAGTCTCTGTACCCGGTACAAGATCCTGGCTTATGTAAATTCATTCAAGGTTATGGCTGAACTGGTCTCACCGCTTCCTTCCTCAATGCTAGCGGGACCCTTGCTTTCCATTGCCTTTCGAAGGGGACCGACCATATGCATACTTCTTTTTGTACAACTTTGCTCTTTTGGAGCCTTTGCAATAAGAAAGTGGATTAGGAGAGAGAGCTCGCAGATGATGTTCCCTTCCTTCTATATATCCATATATCTATCGCCCCCGGGCACTCCAGAGCGAGTGTGACATTCTATCCGAAATGCATGCATCTCACATTAGGTAGCCATCCATGTGTGTTTCTCAATTGCTCATCCAAACCATCATTTCTTTCTTCCATCCCGGAACGGAGATCTGACCCAAGGAAGGAATTGCCTTCTTTCTCATGCCAACCAGATGGATGCGGCCCAGAGCTGAGTGAATTCCCTCTGGGTGAGCGCTATGGAGATAGGCCAGGATCAATGAAAATAACCGAGATCGATCGGTATCCATCGCTCAGAGAGCTGCTTTCTCCCCGATATCTGTATCTGCTTTCGGACGGCCAAACAAGCAAGAAGAAGGAAACTTCCATTTTGCATAGCTGCTAAAGTAGTAGTTTTTGTCAAATCATACTTCTGACCAATAGTATCAGTGGCTTTATGCGTCCGCAACCTAGTTTTGTATCTGCATAGTGAAGGAAAGAAAGAAGCATGTTAAGGTGACTTGAGGGAAAGACTAATCCTGATAGACAAGAATGGTATGGTTGGATTGCCAGTGAATAAGCAGCAAGGCTAAAGCAGGGATTGGATTTACTTCTTCTATTGTCAGTAGCATCATTTGCCTTCCACCCTCTCAAGAACTTCCTGAAGCCCTGAGACACTTGTTGCCAATAGTCTGGAATGGAACATTTGCAACAGTTCTTGTAGGCCATTTCTGTAACAGCATATCTCTAAACCCTTCTTGCGGATGGTTCAAAACGAAACTTAGTGGCAGCCCCTATCTTCCCCATTTTCTAGAAGTAAAGGACAATGATCTGACCCAGCTTGCAAGAGGGATAGTAAAACTTAGGAAATAAATCCTCAGAAGTTGAAGAAACCAGAACTGGCGCTTGCTCTGCCACAAAGGGAGGCACTGGCAAAATCTAAATAGAAAAGAGATGTCTAATATTTTCTATGTAACAAATATATATAGGGAGAGGGGAGGCAGCCAGGGTGCGCCCCAAGTAGGATCCGAATCCTACTTGGGGTTTCCCCAAGTGGCGCACCCTCAGCCTTATTTCACCGGAGAAGAAAGGGAAGGGGAAGAGAGAAAGGAAGGGGGGCGAACCCCTTTTTCCTTCTCCCAATTCGGCCCCCTGCCATAGGGGGGGCACCCCTTGTGGGCTGGTGTGCTCACCTCTCATGGCCCATATGGCCCATATATTTCCCCCGAGGGTTCCGGTAACCCCTCCGGTACTCCAATAAATACTCGATACACTCCGGAACACTTCTGGTGTCTGAATACTATCGTCCTATATATCAATCTTTACCTCTCGACCATTTTGAGACTCCTCGTCATGTCTGTGATCCTATCCAGAACTCCGAACAACATTCGGTCACCAAATCACATAACTCATATAATACAATATCATCATCGAACGTTAAGCGTGCGGACCCTACGGGTTTGAGAACTATGTAGACATGACCAAGACACCTTTCCGTCCAATAACCAATAGCGGAACCTAGATGCCCATATTGGCTCCTACATATTCTACGAAGATCTTTATCGGTCAAGCCGTTATGACAACATACGTAATTCACTTTGTCCATCGGTATGTTACTTGTTCGAGATTCGATCATCAGTATCATCATACCTAGTTAAATCTCGTTACTGGAAAGTCTCTTTACTCGTTTTGTAATACATCACCTCGTGACTAACTCCTTAGTCGTTTTCTTGCAAGCTTATGGTGTGTATTACCGAGAGGGGCCATAGAGACCTATCCGATACTCGGAGTGACAAATCCTAATCTTGATATATGCCAACCCAACAAACACCTTCGGAGATACCTGTAGAGCATCTTTATAATCACCCAGTTACGTTGTGATGTTTGATAGCACACAAGGTATTCCTTCGGTATCAGGGAGTTGCATAATCTCATAGTCGAGGGAACATGTATTTGACATGAACAAAGCAATAGCAATAAACTGAATGATCATTATGCTAAGCTAACGGATGGGTCTTGTCCGTCACATCATTCTCCTAATAATTTTATATCAAATGACAACTCGTGTCCATGGTTAGGAAACCTTAACCATCTTTGATCAACGAGCTAGTCTAATAGAGGCTCACTAGGGACACGGTGTTTGTTTATGTATTCACACATGTATCAAGGTTTCCGATTAATACAATTCTAGCATGAATTTTTCGAAAAGGGGGGATTCCCCGGCCTCTGCATCAGATAGATGCATACGGCCATCTTATTAATCAAATAAAGTAGTGCCAACAATGTTCCAAAGGTCTCAAAAAGTAAAATAAAAGCACATAAAGCTCACACCGAGCCAAAGAGGGCTAGAAACATCAACTAGCCTGGACAAGACGCCACAACCGGCTGGCTAAAACTAGATAGGGATACTAAATGCCTATCCTATTACATGACCGCCATCCAAACCGGTTGAAGATATCCCGAGCTACCATCTCCCAGCGGAAAGACCCCGTAACCAAATGCTCCCTGGCCTCCGTCTGGGTGAGTAGCGACCACGAACGGATCAGTGCCGTAGTTCGGAATAAGACCTGCAAAAAATGTATACATGATATTCTGTTAAAGACCAAACCATTTCTGCAATTCCAGATAGTCCACAACAAAGCACATACTCCAACCCGAATATGTCTCGCTAAGTCAGGCTCAATCCCATTAAGCCATGTCCCAAATAACGCATTAACAGAATTCGGCGGGTTGATATTAAAAGCAATATGGACCGTCTGCCAAAGAACCTTGGCCAGCGGGCAATCAAAAAAGAGGTGTTTGATAGTCTCATCCCGATCGCAGAAACTACACCTAGTAGGTCCTGTCCAATTACGCTTTATCAAGTTGTCCTTAGTTAAAATAACTTGTTTATGGACAAACCACATAAACACTTTAATTTTCAAAGGAACTTTGACATCCCAAACATGCTTGGACGTAGGAATGGAGTGCGAATTAATAGCATCAATATACATTGATTTGACCGTAAATACTCTAGACTTAGTTAACTTCCAGCGTAATTCATCGGGTTGTTGAGAAAGCTGGACTTCCATCAGTCTCCTAACTAGACGGAGCCATTCTTCCCAATGATTGCCCACTAGTGCTCGTCTGAACTGAATATTAAGGGGGGTAGATTGAAAGACCGATGCAACGAACACCTCACGTCGTTGTACAATGCGGTACAAAGACGGGTATTGGATGGACAAGGGTGCGTCACCGAGCCAAGTATCCTCCCAGAAACATGTACTCGAGCCGTTTCTAATTACAAACTTCGTCCTATTAAACAATGCCTGTTTGACTTTCATAAGGCCTTTCCAGAAGGGCGAGTCAGTCGGCCGAACTGTAGCCCGGGACAAAGTTTTTGTCTAGAGGTACTTGCTGCGAAGGATTTGAGCCCACATAGCATCATTCTCCTGAGAGAGCTTCCACAGCCACTTGCTAAGAAGACATTTATTCTTAACTTCAAGATTCTCAATCCCGAGTCCCCCTTGGTCTTTCGGTCTACAAATGATATCCCATTTAGCAAGTCGATATTTTCTTTTAAGCTCATCACCCTACCAAAAGAAGCGCGATCAATAGAAGTCCAGTCTCTTCCTAACCCCAACTGGCACCTCAAAGAACGATAGAAGAAACATTGGCATACTCGTGAGCACCGAATTAATTAGAATTAATCGGCCTCCGTATGACATGAGCTTACCCTTCCAGCAACTCATTTTCTTCTCAAATCGGTCTTCGATGCACTTCCACTCTCTGTTTGTCAGCCTACGATGGTGGATAGGAATCCCCAAGTAAGAGAAGGGTAACTCTCCCAACTCACATCCAAACAATTGCCTATAAGCATCCTGTTCATCTTTGGCCCTACCAAAACAGAACAGTTCACTCTTATGAAAGTTTATCTTTAACCCGATCAATTTTTCAAATAGGCATAACACCAGCTTCATATTTCTCGCCTTGGCCAAGTCATGCTCCATAAAGATGATAGTATCATCAGCGTACTGAAGGATGGAAACACCTCCATCAATAAGATGAGGTACCAATCCACCGACTTGACCATTTTCCTTAGCCCTTCCTATCAAAATTGTCAACATATCCACGACAATGTTAAACAAGATAGGGGACATCAGATCTCCTTGTCTTAGGCCTTTATGTGTCTGGAAATAGTGGCCTATGTCATCATTAACTCTAATTCCCACACTACCTTTTTGCGTAAATGATTCAACCTGTCGGCGCCAGGCTTCATCAAAACCTTTCATACACAATGACTGTTGGAGAAATGGCCATTTGACCTTATCATACGCTTTCTCGAAATCCACCTTAAAAATCACTCCATCTAATTTTTTGGAATGGATTTCATGGAGCGTTTCATGCAAGACTACCACCCCTTCAAGGATATTTCTGTCCGGCATGAAAGCGGTTTGGGATTGTTGCACCACAGAATGCGCAATCTGTGTGAGTCTGTTAGTCCCGACCTTGGTGAAAATTTTGAAACTAACATTGAGGAGACAGATCGGCCTGAATTGCTCAATTCTTACCGCATCTGTCTTCTTAGGAAGCAGTGTGATAGTCCCAAAATTCAAGTGAAATAATTGAAGCTATCCAGAGAACAGATCATGGAACATAGGTAGTAAATCCCCCTTAATAATGTGCCAGCACTTTTTATAGAACTCTGCCGGGAATCCATCCGGTCCAGGAGCCTTATTGTTTTTCATTTGTGTAATGGCCTCAAACACCTCCTTCTCCGAAAATGGGGCAACCAGAATATCATTATCGGCAGCCGATAGCTGAGGTACATCCTTAGTCCTGGACTCATCGAGGGACACACTATTATCCTCCGGAGGTCCAAATAACTTCTTATAATATTCGGTAATATATGTTTTTAGGTTATCCTGACCTAAAATAATGCCCTCGTCTTGCTCAAGCTGAAAGATACGCTTCTTTCTGTGTTTGCCATTGGCAATCAAATGGAAGAACTGAGTATTCGCATCCCCCTGGACCACTTTTCGGACTTTAGCACGCAAAGCCCACTTCAGTTCTTCTTCGCGGAGCAATTCCTTTAACCTCTTCTCTGCCTCATTTTTAACCTGAAGCTCAGCTGGTGATAAAATATGGGATTCGGCCTATATGTCCAGGTCCTGTATAAGAACAAGGAGTCTATCCTTTCCAATCTTATACTCACCACTGAGGTGTTTAGCCCAGCCCCGTAAGAAGCTTCTCAAATGCCTAATCTTATTCTGCCAACGCTCAATCGCAGTTTTGCCTCCTACACCTTTGACCCATTCCCGGGCAATCAAGTCCAAGAACCCCTCGCGTTTAAACCATGACATCTCGAAGGAGAAGGTGTTCTTGTTACCCACGTGGTTCGGCTCCCCTGAGTCCACGAACAGTGGGGTATGATCAGATTCCCCTCGAAAGAGCTTGCACCGTAACCAGAGGAAACTTTTGTTCCCACTCCACGCTCGCAAGAACTCGATCAAGTTTTTCATAGGTTGGGTTTGGCAGAGCATTAGCCCAGGTAAACTTTCGACCAGAAAGCTCTATTTCTCTCAGATCTAAGCTTTCAATAATGGTGTTGAACATAAAGGACCATCTACCATCAAAGTTATCATTGTTCTTCTCCTCTCTCCTCCTGATGATATTGAAATCACCTCCAACTAGAATTGGCAGTTGTTCTGAACCACAGATTCGAACAAGGTCCGCTAGAAATTCCACTTTAAGCTCGGGATGTGTGTCACCATAGACCGCCACCAAAGCCCAGTTAAAACCATCTATCCTAGACCTAACTCGAAATTTCACCGCGAAGTCCCCCATCACTACACTTCGGACTTCAAGCGAATCGCATCTCACACCTAGTAAGATACCACCCGATCTTCCTCGCGGAGGTAGGCAATGCCAATCGAAATCAATACCACCCACAAGAGATGAGAGAAACTGTGGTGCAAAGTTATCTCTACCCGTCTCCGATAGAGCAATAAAATCTAACCTCTGCTCTAAAGCTGCCTCAGCCAGGAATCTTCTTTTAGCCAAGTCCTTTAGACCTCTGCTATTCCAAAAAATTCCTCTCATATTTCATCATGGAACTTTTTAGTGGTTCGAATCCTAGCACTCCTACGAACTGCGGAATCGGGATAAATCTTCCGTTTCCACTTACGCTTAGGTTTACTAAGCTCAGTCTCCCGGTCCTCATGACCGGGTTCACAAATATGAGTATCATCATTCTGTAGGGGTGCATCATCTTCCTCAGCGTCATGAATGGGGGGTGCTAGATCCACACACAGATTATCGAGCACTCGAACCCCTAACGCATTAATCTCATCGTCATTCATTGGCTTAACTGCTGCAAGATTATGAATAGTCTCTAGAACACGTTCCGCCTCCAAATCTAATAGATCATTCACCGAATTGGTAAACTCACTATCCGTAGCACCTAGTGAAACTCCTAATTGGTTTGCATTATTTATAACATCCTCATTAGAAAAATGCAATAAGGCATTAGATAGGTTGACGGACATACCAGAAGATGAAGCAGCATCCTGAAGCTTGGCCGCCCTCATAGCGCACCGCTGCTGCATATCGTCCACCTTAGGGATGTCAAGGATGCGAGCACTCATCCGTCGCCCCTCAGAGATAGGATCCGGGATCCCACCAAACGCGACAACCTCCTCCCTAGTAAAACCTGGCACCGAAGCCCTGAAAGGTGGTGCCGCAGTTACCAGAGATGGCGTCTGCAGGTTCCCGATCCCCTGAGACGGGTGCCCCACACCCGGGACCCCGACCAAAGGTAGTGCCGAGGAGGGTAGAGTGAGGGCCGCCTTCCCGCACCCTCCTCCCACCTCGGCCGCCGGCTCAGACGAAAGAGCCAACTGCGGCTGAGGGATGACCCGAGGGGCGACCCGAGGGGCGACTACGGCTACGCCATCTGCGGCGGCCGGAGCCCAGAGAAAGGTGGGCGGGCGGTTCTGGGCTTTAGCGGGAGCCGATGAAGAAGAAGAAGATGGGGATGGGGATGCCTCGGCGGCCTCTCCAGGATCGCCGACCCCGTCTGATCTTATCTGCGAATTTTTCCACTCCGGCTACGACGAGGATGAGGTGGCAATGACGGTGGACAAGGTCCTGCCTACCGACGATCTGGCGCGAATCGGGCTAGATGCGAGTGAGAAGAAGGAGATGATCCGGCGCGTGGTTCATCGAAGAACGGCGGCGACGGCGATCCGACCATGGAAGGTCCCCTTGCCTAAGGTTAGTCTCCCGAACTTAACAATTTTTGATCTGATCCGTCCGGATTCTTGGACAGCGATTACTAGAAGGAAGAAGGCGCGTCGGCCAGTGTCTCGATCGGGGACGGAGGTGAACGCTGCAGCCTTGCCGGCGATCCCGGTGATCCAGATCGCGACGGCGCGTCAGGAGCATTTGAAACACATGTTGGGCTTCTGTGGGCCGGATTTGCCTGAAGCATCAACGTTGTCGCTTGGGCCCGAGACTGCTGGGTATGAGGCCCAGGCAGGTCCGGTATCCATGAGCGATTCTCTTACGCGTGCATGCGATCCCTTCGACCGTGTTGCTCCGGTTTCGTCCCAGCCGAGCGCTAGGGTTCGCAAGCAAGGGACGGCTGGGTTCCGATCCTCTGGTCTTGGCCGTGCGAAGCGTATTCGCCCACTCGCCTGTGGAGCCGGTCGGGCAAGGAACGCCCGGCCGCTCAGTGTGATGGCTGGCCGTGGGGTAGCGCCGTCGCCTACCATGAAAGCAGCAGGTAGGGGTGGGGCGGCCCCGCCGCCGATGGCGGGTGCTGGTCGAGGAGCACCGGCGCCGCCCGGTCAGAGGCCACCGGCGGGCGGTGGAGTTGCGCCGGCTCATCCGGGCCGAGGCGCTGGCTACCCGGACGTCTGGCCACCACCGGGGCAACTGCCCCCTGCCACAGGGCGGGCCGGGTTGAGGCCGCCTGCGCCGGGTGGGGCGCCCGTTGCTCAACCTGCTGTGGGTCGTGCTGGCCCGCGGCCGCCGGCGCCGGCCGTGGCTGCTGCAGCTCAGGTTGCTCGCGGCGGTTCTGCCCATGGGGGGAAGCCTCCGCCCCACTACGTCGCAAGGCCGGCTCAGAATCGTGCGGTTCCGACGCAAACGAGACAGAATTCCAGCAGCGGAGGGCCCAATGATCCGCCCCGAGGCCAGTGGGGGGACGACGGGTATGATGCATATGGTGAGGGACAGCATCGAGGCTCCTCCTCCACGGGTGGGGGTCGTGGATATGCATGGCAGAGCGACGGGTCTGCGGAGAGACCCTTTCTCGGCCCTTCAGGTGGTTTCGTCGAGGGGGCCTCAGGCCCGGACCACCGCCAGAGAGGTGGCTATCGTGGCCATCGTGTTCGCTGGGGTGGGGGCCGTGGCAGATTTCGCCGACCGCCTCCGCCTCGAGCAGTTGATCCTGCGGCGTCTACAGTGGAGCCCGAACATGCTTCTTCTGAGCTTCCTTCCCAGGCGATGGAGGTGGTTCATGCCTTGGCCAGTGTCGAGGTCCCTGAGGCTGGGAAGGTGGCTGAGGATACCGACAGGCCCGATACTGAGAGGGCGTCCAAGTATGCGCGCAAGAAGGAGAAGATGCTTTGTTACCGTTGTGGGGAGAAGGGCGACTTCATTGCTGAGTGTGTGGCCGAGCTGTGTGACACGTGTGGCAAGCCGGCTCATGTCTCGGGGGAGTGCCCGTTATTGCGTGACCTGCCTCCGACGCTGAATATTTATGGAGTTTACTGTGCTGAGCTTATGTTTTTTGAGTCCCCGGCGGCGAGAGAGGTCCCGGAGGATATCCTGAGTTTGACTACAGGGATTGTGAGAGCGACCCAGGGCGAGGTAATTGAGGCGCAGATTGTGAGGAGGCTTCAGGAGCTTGCTCCAGGGGATTCCAGATGGGATCTAGTGCTCATCGAGGACAGGGTTTTTAAAGTTGATTTCCCATCTGTTGATGACCTGCAGAGACTATTGAGCTTTGGCTTGTGTAAAGTTCCAGGGACTAAGTGTATCCTGGAGTTCAACGAGTGGAAGCAGGTTGAGCCTAAAGGAAAGCCGCTTACGCAGGTCTGGTTGCGGTTTATAGGGGCTCCATCTAAGCCTCTGCAGGATGCTCGAGTGGTGGCCAGTTTAGGCATCATGGTTGGAAAGACTGAAAAAGTGGATATGGCTTTCACGCGTGCCAATGGGGTTGCACGGCTTTTAGTTAGCGTCCTGGATATTGAGTTTGTGCCTGATAAGGTCAACTGGACCTATAAGGGAGAGGTGTTCCCGCTAGAGATCGAGTTTGAGGACACAGATCTATTTGCTGATGCTGTTAATGGTAATGATGTTGACATGCACGACAGGGATGGTAATGCTGGGGCCAAGGGGCCACCGTCAGACGTGCCCGCGCGAGAGGGGGCTAACGGTTCTCACCCAGGTTCTCAGTCTCCCAGGGAGGGGACCGGGGTTGCGCCCGCAGTTTCACCAGCGGTTCCCATGACTACCGTGCGGTTCGGGTCTTTAGAGCCAGCCTCGGCACCGCCCAGACTATGGAGTGACCGGGTTGAGTCTGGTGATTGTCTTGAGCACACGCTCCCTCCATTGGAGTTAGAGGGGGAGGCTGGTTTGTCTGCTGGACGACAGGCGAGGACTCTGGGCGGCGCTGCGGTGCGGAGGCACGAGGGTGCTTCTCCTGTTCTGGCGCCTCACGCGGACGCGACTTCGGTGTCGGCGACTACGGTCGCGTTGGGCTGTGGGGGAGGGGGATCGGGGCAGGTGGCCCCATCCTCTCCCGTCCCCATATCGACCCCGGTGGCGTCGGTCTCGCCGGCCCCGAGGGGGTCGGCCGGTGCTGCGAGAGGGAGCCCGAGGCAGGAGGCCTCGGCTACTGCTACTCCGGTGGTGGTAATCACTGGGGGTGCTACTACGTTAGGGGGGACGCCGGGGCAGGAGGCCCAGTCTCCTCCCTCTTCACCGACGGTCAGGAGGACTACAATTCTAGCATGAATAATAAACATTTATAATGAATAAGGAAATATACAATAACAACTTTATTATTTCTTCTAGGGCATATTTCCTTCAGAGAGCTCTCCCGGTACAGACTGCGGGGGTGTGTTAGTGTCAGACCATCCGACGGAGCCGCGTCGTGATGAACAATGTGGAGTGCAAGTCAAGCAGCTATCAAATAGATAGTTTCCATCTCTGTTGGTTTATTCGTATTGTACACAAACTCTGTAATTTCTGGTTGCATATATATATATATATATATATATATATATATATATATATATATATATACACACACACACACACACAAGGAGGCTGTGTTGTGGCTTGCATTGAGCCGCCCGGTGTATTCCAATTTACACCATCTGCGGGGATGGCCAAACTGCAGCCTATGCCCTCTCTTCATGCAAGTGCAAAAATCTGCTGCCCACCTCCTATTCTGCTGTAGAATCACTACCCGAATTTGGAACAAGATCTCCACTTGGCTTGGCAATCACGACTACTCACCAATGACTTGGCGACATGAAGAATTTGTTCAAGCTTGGTGGCTAGTGGCGGTGAATGGTGGAGGTCACAACAGAAAGGCCATCGGTCATGTGATGACGATTGTCTCTTGGGAAATTCGGAAGGAGCGGAACACAAAAACTTTTCGCAACACCGCTGGCTCGATCACTATTGTCGTCATGAAAATCAAAGAGGAGCCCCGCCTTTGGGAGTTGGCGGGAGCCAAGCACCTGAGTATTATTATGTCGCAAGAGTAGGACTTTTCTTTTTACCGCTACACGGCTTATGTCTAAACCTACTCCTTAATCAATGAATATGCAAGTCTTCTGCCTTGTTTCAAAGAAAAATAGGTGAACCTGCCGGACACAACCCTACTTAATAAATGAAAATGGCAAGTCTTTTGCCTTGTTTCAAAGAAAAACAGGTGAACCTGCCGGACACAGGCGCCAGTTGGAGGACGAGGAATTCATCCAGTCTGTATTCCCAAGCTTCCACACTCGAGGAGTGCACTCTGGGAGGAAATTTTCATGAACCGAAGATAAACATCCCTGAAGAAATCGACACCTGAATTAGTTCAGTTAACGGATAGCCCAAATCTGCCGATACCGCATCGTTTATGAGCATCTGGTGGAGCACGCGAAAGGGAGTGGCTGGCCGTTATTTGGCGCGCTGAACGTCGTCAGTTTCTTTGTCTCTGTAGTTGTCACCTGTTGTCGTCTAGTGTTTACTTTCTATTGATCGCCGTTGCTCGCTGGAGTATAAAGCGAAGCCTATAACCCGAATGGGAGCTATCTACTCCCTCTGTCCAATAATATAAGACATTATTACATCTACTTTACTCATAAATTCGATGTAATAATGTTTTATATTATGGGGCGGAGGCAGTATCATATTGCTAATACAAGAACCCTAGCTGCCGCCGCCAATTGGCTGGGCCTAGCTCATCCCCTTCTCTGTTTTCTTTCTAATTTTCTGAAATTCTCACCTATTTTCTGAAATACATCAATTGTTGGGGGAATTTCGTAGCACAGGTTGCGACTTGTGACACTAATGACATGGAAAAGAATGGCTCTCTGTACCATGTAAATTGTGAAGCGTCTCACCCTCCGAAGAGGGCCGCAGCCCCGCAAGGGCTTATATTGATAGGATGGGGCTTATCCCATAGCTGCATACAGTGGGGTTTCAGTTGTAACTGAGGAGAAGATTTGCAGGGGGAGATAGAGGAGAATTACAACAGAGAATAAACCTCTAACTACTCTCTAACAACTACTATATCATATGTGTTCAGTTGGAGATCTTCTAGATGTCCTTGACGTGCAGCCTTTATACTTCAACAGATGCTAGATAAATCGCAAGCTAGAACACATGTCAAATACAGTATATAATATGATTCACTATATTACTTTGGGTAATGACGCATCACAGTATGTTGCTTTAACTCTACATATACCTACAGACCCAAAATGAAGTGGGACAGTGTGATCCGTATATAACAAAAGCAAATTAGGTGTGTTCGAGAACATGCTGTAAATTATCGACTCCAGATGAGTATCCAATACTATTCAAGAATCACTACGAATGCATCGCGATCAATTCACCGTCTTTGCATTTCCTGATATCAATATCCATGGTGGTTTCAGATGAAGAAGGTACGATGTCACAGCAGTGTCGTCTTAAAGCCTGAAAAGTAAAACCATGTTATAATTTATTTTAAGCTAAAAATGCAGTTTAAGCCACCATCCGCAATAACACTAATCCTAGTCATACCTTCCCAGGAACCAGATGCAGTAGCTCTGATCTCACTTTTATTTGTTGCATATTCCTCAACTGAATCAAGTTTGGCAAGCATTTTTGGGGCAGCTGCCTACTGTAATTGCTTTCCGTCTTGCCTTTGCCGGAAGAAATACTTTTTAGGAAGAAAAGAGCAGCTCGTTTGCACTCGTCCCTTGGATAATGCTTGGTGCTAAACATAAAAACATCCGTAACATTGCGACCTCTTCTCCACGGCACAAAGGTTTTTTGCACAGCAAGGATGTCAGGAAGCAGTACATTGCCTTTGAAAACCTGAACAGAATAGCCCCATGCTACTGAAGCAGTAAGTGATCTTGAATGGTCATAGCACACTGTTTGTTGAACGATCCTCGCTGGGTCAGCATTAGCTGCTCTGAAGAAATGCTCAACCGCCTTTGCACGATCCATACCAGGGTAAAGAGGATAGACATTATCAAGGTGGTGAAGTGACGCTAAAGGAGCAAGTGGATGTGCTCTTAGAAATCCAGATATATCCCCATGAAGGTCGATCTGGTGATAATAAAATGCAACAGCCCACATAAGTTCAGAATCATGCCTTTTGTGTGTGCACAACTTCAAGTACAACCACAGGCTAGTTTCATGTTCAAAGATTGAATAAAGAGTTTCTTTTTCTGAAAAACAGCAGCCATTCTCTAGGTTTCATTGGGTGCAAAATACAGATAAAGGAGGCCTCTATTGGGCATAAAGGAACCCCCTACATAACATTGGTCCTGCGAATTGTTAAATAAAGCAAGTCAAGGGAGCAGAAAGAGATGGATACTTCAACCATGTCCAGGTCACTGTTCTGCTGTTGCTCACACTAACGTTTATTTCGGCAAAATTGGTTTTCCAATGCATCAAGATTGCAATGCCTGAAGCTTTAGGTTATCTGACAGAGACATATTCCAGTATGCCACAATGGTCACCTACTACTCCAAATGTGGACCAGAACGCCCCTCTCAAGTGCCATCACGTCAAAATCTGTAGAGGTACCAGCAAGGATCACTAAATCCAGTGACACAGATTTTGAACGGATTCAGCACTAGGAGAGTGCAGCAGTTAACCAGTAACCATCACCCTGGTGGTGTAGTTCTGGCTATACATTTTCTTTAGAAGCATTCTACAGGATTGGTGTCGTGTGGTTCAGCGTATCTTGAGGGAATGGTAGAGGATAAGCTTTTGACCTATGCTCTGAAATAATGTATAACAGAATTCATTCAGACAAAAGTTGTAGTACTTGAGAGTTTAATTCAAACCTTTCAGTCTCTCACCAATAATTCCCCTCTATTATTCAAAGTTTGACACTAGAGACAAGTTTCCCTCTCAACAACAATCCTAGGATGCATCAAGAAAGACTGAACAGCAACATGACAATCCTAGACAGACTTCAATTATCTAGAACAATCATTATCGTGATTGCGATTATGAGGCATAAATAAAACATAATCAAGGACCAGGAGTACCAAAGAGTGCTTAGAAGTCCAATTCTTTATCAATTTCCCCATAACTATGAACTACTAGCATCCAATAGAAACACACAGTTGATTTCGCAGCAATCTCTCTCAAAACATTCCACAAGGAAATAGAGTATCAGTAGCACATGCAGAGGCAAAGAGAAATTCGGAGTAGAAGGGAAAAAGGAGAGGCGGCAGTGCACCTGGTGGAATCCTGGCTCGTGGGTGAGCTCGACGCCGAGCTCGGCGAGGCAGGCGTAGATCCTGGAGTCGCTGCCGTAGAGGTGGGGGTACCTGATGATGCAGGAGTCGAGCACGCGGGCCAGGCGCGCTGCGAGGGGCCAGCTGATGGCGATGCCGCCGCCGCCATAGGCCATGCTGAAGCCGTGCCAGACGTTCTGCGCGGCGGACTCGGAAGGCGCGCCGAGGTACCATGGCTCATGCCAGTCGTACTTGGAGAGGGTGTGGAGGAGGTTGGGGAGGACGAAGGCGGTGTCGTCATCGGCGAGCACCAGCCACCTCGGCGGCGGCGACTGGTGCTGCTGCTGCTGGCGGAGCTCGAGGAGGAGCTCCTTGGCGATACGCGCGACGCGGACCGCGGAGGGGAGGCCCTTCCGGTAGGAGTAGGGAAAGCGGGAGGCGTCGCGGGAGACGCGGAGGTGGAGGTTCGCCGGGATGGAGGCGGCGCGGGGCGGCGCGTCGAGGAAGAGGAAGGCGCGCGCGGGCGGGCGGAGCCAGAGACGGAGGAGCGGGAGGCGCAGCGGTAGGGTGCGGCGGGAGGAGGCCACCCCGAACACCACGTGCGAGAGCGTCGTCGGCGAGAGCGACGAGGAGGAGGAGGGGTCGGCCTTGGGCTTAGGCTGGGCGGCAGCTGTGGCGGCGGTGGTCAGGAGGGGCGTGGGGAGGATGGTGGGAGCCGGAGGGGCCGGCCGGTGGCGCGGCGGGAGGTGCAGCGTGAGGAGGAGGATGAGCGACAAGAGCGGCAAGGCGAGCAGGAGCGTCCGGAGGGGCGCGAGCGGGAGCCCGTGCGAGTGCGAAGGCGTTGCCATGGACGCTGGCCCGGCCGCGAGGTGGGAAAGTGGAGGTCGAGGTGCAGCAACCGGAAAGAAGAAAGGAACCCAAACCGCCGTGCCCAACGAGTGGAATCCAGTTCGAATCAGTTTTCTAGAGGCCAGAGCCCAGAGGCACGGATCAGTCACAAATTTCCTTTTTCTTCTCCTTCACTGTTTTGACAGCCAGACAGAAAATATTACTAGAACGGTGTAGATAAAGGACAGGAATTTCGTGCTAATGCATGATTTTTTTTGACACTATATTTGGCACGCAATAATTCTTTGGACTGGCGAATCGCGTAATAGGTACGCCAAGAAAAATAAGAACCAATAAATAAGTTCCTTTAATTAGTAAGAAGCCCGTGCATTACAACGCGAGATACATACTGGATGAGACTTGCCTGCTTCTCAATATGCTCTGTGCTCCTCGACCGCTCATTTTTAATCCAACAGGCCGCAATGGTTTTCCTCCCTGGTCGGTCAAAACTCTCTCTCTCTCTCTCTCTCTCTCTCTCTCTCTCTCCGTCTCCGTTGCTGACTTCTCCTCTCGCTACCGAACCCCCGGCTTCGAGGTGGCAGGCCCTACTGCCGCCGTACCATGTGAATTGAATTGATCGGGGGTCGACGCAGAACTCTAAAGTTGTGGAGACCACAAAGATGTGCACATCATTTCGTGGTTGTTGCGATCCAAGATTGCCGGTCGACGAGAACGACATCATGCTCTTCCTTAGGTAGCTCTCAAAATCCTTGCGGTGGGGCGGAGCAGTAAGCTGTCAGAGGACTTCGCCAGGGACAATGAGGCAATGTTCCTAGGGACAAACCACTAGTGATGTTGGGTATTGAGGCCAACTCCAACGCCACGATGCAAATGGACGTGGAATTGCTTCGCTTTATGTCCGTTTGGGTTGGCTGTAGGGGCAGAGTCCACGCAAATTTGACTATGCACCCATCCGGCCGACCCATTTGGTCTGTCTGGCTGAATTTTTTCCAACAAACAAACATATTTGCATACTAGCTAGAATCCATGCCAGCATTCAGGCGTGCCAGCATACAAAATAATCTCCATTACCAGCTATAGTTTCGAATCCATGTTGGCATACAAAAAGAATCGCGGCACGGCCATAGTTCATGCATCTCGGCCAAACATAAGATGACCACGCTAGCTTAAGCATCTCCTTTTGCTTCTTCTCGAACCAAGCCATTTGGGGGTGGGGGGGGGGGGGGGTTCTTCCTCAAGTCCACCGCCATTATCTCCAATTTTTTTAGATTAGCTTGAGCTTTATCTCGTTTGCTCTTGTCTGGGCATTGGTCTCATCGATCTTGAGATTTTATTTTGTATGTCAAAGAAGGTCTTCATTTGCTCCTCTTTCTCTTGGCGCTTCCTCTTGTCCTTCTTCTCAACCGTCACCTCCTTTTGGGTCATGAAACCCTTCAAAGTTTCTTGCAAAGCATCATGTTTTTCGTCCACCTTGGAATTGGTCTTCCTCTCGGCCGCTTCTCACCTTCGCTTCGTTCGGCCACAGATGAAAGGCCACCTTTCTTAGGCAGCATACTGCTACTTAAGCTTTTAGCACTCACAAATCATCATCCAACAATGGGTAGTGAATGGTGTGTTCCCATGTTGGCCTTGAAGATTTCTGAAGTTCAAAAGCTTGCAAATGAAGATGAAAACAAGAAGATACATTCATATGCATAGGAGAACGACAAATTCTCATATGAACAAGGGTAGAAACTGTATACCATGTCTTTTGATGCCAAGGCCACTCACGTGCCGGCCGGTGATATCCTCAAGGGAGGCACAAAACTTGTTGCACTCTAGTTGGATAAAGGCCCACCTCTTTTGGACTGAAATGTGTGTATGGCCACTTTCAAATTTGTAGAGATCGAACTTGCGGCATTCATGGAAGTATGCACGTACCCTCTTACAAAATGTTGTTCCTTTTTGCTAGGCACCAGTTTTGGAATCTCGTCCAGTTTCCATCCAAGCTTTGCAAATTAACTCGTCATCATCCTTCGTGTATGCTCCCATCCTCATGCTTTGCCGCCTCTTTTGTGCATTGGCTTGATGCGATAGCTCATCATGAAAAAAATGACTCATCGCCGATGTCGACACCATCTTGGTCTTGACTTTCTTGGCCTTGGGTGTCTTGGCCCAGGTGGTCGTGGGGGGCTTAGCCTTAGGTGTCTTGGTCGCGGTCGTCTTGGCTTTGAGTCTCCTCGGGATCATACCCTAGGCCACCCTCATTGATAATCTCCTCCATGAATGCCAGGTCATCCGTCGTTGGGGTCTGCATATCAACAAACAGCTTGCGGTCATCGGGTCAGTTGCCTATGGTGGTGGCCCGTGGGTGCTTCCTTTGCGTCTCAGTGAACTAACCGGCAACGGGGGTGGCATTGAGATTAGGGGGGCACCACCGAGACGATTGGCTACGTGGAGACGCGGGACGATGTCGGGTCGTGTCCGGGATGGTACCCATACGTCGGCGGCGTTGGCATGCATGGCGACTCCGGAAGCTTGGGCAGACGGGCCGCCGATGAACCCGTGCTGGCCGCCGCGGTGGTGGCAGCGAGAAGGGTAGGCTCTTGGTACCGTAGAATGAGGAAGGCCTGTTGTGCGGCCTTGGCGATGAGGGCATCGCTTTCCGCAGCGGCAGCCTGGGCTGAGCGACTGCGACTAGGGCGGCGGCGGCTTCTTTTTCTGCATTTTCCTTCCTCCTCCGTCCATCCCTCTTCATCGTCTCGGCGGCAGTCTCTTCCACGGTGCGCACCTTCTTCGGCCTCTTCGGCGCCAACGGCGATGGTATTGGCCCGGATGGGGGTGAGGGCGGGGTTGGGCGCGTCAGCTATAGTGCGAGGGTGGGAGGGTTTTGGGAGAGAGTGGTGCATTGGTGTGCCACAGGCGGACAGGCCAGAGAAGGACATGAAGAGGATGTCGTGGGTGTCCGTTGTGTGTCCGTGTAGACAAAAACCCAACCCAGACCGGAAATGAGTCTTAAGGAACATTCGTCCTTTTGTGTCGACGCGTTGAGCCGTATTTTTTTGTCCATTGGACCTGACGAACACAAGCGGACCATATGAATTGGCACATTGGAGTTGGCTGAAACTGGGCGAGGAGCTGGTCCGGTGTGTACGCAAAGAATCAGACACGACGATTAGTGTCGTCCTTGCATGGCTGCCTCCGGTAGTAGCACGTTGAATGGGGCCAAATTTCGTGTTTTGACCCTTTTCGTCTAGTTTTCCCGGATTTGACCCCCTTCTGGAAAATTTTCGGGATTTGACCCTTTTAGCTACCGCCATAGGCCTCGGCGGTAGCTCAACACAGGCTACTACCAGAGCCTCCGGCAGTAAGCCTTTCGGCTACAGTTAACCCGTTTGCTTCGGCCTAGCTGGCAAAGGCCCCTGCCGCTAGGCCCCTCGGCGGTAGGGTGGCATAACTTACCACCATGGACCTTGGTGGTAGGCCTCTGGATAGGGTTGTGGGGTGGGGGGTGTGCTCCCCCACCCACTCATTCACCCCCATTCCCCATTCTCCCTCTTTCGAGCTCAAGTCCTCTTCTCCCCTCTTCTCCTCACACAAACCCTCTCAAATCTCACTCATTTGCTTTAGATTTGTCCGGTGGATCTGGAGCACTTTCGTCACCCAAGGTACCTCCCTCGATCCCCCTAATTTTGTTTGGTTGGAATCATGTTTTTAGCTCACTTTGTTGCAAACCCTAGTTCATGATTTTGTTGTGGTGAAATCAATGTATATGATGCATTTAGGGTAATGTTTGAGCTTTGACTATGTATTGTGTGACTAGCATTGTTGGGGGTACTAAGAGCTACCATTTAGGCTTTTGTGGTTATGGTTAGGGTTATGATTAGGGTTACGGATAAGTATATGCCTATGATGACTGTTATAGTAGTTACCCCTCGAATTGTAACTCGATCTAGTCCTAGGATTAGTGGTAGTAAATGAGGTTATGTTTTTGCCTTGGATGACCGTTATAATTACCCTCGACTTGTAGGATGGGATCGGCCATCTTTTTTGAGACTTCTGCGGAGGTGGCGGCGAAGCGTGAACGTGCAGTTATTGAGGAAAATATGAAGCCGTGGTTCGAAGTCATCAATGCGTTGAATGCGGCTTGTAGAGACTTTTCAAAGTACTTGTGTCTAAGTGTGAGGACAATGAGAAGGTGTACGAAGCTAAAGAGAAAAACATAAGCAAGCTAAAGAAGGAAGAGAAATTTCATAGACGTGCTCTTGCAAGTCAAATTGCATTGTGCGGAACAAGGGATGAAGTGCATGAGATGGACTTGAAAAACCCTGGCCGGATCATTGACTAGGTAGTTAGGAAACCATCATCGCCGATAGCTAGTCGGGCTTCTCATTAGGCTTGGTCCGTGAAAGAAATGATGTCATTTGTTGCAACCCGGGATCGTATGACAAAGATGTCGCGTTGATGGACGAATAAAGGGGGTTGAACTACATGATGTCGTAGTGTCATTTCGACTATAATGGCATGTACACATTACCATTTGCTTTCTTATGTAACCTATGTCATTTGAAGTTGTACTTATGTTATGTAAGCTATGTCATTTGAACTCGTCCTTATGTTATGTATCCTATGTCATTTGAACCTGTGAGAACTTCATGTCTTAGGTAATTTGTAAATAAGCTATGTTTTGTGTATGTCTTATATCATTTGATTTGAGTTTTGCTTTGTTCCATGTCATGTAGCATGGAAAACAAGTCCCCGGTGCAGATAGCATATGAGAAGTGTGGAGGACAACGACGCCGCCGGATGATGATGGAGCTTCAAAAATGGATTAAGAGTTGTGAAGAGGCAAATGCAGCTATGCGGGATTTTAAAAAGTATGTGTTATGTAAGTTCCCTGAAGAGCTCGAGAAAGAAAAAGATAAGCTAGTTCATGAGTTGCGAGAGAAGGAAGATGACTGTAGATACACTTTGGCAATGGAGATAGCGTTCTCCGTAAGCATTGATGAATTCAGCGAGCTGGACATGCAAAGCCTGGTCAGATCATTGGATGGGTAATCGATTAAGGAATGTCGGAGAATCCAACCCGTCGTTCTCGATGGGCCTTGTTCCGCGAGGAAAAGGGTTCGACGATTCATTGGGCGGGTTCGGCCGAGTATCGATCGAAGCCAATCCAGAGCGTGATGCACAAGTCAACGTTTTAAGGTGATTAGGAACTACTTTCCGGCTTATTAGGGGCTCCTTTTCGGTGTAGAACACTTGTCATTTGGATATTTGCCACTTGGACCAGTGCTCTAAGTCATTTAAATTTGGTAGATGGAACTTGATGTAATGATGTGATGTTATTTATGTTGGAAATATTCCCTAGAGGAAATAATAAAATATTTATTATTATATTTTCCTTGTTCATGATAATTGTCTATTGTTCATGCTATAATTGTATTAACCGGAAACTGTAATACATGTGTGAATACATAGACCACAATATGTCCCTAGTGAGCCTCTAGTTGACTAGCTCCTTGATCAATAGATGGTTGTGGTTTCCTGACCATGGACATTGGATGTCATTGATAACGGGATCACATCATTAGGAGAACTATGTGATGGACAAGACCCAATCCTAAGCATAGCACAAGACCGCGTAGTTCGTTTGCTAGAGCTTTTCTAATGTCAAGTATCATTTCCATAAACCATGAGATTGTGCAACTCCCGGATACCATAGGAATGCTTTGGGTGTATCAAACGTCACAATGTAACTAGGTGGCTATAAAGGTGCACTACATGTATCTCCGAAAGTGTCTGTTGGGTTGGCACGAATCGAGACTGGGATTTGTCACTCCGTGTGACGGAGAGGTATCTCATGGCCCACTTGGTAATGCATGATCATAATGAGCACAGTGTGACTAATGAGTTAGCCACGGGATCATGCGTTATGGAACTAGTAAAGAGACTTGTCGGAAACGAGATTGAACAAGGTATAGGGATACTGACGATCAAATCTCGGGCAAGTAACATACCGATGGACAAAGGGAATTGTATACGGGATTGATTGAATCCCCGACATCGTGGTTCATCCGATGAGATCATCGTGGAACATGTGGGAGCAAATATGGGTATCTAGATCCCGCTATTGGTTATTGGTCGGAGAGGCATCTCGGTCATGTCTGCATGGTTCCCGAGCTCGTAGGGTCTACACACTTAAGGTTCGGTGACGCTAGAGTTGTAATGGGAATTGTATGTGGTTACCGAAAGTTGTTCGGAGTCTCGGATGAGATCCCAGACATCACGAGGAGTTCCGGAATGGTCCAGAGATAAATATTTTTATATGGGAAGTCCTATTTTGGCCACCGGAAAATGTTTGGGATTTTTCGGTATTGTACCGGAAAGGTTCTAGAAGGTTCCAGAGTGGGGCTCACCTGCATGGGGGACCCACATGAACGTGGGTAGTGGGGGCACCCCACACCCCTGGTCAAGGCGCACCAAGATCCCCCCTTAGAAGGAATAAGATCATATCCCGAAGGGATAAGATCAAGATCCCTAAAAAGGGGGGATAACAATCGGTGGGGAAGGGAAAGGATGGGATTTCTTTCCTCCCACCTTTGCCAATGCCCCAATGGACCTGGAGGGCAAGAAACCAGCCCCCTCCACCCCTATATATAGTGGGGAGGCACATGGGAGCTGGACCCTTTGCCCCTGGCGCATCCCTCCCCTCCAACTCCTCCTCCTCCTCCGTTGAGCGTAGCGAAGCTCTGCTGGAGGACCACGAGCTCCACCACCACGCCGTCATGTTGCCTAAGTTCTCCCTCAACTTCTCCTCTCCCCTTGCTGGATCAAGAAGGAGGAGACGTCCCGGGGTTGTATGTTTATTGAACGCGGAGGCTCCGTCCGTTAGGCGCTTGGATCTGATCTTCCGCGATTTGAATCACCGCGAGTACGAATCCATCAACCGCGTTCTTGTAACCCTTCTGCTTAGCGATCTTCAAGGGTATGAAGATGCACTCCTCTCTCTTGCTGCTAGCATCTCCTAGATTGATCTTGGTGACACATAGGAAATTTTTTGAATTATTACTATGTTCCCTAATAGTGGTATCAGAGCTAAGTCTATGCATAGATTCTATGCACGAGTAGAACACAAGTAGTTGTGGGTGAGGATTTGGTCAGTTTTCTTACCGTTACTAGTCTTATGTTGATTCAGCGGCATTGTGGGATGAAGCGGTCCGGACCGACCTTACACGTACGCTTACATGAGACAGATTCCACTGACTGACATGCACTTGTTGCATAAGGTGGCTAGCGGGTGTCTGTCTCTTCCACTTTAGTCGGATCGGATTCGATGAAGAGGGTCCTTATGAAGGGTAAATAGAATTGACATATCACCGTTGTGGCTTTTGCGTAGGTAAGAAACATTCTTGCTAGAAACCCACAGCAGCCACGTAAAACATGCAACAACAATTAGAGGACGTCTAACTTGTTTTTGCAGGGTATGCTATGTGATGTGATATGGCCAAAAGGATGTGATGAATTATATATGTGATGTATGAGATTGATCATGTTCTTATAATAGGAATCACGACTTGCATGCCGATGAGTATGACAACCGGCAGGAGCCATAGGGGTTGTCTTAATTTACTGTATGACCTGCGAGTCAATATAAATGCCATGTAATTACTTTACTTTATTGATAATTGTTAGCCATAGTAGTAGAAGTAATAGTTGTCAAGACAACTTCATGAAGACACGATGATGGGGATCATGATGATGGAGATCATGGTGTCATGCCGGTGACAATGGTGATCATGTCGCGCCTCGAAGATGGAGATCAAAAGCGCAAGATGATATTGGCCATATCATGTCACTTTATGATTTGCATGTGATGTTTGTCATGTTTACATCTTATTTGCTTAGAACGACGGTAGCATAAATAAGATGATCTCTCACTAAAATTTCAAGAAATGTGTTCCCCCTAAATGTCAACCGTTGCGAAGGTTCGTTGTTTTGAAGCACCACGTGATGATTGGGTGTGATAGATTCTAATGTTCGCATACAACGGGTGTAAGCCAGATTTACACATGTGAAACACTTAGGTTGACTTGACAAGCCTAGCATGTACAGACATGGCCTCGGAACACGAGAGACCGAATGGTCGAACATGAGTCGTATGGTAGATGCGATCAACATGGAGATGTTCACCGTTGATGACTAGTCCGTCTCACGTGATGATCGGACATGGCCTAGTCGATTCCGATCATGTATCACTTAGATGACTAGAGGGATGTCTATCTGAGTGGGAGTTCATTAAATAATTTGATTAGATGAACTTAATTATCATGAAAATAGTCTAAATTGTCCTTGCAAATTATGTTGTAGATCAATAGCTCGCGTTTTAGCTCCCTGTTTTAATACGTTCCTAGAGAGATACTAAGTTGAAAGATATTGTGAGCAATTGTGCGGACTAGGGCCGTAGTCTGAGGATTGTCCTCACTGCTACACAGAAGGCTTGTGTCCTTGATGCACAGCTCCATGTGCCAACCCCTATAGCGTTGTCTGTGGATGTTGTGAACATCTGACAGACACACTCTGATGACTTCTTGATAGTTTAGTGCGCCATACTTTATGGCTTAGAATCGGGGCTCCAAAGGCGTTTTTGAATGCCTAGAACATATGAGATGTTCCAAGAGCTGAAATTGGTATTTCAGGCTCGTGCTAGTGTTGAGAGGTTTGAGACCTTTGACAAGATCTTTGCCTACAAGATGGAGGAGAATAGCTCAGCCAGTGAGCATGTGCTCAGAATGTCTTGGTACTTCAATCGCTTGAATCAAATGGGAGTTAATCTTCCAGATAAGAGAGCGATTGACAGAGTCCTCCAGTCACTATCACCAAGCTACTAGAGCTTCGTGATGAACTATAACATGCAAGGGAAGATGATCCCGAAGCTGTTCGTCGTGCTTAAGGCCGTGAAGGTAGAAATCAAGAAGGAGCATCAAGGGTTGATGGTTAACAAGACCACTAGTTTTAAGAAGGGCAAGGGCAAGAAGGGAAACTTCATGAATGGCAAGCCAGTTGCCGCTCCAGTGAAGAATCCCAAGAACCCAAACCCGAGACAAAGTGCTTCTATTAGGGGAACGGTCACTGTAGCGGAACTGCCTCAAATACTTGGTAGATAAGAAGGCTGGCAACTTCAACAAAAGTATATTTGATATATGTGTTACTGATGTGTACCTTACTAGTACTCCTAGTAGCACCTGGGTATTAGATACCGGTTCAGTTGCTAATGTTGGTAACTCGAAACAAAAGCTATGGAGTAAACGGAGACTAGCTAAGGGTGAGGTGACGATGTGTGTTGGAAGTGTTTCTAAGGTTGATGTGATCACCATCGCACGCTCTCTCTACCTTCGGGATTAGTGTTGAACCTAGATAAATGTTGTTTGCATTAGTGTCTGCGTTGAGCATGAACATGATTAGATCATGTTTATTGCAATACGGTTATTCATTTACGTCAGAGAATAATGGTTATTCTGTTTACATGAATAACACTTTCTATGGTCATGCACCCAATGTGAATGGTTTATTGAATCTCAGTCGTAGTGATACACATGTTCACAACATTGATGCCAAAGATGTAGAGTTGATAATGATAGTACCACTTTCTTGTGGCACTGCCGCTTAGGTCATACTGGCGTAAAGCGCATGAAGAACCTCCATGCCGATGGACTTTTGGAGTCACTTGATTTTGAATCACTTGACACATGCGAACCATGCCTCGTTGGCAAGATGACTAAAACCCCATTTGTTGGAACAATAGAACGGGCAAGTGACTTGTTGGAAATCATACATGTTGATGTGTGCGGTCCGATGAGTGTTGACGCGTGCAGTGGATATCGTTATTTTCTCACCTTCACCGATGAATTGAGTAGACATGGGCATGTTTACTTAATGAAGCATAAGTCTGAAATGTTTGAAAAGTTCAAGAAATTTCAAAGTGAAGTTGAGGATCATCGTAACAAGAAGATCAAGTTCCTACGATATGATCAAGGGGAGAGTATCTGAGTTATGAGTTTGGCAATCACTTAAGACAAGGTGGAATCATTTCACAGTTGATGCCACCTGGAACACCATAGCGTAATGGTGTGTCCGAACATCGTAATCGCACTCTATTGGATATGGTGCAATCAATGATGTCTCTTACTGATCTACCGCTATAATTTTGGGGTTATGCATTAGAGACAACTACATTCACTTTAAATAGGGCACCATCTAAGTCCGTGGAGACTACATCGTATGAAATATGGTTTGGCAAGAAACCTAAGTTGTCGTTTCTTAAGGTTTGGGGTTGCGATGCTTATATCGATAGGCTTCAGCCAGAAAAGCTTGAACCCAAAGCGGATAATTGTGTCTTCATAGAATACCCAAAGGAGATGATTGGGTATACCTTCTATCTCAGATCTGAGGGCAAAGTGTTTGTCACTAAGAGCAGGTCCTTTCTCAAGAAAGAGTTTCTCTCGAAAGAATTGAGTGGGAGGAAGATAGAACTTGATGAGGTTGTCGAACCTTTACTTCAACGCGGTACAGAAAGATGCTTTTGTGGCACCTACGTCGGTTGAAGAGAAAGCTAATCAAGTTACTATCGAACCTCATAGGTCGACAAGGGTGCGTACAACTTCTGAGTGGTAACCCTACCTTAAAGGTCATGTTGTTGGACAACGGTGAACCAACGAGCTATGGAGAAGCGATGGTGGGCCCGGATTCCAACAAATGGCTAGGAGCCATGAAATCCGAGATAGGATCCATGTATGAGAACAAAGTATGGACTTTGGTGGACTTGCCCGATGATCGGCAAGCCATTGAGAATAAATGGTCTTTAAGAAGAAGACAGACGCTGATGGTAATGTCGCCATTTATGAAGCTCGACTTGTCTCAAAGAAGTTTCCGACAAGTTCAAGGAGTTGACTGTGATGAGACTCTTGCAATCATAGCGAAGCTGAAGTCTGTTAGAATTATGTGAGCAGTTGCTGCATTTTCATTTACAAAATCTGGCAGATGGATGACAAACAAAGTTTCCTTGACAGTTTCCGTGAGGAAATGTTGTGTGTGATATAACCAGAAGGTTTTGTCGATCCTAAGGATGCTAAAAGTTATGCAAGCTCCAGCGATCCTTCTATGGACTGGAGCAAGCATCTCGGAGTTGGAACATAAGATTTGATGAGGAGATCAAAGCTTTTGGGTTTATACAAAGTTTGCAAGAAACTTGTATTTACAAGAAAGTGAGTGGGAGCACTACAACATTTCTCATAAATATATGTGCATGGCATATTGTCGATCAGAAATGATGTAGAATTTCTGGAAAGCATAAAGGGTTGGTTGAATGGAGTTTTTTCAAGGAAGACCTGGGTAAAAATGCTTACATATTGGGTTTCAAGATCTATAGAGATAGATCAAGACGCCTGATAAGACTTTCACACAGCACATACCTTGACATGTTTTTGAAGGAGTTCAAAATGGATCAGTCAAAGAAGGAGTTCTTGCTTGAGTTGTAAGGTGTGAAGTTAAGACTTAAAGTTTGACCACGGAAGAAGAAAGAGAAAGGACGAAGGTCGTCCCCTATGCCTTAGCCATAGGCTCTATACGATACACCATGCTGTGTACCTCACCTGATATGTGCCTTGCCACATGTTTGGAGAGGGGGTACAGGAGTGATCCAGGAGTGGATCATTGGACAGCGGTCAAAATTGACCTTAGAGCAATAAGGAAATGTTTCTCGGTTATGGAGGTGATAAAGAGTTCGGCGTAAAGGGTTATGTCGATGCAAGCTTTAACACCTATCCGGATGACTCTGAGTAGCAAACCAGATACATATAGTGGAGCAACCATTTGGGATAGCTCCAAGTGGAGCATGGAAGCAGCATCTACAATATGACCTAGAGATTTGCAAAGTACATACGGATCTGAATATTGCAGACCCGTTGACTAAACCTCTTCCACGAGCAAAACATGATCAGCACCAGGACACTATGGGTGTTTGATTCAACACAATGTAACTAGATTATTGACTCTAGTGCAAGTGGGAGACTATTGGAAATATGCCCTAGAGGCAATAATAAAATGTTTATTATTATATTTCCTTGTTCATGATAATTGTCTATTGTTCATGCTATAATTGTATTAATCGGAAACCATAATACATGTGTGAATACATAGACCACAATATGTCCCTAGTGAGCCTATAGTTGACTAGCTCCTTGATCAATAGATGGTTGTGGTTTCCTGACCATGAACATTGGATGTCATTGATAACGAGATCACATCATTAGGAGAATTATGTGATGGACAAGACCCAATCCTAAGCATAGCACAAGATTGCATAGTTCGTTTGCTAGAGCTTTTCTAATGTCAAGTATCATTTCCTTAGACCATCAGATTGTGCAACTCCCGGATACCGTAGGAATGCTTTGGGTGTATCAAATGTCACAACGTAACTAGGTGGCTATAAAGGTGCACTACAGGTATCTCCGAAAGTGTCTGTTGGGTTGGCACAAATCGAGACTGGGATTTGTCACCCCGTATGACGGAGAGGTATCTCTGGGCCCACTCGGTAATGCATCATTATAATGAGCTCAATGTGACTAATGAGTTAGCCACGGGATCATGCGTTACGGAACGAGTAAAGAGACTTGCCGGTAACGAGATTGAACAAGGTATAGGGATACCGACGATCGAATCCCAGGCAAGTAACATACCGATGGACAAAGGGAATTGTATACGGGATTGATTGAATCCCCGACATCATGGTTCATCCAATGAGATCATATTGGAACATGTGGGAGCCAATATGGGTATCCAGATCCCTCTATTGGTTATTGGTCGGAGAGGCATCTCGGTCATGTCTCCATGATTCCCGAACCCGTAGGGTCTACACACTTAAGGTTCGATGACGCTAGAGTTGTAATGGGAATTGTATGTGGTTACCAAAAGTTGTTCGGAGTTTCGAATGAGATCCTGGACATCACGAGGAGTTTTGAAATGGTCCGGAGGTAAAGATTTATATATGGGAAGTCCTATTTTGGCCACCGGAAAATGTTCAGGATTTTTCGGTATTGTACCGGGAAGGTTCTAGAAGGTTCTGGAGTGGGGCCGACCTGCATGGGGGAACCCACATGAACATGGGTAGTGGGATAAGGCCCCACACCCCTGGTCAAGGTGCACGAAGATCCCCCATTAGAAGGAATAAGATCATATCCCGAAGGGATAAGATCAAGATCCCTAAAAGGGGGGATAACAATCGGTGGGGAAGGGAAAGTGTCGGTGTCAAAACCGGCGGATCTCGGGTAGGGGGTCCCGAACTGTGCGTCTAGGCGGATGGTAACAGGAGACGAAGGACACGATGTTTTACCCAGGTTCGGGCCCTCTCGATGGAGGTAAAACCCTACGTCCTGCTTGATTAATATTGATGATATGGGTAGTACAAGAGTGGATCTACCACGAGATCAAGGAGGCTAAACCCTAAAGCTAGCCTATGGTATGATTGTTGTAATGTATGTTGTCCTACGGACTAAAGCCCTCCGGTTTATATAGACATCGGAGGAGGCTAGGGTTACACAGAGTCGGTTACAATGGTAGGAGATCTACGTATCCGTATCGCCAAGCTTGCCTTCCACGCCAAGGAAAGTCCCATCCGGACATGGGATGGAGTCTTCAATCTTGTATCTTCGTAGTCTTGGAGTCCGGCAGATAATGATAGTCCGGCTATCCGGACACCCCCTAGTCCAGGACTCCCTCAGTAGCCCCTGAACCAGGCTTCAATGACGATAAGTCCGACGCGCATAATGTTCGGCATTGCAAGGCGGGTTCCTCCCTTGAATAATCTAGAGAAGATCATGGACACTAGGATAGTGTCCGGCTCTGCAAAATAAATTCCACATTCCACCGTAGAGAGAATAAAATGTACACCAGTCCAATCTGCTGACGTATTATGTGGCGTGACATCACACCGCTACCAAGCCTTTGTTTGAATCGTTTTTTACTATACCACCTCAGCACATTTAGCGAAGCGGTTTCCTTGGCACGTCTTGTCGAAGCAGAGATCGTGTTCCCCTTATTCCGGGATTCTCATCAATACGGACGTGGGTAACCCAACCGCGCCATTGATGGTGGCACTTGGGAGATAAGCGAGTTTTATCAGGCCGGTGGGGACGCATAGTTTTCGTGCGCCTATATATAAGGGATAAGGATTTACCTTCTCACCTACGCCTTCTTCCTCCTTTGCTTATCCATCCCCGCGTACTCAAGCTCCAACGCCCAAGCTCGCGCATCTCGCCCCGACCTTCTCCGAATATGTCCGGAGCGGGAGGCAAATGGTTGGCCTCCACCGTTAAGGAGGAGCACATCACCAAACTGCGCAGCGCCGGATACCTTTCCGGCGATATCGCGCATCGGCTGCCCAATGAGGGGCAGCTCATCCCTACCCCTGGGCCCCATGAGAGGGTCGTCTTCCTTCCCCACTTCCTCCGCGGACTGGGCTTTCCACTGCACCCATTCATCCGGGGGATCATGTTTTACTACGGCCTGGATTTCCACGATCTGGCGCCGAACTTCATCCTCAACATCTCGGCGTTTATCGTCGTATGCGAGGCCTTCCTTTGCATCCGGCCCCACTTCGGCCTGTGGCTCAAGACCTTCAACGTCAAGCCGAACGTTGTGAAGGGCACGCAAGCGGAATGCGGAGGCGCCATGTTGGGCAAGTTGCCCAACGTCCTTTGGCTCGAAGGGGCCTTCGTGGACTCCGTCAAGGGGTGGCAATCGGGGTGGTTCTACATCACCGAGCCGCACAAGCCCACATGGGCAGCGGCCCCCGAGTTTAGATCTAGCGTCCCCACGCAGCTCACCTCCTAGAAAGAGAAGGGCTTGCAGTGGGGCAATCCGAAGGAGGTGACGGGGCTCCGAGCCTGCATCCAGAAGCTGGTGAGCAATAAGCTCAGGCTCGTCGACGTGGTCCAAGTCATGCTCATCCGCGGGATTCTCCCATGCCAAGAACGGGCATTCAATCTGTGGGAGTTCAATCCGGAACAGCACCAGGCATTGAGCGGGCTCTTCGATACGACATACGAAGGCGCCTGGAGGGTGCTGTTTAAGGGCGCTGAAGCCCCCGTATCCGCGACGGAAGATCGCGGATTTTGCTCGCAGCATCCAGCTGAAGAGGTAAGTGATTCAACCCCGTTACGGGACACTTGTGGTAATTAAACCGATTCTAAGAGGGTTTCAATCTCTCTTTTCCTTTGACAGGAATGGATGGAGAAGGCCAAGCAGCTCATCAGCCCGGCTCCCATGCCAGAAGACCCAGAGAACGCCCGTTTAGCAGGGCTGCTGGTTCCGGCACCGCACGTGGTGCCGGAGAAGAAGGCCAAGAAGGTGGCCGCGGGGACTCGAAAGAGTTCCCGCAATCAGGCGTCCAACGACGAGGCGGACTCCTCCCCCGAAGACGAGGAGGAGGAGGAGGACTCTCTCCGGGAGGAGGGAGAGAGGAAGAGGAAGGCTTCCCCAATAGGGGAGGCCGAAGGGTCCAAGAGGGGGAGGACTATCCCCCCGGACAGTTTCGCCAACACCACCGTTGGCGAGGATGAGTGGCCTCCAAGGGCCAGGCGTCCGGCAAGATCGTAAGTATCCGGATCCTTGATATGCAATTTCTTTCGTGTCGCGTAGTGTCCTTCTAATGCCGCGTTCTGTCCGTAGCCCGGCCGATGATGATCTCCCCGCTTCATCAAGCGGGTCGCTGGCCCCGTCGGATGTGGATTCACTTCCGACCGCCTCTACCCCCCGCGCCAACGAGGACGCCGAGGTGGGATCCCAGAGAAGGACCCATCAGGAGGAGGCTCCGGAGGCGCCGTCAGGCTGCCTCCCGGACTTTGTGCCGGACTCTACATCGGAACCCGCAGTGGTTCCAGAGTCCGGCGGACGGCCCCTTCGAAAGAAGGGCAAGACCGTGACACCGGCGACCTCCGTCCAACCGAAGGCGCCGGATAACTTGTTGGAGGCGCTTAAAGGCGCTTCCATCGAGGAAGAACACCGCACTATCATGAGTGCGGTGATTCAAAAGGTTCAGCTCGCCAAAAGCGGCCTGACCGAAGCCTGCAGCAGCCTTCTAACAGGCTTTGAGGTAAGAAGTTAAAATTATGTAATGTAATACCGCATAGACAGTAGCCCCTGATGCTCAGTTCGGTGTTCGGAAAGAAAAGCCGGACTGAGGATCAAACAAGATATACGCAGGGTTGCTTAAAATATGTCAATATGGGTTTGCAGGCTGCTCTGCTGACCTCTGTCGCACTATCGGCGGAGGTCGATGTGTTGAAGAAGGATCTCGAGCGGTCCGAGCAAGAGCTCGGCCATGCCAAGAAGCAGCTCGAGGACAAAGAAGGTGAGTCACACCACTTTGAATAGTTACCTTACAGAAAAGGATTTTGGTTGCAATAAAATTAACAAGGATAATATGGGTATTGCAGGGGCCACGAACGAGGTGGCAGCCCTGAAGGAGGCTGTGTCCGCGGCCGAACACAGTGCGGCCGCGGAGCGGGAAGAGCGAGAGAAACAGGAGGCACGGGTGGCGGAAGTACGGCAAGAGCTCCAGGCTCTCATGGAGAAGCATGAGAGCTTGGAGCGTGACTCCAAGACTCGAGAGTCCGAGCTTGCCTTGGCTCTCGAAAGTGCCAAGTCCGCCAAGGCCGAGGCCCGTAAGGCCCTTCAGGAGGTTGAAGATGTGAAGAAGATAGCGGCGAGTAAGGCATTTTTCATGCAAAGCAAGCATGTTAATGTAAAATACCTGACACTTACCCGCATTCGGAGCTCTCCAGGGGCGTTTGCAGATCTGCCGCGTAGTGCGTCCGATGCCGCCGCATTCTATCGTGGCGAGGAGGGGAGCTCGACGGAGAAAGTCTTCTGGTCTCAGTACGCTGAGGCCGGACACCCGGTGCCCTCAAGCGACCAGCTGAAGCAGCTCGTCGAACTCCACAAGGTAGCTGAGGAGGCCATGAAGGGCCTTATAGTCCGGCTGTGGCCTGGACAGGCCATGCCTGGGAGCTACTTTGGCCTCGTGCGGTGGCTGGTGGATGCATGCCCCTGGGTGGAGGTCGTCAAGCGCTCCGCCTATATTGAAGGTGCTCGTCGGGCCCTTGCCCGCACAAAGGTTCATTGGGGCAAGTTGGATGCGGAGAAACTTCTCACGGACCCACCGCCACCAGGCAAGGAGTATCGCACGCCTGAAATGTATTATAAAACTGTCCTGAAGGGAGCCCGCGATATTGCGGATGAGTGCCCCAGAAATGTAATCTTTGAGTAAACTCGTTGTGTATTATCCTGTGCGCTGAAAACTGCGTTCATATGCGCCTTGAGCAACGCTTGTTTTAATTTAAAATATTACCTTCTGGTCGGCCGTTTATAAAATCTGAGAGATGGCAAGTCGTTGGCTTCAGCCCCCGAGCCACGAGTGCTGGGGTGTTCGGGATAACCTTGAGCACTCTTGTTCCCATTTTTGGGTCCATCTAGGGAGGCGCTCAACACAACGAACAAGGCGACCGGACTTATAATGCTTGAACACTCTCACTTAGCCATAGAATTCTATAATTTTAAATTTCGGCGAAGTCCCTGGTATTCGGAAGGCCGAATCCGGGGCGCTATCCACGCCTTCGTCGGACATGGTCCGGAACTTCGCTCGAAGCGGCGTGAGTCTTTAAGGACCCGAAAAAACCTCTCGAACAGCGACCAGTCTCTCGCCTTATCATGCTGGTCAGTTTTAGCTTTCAACACTGAGGCGCTCGCCCGGCTCAACCGGGGCGCAATCGCAGTGGTTCTCCCAGTGCCACCTTAGCCGACAGAACGGAACGTAAGGCACCAAAACGTGGGAGCCGGGCAAACCCAACTATTGACCCAAGACATGATTCGGAGCTGATTCATATAATGCTATAAGTTCGGGGTGCCGCACTTATGAAAGTGTTCGGACTTATCACACCACATTGTGGGGAACATGTGGCCCTGGTGTATTAGGCCGTACCAAAATATACGTGTGCAAGATGTCATGTAATGAACATATATATATAAAAAAGGTAATGTAATTGCAGTCGAAAAGTGCTGCATTAATTATTAAAGGAAGTCTGCTATGAGTGCGGACTGATACAAATAGTGCGGTAAGCAAGGGATTTGGACTAAGTAAACATGTCCCCCTCCAGGGGTGAGCTGCGGACTTGGTGTATATAATCGAATTTAATGCTCGTAATTGAGACCACCTGAGTGTTCGTCGCAGCCTTCTTTCGTCCCTGACTATTGCATCACGAGTTCGGCAGGTTCGCCGCCGGACAGGGCCTCTGGTTACCGGAGTCCTGTGTAAAGAAGGAAAATACTAAATAAAAATAAAAAAGGGGGAGCACACTTGCGAGCCCCTGGTGTGGTCGAACCGCACTCTGGGTCCATTGCGATCGTGCCCCTTCCCCTGCGCCCATGGTATCTCCAAAGCGTAATGATGTACGTAGAATGTTATTCTTGCGATCATGCGCGGGCGGGGGTTGGGCCGCATTGCTACGCGTGCTCTGATCGCGCCAGGTGGTCTTGGTTGGTATTGCTTCGGGCGCATTTTGCTGTATCCGGCCGTTTAACGGCCGGACTCGAGAATTGCCTTAAGAGGCTGCTCTGTACTTCTGCCGCGAGAGCCGCTGTATGTTCCTCCGTTCGGAGGGAGCGTTCCGTATTCCCGTTGACCGTGATGACTCCACGAGGGCCTGGCATCTTGAGCTTGAGGTATGCATAATGCGGCACCGCGTTGAATTTTGCAAACGCGGTTCGTCCGAGCAGAGCGTGATAGCCGCTGCGAAACGGGACTATGTCGAAGATTAACTCCTCGCTCCGGAAATTGTCTGGGGATCCGAAGACCACTTCCAGTGTTACTGAGCCTGTACAGTTGGCTTCCACACCTGGTATGACACCTTTAAAGGTTGTCTTTGTAGGTTTAATCCTTGAGGGGTCTATGCCCATTTTGCGCACTGTATCCTGATAAAGCAGGTTCAGGCTACTACCGTCGTCCATCAGGACTCTCGTGAGGTGAAATCCATCGACGATTGGGTCTAAAACCAATGCGGCGAATCCGCCATGGCGTATGCTGGTCGGATGGTCTCTTCAATCGAAAGTGATCGGACAAGAGGACCATGGATTGAATTTCGGGGCGACTGGCTCCATCGCGTAGACGTCCCTTAGTGCGCGCTTCCTCTCCCTCTTGGGTATATGGGTCGCGTAAATCATGTTCACCGTCCGCACTTGTGGGGGAAAACCCTTCTATCCTCTATTGTTTGGCGGTCGGGTCTCCTCCTCGTCGTCGCTATTTAGCCCCTTGTCGTTGTTTTCGGCAATTAACTTGCCTGCCTGCTTGAACACCCAGCAATCTCTATTAGTGTGATTGGCTGGTTTTTCAGGGGTGCCATGTATCTGGCATAAGCGGTCGAGTATTCGGTCCAAATTGGACGGACCCGGAGTGGTTCTTTTGAATGGCTTCTTCCGTTGACCGGGTTTAGAGCCTCGGAATCCGGCGTTGACTGTCGTATCCTCCTTGTCGTCGCTGTTAATGCGGCATTTGTTTTTGTTTCGACGTGACCTGCCGTTGTTGTCCTTAGTATCCGGACTGCCAGAATTTTTGTGGAGATTGTTACTGCGAGCAAGCCACCTATCCTCTCCCGCGCAGAAGCGGGTCATTAATGATGTGAGGGCTGCCATAGATTTCGGCTTTTCCTGTCCCAGGTGCCGGGCTAGCCATTCGTCGCGGATGTTATGCTTGAAGGCTGCAAGGGCCTCTGCATCCGGACAGTCGACGATTTGATTTTTCTTCGTCAAGAACCGTGTCTAGAATTGTCTGGCCGATTCGTCTGGCTGCTGAATGATGTGGCTTAGGTCATCGGCGTCTGGTGGTCGCACATACGTGCCCTGGAAGTTATCAAGGAATGCGTCTTCCAGGTCTTCCCAACACCCAATTGACTCTGCAGGCAAGCTGTTAAGCCAATGCCGAGCTCGTCCTTTAAGCTTGAGTGGGAGATACTTGATGGCGTGGAGATCGTCGCCGCGGGCCATATGGATGTGGAGAAGATAATCTTTGATCCAAACCGCGGGGTCTGTTGTGCCATCGTAGGATTCAATGTTTACGGGTTTAAACCCTTCAGGGATTTGATGATCCATTACTTCGTCAGTGAAGCATAGCGGGTGTGCGGCGCCTCTGTATTGAGCAATATCACGACGCAGCTCGAGAGAGCGCTGTCTGCCGTGTTCGGCCCGGCCGGGGTTATTATATCCAGTGCGACGGTATTTGTCATGGGTCGTGGGGCACCCACGTGATCCGTAGATGGATCTGGATTGCCTTGCTTTGTCCTCCAATATATCTCGCAAGTCCGGTGCGTTCCCTCTTGGCTTCGTACTTTTGGAGCGATGCCGGGGTACGGTCTTGGTTGGGGGCCTGGATGCCTCTCTGTCACGACCGCGGGGTGGTCGGTCAGCCGTATCGTGCGCTGGTGATGGAGGTATGTATGCTTCCTCCTCTAATCGGGGGAGCAGCTTGCGTCTTGGATAGCTTTTGGAGGGGCGTTCGAGTTTATACTCTTCGGCCGCGAGGACCTTGGTCCATCGATCGGCCAGCAGGTCCTGATCAGCTTGAAGCTGCTGCTGCTTTTTCTTTAGGTTGTTTGCCGTGGCGATAAGCCTGCGTTTAAAACGCTCTTATTCGACGGGATCCTCGGGCACGACGAATTCGTCGTCGTTGAGGCTTGCCTCGTCTTCGGAGGGAGGCATATAGTTGTAATCCTCAACCTCTTCGTCTGCCGCCCTCTCGTGAGGGCTTGCTTCTGCGTCCTCCTGCGCTGAGTCTTGCTGGAGGGGGTTGTCTTCGGCACTTTCTGGGGTATTATTATCTCCTGTGCCGGAATCTCCATTCTTGCTGTGGCGGGATTTAGAGCAGAGCCGCTGACGCCGGCGCTTGGGCTGTTTCTGTAAAGAATCTGCCTCCGCTGTTTCTTCGCCGTCCCCGTCTTTCGGGGTATCCACCATGTATATGTCATATGACGAGGTGGTCTTCCAGTGCCCTGTAGGCGCTGGTTCCTGTTCGTCTCCGGCGTCGTCGTCCATAGCGTCGATGTCTTCGGAGTCGTAGTCTAGCATGTCGGTTAGATCATCAACAGTGGCTACAAAGTGGGTGGTGGGTGGGCTCTGAATTTCTTCGTCGTCCGTATCCCAACCATCCTGGCCATAGTCCGGCCAGGGCTCTCCTGATAACGAGAGATGCTTTAGTGAATTCAGGATGTCGCCAAAAGGCGAGTATTGGAATATGTCCGCGGCGGTGAATTCCATAACCGACGCCCAATCCGATTTGGTTGGTAGGGGCGTGGGAGGTTCGGAGTCCGGCACCTCGGAATCACGAGTTTTGCGAGGGACAAGATCAGTGTTCGGCTCCATCGCCGTGGAAGTTGAAGCCCCCGAGGCGGTGTCCATCCACCGATCCTCTATCTGGGCAATCGGCTCCGGACCTATGGCCGGAGCGGTTTCGTGTGCGGCCACCAAGGCACTGTTCGGCGGCAGAGCTAGATCATGCCCATCGCAACAGTGCGGCGCGCTTGGCTGTGGCTCGGGCCCGTCGAAGATCAAGTCTCCGCGGACATCGGCCGTGAAGTTTAGGCTTCCGAATCTGACCTGACGGCCAGGGGCGTAGCTTTCGATCTGCTCCAGATGGCCAAGCGAATTAGCCCGCAGTGCGAAGCCGCCGAATATGAAGATCTGTCGGGGGAGAAAAGTCTCACCCTGGACAGCGTCGTTGGTTGCAGATGCCATCAAGCCTATCGGTGACGACACAGAGGAACTCTCAATGAAAGCACCAATGTCGGTGTCAAAACCGGCGGATCTCGGGTAGGGGGTCCCGAACTATGCGTCTAGGCGGATGGTAACAGGAGACGAAGGACACGATGTTTTACCCAGGTTCGGGCCCTCTCGATGGAGGTAAAACCCTACATCCTGCTTGATTAATATTGATGATATGGGTAGTACAAGAGTGGATCTACCACGAGATCAAGGAGGCTAAACCCTAAAGCTAGCCTATGGTATGATTGTTGTAATGTATGTTGTCCTACGGACTAAATCCCTCCAGTTTATATAGACAACGGAGGAGGCTAGGGTTACACAGAGTCGGTTACAATGGTAGGAGATCTACGTATCCGTATCGCCAAGCTTGCCTTCCACGCCAAGGAAAGTCCCATCCGGACACGGGACGGAGTCTTCAATCTTGTATCTTCGTAGTCTTGGAGTCCGGCGGATAATGATAGTCCGGCTATCCGGACACCCCCTAGTCCAGGACTCCCTCAGAAAGGATGGGATTTCTTTCCTCCCACCTTTGCCAATGCCCCAATGGACTTGGAGAGCAAGAAACTAGCCCCCTCCACCCCTATATATAGTGGAGAGGCGCATGGGAGCTGAACCCCTTGCCCCTGGCGCAGCCCTTCCCTCCAACTCCTCCTCCTCCTCCGTTGAGCGTAGCGAAGCTCTGCCGGAGAACCACGAGCTCCACCACCACGCCGTCGTGCTGCCGGAGTTCTCCCTCAACTTATCCTCTCCCCTTGATGGATCAAGAAGTAGGATACGTCCCCGAGTTGTACGTGTGTTGAACACGGAGGCGCCGTCCGTTCGGCGCTTGGATCGGATCTTCCGAGATTTGAATCGCCACGAGTACGACTCCATCTACCGCATTCTTATAACGCTTCCGCTTAGCGATCTTCAAGGGTATGAAAATGCACCCCCTCTCTCTCGTTGCTAGCATCTCCTAGATTGATCTTGGTGACACGTAGGAAATATTTTGAATTATTACTACGTTCCCCAACAATTTATGCATGTCTTTGGTATTTCAACATGTCGGAGTTTGTTGATGTAATGATGTGATGTTATTTATGAATGTCTTTGGTATTTAAACGTGTCGGAGTTTGGTGATGTAATGATTTAATGGATTTGTACTTGTAAAAGTAGGGTAATTGCTACCCGATCGCCAGGCCCCCCGCTGGTAGGGTAGCTAAACCTACCGCAGAAACCAAGCTCATTTTGGTTACAGAATATGTTGCTACCCTACCGCCAAGGCACCCCACGGTAGGGTAGCAAACCCTACCGCAAAATGCAACCTTATTTTCGTTACATAAGTAAGCTACCCTATCGCTAGGGCCCTTGATGGTAGGGTAACTAACCCTACCGCAAAACCCCAGCTTGTTTTCGTTACAGAATTGCGCTACCCTACCGCCGGGGCCCTTGGCGGTACGGTAGTTAACCCTACCGCAAAAACCAGGGCCGTTTACGTCATCGAACGCACACTGCAAGGCGCACTGCCCTACTGCCAAGGGCCCTGGCGGTAGGGTTATTTACCCTACCGCCGTACCCCCTGGCGGTAGGTTTGGGAAATAGAGTTTCCCCTGTTTTTTGTTCTATAGTAACATCGTCAACAACAAATAATCACAGCAAAACAAATCTAATACACGGTCATGGAAAAATTAAGGCTCAGACATAGTTCCCGATTTTCAAATTTAAGTACATAATTCACGACAAGTTTCGAATCGAAGACAAAGTTCGTGACAAGTTTTCAAATCAAATACATAGTTCATGACAAGAATTCTCAAATCGAAGGCATAGTTCATGTCATCTTGCATGATAGAGCCTTATTGGGTCACACAAGGCCATTTTCCTTTCTTATCGCACACATCATCCTCCTCTTGGGCTTCACGAGCCCTTGCAAGCTTTCTTGACCTCTCCTCTTGACGAACAACCTCTCTCTTTGCGTGCCCTCTTCTCCTCACGCTTCTTTCACTCCATCTTCTCCTTTTGACGACGCTCTTCATCCAAGGCTCTCTCAAATGCTTCTTGAAACAACCGTTGCTTCCTAAGACAATCTCGATGTTGATCCTTTTTAACATCTTCTGGCACATCTTGATCTATCCATGTGAAGTACTTGCAAAGTGGAGGCGGCGACTATATAGGAAAAACAAATTTGGTTATTAGTGATATAGGTTCAAGTTGAAGCAACCTTGAGAATAATCTTTGAACTTGCACAACATACCGGCAATACATCATAGGCATGAGTTGGACGAGGACGATCATGTGCATAGTTGGGACAAACAAAAAACCTTCTTCCTTCTGTCCATGACTTCTTCCGGTCGGTGGATACCTTCACTTTGCAAACATCTCCACACCAGCGTGATGGAGTTTTCATATATTTTTCCTTCAACTTGTCCAACTTGGCGTCTCCCCACTTGTCTGACATGTCCTCCTGGTTAGCACACGTGGGCCTCGTCATGGAACCGGATGAAGCCATGCCTATGAAGAAAAAATTGATTATTAGTAAAGTAAATAAGCATGTATAGAAGCGAGAAAAACAATAAACAAAATGTCTAAAAAATAGTCACCATTCATATAATTTCAACCATGCAGGTTAAACAAAATGTCAATAGGCCTCCTTCTATCAGTCCTACGAGCACGGGAACCATGACCACCACCGTCGGCTCCTCTAATACTCGACCTTCCTCCGCACGCACCAATAGTGCCTCCTCGTCCACTACCTCTAAGAGTCATCCGTCCTCTACGGCCACCACTCCTTTTGGTGCATTTCTTAACATTGTGTCCCGGCTTGTCACATTGACCACAACTATTGATTTCTGGTGCTTCCATGAAATGGCCGCTACCAAATTGTTTCATTCCGGTGTATCTAGCTAGATCATCCATGTCACTCCTACACCTCTTCTTTCTTCTTCTTCCCTTTGTAGGCACCATAAGTTCAGGATCGGGAATGATGTGTGGCCCATCACACTCAGGCCACTGTGACTGATCGAGGAAGGAATGGAACCAAGGCACCCATGTCAAGCTCGTTTGTTCCAATGTGAACTCATGCAACCACACGGTGGTACCATCGGATACGTTCAATTTTCTCGCCCTTGTCGCGGTCATCACATGCGAGCAAGGCTAATGATACTTGTGAGGTCTCTCACACTAACACCACCGGTTCTTGAGGTGCACCTTATACTCTACCCCACCGTACGTCATGCCGTCCCTTGTTGTGCCACTTGGCTCATTGATTTGGTAGGTCATTTCTTTTTCACTGAAACTAATGGTTGGTTGACGTGAGGACTTCGCACGCTTGGTGCTTCAACCAATCCTGAACTTTGAAGGGAAACTTCATCTTTTCACCTATCCAATTGGCGGTGACTTCGGAATGCCTCAAAAAATACTCGTTGAGCTTGAAGAAAGTATATTTCACTATTGCAGTCACCAGCAAGGAACGAACACCCTTGAGCACACTGTTGAAGCATTCCACCATGTTACTTGTCATGTCTCCGTATCTCAAACCTCCTTCGTCATGAGCACGTGACCACTTATGCTTCTCCGGAAGATGCCTTGTCAAGAATTCTCTCCCTCCTTTGTTCTTCTCTAACACCTTGAATAGTTAATCATAGCGGATTTGGAATTTGTCGGAGTTGAATGCCATGCAAACATGGGTAAGATCCTTGCAAAAATCCTTACTCTTGCATGCTCGGTAAAAATTTGCCACGAAGTGCCTCATGCACCAACGGTGTTGGAGCTTCGGATAGCCTGGAATGTCAACTTCTATTGCTTTTAGAATCCCATGATGGCGATCTGATATGATGCACACCTCTCTTTTGGGGCCAATCACCTTCGTCATCACATGATCCATAGACTACTCCCAGTTGTCATTGTGCTCGGAAGGCACCAACGCAAATGCCACCAGCAACACATTCTCATTGGACGAGTGGGCCATTGCAACCATCAACGTGCCCTTGTACTTGTCGGTCAAGAACGTGCCATCAATTGATAAGACGGGGCGACAATGCCTAAATGCCTCGCTGCATTGCCCAAAGCTCCAAAAAGCACAATGGAACACTCCCTCAATTGACTCAACCCTATGGCGCATGCTCGGGTTCCGATGAGCAATGGCTTCCAACAGTCTTGGAAGGATATTGTACGCGGCGGCATAATCGCCATGCAACATCCTTATAGCATTTGCCTTGTCCATCCACACCTTTCCATACTTGACCTCGTACCCTAATCGTTCGAAGACCGAACTCATGAGGAACTTCACCTTCACGGTGGATCGTGGGATATCTCATTCAACAATTTGTAGCCTAGATACTCGAACATGAGTTGATGGTGTCCCTTGCTTTGGTCCACTTTGTCCGGCGGTATGCACTCGTGGGTGGCCACACAACTCTTCAACTCCCATTGCCCGGTTTACATTAATCTTTCTTCCACGGACCTTCCATGGGCAACCTTCTTTGTCACATTTGATGGTGTAGCGCACATTTTGGTTGGAATGACCAACAACGTACGACCTATGGTTCCGAATGGCATAGTCACTCAACCATATTTTGAACTCTTGCAAACAACCAAACGTGACCCCTTTCTTCAAATGAGAATTCTCGTCCTCATCTGGTGGCCTTGGATCACCCATCCTCGGGCAAGTTGATGGTTCGACCAAGCCCAACCTCATGCCACCATCAACAACGGCCTTGTCGTCAAGACTAAGATCACGAAACAATGAGGGTCCTCTTTCCTTGCCATTGACCTTCTTGTAGACTTGATTTTCTTGCGCGGTGAATTCATCCTCGTCCAATTCTTCCGGCTCACCCTCGTCATCTGACTCATACCCACACATACGGCTATAAGGGAGGTTACGGTCCATGTCTTGTTGGTACAAAATGACATCCAAGTCACCAATGGGATTGTAATGGATCGCTTCTCCTTCCGCATACACATCATCTTGAGCAATAGCATCTTCATCAACATGAGCAATGGCATATTCATCAACATGAGCAATGGCATCATCTTCAACATCATCAATAGCATCACCGCGAACTACTATGGCTCCAACATTGATGTCCTCTTCATTTGGTTGGCTACTTGGTGGTTGGCTAGAAGCATTGTGAACATACACCTCGACACCATCATGTATTGGGGAGGATACATTCCGGTTCAAGTCGAGTAGTAGCCGAGAAACTTCAACCTTTGTGGCAAATAACTCAAGTGACTTGTCTTGTGATTCCTCAACTTTATCCTTACACTGCGTTTGGATGTCTGTAATGAGGCCCCGAATTGGATTTGGTATTCCCAAATTTCTAATTCAGCTGTTTGGCATGCACACGGAAACAGCGGTCTGAAATAAAACAAATACAGCGCCGAAATCACTTACACGCGCTGAGCCCTCCCAAGTTTCCGAGCTCTGCCCCTCCGATTTGGTTGGAAACGTCCATCCCGCAAAAAACGATTCAATATTTCTTTTTTCCCCTGCCTCGACCAAGGACACAGCTGCCCCCGCGCGACCTGAGAGGAGCGGCGCCCGGGGAAGGACCCCCGACGGCGGCGCCCAGAGAAGCCCCCCGACGGCGGCCCCCAGTCCTCGCGCGGCCCTCCGGCACCTGAATCCCCGTGACCTCAGCTCATTCCCCTCCTCTAATGGATGCCTCATCTCCCCCTTCCACTTAGATCTAGGCGTGGAGTTGAAGTGGCCATCCGTTAGGCCTCGCAAGCCATTGCCGACGCCGGCGGCGGCGCTGCCGATCCCGCCATCGCCGCTCCATCTCCACCTGCTCGCACTGGTAACCTTCCGATCTCTCACCGTTACATCCCTGATTGTTTCTTCTTTTCTGCTGGTTACGAGTTGCCAAAAGATTGCAGTACTGCTCACCTCCTTTCAATCCGGCAATCTCTTTAGTCATCACTAGTTCGCTAGTTCATCAGTTGGTAGTCAAATGCACACTACGCGGCCATATTCTGTCAACTGCATGAACAGATTTCACGGTGCTTGCTCTCTTATGACACTACAGGAAATTTGTCTACATATAATCATCCAATCAGATGAAATTTAGTTTCCCTTCGCATATTGCTAAATGAGATTAGTAAAAAGAGGATTGATTGTTAATTTTTGATGGGTGGATTGATTCTTAATTATGTGCACAGTGTGGAATTTATGTCTCTGCTTTGGCTGATTGATTTTCAGAAGAAGAGAGGGAGGCCATCAGGAGCATGCTGTCAGCAAGAGCCAGTGAGATAAGATGATCATTGACTACCCGTCTTACTAGACAGCGAGAGCAACAAGGATGTTGATTATAGTCACATATTGTAAAAAAGTGATTTGATGCATATAGAACAAGGCACTATGCAATTCCATAGTTTGTCATCCAAACAAGATTTGGTATTGAAACCTCACTGGGATTCCATGGGCCAATACCATGAGCATCCAAACAAGTGAAATCGTATTCATGTCCATTACAGTTTCCACACTGAATTGGTATTGAAACCAATTCAATACGGAGTCCTCCAATACAGACATCCAAACGCAGCGTTATACACATTCCAATGCAATTGGAAGGTGATGGGCATACTCTTTAATCGGGACTTTACTCCCACTCCCACATCATACCTCCCAATAAGCTTCACCTCATCACTTGGGTTAATCCAATTTAAGACGCTTCTCACTTTCACTGCAATATCATCATAGCTTGGGCATGTGTCAAAAACCATGGCCCTTCATCGGCATTTCCATTCATAAATGTCGCCTTGTCTAAATAATGCACATTCACTAGTTTATCCATCTAAAAACAATGGAAAACAAATTGAGTCATCCATGAGCCGACCATTTCATATGGATGAACTATCTACAATATGCATACTTTCGATCAAAGACCTTGTATACCTTAATCATAGCATTAACCCAAACCCTAACCCTAACCCTTCCCTAACTAAATCACTAACCCTTACACAAAATCTAACTTCTCACAACAATGATTGACACACAATACTTAAACAAAACATAAATGCACCATAAATGCATCATAAATGCACAAATGCAAGAACTTGAGCAATAACTAGGGTTTGCCAAACTAGTTGATTCCAACCAAATTAGGTGATTCCAACCAACCAAAAGAAGGGGGAGTGGGAGAGATACCTTGGATGATGCAAATGCCTCGGATCCACCGGACAAATCTCAAGCAATGGAGGTGGATCTAATGGGTGCTTTGGTGGGGAGAAAAGGGAAAGATGGCTTGAGCTCAGGGGGAAGAAGATGATTGGGGGAGATGGGTGGTGCGTGGGCCCCACCACCTTATCCTCCAAGCGACCCTACTGCTAGGGACCCTGGCGATTGGGCGTACAGACCTACCGCCGGAGACGTTGGCGGTAGGTTCCTTTGCCCCACAAGCAGTCGTTAACGGCTAAACGTCTATCAACCACCCCTGCCGCCAGCTAGGGCGGCGGTAGGATGTCAAAAGCTACCGCCCGAGGTTGTCAAAAAAAAAAATTGCAGACAGAGGTCAGACCCGAGAAAACTAGCAAAAAAGGGTCAAAAACGAAATTTGACCCCGAATGGAGCCAACACTCAACACGAAACACTCAACACGAAGACATGGGTGAATTCGTATGCATCGCCGCGCTTGCACCCGCCCTTGCGGAAGTCCGGCCACGTCATGCCGGAGTAGCAGTGCCAGCTCGGTCCCTCCACTGCGCGCGCACGCAGCTAGCCAAGCAACCACATGTGAGCTGACTGATTTTCCTAGTCAATCCAAGTATTCATGCCGTTTAAACTTAAAAATTATATGTAATTCAATTACCACACATTGGTCTATTCATGTTTAACAAGATGAACACCGATGTTGTCGTAATTCTGGTCACAACGTCTGTTTCAAATATTTGTTGCTTATGGTAAAATTAACCAAGTATAACATCTTAAGGTCTTGCTTCTTCACCTTCCTCTATGTTATGTAAATTCGATAATAAAGCTCAGTGTTCTCTAGTTTCTTCTTTTTCGAGACCACCTTCTCCTTGTTCTTTTTTTAGTCACCTTCTCCTTGCCCTGCTTAGAATCATCTGTTGTAACATCCTGGCATCAGTATGCAACATTGATAAATTTATGCTAATGAAAAATATACAAGGTGCAAAAGAAGAAGCAAATACACATAGTTTGTAGAAATGAAACGTATATCTTTTATGGTTCAGAAGAACACACTCCACCACCATTATCATTTTAAAATGTTTGCCTCTTGTTTTCTCTAACAATCCCGCAGACAGCATAGAAAGCACACTACCAATAAAGACATCGTGACGGTAGAGACCGCTCAAGGGAGACGGCAGAGACCACTCAAGGGAGAGGGAGGCAGCGTCGGCGGCAAGGGTCATCTAGGGTTATTGGGGAGGGTCGTCAATATAATGAGCAATAACAACTCTCTATCCCTAGCAAAACTTGTTTACGGTACCGCGAACCCTTCGGAGGAACAGACCCCGTAGACCGTCCCACAAATGTTTGCGGGACGCGTGTGATATGTCCGCCCCGGAGGGCTCGCGATACCGCAATTTTTGCAAAGCTTCGTAAATTAGAGACTTCAACAAAGAAAACTGAATGGAATCATAATATAAATATGAATGGTCCGAAAAGCAATTCACAATACAACAATCGTCTTTGTTACAACAAATGTTCAAATTTGAATAATTATTACAACACCACATTGTTCGAATCATCGGACGAAGACGACGAGGACGAACTCCAATCCATCTATAAAATGCACATGAAACGCCCCTGAATTTCACCTAAACCTACTCCGAGCCAAATCAAGCACAAACCCGCGGGTCTTGGACATACCTCGCCCGAAGCCGGCCTAAGCAAAGCAGCGCTGCACTGCCCCTTTCTTCTCCTCGCCGACAGAAGCAAAGCCGCGCCGCCGCCTTCCCCGTACGCGCGCGAGCGAGCCCCACCGATTACGAGGCTCACTGGCGACCAACCGGATCCACCAACTACAAGGTCGTGCGCCAAGCACCGAGGCGGGATCCATGGCGCCGACAGCGGCCACGAGCCCTGGACACAAATGGGCAGCCCCCCCCCCCCCCCTCCCCCGCGCCGAAACTTGGTGCAATGGATGTGGCGTGGGGTGGCAAAGCTTTCTGGTGGCGCGAGGCAACCGGGGTAGCAAGAACGGACAGGGATGTGCGGCGGCGGCGGGGAGTGGAGGCGCGATCGGAAGCGGGCGGAAATGCGTTCGCGCCAAAAGGAAAGAGGAGCCGGCAAAATTGATCAAAATCCCGTAGATATTTAGGAAATGAGATCGTGGATTCGGGATCCCACAAAAATTTTCCAGGATGGCCAAAATTGGGGGATTTATTCGGGTCGGGCAAACCCCCTCCGTCCCGCAAACCGGTGTTTATTTTGCCGGATGGCCCGATTTGCGGGATCTGCTAAAGATGCACTTAATTATCCTCCTCTTGCAAGACAAAGCATCATCTTTTCCCTACCTTTCCTTTCCCTCCACTTTCATCCTCTTAAGGGCATTGCCAATGCATAACCTCCGGGTGATGCCTCACATGCCATGTAGGATCGGATGACAGGAAAAATAGATTCAGATGGGGAAGCGGGATCCTCTGCAGGAGGCGGGTGCTTGGAGATAAAAAGTGTGGTCTGGTGCATAAAGTAGAAAAGTTGAAGTAGAGAGTATGGATACATGTGTAGCGAGAATCATTTTCTATTCTTTGATGAGGCCCACTAGTAGTAGCTTGCATTGGGGGAGAAAAAATCAATATAGATGCCTCAAACTACTTTTTGTCGTGGGGCATCTATATCCATATGCCACCTTTGTACATGCCCTAATCCGCCCATTTTCTAGCATTACTGTTGTTACCATCGCTTAGACACATTTTACAAACTCTTCATTGCTAGTGACCCCCCCCCCACCCCCCCCCCCCCCCCCCTTCTCTCACATAATACCTACCGACCCCTGTAGTACCTATCTATCCAACAATGCAAATTTGTACTACATTTTATAATTGGTCACTATTTTACAACATATAGTGATGAAATGTTAGTAGGCAAGAACATTATTACTTAATGTGTTACCAATTTGCCGTTTATTAGCCACCTTGACATCAACAGATTTAGCGGGTTTTGTATCTTCGTCACTGAAGAAAACTAATTCCTGAAAATGATAAAAACATCATTGGAATACATATGTAGAAATCTTAATTCATGTCTAACATTTGCAGCTAATATCAATGAAATAAATGATGGAAGTACATACACAGCAATGACGATCTTCTCGGTAAATAAAATCCAAACACCTTATATGATTGCATGACCATTATTTGTATTTGGCGGATATAGGTTTTAACCCAAAACATTTATTGTTCAAAGTATAGGGCTTCTCTGTTGTTTATGCTAAGAAAAATATATTCAGAAAACATAGTGCTCGATGAAATAATAGAAACAACTTTTGCATTTGTACCAATAATGTTACACCATAATAAATATAATGCTAGATGCGGATATGAATTTTAGTTCAAATAATAGATTTCATTTCACAAGGAGTGAATGGAAAAAATAATACCACAGAACTATCAAAGAAAGGCGCGAAACAGTTGTCAGCGTATTCACCTTATTCTCGTTTCCTGTATTTAACCTCTCATATTGGTAGGTCTGATTCTTGGAATGGTACCATCTGCACATCAGTAAATTTATCAGAGAAAGATAATGTGATGTGGGGTACCAATGGTAGACCGGAAGCACGGCACAAGCAATAGTGATTTCAAACACGTTTACCACTGCCATCGCTGCAGTTCAAGTTTATATTCATATTATTTATAGATGGAATGCAATGTAGCTGACAGAGTGGCAATAGGAGAAATAATCAATAAATGGATTTGCACACAATCAAAATGACATAAAAAGGCGTAAATGTCGTACAACAAAGTGAAAAGTCTCGGATGCGTAAGCAAAACCGACGAAATGCTAGAGAAGAGATAACATAGTTCATAAAACTTCTAAAGGTAAACAACAGATGACCTGGGTCAGCAAACAGGAGTGATTACCTCTTGGTCGAACTCCCAAAAGTAAGATCTTCTGTCTGAAGTTTATGGGACAAGTCCTTTGGCTCAACAAAGTTTTTTTCCTGTTGACTTCCTGTACAGAACTTCAAAACTAACTTACTATCATCCATATCTGAATGTTTCTCCTCAGAAATATTTTGACAAATTGTACGCCTTTTTGGTTGATGATTCACGGGGTTTGTTGCTCTTTTCCGATCTTTCATTTGGGAAACATGTTTGCCTGTGTTAAAATAGCCTAGCTCTTTAGCGAATGCTGCTCCAGTGCCCTATGTATAACCAGGAAAGTTGTCAAAACATTTGTAAATAGTCACCACAAAAGTATAGTAACATAGAAATTTAGGACTGAGGACACTGAAGTGTGCACCTTGCCATAGCTCTTTGTAGGTGGAGTAGACTGTAAGTGCCGATGGTATTTACCAACAACGATGCTGCTGTTGAGCTCATCACCATTATCTGCAAAAGAAATGGCAAAGGTCCATTTGTTTTTGTGGGGAAAGGTAAATTGATGACTGAAAAAACATAAGCAATATGCATCAGACAGTTGAAGGCAAGAAAAGGAAGGTATTCCATCAGCTCACATGAATACACCTTCGCTAAAAACCAGCAAAAGGAAGACAATGTATGAATCCTAATGCTTACAGGTCAGGTGCATTACACCAGTAAAGATATCCAACACAAAAAGAGATGTGCAGTTCATATATCAATAAGAAGAAAATATAATGGTGCAGGAAACAGTGATCCCATAGGTGGCTTGCTGACCATGTACACAGACTGTCTAAAGTCATATTTCACATGAGCTTCCCAATGAGTTTCGGGCAGTATATAAGATAATGAGATCAGCTGATCACCGGTATCCAGTATAAGAACTTCCCTTTTCCTATAAAAGTTTGGAGGGGGGATACTTTTCTGCCTGAGGCTTGGGCTGTTGTGCATATCTCATAGGCGACTCACTTTTCCTCGTGCCTCTTCAGATTTTTATGCACTAGTTAGTTTGTTATCCCAGTTGGCCGCTGGTGCCATGAGAAATGTGTGTATCCACTTGTAAGGTTATACAAAAGCAAAATAATTAGTTTAGATAACTACGTTAACATGTGTTTTTATGTCAAAAATTATCAAGTTACTGATGATTAAAAGTAATACCATTTAGCTCACTACGAAAGTATGAACCTAAACTCGGGTATGTACAGAAAGTCCAAATCAAATCCACATAAAGTTTCATGTAGTTTCCTATTAATTAACACAATCAAGTTATGGGTAAAAAAACGCAGGTTAAATACTTCTGGATATCATCCAAATAAGAAACAGAAAGACGCTTCTCTGACGAAGGGGGACAACACATAATGCAGGGCACTTGAGTCATTCAAGTATCATATGTCCAATTCTTGATGATAAGTTATGAAGATAAAAGAACGGATCGTTTATGGGTTGAGAAAACGAACAGCTACATACTTGTACAGTTGTCCAGCAGTACATCATTTTTCCAGTAAGGTAAGTACCCATGAATAATTTTAATATTCGGCAGAATGACACCTTTCGATACCGATTTCCACAAATTATGGTAACCAACACCATAAACCTACCAAGCACGAACATCGAGGAATTGGATATATATATACCCTGAACAACGAAGATATAGTGAAAACAAAATCAAAAGGCTATGAAGGAGTAGCGCCGGCAGCATTCATGTCTCAAAAATCTTGAGCTGCGGCATCCTAATGGACCTATCTAGGAATGTGGGCATTTTGCCCAACGATACACTTGGCTTGCAACCGCAGGAATTCGTGCTATACATCATCAAGATAAAAGGAAACTCATGGTGAATAAGTTCAGCCGGCAAGGTTTGCTTGTTGCTAAACATCCAAATGCACGCACAGCTATCAAGTAGCATGCAACCGAACAATTAGTAGTATTTCACAGCAACAATGTATTCATCAGTAAGCGAAGATGCAAAATTACCAGCGGCGGTGAGGTAACGCGTCGTGGCCCCGCGACCCGTCATTCTCTCGTTCCCACGTGCAGTTCACCGAGGCAGTGACGGAGATGCAGGGGAGGCACGGCAGCGAGGGACGACGATGGAGAGCCGCGCGCCCGCGGCGCCGGAGGAAGGACGGAGAGGTGACGCCCGCGGGAGGACGGAGCGGCAGCGAAGGAGATGTGGCAGCGGGGTGGAGGGTGGTGCGGGGAAGAAGGCGAAGGGAGCGCCGAGGAGGCTAGTTAGCGGGTCTTGGCAGCGAGAATCGGCGGCGGCGAGGATGAGAACTTGGAAAAAAATTATATGAGACCAGGTCTCACGGTTAGTAGGTGAGACCCGTCCTGATGGATGACACGTGGTATTCATAAATCACAAAGCATGTAATCTCTTTTCCTCTGATTTCAGGTGGGGGAGTGGGGTAGATGCTTTGTGATTTGTGAATGTCACGTGTCATCCATCAGGATGGGTCTCACCTGCTAATTCGTGAGACCTGGTCTCATAGAATTCTTTTCCTGAGAACTCGGGGTGTGAGAAACCAAAAATGCTAGACATAGAAAGATTTGTAAAAGCCTGTAAATTGTTTCCATCTAACAACCAATTACAAACCTCTCCCTCCTGATTTTCAGGGGAGTGGGCCGTCTCGCTTACCTGTTGGCCAATGAAAACTAACCCACCATGTAAAAGCCTGTAAACTGTTTGTACGTGTAGCATTGCCGGTGAGAAACCTAGCGAGACGACCATGAAACAACGAGGGTATGGAGGGTGTTGTTTCCTTTTTTCAATCGGATCGGTTTTTAGTGGGAGGAAAGAAACCAGCGTGAGAAATTTTTAGAAGAGAAAAATTCACTTTAGGTCACCAAATTTGAGTCGGGTGACACATTAGTACCACTACTTCAAAATACCCAAACTACGGTTCAAATACTTGCGCTAGGGGTTCACTTTGGTCCATGTATATGATTTTTGTGTACGTATTTGTTGACTTGGCCGAGTCAGCGGCCGCCAGCTCGGCTTTGACCGCCACCTGGTCATTCCTTCGGTGAATATCAGTCCATCCGTGGGTGTTTTTGCAAAATGGCATGACCTGGGCGGACCGACTGCGCACCTGGTCGCACCTTGGGCGGCCGCTCGCTTATCCCCTCGCTCTCCTCTTCCTCACCTCCCAACCCTAGCCCAACTCCCGTCCCCGCCACCGTAGCCATTGCCGACGTCGACGCCCTTCGCCGCCACAGCCATTGTCGACGCCCTCCTCCACCGCCTCCGTCCCCGCCGTCATGTCGTCTTCCAGCTCCATCCGCAATGCACTGCGTGGCCGCTCCGTTGTTGTACCATTGATCGGGTGCCCGGATTGCGGCGAGCAGGTGAGGTTCTACCGGTCTAGAACCGATTAGCACGAAGGATGGATCTTCTACAAGTGCGTCAACCACACTATAAGTGCTTGATCCTGATTCATGCAGCAGTAGTAGTATTGAAGCAGAGCACTGATAAAATTAGGCACATTAGTTGGTTAACTAGTCATTGATGTGATTAATACATTAGTTTAGACTGACCTTGGTTGCAAAATTACTGACAGAACTAGTTGGTTAACTAGTTTGCCATTGATTCATGTACTCTGAACTTCACTGTCACTCTGTAGGTGAATAAAGATGTAATTTTTTTCTCAGGTCACTTGTGATTTCTAGCGCTGTGAGCTTGAATATGTAGAGCATCTAGTTGAAACAAGGCGGCTAGTTGGTGATGCTGTTGTAGATGCAATTAGTGCAGCTGAGGACAGGAGGGAAGAGCTTGAGAGGCAGAGGACTGAATCAATGGCAGGCAGAAGCACGACTCGAAGGGGCATGGTTGGAAGAGGCACTGTAGGCAGAGCTAATTATGCCAGTTCTAGTGAGAATAAGTATGCTACCAAGCAGCAAATTGCTATGTTGTTAGGATTAGGCAGAGAGATTTTGCTGTTGCTAAAGCTCTTGATGTCTTTTGTTATAGTGCTTTGTGTGATGTGTTTCACCTTAATTATGAAGAAGCGAAGTGATGAGTAGCTGTAGGTGTTCTAGGAGATCTCTTTTTCTGAATTGAGCATACTAAATGCCAGTGTAGAGATCTTTTGTTTGCTCAGTATGAAGTCTTGGTTGGATTGTTTGTTGTAATGGATAATATGTCAGTAATATGAAGACTTGTCGTAATGTTTGAACTGTATTACAATTACCTACAGAAAATAGCCACCATGTAATATATCAGTAATATGAAGTCTGCTTGACCTAATTGCTTTGAAATGCCTTACAGATGTATTTGATGTCAGAAGTGCAGTTAAACTAATTCTGACAGAAGTGTACCTAATTCTGTCAGAAATGTACTTAACCTCGTTGCTTTCAAATTACTGACAGAATTAGGCAGTCAGAATTGCTGACAGAAGTGTACCTAATGTTGTCAGAATTGTACTTAATCTGGCAGAGCTAATTAGGCACTATAGGCAGAGCTAATTATGCCAGCTCCACCAACTGTAACTCATGTCAGCCTTTCTCGACATAACTGAACTACTTGCACCTGTTGCAAACACCCACCCAGCAACTTGCACTCTGCATGTAGCTTTGGTCCACCACCAGTCCACCACCACCAGATCCCCTTCTTCTTCCTCATCTTTCATCTTCAATTTCGTGCACCACCAGATCCCTTCTCTCCTCTGTCCAATAACAGCAACAGGTCTCCTTCTCATCTTCAACCATGGTGTCCTCGGATGATCTTTCCAGTTCTTCTGAAGATGACTCTGTGACCATCAAGGTTAGTGTGCTCCCCACACAGTATAGGGTTTCTCAGCTAGGGTTTCTCAGTCAATTGATTCCAAATGTCTCTATTTTGTTTAGCCACCTGCCACAATTTCTTGTAAGGAATGGAGTGGCTTGGCTACAGATCTACCTAGCTTTAGATGTGGGCATGGATCTTTGTGTGAGAAGCATGTGGCATTTGAATCTGTTAATAGTGGCAGAAGGTTTCTATCTTGTGCACAGAAGGTTAGTAAAAAAATTGCATTTGGCAGTGTTAAACAGCAAGTCATTTGAAGTATGTTTTTAAGTTTCATCATCATGCACAGAACTGAATACTGGCAGTTAACTGAATTTTTTTGTTTGGTCTAAATTGTTAGGAGGTACTAAATGCAGATATGTTGGAGTGGGTTGACCCTGAGTGGTCTGATACTCTGAAGATGAGCCTAGATAGTATATGGACCATGTATGAAGAGGAGAAAAAACAGAGGCTCAGACAGAATGTTGTGAGTGCTGAAGAAAACTTGAAGGTTCTTGAAGAGAATAAGAAGATGGAGAATGAGTTGAGGCATTTCAAACTTGATTTTGCTAAGATGGTGGCTGAGAAGGAGCAGGCAATGAGCCAATTAGGCAGCACAGAACTTGCTCTGACTGATCTAAAGGAAGAACTTGAGAAGAAGATGATAGACAAGTCAGTAACCAACATTCATCTGGTCTTCAGGGTTAAAGCAAAGAAAGAGAGGGACCAAGCAGTGCAGGAGAGGGACCAAGTGATTCAAGAGAGGGATGATTTGAAGCATGAGAAAAGGAAGCTTGAGTACATGATTGGTGACCTATTCAAACACAAAGAGGCCACCAGGGAGAAGATAATGAAGCTGAAGGCCATGCTGAATGAATTTGATTGAGTTTGTGTCATTGTAAAAAAAATGACTTTGTATCTTTCCTACAATGTGTACTTTCTGTCAAATGAACATGAACCTCCTCCTGGATTTGTGTCATTTGTACTTTCTGTTAAATGTTATCTAAATTGGGTTCAGATAACTAAATTGGGTTAAGATAACTAAATTTAGATAAGAAATTGAAGTTAACTATCAGTGTTTCTTCTTTTGGAAAGATTTGCTGCTTCCTATGACTGAATTTGTATGCCTGAATTTGTATTGCTGAATTTGCTGCAAACTGAACATATGTACCAAATTTTGATTAAAGAAAAAAAAATCACACAAAAAATCTTTTGCCTAGGTCTCGAACCAAGGACATGTGGTGTGAGAAACTGCGTGCAATGTCAGTGTGATAAGAACTGTGCTTTGCTCAAGTGTTACTTGACAACCTACTTATTCTGCTTCCACTCCCCTCCCTGTTAACTGAATGCTGCCTTGTCTGAATTAAGTCATTGAAAAGATAATTGAACTTTTACAATTAATTGAAATTAGTTTGAAAAGATAAAACTGAATTTTAACAGTTAACTGGATTTTAACAGTTGTCTGAATTTAGTTTGAAAAGATAACTGAATCTTTACAGTTAACTGAATTTTAACACTTGTCTGAATTTAGTTATTTGACAAAGTTCATTGCAGACAAAGTTCAGTTAAGACAAAATTCAGTGAAGACAAAGTTTAGTTAAGACACTTCTTCTTTTGGATTGTTGCCTTATATAGCAACAAGACACTTTTGGGTTGTTGCCTTATATAGCAACATAAAACAACATGAAATAGTTCAACTGCCACTTATATAGCATCAACATAGTTCAACTGCCAACATAGTTCAACTGCCACTGCGGCTTAGTTCAACATTGACAACAGAAATTAGAAATAACTTATGTGCTTAATATACAAGCACACCTGACAAACTACACTATTTTATAACTTATATGCTGAAAATCTGTATATTTCAGCATACCTAACTACCGCCTGCAACTTCTTCATGCCTGCAACTGCATGTCAACTGTCACCATCCTCATCATCTTCAGTTCTTCATCTTCTGGAGGCGCTCCGAGCGGCGAACCTCCATGTCAACTATCACCTTCCTCTTCTTCTTCCTCTCTGGCTGTGCTGCGACGTCCACCTGTGCTTCCAGGCCCAAGACCACCTCCACCTCCTGCTTGACGATGTCAGCTACATCTGGAAGCAGCTCAACATCAATGGGGCAGTGCTTGTCACCCTCCCCGGCGACAGGCGCCACCATCTGCACCTCCGGCTCGGGGACGACGGGTGCCGCCACCATCTGCACCTCCGGCTCGGGGACGACGGGCGCCGCCACCTTGACCACCGGCTCGTCGTCAGAGAGGACAATAACCTCCGGCTCCTCCCAGCCAGTCGACCAGGATGAGCTGGCGGCGTAGCCAAAGTCTTCGTCAGAGCCAGAGTCGTACTCCGAGTCGGATGACTCAGTGTCGGAGACGTCGTCGTGCCCGAGGATATCGGGATGGAAGTTCTCCTAGTAGGCCGTGCTGACAGGCACGGGGACGGCTAGGTCGATGTTGTGGACGTGCTCCGTTCGCGAGCCAACGCGCGAAGGATCCGGCTGCTGTGGCGCGGTGGCGGACCGGTACATCCACCACCGGGCTCGCTGTCTCTAGTCGTCGGAGTGCATCTCCTGCATAGCAAAGCAGAGGACGAGCGCAGAAGGGATACCGAAGGGGTCGGTGATGGCGCGGTCTATCTCGTCGTCGGTCATGACCTGAGGAGGCCACACGCATGGTGACGCAGCATACCAATGCTCCGGAACCACTTCCCGATCTCCATCAGGTCCGCGCGCATCGCCGTGTCGTCTCCTGCGAGGTCATCGATGACCCTCTGCCAGGTGGGGTTGTTCTCCATGTCAGCGGCGGTGGTGTGGTGGTTGGCGGCAAGGGTTTTCTTGACGGGGGAGTGGGGGTTTGGTAGCGGGGTAACCGAGGCAACGTGGGTGGACTGGATGTGAGTGGAGAGTGGAGCGGTGGGTGGGTGGGCTTAAAGAGCAGAGAAGGAAACCGAAAACGCATGGGTCATTGGGCCAATCGTAACTACTAAATAGTTAGTTTAGTATCTTCCCTTGATCAAAGCACTAGTACTTACCCCACTGGCATTGCCCCCAACGTTCAATAGGTCTTGAGTTCGCGACCCAGGCCACCCCTTTTTTTATGCAGATAACAAAAACCAGTAAAGAGATAAGTACAAAACCACTTTAACAGTTTTCATTTTGAATTCAGTGATTAGGGTTTACAAGTGCAATAGCACTGAATCATCTGATTGTAGTTTTTGCCAAAAATTTACAAGTGCAACAACACTGAATCATCTCAACTCCAACAGTTTGAAAGAGTCTTGCCAAAAATTTACAAGTGCAACAGTACTGAACCATCTCAACTCCAACAGTTTGAAAGAGTCTCATTGTATTTTTTCCAAAAAATTACAAGTCCAACATCATTGAATCATCTAACTCATCAAACATGTTCACTCTCTTCAACTTCTTGGGCACATGTCCACAGACGGCGTGGCCATTGCTTCAAGGGCTCTGGCCTCCTTATCTTCTTGCAATGCAACTTTTCTTGCTGCTACTGCTTCCAGCCTTGCTGCAGGTTCCACAGCTTTCTTCTCTTGTGTTGCTCTTCTTCTTCTTTCTAACTTCTCTGCTTTCCTCCTTGCAATTTCTTGCCTTTTTGCTTCTGCCTCCTCTGCTTTCTTCTCTGCCATCTCATTCATGGCCTCAAGTGATGCATCTCTTCTGGCTGCCATATGTCTTTCCTTCTCTCTTTTTATCTTCAGCAACTTCATGGTCTGGTTGCCTTCATTTGTAGCTGTTGTTGTCTGTCCTGAAGTGTGAGAACTTGCTACCGGTGAGATGAATGATGAATCTGGCAAAATGCTTTCAGTATCTTCTCTAGGAATAGGTCTGGATTGTTGCATCCTATCCAGCATTGTAAATCCAAAGTGCTTCACCTATGCAAAACAATCATCACATGCTAGCATCAGTACAAAAAAGAATGGGCCTGAAAAATACAACGAAAAAAAGGAAGGGACAAAAGTGGAGAATTGCCTGAAAAACAACCGGTGTATCTGCTCCATCATCTTGTGTGACAATGACCTCCTCATGTGTATCTTGGTCATCAACATGGACCTCCTCATGTGTAACTTGGCCATTAACATGGACCTCCTCCTGTGTAACTTGACCATCATCTTGTGTGACATGAACCTCCTCCTGTGTACCTTGGCCATCATCTTGTTGTGGCAGAACAAGTTCATCATCTAACACATCATTAGGAATGGCCCTAGGACCCTTTTTTATTGTTCTCTCTGCTAGATTTGGCAAAATGCCATCTTTTCTTTGATTACATCCTTTGATGGTGTCGCCTGATTCATGGCAGTATGAACATGTTATTGTGGTTCCATGTCTGCTCATCATCTTGGTTCCGTATTTCTTTTCAATCTCATAAGGCTGCTTTCTCCTACTCTTGTTTGAAGGACTTCCTGTTGGGGTACGTAGTAATTTCAAAAAAAAATCCTACACACACGCAAGATCATAGTGATGCATAGCAACGAGAAGGGAGAGTATGTCCACGTACCCTCGTAGACCGAAAGCGGAAGCTTTAGCACAACGCGGTTGATGTAGTCGTACGTCTTCACGATCCGACCGATCAAGTACCGAACGTACGTCACCTCCGAGTTCAGCACACGTTCAGCTCGATGACGTCCCTCGAACTCCGATCCAACCGAGCTTTGAGGGACAGTTCCGTTAGCATGACGGCGTGGTGACAATGATGATGTTCTACCGACGCAGGGCTTCGCGTAAGCACCGCTACGATATTATCGAGGTAGATTATGGTGGAGGGGGCACCGCACATGGCTAAGAGATCCAAGGGATCAATTGTTGTGTCTAGAGGTGCCCCCTGCCCCCGTATATAAAGGACCAAGGGGGAGGGGTGGCCGGCCAGGGGAGGGCGCGCCAGGGAGGAGTCCTACTCCCACTGGGAGTAGGACTCCCTCCTTTCCTTGTCCAAGTAGGAGAGGGGAAGGAAGGGGACAGAGGAGAGGAAGGAAAGGGGGGGGGGCGCCCCCCTCCTTGTCCTATTCGGACTAGAGGGGGAGGGGGCGCGCGGCCTGCCCTGGGTGCCCCTCCTCTGCTCCACTTTGGTCCCATGAGGCCCATTAACAACCTCGGGGGGTTCCGGTAACCCCCCGGTACTCCGGTATACATCCGATAACCCCCGGAACCATTCCAGTGTCCGAATATAGTCGTCCAATATATCAATCTTCATGTCTCGACCATTTCGAGACTCCTCGTCATGTCCTTGATCACATCCCGGACTCCGAATTACCTCCGGTACATCAAAACATATGAACTCATAACATAACCGTCATCTAACTTTAAGCGTGCGGACCCTATGGGTTCGAGAACTATGTAGACATGACCGAGACACGTCTCTGGTCAATAACCAATAGCGGAACCTAGATGCTCATATTGGCTCCTACATATTCTACGAAGATCTTTATCGGTCAAACCACATAACAACATACGTTGTTCCCTTTGTCATCGGTATGTTACTTACCCGAGATTCCATCGTCGGTATCTCAATACCTAGTTCAATCTCGTTACCGGCAAGTCTCTTTACTCGTTATGTAATGTATCATCCCGCAACTAACTCATTAGATACTTTGCTTGCAAGGCTTATAGTGATGTACATTATTGAGAGGGCCTAGAGATACCTCTCCGACAATCGGAGTGACAAATCCTAATCTCGAAATACGCCAACTCAACATGTACTTTCGGAGACACCTGTAGAGCTCCTTTATAATCACCCAGTTACGTTGTGACGTTTGGTAGCACACAAAGTATTCCTCCAGTAAACGGGAGTTGCATAATCTCATTGTTGTAGGAACATGTATAAGTCATGAAGAAAGCAATAACAACATACTGAACGATCAAGTGCTAAGCTAACAGAATGGGTCAAGTCAATCACATCATTCTCCTAATGATGTGATCCCGTTAATCAAATGACAACTCATGTCTATTTTTAGGAAACTTAACCATGTTTGATTAACGAGCTAGTCAAGTAGAGGCATACTAGTGACACTATGTTTGTCTATGTATTCACACATGTATCAAGTTTCCGGTTAATACAATTCTAGCATTAATAATAAACATTTTTCATGAAATTAGGAAATAAATAATAACTTTATTCAGTACAGGAATATGCTACTTTGCCATCTGCCACGGTGCCGGGTGGCGGGGGCAGGGGCGGAGGAGGTCGAGGGAGAGAGATGAGTAACGGGCGGGGGAGGGGGCTCGGCCGTTAGTTAGGTTAGTTAGGGTAGCCTTTGCTGTCCGCCCTCCTTTGCCGTCCGCTTTTCTTCATATTTGCCGTCTGCGGCGGACGGCAAAGAGGGGGGGACGTTAAGTATTTTTTAACCAGCTCCTCAGTGGGCCCCCCCTCCCTCTTTGCCGTCTGCTAGCGGACGACAAAGATTCTTTGCCGTCAGCTAGCGGACGGCAAAGAGCTGGCTGATGGCAAAGGCTTTCTTTGCCATCAGCCAGTTCTTTGCCGTCTGCTTTCGGGTAGCTGATGGCAAAGAGCTTCTTTGTCGTCCGCTAGCTGACGGCAAAGAGCTGGCAGATGGCAAAGTAGCTGATTCCAGTAGTGATTATTGCCTCTAGGGCATATTTCCTTCAGTCTCCCACTTGCACTAGAGTCAATAATCTAGATTACACAATAATGATTCAAACACCCATGGAGCCTTGGTGCTAATCATGTTTTGCTCATGGAAGAGGCTTAGTCAACGGGTCTGCAACATTCAGATCTGTATGTATCTTGCAAATCTCTATGTCTCCCACCTGGACTTGGTCCCGGATGGAATTGAAGCGTCTCTTGATGTGCTTGGTTCTCTTGTGAAATATGGATTCCTTTGCCAAGGCAATTGCACCAGTATTGTCACAAAAGATTTTCATTAGACCCGATGCACTAGGTATGACACCTAGATCAGATATGAACTCCTTCATCCAGACTCCTTCATTTGTTGCTTCCGAAGCAGCTATGTACTCCGCTTCACATGTAGATCCCGCCACAACGCTTTGTTTAGAACTGCACCAACTGACAGTTCCACCGTGCAATATAAACATGCATCCGGTTTGCGATTTAGAATCCTCCGGATCAGTGTCAAAGCTTGCATCGACGTAACCATTTATGACTAGCTCTTTGTCACCTCCATAAACGAGAAACATATCCTTAGTCCTTTTCAGGTATTTCGGGATATTCTTGACCGCTGTCCAGTGATCCACTCCTGGATTACTTTGGTACCTCCCTGCTAAACTTATTGCTAAGCATACATCAGGTCTGGTACACAGCATTGCATACATGATAGAGCCTATGGCTGAAGCATAGGGAACATCTTTCATTTTCTCTCTATTTTCTACTGTGCCGGGCATTGAGTCTGACTCAACTTCACATCTTGTAATACAGGCAAGAACCCTTTCTTTGCTTGATCCATTTTGAACTTTTTCAAAACTTTATCAAGGTATGTGCTTTGTGAAAGTCCAATAAAGCATCTTGATCTATCTCTACAGATCTTGATGCCTAATATAGAAGCAGCTTCACCAAGGTCTTTCATTGAAAAACTTTTATTCAAGTATCCTTTTATGCTATCCAGAAATTCTATATCATTTCCAATCAACAATATGTTGTCTATATATAATATCAGAAATGCTACAGAGCTCCCACTCACTTTCTTGTAAATACAGGCTTCTCCAAAAGTCTGTATAAAACCATATGCTTTGATCACACTATCAAAGCGTTTATTCCAACTCCGAGAGGCTTACACCAATCCATAAATGGATCGCTAGAGCTTGCACACTTTATTAGCACCTTTTGGATCGACAAAACCTTTTGGTTGCATCGACAAAATCCGACCGCCGCCACCTCGCCGGACCCCGCCGCCCTCGCCGGAGCCGCCGCCGCCGCCGGACCCGCACCCCGAGGTTAACCCGAGCCGCCGTCGTTTTTTTAGAAAAATCGTTCGGTTTTCCCATTGGTTTTTTGTTAGATCCATTTTTTTATTAGATCGTTTTTTTCGGTTTAGGTTAATTAGCGAGCGTTCGCTCGTTCGTTCGTTTTAATGAACGCATTCTTCATTTAGATCCAGATAACGAACGTTCGTTCGTTAATCTGTTTGTCGTTTTTCTTTTTCTCGGATTTATTCCGCGATTTTTTGATGGTGATTTCTGATCCGATTTTCGTTTTAGTACAACTTTTCGCTCGTTTATCGGATTCAGGCGATTCAAGCGCCTATAGTTTCGTCTCGAAACCCTTTTTCCGAATAATCTACTCAAACAAGTTTTTGCTTCTGTAAAATTTGACTTAGGTCTGGATTAGTAAACAAAGCCTGTTTCTTTCGCCGTTTGACTTTCGTTGCTTCGTTCGATTTGATTCTTTTTGCAAACCGGAGTTCTTAAGTTGAACTTTCTGGTTAGATCTCTTATTTGAGTTTTACCTGTGCATTAGATGAGTACTTATTGTATGCTTGTTTTTTGCGATAGAGTACCCGGATTGCGCCGCTTGCTACTTCGAATCCCTAGGTTTCACGGGTCATCAGCAAGGCAAGTAACACTTTGATCATACTTCTTTATTACCCAGTTTTATGCATTAGATCAACCCTCAAAAAATTGCATGATTAGGATCAGATTAAAATGTGGGTTTTGGGAAGTAGATGAGGTAGTACCTATTACCTGTTTTATTATCAAACCATTGGGAGTTACTTCTACGTTTGCTTATTATGACATGCTATGCTAGTAGACGTGGATTGGGTGAGTGTATCCATGACAGATGTGAGATTGTTAATTAATGGTTTATTTAAGGTGGCAACTTTAATACACATCTGGGTGGATTGAGGTACCTGGGTATTCCAGGATTGCCTGTTGTTTTTTTATGGACCGCCACCCAGGCTCAAAGGGATCATAAGATTATTCATGCTAGAAACTTCCGTGTGCAGCCACATGCTATTATGGGCTCTAGCATAGTTGACTATGTCGTGCGAACTCTTACAGTGGTAGACTAGCAGATGTAGGGGAAAGTAGGTGTACAGGTCTACCCATCGTAAGGTGCTAGCGCTTTTGAAAGACTATGTCTTGGTCATCCGTTTCTCAAACACCATGTAGTGCGAGAAAACCAACGGAGGAGATCGAGTCATGTGGAGAAAAGTGCGCAAACCTCTGCAGAGTGTATAAACTAATCATGATTAGCCGTGTCCGCGGTTATGGACATCTTGAGTATCTAGTACTTGGATTATCATGTGAATCTCGACGGGTTACTTAAAAATTAGTATTGTTGGGTTTGTTTAATGATGGTTATTTATAATTGGGATTGAGAATGCTGTCAACCATTCTCAATGTTTAACAACCACCATGATAGTTAAATAAATTTATTTCTTTGCAGTAGGGAAAAATTGGCTTTACGCAAAACTATAACCATAGAGCTTTTTTCCACCAAGCCATATATGCATGTAGAATAGTGAAAGGAAATATGCCCTAGAGGCAATAATAAAGTTATTATTTATTTCCTTATTTCATGATAAATGTTTATTATTCATGCTAGAATTGTATTAACCGGAAATATAATACATGTGTGAATACATAGACAAACAGAGTGTCACTAGTATGCCTCTACTTGACTAGCTCGTTAATTAAAGATGGTTATGTTTCCTAACCATAGACATGAGTTGTCATTTGATTAATGGGATCACATCATTAGGAGAATGATGTGATTGACTTGACCCATTCCGTTAGCTTAGCACTTGATCATTTAGTATGTTGCTATTGCTTTCTTCATGACTTATACATGTTCCTATGACTGAGATTATGCAACTCCCGTTTACTGGAGGAACACTTTGTGTGCTTACCAAATGTCACAACGTAAGGTGCTCTACAGGTATCTCCGAAGGTACTTGTTGGGTTGGCGTATTTCGAGATTAGGATTTGTCACTCCGATTGTTGGAGAGGTTCTCTGGGCCCACTCAGTAATGCACATCACTATAAGCCTTGCAAGCATTGTAACTAATGAGTTAGTTGCGGGATGATGTATTACGGAACGAGTAAAGAGACTTGCCGGTAACGAGATTGAACTAGGTATTGAGATACCGACGATCGAATCTTGGGAAAGTAACATACCGATGACAAAGGGAACAACGTATGTTGTTATGTGGTTTGACCGATAAAGATCTTCGTAGAATATGTAGGAGATAATATGAGCATCCAGGTTCCGCTATTGGTTATTGACCGGAAACAGTTCTAGGTCATGTCTACATAGTTCTCGAACCCGTAGGGTCCGCACGCTTAACGTTACGATGACAGTTATATTATGAGTTTATAGTTTTTGATGTACCGAAGGTTGTTCGGAGTCCTGGATGTGACCAAGGACATGACGAGGAGTCTCAAAATGGTCGAGACATAAAGATCGATATATTGGACGACTATATTTGGACACCGGAAAGGTTCCGGGTGAGATTGGGACTATACCGGAGCTCCGGGAGGTTATCAGAACGCCCCGGTAGGTATATGGGCCTTATTGGGCCTTAGTGGAAAGGAGGGAGAAGGAGTAAAGGAGGGGTCGCCCCCCCCCCAAGCCCAAACCGAATTGGGAGGGGGCCCGACCCCCCTTTCCTTCTTCCCTCCCCTCTCTTCCTTCCCTCTCCTACTCCTAATAGGAAAGGGAGGCCAAACCTACTTGGAGTAGGATTGCCCCCCCTAGGGCGCGCCTCTCCTCTTGGCCGGCCCCCTCCTCCTTCCCCCTTTATATACGGAGGAGGGGGGCACCCCATAGAGGCACAAGTTGATCTTCGTGATCGTTCCTTAGCCGTGTGCGGTGCCCCCCTCCACCATATTCCACCTCGATCATATCGTAGCGGTGCTTAGGTGAAGCCCTGCGTCGGTAGAACATCATCACCGTCACCACGTCGTCGTGCTGACAGAACTCATCCCCAACACCCTGCTGGATCGGAGTCTGGGGATTGTCATCGAGCTGAACGTGTGCTGAACTCGGAGGTGCCGTACGTTCGGTACTTGGATCAGTCGAATCGTGAAGACGTATGACTACATCAACCGCATTGTTCTAACGCTTCCGCTTTCGGTCTACGAGGGTACGTGGACAACACTCTCCCCTCTCGGTGCTATGCATCACCATGATCCTTGCGTGTGCATAGGAAATTTTTTGAAATTACTATGTTCCCCAACAAATAGCATTATTCTTTCATTACTCTCTATGTGTTACCTTGCCGGCATATTCCATGTGCTGACCCGTTTTTGGGCTGCAACGTTCATGTTGTAGACTTTTCAGAAGACGAGTAAGATGCCTTAGGATCGTGGTTCTATACTCAGTGATGCCGTTGGAGTTGATGGACTCACTTATCTTTCAAGCCTTCCGCTGTTATCGTTATAAATACGGCCTTTAGCCATATTTATTGTAATAAGCTCTCTTTTGAGACATTCGATGTAATAAGTGTGTGATTGCTACTCTGTTATAAATCCTTCGAGTACTATGCGTGTCAGCATTACTGATCCAGGGATGACACTGATGCACAGAGATCAGACTGTTTGAGGTCTGGTCGCTACAATATGGTATCAGAGCACACGCTGACTGTAGGACACGACCACTAAGCTAAATCCCTAGATCACTACTCTCTCTTCTCAATTCTGACTCCTCATCTTTTCTACTCTCTTTTAGGATGGCGGATGCAAGGAACAAGTTCACGCAACCGGATGAAGATACACCATTTGGACGACACCTGAAGGAAGTCACTAGGTACCTGAACATCGGAGTACCAAGCTTCACCAGGACCTACAACGCCACTTTACCTGAAGAGGAGTGCTGGATGATTCAAGTTCAAGTTCCAGGAAGGACGTTCATGCCCGTCACTGAACCCATAGAGTTTTCCTTTGATGCACCAACCTGGAGTCTAGGAAAGAGCATGGCAGCCCACATCACCATGGGACGTATTGGAGAAGTATACCACAAGGAGCTTAAGGATACTATCTACCAGATTTGTGGGCGCTGAGATGAGTAATGGGAGATGGTCAGCACCAGGAAGGACAGATCAATTGCAGCTTTCATCCAGGAGTTAAACCAGCACATTCGACGCCAGGAGAACCAGATGTGCGCAGGCATGATGGATCTGAAGAAGGCCATGACCAAGATCATGGAACTGGAGGAAGAACTCAAGTCTACATGCGATGGATATGAGGAGGAAATAGCAACGCTGGTAGAGAAGAATGATGATCTGAAGAAGAAGCTAAGAGTGTTTATGGGATTTCCCGCAACTGGAGAAGACGAAGATGGCACTTGTCCAGAGAACTACATCATCATCGACCACACCGACTCGGACCCAGACAATAGTGATGATGACTATGTTGACGAAGCTGGAGCAGATATCATGGAGTCTTCATCGGAGCAGTTTTTCTAGTCGACCACCATAACAGTAGTAGTATTTCCCCCATGTATCTAGTATAGTCCGAGCACTTTTGTAACGATAGATAGACCGTTGTATGCCCTTGCTTGTTTGAATGAAGTGTTTTGATTGCATTTTGTCTCATGTGCATATGGGTAGTGATTTCCCTCTAGACCTCATTCTATTCTGTATTCTCATCTTTTCTAAACCCTCAGATGCCTCCGAGACGTGACAATGGATTTGCTTTCCCACCGGAGCTCACTCAGTTGATCCAGCAGCAGAATGCATTGATGCAGATCCTAGTCCAGAATCAGAATCAGGGGAACAATAACAACAACAACCCACCACCACCACCACCTGTTGATCACTTAACCCGTTTTCTTAGGCTGAATCCGCCGGTGTTCTCCAGTAGCACCAAGCCGATTGTTGCAGATGATTGGCTTCGCAAGACAGCCAGGGAGTTGAGCACTGCAGGATGCATAGATGCGGAGAAGGTGCGATTTGCCGCACATCAGCTTGAAGGACCCGCATCATCATGGTGGGAGAATTTCATAGCCACCTATCCAGTAGACACTGTCACATGGGATCAGTTTCACCAGACTTTCCATACCGCTCATGTTTCAGCGGGAGCTATGGCTATGAAGAAGCATGAGTTTCGCAACTTACGCCAGGGAGGACGTATAGTTGGCCAGTATGTGGATGACTTTAGTAAGTTAGCACGTTATGCCCCAGATGACGCTGCTATGGATGCAGCTAAGCAAGAGATGTTTCTGGAAGGACTGAATGATGAGCTGAGTATGCAGTTGATGGTAGCAAGTTTCAATAACTACCAGGAGTTGGTAGATAGAGCTCTCATGATTGAAGGGAAGCAATAGCAGATTAAGAACCGCAAGAGGAAGTATGGACATGGGAAGTACAATTCGGGAGCTCAGCAGAAGCCACATTTTACCCCGAAATCGGGAGGACAGTTCCAGCATACCCATGGAGGTGGTAGCTCACACAACCATAATGGTTCCAAGAATGGTAACGGGAATGGAGGAAGCAATGGCCAGAACCGTACCAACCCCTCAACACCAGCCAAGAGAGATCTGAGTCAAGTCACTTGCTTTAAGTGCTAGAATACCGAACATTACGCCAATGAATGTCCTGAAGGCCAGAATGGAAATGGCAATGGAAGCTCTGGGAAGAAGCCAAACCCTTTCAATAGAGGACAGGTGAACCACGTTAATGTGGAGGATATTGAAGCCCAACCAGATGCAGTAATAGGTAAGTTTTTGGTTAAGTCATTTACTGCACTCGTTCTTTTTGATACTGGTGCATCGCATTCATACATATCAAGGGGATTTGTGGATAAGTATAAACTTCCCACCAAGGTTCTAGGAACACCCATGCTAGTAACCTCACCAGGAGCAGAGTATATGGCCAATCGAGGATGTTTTCAAGTGCCGTTGAGTATAGGCAAGCATGTTTTCCCCTCAGATTTAATCATTTTGGAATCTCAAGGTTTGGATGTGATTCTGGGTATGGATTGGATATTTATGTATGGAGGAAACATCGATTGTGCTAGTAAGTCGATTTTGCTTACTACCCCAGAAGGGAGAAGGATAAGGTATGTATCAAGACATGAGCCGAAGAGGATGCACCTAAATTCCTTATCAGGAGTTGTGCAGGAGGAAGTACCAGTAGTGAAGGATTTTCCTGATGTATTTCCAAAAGAGTTGCTAGGCATGCCACCGGATAGAGACATTGAATTTTTGATTGAGCTTTTGCCAGGCACAGGACCAATATCCAAGAGACCATACAGGATGCCTGCAAAAGATTTGGAGGAGATTAAGAATCAGATTAAGGAGTTACTGGATAAAGGTTATATTCGCCCAAGTTCTTCGCCTTAGGGATCGCCAGTACTTCTAGTGGATAAGAAGGACGGATCATTGAGGATGGTTGTTGACTATCGAGGATTGAATGTAGTAACAATCAAGAACAAGTACCCACTGCCGATGATCAATGACCTGTTTGACTGATTGCAAGGAGCAAAGGTATTTTCCAAGATCGATTTGCGATCAGGATACCATCAGTTAAAGATTCGAGAGCAGGATATACCTAAGACGGCTTTTACCACCAGGTATGGGCAGTATGAGTATACCGTTATGTCATTTGGCCTGACTAACGCACCTGCCTATTTCATGAACATGATGAACAAGGTGTTTATGGATTTCTTGGATAAGTTCGTCGTGGTGTTCATTGATGATATTTTGGTCTACTCAAAGAATGAAGAAGAGCACAAGGAGCATTTGCGTTTGGTATTGGCAGAGAACACCAGTTATACGCCAAGTTCAGCAAGTGTGAATTTTGGTTGAAGGAAGTTGGATTCCTCGGACATGTTATATCCGGAGAAGGAATACCAGTAGACCCCACAAAGGTTGTCACCGTGACAAATTGGGTAGCACCAACAACAGTTGGAGAGATTAGAAGTTTTCTTGGACTGGCAGGTACGATCGGAGATTCATTGAGAATTTCTCGAAGATTGCGAAGCCCATGACGGAGTTGTTGAAAAAGGATACCAAGTTCAATTGGATTGAGGAATGTGAGGCCAGTTTCCTGGAATTGAAGGAACATCTAGTTACCTCGCCTGTGTTGATTCTGCCAGATCAGAGCAAGGATTACGAGGTGTATTGCGACGCTTCATGTCGAGGACTTGGAGCAGTACTTATGCAGGAGGGAAGAGTTGTTCTGTATGCTTCACGACAACTTAAACCTCATGAGTTGAATTATGCCACGCATGATTTGGAGTTAGCAGTCGTAGTGCATGCGTTGAAGACTTGAAGACATTTTCTTATCGGAAATCATTGTGAGGTGTACACGGATCACAAGAGTTTGAAGTACATTTTCACGCAGAAGGAGTTAAATCTCAGGCAAAGGAGATGGTTGGAACTCATCAAAGATTATGATATGAGGTTGCAGTACCACCCCAGAAAGGCTAACGTAGTAGCCGACGCGTTGAGCCGTAAGAGCCATGTCAATACACTCATGACTGCAGGGTTGCCAAAGGAGTTAGCCGAGGATCTTTGCGAACTATGTTTAGAGATAGTTCCGAGAGGCTATGTAGCAGCATTGGAGATTCAGTCGACTTTGATGGATAAGATCAGAGAAGCCCAGAAGACCGACAAGGAAATTGCCGAAATAAAGGAGCAGATGAGCAAAGGAAAAGCTAAAGGTTTTCATGAGGATGAGCACGATACCTTATGGTTTGAAGACCGTGTTTACGTGCCTAATGACTTGGAGATTAGGAAGTTGATTCTACAGGAAGCTCATGATTCGCTGTATTCGATTCACCCAGGCAATACAAAGATGTATTTGGATCTGAAGGACACTTTTTGGTGGACCGGAATGAAGAAGGATATTGTGGAGTATGTAGCAGTTTGTGATGTATGTCAGAGAGTAAAGGTAGAACATCAGAAGCCAGCAGGATTGTTACAACCATTGCCGATACCGGAATGGAAGTGGGATAAACTAGGCATGGATTTTATCACAGGATTGCCCAGGACTCGTTCAGGCTATGACTCGATTTGGGTTGTAGTCGATCGTTTGACGAAGGTAGCTCATTTCATTCCAGTGAAGACAACTTACACCAGTGCTAAGTTGGCCAAGATATACATGACCAGGATCGTATGTCTGCATGGAGTTCCGTGGAGCATTGTATCAGATAGAGGAACCCGGTTTACCTCAAAGTTTTGGAATCAGTTGCATGAAACCTTGGGTACCAGGCTAGAGTTCAGTACAGCTTTTCATCCGCAGACAGATGGACAGACCGAGAGAGTCAATCAGATTTTGGAGGATATGCTGAGAGCTTGTGCGCTAGATTACGGATCTAGTTGGGACGGCAATTTGCCATATGCAAAGTTCTCTTACAACAACAGTTATCAATCCAGTTTGAAGATGGCCCCTTTCGAAGCCTTATACGGAAGGAGGTGCAGGACCCCGTTGTCGTGGGATGAAGTTGGAGACCGCCAGTTGTTTGGACCGGATTTGATTAAGGAGTCTGAATGGAAAGTGAAGTTGATTCGCAACAGGCTCAAGGTAGCCCAGTCCAGACAGAAAAGCTATGCAGATTCAAAATGCAAGGAGATAGTTTACGAAGTCGGAGATAGAGTCTATCTTTGTGTATCACCACTTCGAGGAGTTAAGCATTTTGGAGTTAAGGGAAAGTTAGCACCACGTTTTGTGGGACCATACAAAGTTTTGGATCGTATGGGAGAAGTTGCCTACAAGTTGGAATTGCCTGAGGGATTGTCAGGAGTTCACGACGTGTTCCACGTTTCTCAGTTGAAGAAGTGCCACGCAGAGATGGTTGATATACCGCTGAGAGATACCGTGCCGCTAGAGGCGATTCAGTTGGACAGCGATTTGACCTCGAGGAGAAACTAGTTAAGATTCTTGAGTATGCCAGCCGAGTCACCCACAGCAAGGTCATCAAGTTTTGCAAAGTTCAGTGGAGCCACCACACCGAGGATGAAGCCACCTGGGAGAGAGAGGAAGATCTACTGAAGGACCACCCTCACCTATTTTCTAGCCAACCCGAATCTCGAGGGTGAGATTCATCTTAAGGGGGGTAGGTTTGTAACATCCCAAATTTTCAATTTGGAATGTTATACAATAGATCATTATTGCATATCATATTTACTGCATTTTGCCTCGATCCTAGAAATTCTACGCAGTTCAAGGACCCACGGAGAGAGTTGGGGATTTCGATATTTTCATATTTGAGTTTTCTCAAATTTTGGAAATAGGATCATTTGATTTGATTTATTTTATCTTCAATTATTTCAAATTATAAATTATGAGAGAGGGAATAAAATGACTTTCCCAAAATAAAGAAATATTGAGGATTTAATAAAAAATCAAATAAGATTTTATTGTTGGATTTTATTGCTATTTTATTTGAATTTAGGAAAAATGCGCGTTTTTCAAAAATTGCATTCAGGCCCAAATAAATGTTCATCTAAACTGGCTTGATTTTAGAAGTTGGAGAAAATTTATTTCGGGATTTTTGGAGTCCATTTAGTATTTCTTTCGTTTGATTTTCTGCGCGAAAATTATTTTAAAAAAAAGTCCGAACCGACCTTGGGCCGTAACCGGCCAGGACTCCGCCTGGCCGGGGTCTTTATATACCGCGCCCCGGCCGACCCCCAGCCCAAGCCGCCGCCAGCCCCAGCCCAAGTCGCCGCCGCCGCCCAAACCCTAACCCTAGTGCGCCGCCGCCGCCTGCCGTCGCCGCCGCCGACCGCCGCCACCTCGCCGGACCCTGCCGCCCTTGCCGGAGCCGCCGCCGCCGCCGCCGGACCCGCACCCCGAGGTTGACCCGAGCCACCGCCGTTTTTTTTAGAAAAACCGTTCAGTTTTTTCCTCGGTTTTTTAGATCCGTTTTTTTATTAGATCGTTTTTTTCCGGTTTAGGTTAATTAGCGAGCGTTCGCTCGTTCGTTCGTTTTAATGAACGCGTTCTTCGTTCAGATCAAGATAACAAACGTTCGTTCGTTAATCTGTTCACCGTTTTTCTTTTTCTCGGATTTATTCCGCGATTTTCTGATCGCGATTTCTGATCTGATTTTTGTTTTAGTATAACTTTTTGCTCGTTTATCAAAATCAGGCGATTCAAGCGCCTAGAGTTTTGTCTCGAAACCCTTTTTCCGAATAATCTACTCAAACAAGATTTTGCTTCTGTAAAATTTGACTTAGGTCCAGATTAGTAAATGAAGCCTGTTTCTTTCGCCGTTTGACTTTCGTTGCTTCGTTCGATTTGATTCTTTTTGCAAACCGGAGTTCTTAAGTTGAACTTTCTGGTTAGATCTCTTATTTGAGTTTTACCTGTGCATTATATGAGTACTTATTGTATGCTTGTTTGTTTGCGATAGAGTACCCGGATTGCGCCGCTTGCTACTTCGAATCCCTAGGTTTCACGGATCATCAGGAAGGCAAGTAACACTTTGTCATACTTCTTTATTACCCAGTTTTATGCATTAGATCAATCCTCAAACAATTGCATGATTAGGATCCGATTAAAATGTGAGTTTTGGGAAGTAGATGTGGTAGTACCTATTACCGGTTTTATTATCAAACCCTTGGGAGTTACTTCTACGTTTGCTTATTATGCCATGCTATGCTAGTAGATGTGGATTGGGTGAGTGTATCCATGACAGATGTGAGATTGTTAATTGATGGTTTATTTAAGGTGGCAACTTTAATACACATCTGGGTGGATTGAGGTACCTGGGTATTCCAGGATTGCCTGTTATTTTTTTATGGACCGCCACCCAGGCTCAAAGGGATCATAAGATTATTCATGCTAGAAACTTCCGTGTGCAGCCACATGCTATTATGGGCTCTAGCATAGTTGACTACGTCTTGTGAACTCTTACAGTGGTAGACTAGCAGATGTAGGGAAAAGTAGGTGTACAGGTCTATCCATCGTAAGGTGCTAGCGCTTCTGAAAGACTATGTCTCGGTCATCCGTTTCTCAAACACCATGTAGTGCGAGAAAACCAATGGAGGAGATCGAGTCGTGTGGGGAAAAGTGCGCAAACCTCTGAGAGTGTATAAACTAATCATGATTAGCTGTGTCCCTGGTTATGGACATCTTGAGTATCTAGTACTTGGATTATCATGTGAATCTCGACAGGTTACTTAAAAATTAATATTGTTGGGTTTGTTTAATGACGATTATTTCTAATTGGGATTGAGAATGCTGTCAACCATTCTCAATGTTTAACAACCACCATGATAGTTAAATAAATTTATTTCTTTGCAGTAGGGAAAAACTGGCTTTACGCAAAACTGTAACCATAGAGCTTTTTTCCACCAAGCCATATATGCATGTAGAATAGCATTATTCTTTCATTACTCTCTATGTGTTACCTTGCCAGCATATTCCATGTGCTGACCCGTTTTCGGGCTGCAACGTTCATGTTGCAGACTTTTCAGACGACAAGTAAAATGCCTTAGGATCGTGGTTCTATACTCAGTGATGTCGTTGGAGTTGATGGACTCACTTATCTTCCAAGCCTTCCGTTGTTATCGTTATTAGATGGCCTTAAGCCATATTTATTGTAATAAGCTCTCTTTTGAGACATTCAATGTAATAAGTGTGTGATTGCTACTCTGTTATAAATCCTTCGAGTACTGTTTGAGGTCCGGTCGCTACACATGACCTCCAGTCAGAATAGGATTACCGTACCACTCTAGTGTGGATCTTACTCTGGTTGACCTACGAGGTTCGGTAGTAACTTGATCTGAAGTTTCATGATCAATATCATTAGCTTCCTCACTAATTGGTGTAGTCCTCAGAGGAACTGGTTTCTGTGATGAATTACTTTCCAATATGGGAGCAGGTACAGTTACCTCATCAAGTTCTACTTTCCTCCCACTCACTTCTTTCGAGAGAAACTCCTTCTCTAGCAACAAAAGTATTGCCTTCAGATCTGTGATAGAAGGTGTACCCAAATGTCTCCTTTGGGTATCCTATGAAGACACATTTCTCCGATTTAGGTTCGAGCTTATCTGGTTGAAGTTTTTTCACATAAGCATCACAGCCCCAAACTTTAAGAAACGACAACTTTGGTTTCTTGCCAAACCACGGTTCATAAGGCGTCGTCTCAACGGATTTTGATGGTGCCCTATTTAACGTGAATGCGGCCGTCTCTAAAGCATAACCCCAAAACGATAGCGGTAAGTCAGTAAGAGACATCATAGATCGCACCATATCTAGTAAAGTACGATTACGACATTTAGACACACCATTACGTTGTGGTGTTCTGAGTGGCGTGAGTTGCGAAACTATCCCGCATTGTTTCAAATGTAAACCAAACTCGTAACTCAAACATTCTCCTCCATGATCAGATCGTAGAAACTTTATTTTCTTGTTACGATGATTTTCCACTTCACTCTAAAATTCTTTGAACTTTTCAAATGTTTCAGACTTATGTTTCATTAAGTAGATATACCCATATCTGCTCAAAATCATATGTGAAGGTGAGAAAATAATGATACCCGCCGCGAGCCTCAATATTCATTGGACCACATACATGAGTATGTATAATTTCCAACAAATCTGTTGCTCGCTCCGTAGTTCTGGAGAACGGTGTTTTAGTCATCTTGCCCATGAGGCACGGTTCCCAAGTACCAAGTGATTCATAATAAAGTGATTCCAGAAGTCCACCAGTATGGAGTTTCTTCATGCGCTTTACACCAATATGACCCAAACAGTAGTGCCACAAATAAGTTGCACTATCATTATCAACTCTGCATCTTTTAGCTTCAACATTATGAATATGTGTATCACTACTATCGAGATTCAATAAAAATAGACCACTCTTCAAGGGTGCATGACCATAAAAGATATTACTCATATAAATAGAACAACCATTATTCTCTGATTTAAATGAATAAACGTCTCACATCAAACAAGATCCAGATATAATGTTCATGCTTAACACTGGCACCAAATAACAATTATTCAGGTCTAAAACTAATCCCGAAGGTAGATGTAGAGGTAGCGTGCCGACCGCGATCACATCGACTTTGGAACCATTTCCCACGCGCATCGTCACCTCGTCCTTAGCCAATCTTCGCTTAATCCGTAGTCCTTGTTTCGAGTTGCAAATATTAGCAACAGAACCAGTATCAAATACCCAGGTGCTACTGCGAGCATTAGTAAGGTACACATCAATAACAAGTATATCACATATACCTTTGTTCACCTTGCCATCCTTCTTATCCGCCAAATACTTGGGGCAGTTCCGCTTCCAGTGACCAGTCTGCTTGCAGTAGAAGCACTCAGTGTCAGGCTTAGGTCCAGACTTGGGTTTCTTCTCTTGAGCAGCAACTTGTTTGCCGTTCTTCTTGAAGTTCCCCTTCTTCTTCCCTTTACCCTTTTTCTTGAAACTGGTGGTCTTGTTGACCATCAACACTTGATGCTCCTTTTTGATTTCTACCTCCACAGCTTTTAGCATTGCGAAGAGCTCGGGAATAGTCTTGTTCATCCCTTGCATATTATCGTTCATCACGAAGCTCTTGTAGCTTGGTGGTAGTGATTGAAGAATTCTGTCAATGACACTATCATCAGGAAGATTAACTCCCAGTTGAATCAAGTGATTATTATACCCAGACATTTTGAGTATATGTTCACTGACAGAACTATTCTCTTCCATCTTGCAGCTATAGAACTTATTGGAGACTTCATATCTCTCAATCCGGGCATTTGCTTGAAATATTAACTTCAACTCTTGGAACATCTCATATGCTCCATGACGTTCAAAATGCCATTGAAGTCCCGGTTCTAAGCCGTAAAGCATGGCACACTAAACTATCAAGTAGTCATCAGCTTTGCTCTGCCGGACGTTCTTAACGTCGTCAGTTGCATCTGCCGCAGGCCTGGCACCCAGTGGTGCTTCCAGGACGTAATTCTTCTGTGCAGCAATGAGGATAATCCTCAAGTTACGAACCCAGTCCGTGTAATTGCTACCATCATCTTTCAACTTAGCTTTCTCAAGGAACGCATTAAAATTCAACGGAACAACAACACGAGCCATCTATCTACAACAAACATAGACAAGCAAAATACTATCAGGTACTAAGTTCATGATAAATTTAAGTTCAATTAATCATATTACTCAAGAACTCCCACTTAGATAGACATCCCTCTAATCATCTAAGTGATCACGTGATCCAAATCAACTAAACCATGTCCGATCATCACGTGAGATGGAGTAGTTTTCAATGGTGAACATCTTTATGTTGATCATATCTACTATATGATTCATGCTTGACCTTTCGGTCTTAGTTTTCTGAGGCCATATCTATATATGATAGGCTCGTCAAGTTTAACCTGAGTATTCCGCGTGTGCAACTGTTTTGCACCCGTTGTATTTGAACGCGAGCCTATCACACCCGATCATCATGTGGTGTCTCAGCACGATGAACTTTCGCAATGGTGCATACTCAAGAAGAACACTTATAACTTGAAATTTTAGTGAGAGATCATCTTATAATGCTACCGTTAATCAAAGCAAAATAAGATGCATAAAGGATAAACATCACATGCAATCAATATAAGTGATATGATATGGCCATCATCATCTTGTGCTTGTGATCTCCATCTCCGAAGCACCGTCATGATCACCATCGTCACCGGCGCGACACCTCGATCTCCATCGTAGCATCATTGTCGTTTTGCCACCTATTGCTTCTATGACTATCGCTATCGCTTAGTGATAAAGTAAAGCAATTACAGGGCAGTTGCATTGCATACAATAAAGCGACAACCATATGGCTCCTGCCAGTTGCCGATAACTCGGTTACAAAAACATGATCATCTCATACAAGAAAATATAGCATCACGTCTTGACCATATCACATCACAACATGCCCTGCCAAAACAAGTTAGACGTCCTCTACTTTGTTGTTGCAAGTTTTACGTGGCCGCTACGGGCTGAGCAAGAACCGTTCTTACCTACGCATCAAAACCACAACGATAGTTCATCAAGTTAGTGTTGTTTTAACCTTCTCAAGGACCGGGCGTAGCCACACTCGGTTCAACTAAAGTTGGAGAAACTGACACCCGCCAACCACCTATGTGCAAAGCACATCGGTAGAACCAGTCTCGCGTAAGCGTACGCGTAATGTCGGTCCGGGCTGCTTCATCCAACAATACCGCCGAACCAAAGTATGACATGCTAGTAAGCAGTATGAATTGTATCGCCCACAACTCACTTTTGTTCTACTCGTGCATATAACATGCACGCATAAAACCAGGTTCTGATGCCACTGTTGGGGAACGTAGTAATTTCAAAAAAAATCCTACGCACACGCAAGATCATGGTGATGCATAGCGATGAGAGGGGAGAGTATGTCCACGTACCCTCGTAGACCGAAAGCGGAAGCGTTAGCACAACGCGGTTGATGTAGTCGTACGTCTTCACGATCCGACCGATCAAGTACTGAACATACGACACCTCTGAGTTCAGCACACGTTCATCTCGATGACGTCCCTCGAACTCCAATCCAGTCGAGCTTTGAGGGAGAGTTCCATCAGCACGACGACGTGGTGACAATGATGATGTTGTACCGATGCAGGGCTTCGCCTAAGCACCGCTACGATATTATCGAGGTAGATTATGGTGGAGGGGGGCACCGCACACGGCTAAGAGATCCAAGGGATCAATTGTTGTGTCTAGAGGTGCCCTCCTGCCCCCATGTATAAAGGATGAAGGGGGAGGGGCGGCTGGCCAGGGGAGGGTGCGCCAGGGAGGAGTCCTACTCCCACTGGGAGTAGGACTCCCTCCTTTCCTTGTCCAAGTAGGAGAGGGGAAGGAAGGGGAGAGAGGGGAGGAAGGAAAGGGGGGCGCCCCCCTTGTCTTATTCGGACTAGAGGGGGAGAGGGCGCGCGACCTGCCCTGGCTGCCCCTCCTCTGCTCCACTTTGGGACCATGAGGCCCATTAACCCCCCGGGGGGGTTCCGGTAACCCCCCCGTACTCCGGTATACATCCGATAACCCCTGGAACCATTTCGGTGTCCAAATATAGTCGTCCAATATATCAATCTTCATGTCTCAACCATTTTGAGACTCCTCGTCATGTCCGTGATCACACCGGGACTCCGAACTACCTTCGGTACATCAAAACATATAAACTCATAATATAATCGTCATCTAACTTTAAGCGTGCGGACCCTACGGGTTCGAGAACTATGTAGACATGACCGAGACACGCCTCTGGTCAATAACCAATAGCGGAACCTGGATGCTCATATTGGCTCCTACATATTCTACGAAGATCTTTATCAGTCAAACCGCATAACAACATACTTGTTCCCTTTGTCATCGGTATGTTACTTACCCGAGATTCGATCGACGGTATCTCAATACCTAGTTCAATCTCGTTACCGGCAAGTCTCTTTACTCGTTATGTAATGTATCATCCTGCAACTAACTCATTAACTACTTTGCTTGCAAGGCTTATAGTGATGTACATTACCAAGAGGGCCCAGAGATACCTCTCCAACAATCGGAGTGACAAATCCTAATCTTGAAATGCGCCAACTCAACATGTACTTTCGGAGACACCTGTGGAGCTCCTTTATAATCACCCAGTTATGTTGTGACGTTTGGTAGCACACAAAGTGTTCCTCCAGTAAACGGGAGTTGCATAAGCTCATAGTTGTAGGAACATGTATAAGTCATGAAGAAAGCAATAGCAACATACTAAACGATCAAGTGCTAAGCTAACAGAATGGGTCAAGTCAATCACATCATTCTCCAAATGATGTGATCCTGTTAATCAAATGACAACTCATGTCTATGGTTAGGAAACTTAACCATGTTTGATTAACGAGCTAGTCAAGTAGAGGCATACTAGTGACACTATGTTTGTCTATGTATTCACACATGTATCAAGTTTTCGGTTAATACAATTCTAGCATGAATAATAAACATTTATCATGAAATAAGGAAATAAATAATAACTTTATTATTGCCTCTAGGGCATATTTACTTCACTTCCTACTTTTTTTTCATAGACAGGTGGCTTGATTTCACAACCATTCATCTTCTGCCACTCACTCCTATCTTTGCAAGGTTTGATAATGGGTTTGTATGCTAGCTTGAATGCTTCTGTACTGTAACAAGAGTGCACCAAACTCTCAGGATCAATCCTCTCATGCCTGCAGCATGCAATTGCATGGTGACATGGAACTCCACTAAGATCCCACCTTTTGCATGTACAACTTTCTTCCTTCAAGTCAACAATGTATGTCATGTTCCTGTTGTCAACCTGAAAGATGCCATCACCAGCCCCTGAAACCATGCATGTAGCTGACATCTCTATATTCTTCTCAATTCTTTTCCTAATTTTTGGGCATATTGAGCCAGGCCAGGTCTCTGCCTCCTTTCTTTTGTTGTAGAATCTGGCCATGAGTTGTGTTTTGATCTTGTCAATCATTGATCTGAGATGCATCTCCCTAGCCTTAAGAATATATTTGTTGAAAACCTCATAGTTGTTGTTCATAAGGATATCACACTTGACCAATTCTCTTTGGAAGCCCTAACCCAAGTGTTGGGTGGTAGTTGCTCAAGCCATTTGTATGCTTCTAGGCTGATGGCCTTCATTTCCTCCATGCTTTCAGCCCACAGTTCTGGTGTTGTGCTCCTTGCACACTTCCACAACTGGTTCTTAAGAACATCTCCTTTGTGTGTTTGCTGAAAATTCTACCATATATGCCTAACACAGTGTCTTGGCTATGCATCAGGAAAGTGCTGCCTCACTCCCTTGATCAGCCCCTTTTGCTTGTCTGACATTATAGTCCATGGCTCTGTGTTTAGAATTTCCAAGTCACTCTTCAGATTTGATAGAAACCATTTGCACGTGTCAGTGTTCTCTACCTCAACAACTGCAAAAGCTAGAGGGTAAATGCAGTATTAGGATCCATGCCAACAGCACACAGCATAACACCTCCATACTTTGTCTTCAGGTGGCATCCGTCAAACAAATGACAGGCCTACAGGCTTGCATGAAACCCCTTTTGCAGGCACCCAGAGAGAAATAACAACTTCCAAATATGCCATCACTGACACCCACATAGAAAGAACTGCCTGGGTTTGATTTTCTGAATTCTTGTGCATAATCCCACATGTTGTTGTACTGCTCCAACTCATCTCCTTCAGTGACTTTCTTCACTAGACTCTTAGCCCTTCTGAGCTTGCTCCGTGTTGATGTCATGTTCCAATCTTTCTGAACTACCCTTGCAAAAAAATTCATATTCATGTTTTCATCTGCTCTGAAAGAATCAACATATTTTCCAGCCATAAAAGGAGTAGTGAATGACTTAACACACCATTTCTTTATGCATGTATGCTTTGGGTTGTATTTTTTGATCATGAAGCAGTTGATTCTCCCATCAAATGATGCAGACAAGGTCCAAGGGCACCCATCTTCACAAATGGTATTGAGTTGTTTCCTATCATTTTTGGGGCATTTAATGTCAACTCTCTCCCGACAACTGTACTCTTTGATAGCTTTCCTCAGGAACTCAACAGATCCAAATGTCTGGCCAACTTGAAACTGTGGTTTAGTGAGGTCTTCCTCTCTAAAACTTTTGAAATTCAAATTCACCTTATCTTCATCAGAAGAAGGCAGACACATATCCACATCTTCAGTAGGATCATCATGTTCTTCTTGCACTGCTTCACCTTTACCTTTCTCACAATCAACATTTCTGGCAAATAATTCATCATCATCTTCAAGATCAATGTCTGAATCAACAAGCTAAGGATTGTATACTTCATCCGAACCATGGATTACTAAATCAGCAACTACATCTGTTGCATCCATGGGCAAAAACCTACTGGATTTTCTGGCCCTAAACCCAAACTGAGATGAAAGGTAAGTAGTTCCTGGCTGGGGTGGACTTGGTATGAAATCATCTTCTTCTGACTCTGTTCCACTTTTCTGACCCTGCTTCATCTTGCTCATGCTCTTGATCATGCTCATGCTCTTGATCATGATGAGGTAGCTCCTGTTCCACTTGAGGCAGCTCAGCCTGCTCCTGTTCCACTAGAGTGAGCTCAGCCTGCTCCTCTTGTTGCTGTTGTGCCTGCTCCTTTTGCTGCTGGTGTGCATTCTCCTTCTTTCGCCTAATGCCACTGTTGGGGATATGACTATTTGTGTAAGTCTCCCGGGAGGGGCCGGGTTACACAAAGAAGACTCATCAGGTGAAGCCCAAGACAAAGCATGAAGATGGCGATTCAATAAAGGGTTTAAGGCCCACAGGCGGCTTAAGGCCCATTGTAGTGAACCGCCATGATGGCATGACTTGTAACGTAAGGTAGATTTAACTAGTCACTGAGCCGGACACTGTTTATCAGCCGGCCGGGACTCTGTAAGCCACAGGGCGTCAACCCGTGTATATAAGGGGACGACCTGCTGGTGGCTTAAGGTAAGAAACAACTCATCGAGAGCCGGGCATAGCATATCTCGCTCCCTGGTCATCGAAACATCAATACCAACCCCACTAGACGTAGGCCTTACCTTCACCGTAAGGAGGGCCGAACTAGTATAAACTCTCTTGTGTCCCTTGTCCCGATTTAACCCCTTCAAGCTTCCTAGTTGCGATGGCTCCACAACTAAGTCCTTTCACAAGACATCTGACGTGACTATTCCACGACAGTTGGCGCCCACCATGGGGCCAGCACATGGTGGATTTGAGTTCTTGAAGGGCAACTTCGAAGGGCTCAAGGGATACGTAGTGGGCCGGATGACCAAGAGTCGTCGCGGCAAGATCTACGTCGATGACGAAGGCTGGGGTTCCGACGCCGGCTCAATTGAGTACGGATACCGGGTCCCCTTCGGTGGAATTCACATCTTCATCGGCCAAATCGGTGAGCCGGGCCCTGAGCCGGATAACTGCACCGACCTCGTCGAAATGGCTCAGCGTGCGAGGAAGACCCGGACTCAGCCGATCATGAGGCGTGCCTTCGTGGGCTGCATCCACGAAGAGGAACTTTCTGAAGGATCTGAAGATAAGGGTGAGACGGCCGTCCTCTCAGACGGTGATTCGTCCGCCAGTTCAACAGATTCGTTGTACCAAGTGCAAGACGGCGTGCTCGGGGGCTGTTCCGACGGCATTAGTATTCCGGACCCCTTTGAGCCGCCAAGATGGGCCGGAATTTTCATGGCTGGGACTCAGCCCGGCTCAAATTCTACAGCTGCCATAGCGGTAACGTCCGGGTTAGGAGCAGCCGGGGCAGGCGGCCCCGTGCGCCCACCGGCTCAGGTGCTGATAGACCTCATGGACAAGCTCACGGCCTTGTTAACCGCCACGGTTATTCCTGCAGACAAAGATGAGCATGACGCAGCAGTAGCGCAGGTGCGTGACGAGATAGCTCAGGCCAAGGAGGCCTTGGCAGCTGAGGATACTAGACTGGCTACAGAGCGGGCGGCTCTCGACGCCCGGGCACAACGCTTGCAGTCAGAAGCTTACCAGCTCACGATGAGCCTAAACGCATCCAATGAGGTAATGAGGAGGAGACATCAGAAAACTCAGTCCCGCTTGCCTCCGAATTATGACCCTCGGGTTCTTTTTGCTACACCCGGAGCCGGCCCAAGTAACCCGCCAGAGGCCAATCAGCTCATGACAGCCGGAACAGGAGGGCCGACTCAGCCTCGGGAGACGATACCACCTCACGTGAGCATGCCACCGCCGCGTTATGTGCCAATGCCCCCGGGTCACTTTTCCAACCCCATGGAAAACTTAATTGCAGCTTCAACACGTTTGGCGGCTCTTCCCATGGACGGTGATGACCCGGCGACAGTGGAGACCCGAAGAGTCAGAGAACTTCTTCAGACGGCCTTGGCACAGCAGGAGACCTATTCTTACAGCCGGGACAGAATCCATTCAACTCCCCCGCCCTGGTTAGCGCCGCCTCGCCAGAACCGGAGCCCGAGTTACAGCAGGCACATGGAGTCTGAAGCTTTGTCAAGCAACGCCCAACGCCATAACCAGCCCGGTGGCTATCACCCGGTGCAGGACCGAATACGTCAGGAGAACGAACGAGCAGCTCAGGCAGCGGCTTATCAGGACATCCCGGAGTATCCGACGACTTCTGTTGAGGCGGGGGTAGCCACTAGAACCGGCGGTGTTCGTTGCCTGGTACCGGCTCTGCGCAATGTACGTCTTCCCAAGGACTTCAAGGCACCTCGAAATATACCGAATTACACAGCCGACTTACAACCCGACGCGTGGATCGAGAGTTATGAGATGGCCATGGAGCTACTAGAGGTCAGTGACGTGGTGATGGCTAAATATTTCACCATGATGTTAGATGGAACAACCCGGTCTTGGTTGAAGGGTTTGCCACCCAATTCCATTAGCTCATGCGAAGAGTTAAAGGCCCGGTTCATCCAGAACTTCAAGGACACCTATAAGCAATCTATGTCAATTGTGGACTTAACCAATTGTAAGCAGGGGGAGGGCGAATCCACCACCCATTGGGTGCGCCGGGTCAAGGAGATAATTCATTCATCCGACAATATGGATGCCGGCTCTGCAGTCCTTATGTTGGAGAAGAATTGTAGCTTTGAGCCGCTGAGGCAGAAGCTGGGGCGCCTTAAACGTGACTGCAAGGATATGGGCACGCTGATGGCAGCTTTAGTTAAATATGCCGATTCTGATAGTACCAAGGATCCCGCGTCTGACGATGAGAAGATAGGGAAGGGAAGAAGGAACGGCAATGGAAAGGGTCAACGACATAACCCGGGGAATCAAAACGGTAATAAGTGTAAGGCGGACGGTAACCCGGAGTTCGTGGCTAATGCCAACGCACAGGGTAACAATCCGAGACGTAAGGGCAAACCGCCTCGATCTGGCGGGTCAGGCCCATCTCTTGAACAACTACTCAATGAGCCCTGCCCGAGGCACGACACCAGGGAGAGGCCTGCCACGCACCTGTGGAAGGATTGCGCGATCATGAAGGCATTTAAAAATTCCAACACTTATGATGGCCATAATGGGTCTGGTGGTAGTTCAGGAGCTGGCGGTTTCCATGGCCCAGGTGGCGGCTCAGGGTCCGGCTTTTAGGGACGTCAAGGAGGAGGCTATAACCAACAGCAGTCTGGTCAAGGCGAGCAGCAGCAGCAGCAGTCGGGCTATTAGAGCAACCCAAAGCAATTGAATGGTGGGCAGTATCACGTATTTACCACCAGCTTATGCAAACGTGACCAGAAAATTCATAAGAGGGCCGTCAATTCTGTTGAGCCGGCAATCCCTCGTTATTTGAGGTGGTCAGAGCAGCCCATTATATGGAGCCAATAAGATCATCCTCCACGGGTCGATAACCCGGGTCAGTTGGCCTTGGTGGTGGCACCTCAGGTTGGAGGGTATAAGTTCACTAAGATGCTCATGGATGGGGGTAGTAGCATCAATATCCTCTATTATGAGACCTTTCAACGCATGGGATTAACTGATAAGAATCTGAGAACATCCAACACTGTTTTCCATGGAGTTGTCCCTGGTAAGTCGGCTTACCCAGTTGGCAAGATTGAGCTGGAGGTGGCCTTTGGAGACGAATATGACTCCAGAGCTGAGAAGTTGACATTTGAGGTGGTCAAAATCAGGAGCCCATACCATGCTCTGTTCGGGCGACCGGCTTATGCTAAGTTTATGGCCCGGCCATGCTATGTTTATTTACAGCTCAAGATGTCGGGTCACAAGGGCACCATCACTGTGCATGGCAGTCGGAAGGTAGCGCTGGAGTGTGAAGAGGGCGATGCGGCTTATGCTGAGTCGGCCTGCACAGCAGAAGAGCTCAAATTTTATTAAGATAATGTTGACCTGGCGGATATGACATCCTTGAAGAAGCCAACTACCGAGCACGACCCGGTGTTGAAGTTTAAGTCGGCAGCTGAGACAAAGCTCGTTGATTTTACCCCGGGTGACTCTTCTAAACAGTTTAGCATCAGCAGCAACTTGGATCCCAAGTAGGAAAGCACGCTCATCGAGTTCATCCGTGAGAACCGGGACATCTTTGCATGGAAACCTTCTGACATGCCGGGTGTACCGAGGGAACTCGCTGAGCACACTCTCAACATTGATCCAAAGTATAAGCCGGTCAGGTAGTTTCTTCGGCGTTTTAACGAAGAGCGACGGAAAGCTATTGGAGAAGAAGTCGCCCGGCTCTTGGCGGCCGGGTTTATCATTGAAGTTTTTCACCCGGAGTGGTTGGCTAACCCGGTGCTTGTCCTCAAAAAGAACGGCACCTGGCGGATGTGTGTGGATTACACGGACTTAAACAAAGCTTGTCCGGGTGATCCCTTTGCTCTTCCCCGTATTGATCAAATCATTGATGCTACGGCGGGTTGTGAGCATTTGAGTTTTTTGGATGCTTACTCTGGTTATCATCAGATCAAGATGGCAGTTGAGGACCAGGAGAAGACGGCTTTCATCACTCTGTTTGGAGCCTTCTGCTATGTATCTATGCCGTTTGGGCTCAAAAGTGCCCATGCGACTTATCAGCGGTGTGTGTAGAACTGTTTGCACGATCAAATTGGGCGTAATGTTCATGCTTATGTGGATGACATTGTGGTGAAGTCCAGAGAAAAGGAGACCTTGATATCTAACTTGAAGGAGACCTTTGATAATCTCCGGGTTTACAAGATGATGCTTAAACCGGCCAAGTGTGTGTTTGGCATTCCTGCGGGCAAGCTCTTGGGCTTTCTAGTGTCCAACAGAGGCATCGAAGCTAACCCGGAGAAGATTAAGGCGATTACCTCTCTGGCTAAACCGGCGTGCATCAATGATGTTCAGCGACTAGCGGGTCGTGTTGCCGCCTTAAGTCGGTTCATAAGTCGGCTAGGTGAGAAGGCCCTCCCATTGTATCAGATGATGAAGAAAACTGACACTTTTGTCTGGAGCGAGGCCGCTGATGCTGCTTTTGAGGACTTGAAGAGACAATTGTCTGAGCCGCCGGTTCTCGCGGCTCCAATTGATAAAGAGCCTTTGCTGTTATATGTGGCTGCCAATTCACGAGCCGTCAGCGTCGCCATCGTGGTGGAGCGTAAGGAAGCTGGCAAGGAGCATCCGGTTCAACGGCTGGTTTACTACATCAGTGAGGTGCTCATTGAATCTAAGCAAAGGTACCCACATTGGCAGAAGCTTGTTTACGGGGTGTTCATGGCCAACCAGAAGTTGAAGCAGTACTTTCAAAGCCACCCTATAACTGTGGTAAGTTCTGCCCCTTTGGGAGACATCATTCAGAACAGGGAGGCCACCGGACGAGTCACCAAGTGGGCCATTGAGCTTGGGCCTCACAATTTGAAGTAGATGCCACGTACTGCTATTAAGTCTCAGGCCTTGGTGGACTTTATCAATGATTGGACAGAGTTACATGCCCCTGAGGAGAAGCAGGATAACACATATTGGACGATTCACTCTGATGGGTCCAGGCAGCTAGAAGGCTCGGGGGCCGGAGTGGTGTTAACTTCCCCTCGAGGTAACAAATTTTGTTATGTACTCCGGCTTATGTTTCCATGTACTAACAATGCAGCTGAATACGAGGCCTTACTCTATGGTCTTTGGATGGCTAAGGAGATGAACTTAAGCCGGGTACGATGCTTGGGCGATTCAGATCTTGTGGCTCAACAAGTGTCAGGAAAGTGGGATTCCAAGGACCCCGTTATGGTGGCTTATCGTCGTGAAGTAGATGCTATGGCTGGTCACTTCATGGGTTATCAAGTGGAGCACATCGATCGAAGGAAGAATGAGGCGGCTGATGCTTTAAGCCGGTTGGGATCCCAACGTAAGCCGGTGACGCCCAATACCTTTCTCGATGTGTTACATAACCCTTCTGTCAAGGTGCCTACCGAGGAAGAACTAGCAGTGCCAGACCCGGAGGCACAGTTGGTGGCGGCTCTTCACGTTATCCCGGATTGGACAGTGCCCTACTTGGCTTATATGACCCGGGGTGAGTTGCCGGAGGATGAGACCTTGGCGAGACAAATCATCAGGCGCTCCAAATCCATGACGATTGTTAACAGCGAGTTACATCACCTAAGCGTCACGGGGGCGTTTCAACGCTGTGTGTCACCTACAGAAGGACAAGAAATACTTCGTGAGATCCATGAAGGGGATTGTGGCCATCATGCCAGGTCAAAATCTCTCGTAGCCAAGGCGTTTCGTCATGGTTTCTATTGGCTGACGGCTCACGCTGATGCGGAGGATCTGGTCAGTAAATGTGATGGTTGTCAAAAATTCTCACGACGAGCTCATGTACCGGCTCAAGAATTGAGGATGATCCCAATCACTTGGCCGTTTGCAGTCTGGGGGCTTGACATGGTTGGACCTTTTAAAAGGTCTAAAGACAAAAAGACACATCTACTGGTGGCAGTGGACAAGTTTACCAAGTGGGTTGAGGCAGAGCCGGTCAGCAAGTGTGATGCAGCCACGGCGGTTCAGTTCATGAAAAAGGTGCTCTTTCGTTTTGGTTTTCCACATAGCATCATAACTGATAATGGCACTAATCTCTCCAAGGGTGCCATGGAAGAGTTCTGTCAAAGAGAACATATCCGGCTTGATGTTTCGGCTGTTGCTCATCCTCAATCCAATGGTCAAGCAGAAAGAGCTAATCAAGAGATCTTGAAAGGTATCAAACCCCGGCTCTTAGTCCCCTTACAGTGGACTCCGGGTTGTTGGGTGGAGGAATTACCTTCCGTGTTATGGAGTATCAATACTACACCTAACAGATCTACAGGCTACACACCTTTCTTCATGGTCTATGGAGCAGAGGCAGTCCTGCCAAGTGACATCCGGCACGACTCACCCCGTGTGGCGGCTTACATCGAGGCGGATAACGAAAAGGCTCGTCAGGATGCACTTGACTTGTTGGATGAGGAGCGAGACTTAGCATTAGCCCACTCGGCGATTTACCAGCAAGACCCGTGCCGCTATCACAGCCGCCGGGTTAAGAGTAGAACCTTTCAAGAAGGCAACTTGGTGCTCCGGCTCATCCAGGATCAGTCTAACATGCACAAGCTATCCCCACCTTGGGAAGGGCCCTTTGTGGTCAGCAAGAATCTGCACAATGGGTCATATTATCTCATCGATATTCGAGAGCACAAGGACTCACTTAAATCGGAGGAGGAGACCCGCCGGCCATGGAATATAGCTCATCTCCGGCCTTACTATACTTAGGTCACCAATTTCTATGTATATACTTTTGACAATGTACATATTATATAGAGCAATAAAGCAGGACCTCTGTCCTTTTTTCCCATAAAGAATGTTTTATGTCTTCTTTATCAGGTGATGGACACTACCACCAGGGGACGGATCATATCTGAATCTGGCTTTCCCTTTGGTCCAGCTTATGATCATATCTGAATCTAGCCATGGTCACTTGGGGGCTTCCTATTCAAACATAGGTCATATTCGAACCAAAGAGAACATAGCTGTCGATACCCACTTGATCGGCATACTGCCAAACCCACTTGGGGGCTTCTTGATCATATTTGAATCACAGCTTAACCCCTTTGGGTCTGACGTGGATCGTATTCAAATCAGCGTCATTAAACAACTCTTATGTTCACTTGGGGGCTTCCTGTTCAAACATAGGTCGTATTCGAACCAAAGAGAACATAGCTGTCGATACCCACTTGATCGGCATCGCCAAAGCCACTAGGGGCTATATGATCGTATCCGAATCTTAGCTTAACCCCTTTGGGACGGTTCTCTGATCGTATTCGAATCAGGAGCCTGTGAACATTGTTTATAAATATAAATACTTTAATTATCATTGAAACATGTTTGAGGAGATGGTTCTTGATTCTTCCGGTTTAATATTGGTTACCTCAGATTCTAAAGGTGCCAGGTAAGGCCTCAAATGAGCCGGGAAAACTATCAAAAAGGTCACAGGTATGCTGTTGTGGTTATATTTTAAATAGTCATGAACCGGCCTATATATGATGTCTTTTGGTCATATTCCGGGTTATCAATACTCTATAACCCCCCGGCGCAGTAAACCGCCCAGGAAATTTTTTACTCGTTTTATGTGCAGAGTAAGGTAAAGCAAGTTAAACATCAATGAAATACATGGTTAACATAAGCCAGCGGAATATAGTGATGGCGGCTTACAAAAGTAATCAGCACCATAAAGCATGACAAGCATTAAGAAGTTTTCTCTACCCTATTACAAGACTCCCCGAGTCTAAACAAGTGAAGCATTGTTTTTGCAAAGGTTATAACGCGCCTGGCGGTTCATTCCTCCGGCTGGCTTGACGACTCCGGGTTATCCTTCCCCGCCTCTCCTTTGGTTGTTTTGTCCTGGAAGGTGGATGAGGCCCACTCAATGCCGCTAAAGGCTTCAAATTCAGCCTCATCATCTATTAAACTGGCCGGGTCCACTTCAGGGGCAAAGGTATGCTTACGCGTGGGAGGGATCAGGCTGACTTGGTCATATGGGACATTTGGGATTCTCCGGTTCTCGCTATCATAGCCCGGCGAATACTTAGTCAGATCAGTGTCATTCCCAATGAGAGTCGCCAGGGGATGTACGACTTTAACACAGGCAGTGAAGTCTTGGTCGTCAAAGGCAGTGCCGTCCTCCTTCAGGCTGGGATATCCGAGAGAGAGATCAGCAAGGTCAAGTTCTGGCACCCATGCTCTTGCCCGGCTTAATGCGGCCACAGCTCCGGCTCTTGCAGATGCCCGTCTTAAATCCTGAATTCGTTGAGGTATCACCGAAAGATGCCTCAACACATCTTGTAGAAGGCGAGGGGTGGTATTTGATAAGGCCACAATGGCCAAAGCACGTTGTGACCCGGAGTACAGCTGCTCCACTAAAGTGTACACCGCCTTAAGCTTGATCAACATATTTTCTTTTAGATTGGTACTCCTGGGGCCTGTATGTTCACAGGTATAACAGTAAGCCGGAGGTAACTATTGCAATAACCCTTGGAAGATTACCATCTTTAAAGTTTTTTATGGTGACTTACCGAAGATGGCTGCGACCATTTGGGATATCTGCCGTTTTAAGTCGGACAGCTCGGTTGTTGCCTCGGCAAGAGATGCTTCCGCTATTTCAGCCCGATCACCAGTGAAGCCCTCTCATCAACCCAAATTCTCTTCTCCGATTCAAAAATTTTCTTCAGCTTCTCTTGTTCAGAGACACTGAATTCAAACTTGGAGTTGGCTTTCTGAGCTTCGGGCTCTTGGGTTTTCAACTGGCTCTTCAGATCAGCAATCTCCGATTCAAATTGACTTATGGAGGCCTGTATTGACGTCAGGTTATGGTAAGAATCATGGTAAGATAATATTCAAGTCCCAAACACTTTACAAGTAAAGATACGTGGCACTTGGGGGCTAATGTATGCTTAAAGAATTTTTTACCTATCCTACTGAGTTGTACATGTTAAGTCTCAAGCACTTTACAAGTAAAGATACTTGACACTTGGGGGCTAATGTGTAACACAAATTCAAAATTTCACGCTATCACCGGGTTAAATGTATTCACTTTAAACCGGACCAACTAACAGTAAGTAGATTTCTAAGTCTACAGCATATTCATTCATAAGCAATAGACTTGGGGGCTGGTACAGTAAGTAAGGTTCAGAGTAAAAGTATAAAGTTTTACCTCAGATTTGTGTTGTATTTGCTTCACCAAGTCAATTTCCAGGTCACGACTATTGTGTACTTGGTTCAGATAGCCCGAGACTATATCACCAATGCTTAGGTGAGTATAATCAGTAATGTCCTGTTTGGCTTTCCGACGCTGGGCAAACTCCTCCTTGGCAGTACATTGGGCAAGAATAGTAGACCGGCCCGGTTCAACGTATTGGCTTTTCACAATTTCAACTTCCGGGTCAGACGTTTTGACCGGGCTAGGAATTTCCGGGTCATCCGAGTTGTGGATAACGTCTTCTGCAGGCGGGTCAGAGGTTGGCACCGGAATGTCAGAAGCCGGTTCAGGCGGTGGCTGATGAGTAGAGCTGTCAGGAACAGATGATCAAGTGCCGGCTCAGTGATCACCGGGTCTCGGGACGGCTTATTCTTCTTTGCCCTCTTGCTGGGCTTCACTTGCAGGCTGTCAATCAAAGCGGAAGGATGAGTATCAAGGTATAAGTATGAAAAAACTTAAAGCAAGAAAGGTTACATTACCCGGGAGCTGTTTTAAAAGCCGGCATGTTTGATTGCATCGATTCTTCAGAAGAAGGGGAGGTATCCTGATAATTGGAGTCAGATGAATTGAGAGGTTGGCGAATCAAACCCGCCAAAGGTAAAACAAAACGTAAATCAGAGATAACCTCAGTCCGACGCTTCCTGGTTGCGTCGGGTAAGCCGGAGGAGAGCTCTGCGTCCTGGTTGGCCCAAGTCTGCCGCCGGTTTTCAAGCTGTTGTTGCTTCAAAATAAATTGAGGATCTTGGTAAGCTAGAGGGTGTGAAAATCTTACTTTCCGGGTCACCCTTCGGATTTTTTGCGTTGGCAAAGGCTCTGAGTTGGAGGAGATTATAGTTACCTCTTCGTCAACTGCTTGACTGTTCCCAGTATCCTCTTGAAAGGATTAAATGTCAGTAACATAATGACAAAGGAGTTAAAGGAAAATCAAAAGGTTACCTCTTCCTCATCCGAAGAAGAGTCATCCAATTTAAACATATCAGAGGCGCTGGGTTTCTTCTTCCTTGAGGTGCCCGTCTTGGCGGTTTTCCTCTCAGTCTTCTTTGCTGCCCTGGCCTGTTTGGCAGCCTCATGGTCATATTTGACCTTCCAGAAATTATCACCGGCCTATGGAAAATATAAGGAATCATAAGTACAAGAAGGTATAATATGTCCAAAAGTATTTATGAAGATTAGTAACTTACCGCAGGAACCGGGTTCTTCTTGCAGAAGGGAAGTAAACCAAAGGTATTATTGGTTACAGTACCCTCCTTAAATAGTGACTGGACTATAGCATCTACCACATCATCTGGTAAGTCCTCAGGACTATGACACATTGGGTCTTCCTTCTCGCCTGTGTAAGTACACATTAAGCCGGAGTGGCGGCTTAATGGTAGTATCCGCCAGGTGACCCAGACCCGGACCAAATCGATGCCACTTAACCCGTTGCCTAAAAGGGCTTTGATCTTCTTAATGGTGGGATTAAGAGGCAGGCGCTCAACAGCAGTCAACTTGTCCGCCAGATGATGGTTGGACTCAAGACGCAGGGCACGAAAGTCGGGCAGAGGCTTCTCATTAGCCGGAGAAGTGTCTTGACAGTAGAACCACGTCTGGTTCCAGTCTTTTGGGTGACTCGGCAGTTGAGCATAAGGAAGAAGGCAATCTCTCCGCCGCTGGATTGAGATGCCGCCAAGCTCAAGACTAGGCCCATTGGCACATTCATTCTGCCGGTTCAAGTAGAAAAGCTCTCTGAAGAGCAATAGACTTGGCTCCTCTCCTAGGTATACCTCGCAGAAGACTTGGAAATTGCACAGGTTTGACACGGAGTTGAGTCCAATGTCTTGGGGCTTCAGATCAAAGAAATCCAAAACTTCTCTGAAATTTTTTGAGCCGGGAGGGGCAAATCCCCGGTTCATATGATCTGTGAACACTATTACCTCCCCATCTTTGGGTTGAGGTATCTCTTCAGATGGGTGAGGGGCACGATAAGACATGACCTCTTTCTTTGGCAGATGGCCGGACTTCACGAACTCGACAAGTTTGCTTTTGGTCACTGTGGATGGAACCCAATTGCAAGTCACAGGGGCTTTGGCCGCTTTAGGAGCCACGGCAATAGTTGGCCTACGACAAAATAAGAAAGCTCTGGTTCAACTTTAACCCGGAGAAATATCTAAATTGTTTACAGTGGCGGCTTAAGAAAGGGGCCTAATGATATAAGGGTGATTGTGCAAACAATGTTTAAGCCGCTACCAGTGTCAAGAGCAAGTCAAGAATTCTTAAAGACCATGGGAAGAAGGCAAGGCTTACAGTTCAATATCACTTATTTAAACCGGACACCGGACAGTGGTGTTTAAAGGGCATTTTTTGGAAGAAGCTTTCCGGGTGATAAAAACAAGTTTCACAGACGACAGCTATTATTTTGGATCAAATTGTTGTCCTGAAAGAAAAAATTTCTAGACCTAAAAGCAGGGCAGAGAAGTTCATACACTTGAAGAGGGTTTCTAAATGAGGAAAATGAGATCTATTTCTACGCAAGATCAATATAAACAACTACCGCAGCAGTTCTGCACAGTTTTACGATCTAAACAAGGCATTGGAGGTGAAAGCTAGCGAGGGTTTGCGTCGGGCAATGATGAACGCCGATGAACTCAACAAGGTTCCAATACAGATCTAAGAAAGGAGAAGAGAGGACCTCACGGATGAGGCAAGCTGCGGAGGTTCGCCGTCATTTTCTGGTCCGAGTCAGGTTGATGCAGCAGCCTGAGTCGATGAAGACGAGGAGGTCGACGGCAGCGGCGGCGGAGCTCGAGTGGCAGAGAGGAGAGGAAGAAGACGACTGGAAGGAGAAGAATGAAAGACCTAAAGTTGCGCCTATTTATAGGGAGAAGGTAACTAAGACGGCGCGGGAAACGAGGAGATAAGAATTACTATCCAGCGGCCTCGACGCCTCGATTTTCGGAACAATCAATAAAAGAAGAGATCCGTTGAAGGATACGATGGAATAGAAAATGAATTAAAGGAAGGATGACGTCACGCCGGGTTAAGATGGATCCAGAAGATGACGTCATGGCGGGTTAACGAAAACCCTCTGTATAGTTAGACGACTGAAGATTTAATTCTTTAAAAATATTTTAAAGATTAACGTGAACAGGTTCAAATCAATCTGGGTCCTAATGTTGGGGATATGACTATTTGTGTAAGTCGCCCGGGAGGGGCCGGGTTACACAAAGAAGACTCATCAGGTGAAGCCCAAGACCAAGCATGAAGATGGCGATTCAATAAAGGGTTTAAGGCCCACAGGCGGCTTAAGGCCCGTTGTAGTGAACCGCCATGATGGCATGACTTGTAACATAAGGTAGATTTAACTAGTCATCGAGCCGGACACTGTTTATCAGCCGGCCGGGACTCTGTAAGCCACATGGCGTCAACCCGTGTATATAAGGGGACGACCTGCTGGCGGCTTAAGGTAAGAAACAACTCATCGAAAGGTGGGCATAGCGTATCTCGCTCCCTGGTCATCGTAACACAAATACCAACCCAACTAGACGTAGGCCTTACCTTCACCGTAAGGAGGGCCGAACTAGTATAAACTCTCTCATGTCCCTTGTCCTGATTTAACCCCTTCAAGCTTCCTAGTTGCGATGGCTCCACAACTAAGTCCTTTCACAAGGACATCTGACGTGACTATTCCACGACAGCCACTGAACCTGGCAACTGGAGGATCCTCATCATTAGAGTGAACAGGAACAGGAGAAATAAATGATCTCATGCTCTCATCATGATCAAGGAAAATCTGTTGAAAGTGGTTGCCATTCAGAGCACAATCCTGCACGTTTTCTGTCATAGTGCTGCCCCCTAACTTAATCCCTCTTAATCCATTCTTGTAGACTGTCAACACAGGAACACACCAATAAGCCCTGGTCCTGCCCTCAAACTCATATCCAATTTTCTCCACTAGACTGGCAACAACATTACGTGTCCAATTATCTATGTCACGGTAATCATACCAAATGGAGTGACCTTTGTGATAATCCCTATGCTTGCCAGCACAAAGAAAATAGCCACCATGTATGACCTCAACAGAGAAGTGGTTGCTTAAGGGTCCTGCAAAACAATCAAAGTGAAAAAAGTTCAGACATTTTAGACAAAGGCAAGTACAGAGAGGTTCAGACAGTACAAAATTCAGAATTTTTCAGAAAGAAAAGTAGAGATTCCTGGCCTCCAATTAACAAATGTATGATCTTACAGGTCATAAAACAACCATTTTTGGTAAATCAGAGCTAATGTAATTGCAAATTAAAAGCAGGTCACACCAAGTGAACTCTGACACTAAAATCAACCTCCCTAGGCCCCTGGACCCATGACAAATTGGGGGAGAAAGAACCCTAACCACTCTAGGTCTCTACAACAACTGCGAACCCCCCATCCTAACACAGGACGCAGCACTATTTTTGGCCTGCCACTAAGTTCATCAAGAACTGCTAAAACCCTACCACCCATACCCAATCCGTCAGAAAGTACAACAAAAGCCCAAACCCTACCTCGTACGCGCAATTGATCCCACCAGGAACTCTTTACCGGAGCTAAATTCTACAGATCGAGCACCGGAGCTGCTGGCGACGACGACATACCGTACAGGGGCGGCGAGGCATCATCACGACGACGCGTAGGAGCAAGAGGGACGTCGCGCAGGCCCCTCCCAAATGGCGCGGACGGCGGCGGCTCAACGTCCGACGACGTGCTCATCGAGCCGTCGTCAACGCCGACGAGCTTGAGGACCTCGACAGCGACGACGAGGAGAGTGAGTGCGGGAGGAGAGGGAGACAACGAGCGGGTGCGGGAGGAGAGGGAGAGAGCGAGCTGGTGCGGTCCGACCAGGTGGGCTGGGTTTATGGTCATGCCGTTTTGCAAAACCCCCCAGATGGACTGGTATTCACCGAAGGAACGACAGGGTGGCGGTCAAAGCCGAGCTGGCAGCCGCGGACTCGACCAAGTCAGCAAATACGTACACAAAATCGTATACATAGACCAAAGTGAACCCCTAGCGCAAGTACTTAGACCGTAGTTTGGATATTTTGAAGTAGTGGTTCAAATGTGTCACCCGCAAGTTTAGTGACCTACAGTGAATTTTTCTCTTTTTAGAAGAAACCTATCGACGAGGCGTCCCCACAAGCCAAGTGCCTTCGAGTTCAACTTTTTATTCAGAAACACCGTCAAAAAAAACTTTTCATTCAGAGATATCATGTGACTTGGTCGCCAATGGCTGCGAGGAAGAGGACGATTTCTTTCCCGGCCCGCGATCACGACCACCCGATCGCGGCACATTTTGGCGCCAAACGGCCACCCGTGTCGTCAGACCCTCCTCCTCTTTGTCTTCACCCAGCCACTAGCTTCAGACGAAGCTCATAGCTAGAGCCTAGAGAGACTCGAGGTCGAGGAAACATTTGAAAAGAAACCCATGAATGAATGAATCTCCCACGATTGATACAGAACAAACTAGCAGGGACGAGGATTTAAGTTTAACTCCCACATTCGGTACATGATACAGGCAACCTAATAAACGGAAACATCCAGCAAATCATCGAATCAACAACATCCTAGCTTACAACATTATAAGCTCATTCACCCCAGCTTCTGGACTAAGTAACGGGTACAACCCACTAAGTAAGCAACACAACAACTCCCCAAGTCAAGCTCAAACTGGCTGGCATTGACATGGTGGTTTTCGGTTGCTTCAATTTTTCGCAGCTTGATGTTCCACTTCGTCCCAGCGGTATATGCTGCCATCCTCGCCGCAGGCAAGGATCGTGCTGAAGAATGGAAGAAAAGAAGAAGAGTGACACACAATTCTTATGCGCCAACACCAAAACAAGACTTGAAAGAAGAAAAACTATGATGGATGCACATAGCACACATGAGAAGCTATATCCATAAAAGTACGGGAAAAATAAATGCTAGAGAGGTACTACTGAATCAGAGGTGGCGAACGGAATATGGTGATGTACCTTCCATCAAACGACACTGCAGTCTGCCTTATTGGCATTTTGCATTGCGGACTACTCAGCCTGGAAATTATCAGTGTGTACATGCAGGAACATACAAGTTAGTAGCTAGCCCCACCACCACATGCACAGGAGGAGAAATTGGGAATAGCTGAACTTGCTTGGTTAAACTTACCGGGTAATTAGCACGGGAGGGCTCGCCTGCACTTCCCACACATAGATTTTGCCTTCGCGGTTGCCTGTTTACAAGCAAACGATTAACCACAAGAGTTATACTTTTGGAATTTCATCTAACCCTGATCAGGTGCATGTAGATGAGTTGGTTTACGAGCAAACGATTAGCCACGAGCATGCTTTCTACAAATATCAGTTTTTTCACGTGTATAAGTACAGCCATCCTCAGAAACTTGTTGACAATCACATAAGTACAATACAGAAATATGTCCGCAGATAATAATTTCAATATAAAGTGTTACCTATTGCTAATTGATTGAAGTGAAAATCACATGAGAATTTGATAAACCAAATGTCACAATCGGGCACAGGGTACTTCTGAAGAACATCAATGCTACCCTGCATATGGAATGAAGAATCACTTCAGACGAAGGCACATAGTATGGCCGGCATCATTTTCAGAAACAAAGGAGCACAACCAGAACTAGTTTGGATCAGTACAAAAGTATAATGTGTTAAGCCCTATAGTTCTTTAAAAGTAAAACTGCATCACCTCGCCGGGACCCTGCTCTTTTATTTTTGGCTCCCACAGAACAATTTCATTGTCAACACTCTGCAAGTTCAAGGCAAAGCAGATCAGATGTTCTCATCCTTCAGGAAATAATTATATCAGCATTGAAAAACAGGTGGCAACACTAATCTTTGATATTAAAAAAAGACTGTAAAGTATGATATTACCATAGTTCAAAAAAGCGCTAGGCATTAATTGTGCGTTTTGCCACCGCTTTGCGCTTTACTGACCAAAGCGCATGCTTATGCGCAGTTATGCACAGATTATGCGTAGTTATGCGCAATGCGTTTTGCCAACGCCTAGAGCCTAGGCGCGCTTAAGCGCTCGCTTAGGCGCGCCTTTTTTAACTATGGATATTACAGGTTTCAGGTATAGTCTGAATTTTTGTACCAGTAAGCATTCTAAACATTGTGTTCACACTAATTCGTCTCTCCTACAAAAATGAGCAATTTACCTTCGACAGGATGAAGTCACCAAGCCACCTAGTACAGTCAACATAGTTAGAATGCACCACGGAAGTCATAAGCTGAAAAGGGATAGATCAGCACGATGCTGAGAGGGTCAATACTAAAAGTTTGCATAATAACAGGTTCAAAGATGAGAGATACTTAACATACCGGAAATTGGACAAATTTTGTTGGAAATTTTGATGGAAGGTCAGTCCATGTAAAGGATTTCTCCACGTATGGCCAAAATTCTATGACAACATTAACAAACAATGTCAGTGATCAGCAGTAATAAAATGTAAATAGGAAGCAAGAATGATGAAATGGTTTGCTAACCTTTCATTGACCAGATTTTAACAGTATTATCCATGCCACAACTGGCAATTCGGTAGATATCAGAAGGGTGGAAGTCCTGATATAATGGAAGTATGAATGAAAGGACAGTTAGTGCCGAGATAAAATGTTTTATTTTTCAGTGATACTAACTAAAATGATCCACTCAATAATGCCAGTAGCTGGCAGACAGCTATATTTAGAGTGTGTTCTGATTTAGCCCAAGCTATAATTTTGGTGAAGATTTTGCTAGCCCATGATTTGGCCAACATTGGTAAGAAAACTGAACTAGGATGGCCAAACGAGCATTGGCATGCCAGAAAATTGTCCATGGTCCTAACAAAGACCAAGTTTTTGATTATGAACAAAGTATTGGTAGGGTAGCTTTTGGCCACAATCCAAACATATCTTTGGGCAGTGAAGTGAGTGGTAATATAAAACAATGTCACTAGGAGGTAGGTGTAACTTACAACACTCAATACTTCATTACGGTGACCTCCTCCTCCAGCAAAAATCAAGATGCAGATACCTGTATGGACATTCCATAGCCTAACAGACTCATCCTATATAAGGCCATATAAACTGCATCAGAAAGGTAAAAGGCATAGGTATATCCAGCATCACTAGGTTATCTGCCAACCTTGCTTGCAGAAATGAAGAGCGAAGGCTTCAATGGTTGAGTTCTTATCTCATTTATTGAATCACCATGGCCAAGAAAACTCTGCATGATTTGTAAGACGAAATAAGAAACTTACTCCACGTTCGTAATCATTAGTTTAGGATATTGAATCATCATATATATGCCCAATTTCATGACTACCTCAGAAGAATAGATCTGCTAGGTTCTATTCCCTCCGTAAACTAATATAAAGAGCGTTTAGATCACTACTTTAGTGAACGCTCTTATATTAGTTTACAGAGGGAGTACATAATTTTCACCATGCTAGACGTACTAAAGTATTTGACATCTGCAATCTCTTTTGGACAAAAATAAACTACTGTATAGCAGAAACACAACTTTTCCTAAAAGTCCAAATCATCATCTCGAATGGACAATACAGAGAAACCAACAATTATCAAATAAGTAACTGTTTTCAGAAAGGACATCAAATAAGCAGCTGCATAGTAGATTGATGCAAGTGAAACTTCATCCATGTTGGCCACAATAAGAAAGTAGAAAACTCTGGCACTATTATACCTTAAACAACTTCTCGGTGGCACAGTTGATGACCCGAATGACCGCATTGCTTCCTGCTGCTACTAGCAGTGGTGTGCCGTCAAGGTCACAAGCCCAGCTCAGAGTGTAGAATGACTGAGCATCCTGAGATAAGATGCAGACCTCATCAGCCTCAGAGAAAGTACTACAACTAATATAAGAAACTGAACACTCTAGAGATTGTAATGGAGCTTACGTCCGCATCAATGTATGCTTGCAGAACAGCCAAATTACCGTCGGGGAGGCCACGGTATGTCGTCACCTGCAAGATCAACAGAGTCAACTTGTGGACAGGAGCACACCAGAAGTAACAATTATTCAAATCAAACTCCGACCGGATGCCTATGGAAAAGAAAACTACGACCAGATTCTCAACAATTCCCTCCACTGTGATATTGATCAAAAGTTCCATCAAATATGCAAGTTGTTTTCAGATATATCAAAACTTGTGGCAAACAGCACCCTGTTTTCCCAATCGAAGGTCCAAATTTTCCGAACCAAAAGCCAAGCTTGCAGCTCCCTCGACCTTATTTGGGAGGTTCCTTCACCCCTTGGCCTCGACGGTGAGATTTGGCCAGCGGTCGCCCTCTCCATTTTGTGGAAAATTTGGGACTCTCGGAATCCCTCTACGAAGGTCGGATCCTCCTATGGAGCCCCGCGCACCGGAACCCCAGCTCTCCCGCTCAACCACTCACAATTAAAAACATTCCCAAATCTAAAGGCAGAGCAAAGATCGAGCGGGCGGGCGACCACAGAAAGCTTACACGATTGCCGCCGACGGTGGCGAAGACGTCGTAGTAGCGGGCGTCGATGAAGTTGAAGCCGATGGCGTAGAGCGGGCGCTTGCCCTCGGTGTGCTTACTGCAGAGCTTGTACTCCCGGCTCCGGCTGGGCGCCAGCGACCCCACGGCCGCCTCGCACCCTAACCCCTGGCCCGGGCCCAGCCTCGCCATGCGCGCCGGGAGAGGTTGGGGCTCTGGCGCCTCCTTCTCCTCCTCCGCCGCCGCCTTCCCCTTCCCCTTCCCCCTATTCCTCTCGGCCCACGCCTTGTAGGAAGCGGCGGCGTCTGCAGAGGCGGCGGCGGCGCGGGCTTCGGCTTCGGCGGGTGTGATGGGGCGGCGCTGTGACCTCCGGCGCGTGTCGACCCCAAGCGTTGTCGCGCTTCAGAGTTGAGAGATTTGGGGTTTAAGCACCGCGTGGAAATCAGATTTACATTTTTTTCTTCTTACGGAAATCAAATTCAAATTAGAAAAGAACAATAATAAAAGCAATTAATCGGGCACCTGCAGTTTACACTTGGATTTACATCTTTCACTTTTTTGGCAAACCTGTAATGTACTACTACTACTACAGTAATTGCGTTGTTGGGACATGGCTGGATATGGGTTTTCAAATTGCAAATAGGGACACGAGTATATCAATACAGCAAACATTTAATTACAGCTGGATTTGGACTGTGAGATCGGGCTATTGCCCTCTGCAACTGGATTTACATCCAAATCCCCTTTTTTACAGAACTGAACCGAGTCATTGTTTTGCAGGATATGCTAACATTTTTGACCTGATTTCTACTTCGCGCGAACTAAGAGAGCTACCACAATGCAAGAACAATTGTACAACAAGTTGATATACCTGGATTTTGATTCAACTTCATTTAAAAAGTTGTGCAATCAAATTTCCAACTATGAGGAAAATCACTCATACTAAAGTTAAAAAAATGTTTTTTGAAAATAACCTGATAAACTAAAACTATTTGTGTTATCAATAACGATAAACCACATACCATAACTAGAGCGAGGACCAAAGGAACTATATAACATAGATCTAAAAATAAAATTTACTTTGATTTAGAAAGAAAAAAAGGTTTGGAGTAACAATATTTTCCATGTACCACTTACTATTTGCGACGCAATTTATACTGCATCTTGCCATTAGACCCCATCAGCGGCGTCTCATTGTTTGGGGTGCTCATGCCGTAGCAAGTAGTTGGAGTAAGGGCCGTTGGTAAGATGCCTAAGGTGTACTTGTGTGGGGTTTTCTAGATAGTAGTCTAGACAACGACACTAAAACATGTACTGTATGTGTTTACGTGCTTTGCCGGATATGGAAGAAAGCGTCGATTTTTCTTCAGGGGAGTCTCGGATCCACATGTGCGGCTGTAACCACAAAGAAAAGATGGTCAAAATTGAATAAGGCAATGAGATGTCACTGTCCGATGAAACCGGGTAAGTGTTGAGGTGCGATAACAACAAGACAACTGGAGAAGAGGAACACGAGGAAGATAATGGATACCAGGAGTGAAGGATGTTGGCGGCGGCGGCGGATGGAATGAATTGTATGTTCTGGTATGTTCTGGTGTATGTTCGGGTTTATATAATTGAAATTTAGGGTTTCAAAACTAGCTGATGAAAATATGTGTTCATGGGCCTACCCGTTACTTGGGCCCGACACCTTATAGAATGTCCGTGGAATGAACCCATAGACTTTTCATCATCTATGAAGGTCATTTCGGTAAATAAAAACTAGATTAAACTCCCATTGATTGCACTACCCTACTTTCATAAGGATTACTCGAGTAGCTAGATCTCCAAAAATACTCGTTAAACTCTGGCGTGCATCTAGTCCCTACATTGAAATTATTCGGTACTTTTTGTATTTGTAGTTTATGTATATAGTATACAATGTACTATTATTAACATAATTGATTTTTGTATGGCTTTGTGGTAGCGCAAATGCTCCTTTAGACCTTCCTTTTCCAAACTATTGATAAACTTCCAAGCCAGATATTCTGATTTACCCTAGAAATTTTCATTGGTTGTAACATCCTCCCTTCATGGATCTCGGAGGCTTTCTACTCCTGCACAAGTTATCAAACCGGTTAGCATAGGGCACGTGAATCGCGGTACCCCTTCCCCGAGTCTGGATTTCTGCCAAACAATAAGAGCATCGAGCACGTCTTTGCCTGGTGTGACCCATGGCTCTTCTCCTTGGTGACCTTGCAATCACTACTGGAATCAGCTTCAAGGCGGACGGCAAAGGCACAGATCCCGGACGGCAAAGTCCTTTGCCGTCAGCCAGCGGATGGCAAACAGTCCGGCTGAGCACGTGTCAGCAAAGACCTTCTTTGTCGTCCACTTCGCAGAAACAGACGGTGATACGTCTCCGTTGTATCTACTTTTCCAAACACTTTTGCCCTTGTTTTGGACTCTAACTTGCATGATTTGAATGAAACTAACCCGGACTGACGTTGTTTTCAGCAGAACTGCCATGGTGTTATTTTTATGCAGAAATAAAAGTTCTCGGAATGACCTGAAAATCCACGGAGCAACTTTTCAGAATAATAAAAAATATTGGCGAAAGAATTAGCGTCAGGGGGCCCACGCCCTGTCCACGAGGGTGGGGGGCGCGCCCCCCTGCCTCGTGGGTCCCCTAAACGTCCACCGACCTCAACTCCAACTCCATATATTTGCTTTCGTGGAGAAAAAATTCAGAGAGAAAGTTTCATCACGTTTTATGATACGGAGCCGACGCCAAGCCCTAATCTCTCTCGGGAGGGCTGATATGGAGTCCGTTCGTGGCTCCGGAGAGGGGGATTCGTCGCCGTCGTCATCATTAACCATCCTCCATCACCAATTTCATGATGCTCACCATCGTGCGTGAGTAATTCCATCGTAGGCTTGCTGGACGGTGATGGGTTGGATGAGATTTACCACGTAATCAAGTTAGTTTTGTTAGAGTTTGATCCCTAGTATCCACTATGTTATGAGATTGATGTTGCTATGACTTTGCTATGCTTAATGCTTGTCACTAGGGCCCGAGTGCCATGATTTCAGATCTGAACCTATTATGTTTTCATGAATATATGCGAGTCCTTGATCCTATCTTGCAAGTCTATGGTCACCTATTATGTGTTATGATCCGACAACCCCGAAGTGACAATAATCGGGATACTTCTTGGTGATGACCGTAGTTTGAGGAGTTCATGTATTCACTACGTGTTAATGCTTTGGTCCGGTACTCTATTAAAAGGAAGCCTTAATATCCCTTAGTTTCCACTAGGACCCCGCTGCCACGGGAGGGTAGGACAAAAGATGTCATGCAAGTTCTTTTCCATAAGCACGTATGACTATATTCGGAATACATACCTACATTACATTGATGAATTGGAGCTAGTTCTGTGTCACCCTATGTTATAACTATTACATGAGGAATCGCACCCGACATAATTATCCATCACTGATCCAATGCCTACGAGCTTTTCACATATTGTGCTTTGCTTATTTACTTTACCGTTGCTGCTGTTGCAATCATTACAAAACTGCTATCGTTACTTTTGCTACTGTTACCGTTACTATCATACTACTTTGCTACTAAATACTTTGCTGCAGATACTAAGTTATCCAGGTGTGGTTGAATTGACAACTCAACTGCTAATACTTGAGAATATTCTTTGGGTCCCCTTGTGTCGAATCAATAAATTTGGGTTGAATACTCTACCCTCGAAAACTGTTGCGATCCCTTATACTTGTGGGTTATCAAGACTATTTTTTAGCGCCGTTGCCGGGGAGCATAGCTCTATTCTTTGAGTCACTTCGGATTTATATCTGCTAATCACTATGAGGAACTTGAAAGACGAAAGAACTAAGATTTTTCCTCAACTATGAGGGGAGGTAAGGAACTGCCATCTAGCTCTGCACTTGATTCACCATCTGTTTTGAGTAAGCTTGCGACACCTAAACCTGCTACTGCTATGAATTCTGATATGTCGCACATTGATGCCACTTCTACTATGCATGATACTTATGATGAAACTATTTCTATGCTTGATACTGCGGTGCCATTAGGTGAATTTCTTGATGAACAACTTGCTAGGGCTAGAGAGAATGAAATTATTGAAAATGAAATTATTGAAGATAGTGATGATGAAGGTTCTCCCCCTAAGTATCAATTGCATGTTGTTCCAGAGGGTTATGTTATGGATGAAGAAATTGCTAGAGATTTTCTTGCTTGCAATGATAGATCTGATCTTAAAAATTTATTAGCTAAACTTAAACAGAAATCTCTAAATGCTAGAATGAAATATGACCATGCTTTTGCTACTTCACCTATCTTTGCTACTGATAAGGATTATGAATTCTCTGTCGTCCTGAGATAATTACTTTAGTTGAATCTAATCCCTTTTATGGCTATGAATCTGAAACTGTTGTGGCACATCTTACTAAGTTGAATGATATAGCCACCCTATTCACTAATGATGAGAAATCTTGCTATTATTATATCCTTAAGATAGTTCCATTCTCATTAAAGGGTGATGCTAAAACTTGGTTTAATTCTCTTGATCCTGGTTGTGTGCGTAGTCCCCAGGATATGATTTATTACTTCTCTGCTAAATATTTCCCTGCTCGTAAGAAACAAGCTGCCTTGAGGGAGATATATAATTTTGTGCAAATTGAAGAAGAGAGTCTCCCACAAGCTTGGGGGAGGATTTTCCGATTACTTAATGCTTTGCCTGATCATCCTCTTAAGAAAAATGAAATACTTGATATCTTTTATAATGGACTAACCGATGCTTCCAAGGACCACTTGGATAGTTGTGCTGGTTGTGTTTTCTGGGAAAGAACAGTCGATCAAGCTGAATTGCTATTGAATAATATGTTGACTAATGAAAATAATTGGACTCTTCCTGAGCCAATTCCCGAGCCAACTCCTGAGCCAACTTCTAAACCAACTCCGAAGAAAAGGGAAGTTCTATTTCTCAGTCCTGAAGATATGCAAGAGGCAAAGAAATCTATGAAAGAAAAAGGTATTAAAGCTGAAGATGTTAAGAATTTACCTCCTGTGGAAAAAATACATGGTCTTAATATACCACCTATTGAAGAAACACATGGTCTTGATAACCGGCACAGGTAGTAAAGGTAAATTCTCTCTATAGATATGATAAAGTTGAAATCCCTTCTACTAAGTTTCCTAGCCAATGTTTAGATGAATTTGATGACTTTATGGCTAGACAAGAAAATTTCAATGCTTATGTTGGTAGAGAATTAAAGAGTAATGCTTACATGATTGGACGCTTGAGTGATTATATGGCTAGAGTTAAAGGTGAACTTAAACTCATTAGCAAATATGCTTCTATGGTTACCACTCAAGAAGAACAAGTACTTAAAGCTCAAAGTGATTTGCTCAATGAATTGAATAATAAACATGATTTTGCTGTTAGAGTGGCTACTAGAACTTGTAAAATGACTCAGGAACCTTTGTATCCTGAAGGCCACCCTAAGAGAATTGAGCAAGATTCTCAGAGAAATAATTTAGATGCACCTAGTCCTTCTAAAAGGAAGAAAAAGAAAAATTATAGGACTTTGCATGCTTCTAGTGAACCTGCTGTGGACACACCTGAGAATCCCAATGATATTTCTATTTCTGATGCTGAAACACAATCAGGTGATGAACATGAACCTAGTGATAATGTTAATGATGATGTTCATGTTGATGCTCAACCTAGCAATAATAATGTTGTAGAGATTGAACCTGCTGTTGATCTTGATAACCCACAATCAAAGAATCAACGTTATGATAAGAGAGACTTTGTTGCTAGGAAGCACGGTAAAGAAAGAGAACCATGGGTTCAGAAACCCATGCCTTTTCCTCCTAAGCCATCCAATAAAAAGGATGATGAGGATTTTGAGCGCTTTGCTGAAATGATTAGACCTATCTTCTTACGTATGCGCTTAACTGATATGCTTAAAGTGAATCCTTATGCTAAATACATGAAGGATATTATTACAAATAAAAGAAAGATACCGGAAGCTGAAATTTCCAGCATGCTTGCTAATTATACTTTTAAAGGTGGAATACCTAAGAAACTAGGAGATCCAGGAGTACCAACTATACCATGCTCCATTAAAAGAAATTATGTTAATACTGCTTTATGTGATCTTGGAGCCGGTGTTAATGTTATGCCTCTCTCTTTATATTGTAGACTTGAATTAAATAAGTTGACACCTACTGAAATATCTTTGCAAATGGCTGATAAATCAACTGCTATACCTGTCGGTATTTGTGAGGATGTGCCTGTTGTGGTTGCAAACATCACTATCTTAACGAACTTCGTTATTCTTGATATTCCTGAGGATGATAGTATGTCGATTATCCTTGGTAGACCCTTTTTGAATACTGCAGGGGCTGTTATTGATTGCAACAAAGGCAATGTCACTTTTCATGTTAATGGTAATGAGCATACGGTACACTTTCCAAGGAAACAACCTCAAGTTCATAGCATCAATTCTATTGGAAAAATTCCAACTATCATTATTGGAGGTATTGAATTTCCTCTTGCTACTGTCAAGAAGAAATATGATATTCTTATTATTGGGGATGTTCATATCCCCGTTGAGGTAACCTAGTGTTATTCGTAATTTCTCCAGTTCCATGTTATTCGGAATGAGTTTGTTAACAAGACTTGATCAACCTTGTTAGTGGATTCCATTTGATGATCATGGGATAGATGAAGTTAGAAGGCACAACCTTCTGTACCCTCCTTTTACTTTCTGTTATTTAGTTTAAATAAAGCAAAAATAGTATTTTCTGTCTGTTTTCTAAATTATCCATGCAATAAAAATATCCCGAAAATAAAAGTTCTCCAAATGCCCTGCCAATTTAGTATGATTTTTTCTGGAATATTTGAGAATTTTTGGCACTGAGAACACAGCAGGGGGAGCTGGCACCTGGCCACGAGGGTCCAGGGCGCGCCCACCCCTATAGGGCGCGCCCCCTGCCTCATGGGCCCACGGTGGCTGCTTCGTCTTGAGCTTGCGTTGGTTTTCCTTGAAGAGGAAAGGGTGATGCAGCAAAGTAGCGTAAGTATTTCCCTCAGTTTTTGAGAACAAAGGTATCAATCCAGTAGGAGGCTCCTCAGAAGTCCCATGCACCTACACAAACAAACAAGAACTCGCAACCAACGCAATAAAGGGGTTGTCAATCCCTTCACGACCACTTGCGAGAGTGAGATCTGATAGAGATAATATGGTAAGATAAATATTTTTGGTATTTTTATGATATAGATTGGAAAAGTAAAAGATGCAAATAAAAGTAGATTGAAAGCTTATATGATAAAAGATAGACCCAGTGGCCATAGGTTTCACTAGTGGCTTCTCTCAAGATAGCATAAGTATTACGGTGGGTGAACAAATTACTGTCGAGCAATTGATAGAAAAGCGAATAATTATGAGATTATCTAAGCATGATCATGTATATAGGCATCACGTCCGTGACAAGTAGACCGACTCCTGCCTGCATCTACTACTATTACTCCACACATCGACCGCTATCCAGCATGCATCTAGAGTATTAAGTTCATAAAGAACAGAGTAACGCATTAAGAAGGATGACATGATGTAGAGGGATAAACTCATGCAAAATTATATAAACCCCATCTTTTTATCCTCGATGGCAACAATACAATACATGCCTTGCTGCCCCTGCTGTCACTGGGAAAGAACACCGCAAGATTGAACCCAAAGCTAAGCACTTCTCCCATTGCAAGAAAGATCAATCTAGTAGGCCAAACCAAACTGATAATTCGAAGAGACTTGCAAAGATAACTTAATCACACATAAAAGAATTCAGAGGAGATTCAAATATTTCTCATAGATAAACTTGATCATAAACCCACAATTCATCGGATCTCGACAAACACACCGCAAAAAGAGTTACATCGAATAGATCTCCAAGAAGATTGAGGAGAACTTTGTATTGAGATTCAAAGAGAGAGAAGAAGCCATCTAGCTAATAACTATGGACCCGAAGGTCTGTGGTAAACTATTCATAACTCATCGGAAGGGCCTTGGAGATGATGTAGAGGCCCTCCATGGCCGATTCCCCCTCCGGCGGAGCGCCGACGAAGGCTCCAAGATGGGATCTCGCGGATACAGAAGGTTACGGTGGTGGAAATAGTTTTTCGTGGTCCCTTCTGATGTTTTCAGGGTACGTGGATATATAGGAGGAATAAGTAGGTCGGTGGACGCTCGAGGGGCCCACGAGGGTGGGGGTGCACCCGCCTGTAGGGGGCGCTGTTGTGTTAAAACCGACGGATCTCGGGTAGGGGGTCCCGAACTGTGCGTCAATGCTAATGGTAACATGAGGCGGGGGACAGAGTGTTTACCCAGGTTCGGGCCCTCTCGATTGATGTAATACCCTACTTCCTGCTTGATAGATCTTGATGATATGAGTATTACAAGAGTTGATCTACCACGAGATCATAGAGGCTAAACCCTAGAAGCTATCCTATGATTATGATTGTTGTTTTTCTATGGCCTAAACCCTCCGGTTTATATAGACACCGGAGGGGCTAGGGTTACAGAGAGTCGGTTACAGAGAAGGAGATCTACATATCCGAATTGCCAAGCTTGCCTTCCACGCAAAGGAGAGTCCCACCCGGACACGGGGCGAAGTCTTCAATGTTGTATATTCATATTCCAACAGTCCGACATAAGTACATAGTCCGGCTGTCCAAGGACCCCCTAATCTAGGACTCCTCAGTAGCCCCTGAACCAGGCTTCAATGACGACGAATACGGCGTGCAGATTGTCTTCGGCATTGCAAGGCGGGTTCCTTCTCCGAATACTCCATAGAAGATTTTGAACACAAGGATCATGTCCGGCTCTGCAAAACAAATTCCACATACCACCGTAGAGAGTACAACATTCCACAAATCTAATCTGCCGACAACTTTTCACAGCGTGACATCACGCCACGACCTGGTCATTATTCGAACCGTTTTCCAACCTGCTACCGCGCATATCGCGAGGCGGTTTTATTTGCACGTCTTGTCGAAGCAGAGATCGTGTCCCCTTATCTCAGGATTCTCATCAATACAGGTGTGGGTAACCCAACCGCGCCATCAACGCGGCGCTTGGGGAATAAGCGAGTTTACCGGGAAAGTGGGGAGGCGCAGGATCCCTGCTGCCTTTATAAGGAGATAAGGAGTCCCCTTTTTCACCCACGCCTTCTTCTTCCTCTGCTCATCCATCCCCCCTCGCTCGAGCTCCAGCAACCAAGCATTCGTCTTCTCCGCCCACAAAGGTCTTCCGGAAATGTACGGATCTGGAGCAGGAGGCAAGTGGATGGCCTCTACCATCCGGGAGAAGGATATCAAAAAGCTTCGGGAGGCCGGGTATCTGGCCAAGAAAATCAGCCACCGTCTTCCAACGGCGGGACAGATCGTCCCTACTCCGGAACCCCACGAGAGGGTTGTATTCCTCCCTCATTTTGTCCGCGGGCTAGGGTTTCCCCTCCACCCATTTGTTCGTGGCATCATGTATTATTACAGGATCGATTTTCATGATCTATCCCCCAATTCCTTCCTCAACATCTCGACATCATCGTTGTGTGCGAGGCCTTTCTCCGCATCTCGCCACACTTCGGCTTATGGCTGAAGATCTTTAATGTGAAGCCCAAGGTAGTGAGCGGCGAGTACGCCGAGTGCGGAGGCACCATGGTGAGCAAGATGCCCAACATCACATGGCCAATAGGTACTTTCAATGATTCCGTCAAAGAGTGGCAGCAGCAGTGGTTTTATATCACTTAGCCGTGCGGCACAGAATGGGCCGCTGCTCCCGAATTCTGATCCGGAGCCCCCCTGCGGCTTACGTCCTGGCCCAAGAAGGGCCTGAACTGGTCTTTGCCCGACGAGTTGTCGGCGCTCCAGACGGGCGTCAAGGATATGGAAGACAAGAATATCAAACTTGTCAATGTAGTCCAGGTGATGTTAGTTCGCCGGATTCTCCCTTGCCAACACAGGGCTTGCAACTTATGGGAATTCGACCGGGCCAAGCACAAGACCCTGCTAGAGCTCTTTGGCTCCTCGCACAAGGACATCTAGAAGGTGCTTTTTAAGTCTGGCAAATCATGGCCGGACTCCGTCGAGGACCACGGGTACCAACTGTCCCACCCTGCAAGTTCGGTAAGCTAACGTATGTTGGCAAGTCGTACGTTTTATTCGCATAACCCAAGGGAAATGCTTTAATTTGTTTTCCCTAACTCTCCCAGGGCTGGACGAAGAAGGCGGGGCGGATCTATTGTCCGGCCCCATTGCCAAAAGAACCAGCCGGCCCACTTCTGACGAAGATGCTGGTCTCGGCGCCTTACAAGGCGCCGAATAAGAAGGCTGAGAAGGAGGCCAAAAAGACCAGGGGCGGCCTTCGTCGCCGCGGCACTTCGGACGCAATATCTGAAGACTCCGATGGCCGCTCTTCCTCCGGAGAGGGTGAGGAAGAGGAGGAGGACCATTCCCCAGTGAGGGGAAGAAAGAAAAGGACGACCTCCACATCCTTGGAGGCCGAGTCGCCTAAGAAGGGAAAAACTCCCCTTCCGGAGGAGTCCACCGCGCTACCGACAACAGCCCGGAGTGGGATCCCAGGGCCCAGCCCCTGGTGAACTCGTGAGTATAAAATCCGAACATGTTTGCGCATCCAGACTCACTATGGCAGGATGTTTTAACCATTGAGCCATAATTTTTTGCAGTCCGGCGAGATCCCGCACTGAACGATCCTCATCGGAGGATTTACTGGGTTCGGATGATATGGGCAGCGGGACGCCCTCGAAGGCCCCTTCCCCAAAACATGTGAACAATACCGAGGTATCGTCCCAGAAGGACCCAGGCCAAGGAGGGGGGGGGGAGATCGTCAAGGCGGCGCCAAGGGATCAAACTTTAGGGGCCGGACACACGAGGGGAAAGGCTCCCATGGACGTCGATGGCGGGGGCTATCTTGAATTCGGCCCCCAGCCGGACATAATTCCGGAGACCGGCATGGCTCCTGAATCAGGCAGGCAGCCTCCCTCGGCTGGAGGGGGTGCGACCGTTCCACCGACAACCTCTATCGAACCAGAGGTGCCGGATACTTTATCGGCGGCGCTGAAGAGTGCCTCCATCGTTGAAGAACACCGTGCTCTTATGGGTGCGGTGATTGAGAAGATTCAGTCTGCTGAGAGTGGACTGAATGAAGCCTGCATCAACCTTATAACGGGCTTTAAGGTATGTTTTGTGAGGTTTCAAAGAGTGTCATAGTATAGGTAGTAGCCCCTGATACACTATTCGGTGAAAGAAGGAGCCGGGCAGAGGATCAAATATATGTCCGCAGGAGACTTACTTTATGGCATCTCTCCCTCTTTTTATTTTGTAAGCAGGCATCTGTAGCGACTGCCGCCTCTTATAGTGTGTAAGTCTCCGGACTGAAGCAGAGTCTGGAGCGGGCCGAAGAAGAACTTGGCCGAGTGAAGAAACAGTTGGAGGATAACCAAGGTATGCAAAGAACCTTGTTTGCATTAGCGCGAATGAATAAGTTAGTATGATGAAAATATTTTTACGATGTGCTCTAGGGGCGACGGCCAAAATTGAGGCTCTTAAGAAGGTTGTGGCCGAAGTCGAGAAGAAGGCAGCCGCAGAGCAGGCTCTTCGCGAAAAGCACGAGGCCAGGGTTATTGAAGCTGAGCAAGAGCTTCAAGAGGCCGTGAAGAGATGCGAGACCTTGGAGTAGAGTTTAGCGGGGAAAGACTCTGAACTCTCCCAAGCCCGCCAAGCCACATGTGATGCCCGGGGGGAAGCCCAAGGGGCCCTGAAGGAAATCCAGGAGGCGAGGAAGATTGCGGCGGGAAGGCTTTTTCTATTAAAGCAGGTATTTGAAGGGAGAAATTCATGTTTACTAATTTGAATTTGGATTTCTCCAGGGGTATTTGTGGAGTTTCCACGTAGCATATCTGATGCCGCCCAATTCTATCAAGCCGAAGAAAGGAACACTACGGAGAAGCTCTTATGGTCGCAGTATCTGGCGCCGAATTATCCAGTGCCATTTGCCGATCAGCTGAAGCAGCTAATCGAACTGCATAAGGCGGCCAAACTAGCCATGAAGGATTTAATTATACAGCTATGGCCCGCCGAGCCGATTCCAAGCAGCTACTTCGGGCTCGTGAAGCGGCTTGTGAGTGCTTGCCCTCGACTCGAAGTCATCAAGCGGTCGGTCTGTATGGAGGGTGCGCGAATGGCCTTCGCCCGCGCAAAGGTGCACTGGGGGAAGATGGATGTGGAAAAGCTGATGACTGAGGGACCGCTGGAGGGGAAGGAGCACCGCAAGCCCGAATTATATTATGATAGTGTCCTAAAAGGATCCTGCCTTGTGGCGGAGCAATGCACCAAGGACATTATATTTCCATGAATACAGTCATGTTGTCCCTTGTAATGTTGAACAAGGTCATTTCTATTATTTATTGCCTGTTATTCGAAAGTTTTCCCTCCTGCGCGGCCGTTTTGTATATTAATCCTGAGAGTTGGCCAGTCGTCGGCTTCTGCCCCCATGTAGGAAGTACGGGGGTGTTCGGGATAAACCTGAGCACTCTTTATCCCAGTTCTGGGTCCTTGAAGGAGGTGTTCAGCACAACGAACCAGGCAATCGGACTATAAGGCTTTATCACTCTCACTTAGCCATAGGAGTTTGACAAAAGGAAGGTAGGCGCAGCCCCTGGTGTTCGGAAGACCGCACGAGGGGCTCTATAAGCACCTGATCGGAAGAAAAGCCGATCCATCGCACGATGCATTAGTTATCGCATAATGCGGAAGAAATCCTTAAAGATTTTACAACCTCTCGAACAACTGACCAGCTCTCGCCGTATCATGACAGTCAATTTTCGGCTTTCTCTACTGAGGCGCTCGTCCAGAAGAACCGGGACACAATCGCAGTAGTTCTCCCCGTGCCGCCTTAGCCGATATAGCGGAACATAAGGCAGCAAAACATGGGAGCCGGGCAAACCCAACTATTGACCCAAGACATGATTCGGAGCTGATGCATATAATGCTATAAGTTCGGGTGCCGAACGACCGCGAAGGTGTTTGGACTTTATTGCCGTTATTATGGGTACAATGGAGCCCCTAGCATATTAAGGCATATCACGGTGTACGGATGCCATTTGACAAAGAGTATCAATAAGAAACAACAACAGATAAGTGTCATATAAAGCCATATGTTGTAATTGAATAACACGTCAATGCGTATGAATAGAAGTAATGTGATAGAAAAAGAAATACGACTTCGGAACCTGCTGAGATCAAGCGGGAGGAAGTTGTGTGTGGATCCAGAGTGTAACCAGATGGTCATCAAGGGGCATCTCTAAGGATTCCCTTACGCATTCGAGTTGTTTCCATGTCGCCAGTCCTGGCCTACGCAAAAGTGGACCTGCAAAGAAAGTGCAAAAAAGATATTTATGTGCCATGGAGCGGTTAAGCCGCATTGTGTGGCCTATCCTAGCTGTGCCTCCGTTTACTGCCGGAGTGTTTTAATTGAGCTCCGGACAAGCCGGGCAATCCTGCCACGGAGTAGTTCGGACTCCCTTGACGGTGTCTGGGAGCTTGGCCGTCGACTCGAGGTTCGATTGAAAGATGCCTTTCGTTGCTTCTACTGTCTAGGCGGCGATACATTCTTTGGCACAGAGGTGGAGTTCGGCCTTGCCATTAACTGTTATGACGCCACGCGGACTAGGCATCTTGAGCTTACGATAGGCATAGTGTGGCACCGCATTGAATCGAGCAAATGCGGTTCATTCGAGCAGTGCATGATAATTACTGCGAAAAGGGACGATGTCGAAGGTTAACTCTTCGGTACGGTAATTGTCCGGTGATCCGAAGACTACCTTCGGAGTGATGGAGCCTGTACAACGGGCCTCCACACCTGGTATAACACCTTTAAAGGTGGTTTTAGTGGGCTTGATCATCGAATGATCAATACCCATCTTGCGCACTGTGTCCTGATACAGCAGGTTTAGACTACTGCCTCAGTCCATAAGGACTCGTGTGAGGTGAAATCCGTCAATTATTGGGTCAAGGACTAGTGCGGCTGAATTGCCCTGATTGGTATTCGTTGGACGATCCGTACAATCCAAAGTGATCGGCCATAGTTTATATTGTGGGGCGACTAGCTCCGTTAAGTCGATGTCCCTAAGAGTGCACATCCGTTCCAGTGCCGGAATGTGGGTGGCGTTTATCATATTCACCGTTTTGATTTGCAGGGGAAATTTCCTTTGCCCTCCCGTGTTTGGTGATTGGGGCTCCTCGTCATCGTCATCGCTTTGAGACCCCTTCTCCTTGTTTTAGGCAACTGACCTGCTAGCTTGTTTGAAGACCCAGCATTCTCTGTTGGTATGATTGGCTAGTATTCCTGGGGTGCCACGAATTTGGCATGGATGATCGAGTATGCGGTCCAGGCTGGACGGGCCCGAATTGTTATTTTTGAATGGCCTTTTCCGTTGACCAGACTTAGAGCCACTGAATCCGGCATTGACTGTCGTGTCTTCGGCGTTATCACCATTTTTGCGACGCTTGTGTTTGTTGCGTCGGGGCTTGCCGTTGCTATCTATGGCCTCTGATGTGCCAGGATTGCTTGCTGTGTTGTTGCTACGAGCCAACCAGCTATCCTCGCCCGCACAAAAGCGGGTCATGAGTGTCGTGAGGGCTGCCATGTACTTCGGCTTTTCTTGGCCGAGATGTCGGGCAAGCCACTCGTCACGGATGTTATGCTTGAAGGCCGCTAGGGCTTCGGCATCCGGACAGTCGACAATTTGGTTCTTTTTAGTTAGGAACCGAGTCCAAAATTTCCTGGCTGACTCTCCGGGCTGTTGGATTATGTGACTTAAATCGTCAGCATCCGGTGGTCGCACATAAGTGCCCTGGAAGTTATCCAGAAATGCATCTGCCAGGTTCTCACAACTTCCAATGGAGTTTGCCAGCAAACTATTCAGCCAATGCTGAGCCGGTCCCCTTGAGTTTTAGTGGGAGGTACTTGATGGCGTGTAGATCATCCCCGCGGGCCATGTGAATGTGGAGAAAGAAATCTTCTATCCATACCGCGGGGTCTGTAGTCCCATCATATGATTCAATGTTCACTGGTTTAAATCCTTCTAGGAATTCATGATCCATTACATCATCAGGGAAGCATAGGGGGTGTGCGGCGCCTCTATACTGGGCTACCTCACAACGAAGTTCAAATGAGTCCAGTTGTATCCGGCCTGGCCGGATTTACTTTTAGTATGTCCAGCGTGACAGTCATCGTCGCGTGTTCGGGTGCGCCCTCGTGATCCGTAGATCGATCTTGACTGTCCTACTTTATTTTCCAATTTGTCTTGTAGGTCATGCATGTAGCCCCGGGCCTTTGTGTTTTTGCTTGCTTGGCGACGGGGTGCGGGCTGAACTTCGGGCTGATACGCCGCTTTGTCTCGGCCACGCGATGGCCGGCCAGCCGCATCATGCGCTGGTAGTGTAGGCTTTAATGCCTCCTCCTCGAGTTGAGGTAGCAACCTGCGCTTTGGGTAACTTTTGGTTGGGCGCTCGAGTCCGTATTCCTTGGCTGCCAGGACCTCGGTCCATCTATCAGTTAGCAGATCTTGATTAGCTTGCAGCTGCTACTGCTTTTTCTTCAGGCTTTTTGCAGTTGCTATAAGCCGGCGCTTGAAGTGCTCCTGCTCGACGGGATCCTCAGGCATGATGAATTCTTCATCGCCGAGGCTTACCTCGTCGTCGGAGAGAGGCATGTAATTGTCGTCCTCCGAATCTCCATCCATTGTCTGTTTATTAGGGATATCTTGCTCATCCTCCCGTCCGGCTTGCTCGACGCTTGGCTGGGCGGGATTGTTTTCGTCTTTGGCATTATCCGGAGTGCTATTGTGTCCTGTGCTGGTATCACTATTTTTGCTATGGCGGGGCTTAGAGCGGCGCTGCCGACGTTGGCACTAAGATTGCTTCTCAAGGGGGTTATCCTTCATTGCCTCATTGCCATCGCTTTCTTTGGGTGTGTCCACCATATATATATATCATATGATGAGGTGGCTGTCCAGCGCCCTATGGGCGGTGGTTCCTGTTCCTCTCCAGCATCGTCGTCCATACCGTCGATGTCTTCAGAGTCGAAATCAAGCATGTTGGTTAAGTCATCGAAAGTGGCTATTAAGTGGATGGTGGGTGGGGAACGAATTTCTTCGTCGTACGCTTCCCACTCTAGCCAGACATAGTTCGGCCAAGAGTCTCCTGACAGGGAGAGAGATTTTAATGAATTTAGCACGTCACCCAAGGGCAAGTGCTGAAAGATATCCGCGGAGGTAAACTCCATGATCGGTGCCCAATCAGATTCGATAGGCATGGATGCATGCAGTTTGGAGCATATGGCTGGATACGAGTCTGAGGGTCCGGTGACACTGATCTCATTGGAGACGAAGTCTGTGTTTGGCTCTACGCCGATGAGTGTACGGCCTCCGTGGCGGGGTCTATCCACCCGTCCTCGGGAGGCACGATCTGCTCCGGATTTAGAGCCAGGGCAGCTGTAGGTGTGATCTCCCGAACACCGTCCGATGGCAGATCTAAGTCATGATCATCATGACTGTTCGGTACACCTGACATGGGCTTGAATCCGTTGAAGATCAAATATCCACGGATGTCGGCGGTGTAGTTCAGGCTTCCAAACCTGACCTGATGGCCAGGGGCATAGCTGTCGATCTGCTCCAGATGGCCAAGCGAGTTGGCCCGCAGTGCGAAGCCGCCGAATACGAAGATCTGTCCGGGGAGGAAAACCTCACACTGGATCATATCGTTGTAGATGATTGAAGGAGCCATCAAGCCTTATCGTGACGACATAATGGAACTCTCAATGAAAGCACCAATGTCGGTGTTAAAACTGGCGGATCTCGGGTAGGGGCTCCCGAACTGTGCGTCTAAGGCTAATGGTAACATGAGGCGGGGGACACAATGTTTACCCAGGTTCGGGCCCTCTCGATGGAGGTAATACCCTACTTCCTGCTTGATTGATCTTGATGACATGAGTATTACAAGAGTTGATCTACCACGAGATCGTAGAGGGTAAACCCTAGAAGCTAGCCTATGATTATGATTGTTGTTTTTCTACGGCCTAAACCCTCCGGTTTATATAGACACCGGAGGGGGCTAGGGTTACACAAAGTCGGTTACAGAGAAGGAGATCTACATATCCGAATTGCCAAGCTTGCCTTCCACGCAAAGGAGAGTCCCACCCGGACACGGGACGAAGTCTTCAATCTTGTATCTTCATAGTCCAATAGTCCGACATAAGTACATAGTCCGGCTGTCCGAGGAGCCCCTAATCCAGGACTCCCTCAGGCGCGCCGGGCACCCTCGTGGCAGCCTCCTCTGTTGCTTGACGTCCACTCCAAGTCCCCTGGATCACGTTTGTTCCAAAAAGATCGCTCCCGAAGGTTTCATTCCGTTTGGACTCCGTTTGATATTCCTTTTCTTCGAAACATTGAAATACGCAAAAAAACAGCAATTCGGGCTGGGCCTCCGGTTAGTAGGTTACTCCCAAAAATGATATAAAAGTGTAAAGTAAATCCCATAAACATCCAAAACGGGTAATATAATAGCATGGAACAATCAAAATTATAGATACGTTGGAGACGTATCACTGCCCCCCCCCACTTATTCCTGCACCCACACACTTCATCTTTCCTCCCAAAAAAATCACCATCCAGCTCAAGCACGAGTTCTAGCTCATTTTGCTACAATTTTTGATCTCCTTGCTCAAAGCTCCATTCACAAAACTACTTTGGGAGATTGTTCCTTGGTATGTAACTCCTCCAATGGTCCAATTAGTTTTTGTTCTAGTGCTTTATTCATTGCAAATTTTTGCTGCCTAGGTGACCCTGTTCTTGATCTTGCATGTCAAATTTATATGGTCCCAAGTAATTGTAATGTATGATATAGGCTCTAGGCACTTGTGGGAGTAGTTGCTATCAGTTTTGTTGAGTTTGATTCACTTCTATTTTGACTTACTAAAAATTTCAGAAATTTTCAGAAAAAGATGAAGAGATTTTTCTTGAGGGGCTCTTCTAGCCAAGGCTCCAAGGATAAACAAGCTAAGGAGAAAGAAAGGGCCAAGTATAATCTTCCTCGCGTGGCGGAAGTACGTCCATGTGAATGGCCTTGTGATGATTTCTTGAAAGCAGCCGGAATTTATGAAGACTTTTATTCATTGGCTGATAATGCGGGCCTCACCGACTTCCTCCACGACCGGATTGAACAATATCTCTTACTCACCAATACTTTCGTGCAAAACTTCTACTATTATCCAAAGAAATCACCTCCTTGAGTAGCTTTTCATTTATATGATGAGGATAGGGAGATGTCATTACGCGATTTTTGCGCGGTTTGCAGAATACCCTTCGAGGGCACCTTAGAGGAACCACATCGTAAAGATGTGGATGGTTTTATTGATACTATTACTGTAGGGGAATCGAGGAAGGTTTCCGATGCAATAATAACTAGCATACATTTTCCTGTTTTATGCTACTTTGCAATATTTGCTAGTTGATGCTTAATTGGTCGCGAAAACTATGGAAACCTTAGTGTTCCTGATATTATTATTTTGTTCCATACTTTATTTTGTGATAACTCTATTAGTATGGACGCTATCATTGCTAAACGGTTAAGCCTGAACCGTACAAAGGGCCCCATCTTTGGAGGTATCTATGCTGTACGCCTTGCTAAACATTTCGAGATACCCATTAGGCATTTTGAGAAAGAAGAAAAACTGCTACCCCCTACTTTTCTAGATTATAAGAGCATGGTAGCACATGAGTTTATTGTTAACAATGATGGTAAGATGCTTCTGTATAATTTGAGATTTAATAAGAAACACAATGAGATTATTGTCTTGCCTGCGCCCTCTTTGTTTGATTTAACTACAGGACCTTATCTCGTCTTGCCGTCGGCCGTGTACGCGCTTCGTGGCCAGACATCCGCTCCAGAGCCTGAGCCGGAACCACCACTTGACCCTTATCGTCCATCATCTTATCAGTGGGATCTGGAGGAGAGCACAAGTCAGTGGCAGTACAATGACGCTCCTCAGTACACCGGGGAGAGTAGCCGTGATCCATGGCATAGACCAACTTAGGCCAAAAGCCTAAGCTTGGGGGAGTACGTATTTCTCGCCGACATTACATTCATGTTCACACACTCACTCTAGTTGTCGGTGTTCATACTTTTTCATTGTACTATCCATGCTAGTTTAATTTGTTTTTCTAGCTTTCTTCTTGTGTGTTTGATAAACCTTAAGAAAAACAACAACAAAATTAGTTAGTTTACTTTCCATGCTTGTAGTAGTAATTAAAAGAAAACCCAAAAAGATTTCTGTTCTTCTTTTGATTGTTGGGAGCTTTCCCGTGTAAATAGTTTTATTTCTTTTCTTTCCTCTGGGGGTCGAAAGGAGAAGACCATAATGAAAATGTTTAAGTGGCTCTAATATGCATGATTGTTAATTTAACCAAGAGCCCATATTACCTTGTCTTCTCCGTTGAATTGAATGCTTGCAGATTCCATCTTAGTCCAATGCACGTGCACTATTATTATTATACACACCGTTTGGTCATGCAAGTGAAAGGCAATAATGACGATATATGATGGACTGATTGAGATGAGAGAAGCTGGTATGAACTCGACCTCTCTTGATTTTGTAAATATGATTAGTTCACCAGTCCTGATTCAGGCTATTATGAATAAACATGTTTGCAATGACAATTAGAGATTATAGTCGCTTATGCCATGCTTAATTAGCTAGGAGCTTATAATGGTTTACCTTGCATACCAACATGCTATTAAAATGGTTGTGATGTGGTATGATAGGGTGGTATCCTCCTTTGAACGATTCGAGTGACTTGACTTGGCACATGTTCACGCATGTAGTTGAAACAAAATCAACATAGCCTTCACGATATTTATGTTCATGGTGGATTATAACCTACTCATGCTTGCACTTGGTGTTGATTAATTTTAATGCATGTTCTTGACTGTTGTCGCTCTCTCAGTTGGTCGCTTCCCAGTCGTTTGCTAGCCTTCACCTGTACTAAGCGGGAATACTGCTTGTGCATCCAAACTCCGTAAACCCCAAAGTTATTCCATATGAGTCCACCATACCTTCCTATATGCGGTATTTACCTGCCGTTCCAAGTAAATTTGTATGTGCCAAACTCCAAACCTTCAAATGAAATTTTGTTTTGTATGCTCGAGCAACTCATGTATCAACTAGGGCTGTCTGTATCTTCCATGTGTTGGTGTCAAAACCGGCGGATCTCGGGTAGGGGGTCCCGATCTGTGCGTCTTAGGCTAATGGTAACAGGAGGCAAGGGACACAGTGTTTACCAAGGTTCGGGCCCTCTTGATGAAGGTAAAACCCTACTTCCTGCTTGATTGATATTGATGATATGAGTGTTACAAGAGTTTATCTACCACGAGATCGTAAAGGCTAAACCCTAGAAGCTAGCCTATGATGATTATGATTGTGTCTCTAAGGACTAAACCCTCCAGTTTATATAGACACCGGAGAGGGCTAGGGTTTACATGGAGTCGGTTACAAAGAAGGAAATATAATATCCGGATCTCCAAGCTTGTCTTCCACGCAAAGGAGAGTCCCATCTGGACACGGGACGAAGTCTTGAGTCTTGTATCTTCACGGTCCAATAGTCCGGCCAAAGTATATAGTCTGGCTGTCCGGATACCCGCTAATCCAGGACTCCCTCAGTAGCCCCTGAACCAGGCTTCAATCACGATGAGTCCGGCGCGCAGTTTGTCTTCGGCATTGCAAGGCGGGTTCCTTCTCCGAATACTCCAAAATAATTATCGAACACTTAGATCGTGTCCGGATTTGCAAGATGATCTTCATACACCACCGTGGAGAGAATGATATTTCACAAATATAATCTGCTGACAACTTTAGACAAAGTGACATGACACTATGGTCGGGTCATTATTCGAACCGTTTTCCCACAACCAGCCATTGCGCATATCGCGAGGTGGTTTCCTCTGCATGTCTTGCCGAAGCAGAGATCGTGTCCCCTTATTGCGGGACTCACATCAATACGGGTATGGGTAGCCCAAACGCACCACTAATTGCGGCGAGTGGAGAACAAGCGGGTTCCACCAGGCAAGTGGGGAGGCGCAAAAGCTTTTACCGCCTCTATAAAGAGATAAGGTCTCTTCCTTTTTACCCACGCCCTTTCCCTCCGCTAGTCCATTCCCCTCTGCTCGAGCTCTAGCGCCCAAGCACTCTTCTTCTCCACCGAAGAGAGGTTCTCCGAAGATGTCCGGATCTGGAGCAGGAGGCAAATGGACGGCCTCTACCGTCCAGGAGAGGGATATCAAAAAGCTCCGAGAGGCCGGGTACTTGGCCAAGAAAATCGGCCACCGTCTTCCACCGGCGGGACAGATCGTCCCTACTCCGAAGCCCCATGAGAGGGTCATGTTTCTTCCTCATTTCGTCCGCGGGCTCGGGTTTCCCCTTCACCCATTTGTTTGCGGCGTCATGTATTATTACGGGATTGATTTTCATGATCTGTCCCCCAATTCTTTCCTTAACATTTCGACGTTCATCGTCGTATGCGAGGCTTTTCTCCGTATTTTGCCCCACTTCGGCTTATGGCTGAAAATCTTCAACGTGAAGCCGAAGGTTGTGAATGGCGAGCACACCGAATGCGGCGGTGCTATGGTGATAAAGATGCCCAAGGTCGTATGGCCGACGAGCACCTTCAATGATTCCGTCAAGGAGTGGCAGTAGCAGTGGTTCTATATCACCGAACCGCGTGGTAAAAAATGGTTCGCTGCTCCCGAATTCAGATCCGGAGCCCCACTCCGGCTCACGTCCTGGCTGGAGAAGGGCCTGAACTGGTCCTCATCCGATGAGCTGTCACTGCTCCAAACGCACGTCCAGAGCATGGTCGACAAGGACGTCAAACTCGTCAACGTAGTCCAGGTGATGTTAGTTCGCCTAGTTCTCCCTTGCTAGCGTCGAGCCTGTAATTTGTGGGAATACAACCCGGCCGAACACCAGACCCTATGGGAGCTCTACGGCTCCTCCCACAAGGACATCTGGAAGGTGCTCTTCAAGTCCGGCAAACCATGGCCAGGTTCCACCGAGGACCGCGGGTATCAACTATCCCGCTCTGCAAGTTCGGTAAGTCATTGCTGTGCTTTGTCCATCCTTTTTAGCCGACATATCCTGGCGCACTCATCATGTTTTCTACAATAATCCCAGGAATGGACGAAAAAGGTGGAGCGGATACACTGTCCGGCCCCACTGCTGGAGGAACCGGCCAGACCTCTTCTGACGAAGATGTTGGTCCCAACGCCTTATGAGGCGCCAAAGAAAGAGGCCTCCAAGAAGGTCAAGAAGACCCGGAGTGGCCTTCGTCGTCGTGATGCTTCGGACGCAAAATCCGGGGATTCCAGCGACCATCCTTCCTCCGAAGATGAAGAGGAGGAAGAAGACGAGTCCCCCGCAGGGAAAGGGAAGAAAAGGACGGCCTCCTCATCCTTGGAAGCCGAATCGCCGAAGAGGTGGAAAGATTCCCTCCCCGAAGCGTCCACCGCGGCTGCTGATAGCAGCCCGGAGTGGGATCCCAGGGCCCAGCCCCTGGTAAAGTTGTAAGTATACGAAACCCGCACACACCTACGTGCGCGAGGTCATTAGGATGTAGTAGTTTTAACTGTCGCCATATTTCGTATAGCCCGGCGAGGTCCCACGCCGGACAGTCCTCATCGGAGGATTCACTGAGCTCAGATGCCCTAGCGAGCGAGACGCCTCCAGAGGCCCCTTCGTCGAAGCCTAGGCGCGACACTGAGGTGTTGTCTCAGCGGGACCTGGACCAGGGGGGCATATCCCTGGGCCCGGACACACGGGAGCAGCGGCTCCCATGCATGTCGTTGTCGGGGGTGATCTTAGGTCCGGACCCCAGCCGGACACGGTCCTGGAGACCTTTAAAGCTCCGGGATCGGGTGAGCAGCCGCCTTTGGGGGGCTTGCCTGCTCTGCCAGCGGCCTCTGTCCAAGCAGAGCTGCCGGGCGGCCTATCGACAACGCTAAGAAGCGCATCTATCATCGATGAACATCGTGCCCTCATGGGTGCGGTGATTGAAAATATTCAGCCCGCTGAGAGCGGACTGAACAAATCCTGCTTTAGTCTTATAAAGGGCTTTGAGGTATGTTTTTTAAGAAACCTTTGGGAGATTGTCATACTATGAGTAGTAGCCCCTGATGCACTGTCCGGCGAAATAAAGCCGAGAGGGGATCAAATTTTTCCGTTTTGCAGGAGACTCATTTAATGATGTGTATCCCTTTGTTTGAAAACAGGTGTCTGCAGGGACGACCGCCACTCATAGTTCGGAGGTATCCGAACTAAAGCAGCGTCTGGAACGGGCTGAAGAGGAACTTGGCCGCGTGAAGAAGCAGTTGGAGGGCAAACAAGGTATGTCGAAACCTTGTGCTAAGTTGAGCACGAATTAGAAGTTGTGCCTGATTAAGATATTTGCATTGTATGCTCTAGGGGCGAGTGCCAAAATTGAGGCACTGAAGAAGGCTGTGGCTGAAGCCGATAGTAAGGCCGCCGCCGAACAGGCTCTTCGTGAGAAGCACGAGGCCAGGGTCATTGAAGCTGAGCGAGAGCTCCTGGAGGCCGTGAAGAAAAGCGAGGTCTTGGAGCAGAGTCTAGTAGGGAAAGAATCCGAACTCGCCCAAGATCTCCAAGCCGCAGAGGATGCTCGGGAAGAAGCCCTAGGTGCTCTGAGGGACATTCAGGAGGCCTGGAAGGTTGCGGCTGGTAAGGCCTTTTATACTCAAGGCCATTTTTACATGGTAATGGGAGGAACTCTAAGCGATAAGCTGAATTCTTGTTTCTCCAGGGGCGTTTGCGGATCTGCCTCGCAGCATATCAGATGCTGCACAATTCTACCGGACCGAGGAGAAGAAGTCTGCGGAGAGGGATTTCTGGTCGCAGTATTTGGCGCCGAATTATCCGGTGCCCTTTATCGATCAGCTGAAGCAGCTGGTCGAACTGCACCAGGCGGCCGAACTAGCCATGAAGGACTTGGTTGTCCGGCTGTGGCCCGCGGAGCCAATTCCAAGCAGTTACTTCGGACTCGTGAAGCAGATTGTTGGTGCTTGCCCTCGGCTTGATGTCATTAAGCGATCGGTCTGCATAGAGGGTGCACGCATGGCGTTTGCCTGTGCGAAGGTGCATTGGGGGAAGCTTGATGCTGAGAAGCTGATGACTGAGGGACCGCCGGAGGGTAAGGAGCATCGCAAGCCCGAGTTATACTATGAAGGTGTACTGAAAGAGCCCGCCTTGTGGCGGATAAGTGTGTCAAAGACACTATATTTCCCTGAAGGCAGTCGTGCCATTCTTTGTAATGTGGGATAATGGCACTTTTATTATTTATTGCCTGTTTTATTTGAACGTTTGTTCTTCCTATGCGGCTGTTTAGTGTATATAAATCCTGAGGGTTGGCCAGTCGTCGACTTCTGCCCCCACGTAAAAAGTACGGGGGTGTTCGGGACATACCTGAACACTCTTTATCCCATTGTTGGGTCCTTTTAAGGAGGTGTTTCTCACCACGAACCAGGCAATCAGACTATAGGGCTTTATCACTCTCACTTAGCCATAGGAATGCGAGTATGGTGGACGCAGCCCCTGGTGTTCGGAAGACCGTACTAGGGGCTCTATCGGCACCTGACCAGAAGACCGATCCGTCACACTTTGCATTTATAATGGCATTATGCGGAATAAATCTTTAAGGATTTTACAACCTCTCGAACAGCTGACCAGCTCTCGCTGTATCATGATAGTCAGTTTTCGGCTTTCTCTACTGAGGTGCTCGTCCGGAAGAACCGGAACACAATCGCAGTAGTTCTCCCAGCGCTACCTTAGCCGATGGAGCAGAACGTAAGGTACCAAAACATGGGAGCCGGGCAAACCCAACTAATGACCCAAGACATGATTCGGAGCTGATGCATATAGTGCTATAAGTTCGGGGTGCCGAGCGACCGAAAAGGTGGTCGGACTTTATTGCCGTACTATGAAGCCTCTGGCATAATCGGGCATAACACAAGGCGTGGGTGCCATTTGTGACAAAAAGGCGTCAATGAGAAACGGCGGCCGGTAAGTGTTATTTAAGTCTATGCATTGTAGTAGAATGGCATGTCTATGCATGTGAGTGCGGTTTATGCTTATGAAAAGGAGTTTTTTTGGCGGAACCTATCGTGGCCGGACTGGAGGAGGCTGTGTGTGGATCTGAGGTGTATCCGGACTACCTTATGTGTTCCTGCCTTGTGTGTCCGAGCTGATTCCGCGTCGCCAGTCTTGTTCTGCGCCAAAGTTAGTTTGTAAAGACAAATGCTTGAAGGCAGCTGCATGTACTGTTGTGGTTGAACTGCGGGTGTTTGATTGGAGCCTGGCTGGACCAGGCTATCATGCCCTAAAGTAGCTCGGACTCCTTAATTGGTGTCCAGGTAGTTGGCTGCCAAATCAAAATTTGATAAACAGGCACGACTCGCTATTCCAGTAGCTATATGATTTCCACTCTAAGGGTGGGGTTCGACCTTGCCCATAATTGTGGCTATGTCACACGGGACTGGCCTGATGTTGTACCCCGTTGAGTCTAGCCAACGTGGTTCGTCCCGGTAGTATGTGGTAATTACTGTATAAGGGGACAATGCCGAAGTCTTATTCTTCGGTTTGGTATTTGTTTGGTGGTCCGAAGATAACCATTAGTATGGTGGGCCAGTTAAAAATGGCCTTTGCACCTGACATCTTTGAGGAGATGTTATTGATAGTTTTATGCCCGTGGGGGCTCGTGTAAAATGGAGCCCCCAAGCTATTGGGTAGATAGTGAGTGCAATAAAATTTCTATGGCTGCTGTTGTCCGGACGGTCGATGTGGTTAGAGACGATCGGCCGTATTTTTGTACTATGGGGGGATCTGCCTCACCATGTTTGATCGGTCTTTCGTTGTTTGAGACCTCCCTTCATTGTTTCCGGCGCGTGATCGGCCGTTTTGTTTTGAAGATCCGGCATTCTCTATTGGTATGCTTGGCCGCCCTTCTTGGGGTACCATGAATTTCACATGGTTGATCGAGTATGCTGCCTGGGCCGGATGGGCCTGAGCTGTTCTTTTTCTGCTGACCGGACTGGGGGCTGCTGAATTCGTTACCAACTTCCCTGACTTGACATTTATGACGATTGCGCTGAGGCTTGAGGATGCCGCCTCGTATTTCCTGCGTATTGTCTTGGACTGTGGTGGTATGTTGGCGTCGGGGTATCTGCCTTAGGTTCTCCTTCTTAGGTTGAGGTAGAGAATTATGCCGTGTGTGCCCTTTGTCGGGGCAGTCGAGTCCGTATTCCTCGGTGGCCAAGATCTTGGTCCATCTGTCAGTGAGCAAATCTTGGTCAGCTTTGAGCTACTGTTGCTTCTTTTGCAGGCTCCTTGTAGTGGCCATAAGCCGTCGCTTAAAGCGAACTTGTTCCGCGGGATCCTTAGGCATGCCGAATTCATCATCGCCGAGGCTCACCTCGTCTTCGGAGGGGGGCATATAGTTGTCCCTCTCCAGGTATCCGTCCGTTGCCAGTCCGGCCTGCTTGAAGGCATGCTGATCAGGATTGTATTCATCTTCGGCACCATCCGGATTGTTTTCTTCTCCTGTGCCGGTATTGTTGTGGCGGGGCTTGGAGCGGCGTTGACAACGCCCACGCTTAGCTTTCTTCCCTGGGGGGTTATCCTCCATCGCCTCATTGCCATTGGTTTCCTTCGGAGTGTCCACCATATATATGTCATATGAAGAGGTGGCTGTCCACCGCCCCGTGGGCGGTGGTTCCTGTTCTTCTCCCACATCGTCTTCCATACCGTCGATGTCTTCATAGTCGAAGTCAAGAACGTCGGTTAAATCATCGATTGTGGCAATGAAATGGGTGGTGGGTGGGCAACGAATTCCTTCGTCTCCTGCTTCCCACTCGAGCCGGACATAGTTCGGCAAAGAGTCTCCTGACAAAGAGAGAGATTTTAACGAGTTCAGTATGTCACCAAAGGGCGAGTACTGAAAGATATCCACAGCGATAAACTCCATTATCGGAGCCCAACCAGATTCGGCAGGCTTGGAGGTGCGCAGACTGGAACCTACAGCCGGATACGAGTCCGGGGGTCCGGAGTCACAGGCTTCCTTGGGTGTGAAGCCTGTGTTCGGCTCTACCGCCGATGAGTGTGCGGCCTCTAGGGCGGGGTCCATCCACCCGTCCTCGGGCGACGCAATCTGCTCCGGATTTAGGTCCGGGGCTCCTGCAGGGGCAATATCCCGAGCATTTTCCGACAGCAGGTCTAAGCCGTGCTCATTGTGACTGTCCGACGCTCCTAGCGCAGGTCAGAATTCGTTGAAGATCAAGTCTCCGCGGATATCGGCCGTGTAGTTCAAGTTTCCGAACCTAACCTGGTGGCCAGGGGCGTAGCTGTTGATCTGCTCCAGACGGCCAAGCGAATTGGCCCGCAGTACAAAACCGCCAAACATGAAGATCTGTCCGGGGAGAAAGGTCTCACCTTGGACCATGTCGTTGTTGACGATTGAAGAGGCCATCAAGCCTTGCAGCGACGACACAGAGGAACTCTCAATGAAAGCACCAACGTCGGTGTCAAAACCGGCGGATCTCGGGTAGGGGGTCCCGACCTGTGCATCTTAGGCTAATGGTAACAGGAGGCAAGGGACACAATGTTTACCCAGGTTTGGGCCCTCTTGATGGAGGTAAAACCCTACTTCCTGCTTGATTGATATTGATGATATGAGTGTTACAAGAGTTGGTCTACCACGAGATCATAAAGGCTAAACCCTAGAAGCTAGCCTATGATGATTATGATTGAGTCTCTAAGGACTAAACCCTCCAGTTTATATAGACACAGGAGAGGGCTAGGGTTTACATGGAGTCGGTTACAAAGAAGGAAATATAATATCCGTATCGCCAATCTTGTCTTCCACGCAAAGGAGAGTCCCATCCGGACACGGGACGAAGTCTTGAGTCTTGTATCTTCACGGTCCAACAGTGCGGCCAAAGTATATAGTTCGGCTGTCGGGATACCCCCTAATCCAGGACTCCCTCACCATGCTAGGTGGGTTATTCTCAAGAGGAGTGGACTCCGCTCCTCATTCACAAGAAAATGGCTGGTAACCGGGATGCCCAGTCCCATGATCAAAAGATCAAATCAAATCAAAATAATTAAACAAGACTCCCCCAGGATTGTTGCTAGTTGGAGGCACCCATTGTTTTGGGCAAGCCATTGATTGATGCTTATTGGTGGTGGGGGAGTATAAACTTTACCATTCTGTTTGGGAACCGCCTATAATGTGTGTAGCATGGAAGATATCAAGATCTCATAGTTGTTATGTTGACAGTGAAAGTATACCGCTCAAAATGTTATTCATCTCTATTTCAAAATCGAGCTCTGGCACCTCTACAAATCCCTGCTTCCCTCTGCGAAGGGCCTATCTATTTACTTTTATGTTGAGTCATCACCCTCTTATTAAAAAGCACCCGCTGGAGAGCACCGCTGTCATTTGCATGCATTACTATTAGTTTATATTGGGTATGACTATGACTGGATCTCTTTTACCATGAATTACAATGTTTAGTCAGTCCTTGATCTTTAAAGGTGCTCTGCATTTATGTTTTGCGGTCTCAGAAAGGGCTAGCGAGATACCATCTTGTTATATCATATTATGATTGTTTTGAGAAAGTGTTGTCATCCGAGTTTTATTATTATTGCTCGCTAATTGATTATGCCATTGATATGAGTAAACATGAGACCTAAGTGTTATTGTGGATATGGTTAGTTCATAATCTTTGCTGAAAACTTGAATGTTGGCTTTACATATTTACAACAACAAGAGTAAACAGAGTTTGTAAAAGTTTTCTTTATCACTTTCAGTTTATCAACTGAATTTCTTGAGGACAAGCAAAGGTTTAAGCTTGGGGGAGTTGATACGTCTCCGTCGTCTACTTTCCCCAAAACTTTTGCCCTTGTTTTGGACTCTAACTGGCATGATTTGAATGAGACTAACCTGAACTGACGTTGTTTTCAGCAAAATTGCCATGGTGTTATTTTTGTGCAGAAATAAAAGTTCTCGGAATGACCTGAAAATCCACGGGGCAACTTTTCAGAATTAATAAAAAATACTAGCGAAAGAATTAGCGTCAGGGGGCCCACACCCTGTCCACGAGGGTGGGGGGCGCGCCCCCTCCCCTTGGGCGCGCCCCTGCCTCGTGGGCCCCCTGAACGTCCACCGACCTCAACTCCAACTCCATATATTTGCTTTCGCGGAGAAAAAAACCGGAGAGAAAGTTTCATTGTGTTTTACGATATGGAGCCACTGCCAAGCCCTAATCTCTCTCAGGAGGGCTGATCTGGAGTCTGTTCGGGGCTCCAGAGAGGGGGATTCGTTGCCGTCGTCATCATCAACCATCCTCCATCACCAATTTCATGATGCTCACCGCCGTGCGTGAGTAATTCCATCGTAGGCTTGCTGGACGGTGATGGGTTGGATGAGATTTACCATGTAATCAAGTTAGTTTTGTTAGAGTTTGATCCCTAGTATCCACTATGTTCTGAGATTGATGTTGCTATGACTTTGCTATGCTTAATGCTTGTCACTAGGGCCCAAGTGCCACGATTTCAGATCTGAACCTATTATGTTTTCATGAATATATGCGAGTTCTTGATCCTATCTTGCAAGTCTATAGTCACCTATTATGTGTTATGATCCGACAACCCCGAAGTGACAATAATCGGGATACTTCTCGGTGATGACCGTAGTTTGAGGAGTTCATGTATTCACTACGTGTTAATGCTTTGGTCCGGTACTCTATTAAAAGGAGGCCTTAATATCCTTTAGTTTCCACTAGGACCCCGCTGCCACGGGAGCGTAGGACAAAAGATGTCATGCAAGTTCTTTTCCATAAGCACACATGACTATATTCGGAATACATGCCTACATTACATTGATGAATTGGAGCTAGTTCTGTGTCACGACGATGGATGGCAGTGGTGTGATGTGAGAGCCGTTAGGGGGTTAACGGCGCTCTTTGCCGTCCACCGGCAGATGGCAAAGATCTTAGCTAGGGCAGCACTGGGAAGCTGCCATGTGGCCAGCTATGCCGTCTGCCAGCAGACGACATAGATGGCCCTATTTGCCAGGCCTATTTGGCCACTTTGCCGTCCGCTTGCAAACGGCAAAATGACCAAATAGGCAGTCAGTGTTCCCAGTTTGCACAGGTGACTGCCACGTGTCCTCTTTGTCGTCTGCTAGCAGGCGACAAAGAGGCTATACATCCACTGTTTTTATTTTAATCCAATTAATTAGACATGGTTTCAAACACAGATATACATGCATACATATCCAACATATCCAACATATCCAACAACATATTTCATCAAATCCAACAACATAGTTTAACAAAGTCAACATATCCATATATACATAACCACAAACAAGTTTCCAACAACATATCCAGATAGACATACACATATCCAAACAAGTTTTCATAAACAACAAGGAAGCACCAGAAGAATAGTACACTCCATGAATCCAAGCCTTCCTCATGTAAAGCAAATCTGCAAATCGGGAAAGATGAAAGTTAGAACAAGAAGAAGAAGACTAGTTAGAAGAAGAAGAGGAAGAAGATTTTTTTTCTTCTCTTTCTTTTTCTCCTCTCCTCTTCTTTATCTTCTTCTTCTTCTAACTAAGGTAAGTAAAAATGCCATTTTATTGCTAAGCTAGGTAAAAATGCTAAGGGTGGGTCATTTTAGAGCTAAGCTAGATAAATATGTCATTTTGCAGCTTAGTAAGGTTATTATGTCATTTTCAAGGAAAATAAGCTAAGTCTATATCATTTTGGAGGTAACAAAGATTATCATGCCATTTTTGACCTAAGTATGCTAAGTATGTCATAAATGAACTGAATAAACTAAGTATAGCTCATTTTTTTATCTAACTTAGGTAATTATGCCATTCAGGAGGAAAATAAGCTAAGTATCCATTTGTAAAGCATAACATTAGAGAAAACTTACCCTCATCACAACAAATATGATGAAGATTGCAACTAAGGTAACAATTGATCCGACGACATAATGATACCAAGCCTCATTATCAATGGCACATTTTCTAATCTTCTTAAGCTTTAGGCACATTGCATCCATCTTCAAGCGCACATTCATCTTCATCTCGTGATCATCGATGACATCGGCAACATACAACTCCAATGTCATCTTCTCTTCTTCAATTCTTTTCATTTTTTATTTCAAATACTCATTTTCTTTTTCAACTAAATTTAACTTCTCGACAAGAGGGTCGGTTTCAAATTCCGGTTCACATACCTCCTAGATTAAAATATCTCTATGTCAACTTGATGGCCATAATTGTCATAAATGAGAAATGCAACAAATAGTTATGAAAGAGAATTTACCACATCTGAAGCATAAAGCGGGCGAGGACCGACAGGGTCGAACATCAAGACCATGGCACTATGTATAAGAAACAATCATACAAAGTAAGAAAATTATACATACCAACTATATAAATCATACAAAGTACAACATAAAAATTTGAATACCTAATAATCACTATCAGTAATGACGTGCTCATTATCATCATTAATAAATGCATCATCATCATCATCACTATCAGTAATGACGTGCTCATCATCATCATTAATAAATGCATCATCATGTGGAAGGCCACCTTTACGTAATCGTTCAAGCATTGACAGGTCATCTGCAGCAGTAACTTCTTCTTCTTTCGGCTCTTCTTGTTCTGGCTCAGGGTTGGATTCACTATCGTTGTCTACTTCAATGTTCTGGGGTGGAGTAGAGCGTTTCTTGAAACATTTTTTTGGCAAGACGTGTTTCTTGGAAGAATTCTCCTTTGTCATATGTTTCTTGGTTAATGTGACATTCATAATCCTCTTCATTGGGGGGAGGTGGTCTAACACGTGGCAGCACTTCATAAACGACATCCCAACCACTGAGATTTGTATCACTTTGACAGGCCCACGGTAGATAGAAAACTTGGGTTGCCTGTTGAGCCATAATATAGACATCAGGAACATCCAAATGGGTGCTTGTTTGATTTCGACTAGCCCTATATGTTCATGAGTCCTTCTAGTCTCCCTGGGGCTGGAACCAATAACATCTGAAGACTATGACGTTTGGTGGGTTTTCACCATAGAATTGAAGTTCATAAATTGCTTCAACTCTTCCATAATGCTCGACACCTCCTTCGCCGATAGCAGAGACACAACAATTTGTAGACTTTTGGTTGGCCATAGATAGCTCTTTGCCATAGGTACGAAAGCGATACCCGTTGATGTCGTAATTGTCAAAGGAATGGACCTTATAGTCAAAATCATTAGCTACTTATCTCAATTCAGCATCCATAATCTCTGAATTAGCCTACAAGTTTAATACAAAAGGATTGTTGCATTAGTCACAAATTAGCCAAAGAAATGGAAGGGTCTAATGGAAATTACCGTTTTTTGAACCAAGAGATGAAACCGGGATATTCGCCTCCTTGCTTTGCCAGAAGCTCATACTCTTCGACGGAATCCTTTTGGATCACCGCTCCATACGAGAATATGGTGACGTATCAACCGCATCAAATATCCAGGAATAAGAGCAGTTCAAAGAAATTAGAATTTGTGAAACAATGTAACGAGATCTTACTCGATGTACGGCCGCACTTCTGTTAGGTTGTTAAAGAGATACAACGAAATGGTCCGCCATTCTTCAACATCCAACGATACTGGTTTCCAAGCACTAGATGGTGTGAGATTCCCTTTGAATAGGCTGAGGTTGGATTGACCCTTTTTAGGCTCGTCAACATTGTACCGAGGCTTCAAATTATGCAAATGATGATTTTTGGCTTCGTAGTGTGCTGTCACGAAGTTTGACGCCTCCTCGGTGATGAATGCCTCGGCCATCGATGCTTCTATTATATGTTTATTTTTACATTTTGCTCAAAGCGTCTTTTGCATCCTCTCAGTTGAGTAGCACCAACGATTTTGCATGCCCCCCCAATCGTGCCTCGGTCGGGAGATGCAAAATCAAGTGTTGCATTGGATTAAAGAAGCTTGGCGGAAAGATCATCTCTAACTTGCAAATCAACTCCGGCGCCAACTGTTCCACTTCTTCTAGGAGGCCAGGTGATAGTTCTTTCGCATAAAGAACACGAAAGAAATAGCTCAGCTCTGCTAGTACTAGCCATTCATCCTCAGGGATAAAGCCATGCAACATCATCGGCATTATCTGCTCAATCCATATGTGCCAATCATGACTTTTTAGACCAAATATTTTCAATTTATCAAGACTCGCTCCCCTTTTAGATTTGCTGCATACCGATCAGGGAACATCAACTGCATTTTCACCCACAAAATAATTTCCTTCATAACTGGCCTTCCAAGATTGAACCATGCCTTTGGCTTCTTCCAGTTCCGCTTTCCTTTTGGTTCTTGCATGTTTTGTAACGGTCTATCACAGAGCTCCTCTTGATCATCTCTAGCCTTTGTATTATCCTTTGATTTCCCCTCTATGCCGAACAATGTACCAAAAATGGCTTCGGCGATATTCTTTTCAGTGTGCATCACGTCGATGTTGTGTGGGTAAAGGAGGTCTTTGAAGTAAGGCAGATCCTAGAAGCATGTCTTGTGAGTCCAGGCGTGTTCCTTATTATACCCCTTGAAATACCCTGGATGCTCTGGATCTGGCTCGAGAGTGTTTAACTGATCTAGGGTCTGTTGGCCTATCAACGCAGGTGGTGCAGAGTGTTTGACAACTCTACCTTTCATGAAGTTTTTCTTGTCTTTCCTGAACTTATGGCGAGGATCTAGAGACTGTTTATGCAAGTCGAAGCAACTATACTTGTGCCCAGCCGTCAGCCAACGGAACTCAAGAGCTCCCTTGCATGTGGGGCACGGGAACCTTCCATGCACACACCAGCCAACGAATAGCGCATACGCCGGCAAGTCATGCGTCGAGTACATGTACCAGGCACGCATTATGAAGTTCTCTTTGCTAAAGGCGTCGTATGTCTTGAACCCATTATCCCAAGCTTCTTGCAATTCGTCCTTAAGCGGCTGTATGTACACATTCATATTCTTCCCCGGATAGTTGGGCCCTGGAATTATCAACGTCAGGAAAATGTTCGTTCTTTGCACAATCTGCCCGGAGGGGGGGGGAGATTGAGTGGAATGACAAACACGGGCCAACAGCTGTATGGGGCTTCCATCTGACCAAACACACTGAACCCATCTGTGCTGACGGCGACTCGAGGATGCCTTGTATCTGCCGTTTTTCCTTATGTAATGCATCGAAGCGCTTCCACGCTTCACCATCCGATGTGTGCACCATCATCACATTCCCATCTGCATCTAGTTCGGTTCTTTTGCCCGTTTTTTGCCATGTCATCTGTCTGGCCGTCTCTTCGACCATGAAAAGATGTTGAAGTCTTGGTACGATTGGCATATACTGAAGAACATTAACGGGTATTTTGGTCTGCGTCTTCTCACCCATACTGTTGTCTACCACAACATACCTGGAAGAATTGCAAATGGGACAATAGTTCAAGTCCTCATACTGAAGCATAAATAAGACACATCCTTTCTCACAGGCATGTATCTTCTCATAGGGCATCTGAAGAGCACGGAGGATTTTGTCTGACTGGTACAGGTTTGGAGGTAGCACATGGCCTTTGGGTAGAAATCGTCCGAATACTATCATCACCGCGTTGTAGCATTCTCTGCCCAAGTTGAATTGAGTCTTCAAAACCATTATTTATGAGATGGCATCCAGCTGGCAAAGCTCAGTGTGCTCGTGGAGAGGACGTTTTGAGGACTCCAACATTTCAGTGAAGGCCTTTGTAGATTCCTCCATTTCCTCGTCCGAGTCCCGAGCATCGTCAAAGTCTTGCACCATGTCTGCGGTCCCGGTACCATGCTCGTCGGTGCGACGACGAACCACCTCGGCTCTGGCACGTTGGGCAGACTCACCATGTAATGTCCAGACTATGTAACCAGGCGTAAAACCAAACTTCTACAGGTGTTTACTCATTTGAAGCTCGTCCCTCTGATTATAGTTTTTGCACCGGGCACAAGGGCACCAGCTTAATTTTTGGCCATTTCCAAATGCGGCTCTAACAAACCCCTTAGTTTTTGTTAACCATTCCTCGGTCCAAACATACTGACTAGTGTAACCGGTGTACATCCACGCACGATCACTCATATTGACTTCCTACTGGACACACAAGAAATATATACATAATTAAGCAAACCATATCCATGAGTTAATGGAGTTTGTCATTTTTATTACATCCATGCAAACTACACGCTAATAGGTAAGGATAGGTCCTAATCCCACCCGAATATGTGTAGATTGGGTTCGTTTTCCCATGCTCTGCTCCAGATCCGATGCAAAATTTCGGAAGCACCTCCCTGCTGTTCTCCTGATACATGTCTCGACAATAAGCAGAGAGGATGTGTACCCGGAGAACAACAGGGAGGCACTGACAAAATTCTGCATCAGATCCGGAGCTGAGCATATGGGAAAACAAACCCAATCTACACATACTCGGGCTGTCCATGGATAATGTTGGACAATTCAAAAGAATCATGATTATAAATATGCAAATGCGTGCATATTTATAGATGTAACCCTTTTGAACGGGAGACGCATAGTGGTTACGCATACTGATGATTGACACCTATAGCTAGCAAGTTTCATCGGCACGAAGACTGGAACAGAGCAAATTAAGGGGGGAGGAGGAGATGTCATTTGTGCTCACCAACGAACGCAGGGGCGGAGCTCGTCGAACACTAGACCCTCGCAGCGACGAAATAACTGCATATTTAAATTGAAAGATGATTAACATAGCAAGTATTCAACACCGACGGCCACATGTACCTCGCACTGATGATACTTCCTATTTACGGTACCATCGACACCGAGGAACCCTCTAACCCGCTCGTCCCTGGGTAAACTAAATAGCAACTACCATCGGTGCAAGGTACATGAGGCGGTCGGTGTTGAACACTAGATCCACATCCCACAAGTGAAGCCGGCGCCCAGCATCCCGCAACAATAGTTCTAGTGGCCGATGACGGTCGAACACCTTGGCGAATTTGTCTGGCAGCCTCTGCGATGAGGATTAAAGCCAAGTTTTGAAATTTCAAACAACCAAACCGACTTGAGTTAGTTTGGGTGTTTCAAGTTTCAACACTTAGCTTTCAATCGTCATCTCTGAGGCTGCTAGACAAATTCGCAATGGTGTTCAACCGCCATCGACGCCGAGAACTGTTGCTGCTGGACGCAGGACCCCTGTGTCACTTGTGGGACGTGGATGTAGTATTCGACACCGTCGGCCACATGTACCTCGCACTGACGATACTTGCTATTTAGGGTACCATCAACACCGAGGAACCCCCTAATTCGCAATGTTGTTCGACCGCCATCGACGCCGAGAACAATTGCTTTGGGACGCCGGACGTCGGCGTCACTTGTGGGACGTTGATGTAGTGTCGGGGTGTACGGGGTGTGGGTTGGGGTGTCTTTTTCTTCTTATTCTTATTATTATATTATTATTATTATTATTATTATTATTATTATTATTATTATTATTATTCTTTCTCTTTTTTCCTTAGGTATGGCGACGCACGGTCGACGGGTCAGCACTCGGACCGGGGGTTCTCGGCATGGACGTCGGGACCAGCGGGACCCACTGGCTCCACCATCTATCCCCTCGGCAACCCTCTTCCTTTTTCTCTTTTTCCTCTTCTTCTACTTCATCTTTTTTTCATTTTTTTCTTCTTCTAATTATCTAAACCTAAATATGGCAGTAACCTAATCCTACCACTATAACCTAATTAAACATAAACACAAAAAACAGTAAAAAAATTCACCTTGGCTCGACGGTGGTGGAGGAGGCGTTGGGCGCCGGGGGTGGGGCGCCGCCGGGGCGGCAAGCCGGGGTAGGGGGTGGTGCGGGGCGGGGCGGCGAGCCGGGGTGGGGCGGGCGCCGCGACGGGGTTGGTGCGGCAAGCCGGGGTGGGGCGGCAGGGGTGAGGCGGCGAGCCGGGGCGGGGTGGTGTGGCGATGGGGCGGCGGGGTGGTGGGACGATGGGGCAGGGCGGCATGGCAGTGGGGCGACGGGACGAGGCGGCAGGGCGTGGTGGCGAGACTGAGCGGCGGTCAAGGACGGCGGCGCGGGTGGTGAAGGAGGAGGAGATCGAGAGAGAGAGAGAGAGAGAGAGAGAGAGAGAGAGAGAGAGAGGCATGGGGGCGCGGGCGCGGCCCAACCCTTTTTAGTAGGTCACAGTTCTTTGCCGTCTGCTAGCAGACGGCAAAGAGCGTACCTAATGGGGTGGGGCCGGGGGGAAACGGACGACCTAACGGCCATTTTCTTTGCCGACTGCTGGCGGACGGCAAAGAAGTTTTGCTGTCAGCTAACGGACGGCAAAGAAAATGGCCGTTAGGGCACCCTCATAAGCCCGCCACCCACCCGACAAAGCTTCTTTGCCGTCCGCTAGCGGACGGCAAAGATATGCTGATGGCAAAGCCTTCCGTTGCTGTCCGCTGCCTCTTTGCCGTCCGTTTTCTTGTGGCTGACGGCAAAGACCTTCTTTGCCGTTAGCCAGTGGATGGCAAAGAGTTGGCAGACGACAAATAAGCTAATTTCAGTAGTGAATGTGCCATTGTTCTTAGTGACTCATTATCTGATGATGAAAATGAAAAATGAAGACATAGATCTGATCTGATATTGTTACAACCCCACAGTCGGTGCTAGTTGTTGAGGGATTTTTCATTGGGTCCTAACAACACCACTAGAACGAGTACGCGGATTCGTAGTCATGGGAACGTTACCTCAGGTTTAAGTGGATCTAGAACACAAATAAAAGGGCTTACATGATCTACCTGGTTCGGGCCCCCAACGTGGGGCAAAAGCCCTACTTTCCACCTTGGTCTTTTTCTTATGTATATGGGTAGTATAAAAATTGTTGACGTTTAAGAATCAACTTTTGACTAGGGGGTATCCATTGGTGCATCGACGTCCTATACAAACGGTTTCACCCTTTTTCCGTGATAGAGTTTTAAACTGTCGCCTTGCCTGTGTGTGCGATGGGGTCCATCCCACACGACCCAGAAAATGTCTACGATAGCTCCTCCGGTCACACACGCTTAACGCATATGCTCGTGTGAGATGAGGGGAGCTAACACAGACGATTTCGTCGGACAAGCCGTGTGAGATCATCTTTCCATCCCACACAGTAATAATGGAACAAACGTTTGTGTTGGTAGACTACATCACACACAGCTTTCTGTATAACCTCGTCTGTGATAGATGGAGCAATCACACATGCTCTGCCTGTTAGAATTATGCTCTAGAGTCAATAATATTGTATTATTATATTTTTCATATTCATAATTAAGTGTTTATATTTCATGCTATAACTGCTATGATTTTGGAATATGTGATTCAGTGGAAAACTCATATACACGTGTGAAATGATAAACGGATAAAATAAAGGTTCTCACTCTTGCCTCTAAAACTAGCTCAAGTGTTGTTGGTGATCACGTTTTCCAGATCTTAGGATATTGTTAAGTGTAACGATAGTCCTAAAGCAATATTGAGATTATGACATTGAAAGAACGGTCATATTGAGACTATGACACGCTTAACGCATATCTCTACTCCTAATGGAGCAGTTGGTGAATAGTCTCCATGGTTTATTTTTGCTGGGTTTTTTCGTCTCTCCTCCCACCACCCCCTCCCATCCTGGTCCATCAGTTTATTTTTCTCTCCACTCTTTATTACAACAAGGACTTTCCTAACGTATAACAAATCACGGATCTAACTTTCTTAAATTATTCATACCAATCGATTCCTTTTATTGGTTCAATTTGTCTTAGGAAACAAATAACAAATTTTTAAGAAACAAATAATAGTTTTGAATCTAACTTTCCTAACTTATCTAAATTAATCGATTTCTCTCATTAGTGAAATTTGTTTTAGGAAACAAATAACAGACACGTCACAAACTTTCCTCACAATAAATAGTTTCTTAACATTTGCAAACTTCCTAATCAGACACGTCACAAACGGGCAGGTACTGATATCATGTTACCAAACAATAAAACCCCATTTGCATAGAAATTAGTTCAAAATCCTAACTTTCCTAAATTTTTACCTTTCCTTGATAACATCCAATATTTCCTATGTTTTCCACCTATTGAAGGAAATCACCCCTCCATCGATCTTAGCATTTTTTTGAATGAGATCTCTGGGTTATGATTTTTTTGCGATTCTTTCCAATTGTGACCACTCCTTCCGCTCCGACTCCTTCTCGCATAATCACCTCCACCACAGCCAGCTGAAGCCGCCCAGACCTCTTGCCTCTCTACACCTTCCCCGCCACCTCCTCCTCGTACTCCATTGACAATCCCTCAGCCACGTTTGTCCACGGCGGTGTCGAGGGCATGGCGCAACAGTGTACCAGTGGTAGAGCAGCGCATAGCAGCATGAAGAAGCACGCAACAAGCGAGGCGAGCGGCCGACGGTGGAGGGCAGAGATGCGGCCGGCGTGGCTGAGGGGGCGGCTGCTACGTCTTGAGCTTGCGTTGGTTTTCCTCGAAGAGGAGAGGGTGATGCAGCAATAGTAGCGTAAGTATTTCCCTTAGTTTTTGAGAACCAAGGTATCGATCCAGTAGGAGGCTCCTCAAAAGTCCCACGCACCTACACAAACAAACAAAGAACTCGCAACCAACGCAATAAAGGGGTTGTCAATCCCTTCATGGCCACTTGCGAAAGTGAGATCTAATAAAGATAGTATGATAAGATAAATATATTTTTGGTATTTTATAATATAGATGCAAAAAAGTAAAGATGCAAATAAAAGTAGATTGGAAGCAAATATGATAAGAGATAGACCCAGGGGCCATAGGTTTCACTAGTGGCTTCTCTCAAGATAGCATAAGTATTACGGTGGGTGAACAAATTACTGTCGAGCAATTGATAGAAAAGCGAATAATTATGAGATTATCTAGGCATGATCATGTATATAGGCATCACGTCCGCAACAAGTAGACCGACTCCTGCCTGCATCTACTACTATTACTCCACACGTCGACCGACTCCTGCCTGCATCTAGAGTATTAAGTTCATAAGAACAGAGTAACGCATTAAGCAATATGACATCATGTAGAGGGATAAACTCAAGCAATATGATATAAACCCCATCTTGTTATCCTCGATGGCAACAATACAATACGTGCCTCGCAACCCTTTCTATCACTGGGTAAGGACACCACAAGATGAACCCAAAGCTAAGCACTTCTCCCATGGCAAGAAAGATCAATCTAGTAGGCCAAACCAAACTGATAATTCGAAGAGACTTGCAAAGATAACTCAATCACACATAAAAGAATTCAGAGAAGGTTCAAATATTATTCATAGATAAACTTGATCATAAACCCACAATTCATCGGATCTCGACAAACACACCGTAAAAAGAGTTTACATCGAATAGATTCCACAAGAGAGAGGGGGAGAACATTGTATTGAGATCCAAAAAGAGAGAAGAAGCCATCTAGCTAATAACTATGGACCCGTAGGTCTGTGGTAAACTACTCACAACTCATCAGAGGGGCAAGGATGTTGATGTAGAAGGCCTCCATGGTCGATTCCCCCTCCGGCAGAGTGTCGGCGAAGGCTCCAAGATGAGATCTCGCGGATACAGAAGGTAACGGTGGTGGAAATTGTGTTTCGTCTTGCTCCTGGATGTTTTCGGGGTACGTAGGTATATATAGGAGGAAGAAGTACGTCGGTGGACGCCCGAGGGGCCCACGAGACAGGGGGCGCCCTATAGGAGGGGGGGGGTGCCCTCCTATCTCGTGGGAGCCTTGGCTGCTTCTCGACTTGCACTCCAAGTCCTCTGGATCACGTTCATTCCAAAAATCACGCTCCCGAAGGTTTCATTCCGTTTGGACTCCGTTTGATATTCCTTTTCTTCGAAATAATTAAATAGGCAAAAAAACAGCAATATGGCTAGGCCTCCGGTTAGTAGGTTAGTCCCAAAAATGATATAAATGTGTAAAATAAAGCCCATAAACATCCAAAAGGGGTAATATAATAGCATGGAACAATCAAAAATTATATATACGTTGGAGACGTATCAAGCATCTCCAAGCTTAATTCCTGCTCGTCCTTGAGTAGGTAAATGATAAAAAGAGAATTTTTGATGTGGAATGCTACCTAGCATAATTCTCAATGTAAATTTCTTTATTGTGGCATGAATGTTCAGATCCAAATGATTCAAAATAAAAGTTCATATTGATAAAAGAAATAGTAAAACTTCAAGCATACTAATCAAAGTAATCATGTCTTCTCAAAATAGCATGGCAAAAGAAAGTTCATCCCTACATAATCATATAGTTAGGCTATGCTTCATTTTCGTCACACAAAGATGTTCACAACTTCTATACCCCCGATGACAAGCCAAGCAATTGTTTCATACTTAAATAATCTCAAACTTTTTCAACCTTCACGCAATACATGAGTGTGAGCCATGGATATAGCACTATGGGTGGAATAGAATATGATGATGGGGATTGTGTGGAGAAGACAAAAAAGGAGAAAGTCTCACATTGACGAGGATAATCAACGGGCTATGGAGATACCCATCAGTTGATGTCAACATGAGGAGTAGGGATTGCCATGCAACGGATGCACTAGAGCTATATGAATGCTCTACAAAAGAAAACTAGTGGGTGTGCATCCAGCTTGCTTGCTCACGAAGACCTAGGGCATTTGAGGAAGCCCATCGTAGGAATATACAAGCCAAGTTCTATAATGAAAAATTCCCACTAGTATGAAAAAGACAACTTATGAGACTCACTATATGAAAAACATGGTGCTACTTTGAAGCACAAAAATATGAGACTCACTACATGAAGAACAAGGTGCTACTTTGAAGCATAAGTGTGGAAAAAGAGATAGTAACATTTCCCTTTTTATTTTATTTTTTCTTTTTCTGTTTTTTGGGCCTTTTTTGGCCTTTCTTCTTTTTTTCTTTTTTTTTCTTTTTGGGCAATGCTCTAATAATGATGATCATCACACTTCTATTGATTACAACATATGAATTACAACTCGAAACTAGAACAAGATATGACTCTATATGAATGCCTCCGGCGGTGTACCGGGATGGTGCAATGAATCAAGAGTGACATGTATGAAAAAATAATGCATGGTGGCTTTGCCATAAATACGATGTCAACTACATGATCATGAAATGGCAATATGACAAAAGTAAAGTATGTCATGATGATGATGAACGGAACGGTGGAAAGTTGCATGGCAATATATCTCGGAATGGCTATGGAAATGCCATAATAGGTAGGTATGGTGGCTGTTTTGAGGAAGATATAAGGAGGTTTATGTGTGATAGAGCGTATCGCATCATGGGGTTTGGATGCACCAGCGAAGTTTGCACCAACTCTCAAGGTGAGAAAGGGCAATGCACGGTACCGAAGAGGCTAGCAAATGGCGGAAAGGTAAAAGTGCGTATAATCCATGGACTCAACATTAGTCAAAAGAACTCATATACTTATTGCAAAAATTTAGAAGTCATAAAAAATCAAGTACTACGCGCATGCTCCTAGGGGGATAGATTGGTAGGAAAAGACCATCGCTCGTCCCCGACCGCCACTCATAAGGATGCACAAGCCAGGTACACTTCATGTTTCAAATTTGTTACACAACTTTAACCATACGTGCATGCTACGGGACTTGCTAACTTCAACACAAGCATTCTTTAAATTCATAATAACCCAACTAGCATGACTTTAATATCACTACCTCCATATCTCAAAACAATTATCAAGTATCAAATTGATCATAGCATCCAATTCACTTCCTATGATAGTTTTTATTATACCCAACTTGGATGCCTACCATTCTAGGACCAATTTTATAAACAAAGCAAATACCATGCTATTCTAAAAGACTCTCAAAATAATATAAGTGAAGCATGATAGATTAATAATTTCTACAAAAATAAGACACCACCGTGCTCTAAAAGATATAAGTGAAGCACTAGAGCAAAAACTATCAAGCTCAAAAGATATAAGTGAAGCACATAGAGTATTCTAGCAAATTCTAATCAAATTGGCTTCTCCCAAAAGGTGTGTACAGAAAGGATGATTGTGGTAAACTAAAAAGCAAAGACTAATATAATACACGACGCTCCAAGCAAAACACATATCATGTGGCGAATAAAAATATAGCTCCAAGTAAAGTTACCAATGAACGAAGACAAAAGAGGGGATGCCTTCCCGGGGCATTCCCAAGCTTAGGCTTTTGGCTATTCTTGAATATCTTGGGGTGCCATGGGAATACCCAAGTTTATACTCTTGCCACTCCTTATTCCATAGTCCATAAAAGCTTTACCCAAAACTTGAAAACTTCACAACACAAAACTCAACAAGAAATCTTATACGCTCTGTTAGTGAAAGAAAACAAAACCACCACATAAGGTACTGTAATGAACTCATTCTTTATTTATTTTGGTGTTAAACCTACTGTATTCCAACTTCTCTATGGTTTATAAACTATTTTACTAGCCATAGATGCATCAAAATAAGCAAACAACACACGAAAAACAGAATCTGTCAAAAATAGAACAGTCTGTAGCAATATGTAAGTAACGCAAACTTCTGGAACTCTAAAAATCCTACCAAAATAGGAAGTCCTGAAAAATTTGTTTATTGATCGTCAGCAAAAAGAATCAATGCAAAAGCACGTTTCTGTGATTTAACAAAATTATATTCGTGCGTGCAAAGTTTCTGTTTTTCAGAAGAATCAAATCAACTATCATCATAGGTTATCCTATAGGTTCTACCTGGAACAAACACTAATTTAAAGATAAAAACACATCTAAACAGAAGGTAGATGCAAGATTTATTACTAAACAGGAGCAAAAACAAAACACATAAAGAAAATTGGGTTGCCTCCCAACTAGCGCTATCGTTTAACGCCCCTAGGTAGGCATAAAAGCAAAGATAGATCTAACGAGTGCCATCTTTGGCACTAAGGAGGTGTTTGGTTTAGGAAAGGAAACGCAAACGCAATCGCAATCAGATAGCAGCGTCACTGTAAATGGTATCGACCAAAATCGCAAATTGTTTGGTTACTTCAACTGTAACGTTAATCAATACCGGGAGATGTTAGTTCACAAAGATCGTCGCTTGCCTTCCCGTGCACCTGCCGAAGAAATCTCCTGAGCACCTCCTCCCTGAGCATGTTTCCGCCGTGGGAGCCGGCGTACATATGGAACACGTCGCCGATTGGACGTACGTCGGCTGGAACCCAAGGAAGCAATACACCTTGGACGTCGTGTCGTCGTCATGGCCTAGCTGCACATACATATTGGTGTATTGCCTTCGTCGTGTACATGCTACTGAATGCTTGTCTAGGTCGATGTTGTAGCTGGTTGCCTGAGGGGGCTTGCCGGTTTCGGTGGCCGCCAGGGAGCTCGGTACCAGTGGCGGCTGGGTCGTCCAATAGGTCATACCTGGCGAGGAGTTTGGTGGCTTCGGCAACCGGTCGTCCCTATCTGGGCAGCTGTCCTTCGAGGGCCCGCCGGCCACGGCGGGGCGGACGCCGACGAGGCCCTCCATGCCGCGCTGGATGTAGTATTCCTCGGGCAGCTTGACGACGTAGACAGCGTGATGCGAAAGAAAGCCTGGGCGGTCGGATGCGCGAGGCTGCGAGCAACGCTCCGTAGCGCTCGTCGGGGACGAGGGCGAAGATGGAGTTGAGTACGAGGCGGGCACTTTTGTCGGCAGTGGGATTGAAGCTCGTGGCATGGCGGGTTGGGGAAGAGGACGAACAAATCAACGGCGAGAGGAGAGAGACGACCGTATCGTTATTCCATTACGCCAGGTACCTAACGTAATCAACTTTGAATAGGGTGGGAACCGATACCAGAGTTATCCGATGACGGAGCGACCTAAACAAACACGATTTAGCGCTATCCGTTACCATTGTTATCGAATCACGTTACAAAAGCGTGAACCAAACACCTCCTAAATTCATAAGTAGCCCGCATGATAGATTCATAAGGTAATTTGAATTTCTTTCTTGGAATGTGCTCCATGCCTTTCTTTAATGGAAATTGGAATCTAATATTCCCTTCCTTCATATCAATAATCGCACCAATTTTTCTATGAAGAATTTGATTCTCAGAACCCTACGACAATTGTACGCGGTGTCTGAAATCATCATTCTTATACGGTGGGTCACGCCACCACCAAAGTTGAAAATCTTCAATTTGAGTTTTTCCTCGTTTTTGAAATTCTTCAGTTTTTCAAATTCTTCAACTTTGCAAAATCTCCACTATTTCTATCGTCTTTGTTCATTGGCTATATATATATAGGTTTATGTCCTCTACAGCATTCAGTTATGGCTATTTCTTCAAGTTGCATTTTCCGCTAAGTGAATGTGATCGGACCCTTCCCCCTCTATGCTATACTCAACCCAATCTATTCACAAATTCTTCATGTGCGTTCTATTTGAAACACGTTCAAAATCTTCACTGTGTCCTGTCAGCTGAAGAAATTGCAAACGGAACTTTAAAACTAATCTTATCCAAATTTTTGGCTTTGCCGCTCAAACTGTCCCGTATCCCACGATAGACTTATCTATTCACCCACGATCTAACACGATCTCCACTTTTTAGTACGTGGGTGACACATGTCAAGCGAATGAGAAGGGCCAGGGGTATGTTCATCCTAAATCTTCGGGCGAACAATTTTTTCACTGCGACTATAAATACCCCCTCACCCTTCCTCACTTCCTTTACTCCGCTCGACCGCTCTCTCTCTCGCTCGAGCTTCCCAAACCCTAGCACCGCCTCTACTCCATCATCGCGGGTGAGGAAGAGCTTCACTGCCTTGACCTCGTCACTGTCGTACTCGCGCCGGCCGCGGAAATCTTCACTCCGCCGCCGCCATAGCTGTCTTCCTCCGCCAAGTTAGGGCGTGGAAGATCTGAACCGACGAGCTTCAAATCTACACTTCTCAGTTCGTCGTGTTCTTCAACCAGGTTAATTAAAAGTTACTTTTACTGCCCTCTTTGATCCAAATTTTCTATACAATATCTTCAAAGGTGTTTTATTCGTCAAATCCTCACACACAAAACACCTCACAAGTCATATGTTCTTGATTCGTTTCCCTAAGCATCATTTTTCTTCAAGATTCCTCAATTGTGTGGATCATCGATCTATACAACTCTGGAACCTAAGACAAAGTGTAGGACCTTGAAGTATGTCTAGAGGGGGGGTGATTAGACTACTTGACCAATAAAAACTTAACCTTTTCCCAATTTTAGAGTTTGGCAGATTTTAGCTACTTTAGGAAAAGTCAAGCAATCATCACACAATTCAAGCAAGCATGCAAAGAGTATATAGGCAGCGGAAATTAAAGCATGCAACTTGCAAGAAAGTAAAGGGAAGGGTTTGGAGGATTCAAACGCAATTGGAGACATGGATGTTTTTGGCGTGGTTCTGATAGGTGGTGCTATCGTACATCCACGTTGATGGAGACTTCAACCCACGAAGGGTAACGGCTGCGTGAGTCCATGGAGGGCTCCACCCACGAAGGGTCCATGGAGAAGCAACCTTGTCTATCCCACCATGGCCGTCGCCCACGAAGGACTTGCCTCACTAGCGGTAGATCTTCACGAAGTAGGCGATCTCCTTGCCCTTACAAACTCCTTAGTTCAACTCCACAATCTTGTCGGAGGCTCCCAAGTGACACCTAGCCAATCTAGGAGACACCACTCTCCAAGAAGTAACAAATGGTGCGTTGATGATGAACTCCTTGCTCTTGTGCTTCAAATGATAGTCTCCCAAACACTCAACTCTCTCTCAATGGGTTTGGATCTGGTGGAAAGAAGATTTGAGTGGAAAGCAACTTGGGGAAGGCTAGAGATCAAGATTCATATGGTAGGAATGGAATATCTTGGCCTCAACACATGAGTAGGTGGTTCTCTCTTAGAAATGGTAAGTTGGAAGTGTAGGTTCGTTCTGATGGCTCTCTCCACGAATGAAGAGGAGGTGGAGGGGTATATATAGCCTCCACACAAAATCTAACCGTTACCCACAATTACCAAACTCGGTGGGACCGAATTGTTAAACTCGGTTGGACCGATTTAGTAAACCTAGTGACCGTTAGTGATTTTCGATGGGACTGACATGCATCTCGGTGAGACTGATTTGGTTAGGGTTAGGGCATAACATAATCTCGGTAAGACTGATTACACAAACTCGGTGAGACCGATTTGGTAATAAGCTTTCCAGAGAGTTGGTCAGGTAAACTCGGTGGGACCGATTTGCTCTTTTCGGTGAGATCGAAATGTTACAAAAAGGAAACATAGAGTTTACATTGCAATCTCGGTGGGACCGATTGCTCACTTCGGTTAGACCAAAACGTTACGAAGGGAAACAGAGAGATTGCACCCCCATCTCGGTGAGACCGAGATCCCTATCGGTAAGACCGATTTGCTTAGGGTTTGTGGCAGTGGCTATGACTTTTGGAATCGGTGGCGCCAGATAGGAAGTTTCGGTGTGACCGATTTTGGCTATGAGTTTAGGTCATTTTGTGGAAGTGGGAAAGTAGCTGAGGGTTTTCGAGCATATCACTAAGCACATGAAGCAAGAGTCTCATTAAGCAACACCTCATCCCTCCTTGATAGTATTGGCCTTTCCTATGGACTCAATGTGATCTTGGATCACTAAAATGTAAAATGAAGAGTCTTGAGCTTTTGAGCTTGAGCCAATCCTTTGTCCTTAGTATTTTGAGGGATCCACTTTCATTATCCATGCCATGCCATTCATTGAGCTTTCCTAAAATAATAGTCTTGGAATAGCATTAGCTCAATGAGCTATATGTTGTTATTATTTACCAAAACCACCTAGGGATAGTTGCACTTTCAATCTCCCCCTTTTTGGTAATTGATGACAACATATAGATCAAAGCTTCGACAAATGATAATAAGATTGAATAACATCGTCGCTTTGAGAAGTATGTGATAAGCAAGAGCTCCCCCTAAATTTGTGCATAGGTTAAGATTTGCTTTGGACTGCAAATGCAAAATGAATTAGGCTCATGGGTTACTCTTCCATGTCACATACATCTTGGTGGAGCGCTCAAAATAATAAACAATGAATACATGCACTCATCACCAAGCATAGTGAATGATCACATAAGATAGATAGGATAATATTAAGCATGCAATAGTGTAGCTTATGATCAAACACATGATCATCAATGTCTCACAGGCATAGTATCTCAACCAAAAGCAAACAAAGTTTGAAAAACCACCAAATAAAGCAAGAGAGAATAAAAGCAACACTCTCTCTCGAAGCCTATGATCTATACATTTTTCTCCCCCTTTGGCAACAAGTTACCAAAAAGTTCATAGAAAATGCATAGTGCTAGATCGTCTCTCAGGCTTGATCTTCGAGTGGTGGTGTCCTGATAGCTCCTTGGATGAAGGCTTCAGTTGAAGTAGAGGGTGCTGGAGTGGATGCTAGAGCTGGTTGCACTGGAACTGTTGGGGCAGTAGCTAGTGCTGAAGTTGTTCCTCTAGTGTCTGTCAGTGGAACTGCAACTGATCTCTGGGCTCTGGGCACTCTGGCAAACACATTGGTGGTTGTCTTGCCCTTCCTCTCCTGAATGTCATCCTGCAGCTGCTCTACAACTGACTGAATCTCAGTTACCTTGACATCTAGATCATAGAATTTCTGTTCCATGATTCTCTCCAGGCTCTCCTGGTTTTGAGTTAGGGTGGCCAACCCTTTCTCAATCCTCAGAGTTGATGCTATCAAGTAACCAAGCTGCTCTTGTTTGGTCTTCAAGAAATACTCAGATGCCTCCTCTTGAGTTGGCATCTTGGCATCCTTCTCCTTCTTTGCCTTCTCCTTCTTCTCCTAAGCTTGGACTGATTGTGGATCATCTTCATTCATGACAACCTCATTGTCCTCAAAGTCTGGATAAATTGGAAAATGTTCCTTATCCAACTGATATTTCCCTATGCCCATCTTGGAGTTGATCAATTATTGAATCTGAGGTGCATATCCACAGCTCCTCTTCTGATCTGCTACAGTCCTCTTGATTGTTTCAATGATCAGGCTCATGACTTTGAACTTTTGTGAAACATCAAACACATGCAGCATGTTGATGGCATGCCCTCTGATCATGTTATGGTCACCTAACTTGGGCAACAAGGTGTGCCTCAGAATCCAATTTATGGTTGCCAACCCTGACAGCAGATAGTGAACTGATCCAAACTTGTGAGTCTCAACTGCTTTGTCAGGAATTTCCTTGTACATGTGAGCCATTGAATTGTGACCCAACTTCTTCTTTGCATATATGTCCAAGTCATCCTCTTCTTCCTTGGGGGCATTTATCAGACTTGCCCATTCTTCAACAGTGGATTGGTACCTTGTACCTTCAGACATCCAAACAACTTTACCATCTGGGTAAAAATGTGCTGTGGAGTAGAAATGCATGATAAGCTCATCATTCTAGTTGGTGAACTTCTGTCCAACAAAATCTGCTACTCCACAAGCAACAAAGCTCTCCTCTACTCTAGGGTAGTGCTGCTCATTCTCCCTGATGAATTTCCAGTCAACCCACCTCATGTCACAGACAATGGGCTTCTTGTCCAACAGAATGGTCTCATAAAAGTCCTGCTGTTCCTTTGTGTGGAACCTGTAGTCAACAACAGTTCTTCTTCTTGAAGCATATGGGTCTTCCATCCTCCACAGCCTCAGCCCTGAATCCTTCCTGATTCTCATGTCCACAGCCACAGGATGGGCATCATTGTGGTCTGGTATCTTGGGCTTGAGCTTTCTAAGGACTTGTCCTTCCTCATCCTCATCTTCATCAACATTGGGCACTGGGCCTTGTTCTTCTCAGCAGCTGGAATACTCCTAGTATTCCTCTTTGGAACTTGCTTGGCCTTGGAGGCAGCTTTGGGTGCATCTTTGGGCTTGGATGTTGCAGCCCTTGACCTGATTGCATCTCCCATAAGCTTAGCTGCCTTAGGAGTTGGTGCAGCATCCTCTTCCTCTTCATCAGAATCCCTTCTCATTGAGGGCTTTCCAAGGACCTTGGCAGTTGTGGTTCTAGCTCTCTTCTTTTTCTTGTCCTGATCACCATCATCCTCTGATTCAATTCTGAACTTCATGGTTGCACCAGTGGGGACCTTCTGAGGTTTTGATGGTGATTCTTTCCTTGCAGGTGCCTCTTTGGGTTGAGCTTGAGCTGGCACTTGAGTGGACTTCCTGGCCTTTGGCATTGGAGTTCTCTTGGCAGGAACTTTCCTCTTCAGACCTGGCTTTGTGCTTTGAGCAGAGCCATACTCTTTCTTGAGCACCACTTTCTTGGAAGTGGCCTCATCCTCCTCAGCTTTGTACTCCTCATACTATGAGTCTGAGGTTCTCTTCCTCCTTTGCCTAGTTGCAGCCTTAGGCAAGTTGCTAGGGGTGCTTCTGCTCCCATCATCTGAAGTTGAGGGACTAGTGCCCTCACTCAAGTCCATCTGCTCTTCAGACCTGTTCTGGCTGTCACTCTGATCAGACATACTGCAAAAGCTGACTGCTGACCCTGTGAAGAGTTATAGATGAGATAGAATAGATGAGCATCACAAAATTCAGAGATTTTTCAAAAGAATGATTCAAAAGTTCAGTTTTAGTTTTCCACAGAAAGCATTTCAGATCAACCGATTTTCAAACTCGGTGATACCGAAGCAGATTTGGAACCTAAACTGATGATCTCGGTTGGACCAAGTTTTAGTTCGGTGGCACCGAGACTGCTAGGGTTTCACAGAATCCTCAAATCGGTCGCACCGATTAGTAATTCTCGGTCAGACCGAGAGTCACTAGTGCAATGGCATACGCCAAATCGGTGAGACCAAGTTTTTCAACTCGGTGGGTCCGAGATGGTTTCGGCGGAAACCTAACCCTAAAAATTTGAATCGCATCTAATCTATGGACTATTTTGCCTGGATAGAAGAATCTCAATCGTGGCAAGAATCAATATGAAAACAATGTGCTAGGAATCAGACGTGGATAGCACAAAGATCAAGTCCATACCCTAACTTGGCGGTGGACTTGCTACGGTGGCAACGATGGGGACGAATTCCGTTGACGGCGGCGAAGACCAGCGACAGGAGGCTGCTGGCGGCGAGGAGACGATCCGGAGACCACAATGGCAGAGCGAGCTGTTGCGCGGGCGAAGGGTTTCGGAGAAATTTCCAAACTTTTGCCCGTGGCTATATATAGCCCGACCCTGTCGGTGTGACCGAGTGGAACAACTCGGTGGCACCGAGATGCATAACTGTGTTCAGTTACAGCAAATCGGTGAGACCGAAAATTTCAAATCGGTTGCACCGAGATTGAAAACTCAGATCAACTTGGTGATCTCGGTAGGACCGAAATGGAAGAATCGGTCAGACCGAGAATCACAAAGAGGTTTTGGAAGTTTAAGTCTATGACGAATTGGGGACTCCGAGTGCTCCTCACACAGAGTGGTTCGAATCTGACTTGATCAAATTTTGTGATGTAGCATGAATAGAGTTTGAGATGAGAAAGCATAGATAGCTAAAGAAGGTTCTTAGGCATTCTTGTCCATCCACTTGGCAAAAAAGAAAAGAAACCAAACAATCAAAACAACAAGTGGATGTCCTTGAATGAGTAAAATATGCACCAACATGCTCACACAATAAGATGGCAAATGAAATATGTGGCAAAGCATGCACAACCAATTCTAGCATCTATCAAACAATTTGGCGATGACTAGGTCATCTATATATGAGTATATTGACTTAGGAGTCAAATGAGAACATTTGATCATAGGTCATACTCATCGTTTAAGCTCAAGTGGGGTTACCACTTTTACATAATGCATTAATGTGTTCAAACCATTAGAGTTGCTTTGACTCAATCCTTAGAGTTAAGCTCCCCCTAGATGTGAGATCCCCCCTTAGAGGGATGAACTAACCTTGGGTTTTGTCGATGATGACTTCATGTTGGTGTTGAAGATGTAGATGCTTAATGTTGATGTAGATAATTTGGAGCAATCCTTTGGAGTGAGTTGCACTTTCAACTTACCTACATGGGTTAGTCCCACAAGGAACAAACAAGAATATCCATAGACATAGAGTGATGCACACACAAGATGATGTCCATGAAATCATTAGGTTACCTTGTCCCTTGTCTTACCAACATGAGGGTTTGTGACTCCTTGAACTAGTGCAAGATATGGAAGTTGATTGCACTTGTTCTTGCCAAAATGATATGAGTGAAGAATGTTGGCGGAGTCACCCTCAAGAACTCTCTAGTTCTTCTTCTTCGGGATCCACATCATCTTGATGGGAATCCTTGGAGTTGTAGTTGTACTTGATGAAGTAGAACTTGATGTAGTCTTGGGGACCCACTTGAACGAGGCTTTAGGTTCTTCTTCAAATGCATCAATCTCTTCTTGAAGCTTGTCCTTGCCTTTGTTCTTGTGGTCTTGTGGTGGAAGATCATCTTGAGCTTGTGTTCCCTTGAAGGAAGTAGGATCATACTTCTCTTGTTGAGGAACAAATTTCGTCTTGGGATATTGATCTTCTTCCCACTCAACTCCATTGGCATTGAACTTTCGTTCAAAACCAACACCTTGATTCTTCCGGTGCCTTCCTTGCTTGCGTACAATTTCCTCGAATTGCTTACTCCCGGCAAGGCTCTTGTAAACACCTTTCTCTATAATTCCCTTCAATAAGCTATTTTTTTGCTCAAGTGTAACTTGGCTAAGAGAATCATTAGAGGAATCAAGAGAACTACTAGAAGCAACAATATTGGATTTGACATTATTATTGTTACTACTAGAGGAAGTATCTTTCTTGTGCTTGTTACTAGACTTGACTTGAGGCATGTAAGTAGATAAGAGTAAACGCTTGGCAATGTAAGAAGAACTTTTCTTGCGAAGATCATCATTAATTGCCTTTAAGAACTCATGCTCTTGCTCAAGATTGAGCTTTTCAAAGCGTAACTTCTCATGCGCCCTTAAAAGTTCTCGATGATCTTCGTAGATAGTTTCATGAGCTAACTTAAGAGAGTTTAATTATTTATTTAAAAGCTCAATCTTCTCCTTATAATTGTCATTCGTTTTATCTTGTTTAGCATGATTAATTGATGTTTCATCATAGTATTCATCACTAGAGTTGTCAACAAGTAAATCATCATCCACAAGCAAGTCATCTTCATCACTATTGAAATCAACATACTCGGGATGTGTTACCTTTGGACCTTTGGCCATGAAGCATCTTCCAACGCCTTCATTTGGTGAGTCGAATATGTCGTAGGAGTTGGTTGACACAAGTGCTAGACCGGCAACACCTTCATCTTGAGTATATTCGGAGTCGGAGTGATAGCTTCTCTCGGAGTGATTGTCGGAGTCGGAGCCAGATACCCATTCACCAACATGAGCTTGATGTATTCGCTTTGTGTAGCTCCTTGATGACTTGTCCTTCCTTTCCGAATCCTTGCTTCTCCGTGAGGGTCTTCGTTCATAACGATCATCTCTACTCCTCCTCTCTCTTGGTGGTGATTCTTCTCTTTTGCTCCTTCTTCTTGGAGAATCTTCTCTTCTTTTGTAGGGTGCCGTACACTCATTGGAGTAGTGTCCGGGTCTCCCACAATTGTAGCAATTTTGCTCTCGACTAGAAGATCTCTTGTCATTGTAAGACCTTGATTTGGAGCTTCTTTCTTTGCTTCTACTCTTGTAGAATTTGTTGAAGTTCTTCACCATTAAGCTCAATTCTTCATTGAAGGTTTGTTTCTCACTTGATGATGTGGGGGCTTCACTTGAGGCTTTGTAAGCACCACTTGACTTGTTGTGAAGTTCCTCCTTATCCTTGAGTGACATCTCATGAGCAACAATTCTTCCAATGACTTCCGTTGGCTTGAGATCTTTGTAGTTTGGCATCATTTGAATCAATGTGCACACGGTATCATACTTTCCATCCAATGCTCTTAGAATCTTTTTGATGATGAATTTGTCGGTCATCTCTTCACTCCCTAGGCCGGCAATTTCATTTGTGATAAGAGCAAGCCTAGAGTACATTTCAGTGACACCTTCACCATCCTTCATTTTGAACTTGTCAAGCTGACTTTGGAGCACATCCAACTTGGTTTCCTTGACGGACTTGGTACCTTCATGCATATCAATCAAAGTATCCCAAATTTCCTTTGCATTCTCAAGACGGCTGATTTTGTTGAATTCTTCGGGGCACAATCCGTTGAAGATGATATCACAAGCTTGAGCGTTGTATTGCAGCATCTTCAATTCTTCCGCGTTAGCTTCACGGTTCGGTTCTCTCCCATCGAAAAATCCACCTTGCAAGCCAATACAAATAATTGCCCAAACGGCGGGGTTATGTCCAAGAATATGCATTTTCATCTTATGCTTCCAACTAACAAAATTAGTACCATCAAAGTAAGGACCTCTACGGTGATAATTTCCCTCGCTAGACGCCATACTCTCCTAGGTTGTGAAACCAAGGCTATGACCACCAAAAGCTATGGAAATCAAAGCAAATGGAGACCAAAGCTCTGATACCACTTGTAGGACCTTGAAGTATGTCTAATGGGGGGGGGGGTGATTAGACTACTTGACCAATAAAAACTTAACCTTTTCCCAATTTTAGAGTTTGGCAGATTTTAGCTACTTTAGGACAAGTCAAGCAATCATCACACAATTCAAGCAAGCATGCAAAGAGTATATAGGCAGCGGAAATGAAAGCATGCAACTTGCAAGAAAGTAAAGGGAAGGGTTTGGAGGATTCAAACGCAATTGGAGACACGGATGTTTTTGGCGTGGTTCCGATAGGTGGTGCTATCGTACATCCACGTTGATGGAGACTTCAACCCACGAAGGGTAACGGCTGTGCGAGTCCACGGAGGGCTCCACCCACGAAGGGTCCACGAAGAAGCAACCTTGTCTATCCCACCATGGCCGTCGCCCACGAAGGACTTGCCTCACTAGCGGTAGATCTTCACGATGTAGGCGATCTCCTTGCCCTTACAAACTCCTTGGTTCAACTCCACAATCTTGTCGGAGGCTCCCAAGTGACACCTAGCCAATCTAGGAGACACCACTCTCCAAGAAGTAACAAATGGTGCGTTGATGATGAACTCCTTGCTCTTGTGCTTCAAATGATAGTCTCCCCAACACTCAACTCTCTCTCAATGGGTTTGGATCTGGTGGAAAGAAGATTTAAGTGGAAAGCAACTTGGGGAAGGCTAGAGATCAAGATTCATATGGTAGGAATGGAATATCTTGGCCTCAACACATGAGTAGTTGGTTCTCTCTCAGAAATGGTAAGTTGGAAGTGTAGGTTCGTTCTGATGGCTCTCTCCATGAATGAAGAGGAGGTGGAGGGGTATATATAGCCTCCACACAAAATCTAACCGTTACACACAATTACCAAACTCGGTGGGACCGAATTGTTAAACTCGGTCGGACCGATTTAGTAAACCTAGTGACCGTTAGTAATTTTCGGTGGGATTGACATGCATCTCGGTGAGACCGATTTGGTTAGGGTTAGGGCATAACGTAATCTCGGTAAGACCGATTACACAAACTCGGTGAGACCGATTTGGTAATAAGCTTTCCAGAGAGTTGGTCAGGTAAACTTGGTGGGACCGATTTGCTCTTTTCGGTGAGACCGAAATGTTACAAAAAGGAAACAGAGAGTTTAGATTGCAATCTCGGTGGGACCGATCGCTCACTTCTGTTAGACCGAAAGGTTACGAAGGGAAACAGAGAGATTGCAACCCCATCTCGGTGAGACCGAGATCCCAATCGGTAAGACCGATTTGCTTAGGGTTTGTGGCAGTGGCTATGACTTTTGGAATCGGTGGCGCTGGATAGGAAGTTTCGGTGTGACCGATTTTGGCTATGAGTTTAGGTCATTTGTGGAAGTGGGAAAGTAGCTGAGGGTTTTGGAGCATATCACTAAGCACATGAAGCAAGAGGCTCATTAAGCAACACCTCATCCCTCCTTGATAGTATTGGCCTTTCCTATGGACTCCATGTGATCTTGGATCACTAAAATGTAAAATGAAGAGTCTCGAGCTTTTGAGCTTGAGCCAATCCTTTGTCCTTAGTATTTTGAGGGATCCACTTTCATCATCCATGCCATGCCATTCATTGAGCTTTCCTGAAATAATAGTCTTGAATAGCATTAGCTCAATGAGCTATATGTTGTTATTAATTACCAAAACCACCTAGGGACAGTTGCACTTTCACAAAGTACGCTTAGTGAAATTCTTCAAGACTCATCTGGTCAAATTCCTCAAACTTGTTCATTTTGAAAACCTTCTGAGAACGCATATGACCTCTTCAAATTCCTCGCAACTATACTCTGTTCACAGGTACTCATGTCCGCTGCTGAATCACTAGGTTCTCATCAACTTAACTCATTTGCAGCGTTCCTCGAAGAAAATTTGCATACTTCTTTAGAGAATTCGATTGTTCAAATTCCTCAACTGAAGAATATGGCAGAAGGTTAGAAACCACAGAAAGGAGGAAAGAAGCCTGAGGTCATGACTGCGTTTGAAATACCTGAGAACATCTATGCTGACTATTGCACACCTGATGAGGCCAAGTTCGGAAAGGAGAACAAAAATCAGCGCAAGGTGCGCATACAGAGGATTGAAAGGAGATGGGCAAGAGAATGGAGGGAGTACAGATATGTAACTCCAAAGTACATGAAGAAATTCGCTCTAAATCCTCCATGCCCAAGAGCTCCATTGGCACCTGGTCAAGAAGCTGACCCCACCAGCATCAAGCGTGGTGAGGATTTTCCTGAAGAATGGGCCAAGCGCCAAGCCAAGTTGGCTAGACAAGCCAAAGAAGCAGTGAGGAAATTTAATGAAGACTCTGCTGCTGCTGCTGCCACAAAGGCCTCTGACAAGCCTAAAAAATCAATGGCAAAGAAGCCCGCTCACAAGCCAAGTGCTTCATCAACTGTGCCCTCACGGCCAAGTTCCTCAGCAATGCCCTCACGGCCAGAATCTTCAAAGCCCTCACGGCCAATTTCTTCAAAGCCCTCACGGCCAATTCCTCATGCTGCTCCTGCTCCTCCAAAGTCCTTAGTTGCTCTAGCAAAGTCCTCAACGCCTGTACATCTGGCCACATGCCAAAGGACTATAGGCATCTCTATTGCCTCTGGTGTCTCAGCGAGTTCCTCAGCTGCACCAAATTCTTCATCAGGCCCCACTCTGCTGAAGACAAAGGCCACTGCTGGACGAGGTCCTCGGCCTAGTCCGAAGAAGAAACAAGTTGCCTTCCAAGTTCCATCTGACGATGAAGTTGATGGTGATGAACTTGCAGAAATCATCAGAGACAGGCAAGAAAGGGCTGCTAGAGCCAAAGGCACAAATGTGCCACTACTTTTGGATCCCAAAATGATCCTCGACTACATTGATCTCTGGCACAAGGACCCAAACACTCCTATGCCTGATTTTCATTTGACTCCTAGCCAAAGTCACGTGCTGACCCATTTCATCAATGAAGAGAAATGGAAATTTGAGAAGGCCAGGCAAATCAAGAAGGCTCAGTTCAGGAAAGAGAAGTTCCTGAGGAACAATGTTGTCAAAATGACAACTGATGAACTCCTCACAATCCAGTCTGAAATCAAAGCCCTCAGCGATGACTTCAATGCTTATTATTCTGATTGGCAAGGAGCCAAAGTCAGGTTCGTTAAACTGAATGAGAAGTTCACCAATGTTGTAGCCCCATCGCAACAAGAAATTCCTCAAGCTGAAGCCTTTGTTCAGCAAACCGAAGAACATGCCAGCACCGCTGATGATTTTTAGCCTGCTGAAGAAAATGCTAGTTCCAGGGCTGATGACTCCATTCCAGCCGCTGAAGAAACTGCTAGGGCATCCACTAGTGGTGCGCCTGAAGAAAATGAAGAGGTCAGGGCAACTGCATCAGTTGCGCCTGAGGAAATACAAACAGATTCCTCAGCTCCTCCTGCGCCTACCCCAACTCCTACCCTTCCATCTGCATCAGATGTGAGAAAGACCAAGGCTGCAGAGAAAGCTGCAGTGAAGAAAAGGAAAGCTTCATCTGCTTCAGATTCTTCAGCTCCGAAGAAAATGAAGACTATGACCAGCTCACTTGAGAATCCAATTGATGCTGTTCTGATTTCCACCATGCCATCAAAGGACCTTGTTCCTTATGGTGAAGAATATGTGATCCCTAGCGGATCTGATGAAGAAAATCATTCTGCTGCTTCGTCAGAGCAGATTGATGAAGAAATTGAAGTGGATGCGATCCCTTCAACACCTGTTGCTTCCTCTCCCATGCCTTAGTTCACAGCTGAAGAGGCTGGCGTTGAAGAAATTGAAGATGAAGACGTGGATATTGGATGCACCACGCTTGTGATGAATGATGACTTTTGGGAAAGTCAGCATCCCAATTCTCCACACTTCACCCCACTATAGCAAATACCTCAGTCCCCTGCACCAACCGTTCAAATGGGCTCTGAAGAAACTCATCCCACCTCGTCTGTGCATGAAGAAATTCCAGCCACTAGTGCTGAAGAAACTGCTGCTGCTGATACCTTGAACATGCAGACTGCCACTGAAGAGGAACCAGAAATTCCTCAGCCTGAAGAACCGGAGATTGTGATTCCTGAGGTTGTGATGCAACTCACTGACACTCCTGTGCCCAAGCCAAAGGATCCATTCTCAAAGAAGCAAAAGTTCAAGGCTGCTGATTTCTTCAACGAGCATGTGTTCTTCACTGACTATAATCCTATGATTCTGCTCGCATAAGGAAGAGGCATTTCTGGACTGCTAGTCAAGCAAATTTCTATTCCTCTGTGCTATTCGACAAAGACAAAGTCTTCGATCATGATTCATCATGTGGACATGGAATCTCTGCCGTGCTTCGAGCCAGTCCTCAGTGTTCTTCACGATGCTGGATTGCTGAATTTTTGCACTGACATCTGTGATTGGAATGAAGAACTCATTCTTCAATTCTTTGCGACGCTGCACATCACAGGAAATTCTGAAGATGTGAACTCATGGGTGCTGGACTGGATGTCAGAAAATACTCACTACAAGGCACCAGCAACTGAATTGCTTCGTGCCTTCCCACTCAGTCGTCCCCTTGATGGTGCTCGTTGCATCTATAATGAACCTGAGCTTACAAATCATTACATGCAAGTGTTGATGAAGCCTTTGAAGCTAGGGCAGGCCCCACGAACCAAATTCCTCGTTAAGGAATTATTGTATGTGCCTCGGACTGTCTATCGCATTCTGACGAAGACAATGAGTCCTATCAAAGGCCACGACTCAAATGATGAAGAAGTCGTTGGCATCATGAAGAATATGCTTTTCAACATCATTCATGGCGTTCCCGTCAACTTCCATGATTTCTTCATGAGGACTCTGGCAAATATTGCTATGTCACCATTTGAGCTGAAGCCTTATGCGCCATGGATTATGAGGTTCATCAGGACAAGGTCTTTACTCAACTACAAGGCTGATACTCTGAACCATGGTAGTTTCTTGCCTCCAATTGAAGTCCTCAAACGGACATTTTCCTCAGCTGATGGCAAAGGCAAGGCAACTGCTGTGATAGATGAAGGCATTCATCCATTGGATGGTCAATTTCGCAAGGCTGCATCCTACTCCACCAATGATGACTCTGCCACACATGATTCTGCCGCCAACACCTCTGCCAAGCAAATTCCTCAAGCCACAACACCCAGGGTGATGACTGATCGTGAGTTACTCCTCAGTCTTCATTAGAAGGTTGATCGCAATCATAAATGGGTCAAGCATCAGTTTGGTTCCATTCTTTACAACATGACCTCAACCCACAATGCAGTGAAGAAAAACCAATACTACCTCCATGAAACCTTCAACCGTACCTGGGCTGTTCTATCTCATATCTACAGCGCAGAAGATCTGAAGAGCATGGGTCTCAAGGAAGAATTTGACTGGTCTGCACCTCCACCGAAGAGATTCAAGAAGGTCAAGGTTCCTTCCTTGGTGGCCAGCTCCTATTCTTCATCGCACGCCACTGATGAAAATGAAGACTTGGACGACACTGCGGCAGGCCCTACTACGACAACCGACCCCGACAACGTTGGCGCTCCTCCATCAACTTGAATTTCTTCAGGGGCGTTAGTCCTCAATTTTGATCCTTTTGGTCATTCAATGACAAATGGGGAGAAATCTGAGTTAGTCTTCAAGCGGGTCTATTATATGGGCGTTTTTTTGCTAAGTTACAACTCTCGCTCTTCTGAAACTTTTATTGGATCGAGTTGTAATCTTAAAACCGATGGTGCTCTGATACTTTTGATGCACTGTGCTCTGATACTTTTGATGCACTGTGCTCTGATACTTTTGATGCGTTATTCTGCATGCTTGTACCTCGTTAATATTATTACACGCATGCTGAATTTCTTTAGGCACCATATTTCATCATGCATTTCAAATTCTTCATATTATATGTCAAATGCATGTATGAATTACAAGATATAGGGGGAGATCTCCATGATTCAACTCTTCAAGTGTGCATTGCTTCAAAAGAAAATTCCTCACTATGCACATCTTCAGGGGGAGTTCCTCTATATCTTGCAATCAAATTCCTCAATATCAGTACTTACACTTCATATGTTTATCCCCGTTGAAAACTTAACCTATATTGTCATCAATCACCAAAAAGGGGGAGATTGTAAGTGCATTTAGTGCCCCTTAGTGATTTTGGTGTATTGAAGACTTATAGATTAAGGGACTAATGTGTTTATGAGTGTACACATGTCTATAAGTCTATGAGGAGTTTGATATATACAGAGAAAGTCGACCCCTAAAAATGAATATCTTCGACTGAAGATTTTGGTATTCCTGAAGACTTTCATGAAGACTTTGAAAGTGAAGAAATTGGTGTGTCCATGAAGACTTGATATTCATGCAAGGAATACGAAGCTTGAAGACTTTCGTTTTCATAGTTTTGTTTTTCTCTTTCTTGAGTCATAGGAAACACCGTACTGTTAAAGGGGGTCGAGGAAATACTAAGGAAAAATTTCCATGTGATGCTCAACTCAAAATCCTACACCTACCAATCCCTTCGTCTGAAGCCATTGGAAATCTCATACAGTTCAGTCAAATTTCCTCAATGACAGAGACGAAGTTCTTCTGGTCGCTGAGGAATTTGTTCTAACTGAGGAGTTAGGAATTCGCCAGTGCGGATTGCCTACACAGTGAGGAACATGATAGCCCTGAGGAATTTGAGAGTCAAAATTCCGACCGTTGCTGTGCTGCGCGCCAGCTGTCCCAAAATATCTTATCCACCTAACGGTCATATCATTGAAGGGCATTTATGTCTTATCATGTCGGGCTTCTCCCTAGGCTATAAATAGCCGCCCCCTACAACCACTAGCTGGTTGGCTGCTCCGAGAGAAACTGACACTTGTCATTTGAGAGCAACCCATCCTCCGAGGACTTTGAGCGAAATCATCGAGTGAGGAAAATCCAAACCCAAACACCCACAAACCCAAAGTGATTGAGCATCACTGAAGAGATTGATCCTGCATGGATCTGATGCTTGTTATGTTTGAAGATTGTGCTTCTTCCAGATGGTTAGGCGTCAAGGTTTGCAAGTCGCCTGAAGACTTACCACGAGTGATTGGACGAGGTCTGTGTGACCTTAGTTCAAGGAGAATACGGTGAGGACTTGGTGTCCTGAGATGCGTGCTCAGCGACCGGGTGTCTGGGACTGTGTGTCCTCGAGTTTAAATACTCAGCCGCTCCAACCAGACGTACAACTGAGACAGCAGTTGGAACTGGTCTACCAAATCATTGTCTTCACCAACCTTACTAGTTCTAATTCCTCAACTCATTCATTTCCTCATTACTGTGTTGAGTGATTGTTCATATCTGTCTTTGAAGACTTTGACTGAAGACTTTCTCAATTTCCTCAGTTTAATTTCTTTAGTCTGTTTGTCTTCATCTTGTGTTATCCTGTGTTTACGCTTTCTGTACTCTGTGTTTGTCTTCATTTCATCATGATGACTATGTGTGTATTCTGTTATGCTTATTTCTGAGTACTTATTCCGCCGCAAGTAGTTCTTCGCTAAGGAATTTCCTCACCGGCAAATTCCTCAGTGAAGAATTCATAAAAATCGCCTATTCACCCCCCTCTAGTCGATATAACGCACTTTTAGGAGGCTGACTTCTGGGCCTACTAGGTTGACGATGACGCTGTCCTAAATTATTTTTGACGCGTACGCAAGGCTTTGTCAACTTAGTCAACACACAGCAGTGACTGTTGGATGTCCATCCAACGGCCGCTGTGCTTCTTCAATCTCTGATCTTCCTGCTCCAGCCGCCCAAACCAGCGCCGGCGGGACTGCCTGCTCCCTCCTCCCGTGGCTGGCTGTGTTGCCGCCAGGCCATCCCTCTAACCACCCACACATCATGTTATTTTCCAGCGACGTCAGCCTCACCCCGCAGCCGACCAATCAGCGCTTGTTCTCCCCTCAGCGTGGGCATCCGCTGCGGTGGCTTCGCCAGCTCCTGGTGGTTCTCTTCTTGGGCCCCGCCCTCGTCCACCCCGTTTGTGCTCTCGGCGCAGCGAGGTCAACATCGTCAACAAACAACAGCCATTTGAAGAGGCTGACAGTAGGGGGCCACACAGGAAAATGCCTCCTTATTACGCGCAAAATAATGATTCCTCCACCTGATAGCTGGGACCCACCGGAAGGCTGTATTTTGCTAAAAAACCTTCCCCCTGCTGTCATCTCGGACCCACCGGAAATGCCTCCTTATTACGCACAAAAAAATGAATGCTCCCGCTGCTAGCTGGGACTCACCTTGGTGGGAGGCTGACTTGTGGGCCTACTAAGTTTACGGGGACGGAGGTCTTTGTCAACTTAATCAATATGAATGACTCTAGCTCTAGTGATCGTACGATGTCTATCCAACGGCCGTAGTGCTTCTTCAACCTCTGGTCTTCGTGCTCCAGCCGCCCAAAGCAGCGCCGGTCATGCCGCGTGCTCCTGCCTCCCGTGGCCGGCTGTGATGCCGCGGAGGCCTCACCGCCCCCTACTACTCCCATCGCTGGCCAGGCCATCCCTCTATGCACCCACACCCCCTGTTATTCTGCGGCGACGGCAGCCTCACACCGCAGCCGAATGAGTGAACCCTCATACTCCTCTACGTGTGGGCATCCACTGCCGCGTCTTCCCCAGCTCCGCGTCGTCCCCTTCCTAGGCCTCGCCGTCGTCCACCGCCCTGGTGCTCTCGGCACGGCATGGTCAACATGGTCAAGGAATGGCTTTCGTCGGACATGGACTGTACGTGGAGAGGCTGACAGCTGGGTCCACGGCCACAGCAAGGAAGTGCCTCCTTATTACACGCAAAATAATTATTCCTCCACCTGACAGCGGGGACCCACCGGACGGGCCACCGTATTTCATGAAAAAAATGTCCCCCCTGTCTGCTGGGACCCACCAGCTACATCTTCGCACGCAAGGAAGTGCGTAAAAAAAACGATTCACCCCCCTGACTGCTGGGACCCACCAGCTACATCTTCGCATGCTAGGAAGTCCGTCCGGGAAAAAAAAAACGATTCGCCCCCCTGACTGCTGGGACCCACCAGCTACATCTTCGCACGCAAGGATGTGCGTCCGGGAAAAAAATGATTCGCCCCCCTGACTGCTGGGACCCACCAGCTACATCTTCGCAGGCAAGGAAGTGCCTGACAGTCGGGACCCACCTGGTCGAAGCGTACGTAGCGTTGTCATTCTGGTCGCGAACGTGTACGTACATACTGGTCGTTGTAGAGGCGCGCACGTGTCGTAGTAGAGGCGCGCACACTGCATGTACACGTACGTACAGCGGCCAGGGTGCAAGAAAGAAAATACGGCCACGTACGTACATACGGGCGGGGTCTCGAACGCCTACTCGCACATACGCACATGGCTGGGTCGGAACGGAGAAACAACGTCGTCGTTGTCGGTGTCAAAACCGGCGGATCTCGGGTAGGGGGTCCCGAACTGTGCGTCTAGGCGGATGGTAACAGGAGACAAGGGACACGATGTTTTTACCCAGGTTCGGGCCCTCTCGATCGAGGTAAAACCCTACTCCTGCTTGATTGATATTGATGATATGGGTAGTACAAGAGTAGATCTACCACAAGATCAAGGAGGCTAAACCCTAGAAGCTAGCCTATGGTATGATTGTTGTTCGTCCTATGGACTAAAACCCTCCGGTTTATATAGACACCGGAGAGGGCTAGGGTTACACAGAGTCGGTTACAATGGTAGGAGATCTACATATCTGTATTGCCAAGCTTGCCTTCCACGCCAAGGAAAGTCCCATCCGGACACGGGACGAAGTCTTCAATCTTGTATCTTCAAAGTCTTGGAGTCTGGCCGACGGTGATAGTTTGGCTATCCGGACACCCCCTAGTCTAGGACTCCCTCAGTAGCCCCTGAACCAGGCTTCAATGACGATGAGTCCGGCGCGCATATTGTCTTCGGCATTGCAAGGCGGGTTCCTCCTCCGAATAATTCATAGAAGATTGTGAACACCAGGATAGTGTCCGGCTCTGCAAAATAAATTCCACATACCACCGTAGAGAGAATAATATTTACACAAGTTCAATCCGTCGACGCATTTTGTGGCATGACGTCCCACCACAACCAAGCCTTTACTTGAATCATTTTTATTATTCCACCTCAGCGCGTTTAGCGAAGCGGTTTCCTTGGCACGTCTTGTCGAAGCAGAGATCGTGTCCCCTTATTCCGGGATTCTCATCAATACGGACGTGGGTAACCCAACCGCGCCCGTTGCCCAAGGCGAGTTCCAAACGGTCACGGGGACGACTCTTGGTATTCTCCCCCTTTATAATGAGACCAAGGCCTGTCCCTTTCCTTCGATCCTCAATCGAATCCGCCCCTCGCCCCGAGTTCCAACACCCAAGGCTCCAGATTCGGGCGCTTCGGACCTCCGACAATGTCCGGCTCCGACCTACAGGGCCGGTGGATGCCCTCTTCCATCACGGAAGAAGACGTGCTAAAGCTGAGAGACGCCAGGTACCTAACCTACGAGATTTCGCATAGGTTGCCCCGCCCGAGGGCAAGTCATTCCCACTCCCGAGACTGGTGAGTGCGTCGTGTTCATGTCTCACCTCCGTCGGGGTTTAGGCTTCCCGATGAACCCCTTCGTGAGGGGCCTCATGTTTTATTATGGGCTGGAATTCCATGACTTGGCTCCGGAGTCCATCCTCCACATCTCATCGTTCATTGTTGTCTGCGAAGCCTTCCTCCGCACTACCCCTCACTTCGGTTTGTGGCTCAAGACCTTCAACGTGGAGCCGAAGATGATCGAGGGGCGACAGGCAGAGTGCGGAGGGGCGGTTATAAGTAAGAGGGCCGATGCTCCATGGCCCGAGGGCTCTTTTCAAGAGGAACTCGGCTTGTGGCAACAGGAGTGGTTCTATATCACCGCTCCTAGGGGCAGCAGGCAGGTGCCGCCGCCCGCCTTTCGCTCGGGCCCTCTACAACGGCTGGCGTCATGGGTCAACAAAGGGCTTGACTGGGGTCCGTCCAAGGACGTACCAATATTGCAGGGCCGGATTCGAGACCTCCAAGAGAGGGAGATCAATCTGGTCGTAGTGACGCAGGTTATGCTGATTCGGCGTCTTCTGCCGTGCAAACATCGCCCCCTCCGCCTGTGGGAATTCAATCCGGAGGGACCGCGAGCTCTTCAACACTTCATGGGTACGACACCCGTGGAGATGTATAAACTATTCTTCGGATCACAAGAGATGTGTCTGGACTTGACCGAGGACACCGGCCTAAGCTGCAATCGCCCGAATACTCAAGTAAGTAGTCATGTGTCTGGACATACTGTCCATTTATTTATAATGGATTTGCCTTTTAACCAGCTATCCTTTGAACAGGAGTGGATAGCGCAAGCAAAACTGATACGGTGTCCGGCCCCCTCCCGGAGGCCACGTCGGATCCTGTGTTAGTCAAGATGCTGGAGGTTGCGCCTTCAGACGAGGGCGAAGGGGGAAAACAGGAAAACTAGCGCCTCTGCTAAGGAGGCTCTCAAAAAAGGGGGGATCGAGAATCCCTCCCTCCAGGGGGAGAAGAGGACCGCCTCCGTAGATCCGGAGGCCAAGGCCTCAAAGCGGGGGAAGAAATCTTCACCGGAGGGTCCTGTGCCAGGAGAAGCCTCGGCCGCACTATTTCCCCAAGGGAATCAGCCCTCCAGCGAGCCGTAAGTAAAAAAGGGGAGTTTTGTAATAAGGGACATCCCTGTTTTTGAAGGAAATATGCCCTAGAGGCAATAATAAAGTTATTATTTATTTCCTTATTTCATGATAAATGTTTATTATTCATGCTAGAATTGTATTAACCAGAAACATAATACATGTGTGAATACATAGACAAACATAGTGTCACTATTATGCCTCTACTTGACTAGCTCGTGAATCAAAGATGGTTAAGTTTCCTAGCCATGGACAAAAGAGTTGTGATTTGATTAACGGGATCACATCATTAGGAGAATGATGTGATTAACATGACCCATTCCGTTAGCCTAGCACTTGATCGTTTAGTATATTGCTATTGCTTTCTCATGACTTATACATGTTCCTGTAACTATGAGATTATGCAACTCCCATTTACCGGAGGAACACTTTGGGTGCTACCAAACGTCACAACATAACTGGGTGATTATAAAGGTGCTCTACAGGTGTCTCCAAAGGTACATGTTGGGTTGGCATATTTCGAGATTAGGTTTTGTCACTCTGATTGTCGGAGAGGTATCTCTGGGCCCTCTCGGTAATGCACATCACTTAAGCCTTGCAAGCATTGTAACTAATGAGTTAGTTGCGGGATGATGTATTACGGAACGAGTAAAGAGACTTGCAGGTAACGAGATTGAACTAGGTATTGAGATACCGACGATCGAATCTCGGGCAAGTAACATACCGATGACAAAGGGAACAGCGTATGTTGTTATGCGGTTTGACCTTTAAAGATCTTCGTAGAATATGTGGGAGCCAATATGGGCATCCAGGTCCCGCTATTGGTTATTGACCGGAAACGTGTTTCGGTCATGTCTACATAGTTCTCGAACCTGTAGGGTCTGCACGCTTAAGGTTTCGATGACAGTTTTATTATGAGTTGATGAGTTTTGATGTACCAAAGGAGTTCGGAGTCCCGGATGAGATCGGGGACATGACTAGGAGTATCGAAATGGTCGAGACGTAAAGATCGATATATTGGACGACTATATTCGGAGTTCGGAAAGGTTCCGAGTGATTCGGGTATTTTTCGGAGTACCGGAGAGTTACGGGAATTCGTATTGGGCCTCAATGGGCCATACGGGAAAGGAGAGAAAGGGCCAAAAGGGTGGCCGCACCCCTCCCCTTGGACTAGTCCGAATTGTACTTGGGAGGGGGGCGCCCCCTTCCTTCCTTCTCCTTCTCTCTTCCCTTTCCTTCTCTCCTACTCCTACTACATGGAAGGGTTCCTAGTTCTACTAGGAAAAGGGGAATCCTACTCCTGGTGGGAGTAGGACTCCCCTAGGGCACGCCATAGAGAGGGCCGGCCCTCCCCCTCCTCCACTCCTTTATATACGTGGGCAGGGGGCACCCCATAGACACACAAGTTGATCTACGGATCGTTCCTTAGCCGTGTGCGGTGCCCCCCTCCACCATATTCCACCTCGGTCATATCTTCGTGGAGTTTAGGTGAAGCCCTGCACCGGTAGAACATCATCATCATCACCACGCCGTCGTGCTGACAGAACTCATTCCCGACGCTTCGCTGGATTGGATCCCGGAGGACGTCATTGAGCTGGACGTGTGCTGAACACGGAGGTGCCGTACGTTCGGTGCTTGGATCGGTCGAATCGTGAAGACATACGACTACATCAACCGCGTTGTCATAATGCTTTCGCTTACGGTCTACGAGGGTACGTGGACAACACTCTCCCCTCTCGTTGCTATGCCATCACCATGATCTTGCGTGTGCATAGGAATTTTTTTGAAATTACTACGTTCCCCAACAGTTTTTATTTCTGAGGATAACCGAAGTTCTTACCTTGTAGTTCGGATCTCAGCCCTTCTCAGCAGAGCTCATCTTCGGGGGATCTTCGTCCGGAGATGATGGAGAGCGAAACGCCTCCATCTGCCGCACCGTCAGGCGGGGCGGACGACCCTGAGGTGTCGTCGCAGAGGGTCTCCCTGAGTCCGGCGGGGCCGGAGAGTTCGGCACCAACTTGTGTAGAGCTGAAGGATCTGCTCGAGAGGGCGTCTATCTCAGAAGATCACCGTACATTAATGAGTACGGTGATTGAAAGGATTTCATCCGCTGAGAGCGGGTTGCATGAGGCCGTCAGAAGTTTACTGACGGGGTTTGAGGTACGCAAAAATGACATACCTTTTGACAGTTTTGCACATAGAGTGCGCCCTGTATAGATAGTAGCCCCTAAGACTCGGTATGTTGTCGAAAGCGACAGCGTGCCGAGGATCATAATCTCAGTTATAAGATGTCGCCCTTCCTATGCAGGTGGCGGAACGTTCAGTGGCTAGCCGGACTGATAGAGTTGCCGAACTAAAGCGGCAACTCGACGTTGCGGATGCGGACATCGCGCTAGTCAATAAACGACTTGACGAGTCACAAGGTAGGTGGTTTCTCCGCGGTCACCTGGTAAGGGAGCTGATGCCCACACCTTACAACATGTATGCTTGATGCAGATGGCGCCGCTGCTATGGAGGACCTTCGGGTAGATCATTGCTCGAGCCAAGGAGCAAGCCAGAAAGAGTGATGCGGCTGCCTCGAAGGCAGCCGAGGAGCTAAAAGCCGAAAAGGCTGCTCACTGCCGAAGCAGGGAGGAGATGGCCGGAATGGCTGTGAAGCTGAAGGATGCTACCGACCGCTGTGAGGTTCTTGAAAGAGAACGTCGAGCGGGGCAAGAGGACCTGAAGAAGGCCACCGCCGAAGCCAAGGATGCCCGCTCTGCGATGAGGGCTATAAAGGAGGAGCTGCGTCAGGACGGAGACATTGCGGCTGGAAAGCCCTTTCTGCTGCGTAGGAAGTTCACGGATCCGAAGTATGCTCAGTTGGGCCAGTTGTGGGGTGCGGAGGATGCTTATATGAATTTGGCGGCGAGTGCGGCAGACGCAGTCGTGCACTTCCGAAGTCAGAAGGATCACGAAATGGAAGAGCTTTTTTGGTCTCAATTCCATAGTCCGGAGCGTCCCCTTCCGTTAACCGATCGGTTGGCTGAGTGGGATGAGCTGAATAGGCTGTCCGGACTTGCCATGAAGGATGTCGTGGCTCATCTGTGGCCGGAAAGGCCCAAGCCGAAGAGTTATTTTGGCTTAGTGCAGCAATTCCTTGATGCGGTGCCGCATATCAAGGCGATGAAGCGGTCGGCATGCATAGAGGGTGCACGGATGGCTCTTGCCCGTGTCAAAACATACTGGGCAGAGATGGATGCCACCGATGTTGCGTCCCGGGATTCGGTCAGAAGCCGATTACCCGCCGAGCACTATTTTGAGGAAGTCCTGCGGGGCGCTCGTTTAGTAGAGTCGCGGTGCTCGAAAAATGTTATGTTCAAATGACATGTATGATTTGTAAAACCATATTCATAATATAAGGGCTTTTTATACTTGTGCGTTCAAGTATTGAAATATCTCCTGTGCGGCCGTTAATGTATATGTATATATAACCTGAAAGATGGCAGTCTTCGGCTTCAGCCCCCACGCACATGGTGCGGGGGTGTTTGCAAAAAGGTGCATTTTCACACTTAATCCAACGTCTTGGTCCTGTGAGGGAGGTGGTAGCGTAACAAACTAGGCAACCGGACTATGATGCTCTATCACTTTCACTTAGCCATAGGAGTTCGAAGGTGGGGCTACGATATAGCCCCTAGGGGCACCGCGCTCTCCGAATTCGGGGCGCGTGTGTGCCTGACCGGGAAACGGTCCTTCGTCAAAGCGGAGGAATTCTGGACATTCCGGTAGTCGATCGAGTGGTTGACCAGTCTCTCGCTATATCATGACAGTCAGTTTTTGGCTTTCTCTACTGAGGTGCTCGCCAGGCCGAACCGGGGCACAATCGCAGTAGTTCTCCTGGTGCCGCGTTAGCCGATAAAACGGAACGTAAGGCAGCAAAACATAGGAGTCGGGCAAACACAACATTTGACCAAAGACATGATTCGGAGATGATGCATATAAGGCCTACCTCGAGACGCCGAACACTCCCTAAGGTATTCGGTCTTTATGAAGACGGGCAGAATGATGCCCTAAGCCCCTAGTGTCCAGGTACGCACGAACTCTTCTGACGCGGACGATGCCAAAACACCAGCCTCCTCCTCGGTTATGGTAAGAAACCAGGGGATGTGTATCAACAAGAGACAGTAAAAAAGGTTTACGCAGGGTCTTAATCTGAAAAGAATCCTTGCAATGGGTCCCTGCTGCACGTCTGCGCCTGTGTCTCCGTTGTGCTGTATCCTGGATGGGTGTAGCACGTTGTTCATTTGTAAAAGAGAAGAACTTAGTTTGAAAAAAGATCGTGCGAAAAATGTATTTAAAACAGAGTATGATTTAAGAAATGAATAAAATTGAGCTTTATTGGCTCTCATTCTTCGTTCGTGCAGCCCCTTGTAAAGGGGTACGCAGCTAGGAAGCCCCTTGTTTATTTATACCGAACTCGCCTAACCGCGTCCGAGGTCTGAATGACCTGTTTTAGGGGCTTTGATCAGCAAGGCCGGATTAGTGTGTGGCTGTCAAGGCAGTCTCACGTTCTTCCGCTGTCGAGGAACACTCGAAGTTTCCCTTCAATGAGATGATACCGCGTGGACCGGGCATTTTAAGTGTAAGAGACGCGTAATGCGGTATTGCGTTAAAGCGGGCGAAAGCTTCGCGTCCCAATAGTGCTTGATGGCTACTTTTAAATGGGGAGATATGTAAGATTAGCTTTTCACGATGGAAGTTGTCGGATTAACCGAACACAACTTCTAGTAGTAAGGAGCCCGTACAATTGGCATAAGGGCCTGGCGTCACTCCTTTAAAGGAAGTGCTGCTATGGCGAATTTTGGTAGGGTCTATCCCCATTCTGCGGATTGTGTCCTGGTATAGCAGGTTTATATCGCTGCCGCCATCCATTAGGACTTGTGTAAATTGTAGTCTGCCGATTATAGGATCCAGTATCAAAGCAGTCCATCCTGCGTTTTGGATACTCCTAGAGTAATCCTGATGGTTGAAAGTAATTGGTTTTGACCTCCAGTTTCGGGACTCCGCTGAGGTGGACCGTGTGGTGCATACTTTAGTAGGTGCCGCCCTATTTTTCCTTGTTATCACTTGAAGTGAATTCACTGTTTTGACTTCTTGTGGGAAGTTCTTTTGTTTTCCGGCGCTCTGGTTGTGAGGTTCGTCATCGTCCTCGTTTGGTGTGTCGAGCCCCTTGTGTTCGGCGTTAAGTCGGCCGGACTGCTTGAAGACCCAACAATCTCTGTGGGTATGGTTTGCAGGCTTCCCGGGGGTACTATGGATTTGACATATCCTGTCCAAGATTTTGTTTAGGTTGGATAGCTCGTCACTGTTGTCCTTAAGAGGCAGTGTTTTGTTGTTCGGCCGAGAGCTTTTGAACCCGGCGTTGACCGCCGTGTTCTTCGGGCCGTTTTCCTTAGTCGGGCACTGTTCTTTTCTGCGTCGTGGCTTCCCATTTCCATCCCTGACCTCGGATGTACTCGGGTCGCTGGTGCTGCGTCTTGCTAGCCAGCTATCTTCTCCCGCGCAGAAGCGGGTCATGAGGCTTGTTAGTGCGGCCATTGTCCTTGGCTTTTCCTGGCCGAGGTGTCTGGCGAGCCATTCGTCTCGGACGTTATGTTTGAAAGCTGCTAAGGCTTCGGCGTCCGGACAGTCGACTATTTCGTTCTTTTTAGTGAGGAACCTGTTCCAGAATTTGCGGGCTGACTCTCCGGGCTGTTGAGTTATATGACTTAAATTGTCTGCATCCGGAGGGCGGACATAAGTCCCCTGGAAATTTGCCCGAAACTCATCCTCGAGCTCTTCCCAACTTCCAATGGTATTTTCTGGGAGGCTTTTGAGCCAATGCCGGGCTGGCCCTTTGAGCTTGAGGGGTAAGTATTTTATGGCATGGAGGTCATCTCCTCTAGCCATATGTATGTGTAGGATGTAATCCTCAATCCAGACTCCGGGGTCTGTTGTTCCGTCATATGCCTCTGTGTTTACGGGCTTGAATCCCGCTGGAAATTCATGATCCAGTACCTCATCGGTGAAACATAGGGGGTGTGCGGTGCCCCTGTATTTGGGTGTACCGTGATTTTCGAATACTCGACGTGTTGTGTTGCTTTCTGGATCTTTCTTTCTTGGCCCATAGATGGACCTGACCGGGCCATCCTTTTTGCGAGGATCCTTATGTGGATCGTGTGCCGGCTTGTGTGCGGCGCCGCTTGCCGCTCTTAGCTTGTCATCTGGTCGTCTATCCGACCAGGCGGCCTCTTTGTTTTTTGACTGTGGGGGTTCTACGGCCTCCTCGTCAAATTCGGGCAACAGCTTGCGCTTCGGGTAGCTCTTTGCTTGGTGACTATCACCGTATTTGTCTGCGGTCTTGAGTACTTTGCTCCATCTCATTCTGAGTACGTCTTTCGCTGTTTTGAGCTTCCACTTCTGCTTCTTCAAACTTCTTGCAGTGGCGACGAGCTTTTTGTGGAGGTTCTTATGCTCCGGTGATGTGTCCGGCGTGAGATCGTCTGGACTGTTGTTTTCGCCGGGGATGGGTTGCTCGTCCAATTCATCCTGTTTGGACGGTTGCTTGGTGGCATGTTCGTCGTCCACTGGTTCGCCCTGCTCTACGGCTGGGTCTGTATGGGTGCTGTTGTTATCGAGGCGGGACTTCGGGCGGCGCTTGCGTCGCTGTTTTGGCTGTTTTTCGGGGAAATTATCCTTCGCCGCGTCCCGTTGTTCCTCGTTATCGCTTCCTTTGGGTGTATCCACCATGTATACATCGTGATTTGAGGTGGCTTTCCAGTGCCCTGTGGGCGCTGGTTCTTGGTCGTCTCCGGCATCGTCGTCCATACCGTCGATGTCTTCGGAGTCGAAATCTAGCATGTCGGTTAGGTCGTCGACAGTGGCTACAAAGTGGGTGGTGGGTGGGCTTTGAATTTCTTCGTCGTCTGCATCCCAACTGTCCTGACCGTAGTCCGGCCAGGGCTCTCCTGATAACGAGAGATACTTTAGCAAATTTAGGATGTCGCCAAAGGGCGAGTGCTAAAAGATGTCCGCAGCGGTGAACTCCATGATCGGCGCCCAATCGGATTCGATCGGTAGGGGCGCGGGAGGTTCGGAGTCCGGCACCTCGGAGTCACGAGCTTCACAAGGGACAGGGTCGGTATTCGGCTCCATCGCCGTAGAGGTAGCAGCCCCCGAGGCGGTGTCTAGCCACCCATCCTCGATCGACGCAGTCGGCTTCGAGTTAAGGGTCGGGGCGGACTCTTGTGCGGCCTCCAGGGCACTGTCCGGCAACAGAGCTCGATCATGCCCATCGTGACAGTGCGGCGCGCACGGCTGTGGCTCGAATCCATCGAAGATCAAGTCTCCGCGGATGTCGGCCGTGAAGTTCAAACTTCCAAATCTGACCTGATGGCCAGGGGCGTAGCTTTCAATCTGCTCCAGATGGCCAAGCGAATTGGCCCGCAGTGCAAAGCCACCGAATACGAAGATCTGTCCGGGGAGAAAAGTCTCGCCCTGGACCGTGTTGTTGTTGATGATTGATGGAGCCATCGGGCCTATAGGTGACGACACAGAGGAACTCTCAATGAAAGCACCAATGTCGGTGTCAAAACCGGCGGATCTCGGGTAGGGGGTCCCGAACTGTGCGTCTAGGCGGATGGTAACAGGAGACAAGGGACACAATGTTTTTACCCAGGTTCGGGCCCTCTCGATGGAGGTAAAACCCTACTCCTGCTTGATTGATATTGATGATATGGGTAGTACAAGAGTAGATCTACCATGAGATCAAGGAGGCTAAACCCTAGAAGCTAGCCTATGGTATGATTGTTGTTCGTCCTATGGACTAAAACCCTCCGGTTTATATAGACACCGGAGAGGGCTAGGGTTACACAGAGTCAGTTACAATGGTAGGAGATCTACATATCCGTATTGCCAAGCTTGCCTTCCACGCTAAGGAAAGTCCCATCCGGACACGGGACGAAGTCTTCAATCTTGTATCTTCATAGTCTTGGAGTCCGGTCGACGGTGATAGTTCGGCTATTCGGACACCCCCTAGTCCAGGACTCCCTCAGTCGTCGTGTTCATGGGGAGGCAACGGAATGCGTCGTGTTCATCAGGAGGCAACAGAACGTGTGGGAGCCAACCGGCTTGGACGGAACAGGCGATGGAAACGAGGCATGGTGTACCGCACAACGGAGGAAACGGACCTCCTACGTTCGGAACGGGGTCCTGTTGATCGGGAGGGGTGTGGCGTACCGCAAAACGGAGGAAACAGACCTCCTACGATCAAAACGGGGGTCATGTTGATCGGGAGGGGTGTGGCGTACCGCAAAACGGAGGAAACAGACCTCCTACGGTTGAAACAGGGGTCCTGTTGATCGGGAGGGGTGTGGCGTACCACAAAACGGACGAAACGGACTTTTGTTGGAGCGCTACGGTCGAAACGGGGGGGGGGGGGGGTGGCGAACCGCAAAATGGGACTCCACGGGATACTGTTCATCTCCACCGTCGACCTCCTCCAGCCTCCACGGGCTACCGTCGACCTCCTCCAGCCTCCACGGGCTCCTGTTCATCCAGCCTCCACCGCGCACTACTCCACCGGCTACTGTTCATCCACCCCTCCACCGTCTACTGTTCATCCAGCCCTCCACCATCTACTGTTCATCCAGCCCTCCACACCACGGGGTCCTGTTCAACCACCCCTCCACCGTCTACTGTTCATCTAGCCCTCCACACCACGGGGTCCTGTTCATCCAAAGGCAACGCCACAGCTCACTGTTCATCCACCCCCCGCCCCGCAATGCTCACTGTTCATCCAATCGATCGGCTTCAGTTAGCAGCAGTAGCGAAGGAATCGCTCCATCGGGTTCAGTTAACAGCCATCGATCGATCGCTCGGGTTCAGTAACACGTAGCCTGTAGTGCAATCGCTCGGGTTCAGTTAGAGCCCAACGCCTCGCTCGGGTTCAGTTAGAGCCAACGCCTCGCACACACACGCGTACCTGTACGAGAGAAACGTGCATCGCTCCGCCCCCGACCTCCCACCGTAACCGGCAACTCTCCGAAATTTTCCTCCCCCTCGCTTCTACCACGGTTTTTGCCATCATAGACGGCCCAAAGAATGTCATGCAGCTGCGTCTCCGGCCCGCCTAGGACGAAAATCCCATTTTCTGTCATGATTTTTTGTCATAGAAGTAGGAGCCCACCACATCTATGATGATACCGGGTTTTGTCACAATTATGGTCATAGAAGTGTCATATGTATGACAGTAAAAAATTTCGTTCAACCCAAAATGTCACGGATGTGTCTTTTTTTTGTAGTGCCACTTACAATCCTCTTCTGATGGCTGTCGTTCATTGACCGCGTTGATGACGTCGTACCTCCCGAGAGCACCAAGGTGGTGGACAACGGCATGACCTAGGAAGGGAACGACCCAGAGCCAGGGAATATGCAGAAGTGGATGCTGCTACTTCTTGAGCTTGCAGGGTTTTTCCCTTGAATAGGAAAGGGTGATGCAGCAAAGTAGAGATAAGTATTTCCCTCAGTTAGAGAACCAAGGTATCAATCTAGTAGGAGGTACAAGCAAGTCCCCAATCTATGCACCTGCACAAACTATCAAACACTTGCACCCAACGCGATAAAGGGGTTGCCAAACCCTTCACGGTCAACTGCAAAGGTGAGATCTGATAGAGATAGATAAAACTAAACAAAAGATAAAATATTTTTTTGGATTTTTTGGTTTATAGATCTGAAAATAAAAGATGCAATTTTTTAGATGAATATGATTTTATCCTCTAGAAACTCCTCAGTGCTCCTTAATGGTATACGAGGGAAAGTTTTTCACTGAAAAAAAGGAGTAAGGCAGGGAGATCCTCTCCCTTCTTCTCTTTGTTCTGGCAGCCGATCTTCTGCAATCCATTCTTAATGAGGCCATGAGAAACAAATTAATTGAACCTCCCATTGCAAGTCAGTCCTACCCTCAATTTCCAGTTATCCAGTATGCGGATGACACTATTCTTGTTCTCCCTGCCAAATGAGTGCAACTTGCTGTTGGGAAATGTTGCATGGAAAACAAAAAAAATCTACGCACATGCAAGATCTATCCATGGAGATGCATAGCAACAAGAGGGGAGAGTGTGTCTATGTACCCTCATAGACCGTAAGCGGAAGCATTTGTTAACGCGGTTGATGTAGTCGAACTTCTTTGCGCACCAACCGATCGAGTACCGAACGTACGACACCTATGCGTTCAGCACACGTTCAGCTCGGTGACGTCCTCCGCCTTCTTGATCCAACAATACAGCGAGGTAGTGGATGAGTTCCAGCAGCACGATGGTGTGGTGATGGTGGTGGTGAAGCTATCTCCGCAGGACTTCGCCTAAGCACTACAAAAATATGACCGGTGGTGTAAACGGTGGAGGGGGGCGCCACACACGGCTAAGACAATGTTGTGTTGTGCTAGGCGCCCCCCTCCCACATATATATAGGTGTGGAGGAGAGAGAAGCCAGGAGGCGCCCCCAAGTAGGCCGAAACCTAGTTGGGGTCCTCCCAAGTGGCGCCCCCTTCCTTATATAAGTGTGGGAGGAAGGAAGGAGGAGGTGCCCCCCCTTTCCTTTCTCTCTTGAGGAGGGAAAGGCAGGAGGAGCCACCCCTCCCCTTTCCATCCCCTAGGGCCGTCCAGACAAGGAGAGGGGCGCCCCAGCCCCCTAGTGGGCTGGTCTGTCCCCTCTTTTGGCCCATTAGGCCCATACACTTACCGGGGGTATCCGGAACCCCTTCTGGTGACCCGATGACTACCCGGTGCACTCCGGAACACTTCCGGTGTCCGAATACCATCGTCCTATATATCAATCTTTACCTCTCGACCATTTCGACACTCCTCATCATGTCCATGATGTCATACGAGACTCCGAACAACATTCGGTCACCAAATCATATAACTCATAAACATTATATCATCAACGAACATTAAGCGTGCGGACCCTATGAGTTCGAGAACTATGTAGACATGACCAAGACACCTCTCTGGTCAATAACCAATAGTGGAACCTAGATGCCCGTATTGGCTCCTACATGTTCTACGAAGATCTTTAGCGGTCGAACCTAATGACAACATACATAATTCCCTTTGTCCATCGGTATGTTACTTGCCCGAGATTCGATCATCGGTATCTTCATACCCAGTTCAATCTTGTTACCGACAAGTCTCTTTACTCGTTCTGTAATACATCATCTTGCAACCAACTCCTTAGTCACTTTGCTTGCAAGGCTTCTTATGATGTGTATTACCAAGAGGGCCCGGAGATACCTCTTCGATACTCGCAGTGACAAATCCTAATCTCGATCTGTGCCAACTCAACAAACACCTTCGAAGATACATGTAGAGCATATTTATGATCACCCAGTTACATTGTGACGTTTGATAGCACACAAGGTATTCCTCTGGTATCCAGGAGTTGCATAATTTCATAGTCAAAGAATATGTATTTGTCATCAAGGAAGCAATAGCAATAAAGTTGACGATCAATATGCTAAGCTAACGGATGGGTCTTGTCCATCACATCATTCTCCTAATGATGTGATCCCGTTATCAAATGACAACACACATCTATGGTTATGAAACCTTAACCATCCTTGATCAACGAGCTAGTCTAGTAGAGGCTCACTAGGGACACGGTATTTGTTTATGTATCCACACATGTATTTAAGTCTCCAGTCAATACAATTCTAGCATGAATAATAAACCTTTATCATGATTTAGGAAATATAATAATAACCATTTTATTATTGACTTTAGGGCATTTTTTCACCAGTCTCCTACTTGCACTAGAGTTAATAATCTAGTTCACATAGCCATGTGATTAACACTCATAGTTCACATCGCCATGTGACCAACACCCAAAGGGTTTACTAGAGTCAATAATCTAGTTCACATCGCCATGTGATTAACATCCAAAGAGTACTATTGTGTGATCATGTTTTGCTTGTGAGAGAAGTTTAGTCAACGGGTCTGTCACATTCAGATCCATATGTATTTTGCAAATTTCTATGTCTACAATGCTCTGCATTGAGCTACTCTAGCTAATTGCTCCCACTTTCAATATTTATCCAGATTGACACTTAGAGTCATCTGAATCGGTGTCAAAGCTTGCATCACGTAACTCTTTACGATGAACTCTTTATCACCTCCATAACCGAGAAATATTTCCTTAGTCCTCTTAGGTAACTAATGATAATTTTGACCATTGTCTAGTCTACTCCTGGATCACTATTGTACCCCCTCGCCAAACTCATGGTAAGGTACACAAATAGGTCTGGTACACAGCATGGCATACTTTATAGAACCTATGGCTGAGGCATAGAGAATGACTTTCATTCTCTCTCTATCTTCTGCTGTGGTTGGGCTTTGAGTCTTACTCAACTTCACACCTTGCAAAACAGGCAAGAACTCTTTCTTTGACTGATCTAATTTGAACTTCTTGAAAACTTTGCCAAGGTATGTACTTTGTGAAAGTCCTATTAAGTGTCTCGATCTATCCCTATAGATCTTGATTCCTAATATGTAAGCAGCTTCACCGAGCTCTTTCATTGAAAAATTCTTATTCAAGTATCCTTTTATGCTATCCAAAAATTCTATATCATTTCCAATCAACAAATGTCATCCACATATAATATCAGAAATGCTATAGACCTCCCACTCACTTTCTTGTAAATACAGGCTTCACCGTAAGTCTGTATAAAACCATATGCTTTGATCCCTCGTTAAAGCGTATATTCCAACTCCGAGATGCTTGCACCAGTCCATAGATGGATCGCTGGAGCTTGCACACTTGCTTGTAAATACAGGCTTCACCGTAAGTCTGTATAAAACCATATGCTTTGATCCCTCATCAAAGCGTATATTCCAACTTCGAGATGCTTGCACCAGTCCATAGATGGATCGCTGGAGCTTGCACACTTTGTTAGCACCTTTAGGATCGGCAAAACCTTTGCATCATATACAACTCTTCTTTTAGAAATCCATTAAGGCATGCAATTTTGACGTCCATTTGCCAGATTTCATAATTATAAAATGCAGCAATTGCTAACATGATTCGGACTGACTTAAGCGTCGCTACGGGTGAGAAAGTCTCATCATAGTCAACCCCTTGAACTTGTCGAAAACCTTTCGCGGCAAGTCGAGCTTTGTAGATGGTGACATTACCGTCAACGTCTGTCTTCCTCTTGAAGATCCATTTATTCTCAGTGGCATGTCGATGATCGGGAAAGTCCACCAAAGTCCACACTTTGTTCTCATACATGGATCCTATCTCAGATTTCATGGCCTCAAGCCATCTCTCGGAATCTGGGCTCATCATAGTTTCTTCATAGTTCATAGGTTTGCCTTGGTCTAATAACATGACTTCCAGAAGAGGATTACCATACCACTCTGGTGCGGGTCATGCTCTGGTTGACCTACGAAGTTTAGTAGCAACTTTATCTGAAGTTTCATGATCATTATCATTTGCTTCCTCTCTAGTTGGTGTAGGCATCACGGGAACGGTTTTCTCTGATGTGCTACTTTCCAATTCGAGAGGAGGTAAAGTTACTTCATCAAGTTCTACTTTCCTCCCACTCACTTCTTTCGAGAGAAACTCCTTCTCTAGAAAGGATCCATTATTGGCAACAAAGATCTTGCCTTCAGATATGTGGTAGAAGGTGTACCCAATTGTTTCCTTAGGGTATCCTCTGAAGACGCACTTCTCTGATTTTGGTTCGAGCTTATCAGGCTGAAGCCTTTTGACATAAGTGTCACAACCCCAAACTTTGAGAAACGACAGCTTAGGTTTCTTGCCAAACCATAGTTCATTCGATGTCATCTTAACGGATTTAGACGCTGCCCTATTTAATGTGAATGCGGCTGTCTCTAATGCATAATCCCAAAACGATAGTGGTAAATCGGTAAGAGACATCATAGAACGCACCATATCCAATAAAGTACTATTATGACATTCAGACACACCATTACGCTATGGTGTTCCAGGTGGCGTGAGTTGTGAAACAATTCCACATTGTTTTAAACGAAGGCCAAACTCGTAACCCAAATATTCGCCTCCGCGATCAGATCGTAGAAACTTTATTTTCTTGTTACGATGATTCTCCACTTCACTCTAAAATTCTCTGAACTTTTCAAATGTTTCAAACTTGAGGTTCATCAGGTAGATATACCCATATGTACTTAAATCATCTATGAAGGTCAGAAAATAACGAGACCCACCGCATGCTTCAACACTCATTGGACCACATACATCGGTATGTATTGATAATCCCCAAGTGCAGGGAATCACCATAGCAATTCCCAAAGGTGGAAGTGATAAGTATGGAATGTCGAACCCATAAGGAGCTAAAGGTAAGATCAAATATTCTCTCAAGTCCTATCTGCCACTGATACAACTCTACGTACACCGAATGTTTGCTTCCAACTAGAAATGGGAAATAAAACTACATTGTGGGTATGAAGAGGATAACTTTGCATGGTATCGGAGAGCTAAAATATAAAAGTAGGTGCTGCTATCATAAAGTTAGAATATATTACTAAATATTATAAATAGCGAGTGTGGAATAATGATGAGTCGGTGTGCGGAATTGTCCTAGGAAATTGTTAACAAGACCGGTGGTCGTCATTGCAATTTCATATGAGGGAGAGGCTTAAGCTAACATACTTTCTCTTCTTGGATCATATGCACTTATGATTGGAACTCTAGCAAGCATCCAGAACTACTAAAGATCATTAAGGTAAAACCCAACCATAGCATTAACATATCAAGTCCCCTTTATCCCATACGCAACAACCCCCTTACTCGGGTTTATGCTTCTGTCACTCAAGCAACCCCTATAAGCGAATTATGAACGTATTGCAACACCCTACAGCGGGAATCCCTCTCGCTTGCGCGACACGGAGGGCACAATAGGACAACACCAAAACAAAACATACAACTCATACTAATCTAGATCATCAATCAACCCAAAGACAAAGGATATCTACTCAAAACATCATAAGATGGCAACACATCATTGGATCATAATATGTGGCATAAAGCAGCATGTTCAAGTAGGGATTACAGCGGGGTGCGGGAGAGTGGACCGCGTAAAAGAGATGAGGATGGTGATGATGATGGTGATGTTGATGAAGATGATCACCGCGTGTCAGGACCCCGACTCAATGCCACATCGATCTAGCATGTAACACCTCATATCACTTTGCGGCCTCACGCACGGTATTCCGCGGGTGTCGCCTTACCTTTGCCTGGGACCGTTTGCGCCTTTTGGCACACGTATATGATAATGTCGCTAGCATCCATATGATAAGGAGCCCGGGCTGACATGGCTAGTTGTAAATCTAAAGTGGCACAAACTTACAGGGTCAGGCATCCATGACCCAACATCGAACGTGTCGGTCATCAGCGAGTGAATCCAGGCTGTAGCACTGGGCTAGCAGGACTCCGGTGAACCAGGCTATTGCGGGCTAACAGGACTCCGGTATTCATCGCATGACATTTCCCCGAAGGGACAGACACATGAACGAAGAAGGACACATGCCGGCCAGCCTGAGTGTTCTGGAGCAGTAGTAAGCTACCATGGCTCAGTGGAAGCACTAGGAGACATTTCCCGGTAAGAAAGGCTACTAAGAATAAACAACTAGATAGTCAGATCCCACACATAGCAATACACATTACACGTACGCAAAACATGCAAGTATGTGTTGTACAACATGGCATCACAGCATAACTCAACAACTCATATAGATAAAGGCTCATAAGGGCCATCATAGCATTTATTGCAAACATGGGTCACAGGACCCATCATACAGAGCATACAAGCAACAAGTGGAAGCATTACATGTCTGGGTACAGACATCTACAAATGAAAAAGGCTAAATAGCCTGACTATCTACAACATCCGATCAAGATCGTAGCTGAGGTACAAGCTACTTGTCGAAGTCCACGAGAACACTAGTAAGACCGAAGTCTCCGCTGCAAAAACATAAATAAAGCAACATGAGTACAAAGGTACTCAGCAAGACTTACATCAGATCCTATCATACATGCACTTGTATCAAGAGGGTAATGTGGGGTTTAGTTGCAGCAAGCCAGCTTTGACTCTGTGGCTATCCTGTTCTACGACTACCAGAACTTCTTTGAGGTGATATGGCGCACACGAGTCCACTAATCACCACACAATACACTACTATGGATTCATCCCCGTCTCCCTACGAGAAGGCCATCCATAGCACTCACACTTGTCTTGAGCATTTTAGAGTATCCACTTCAAGTTGTCTATGTACCATGTAAGCATCCAAGAAGTCCATAACCGCGGACCCGGCTATTCGAATAGATCATGTTAACCCTGCAGGGGTGTACTTCTTCACACACGCTCTCGCCACTTACCGCCATGTACACGTCATGTAACTCGGCAACCTTCAAGCGGAAGCCTAGCGAGGGTGTCGGCCACGACCTGACTAACCACACAAGACTCTAATCCAGGTTTATCGCCTATTCGGGTTCCATCTGCAAGGAGATCCGGCCGGGGTGTCGCTCACGGCCCCAAACGATGTGAGCAGGGTTCCCAAGCCCACCATCCGGGTGCCACTTGGTAGACTACTAACACTACCTATAAACACCAGAAACTAGTTGCGACTCCTGGATAGAGATCAAGTCGGTTAATAAGTCGAGAGAGTCAATTAATGATCCCAATGTGTGGTAGTATCGAGTCATTGGACAACATACATAGAACTCAGTGCTTAAGAACGGTTCCAGTGAGACAACCCACCATGTACTCCTACATGGCCTCTCACCGCTACCTTTACCAAATCGTGTTCACACACTTCACTCTCAGCATCAGAACATATCGTAACACTCCAATCCATTCCCAATGAATCAGACCTGACACAACTCTAAGCAATAGTAGGCATAGCATGGTGGGAACACAACATGGCTCAATCAACTCCTACACATGCTAGTGGGTTTCAACTATTTACTATGGCAATGACAGGTCATGCAGAGGAATGGGTTCAACTACCACAGCACAAAGTAGTAGATGAATCGTTGTTGTCCTAATGCAACAACTGAGAGCAGGAGCGAGAGGGTAAGATTGTATCAAAATTAACAAGGGGGTTTGCTTGCCTGGTAGATCAACAAGGGGGGCACTGCTCCTCAAACAGGTACTCTGGAACGGTTTCCGGAGCAGGACCTATCGAGAAGGAACGGTGTCGGCAATCAATACACAAGCATATGCAACAATATGATGCATGAACATGGCATGTAGATGTGATGCTGTTTGTGCTAATGCATCTAGCAATCATTTGGTTGAAGTTCATTTGAGCCAAGAGTTCAAATGCAACTCCAAATTAACTCTTTATAAATGCCATTTACATGTTTTCACTTATACAGTAGGTATAAGTTGGTTTGTCATGCATGAAACTAGTACAGATGGAAAGATTGCATTTTTCTGATAATTTTTCATATATAAATTATTTCAATCTGAGTTACGGTTGAATTTCTATGATTTTTTTGAAGTTTTGGGCATTTTCTAGAAATTCCTGAATAAGAATAAATCCACAAAATGAATAACTGCGTTAGCACTGCATCACTATGATGTCAGCAAGTCAGCTGCGGCTGACCAGGTCAAACCTGACCAGTGGGGTCCACTGGTCAGTCACACTGTGCTGTCTGGGTCACCGACAGGTGGGGTCAGGTCAACGGACACATCAGCAAGTCAACCCTGACGCGTGGGTCCCGCTGGATTATAAACTAATTTAAACAAAAATTAAACTAGAGTTAATTAGGCGTAGGGCCCAGCTGTCGGTGTCACTGAAGGGGTTGATTAGCGGCGCCATTAGCCGCTAATGACGCTGCCACATCGACATGGCCGGAGTTCAGCCGCCGGCGAGGTCAACGACGGTGGAACGGCTTGGATTTTGCCCTCCGGCGACCAAACCCCGCGCGGAGGGGCTCTGTGGGTTCCTGGCGCTCATGCACATCCGGCGGAGGCGACGGGAGGTTGCGGGGGCGGCGGAGCTCGCCGGAGCTCGGTTCGCGGCGGCGGCCGGAGCTCGGCTCGAGCGGGCGCAAGGCTACAGGGTGCGGGGAGGCAGGGGAGAAGGGGGAATCGATGCAGGGGCTCACGACGGACCCGATGGCGTCGACAGCGAGCTCGGGGACGGCCGAACGGCGACGTGCGGGCGGTGGAGATCCACGGTGGCCGGCGGTGAAGAAGACGATGGTGGCGGCGATGGAGCGCTTCCCTGGTCACTTGGCTCGTCGAGGACGATGCAGGCGACGAGGCGGAGCTTCTGGACTTGGGCGGAGGGCGAGGAGGTGTCTCTGGCCGTGGCAGCATCGAGCGGCGCGAGAGAGAGAAGGGGAGAAGCATGGGAGAGAGAGAGAGCGGTCCAGGAGGGTCCAGGCTGCTGCGTGGCGTCTCCAGGGGGTTGACGAAGCGAGCAGGGAGGCAGGAGGAGGTGGAAGCATGAGGTGGCCATGAGTGCGCGTGCAGGCGACACGTCGGTGTCCTTCTGGCGCAAGGAGGAGGGCGACTGGCAGCGGTGGTGGGCTGGGCCAGCTCCTGGGCTGCACAGTGCTGGGCCTGTGGGCTGAAGGTAGGCGCTAGGTAAGTTTCTCCCCTGTTTTGTTTTTCTTTTCTATTTCTGTAATTTTTGTTTCTGATTTAGTAAAATACTTTATCAATTTGTTTGCCTCTGATTATTTTTGTAGGAACTAGTTGGATTAATCCAAAGCCCCACACCAAAAATCAGAGATATTGGACATATATTAAATATATAACTAATATATATCCAATGCAAATATTTATGCATTAATTCCAAATGCCCAAAATAAATAATTATGAGCTCCTAAAAATATTGGTTTGATTTTTATCTCTGCCCAATATTTTCAGAGAGCAACATGAACATTTCTTGGACCTTTTTGGAGCAATTTTTATCTGGGTCATTTTCAGAAATGATTCTGAGGGTTTCACAAATCCTCATTTCAAATTTAAATGGAATTTAAACATGATGCACAATGACTAACTAGTCTAGGTCATACCAGAACTAGGGATGTGACAACTCGCCCCAACTTGAAAGAATCTCGTCCCAAGATTCAGGGGTCGACGGAAAGAAAGCGGGGTACTCTAGTCGAAGACGATCTTCTCACTCCCAAGTAGCTTTTCTCTCGGAATGATGAGACCACTGAACCTTGAGAAACTTGATGTTATGACGTCGAGTGACACGCTCTGATTGATCAAGAATGCAAACCGGGTACTCTCGGTATGTGAGGTTATCTTGGAGATCAAGCGTTTCGTGGTCCACTCCACGGATGGGATCCGAGAAGCAACGCCTGAGTTGAGAGACGTGGAAGACATCATGAACTCGAGAAAGATGTGGGGGTAGTTCCAACTGGTAGGCAACCTCTCCTCGTTTAGCGAGAATGCAAAAAGGACCAATGTAACGAGGAGCCAACTTGCCCTTGATACCGAAACGATGGGTACCCTTCAAAGGAGTGACCCGAAGGTAAGCTTTGTCGCCAACTGCATAAGTCATATCCTTATGATGACGATCATACTAGATCTTTTGACGAGACTGGGCTGTTTTCAAATTCTCACGAATGATGCAAACTTGCTCTTCTGCCTCCTGGATCATGTCTGGTCCAAAGAATTGTCTTTCACCGGTTTCTGACCAGTTCAAAGGTGTTCAACATCTTTGTCCATAGAGAATCTCAAAAGGAGCTTTCTTGAGACTGGATTGATAGCTATTGTTATAAGCAAACTCGGCAAAAGGAAGACATTTCTCCCAATCCATACCGAATGAGATAACGCAAGCTCTAAGCATGTATTCGAGAATTTGATTGACTCGTTCCACCTGACCACTTGATTGAGGGTGGAAAGCAGTACTGAAGGAAAGATGGGTTCCAATGGCAGTTTGGAAACTCTCCCAGAAATGAGAAGTGAAAAGACTGCCATGGTCTGAATTGATCTCTAGTGGAACACCATGAAGTGACACTATTCGAGAAATATATAAGTCAGCGAGCTGACTAGCAGTGATACTCTCTCGAACAGGTAGGAAGTGCGCCACTTTGGAGAGACGGTCAATGACTATGAAGATAGCGTTATTCCCTTTCTTGGTCCTGGGAAAGCCGGTGATGAAGTCCATACCAACTTTATCCCATTTCCATTCAGGAATACCTAAAGGCTGAAGGGTGCCAGCAGGTCTTTGATGCTCTGCCTTAACGCGATGACAAACGTCACAGTTAGCGATAAACTGAGCAATTTCTCTCTTCATCCTAGTCCACCAGAACCTCTGGCATAGGTCCTGATACATCTTAGTACTACCGGGATGAATCGTGAGAGGAGATTCATGAGCCTCCTTAAGGATCAGTTGCCGTAGATGTTGCTTCTTGGGAACCACCAAACAGTTCTCGAAGAAAACAACACCTCGATCATCAACAGAGAAACTACCAGCAGCTCCCTTCTTCACGTTATCCTTGATTCGAGAAATACCCGTATCATACTGTTGGCTAGTTATGATCTGATCCTCAAGAGTAGGTTTCACCACCAAGGTAGAAAGAAATCCATGAGGAGCAATGTGAAGGTTAAGCTTACAGAATTCCTCATGGAGAAGTGGTTGGCCTTGCTGCAACATAAGATTGTTGCAATAGGATTTACGACTTAGCGCATCAGCCATGACATTGGCTTTGCCTGGGGTGTAGGTAATCCCTAGATCATAATCTGAGATCAACTCCAACCAACGTCTTTGCCTAAGGTTCAAATCTGGTTGGGTGAAGATATACTTGAGACTCTGGTGATCGGTGTAGATCTCGCAACATTTACCAAGAAGGTAATGTCGCTAGGTCTTGAGTGCATAGACTACGGCTGCAAGCTCTAGATCATGTGTAGGATAATTCTCCTCATGTGGATGCAACTGTCGAGATGCATAGGCAATCACATGACGATCTTGCATAAGAATGCAACCTAGTCCCTGTCGTGAGGCATCGTAGTAGATAACGAAGTCTTTAGTGAAATCCGGTGGCACAAGTATGGGAGCAGAAGTCAGGCGTCTTTTCAGTTCCTGGAAACTGTACTCACACTGCGGGGACCACTCAAACTTTTTATCTTTCTTGAGAAGTTCCGTGAGGGGTTTAGCTACTTTGGAGAAGTTTTCAACAAAGCGGCGACAATAGCTGGCTAGACCAAGGAAACTCCTAACTTGTTTAACAGTTTCAGGTGGAGTCCAATCAAGAACGGCCTTAACTCTCTCGGGATTGACAGCAATGCCCTTACCAGATATCACGTGGCCTAGGTAGGTCACTTCTGGCAACCAAAATTCACACTTGGAGAACTTGGCATAAAGGCGATGCTCTCTGAGTTTCTCTAAGACAAGTCTAAGATGTTCGGCATGCTCTTCCTCGTTCTTCGAGTAAATAAGAATATCATCAAGGTAAACCACGATGAATTTATCTAAGTACTCCATGAAGATCGAGTTCATCAAGCGAGAGAAGGTAGCTGGGGCGTTGGTTAGACCGAAGGACATGACGGTGTACTCATACTGGCCATAACAAGTGACAAAGGCTGTCTTGGGGATGTCCCCGTTCTGATCTTGATTTGGTGGTAGCCTAACCTCAAATCCATCTTGGAGAAGCCTGAGGATCTAGCGAGCTGATCATACAGGTCGTTGATCCTGGGGAGCGGATATTTGTTCTTTATCATGACCAAATTAATGGGACGATAATCTACAACCATCCGGTCCGTACCATCCTTCTTCTTGATGAAGAGGACGGGGCAAGCCCAAGGAGAAGAACTAGGACGGATGAAACCCTTTTGCAAGGACTCATCAAGTTGTTTATTAAGCTCGGCTAGTTCTAAGGGTGCCATCTTGTAAGGTCTCCTAGAGATTGGAGCAGTTCCTGGGATAAGATCTATGACGAACTCTACATCTCTATCAGGTGGAACACCTAGCAGTTTCTCTGGAAAGACATCCGAGAAGTCACGGACTACTGGGATATCTTCAAGGTCTAGAAGAGGGCTGGCATTAAGAGAATAGAGCTGACGCCTTGCAACTCTAGTGGAGACAGTGACTATCTTGCCAGACGGGTGTGTAAGCTGAACGGACCTAGTGTAACAATCAATCTTGGCATAATGAGCTGTCATCTAGTCCATACCCAAGATGATGTTAATATCTGTAGACTTGAGGGCTATAAGTGATGCGAGGAATACATGTCTGTCTACAAGGATTTCGTTACCATGGCTTACACTAGAAGTTTGCCATTTGGATCCAGGAGTTTGAATGACTAGTGGAGAGGGCATATCACAAAATGACATGTTGTGCAAGTTAGAATAGCTTTCAGAAATGAAGGAGTGAGACGCTCCAGTATCGAACATAACCGATGCTGGATGACAGTTGACAAGGAGTGTACCAAGATCGACATCTGGATCATCATGAGCGTCTTTAGCTGAGATGTGATGCACAAGTCCAAGTTTAGGGTGAGCTGACCTGGCACTAATCATCTTGCCTGATGGCTTACCATGGCCAACAGACTTCTCGGGCTGGGGTGGAGCAACTCTGGTCTGAGTGCAAATACGGGCAATGTGGCCTGGCTTCCCGCATGTGAAGCAAGTCCCTGAAGTTGGACATGGACCCGCATTGACAAGCGGTCTACCAGTAGGCCTGGGTGGAGTATACGACTGAGCTGGATAAGGTGCCACATAAGATGGCCTCGGTACATATCTGGGTGGAAGAGCGGAGTTCAGAACCCAAATCTGGCGCTTTTGAGAACTAGAACCGGAGGAAGATCCCAAATCACGGGTGTGCTTACGAGACTCCTCGTAAGTGAGCTGGGCTGTCTCTGCATTAATGGCCTTGTTCACAAGAGCTTGGAATGTATCACAATGGTGTAGATGGAGATCACGACGCAACTTGGGGTTGAGACCCTTCCGGAACCTAGCCTGCTTCTTGGCGTCCGTGGACACCTCTTCTGAAGCATAGCGGGCGAGGTTCTCAAACTCTCTACTGTAAGCATCAACAGCCATCTTACCCTGGGTGAAACTACAGAACTCTTCTCTCTTGCGGTCGATGAGGGCTTCAGGAATGTGATGCTCGCGAAAAGCCTCAATGAAATCTCTCCAGGTAGGAATCTGACCAGCTGGAAGCATGGCCTCATAGTTCTGCCACCAAAGACTAGCAGTACCTTCCAGGTGGTATGTGGCATAGGTGACCTTGTCATCTTCAGCTACGTTCGCAGAACGGAGCTTGTGTGCGATGCTACGGAGCCAGTCATCTGCATCGAGTGGCTCGATGGAATGATGAAAGGTAGGTGGGTGCAAGCGAATGAAGTCATGAATGGTTACAGACCCTTTGAACTGATGTGCGGTGTTCTCCTCGATACGTGCCAACAAGCGATTAGACTCACACTTGTTCCTCTCCATCTCTAACATGAATTCTGTCAACGAAGGTTGATCTGGAGGATCCTCATCCCTACCATCTCCATGGTTCTGGCTACGAGCAACAGAACTTCGCTTAGCTGATGACATCCTGAGAAACGAAACCAAGGACAGAATCAGCATCAACTATAGACTATAGAATGTAGGACAAGGAAATTAGTAACTCTCGAACTCCTAGGGCAATTCCGGCAGCATAATGGCAGTAAAATGCTCAGAATGAGACATCCTGCTAAAATGGGGTAGTAACATACTCAACATCACCACTTGAGGTTCTGAGATCATACTAAACAGGCTACACCGGAAGTACGCGAAACTGGGGTATGACTCTGGTCAACCAATCCTATGGGACTACGGAGTAGTAACACGTGATCCTGATAGATGGAAGAGAAAGCCTAGTTCCTTAACCCCGCAGGAAAGATAGGATGACTTCGATCAGAAGGCCATGAGGTATAAGGAGTAAAAAGAGCCTTACGTTCTTTCCCACAATCAATTCCCTTACATAACTAAAGAATTTCTAGACTCAACTTCGACCAGTTTGGCTTGGTAATCCTACAGGCAGTCAGGCTCTGATACCAAAGCTGTCAGGACCCCGACTCAATGCCACATCGATCTAGCATGTAACACCTCATATCACTTTGCGGCCTCACGCACGCTGTTCCGCGGCTGTCGCCTTACCTTTGCCCGGGACCGTTTGCGCCTTTTGGCACACGTATATGATAATGTCGCTAGCATCCATATGATAAGGAGCCCGGGCTGACATGGCTAGTCGTAAACCCAAAGTGGCACAAACTTACAGGGACAGGCATCCATGACCCAGCATCGAACGTGTCGGTCATCAGCGAGTGAATCCAGGCTGTAGCACTGGGCTAGCAGCACTCCGGTGAACCGGGCTGTAGCGGGCTAACAGGACTCCAGTATTCATCGCGTGACATTTCCCCGAAGGGACAGACACAGGAACGAAGAAGGACACATGCCGGCCAGCCTGAGTGTTCCGGAGCAGTAGCAAGCTACCATGGCTCAGTGGAAGCACTAGGAGACATTTCCCGGTAAGAAAGGCTACTAAGAATAAACAACTAGATAGTCAGATCCCACACATAGCAATACACATTACACGTACGCATAACATGCAAGTATGTGCTATACAATATGGCATCACAGCATAACTCAACAACTCATATAGATAAAGGCTCATAAGGGCCATCATAGCATTTATTGCAAACAGGGGTCACAGGACCCATCATACAGAGCATACAAGCAACAAGCGGAAGCATTACATGTCTGGGTACAGACATCTACAAATGAAAAAGGCTGAATAGCCTGACTATCTACAACATCCGATCAAGATCGTAGCTGAGGTATAAGCTACTTGTCGAAGTCCACGAGAACACTAGTAAGACCGAAGTCTCCGCTGCAAAATCATAAATAAAGCAACATGAGTACAAAGGTACTCAGCAAGACTTACATCAGATCCTATCATACATGCACTTGTATCAAGAGGGTAATGTGGGGTTTAGTTGCAGCAAGCCAGCTTTGACTCTGTGGCTATCCTGTTCTACGACTACCAGAACTTCTTTGAGGTGATATGGCGCACACGAGTCCACTAATCACCACACAATACACTACTATGGATTCATCCCCGTCTCCCTACGAGAAGGCCATCCATAGCACTCACACTTGTCTTGAGCATTTTAGGGTATCCACTTCAAGTTGTCTATGTACCATGTAAGCATCCAAGAAGTCCATAACTGCGGACCCGACTATTCGAATAGATCATGTTAACCCTGCAGGGGTGTACTTCTTCACACACGCTCTCGCCACTTACCGCCATGTACACGTCATGTAACTCGGCAACCTTTAAGCGGAAGCCTGGCGAGGGTGTCGGCCACGACCTGACTAACCACACAAGACTCTAATCCAGGTTTATCGCCTATTCGGGTTCCATCCGCAAGGAGATCCGGCCGGGGTGTCTCTCACGGCCCCAAACGATGTGAGCAGGGTTCCCAAGCCCGCCATCCAGGTGCCACTTGGTAGACTACTAACACTACCTACAAACACCAGAAACTAGTTGCGACTCCTGGACAGAGATCAAGTCGGTTAACAAGTCGAGAGAGTCAATTAAGGATCCCAATGTGTGGTAGTATCGAGTCATTGGACAACATACATAGAACTCAGTGCTTAAGAATGGTTCCAGTGAGACAACCCACCATGTACTCCTACATGGCCTCTCACCGCTACCTTTACCAAATCGTGTTCACACACTTCACTCTCAGCATCAGAACATATCGTAACACTCCAATTCATTCCCAGTGAATCAGACCTGACACAACTCTAAGAAATAGTAGGCATAGCATGGTAGGAACACAACATGGCTCAATCTCCTACACATGCTAGTGGGTTTCAACTATTTACTATGGCAATGATAGGTCATGCAGAGGAATGGGTTCAACTACCGCAGCACAAAGTAGCAGATGAATCGTTGTTGTCCTATGTGTAAAATAAAGCCCATAAACATCCAAAATGGAACAATAAAAAATTATAGATACGTTGGAGACGTATCACTGGGGACTTATCAACAACCTCCGGTGACCCCTTCGGTGTTAGTAGGGGCTGGTATAATTTCCAGATCTGCTGGAGTACCTTGTTTAGTACCGGCACTACATAATGAATGTTTGCCTAAGGATAACTATACAACTAATCCCCCCCCCCCCCGAGTCCTGGATTGAGAGTTATGAGTTAGCCATGGGGATGCTGGATGTCAATGATGCTATGTGTTCTAAGTACTTCACCATGATGTTGGACGGGCCAGCTGAGACCTGGTTAAAAGGATTACCCGCCAATTCCATCAATTCATGGGCAGAGTTGAAAGCACATATCATTTAGAATTTTAAAGGAACATTGATACGTCCATTTTGCATCATGCTTTTATATCAATATTTATTGCATTATGGGCTGTTATTACACATTATATCTCGATACTTATGGCTATTCTCTCTTATTTTACAAGGTTTATCATGAAGAGGGGGAATGCCGGCAGCTGGAATTCTGGCTGGAAAAGGAGCAAACGATGGAAACCTATTCTGCACAACTCCAAAAGTCCAGAAACTCCACGAAACATCTTTTTGGATTTATTAAGAATTATTGAGCAAAAGAAATACACCAGGGGGCCCACATCCTGTCCAGGAGACAGGAGGGCGCCCCCCCTATAGGGTGCACCCTCCTATCTCTTGGGCCCCCTGGTGGGCCTCCAGTGTCCATCTTCTGCTATATCAGAGCTTTTACCCTGGAAAAATTCATGGGCAAGCTTACGGGACAAAACTCCGCCGCCACGAGGCGGAACCTTGGCGGAACCAATCTAGGGCTCTGGCGGAGCTGTTTTGCCGGGGACACTTCCCTCCGGGAGGGTGAAATCATCACCAACGTCATCACCAACTATCCTCTCATCAGGAGGGGGTCAATCTCCATCAACATCTTCACCAGCACCATCTCCTCTCAAAACCCTAGTTCATCTCTTATATCCAATCTTGTATCAAAACCACAAATTGGTACCTGCGGGTTGCTAGTAGTGTTGATTACTCCTTGTAGTTGATGCTAATTGTTTTACTTGGTGGAAGATCATATGTTCAGATCCATTATGCATATTATTACTCCTCTGATTATGAACATGAATATGCTTTGTGAGTAGTCACGTTTGTTCCTGAGGACATGGGTGAAGTCTTGCTATTAGTAGTCATGTGAATTTGGTATTCGTTTGATATTTTGATGAGATGTATGTTGTCTTTTCCTCTAGTGGTGTTATGTGAATGTTGACTACATGACACTTCACCATTATTTGGGCCTAGAGGAAGGCATGGGGAAGTAATAAGTAGATGATGGGTTGCTAGAGTGACAGAAGCTTAAACCCTAGTTTATGCGTTGCTTCGTTAGGGGCTGATTTGGACCCATATGTTTAATGATGTGGTTAGGTTTACCTTAATACTTCTTTTGTAGTTGCGGACGCTTGCAATAGGGGTTAATCATAAGTGGGATGCTTGTCCAAGTAAGAGCAGTACCCAAGTACCGGTCCACCCACATACCAAATTATCAAAGTACCGAACGTGAATCATATGAGCGTGATGGAAACTAGCTTGACGATAATTCCCATGTGTCCTCGGGAGCTCCTTTCTCATTATTAGAAATTGTCCAGTCTTATCCTTTGCTACATAAAGGATTGGGCCACCTTGCTGCACTTTACTTATTTTATTTACTTATTACTCGTTACTATTTATCTTATCACAAAACTATCTATCACCTACAATTTCAGTTCTTGCAGAGAAAACCTTACTGAAAACCGCTTATCATTTCCTTCTGCTCCTCGTTGGGTTCGACACTCTTACTTATCGAAAGGACTACGATTGATCCCCTACACTTGTGGGTCATCAAGACTCTTTTCTGGCGCCGTTGCCGGGGAGTGTAGCGCTTTTGGTGAGTGGAACTTGGTAAGGAAACATTTATATAGTGTGCTGAAATTTTCTGTTACTTGTCACTATGGAAACTAATTCTTTGAGGGGCTTGTTTGGGGTATCTTCACCCCAACCATAACAGCAAGGAGTTTCTCCTCAACCTACTGAACTTTATGAAAATATTTACTTTGAGATTCCTTCGGGTATGGACTTGACTCTGAGATAGTAGCTACTTTCTGTCAATCTTTTGCTACTCACGTTGACCTCCCTAAAGAGAAGTGGTTTAAATGTAATCCTCCTGTTGAAGTGAAAGTAGTTGCACCTATTACAGTCGAAGAAAAGACTATTACCTATAGTGATCCTATTGTTCCTATTGCTTATGTTGAAAAACCTCCTTTTCCTGTTAGGATAAAGGATCATGCTAAAGCTTCGACTGTTGTTCGTAAGAGTAATACTAGGACTTATACACCTCTGAGCAAATTAATGTTGAACCTAGTATTGCTATGGTTAAAGATCTCTTGGATGAGGATTTAGATGGGCATGTTATTTATTTCTGTGGTGAGACTGCTAATATTGCTATGCCAGATACTAAGACACGTAGACCTGTCATAGGCATGCCTGTTATTTTTGATAAAATAGGAGATCATTGTTATCATGGATTATGTGATATGGGTGCTAGTGCGAGTGCAATACCTTATTCTTTATATCAAGAAATTATGCATGACATTGCACCCATTGAATTAGAAGACATTGATGTTACTATTAAGCTTGCTAATAGGGATACCATTAAACCCTTTGGGATTGTTAGAGATGTTGAAGTTTTATGTGGGAAGGTTAAATACCCTGCTGATTTTCTTGTTCTTGGTTCCCCACAAGATGATTTTTGTCCCATTATTTTTGGTAGACCCTTCTTGAATACAGCTAGTGCTAAGATTAATTGTGAAAAGAATATTGTCACTGTTGGCATAGATGGTATGTCTCATGAGTTTAATTTTGCTAAGTTTAGTAGACAACCTCGTGATAGGGAACCACCTAGTAAGGATGAAATTATTGGTCTTGCTTCCATTGCTGTTCCTCCAACTGATCCGTTAGATCAATATTTGCTAGACCATGAAAACGATATGTTTATGAAGGAAAGAGAGGAAATAGATGAAGTGTTCCTTAAACAGGAACCTATGCTGAAACATAACCTTCCCGTTGAAATTCTTGGGGATCCCCCTCCACCCAGGGTTGATCCCGTGTTTGAACTCAAACCATTACCTGATAATCTTAAGTATGCTTATCTTGATGAAAAAGAAATATATCCTGTTATTATTAGTGCTAACCTTTCAGAGCAAGAAGAAGAAAGATTATTGAAAACTTTGAAGAAGCACCGAGAAGCTATTAGATATACTCTGGATGATCTTAAGGGCATTAGTCCCACATTATGCCAACACAAAATTACAGTGGAGAAAGATGCTAAACCAGTTAGAGATCCTCAAAGACGATTAAATCCCAAGATGAAGGAAGTGGTAAGAAAGGAGATACTAATGCTCCTTGAGGCAGGTATTATTTATCCCGTTGCTGATAGTGAATGGGTAAGCCCTGTCCATTGTGTTCCTAAAAAGGGAGGTATTACCGTTGTTCCTAATGATAAAGATGAATTGATCCCGCAAAGAATTATTACAGGTTATAGGATGGTAATTGATTTCCATAAGTTAAATAAAGCTACTAAGAAAGATCATTACCCTTTACCTTTTATTGATCAAATGCTAGAAAGACTATCCAAGCACACACATTTCTGCTTTCTAGATGGTTATTCTAGTTTCTCTCAGATACTTGTGTCAGCGAAGGGTCAATCTAAAACTACTTTTACTTGCCCTTTTGGTACTTTTGCTTATAGACGCATGCCTTTTGGTATATGTAATGCACCTGCTACCTTTCAAAGATGCATGATGGCTATATTCTCTGACTTCTGTGAAAAGATTTGTGAGGTATTCATGGATGATTTCTCAGTTTATGGATCCTCTTTTGATGATTGTTTGAGCAACCTTGATCGAGTTTTGCAGAGATGCGAAGACACTAGTCTCGTCCTGAATTGGGAAAAGTGTCACTTTATGGTTAATGAAGGCATTGTCTTGGGGCATAAGATCTCCGAGAGAGGTATTGAAGTTGATAAAGCCAAAGTTGATGCTATTGAAAAGATGCCATGTCCCAAGGACATAAAAGGTATAAGAAGTTTCCTTGGTCACGCCGGTTTTTATAGGAGGTTCATTAAGGACTTTTCTAAAATCTCTAGGCCTCTGACTAATTTATTGCAAAAAGATATTCCTTTTGTCTTTGATGATGATTGTGTAGAAGCATTTGAAACACTTAAGAAAGCTTTGATCACTTCACCTATTGTTCAGCCACTTGATTGGAATTTACCTTTTGAAATTATGTGTCATGCTAGTGATTTTGCTGTACTTGTTGTTCTAGGGCAAAGAGTCGATAAGAAATTGTTATCAAGTATGATGGTAAGACTCTTGATACTGCCCAGAGAAATTATGCTACTACTGAAAAAGAGCTTTTAGCAGCTGTGTTTGCATGTGATAAGTTTAGACCTTATATTGTTGATTCCAAAGTTACTATTCACACTGATCATGCTACTATTAAATATCATATGGAAAAGAAAGATGCTAAGCCTAGACTCATTAGATGAGTTCTCTTGCTCCAAGAATTTGACTTGCATATTATTGATAGAAAGGGAGCTGAGAACCCCGTTGCAGATAACTTGTCTAGGTTAGAGAATGTTCTTGATGACTCACTGCCTATTAATGATAGCTTTCCTGATGAACAATTAGCGGTCATTAATGCTTCTCGTACTGCTCCTTGTATGCTGATTATGATAATTACATTGTTGCTAAATTTATATTGCCTAGTTTCACATACCAGCAAAAGAAAAAGTTCTTTTATGATTTAAGACATTACTTCTGGGATGATCCACACCTTTATAAAGAAGGAGTAGATGGTGTTAGTAGACGTTGTGTGCCTGAGCATGAACAGGAACAGATCCTACGCAAGTGTCACTCTGAATCTTATGGAGGACACCATGCTGGAGATAGAACTGCACACAAGGTACTACAATCTGGTTTTTATTGGCCTACTCTCTTCAAAGATGCTCGTAAGTTTGTCTTATCTTGTGATGAATGTCAAAGAATAGGTAACATTAGTAGACGTCAAGAAATGCCTATGAATTATTCTCTTGTTATTGAACCATTTGATGTTTGGGGCTTTGATTATATGGGACCTTTTCCTGCCTCTAATGGTTATACACATATTTTAGTTGCTGTTGATTACGTTACTAAGTGGGTAGAAGCTATTCCAACTAGTAGTGCTGATCATAACACTTCTATTAAAATGCTTAAAGAAGTTATTTTTCCAAGGTTTGGAGTCCCTAGATATTTTATGACTGATGGTGGTTCACATTTTATTCATGGTGCTTTCCGTAGGATGCTTGCTAAGTATGATGTCAATCATAGAATCGCATCTCCTTATCATCCGCAGTCTAGTGGTCAAGTAGAGTTGAGCAATAGAGAGCTCAAATTAATTTTGCAAAAGATTGTGAATAGATCTAGAAAGAATTGGTCCGAAAAACTTGATGATGCATTATGGGCCTATAGAACTGCATACAAAAATCCTATGGGTATGTCTCCATATAAGATGGTTTATGGAAAAGCATGTCATTTACCTCTTGAACTTGAACATATGGCATATTGGGCTATTAAGGAGCTCAACTATGACTTCAAATTGGCCGGTGAGAAGAGGTTATTTGATATTAGCTCACTTGATGAAAGGAGAACCCAGGCGTATGAGAATGCCAAGCTATTCAAAGAAAAAGTCAAACGCTGGCATGATAAGAGGATACAAAAGCGTGAGTTTAACGTAGGAGATTATGTATTATTATTCAACTCTTGTTTAAGATTTTTTGCAGGAAAACTTCTCTCAAAATGGGAAGATCCTTCGTTATCGAGGAGGTCTATTGTTCTGGTGCCATAAAAATCAACAACTTCGAAGGCACGAGTCCAAGGGTGGTAAACGGTCAAAGAATTAAACATTATATTTCAGGTAATCCTATCAATGTTGAAACTAATATTATTGAAACCATAACCCCTGAGGAATACATAAGGGACACTTTCCAGAACGTTCCAGACTCCGAAAAGGTATAGGTATGTGGTACGATAAGTAAACCAACTCCAAAACAACTCTAATGGCAATTTTTATCATTTTTGGAATATTTAAGAATTTTAGGAAGAAACAAGTTGTCCAGAAGGGACACGAGGCTCCCACGAGAGTGGAGGGCGCCCCCCCCCTACTGGGCGCGCCCCCCTGTCTCGTGGGCACCTTGTGTGCCTCCCGGACTCTGTTTTCTTGCACATTACGTATTTTGGTCGGTAAAAATTCATTATATATACTCGTGAATGTTTTGACCACCGTATCACGCAAATATCCTCTGTTTTTGTTTCGAGTTGTTTCTGCAGCAGATTTGGAGCGAGATGTCGTCCCAAGATTCGGAGGGAGAGAGCTACATGGCTGATTATATCGCAAACCCAAAAGCATATGGGGATGTAGAACATTATGGCTGGACCACGGAGGAAGAAGAAGACTATGATCCAAAGGGGAAGGAGGAGACAAGCTCCAATGAAGAGGACGATCCACTACCTCATCCTGGCGATATGCATGTCAAGTTCAAGAAGTCAAGCCTCCCTAAGGTCCAATCTATCCCACCACGTTTTTTGCAAGACAGCAAGGTGGCATTATGCAAAAAATAATGAAACTTGAGCTCGAGAATGAGGATCTGAGGGAGGAAAATTTTAGCCTCAGATGCAAGCAAGAGAAGAAAAATGCAACAACTCCATCTTTACCACCTCCATCACCTCCAAGGACATAATCACATGGGTATGGGCACTCCCCTTGGCAACTGCCAAGCTTGGGGGAGGTGCCCCAGTATCGTATCACCATCACACTCCTATCTTTACCGCTTTATTTAGTTCGATCCTTTTAGTAGTATCTTGATCTAGTAGATTGAAGTTTTGATATCAAGTAGTTTGAGTTTTGCTTTGTGATCTCCTTTTGTAATCGAGTCCGTGAGCTATCTATAATAAAGATTAGTGTTGAGTCAAGGGCATTGCTATGTTGCTATGATCTTGAGAAAGTAGAAAGAATAAAAGAGTTCATATTGATCTTATGGATAGTGATAACTTCACACATAGAAAGTATGAGGCATAAAAATTGTTGAGAGTTGATGAACGTAGTTTTGCTCATCATTGCAATTAATAGGAAGTGATAAGGAAAGAGGGGTTCACATACAAATATATTATATTGGACACCTTTTTATAATTGGGAGCACTCATTAGGTATGACATGCTAAAAGAGTTGACGTTGGACAAGGAAGACAACGTAATAGTTTATGTTTTCTAACATCTCGGTTAAAGTATATTGTCATTGACCTTCCAAACATGTTGAGCTTGCCTTTACCCCTCATGCTAGCCAAATTCCTTGCACCAAGTAGAGATACTACTTGTGCCTCCAAATATCCTTAAACCCAGTTTTTCCATGAGAGTCCACCATACCTACCTATGGATTGAGTAAGATCCTTCAAGTAAGTTGTCATGTTGCAAGCAATAAAAATTGCTATCTAAATATGTATGACTTATTAATGCAGAGAAAATAAGCTTTGTACGAACTTGTTGTGGAAGCAATAAAAGCGATGGACTGCATAATAAAGGTCCACATACAAGGGGCAATATAAAGTGACGTTCTTTTGCATTACGATTTTGTGCATCAACCCTAAACGCACATGACAACCTCTGCTTCCCTCTGTGAAGGGCCTATCTTTTAATTCATGTTTTTACTTTATGCTTGAGTCAAGGTGATCCCAACCTTTCCCTTTTTCATTTTTCCTTTGGCAAGCTCCTCGTGTTTGAAAGATCATGATATATATATCCAATTGGATGTAAGTTAGCATGGGCTATTATTGTTGACATCACCTAAAGGTGAATACGTTGGGAGGCAACACAATAAGCCCCTATCTTTCTCAGTGTCCGGCTGAAACTCCATAACCACAAGTACTGCGTGAGTGTTAGCAATTGTAGAAGACTACGAGATAGTTGAGTATGTGAGCTTGCTGCAAAGCTCTATTGTTGACTCTTTCTGATGTTACGATAAATTGCAATTGCTTCAATGACTGAGATAATAGTTTGTTAGTTCCCAATGAAGTTTCTGAACCATACTTGACATTGTAATTGCTTGTTACTTGAGCATAAGAAATCATATGATGAAATCTATATATGTTGCTGTTTTAAGAATGATCATGATGGCCACATGTCTATATTTTATTTTTATCGACACCTCTATCTCTAAACATGTGGAAATATTTTTCGATTTCGGCTTCCGCTTGAGGACAACCGAGGTCTAAGCTTGGGGGAGTTGATACGTCCATTTTGAATCATACTTTTATATCAATATTTATTGCATTATGGGCTGATATTACACATTATATCTCGATACTTATGGCTATTCTCTCTTATTTTACAAGTTTTATCATGAAGAGGGGGAATGCCGGCAGCTGGAATTCTGGCTGGAAAAGGAGCAAACATTGGAAACCTATTCTGCACAACTCCAAAAGTCCTGAAACTCCACAAAACTTCTTTTTGGATTTAATAAGAATTATTGAGCGAAAGAAATACACCAGGAGACAGGAGGGCGCCCCCCCTATAGGGCGCGCCCCCTATCTCCTGGGCCCCCTGGTGGGCCTCCGGTGTCCATCTTCTGCTATATCAGAGCTTTTACCCTGGAAAAAATCGTGGGCAAGCTTATGAGACAAAACTCCGCCGCCACGAGGTGGAACCTTGGCGGAACCAATCTAGGGCTCTAGCGGAGCTGTTCTGCTGGGGACACTTCCCTCCGGGAGGGGGAAATCATCACCATCGTCATCACCAACGATCCTCTCATCAGGAGGGGGTCAATCTCCATCAACATCTTCACCAGCACCATCTCCTCTCAAAACCCTAGTTCATCTCTTGTATCCAATCTTGTATCAAAACCACAAATTGGTACCTGTGGGTTGCTAGTAGTGTTGATTACTCCTTGTAGTTGATGCTAATTGGTTTACTTGGTGGAAGATCATATGTTCAGATCCTTTATGCATATTATTACTCCTCTGATTATGAACATGAATATGCTTTGTGACTAGTTACGTTTGTTCCTGAGGACATGGGTGAAGTCTTGCTATTAGTAGTCATGTGAATTTGGTATTCGTTCGATATTTGATAAGATGTATGTAGTCTTTTCCTCTACTGGTGTTATGTGAACGTCGACTACATGACACTTCACCATTATTTTGGCCTATAGGAAGGCATGGGGAAGTAATAAGTAGATGATGGGTTGCTAGACTGACAGAAGCTTAAACCCTAGTTTATGCGTTGCTTCGTTAGGGGCTGATTTGGATCCATATGTTTAATGATGTGGTTAGGTTTACCTTAATACTTCTTTTGTAGTTGCGGACGCTTGCAATAGGGGTTAATCATAAGTGGGATGCTTGTCCAAGTAAGGGCAGTACCCATGTACCGGTCCACCCACATACCAAATTATCAAAGTACCGAACGCGAATCATATGAGCGTGATGAAAACTAGCTTGACGATAATTCCCATGTGTCCTCGGGAGCTCCTTTCTCATTATTAGAAATTGTCCAGGCTTATCCTTTGCTACATAAAGGATTGGGCCACCTTGCTGCACTTTACTTATTTTATTTACTTATTACTCGTTACTATTTATCTTATCACAAAACTATCTATCACCTACAATTTCAGTGCTTGCAGAGAAAACCTTACTGAAAACCGCTTATCATTTCCTTCTGCTCCTCGTTGGGTTCGACACTCTTACTTATCGAAAGGACTATGATTGAGCCCCTACACTTGTGGGTCATCAAACATGCAAACATCCTTTGACGATTATTGATCTTGATAAATGTGTGCAGCGTGAGGATGAGTCGGCTCATCATTGGGTCCGGCGGGTCTCAGCTATTATGCATTCTTCAGATAGTATTGCGGCGGGTTAGGCGGTTCTGGTCTTGGAATAGAATTGTCATTTTACCCCCCCCCCCTAAGCAGAAAATTGGGCGGCTTCAGCGTCATTGTAATGACATGGGAGAGCTCATGGCGTCTCTCATCAAATACGCCGACTCTGATACCACCAAAGATCCAGGATCTGATGATGAAAAACCCAACAAAGGAAAAAAAAGAGTGGCAATGGTAAGGGTCAGCAGCATAACGTAACAGGGCATAACGGCAACAACTAGGGTAATGGTGGTAAGCGCATACAACCCAATGGTGGGTCAGATCTTGTAGCTAACAACAACACTGGATACAAAAACCAACGTCGTAATGGTAATGGTAAGCAGTCCTTTGGAGGAAAGAACTTTAATATTGAGGCAATGATGAATGAGCCTTGCCCAAAACAAGGCCTTCCCAATAAATCGGCAACTCATGCTTGGAAGGACTGTTTCATTATGCGAGAGTACAGGAATCCCAACTTTAATCAGAATCATGGCAACAATAATGGCCCGCCTGGCGGGTCAGGATCTGGCTAACAGGGGCCCGACTTTGGGGGCGGCTCAAGCTCTGCGTATCAAGGACAGGGCAACCAAGGTGGTTATAATCAACAGTCTGGTCCCGGTAACCAGCAGCATTAGTCAGGATACCAGAGTAATCCAAAGTAGCTCAACAGTGGTCAGTACCATGTCTTCACCACAAGTCTTTGCAAGCAGGTCAGAAGGTTCATAAACGCACAGTCAGTGCAATTGAGCCGGCGGTACCTCAATACTTGCGATGGTCAGAGTATCCAAGCACATGGAGTCGCGAGGATCACCCGCCCAGGGTTGACATTCCGTGTCAGCTAGCGTTAGTGGTAGCCCCTTAGGTTGGGGGTTATAAATTCACTAAGGTGCTCATGGATGGTGGCAGCAGCATCAGTATCCTTTATTATGGCACCTTTCACCAGATGAACTTAACTGATAAAGATCTTAAGCTATCTTCTACATTTTTTCATGGTGTGGTGCCTGGTAAGTCGGCATATCCTGCTGGAAAGATTGCCCTGGAAGTGGCTTTTGGCGATGATTATGACTATAAATAGAGATGTTATGGTTTGAAGTGGTCAAGATCAAGAGCCCTCATCATGCCTTGATTGGACGACCGGCTTATGCCAAATTTATGGCTCGACCTTGTTATGTTTATTTACAGCTTAAGATGCCAGGGTGTAAGGGTACTATTACGGTCCATGGTGATCGAAAAATTTCCTTGGAATGTGAGGAAGGAGATGTTGCTGATGCTAAGTCGGCCTGCGCCATGGAGGAGCTTAAGTTTTATAAGGATAATGTTGATCCAGCAGATATGACCCCTTTAAAGAAACCCACTACTGAGCAAGACCCTTTTTTGAAGTTTAAGTCGGTTGATGATACTAAGCAGGTTGGCTTTGTCCCTGGCGACTCGTCTCAGCAATTCATAGTGGGGGCTAATATGGATCCTAACTAGGAAAGCGCGCTCATCAAATTCATTCGTGAGGATCAAGACATCTTCACATGGAAACCTTCTAACATGCCAGGTGTACCGAGAGAGTTTGCTGAGCACACCCTTAATGTGGATCCTAAATTTAAGCCGGCTAAGCAATTTCTTCGTCGTTTTAATGAAGAACGACGTAAGGTTATTGGAGAGGAGGTAGCCCGGCTCTTAGCAGCTAGGTTTATTATGGAAGTTTTCCACCCTGAGTGGTTGGCTAACCCGGTGCTGGTACTCAGGAAGAACGACACTTGGTGTATGTGTGTTGACGATACAGATCTCAACAAAGCTTATCCAGCTGATCCATTTGCTCTCCCTCGTATCGACCAGATTATTGATGCCACGACGGGTTGTGAGAGTTTATGTTTCCTGGATGCTTGATGTCTACTACGCAACCTTCTTCTTGTAGACGTTGTTGGGCCTCCAAGTGCAGAGGTTTGTAGGACAGTAGCAAATTTCCCTCAAGTGGATGACCTAAGGTTTATCAATCCATGGGAGGCGTAGGATGAAGATGGTCTCTCTCAAGCAACCCTGCAACCAAATAACAAAGAGTCTCTTGTGTCCCCAACACACCCAATACAATGGTAAATTGTATAGGTGCACTAGTTCGGCGAAGAGATGGTGATACAAGTGCAATATGGATGGTAGATATAGGGTTTTGTAATCTGAAATTACAAAACAGCAAGGTAACAAGTGATAAAAGTGAGCGTAAACGGTATTGCAATGCTAGGAAACAAGGCCTATGGTTCATACTTTCATTGGTGCAAGTTCTCTCAACAATAATAACATAACTGGATCATATAACCATCCCTCAACATGCAACAAAGAGTCACTCCAAAGTCACTAATAGCAAAGAACAAACAAAGAGATTATTGTAGGGTACAAAACCACCTCAAAGTTATCCTTTCTGATCGATCTAATCAAGAGTCCGTAGTAAAATTACACGAAGCTATTCTTTCCGTTCGATCTATCATAGAGTTCGTACTAGAATAACACCTTGAGAAACAAATAAACCAAAACCCTAATGTCACCTAGATACTCCAATGTCACCTCAAGTATTCGTGGGCATGATTATACGATATGCATCACACATTCTTAGATTCATCTATTCAACCAACACAAAGTACTTCAAAGAGTGCCCCAAAGTTTCTACCGAAGAGTCAATACGAAAACGTGTGCCAACCCCTGTGCATAAGTTCATTGAACCCGCAAGTTGATCACCAAAACATAAATCAAGTAGATCACATGAATATCCCATTGTCACCACAGATAAGCACGGCAAGACGTACATCAAGTGTTCTCAAATCCTTAAGGGCTCAATACGACAAGACAACTTCAAGGGGAAAACTCAATTCATCACAAGAGAGTAGAGGGGGAGAAACATCATAGGATCGAACTATAATAGCAAAGCTCGCGATACATCAGGATCGTGCCAAATCAAGAACACGAGAGAGAGAGAGAGAGAGAGAGAGAGATCAAACACATAGCTACTGGTACATACCCTCAGCCCCGAGGGTGAACTACTCCCTCCTCGTCATGGAGGGCACCGAGATGATGAAGATGGCCACTGGTGAGGGATCCCCCCTCTGCCAGGGTGCCGGAACGGGCTCCCGAGAGGTTTTTGGTGGCTACAGAGGCTTGCGGCGGCAGAACTCCGATCTATTGTGCTCCTGGATGATTTTGGGGTATATGGATATATATATAGGCAAAAGAAGTCGGTCAGGGGAACCACAAGGGTGGGGGCGCGCCCAGGGGGGTAGGGCGCGCCTCCCTGCGTCGTGGCTTCCTCGTTGCTTCCCTGACGTCTACTCCAAGTCTCATGGATTGCTTCCGTTCCAAAAATAACTCTCCCAAAGGTTTCATTCTGTTTGGACTCCGTTTGATATTCCTTTTCTTCGAAACACTGAAATAGGCAAAAAAAAATAGCAATTTGGATTGGGCCTCCGGTTAATAGGTTAGTCCCAAAAATAATATAAAAGTGTATAGTAAAGCCCATAAATATCCAAAACATATAATATAATAGCATGGAACAATCAAAAATTATAGATACATTGGAGACGTATCATGCATCCCCAAGATTAATTCCTGCTCGTCCTCGAGTAGGTAAATGATAAAAACAAAAATTTTGATGTGGAATGCTACCTAGCATATTTATCAATGTAATTCTCTTTATTGTGGCATGAATGTTTAGATCCAAATGATTCAAGATAAAAGTTCATATTGACATAAAAGTAATAATACTTCAAGCACACTAACAAAGCAATCATGTCTTCTCAAAATAACATGGCTAAAGAAATTTTATCCCTACAAAATCATATAGTTAGGCTATGCTTCATTTTTGTCACACAAAATACTCCCATCATGCACAATCCCGGTTTCATCCAAGCAATTGGTTCATACTCCCTCCGTAAACTAATATAAGAGTGTTTAGAATACTAAAGTAGTGATCTAAACGCTCTTATATTAGTTTACAGAGGGAGTACTTTTTAACGCGCTTCAGCTTTTTTCACTCTCACGCAATACATGAGCAAAAGCCATGGATATAGCACTGTGGGTGGAATAGAATATGATAATGGAGGTTGTGTGGAGAAGACTAAAAAGGAGAAAGTCTCACATTGACAAGGCTAATCAATGGGCTATGGAGATGCCCATCAATTGATGTCAACATGAGGAGTAGGGATTGCCATGCAACGGATGCACTAGAGCTATAAATGTATGAAAGCTCAACAAAAGAAACTAAGTGGGTGTGTATCCAACTTGCTTGCTCACGAAGACCTAGGGCATTTTGGGGAAGCCCATCGTTGGAATATACAAGCCAAGTTCTATAATAAAAAATTCCCACTAGTATATGAAAGTGACAACAAAGGAGACTCTCTATCATGAAGATCATGGTGCTACTTTGAAGCACAAGTGTGGAAAAAGATAGTAACATTGTCCCCCCCCTTTTTTTGGGCCTTCCTTTTTTTTGGCCTTTCTCTTTTTTGGCCTTTCTTTTCAAGGGACAATGCTCTAATAATGATGATCATCACACTTCTATTTACTTACAACTCATGGATTACAACTCGATACTAGAACAAAATATGACTCTATATGAATGCCTCCGGCAGTGTACCGGGATATACAATGAACAAGAGCGACATGTATGAAAAATTATGAAGGTGTCTTTGCCACAAATACGATGTCAACTAAATGATCATGAAAAAGCAATATGACAATGATGGAACGTGTCATTACAAACGGAACGGTGGAAAGCTGCATGGCAATATATCTTGGAATGGCTATGAAAATGCCATAATAGGTAGGTATGGTGGATGTTTTGAGGAAGATATAAGGAGGTTTATGTGTGATAGAGTGTATCGTATCATGGGGTTTGGATGCACCGGCGAAGTTGGCATCAACTCTCAAGGTGAGAAAGGGCAATGCACGATACTGTAGAGGCTAGCAATGATGGAAGGTTAAGAGTGCGTATAATCCATGGACTCACATTAGTCAAAAAGAACTCATATACTTATTGCATAAGTTTCTTAGCCGAAGCAAAGTACTACTACGCATGCTCCTAGGGGAATGGTTGGTAGGAGCTAACCATCGCGCGATCCCGACCTCCACTCATAAGAAAGGCAATCAAAAGAGCACCCCATGCTACAAATTTGTTACACAACCATACGTGCATGCTACGGGACTTGCCAACTTCAACACAAGTATTTCTCAATTTCATAATTACCCAACTAGCATGACTTTAATATTACCACCTTTACATCTCAAAACAATTATCAAGCATCAAATTGATCATAGCATCCAATTCACTTTCTATGATAGTTTTTATTATAACCAACTTGGATGCCCCTCATTCTATAACCAATTTTATAACCATAGCAAATACCATGCTGTTATAAAAGACTCTCAAAATAATATAAGTTAAGCATGAGATATCAATAATTTCTACAAAATAAAACCACCACCGTGCTCTAAAAAGATATAAGTGAAGCACCAGAGCAAGATTGTCTAGCTCAAAAGATATAAGTGAAGCACATAGGGTATTCTAATAAATTCCGAATCATGTGTGTCTCTCCCAAAAGGTGTGTACAGCAAGTATGATTGTGGTAAACTAAAAAGCAAAGACTCATATCATACAAGACGCTCCAAGCAAAACACATATCATGTGGTGAATAAAAATATAGCTTCAAGTAAAGTTACCGATAGACGAAGACGAAAGAGGGGATGCCATCCGGGGCATCCCCAAGCTTAGGCTCTTGGTTGTCCTTGAATATTACCTTGGGGTGCCTTGGGAATCCTCAAGCTTAGGCTCTTGCCACTCCTTATTCCATGGTCCATCAAATCTTTACCCAAAACTTGAAAACTTCACAACACAAAACTCAACAGAAAACTCGTAAACTCCGTTAGTATAAGAAAATAAATCACCACTTAAGTACTGTTATGAACTCATTCTAAATTCATATTGGTGTAATATCTACTGTATTCCAACTTCTCTATGGTTCATACCCTCCGATATTACTCATAGGTTCATCAAAATAAGCAAACAACACATAAAAAGCAGAATCTGTCAGAAACAGAACAGTCTGTAGTAATCTGTATCATTCGAATACTTCTGTAACTCTAACAATTCTTAAATAAATTGGTGGACCTGAGGAATTTATCTATTAATCATATGAAAAAAGAATCAACCTAAAATCACTCTCCAGTAAAAAAATGGCAGCTAATCTCGTGAGCGCAAAAGTTTATGTTTTTTACAGCAATATCATAAAGACTTCACCCAAGTCTTCCCAAAGGTTCTACTTGGCAAAAATACTAATTAAAACATAAAACCACATCTAACCAGAGGATAGATGAATTATTTATTACTAAACAGTAGCAAAAAGCAAAGAACAAATATAAAATTGGGTTGCCTCCCAACAAGCGCTAACGTTTAACGCCCCTAGCTAGGCATGATGATTTCAATGATGCTCACATAAAAGATAAGAATTGAAACATAAAGTGAGAATCATGAAGAATATGACTAGCACATTTAAGTATAACCCACTTCCTATGCATAGGGATTTTGTGAGCAAACAACTTATGCGAATAATAATCAACTAGCATAGGAAGGCAAAACAAGCATAGCTTAAAATTTTTAAGCACATAGAGAGGAAACTTGCTATTATTGCAATTCCTACAAGCATATGTTCCTCCCTCATAATAATTTTCAGTAGCATCATGAATGAATTCAACCATATAACCAGCACATAAAGCATTCTCTTCATGATCTACTTGCATAGAAATTTTACTACTCTCCACATAAGCAAAATTCTTCTTATTCGGAATAGTGGGAGTATCATAAGAGACTCGAATACTATAAATTGTTTCCACATTAAAAGAGTAATGTTCAGAAAAAGGGTAATCATAATCATGACAAGTTTTATAAATATAATCATCACTACTTTTTATAGCATAAGTGTCATCACAATAATCATCATAAATAGGAGGCATGCTATCATCATCATAAATTTGCTCATCAAAACTTGGGATGCTAAAAATATCATCTTCATTAAGCATAGCATCCCCAATCTTGGGACAAACATTAATTGCAGCAAATATATTCTCAAATATGTCATCCTCATCAAACATAGCTTCCCCAAGCTTGGGCCTTTTCATATCATAAGCATAATCACTCTCATCATTAATAGTATGAATAGCACCAATAGTATAGCAATTATTATCATCACAATGAGTAATAGGAGAAACATCATTTGGGAGGGATACCTTTCTACCTTTGCTTCTCTATCTTTTCTTTTTCTTCTTTGTAACATCCCAAATTTTCAATTTGGATTGTTATATATTAGATCATCATTGCATATCATATTTTAATGCATTTTGGCTAGATCCTAAAAATTCTAAGCAACTCAAGGACCCACGGGGAGAGTTGGGGATTTTGTTATTTTCATATTTGAGTTTTCTCAAATTTTGAAAAAGAGGATCATTTGAGTTTAATTATTTTCTCTTCGTATATTTCTTTTATAAAAATATAAGAGAGGGAATAAAATGACTTTCCCAAATTAAAGAAATATTGGAGATTAAATATTAAATCAAATAAGATTTTATTTCGGAGTTTATCGCCATTTTATTTGAATTAGGAAAAATGCGCATTTTTCAAAATTGCATTTTAGGCCCAAATAAATGTTCACCTTGTCCGGCTTATTTTTAGAGGACGGGGAAAATTTATTCTGGAATTTTTGGAGTCCGTTTAATATTTATTTTCTTTATTTTTCTGCACGTTAGAATTATGAAAAAAACGACTCCAGGCCGCACCCGACCGGGACACCGCCTGAGGGGCTTTATAAGCTGGGCCCCCTGCCCCGCAGCCCACCGCCGCCCGCAGCCCACCCGTGCCCCCAAACCCTAGTCGCCCCCGCCCCAATCGCCGCCGCCGCCGCCGCCGCTGGAGTTGACTGCTGACGCCTGTTTTTTCGGTATTTCGATAAACCCTAGATCTAGGTCCGTTTCTTTTAAATACCGATTTATTTTCGTTAGATCGGTTTTTCCGACGGTTTATTTATTTTGCAGACGTTCGTCCGTACATTCGTTTTAATGAACGGTTTTCATCGTTTAGCCGCAGAGCGAACGTTCGTTCATTAGCCTGTTCGTCAGTTTTTCCTTTTTCAGGATTTTCCGCGATTATTTTCGATCACGATTTCTGCCCTGATTTTCGTTTTAGTTTATCTTTTCGCTCGATTATCGGAATTAGGTGATTCAAGCGCCTAGAGTTTCGTCTCGAAACCCTCTTTCTGTTTAACCAACTCAAGAAAGTTTTTGCTACTGTAAAATTTGACGTAAGTCCAGATTAGTAAACAAAGCTTGTTTCTTTCGTCGTTTGAGTTTCGTTGCTTCGTTTGATTTGATTCTTTTTGCAAACCAGAGTTCTTAAGTTGAACTTTCTAGTTTGATCTCTTATTTGAGCTTTTACTCGTGCTTTAGATGAGTGATTATTGTATGCTTGTTTGTTTGCGTTAGAGTACCCGGAGTGCACCGCGTGCTACTACGAGTCTCTAGGTTTCACGGATCATCAGCAAGGCAAGTAACACTTTGATCATACCTCCTTACTACCCAGTTTTATTGCATTAAATCAATCCTCAAACAATTGCATGGTTAGGATCTGATTAATATGTGGGTTTTGGGAAGTAGATGAGGTAGTACCTATTGTCCTATTTATTATCAAACCTTTGGGAGTTACTTCTACGTTTGCTTATATTGCTATGCTATGCTTGTAGACGTGGATTGGGTGAGTGTATCCATGACAGATGTGAGTATTGTTAATTAATGGTTCAACTTAAGGTGGCAACTTTAACACACATCTGGGTAGATTGAGGCACCTGGGGAACCCAGTGTTGCCTGTATTTTTTGGAAATCCCGGGGTACCGTGTGATTCTCCTATGTACCGCCACCCAGGCTCAAAGGGATCATGAGATTTTTCATGCTAGAAACTTCCGTGTGCAGCCACAAGCTACTATGGGCTCTAGCATAGTTGATTAAGTTGTGTGAACTCTTACAGTGGTAGACTAGCAGATGTAGGGGAAAGTAGGTGTAACTGTCTACCCATCGTAAGGTGCTAAAGCTTCTGAAAGACTGTGTCTCGGTCATCCATTTGTCAAACACCATGTAGTGCGAGAAATCCAACGGAGGAGATCAGGTCTTGTGGGGAAAAGTGCGCAAACCTCTGCAGAGTGTATAAACTAATCATGGTTTCCCGTGTCCCCGGTTATGGACGTTTTGAGTATCTAGTTCTTGGATTATCGTGTGAATCTCATTGTTACTTAATTTAATTTTGATTGGGTTTAATGATGATGCTTAATTGGGATTGAGTTGGGTGAACCTTCTCAATGTCTAACAACCACCATGATAGTTAAATAAAATTTATTCCTTTGTTGTAGGAAATTTTTTTGCTTTATGCAAAACTGTAACCATAGAGCTTTCCACCAAGCCATATATGCATGTAGTGATAGTTATATTCTATTCATTACTCTCTATGTGTTACACTGCCAGCATATTCCATGTGCTGACCCGTTTCGGGCTGCAACGTTCATGTTGCAGACTTTTCAGACGACGAGTAAGGTGCCTTAGGTCGTGATCTTTCACTCAGTGATGCCATTGGAGTTGATGGACTCACTTTATCTTCCAAGCCTTCCGCTGTTATCGTTTTTACATGGCCTTAAGCCATATTTATTGTAATAAGTTCTCTTTTGAGACATTCGATGTAATAAGTGTGTGATTGCTACTCTGTTTTAAATCCTTCAAGTACTGTGTGTGTCAGCATTACCGATCCAGGGATGACTCTGATGCACAGAGATCAGACTGTTTGAGGTCTGGTCACTACAAGATGGTATCAGAGCACACGCTGACTGTAGGACACGACCACTAAGCTAAAGCCCTAGATCACTACTCTCTTCTCATTTCTGACTCCTCTCCTTTTTCTACTCTTTTTGGATGGCGGATGCAAGGAACAAGTTCACGCAACCGGATGAAGATACATCTTTTGGACGTCACTTGAAGGAAGTCACTAGATACCTGAACATCAGAGTACCAAGCTTCACTGAGACCTACATCGCCACTTTGCCAGAAGAGGAGCGTTGGATGATTCAAGTTCAAGTTCCAGGAAGAACGTTCATGCCAGTCCTGAGCCCATATAGTTTTCCTTTGATGCACCAACCTAGAGTCTAGGAAAGAGCATGGCAGCCCACATCACCATGGGACGCCTTGGAGAAGTTTACCACAAGGATCTCAAGGATACTATCTACCAGATTTGTGGGCGCCGAGATGAGCAATGGGAGATGATCAGCACCAGGAAGGATAGATCCATTGCAGCATTCATCCAGGAGTTAAACCAGCACATTGGACGCCAGGAGAACCATATGTGCGCAGGCATGATAGATCTGAAGAATGCTATGACCAGGATCACGGGGCTGGAAGAAGAACTCAAGACTACACGCGATGGATATGAGGAGGAAATGACGACACTCGTGGAGAAGAATGATGACCTGAAGAAGAAGCTAAAAGTACTCATGGGATACCCCGCACCAGGAGGAGAAGACGATGATTCCACTTGCCCGGAGAACTACATCATAATCGACGACACCGACTCGGACCCTGACGATAGTGATGATGACTATGTTGATGAAGCTGGAGCAGATATCATGGAGTCTTGGACCGATCAGTTTTTCTAGTCGACCACCATAACGGTAGTAGTATACCCCCATGAATATAGCATATTCCGAGCACTTTTGTAATGATAGTTAGATCGATGTATGCCCTTGTTTTGAATTGATTGAAGTGATATCGATTGTGTTTGTCTCATGTGCATATGGGTAGTGTTTTACCTCTAGATCTATTTCTATTCTGTATTCTCATCCTCTCTAAACCCTTAGATGCCTTCGAGACGTGACAATGGATTTGCTTTCCCATCGGAGCTCACTTAGTTGATCCAGCAGCAGATTGCATTGATGTAGATACTAGTCCAGAATCAGAATCAGGGGAACTACAACAACAACAACAACCCACCACCACCACATGTTGATCACTTAGCTCGTTTCTTGAGGCTCCGCCGGTGTTCTCTAGTAGCACCGAGTCGATAGTTGCAGATGATTGGCTCCACAAGATTGGGAGGGAGTTGACCACTGTAGGATGCACAGATGCGGAGTGTGTTTTGCCGCACACCAGCTTGATGGACCCGTAGCATCATGGTGGGAGAATTTCACAGCCGCTTATCCCATCGACACTGTCACATGGGACCAGTTTCAGCAAGCTTTCTGTACTGCCCATGTTCCAGCAGGAGCTATGGCCATGAAGAAGCGTGAGTTTCGCAACTTACACCAAGGAGGACGTACAGTCGGCCAGTATGTGGATGGCTTTAGTAAGCTAGCATGTTATGCCCCAGATGACGTTGCTACGGATGCAGCGAAGCAGGAGAAGTTTCTGGAAGGACTGAATGATGAGCTGAGCATGCAGTTGATGGTGGCAACCTTCAACAACTACCAGGAGTTGGTAGATAGAGCTCTCATGATTGAAGGGAAGCAGCAGCAGATTGAAAGCCGCAAGAGGAAGTATGGACAAGGGAAGTACAATTCTGGAGCTCAGTAGAAGCCTCGTTTTACCCCGAACTCAGGAGTACCTTTTCAGCATAACCATGGAGGCCACAATCATAACGGAGGGAGTTCACACAATCACAGTGGCCCCAGGAATGGGAATGGTAATGGAGGAAGCAACGGCCAGAACCGTACCAACCTATCAACCCCAGCCAAGAAGGATCTGAGCCACGTCACTTGCTACAAGTACCAGAAGACTGGACATTATGCCAATGAATGTCCCGAAGCAAATAATGGAAATGGCAATGGAAGCTCTGGGAAGAAGCCTAACCCTTTCAACAGGGGACAGGTGAACCACGTTAACGTGGAGGAGGTTGAAGCCCAGCCAGATGCAGTAATAGGTAAGTTTTTGGTTAAGTCATTTACTGCAATCGTTCTTTTTGATACTGGTGCATCGCATTCATACATATCAAGGGGATTTGTGGATAAGTATAAACTGTCCACCAAAGTTCTTAGAACACCTGTGTTAATAAGCCCACTAGGAGCGGAGTATATGGCAAGTCAAGGATGTTTTCAGATGCCATTGACCATAGGGAGGCATGTTTTCCCCTCAGACCTGATATTTTGGAGTCGCAAGGTTTGGATGTGGTTCTGGGTATGGACTGGCTATCGATGTATGGAGGAAAAATTGATTGCGCCAGTAAGTCGATTTTGCTTACCACCCTAGAAGGAACAAGGATTAAGTATGTATCCCGGCATGAGCCGAAGAGGACTCAAGTGAATTCCTTATCAAGAGTTGTACAGGAGGAAGTACCAGTGGTGAAGGATTTCCCTGACGTGTTTCCAGAAGAGTTGCCAGGCATGCCACCGGATAGAGACATTGAGTTTTTGATTGAGCTTTTGCCAGGCACCGGGCCGATATCTAAGAGACCGTACAGGATGCCCACAAAGGATTTGGAGGAAATTAAGAAGCAGATTAAGGAGTTACTGGATAAAGGCTATATTCGCCCAAGTTCGTCACCTTGGGGATCGCCAGTGCTTCTAGTGGAGAAGAAGGATGGATCGTTGAGGATGGTTGGTGATTATCGAGGGTTAAATGAAGTGATAGTCAAGAACAAGTACCCACTGCCTATGATCAATGATTTGTTTCACCAATTGCAAGGAGCTAAGGTATTTTCCAAGATCGATCTACGATCAGGATACCACCAGTTGAAGATTCGAGAGCAGGATATACCCAAGACAGCTTTTACCACAAGGTATGGGCTATATGAGTATATTGTTATGTCATTTGGTCTGACTAATGCACCTGCCTATTTCATGAATATGATGAACAAGGTATTTATGGAGTTTTTGGATAAATTCGTCATGGTGTTCATTGATGTATTCTGGTCTACTCGAAGAATGAAGAGGAGCATAAGGAGTATTTGCGTTTGGTACTCGGAAAGCTCAGAGAACATCAGTTATATGCCAAGTTTAGCAAGTGTGAGTTTTGGTTGAAATAAGTTGGATTCCTTGGACATGTGATATCCGGAGAAGGAATAGCAGTAGACCCCACCAAAGTTGTCACTGTGACAAATTGGGAAGCCCCCACGTCCGTTGGAGAGATCCGGAGTTTTCTTGGACTCGCAGGATACTACCAGAGGTTCATTGAGAATTTCTCTAAGATTGCAAAGCCCATGACGGAGTTGTTGAAGAAGGACACCAAGTTCAAATGGACTGAGGAATGTGAGGCCAGTTTTCAGGAGTTGAAGAAACGTTTGGTTACATCACCAGTGTTGATTCTGCCAGATCAGCGCAAGGATTAATTATGAAGTATATTGCGATGCTTCTCGTCGAGGACTTGGAGCGGTGCTTATGCAGGAGGGAAGAGTTGTTTCGTATGCCTCACGACAACTTAAACCCCATGAGTTGAATTATGCCACACATGATTTGGAGTTAGCAGCCGTAGTGCATGCGTTCAAGACATGGAGACATTTTTTCATCGAAAACCACTGTGAGGTGTACACGGATCACAAGAGTTTGAAATATATCTTCACACAGAAGGAGTTAAATCTCAGGCAAAGGAGATGGTTGAAACTCATTAAGGATTATGATATGAGGTTGCGTTATCATCCAGGAAAGGCTAACATGTAGCCGATGCGTTGAGCCACAAGAGCCATGTCAACACCCTCATATCCGAAGAGTTACCAAAGGAGTTAGCTGAGGATCTTCGCGAGCTATGTTTGGACATAGTTCTGAGAGGCTATGCAGCAGCATTGGAGATTCAGTCTACTTTGATGGATAAGATCAGAGAAGCTCAGAAGACAGAGAAGGAGATTGCCGAGATAAAGGAGAAGACGAGCAAAGGAAAAGCTAAGGGATTTCATGAGGATGAAGATTATACCTTATGGTTTGAGGACCGCGTATATGTGCCTAATGATTCAGAGATCAGGAAGTTGATTTTGCAAGAGGCCCATGATCCACCATATTCGATTCACCCAGGAAATACCAAGAAGTATCTAGATTTGAAGGACACTTTCTGGTGGACCGGAATGAAGAAGGATATTGCGGAGTAAGTAGCAGTTTGTGATGTATGTCAGAGAGTAAAGGCAGAGCATCAGAAGCCAGCAGGATTGCTACAGCCATTGCCGATACCCGAATGGAAGTGGGATAAGCTAGGCATGGATTTTATCACGGGATTGCCCAGGACTCGTTCAGGCTACGACTCGATAGGGGTTGTAGTCGATCGTTTGACGAAGGTAGCTCATTTCATCCCAGTGAAGACCACTTATACATGTGCTAAGTTGGCAAAGATATACATGACTAGGATCTTATGTCTGCATGGAGTTTCGAGGACCATTGTATCGGACAGAGGAACCCAGTTTACCTCAAAGTTCTGGAATCAGTTGCACGAAACTTTGGGTACCAAGCTAGAGATCAGTACAGCCTTTCATCCACAGACAGATGGACAGGCCGAGAGAGTCAATCAAATTCTGGACGACATGTTGAGAGCTTGTGCGCTAGATTATGGATCTAGTTGGGACGACAATTTGCCATATGCGGAGTTCTCTTACAACAACAGTTATCAATCAAGTTTCAAGATGGCCCCTTACGAAGCCTTGTATGGAAGGAGGTGCAGGACACTGTTGTTGTGGGATGAAGTTGGAGACCGTCAGTTGTTTGGACCAGATTTGATTAAGGAGTCTGAAGAGAAAGTTAAGCTGATTCGCGATAGACTCAAGGTAGCCCAGTCTAGGCAAAAGAGCTATGCGGATTCTAAACGCAAGGAGACAGATTACGAAGCCGGAGACAGAGTTAATCTTCGTGTGTCCCCACTTCGAGGAGTAAAGCATTTTGGAGTTAAGGGAAAGCTAGCGCCATGTTTTGTGGGACCATACAAAGTTCTAGAACGAATGGGAGAAGTTGCTTACAAGTTGGAATTGCCTGAAGGATTGTTAGGAGTTCACGATGTCTTCCACGTTTCTCAGTTGAAGAAGTACCACACAGAGATGGCTGATATTCCTCCGAGAGATATCGTGCCACTGCAAGCGATTCAGCTGGATAGCAATTTTACCTATGAAGAGAAACTAGTCAAGATTCTCGAGTTTGCCAGCCGAGTCACCCGCAGTAAAGTTATCAAGTTCTGCAAAGTTCAATGGAGCCACCATACCGAAGATGAAGCCACCTGGGAACGAGAGGAAGTCCCACGGAAGGACCACCCTCACCTATTTTCTAGCCAACCCAAATCTCGAGGGCGAGATTCATCTTAAGGGGGGTAGGTTTGTAACATCCCAAATTTTCAATTTGGAATGTTATATATTAGATCTTCATTGCATATCATATTTTAATGCATTTTGGCTAGATCCTAGAAATTCTACGCAACTCAAGGACCCACGGAGAGAGTTGGGGATTTCGTTATTTTCATATTTGAGTTTTCTCAAATTTTGAAAAAAGAGGATCATTTGATTTTAATTATTTTCTCTTCGTATATTTCTTTTATAAAAATATAAGAGAGGGAATAAAATGACTTTCCCAAATTAAAGAAATATTGGAGATTAAATGTTAAAATAAAATAAGATTTTATTTCGGAGTTTTATCGCCATTTTTTTGAATTAGGAAAAATACGCGTTTCTCAAAATTGCATTTTAGGCCGAAATAAATGTTCACCTTCCAGCTTATTTTTAGAGGACGGGGAAAATTTATTTTGGAATTTTTTGGCGTTCGTTTAGTATTTCTTTTCTTTATTTTTCTGCACGTCGAAATTCTTTAAAAAAAAAGAGAGAAACCGACTCCGGGCCGTACCCGACAGGGACTCCGCTCGGGGGGCTTTATAAGCCGGGGCCCCCCTGCCCCGCAGCCCACCGCCGCCCGCAGCCCACCCGCGCCCCCAAACCCTAGCCACCGCCGCCGGAGACGCCGCCGCCGCCGAAGTTGACCGCTGCCACCACCGGAGTTGACCGCCGCCGCCGCCGGAGTTGACCGCCACCGCCGTTTTTTTAGTTTATTTCGGTAAACCCTAGATCTAGATCCGTTTTTTTTAAATCCCGGTTTATTTTCGTTAGATCGGTTTTCCCACGGTTTATTTATTTTGCGGACGTTCGTCCATACATTCGTTTTAACGAATGGTTTTCATCGTTTAGCCGCAGACAGCGAACGTTCGTTCGTTAGCCTGTTCGTCAGTTTTTCTTTTTCCAGGGTTTTCCGTGATTATTTTCAATCACGATTTCTGCCCTGATTTTCGTTTTAGTTTATCTTTTCGCTCGATTATCGGAATCAGGTGATTCAAGCGCCTAGAGTTTTGTCTCGAAACCCTCTTTCCATTTAACCAACTCAAACAAGTTTTTGCTACTGTAAAATTAGACCTAAGTCCAGATTAGTAAATGAAGCTTGTTTCTTTCGCCATTTGAGTTTCATTGCTTCGTTTGATTTGATTCTTTTTGCAAACCGGAGTTCTTAAGTTGAACTTTCTAGTTAGATCTCTTATTTTAGCTTTTACCCATTGACGGTGTCCTGGACCAGGGGGTACTCACCACGTCGTCTCCCGATCAGTTGGATTGGGCCGAGGACCCCCATGGCCATATACTCATGGGCCAGCTCGGACAGCTACCGCATACAAGGAAGATTCCACAAAACTTGGTGATCAAGACAAGGACTCCTCCCCCACCGGCGTATTCGGCTAGGACTCTTGTTATCCTAGGCCTCTAGTGTGTTATATAAACTAGGGCCAGGCTAGTCGATAGATATACACAATCATAATCATAGGCTAGCTTCTAGGGTTTAGCCTCTACGATCTCGTGGTAGATCAACTCTTGTAATACTCATATCATCAAGATCAATCAAGCATGAAGTAGGGTATTACCTCCATAGAGAGGGTTCGAACCTGGGTAAACATTGTGTGCCCCGCCTCCTGTTACCATTAGCCTTAGACACACAGTTCGTGACCCCCTACCCGAGATCCGCCGGTTTTGACACCGACATTGGTGCTTTCATTGAGAGTTCCGCTGTGTGATCGGCAAAAGGATCAATGGCTCGACTGCAGATCAACTGCGACGTCGTTCTTCGTCACCGGCTCGACTGGTCACCTTGGCTTAACCAAGTATTGGACCCTGCCACCGATCGTTATGTTCGGATGAGGGCCTTCATCAAGATCAATTCCGATCTCTATCATGATCAACGAGGAATTATGCTCGGAGCCCGGGGGCTCAACGTCAACATTGCCCCCGGGCGACCATGCTGTTTTTCTGGACAGCAAACTTGTATCCGCCGTCACCGCCTCATCGAGTGTCGTTTTAACGATTGTTTCGGTGGGACTATGCAGAATTGAGTCTACAACAACCCTGGAAAATTTCGTCGAGTTCCGATGGAGGAATCTCTGGCAATCTCCGATATACCGGAGCCCTGTCAAATCTAGATGGGAATCTGGACGAGTTTAGGGCGTGGTCTCCAAAGCCCTGCTCGGGGGTCCTGTGGAAGATCCAACCTTTCATCTACTGTGAAATTCCCATATCTAACACCTCTCAAAATTTCAGCTCGATCCGACCGTCCAAACTCCGGGAACCTTCCGATTAGTGCATCACTTTTCGGATGTGTTTTCTACGCGAGAACGAATCTGACCCGAATTCATCTTTTTTATGAATGGGATTTCCGACATCCTTGTTTAAGGATGTTTTGTATGGGGTATTGTGTTTTGTTCCCAAACACATCCCGCTAATTTTAAAGTCTTTTTCAATATGATCTTCACTATCGTGCTGGTGTCAAACCAGCCCGACAACGTTGCTCTATGACTGCCGACCTACGCTAGACACGTCGTCACTTTGTTGAGCCGAGCTCAACTTCTTTGGATCATCATCTCGGCAAGCCGAACAAGAGTTTGGCATCGCGAAAGATAAATCGTCACCAACATCGCCGCCCTACAGATTACACGGAGCGGGCACACCGGCATCACCGCACGGTCACTTCATCAAGCTAGCATTGACCACGTCACAAGTTACGACCTGCATCGGCATGGCCGAACCGTTGCTTCATCGAGCCGATGTCCATCACGCCGAACTACTTCAACACCTCGGCTGACATGGCAGCTGCAACATCTCCTCACCGACCTGCTCCATCTCCTCGTCTGGACCGGGGGCTTCGTCATCCCTTCATCGACCTACTCCGGAGACTTCGGCGTCGTCAACCGACCAACTTCGTCACGTTAGCTGGACCGGGGGCTTTGCCTCGGGAAGCCAACCTTTTCCAGCATCGCCATGCCACCGCTCCATCGCTCACCAGGTAATGGATGTGCGGATCAAGTCCCAATTTCGGGAGTAACCTTTTTTTAGATTGCTACAACAGATAAACCAGGTGCTATTAATCCTAGTAATTTTTTTGCTTGGGTTTATTTTTTGAAAAATTATTATTCTAGTTTGTTCCATCATCTATACACAGGTCTGTCAAATGATGGCCGCATTAACGATGGTTGCGCGATGGTTCGGTCAGTTTCCCGTCTGTAGTTCGGCGAACGCCACATCGGGAGCCCAGACCGCCCTGCAAATTCAGGCTTCATCACGCCTTCACTACGTCATGCCGACGCCCTACATCGACATTGGCTTCGGCACCAAGCCACATCTCTTTAAATAAATTATTTTTCTGCAAAGCAATTATGCAAGGATTATATATACATATATATATTATTATTTCCTGGACCACACTGTTTTATGTGTGCAGGTAGTCGACCTTGACTGCGCGGTCACTACTCCGGAGTGCCGAACTCCTTGCTCGGACACCTCAGGCTTGGGGGATGGGACCTCGGTCATGCCAAGGACTGCGAACCTTGTTGGATCTATCACATATCAATGGGCGTCTTCGTCCCACCACAAGCCCGAATCGCGTCATCAACACCGAGCACATTAACCAGCTAAGTCGCTTTTTTCATGCTCAAAGACTTTCTGTTTTGAATTTTGTTCGGTTCGACCAAGCATTATACCTTTTTGGCACAATGTTGTTTGTGACAACATTCCTTGTCAAAACTTTGTTTGTGACACACAAATTCAAATACCCCGTTTACTTGGGGGCTTCCTTTATGAAGCTGTTCCTCTTCCATATGATTATACTTGTAGGTCTTCGTTCCTTGTTCGTGTATTACGCCACAATATGCACCATATTGACCTAAGTGTTCCACAAGCTGGGTTGCCTGGCTCCTGTGCTTACCCCTACGTTCCCGATTGTTCGGCTAGGGAGTAAAGGGAGCACCTCTGCGATTGTCACGACCGGGTCATCCGAGCTCAAAACTCAGACTGGGTGAAGCCAAAAGCTAGCGCTCTTATTGTTTTCAATCATGGTCGGCACACAACGGAACTCATGAGTAGAAAAAACCTATTGCACAAGTCTCATCATAACAATGAGCAACCGAAGAAAGGTATCGATGGAGGTACTATTTTCTTCGAAGATGCTTCTTACACTTCGTCAGTAATATAGCATAAGTTCCCTGAGCGCGCTTTGTCTGTTACAGCCTTATGGCCTGATTGCCTGGTTATCGGAAACACCGTCGATATTGTTGACAGGTGGAGTACATAACACTTTTCGGTCCTTGACCAAAGGGAGAAGCCTATGGTCGATTAAGACACGTTTAAAGTTCAGGTGAATACATATATGATATAAGTACTTCATTACACACAATCATTATAACATAAAATTCTTTTCCCCGAGTTACTTGGGGGCTCTTAAAATTTACATGAGTCGTTTTATAGTAAATGTGCAACGCCGAACACCTTTAGAGATTCGGCAAAAAACATTCTCGGATATTGTTATATATGCATCAGTTTCAAATTTTGTCTTCGGTCAATAGTTGGGTTGCCCGGCTCCTGCGCTTGCCTCCTACGTTCCGCTTTGTTCGGCTAGGTGCACAAAGGGAGAACCACTATGATTGTGCTTCCAGCTCACATGGTTAAGCCCCTCAGTGGAGAAAGTCAAAAACTGACTGTCACAATAAGCGTAAACCGGTCAGCGATCCGATGATTATGTTAAATGACGGGCCGTTCATAACATTGGCCAAAGTGTTTACGGCTTGACCTCGGCGCGGAACACTAACCGGGGGCTCGTAGCTAGCTTCCCCAGTTTAAAGCTCCTACAGTCCGGATATCTGATTGCCTCGATTCCGCTAACATAACCACCTTCGGGCACCGAGACGTCGGCTAAGGGTTGTCTTGTTATTGTGGCAACACCCTGTGTAGTATCTACAAAGGGGTAGAGGCCGACGATGGGACACTTTCAACTGATAAACGGTCGCAACGGAGTCAAAATAAACATATCGTCGGCATTTGTATTTAATATACAAGGGCCGCCTTTCGTAATCATTGTTATAAAGCCATAAATATGCATCAATTTGACTTAATATTTTGGCCAAGCTGGGTTGCCAGGCTCCTGTGCTTACCCCTACGTTCCCGATTGTTCGGCTAGGCGATAAAGGGAGCACCTCTATGATTGTTACTACCGGGTCATCCGAGTTAGTACCTCAGACTAGGTGAAGCCGAAAGCTAGTAATCTTAAATAATCACATTGGTCGGGAACGACGGAAACGAAAATTTTGGTTCATTAATACCATAGAGTTCGGGAACTTTCCCCGAACTAAATCCTCAATATTTTGCTCCCATATTGATCGGAGCTGAGGTTTCATGATCATGCTTAGCATGACAACCCAAAGAAAGGAATCGATAGCAGGACTATTTTCTTTGGAAGATGTTTCTTACGTTAAAAAGTAATATACCATATCTCTCCACGTAGCTTTGTTTATAAAACCGTATGGCCGGATTGCCTTGTTTACCGTAAATCTTTGCCCTTATAAAGGCTTTGTAAAGTAGGACAAACACTCCTCGGCTGCTGGCCGAAGAGGTTGAAGCCGATAGTCGGTCAACAAAGTTTTGTACAATGCGGATCCGAGCATTAATGATGTCGAGTACCTGGATACATAGAATCATTACACATAATTTGTGGTTTTACTTCGGAGATCGATCCTTAATTCGGCCACCCGTGCCCACATTAAGGCTCGGGGGCTATTGGGCTTCGTGCTTATCATTTATAATATTAAAGGGGCACATCGATCCCCTAATCTGGTGTTGCCACCCGACCAGTGTCTCGGGGGCTACTGCATTGCTTATTCAATGCAGAGAATTCAAAGTGCTCAGTATTCAGCATGATCGAACTATGGGCAAACGTGTCTTCGGACAACAATAGATACCATATGGACCTATCTGGCATCTAGCTAAAATAATGTGGCAACTTCTCAAGACCCTCTCTCAAGGGCCCGTTCGCCGATCACTATTATCTCTATTATATTACACTACGTTTTTATTCCTATGTATGCTGCCGAGCTAGGAGTTAATCCCCAGTCCGATTTCGCGCATCGACCTGAGTCTCATGGGCTACTAGGAACAACGGTTTCATGTTTTCCTTCAGGTGCATCTCGGGTTTTAGAATGATACACACCTTGAGGGCTACTGTATATATACCTCGACAGAGAATAAATTGCACCAGTTAAAAATATTCACAAAAAATCAGCCCGCGGTCAAGGTGGTGCACCACCTTGGAAGCATTCCGGCATAAAGCTTGGGCTCCAGTGGCTGGCTCCATAGAGGGCATTTCCGGCATTAAGCACAGCTAAACTCCTTCAACTTTTTAGAACCAAGGTGATCTATGACACCTCGGGTACAGTCCGGTGTTGGAGCTTGGATATAGTCCAGCGTTGGAGCTCGGATACTGTCCGGTGATGGAGCTCGGATACAGCACGGCGCTGGTGCTCGGCTGCAAAGGATACCTCTAATACAGTCCGGCGTTGGAGCTCGGACGCAAGAGGACACAGCCGCCCGGGAACAACTTCAAACCCGAGGTGTGGCATAAAAATAACAAGGCATTGATAAAGGCCGGAAACTTAAAGGGACTCCTTGGATACCACGTGTAAACGCTTCGGATGCACTTCGGCGATCCTCAAGATCGAAGATGAGAAGATTTGTTGAACCAATTTTCAAGACCGACGATCGAAGATGAAGAACAGTTCGGAAGAATCGAGGAGCATCCCCAACTTGAAGACCGGTTCAGGGGTCTACTAACGGTGTCCTGGACCAGGGGGTACTCACCACGTCGTCTCCTGATCAGCTGGATTGGGCCGAGGACCCCCATGGCCATATACTCATGGGCCAGTTCGGACAGCTGCCACATACAAGGAAGATTCAACAAGACTTGGTGATCAAGACAAGGACTCCTCCCCCACCGGCGTATTCGACTAGGACTCTTGTTATCCTAGGCCTCTGGTGCATTATATAAACCAGGGCTAGACTAGTCGATAGATATACACAATCATAATCATAGGCTAGCTTCTAGGGTTTAGCCTCTACAATCTCGTGGTAGATCAACTCTTGTAATACTCATATCATCAAGATCAATCAAGCAGGAAGTAGCATATTACCTCCATAGAGAGGGCCCAAACCTGGGTAAACATTGTGTCCCCCGCCTCCTGTTATCATTAGCCTTAGACGCGCAGTTCGGGACCCCCTACCCGAGATCCGCCGGTTTTGACACCGACACCCGTGCTTTAGATGAGTGCTTATTGTATGCTTGTTTGTTTGTGTTAGAGTACCCGGAGTGTGCAGCGTGCTACTACGAGTCTCTAGGTTTCACGGATCATCGGCAAGGCAAGTAACACTTTGATCATACCTCCTTACTACCCAGTTTTATTGCATTAGATCAATCCTCAAACAATTGCATGGTTAGCATCTGATTAATATGTGGGTTTTGGGTAGTAGATGAGGTAGTACCTATTGTCCTGTTTATTATCAAACCTTTGGGAGTTACTTCTACGTTTGCTTATATTGCTATGCTATGCTTGTAGACGTGGATTGGGTGAGTGTATCCACGACAGATGTGAGTATTGTTAATTAATGGTTCAACTTAAGGTGGCAACTTTAATACACATCTGGGTGGATTGAGGCAACTGGGGAACCCAATGTTGCCTGTATTTTTTGGAAATCCTGGGGTACCATGTGATTCTCCTATGGAACGCCACCCAGGCTCAAAGGGATCATGAGATTTTTCATGCTAGAAACTTCCGTGTGCAGCCACAAGCTACTATGGGCTCTAGCATAGTTGATTAAGTCGTGTGAACTCTTACAGTGGTAGACTAGCAGATGTAGGGGAAAGTAGGTGTAACTGTCTACCCATCGTAAGGTGCTAATGCTTCTGAAAGACTGTGTCTCGGTCATCCGTTTCTCAAACACCATGTAGTGCGAGAAATCCAACGGAGGAGATCGGGTCTTGTGGGGAAAAGTGCGCAAACCTCTGCAAAGTGTATAAAGTAATCATGGTTAGCCGTGTCCCCAGTTATGGACGTTTTGAGTATCTAGTTCTTGGATTATCATGTGAATCTCATCATGTTACTTAATTTAATTTTGATTGGGTTTAATGATGATGCTTAATTGGGATTGAGTTGGGTGAACCTTCTCAATGTTTAACAACCACCATGATAGTTAAATAAAATTTATTCCTTTGTTGTAGGGAAAAAATTGCTTTATGCAAAACTGTAACCATAGAGCTTTCCACCAAGCCATATATGCATGTAGTGATAGTTATATTATGTTCATTACTCTCTATGTGTTACATTGTCAACATATTCCATGTGCTGACCCATTTCGGGCTGCAACGTTCATGTTGCAGACTTTTCAGACGACGAGTAAGGTGCCTTAGGTCGTGATCTTTCACTCAGTGATGCCGTTGGAGTTGATGGACTCACTTTATCTTCCAAGCCTTCCGTTGTTATCGTTTTTAGATGGCCTTAAGCCATATTTATTGTAATAAGTTCTCTTTTGAGACATTCGATGTAATAAGTGTGTGATTGCTACTCTGTTATAAATGCTTCAAGTATTGTGCGTGTCAGCATTACCGATCCAGGGATGACACTAATGCACAGAGATCAGACTGTTTGAGGTCTGGTCGCTACATTCTTCACATCATGTGTGGGTTTAACCCTTTTCTTTGAGCTCCTTATTAATGAGATTGGTTGAATAGAAAGCTCATCCTTGTTACCTGATTCATCATAGGAAATAATAGGAGGATATTGGGAAGTCTCTTCCCTTCCATTAGTATTCTCTTCATATTCTATTTGCTTTCTTTTCTTTATGTAATTGGCAATATAAGGATTTTCAATGCAATTCACCGCACACTACATAAAAATTTCTTCTAGATCAAAATCAAGAACTTTATCAAGGACAAATTCTGGCATATCTTTAGTTAAACGTTTTATTTCTTCATAACCCAAAAGCAAGCTAAGTTCATTATGATGTTCAAGGGAAATCAAGTCATCACAATTTTTGGACACGATACGATCATGAAACAATTTGCATTGGGGATTGAAATGATCACGTTCATTGCAAAGTTCACAAGGATGGCAAAGAAATTTTAAATTTTCAGCACAGACTTCTAGCCTCTCTTACAACAATTTTGTCTCTAAATACTTATGCCTCTTGCAAAATCTATCTTCCCTATTTGGTGTGTACATGCAAACTCTATGCACTCCACAAAAGTTGACATGCTTATAAGAGACATTTTCATCATGACTAGTGCAATCATCATTAGTACCATGGATATTCAAAGAGTTCATACTAACAACACTGCAATCATGCTCCTCATTCAAAGATTTAGTGCCAAACATTTTATAGACTTCTTCTTCTAGCACTTGAGCACAATTTTCCTTTCCATCATTCTCACAAAAGATATTAAAAAGATGAAGCGTATGAGGCAAACTTAATTCCATTTTTTTGTAGTTTTCTTTTATATACTAAACTAGTGATAAAATAAGAAACTAAAAGATTCGATTGCAAGATCTAAAGATATACCTTCAAGCACTCACCTCCCCAGCAACGGCGCCAGAAAAGATCTTGATGTGTACTACGCAACCTTCTTCTTGTAGACGTTGTTGGGCCTCCAAGTGCAGAGGTTTGTAGGATGGTAGCAAATTTCTCTCAAGTGGGTGACCTAAGGTTTATCAATCCGTGGGAGGCATAGGTGAAGATGGTCTCTCTCAAGCAACCCTACAACCAAATAACAAAGAGTCTCTTGTGTCCCCAACACACTCAATACAATGGTAAATTGTATAGGTGCACTAGTTCGGCGAAGAGATGGTGATACAAGTGCAATATGGATGGTAGACATAGGTTTTTGTAATCTTAAATTATAAAAACAGCAAGGTAACAAGTGATAAAAGTGAGCGTAAACGGTATTGCAATGCTAGGAAACAAGGCCTATGGTTCATACTTTCACTAGTGCAAGTTCTCTCAACAATAATAACATAATTGGATCATATAACTATCCCTCAACATGCAACAAATAGTCACTCCAAAGTCACTAATAGCGGAGAACAAACAAAGAGATTATTGTAGGGTACGAAACCACCTCAAAGTTATCCTTTCTGATCGATCTAATCAAGAGTCCGTAGTAAAATAACATGAAGATATTCTTTCCGTTCGATCTATCACAGAGTTCGTACTAGAATAACACCTTAAGACACAAATCAACCAAAACCCTAATGTCACCTAGATACTCCAATGTCACCACAAGTATCCGTGGGCATGATTATACGATATGCATCACACAATCTCAGATTCATCTATTCAACCAACACAAAGTACTTCAAAGAGTGCCCCAAAGTTTCTACCGGAGAGTCAAGACGAAAACGTGTGCCAACCCCTATGCATAAGTTCATTGAACCCGCAAGTTGATCACCAAAACATACATCAAGTAGATCACGTGAATATCCCATTGTCACCGCAGATAAGCACGACAAGACGTACATCAAGTGTTCTCAAATCCTTAAAGACTCAATCCGACAAGACAACTTCAAGGGGAAAACTCAATTCATCACAAGAGAGTAGAGGGGGAGAAACATCATAGGATCCAACTATAATAGCAAGGCTCGCGATACATCAAGATCGTGCCAAATCAAGAACATGAGAGAGAGAGAGAGATCAAACACATAGCTACTGGTACATACCCTCAACCCCGAGGGTGAACTACTCCCTCCTCGTCATGGAGAGCGCCGGGATGATGAAGATGGCCACCGGTGAGGGATCCCCCCTCCGGCAGGGTGCCGGAACGGGCTCCCGAGAGGTTTTTGGTGGCTACAGAGGCTTGCGGCGGCGGAACTCCCGATCTATTGTGCTCCTGGATGTTTTCGGGGTATATGGATATATATAGGCAAAAGAAGTCGGTCAGGGGAGACACGAGGGGCCCACGAGGGTGGGGGTGCACCCAGGGGGAGGGCGCACCTCCTTGCCTCGTGGCTTCCTTGTTGCTTCCCTGACGTCTACTCTAAGTCTCCTGGATTGCTTCCGTTCCAAAAATAACTCTCCCGAAGGTTTCATTCCGTTTGGACTCCGTTTGATATTCCTTTTCTTCGAAACACTGAAATAGTCAAAAAACAGCAATTTGGACTGGGCCTCCGGTTATTAGGTTAGTCCCAAAAATAATATAAAAGTGTAGTAAAGCCCATAAACATCCAAAACAGATAATATAATAGCATGGAACAATAAAAAATTATAGATATGTTGGAGACGTATCAATGCTTATTCTGGTTATCATCAGATCAAGATGGTAGTTAAGGACTAAGAAAAGACGTCTTTTATCAACCCTTTTGGAGCCTTCTGCTATGTCTCTATGCCTTTTGGGCCTAAGAGCGCTCAGGCGACTTATCAATGCTGTGTTCAGAATTGTTTTCACAGTCAGATTGGGCGTAATGTGCATGCTTATGTGGATGATATTGTGGTTAAATCCAGAAAGAAGGAGACTCTCCTGGATGATCTAAGGGAAACCTTTGACAATCTCCCGGTCTATAAGATGATGCTTAACCCAGCCAAATGTGTTTTTGGTGTGCCTGCAGGCAAGCTATTGGGTTTTCTGGTCTCAGAGAGGGGCATTCAAGCTAACCTAGAGAAGATTAAGGCTATCACCTCGTTGGCTAAGCCGGCGTGTGTCAAGGACATCCAGCGCCTGGCGGGTCGTATTGTGGCTTTGAGACGGTTTATAAGCCGCCTAGGCGAGAAGGTGATTCCTTTATACCAGATGATGAAGAAGACAGATCACTTTGTTTGGGGTGATGCTGCTGATAAGGCGTTTGAAGCGCTCAAGAAATAGTTAGCTGAGCGACCTGTCCTTGCTGCTCCTATTGAGAAAGAGCCTTTGCTTTTGTATGTGGCGGCTAATAGCAAGGCTGTTAGCGTGTAAGTGGTTGTGGAGCACAAGGAGGCGGGTAAGGAGTACCCAGTTCAGCGGTCGGCTTATTATGTTAGTGAGGTGTTGATTGAGTCTAATCAATGATACCCGCATTGGCAGAAACTGGGTATGGGGTGTTCGTGGCAAGTCGCAAACTGAAGCATTGTTTTCTTGGTCATCCCATTATTATGGTCAGTTCTGCTCCTTTAGGAGACATTACTCAAAACGGGGAGGCCACAGGCCAGGTGGCTAAGTGGGCAACGGAACTTGGTCCTCATGGTTTGAAGTATTTGCCAAGAACAACCATTAAATCTCTGGCTCTAGTGGATTTCATTAATGACTGGACAGAATTGCAGACTCCTCAGGAGAAGCTTGATAACACATATTGGAAAATTCATTTTGATGGGTCCAGGCAGTTGGAAGGCTCGGGGGCTCGAGTTATCTTGACTTCCCCACGAGGTCACAAATTCTGTTATGTTTTAAGGCTACTATTTCCGTGTACTAACAATGCAGCTGAGTATGAGGCTTTACTCCATGACCTTTGTCGGTGTCAAAACCGGCGGATCTCGGGTAGGGGGTCCTGAATTGTGCGTCTAGGCGGATGGTAATAGGAGACAAGGGACACGATGTTTTTCCCAGGTTCGGGCCCTCTTGATGGAGGTAAAACCCTACGTCCTGCTTGATTAATATTGATGATATGGGTAGTACAAGAGTGGATCTACCACGAGATCAAGGAGGCTAAACCCTAAAGCTAGCCTATGGTATGATTGTTGTAATGTATGTTGTGTCCTACGGACTAAAGCCCTCCGGTTTATATAGACACCGGAGAAGGCTAGGGTTACACAGAGTCGGTTACAATGGTAGGAGATCTACATATCCGTATTGCCAAGCTTGCCTTCCACGCCAAGGAAAGTCCCATCCGGACACGGGACGGAGTCTTCAATCTTGCATCTTCGTAGTCTTGGAGTCCGGCGGACGATGATAGTCCGGCTGTCCGGACACCCCCTAGTCCAGGACTCCCTCAGTAGCCCCTGAACCAGGCTTCAATGATGATAAGTCCGGCGCGCATAATGTTCGGCATTGCAAGGCAGGTTCCTCCTTTGAATAATTCAGAGAAGATCATGAACACCAGGATAGTGTCCGGCTCTGCAAAATAAATTCCACATTCCACCGTAGAGAGAATAAAATGTACACAAGTCCAATCTGCTGACGTATTTTGCGGCATGACATCACACCGCTACCAAGCCTTTACTTGAATCGTTTTTTATTATACCACCTCAGCACGTTTAGCGAAGCGGTTTCCTTGGCACGTCTTGTCGAAGCAGAGATCGCGTTCCCCTTATTCCGGGATTCTCATCAATACGAGCGTGGGTAACCCAACCGTGCCCGTCGCCACACCTCCTCTATCGAAGGTGAATTCCGAACGGTCACGGAGACGGCTCTTGGTATTTTCCCCCTCTATAAGAAGACCAAGGCTCGTTTCTTTTCTTCAATCTTCCATTGAATCCTCTCCTTGCTCCAAGTTCCAACACTCAGAGCCCTAGATTCGAGCGCTTCAGACCTTCAACAATGTCCGGCTCCGACCTTCAGGGTCGGTGGATGCCCTCCTCCATCACGGAGGAGGACGTGCTAAAGCTGCGTGAGGCCAAGTACCTGTCTTACGAGATTTCGCACAGGTTGCCCGCCCAAGGGCAGGCCGTACCCACTCCCGAACCCAGTGAGTACGTCGTCTTCGTATCCCACCTCCGCCGGGGTTTAGGCTTCTCGACGGACCCCTTCGTGAGAGGGCTCATGTTCTACTACGGGCTAGATTTTCACGACTTGGCTCCGGAGTCCATCCTCCATATTTCCGCATTCATTATTGTCTGCGAAGCCTTCCTCCGCGTCACCCCCACTTCGGCCTGTGGCTGAAGACCTTCAATGTGGAGTCGAAGATGATCGGGGGGCGTCAATCGGAGTGCGGCGGGGTGGCCATAAGCAGGAGGGCCGATGCCCCGTGGCCCGAGGGCTCCTTACAAGAGGAGCTCGGCTTGTGGCAGCAAGAGTGGTTCTATATCACCGCTCCGAAGGGCAGCAAGCAAAAGCCGCCGCCTTCATTCCGCCCGGGACCTCCACGCCGGTTGATGTCGTGGGTCAACCGAGGGCTCAATTGGGGGCCGTCCGAAGACGTGCCCTTATTGCAGGGCCGGATTCGAGACCTCCAAGCGAGGGAGATCAATCTGGTTGTGGTGATGCAGGTCATGCTAATCAGGCGTCTTCTGCCCTGCAAATGCCGTCCTCTCCGGTTATGGGAGTTCAATCCGGAGGGACCACGAATTCTCCAACACTTCATGGGTATGACGCCCGGGGAGATGTACAAGTTGTTCTTCGGACCGCAGGTGGCGTGTCCGGAATTGACCGAGGACGCAGGCCTAAGCTGCAATCGCCCGGATACTCAGGTAAGTAGCTCAGAGTCCGGACGTTCTATTTATTTGCTTTTCTAAAATTCGCCTCCTAACCCATTATTCTCCATCAGGAGTGGGTAGCGCAATCGAAGCTGATAAGGTGTCCGGCCCCCCTCCCAGAGACCGCACTGGAGCCCGTGCTGGTCAGAATGTGGAGGTCGCGCCCGTAGAAGGAGGCGATGGGGAAAATAGAAGAGCTATCACCTCGCCCAAGGGGGCGCCTGAAGAGGGGGGGATCGAAAATCCCTCCTTCCAGGGGGAGAAGAGGACCGCCTCCGAAGACCCGGAGGCCAAAGCCCCTAAGCGGGGGAAGAGATCTTCACCGGAGGGTCCTGCGTCCGGGGAGAACCCGGACGTACCATCATCTCTAAAGGATCAGCCCTCCAGCGAGCCGTGAGTGGGAAAAAGGGAGTTCATTAATAAGAAAATACCCCTGTTTGTGCTTCTGTGGATAACCGAAATTTTTACCTTATAGTTCGGATCTGTGGCCTTCTCAGATGAGTTCGTCTTTGGGGGATCTTCGTCCGGAGATGATGGAGAGCGAAACGCCTCCGTCTGCTGCGCCGTCGAACAGGGCAGACGAGCCTGAAGTATCGTCACGGAGGGTATCCCAGAGCCCGGTGGAGCCGGAGAGTTCGGCGCCGACTAGTGTCCGGCCGGGGGAGCTGAAGGATCTGCTTGAGAGGGCATCTATCTCAGAAGATCATCGTGCTTTGATGAGTATGGTGATTGGAAGGATTTCGTCCGCCGAAAGCGGATTGCATAATGCCGTTAGGAGTTTGCTAGCGGGATTTGAGGTATGCAAGAACGACGCACCTTTATGAAAGTTTTGCACATAGAAGTGCTCCCTGTATAGATAGTAGCCCCTGAGACTCGGTAGGTTGTCGAAAGCGACAGCGTGCCGAGGATCAAAATCGCAGGTATTGAATGTCGCCCTTCCTATGCAGGTGGCGGATAGTCCGGGGGCTAGCCGGACTAGTGGAGTTGTCGAGTTAATGCGGCAACTTGATGTGGCGGATGCGGACATCGCGCTTGTCAACCGGCGACTTGAGGAGTCGCAAGGTAAATGAATTCTCCGCAATCACTTATTTAAGGGAGCCAAAGCCCGCCTCTGACAATATATATGTTGTGATACAGACGGTGCTGCTGCTGTGGAGAGCCTTCGGGCCGAGCTTGCTCAAGCCAAGGAGCAAGCCCGAAGGAGTGATGCGACTGCCTCGAGGGCGGCCAAGGAGTTGAAAGCCGAAAAGGCTGCGCACTGCCTAAGCAGGAAGAAGACGGCCGAATTGGCTGTTAAATTGAAGGATGCTACCGACCGCAATGAGGCTCTCGAAAAGGAGCACCTATCGGAGCGAGAAGACCTGGGGAAGGCCACCGCCAAGGCCAAGGATGCCCGTTCTGCAATGCGGGCTATGAAGGAGGAGCTGCGCCAGGCGGGAGATATTGTGGCTGGCAGGCCTTTTCTGCTGCGTCGCCGGTTTACGGATCCAAAGTATGCCCAACTTGGCCAGCTGTGGGGTCCGGAGGATCCATATATGGACTTAGCGGCAAGTGCGACAGATGCCGTTGTGCACTTCCGGGGTCAGAAGGATCACAAGACGAAAGAGCTATTTTGGTCTCAATTCCATAGTCCGGATCGTTCACTTCCGCTGACCGATCGGTTGGCCGAATGGACTGAGCTGAACAGGTTGTCCCGACTGGCCATGACTGATATCGTGGCTCATGTCTGGCCGGAGAGGCCCAAGGCGACGAGCTATTTTGGCTTATTGCAGCAATTTCTTGGAGCGGTGCCGCATATCAAGGAGATGAAGCGGTCGGCCTGCATAGAAGGTGCGCGGATGGCCCTTGCCCGTGTGAAGACACATTGGACAGAGATGGATGCCACCGCTATTGCAGCCCGGGGTTCGGACGAAAGCCGGTTACCCGCCGGGCACTATTTTGGGGAAGTTATGCGTGGCGCTCGTGTAATAGAGTCGCAGTGCTCGAAAAATGTCACGTTCAAATGAACGTTTTATCTTGTAAAATAATGAGTATGATGTAACCGCTTTTTATACTTGTGCATTCCAAGTGTTAAAATATCTCCTATGCGGTCGTTTATGTATATGTTTGTATAACCTGAAAGATGGCAGTCTTCGGCTTCAGCCCCCACGCACAAGGTGCGGGGGTGTTCGCAAAAAATAGCGTGTTTTCACACTTAATCCGACGTCTCGGTCCTATTAAGGAGGTGGTAGTGTAGCAAATGAGGCAATCCGGACTATGATGCTTTATCACTTTCACTTAGCCATTGGAGTTCGAGGGTGGGGCTACGATATAGCCCCTGGGGGCACCGCGCTTCTCCGGATTCGCGGCGCGTGTGTGCCTGACCGGGAAACGGTCCTTCGTCAAAGCGGGGAATTCTAAACATTCCGGTAGTCGATCGAGTGGTTGACTAGTCTCTCGCTGTATCATGACAGTCAGTTTTCGGCTTTCTCTACTGAGGTGCTCGCCCAGCCGAACTGGGGCACAATCACAGTAGTTCTCCTGGTGCCGTGTTAGCCGATGATACGGAACGTAAGGCAGCAAAACACAGGAGCCGGGCAAACCCAACATTTGACCAAAGACATGATTCGGAGCTGATGCATATAAGGCCTAACTCGAGACGCCGAACACTCCCTAAGGTGTTTGGTCTTTATAATAATGGGCAGAACAATGCCCTAAGTCCCTAGTGTCCAGGTACGGGCATGGTCCTCTGACGCGGCCGATGCCAAAACGTCAGGCTCCACTTTGGTTGTAATGAAAAACCAAGGGATTATAACAACAAGAGACAGTAAAAAAGGTTTACGCAGGGTCTTAATCTGAAAAGAATCCTTGCGACGGGTCCCTACTGCACGTCTGCGCCTGTGTCTCCGTTGTACCGTTATCCTGGACGGGTGTGCACGTTTGTTCATCTGTAAAAAGAGACGAACTTAGTTTGGAAAGAAATCGTGCGAATAAATATATACGAAGGATAAAATATAAATAAATAAGTAAAGCAGAGTCTATATGAGCTCGCTGTTGCTTGTGCGCGCAGCTCCTTGTGAAGGGATGTGCGGCTAGGGAGCCCTTAGCTTATTTATGCCGGACTCGTCTGACCGTGTCCGGGGTCTTTGAATGACCCTCGCACTGAAATGATGCCACGTGGACCGGGCATCTTAAGTGTAAGAGACGCGTAATGTGGTATGGCGTTGAAGCGGACAAAAGCTTCTCGTCCCAAGAGTGCTTGATAGCTACTTTTAAATGGGATGATATGAAAGAGTAGTTTTTCGCGTCGAAAGTTGTTCGGTGATCCGAACACAACTTCTAGTAATAAGAAGCCTATGCACTTGGCGTAAGGGCCTGGCGTCACTCCTTTAAAGGAAGTGCGGTTGTGTCAAATTTTAGTAAGGTCTATCCCCAACTTGCGGGTTGTGTTTGGATACAGCAGGTTTAAGTCACTGCCTCCGTCCATCAGGACTTGTGTAAATTGCAGTCCGTTGATTATAGGATCCAATATCAGGGCAGTCCATCCTGCGTTTTGAACGCTTCTGGGATAATCCAGGTGGTCGAAAGTGATTGGTTTTGATGTCCAATTTCTATGTTCCGCTGGGTTGGACCGTGCGAGACCCATTTTAACGGGTGCCGCACTGTTTTCCCGTATTATCACATGGAGTGAATTTACTGCTTTGACCTCTTGTGGGAAAGTCTTTTGTTTTCCGGTGCTCTGCTGGTGGGGTTTATCATCATCTTCGCTTGATGCGTCGAGCCCCTTGTGTTCGGCGTTTAATCGGCCGGACTATTTGAAAACCCAACAATCTCGGTGGGTGTGGTTTGCAGGCCTTCCGGGGGTACTGTGGATTTGACATATCCGACCCAAAATCTTGTTTAAGTTGGATAGCTCATCGCTGTTATCCTTAAGGGGAGGTGTTTTGTTATCTGGCTGTGAGCTTTTGAATCCGGCGTTGACCACCGTGCTCTTTGGGCTTTTCTCTTTATTCCGGCGTTGGTCTTTTCTGCGCCGTGATTTTCCGTTTTCATCTCTGATCTTGGATATACTTGGGTTGCTGGTGCTGCATCTTGCTAGCCAGCTATCCTCTCCCACACAAAAGCAGGTCATGAGTCTTGTTAGCGCGGACATTGTCCTCGGCTTCTCTTGGCCGAGGTGTCTGGCGAGCCATTCGTCTCGGACGTTGTGTTTAAAAGCTGCTAAGGCTTCGGCGTCCGGACAGTCGACTATTTGGTTCTTTTTGGTGAGGAACCTGTTCCAGAATTTGCGCGCTGACTCTCCGGGCTGTTGAGTTATGTGACTTACACTACTAGGGAAAAGGCTAGCAGCAGCGCGGGTTTTAGATGTATCAGTAGCGCGGGTACCCGCGCTACTAATATGGCGCTACAGCTAACTCATAGCAGTAGCGCGTGCCCACCCGCGCTACTGCTACACAAGTGTAGCAGCAGCGCGGTTATGGGAAGCTCGCTACCGCTAGTAGCGCTAGCGCTCTTTGGCAGGACGCGCTACTGCTATTGAGGCGCTGCTGCTAACTTTTGTACACTCGCTACTGCTAATGTAAGTAGTTTTTTTTGGCATATTTGTTTTGTATTTGAACCGGCTTTGTAGAAGAATCTTTAGCACATAGAAATGTCATCATGATACACATACAAATGCCTGCGAGACCACAAATGTAATCATAGCATGTACATACAAATAGTCTCTTCATAATCATCATCCAACACAAAGTGATATCTTGTTATCATCTCGAAAATAGCAATACATGCAAGTCTCGAATACTTGCAAGTACAACAACGTCATCCATCTAAACAAAGGTATACGCAAGAAGTGCTATCACTATGAGTGAGAGCGGAACCATGCAGTACATGAGGTGGCGGTTACGAGTCCTCTCTCGTGCTAGCGTGAACCTCAAGTAAGTAGCTTCTCCTTCTTGTCTGCTTTTGAAGCCTTTATGGATGGCGCCCGTGAACCCATTCACTTGCGCCTGACACTCATGCCACTCGTTGTACACCCCCGGAACCTTCCCTTTGTACACGACATAGCATTTCCATCTCGCCATCAAGAAACTAGGTACCTGTTAGAGATGCGTGTTCATGAAGAGGATGTACAATCATATATATGCAACAAAATATACTAGAGCAACACCAAAAAAGAAAGGTTAGCAACTAGATGCAACATATACAGTACGCAAATTAATTAACTAGAGGTACGCAGGTCATCGTACGCAAACTAACAAAGTAGCGTTACGCAAGTTCGGCAGGGACCGTGGACATCACAAAGTTTCATCGCTACAAAAAGTATACAAGTTCAACCGACACATATCATCATCATCGGCATCATAAATCACTAGAAGTTCCATCCTTCCATATCATCGAGGACGAACCCTAGCTGCTTGAACGGCGTGAGGTCTAGACGTTGCATGCCTATGCGAGTTCGGACGTCAGCTCGCGATATAGGGCCGTGGTGGAACATCCCCTTCTCATCGACGACTTCTTTCATGATGATCGTCGCAATGTCGCTTTGGATGCGAAAGAAGTCATCTCTAAGTTTATAATTCGCTTCTCCATGAGATTCTAGCCACTTGTGAATATGATCATCATTTCTGCTGTTAATGCGAAGCTTTTGGTGATCCGTGTTGAACTGAATCATGAGATGGACGATGTAGAATCCATCCTTCTTGCTTGGTTTTGGGACATGGATGCAGGAGAAGTTAGTTTTATGCGCGAAACCCATCTTCTTGTTCCTTTGTTTCCTGATATGCACGTGGCCACCTCTAAAGCTGAAGCCTTGGAGAGCATCATCTAGAATATTCATTATGTGGGTGTAGTCCTTTTTCTCGTAGTCTCTGAAGGGTCAAAATACACGGCGTGGGAGACTTGCGGGTAAAGAACGATAAGGACGGCGCGCCCGTTGCTGCGGGGAAAAGACACCTCAAATTATTCCCCATATGAGAGAGAAGGAATGATTGAAATGTACGAAAGGGTTGTCCGGAACTGACTTACTTTGGATGATAAGGCACGAGGACAATTTCCCGGTCCTTATTCTGTACCATGAAGTTTTGGAGGTACTCCCTAGAAGTTTCACGCTCAAAGTCGCCGAGACTCAAGAAAGACTCGTGCATGTAGTAGGGATCCGCCACACAGATTTGCGAGACTTCTTCACTCTTCACGACGGAGCTCATATGTAGCGCAAAAAGGCGGACGATAGTAAAATCAAGCCGCCTTGTTAGAAACATCTCAAAGATATGGTCAAACCGCAGGAAGAACACCTCCGCGGGCCGTGTGTCGACGTAGCACTTCCCCTCAGGCACACGAGCCGCGTATGTCGGATATCCTGGATCCTTTGAGGCTAGTAGGCTTTTCTCAGTCGACAGCACATGGTCGTGCAGTCTCCTGAGATCCCCTGATAGTGCCTCCAGCGGTTTCGGCGGTAGCATCGGCTCGCCCGTGAGATGGAACATGACCGCACCTTTCACGAGTACACGCTCTTCAGAATGCATCGTCTTGCTGCTGTGTGCTCTGGCTTGTTTGGAGGCAGTTACCTTCCCCGATCTCTTCCTCTCCTTTTTCTTGGGCACACCTTCTAGACCCTTCCTTAACCCCTGCCCAAGTGTTCCCGGGCTAAGTACTGTACGACCCTCGCGCCCGGCTAGTTGAGCCTGTGTTGAGGCGGCATCTTCAGGCGTGTCCTGTGAGGATTTCATGAAGAGAGACTTTTTGCATTCCATGGTACGGCCCTGCCCGGGCATATCATCCATATCCTCATTAGCAAGCTGATAGCCCGATTCGTCATATGGTTGACTCATCATATCTATGTCATAGTCATATGCGTTTGTATTGAGGTAATCCATAGGGTCGACCTCCGTCTCATCATCCATTCTCTGTTCTACAGGAGAAATTACATCAGCCAGTACTATTGCACCCCCTTCATCATGTCGTCCGCCGCTCTCACCAGGCACTACTACAGGAGCTGGTAATTGCGTAGGTGGGGTGGTGGTCTCCGCACATGCTTGTTGATGTGTGGTAGTTATTGGTGTGCTCTCGGCCGGCTCTAGACGAATAAGATTCTTCGGCCATAGCAGCACCCAACCCTTGCAGCGTCCAATCCGCGGCGGGGTCTCGTCGTCCGCTCCCACATGCTGTACTGGAGGAGGCAAATCCTCGTGCCCTGATTTCACACTGGTCAAGCTAACCCTGAAGTGCCCAGCGGGGATCGGCTAGTTGTGGAATGTGCGTTGAGAGGGGTCCATTATCATCCCCTTTCCCACGTCCACCTTCTGGCCTTTGATCAAGTAGAGTATGGTGCATGGGGTTTCTTTCGCCTGCAAACACATATGTCTGTGGTGTAAAACAACCGAAAGGCAACAAAAATGGAATATTATCTATATATATATATATATATGTTGGTGCGACATGTAATTACCGTGACGGCATCGAGCTCAGCCAAAGACGAAGGCCCACCTAGCGCGCCTGAGACTGAGGACGGGCTGCTATGACCGGGAGCGGCTGCGAGAGGAGGCCCGGTTGCTTGAGCAAGTGATGGTGCGATGGTGTTGTTGTTCATGGAGTTGCTCGCGACGAAACTGGGCATCGGGAAATCATGTACCGTCTTGTCTGGATTTTCCTTCGCCCAGTTGATGATAACTGGAACCAAGTTAGTAGCGAAATCATTTCTGCAGGCAGTTACAGCTGCATTGACTGCCTGCTGTAGCAACTCATATTTGTCCTCGGCTGCTTTTTTCGCGTCCTCAGCTGCTTTTTTCTCGACCGCAAGCTTCACCTTTGCGTCGATGTCCGCCTGACTAAACTTCTTTTTCTGCTTCTTGGCCTCCGGGCTGTCGTTGTAAAACACCTTCCACGTGGCGCCGTCTCCAGCGCCATGCACACGACCATATTGCGGCCGCTGGTCCAACGGGAGTCCCTTAAGTTCGTTCAAGGCCCGGTTGAGAGGGGTGTCCCACTTGGGCCTCATCAGAGAAGTAGGGCTTTCCGCTGCAAGCCGGTGTTGCTTCTCCAGTAGTCTAATCAATTTCCTCGTGATCTTGTCCGTGTAAAAAACCTTTTTCTCCTTGTCCCACTTGTAGCGGGCCCTGATGAAGTCATGCTCCAAGGGGTTGGTGAACTTTGCGAAGGGTTCTGGGAGACCCGCGGCTTCACGTTCCGCGTCCTCCTTATCCCATATGGGCCTTTTACCGAGGTAGCCACGGCTTCCGAGGCGATGCTTCCCCGTGTTCCTTTGCTGAAGGCTTTTGAATTTCGCAGCCTTAGCCTTGGCTGCCTCGGTAGCGCAAGTGTCCTTGAACTTTTCGAACTCCTCTTCCGTAAGTGTCGGATTTTCCTCCAGAATCTTGGACAGGGGTTCATCAGCCTCAATAGCTCGTTTCACCCTCCCTTTCCAGGAGGCCAAATCATTGCTGAACATGCCCATGGCGTGATTGTTAATCTTTTTCATCTTTGGATCATCCCACGGTTGTTCTATGTTATCATCCCGGTCGGGGAACTTGAATCTCTTGTGCAACTTCAATAGGAGCAACTGCATCAAATGTTCTTTACTCCTTAAGTCATCGTCGTTGATGCTCGCGCATTCCCGTAGGATGCATCCTACTTGGTTCCCGTAGCACTTGCGAGGTTCTTCTGGCTCTAACGGCTCAAACTTGCCAGGTGCCATCTTTGTGATCACAAGTCGTCCAATCCCTAGTTTGTTAGGTTTTCGTATCCTCTGCTTCTTATGCTTTCTCTTTTCGGTATCGGCATCGGGGCCGGTACCTTCCCCGCCGGTACCTTCCCCACCGGTCTTGGCGCCGCCATCGGTGCCGGCGCCGTCGGTGCCGGCGCCGTCGGTGTCGATGTCGGCGTCAGTACCATCATCGAGGCCGACCTGAAAACCTTGCTTAGCAGTCAAATAGTCGAGGTACTCTTGTTCACCCTCATAATCCATCTCGTCTGCATCTTGGTCAGAAGGCCCAGTTTCTTCGTTGTTCGACATGTTTCCTATGATTAAGTGGCCTCATTTATTTCTAAAAGTATGAATAAATGAGAAATGACATAAAAAGAAATCTATGTGCCAGCACTCGATATGCCAACTATGTAGCACAAATCATGCCTTTATTCACGGGAAATTTCGGCATGACCTTTGCTAAAAAATGGACATATCGAGCGCCTGAAATTCACCGAAACGGAAATGAATCAACATTCCGGCGTGACATAGGCCACTCGGATCATTTTCCAAACATGACATGTCCAAAACATGACATATGCACATATCACATGTCCAGTTCAAATTTCCATATAAATTCAGCTAATTTTGAAACCTAGCTAAATTCATAACTAAATAGATAACCTAATTAATTAACATGAAGAACCCTAGCAGAGAGGGTGGGGTTTACAGAGAGTGCAGGGGCGAGGAGGCAGGCCCGACGACGGCCGGCAGGGGAGAGGAGGGAGGCGAGGGCCGACGGGTCGGGGGCGAGCGCGCCGGGGTCGGGGGCGAGCGGCTGGGTCAGGGGCGAGCGGCGTGGTCGGGGGCGAGCGCGCTGGAGTCGGGGTTGAGGGCTAGGACGGGGGCGAGCGCCGGGGCTAGCGCTGGGGATTTGGAGGGAAATGGCGGGATGAAGCTGGGCGAGTGCGAATTTTGGGTTAAGTGGACGTAGCAGTAGCGCGTTATGTAAAAACGCGCTGCTACTATATTTTGTAGCTGCAGCGGTTTAAGAGGAACGCGCTACTACTATGATCTGTAGCTGCAGCGCTTTATGATAAACTCGCTACTACTATGGTGCGTAGCGGCAGCGGTTTATGAGAAACACGCTACTACTAAGATCTAGCAGCAGCGGTTTTGTGGAAACGTGCTGCTACTGCCAGTTTTCCTTTTTCTTTTCCTTTATTTTATCCCACTTTTATTTCCCGAGGGCAATGAACGAAGGGAGGGCGATATATATTGCATCATTTGACGGTTAAATATGTATGCAAAATAGGAACATATATATTACACATCATTGGACCCATGCATAATAATGGCTAAGTGTGTATACAAAATAGGAACATATATATATTACACATCATTGGACCCATAACATACGTTTCCTCAGTGCTGACGTTTTCGTTTTTGAGTCAGCTTCTTTCCCTTCTTGTTCGTCGAAGAATAATTGAGCCCCTCATTGTGACTTTGCCTTTTCCATGGAGTACGATTTTTCTTAGGTAATGTAGTATTGATTCTTCTTTTGACGTATACTTCATCATCATCGTCATCTTCCCTCATTGGGTTGCCGTACTGATCATAGTCTTCCTCGTTGGCGACTCCATCCGTTCCAATGATGTTCCTTTTGCCTCTCCTCACGACAACACGGCTGGGATTGAGCGGGTCAGTTATGAAGAAGCATTGTGTCACGTGCTTAGCGTGTACCCATGGCTCGTTTTTTGCGATAGCGTTCACGGTAGCGCTCTTGGCGTCGGGTATAGTCATGGTAGTGAACATCCGGCTTTCTCTTTCGACATTCTTAGCCCATCTGACACGGAACATCGTCGTGTTGTGCAGTCCAGAGTAGTCAAGCTCCCAGATCTCCTCGACCCTTCCATAAAATCGTTCAGTTGTGCCGTTGTCGCTGCCGGTCATGCATTCCATCGTCACCCCTGAGTTCTGATCATCACTATCCATATCTTTTTGCCTCCGTGTAGAACGTGTATCCGTTGATATCATATGCCTGATAGGTTACGAGGTTGGGTGAGGGGCCATGTGCTAAGGCGTATATGAGCAATCCGTCCTTAGAGCCCTCCTCCGGGGGATTAGCAATAATATGCTCTTTGAACCAATGCAGGAAAGTGGAGTTGTGCTCTCTAGTAACTTCGGCATCCGTCCTGCATACCCCCCGGTCACGATACTTCTTTGCGATAATTTCTTTGTGCAGTGCCACGAAAGGATCTACCTCGTCAAGGTGTTGTAGCACTACCAAGTTTGCTCTGTCAAAGTCGCTGCGTCGATCTGAGTATGCCACGTGCAGTTCCCTGCAACCGTTGCAGTGACCATCTCCTTCGAGCTTCCCATCGTGCTTGTTAACGGGCAAACCAACACTAACACCAGGCGGCTGGTCTGCGCCATATAGAAATTCTCACAGAAAGAGATGCACTCTTGTGCCAAATATCCCTGGACGATGCTTCCATCCGGACGGGACATGTTACGAACAAATCCTTTGATGATCCCATTCATCCTCTCAAATGGCATCATGTTGTGCAGTAATGACGGCCCCAGGTCTATTATGTCATCCACAATATGGACACACAGATGCACCATCACGTCGAAGAACGCGGGCGGGAAGTACATCTCAAGCTCATTCAGTATCACAACGATCTCTTCCTGTAGCCTTTGGAGCTGCTTCACACTGATCGACTTTCGAGAGATGACGTCGAAAAAGTTGCAGAGACCAATAAGCGTGTCACGGACGTGCTTGTCCATTATCCCTCTAAGGGCAACAGGTAGTATCTGCGTCATCATCACATGACAGTCATGAGACTTCATCCCGCTGAACCTTTTCTTGTCCGTGTCTAGATATCTGCTTATCTTGCCACAGTAACCGGAACTAACTTTCACTCCGGTAAGGCACTTAAAGAATTGATTGATCTCAGCCTGACTTAAGGTGAAGCAAGAGGGGGGGCAATAATCTTCTTTCTTTAATTTCTTGCCCTTCTTCTCCCGTGCCTCTGTCTCCGTCTTTGTCTCGTCTGACATTTTACGGGGCGGCATGTGTAGATCTTCCCTGATTTTCAAATCTTGCAAGTCTTTTCTTGCCTTCGGCCCATCCTTGATCTTATCCGGCATGTTCATCAGTGTTGCGAGCAAGCTCTCAAGGACATTCTTACAGATATGCATTTGATCAAGGCAATGAGGTGTATCGAGTTTGTGCCAGTACTCCAAGTCCCAGAACACAGACCTCGTCTTCCATACCTTCAGCAGCGGCTCCAGCGCCTTTCTCATCGTCTTTCCCGGCGCGGGGCACTCATTCCAGTTTTTCAACAGCTCATCGATTTTGGCACCACTCCGCTTACGTGGAGGTCCTCGATGCTCAGCGTGACCATTGAATAGATCTCCACGGTTTCTCCACGGATCGTCCTATTCAAGCCATCTTCGATGCCCCATGTACACGATTTTCCCAGACCCGCCATCTTTCCTTGACGTTAGCTGCTGAGACGTTGTATCATCCATGCACCGCGTGCATCCGCAATATCCATGGCACACCTGGCCTGCCACATATCCGTAACCGAGATAGTCCTGCACTGTCGTGATCAGCGCGGCTCTCATGTTGAAATACTCACCTTTGCTGGCGTCCCATGTCTTGGCCGGTGTTTTCCATAACGTGTCTAACTCCTCTTGAAGTAGCCCCAGATACAAATTAATATTATTTCCTGGTTGTTTCGGCCCTTGAATAAGCATGCTCATGTGAATGTACTTCGATTTCATGCACAACCAGGGGGGAGGTTGTACATCCATACAAACATGGGCCATGTACTATGGTTGGTGTTCTGGTTGCCAAACGGATTCATGCCATCGGTACGCACGCCGAGCACGATGTTCCTTGCATCACATTCAAAATACCGATAGAAGCTGTTCAACGCTCTCCACTGGCTTCCATCCTTCACGTGTCTCAGCTTCGGATCATCTCCATCATCGGGCTTCTTCCTCTCCACGTGCCAGCGCATTAGCTTTGCTTCCTTGGGATCTACAAAACACCTCTGGAGATGGGGAGTGATCGGTAAGTACCATACAACTTTATGGGGACATTTCTTCCCGGCCTTCTTGTATCGAGAAGCATTGCACACCGGACAGCTTGTTTTTTCCGCGTGCTCCTTCCGATAAATTATGCAATCATTGATGCATGCATGGTATCTAACGTGTGGCAGATCAAGAGGGCACACGACCTTCTTGGCCTCATCAACACTAGTAGGACATAGATTACCTGCGGGAAGAACATCCTTTAGGTACTTGAGATGCTCATCGAGGCTAGTGTCGGTCCATTTGTTTTTAGCCTTCGTCTTCAGGACTTGGAGCGTGAAACTCAACCGGGTCACCTCAGGATTGCAACCATCATACAATGGAGTGTTCGAGTCTACCACCAGTTGCTCCAGCTTAGCCTCCTCTCTAGAAGCAGCTCTCTCAATACTCGTCTCCTTGCGAAGCAATGCTTGAACATGAGGGTCCTGCACAATTGAACTTAGTACCGACGAACTCTGCTGCGTGGAGTCCATGTCGTTCTCTCCGCCGCCATGTCCGGCCCCTTCTCCTCCGCCATGTCCGGCCCCTTCTCCGCCGCCATGTCCGGCCTCTTCCCCGCCGCCATTATCGATCATCTCTTCGTCTTGCCCCGTGTCATCATTGCCTGCCCCGTCGGCATCCTCAACATCGTCATCCTCATCTTCAATTATCCACCGAGTATAGCCATCCATGAAACCAGTCATGAGCAGGTGCGCTTCGACACGACCATCGTCATGGGGGTCGAGCCAAACTATTCCTTTGCATTTTCGACACGGACATAAAACCTCTGTCCGGTTATTTTCTTTCATGTCTTGCACCGCCGACCGCAACCACCTGTCCACCATCGTTCCACTGACCATCGTCAACTCTGCATGGTAATAATAAAAAAATTGATTGTAAAAATGCATGCATGCATCAAAGTCATAAAAAAATTTGGCATGACCTTCCCTAAAAATAGGACATATATGGATCTAGAGTTTGTCCGGAATTCGCCAAAACGGAAATAAATCGACATTTCGGCAAAACATAGGCAACTCAAAAGCACAATTTGGCGGCGTCAACTCATGCCACACACACAATTTCCACAAATATATCACACACACATAAACACATTTCCATTTTGCAAAAGCATGAAATTTTCATCACCTCTATCTCGATGGCCGGAGATGATGTTGTAGGGAGATCAAAAGTGCACAAAGCTCTTCTTGACAAAGATAGATCTAGTTAGGGGGCAAATAGGTCACTTAACTAAATCTTACATCTACCTAGCTACCTAATTTGGAAGGAGACAACTTCAACTAGAGGGGGAAGGAAAAAGAGAAAGGAGATGCATTAATGGAGGTGGTGTAGTTATGTAGGAGTAATGAAGAGAGAGAAGGTGGATAGAGAAGAGAGAGAGTAATGGGGGAGAAGTATTGAGAAGAAGAAGAGTGAGAGTGGGAGCATGTGGTGGAGGGAAGAGAGGAGAGGTGGAGGTAGGGGGAAGGGAAAAAGGAAGGGGGAGGGGAGGGACGGGTTGGGGGTTGGTGGGGTTAGCAGTAGCGCGGGAGAGAAAACGCGTTGCTGCTAAGAACTTAGCAGCAGCGCGCTTTGCGGTAAGGCGCTACTGCTAACTGGGACAAAAAATTGTGGCAATTTGAAACTTACCAGCAGCGATCTCGAGGAAACCGCGCTACTACTAGGTACTTAGCAGTAGCGCTGTTATTGCGACCGCGCTACTGCTACTTAGAGTTGGGAGAACAGCGCCGGTTGATATTTGTAGCAGCGCGTTTCTGGTCGAGCGTGCTACTGCTAAATCTTTATCAGCAGCGAGTTTACGTAACCCGCGCTACAACTACTTAGCAGCAGCGCTCTATTTTGAACCGTGCTGCTGCTGAGATTCTGTGTATAGGCTTTTCCCTAGTAGTGTTAGATCGTCTGCATCCGGAGGGCGGACATAAGTTCCTTGAAAATTTGCTCTAAACGCGTCCTCGAGCTCTTCCCAACTTCCAACAGTGTTTTCTGGGAGGCTTTTGAGCCAATGACGGGCTGGCCCTTTGAGCTTGAGGGGTAGGTATTTTATGGCGTGGAGATCATCTCCTCTAGCCATGTGTATGTGTAGTATATAATCTTCTATCCAGACTCCAGGGTCTGTTGTTCCGTCGTAGGCCTCTATGTTCATGGGTTTAAATCCTGCTGGGAATTCATGATCCAGCACCTCGTTGGTGAAACATAGTGGGTGTGCGGCGCCCCTGTATTTGGGTGTACCGCTGTCTTCGGACACTTGGCGTGTTGCATTGCTTCCTGGGGCCCTCTTCTTTGGCCCGTAAATGGACCTGGCTGGGCCATCCGTCTTTTCAGGGTCATTAGTCGGCTTATGCGCGGCGCCGCTTTCAGATTTTGGCTTATCATCTGGCCGTCTATCCAACCATGCAGCCTCTTTGTTTTTTGACTGTGGGGGCTCTATGGCCTCCTCGTCAAATTCTGGCAGCAGCTTGCGCTTCGGGTAGCTCTTTGATTGATGGCCATTGCCGTATTTGTTTGCGGTTTTGAGCACTTTGCTCCACCTCATTCTGAGTGTATCTTCCACTGTTTTGATCTTCCATTTTTCCTTTTTCAAACTTCTTGCGGTGGCGACGAGTCTTTTCCGAAGGTTTTTATTCTCCAGCGGTGTGTCCGGCGTGACGTCGTCTGGACTGTTGTTTTCGCCGGGCCTGGACTGATTATCTGACTTGTCCTGTTCGGGCGGTTGCTTGTCTGCGTGTTCGTCGTCCACCGGTTTGCCCTGCTGTATTGCTGGGTCATTAGGAGCGATGTTGTTGTCGAGGCGGGACTTATTGCGGCGTCTGCGTCGCCGTTTTGGTTGTTTGTCGGCGGGATTATCTTCTGCCGTGCCCCGTTGGTCCTCGTTATCACTTCCTTTTGGGGTATCCACCATGTATACATCGTATGACGAGGTGGTCTTCCCGTGCCCTGTAGGCGCTGGTTCTTGTTCGTCTCCGGCATCGTCGTCCATGCCGTCGATGTCTTCGGAGTCATAGTTTAGCATGCCGGTTAGATCGTCGACAGTGGCTACAAAGTGGGTGGTGGGTGGGCTTTGAATTTCTTCGTCGCCCGAATCCCAACCATCCTGGCCGTAGTCCGGCCAGGTCTCTCCGGATAGCGAGAGGTGTTTTAATGAATTAAGGATGTCGCCAAAGGGCGAGTGTTGAAAGATGTCTGCGGTGGTGAATTCCATAACCGTCGCCCAATCAGATTCGATTAGCAGGGGTGTGGGAGGTCCGGAGTCCGGCAAGGAGTCTGGCACCTCGGAGTCACGAGCTTCGCGAGGGACAAGGTTAGTGTTCGGCTCCATCGTCATAGAAGTTGTAGCCCCCGAGGCGGTGTCCAACCACCGGTCCACGATCTGGGCGATCGGCTCCGGACTAAGGGCCGGAGCGGATCCTTGTGCGGCCACCAAGGCATTGTTCGGCGGCAGAGCTAGATCATGCCCATCGTAACAGTGCGGCGCGCTTGGCCGTGGCTCAAGCCCGTCGAAGTTCAAGTCCCCGCAGATGTCGGTCGTGAAGTTCAGGCTTCCGAATCTGACCTGACGGCCAGGGGCGTAGCTTTCGATCTGCTCCAGATGGCCAAGTGAATTAGCCCGCAGTGTGAAGCCGCCGAATACGAGGATCTTTCTGGGGAGAAAAGTCTCACCCTGGACAGCGTTTTGTGATTGAAGACGCCATCGAGCCTATCGGTGAAGACACAGAGGAACTCTCAATGAAAGCACCAATGTCGGTGTCAAAACCGGCGGATCTCGGGTAGGGGGTCCCGAACTGTGCGTAACAGGAGACAAGGGACACGATGTTTTTCCCAGGTTCGGGCCCTCTTGATGGAGGTAAAACCCTACGTCCTGCTTGATTAATATTGATGATATGGGTAGTACAAGAGTGGAACTACCACGAGATCAAGGAGGCTAAACCCTAAAGCTAGCCTATGGTATGATTGTTGTAATGTATGTTGTGTCCTACGGACTAAAGCCCTCCGGTTTATATAGACACTGGAGAAGGCTAGGGTTACACAGAGTCGGTTACAATGGTAGGAGATCTACATATCCGTATTGCCAAGCTTGCCTTCAACGCCAAGGAAAGTCCCATCCGGACACGGGACGGAGTCTTCAATCTTGCATCTTCGTAGTCTTGGAGTCCGGTGGACGATGATAGTCCGGCTGTCCGGACAACCCCTAGTCCAGGACTCCCTCAACCTTCATATGGCCAAAGAGATGAATTTGAGCCAGGTCAGGTGCCTAGGCGACTCAGACCTCATGGCTCAGCAAGTCTTGGGCACATGGGATTCCAAAGACCCGTTTATGGCGGCTTATTGTCGGGCGTTTGATAATTTTGCTGGTCACTTGAAGGGTTATTAGGTGGACCACCTTGATCAATGGAAGAACGAGGCGGCTGATGCCTTGAGCCTGCTTGGTTCTCAACGTAAGTTGGTGCCTCCTAATGTGTTTCTTGATGTGTTGCATAATCCTTTAGTCAAGTTGCCATCAGAAGATGACCTTGCTGTTCCTAACCCGAAGGCGCAGTTGGTGGAGGCTCTCCATGCTATTCCTGATTGGACGCTTCCCTACTTGGCTTATATGACCCGGGGTGAACTACCTGAGGATGAAACTTTGGCACACAGATAACCCAGCGGTCTAAGTATATGCCTATCATCAATAGCGAGTTACACTGATGTAGTGTGACGGGCGTGTTCCAACGTTGTGTTTCTCCTGAGGAGGGTTGTGAGATCTTACGAGAGATTCATGAAGGTTATTGTGGTCATCATGTTGGCTCTAAGTCTTTCGTGGCTAAAGCCTTTCGTCATGGCTTTTATTGGTTGAAGGCTCATGCTGATGCAGAAGATATCGTCAATAATTGTGATGGATGTCAGAAATTTACTCGACGAGCTCATGTGCCGACTCAAGAGTTGAGGATGATTCAAATAACTTGGCCGTTTGCAGTCTGGGGGCTCGATATGGTTGGTCCTTTCAAGAGGTCTAAGGATAAGAAGACCCATCTATTGGTGGTTGTTGATAAATTTACCAAGTGGATTGAGGTAGAGCCAGTCAGCAAGTGTGATGCAGCGACTGCAGTTCAGTTTGTTAAAAAGTTGGTCTTCCGCTTTGGTTATCCTCATAGTATCATCACTGACAATGGTACTAATCTTTACAAAGGAGCTGTGAAAGAATTCTGCCAACAAGAGCATATTTAGCTTGATGTTTCCCCAGTAGCTCATCCAAAGTCTAATGGTCAAGCTGAAAGAGCCAATCAGGAAATCTTGCGTGGTATTAAGCCTAGACTTATGGTTCCCTTGGAGCGACACCAGATTGTTGGGTGGAGGAATTGCCTTCTGTGGTTTGGAGTATTAATACTACCCCTCAACAGGTCAACAGGCTATACTCCTTTCTTCATGATCTATGGCATAGAGGCGGTTCTCCCAAGTGATATACGTCATGACTCGCCCAGAGTGGCGGCTTATGTTGAAATTGACAATGAGACGGCAAGTCAGAACGTGCTTGATGTTTTGGATGCAGAGCGTGACCATGTGGTGGCCCGGTCGGCGATTTATCAACACGACATGCGTCGCTATCATAGCCATAGAGTTAAGACTCGGGCGTTTCAAGAGGGCGACTTAGTGCTCCGGCTGATTCAAGATCAAACTGGCATGCATAAGTTATCTCCACCTTGGGAAGGACCTTTTGTGGTCAGTAATAATGTAACTCCCCGAATCCGATGCGCCAGGTGTCTGCCAGTTATTCGCCGTCGTTGCCATGTCATTTGCTTGCGTGCTGCATTTTATCATGTCATCATGTGCATCTCATTTTGCATACATGTTCATCTCATGCATCCGAGCATTTTCCCCATTGTCCGTTTTGTAATCCAACACTCCTATGTCCCCCGGCGCCCCCTTTTACCTCTTTTCGTGAGCGAGTGTTAAACGTTATCGGAATGGACCGTGATTTTCCAAGCAGCCTTGGTACACCACCGGTAGACAGCCTGTCAAGTTTCGTGCCATTTGGAGTCCGTTTGATACTCCAACGCTTAACCGGGGAACCGTAAAGCCCTCTTTGTGTGCAGCCCAACACCCCTCCAAAGTGGCCCAATAACCCATCCTAAACCCCCTCCATGCTCTCGGTCGTTCGATCACGATCGTGTGGGCGAAAAGCGCACTCCATTTGGAGTCTCCTAGCTCCCTCTACCTATAAATAAGTCCCCTCCCCCGAAATTCGCGATGCAAACCCTAATTCTCCTCCCTCACCGCGCCGGACATGTCCGTCCGCCGCCGGACATGTCCACCGCCGCCGCCACCTCACTCCATCCAATGGCGTCGCGCCATGTCACCTTCCCCGCCGCCGCAGCCAACCGGTGCCGTCCACGTCGCCTCCGCGCCCGCGCCCACTTCGCCGCACACGCGCGGGCCCGCTGGGCCCACCCGCGGCCCACCCGGCCCGGGTCGCCGCGCCGCCTCCCGCGAGCGCCTGGTGCCTCGACGGCCCACCGCCGGGTCCCGTCCCCTCCGCCGTTGCGCCTCCGCCGCCCGCGCCCCGCCGTCGCCCCTCGCCCCTGCCGGATTCGCTCGGCCCCGCGGCCATCTCCGCCGCCCCCCTGCGCCTCCTCCGCGTCCGCCGCCGCCTGCCCTGGCCGCGCCGCCCGGCCCTGCGGCCATCCCCACCGGCGCCGTCTCGCGCGCCCGACGCCGCCGCGCGCCGCCCGACCCCGCGGCCATCCCCGCCGGCGCCGTCCCGCGCGCCCGACGCCGCCGCGCGTCGCCCACGCCAGCTCCGGCCGGGTCCGGCCAGATCCGGTCCGGCCCGGCCTCGCCGGCATCCTCCCCGTCCTCCTCTCCGGCGAGCCCAGCCATCCATCCTCGTCAACCGCGCCCTGATCCAGATCTGAGATCCGAAGAGGTTGACCCCGATTTTTTCCCCCAAGTCCCCGAATATTTGCATATTTTTAGCTCCTGTTCGTCGCATCATAACTCCATGTGTGCAGGTCCGTTTTGTGCGTGCTATATATCAAAATGTTCGTTGTGAGATGCTCTTCATTTCATTCCATTGTGTCATGTTTGTTTGAGTCTAGTTTGATGCCCTAATCATCGTTGCAAGAGTGCTATATGATGTTAACCTGCTGAAACTGTTATAACTTGCTGTTTTGTCTTTTTCATTGTATTTTGTGTGTGCATCATATGAGCTTGATGCCTACATGTGTTTTGTGCTACATCATGCCATATTTACAGGGGTGCAATCCATGTATTTTTGTGAGTCTTGTAGTGAGTGCATCGAGCTCGTGAAGTAGGATACTTGTTGTTGCTGTTTTGCTAGACTGGTTCTGTTATATTATGATGCTATGTAAACCTGCTGCTACAAGTCATTCCATGAATGATCTGAAGATGTTCACTAAGGATGTTTTGTTATACATGTCATGCTCTATCTATTCATGCCCCTGGTTGCATGTTTAGCGTGCAGTAACTTGTTGTTATCTTGATCCAAACTTGCTAAATAACGTTGCTGTCAGCCTGTTAACATTAAGTTCAATCTTGCCATGATTGTTGCTAGTGATCCAAGCATGCTATGAACGTGCTCTTGCCATGCTTAGCTTAAAGAACATGTATTCTTGCTGTTGGTTACCTTGGCATGCCATGTATTGCTCTGTAGTGAGTGGTACAAGCTCACCAACATGCTTACTTATTGTTGTTCCTGCCATATATGAATCTGTCATATAACTTGCCATGTTTACATGGGTGCCATCATATCTTCTGTGCCTTTTTAGCTCATGGTCATTAAGGGACATTTGTTCTATGTGTTTATTATATTCATGCCATGCCTTTGTTTTCCATGATAATTTTCTGTAACATGTTGTTTGATAGCTCTAAAGATTGCAACCTGATGTTATTTCTGCTAAGTCTGAAACTGTTATTATTTGCAATCTTGCCATGTCCTTTTGAGCATTTTCTAGTGATTTCTGGAGATAGCTCAGTGTTCATGGTTTGTCGTGCTTTACCTGTACTTCACGACCATTCCTTTTGTTATTATGTTGAGGTGCTGTAGCATATTGTCTTGATGCTTGCTAGATGCCTAGTTGCTGTTTTGGACAGCTTGTCCTTTAAACTTGTATAGAGTGTATGTGTTGAACCGTTGCTCCGTTTTGAGTGTGCTCTATATGAAACTTGCTTGATTTTGCATGTAGTTTCATATTATCATGTTGCATCCTTGTTTTGAGGTGTTTGCCTGATGTTTGTATGCATTTTGCATCAATGCCATGTTTACTTTGTTTTGCTCATATCTTCTAGGCCGTAGCTCGGAATCTAATGAACTTTACATGTAGCTTGACTAGAATTTCATGTAGATCACCTTGGTGCATCTTAACTTGCTGTTTAACAACTTGAACATAAGGTTTATTCAGTTCTGGACCAATTTCTAAATTTTCATATGAGGACTTACCGGAATTGTTATATGTTGTTTCCGGCCTCATTTAAACTTGCTTTGATGTGTTGTTCTTGATTGCATCATCTTTTGCCATGAGTAGCTTCATGTAGCTTTGTCATGCGTCATGCTTGGTTGTGCATCATGTCATGTATATGTGTGGTGTGTTTACCTTGTTGTGTGCTTCTTCTCGATAGTTCCCGTTTCGTTGCGATCGTGAGGATTCGTTCGTCTACGCTTGGTTCGTCTTCGTGGCTTCATCTTCTTCATGGACTCGTTCTTCTTCCTAGCGGGATTTCAGGCAAGATGAATGTCACCTTGGATCTCACTACTATCATTGCTATGCTAGTTGCTTCGTTCTATCGCTATGCTGCGCTACTTATCATTTGCTCTTCAAGCCTCCCAAATTGCCATGTCAGCCTCTATCCTTTTTCACCCTTCCTAGCAAACCGTTGTTTGGCTATGTTACCGCTTTTGCTCAGCCCCTCTTATAGCGTTGTTAGTTGCAGGTGAAGTTGAAGATTGCTCCTTGGTGGACAGGATTATGTTGGGATATCATAATATCTCTTATTTAATTAATGCATCTATATACTTGGTAAAGGGTGGAAGGATCGGCCTTATGCCTGGTGTTTTGTTCCACTCTTGCCGCCCTAGTTTCCATCATACCGGTGTTATGTTCCCGGATTTTGCGTTCCTTATGCGGTTGGGTGATTTATGGGACCCCCTTGACAGTTCGCTTTGAATAAAACTCCTCCAGCAAGGCCCAACCTTGGTTTTACCATTTGCCTCACCACCACCTATACCTTTCCCTTGGGTCGGCCAACCCGAGGGTCATCTTTATTTTAGCCCCCCCCCCCGGGCTAGTGCTTCTTTAAGTGCTGGTCCGAACCGAGCAACCTGCGGGGCCACCTCGGGGTAACTTGAGGGTTGGTTTTACTCGTAGCTTGACTTATCCGGTGTTGCCCTGAGAACGAGATATGTGCAGCTCCTATCAGGATTGTCGGCGCATCGGGCGGCTTTGCTGGTCTTGTTTTACCATTGTTGAAATGTCTTGTAAACCGGGATTCCGAGACTGATCGGGTCTTCCTAGGAGAAGGAATATCCTTCGTTGATTGCAAGAGCTTATCATGGGCAAAGTTGGGACACCCCTGCAGGGTTTAAACTTTCGAGAGCCATGCCCGCGGTTATGTGGCAGATGGGAATTTTTTAATGTCTGGTTGTAGATAACTTGACACCAGATCCAAATTAAAACGCATCAACCGCATGTGTAGTCGCGATGGTCTCTTTTCGGCAGAGTCCGGGAAGTGAACACGGTTTTGGGTTATGATTGACGTAAGTAGGAGTTCAGGATCACCACTTGATCATTGCTAGCTTCACGACCGTTCCTTTGCTTCTCTTCTCGATCTCATTTGCATATGTTAGCCACCATATATGCTTAGTCGCTGCTGCAACCTCACCACTTTACCCCTTCCTTTCCCTTTAAGCTTTGCTAGTCTTGATACCCATGGTAATGGGATTGCTGAGTCCTCGTGGCTCACATATTACTACAACAACAGTTGCAGGTGCAGGTTATGTGGTGATCATGACACGAGAGCGATGTTACTTGTTTTGGAGTTCTTCTTCTGCTTCTTGTTCGATCAGGGGATAGGTTCCAGGTCGGTAGCCTTGGCTAGCAGGGTGGATGTCATTTGAGTTTCTGTTTGTTTTTCATCCATAGTCGGATGGTGCTATTATGTATGATGATGTTGTATTCGTGTGGCATTGTATGCCTTTTGTATGTATCCCCATGTATTTATGTAATGTTGATGTAATGATATCCACCTTGCAAAAGCGTTTCAATATGCGGGTCTATCCTTGGTGGGACCTTCGAGTTCCTCTTGGATAGGGTCGCATATTGGGCGTGACAAGTTGGTATCAGAGCCTCGACCGACCTTAGGAGCCCCCTTGATTGATCGTGTAGTTTGGCCGTTGTTGATTCTAGAAGAAAACTGATTTCTGAGTCTAGTTATATCGGAGAGTAGGAATTCTTTTTACTCCTCTTCCCCTTCGTCGCTCTGGTAAGGAATCTTGACGTAGGTGTTTTGAACTACTCCTCTTCCCCTTCAAATTTTTCTTTAGGATCACGCGGTTAGTTTTTGTTCGTTGTCCATCCTCTTTTGTCCGGCGCATTCCTCGTCAAGCTGATTCGAACCTCTTTGTCTTTGGGAGATCAATCCTCAGCTCTTTTCGATCGATGTTGTCTCCCTGTCCGAAGTTGTCCTTGTTTTTCCCACCCGCCCTCCCTTCTTCTTCTCGAATCTGGAGTCCGTAATCGAGTATCCATCCTACATGTGCGAAGTCTTTGCTTTCTTTCCTCAATGATTTCAACCGGTGTTTTCTCTTCAAGATATTTGTTGGTTCCCCGTCCAAGTTGCCTTTGTTTTTCCCGCCCTCCCACCCTTTTTCTTCCCGGAGTCTGAGTCTCTTTCGACCATCAATTCCATTCGTGTGGAGTCTCTTCATTCTTCCCTCAATTATTTCAACCGGTGAATTCGTGTCTCGTTTGACATTCTTCATCTCTTTTTCTTTCCAGTGGTTTCAATTCAAGTTTTTCGGGTTGATCATATTATTTTCCTCAGCTCAAGTATTCTCCTTGCTCATTTGCCTCTCGCCATTCAATCATTCCGGAGTTCTAGACATCTCAGGAGATTCGTCTGCGTTTGAATTAATTCGAGGTTATCATCTTATTCAAATATTTCAATCATTCCGGTGCATCATCTACCTGTTCAACAATCCTTTTCAACGGTGTTTTCTCTTTAGTGGGCCCTAACCCACAGGTCTTTTCCCAGGATCTTACCTGACTCTTCTAATTCCCCCGGAGTTTTTCTCAATTCTTTTCAATTGCGACGTAAGAATGGATCCCATCAGTCACATGCCTTCTCCAAGATCTCTTTCAAATTCTTTTCAATGTTGGCTCAACCCCTTCGCTTTTCATTCTCCCGGAGTATCTCAGTAATTTTGCTGGTGTTTCTCGTTGCCATTTGAAGACCGAAGAAGAGTTTTTCATCTAAATCTTGTCCATTCTCCCGGAGATTCATGGTCCTAGCTTCAGGTTATCCTCCAAATTATTCCATTTGTCAAAGATTCTTTTCTTACCCATCCGGAGTATTTCAGGAGTTGTTTTCCCGTTTCGTTGATCCAGAGGCCTCCATTTCAGAATATTTCTTTGTTCCAAGTTTTCAGCTTCGTTCGTTCCATAGCTGTACCGGTGCTTCGTTCAAGCTTTATTTACTCAGTTCGCGATCTCTCGTTCCCGTGCATCTTGATTCACTCAAGTATCTTCGTTCATTTTCTAATTCTTTCCGCCGATTCGTTCTCTTCTCTTCGTTCGTTCACATTTTCACGGTGGTTCATTGAAGATTCCTTTTCCGTTCTCATCATATCAATTCTTTCGTTCTTTTCAATCCGACCGGTGGCTCATGAAGACCTTCCCAAGTGTTGTGCTATATCTCCCCTTAATCTTTTCCAACGTGGATAAGTTGTATGTGATCCATTGCTTGTCATCAGTTTAATTTGATGAAGGATAAGCATACAAGAAATCTTATTCTTATTTCCTCAAAGTGAGTAATCCCTTCATTCGGAGTTTGTTCTTGATGAATAAATTCTAGTTCCAAGTGTTTTCATCTTTTCTTTTCTGGAGTTCAAATTTCTTCGGCCATTTTGTTGGAAAATCCATCTAAATCATTGCAATGCTCATCTTATTTTTTTTTCATCCTTTATTCTATCTCATCATCCTTTTCGTTACCGGAGTTCTTCATGGTGGTTCTTTATGAGTTAGTTCATTCTTCAAAGAGTTCATCAAGATTTTGTTGGAGGAATTTAAGTATCTTTTCTTCTTGCGTCTCGTAGTGTAATTAATTCTTCATATTATTTTGAAGTTGAGTTTTGCTTTTCTTCATTCTTCTCAGCTATTCAATCTTTTCCGTTTGTGGTCGGTTGTCACCTCACAATTTTGAGATGTTTTCCATAATTCCACAACAAGCTTATTCTTTTGTTGTTGATTTTTTCAACAACTCCGTTCAATCCTTCCTTCTAAGTTCTTTTCATTCCACTATTTCAATTCTTTTGGAGGCATTGCATTGTTCATCTCGTCAAGTGCCATCCCATCTTGTGGAGCTCGTGTTCTATTCCTCCATGTTTCAACTGGAGTGCTGCCTAAATCCATTTAGTCTTATTCGTTTCTTATCTCGTTCTAACCGGTGTGGTTTCATAGTCTACCTGATTCCGTGAGCTTTCGATTCTCGTCATTCTCGTCGTTCCTCTCTTCTTCTTGAGTGCTCTCGATTCTTTGCTTCTTCTCTTGAGTTATTGTTTCACCTCATCCCTTTTTCCTTTCGGCTCGGTCCTAAGATCTCGGGACGAGATCTCTTATTAGTGGAGGAGTGTTGTAACGCCCCGGATCCGATGCGCCAGGTGTCTGCCAGTTATTCACCGTCGTTGCCATGTCATTTGCTTGCGTGCTGCATTTTATCATGTCATCATGTGCATCTCATTTTGCATACGTGTTCGTCTCATGCATCCGAGCATTTTCCCCATTGTCCGTTTTGCAATCCGACACTCCTATGTCCCCCGGCGCCCCCTTTTACCTCTTTTCGTGAGAGGGTGTTAAACGTTCACGGAATGGATCGTGATTTGCCAAGCGGCCTTGGTACACCACCGATAGACCGCTTGTCAAGTTTCGTGCCATTTGGAGTCCGTTTGATACTCCAACGGTTAACCGGGGAACCGTAAAGCCCTCTTTGTGTGCAGCCCAACACCCCTCCAAAGTGGCCCAATAACCCATCCTAAACCCCCTCCATGCTCTCGGTCGTTTGATCACGATCGTGTGGGCGAAAACCGCACTCCATTTGGAGTCTCCTAGCTCCCTCTACCTATAAATAAGTCCCCTCCCCCGAAATTCGCGATGCAAACCCTAATTCTCCTCCCTCACCGCGCTGGACATGTCCGTACGCCGCCGGACACGTCCACCGCCGTCGCCACCTCACTCCGTCCAATGGCGTAGCGCCACGTCACCTTCCCCGCCGCCGCAGCCAACCGGCGCCCTCCACATTGCCTTCGCGCCCGCGCCCACTTCGCCGCACCCGCGTGGGCCCTCCCGGCCCGGGTCGCCGCGCCGCCTCCCGTGGGCGCCCGGTGCCCCAACCGCCCGCCGCCGGGTCCCGTCCCCGCTGCCGTTGCGCCTCCGCCGCCCGTGCCCCGCCGTCGCCCCCCGCCCCTGCCGGATTCGCCTGACCCCGCGGCCATCTCCGCCGCCCCCTGCGCCTCCTCCGCGTCCGCCGCCGCCTGCCCTGGCCGCGCCATCCAGCCCCGCGGCCATCCTCGCCGGCGCTGTCTCGCGCGCCCGACGCCGCCGCGCGCCGCCCGGCCCCGCGGCCATCCCCGCTGGCGCCGTCCCGCGCGCCCGACGCCCCCGCGTGTCGCCCGCGCCAGCTCCGGCCGGGTCCGGCCAGATCCGGTCCGGCCCAGCCTCGCCCGCATCCTCCCCGTCCTCCTCTCCGGCGAGCCCAGCCGGCCATCCTCATCAACCGCGCCCCGATCCAGATCTGAGATCCGAAGAGGTTGACCCCGATTTTTTCCCCCAAGTCCCGGAATATTTGCATATTTTTAGCTCCTGTTCATCGCATCATAACTCCATGTGTGCTACTCCATTTTGTGCGTGCTATACATAAAAATGTTCGTTGTGAGATGCTCTTCACTTCATTCCATTGTGTCATGTTTTTCAGTCCATCTTGATGCCCTAATCATCGTTGCAAGAGTTCTATATGATGTTAACCTGCTGAAACAGTTATAACTTATTGTTTTGTCTTTTTCATTGCATTTTGTGTGTGCATTCTATGAGCTTGATGCCTACATGTGTTTTGTGCTACATCATACCATCTTTACAGGGGTGCAATCCATGTATTTTTTTGAGTCCTGTAGAGAGTGCATCATGCTCGTGAAGTAGGATACTTGCTGCTGCTGTTTTGCTAGACTGATTCTGTTATATTATGATGCTATGTAAACCTGCTGCTACAAGTCATTCCATGCATGATCTGGAGATGTTCACTAAGGATGTTTTGTTATACCTGTCATTCTCTATCTACTCATGCCCCTGGTTGCATTTTTAGCCTGTTGTAGCTTGTTGTTATCTTGCTCCAAACTTGCTAAATAATGTTGCTGTCAGCCTATTAACATTAAGTTCAATGTTGCCATGATTGTTGCTAGTGATCCAAGCATGCTATGAACGTGCTCTTGCCATGCTTAGCTTAAAGAACACGTATTCTTGATGTTGGTTACCTTGTCATGCCATGTATTGCTCTGTAGTGAGTGGTACAAGCTCACCAACATGCTTATTGTTGTTCCTGCCATGTATGAATCTGTCATATAACTTGCCATGTTTACATGGGTGCCATCATATCTTCTGTGCCTTTTTAGCTCATGGTAAGTATGGGACATTTGTTCTATGCGTTTAGTATATTCATGCCATGCCTTTGTCTGCCATGATAAGTTTCTGTAACACGTTGTTTGATAGCTCTAAACATTGCAACCTGATGTTATTTCTGCTAAGTCTGAAACTGTTATTATTTGCAATCTTGCCATGTCCTTTTGAGCATGTTCTAGTGATTTCTGGAGATAGCTCAGTGTTCATGTTTTGTCATGCTTTAACTATACTTCACGACCATTCCTTTTGTTATTATGTTGAGGTGCTGTAACTTATTGTTTTGATGCTTGTTAGATGCCTAGTTGCTGTTTTGGACAGCTTGTCCTTTAAACTTGTATAGAGTGTATGTGTTGAACCGTTGCTCCGTTTTGAGTGTGCTCTATATGAAACTTGCTTGATTTTTCATGTAGTTTCATATTATCATGTTGCATCCTTGTTTTGAGGTGTTTGCTTGATGTTTGTATGCATTTTGCATCAATGCCATGTTTACTTTGTTTTGCTCATATCTTCTAGGCCGTAGCTCCGAATCTAATGAACTTTATATGTAACTTGACTAGAATTTTGTGTAGATCACCGTGGTGCATCTTCACTTGCTGTTTAACAACTTGAACATAAGGTTTATTCAGTTCTGGAACAGTTTTTAAATTTGCATATGAGGACTTACCGGAATTGTTATATGTTGTTTCCGGCCTCATTTAAACTTGCTTTGATGTGTTGTTCTTGGTTGCATCATCTTTTGCCATGAGTAGCTTCATGTAGCTTTGTCATGCGTCATGCTTGGTTGTGCATCATGTCATGTATATGTGTGGTGTTTTTACCTTGTTGTGTGCTTCTTCTTGATAGTTCGCATTTCGTTGCGATCGTGAGGATTCGTTCGTCTACGCTTGGTTCGTCTTCGTGGCTTCATCTTCTTCATGGACTCGTTCTTCTTCCTAGCGGGATTTCAGGCAAGATGAATGTCACCTTGGATCTCACTACTATCATTGCTATGCTAGTTGCTTCGTTCTATCGCTATGCTGCGCTACTTATCATTTGCTCTTCAAGCCTCCCAAATTGCCATGTGAGCCTCTAACCTTTTTCACCCTTCCTAGCAAACCGTTGTTTGGCTATGTTACCGCTTTTGCTCAACCCCTCTTATAGCGTTGTTAGTTGCAGGTGAAGTTGAAGATTGCTCCTTGGTGGACAGGATTATGTTGGGATATCACAATATCTCTTATTTAATTAATGCATCTATATACTTGGTAAAGGGTGGAAGGCTCGGCCTTATGCCTGGTGTTTTGTTCCACTCTTGCCGCCCTAGTTTCCATCATACCAGTGTTTTGTTCCCGGATTTTGCGTTCCTTACGGGGTTGGGTGATTTATGGGACCCCCTTGACAGTTCGCTTTGAATAAAACTCCTCCAGCAAAGGCCCAACCTTGGTTTTACCATTTGCCTCACCACCACCTATACCTTTCCCTTGGGTCAGCCAACCCGAGGGTCATCTTTATTTTAGCCCCCCCAGGCTAGTGCTTCTTTAAGTGCTGGTCCGAACCGAGCAACCTGCGGGGCCACCTCGGGGCAACATGAGGGTTGGTTTTACTTGTAGCTTGACTTATTCGGTGTTGCCCTGAGAACGAGATATGTGCAGCTCCTATCGGGATTGTCGGTGCATCGGGCGGCTTTGCTGGTCTTGTTTTACCATTGTCGAAATGCCTTTCAAACCGGGATTTCGAGACTGATCGGGTCTTCCTGGGAGAAGGAATATCCTTCGTTGATCGCGAAAGCTTATCATGGGCTAAGTTGGGACACCCCTGCAGGGTTTAAACTTTCGAGAGCCGTGCCCGCGGTTATGTGGCAGATGGGAATTTGTTAATGTCCGGTTGTAGATAACTTGACACCAGATCCAATTTAAAAAGGCATCAACCGCGTGTGTAGCCGTGATGGTCTCTTTTTGGCGGAGTCCGGGAAGTGAACACGGTTTTGGGTTATGATTGACGTAAGTAGGAGTTCAGGATCACCTCTTTATCATTGCTAGCTTCACGACCATTCCTTTGCTTCTCTTCTCGGTCTCATTTGCGTATGTTAGCCACCATATATGCTTAGTCGCTGCTGCAACCTCACCACTTTACCCCTTCCTTTCCCTTTAAGCTTTGCTAGTCTTGATACCCATGGTAATGGGATTGCTGAGTCCTCGTGGCTCACAGATTACTACAACAACAGTTGCAGGTGCAGGTTATGTGGTGATCATGACGCGAGAGCGATGTTACTTGTTTTGGAGTTTTTTCTGCTTCTTCTTCGATCAGGTGATAGGTTCCAGGTCGGCAACCTGGGCTAGCAGGGTGGATGTCATTTGAGTTTCTGTTTGTTTTTCATCCGTAGTCAGATGGTGCTATTATGTATGATGATGTTGTATTCGTGTGGCATTGTATGCCTCTTGTATGTATCCCCATGTATTTATGTAATGTTGATGTAATGATATCCACCTTGCAAAAGCGTTTCAATATGCGGGTCTATCCTTGGTGGGACCTTCAAGTTCCTCTTGGATAGGGTCGCATATTGGGCGTGACAAGTTGGTATCAGAGCCTCGACCGACCTTAGGAGCCCCCTTGATTGATCGTGTAGTTTGGCCATTGTTGAGTCTAGAAGAAAACTGATTTCTGAGTCTAGTTATATCGGAGAGTAGGAATTCTTTTTACTCCTCTTCCCATTCGTCGCTCTGGTAAGGAATCTTGACGTAGGTGTTTTGAACTACTCCTCTTCCCCTTCAAATTTTTCTTTAGGATCACGCGGTTAGTTTTTGTTCGTTGTCCATCCTCTTTTGTCCGGCGCATTCCTCGTCAAGCTGATTCGAACCTCTTTGTCTTTGGGAGATCAATCCTCACCTCTTTTCAATCGATGTTGTCTCCCTGTCCGAAGTTGTCCTTGTTTTTCCCACCCGCCCTCCCTTCTTCTTCTCGAATCCGGAGTCCGTAATCGAGTATCCATCCTACACGTGTGAAGTCTTTGCTTTCTTTCCTCAATGATTTCAACCGGTGTTTTCTCTTCAAGATATTCGTTGGTTCCCCATCCAAGTTGCCTTTGTTTTTCCCGCCCTCCCACCCTTTTTCTTCCCGGAGTCTGAGTCTCTTTCGACCATCAATTCCATTCGTGTGGAGTCTCTTCATTCTTCCCTCAATCATTTCAACCGGTGAATTCGTGTCTCGTTTGACATTCTTCATCTCTTTTTCTTTCCGGTGTTTCAATTCAAATTTTTCGGGTTGATCATATTCTTTTCCACAGCTCAAGTATTATCCTTGCTCGTTTGCCTCTCGCCATTCAATCATTCCGGAGTTCTAGACATCTCAGGAGATTCGTCTGCGTTTGAATTAATTCGAGGTTATCACCTTATTCAAATATTTCAATCATTCCGGTGCATCATCTACCTGTTCAACAATCCTTTTCAACGGTGTTTTCTCTTTAGTGGGCCCTAACCCACAGGTCTTTTCCCAGGATCTTACCTGACTCTTCTAATTCCCCCGGAGTTTTTCTCAATTCTTTTCAATTGCGACGTAAGAATGGATCCCATCAGTCACATGCCTTCTCCAAGATCTCTTTCAAATTCTTTTCAATGTTGGCTCAACCCCTTCGCTTTTAATTCTCTCGGAGTATCTCAGTAATTTTGCTGGTGTTTCTCGTCGTCATTTGAAGACCGAAGAAGAGTTTTTCCTCTAAATCTTGTCCATTCTCCCGGAGATTCATGGTGCTAGCTTCAGGTTATCCTCCAAATTATTCCGTTTGTCAGAGATTCTTTTCTTACCCATCCGGAGTATTTCAGGAGTTGTTTCCCGTTTCGTTGATCCAGAGGCCTCCATTTTAGAATATTTCTTTTTTCCAAGTTTTCAGCTTCGTTCGTTCCATAGCTGTATCGGTGCTTCGTTCAAGCTTTATTTACTAAGTTCGCGATCTCTTCGTTCCCATGCATCTTGATTCACTCAAGTATCTTTGTTCATTTTCTAATTCTTTCTGGCGAATCGTTCTCTTCTCTTCGTTCGTTCACATTTTCACGGTGGTTCGTTGAAGATTCCTTTTCCGTTCTCATCATATCAATTCTTTCATTCTTTTCAATCCGACCGGTGGATCATGAAGACCTTCCCAAGTGTTGCGCTATATCTCCCCTTAATCTTTTCCAACATGGATAAGTTGTATGCGATCCATTGCGTGTCATCAGTTTAATTTTATGAAGGATAAGCATACAATAAATCTTATTCTTATTTCCTCAAAGTGAGTAATCCCTTCCTTCGGAGTTTGTTCTTGATGAATAAATTCTAGTTCTAAGTGTTTTCATCTTTTCTTTTCTAGAGTTCAAATTTCTTCGGCCATTTCGTTGGAAACTCCATCTAAATCATCGCAATGCTCATCTTATTTGTTTCATCCATCATTCTATCTCATCATCCTTTTCGTTACCGGAGTTCTCCATGGTGGTTCTTTATGAGTTAGTTCATTCTTCAAAGAGTTCATCAAGATTTTGTTGGAGGAATTTAAGTATCTTTTCTTCTTGCGTCTCGAAGTGTAGTTAATTCTCCGTATTATTTTGAAGTTGAGTTTTGCTTTTCTTCATTCTTCTCAGCTATTCAATCTTTTCCGTTTGTGGTCGGTTGTCACCTCACAATTTTGAGATGTTTTCCTTAAGTCCACAACAAGCTTATACTTTTGTTGATGATTTTTTCAAAAACTCCGTTCAATCCTTCCTTCTAAGTTCTTTTCATTCCACTATTTCAATTCTTTTGGAGGCATTGCATTGTTCATCTCGTCAAGTGCCATCCCATCTTGTGGAGCTCGTGTTCTATTCCTCCATGTTTCAGCCGGAGTGCTGCCTAAATCCTTTCAGTCTTATTCGTTTCTTATCTCGTTCTAACCGGAGTGGTTTCATAGTCTACCTGATTCCGTGAGCTTTCGATTCTCGTCATTCTCGTCGTTCCTCTCTTCTTCTCGAGTGCTCCCGATTCTTTGCTTCTTCTCTTGAGTTCTTGTTTCACCTCATCCCTTTTTCCTTCCGTCTCAATCCTAAGAACTCGGGACGAGATCTCTTGTTAGTGGAGGAGTGTTGTAACGCCCCGGATCCGATGCGCCAGGTGTCTGCCAATTATTCGCCGTCATTGCCATGTCATTTTCTTGTGTGCTACATTTTATCATGTCATCATGTGCATCTCATTTTGCATACGTGTTCGTCTCATGCATCCGAGCATTTTCCCCATTGTCCATTTTGCAATCCGACACTCCTATGTCCCCCGGCGCCCCCTTTTACCTCTTTTCGTGAGCGCGTGTTAAACGTTCTCGGAATGGACCGTGATTTTCCAAGCGGCCTTGATACACCACCGGTAGACCGCCTTTCAAGTTTCGTGCCATTTGGAGTCCGTTTGATACTCCAACGGTTAACCGGGGAACCGTAAAGCCCTCTTTGTGTGCAGCCCAATACCCCTCCAAAGTGGCCCAATAACCCATCCTAAACCCCCTCCATGCTCTCGGTCATTCAATCATGATCGTGTGGGCGAAAACCGCACTCCATTTGGAGTCTCCTAGCTCCCGCTACCTATAAATAAGTCCCATGCCCCGAAATTCGCGGTGCAAACCCTAATTCTCCTCCCTCACCGCGCCGGACATGTCCGTCCACCTCCGGACACGTCTACCGCCGCCGCCACCTCACTCCGTCCAACGGCGTCGCGCCACGTCACCTTCCCCGCCGCCGCAGCCAACCGGAGCCCTCCACATCGCCTCCGCGCCCGAGCCCACTTTGCCGCACCCGCGTGGGCCCGCCGGGCCCAGCCGCGGCCCTCCCGGCCCGGGTCGCCGCGCCGCCTCCCGCGGGCGCCCGGTGCCCCGACCGCCCGCCGCCGGGTCCCGTCCCCGCCGCCGTTGCGCCTCCGCCGCCCGCGCCCCGCCGTCGCCCCTCGCCCCTTCCGGATTTGCCCGACCCCACGGCCATCTCCGCCGCCCCCCTGCACCTCCTCCGCGTCCGCCGCCGCCTGCCCTGGCCGCGCCGCCCAGCCCCGCGGCCATCCCCGCCAGCGCCGTCCCGCACGCCCGACGCCGCCGCGCCGCCCGGCCCCGCGGCCATCCCCGCCGGCGCCGTCCCGCGCGCCCGACGCCCCCGCGCGTCGCCCGCGCCAGCTCCGGCCGGGTCCGGCCAGATTCGGTCCGGCCCGGCCACGCCGGCATCCTCCCCGTCCTCCTCTCCGGTGATCCCAGCCGGCCATCCTCGTCAACCGCGCCCCGATCCAGATCTGAGATCCGAAGAGGTTGACCCCGATTTTTTCCCCTAAGTCCCCGAATATTTGCATATTTTTAGCTCCTGTTCATCGCATCATAACTCCATGTGTACTACTCCGTTTTGTGCGTGCTATATATAAAAATGTTTGCTGTGATATGCTCTTCATTTCAAACCATTGTGTCATGTTTTTTGAGTCCATCTTGATACCCTAATTATCATTGCAAGAGTGCTATATGATGTTAACCTGCTGAAACTGTTATAACTTGTTGTTTTGTCTTTTTCATTGCATTTTGTGTGTGCATTCTATGAGCTTGATGCCTACATGTGTTTTGTGCTACATCATACCATCTTTACAGGGGTGCAATCCATGTATTTTTTTGAGTCCTGTAGTGAGTGCATCGTGCTCATGAAGTAGGATACTTGCTGTTGCTGTTTTGCTAGACTGATTCTGTTATATTATGATGCTATGTAAACCTGCTGCTACAAGTCATTCCATGCATGATCTGGAGATGTTCACTAAGGATGTTTTGTTATACCTGTCATTCTCTATCTACTCATGCCCCTGGTTGCATTTTTAGCCTGCTGTAACTTGTTGTTATCTTGCTCCAGACTTGCTAAATAATGTTGATGTCAGCCTGTTAACATTAAGTTCAATGTTGTCATGATTGTTGCTAGTGATCCAAGCATGCTATGAACGTGCTCTTGCCATGCTTAGCTTAAAGAACATGTATTCTTGCTGTTGGTTACCTTGTCATGCCATGTATTGCTCTGTAGTGAGTGGTACAAGCTCACCAACATGCTTATTGTTGTTCCTGCCATGTATGAATCTGTCATATAACTTGCCATGTTTACATGGGTGCCATCATATCTTCTGTGCCTTTTTAGCTCATGGTAAGTAAGGGACATTTGTTCTATGCGTTTAGTATATTCATGCCATGCCTTTGTCTGCCATGATAAGTTTCTGTAACACGTTGTTTGATAGCTCTAAACATTGCAACCTGATGTTATTTCTGCTAAGTCTGAAACTGTTATTATTTGCAATCTTGCCATGTCCTTTTGAGCATGTTCTAGTGATTTCTGGAGATAGCTCAGTGTTCATGTTTTGTCATGCTTTACCTGTACTTCACGACCATTCCTTTTGTTATTATGTTGAGGTGCTGTAGCATATTGTTTTGATGCTTGTTAGATGCCTAGTTGTTGTTTTGTACAGCTTGTCCTTTAAACTTGTATAGAGTGTATGTGTTGAACCGTTGCTCCGTTTTGAGTGTGCTCTATATGAAACTTGCTTGATTTTTCATGTAGTTTCATATTATCATGTTGCATCCTTGTTTTGAGGTGTTTGCTTGATGTTTGTATGCATTTTGCATCAATGCCATGTTTACTTTGTTTTGCTCATATCTTCTAGGCCGTAGCTCCGAATCTAATGAACTTTATATGTAACTTGACTAGAATTTTGTGTAGATCACCTTGGTGCATCTTAACTTGCTGTTTAACAACTTGAACATAAGGTTTATTCAGTTCTGGACCAATTTTTAAATTTGCATATGAGGACTTACCGGAATTGTTATATGTTGTTTCCGGCCTCATTTAAACTTGATTTGATGTGTTGTTCTTGGTTGCATCATCTTTTGCCATGAGTAGCTTCATGTAGCTTTGTCATGCGCCATGCTTGGTTGTGCATCATGTCATGTATATGTGTGGTGTGTTTACCTTGTTGTGTGCTTCTTCTCGATAGTTCACGTTTCGTTGCGATCGTGAGGATTCGTTCGTCTACGCTTGGTTCGTCTTCGTGGCTTCATCTTCTTCATGGTCTCGTTCTTCTTCCTAGCAGGATTTCAGGCAAGATGACCGTCACCTTGGATCTCACTACTATCATTGCTATGCTAGTTGCTTCGTTCTATCGCTATGCTGCGCTACCTATCATTTGCTCTTCAAGCCTCCCAAATTGCCATGTGAGCCTCTAACCTTTTTCACCCTTCCTAGCAAACCGTTGTTTGGCTATGTTACCGCTTTTGCTCAACCCCTCTTATAGCGTTGTTAGTTGCAGGTGAAGTTGAAGATTGCTCCTTGGTGGACAGGATTATGTTGGGATATCACAATATCTCTTATTTAATTAATGCATCTATATACTTGGTAAAGGGTGGAAGGCTCGGCCTTATGCCTGGTGTTTTGTTCCACTCTTGCCGCCCTAGTTTCCATCATACCAGTGTTTTGTTCCCGGATTTTGCGTTCCTTACGGGGTTGGGTGATTTATGGGACCCCCTTGACAGTTCGCTTTGAATAAAACTCCTCCAGCAAAGGCCCAACCTTGGTTTTACCATTTGCCTCACCACCACCTATACCTTTCCCTTGGGTCGGCCAACCCGAGGGTCATCTTTATTTTAGCCCCCCCCCCCCCGGGCCAGTGCTTCTTTAAGTGCTGGTCCGAACCGAGCAACCTGCGGGGCCACCTCGGGGCAACTTGAGGGTTGGTTTTACTCGTACCTTGACTTATTCGGTGTTTCCCTGAGAACGAGATATGTGCAGCTCCTATCGGGATTGTCGGTGCATCGGGCGGCTTTGCTGGTCTTGTTTTACCATTGTCGAAATGTCTTGTAAACCGGGATTCCGAGACTGATTGGGTCTTCCTGGGAGAAGGAATATCCTTCGTTGATCGCGAGAGCTTATCATGGGCTAAGTTGGGACACCCCTGCAGGGTTTAAACTTTCGAGAGCCGTGCCCGCGGTTATGTGGCAGATGGGAATTTGTTAATGTCCGGTTGTAGATAACTTGACACCAGATCCAAATTAAAATGCATCAACCGCGTGTGTAGCCATGATGGTCTCTTTTTGGCGGAGTCCGGGAAGTGAACACGGTTTTGGGTTATGATTGACGTAAGTAGGAGTTCAGGATCAGCTCTTGATCATTGCTAGCTTCACGACCATTCCTTTGCTTCTCTTCTCGATCTCATTTGCATATGTTAGCCACCATATATGCTTAGTCGCTGCTGCAACCTCACCACTTTACCCCTTCCTTTCCCTTTAAGCTTTGCTAGTTTTTATACCCATGGTAATGGGATTGCTGAGTCCTCGTGGCTCATAGATTACTAAAACAACAGTTGCAGGTGCAGGTTATGTGGTGATCATGACGCGAGAGCGATGTTACTTGTTTTGGAGTTCTTCTTCTGCTTCTTCTTCGATCAGGGGATAGGTTCCAGGTCGGCAGCCTGGGCTAGCAGGGTGGATGTCGTTTGAGTTTCTGTTTGTTTTTCATCCGTAGTCGGATGGTGCTATTATGTATGATGATGTTGTATTCGTGTGGCATTGTATGCCTTTTGTATGTATCCCCATGTATTTATGTAATGTTGATGTAATGATATCCACCTTGCAAAAGCGTTTCAATATGCGGGTCTATCCTCGGTGGGACCTTCGAGTTCCTCTTGGATAGGGTCGCATATTGGGCGTGACAAATAACCTCAACAATGGCTCATATTATCTCATTGATCTACGTGAGCATACGAAGTCACACACCTCTAACAAGGAGACCAACAGGCTGTGGAATATTGCTCATCTTTGGCCCTACTATACTTGAGCCACAGTCTCTCCCTATTGTACATACTTCTATTGATGTATATATCTTTTTATGATCAATATAATAAAGCCGGCATCCCTGAAAAATTTAGGGCCTCTATCGTTTCATTTCTGTGTATTTGAGTCTTTATTAATTGGTCATAAGTTCACTTGGGGGCTTCCAACCCACCGCATACCCACTTGACCAGGCATGAGACGCCAAATTATGTGTTATCCTGCCTGTTTGCAACTTGCTACTCCGCTAGGTGACCCGCCGAACTCTTAACAGTCAATCTTTTTAAGACCTTGAAGTTGTTAAGGTTAAAACGGCGGCTTGTGTCACGTGAGAGCCGGCTTACACTGAGCTAGGATAAACTCAACGGATGTGCAGCCTTGAAAGCACAAGGCCTGTGAACCAACTTGTTTGGTCATGTCTTGAAAGACGGCCTAGCAAAGATTTTAGATTTGTTGTATCTCTTTCCTTTGGATTTGTTGATGTTTCTTTATTTTGTGCAAATTTTGAATATCTGGGTTGTGAAGCTCCGGGTTATGATTCTCATGATTGAGTATTTCGGGTTTTCACCCGCCTTGACTTTGGACTTTAAGTCGCCAGCATGTTTGATTTGACTAGTTGTGTCTATGAGGCTACAAATCTTGGGGTTGTCACCCATGCTGGCTTCTTGGTTTTTAAGCTAGCAGCATGATTTGGTTTTACAGCCATGTTAATCATGTTTTCAATTATTATGGGAGACTATGAGTCTTCGGGTTTGGTAACCTGCCTATTTTTGACTTCAAGTCACCAATACATTGTTCAAATTTTTTGCAGGACATGCAAAACTTCGGATGAACATGAGAGCCTCGGTACGGCTCATATATATGATCACATCAGACTTGTCATAAAGATTAAACTGGCGGATCAAAGTCAGGATCAACATGCATGAAGGCATGACATGGCGGATCATTGTTTTATACTACCCTATTACAAGGCTTCACAAGGAGCCCGAAAGATTTGAATCAAGTGTTTATGGAGTAGCACTCCTATAACCTGGCTTGAGAGCCACCTAAATCACCATTACTATGATCAGTTGTCTTCCTGCCGCCTTGACGATTGTGGGCCATCCTGCACCGGCTCTTCCTCGTCGATCATCTGAAGATCAGCCATTGTCCAGTCGATGCCGGTTAAAGCTTCGAGAGTGGCCTCATCATTTAGTATAATGGAATGATCGATGTCAGGGGCGAAGATATGCTCACACCGATGAGGAATGAGACTGACAACATCATGAGTTGGCGCCTTAATCTTCTGGTTGTTGTCGTCATAAGTCGGTGTGTACTTGTTTAAGTTTAGCTCTTCAATGAGCTTGGAGGCCACGGGCCGCATCTCTTGGACACATTGATTGAAGTGTTTTTCTTCAAAGGCAGACTGGTCACCATTGAATTCTGGGCACCCGGTGGCTATTTCCTCCGGGTCAAGCTCCGATTGCCATGCTTCGGCCCGGCCAAGAGCAACGATGGCTCCAGCTCGGGCAGCTGATAATCTTTTTTCTTCAATCAGGCTTGGTACCATGGACAGATGATCTAGAACAGTCTTGATTTGACTCGGCGGCTTTCTGTTACCTCCTAAGGCCACAAGACCATGGAGAGTGCCACTGTATAACTGCTCTGCTAAAGAATAAATTGCCTTCAGCTTCACATATCTTGACCAAGACTTGCACTCATGGGGCATGTTAAGAAGTTATATAAGAGTCTCCAGGCGAGTTAGCAATGCATATATATATATATATATATATATATATATATATATATATATATATGTGTGTGTGTGTGTGTGTGTGTGTGTGTGTGTGTGTGTGTGTGTGTGTGTGAAGCCAGGCGGGTTACCAAATTTGAATGGCATATTACACTTCCCAAAGATGGCGGCTATCATTTGAGAGATGTTCTGTTTTAAACCGGGTAACTCCTCGGTGCCACTTTAAGCGCAACTTCAGCATCTTCGACCTTTCTTGCTAGAGCAGCCTTGTTAGTCTCCCAGGCGGCTCTCTCAGCATTAAAACACGCTTTAAGTTTCTCAATTTCCTCTAATGAGGCCTTCAGATCTGACTTGGCCTTGGAGGTTTCGGTCTGCTGCTGCTTTAAGTTTTTTCTTAACTCGCCAACTTGTGATTCCTTCATGTTCAGTTCTGCCTGAAATGCAATAAGGTGGTAATAGTTACCATACAAGGAGCAAGTTTGTGGTATAGTTGGTTAAGTCCCAAGCATATTGCAAACAATACACTTGGCACTTGGGGGCTAATGTAGGTCGTCTTCGAAATTTCTTATGACCCGGCTCAACTTGTGAGTTTAAGCCGGCCCTTGGGGGCTACATATTTGGATTTCATAAGTGACTATAAGTCCCAACTCAACTTGTCAGTTCAAGCGGCCCTTGGGGGCTACATGTTTGGATTTCTTACGTTATTATAAGTCCCGCACTACAGGAAACAGCTAGTTTGCCGTCAGTAGGCATCTTTCCTGTCAGCTTTTCATCGGGCCAGACGGCAAAGAGCACATTTGTCGTCAGCTGCTGACGGCAAAGAATGACTAACGGCAAAAATGTATTTTGCCGTCTGCGTTTTTTCTTGTAAATGGCAAAGAGTCTTTGCCGTCTGTCTTTTTATTTTACAGACAGCAAAATATATACTTTGCCGTCTGCAATAAAAAATACAGACGGCAAAGACTTTGCTGTCTGTATTTTTAATTACAGATGGCAAATTATGTCGTTTGCCGTCTGTAAAACAAAACGCGGACGGCAAATAAGAAACACACCATGCGGATCGATCACCTGGATCGATGACGTCGCAGCCCCTAGCACTCACGCAGTCCCCCACCACCCACGCCCGACCCCACCGCCGTCCCATCTGCCAACCCACGCAGCCACCCTCCCAAGACCCCACCCACGCCCCCCACGCCTTATCCACAAAAATACCCACCCACCCACGCTCGATCCAATCTCCAGCCTCCCTTCTCTCGATCCCCACTGCACCACCGCACCTCCACTCCTCTGCCTCGCCGGACACCAACACCGCTTCCCCTCGCCGGACGCCGACGCCGCTTCCCCTCGCCGGACGCCGACGCCGCTTCCCCTCGCCGGACGCCGACGCCGCTTCCCCTCGCCGGACGCCGACGCCGTATCCCCTCGCCGGACGACGTCGACGGCCAAGAGGACAAGGAGGTACAGCTCCCCCGCGTCCGCCCGCACCACCGGGCGCCACCGCCTCCGCCCGTGTCTGCCCGCCAGAGCTTGCCTCTGCTCGCGCCACCGGGCGCCACCCGCCGGAGCTTGCCTCCACCCACGCCACCGAGCACCGCCCGCATGTGCCCGCCTCCGCCCGTGCTGTCCGACTGCCGGGGCCCGCCTCACCCGCCTCACCGGCCGTTGCAGGGAGCAGCGTCGGGTGCAGAGGACCACTCCCGCTCGTCTCCATCCGGTGCAGGACACCGAGCGGTTGCCGACGGGCGCTGCCCCGTGTCCGGTGCGGTCTGCATCAGGGCGGCAGACTTGCTTTGCCCTTTTTCTCTGTAGCATGAATGTATATGGATTATCGAAAATATTGATGTTGAGTTCTGTAAATTGATATACAAACAATGTTGTAGCTGCCAATTTTTTTTTGAGGGGAAAGAGTACATAATCTACTCTTCAGCCAACGCAAGGTCGGCAACTAGCGCAGTGTTCAGATCATCCAGAACACCCGCTACCATGTACATTCCATCCATTTTCCTAGCCCGGGCCGCTAGTAGATGAGCCATTTTGTTTTGATTCCTGTTGACATGTAGGACTTGAGCGGCAGCAAACTTTGCCAGCTCCACCTTGATATCAGCGAGCACTGGATAGCAGGCAAACAAATTGGTGCCCAACCTGAGCTCATTCACAATGTGAATACAGTCTGTTTCTGCGATCATTGGGCCTGTATAAAGGGCAGACAAGTGTCGCAACCCGGTCAGCAGTGCTTGCGCTTCAGCTTCCTCAACAGACTTGCAGCGATAGCCATGTTCAGACAGCGAGAAGATGACATAGCCACCCTGGTCTCGCGCAATAGCACCCGAGTGGGAATCTCCGCTACCTGTTAAAAACGCTGCATCCCTATTCAGTTTGACCGATCCCGCCACAGGGGGCCTCCAATGACTGATGGTATGATCCACAGTGGCTCCCACTTCTTGCCCATCGATCCCTGTTTGCAGCAGGAATAGAGAAATCCCCCTCGCCAAAGCATGCCCGCCCTGCAACGCCTTATGCTTGCCCTTATCATCAGTTTCCTCTCCCAAGACTCCGCAGGTTAGTTCCTCCACATACTGTTTTAAGAACAAAACGGATCGGCTAACCAGCTCCTTCCCTGCATTATGGGTGCAGTCGTCTCAAAGAAACCAACACCGCCACAGCAGCAGTAGAACTTTTGTTCTGACCTCTGGCTTGCATGGGTTTAGAAGAATCTGTAGCCAATCGTCACCTGTGTATCTGAATTTTTCCTCACCAGGTAGCTCCCAAATTGTTCTCATTTCATGTCTTAGTGCCTTGCTCTTTGTGCACGAAACGACAGCGTGAAATTCATCTTCCTCGCTGTTCCCGTAAATGTTGCAACTGTTGTTCACTTCCAGTGTGCGCTTTCATTTATTCTTTTTTGTAGCCAAAGTGCAAGTGGCTACTCTCCACCGAAAGATCTTGATTTTCTGAGGAACCTTAGCCTTCCAAATAATGTCCCAGATACTTCGATCATCCCCTTCATTTACGGAGGTGGAAGCAGGGGGCCTAGCTAGGTTTTGCACCGAGACCGCCATACGGTAAGCACTCTTGACCGAGAACACTGGATTTTTCATAGTGCCAAGCCAGGGCGTCCTTGGCACCTGCCCTTGGTAGCTTGATGTTGCAGATTTCCTCAGCGTCGAAAGGATAGAACAACTGATTAACTAGGTCCGAATTCCACCCACTCCCATTAGCCATCATCAACTGGTTAACCCATCTTAACCTGGAGCGCCAAATAAAGTTGGCAGGCTTGAGTCCTTCCTTGCGCGGAATCCAATTATCTCTTTGGATGTTTATCTTTCTTCCATCTCCGACCCTCCAAATGAGGCCAGCCTTGAGCAGTTCAAGTCCATACTCAATCCCTCGCCATACCGGTGATGCTTCAGACGCAAAAACCGTGTCAATCAGCTCTCCATGCGGGTAGTACTTGGATTTGAGAGCACGTGCACAAAGACTATCCGGTCTCTGAATCAGTCTCCAAGCTTGTCTTGCTAGCAAGGCTTGGTTGAATAGTTTCATATCTCTAAATCCAATGCCTCCCCCTCTTTTGGGTTTGATCATACACTCCCACGACATCCAATGCACTTTCCGGTGTCCGTTTTCCTCCCCCCACCAAAAATTACGGATTAATCTTTCATACTTATCGCAGAATCCTTGGGACATCTTGAACACGCCCATGCAATAGGTGGGCAGTGCTTGCAGGACAGATTTTACGAGGACTTCTTTAGCCGCATGTGACATGTATCTTTCAGTCCAGTCTGAGCATCTCTTAATAAACCTTTCCAGAATTGGCTGGAACTGTGAATCTTTCATACGCCCCTCTGGGGTAGGGAGGCCTAAGTACTTGCTTTCAAAGGTAGACATGGATATTTCCAGCTCTGATTTGACACTTTTTTGTACTTCTTCCGGGCATATCTCACTAAAAAAACTAAACACTTGTTGTTGCTCAGAAGCTGACCAGACCCCCTTTGGAACTTCTCTAGGACCTCCATAATAGTCTTGGCCTCCTCCTTGCATGCCTTGAAGAAGAGCAGACTATCGTCAGTGAACAAAAGGTTTGAGATTCCTGGGCTTCCTCTGGCAATTTTTAGGGGCGTGGTCGTCCCTTTGCTGATTTCCTTTTCTATCAGGCATGACAGTCCTTCCGCAATGAAGAGAAACAGGTACGGGCTCATTGGGTCCCCCTGCCTGAAACCCCTCAAGGGAGAGAAGGGCTCCAGTAGTTCACCGTTGTACTTTACTGTGTATCTCACAGATTTCACGCAGCACATAACCTAGCCGATCCACTTATGGTCAAAACCAAGTTTCCGAAGAACCTCCTCTATGAACTCCCAGTCCACTCTATCGTACGCCTTTGCTAAGTCCAGCTTGAAAGCACAATGGGTATTCAACTTGTTTTTACTGTGTTGAATTTTGTGGAAGCACTCAAAGGCGATCGTGGCATTATCCGTGATCAAACGCCCGGGGATGAAAGCACTTTGCATCTTTGAAATAAGCTCATCCAACAGAGGTCGCAACCGATTCACCATGCACTTGGAGATCACCTTGTAAATGACATTGCAGAGGCTAATGGGGCGAAAGTTCTTCAGGTATTCTGGTTTGTTGTTCTTCGGGATGAGCACAATTACTGTGTTGTTTATGCCATTCGGCATGACACCCTCCTTCAAAAATTCCAGTATCGCATTCACCACATCTTGCTTTAAAGTGCTCCAGTTCCTTTGGAAGAACCTTGCCGGGAACCCATCTGGGCCCGGGGCCTTCAACAGGCCAATTTGGAAAAGGGCATCCCCCACTTCTTTCTCTGTAAACTCCTTAGTTAGGGCCTCATTCATTTCTCGTGTAACTCTTTCAGACATGCAGTCCACTATCATCTTCGGATCAAGCCCTTCCTCCTTCGTGTAGAGCTGCTTGAAAAAGTTTGTGGTCATTTCCTGTAGCTTTCTTTTGTCCTCCACCCAAGCTCCTACTTCATCTTTTAGTTTGCTGGTAGTATTCTTTTTGCGTCTCCAAGAAGCTTTGCGTTGGAAGTATTTTGTATTTTTGTCTCCCTCTCGTAACCAAAGAGCCCTCGAACGCTGTCTCCACATCATCTCTTCCCGATGAAGAAGCTCATCAAGTTTTGAAGCGACTGTTTTAATCTCCTTATCTATCTCTGCAGAAGGTTGCCGCTTCCAAAGGTTTTCCAGCTATTTCCTGAGATTAGCAGTCTGTTTGATTATAGAGCCGAAGTTGCTTTTTGCCCACACGCTAAGTGAGTGCTGCAGGTCTGACAGTTTGGCATGTATATCAGCTAGGTCCAGAGCCGTTGATTTCTCCTTCCACGAGGCAACAATTGCTTCTGACAATGATTCAAGCCTTTCCCACATATGCTCATACTGAAAGGCTTTGTTTTGGGGTCTCCATTCCGTCCTCCGCCCAAATCTAAGAAGAAGAGGAACATGATCTGACCTCGATGAGCAGATGAGTTCAATCAAAGCTTCGGGAAAAATGGAGCTCCATCCCTGATCTGCAACACCGCGATCTATTCTAGCCTTCACATTATCAATCCCACTTTGCTTATTATCATACGTCCATTTAGGGCCACTGAAACCCAAGTCGAAAAGCTTGCAGTCTGATAGTACATCTCTGAAGTCTGCCATCTTCCTCTCGCTCCTTTGGGCTTTTAAGAAGTGCTCATGTTGCCAATCCGTTTCATTAAGGTCTCCTATCATCATCCAAGGTTCACTAGACAGGGGTCTGATCCTTCTTAGCAAATCCCACATGTGATGCCTTTCGCTTGCTTTTGGCTCCCCATAAACAAAAGTGCCACGCCATTGTTTACTGTGGGGATTGAGACAGATCAACACATCAATGTAACGCGGGCCAACAGCGAGCTTTTTTATTTCAACTTGCTCATCATAGAAGAGAGCTATGCCTGCACCTTTTCCCTTACCGACATGGGATATGCAGAATTTGAGGCCTAACCTCCTACGTAACTTATTGACATACTCCTCGCTGCTCCTAGTTTCAGAAATAAAAACCAGTGATGGGCGGTAGGTGCGCACTAAGCACACCAATTCCTGAACTGTCCGGGGCTGCCCTAGTCCCCGGCAGTTCCAGCTCAAGATCGTCATGGCTCCTTGCGGGTGCTCACAGGCGCACCCACCAGTTGACCGAGAGCCCCGGGCTCAGTAGCTTCCTGTCCACCTTCCTTGCCATTTCCTTCCATGCCTGCAAGTTCCTGTTTCCCTTTCTTTTTCTTGGTCTGTTCAAAGCCTGATTCCCTCCCTGCTGAATCTGCTATCACTATATCATGTTGTCCCCGATCGTCCCTCTTGCCAAGGACCGACCCAGGAAGGGAAATGACCCCTCTGTTGCCCTTGAGAGGCATCTTCTTGCGCCTGTTTCCGCTCCCCTTCCCTCCAAGGTTTCCTTCCCGTATGCCTTCCTTGCTCGCCAGAAACACACCCCGTGCGTTCAACAGTTGTTTTGCATCGACGACCTGCTCCATAGCCTGGTTTCCCTCCACTGCCCCCTCTGCACTTTCTTTTTTGCTGATTGCTTACTCTGGATCATGCCCAGTCTTGAACGCCTCCTGGTCCTGGGGTTCGGTCCCGCCCGCCTTAACACCGCCCGCAAAAAGCGGGGCTGGGCCAAAGCCTGGAGGGGGAGGTGTCTGATCGACGTACTTTTCCACACCAGTAGTTCTGCCCACTGCCGATTCCGTGTGCATCACAACAGCCACCGGTAACTCAGCGACAGGGGGGACTGGGACAGTGCCCAGAAGAGTTTCTGGTTCCTGAGGCTCGCCCCCGTTACCATTCCACACCGGTGTGATTGCTGATGCTTGGCCAGGAGGGGAATTGTCGTTGTCGACCCCAGTCCAGGCTTGGTTAATTGCTTTGGGAGTAGCATGCACAGTCACCTGATTTTTGGCACCGGATCCATTCTTCACTGAATCCAAGCGAATCGCACTCACCATCGCAATGGCCTGTTGTACCAGCGGGTCCACCAGCACCTCTTCAGGCGCTCTGCCATAGCTTGCTTTCGTTGGCCTGTGAGGAGCCCTGCCGTGATCACCTTTGGCCTCTGACTCGAAGACGAGGAACCGACGTGCGCTGCTCACTTCCGGGACCACAAAACCACCCCTAGTACTACTCCTTTTGAAGGGAGAAGAGCGCATCGCTGCCGAGAATCTCATCTCTTGGAGATCTTCGGGCAGCTTACAATCGTGTTGGCCGTGACCTAGATGGCCACAGGAGCTACAAAACCTAGGCAGTCTCTCATATTTTACACTCATCTTATACAACTTGCCATCGGCACTGTCATGAGATTCTAGCTTGCTATGGATAGGCTCATCTACATCATGATTAATACGGACTCTCATAAACTCTCCCCAGATCCTGCCATCCCTGTCAGCATCCACCTCAATCACCTCACCAAGTTCAGCTCCGAGCTTCCTAGCGACAGACTCAAAATACATTATTGGAGGAGCATCATAGATGCGCGCCCAAATAGGCATGAAGGCAACCTCTACATCGCCTGGCCTTGCGCTCCCGTCGACCACCACCATGAGGAAAGCGTCACCCTTGTGGGTCCAAGGGCCGTTGTTGAGGATGAATCGGATATCTCCTTCCTGCTCGAACTCTAGGAGAAAACGGTTGTTCTTCAGGGGCGTGTAGCTCATCCGCCCCCGAAGCCCCTACTTGCTCCTGAGCTCATTGAACAAGCCCACGAAGCCGAAGATCTGCACCGAGAAAAACAGCCCTATGGCTATCCACCTTGAGCGCATGGCCGCTCTTTCCTTGGTCAGATTCAGCCGCACGATGTTTGGCGCCTGCATCTCCATGGAGACAGGGAACACAGGGGCCACGACTTGAGCATTTTCGTCGTACCTTGCATCCTGGGTAGTCACCCTCTGTCCGTCTGGGGTTCGGAAGCCTTCTCCACGGCCGCCGGACGGGCCGCCCCTGAGGAGAGGACGGAGCCCCAGCGCCGGTTTGCCATTGGAGGCAACCTCCTCGCTCGAGCCCATCTGCTCCTTTCCCTTGTGCTGCTCTTTCCCAGTCATTGCAGAAGAGGGGAGTGTTTGAACAACAATGGGTTCAGGGCAGGTGGAGATCGGTTCCTCCTTCTGTATCTTTATACACGACCGCTGCATCAACACTTGACGATTACTCGGAACTTTGACAGAGAGATGATCTACTTCCTTACTCGTGGGATACATCCCGGCTAGGCCGGGATCGCCTTCCCCTCTCTTATCTAGCGGATCTGCTTTTTGAGGATATACACTATCCTTTGCCTTTGAGCACGGGATTTCCTCCAATCTCCCAATACCCAGATCTTGTCTCAACAACTCCATCCCGGATCTGATTCTCTCCACGCCCGATCCGGAGAAATTGTGCTGCTCACCTCTGCTCGGATGTCGGCCGACTCCCCTCGCTTTCTCTCTCGCCGCTAGGCTTTTCACGGCCACCCTCGCCTTGATCCATGACTCACGTAGGCCTAATGGATCCCTTCGATCTTGTTGCCAATACAATCTTCCCTCTCTGATCTCCTCTATCCTCGGATCCGATCCGCCTACCACGCACGCGGCGGTGCGGGGTTTGGCAGGTGATCGCCTCTGGATCGCCTCTGCGGTCGCTCCGATAATCACGGACATCATCTTGTGTTTGACGCATACAAGATATGTTGTTCAAGTGTGTAGCTGCCAATTTTTGATGGTCAGGTGTTCTGCGAACTGATTGTAATAGACTTGTTGTGTAAATTGATCTATGAAGAATGCCATGAAAAATGTTTTAGGAAATATCACGTGATTTTTTTTCATTTTAAGAAAATCTTTGCCGTCTGTAAATTAGATCAGCTAACGGCAGAGATTGTGTTTCGGCTGACAGCAAAGATCTTTCTTTGCCGTGTGTTATTGGGATTGGCTGACGGCAAAGTCTTTGCCGTCTTCCCTAATGAAAAGCTGACAACAAAGTATTCTTTGCCGACTTATCTTTGTCGTCTGAGTTTGCCGTCTGCTTCCTAATGGCAAAATCTTTGCCGTCTGGATTTAGGTCTTTGCCATCTGTAATCCACAGACGGCAAATTACCTGTTTCCCGTAGTGTCGCCTCAACTTGTTAGTTTAAGCCGGCCCCTGAGAGGCTACAATTTGGAAATTATCATCAAGTCTCAAGCATATTCAACATCTTTTACTATACTTAAGATTTGGCAGCTATATAAGTACATATGGAAAGGGGTTAGTAACATACCTCATAGCGTTCCTCCATAAGGTTCACTAATTCGGCTTCCAGGTCACGGCTAGTATGAAGGCAGTTCAGATAACCTGCGTGGATGTCGCTCGCATTGAGGGCAGCATAGCTTTCCAGGTCTAGCTTGGCCTTGCCCTTTTCTAAGGAAGGATATTCTTCCTTAGTGTTCTGCTTGGATAGCACTATTGAGACTCCTGGCACTGTGTAAGCCGTCCTAGTGATAGTCACATCATCAGAGTTCTTCTTAAAGCGGATCCCTTCAGCTGGCTTTGGAGGAGTCGGCAACTTAGGGCTCGGCGGGTCATGGTTGGCCGCCGGGTTACGCTCATTGTCCATCTATTCAGGGATGGTAGCATCAATTGATGGTGGCGGGTCATTGACAAGCTCTTCGGGATCTTGAATAAAGGCCTCAGATATTTCTGCTGCTTGCTTCTCTGGTTCAGCCACTTTTGGATCTTTTAAAGACCCACCCAGTTTTTTTTTACCCGCTTTGGCTACACCTCTATAACAAAGACACAAGAGCTCATGAGAATATGTCATTATAAATCATTTATGAATAAGTAGAAATACTTACCCTTGGGCAACCTTGAAGACATGCATTTGAGTTCCTGTAGAGTCGCCGGATGATGGAGGTGTTCCCTGATAATTTGAGTCGGAAGAATTAAGAAGTTGACGAAAAAGACCAGCCTTCGGAAGAGAAAGAGTTTGGCTATGAGGCACCTCATTTCGACGCTTGCGAGGAGCAGGAGTGTTGGGTAAGCCACAGTAGAGGTCTTGAGAACCGTCACTCCGGGTCATACGTCTTGAGTCATGCTGCTGCTTCTTCAAAAGAAACTTGGAGTCCAAATGAGCAAGAGGATGAGAAAATCTTACTTTCCAGATGACCTACCGGGTTCTCTTTCTTGGAAAAGGGTTTGAGTCGGAGAAGACAGGTATTACCTTTGTAGCATCAGCCTGGCTTGTCTCCGCATCATCCTGAGAAGATTTGGCATCAATAAGTTGCATAAAAGGACGACCAAGGGAGGCGAGTTCTACCTCTGAGTCGTCCAACTTGAGAAGATCTTCCGCAGCTTGTTTCTTATGACGGCCCGGAGCACGGATTTTGGTCTTAGGTTTCTTGACCGGGGCGGCAGCTTGTGGTTTCTTGGTCCAGAAAGCGGAGTTAGCCTGAATAAGTATAAAAATATTAAAACAAGGCATAATGCAGAGTTGATCTATATTGAACCAGATAAATATAAATGCTTACAGGTGGAGCTGGATTTTGTTTAAATAAGGGCGGCAGACCAACTTAGTTGCAGTTCTCCTAAGACTCGCCAAGCAGGGTCCTCATAGCTTTAAAGGCTTCTTCGGCGGTAAAGTTGTCTTTAGTATACCGTTGACGGTCACAGGGCTCGCTAGAGTATTCTTACATTAAGCCGGGACGACAGCTTAAAGGGATTATCTTCCAAGAGACCCAGCATCGGGTTAGGTCAACTCCAAGCAACACATGAGCCAACAAAGCTTTAGCCCTGGAAAGGAATGGGAAGGCCTCGACATGCTCTTCTAGAATAATTTTGCTTGGCGGGTCAAAATTTGTTGGAAGATGATCAGCCCTAAACCCGGGCAAAGGATTTTCCATTGCAGGAGGAGTGTTCTTACAGTAAAACCAGGTGGTCACCCATCCCTTGGGGTGACTTGGTAAGACGGTGGAGGGAAAACTATTATCCCTTCGTCTCTGAATAGAGATTCCACCTAATTCCTGGCTTGGGCCATTTTGACATTCAGTCTAGCGGTTTATATAAAAGAACTCCTTGAATAGGGGAACAGTGAGTGTGGTCTGCAGATAAACTTCACAGAAGATTTCAAAGTGGGAGATGTTGGATACTGAGTTCGGCCCTATGTCTTGAGGGAGCAAGTTGAAGTGGTGGAGGAGGTCCCGAAAGAATTTAGACCCAGGTGGGGTAAACCTCTGAGTATGTGATTAGTAAAGGTCACAATCTCATCCTCGGCAGGAGTAGGGATTACTTCCCCATTGCTAACTCGCCATCCAATTTCTTGCTGACTTACTAATAGGCCTTGGCCTACGAAATCATTGAGAATCTCCTTGGTAACCAGAGAATGTTCGCAGTTGACGATAGTCATTTTCGACGAGTTAAAAGTTATGGCCTGAGAATAAAGGTATTGGCGAGTTAATGTATGATAGTAAGCCGCTTAAATGATCCTACAATAATTCAGCAATGATGAGCTAGACGAAGTTAAAAGGTTATGCATAATGAACTACTAAAGGGATTGTGAGGCGCCCTAGCCATAGAACGGAGCAATTCACCAGATTATAAGTACATGGCAGGTTAAGTTGAGGAAGAATAAGCCGGCAAGTATTATCGGCGGGTTATACAAAACTCCAGATTTCTTGGCGAGTCATAAGTTATGATTGAGCCGGCCAGGTTCTGGCGGGTCACAAAGGTTGTTATTTAGGCCGCCCGAACAAAGAATGGCGGGACAGTTGTCTATGAAATCAAGATGGTTGAAATTATGCTAAGTATGAAACAAACAAGTTTCATGGATTGTGCCTAAAATTTTGGATCTACAGCAGTTCAAGAAATGAAGAATGAATCCGGGACCTAAGGAACAATAGTGAAAAAAGTGGCGAGTCATGCATGGATTCTGAAGAAAGAGGATCTACATGAAATGCAAGATAATGGCTAAAACTGCTACCGCTCCACGCTTACTTTGTTTTTGGATTGACTAAAGTTTTCTAAAGTAGAAGGTGGATGAACTTGAGGGAACCATGATGAACATGCTAATGGATTACCTGAACTTCTATGACCTAATGCGGATCTGAAGCAGAACAGAAGGAGTATCTGATGAAACCGAAGAAGAGCGGGGATGCGCCGCCATTATCTGGTCCAATCAGGTTGATGCAGCAGCCTTTGTCGGAGCCGCTGGTGAGGAACAGCCGGAGTGGTGGAGCACTGTGCGGTGGAGGTCGCGGGGAAGAAGAAGTGGAGGCAAAGGGGGTAAAAGTGAAAAAAAGGACCCCCAGTGCCTATTTATAAGGGAAAAGGTGAACAGTAAAATGGCAGGCGCGGAAATCGAGACGTCATGATTATCTCAACACTAGAGGCACCTCGATTTTCGATGACCATTTAATGCAAAAAGATCTGTTGTGATGTCATATGCTTTTTCTGGATTTATTCCACATGATGTCATGGCGGGTTACAATGATTTGTTCAGAGCTAAGCATTGGAAAGAAGACTCACCAACCGGAAGAACTGGAGATTGACATGAACAAGTTCAAATCAATCTGGGGCCTAATGTTGGGGATATAACCCCGCGGTATGACCCGCCCAGGAGGGGCTGGGTTTCATTGTTGGTGACTCAAGAATGAAAGGCTTTGATGGGCCTGAGGAGACGTGAAGACTAGTGGTGGCTTAAGAGGCGGGCATGTTGAAGGACGAAGATCCGGAGGTGTGCGCCGCCAGATGGTAACTTGCCTAGTAAGGCAAGGCGACTTAGAAACCGAGTTGGTCATGTTGTGTGATCCGGCTTGGACTCCTGTAAGCCCTAGGCCTCGACCTGTGTATATAAAAGCAAGACCCGACGGCGGGTTAACTTAAGAAACAATCAATTGAGAGCTAGGTGAGGTGATTCTGCTACCTTGTAATCGATATTCATGCTATAGTCAACAAAAGCAGGAGTAGGCTTTTGCCTCATTCTGAGGAGCCGAATCTGGGTAAACCTTGTGTCCTTTGTCCTGTTCAACCCCTTCGAGCTAACCTACTTTGCGATGGCTCCACACCTAAGTCCTTTCACAAGGGCATCTGCCGTGACAAAAAGAAGACTAAAATCAAACATGGTCCAACCTTCTGAGTCATGTATTCCTTAACAGTCATCTGTTAATTATTTTTTTCAAATTTGAAGCTATAAAATATGCGTGCATGCCAAAAAAACGGTAGAATACGTGTGCAGACAAAAGTCAATCTCCAACATATACCTAGAACATGTGTCAAGATTAACATGACTTCTTAGGTACAGTACTGCTTCATATGTGGTGACGGGCATATATCAAATAAAAATGTAAAACGTCTTATATATAGGAATAGAGGGAATATCTTCTATAGTATTACTCCAGTAAATATTCAGTCACTTGTGAAAAATCCACACATCAATTTTTTATAGACAGCAACTATTTGTACCTTGCTTGCATTTGTAATTGGGCTAAGTCAATTTCATGGGAGATGAGAGGAGGCGAGGCAGAGCTCTAGTGTTGAGCCAAAACAAAGACGACATGGCTCGCTGCGCTGCCTCTAGAGGACGTGAGTCGAAGGCTTGACATGTGCGGGTGGGGGTCTTCTAGTATTTGTTTCCTGTTTGGATTATACAACATCTTTGTTGGAGGCGGGACGGTGCGATGAGCAGTGGCAAGGCACGCATGGCAGCTGAAAGCCAGTACCGGAGGAGTAATAGTTGAAGGGGGAAGAAAAAAGAAGGACAACCGTCAGGTCTTAATCAAACGGTTTAGAAAATTGACTTACCCCAAAAAAGAATTGACGCAACCTACAAATAGACAGTCTTATTTTATACTCCCTCCGTCCGGAATTACTTGTCACAGAAATGAATAAAAAATGGGTGTATCTAGAACTAAAATACATCTAGATGAACAGCGACAAACATTTACCTCAAAACCTTTCCATTCTGTGCAACAGCCAGGCGGGCACCCACCATGACGGGAATCCAACCAGAGGAACCCCATTGGAGTAGTTGTCGATAACCACATTGCTGGAATGCGCAATGTTGTCTCCCCTCGCCTCCCTCTCCCCTCCTTCCCCCGCTCCCCGCTCCCCTCCTCCTCAGATCTCGTCTCCGGCCATGGGCTCCCCTTGTCTCCTGCTCCCCTCCCCTCCTCTCCGATGACCCCCTCACCGCCTGGTGCCCGGGGTGGTGACCCTGTTCCCTTGCCCGTTGTGGTCCTTCCTCTCCTCCTGTCGGGGTCACCGTCCCTGTCTGGATCCCGCTTCTGGGCGCTGGGGGAGGAGTTGGATTCGGAGTCTGATTCGGAGGGGCCTGCCTCGCCGGTTGGGTCAGCGGTGCCGGCGGCCTTGCCTGTGTCGGGCCGTGCTCGGAAATTTGCCCCTGGGGGCAGAGGTCGGTCGGTGGTTGAGGCTTCGGGTTCGTCTGGTTGGCTGCATGTTGGGCGGCGTCGGCGGAAGCCGGGGTGGTGCCCGGCTCCGTCGCCTGACTGCGGCCTCCCTGGTCCGCTCCCCTCTGCTTCTGGTCTTGTCGATGGCCTGGTTTCCCCATCCGCCGAGTCCTGCCTGGCCTCTCCTCACCGGCCAGGGCCGGTGCCGGAGGCATCGGGCGCTCCGGCGGACTCGGTGTGGGGCTTGGGGCTAACCCTAGATCGGCCGTGGTCTGTGCTGGGGGTGGCGCCCCTGGGTTTGGCGGGCTTGGTGGTTCCTGGGTCAGCTCGGGCTGGGCCGTCTGCGCCTCCGGCCTTGTCTTCGCTGGCCGCTTTTCCCCCTCCCTCCTGTGGCCCCGGGGCAGTTGGTTGTGGCCACTGCCCCTCTTGCTTCCCCTCTCGTGGCCCATTGTCCTGGCCCGGCCCAGTCTGGCCTTGCTAGTCTTGGCCATTTATGGGTGCGGCGTGTCTCTCCCCCCCCCTCCTCCTAGGGTTTCCGGCCTCCGCCGCCGATATTCGTAGAGCGCATCTTCCCATCCGCCATTTCATCAGATCCACTGCTCCTCTCTCTCCTCTCCTCCTCTCCTTCGTGGAAGTGCTCGCCATGGACAAGTCCAGGGGCTCTTCCACTGAGGCCCTCTTGGGTAGCAAGCACGGCCATGAAGATTCGCCGGGTTCTGGGGCGGATCTGGCGTACGAGGCGGAGTTGCGGTCGAAGTTGGTGGCGGGGGGTGTAGCTCGCGAGGCATCGCGCGATCGTGAGGTCTGGGCGGCCGGCTCTGAGCGGCTCCAGCGCAATGGGCAGGAGCGACCCATCGTCAGATCTGGGGCGGTGCTGCCTGGATCTGGTGGCGCGGCGGCGTCGGGCCCGGATCCATGGGAGGCCGCGGCTGCTTCGGCTGGTGGCGGCAGCTCCTCTCGATCCCGCTCCCGGCTCCAGCCCGGGGTCCGGTGCAGCCGCCGCGTCCTCCTTCTTGCTCTTTCGTGCTTGGTGCCGCTTCCCGCCCCGGCCACCGTTTCGGGCCTGGCTCCTCCTCTGCGCCAGTCAGAGATCGTCGTGCTCCTCCTCCTGGTGCGTCGTCTGCTGGGCTCGGTGATGGTATCCTGCCCCCGCCTCCCCCCCCCCCCTCGCCATCATCCTGCTGCTTCTTCCCCATCTCCATCCCTGTCATGTTTCGCTTGTCACCGACCGGGCCACTTTCAATCTAGGTGCACCAATCCTCCCTTTTGCCTCATTTGTCGCTCTGATGGGCACCTCACCGTAGATCACTACAATCGTACAAAGAACCCCTCCTTTGTGCACTTTGGGACTGGTCTGCCAGGCTGCGCCTTCTTTGCCATTGATTCTGATGCTCCTGTGGTGGTGGCTGCCCCCTCTCTTTCAAATGTGGTTATCATTTCTGTTCATGACCAAAAGATCTCTCCGCAGACCCTCTTGGATGGCCGGAAGATTTGGGTTGAGGGGGGGCTAGGATTGGCAGGTGCGCCAGCTCTCAGATTTTGAGTTTGCGGTTGTCTTCCCCTCCAAGGAGTGCTTAAGGATGATTTCTTCATGTACTAGCTTCACATTACCTCTGAACTAGCTGGTTGTTTTTGTTAAGGCTGCTACTTGTGGAGCAAAGGTGGTTGGCCCTCTGTCAGTGACTTGGGTTCTAGTGAATGATGTGCTAGTGGGGCTATGTTCGGCGGAGTTCATGATGGCTTTTGGGAATCTCATTGGTAAGCCTGTGGAGGTTGATTTGGAGTCTTTGGGCAAGGTTGGCCCGGTTCGCCTTAGCATTTGGTGCATTGATCTGATTTGTGTCCATGGAGCGGTGGATGTTTTCCCTTCCCCTGAGGGTGTGCGCTTGCGGGTTCGTGTTGAAGGCGCTGATACTTTCCAGGGCCCTCCTCCGCCTCCCCATTCTAAGTCGGCTGGTCATGAGGATAAGCTAGGAGATGGCTCGGCTGGCAGGCAAAACCCGAGTGGAGGCTCTGACCCTCCGTTTACTTAGTCTGAATGGGATGGAATGGAGCCTGCAATGCAGGAGCTTTTCAAGGAGAATGCTCCGACTGCTAATGCTCAGAAAGATGACCTGCCCCCTCTTGGGAAATCTGTTAGCAAAGGAACTCCCATCTCTGGTGCCTGCTCCAACTTCCATGCCCGTCTGCAATCACCCTCCTTCTCTGGGATTGAAGATCTTCCTACTTCCCCAACTCGCTCCACTGGACCTGTATCAAAGAAGAAGAAGAAGTCCTCGGCCAGGAAGTTCTCTGCTAAGAGTCGGGCCTCCTCTGGATCCATGTAGTCGATGGCAGGTTTGGCGCGCCGTTTGGACAAGGACATGGGTGCTGCGTCTGGGTCTGGTCTGGGTGCGGCCTCGCCTCTGGTGATTTCGCTGGTGCTGCGCTCGCCGGCGTCCACGGCCCGCAAGGGTCGCTGCGTCCGTGACTCTAGCGAGTCTGTGGCTGTGAGGGCCGAGAGGCGCATTGCAGCCAAGGATCTTCCTCCTTCAGGTACGTCTGTCCACTCCCCCTCCCCCTGCTTCTCCAGTTCGTCTAGTTTTACCTGCCTACACAGATGATCACTTGTCTCATGTTTTGGAAGATGTTGGTGTGTCTGTCCTTACTGGGTTGGATTCCCCCTCGCGCCTGATCTCTGTTATTAGGGCTAATGAAATAGCCCAGACGGCTATTGCCAAGGACAAGGAGGCCGTGGCTGCCGCGGGCCCTGCTGCGGCCCAAGTGTTGTCTGGGGTTGTTGGGGCGCCAAATGGTTGTGGCCAGGCGCCTTCCACCACCTCCCAGTTGAAGAGAGGTCAGTCTAAGCGTTCTAAGCCTTGTCTGGCCCCGTGCAGATCTAGCCTTCATATTAAAGACCTCTCTTATAAATGAAAGCTCTCTTCTGGAATGTAAGAGGTTTCGGCGCTAGGGGGTGTCGGGACCAGATTTGTGACTTGGTTTGTGGTGAACACATTGACATTTTAGGGTGGTTGAAACGTTTAAGGAATCCTTCTCCCCCTCTGAGCTGTCTATGGTTGCAGGCATGGATAGATTTGACTGGAATTTTCTCCTCTCCTCGGGGCACTCTGGGGGTATCTTGATTGGTTCTAAGCGGGATGTGTTTGATTTCATTACTTTTGATCATGGCATCTTTTGGGCTAGCGTGGTAGTTCACCATCGGCAACTAAACAAGTTATGGGAATTTCTAGTGGTCTATGGTCCTGCTGATCATTCTCTAGCGTCTTTGTTTCTTGATGAGCTCTCTAATAAGGTCGAGTCCTATAATATTCCGCTACTGATCGGTGGGGATTTCAATCTCTTGCGCACCCCGGCAGATAAAAATAACTCTAACTTCTCCTGGCCCCTGGCTAATGCCTTTAATGAGTTCATTAGCAACTGTGCGATCCGTGAGCTCCCTAGGGTGGGGGCGAGGTTCACTTGGTCCAATCATCAGTCAAACCCAGTCCAATTGGTGCTGGATCGGGTCTTTGTCTGTGATAGATGGGATTTGCTCTTTCCCCGTGCTTCGCTGAAAGCGAGACCTGCGGTTGGTTCTGATCATGTTCCACTTGTTGTTGATGCGGGTCTTTCTTATCCTCTCTCTTCTTCCTGTTTCCAATTTGATGCTTCCTGGTTGCTCATGGATGGGTTCTATGATATTCTGGCCACCAAGATCTCTAATATTCTTAACTCCCCTCATCGCTCCTTTGGTCCCATGGATGACTGGCACAAGTGCTCTTATGAGCTTCGCAAATTCTTAAGGAGCTGCTCCCGGAATCGGGCGGCCGACTTTGGGCGGCTCCTTTGATCTCTCTGGTCTTTCTGCTTCCCAATGGGCGGCTCGGTATTCCTTGGAAGATTCCCTGATGATCTTGCATCAGCAATAGGAGATCTATTGGCGCCAGCACGGCTCTCTTAACTGGACCTTAAAGGGTGACGCTATGACGGCCTATTTTTTGGCGATCGCCAATGGGAGGCGACGGAGATGTTTCATTGATAGTCTTATCATTGACGGTGTCAGGATTTCTGACCATTCTCTAATTCTGGACCACATTGTAGCTTTCTTTTCCAATCTTCTTGGTCCCAAACCGGATTCTGCCATTGCTTTCTCCTCTGATTTTTGGGAAGGGGGCAGTAAGATATCTGAGGAAGAAAATATTGGCTTATTGATTCCCACTTCGGATGAGGAGGTCTGGAACATGATCAGTTCAGCTAACCCGAACGCTGCCTCGGGGCCTGATGGTTTCTCAATCCCTTTCTTTAAGAAATTCTGGCCGCAGTTGCGGGTGCTAGTTTGTAAGATCATCCAAGGGTTTTGGCTGGGGACGGTGGATATCTCACGTCTTAACTACGCTGTCATCTCTCTCATTCCTAAAGTCAAAGGTGCTGACTTGATCTCGCAGCTTCGTCCTATTGCCCTGATCAATAACTCCGCTAAATTTCCTTCCATGGGGCTCGCCTCGCGCCTTTCCCCCATTGCCCACCGTACTATCAGCCCCTTCCAATCTGCTTTCATCAAAGGTAGATTCATTTTGGATGGGGTCTTATGCTTACATGAGATTGTGCATGACCTTAAGATCCGTAAGTCCAAAGCCGTGATTCTAAAGCTTGATTTTGAGAAGGCCTATGACTCTGTGAGCTGGCTGTTTTTTAGGAGGGTGCTTTTGGCTAAAGGTTTTGATGGGCCCTTGGTGCACAGAATCATGCAGTTGGTCTCGATTGGCCATACTGCCATTTCTGTGAATGGTCAGGTTAGTAATTTTTTCGCCAACCGTAGGGGCCTGTGGCAGGGTGACCCTGCTTCTCCCATCCTGTTCAATTTTGTGGCGGATGCTCTGTCCCGCATGCTATCTAGAGCTGCTGCTCACGGACATATTGCTCCAGTTAGCTCTAATCTTATTCCTGATGGAGTCACTCACCTTCAATATGCGGATGATACTATTATTATGGTTGAGCTGAATGACTCTTGCCTCGCCCATCTTAAATTCATTCTCCTCTGCTTCGAGGCTATGTCGGGTCTTAAGATCAACTTTGCGAAGAGCGAGGTTATTGTCACTGGCGTTGATGACACTGAAGCTGTGTGTGTGGCTCGCCTCCTTAATTGTAAGCTTGGCTCCTTCCCTTTCAAATATCTGGGCCTTCCCATCTCTCCGGACGTTCTTCATGCGAAAGAATTCGCCCCGGTGGTTGCCAAGGTCGGCAACAGGGTCTTAACCTAGCGTGGGAGGTATAATACCAACACGGGTAAAGTTGCCCTGATCAATGCTTGTTTGTCTCCCGTCCCCATGTTCTTGATGGGCTTCTACTTATTATCGGGAGGAATCCATGCTGGTTTCGATAAGCATCGTGTGGCCTTTTATTGGAATGTCGCTGATACTCGGTGTAAATACCGCTTTGTCAAATGGAAACTGATGTGCAGACCCAAAAACCTTGGAGGGTTGGGGATCATTAATACTTCTATCATGAACCAATGTTTGATGATTAAAGGTGGTGGAAGATTATGACTGGTAGGGATCAGCCTCTTTGGCTCTCCATTCCGAAGGCTAAGTATTTTCCGTCCTCCAGCCCGATGCTTGTTAATGCTCATGGTGGTTCTCAGTTTTGGAAGGCCTTGGTTAAAGTTAGGCCCATGTTCCAGGCTCATGTTAAATTTATAGTTGGGGATGGCTCCTCCATTAGATTTTGGCTGGACTGGTGGTGTGGAGATTCACCGCTCTCGGTGACCTTCCCCACCTTGTTGTCCTATTGTCCGGACCCGTTTATTTCTATTGCTAAGTTGGCATCCCAGGGTTGGAACCTAGCCTTTCGCCGATCCTTGTCGCCTGTAGAGTTTGAAGATTGGCAACGCCTTACTGCCTTCTTCCCCCCGCTCTCGACGAATATGGACTCGGTGATCTGGCCGTACTCTGCCTCGGGGTGCTTTTCTGTTAAATCGCTTTACTCTAAGCTTATTGGTGGCGCTCCTACTAACCGTTTCTCTCATATTTGGAAGGCCCGGATCCCGCCTAAAGTTAAGATATTCTTGTGGCAAGCCTTTAGGGGCCGGTTGCCTTCGGCTGACCAGATTCACAAGAGAAACGGGTCGGGCTCTATATTTTGCGCCCTTTGTGGTGATGTGGAGGACACAGCTCGTATTTTCTTTCACTGTGCCTTAGCTAAGCTCATTTGGAGTTGTGTTCGTGACTGGCTTCAGGTCTCTTGGGCCCCTGTTTCTTTCTCTGTTCTGCGGACCCTTGCGAGTACCTTGTCTGGTGTCTCCATACGCATCTTTTGGGTGGGCCTGGGTACTGTTTGCTGGTCCCTTTGGATGACTAGAAACAAGTTTACTATTGAACATGTGTTTCCGGCTAAACCTGTTGATTGCTTATTTACATCGTGTGCTCTCTTGCAGCAATAGAAGTCATTGACTAAGGTGGACGACCAGGAAGCGCTCTCCTTGCTTATCTCCAAAGTCTGGGCCTCGGCGTCTAACTTATGCAGTCAAGAGCAGGATGCTTAGCCTTTTCGGTCGTCGTTCGCGTGCTTATTTTAGGTAGCTTCTCTCCGGCCAGCGTGCCGTGTACTGGCTAGGGAGCCATGTACCTTTGACTCTAGTTCTTCTTTCGACCCATGGTTGGGGTCTGGTTGGGTGTCCTCTCGAACTCTTGTGTGCTTGTGTTGTTGCTACCTTGCCTATTGGCTTTATTTATAAAGTCGGGCGCATGCCTTTTCTCTAAAAATACGTCTAGATACATTCATTTCTTCGACAAGTATTTCCGAAGCGAAGGAGGATGAAACATTTGCAGTGAGCTATTTGTTGCAAAAAAATGTTGAAAATACAGCAACCATAAGAGACTACGGAAGATAAAACCAAAATACTGGAAACAAAACACACCAAATCATGGAGGTAAGTTCAGAACTGGCCGAAAGCAAGTACACGTCACTAACTTGCTCACTGCCAGACATTTCGGGTGAGTTGTACGTTTAGAAGAAAAAAACTATTTTTTTGTGAAGACCAGACGATCGGCTGACATCATATGTTGACTCCTAGAAGAAAAGAAAGTACATTTAGGTAGGTTTTATTGCAATGAATATTGTAATGTACCTCTTGGTGTCATTGCCCATTGCCACGGGTGGTCACGTATGATCAACAAGTCATGCATTCAACCGAATTAACCAAGCGAAAATTATCTATGCAGCAAATGAGAACTTCATTTGTGCCTTTTCCTACCCTTGATCTTCACAGCAGGAGCAGTGCGTGCATACACATCAGTCTTCCCAAGTAACTCCATGGATCTTCACAGCCCAATTAACCGGCCGAGTTTCCCCCCGGCCCATTAAACTTCATGGTTGATGGTGTGCATGCATGCATATGCATGTGTCGTTCATGTACGCAATAAATTCTGGACCTAGACCGCCTCGCTCCACCCAGCGCGTACAGTACTCGTCTTCCCAAGAATTTACGCGTACAAAGTAGTAGTAGTAGAAAAGTACGTACTCCCGCCTCCTGTATCCAAAGTTTAATTACAACCAAAACTGATTTGGAGTTGAAAAGAAGAAGAAAGAGAAGCATCATCTCATTTTAACGGAGGTAAAACATGATCGATGGATACACACAAATCTGAGTACTAGTACGTACGTACGTACGCATACACACGATCTGTACCGCCGCATCGCTCCCGTCTCTCCCGCTACAGTCGGGTTTCTCTCTCTAACCCACAGGGCTGGCCGGGGTAGAGAGGAGTGAGAGGCATGCTGCGCAATAACTCCACGCCATGGCCGCAATGAATGCCATTGCACCCTCCTCTCGCTAGCTACTCTCCGCAATAACTCCGCCCATTCAATACGCGCACCCTCCCCTCCCCTCCCCTCCGTCTCCATCCATCCTCTCTTCCCCTCCCTTCCCCGGCTTTCCTCGCTTCCCCTTCCTCCCCGATCCTTCCATCTCTTCCGCCAGAGCTTCGTCGGCCTGCTCGCTCGCTCGCTCGCAGTGGATCAATCGACAGAGCGCATAGCTAGCTGCTGCTTTACTCCGTGCGTGGCGGCGGCGGAGGTATTAAGACATAGATCTGAGCTCGGGAACCGCTCGACGGATCGACAAAGTGCGTAGCTAGCTAGCTTCGATCCGAAGCTGCATGCGAGTCGCACGAGCCGTTGCATGGTGCGGGTGGATTCCTGCCTAGGGTTTCCGCGTCGCTGAAAGAGATCAGAAGTGGTATGCCCGGAGGGATGATGATCCCTGGACGCAACATGATCGGCCGGAGCAACGGCGCCGGCGTCGCCTACGCCTCCTCCTCCTCATCCGCGCTCTCCCTCGGCCAGGTCACTAATTCTGCTGCACCTCTAATCCTCTATATATACATATATATACAAATTCTTTCCATTTTAGATAAGACTAGTATGGAAGAGTTTTATCATTTCCTTTCCTTGTCGCTGCACCGCATCGAGGTTATGCTTATGCATGAAGCAGGAAATAAAGAGTAACGCCCGGCCGAACGGCCTCTCCGCATTATTCTTGTTCATGCACAATCAAATCTGTACTTAATCAGTTCATCGCACTTGCTAGTAGTAGTATTTTTGAGGGGTACAAAATAGCTTAATCATGCATTAATTCGGACTGCATACATGCATACTGCATACATGCATATCACATGTCTGTGTTCATCAAGTGCTGACGGGCCGGGGGAGTATATCTGCTCTTCAAAAAAGAAGACATGTGCAACATTTAAGTTCCTCGGAGTTAAATACCAAAAGCCAAAAAGGGATTCGTGTCACTCATATCTCAAGGCTTAATTTGTTGCTTTCATGTCTAACCTGAGAAACGAAACGAAAGATACATCATGTACACAGGCCTATGGTTGGTGCCTGCACTTGGATGGATACATGGAGCATTAACTTGCTCCTTTATTTCTCAAGCTGGGTTACTATCCCGGCCAGCCCACTCTATAGTACTACCTCCGTCTAGGTGAGCAATTAAATATGTGTTATATGTTATGAAAAGTACATCACTAGATTTCTACAAGGATGTAGTTTCTAAATACTCCCTCCTTCCATCTATATAGGGCCTAATGCGTTTTTCAAGACCGCCTTTGACTATTGATAAAATTAATACTACATGACATGCATAATGTGAAAATTATATCATTGAAAGCTCCTTTCACATACGAATTTGATGATGTGCTTTGTGTAAGTTGCATGTCATATATTATTGCTCTAACATTTGGTCAAAGTTAGCCTCAAAAAACGCATTAGGCCCTATATATATGGAAGGAGGGAGTATATATTTTTTGTTACATATAATACATATTTAGATAGTTAAATCGTCAACCTAGAACTACGCGAATGACTTATTCACCGAGACGGAGGTAGTATGTTTTTTCAGTATTTATTGCTTTCCAAAATGTACCAAATTTCCAAACAGTGTTTCCTAGTCAGTACTAACTGGTACTCCATGTTTGCTACTAATATTTTGTTTCTGGGTTTTATTATCTCTCCTCTAACTCGTTTCGGAACTCTCGTGTTTCAAAAACTAGGTTTTCCCAATTTTATGTACACTTCAAATCAGTATATAGCAAGTTTCAAAAAAAAAAAAGCAATTTCCAAGCCTCTAATTCCTCCATAGATCTTGTACCTATCAAATATGTTATCTAGTCAGTGTTCAATGGTGCTCTATGTGCAATTTATACCGTTCTTGATTCTCTTAATTTCCTCATTTCATGTAACTACGCTTCAAATCAGAAGCAATTCCCAAGCCTTTAATTCGGTACCCAAATTTGCAGGTCAATATGAAGATATGCAATGAAGTAGGCTAGCTAGCTGCAGCATGTTAATTTTTTAAAATCGCCTCCCACAATTAAAATCATTGAATTAATTATTGCTTTTCTACACTTTACTGAATACCTAAAAATGGCATTATTGATGCAATGCAGAACTTGATGGATGGGATGCACCACCACCAGCTCCCAGCGATGCTGCAACACCAGATGGTTGATCACCATCTTCTTCTTCCCCAGCACCATCATCACCCCCACCAGCAGGCGGCCACGAGCGAGAGCGATGCCCGGGGCCCCCACGGAGGGGGCAACAACAGCAGCAACAACAACAATGAAGAGCTGGAGATGAGCAAGTCAGGTACTGGCAGCGACAACAACCTCGACGGCGAAGGCGGCGGTGGCGGGGAGGACGATGAGCAAGAGGACCCAGCCGGGCAGCATCCCCGGAAGAAGAAGCGTTACCACCGTCATACCCAGCACCAGATCCAGGAGCTTGAGGCCTTCTTCAAGGAGTGCCCCCACCCCGACGACAAGCAGCGCAAGGAGCTCAGCCGCAGCCTCTCTCTCGAGCCCCTCCAGGTCAAGTTCTGGTTCCAGAACAAGCGCACCCAGATCAAGGTACGTAACCAAAACCTTCATCCGTCCAGGGTCCATCCATGCATGATCCATTCCATAGTCCATAGCCCATACCATACGTCAGTGCCTCGTAATTGACGTACGTTCATGCATCCATGTCGCGCAGACGCAGCACGAGAGGCAGGAGAACACGGCACTCAGGACGGAGAACGAGAAGCTGAGGGCGGAGAACATGAGGTACAAGGAAGCGCTGGCCAACGCGTCGTGCCCAAACTGCGGCGGCCCGGCGGCCATCGGGGAGATGTCCTTCGACGAGCATCACCTGCGCGTCGAGAACGCGCGCCTCCGCGACGAGATCGACAGGATCTCCGCCATCGCCGCCAAGTACGTCGGCGGCAAGCCCGGCTCCGGGGTGGCTGTGGCCTCCGCCGCCTACCCGCCACTGCCACCGCAGTCTTCCGGCCGCTCTGCGCTCGACCACCTGGGCATGCCCGGCATGTTTGGCGGTGCTGAGTTCGATAAGCCGATGGTGGTCGAGCTGGCCGTGGCTGCCATGGAGGAGCTGGTCCGGATGGCGCAGCTCGGGGAACCTCTCTGGGTGCCATCCCTCGACGGCGAGGCGCTCGGCGAGGAGGAGTACGCTCGCGCTTTCCCACGGGGTGCACTCGGCCCCAAGTCGCCGGAGCTCCGGTCCGAGGCGTCGAGGGAGACAGATGTTGTCATCATGAACCACGTCAGCCTCGTTGAGATGCTCATGGACGTGCGTCAGTGGTCGGCGCTCTTCTCGAGCATCGTGTCCCGGGCGGCCACGCTTGACGTTCTCTCCACCGGCGTCGCCGGCAATCACGACGGCGCGCTGCAGCTCATGTCTGCCGAATTTCAGATGCCGTCGCCCCTGGTGCCGACGCGGGACACCCAGTTCCTGCGCTACTGCAAGCAGCATCCTGGCGGCGCATGGGCCGTCGTCGACGTCTCCCTCGACGGTCTCCGTTCCGCTGCGCGGGTGGGCGGGCACTTTCGCCGCCGCGCCTCCGGCTGCCTCATCCAGGAGATGCCCAACGGCTACTCCAAGGTGACGTGGGTGGAGCACGTCGAGGCCGGTGACGACGCGATGGTGCACGATCTGTACAGACCCCTGGTGAACTCTGGGCTGGCATTCGGCGCGCGGCGGTGGACGTCGACGCTGAAGCGGCAGTGCGAGCGGCTGGCGAGCGCTATGGCCACCGTGCCCTCCTCAGGCGGCGACGTGATTACGACCGCGGAGGGGCGGAGGAGCATGCTGAAGCTGGCGGAGAGGATGACGGCGAGCTTCTGCGGCGGGGTGACTGCGTCGACGACGCACCAGTGGACGACGCTCTCTGGCAGCGGCGCGGAGGACGTGCGCGTGATGACCCGCAAGAGCGTCGACGACCCCGGCCGCCCACCGGGTATCATCCTCAACGCCGCCACCTCCTTCTGGCTCCCCGTCCCACCCTCCCGCGTCTTCGGCTTCCTGCGCGACGACTCCACCCGCAGCGAATGGGACATCCTCTCCAACGGCGGCGTCGTCCAGGAGATGGCCCACATCGCCAACGGCAGCCATCACGGCAACGCCGTCTCCCTCCTCCGCGTCAACGTCAGTACCTATATGCTACACATTACTCCATTACTACTTCCTGTTTCATTGCCATGCATGGCTGACAATGACATGAACGGTGTTCCACTCCATGCAGAACGCGAACTCGAACCAGAGCAACATGCTGATCCTGCAGGAATGCTGCACGGACGCGACGGGGTCGTACGTGGTGTACGCGCCGGTGGACGTGGTGGCCATGAACGTGGTGCTCAACGGCGGGGACCCGGACTACGTGGCGCTGCTGCCGTCCGGGTTCGCCATCCTTCCTGACGGGCCGGCGGGGGCGCCGGATGCCGGCGGGTCGCTCCTCACCGTCGCCTTCCAGATCCTCGTCGACTCCGTGCCTACAGCCAAGCTCTCGCTGGGATCCGTCGCCACCGTCAACAGCCTCATCGCGTGCACCGTCGACCGCATCAAGGCCGCCGTCGTCGTCAGCCCCGGGGACAACGCCGGCACCGCCGCCCGGTGACCGCCATCCATCATCGTGCGCAATGGTAAGTAGTAGACCAAGAACACATTCATAAAGTGATCTACAAAAAATTGGAATTGCTGATTGGATACCATTTTTACTTGGTTTTGTGCAGGAGATCAGGAGGGGCCAAGAGCGGTCCGGAGGTTTAGCAATGTGGGAAGTCAAGAGCGCACCGCAGACTCTCCTTGCCAAGTGTTGTTTGCATTGCATGCTTAATCCCTTTTCTCTCTTCTTCCCATGCATAATCCTCTTTCTTTCTTTCTTCTTCGCATGCATAATCCAATCACCACCACCACCACCACCACAAACACAACACCATCATATAGAGCAAGATGAAGGGACCAACCATGGAGGAACACAACCTAGGTCCTGTGATCATGGCTGCAGATAAATGCACGCATTGACATGTCATAGGCTCTGAGTTGTGTTTCTTAGTTAACCAATCCCAGATCATCTACACATTTACATGTTCGTGTTCGCTTCATACTAGACTAAGCACAAACCCTTTCTCTTAATTACATGATCATTTGCATGTCATGACAAATTCAGAAGCAAGCATGCAACACTTTGCAAGGGCGGTTGGTTCGGGTATTGACTTCTCTTTTAGTTTTCTGTCTCTGGGTTGCCAGTCCCTCTCCAGAATGATCGTCCAGGATTAATGTGCCATCAGCTAGACTTTTAGTTTCGTTAATTACATTGCCATGTGTTTTGTTGTGTAGTGCTCCATCCATCTCCGCATGGAGGGGTTGTCTCTTTAAACTAGACTTTCCTAAGTTTGTGTATTATGTTTGGAACTGTTTAATTTGGACCTACTTTTTGCATTCATCCATTCCAGTCCGCGGCTGAGTTGTTTGATTTTATTTTTATTATTCCGTTGATTCTGATAAAATGAAATCTAACACCAGAGGAACAACCAACATATCATTTTGATGCATGGTCTGGCGGTTGTCTTTTTTATTTTTACGAAATAGACTTGCGTCCCGCTATATTAAGATAGCAAACACCCGATACAAACAATGATAGATGCTCGGATGAAAGTAGCACAGTCACGCTTAAAGAAAATGAAAGACAAATTACAAAAGGAACAAATGCCAACAACGGATCAACAAAAACGAAGAACCGAACAAATGCTGGCAATGGTGGATCAACAAAAACGAAGAAGCTTCGCGACCGCTGCGCCCAACGAAGATCTCCCACCAAGTTCCTAGACTTCGAAGTGCCGGTACCAATCAACACCTCCAAGAAGGAACGCAACATTGACGACACTGCTGCCAAGAGTTTCCCACGGTACGCGGCGAGGAGAAAGGAAGGGTAGCACCCGACGCCCTCCAGGAAGGTCCGGTGGCACCCTTAGGCGCCACTGCGTCTGTGTCGGCCAGGCTGACATAGATTTCTCCTGATCCCAACCTTCACCTCGGGCGCTACGGAGCACGCCACCATACCGTCCACCACCTTGTGCCAACACGGTTTTGAAGCTTCCCACGCCGTCTCACCACGGCGTCGTGAAGTGGGGCCCGCACAACGAAGAAGAGGAGACGGGACTAGGGGCAGCATCACCGTCGGCACACGGAGGGCCCAACCTCCACCGTCAATGATGGTTACCGACCGGACACAACAACAGGAGCATACCATGCCCGTGGACCCACAGGCTCTGTCGGCCCCTGAGATGCCAGTAAAGCTCCCGCCGTCGTGCTGCAGAAGGCACGTCGTCGGCATCGCCGCCCCCTGTCCGAGGTGCTCCTCCTCACCATGCAGTAGGCATCGAAGCCGCGCTGGAGCCGATTCGCTAGGACCCATATGGGGCCCTAAGGACCCAGATCTGGGCCGGGGGCGAGCCACCAATCCGCCCCGCCGCCACCTCGCCCGTCGCCGACCACCGCCTCCAGGTCGCCGGGCCGCCACCAAGCCGAGCCTCACCGCCGCCGCCCGCTGCCCCGGGAAGGAGAGCGGCCTGCAGGTACAGAAGGTCATGCCGCCGTCGACACCACCCGGGCCAGATCTAGGGGCGCCCACTGGCGACGGCGGGGGAGGGGGGGTTAGGAGAAGGAGGGGCGGAGGGAAGGAGGTCGCACGCCGCCCCGCCCGCCTCCCGGGGAGGCGGCGCCAGGATGGGGTCAGGAGGGGGACACGGTTGTCTCTTTTTTCAGCTATGAAGGTCGTAAATGATCTATTTCAGGGGTTTGGCTAACTAAGAATATGAGTGGTGAGTATGACAAAGAGAAGGAGGTTTTGTTTGTGATTGTTAATGATTTAGACACTAAGATGGAGTCTTCTGGACTTGCTAGAGACCAGTCGATTGAAAATGAATTTAGGGTTAGTCAAATCATTTTCAGCCTTCCATGCATAACCAGCCGGGCTAGATGCCTACTTCTACCTTTGAACGTTTTGTACTATTCATCTTCTACTCCAAGTTGCCAGCTACCACCAGCCTAACTGTCCCGACGCCCACACCAGCGACGCAGGCCCTGCCCTCCCCCTCAACCGCCGCCCACCGCTATGTTGGCGCCACCCCGGCCATCCTCTAACCACGGCAAACAAATAGATTTTTCCGATGAGTCTCCATCATGCACCCCTAAGATTGCTAGCCGACGAGCCTGCACAAAAAATATTCTAGAAACCTGTGAACAATTTTTTTTCGAATCAAACAACATTTTCTAAATTGACAAAGATAGTTTTTGGAAATAGGGAAATAATTTTTGAAAATTTAGGAACATTTATTTGTTTTGACGAACATTTTTTGAATCCGTAAACATTTAAAAAAATCATAGAAAGTTTTTGAATTTGTGAACATTTTTCTAATTTCACAAATCTTTATTCAAAATAATGAATACATTTTGATTTCCCCATCAATTTTCTTTCAAAATTGTGAATGTTTTTTTGAATATGCGAACATTTTTTTCAAAATCTGGATTTTTCTAATCCACGAACATTATATGATTTTTGAAAAAAATCAAATATGGAAAAAATGGGAACTTTTTAATCCTGAATTATATTGAAAAAATAAATAAATAATAATAATAGAAAAACGAAATGAGAAAATTGCACCCTCACAACACGCCAAATAGGTGCTCCCATCTGGCAGCGCCTGTACGCCGCCTATGTGCGTCCCATCGTTCCGACTTCGCTGAAGCGACGCGAACACGGGCCGGCCCAATCATCTGGCTGTGAGCGAAAAAACGAAAAAAAAAGGAAAAAGCGTGTGCGTGGGATCGAACCGACGACCTCATGCTCGAATCAAGTGCTCGAATCAAGTGAAGCTAACCAGCTGAGCTAGCTACAAAGGCCATTTTACATGCAGCGCCAATCTTAAAGTAGAATGTACAGGGGCAAATCCTTAAAAAAAGTTCAAGATTTTTATAATATACGTTGAAGAAATTTTAAAATACAGTGAACGTTTTTGTAAAAAAATACTAAACAAATTTAAAATACTAAAATGGACATTTGATGGGTATAAGCTAAACAATTTTTTAATATATGATGAACAAAACTTAAATACACAGTGAACATTTCTAAATATATGTTGAACAATTTCATAATATACAATGAACCATTTTTGTAATACACAATGAACATTTTCTAATATACATTGAATAATTTAATAATACATAATGAACATTTTTGTAATACATAATGAACATTTTCTAATATAAGTTGAACAATTTAATAATATACAATGAACATTTTTGTAATACACAATGAACAATTTTACAGTGCAAGGTGAACTATGTCATAATGTACGATGAGCATTTTCTTAATACATTGAAGATTTTTGTAACACACGGTGAACTTTTTATACAAATACACAATAATGAGAAGAAGAACAGAAACAGGAAATAAAAAAGGAAACGTAAATGAAAGAAAATGAAAGGACAAAAAGGAATCAAAACAGAAAAATAAAAAACCGGAACAAAACAACTGAAAACCGGCCAAAACCATGAAAAAACTGGAAGCAAAAAAACCATAGAAGAAAAACAAAAAAAAAAACCGCAAGTAACAGGGAAAACAATAGCGAAAGAAATCCGTACCTGGCCGGCCCAAGTGGCGGCTTGCTTCAGCGAAGGCTCCTCCTTTTGACGCTGCGGGCGTCAAATAGGATTTGCCCTCCCATCTCTAACCACACAAACAACCAAAGCCACCGATCAGCGAGTACACACGGCGCAAAATCCGTGGTACACCCACCACCCAAGCTGCTCAACGGCCCACCAGCAAAGGAAGCGGGAAAGAGCAACTAACTGATCAGTGGTCCTTCAGGAGCCCTCCAAGGGTCAATTGGGGGCACGCTCTCGGTTGCCACCATGTGTCGCGTTCTAGCGTTCTCTTTAATTTTTTTATATATATTTTTCTGCACGTGTTTTTGGCTTTTTAAATGGTTTCTTAGATTTTTGGCTTTTTGGTTTTTCATCGGCCTTTCTTAGCTTTTGAAAAAAACTATAAATAATTGCGTGAAAAATACATTTTCTTTGTTTATTGTGTCCGCTAGAGGCACAAGCTGTTGGAAATATGCCCTAAAGACAATAATAAATTAGTTATTATTATATTTCCTGTTCATGATAATCTTTTATTATCCATGCTATAATTGTATTGATAGGAAACTCAGATACATGTGTGGGTACATAGACAACACCAAGTCCCTAGTAAGTCTCTAGTTGACTAGCTCGTTGATCAACAGATGGTTACAGTTTCCTGACCATGGACATTAGATGTCGTTGATAACGGGATCACATCATTAGCAGAATGATGTGATGGACAAGACCCAATCCTAAGCCTAGCACAAAGATCGTAGTTCGTATGCTAAAGTTTTTCTAATGTCAAGTATCATTTCCTTAGACCATGAGATTGTGCAACTCCCGGATACCGTAGGAATGCTTTGAGTGTACCAAACGTCACAACGTAACTGGGTGGCTATAAAGGTGCACTACAGGTATCTCCGAAAGTGTCTGTTGGGTTGGCACGAATCGAGACTGGGATTTGTCACTCCGTGTAAACGGAGAGGTATCTCTGGGCCCACTCGGTAGGACATCATCATAATGTGCACAATGTGACCAAAGGGTTGATCACGGGATGATGTGTTATGGAACGAGTAAAGAGACTTGCCGGTAACGAGATTGAACAAGGTATCGGTATACCGACGATCGAATCTCGGGCAAGTACAATACCGTTAGACAAAGGGAATTGTATACGGGATCGATTGACTCCTTGACATCGTGGTTCATCCGATGAGATCATCGTGGAACATGTGGGAGCCAACATGGGTATCCAGATCCCGCTGTTGGTTATTGACCGGAGAACGTCTCGGTCATGTCTACATGTCTCCCGAACCCGTAGGGTCTACACACTTAAGGTTCGATGACGCTAGGGTTATAAAGGTAGTTTGTATGTGGTTACCGAATGTTGTTCGGAGTCCCGGATGAGATCCCAGATGTCACGAGGAGTTCCGGAATGGTCCGGAGGTAAAGATTTATATATGGGAAGTCCTATTTTGGCCACCGGAAAATGTTCGGGATTTTTCGGTATTGTACCGGGAAGGTTCTAGAAGGTTCCGGAGTGGGGCCCACCTGCATGGGGGACCCACATGAACGTGGGTAGTGGGGTCAAGGCCCCACACCCCTGGTCAAGGCGCACCAAGATTCCCCCTTAGAAGGAATAAGATCATATCCCGAAGGGATAAGATCGAGATCCCTAAAAAGGGGGATAACAATTGGTGGGGAAGGAAATGATGGGATTTCTTTCCTCCCACCTTTGCCAACTCCCCAATGGACTTGGAGGGCAAGAAACCAGCCCCCTCCACCCCTATATATAGTGGGGAGGCACATGGGAGCTACACGCTTCCCCTGGCGCAGCCCTCCCCCTCTCCCAAGTACTCCTCCTCTCCCGCGGTGCTTGGCGAAGCCCTGCAGGATTGCCACGCTCCTCCATCACCACCACGCCGTCGTGCTGCTGCTGGACGGAGTCTTCCCCAACCTCTCCCTCTCACCTTGCTGGATCAAGGCATGGGAGACGTTACCGGGTTGTACGTGTGTTGAACGCGGAGGTGCCGTCCGTTCGGCACTAGGATCTCCAGTGATTTGGATCACGACGAGTACGACTCCTTCAACCCCGTTCTCTTGAATGCTTTCGCTTAGCGATCTACAAGGGTATGTAGATGCACTCTCCTTCCCCTCATTGCTAGTCTCTCCATAGATAGATCTTGGTGTTGCGTAGAAAATTTTGAATTTCTGCTACGTTCCCCAACAGTGGCATCATGAGCTAGGTCTATGCGTAGTCTCTATGCACGAGTAGAACACAAGTTGTTGTGGGCGTTGATTTTGTTCAATATGCTTACCGTTACTAGTCCAATCTTGTTTCGACGGTATTGTGGGATGAAGCGGCCCGGAAAGACCTTACACGTACACTTACGTGAGACAGGTTCCACCGACTGACATGCACTTGGTGCATAAGGTGGCTAGCGGGTGACAGTCTCTCCCACTTTAGTCGGAACGTATTCGATGAAAAGGGTCCTTATGGGGGGTAAATAGCAATTGGCATAATCACGTTGTGGTTTTGCGTAGGTAAGAAAAGTTCTTGCTAGAAACCCATAGCAGCCACGTAAAACATGCAAACAACAATTAGAGGACGTCTAACTTGTTTTTGCAGGGAATGCTATGTGATGTTATATGGCCAAGAAGAATGTGATGAATGATATGTGATGTATGAGATTGATCATGTTCTTGTAATAGGAATCACGACTTGCATGTCGATGAGTATGACAACCGGCAGGAGCCATAGGAGTTGTCTTTATTTATTGTATGACCTGCGTGTCATTGAACAACGCCATGTAATTACTTTACTTTATTGCTAACCGGTAGCCATAGTAGTAGAAGTAATAAGTTGGCGAGACAACTTCATGGAGACACGATGATGGAGATCATGGTGTCATGCCGGTGACGATGATGATCATGGAGCCCCGAAGATGGAGATCAAAAGGAGCAAAATGATATTGGCCATATCATGTCACTATTTGATTGCATGTGATGTTTATCATATTTATGCATCTTATTTGCTTAGAACGACGGTAGTAAATAAGATGATCCCTCATTAAAATTTCAAGAAAGTGTTCCCCCTAACTGTGCACCGTTGCGAAAGTTCGTCGTTTCGAAGCACCACGTGATGATCGGGTGTGATAGATTCTTACGTTCACATACAATGGGTGTAAGCCAGATTTACACGCGCGAAACACTTAGGTTGACTTGACGAGGCTAGCATGTACATAAATGGCCTCGGAACACAAGAGACCGAAAGGTCGAGCATGAGTCGTATAGTAGATAGGATTGTTGGGGAACGTAGTAATTTCAAAAAAATTCCTACGCACACGCAAGATCATGGTGATGGCATAGCAACAAGAGGGGAGAGTGTTCGTCCACGTACTCTCGTAGACCGTAAGCGGAAGCGTTAGCACAACGCGGTTGATGTAGTCGTACGTCTTCATGATCCGACCGATCCAAGCACCGAAAGTACGGGGCCTCCGAGTTCAGCACACGTTCAGCTCGATGACGATCTCCGGCCTCCGATCCAGCGAAGCTCCGGAGATGAGTTCCGTCAGCACGACGGCGTGGTGACGATGATGATGTTCTACCGGCGCAGGGCTTCGCCTAAACTCCGCGAAGATACGACCGAGGTGGAATATGGTGGAGGGGGGCACCGCACACGGCTAAGGAACGATCCGTAGATCAACTTGTGTGTCTATAGGGTCCCCCCCCCCCCCGCCCCCGTATATAAAGGGGGAGAGGAGGAGGGGGCCGGCCTAAGGGGAGGCGCGCCCTAGGAGGGGGAAACCTACTCCAAGTAGGTTTCCCCCCTCCCTTTCCTATTCCAAGAAGGAGGGGGAAGGAAGGAGTGGGAGAGGGGGAAGGCAAGGGGGGCGCCGCCCCCCCCCCCCCCCTTCCTTGTCCTATTCGGACTCAAGGGGAGGGGGCGCGCCACTTGCCCTGGACGGCCCCTCTCTCTCTCCAATAGGGCCCATCAAGGCCCATTACTTCCCGGGGGGGGGGGGGGTTCCGGTAACCCTCCGGTACTCCGGTTTTTCTTCGAAAATACCTGGAACACTTCCGATGTCCGAATATAGTCGTCCAATATATCAATCTTTATGTCTCGACCATTTCGAGACTCCTCGTCATGTCCGTGATCACATCCGGGACTCCAAACAAACTTCAGTACATCAAAACTTGTAAACTCATAATAAAACTGTCATCGTAACGTTAAGCGTGCGGACCCTACGGGTTCGAGAACTATGTAGACATGACCTAGAACCATTCTCGGTCAATAACCAATAGCGGGACCTGGATGCCCATATTGGTTCCTACATATTCTACGAAGATCTTTATCGGTCAAACCGCATAACAATATACGTTGTTCCCTTTGTCATCGGTATGTTACTTGCCCGAGATTTGATCGTCGGTATCCAATACCTAGTTCAATCTCGTTACTGGCAAGTCTCTTTACTCGTTCCGTAATACATCATCTTATAACCAACTCATTAGTTACAATGCTTGCAAGGCTTAGGTGATGATTATTACCGAGAGGGCCCAAAGATACCTCTCCGACAATCGGAGTGACAAAACCTAATCTCGAATTATGCCAACCCAACATGTACCTTCGGAAACACCTGTAAAGCACCTTTATAATCACCCAGTTACGTTGTGACGTTTGGTAGCACACAAAGTGTTCTTCCGGTAAACGGGAGTTGCACAATCTCATAGTTGCAGGAACTTTGTATAAGTCATGAAGAAAGCAATAGCAATATACTAAACGATCAAGTGCTAGGCTAACGGAATGGGTCATGTCAATCACATCATTCTCCTAATGATGTGATCCCATTAATCAAATGACAACACATGTCTATGGTTAGGAAACATAACCATCTTTGATTAATGAGCTAGTCAAGTAGAGGCATACTAGTGACTTTATGTTTGTCTATGTATTCACACATGTATCATGTTTCCGGTTAATACAATTCTAGCATGAATAATAAACATTTATCATGATATGAGGAAATAAATAATAACTTTATTATTGCCTCTAGGGCATATTTCCTTCAACAATCAACATGAAGATGTTCACCGATGATGACTAGTACGTCTCACGTGATGATCGGACACGGCCTAGTTGGCTCGGATCATGTAATCACTTAGATGACTAGAGGGATGTCTATCTGAGTGGGAGTTCATAAGATGAACTTAATTATCCTGAACATAGTCAAAAGATGTTTGCAAATTATGTCGTAAGCTCGCGCTTTAGTTCCACTGTTTAGATATGTTCCTAGAGAAAATATAGTTGAAAGTTGATAGTTGCGATTATGCGGACAGTAGAAAGCTTATGTCCTTAATGCACCGCTCAGTGTGCTGAACCCCAAACGTCGTTTGTGGATGTTGCGAACATCAGACATACACGTTTTGATAACTACGTGATAGTTCAGTTAAATGGTTTAGAGTTGAGGCACCAAAGACGTTTTCGAAACGTCGCAGAACATATGAGATGTTTCGAGGGCTGAAATTGAGATTTCAGGCTCGTGCTCACGTCAAGAGGTATGAGACCTCCGACGATTTTCTTAGCCTACAAACTAAGGGAGAAAAGCTCAATCGTTGAGCTTGTGCTCAGATTGTCTGAGTGCAACAATCACTTGAATCGAGTGGGAGTTGATCTTCCAGATGAGATAGTGATGTTTCTCCAAAGTCATTGCCACCAAGCTGCTAGAGCTTCGTGATGAGCTATAACATATCAGGGACAGATATGATGATCCTTGAGGTATTCGCGATGTTTGACACCGCGAAAGTAGAAATCAAGAAGGAGCATCAATTGTTGATGGTTGGTGAAACCACTAGTTTCAAGAAGGGCAAGGGCAAGAAGGGATACTTCATGAAACGGCAAACCAGCTGCTGCTCTAGTGAAGAAACCAAAGGTTGAACCCAAACCTGAGACTAAGTGCTTCTGTAATAAGGGGAACAACCACTGGAGCAGAATTACCCTAGATACTTGGTAGATGAGAAGGCTGGCAAGGTCGATAGAAGTATATTGGATATACATTATGTTAATGTGTACTTTACTAGTACTCCTAGTAGCACCAGGGTATTAAGATACCGGTTCGGTTGCTAAGTGTTAGTAACTCGAAATAAAAGAGCTACGGAATAAACGGAGACTAGCTAAAGGTGAGCTGACGATATGTGTTGGAAGTGTTTCCAAGTTTGATGTGATCAAACATCGCACGCTCCCTCTACCATCAAAATTAGTATTAAACCTGAATAATTGTCATTTGGTGTTTTTCGTTGAGCATAGACATGATTGGATTATGTCTATCGCAATACGGTTATTCATTTAAGGAGAATAATGTTTACTCTATTTATTTGAATAATACCTTCAATGGTCTTGCACCTAAAGGAATGGTTTATTGAATCTCAATCGTAGTGATACACATTTTCATGCCAAAACATATAAGATAGTAATGATAGTGCCACTTACTTGTGGCATTGCCATGTAAGTCATATTGGTGTAAAACGCATGAAGAAGCTCCATGTTGATGGATCTTTGGACTCACTTGTTTTTGAAGAGTTTGAGACATGCGAACCATGTCTATTGGTGTATACGCATGAAGAAACTCCATGCAGATGGATCGTTTGGACTCACTTGATTTTGAATCACTTGAGATATGCAAATCATACCACATGGGCAAGATGACTAAAAAAGCCTCGTTTTTCAGTAAAATGGAACAAGATAGCAACTTGTTGGAAGTAAACACATTTTGATGTGTGCAGTCCAATGAGTGCTGATGCATGCAGTGAATATCGTTATGTTCTTACTTCACAGATGATTTGAGTAGATGTTGAGTATATTTACTTGATGAAACACAAGTCTGAATTATTGAATGGTTCAAATAATTTCAGAGTGAAGTTGAAGATCATCGTGACAAGAGGATAAATGTCTATGATATGATCATAGAGATGAGTATCTCAGTTATGAGCTTTGGCACGCAATTAAGACATTGTGGAAATTGTTTCACTATTAATACCGCCTGGAACACCATAGTTTGATGGTGTGTCCGAACATCATAGTTGCACCCGATTGGATATGGTGCGTACCATGATGTCTCTTATCGAATGACCACTATCGTTTATGGGTTAGGCATTAGAGACAACCACATTCACTTTAAATAGGGCACCACGTAATTCCGTCGAGATGACACCGTATGAACTATGGTTTAGAGAAACCTAAGCTGTCATTTCTTAAAGGTTTGGGGCTACGACACTTATGTGAAAAAGTTTCAGGTTGATAAGTTCGAACCCAAAGCGGATAAAATGCATCTTCATAGGACACCCAAAAACAGTTGGGTATACCTCCTAATTCAGATCCGAAAGCAATAGAGATTGTTTCTTGAATCGGGTCCTTTCTCAAGGAAAAGTTTGTCTCGAGAAGTTGAGTAGGAGGATGGTGGAGACTTGATATGGTTATTGAACCGTCACTACAACTAGTGTGTAGCAGGGCACAGGAAGTTGTTCCTGTGGCACCTACACCAATTGAAGTAGAAGCTTATGATAGTGATTATGAAACTTCGGATCAAGTCACTATCGTACCTCGTAGGGTGACAAGGATGCGTACTGCTTCAGAGTGGTACAGTAATCCTGTCTTGAAGGTCATGTTGCTAGACAACAATGAACCTACGAGCTATGGAGAAGCAATGGTGGGCCCAAATTCCGACAAATGGTTAGAAGCCATGAAATCCGAGATAGGATCCATGTATCAGAACAAAGCATGGACTTTGGTGGACTTGCCCGATGATCGGCAAGACATTGAGATAAATGGATCTTTAAGAAGAAGATGGACGTGGACGGTGATGTCACCGTCTATGAAGCTCGACTTGTGGCGAAGAGTTTTTCACAAGTTCAAGGAGTTGACTACAATGAGATTTTCTCATCCGTAGCGATGCTTAAGTCCGTCGGAATCATGTTAGCATTAGCTGCATTTATGAAATCTGGCAGATGGATGTCAAAATGAGTTTCATTACCAGTCTTCGTAAGGAAAGGTTGTATGTGATACAATCAGAAAGGTTTTGTCGATCCTAAGGATGCTAAAAGGTATGCTGGCTCTAGCGATCCTTCTAAGGACTGAAGTAAGCATCTCGGAGTTGGAATGTGCGCTTTGATGATCAAAGATTTTGAGTTTATACAAAGTTTATGATAAACTTGTATTTCCAAAGAAGTGAGTGGGAGCACTATAGAATTTCTGATGAGTATATGTTATTGACATATTGTTGATCAGAAATGAGGTAGAATTTCTGGAAAGCATATAGGGTTATTTGAAAAGTGTTTTTCAATGGAAAACCTGGATTAAGCTACTTGAACATTGAGCATCAAGATCTATAATGATAGATCAAAAACGCTTAATGGTACTTTCAAAATGAGCACATACCTTGACATGATCTTGAAGGTGTTCAAGATGGATCAGTCAAAGAAGGAGTTCTTGCCTGAGTTGTAAGGTATGAAGTTAAGACTTAAAGCTCAACCACGGCAGAAAAGAGAGAAAGGATGAAGGTCGTCCCCTATGCTTTAGACGTAGGCTCTACAGTATGCTATACTGTGTACTGCACCGGAAGTGTGCCTTGCCATGAGTCAGTCAAGGGGTACAAGAATGATCCAGGAATGGATCATTGGGCAGCAGTCAAAAATTGTCCTTGGAGTAAATAAGGACATGTTTCTTGATTATGGAGGTGATAAAGAGTTTGGCGTAAAGGGTTACGTCGATGCAAGATTTAACACCTATCCGAGTGACTCTGAGTAGCAAACCGGATACGTATAGTGGAGCGACCATTTGGAATAGCTCCAAGTGGAGCGTGGAAGCAGCATTTACAGAATGACCTAGAGATTTGCGAAGTACAGACCCGTTGACTAAAACCTCTCTCATAAGCAAAACATGATCAAACCCCAGAACTCATTGAGTCTTAATCACATGATGATGTGAACTAGTTTAATGACACTAGTAAACTCTTTGGATGTTGGTCACATGGTGATGTGACGTGTGAATGTTAGTCACATGATGATGTGAACTAGATTATTGACTCTAGTGCAAGTGGGAGACTGTTGGAAATATGCCCTAGAGACAATAATAAATTAGTTATTATTATATTTCCTTGTTCATGATAATCATTTATTATCCATGCTATAATTGTATTGATAGGAAACTCAGATACATGTGTGGGTACATAGACAACACCAAGTCCCTAGTAAGCCTCTAGTTGACTAGCTCGTTGATCAACAGATGGTTACAGTTTCCTGACCATGGACATTAGATGTCGTTGATAACGGGATCACATCATTAGCAGAATGATGTGATGGACAAGACCCAATCCTAAGCCTAGCACAAAGATCATAGTTCGTATGCTAAAGCTTTTCTAATGTCAAGTATCATTTCCTTAGACCATGAGATTGTGCAACTCCCGGATACCTTAGGAATGCTTTGGGTGTACCAAACGTCACAACGTAACTGGGTGGCTATAAAGGTGCACTACAGGTATCTCCAAAAGTGTCTGTTGGGTTGGCACGAATCGAGACTGGGATTTGTCACTCCGTGTAAACGGAGAGGTATCTCTGGGCCCACTCGGTAGGACATCATCATAATGTGCACAATGTGACCAAGGGGTTGATCACGGGATGACGTGTTACGGAACGAGTAAAGAGACTTGCCGGTAACGAGATTGAACAAGGTATCGGTATACCGATGATCGAATCTCGGGCAAGTACAATACCGTTAGACAAAGGGAATTGTATATGGGATCGATTGAGTCCTTGACATCGTGGTTCATCCGATGAGATCATTGTGGAACATGTGGGAGCCAACATGGGTATCCAGATCCCGCTGTTGGTTATTGACCGGAGAACGTCTCGGTCATGTCTACATGTCTCCCGAACCCGTAGGGTCTACACACTTAAGGTTCGATGACGCTAGGGTTATAAAGGAAGTTTGTATGTGGTTACCGAATGTTGTTCGGAGTCCCGGATGAGATCCCGGACGTCACAAGGAGTTCCGGAATGGTCCGGAGGTAAAGATTTATATATGGGAAGTCCTATTTTGGCCACCGGAAAATGTTCGGGATTTTTCAGTATTGTACCGGGAAGGTTCTAGAAGGTTCTGGAGTGGGGCCCACCTGCATGGGGGACCCACATGAACGTGGGTAGTGGGGTCAAGGCCCCACACCCCTGGTCAAGGCGCACCAAGATCCCACCTTTGAAGGAATAAGATCATATCCCGAAAGGATAAGATCGAGATCCCTAAAAAAGGGGGATAACAATCGGTGGGGAAGGAAATGATGGGATTTCTTTCCTCCCACCTTTGCCAACGCCCCAATGGACTTGGAGGGCAAGAAACCAGCCCCCTCCACCCCTATATATAGTGGGGAGGCGCATGGGAGCTACACGCTTCCCCTGGCGCAGCCCTCCCCCTCTCCCAAGTACTCCTCCTCTCCCGCGGTGCTTGGCGAAGCCCTGCAGGATTGCCACGCTCCTCCATCACCACCGCGCCGTCGTGCTGCTGCTGGACGGAGTCTTCCCCAACCTCTCCCTCTCACCTTGCTGGATCAAGGCATGGGAGACTCACCGGGCTGTACGTGTGTTGAACGCGGAGGTGCCGTCCGTTCGGCACTAGGATCTCCAGTGATTTGGATCACGACGAGTACGACTCCTTCAACCCCGTTCTCTTGAATGCTTCCGCTTAGCGATCTACAAGGATATGTAGATGCACTCTCCTTCCCCTCGTTGCTAGTCTCTCCATAGATAGATCTTGGTGTTGCGTAGAAAATTTTGAATTTCTGCTATGTTCCCCAACACAAGCATGCCTCTCGAAAATAAAAATACATGTTTTTCTTTTTTTTTTCCTTTTGCGAGAGGCACAGTTGTGCCTCTCGGAAACGGGAAAAGACGTGTTTTCTTTTTTTCTTCCCCTAGAGGCACAACCATGTCTCTCGGAAACAAAAAGAGCATGTTTTCTCTTTCTTTTTCGTAAGAGGCACGGTCGTGCCTCTCGAAAACAGGAGAAAATGTGCTTTTTTTTGCGAGAGGCACGGGTTTACTTTTTCTGGAGGCACAGATTTGCTTCCTCGAGAGGCACGGGTTTACTTCTCGCAAGGCACGGATTTTCTTCTGGGAGAGCACAACCATGCCTCTTTCAAGAAGTGAAATAAATGTGCTCCCGGTTTGTTTTTTCATTTTTTTTTTCGTGAAAAAAGTTCATTAAAACCTGTCAACATGGGATCTAGCTGTGAAGATCTCGACGCGAGGAATCCAACGGAGAAGACGGTTCGAGATTTGAACGCACGATTTAAGAGATAAAACATTTTGAATAAACGATCTACAAAAAAAAAAACTTTCAGACAGACATGTAATGCGCCACTTATCGTAACCTGAGAAAATGGAGTGACCTTTGCAAAGAGTGCTCTTTAATTACTGATTTCGTAACAGCCGGAGTTCAAAAAGAAAGGACAAAGAAATACGACACCAGAGTACGACGGCCCATTTGCAAGCACCGCAAATCTCTGCAGATGGCCTGAGCGTTGGCCTAGCTAGCCATGAAGAGACGCTCAAAATTTTCTCAAAAAAAAAAAGAGAAGAGACGCTAAATAATAGCTAGCCATGAAGAGACGCTTCAACATACTATTATGTAAAATAGGGCACCCACAATAAGATAATCGTAATTTATTTTACATCATCTACTGGAGTTGAAGGTTTTTGGTCGGAAATTGCTTTTTAACATTCATATTTTATATAGAGATATAGATATATTTTACATTTCAAATGCAAAATTCAAAAATCATGAAAATTCATATTTTTTTACATTTCAAAAAATTCTGAAAAAAATAGAGATATAGATGAGGACATAGTGCACAAGTGTTTAAATTTTCAGGACGAAATACGTTGAAATGAGGGTTGTACAAAAATAACAAATCCGAGGCTTTTTAACCCATGATACTATTCATCTTCCCGGACCATGAATATGTCCTTTTCTTACAGGTCGCATTTCAATGTTTTCCATCCTGAAATTTTACACACATACGCCACACATCCTTGTTTACTTGTACAAAAAAAATCAGATTTTTTGAAACCAAAATTTTCGAATTTTGATTTTTTTTTAAAGGCCGAGAGCCAAAACGCCTTTTTCGTTTTTGGTGATTAAAAAACCACATTTTAGCGATGTAAATTTTACTCAAAGCGTAATTTGATGATGCATTTTACCTCATCTATTATAGATGCTCTAAACTTGTAGGTGTTTCCAAGTATGGCTCCAGGTAAAATCCAGCCGAGAGCTGAGGCGAAGCCAACACTGGAAATTTAGCAGTTTTCTAACTGCCGAATCAAACTTCCTATGAAAATAGTGCAATTTATTATTTCCAGACATAACAGATCACGCCTTCAGCTCGCTCTAATACTTGTAGTCGTCGCTAGATGGTCTACGAATTTGAATGTAATTCTTGTTACTTCTAATGTTCTTTATACTGCCATGACATTTCATGAATAGATCAAAATAAGTTCGGGCAGAAAAAAGTTGCCAGTGGAAAAAAAAATGGACATCTCTGTCCCTGCGATGAACACGCTTAAAATCATGTCTATCTGATTCTTCGAGGAGATATAAATTTCAGTGTTCCAAACGGTGAAGATCACCTTCAGAAGCAATGTCGCCTAAAAAAACCTTCCGAAGCTAGGCAGGTTTCAAAGACACTGCAGGCAATGCTGGAAGATTGCAATCTCAGTTCAAATGCTTTGTTGAGTCAAAATAGGAAGAAAAAGGGTAAAAATATCTCATGAATTGTTCGTGAGGTTGCAATTATGGGCAGCAACTGGCTAAGTAAGAAAGCCATCCAACCAAATCTTCTGTGTGTCTTAACACACAGCAAACCCATCACGAGGCAAAAAGATCACGTCAGATTCAGAGTAATGCACGGCACACAACGAGCCTTTATTTACCAAGTTTAGCATACAACATATTTTTATTTAGATAAAATTCAACAAACCAAGCTAAATTAGCTATAGACCAACCGACTTCCAGGATTATTTGTACCCACATATTTATACCCCAAAGAAAAACACTAAGCAATTGCTTTCTTTTTTCGCTTTCAAAACTGCTCATTGGAAAGCCACCATTGTTTAGTCTTTCCGGAGTTCTAGACTTCAAGGTACTTGCTGGCTGTGTGGACATCCTTGTCTCCTCTTCCACTGCAGTTGAGAACCACCCTCACACCATCCGGCAGTGTTGGGCAGAGCTTCTCCAGGTAAGCCAGCGCGTGGGATGTCTCCAGGGCAGGGATGATGCCCTCCAGCCGAGAGGTGCGCTTGAAAGCTGCAAGCGGAGGAAGGAGTTAGATGCTGAAGGTAGCATAAATGACAGGGTAGGCTGTCTAGGCTACTGAATCAGTTTTCAATCAATAAGGGATATCACCAGCAGACTTAAGACAATTAGGTTCACGATACTAAAAGCTACAATATCCCAGACTCCCACTATAACATCATTATTTGTTGCAATATTCAAGCCTGTTACTTAACACTGTCGAGTGAGGAAATGGAAGCTGCCAAGTTACCACCATCTTATTTTTCAATAATGTGGTTACTTGCAGCCAATATCCAAGATGGAAACATCAAGCATGTTAAGTTAGTGGATTCAGCACGTTAAAAAACACCATGTGTTATTTTTCTATAATTCAGTCGCTTAAAGATGCGTTGGTATTACGTTCATTGTGTGCTGAAGTATTAAAGATTGCAACATGAACCACGTGCACATACATGCCATTGATTCAGCATGTCAAAACAATCACGTGTTATTTCTCTCCTACATTCATTATGTATTGCAATATCCAAGATTGCAATTGACCATGTGTTTAAAATTAGTCAGTGAAGGTTTACAAGCTAGCAATTCAGAACATCTTAAAACAACAGCTGTTATTTTTCTGTAATACAGTCACTTTCAGATGCCTAAGCTAGTGTTTGCCATTCATTTTGCATTGCAGACTTGGTCAGTGAAGGTTTATAAGCTAACAATTCAGAACGTTTTAAAACAGTCACTTTCTGATGACTTGATTAGTGTTTGGTATCGAGGTGGATTAAGATAATCCAGCTTTTCCAACCAGCATTTACTTAATTTTTTTCCATTTGGCTAACCATTTTTTTTCTGCTTACCTGCCTACTTTTCCACATCATATTATAAAACAAGTTCGGCAGCTGTAAACTGAAACTTACTATCTCGAGAGTTTTAACCTTCAGTAATGCCTACTGTGTACCATCGAAATTCACATGTAAATCTAGACCAGCGATAGTGCCTAAACCACAGACTTGTCACGTGAAGATATATGAAAACACTCAGGATGTCACTCAGAACTACTATCAGCATTTAGTACATGGACTAGAAGTCAACTGGATGAAAATCAACTGCAGCCAGTATGCAGGATAAATAGAGCAAGTGATCAAGCATGACAAGGAAACATAAATGGTAGAGAAACATACCGTCCAATGCCTCCTGATCTGTCACACTATCATATTCAGCACGTCCAATATCCCTCAAGAAACTATGCTCAGGTCCAACACCTGGGTAATCCAACCTATGAAATTGAAACAATGGATAATAAGCCCACTTGACGTAAGAAAAGAAAAATTCCAACTTAACATCAGAATACTTACCCAGCGCTGATGGAGTGGGGCTCAATCACTTGTCCATCAGCATCCTGCAATACATAACTCAGAGATCCATGGAGAACTCCGACTTCCCCCTTCGTCAATGTTGCAGCGTGCTTGTCAGTGTCTACACCATGACCAGCAGCCTCCACTCCTATCAGTCTTACATCCTGATCATCAACAAACTCATGGAAGAGACCCATGGCATTTGATCCACCACCAACACAAGCAACCAGCACGTCAGGCTTGCCACCCCACTTGTCCATCGCCTGTCTACGGGTCTCCTTGCCGATCACCTTATGGAACTCTCTCACCATCATCGGGTATGGGTGTGGACCCGCAACTGAGCCCAAAATGTAGTGTGTGGTCTCTACGTTGGTGACCCAGTCACGGATGGCCTCTGAGGTAGCATCCTTCAGCGTTGCAGTCCCAGAATGTACTGGCCTTACCTGTGCGAAAACACACACATGATGAGAAACAAACTAACAAGCCTAACAAGAATTCTTCCCCAGCAGCATTTCACATCTCACAGCTTATGATTTGCCAAATAAGTAATAGCCGCAACAGATAATTGGAAACACAAAGGCATATTCTCCAGAGATAAGGCATGTGGATGATACAAGCTCCGCACATACCTCTGCCCCAAGAAGCTTCATCCTGAAAACGTTAAGCGCCTGCCTCTCCATATCTTGTGCGCCCATGTAGATGATGCACTGCAGCCCAAACCGAGCACACACAGTTGCAGTGGCAACCCCATGCTGGCCAGCCCCAGTCTCAGCAATAATACGCTGCTTCCCAAGCTTCTTGGCAAGCAGAGCTTGCGCCACAGCATTGTTGATCTTGTGAGCACCGGTGTGGTTCAGATCCTCCCTCTTGAGGTAAATCAGTGGGCCAGTGCCATCAGCACGCTTGTAGTGCTCCGTCAAGCGCTCCGCAAAGTATAGCGGGCTCTCGCGGCCCACGTAATCCTTGAGGATGCCGTCAAGTTCTTTCTGCAGATAGAAGAAATGTGGTGTCAAACTATAAATACCTGCCTTTCCATAATCTCCCTATCCAAACATGGCTTGCATTTATTTATTCGCTTGATTAGAGGGCAATACTACATGACTAAATCCAAATTCTCCAAGCTTTGATTCTGACACCATACACAAAGGGCAAGCATCTAGAGCCCTATGATCGCACTTCTTCTCTGATCGGCGCAACTACCAATCAAATGCAGTCAAACACACATTTCCAAAGTATGTGGAGGCGGCTCCCAGAAAGGGACTAAATAAAAGCCGAATCTGCTGGCAATCAAATACAGTGGAAGGACAATCTGTTGTGCGATTTAGATGTGACCGCTCCCAACTACCACAACCAAAACATGGCAAAACTCCAACAAATAATAGCTAAAAAGATAATGATAAAATCAAACGGCAATACACGCAAAACCCCATATCTGCAGGCAGGATAAAATCCTCCTACAGATGAGCCATCAAATCGCCTATATCGCCTACGAAATGGTGCCGCGGACGCTCTAATACCACGAATCGCACAAAAATGAATGCACCAGATCCTCAGGAACATGGGGCTCTCGCGTTTACCTGGAAGTCCTCGTCGTCGGCGAGCGCGTGGAAGGCGGCCTCGAGCTCGGTGAGGGCGTGCATGAGGGTCTCCGGCACGTACTTGCCCCCGAACTTGCCGAACCTACCGAGCGCGTCGGGCCTGGCGATGCCCGCCCCCGCCACCTCGGCCCCGTTCACCCTCTCGGCGACGGGGGAGGGCGCCTCCGCCGCGACCGCCTTGGCCGGCCGCATTGACGCGGACGCCACGACGGACGCGCCTCTCCGGGCCGACGGCGTCACCATCCGCAGCACCGCGCGGGAGGGCAGGGGCGAGGTGACGGCGGCGGCTGGGCTAGGGTTTCTGATTGCCGAGGCGGCCATTGGCTGCGGCGAGTGGCAGAGAGAAGAAAGAAGGCAGGGATGAAATCGGAGGGGATTAAAGAATGATGAAGAGTGGGTGGCTTAACACGAGGAGGGTGTACCCGGCGGGTATATAAACCGGTCGCCTTGGAACATTTCCCGCGGGTTGGTGGATGGGACACGTGAGCCTGGCGTACAAGCAGTGGGCTATGGGAGGGCGGAGGGCTGGTGCCGGTGTTGGTGCACCGGGTGCGCTTGAGGATCACTTTTCTAAGGCCCACAAGATCTGGGAGCCGGATCCGGACGGGACGGCAGCCTCTCTCGTCGCGATGGCAGAGCCGCCTTGTAGTAGGGCACTGTATGTGTGTGTCCGCGGGTCCACGTCACTGGTCCTACGTGGACCATCCTCCAACGACCGTTGTAAGGCGCTCGTCGTGGTGGAGCCTTCGAGTAATGCTACACATACATAAGTTTACATGGGTTTTATAAACAGGTGGGTTGTGATTGGAGGTTAAGGGGGAGGAGGGGCCCACTCCCATGAAAATCAGGGGGGGAGTGGTTAGTTAGAAAGAAAGAATCCTAGTCAGCGTGTAAGTGCGTGTAACTCTTTGTACGTTTAGCATTATTGTTATCCCAATCACATGTTGCATGCGATCTCATCACTTCAGATCACGAAAACACGGGGAAACCTCCACTGCTCATGTGATCCGATACTATGCCACTATGCCGTAGTAGTAGAGAGCAGTGATTCGATGCCCAAACTCATCTGCACTTGCAATGAAGAAAAAAATTCAAGATAAATAGTAAAAAATTCAAATTTCTTTTATATGATAGATAATTTGGTGCGTGACAAGTGTTTCAAATTTCAGATCATGAACACCTGAGTAGCTCTCTGCAAAAAAGTCAAATTTAGGACCTGTAAAAACCTTTACAGTTTATGTTTGTTCTGACACAATTTATCTTTTTGCGGAGAGTTACTCATATGTCTAAATGGTCTGAAATTTAAAACGCATCTCAAGCACTAAATTATCTACCAATCAAAAAATATATTTTATTTGGTATTTTTTGTAAAAAAAAATTCTTGACCGGGTGTTGATGAGTCTGGACTTAGAAATGGATATTCCGTAGTAGTACTACTACCATCTAGAAAAAACACCGTAGTAGTGCTCGTTTTTTTTTTTTGGAAAACTAGTAGTAGTACCATTGTCATAGACTACATGCAAAAAAACATTATAATCTAATTTTCGGTTATAATTGATTTGAGTATGAGTAGGGAAAACAAGGATAGTTTAGATTTAGTTGAAGTTTTGGTAAGAATTTAGTTGATTTGGATATGGATAGAGGAAAACAAGGGTACTTTTTATTTTGTTGAGGTTTGGTAAGATTTTAGTTGATTTGGATATATGGATAGGGGAAAACAAGGATAGTTTTAATTTGTTGAGGTTTTGGTAAGATCTTGTTTGATTTGATTGACTTAATGTGGGCAGGGTTTTGATAAGAATTTATTGAGTTAATGTAGGTTTTCAGTAATAAGCATGGATTTTAATTTTAATTACTCCGAACCAAAGAGAGGGGGGCAAAATCATATTTGATGGTGTACAAATAGCAACTTCCCTTTAATAGTAGAGAAGATAATTATTTGTGTGTTGCAACGGGCCTAGTACGCCGCGATTTTATCTATTAATATAAATTCTTCCTCTGATCCATATTAGTTGTCACTGAAATAGATGTACCTAGACGTATTTCAATGCCAGAACATCTGTTTGAGCCTTTGAGCGACAACTAGTTTGGATCGGAGGGAGTATGATTCTTTAGAAAATAGGATTTTATTTGATAAATATTTACTGTATTTGTCAAGTACTTATTGTTTTGCCCTAAAATATTAGAATTTTATTTCATCAATCATTAAGATATGAGGTAGTTAGATGGTTTTCAGGGAAACTAGTGAAAACAAATCAAAGATGAAGAGAGAAAATCAAAACCAGAAGAGAAAGAAGAAACAAACTTGAGGTTGAACTAAGAAGGAGCTAACCTTATGTTCTTTCTTAATTTAACTTATGTCTTTTTAATAAGAAAGATAAATACGAGAGATTTTGGATAAGTATGAGCGATTTGGGATGCCTCACTCAAAACGGTTAAGATCTTGAAGTTAAATATTCATCAGCAATTGTTTATAGCTTACCATTGTGGCCGCCATAGTCCTTGTTCAGAGAATCAAATCAAGCATAAAGCTTTGAAAAATCTTCTGCACACTTAATTTTGAATATATGAGCAAATTACTACGAGTTTTAATTCGAATAAACAGAAGATAAATCATGACAGCACTAGTAGAGATTAAACTAATCATGCGAACTAGCATAGTAGATGAACAGATCACATCTAGGGCACATACTAGTAACATGAATTCTACCACGATCTCGAACAAGAAGGATAGAATCACATACGGTGCAGCGGGAGCATCATCGCCGGGGTTGATGTTGTCGCCCATGTCGTTGAGGATGAGGTTGCGGAGGTCGGGAAGAAGTTGTCGTTGGCGAAGTCGTCGCTGCCAATAGTCGCGAGGGTGCGCTCCACAAAAATCTGATCGCCCCTCTCCCGTATAGGATCACAAGTGGCGGGGTTTCCGAGGCCTGCTGTCCCTTCTCGCGGTGCATGCCGGAAGGAGGGATGGAGAGGACTTGCCTGGCGGCGCAATGATCTGGAATGGTGGTGCGAAACCATACGAAGTGGCGGCTGCTAGGGTAGACGTCTGTCTAACTATATAGTGCGGGCCGGGTAGGTCGTGGGAGTAAACCCCACGCCCGAGTCGTGATCCAAAAGAATTGAAAACAACGCGTTCGTTAACTATTAATTAATGACTCATTAATTTTTCCCGAGCAGCAAAAATATAAACAACATGCATAGTTATGTCCTTGGCTCAATCCCGCAACCCTCGGCGCGATGCGACGAGCAAGGAGGAGGGGCGCGTGCGTAGGTCTCCTCTTTTCATGCTCACACAAGTGGTAGAAAAGTTCACCTTATAAAGAGGTGCAACTCCGTCTCAACTTTCGACGTGGTACTAAATTTTAGTCTCACTTACACCACTCACATGTGAATGGGCCAAGAGAATTTCAGAATTTTAGTTGGGCTTTAGGCCAAAAGCCTACTAGCAAAATTCTAAAATTAATTTTAGTTGATAAACAACTTTTACAAAGCATGACATATTTTACAAAGCATGACATATTTTACAAAGCATGACATATGCTGCGAGCTACCTAGAAATAAACAATGTTTAGATAAACCAGCTTTGCATCCCACTGACCAGGATTTTATTTGGAAACTCCAATAGTTACTTGTAAATCCCCACTAGGCATTTTAATGTACTACAGATACTCTATTAACTTGGTTTCTACTTTCAAATATTTTATATTTTAATTTAAGCATCTTGATGGACGCATTTTATTTAGTGAAAAAACTTCACAAGATTTATGTACTCTTCGTCAATTTCGACTCGCATGTGTGCAAGATGATGTGCACGTGTCTCTCTAGCAACACCAAAAGTTTCTTCGGCGGCGGAAGATGATTTGAGATCCTAGAGGAGTGGAGATTTATTGTAGCCACAACCCACATCGGAAAGTGCAGCGTTGTTGTGGTGGCGCATGTTCAGAGGCTCACAACACCTAAGGTTTTGTTTTAGATCTTTGCTTGGAGGACACCGTTTCTTCTCCTCTCAGGTGGACGCTCCCGTGATGGCGGTGGTTGAAGTTTTTGGTTAGTATTTTTCTGCAAATTTGCTTTGTTAGGAGTGTTTTCTGTCGTTTCCTTTTGGTGTGCTACCGTTTTGAATTTATTAGAGATGCTACACTAAGTCTCCCTTTATTGAATAAGTTACGAGACTTCATTTCCTTTTTTCCCTAACCCTAGGCGTTTAGGGCAACCTCTTTCCTCCAAATTTCACCGGCGAGCCAGTGGATTTGCCTCCCCTCTGCTTACCGATCCGGTGGTCTGTGGCGCGGAGAGGAATCCTGGTGCCTCCGCTCTGGTTAGTAGTTTAGATTAGGATATTTTAGTCCTTGCAGGCGACGCTCAGGCGGATAGCGGCATTACTTCCTCGAGTCTGTCTTCTGGCTCCGATCCACCTCAAGTTCGTCCGGAGCTTCGGCGTAGATTCTTGTCGTCTTCTTGGGGCGTTGAGGTTGGGGTTTCTCGTCATGTGATGAGATTTCGTGTCAGGTGCTTTAGATCTATGCAAGGATTCAATGGCGACGACTGCAGCTCGAGCGCGCTGGTCCTTCGCGGCAAGTGCACGAAGACTTTCCGGCTGTCATCGGCAAGGTCAAGTCGGCTCCGATAGGGGAGCGGGAACAGCGGCGCGTCGGTGGCTCGTTCTGACAACAACAGTTGTTGTTTGGGGGTCTTGAAATCTTAATGTAATTTTTATTATGTTTGAGATGCTTTGTACTTCTGATGAACTTTGATAATAGATCTAGATCATTTTTGTAAAAAAATACTACATTTGCAGTGATTTGGTGATGTTATTAATATAATCGTGACACAAGGGTCGCTCCGAGCCAAGGACCGACTTGCATGTATTGTTTTTTTTTGAGCGGTGACAACAAGTTTACTTGACCGATTAATTAATGGACCTTGATAAGTACGACGTGGATATTTTTTTGAATTTTCAACGCGGGGGGGGGGGGGGTGGTAATCATTCCCACCTGAATTGTATTCATTTTTTTTGCCTATAGGCTTTGCAGCCTAATACAAGATAGGGTTCAAGTGAACCAGAAGTACAGGGGGTAGGGGAAGGAGAATAAAGCAAAAAAAAACACAAACAACACATGGCGAGGGGGTGGGACACAACACAACAGGGGGCACCACGGGCACTCGAATTGCAACCGCGAGCCGAGACTAAACCATGACACGACACCATCGACGCAATCGAAAAGCAGCGGGCAGCCAAGACCGCACAATGTTGCGACACCACCTGTTTCATGGGGTACATTCGAACGGGCACGCCAGGCCAAGACGACGCCAGGACACATGTGTGCCACTAGCGTAGTCGAAGGGCAATCACCAAGCACAGAACTCCACAGAGCACACCAAAAACATCACAAGACCGGGGGATGAAGACAACGCCATCAAGATGGAAACGACGGGTACCATCATCGTTGTTTCGACCAGCAGCAGCTGGCTGACCATGAATTTCTCCCAAACCCCGGTCACATCCTCCACGCAACAAGTCACAGAGCAGCTGCCAATAGCGCGGTGCAGCGCTGAAAATGGACGGCCCCAGATCCAGGTGAATCCGACCGGTAGAGACATCGGCAGGCACCCTTGACGCCGAGGCCACCAGTGAGGACCACCGGTGCGGCGCCCCCAACAAGTAAAGCTATGAGACAACGACAACTCGTTGGGGGGACTGGGAGGTGGAGGGCTCCAAGGATGCAGGAGCCACGACGCCATCTTCGTTTGGCAAGCACGCAAAGGAGCACGACAACGATGAGCGAGAGGGGGTGGAGGTAGAAGAAGAGGTAGTTGGATCCGCGGGATGCGGGATGCAGAGCGCGCGACAGGTGGTCGACGACGACATGAGCTTGAGGATGGGAGGCGGCGGAAGCCAGCGCAAGAACGTGGAGAAGGGGGGTGTCGCGCCTAGCCCAGCAGCCAACGGCGGGTGGAACCACCGTGGAGGCAGCCACGAGGCCAGGCCACGGGAGCCACCCGAGGACACTGGAAGCCCGCAGCCGCGGCGCGCCGGCCAAATCTGAAAGGATAGAGCCGGTCGACCTCCGGGGAGCGGCTAGAAGGAAGAGCGAGGACAGATATGGTGGGCCCCGATGTAGATGAGGGGAGGGGGAGGCAGGACCAGAACACACGCGCGGGACGGATCACACCAGTCGTCGATGGGCTTTGCCCGACGTCATTTTGCCGGCGGCGGCGAGGTGCGATGGCTGGTGGAGAGTCTGTGGCGGCGGCCGGCATGGTGCCCGCCCGAGTCACCTCACAGAGATGACGCGGGGGGGGGGGGGGGGGGGGGGTTCCGGGTCCTGTGTGAGGTGTGGAACCGCCGCCGAGGCAGCCACGAGGCCAGGCCACGGGAGCCACCTGAGGGCACCGGAAGCCCGCAGCCGCGGTGCGCCGGCCGGATCTGAAAGGAGGGAGTCGACCGTGAAGGAAATATGCCCTAGAGGCAATAATAAAGTTATTATTTATTTCCTTATTTCATGATAAATGTTTATTATTCATGCTAGAATTGTATTAACCGAAAACATAATACATGTGTGAATACATAGACAAACATAGTGTCACTAGTATGCCTCTACTTGACTAGCTTGTTGATCAAAGATGGTTATGTTTCCTAACCATAGACATGTGTTATCATTTGATTAATGGGATCACATCATTAGGAGAATGATGTGATTGACATGACCCATTCCGTTAGCCTAGCACTTGATCGTTTAGTATGTTGCTATTGCTTTCTTCATGACTTATACATGTTCCTGTAACTATGAGATTATGCAACTCCCGTTTACCGGAGGAACACTTTGGGTGCTACCAAACGTCACAACGTAACTGGGTGATTATAAAGGAGTACTACAGGTGTCTCCAAAGGTACATGTTGGGTTGGCGTATTTCGAGATTAGGTTTTGTCACTCCGATTGTCGGAAAGGTATCTCTGGGCCCCCTCGGTAATGCACATCACTTAAGCCTTGCAAGCATTGTAACTAATGAGTTAGTTGCGGGATGATGTATTACGGAACGAGTAAAGAGACTTGCCGGTAACGAGATTGAACTAGGTATTGAGATACCGAGATCGAATCTCGGGCAAGTAACATACCGATGACAAAGGGAACAACGTATGTTGTTATGCGGTTTGACCAATAAAGATCTTCGTAGAATATGTAGGAGCCAATATGAGCATACAGGTTCCGCTATTGGTTATTGACCGAGAATAGTTTTAGGTCATGTCTACATAGTTCTCGAACCCATAGGGTCCGCACGCTTAAGGTTTCGATGACAGTTATATTATGAGTTTTGATGTACCGAAGGAGTTCGGAGTCCCGGATGAGATCGGGGACATGACGAGGAACCTCGAAATGGTCGAGACGTAAAGATCGATATATTGGACGACTATATTCGGACTTCGGAAAGGTTCCGAGTGATTCTGGTATTTATCGGAGTACCGAAGAGTTACGGGAATTCGCCGGGGAGAAGTATTGGGCCTTATTGGGCCATACAGGAAAGAGAGAGGGGCTGCCTAGGGCAGGCCACGCGCCCCCCCAAGGCCTAGTCCCAATTGGACTAGGGGGAGGGGCCGCACCCCCTCCTTCCTTCCCTTCTCTCTTCCCTTTCCTTCTTTCCTACTCCTACTACATGGAAGGTCTCCTAGTTGGACTAGGAAAGGAGGCAATCCTACTCCCGGGGGAGTAGGACTCCTCCCTGGCGCGCCCTCCCTTGGCCAGCCGCCTCCTTCCCCTTGCTCCTTTATATACGGGGGCAGGGGGACACCCCATGACACACAAGTTGATCTACGGATCGTTCCTTAGCCGTGTGCGGTGCCCCCCTCCACCATATTCCACCTCGGTCATATCGTCGCGGAGTTTAGACGAAGCCCTGCGCCGGTAGAGCATCATCATCGTCACCACACCGTCGTGCTGACGGAACTCATCCCTGACGCTTTGCTGGATCGGAGCCCGGGGATCGTCATCGAGCTGAACGTGTGCTGAACTCGGAGGTGCCGTACATTCGGTACTTGGATCAGTCGGATCGTGAAGACGTACGACTACATCAACCGCGTTGTCATAACGCTTCCGCTTACGGTCTACGAGGGTACGTGGACAATACTCTGCCCTCTCGTTGCTATGCCATCACCATGATCTTGCGTGTGCGTAGGAAATTTTTTGAAATTACTACGTTCCCCAACAGTGGCATCCGAGCCTAGGTTTTATGCGTTGATGTTATATGCACGAGTAGAACACAAGTGAGTTGTGGGCGATACAAGTCATACTGCTTACCAGCATGTCATACTTTGGTTCGGCGGTATTGTTGGATGAAGCGGCCCGGACCGACATTACGCGTACGCTTACGCGAGACTGGTTTTACCGCCGTGCTTTGCACACAGGTGACTAGCGGGTGTCAGTTTCTCCAACTTTAGTTGAACCGAGTATGGCTACGCCCGGTCCTTGCGAAGGTTAAAACAACACCAACTTGACGAACTATCGTTGTGGTTTTGATGTGTAGGTAAGAACGGTTCTTGCTCAGCCCGTAGCAGCCACATAAAACTTGCAACAACAAAGTAGAGGACGTCTAACTTGTTTTTGCAGGGCATGTTGTGATGTGATATGGTCAATACGTGATGAGATATAAGTTGTTGTATGAGATGATCATGTTTTGTTGAAGTTATCGGAAACTGGCAGAAGCCCTATGGTTGTCTCTTTGTTGCATAAAGATGCAAGTGCCAAATATTTGCTTTACATTATCGCTATGCGATAGCAATAGTTGCAAGAGCAATAGTTGGCGAGACGACCATGTGACGACACATTGATATAGATCAAGATGATGAAGATCATGGTGTCGTGCCGGTGACGATAGAGATCATGAAAGTACTTTGGAGATGGAGATCAAAGGCGCAAGATGATCATGGCCATATCATGTCACATATTTTGATTGCATATGATGTTTATCTGTTATACATCTTATTCTGTTTTGTTTGACGGTAGCATTTTAAGATGATCTCTCACTAATTATCAAGAAGTGTTCTCCCTGAGTATGCACCGTTGCGAAAGTTCTTCGTGCTGAGACACCACGTGATGATCGGGTGTGATAGGCTCTACGTTCAAATACAACGGGTGCAAAACAGTTGCACATGCGGAATACTCAGGTTAAACTTGACGAGCCTAGCATATACAGATATGGCCTCGGAACACGGAGACCGAAAGGTCGAGCGTGAATCATATAGTAGATATGATCAACATAGTGATGTTCACCATTGAAACTACTCCATCTCACGTGATGATCGGACATGGTTTAGTTGATTTGGATCACGTGATCACTTAGAAGATTAGAGGGATGTCTATCTAAGTGGGAGTTCTTAAGTAATATGATTAATTGAACTTTAATTTATCATGAACTTAGTCCTGGTAGTATTTTGCAAATTATGTTGTAGATCAATAGCTCGCGTTGTTGCTTTCATATGTTTATTTTGATATGTTCCTAGAGAAAATTGTGTTGAAAAATGTTAGTAGCAATGATGTGGATTGGATCCATGATCTGAGGTTTATCCTCATTGCTGCACAGAAGAATTATGTCCTTAATGCACCGCTAGGTGACAGACCTATTACAGGAGCAGATGCAGACGTTATGAACGTCTGGCTAGCTCAATATGATGACTACTTGATAGTTTAGTGCACCATGCTTAACGGCTTAGAATCGGGACTTCAAAGACGCTTTGAACGTCATGGTCCATATGAGATGTTCCAGGAGTTGAAGTTAATATTTCCAGCAAATACCCGAGTTGAGAGATATGAAGTCTCCAACAAGTTCTATAGCTAAAATATGGAGGAGAATCGCTCAACTAGTGAGCATGTGCTCAGATTGTCTGGGTACTTCAATCGCTTGAATCAAGTGGGAGTTAATCTTCCAGATAAGATAGTGATTGACAGAATTCTCTAGTCACCATCACTAAGTTACTAGAACTTCGTGATGAACTATAGTATGCAAGGGATGACGAAAACGATTCCCGAGCTCTTCGTGATGTTGAAATCGACGAAGGTAGAAATCAAGAAAGAGCATCAAGTGTTGATGATTGACAAGACCACTAGTTTCAAGAGAAGGGCAAAGGGAAAGAAAAGGAACTTCAAGTGGAAAGACAAGCAAGTTGTCACTCCTGCGAAGAAGCCCAAAGCTGGACCATAGCCTGAAACTGAGTGTTTACACTGCAAAGGAAATGGTCACTGGAAGCGAAAATGCCCTGAATATTTGGTGGACAAGAAGGATGGCAAAGTGAACAAGGGTATATTTGATATACAGATTATTGATGTGAGCCTTACTAGTGTTTATAGTAGCCCCTTAGTATTTGATACTTGTTCGGTTGCTAAGATTAGTAACTCGAAACAGGAGTTAGAGAATAAACAGAGACTAGTTGAAGGGGAAGTGACGATGAGTGTTGGAAGTAGTTCCAAGATTGATATGATCATCATCGCACACTCCCTATACTTTCGGGATTAGTGTTAAACCTAAATAAATGTTAGGCGTTTGCGTTGAGCATGAATATGATTTGATCATGTTTATTGCAATACAGTTATTCATTTAAAGTCAGAGAATAATTGTTGTTCTGTTTACATAAATAAAACCTTCAATGGTCATACACCCAATGAAAATAGTTTGTTGGATCTCGATCGTAGTGATACACATATTCATAAAATTGATGCCAAAAGATGCAAAGTTAATAATGATAGTGCAACTTATTTGTGGCACTGCCGTTTGGGTCATATCGGTGTAAAGCGCATGAAGAAACTCCATAAAGATGGATTTTCAGAATCACTTGGTTATGAATCATTTGATGCTTGTGAACCGTGCCTTTTGGGCAAGATGACTAAAACTCCGTTCTCCGGAACAATGGAACGAGCTACTGACTTATTGAAAATAATACATACCGATGTATGCGATCCAATGAGTGTTGATGCTCGTGGCAAGTATCGTTATTTTCTGACCTTCACAAGATGATTTGAGCAGATATGGGTATATCTACTTGATGAAACATAAGTCTGAAATAGTTGAAAGGTTCAAAGAATTTCAGAGTGAAGCGGAAAAATTATCGTAACAAGAAAATAAAGTTTCTGCGATCTGATCGCGGAGACGAATATTTGAGTTACGAGTTTGGTCTTCAACTAAGACAATGTGAAATAGTTTCACAGTTCACGCCACCTGGAACACCACAACATTATGGTGTGTCCGAACGTCGTAATCGTACTTTATTGGATATGGTGCGATCTATGATGTCTCTTACTGATTTACCATTGATGTTTTGGGGTTATGCATTAGAGACAACTGCATTCACGTTAAAAGGGCACCATCTAAATCCGTTGAGACGACACTATATGAACTGTGGTTTAGCAAGAAACCCAAGTTGTCGCTTCTTAAAGTTTGGGGCTACGATGCTTATGTGAAAAAGTTTCATCCTGATAAGCTCAAACCCAAATCGGAGAAGTGCGTCTTCATAGAATACCCAAAGAAAACTGTTGGGTACACCTTCTATCACAAATCCAAAGGCAAGATATTCGTTGCTAAATTCGGATCCTTTCTAGAGAAGGAGTTTCTCTCGAAAGAAGTGAGTGGGAGGAAAGTAGAACTTGATGAGGTAACAGTACCTGCTCCCTTATTGGAAAGTAGTCCATCACAAGAACCGGTTCCTGTGACAACTACACCAATTAGCGAGGAAGCTAATGATATTGATCATGAAACTTCAGATCAAGTTTCTACTGAACCTCGTAGGTCTACCAGAGTAAGATCCGCACCAGAGTGGTACGGTAAACCTACGAACTATGAGGAAGCGATGATGAGCCCAAATTCCGCGAAATGGCTGGAGGCCATGAAATCTGAGATAGGATCCATGTATGAGAACAAAGTGTGGACTTTGATGGACTTGCCCAATGATCGGCAAGCCATAGAAAATAAATGGATCTTCAAGAGGAAGATGGACGTTGATAGTAGTGTTACTATCTACAAAGCTCGACTTGTCGCAAAAAAGGTTTTTCGACAAGTTCAAGGTGTTGAATACAATGAGATTTTCTCACTCGTATCGATGCTTAAGTCTGTCCAAATCATGTTAGCAATTGCCACATTTTATGAAATCTGGCAAATGGATGTCAAAACTGCATTCCTTAATGGATTTATTAAAGAGTTGTATATGATGCAACCAGAAGTTTTTTGTCAATCCTAAAGATGCTAACAAAGTGTGCAAGCTCCAGCAATCCATCAATGGACTGGTGCAAGCATCTCGGAGTTGGAATATATGCTTTGATGAGTTGATCAAAGCATATGGTTTTATACAGACTTTTGGAAAGGCCTGTATTTACAAGAAAGTGAGTGGGAGCACTACATCATTTCTGATAAGTATATGTGAATGACATATTGTTGATCGGAAATAATATAGAATTATTCTGCAAAGCATAAAGGAGTGTTTGAAAGGAGTTCTTTAAAAGAAAGACCTCAGTAAAGCTACTTACACATTGAGCATCAAGATCTATAGAGATAGATCGAGACGCTTGATAAGTTTTTTTTTCAATAAGTACATACCTTGACAAAGATTTTGAAGTAGTTCAAAATGGAACAGTCAAAGAAAGAGTTCTTGCCTGTGTTACAAGATGTGAAATTGAGTAAGACTCAAAGCCCGACCATGGCAGAAAATAGAAAAGAGAATAAAAGTCATTCCCTATGCCTCAGTCATAGGTTCTATAAAGTATGCTATGATATGTACCAGACCTATTGTATACCTTACTCTGTATTTGGCAAGGGAGTACAATAGTGATCTAGGAGTAGATCACTGGACATTGGTCAAGAATATCCTTAGTGAGGACTAAGGAAATATTTCTCGATTATGGAGGTGATAAAAGAGCCCGTCGTAAAGAGTTACATCGGTGCAAGCTTTCACACCGATCCAGATAACTCTAAGTCTCAATCGGGATACATATTGAAAGTGGGAGCAATTAGCTAGAGTAGCTCCGCGCAGAGCATTGTAGACATAGAATATTTGCAAAGTACATACGGCTCTGAATGTGACAGACCCGTTGACTAAGCTTCTCTCACGAGCAAAACATGATCACACCTGAGTACTCTCTGGGTGTTAATCACATAGCAATGTAAACTAGATTATTGACTCTAGTAAACCCTTTGGGTGTTGGTCACATAACGATGTGAACAATGGGTGTTAATCATATACAAATATGAATATTGATGTTAAATCACATGGCAATGTGAACTAGATTATTGACTCTAGTGCAAGTGGGAGACTGAAGGAAATATGCCCTAGAGGCAATAATAAAGTTATTATTTATTTTCTTATTTCATGATAAATGTTTATTATTCATGCTAGAATTGTATTAACCGGAAACATAATACATGTGTGAATACATAGACAAACATAGTGTCACTAGTATGCCTCTACTTGACTAGCTTGTTGATCAAAGATGGTTATGTTTCCTAACCATAGACACGTGTTGTCATTTGATTAATGGGATCACATCATTAGGAGAATGATGTGATTGACATGACCCATTTCGTTAGCCTAGCACTTGATCGTTTAGTATGTTGCTATTGCTTTCTTCATGACTTATACATGTTCCTGTAACTATGAGATTATGCAACTCCCGTTTACCGGAGGAACACTTTGGGTGCTACCAAACGTCACAACGTAACTGGGTGATTATAAAGGAGTACTACAGATTTCTCCAAAGGTACATGTTGGTTTGGCGTATTTCGAGATTAGGTTTTGTCACTCCGATTGTCGGAGAGGTATCTCTGGGCCCTCCCGGTAATGCACATCACTTAAGCCTTGCAAGCATTGTAACTAATGAGTTAGTTGCGGGATGATGTATTATGGAACGAGTAAAGAGACTTGCCGGTAACGAGATTGAACTAGGTATTGAGATACCGACGATCGAATCTCGGGCAAGTAACATACCGATGACAAAGGGAACAACGTATATTGTTATGCGGTTTGACCGATAAAGATCTTCGTAGAATATGTAGGAGCCAATATGAGCATCCAGGTTCCGCTATTGGTTATTGACCGAGAATAGTTTTAGGTCATGTCTACATAGTTCTCGAACCCGTAGGGTCCGCACGCTTAAGGTTTCGATGACAGTTATATTATGAGTTTATGAGTTTTGATGTATCGAAGGAGTTCGGAGTCCCGGATGAGATCGGGGACATGACGGGGAGTCTCGAAATGGTCGAGATGTAAAGATCGATATATTGGACGACTATATTCGGACTTCGGAAAGGTTCCGAGTGATTCTGGTATTTATCGGAGTACCGGAGAGTTACGGGAATTCGCCGGGGAGAAGTATTGGGCCTTATTGGGCCATACAGGAAAGAGGGGCTGCCTAGGGCAGGCCACGCGCCCCCCCAAGGCCTAGTCCGAATTGGACTAGGGGGAGGGGCCGCACCCCCTCCTTCCTTCCCTTCTCTCTTCCCTTTCCTTCTCTCCTACTCCTACTACATGGAAGGTCTCCTAGTTGGACTAGGAAAGGAGGGAATCCTACTCCCGGGGGAGTAGGACTCCTCCCTGGCGCGCCCTCCCTTGGCCGGCCGCCTCCTTCCCCTTGCTCCTTTATATACGGGGGCAGGGGGACACCCCATGACACACAAGTTGATCTACGGATCGTTCCTTAGCCGTGTGCGGTGCCCTCCTCCACCATATTCCACCTCGGTCATATTGTCGCGGAGTTTAGATGAAACCCTGCGCCGGTAGAGCATCATCGTCGTCACCACGCCGTCGTGCTGACGGAACTCATCCCCGACGCTTTGCTGGATCAGAGCCCGGGGATCGTCATCGAGCTGAACGTGTGCTGAACTCGGAGGTGCCGTACGTTCGATACTTGGATCGGTCGGATCATGAAGACGTATGACTACATCAATCGCGTTGTCATAACGCTTCCGCTTATGGTCTATGAGGGTACGTGGACAATACTCTCCCCTCTCGTTGCTATGCCATCACCATGATCTTGTGTGTGCGTAGGAAATATTTTGAAATTACTACGTTCCCCAACAGACCGACCCCGGGGGGAGCGGCCAGAAGGAAGAACGAGGATAGATCTGGTGGCCCCCGATGTGGATGAGGGGAGGGGGCGGCAGGATCAGAACACGCGTGCGGGATGGATCCCGCCGCCGCCAGTCGTTGACGGGCTTTGCTCGACGTCGTTTTGCCGGCAGTTGCGAAGTGCGTTGGCCGGTGGAGAGGCTGTGGCGGCATCCGGCGGGGTGCCTGCCCGAGTCGCCTCACAGAGACGAGGAGGGGGGGCGTCCTGAGGGGGCAACTTTAATTTCTTTTGGATGACAAGTTTCAGTTTTTTTGGGTGGCAACTTTAGTTTATAAAATGTCTCACACGTATGGCATTTATCATTTGAGTTCATTAACATTGGAGAATTGACCGGTTAAGTAATTAAAATCGATACCAACCATATACTGTTGCTCACTACTAGTACGGACCGATGACACACCATTCTCTTCACCCAACTTCCCCGAAAAGAAACGTTCCCGTGCAGCAACTTCGCAGATCATTGACCCATTCCCATCAACCTCCTTCCGGTCCCAGGTCCCAGCACCTGTACACGAGCAGCAGTCGCAAACTCGCAATCACACACCTCCGCTTCGCAACCACTCGCACTCGCAAACTGCGCTTCCATGACGGCGTCGCTTAGTCAAATATCACACGGGCACGTTGTCGTTCCGGTCGACGCCTTGCCGATGCCACCACCCCACGCACGCAGCACGAAACAACGTCGGCGGCGTCTTTTCACCCACCTACTTACCGCGAGACGAAACGGAACGACGCCGTGCTACCAACGCACGTGTACGTCCTCCTTCACTGGTCAAGGATCAACCCAAGACGAATAGCTGGTCCGGACGGATGATGCAGCACGCTGCTGATAATATACTGCCGCACTGCCGGGCCACGTCGCCATCCGGAAGGAGCCAACTCGGGGGACACCATCTCTCTGATTGAGTGCGACAGGGTCTTCACGTACAAACGAAAAGGGAGGATCTGGTGGGTGGACACAGTGTCCTCCCTAATCTGCTTCATTGTCGTAGTCGTCTTCTTCTTTAACACCGTGCATTGCATTAACTAATGGACTCTGCAATATTGCCGACCACAACACAAGTACGGGTGGCAGGTTAGTGATCCATATGCTATCACTACCAGAGCCAACCAAGAACCATAACAAGCTAGCAAATGAGTTGGGGACATTGCATTCATGGCGATCAAAACCAATTTATACTTCCCGCGTCTCAAAATAAGTGTCTCAACCTTAGTATAATTTTGTATTAGAGCTAGTACAAAGTTGAGACACTTATTTTGGGACGAAGGGAGTACTCTATAAATCCTGTTTGGAGATGAAACTTGGACTCCCGGAAGATGCTCTCGAGCTGGCTTCGATCTATCATACTTGATTCGATGGCCTGCTTCAGTGGAAGGCAATCAGTCATGAAGATCACTCGGCCCATTCCAAAACCCTCAGCTAGACTAATAGCTTTCATGAAGGCCGCGGCTTCGGCATACAGCGGCGCCGATTGATGCATGAGGATGCCAGCAGCGGCAAATAGGACGTCGCATGTTGCATCCCTGGCAATTCACCCAGCCTCCGGATCCCGTGGACACCATGAAAGAAGCATCGAAATTCAGCATGACCCAATCTTGTGGCGGGGGCTTCCATTTGCATGGAATGACAGCCGGGACTCGGGCATGAGGTGCATGGAATTGCAACCATTCAACTGTCAAAGTGGTGACCTGGCTCGCAAATTCTTGCGTTGTCATCTTCCTCTCACCATGTCTGATACGGTTCCTCTCCACCAGCGCCACAAAAGACAGACGACCTGAAGCTTCTGTGTGTTTGGTAAGGCTAGGACCTTCTTCAGCACTTCCAGGGGCGAAGATGCCCCCATAAGTTTGATCCGTTCACATCGAGGCCTATTTCGCGCCATACTGCCTTAACAAGCTTGCATCGAAAGAAGAAATGGCCACCATCCTCAAAGAAACAATTGCATGCCGCACAACGTGTACCCAAAACAACACCTCTTCATTCAATGTTCATATGCAAAGGGTGACTGGTATGCCCAAATTGCTACAAAAAGTGTCGGACGTTGCCCGGGCAGTTGGTCTTCCAAATACCAGACCAAACCTTCTTACGCTAGCCTAGCCGATCGCTTCCCTCTCCCTATGGTCTATTGCTTTGTTGTCTGACCATGTCAATGTGTTATTTTTATTGTGTTTCGAATCCCATACAAGTATTGTACTACGGATGGAGTCCTACCGGACTACGGCATGCCAACCGTGCTAGACGTAGCATGACTACAACTCTGTTTCGTGTCCACCAAGAAAGAGAGTTGTTTGCCCCTTTATATAGTACCAGCTAGTCATAGAATAGATGACAGAGAGATCTCCACCAGATTAGCACGTAGAGGGTTTGTCCTCTCGTGTAATGTAATACTCCTCCCAATTATAGTGATACGCCTTCGTGCGTTCCGTGGTTTTCTCCCGCAAGGGTTTCCACGTAAAAATCCGTATCTCTCGTGTCTCGTTTTTATCTCATTATTATGTAACAAATGGTATACAGAGCCAGATTGATCTGAGATCAGATACGAGTTTGAGACGAGAGATTAGGGTTGCGTGCGGCGTCGCCCGCGCGTGACAAGGCGATCCGAAGCCGGATCGATTTCCGCCGCCACCGCACGCGCGATCTACCAGATCGTTTTTTTCTTCAGCCGACACCGACAGGATTTCCCAGCAGTCGTCGCTTCCGCCGCTCCAGCCGAAGCTGCATGATCTCCCGCTGCTACTACTCCGCCGAATTGCCGCTGTCAGGCTCCACGTGCAGTGCCAAGTCCCGAAGCTGTTACCCTGCTGCTATATTTTCTGGCGAGGAGACCGATCGGTCCATCGTTCCTTCACGTGAAGCTAAGCTCAGATTTGCTTTTTTTTTTCATCATCGATTAAGAACTAGTACTTTGATCAGCCAGTACTAGTATACGTCACGTGAAGGCTACAGGACTATTTTTACTCGGTCAATTGCTACGTGCACAAGGATACTACCAGGTGCTATTTTCTTTAGTTCTCTGCTCCGCATATTAATTCTATCAAGAATTTTTCTACGGGCTTGTACTACTTTGTGTACACAGATTTATCTACTCATGGCTTCCATGAAGTATGATGTTCCGCTGCTGGATCATGACACAAAGTTTACCCTATGGCAAGTCGAGATGCGAGCGTTGTTCGCGCAAGCCGATTATTAGGATGCACTCAGTTTTTTCTTCAAGGTGGAGTTTTGGGGATTATGGCCCATCGGTATAATGGATGCAATATTGCTACAGTTATTTGAAGAACACAATTCAGTTATCAAGAAAAAAAGAGTATGGAGGAGGTAATTATTAAGCCTGTTGGTAGCCAGCATATACTCTATTCTCTCCACAGTATTTTGCTGTTATGCATGTGAAGGTTTCGTTTGATATTCATATTCGTGATGAGAATCAGTTGAGGTGCAAGGAGATTGATTTGTTTCTGCTAGATACTACAACATTTAGCGCTGTTAAGTTTCAAGTGCAATTCAGTTGTCTTTGCTCTTTCAAGAGGGGTCTATTGCAGAGTTGAATCTCCGTTGCATGTTAAGATGGTTCCTTCATCCGACAGTTGTTCTACAAGGACAGTTTATGACCATGTCATGGATTTTCATTAAACACTACAAGTCGGCAGTTTTTTGGATGCACGCGATGCCATCTGTACCATATGCTCTTGCTTGAGTATTGTTTGCCGAGGTTTGTGCTTTCTGTTTTGAAGCACGTTCTGATTCCGTGAGATGAGTTCTTCACAATGCGATGTGCACCAAGATGTTGCACTATGAGCTATGCGCTCGTTCAAGCACCACAGGAGATATGATGACTTATGTCATTTGATGATTGAGCAGTTTCAGTTTTTGAGGTCAGTGGCACAGACTCAGGCTTTTATTGGGAGACCAAGTTTTGCTAGTCTGCTTTGTTGATAGTTGTGCTGTTTTTCTGGACGACCTACTGATTGATTTGCTCAATATGACTTCAAGAGAAGTTTATTAGTCCTATGGACGTTTCCAGGCACAAGGTTTACTTGTGATGACTTTAATTGAGGAGTTGATGCTATCTATGATTATTGTAAGGGATTTCGTCTCAAGGTGGAGTGTTATTTTTATTGTGTTTCGAATCCCATACAAGTATTGTACTACGGATGGAGTCCTACCGGACTACGGCATGCCAACCGTGCTAGACGTAGCATGACTACAACTCTGTTTCGTGTCCACCAAGAAAGAGAGTTGTTTGCCCCTTTATATAGTACCAGCTAGTCATAGAATAGATGAGAGAGAGATCTCCACCAGATTAGCACGTAGAGGGTTTGTCCTCTCGTGTAATGTAATACTCCTCCCAATTATAGTGATACGCCTTCGTGCGTTCCGTGGTTTTCTCCCGCAAGGGTTTCCACGTAAAAATCCGTGTCTCTCGTGTCTCGTTTTTATCTCATTATTATGTAACACAATGTGCACCCGGTACGTTGATTTCACAGAGAAGAGGCCCCGAGAATCATAGTGCCATGCAACGAAATCCTCATGCTGCCCAATGACGGGAATAGAGAGAATAAGATTTGCATCTTCGCCTTGAAAGGTGATGTAGGGTAGAACCCTAGATCCCCGATATTTCACGATTGGAGCAGATCCCGCGATGAACACAAAGAATATGAGGGAAAACACGAGGAGAGAAAACACTCAAACCAACAAGATTCGATTACACATGTGCTAGATCCTCGAAACACAAAGAGATATACGATCCACGATCAACAAAGGACGATACAAGTAGCAAGTTCTTCTCCGTGAGGAGGTCTTGAAGGTCTTCCGGTGAGGGGTCTTGAATCCAAGATGGATCTTCTCCGTAGAGGCCACGGTCTCTCTCGGTGGAGTAGATCTGGATGGATGAGCAAACCTCTATCTCTCAAATGAGCTAAACCAATGCTAACCCTAATAAGAGCGAGGAGGAGGAGTATATATAGTCTAAGTGGGCGAAGGGGTACATGGGCCTCGGCCCAACACGCTGTGCACAGACAGACGTCGGTCGTCCGGCAGCTACCGGACGTCCGGTGACTAGCGAGGGTCCGGTCGTCCGGTATGTGTCGGACGTCCGGCATTTTGGCTCTGATCAGGCGGCGTCAGATTTCCGGAGGCCGTCGGTCATCCGGAGGTTCCGGACTTCCGCGAATTTCCCTTCTGTTGGGTGACACCGGATGTCCGGAGGGACTCGGTCGTCCGGTCGCTGGGGTGTGTCGGGCGTCTGGTCGGGGTCGGACGTCCAGCCGCTGTAGCGTTCGTTCGCTGGCTCTTCGGGATGGTGGAGTCTCCAGGTGTCGGACGTCCGGTCTGGACCGGTCGTCTGGTGGCTGTAGGCTTTTGGCAACGCTTCTTCTTGTTCCTTGTACTTGGTGTCCTCGCCGCCTAGTCCATTGGGTGTAGCTAATCTGTGGCCTTCCTCCAAGCATCTGATCACACATAGGGTTTCCGCTTGAGGTAGTAGCCATGTGTCATATGTAGAAAGTGGTAGTTCAGAGAGGAGCCAGTTCACCTTATCTTCGATAGCCTTTGCTTGAGCCCTTGTCATTGGTCCAAGTGGTGTCGTGGGAGACGTAGGTAGGTCCATGGGTATGACCATAGGATGCTCCGCATCATCTCCCCCCTTGCAAAAGATCTGACCTCGGATCGAAAGCCTCATCACCATGGTAGGGAGAGAGATCCTTGATGTTGAAGATGTCGCTCACGTTGTACTTGTCACGCGGGATATCGATCTTGTATGCATTGTTGTTGTAGCGTGCTAGCACCTTCAAGGGTTCGTCAGCTCATGGTAGGAGTTTGGACTTGCGTTCGTTGGGGAAGCGGTCTTTGCAAAGGTGTAGCCACAAGAGATCCCTAGCGTCGAATATCGTGGGTTTCTTGTTGATGTTGAACTTGGTCGCGAGTCGTTGTACTTGGCGCTCGATGGTGTGCCGTGTATCTTCATGCATCTTCTTGAGGTAGTTGACTGATACGTCTCCAACGTATCTATAATTTTTGATTGTTCCATGCTGTTATATTATCATTCTTGGATGTTTTACAATCATTTTATAGTCATTTTATATCATTTTTTGGTACTAAACTATTGACATAATGCCCAATGCCAGTTGCTGTTTTCTGCATGTTTTTTACATCGCAGGAAGTCAATACTGTCGTGGAATTGTCATGGCAGATGCCCTAGTATGAGGACTTATGTGTGGAGACATCGCGATGTAGTTAGCTTGAAGGGGTTAAACGAGACAAGGGACACAGAGAGTTTATACTGGTTCAGCCCCTCGAGGTGGAGGCAAAGGCCTACTCCAGTTTAGGGTTGTATTGCTTGGGCTTCGATTACCAGGGAGCGAATACGCTTGACCTAGTTCTCGATCTCTTCTTTCTTGCCCTAAACCGCCGTCGGGTCACCCCTTTATATACACAGGCTGATGCCCGACGGCTTACAGAGTCCCGACCGGCTCATACACAACGTGTACGGCTCGGTGACAGAACTACATTTTCCTTATCATACAAGTTAACATGTGGCAGTTTACGCCCGTGGGCCTCAAGTTGCCTTTGGGTCTTGGGCCTTCAGTAAGCTTGCTTTGTGAACCGCCATCTTCAACATTTTCATGGGCCTTCTTGTTATGAACCGCCAGTGGTATGACCCGGCCCCTCCTGGGCGGGTCATACCCAATAGCTATATCCCCAACATTAGGCCCCAGGTTGATGTGAACTTGTTCATATCAATCTTCAACACTTAGAAAAAAATCCTTGCTCATCTGTCCTTGCGGGATATTGTAACCCGCCATGATGTCATCTCCTAGCAATTGTGGTAACCCGCCGTGACGTCACCTCACATTAATATCACACGAGGCCCAAATCTTAATATGCCTTCACTTTTAATGTATCTCCGAAAATCGAGGTGTCTGTGCTGTCACATATCCATTTTTCAGTCTCCTCGATTCCCGCGCATGCCACTTATCCTTTCTGCCTTATAAATAGGGCCAGGGGTCCCTTTCACTTTCCCCCCTTTGCATCCTCGTCTCCATCTTCTTCCTCACGACGCCTCAGCGCCCGAGCTCGCCCGCCGCTGTCGACCTTCGCCACTGCCTCAACCACGACCGCTGCATCAACCTGAACCGACCAGAATCCGTCCGCACGCCTCCGCTGTTCAACAACTCCGGTAAGTTTTTCTCCTTTCCTCACCGTAAATCCCATTAGGGTTTTCTCGAGTTCTTCGGAGTTCATCTCCATTCCTCTTAATTCATCCCTGTCCTTTCCAATTTTGATCCAAACTTAGTGCTCCTCCTGTGCGGCATTAGTTGTAGTACTCATTTTTGATACTTGAACACCTCCTCTGCATGAGGGATCCAATCTGGACATATGAACTGCTCAGCTACCACAACTTAGGTTTAGAAAATTTTCCATTACTTGAACTGCCGTAGATCAAAACTATAGCATTGGTGTGCGAAAGCTGTTTGTCCAATACTTAGCATTTTTTCCATTCACAGATCTGAGATCGATAACTGTGTGGGCGGCTTAACTCGTAAAACCGTAACCCGCCAGGACCATTAGTCCCCTCTTAAACCGCCAATAGTTTACCTTTATAACTCCAATGCTATCCTCCGGCTTAACACATTTGTATGCATGTTTCATCATTGTTTACCCTTAAAACAAGCAGCCGGTTTAACCACATAATCTTAAACCGGCATAATCTTCTTTTCAGATCATCAAAAATGACTAAGACGTTCACTGCTTGCAACTGGGTCCCATCCCGGGTCACTAAGGAAGAGCTGAACAACTTCGTTGCAACTGGCACCTTAGCCAAGAAAGAGGACATCCACTGGAGGGTCCGGGGTCTTGAAAACCCTCCTGAGCCCAAGGACGGAGAAGTGATTGTTTTCACTGACCACATGATCCAGGGGTTTATCCCGCCCAGCTCAAAGTTCTTCCGAGACGTACTTCATTTTTTCCAACTTCATCCTCAAGACATTGGGCCCAACTCCGTGTCCAATATTTGCTTCCAAGTATTTTGTGAAGCTTATCTTCAAGAGGAGCCCACAGTTGAATTGTTTAGAGAGTTTTACTACTTAAACCGTCAGACAGAGTTTACTGACGGGCCCAGTTTGGAACTCGGTGGAGTTTCAATTCAGAAGAGAAAGGAAGCCAGTTTTCCTTATGCCAAGCCGCCCAGCCATCCCAAGGACGGGAACCAAACTTGGTTCTATTGTCAAAACACATCTCCAGCCAAGAAGAATCCTTTGCCGGGTTACCATGACCACCGGCTTAGCAACACACATCCACTTCCACCATGGATCAGCACCAAGGAGCGGGCCAAGTATGCGCCCACGTTTTCTAAGCTCAGAGCTTTCATGGCCAATGGCTTAACCGGCATCGACCTTGTTCGGTGCTGGGTCTCTTGGAGGATCTTGCCATTAAGCCGTCACCCCAGCTTAATGTGCGAATATACTGGCGATTTAAAAGGTCCCCAGCGCCACTGCGACATTCAACTATCTGACGCAGAAATCACTGAAGCCACCAAAGCGTTGCTGAACGAAACTTGGGCGGAATTCAGTAAAACGGGACTTAGTCCTTTCTGCACCTTCAACAAGCCGCCAGCTATAAGTGTTGCACGCCCTGCATTTAATCTCAATCATATTTGTGTTAATACTGTCCACTTATGATCATTTAACCTCAACAGGGTGACTCTCCACTTTCGAAGAAGAAGCCGCAAGATAAGCCGGCAAAACCGACCCGTACCAAGACCAAGGCCACAAAAAGGCCTGCCAAGAAGAAGATCACCGATCCCTCCGAGTTAAACTTGGATGATGATGGTGATCATGATGAGTCGAAGGTAGAACTTGACTCTCTTGGCTCATTTTTTGTACATCTCATTGACAATGATTGTTATCAGGAGGAAGCCGAAGCCAGCTGTGCGGGTGACGAATAGGTAATTGTTCTTTCCTCCGGCTCAGAATCTGTACCAAATCAGAAAACTCGCCAAGCAAGCTAGAAAGTAAGTTTTTCTCATCCTTTGTCTTATTTGGATCCCAACTTTATTTTGAAGAAGCAGCAACATGAAGCTCGCCGCACAACCTGGAATAGTGGAAGCGGGATCCTTTCCTCCGGCTTACCGAACACCCCAGCTCCTCGCAAACGTCGTCCAGGTTTCAACAAACTCTGACTTAACTTATCCCAGGGCCGGTATTTTTCGACAACCACTTAATCCTTCCAATTCAAATTATCAGGGGACGTCTCACTCTTCCTCTGGCGACTCAACGGGGACTCATGTCCCGGCCTTCAAACCCGTGCTTGGGTATGACGGTCAAATCTTTGCTTTCAGTTATATACTCAACTGTTGTACTAACATTATCTTGTGTTTCATTCAGAGGGCCATGGCAAAGCCCAGCAAGAAGAAAAAGGTGACAAAAACTCCTGAAAACCCTTCTGAGCTGGAGCAGCAGTTAGTAGAGACCTCTCATCAAGCCCTTGAAGCCACAGTTGATGAACCGCCACTAGTTGATCACAATATTGACATTGACCAAATGGATGTTGACCCAACCATCACCAATCCGCCGAGCCCCACTAAGCCGCCAAGCCCTATCAAGCCGGCTGAAGAAAAAGATGATGATGTTACCATCATTGGGCATGGTTATGCAGAGCTGGACAAGCCTACTGTCTTGTCAAAGCACATCGCCAAAGAGGAGATTTTTGTTGCTGACAAAGGCAAGTGGTCAGCTAATCTGGATAGCTATACCCACTTTAGTGCCCAAGAGATTCACTCTGGGTACTTGAACCGTCTTTATACAAGCCATGACTATGAAGCCGGCTTAGTAAACTTGATGAAGGAGCGTTTTGAGGTAAACACGACGACTCTCTTCATATAAATACACTTCCATTAGCTGCCAAGTTTATTGGACATAATAGAATAGAATGTGTTGTAAACGTCAATAGCTTTATAGATCAATTCCAGTAGCCCCCAAGGGCCGGTTTATACTTTCAAGATAAACCAGGACTTCCAATAGTAGTTCTTCAACTTTGCATGCGTAGCCCCCATGGGCCGGCTTAATCAGTCAAGATGAGCCGGGACTTTAGATCATAATGATTTAATTTCACATCTGTAGCCCTCAAGGGCCGGCTTAATCTGTCAAGCTAAGCCGGGTCTCATTACCACATGTGTATAGAAACTTGAAGCATATAGCCCCCATGAACCGGCTATAAGCATCATATAACAACCCGGTCATCATAAAGTTGTCTTGAAAAAGAGCAAGGTGCATTAGCCCCCAAGTGCCAAGTAAAATACTTGTATTGTGCTTGGAACTTACAAATAAGATGACTTTAACCCAGCTATTGTTTATATCCTACAGGCTGAACTCACTGCCAAAGACTCCCAAGTCGCTGATCTTCAAGAAAACATCAAGTCTCAGCAGTCTGAAACCTCCAAGGCGAAAACTGAACTGACCACCGCCTTGGCAGAGATAGAAAAGCTGAAGAAAGACTTCAAGACCGATCAAGTCGGCTGGGAGATAGAAAAATCAGCTCTGTTGAAAAGAGCAGAAGATGCTGAAGTAGCTCTTAAACCGGTGGCTAAAGAGCTCGCCGGTTTAAAACGTCAGGTCAATGCCATGACTGCTGCCATCTTCGGTAAGTAACTTTATCTCAATTGTTGCTTTGAATGCATTGTAATCACTATGCACTCAGCTTATAAATTTTTCTTGATTACGCAGGCTCCAGTGTTGCCCACCTTGGCTCAGATATGTGCAAGAAATTGAAAGCCGCCTACACACTCATAGAACAATTATATACTGGCGCACAACAAGCCATCTGCATAGCTGCTCACAAGAAACAACCGCCAACTCTCATCAAGGATACTTTGGAGAAACTGTGTGTGCTGCCCCCGCGGATTGAGGAACTGAAGAAATCAGCTGCAAGAGCCGGCGCACTCACCGCGCTAATTGATACGCCCATTTTCCATCATGCTTTTATATCAATATTTATTGCATTATGGGCTGTTATTACACATTATATCTCAATACTTATGGCTATTCTCTCTTATTGTACAAGGTTTACCATGAAGAGGGGGAATGCCGGTAGCTGGAATTCTGGCTGGAAAAGGAGCAAATGTTGGAAACCTATTCTGCACAACTCCAAAAGACCTGAGACTCCACGAAACAACTTTTCAGATTTAATAAGAAATTTTGGGCAAAAGAAATAGGCCAGGGGGCACACACCCTGTCCAGGAGACAGGGGGCGCGCCCCCTATCTCCTGGGCCCTCTGGTGGGCTTCCGTCTGCCATCTTCTGCTATATGAAGGGTTTTCACCTGGAAAAAAATGTGGGCAAGCTTACGGGACGAAACTCCGCCGCCACGAGGCAGAACCTTGGCGGAATCAATCTAGGGCTCTGGCGGAGCTGTTCTGCCGGGGACACTTCCCTCCGGGAGGGGGAAATCATCACCAACGTCATCACCAACGATCCTCTCATCGGGAGGGGGTCAATCTCCATCAACATCTTCACCAACACCATCTCCTCTCAAAACCCTAGTTCATCTCTTGTATCCAATCTTGTATCAAAACCACAAATTGGTACCTGTGGGTTGCTAGTAGTGTTGATTACTCCTTGTAGTTGATGCTATTTGCTATACTTGGTGGAAGATCATATGTTCAGATCCTTTATGCATATTATTACCCCTCTGATTATGAACATGAATATGCTTTGTGAGTATTTACGTTTGTTCCTGAGGACATGGGTGAAGTCTTGCTATTAGTAGTCATGTGAATTTGGTGTTCTTTCAATATTTTGATGAGATGTATGTTGTCTCTCCTCTAGTGGTGTTATGTGAACGTCGACTACATGACACTTCACCATTATTTGGGCCTAGAGGAAGGCATAGGGAAGTAATAAGTAGATGATGGGTTGCTAGAGTGACAGAAGCTTAAACCCTAGTTTATGCGTTGCTTCGTTAGGGGTTGATATGGACCCATATGTTTAATGCTGTGGTTAGGTTTACCTTAATACTCCTTTTTGTAGTTGCGGATGCTTGCAATAGGGGTTAATCATAAGTGGGATGCTTGTCCATGTTAGGATAGTACCCAAGTGTTGGTCCACCCACATATCAAATTATGAAAGTACCGAACGCGAATCTTATGAACGTGATGAAAACTAGCTTGACGATAATTCCCAATGTGTCCTCGGGAGCTCCTTCTTCATTATTAGAATTTGTCCAGGCTTATCCTTTGCTACATAAAGGATTGGGCCACCTTGCTGCACTTTATTTACTTTATTTACTTTTGCTCATTACTATTTATCTTATCACAAAACTATCTATCAGCTACTATTTCAGTGCTTGCAGAGAAAACCTTACTAAAAACCGCTTATCATTTCCTTCTGCTCCTCGTTGGGTTCGACACTCTTAGTTATCGAAAGGACTACGATAGATCCCCTATACTTGTGGGTCATCAAGACTCTTTTCTAGCGCCGTTGCTGGGGAGCGTAGCGCTCTTGGTGAGTGGAACTTGGTAAGGAAACATTTATATAGTGTGCTGAAATTTTCTGTTACTTGTGGCTATGGAAACTAATCCTTTGAGGGGCTTGTTTCGGGTATCTTCACCCCAACCAGAAGAGCAAAGAGATGCTCCTCAACCTACTGAACCTTATGAAAATATTCACTTTGAGATTCCTTCGGGTATGATAGAAAAACTGCTAGCTAATCCTTTTGCAGGAGACGGAACATTGCATCCCGACTTACACCTTATCTTTTTGGATGAAGTTTGTGGACTATTTAAGCTTGCAGATATTCCCGATGATGTTGTCAAAAGGAAGGTCTTCCCTTTATCTTTGAAGGGAGATGCAATAACATGGTATAGGCTATGTGATGATACGAGATATTGGAATTATAAGCGATTGAAGTTGGAATTTCACCAGAAGTTCTATCCTATGCATCTTGTTCATTGTGATCGTAATTACATATATAATTTCTGGCCCCGTGGAGGAGAAAGAATTGCTCAAGCTTGGGGTAGGCTTAAGTCAATGTTATATTCATTCCCCAATCATGAGCTCTCTCGGGAAATGATCATTCAGAATTTTTATGCTTGGCTTTCTCTTGATAATCGCAACCTGCTTGATACTTCCTGTGCTGGTTCCTATATGCTGAAGACTATTGATTTCAAATGGGACTTATTGGAAAGAATTAAATGCAACTCTAAAGATTGGGGTTCCGACGATGGTAAGGAGTCAGGTATGACACCTAAGTTCGATTGTGTTAAATCTTTTATGGATACCGATGCTTTCCGTGGATTTAGCTCTAAGTATGGACTTGACTTTGAGATAATAGCTACTTTTTGTGAAACTTTTGCTACTCACGTTGATCTCCCTAAAGAGAAGTGGTTTAAATATAATCCTCTTGTTGAAGTTAAAGTAGTTGCACCTATTACAGTCGAAGAGAAGACTATTACATATAGTGATCCCATTATTCCTATTGCTTATGTTGAAAAACCTCCTTTTCCTGTTAGGATAAAAGATCATGCCAAAGCTTCGACTGTTGTCAGTAAAAGTAATACTAGGACCTATACACCTCCTGAGCAAATTAATGTTGAACCTGGTATTGCTATGATTAAAGATCTTTTGGATGAGGACTTAGATGGGCATGTTATTTCCTTTTGTGGTGAAACCGCTAATATTGCTAGGCCAGATACTAAGACACGTAGACCTGTTGTAGGCACGCCTGTTATTTCTGTTAAAATAGGAGATCATTGTTATCACGGTTTATGTGATATGGGTGCTAGTGCTAATGCGATACCTTATGATCTTTATAAAGAAATTATGCACGATATTGCACCTGTTGAATTAGAAGACATTGATGTTACTATTAAGCTTGCTAATAGGGACACCATTAAACCTATTGGGATTGTTAGAGATGTTGAAGTCTTGTGTGGGAAGATTAAATACCCTGCTGATTTTCTTGTTCTTGGTTCCCCACAAGATGATTTTTGTCCCATTATTTTTGGTAGACCCTTCTTGAATACTGCTAGTGCTAAGATTAATTGTGAAAAGAATATTGTCACTGTTGGCATAGATGGTATGTTGCATGAGTTTAATTTTGCTAAGTTTAGTAGACAACCTCGTGAAAGGGAACCATCTAGTAAGGATGAAATTATTGGTCTTGCTTCCATTGCTGTTCCTCCAACAGATCCGTTAGAACAATATTTGCTAGACCATGAAATGATATGTTTATGAAGGAAAGGGAAGAAATAGATGAAGTGTTCCTTAAACAAGAACCTATGCTGAAACATAATCTTTCCGTTGAAATTCTTGGGGATCCCCCTCCACCCAAGGGTGATCCCGTGTTTGAACTCAAACCCTTACCTGATAATCTTAAGTATGCTTATCTTGATGAAAAAGAAATATATCCTGTTATTATTAGTGCTAACCTTTCAGAGAAAGAAGAAGAAAGATTATTGAAAACTCTGAAGAAGCACCGAGCTGCTATTGGATATACTCTAGATGATCTTAAGGGCATTAGTCCCACATTATGTCAACACAAATTTTCAGTGGAGAAGGATGCCAAACCAGTTAGAGATCCTCAAAGACGATTAAATCCCAAAATGAAGGAAGTGGTAAGAAAGGAGATACTAAAACTCCTTGAGGCAGGTATTATTTATCCCGTTGCTGATAGTGAATGGGTAAGCCCTGTCCATTGTGTCCCTAAAAAGGGAGGTATTACCGTTGTTCCTAATGATAAAGATGAATTGATCCCACAAAGAATTATTACAAGCTATAGGATGGTAATTGATTTCCATAAGTTAAATAAAGCTACTAAGAAAGATCATTACCCTTTACCTTTTATTGATCAAATGCTAGAAAGGCTATACAAACACACACATTTTTGCTTTCTAGATGGTTATTCTGGTTTCTCTCAGATACCTGTATCAGCGGGGGATCAATCTAAAACTACTTTTACTTGCCCTTTTGGTACTTTTGCGTATAGACGTATGCCTTTTGGTTTATGTAATGCACCTGCTACCTTTCAAAGATGCATGATGGCTATATTTTCTGATTTTTGTGAAAAGATTTGTGAGGTATTCATGGATGACTTCTCCGTCTATGGATCCTCTTTTGATGATTGTTTGAGCAACCTTGATCGAGTTTTGCAGAGATGCGAAGACACTAGTCTAGTCCTGAATTGGGAAAGTGTCACTTTATGGTTAATGAAGGCATTATCTTGGGGCACAAGATCTCCGAGAGAGGTATTGAAGTTGATAAATCCAAAGTTGATGCTATTGAAAAGATGCCATGTCCCAAGGACATAAAAGGTATAAGTTTCCTTGGTCACACCGGTTTTTATAGGAGGTTCATTAAGGACTTTTCTAAAATCTCTAGGCCTCTGACTAATTTATTGCAAAAAGATATTCCTTTTGTCTTTGATGATGATTGTGTAGAAGCATTTGAAACACTTAAGAAGGCTTTGATCACTGCACCTATTGTTCAGCCACCTGATTGGAATTTACCTTTTGAAATTATGTGCGATGCTAGTGATTATGCTGTAGGTGCTGTTTTAGGGCAAAGAGTCGATAAGAAATTGAATGTTATATATTATGCTAGTAAGACTCTTGATACTGCCCAGAGAAATTATGCTACCACTGAAAAAAAAATCTTAGCAGTTGTGTTTGCATGTGATAAGTTTGGACCTTATATTGTTGATTCCAAAGTTACTATTCACACTGATCATGCTGCTATTAAATATCTTATGGAAAAGAAAGATGCTAAGCCTAGACTCATTAGATGGGTTCTCTTGCTCCAAGAATTTGACTAGCATATTATTGATAGAAAGGGAGCCGAGGACCCCGTTGCAGACAACTTGTCTAGGCTAGAGAATATTCTTGATGACCCACTGCCTATTAATGATAGCTTTCCTAATGAACAATTAGCGGTTGTCAGTGTTTCTCGTACTGCTCCTTGGTATGCTGATTATGCTAATTACATTGTTGCTAAATATATACCGCCTAGTTTCACATACCAGCAAAAGAAAAAGTTCTTTTATGATTTAAGACATTACTTCTGGGATGATCCACACCTTTATAAAGAAGGAGTAGATGGTATTATTAGACGTTGTGTGCCTGAGTATGAACAGGAACAAATCCTACGCAAGTGTCACTCTGAATCCTATGGAGGACACCACGCTGGAGACAGAACTGCACACAAGGTACTACAATCTAGTTTTTATTGGCCTACTCTTTTCAAAGATGCTCGTAAGTTTGTCGTATCTTGTGATGAATGTCAAAGAATAGGTAACATTAGTAGACATCAAGAAATTCCTATGAATTATTCTCTTGTTATTGAACCGTTTGATGTTTGGGGCTTTGATTATATGGGACCTTTTCCTGCCTCCAATGGTTATACACATATTTTAGTTGTTGTTGATTACGTTACTAAGTGGGTAGAAGCTATTCCAACTAGTAGTGCTGATCATAACACTTCTATTAAAATGCTTAAAGAAGTTATTTTTCCGAGGTTTGGAGTCCCTAGATATCTTATGACTGATGGTGGTTCACACTTTATTCATGGTGCTTTCCGTAAGATGCTCGCTAAGTATGACGTCAATCATAGAATCGCATCTCCTTATCACCCGCAGTATAGTAGTCAAGTAGAGTTGAGCAATAGAGAGCTCAAGTTAATTTTGCAAAAGACTGTGAATAGATCTAGAAAGAATTGGTCCAAAAAACTGGATGATGCACTATGGGCCTATAGAACTGCATACAAAAATCCTATGGGTATGTCTCCATATAAGATGGTTTATGGAAAAGCATTCCATTTACCTCTTGAACTTGAACATAAAGCATATTGGGCTGTTAAAGAGCTCAATTATGACTTCAAACTTGCCGGTGAGAAGAGGTTGTTTGATATTAGCTCCCTTGATGAATGGAGAACCCAAGCATATGAGAATGCCAAGCTCTTCAAAGAAAAAGTCAAACGCTGGCATGGTAAGAGGATACGGAAGCGTGAGTTTAACGTAGGAGATTATGTGTTATTGTTCAACTCTCGTTTAAGATTTTTTGCAGGAATACTTCTCTCAAAATGGGAAGGTCCCTACATTATCGAGGAGGTCTATCGTTCTGGTGCTATAAAAATCAACAACTTTGAAGGCACAAATCCGAAGGTGGTAAATGGCCAAAGAATTAAACATTATATTTTGGGTAATCCTATCAATGTTGAAACTAATATTGTTGAAACCATAACCCCTGAGGAATACATAAGAGACACTTTCCAGAATGTTCCAGACTCTGAAAAGGCATAGGTACGTGGTACGGTAAGTAAACCGACTCCAAAACAACTCTAATGGCAATTTTTATCAGTTTTGGATTATTTAAGGATTTTAGTAAGAAAGAAGTAGTCCGAAAGGGACACGAGGCTCCCACGAGAGAGGAGGGCGCGCCCCCTATCTCGTGGGCACCTCGTGTGCCTCCTGGACTCCGTTTTCTTGTATGTTATGTACTTTGGTCGGTAAAAATACATTATATATACTCCCGAAGGTTTTGACCAATGTATCACGCAAATATCCTCTATTTTTCGTTTCAAGCTGTTTCCGTTGCAGATTTAGAGCACCATGACTTCTCCCTCCTCCAACAATGAAGACAAGGATGCTTGCTTATTGAAGATAGAGTTGAAAAGAGAGGAACCAGCGGAGATCAACAAGGATGAAGAGATCAAGAAGGCCATGGAGACTCAAGCTCCGGTGGTGAAAGAAGAAGACACCCCTCAACCTTTACCTAACCTTTTCACTCCAACAGAGATTGAAGCTTTCAAGATGATTGAGTTAGCCCGCATACAGAACAAGTATCTCACAGAGGAAAATATTTTGTTGAAGGATCATATTGCTGGGCTCAAGGGCATTATCTGCAAGTTGGAGGAGCTTTTACGCTCGATGTGCGATTATCCACCATCATCATCACCACCTCCATCACCTCCGAAGAAATAATCACATTGGTATGGGAACTCCCCTTGGCAACTGCCAAGCTTGGGGGAGGTGCCCCGGTATCGTATCACCATCACACTCCTATCTTTACCGCTTTATTTAGTTTGATCCTTTTAGTAGTATCTTGATCTATTAGTTGAAGTTTTTGATATCTAGTAGTTTTGAGTTTTGCTTTGTGATCTCTTTATGTAATCGAGTCCGTGTGCTATCTATAATAAAAATTAGTGTTGAGTTAAGGGCTTTGCTATGTTGCTATGATCTTGAGAAAGCAGAAAGAACAAAAGAGTTCATATTGATCGTATGGATAGTGATAACTTCACACATAGAAAGTATGAGGCATAAAATTGTTGAGAGTTGATGAACGTAGCCTTGGTCATCGTTGCAATTAATAGGAAGTAATAAGGAAAGAGGGGTTCACATATAAATATATTATCTTGGGCATCTTCTATGATTGTGAAGCACTCACTAAGTATGACATGCTAAAAGAGTTGACGTTGGACAAGGAAGACAACGTAATGGTTTATGTTTTCTGACATCTCAGTTAAAGTATATTGTCATTGACCTTCCAAACATGTTGAGCTTGCCTTTTCCCCTCATGCTAGCCAAATTCCTTGCACTAAGTACAGATACTACTTGTGCTTCCAAATATCCTTAAACCCAGTTTTGCCATGAGAGTCCACCATACCTACCTAGGGATTGAGTAAGATCCTTCAAGTAAGTTGTCATCGGTGCAAGCAATAAAAATTGCTCTCTAAATATGTATGACTTATTAGTGCAGAGAAAATAAGCTTTGTACGAACTTGTTGTGGAAGTAATAAAAGCGACGGACTGCATAATAAAGGTCCACATACAAGGGGCAATATAAAGTGACATTGTTTTGCACTAAGACTTTATGCATCAACCCTAAACGCGCATGAAAACCTCTGCTTCCCTCTGCGAAGGGCCTATCTTTTACTTTATGTTTCACTTTATGCTTGAGTCAAGGTGACCCTCACCTTTCCCTTTTTCATTTTATCCTTTGGCAAGCTCCTCGCGTTTGAAAGATCATGATACATATATCCAATTGGATGTAAGTTGGCATAGGCTATTATTGTTGACATCACCTAAAGGTGAATACGTTGGGAGGCAACACAATAAGCCCCCATCTTTCTTAGTGTCCGGCTGAAACTCTATAACCACAATTATTGTGTGAGTGTTAACAATTATAGGGGACTACGAGATAGTTGAGTATGTGAGCTTGCTGAAAAGCTCTATTATTGACTCTTTCTGATATTACAATAAATTGCAATTGCTTCAATGACTGAGGTTATAGTTTGTTAGTTCCCAATGAAGTTTTTGAACCATACTTGACATTGTGAATTGCTTATTACTTGAACATAGGAAATCATATGACAAAATCCATATATGTTGCTATTATTAGAATGATCATGATGCCCTCATGTCCGTATTTTATTTTTATCGACACCTCTATCTCTAAACATGTGGACATATTTTTTGATTTCGGCTTCCGCTTGAGGACAAGCGAGGTCTAAGCTTGGGGGAGTTGATACGTCCATTTTGCATCATGCTTTTATATCAATATTTATTGCATTATGGGCTGTTATTACACATTATATCTCAATACTTATGGCTATTCTCTCTTATTTTACAAGGTTTACCATGAAGAGGGGGAATGCCGGCAGTTGGAATTCTGGCTGGAAAAGGAGCAAACGTTGGAAACCTATTCTGCACAACTCCAAAAGACCTGAGACTCCACAAAACAACTTTTCAGATTTAATAAGAATTTTTTGGGCAAAAGAAATAGGCCAGGGGGCCCACACCCTGTCCAAGAGACAAGCCCCCCCTGTAGGGCGCACCCCCTATCTCCTGGGCCCCCTGGTGGGCTTCCGGCTGCCATCTTCTGCTATACGAAGGGTTTTCACCTGGAAAAAATCGTGGGCAAGCTTACAGGACGAAACTCCGCTGCCACGAGGCGGAACCTTGGCGGAATCAATCTAGGGCTCTGGCGGAGCTATTCTGCCGGGGACACTTCCCTCCGGGAGGGGGAAATCATCACCAACGTCATCACCAACGATCCTCTCATCGGGAGGGGGTCAATCTCCATCAACATCTTCACCAGCACCATCTCCTCTCAAAACCCTAGTTCATCTTTGTATCCAATCTTGTATCAAAACCACAAATTGGTACATGTGGGTTGCTAGTAGTGTTGATTACTCCTTGTAGTTGATGCTATTTGGTATACTTGGTGGAAGATCATATGTTCAGATCCTTTATGCATATTATTACCCCTCTGATTATGAACATGAATATGATTTGTGAGTAGTTACGTTTGTTCCTGAGGACATGGGTGAAGTCTTGCTATTAGTAGTCATGTGAATTTGGTGTTCGTTCGATATTTTGATGAGATGTATGTTGTCTCTCCTCTAGTGGTGTTATGTGAACGTCGACTACATGACACTTCACCATTATTTGGGCCTAGAGGAAGGCATAGGGAATTAATAAGTAGATGATGGGTTGCTAGAGTGACAGAAGCTTAAACCCTAGTTTATGCGTTGCTTCGTTAGGGGTTGATATGGACCCATATGTTTAATGCTGTGGTTAGGTTTACCTTAATACTCCTTTTTGTAGTTGCGGATGCTTGCAATAGGGGTTAATCATAAGTGGGATGCTTGTCCATGTTAGGACAGTAACCAAGTGTTGGTCCACCCACATATCAAATTATGAAAGTACCGAACGCGAATCTTATGAACGTGATGAAAACTAGCTTGACGATAATTCCCAATGTGTCCTCGGGAGCTCCTTCTTCATTATTAGAATTTGTCCAGGCTTATCCTTTGCTACATAAAGGATTGGGCCACCTTACTGCACTTTATTTACTTTATTTACTTTTGCTCGTTACTATTTATCTTATCACAAAACTATCTATCAGCTACTATTTCAGTGCTTGCAGAGAAAACCTTACTAAAAACCGCTTATCATTTCCTTCTGCTCCTCGTTGGGTTCGACACTCTTACTTATCGAAAGGACTACGATAGATCCCCTATACTTGTGGGTCATCACTAACCTGGGCCCAGACATGGCAAGCAGATCTTGAACCAGTGGACTTAGCGACCGGCTACCCGAGCGTGAAAGAGGACGGGTCTCTTTTCAGCGCGGAAGAGTTCGCTTCAATAGTGAGGGAAATGCGTCCTCTAGCAAGCAAGCTGGCTGAGGATACCAATCTGTCACATTACCAGCCGGTTTACGACGCTGATAACAAGAAGGTCAAGGCGCCGATTCATGATTCACATGACCTGACTCCTCCGATCCGTAAGCACACTTGCCCCTGATATTGACCCGTCAACACTTATAAGTGATGAAGCTGTATTTAGAGCTTTGACCGGGATCAACTGGGCCAATTCTGACTTCTAGCCAATGGGTGAAGAGGAGCAGGATGAACCGGTGCTGGATGACCCACAACCTTCAACTCGCCAAGGCCGAGACCAGTGAACCGCAGGCCGGCTTAGCATCTGCTCTATGTGATACTTTGCCAAAACAATTATTCTTTTGGGCTATCAGTTGCCTTGTAATAGGCTAGCTTTAAACAATTATCTATCATGCAATCGCGCATGTTTGATCTGCATAACACTTGATGAGTTGTTTTGATCTTCTTTGGTGATCCAATGTTTAATGCTCATATTCATTATCAATTTTGCCTAAGAATATTGTACTAAACGCTGCATACAAATAGACTACAAGCACCTTGGCGGTTTACCCCAAGGCGGGTCAAAAAGCCCCATATAACAAACCACTAGTGACTAACGTCCATAACCAGGGCCAGTTTACCAAAACCTCATATAATAATAACAAGATAAATATCATACCTGTGATTCTTATCTGTATTGCGGGCTTACCAGGCCATATGCAATAAGGGCAATAATCCCAGTATAGAGCGCAGCAGTCTATGTAATTTATTCACGCTGCCGGCTTACAATGCCTTAACCAGCAAAGGGTAACACCCCCCAAAATTTGAGAGTACAGGACTCCATAGATATAAACATCATACACTGGCGACTTAGCATCCAAAGCCAGACCGGGTTATCAAAACACCGGATTTTGTCCAATAAAGATCAAGGCATCATGACCTGAATCGAATTTCGACCATATATCAATATGGCACAAATGTAAGTCAACAAAAATATTCAAAGGCAAAAGAAAACAGAAAATCAAGGCATTCAAAGGCTGCCAGGCCTCAAAATCAAGTGATATTCAAGGGCTGCACAGCCACTGAGTTACTCGTTAATTCAAACCTGTAAGTCAGGCCTCACATGACCAAATCACCGTTTTAACTTTGACAAGTTCAGGGTCTTTAAAAGATTAACTGTCAAGAGTACGGCGAGTCATTCCAGGATTACCTGGTCAGAGTGGCAAACTTACAAAGGCAGGATAACCCGGATTTTTGGTGAATACACCTGGCGTCCAAGCCTATTACGCAAGACAACAAAGCTTTTGTTCATTTAACAAAAATCCCCCAAGTAATATTGTGATCCGAATCAGTAGGGTATTCACAGCTATGCTCAATGAGAAGGAAGCCCACAAATTTTTGTAATCAAGGCGTACAAGCCAGATCAAAAGGGTCATAGCTATGCTCAATGAGCAGGAAGCCCCCAAGTGACCTTTTGAAGTAAATAAAGACTCAGATGCTTAGAAATGAAACGACAGAGGCTCTGAATCATCAGGGATGCCGGCTTTATTATACTAATCATAATATATACATTGATAAAAGTATGTACATCACAAGAGCCAGTGGCTCAGGTGTAATAAGGCCGAAAATGAGCAATATTCCACGGTCGGTGACTCTCCTCCTCCGACGTGCGCGAGTCCTTGTGGTCTCGAACATCGATAAGGTAGTATGACCGATTGTTCAAATTCTTGCTAACCACAAACGGTCCTTCCCAAGGTGGGGATAGCTTGTGCATGTTGGTTTGATCCTAGATGAGCCAGAGCACCAAATCACCTTTTTGGAAAGTTCTGGTTTTAACCCGGCGCAGATCTTGCTGGTAAATCGCTGAACGAGCCACCGCAAGGTTACGCTCTTCATCCAACATGTCAATAGCATCCTGACGTGCCTTCTCATTATCAGCTTCAACATAAGCCGCCATAGGAGGCGAATCGTGACGTATGTCACTAGGGAGAACCGCCTCAGCTCCGTAAACCATGAAGAAAGGCGTCTAACCCGTAGATCTTTTGGGGGTGGTATTGTTACTCCAAAGCACTGAGGGCAACTCCTCCACCCAACAACCCGGTGTCCTCTGCAAAGGGACCATAAGCCGGGGCTTGATACCTGTCAAAATTTCTTGATTAGCTCATTCAACTTGGCCATTAGACAGGGGGTGAGCCACTGATGATACATCAAGCCTGATATGCTCTTGTTGACAGAATTCTTTCATTGCCCCCTTAGACAGATTAGTACCATTATCAGTAATGATACCATGAGGATATCCAAAACGAAAGATTACCTTCTTGATGAATTGAACCATCGTGGCCGCATCACATTTGCTGATCGGCTCAGCCTCAACCCACTTTGTAAACTTTTGAGCTGCTACCAAGAGATGAGTCTTTTTATCCTTAGACCTTTTGAAAGGCCCAACCATATCCAGCCCCCAGACTGTAAACAACCAAGTAACATGAATCATCCTATTTTCTTGAGCTAGCACATGAGCTCGTCATGAAAATTTCTGACAACCATCACACTTACTGACCAGATCTTCTGCATCAGCATGAGCCGCCAGCCAATAAAACCCATGACGAAAAGCCTTAGCAACGAGAAACTTAGAGCTGGCATGATGACCGCAATCTCCTTCATGAATCTCCCTTAAAATTTCACGGCCCTCCTCAGGAGAAACACATCGTTGAAACAACCCTATAACACTGCATCTGTGAAGCTCACCATTGACAATACTCATTGACTTAGACCTCCGGGTTATTTGCCTGGCCAAAGTTTCATCCTTAGGTAACTCGCCTCGGGTCATATAAGCCAAATATGGAATAGTCCGATCAGGGATAACATGCAGAGCCGCCACCAACTTTGCCTCCAGGTTAGGAACTGCCAAGTCCTCCTCTGTAGGCAACTTTACTGATGGGTTATGCATAACATCAAGGAAAATATTAGGGGGGACTGGCTTACACTGAGACCCCAGCTAGCTTAAAGCGGCAGCAGCCTCATTTTTCCTGCGATCAACATGCTCCACTTGATATCCTTTGAAATGACCAGCAATAGCATCAACCTCTCGGCGATAAGCCGCCATGAGTGGATCCTTTGAATCCCAAGTTCCTGACACTTGCTGAGCCACCAAATCTGAGTCGCCGAAGCACCGTACCCGGCTTAGATTCATCTCTTTAGCCATACAAATACCATGGAGTAAGGCTTCGTACTTAGCTGCATTGGTAGTACAAGGGAACATCAACCTTAAAACATAACAAAATTTGTCACCTCGTGGGTAAGTCAATATAAATCTAGCCCCCTAGCCTTCCAACTGCCTGGACCCATCAAAATGAATAGTCCAATATGTATTGCCCAGCTTATCCTCAAGCATTTGTAGCTCTGTCCAATCATTGATAAAGTCCACAAGTGCTTGAGATTTTATAGCCGTCCGAGGCACATACTTCAAGCCATTGGGTCCAAGCTCAATGGCCCACTTAGCTACCCGACATGTGGCTTCTCTGTTTTGAATAATATCCCCCAATGGAGCAGAACTAACCACAATGATGGGATGACCAAGGAAATATTGCTTCAACTTGCGACTGGCCATGAACACGCCGTAAACCAGTTTCTGCCAATGTGGGTATCTCTGCTTAGACTCAATGAGTACCTCACTGACATAGTAAACCAGCCTTTGAACCGGATACTCCTTGCCTGACTCCTTCCTTTCAACCACAACTGCCCCACTCACAGCCATGTTGTTTGCAGCCACATATAACAACAAGGGCTCCTTCTCAATAGGAGCTGCAAGAACCGGCGGCTCAGCCAGTTGTTTCTTAAGCGCCTCAAACGCCTCATTAGCAGCATCGCTCTAGACAAAGTCATCTGTCTTCTTCATCATCTGATTCAAAGGGATAGCCTTCTCTCCTATGCGGCTTATAAACCGGCTCAAAACCGCAATACGACCCGCCAAGCATTGAACGTCATTGATACACGCCAGTTTAGCCAAGGAAGTGATATCCTTGATCTTCTCCGGGTTAGCTTCAATGCCCCTCTCAGGAACCAGGAACCCCAATAACTTGCCTGCTGGCACGCCAAAAACACACTTAGCCGGGTTAAGCATCATTTTATAGACCCGGAGATTGTCAAAAGGTCACTTTCAGATCCTCAATCAAGGTCTTCTTCTTCCTGGATTTCACAACAATATCATCCACATAAGCGTGAACATTGCGCCCAATCTGGCCATGGAGGAAATTCTGAACACACCGTTGGTAAGTCGCCCGGGCACTCTTTAGCCCAAAAGGCATAGACACATAGCAGAAGGCTCCAAAGGAAGTGATGAAAGTTGTCTTCTCTTGGTCCTTAACTGCCATCTTGATCTGATGATAACCAGAGTAAGCATCCAAAAAACTCAAACGCTCACAACCCGCCGTAGCATCGATAATCTGATCAATACGAGGGAGAGCAAAAGGATCAGCCGGACATGCTTTATTAAGGTCTGTATAATCCACACACATACGCCAAGTGCCATTTTTCTTAAGTACTAGCACCGGGTTAGCCAACCACTCAGGATGAAAAACTTCAATGATGAACCCTGCCGCCAAGAGCCGGGCCACCTCTTCACCAATTGCCTTGTGCCTCTCCTCATTAAAACAACAAAGAAACTACTTGACTGGCTTAAACTTGGGATCCACATTAAGAGTGTGCTCAGCGAGTTCCCTCGGTACACCTGGCATGTCAGAAGGCTTCCATGCAAAGATGTCCCAGTTCTCACGGATGAACTCGATGAACGCGCTTCCTATTACGGATCCATATTAGCACATATGCTGAACTACTTTGATGAGTCGCCAGGGACAAAATCAACCATCTTCGTATCATCTGCCAATTTAAACTTCAACATGGGGTCATTCTCTATTGTTGGCTTCTTCAAAGGCGTCATATCTGCCAGGTCAACATTGTCTTTATAAAACTTCAACTCCTTAGTGGCACAAGCCGACACAACATACGCAGCATCACCTTCTTCACAATACAGGGCAATCTTTCTATTAGCATGCACCGTGATGGTGCCCTTATAACCTGGCATCTTAAGCTACAAATAAACGTAACATGACCGCGCCATAAACCTGGCATAAGCCGGCCGCCTGAACAAAGCATGGTATGGGCTTTTGATCTTTACCACCTCAAAGGTTAACTTCTCAGCTCTGGAATCATTATCGTCTCCAAAAGCTACTTCCAGTGTTATCTTACCCACTGGATACGCCGACTTACCGGGCACCACCCCATGGAAAATAGTTGAAGATGCCTTAAGATCTTTGTCAGTCAAATTCATAGGACAAAAAGTCTCATAGTAAAGGATATTGATGCTGCTGCCCCCATCCATGAGCACCTTTGTAAGCTTATATCCTCCTACCCGTGGAGCAAACACCAATGCCAACTGACCTGGATTGTCAACCCAGGGCGGGTGATCCTCATGACTCCATACAATAGGCTGCTCAAACCACCTTAAATAACGAGGCACCGTCGGCTCAACAGAGTTCATCGCTCGCTTATGGATTTTCTGATCTCGCTTGCACAGGCTCGTGGTGAACACATGATACTGACCACCATTCAGCTGCTTTGTATTACTCTGATAACCAGACTGCTACTACTGATTCCCTTGACCATATTGCTGATTGAAACCACCTTGATTACCTTGGCCCTGAAAGCCAGAGCTTGAACCGCCGCCTCCAAAACTAGGTCCATGAGAGCTGGACCCTGAACCGCCATGCGGGCCATGATTATTCTGAAAAAAGTTAGAGTTTCTATACTCCCTCATGATGAAGCAATCCTTCCATAGATGACTGGCCGTCTTATCCTGGGTTCCATGTTTTGGGCAAGGCTGATTCATCATGGCCTCAAGGTTGAACTTTGGCCCTCCAAACCGGGGTGCTTGCACTTTCCCCTTGCGATGTTGGTTATTACTCTGCGTGCCGCCATCCGCCTTACGCTTACCATTACCACCTTGACCCGCCGTGTTATGCTGTCCCTTTGCATTGCCACCCTTCTTCCCTTTCCCAGTCTTCTCCTCATCAACTCATGATCTTTAGTGCTACCAGAGTCGGCATACTTGACGAGAGCCCCATGAGCTCCCCCACATCATTGCAATTACGCTTAAGCCGCCCTAATTTCTGTTTAAGGAGAAGGAAGTGACAATTCTTCTCTAACATCAGGATTGCTGAACCAGCATTGATACCGTCCGATGAGTGTATAACAGCTAAAATCTGGCGCACCCTGGTTGTTGACTCGCCTTCACCTTGAACGCATGAATCCAGATCCAGAATTGACATAGGCTTCTTGCATGTGTCTTTAAATTTTTGAATAAATCGCCTTTTCAACTCCGCCCATGACCCAATAGAATTAGTGAGCAGGCTTTTCAACCAAGTACGAGCCGGCCCATCCAACATCATGGTGAAATACTTAGCACATGCAGCATCACTGACATCCAGCATCTCCATAGCCATCTCATAACTCTCAATCCAAGCTTCTGGGGGCTGATCCACCGTGTAGTTAGGCACCTTACGGGGGCCCTTGAAATCCTTAGGTAAGCGCTCATTGCATAGAGCCAGCACTAAACATGGCACACCCAAGGTTCTAGAGGTCACTCCTGCCTCCATAAACGCTGATGGATAAACCGTAGATTGTTGCTGAGCTGCCAACTAAGCCGCCAGATTCGCTTCATGTCGCGCTCGGCCCTGGTCCACCAAAGCCTGAGCATCATTACTAGCACGCGGCGGGTCAGGCCTACAGGGTTGATTGCAGTGTCGTTCACTACTTGATACGGCTGGTTCATCAATATGCCTGCTATAACTTTGGCGTGGACATGGTGTTGAATGGATACGATCACGACTATATGAATAAGCCGCCTGTTGGGCCACAGCCGTCTGAAGAAGCTCTCCGGCTCTCCGTATTTCCATTGTTGCTGGCGACTCATTGTGAGCTGGGAGAGCTGCCAGTCGAGTAGCCGCAGCTATCATGTTATCCAAGGGCTTAGAAAAATGCCCGGGGGCGCCGGAACGTGCTGACGAGGGGTCAAGTTCAAACGTGGGGTTCTATAGCACGTGGCTGAACCGGTTCTCCAGCCGCCGCTGCCTCAACGGCCCAATCCACACCAGGCGGGTTACTGGTTCCTGCCCCAGGCGTGTTGAAAAGATTCCTCGCATCGTAAGCCGGGGGTAATCGACTCACATGCCTTCTGTTAAAGACCATGTTTGATGCGTCCTGGTCTAGGCTTAAGCGAAAGCTCTCTGCCTGAAGCCGTTTCGCCTCCCTCTGCAAGGCGGCTCGCTCCGTTGCCATCCGGGTGTTCTCCGTGTTTAGCTCCTCCTTGGCTTGGGTTATCTCATCTCGTAATTTTGCAACATCCGCGTTGTGCTGAGTTTTGATTCGCCGGGTTAACCTACACCGTCAACAACGTTGCCAGGGCATCCAATAGATCAGATAAAACTTGAGCCGGCGGGCGCACAGGACCTCCTGACCCGGGAGCCGTCGCTGTTGCTGCCCCGGAGATCATTGCTGCTGCCGTGGAAGAATCATGTCCTGGCTGTGTACCGGCCATGAAGATCGCGACCCGATGTGGTGGCTCGTAGGGGTCTGGAATATTGTCACCATCGAAACAGCCCCCAAGCCCACCATCCTGCACCTGATAGTTGGAGTTGGTCTCACCAGTTGAGGACTCGTCGCCTGAGTAGACAACCGTCTCACCACAAGGTTCAGATCCTCCTTCCAACTCCGCTCCATGAACGAAACCAACAAAGACATGCTTCGGGGCGGCTTGAACCTTGGCGGGTCGCACGCACCGAGCGATTTCGATGATGTCGGTGCAGATGTCCGGCTCAGCTTCCGACTCGCCAATGAAGATGTGGATTCGGCCAAAGGGGACCCGGTACCCATGCTTGATTGAGTCGGCCTCGGGGCCCCAGCCCTCATCATCAATGTAGAGCTTTCCGCGATGACTCTTAGTCATCCGGCCCATAGCGTATCTCTTGAGCCCTGCGATGCTGCCCTTCAAGAACTTGAAACCACCATGCACTGGCCCCATGGTGGGCGCCAACTGTCGTGGAATTGTCACGGCAGATGCCCAAGCATGAGGACTTAGGTGTGGAGCCATCACGACGTAGTTAGCTTGAAGGGGTTAAACGAGACAAGGGACACAGAGAGTTTATACTGGTTCAGCCCCTCGCGGTGGAGGTAAAGGCCTACTCTAGTTTAGGGTTGTATTGCTTGGGCTTCGATTACCAGGGAGTGAATGCGCTTGACCGAGTTATCGATCTCTTCTTTCTTGCCCTAAGCCGCCACCGGGTCACCAATTTATATACACAGGCTGATGCCCGATGGCTTATAGAGTCCCGGCTGGCTCATACACAACGTGTCCGGCTCGGTGGCAGAACTACACTTTCCTTATCATACAAGTTAACATATGGCGGTTTACGCCCATGGGCCTCAAGTCGCCTTTGGGTCTTGGGCCTTCAGTAAGCTTGCTTCGTGAACCGTCATCTTCAACAAATTCCTAGGCCTTCTTGTTATGAACCGCTAGTGGTATGACCCACCCGGCCCCTCCTGGCGGGTCATACCCAATAGCTATTGATATGTCTCCAATGTATCTACTTTTCCAAACACTTCTGCCCTTGCTTTGGACTCTAACTTGCATGATCTGAATGAAACTAACCCGGACTGACGCTGTTTTCAGCAGAACTGCCATGATGTTGTTTTATGTGAAGAAAAGAACATTTCTCGGAATGTCCTGGAAATCCACGGAGGCACTTTTTCGAATTAATAAGAATTTTTGGCAAAAGAACTAATACCAGGGGCCCCACAACCTGTCCACAAGATAGGGGGCGTCCCCCTAGGGCGCGGCCCCCTATCTTGTGGGCCCCCTGGACCTCCTCCGACCTCAACTCCAACTCCATATACTCCGTCTCGGGGAGAAAAAAATCAGAGAGAAAGTTTCATCGCGTTTTACGACACGGAGTCGCCGCCAAGCCCTAATCTCTCTCGGGAGGGCTGATCTGGAGTCCGTTCGGGGCTCCGGAGAGGGGGATTCGTCACCGTCGTCATCATCTACCATCCTCCATCACCAATTTCATGATGCTCACCCCCGTGCGTGAGTAATTCCATCATAGGCTTGCTGGACGGTGATGGGTTGGATGAGATTTACCATGTAATCAAGTTAGTTTTGTTAGGGTTTGACCCCTAGTATCCACTATGTTCTGAGATTGATGTTGCTATGACTTTGCTATGCTTAATGCTTGTCACTAGGGCCCGAGTGCCATGATTTCAGATCTGAACCTATTATGTTTTCATGAATATATGTGTGTTCTTGATCCTATCTTGCAAGTCTATAGTCACCTATTATGTGTTATGATCCGACAACCCCGAAGTGACAATAATCGGGATACTTCTCGGTGATGACCGTAGTTTGAGGAGTTCATGTATTCACTATGTGTTAATGCTTTGGTCCGGTTCTCTATTAAAAGGAGGCCTTAATATCCCTTAGTTTCCGCTAGGACCCCGCTTCAAAGGGAGGGTAGGACAAAAGACGTCATACAAGTTCTTTTCCATAAGCACGTATGACTATTTACGGAATACATGCCTACATTACATTGATGAATTGGAGCTAGTTCTATATCATCCTATGTTATAACTATTGCATGAGGAATAGCATCCGGCATAATTATCCATCACTGATCCATTGCCTACGAGCTTTTCATATATTGTTCTTCGCTTATTTACTTTTCCGTTGCTACTGTTACAACTACTACAAAAACCCCAAAACATTTATCTTTACTTTTGCTACTATTACCTTTATTATCATACCACTTTTGCTACTAAACACTTTCCTGCAAATACTAAGTTATCCAGGTGTGGTTGAATTAACAACTCAACAGCTAATACTCAAGAATATTCTTTGGCTCCCCTTGTGTCAAATCAATAAATTTGGGTTGAATACTCTACCCTCGAAAGCTGTTGCGATCCCCTATACTTGTGGGTTATCAAGACTAATTTCTGGCGCTGTTGCCGGGGAGCGTAGCTCTATTCTCTGAGTCGCTTGGGATTTATATCTGTTGATCACTATGAAGAACCTGAAAGATGATTGAACTACTATTTTGCCCTCAACTACGAGGGGAGGTAAGGAACTGCCATCTAGCCTTGCACTAGATTCTCATTCCGTTATTAGTAAGCTTGCGACACCTAAACCTTCTACTGCTATGAATTCTGATATGTCGCATGTTATTGATGATGCCACTTCTGCTATGCATGATGAAACTACTTCTGTGCGTGATACTACTTTGCCATTAGGTGAATTTCTTGATGAACAACTTGCTAGAGTTAGGGGGAATGAAAATATTGGAGAACCTATTGTTGATGATAGTGATGATGAAGGTTCCCCCAATGATTATGTATTACCTATTGTTCCTAAGGGTTATGTTATGAATGAAGCAGCTGCTATGGAAATTCTTGCTTGCAATGATAGAAATGATCTTAAGAAATTATTAGCTAAATGGAAGCAGCAGTCTCTTAATGCTAGAATGAAACCCGATCCTGCTTTTGCTACTTCACCTATCTGTGTTACTGATAAGGATTATGAATTCTCTGTTGATCCTGATATTATTACTTTAGTTGAATCTGATCCTTTTTATGGCCTTGAATCTGAAACTGTTGTGGCACATCTTACCAAGTTGAATGATATAGCCACCCTGTTTACTAATGATGAGAAGTCTCGCTATTTATACATCCTTAAGATATTTCCGTTCTCATTAAAGGGTGATTCTAAGACTTTGTATAATTCTCTTGCTCCTGGTTGTGTGCGTAGTCCCCAGGATATGATTTATTACTTCTCTGCTAAATATTTCCCTGCTCATAAGAAACAAGCTGCCTTGCGGGAAATATATAATTTTGTGCAAATCAAAGAAGAGAGTCTCCCACAAGCTTGGGGGAGGCTTCTCCGGTTACTTAATGCTTTGCCTGATCATCCTCTTAAGAAAAATGAAATACTTGATATCTTTTATAATGGACTAACCGATGCTTCCAAGGACTACTTAGATAGTTGTGCTGGTTGTGTTTTCAGGGAAAGAACAGTCGACGAAGCTGAAATACTATTGAATAATATGTTGACTAATGAAAATAATTGGACTCTCCCCGAGCGAATTCCTGAAGTAATTCTTGAACCAATTGAGCCAACTCCTGAGCCTATTCCTAAACCCACTCCGAGGAAGAGATGTGTTTTATTTCTCAGTCCTGAAGATATGCAAGAGGCAAAGAAATCAATGAAATAAAAAGGTATTAAAGCTGAAGATGTTAAGAATTTACCACCTATTGAAGAAATACATGGTCTTAATATACCTCCTCAAGAACCACATTGTCTTGATAACCCAACACACGTAGTAAAGGTAAATTCTCTCTATAGATATGATAAAGTTGAAGTACCCTCTACTAAATTTCATAGCCCATGCTTAGATGAATTTGATGACTTTATGGCTAGACAAGAAAGTTTTAATGCTTATGTTGGTAGAAAGTTAAAGAATAATGCTTTCGAGATAGGATGCGTAGGTGATAATCTGGCTAGAGCTAAAGATGAACTTCACCGCGTTAGCAAATATGCTTCTATGGTTGCTACTCAAGCTGAGCAAGTACTTGAAGTTCAAAATGATTTGCTTGAGGAATTAAATAATAAAAATGACTTTGCGGTTAGAGTGGCTACTATAACTGGTAGAATGACTCGGGAACCTTTGTATCCTGAAGGCCACCCTAAGAGAATCGAGCAAGATTCTCACAGAAATAATTTAGAGGCACCTAGTTCTTCTAGAAAGAAGAAGAAGAAAAACGGTAGAACTTTGCATGCTTCTAGTGAACCTACTGTAGACACACCTGAGAATTCCAATGATATTTCTATTTCTGATGCTGAAACACAATCAGGTGATGAACATGAACCTAGTGATAATGTTAATGATAATGTTCATGTTGATGCTCAACCTAGCAAAGACAATGATGTAGAGATTGAACCTGCTGTTGATCTTGATAACCCACAATCAAAGAATCAACGTTATAATAAGAGAGATTTTGTTGCTAGGAAGCACAGTAAAGAAAAAGAACCATGGGTTCAGAAACCCATGCCCTTTCCTCCTAAACCATCCAAGTCAAAGGATGATGAGGATTTTGAGCGCTTTGCTGAAATGATTAGACCTATTTTCTTACGTATGCGCTTAACTGATATGCTTAAAGTAAATCCTTATGATAAGTATATGAAGGATATCATCACAAATAAAAGAAAGATACCAGAAGCTAAAATTTCCACCATGCTTGCTAATTACACTTTTAAGGGTGGAATACCAAAGAAACTTGGAGATTCGGGTGTTCCAACTATACCATGCTCCATTAAAAGAAATTATTTTAGAATTGCTTTATGTGATCTTGGAGCCGGTGTTAGTGTTATGCCTCTCTCTTTATATCGTAGACTTGAATTGAATAAGTTGACACATACTGAAATATCTTTGCAAATGGCTGATAAATCAACTGCTATACCCGTCGGTATTTGTGAGGATGTGCCTGTTGTGGTTGCAAATGTCACTATTTTAACGGACTTTGTTATTCTTGATATCCCCGAGGACGATAGTATGTCTATTATCCTTGGTAGACCTTTTCTTAATACTGCAGGGGCTATTATTGATTGCAACAAAGGCAATGTCACTTTTCATGTTAATGGTAATGAGCATACGATACACTTTCCGAGGAAACAATCTCAAGTTCATAGCATCAATTCTATTGAAAAAGTTCCAACTATCATTTTTGGAGGTTTTGAATTTCCTCTCCCTACTGTCAAGAAAAAGTATGATATTCTTATTGTTGGGGATTTTCATATCCCGGTTGAGGTAACTTAGTGTTATTCGAAATTTCTTCGGTTCCCTGTTATTCGGAATGAGTTTGTTAACAAGACTTGATCAACCTTGTTAGTGGGTTCATTTTGATGATCACGAGATGGATGAAACTAGAAGGCACAACCTTCTATACCCTCCTTTTACTTTCTGTTATTTAGAATAAATAAAGCAAAAATAGAATTATCCATCTGTTTTCTGAAATATCCGTGCATTAAAATAGTCCGAAAATAAAAGTGCTCCAAATGCCTTGCAAATTTAGTATGATTTTTTTCTAGAATATTTGAGGATTTTAGGCACTGAAAACACTGCAGGAGGGGCAAGCACCAGGCCACGAGAGAAGAGGGCGCCCCCCTGTAAGGCGCGCCCCCTGTCTCGTGGGCTCCTGGTGGCTCCCCTCCACTTATGCCAGCACCCACAAACTTCATCTTCTACCCAAAAAAATCCTCATCCAGCTCAAGCACGAGTTCTAGCTCGCTTTGCTGCGATTTTCGATCTCTTAGCTCAAAGCTCCATTCGCAAAACTGCTTTGGGAGATTGTTGCTTGGTATGTGACCCCTCCATTGGTCCAATTAGTTTTTGTTCTAGTGCTTTATTCATTTTAAATTTTTGCTGCATAGGTGACCATGTTCTTTAGCTTGCATGTTAAACTTTTGAGGTCCCAAGCAATTCCAATGCATGATATAGGCTCTAGGCACTTGTAGTAGTTGCTATCAATCTTGTTTAGTTTTATTCACTTTTATTTTGAAGTTACTAAAATTTCAGAAATTTTCAGAAAAAGAAATATGCTTAGAAGAATGTACCAAGTAGGTTCCTCGGCAAAGAAAGGGCCAAGTTTGCTATACGTGAACAAGATGTTAATTTGCCAAGGGACGCAAATGTACGGGCTTGTGAGTGGCCATCCGATGATTTTATGGTCGAAGCAGGCTTCAAGGAGGAATTTGATGCGTATGTGCGTAATGCCGAGCTAGAGGACTTCTTACAAGATAAGTGTCCTCAATATTATCAATTGACTGATTCCTTTGTGCGGAGGTTCGAATATATTTCTGCGCGTAATTCCCCTAGTGTCATGTTTGATATTTATGATACATCTTATACCATGGATTTAGAGGATTTCACAACTGCTTGCAAACTCCCGCAGTGGGGTAATATTAATGATCCTCCCAAATCTGAATTTAGAGATTTTCTTGCTAGTATTACTGTGGGAGAATCTAGGGATGTAGCACAAGCTACCATAGGGAGCACTCATTTTCCTGCTATACATTACTTTGCTCTCTTTATTGGTAGATGCATTAATGGTAAGGACGAAGTATGTCACATGTGTGCCCCTGATCTTTGTGTCCTCAAGAGTGCTGTGTCAGGTTATAAAGGTTATAACTTCGGGGCAATAGTTGCATGTAGGTTGCAGAATAATAGTAGAAGGGGAGATTTCTTTGGAGGAATTTATGCAACCCGTGTGGCTAATTTTCTTAATATAGCTCCACGAGAGGGGGATATGATTGTACCTCCTGTTTATTTTGATAAAGAAGCTATGTTTGATCATCATTTTCTTGAGAGGAATGAACAATTCCTCCATTATCGACTAATCTATGACAGACGCAACGTCGTCCCTGTTACTCTTCCTGCTCCCTACCTTTTTGATTATCATGCAAAAGGAAGATATGTTGTCACCAGGGAAGAAGCAACTGAATATGAGAGGGGAATGGAGGCAGCTCACCAACACGCTGCTGCTCAGGAGGCGGTCGCCTCTGCATATCAGTCAGGCGGTCATTGGTATTAAACCAACTTAGGCCAAAAGCCTAAGCTTGGGGGAGTACGTATTTCTCACCGACTTTACATTCATGTTCACACACTAGTCGTCGGTGCTCATACTCTTTCATTGTATTATCCATGCTAGTTTAAATTTCTTTTTCTAGTTTTCTTCTTGTGTGTTTGATAAACCTTAAGAAAAACCAAAAAAATTAGTTAGTTTAATTTCCATGCTTGTAGTAGGAATTAAAATGAAAACCCAAAAAGATTTCTCGTTCTTCTTTTACTTGTTGGGAGCTTTCCCGTGTAAATAGTTTTATTTTCTTTTCTTTCTTTTGGGGGTCGAGAAGACTATATTGAAAATGCTTAGTGGCTCTTATATGCATGATTGTTTATTTAATTTAGAGCCCATATTACTTGTCTTCTCTCTTGAGTTGAATGCTTGCAGATTCCAGCTTAGTCCAATGCACGTGCACTCTTATTATTATACACATCGTTCGGTTGTGCAAGTGAAAGGCAATAATGACGATATATGATGGACTTATTGGGATGAGAAAAGCTGGTATGAACTCGACCTCTCTTGTTTTTGTAAATAGGATGATTCATCATTCCTGAGTCAGCTATTATGAAGTAAACATATGTGCAATGACATTTAGAGATTATAGTTACTTGTGCCATGCTTGATTAGCTATGAGTTATAATGGTTTACCTTGCGTGCCAACATGCTATTAGAATGATTATGATGTGGTATGATGGGATGGTATCCTCCTTTGAATGAATTGAGTGACTCGACTTGGCACATGTTCACGCATGTATTTGAATCAAATCAACACAGCCTTCACGATATTTATGTTCATGGTGGATTATATCCTACTCATGCTTGTACTCGGTGTGAATTAATTTTAATGCATGTTTACGACTGTTGTCGCTCTCTCAGTTGGTCGCTTCCCAGTATTTTGCTAGCCTTCACCTATACTAAGCGGGAATACTGCTTGTGCATCCAAACTCCTTAAACCCCAAAGTTGTTCCATATGAGTCCACTATACCTAACTATATGCGGTATTTGCCTGTCGTTCCAAGTAAATTTGTATGTGCCAAACTCCAAACCTTCAAATGAAATTCTGTTTTGTATGATCGAGCAGCTCATGTTACAACTAGGGCTGCCTATATCTTCCATGCTAGGTGGGTTATTCTCAAGAGGAGTGGACTCCGCTCCTCATTCACGAGAAAGGGCCGGTAACCGGGATGCCCAGTCCCATGATCCAAAAAGATCAAAGCAAATCAAAATAATTAAAAAAAACTCCCCCAGGGCTGTTGTATGTTGCAGGCACTCGTTGTTTCAAGCAAGCCCTGGATTGATGCTTGTTGGTGGTTGGGGGAGTATAAACCTTTACCATTCTGTTTGGGAACTGCCTATAATGCATGTAGTATGGAAGATACATCCATCTCATAGTTGTTGCGTTGACAGCGAAAGTATGCCACTCAAAATGTTATTCAATCTCTATTTTAAAATCGAGCTCTGGCACCTCTACAAATCCCTGCTTCCCTCTGTGAAGGGCCTATCTATTTACTTTTATGTTGAGTCATCATCCCTTCTTATTAAAAAGCAGCCGCTGGAGAGCACACTGTCATTTGCATTCATTATTTTTGGTTTATATTGGTTATGACTTGACTGGATCTCTTTTACCATGAATTACAATGTTTAGTCAGTCCTTGATCTTTAAAGGTGCTCTGCATTTATGTTTTGCGGTCTCAGAAAGGGCTAGTGAGATACCATTTTGTTATATCATGTTATAATTATTTTGAGAAAGTGTTTTCATCCGAGTTTTATTATTATGGCTCGCTAGCTGATTATGTTATTGATATGAGTAATTGTGAGATCTATGTGTTATTGTGAGTATGGTTAGTTCATAATATTTGCTGAAACTTGAATGTTGGCTTTTCATGTTACAACAACAAGAGCAAACAGAGTTTGTAAAAGTTTTCCTTTATCACTTTCAGTTTATCAACTAAATTGCTTGAGGACAAGCAAAGGTTTAAGCTTGGGGGAGTTGATACGTCTCCAATGTATCTACTTTTCCAAACACTTTTGCCCTTGCTTTGGACTCTAACTTGCATGATTTGAATGAAACTAACCCGGACTGACGTTGTTTTCAGCAGAACTGCCATGATGTTGTTTTATGTGAAGAAAAGAAAAGTTCTCGGAATGTCCTAGAAATCCACGGAGGCACTTTTTCGAATTAATAAGAATTTTTGGCGAAAGAATTAATGCCAGGGGGCCCACAGCCTATCCACGAGACAGGGGGCGCCCCCCAGGGCGCGGCCCCCTATCTCGTGGGCCCCCTGGACCTCCTCCGACCTCAACTCCAACTCCATATATTCCGTCTCGGGGGAAAAAAAATCAAAGAGAAAGTTTCATCGCGATTTACGACACGGAGCCACCGCCAAGCCCTAATCTCTCTCGGGAGGGCTGATCTGGAGTCCGTTCGGGGCTCCGGAGAGGGGGATTCGTCACCGTCGTCATCATCAACCATCCTCCATCACCAATTCATGATGCTCACCGCTGTGCGTGAGTAATTCATCGTAGGCTTGCTGGACGGTGATGGGTTGGATGAGATTTACCATGTAATCAAGTTAGTTTTGTTAGGGTTTGATCCTTATCATCCACTATGTTCTGAGATTGATGTTGCTATGACTTTGCTATGCTTAATGCTTGTCACTAGGGCCCGAGTGCCGTGATTTCAGATCTGAACCTATTATGTTTTCATGAATATATGTGTGTTCTTGATCCTATCTTGCAAGTCTATAGTCACCTATTATGTGTTATGATCCGACAACCCCGAAGTGACAATAATCGGGATACTTCTCGGTGATGACCATAGTTTGAGGAGTTCGTGTATTCACTATGTGTTAATGCTTTGGTCCGGTTCTCTATTAAAAGGAGGCCTTAATATCCCTTAGTTTCTGCTAGGACCCCGCTTCAAAGGGAGGGTAGGACAAAAGACGTCATACAAGTTCTTTTCCATAAGCACGTATGACTATTTACGGAATACATGCCTACATTACATTGATGAATTGGAGCTAGTTCTATATCACCCTATGTTATAACTATTGCATGAGGAATCGCATCCGGCATAATTATCCATCACTGATCCATTGCCTACGAGCTTTTCATATATTGTTCTTCGCTTATTTACTTTTCCGTTGCTACTGTTACAACTACTACAAAAACCCCAAAACATTTATCCTTACTTTTGCTACCGTTACCTTTATTATCATACCACTTTTGCTACTAAACACTTTGCTGCAGATACTAAATTATCCAGGTGTGGTTGCATTGACAACTCAACTGCTAATACTCAAGAATATTCTTTGGCTCCCCTTGTGTCGAATCAATAAATTTGGGTTGAATACTCTACCCTCGAAAGCTGTTGCGATCCCCTATACTTGTGGGTTATCAAGACTAATTTCTGGTGCCATTGCCGGGGAGCATAGCTCTATTCTTTGAGTCACTTGGGATTTATATCTGTTGATCACTATGAAGAACCTGAAAGACGATCGAACTACTATTTTGCCCTCAACTACGAGGGGAGGTAAGGAACTGCCATCTAGCCTTGCACTAGATTCTCCGTCCGTTATTAGTAAGCTTGCGACACCTAAACCTTCTACTGCTATGAATTCTGATATGTCGCATGTTATTGATGATGCCACTTCTGCTATGCATGATGAAACTACTTCTGTGCGCGATACTACTTTGCCATTAGGTGAATTTCTTGATGAACAACTTGCTAGAGTTAGGGGGAATGAAAATATTGAAGAACCTATTATTGATGATAGTGATGATGAAGGTTCCCCCAATGATTATGTATTACCTGTTGTTCCTAAGGGTTATGTGTCGGTGTACTAGAGTAGGGGTACCCTAGTATCCCGAACTTGTGCACGGGCAGTCGCAGCACCCCGCGGCAAGGCTTGCCGGGTGACCGCCAAGGTCCTCCGTGGTTCCTTTGGAGCCATTCAAGAACAAAGTATTCAAGACAAGGAGGCAAGGCCCCGGCAAGAGGAGCTTGCTGGGAAGGCCAACCAAGGCATCTCAAGGAACTTGCCGCGACGCGCCACGCGTCCCGGCAAGGCCCGGTGAGCAACAAGCTTCCGGACGCGGCAAGACAACGACCGCGGCAAGGCGCTTGCCGCGGCAAGCTACCACTCTGTACCCGCGCTCCAGCACATCCACCAACGTGTCGCCCTGGGACCTTTCCAGGTGCGCGTGGCAAGAGGCTGTGCAGCCAGCAGTGCGAGGTGGCAAGCGACGCTGACAAGATTGCCATCGTGGCAAGCGGTGGCGCCCCTGACGGTCCCTTTTTGCACTGTTTGGGTGACGCAGACGGGCATTTAATGCCTTTGTCCCCTGCCGTCAGGGTTAGGTACGATACACTGTGCAGGTAGTTGTACCAACCGCAACTCTTTTCCATTTTTACCCTTGTCTACGTTGCCACCTGTCGGTGACCCCTTGAGCATATAAAAGGAGGCCCATGCGCAACGTAGAAGGGGGTCCGAGGACAGAAAACACTCACGCTCGGTCTCGTTAGCAGCTAGTGTGTACTGTAGCACTCAGCGCTCCCGCGCAAGAACTCAATAGCGTCATGAACTACCCTTGCTCCGTCCACGTCGATCCCACCACCACCGGAGCAAACGGGTGGTGCGGTAGATGCCGGCGGAAGAACGAGCGTCGACGAGGGAGCTCACGGTGCTGCCAGGTCCAAGGACAAGGCGGCGCAGACTTCGGCGTCCGTACATGCACCGCGCCCATCCCAGGAGGCGCGGGACCGACTGCGTCATGGTACTCGCGGTACCATACGTTCGTTGGACCAAGATCGAGCTGGTGGATCTCAGGGTGCTCAAGACTAGCATGCACGCCAACATGATGGCACGAGCAAGACACTGTCGCCTGGACGGGATACTGCTCCTTCTAACATAGTTAGAAGTCCGAGCATATCCCGCTCCTCGCACCGTTCGCCACTGCCACCCACCACTCCAGCAGAAGCTTTGGCACGAGCTCAACTGCTCCTGGATTACCCTCCAACGGCAAACAAGATCGATGAATGGAGGGCCACCATTCAGAGTCTCATCGGCTTCGCCAACGGCGACACTCCACGGCAGCCGAGTACATCGCAACCGCGGCAAGATTGCCAGGCACGAGCCGATGGCGACAAAACCGGTGGGGGTGCAACCACCGTGCACTCTCCACCCCGAAGGCCAAGATCGCCGACTCGTCGGATCCACCTCGACAGTGACTCCACCGCATCATCAGATCCACGAGCTCGTCGCGATCAGCGCCAAGTTCTTCACGAACGACAGCAAGAAGACGCTCGTACTCTCACTGAGCGTCGAAGAGAAGCGCGGTGTCAATCGGACCAGCGCGCTGGGCCCTCTGTCGACATGCATGCGCCAGGGGAACCAGGCGACTTGCCGTACGCGGTAGGTTGCCCTGCGTTCACTCGTGAGCTGCGGCAAGTCAAGTGGCCCAGCACGAAGAATTTTAAGCCAGACGTACCAGAGAAGTACGACGGCAAGTCGCATCCGTCGGAGTTCCTCAGCATCTACACCATCGCGGTGCAAGCTGCTGGGGGGCGGGACGACAAGATCCTTGCCAACTACTTCCCGCTGGTGCTCAAGCCCAATGTCAGGTCCTGGCTCATGCACTTGCCGGACAACTCCATATCCTCCTGGGCAGACCTATGCCATCAGTTTGTCGGCGCCTTTACAGGCGGCCACAAACCTCATGGCCAAGAGAGCGACCTTCATCTGCTTGCCCAGAAGGAAGGAGAGCCCCTGCGCAAGTACATTCAGAGATTCAGCCGTGTACAGCACAACATCCCAGATGTCCACCCTGCCGCGGTCATCAGCGTGTTCCATCAGAACGTGCGTAACCGCAGGATGCGGGAGGAGATGGCGATGTGCAAGATCAGAGACGTCAGTGAGCTATATGCCCTGGCCGACAAGTGTGCACGTGCTGAGGAAGGGAGGAAACTCCCCGGAGAGAATGCAGGAGCATGAGGATCTGACAGCGAAGATGCTGCCCCGGCAAAGAAAAACCGGCGGCGGAACAACAGGAAAAAGAAAGGCAAAGATGTGCTAGTCGTTGAGCAGTCCGGCAATGAAGGTGGCGCCAAGAACGCTGTGGCGGCCGCCTACAAGAAGGACGGCACCGACAAGCAGTACTGCAAGATCCACCGCACCAAGGGCCATGACCTCCAGAGCTGCAAGAAGGTCGAGCAGCTTGTCGAGCAGCAAAAGGCCGAATACGAGCGACGCGACAAAGAGAAGGCCCAAGAAGGTACTGGAGGATCCGGCAAGAAACGTCCCGGCCGGGGAGGACGCTGTGGCAAGGCCAAGCAGCGGCAAGGAGACAGACCTCCCCGCGGCCGCGACAAGGATGAAGATGACGACGATGATGAAGATATTGATGATGACAAGACCGGTGAGCAGGAGTTCCAGAAAGCCACAGAGGTCTTGTGCGTTGACGACGGTGCTTCTCTGCATACTTCACACCGCCAGCTCAAGCAGTGGGTGCGGGAAGTCAATGCGGCAGAACCACCCGTCGAGTCACGCAAGCCTCTGAAATGGTCCAGCACACCTATCATCTTTGATATTGAGGACCACCCTGATCGCATAACTGCGGTCGGGTGCTTGCCGATGTTGGTTTCACCAACTATCCGCAACCTCAAGGTCACTAAAATGCTAGTTGACGGCGGGGCCGGCTTGAATCTGATCTCCTCCGCGGTACTCCAGAAACTCCAGATCCCTGACAGCGAGCTCGAAGAGACCGGCACATTCCAAGGAATCAATCCGGAAAGGAGCAAGCCGAAGGGAAAGATCACGTTGCCAGTGACATTTGGCAGCGAGTTGAACTTCAGGACTGAGAGGGTCACTTTTGACGTTGCTGACTTTCCATTGCCTTACAATGGGATACTCGGCCGTCCAGCACTCGCCAAATTCATGGCAGCCTCTCACTATGCATACAACATACTGAAGATGCCAGGCCCGATAAGTGTCATCTCTGTCCCTGGCGACAAGAAGGATGCTCTTATCTGCGCCGATAAGATCTACCGGGAAGCAGCAGCCGCAGCAGATCGCAAGTCACTTGCCGCTGAAGCTCTCGGGGGGAAGAATAAGACCAAGCCCGGCAAGAGCTCTGATGCCCACTCCGGCAAGAGCACCTCTTCGGAGTGCTGCGCTACTGTCGAGGACGCACCATCGAGCTCCACCGGCAAGTGTGAGAAGACAATGGCAGCTCCACCAGAGTTCAAGAAGGTGTCCGCCAAGGAGGACGGCACTGGTGGTACCTTCACCATCAATGCCACTCTCGACCCTAAATAGGAAAGCGCGCTCGTTGCTTTCCTGCGGGCGAATGTCGACGTGTTTGCGTGGCAACCGTCTGACATCCCCAGTGTTCCCAGGAAAGTAATCGAGCACCATCTTGCCGTCTGTCCTCATGCGCGGCCTGTCAAGCAGAAGGTCAGGAAACAAGCAGTGGAGCGCCAAGAATTCATCGCAGAAGAAATCAAGAAATTGGAAGCAGCAGGCCTTGTCAGAGGATTGCTCCATCCTACAAGGTTGGACAATCCTGTAGTCGTGCGCAAGGCAAACGAGAAATGGAGGCTTTGTATCGACTTTACCGATGTTAATAAAGCTTGTCCCAAAGACCCATTTCCCTTGCCGCGCATTGACCAGATTGTTGACTCCACGGCCGGATGTGACTTGCTTTCATTTCTTGACGCATATTCAGGATACCATCAAATCTTCATGGCAGAAGAGGATGAGGAGAAGACCGCATTCATTACTCCATGTGGCACATACTGTTTCATACGGATGCCTTTCGGTTTAAAGAATGCTGGTTCAACATTTGCAAGGGTAGTTCATGACGCTTTTGAGCCACAAATGCACAGAAATGTGGAAGCCTACATGGATGACATAGTGGTCAAGAGCAAGGACAAGGCAACTCTGATTCAGGATTTAGACGAAACTTTTGCAAATCTGCGCAAGATCAACCTCAAGCTTAATCCCGAGAAGTGTGTGTTTGGAGTCCCCTCCGGCAAGCTTCTCGGGATCTTCGTGTCTCAGCGAGGAATTGAAGCCAATCCCGACAAGATCAAGGCCATTGAGCAGATTGAAGCACCAAAGCGCGTCAAGGATGTACGAAGACTTGCCGGTTGCATGGCTGCTCTCAGCAGGTTTATCTCTAAGTTTGCTGAGCGCGCCCTACCGTTTTTCAAAATATTGAAAAAGGCAGGTCCAATGAAATGGACTTCGGAAGCGGAGGCTGCGCTGCAGGACTTGAAGAGATACCTGTCCTCCACTCCAACACTTGTCGCACCTAAGCCACAAGAGAAGTTGCTGCTGTATTTAGCGGCAACCAATCAAGTGGTTAGTGCTGCGTTAGTAGCGGAGAGGGAGGCGGATGATGAGCCCGCAACCACGGCAGATGCATCCAGCGACAAACAGGAGACTTCACCGACAAGCTCTGGTCCCGACAAATCGGGATCTGCGCAGGCGCATGAGGAGATACAGAAGAGAATGGTGCAGCGCCCAGTTTACTTTGTCAGTTCCCTCCTGCAGGGGGCTAGGTCAAGGTATTCTGGTGTGCAGAAATTGCTTTTCGGCCTTCTCATGGCCTCGGGAAAGCTGCGCCATTACTTCCAAGCACATGAGATCACAGTTGTCACTCGTTTTCCGCTGAAGAGGATACTGCAGAATCCAGAAGCAACAGGCAGGATTGTCGAGTGGGCACTGGAACTATCAAGCTTTGGCCTCAATTTTGAGAGCACTTCAACTATCCAAAGCAGAGCATTGGCAGAATTCATAGCAGAGTGGACGCCAACACCAGATGAAGAAATTCCAGAAACGAGCATCCCCGTCAAGGAAGCAAGCAAAGAGTGGCTGATGTACTTTGATGGTGCCTTCTCGCTGCAAGGCGCCGGTGCGGGCGTGCTACTTGTTGCGCCCACCGGAGAGCACCTCAAGTACGTAGTCCAGATGCACTTTCCCAAGGAGCAAGCAACAAACAATACCGCAGAGTATGAAGGTTTGCTTGCCGGTCTCAGGATTGCAGCAGACCTTGGGATCAAGAAGCTCATTGTCAGGGGTGACTCGCAGCTTGTCGTCTGCCAGGTGAACAAGAATTATCAGAGTCCGTTGATGGAAGCTTACATTGATGAAGTGAGAAAGTTAGAAGAGCACTTTGACGGCCTACAGATGGAACATGTTCCAAGAGCTCAGAACGACATTGTCGATGGCCTGTCAAAGTGCGCCGCACTTAAGTTACCTGTGGAACCAGGAATCTTTGTGCTCAAACTGACTCAACCGTCTGTAACGCCATCAACTGGACAGAGCAAGAAGAGGAAGTTGATTTCTGGTGACTATTTTCCGGCAGAGCTCCCCGAAGCCGCCGCCAAGAAGGTCCCCAAGATCGACACCAAGGGTGCTGAGGAGCAGTCTGCTCCGGCAAGCCCTAGGGTTTGTTCCGTTGAAGCAGATGCTCCTGACAAGTTTTGCTCCGGCAAGCTTGCCGGGGAACGTCAAGCTCCGGCTGAGCCGCAGGCTCTCGCCGTAGAAGCGGATGTTCCCGCAGCAGCATATGTGCCTTTAGTCCTTGTTGTCGAGCCGCAAGCTCCAGCATGGGCACAGTAGATTGTCCGTTTCCTTCAGATAGGAGAACTTCCCGAAGAGCAAGAAGAAGCGGAAAGAGTAGCCCGGCAGTCGAGTATGTACCAGTTTGTCGACAACACACTGTACAGAAGAAGACTCAACGGTGTGAAATTGAAGTGTATTCACCGGGAAGATGGACAAAAGCTGTTGGCGGAGATACATGGAGGCATATGTGGTCACCACATTGGCGCAAGAGCGCTGGCCGGCAAAGCATTCTGGCAAGGTTTCTTTTGGCCGACAGCCCTCTAGGATGCAACTGCACAAGTAACCAAGTGTGAAGCGTGCCAGTTCCATTCCAAGCAGATACACCAGCCAGCTCAAGCTCTCCAGACGACCCCTTTATCCTGGCCATTTTCAGTCTGGGGGCTCGACATCCTCGGCCCCTTTCCCCGAGCTGTCGGGGGCTTTGAGTACTTGTACGTTGCAATCGACAAGTTCACAAAGTGGCCGGAAGTGGAAGCAGTGAGGAAGGTGACAGCACAGTCAGCAGTCAAGTTCTTCAGGTCGATTGTTTGCCGCTTCGGGATTCCCAACAGGATCATCACCGACAACGGCACGCAATTCACGAGCCGCACCTTCATGCAGTACGTCCAAGATCTTGGCGCCAAGGTCTGCTTCGCTTCTGTTTCTCATCCGAGAAGCAACGGTCAAGCGGAGAGGGAAAATGCTGATGTGCTGCGCGGGCTCAAGACCAGGACTTTCGATAGGCTGCGCAAGTGTGGAAAGAACTGGATCGAGGAGCTGCCGGTGGTTCTTTGGTCGCTCAGAACGACGCCAAATCGAGCCACTGGCCAGACACCTTTCGCTCTAGTCTATGGAGCAGAGGCAGTTCTCCCCACGGAACTCGTATACGGGTCGCCTCGAGTGCTCGCTTATGATGAGCTTGAGCAAGAGCAGCTGCAACAAGATGACGCGCTGCTCCTTGAGGAAGACCGTCTTCAGGCCGCTGTACGAGCTGCTCGATACCAGCAAGCTTTGCGCCGCTACCATAGCCGCAAAGTTAATGCCAGAAGTCTTGAGGAAGGCGACCTTGTTCCTCGGTGCGTTCAGTCCGCCAAGAATTCCAACAAGTTGACGCCAAAGTGGGAAGGCCCTTACCGGGTGAAACGAGTCACTAGGCCTGGCGCTGTCCGCCTTGAGACCGAAGATGGCACTCCGGTGAGCAAGTCCTGGAATATTGAGCATCTTCGTAAGTTTTACCCGTAAGGCGCGGTTGCCGGAACCTGTTCCGGCAACTACCTTTTGTACAAGTCTTGCCGCTGTTTCATGTAATCCTTTGTACAAAGCCGGGCGCAGATCCCGTGCATAAATAAAGCTCATGTGCTCCGCACATCTTGTCAATTTCATGCTTTCTATTTTTTGCATGTGTTATCTGACACTTTGTGCAGCACCTACCCCCGGTAAGCAATAACGAGTCATGAGGCTCCATATCTTTATTTTCTCTTCTTTCTTTTTCTCAAAGAAAGGAAGGTTCCCTCACCCACAAGTTTGCCGGGGGGAAAGGAGAACATAATGGTGTGGACCAGGCGTCGTTCAAGAAAGTTTCGCCTTACCGGGACGCAAACGACAGAAAAGCTAAGTTGCCAAAGTTTGAGCAATTAGTTTTAAATTTTTTAAGTTATCTTCCTTGAACGACCGTGCTTTGTATGGAAAACCTGTGCGCGGAGGAACCAATTCGTAACTAGTTGCGCCCTTACTTTGTTTCGAGTCCGCTCAACAACTTAAGTGAGCTGCGGCTAGTTGCGACAAGGTTTCTTGTCGGTAGCGGCACCGCCAGCAGGCTGCTGACATCCCGCACTCAGCGCTCGCAGCTAAGGCGCCTGCACCGGCAAGTTCCCTAAAAGCATAGGGCAAAAACATACAAAGGAAGGAATCAAGTAAAGGAAATAACATAGCGATCGATATCCAAAATAAAGTTATATTACAAGATAGCTTGTCGCAGCTCTAATAGATTGTTCTCGTAACATGACCAGCAGCGACAAGAAAAGGAGAAAACGGGCGGCCTAATCTACGCGATCGCCCTCAACCCTCTTGATCTCGCTCACCTTGTCCACAATGGGTGCGACAAGGGTCTTGAGCGCTTCCAGATCAGCATCCGGCAGCAGCTTCTTGAGGACATTGGTGAGGTTGAGGCCCGGGTTGCGGAAGGCCACCTTCACCAACACCTTTTGAAGAACTCCTGCGCAGATTGTGCGCGACTCGTCGGCCAGCTGCTTTGGGATCCTTTCCTGGAGTCGCTGGAGGGCCGTCGCCACGCCTTTGAAGAACAAGCTGAGCTTGGCGCTCGGTTGGAGGTTCTCATCGGAGGGATACCCGAAATCCTCCATCCCCAGCTGCGCCAGCTCCCTGTCGATGGCTGCGGCAACATCCACGAGACCCTCCGTCCAGTGCTCCACATTCTCCCTGAAGGTGTTCTGGGTGGCAGCAGCACTCGCCAGCAACGCCTCGTCGGCCTTGATCTGCTTCTTCAAGGCTGCCTCCTGCTCCCTGGCGCCGTCCAGTGTCTTGGTCAAAGTAGCCAGCTTCAACTCAAGATCTGTGTTGGAGTCCTTGGCGGCGCTGAGCTCTTTGCCCTTCTCGGCGAGACTACCCTGCAGCTCGCCAAGGGTGTAGGCGTCCTTCTCGCGCTCGCGCTTGAGCGCGGCAAGCTCTTCGTCCCTCGCCTTGAGATCGGCCTCCAGCTGCGCCACCTTCGTCTCCAGCTCCTTCTTGGCGACCTCGGCAGCTGCGGCAGCATCCTCTGCTTCCTTGAGAGCCCCGCCAAATGTTTGCTCGCGCGCCGCAAGCTCCTCCTCGTGGCTGTCAAGGTTAACCTTCCGCTGCGCCAACTCGCCTTCCCGCGCAAACAGCTCCTGGGCGGCAAGCCGCTGTTGCTCTTCAGCTTCGGCCTTCTTGAGGAGGAAGGCTTTCCGCTCCTCGGCGAGTTGCGCCCGCTCCTCTACCAGAGACCGGAGAGCTTCCTGGTTGCGACCCCGGAGCTCCTCCGCGTACTTCTCGATGTCCACTCCCGCCTTCGCGACAAGCGCTTCTCGGGATTCCAGCTTGGCCTGCCGAGCGCGGTAGAGTGACACCAGTTTCCGCAGCAGCTGCTCCTCCTCAGACTCGCCGCTGTTGCTGCTCGGCGCGTCAACCAGCGTCAGCCCAGCGGAGGCGAGCACCTCTCCATCAAAGGTTTCTCCTTCGACCGGCGCCCTGGAGCTTGACGCCCAGGGGAGCTTGATGAAGATGCCATCGCCGGCCTTCAAATAGGCGCCGGGCTGGGGCTCCTCGGAGCCTGACGCTGCGGCAGCGGCGGAGGGATCGGCGGTCGGTGTAGCGCCTGACGCTCCTGCGGCCTCGGGGCCGTCAGTGCGATCGCCAGACCCCTCGCCAGCTCCTGCGGCGCCAGCTTTGGCGGCCTCTTCGCCGGCGGGATAATCAGCGTCAGTTGCTTCTTCGGTGGCAGCGGCGTCGTTGGTATTGCCGCGCGCATTCTCCTCGCCGGCAACCTCGGTCTCCATCGGTTCCATGACAGGTGGATCTGAAGGCCGAAAGAGGGAGAAAAGTCAAGCAAATATCCAAAAAGAAAATCAGAAGAAGAAGAACCCAAGGGAAGTTTTCAAGCAAGAGGATTACCCGTACTGGGTTCTGCAGTCACGGTCTCCACCACCGGAGGGTCGATGGTGCTGTCCCTTGCCGGAGAACTCTCCCTTGCCGGAGAACGCTCCCTTGCCGGGGAACCCTCCCTTGGCGGTGTAGTCGAAGCCGATGTCATGTCGGGGGTGGCTTCCGGGCGCTCCTGGTGAGGCTGCTCTGCTCCTACACAAACCAATAGTTAGATATCAGCAAAAAGAAAGAGCACCCATGCGCGCCCAACAGCGGGAAGTAAACCATATACTTACGCTGGGGGCTGCACTGGGGGCTGCTTTGGGGAATGGTTGCCGGGTCCAGCAAGGTGGTCTCGGGCGCACCCCCTGCTGTCACAATGGGTTCGTCCTCGATGACAATCACTGGGACCTTGGCTCTCTTCGCCGCTCTCTGGGCCAGAGTCCTGAAAAGGAATGAGTTCAGAGTAAAGCAAATCAGATACAAGGCAAAACAGCAAGAATTGAAGAACTACAAGTACAGCAAAGAATCTTACTCTTCTTCTTCCTCGTCGGAGCTGAGCGCGGAGAGGTCGAAGTCCGGCCCACCTTCTGCGCGACGAGGCGGAGGAGTGGGTTCCCTTAACCGCTTGGCGAGGGCAGCGGCAGGAGCAGAAGCTGAGGTCCGGGAGGACCCCGCTCCAGTTGCCGCAGTGGCGTGAGGCACTTTCGCGGCAAGAGTGCTTGTCACGGTGGAGCGTGTCGCGCGGCGCGGCGGCTGTTGACCCCTCTGCCGCCCTGCTACGTCCCCAACCTTGCGGAGACGCCTTCTTGGTGGAGCTGGGGGCTCTGCTTGCGGCGGGCTATCTGAAGATGAGGAGGAAGAGGAGTCGGTCTCCGACGAGCCGCTCGCACCCTCGGCGGGCTCGCTCGACTCGGCTTCAGGCTCGGCAAGCTCTCCCTCGCCGGCAAACTCCTCTCGCTCGGCAAGGCTTGCCGCCTCTGCTGCCTCTGCCTCCTCCACGGTGAATCCAAACTCGCCCGCGGCAGCGGCTGCCGCCGCCTCTTCCGCCCTAGTGGCGATGCACTGCATCTCCGCATCGGTGGTGTCGCGGGTGAGGCTTTTCTGTTCATCAGCGCGGACCGCCACTTCTACCAAGCCGTCGAAGAACTCCTGCACGACATCGTCTACAGGCTCTTGCCAAGTTGGGACAATTCCATGCGAATCGCACAGCGGCATCATTGCACGGATGCGGTCGAGCGAGGAGTTGTTGCATAGTGGAACGACACCCTTCGGCAACCTGAACCATTCGGGATGTTGAGGGTCGTGCTTGAACAATTCCTTGAGCATCGCGTCCAATTCCAGGACAGTGAAGTTGAAGTTGAGGCCCGGGCGCAGCCTCATGATGTCCGCCACACCCCCGAACTCCCAGGCGGGTCTCCTCCTCTCCTGCAGGGGGGCGATGCGGCGGCGATGGAAATCTGCGCCAACAGCGCCTACAGTTAGCCCGGCAAGCCTGAGGCGTAGAATCCGGGTGATGGCAATCTTCAGCCTATCATCTTCCGGGGCCACGCTGCTCCAATCATTGCCGCGTGCTACTGGGGCTTGTCGCTGGGCGGTAAACGGCTGCGGGTTCTCCTCGACAATCCAGCACCAGTCTGCTCTCCATTCCTCCCACTTGCCGCGGAGCTCTCCCTCCAGATAAGCTTCCTTCTTGCCGGCTCTCGAGATCCAAGTGATTCCGCCGGATAAAGGCTCTCCTCTCTCGACTCGGGGCATAAAGAAGTGGCGGAAAATAGCTACATTTGGATGGACTCCGACAAAGTTTTCGCAGAGGTGTGCGAAAACTGACATGGTCAGAACGACATTGGGGGTGAAGTCAAGGAGGTGGAACCCGTAGGTGTTCATAATGTCGCAGAAAAATTCAGAGAAAAGCGGGCGGAGCCCGCAGTAGAAGAACAGCGCGAAGAAGGGATATCCATTCGGAGCTCGTTCCGAGGCGGCGGCGGAGAGTAACTTCGTGTGCGGATGCGCTCGCGTCTCCATCGACCAGAAGAGGTAGTAGTACTCCCTCAGCTCCTTCGCGGCGAGCCGGGGGGGGGGGGGGAGGTTGTCCGCTCCCTTCGCAGCGCCGCGAGCCGCTGCGCCTCGGTCGACTTCACGGCCTTCCCCTTGCCGACTTTCGGAGCCATGGCGGAGGTGGTGGGGGAGATCGACGGCGTTGGTGGTGCTAGTGGCGATGGGGGGCGAAGCGCTGCTCTCTTTCGGCTTTGGGAAGAAGGGGGGAGCGGCGGAGATTTTTGAGATTGGAACAGCAACTGGCGAGATGGGCGAACTGCCCCTATTTCCCCTGCTTATAAAGAGGGAGGGGGCGAACGTTACATCTTTCTGAATAAAGAGCCACCCACGATCTCTCCCACGACACCACATTCGACGCGTGCCGTTCGGGGAGGGCGCGGTGGATACGGAGTAAGATACGGCGTAACCCGTTCCTTTGGAGCCATTCAAGAACAAAGTATTCAAGACAAGGAGGCAAGGCCCCGGCAAGAGGAGCTTGCCGGGAAGGCCAACCAAGGCATCTCAAGGAACTTGCCGCGACGCGCCACGCGTCCCGGCAAGGCCCGGTGAGCGACAAGCTTCCGGATGCGGCAAGACAACAACCGCGGCAAGGCGCTTGCCGCGGCAAGCTACCACTCTGTACCCGCGCTCCAGCACATCCACCAACGTGTCGCCCTGGGACCTTTCCAGGTGCGCGTGGCAAGAGGTTGTGCAGCCAGCAGTGCGAGGTGGCAAGCGACGCTAACAAGATTGCCATCGTGGCAAGCGGTGGCGCCCCTGACGGTCCCTTTTTGCACTGTTTGGGCAACGCAGACGGGCATTTAATGCCTTTGTCCCCTGCCGTCAGGGTTAGGTATGATACACTATGCAGGTAGTTGTACCAACCGCAACTCTTTCCATTTTTACCCTTGTCTACGTTGCCACCTGTCGGTGACCCCTTGAGCATATAAAAGGAGGCCCATGCGCAATGTAGAAGGGGGTCCGAGGCCAGAAAACACTCACGCTCGGTCTCGTTAGTAGCTAGTGTGTACTGTAGCACTCAACGCTCCCGAGCAAGAACTCAATACAATCAGACATGCAGCAGTAGGAGTATTATCTCTCCGGAGAGCTCCGAAGCTGGGTAAACCGCTCGTGTGCTTCGCCTCGATCCGCTCTTCGCGCGACCTCCGCCCCCCGCCGAACCGAAAGGGGCTCGGTCCGCCGGTCCCATTGGTGTCCGTGGATCAGTTTCCCCACGACATTATGTTATGAATGAAGCAGTTGCTATGGAAATTCTTGCTTGCAATGATAGAAATGATCTTAAGAAATTATTAGCTAAATGGAAGCAGCAGTCTCTTAATGCTAGAATGAAACCCGATCCTACGTTTGCTACTTCACCTATCTGTGGTACTGATAAGGATTATGAATTCTCTATTGATCCTAATATTATTACTTTAGTTGAATCTGATCCTTTTTATGGCCTTGAATCTGAAACTGTTGTGGCACATCTTACCAAGTTGAATGATATAGCCACCCTGTTTACTAATGATGAGAAGTCTCGCTATTTATACATCCTTAAGATATTTCCATTCTCGTTAAAGGGTGATGCTAAGACTTGGTATAATTCTCTTGCTCCTGGTTGTGTGCGTAGTCCCCAGGATATGATTTATTACTTCTCTGCTAAATATTTCCCTGCTCATAAGAAACGAGCTGCCTTGCGGGAAATATATAATTTTGTGCAAATCAAAGAAGAGAGTCTCCCACAAGCTTGGGAGAGCACACTCTCATTTGCATTCATTATTTTTGGTTTATATTGGTTATGACTTGACTGGATCTCTTTTACCATGAATTACAATGTTTAGTCAGTCCTTGATCTTTAAAGGTGCTCTGCATTTATGTTTTGCGGTCTCAGAAAGGGCTAGTGAGATACCATTTTGTTATATCATGTTATAATTATTTTGAGAAAGTGTTGTCATCCGAGTTTTATTATTATGGCTCGCTAGCTGATTATGTTATTGATATGAGTAATTGTGAGAGCTATGTGTTATTGTGAGTATGGTTAGTTCATAATATTTGCTGAAACTTGAATGCTGGCTTTTCATGTTACAACAACAAGAGCAAACAGAGTTTGTAAAAGTTTTCCTTTATTACTTTCAGTTTATCAACTGAATTGCTTGAGGACAAGCAAAGATTTAAGCTTGGGGGAGTTGATACATCTCCAACGTATCTACTTTTCCAAACACTTTTGCCCTTGCTTTGGACTCTAACTTGCATGATTTGAATGAAACTAACCCGGACTGACGCTGTTTTCAGCAGAACTGCCATGATGTTGTTTTATGTGAAGAAAAGAAAAGTTCTCGGAATGTCCTGGAAATCCACGGAGGCACTTTTTGGAATTAATAAGAATTTTTGGCGAAAGAATTAATGCCAGGGGGCCCACAGCCTGTCCACGATACAGGGGCGCCCCCCTAGGGCGCGACCCCTATCTCGTGGGCCCCCTGGACCTCCTCCGACCTCAACTCCAACTCCATATAATCCGTCTTGGGGAGAAAAAAATCAGAGAGAAAGTTTCATCGCGATTTACGACACGGAGCCACCGCCAAGCCCTAATCTCTCTCGGGAGGGCTGATCTGGAGTCCGTTCGGGGCTCCGGAGAGGGGGATTCGTCACCATCGTCATCATGAACCATCCTCCATCACCAATTCATGATGCTCACCGCCGTGCGTGATTAATTCATCGTAGGCTTGCTGGACGGTGATGGGTTGGATGAGATTTACCATGTAACCAAGTTAGTTTTGTTAGGGTTTGATCCTTATCATCCACTATGTTCTGAGATTGATGTTGCTATGACTTTGCTATGCTTAATGCTTGTCACTAGGGCCCGAGTGCCATGATTTCAGATCTGAACCTATTATGTTTTCATGAATATATGTGTGTTCTTGATCCTATCTTGCAAGTCTATAGTCACCTATTATGTGTTATGATCCGACAACCCCGAAGTGACAATAATCGGGATACTTCTCGGTGATGAACGTAGTTTGAGGAGTTCATGTATTCACTATGTGTTAATGCTTTGGTCCGGTTCTCTATTAAAAGGAGGCCTTAATATCCCTTAGTTTCTGCTAGGACCCCGCTTCAAAGGGACGGTAGGACAAAAGACGTCATACAAGTTCTTTTCCATAAGCACGTATGACTATTTATGGAATACATGCCTACATTACATTGATGAATTGGAGCTAGTTCTATATCACCCTATGTTATAACTATTGCATGAGGAATCGCATCCGGCATAATTATCCATCACTGATCCATTGCCTATGAGCTTTTCATATATTGTTCTTCGCTTATTTACTTTTCCGTTGCTACTGTTACAACTACTACAAAAACCCCCCAAAACATTTATCTTTACTTTTGCTACCGTTACCTTTATTATCATACCACTTTTGCTACTAAACACTTTGCTGCAGATACTAAGTTATCCAGGTGTGGTTGAATTGACAACTCAACTGCTAATACTCAAGAATATTCTTTGGCTCCCCTTGTGTCGAATCAATAAATTCGTGTTGAATACTCTACCCTCGAAAGCTGTTGCGATACCCTATACTTGTGGGTTATCAAGACTAATTTCCGGTGCCATTGCCGGGGAGCATAGCTCTATTCTCTGAGTCACTTGGGATTTATATCTGTTGATCACTATGAAGAACCTGAAAGACGATCGGACTACTATTTTGCCCTCAACTACGAGGGGAGGTAAGGAACTGCCATCTAGCCTTGCACTAGATTCTCCGTCCGTTATTAGTAAGCTTGCGACACCTAAACCTTCTACTGCTATGAATTCTGATATGTCGCATGTTATTGATGATGCCACTTCTGCTATGCATGATGAAACTACTTCTGTGTGTGATACTACTTTGCCATTAGGTGAATTTCTTGATGAACAACTTGCTAGAGTTAGGGGGAATGAAAATATTGAAGAACCTATTATTGATGATAGTGATGATGAAGGTTCCCCCAATGATTATGTATTACCTATTGTTCCTAAGGGTTATGTTATGAATGAAGCAGTTGCTATGGAAATTCTTGCTTGCAATGATAGAAATGATCTTAAGAAATTATTAGCTAAATGGAAGCAACAGTCTCTTAATGCTAGAATGAAACCCGATCCTACTTTTGCTACTTCACCTATCTGTGGTACTGATAAGGATTATGAATTCTCTATTGATCCTAATATTATTACTTTAGTTGAATCTGATCCTTTTTATGGCCTTGAATCTGAAACTGTTGTGGCACATCTTACCAAGTTGAATGATATAGCCACCCTGTTTACTAATGATGAGAAGTCTCGCTATTTATACATCCTTAAGATATTTCCGTTCTCATTAAAGGGTGATGCTAAGACTTGGTATAATTCTCTTGCTCCTGGTTGTGTGCGTAGTCCCCAGGATATGATTTATTACTTCTCTGCTAAATATTTCCCTGCTCATAAGAAACAAGCTGCCTTGCGGGAAATATATAATTTTGTGCAAATCAAAGAAGAGAGTCTCCCACAATCTTGGGGGAGGCTTCTCCGGTTACTTAATGCTTTGCCTGATCATCCTCTTAAGAAAAATGAAATACTTGATATCTTTTATAATGGACTAACCAATGCTTCCAAGGACTACTTGGATAGTTGTGCTGGTTGTGTTTTCAGGGAAAGAATAGTCGACGAAGCTGAAATACTATTGAATAATATGTTGACTAATGAAAATAATTGGACTCTCCCACAGCCAATTCCTGAAGTAATTCCTGAACCAATTGAGCCAACTCCTGAGCCTGTTCCTAAACCCACTCCGAGGAAGAGAGGTGTTTTATTTCTCAGTCCTGAAGATATGCAAGAGGCAAAGAAATCAATGAAAGAAAAAGGTATTAAAGCTGAAGATGTTAAGAATTTACCACCTATTGAAGAAATACATGGTCTTAATATACCTCCTCAAGAACCACATTGTCTTGATAACCTGACACAGGTAGTAAAGGTAAATTCTCTCTATAGATATGATAAAGTTGAAGTACCCTCTACTAAATTTCATAGCCCGTGCTTAGATGAATTTGATGACTTTATGGCTAGACAAGAAAGTTTTAATGCTTATGTTGGTAGAGAGTTGAAGAATAATGCTTTCGAGATAGGATGCGTAGGTGATAATCTGGCTAGAGTTAAAGATGAACTTCACCGTGTTAGCAAATATGCTTCTATGGTTGCTACTCAAGCTGAGCAAGTACTTAAAGTTCAAAATGATTTGCTTGAGGAATTAAATAATAAAAATGACTTTGCGGTTAGAGTGGCTACTAGAACTGGTAGAATGACTCGGGAACCTTTGTATCCTGAAGGCCACCCTAAGAGAATCGAGCAAGATTCTCAGAGAAATAATTTAGAGGCACCTAGTTCTTCTAAAAAGAAGAAGAAGAAAAACGGTAGAACTTTGCATGCTTCTAGTGAACCTACTGTAGACACACCTGAGAATCCCAATGATATTTCTATTTCTGATGCTGAAACACAATCAGGTGATGAACATGAACCTAGTGATAATGTTAATGATAATGTTCATGTTGATGCTCAACCTAGCAAAGACAATGATGTAGAGATTGAACGCGTTGTTGATCTTGATAACCCACAATCAAAGAATCAACGTTATGATAAGAGAGATTTTGTTGCTAGGAAGCACAGTAAAGAAAGAGAACCATGGGTTCAGAAACCCATGCCCTTTCCTCCTAAACCATCCAAGTCAAAGGATGATGAGGATTTTGAGCGCTTTGCTGAAATGATTAGACCTATTTTCTTACGTATACGCTTAACTGATATGCTTAAAGTAAATCCTTATGCTAAGTATATGAAGGATATCATCACAAATAAAAGAAAGATACCGGAAGCTGAAATTTCCACCATGCTTGCTAATTACACTTTTAAGGGTGGAATACCAAAAAAACTTAGAGATTCGGGTGTTCCAACTATACCATGCTCCATTAAAAGAAATTATGTTAGAACTGCTTTATGTGATCTTGGAGCCGGTGTTAGTGTTATGCCTCTCTCTTTATATTGTAGACTTGAATTGAATAAGTTGACACCTACTGAAATATCTTTGCAAATAGCTGATAAATCAACTGCTATACCTGTCGGTATTTTGATGATCACGAGATGGATGAAACTAGAAGGCACAACCTTCTGTACCCTCCTTTTACTTTCTGTTATATCGAATAAATAAAGCAAAAATAGTATTATCCGTCTATTCTCTGAATTATCCGTGCATTAAAAAATAGTCCGAAAATAAAAATGCTCCAAATGCCTTGCAAATTTAGTATGATTTTTTGTAGAATATTTGAGGATTTTAGGCACTGAAAACACTGCAGGAGGGGCAAGCACCAGGCCACGAGAGAGGAGGGCGCCCCCCTGTAGGGTGCGCCCCCTGTCTCGTGGGCCCCTGGTGGCTCCCCTCCACTTATGCCAGCACCCACACACTTCATCTTCTACCCAAAAAATCCCCATCCAGCTCAAGCACGAGTTCTAGCTTGCTTTGCTGCGATTTTCGATCTCTTAGCTCAAAGCTCCATTCGCAAAACTGCTTTGGGAGATTGTTGCTTGGTATGTGACCCCTCCATTGATCCAATTAGTTTTTGTTCTAGTGCTTTATTCATTGCAAAATTTTGCTGCATAGGTGACCATGTTCTTGAGCTTGCATGTTAAACTTTTGAGGTCCCAAGCAATTCCAATGCATGATATAGGCTCTAGGCACTTGTAGGAATAGTTGCTACCAATCTTGTTTAGTTTTATTCACTTTTATTTTGAAGTTACTAAAATTTCAGAAATTTTCAGAAAAATAAATATGCTTAGAAGAATGTACCAAGGAGGTTCCTCGGCAAAGAAAGGGCCAAGGTTTGCTATACGTGAACAAGATGTTAATTTGCCAAGGAACACAAATGTATGGGCTTGTGAGTGGTCATCCGATGATTTTATGGTCGAAGCAGGCTTCAAGGAGGAATTTGACGCATATGTGCGTAATGTCGATCTGGAGGACTTCTTACAAGATAAGTGTCCTCAGTATTATCAATTGACTGATTCCTTTGTGCGGAGGTTCGAATATATTTCTGCGCGTAATTCCCCTAGTGTCATGTTTGATATTTATGATACATCTTATACCATGGATTTAGAGGATTTCACAACTGCTTGCAAACTCCCGCAGTGGGGTAATATTAATGATCCTCCCAAATCTGAATTTAGAGATTTTCTTGCTAGTATTACTGTGGGAGAATCTAGGGACGTAGCCGTATTTTCAAAACCATATCTGCACGCTTGAGTCAAGTTAGGTGACCACAAAGCCGTATTTCGAAGTTTTAGCACCAAACTGAACATGCAACGCAAGTTCTATGACTACCGGTGATATTACCTCCTTCCTCTGCAATAATAGGCCGACCGATCCAGCTCTATCTCGCTCGAAGGTCGCTCGATGTTTTGGTCAGCGGTACCAATGGTGGGAGTGCCATAGTCTTGGCATGAGAGGTCGGACATGAAGGAGGTCCTTATGTCGTCGGAGCCCAACACCGTCGCCACGGGAGTAGTGCATCGTCCCATCGTCTGCGGCAAACCCTATTTGGCGCTGCAGGCGCCAGTTATAGTGCATTTTCGCTAACGGGCGCCTGCAGCGCTCCCGCACTAGGCCGACCCATCTCACATGTTTTTATTCTGGTTTAATGCGCAAAAAATGGGTGTTGGTGAGATTTGAACCCGTGACCTGTAGTGCAAGTTGCATACGCACCAGCCAACCGGGAAAGAAAACAAGTCGTGGCAATTACCTTCCTTTGCATCTTCTATACTTTGCCAAGTGGTGTTTTTTTCTTTCCTGTTATGCGTTTTTTCTGGACCGGTTTTTTGTATTGGTTTTTTCTGTTTCTTCCCTTTCATATTTTTTTCCTTTTCTCTTTACTATTTATGCACAAACTAATTCAAATTAGGTGAACTTTTTTCAAAATCGGTGAACTTTTTTCAACTTCAATAAATTTTTTGTTCAAAATTGAGAATCTTTTTGAACATCAACGAACTTTTTTTCAAAACCTGTGAACTTTTTTCCCATATGGACGAATTTGTTTACAAAACCGGTGAACTGTTTCCAAATTGGATGAACCTTTTTCCTAAATGGATGAACTTTTTTCAAATTCAATGTTTTTTTTAAAATTTGGTGATTTTATTTTCAAAAATCGATGACCATTGTTTTAAGAAAATGGTGAACTTTTTTCAAATCCGATGAACTTTTTCAAAATCAGTGAACTTTTGTCAAATCCCATGAACTTTTTTTCATTTTTGATGAACTTTTTTGTAATTCGTGAATTGTTTTCAAAATTTAACAAACTGTTTTTATTAGAATAATTGATATTTTCCATATAATTTCCAAATAACTCAAAAATCTCAATGGTATAGTAATGGCCGAGTAATAAATAGCACGGGTGCATTAGGTCTAAAGCAGTTCACGTTGAATTTTGATCGCTAGCGCTCTAAGCTGCTATGGTTAAGCTAAGCAATTACAGGCAAGTGCGGCGTGGGATTGATACCCCGTTCTGCCAATTTTAATGGTATTTTTTCGGGAAAGAAACTGTTCCTGGGCCGACCGTAGAAACGGGCCACAGAGAGCGCGCTGTAGGCTCCACTTTCACGTTCGGGCGCCTACAACACCGAACAGGAGCTCCCATCGTCCGCCGCCACGCTAGGGCTACGACCTTGCGAACAGAATGAGGGGTGGACTCTGGAGAGTCCAGCTTTTTGGATGCACGTACAAAGACAGCTCAGACCCATTAGGCCCAATTTAACAGCAGACGCCCAAAATTGTCGCCAGAGAAGCGGCCCGTCATGGTAGCACTTGTTTGTAGCGAGCAAACCGAGTGCACGTGGGCTTCACCCTTAATCAGACGACTAAAATGCTTAAAAGTGCTGATCGGACGGCTAGAAATGCTAATAGCCTGAGAGGGGAGGAAAGATGCTCAGTTATAATGTATCTAAAAACCCCAATATTCTAGAAACCCTAGGGGAGTCAACGAAAATCAATTCCAGCCACCGCAGAGTCCAGAACCACCAGATCCAATCTAGACACCATCTCGGAGGGGTTCATCATGTCCATTGGTTCCTCTTTGATGATGCGTGAGTAGTTCTTTGTAGACCTACGGGTCCAAAGTTAGTAGGTAGATGCCTTCCTCTCTCTCTCTCTCTTGATTATCAATACAATGGTCTCTTGGAGATCCATATGATGTAAGTCTTTTTGCGGTGTGTTTGTTGGGATCTGATGAACTTTGAGTTTATGATCAGATCTATGCTTTTATCCATGAAAGTTATTTGAGTCTTCTTTGATCTCTTATATACATGATTGATTACAGCCTCGTATTTCTTCTCTGATATTTGGGTTTTTTTTGCCATCTTTATCTATTTATCTTGCAATGGGAAGAGGTGCTTTGTGATGGGTTCGATCTTACGGTGCTTGATCACAGTGACAGAAGGGGACACGACACTATGTATTGTTGCTATTAAGGATAATAAGATGGGGTCTATTTCTACATAAATAGATCTTATCTACATCATGTCGTTCTTATTGCATTACTCCGTTTTTCCATGAACTTAATACACTAGATGCATGCTGGATAGCAGTCGACGTGTGGAGTAATAGTAGTAGATGCAGGCAGGAGTCGGTCTACTAATCTTGGACATGATGCCTATATAATGATCATTGCCTGGATATCGTCATGAGTATTTGAAGTTCTATCAATTGCCCAACAGTAATTCGTTTACCCACCATTTGCTATTTTTCTCGAGAGAAGCCACTAGTGAAACCTACGGCACCCAGGTCTCTTCTCATCATATTTTCCTTTGCGATCTATTTTTATTTGCTTTTATTTTCAGATTTATTAAACCAAAAATACAAAAATACCTTGCTACATTTATTTATTCCGCGATCTATTTATCCTATCTACCACAACTATCTCACGTTATCTTGCCTACTTGAGGCGCCGTACCCGAAAGGGACTGACAATCCCTTTAGCACGTTCGGTTGCGAGTACTTGTTATTTGTGTGCAGGTGCTGTTTACATGGTGTTAGGAGGTTCTCCTACTGGTTCGATAACCTTGGTCTCTTCAATGAGGGAAATACCTACCGTCTCTATACTGCATCATCCCTTCCTCTTTGGGGAAATACCGACGTAGTTCTAGCAGACATCAAAAGGAATTTCTAGCGCTGTTGCCGGGGAGGATCTTCAACATCAACCAGGTTCCTAATCACAAATCTCATTTCTTCACAATTTACATTACTTCCATTTGCCTCTCGTTTTCCTCTCCCACACTTCACAAAAATTTGCCATTTTATTCGCCCTCTTTTTCCTTCGTTGTTTTCTTGTTAGATCTGTTTTTAGTGCAATCTTGTTGTGAAGTCATCATGACTCAAGAGAACACCAAGTTGTGTGATTTCTCAAATACCAACAGCAATGATTTTATTAGCACTTCGGTTGCTCCTCCCGCCACTAGTGCAAAGTCTTGTGATATTAATACTGCTTTGCTGAATCTTGTTATGAAAGATCAATTTGCCGGTACTCCTAATGAGGATGCCGTGTCCCATCTTAACACATTCGTGGAATTATGCGATATGCAAAAGAAAAAAGATGTGGACAATGATGCTGTGAAGTTGAAATTATTTATGTTTTCTTTGCGAGATCACGCAAAAATTTGGTTTTCTTCTTTGCCTCGCAATAGTATCGATTCTTGGAACAAGTGCAAGGATGCTTTTATTACTAAATATTTTCCGCCCGCAAAAATCATTTCCCTTAGAACCCAGATCATGAAGTTCAAGCAACTTGAACATGAGCATGTTACACAATCTTGGGAAAGGATGAAATTGATGCTAAGGAATTGCCCAACTCATGGGTTAAATCTTTGGATGATCATACAAAATTCTTATGCGGGGTTGAAGTTTGTTTCTTGTAATCTTTTGGATTCAGCTGCGGGGGGGGGGGGGGTACTTTTATGGAAATTACTTTGGGTGAAGCTACTAAATTGTTAGACCATATTATGGACAATTACTCACAATGGCATACCAAAAGAGCTCCTACTAGTAAAAGGTCAATTCGGTAGAAGAAATTAATTCTTTGAGTGAAAAAGTTGATGCTCTTATGAAGTTAGTTGCTAATAAAAGTGCTCCTATTGATTTTAATGATGTACCTTTGTCTACTTTGATTGAGCAAAATAGTGATGCCATAGATGTGAACTTTTTCTCGCGAAACAATTTCAATAAGAATGCTTATAGAGGTAATTTTAATCCTAGGCCTTTTTCTAGTAATTCCTCTTATAATAATAATAGAAACACCTATGATCTTGAGAATAATATTAAAGAATTTATGAATACTCAAAAAGCTTTCGATGCTTCGATAGAGGAAAAGTTGAATAAATTTGATGATATGTCTAGAAGTATTGATAGAATTTCTCATGATGTAGAAACTCTCTTAAATTTTTTGTTCCTAAAGTTGAAGAATCAATTAAATCTCTTTATGTTTCTATGGATGAAATTAAGAAAAGAAGCGCTATGTTTAGAGCTAAAAGAGAATTTTTAGAAAGAGCGTTTTCTAGTGATTACTTTCATAAAAGTGATGAAGATCTTAAAATGATTGGTGTTTCTTCTATTGATTCTTTGTTTATTAAAATTAAGATTGATGAAAAAGGGACTGGAGAAGAGTCAACTTTAGTTAGAAGGCATCCCTATGATTCAGAGGGTGAAAATCTTGTTGAGAAAATTGATAAAGTGGGTTTGAAGAGGTCAAGACTTTAACTAGTGATGTTCCCACTATTTTGGATTACAAAGACTTTAATTATGATAGGTTCTCTTTGGATGATTGTATTTATTTGTTGCAATCCATGATAAATTCACCCCATGCTTGTGAACAAAATAAAGCTATCACTAAACATATTGTTGATGCTATGATGAAAGCTTTTGAAGAAAAGTTGGAATTAGAAGTTTCGATTCCTAGAAAATTACATGATGAATGGGAACCTACTATCAAAGTCAGGATTAAAAATTATGAGTGTTTTGCTTTATATGACTTGGGTGCTACTGTTTCTACAATTCCAAAATCTTTATGTGATGTGCTTGGTCTTATCGATATTGAAGAATGCTCTTTAAATTTGCACTTGGCGGATTCTACTATTAAAAAGCCTACGGGAAGAATTAATGATCTTCTTATTCTTGAAAATAGGAATTATGTGCCCATAGATTTTATTGTTCTTGATATTGATTGCAATCCGTCTTGTCCAATTGTACTTCGTAGACTGTTTTTATGTACTATCGGTGCCGTGATTGATATGAAAGAAGGCAATATTAAATTATAATTTCCCCTAAGGAAGGGTATGAAACACTTCCCTAGAACAAGAATTAGGCCACCATATGAATCAATCATGAGGGCATCTTATGGATCTAGAACTAAGGATGACAAAACTTAGATCCTACGCGTTATGCCTAGCTATGGGCGTAAAACGATATCGCTCGTTGGGAGGCAACCCAACTTGTATCTTTTTGCCTTTTGGTTTAATTGTTGTTTTCAATAAAATACACAATTATTCCTCTGGTTAGATGTGTTTTTTTGGTTTATATTAGTGTTTGTGCCAAGCAAGGCCTTTGGGACGATTTGGGTGAGAGTTGATTTGATCTTGCTGAAAAACAGAAACTTTTGCGCTGACAAAATTATTTTTCATTTTTATCAGAAGAGTGATTTTGAGTTGATTCTTTTTTCAGAAGATTAATAAACAAATTATTCACGTCGTCCTAATGTTTAAGAATTTTTGGAGTTACATAAGTATTCGAAGTAGTCAGATTGCTACAGACGGTTCTGTTTTTGACAGATTCTGTTTTCTTTGCGTTGTGTGCTTGTTTTGATGATTCTATGGTTTTCTTTGATGGGTTTTTGCCATACAAAAGTTGGAATACAGTACACATAATGCAAAAATAAAATATGAATAGGCTTGCAACTGTACTTATAGTAGTGGTTTGCTTTCTTATACTAACGGATCTCACGAAGGTTTTGTTGACTTTTGTGTGATTGAATTTTTCAAGTTTTGGGTGATCTTACGATGGATGAAGGAATATGGATTAGAAAAAGTATAAGCTTGGGGATGCCCAAGGCACCCCAAGATAATTTTCAAGAAGTAGCAAGCAACTAAGCTTGGGGATGCCCCCGAGTGGCATCCCCTCTTTCTTCTAACAACCATCGGTATTTTACTTGGAACTATATTTTTATTCGTCACATATTATGAGTTTTGCTTGGAGCGTCTTGTATGATATAAGTCTTTGCTTGTTTTGATTTGTGTTTAAGTCTTGAATCCTTGCTGGACACACCTTTTTGAGAGAGCCAAAAATTATGCTATGCTTGCTCCTATGCTTCACTTAAATTTTTAGAGCCATGGAATTGCTCTAGTGCTTCACTTATATCTTTTTGAGCACGGTGTGCTTTGCTATTTTTGAAGAAATTCTCTCATGCTTCACTTAGATTTATTTGCGAGTTAGTAATTTTTTTAAGAAATTCTCTCTTACTTCACTTAGATTATTTTGAGAGAAAGAAATATTATGCTCATGTTCTTCACTTAAATTTGTTTGAGCTCATCAAAAGCAACATATGAAAATAGTCCCAAAGTGATAGATATCCAAGGAGGATATAATAAAAACTTTCATGAAGATCATTGGACAAAATAAACTTGATTCTTAGCAATGGTTTTGAGATATGATGATATGATATGTGAGTCATGTTGATGAGTAATTATGCTTTAGTAAGAATATTGATGTTAAGGTTTGTGATTCCCTATGCAAGCACGAAAGTCAATAATTATGCAATGAAATTTATATCCTACTTGTGGTGCATTATTCGGTGTTACTTATGCTTAATGCTTGGGTACGAGATTTTTCGTTTCTTGGTTGGTCGCTTCTCAATCTTTTTGCTAGCCTTCATTTTGCACTAAGTATGATCACTACTTGTGCATCCAAAACAACCAGTTTTGCCATATGAGTCCACTATATCTACCTATATGCAATATTTCCATGCCGTTCTAAGCAAATTTGCATGTGCCATCTCTAATTTTCAAAATAAATTTCTCTTTTGTGTGCTCTACCGCTAGCAAGACGGTGAGGGGTGGCCAATATTTTCCATGCTAGATGTGTTATTCTCACGATGAGTGTTTATTCACTTGTCATTGCACGAGAGTACGGCAAAGGTATTAGGGATGCCCGGTCCTAAAATGAAAAATGAATTTACTTTATGTTGTCAAATAATAAATGAAGGAAATATGCCCTAGAGGCAATAATAAATTTGTTATTTTATATTTCCTTATTCATGATAGACGTTTATTATTCATGCTAGATTTGTATTAACAGGAAACTTGATACATGTGTGAATACATAGAAAAAACAACATGTCCCTAGTATGCCTCTACTAGACTAGCTCGTTGATCAAAGATGGTTAAGTTTCCTAGCCATGGACATGAGTTGTCATTTGAGAACGGGATCACATCATTGGGGTCCCCTTGTAGTTCCTTGTGTGGATTGAGTATTATGAATCTGAAATTGTTTGATACATATCGTATAATTAACTCACGGGTACTCGCAGTGACATTGGGGTATCTAGGTGACATTAGAGTTGGTTGATATGTATCATACCGCACCCCCTCCTTCCTTCCCTTCTCTCTTCCCTTTCCTTCTCTCCTACTCCTACTACATGGAAGGGCTCCTAGTTCTACTAGGAAAAGGGGAATCCTACTCCCGGTGGGAGTAGGACTCCCCTAAGGGCGCGCCATAGAGAGGGCCGGCCCTCCCCCTCCTCCACTCCTTTATATACGGGGGCAGGGGCACCCCATAGATACACAAGTTGATCTTCGTGATCGTTCCTTAGCCGTGTGCGGTGCCCCCCTCCACCATATTCCACCTCGGTCATATCGTCGCGGAGTTTAGGTGAAGCCCTGCGTCGGTAGAACATCATCATCGTCACCACGCCATCGTGCTGACGGAACTCATCCCCGACACCCTGCTGAATCGGAGTCCAGGGATCGTCATCGAGCTGAACGTGTGCGGAACACGGAGGTGCCGTACGTTCGGTACTTGGATCGGTCGGATCGTGAAGATGTATGACTACATCAACCGCGTTGTCATAACGCTTCCGCTTACAGTCTACGAGGGTACGTGGACATCACTCTCCCCTCTCGTTGCTATGCATCACCATGATCTTGCGTGTGCGTAGGAATTTTTTTGAAATTACTACATTCCCCAACAGTGGCATCCGAGCCTAGGTTTTATGCGTTGATGTTATATGCACGTGTAGACACTGTTCAAAAAATCTTCCGATTCGGCGATTAATCTTCCGATTTATCGCTACTCGGGGGTGACCGATAAGATTATTCCTTATCTTCACTGTTTATCTTTTGAGCCGATTTATCGCCCTGAGAAGCGATTTATCAGGAATGTACCGATAAATCGGAGCTATTCAAAGCACTGTGTTTGCAAAAACTATGTTTATTTGTGTTTGTGGACATTGTTACACAATATGTACTGTTGTCTTATTTTGTTTGTCAGTATATGAGGATTCAAAGGCAATGAATCAAGGTAACACATTTGTCCAATATTGTTTTGGTGTTGAATATAGTGTATTTTAGTGTTGGGAATCTAGGATTTGCAAAAAAATATCCGACTATTAGTTGACCGATAAAATCGATTAATCAGCCGATTTCCAATTAATCTCTAATCCCTAGCTGACCGAGACGATAACGATAAGCGATATCCTCAACATTGTGTAGAACACAAGTGAGTTGTGGGCGATACAAGTCATACTGCTTACCAGCATGTCATACTTTGGTTCAGCGGTATTGTTGGATGAAGCGGCCCGGACCAACATTACGCGTACGCTTACGCGAGACTGGTTTTACCGCCATGCTTTGCACATAGGTGACTAGCGGGTGTCTGTTTCTCCAACTTCAGTTGAACCGAGTGTGGCTACGCCCGGTCCTTGCGAAGGTTAAAACAGCACCAACTTGACGAACTATCGTTGTGGTTTTGATGCGTAGGTAAGAACGGTTCTTTCTCAGCCCATAGCAGCCACGTAAAACTTGCAACAACAAAGTAAAGGACATCTAACTTTTTTTTGCAGGGCATGTTGTGATGTGATATGGTCAAGACGTGATGAGATATAAGTTGTTGTATGAGATGATCATGTTTTGTTGAAGTTATCGGCAACTGGCAGAAGTCCTATGGTTGTCTCTTTGTTGCATAAGATGCAAGTGCCAAATAATTGCTTTACTTTATCGCTATACGATAGCAATAGTTGCAAGAGCAATAGTTGGCGAGACGACCATGTAACGACACATTGATATAGATCAAGATGATGAAGATCATGGTGTCGTGCCGGTGACGATAGAGATCATAACAGTACTTTGGAGATGGAGATCAAAGGCGCAAGATGATCATGGCCATATCATGTCACATATTTTGATTGCATATGATGTTTATCTTTTATACATCTTATTTTGCTTAGTTTGACGATAGCATTTTAAGATGACCTCTCACTAAATTATCAAGAAGTGTTCTCCCTGAGTATGCACCGTTGCCAAAGTTCGTCGTGCCCAGACACCACGTGATGATCGGGTGTGATAAGCTCAACGTCCATCTATAACGGGTGCAAGCCAGTTTTGCACACGCGGAATACTCAGGTTAAACTTGACGAGCCTAGCATATGCAGATATGGCATCAGAACACGGAGACCGAAAGGTCGAGCATGAATCATATAGTAGATATGATCAACATAGTGATGTTCACCGTTGAAACTACTTCATCTCACGTGACGATCGGACATGGTGTAGTTGATATGGATCACGCAATCACTTAGAAGATTAGAGGGATGTCTATCTAAGTGGGAGTTCTTTAGTAATATGATTAATTGAACTTTAATTTATCATGAACTTAGTCCTGGTAGTAATTTGCAAATTATGTTATAGATCAATAGCTCGCGTTGTTGCTTTCATATGTTTATTTTGATATGTTCCTAGAGAAAACTGTGTTGAAAGATGTTAGTAGCAATGATGCGGATTGGATCCGTGATCTGAGGTTTATCCTCATTGCTGCACAGAAGAATTATATCCTTGATGCACCGCTAGGTGACAAACCTATTGCAGGAGTAGATGCAGACGTTATGAACGTTTGGCTAGCTCAATATGATGACTACTTGATAGTTTAGTGCACCATGCTTAACGGCTTTAGAATCGGGACTTCAAAGAGGTTTTGAACGTCATGGACCATATGAGATGTTCCAGGAGTTGAAGTTAATATTTCCAGCAAATACCCGAGTTGAGAGATATGAAGTCTCCAACAAGTTATATAGCTAAAAGATGGATGAGAATCGCTACACTAGTGAGCATGTGCTCAGATGGTCTGGGTACTTCAATCGCTTGAATCAAGTGGGAGTTAATCTTCCAGATAAGATAGTGATTGACAGAATTCTCTAGTCACCATCACTAAGTTACTAGAACTTCGTGATGAACTATAGTATGCAAGGGATGACGAAAACGATTCCCGAGCTCTTCGTGACGTTGAAATCGATGAAGGTAGAAATCAAGAAAGAGCATCAAGTGTTGATGATTGACAAGACCACTAGTTTCAAGAAAAGGGCAAAGGGAAAGAAAGGGAAACTTCAAGTAGAATGGCAAACAAGTTGTCACTCCCGTGAAGAAGACCAAAGCTGGACCAAAGCCTGAAACTGAGTGCTTACACTGCAAAGGAAATGGTCACTGGAAGCGGAAATGCCCTAAATATTTGGTGGATAAGAAGGATGGCAAAGTGAACAAGGGTATATTTGATATACAGGTGTTTGATGTGTGCCTTACCAGTGTTTATAGTAGCCCCTTAGTATTTGATACTTGTTCGGTTGCTAAGATTAGTAACTCGAAATAGGAGTTACATAATAAACAGAGACTTGTTGAGGGGAAGTGACGATGAGTGTTGGAAATTGTTCCAAGATTGATATGATCATCATCACACACTCCCTATATTTTCGAGATTGGTGTTAAACCTAAATAAATGTTATTTAGCGTTTGCGTTAAGCATGAATATGATTTGATCATGTTTATTGTGATATAGTTATTCATTTGAAGTTAAAGAATAATTGTTATTCTGTTTACATGAATAAGACCTTCGATGGTTATACACCCAATGAAAATAGTTTGTTGGATCTCGATCGTAGTGATACACATATTCATAATATTGATGCCAAAAGATGCAAAGCTAATAATGATAGTGCAACTTATTTGTGGCACTGCCGTTTGGGTCATATCAGTGTAAAGCGCATGAAGAAACATCATAAAGATGGATTTTCGGAATCACTTGGTTATGAATCATTTGATGCTTGCGAACCGTGCCTTTTGGGCAAGATGACTAAAACTCCGTTCTCCGGAACAATGGAACAAGCTACTGACTTATTGGAAATAATACATACCGATGTATGCGATCCAATGAGTGTTGATGCTCGTGGCAAGTATCGTTATTTTCTGACCTTCACAAGATGATTTGAGCAGATATGGGTATATCTACTTGATGAAACATAAGTCTGAAACATTTGAAAAGTTCAAAGAATTTCAGAGTGAAGTGGAAAATCATCGTAATAAGAAAAATAAAGTTTCTACGATCTGATCATGGAGACGAATATTTGAGTTACGAGTTTGGTCTTCAATTAAAACAATGTGGAATAGTTTCACAGCTCACGCCACCTGGAACACCACAACGTTATGGTGTGTCCGAACATCGTAACCGCACTTTATTGGATATGGTGCGATCTATGATGTCTCTTACTGATTTACCAATATTGTTTTGGGGTTATGCATTAGAGACAGCTGCATTCACGTTAAAAGGGCACCGTCTAAATCCATTGAGATGACAACATATGAACTGTGGTTTAGCAAGAAACCCAAGTTGTCGTTTCTTAAAGTTTGGGGCTGCGATGCTTGTGTGAAAAAGTTTCATCCTGATAAGCTCAAACCCAAATTGGAGAAGTGCATCTTCAAAGAATACCCAAAGGAAACGGTTGGGTACACCTTCTATCACAGATCCGAAGGCAAGATATTCGTTGCTAAAAATGGAGCTTTTCTAGAGAAGGAGTTTCTCTCGAAAGAAGTGAGTGGGAGGAAAGTAGAACTTGATGAGGTAACTGTACCTGCTCCCTTATTGGAAAGTAGTTCATCACAAGAATCGGTTCCTGTGACAACTACACCAATTAGTGAGGAAGCTAATGATATTGATCATGAAACTTCAGATCAAGTTTCTACTGAACCTCGTAGGTCTACCAGAGTAAGATCCGCACCAGAGTGGTACGGTAATCCTATTCTGGAAGTCATGTTACTTGACCATGACGAACCTACAAACTATGAGGAAGCGATGATGAGCCCAGATTCCGCAAAATGGCTAGAGGCCATGAAATCTGAGATGGGATCCATGTATGAGAACTAAGTATGGACTTTGGTTGACTTGCCCGATGATCGGCAAGCCATTGAGAATAAATGGATCTTTAAGAACAAGACTGACGCTGATTGTAATGTAACTGTCTATAAAGCTCGACTTGTTGCGAAAGGTTTTTGACAAGTTCAAGGGGTTGACTACGATGAGACTTTCTCACCCGTAGCGATGCTTGAGTCTGTCTGAATCATGTTAGCAATTGTTGCATTGTATGATTATGAAATTTGGCAAATGGATGTAAAAACTGCATTCTTGAATGGATTTCTGGAAGAAGAGTTGTATATGATTCAACCAGAAGGTTTTGTTGATCCAAAAGGTGCTAACAAAGTGTGCAAGCTCCAGCGATCCATTTATGGACTGGTGCAAGCATCTCGGAATTGGAATAAACGCTTTGATAGTGTGATCAAAGCATATGGTTTTATACAGACTTTTGGAGAAGCCTGTATTTACAAGAAAGTGAGTGGGAGCACTACAGCATTTCTGATAAGTATATGTGAATGACATATTGTTGATCGGAAATAATGTAAAATTATTCTGCAAAGCATAAAGGAGTGTCTGAAAGGAGTTTTTTAAAAGAAAGACCTCAGTAGAGCTACTTACATATTGCGCATCAAGATCTATTGAGATAGATAAAGACGCTTGATAAGATTTTCAATGAGTACATACCTTGATAAGATTTTCAATGAGTACATACCTTGACCAAGCCTGCCGCCTCCAACTTCCTGATCTCCTCGATGATGAACTCATGTCGCTCCAAAGCTTTCTTTTTGACCTTTTGCTTGACGGGCCGTGCATGGGGCCAGACAACAAGATGGTGCTCAATCACCTCCCTGGGAACGCCGGGGATGTCAGATGCTTGCCATGCAAACACGTCGACATTCGCCCGCACAAAGGCGACGAGTGCGCTTTCCTATTTGCTGTCAAGGGTGGAGCTTATGGTAAATGCTCTGCCCGTGCCATCCTCCTTGACGGGCACCCTCTTGCTTTCTGGTGGGGTCACCTTATACTTCTTGCTCTTGCCGGTAGAGATCTCTGGCACGTCCTCAGCAGGAACACAACACTCTGAAGAGGCACGTTTGTCGGGGTGGGCGCAGGAACCCTTGCCGGAGCCAGGAGTCTTGCCGGCGGCCGAGGCCTTGCTGGTCTTCTTCTTGGTGGCGGGAGCAGGTGTCTTGGTGGTGGACGCTGCAAGCGCCTCCTGATAGAGCTGATCGACGCAGATGAGCGCATCCCTCTTGTCACAGCTGACGGCGATGATGCTCATAGGGTTGGGCATCTTCAGCTTGTTGTATGCGTTGTGTGACGCCGCCATGAACTCGGCTAGTGCTGGGCGGCCAAGGATCCCGTTATATGGCAACAGGATCTCAGCAACATCGAAAACGATGCTCTCTGTCCTGTAGTTTAGGTCGCCACCAAATGTGACTGGTAGCATGACCTTTCCCTTGGGCTGGCTCCTCCCCGGATTGACCCCTTGGAACGTGCCCGTTTCCTCAAGATCTTCCTCACGGATATGCAGCCTCTTGATCACGTTGGGCTAGATCAAGTTTAGACCGGCCCCACTGTCAACTAACATCTTTGTCACCTTGAGGTTGCGTATTGTTGGTGATACCAACAACGGCAAACACCCGACCGCGGTCGTGCGATCAGGGTGATCCTCGGTGTCGAAAATGATAGGCGTGTGGGACCACCTTAGTGGCTTCTGGGCGTCGACCATCGGTTCCGTCGCATTAATCTCACGTGCCCACTATTTTAGTTGGCGGTGGGAGGAATGCAACGAGGCACCTCTGTCAACACACATGACCTCCGCCGCCTTCTGAAACTCATGCTCGGTGGACTCGTCATCATCATCGTGGTCATCATCCTCCTCTTTATTATCGCGGCCTCGGGTAGGCCTCTCTTGCTTCTCCTTGTCACCGCGACCTCCTCGACAGCCGCGCTTCTTGCCAGATCCTTCAGTGCCACCTTGGCCCTTCTCCTTGTCTCGTCTCTCATACTCAGCCCTTTGCTTGTCCGTTAGCAGCTCCACTTGGTGGGAATTTTGGAGGTCGTGGCCCTTGGTGCGGTGAATCTTGCAGTACTGCTTGTCGGAGCCCACTGACTTGCTGGTAGCCGCCAAGGCCCGGCAGGCATTGCACCCGCCAATCTCCTTGCGGGGTCATCAACCTTGGCCTTCTTGGCAGTGCCGGGGTCGCCGGTTTTCTCGACGGCAAGCACAGTCTTGCCCTTGTGCTTCCTGTTACGTCATCGACCTTTCTTTGCCGGGGCGACGGCGTCTTCGTCTTTTGAGTCACTTCCCGTGTCGGCATCTTCGCTGCGGTACTTTCTCCTCCTCAGCTCGGGCACACCTGTCGGCTAGAACATACAGTTCGGCAACATCTGCAACCTTGCTCATCGCTAGCTCTTCACGCATCTTACGATTGTGCATGTTCTGATGGAACACGCTGATGACTGCGGCGGGATGAACATTGGGGATGTTATACTGCACACGGCTGTATCTCTGTATGTATTTGCGCAACCATTCGCCGTCCCTCTCAGGGATCACATGCAAATCGCTTGCCTGGCCAGGAGCTACGTGGCCGCCCGTGAAGGCACCAACAAACTCGTGGCACAGATCGGACCAAGAGGAGATGGAGTCTATTGGCAAATGCTTCAACCATGACCTGGCACTGGGCTTGAGCGCCAACGAGAAATAGTTGGCGAGTACCATGTCGTCTCGTGCTCTAGCAGCTTGCATCGCGATGGTGTGAACATTCAGGAACTCAGATGGATGGGTCTTGCCATCGTAATTCTCCGGCACCTCCGATTTGAACACGCGGGTGTTGGGCCACTAGAACTGCCGCAGCTCATGGGTGAACGCTGGACAAGTTATTGCATAAGGCAAGTCGCCAGCATCCCCTGGCGTAGGCTTGTACGCAGTAGGCCCAGCACGCCTATCAAATTGGTGACGTGCCTCCCGTCGCCACTCGATAGTGCTCTAGGCGTCTTCCTTGAGCCGCTCTCAAAGAACTTGATGTTGGTCGCAACGCGCCCGTGGGTCAGAAGACATCGTGGACACGTTGTCACGGGCGTCAACCCGACGGGCTGACCGCGGGGGAGGGGAGTGCACCATGGTTGTGGCGCCTCCAACCCTTCCACTATCAATGCGCGCCGGCTCGGTGGTCCGGCGCCGCGAGGGACTGGCTTCCCGGTGGCCATCCCTATTGGCATGGAAAATAAGGCTTTGGATAGTAGCCCTCCACTCTTCTTGCTTCTCTAGAGCAGGAGGAAAGTCGAGGAGTAGCTACGCTCGCGCCAATGCTTCTGCTCGTGTAGGTGGCAGTGACAGGCCCGAGGAATGGGAGGAACTCGGACTTCTAACTATGTTAGAAGGAGTCCCATCACGATTCTGCGGTCGCATGCCTTTTTTGCCAGCATCCTGGCGTGCATGTCGGCCTTGCGCGTCTTGAGAGTGACGTTGAGGGCTCTTGCCACGGCGACGCCCTGGGTCTTTAACATTGTTGCGCTGTTTGTCGTGCACAAGCTGAGAGGACCGCGGCGCGTGCGCTGGCTGAGTCGTCTTACTGCCCTTGGAGGTCCCCGCACCACCCCGGGTAGCGCAGCTCCATCCTTGGGCGCGGTGGCATGCGGACCATCATCGCCAAGGCGGACGATGCTACTAGCCTGGCTTCTCGTATTTGGGTGGCGTGGACGATCTTGATCTCCTCCAGCAGTGGCGTCTGCTACATCGCCCGTCCGTGCGGGCACGGGCGAAGCGGCTCCGAACGGGCCGATTGCTGCGATCGTCTTCTTCTTCGGAGCGATGGCAATGAAGGAACTTGCACCCTCAGTGATAGACCAGATTAATCGCCCCTACCTGGCGCGCCAAAGATGTCGGGGAAACGAACACATATGGGATCACAGGAATCCCTTCTACATTCGGCGGGGGGAGTAGCTGCACGAAGAGCAGGTCTAGCAGTAAGCACATAGGTTTTTTTACCCAGGTTTGGGCCGCAAAGATGCATAATACCCTAGTCTTGCTTGTTTGGATATATGTGTTCTTGAGCTTTTGAACTAGCTGCGGTGCGAGCACGGTCCAAAAGTCCGAATCCTCTCTCTATACGCCTCAGGCCTCCTTTTATACGCAAAGAGGTTGCCATAGTGCACACGGGAGGTGGAAAGATAGCTACAGTGTATGCTCTTATCACTCGGCACCGTAGGACAAACGCATTTAATGTGTTGCCTATGTGCCCTCTTACTTTATCAGGGATGGCAATAGAAGCCATCTTGTCTGTCGCCGCCCCTCCTCGCTTCGACACGCATCCAGGATGACGAGGCATGCAGTGCCATGCTGGCTAACTAGTTGTTGTGTTTGTGCGATGGTAGAGCCCCCACGAAGATCTGCATGCCGCCACGCAGGCGCCTGCTTAGTTGGCACACTGGACGTCGCACTCGAGTGGTGGTGAGGTGGAAAATCCTTGTCGAGCGCGGACCTGGCCGCGGCCCAGCGATCGTCCCCGGCAAGGCTTGCAGGGGGCCTTGCAGCTGTCCCTGGCAAGGGTCTTGCCGTGGGTCTTCGTCTTCTGGTCCTGCGTGGACCCGCAGGCTATCGATCTCTATGAGGATCTGCATGCTATCATGCATGCGTTCCCAAATCTTGGTCTTAATGTTGTTGATGGTGTCAGAATTCTTAACCTCAAGGGTGATGGGCTTGCTGGTGCTGCGTAGGTTGCCCTGGCAAGGGTGTTGCCGGGGGATGTCCAGCTCGTCTTCTGCTCCTTGTTCCTCGAGTATCTGTCTTGATAGTCTTCGTGTTTCATCCTCTGTTGCCCCGCTGGGCCCGGCCACAGGCGTGGCTACAACTGCCCATGCAGAAATAAGGGGGTAAAAAAGATCCCGTACTTTTGTACACCGACAATATTGCTCAATATAAATTGTAGAAATGATATGCTACAGTAAGCATTGTGTGTAAACAATTATGAATCTTGTCTTTGACAGTACCAAAAGTGAAATGGTTTGCTCTTTATCATACTAACCTATCTCACAAGGTTCCGTTAACTTTTGTGTGATTGAAGTTTTCAAGTTTTGGGTAAGATGTCGATATGAGGAGAATAAGGAGTGACAAGACCCTAAGCTTGGGGATGACCAAGGCACCCCCAAGGTAATATTCAAGGAAGATCCAAGCAATTATGCTTGGGGATGCCCCGGAAGGCATCCCATGTTTCGTCTCCAACATTATCGATAACCTCATTTGGAGCCATGTTCTCATTCGTCACATGATACGAGTTTTACTTGGAGCGTATTTTATTTTGTTAGGATTTGCTTGCTGTTATTAAGAATAATGTTATACATCTTTTATTTTAATAAAAGTGGCAATGATAGCCTTTGCCATGCTTATTTTGCAAGTATACTTGTTGCCGTTTGAAAACAGTAAGTTTACTGTTGTTGCAAAAATTCCCTAGAAAGTCGGAATGTGATAAAATGTTGAAACTTTTTGCAAAATAAGCTCTGATAAATTCTCTACAGTTTGGTAGATTTTCATAATCTTTGGAGTTCAAGAAGTATTGATACTCTTGCATTCTTTACAGACTGTACTATTTTGGTAGATTGCTGTTATGTTTGCATTGTTTGCATATGTTTGCTTGTTTAATGATTCTATTTGAGGATAGGAGTATTAAATATGCAGAGGCATTTAGTATGCAATGTTGAATAATAATTTTAGTGATTTGCTACAGTAGAGAATGATAAAGTTTTTGCATTGGTTTATACTAACTTATCTCACGAGTTCTTGTTGAGTTTTGTGTGGATGAAGTTTTTAAGATTTAGGGAAACCGTGATATAAAAGGAATTAAGGAGACACAAAAGCTCGAGCTTGGGAATGCCCAAGGCACCCCGAGATAATATTTCAAGAAGTCTCAAGCATCTAAGCTTGGGGATACCTTTCTTCTTCAACAATTATCGGTTAGTATCGGTTGAGCCTAAGTTTTTGCTTCTTCACATGCTGTGTGCTATTCTTAGAATGTCATCTTATTTTGTTTTTCTTGATGTTTTAATAAAATACTTAGATCTAAAAGTTTTAAATAAAAGAGAGTCCTCAATTAGCTACCCATTTACATAACTACTCACTTGATCTTGACTTATATCTTTTTGGAGTAGCTTGTCATTTACTCTTGTGCTTCACTTATATCTATGAGTAAATTGTTGAATGAATTGAATATCATGAAGTTGAAATTACATGTTCATATCATGTCTAGTAGTGGCTTCACATTGGGTTTAGAAAGTGAAAGCTTTTGATGCTTGACAATCACAATATTGGTCATACTAGCAATTCACAAATAATTAGTATAAGGAAGAGAACTTTCACATGCAAAATACACTATCTTGGAAATCTTTTGTGATTGTGAGCCCCCATCAAAATATTATATGCCGAAATTGTTGACGTTGGACAAGGAAGACAACATAATGATTTATGTTTGTTCATATTCACATAGAAGTTATATTGTCATAGATCCTTCAACATGTGGTGCTTTCCCCCCATCTTTGCCAGCCAAAAATTCCGCACCAAGTAGAGATACTACTTGTGCATCCAAAAACCCTTAAACCCAAATCTTGTTTTGAGAGTCCACCATACCTACCTATGGATTGAGCAAGATCCTTCAAGTAAGTTGTCATCGGTGCAATAAGGCAATAAAAATTGCTTCTAAAAGTGTTAGATCATTTAGTGTAAGAGAAAATTGAGCATTGTACGAACTTGTGATGGTGAAGAATAAAAGCGATAGACTGCATAATAAAGGTTGCTATCACAAGGGGCAATATAATGTGATGTTATTTTGCACTAAGGGGTTGAGCATACAAACAAATAAGCGCATGGCAACCTCTACTTCCCTCTGCGAAGGGCATATCTTTTACTTTTCAGTATTTACTTTCATGCAAAGAGTCAAAGTATTTCTCTCTATTCCTTTTTACTTTTCTCTTTTGGCAAGGATCATGTGGTGAGGAAAGATCTAGGCACATGTATCTAGTTGGATATGGGTAACATGAGTTATTATTGTTGACATCACCCTTGAGGTGAATACGTTGGGAGGCGAAATTATAAGCCCCTATGTTTCTATGTGTCTGGTTGAAACGTTTTGCTCATGTGTATGCGGTGAGTGTTAGAAATCATAGAAGACTATATGATGGTTGAGTATGTGGAGCTCTTACTTAGACTCTATTGAATAAGTTGAATTACAATTGCTTGGTGACTGAGAACATAGGTTGTTGAGTTTCAAGAGAATTCATTGTTTGAACCTTAACATGTGAATTGCTTGCTACTATAACATGAGAAGTTTTATAAGAAAGAATTGCTATTATGACACTAGGAAAAGTGATTGAAATTGTCATTGATCAAACTTGTGCACTTTGCTAGCATTCACACTTCATAAATTATTTCTTTTATCATTTACGAGGACGAGTAGGAATTAAGGTTGGAGATGCTGATACGTCTCCAATGTATCTATAATTTATGAAGTATTCATGCCATGTATGTTTACAATAATTTTATATGCTTTTGGTATGATTTGCATGGAACTAACCCGGACTGAAGCTATTTTCAACATAATTACCGTGGTGTTGTTTTTTGTGCAGAAATGAAAGTTCTTCAAACACCGAGAAATTTTTTGTGGATTTTTTATGGACCAGAAGACTACTAATGGGCCAGAGCAGCACCTGGGGGGTGCCCCGAGGGGGGCACAACCCACCAGGGCGCGCCTGGGGGCCCAGGCGCACCCCGGTGGGTTGTGCCCACCTCGGTGGCCTCCCTCACCCCCTCTTCGCCCTATAAATTCCTAAATATTCCAAGAACCCTGGGGGATAGCCTAGATCAAAAGTTCTACCACCGCAAGCCTCTGTAGCCACTGAAAACCAATCGGGAGCCCATTCCGGCACCCTGCCGAAGGGGGAGATCATCACCGGTGGCCATCTTCATCATCCCGGCGGCCACCACGATGAGCAGGGAGTAGTCCACCCTCGGGGCTGAGGGTTCGTACCAGTAGCTATGTGTTTAATCTCTCTCTCTCTCTCTCTCTCTCTCTCGCACGCGCGCGATCTTGAGATGTCACAATCTTGATGTATCATGGGCTTTGTTAACATAGATGGATCATATGATGTTTCTCCCCTCTCTACTCTCGCTGTGATGAATTGAGTCTTTACCCTTTGAAGTTTTGTCTTGTCAGATTGAATGTTCAGATCTGAGAACACATGATATATGTCTTGCATATGAATACCCGTGGTGACAATGGGGTATTATTTTGATTCACTCGATATATGTTATGGCACTCAACATGTGGATTCCTGCGGTGACTTTGGGGTAATCTATGCATAGGAGTTGATGCACGTTTTTATTATCTTTTCTCCGATAGAAACTTTGGGGTCCCCTTGTAGTTCCTTGTGTAAATTGAGTATTATGAATCTGAAATTGTTTATCGTATAATTAACTCACGAGTACTCGCGGTGACATTGGGGTATCTAGGTGACATTAGAGTTGGTTGATATGTATCATATGGTGTTATTTTAGTACGAACTATTGATTAGATCGATCAGAAAGAATAGCTTGCTATTATTTTAGTACGAACTCTAGGATAGATTGATCGGAAAGAATAGCTTTGAGGTGGTTTCGTACCCTACAAACAGTCTCTATCTTTTGTTCTCCGCTAATAAGAACTCGGGAGTGATTCTTTATTGCACTTTGAGGGATAATCATATGATCCAACTATGTTATCATTGTTGAGAGATTGCACTAGTGAAAGCATACACCCTAGGCCTCATTTTCCATTATTGCAATACCGTTTGTGCTCCGTTTTATCATTTACTACCTTGTTGTTCTCTTATTGTTCGCACTACAAAAACTCATATCTACTATCCATACTACACTTTTATCACCGTCTCTTCGCCGAACTAGTGCACCTATACAATTTGCTATTGTATTGGGTGTGTTGGGGACACAAGAGATTTCTTGTATTTGATTGCAGGGTTGCTTGAGAGAGACTATCTTCATCCTACACCTCCCACAGATTGATAAACCTTAGGTCATCCACTTGAGGGAAAACTGCTACTGTCCTACAAAACTCTACGCTTGGAGGCCCAACACATGTCTACAAGAATAAAGTTGTGTAGTAGACATCAACTATACTGCATCATCCCTTCCTCTTTGGGGAAATACTGACGTAGTTCTAGCAGACATCATTGACCCGGGCACTCGCGTCCATGTTGATGCACTCTTGTAGTGGTAGAGGAAGAATGTCCAATGGGGACAACGGGTTGAGAACCATAGACGACCTCAAAGAGGGACTTGCCGGTGGTCGAATGTCTTGCACGATTATCGGCGTACTCGGCGATGGGTAGACACTCCTCCCACTCCTTGATGTTCTTCTTGATCAACACGCGTAGTAGAGTGGAGATAGTCCGGTTCGTGACCTCCATTTGGCCGTCGGTTTGAGGATGGTATGCTGAAGAGAATGAGAGCTTGATTCCAAGCTTGGTGCATAAGGTCTTCCAAAAGTAGCTCAAGAACTTGACGTCGCGGTCCGAGACAATAGTCTTTGGCACTCCATGGAGGTGCAAGATTTCCCTACAAAAAAGATTTGCAACATGTGAAGCATCGTCTATCTTGTTGCATGAGATGAAATGAGCCATTTTAGAGAATCGGTCCACAACAACAAACACGGAATCTTTGCCATTTCGAGTCCTAGGCAAACCAAGCACAAAGTCCATACTAATATCTTCCCATGGGTGATACAGAATTGGAAGTGGCATAAAGAGACCATGGGATTGAGCTTTTGACTTAGCTTTGTGACATGTCGAGCATCGATTGGTGAAGCGTGAGACGTCGCGGAACATCTTGGGCCAAAAGTAGTTCTTGGCGAGCGTGGAGAATGTCTTGTCACGTCCAAAGTGTCCCATTAGGCCTCCTCCATGAGCCTCTTGCTAAAGTAACAAACGAAGAGAAGACTCGAGGATACATAGTTTGTTAGCTCTCATAAGATAATCATTCTTGAGGTAATAGCATTCCCAAGATGTATACGTCAAACATTTGGCATATGGAATAGCAAAAGTAGGATCATGCGCATACAAGTCTTTTATGTGCTCAAAGCCAATTACATTCAATTCAAGTTTAGAGACAAGCATGCATCGACGGGAAAGCGCATCCACCACAACGTTTTCCTTACCTATTGATGTACTTGATTGAAGGAAATATGCCCTAGAGGCAATAATAAAGTTATTATTTATTTCCTCATATCATGATAAATATTTATTATTCATGCTAGAATTGTATCAACCGGAAACATAATACATGTGTGAATACATAGACAAACACAACGTCACTAGTATGCCTCTACTTGACTAGCTTATTAATCAAAGATGGTTATGTTTCCTAACCATAGACATGTATTGTCATTTGATTAATGGGATCAGGTCATTAGGAGAATGATGTGATTGACATGACCCATTCCGTTAGCCTAGCACTTGATCGTTTAGTATATTGCTATTGCTTTCTTCATGACTTATACATGTTCCTATAACTATGAGATTATGCAACTCCCGTTTACCAGAGGAACACTTTGGGTGCTACCAAATGTCACAATGTAACTGGGTGATTATAAAGGAGTACTACAGGTGTCTCTGAAGGTACATGTTGGGTTGGCATATTTCGAGATTAGGTTTTGTCACTCCGATTGTCGGAGAGGTATCTCTGGGCCCTCTCGGTAATGCACATCACTATAAGCCTTGCAAGCAATGTAGCTAATGAGTTAGTTGGAATGATGCATTACGTAACGAGTAAAGAGACTTGCCGGTAACGAGATTGAACTAGGTATTGGATACCGACGATCGAATCTCGGGCAAGTAACATACCGATGACAAAGGGAACAACGTATGTTGTTATGCGGTTTGACCGATAAAGATCTTCGTAGAATATGTAGGAACCAATATGGGCATCCAGGTTCCGCTATTGGTTATTGACCGAGAATAGTTCTAGGTCATGTCTACATAGTTCTCGAACCTGTAGGGTCCGCACGCTTAATGTTACGATGACAGTTTTATTATGAGTTTATAAGTTTTGATGTACCGAAGTTTGTTCGGAGTCCCGGATGTGATCATGGACATGACGAGGAGTCTCGAAATGGTCGAGACATAAAGATTGATATATTGTACGACTATATTTGGACACCGGAAGTGTTCCGGACGTTTTCGGAGAAAACCGGAGTGCCGGAGGGTTACCGGAAACCCCCCCCCCCCCCCCCGGGAGAAGTAATGGGCCCTATGGGCCTTAGTGGAGAGAGAGAGGGGCAGCCAGCATGGGCCGCGTGCCCCCTCCCTCTCTAGTCCGAATTGGACTAGGAGGGGGGCGGCGCCCCCCTCTTTCCCTCTCCCTCTCCCCCTTCCTTTTCCCCTCCTAATAGGAGTAGGAAAGGGGGAGTCCTACTCCTACTAGGAGGAGGACTCCTCCTCCTGGCGCGCCCTCTAGGGCCGGCCGGCCTCCCCCCTTGCTCCTTTATATACGGGGGCGGGGGGGCACCCTAGGACACACAAGTTGATCTACGAATCGTTCCTTAGCCGTGTGCGGTGCCCCCCTCCACCATATTCCACCTCGGTCATATCGTCGCGGAGTTTAGGCGAAGCCCTGCGCCGATAGAACATCATCATCATCACCACGCCGTCGTGCTGATGGAACTCATCCCCGAAGCTTTGCTGGATCGGAGCCCGGGGATCGTCATTGAGCTAAACGTGTGCTGAACTCGGAGGTGCCGTACGTTCGGTGCTTGGATCGGTCGGATCGTGAAGACGTACGACTACATCAACCGTGTTGTCATAACGCTTCCGCTTACGGTCTACGAGGGTATGTGGACAACACTCTCCCCTCTCGTTGCTATGCCATCACCATGATCTTGCGTGTGCGTAGGAATTTTTTTGAAATTACTACGTTTCCCAACAGTGGCACCCGAGCCTGGTTTTATGCGTAGATGTCATATGCACGAGTAGAACACAAGTGAGTTGTGGGCGATACAATTCATACTGCTTACCAGCATGTCATACTTTGGTTCGGCGGTATTGTGAGATGAAGCGGTCCGGACCGACATTATGCGTACGCTTACGCAAGACTGGTTTCACCGTTACGAGCACTCGTTCTTAAAGGTGGCTGGCGGGTGTCTGTCTCTCTCACTTTAGCTGAATCGAGTGTGGCTACGCCCGGTCCTTGCGAAGGTTAAAACAGCACTAACTTGACGAACTATCGTTGTGGTTTTGATGCGTAGGTAAGAACAGTTCTTGCTAAGCCCGTAGCAGGCACGTAAAATTTGCAACAACAAAGTAGAGGACGTCTAACTTGTTTTTGCAGGGCATGTTGTGATGTGATATGGTCAAGACGTGATGCTATATTTTATTGTATGAGATGATCATGTTTTGTAACTGAAGTTATCGGCAACTGGCAGGAGCCATATAGTTGTCGCTTTATCGTATGAAATGCAAACGCCCTGTAATTGCTTTACTTTATCACTAAGCGGTAGCGATAGTCGTAGAAGCAATAGATGGCATAAACGACAACGATGCTACGATGGAGATCAAGGTGTCGCGCCGGTGACGATGGTGATCACGATGGTGCTTCGAAGATGGAGATCACAAGCACAAGATGATGATGGCCATATCATATCACTTATATTGATTGCATGTGATGTTTATCCTTTATGCATCTTATCTTGCTTTGATTGACGGTAGCATTTTAAGATGATCTCTCACTAATTATCAAGAAGTGTTCTCCCTGAGTATGCACCGTTGCGGAAGTTCTTCGTGCTGAGACACCACGTGATGATCGGGTGTGATAGGCTCTACGTTCAAATACAACGGGTGCAAAACAGTTGCACACGCGGAATACTCAGGTTAAACTTGACGAGCCTAGCATATACAAATATGGCCTCGGAACACGGAGACCGAAAGGTTGAAAGTGAATCATATAGTAGATATGATCAACATAGTGATGTTCACCATTGAAACTACTCCATCTCACGTGATGATCGGACATGGTTTAGTTGATTTGGATCACGTGATCACTTAGATGACTAGAGAGATGTCTGTCTAAGTGGGAGTTCTTAAGTAATATGATTAATTGAACTTAAATTTATCATGAACTTAGTACCTGATTGTATTTTGCTTGTCTATGTTTGTTGTAGATAGATGGCTCATGCTGTTGTTCCATTGAATTTTAATGCGTTCCTTGAGAAAGCAAAGTTGAAAGATGATGGTAGCAATTACACGGATTGGGTCCGTAACATGAGGATTATCCTCATTGCTGCACAAAAGAATTACGTCCCGGAAGCACCGCTGGGTGCCAGGCCTACTGCTGATGCAACTGACGACATTAAGAACGTCTGGCAGAGCAAAGCTGATGACTACTCGATAGTTCAGTGTGCCATGCTTTACGGCTTAGAACCGGGTCTTCAACGACGTTTTGAACGTCATGGAGCATATGAGATGTTCCAGGAGTTGAAGTTAATATTTCAAGCAAATGCCCGAATTGAGAGATATGAAGTCTCCAATAAGTTCTATAGTTGCAAGATGGAGGAGAATAGTTCTGTCAGTGAACACATACTCAAAATGTGTGGGTATAATAATCACTTAATTCAACTGGGAGTTAATCTTCCTGATGATAGTGTCATTGACAGAATTCTTCAATCACTGCCACCAAGCTACAAGAGCTTCGTGATGAACTATAATATGCAAGGGATGAACAAGACTATTCCCGAGCTCTTCGCAATGCTAAAAGCCGCGGAGGTAGAAATCAAGAAGGAGCATCAAGTGTTGATGGTTAACAAGACCACCAGTTTCAAGAAAAAGGGCAAAGGGAAGAAGAAGGGGAACTTCAAGAAGAACAGCAAACAAGTTGCTGCTCAAGAGAAGAAACCCAATTCTGGACCTAAGCCTGAAACTGAGTGCTTTAACTGCAAGCAGACTGGACACTGGAAGCGGAACTGCCCCAAGTATTTGGCAGATAAGAAGGATGGCAAAGTGAACAAAGGTATATGTGATATACATGTTATTGATGTGTACCTTACTAATGCTCGCAGTAGTACCTGGGTATTTGATACTGGTTCTGTTGCTAATATTTGCAACTCAAAACAGGGACTACGGATTAAGCGAAGATTGGCTAAGGACGAGGTGACGATGTGCGTGGGAAATGGTTCCAAAGTCGATGTGATCGCGGTCGGCACGCTACCTCTACATCTACCATCGGGATTAGTTTTAGACCTAAATAATTGTTATTTGGTGCCAGCGTTGAGCTTGAACATTTTATCTGGATCTTGTTTAATGTGAGACGGTTATTCATTTAAGTCAGAGAATAATGGTTGTTCTATTTATATGAGTAATATCTTTTATGGTCATGCACCCTTGAAGAGTGGTCTATTTTTATTGAATCTCGATAGTAGTGATACACATATTCATAGTGTTGAAACCAAAAGATGCAGAGTTGATAACGATAGTGCAACTTATTTGTGGCACTGCCGTTTAGGTCATATCGGTGTAAAGCGCATGAAGAAACTCCATACTGATGGGCTTCTGGAATCACTTGATTATGAATAACTTGGTACTTGCGAACCGTGCCTCATGGGCAAGATGACTAAAACGCCGTTCTCCGGAACTATGGAGCGAGCAACTGATTTGTTGGAAATCATACATACTGATGTTTGTGGTCCAATGAATGTTGAGGCTCGTGGCGGGTATCATTATTTTCTCACCTTCACAGATGATTTGAGCAGATATGGGTATATCTACTTAATGAAACACAAGTCTGAAACATTTGAAAAGTTCAAAGAATTTCAGAGTGAAGTGGAAAATCATCGTAACAAGAAAATAAAGTTTCTACGATCTGATCGTGGAGGAGAATATTTGAGTTACGAGTTTGGTTTACATTTGAAACAATGCGGAATAGTTTCGCAACTCACGCCACCTGGAACACCAGAAAGAAATGGTGTGTCCGAACGTCGTAATCGTACTTTACTAGATATGGTGCGATCTATGATGTCTCTTACTGATTTACCGCTATCGTTCTGGGGTTATGCTTTAGAGACGGCCGCATTCACGTTAAATAGGGCACCATCAAAATCCGTTGAGACGATGCCTTATGAACTGTGGTTTGGCAAGAAACCAAAGTTATCGTTTCTTAAAGTTTGGGGCTGCGATGCTTATGTGAAGAAACTTCAACCAGATAAGCTCGAACCCAAATCGGAGAAATGTGTCTTCATAGGATAAACAAAAGAGACTATTGGGTACACCTTCTATCACAGATCTGAGGGCAAGATTTTCGTTGCTAAAATCGGATCCTTTCTAGAGAAGGAGTTTCTCTCGAAAGAAGTGAGTGGGAGGAAAGTAGAACTTGATGAGGTAACTGTACCTGCTCCCTTATTGGAAAGTAGTTCATCACAAGAACCGGTTCCTGTGACAACAACACCAATTAGTGAGGAAGCTAATGATATTGATCATGAAACTTCAGATCAAGTTTCTACAGAACCTCGTAGGTCCACCAGAGTAAGATCCGCACCAGAGTGGTACGGTAATCCTATTCTGGAAGTCATGTTACTTGACCATGATGAACCTACGAACTATGAGGAAGCGATGATGAGCCCAGATTCCGCAAAATGGCTAGAGGCCATGAAATCTGAGATGGGATCCATGTATGAGAACAAAGTATGGACTTTGGTTGACTTGCCCGATGATCGGCAAGCCATTGAGAATAAATGGATCTTTAAGAAGAAGATTGACGCTGATGGTAATATAACTGTCTATAAAGCTCGACTTGTTGCAAAAGGTTTTCGACAAGTTCAAGGGGTTGACTATGATGAGACTTTCTCACCCGTAGCGATGCTTAAGTCTGTCCGAATCATGTTAGCTATTGCTGCATTTCATGATTATGAAATTTGGCAAATGGATGTCAAAACTGCATTCTTGAATGGATTTCTGGAAGAAGAGTTGTATATGATGCAGCCAGAAGGTTTTGTTGATCCAAAAGGTGCTAGCAAAGTGTGCAAGCTCCAGCGATCCATTTATGGACTGGTGCAAGCATCTCAGAGTTGGAATAAACGCTTTGATAGTGTGATCAAAGCATATGGTTTTATACAGACTTTTGAAGAAGCCTGTATTTACAAGAAAGTGAGTGGGAGCTCTGTAGCATTTCTGATATTATATGTAGATGACATATTATTAATTGGAAATGATATAGAATTTTTGGATAGCATAAAGGGATACTTGAATAAAAGTTTTTCAATGAAAGACCTCGGTGCAGCTGCTTACATATTGGGCATCAAGATTTATAGAGATAGATCAAGACGCTTAATAGGACTTTCACAAACCACATACCTTGATAAAATTTTGAAAAAGTTCAAAATGGATCAGGCAAAGAAAGGGTTCTTGCCCGTGCTACAAGGTGTGAAGTTGAGTCAAACTCAATGCTCGACCACAGCAGAAGATAGAGAGAAAATGAAAGATGTTCCCTATGCTTCAGCCATAGGCTCTATCATGTATGCAATGCTGTGTACCAGACCTGACGTATGCTTAGCAATAAGCTTGGCAGGAAGGTACCAAGGTAATCCAGGAGTGGATCACTGGACAGCGGTCAAGAACATCCTGAAATACCTGAAAAGGACTAAGGATATGTTTCTTGTATATGGAGGTGACAAAGAGCTAGTCGTAAATGGTTACGTCGATGCAAGCTTTGACACTGATCCGGACGATTCTAAATCGCAAACCGGATACGTATTTTTATTAAACGGTGGGGCTGTAAGTTGGTGCAGTTCTAAACAAAGCGTCGTGGCGGGATCTACATGTGAAGCGGAGTACATAGCTGCTTCGGAAGCAGCAAATGAAGGAGTCTGGATGAAGGAGTTCATTTCCGATCTAGGTGTCATACCTAGTGCATCGGGACCAATGAAGATCTTCTGTGACAATACTGGTGCAATTGCCTTGGCAAAGGAATCCTGATTTCACAAGAGGACCAAGCACATCAAGAGACGCTTCAATTCCATTCGGGACCAAGTCCAAGTGGGAGACATAGAAATTTGCAATATACATACGGATCTGAATGTTGCAAACCCGTTGACTAAGCCTCTCTCATGAGCAAAACATGATCAACACCAAGACACCATGGGTGTTAGAATCATTACTATGTAATCTAGATTATTGACTCTAGTGCAAGTGGGAGACTGAAGGAAATATGCCCTAGAGGCAATAATAAAGTTATTATTTATTTCCTCATATCATGATAAATGTTTATTATTCATGCTAGAATTGTATTAACCGGAAACATAATACATGTGTGAATACATAGACAAACACAACGTCACTAGTATGCCTCTACTTGACTAGCTTATTAATCAAAGATGGTTATGTTTCCTAACCATAGAAATGTGTTGTCACTTGATTAATGGGATCACATCATTAGGAGAATGATGTGATTGACATGACCCATTCCGTCAGCCTAGCACTTGATCGTTTAGTATATTGCTATTGCTTTCTTCATGACTTATACATGTTCCTATAACTATGAGATTATGCAACTCCCGTTTACCGGAGGAACACTTTGGGTGCTACCAAACGTCACAACGTAACTGGGTGATTATAAAGGAGTACTACAGGTGTCTCCGAAGGTACATGTTGGGTTGGCATATTTCGAGATTAGGTTTTGTCACTCCGATTGTCGGAGAGGTATCTCTGGGCCCTCTCGGTAATGCACATCACTATAAGCCTTGCAAGCAATGTAGCTAATGAATTAGTTACGGAATGATGCATTACGTAACGAGTAAAGAGACTTGCCGGTAACGAGATTCAACTAGGTATTGGATAGCGACGATCGAATCTCGGGCAAGTAACATATCGATGACAAAGGGAACAACGTATGTTGTTATGCGGTTTGACCGATAAAGATCTTCGTAGAATATGTAGGAACCAATATGGGCATCTAGGTTCTGCTATTGGTTATTGACCGAGAATAGTTCTAGGTCATGTCTACATAGTTCTCGAACTCGTAGGGTCCGCACGCTTAACGTTACGATGACAGTTTTATTATGAGTTTATAAGTTTTGATGTACCGAAGTTTGTTCGGAGTCCCGGATGTGATCACGGACATGAAGAGGAGTCTCGAAATGGTCGAGACATAAAGATTGATATATTGGATGACTATATTCGGACACCGGAAGTGTTCCGGACGTTTTCGGAGAAAACCGGAGTGCCGGAGGGTTACCGGAACCCCCCCGGGAGAAGTAATGGGCCCTATGGGCCTTAGTGGAGAGAGAGAGGGGCAGCCAGCATGGGCCGCGCGCCCCCTCCCCCTCTTGTCCAAATTGGACTAGGAGGGGGGTGGCGCCCCCCTCTTTCCCTCTCCCTCTCCCCCTTCCTTTCCCCCTCCTAGTAGGAGTAGGAAAGGGGAGTCCTACTCCTACTAGGAGGAGGACTCCTCCTCCTGGTGCGCCCTCTAGGTCCGGCCGGCCTCCCCCCTTGCTCCTTTATATATGGGGGCGGGGGGGGGGGGGGGGGCACCCTAGGAGACACAAGTTGATCTACGGATCGTTCCTTAGCCGTGTGCGGTGCCCCCCTCCACCATATTCCACCTCGGTCATATCGCCGCGGAGTTTAGGCGAAGCCCTGCGCCGATAGAACAGCATCATCGTCACCACGCCGTCGTGCTGACGGAACTCATCCCTGAAGCTTTGCTAGATCGGAGCCCGGGGATCGTCATCAAGCTGAACGTGTGCAGAACTCGGAGGTGCCGTACGTTCGGTGCTTGGATCGGTCGGATCGTGAAGACGTATGACTACATCAACCGCGTTGTCATAATGCTTCCGCTTACGGTCTACGAGGGTACGTGGACAACACTCTCCCCTCTCGTTGCTATGCCATCACCATGATCTTGCGTGTGCGTAGGAATTTTTTTGAAATTACTACATTCCCCAACATTGATGACATAAGGAAATGACTCAATGAATTCACTCCACCTAGCATGACGCTTGTTCAACTTAGTTTGACACTTAAGATACTTGAGTGTTTCATGATCGGTGTGAAGAATGAACTCATGAGGGCGGAGATAATGCTCCCAAACATGTAAGACTCGAACTAAAGCATATAGCTCTTTGTCATATATGGGGTAATTGAGTTGCGTTCTGAAAAGTATGTCACTAAAGTAAGCTATGGGGCGCTTATCTTGCATTAACGTACCTCCTATGCCATAACCGCTAGCATCACAATGGACCTCGAAAGGTTTATCAAACTTGGGTAAAGGAAGCAAAGGAGCATGTGTAAGCAAATTCTTAAGCTCATTGAATGCGGTATCTTGGGATGGTCCCCAAACAAAAGGTGCATTCTTCTTACTTAAAGCATGTAAAGGCAAAGCGATGGTGCTAAAATCCTTCACAAATCTACAACAGAAATAGGCTAAACCAAGAAAACTTTGCACTTTTTGCAAATTTGTTGGTTGGGGACAAGTTTTAATAGCATTGATCTTAGATTCATCTACATGCACACCCTTAGAAGATACAACAAAACCCAAGAAAACGACCTTATCAACACCGAAAAGGCATTTGTCCATGTTAACTTAAAGGCGCTCTTTCCTAAGGGTTTGCAACACGGTTCTAAGATGGGTGACACGATCTATGAGAGATATGCTAAAGACAAGAATATCATCAAAATAGACCACAACAAATACATCAATATAGGGACGAAGAACAAAATGCATGACTCACATGAAAGTACCGGGTACTTCGGATAAGCCCATTGGCACCACAAGTCATTCATATAAGCCAAATTTGGTCTTAAATGCGGTTTTCCATTCGCTGCCTTCGTGTATACGGATTTGGTAATAACCACTTTTAAGATCAATCTTAGAGAAAATGGTGGCTCCTCTAAGTTCATCTAGCATGTCATCTAAGCGTGGAATGGGGTAACGATATCTAACCGTGATAGCATTGATACGACGACAATCGGAACACATGCGATATGTACCATCTTTGTTGGGAACAATGATTACCGGGACGACACAAGGGCTCAAACTTTCTCGTACATGTACATTGTCGATGAGTTTTTGTACATGCCATTGGATCTCCTTGCTTTCCTCAGGGTTGACGCAGTAGGGAGCCTTGTTGGGAAGAGGTGCTCTGGGGATGAGGTCAATGCGGTGTTCGAAGCCTCTAATAGGAGGTAGACCTGGAGGTAGCTCATAGGGGAATACATCTTGGAATTCCTGCAATAGAGAAGATAACATGAAAGGTAGATTGTGAGAGGTGTGATACGTCTCCAACGTATCTATAATTTTTGATTGTTCCATGCTATTATATTACCCTAGTTGGATGTTTATGGGCTTTATTTTACACATTTATATAATTTTTGGGACTAACCTACTAACCGGAGGCCCAGCCCATATTGCTGTTTTATTGCCTGTTTCGGTATTTCGAAGAAAAGGAATATCAAACGGAGTCCAAACGGAATGAAACCTTCGGCATCATGATTTTTTGGAAGAATATCATCCTGGAGGCTTGGAGATCAAGTCAGAAGACCCTCGAGGACTCCACGAGATAGGAGGGCGCCCCCCACAGGGCGCGGCCCCCTATCTCCTGGACCCCTCGAGCACCCCCCGACCGACTTCTTTCGCCTATATAACCCTACGTACCCTAAAACCATCAGATACCAAGATAGATTAGGAGTTCCGCCGCCGCAAGCCTCTGTAGCCACCAAAAACCTCTCGGGGGTCCGTTCCGGCACCCTGCCGGAGGGGGAGCCCATCATCGGTAGCCCTCTTCATCATCCCGGAGCTCTCCATGAAGAGGAGGGAGTAGTTCACCCTTGGGGCTGAGGGTATGTACCAGTAGCTATGTGTTTGATCTCTCTCTCATGTTCTCTCTCGTGTTCCCTCTATTGCACGATCTTGATGTATCCCGAGCTTTGCTATTATAGTTGGATCTTATGATGTTTCTCCCCCCTCTACTCTCTTGTGATGAATTGAGTTTCCCTCTTGAAGTTATCTTATTGGTTTGAGTCTTTATTTGAGAACACTTGATGTATGTCTTGCCGTGTTTATCTGTGGTGACAATGGGATATCGCATGCCTCTTGATGTATGTTTTGGTGACCAACTTGCGGGTTCCACCCATGAACCTATGCATAGGGGTTGGCACACGTTCTTGACTCTCCGGTAGAAACTTTGGGGCACTCTTTGAAGTACTTTGTGTTGGTTGGATGAATCTGAGATTGTGTGATGCATATCGTATAATCATGCCCACGGATACTTGAGGTGACAATGGAGTATCTAGGTGACATTAGGGTTTTGGTTGATTTGTGTCTTAAGGTGTTATTCTAGTATGAACTCTTTTATAGATCGATCCGAAAGAATAACTTTGAGGTGGTTTCGTACCCTACCATAATCTCTATGTTTGTTCTCCGCTATTAGTGGCTTTGGAGTGACTCTTTGTTGCATGTTGAGGGCTTGTTATATGATCTATCTATGTTATTATTGTTTAGAGAACTTGCACTAGTGAAAGTATGAACCCTAGGCCTTGTTTCCTATCATTGCAATACCGTTTATGCACACTTTTATCATTAGTTACCTTGTTGTTTTTATTATTTCAGATTACAAAAACCTATATCTACTATCTATTTTGCACTTGTATCACCATCTCTTCGCCGAACTAGTGCACCTATACAATTTACCATTGTATTGGGTGTGTTGGGGACACAAGAGACTCTTTGTTATTTGGTTGCAGGGTTGTTTGAGAGAGACCATCTTCATCCTATGCCTCCCACGGATTTATAAACCTCAGGTCATCCACGTGAGGGAAATTTGCTACTGTCCTACAAACCTGTGCACTTGCAGGCCCAACAACGTCTACAAGAAGAAGGTTGCATAGTAGAGATCAAGCTCTTTTCTGGCGCCGTTGCCGGGGAGGCTAGGTAAGCGGCACTCACTCACACCCCATCAACTAAGCTCTTTTCTGGCGCCGTTGCCGGGGAGGTGAGTGCTTGAAGGTATATCTTTAGATTTTGCAATCGAATCTTTTTGTTTCTTGTTTTATCACTAGTTTAGTTTATAAAAGAAAAACTACAAAAAAATGGATTTGAGTTTGTCTCATACGCTTCATATTTTTAATATCTTCTGTAAGTATGATGAAAAGGAAAATTGTGCTCAAGTGCTAGAAGAAGAAATCTATAGAATGTTTGATACTAAATTTTTGAATGATGAGCATGATTGCAATGTTGTTAGTATGAATTCCTTGAATATCCATGATGCTAATGATATGCAAAGGCACAAGCTTGGGGAAGCTATGTTTGATGAATATGATATTTTTTGTCCCCCAAGTTTTGATGAGCAAATTTATTATGATGAAAGCATGCCTCCTATTTATGATGATTATATTGATGAAAGTGGGTTTGGAAGAGTGTCAACTTTATTTAGTGATGATTCCACTATTTCGGAAGAGGTTCCAATTGATTATGAGAACAAAGTTGCTATATATGATGATTATTGTGATGACTTGTATGCTATTAAGAATAATGATAACCATGAAACTTGTCATCATGATTTTAGTTTTCAATTGGATTATGCCTCACATGATAATTATCTTGTTGATTTTGCTCCCACTATTATTCATGAGAAGAATTTTGCTTATGTGGAGAGTAGTAAAAATTCTATGCTTGTAGATCATGAAAAGAATGCTTTAGGTGCTGGTTATATTGTTGAAATTATTCATGATGCTAATGAAAATTATTATGAGGGAGGAATATATGTTTGTAAGAATTGCAATAATGTCAAGTTTCCTCTCTATGTGCTTCAAATTTTGAACTTATGTTTGTTTTACCTTCCTATGCTAGTTGATTATTGTTCCCATAAGTTGTTTGCTCACAAAATCCCTATGCATAGGAAGTGTGTTAGACTTAAATGTGCTAGTCATATGCTTCATGATGCTCCCGTTATGTTTCAATTCTTATCTTTTATGTGAGCATCATTGCCATTATCATGCCTAGCTAGAAAGGCATTAAAGAAAACCGCTTGTTGGGAGACAACCCAATATTTATCCTTACTGTTTTTGTGTGTCCACATGATTATGCTACTGTAGTAATCATGTTTTATAGCTTTTTTTCAATAAAGTGCCAAGTAAGACCTTTAGGATAGCTTACGGTGATAATTGTGTTGATCCTGCTGAGAATCAGAAACTTTTGCACCCAGTAAATTAGTTTTTTTAATTCACAGCAACGTGCTCTTGATCTGATCCTTTTTGTTCTGGATTGGTACACGAATTGCTTAGGACTTCCTAATTTTGTAGGATTTGGGGGTTCCAGAAGTATACGTTAGATACAGATTACTACAGACTGTTCTGTTTTTGACAGATTCTGTTTTCTATGTGTTGTTTGCTTATTTTGATGAATCTATGAGTAGCATCAGAGGGTATGAACCATAGATAAGTTGGAATACAGTAGATATTACACCCTTATGAATTTATACTGAGTTCAATACAGTACCTAAGTGGTTGTTTTATTTTCTCATACTAACGGAGCTTACGAGTTTTTGGTTGAGTTTTGTGTTGTGGAGTTTTCAAGTTTTGAGTAAAGATTCGATGGACTATGGAATAAGGAGTGGCAAGAGACTAAGCTTGGGGATTCCCAAGGCCCCTCAAGTTAATATTCAAGAATAGCCAAGAGCCTAAGCTTGGGGATGCCCCGGATGGCATCCCCTCTTTCGTCTTCGTTCATCGGTAACTTTACTTGGAGCTATATTTTTATTCACCACATGATATGTGTTTTGCTTGGAGCATCATTTTCTTTTGTTAGTATTTGCTTTATTTTATTTATAATAATGTTTTGCATCTTTATTTTCAATAAAGAAGTCAAGGATAGCCTTTACCATGCTTATTTTGCTAGTATACATGTTGCTGTTTGAAAACAGAAAGTGTACCGATGTTGCAAAAATTCCCTAGAAAAGTCACAGAATGGTATAATGTTGAAACTTTTTGCATATTTAGCTCTGATAAATTTACTACAGTGGGAATTTTATTTCATAATTTTTTGAGTTAGGTAAGTATGATGAATCTTGCATTCTTTACAGACTATACTGTTTTGGCAGATTGCTGTTATGTTTGCATTGTTTGCGTATGTTTGCTTGTTTAATGATTCTATTTGAGGATAGGAGTATTAAATATGCAGAGACATTTAGTATTAAATGTTGAGTAATAATTTTAGTGATTTGTTACAGTAGAAAATGATAAGGTTTTGCATTGGTTTATAGTAACCTATCTCATGAGTTCTTGTTGAGTTTGTTGTGGATGAAGCTTTTGAGAAATAAAGAAACCATGATATGAGAGGGATTAAGGAGACACAAAAGCCTAAGCTTGGGGATGCCCAAGGCACCCCAAGATAATATTTCAAGAAGTCTCAAGTATCTAAGCTTGGGGATGCCCCGGTAGGCATCCCACCTTTCTTCTTCAACAACTATCGGTTAGTATCGGTTGAGCCTAAGTTTTTGCTTCTTCACATGAGTTGTGCTATCCTTGCAATGTCATTTTATTTTTCTTTGCTTGATGTTTTATTAGAGTACCAAGATCTGAAATTCTTTAATGAGAGAGAGTCTTCGCATAGTTACATAATTATTTAGCTACTCATTGATCTTCACTTATATCTTTTCGGAGTAGTTTGTCATTTGCTCTAGTGCATCACTTATATCTTTTAGAGCACGATGGTGGTTATATTTTGAAGAAATTGCTAGTCTCTCATGCTTCACTTATATTATTTTGAGAGTCTTTTAGAACAGCATGGTATTTGCTATGATATTAAAAGTTGGTCCTAGAATGATGAGCATCCAAGTTGGGTATAATAAAAACTATCATAGAGAGTGAATTGGATGCTATGATCAATTTGATACTTGATAATTGTTTTGAGATATGGAGGTAGTGATATTAAAGTCATGCTAGTTGGGTGATTATGAATTTAAAGAATGCTTGTGTTGAAGTTAGCAAGTCCCGTAGCATGCACGTATGGTTAAAGTTGTGTAACAAATTTGAAACATGAAGTGTACTTGGCTTGTGCATCCTTATGAGTGGCGGTCGGGGACGAGCGATGGTCTTTTCCTACCAATCTATCCCCCTAGGAGCATGCGCGTAGTACTTGATTTTTGATGACTTCTAATTTTTTTTCAATAATTATATGAGTTCTTTTGACTAATGTTGAGTCCATGGATTATACACACTTTTACTTTTCCACCTTTGCTAGCCTCTTCGGTACCGTGCATTGCCCTTTCTCACCTTGAGAGTTGGTGCAAACTTCGCCGGTGCATCCAAACCCCGTGATACGATACGCTCTATCACACATAAACCTCCCTTCCTCAAAAAAGCCACCATACCTACCTATTATGGCATTTCCATAGCCATTCTGAGATATATTGCCATGCAACTTCCCACCGTTCCGTTCATCATCATCATGACATACTTTACTTTTGTCATATTGCCATTGCATGATCATGTAGTTGACATCATATTTGTGGCAAAGCCACCATGCATTATTTTTCATACATGTCACTCTTGATTCATTGCACCATCCCGGTACACCGCCGGAGGCATTCATATAGAGTCATATCTTGCTCTAGTTTCGAGTTGTAATTCATATGTTGTAATAGAAGTGTGATGATCATCATTATTAGAGCATTGCCCAAAGAAAAAAAAAGAAAAAAAAGAAGAAAGGCCAAAAAAAGAAAGGCCCAAAAAAAGGAAAAAAGAAAAGAAAGAAAGAAAAGAAAATAAATAAAAAGGGCAATGCTACTATCTTTTTTTCCACACTTGTGCTTCAACGTAGCACTTTGTTCTTCATGTAGTTAGTCTCATATATTGTGCTTCAAAGTAGCACCATGTTTTTCATATAGTGAGTCTCATAAGTTGTCTTTTTCATATTAGTGGGAATTTTTCATTATAGAACTTGGCTTGTATATTCCTACGATGGGCTTCCTCAAATGCCCTAGGTCTTCGTGAGCAAGCAAGTTGGATGCACACCCAATAGTTTTCTTTTGTTGAGCATTTACCTATAGCTCTAGTGCATCCGTTGCATGGCAATCCCTACTCCTCATGTTGACATCAATTGATGGGCATCTCCATAGCCCGTTGATTATCCTCGTCAATGTGAGACTTTCTCCTTTTTTGTCTTCTCCACACAATCCCCATCATCATATTCTATTCCACCCATAGTGCTATATCCATGGCTCACACTCATGTATTGCGTGAAGGTTGAAATTTTTTGAGATTATTTAAGTATGAAACAATTGCTTGGCTTTTCACCGGGGGTATAGAAGTTGGGAACATCTTTGTGTGACGAAAATGAAGCATAGCCTAACTATATGATATTGTAGGGATGAACTTTCTTTTGCCATGTTATTTTGAGAAGACATGATTACTTTGATTAGTATGCTTGAAGTGTTACTATTTCTTTTATCAATATAAACTTTTATTTTGAATCATTTGGATCTGAACATTCATGCCACAATAAAGAAAATTACATTGAAGAATTATGCTAGGTAGCATTCCACATCAAAAATTCTGTTTTTACCATTTACCTGCTCGAGGACGAGTAGGTATTAAGCTTGGGGATGCTTGATACGTCTCCAAGGTATCTATAATTTTTGATTGTTCCATGCTATTATATTACCCCTTTTGGATGTTTATGGGCTTTATTTTACACATTTATATCATTTTTGGGACTAACCTACTAACCGGAGGCCCAGCCCATATTGTTGTTTTATTGCCTGTTTCAGTATTTCGAAGAAAAGGAATATCAAACGGAGTCCAAACGGAATGAAACCTTCGGCATCGTGATTTTTTGGAAGAATATCATCCTAGAGGCTTGGAGATCAAGTCAGAAGACCCTCGAGGACTCCATGAGATAGGAGGGCGCCCCCCCCCCTACAGGGCGCGGCCACCTGTCTCGTGGACCCCTCGAGCACCCCCGACCGACTTGTTTCGCCTATATAACCCTACGTACCCTAAAACCATCAGATACCAAGATAGATCGGGAGTTCCGCCACCGCAAGCCTCTGTAGCCACCAAAAACCTCTCGGGGGTCCGTTCCGGCACCCTGTCGGAGGGGGAGCCCATCATCGGTGGCCCTCTTCATCATCCCGGAGCACTCCATGACGAGGAGGGAGTAGTTCACCCTCGGGGCTGAGGGTATGTACCAGTAGCTATGTGTTTGATCTCTCTCTCTCGTGTTCTCTCTCGTGTTCCCTCTATGGCACGATCTTGATGTATCCCGAGCTTTGCTATTATAGTTGGATCTTATGATGTTTCTCCCCCCTCTACTCTCTTGTGATGAATTGAGTTTCCCTCTTGAAGTTATCTTATTGGATTGAGTCTTTATTTGAGAACACTTGATGTATGTCTTCCCGTGTTTATCTGTGGTGACAATGGGATATCGCGTGCCTCTTGATGTATGTTTTGGTGACCAACTTGCGGGTTCCACCCATGAACCTATGCATAGGGGTTGGCACACGTTCTTGACTCTCCGGTAGAAACTTTGGGGCACTCTTTGAAGTACTTTGTGTTGGTTGGATGAATCTGAGATTGTGTGATGCATATCGTATAATCATGCCCACAGATACTTGAGGTGACAATGGAGTATCTAGGTGACATTAGGGTTTTGGTTGATTTGTGTCTTAAGGTGTCATTCTAGTATGAACTCTTTTATAGATCGATCCAAAAGAATAACTTTGAGGTGGTTTTGTACCCTACCATAATCTCTATGTTTGTTCTCCACTATTAGTGGCTTTGGAGTGACTCTTTGTTGCATGTTGAGGGCTTGTTATATGATATATCTATGTTATTATTGTTGAGAGAACTTGCACTAGTGAAAGTATGAACCCTAGGCCTTGTTTCCTATCATTGCAATACCGTTTATGCTCACTTTTATCATCAGTTACCTTGCTGTTTTTATTATTTCAGATTACAAAAACCTATATCTACTATCTATTTTGCACTTGTATCACCATCTCTTCGCCGAACTAGTGCACCTATACAATTTACCATTGTATTGGGTGTGTTGGGGACACAAGAGACTCTTTGTTATTTGGTTGCAGGGTTGTTTGAGAGAGACCATCTTCATCCTACACCTCCCACAGATTGATAAACCTTAGGTCATCAACTTGAGGTAAATTTGCTACTTTCCTACAAACCTGTGCAGTTGTAGGCCCAACAACGTCTACAAGAAGAAGGTTGCGTAGTAGACATCAAGGTGTTAGTCTTTGGTGCCTCATTGATACGTCTCCAACGTATCTATAATTTTGATTGTTCCATGCTATTATATTATCTGTTTTGGATGTTTAATATGCATTAATATGCTATTTTATATTACTTTTAGGACTAACCTATTAACCAAGGGCCCAGTGCCAGTTTATGTTTTTTGCCTGTTTTAGAGTTTCACAGAAAAGGAATACTAAACAAAGTCCAAACGGAATGAAACTTTCACGATGATCTTTCTTGGACCAGAAGCAAACCAGGAGACTTGGAGATGAAGTCGGAGACGCAACGAGGCGGCCACAAGGGTGGAGGGTGCGCCCAGGGGGGGTAGGGCGCCCCCACTACCTCGTGGGCCCCTCGGAGCTCCCCTGACCTAGTTCCTTCGCCTATATATACTCTTATACCCCAAAAACATCAGGGGGGCCACGAAACCACTTTTCCACCGCCGCAACCTTCTGTACCCGTGAGATCCCATCTAGGGACCTTTTCCGGCGTCCTTCTGGAGGGGGATTTGATCATGGAGGGCTTCTACATCAACACCATTACTCTTCCGATGAAGCGTGAGTAGTTTACCTCAGACCTACGGGTCCATAGCTAATAGCTAGATGGCTTATTCTCTCTCTTTGATTCTCAATACCATGTTCTCCTCGAAGTTCTTGGAGATCTATTCGATGTAATATTCTTTTGCGGTGTGTTTGTCGAGATCCGATGAATTGTGGATTTATGATCAAATTATCTATGAATATTATTTGAGTCTTCTTTGAATTTGCAAGATTTGATATCTTTGCAAGTCTCTTCGAATTATCGGTTTAGTTTGTCCTACTAGATTGGTTTTTCTTGCAATGGGAGAAGTGCTTAGCTGTGGATTCAATCTTGCGGTGTCCTTTCCCAATGACAGTAGGGGCAGCAAGGCATGTATTGTGTTGTTGCCATCAAGGATAAAAAGATGGGTTTTTCATCATATTGCTTGAGTTAGTTCCTCTACATCATGTCATCTTACCTAATGCGTTACTCTGTTCTTTATGAACTTAATACTCTAGATGCATGTTGGATAGCGATCGATGTGTGGAGTAATAGTACTATATGCAGGTAGGAGTCGGTCTACTTGACACGGACGTGATGGCTATATTCATGATCATTGCCTTAGATGTCGTCATAATTATGCGCTCTTCTATCAGTTGCTCCGCAGTAATTTGTTCACCAACCGTAATATTTGCTATCTTGAGAGAAGCCACTAGTGAAATCTATGCCCCTGGGTCTCTTTTCCATTATTGAATCTATTTTACATCATATTAGTTTTCCATCAACTTGCCAATTTCTATCGTCGTTCCTTTAATTTGCAATCTTTACTTTCCAATCTATAAACCAAAAATACCAAAAATATTTACTTTACCGTTTATCTATCTCTATCAGATCTCACTTTTGCAAGTAACCGTGAAGGGATTGACAACCCCTTTATCGCGTTGGGTGCAAGTTTGTTGATTTTTTGTGCAGGTATTCGGTGACCTGTGCGTAATCTCCTACTGGATTGATACCTTGGTTCTCAAATCAAGGGAAATACTTACTCTACTTTGCTGCATCACCCTTTCCTCTTCAAGGGAAAAACCAACGCAAGCTCAGTAGGTAGCACTCATCCTTGCACAAAAGGACATAGTGCATAACACTCGATGGGTTCTCACACACTTCTCTCATCTCACTTTTGGTGGCAAATAGCACTAAGTTTTTCTTGTCTCTCATCGTGGAGGCACTCATTTTGGGCTTGTGGCTCTCACTCCCTTTTGGGTGGCTCACTCTCTCACTATTCTCTCCATGATGGGTGGCTTGCTTGTCGGTGATCACATGACTTGGTGATGTAGGTCATAGAACGTACTCCTTTCCATTCATCTTGAAGCTATAGTGATTGGTACGTCTGTTGTGGGTGACGCCTCGGTCAAATTGCCATGGTCGTCCAAGAAGGAGGTGGCAAACGGACATCAAAATGACATCACACTCCAAAGTGTCTTCATATGCTTCGATCATGAAGGAAACTTGCACCATATGTTCCACTTGGATAGTGCCGGAGTCGCTAAGCCATTGGACCTTGTAGGGGTGGGGATGCTTCATCTTGACTAACTGGAGCTTGGAGCATAGTTCTTCACTTGCCAAGTTATGGCAACTCCCTCCACCGATGATGACCTTCACGGACCTTCCATTGATGCCCACCTTTGTGTGGAATATATGGCATCTTTGGTCTTCGTCTTGGTGATGCTGAAGAGTCAAGACCTTGGACACAACAAGAGCGGGACTCGAATCTTCGTCGCAAAAGACTTGATCATCTTCATCTTCGTTCACTTGTCGGTGCATGGCCACTTGCTCAAGGGCATCCATTTCCTCTTCACTCATGGAGTCATAGGTCCCATCATCGTTGAGGATCATGGTGCACTTGTTGGTACACTCGAAGGACTTGTGGCCTCGGCCGCCACATGTGAAGCACTTGATTGAACTTGTCTTGATGGTCTCATCGGTTGGAGTAGATGATGATGAAGCTCTTAGCTTGAAGTTTCTTGTAGTAGGAGGACGACTTGAAGATGTCGAAGTTTTCTTGTAACTTGACTTGTCGTCATTGCTTGGTGAAGCTTTTGTCGAGGTAGGAGTCGTTGTAGTCGTTGAAGCTTGGTTGTAGGAGGAGCCGTAGGTCTTGGAAGCGAACTTCGCATACTTAAAGTCATCTTGCACTTGACGTTCTGCCTTTGTAGCTTGGTGCACTAGCTCGATGAGGTTGGAGTAGGGTTCGAAGTTGGCGATCTCCTTGATAGGATGATCGAGTCCATTCAAGAAACGTGCCATAGTTTGCTCATCATCTTCCGTGACATTGGCTCTTATCATGGCAATCTCCCTTTCCTTATAGTACTCATCAACGCTCTTTGTTCCTTGCTTGAGTAGTTGTAGTCGCTTGAATAGGTCGCGATTGATGTATGTTGGCACAAAGCACGCTCTCATGACATCCTTCATTTGGTCCCATGTTGTGATGGGTGGTTCACTGATGTTTGCTTGAACTACGTCGGAATTTCCCCAAAGAGGAAGGGATGCTGCAGCACAACAACGGTAGGTATTTCCCTCGGTGATGAGACCAAGGTTATCGAACCAGTAGGAGAACCATGCAACACTACATGAACGACACTTGCACACAAATAACAAATACTCGCAACCCAACGTATTTAAGGGGTTGTCAATCCCTTTGGGGCAACGACACCAGAAATTGGCAAGTGGACGTGAGAAAGTTGTAATAAATTGATAGATAGATCGCAAAATTAAAATAAAGTGCAGCAAGGTATTTTTGTATTTTTGGTTTAATAGATCTGAAAATAAAGGCAAATAAAATAGATCGCAAAGGCAAATGTAATAAGAAGAGACCCGAGGGCTGTAGATTTCACTAGTGGATTCTCTCGAGAAAAATAGCAAACGGTGGGTAAACGAATTACTGTTGGGCAATTGATAGAACTTCAAATAATTATGATGATATCTAGGCAATGATCATTATATATGCATCACGTCCAAGATTACTAGACCGACTCCTGCCTGCATCTACTACTATTACTCCACACAACGATCGCTATCCAGCATGCATCTAGTGTATTAAGTTCATGGAGAAACGGAGTAATGCAATAAGAATGATGACATGATGTAGACAATATCTATTTATGTAAAAATAGATCCCATCTTGTTATCCTTAATGGCAATGATACATATGTGTCGGTTCCCCTTCTGTCACTGGGATCAAGCACCATAAGATCGAACCCATCACAAAGCACCTCTTCCCATTATAAGATAAATAGATCAGATTGGCCAAACAAAACCCAAAAATTGGAGAAGAAATACGAGGCTATAAGCAATCATGCATATAAGAGACTCAAAGAAGACTCAAATAACTTTCATGGACAAAAAGATAGATCTGATCATAAACTCAAAGTTCATCGGATCCCAACAAACACACTTCAAAAAGAGTTACATCATATGGATCTCCAAGGGACCATTGTATTGAGAATCAAAAGAGAGAGAGAGGAAGCCATCTAACTACAAACTACGCACCCGTAGGTCTACAAAGAACTACTCACGCATCATCGGAGAGGCACCAATGGGCATGATGAACCCCTCTGTGATGGTGTCTAGATTGGATCTTGTGTTTCTGGAACTTGCGGTGGCTGGAATTGATTTTCGTCGACTCCCTAGGGTTTCTGGAATATTGGGGTATTTATAGAGCAAAGAGGCAGTTTGGGAGGCCACCGAGGTGGGCACAACCCACCAGGGTGCGCCTGGGCCTCCAGGCCCTAGTGTCTTGTGCTCACCTCGGGCCCCCTCCTTGGTACTTCTTTGGCCCACTGGATGTCTTCTGATCCAAAAAAATCCACAAAAATTTTTGCTGCATTTGGACTCCGTTTGGTATTGATTTCCTGCGATGTAAAAAACATGCGGAAAACAACAACTGGTACTTGGCACTATGTCAATAGGTTAGTACCAAAAAATGATGTAAAATAACTATAAAATGATTGTAAAACATCCAAGAATGATATTATAACATCATACAATAAAAAATTATAGATATGTTGGAGACCTATCACCATCCCAAGCTTAATTCCTGCTCGTCCTCGAGTAGGTAAATGATAAAAACAGAATTTTTTATGTGGAATGCTGCCTAACATGCTCATCACATATTCTTTTCTTTGTAGCATGGACATTTGGACTTTTATATGGTTCAAAGCAATAGTCTAATTTTGACATCAGACTTAAATACTCAAGCATATCAACAAGCAACCATGTCTTTCAAAATATCAACGCTAAAATAAGTTATCCCTAGCCCATTATGCTCAATCTTTGATCCATTCATGAAACACACTCGCATATTAGCTACAGCCAATAATCAAGTACGATCATAGTGCCCCTTAGTTGGTGTTTTATAAGAGAAGATGGAGACTCAAATTTAAAATAAAAATTGCATAAAATAAAAGAAAGGCTCTTCATAGAGGGAAGTAGGGATTTGTAGAGGTGCCAGAGCTCAAAGCGAAAATCATAGAGATAAAAAACATTTTGGGAGGCATGCTTTTCCTGTCAACGAGAACGATCAAGAAGTTACCAATACTTTCCATGCTAGATATATCATAGGCGGTTCCCAAACGTAAATTAAAGTTTATTCCTTTTTCAACCATAACTTTCCATGGCTAATTGATGTCTGCTAGAACTACGTCGGTATTTCCCCAAAGAGGAAGGGATGATGAAGTAATAGCGACAGTAGGTATTTCCCTCAGTGATGAGACCAAGGTTATCGAACCAGTAGGAGAACCTCCTCACATCACGTAAACAACACCTGCACACAAATAACAAATACCCGCAACCCGACGTGTTAAAGGGGTTGTCAATCCCTTCCGGGTACGGCGCCTCAAGATAGGCAAAAACGTGAGGTAAAAGTTGGTAGATAGGATAAATAGATCGCGGAACAAATAAATTGCAGCAAGGTATTTTTGTATTTTTGGTTTAATAGATCTAAAAATAAATGCAAGAGAAAATAGACCGCAAAGGCAAATATGATGAAAAGAGACCCGGGGGCCGTAGGTTTCACTAGTGGCTTCTCTCGAGAAAAATAGCAAACGGTGGGAAAACAGTTACTGTTGGGCAATTGATAGAACTTCAATTAATCATGACAATATCCAGGCAATGATCATTATATAGGCATCACGTCCAAGATTAGTAGACCGAGTCGTGCCTACATATACTACTATTACTCCACACATCGACCGCTATCCAGCATGCATCTAGTGTATTAAGTTCACGGAAAAACGGAGTAATGCAATAAGAGCGATGACATGATGTAGACGAGATCTGTTTATCTATTGCGGAGATATAGATCTCATCTTGTTATCCTTAGTAGAAATGATACATACGTGTCGGTTCCCCTTCTGTCACTGGGATCAAGCACCGTAAGATCGAACCCACTGTCGGTGTCAAAACCGGCGGATCTCGGGTAGGGGGTCCCGATCTGTGCGTCTAGGCTGATGGTAATATGAAGCGAGGGACACAGATGTGTACCCAGGTTCGGGCCCTCTCGATGGAGGTAAAACCCTACTTCCTGCTTGATTAATATTGAAGATATGGGTAGTACAAGAGTAGATGTACCACGAGATCATAGAGGCTAAACCCTAAGAGCTAGCCTTTGATGGTATGATTGTAATTGTGATCGGACTTCTAAGGACCAACCTCTCTAGTTTATATAGATACCGGAGAGGGCTAGAGTTTACATGGAGTCGGTTCGCGGAAGGAAACACAATATCCGGATTGCCAAGCTTGCCTTCCACACCAAGGAGAGTCCCATCCGGACACGGGCCGAAGTCTTGAGTCTTGTATCTTCATGCTTCAATAGTCCGGACGTTGTATATAGTCCGGCTGTCCGGATACCCCCATATCCAGGACTCCCTCAGTAGCCCCTGAGCTAGGCTTCAATGACGATGAGTCCGGCGCACAGTAGCGGCCTTGCAAGGCGGTTTCCTTCTCCGAATACTCCAAAGTGGTTATCGAACACGTAGACCGTGTCCGGATCTGCAAGATGATCTTCACATAGCATAAATCAGATCCGCTGGCAATCTTCGTGCGTCGTGCCCATGCATCGTGGCCTGGTCCAACGCGAACCGGCGTTTCTTACCCCACCTCGACTCGTGTTACGAGGCGGTTTTATTGGCACGTCCCGTCGGGGCAGAGATCGTGCTCCTCTTATTACGGGATTTTCCAGTAATATGGGCGTGCGTGACCCCAGGACGGCCGTTGGCATAACTCCATGTGTTTTTAGATAAGCCTCAAACGGTCACACCGAGGACTCTTGATATTCATCCTCTTTATAAAGGGGTCGAGGCCTATGCCTCTTTTCCACCTTCCTCGCGCCTTCTCGCACCTCGAGTTCTAACACCCGAAACCTAAGCTCCCACACCCCAGATCCTCCAATATGTCCGGATCTGACCCTCAAGGCCAGTGGGTGGCCTCCTCGATTCAAAAGGAAGACATTGCGAAGCTTAGGGAGGTCGGATACCTGACCGCCAACATCCAGCACAGGCTTCCTGCTCCAGGGCAGGTCATCCCTACACCGGAGCCTAATGAGTGCGTCGTGTTTGTCCCTCACTTCCTCCGCGGCTTGGGCTTTACCCTCGATCCCTTTGTGAGGGGGCTCATGTTCTACTATGGGTTGGATTTTCATGATCTGGCTCCAGACGCTATCCTCCATATCTCGTCGTTCATTATCGTGTGCGAGGCTTTTCTCCACGTCACGCCACACTTCGGCTTATGGCTTAAGACCTTCAATGTGAAGCTGAAGATGATCGAGGGGCGACATGTGGAGTGCGGAGGTGCCGTAATAAGAAGGAACGCCGATGCCCCATGGCGAGAGGGTTCTTTCCCAGAAGTATCCGATGTATGGCAACGGTGGTGGTTTTATGTCACGGCTCCCAGTGGCACAAAGTGGGTGGGTTCCCCCGAGTTCCGCTCGGGCCCTCCGTCACAAGTGGCGTCTTGGACCGACGTGGGACGAAATTGGGGGCCCGCTGGCAACGTACCGGTACTGCAGAGTCGCATTCGGGAGCTCCTTGAGAGGGACATTATCCTTGTCAGCATAATGCAAGTGATGTTAATCCGACGGATGTTGCCGTGTCAACGCCGGCCTCTCCGGATGTGGGAGTTCAATCCAGAGGGTCCGCGGACTGTCAAGCACTTCTTCGGCTTGAAGCTCGAAGGGATGTGCAAATTATTCTTCGGACCGAAAGTAGAGTGTCCGGACACCATCGAGGATGCGGGCCTAAGCTGCAATCGCCTAGATACCCAAGTAAGTAACCTTGATACCGGACACCTTGTTTTGTATTTGTCACAACGGTTTATTCTGAAATTCATTCGTGGCCAGGAATGGCTCAGCAAGGCGGAGAGGATCAGGTGTCCGGCGCCACTTCCCGAAGGCTCGCCTGGTCCCACCATGGCCAAGATGCTTTACCGGGTACTCAGCAGAATGCCCTCGGGGAAAGACAAGGGGAAGAACGAAGAAACCGAACTCCAGATGCTACGCATCCGAACTGGGGGAATTGTTACCTCCCCTAAGGAGGACAGTCGGGAAGGGGAGGCTAAGGCCTCCTCCCCGCGCGGGAAGAAGAGGGCTGCCTCCGAAGACTTGGAGGCAAAGACGCCCAAACCAGGAAAAAAGGTATCCCCTGGGGGCCTTGCCCCGACGGGAACCCTCATCGTGTCGTGCCCGCCAATGGGCCAGCCCTCTACCGAGTTGTAAGTCAATCGTTAATTTGAAGGTATTGTGCTTCTCCTAGATCAGTAACCAGGATTCGCTTTTTGCAGTCCGGCTAGCAGCTCTTCTCAACAGAGTTCGTCTTCGGGGGATCTTCCTCCGGAGATGATGGAGAGCGAGACCCCACCTACCTCTCCGGCTCATGAAGCAGGTGACACCGAGGTATCGTCACGGAGGAGTCCGGATCTGCCGAAGCCGGAAGCCAATGTGTCAGCCGCCCTGAGCCCGGAGCGTTTGGCTCCCACGAGGGGCGATGGGAAGGGTCTGGCATAGTTCAATGTCCAGTTGGACGTACTGACGGGCTTACTGGAGCGAGCTGCGCTCTCGGAGGAGCACCGCTCATTAATGAGCGCGGTGCTCGAGAAGATTTCATCCGCTACAAGCGGTCTGAATGAAGCATTTACAAGCCTACTCAGAGGCTTTGAGGTATGTAGTGAAGAATACACCATTTTATGGCTGAGTGGCACGCGCTAGGTGTGCTCCATATAGATAGTAGCCCCTGAGACTCTGGTTTCCCACCCTAGGCGGCAAACGGGGGATCATAAACCAATGATTGTGCTATAAATATGTGCAGGTACCTGTGGGTCCAGCCGCCGGCCAGTCCGTTGAAGTTGCCGAACTAACGAGGCCGATTGGATCGATTGATGCCGATATCACGCTGGTGAATGAGCGGCTGGACAAATCACAAGGTATGTGCCCTGCCTTCCCTTGTATAGGAAAATATGAAGGTGGCATGATATTAATGTAATATGTTTGGACTGCAGATGGTGCTGCTGCCGTGGAGGCCCTGAGGGCGGAACTTGCTCAAGCCAAGGAACAAGCTTGGGTGAGCAATGCGGCTGCCCTAAAGGCGGCCGAGGAATTGAGGGCCGAACAGGCTGCTCATCGCCGAAGCGAGGAAAAGGTAGCCGAAATGGCTATTGAGTTAAAAAATGCCGCTGACCGGTATGAGCTCCTTAAAAAGGAGCATGAGGATAATTCAGCCGACCTGAGCAAGGCACTTAATGCCACCAAGGAAATACGGACCGAGCTCAGGGGTGCGCGAGAGGAGCTTCAATAGGCCGGTAAAATCACAGCTGGGGGATCCTATTTACTGTGGATGAAGTTTTTCGATCTGAAGTACGCTCCCCTGGATGGATGTTGGAGTCCTGCGGACGCATATGCGGATTTGGCGAAGAGTACGGCTGACGCTGCCGAGTTCTTCAAAGATCAAGGTGATAAGGAAGTGGAGAAGCTTTTCTGGTCGCAATTCAATGCTCCCACTCGCCCGCTGCCGTTAAGTGACAAGATGGCTGCTGTAGCGGAGCTTCACAGGCTGCCCGGGCTTGCAATGCGGTCTGTAATAGACCATCTTTGGTCGAAGGGGCCTAAGCAGGACAGTTGCTTTGGCTTGGTGCAACAATTCCTTGGGGCCGTGCCTCGGATCGATGCCATGAGAAGGTCGGCGTGCATAGAGGGTGCACGGATGGCTCTTGCCCGCGTTAAAGCCTATTGGACGGATATGGAGGCCACCATTATAGCAACCCAGGATCCGGCGGGGGGCCAATATCCGGCCGAGCACTACTTGGCGCAGGTCACAGAAGGTGCCCGCCTAATAGAGGCGTAGTGCTCGAAGAATGTCTTGTTCGAATGATGAATTGAATCATTGTAAGAACAATGTTTATTTTGATTGTGAGGCTATATTTATACTGTTTGCCTGAAAATATGATTGTGTCCCCTGTGTGGCTGTTTATATATATGTATATATAAATATGTAATCCGAAAGTTAGCAGTCGTTGGCTTCAGCCCCCATGCATACAATGCGGGGGTGTTCGTGAAAAATATGCTTAATCACACTTGATCCAATGTCTTGGTCCATTAAGGAGGTGATCGCACGTCGAAGTAGGCAACCGGACTATATAGCTGTAACACTTTCGCTTAGCCATGGGAGTCTAACGTTGGGGCTACTATGTAGCCCCTGGTACCTTTCGCGTGCATCCGAATACGGGCGCGTATGTACATGACCGGAAAGTGGACCTTCGTTAATGTGGAGGAATCCGAAAGATTCCGGTGAGTCTTCGAGTGGTTGAACAGTCTCTCGCTGCATCATGACAGTCAGTTTTCGGCTTTCTCTACTGAGGTGCTCATCCGGAATAACCAGGGCACAATCGCAGTAGTTCTCCTTTGGCCACCTTAGCCGATAATAACGGAACATAAGGCGGCAAACCCAGGAGCCGGGCAAACCCAACATTTGACCAAAGACATGATTCATAGCTAATGCATATAAGGCCAAACTCGTGACGCCGAACACTCCCGAAGGTATTCGGACTTTATAATAGATGATGGGCTCAAGAATGCCCATTCATTATAAACCCTGTGTTTCCAGGTACGTGTGTTAATCTGTCGTGGCGAAATGCCAAAAATGGCAGTATCCTCTGTGGGTATGGAACCCATGGGATGGTTAAACAACAAGAGGCAATAGAAAAGGTTTACACAGGGGCTTAATCTAAAAAGAAACCTGTTGAAAGGGGCCCTGCTGCACGTCTACGCCTTTGTCTCCGTTGTGCCATATCCTGGAAGGGTATCGCACGAACGTTGTCTATGGAAAAGAAAAACTCATACGAGAGTACATCGTAAGTATGTGATGGATAGTAAAAGTGTAAGATGATGGCCTGCCAATAAGGTTGAGCCAAGTGTGGGGCTTTATTAAGTATTTATAGCCCCTGGTATCCGCTATAGGATTACATATACGGTGGCCTGGTTCGATCTGGGCTACCGGACTCGTCTAACCGTGTCCGTGGTCTTAACGACCAGTCATGTTTTTTTTATATTGGAGGCCGCTTATAGTCCGGCCGCTAGGCCCATCACGTGTTCCTCTGCGCGTGAAGAGCGCTCTGTTATTCCGCTAACGGTGATGACGCCACGTGGACCGGGCATCTTGAGTGTAAGGTAGCCATAGTGCGGGAATGCGTTGAAGTGGGCGGAGGCCGTTCTTCCGAGCACTACGTGATAGTCGCTTTGGAAGGGTGCGATGATGAAGAGTAGTTCTTCGCTTCTGGAGTTGCCTGGAGAGCCGAATGTTACCTCCAGTATGATGGAGCCCCTACTGTAGGCTTCAACGCCTGGTATCACCCCTTCAAAGGTGGTGTTGCTTTGGCTGATTCTGGATGGGTTTATCCCCATCCTGCGGACAGTGTCCTCGTATATTAAATTGAGACTATTGCCGCCGTCCATGAGGACCCGGGTGAGATGGTATCCGTCGATTATTGGGTCAAGCACCAAGGCCTTTGATCCTCCGCGCCGAATACTAGTTCGGCCGTCCAAGTGATCGAAAGTGATCGGATAAGACATCCAGTAGTTAGGTGTGGGTATGATGGGCTCTATATCGTGCGCGTCTCTATGCGTGCGTTCGTGCCTTCTCATGGATGTACGAGTCACGTGGATCATGTTCACTGTTTTAACCTCTGGCAGGAATTTTTTTTATCCCCCAGTGTTCGGCTGGCAAGGTTCATCCTTGTCCTCACTTGGTGTTTCCCTTCCCTTGTGTTCAGCATTTAATTTGCCGGCCTGCTTGAAGACCCAGCACTCTCCGTGCGTGTGGTTCGCAGGTTTGTCAGGGGTGCCATGAATTTGGCATAGTCTGTCCAGGACTCTGTTCAGACCGGACGGTCCCTCTTTACTGCCTTTAGATGGCTTATTTTGCTGATTAGGTCGAGAGCCCCTGAATCCGGCATTAACCGTCGTGTTATCCGGGCTCTCTTCCTTGTTTTGGCATTTGTTTTTATTACGCCGTGGCTTCCCGTTGCCATCCTTTATTTCGGATGTGCTGGGGTCGCTGGTGCCTTTACGGGCTAGCCAGCTATCTTCACCCGTGCAAAAGCGGGTCATAAGACTTGTTAGGGCTGCCATTGTCCTTGGCTTTTCTTGGCTGAGGTGTCTGGCGAGCCACTCGTCGCGGATGCTGTGCTTGAATGCCGCTAAGGCTTCAGCATCCAGAAAATCGACAATTTGATTCTTCTTAGTGAGGAATCTGTTCCAAAGCTTGCGGGCGGACTCTCCGGGCTGTTGGATTATGTGACTTAAATCGTCAGCATCCGGAGGCCGGACATAAGTCCCTTGAAAATTCGCCCTGAAAGTGTCCTCGAGTTCCTCCCAACTCCCAATTGAATTTTCGGGGAGGCTTTTCAACCAGTGTCTAGCTGGTCCCTTTAGTTTGAGGGGAAGGTATTTGATGGCGTGGAGGTCATCCCCACGAGCCATATGTATATGTAGGATAAAGTCCTCGATCCTTGTCGTTCCGTCGTATGCCTCTATGTTCACAGGTTTAAAGCCCTGTGGGAATTCATGGTCCAGTACCTCTTCGGTAAAGCACAGGGGGTGAGCAGCCCCTCTGTATTTGGACGTGATGTGGCATGCCGTCGGCTGTTGTTGTGTCCGGTGTTTATTCTGAACTGGTATTTGATTGGCATAATCGTTTTGACGACCACAGTCCCTCGCCGGGGTGTGTCCTTTAGATCCGTAGATGGACCTAGCTGCGCCAGCTTTCTTCTCCAGGTGCTCACGTAGATCATACGCGACGTCGGTAGCTGCTTTGTTGCGGTTATGAAGTGGTACGTCCGGCCTCCTGGTCATGTTACTCTTTGGTGGAACGGCCTCGTCGTCGAATTCTAGCAGTAGCTTGTGTTTTGGGTAGCTCTTTGTACGGCTATCGTCGCCATATCTTTCTTCAGTGTCTAGCACTTTGCTCCATCTGCGATTGAGCGTTTCCTATTCGGCTTTAAGCCGTTGCTTCTGCTTCTTCAGACTTCTCGCTGTGGCCATAAGCTTTCTGTGGAGGTTATCTCGTTCCACGCGTTCTTCCAGAATGATGAATTCTTCATCGACCGGACTGTCTTCTTGTCCTGGGCCAGTTTGATGAACTCGTCCCTCTGGATCATTATCCTCGGGCGTCTGCTCCGAACTGTGTTCGGCGTGACCTGGCTCGTCCTGCTCCATCGCCGGTTCCGTGTGGTCATTGTTGCCTTTGGGGTTGGCCTGAGTGTCGATCCTTCTGGCGCTCTTACTGCTATTTTTACTGTTGCTGGACTTGGAACGGCGTCTGCGCCATCGCTTTGGCTTTTCCCCGGGGGTTTTATCTTCCGGATTGTCACCGTCGTCCTCCTTGGGCGTATCCACCATATATATGTCATGTGACGAGGCGGAAGTCCGGCACCACATAGATTTTGAATCTTCTCCTGCATCGTTGTCTATACCGTCGATGCCTTCGGAATCGAAGTCAAGCGCGTCGGTTAAATCATCAACCGTGGCTATGAAGTGGGTGGTGGGTGGGTAACGAATTTCTTCATCGTCTGCTTCCCACTCGAGCCGTACATAGTTCGGCCCAGAATTTTCTGTCAAAGAGAGAGTTTTTAATGAGTTCAGCATGTCACAAAAGGGCGAGTGCTGGAAGATGTCCGCGGTGGTGAACTCCATTACCGGAGCCCAACCTGGCCTGACCGGCTCGGGAGTGCACGGACGGGAACCTACAACCGGATACGAGTCCGGGGGCCCGGAGTCATAGGCCTCCTCAAAAGTGAGGCCTGTGTTCGGCTCCACCGCCAATGAGGGTACGGCCTGCGGGGTGGGGTCCATCCCTCCGTCCTTGGGCAATGCAGCCTCCTCCGGATTTGAGTCTGGGGCTACTGCAGGGGTGATATCCCAAGAGTTGTCCGATAGCAGGTCTAAGCCATGCCTGTCGTGACTGTCCAGTGCTCCTGGCATAGGCTCGAATCCGTCGAAGATCGAGTCTCCGCGAATGTCTGCCGTGTAGTTCAGGTTTCCAAACCTGAACTGATGGCCAGGGGCGTAACTGCCGATCTGCTCCAAATGGCCAAGCGAATTGGCCCGCAGGGCGAAGCCACCGAACACGAAGATTTGTCCGGGGAGAAAAGTCTCACCCTGGACCGTGTTGTTGATGACGATTGAAGGAGCCATCGAGCTTTGAGGTGATGACACAGAGGAACTCTCAATGAAAGCACCAATGTCGGTGTCAAAACCGACGGATCTCGGGTAGGGGGTCCCGATCTGTGCGTCTAGGCTGATGGTAACAGGAAGCGAGGGACACAGATGGTTACCCAGGTTCGGGCCCTCTCGATGGAGGTAAAACCCTACTTCCTGCTTGATTAATATTGAAGATATGGGTAGTACAAGAGTAGATCTACCACGAGATCATAGAGTCTAAACCCTAAGAGCTAGCCTATGATGGTATGATTGTAATTGTGATCGGCCTTCTAAGGACCAACCTCTCCGGTTTATATAGACACCGGAGAGGGCTAGGGTTTACATGGAGTCGGTTACAAGGAAGGAAACACAATGTCCAGATTGCCAAGCTTGCCTTCCACGCCAAGGAGAGTCCCATCCGGACACGGGCCGAAGTCTTGAGTCTTGTATCTTCATGCTTCAATAGTCCGGACGTTGTACATAGTCCGGCTGTCCCGATACCCCCATATCCAGGACTCCCTCACCCACTACAAAGCACCTCTTCCCATTGCAAGATAAATAGATCAAGTTAGCCAAACAAAACCCAAATATCGGAGAAGAAATACGAGGCTATAAGCAATCATGCATATAAGAGATCAAAGAAGACTCAAATAACTTTCATGGATAAAAACATAGATGATCATAACTCAAAGTTCATCGGATCCCAACAAACACACCGCCAAAAGACTTACATCATATGGATCTCCAAGAGACCATTGTATTGATAATCAAGAGAGAGAGAGAGAGAGGAAGCCATATAGCTACTAACTACGGACCCGTAGGTCTACAAAGAACTACTCACGAATCGTAGGAGAGGCACCAATGGAAGTGGTGAACCCCTCCATGACGGTGTCTAGATTGGATCTGGTGGTTCTGGACTTTGCGGTGACTGGATCAATATTTCGTTGACTCCCCTAGGGTTTCTGGAATATTGTGGTATTTATAGACCAAAGAGGCGGTTCGAGGGGCACCCGGGGTGGGCAGCACCGACCTGGGCACGTTTGGGCCTCCTAGCGTGCCCTGGTGGGTGTTGCTCCCCTCGAGCAGCCCCCAGGTGCTTCCCTGGCCCACTGGCTTTCTTCTGACCCAAAAAATCCTCTAGGAGTTTAGTTGCATTTGGACTCCGTTTGATATTGATTTCCTGCGATGTAAAAAACATGCAGAAAACAGCAACTAGCGCTGGGCACTATGTCAATAGGTTAGTACCAATAAATGATATAAAATGACTATAAAATGATTGTAAAACATCCAAGAATGATAACATACCAGCATGGAACAATCAAAAATTATAGATACGACGTATCACTAATCGTATCCACGGGTGCCCTCCATACCAACACTTTCCATGGAATTTATTATTTGATAACATAAAGTAAATTCATTTTTCATTTCGGGACTGGGCATCCCTAATACCTTTGCCTTACTCTCATGCAATGACAAGTGAATAAACAATCATCGTGAGAACAACATATCTAGCATGGAAATATATTAGCCACCCCCTACCGTTTCATGAGCAGTACGAGCACCCAAAATAGAAATCTATTTTGAAAATTAGAGATGGCACATGCAAATTTGCTTGGAACGGCATGAAAATACCGCATATAGGTAGGTATAGTGGACTCATAAGGCAAAACTAGTTTAAAGGATTTTGGATGCACAAGTAGTGATCATACTTAGTGCAAAATGAAGGCTAGCAAGAGATTGAGAAGCGACCAACCAAGAAACAATAAATCTCATAAGCGACCATTAAGCATAATTAACACCGAGTAATGCACCACAAGTAGAATTTAATTTCATTGCATAACTATTGACTTTCGTGCTTGCATAGGGAATCACAAACCTTAACACCAATATTCTTACTAAAGCATAATTACCCATCAACATGACTCACATATCACATCATCATATCTCAAAACTATTACAAGGAATCAAGTTTATTTTGTCTAATGATCTTCATGAAAGTTTTTATTATATCCTTCTTGGAGATCTATCACTTTGGAACTAATTTTCATGTGTTGCTTTTGATAAGCTCAAACAAATGTAGGGGAAGATCATGAGCATAATATTTCTTTCTCTAAAATTAATTTAAGTGAAGCAAGAGAGAATTTCTTAACTTTTTTTACTAACTCTCAAATAAATCTAAGTGAAGCATGAGAGCATTTCTTCAAAAATAACAAAGCACACCGTGCTCAAAAAGATATAAGTGAAGCATTAGAGCAATTCCATAGCTCATAAAAATTTAAGTGAAGCATAAAGAGCAATTCTAACAAGTCATCGCATAATTTTGGCTCTATCAAATAAGTGTGTCCACCAAGGATTCATGACTTAAAACAAAAAGTAAAACAAGCAAAGACTCATATCATACAAGACGCTCCAAGCAAAACTCATAGTATGAGACGAATAAAAATATAGTTCCGAGTAAAATACCGATGGTCGTTAGAAGAAAGAGGGGATGCCACTCGGGCATCCCCAAGCTTATCTGCTTGCTTCTCTTTGGATAATAGTTTGGGATGCCATGGGCATCCCCAATCTTAGGCTCTTCTTACTCGTTATTCCTTCATCCATCGTAACATCACTGAAAACTTGAAAACTTCAATCACACAAAACTCAACAAACCTTCGTGAGATCCGTTAGTATAAGAAAACAAATCACTACTATAAGTACTGTTTGCAAACCCATTCATATTTTATTATTGCATTATATCTATTGTATTCCAACATTTCTATGGCAAAAAATCTTCAAAGAAAACCATAGAATCATCAAAAGAAGTACACGATGCAAAGAAAACTGAATCTGTCAAAAACAGAACAGTCTGTAGCAATCTGAAAACTTTGAATACTTCTGTAAATCCAAAAATTCTTAAATATTAGGAAAACGTGTGCAATTTTTATATTAATCTTGTGTAAAAAATTGATAGCAAAATCACGTTTCTCTGATTTATGAAATTATTTTCATGAGCGCAAAAGTTTCTGGTTTTCAACAAGATCAAATCAACCATCACCCAACAAGATCCTAAAGGCTTTGTTGGCTCAAACACTAATTTAAACCACAAAAAATTCTTCAAACCAGAGGCATAATTGGGTATTTTTATTGAAAACTGCAATAAAACCAAAAAAACAAAAAGATAGAAGTTGGGTTGCCTCCCAACTAGCGCTACCGTTTTACGCCCCTAGCTAGGCATAAAGCAAGGATCTAAGTGTTGTCATCTTTGTTTCTAGATCCATAAGATGCACTCATGATTGATTCATATGGTGGCCTAATTCTTGTTCTAGGGAAGTGTTCCATACCCTTCCTTAGTGGAAATTGAAATTTAATATTGCATTCTTTCATATCAATCACGACACCAATAATACGTAAAAACGGTCTACCAAGAATAATTGGACAAGACGGATTGCAACCAATATCAAGAACAATAAAATTTATGGGCACATAATCCCTATTTGCAATAATAAGAACATCATTAATTCTTCCCATAGGCTTTTTAATAGTAGAATCCGCCAAGTGTAAATTCAAAGAACATTCTTCAATATAGATAAGACCAAGCACATCACATAAAGATTTCGGAATTGTAGAAACACTGGCACCCAAGTCACATAAAGCAAAACACTCATAATTTTTAATCTTTACTTTGATAGTAGGTTCCCACTCATCATGCAATTTTCTAGGAATTGAAACTTCTAGTTCCAACTTTTCTTCCAAAGCTTTCATCAAATCATCGACAATATGTTTAGTAAAAGCTTAATTTTGTTCATAGGCATGGGGTGAATTCATCATGGATTGTAACAAAGAAATACAATCAATCAAAGAGCAACTATTATAATTAAAGTCTTTGTAATCCAAAAGAGTGGGCACATCACTAGTTAAAGTCTTGACCTCTTCAAACCCACTTTTATCAATTTTCTCAACAAGATTTTCACCCTCCGAATTATCGGGACGCCTTCTAGCTAAAGTTGACTCTTCTCCAGTCCCTTTATCATCATTTTTAATTTTACTAATCAAGGAATCAATATAGGAAACACCAATCATTTTAAGATCTTCATCACTTTTATGAAAGCAATCACTAGAAAACGCCTTTCCTAAAAATTCTCTTCTTACTCTAAGCATAGGGGTTCTTTTCTTACTTCCATCCATAGAAACACAAAGAGGTTTCATTGATTCCTCTACCTTAGGCACAAAAATTTTCATCTTCAGATTTTCTACATCATGAGAAATTCTATCAACACTTCTAGACAAATCATCAATCTTATTCAACTTTTCTTCCATTCTAGCATTGAAAACTTTTTGAGTATTGATAAATTCTTTAATATTATTCTCAAGATCAGACGTGCTCCTATTATTAATATAAGAAGGATTACCATATGAGTTACCATAATTACTAGAGGAATTACTAGGAAAATGCCTAGTATTAAAATTACCTCTATAAGCATTGTTAGTGAAATTACTTCGAGAGATAAAATTCACATCTATGGCATCACGATTTTGCTCAATCAAAGTAGACAAAGTCACATCATTAAAATCAACATGAGCACTTTTATTAGCAACCAATTTCATAAGAGCATCAACTTTTTCACTCAAAGAAGAAATTTCTTCAACTGAATTAACTTCTTTACTAGTAGGAGCTCTTTCGGTATACCATTGTGAATAATTGGCCATGATATTATCAAGCAATTTGGTGGCTTCACCCAAAGTAATTTCCATAAAAGTTCCACCCGCAGCAGAATCTAAAAGATTATGAGAAACAAAATTAAACCCCGCATATTTTTTTTATGATCATCCAAAGATTTAACCCTTGAGTTGGGCAATTCCTTAGCATCAATTTCATCCTTTCCCAAAATTGTGCAACATGCTCATGTTCAGGTTGCTTGAAATTCATGATCTGGGTTCTAAGGGAAATAACTTTTGCGGGCAGAAAATACTTAGTAATAAAAGCGTCTTTGCACTTGTTCCAAGAATCGATACTATTGCGAGGCAAAGAAGAAAACCAAATTTTTGCACGATCTCGCAAAGAAAACGGAAATAATTTCAACTTCACCAAATCATTGTCCACATTTTTTTTTCTTTTGCATATCACATAATTCCACAAATGTGTTAAGATGGGACGCGGCATCCTCATTAGGAGTACCGGAAAATTGATCTTTCATAACGAGATTCATCAAAGCAGTATTAATATCACAAGTCTTCGCACTAGTGGCGGGTGAAGCAATTGGAGTGCTAAGAAAATAATTGTTGTTGGTATTGGAGAAATCACACAACTTGGTGTTCTCTTGAGTCATTGTGACTATGCAACAAGATTGCACACAAAAAAAGATCTGACGAGAAAACGGCGAACGAAAAAGAGGGCGAATAAAACGGCAAATTTTTGTGAAGTGGGGAGAGGAAAACGAGAGGCAAATGGCAAATAATGTAAATTGCAAGGAGATGAGATTTGTGATCCTAGTAGGTGTTGATGATGTCTCCCCAGCAACGGCGCTAGAAATTCCGTTTGATGTTTGCTTGAACTACGTCGATATTTACCAAGGTTATCGAACCAGTAGGAGAACCACGCAACACTACGTGAACGGCACCTGCACACAATTAACAAATACTCGCAACCCGGCGTATTAAAGGGGTTGTCACCCTTTTGGGCAACGACACCAGAAATTGGCAAGTGGATGTGAGAAAGTTGTAATAAATAGATAGATAGATCGCAAAATAAAATAAAGTGCAGCAAGGTATTTTTGTATTTTTGGTTTAATAGATATGAAATAAAGGCAAATAAAATAAATCGCAAAGGAAAATATAATAAAGAAGAGACCCGGGGGGCGTAGATTTCACTAGTGGCTTCTCTCGAGAAAAATAGGAAACGGTGGGTAAACGAACTACCGTTGGGCAATTGATAGAACTTCAAATAATCATGATGATATCCAAGCAATGATCATTATATAGGCATCACGTCCAAGATCAGTAGACCGACTCATGCCTGCATCTACTACTATTACTCCACACATCGACCGCTATCTAGCATGCATCTAGTGTATTAAGTTTATGGAGAAACAGAGTAATGCAATAAGAACGATGACATGATGTAGACAAGATCTATTTATGTAGAAATAGACCCCATCTTGTTATCCTTAATGGCAACGATACATACGTGTTGGTTCCCCTTCTATCACTGGGATCAAGCATCGTAATGTCGAACCCATCACAAAGCACCTCTTCCCATTGCAAGACAAATAGATCAAGTTGGCCAAACAAAACCCAAATATCGGAGAAGAAATACGAGGTTATATGCAATCATGCATATAAGAGATTCAAAGAAGACTCAAATAACTTTCATGGATAAAAAGATAGATCTGATCATGAACTCAAAGTTCATCAGATCCCAACAAACACACCACAAAAAGAGTTACATCATATGGATCTCCAAGAGACCATTGTATTTAGAATCAAAAGAGAGAGAGATGAAGCCATCTAGCTACTAACTACGGATCCGTAGGTCTACAAAGAACTACTCACGTATCATCGGAGAGGCACCAATGGGCATGATGAACTCCTCCGTGATGGTGTCTAGATTAGATCTGGTGTTTGTGGAACTTGCAGCGGCTGGAATTGATTTTCGTCGACTCCCCTAGGGTTTTTAGAATATTGGGGTATTTATAGAGCAAAGAGGCGGTTCGGGAGGCCACCGAGGTGGGCACAATCCACCAGGGCGCACCTGGGCCTCCAGGCGCGCCCAGGTGTCTTGTGCTTACCTCGGGCCCCCTCCTCGGTACTTCTTTGGCCCACTGGATGTCTTCTGGTCCAAAAAAAATCCATAAAAAGTTTCGTTGCATTTGGACTCCATTTGTTATTGATTTCCTGTGATGTAAAAACATGCAGAAAACAGCAACTGACACTTGGCACTATGTCAATAGGTTAGTACCAAAAAATGATATAAAATGACTATAAAATAATTGTAAAACATCCAAGAATGATAATATAATAGCATGGAACAATAAAAAATTATATATACGTTGGAGACGTATCATTCGCCTCTTGCCTCTCGGCGCTCAAGGACTTGTTCCCAGCAAATGAGGACATAGTCTTGGAATTCAAGGGATGCCATGGCGATCTTCTTCTCTTCCTCATAGTGGTGCAAACGAAAGATCATGTCAACTTTCAATGCCTATGAAAGGTACTCTTCGGGATCATTGCTTCCGGTGAACTTGGGCATGGTGAACTTGAGCTTTCCATGGCTTTGTTCTTCATTGTGTTGGGGTCGAGGGTGATGACGTCCTTGACGTGGAGGATTGTCACCCTCTAATTGCGCTTGGTGTGGACGATTTCCATTGTCTTGTTGCTCTTGGTGAACTTGTGCTTCTTGTCGAGCTTGTGGTTCTTGAGGGGCTTGTTGTTCTTGTCTATCTTGTGGAGGAGCTTGCAGAACTTGACGATGCACTCGTGCTTGATATCTTCTTTCTTGAACTTCGTCGTGAAGTGCTTGTTCTTCTTGACATGCATGGCGGTTTTGGTTGGCAAAGACACGATTTGTATGTTGGAGGGCACGTAGCGCCTCAAGTGCTTGAGCTTCATGTCGTTCTTGTTGTTGATGTAGTGCGATGGCGTCTTGCTCATCTTGATGTTGGCGTTGCCAGTCTTGCATTAGCTCTTGTTGGCGTCATTGTTCTTGTGCTTCCTCTTGTTGGCGTTGATGTTTGCCTTTCTTGTGCTTGCATGAATGTAGCTTGATTTTGACGAGGCCGATATTATTGTGCTTCAAGTTGCTCTTGTGGACCATTGCCATGTAGAGGATTGCGATTTGCTTGGCGGTCTTGGTGCGCGATTCGTCTAAGACTGTTGGATTTCGATGTACTTGAGCCCGAGATGGTGCCATCGGAGTGTCGACTCAAGCGGCTCCGTCTTGAATATGGCGAAGTGGTAGAAGAGCGGTTGACCAACAAAGCACGAATCTTGTTCATTCTTGCATTGTTCTCTTGTTTTTGTTCGTTGAGCTTGTTGTCGAAGTAGTCTTTTGTACGTTGCTCGGAGAGGCGCAAGTCGGTGGCGAGGTTGTCAATGCTGTCACTCAATGCTTGTTGTTCTTGATGCAAAGCTCGTTGTGCACTGAAGAGGTGGTTCTTGGAGACGTAGGTGTTCGGGTCGTCGTCTTGCTCGAGGAAGAGTGGGTTGGTAGAAGAACTTGGCCTATCCACCATTCCAAGCAAATGTGTGAGTGGGAGAAAGAGAAGAACTATACCAAATGTACCTTGGCCGAAGTTGAAGATTGATCAATGATCACTCAAATGTGTAGCAAGGAAATAGCACAATTGGTACCAATTATTGTCAGTTCTCACACCTACACAAAGTAAAAGCCTTTGGTGGAGCTTGGTGATGATGGTGGCACAAAATATATGCAATTGTTAGTGAGACTCAATGATGTTGAAAAAGATTCGCAAATTGCAAATGCAACAAGAAGACCAATAGCTATAAGTATTTCACGGAAACACACACGCAAATATATAAATGGGGTCGTGCAACCAAAAATGAGCTCAAAATGTGGAATCCAAGGAAAATGCTCTTGTTGCACAACACTAGAGAGATGCTAGCATGATTGCACAATAGGCGGATACTAGACTTGTGCACAACCTACAAAGCAAAAATGCAACGACTTCTATCCCAAGTATGCTATATGTATGATGTTCCTATGATATGGTCCAAGATGATCGAGTATGACAATCTTAATGTAGTATGATGCTATGGTTCTTGCTTAAAAGCTCTTTGCTTATCTTCCTCTTTTGCTTAAAAACTTGTTTGGCTCTTTCTCTTTTGAGATCCTTTGATGGCCACTTATGCAAAACTTCACGAACCAAGCTAGCAATTGTGTATATGCTATGACAACCTTGTGACCCAAGAGATGATACCAAGATATTGACACCAAGATGATGATATATGCAATGATCACTAATGTGCACAAGTAACATTACCGATAATACTCAAATGACTAGTCTCGATAGGAAAGGTACGCAAAAATGGGCCATGGGGTTATCAATGCAATGGAAAGGAGTACACAAAGTGTCGTCGAGGTTACTGTCGAGGGTTACTCATTTGTAAACAAGGACGGATGATGGTGAAGTGGTCGTTGTTGATGATGAGTCGGTGATGAAGATGAACGGCGGTGATGTTGATGTCGAACCGTCCCTAAGTTGCCAAAACGCGTTAGGAAACGGAAACCGCAACTCAAATTCTCAACAACAAAACATGCCAAAATTTGTCGGAGTGCGTGGGAAGCAATGGTGGTTGTGGAAAGAGATGGTGGTTTGACAATTGGGGTTATCAGAGTGTTGGAGCGGAAAGTGGTGTTGGGTTGCGTATGCGGAAGTGGAAGTGGAGCGACAATGCAGAAGTGTGGGCGGTGGCCAAAAATTTTCGTGCGACAATTTCAGTTTGTCAGGGAACATCGGACGTCCGGTGGTGGTTGGACGACCGGTACTCGTCGGACGTCCGGTCGCTGTTGGACGTCCGGTGCCTGGGCGATTTCGAGCACGGGATGAACTCAAGTTTTCGAGTTGGAGGTGGTAAAATTGGTCGAATTTGGGCGATTTTGTGGATGTAAATGGGGGAAATGACGGGGAAAAGCTAGATCCACTCAAGGCAAAGCAAATCCATGGAACAAATCCAACAAAACTTCATCAAAACCAACAAATTACAAAAAAAATTGGGGGCTATTCTTTGTGGATTTTTGAAATTAGGATGAAATCAACAAAATTAGGCTAGAAAACAAAGAGGGAGGGCTACAAAATCCTGGTCAACGTGGCTCATGATACCAAGTTGATGTAGGGTAGAACCCTAGATGCCCGATCTTTCATGATTGGAGCGGATCCCGCGATGAACACAAAGAACACGAGGGAAAACACGAGGAGAGAAAACACTCAAACCAACAAGATTCGATTACACATGTGCTAGATCCTCGAAACACAAAGAGATACACGATCTACGATCAACAAAGGAGGATATAAGTAGCAAGTTCTTCTCCGTGAGGAGGTCTTGAAGGTCTTCCCGTGAGGGGTCTTGAATCCAAGATGGTTCTTCTCCGTAGAGGCCGCGGTCTCTCTCGATGGAGTAGATCCGGATGGATGAGCGAAGCTCTATCTCTCAAATGAGCTAAACCAATGCTAACCCTAATAAGAGGAAGGAGGAGGAGTATATATAGTCTACGTGGGCGAAGGGGTACATGGACCTCGGCCCAACACGCTGTCTACAGACAGGCGTCGGTCGTTTGGCAGCTACCGGACGTCCGGTGACTCGCGAGGGTCCGGTCATCCGGTAGGTGTCGTACGTCTGGCGTTTTGGCTCTGATCAGGCGGCGTTGGATTTCCGGAGGCCGTCGGTCGTCCGGTCATCAGTCGTCCGGAGGTTTCGGACTTCCAAGAATTTCCCTTCTGTTGGGTGACACCGGATGTCCGGAGGGACTCGGTCATCCGGTCGCTGGGGTGTGTCGGGCGTCCGGTCGGGGTCGGTTGTCCGACCGTTGTAGCGTTCGCTGGCTGGCTCTTCGGGCTGGTGGAGTCTCCAGGCATCGGACGTCCGGTCCGGACCGGTCTTCCGGTGGCTGTAGGCCTTTGGCAACGCTTCTTCTTGTTCCTTGTACTTGGTGTCCTCGCCGCCTAGTCCGTTGGGTGTAGCTGATCCGTGGCCTTCCTCCCAGCACCTGATCACACATAGGGTTTCCGCTTGAGGTAGTAGCCATGTCTCATATCTAGAAAGTGGTAGTTCGGAGAGGATCGAGTTCACCTTATCTTCGATAGCCTTTGCTCGAGCCCTTGTCATTGGTCCAAGTGATGTCGTGGGAGACATAGGTAGGTCCATGGGGATGACCATAGGATGCTCCACATCAAAAGGTTTGCCTAATGAGCTTCCAATCCCGTCTGTTAGAATTGGATCAATCAACTCGGAGACCCACATGAGTAAGTTTGCACCCTATCTCATGATTGGTCTCATGGACTGATGTCTTAGGAGCCAAGGGTCGGACCAGATCTTTATATACTCCCCTGACCCTAGACGCCAAATATAACCTTCCTTGACAACTTCCAGACCCTTGAGAATGCTTCACCAAGTGTAGCTCATCTATGCCACGGGAGCATCTGATAGGATGTCACCGTCAGGGTAGTACCTTGCTTGCATAACTTGTGCACACAAGGACTATGTGGATTGTAGGAGTCTCCATACTTGTCGAGCTAGCATGACCAGATTGAACGAGTATAGATCTCTAAACCTGAAGCCACCTTCCTCTTTGGGTAATTTCTGTTGGGGAACGCAGTAATTTCAAAAAAATTCCTATGCACACGCAAGATCATGGTGATGGCATAGCAACGAGAGGGGAGAGTGTCCGTCCACGTACCCTCGTAGACCGTAAGCGGAAGCGTTATGACAACGCGGTTGATGTAGTCGTACGTCTTCACGAATCGACCGATCCAAGCACCGAACGTACGGCACCTCCGTGTTCAGCACACGTTCAGCTCGATGACGTCCCCCGGGCTCCAATCCAGCGAAGCGTCGGGGATGAGTTTCGTCAGCACGACGACATGGTGACGATGATGATGTTCTACCGGCGCAGGGCTTCTCCTAAACTCCGCGATGATATGACCGGGTGGATTATGGTGGAGGGGGGCACCGCACACGGCTAAGGAACGATCCGTAGATCAACTTGTGTGTCTATGGGGTGCCCCCCGCCCCCGTATATAAAGTGGGAGAGGAGGAGGGGGGCGGCCTAAGGGGAGGCACGCCCTAGGAGGGGGAAACCTACTCCAAGTAGGTTTCCCCCCTCCCTTTCCTATTCCAAGAAGGAGGGGGGAGGAAGGAGTGGGAGAGGGGGAAGGCAAGGGGGGCGCCGCCCCCCCCCTTCCTTGTCCTATTCGGACTCAAGGGGAGGGGGCGCGCCACTTGCCCTGGCCGGCCCCTCTATCTCTTCAATAGGGCCCATCAAGGCCCATTACTTCCCGGGGGGGTTCCGGTAACCCTCCGGTACTTCGGTTTTTCTTCGAAAACACCCGGAACACTTCCGATGTCCGAATATAGTCATCCAATATATAAATCTTTATGTCTCGACCATTTCGAGACTCCTCGTCATGTCCGTGATCACATCCGGGACTCCGAACAACCTTCGGTACATCAAAACTTATAAACTCATAATAAAACTGTTATCGTAACGTTAAGCGTGCGGACCCTATGGGTTCGAGAACTATGTAGACATGACCTAGAACTATTCTCGGTCAATAACCAATAGCGGAACCTGGATGTTCATATTGGTTCCCACATATTATACGAAGATCTTTATCGGTCAAACCGCATAACAACATACGTTGTTCCCTTTGTCATCGGTATGTTACTTGCCCGAGATTCGATCGTCGGTATCCAATACCTAGTTCAATCTCGTTACTGGCAAGTCTCTTTACTTGTTCCGTAATACATCATTTCATAACTAAGTCATTAGTTACAATGCTTGCAAGGCTTAGGTGATGAGTATTACCGAGAGGGCCCAGAGATACCTCTCCGACAATCGGAGTGACAAAACCTAATCTCGAATTATGCCAACTCAACATGTACCTTTGGAGACACCTGTAGAGCACCTTTATAATCACCCAGTTACGTTGTGACGTTTGGTAGCACACAAAGTGTTCCTCCGGTAAACGGGAGTTGCACAATCTCATAGTTGCAGGAACTTTGTATAAGTCATGAAGAAAGCAATAGCAACATACTAAACGATCAAGTGCTAAGCTAACGGAATGGGTCAAGTCAATCACATCATTCTCCTAATGATGTGATCCCATTAATCAAATGACAACACATGCCTATGGTTAGGAAACATAACCATCTTTGATCAATGAGCTAGTTCAAGTAGAGGCATACTAGTGACACTATGTTTGTCTATGTATTCACACATGTATCATGTTTCCAGTTAATACAATTCTAGCATGAATAATAAACATTTATCATGATATGAGGAAATAAATAATAACTTTATTATTGCCTCTAGGGCATATTTTCTTCAATCTCCCACTTGCACTAGTGTCAATAATCTAGATTACATAGTAATGATTCTAACACCCATGGAGTCTTGGTGTTGATCATGTTTTGCTCGTGAGAGAGGCTTAGTCAACGGGTCTGCAACATTCAGATCCGTATGTATCTTGCAAATCTCTATGTCTCCCACTTGGACTTGGTCCCGAATGGAATTGAAGCGTCTCTTGATGTGCTTGGTCCTCTTGTGAAATCTGGATTCCTTTGCCAAGGCAATTGCACCAGTATTGTCACAGAAGATCTTCATTGGTCCCGATGCACTAGGTATAACACCTAGATCAGAAATGAACTCCTTCATCCAGACTCCTTCATTCGCTGCTTCCGAAGCAGCTATGTACTCCGCTTCACATGTAGATCTCGCCATGACGCTTTGTTTAGAACTGCACCAACTTACAGCTCCACCGTTTAATAAAAATACGTATCCGGTTTGCGATTTAGAATCGTCCGGATCAGTGTCAAAGCTTGCATCGACGTAACCATTTACGACTAGCTCTTTGTCACCTCCATATACGAGAAACATATCCTTAGTCCTTTTCAGGTATTTCAGGATGTTCTTGACCACTGTCCAGTGACCCACTCCTAGATTACTTTGGTACCTCCCTGCTAAACTAATAGCAAGGCAAACATCAGGTCTGGTACACAGCATTGCATACATGATAGAGCCTATGGCTGAAGCATAGGGAACTCCTTTCATTTTCTCTCTATCTTCTGCAGTGGTCAGGCATTGAGTCTGACTCAACTTTATACCTTGTAATACAGGCAAGGACCCTTTCTTTGCCTGATCCATATTGAACCTTTTCAATACTTTATCAAGGTACGTGCTTTGTGAAAGTCCAATCAAGCGTCTTGATCTATCTCTATAGATCTTAATGCCCAATATGTAAGCAGCTTCACCGAGGTCTTTCATTGAAAAACTTTTATTCAAGTATCCTTTTATGCTATCCAGAAATTCTATATCATTTCCAATCAACAATATGTCATCCACATATAATATTAGAAATGCTACAGAGCTCCCACTCACTTTCTTGTAAATATAGGCTTCTCCAAAAGTCTGTATAAAACCATATGCTTTGATCACACTATCAAAGCGTTTATTCCAACTCCGAGAGGCTTGCACCAGACCATAGATTGATCGCTGGAGCTTGCACACTTTGTTAGCTCCCTTAGTATTAATAAAACCTTCCGGTTGCATCATATACAACTCTTCTTCTAGAAATCCATTCAGGAATGCAGTTTTTACATCCATCTGCCAAATTTCATAATCATAAAATGCGGCAATTGCTAACATGATTCGGACAGACTTAAGCATCGCTACGGGTGAGAAAGTCTCATCGTAGTCAACCCCTTGAACTTGTCAAAAACCTTTCGCAACAAGTCGAGCTTTATAGACAGTTACATTACCATCAGCGTCAGTCTTCTTCTTAAAGATCCATTTATTCTCAATGGCTTGCCGATCATCGGGCAAGTCAACCAAAGTCCATACTTTGTTCTCATACATGGATCCCATCTCAGATTTCATGGCCTCTAGCCATTTTGCGGAATCTGGGCTCATCATCGCTTCCTCATAGTTCATAGGTTCATCATGGTCAAGTAACATGACTTCTAGAACAGGATTACTGTACCACTCTGGTGCGGATCTTACTCTGGTAGACCTACGAGGTTCAGTAGACACTTGATTTGAAGTTTCATGATCAATATCATTAGCTTCCTCACTAATTGGTGTATTTGTCACAGGAACTGATTTCTGTGATGAACTACTTTCCAATAAGGGAGCAGGTACCGTTACCTCATCAAGTTCTACTTTCCTCCCACTCACTTCTTTCAAGAGAAACTCCTTCTCTAGAAAGGATCCATTCTTAGCAACGAATGTCTTGCCTTCGGATCTGTGATAGAAAGTGTACCCAATAGTCTCTTTTGGGTATCCTATGAAGACACATTTCTCCGATTTGGGTTCGAGCTTATCTGGTTGAAGTTTCTTCACATAAGCATCGCAGCCCCAAACTTTAAGAAACGACAACTTTGGTTTCTTGCCAAACCACAGTTCATAAGGCGTCGTTTCAACAGATTTAGATGGTGCCCTATTTAATGTGAATGCAGCCGTCTCTAAAGCATAACCTCAAAACGATAGCGGTAAATCAATAAGAGACATCATAGATCGCACCATATCTAGTAAAGTACGATTACGACATTCGGACACACCATTTCTTTGTGGTGTTCCAGGTGGCGTGAGTTGCGAAACTATTCCGCATTGTTTCAAATGTAAACCAAACTCGTAACTCAAATATTCTCCTCCACGATCAGATCGTAGAAACTTTATTTTCTTGTTACGATGATTTTCCACTTCACTCTGAAATTCTTTGAACTTTTCAAATGTTTCAGACTTGTGCTTCATTAAGTAGATATACCCATATCTACTCAAATCATCTGTGAAGGTGAGAAAATAACGATATCCGCCACGAGCTTCAACATTCATTGGACCACATACATCTGTATGTATGATTTCCAACAAATCTGTTGCTCTCTCCATAGTACCGGAGAACGGTGTTTTAGTCATCTTGCCCATGAGGCACGGTTCGCAAGTACCAAGTGATTCATAATCAAGTGATTCCAAAAGTCCATTAGTATGGAGTTTCTTCATGCGCTTTACACCGATATGACCTAAACGGCAGTGCCACAAATAAGTTGCACTATCATTATCAACTCTGCATCTTTTGGCTTCAACATTATGAATATGTGTATCACTACTATCGAGATTCAATAAAAATAGACCACTCTTCAAGGGTGCATGACCATAAAAGATATTACTCATATAAATAGAACAACCATTATTCTCTGATTTAAATGAATAACCGTCTCGCATCAAACAAGATCCAGATATAATGTTCATGCTCAACGCTGGCACCAAATAACAATTATTCAGGTCTAAAACTAATCCCAAAGGTAGATGTAGAGGTAACGTGCCGACTGCGATCACATCGACTTTGGAACCGTTTCCCACGCGCATCGTCACCTCGTCCTTGGCCAGTGCTCGCTTATTCTGTAGTCCCTGTTTCGAGTTGCAAATATTAGCAACAGAACCAGTATCAAATACCCAGATGCTACTACGAGCTCTAGTTAGGTACACATCAATAACATGTATATCACATATACCTTTGTTCATTTTGCCATCCTTCTTATCCGCCAAATATTTGGGGCAGTTCCGCTTCTAGTGACCAGTCTGCTTGCAGTAGAAGCACTCAGTTTCAGGCTTAGGTCCAGACTTGGGTTTCTTCTCTTGAGCAGCAACTTGCTTGCTGTTCTTCTTGAAGTTCCCCTTCTTCTTCCCTTTGCCCTTTTTCTTGAAACTAGTGGTCTTGTTGACCATCAACACTTGTTGCTCCTTCTTGATTTCTACCTCCGTAGCTTTTAGCATTGCGAAGAGCTCGGGAATAGTCTTGTTCATCCCTTGCATATTATAGTTCATCACAAAGCTCTTGTAGCTTGGTGGCAGTGATTGGAGAATTCTGTCAATGACGCTATCATCCGGAAGATTAACTCCCAGTTGAATCAAGTGATTATTATACCCAGACATTTCGAGTATATGCTCACTGACAGAACTATTCTCCTCCATCTTGCAGCTGTAGAACTTATTGGAGACTTCATATCTCTCAATCCGGGCATTTGCTTGAAATATTAACTTCAACTCCTGGAACATCTCATATGCTCCATGACGTTCAAAACGTCGTTGAAGACCCGGTTCTAAGCCGTAAAGCATGGCACACTGAACTATAGAGTAGTCATCAGCTTTGCTCTACCAGACGTTCTTAACGTCGTCAGTAGCATCAGTAGCAGGCCTGGCACCCAGTGGTGCTTCCAGGACGTAACTTTTCTGTGCAGCAATGAGGATAATCCTCAGGTTACGGACCCAGTCCGTGTAATTGCTACCATCATCTTTCAACTTTGCTTTCTCAAGGAACGCATTAAAATTCAACGGAACAACAACACGAGCCATCTATCTACAAACAAACATAGACAAGCAAAATACTATCAGGTCCTAAGTTCATGATAAATTTAAGTTCAGTTAATCATATTACTTAAGAACTCCCACTTAGACAGACATCTCTCTAGTCATCTAAGTGATTACGTGATCCAAATCAACTAAACCATAACCGATCATCACGTGAGATGGAGTAGTTTTCAATGGTGAACCTCACTATGTTGATCATATCTACTATATGATTCACGCTCGACCTTTCGGTCTCCATGTTCCGAGGCCATATCTGCATATGCTAGGCTCGTCAAGTTTAACCTGAGTATTCTGCGTGTGCAAAACTGGCTTGCACCCGTTGTAGATGGACGTAGAGCTTATCACACCCGATCATCACATGGTATCTAGGCATGACGAACTTTGGCAATGGTGCATACTTAGGGAGAACACTTCTTGATAATTTTAGTGAGAGATCATCTTAAAATGCTACCGACAATCAAAGCAAGATAAGATGCATAAAGGATAAACATCACATGCAATCAATATAAGTGATATGATATGGCCATCATCATCTTGTGCTTGTGATCTCCATCTCCGAAGCATCGTCGTGATCACCATCATTACCGGCGCGACACCTTGATCTCCATCGTAACATCGTTGTCGTTTACGCCATCTATTGCTTCTACGACTATCGCTACCGCTTAGTGATAAAGTAAAGCAATTACAGGGCGTTTGCATTTCATACAATAAAGCGACAACCATATGGCTCCTGCCAGTTGCCGATAACTTCGGTTACAAAACATGATCATCTCATACAATAAAATATAGCATCACGTCTTGGCCATATCACATCACAACATGCCCTGCAAAAACAAGTTAGACGTCCTCTACTTTGTTGTTGCAAGTTTTACGTGGCTACTACGGGCTTAAGCAAGAACCAATCTCACCTATGCATCAAAACCACAACGATAGTTTGTCAAGTTGATGCTGTTTTAACCTTCGCAAGGACCGGGCATAGCCACACTCAGTTCAACTAAAGTTGGAGAAACTGACACCCGCTAGTCACCTGTGTGCAAAGCACGGTGGTAAAACCAGTCTCGCGTAAGCGTACGCGTAATGTCGGTCCGGGCCGCTTCATCCAACAATACCGCCGAACCAAAGTATGACATGCTGGTAAGCAGTATGACTTATATCGCCCACAACTCACTTGTGTTCTCCTCGTGCATATAACATCAAACCATAAAACCTAGGCTCGGATGCCACTATTGGGGAACGCAGTAATTTCAAAAAATTTCCTACGCACACGCAAAATCATGGTGATGGCATAGCAACGAGAGGGGAGAGTGTCCGTCCACGTACCCTCGTAGACCGTAAGCGGAAGCGTTATGACAACGCGGTTGATGTAGTTGTACGTCTTCACGAATCGACCGATCCAAGCACCGAACGTACGGCACCTCCGTGTTCAGCACACATTCAGCTCGATGACGTCCCCCGGGATCCAATCCAGCGAAGCATCGGGGATGAGTTTCGTCAGCACGACGGCGTGGTGACAATGATGATGTTCTACCGGCGCAGGGCTTCTTCTAAACTCCGCGACGATATGACCGAGGTGGATTATGGTGGAGGGGGGCACCGCACACGGCTAAGGAATGATCCGTAGATCAACTTGTGTGTCTATGGGATGCCCCCCACCCCCGTATATAAAGGGGGAGAGGAGGAGGGGGCCGGCCTAAGGGGAGGCGCGCCCTAGGAGGGGGAAACCTACTCCAAGTAGGTTTCCCCCCTCCCTTTCCTATTCCAAGAAGGAGGGGGAAGGAAGGAGTGGGAGAGGGGGAAGGCAAGGGGGGCGCCGCCCCCCCTTCCTTGTCCTATTCGGACTCAAGGGGAGGGGGCGCGCCACTTGCCCTGGCCGGCCCCTCTCTCTCTCTTCAATAGGGCCCATCAAGGCCCATTACTTCCCGGGGGGGTTCCGGTAACCCTCCGGTACTTCGGTTTTTCTCCGAAAACACCCGGAACACTTCCGGTGTCCGAATATAGTCATCCAATATATAAATCTTTATGTCTCGACCATTTCGAGACTCCTCGTCATGTCCGTGATCACATCCGGGACTCCGAACAACCTTCGGTACATCAAAACTTATAAACTCATAATAAAACTGTTATCGTAACGTTAAGCGTGCGGACCCTACGGGTTCGAGAACTATGTAGACATGACCTAGAACTATTCTCGGTCAATAACCAATAGTGGAACCTGGATGTTCATATTGGTTCCCACATATTCTACGAAGATCTTTATCGGTCGAACCGCATAACAACATACGTTGTTCCCTTTGTCATCGGTATGTTACTTGCCCGAGATTCGATCGTCGGTATCCAATACCTAGTTCAATCTCATTACTGGCAAGTCTCTTTACTCGTTCCGTAATACATCATCTCATAACTAACTCATTAGTTACAATGCTTGCAAGGCTTAGGTGATGAGTATTACCGAGAGGGGCCAGAGATACCTCTCCGACAATCGGAGTGACAAAACCTAATCTCGAATTATGCCAACTCAACATGTACCTTTGGAGACACATGTAGAGCACCTTTATAATCACCCAGTTACGTTGTGACGTTTGGTAGCACACAAAGTGTTCCTCCGGTAAATGGGAGTTGCACAATCTCATAGTTGCAGGAACTTTGTATAAGTCATGAAGAAAGCAATAGCAACATACTAAACGATCAAGTGCTAAGCTAACGGAATGGGTCAAGTCAATCACATCATTCTCCTAATGATGTGATCCCATTAATCAAATGACAACACATGCCTATGGTTAGGAAACATAACCATCTTTGATCAATGAGCTAGTTCAAGTAGAGGCATACTAGTGACACTATGTTTGTCTATGTATTCACACATGTATCATGTTTCCGGTTAATACAATTCTAGCATGAATAATAAACATTTATCATGATATGAGGAAATAAATAATAACTTTATTATTGCCTCTAGGGCATATTTCCTTCAATTTCATCTTTTCCCACCCGACCCAATGCATCTTCTTTTCATCTTGTTGTTGCGACCACCAGTATTTGCATATCATGTTACTTAGCTCTTCTCGTAAGGTCAAAACAACCCATTGCATACGCTGGTATCGCTTGTGTCATAGACCTAACCATAATTTCTTTGCCTTGCATCGATAGGAAACAACCCATTACATACTTCCCATTTAATGTTTCGTGTTGCAAACCGCGGATCTACATGACTGCATTCTTCGTAGTGGTTTTGGTATTCTTGCTGAACATAATAGACGACTTGTCTCGGTTCACCATTTGCCCCGACCCCGCTTCATATACTTGAAGGATTCGGCTAATCTCGCTCACTCCCTCCTCTGATGCTTCAATCAGAAGTAAGGGATCATCAGCAAAGTGCAAGTGAGTCATAGTGGGTGCCGCCAGGGCCACTCTTATACCCCTGAGTCACTTCATGGCTAACTTTGGTAGGTTGAATAACCGAACAACGGTTTGGTTAGGCTCTGGTTGGAAGTCATGAAGATTGTTGGACGAGATTGTGAGCCTTAATCTTTGAGTTTATTTTTTTGAGAACAATTAATCTTTTTTTTTTGAACATAGAACCATTAATCTTGGAGTAACACACAAGAACTTTTCGAGGAGAAAAAATGGACTTTCGAAAGGGAAAAAAGTTACCGGGCAGATGGGCCACTAGGCATCGTCCGTGCCAGGCTGGAATGTGATTACATAGAAGAAACCCACCCAGCCCACATAGACGGTCTCGAGTTTGTTGTTACTCAAAAAAAAAAAAAAAGAAGAACCCTGAGTTTGTTGGACCTCCAGCCAGTCCCGGAAGAAACAAACAGGGGAGGGGAGGGGAGGCAGGAGATCGGAGGAAGAAGAGGGATCAGCCATGGACATCATCTCGCAGCTGCAGGAGCAGCTCAACGAGATGGCCATGGTGGCCGTCAACACCTTCGGCACGCTGCAGCGAGACGCGCCGCCCGTCCGCCTCTCCAACAGCTACCCCGACCCGCTCAACCCGAACCCTAACCCCGACGGCCCCGCCTCCCAGCCCCAGGCCCCGCCCGCGCCAGGCGCGCCGCCGCCGGCACCTCTACCGCCGCAGCCACCGCAAGCGCCGCCCCAGCCGGCTCTCGACCTCGCCGAGCAACCCAAGGCCATGAGCCACGCGCTCGTCCTCGCCGCAAAGAAGGTGCGCATCCCGTGCCCTCTCGCATCTCCCCCCTTTTATTCTCTCTTCGACACCTGCTCGAGGAATTCTCAATTCCTACAACTTATTTAGATAAAATGAGCACTTATATATGATCCTGATTCAAAACCTGCAAAGCATTAGCAACTGTTTCATCACCTTGATGCCAAACACAGATATTGCCTCTTCTCTCAATGAATTTAGAACAATTTCCCTCCTAAATTTCACTCTCAAAATTTTGACAAAGCTACTAGCTGACAGGTTACTATCCATAATCCCAAATTTGGTCAATATAAGACAATACGGTGTAATTAAAGCCAGGATATGGTGTGATTAATAGAAGGATGAAGGTGATAGTTACTGATCACTAGCAGGGCATGTTGTGTTAGGTCCGTGATATCGATATACTGGGTTAGCTGACCTAGCTGTTAGATGATCTTTGCTCCTGTTTCTTTTACTGTTCTTTTGTTTTAAGTGTAATGCTTACAAGACCATTGCTGGTAGAGTGAAATTTTGTCTGTTTTATCATTTCTGTCGTACAGCTAGAGCAGCTACCATAGCGAAAGTGCCCATGTTTTGTCTTACATGGACATTATGATCAGCATACTTCTCCTTTCTCAGGTTGTATCGTGCTAATTATACTCTCTTTGTCTTCTGTGCCTTCTGTGATTGTGATTATATCATGTGATAGTGTCATGCCGTATTTCATCTGTACACAAACATGAAGCACAATTTTGCTAATCTCGAAAAAGACCGAACTTGTGCTGAAATGTGCCTCTAGTTACTACTTTCAACATTGTTCTGATAATAATAAAAAAACATTGTCCCTTCCATGCAGTTTGATGCTCTTGTTGCTGCATTACCACTGTCATCTGAAGAGGATCAGTTGAAAAGAATTCAAGAACTTCAGGTATGTTTCAGTTTCACGGTATTAGTATCAGATTAGTAGTATCAGTGAACATAGGTTAACTTACCAAAATAGTTACACAAGGAATTATGCAGCTGGCATTTCTGAACCAAAGAGCACTAACACTCGTTATTATGAAAGACTTGAAAACTAAACCATCTGTTACGCATAACATAATAAGAGAAAGCTAAAGAAGGATGCAGCAGCACCTCATTTATAGGAAAAATACTTACAAGACGGCACCATGTAATTTGCAACTATACATCTGCTATTCTCACTTGGATGTTGTCTCATTGTATCTGCTAATGGCAGTTTAACCTGTTTTAGTATATTATACTATCGTTGCAAATGTTATGCTTTCTCCTGTTTGTTCTGCCTGTGCGTAGCATTTCATGTTAGACCCATCCTCCTGAAAGATTTTATCTCTGAAGACTAGTAATGAACGTTTGTGATTCTAAAAGTTCAACTGAAGAAAAGCAGATGCTTGATGTTACAAGTTTATAACGTCTCATGGTACTTAGTTTTAGGACAAAATTAGCTCTCCCTGATATGTTCCAGAAAATGGCCACCATTTTTCAGTACCCGATCGCCCATCTGCAGATTATTGATTTTATATGGCCTGTCTTGGCAAAGGCTAACCAGTGCGTCTAAGATCCACATTTACCTTGTTTTTATCCTGCAATCAAATCATGTAACTTGAAATTTGCAGGCAGAGAACGAAGTTGTGGGATTGGAGCTTCAGAAACAACTTGAAGCTGCTGGTAACAATTTTGAATTTTGCACTTCTTATCATGGTATAGCTGATGAACAGCTGATGTATTATATATCTTGTTCCTTTCACAGAACTGGAATTGCAACGGGTTGAAGTGTTGTTTAATGAAGCTACAGACAACTGTATAAATTTGAAGAAGCCAGATTAGCAATTATGCATGTAAGTTGGATGGTATCCTCGGTCAGTATATTGATAGACTAGTTATAGCATGGGACTGTTTAGTGGGGACCAAATGAACGCTGAGCCCTTTATAAAATTTACATTCAAGTTTTAGTTTTTGCAGTGTATCCTAAATATTGAAGGTATGGCTTTAGTTGACTCCCATTCAAATTTGTGCCATTTCAGGTAGCTGAACCGGTGTTGGTGGAGACATGAATTTCCAGCATTCTGGTGTTTTCTCTCTTGTACAAGTCTCTATAATGTCTTGTACAAGCCTCTAAAGTGTCTTATATTTGTTTACAGAGGGAGTAGTTCAGTTTCCAAGCTAGATTTGTAGACAGTAATGTTGTCTCGTTTGAACTTGCGTGCGTTGATATTCCATGAGCACTTGCTGGATGAGTTATTAAAGTTGAGTGTTGTAACACCTATACCCTGAAATAGTTTCGAAGAATCCGTCGCGTGGATTGGTCTGGTAACTTCACTAGGGCAACTGAGATGATAATTCATTGTGAAAGAAAAAAAGCATAGGATGGACATCTCATGATCACTCAAATACTGAAGCTATGCCTGATTCGCACAATGGCAGTTCTGATGGTGAAAACAAACACGCTAAACTTTCTAGGGGACAGACACATATATCCTAGAAACATCTTATTTTCTCGGCTTCAGTGATACCCCTGGACTGGACTCATGCATACTTGCAAGTGCCTAGACCTGCAAGGAAGGAAGGAAATTATTAGGGAAGAAAGCAGCGGTGAGATGAGCACAAGAGAGAGATTTGAGAAACAGCGGCATGAGATGAGATGAGATGCTTACTGGGGTCGGTGATGCTGATGATGCCGGTGGCGTTGAAGAAGCAGTTCCACGAGTTCCTCCCCCTGGCCTGGTAGTAGGCGTTCATGGCCACGGACGCCCGCGACAGCAGCACGCCGCCGTTCTGCGCGGAGCAGCCCCCCGTGCCCTGGATCGCGCTGCAGTCGCTCTCGGAGCAGGCGAACTCCAGGTTGGCCCTCAGCGCCGCCTCGCCCGTCGATGGCTTGGCCACGCACCACGTCTTCGCCACCGCCGCCTGCGGATCAGCCAACAAAGCAATTGAGTAACTCAAGAGCTGAAGAAGATAGATGCTGATAGAGAATGCCTCTCACCTGTTTCTGCTGAAAGCTTGGTGCCGCTGCCGCTGCCGCTGAAAGAATTTGCCACACAACAATCGATCGATGTTAAGAACTATAAATAGATCAGAGACTAAGCAGTGAAGGAGCACATCTGCAGAGAGATTTTGCCACGGAATTCGGAAAATCTTGAGGATGCAGATGAGATTGAGGAGTGATTGTACCGTGAGTGCAGTGCGTCAGTAGCACGAGAGCGGAGGCCAAGGCCATGAGTCTGACGGTGGTTGAACCTGAACCCATCTCTTTCTTGTGACCAAGAGAGAGGACGCAAGAAACTGTTTTCTCTATGCTATATGTGAGGAGGCAGAGGTCTGTGTGCTGCCGTCTTGTGAGCGACTGTTTCGTTCATGCTCGCGGCGTGGCGGTGTGCGTGCATATATGCAGACGAAGAAGATGGGGGAAGCCGAAGCAGAAAGGGTGTGCTGCAGAAGCGGTTCACCGCAAAAAGAAGGAAATACCAAATCCAATTTATGCCCACCATTGATTGCGGGTTTGCCGCATTTATATCTCGCCAAAACGCCTGCGTTTCTTCTGTTTCTCAGGGGACGGATCAGTTATGACCATGCTTTTACGGAGAAGGGACGCGAAAATAAAAAAACGACACAAGCACTGCCATGTACGCCTGGTATCTCCACGACACACCTGACAAACTCAGTTCTGTCAGACTAGCCACAATGCATAATAACATACACATATCCCTAGATTATGTTACTATCTTCATAGTGGGTAGTAATATAAGTGCGGTAACATGCAAAACTTCATTTATTAGGTTATAGACTCATATTGCATTCGGACATGTGATGTTACAGTAACTAGTTAAGTTACTGTAACTACCTCTCTCCTCATTAACTCATTGCCACATAAGTAAATTTGCTGAGTTGGACTCGATGTTACTGCTGAAGTTACTCCCATTGTGGCTAGTCTCAGTATACAGCTAGATAGCTTGGTTCATACTACCTCCGTTCCTAAATATAAGTCTTTTTTACATATTTCACTATAAAAACTACATTCGAATGTATATAGACGCTTTTTAGAGTATAAGTTCACTCATATATTTAGGAACGAAGGGAGTACTTATCAGGTATGCTAAACTTCCAACAAGACTACCATAGTTAGGCCTTGTTTGAAACCGCTCCACTCCATCAAATCCAGTTTGAATCAGTTTCATTCACAAGTTGCAGCTTCATCAAAAAAGCAGTTTACTGTGTTTTGTTTTCAACTAACTCTACCTTCAAGAATCAGAAATTTTGATGAAAAATGTCTATTTGGCTTGCTGACTGGGAAAATAAAACAAAGGAGTATGCACTTACCGGTGACATCGCTGGGTAATTTCCACACAACTCCATGAGAGCATCTACAGCCTGATGAGGACATCAGTACCATTGTTACACCCACAACCCCTACTGCTATATATACTGGACCAATTACTAGAGCCCGCGCACGCCAATTAGATTATCAGGTACTTTCGTTTCTTGGTAATGATTCTAATGTTCATGAGAATATGATGCTGCCTAAATTGGATACATTTGTTTTTGTTTACAAATGAAGGGCCTAGCCTGGAGAAGGATGAACATTGGAGCACGAACAAGCATGGAGATGATGGCATGCGCAAGGGGAACAAGAACGGAGTTACAACTGATGATTTCAGGACTTTGAAGCCACCATAATGGGTGCATGAAGCCTTGGACGAAATATACAAGATGCCATTTCATAAATTTCGTTCCGAGGCTATTCTAAGTGCTGCGTCACCTTATTATTGGGTCAGGCCCATGTAATTTCGAAATACATAAGTATAGGCTATTTTTAGAGTCCGTATGTGTGGGGAAACAAGAGATAGGGTTGATTTCGGACCCCTCCACCAAAGGCCACGAAATTCCCCCCTCTTCCTCCATATATACAGCCCTTAGGGCACCGTTTAGACTTTGGGTTTTGTTTAGATTAAAAGTTCGTCATAGCTGCAACTTCGCGTACTTCGTTTGTGTTCAACGACCAGACAAAGGCGTCACAGAACCCCACCTTGATCAATAAAGCTTTCATCTTATATTCGCAATATCTAGATTGCAATCTTAGTTTCTTGCTTGTTCTTCGTTTGCTCGCAGGAAACAGACTCTCGTGGTCAGGTTGATCGTGCTCCGGCGTGGTCAGTAACCTCTCGGAGTTGGTTTAGCAATTGCTAAGGCACGACGTCCTCGCACGTTCGTAGTTGGATCGTCAAAGTCGATTTCCACCAAAGCGAAATCCATCATCTCATCGAAAGACGGGACACCTTTGCCTCTATCAAGTGGTATCAAATTTTCAGGTTGCTCGGTGAGATTTTACAGTTTTTCTTAGTTTAGATCGAGTATGTTTCTTCATACTTATAGTCCACGAAAAAGTCAAAAAAAAAAATTAGGGTTAGTTCATCCTATCCGAACCAATCTAAGCCTTTGCATAATCTTTTCTGTATTTGCGTTGTTGAATTTGCGGTTACTTCGTCGTGTCAAGTTGCTGGTCTTAGCGTCTAGTCTTTAGAGTTTCGAGTTCTGTTTGTAACGCCCCGGATCCGATGCGCCAGGTGTCCGCCAGTTATTCGCCGTCGTTGCCATGTCATGTGCTTGCGTGTTGCACTTTGCCATGTCATCATCTGCATTTCATATCATGTCATCATGTGCATCTCATTTTGCATACATGTTCGTTTCATGCATCCGAGCTTTTTCCCCGTTGTCCGTTTTGCAATCCGGCACTCCTATGTCATCCGGCGTTCCCCTTTTGGTCTTTCGTTGTGAGCGGGTGTTAAACTTTCTCGGAATGACCCGAGGTTTGCCAAGCGGCCTTGGTATAGCACCGGTAGACCGCTTGTCAAGTTTCGTGCCATTTGGAGGTCGTTTGATACTCCAACGGTTAACCGGGTAACCGTAAAAGCCCTCTTTGACTTGCAGCCCAACACCCCTTCCAAAGTGGCCCAAAACCCATGTAAGTCTCTTCCATGCTCTCGGTCGTTCGATCACGATCGTGTGGCCGAAAACCGCTCCCCATTTGGACTCTCCTAGCTCCCTCTACCTATAAGTATGTGGCCTCCCCCGAAAATCCGTGCAGATCAAACCCTACCCTAACTTCCCTCCGCGCCGCCGGACATGTCCGCCGCCATCCGGATGCGTCCGCCGCCCGCAGCCACGTCGTCTGGGCCAATCAGAGACCGCCACCTGGACATCCCCGCCCTCGCAACCAACCAGCGCCGGCCACGTCGCCTCGCCGGCTCCCCCGCAGCCGCGCGGGCCCGCGAGCCCACGTCCGGCCCGCCCGGGCCCGGATGCGCCGCCGCCGCCCGGATCCACGCCCGCGCCGCCCGCCGGCTCCCTCGCCGCCGGCGCCCTCCGTTGCCTCATCGCCGGAGCGCGCCGCCGCCCGCCGCCTGCTGCTCTGCCCGGCGCGCCTCGCCGCGCAGGAGCTCCCCCGCGCCGGCCTCCGCGCCTGCCCCGCCGCCGCAGCACCCGCGGCCGCCGCCCCGAGCCTCGCCCCGCCGCCCTGCTGCCATCCCGAGCCGCCGGAGCCCGGCCTCGCCCCGAGCTCCGGCGAGCTCGCCTTCGCCTCCCCGCGCCGTTCCCCGCCGGGAACCGGCCGGATCCGGTGAGATCCGGGCCGGATCCGTCCTTCCCCAGCCTCCCCGACCTCTCCCTCGACCTCTGCCGTCGTCCCCATCGTCTCCGGCGACACTCCGGCGAGATCCTCGCCGTGGTTGACTTTTCCCCGATGTCGAAATTCCACCAAGTCCCCGGTTTATTTCAACATTATCATGCCATGTTCATCGCATTGTATCTCTGCATCCGTAGCCCCGTTTCGTGCGTGTAATATGTCCGAAATGCTGTTGTAAGAGTGCATGTTGATGTTAACCTGCTGAAACTGTTATAACATGCTCATTTATCATTTTTGCCATGTTTGATGTGTGCATCCTATGAGGTTGAGCTCTACATGTGTTTTGATCTATGCCACGCCATCTTTCCAGTGGTGCCAACCATGTATTTTTGTGAGTTGTGTGCCGAGTGCATCGAGCTTGTTAAGGAGGGTACTTGCTGTTGCTGTTTTCCTGACAGATTCTATTATATTTTGTTGCTATGTTAACCTGCTTCTACAAGTCATTTCGTGCATTATTCTGGAGATGTTCACTAAGGATGTTTTGTTATACATGTCTTGCTCTATCCATTCATGTCCCTGGTTGTATTTATAGACTACTGTAGCTTGTTATAATCTTGCTCCAAAGTTGCTAAATAATGTTGCTGTCAACCTGTTAACATGAAGTTCAGTTTTGGTCATATGCTTTTCTAGTGATCCATGCATCCTATGAACTTGCTATTGCCATGTATAGCTTCACAAACATGTCTTCTTACTGTTGGTTGCCTTGCCATGCTATGTATTGCTCTGTGGTGAGTGGTTCAAGCTCACCAACATGCCTACTTATTGTTGTTCCTGCCATGTATGAATCTGTCATATAACTTACCATGTTTACATGGGTGCCATCATATTTTCTATGCCTTTTTGGCTCATGTTCAGTAAGGGACTGTTGTTCTATGCATTTTGTAGAATCATGCCATGCCTTTGTTTTACATAATAAGTTCCTGTAACATGTTGTTTGATAGCTCTAACCATTGCAACCTGATGTTATTCCTGCTAAAGTCTGAAACTGTTATTATTTGCAATCTTACCATGTGTGTTTGAGCATGTTGTAGTGATTTCTGGAGATAGCTCAGTGTTCATGTTTTGTTATGCTTTACCTGTACTTCATGCCCATGCCTTTTATTATTACGTTGAGATGTTGTAGCATATTGTTTTGATGCTTGCAATATGCCTAGTTGCTGTTTTGGACAGATTGTTGCTATATCATGTTTGGAGTGTATGTGTTGAACCGTTGCTCCGTTTTGAGTGTGTTCTATATGAAAATTGCTTGTTTTTGCATGTAGCTTCATATTATCATGTTGCATCCTTGTTTTGGTGTGTTTGCTTGATGTTTGGGTGCATTTTGCATCAATGCCATGCTTAACTTGTTTTGCTCATATCTTCTAGGCCGTAGCTCAAAAACTAATGAACTTTATATGTAACTTGACTAGAATTTCGTGTAGATCCTCTTGGTGCATCTTAACTTGCTGTTTAACAACTTGAACATAAAGTTTATTCAGTTCTGGACCAATTTCGAAATATGCATATGAGGACTTACCGGAATTGTTATATGTTGTTCCCGGCCTCATTTAAACTTGCCTTGATGTGTTGTTCTTGTTTGCATCATCTCTTGCCATGAGTAGCTTCATGTAGCTTTGTCATGCGCCATGCTTGGTTGTGCATCATGTCATGTATATGTGTGGTGTGTTTACTATGTTGTGTGCTTCTTCTCGATAGTTCCCGTTTCGTTGCGATCGTGAGGATTCGTTCGTCTACGCTTGGTTCGTCTTCGTGGCTTCATCTTCTTCATGGACTCGTTGTTCTTCCTAGCGGGATTTCAGGCAAGATGACCGCTACCCTGGATCTCACTACTATCATTGCTATGCTAGTTGTTTCGTTCTATCGCTATGTTGCGTTACCTATCATTTGCTCTTCAAGCCTCCCAAATTGCCATGAACCTCTAACCTTTGATACCCTTCCTAGCGAACCATTGCTTGGCTATGTTACCGCTTTGCTCAGCCCCCTTATAGCGTTGCTAGTTGCAGGTGAAGTTGAAGATTGCTCCATGGTGGACAGGGTTATGTTGGGATATCACAATATCTCTTATATTATTAATGCACCTATATACTTGGTAAAGGATGGAAGGCTCGGCCTTATGCCTGGTGTTTTGTTCCACTCTTGCCGCCCTAGTTTCCGTCATACCGGTGTTATGTTTCCGGATTTTGCGTTCCTAACGCGGTCGGGTGATTTATGGGACCCCCCTGACAGTTCGTTTTGAATAAAACTCCTCCAGCAAGGCCCAACTTTGGTTTTACCATTTGCCTCACCACCACCTACCTTTCCCTTGGGAGTAATTAACCCAAGGGTCATCTTTATTATAGCCCCCCCGGGCCAGTGCTTGTCTAAGTGTTGGTCCGAACCGAGCAACCTGCGGGGCCACCTCGGGGAAACTCGAAGTCTGGTTTTACTCGTAGCTTGACTTATCCGGTGTTGCCTTGAGAACGAGATATGTGCAGCTCCTATCAGGATGTCGGCGCATCGGGCGGCTTTGCTGGTCTTGTTTTACCATTGTCGAAATGTCTTGTAAACCAGGATTCCGAGACTGATCGGGTCTTCCTGGGAGAAGGAATATCCTTCATTGATCGCGAGAGCTTATCATGGGCTAAGTTGGGACACCCCTGCAGGGTATAAACTTTCGAGAGCCGTGCCCGCGGTTATGTGGCAGATGGGAATTTGTTAATGTCCGGTTTTAGATAACTTGACACCAGATCCAAATTAAAACGCATCAACCGCGTGTGTAGCCGTGATGGTCTCTTCTCGGCGGAGTCCGGGAAGTGAACACGGTCTTTGGGTTATGTTTGACGTAAGTAGGAGTTCAGGATCACCTCTTGATCATTGCTAGATGACGACCGTTCCTTTGTTTCTCTTCTCGCTCTCATTTGCGTATGTTAGCCACCATATATGCTTAGCCGCTGCTGCAACCTCACCACTTTACCCCTTCCTTTCCCATTAAGCTTTGCTAGTCCTGATACCCATGGTAATGGGATTGCTGAGTCCTCGTGGCTCACAGATTACTACAACAACAGTTGCAGGTACAGGTTTTCCGATGATCATGACGCGAGAGCGATGTTTGCTTGTTTGGAGTTCTTCTTCTGCTTCTTCTTCGATCAGGGGATAGGTTCCAGGTCGGCAGCCTGGGCTAGCAGGGTGGATATTGTTTGAGTTTCTGTTTATGATTCATCCGTAGTCGGATGTTGTTCTTGTATGTTGTATTGTTGTATTCATGTGTCATTGGATGTCTTGTATGTATCCCTATCTATTATGTAATGTTGACGTAATGATATCCACCTTGCAAAAGCGTTCCAATATGCGGGTCTATCCTTGGTGGGACCTTCGAGTTCCTTTTGGATAGGGTCGCATATTGGGCGTGACACTGTTCACAGGTATTCACGCCGCTGCCGCACCATCATCATCGCCCTGCCATATACCACCACCGCTTATTCGCTACTAATCCGAGTCCATATACCACCACCAATCCGAGTCCATATACCACCACAATCCGAGTCCATATACCACCACCAATCTGAGTTCATATACTACCACCAATCCGTGTCCACATATACCACTGTCATATACCATCACCAGTGCGAGTTCCACCAGATTCATCTCCGCCACCAGTCCTAGTCCGAGTCCAGTATTTGTTCCTTTATCTTTGAGTTCCAGAGCACGCGATACTACAAATCGTTAACAAGTTGGATTCCCCAACTTCCGTGCTACCCATACAAGAAAAATAGTTCCAGTTTAAAAAAAACTAAGTCTGGAAAATTCTGGCTAGGCAGTTTTTAGGCCATTTGTAGACTTTTTCGAAAAAAAAATTTGTTGCGGAGCAAAAAAAAGAGGGAAAAGGTGCAAAAAAAGTGAAAAAAAAGAGAGAACAAAAATTCAGAGTGTGCTCCTCCCTTGATTACGTGCCACGCCGTGATTTTGTTAGTGTTCTAGGCTCGCGTCTCTAGCACGGTCTAGTCTAGGACCAGCACAGTACCGTCGTTGAGCGTTTATTCAACTTTGCATCTCTGAATTGATTATTGCTGACCCTTTTTGCTACCATATTATAAGCCTTCCCAGCTCCACATACATCTACGTCGTGCGTTTGACTCTCCCTGGTAATCGCTCTATCCAAACTTTGAGAGTTTTGACTACAACGGTTGTCGATCACCACCTGCTGCTGGGTAAGAACTGGTAAGAATTTGAGATTTGGTTAACGGATTTGTGACACCCCACCACCACCATATTCCAGTAGTCTGTAGGATCATATTCTTGTCTGTTTCTATTGCTGCTAACTATCGCAGGAACACAAGCCGACAAGATTGACTGGGAGAACATGACGAACAAGGAGCTTCATGATAAGTTTCATCAAATGTTGGGTCAACAGGTGGAAGACGTGATGGCCAGCTTTGGAAAGGCAATGGAGAAGATGGATGACATTGAGAAGTCAATTGACACCAAGTTGGACGCTAAGTTTGATGAATTACTCAAACATCTCCCACAACTAGCTCTACACCGCGATACAGTAGGGCGAGCACAGCGTGTTCCTATTGAGCCAGGACAAAATTCTGGTGCCGCTGCTGCTGCTGTTGGTGCTTCTGTAGCTCCTGCTGTTACTGTAGAGGTGGAGGACTATTACAAGGATGAGGTTGATCAAAATCAGAACTACGTGCAGCCACCAGCACCACCACCAGCAGGTCGACCTCAGGTATATATTCGCAATGGTAGGCCTGCACCACCACCTCAGGTACGAGATAATGACCATATTCCTAAACTGAAATTGAATATTCCACCATTTGAGGGTATATATGTTCCTGATATATATCTTACTTGGGAGTTAGAAACTGAACAACGTTTTACATGTTTACAATATCCCGAGGAGAGACGGGTTGCTGCTGCTGTTTGTTCTTTCACTAGTTTTGCATGTGTATGGTGGTCTGAACATTGTAGATTATATCCTATTCCAACTACTTGGGCTGCTTTGAAAACTGCTATGCGTACTCGTTGGGTTCCACCATATTATCAACGTGAATTGCTTCAAAAATTGCAGCGTTTAAGATAAGGGAAAAATTCTGTAGAAGAATATTATCAGGAATTACAAACTAGCATGATTAGATGTGGTATTGTTGAGGAGAATGAAGTTATGCTTGCATGTTTTATGGGTGGATTAAATAGAGAGATTCAGACCATTCTAGAGTATAAGGAGTATACTAATATCACTAGTTTATTCCATCTTGCTTGTAAAGCTGAACGTGAAGTGCAGGATCGATAGTCATTGGGGCGAACTGACTTTTCTGCAGGTCGACCTTCATCATGGACACCGCGGGTATCTTCTACTTCCACTGCACCAGCACCTCCATCAGGTGCCACCTACAGCCGTGATACAAGAAAGCAGGCACAACCACCACTATCTGCCAAGAGCGCACCTGCTGGGCCTACACAGAGCTCTTCTTCTTCCATGGCATCAACAGGGCACACAAGTGATATTACTTGTTGTCGTTGTAAGGGAAGAGGTCATTATGCGAGAGAATGCAAATCTCAGCGTGTGATGATTGCTACTGAGGATGGTGGGTATGAGTCCACTAGTGACTATGATGAGGAGACTTTGGCGCTTATTACAAGTGAAGAACACGGTGGAATTGATTCTGATCATGAGACGCAATACATGGCTCCTGAAGACGCTGACAGGTATGAATGTTTAGTTGCTCAACGTGTTTTGAGTGTGCAGGTCACACAAGCTGAGCAAAATCAGAGGCACAATTTGTTCCATACAAAGGGAGTTGTGAAGGAATGTTCTGTGCGCGTCATCATAGACGGAGGGAGCTGCAACAACTTGGCTAGCATGGAGATGGTGGAGAAGCTATCTCTCACCACAAGACCACATCCACATCCTTACTATATCCAATGGTTCAACAACAGTGGCAAGATTAAGGTAACACGTACTGTTCATGTGCATTTTAGTATCTCTACATATGCTGATTATGTTGATTGTGATGTGGTACCTATGCAAGCATGTTCCTTATTACTTGGTCGACCATGGAAATTTGATAAAAATTCTATACACCATGGTAGAAACAATCATTATACTCTGGTTCATAAGGATAAAAATATTACTTTGCTTCCTATGACTCCTGATTCCATTTTGAAAGATGATATTAATAGAGCTAATAAAGCAAAACAGAAGACAAATAAGAGTGAAAATCAGATTGTGGCAAAAGAATTTGAGCAACAAATGAAGCCTAATAATAAACCATCTAGTGTTGTTTCTGAAATTAAATTGAAAAGCGCATGTTTACTTGCCACTAAATCTGATATTGATGAGCTAGATTTCAGCAAATCTGTTTGCTATGCTTTTGTGTGCAAAGAGACATTATTTTCATTTGAGGACGTGCCTTCCTCTTTCCCTCCTGCTGTCACTAACATTTTGCAGGAGTTCGCTGACATCTTTCCACACGACGTGCCACCGGGATTACCTCCCATTCGAGGGATTGAGCATCAGATTGACTTAATTCCCGGTGCATCATTACCCAACCGTGCACCATACTGTACCAATCCAGAGGAGATGAAGGAGATTATGCGTCAAGTACAGGAGCTGCTCGACAAAGGTTATATACGCGAATCCCTTAGTCCTTGTGTTGTTCCTATTATTCTAGTGCCGAAAAAGGATGGTACATCACGTATGTGTGTTGATTGTAGAGGCATTAATAATATTACTATTCGTTATTGTCATCCTATTCCTAGGCTAGATGATATGCTTGATGAATTGAGTGGCTCTACAATATTCTCCAAAGTTGATTTACGTAGTGGATACCATCAAATTCGTACGAAATTGGGAGATGAATGGAAAACGACATTTAAAAATAAGTTTGGATTATATGAGTGGTTAGTCATGCCTTTTGGGTTAACTAATGCACCTAGTACTTTCATGAGATTAATGAATGAAGTTTTACGTGCTTTTATTGGACGATTTGTGGTAGTCTATTTTGATGATATACTGATTTATAGTAGATCTTTGGAGGAACATTTGGAACATTTACGTGATGTTTTTATTTCTTTACGTGATGCATGTTTGTTTGGTAACCTTGGGAAGTGCACCTTTTGCACCGACCGAGTATCTTTTCTTGGCTATGTTGTTACTCCACAGGGAATTGAAGTTGATAAAGCCAAGATTTAAGCTATTGAGAGTTGGCCGCAGCCCAAAACGGTCACACAAGTGAGGAGTTTTCTTGGCCTCGCTGGATTCTATAGGCGTTTTGTGAGAGATTTCAGCACCATTGTTGCACCTCTTAATGAGCTTACAAAGAAAGATGTGCCTTTTCTTTGGGGTACCGCACAGGAAGAAGCCTTCACGGTATTGAAAGATAAGTTGACACATGCTCCTTTACTCCAACTTCTTGATTTTAATAAGACTTTTGAGCTTGAATGTGATGCTAGTGGAATTGGATTAGGAGGTGTGTTATTACAAGATGGCAAACCTATTGCATACTTTTCTGAAAAATTGAGTGGGCCTAGTCTGAATTATTCTACTTATGATAAAGAATTATATGCTCTTGTTCGGACTTTAGAAACATGGCAACATTATTTATGGCCCAAAGAATTTGTTATACACTCTGATCATGAATCTTTGAAACATATTAGAAGTCAAGCTAAACTGAATCATAGACATGCTAAATGGGTTAAATTCATTGAGACATTCCCTTATGTCATTAAACACAAGAAGGTTAAAGAAAATGTTATTGCTGATGCATTGTCTCGTTGCTATACTATGCTTTCACAACTTGACTTCAAAATATTTGGTTTGGAGACCATCAAAGATCAATATGTGTATGATGCTAATTTTAAAGATGTATTGCAGAATTGTAACGAAGGTAGAACATGGAACAAGTTCGTCGTTAATGATGGTTTTGTGTTCCGTGCTAACAAGCTATGCATTCCAGCTAGCTCCGTTCGTCTTTTGTTGTTGCAGGAGGCGCATGGAGGAGGATTAATGGGACACTTTGGCATGAAGAAGACAGAGTACGTACTTGCTACACATTTCTTTTGGCCAAAGATGAGACGGGATGTTGAGCGCTTTGTTGCTCGCTGCACTACATGTCAAAAAGCTAAGTCACGACTCAATCCTCATGGTTTATATATGCCTTTGCCTGTACCTAGTGTTCCTTGGCAGGATATATCTATGGACTTTGTTTTAGGTTTACCTCGAACAAAGAAGGGGAGGGATAACATATTTGTTGTCGTGGATAGATTCTCAAAAATGGCACACTTTATACCATGTCATAAAAGCGATGATGCTGTTAATGTTGCTGATTTGTTCTTTCGTGAAATTATTCGCTTGCATGGTGTGCCAAATACTATTGTTTCAGATTGTGATACTAAATTTCTTAGCCACTTTTGGAGATGTTTATGGGCTAAGTTGGGGACTAAACTACTTTTTAGTACTACTTGTCACCCCAAAAACTAATGGACAAACTGAAGTAGTCAATAGAACATTGTCTACTACGCTTAGGGCTGTTTTGAAGAATAATAATAAAATGTGGGAAGAATGCTTGCCTCATAATCGTTCATTGCATTCTACTACTAAGATGTGCCCTTTTGAAATTGTGTATGGTTTCCTACCTCGTGCACCTATTGATTTGTTTCCTCTTCCATCTTCGGAGAAGGTTAATTTTGATGCTAAACAACGTGCTGAATTGATTTTAAAAATGCATGAGTTAAGTAAGGAAAACATTGAGCGTATGAATGCTAAATATAAACTTGCTGGAGATAAGGGTAGAAAACATGTTGTGTTTGCACCTGGAGATCTTGTTTGGTTACATTTGTGTAAGGATAGATTTCCTGATTTGCGCAAATCGAAGCTAATGCCTCGTGCCGATGGTCCTTTTAAGGTGTTGGAGAAAATAAATGATAATGCATATAAACTTGAGCTGCCTGCAGATTTGAAGCCTTATTTGGGTGAGGAAGATGAGCTTCCGTCGAGGACGACTTCATTTCAAGAAGGGGAGGATGATGAGGACATCAATACCATTGTTACACCCACAACCCCTACTGCTACATATACTGGACCAATTACTAGAGCTCGCGCACGCCAATTAAATTATCAGGTACTTTCGTTTCTTGGTAATGATTCTAATGTTCATGAGAATATGATGCTGCCTAAATTGGATACATTTGTTTTGCTTACAAATGAAGGGCCTAGCTTGGAGAAGGATGAACATTGGAGCACGGACAAGCATGGAGATGATGGCATGCACAAGGGGAACAAGAACGGAGTTACAACTGATGATTTCAGGAATTTGAAGCCACCATAATGGGTGCACGAAGCCTTGGACGAAATATACAAGATGCCACTTCATAAATTTCGTCCCGAGGCTATTCTAGGTGCTGCGCCACCTTATTATTGGGCCAGGCCCATGTAATTTCGAAATACATAAGTATAGGCTATTTTTAGAGTCCGTATGTGTGGGGAAACAAGAGATATAGTTGATTTTGGACCCCTCCACCAAGGGCCACGAGATTCCCCCCTCTTCCTCCATATATACAGCCCTTAGGGCACCATTTAGACTTTGGGTTTTGTTTAGATTAAAAGTTTGCCATAGCTGCAACTTCGCGTACTTCGTTTGTGTTCAACGACCAGACAAAGGCGTCACAGAACCCCACCTTGATCAATAAAGCTTTCATCTTATATTCACAATATCTAGATTGCAATCTCAGTTTCTTGCTTGTTCTTCGTTTGCTCGCAAGAAACGGACCCTCGTGGTCAGGTTGATCGTGCTCCGGCGTGGTCAATGACCTCTCGGAGTTGGTTTAGCGATTGCTAAGGCGCGACGTCCTCGCACGTTCGTAGTCGGATCGTCAAAGTCGATTTCCACCAAAGCGAAATCCATCATCTCATCGAAAGACGGGACACCTTTGCCTCTATCACAGCCGGACCCCCATACCCCTAAACGCATGGACAGGAAATCACTACCCAACTGGGCACCCCATATCCGCCCCAAATGCCCAGACTGACCGGCACCTACCATTCCTACGCCATATCTGGGGCGGATATGGGGATGCCTGGATGCGCCTGCCATGTCAAACTGACCGCTAGGGCCTACGCCAATTCGCTCATATCTGCCCCTTGCCCGACCAGACCTCTTCTCTTCTCTGTTGGCCCTCCTCCACACAGTCGCCACTGGAGTTCCGGCGCTATCGGTGCTCTGCCGACATCCGTAACACCGGAAGCCCCAACCCACACCCTGGCCGCAATCGGACAAGGTCGCCGCCACCGGATGCCGCCCCAGTTTTTCATTCTTTTGGTCATTACTTCTAGGTCACCAATGGATTCGTCGTGGAATGATGGCTATGAAAACGATGATATTGACGACTTCATATTCAACGACTTCATCATGTCGTCGGATTCGGATAATGAGGATGCTGAAATGATGATGAGCATCCAAGAGGAGTTGGAGAAGGCTGAGGAGCACGTCCTAAACTTCAACGGTTCCATCAAGGGTCAGAGAGTTATTCCACGTGATAGGATTGTCGGTGCATGGATTCTGTACACAGACTACTTCACGATGGTCACAACATTACTATCTTTCGTCATCGCTACTAGATGAACAGAAAGTTGTTCTTGCGGTTAGTGGAAGGCGTGGAGAAGGTTGATTGCAACTTCAAGCTGAGGAAGGATTGTTACGGAAACTTTCTTGTCTCTTCTGCAGGATGCTTGCTATGGTAAAGCAGCAGATGCAATTGATGCAGAATTCTGGATAGGAAAGATCATGGTCCTGAACTCCATGGTGCAATTTGCATGCAGTGTGGTGAAGGTGTTCGGACCGGAGCACCTGAGAGATCCAAGTGTAGAGGACACATAAAAATTGTTGTCAATTGGAGCATCGAGAGATTCACATGTATGTTAGGTTCAGTTGATTGCATGCACTGGCAATGGAAGAACCGCCCAAAAATTTGTGTAGGCAATACCAAGGTCACGTCAAAGAAGCCACCATCATACTTGAAGCAGTGGCATCACAGGACTTGTCGATTTGGCATGCTTTTTTTGGCATGCCGGGTTTGTGCAATGACATCAATGTGCTCCAACGATCTCCTTTGTTCAGGAGACTCTGTGATGGGGAAGCTCCAGTGTGCAACTATACCATCAATGGACACAACTACACCATGGGGTACTATCTTGTCGATGGTATCTATTCTCAGTGAGCGGGATTTGTGAAGACCATATCTGATCCCCAAGGCAACAAAAACCCGCTTTGCAACAACGCAAGAGGTATCCAGGAAGGATGTGGAGAGGCCTTTTGGAGTGCTCCAAGCTCATTGGGGCATATGCGCTCCCTGCCACCGTTCTCGTCTACCACTACTGTCGGGCAACAAGGCCTTGTGAGCGTTTCACCGAGTTTGTCAACATCCCCTACTACATGTTCGCTACGGTGGACACGACCAACGATGTAAAGGTGCTCAAGAATTCAGCCTTGGCCTGTAAGAATCTTGTCAACATCCAGGGCCAATACAGGATCTAGGGTAGTAAGAAGCATGAGAATGACTCTCTAGTTCACCTCATCGAGGGCATCATCGACCCCTACTACAGAGACATGAAGGATGCCTCCAATGAGGACAGGCTTGCTGATACGTCTCCAACGTATCTATAATTTTTTATTGTTCCATGCTATTATATTATCCGTTTTGGATGTTTATGGGCTTTACTTTACATTTTTATATCATTTTGGGGACTAACCTACTAACCGGAGGCCCAGCCCGAATTGCTGTTTTTTTGCCTATTTCAGTGTTACGAAGAAAAGGAATATCAAACGGAGTCCAAACGGAATGAAACCTTCGGGAGCGATCTTTTTGGAACAAACGTGATCCATGGGACTTGGAGTGGACGTCAAGCAACAGAGGAGGCGGACACGAGGGTGCCCGGCGCGCCCCCTACAGGTGGCGGCGCCCCCACCCTCGTGGGCCCCTCGAGCGTCCACCGACCTACTTCTTCCTCCTATATATACCTACGTACCCTGAAACCATCGAGGGGCACCACAATAACCTAATTCCACCGTCGTAACCTTCTGTATCCGCAAGATCTCATCTTGGAGCCTTCGCCGGTGCTCCGCCGGAGGGGGAATCGACCACGGAGGGCCTCTACATCATCTCCAAGGCCCTTCCATGAGTTGTGAGTAGTTTACCACAAACCTTCGGGTCCATAGTTATTAGCTAGATGGCTTCTTCTCTCTCTTTGAATCTCAATACAACGTTCTCCTCAATCTTCTTGGAGATCTATTCGATGTAACTCTTTTTGCAGTGTGTTTGTCGAGATCCGATGAATTGTGGGTTTATGATCAAGTTTATCTATGAGAAATATTTGAATCTCCTTCGAATTCTTTTATGTGTGATTAAATTATCTCTGTAAGTATCTTCGAATTATCAGTTTGGTTTGGCCTACTAGATTGATCTTTCTTGCAATGGGAGAAGTGCTTAGCTTTGGGTTCAATCTTGCAGTGTCCTTTCCCAGTGATAGCAAGGGCAGCAAGGCACGTATTGTATTGTTGCCATCGAGGATAAAAAGGTGGGGTTTATATCATTTTGCATTAGTTTATCCCTCTACATCATGGCATCTTTCTTAATGCGTTACTCTGTTCTTTATGAACTTAATACTCTAGATGCATGTTGGATAGCGGTCGATGTGTGGAGTAATAGTAGTAGATGTAGGCAGGAGTCGGTCTACTTGTCACGACCGTGATGCCTATATACATGATCATGCCTAGATAATCTCACAATTATTCGCTTTCTATCAATTGCTCGACAGTAATTTGTTCACCCACCGTAATAATTTTGCTATCTTGAGAGAAGCCACTAGTGAAACCTATGGCCCCCGGGTCTATCTTTTATCATATAAGCTTTCAATCTACTTTTATTTGCATCTTTACTTTTCCAATCTATATCATAAAAATACCAAAAATAATTATCTTATCATATTATCTCTATCAGATCTCACTTTCGCAAGTGGCCGTGAAGGGATTGACAACCCCTTTATTGCATTGGTTGCGAGTTCTTGTTTTTGTGTAGGTGCGTGGGACTTCTGAGGAGCCTCCTATTGGATTGCTACCTTGGTTCTCAAAAACCGAGGGAAATACTTATGCTACTTTGCTGCATCACCCTTTCCTCTTCAAGGAAAACCAACGCAAGCTCAATACGTAGCAAGAAGGGTTTTTGGCGCCGTTGCCGGGGAGGTCTTCGCTCAAGTCAAGACATACCAAGTACCCATCACAAACTCATCTCCCTCGTATTACATTATTCGCCATTTGCCTCTCCTTTTCCTCTCCCCCACTTCACCCCTGCCGTTTTATTCACCCTCTCTTTCCCAATCTCCTCTCTCTTTCGCTTGCCTTTTCGTTTGCTTGTGTGTGGATTGCTTGTCTCGATGGCGCAAGATAATACCAAATTGTGTGACTTCTCCAATACCAATAATAATGATTTCCTTAGTACTCCTAGTGCTCCTCTTAATGATGTTGAGTCTTGTGAAATCAATGTTGCTTTGCTGAATCTTGTTATGAAAGATCAATTCTCCGGCCTTCCTAGTGAAGATGCCGCTACCCATCTAAACAACTTTGTTGATATTTGTGAGATGCAAAAGAAAAAAGATACGGATAATGATATTGTTAAATTGAAGTTATTTCGTTTTCACTTAGAGATCATGCTAAAGTTTGGTTTTCGTCTTCGCCTAAGAATAGTATTGATTCATGGAATAAGTGCAAAGATGCTTTTATCTCTAAGTATTTTCCTCCCGCTAAGATCATCTCTCTTAGGAACAATATTATGAATTTTAAACAACTTGATCATGAGCATGTTGCCCAATCTTGGGAAAGAATGAAATTAATGATTCGCAATTGCCCTACTCATGGTTTGAATTTATGGATGATCATACAAAAATTTTATGCCGGATTGAATTTTGCTTCTAGAAATCTTTTAGATTCGGCCGCGGGAGGCACTTTTATGGAAATCACCTTAGGAGAATCTGCTAAACTCCTTGATAATATTATGGCTAATTATTCTCAATGGCACACCAAAAGATCTACTAGTAAAAAAGTGCATGCTATAGAAGAAATTAATGTTTTGAGTGGAGAGATGGATGAACTTATGAAATTGTTTGCTACTAAGAGTGCTCCTATTGATCCCAATGATATGCCTTTGTCTACTTTGATTGAGAATAATAATGAATCTATGGATGTGTATTTTGTTGGTAGGAATAATTTTGGTAACAATGCTTATAGAGGAAACTTTAATCCTAGAATTATGGTAATTCCTACAACCACACTTATGGAAATTTTAATAAGATGCCCTCTGATTTTGAGAATAGTGTTAAATAATTTATGATCTCTCAAAAGAATTTTAATGCCTTGCTTGAAGAAAAATTGCTTAAAGTTGAAGATTTGGCTAGGAACTTTGATAGACTTTCGCTTGATGTTGATTCTTTGAAACTTAGATCTACTCCTCCTAAGCATGATATCAATGAGTCTCTCAAACCCATGAGAATTTCCATTGATGAGTGCAAAGAAAGAACCGCTAGATTGCGTGCTAAGAAAGATTGGTTTGTAAAAGTGTGTTCTTCTAGTCTCCATGAAAATAATGATGAAGATCTAAAAGTTATTGATATGTCCCCTATTAAACCTTTGTTTTGCAATATGAATCTTAATAATGATGGGATTGGAGATGAGTCAACTTTAGTTAAAAGGCGTCCAAATAATTCGGAGTTTTTAGATCTTGATGCTAAATTTGGTAAAAGTGGGATTGGAGAGGTCAAGGCTTTAAATAGCATTGAACCCACTATCTTGGATTTCAAGGAATTTAATTATGATAATTGTTCTTTAGTAGATTGTATTTGCTTGTTGCAATCCGTGTTGAATTCTCCTCATGCTTATAGTCAAAATAAAGCCTTTACCAAACATATTGTTGATGCCTTGATGCAATCTTATGATGAAAAACTTAATTTGGAAGTTTCTATACCTAGCAAACTTTACGATGAGTGGGAACCTACTATAAAGATTAAAATTAAAGATCATGAGTGTTATGCTTTGTGTGCTTTGGGTGCTAGTATTTCCACGATTCCGAAAACTTTATGTGATATTCTAGGTTTCCATGATTTTGATGATTGCTCTTTAAATTTGCACCTTACGGATTCCACCATTAAGAAACCTATGGGAAGGATCAATGATGTTATTATTGTTGCAAATAGGAATTATGTGCTCGTAGATTTTACCGTTCTTGATATAGATTGCAATCTTTCATGTCCTATTATTCTTGGTAGGCCTTTCCCTAGAATGATTGGTGCAATTATTGATATGAAGGAAGGGAATATTAGATTCCAGTTTCCATTAAGGAAAGGCATGGAACACTTTCCAAGAAAATAAAGTTAAATTACCTTATGAATCTATCGTGCGAGCTACTTATGAATTGAGTGCCAAAGATGACACTACTTAGATCTATCCTCGCTTTTATGCCTAGCTTGGGGCGTTAAACAATAATGCTAGTTGGGAGGCAACCCAATTTTATCTGTGTTTTTTGTTTTTGCTTCTGTTTAGTGATAAATATTTCATCCACCTTCTGTTTAGATGTGTTTTCACGTTTTAGTTAGTGTTTGTGCCAAGTAGAACCTATAGGATAACCTATGGTGATAGTTAATTTGATTCTGCTGAAAACAGAAACTTTGCACGCACGAAATTAATTTTAGTAATTCACAGAAACATGATTTTGCGTTGATTCTTTTTGCTTCAGGTCAATAGAAAAATTTCCCAGGATTTCCTACTTTTGTAGGAGTTTTAGAGTTCCAGAAGTATTCGAGAGTTACAGATTGTGACAGACTGTTCTGTTTTTGTCAGATTCTGTTTTTCGTGTGTTGTTCGCTTATTTTGATGCATCTATGGCTAGTATGTAGGGGTATGAATCATAGAGAAGTTGGAATACAGTAGGTTTAACACCAATATAAATAAAGAATAATTTCAATACAGTACCTTATGTGGTGGTTTTTCTTTCTTGCACTAACGGAGCTTATGAGATTTCCTGTTGAGTTTTGTGTTGTGAAGTTTTGAAGTTTTGGGTAAAGATTTGATGGACTATGGAATAAGGAGTGGCAAGAGCCTAAGCTTGGGGATGCCCGTGGCACCCCAAGATATTCAAGGATAACCAAAAGCCTAAGCTTGGGGATGCCCCGGAAGGCATCCCCTCTTTCGTCTTCGTCTATCGGTAACTTTACTTGGAGCTATATTTTTATTCGCCACATGATATGTGTTTTGCTTGGAGCGTCTTGTATGATATTAGTCTTTGCTTTCTAGATAACCACAATCATTCTTACTGTACACACCTTTTGGGAGAAACCCACTTGTTTGGAATTTATTAGAATACGCTATGTGCTTCACTTATATCTTTTGAGCTAGATAGTTTTGCTCTAGTGCTTCACTTATATCTTTTAGAGCACGGCGGTGGCTTAATTTTGTAGAAACTGTTGATCTCTCATGCTTCACTTATATTATTTTGAGAGTCTCTTAGAACAGCATGGTATTTGCTATGGTTATAAAATTGGTCCTAGAATGATGGGCATCCAAGTTGGGTATAATAAAAACTATCATAGAAAGTGAATTGGATGCTATGATCAATTTGATGCTTGATAATTGTTTTGAGATATTAGAGGTGGTGATATTAGAGTCATGCTAGTTGGGTGATTATGAATTTAAAGAATACTTGTGTTGAAGTTTGTGATTCCCGTAGCATGCACGTATGGTGAACCGCTTTGTGATGAAGTTGGAGCACAATTTTATTTATTGATTGTCTTCCTTATGAGTGGCGGTCAGGGACGAGCGATGGTCTTTTCCTACCAATCTATCCCCCTAGGAGCATGTGCGTAGTACTTTGTTTTCAATGGCTTGTAGATTTTTTCAATAAGTATATGAGTTCTTTCTGACTAATGTTGAGTCCATAGATTATACGCACTCTCACCCTTCCACCATTGCTAGCCTCTCTTGTGCCGCGCAACTTTCGCCGGTACCATACACCCACCATAAACCTTCCTCAAAACAGCCACCATACCTACCTATTATGGCATTTCCATAGCCATTCCGAGATATATTGCCATGCAACTTTCCACCATTCCGTTTATATGACACGCATCATCATTGTCATATTGCTCTTTGCATGATCATGTAGTTGGCATCGTATTTGTGGCAAGGCCACCTTCATAATTTTCATACATGTCACTCTTGATTCATTGCATATCCCGGTACACCGCCGGAGGCATTCATATAGAGTCATATCTTGTTCTAAGTATTGAGTTGTAATCTTGAGTTGTAAGTAAATAAAAGTGTGATGACCTTTATTATTAGAGCATTGTCCCAGTGAGGAAAGGATGATGGAGACTATGATTCCCCCACAAGTCGGGATGAGACTTCGGACTTTAAAAAAAATAAAAAGAAAGGCCAAAAAAAGAGAAAGGACAAATAAACAAATAAAAAATGAGAGAAAAAGAGAGAAGGGACAATGCTACTATCCTTTTTACCACACTTGTGCTTCAAAGTAGCACCATGATCTTCATGATAGAGAGTCTCCTATGTTGTCACTTTCATATACTAGTGGGAATTTTTCATTATAGAACTTGGCTTGTATATTCCAATGATGGGCTTCCTCAAAATGCCCTAGGTCTTCGTGAGCAAGCAAGTTGGATGCACACCCACTTAGTTTCTTTTGTTGAGCTTTCATACATTTATAGCTCTAGTGCATCCGTTGCATGGCAATCCCTACTCACTCACATTGATATCTATTAATGGGCATCTCCATAGCCCGTTGATACGCTTAGTTGATGTGAGACTATATTCTCCTTTTTTGTCTTCTCCACAACCACCATTCTATTCCACATATAGTGCTATGTCCATGGCTCACGCTCATGTATTGTGTGAAAGTTGAAAAAGTTTGAGATTACTAAAGTATGAAACAATTGCTTGGCTTGTCATCGGGGTTGTGCATGATTAAATACTTTGTGTGATGAAGATAGAGCAACAACCAGACTATATGATTTCATAGGGATAACTTTCTTTAGCCATGTTATTTTGAGAAGACATGATTACTTTGATTAGTATGCTTGAAGTATTACTATTTCATATGTCAATATGAACTTTTATTTTGAATCATTTGGATCTGAACATTCATGCCACAATAAAGAAAATTGCATTAAGAATTATGCTAGGTAGCATTCCAGATCAAAAATTCTGTTTTTATCATTTACCTACTCGAGGACGAGCAGGAATTAAGCTTGGGGATGCTTGATACGTCTCCAACGTATCTATAATTTTTTATTGTTCCATGCTATTATATTACCGTTCTGGATGTTTATGGGCTTTACTTTACACTTTTATATCATTTTGGGGACTAACCTACTAACCGGAGACCCGACCCGAATTGTTGTTTTTTTGCCTATTTCAGTGTTTCGAAGAAAAGGAATATCAAACGGAGTCCAAACGGAATGAAACCTTCGGGAGCGATCTTTTTGGAACAAACGTGATCCAAGGGACTTGGAGTGGACGTCAAGCAACAGAGGAGGCAGCCACGAGGGTGCCCGGCGCGCCCCCTACAGGTGGGCGCGCCCCCACCCTCGTGGGCCCCTCGAGCGTCCACCGACCTACTTCTTCCTCCTATATATACCTACGTACCCTGAAACCATCGAGGGGCACCACGAAAACCTAATTCCACCGTACTAACCTTCTGTATCCACGAGATCCCGTCTTGGAGCCTTTGTCGGCGCTCTGCCGGAGGGGGAATCGACCATGGAGGGCCTCTACATCATCTCCAAGGCCCTTCCGATGAGTTGTGAGTAGTTTACCACAGACCTTCGTGTCCATAGTTATTGGCTAGATGGCTTCTTCTCACTCTTTGAATCTCAATACAAAGTTCTCCTTGATCTTCTTGGAGATCTATTCGATGTAACTCTTTTTGCAGTGTGTTTGTCGAGATCCGATGAATTGTGGGTTTATGATCAAGTTTATCTATGAGAAATATTTGAATCTCCTCTGAATTCTTTTATGTGTGATTAAGTTATCTCTGTAACTCTCTTCGAATTATCAGTTTGGTTTGGCCTACTAGATTGATCTTTCTTGCAATGGGAGAAGTGCTTAGCTTTGGGTTCAATCTTGCGGTGTCCTTTCCCAGTGACAGCAGGGGCAGCAAGGCACGTATTGTATTGTTGCCATCGAGGATAAAAAGATGGGGTTTATATCATATTGCATGAGTTTATCCCTCTACATCATGGCATCTTTCTTAATGCGTTACTCTGTTCTTTATGAACTTAATACTCTAGATGCATGCTGGATAGCGGTCGATGTGTGGAGTAATAGTAGTAGATGCAGACAGGAGTCGGTCTACTTGTCACGGACGTGATTCCTATATACATGATCATGCCTAGATAATCTCATAATTATTCGCTTTCTATCAATTGCTCGATAGTAATTTCTTCACCCACCATAATACTTATGCTATCTTGAGAGAAGCCACTAGTGAAACCTATGGCCCCCGGGTCTATCTTTTATCATATAAGCTTTCAATCTACTTTTATTTGCATCTTTACTTTTCCAATCTATATCATAAAAATACCAAAAATAATTATCTTATCATATTATCTCTATCAGATCTCACTTTCGCAAGTGGCCGTGAAGGGATTGAAAACCCCTTTATTGCGTTGGTTGCGAGTTCTTGTTTGTTTTGTAGGTGTGTGGGACTTCTGAGGAGTCTCCTACTGGATTGATACCTTGGTTCTCAAAAACTGAGGGAAATACTTATGCTACTTTGCTGCATCACCCTTTCCTCTTCAAGGAAAACCAACGCAAGCTCAAGATGTAGCACTTGCCTAATACTCGCCCTGGATGGAGAAACTAGACGAAGATCATGTCGTGTACACGGCCAATGAGGTGTACACGAGCTACGAGATGTACAGGTGGATCATTGACATGTGAAAGTGCCTCCTTCCCTAAAACTACGAGGGATCCAGTTGGAAGCAGAGTAAAGGCAAGCGTCACAATAATATGTAGATGATTTGATGACTGTTTCTCTTAGTTTAGTGTGCATGTAATTATTTAATTATGTGTGCAAATGTTATCAATAATTAGTTATGTAACTAGATATTTTTTTGGTAATGCAATCATGTAGCTATAAGTATATATGTTGTTGTTCAGTAGACAACACATAGATGTTGTGCAGACAGAGCAAATCACATCGCATACCAACACACACAACTTATTAGCAGGAACCATCTGTGTTATTATCGGTCTTCCCACACAATTCTAATTACTCACTTGTTTGTTGGGTATCACACACATCTTGTTAAGACAAATAGTTTGTGTACTTTGAAATCATCGCAAACAATTCATCGAAGTGACATGTATGTCGTATATCGCACACATCTTATGCTGGGTAATCGTTTGTGTTCTTTCGGATCATCGCAAATAGTTCATCCGAGGACCTGTATGTTGTCTATCGCACACACCTTGATCTGGCTAACCATTTCTGTTCGTCACAAATAGTTTGTATGGATCAACGGTATGCCACGATTCGCACACGCAACTCTAATCTGAATTGTGCTTGATGGATCATCCATCGCACATAGTTTGTTTTATTGGTGATGGTTTTATTACCATACCGTTTGCGATTCATGCATCACACACAGTTTGGTCGATTGGTCTCCTATACGTGTGTCGCGTTAGGGCCTTCCTGCAGTAGTGCATGCACCATACACCACATCCCCTCCCTAGTGAAGGAAATATTCCCTAGAGGCAATAATAAAGTTATTATTTATTTCCTTATTTCATGATAAATTTTTATTATTCATGCTAGAATTGTATTAACCGGAAACATAATACATGTGTGAATACATAGACAAACATAGTGTCACTAGTATGCCTCTACTTGACTAGCTCGTTGATCAAAGATGGTTGAGTTCCCTAGCCATAGACATTAGTTGTCATTTGATTAACGGGATGACATCATTAGGAGAATGATGTGATTGACTTGACCCATTCCGTTAGCTCAGCACTTGATCGTTTAGTATGTTGCTATTGCTTTCTTCATGACTTATACATGTTCCTATGACTATGAGATTATGCAACTCCCGTTTACCGGAGGAACACTTTGTGTGCTACCAAACGTCACAACGTAACTGGGTGATTATAAAGGTGCTCTACAGGTGTCTCCGAAGGTACTGGTTGAGTTGGCATATTTCGAGATTAGGATTTGTCACTCCGATTGTCGGAGAGGTATCTCTGGGCCCTCTCGGTAATGCACATCACTATAAGCCTTGCAAGCAATGTGACTAATGAGTTAGTTGCGGGATGATGCATTACATAATGAGTAAAGAGACTTGCCGGTAACGAGATTGAACTAGGTATTGAGATACCGACGATCGAATCTCGGGCAAGTAACATACCGATGACAAAGGGAACAACGTATGTTGTTATGTGGTTTGACCGATAAAGATCTTCATAGAATATGTGGGAGCCAATATGAGTATCCAGGTTCCGCTATTGGTTATTGACCGGAGATGTGTCTCGGTCATGCCTACATAGTTCTCAAACCCGTAGGGTCCGCACGCTTAAAGTTCGGTGACGATCGGTATTATGAGTTTATGTGATTTGATGTACCGAAGGTAGTTCGAAGTCCCGGATGAGATACGGGACATGAAGAGGAGTCTCGAAATGGTCGAGAAGTAAAGATCGATATATTGGACGACTATATTCAGACACCAGAAGTGTTCCGGGTAGTTTCGAAGAAAACCGGAGTGCCGGATGGGTTACCAGAACCCCTCGGGGGAGTACCGGGCCTTAGTGGGCTTTAGGGGAGAGAAAGGGTGGCAGCCCAGGAGGTGGTGTGCCCCCTCCCATGAGGGGTCCGAATTGGACTAGGGGAAGGGGGCGCACCCCCTTTCCTTCTCCTCTTTCCTTCCCCCTTACCTCTTCCTAGTTGGACTAGGAAAGGGGAGTCCTATTCCTACTAGGACGAGGACTCCCCCATCCTTGGCGCACCCCAAAGGGCCAGCCGGCCTCCCCGCTTGCTCCTTTATATAGGGGGACACGGGGCACCCTAGAACAAACAAGTTGATCTATTGATCTCTCCCAGCCGTGTGCGGTGCCCCCCTCCAACATATTCCACCTCGGTAATATCGTAGCGGTGCTTAGGAGAAGCCCTGCGTCGGTGGCATCATCAACACCGTCATCACGCCGTTGTGCTTACGGAACTTTCCCGCAAAGCTCTGCTGGATCGGAGTTCGTGGGACATCATCGAGCTAAACGTGTGCTGAACTCGGAGGTGCCGTACGTTCGGTACTTGGATCGGTCAGATCGTGAAGACGTACGACTACATCAACCGTGTCGTGCTAACGCTTCCGCTTTCGGTCTACGAGGGTACGTGGACACACTCTCCCCGCTCGTTTCTATGCATAACCATGATCTTGCATGTGCGTAGGAATGTTTTTGAAATTACTACGTTCCCCAACAGTGGCATCCGAGCTAGGTTTATGCGTAGATGTTATTTGCACGAGTAGAACACAAGTGAGTTGTGGGCGATACAAGTCATACTGCTTACCAGCATGACATACTTTGGTTCAGCGGTATTGTTGGATGAAGCAGTCCGGACCGACATTACGCGTACGCTTATGCGAGACTGGTTCTACCGACGTGCTTTACACATAGGTGTCTGGTGGGTGTCAGTTTTTTCAACTTTAGTTGAACCGAGTGTGGCTACGCCCAGTCCTTGAGAAGGTTAAAACAACACTAACTTTACGAAATATCATTGTGGTTTTGATGCGTAGGTAAGAACGGTTCTTGCTCAGCCCGTAGCAGCCACGTAAAACTTGCAACAACAAAGTAGAGGACGTCTAACTTGCTTTTGCAGGGCATACTGTGATGTGATATGGTCAAGACATGATGCTAAATTTTATTGTATGAGATGATCATGTTTTGTAACATAGTTATCGGCAACTGCAGGAGCCATATGGTTGTCGCTTTATTGTATGCAATGCAATCGCCCTGTAATTGCTTTACTTTATCACTAAGCGGTAGCGATAGTCGTAGAAGCAATAGTTGGCGAGACGACAACGATGCTACGATGGAGATCAAGGTGTCGCGCCAGTGACGATGGTGATCATGACGGTGCTTCGGAGATGGAGATCACAAGCACAAGATGATGATGGCCATATCATATCACTTATATTGATTGCATGTGATGTTTATCCTTTATGCATCTTATTTTGCTTTGATTGACGATAGCTTTATAAGATGATCTCTCACTAAATTTCAAGGTAAAAGTGTTCTCCCTGAGTATGCACCGTTGCCAAAGTTCGTCGTGCTGAGACACCACGTGATGATCGATTGTGATAAGCTCTACGTTTATCTACAACGGGTGCAAGCCAGTTTTGCACACGCACAATACTCGAGTTAAACTTGACGAGCCTAGCATATGCAGATATGGCCTCGGAACACTGAGACCGAAAGGTTGAGCGTGAATCATATAGTAGATATGACCAACATAGTGATGTTCACCATTGAAAACTACTCCATTTCACGTGATGATCGGTTATGGTTTAGTTGATTTGGATCACGTGATCACTTAGATGATTAGAGAGATGTCTATCTAAGTGGGAGTTCTTAAGTAATATGATTAATTGAACTTTAATTTATCATGAACTTAGTCCTGATAGTATTTTGCAAATAATGTTGTAGATCAGTAGCTCACGTTGTTGCGTCCCTATGTTTTATATGTGTTCCTAGAGAAAACTAAGTTGAGAGATGATAGTAGCAATGATGCGGACTGGGTTCGTGATCTGAGGTTTATCCTCATTGCTACATAGAAGAATTATGTCCTTGATGTACCGCTAGGTGACAGACCTATTGCAGGAGCAGATGCAGACATTATGAACATTTGGCTAGCTCAATATGATGACTACTTGATAGTTTAGTGCACCATGCTTGACGGCTTAGAATCGGGACTTCAAAGATGTTTTGAACGTCATAGACCATATGAGATGTTCCAGGAGTTGAAGTTAATATTTCAAGCAAATACCCGAGTTGAGAGATATGAAGTCTCCAACAAGTTCTATAGCTAAAAGATGGAGGAGAATAGTTCAAGCAGTGAGCATGTGCTCAGATTGTCTGGGTACTACAATCGCTTGAATCAAGTGGGAGTTAATCTTCCAGATAAGACAGTGATTGACAGAGTTCTCTAGTCACCATCACCAAGTTACTAGAACTTCGTGATGAACTATAGTATGCAAGGGATGACAAAAACGATTCCCGAGCTCTTCGTGATGTTGAAATCGACGAAGGTAGAAATCAAGAAAGAGCATCAAAGTGTTGATGATCGACAAGACCACTAGTTTCAAGAAAAGGGCAAAGGGAAAGAAAGGGAACTTCAAGTAGAATGACAAGCAAGTTGTCACTCCCATGAAGAAGCCCAAAGCTGGACCAAAGCCTGAAACTGAGTGCTTCTACTGCAAAGGAAATGGTCACTGGAAGCAGAAATACCCTGAATATTTGGTGGATAAGTAGGATGGCAAAGTGAACAAGGGTATATTTGATATACAGGTTATTAATGTGCACCTTACTAGTGTTTATAGTAGCCCCTGGGTATTTGATACCTGATAGGTTGCTAAAAATTAGTAACTCGAAACAGTAGTAACAGAATAAATAGAGACTAGTTGATGGTGAAGTGACGATGTGTGTTGGAAGTGGTTCCAAGATTGATATGATCATCATTGCACACTCCCTATACTTTCGGGATTAGTGTTAAACCTAAATAAATGTTATTTGGCGTTTGCGTTGAGCATGAATATGATTTGATCATGTTTATTGCAATACGGTTATTCATTTAAAGTCAGAGAATAAATGTTGTTCTGTTTACATGAATAAAACCTTCGATGGTCATACACCCAATAAAAATAGTTTATTGGATCTCGATCATAGTGATACGCATATTCATAATATTGATGCCAAAAGATGCAAAGTTGATAATGATAGTGCAACTTATTGGTGGCACTGCCGTTTGGGTCATATCGGTGTAAAGCACATGATGAAACTCCATAAAGATGGATTTTGGAATCACTTGGTTATGAATCATTTGATGCTTGCGAACCGTGCCTTTTGGGCAAGATGACTAAAACTCCGTTCTCCGGAACAATGGTATGAGCTACTGACTTGTTGGAAATAATACATACCGATGTATGCGGTCCAATGAGTGTTGATGCTCGTGGTGGGTATCGTTATTTTCTGACCTTCACATATGATTTGAGCAGATATGAGTATATCTACTTAATGAAGCACAAGTCTGAAACATTTGAAAAGTTCAAAGAATTTCAGAGTGAAGTGGAGAATCATCGTAACAAGAAAATAAAGTTTCTACGATCTGATCGTGGAGAAGAATATTTGAGTTACGAGTTTGGCCTTCATTTAAAAACAATGTGGAATAGTTTCACAGCTCACGCCACATGGAACACCATAGCGTAATGGTGTGTCCGAATGTCGTAACAACACTTTATTGGATATGGTGCGATCTATGATGTATCCTACCAATTTATCACTATCGTTTTGGGGCTATGCATTAGAGACAACTGCATTCACTTTAAATAGGGCACCATCAAAATCCGTTGAGACGATGCCTTATGAACTATGGTTTGGCAAGAAACCAAAGTTGTCGTTTCTTAAAGTTTGGGGCTGCGATGCTTATGTGAAAAAGTTTCAACCTGATAAGCTCGAACCCAAATCGGAGAAGTGCGTCTTCATATAATACCCAAAGGAAACTGTTGGGTACACCTTCTATCACAGATCCGAAGGCAAAATATTCGTTGCTAAGGTGGATCCTTTCTAGAGAAGGAGTTTCTCTCGAAAGAAGTGAGTGGGAGGAAAGTAGAGCTTGATAAGGTAATTGTACCTTCTCCCGAATTGGAAAGTAGTTCATCACAGAAATCAGTTCTAGTGATTCCTACACGAATTAGTGAGGAAGCTAATGATGATGATCATGAAACTTTAGATTAAGTTACTACAGAACCTCGTAGGTCTTCCAAAGTACAGTCCGCACCAAAGTGGTACGGTAATCCTATTCTGGAAGTCATGTTACTAGACCATGATGAACCTACGAACTATGAGGAAGTGATGATGAGCCCAGATTCCGCGAAATGGCTTGAAGGCCATGAAATCTGAGATGGGATCCATGTATGAGAACAAAGTGTGGACTTTGGTGGACTTGCCCGATGATCGGCAAGCCATAGAAAATAAATTGATCTTAAAGAGGAAGACGGACCCTGATAGTAGTGTTACTATCTACAAAGCTCGACTTGTTGCGAAAGGTTTTCGACAAGTTCAAGGGGTTGACTACGATGAGACCTTCTCACCCGTAGCGATGCTTAAGTCTGTCCGAATCATGTTAGCAATTGCCACATTTTATGATTATGAAATTTGGCAAATGGATGTCAAAACTGCATTCCTGAATGGATTTCTGGAAGAAGAGTTGTATATGATGCAACCAAAAGGTTTTGTCGATCCGAAAGGTGCTAACAAAGTGTGCAAGCTCCAGCGATCCATTTATGGACTAGTGCAAGCCTCTTGGAGGTGGAATAAACGCTTTGATAGAGTGATCAAAGCATATGGTTTTATACAGACTTTTGGAGAAGCCTGTATCTACAAGAAAGTGAGTGGGAGCTCTGTAGCATTTCTGATATTATATGTGTACGACATATTGTTGATTGGAAATGATATAGAATTTCTGGATAGCATAAAAGGATACTTGAATAAAAAAAATTCAATGAAATACCTCGGTGAAGCTGCTTACACATTGAGCATCAAGATCTATAGAGATAGATCAAGACGCTTGATAAGTTTTTTCAATGAGTACATACCTTGATAAGATTTTGAAGTAATTCAAAATGGAACAATCAAAGAAGGAGTTCTTGCCTGTGTTGCAAGGTGTGAAGTTGAGTAAGACTCAAAACCCGACCATGGCAGAAAATAGAAAAAGAATGAAAAGTCATTCCCTATGCCTCAGTCATAGGTTCTATGAAGTATGCTATGCTGTGTACCAGACCTATTGTATACCTTGCTCTGAGTTTGACAAGGGAGTACAATTTTGATGTAGGAATAGATCACTGGACAGCGGTCAAGAATATCCTTAGTGAGGACTAAGGAAATATTTCTCGATTATGGAGGTGATAAAAGAGCTCATCGTAAAGAATTACATCGATACAAGCTTTTACACCGATTCAAATGACTCTAAGTCTCAATCTGGATACATATTGAAAGTGGGAGCAATTAGCTAGAGTAGCTCCGTGCAAAGTATTGTAGACATAGAATATTTGCAAAATACATACGGCTCTGAATTTGACAAACCCGTTGACTAAACTTCTCTCACGAGCAAAACATGATCATACCTTAGTACCCTTTGGGTGTTGATCACATGACGATGTGAACTATGGGTATTAATCACATACAGATGTGAATATTGGTGTTAAATCACATGGCGATCTGAACTAGATTATTGACTCTAGTGCAAGTGGGAGACTGAAGGAAATATGCCCTAGAGGCAATAATAAAGTTATTATTTATTTCCTTTTTTCATGATAAATGTTTATTATTCATGCTAGAATTGTATTAACCGGAAACATAATACATGTGTGAATACATAGACATTCATAGTGTCACTAGTATGCCTCTACTTGACTAGCTCGTTGATCAAAGATGGTTGAGTTTCCGAGCCATAGACATGAGTTGTCATTTGATTAACGGGATCACATCATTAGGAGAATGATGTGATTGACTTGACCCATCCGTTAGCTTAGCACTTGATTGTTTAGTATGTTGTTATTGCTTTCTTCATGACTTATACATGTTCCTATGACTATGAGATTATGCAACTCCCGTTTACCGGAGGAACACTTTGTGTGCTACCAAACGTCACAATGTAATTGGGTGATTATAAAGGTGCTTTACAGGTGTCTCCAAAGGTACTTGTTGAGTTGGCATATTTCGAGATTAGGATTTGTCACTCCGATTGTCGGAGAGGTATCTCTGGGCCCTCTCGGTAATGCACATCACTATAAGCCTTGCAAGCAATGTGACTACTGAGTTAGTTGCGGGATGATGCATTACATAACGAGTAAAGAGACTTGCCGGTAACGAGATTGAACTAGGTATTGAGATACCGACGATCGAATCTCGGGCAAGTAACATACCGATGACAAAGGGAACAACATATGTTGTTATGCAGTTTGACCGATAAAGATCTTCGTAGAATATGTGGGAGCCAATATGAGCATCCAGGTTCTGCTATTGGTTATTGACCGTAGATGTGTCTCGGTCATTTCTGCATAGTTCTCGAACCCGTAGGGTCCGCACGCTTAAAGTTCGGTGACGATCGGTATTATGAGTTTATGCGATTTGATGTACCAAAGATAGTCCGGAGTCCCGGATGAGATCGGGGACATGAAGAGGAGTCTCAAAATGGTCGAGACGTAAAGATCGATATATTGGACGACTATATTCGGACACCAGAAGTGTTCCGGGTAGTTTTGGACAAAAACCGGAGTGCCGGAGGGGTTACCGGAACCCCCCGGGGGAGTATTGGGCTTTAGTGGGCTTTCGGGGAGAGAGAGGGCAGCAGCCCAGGAGGTGGTGCGCCCCCTCCCATGAGGGGTCCAAATTGGACTAGGGGAAGGGGCGCACTCCCCCTTTCCTTCTCCTCTTTCCCTCTGTTTCCTTCCCCCTTACCTCTTCCTAGTTGGACTAGGAAAGGGGAGTCCTACTCCATATTCCACCTCGGTAATATCGTAGCGGTGCTTAGGCCAAGCCCTGCGTTGGTAGAATCATCAACACCGTCATCACGCCATCGTGCTGACGGAACTCTCCCGCAAAGCTCTGCTGGATCGGAGTTCGTGGGACGTCATCGAGCTGAACGTGTGCTGAACTCGGAGGTGCCGTACGTTCGGTACTTGGATCGGTCGGATCGTGAAGACGTACGACTACATCAACCGCGTTGTGCTAACGCTTCCGCTTTCGGTCTACTAGGGTACATGGACTCACTCTCCCCGCTCGTTGCTATGCATCACCATGATCTTGCGTGTGCGTAGGAAATTTTTTGAAATTACTACGTTCCTCAACACCTAGTCCACCATGAACTCATGGACCAAGAATGACCAAATTTACACCTCCCACCTCAAGGGTGTGCCCTTGCTATTTTCCAGGACCCCTTGGCTTAGCCCCATGGGTATTGTGGTCATCCACACTCACTTGAATCAACTCGAAGGGAGGGGAACACTCCCTCCAAGGGACCGTAAAAGGCTCAGGGTTGGGTTACGAATTTGAGGGACCTTGTAAGGCTCAGACTGTCAGGAGAAGGGGAGTTTCAAAAGTGAGCACATCCTTGACACTTCGTGAGCGAAGAATTTATCCCGACGCCTCTCCTAACTCATGAGTAGGTCATGCTCCACGAGGTGACCACACTTTGTTTAAGAAACATCAATGTGTCAACTTTGTTGGTGTACGTACAACGACCTTTGTTGTAAGGCCCCTGTACACACCATGCTAGCTTTGTGTATGAGTGCTAACGATGAGATGCGCCTTACTCTTATGTTGTTTCCACGACAAAAATAGCTTAGATGCGGTAGTTGTGGTTGCTCCCGTTAGGATATTGGTGCCCTCTACCTCGCCCCCCTTCAACCTCACATCTCAGTGGACCTCTTAGTCTGGTGGCCAACGGTTGGTTGGCTGCCCCATTGGCCTCGTCCCAAGACGACTTGGATTGAGAGGCAACTATATCTATAGTGTATGGCGGGTGTATTTTGTCGTGTGCGGGATCCAAGTTATAGTGTTTCGTAACTAGGCAAAACTCGGCCCCGGCGGTGTGAATGCGAGTGGGAGACAGTCTCCAACATCATTTCCCTTCTTAGAAGCACCACAATGGATTTGGGCCACTCCACCTCTGGCTCCTGGTGAAAACACTTGGTCCGGTTTGTCGAACAAAGCGACATCGACGCTTTAGCATCATTCCCTCTTCTTGAAGGCATCATCACGGGACCCTTGGTCGCTGCTAGTTTTTCATCGTGGAGCGATGGCATTGCTCTTGGCATGGCATGGCTTGCGGTGGTGGTCATGCTCAGTCATTTTTTTCTTGGCTGTCTTGTTTCCTCAGTTATCATTTGAGTTATAGGGTGAGCGTCCTATTGTTTAATGGGCCGGCACCCTTCGAACCAATGGGAGGGGGTGGGGAGTCCCCTTGAGCGATGGAGGGATGGCATTACGACAAAGTCATGCCCATTTTTGGAAGCAGGCGAAGGTCATTTCCTCTAGTATTCACCTACTCCCGTCTAGGCACTGAATTCACTTCAACAAAACCTTGGTGGTTTTTCAGGTTGCGATTCTTTCATTATTTGTTGATTCGCTTGTTGGTGGTATTTTTGAATTGTTCTCCTCAAATCTTGTATCACTTCGGCTGTTTAGGCCAGAGTAATTTAAAACCAGGTGTATGTCTTCTTTTATACAAAAAAAAAATCTTTAAGCCCCCTCTTCCCCTCCCTCACTCCATTAAGACATTCTTATCATGTTCTGACCCATGGTTTATGTAGGTGCAGAGGGCGGTCACCCTGCAAGAACTCATCCCATTCATTTCCTTAGCTTGCGTAGTGTCCATGATAAGGTAGCCCAAATAATAAATGTCACACGTGCGACATGAACACTCTGACCTGACGTTTTTTTTACAATTAAAGTTGGCGTCCGAAAAGAAAAAACACCCCCCCCCCCCCCCCCACCCCCTCCTAAAAAATTTGAAACCTGGCACCTGAAAAGAAAGTTGTCATTCTTGACAACTAAAGTTGTCATCCTCGTGTGACTAAATTTACCATAAAAACATTCGGAATTACCATGTGTTCGTGTCACACGTGTAAAACTTGTCACGGTCCGAAGTTAGAGAAGGGAAGACCTCACGCGCATGATGATGCGGAGCTTCAATACCTCACACTTATTTAGAGAAAAACAAGCGTAGAACCATGCAATCAGAATAACTCAGACGCTGCATTTTGTCTGCGAAATGCTTCACATTTGAAACAAATATAATGACATATTTTGGTTTGAATCAATCATCCCGTGTACAGCCTCAGCTTGGAGCGTATTGTCTCTCGGCATATCGGGCATCTGTCGAGGTTCTCCCCACACTCCCTGCAACACTGTCATTCGCACACAAACAATCAAAAAATATGTAAATACATGCATTTCCATTAATTTGCTTAGATGGTTAGATTGGAGGCTCCGGTAAAAGCAAAAATAAATTCCAATATCTTACCATGTGGCCGCAGCCAAATGCTAGATCCTTGGCATTGGTCAAGCAGATTGGGCACACCTGCATGGACATTGATTTATCAGTCAGTTTGTTCAAGAAGGCGGCACGAAGCCATGCATGATCATCACAAGAGATACACAAGTTGGGAGTTCCGAGCAGTTTGCTGAACCTGATCCTCTCTTGGCTCCGCCGCCGCGGCGTTCGCGCCGCTAGCCTCCCGCCTGAACGACGATGGCTGCCTCTGCGCAGACCCCGGCAGCGGAGGCGGGGCCGGGACGACCCTCTTGGCCTTCACCGTGGACCGGCCCAGGATGCCGAGCTCCATGGTGGCCTTGTACTGGATGGGCACCTCCATGAGCGCCGCCAGCGCGAACGCCGACTCCTTCTGCTGCAGCGTCGCGTTCCTCGACATGATGGACGTGAAGTTCACAAACTGCGCACCATTGTTGATCAATAACATGTGAGTAGAGCTGCCTTGTAATTCGTCTTGGAACGAAGAGAGCTACAACTCCCTCGGTCTCTGTTTTCGAAGATGCAGAAACGAATTTCAGTGTTGACCTGGAAGTTGTCGAAGCCGCGCGCAGGGAGCTTGTCGTCGAACTTCTGCATGTCCTCCCATGGGCCATCCCCGACCCCGACCAGCACGATGGACAAGGGATACGAACTGCAGACAGAGTCAAGCTTTTGTGTCAGGTTTAAATTTTGTCAAACGGTGATCCTCCCTTACACCGCGCGTGCGCGCCAAACTGTCGATGATCACCTGGCCATTACAATGGAGTCCACCGTTCTTTCCTCCTGCGGGCTCAGATCACCTTCACTTGTATCAACACTCCTAGTGACCTGCAACGCCGTGATGAAGTTGTTAAGACGAACCAAGATGCACCTGTTGCTGCATAGCATGGGCTTTTTGATTCAGTTCAGGGACCTGGCCGTCGGCGACGATGACGAGGACATGGTACTGGCCTCCGGTCCTGTCCACGATGTCGACGGCGGCCTCCACGATCGGCGCGAAGGACGTCGGCCCTGAGCATAGACAATCGCGCATTGTTCATTCACCAATCGTCTTAACCAAGGAAGATATCCAGAGCTTGTGACGGATCCACACCTGATAGCCTGAGGTGCGGCACGACGTTCCGGTAGCAGGCCAGCACCTCCTCGAAGCCGTGGCACGGCGAGTTGTCCGGGTGGAAGCTGAAGACGTTGTAGTCGTGCGTGGTCGCTGCAAACAAGAAGAGCACAAGATGCAAATGGAACGGACTCGTCCTTGTCGTCGTTGGGTGCAAGGAGTAAAAACAGGGGCTCACCGTCGCCGAAGCCGAAGCAGGGGATGAGGTTGTCCTCGTCGAAGGGAGCGAGCGTCTTGCCGATGATGCTGATGGCCGCCTCGTAAGGGTTGGGCGCGTCGCCCAGCTTGTGCAGGCTCTGTCCGTTGAACGACCGCTTCCCTGTCCATTCGTTGCTCTTGGTGAAGTCCACCCCGAGGATGAGGTTGGACGACTCGAGGCCCTGATCGCGCAGCGCCGAAGCCACCTAAGAAATCAAAGCTAACCAAGTCAGGCAGGCGAGCAGGCAGGAGATGAAGATGAAGCGAGGAACAATCATGTGAGATGAAGATGGCCCGTCATCAATCACCTGGTCGAGAGAGGTGAAGGTGTCCGGTATGTACGAGTACTTCTTGGACAGCATCGCCCTCCGCCGCTGCTCGCCGCCTCCGCCGCCTCCACGGCCGTGTCCCGACGGCTCACCGCTCCTCGACATCGTCATCCTCCTCGCCTCGGCCGCTCTCCGCCGGTGGCCGCCGAACAGCGCGCTCAACACCCCGCCCATTCTTTCTCGGAAGCGATCGCGATCGACGGCAGGGGACGGCCGCTAGAAATACCATGCGAGGAGGACGCGGCCTCCTCCTCCTCCTCCTCTCGTTCTTTCTCCGAAGTTGCAGCAAAGATCACACGGAGAAGCAAGGCACGGCCATGGAGCTGGACCAAGGTTGTTGTATCATGGACGATGATGCGTCAAGCAAGGCAAGGATTTTGCAGCGAAGCTTCTTGCGACCTTCGTGGATCGAATTTCCGCTCTTTATTCCGTGTCACAGAAACGGCCGTGATCTTTAAGGAACTTGTCGCTAAATGTTCGGTTTCTTTCTGGTAATTCGCCGCTATACTTTGCGAGTGAGTGCTAAAGTAGCGGATTCCTGCGTGTCAGCGTGTTTCTTTCTGCCATGTCTAGTCAGGAAGGAAGACAACCTGGTATACCGCGAATCTTTGTGGTCCGAAAATAGTGCAGACAAGCTCATCGTCGTTCTAAAGATGTGTTTGGATCATGTCCGTTATGTGTCGCTGAAGTGCTAGTCGGAAATTCTTGTTTTCTTTCTTGCAACCTCAAGGAAAATGAAAATCTATTATAGTCGAGGCATCTCCAACATGAACCCTCAAACTGCTCGCAACCGACCGGGCCGCGCGGTCCGAACGTATTTTGCCATCCAGTGTGGTCCTGTATCGATCCCCTCGGCGGTCTGGACGTCCATTTTCGTTGCCACGCAAGCGTCCAACGCTCCTTTGCTCGCGCCCTTTCTCGCCCGAAGCCAGCTGCCCGCAATCATACCACTCTAGAGCGGCTGCTCCGCGTTGACGCCGGCGGACGTGACCTCTCACTGGCACCGGCATTGAAGCGACTCCCAGGCCGAGGGCTTTCGCCCGCGCCATGTCTATAGTGAACGGGCTTGTTCAAAACTCATCGTCATTACAGCTAGGGCATTGACGCACCCAGACGCTTGGCCTCACCAGCATCCACTATTTAAAGGCGATCACACCCGGCACACACCACACCACAACCCATCCGATCCACATCGTTCTCCCGTGCACCACATCCGCCATGACAGCGATCGGAAAAGCGTTGTGGGAGAGTCTCTCGACTAAGCAGAAGCACGAGGTAGCCGCCCTTGCGGCCGCCTGGCAGAGCCGTCGTGCCAACTGGATAGACGCCGACCAGCTCTCCGAGGGTCTAGGACAACGACCCCAAGATGTAGACGGGCTCCTACGACGACTCCGCGCCGCAACCCGCGTCGGTGCATGCCAGCTTGACGATGGAGCAGGCGCAGGCGCACTTCAATGCCGCCAGGGCGGAGGAGCAGCCGGCGTCGGTGCCTATGTCGATGTTTCGACAAGCATAGGGGGAGTAGCGGTACAACTTGTTCCTTATTGAGCAGCACCGGCTGGCAGAGGGCCAAATCTACAATGAGCGAGGAAGCCGTGGCGGCCATGGCCGCGCCAAACCCTAATTTCAACTCCGAGGAGCGGGCGCTCTACGAGGCCACCCACACTCACGCCGCCACTCACAACGCAGAGGTGGCATACCCGGACGCGGAGTTGGAGTTGGCGCAACAGGCGATCATGGCTGAGAACGCCGTCGGCTGCGTGTCCTACCTGCCGCCAAACAACGATTGGCCTCGCTGGTGGGATGATGAGCGTGCCACCCCGTCCACGTCCATCGTGGACCTCACATCCATCGGCGACGGATAGGTCGCGAGCTCCAACAAGGAGGAGTAGAGCATGGGAGGCGGCGGGGCCTTGAGTCCCAAATAGGCCGATCCGTCTCCCATGTTCTACTCTTAGTTGCTAGTGAACCTTCACTTCACGGGTCTTATCGCCGCCGTTCATGTAGACGGCAAGATGGACCCGGCAAAAAGGGAAAAACAAGGACGTGAGGCACGGGCGCCGTCGTAGGCTAGGTTTTATGTCTGGTCATTTTTATTGAAAAATGTCAAAAATGTAGTGAATGTTCCCTGGTTTTAAATAAAATTGTCATGTTTGCATGTGTTTCGTCCGGTTTGAAATGTATGTGGCTACGGTTAGACCGTCGGCTCCCGCATTAATGTCCGTCAACTGGACCCCTATCCGCGGATGTATATGGTGTCCAGTGTCATTGGAGATACCCTAAGTTAGTATCTTGTTTCCCACAAAAATCATTGCTCAGATAAATTTCAAATGTTATTTCGGATTGCTCTGATGAAAGTCTATTATAGTAAAATTAGAATCTTGTCTTCATGAAAAAGCCGCCCCTTGCCCCCACGCCCCCCGCGGGCGGCTCGAGCGGCGGTGCCAGATCCAGCCGCGAGCGGCCTTCCCTCCCTCCCCCTACCCCGCCGCTGGCCGGAGCCGCCAGGGCGAAGTCCCTCGCGGTGCCTGGTGGCGGGGGCTTTCCTCTCCTCGTCTAGGTCGTGGGGGTTGCGGGGCTTCCATCCCAGGCGGTGGCGTCGGGCATGCACAGGGCCCGGTAGCGTGGTGGCGCTCCCTCCGGTGGACGGCGCACGGCGGTGCGGCAGCGGTGAGGTGTGTGCTGGGCCGCGTGGCGGCGGCTGGGGTTCTACTTCGGGCCTACGACGGCTGCGGGTGTGTCCTTCCTTACCCGTCGCGGGCGCGCGGCGGTGCTCCTCGGGCAACAGCAGTTCCGGTGGCGCAGCTCTGGATGGTGTAGAGGCGGCGGCGCAGCTTCTTGGCGGTGGGCTAGCGCGGCGGCCGCCGGCGGCGCCTTCCCGGCCCAGATCTGGGCCCTTTGGGGCCCTATCTGGGTCTGCGTGGGCCTGGCTCAGCTCGACCTACGATGGCTCCAGCGGACGGAGGTGCAGCTCGTGCGAGGGGTTGCGGAGACGGTGGCGCGCCCACTGCAATGCGGTGACGGGAGCTTCACGAGCCATATCGAGCTCGGTCGGGCCTTTTTGCTTGGTTTGCTCCTCTTGTTGCGTCCGGTCGGTGACCGCCGATGGCGGTGGAGGTTGTCCCCTCCTGCGTGGCTGCTGACGCTGCCGCTCCTCGTTCCTGGCTGCTTCCTCTCGGACCTGTCGGTCCCGCTTCAGACACCATGGTGAGACGGCGGTGGTGGCTCCAAGACCGTGGTGGCGCATGTTGGTGGGAGGCAAGTGTGGTGGAGCGTGGCGGATCGGTCGGGGTGGTGGGTGTGTGGCGGACGAGAGAAACCACTGCTGGCTTGGCCGGCACCGACGCGACGACACCCGTGGGTGCCATCTTTCCTTCCTGAAGGGCGTTGGGTATCCCCCACCCATGCCTCTCCGCGTACCGGGGGAAACCCTAGGACATGTCCGGGCAGCAGCGTCGTCATCGTCGTGTTCCTTCCCGAAGGTGTTGCTTGGTATGCAGCTGTCTAAAGTGCTAGGAGTGCTGTTGGGGATATTACCACCAGGCGTAAACCGGCCTACCTGGGCCGGGTTAACTTTGTTAGTAATGTAAGCAGATGAAGGCCCAAGGCCTGTAGTCGGTTTAGAACCTGTAGCCGTAAACCGGCCTAATGTATAACTTGTGTTGTAAGATAGGAATAGAGAGATACCAACCGGAATACGAGTATGAACCGATTGGGACTCTATGGACCGACGGGCGCCACCCGTGTATATAAGGGGACGACCCGGCGGCGGTTCAAGACAGACAATCACAACTCGAGCCTAGGCGAAGCTTGTTTGCTCCCTAGCCATCGAGACCACATCAATTCCATCACAACTAGACGTAGGCTTTTACCTTCATCGAAGGGGCCGAACTAGTATAAGCCCTCGTGTATTTGTGTCCGCTTTAACCCCTTCGAGTAAACCCGTTGCGATGGCTCCACGACTAAGTCCTTTCACTAGGACATCTGCCGTGACAAATCCACGACAGTTGGCGCCCACCGTGGGGCTATCGCACGATGGTTTGACGATCTTGGAGGGCAAGCTCAAAGGACTCGAAGGCTATGCTGTGGGCCGGATGACCAAAAGTCGTCGTGGCAAGATTTACATCGACGATGCAGGATGGGGTCCCGAGGCCGATTCGATCGAGTACGGGTACCGGGTTCCCTTTGGTGGCATACACGTCTTCATCGGCAAGATCGGTGAGCCTGTGCCTGAGCCGGACATCTGCACCGACCTCATCGAGACGGCTCAGCGTGCGAGATCTACCCAGGCTAAACCGGCTGTGAAGCGTGTCTTCGTTGGAGTCGTCCACGGAGGAGAGCGTGAGGACGAGTCAGAACACGGTAGCGAGACCGTCGTCTATTCCGGCGACGAGTCCTCGACCGGAGAGACCGAATCGCTATACCAGTTGCAAGACGACTAGGTTAGGGGCTGTTCGGATGGCGACAGTATTCCGGACCCCCCAGGTCAGATCAACCGGGGTGGAATATTCATGGCCGGCACACAGGCGGCGAATCACTCTTCGACCGCCGTAGCAATGCTCTCCGGATCAGCAGCGGCAGCGGAAGCAGGGGCAGGAGGCTTGGTGCGCCCGCCGGTTCAAGTTCTATCTGATCTGTTTGATGCACTAGCCGCGCTTATGGCAGAGGCCAATCTGGCAGATCAGGAAGCCCATGATGCAGAGATTGCAAAAGTGAGAGAGCAGATCGTACAAGCCAAAGCGGATCTGGCAGCAGAAAAGGACAGGATGGCCGCAGAGCGGGCCGCTTTGGACGCCCAGGCCTATAAGCTCATGCTTGACCAGAACGCATCATAGGAGGTCTTGAAGCGGAAGCACAGATCACGCCTGCCGTTAGGGTTTGACCCTCGAAATCTCTTTCACACTCCAGGAGCTGGACCCAGTAATCCGCCACAGTACCTGGAGGCAAACCGGATCGAGGCACCAGGGCCAGGGGCGACGGTCCAGCCCCGCCTGGTGGAACCTTCTCAACAGAACATTGTGATTCCTCCGCCAGTTCAGACACCTCCGGGCCATTATTCTAATCCTATGGACAATCTTGTTGCAGCTGCTGCGCGATTAGAAGCCATCCCGGTTGAAGGGGATTCACCGCAAGCGATAGAGACACGCCGGGTTAAGGAACTTCTCCGGACCGCGCTGATTCAACAGGAGGCATATTCATACAGCCGTGATCGGATTCATTCCACACCTCGTCCAAGCCGGAGCTATAGCAGATGCATGGATGAACCGGCCATATCGAGCAACGCACGTGGCCGAGAAGCGGCCCATGGCAATAACCCGGCAGGTGGTGTTCGCGATGCTCAGGATGTGGTGGACCGGGCTCGAGCACGAAGGGAGGCCGAGTTAGCGGCACAGAATGATGCGGGTCAGCTTACACCGGTTCGTCCTACCACCTTCGCTGGACCGGGGGTCGCATCCGCTTTGGGAGTGCCTTGTTTAGTCCCCGCTTTACGCAATGTGCGCCTGCCCAAAGATTTCAAGGGTCCGCGTAAGGTGCCAAATTACACCGCTGATTTGTCTCCCGAAGCGTGGGTAGAGAGTTATGAGATGGCCATGGAGATGCTAGATGTGGATGAGACCGCGTGTGCAAAATATTTCACCATGATGCTTGAAGGCACGACCCGTACTTGGTTGAAGAGCCTGCCGCCCAATTCTATCAGCTCATGGGCCCAGTTGCGGGCCCGGTTTATCCAGAATTTCGATACATGTAAGCAGCCCAAGTCCATAGTAGACCTGGCGGCTTGTGTCCAGGAGGACGGAGAATCAACGACCCATTGGGTACGCCGCGTTTCGGAAGTTTTGCACTCGTCTGACAGGATCAATGCTGACTTTGCGATCTTAACCCTGGAGGGCAACTGCCGGTTTAAGCCTTTAAAATTGAAATTGGGGCGCATGAAGCGGTTCTGTAATGACATGGGAACTCTCATGGCCGCTTTAGTGAAGTATGCTGATTCGGATAGTACCAAGGATCCCGAGACTGATGATGATGAAGCAGGGAAGGGAAAGAAGAATAGCAACTCCAAGGGGCAACAGTACAAACCGACAGGTCATGGAAACGGAGGCAAGCGCAAGGCGGATGGCAGCATGGACTTTGTGGCCAACACTAACGCACATGACAGGGGGCAGCGGCACAGAGGTAAAGCGGCAAATCGTAATGGGGCTCCCGATCCTAACGCGGACCGTTTGAATTATTTGTTGAATCAGCCTTGCCCAAAGCACGGGATGAAGGAGGCACCAGCTAACCACCTTTGGAAGGATTGTTATATTATGCAGGAGTTTAAAAACTCTAATGCCTTCCGGTATGACCGCGGGTCAGGTGGCGGTTCAGGATCCGGTTTCCATGGGCCGGGTCACGATGGAGCTTCCGGTTCAGGTCTCAATCAGGGCGGTCATAACAACCAAAATAATCAGAACGGTCAGCAGCAGCAGCAGCAGTCGGGTTATCAGAGCCAGCCAAAACAGTTGAACAATGGGCAGTATCATGTTTTCACAACTAGTTTGGATAAACGTGACCGAAAGCTCCACAAGCGAGCAGTGAACTCTGTGGAACCGGCCGTACCACGTTACTTACGCTGGTCGGAGCAGCCTATCGTGTGGAGCAGGGAGGACCACCCACCCCGGGTTGATAATCCGGGCCAGCTGGCTTTAGTGGTAGACCCTCAGGTGGGAGGTTATAAGTTTACCAAGGTGCTCATGGATGGGGGGAGCAGTATTAACATCCTATACTATGAGACATTCCGCCGCATGGGGCTAACAGACAAAGATCTCAGACCGTCTAATACAGTGTTCCATGGTGTGGTGCCTGGCAAATCAGCATATCCTGTTGGTAAGATAGCTCTGGACGTGGCTTTCGGAGACGAGCATGATTCCCGGTCCGAAAAACTAACCTTTGAGGTGGTGAAGATCCGGAGCCCGTATCACGCTTTGTTTGGGCCGCCGGCTTATGCCAAGTTCATGGCGCGGCCTTGTTATATCTACTTGCAGCTCAAGATGTCGGGTTACAAGGGGAGGATAACGGTTCATGGGAGCCGTAAGGTTGCTTTGGAATGTGAGGAAGGTGATGCGGCTTATGCAGAGTCGGTCTGTGCCACGGAGGAGTTGAAATACTATAAGGACAATGTTGATCCAGCGGACATGACCCCTTTGAAGAAGCCAACTACGGAGCATGATTCGGATCTGAAGTTCAAATCGGCAGCTGAGACCAAGCTTGTTGACTTCGTGCCCGGCGATTCGTCCAAGCAGTTCACTGTCAGTGCCAACTTGGACCCCAAATAGGAAAGCGCGCTCATCGAGTTCATCCGTGAGAATCGGGACATTTTTGCATGGAAACCGTCTGACATGCCAGGTGTACCGAGGGAACTCGCTGAGCACACTCTTAACGTGGATCCTAAGTATAAACCGGTAAAGCAATTTCTCCGCCGGTTTTACGAAGAAAGGCGCAAAGCCATTGGAGAGGAAGTGGCCAGGCTTTTAGCAGCTGGCTTTATCATTGAGGTGTTCTATCCAGAGTGGCTTGCTAATCCGGTGCTGGTTCTTAAGAAAAACAGCACTTGGCGTATGTGTGTGGATTACACGGATCTTAACAGGGCTTGTCCAGCGGATCCTTTTGCCCTCCCCCGCATTGACCAGATCATTGATGCCACGGCGGGTTGTGAGCGTTTGAGTTTTTTGGATGCATATTCTGGATATCATCAGATCAAAATGGCGGTTAAGGACTAGGAGAAGACAGCGTTCATTACTCCCTTTGGAGCCTTGCTATGTATCTATGCCCTTTGGGCTCAAGAGTGCCCAAGCCACCTATCAACGGTGTGTACAGAATTGCCTGCATAAACAGATCGGCCGCAATGTGCACGCCTATGTGGATGATATTGTAGTCAAGTCAAGGCAGAAGGAGACGTTGGTGGATGATTTGAAGGAAACCTTTGACAACTTGCGAGTTTACAAGATGATGCTTAATCCGGCCAAGTGTGTCTTTGGTGTTCCGGCAGGCAAGTTACTGGGTTTTCTGGTGTCCAACAGAGGAATTGAGGCTAATCCGGAGAAGATTACGGCTATTACCTCCCTGGCTAAACCAAAGTGTATCAACGATGTTCAGCGTTTGGGGGGCCGGATCGCCGCACTGAGCCGGTTTATCAGCCGCCTCGGAGAGAAGGCTATCCCTTTGTACCAAATGCTGAGGAAGACAGACCAATTCATCTGGAGTCCGGCTGCTGATGAAGCATTGGAGGACTTGAAGCGGCAATTAGCCAATCCGCCTATTCTTGCGGCTCCGGTCGACAAGGAGCCATTATTATTATACGTAGCAGCCAATGCTCGGGCAGTTAGCGTGGCTATTGTGGTGGAACGCAAGGAGGCAAGCAAGGAATATCCGGTTCAGCGGCCGGTTTATTATATCAGTGAGGTGCTTATTGAATCCAAGCAAAGGTATCCGCATTGGCAGAAGCTGGTATATGGAGTTTTCATGGCAAGCCGGAAGTTGAAGCAGTATTTTCAAGGGCACCCCATCACAGTGGTCAGTTCAGCTCCCTTGGGTGATATCATACAGAACCGGGAGGCGACTGGCCGGATTGCCAAGTGGGCTATAGAGCTTGGGCCACACGGATTGAAGTACGTGCCTCGGACGGCGGTGAAGTCTCAAGCGCTTGTTGATTTCATCAATGACTGGACGGAGTTACAAGCACCAGAGGAGAAGCCGGATCACACATATTGGACTATCCATTTTGATGGATCCAGGCAATTGGAAGGCTCAGGGGCTGGAGTCGTATTGACTTCCCCACGAGGTGATAAGTTTTGTTATGTTCTCCGCTTAATGTTCCCTTGTACTAATAATGCAGCTGAGTATGAAGCCTTGCTCCATGGTCTCCGAATGGCTAAAGATATGAACTTAAGCCGGGTTAAGTGCTTCGGTGACTCGGACCTCGTGGCTCAACAGGTGTCTGGCACTTGGGATTCTAAGGACCCACTCATGGCTGCGTATCGTCGTGAGGTGGATAATATTGCGAGTCACTTCAAGGGTTATCAGGTAGATCACGTGGACCGTCGAAAGAATGAAGCGGCAGACGCTTTAAGCCGGTTGGGCTCTCAGCGCAAACCGGTCCCGCCTAATGTCTTTCTTGATGTGTTGCACAACCCGTCAGTCAAGATCCCAGGTGAAGCGGATTTGGCTATTCCTGATCCGGAGGCTCAATTTGTGGCAGCCCTGCATGTCATTCCGGATTGGACAGTTCCTTATCTTGCGTATATGAACCGGGGAGAGTTGCCAGATGATGAGATTCTAGCCAGGCAGATAGTCCGGCGATCCAAGTCTATGACGATTGTCAATGGTGAATTGCATCATTGCAGTGTATCAGGAGCGTTTCAACGTTGTGTTTCTCCTGAGGAAGGCTGTGAAATCTTAAGAGAAATTCATGAAGGGGATTTTGGACACCACGCCGGTTCAAAGTCTCTGGTGGCAAAGGCGTTTCGTCACGGGTTCTACTGGTTGACAGCGCATGCTGATGCGGAGGACTTGGTTAAACGGTGTGATGGCTGTCAAAAATTTTCAAGGCGTGCTCATGTGCCGGCTCAAGAATTGAGGATGATCCCAATAACTTGGCCGTTTGCAACTTGGGGGCTGGATATGGTCGGACCTTTTAAAAGATCCAAGGATAAGAAAACCCATCTTTTGGTGGCAGTTGACAAATTTACCAAGTGGGTTGAAGCGGAGCCTGTCAGCAAGTGTGATGCGGCAACAGCGGTGTAGTTTATCAAAAAGGTGATTTTCCGGTTTGGCTTTCCACACAGTATCATTACTGACAATGGTACCAATTTATCCAAGGGCGCTATGAAGGAGTTCTGTGAACGTGAGCACATCCGACTTGACGTATCATCAGTGGCACACCCCCAGTCCAATGGGCAGGCAGAATGAGCTAATCAAGAGATCTTGCGAGGCATCAAACCCCGGCTTATGGTGCCATTGCAAAGAACGCCAGGATGTTGGGTTGAAGAGCAACCATCTGTGCTATGGAGTATCAATACTACACCCAACCGATCCACAGGATACACGCCGTTTTTTATGGTCTATGGAGCAGAAGCAGTTCTCCCTAGTGATATCCGGCACGATTCGCCTCGTATGGCAGCTTATGTTGAAGCGGACAATGAGACAGCACGGCAAGACGCTTTGGACTTATTGGACGAGGAGCGTGATATAGTGGCCACCCGTTCGGCGATTTATCAACAAGATCTTCGCCGCTATCACAGTCGCCGGGTTAGAACCAGAACTTTTCAAGAAGGAGATTTGGTGCTTCGACTCATCCAAGACCAGACAGATATGCACAAGTTATCCCCACCTTGGGAGGGACCGTTCGTGGTCAGCAAGAATCTGCACAACGGGTCGTACTATCTGATTGATATTCGAGAGCATAAAGACTCATGCACATCAGAGGATGAGACCAACAGGCCGTGGAACATAGCGCATCTTCGGCCTTACTACACTTGAGCCATCAGCTCTATCTATGTACATATTATGACAATGTATATATTATCTTTGATATAATAAAACCGGAGCCTCAGCTAAAGCGGGGTCTCTGTCTTCCTTATCATGCGTGGTTACATGGAGTGGTTCTGTTTTAAAGCAGCCTCCGGTTTACCCCTTGAAATTTGCTTTCTTTTGATATATCACTTGGGGCCTTGGTCGCGTCCGAACCAACGCAACACCTTTTGATAGGGGAAAGCCACCAGATCACTTGGGGACATGGTCAAGTCTGAACCAGTCACGCCTCTTGATCGGCCTAAGGCCACAAAATCACTTGGGGGCTTGGTCGAACCCGAACCATTGCCACGCCTCTTGATTGGCATACATGCCACGGTTTCATTTGGGGATCTGGCTGACTTGAATCATTGTCACTCCTATTGGGGGCTTGGTCCTGTCCGACCATGGTAACACCATCTGATCAGCTCAGTATAGCATATTTTTTGCAAACGGTCTTTATTATTGCCTTTGCTTCCATGTTATTTTCATGGTCTGTTTTTCTTTGTTTTTGTTGTATTTCCTTTATGCCAACAACACCTTTTTCCGGTTCAGCCGATGGATTTGATTCCCTTTTAATCCGGAGAAATATGCCCGGTTTACCTTTCCTGTTAACATCATGGAGTAACAAGGGGGCTCGTATTGACTCAGTACGGTTTATACGGGAGCTGTTTTCTCCCTCCTTTTGACGGTAATGGTTTATAAAACCTCCGCTTAAAGCCTGGCTAAGCCAGCTTCATGCCCAGATATGGCAGGTACTTTGTATCACCTATTTGTTACATTGCTGATGTATATATCCAGATCATAAACCGGCTAGCGGTATAACCGCCACCGAAGTTCAAATTTTTCTGATTGCAGGAAATATAAATTGAGGTTTTCAAGCAAAAGCATCAGTACTTATGCGCGAAGGCATATTCAAGGCAAAAGTATTAACTATCCTATTACAAGGCAACACGGTGCCCAAATAAGATCATTGTTATTTTGGAAGGATGCCAAAGACGGCTATCTAAACCGGTCTCCGGTTCAAGCTTGATCATCGTCCTGCGCCGCTTCAGCTTCCTCGTCTCTATCCATTGGCTGGAAATCAACAGTGGTCCAGTCGATTCCCATTAAAGCTTGGAAAACAGCTTCTTCATGGATCAGAGAAGACGGTTCAATATCAGGAGCGTAAGTATGCTTACGGATTGGAGGAATCAGATTCTCAGCTTCAAGAGTTGGGGTAGGCACTCGCTTGTTCTGGTCGTTGTATTGCGCTTGATAATGCATCAAGTCTGCCTCTTCAGCTAGTTGACAAGCCAGAGGGCGCACTGCACAGTTTATTGCCCTCAAATCATCTTCGTTGAACTCGGAGCCGTCTTCCTTCAGGCTGGGATAGCCTTGAGCTGCCTCCACAGGATCGAAGTCTGGCACCCATGCCTTTGCCCGGATCAAGGCGTTAATGGCTCCGGTTCGAGCATCAGATTTTTTCAGCTCTTCAATCCGAGCAGGAAGCGTTGACAACCTATTAAGAGTATCCTGAATCAGCGAGGGTGCCGGATTGTTATGAGAGGCTGCGGTGATAATCCGCTGTGCTCCGGTATACAGTTGTTCAACTAAGGTATACGCAGACTTCAGCTTCTTCCGCACATCTGACCCTAGGTGCCCAATGCGTGTACCTGCAACAATACAGGGACAATCTCAAACCAGATTTATTATAAGCAGGCTCGAGTTATCACAGAAATTAAAAGGAGCTTACCAAAGATCGCAGCGGTCATGGAGTGTATTTGCCGCTTTACGGCAGTAAGCTCATCTACGACCGGTTTAAGGGCAGCTTCAGCATTTTCAGCTCTTTTGGTTAAAGCGGCTTTCTCAGTGGCCCAATTAGCCCGCTCTTTCTTGAAGCCTTCCTTCAGCTGTTCAGAGATGCTCAAGGCACTGGTTAATTCTTCCCTTGCCTTGTCTGTTTCAGCCTGTTGGGTTTTCAAGGTTTCCTGCAAATCGGCAATCCGGTCCTCCTTGATTCTCACCTCAGCCTGCATACAGACAACATGTAGCTTTAAACAAGCGGTCCAGGAATTTGAAGTACCAACCGCATAACAAGTTATACGCTTGATACTTGGGGGCTAATGCACCTTCAATTTTCATATATTACTAGATTGCAAAGTCCCAGGCTCAATACAGGTATTCAACTTGGCACTTGGGGGCTAATGGCTATTTGATCAAATTATATTCTGATGATAGTTTTTATTTGAGTCCCGGTTTAACTATGCTAAGTTGAACCGGCCCTTGGGGGCTATATTGACGGATTTCAAAGTGTTGAGGATTATATTCAAGTCCCGGTTTGACGAAGGTTACAAACCGGCCCTTGGGGGCTAGGAGGATTAATACAATGACAGTAAGTAAAGAAGTGAGTTACCTCAAATTTATCCCTCATCATCTTTACCAGACCAGCTTCACAATCACGACTAGTATAAAGCCGGTTCAAGTAGCCGGAATGAAGATCTTGGGCACTCAGAGCAGCATATGTCTCCAGTTCAACATCCCATTTTCCTTTGTTCAAAGCGGAAAAATCTTCTTTTACGGTATGCCTGGTTAAGGTGACAGGATTCCCGGGTTCAAAGCGACCTACACCAGTAATCACAACATCATCGTCTTTGGATTCGCTGGTTTGTGTTGGTGCAGTCGGTTTATCAGCAGGACTGCGGGATTTTTCAATCCGGACGGAGCTGGCAGGCGGATCAGTAGAGACTGAAGTATTAATAGGCCTCTCCTCAAGAATAGCATCATCTTGCAAAGGAGGATCATTAGGAATATCCTCAGGAGCAAACGCTTCAAGATCTGGCGCTGTATCATGTTCTGGGGCGACATCTTCCTCCGCCGCTTTATCCAGGCGGGCCTTCTTGCTCGGTTTAGGTTTAGCCCTGAAAGAAAAACAAAGAGTCAAGGAACAGCATAAGTTATTACACAGTATACTGGAAGCATATGGTCAGCCTAGCTTACCCAAGAACCGTTTTCAGTGGCGGCAGTTGAGTGGCCGACGATTCACCAGAGGATGAATGAGAAGTAACCTGATAATCGAAGTCGGATGGATTAAGAGGTTGACGGAAGAAACCCGCTTTAGGATTTAAATCAATAAAAAGGTCAGAGACCTCGGAGCGGCGTTTTCGAACCGGACTGTTTGGTAAACCGGCGGAGGTAACTACCTGGCCACTGTGCCGGGTTGTGCGGCGAGCTTCATGTTGCTGAGTCTTCATAAGAAATTTGGGGTCCAAGTAAGCAAGAGGATGAGAAAATTTAACTTTCCGGTTTGCCTGGCGAAATTTTGGCAAAGGTAAAATTTCTGAATCGGAAGAGAGAATAGTTACCTCAGCGACTTCAGCATTACTGGCTTCAGCGTCGTCCTGACAAGTATCATCATCAATAAGGCGGGTAAAAAGTAAGCCTAGTGAATCAAGTTCTACCTCAAGGTCCGGGTTACCCACATCATCATCAATAGCCGGATCAGAGGAGGCGGTGGTTTTCCTCTTGTAAGCTGGTTTCTTGATAACCTTGGTCTTGGGCCGGGTTGACCGTCCTGCCTTCTCTGTTTTGTCTTGTGGAAGCTTCTTGCTCCAAAACGGATTATCACCCTGGTTCAGCAGTAATTAATATCAGACGGAGAAAGCAGTAACATGTTTAATAACAGAACAGTCAAAATCTTACCGCTGGCGGTTTGTTGGTGGCGCAATAAGGAGGCAGACCGGTTTGAGCGCAGAGGTGCTCCGGTTCATTCAACATCTTTTTCACAGAATCTGTGACTTCATCATCAGAGAGTTGGATTTTTGTGTGTCGGAGTGGGTCATCGACGCTATCAGTATACTTGCACATCAAACCGGAGCGCCGGCTGAGAGGCAGTATGCTCCATGATATCCAACAGCGTGCAAGGTCAATTCCCGTTAAACCGTTGGCCATAAAGGCTCGGAGCTTGGACAGTTGCGGAGCATATTTACTTCGCTCCTTGGCGTTTAGTCTTTGTGGAAAAGGGTGAGTGTTGCTGAGCCGTTCCGGACGGAAGCCAGGCAAGGGACTTTCATTGTCAGGGGAGGTATCCTTGCAATAAAACCAAGTTGCGTTCCACTCCTTGGGATGGATATGGAGTTTGACGTGGGGATAAGTGATCTCTTTCCTCTTCTGAATTGCCATACCGCCCAATTCGGTGTTGGGACCGTCGGTAAATTCAGTGCGGCGGTTTAAGTGGAAGCAGTCTCTAAACAGCTCGACTGAAGGCTCCTCTTGTAGGTATACCTCATAAAGCACTTGAAAGTGACATAAGTTGGTAACGGAATTGGGGCCAATGTCTTGCGGACGGAGTTGAAAATTAGCTAATACATCCCGGTAAAACTTTGAACCAGGCGGTTTAAAGCCCCGGGCCAAATGATCTGCGAAGACCACAACCTCCCCCTCTTGAGGTGTGGGAGGACATTCATCACCAGTAACCCTCCAGTGGATCGTATTTTTACTGTCTAAAGCGCCGTTCAGGACTAAATCATCCAGTTGAGTTTCTGTGACGCGAGAAGGAACCCAATTGCACTCATATACTTGTTTGGCCATGGTGAGATCTACAAGAAATAGGTGATTCCGGTTCAAGAATATGTTGGATAATAGAAGGTGCTGATCTGAGCGAATATTAAATCGGAGGCAGTACGTGTAAACCAGATTTCTATGAAGTGGCATCGTATGGATTCTGGCGGTTCAACAAGGGGACTAATGGTGTATACCGGTTTACTAACCTTTTCTATATTAAAGTTAAACCGCCTGACCTAAAAGGCAATCGACGTTGTGGATGGCTAAGTATGCAGAAACAGGTTTCATAAAATCCTATTGCAGCAGTGGATCTAAAGTAGGCTCAGAAAATCAGAAAATACTCACAAGAGTGAGGCAGAACGGAAGTAAACCGATGAGCAGATATGTATGTGAGATCTATGGATTTAGGTGTGAAGTTACAGACGGACGCTAGAAGATTACTACTAAACAGAGCAGGGGTTCACAGATTCATTCTAAAGTCAGGGTATGAGTATGAACAGGCGATGAACACGGCGCGAACACGAAACCCTAAGAACAGATCTAGGTCAAGAAGAGTTGAAGGCTTACCGGAAACGAAGAAGACGCGGAAGGATACCGCAGTACTCTGGTGCGTTCAGGTTGATGCAGCGGCCCAAGACGATGCAGAAGTTGACGGCGGCGGCGGAGCTCCAAGGCTGGCGACGCGAGGAAGACGAAGGGAAGAAAAGGAAATGACCCTTCGGTCTTATTTATAAGGCAACAGACGTAGGTCAGGCGCGCGAATCCAGGAGCTAAATTTTCGCAAGTGGAGCTGATGACCTGGATATTACAGATCTATCAATAAAGGAGGGTGTCATAAATGATAGCTCCGTGATGACGTCATGCCGGTTTACAGTGACCAGAGATGATGACGACATGGCGGTTTACCAATTACCAGAAGATGTCCATGGCAGGATTTTGTGAAGGATTGACATAAACCAGTTCAAATCAATCTGGGGCCTAATGTTGGGGATATTACCACCAGGCGTAAACCGGCCTACCTGGGCCGGGTTAACTTTGTTAGTAATGTAAGCAGATGAAGGCCCAAGGCCTGTAGTCGGTTTAGAACCTGTAGCCGTAAACCGGCCTGATGTATAACTTGTGTTGTAAGATAGGAATAGAGAGATACCAACCGGAATACGAGTATGAACCGGTTGGGACTCTATGGACCGACGGGCGCCACCCGTGTATATAAGGGGACGACCCGGCGGCGGTTCAAGACAGACAATCACAACTCGAGCCTAGGCGAAGCTTGTTTGCTCCCTAGCCATCGAGACCACATCAATTCCATCACAACTAGACGTAGGCTTTTACCTTCATCGAAGGGGCCAAACTAGTATAAACCCTCGTGTCTTTGTGTCCGCTTTAACCCCTTCGAGTAAACCCGTTACGATGGCTCCACGACTAAGTCCTTTCACTAGGACATCTGCCGTGACAAATCCACGACAAGTGCGGTGGAAATCTTCGGTGGGCGCAGCGGCTGTGGATCATCATTGTTTTCGTCGATCCAACTCTACTGTCATTATTTTATTTTTCTTCCTTTTCTATTTTTTTGGGGCGTGCTTGTGCTGTCTGCCCCAGCAATGGATTCTCAGATGTATCGGGTGATTGCTATATCTATATAGCGGGGCAAAAGCCTATTTCGAAAAAGTTAGAATCTTGTTTTCTCATCTAGGTCTGACTAGCTCTTAGTATCTACTACCACCGTATACTTCTGTTCTGGTTTACTAGTTCCTTCGTATTTTAACCATGATGTTAACTAATAAAATATAGATTATATGTAACGAAAATATATCCTTGTAAACTACGATCAAATATGAATCTATATATATTTTTGATGTCATACACCAACATTTTGCTAATCAAATATGTGATCAAAGATTGATTCAAAATACGACGGGGACTAATAAGACAGAGGTTTGTAGATGAGAATTAACTAAGTCTAATCTAGCTCTTACATCATTTGATTTCACTCGGAGATTCATGTGGGCTTTTTGTTAATAAAATGGTATTGGGCTATATGTGTTTCATGAGAATTATATTATTAAACATAGGGAGAGGAGTCATGGATTTTTATGCACGTGTGGATGTGTCCACTCCTTACTAATCACCCCCGCCTCTGAATTTAGGGTGTGGAAACTATTAGACCTGTTCAACAAAAAAATTAACCATGAATATAAAAAATAGCCTATTGCCAAGAACAATTGCTCCCACTGGATACCGCTACATTCATTACAATCACCACACATCCAAGCTATTTTTTGTTCTCGTAATCTTTTATTACCAGCACCTACATTTTTTTTCTCATGTTAAATACTTTATTAGTTAGCACCCTGAAAAGGTACTTCACTTATCTTCTTGCATTATATCTTTGGTTCTAGAGAGTCTAGACATAGTAAAAGTTAAGTGCACAACAGTTGCGTAAGTGGCATATGAAACTTGAGAGATTAGAAAACCTACCTAAAATTTGTTTTTTCTGTCCCTGAGATGGTGTTTTCTTTAGAACTTCATCAATAATACAGAAAACGGTATCTGGCACTAGATTAATAGGTTAGTACAATAAAATAACATAAATTTGTGCCGAACCATGCATTGATGTAAAATTAGCATGAACATGAAAAAAATTATAGATACGTTTGAGACGTATCAATCACAAGTTAAAGTGTTTCAACGGTTTTTCTATAGGAAAGATGTGCTATAAAAGAGGAGTTGTACAAATGATGAAGAGTGGGGATTGTTGACGAATACATATCATAGAATTCCCCAACACCTTCTACCAAAACCCTTGAAGAACCTCCAAGATTTGCATGTTGCTGGAAAATCAACCCGGAGTTCTCAAGATTAGTCCGGGGCGGCCTCCGGGTTTAGGTCGAACCATTTTGTTTAACATGAGTATTTTCTGGACAAACGCTGGAGCTCTGGCCCTGGAATTTTTGTGTGGTCCAGTACGGGAACACAACCAGCATAATTTGGGGGCCATTTCTTATGTAGGGAGGGCATTGACCTGATATGCCTTCTTTACCCTTGATGACCACCTTGAGCTCCCATTCTTTTCCTCTAGAACCAACCATTATCTGATTTGTAAGAGAGAAAACAAAGAGGAACCAAACGATTTGTGACTCGACCAAGGCAATCTTGAATCCTCTTTGAGTTCTTCGTTCCACTTGTTACTATTTAGTTTTTAAGGAACCATAGATGGTCGTAGTCACCCGGAAGCTTCCGAATTTGCGGATTAGCTCCAGGAATTTTGTGAATGTTTTAGTCCCCGTCGAGGTCTACCCTTAGTGATTGAGCTCTCGAAGCTCAAGGAGGAATCTAGTCATTCATTGTGGCTGGGAAACTTGTTGTCCTAGGCCTCTCCACATGAGATTAGAGCCCCCTTCCCCTACACACATGGATTGAACTTCAGGATACATTACTTCAGTTTCGTGCCTTGTGGTACTTCATTCTCGGCTTACTTCTTGCTTAGCTCTTTACCAACTTGTTAATATTATTTATATTGCTTGCTCGTTGTATTTTTTCATATAGGTTGAAGTATCTTGTTGCACTTTGGGGAACATACAATTCCTGAATCTATGAAATTAACTAAGAAAGTTAAGTTTAACACTTGCATATTCACCCACATAAAAAATGCTCCACGATTAGAACAAGCCCTTCCACTCAACCTCTGCGAAGGCCGCAACACATAGAGGTCCAATCATGCAAGCTCATTTCTAAGCGAGGTCCGTGAAGCCCCAAACTTTGGCCCACCTAAAACCAACCAACCCAATTCGTACGGAAAGAAAATAAAACTTGTCCCAGAACATGTGTTTATTGTAATAAATTTTGAAAGTATTTCCAAAGAAACAAGTTAATAATTTAAAATTATTATGTACCTAAAAATATACGTGTTTTTGCGGGGTATAAAAATAAACGTTCATATATTAAAAAGCATGTGTTTCATATATAAAACTGTTCAGCAGATGCATTTAAAAAAAAATCTTGCATTTGATAATAGTTGTTCATGTGTGCTATAATATTTGTCAAGTAAATTTTTAAAATAAGTGTTACGTATCATTAAAACACACAAAAATGGAAAAAAGAAGAAGGAAAAACACAACAAACATAAAAGAAGAAAGAAAACCCGAAAAGAGAGGAAAAAAAGAAACAGAGAAAAAGGTGTCCAGAAGTTATTGGGCCGGCCCACCCCGTAGGCATCGGTCCCGGTCCTGTTCGCCGTTCCCCCCATCGAGGCATCGACTGAAGCAAACGCCGCCGCCGGCCGCTGCCTCCACGACCGGCCTAGCCGCCCGGCGCCCCGCCTCCTGCCTCCCGCCCCCACGACTCCCCCGGCGCCGTCAGCCTGCCCCGCCTCGCCAGTCGTCCTCCCCTTGCTTCCCAGCCCCCAACCCCCGTTCAGCCGTCCTAACTGTCGCACGGCCGCGGCCCGCGGCGGCGCCTGAGTCCGAACTTAGTGCCGTCCGAGCACGAGCAGTCTTTCCGTCTTGTCCACTTCTGCCGGTGAGCACCGAGTGGGACGTCCTGAATACCTGAACCCCACTGCTAAACGCCATCGAGGTCTGATGGCGCAGGCTTCGGCCGCGGCGGCGCTGCGCCGCTTGCGGCGTCCCCGCGATCCATCCGCGGCATTCCTCTCCTCGCTCTTACATTCTTGCTTCCTCTCATCCACCTCCGCTTACTCTCCCGTAGCGCTGCACGGGCCGAAGCCGCCCGCCTCGGCCGGCTCTTCCATCAGCAGCAGCAGCAGCACGTGCAGTTGGTTCCACCGGCGGCAGTCTGCTGCGGCTACGACTACGACGAGAGCCCTGCACCACGCTCCGAGGTACTCCCTCTGTAAAGAAATATAAGAGCGTTTAGATCACTAACCTCTCTAGTTTGCTCTTAGCCATTGAGTGTCCTAACAAAGCCGCCCTCTTCTGTCTCGCAGCTCTGACGGCTCTGTGGCCACCGCCTCAAGTGAGAGTACACCCACCTCGCAGTCTCAACTCTTACATTTCATCAAATCCACATTTGGGACACTCGAAGGTAATATCACGCATTTCAATCGCAACTCGTAACATACTGCAATATCATATCCCATGCCGTGCCATTTTGTGGAACTATATGTTCTTGTTGATAGTTTGGGTGCTCTCGTTATTGTGTCTGCCCACACAGCTTTGCTGGTTATGGTGGAGAAGCATGCTCTTCTTAATTTTCATCTGCCATTTACAAACCCACAAAGGGGACGGTTATTTTCAATAAATTTCGTAATGCTTGATGAAAATGATGCTCTTGAGTTTTCACTATTGTGCAACACTCCAGGAGTCTTGTGGTATTTTATCATTTGTTCATTACATTTGTGTGACAAAACTACATAGGACGAAAGCCACAAGAAGTACTGTACACAGTTACAAATAGTTTTCCAGGGATACGATTGCAGTGATTTTTTTTGAACTTCTTCTGAAAGATGACATGGACTTGCATGTGATACAATGACATAACAAGGATAATTTTGGCTATTCCTAGATGTAAGTAATGAACGTAAATATGTAATGCACGATCCTTTTCTTCAGTGGTTATTGCTGTCTGTTAATTATTGCTTAACTGTTGTGATGCAGGAAAAAATCATTGTTGGTTGAATGCCGTGAATGGCATTTGGAAAACCTTTCATCAAGAAGGAATATATCTTGTTCTGTTGTATCAGTCACATGAAACATTAGACGGGGACAACAAACATTCAGCTGCTTTTAGAAAATTGAAATATCTTCATCAGAGGTAGTTGTGTAAAATCTGGCTGCTTTGTGATCTGACAAAAGTCTCAAATTTCTCTATTGTTTTATTATCTGTTCATTGTAGGTACCCGCATCTAAATGTTTTTGCTATGCAATATGGGAGTGGTATTAGTTCCTTAGCTACTCAAAGCCAAGCAGTTCGTACAATAATGGAGGAATACATTACATTCCCTATCTTGTTGTCAGACAAAGACTTTACCAATGTGAGGCAAATATCCTTGCAATTTTCCTGCCACTAGAGAAGTTCAGAAATGTTTTGTGATCATTGGCCATGCAGTTCATATATACGATGCATACACTATCTTTTTATTCTGTCTTCACTGGGAGAATCCAAGTACCGGTATTTAAGATATGCTATGGATATACATTGAGATGGTCCATTTTGATATCGTTAGACAGGTTTAATTTATCACATTAAAGAAGCGAAACACAACTTGATACAATGGGAATACAATGCAATGCCACGCACAATGGAATATGTGTCAAATAAATTTTGTAGATCTATATGGATTTAATTAATGCATGCTTGATTAAAACATGGTCTGTCTGTTTGATGAGTGTTCAGATGACAAATGGTGCTTGCTACTTGCTATTTGAAGGTTCTAAGGATCATATAATCTTCACAAAATTGGATGGGGACCCTGAGCTCATGATCAGGGGTAAGCTCTAGACAGGATTAGCTATTTATTTTATGCTATTATTGTTAGCTTGCTTGTGCACATTTGTTGCACTTATGTTGCTCGGCAAATTGGATGCTCCTCACATGTGCTAATTTTCTAAAACCTCCTATTTGTTATTAAATGCAGGCATGGAAGGATTTAGTGCATTGAGTGCAGAACCTATTGAAAATGTTATAGAATCAGGAGTTCCGTGGCAGAAAGAAGAGGTTATCAAAGAGCCATATGTAGGTTCTCTCAGAAACTTGTTACTTTATCATCCAGGTACTTGGTTGCGGCTTCTTCCCTCGTGCAACTTATTTTACTAAACATCAATTTTGCAGCCCAACCAGAAAATCTAACACTGGAACTAATTACAATGTTTCATAAAATCTAATGTTCTGCAGGTGGCCTATCAGTTGATGAGGACGGTGATCGCATTTTTATCTCTGATAGTAACCACCATAGGATCATCATTAGCAACGGTGATGGGGTGATTTTAGACTGTGTAAGCATGAGTTGCTGTTTCCCTTGGGTTCTAAGTTTACTCATATGGTTTGAAGGCCTGCAAATTCAGTGTAATGAATTGATATTTACTTTACAGATTGGATCCTCCCCAGGTTTTGAGGATGGTGAATTTGAATCTGCCAAGTTATTGCACCCTGCTGCATCATTTTATCATGCTGCTGAAGATTGTCTATATATAGTGGATTCAGAGGTAATTATCCATAATGGCTTGCCTCAGTTTACTCGGTTTGACAAGTATGTCCTTTTCACTGGCTACTGAGATTTCATACAAGTAATAGAGCTATAATCCATAAGGTGGTTGTCACAAGTTTTAGGTGTCAATTAAAGTTTTCCTGCTGTTCCTTTGTCTTGTACATGCATAAAATTATAACTAACCGCAACAATCTTGTATCAAAGATTTTTTTACTAGCTTTTCTTATTCTTTTGCAGAATCATGCAGTTAGAAAAGCAGATTTTGGAAGAAGGTTTCTGGAGACGGTTTATCCAGTCTTCAATAAAAAAGGAAGTGGCGTCTGGAGTTGGATTATTGATAAGCTTGGTTTGACAAAGGAAGACGCTTCAAAGAAAGATGATGCTTCAAACATTCAAGATTTCGACGCTGACTCAGTAGTGTTTCCATGGCATTTGCTTAAAATTTCCGAGGACGATTTATTAGTAGCAGATCACAGGTATGTGCCTCTATTCATCTCCTCCATCTTGTCCTTTCGCAATATCAAATTGATTTAGTGGTGGATTTTCGCATGATGCTTCAGTTGGATGGTTTCATCTCCTGAGATCTGACTTATCTCATGAATTGTTTTGCACTGTTGTATTTTGGGGTTTTACATGTTGTAAATCTGCACAGCTCAACCTGATTCTCAGGTTCAGTTTGATTTTGACATTGAAGCTCAATGATATTTATGTATACTTACCTAATTGCATGCGGGAGCTACGTGCACCGGGCTGCCCTTTTTTTTTACTTACCTAATTGCATGTCATTGTGTGCTTAACTGTCAATTTGATGCATGTGTGCGAAAACATAAGATATTAGTGAAATAAAAGTGTGTTTCACTCTTCCATCAATGTCATTCGATGTACATTGCTTAATTCTATCCTATGTTCTGTTATTGTTTCGGCATACACATAAGTACCGTGGGTCAACTGTGGCTGGCTTTACTTTGGGACATTACAAACCTACCTAGCTGTTTGGCAATCTTCTTAGTTCTTATACTGTTGCTGCTTTCCAGCTTTGAAACATCATGGATCCTGAGCATGTCAACTGGTGAAAAAAAGAATATTGTAAGAGGTTAGTACAAATTCTTTTGTTACACATGTTGGAGTTAAATATTTACAGCTCATTGAGGACTTAAAGTGATGCGAAGGTAGAGCTGAAGCAATGGAGTTGTGTCAGCAAATGATTGATGAGAGGCATGCTCTCCTTAAAGATATACACATCAATGGGTCATCAGGTGATAAAGGACATTCTAATCTGCTGGAAAAGATCCCTTGCAATGAACTTGTATCGTCAATTTCAAGATTCCAGAAATGCATTGTCTTCTGTGATACAGGTTGATCTATAAGCTGTTAGTGCTTTCATTTAGAGTCAGACCGTACCACAAATTATTTGAATTCCTTTTCTTTGTCTTGAAGATGGTCAAAGGGTTCAGAAGCATGACTTGGATACCAAAGAAACCTCAAATATTCATTTTACAAATGTTGGGGTTCTTGGGTTACCATATTGGTTTGTTTGCCGTCTTGAGAAAGTATCTACCTGGTGAGCTTTTGGTTCTCCATTTATCTTCATCATTTTTGCAGTGAGCATAGAAATTTATCTGCTGCTGACAAAAGTCTGCATGCTGCATGGATTCATTATTCCTTTCTGTTTTGCAATGAATTGGCAGGGGACATTCAGCTGGACAATTTCAAGATCACAACCGTAAAGTAAATGTGCTCCCTGGTAATTTAACAGAAGCTGTTTTGTCATGATAGTAGTTTTTGCATCTGTGCCATGAGTGACTTCCCCTGCAATTTTGAAGCCTTTAATTGAAAATTATAGCTTAGTTTGATGCACGACACTACTGTTTCCCCCACTTTTGGCTCTGGGTAACTATGATACTGTGTGGTCTTCAATACTGCAGCACATAAAACTTATTACTGCCGAAGAAGGGTATCATTTTTTATATTCATTACCTCTGCTTTCCACATTCCTTGTAACTAGCTGTGCCTTCAGTTTCAAATGATTTTGAGTTGACAACACAGGTTAAAAAAAGGAGTGTCGAATCCTGTAGTGCATCTGCACAATACATAAACTCCAAATTTGAAATTAACTTTACGGTTCAGATAACCATGTGGACTACTGAAGTGACTCCGTTACATAAATTGAAGGGGCACTGCCATATGAGATTCGGTTTAAGATAGCTGTTTAACTGGTGGATTCAACTTAACAGGAAGATGCAACATCAAGGTCTCTGTAGACATCCCAGTTGATACTGAGCTTGCCACACCTTTGGTTGAGAGCTGTATTTGGCGCCAAGTAAGGGGATCTGGTGCTGAGATTTCTGAATCTGACGCACAAGACACAACATCTGAGAAGGTAAAGCACTTCTTGTCCGGTTCACAACATCTTTATGCATTGTGAATTTTGAGTATCGAAGTTACTTCAAACCTAGTTGGCGATATGCTAGCGCTCGAGTCTGAATTGCTAATGCACATGCTATCAGGTTGGTATAGCACAGCAATGGTATGATGAAATAGACAACCTAGCGTTTTCTGAAGCTGCTGAGGAACCTGCTGTGCACAAAGGTGATGATAAACCCGCAGATGAAAGTCACCAAGACCAGAAAAGCGTGCATTTCACCTGTGCAGTTAACGTCAGCCCTGGGACATGCGAGGTGCGATTCTTCCCTCTCTTAAAACAATACAATCTTCCTGTGTTATGTGGAGCGAAATCACTTGAAAGAAAGAATCAAAGACCATGACACTGTTATTGCTCCTGCAGCTGGTGGCCTCTGCTGTATTGTACCTAAAGGTCGACCGAACGAAAGCGGACCACGAGGACCAGAAAGCAGTGATCAAGAGGATCCTCCAGTGCCAGGGGCATGAGGAGCACGTGGGTGTCGAGCTCCTGACGGAGAATCACAGAGACGTGAGGGATCTAGTCATCATGAAGCCGGTTCATCTCAGGCTGAGAATGGAGTGCGCCGATCACCCTGCTGGAACCACCAACAAGGAGACCATCAGCACCGAGTCCACTCTCGAGATCAGCATCACTTTAGAGTAGCCATTTCCATTCCATTCAGGACAACGGTAGTTCACACTACATGCGTAGGGTAGAATGATTTGTTCGTAAGCGACCTAATCCTGGGTATTTTGTCACTAGACAAAGATATTCAACCCATTTCAGGCAGTCTTGTAGTTGCCTGTCTTCAGAAACACATGGCTTAGAGATGAACAGAGCTTCAGACATAGCGAGGATTAATGAAACATTGGAGATACTTGTCTGAGAATCGAGGAGGTCTTCTTATTCAAGGGATTTTCAAAGAAATTTCGGATGATTTTATCCGTGGTATTTTTTAAATTAAGACACATGGGTTGTTTGATTCGCATAATTTCGATCCATATGCATTTTCTTAAGATATTCATTTGAACTATATCTGGTAGGAATTTTTTTTTCATTGACTAGATAATTCTTTTCAAAATGGAGGCAAAAGTTTTGCTTCATCGATTAATTATGAAGAAGAGAATTGCCCGGTTAATTACGGAAAACCGGGCGAAAACCAATACAAATACACGACATGTGAACTACTCACAAAGTATGGAACACCACAACCGCATGATGGATCCAATAGACATAACAATGCACAACAACAAACACTCAACACTTTTAAAACACAAAGGAACACGCAACAGGAACACCTCGACTGAAGACAACGGACACCACCATGGGGACGGTCGAAGACATTTGAGATCGTCCATTTAAGCAGCGGCGGACGCCTTTCCTATGGCATCACACTTCTTGCCTATGCTCCTGAGAGCTTTTTCTACCGTCTTGATTTTGCCCGTTGTAGCCTTGTTCGTCAGGATGCAAGAGCCAGATCCAACGCTAGCCACTTCCAAACTAGCAAGCAAGTCATAGAGCTCTTTCGTGAAGAGAGCCTCAGAATTAGTTGTCGATACACTTGCTTTATCAACCTCATCACCCACAGACGCCACTTGCCCAATGTTCTTCTCAGGTTTCTCCTTCATGACGCCAGTAACAGTCTTGCCATATACAGGGTGATCAAACGCCCATTTGTCAAAGAAACTGTAGAACTCATTATAGTTTTTGGTGTAGTTCTCATCAACTAAGCAACTCCCACTAGCATGCATCAAGATAGCGGCCGCATCAACCTCCTCAACTTCAGGCATCACCAACCTGATGGGTCCAGTCATAGGCAAGGGGGAAAGATTCTCATCACAGTAACTCGCACGAGCCTCTAAAAGACCCAAGTCCAAGATGGGCACACCATCCAGCACCTTCGTTGGCACTTGGCTAAGCTCCAAGGTGGTTGGAGCAAGAGCCACAGGCACCAACAATTCCCCAAGTAGCGGTGAAATTGGTTCCTCATACATCCCCTGAAGCTCAGACATGGTCTGCATCACCGGGGCCAAGACCATGGAAGTGGCCTCTCCCACGGAGTCAACATGTGCAGCGGGTAGAGCATGAAGTGATGGAGAATTGGCTTTGGCACGAGGCGAAAAGCAACCATAGAGCTCCATATCACTCCCATCAACAACCCAACAACAAGATCAACCATAGGAGACGGTGCAGGGGCAGTTTGCTTCGCAATCAAAGCAATAGAGAGCCTGTCTAGAGCAACTTCCGCACACTCCATAAAGCTCCCAAACCGAAGCAGCCAACCTTGCATCGATTCAGCGACTTCACATAGAGGTTGCACCGCCTCCTTCAGCTGAAGCGGCGCCAAGCCTTGTAGTTCAGAGCGCAACTTGCGCTGCAAAACTAGGCTGTTGGGTTGCAAAACTCGAGGACGCCGAGACAGTGGGGGCAGAAGCAACGACCGCTGCCCAGGAATGACGCTGAATTCCTTTGGAATGGGCATGTTGTGGAGCAGGAGCTTGGGCTTGACAATGCTTAGTGACGAGGCGGTGTGGTGTATATGGCAGAGATTGCCAACAGGCTGAGTGGGCGCCAAGCATTGCGACACCCACGCGCCCGATGACCATTCCCAAGGCAATGAGAGCACATGAACGGATCTCTGCAATCCATGGCTCAGTGCCCAGGAGCGAGGCAACGACAACATCTACCATGGAGCCAAGCGGGGATTGGACGGTGAGCAGATGTTGGGGACAGCAACGACGGGCGACACGATCCATGTCGTGGTAGAACATCATGCCAACCCCCTTCTGTGTCTGGCACGTGTCCCACACGCACCTCGACGGAGTCAATGACCTTGGCGGTAGAAGGCGGCATCTAGAGGGCCACCTCCTTGTCGTCATCCTCGTCTTCATCAGCAGCAGAGACCCATGATACATAAAGCGGTCCGCTGATCATCTTGTCCTCCACATGAAAGGGAGTGGCATCATCGCTAGGGAGCATAGTTGCACCTGAATCGGGGCCAACAGAGAGAGCTCCACGAAGAATATCGTCTCTGTGCATTGCAATGGGGTATAAATATTGAGAAATGTTAACAGGTGAATGTTCGCCGGAGGGAGGTCCAGCCTGCACAACCATGTGATGGGAATCAAACGGATGGCATTTGACAAAAAATATGTGTTTGCTGGCAAAAAACATTGTACACATGGCAGGTTTTCCTATTTGCCATGGCAAGTCCTCAAGAGCATCTACAATCGAATCCCCATACTCGTCCCAAACACCTGGATGATTTTCGGCCACCCAACCAGGCTCCCCACCCCTAGCCCAAACGTCTGGGCTGACCGGCACTCCCCATACCCGGCCCATATTTGGGACGGATATGAGGACGCCCGGACGCGGGCTTCATATCAGACTGGCCGCAATGGCCCATGCGGTCACACAAATAGACCCCTGGTCCCATGAGCACCTCCCTCGCTTTGTGCCACGTGGCACTACTCTGGCGTGTCGCCCGAGGGAGCAAGGTCGTCTATTTTAGTCGGACGACAACCACCCAACCCTAGCCCGCACCATTTCTTCCCCTTTCTCCTCTTCGCCGCCGCTAGCGATGCCGAGGCGCCGGATCACCACCTACGCCATGCTCACTCCGGAGCGGCGTCTGCAGTTGTTGGAGGAGATCCGGGCCAGGCGTCCTGCTCGCTTTGTTGTCGGCCTGCCTCCGAATTCACCGGAGCCGGGGGAGGAGGAAGTGGAGGAGGAGGGGTAGAAGTTGCCCGAGGCGGAGCAGGACCCTAAGCCCATGGAGGAGGCGGAGCCGACTGCGGACTTCACCATGGAGGAGGCCATGGCGGAGTACGAGATCGCCCAGGTGGAGGAGATGGCGGAGCAGTCCGCCATCCTCGAGTCTATCCGGGACGAGGCCTATGCCGGGGCCAACTGGCGCTTCATCCGACAGTAGAGGGCGGAGATCGACGAGCTCTTCGCCTAGTTTGTCCGACGACGAGCTGGAGCTGCCGCAGTTGGCCATCTACCGTGAGCCGAGCACGAAGATCGTGAACATCTCCGACGATAAGTAGATATGATACCTATCTACTCCCTCCGTTCCAAAATAGATGGCCCAACTTTGTATTAAAGTTAGTACAAAGTTGAGTCATCTATTTTGAAACGGAGGGAGTAGTACGCAGGTTGCCAGGTTTTAATCTGCATGGCTTGTATGGATTTGAAGTTTCAAATTTGAGGTATATGAATGCAGTAAAATTTTTTGGTGTGATATCCGATCACAGTTTGTGGATGCGCCCGAGCGCGTCGGCGGGCATTTGGGGGCAGATTTTTATACTTGCGATTGTAGATGCTCTAGAAAATGCATGCCATTCTTGGTTGTTTTCACATGGCAACTTGAGCGCTCGTTGGCAATTTTACTCCTAGTGAATGTCCCCCAAACATTGCGGCCACAATATTCTAATTCATCAGTCCGTGATTTACCTATGCATATTAATATGATTTTATAAATAAATATTTATCAAATGCTACCCGTAATTACCCACCTAAATAATTTTTAAGATTTTATTTGATAATCACTTATTTGGAAAGAACTTATGACTTATACCGAATAAAAATAATTTTATTTAGTAAGTCAATGAAATATGAGACAACTAAGATGGGTTTCGAGAATAGAAAAAAATTAAAATTGAGAGAGGGGAGGGGGTGGTGCAGTAAGGTTGTGATGAGGACATGGCTACCATAGTTACATTCATAGCCCCTGCTGCTATACCTACTAGACCAACTACAGCTCACGCACGTCTGTTAAATTATCAGGTACTTTTGTTTCTTGGTAATGTTTCTAATGTTCATGAGAATGTGATGCTGGCTAACTTAGGTATATTTGTGTTGGTTACAGTTGAAAACCTAGCATGGACAAGAAGAATGAACACTGGAGCATGATCAAGCACTATGATGAAGGTGCGCGTGAAGGGAACAAGAACAGATTTTCCGGAGGAGATTTCCGCACTTTGAAGCCACCATGATGACATACTAGAAGATGGACGAAATATACAACATGTCTTTCATAAATTTCTCCCATAGCTTATTATTGGTGTTGCGTCACCTTAATTTTGGGCTAGGCCCATGTATTTTCGAAATACCTCTCATTAGGCTGTTTTTAGAGTCCGTATTGTAGGGGAAACGACTTTAGGAGGTGTTTTAGTCCCACCTTGCCAAGGGTGGACGAAATCCCCTCTCTTTTTCCCTACAAATACAGCCCTTAAGGCACCGTTTAGACTTGGATTTTATTTAGTTAAAAGTTAGTCATCGCTGCAACTTCGTGTACTTCGTTTGTGTCCAACGACCAGACCAAGGCCGCTTATGAAACCCCACATTTATCAATACTTCATCAATATTCACAATATTCAGATTGCTTAATCATATTCTTGCTTGTTCTTCGATTGCTTGTAGGAATAGACCTTCGTGGTCAGGTTGATCATGTTCCCGCGTGGTCAATAACCTCTCGGAGTTGGTTTAGCGATTGCTAAGGCGCAACGTCGTGCATGTTTGTAGTCGGATCGTTAAAGTCATCTCCACCAAATCGATAGTTATCATCTCATCGAAAGATCGGGACACCTTCGCCTCTATCAGGTTGGATTAAGCATTTTTCATCACAGATATAAAACATTACACCTGTTTTAAGTAGTAGAGATAGAGATTCCAACTTTTTGAATAAATAACTGATTTTTTTTTAAAAAAAGAGGATTACTTCCGGCCTTTGCATCGAGCGATGCACACAGTCATCTTTATTGCATTATTCGACAAGGTCTTACAAAATAAATACATAGATCAACCCAAAGCCACCTTCTTGGTGAAAACTGTGGTCCTGCCTATAAGATTGACGATGTGCCTTGATCGCGCACCACGTGCACCAAGAAATCCGACGGCCTCACCAAGCCGCCCGCGGGCTAGCCGGGAGTACCAACCGGTCTAGCAGACCCTCAGCATGCACCGCATGCTCATGCTATAGAATCCATCGTCGCCTTCTTCCACAGTCTCATTTTCAGGAGCAAATAATGCACTGATCTTGCCAGACCCTTCTGTAGTCGGCGCCAGCACGACGCCGAACAACGCCTACTTCTTGCATGTGTCCATCGACTAGTATCTAGCGCCAAGACTGTGATGCACCTTGCTGCCAAGACCCATCGTCAATATTGTAGATGGCACGCCGCTCCACCTTGGTCACCGCATGAGAAGCATACGAAGACCTGCGCCTAGCCACCAACCCAAACACCTGTCCCTCCAGCCGGTGTACAACCCCAAAGGTGATGCCCCCATGGGGGTGACGACGCAGGAACCTCACCATCATCCGATCCGAAAAAAGCCTGAATCTGGGGTTTCCTCCAGGAGACAAACAGAACGCAAATTGCCCCACAACGCCTCCAACGAGGTAACGACGCCCGCGGGCACTGCCATTGACGGTTCTGGCTGAGGCCGAACCAAGCGCTCATTGGAATTCGTGCCCATCCCCGGCTGGACCACCAGATCAACCTCCTCCGTCATCAGGCACACCTCATGGGTGACGTCTGTCGCTAGAAAACGACATGACCGGAGCCCGGAACCGCCGCCCCGACTGGATGAGCCATTGACGGTGGAGGGGCCATCAATGATGTGCTGCCGACACCGGACGACGCACACGTCAAGGACAGTCGCACGGATCTCCGCCGCAACCGCATCCAGGAGCTGCGGTGGAGGAAGGCCCCGCCACCTCATCATCCCCTTAGTGGGCTTTGCCCAGCGAAGCTCCGGCGGCGGCGAGGAGAGGAGTGGCGGCTGCTCGAAGCCCCAGACCAGATCGGGAGGGAGGGGGGTCAGGAAGAAGGAGATCAGGAGGGAAAAGATCGAGAGGAAGGGGGTCGAAGAGAAGGGCGGCGGCGGACGAGGAGGGAGGAGATGAGTTGTTCGTCAACCTCACAATAGTTGTACGATAATCCAACAACCTGAAAGAATGAATAAATATCTACGGTATTCAATCATCATGAATTTGGCTTGGCAATCCTCCTTTTCTTTATTGCTTTTCGAGAAATCATGATGGATTTGGCTTGGCAATCCTACTTTTATTTATTGCATTTCGAGGCTTCTCTGAATCACACAGACTCAATCGTGTAACTTGACTACAGAACATTGCATATCTTATGGGACACATGCAAAACGGTGGTATTGCTAAAAAAAATTGTAAAATCGCGATGAATCTGGAGTACTCGGGGCGTGCGCTCGAAAATACTCCCTCCGTTCCGAATTACTTGTCTTGGATTTGTCTAGATACAGATTATCTAGACAAATCCAAGACAAGTAATTCGGAACGGAGGAAGTAAGCACGAGCATTCCTGGCCTAACTTTTTGATATCGTTAAAGACACTGACTGGTGGGCCCCGGATCGTGCGCGGCGCGTAGGCCTGCCCGCGCGGAGACGGGGGCCGGTCTGAACCACGTGCGAATCGCGAGGCACTCTCCTTTTGTTTTGTTTTGTTTTAAGTCCACCACCGTCGCAAAACCGCAAAACGGCTCGAGACGCACACGCCCCGACCGACGGCGAGACAGATTCTCCGTCTCCATTCCCCCACAGCAGCCAGCCATGGAGAGAAATGGCGGGAAGCAGCAGCAGCAGCAGCCGGAGACGGCGGCGCCGGCGCCGAGGAAGGGCGCGTGGCGGGACGGCGCCGTCACCTACTTCCACCTCCTCTTCTACATCGCCATCTCCGGCGGCCAGATCTTCTTCAACAAGGCAAGCCCCTCTCATCCTCCTCGCCCCGCGTCTCCGGCCCACCACCCCGCGATCCTGCCCGCCGCGGCAAGTTTCGTCGCTGCGGTTGCTCATTCCTGGTTGCGCGACACGGACGCGGTCTCGCGTCTGGCCTGGCCGCGTCAGGCGACTCCGCGCCGTCCTGGGTTTCTAGGGTTTTAGCGTGCAGTCCACCGCGAATTCGAAGGCTGATCCGGTTGCTGCTCTCCCCGCGCGGAGGAGACGAGACGGACATTTGTGATGGATCGGATCTTTGTCTCTGTCTCTACTGCAGCGTAAGCGTTTTCAGTTTAAAGAGGGTGTGATTGTAAACGCCCAGGGAGGCGATTTTGAGCATCGGCTCTTCTCATACTTGCGGTAGCAAGCGTTGATCCGATAATTCATCAAAATGAGTTTCAATCGTGACTATCAGTTTTCTAAAGCCGATCACCCGCCTGAATAGCCAGATTATGTCAAAATTGGTGGGTGTTTGGGTACACTTTTTTTTGCCTCTGAGTCAGTAGCTTGAGATCTGGGAATAGTTCGTTGCTTGCTTGGGTTGTTCACTCAACTTGGACCCCTTTTTCATGCGAAGGGTTGACCCAGGTTCTCTTGTCACAACTCATGTCGCTTCCATAACAAGTAACTGGACTCCCTTTGCTATTTTATTGTTAGTTTAGTTTGGTACACCGATACGTGAGGCTCATGGAGGTCTTTTGCACCGAGTTCCATTATCTCCAATCACATATCAATCAATTCATTGACACTTCTCAAGATGCCTATCTTTTTGGACCAACTGGATAGCATCTTCTTCCCACTATGATGATTCATGGAAATTGAGCAATAAGCACTATCTTTTGTTCTATTCTCCCTCCTTATTTCTTCGGCCCAACTCAATACTAACAAGATTAACAGCACTCCAAGAGATTGTGGTACAAATAGAAATACTGATGCCGGCATTTCTGTATGTACAAATTCAAGTGTGAACATCGATAAACCTTGCTTCAAAAGATTGAAAAACCGCTTTGTAACACACTTCTATTCGGGATGATTAGTTCTGGAGTGCTTTCATAATTTCATTCATGTGCTTAAAAGTACTGATGGATTTTTCTGTGGCAAATATCCATTTCATATTTTTTGTAACATTGTTAAGTGCTTTGTTTGTCCTGATTTGCAGTGGGTGCTATCCTCAAAAGAGATCAACTTCCCCTATCCAGTGGCACTAACTTTGCTGCATATGCTTTTCTCATCTGTAGTATGCTTTGCAGCTACAAAGATTTTCAAGGTACCTAGCATCAAATTTTTACATGGTTGCCGTATCTATCTCTAATCTGTGTAATAACTAAGACTTCATACTGTTTGGAATTCAAGTTACTCGAAGTTCAAGAAATACGTAATCTTACTATATTTTTTTTACTTTGATAATATTTTATAGGTCATAAAGATTGATGAAGGAATGACTACAGATGTGTGAGTCTTGGATAATACAAAATTCATAAGGCTGTATTGTAGTTTCTTACTCTCAATTGTTCTCTGTCAGTATATTATGTTCCATGATGCATCACCTCATGATTAAGACATCCATAATGCTTGCCTCTCCATGTATGAACCGATAAGACTAATTTGTGGATTTTCCATAACATCAGCATATTCTAGCATATTCGTAAGATGCTGCACAAACACCACCCCTTCATTTTAAATAATGAGGTTGGTTTTCATCAGACTATATGTGGATAGCAAGTACAGTAACAGGGGGCTCTGCTGTTTGTTGTGTAAGCACATTAGCCTGCTTTAGCTGTCAGTATTAGTGAGCCAGTTTTACCATATTGTTAAGATTGTGACTTAGGAGGAAACCGATAAGAAAATGCCAAGTCAGAGGCTTGAAAGTCTAGCATGATGGTCATCAGTAGATATTTACGTTAATTAAATTTGCATCTGGCACACACTAAGAAGCTCTGCACTATTCCTGTCATAAGTCAATACTCGATACCACTCTTCATGAGAAGAAATATGCTGGTCTTTTTCTGAAGCACGGACCTGCAGCCGTTATTGCTTTCCCATCCTGTATTAGATTCTTTGTTCAATTCATAATAAAGTACCGGGATTGTATTATTTCTCTAACTAGCTCGCCTGAAATTTCAGATACGTGAGTTCAGTCATTCCAATTGGAGCAATGTTTGCAATGACACTTTGGCTAGGGAACAGCGCATACCTCTACATATCTGTTGCATTTGCACAGATGTTGAAGGCAATAAGTATGTGTAATCTCTGGTTTTAGATTAAGAAGGTCAAGCGTAGGTTGTAATCGGTTTTGAAACTGATGCTAATATACTCTTTGCTTGAGCATTACAGTGCCTGTAGCTGTGTTTCTCCTTGGAACAGCATTTGGCCTTGAAGAAATGAACTGTAAAATGCTTGCTATCATGTCTATCATCAGCGTGGGAGTTATTGTGGCCTCTGTTGGTGAAATTACAATCAGCTGGGTCGGAGTGGTATATCAGATGGGTGGAGTTATTGCAGAAGCCCTTAGACTTATCTTTATTGAGATATTTTTGAAGAAGAAGGGTGTTAGGCTGAACTTGATATCCATGATGTACTATGTTAGCCCTTGCAGGTATCTTGTCCACCAGCTCCCCAGATTAATTCTTGAAACTACTGTTTGTTCTTGTAATTTAATCTGTGATTTTCCTGCAGTGCCTTTTGCCTGTTCATTCCCTGGTTGTTCTTGGAGAAGCCAAAGATGGATGCAAGTATTTCATGGAACTTCCCACCAGTTACATTGTTCTTAAACTGCATGTGCACATTCGTACTTAATCTGTCAGTTTTCCTTGTCATCTCCCGGACAAGTGCACTGACAGCTCGTGTTACTGGAGTTGTGAGAGATTGGAGTGTGGTGCTGCTGTCAGCTGCTATTTTTGCTGATACAAAGCTTACCTTCATAAACATAGTTGGCTATGCCATAGGTATTCTACTGATTAATCTCGTAACCTGACTTATTTAACTTCATAATTTCTGTGATATCTTTTGGCACATTTTTGGCTAAAAAATTACCTGCACCTTATATTTTCTGGATTATATTTTTTTGTGAATCCTTTAGGTTTGAGCCATTTTTTTGAACTTTTTTTTTCAAAGAACTGCATTTAGAAGGATTAGATGGTGACTCCATTTTTCTGCAATGTACAGCCATAGTAGGTGTTGTTGCATATAACAATCATAAGCTTAAACCCCAAGTGAACCAGCAGCAGGGTGCTGACAGCAAAGTCAGCCCAGGAAGCCCTCGACATGTCGAGATACCGTTGAACTCTACAAAAGAATCTTCATAACACTGAAGGTAGTGAGATCTTGGACATAATTCTTTGGGGGAAGGTAATATAAATTTGAAAACTTTCTAATTCATGCACCTGTCATGCACGGAACATACTGACGGTTGGTGCATTTACTGTTGATCCAGGAGAATTGAGCTCTTAATTTTGCTACGAGTTGGCCAGCTCTCCATGGATACATTCTTCCTACAAATCAACAGGAAGATCGGAAATTTTGTACAATGATATGTAAGATACGATAGCATACTGATTTGTACTATTGTTGCCCGGAACAGGGCGGGCACATCATAAAGGTCAATTGGGTTGTGTAGATGTTTTTGTTGTCTTAGAAATCCATCAGGTGCTCCCAAAGATGCAACCTGATTCTGTTGGTATACTTCGTTACTTTGGAGAGTCCTGCCAACAAGATGGACCTTGTATACGAAGTATGTCTGTATGCACATTGTACTCCTTCAAATATACAAGAATACCATATGTGAACTTCTTTTTTAGCTTGCACGTTTTTCATGTCCATTTATTGCCTCCGGAAGCTATTCCGTTTTAAAAATTAAAGATCCATATGATATGTGGAATGTTCTTTCTGCGAATGGACTAGGCGGGTATATTTCTTGATTCACGAGGAAATTGAATTGTTCCTTGTAAAATTCCGGTGAAATTCTTGCCTCGAGACAGGGCCTCGGTGTGGTGAGGTTGTTACTTGTGCCGGGAAGTTGATGGAAATGTACTTGCCGTGAGGTTGTTACTTGTGCCGGGAAGTTGATGGAAATGTACTTGCCGCCAGGTATCACTAAGCTCCCTAGGGTAGAAGCTCCGAGATTCAGTTGAGGTCTCCAATTTTACATTTGGGGTCTGATTTTGACCGGTCGTTGCACTGGAATTTGTGCAGGGAGCCAGGGCCCCCTGGTAAGTGGAGGTGGCTAGTCTCCCCTGGAAAAGGAATCTCCTCCTCTCCTACCTCACGCCCGACCATCGAATCCTAGGTTGTCTCCGCCACCGCCACCCGCCCCCTCTCCGGTGACTAGGCCCTATAGCCAACAGAATGGTTCCCCGCACCCCAACCCCCCCCCCCCCCCCCCCCCCCCCCCCCCCCCCCGGGCAGCCCCTCCCGCGTCGACACCCTAATCGCAACTAAAGCCGGAGCTCACCGCTGCCGATCCGAGCGTCGAGACGCTGGTGATGGAGCGAATTGATCCCTGAGCTCTTCAACTCCCCTCCCTCCTCCAGGGTCGCAGTCTCGCACCAACGCCCATGGTACCGCCCCTCAACTCTTCTCCCTCTGCACGCTTCTCCGATGCATCCATCTATTATCCATGTCGCGGTGGTAGCAGCGGGGTATCCACGGCGTGGCTGGGTTAGTTCTGCCTGCATGCATGAGTATTGTGTGTGCAATTGATGGTTCTTCTGTATGCTAGCTTTGTATATATTTTTGTTGTTCTTAAAATTTTTGGTCACTTCATCATTGGATTTTGGAGAAGCACCAGATATTTATGTACCAAATTTCATCTTTCTGAGCAAATGAAGTTGCTAAACATGAGCATCTTCATGCACAAGATCTTGGCCGTACCTATTGTTCCTTACTCCTATAATCTAACTCCATATCTAATTGAGAGCCACCCGATAGCCTTGGAGGACCATGGCCCCTTCCCCTTCCTCGGGCGGCGCGACTGAGGCGAAACAAAAGCGATATACTACTCGCCCTCCCACCCACCCACCCCCGCACCTCGTCGAGCTCTCCCTGCCCCAACCCCCCACCTACGAACACACATGGCTGGAGCGCGCCGCCGCATGCTTCGGATCCGCCGGCTTGTGCCGGCGACGCGGGTAGCGGAGCCACGGGCGCTTCCACCTCCTAAAGTGGCTCATTCCTCGACCGGGACGAGTGGACGGACATCCACCTCCAAATCATACGCCATGCGAACTTCGTCGAGCGCACGTGCTTCGTCGTAGACGACGGCTGCTCGGATCTGGAGCTCCTCTTTTGGGCGATCCAGGAAGCCGAGTCATCGGATCCAATCCAGGCGGCGCGTTGGGCGAATTTTAGGATGGCGAATCCATCACGGCTCAACATCAGGCCGCCGTCGGTGGAAGGGATTGCCAACATTCCGTCGGAGTTCCTTCCACCAGGGGTTCGCCTGCCCCACCGCTGTAAGTAGATCGACTGCCCCAGCAGGTCCAACACCAGCGACGACCCATCAAGCCCCCTCCATGGGCAGGTGAGAAAGGTATGCATTCCATCGTGCAAATTCGTTAATGACGGCTCGTTTGCGGGATCTCCATATTCGAGAGTTCGATATTTGAACCCAACTATTAAGCATGTTCATGTCCAGTATGATGAGATAGTTGTGGACCCGGGGGTTCCCCCTCGCAGCGCTCCTAGTTCCAAGCAGAAGGTTACCATATCTATGGCCGGTGAGGTCTCGATGGAGGTGATCTCCGGTGAAGGGCTCGTTTTAGACTCGTGTTTGGTGAACAGAGTGGGGGCGACGGCGATATGTCGATCCTGCCCCTCGTGTCCAACGATGACGGATCCCACTTTCAAAGTGTGTGTCCTAAGTAAGAAGACAGATAGAGCTACACGTTTGCGTAAAGAGGAAACCCTAGAAAGCATGGAGGAGCACTTTGGCCAGCTGTGGCTTGTTCCTCCCCCTCCGCGCCGCCGCAACCCTACATCTCAACCTCCCCACACCCAACCGCCCTACCTTCCAGTTTCCTCTGTTGGATCCGGAAAGACCTAGTTGAAACCAAATCATTCACTGCTGTTGATTGCTTCCCCATCTTGCTACGCCAGTTTGATCCACCACCCCAAAACATACAAGTTTCTTGGGAAGGGCTTGGCCCCGGCTCCTTATCTTTCGTGGAGGTGGTGAAACGTGGCTCGAAGATGTCAGATCGCAGAGTAGGAGGGAGCAGCAATGTTGCTGCTAGTCAATCCAAGACGACCGGGCAAAAGTCTGGTTCCTTTGCCGGGCGCAAGCAGCCATCTGCTCCGCCTATCAAGGAACAAGCACCTACGCCCAAACCAACCAAGTCTATGGCATCTACTGCGGGGTCCTCTCAGGTACAATCATCCCAGTCCGTTGAGGCGGAAGTGGAACAAGTTCTCGAACCTAGATACAAAGACATGATATGTTTCAATTGTGGGGGCCCTGGTCATTATGTTGGAAACTGTGTGAAGCCGAAGGCTTGTTTCATCTGCCAGCAAAATCATAATGTTAACAACTGTGCAGCGTGGTCAAAAGTTCAACCGACTGCTGATTTCTTTGGTAGTGGTGCTAGGGGGCTTGGTTTTTACCATGTGGATGTGCCTGTGGCCAATGAATCCAAGTGGCTGAACTTTCAGAACTGTGTTGTGGTCAATATCCTAAAAGGAGAGGTTGATGGGGCTAAGTTGATGGAGCTCTTAACTGCAACTTTCTGCAAGACTAGGCGCTGGCCTTGGCAGATCAGAGGGCTGTCAAGCAAGACTTTCTTAGTCAGGTTTCCCCCCTGTAAGAAGGTTGAGGACCTCATTGAACTGCCTACTTTCTCTCCCCCACAAGATGTTTTTGTCACTTTGACTGAATGGAAACGGGCATGTGGCCCTTTTGGGGAACTGTTTGAAGCTTGGGTTTTAATTGAAGGGATACCACCTAAATGGTGCACATTGAAAGTGTTCGCTTAAATTTCCTCACTCTTTGGGGTTCTCACTGATGTTGATTGGAATGGTATATTTAGAACCTTCTTTGAGAATGTTAGGGTGAAAATTGCTTGCAGGGATCCTACTAAGATACCTATTGAGAGGTTGATTGAGATGAAGAAGAAACTATTCCTGCTAGGCTTTACCGTGGAAGGTTTTGAACAAGTTGGTGGAATAGATTATGTCATTGATGTTGAGGATGATAAAGATTGTGATGAGGGTACAGAAGAAGCTGATGAAGACCAAGTGGAGGAAAATGGGAAGACCCATAGAGAAGATTTGTCTGGTGGATCAGTAGATGGTGACCTGGCCATTGATGAACTAGACAAAGCCAATTTCTCATCTAAGCATGGCCTCCCACCAAGCAACAAAATCAGGTGTTCTCGCCTATGGAGCAATACCCCGACTCTAACCAGGAAAACTTCATCATGGACTGTGCAGTAATATGAAACATGATGCTTCATCTTCTGATGGACCTAAGATCATGGATGTGCATGTGTATAGACTTGGGGAATTTCACAATTAACATCAAATATGCAGGGATGCTAGCAATACAGGTAGTAAGTAAAATCAGTTTGCCTCTATATGAAAGGTGTTTCCCCAACCAACCAGCAATGTTGGCATTTGATGTGCCTGTACTACTGGAGGGATTCTTTTAGGTCTCAAGGAAAACATCTCTGAGGTGATTGGTTTTGTCAACCAAAGATTTTCCATTACTGCCACTATTAAAAACAAGAGTGATGGCTTTGTTTGGCATTTGATGGTGGTTTATGGCTCTACCTATCTTGAATTTAAAATAGACTTTATTGCTGAATTAAGTAAAAATTGTGGGTCGTCTCAGAGGAAAAGAAATTGCACGTGGCGAATCCATTAAAAAGGGTAGACTGTGTTTCATTTTGCTAAATGATATCAATTAGATGGTGTATCAATTCCATAAATTGCATATAGCAATAAATAAATCAGCAAAATCCTTTCTAATATTTTAGATAGAAGAAAAATGTACCCTTCTATCCAAATCCAATTTGCATCGATAAAATAAATCCAAATTCCAGTAGTAGATGAATAATTTCAAATTTGTGTGTGTACGAGATTAGAATAACTTCAAAATAACTGACATAATTTTGTATTTTTCTGATCAACTTGGTTAGGAATGAATCTGACAAAATCAGTGGGCTGATTAATCAACATACTACCTTTCTTTTTTAATGATTGGATTAATAGATGGGGCTTGATGGAGATTTCTATCTCTAATAGAGTTTTACCTGGTCCAATAACCAAGATTCCCCTATTTTTGCTGTGTTAGACATGGTGTTCACTTCTATGCACTGGGATTCCCACTTCCCTGTGTCATCTCTCTCTGCACTTCCTAGAGTTGGGAGACCACACACCCCTCATGTTGGATATTGGGGCAAGAGCGCCCTCCAACCCAAAAAAACTTAGATTTGAGAAGTGGTGGCTTTCTCAACCTGGATTTCATTAGATGGTCACAGAGGCTTGGAACTCTGTGTCCTCCTCTAGTTCCTCAGTTGATAAAAGGGTTACTAAGACCAGGGTTCTCAGGAAAAAAACAAAAGGGTGGAGTATTAACAGGGAATCAACCATTAAAAAAAAGAAAAGTCCCTCCTTATGGAGTTTGACATTCTTGATGTCCTATCTGAGTCTCAACAGCCATCTGTTGCTGACTTTGATAGGATGAAGGATATTAAAAAAGAATTGGATGAGATCTAGAAGAAAGAGGAAACTGCCCTTTGACAAAGATCTACAGACAAAAAAATTCTAGAAGGAGATAGAAACAATGCCTACTTCCAAGCTCTTGCTAATCATAGGCATATAAAAACCTCCTCACTAGATTAAATGGCCCCTCTGGGCATGTTACTTCCACAAAGGATATGCTTGAGGTGGCTACTTCTTTTTATAAAGATCTGTTTGCACCTGAACCTAAACCTGACATCCATTGGGATGCTGATTTCTTGTCTACTGATGAAATGGTGAATGATAAGGAGAATGAATTTTTAGAGAGACCTTTCTCTGAAGAAGAAATTAAATAGGCTGTTATGAGCTCATATGCTAGTGGGGCTCCTCGCCACGATGGCCTTTCCTTCTTGTTCTATCAAACCTTTTGGGAGTTAATTAAAAATGATTTTATGTGGATGGTTAGAGACTTTGAGAGTGGCAACTTGGATATGTACAAACTAATTATGCCATTATTACTCTCATTCCTAAAGTGCCTCATGCTAAGGACATGAATTTTTTTAGGCCAGTCAGTTTGAGTAACTGTGCTGTTAAGATATTTTCTAAAGCCATGACAACTAGGATTTCACCCCCTCTGTGACAAATTAATTTCCTCTAATCAGACTGCCTTCATTAAAGGAAGATTTATCCTAGAAAGTGTGGTTATGTCCCATGAGGTAATTCATGAGCTTCATACGTCTGGTTCTAGTGGTCTGATTCTTAAGCTTGATTATGAGAAAGCCCGTGATAAAGTTAGCTGGGATTTCTTAAAAGAGATGCTTCTTTCTAGAGGCTTTGGTATCAAATGGGTCAATTGGTTTTTGCCACTATCCATCAAGGGACTTTTCAGGTTAGAATTAATGATACTAATGGCCCCCACTTTGCTGGGAGGAAAGGTCTAAAGCAGGGTGACCGTCACTCACCTTTGATGTTTAACCTTGTGGTTGATGCCTTCTCTAAGATGCTGCATAAAGCTGTCAATAGAGGTTTAATCTGTGGCTCCTACCACATGCCATCCCTGGTGGGGTTGCGAGCCTGCAATATGCAGATGATACCATCCTTTTCCTTGGCAGTTCTCTTGATTGTGCCAAAAATTTGAAATGGATCCTAACTTGTTTTGAGAAACTTTCTGATTTGAAGATTAATTTTCATAAGAGTGATTTGCACACCATTAATGTTTCTGAAACCATGTCCAAAGAGTTTGCGCAGGCCTTTTGTGCCAGTTTGGTGACTTCCCTTTTAAATATCTTGGAGTACCTCTACACTTCAAAAAACTTAGAAGAGAGGATCTCCAGCCAATTAAAGATAGAATCATTAAGAACATTGCTGGTTGGCTGGGGAAACACCTTTCATACAAAGGCAAACTGATTTTACTTACTACCTGTATTGCTAGCAAACTGATTTTTTTTAGCTTGCACGTTTTTCATGTCCATTTATTTCATCCGGAAGCTATTCCATTTTAAAAACTAAAGATCCATATGATATGTAGAATGTTCTTTCTGCGAATGGACCTGCTAGGATCCTGTTTAGAAGGCGGGTATATTTCTTGATTCACGAGGAAATAGAATTGTTCCTTGTAAAATTCCGGTGAAATTCTTGCCTCCAGACAGGGCCTCGGTGTGGTGAGGTTGTTTCTTGTGCCGGGAAGTTGATGGAAATGTACTTGCCGCCAGGCATCACTACATCACTAAGATCCCTAGGGTAGAAGCTCTGAGATTCAATTGAGGTCTCCAATTTGACATTTGGTTTCTGATTTTGACTGGTCGTTGCATTGGAATTTGTGCAGGGAGCCAGGGACCTGGCAATGGGTGGGCCCCCTGGTAAGTGGAGGTGGCTGGTCTCCCCTATGTAGGATCGAAAGTATGTATAGAGGCGGTGATTAGACTACTTGACCAAATAAAACTTAACCTTTTCCCAATTTTAGTTCTTGGCAGACTTTAGCAACTTAGCACAAGTCAAGCAATCTCAATACAATTAAAGCAAGCATGCAAAGAGTATATGGGCAGCGGAAAGTAAAGCATGCAACTTGCAAGAAAGTAAATGGGAGGAGTTTTGAGGGAGCAAACACAATGTTGAAATGGAGATTTTTGGCGTGGTTCCGGTAGGTGGTGCTATCGTATATCCACGTTGATGGAGACTTCAACCCATGAAGGATAACGATTGCGCGAGTCCATGGAGGGATCCACCCACGAAGGGCCCACTAAGAAGCAACCTTGTCTATCCCACCATGGCCATCGCCCACGAAGGACTTGCCTCACTTGGGTAGATCTTCACAAAGTAGGCGATCTTATTGCCCTTACAAACTCCTTGGTTCAACTCCACAATCTTGATGGAGGCTCCCAAGTGACACCTAACCAATCTAGGAGACACCACTCTCCAAAAGGTAATAGATGGTGTGTTGATGATGAACTCCTTGCTTTTGTGCTTAAAATGATAGTGTCCCCAACACTCAACTCTCTCTCATAGATTTGGCTATGGTGGAAAGATGATTTGAGTGTAAAGCAACTTGGGGAAGGCTAGAGATCAAGATTCTTGTGGTAGGATTGGAATATCTTGGTCTCAACACATGAGTAGGTGGTTCTCTCTCAGAAAATGAGTAGTGGAAGTGTAGGTATGTTCTGATGGCTCTCCTCACGAATGAAGAATGGGTGGAGGGGTATATATAGCCTACACACAAAATCTAACCATTACACACAGATTCCCAAACTCGGTGGGACCGAATCATAAAACTCGGTTAGACTGATCCAGGTAAAAATATGAATGTTAGAGTTTTCGGTGGGACCGACTTAGTTATCTCGATGAGACCGATGTGCTAGGGTTAGGGCATAACGTAATCTCGGTGTGACCGATCGCATAAACTCGGTGGGACCGATTTCAGCAATAAGCAGATAAAGGGTTGGTCAGGCAAACTTGGTGGGACCGATTCGCTCACTTCGATGGAACCGAAGTGTTACGAAAAGGAAACATGGAGTTTGCAATGCAGACTCGGTGGGACCGATTTGCTCAATTCGGTGTGACCGAAATGTTACAAAAAGGAAATAGGGAGTTTGCAATCCCATCTCGGTGAGACCGAAGTAACTAGGGTTTGTGGCAGTGGCTATGTCAAATGAAACTCGATGGCTCCGAATAGATCAAATCGGTGGGGCCGAATTTGACTTTTAGGTTTAGGATATATGTGGATGTGAGAAAGTGGTTGAGGGTTTTGGAGCATATCACTAAGCATTTTGAGCAAGTAAGACATTAAGCAACACCTCATCCCCTTTTAATAGTATTGACTTTCCTATGGACTCAATGTGATCTTGGATCACTAAAATGAAAATGTAGAGTCTTGAGCTTATTGCCAATATGTGTCCTTTGAATTTTGAGGGGTCCACATCTCTAGTTCATGCCATGCCAATCATTGAACTTTCTGAAATGATCATCTTGAAAGAGCATTAGTTCCATGAACTATATGTTGTTAAGAATTACCAAAACCACACAGGGATTAGTTGCACTTTCAATCTCCCCCTTTTTGGTAATTGATGACAACATATAGATCAAAGCTTCGACAAATGATAATAAGAATGAAGTGAAGGAAATATGCCCTAGAGGCAATAATAAAGTTATTATTTATTTCCTTAATTCATGATAAATGTTTATTATTCATGCTAGAATTGTATTAACCGGAAACTTAGTACATGTGTGAATACATAGACAAAACATATAGTCCCTACTATGCCTCTACTTGACTAGCTCGTTAATCAAAAATGGTTATGTTTCCTAACCATAGACATGTGTTGTAATTTGATGAACGGGATCACATCATTAGGATAATGATGTGATGGACATGACCCATTCGTTAGCTTAGCATTATGATCGTGTTAGTTTCATTGCTACTGATTTCTTCATGACTTATACAGGTTCCTCAGACTATGAGATTATGCAACTCCCGAATACAGGAGGAATACTTTGTGTGCTACCAAACGTCACAACGTAAATGGGTGATTATAAAGGTGCTCTACATGTGTCTCTGAAGGTGTTTGTTGCGTTGGCATAGATCGAGAATAGGATTTGTCACTCCATGTTTCAGAGAGGTATCTCTGGGCCCTCTCGGTAATACTCATCACTATAAGCCTTGCAAGCATTGTGAATAATGAGTTAGTTGCGGGATGAAGTATTACAGAATAAGTAAAGAGACTTGCCGGTAACAAGATTGAACTAGGTATTGAGATACTAACGATCGAATCTCGGGCAAGTAACATACCGATGACAAAGGGAACAACATATGTTGTTATGCGGTTTGACAGATAAAGATCTTCGTAGAATATGTAGGAAACAATATGAGAATCTAGGTTCTGCTATTGGTTATTGACTAGAGACGTGTCTCGGTCATGTCTACATAGTTATCAAACCCATAGGGTCCGCACGCTTAACGTTCGATGACGATTGGTATTATGAGTTTATGTGATATGATGTACCGAAGATTGTTCGGAGTCCCGGATGTGATCATGGACATGACGAGGAGTCTCGAAATGGTCAAGACATAAATATTGATATATTGGACGGCTATATTCGGACACCGGAAGTGTTCCGGAGAAGTTTCGGATAAAACCGGAGTGCCGAAGGGTTACCGGAACCCCCCCGGGGAACTAATGGGCCTCGATGGGCCCTAGCGGAGAGAGAGAGGGGCCGTCCAGGGCAGGTCGCGCGCTCCCCTAACCCTGAGTCCAAATAGGACAAGGAAGGGGGGGGCGCCCCCCTTGCCTTCCCTCTCTCCCTCTCCTTCCTCCCCCTCCCTTCCACAAGTTGAAACCTACTAGGAATAGGATTCCTAGTAAGAATCCTACTTGGGGCGCGCCCTACAGGGGCCGGCCGGCCTCCCCCCTTGCTCCTTTATATACGGGGGCAGGAGGGCACCCTACAACACACAAGTTGACAATTTTTTAGCCGTGTGCGGTGCCCCCCTCCACAGTTACACACATCGGTCATATCATCGTAGTGCTTAGGCGAAGCCCTGTGTCGGTAACTTCCTCATCACCATCACTACGCCGTCGTGCTGACGATACTCCCCCTCGGCCTCAACTGGATCAAGAGTACGAGGGACGTCTCCGAGCTGAACGTGTGCTGAACGCGGAGGTGCCGTACATTCGGTGCTTGGATCGGTTGGATCACGAAGACGTTCGACTACATCAACCGCGTTAACTAAACGCTTCCGCATTCGGTCTACGAGGGTACGTGGACACACTCTTGCCTCTCGTTGCTATGCATCACCTAGATAGATCTTGCGTGATCGTAGGAAATTTCTTGAAATTACCTCGTTCCCCAACAGTGGCATCCGAGCCAGGTCTATGCGTAGATGTTATATGCATGAATAGAACACAAAGTGTTGTGGGCGATAATAGTCATACTGCTTACCAGCATGTCATACTTTGATTCGGTGGTATTGTTGGATGAAGCGGCTCAGACCGACATTACTCGTATGCTTACTCGAGACTGGTTCTACCGACGTGCTTTGCACATAGGTGGCTGGTGAGTGTCTATTTCTCCAACTTTAGTTGAATCAGGTGTGGCTATGCCTGGTCCTTGTTGAAGGTTAAAACAACACACTTTACGAAAAATCGTTGTGGTTTTGATGCGTAGGTAAGAATGGTTCTTGCTAGAAGCCCGTAGCGGCCACGTAAAACTTGCAACAACAAAGTAGAGGACGTCTAACTTGTTTTTGCAGGGCTTGCTGTGATGTGATATGGTTAAGCATGATGTGATATAAATTGTTGTATGGGATGATCATGTTTTGTAACAAAGTTATCGGCAACTAGCAGGAGCCATATGGTTGTCGCTTTATTGCATGCAATGCAATCGCCATGTAATTGTTTTACTTTATCACTAAGCGGTAGCGATAGTCGTAGTAACAATAGGTGGCGAGACGACAACGATGCTATGATGGAGATCAAGGTGTCGTGCCGGTGACGTTGGAGATCATGACGATGCTTCGGTGATGGAGATCATGAGCACAAGATGATGATGGCCATATCATGTCACATATTTTGATTGCATGTGACTTTTATTCTTTATGCATCTTATTTTGCTTAGAACGTCGGTAGCATTATAAGATGACCCCTTACTAAAATTTCAAGGTACAAGTGTTCTCGCTGAGTATGCACCGTTGCTACAGTTCGTCGTGCCGAGACACCACATGATGATCGGGTGTGATAAGCTCTACGTTCACATACAACGGGTGTAAGCCAGTTTTGCACACGCAGAATACTCAGGTTAAACTTGACGAGCCTAGCATATGAAGATATGGCCTCGGAACACTAAGACCGAAAGGTCAAGCGTGAATCATATAGTAGATATGATCAACATAGTGATGTTCACCATTGAAAACTACTCCATCTCACCTGATGATGAGACATGGTTTAGTTGATTTGGATCACGTGATCACTTAGATGATTAGAGGGATGTCTATCTAAGTGGGAGTTCTTAAGTAATATGATTAATTGAACTTTAATTTAGCATGAACTTAGTACCTGATAGTATTTTGCATGTCTATATTGTTGTAGATCAATGGCCCGTGCTACCATTCCTTTGAATTTTAATGCGTTCCTAGAGAAAGCTAAGTTGAAAGCTAATGGCAACAACTACACAAACTGGGTCCGTAACTTGAGGATTATCCTCATTGCTGCACAGAAGAATTACGTCCTGGAAGCACCATTAGGTGTACCACCCGCGCTCGCAACTGTAGACATTGTGAATGCCTGGCAGACGCGTGTTGATGACTACTCGATAGTTTAGTGTGTCATGCTTTACGGCTTAGAACCGGGAATCCAACGACGTTTTGAATGTCATGGAGCATATGAGATGTTCCAGGAGTTGAGGTTAATATTTCAAGCAAATGCCCGGATTGAGAGATATGAAGTCTCCAATAAGTTCTACAACTGTAAAATGGAGGAGAATTGTTCTGTCAGTGAACACATACTCAGAATGTCTGGGTACCACAACCACTTGACTCAACTGGGAGTTAATCTTCCTGATGATAGTGTCATTGACAGAGTTCTTCAATCACTGCCACCAAGCTACAAAAGCTTCATGATGAAATATAATATGCAAGGGATGAACAAGACTATTCCCAAGCTCTTCGCGATGCTAAAGGCCACGGAAGCAGAAATCAAAAAGGAGCATCAAGTGTTGATGGTCAACAAGACCACTAGTTTCAAGAAAAAGGGCAAAGGGAAGAAGGGGAACTTCAAGAAGAACGGCAAAAAGGTTGCTGCTCAAAAGAAGAAACCCAAGTCTGGACCTAAGCCTGAAACTGAGTGCTTCGACTGCAAAGGGACTGGTCACTGGAAGCGGAACTGCCCCAAGTATTTGGCGGACAAGAAGGATGGCAAAGTGAAAGATATATTTGATTTACATGTTATTGATGTGTACTTAACTAATGCTCGCAGTAGCGCCTGGGTATTTGATACTGGTTCTGTTGCTCATATTTGCAACTCGAAATAGGGGCTACGGATTAAGCGAAGATTGTCTAAGGACGAGGTGACGATGCGCATGGGAAATGGTTCCAAAGTCGATGTGATCGCGGTCGGCACGCTACCTTTACATCTACCATCGGGAGTAGTTTTAGACTTGAATAATTGTTATTTGGTGCCAGCGTTGAGCATGAACATTATATCTGGATCTTGTTTGATGCGAGACGGTTATTCATTTAAATCAGAGAATAATGGTTGTTCTATTTATATGAGTAATATCTTTTATGGTCATGCACCCCTGCTGAGTGGTCTATTTTTGTTGAATCTCAATAGTAGTGATACACATATTCATAGTGTTGAAGCCAAAAGATTGAAGTTTAATAATGATAGTGCAAATTATTTGTGGCACTGCCGTTTGGGTCATATCGGTGTAAAGCACATGAAGAAACTCCATACTGATGGACTTTTGGAATCACTTGATTATGAACCACTTGGTGCTTGCGAACCGTGCCTTATGGGCAAGATGACTAAAACTCTGTTCTCCGGAACAATGGAAAGAGCTACTGACTTGTTGGAAATAATACATACCGATGTATGCGGTCCAATGAGTATTGATGCTCGTGGTGGGTATCGTTATTTTCTCACCTTCACAGATGATTTGAGCAGACATGGTTATATCTACTTGATGAAGCATAAGTCTGAAACATTTGAAAAGTTCAAAGAATTTCAGAGTGAAGTGGAAAATCATCGTAACAAGAAAATAAGATTCTACGATCTGATCGTGGAGGAGAATATTTGAGTTACGAGTTTGGTCTTCATTTGAAACAACATGGGATAGTTTCACAATTAACACCACCTGGAACACCACAGCGAAATGGTGTGTCCGAGCATTGTAATCATACTTTATTAGGTATGGTGCGATCTATGATGTCTCTTACTGATTTACCGCTATCGTTTTGGGGATATGCTTTAGAGACGACTGCATTCACTTTTAAATAGGGCACCATCAAAATCCGTTGAGACGATGCCTTATGAACTGTGGTTTGGCAAGAAACCAAATTTGTCATTTCTTAAAGTTTGGGGCTGTGATGCTTATGTGAAAAAGCTTCAACCTGATAAGCTCGAATCCAAATCGGAGAAGTGCGTCTTCATAGGATACCCAACAAAAACTGTTGGGTACACCTTCTATCACAAATCCGAGGGCAAAATCTTTGTTGCTAAAAATGGATCCTTTCTAGAGAAGGAGTTTCTCTCGAAAGAAGTGAGTGGGAGGAAAGTAGAACTTGATGTGGTACCTAAAAGGATCGATATGGTTGACTAGAGGGGGAGGGGGGTGAATAGGCAACTAACAATTTTTAAGCTTTTCTTTACCAATTTAAACTTTGCAACAAAATAGGTTGTCTAGATATGCAACTATGTGAGCAACCTATATGATGCAATAACAACTAGCACAAAAGCAAGAAAGGTATACAACACAAGTAGGCTTGCAAAAGTAAAGGCACGAAATAACCAAGAGTGGAGCCGGTGGAGAGGAGGATGTGTTACCGAAGTTCCTTCCTTTTAAGGGGAAGTACGTCTCCGTTAGAGCGGTGTGGAGGCACAATGCTCCCCAAGAAGCCACTAGGGCCACCGTATTCTCCTCACGCCCTCACACAATGCGAGATGCCGTGATTCGACTATTGGTGCCCTTGAAGGCGGCGACCGAACCTTTACAAACAAGGTTGGGGCAATCTCCACAACAATTGGAGGCTCCCAACAACACCACAAAGCTTCACCACAATGGAGTATGGCTTCGAGGTGACCTCAACCGTCTAGGGTGCTCAAACACCCAAGAGTAACAAGATCCGCTAGGGATAAGAGAGGGAATCAAATTTCTCTTGGTGGAAGTGTAGATCGGGGCCTTCTCAACCAATCCCGAGCAAATCAACAAGTTTGATTGGCTAGGGAGAGAGATCAGGCGAAAATGGAGCTTTGAGCAACAATGGCGCTTTTGGGGGAAAGAGGTGAGTCAACTTTGGGGAAGAAGACACCTTTATATAGTGGGGGAAACAATCCAACCGTTATCCCACTGAACAGCCACTCACAGAGCGGTACTACCGCTTGGGCAGGGCGGTACTACCGCTGAAGAGCGGTACTACCACTCCCACCCAGCGGTACTGCCACGCTGACGAGGAAGGCAGGGTCCTGGCCCCAGAGCTGTACTACCGCGGGAGTAAGAGCGGTACTACCGCCACTACTGCCGCTACTAGTACCGTAAAACCCGACACGAAAAACATCAGTCTCGAGTCGAGGCGGTAGTAGCCTGGAACCACTGCGGTACTACGGCCGAAGACCACAAGCGGTACTACCTCTCGGGGAGCGGTACTACCGCTTGACGAGCTTCGGCGGTACTACCGCTGAGGATCGCGGTACTATCACTGGGACAGGACATGGCAGGCACAGAGGGAAAGGCAGCTCCAATGAAGCGGAAGGAAAACATCGGGTGTGATACGGATGTGTACGTGTTGATTCCACCCTAGCCTTACCAAAGCGGATCCCCTCTTGATAGTACGGTGACTCCTACGAAACTAGTCCACCAACAGAGAAACGAAGGAGCTACACCGTCTTGAATAAAACACCGAGGGGAGGTAATCGTCTCGTGCCAATGGATGAATCTCTGAAAGAACTTAACGCACACAATTAGTCCGCAAAAGCATTGTCATCAATCACCAAAACATCTTGGGGATAAATATGCCCTTACAATCTCCCCCTTTTGGTGGATTGATGACAATACGGGATTTGCACAAACATGAGAGATATAGGACAAGCGCAAAAACCCTATCGTCCTAAAATGTAGATGGGCTCCCCCTAGATGTGTGCTATCTAGATAAGTGCTTTGGACTGCACGACACACATACTAGGATCAACGCCCCCCTACATTTTAGAGACCAACCACCTAAGCAGGGTATATGAGAGTAGCATAGATAACAGGATAAGCATGCAACTCATAAGCTAGATAGTGACATAGATAATGATACTTGAAAGATAAGGTAGCATATGTCTCACACCATATGACTGGAACTTAGGTCTCACTGACACAAACCAAACAAAGCGAACCGCGAGGAAAACACAAACACGGAAGACGGAAGACATAAAGCACAAATCCCTAAACTCTCTCCCCCTTTGGCATCGAGACACCAAAAAGGAGAGGGAGTGTTGTTACGGCTCCAGGTGATAGCAATAGAGGGACACAAACATCAGATCTCAGCGGGATCATCTGCGCCACCGTCGTCGGTCGGGAAGTGCTCGGCATCAGAATCGGTCCACGGGCAGTGCTGCTGAATCCACTCCTCCTCAGTAAGCTGGTCCTCAGATCCACTGTTAACTGTGGCACCCAACTGACGCATGAGCTCCTTGTGACGACCTCGGGCCTTCTTCTCAGCCACATGAGTCATGTACTGACCATGAGACTCCATGCAGAACAGCTTCTTCATCTTGAGCTTGAGCTTCTTTGCCCAGAAGGCACATAGTCATCATCATCATCCTCAGCCTCAGCCCCAGTCTCCTCCTCGGTCTCCATGGCAGTAGCAGACGAAGGACCTCCAGATTTATGGACCTGAGTGCCCCAGTTGTCCTTCTTCCTCAGACGCTTGATGTCGTGAGAAACCAACTCTCTAGTCTCCAGCATCACCTTGGGATAGACACGAGCCCAGGCCTTCTCAATAAGCAGCATGATGAACGGACCATAAGTTGGGCACTTGCGCTCGGAGATAGCAGATAACAGCTCAGACCACATAACATGAGAGATATCCAGGGACTCTCTGGTGTTCTATTCCTTCTGACGCTGGCAGAAGAGAAGCATGTCCACGAGATAAGAATGAACCATATCCAGATTCCCGATACGAGGGAAAAGAGTCTCTCGGAAGACACGGAAGAATATCCAGAAAGGCAGGCAGCTCATACGTTTCCTTCTTCGTCTCATGGTTGATCTTCAAAGTGCAGTAGGGCCATAGAGCTTGCTTGTGAGTGGAGGTGGTGTTGCGGTGTGGGCGAAAGCCGACAGGAGACTCAAGTCCTTGATCTTCCACCCCAATCAACTCCATGAATGCTTTCCACTTGACTGAAAGCAACTTGCCATTGGTCATCCAAGTTAGTGTCCTGTCCTCATCAGTCCCGAGATGAACCGTGGCATAGAATTGGGCCACAATATCAGCATCATAATCTTTGTTGAATTGCATGACCCCAAGAATGTTCAGTTGAGTGCACATTTGAAGAGCTTCACCAAAGTATTCAGGATCCTTCTCCATATGGTCGGTGTTGATGGAGTGCACGTTGACAAAGAGGTTCTTCTTGGCTTTGAGAACATCAAAGAAGATGGCAAACTGAAACCTGTTCCAGAACGGACGGTTGACCAAAGTGGGATCTTGGTCTGCCTTATAGGGGTTGCGGCGACGCCTTGCCCAGAACTCCTTGGGTTGCATTTCTGGCACGGTTTTGCCAGAGGGATTTGGCTTGACATCAGACTTCTTCTTGAGTTGAGGTGGAGGTGGAGCACTTGATCCTGCAGACTCAGTTGTGCGGTAACGCTTGGACGTGGCACGACCGGGGTTGATACGCCGAGCCTGATGCTCAGGAAGCTCATCACCTGGAACCACACATAAGAACACGCAAACAACCAGAAAGAACGAGCATAAGCCACAAAACACAAGCAAAAAGATCACTGAGAGGTAAGAGTATGGTGGAATCTGGTAGAGGGCGGTAGTACCGCGACCTGTGAGCGGCAGTACCGCTCCAAGCGGTAGTACCGCTCCAGAGAGAGCGGTAGTACCGCTTGAGACGGGGAAACATCAGTTTCCTACTGCCGTGGTCAGATCTGACACTACCGCCCTACCAAATTCAAAAATACTCCTACCATTCACCAATCCAAACTGCCTAGATGCCTTCTCCATCCTACTCAAGCCTAGATTTGGCCAAAAATCTAGAGATGCAACCACTATTGCCCCTAAGATGCTAGATTGGAAATCTAGACAAGACGAGAGAGGGAACGGGGGCAATACCGGCATCCATGGCAAGAGGACAAGGTGGGGATCGTCTCCACCGAAGGAAAAGGAGAGGAACTCCCCGGAGAGGGAGATCCGCCGGAGCCATCCCGCGACACCGGTTGCTGGAGAGACGAACAGAGCGAGGGGGCGAGCGAATGGGTATGGGGGAGAAGAAAACTCCCCCTGCCCCTGATATAACCCCCTGCCCCCGCCTCGCAGCGGTAGTACCGCGCTGGTGGGCGGTAGTACCGCTCAGAGCGGTAGTACCGCGCACCACCAGCGGTAGTACCGCTCAGCAACCAAACAGCCTCTAGACAAACGGCTAAAGCTCAAAAAGAAACGAGAAAGCACAGCCAAGACGAAGGAAAGACCAACACGTCTACAAACACACTAACAACGGTCCAGGACCCACTTCTTCAAAACAACCACAAGAAAGCAGAGCGAGCTCTGGCCTCTCTCAAGAGAGGGCGGTGGCCGGAGCCACCTATATTTGAGTTAATTGGTATGGCACCGCGAAGAATTATCCTTGGGCCCATGACCAAAACTCGTCTTTGAAGCACAAGTACCATCAAAAATGGCTAATGTGAAAGAGTTAATCATTTTATGCATAATGGGGGGAGGGAGAGTTCATTGAGAGAACAACACTCCCCCTATGTCCATGCCTACATCTAAACTAGACAACAAGTTGAGTGAGTTGGGGTGTGCAAGGGTTCAAGTCACATTGCTCGAATCGATGATATTTAGCTCATGCCTTAACTCGCGAAATCTTGCTTCATCCAAGGGCTTCGTGAAAATATCTGCAAGGTTATCATGAGTGTTGACATACTTGAGCTCGAACTCCCCTCGCCTAATGTGATCCCGGATGAAACGATACCGAATCTCAATATGCTTCGTCTTGAAGTGTTGCACTGGGTTGAGAGAAATCTTGATGGCACTTTCGTTGTCACACCAAAGAGGCACTTTGTCACAAATGACACCGTATTCCTTTAAAGTTTGCCTCATCCATAAGAGTTGTGCACAACAACTACCGGCCGCCACATATTCCGCTTCGGTGGACGAGAGACACACACAACTTTTCTTCTTGGAAGATCAACTCACCAAAGAGCACCCAAGAAACTGGCACCCTCCGGAAGTGGACTTCCTATCCACTTTGTCTCCCGCCCAATCGAAATTCGTAAATCCTTCAAGCTTGAAGTTTGCCCCTCTTGGGTACCATAAGCCAAAGTTTGGGGTATGATCCAAATATCGAAAGATTCGCTTGACCGCCACATAGTGACTTTCCTTCGGTGCAGCTTGAAACCGTGCACACATCCCCACACTCAACATGATATCCGGTCTAGATGCACAAAGGTAAAGCAAGGAGCCAATCATGGAGCGATATACCTTTTGATCCACCGCTTTACCATTGGGATCAATGTCAAGTTGGCACTTGGTGGGCATTGGAGTAGTAGCCGGCTTGACATCACTTAGCTTGAATCTTTTTAGCATGTCTTGAGTGTATTTGGCTTGATTGATGAAGGTTCCTTCTCTTCTTTGTTTGATGTCAAAACCAAGGAAGAACTTCAACTCTCCCATCGAAGACATCTTGAAATTGGAGGTCATGAGAGCGGCAAATTCCTCATTGAAAGCTTTGTTAGGAGAACCAAAGATAATATCATCAACATATAGTTGGCATACAAACAACTCCCCTTTGACCTTCTTAGTAAAAAGAGTGGGGTCGATTAGCCCCACCTCAAATCCACGATCTTGTAACAACTCGGTAAGGTGGTCATACCACGCACATGGGGCTTGTTTAAGGCCATAGAGTGCCTTATCAAGTTGATAGACATGATCCGGAAAGTAGGGATCCTCGAACCCGGGGGGTTGCTTGACATATACCAACTCATTAATAGGACCATTAAGAAAAGCACTTTTCACATCCATTTGTTGCAACTTAAAGTTGTGATGGGAAGCATAGGCAATCAACAAACGTATGGATTCAAGACAAGCAACGGGAGCAAAGGTTTCACCGTAGTCGATACCCTCGACTTGGGAGTAGCCTTGTGCTACCAATCTTGCCTTATTGCGAATGATGTTCCCATGAGCATCTTGCTTGTTCTTGAAGATCCACTTGGTTCCAATGACGTTGTGGTCCTCCGATGGCCTTGGCACCAATCTCCATACTTTGTTGTACTCGAAGTTGTTGAGTTCTTCATGCATGGCATTGAGCCAATACGAGTCTTCGAGCGCCTCATAGACCTTTTGGGGTTCAACACAAGAGACAAACGCGTGATGTTCACAATAGTTTGCTAATTGTCTGCGAGTGCTTACCCCCTTTCTTAGGCTTCCAACCACATTTTCCATGAGATGGCCTTGGGTGGTGAGCTTGGAAGCAATCTTCACGGCACGACGCTCCAATTCCTCGGATGTGGAAGGAGGAGGGTTAACTTGATTATCTTGAGCGCCATCTTGAGCTTGTTCTTGATCTTGAGCTTGCTCATGATCTTGAACTTGCTCGAGGGGGAGAACTTGACCTTGGGCATCATTTAGAGGTTCACCACCATCTTGAGGTTGATCTTGCCCTTGGTCTTGTTCACGAGGTTGAGGGCCTTCACTTTGTTCTTCGGAAGCGTGTGGGTCTTGGGGAGGTGATGGCTCCACTTGAGTGGAGCATTGTCCTTCTCCTTCGGCCACAAGGGGTTCCTCAATGGGTAGAATATGATTAATACCCATTCTTCTTATGGCTTGGGGAGGAATTTAATCACCTACATCACAAGTACCACTTTGCTCCGCTTGGGAGCCGTTACTTTCGTCAAACTCCACGTTACACGTCTCCTCAATGAGTCCGGTGGACTTGTTGAGAACACGGTAAGCATGAGAGTTTGTAGCATAACCAACAAATATGCCCTCATGAGATCTAGCCTCAAATTTAGACAAACGAACACCTTTCTTGAGAATGAAACACTTAAAAACTGAACACCCGGAAGTACTTGAGGTTGGGCTTGTTGCCCGTGAGTATCTCATACGGAGTCTTGTTCAAACCTTTGCGGAGATAGAGCCGATTGGATGCATGACATGCGGTGTTGATGGCCTCGGCCCAAAAGTTGTATGGAGACTTGAACTCCGCCATCATGGTCCTTGCCGCATCCATCAACGTCCGGTTCTTCCTCTCCACAACACCATTTTGTTGAGGGGTATACGGAGCAGCATATTGATGCTTGATCCCCTCATCACTAAGAAACTCATCCAAGGTGTAGTTCTTGAACTCGGTGCCGTTGTCACTTATGATTGTCAAGATCTTTGCATTATGTTGATGTTGAGCTTCATTTGCAAAGTCAATGACGGTTTGTTGAGTCTCACTCTTCCTCTTGAAGAAGTTGTAACGCCCTGGATACAACTTTCCATATTCGCAACTCCAACTCTTGCCATTTCCGGCTATGTGATATGTTATTTCCTTCGTGTTTGGGTTTTTGTCTTTTGTTTTGCATTTTGTTCATGTCATGCCATCTCTTGCATTGCATCATGTCATCATGCCATCATATCATTAATTTTAAAAACTCATCTAAATTAATTGTATGGATGTTCGATCCATTTAAATCGAGGGATATTCACATGGTGATTTCTCTTTAAAACACATTCAAAGTCTCCTACTATTATTAGGGAGCTATAATAAATATTTCATTATTTGGAATTGATCATAACACACTTGCAAAATAATTCCCCATGCCTTTGTTATCTTAATTCTTGGTCTCCAACCTTGCCATATATTCTTTCGTCATTTTCCGGAGCCCCACCGAAATCCTCAACATTTTTGGACCTTCCTTTTATCAAGTCCTAGTTCAAACCCATTTGAATTAAATTCAAATGAGTTTGAATTTACATCTTTCAATCATGGCTTTTTCTATTTTCATGGAACAAGCACATTTTTGCGAGTTCGGGAAAATAATCCCCATGTCCAAATTCTTTCCCTAACCCTCTCTTTCTTTTATTTCTTACCTCTGATTTGTTTTTTTCCTTTTGAGAGAGAGAGAGAGAGGAGAGCCCAGCAGCCGGGCCGGCCTGCTTCCTCGCAGTCCTCCTGGCCCATTAGCCCAGCCGCGCCTCGCTGTTAACCCTAGCCCGACCATCGCTCGATCCCCATCACTCCTCTCGTTCCCTCTGCCCGCCGCCACACACCCATCGCTCGATCCCATCGCCCCTCCTCTCGATCCCCTCTCCCCATCGTCCTCCTCCTCCGCTGCCACACGCAGAGGAGTTCAGCCCCGCGCCCGGCCTCTGCAATACCACCGGGGTGGCCAAGTCCGGCGGCCCTCCGTCGCCTGCGCCTGTGCACCTCCTCGTCGCCAAGGCCCCGTCGCCCGAGCGCTCGAGGAGAGGAGCTCCTCGAGCACCTGCGCCCGCATCTGTCGTCCTCCGCCCCGCGACAGCAGCCGCCGCCTGCGTCCCCTCTGCTCCACCTTGCACCCGCGAGCACCACCACCTCCCCTGCGCCAGGCCCCGCCACCGGCCTGCTACCTCGCCTCCCCAACCCGAGATGGCCCGGATCTGGCCATTTTCGCCGCCTCCTCGCCGGATTCCGCTGTCATCTGCATCCCCGGCCTCCTCGTTCGCCATGCCTCGTCAGCGGTAGCAGTCCCGGGCTCCTCTGATTCGTGGTGACCACCACCATGGCCGCGGCTACCATCAGCCAACCGCGCGGTTCGCCCCCTGCCTCGGCCCTCTTCGACCTTGCTCATGCACAACGTCGGTCACCTCCTGCTTCGGCCATAGTACCTTCACCTCCAAGCTGCTTCTCGAGCTGTCGCTTGAGGCTGTAACCTCCATGTGTGCTACCACCCCGTGCATGTCGCCAAGTACTACAACATCGATGACCATACAGACCGCCAAGAACGACTACGGGGATTCACCAAGTACCCTTCGGATGCACCAAGTTTGACTACATGGACCGCCAAGTTCCGCTCCGAACGTGTACAACTACACCCAGTGATGCGACAAGTACCCCGACGTTGTGTGTACCACTACCGTCGCCCCGAAGATGTTGGATTTGTCAAGTACCTCTCCGAAACGAATGTGTACAACTACTTCCACTACCGTCACGAGAATGACTACTTCCACTACGGCCCGTGTACCACTACTTCCTTCATCGAACTCGACCCGCTTCGAAATGCACGCTTCGAAGCTATAACCGCCGAGAACGACCGCCGTGGACCGAATGCATGTGTTGAATGAGATGAACCGTTTGCACCGTGTCTGAATTGTCACTCGTTTTCCATGCCACTAACCCGTGGGAACCCGGTAGTCGGGAGCACCCCACATCTCTAGCATGTTGCGCACATCCGCACGCCTCCTTTTGCACCGGTATCTCCATGAGCTACCGGAACCGATATGTTGCTGTGGCATCATTTTCGGATATGTTGTCGTGACACCCCTTCTTTCCGCCACGGTGACAAATGCCTCGTATCTTGCTCATGTCAACATTTTCATAAAATTGCTTAAAACTTGCATATGTCATCCGCATCATGATAACAACAAATGAAATGTTTAAAATTGTTGTTTGCGTTAAATTGCTAAATAACATATGGGGTTTTTCCGGAATTGTTGTTTGTTGTTTCCGGCCTCATTTAAATTGCCTAGATAGGTAGTTTTATTATGCTTCACCTTTCGCCATGTTAACAACATTTAATATTGTTGGGTAGCATAAACGGGAGCGAACTAAATAATTGGATGTGGTGTTTCATCAATATGCAACTCGTTGCATATTGAGCTCCACTTAATTTGTAGTATTGTTTGTTGCCCTTTGCCATGCCATGCCTCGTTAAACCGGACATGCATCATACTTGATTGTGCATCATGCCATGATTATTCTTGGTTGTTTACCATGTTGTTTGCTTCTTTCCGGTGTTGCTTCTTGATAGTTCCGGTTACGTAGCGATTGTGAGGATCCGTTCGACTACGTCCGTTCATCTTCTTCATGGACTCGTTCTTCTTCCTTGCGGGATTTCAGGCAAGATGACCGCTACCCTGGATCTCACTACTATCATTGCTATGCTAGTTGCTTCGTTCTATCGCTATGCTGCGCCACCTATCATTTGCTCTTCAAGCCTCCCAAATTGCCATGAACCTCTAACCTTTTGCACCTTTCCTAGCAAACCGTTGTTTGGCTATGTTACCGCTTTGCTCAGCCCCTCTTATAGCGTTGTTAGTTGCAGGTGAAGTTGAAGATTGGTCCATGGTGGACAGGATTTTGGTTGGGATATCACAATATCTCTTATTTAATTAATGCATCTATATACTTGGTAAAGGGTGGAAGACTCGGCCTTATGCCTGGTGTTTTTTTCCACTCTTGCCGCCCTAGTTTCCATCATACCGGTGTTATGTTCCTGGATTTTGCGTTCCTTACGCGGTCGGGTGATTTATGGGACTCCCTTGACAGTTTGCTTTGAATAAAACTCCTCCAGCAAGGCCCAACCTTGGTTTTACCATTTGCCTCACCTAGCCCTTTTTCCCTTGGGTTTCCGGAGCCCGAGGGTCATCTTTATTTTAGCCCCCCCGGGCCAGTGCTCCTTCGAGTGTTGGTCCGAACTGAGCTGCCTGCGGGGCCACCTCGGGGAAACTCAAAGTCTGGTTTAACTCGTAGCTAGTCTCATCCGATGTTGCCCTGAGAACGAGATATGTGCAGCTCCTATCGGGATTTGTCGACACATCGGGCGGCTTTGCTGGTCTTGTTTTACCATTGTCAAAATGTCTTGTAAACCGGGATTCCGAGACTGATCGGGTCTTCTTGGGAGAAGGTTTATTCCTTCGTTGATCGCGAGAGCTTGTCATGGGCTAAGTTGGGACACCCCTGCAGGGTATAAACTTTCGAGAGCCGTGCCCGCGGTTATGTGGCAGATGGGAATTTGTTAATGTCCGGTTGTAGATAACTTGACACCAGATCCGGATTAAAATGCATCAGCCGTGTGTGTAGCCGTGTTGGTCTCTTTTCGGCGGAGTCCAGGAAGTGAACACGGTTTTGGGTTATGTTTGACGTAAGCAGGAGTTCAGGATCACTTCTTGATCATTGCTAGTTTCACGACCGTTCCGTTTGCTCTCTTCTCGCTCTTATTTGCGTATGTTAGCCACCATACTTGCTTAGCCGCTACTGCAACCTCACCACTTTACCCCTTCCTTTCCGATTAAGCTTTGCTAGTCTTGATACCCATGGTAATGGGATTGCTGAGTCCTCGTGGCTCACAGATTACTACAACAACAGTTGCAGGTACAGGTTATGCGATGATCTTGACGCGAGAGCGATGTTTGCTTGTTTTTGGAGTTCATCTTGCTGCTTCTTCTTAGATCAGGGGATAGGTTCCAGGTCGGCAGCCTGGGCTAGCAGGGTGGATGTCATTTGAGTTTCTGTTTGTGTTTCATCCGTAGTCGGATGGTGCTCTTATGTAATATGATGTTTTATTTATGTTGCATTGTATGCCTTTTGTATGTATCCCCATCTATTATGTAATGTTGATGTAATGATATCCACCTTGCAAAAGCGTCTTCAAGATGCGCTTCTATCCTTGGTGGGACCTTCGAGTTCCTTTAGGATAGGGTCACATCTTGGGCGTGACAAGTTGGTAATCAGAGCCTCGACCGACCATAGGAGCCCCCTTGATTGTTGGCCGTTGTTGAGTCTAGAAGAAAACTATTTTGAGTCTTAGGATTATATATATCGGAGAGTAGGATTCTTTTTACTCCTCAGTCCCTTCGTCGCTCTGGTGAGGCCTCCTGACGTAGATGTTTTGTGTTTCCTCTCCTCAAATTCCACTAATTTTTTTTAGGATCACGCGGGTATCTTGGAATCGTTCCGATATTCTTATGACGAGAACATTGTTCTTGGTGCCTCCTGACATTTAGGGGTTGTGGCAGTGTCCCGGGGAGTTGAGCTCCGAGGTGTTGTCGTCATAATTTTATCGTTGCAGTTCTGAAATACCTGAGTTTTGCCGACATTGAAAATCTCTTTTATGCAGTTGTTGGTGAGATAACCTCGACGTCACCCAGTACTGGGGAGTTCGGGAGTATTGCCATAACTCGTATAACGGATGCTTTTCGAAGGTTGACGTACACGATTTCCGGAGTTTTCTTGGTTATGTGTTGACGGATGGATACAGCTGGATGTAGGGATTGTTAGTTTGGGTGAGATATATTGCTTCCCCTGTATCCCCAACACCAGATTGCATAACCAGAAAGTTTCGGGAGTTTTATAGGTGGGAATTCAAGTAGCTCCTAGAATATCTTTCCGACAGATGCATGATATGGGATTGGGTAAATCTCTATCATATGTATTTGTTCCGACTTATTCTGCAAGCCAATCCTTTGTTTTGTTTTATTTGTGGTATTCGAGTTGCTTCGAAGTCAAGTGTTGATTCCATACCTTTTCTAAACGGTGTTCTCATATTGCTATGTGAATACTTATCCTTTTGATCATCGAGATTGTCATGTCAATTCTTTCCAACCGGTGCGCTTCTCTTTGAGATGATCCCATCATTCTCCCCATCCGCAAGATCAATTCTAAGTTTTCTCAACGGTATCCGTTTCATCCATCCCCAAGTTGTCTTTGTTTTCCCCGCCCTCCCACCCTTTTTCTTCAAGGACTCAGATTTCTTTATCATGTATCCTTTTATTTGTGGGAAGTATCTTCATTCTTTTCTTTCAATGTTCTTATCCGGTGATTTCCCATGAAGATGCTCAACAGTTTCAAGTTCATCATCCTTCGTTGTTATTTCTTCTCCGGTGGATCCAATTCAAGCTTTCAGTGTTGATCATATTCCTTTCCTCGTGTCAAATGCTTTCTCATGCCGGTGCACCTCTCAATCACTCACCTCTTGCTATTCATTTGTTCCAGAGTGTTGAAGATATCTCAGAAGATTTGTGTTTCCATTCTTAATCCGTTCAAGCTATTTGGAGATTATTATCTCATTCAAGTCATTTAATTCAACCGGTGCAATCCCCCCCTTTTTCAATCAATTGTTCAACAGTGTTTTCTTTTGAGTGGGCCCTAACCCATAGGTCTTTTCCCAGGATCTTACCTGACTCTTCTAATTATTCCGGAGCCATTCCTAATTCTTTTCGAGTTTGACGTAAGAATGAATTTCATCAGTCAGTTGCCATCTTCAAGATCGATTTCAATTCTTTTCATTGCTGATTCAACCTTTGCTCTTCTCATTCTCCCAGAGTATCTCAGTAATTTTGGTGTTGTTTCTCCTCGCCATTCTCGGATTTTGAAGACCGAAGAAGAGTTCCTCTTAAATCCTTACCCGTTCTTCCAAAGATGCGTAGTTCAAGCTTGATGCCATCCTCTCATAATTGTTTTCGATTGTGAGAATTCTTTTCACCATCCGGAGCATTTCATGAGTTGTTTCCATTTCTTTCCTCCGAAGGCCATCATGTCATAATTCTTCATTCTCAGCTTTTAGCTCTCCTTCTCCATATTCTACCGGTGCATCATTCAAGTATTCTCTAATAAGCTCATGATCTCTTCGTTCACTTGTATCTAAATCCCCTCAAGTATCTTCATTCTTTCCGGTGAATTGTGCCCTCGCTACTCTCTTTTCCTATTTTTACGGTGGTTCGTTCAAGATTTCACTTCCTTTGTTATCATATCAATCATTCGTTGTTTCCAAATCCCACCGGTGGTTCCATCAATACCTTCTCAAGTGTACGCTATATCCCTCTTAATCCTTTCTACGAGAATAAGTAATATGCAAAATCCATTGCTTGCCATCAATTTAATTTGATGAAGGATAAGCATACAATAAATCTTATTCTTATTTCCTCGAGGTGATTCAATTCTTTTCTTCCAGAGATTGTTCATGATGAAGTAATTCTCGGTTCTAGTGTTTCATCTATTCTTTTTCCGGAGTTCCAAGTTTTCCGCATTATATCGTCACGAAGCGCCATCTAAATCATTGCAAGGCTTCACCTTGTGTTTTCAACCTCTCTTTCTTTCTGTCATCCTTTTATTACCAGAGTTCTTCATGAAGGCTCTACATGGTGGTTCATCAATAATTCCTTTCATTTTTCAATTGTTCTTCAAGGTTTCTCTTGAAGTCAAGATCCGCCAAGCTATACTCTAAAATAAACATGGTGTTCAACACACGTTTTGTTTTGAGGAGCTCAAGTATTCTTCTTCTTGCATTCCGAAGTGCAATTCTTTCTATCTTATCTTTTGAGGTGGTGTTATGTTACTCTTGACAATTTCCCTTCGTGATTCAAGTTGTCAAGAATGAGATATTTTAAATCCATCATTTTCTCTTCGTTCAAGAGATCTTTTCGACCAATCAACTTCTTCATTGGAGTTATCTTGTGTCAGATTTCACCTAAAGCCTTCCCTAAGGAATGTTGCTATTGTGGTGCTTATCAATGATCTAATTTTCTCCTTCTCATCTCGGTGAAGAAGTTTTTCATCTCTTTGGTGCTCTCAGTCAAACCAATGGTTTCCATTAGTGGGCAGTTGTCACCTCATAGTGTTGAGATTTTTCCATAAGCCCACTACAAGCTTATTTGTTTCGTTGTTGGTTTTCCAACAACCCCGTTGACCTTCTTGGAAGGGTGCTTTTCGAGCTCATTTGTGGCAGAAGTTGGCATTTTCTCCTACATTCTGTTATTCCAATGATCTATCTTCTATTCTTTCTTCCGGAGACATGGTGATGTTGCTCTCTTCACTCATCATCTCGAATTGTGAGGATCGTGTTCTTTTCGTGCTTATCCATTTAACCGGAGTGTCATGTCCTCTTTTCAAGTTCTTTCATCTTATCAAGTTTTGCCCCCTTCTCAACCGGAGTGCTGCCTAAAATCTTTCTTACCCCTTGTGCCATTCTTTCAATAGTTCCGGAGGCAGTGTGTTGTTGATTTCATCAAGTATCCTCCCATCTTCTCAAGTTCATGTTCAATTCCTTCCAATTATAGTCGGAGTGCTGCCAAAATTATATCATTCTTATTCATTCTTATCTCGTTTCAACCAGAGTGGTTTCAATTCCTTCTTCTTCTTTGTGCTCGTCATTCACAGCTTTGCAACCTCCAACGTTAACATGGTGTTCCTTGTTTCTCTTTTCTACTGGACTGCTCTCAATTTCGTTCAACTCTATTGTGTTATTCTTTCAAGTTTTCAACCTCTAGAGGTTCTTTGGTTTCACTCTTTTGTCGAAGAAGCAACTCAGTTTTACCTCTTCTCTTCCTCTTCCATTTGTCTCCGGTGCCATTCTAGATCTCGGGACGAGATCCTCTCGTAGTGGTGGAGTGTTGTAACGCCCCGGATACAACTTTCCATATTCGCAACTCCAACTCTTGCCATTTCCGGCTATGTGATATGTTATTTCCTTCATGTTTGGGTTTTTGTCTTTTGTTTTGCATTTTGTTCATGTCATGCCATCTCTTGCATTGCATCATGTCATCATGCCATCATATCATTAATTTTAAAAACTCATCTAAATTAATTGTATGGATGTTCGATCCATTTAAATCGAGGGATATTCACATGGTGATTTCTCTTTAAAACATATTCAAAGTCTCCTACTATTATTAGGGAGCTATAATAAATATTTCATTATTTGGAATTGATCATAACACACTTGCAAAATAATTCCCCATGCCTTTGTTATCTTAATTCTTGGTCTCCAACCTTGCCATATATTCTTTCGTCATTTTCCGGAGCCCCACCGAAATCCTCAACATTTTTGGACCTTCCTTTTATCAAGTCCTAGTTCAAACCCATTTGAATTAAATTCAAATGAGTTTGAATTTACATCTTTCAATCATGGCTTTTTCTATTTTCTTGGAACAAGCACATTTTTTGCGAGTTCGGGAAAATAATCCCCATGTCCAAATTCTTTCCCTAACCCTCTCTTTCTTTTATTTCTTACCTTTGTTTTGTTTTTTTCATTTTGAGAGAGAGAGAGAGAAGAGCCCAGCAGCCGGGCCGGCCTGCTTCCTCGCAGTCCTCCTGGCCCATTAGCCCAGCCACGCCTCGCTGTTAACCCTAGCCCGACCATCGCTCGATCCCCATCACTCCTCTTGTTCCCTCTGCCCGCCGCCACACACCCATCGCTCGATCCCATCGCCCCTCCTCTCGACCCCCTCTCCCCATCGTCCTCCTCCTCCGCTGCCACACGCAGAGGAGTTCAGCCCCGCGCCCGGCCTCTGCAACACCACCGGGGTGGCCAAGTCCGGCGGCCCTCCGTCGCCTGCGCCTGTGCACCTCCTCCTCGCCAAGGCCCCGTCGCCCGAGCGCTCGAGGAGAGGAGCTCCTCGAGCACCTGCGCCCGCATCTGTCGTCCTCCGCCCCGCGACAGCAGCCGCCGCCCGCGTCCCCTCTGCTCCACCTTGCACCCGCGAGCACCACCACCTCCCCTGCGCCAGGCCCCGCCACCGGCCTGCTACCTCGCCTCCCCAACCTGAGATGGCCCGGATCCGGCCATCTTCGCCGCCTCCTTGCCGGATTCCGCTGTCATCTGCATCCCCGGCCTCCTCGTTCGCCATGCCTCGTCAGCGGTAGCAGTCCCGGGCTCCTCTGCTTCGTGGTGACCACCACCATGGCCGCGACTACCATCAACCAACGACGTGGCTCGCCCCCTGCCTCGGCCCTCTTCAACCTTGCTCATGCACGACGTCGGCCGCCTCCTACTTCGGCCATAGTACCTTCACCTCCAAGCTGCTTCTCGAGCTGTCGCTCGAGGCTGTAACCTCCATGTGTGCTACCACCCCGTGCATGTCGCCAAGTACCACAACATCGATGACCATACAAACCGCCAAGAACGACTACGGGGATTCACCAAGTACCCTTCGGATGCGCCAAGTTTGACTAAATGGACCGCCAAGTTCCGCTCCGAACGTGTACAACTACACCCGGTGATGCGACAAGTACCCCGACGTTGTGTGTACCACTACCGTCGCCCCGAAGATGTTGGATTCGTCAAGTACCTCTCCGAAACGAACGTGTACAACTACTTCCACTACCGTCGCGAGAACGACTACTTCCACTACGGCCCGTGTACCACTACTTCCTTGATCGAACTCGACCCGCTTCGAAATGCATGCTTCGAAGGTATAACCGCCGAGAACGACCGCCGTGGACCGAATGCATGTGTTGAATGAGATGCACCGTTTGCACCGTGTCTGAATTGTCACTCGTTTTCCATGCCACTAACCCGTGGGAACCCGGTAGTCGGGAGCACCCCACCATCTCTAGCATGTTGCGCACATCCGCACGCCTCCTTTTGCACCGGTATCTCCATGAGCTACCGGAACCGATATGTTGCCGTGGCATCATTTTCGGATATGTTGCCGTGACACCCCTTCTTTCCGCCACGGTGACAAATGCCTCGTATCTTTCTCATGTCAACATTTTCATAAAATTGCTTAAAACTTGCATATGTCATCCACATCATGATAACAACAATTAAAATGTTTAAAATTGTTGTTTGCGTTAAATTCCAAAATAACATATGGGCTTTTTCCGGAATTGTTGTTTGTTGTTTCCGGCCTCATTTAAATTGCCTAGATAGGTAGTTTTATTATGCTTCACCTTTCGCCATGTTAACAACATTTAATATTGTTGGGTAGCATAAACGGGAGTGAACTAAACAATTGGATGTGGTGTTTCGTCAATATGCAACTCGTTGCATATTGAGCTCCACTTAATTTGTAGTATTGTTTGTTGCACTTTGCCATGCCATGCCTCGTTAAACCGGACATGCATCATACTTGATTGTGCATCATGCCATGATTATTCTTGGTTGTTTACCATGTTGTTTGCTTCTTTCCGGTGTTGCTTCTTGATAGTTCCGGTTACGTTGCGATTGTGAGGATCCGTTCGGCTACGTCCGTTCGTCTTCTTCATGGACTCGTTCTTCTTCCTTGCGGGATTTCAGGCAAGATGACCGCTACCCTGGATCTCACTACTATCATTGCTATGCTAGTTGCTTCGTTCTATCGCTATGCTGCGCCACCTATCATTTGCTCTTCAAGCCTCCCAAATTGCCATGAACCTCTAACCTTTTGCACCTTTCCTAGCAAACCGTTGTTTGGCTATGTTACCGCTTTGCTCAGCCCCTCTTATAGCGTTGTTAGTTGCAGGTGAAGTTGAAGATTGGTCCATGGTGGACAGGATTTTGGTTGGGATATCACAATATCTCTTATTTAATTAATGCATCTATATACTTGGTAAAGGGTGGAAGACTCAGCCTTATGCCTGGTGTTTTGTTCCACTCTTGCCGCCCTAGTTTCCGTCATACCGGTGTTATGTTCCCGGATTTTGCGTTCCTTACGCGGTCGGGTGATTTATGGGACCCCCTTGACAGTTCGCTTTGAATAAAACTCCTCCAGCAAGGCCCAACCTTGGTTTTACCATTTGCCTCACCTAGCCCTTTTTCCCTTGGGTTTTCGGAGCCCGAGGGTCATCTTTATTTTAGCCCCCCCGGGCCAGTGCTCCTTCGAGTGTTGGTCCGAACTGAGCTGCCTGCGGGGCCACCTCGGGGAAACTCAAAGTCTGGTTTTACTCGTAGCTAGTCTCATCCGATGTTGCCCTGAGAACGAGATATGTGCAGCTCCTATCGGGATTTGTCGGCATATCGGGCGGCTTTGCTGGTCTTGTTTTACCATTGTCGAAATGTCTTGTAAACCGGGATTCCGAGACTGATCGGGTCTTCCTGGGAGAAGGTCTATTCCTTCGTTGATCGCGAGAGCTTGTCATGGGCTAAGTTGGGACACCCCTGCAGGGTATAAATTTTCGAGAGCCGTGCCCACGGTTATGTGGCAGATGGGAATTTGTTAATGTCCGGTTGTAGATAACTTGACACCAGATCCGAATTAAAACGCATCAACCGTGTGTGTAGCCGTGATGGTCTCTTTTCGGCGGAGTCCGGGAAGTGAACATGGTTTTGGGTTATGTTTGACGTAAGCAGGAGTTCAGGATCACTTCTTGATCATTGCTAGTTTCACGACCGTTCCGTTTGCTCTCTTCTCGCTCTTATTTGCGTATGTTAGCCACCATACTTGCTTAGCCGCTGCTGCAACCTCACCACTTTACCCCTTCCTTTCCCATTAAGCTTTGCTAGACTTGATACCCATGGTAATGGGATTGCTGAGTCCTCGTGGCTCACAGATTATTACAACAACAGTTGCAGGTACAGGTTATGCGATGATCTTGACGCGAGAGCGATGTTTGCTTGTTTTTGGAGTTCATCTTGCTGCTTCTTCTTTGATCAGGGGATAGGTTCCAGGTCGGCAGCCTGGGCTAGCAGGGTGGATGTCATTTGAGTTTCTGTTTGTGTTTCATCCGTAGTCGGATGGTGCTCTTATGTAATATGATGTTGTATTTATGTTGCATTGTATGCCTTTTGTATGTATCCCCATCTATTATGTAATGTTGATGTAATGATATCCACCTTGCAAAAGCGTCTTCAAGATGCGCTTCTATCCTTGGTGGGACCTTCGAGTTCCTTTAGGATAGGGTCGCATCTTGGGCGTGACAGAAGTATACCCAAGTGTATCTTGAATAATCATCCACAATCACCAAGCAATACTTTCTACCTCCAAGACTATCAAAATACGGAGGCCCAAAGAGATCCATGTGAAGGAGCTCCAAGGGTCTCTTCGAGTAGATGATGGTCGTGGGAGGGTGAGCCTTCTCATGGAGCTTTCCTTCAATACAAGCACCGCAAGCACGATCTTTGGCAAAACTAACATTTGTTAGTCCACGGACATGGTCTTCCTTGAGAAGACTTTGCAAAGATCTCATATTGACGTGGGCCAAACGGCGATGCCAAAGCCATCCCACGTCAACTTTAGCCATTAGGCATGTCGCGGTCTTAGTGGGTCGCTCCGAAAAGTTAATCACATAGAGACCGTTCTCGACATGCCCAACAAAGGCTACTTTAAGAGTCTTGCTCCACAAGAGGGCCACGGTATCAATGTCAAAGAAAGTAGCAAATCCCATGAGTGCAAGTTGACGAACGGAAAGCAAATTGTATGCAAGGGACTCAACAAGCATGACTTTCTCGATCGTTAGATCATGAGAAATGACAACCTTGCCAAGACCCAATACCTTAGAATGTGAGGCATCACCCCATTCGACATTGGTGGGCATAGATGGAATCTTTTGCACGTCCACCACCAAGTCCTTGCTTCCGATCATATGATTTGTTGCTCCACTATCGAGCAACCATAATCCCCCACCGGAAGCAAACACCTACAAGAGATTAATGCTTGGTTTTAGGTACCCATTTAGTAATGGGTCCTTTGATGTTAGTAACAAGGGTCTTAGGAACCCAAATAGACCATTCAATGTACTCATAAGGAGAACCAACAAATTTAGCATAAACATGTCCATCATTAGCACGACACAACACATATGACGGGTTAAAGTCGCCGGCTTTGTTGGAGGAAATGCTTTTGCCCTTTTGGACATCAACTCCCTTCACTTTTTCCTTCTTCTCCTTAGGAGCACCCTCTCCCTCTTTCACAAAAGTTTGCTTGAGAGGAGGAGGATGTTTGGTCTTGTCGTTCTTCTTCTTGCTCTTGGACTTGGGTGCAAACCCAATTCCCTTCTTGGCCACAACTTCCTTTTGATTGCTCAAAAGGTCGTTGAGGTTCTTCTCACCTTGAATGCATGTCACAAGGCCTTTCTCAAGTTGATCCTTTAATTTGGCATTCTCCTCCACAAGATGCACATGCTCACAACACGGGTTAGTAGCACATGCATTATCAATTAATACCATATGAGGGAAGGTGGCCTTTTCCTTGGTTAGCTTAACTTGGAGTTGAGCATGAGACTCCTTGAGGTTAGCGTGAGCACCCTTCAAGACCTTGTGGGCCTTGTCAAGTATCTCAAACTCCTCTTTGAGTCTATCATGATCAACCCCAAGTTTAGCCTTCTCGGAAGTTAGCACACGAGACACGACAAGAGCATGATCAAGATCTTTCTTTAACTTAGCATGGTCATCGTTGTATGACTCCTCAAAAGTCAAACGATGCACACGCTCTTCCTCAAGAGCATTAGAGAGATCCGATATCTCATCGGCATAGTCACGACTATGACCTTCCATCTTAGAGATGGTTTCTTCGTGAGCCTCGATCATGTCATTGGCCTCACCAAGTTGTTCCAAGAGAGCAACAAAATGCTTCTTGGACTTGCCCTTGAGCTTACTCATAAAATACTCAAATTCATTCACTTCCTCATTAGACCCATCATGTTCATCAATGCAATTCTCCAAGGAGGGATTAGTAATGATGGTGGTTTTGATGTTGGGGGTTACCTTGTTTGACGCTTTAGCCATGAGGCACTTAGCGGTTATGTTCTCGTTGGGTGAATCAAAGAGAGACACCCGTGGAGTAGTAGCAATGGCAACGGACGCCATGGCCATCGCTTCTCCATTTTCATCATCGCCGTCATCCTCTTGGTATTTCTCTTGAACCACCAACCCATGAGTGGGAGTCTTCTTGGCGAAGTTGTTCTTGTTGGGGAAGGACTTGGCTCTGTCTTTTTAGATGAACTTGCCACGATTGTCTTCCCTCTTCTCGTAAGGACAATCCGCAACGAAATGGCTCACATTGCCACAGTTGAAGCAAGTTCTAACTCGTTGCTTGCCCTTGACGCCACTTGAGTTGTTCTTGTTGAAGTTGGGTCTTGTATTCTTCTTGCTCCAAAATTGTCTTGAAGCAAGGGCCATGTGCTCATGATAATCATATTTGGTGTCTTCGGGGTTGCTCTCCTCATCTTCCACTTCTTCCTCTTCTTCCATAATAACCTTGGCCTTCAAAGCAAGGTTGGGCTTCTTTTCCCTTTGAGAACGGAGCACCGCATTGTCGGCGGTCTTGTCCAAGATGCTCATTGCAACGAACTCATCCAACACTTCACTTGAGGTAATGGAGTGGAAGTCCGGTCTTTGACGGATGACGGAGGACATAGCCTTGTTGTAGGGCATCATGGCCTTAAGGAACTTGCGCTTGATCCAATTGTCATCCGTGTCCTTGCTTCCATGATCTCGGAGTGAGACCGCGAGTTTGGTCACTCTTCGAAAGAGCTCACGAGGTTCTTCATCTTCTTTCATTGCAAACTCATCGGCTTCATCTTGCACCACTTCATAGTTGGAGCGTTGAATGTTGGCACTTCCTCGATAGAGAGACACAACACATTGCCATGCGTCTTTAGCCACGACATGAGGTCGAAGATGAGGGAGATCTTCGGGAAGGATTGCATCTTGGATGATGAAGAGAGCACTCTCATTGAATTGATTATCCACGGCTTCTCGAGGGGTGAAGTTGCTTGGGTCATGAGGATAGAAACCTTCTTCAATGATTCTCCAAAGGTTAGTATTCACATGTTTTAAATGACGCTTGAAGCAATAAACCCAAGAATCAAAATCTTCATTTTTCTCATACTTAGGAGGAGGACCGGCATGATTCAAATGAGTAGAGGGAATCGGTCCTCCATAAATTGGGGGTTCCACATGGGCAAAGATGCTGGTGCCATTTCTACCACTAGTAGAAGGACTCTTTTCACTGTTAGCTTCCCCCATGTCGGAGGTAGCATCCGTCATCTTGTTAGTGGGATCACCCACTTTCATCGGCGAGGTGGACAGTTTAAGCCCTTCAAGGAATTTAGTAAGCATGCTTTCAACCTTGGTTGTCATGGAGTCTTTCAATGTGTCTAGAGCCACATTGAATTCCTCCCGAGAGACCGAGGTTCCCCCATCAGCCGTAGACGAGATAGGATTCACACCGGAGTGCTCCTCCGCACCGTCTGTGGTGTCAACCATACTCTTCGGACGGCAAAGTCCTTAATAAAGAGACGAGGCTCTGATACCAATTGAAAGGATCGATATGGTTGACTAGAGGGGGGGGGGGTGAATAGGCAACTAACAATTTTTAAGCTTTTCTTTACCAATTTAAACTTTGCAACAAAATAGGTTGTCTAGATATGCAACTATGTGAGCAACCTATATGATGCAATAACAACTAGCACAAAAGCAAGCAAGGGATACAACACAAGTAGGCTTGCAAAAGTAAAGTCACGAAATAACCAAGAGTGGAGCCGGTGGAGACGAGGATGTGTTACCGAAGTTCCTTCCTTTTAAGGGGAAGTATGTCTCCGTTAGAGCGGTGTGGAGGCACAATGCTCCCCAAGAAGCCGCTAGGGCCACCGTATTCTCCTCACACCCTCACACAATGCAAGATGCCGTGATTCCACTATTGGTGCCCTTGAAGGCGGCGACCGAACCTTTACAAATAAGGTTGGGGCAATCTCCACAATAATTGGAGGCTCCAAACAACACCACGAAGCTTCACCACAATGGAGTATGGCTTCGAGGTGACCTCAACCGTCTAGGGTGCTCAAACACCCAAGAGTAACAAGATCCGCTAGGGATAAGAGAGGGAATCAAATTTCTCTTGGTGGAAGTGTAGATCGGGGCCTTCTCAACCAATCCCGAGCAAATCAACAAGTTTGATTGGCTAGGGAGAGAGATCGGGCAAAAATGGAGCTTTGAGCAACAATGGAGCTTTTGGGGGAAAGAGGTGAGTCAAATTTGGGGAAGAAGACACCTTTATATAGTGGGGGAAACAATCCAACCGTTACCCCACTGAACAGCCACGCACAGAGCGGTACTACCGCTTGGGCAGGGCGGTACTACCGCTGAAGAGCGGTACTACCACTCCCACCCAGTGGTACTGCCGCACTGACGAGGAAGGTAGGGTCCTGGCCCCAGAGCGGTACTACCGCGGGAGTAAGAGCGGTACTACCGCTTGGAGCGGTACTACCGCCACTACTGCTGCTACTAGTACCGTAAAACCCGACACAAAAAACATCGGTCTCGAGTCGAGGCGGTAGTAGCCCGGAACCACTGCGGTACTACGACCGAAGACCACAAGCGGTACTACCGCTCGGGGAGCGGTACTACCGCTTGACGAGCTTCAACGGTACTACCACTGAGGACCGCGGTACTACCGCTGGGACAGGACAGGGCAGGCACAGAGGTAAAGGCAGCTCCAATGAAGCGGAAGGAAAACATTGGGTGTGATACGGATGTGTACGTGTTGATTCCACCCTATCCTTACCAAAGCGTATCCCCTCTTGATAGTACGGTGACTCCTACGAAACTAGTCCACCAACAGAGAAACGAAGGAGCTACACTGTCTTGAATAAAACACCGAGGGGAGGTAATCGTCTTGTGCCAATGGATGAATCTCTGAAAGAACTTAACGCACACGATTAGTCCGCAAAAGCATTGTCATCAATCACCAAAACATCTTGGGGATAAATATACCCTTACAGTACATGTACCTACTCCCTTATTGGAAAGTAGTTCATCACAGAAATCAGTTTGAGTGATTCCTACACCAATTACTGAGGAAGCTAATGATCATGATCATGAAGCTTCAGATCAAGTTACTACCGAACCTCGTAGGTCTTCCAGAGTAAGATCCGCACCAGAGTGGAATGGCAATCCTATTCTGGAAGTCATGTTACTAGACCATGATGAACCTACGAACTATGAGGAAGCAATGATGAGCCCAGATTCCGCGAAATGGCTTGAGTCCAGGAAATCTGAGATGGGATCCATGTATGAGAGCAAAGTGTGGACTTTGATGGACTTGCCCGATGATCGGCAAGCCATAGAAAATAAATGGATCTTTAAGAAGAAGACCGAAGCAGACGGTAATGTTACTGTTTACAAAGCTTGACTTGTTGCAAAAGGTTTTTGACAAGTTCAAGGAGTTGACTACGACGAGACTTTCTCACCCGTAGCGATGCTCAAGTCCGTCCGAATCATGTTAGCAATTGCTGCATTTTATGATTATGAAATTTGGCAAATGGATGTCAAAACTGCATTCCTGAATGGATTTCTGGAAGAAGAGTTGTATATGATGCAACCAGAAGGTTTTGTCGATCCAAAGGGTGCTAACAAAGTGTGCAAGCTCTAGCGATCCATTTATGGACTGGTGCAAGCTTCTCGGAGTTGGAATAAACACTTTGATAGTGTGATCAAAGCATATGGATTTATCCAGACTTTGGGAGAAGCCTATATTTACAAGAAAGTGAGTGGGAGCTCTGTAGCATTTCTGATCTTATATGTGGATGACATATTGTTGATTGGAAATGATATAGAATTTCTAGATAGCATAAAGGAATACATGAATAAGAGTTTTTCTATGAAAGACCTCGGGGAAGCTGCTTACATATTGGGCATCAAGATCTATAGAGATAGATCAATACGCTTAATTGGACTTTCACAAAGCACATACCTTGATAAAGTTTTGAAGAAGTTCAAAATGGATCAGTCAAAGAAAGGGTTCTTGCCTGTGTTACAAGGTGTGAAGTTGAGTCGGACTCAAAGCCTGACTACCGCAGAAGATAGAGAGAAAATGAAAGTCATTCCCTATGCTTCGGCCATAGGTTCTATCATGTATGCAATGCTGTGTACCAGACCTGATGTATGTCTTACTATAAGCATAACAGGGAGGTACCAAAGTAATCCCGGAGTGGAGCATTGGATAGCGGTCAAGAACATCCTGAAATACCTGAAAAGGACTACGGATTTGTTTCTCATTTATGGAGGTGAAAAAGAGCTTGTCATAAACACTGATCCGGATGACTCTAAGTCGCAAACCGGGTACGTATTTTTATTGAATGGAGGAGTTGTCAGTTGGTGCAGTTCCAAGCAGTGCGTCGTGGCGGGATCTACGTGTGAAGCGGAGTATATTGCTTCTTCGGAAGCGTCAAATGAAGGAGTTTGGATGAAGGAGTTCATATCCGATCTAGGTGTCATACCTAGTGCATCGGGTCCAATGAAAATCTTTTGTGACAATACTGGTGCAATTGCCTTGGCAAAGGAATCCAGATTTCACAAGAGAACCAAGCACATCAAGAGACGCTTCAATTCCATCCGTCATCAAGTGTCGGAAGGGACATAGAGATTTGCAAGATACACACGGATCTGAATGTTGCAGACCCGTTGACTAAGCCTCTCTCACGAGCAAAACATGAACAACTCCAAAGCTCCATGGGTGTTAGAATCATTACTATGTAATCTAGATTATTGACTCTAGTGCAAGTGGGAGACTGAAGGAAATATGCCCTAGAGGCAATAATAAAGTTATTATTTATTTCCTTAATTCATGATAAATGTTTATTATCATGCTAGAATTGTATTAACCGGAAACTTAGTACATGTGTGAATACATAGACAAAACATATAGTCCCTAGTATGCCTCTACTTGACTAGCTCGTTAATCAAAGATGGTTATGTTTCCTAACCATAGACCTGTGTTGTCATTTGATGAGCGGGATCACAACATTAGGAGAATGATGTGATGGACATGACCCATCCGTTAGCTTAGCATTATGATCGTGTTAGTTTTGTTGCTACTGCTTTCTTCATGACTTATACAAGTTCCTCAGACTATGAGATTATGCAACTCCCGAATACCGGAGGAACACTTTGTGTGCTACCAAACGTCACAACGTAAACGGGTGATTATAAAGGTGCTCTACATGTGTCTCCGAAGGTAGATCGAGAATAGGATTTGTCACTTTGTGTTTCGAAGAGGTATCTTTGGGCCCTCTCAGTAACACTCATCACTAAAAGCCTTGAAAGCATTGTGACTAATGAGTTAGTTGCGGGATAAAGTATTATGGAACGAGTAAAGAGACTTGCCGGTAATGATATTGAACTAGTATTGAGATACCGACAATCGAATCTCGGGCAAGTAACATACCGATGACAAAGGGAACAACGTATATTGTTATGCTGTTTGACCGATAAAGATCTTCATAGAATATGAAGGAACCAATATGAGCATCCAGGTTCCGCTATTGGTTATTGACCAGAGACGTGTCTCGGTCATGTCTACATAGTTCTCGAACCCGTAGGGCCTGCACGCTTAACGTTCGATGACGATTGGTATTTTGAGTTTATGTGATAGTTGTACCGAAGATTGTTTAGAGTCCCGGATGTGATCACGGACATGACGAGGAGTCTCGAAATGGTGGAGACATAAGGATTGATATATTGGACGACTATATTCGGACACCGGAAGTGTTCCGGAGAAGTTTTGGATAAAACCGGAGTGCCGAAGGGTTACCGGAACTCCCCGGGGAACTAATGGGCCTTGATGGGCCCTAGTGGAGATGGAGGGGCCGGCCAGGGCAGGCCGCGCGCCCCCTCCCCGTGAGTCTGAATAGGACAAGGAAGGAGGGGCGGCGCCCCCCTTGCATTCGCTCTCTCCCTCTCCTTCCTTCCCTCTCTCTTCCACAAGTTGGAAACCTACTAGGAATAGGATTCCTAGTAGTAATCCTACTTGGGAAGCGCCCTACAGGGGACGGCCGGCCTCCCCCCTTGCTCCTTTATATACGGGGGTAGGGGGCACCCTAGAACACACCAGTTGACAATTGTTTAGCTGTGTGCGGTGCCCCCCTCCACAGTTACACACCTCGGTCATATCGTTGTAGTGCTTAGGCGAAGCCCTGCCCCGGTAACTTCATCATCACCATCACCTCGCCATCGTGCTGACGAAACTCTCCCTTGGCCTCAATTGGATCAAGAGTACGAGGGACGTCTCCGAGCTGAACGTGTGTTGAATGCGGAGGTGCCGTACGTTCGGTGCTTGGATCGGTTGGATCGCAAGACATTCGACTACATCAACCGCGTTAACTAAACGCTTCCGCATTCGGTCTACGAGGGTACATGGACACACTCTCCCCTCTCGTTGCTATGCATCACCTAGATAGATCTTGTGTGATCGTAGGATTTTTTTTTTGAAATTACCGCATTCCCCAACATGAAGTACATCGTCGCTTTGAGAAGTATGCGATAAGTAAGAGCTCCCCCTAAATTTGTGCATTATTTTAAATTTGCTTTGGACTGGAAATGCACAATCTGTTAGGATCATGGGTTACTCTTCCATGTCACATACATCTTGGTGGAGCACTCAAAATGATAAGAAATAAGAACAAGCACTCATCACCAAGGCAAAGTGAATGATCATACAAGAGATAGACAAATTCATCATTCAAGCACAAGCATAAAGTATGATATGATCAAGCACATGATCATAAAAGGTATCTCACACACAGGCATAAAGTATCTCAACCAATCAAGCAAAGCAAATAAGTAACAAAAAGAAGCAAATCTCTCTCTCTCTCTCTCTCTCTCTCTCTCTCCGAAGCCTATGATCTATACACTTTCTCCCCCTTTGGCAACAAGTTACCAAAAAGCTCAAAAATGCATAGAGCTATGCGTCTCTCTAGGCTTGATCTTCGGAAGGAGGTGGTGAGATGACTCCAAGGACAAAAGCATCAGTAGAAGATGTTGGAGCTGGAGGGGTTGCCACTGGAGGGGCAACTGGAGCTGTGGGAGCTGTGTCTGCAGGTGCTGAAGCTGTTGTTCTTGTGTCTGGCACTGGCACTGCTGCAGACCTCTGTCCTCTAGGTACTCTCTGGAGCACCTGTGTAGTTTCTTTGTCCTTCCTTTCCTCTGCTTCTTCCTGGAGCTCTTCAACTACTGTCTGTATCTCAGTCACTTTCAAGTCCAGATCATAGAATTTAATTTCAACTATCCTCTCCAAGATCTCTTGGTTCTGAGTCAGGGTGGCTAGTCCTTTCTCAATCCTCAATGTTGCTTGAATCAGATATCCAAGCTGGTCTTGCTTTGACTTGAGAAACACTTCTGAAGCTTCTGCGGCACCGGGCATCTTTGCTGCTTTCTCTGCTTTGGCTTTCTGTCTCTTTTCTTGTGCCTCTAGGGAAGTGGGATCTTTAGCTGTCATGACAACAGTGTTGTCTTCAAAGTCTGGTTGCAAAGGCAGATGCTCTTTGTCCAACAGGTACACTCCCTTGGGCATCTTGGAATTGATCAACATTTGAATGTGCGATGCATACCCACATGATCTTTTCTGGTCAGCTGTTGTCCTCTTCATTGTCTCAATAATCAAGCTCATAACCTTGAACTTTTGTGGCACAACATCAAACAACTGTAACAAGTTGATGGAATGGCCTCTGATCATCCTGTGATCTCCAGATTTGGGCAACAGAGTGTGCCTCAATATGGTGTTTATGGTGGCCAAACCAGACAACAAGTAGTAGACTGACCCAAACTTATGTGTCTCCAAGGCCTTATCTGGAATTTCCTTATATATATTGGCCATGGAGTTATGATCGTTCTTCTTCTCAGCATAGACATCAATGTCATTCTCTTCTTCTTCAGGTGCATTTATGAGCTTGGCCCACTCATCAATTGTAGATTGGTGCCTCTGACCTTCAGTCATCCACACAATCCTTCCATCAGGATAAAAATGAGCTATTGAGTAGAATTGCATAATGAGCTCATCATTCCACTTTGTTAACTCTTGACCAACAAAGTCATCAACACCATTGGACTTAGAGCTATCATGCACTCCTGGGAAATGATCTGCATTTGCATCAATATATTTCTAATCAACCCATCCCATGTCACTTACAATGGGCCTCTTGTCCAGCAAAACCGTCTCATAAAAAATCTTGTTGCTCTTTGGTGTGGAACCTGTAGTCTACTACAGTCCTCCTCCTCACAGCATATGGATCTGCTTGTCTCCATCTTCTGAGACCTGCATCCTTTCTCTCCTTCATGTTTTCAGCTACTGGGTGACTGTCATCATGGTCTGGAATCTTAGGTTTGAGCTTCCTGAGCACTGGGGCTTCAGCATCTTCTTCAGCTACAGGCACTGGGGCCTTGTTCTTTTCTGAAGCAGGTATGTTCCTGGTGCTTCTCTTTGGAGCTGTCTTGGTGGCTTGAGATGGAGCTTCGGGGGCTGTCTTGGGCTTTGAAAGAGCTGCCCCAGACCTGATGGCATCCCCCATCAGCTTTTGAGACTTGGCAGGAGGTGCTTGTGGCTCATCCTCCTCACTAGCACAGTCTCTCCTCATGGTTGGATTTTCCAAGCACTCTAGTAGTGGTTTTCCTGACTCTTTTCTTCCCTTCTTCACCTGATCTTTGCTCAAGTGAGAATGTCATGGTCTTTTGAGTTGCTCCCCTGGTCTTAGACATAGGTACTCTCCTGGCAGGGGCCTTCACATTCTTTCCTGGCTTGGTGGAAGCAGCATAACCATATTATTTCTTTAGCACTTTCTTCTTTGAGCTAACTTCCTCAATCTCAAAGTCTTCATCTTCAAAGTCTGATGTTTTCCTCTTTCTCTGCCTAGTCCAGGCCTTGGGCGGGTTGCTTGGAGTGCTCCTGCTACCTTCATCATAGCTTCCAGAGGGACTAGTGCCCTCACTCAAGTCCATCTGCTCCTCTGACTATCACTTTGATCAGACATTCTGCACAGCAAACTGAGAACTGACCCTGTGAATCGCTGTAGATGAGATAGAGTAGATGAGCATCACAAAGGGTAGAGTTTTTGCAAAAAGAATGAGTCAAAAACTTAGTTTTAGTTTTCTACGGGAAGCATTTCGGAGCTACAAATTTGTAAAACTCGGTGACACCGAAGCAACTTTGGAGTCTAAACATGTGGAATCGGTCAGACCGAGACACAGTTTGTTGACTCTGAGTTTGCTAGGGTTTCACAAAGTCCAGGTATCGGTTACACCGATTTGCAACTTTCGGTCAGACCGAAAATCACTTGTGCACTAGCTTAAGCCAAATCAGTGGGACCGATTCCTACAATTCGGTCGGTCCGAGATGAGTCTGGTGGAAACCTAACCCTAAATTTTCGACTCAAATCTAATCTAGAGGATGTATTCTGTGGATGGATCAATCTCATACTTGGAAAGAAACTTGGCATTGCCTTTGTGCTAGGAATCAGAGTTAAAAGAAAGCACAAATAGTTGAGCTCATACCCTAGCTTGGTGATGATATCTCTACGGCGGCAACGGAGGGGCGGATTTTCGTTAACGGCGGCGGAGACCAACAGAGGGAGGTCGCTGGCGATGAGAAGACGATCCAGAGACCCAGACAGTAGAGCAGGACACGCGCGGGCAAAGAGGTTTTGGAGAAATTTCCAAATTCCGACCCAACGATATATATATCATGCCACTGTCGGTGTCACCGAGTGGAACAACTCGGTGGCACCGAGATGCAGAATCGCAAGCAGTTACTGCAACTCGATGAGACTGAAAAGTTCTAATCGGTTGCACCGAGATTGAAAACTTGATCAACCTAGTGAACTCGGTGTGGCCAAAATGGAGGGGTCGGTCAGACCGAAATACATAGAGAGGTTTTGGAAGTTTTAAGTCTATGATAAAACGGGACTCCGAGTGCTCCTCACACAGAGGGTTTGAATTTGACTTAGATCAAACTTTGTGATGTAGCATGAATAGAGTTTGAGAAGAGAAAAGCATAGATAGCTAGAGGGAGTTCTTAGGCATTCTTGTCCATCCATTTGGCAAAAAGGAGAAAATCCAAACAATCAAAGCAACAAATGGATGTCCTCGAATGAGAAAAGTATGCAACCAACATGCTCACACAATAAAATAGCAAATGAAATATGTGGCAAAGCATGCACAATCACTCTAGCATCTATCAAGAAATTGGAATGACTAGGTCATCTATATATGAGCATATTGACTTCGGAGTCAAATGAGAACATTTGATCATAGGTCATACTCATCGTTTAAGCACAAGTGGGGTTACCACTTTTACATAAAGCATTGTTGTGTTCACACCATTAGAGTTGCTTTAGCTCAATTCTTAGAGTAAAGCTCCCCCTAGATGTGATGTCCCCCCTAAGAGGGATGAACTAACCTTGGGTTTTGTCAATGATGACTTCATGTAGATATCGAAGATGTGGATGCTCACTATTGGTGTGGATCATTTGAAGTAATCCATTGGAGTGAGTTGCACTTTTAATACCTACATGGGTTAGTCCCACAAAGGAACACACAAGGATATCCATAGACATAGAGTGAAGCACACACATGATGATGTCCATGATAGCATTAGGTTACCTTGTCCCTTGTCTTACCAACAAGAGGGTTTGTGACTCCTTCAACTAGTGCAAGATGTGGAAGTTGTTTGCACTTGTCCTTGCCAAAATGAATATGAGTGAAGTATGTTGGCGGAGTCACCCTATAGAACTCTCTAGTTCTTCTTATTCGGGATCCACATCATCTTGATGGGAATCCTTGGGGTTGAAGATGTACTTGATGAAGTAGAACTTGATGTAGTCTTGGGAACCCACTTGACCAAGGTCTTCAGAGCATCTTCAAATGCATCAATCTCCTCTTGAAGCTTGTCCTTGCCTTTTAGCTTGTGGTCTTATGGTGGAAGATCATCTTGAGCTTGTGTCCCCTTGAATGAAGTAGGGTCATACTTCTCTTGTTGAGGAACAAACTTCATCGTCGGGTATTGATCTTCTTCCCGTCAACTCCATTGGCATTGACCTTTCGTTTAAAACCAACACCTTGATTCTTCCGGTGCCTTCCTTGCTTGCATACAATTTCCTCTAATTGCTTACTTCTGGCAAGGCTTTTGTAAACACCTTTCTCTATAATTCCCTTCAATAAGTTATTTTCTTGCTCAAGTGTAACTTGGCTAAGAGAGTCATTAGTGGAATCAAGAGAACTACTAGAAGCAACAATATTGGATTTAGCATGATTATTATTACTACTAGAAGAAGAATCTTTCTTGTTATTGTTGCTATATTTTACTTGTGGCATGTAAGTAGACAAGAGTAAACGCTTGGCAATGTAAGAAGAACTTTTCTTCCGAAGATCATCATTGATGGCCTTTAAGAACCCATGCTCTTGCTCAAGATTGAGCTTTTCGAAGTGTAACTTCTCATGAGTTTTTAAAAGTTCTTGACGATCTTCTAAAGTAGTTTCAAGAGCTAACTTAAGAGTGTTTAGTTATTTAGTTAGACGCTCAATCTCCTTCTTCTCATTGTCATTCGTTTTATCTTGATTAACATGATTAATTGACGTTTCATCATAGTATTCATCACTAGAGTTGTCAACAAGTAAATCATCATCACCTAGTAAATCATCTTCATCACTATTGAAATCAACATACTCGGGGTGTGATACCTTGGGGCCTTTAGCCATGAAGCATCATCCAATTCCTTCATTTTGGTGAGTCAAATATGTCATGTGAGTTGGTTTACACAAGTGCTAGACCGGCAACACCTTCATCTTGAGTATATTCGGAGTCGGAGTGATAACTTCTCTCAGAGTGGTGGTCAGAGTCAGAACCGGATACCCATTCACCAACATGAGATTGATGTCTTTGTTTTGTGTAGCTCCTTGATGATTTGTCCTTCCTTTCCTAATCCTTGCTTCTTTGAGATGTTCTTCATTCATAGCAATCATCTCTATTCCTTCTCTCTCTTGGAGGTGATTCTTCCCTTTTGCTCCTCCTTTTAGGTGACTCTTCTCTTCTTTTGTAGGGAGCTGTACCCTCATTGGAGTAGTGTCCGGGTCTTCCACAATTGTAGCAATTTCGCTCACGACTAGAAGATCTCTTGTCATTGTAGGACCTTGACTTGGAACTTCTTTCCTTGCTTCTACTCTTGTAGAATTTGTTGAAGTTCTTCACCATTAAGCTCAATTCTTCATTGAAGGCTTGTTTCTCATTTGATGATGTAGGAGCATCACATGAGGCTTTGTAAGCACCACTAGATTTGTTGTGAAGCTCTTCTTTATCCTTGAGTGACATCTCATGAGCAACAATTCTTCCAATGACTTCAGTTGGCTTGAGATCTTTGTAATTTGGCATCATTTGGATCAATGTGCACACGGTATCATATTTTCCATCCAAGGCTCTCAAGATCTTCTTGATGATGAATTTGTCAGTCATCTCTTCACTTCCTAAGCCGACAATATCATTTTTGATGAGAGCAAGCCAAGAGTATATTTCAGCGACACCTTCACCATCCTTCATTTTGAACTTGTCAATTTGACTTTGAAGCACATCCAACTTGGATTCCTTGACGGAGTCGGTACCTTCGTGCATATCAATCAAAGTATCCCAAATTTCCTTTGCATTCTTAAGACGGCTGATTTTGTTGAATTCTTCGGGGCACATTCCGTTGAAGAGGATATCACAAGCTTGAGCATTGTATTGCAACATCTTCAATTCTTTCGCGGTAGCTTCATGGTTTGGTTCTCTCCTGTCAAAGAATTCACCTTGCAAACCAATACACACAATATCCCAAACGGCGGAGTTATGTCCAAGAATATGCATTTTCATCTTATGTTTCCAACTAGCAAAATTTGTACCATCAAAGTAAGGACCTCTACGGTGGTAATTTCCCTCGCTAGACGCCATACTCTCCTAGGTTGTTAAACCAAGGCTATGATCACCAAAGCTACGGAAATCAAGGCAAATGGAGACCAAGGCTCTGATACCACTTGTAGGATCGAAAGTATGTCTAGAGGGGGGGGGTGATTAGACTACTTGACCAAATAAAACTTAACCTTTTCCCAGTTTTAGTTCTTGGCAGATTTTAGCAACTTAGCACAAGTCAAGCAATCTCAATACAATTCAAGCAAGCATGCAAAGAGTATATGGGCAGGGGAAAGTAAAGCATGCAACTTGCAAGAATGTAAATGGGAGGAGTTTGGAGGGAGCAAACGCAATGTTGACACGGAGATTTTTGGCATGGTTCCGATAGGTGGTGCTATCGTACATCCACGTTGATGGAGATTTCAACCCACGAAGGGTAACGGTTGCACGAGTCCATGGAGGGCTCCACCCACGAAGGGTCCATGAAGAAGCAACCTTGTCTATCCCACCATGGCCATCGCCCACGAAGGACTTGGCTCACTTGGGTAGATCTTCACGAAGTAGTAGATCTCCTTGCCCTTACAAACACCTTGGTTCAACTCCACAATCTTGACGGAGGCTCCCAAGTGACACCTAACCATTCTAGGAGACACCACTCTCCAAAAGGTAATAGATGGTGTGTTGATGATGAACTCCTTGATTTTGTGCTTCAAATGATAGTCTCCCAACACTCAACTCTCTCACACAGATTTGGCTATGGTGAAAGGATGATTTGAGTGGAAAGCAACTTGGGGAAGGCTAGAGATCAAGATTGTTGTGGTAGGATTGGAATATCTTTGTCTCAACACATGAGTAGGTGGTTCTCTCTCAGAAAACGAGTAGTGGAAGTGTAGGTATGTTTTGATGGCTCTCCTCATGAATGAAGAATGGGTGGAGGGGTATATATAGCCTCTACACAAAATCTAACCATTACACACAGATTCCCAAACTCGGTGGGACCGAATCATAAAACTCGGTCAGACCGATCCAGGTAAAAATATGAACGTTAGAGTATGGCTGTGAAAAATACACTAGTTTTTGGCTGTGAAGCACGCGCTAGGTGTGCTCCATATGGATAGTAGCCCCTGAGACTCTGGTTGCCCGCCCTAGGCGGCAAACAGGGGATCATGTAGTAATGATTGTGCTTGTGCCAATGCGCAGGTATCTAAGTGTACGGCAGCCAACCAGTCCGTTGAAGTTGCCGAGCTAAGGAGGCAGATCGGATCTATTGACGCCGATATCACGCTTGTGAACAAGCGGATGGATGATTCCCAAGGTATGTGCTCTGCTTTCCTTATTATGTTGTATAGGAAAATATGAGAGGGGCATAATATTAATGCAATATGCTTGGACTGCTGATGGTGCTGCTGCCGTGGAAGCCCTGAGGGCTGAACTTGCCCAGGCCAAGGAACAAGCTCGGGATAGCAGTGCGGTTGCCCTAAAGGCGGCCGAAGAATTGAGAGCCGAACATGCTGTCCATCGCCGAAGCGAGGAAAAGATAGCCGAAATGGCTGTGGAGTTGAAAAATGCCGCCGACCGGTATGAACTCCTTGAAAAGGAGCAGAAGGCTAGTTCGGCCGACCTGAACAAGGCGCTTAATGCCACCAAGGAGATGTGGACCGAGGTCAGGGGTGTGCGGGAGGAGCTTCAACATGCCGATAAAATCGCGGCTGGGGGCTCCTACTTACTGCGGACGAAGTTTTTGGATCCGAAGTATGCTTCCCTGGATGGACGCTGGAGTCCTGCAGATGCGTATGTGGACTTGGCGAAGAGTACCGCTGATGCAGCCAAGTTTTTCGAGGATCAAGGTGATAAAGAGGCGGAGAAGCTTTTCTGGTCGCAATTCAGTGCTGCCGCGCGCCAGCTGCCGTTAAGTGAGAAGATGGCTGCTGCGGCGGAGCTTCATAGGTTGTCTGAGCTTGCAATGCGGTCTAATAGACCATCTTTGGCCAAAGGGGCCTAAGCCGGATAGTTACTTTGGTTTGGTGCAGCAGTTCCTTGGGGCCGTGCCTTAGATCGATGCCATGAAGAGGTCGGCGTGCATAGAGGGTGCACAAATGGCTCTTGCCCGCGTTAAAGCATATTGGACAGATATGGAGACCACCGTTGTAGCGACCCAGAATCCGGCGGGAGGCCAGTATCCGGCTGAGCACTATTTGGCACAGGTAATAGAAGGTGCCCGCCTAATAGAGGCGCAGTGCTCGAAGAATGTCTTATTCGAGTGACAAATCAAATCTTGTAAAAACAATGTTATTTTGGTTATAAGGCTATATTTATACTTTTTGCCTAAAAGTATTATCGTGTCTCCTGTGCGGCAGTTTATATATATATATATATATATGTATATATATGTGATCCGAAAGTTAGCAGTCGTTGGCTTCAGCCCCCACGCATACAATGCGGGGGTGTTCGTGAAAAATATGCGTAATCACACTTGATCCAACGTCTTGGTTCATTAAGGAGGTGATCGCACATCGAACTAGGCAATCAGACTATATAGCTGTAACACTTTCGCTTAGCCATTGGAGTCTAACGGTGGGGCTACTATGTAGCCCCTGGTACCTTCGCGTGCATCCGAATACGGGCGCGTGTGTACATGACCGGGAAACGGTCCTTCGTTAATGCGGAGGGATCCTAAAGATTTCGATAAGTCTTCGAGTGGTTGAACAGTCTCGCACTGTATCATGACAGTCAGTTTTCGGCTTTCTCTACTGAGGTGCTCATCCGGAATAACTAGGGCACAATCACAGTAGTTCTCCTTTGGCCGCCTTAGCCGATAAGAATGGAACATAAGGCAGCAAACCCAGGAGCCGGGCAAACCCAAGATTTGACCAAAGACATGATTCGGAGCTGATGCATATAAGGCCAAACTCGTGACGCCGAACACTCCCGAAGGTATTCGGACTTTATAACAGAAAATGGGTTGAAGAATGCCCATTCATTATAAACACTGTAGTTCCAGGTACGTGCATTAGTCTGTCATGGCGAAATGCCAATAACGACAGTATCATCTGTGGGTATGGAACCCATGGGATGTTTTAAAAACAAGAGGCAATAAAAAAGGTTTACACATGGGCTTAATCTAAAGAGAAACCTTTTGAGCAGGGCCCTGCTGCACGTCTGCGCCTTTGTCTCTGTTGTGCCGTATCCTGGAAGGGTATCGCATGAATGTTGTCTGTAAAAAAGAAAACTCATGTAGGAGAGTACAACGTAAGTGTGCGATGGATAGTAAAAGTATAAGACGTTGGCCTGCCAATAAGGTTGAGCCAAGTGTGGGGCTATATTAAATATTTATAGCCCCTAGTGTCCTCTATGGGATTACATATACGGTGCCCTGGATCAGTTTTATCCGGGCAGCCGGACTCGTCTAACCGTGTTTGTGGTCTTAATGACCAGTCATGATTTCTGATATTGGAGGCCGCTTATAGTCCGGCTGCTAGGGCCGTCGCATGTTCCTCTGCGCGTGAAGAGCGCTTTGTGTTTCCGTTAACGGTGATGATGCCACGTGTACCGGGCATCTTGAGTGTAAGGTAGGCATAGTGTGGTATTGCATTGAAGCAGACGAAGGCCGCTCTTCCAAGCAATGCGTGCTAGCTGCTTTGGAAGGGTGCGATGGCGAAGAGTAGTTCTTCGCTTTTGGAGTTGCCTGGGGAGCCGAATGTTACGTCCAGCATGACGGAGCCCCTGCCGTAGGCTTCAACACCTGGTATCACCCCTTCAAAGGTGGTGTTGCTTTGGCTGATTCTGGATGGGTCTATCCCCATTCTGCGGACAGTGTCCTAGTATATTAAATTGAGACTACTGCCGCCGTCCATAAGGACGTGGGTAAGATGGTATCCGTCGATTATTGGGTCAAGCACCAAGGCCTCTGATCCTCCGCGCCGAACACTAGTCAGGCGGTCCGTGTGATCGAAGGTGATCGGACAAGCCATCCAGTAGTTAGGTGTGGGTACGATGGGCTCTATAGCATACGCGTCTTCGAGCGTGCGTTCGTGCCTTCTCGTGGATGTGTGAGTCGCGTGGATCATGTTTACTGTTTTAACCTCTGGTGGGAATTTTTTCTGTCCACCGGTGTTCGGCTGACGAGGTTCATCATCGTCTTCACTTGGTGTTTCCCTTCCCTTGTGTTCGGCATTTAATTTGTCGGCCTGCTTGAAGACCCAGCACTCTCTGTGCATGTGGTTCGCAGGTTTGTCGGGGGTGCCATGAATTTGGCACAGTCTGTCCAGGACTCTGTTCAGACCGGACGGTCCCTCTTTACTGCCTTTAAGTGGCTTTTTTGCTGACCGGGTCGAGAGCCCCTGAATCCGGCGTTTACCATTGTGTTTTCTGGGCTCTCTTCCTTGTTTTGATGTTTGTTTTTATTACACCGTGGCTTCCCATTGCCATCCCTTATTTCGGATGTGCTGGGATCGCTGGTGCCTTTACGGGCCAGCCAGCTATCTTCACCCACGCAAAAGCGGGTCATAAGGCTTGTTAGGGCTGCCATTGTCCTTGGCTTTTCTTGGACGAGGTGTCTGGCGAGCCACTCGTCGCGGATGCTGTGTTTGAATGCCGCTAAGGCTTCGGCATCCGGACAATCGACAATTTGATTCTTCTTAGTGAGGAATATGTTCCAAAGCTTGCGGGCGGACTCCCTGAGCTGTTGGATTATGTGACTTAAATCGTCCGCATCCGGAGGCCGGACATAAGTCCCTTGAAAATTGGCCTTGAAAGCGTCCTCGAGTTCCTCCCAACTCCCAATTGAATTTTCGGGGAGGCTTTTCAACCAGTGTCGAGCTGGTCCCTTCAACTTGAGGGGAAGGTATTTGATGGCGTGGAGGTCATCCCCATGAGCCATGTGAATATGCAGGATAAAATCCTCGATCCAGACCCCTGGGTCTGTTGTTTCGTCGTATGCCTCTATGTTCACAGGTTTGAAGCCTTGTGGAAATTCATGGCCCAGTACTTCTTCGGTGAAGCACAGGGGGTGGGCAGACCCTCTGTATCTGGACGTGCTGTGGCATGCCGTCGGCTGTTGCTGTGTCCATTCCGAACTGGTATTTGGTTGGTATGATCATTTTGGTGACCATATTCCCTCGCCGGGGTGTTTCCTTTAGATCCGTAGATGGACCTGGCCGCGCCAGCTTTCTTATTTAGGTGCTCACGCAAATCGTGCGCGGCGTCGGTAGCCGCTCTGTTGTGGTTATGAAGCGGTACGTCTGGTCTCCTGGTCGTGTTATTCTTTGGTGGAACGGCCTCGTCGTCGAATTCTGGCAGTAGCTTACATTTTGGATAGCTCTTTGTATGGCGATCGTCGTCGTATCTTTCTTCAGTGTCTAGCACTTTATTCCATCTGCGATTGAGCGTTTCCTGTGCAGCTTTTAGCCGTTGCTTCTGCTTCTTTAGACTTCTTGCGGTGGCCATAAGCTTTCTGTGGAGGTTATCTCGTTCCACACGTGTTTTCGGGATGATGAATGCGTCGTCATCCGGACTTTGTTCTTGTCCTGGGGCAGTTTGATGAACTCGTCCCACGGGATCATTGTGATCGGGCGTCCGCTCCGAACTGTGTTCGGCATGACCTGGCTCGTCCTGCTCCATCGCTGGGTCCATATGGTCATTGTTGCCTTCGGTGTTGACTGCGGTGTCGATCTTTCGGGCGCTCTTGTCGCTATTTTTTATTGTTGTTGGACTTTGAGCGGCATTTGCGCCGGCGTTTTGGCTTTTGCCCGGGGGTTTTATCTTCCGGATTGTCATCGTCGTCCTCCTTGGGCGTGTCCACCATGTATATATCGTGTGACGAGGTAGTAGTCCAGTGCCCCAAAGATTCTGAATCTTCTCCTGCATCGTCGTCCATACCGTCGATGCCTTCGGAGTCAAAGTCAAGCACGTCAGTTAAATCATCAACCGTGGCAATGAAGTGGGTGGTGGGTGGGCAAGGAATTCCTTCGTCGCCTGCTTCCCACTTGAGCTGGACATAGTTCGGCCGAGAGCCTCCTGACAAAGAGAGAGACTTTAATGAGTTCAGCATGTCGCCAAAGGGCGAGTGCTGGAAGATATCCGCAGCTGTAAACTCCATTACCGGAGCCCAACCAGGCTCGGCGGGCTCGGGAGCGCGCGGACTGGAACCTACAACCGGATACGAGTCCGGGGGTCCGGAGTCACAGGCTTCCTCAGAAGTGAGGCCTATGTTCGGCTCCACTGCTGATGAGCGTACGGCCTGCGGGGCGGGGTCCATCCCTTCGTCCTTAGGCGATGCAGCCTGCCTTGGATTTAGGTCCGGGGCTACTGCAGGGGTGATATCCCGAGCATTGTCCGACAGCAGGTCTAAGCCGTGCTCGTCGTGACTGTCCGGTGCTCCTGGCATAGGCACGAATCCGTTGAAGATCAAGTCTCCGTGAATGTCCGCCATGTAGTTCAGGTTTCCGAACTTGATCTGGTGGCCAGGGGCGTAGCTGTCGATCTGCTCCAGATGGCCAAGCGAATTAGCCCGCAGTGCGAAGCCGCCGAACACAAAGCTCTGTCCGGGGAGAAAAGTTTCACCCTGGACCGTGTCGTTGATGATGATTGAAGGAGCCATCGAGCCTTGCAGCGACGACACAGAGGAACTCTCAATGAAAGCACCAATGTCAGTGTCAAAACCGGCGGATCTCGGGTAGGGGGTCCTGATCTGTGCGTCTTAGGCTGATGGTAACAGGAAGCAAGGGACACAATGTTTACCCAGGTTCGGGCCCTCTCGATGGAGGTAAAACCCTACTTCCTGGTTGATTAATATTGATGATATGAGTAGTACAAGAGTAGATCTACCATGAGATCGTAGAGGCTAAACCCTAAGAGCTAGCCTATGATGATTATGATTGTAATTGTGATCGGCCCTCTAAGGACCAACCTCTCTAGTTTATATAGACACCGGAGAGGGCTAGGGTTTACATGGAGTCGGTTACAAGGAAGGAAATACAATATCCGGATTGCCAGGCTTGTCTTCCACGCAAAGGAGAGTCCCATCCGGACACAGGACGAAGTCTTGAGTCTTGTATCTTCACGCTTCAATAGTCCGGACGATTTACATAGTCCAGCTGTCCGGATACCCCCTAATCTAGGATCCCCTCAGCAGGATCACAACATTGCTAGGCTAGCTAATCTAGGGTTAGCCGAATCAATCTCGAGGTAGATCAACTCTTGTAACCCCTATATCCTCGAATATAATCAAGCAGGAGTAGGGTTATACCTCCATTAAGAGGGCCCGAACCTGGGTAAACACTATGTCCTTTGTCCATAGTTACCATTGATCCTCAGACATATAGCTTGGGCCCCCCTGCCCGAGATCTGCCGGTTTTGACACGGACATCATCCCGCCCCGGCAAGTCAGCACCTGCTCCGCGTCTGGACGAAGAGGCCTCTCTGCCGCGGGGCGTATCGACGGACCGGGACTCCACCGCCCAGCGCAAGTTGTCCTCCCAGACACGGTCTTCCTCTTGCCGGCGTTCGGCCTCAAGCCGGTGGCAGTCTCCCAGGGAACCAGGCAGAGGGAGACAAGGATCACTGGCCGGGTCACAGGGAGGCGGCGGACGGTGCAGCAAAGTGCCGGCGTACGCCGCGGGCGTGCGGTCGTGATGGGCAGAGCCACCCGAGGACATAGGCCGGGATTCACCTGAACTAGCAAGCCACGGGCGCTCGGGGCGCAGCTGGTCATCGCCAGATTCACGGGCCATGAGCACATCACGATAAGAGCGGGGGTGCGTGGAGGCACAAACGCGAGGGAGGCGGTCGCAAGAGAGAGCGGACGACGTGAATGGGAGGGACGGGTGCGAGAGAGACTGAGATGGAGACGAGGGTCGGGAATCGAGCGGGAGAAGCGGTGTAGAGATCGAGGGAGGGAGCGAGCGACTGAGCCCCAGTGCTTCACCTCAGCCCTAGTGGCGGCGCAACCCACCCGTAGATTAGAGGACCCCCGTTGGATCCAGACCCAAGGGTCCGTATCCTCCGGGGCGAGCCACCAGCAGTGATTGGCTAGGGCAAGAGCCTCCTGGGCCATGCGGGCTGCAGGAGCAGCCCACTGGGCCTCAATACTAGCCCAGCTAGCCGGGTCACTACGTCGATGGGCCTAGAGGTTGGCCCACGGTCCACCGGGTGGCCCAAGCCATGAGCCAGAGTCAGCCCGCAGCGCCGAGCCTCGCCCGCAGGAGCCGCCAGGCACCCCGCGCCGGACCTAGGGAGGGCCGCCGCTGTGGACCGAGACGTCGATGGGGACCGAGCAGCTGGGGCCGCCCCACCAGAGGAGGAGGCACCCAGAGCCACATGGCCAGGACTGAGGGGCGAATCAACAGCAACATGTCCAGATGCCTCCACAGCATCGCCATGCGGGAGCACTGGCTGCCGGACCCGTTGCAGCGTGGTGGCTGCCGAGGAGGAAGTCCGGCGCCGAGTATGCTAGCCAGGAGGACGGGTAGGACGGGCCAAGCGCAAGAAATCATCAAATATAGGCAGAGCCAGGCACACGGAAGCCTCCACCCACCCGGAGCTGACGCCTTCCACTGCGAGGTCATACCATGATGGCGCGATGGAGATAGACACCAACGGTGAGGCGGACGGAGGGGGGGCGAAGCAGGGAGCCGAGCAGCCGACTATGGGGAGGGGCAGACGTGGTGGCGACACCGGGGGCGCTCCCTCACCGGCAAAACTGCCGGCAGGCTCGGATTCCTCGGCCAAGTCCGCCCATGGGACGTCAGAGCCAGAGATGTGCAGGGTGGGGGCGGCCGTGGAGGCAGAGCAGTGCGCTCGCACGGGACGGCCACATCACTGACAACCATATTGGCGGCGGCAAGGGGGGCGCCCCGACGGCGAGGGGGAGGAGCGTTCGGGTTCAAAACCTCCCATTCACTCCTAAGGAGGTGTGGCTAGCTATTTCCTCCATGAAGGCTAGCTCGACGCCTAGCCCGAATGGTCTTCCGGTCTCGTTCTTTCAGAAATTCCGGGAGGTGCTGCACCCGGTCATCATGCCTCTGTTCCATGAGTTCTATATTGGGACGCTTGATATGTCCTAAATAAACTATGGCATAATATCCCTGATCCCCAAAATAGCTGGGGCGATGGATATTCGCCATTTTCGCCCTATCATTGTGATTAAAGCCTTGGAGCGGACCTTTGCAAAGGTCTGCACTACGCGTCTCCCCCCTGTGGTGACTCGTCCCGCTCACCCTCTCTAGACTGCGTTCCTGAAGGGCCGGCGTATCCATGATGGGATCTTGGCCCTTCATGAAATCGTTCACGAGGTTGCTTCACGTGGGCACAAGGGCATCTTCATTAAACTTGATTTCCAGAAGGCATAGATCACTTGGATTGGTCATTCTTAAGATTGATCATGCATCGTCGAGGGTTTGATGAGCGGTGGTGCTCCTGGATCATGCAGATGGTCATGTCCAGTGGGAACATGGCTATCAGTATTAATGGTGACATAGGACCATATTTTAGGTCCTCTAGGGGAGTGAAGCAGGGAGATCCCATCTCCTCTCTTCCCTTCAACCTAGTTGTCAATGCCCTAGCGGGCATCTTAGATAAGGCTAGGCAGGCTAAGCACCTTAAGGGTGTGGTCGACCACCTGATTCTTGGTGAAGGCGTCACCCATTTGCAGTATGTTGACGACACCATGATCATGATTGAAGGATCTGGCTTGGACATTGTTACTCTTAAATTCCTTCTGCTGTGCTTTGAGGCTATGTCAGGACTTAAGATTAACTTTGACAAGAGCGAAGTTGTGGTCTTAGGGTAATCGCCTGACGAGCAACAGGGGATCACAGATAACCTCAATTGCAGGCTTGCCTCCTTCCCCATTTCTTATCTGGGGATGCCTATGTCAGACTCCAGGATCCTGGTGTCCGGTTACGATCCGCTTCTAGGATGAGTAGCATCCCGGGGGGGCCCTGGTGCAGGCTATTCACCTCAAAAGGTAGTAAAACTGTTCTCATTGGTTCTAACCTCGCTAGCCTCCCCATGTATATGATGGGGATGTACATCCTTCCTGAGGGGGTACATAGCTCCTTTGACAAGGGCCTAACTAGGTTATTCTGGCAGGCGGCGGATGGTCAGCCCAAGTATCACATGGTGAAATGGGCTGACATCTGCCTCCCCAAAGATCGGGGTGGCCTCGGTATCACGGACTTGTTCCGCATGAATGTAGCTCTCATGCTGGGTTGGGTTTGGCAGATACTAAGGGGTGACGGAGGTTTGTGGCACCAGCTGCTCGAGGCAAAGTATATGCGGGGAGAACCCCTGCTGGATTGCTCTCGCTCTGTCGAATCACAGTTCTAGAGATCCATCCAAGCTATTAAAGATGAGATCCGGTTAGGTGTCACCTTCTCAGTTGGCAATGGGAATAGCACCCAGTTTTGGATTGACCCCTGGCTCGAAGGGGAAGCCAGCCTAGACGGGCAATGGAACATCACGTTCCGTTGCTCCTTTGGACTGGCTGAAATGCTTGAGTGGGATGGCCTGAGGGAAGTAGTCCCTCTTCCGCTATCCCAATCCCCTGACTTGGTTTCCTAGAGCCTCTCTCCCGCGGGAGAGTTCTCCATGAGTTCAGCTTATCAGGCGCTCTATCGCCGTCCAGTCATTCAATGGCTCTCCCTGCTCTGGAAAGATCTGATACCCCTCAAGATCGAGATTTTCGTTTGGCAGCTCCTGCATGACCTCCTTCCCTTTGGGGCAGAAGTTCTTAAACGGCATGGTCCGGGTGATGGTATCTGCCCCTCTGTCGAGTCCCATAGACGGGAACTCATATTATTCTCGTGTGTCGCGGCTGAGGGAGTCCTGGATTCGGGGGTCCTCAGGTGTCCGGTCTATTCGATATGGGCCAGACTTGTGGGCCGTGAAGATAAAGCAGAAGACTATCCCCCGTGTCCGGGTAGGACTCCTATATGCGTGGACGGCAAGTTTGGTGTTTGTATGTTCTGTTTCCTTCTTCTGTAAACCGACTTTGTACAACCCTAGGCCCCTTCTGTGTGTATATAAACTGGAGGGTTTAGTCCATAAAGACTAACAGAACAATCATAGGCTAGACAGCTAGGGTTTAGCCATTACGATCTCCAGGTAGATCATCTCTTGTAACCCCTATACTCATCGAATATAATCAAGCAGGACGTAGGGTTTTACCTCCTTTAAGAGGGCCCGAACCTGGGTAAACATCGCGTCCCCATTGTCCCTTGTTACCATTGATCCTTAGACTCATAGCTTGGGCCCCTCTACCCGAGATCTGCCAGTTTTGACACCGATATTGGTGCTTTCATTGAGAGTTCTGATGTGTAGTCACGAAAAGCGATCTATGGCTCGCCTTGTCATCAACAACGACATCACTTATGGAAGGAGCCTAACTTCAGGACATATCCTCTAGCTCGGTGATTTCACTGTGGGTGCCCGCATGGCCATTAAGCCGATAGCGTCCCCCACGATCGCCAAACACCACCCCCGCATCGGTCTCGGATACTCCGAAAAGATGTACCTGGCGGACATCTCGTCCTTAAACGAGCTGCTAGATCGCGTTGCCGCCCTTGTGAAGGAAATATGCCCTAGAGGCAATAATAAAGTTATTATTTTATATTTCCTTATTCATGATAAATGTTTATTATTCATGCTATAATTGTATTAACTGGAAACTTGATACATGTGTGAATACAGAGACAAAACACCGTGTCCCTAGTATGCCTCTACTAGACTAGCTCGTTGATGAAAGATGGTTAAGTTTCCTAGCCATGGACATGTGTTGTCATTTGATGAACGAGATCACATCATTAGGAGAATGATTTATGGACAAGACCCATCCGTTAGCTTAGCAACAAACCTAAGCTGTCATTTCTTAAAGTTTGGGGATGTGATGCTTATGTCAAAAGGCTTCAGCCTGATAATCTCGAACCCAAATCGAAGAAGTGCATCTTCATAGGATACCCTAAGGAAACAATTGGGTACACCTTCTACCCCAAGTTCGAAGGCAAGATTTTTGTTGCTAAGAACGAAACCTTTCTAGAGAAGGAGTTTCTCTCGAAAGAAGTGAGTGGGAGGAAAGTAGAACTTGATGAGGTAATTGTACCTACTCTCAATTTGGAAAGTAGCTCATCCGAGAAATGTAAGTGCATCTAGTGCCCCTTAGTGATTTTGGTGTATTGAAGACTTATAGGTTAAGAGACTGATGCGTTTGTGAATGTACACAGGTCTATAAGTCTATGAGGAGTTTGATATTTACAGAGAAAGTCGACCCCTAAAAATGAAGTTCTTCAACTGAAGACTTTGGATTTCTGAAGACTTTTTGAAGACTTTGAAAGTGAAGAAATTGGTGTGACCTTGAAGACTTGGAAATCATTCGAGGAACATGAAGCGTGAAGACTCTTGTTTTTATAGTTTCATTTTCTCTTTCTTGAGTCATAGGAAACACCGTACTGTTAAAGGGGGTCGAGGAAATACTAAGGAAAAATTTCCATGTGATGCTCAACTCAAAATCCTACACCTACCAATCCCTTCGAGTGAAGCCATTGGAAATCTCATACAGCTCAGGCAATTTCTTCAGTAACAGAGACAAAGTTCCTCTGGTTACTGAGGAATTTGTTCTGACTGAGGAGTTAGGAATTCACCAGTGCGAATTGCCTACACAGTGAGGAACATGATAGCCCTGAGGAATTTGAGAGTCAAATTTCCGACCATTGCTGTGCTATGCGCCAGCTGTCCCAAAATATCTACCCACCTAACGGTCATATTATTGAAGGGCATTTATGTCTTATCATGTCGGGTTGCTCTCTAGGCTATAAATAGCCGCCCCCTACACCACTAGCTGGTTGGCTGCTCCGAGAGAAATCGACACTTGTCATTTGAGAGCATCCCATCCTCTGAGGACTTTGAGCGAACATCATCAAGTGAGGAAAACCCAAACCCAACACACCTATAACCCAAAGTGATTGAGCATCACTGAAGAGATTGATCCTGCGTGGATCTGACGCTTGTTACCTTTGAAGACTGCTTCTTCCAGACTGTTAGGCATCATGGTCTAGAGCATCCAAGAGGAATTGTGGATCGCCGAGTGACCAAGTCTATGAAGGTTTGGAAGTCACCTGAAGACTTACCACGATTGATTGGGCGAGGTCTGTGTGACCTTAGCTCAAGGAGAATACACTGAGGACTAAGTGTCCTGGACTGCGTGTTCAGGACTGGTTGTCCGGACTGTGTGTCCTTGGGTTTAAATACCTAGCCGCTCCAACCAGACGTACAACTGAGACAACAGTTGGAACTGGTCTACCAAATCATTGTCTTCACCAAGCTTACTGGTTCTATTTCCTTAACTCTTTCATTTCCTCATTTCAGTTGTTGTGTGCTTGTTCATATCTGTTTGAAGACTTTGACTGAAGACTTTCTCAATTTCTTCAGTCTGTCCGTCTTCATCTCGTGTTATCCTGTGCTTATGCTTTCTGTACTCTGTGCTTGTCTTCATTTCATCATGATGACTATGCTTGTTCTGGTATGTTTACTTTTGAGTACTTATTCCACTGCAAGTAGTTCTTCACTAAGGAATTTCCTTACCAGCAAATTCCTCAGTGAAGAATTCATAAAAATTGCCTATTCACCCCCCTCTAGTCGATATAACGCACTTTCAATTGGTACCAGAGCAAGGTACTCCCTTGTTCTGTGTGATTTTGGTTTAACCGCCTGGAGTTTTAGTTATGTCGACCGCAGGTATGATCAAGGACTCTGCTGGATGTCCTACCTTCGATGGAACGGACTACCCCTACTATAAGAATAAGATGCGAATGCATCTTGAGGCAATTGATAACAATCTCTGGTATGTTGTGGAAAATGGTGTTCCCTCAGTCATGCCTTCTCTGAACGCTATTGATGTGAAGAGATTCAAGCAACTCAATTCTCAAGCGAAGAATATCATATGTGGCCATCTGAGCAAAGGGCAATATGGAAGAGTGAGTGCTTTGGAAACCGCTAAGCTTATCCGGGATAGGCTGTCCAAAGTGAATGAAGGAGTCTCAACTCAACGTGACTCTCCTGTTGACGTTCTTTGCAATCTCTTCAACCGCTTCAAAAGACTCGACAATGAAATTGTTCAGCAAACCTTCGATCGCCTCACTGACATCTCAAATGAGCTTCAAGCGCTTGGCGCCACTGACATCACTGACCATGAGGTGGTGAAGAAATTGCTGAGATTGCTCGATTCTTCATTTGATACTCTGGCACTGATGATTTAAGAATGTGCTGATTACAAGTCACTTGATCCCACTGATATCCTCGAGAGGCTAAATACTCATGAGTTCCAGCTTGCTGGGAAGAGAGATCTCTATGGTTCGAGCTATGGCAGACCACGTGCTTTGAAGGCCAAGGCAGTCTCTGAGTTTGAAGATGAAGACTCTGCTAGCAGCCTTGGTGATCCTGAAGAACTGAACCAGGAACTAGCACTGCTAGTGAAGAAATTTCGGAAGATCTCAAGACGTGGTCGCTTTGGAAAATCCTCAAGGAGCAATGATTCCTCATCCAGTGGCTACAAGAAGAGGCTATGCCACAAATGCAAGAAACCTGGTCACTACATTCAAGATTGTCCTCAGTGGGATAAGGAATCAAAGAAGAAGAAATACAAGGACTCCAGTTCTGATGATGCTAAGAAGAAGAAGAAAACTTCAAAGTCTTCATCATCAAAATCCTCGAAGTCTTCATCTCACAAGAAGAGCAGCTCCAAGAAGGCTCGGGCATTCATTGGCAAGGAAATGGACTCTGAGGCTGAATCTGAGGAACATGAGGATGAGGAGGCATCTGAGGAGTCCGAGTCTAGTGTGGCGAGCCTAGCTCTCGCTACTGCATTCATCAGCAAGTCTATCTTCAACTCTGAAGAAAATGGCATCACCAACAAGGCTGATGAAGACAATGATGACTACGCTCCCACCTATTGCTTCATGGCAAAGGGTGCCAAGGTAACTAAATATGCCTCCTCTGAATCTAGTGAGGATGAATCTGATGAAAACCTCAAGCCCAGCTACTCTAAACTTGCTAAGATTGCTGTGAAACAACAAAAGGCTTTTGAAAAGGTTCAAAACATGCTAGATAAAAGTGATGATATGTTGGGTGAAGAAATGGATCGCACTAAAACCTTGACTGAAAATCTTCAGAGACTTCAGTCCAAGTTTGACAACCTTCAAAGTCATCATAACACTCTCTTATCTGATCATGAGAAGCTTTCTTATGAATTTCTTCAAAGAAAGCAAGATCTTGAGAAGCTAAGAGTGGATTATGAAGATCTTCAGAAGGAGCGCGACTCATTACTTGCTCAACAAATTAGCGCTACTCAGGAAGAATTTGTTCCTCCATGTCTGAAGTGCATTGAACGTGAATCTGCTAATTCTTCACCTGAATGTTCAAATGCTTCTAATGCTACAAAGTCTTCACCTATCTCTGCTATCACTAATTCCTCATCTGAGGACATTGCTAGTATCACTGATGATGCAGGGCTGAAGGAATTGTACATGACAGGCATGTACAAAAGCCTCAAAGGGCATCAGACTCTTTGTGATGTGCTTAAAAAGCAGATCCTCAACAGGAACCCTAGGAAAGAGGGTATAGCCTTTGAGAGGAAACTCAATGCTGATGGAACATATTGGAAGCCTAAGCAGTACCCCAAAACCTCATGGGTTGCTGCAAAGGGACCTCCAGTTGACCCATCCAATTTATCTGGCTTTACATGTGAATCTCCTCATTCTTCTGATGAGTCATTTGACTCCAACTATAAACTATTCAAAAATCAGAATGGTGAAGTATTTGCTAGATATGTTGGCACTAACTGCAGGAATGGTTCCCCTATGAAGAAAATCTGGGTTCCCAAAAGTTGCCTTGAAAGTTTTCAAGTGAATGTCCTCATGATACCACCTGTGAAGAATAGGAACTCCAGATCAAATTCTTCATATGGACCAAATTCTTCATATGGATCCAAGTCCTCATACGGACCAAATTCCTCACGTGGATCAAATTCCTCAAAAGGATCAAAGTCCTCATATGATCATCATCATGTTAACCCCTCTGTTTTGCAGGATAGAGCTAAGGTCTATGAATATGAGCATTATTCTTCTAACCATTATGTTCATAAGTCCTCGAAGAATTTCTCTGCTTATTCATATGCTTATCCTAACCCCTCTTATGTGAAAGGAAGTGGACTGGCTTCTATGCCACCTTTCTCATATGGTGCTCACAGAGTGATGAATTCTTTGCCACCCCTTCAGATGTGGGTGGTGAAGAAAAAGAACTAATCTCTTATGCAGGGTCAGGTCTCCAGACATGCTTAAAACGTCTGAAGAATTTGCTGGAGACCTGAACAATGCCTGAAAGGACGCAGGCTAATTATGAAGAAATGAACTTTCATTTCTCATGTCCTCATACTGTTTTATCTGTTCTATTGCTTGATGAAATTGATCTGATGATATTGATGTCATATTCTTCACTGATGAAGTATATGAGTTCGTAAGTTGCACTAATGCATCTGTAGGATGATCAACCCAAAGCAAATGAGTGGGTCCTCGATAGTGGATGTATGAATCACATGACTGGTGACAAGAATCTATTGATGGATGCTCCTTTATCACCATCGCATCTGAAGCATATCATCTTTGCTGACAAAGGCAAAAGTCAGGTATTGGGTCTAGGTAAGGTTGCGATCTCAAAGAATCGACACATGTACAAAGTCATGCTTGTCGAGTCCTCAGGATACAACCTCATGTCTGTCTCAATGCTTTGTGATCTCGATATGGTTGTTGTCTTTGGCAAATATCATTGTGTTGTGATCATGGAAACTGACAATTCCAAAGTCTTCAAAGGCTTTAGGAGAGGAGACTTGTACATCGTTGATTTCTCTATAGGACCACAACCGGCCATATGCCTACTTGCAAAAGCTTCAGAAGGCTGGCTATGGCATCGACGACTTGGTCATGCTGGCATGAGGAATTTGCACACGCTTGCAAAGAAGAAGCATGTCATTGGCATTGAGAATGTCAAATTCCTCAAGGATCACTCATGTGGAGCCTGTGAAGCTGGAAAGATGACAAAGGCCAAGCATCCAGCAAAGACTATCATGACTACCACTCGACCATTTGAATTGCTTCACATGGATCTCTTTGGTCCTAATCATTATTCTGCCGTTACAAATGATGCATCTCTATATGGCTTTGTTATTGTTGATGATTATTCTCGTTACACATGGGTGCACATTGTCACTTACAAACATGAGGTGCAGGAAGTCTTCAAACGATTTTCCTCGAAGGCTTCAACCAACTTTGGTGTGAAGATCAAGCACATCAGAAGTGACAATGGGACTGAGTTCAAGAATTCCGGTCTTGATGAACTTGGTATTACTCATGAGTTATCTGCTCCTTATACTCCTTAGCAGAATGGCGTCGTGGAGCGCAAGAACAGAACTCTTGTTGAGATGGCTCGCACTATGCTTGATGAATACAAGACGCCTCGTCATTTCTGGATTGAGGCAATTGATACTGTGTGCCACATCATCAACAGAGTATATCTTCACAAATTCTTCAAGAAGACTGCTTATGAACTCCTCACTGACAAGAAACCCAATGTGAGTTACTTCAAAGTCTTCGGTGCTAAATGTTAGATTAGAGATCCTCATCACAATTCTAAATTTGCACCGAAAGCACATGAGGGTTTTATGCTTGGTCACGAAAAGGACTCGCACACCTACAAATTCTTCAACAACATTCTCCACAAGGTTGTTGAAACTGTAGATGTGCAGTTCGATGAAACTAATGGCTCGCAAAGAGAGCACCTACCTTCTGTGTTAGATGAACCAGTACCTGAGGAATCTATCAAGTTCAAGGCTACTGAGGATGTCATTCCTACCAAAAAATCTGCTGAAGAATTCATTCCAGAACATGAAGAACGTCAACCTGGCGCACCTGAAGAAAATGGTGCTGAGGAAAATTCCCCTAAAGAAAATGCGGATCAAATTCCTCGAAGACAACCCGCTCATCCTCGCATTGCAAATGAAGTGCAAGTCGAGAAGATCATCGATGACATTGAAGCACCAGGTCCTCTCACACGCTCAAAAGCTTCACATTTGTCTAACTTTTGTGGGCACTTTGCTTTTGTCTCTATCACAAAGCCCACTAAGGTAGATGAAGCATTTTTGGAGCCTGAGTGGATTCAGGCTATGCAAGAAGAATTACATCAGTTCGAGCTCAACAACGTCTGGGAACTGGTCAAATGTCCAGATCCTCGCAAGCACAACATCATTGGCACAAAGTGGATCTACCGCAACAAGCAAGATGAAAATGGCCTTGTAGTGAGGAATAAGGCACGGCTTGTAGCTCAAGGCTACACACAGGTTGAAGGAATTGATTTCGATGAAACTTTTGCACCTGTTGCTAGACTTGAGGCTATTCGCATATTACTTGCTTATGCTAACCATCATGATATTATCTTACAACAAATGGATGTGAAAAGTGCATTCCTCAATGGTAACCTTGAGGAAGAAGTATATGTTGCTCAACCCCCAGGTTTTGAAGATCCAAAGCATCCTGACAAAGTCTTCAGACTCAATAAGGCCCTGTATGGCCTCAAGCAGGCCCCTCGGGCGTGGTATGATACTTTGAAGGAATTCCTCATGAAGAAAGGCTTCAAACCCGGTTCACTCGACCCAACTCTTTTCACTAAATCTTATGATAGTGAATTGTTTGTGTGCCAAATTTATGTTGATGATATCAGGCTATACCGACCAACGTTACAGTGATGAATTTGCCTATATGATGAGTGAAGAATATCAAATGTCTATGATGGGAGAATTGAAATTCTTTTTAGGTCCTCAAATTCGTCAACAGCGCAATGGCATATTCATATCTCAGGAGAAATACCTCAAAGATGTATTGAGGAAATTCGGCATGCAAGATTGCAAAAGGGTCAAAATTCCAATGCCCACAAATGGCCATCTAGGCACTGACGAAAATGGTAAAGACTTCAATCAAAAGGTATATAGCTCCATGATTGGCTCTTTTTGTACCTATGTGCATCTAGGCTAGATATTATGCTTAGTGTTTGCATGTGTGCCCAATTTCAAGCTACACCGAAGGAATCACACCATAAGGCTGTGAAGCATAATCTTCGATATCTAGCTCACACACCAACACTTGGATTATGGTATCCCAAGGGCTCTTCATTTGATCTCATTGGATATTCAGACTCTGACTATGTTGGTGATCGTGTGGACCGCAAGTCAACGTCAGGCACATGCCATTTCCTCGGACGATCTTTGGTCTGTTGGTCCTCGAAGAAATAGAACTGCGTATCACTCTCCACTGCAGAAGCTGAGTACATTGCTGTTGGATCGTGATGTGCTCAATTACTATGGATGAAGCAAACACTCAAGGACTATGGCATCAACATGAAGAATGTGCCTCTCTACTGCGACAATGAGAGCGCTATCAAGATTGCTCATAACCCAGTTCAGCACTCAAAGACAAAGCACATCCAGATCCGTCATCATTTTCTTCGTGATCATGTGTTGAAGGGCGACATCTCCATCGACCACGCAAGCACCGAAGACCAGCTGGCCAATATCTTCACTAAGCCCTTGGATGAGAAGAGATCTAGCAAGTTGCGGTGTAAGCTAAATATCCTAGAATCTTCGAATGTTCTCTAAAATGGACACACATCCTAACACTTATGCTGACTTGATGACTTAGATGCGCAACACACAAAGTAAACGTTTTTCTTCAATCAATGAAGACTAACCCTCTAAGTGTGAAGAAATTGATTCTCAGAGCCCTACGACAATTGTACGTGGTGTCTGAAATCAGCTTTCTTATACGGTGGGTTACGCCAGCAACCAAAGTTGAAAATCTTCAATTTGAGTTTTTCTTCGTTTTTGAAATTCCTCAGTTTTTCAAATTCTTCAACTTTGCATTGTCTTCACTCCTTCCGGTGTTGTTCTTCATTTGAATATAAATATATGTCGGTGGGAAACAACACCTATGGGATCACAAGAATCCCTACTACGGTTGTAGGGCGCGGGGTTGTGAGAAGAGTAGGATTAGTAATTGACACGGGGATCGTTTACCTAGGTTCAGGCCGCAAGGATGCATAAAACCCGAGTCCTGCTTGGTGGATGTATTGAGTGTTCTTGAGCTCTTGAACTAGCTACGGGTCCTGCGTGGTTCGAAAGAGCCGAATCCTTTTCCTGCATGCTACGGGCCTCCTTTTATAGGCGAAGGGGCTGCCACAGTGGCACACAGGAGGTGGAAAGGCCTACAGTGTTGCGAGCTTATCGCCCGTATTACAGGACAAGATGCATTTAATGCATGGCTTAGGTGTCCCTCACTTTATCGGGGACGGGGGCGAGGCCCGTCCTGTCCGTCGCCGCTCCTCCTCGCTTCGACACGCGCCCTGGCCAGCGATGCATGCGGTGCCATGTAGGCAGGCAAGCAGCTGAGGTGGCTCGGTGGTGGAGCCTCCACGATGATCTACATGCTGCCACGTAGGTGCATGCTGAGTTGGCCTGGAAGCTTTGTGTTTCCACGCAGGTGCATGCCCAGTTGGTTGGGCTGGCAACTGCATGCGAACGTCGGCGGGGAGTTGGTTGGTGCGGGCCTGGCAGTGGCCCTGTTGTCGCCTCTGGCAAGGGTCTTGTCGGGTGGCCCGGCCAGGGTCTTGCCGGGTGGCCCGGCAAGGGTCCTGCCATGGAGCACTGGCGTCCCCAGCAAGGATCTTGCCGGGGGTCTTGTGGATTCCTTCGGTAAGGATCTTGGTGCGGATTGTTGCTTTCCAATATTCATCTGATCTTGAGCATTCTATGTCTTCACAAAGATCTGCATGCCACCATGGAGGTGCCTCCCGAGCCCCGGTCCAACATGGTTGCTGGCGTTGGAGACCATGGCTCGAGGGTGGCCCGCTCTGCTGGTGTGGACGAGCTGCCCCGGCAAAGGGCTTGCCGGGGCTGCGGAGGCTACCCCCGGCAAGGGCCTTGCCATGGAAACCTGCTTCGCCCATCTGCACTTTGTGGCCTTGGTCCTTGATGTTGCCTTGTTTGTCTCAAGGTTTTGGCTTCTCTCCGGCTTCCCTCCTCCGCCCTGCTATGCGTGGCCGTGGCGCGTGGCTCTGACTGCCCGTGCACAAGTAAAGTGGTCAAAAGGAGAGCCCCTACTTTTGTGCACCGACAGGAGCCCCCGGGCTTGGGCCATACATAAGCGCAACACATTGTTGGGCCAGGCCCAGAGCGGTGCGCGGGCAGGCGGGGCAGATTTTACCGCAGTAACTGATCTGTCCGCTGCGCTTCCCCATGACTTGCGTTGGATGCGCGACGTGGGGGTCGTGCGCGCGCATGATGGAAGAATGCTGGCGTCATCCGGTGGTGGACAGTAAAGAGGCGGCTTGCATGTCTCTTCGAGAACGCAGGGCCGCTGCTCATTTACTGCCCTCACTTGGGAACCGTCGCTCCACGCGTTCCACTGTGCCCATCCCTTGCGCCACGTTCGCTGCTTGCACGATGCAGAGGGAATGACAGGCGCGCGGGATGTGGGAAGTCGTGCGAGTGCATGGGTTGATTTCCACCCGCGTTCAATGGAGCGGGGAGGGCAGTCGATGGCCCCGCTTGCTATCACTTCAATGGGCCGGATTGGCCGAGAGAGGGCGGCCGAGCCTCTCCCCCGCCCCTATATAAAGAGGGGAGCGGGAGGGACATCGCTGTTGTGGATCGTTGCAGAAAATAAAAAATTCTACGCATCACCAAGATCAATCTATGGAGTCATCTAGCAACGAGAGAGAGAGGAGTGCATCTACATACCCTTGTAGATCGCGAGCGGAAGCGTTCGAGAGAACGGGGATGATGGAGTCGTACTCGTCGTGATCCAAATCATCGATGATCCTAGCGCTGAACGGACGGCACCTCCATGTTCAACACACGTACGGAGCGGTGACGTCTCCTCCTTCTTGATCCAGCAAGGGGGAAGGAGAGGTTGAGGAAGAGAGCTCCAACAGCAGCACGACGGCGTGGTGGTGATGGAGTAGCAGTACTCCGACAGGGCTTCGCCAAGCTCTTAACGGAGGAGGAGAGGTGTTGGGGAGGCGAGGGGCTGCGCCTTGGATGTGGTGTGCAGCCCTCCCCACGCCCCTCTATTTATAGGGGAAGGGGGAAGGGGGCTGGCCCCCTCTAGATGAGATCTAGAGGGGGGGGGCAGCCAAGGGGAGGGGGCTTGCCCCCCAAGCAAAGGGGGCGCCCCCTCTATGGTTCCCCCCCAACCTTAGGCGCATGGGCCCAAAGGGGGGGATGTGCCCAGCCCTCCAAGGGCTTGTTCCCTTTCCCCCACGACCCATGATGCCCTCCGAGAGAGGTGGCCCCTCCCGGTGGACCCCCGGAACCCCTCCGGTGGCCCTGGTACAATACCGATATGCCCCCAAACTTTTCCGGTGACCGTATGATAACTTCCCATATATAAATCTTCACCTCCGGACCATTCTGGAACTCCTCGTGACGTCCGGGATCTCATCCGGGACTCTAAACAACATTCGGTAATCACATACTAGTCTTCCTAATAACCCTAGCGTCATCGAACCTTAAGTGTGTAGACCCTACGGGTTCGGGAATCACGCAGACATGACCGAGACTGCTCTCCGACCAATGACCAACAGTGGGATCTGGATACCCATGTTGGCTCCCACATGTTCCACGATGATCTCATTGGATGAACCACGATGTCGAGGATTCAAGTAATCCTGTATGCAATTCCCTTTGTCAACCGGTATGTTACTTGCCCGAGATTCGATCATCAGTATCCCAATACCTCGTTCAATCTCCTTATCGGCAAGTCAATTTACTCGTTCCATAATGCATGATCCCGTGACCAACCACTTGGTCACATTGAGCTCATTATGATGATGCATTCCCGAGTGGGCCCAGAGATACCTCTCTGTCATACGGAGTGACAAATCCCGGCCTCGATTCATGCCAACCCAATAGACACTTTTGGAGATACCTGTAGTGTACCTTTATAGCCACCCAGTTAAGTTGTGACGTTTGGTACACCCAAAGCACTCCTACGGTATCCGGGAGTTGCACGATCTCATGGTCTAAGGAAATGATACTTGACATTAGAAAAGCTCTAGCAGACGAACTACACGATCTTGTGCTATGCTTAGGATTGGGTCTTGTCCATCACATCATTCTCCCAATGATGTGATCCCGTCATCAATGACATCCAATGTCCATGGTTAGGAAACCGTAACCATCCATTGATCAACGAGCTAGTCAACTAGAGGCTCACTAGGGACATGTTGTGGTCTATGTATTCACACATGTATTACGATTTCCGGATAACACAATTATAGCATGAACAATAGACAATTATCATGAACAAGGAAATATAATAATAACCATTTTATTATTGCCTCTAGGGCATATTTCCAACAGTCTCCCACTTGCACTAGAGTCAATAATCTAGTTACATTGTGATGAATCGAATACCCATAGAGTTCTGGTGTTGATCATGTTTTGCTTGTGGAAGAGGTTTAGTCAACGGATCTGCGACATTCAGATCCGTATGCACTTTGCAAATATCTATGTCTCCATCTTGAACATTTTCACGTATGGAGTTGAAGCGACGCTTGATGTGCCTTGTCTTCTTGTGAAACCTAGGCTCCTTGGCAAGGGCAATGGCTCCAGTGTTTTCAGAGAAGAGAGTCATCGGCCCCGACACATTGGGAATAACTCCTAGGTCGGTAATGAACTCCTTCATCCAGATTGCTTCATGTGCTGCCTTCGAGGCTGCCATGTATTCCGCTTCACATGTAGATCCCGCCATGACGCTTTGCTTGCAACTACACCAGCTTACTGCCCCACCATTCAAAATATACACGTATCCGGTTTGTGACTCAGAGTCATCCAGATCTGTGTCGAAGCTAGCATCGACGTAACCCTTTACGACGAGCTCTTCGTCACCTCCATAAACGAGAAACATATCCTTAGTCCTTTTCAGGTACTTCAGGATATTCTTGACCGTTGTCCAGTGTTCCATGCCGGGATTACTTTGGTACCTTCCTACCAAACTTACGACAAGGTTTACATCAGGTCTGGTACACAGCATGGCATACATAATAGACCCTATGGCTGAGGCATAGGGGATGCCACCCATCTTTTCTCTATCTTCTGCCGTGGTCGGGCTTTGAGCCGAGCTCAATTTCACACCTTGCAACACAGGCAAGAACCCCTTCTTGGACTGATCCATATTGAACTTCTTCAATATCTTATCAAGGTATGTGCTTTGTGAAAGACCTATGAGGCGCCTCGATCTATCTCTATAGATCTTGATGCCTAATATATAAGCAGCTTCTCCAAGGTCCTTCATTGAAAAACACTTATTCAAGTAGGCCTTAATGCTGTCCAAAAGTTCTATATCATTTCCCATCAAAAGTATGTCATCTACATATAATATGAGAAATGCTACAGAGCTCCCACTCACTTTCTTGTAAACGCAGGCTTCTCCATAAGTCTGCATAAACCCAAACGCTTTGATCATTTCATCAAAGCGAATGTTCCAACTTCGAGATGCTTGCACCATCCCATAGATGGAGCGCTGGAGCTTGCATGCCTTGTTAGCATTCTTAGGATCGACAAAACCTTCCGGTTGCATCATATAAAATTCTTCCTTAAGATAGCCATTAAGGAATGCCGTTTTGATGTCCATTTGCCATATCTCATAATCATAGTATGCGGCAATTGCTAACATGATTTGGACGGACTTTAGCTTCACTACGGGAGAGAAAGTCTCGTCATAGTCAACCCCTTGAACTTGTCGATAACCCTTAGCGACAAGTCGAGCCTTATAGATGGTAACATTACCATCCGCGTCCGTCTTCTTCTTAAAGATCCATTTGTTTTCTATTGCTTGCCGATCATCAGGCAAGTCTATCAAAGTCCATACTTTGTTTTCATACATGGATCCTATCTCAGACTGCATGGCTTCAAGCCATTTGTTGGAATCTGGGCCCGCCATCGCTTCTTCATAGCTCGAAGGTTCACCGTTGTCTAACAACATGATTTACAGGACAGGGTTGCCATACCATTCTGGTGTGGAACATGTCCTTGTGGACCTACGAAGTTCTGTAGTAACTTGATCCAAATTACCTTGATCATCATCATTAACTTCGTCTCCAGTCGGTGTAGGCACCATAGGAACATCTTCCTGAGCTGCGCTACTTACCGGTTCAAGAGGTAGTACTTCATCAACTTCCACTTTCCTCCCATTTACTTCTTTCGAGAGAAACTCTTTCTCCAGAAAGGACCCGTTTTTGGCAGCAAAGATCTTGCCTTCGGATCTGATGTAGAAGGTATACCCAATGGTTTCCTTAGGGTATCCTATGAAGACGCATTTTGCCGACTTGGGTTCGAGCTTTTCAGGTTGAAGTTTCTTGACATAAGCATCGCATCCCCAAACTTTTAGAAACAACGGCTTATGTTTCTTTCCAAACCATAATTCATACGGTGTCGTCTCAACGGATTTAGACAGTGCCCTATTTAAAGTGAATGTAGCTATCTCTAAAGCGTATCCCCAAAATTATAGCGGTAAATCAGTAAGAGACATCATAGACCGCACCATATCCAATAGGGTGCGATTACGACGTTCGGACACACTGTTACGCTGAGGTGTTCCAGGCGGCGTGAGTTGTGAAACAATCCCACATTTCCTTAAGTGCGTACCAAACTCGTGACTTAAATATTCTCCCCCACGATCTGATCGTAAGAACTTTATTTTTCTGTCATGTTGATTCTCTACCTCATTCTGAAATTCCTTGAACTTTTCAAAGGTCTCAGACTTGTGTTTCATCAAGTAGACATACCCATATCTACTTAAGTCATCAGTGAGGGTGAGAACATAACGATAGCCACCGCGAGCCTCAACGCTCATTGGACCGCACACATCAGTATGTATTATTTCCAATAAGTTGGTTGCTCACCCCATTGTTCCGGAGAACGGAGTCTTGGTCATTTTTCCCATGAGGCATGGTTCGCACATGTCAAATGATTCAAAATCAAGAGACTCCAAAAGTCCATCCGCATGGAGCTTCTTCATGCGTTTGACTCCAATTTGACCAAGGCGGCAGTGCCACAGATATGTGGGACTATCATTATCAATCTTACATCTTTTGGTATTCACACTATGGATATGTGTAACATCACGTTCGAGATTCATTAAGAATAAACCATTGACCAGCGGGGCATGACCATAAAACATATCTCTCATATAAATAGAACAACCATTATTCTCGGATTTAAATAAGTAGCCATCTCGTATTAAACGAGATCCATATACAATGTTCATGCTCAAAGCTGGCACTAAATAATAACTATTGAGGCTTAAAATTAATCCCGTAGGTAAATGTAGAGGTAGCGTGCCGATGGCGATCACATCGACCTTGGAACCATTCCCGACGCGCATCGTCACCTCGTCCTTTGCCAGTCTCCGCTTATTCCGTAGCCCTATTTTGAGTTACAAATATGAGCAACCGCACCAGTATCAAATACCCAGGAGCTACTACGAGTACTGGTAAGGTACACATCAATAACATGTATATCACCTATACCTTTGGTGTTGTCGGCCTTCTTGTCCGCTAAGTACTTGGGGCAGTTCCGCTTCTAGTGACCACTTCCCTTGCAATAAAAACACTCAGTCTCAGGCTTGGGTCCATTCTTTGGCTTCTTCCTGGAAACTGGCTTACCCAGCGCGGCAACTCCCTTGCCGTCCTTCTTGAAGTTCTTCTTACCCTTGCCTTTCTTGAAACTAGTGGTTTTATTGACCATCAACACTTGATGTTCCTTTTTGATTTCTACCTCCGCTGATTTCAGCATTGAAAATACCTCAGGAATAGTTTTCACCATCCCCTGCATATTGTACTTCATCACAAAGCTCTTGTAGCTAGGTGGGAGAGACTGAAGGATTCTGTCAATGACCGCCTCATTCGGGAGGTTAATGTCTAGCTGGGACAAGCGGTTGTGCAACCCAGACATTTTGAGTATGTGCTTGCTGACAGAACTATTTTCCTCCATCTTACAACTATAGAACTTGTCGGAGACTTCATATCTCTCGACCTGGGAATGAGCTTTGAAAACCATTTTCAGCTCCTGGAACATCTCATATGCTCTGTGCTGCTCAAAACGCTTTTGGAGCCCCGGTTCTAAGCTGTAAAGCATGCCGCACTGAACGAGGGAGTAATCATCAACACCCGACTGCCAAGCATTCATAACGTCTTGGTTCGCTGGGGCGGGTGCGTCACCTAGCGGTGCTTCTAGGACATATGCTTTCTTGGCAGCTATGAGGATGATCCTGAAGTTCCGGACCCATTCCGTATAGTTGCTACCATCGTCTTTCAGCTTGGTTTTCTCTAGGAATGCGTTGAAGTTGAGGTTTACATGAGCGTTGGTCATTTGATCTACAAGACATTTTGCAAAAGTTTTTAGACTAAGTTCATGATTATTAAGTTCATCTAATCACATTATTTAATGAACTCCCACTCAGATAGACATCCCTCTAATCATGTAAGTGATACATGATCCGAGTCAACTAGGCCATGTCCGATCATCACGTGAGACGACTAGTCATCATCGGTGAACATCTTCATGTTGATCGTATCTTCTATACGACTCATGTTTGACCTTTTGGTCTCTTGTGTTCCGAGGCCATGTCTGTACATGCTAGGCTCGTCAAGTCAACCTAATTGTTTTGCATGTGTAAATCTGGCTTACACCCGTTGTATGTGAACGTTAGAATCTATCACACCTGATCATCACGTGGTGCTTCGAAACAATGAACTTTCGCAATGGCTCACAGTTAGGGGAAACACTTTCTTGAAATTATTATGAGGGATCATCTTATTTACTTCCGTCGTTCTAAGCAAATAAGATGCAAAAACATGATAAATATCACATGCAATCAAATAGTGACATGATATGGCCAATATCATTTTGCTCCATTTGATCTCCATCTTCGGGGCACCATGACCATCATCGCCACCGGCATGACACCATGATCTCCATCATCGTGTATCCATGAAGTTGTCTCGCCAACTATTACTTCTACTACAATGGTTAACCGTTTAGCAATGAAGTAAAGTAATTACATGGCATTATTCAGTGACACGCAGGTCATACAATAAATAAAGACAACTCCTATGGCTCCTGCCGGTTGTCATACTCATCGACATGCAAGTCGTGATTCCTATTACAAGAACATGATCAATCTCATACATCACATATATTCCATTCATCACATCCTTTTTGGCCATATCACATAACAAGGCATATGCTGCAAAAACAAGTTAGATGTCCTCTAATTGTTGTTGCATGTTTTTACGTGGCTGCATTGCGGTTCTAGCAAGAACGTTTCTTACCTACGCCAAAACCACAACGTGATATGCCAATTTCTATTTACCCTTCATAAGGACCCTTTTCATCGAATCCAATCCGACTAAGGTGGGAGAGACAGACACCCGCTAGCCACCTTATGCAACTAGTGCATGTCAGTCGGTGGAACCTGTCTCACGTAAGCGTATGTGTAAGGTCGGTCCGGGCCGCTTCATCCCACGATGCCATCGAAACAAGATAAGACTAGTAGTGGCAAGTAAATTGACAAAATCTACGCCCACAACAAAATTGTGTTCTACTCGTGCATAGAAACTACGCATAAACCTAGCTCTGATAACACTGTTGGGGATCGTTGCAGAAAATAAAAAAAATCTACGCATCAGCAAGATCAATCTATGGAGTCATCTAGCAACGAGAGAGAGGAGTGCATCTACATACCCTTGTAGATCGCGAGCAGAAGCGTTCAAGCGAACGGGGATGATGGAGTCGTACTCTCGTGATCCAAATCACCGATGATCCTAGCGCCGAATGGACGGCACCTCCGTGTTCAACACACATACGGAGCGGTGACGTCTCCTCCTTCTTGATCCAGCAAGGGGGAAGGAGAGGTTGAGGAAGAGAGCTCCAACAGCAGCACGACAGCGTGGTGGTGATGGAGTGGCAGTACTCCGACAGGGCTTCGCCAAGCTCTTAACGGATGAGGAAAGGTGTTGGGGAGGGGAGGGGCTGCGCCTTGGATGTGGTGTGCAGCCCTCCCCTCGCCCCTCTATTTATAGGGGAAGGGGGAAGGGGGCCAGCCCCCTCTAGATGAGATCTAGAGGGGGGGGGGCGGCCAAGGGAAGGGGGCTTGCCCCCCAAGCAAAGGGGGCGCCCCCTCTAGGGTTCCCCTCCAACCTTAGGCGCATGGGCCCAAAGGGGGGGATGCGCCCAGCCCTCCAAGGGCTGGTTCCCTTTCCCCCACGTCCCATGAGGCCCTCCGAGAGAGGTGTCCCTTCCCGGTGGACCCCCGGAACCCCTCCGGTGGCCCCGGTACAAAACCGATATGCCCCTGAACTTTTCCGGTGACCGTATGATAACTTCCCGTATATAAATATTCACCTCCGGACCATTTCGGAACTCCTCGTGACGTCCTGGATCTCATCAGGAACTCTGAACAACATTCAGTAATCACATACAAGTCTTCCTAATAACCCTAGCGTCATCGAACCTTAAGTGTGTAGACCCTACGGGTTCGGGAATCACGCAGACATGACCGAGACTGCTCTCCAGCCAATAACCAACAGCGGGATCTGGGTACCCATGTTGGCTCCCACATGTTCCACGATGATCTCATCGGATGAACCATGACATCGAGGATTCAAGTAATCCCATAAGCAATTCCCTTTGTCAACCGGTACGTTACTTGCCCGATCGTCGGTATCCCAATACCTCGTTCAATCTCGTTACCGGCAAGTCAATTTACTCGTTCCATAATGCATGATCCCGTGACCAACCACTTGGTCACATTGAGTTCATTATGATGATGCATTCCCGAGTGGGCCCAGAGATACCTCTCCGTCATACGGAGTGACAAATCCCGGTTGAAAGCACAAGTGCTCCCTAGGTGGTTTTGGTAATTAATGTCAACATATCTCTTGTTGGACTAACACTTTTATCTAGTATGTTTCAGATAAGTTCAACAATGGAGTGGCATGGACTAAAGGATGTGGGAACTCCTTGAAGATGCTAAGGACAAAGGATTGGCTCAAGCTTCAAGCTCAAGACTCTTCATTTTATATTTTAGTGATCCAAGATCACGTTGAGTCTATAGGAAAAGCCAATACTATCAAGGAGGGATGAGGTGTTGCTTAATGAGCCTCTTGCTTCATGTCCTTAGTGATATGCTCCAAAACCCTCAACTACTTTCCCACTTCCACAAATGACCTAAACCTAAAGCCAAAATCGGTCACACCGATTCTTCCTATCCGGCGCCACCGATTCCAAAAGTCATAGCCACTACCACAAACCCTAAGCAAATTGGTCTTACCTATAGGGATCTCGGTCTCACCGAGATGGGATTGTAATCTCTCTGTGTGTGTCCATTATCAAAATCGGTCTCACCGAGTTTGAGCAATCGGTACTACCGAGATTACAATGCAAACTCTCTGGTTAACTTATTACCAAAATCGGTCTCACCGAGTTTGTGTAATCAGTCAAACCGAGTTCGCCTGACCAACTCTTTGGAAAGCTTATTACCAAAATCGGTCTCACCGAGTTTGTGTAATCGGTCTTACCGAGATTACGTTATGCCCTAACCGTAACCAAATCGGTCTCACCAAGTTGCATTTCGGTCCCACTGAAAACCCTAACGGTCACATTGTTTGCTAAATCGGTCTGACCGAGTTTAACGATTCGGTCCCACCGAGTTTGGTAGATTGTGTGTAACGGTTAGATTTTGTGTGGAGGCTATATATACCCCTCCACCTCCACTTCATTCATGGAGAGAGCCATCAGACTGAACCTACACTTCCAGCATACATTTTCTGAGAGAGGACTACCTAGTCATGTGTTGAGGCCAAGATATTCCATTCCTACCATATGAATCTTGATCTCTAGCCTTCCCCAAGTTGCTTTCCACTCAAATCTTCTTTCCACCAGATCCAAAACCTATGAGAGAGAGTTGAGTGTTGGGGAGACTATCATTTGAAGCACAAGAGCAAGGAGTTCATCATCAACGCACCATTTGTTACTTCTTGGATAGTGGTGTCTCCTAGATTGGCTAGGTGTCACTTGGGAGCCTCCGACAAGATTGTGGAGTTGAACCAAGGAGTTTGTAAGGGCAAGGAGATCGCCTACTTCGTGAAGATCTACCGCTAGTGAGGCAAGTCCTTCGTGGGCGACGGCCATGGTGGGATAGACAAGGTTGCTTCTTCGTGGACCCTTCGTGGGTGGAGCCCTCCGTGGACTCGCGCAACCGTTACCCTTCGTGGGTTGAAGTCTCCATCAACGTGGATGTACAATAGCACCACCTATCGGAACCACGCCAAAAACATCCGTGTCTCCAATTGCGTTTGAATCCTCCAAACCCTTCCTTTTACTTTCTTGCAAGTTGCATGCTTTACTTTCCGCTGCTCATAAACTCTTTGCATGCTTGCTTGATATGTATTGTGAATGTTAAACTTGTGCCTAATCTCCACTTAAACTAAAGGAAACTTAAAAACTGCAACTTTGGTACTTAGTGTCTAATCACCCCCCTCTAGACACCTCTTCTCAATGTCCTACAAGTGGTATCAAAGCATTGGTCTCCATTGCTTTGGTTTAATCACCATTGGAGGAAGATGGATGAGTCTATTTTGGGGAGTCTTAGACATAGAGTGCCTATTCTTGATGGAGAGTATTTTCATGAGTGGAAAAATGAGATGCTTGTAATTTTCAATCAATATCATTTGAACAAGTACATTGCTAGCCCTTGTGCACCTTATGTTGATCCTATGCATCCTACCCATGATGAGTCAATTGACATGATTAGTAATCTTAGAACTGCCGAACTTATCATTAGAGGATTGCCTAGAAACTTGATTGGATGTTTGCCTACCTTTAAGTGTGCCTACACTATATGGAAATTTCTTGAGGAATGATTTCCAGATTATTCCTTGAAAAATCTTGATGAAATTCTCCATAAGTCTATTGCTTTGAGTAAGATGAATACTAGTGATCCTATGTTTGGTGATCGTCTATTTGAGCTTACAAACCTTATGCGTGCCAAAGGAAATGTTGGGATTATTAGTGATATTATTTCCGAAGCTATAAAAATTCATAAGCAAGATCATTGTCAAACTCATTCTAATGAATTACCCTCTCTAGGACTTGATCCTGTTGGGGAACGTAGTAATTTCAAGAAATTTCCTACGCACACGCAAGATCATGGTGATGCATAGCAACGAGAGGGGAGAGTGTTGTCCACGTACCCTCGTAGACTGTAAGCGGAAGCGTTATAACAACGCGGTTGATGTAGTCGTACGTCTTCACAGCCCGACCGATCAAGCACCGAAACTACGGCACCTCCGAGTTCTAGCACACGTTCAGCTCGATGACGTCCCTCGAACTCCGATCCAGCCGAGTGTCGAGGGAGAGTTCCGTCAGCATGACGGTGTGGTGACGATCTTGATGCTCTACCGACACAGGGCTTGCCTAAGCACCACTACGATATTATCGAGGTGGATTATGGTGGAGGTGGGCACCGCACACGGCTAAGAGATCCAAGGGATCAATTGTTGTTGTGCCTAGAGGTGCCCCCTGCCCCCGTATATAAAGGAGCAAGGGGGGAGGGGGCGGCCGGCCTAGGAGGGGGCGCGCCAAGGGGAGTCCTACTCCCACCGGGAGTAGGACTCCCTCCTTCCTTGTTGGAGTAGGAGAAGGGGAAAGAGGTGAAGAGGAAGCAGGAAAAGGGGGCTGCGCCCCTTGTCCAATTCGGACCAGAGGGGGGGCGCAAGACTCCTTCCTTTTGGCCTCTCTCCTCTATTCCCGTATGGCCCAATAAGGCCCATATACTCCCCGGCGAATTCCCGTAACTCTCCGGTACTCCGAAAAATACCCGAATCACTCGGAACCTTTCCGATGTCCGAATATAGTCATCCAATATATCGATCTTTACGTCTCGACCATTTTGAGACTCCTCGTCATGTCCCCGATCTCATCCAGGACTCCGAACTCCTTCGGTACATCAAAACTCGTTTTCGGTCAATAACCAATAGCGGAACCTGGATGCTCATATTGGCTCCTACATATTCTACGAAGATCTTTATCGGTCAAACCGCATAACAACATACGTTGTTCCCTTTGTTATCGGTATGTTACTTGCCCGAGATTCGATCGTCGGTATCTCAATACCTAGTTCAATCTCGTTACCGGCAAGTCTCTTTACTCGTTCCGTAATACATCATCTCACAACTAACTCATTAGTTGCAATGCTTGCAAGGCTTAAGTGATGTGCATTACCGAGAGGGCCCAGAGATACCTCTCCGACAATCGGAGTGACAAATCCTAATCTCGAAATACGCCAACCCAACATGTACCTCTGGAGACACCTGTAGAGCTCCTTTATAATCACCCAGTTACGTTGTGACGTTTGGTAGCACACAAAGTGTTCCTCTGGTAAACGGGAGTTGCATAATCTCATAGTCATAGGAACATGTATAAGTCATGAAGAAAGCAATAGCAACATACTAGATCAAGTGCTAAGCTAACGGAATGGGTCAAGTCAATCACATCGTTCTCCTAATGATGTGATCCTGTTAATCAAATGACAACACATGTCTATGGTTAGGAAACATAACCATTTTTGATCAACAAGCTAGTCAACTAGAGGCATACTAGTGACACTCTGTTTGTCTATGTATTCACACATGTATTATGTTTCTGGTTAATACAATTCTAGCATGAATAATAAACATTTATCATGATATAAGGAAATAAATAATAACTTTATTATTGCCTCTAGGGCATATTTCCTTTAGATCCACCACGTGACGATGTTGAACATGGATACTATGATGAGGATGATGATAGTGACTTCGATCTTGATGATGCAATGGTGGTCTTATGGCAAATCTTCGGGGATATATGTCAGGAGGAAAGGAATGGGTTCTTGATAGTGGATGTATCGATCACATGACCGGATATAAAGACATGTTTCATGAGCTTGCTGATAATGATAGTCCTCGAAAGTATGTCACTTTCGGTGACAACTCAAAGGGTAAGGTGGTTGGCCTTGGTAAGGTGGCCATATCACATGATAGCTCCATACAAAATGTTATGCTCGTTGAATCTCTTGGATACAACTTACTTTCAGTATCTAGACTTGTTGATTTCGGTTTCAATGTCTTATTTACTGAAGTTGATTGCCAAGTGTTTCGTCGAGACAATCATAAAATGGTCTTTACCGGTGTGCGTAGAGGTGATCTATACATTGTTGATTTCACTAAAAAGGCTCAACCAAAAACTTGCTTCATTTCTAAATCCTCAAAAGGTTGGTTATGGCATAGACGATTAGGTCATGTTGGTGTGCGAAACCTTGACAAGCTTATAAAAGTAAATCATATCCTTGGAGTTAACGATGTCACATTTGATAAGGATAGACTTTGCAGTGCTTGTCAGGCAGGTAAACAGGTTGGAGGAAGGCATCCCATGAAGAACATCATGACCACAAGGAGGCCACTCGAGCTGCTTCACATGGATCTTTTCGGTCCCAACTCTTACAAGAGTCTCGGTGGACATTCTTTTGGTCTAGTTATAGTTGATGATTTTTCAAGATTTACGTGGGTGTTCTTTCTCGATGATAAATCGCAGGTCCAAAAGATCTTCAAAAACTTCGCTAGGAAGGCCCAAAATCAATTTGAAGTGAAGATCAAGAAGGTTCGCAGCGACAACGGAACGGAGTTCAAGAACGCAATTGTGGACACCTTTCTTGACGAAGAAGGGATTTCACACGAGTTCTCGGCTACGTACACACCTCAACAAAACGGAGTTGTTGAGAGGAAGAACCGGACGCTCATCGAAATGGCGAGAATGATGCTTGATGAGTATAAGATGCTGAAGCACTTTTGGGCAGAAGCGGTCGAGACAACTTGTCATGCAACAAATCGCTTGTACAAAGTGCTACATTCTTGATAAGCATCGTCGCTCTAAATTTGCTCCTAAATCTCATGAAGGTTTCCTACTAGGTTATGGCTCAAACTCTCACACTTACCGTGTCTACAACAATTTCACCCGAAAGGTTGAAGAGACGGTAGATGTGAAGTTTGATGAATCTAACGGCTCGCAAGTAGAGCAATTGCCAATTGATGTAGGAGACAAAGATCCTTCGGAAGCAATTCAAGACTTGGCTATTGGCAAGGTTCGTCCAATGGAGGTGAAGGAGAGTACCTCGCCCGACCAAGTGGAAGCTTCTACTTCACGACAAGGTGAACCAAGAGTTGACACGGAAGCATCCACAAGTGGGACACACCAAGATGAAGAAAACGAGGAAGTGCATCAAGATGAACGTCAACAACCTCCTTCTATACCACGACAAGAGAACGACAATGCCAACAATGAAGAAGGCCAAGAAGAAGGACAAGATGAAGAATATGTTCAACCAAGGCCCAAGCAAAAGCTGACATGAGTTCGAGCAAGAATTGCTAAATACCATCCCGTCAGGCAAATCTACAATGATATCCAAACCGGGAGAATCACTCGCTCTAAAACTCGTTTAGCTAACTTTTGTGAACACTATTCATTCATCTCTAGCATTGAACCTATGAAGGTTGAAGAAGCATTGGAAGATCCAGATTGGATAAATGCCATGCATGAAGAGCTACACAACTTTGAGAGAAATCAAGTTTGGACATTGGTTGAGAACCCCGACAACAACCACAACATCATCGGTACCAAATGGGTGTTTCGCAACAAGCAAGATGAAGATGGACAAGTAGTTCGCAACAAAGCACGTCTCGTCGCCCAAGGCTACACACAAGTCGAAGCTATGGACTATGGTGAGACTTATGCTCCCGTTGCTAGACTTGAGTCCATTCGCATCTTACTTGCCTATTCTAATCACCATGATATCACCTTATACCAAATGGACATTAAAAGTGCTTTTCTAAATGGTGAAATAGAGGAGGAAGTTTATGTTAAACAACTTCCCGGCTTTGTTAATCCTAAGAAACCTGATCATGTTTAAAAACTTTACAAAGCTCTTTATGGTCTTAAACAAGCTCCTAGAGCGTGGTATAAATGCTTGACCAAGTTCCTTATTGAAAAAGGCTTTGAAATTGGGAAAATTGATTCTACTCTTTTTACTAAAAGGGTTAATGGAGAACTATTTGTGTGCCAAATCTATGTTGATGATATTATATTTGGTTTGACTAACCCTCATTTTAGTGAAAAGTTTGGGAAGCTAATGTCGGAGAAGTTTGAGATGTCTATGATGAGTGAACTCAAATTCTTACTTGGGTTGAAAATAAAGAAAACTAAGGAAGGTACCTTTGTTTCTCAAATGAAGTACACCAAGGACTTATTCAAGAAGTTCAATATGCAAGAATGCAAAGGTATGTCTACACCCATGCCTATTAGTGTACATCTTGATTTGACCAAAGACAGTGAACCGGTTGATCAAAAGGTTTATCGCTCTATGATTGGTTCATTGTTATATCTATGTGCTTCACGTCCCGATATCATGCTAAGTGTGTGCATATGTGCACGATATCAAGCTGCTCCTAAAGAATGTCATCTTAAGGCCGTGAAAAGGATAGTGAGATACTTAATCCATACACCAAACTTTGGCATTTGGTATCCTAAGAGGGCCTGTTTCGATCTTGTTGGCTATTCCGACTCGGACTATGCCGGAGACAAGGTTGATAGAAAGTCCACTTCGGGTACTTGTCAATTTCTTGGTAGATCTCTTGTGTCTTGGTCCTCCAAGAAACAAAACTCGGTATCCTTATCCACCGCCGAAGCTGAATATATTGCTGCTGGTTCATGTTGTGCTCAGTTACTTTGGATGACCCAAACTCTTAAAGATTATGGGATATATGTGAGACATGTTCCATTGCTTTGTGACAATGAAAGTGCTATCAAAATTGGTCATAATCCTGTGCAACATTCTCGAACTAAGCATATTGAAGTTCGTCATCATTTCATTCGAGATCATGTTGCTAAGGGTGACACTGATCTTAAGCATGTTCGCACCGAAAAGCAATTAGCAGATATATTCACTAAACCTCTTGATGAGAAAGTGTTTTGTAGGTTAAGAGGAGAATTGAACATCATTGATGCTTCAAACTTGGAGTAGAAACTCCATGGGATACATGCAAGACATGAGCTTATGACTAATCCCTGATATTTCTCTTATGATGAAAATCTTATGTCTTGGATATATTTGTATCTTGCATGTCATCTAATCCATGTAGGTACTTGGTGGAATCAAATTCCATGAGATTGTAATCTACTCACATCTTGAGCAATCTCTACATCACCAAGTCTCTACACTATGGTGGTTGAAGACAAGGAAGCACGAAACCATTCAAACATATCCTTTGACAAATTCTATGTTGAGCTTCATGATTGTCATTTTTTGGATACACAAGTGCTCTTCCTTGCAAGAACTAACCCATGTAGGTAGATGGACTTAAATTCCAAGTGGTGCTCCAAATTCTTGATGAGCTACATCAACCTTGAGCAACTCACACAAGTCCAACTACATGGACAACACCACCAACCAAGGTATGTTATTCCATCTTAGAGAAGCTTTACTCCAAGTAATGAGCTAAAGCAACTCGACAAGATGCGAATACATCAAGATGCTTAAACGAAAAATGGCAACCCCATTTTGAGCTTAAAAGATGAGTATGACCTATGATCAAGTGATCTCACTTGACTCCTAAGTCAATATACTCTAACATAGGTGACCTTGTCACCGACCATCTCTAGATGAAGTTCTCTTGTGTTCTTTTCTGTGCGTTTTGCATTTGTCACATGCATATTTGTTTCCCCTTTCAAAAAAAACTTCATCTAGATTTCTTTCTGTTTGCTCTGCATTTTCTGCATCAAATTCATTGCACATCTTTCAATAAATTCCTTGCAAATCTTTGTGAGATCTTACTAGTCTAAGTGAGCTGAGGTGACAAGTGTTTTCTCTGAGATGAACTCGGTTTCACCAATTTTTTATTTTTGGTCCAACCGAATCCTTTCGGTACAACCGAAGCGTACCACTCGGTGCCACCGATTTCACATCAGGAAAATAGTTTGCCACATATTCTATGTGTCTTTTGATCCAGCTCCACTCAATGAATCTTGTCCTCTACAAGCATCACATTTTTATCATTGCTTTGTGCTATGTCTCAAGGACCAAACCCATTAGACAGATTCCAGAAGACCCTTCTTGGAAATTGATATCAAAGAGGGAGAGAGAGAACATCAAAGCTTATCATTTGGAAAAAGATCCTCAAGGGGGAGAGAGATCCTCAAGGGGAGAGAGATCTCCAGGGGGAGAGAATACTTAAGTAGAAAGTATTTCTCAAGGATCCCAGATGCTTGGTGTTCAAGAGGAGAGATGCTCACATGTCTTCTTGAGGGGAGAGACATGTTCATATGATCTGTTGTGCTTATTTGCATTAGCATACATCAGATCTGATCATCATTCATATTTTTCAGCTCTGATTTTCTATTCCCTATCTTCTCCCAGTATCCCATGCTAGATTCAGGGGGAGCAAGATATCTAAGGAAAATAAATCATTTAAATTCATTGCATATCTTTACTCTTGGGGACATGTCTAATCCAATGTGGTACTTAGTACTCACTCTCTACATGTCATCCCAGTCTTGGTATTCTTGTGGTTTCTTTCGTTTGCTCTGGCTAGTAGATGTATCTGTGTTATCTAACCTTGTTTACGCAGGTTCATTTCATCCTAAGCCAACTCAAGACTACAAGGTAAGTATATGCATCACGATCATGTGTATGAGGAATTCTTGCTGATGCACATACTGTTTGCAAGAAGGACTGATGAGCATGAAGGTATTTTCTTTAATATTCTTTGCTCTGATGCATATGGCCAAGATACATGTAACACATTGCCTGCTCTATCATGGTTATGCTCTCACATGCTTCTATATTCCATATTCACATGGTTTCATACATGTAGGGGGGGCCTATGTTAGTTACCTATCTTTCCAAAGCTTTACTTGCTATTCTTTATATCTTTATCTAAAGCTTTGATGTATGTTGTCATCAATTACCAAAAAGGGGGAGACTGAAAGCACAAGTGCTCCCTAGGTGGTTTTGGTAATTAATGTCAACATATCTCTTGTTGGACTAACACTTTTATCTAGTATGTTTCAGATAAGTTCAACAATGGAGTGGCATGGACTAAAGGATGTGGGAACTCCTTGAAGATGCTAAGGACAAAGGATTGGCTCAAGCTTCAAGCTCAAGACTCTTCATTTTATATATTAGTGATCCAAGATCACATTGAGTCTATAGGAAAAGCCAATACTATCAAGGAGGGATGAGGTGTTGCTTAATGAGCCTCTTGCTTCATGTGCCTAGTGATATGCTCCAAAACCCTCAACTACTTTCCCACTTCCACAAATGACCTAAACCTAAAGCCGAAATCGGTCACACGATTCTTCCTATCTGGCACCACCTATTCCAAGTCATAGCCATTGCCACAAACCCTAAGCAAATCGGTCTTACCGATAGGGATCTCGGTCTCACCGAGATGGGATTGTAATCTCTCTGTGTATGTCCATTATCAAAATCGGTCTCACCGAGTTTGAGCAATCGGTACTACCGAGATTACTATGCAAACTCTCTGGTTAACTTATTACCAAAATCGGTCTCACCGAGTTTGTGTAATCGGTCAAACCGAGTTTGCCTGACCAACTCTCTGGAAAGCTTATTACCAAAATCGGTCTCACCGAGTTTGTGTAATCGGTCTTACCGAGATTACGTTATGCCCTAACCCTAACCGAATCGGTCTCACCGAGTTGCATTTCGGTCCCACCGAAAACCCTAACGGTCACATTGTTTGCTAAATTGGTCTGACCGAGTTTAACGATTCGGTCCCACCGAGTTTGGTAGATTGTGTGTAACGGTTAGATTTTGTGTGGAGGCTATATATACCCCTCCACCTCCTCTTCATTCGTGGAGAGAGCTCAGACTGAACCTACACTTCCAGCATACATTTTCTGAGAGAGAACTACCTACTCATGTGTTGAGGCCAAGATATTCCATTCCTACCATATGAATCTTGATCTCTAGCCTTCCCCAAGTTGCTTTCCACTCAAATCTTCTTTCCACCAGATCCAAAACCTATGAGAGAGAGTTGAGTGTTGGGGAGACTATCATTTGAAGCACAAGAGCAAGGAGTTCATCATCAATGCACCATTTGTTACTTCTTGGAGAGTGGTGTCTCCTAGATTGGCTAGGTGTCACTTGGGAGCCTCCGACAAGATTGTGGAGTTGAACCAAGGAGTTTGTAAGGGCAAGGAGATCACCTACTTCGTGAAGATCTACCGCTAGTGAGGCAAGTCCTTCGTGGGCGACGGCCATGGTGGGATAGACAAGGTTGCTTCTTCGTGGACCCTTCGTGGGTGGAGCCCTCCGTGGACTCGCGCAACCGTTACCCTTCGTGGGTTGAAGTCTCCATCAACGTGGATGTACAATAGCACCACCTATCGGAACCACGCCAAAAACATCCGTGTCTCCAATTGCGTTTGAATCCTCCAAACCCTTCCTTTTACTTTCTTGCAAGTTGCATGCTTTACTTTCCGCTGCTCATAAACTCTTTGCATGCTTGCTTGATATGTATTGTGAATGTTAAACTTGTGCCTAATCTCCACTTAAACTAAAGGAAACTTAAAAACTGCAACTTTGGTACTTAGTGTCTAATCACCCCCCTCTAGACACCTCTTCTCAAGGTCCTACACCGGTCTCGATTCATGCCAACCCAACAGATACTTTCGGAGATACCTGTAGTGTACCTTTATAGCCACCCAGTTACGTTGTGACGTTTGGTACACTCAAAGCACTCCTACGGTATCCGGGAGTTGCACAATCTCATGGTCTAAGGAAATGATACTTGACATTAGAAAAGCTCTAGCAGACGAACTACCCGATCTTGTGCTATACTTAGGATTGGGTCTTGTCCATCACATCATTCTCCCAATGATGTGATCCCTTCATCAATGACATCCAATGTCCATGGTCAGGAAACCGTAACCATCCATTGATCAACGAGCTAGTCAACTAGAGGCTCACTAGGGACATGTTGTGGTCTATGTATTCACACATGTATTACGATTTCCGGATAACACAATTATAGCATGAACAATAGACAATTATCATGAACAAGGAAATATAATAATAACCATTTTATTATTGCCTCTAGGGCATATTTCCAACAGGCGCCTCTCAATCCTTCGTCATCCGCCTCTCTCCATCTCTGCTTCTTCCTTTCTTCTTCCATGGCGAGGGGGCGTGGTGATGCTTCATCGGTGGCGGCGAGGGTCTCGTCTCGACAATGCATCGCCCCTCCCCAAGAGCTCGTAGTGGCGGAGCCGGCTGCATGAGGGATGGGGAGGGGGCGAGGTCGAGGCCGTCATGGCGCTCGAGGGAGAGGAGGACGGGGTGGCAGATCGGCCTCGCCTCCGCCAGCGGCCCCTCCTCTGGTGGAGGGCCACGTCAGGGACAACCCTCGCGAGTTCTTCGTCAGGCTGCGCCAGCCACCGCGTCGTCGTCTTCGCCTCCCGACTCCATTTGTGCGGGAGATGGAGCTGGTCCGCCGCAGGCGTTGCGGCTGCATATGAGGGGTTGCGGGAACAGTGACACGTGGACCGATGTCGAGTTCCCCGCCCCTCACGTCATGTATCTCCGCCGAGGGTGGAAGACCTTCGCTCGGTTTCACAGCTTGACGGAGGGGCTCACTCTCCATTTCAAACTAATGGAGGGTGGCCTCCTCTTTGTCAAGATCTTTGGGCACCTCGGGACTCGTGTGAGGTGCTGTGTGGAGAGCACTTTTCACGATGAATATTCCTCCTCAAGCGAGAGCTGCGAGGAAGACAATGGCGGTGACGATGAGGACAGCGGCCGGCAGGATGACGGGTCCGACTAGGCATAGGGCACCACTCCGGGTGGCACCGATGACCCCATCATCCGTGTCGCCGACTCCTTGAACTTCTCGGGGTCGTCTCCTTGGGCGGCTGGCGTGGGAGGCCGCGGTAGAGGAAGAGGGCGGGCGGCTAGGTCGTCAAGTTGGAGTACACGGGCACCGACGCCTTCGTCGCGTATTGACGTCCTGCCGCCTCATCTTTGAGCTCTTCCTCCGGCGCCGCCATCACCATCCATCCTTTGGACGGCCACCGAGATGTTTCCTTGGTGTCTTCTACCACCCGTAGCTTGCCTAGGCGCCCCTTTTGCCCTTCTACTTTCTTTTTTCATTTCCTGAGGAGAGGGACAAGAAAGGGATTACGAGCATCTTATCTCTTTTTAGTCTTGTAAGCCTTCGGGCCTTTGTTAACTTTAGAACTTGTAATCCCCTTGCTCATGTTTTTCATTTCGTATGAACTGTACCTGTATGGGATGTTTCTTAATGAAAACGGGATATTTGCCGGGTTTTTCGTTCACGGGTGGAACCCACGACAAGGAGTGAATCCTTGTTATTTAAGACAAACTTTTTTCGCCCAGCAACAGGCCTTGTCGTCCCCCACTTCGCTCGACCTTTCTCATGCCCTTGGTGGAGGCAGGGATGAGGTGGGTTTAGGCTCCTCATTCCTCTTCTTTGCTGCCGTGGCTACGACCAAATTCAGACCCAGGGGATAATCCTTGGGTGCCAAAAAAGGGGAGCACGGTAGCTTAGAAATAAAACGAGGTTTCACGTATCCCAGTCCATAACAAAATGCATGCTAGAGGATAGAGAACTTATCTGGATCTGCAGCCCCCGGCAACCTTGTCTTGCCGCGGATGGATCCTTGTCCTTGCACCCCCCGGCAACTTTGGCTTGCTGGGGCCCGGGGCGCCGGTCTGTCCCCCTTCTCCCAAAATAGCTCGGCAAGAATACTTATATGCCCTGCGAACCAAAGAAGATAGAGAAGAATAGAGAGACGCGCACTCGACCTCTAAGCTAGGGGTTAGCCGTCGCTAAGCACTATCAACCCTAACCAAGGAAGCAACTCAACCTAGCATGCATGCTATAACTTAGGGCGCCAACGCTTCGTTTATTTATGCTCAGGGTCTGCGCCTGGCTTTGTACAAAGGGTTACATGCCTTGCCGGCAAGGCTTGTACAAAAGGGTGGCTTGCCGGGAGGCCCGGCAGCCGCGCCTTATGGGTAAAACTTGCGGAGATGCTCGATGTTCCAGGAGTTCCTCAATAGAACGGCATCTTCGGTCTCCAACAGGACTGTGCCGGGCCTGGTGACTCGTGTTACCCGATAAGGGCCTTCCCACTTCGGCGTCAACTTGTTGGAATTCTTGGCCGACTGAACGTGCCGAAGAACAAGGTCGCATTCCTCAAAGCTCCGGGCATGAACCTTGCGGCTATGGTAGCGATGCGAGGCTTGCTGGTAGCATGCTGCTCTCACAGCCGCCCGGAAACGATCTTCCTCAAGGAGCGTCGTGTCATCTTGCTGCAATTGCTCTTCCTCAAGCTCATCATAAGAGAGCACTCGAGGTGACCTGTATATGAGTTCTATGGGGAGAACTGCTTCTGCCCCGTAAACCAGGGCAAAGGGTGTCTGGCTGGTGGCTCGATTTGGCGTCGTTCTGATCGACCAAAGAACCACCGGCAACTCATCAATCCAGCGCCTTCCACTCTTGTGCAACCTGTCAAAAGTATTTGTTCTTAAGCCTCACAGAACTTCAGCATTTGCTCTCTCCGCTTGTCCGTTGCTCCGCGGATGTGCCACGGAAGCAAAACAGACCTTGCCGCCGAGATCCTGAATGTATTGCATGAAGGCATGGCTTGTGAACCGTGTGCCGTTGTCGGTGATGATCCTGTTGGGCACCCCAAAACGACACACTAGTCCCTTGAAGAACTTGATGGCTGACTGCTCTGTCACCTTCCTCACTGCTTCCACCTCTGGCCACTTTGTGAACTTGTCGATTGCAACATACAAGTACTCAAAGCCCCCAACGGCACGGGGGAAGGGGCCCAATATGTTGAGCCCCCATACCGAGAAGGGCCAGGAGAGAGGGATAGTTTGAAGGGCTTGAGCTGATTGATGAAGCTTCTTTGAATGGAACTGGCACGCTTCACACTTGGTTACTAGTGCCGTCGCATCCTGGAGGGTAGTGGGCCAGAAGAAGCCTTGCCGGAAAGCCTTGCCGGCAAGGGCCCTTGACCCTATGTGGGAGTCACATATGCCTTCGTGTATCTCCGCCAACAGCTTTAGTCCTTCCTCCCGGGAGATGCACTTTAATTTCACCCCATTCGGTCTTTTTCTGTACAATACGTTATCAACGAATTGGTACAGAGCAGACCGGCGGGCTACTCTTTCTGCCTCTTCCTGCTCCTCAGGAAGCTCTCCTTTTTGGAGGAAACAGATGGTGTGTTGTGCCCATCCCGGAGCCTGTGGCTCGACGATAAGGACCAAAGGCATCTCTTCTGCCACGGGTGCGGACGTCTCTACGGCCATGACCTGAGGTCCTGCCGAAGTCGGTTGCCCTGTGGCAGGATCAACATTCACGGCAACATCTTCGCCGGTGGCTCCGGGGAGCTCGGTGGGGAAGTACTTGCCGAAGCCTAGCTTCCTCTGTTTGCTCTACCCGGTTGACAGCTCAACGGATGGTTGAGTTAACTGAAGCACAAAAGTACCTGGTTCCACAGGCAGCTTGAGGGCAGCGCGCTTTGACAGGTAGTCGGTGATGTCATTCTCCGTCCGAGGGACATGCTCCACTTGTATAGCGTCAAAGCGCTCCTCTAGTTTCCTCACCTCATCTATGTAAGCTTCCATCAACGGGCTTTGATAATCTTTGTTGATCTGCCTGACAACGAGCTGTGAGTCGCCCCTGACGATGAGCTTTTTAACTCCGACGTCTGCCAGGATCCTGAGACCGGCAAGCAAACCCTCGTACTCGGCGGTGTTGTTGGTTGACATCTCCCGGCGGAAGTGCATCTGGATGACATACTTGAGGTGCTCTCCGGTGGGTGCGACAAGTAGCACACCAGCACCGGCGCCTTGGAGCGAGAAGGCACCATCAAAGTACATGACCCAGTTGCGGCTCGTTTCCTTGCCGCGGAGAGTGGTCTCCTGCACCTCTTCGTCTGGCGTCGAGGTCCATTCTGTAACAAACTCCGCCAAGACTCTGCTCTGAATCGTCGAGGTACTTTCAAACTTCAAACCGAAACTTGACAGCTCCAGGGCCCATTCTAGGATCCTCCCTGTTGCATCTGGGTTATTCAGTATCCGTTGCGATGGGAGGCGGGTGACCACCGTGATCTCGTGCACTTGGAAGTAGTGGCACAGCTTCCTCGAAGCCATAAGAAGGCCGAAGAGCAGCTTTTGCACACCTGAGTACCTCGACCTAGCCCCCTGCATGAGGGAGCTAATGAAGTAAACTGGGTGTTGTACCATTTTCTTCCTTTGCGCCTCTTCACCCGGTCGCGTGGGCCCTATCGCACTGGCATTAGCCTATGCCGGGGACTCAATCTTGCCGGGATCGAGCCCTGCCGGAGGGGGTTCCGGCTTGCCATCTGTTGACTCTGCCGCTGCCGTTGCCTTCTCGTCGACCTCTCTCTGCGCCACTAGTGCGGTGCTAACCACCTGATTTGTTGCCGCTAGATAAAGAAATAACGGTTCCAGTGGTTTGGGCGCAACCAGCACCGGGGTAGAGGGGAGGTATTTTTTCAAGTCCTGCAGCGCTGCCTCGGCCTCTGGGGTCCACTCCACTGGCCCTGCTTTCTTCAAGATCTTGAAAAAAAGGAAGGACACGCTCCGCAGACTTGGAGATGAACTGGCTCATGGCAGCAACGCAGCCAGTGAGCCGACGCAACTGTTTGGGTGCCTCAATCTGCTCGATGGCCTTGATCTTATCTGGGTTTGCTTCAATCCCGCGTTGGGACACAAAGAACCCGAGAAGCTTGCTAGATGAGACGCCGAAGACACACTTCTCAGGGTTCAATTTGAGGTTGATCTTGCGCAGGTTTGCAAATGTTTCCTCCAGATCTTGCACAAGGGTTGCTTTGTCCTTGGTTTTGATCACTATGTCATCCATATAAGCTTCCATATTTCTATGTAGCTGGGGTTCAAAACCAATTTAGACTGCTCTTGCAAAGGTCGAGCCAGCACTCTTCAACCCGAAAGGCATCCATAAAAAGCAATACATACCACATGGGGTGATGAATGTTGTCTTCTCCTCGTCCTCTTTTGTCATGAAGATCTGGTGGTATCCAGAGTAGGCGTCAAGGAATGATAACAAGTCACACCCAGCCGTGGAGTCAATAATCTGGTCAATGCGCGGTAACGGGAAGGGATCCTTTGGACAAGCCTTATTGATGTCCGTGTAATCAATACACAGTCTCCACTTCCCGTTTGCCTTGCGCACCACTACCGGATTGGCCAACCACGTCGGATGGAGTACTCCTCTTACCAAGCCTGCCGCCTCTAGTTTTCTGATCTCCTCTGTGATGAATTCCTGCCTCTCCAGAGCTTGCTTCCTGACCTTCTGCTTGATAGGCCGCGCATGAGGACAAATAGCAAGATGGTGCTCAATCACTTCCCTGGGAACGCTGGGGAGGTCAGAAGCTTGCCATGCAAACACATCGACATTTGCCCACAGGAAAGTGACGAGCTCGCTTTCCTATTTGCTGTCGAGGGTGGAGCTTATGGTGAAAGCTCCCACCGTGCCGTCCTCCTTGACGGGCACCTTCTTGGTCTCTGGTGGTGTCGCTCTGGACTTCTTGCTCTTGCCGGCGGAGCTCTCTGGAACTTCCTCAATGGGAGCGCAACACCCCGAAGAGGTGCACTTGCCGGAGTAGGTGCGAGGAGTCTTGCAGGTCTTCTTCCCCCTAGGGGCTCCGTCGGCAGGAGCGGGTGCCTTGGCGGCAGCTGCTGCAACTGCTTCCCGGTAGAGTTGGTCGGCACAAATCAATGCATCTTTCTTGTCGGAGGGGACGGTGATGATGTTCATCGGCCCGGGCATCTTCAACATGTTGTAGGCGTAATGTGAAGCCGCCATGAATTTGGCTAGCGCCGGGCGGCCAAGGATCCTGTTCTAGGGCAGGGGGATCTCGGCTACATCGAAGATAATCCTCTCCGTCCTGTGGTTCAGCTCGCCTCCGAACGTCACGGTCAATGTGACCTTTCCCTTCGGCTGGCTCCTCCCCTGGTTGACCCCTTGGAACGTGCCCGTCTCCTCGAGGTCTCCATCAAGGATTTGCAGCCTCTTGATCACAACGGGCGAGATCAAGTTCAGACCAACCCCGCCGTCAACCAACATCTTTGTCACTTTGAGGTTGCGGATTGTTGGTGAGACCAACAACTGCAAGCACCCAACCGCGGTAGTGCGGTCAGGGTGGTCCTCGGTGTCAAAGATGATGGGCATGCTGGACCACCTCAGCAGCTTCCGTGCGTCGACCGATGGCTCCACCGCTGTGATCTCACGCGCCCACTGCTTGAGCTGGCGGTGGGATGTATGCAGCAAGGCGCCACCATCGACGCACATGGCTTTTGTGGCTTTCTGGAACTCGTGGTTGTCGGACTCATCGCCCTCGTCATGATCATCGTCTTCCTGCTTCTTGTCGCGGCCCTGAGCGGGCCTCTCTTGCTGATTATCTTTGCCGCGGCGGCCTCCTTGGCCGCCATGCTTCTTGCCGTATCCCTCGGCACCCTCTTGACCCTTATCCTTGTCCCACCGCTCATACTCGGCTTTCTGCTTCTCAATGAGCAGCTCTACTTGCCGGCAGTTCTGGAGATCGTGGCCTTTGGTGCAGTGGATCTTGCAGTACTGCTTGTCGGAGCCTCCTGGCTTGTCGGCAGCCGCCAAGGCCCGGCAAGCGGCACACCCGGCAACCTCCTTGCCGGGGTCACCTGCCTTGGGCTTCTTGGTGGCGCCGGTGTTGTCGGATCCCTCGACAGAAGCACGGTCTTGCCACTACGCTTCCTGTTACGGTGCCGGCCCTTCTTCACCGGGGCGGCGGTATCATCCGTGGAGTCAGTTTCCGCGCCGGCGTCTTCGCCGGGGTACTTCCTTCCCTCTTCAGCGCGAGTGCATCGGTCAGCTAGAACATAAAGTTCGGCCACATCCCTGACCTTGTTCATTGCCAGCTCTTCACGCATCTTACGATTGCGCACATTCTGATGGAATGCACTGATCACGGCGGCAGGATGAACGTCGGGGATGTTGTACTGCACTCGGCTGAACCTTTGGATGTACTTGCGCAAGTTTTCTCCTTCCTTCTAGGGGCTGATATGCAGATCAAGTCCTGGCCATGAGCTTGGTGGCCTCCGGTAAAGGCGCCAACAAACTCATGACACAGATCCTCCCAAGAAGAAATGGACTCTAGCGACAAGTGCATCAACCATGACATAACATTGGGCTTAAGTGCCAACAGAAAGTAATTGGCAAGCACCTTGTCGTCGCGGGCCCCAGCAGCTTGCATCACGATGGTGCAGATGCTGAGGAACTCCGATGGGTGAGTCTTGTCGTTGTACTTTTCGCCAACGTCGGGTTTGAACATGCGGTGGGAGGGCCACTGGAATAGCCGTAGCTCGCGGGTGAAGGCCGGACAGCCTACCTCGTAGGGTAGGCCACCGTAGCCTTCCGGTGCTGGGTGGTCCGTAGTGGGCCCCGTCCGCCTATCTAACTCGTGGCGCACGCTGCGCCGGCGCTCGATGGTAGTTCGAGCGTCTTCATGAACTCGCTCCCGAAGAACCTAGCGGTGGTCGCGGTGGGTTCGCGGGTCAGACGATGCTATGGAGATATCATCACAAGCGGCGTCACGACGGACTGACACCCGCGGTGGTCGGGATGGAGGAGGGGAGTGCATCATTGCCGCATCGCCTCCGGCCCGGCCTTCGCTGGCATGCGGTGGCCCGACGGAGCGACGGCCTACGGGTCCCGCCGGCCGCAACTCGTCGTTGTTGGCGATGCCGACGAGGCTCCAGATGGTGGCCCTCCATTCATCGAGCTTCTCCGCAGCGGGAGGAAAATCGAGGAGCAGCTGCGCGCGTGCTAGGGCTTCTGCTGGCGTGGGCGGCGTCGAAAGCTGTGTGGACCGCAATGCGCCTCGACTTCTAACCGTGTTAGAAGGAGCCGCGTCACGGCCCCGCAGCCGTTCGCCATCCCCGTCAGCACCTCGGCGCGCATGATGGCCTTCCTCATCATGTGAAGGGCGCATGGGACTCTTCCCAGGACGGCGCCCAGGGTCTCCAACAGGGCGGCGCTGCTCGTCACGCACAACCTGAGAAGAGAGCACCATGGGTGCCGGTGTTGGTGTCTTGGAGGCCGCCGCGCCGCCGTCTGGCGGGATGGCGGCACCCTTGGAGGGCCCCGCGCTGCGTGCGGGGGGCCCGACTCCGTCTCTGGAGCCCGCGACTGGTGGCTCGTCGCCTGGCGCGCGAACGACGCCACTCGCCAGGCCTGGACCACCAGGGTGATGCGAATGTTTGCGGGCCGCGCCATGGGTCCTCTCCATGACTGGCCCGCTACTGGTCCGCACCGGTACTGGTAATCCGGTCCCGGACGAACCGATCTCCGTGATCGTCTTCTTCTTAGGAGCCATGGCGACAAGGAACAACTAGGTCAATTTCTAGACCAGATTCTCACAATTGCGCCCCCTACCTGGCGCGCCAAAGATGTCGGTGGGAAACGACACCTATGGGATCACAAGAATCCCTACTACGGTTGCGGGGCGCGGGTTGTGAGAAGAGCAGGATTAGTAATTGACACGGGGATTGTTTACCCAGGTTCAGGCCGCAAGGATGCGTAAAAGCCTAGTCCTGCTTGGTGGATGTATTGAGTGTTTTTGAGCTCTTGAACTAGCTACGGGTGCTGCGTGGTTCAAAAGAGCCGAAATCCTTTTCCTGTATGCTACGGGCCTCCTTTTATAGGCAAAGGGGCTGCCACAGTGGCACACAGGAGGTGGAAAGGCCTACAGTGTTGTGAGCTTATCGCCCGTATTACATGACAAGATGCATTTAATGCATGGTTTAGGTGTCCCTCACTTTATCGGGGACGGGGGCGAGGCCCGTCCTGTCCGTCGCTGCTTCTCCTCGCTTCAACACGCGCCCTCGCCAACGATGCATGCGGTGCCATGTAGGCAGGCAGACAGCTGAGGTGGCGCGGTGGTGGAGCCTCCATGATGATATGCATGCCGCCATGCAGGTGCATGCTGAGTTGGCCTGGAAGCTGTGTGTTGCCATGTAGGTGCCTGCCTAGTTGGTTGGGCTGGTAACTGCATGCGAACGGCGGCGGGGAGTTGGTTGGTGCGGGCCTGGCACTGGCCCTGTTGTCGCCTCTGGCAAGGGTCTTGTCGGGTGACCCGACAAGGGTCTTGCCGGGTGGCCCAGCAAGGGTCCTGCCATGGCGTGCTGGCGTCCCCGGCAAGGATCTTGCCGGGGGTCTTGTGGATTCCTTCGGTAAGGATCTTGGTGAGGATTGTTACGTTCCTATCCTCATCTGATCTTGAGCATTCTATGTCTTCACAAAGATCTGCATGCCACCATGGAGGTGCCTCCCGAGCCCTAGTCCAACGTGGTTGCTAGCGTTGGAGACCGTGGCTCGAGGGTGGCCCGCTCCACTGGTGTGGACGAGCGCCCCAGCAAGGGGCTTGCCGGGGCTGCGGAGGCTGCCCCCGGCAAGGTCTTTGTTGGGGAAACCTACTTCGCCCATCTGCACTTTGTGGCCTTGGTCCTTGATGTTGCCTTGTTTGTCTCAAGCTTTTGGCTTCTCTCCGGCTTCCCTCCTCTACCCTGCTATGCATGGCCGTGGCGCGTGGCTCTGACTACCCGTGCACAAGTAAAGGGGTCAAAAGGAGAGCCCCTACTTTTGTACACCGACAATATATTAGTTTATGTCCTCTACAGCATTCACTTGTTGCTAATTCTTCAAGTTGATTTCTTCTGCTAAGTGAATGTGATCGGACCCTTCCCCCTCTATGCTAAACTCAACCCAGTCTATTCACAAATTCTTCATGTGCGTTCTATTTGAAACTCATTGAAAATCTTCACTGTGTCCTTGACAGCTGAAGAAATTGCGAACGGAACTTTTTACTTATCTTATCTGAATTTTCGGCTTTGCCACTCAAACCGTTTCACATCCCATGACAATACTTATCTATTCACCCATGATCTTACACGATCGCCACCTCTTAGTACGTGGGTGAAACATGTCAAGCGAATGAGAAGGGCCAGGGGCATGTTCGTCCGATTTCCTCGGGCGTACAGTTTTCCACTCCCACTATAAATACCCCTCGCCTCTTCCTCAATTCATTCTTACTCTGCTCGTTCTCACTCCCGCTCGAGCTTCTCAAACCCTAGCGCTGCCGCTACTTCATCGTCGCTGGTGAGGAAGAGCTTCACTGCCTCGACCTCGTCGCCATCGTACTCGCACCGGTTGCGGATTTCTTCACTCCGCCGCCGCCGTAGCTGTCTTCCTCTGCCGAGTTAGGGATTAGAAGATCTAAACTGACGAACTTCACATCTACTCTTCCCAGTTCGTCGTGTTCTTCATCAAGGGTAATTAAAAGTTACTTTAACTTCCCTCTTTGATTCAATTGTTCTCTTGAAAATCCTCAAAGGTGTTTATTCTTCAAATCTTCACACACTGAATACCTCACATGTCATCTGCTCTTGATTCGTTTCTCAATGATTTTCTTCAAGATTCCTCAATTGTGTGGATTTTCAATCTATACAACTCTGGAACCTAAGACAAAGAACGCTTAGTGAAATTCTTCAAGACTCATCTGGTCAAATTCCTCAAACCTATTCTTTTTGAAAAACCTTCTGAGAACGCATATGACCTCTCCAAATTCCTCGCAACTATACTCTGTTCACAGGTACACATGTCCGCTGCTGAATCACTAGGTTCTCATCAACTTAACTCATTTGCAGCGTTCCTCGAAGAAAAGTTGCACACCTCTTCAGAAACTTCAGTTGTTCATATTCCTCAGCTGAAGAAAATGGCTGACGGTAAGAAGCCACAGAAGGGTGGAAAGAGGCCTGAGGTCAACACAGCATTTGAGATCCCTGATGACATTTATGCTGGATACTGCACACCCCCTGAGGAAGATAAAAATCAGCGCAAGGTGCGCATTCAAAAGATTGAGAGGAGATGGGCACGGGGATGGAGGGACTACAAATATGTCACTCCCAAGTATATGAAGAAGTTCGCACTCAACCCTCCATGCCCAAGACCTCCATTGGCACCAGGCCAATTGGCAGATCCCACCAGCCTCAAGCACAGCGAGGATTATCCTGATGAATGGGCAAAGCGCCAGGCCAAACTGGCCAAACAAGCAAAGGAAGCAGTGAGGAAATTTAATGAACACTCTCCTGCTGCTGCTACCGCTGTTGAGGCCTCTGCTAGTAAGCCAAAGAAGGCCATGGCTAAGAAGCCTGCTCACAAGCCAAGTGCTTCACCCTCAATGCCCTCACGGCCAAGTTCCTCAGCAATTCCCTCACGGCCAGATTTTTTCAAGCCCTCGCGGCCAATTCCTCAATCTGCTCCTCCTTCAAAGTCCTCAGCTCCTCCGACAAAGTCTTCAGCTGCTCCGACTAAATCCTCTGCACCTGTGCATCTTGCCACGTGCCAAAGGACTACAGGCATCTCAATTGCCTTTGGAGCTTCTGCAAGTTCCTCAGCTGCACCAAATTCCTCAACTGGCCCCTCTCTGCTGAAGAAAAAGGCCACTGCTGGACAAGGCCTTTGGCTGAGTCCTCACAAGAAGCAGGTCGCCCTTCAAGTGCCTTCTGATGATGAGGCCGATGATGAAGAACTTGCCGAAATCATCAGAGACAGGCAGGCCAGGGCCGCTAGAGCCAAAGGCAGCAATGTACCACTGTTATTGGATCCAAACTTGATCCTAGACTTCATTGACCTTGGCAGAAGGACCCAAACACGCCTTTGCCAGAGATGAACCTCACTCCTGGTCAAAGTCATGTGTTGACTGCCTTCATTGAAGAAGAGAAGTGGGAATTTGAAGAAGGAAGAAGACTGAAGAAAGTAGTACAAGAAGCAGCGCTACCTAAAGGACAATGTCCTCACTCTTACCCTTGATCAACTCGTTGCCTTGCAAGCTGAGATCAAGCAACTGAGTGATGAATTCAATCGCTACTATGCTGATTGGAAGGGCGCCAAGGTCCAGTTCGTCAAGCTGACAAAGACATTCACTTCAAGTGTTGCTGCTCCTGTGCATATTGAAGTCACTCTGGCTGAAGCATCTGCTCAGCCCACGGAAGAACATGCAAGCACCGCTGATGACAATCAGGCTGCTGAAGAAAATGAAAGTACCAGGGCTGATGACTGCATTCCAGCCGCTGAAGAAATTGCCAGGGCATCCACTAGTGGTGCGCCTGAAGAAAGTGAAGAAGTTAGGGCAACTGCATCAGTTGCGCCTGAAGAAACCGAACCAAATTCCTCTGCTCCTCCTGCGCCTACACCAACTCCGATACTTCCATCTGCATCAGATGCGAATAAGACCAAGGGTGCAGAGCGTGCAGCTGTGAAGAAAAGGAAGGCATCAACTTCATCAGATTCTTCAGCTCCGAAGAAGATGAAGCCTTTGACAAGCTCAATTAACAACCCAATTGATGTCGTTCCTATCTCATTCATGCCATCAAAGGACCTTGTTCCTTTTGGTGAAGATTATGTGATTCCAAGTGAATCCGATGAAGAGAATCCTTCTGCTGCTTCGTCAGAGTAGTTGGATGAAGAAATTAAAGTGGACACAATCCCTTCAACACCAGTTGTCTCCTCGCCTATGCCTCAATTTACTGCTGAAGAGGCCGGCGTTGAAGAAATGGAAGATGAGGATGTGGACATTGGCTGTACCACACCTGTGCTGAATGATGACTTTTGGGAAAGTCAGCACCCCAACTCTCCAATCACTACAAAATAAGACACATCCATGACATTTTGGGCTGAACGAAATTTTTTCCTGTCATACATATGACACTTCTATGATGATAATGGTGACAAAACCCGGTATCATCATAGATGTGGTGGGCTCCTACCTCTATGACAAAAAATCATGACAGAAAAATGGGCTTTTCTTCCTAAGCGGGCCGGAGACGTGGCTGCATGACATTCTTTGGGCCGTCCATGACGGAAAAAACCGTGGTAGAAGCGAGGGGGAGGAAAATTTTGGGGAGTTGCCGGTTACGGTGGGAGATCGGGGGCCGAGCGATGCGCGTTTCTCTTGTACAGGTACGCGCGTGTGTGCGAGGCATTGGTTCTAACTGAACCCGAGCGAGGTGTTGGGCTCTAACTGAACCCGAGCGATTGCACTGCAGGCTACGCGTTATTGAACCCAAGCGATCGATTGATAGCTGTTAACTAAACCCAATCGAGCGATTCCTTCTCTACTGCTGCTAACTGAAGCCGATCGATGCTGCCTCTGGGATGAACAGTGAGCGTTGCGGGGGGGTTTGGACGAACAGTGAGCGGTGGCGTTGCCTCTGGATGAACAGGACTCCGTGGTGTGGAGGGCTGGATGAACAGTAGACGGTGGAGGGTTGCCCGTGGAGGGGTGGTTGAATAGGACCCCGTGGTGTGGAGGGTTGGATGAACAGTAGACGGTGGAGGGGTGGTTGAGTAGTAGCCGGTGGAGTAGCGCACGGTGGAGGCTGGATGAACAGGAGCCCGTGGAGGCTGGAGGAGGTCGACGGTACCCCGTGGAGGCTGGAGGAGGTCGACGGTGGAGATGAACAGTATCCCGTGGAGTCCCGTTTTGCGGTACGCCACACCCCTCCCGATGAACAGGACCCCCGTTTCGACCGTAGGAGGTCCGTTTCATTCGTTTTGCGGTACGCACAACGCTCCCGATCAACAGGACCCCCGTTTCGACCGTAGGAGATCCGTTTCCTCGGTTTTGCGGTACGCCACACCCCTCCCGATCAACAGGACCCCCGTTTCGATCGTTGGAGGTCCGTTTCGTCCGCTTTGCGGTACGCCACACCCCTCCCGATCAACAGGACCCCCGTTTCGTATGTAGGAGGTCCGTTTCCTCCATTCTGCGGTACGCCAGGCCTCGTTTCCATCACCTGTTCCGTTCAAGCCCTCCTGATGAACACGGCGACGCATTCCGTTTCGACCCAGCCGGTTGGCTCCCACGCATTCCGTTGCCTCCCGATGAACATGACACATTCCGTTGCCTCCCCATGAACACGACGCATTCCGTTGCCTTCCCATGAACATGACGCATTCCGTTGCCTCCCCATGAACACGACGACGATGTTGTTTCTCTGTTCCGACCCAGCCATGTACGTATGCACGAGTAGGCGTTCGAGACCCTGCCCGTATGTACGTACGTGGCCGTATTTTCTTTCTTGCACCCTGGCCGCTGTACGTACATTTACATGCTACGTGCGCGCCTCTACTACGACACGTGCGCGCCTCTACTACGACACGTGCGTGCCTCTACATTGACCAGTATGTACATACACGTTCGCGACCAGAATGACAACGCTACGTACGCTTCGACCAGGTGGGTCCCGACTGTCAGGCACTTCCTTGCGTGCGAAGATGTAGCTGGTGGGTCCCAGCAGTCAGGGGGGCGAATCATTTTTTTTGCCCAGACGCACTTCCTTGCGTGTGAAGATGTAGCTGGTGGGTCCCAGCAGTTAGGGGGGCGAATCGTTTTTGTGCCCGGACGCACTTCCTTGCGTGCGAAGGTGTAGCTGGTGGGTCCCAGCAGTCAGGGGGGAAACATTTTTTTCGCAAAATATGGTGGCCCGTCCGGTGGGTCCCAGCTGTCAGGTGGAGGAATAGTTATTTTGTGTGTAATAAGGAGGCACTTCCTTGCGGCCGCCGTGGACCCAGCTGTCAGCCTCTCCACGCATAGTACTCTTCCGATGGAAGCCGTTTCTTGACCACATTGACCACGCCATGCCTAGAGCACCACGGCGATGGACGACGGCGAGGCCTAGGAAGGGGAAGACGCAGAGTCGGGGAAGATGCAGTAGTGGATGCCCACGTGAAGAGGAGTACGAGGGTTCACTGGTTCGGCTGTGGTGTGAGGCTGCCATCGCTGCAGAATAACAGGGGGTGTGGGTGAGTAGAGGTATGGCCTGGCTAGCGGTGGGAGTAGTAGGGGGCGGTGAGGCCTCCGCGGTATCACAGCTGGCCACGGGAGGTAGGAGCATGCGGCACGACCGGCGCTACTTTGGGCGGCTGGAGAACGAAGACCAGAGGTTGAAGAAGCACTACGGCCGTTGGATGGACATCGTATAGTCACTAGAGTATTGACTAAGTTGACAAAGCCCTCCGTCCCCGTCAACTTAGTAGGCCCACAAGTCAGCCTGCCACTATACTGGGTCCCAGCTAGCAGGGGGAGTATTCATTTTTTTGCATAATAAGGAAGCACTTCCTTGCGTGCGAAGATATAGCTGGTGGGTCCAAGCTGTTAGCGGCGGTAACGTTTTTTCGTGAAATACAGAGGCTCTTTCGGTGGGTCCCAGATGTCAGGTAGAGGAATCATTATTTTGCGCGTAATAAGGAGGCATTTCCTTGCATGCGGCCGTCGACCCAGCTGTCAGCCTCTCCATGTACAGTCCACTTCAGATGCATGTCGGTCGTTGACCACGTTGACCAGGCCATGCCAAGAGCACCAGGGCGGTGGACGACGGCGAGGCCTAGGAAGGGAATGACACGGAGGCAGGGAAGACTCGGCAGTTGTTTCCCACACGGAGGGGAGTATGACTGTACGAGGGTTTACTGGTTCGTCTGCCGTCGCCGGAGAATAACAGCAGGTGTGGGTGAGTAGAGGGATGGCTAGGCCAGCGATGGGAGTACGGTGGGGCGGTGAGGCCTGCGCGGCAGCACAGCCGGCCGCGGGGAGGAGGGAGCAGGTAGTCCCGCCGGCACTTGTTTGAGCGGCTGGAGCAGGAAGAGCAGAGATTGAAGAAGCACGACGGCCGTTGGATGGACATCCAACAGTCACTGCTTGTGCGTCAACCTTTTTTTACGAAAGCCTCAAATATGTGGAAAACCGCATACAACCCATCTGCCATTATTTCTAATAATTTACAGCCCATTTGCTAATTCTTAAGGTTTTTTTAGCCCATATTCTTTTTGTTAGCATTACAGCCCATATTGTGGCCATGGTTAAAAAATTATATGAAATTTTGCATATTTCGGTGCGGTCCGAACTGTTTTTAATCCTGAAATTTCGACTCACATTCAAACTAATTTTAAAAATAAATGTATATCAATATAAAATCCAACAAATTCTCCATGAATAAAAATTAATGCAATTTAAAATCTCGAAATGAAAAAAAGATATTTGAAACTAATTGCCGGTTTGATGTGTTTTAAAAATGTACAGCCTATTTCTCATTACTGGTGGGCCATTTTCTCGGCCAGCCGAATGAAAGCTGTCCTCGTCTTGAAAGATTTGCAGCCCAACAGGCCTGACAAAGCGACTTACTTGGCAAATCACAAAAAAATGGGATGTGGCCGTGGACCCAACTGTCAGCCTCTCCACATACAGTACTCTTCCGATGGAAGTCGTTCCTTGACCACGTTGACCATGCCTCGCAGATAGCACCACGGTGGTGGACGACGGCGAGGCCTAGGAAGGGGACAACATGGAGCCGGGGAAGACGCAGCAGTGGAAGCCCGCGTGGAGCGGAGTACGAGGGTTCACTGGTTCGGCTGTGGTGTGAGGCTGCCGTCACCGCAGGGCCTGGCCAGCGGTGGGAATAGTAGGGGGCGGTGAGGCCTCCGCGGCAGCACAGCCGACCATGGGAGGCAGGAGCATGCGGCACGACCGGCGCTGCTTTGGGCGGCTGGAGCAAGAAGACCAGAGGTTGAAGAAGCACTACGGCCGTTGGATGGACATCGTACGGTCACTGGAGCTAGAATCGTTCATATTGACTAAGTTGACAAAGCCCTTCGCCCCCGTCAACTTAGTAGGCCCACAAGTCAGCCTCCCACCAAGGTGGGTCCCAGCTAGCCGGGGGGTATTCATTTTTTTGTGCGTAATAAGGAGGCACTTCCGGTGGGTCCGAGCTGACAGCGGGGGGAACGTTTTTTTCGTGAAATACGGTGGCTCGTCAGGTGGGTCCCAGTAGTCAGGGGGCAAATGTTTTTTTTCGCAAAATACGGTCGCCCGTCCAGTGGGTCCCTGCTGTCAATTGGAGGAATAATTATTTTCCGCGTAATAAGTAGGCACTTACTTGCTGCGGCCGTGGAGCCAGCTGAGACTCTCCACGTATAGTATACTTCCGATGGAAGTCGTTCCGTGACCACGTTGACCTCGCCGCGTTCCGTTGCATGCATGCGTCCATGGGCGTGGTGCATCCCCACTGTCAGCCTCTCACGTACAGTCATCTTCCAATGACTCTCGGTTGTTGACCACGTTGACCACACCGTGCCGAACGCACCCAGACTGGAACGACCCGGAGATGGGGAAGACGGGGCAGTGGAGTCACAGATGGAGAGGAGTGGGAAACTTCACTAGTTCGGGTGCGCGGCAGCACAGCCACGGTGCCGCCCACGGGAGACAGGAGCAAGAACAGAGGTTGAATAATGAGCAGGGCTATTGGATTAACATCCAACGGTCCAGCTGCTAGAATCATTTGTTGATTAAGTGACAATTAAAGCCGTGCGTACACGTCCGCTTAGTAGGCCCACAAGTCAGTCACCAAATCTGACGGGTCCCAGCTGTCAACGGGATGAATAATTTTTTTCGCAAAACAAGGAGGCACTTCCTTCCATGCAAAGATACACTCGGTGGGTCCCAGCTGTTAGGTGGAGGAAACATTTTTTCAGCTTAATAAGGAGGAACTTTCCTTGCGTGCGACTATGGACCTCGTGGGTCCCAGCCGTCAGGCTCTCCACGTACAGTCCTCTTCCTATGACTCTCGTTTGTTAACCACGCCGCACCGAACGCAGCAAGGCGGTGGACGACGGCGAGGGCCTGGACGGGAACGACTCGGAGATGGGAAAACACGGCAGTGGAGTCGCAGATTGAGAGGAGGAGAAGGGTTATAACTGGTTCTGTTGCGGCGTGGGGCTGTAGTCTGTGGAGAATAACAGGATTATTAAATTGGTCCTTAAAATCTTCGCAAGCTTTTGTACGCAATCGCCAGGATTTTCCTTGCCTGTGAGTGAAAAACAACCAGGATTTTCCTTGCCAACTTCCGTTAAACATTTACTTTTATAAGTTAATAACACGTGGGATGTTTTTATAATGTATATATAAGTCTCTATAAAATATACGATAATAGTAATAATATAAATATATATAATGTGGTTAGAAGGGAAAACATAAATTGGACACAGCATTACTTTTATAAGAGACCTGTGTTTTATACCCCACAGTAGGCATACTAACAAGTTCACACACACATACAACAGAAAAGGTAAACATTCATACCAAACTCAGGTTCACAGGACATGTTCATATTCATAGCCAACATTCACTATCAACAATTCAAAAGATTCATATATACACAAGCTCAGCATATCTATGCATCCAAATGATTGATAGATCACACGACAATATTCATACATAATTCACAAAAATATTCAGATATACACATGTTCAGTATGTTTATGCATCCAAATGATTGAGATCACAGCCAATATGATCCATGGAGGAACTTTAATTACCTAGGGTACAGACTGGTAAATGGTGTTCAATCGGAGGTACTTCTTGCTAAAATTAGTTCTTGTACGAGTAAACTTTCGAGTACATAAGAGGCAGCACAGACAATCTGAACTTTGCTTGTAGGTTTATCATCAAATAGTGGCCTCGTGCCGAGGGAGGTTTGAGCAACTTGGCCACTACTTTCATCCAACTAGTTTACTGGCTCATCTTGGTCCTGTATCTTGCCAAAATTCTACATTGCAGACGAGAAAGGAGGCGGTTGAGAAAATGAACCACCCAAAATTTTTGTGCAGTTCAACTGAAATGGAGCATCCTTGGCATGCAGACTGATTAAGTGCCAGATGAATCTACGCGTCAACCAACTTTTCTGGAATCTTTGGACTCCATGCCATATAGTTCGCTACCATATGTGCCGATAACCAAAAGGCACAAGTTGGGACCAAAGACTGGACTGCGTTTTTCTGGGCTATGCACCAAGCAATACTTTTGGCGTTCACTCTCCTAATACTTGGAGTTTGACAATTGGTTGACGTTGGTTGATAATCGAATTAATATAGGCACTTCTTGTCAACATCGATGCTTGTTTGAGTGAACTTTGGAGTACATAGCAGCAGCATAAGTACCTGTCCATCTGAACATTTTGTGCAGTTCTACTGAAATCACCCGATGTAATGATTTGCCTGCGAGTTCAGGCTCCAAATTACTCCTTTATGAAATCGGCAAACAGTAGCACAATACCAAATTACCAATACATATGACAGGCACAATAATCAAGATAAAGACTAGTACCAACCTGTGTGAGGTAGCATATCAATTACTATTTCCTTTGACTGGAAGCCGAGATAAGCCAATCGACTGACAACAAAGGAAGAAAGCAAGCGGAGATTAGCGACTGACAGGAAAGGACGAAAGCTGTCGAGGCAATGAAGCACCCAAAGTTTGTGTGCAGTTCCACCAAAATTGAGCATCCCTGTTGGCACATATATTGAGAGAGTGAGATTACTGTAATAGTGGGACTAGTTGATGAAACATACACTAACAAATAGAAGCACCCTCATTGTCTTAATGGGTAAAGTTAGCAACATAGTAGTCTTGCTTAAAGAGAGGTATTAGTTTATTTAATCAGTGCCAATTAGCTCAACTCAACACTCAAAGCATTGCCATTTATCATAGGTTGCAAAACTTTAACGTGCAAAGATAAAGGAGTTTCTCATGACAGTAGCACGATGCAAATAGAGATGACAACAAACTAATTTGGATGAAGGCCTTAGGCCCGTACCAACCTGGGGAAAAAAGCTTATTCATGTAGTCCCATAAGAGATGATAAAGCACTCACTGGAATCACACAATAGTATATATTTTTGTGCACTTCAAATGTATGGTTGAAATCACTCTTGTTTACCAGTGCTGAGATTATATCGAAAAATTATCAAGAACTTCCAGCAGAGTTAAAGCACTGGCTGGGATACAGTTCATTGTATTGTCTTGTGTAGTTCCACTAAAATGTATGATTGGCACAACATGATCCCTGTTTGCACAAGTAGGAACAAGGTGAAACCTTCATTAGCTTAGTGAGAAACGATAGGAAGACATTAGCATATTACTCAAACAGTAGCATCAAATTCATGATGGACAATACGCAAAACATTGTCTCATTGAACCAATGGCAATAAATTGACATGCAAAACAATAGCACTATTATGTCATGACACTAATAATATTCCCTCCCTGCTCCACCACATGATTCACCTCCATAGACAAACATACACACGTATATAATTCAGCATAGGGTCCTACTAAAAATTTGTTTAACTCCAACAGGAAAATTAGGCAGTAATAAATTAGTGGTACTTAAGTACTCCTAATTAATTAAGTGAGACAGCAGAAGTGGAAGGGCTCCCTGGAGGATCGTCTCACATGTAAGGTAGTTGTTGCCGGAGCCCTTGAATGGCCTCGACTGAGGCCTCTGGCTTCAACAAGATCGCCTTGGAACTGTTTATTCTTCTTCTTCTTCCTCTTCATGCTCTGTTTCTCTTTCTCCTCACCAGTTGGTGAAACCAAGTACATGATTGGCCTTCTAATTCAGAATTGGTTTTGTCAGTGAGGGAGTACAAGTGTACTAGTAAAAACAGCATTATTTACTCATGGCAGTCGGAAAATAGAGATGAACACATGCATTAAATATCATTCTTACCTAAAGGAAGGTTATGGCGCCAATATGGATGATGAGGATTGCAACACAGATCTCCCTTTGTGCAGTTCCACCAAAATGAACCAAATGTTCCATTCTGACATTCCAGTTAAACAGCACAAAAGTCACTTATTTTAAGAAGAGTTTTGTGCAGTGCACCAAAAGGTCACAACAGCAACCAGGTGAATTGGATATCCCTGTTTGCACAAAAAGGCACAGAGGAAACAGTCAGAGTCTCAAACAATTACAGGCAAAAAGATTTGGCTAAACTTGTCATGGCTTATAACAGTGGCATGGCTTCATTTTTACCAGGGACATTAGATTAAGAACAGCTAAGGCTGCGTTCGGTTCACAGGTTTGGTGCAGGATTTTTGTAGGAACACAATTCCTACGGTATTCTTTCCCTTCCAACCGTTCGGAACACGGGAAAGGTGAATAGTGTTTCACAGGAAAGCTGGTCTGGTAGTACTAATTCCATAGGATTAGAAACATCCACGCGCTGCTCATTATTTGGGCGGAAGCCCGAGGCAGGCGCTCGCTGCCATGCGTTAGACAGGTTGCTGTGCTGTGTTTGCCGGAATAAAAAAATTAACCTATGTGTGGTACGTGAGGTGAGGACAAGAGTAGTCACTGTGCAGCTGAATAAACAAACAACATCTCATACTGCCAAGCATGCTACTCTAAAAAAACAAATCTGTACATTTCGTAGTCCATCCGAACACATTCTCTTGAGAGTTTCCTCCGGTTCGTTGTTCCATAGTTTTATACCTACATTCGTTTCCTATTCCTCTATTTTCATCAAGACCTATGTTTTCTGCCCCTTTATTCCGAACAGAGCCTAAATATTTGGTATAAGGGCATGGGACAGTGGGTGCACCAGCAGTCCAGCACCATGTACGTAAACAGGGGCATAAAGTGGTGATTCATAGTTTGTTGCCCCGAGAAACAAACATCCAAGAAACATATCTGGGTTGGTCCCATTTTTGTTCACTCTAGCCACCTACTCCTATGTGTGGATATCAAATCTAGTCCTAGTCATACCACTGTGTACAGCGTTACCCCTATATTTCCCTTTTCGACCAAGAGACCGGTTGGATGACCAGTCTGTACTACTTTCACCCCCTTTCCTTCCTATTTGTACCAAGTCTGATGTACATACTAAATTCCCCCACCCCCACTTTATTTCTTGTTTGAACAAAATATACAAGATTCGACTCCATGAAGTAGCTTTACCTCTAACAATAGAAGAAAAAAATAGGTGACGTTGGACCATCCAATCGAGAGGGGATGAGAGGTAGAAAATGATGCACATGCAGCGACATAGCAAGCTGGGGAAGTAGAGCTAAGGCGGTTTCGAGCGAAGATATACCTGAAGGTCGTCGGGATGTGGATAGGTGGGCGGCGGGAGGCCAGATCCGCCCACAGGAAACCACGAAGGATCGGAGGACCTCCCGCGCCGGCGCTCAGCTAGAGATAACGGTGCGGCCGGCAGTGGGTCTCCTCCCTCGCTGTCGATGACGGCCTAAACGCCGCCCCTCCTCCCCTTCACCGGCGGAGGGGGATACATCTGGATCTGTAACCAGCGGTGAGGATAGAAAGCCAGTGTTTTTTGAAGGGAGAAAGACAGTGTTACTACCCCTATCTTGTTTAGATCTGGAGAGGATGAGAGTGTGTGAATAGAGCAACCCTAGCAAGCAAGCGTGGAGGCTCCGGCCTATATATACGTAGTGGGGTAGTTTTCTTTTTTCACTCCATCAAAACAATTGTTTAAAATTGTGTACTACTACATGCCAGATCGCGGTTTTTTTAGTTGTTGATTGTTTTTTGAGATAGCTACCCGCTTGTTCCAAGTGGTGTTACGGTGTGCCAGCTCGCACTTTGTATCATTCAAGTCTGGTACTACAAGTCCCTCCATTAAATGAACAACCACCCCCTCGTAAAAATGTGAACAAGCCCACGGCTAAAATTAGCGGAAACGTGGGTTGCCCCAACATGCATTATTATTTATATTTTCTACTCCCTCCGTTCCTAAATATAAGTCTTTTTTATTAGCCACACCTAAGACAAGGATTTTTTTTATTAGCAGTGAACCCCACATGTCATAGACACAAAAATTGTGGCAAGATTCCCTTAGGCAAGCCAAAGTGTGTCTAACAATTTGAGCAACTCAGGTTAGGCAAGTGTGGCAAGTGTGGGAAAAATAATGTGGCAACATAAGACAAACATAGTCACAATCCAAACAGCCCCATAATTTTTTGTGACATGCATGAAAATTTGGTTAGTTAAATTTATAGTCAAAATTTGGCAAGGTGCATTAAATCAACACATGCAAGTATCAAAAGGAAAGTCACGGCATGCATGCATGCATTGTACTCCCTCCATTTCCAAATATAAGTCTTTTTAGAGATTGCAACAAGTGACTACATACGAAGTAGAATATGTCTACTCCTACATACGAAGTAGCCCATTTGAAATGTGTAAAAAGACTTATATCGAGTGCAGTGCTTTGATGTGTCACGTCAACTCATACAAGACCGAGAAATTTGATTACTACAGTGCCCTCTCCCTCGCGGTCTGAGCTCCGGTGCCTTAACTGCACCTGCCTTTGGCTGCATGACAGGAGGGCCAACCACCTGTTGGGCCCACCTGCCATTGACGCAAAGGCAGGAGCAGTAAGTAGAAGCTTTCGCTACACGCTCTCCCTCCCGCACGAGGTGGACGGACATGCAGCAGTGGATTCGATACTGTAAAAGTAGGAGTAACATCATTGTTCGTCTTCCTCGAAGAGGCGAAGAGCCAAGCGCAACCCGAACGTGGCAGTTGCGAACGCTCGCGTGGTGCGGTTCCTTGGAGCACGCATATACTAGCTAGGCTCTTGCATGAGACAAAATTGCTATTGTTTAACAATTAAACTCCATTATCCATTGGTTGATACTCATTCTGCATAGGTCCACGCGCTTAGCACTGTTTCCTCCTGGGGTCACCAATGTTTATTTGCTAATTAATAGCATTGCATGCAATGAACTAGCCATTGCAAGTCATTAAAAGCATGCACACCTCTCATCTCTTATTGGTTGATATGTCAAGAAACAAGAAACAAGGTAGAAGTTAATGCACCACGCCTAAGTGTTTTGGGACTACTTGGTTTTCGTAAGATGACTTAGACACCTAGACTGAGGGAGTACTATAGCCCTGTAAACCGGAAAGGAGTATTTGCCTTTCTAGAGATTTCAACAAGTGACTAGACTACACCGTGTGCAGTACTCCCTCCCTTCTGGTTTATAGGGCTCAAACCTCAAATCTCATGAACCAAGGAATTTTGCGATTGGAGGAATGTATCTCGTACTTTACAAAACTACCCTAATTAAACACATGCATTAGTTATGTAGTTCTTTCGTTTTCCTCACCGCCTTGGTCGCGGTGCACAATATTGAGCACTCCTATATGACTAGCCACTCTATCTACATGCGGGACATTTCAAAGCATCCGGGCCCGCGTGCCATCCACCAAATCACAGCGAGGTGCTACAGTCGAGACTCACCTGTCACCCCGGTGTGGCCGTCATGACCCGTCATATCACAAAACCCACACCTTTACCAGCAGTGGTAAGGTGGCCTCCAAGTTGGACTGGATGAAGCAACCATCATTTCACAGGTGGAACGCTCGTTCAAGCCCTTTCTTCCCTTTCTTGAAGAAAACCTCACTCCAGGCTACTCACTCTGCCATTTTTCTTCTGTACCGACGAAGGAAAGGTGGGCGAATCAGTTATGCTGCTATATTTTCATTCCAATAATCTTCTTTTTGTGAAGCACCGACCGATTCTCACATCCTATTCTTTTCCCGTTTTCATTGCGATTGTGGTTTCCTTTCGATTGCTTTTTGTTTGTCAGTTCATTGATGGATCCTGGAGCACTAGGCAAAGAGTTGCCGGCGGACAACCCACTAGAGACAGCGATCTCCAGGAAGCGAGCACCGACCAACGAGTTGACCATGTTGGCGGGCCAACCCATGGAGACGAAGAACTCCAAGAAACAAGCACTGGCCAAAGAGTTGAGGACGTTGGCGGACGAACTCCTCAAAGAAAGTTGGAAGAACAGCAAGGGCCCCACCGTGCCTACCCCAGGAACTCTGATTGCCACCTATGTGAGGCTCAAGACCGAGTTTGAGGAGATAGTCGCCATTGAGAAGCAGTATTCCCCTGGCAAGGTGATGGCCCCCATCGAGGACGAGGAGATGGCCCTCGGAGGGATGAGATCCCCCGGTGAGCTGCACAAGGTAAAAAATAATGGCTTATTACCATAGTTGTGGTTTTTGATTATTTGCAATGTGCTTGCTAATATGTTAGGGTTGTGCAGGTGCCGGTGGTTGTCCTTGATGATTCTGATGTCGTGGCCCGTCCTATTGGCATCGCCCCGGAGATCGATTCTGATGCCGCTTTCCATCCTGTGGACATCGCCCCAGAGATCGATTCCGATGTTGCGGTCAGTCCTGTGGACATTGCCCCAAAAATCGATTCCCATGCCGCTATCCGTGCTGTGGTCATTGCCCGAGAGATCGATGACAAGAAATAGTTGGTCGCGCTAATCCTTCAGGGTAGTTTGCATTGCCCTGTGTTTAATTACCAGAACGATGCGTGTTATCAAACCATCTTAGGGCTTGTGCACTGTCTTGTGTGGGCAGATCTTGCTACTTTTGTTTGATAGTGAATCATGCGATGAATCATGCGAACCCTCTCCGAGTTATGGAAACAGATGTATCCTCACTAGCTTTTGATGTAATATATGGCATGCTTAGATGTAAGTTTGAACTGTTTATCATATCAGCAGGGATTGTTTGATGATTCTTGGTGTTAGTAGGCTAGCTACTGTGCGAGCTATAGTACTTGCAAAACACTCACTGAAGAGAAACGTTGGGGCTGATGAGCTCGTGGTACGCTTATACTTATCCCTCATTGATCGACCAATAGCCCAAGCTCCTAAAATTGTAGGCTTAGCGATAGATCAGACAATATTTGACATACATTCAGGCCTCATTTGGTTCATAGGGTTGGAAAATCGTAGCAAAAGTACAGAGAACGTGCAACACAAAATCAGAGCAGTGCAGAGACGTACTCCCTCCGTTCCAAAATACAGATGACCTAGGCGGGCTAGTTTGGCCTAGTGGGTTTCAGTGATATGACGTGGTACAGTGCCGTCCAGTCTTCGCGTGTGGTAGCAGTATTGCGGGTACAGTAAGTTTTCTTGAAGAAGCAGAATTCAACGAAGTCATGATGGTTCCTTCGTTCGAACAACTTACAGTGGGAAAGGTTGGGCCTGCGATACGACCGGGGTAGACCAGGATAATTTTGTGCATGGCAGGTGGACCAGGATGGTCGACGTCCCACATGTCGGTGAATGAAAGTATTCTTTCCGATATAGAGAACGAGCAACGAGTATTCATTGTTTATTTTTGATGAAAGCTATTGTCTCCACTATTACGACGGAGGAGTGTGAAACACGGCAGCCCAGTGAAATTGCAAGACAACGGGTGTCCCCTCTGGTGAGCAGCGTGCGAGCCGGACTGTCAGGGTTGCCACGCGTACGAGTCATAAGTGTGCCACCTTTTCCTTTAGAACTTGCGAAGCATAAAATTTTCGCGCGTTCGATCGATAGAAATCCAGAACAAAATGACAAGGGCGGTGCTTTCCCGCTCGTTAGGCGGGCTAGTTCGAGTGATATGACGTGCTACAGTGCCATCCACTTGCTCCATTTTTATGTAAGCAAGAGTTTACACTCTTACGCGAGAGGAGTGCGAAACACCGCGGATCTGATTTTGATCGAGGGATAACTGTTCCCTGCCAAATAGTGGAGGATTGTTAGCGATTATAGCATGATAGTTAGGGCATCTCCAGCGCTGGCCCACAAATTTACACCGGCATCTGTCCGAGGACACTGATGGATGCCATCCGATGCTGCCCACATACCTTTCGACAACTATATGAACTAACCAGACGAAATTCGTGCAAACAAAGCAAATTTCAAATTATCTGGATGAAATACATTACATGTCGAAAACTTTTCCTACAAACTGGACGAAATTCATTACATATTTCGCACAAACCGTACTAAAACCTACTGTAAACCTAATCTAAACGATCGCCGGCGCCCGACCACCATGTCCGACCATGAACCCGAGAAAGCCGGCCATTGCCTTTGCCTCCTCCTCATCCGCCTCGATAACCTCCTCCTCCGGAGCACAAGGTTCTGAAGATTTCCGCCTCCACGTCGCCGTCAAGCGGCTAATCGACCGCCGATGTTTACCCCACCAAGCTTGGCGTCGACTGAGTGGAGTAGCGGTGGCCTTCCCGGGACCAAAGCGGCGGCGACCTACCGTGTACTACTCTTCCTCGCTGCCGGCTTCGTGGTCGTGGCGGCGGAGGGCGGCCGGGGGGTGCCGGCGATCTCCTTCGTTTGCTCCTGCGACAGTACGTCGAAGAGAGCTTTGGAGCGTGCCCGGAGCGGAGCCGCCGATGTCCCTTGTCTGCTTCTGCGATAGTACGTCCAAGAGAACTTCGGAGCGCCAGGAGGCCATGGTTGAAGTGGTGCCGACAGAAGGAAGGGACCGGAGGAGAATAAGTGTGGGTCTTTGGCTATGGCTGGGAGCTGGGGCTCAAGTTAATATAGCGGGCGAATGGCAATGAGCCGCGGCAGATGGATGGACAACTGGCGCTGGAGTAGGTTCGTCGGGCCTGAATGCAGACGTTGCTTCAGTGATTTAACTGCAGATGTGTTTGGGTTACTGACATGTGGGCCCAATGGGCATCTGGCCCGCATGTCAGTGACACACCAATTGCACCTGCAGTTAAGTCCGGCGAATGCGGCATTGACATTCTGGAGAGACGGTGACCGTTTCAGGCGGGAAGCATGCGCTAGCGATGGAAGGGTTTTCGGTATGCAGTGGCACTAAGATCGGTCGCTCACGATAGTACATACTCCGTACCATACTACCATAGTACCCTCTCTAGCTTAGGCTGTTTTATAGATTGTCGTTGTGATGGACGATATACATGAGCAAGGCGGTCCGAGTATGACCGTTGGTGTTGAGCCAGGTGAATACATGTTCGGTGTTCGCGTAGGCCTCCATCAAACGTCTAAACAGTAATGTCAGGCACCGCCGGGGCGCGCAGGTGATGGGCTCGCCGTTTGCGTTGCGCCATGAGCAGGACTTTGATTTAGAGGGCGACGTGAATGCATTAGCATGCTTTGACAGCATGAGCGTGAGTGTCTGACGCGAAGTATTTCATTTTCATTTGGCTGACAAGGGTGCGTTGGAGTGACGAGTCCGTGGTTTGACTCCCCACATACGCATAATTTTGGTTTTTATAGTATTTCTTTCTCATCTGACAGGTAGGCCCACCTAGATAGATAAAGAACACGAGCTGATGAGGCGCATGCGGACTATTTGACTGGTCAACCAGGCAAATACGGAGCTATACGCTGAGCCAGTGACCGTATAATCACCATATCTCGTATACAATGATCAAAGTGAGCTATCAAGACAAGTTCGACGACCGCTAATGCATTCTTGGTAATAAATGACCAGGATTGAAGGGGAATCCAAAATTGCTTCGTCTTCTATCCTTGAGCTCTTGACAAACCAATGCAATATACGGTTGTCCGGCCACTCCACCCCAGAGCTCTCACCAAGCGTCGTTCATGCCACCGCGCCAGACACTAACCGGTAAGGCAGCGATGGCATCCCGCCGCGCCAAGTTCCTCGCCGCCCACGACTGCACACAAAATGGTAGGGAAGCGATGGCATCCCGCCGTGCCGAGTTCATCGCCGCCCGCGACCTCACAACTATGTGGGAGGAATTTGAAGATGCCAAGGCCGAACGGGCGGTAGAGCAAGAGGCGACCAAATCCGCACAGAGGGAGCGGAAAAGTCAGAAAGCACTCAAGAAAAGAGAGGCCCGCCGCCGCAAGAAAGAAAAGGACGCACGCGCTGCTGCGCAGAGGTCGGTGGAGATCCAAGCACGGTGGGGTGTCACCGACAAAGACGGGAAGGATAACGACGGCGTCTGGCCAGCATGTGAGAAGTAGTAGTACTAGTAGTTAGTGTGTGTGTCTATGTCTGAGTACGAGCATGTACCAGTACTACTAGTTACTACTGTAGTTTAGAGCAAATTACCACTACATTAGCCTAGACTAAATGGAAAAATTCCTATCCTAAGCATCAAATGGCATCTCTTTCTCTATAGGAATTGAGATGCATGTCATCTCACTTCCTATGATTTTCATATTCCTATCCTATGAACGAAAGGAGGCCTCTGTTGGAGTAACTACTATAGCTAGCAGTACTGCTAGTACAGTAGTTTTCTTCAAGAAGCGGAATACAACGAAGTCATGATGGTTCCTTCATCCGAGCAACTTCAAAGTGGGAAGTGGGCCTGTGATTTGACGGCTCATTAGTCATTGTTACTGCGGCGCGATGACCTGGGTGACTCTCCCTTGGAGTTCTGCGTGCATGGCAAGTGGACCAGGATGGTCGAGGTCCCACATGTTGGCGAACGGAAGTATTCTTTCCGATATCGAGGAGCAAGGAAACCGCGTGGTATAGTATCACTGCTGTGGTTCACAAAAAAATAGTATCACTGCCGATTTATAATTATTTTTTATTTCTGATGAATGCTAGCGTTTCAACTCTTACGACAAAGGGTGCCAAACACGGCACGTGCTAGATGTCCCACACGTCATCGAAAGGAGTGGGACATGAACAGCGTGGTAGAGCCCAGCGTAAAAAAAGAGCGTGGTAGAGCGCCTCCACTTCTTCCACTTCTGGGTCGGAGACCATACGTAGTAGTACTTAGTGGTATGAACGATACAAAGTGCGACCTGGAGAGAAAGACACGTCTAGTTGGAAGGTCTCGGGGCATACACGTAAACAAATATAAAAGTTAATATGTGCCTCCAACTAATATAGTAGTAGTAGAGTACTTAGGCACGTACTCCATAACATCAGTGTGCATTGCACGTACAACATTTAGTGGTAGTACTTAGTAAGAGACAAATGCCGCACAAGAGTTCCCTTCTCGACCTACTTTTGGGTGTTTGGTAGAGTGTATGGAGGGTGCATGAGTCCACACTAGTTTAGCACAAATACACTAGAAGCATGCAATGAAGAGAGCATGCATGAAGAGGGGTGTTGAGTTGAGCATGCATGAAGAGGGAACAACTATGCTGAGACGAGAACGCAACCAAACACACCCTATATGCCATGCATATTCATACCATTTGTGCCTTTCTACTTCACTTATTGCGCTACATTACTTAGGTTCATACGTCCACTCCTGGGTACATGTCCGTCTTGTAGTTCCAGTCCCACGTGTTCTTCGTATAGATGGAACGATCCTTGCATAACACGTGCACCTTGATGCTAGATGTCTCGCGTGTTGGCAAAAGGATGAACAAAGCTCACATAAAAAAATAGAGTGGAAGAACATAGATTTCGGACGACCGAGAAGGAGCAAGGAACCTCGTGGTGGAGCGTCTGCACTCATAATATTTAATATTATTCAGCGATATAAAATTAACCAATCATCTCCACAGTGGACTGGAAGAGTACGAAACATGGCAGTCCAGTGTGGTTACATCATACTAGTACATGGCTAACCCACGCTATCACCATATTTCTTGGCTTCCATGCGACACCTATCTCTAGCAATCCAGCAGCCTGTATTGCTTCTCCCTCCTCGTCTCTATCAAAGTGCGGCGGGCTAGACTAACTCATGACTAACCCTGAACTAACTCATGACTAACTCATGACTAACCCTGAACTAACTTAGCTAGAGGTTAGACTAATTCATGACTAACCCTGAACTAACTGTAGCCAAAGAGGTGTTTGGGTGGGTTAGATTGACAATAAATGCACTTCATGGAGAGAGAAAACTGATTTTTTAGTGGTCCCAATGAAAACTATCTCCAGTTAGCACCTCTTGGGTGGGATAGTTTTTTTGGTGGGTTCGGTGCAACTTGCTCCAATTTAAACCCTCATGCTTGGATACTTTAGGGCTATTTGAGCCCCAACTAGCTCAAACTAACTCTAACCCATGGATCCAAACAGGGCCTATGGCCAGTCTCGACGCGGAGCAGTCGCATGCACCGGGAAGCGGCGCTCTCTCAGCCGTCGCGCCACTTCAAATCCAGCACCAGTGAGAGGTCGCCTCCGCTCTGGCCGGGCATTAATGCGGCACTGACGCTCCAGGGCGACGCTGACCGTTTCATGCAGGAAGCGCGCGCTGGCAAGGGAGTATAGGTTTTGAACCGTTTTAGGTGTAGTACTGGTAGTTTGCAAAACTACTCAATTACTGCACTCAGTTTCCTAAGAAATTATGGTAAAAAAACGTTACTCCGTAGCCTGCTTCCCTTCTCCTTCCTCTTCCACCGCCCGCGCACGTCCGCGGGAAGCGACCAGTCAACCCTTATATAGGAGTGCTAGCACAAAAAGATGCATGCATGACCACTAAAATTTCCATATTAAAGCGCCGCTCTGGTGGGAGTATGGCATATGTTGTTATCTTAGGACGGCCCATGGCTACCGGGTGACAGCGACCAGAGAAGAGGCTGCGGGAGGGGAATGAATGCAGCTACTGTTTGGGTTCGCCTTCCGGCTTAAATAAATGCGCAGCATCACGTGTACCTGCGGGTGCACAAATTGTAACATACATGTCTGCTTAAGTGGGCATCATGTAACTGGTGTGTGTGTGAGAGAGAGAGATTCTAAGACAGAGTGCGTGTGTGCGACTCTACCATGTACTCAACCTTTTTGCATCGGGATATAAGTATAATGGTATTTACTTTAGCTAGTGATTTACGTGGACATGTTAACGTGGTTGTGTCAAAAAAGTGTCACTTCCTACTCGTGATTTGCGTTATATAATTACAAGCAAGATTCCCGTGCATTGCACGGAACGTCGATATGCATTTTTTTACAAAACACCTGTTGTGATTGACCCATGCAGGAGTAATCCCATGTGTAAAAACTAATGATATCTCGAGAATTTTATCGGAAAACTGGTATCTCGAGAATGTCATCGAAAAAATGAAAGATGAGAGATAAGGCGAGGAGGAGTGGAGCGTGGTGGTGACTGGTGGTCGGAATGGGCGGAGGCATGGGGATGGACGGCGCCGGCAGGCGGCAGCGGCCACCATGCGTGCTAGATTGTTCCAGAGACTTATTCCTTTTTTAATTGCTGAGCAATGAGGTTGCGGGAGATAATGATGTGGAGAGACGTGCGGGTATCTTTTGTAAATTTATCATAGTTTGCTTTCTATCCGTCAGATATAGACCATACGGTTTGTATTACAAGATGGCAGGCACACCATCATCGCCAACTCGTTTTTTTATAAGTGTACAGATGATAAGTTTGCTGACTACTAAAGTAAAGTGGAATTTGTCCATGTTATGCAAGTAAATAAAGGTGATTGTTTATCATACGGGTAAGTTTGGATGAAGGGTGGTAGGAACAAATGCTCCGTCTAGAGCATGTGTGTGTGAGATGGAGTCTTAGTGTGTGTGTTGGGTGTGGGTGTGTGTGTGTGTGTGTGAGAGAGAGAGAGAGAGAGAAAGAGAGAGGAGAGAGAGATGGAGTCTTAGTGTGTGTGTGAGAGAGAGAGAGAGAGATGGAGTTTTAGTGTGTGTGGGGGGGTGCGTGCGTGCATGTGTGTGTGTGTGTGTGTGTGTGTTTGTGTGTGTGTGTGAGAGAGAGAGAGAGAGATGGAGTCTTAGTGTGTGTGTGTGGGGGGGTGCGTGCGTGCGTGCGTGTGTGTGTGTGTGTGTGTCGCGGGGTCCTCTGTGGCGGATGTAATTTAAGTGTGCATGGCTTCATCATAGAGAGGTGATGTGTATGGCAGAGGCCACCAACGATGGGGTGCGAGAGAGAAAATGCCTGTAGAGAGGGAAGAGAAGGTGTGTGCGCGTGAGAGGAGTCGACATCAAGAGAACGTGTTTGTTTGAGAGACACCGAGGAAGACTACTATATATCGATGGTGCATGTAGGCAGGAATTAAACAAAGGGATGGTCTTATTGGTTTCGGGGATATAGGGGAAGAGTGAGAGGCGGGGGGGGGGGTAGCTAGAAGGAGATTGTTAAGTGTGAGTGTGTGTTTTACCCATCCAGGCGAAAGTTATGTGCACAAAAGAGGAGAACGATTCGATGTGGCGTTAGGATTGAGGGTAATTAACTATGTATGGAGACATAGAGATCTTGAACGTGCATGTGTGAGAGGTATACATGTATACGTGGGATGTGTGTGTGTGTGCGCGAGCGCATGATCGGATAAAAGAAAGAAGACATAAGTCATAAGATCAACGACATCAGAGAGACGGATCGGTATGACAGTATGCATGCAGGTGAGAATGCAGGGAAGAAGGCCCGACAATTGAGCATGTGTTTTTGTCTTTAAGAGATAGTGGCGTGGGCTGGAGCATGCATCTATGGCGAGCAGAGGGAGTGAGGCGCAACGATTGTGCAAAAGAGATCAACCTATAAATGCATATGTATGGAGAGACATATATAGTGTGGGTGATAGGAAGCAAGACTCAGTGCGAGAAAGAAATGTTGACGGAGAAACTACAGATAGATACAGAGATGGAGATTCTAGCTAGAGGGACATCCGCTAGTTTGGGTGTTGGAGATGACCGTCGGGTGGTTCAAAGGGTGAAGTTATATATGTGTGTGAGAGGGCACTTGACTGCATGTAGAGAGAAACATATGTAGTGTGCGTGATAGGAATCAAGAGTGAGGGCGAGAAAGAAAGTTGATGGAGAAATAGATAAATAGAAAGATAAAGATGCTAACTAGTGTGCGTTAGAGATAGGAGTCAAGTGGATCAGAAGGTTGGGTTATGTGTGTGGGTGTGAGAGAGATAGAGAGAGGGTGCATGTGGGTCACATACAAACAGATATCAAAGAGAAATGAGATCCAGAGAGACGGAGTTTTGTGTCTGCGAGAGAGAAAGATATTTCACAACGAGAGTGATAGCTAGAGAGACATATGAGGGAACACAAGATATCTCTAGGGAGAGAGGATGTGTGTGAGCGACATACAAGAGAACAATGGAGAAATATGAGACCTTGGGAGACAGAGTATGTGTTTGTGTGTGAGAAAGAGATATTGAAGAGGAAGAGTCGTAGGTTCTCATATCTAAGGAGCGAAAGACATCTCTGTATGAGGGGTGTGCGAGTGGCACACATGGGAATAGTAGAGAGAAATGAGACCCCGGGAGACAAAGTTTGTGTTTGTGTGAGAGAAAGAGATTCCACATGGAGAATCATAGTTAGAGACACGCAGCAGGGAGCGAGATATACTTAGAGAGAGATAGAGTGATGAAGGTCGAGGGAGAGAGTACCGTCAGTGTGTTACAAAGATAAAATATCATTGTCGACATACAGGTAGCACGAGAGATACCTGAGAGACGATGAACGCGTATAGGTCCAGAGAGATAGTCCTATATAAGCATGAGTGATAGCTATATGAGACGAATATCTGGATTAAAGGGGATTCAAATATTTAAACTAGAGATCACGACATCGATAATATCATAACGCAAATTGGTGTATCAAACATGCATATTCATTTGAATTTCGGCACACGTGTAATGTTATATAGTTTATCAATATTGGTGATCCATATATTCTTTAATTACAAACAATGCATGGTTTATATGCAATTAATGTCTAAACGGGATTACACTATATGTTGCGTGTGTGAAACACATTATACATGTTTGAGAAGTAAAAAAATGCATGAAACACACATTAATTGGAGACAGTTAGCGAGGAATGCATACATTGGATTTCAACATAAAGTGGTTTAAAATATTTGAAAATCCAAATTGATGGATACAACCTTATGAATCTGAGATCATGCCATTTGTAAACCTTATTTATGTATAAATGGTGTTGTGCTTTTGAAAGTATATATAAAAAATGATGTATATAGAATGTAATTCCAATGGAAAATGGATCCCGCCCGAAAAAAATAGAATACAAACGGGATTCGAATTGAGTTGGCATGGTAAGCGTGCACTCTGCAAAATTTGAACGAAGCGGGGAAAGTCGCAGTAACCGCCCGAAACCAAAATCTGCGAGATGGAAATCACTACTGCCTATCCCTGCCACGTAAAGCCTATCTGCTGGATTTCTATAGGTTTTGATAGGGGTAGGTTTGTAATTTCACCCAAACGTGACGTAACCGCCTCTCACCCGGATTCATACACGGTGGGCGCCAAAACACAGAGTGTCCTCGGCCAAAATTGACTCCCTCCCCGATTCATATTCATACATAGTGGGTGCCAAAAACAAACTCTCGTCGGCAAGTATTCGGTGTATGCGAGATTACCGTCCTATCCCCAACCGACTAATGTTGCTGTTAGGGATGGCACCCGCGGGGTTTGGGTATGGGTGGAGTCACCCCATACCCTTACCCACCATCCCACCACCCGTACAATTTTTTCCCATACCCTTCACCCATCAGGGTAAATGGGTACCTGCCGGTAAAATTACCCAAATTTGCAACACATCAATTTGAGCATTACATAGTCATAAACAACAACTTATAACAATAATTTATAAACAACAACACATCATGACATCAACGCATACACGTTCGTGGGCTAGCTTGTGCTGCGACGGCCTAACATGAATGCATGATGAGGTCTTGCTAGGGATGTCGGATTTATGTACATATAATATGTTTAATATGTGGATAAATAATATATAAGGTCTTTTTGTCAGAATATATGCGGGTACATGGGTACATGGGTATGGGTTATACTAAACCATACCCATACCCACTATACCCGATGGGTATGAAATTTTCCTATTTATGTACCCATGGGTATTTTTTTGACCCATACCCTTGCCCTAATAGGGTTTTTACCCATAGGGTACGTGGGTAATGGGTACCCATTGCCATCCCTAGTTGTTGTGATGTAGTAGAAATTTGAAACGGGGGCTAAGTTTGTAAATTTCCTCGCGTTTGAGACAAGCGCTCCCTGAATACATGGTTCCCCCTTCCTGTCTACCTCCCTTTTCCCCATTCGTACTCCGTGGGCGCCAAAACACCCTCTCCACCCCACCCTCCTCCGTCCGCCGCCGTCCGCCACCCCATCCACCGCCGTCCTCCTCCACCATGCCAGAGCTGATACCCCGACGCCACCGTCCATTACAAGAGATCGACCTCTCTCATCCACGCCTTTGGACTGGGATCCTTGCATCCCGTCCTCTCGCTTCATCCCCGCCGTTGTCCACCTTGCCGACGCCGCTCCTACGACCGTCTCGTCCACCGCGCCCCACCGCCACCGTCTACCCTCCTCGATCTGCTTCCACGCTGCCGACAACCATCGCTACCGCAGCACCGTCAAATTCTCAGCAGATGCATACACGGCACCGCACCAGAGGCGGTACTCTTTCGTATCTGCTCAACTTATTTATTGCAGCAAGAAAATAGATCACCATTGCTTTACTCTGATTTCTTGTCTTGGTTGCGAAGTTGCCTTTGTCCGGTTTGCACCTTCAGATCTGCCATGGCACGCTCAACACTATACTCTGCTTATGGTTTTCCCCTTTTATATTCCACACTAGTTAAATCACAGTAGACTAAATTTCAAAATTGGGTCAGTCGATTTTTCAGAGCTCGCCGGAGTTCGCTGGTGCGATCGAAGGGGCTCGGGTGGTTGTGGGGCCTCGCCGAACGAAGAAAACTCGACGCGGGTGGGGGTTAGGGCAGGGGTGGGGGTGGGGGTGGCGGAGGAACACAGGCGGTGGGGGCCGGTGGTCCGGCCGGCGGCCCATGCGGTGTTCTATATGGGAAGAATCAGAGACGAGGAAGAAGAAGGGTTAGGAGACGTAGGATCTTCATCCAACCGCCTGAAATGGTCGAGAGACAACTGGGAGTTGCATTCTTAATGCGCTCTGGTTCATCATGTGTGGGCACCGCGCAACCAACATTTTATTATCCAAAATCTGCTTGCTCTTCGTTACCATGTTCGATAGAGCTGGCCTGTACGTGATCGATAGGCTTTCAATTACTAGCGGCAATACAACACCATATTTTCAAGCCAGTTCCACTTTCCCGATTTATATATCGTGGTTATGGTGTACCCCTGTTATGTACACTATGATCTTCCTAGTTGCTGTGTGCTCTTGTTATCATGGTTTGGCAATAAAATCTCTATACAGTATATTATGAACCTATCATCTGCCAGCTATCCTTACTTCTGGAGCCTATTTTTTGTGTACTTGTGCCAGATTATATAAATGCATGCACCATATTTGTCGTGGGAACGAACACCTATGGGGCCGGCGGACCGGGCCCCTTTCGGTTCGACGGGGGCGGAGATCGCACGAAGAGCGGATCGAGGCGAAGCACACGAGCGATTTACCCAGCTTCGGAGCTCTCCGGAGAGATAATACTCCTACTGCTGCATGTCTGATTTGTATTGTGTTCTTGCTCGGGAGCGCTAAATGCTACAGTACACACCAGCTGCTAACGAGACCGAGCGTGAGTGCTCTCTGGCTTTCGAACCCTTCGAATCCCCCTCTACGTTGCGCATGGGCCTCCTTTTATATGCTAAAGGGGTCACCGACAGGTGGCAACGTAGACAAGGGCAAAAATGGAAAAGGGGTGCGGTTGGTACAACTACTTGTACAGTGTATCATACCTAACCCTGACGGCAGGGGACAAAGGCATTAAATGCCCATCTGTGTCGCCCAAACAGTGTAAAAAGGGACCGTCAGGGGCGCCACCGCTTGCCACGATGGCGATCTTGTCAGCGTTGCTTGCCACCTCGCACCGCTGGCTGCACATCCTCTTGCCACGCGCGCCTGGAAAGGTCCCAGGGCGACACGTTGGTGGATGCGCTGGAGCGCGGGTATAGAGAGGTAGCTTGCCGCGGCAAGCGCCTTGCCGCGGTCGTTGTCTTGTCACGTCCGGAAGCTTGTTGCTTGCCGGGCCTTGCCGGGACGCGAGGCGTGTCGCGGCAAGTTCCTTGAGATGCCTTGATTGGCCTTCCCGGCAAGCTCCTCTTGCCGGGGCCTTGTCTCCTTGGCTTAAACACTTTGTTCTTGAATGGCTCCAAAGGAACCACGGAGGACCTTGGCGGTCACCCGGCAAGCCTTGCCGCGGGGTGCTGCGACTGCCCGTGCACAAGTTCGGGATACTAGGGTACCCCTACTCTAGTACACCGACAGGAGCCCCCGGGCCTGGGCCACACATGGTGCCGAGCGCTGTTGGGCCAGGCCCAAAATAGGGCACGGGCATGCGCGACCTGGTTTACGCCGTATCTTACTCCGTATCCACCGCGCCCTCCTCTAACGGCACGCGTTGAATGCGGCATCGTGGGAGAGATCGTGGGTGGCTTCTTTATTCGGAAAAACGGAACGTCCACCCCCTCCCTCTTCCAAAGCCGAAAGAGAGCAGTGCTCCACCCCCCATCGCCACTGGCGCCACCAACACCGTCGATCTCCCCCACCACCTCCGCCATGGCTCCGAAAGCCGGGAAGGCCGTGAAGTCGGCCGAGGCGCTGCGGCTCGAGGCACTACGACAGGAGCGGGCAATCTTCCTCCCCAAGCTCGCTGCGAAGGAGCTGAGCGAGTACTACTACCTCTTCTGGTCGACGGAGACGCGAGCGCATCCGCGCACGAAGGTACTCCCCGCCGCCGCTTCCGAACGGGCTCCGAACGGATATCCCTTTTTCGCGCTGTTCTTCTACTGCGGGCTCTGCCCGCCTTTCTCTGAATTTTTCTGTGACATCATGAACACCTACGGGTTCCACCTCCTTTTCTTGTCGCTGCTAGTCATGTTACGAGAACAATCTATTAGAGCTGCGACAAGCTATCTTGTAATATAACTTTTATTTTGGGTATCGATTGCTATGTTATTTCCTTTACTTGATTCCTTCCTTTGTATGTTTTTGCCCTACGCTTTTAGGGAACTTGCCGACGCAGGCACCTTAGCCGTGAGCGCTGAGTGCGGGACGTCAGCAGCCTGCTGGCGGTGCCGCTACCGACAAGAAACCTTGTCGCATCTAGTCGCAGCTCACTTAAGTTGTTGAGCGGACTCGAAACAAAGTAACGACGCAACTAGCTACGAGTTGGTTCCTCCGCGCACAGGTTTTCCATACAAAGCATGGTCGTTCGAGGAAGATAACTTAAAAATTTTAAAACTGATTGCTCAAACTTTGGCTACTTAGCTTTTCTGTCGTTTGCGTCCCGGCAAGGCGAAACTTTCTTGAACGATGCCTGGTCCACATCATTATCTTCTCCTTTCCCCCGGCAAACTTGTGGGCGAGGGGACCTTCATTTTCTTGAGAAAAAGAAAGAAAAGAAAATAAAGATATGGGGGCTTAGGGCTCGTTATTGCTTACTGGGGGTAGGTGCTGCACAAAGTGTCAGATAACACATGCAAAAAATAGAAAGCATGGAATTGACAAGATGTGCGGAGCACATGAGCTTTATTTATGCACGGGGTCTGCGCCCGGCTTTGTACAAAGGATTACATGCAACAGTGGCAAGACTTGTACAAAAGGTGTTTGCCGGAACAGGTTCCGGCAACCGCGCCTTACGGCTAAAACTTACGAAGATGCTCAATGTTCCAGGAGTTGCTCACCGGAAAGCCATCTTCGGTCTCAAGGCGGACAGCACCAGGCCTAGTGACTCGTTTCACCCGGTAAGGGCCTTCCCACTTCGGCGTAAACTTGTTGGAATTCTTGGCGGACTGAACACGCCGAAGAACAAGGTCGCCTTCCTCGAGACTTCTGGCATTAACTTTGCGGCTAGGGTAGCGGCACAAAGCTTGCTGGTATCGAGCAGCTCGTACAGCAGCCTGAAGACGGTCTTCCTTAAGGAGCAGCGCGTCATCTTGTCGCCGCTGCTCTTGCTCAAGCTCATCATAAGCAAGCACTCGAGGCGACCCGTATACGAGTTCCGTGGGGATAACTGCCTCTGCTCCATAGACTAGAGCGAAAGGTGTCTGGCCAGTGGCTCGATTTGGCGTCGTCCTGATCGACCAAAGAACCACCGGCAGCTCCTCAATCCAGTTCTTTCCGCACTTGTGCAGCCTGTCGAAAGTCCTGGTCTTGAGTCCGCGCAGCACTTCAGCATTTGCCCTCTCCGCTTGACCGTTGCTTCTCGGATGAGCAACAGAAGTGAAGCAGACCTTGGCGCCAAGATCTTGGACGTACTGCATGAAGGTGCGGCTCGTGAATTGCGTGCCGTTGTCGGTGATGATCCTGTTAGGGATCCCGAAGCGGCAAACAATCGACCTGAAGAACTTGACTGCTGACTGTGCTGTCACCTTCATCACTGCTTCCACTTCCGGCCACTTTGTGAACTTGTCGATTGCACCGTACAAGTACTCAAAGCCCCCGACAGCTCGGGGAAAGGGGCCGAGGATGTCGAGCCCCCAGACCAAAAATGGCCAGGATAAAGGGATCGTCTGTAGAGCTTGAGCTGGCTGGTGTATCTGTTTGGAATGGAACTGACATGCTTCACACTTGGTTACTTGTGCAGTTGCATCCTGGAGGGCTGTCGGCCAAAAGAAACCTTGCCGGAATGCTTTGTCGGCAAGTGCTCTTGCGCCAATGTGGTGACCACATATGCCTCCATGTATCTCCGCCAACAGCTTTTGTCCGTCTTCCCGGGGAATACACTTCAATATCACACTGTTGAGTCTTCTTCTGTACAGTGTGTCGCCGACAAACTGGTACATACTTGACTGCCGGGCTACTCTTTCCGCTTCTTCTTGCTCTTCGGGAAGTTCTCCTGTCTGAAGGAAATGGACAATCTGATGTGTCCATGCTGGAGCTTGCGGCTCGACAACAAGGACTAAAGGCATATCTGCTGCTGCGAGAACATCCGCTTCTACGGCGAGAACTTGTGGCTCGGCCGGAGCTTGATGTTCTCCGGCAAGCTTGCCGGAGCAAAACTTGTCGGGAGAGTCTACTTTGACGGAACAAACCCTAGGGCTTGCCGGAGCAGACTGCTCCTCAACACCCTTGGTGTTGATCTTGGGAACCTTCTTGGCGGCGGCTTCGGGGAGCTCTGCCGGAAAATAGTCACCAGAAATCAACTTCCTCTTCTTGCTCTGTCCGGTTGATGGCGTTACAGACGGTTGAGTCAGTTTGAGCACAAAGATCCCTGGTTCCACAGGTAACTTAAGTGCGGCGCATTTTGACAGGCCATCGGCAATGTCGTTCTGAGCACTCGGAACATGTTCCATCTGTAGGCCGTCAAAGTGCTCTTCTAACTTTCTCACTTCATCAACATAAGCTTCCATCAACAAACTCTGATAACTCTTGTTCACTTGGCAGACGACAAGCTGCGAGTCACCCCTGACAACGAGCTTCTTGATCCCAAGGTCCGCTGCGATCCTGAGACCCGCAAGCAAACCTTCATTCTCTGCAGTATTGTTTGTTGCTTGCTCCTTGGGAAAGTGCATCTGGACTACGTACTTGAGGTGCTCTCCGGTGGGCGCAACAAGTAGCATGCCTGCACCGGCGCCTTGCAGCGAGAAGGCACCATCAAAGTACATCAGCCACTCTTTGCTTGCTTCCTTGACGGGGATGCTCGTTTCCGGAATTTCTTCATCTGGTGTTGGCGTCCATTCTTCTATGAATTCTGCCAATGCTCTGCTCTGGATAGTTGAAGTGCTCTCAAACTTGAGGCCAAAGCTTGACAGTTCCAGTGCCCACTCGATAATCCTGCCTGTTGCTTCTGGATTCTGCAGTATCCTCTTTAGCGGAAAACGAGTGACAACTGTGATCTCATGTGCTTGGAAGTAATGGCGCAGCTTTCTCGAGGCCATGAGAAGGCCGAAAAGCAATTTCTGCACACCAGAGTACCTTGACCTAGCCCCCTACAGAAGGGAACTGACAAAGTAAACTGGGCGCTGCACCATTTTCTTCTGTATCTCCTTATGCGCCTGCGCAGATCCATCCTTGTCGGGACCAGAGCTTGTCGGTGAAGTCTCTTGCTTGTCGCTGGATGCATCTGCCGTGGTTGCTGGCTCATCATCCGCCTCCCTCTCTGCTACTAACGCAGCACTAACCACTTGATTGGTCGCCGCTAAATACAGCAGCAACTTCTCTTGTGGCTTAGGTGCGACAAGTATTGGAGTGGAGGACAGGTATCTCTTCAAGTCCTGCAGCGCAGCCTCCGCTTCCGGAGTCCATTTCATTGGACCTGCCTTTTTCAATATTTTGAAAAACGGCAGGGCGCGCTCAGCAGACTTAGAGATAAACCTGCCGAGAGCCGCCACGCAACCGGCAAGCCTTCGTACATCCTTGACGCGCTTTGGTGCTTCAATCTGCTCAATGGCCTTGATCTTTTCGGGATTGGCTTCAATTCCCCGCTGAGACACGAAGAACCCGAGAAGCTTGCCGGAGGGGACTCCAAACACACACTTCTCGGGGTTAAGCTTGAGGTTGATCTTGCGCAGATTTGCAAAGGTTTCATCTAAATCTTGAATCAGAGTAGCCTTGTCCTTGCTCTTAACCACTATGTCATCCATGTAGGCTTCCACATTTCTGTGCATTTGTGGCTCAAAAGCGTGATAGACTACCCTTGCAAATGTTGAACCAGCATTCTTTAAACCGAAAGGCATCCTTATGAAACAGTATGTGCCACATGGAGTGATGAATGCGGTCTTCTCCTCATCCTCTTCTGCCATGAAGATCTGATGGTATCCTGAGTATGCATCAAGAAATGAAAGCAAATCACATCCGGCCGTGGAGTCAACAATCTGGTCAATGCGCGGCAAGGGAAATGGGTCTTTGGGACAAGCTTTATTAACATCGGTAAAGTCGATACAAAGCCTCCATTTCCCATTTGCCTTACGCACAACTACAGGATTGGCCAACCATGTAGGATGGAGCACTCCTCTGACAAGGCCTGCTGCTTCCAACTTCTTGATTTCTTCTGCGATGAATTCTTGGCGCTCCACTGCCTGTTTCCTGACCTTCTGCTTGACGGGCCGCGCATGAGGACAGACGGCAAGATGTTGCTCGATTACTTTCCTGGGAACACCAGGGATGTCAGACGGTTGCCACGTGAACACGTCAACGTTCGCCCGCAGGAAAGCAATGAGCGCGCTTTCCTATTTAGGGTCGAGAGTGGCACTGATGGTGAAGGTACCACCAGTGCCGTCCTCCTTGGCGGGCACCTTCTTGGTCTCTGGCGGAGCTGTCATTGCCTTCTTACACTTGCCGGTGGAGCTCGATGGTGCGTCCTCGACGGTAGCGCAGCACTCCGAAGAGGTGCGCTTGCCAGAGTGGGCATCAGAACTCTTGCCGGACTTGGCCTTCTTCTTCCCTCCGGGAGCTTCAGCGGCAAGTGACTTACGATCTGTTGTGGCTGCTGCTTCCCGGTAGATCTTGTCGGCATAGATAAGAGCATCCTTCTTGTCGCCAGGGACAGAAATGACACTTATCGGGCCTGGCATCTTCAGCATGTTGTATGCATAGTGAGAGGCTGCCATGAATTTGGCGAGTGCTGGACGGCCGAGTATCCCATTGTAAGGTAATGGAAAATCAGCGACGTCAAAAGTGACCCTCTCAATCCTGAAGTTCAACTTGCTGCCAAATGTCACCAGCAACGTGATCTTTCCCTTCGGCTTGCTCCTTCCCGGATTGATTCCTTGGAATGTGCCGGTCTCTTCGAGCTCGCTGTCAGGGATCTGGAGTTTCTGGAGTACCGCGGAGGAGATCAGGTTCAAGCCGGCCCCGCCATCAACTAGCATCTTAGTGACCTTGAGGTTGCGGATAGTTGGTGAAACCAACATCGGCAAGCACCCGACCGCAGTTGTGCGATCAGGGTGGTCCTCAATATCAAAGATGATAGGCGTGCTGGACCATTTCAGAGGCTTGCGTGACTCGACGGGTGGTTCTGCCGCATTGACATCCCGCACCCACTGCTTGAGCTGGCGGTGTGAAGTATGCAGAGAAGCACCGCCGTCAACGCACAAGACCTCTGTGGCTTTCTGGAACTCCTGCTCATCGGTCTCGTCATCATCCATATCTTCATCGTCGTCGTCATCTTCATCCTTTTCGCGGCCGTGGGGAGGTCTGTCTCCTTGCCGCTGCTTGGCCTTGCCGCGGCGTCCTCCTCGGCCGGGACGTTTCTTGCCGGATCCTCCAGTACCTTCTTGGGCCTTCTCCTTGTCGCGCCACTCGTACTCAGCCTTTTGCTGCTCGACATGCTGCTCAACTTTCTTGCAGCTCTGGAGATCATGGCCCTTGGTGTGGTGGATCTTGCAGTACTGCTTGCCGGTGCCGTCCTGCTTGTCGGCGACCGCCACAGCTTCGGCTTCCTTGGCGCCACCTCCGTTGCCGGACTGCTCAACGACTAGCACATCTTTGCCTTTCTTCTTCCTGTTGTTCCGCCGCCAGTTTTTCCTTGCCGGGGCAGCATCCTCGCTGTCAGATCCTCCTGCTCCTGTATTCTCTCCGGGGAGTTTCCTCCCTTCCTCAGCACGTGCACACTTGTCGGCCAGGGCGTATAGCTCACTGACGTCTCTGATCTTGCACATCGCCATCTCCTCCCGCATCCTGCGGTTTCGCACGTTCTGATGGAACGCGCTGATGACCGCGGCAGGGTGGACATCTGGGATGTTGTGCTGTACATGGCTGAATCTCTGAATGAACTTGCGCAGGGACTCTCCTTCCTTCTGGGCGAGCATATGAAGGTCGGTCTCTTGGCCATGAGGTTTGTGGCCGCCTGTAAAGGCGCCGACAAACTGATGGCATAGGTCTGCCCAAGAGGATATGGAGTTGTCCGGCAAGTGCATGAGCCAGGACCTGACATTGGGCTTGAGCACCAGCGGGAAGTAGTTGGCAAGGATCTTGTCGTCCCGCCCCCCAGCAGCTTGCACCGCGATGGTGTAGATGCTGAGGAACTCCGACAGATGCGACTTGCCGTCGTACTTCTCTGGTACGTCTGGCTGGAAATTCTTCGTGCTGGGCCACTGGACTTGCCGCAGCTCATGAGTGAACGCAGGGCAACCCACCGTGTACGGCAAGTCGCCTGGTTCCCCTGGCGCATGCATGTCGACAGAGGGCCCAGCGCGCTGGTCTGATTGACGCCGCGCTTCTCTTCGACGCTCGATGCGAGTACGAGCGTCTTCTTGCTGTCGTTCGTGAAGAACTTGGCGCTGATCGCGACGAGCTCGTGGATTTGATGACGCGGTGGAGTCGTTGTCGAGGTTGCCCCGGCGAGTCGGCGATCTTGGCCTTCGGGGTGGAGAGTGCACGGTGGTTGCACCCCCACCGGTTTTGTCGCCACCGGCCTGTGCCTGGCAGTCCTGCCGCGGCTATGATGCATTCGGCTGCCGCGGAGTGTCGCCGTTAGCGAAGCCGATGAGACTCTGAATGGTGGCCATCCATTCGTTGATCTTGTCCGCCGTTGGAGGGTAATCCAGGAGCAGTTGAGCTCGTGCCAGAGCTTCTGCTGGAGTGGAGGGTGGTAGTGGCGAACGGTGCGAGGAGCGAGATATGCTCGGACTTCTAACTATGTTAGAAGGAGCAGCATCCCGTCCAGGCGACCGTGTCTTGCTCGTGACAGCATGTTGGCGTGCATGCTGGTCTTGAGCATCCCGAGATCCACCAGCTCGATCTCGGTCCAATGAACGTATGGTACCGCGAGTACCATGACGCTGTTGGTCCCGCACCTCCTGAGATGGGCGCGGTGCATGTACGGACGCTGAGGTCTATGCAGCCTTGTCCTTGGACCTGGTAGCACCATGAGCTCCCTCGTCGACGCCCGTTCTTCCGCGGCGGTGGGATCGACGTGGATGGAGCAGCCACCTCCGAAGCCTTCTTCTTCGGTGGCATGTCGATGAAGATGATGAAGATCTAGTTCGCGTGAACGCCGGATCAGGTTCACACGGCCTCGACGCCCCCTACCTGGCGCGCCACAGATGTCGTGGGAACGAACACCTATGGGGCCGGCGGACCGGGCCCCTTTTGGTTTGGCGGGGGGCGGAGATCGCACGAAGAGCGGATCGAGGCAAAGCACACGAGTGATTTACCCAGCTTCGGAGCTCTCCAGAGAGATAATACTCCTACTGCTGCATGTCTGATTTGTATTGTGTTCTTGCTCGGGAGCGCTAAATGCTACAGTACACACCAGCTGCTAACGAGACCGAGCGTGAGTGTTCTCTGGCTTTCGAACCCTTCGAACCCCCCTCTACGTTGCACATGGGCCTCCTTTTATATGCTAAAGGGGTCACCGACAGGTGGCAAAGTAGAAAAGGGAAAAATGGAAAAGGGGTGCGGTTGGTACAACTACTTGTACAGTGTATCATACCTAACCCTGACGGCAGGGGACAAAGGCATTAAATGCTCGTCTGTGTCGCCCAAACAGTGCAAAAAGGGACCATCAGGGGCGCCACCGCTTGCCACGATGGCGATCTTGTCAGCGTCGCTTGCCACCTCACACCGCTGGCTGCACATCCTCTTGCCACGCGCGCCGGGAAAGGTCCCAGGGTGACACGTTGGTGGATGCGCTGGAGCGCGGGTACAGAGAGGTAGCTTGCCGCGGCAAGCGCCTTGCCGCGGTCGTTGTCTTGTCGTGTCCGGAAGCTTGTCGCTTGCCGGGCCTTGCCGGGACACGAGGCGCGTCGCGGCAAGTTCCTTGAGATGCCTTGATTGGCCTTCCCGGCAAGCTCCTCTTGCCGGGGCCTTGTCTCCTTGGCTTAAACACTTTGTTCTTGAATGGCTCCAAAGGAACCACGGAGGACCTTGGCGGTCACCCGGCAAGCCTTGCCGCGGGGTGCTGCGACTGCCCGTGCACAAGTTCGGGATACTAGGGTACCCCTACTCTAGTACACCGACAATATTACAGCACACATGAGCTCTCTCATCAGAATCCAGTGATAGCACACAAGTGTTTACAGGGGCGCCCCTATATTAGGATATCATCTGTATTACAAAGATAATCTCACAACTATTTATGTTTTCATGGTTCTCAGATATTATACGCAATTACAGTAAATATCAGAATCCGCGCATCAGAAGAATATTGTGGAACACTGCAATGACTTACAAAATTGGCACCAAGGCATTGAGTGCCATTCTGGAAGCAATGAAACTCGTACGCTCCCCACCTGTTGATTCTTGTTCAGAATATCATCCTAATGACTATTCTAACCTCGAGGAGTCAAAGGTAGATGGCCTGTCCTGTTCACCCATCAAGGTGCCTGTTCTAATTTGGCAAGGTTTTATTGATTGCGTGTATCTTGGATATGTTGTCTTGCATTTCTTCTACCTTGTTGCACCGCCATCTGCTTATTTTACTCATCATATAACTCGAGATGCCATGCCCATCCATTATCAATACATATTCCATCTGTCATCATACCATGTTTTTCCACTCAAATGTTGTTCTTGTGCATCAGGCATCAAAAAGGAAGAGGGTGATTGCCGAACCTGAAGGAGCACCAGCAAAGTCCTTGAAAAATGTGGTGGTGTCGGAGAAATTAGACAGCGCCCCACTTATATTGGCTGTACAACCAGTGACACGAAACGTAGGACCAACTCCAGCAGACTGTACCCATACTTCACTGGCCACACCACTAGCCCCACCACACAGGACCTAACTCTAGCAAAAGGTATACCGATTTCATTTGCCATAGCACCAGCCGTACCACAGAAAAATCCCACTCCAGCAAAAAGTACAGCAAGTCCACCGGTCAAAGACCTATCCCAACTACAGAGACGGCCAATTCCTGCAGATTGGAACCCCATTCCATTTATTCCCAGTTTAAAAGACAATGCTTTCAATGTTGTTAGGGACTACGTGCATATATTCTCATCATGGGAAGATTATAGTGAAGACAAACACCATTTTCACATCTTCCTGTCCAACTTACGTGTAAGTGCTATGATTCATGGTTATTATTTTCCCGTTTTCTGCTGATCGAACACATCAATGATTTACATTACATTGTTGTAACTAGGCGAGGGTCAATCTAGATAGTCATGACGAGCAAAGCTTGCTTGTGCTTTTCAAGGAAGCATTGCAGCAGTATCGGTGTTACCTGAGGAAATCACACTTTGATGGCAAGTCTATAAATGAATTTCCGGTGAAGTCTCATGTGCTACATTTAGAAGACATTGAATGGAAAAACCTTGTTATGCACTGGTCTCGTTCCCAGGATGAGGTACTGTCTATGAAATCACATGACAATTTGAACTTCTACTTTTCCGCATGTGCCTTATGGATCTTTTTTGCAGGAAATCTGCTCGAAGAAGAATTCAGGTTTGAAAAGAACGACAGGATATCGCAAATATGTTGTCCACTGCTTTGCTCTTGTTATTACATGTTGTCTTGTATCATTGTACTTGCATACATACCTGGTTCATTATGTGACAGCAGTATGCATGATAGCTTGCTTATCAATTGTTCGCTCCAAATTATCTGATCTGTATGAATGGTTACATTAGTGTAGAATATATCCAATGCCAATGATTTTTTTTAGCTCTGCATTGTTCTTGTAAGTACATGCTGTCCTTTATCAGTTTACTTATATTGACAGGTAGTTGTTCATTACCATCACTCTGCAGCTTATTTTCCTTTGCCCTCCATTTTCTACACATCAGATCTATATTTACTCTTACCATATGGTTGGTACTGAAGGAGTTTAGCGGTGCATTGCTCTTGGCTGTGCCTTTTGCCTGTATCGCTGCACATACATTTATAGCTACCTGGTTATGTAGCATCACTCTTCATCTTATCTTAAATATTCTCCATTTTTTCGTATATTATCACATCTATATTTACTCTTAACAAAATGTAGAATAAAGGCAATGCTTATGAAGAAGATTTTGTGCTAAACTTCTTGAATTGCCCCCCCCCCCCCCCATCAGCATGGACAAGGGCTTTATAGAGCATGTCTTCACCAGTAATGTAAGTTTGTCCTTCTCAAGCCTTCAAACTTTGTTGTGTATATTTGGTTAGGCATGACTGCAACAGCTGTTTATTTTTGGCATTTGCATCAAATTGCATGTTTAAAGTTTATTATGTAGTTCATAAGCAAAAGTATGTCCTTCTAAATTTAAGTTTTCAGTTGTACAACCAAGTTCCTTCTTCATACCATGTAAATTAAACTATACAGAGCAAGTGATCTTCTTTTGCACTGCATGTATGCTTCTGTTCTTCATCCGTAATCCAGTGGTGTGGTGAACCTACCCACTACAGCACAATGTCATATTCTGCAATGTCTTAACTATGAACAATGTCATATCATTCTACTATTATTTAAACCGTCTCTTTATTTGCCAATATGAAATGGGATAAATTGACAGCACACTAACCATTGATACTTATGAGTTCTTGATCTGTAATCCAGTGATGTCGTGAAGCTGCCAACTCCTTCACAATGTCATTTCCTGCCATGTCTTGACCTGAACAAATACCATATTGTATTAATGCAATTCTAAACTATGTCACTTTATTCGTCAGTAAGAAATGTGATAATTGTTAGCACTGATACTTTTATGTGCAAAACCTGTCATCTGTCTGCTTGTTTATCTTTCAGAGTGAGGAAGATATAAGTGTTGAACAAGCGCAATCTCATCATCTTGCTCAGCTGCTTGCGCTGCAGCTCCCCAGCAGGGCTAACCTTTCTTGAACTCTATTGAAGTGCTGTCGGTTTTGCATATTATTTTGTCGGCGTGTTTATTTGCACTGGTGGCGATCTTTGATGCCCAGTGTATGTAATCTGCTGTCTGCTTGTGTTTTATTATCATAGTCGCGAACTTTGATGCCCAGTGGATGTAATATGTCGTAATTTCTTTATTGTATAGTCTAGGTTTCTTCTTATTCACAATGCTGTAGTTATTTTACTGTATATATATCATGTCTTCGCAGTAAACCGGCCAAACCGTAAAATTACGGTACATAATCGGGCCGTCATGCAATCATGATGTATGATCCGCATCATGGGCCCCGTCAAACTGGCCCACTAGTAGATTTGGGCCATTAATAGGCCGAGTAACCCCCGGCCCTCTTTTCGCAAGAAAACTCAATGGGCTTTTAGGAGGCTGAGAAGTAGGTTGGGCCTGAAACGTGCCGAATAGCTCACGGGCCGGCAGCAGCCCGAAATGGACCCCGGCCCATGATTGTGTGAATCAAATCACGGGCTTTTAACAGGCCAAAGTTGTCTCGGTCCTTGTTTGGCCCAATCAGATATCGGCTGCGAGCAGGCCGGATGCAAACAGGGCCGTAGTTAGGCCGAACTATATGACGGGCTTTTAACAGTCCAAAATTAATATAGGGCCGAAATGTTAAAACGGGCCCTTAACAGGCCGATACTAATATCAGGACGAATTACTAAATGGGCCTTTAGCAAGTGGGCCCAAAAGCATAGCGTCCAGTTAACGGGCCGAATCTGATATGGGACATAATTGAGCCCAAAGCCTCTTAAAGGGCCGGACCTGATCTGGGCCGTGATTTGGCCCAGAAAGTGGGAGGCTTTTAACGGGCCAGGTCTCATATGGGCCATTATTAGGCCTAGAACGTGGCAGGCCATTAATGGACCGGATCAAATATGGGCCGGCATTTGGCCCAAAACATGGCAGCGTGTTAATGGGCCGGCCTACTACGGTCCTCAAAATCTTGTGGGCCTACAGCTGGGCCGGCCCATTAATGTTAGTGAAATCTCGTGGGCCTTTAGCTGGGCTGGCCCATTATGATCCACAAGAATTTTGTGGGCCTTTACCTGGGCCGGCCCATTATGGCACACAAAAATCTTGTGGGCCTTTACCTGGGCCGGCCCGTTATGGCCCGCGAAATCTTGTGGGCCTTTAGCTGGGCCAGCCCATTATGGTCTGCAAAATCTCGTGGACCTTTAGCTGGGCCGGCCCATTATGGCCCGCAAAATCTTGTGGGCCTTTAGTTGGGCCGGCCCATTTAAACTTGATGGGCCATGTCACGTGTCAACGTATCATAGGCGCCTTCTGTTCAATGAGTGGATGACATCTGTCCCAATGATGAGCCGACACGTGTTTCCTCCAGCCAATGATGATTTTACACGTGGAAAATCCCCATTGGTCGGGGCTGTTAACGGGTTTTCCGCCAACCCGATAGCTTAACGGTGTTCCATTACGGTGGATGCCACGTGTCGCTCACCCTTGACGAAAGCACTTCTATGACGCGCGATTTATCGTCATGGAAGTGGACACTTCCGTGATGATAATTTTGGTAATGTCATGGAACACTTCTACGACAGCACAGGTATGACTATCTTGATTCTGTCATAAAATCGTCATGGATGTACATGCATGACAAAAAACGCGACCTACTATGACAAACACATATCATTACGGAAGTGTATTTTTTTGTAGTGAATGTTCACTCCACTTCAAGCAATTCCTCAGTCCCCTGATGCTACTGAAGTACAAGTGGGATCTGCAGAACCTCATGCAACCCCATCTGTCCATGAAGAAATTCCAGCTACTAGTGCTGAAGAAAATGTAAATGAAGAATTGAAGACCCAGGCTGCAGCTGAAGAAGAGCCTAAAATTCCTTAGTCTGTGGATCCTGAGATTCTGATTCCTGAGGTGGTGATGCAATTGACTGATACTCCTCAGCCCAAGCCAAAGGATCCCTTCTCAAAGAAGCAAAAATTCAAGGCTGATGACTTCTTCGGCGAGCATGTTTTCTTCACTGAATTCAACCCTTATGACAATGCTCGTCTTAGAAGGAAGCGTTTCTGGACTGCCAGCCAGGCCAATTTCTATTCTTCACTGCTTTTCAATAAGGACAAAATCTTCGACCACGAGCATATTCCTCACGTGGACATGGAATCAATGCCTTGCTTCTCTCAATTCATTAGTATGCTTCATGATGCAGGACTGCTCAACTTTTGCTCTGACATCGTTGATTGGAATGAAGAGCTTATTCTTCAGTTCTACGCAACGCTGCACATCACAGGTGATGCTGATGATATTAACACTTGGGTGTTGGACTGGATGACCTAAAACACTCATTACAAGGCACCGTCCTCTGAATTACTTCATGCCCTGCCAATCAGTCCTCCACCTGAAGGTGCTCGTTGTCTGTACTAAGAGCCTTAACTCACTGCTCATTACATGCAAGTGCTCATGAAGCCTTTGAAGCCTGGTCAAGCCCCAAGGACCAAATTCCTCGTGAAGGAATTGATGTATGTGCCAAGAACCGTCTATCGCATTCTGACAAAGACTACGAGTCCTATCAAAGGCCACGACTCATCCGATGAGGAAATTGTTGGCATCATGAAGAATATGCTATTCAACATCATGCATGGCATCCCTGTCAATTATCATGATTTCTTCATGAGGACTCTGGAAAATGTTGCACTTTCTCTGTTTGAGCTGAAGCCTTATGCTCCTTGGATCATGAGATTCCTCAGAACAGGGTCTTCACTCAACTACAAAGTTGACTTTCAGAATCACCTCAGCTACTTGCCACCGATTGAAGTCCTCAAGCAGACATATTCCTCAGCTGATGAGAAGGGCAATGCACCAGCTGTTATCGATGAAGGTATTCGTCCATTGGATGGTCAGTTCCGCAAAGCTGCATTTTATTCCACCAATGATGACTCTGCCACTCATGATTCTGCTGCCAATGCATCCAAGCCAAATCCTCAAGCCACTACTCCTTGTGTGATAACTGACCGAGAGCTGCTTCTTAGTCTTCACTAGAAGGTGGATTGAAACCACAAGTGGGTTAAGTGTCAGTTTGGCTCTATTCTTCACAACATGACTTATACACATAATGCACTGAAGAAAAACCATTACTACCTCCATGAAGTCTTCGATCGCACCTGGGCTATTCTGTCTCATCTCTATGGTGAAGAAGATTTGAAGCAAATGGGTTTCAAGGAAGATTTTGACTGGTCTTCTCCTCCACCGAAGAGATTCAAGAAGGTCAAGGTTCCTTCCTTGGTCGCCAGTTCATATTCTTCATCACGCGACACGGAGAGTATGAAGACTTGGACAACACTGCGGCAGGCCCTACAATGACACAAGACCCGAACAACGCTGGCGCTCCTCCATCATCATGATATTCTTCAAGGGCGTTAGTCCTCATTTTCAACCCTTTTGGTCATTCGATGACAAAGGGGGAGAAATTTGAGTTAGTCTTCAAGCGGGTCTATCTTATATGGGCATGTTTTTTTTCTAAGTTACAACTCTCGTTCTTTTGATGACTTTGCTGGATCGAGTTGTAATCTTAAACTCTATGGTGGCCTGATACTTTTGTTGTGTTCTTTTGCGTGCTTATTCCTCATTAATGTCTATGCACGCATGCTGAATTACATCAGTCACCATATTTCATCATGCATTTCAAATTCTTCATAATATATGTCAAATGCGTGTATGAATTACAAGATATAGGGGGAGATCTCCATGATTATACTTTTCAAGTGTGCATTGCTTCAAAAGCAAATTCCTCACTATGCACATCTTCAGGGGGAGTTCTTCTATATCTTGCAATCAAATTCCTTAATATCGGTATTTACACTTCATATGTTTATCCCCGTTGAAAACTTAACCTATATTGTCATCAATCACCAAAAAGGGGGAGATTGTAAGTGCATCTAGTGCCCCTTAGTGATTTTGGTGTACTGAAGACTTATAGGTTAAGAGACTGATGCGTTTGTGAGTGTAGACAGGTCTATAAGTCTATGAGGAGTTTGATATTTACAGAGAAAGTCGGCCCCTAAAAATGAAGTTCTTCAACTGAAGACTTTGGATTTCTGAAGGCTTTCTGAAGACTTTGAAAGTGAAGAAATTGGTGTGACCTTGAAGACTTGGAAATCATTCGAGGAACATGAAGCATGAAGACTCTTGTTTTTATAGTTTCATTTTCTCTTTCTTGAGTCATAGGAAACACCATACTGTTAAAGGGGGTCGAGGAATGTCACACCCTGATTTTCATGGCACTACACTTAAGCTAACAATCATGATAAAATGTGGTTTGACAAAAACTTTTGAGTGTTTTGGACCTTGCCTTGATTGATTTTTTTTCTGTTGTTTGCAAGTGCTCTAAAATCAAATAAATCCTCCAACTCCTATACTTCATCTCCTTGCTCCAAACTCTTGAACCAATGATCATGCCATGTAGGACATAAAAATAATTTCTTACAAAACTAATTTGGCCAAATAGTATTTTTAAAAATTAGTTTTCCAAAACCCCCTGAATTGAGGTTTGCACTGCAAGTACTTAATTAAGGGCAGCAAAACTCTTTCCAAAAATATATTTGACTCCTACTAGATATAGGATACCCAGAAACCAGAAAAATATAATTTTAAACGTTATTTTCCTATTTTATTTAAAAGCTTTTTCTTAAGGCCAGAAATGGTCTTTAATAGGGAAAAATTATTTTATTGTTTCCAAAATATTTGACAAAAACCTAGAGAAACTCAGTGGACATATATTGTCCATATATAAGAGTTTCAACACATGGTCATGTTCAAAATATTGGTCAAATCCCTCAAAAACTCTTTCTAGATATTTCAAGCTTTTGAAATATTTACAAAGGAAATATTCTCCAAAAATTCCAAGAAAATTCTATCTTGTCACATATGACATGTTTGATGATTTTGACAAGTATCATGTCATGGGGAATAGTATAACTCCATGAAATCCCCTCAAAACCATTTCTGTCCATTTTGAAGTTTGAGCAACTTTACATTGCCAAACATATCCAAATGCTCTCAAATCTTGTGAACATGCTCAAATGGTCCAATAATTCATCTAGACCAAATGGAACAAGTTGGAGAACAAGTTATATTGATCAAAGTGCCCCAAAACCCTTCCTGTCCAGAATCAAATTTGAACAACTCTACATTGGCAACTTTCTCCTTTTGATCTCAACTTTTGTGGACATGTTCAGAGCCTCAAATGATGACACTAGACCAAGTGGTGCATCAAGGAGAATAGATTTGCATAGCTAAATCTTGGAAAGTCCATTTCTGCTGATTTCTAGGGTTTACCAAAGTTGCATTGTCAACTTCCTCCAAATGAGCTCCAACTTGGTGATCAACCCCATTTCTATATGACACTTGATCCTGTTAATCTTCATATCATTTGGAATCCATTTGCTTGCCCAAACTACCATCAAACACCTTCTGGCAGAAATTTAAAATGCATGTTTTGGCCATTTCCACTAATCTCCATGAGCTAAGCTTTCTCCCACAGCATCATCTGGTCCTCCCCTAACCCCTGAATCTTTCCCTGCCCGAGGAGCCATGATTATGGGGGTGAAAAGCTCTTTTTCCCTCTCTGGACAGCACCATTTCTCTCTCTCAACCTCCCTCCTCACTCTAGTGGATCCCCAGGGCATCCAATGCCATTGTCACATTGTTTACTCCCCCCTGCAGCCACTAAACACAAGTGGGCGCGTGAGGACGCGCGGAAAAGCCGCGGATGCCGGCCATTTGCGCGCTCTGGAGCACGTCAGCATGCTCCCGGCCGTTGACGTCGCGTCCCGCGACCACCTCGAGCCTCCCCCTCGCGCCAGTCGAGGTGCCTCGACGTCCGCAACACGCCACCGTGCAGGCCCCCTCGTCTCTCTCTCTCTCTCACCTCCTGCGGTGCGTGCCCAGAGCCACCCGGCTCGACCAATGCCCGGCCTCGCACGCGCCAGCACCAGAGCCTCTCCCCGCTCCCTGTCTCTCTTCCTGGCGCCCTACTCCACCCCCACGAACGCCGTAGACAACCCCACTCCCTCCCTCCTGGCCGCCCGAGCCGTTGCCGTGGCCACCCATGCGCCACGTCCACGGTGAGCCACGGGTCGGCTACATAAGGCCACCCCTGAGCCCTCCCTCTGCTCCTTTGGCTCTATCTCCTTCCCGTGCACCCCCTGGACTGACCCACTCCCCTCCTCGCGCCCTCCTTGCACCTCCATGGCCGGAGCCGAGCCGCCAGACTTCGGTTAAATTCGTGCCAACCCGAGCCCCTCCTCTCTACCTCATGGCCTTAGAACATCTCCACCACCATCATGCATATCTCCCCCGCTTCATTTCGTCCTCTCCGCGGCTGCAGCGCCACGCCCCAACCTCACCGTCGCCTCCGCCCGCCGCGGGCGATGCACCGCTTGCATCCCTCCACCCCAGCCATCGTGGCGCACCTCGGCTGGTGCGTCACGCTCTCCTGAACCCGCCGATATGCCGGGCATCGCCGGAGGTGGCCTGTGCCACCGGAGCCCACGCCCGCAAGCGTTCGGCCCTGCCTCGCCTCTGTTCAAGAGCGGGAGGTGGGGGACGAACCCGACATGTGGGCCCCGCGCGTCAGCGGCACAGTGGGGCGGGCCCATGAGTTAAGTGGACACGGTTTCGCTGCAGGCCGTTTCCCTGCAGCAAAAGCGTAAAGTGTGCCGGCGCCTTCGACGTGGCCCTTCCCGCGCGCAGCTGAGCCACTGGGCCGACCCAGTGGCTATCCCTCGCCCGATGCGTGTTTTAGATATAAGCCTAAACCTTTCCTTTTTCTTTTATTTTGAACTCCTAAAATCCATAATAAATTCATTTTAACTCCAAATTTGATTATTCAAATTTCTAGTGACTCTATAAATCATGATCTACCTGTTGGTGCAATATCCACATTTTTCCAGAGACTTTTTCTTCACAAACATTTATCAAATCTTGTTTTTCCTATTCCTGTGATGAACTTTAGAAAATCACAAAGAGCTCAAAATTAATCCAAATTCCATGATTCAAATTCCTAGATGTTTATAAGTTCAAAACTTAGTTTTTGAAAATTTTTACTAATACTTTCTGTATCACCTCAAATAATGGTCTATTTCTTTATATATAGCCAACTTTGCAAATTCATAGGAAAATCATCTCAACTCCAAATCCAGTGAAACCAATTCCTAGATGCTTCTAAAATCATCCTTTGTTAAATGGGTGCCTTTTCTCATTTTTCAAAAATATATTTCTATACACCTCTTGCAAATCCATAAACCCCTTGATTCCATCATATCAAAATGTTTAGAAATATCCATTGATCCACTTCCAATGAAATCACTTTGGTCATTCCTCATATGACCAGAGGTATCCAATAAAAGTCAACTTCATATTTTTAGAGCACATTCATTCTTGCCTTGTTGTGTTGCTTATTGTGATTGTTTCCGACGTTAGTTTCCGAAGTAGACGGAGTACCTGGAGAAGGACCAGAAGATCTCAAGACTCTGATGAAACAGGCAAGCAGCCCTTTGACCATGTTTATGAAACCTTTTTATGCATGTCATATAGCACCATATTGTTGTTGCAACGGAATCATGATGACGTGGTATCCACTTTGATGGTTTGCACAGTACTTCCTCATTGATACTTGCATTGTGCATGACCCTACCTTCTTATGAGGGTTATGCCGGTGGGAGTAGATAGGATGCTAAAGTAGTTGCTACGCAAAAAGGGACGGGTTTATGCATGGTGAAGGAGACAAAGCATTTTCAAAAGACTTTTCAAAAACCTCATCGGGTGCCACTTATGCCCGAGGGAGATGATGAGATGGGTAACCACTTGATGACGAAGTGGTGTACCGAGGCAAGTGTGTGTGTTGTTTTCGAAAACGGATTAGATTTAAGATTTGATGACTGTCCCAACCTTACATGCGCAACCACTCTACCCTTATATGGGAAAGGGCATTATTGATTACCTAGGCCGATACTAGCTTGGAGCCCGCATTACTAGTGACGGGGGAGAGTTGGTACTCTCTCTCGGGACGGGGTCGTGCCAAGTAGGGCGGCCATGACTGTTTTCACAGGGCACCGGATACACCGTTGTGTCCCCTCTCGGATGTTACGATCTCGAGTGAGTCTCGCATGATGTACATCGTGAGGATACGGAACAACGAGTGGACTCCTTGTTAGTGTCGTCTAGGGAAAGGTAGTGATCGGGTGCTTACCCCGGGTACTTGAGGTATCGCGGGTCGTGGATGACACGGAAGTCCCCGGATCTTGTGGGTACAGTGTGCAATCTCTGCAGAGTGTAAAACTATTCGAATAGCCGTGTCCACGGTCAAGGACGGTTGGGCGGTGCTGCTTAAACTATGTCCAGAGTTTTACAACCGTGTGTGTGTGAGTTGATAAAACTACTTGGGTCAAGTCAGAGGACTTGACATGATTGAGTTGGGTTGGTGCCCACTCTATTTATGTTGATATCTGTAACTTGTCCTCATGGTTACTTGAATTCTCCTGATGCATGTCTTACAAGTTGTTGAACATGTCATTGCACTCAAAACTAGCTTTCTGCAAAAATTTACCTATATCATGCATTGTTGTATCTTCAACCAAAACATGGGTTGCTTGTGAGTACATTCAAAGTACTCATTGGCTTGCCAACTGGTTATTTTATTGGCCAGGCTTGAAAGGACAAGACATATTGAAGAGTTCCTTGGTGACGATCGTGTGAGCTAGGATGCTTTCCCAGTCAGAATGCCTGTAGGGTTAAGGCAGATGGCATGGGTGTCACACCCTGCATTTTGTAACATTTCATTTGCATTATTAAAGCATGAAAATTTGGACCAACAAAAACTTTTGCATTATTTGGCTTTTATTTGGAGTTGGTTTTCCCTCTGTGATTCTTTTCAAGTGCTCTTCAAAGTCAACAACTCCACCCTATATACTTCATCTCCTTGCCCCAAACTTCTGCCCAATGACCATGCCATGTGTATAGTGCAATATAGTATTTACTTACAAAAATAATTTGGCCAAAAAGTATTTTCTAAAATTAATTTTTGGAAAACCCCTAAATTGAGGTTTGCACTGCAAGTACTTGATTTGGGGTATGAAAAATATTTCAAAAAGTATATTTGAATCCTATTAGGTATAGGATACCCAGAAACCACAAAAATATAATTTTACAAGTTACTTTCTTATTTTATTTAAAAGCTTTTTCTTAAGGCCAGAAATGGTCTTTAATAGGGAAAATTTATTTTATTGTTTCAAAAATATTTGGCAAAAACCTAGGGAAACTCAGTGGACATATATTGTCCATATATAAGAGTTTCAACACATGGTCATGTTCAAAATATTGGTTAAATCCCTCAAAAACCCTTTCTGGATATTTCAACCTTTTGAAATATTTACAGAGGAAATATTCTCCAAAAATTCCAAGAAAATTCTATCATGTCACATATGACATGTTTGATGATCTTGACAAGTATCATGTCATGGAGAATAGTATAACCCCATGAAATCCCCTCAGAACCATTCCTGTCCATTTTGAAGTTTGAGCAACTTTACATTGCCAAACATGTCCAAATGTTCTCAAACTTGGTGCACATGCTCCAATGGTCTAATAATGCATCTAGACCAAATGGCACAGGTTGGAGAAAAGGATATCTTGATCAAAGTGCCTCAAAACCCTCTCTGACCAGAATCAAATTTGAACAAGTTTGTACTACCAACTTTCTCTCCTTGACCTCAACTTTTGATCATGTTTAAATGACCAAATGAGGCCATTACACCAAGTGGTACATCAAGGAGAAGTGATCTGCTCAACTAGATCTACACAAGTTCATTTCTGCTAAATTCTAGGGTTTACAAAAGTTGCATTGGCAACTTTGCCCAAATAATCTCCAAATTGGTGGGAGGCCCTAATTATATGTTCCATTTGACCCCGTCAAGCCTCATGACAAGAGGAGTTCATATTATTGCCCAAACCAGCATCAAACACCTTCTGCCACTTTACCAAAATCCCATTTTTGGCCTCTCCCACTAATCTCCATGAGCCCTTCTTTTTACCACAATCCCTCCTAGTTCCCCTCTATCACCTGGATGCTTTTCTGCCCAAGGAAGCAATGATGAAGGGAGGGGGAACCCCATTTTTCTTCTCTGGACAGCAGCTTTTCCCCTCTCTCTCTCAGCCTCCTTCTCTCCCCTCAGCTCTCCAGAGCATCCAAGGCCCGTTCCAGCTTTTGCCCATGCCCCCTGCAGCCTCCAGACACAAGTGGACGCGCGCGGACGCGGGAAAACCATGGATGCCAGCCAAAGTCGCGCTCTGGAGCGCCTGGCAGGACACCCGACCGTTGACGCCGCGTCCCCCGACCACCTCGAGCCTCCCCCGCGCGCCAGTCAATGCCCCTCGACGTCCGCTCCACGCCAGCGGGCTGCCCACTTGCTCCCGCGCCCTCCTCTCTCTCCTGCAGCTCGCGCCAGAGCGCCGCCCACTCGGCCAATGCTCGCGCCACTCCTGTGGCCCGCGTGCAGCTCGCCCCGCTCCTCCTCTCTCTCCCTAGAACCATACACCACTCCCACAAACACCCCCAAGCCCTCCATTCCCTCTCTAACGGCCACCCGAGCCGATCCCGCGGTTACCCATAGGCCGCACCCCACGGTGAACCTCGGCCAGCCAATAAAAGGCGACCCCGAGCCTCTCTCTCCCTCCCTGTCGCTCCCCCACACTCCTAATCTACCTCCCGACCCATCCATTCAACCCCAGAGAGGCCCGAGCTCTAGATCGAGCTCGAGCTCCGCCGCCTCGGGTCGTCGACGTCCACGCGGTACAGGCCTCCTCCGCCCCTGTTCTCTCTCGATTTGGAACCACAAGGCGTCGCTGACTTTTTCCCCTCTCTCCCCTGCTCGTTTTGCAGCCGGAAACGGCCGGAACCGTCGACGCCCGAAGCACCTCCGCCGCGTGACCTCGTCGCCGGCGAACCAGGCTGCTCCGGCGACCGTCTCCACCACCACCCGAACGACGACGTTCCCCCGAGTCCAACGGTACCAACCATGCATTCCTCCGTGCCCTATATCGCTGCCGGCGAGCTCGCCGTTGCCTCTGGACGGAGGTAAATGACGACGGCCATGGGCCCTGCCCGTCAGCCTCACGCCCTGACGGGTGGGATCCACCCGTCTGGTTTAAACGCACGCGCGCGCACCGGTTCGCCCGTCGGCTGAAGGCGTACCTCGCCTTTACGCCTTCGACGTGGCGGCCCCGTGCGGGCTGGTTTCCCCCTCTGGGCCTGCTGCCCGTGGCCTCTCTGGCCCAGTGGCACATCGCCACTTTTCTTTTTATTTTTCTATCTCCCTTCCAAAAATCCCACAGGGTAAAATATTTATTCAAATGGAATAATTCCAACTCCTAAAATCCCAGAATAATCCCACCTATTTATTGATGTAACTTTCATGCACATCCATTACACTTTTCTGCTCTGTTCAAATTTAAATTCAAATTTGAACAATAGAACCTGTGTTTGAAAATCCACAACTCTGTTTCCCTAGCTCCAAATCCAAAACCAAGAATTTTCCCCTTCCTAGTTTTCCTCCTAGTATTTTACAAAAATAAGTTGACATTTTTCTGAGCACTTTGGTTTTTCTGTTTTATTATTGCCTTATTTTCCTCGTTATTATTTTGCGACGATAGATTGCGTTGCTGACGAAGGAGTTGGACCAGAAGACTTTGAAGACCCAGAAGACTTCGTTGAGCCAGGCAAGCAGCCCTTTGACCAAGTCTATGAAACCCTTTTATACATGTCATATATCACTCTTATTGCTTGCATCAGAGACATGATACTGTGATGACCACATGGGGTGGTTTGCCACCGTACTTACTCGTTGATACTGGCATTGTGCATGACCCTACCTTCTTATGAGGGTTATGCCGGTGGGAGTAGATAGGATGCTAAAGTAGTTGCTACGCAAAAAGGGACGGGTTTATGCATGGTGAAGGAGACAAAGCATTTTCAAAAGACTTTTCGAAAACCTCGTCGGGTGCCACTTATGCCCGAGGGAGATGATGAGATGGGTAACCATTTGATGACGAAGTGGTGTACCGAGGCAAGTGTGTGTGTTGTTTTCAAAAACGGATTAGATTTAAGATTTGATGACTGTCCCAACCTTACATGCGCAACCACTCTACCCTTATATGGGAAAGGGCATTATTGATTACCTAGGCTGATACTAGCTTGGAGCCCGCATTACTAGTGACAGGGGAGAGTAGGTGCTCTCTCTTGGGACGGGGTCGTGCTAAGTAGGGTGGCCAAGAACATTTTTATGGGGTACCGGACACACCGTTGGTACCCTGTGCTTGTGATGGGAGATGATTATGGAGCATGGCTCCATGAAAATGTTATGTGATAATGTTGGGCACGAGGGTTACTACCAATCTAGTGGACTCCATCTTAGTGTCGTCTAGGGAAAGGTAGTGATCGGGTGCTTACCCCGGGTACTTGAGGTATCGCGGGTCGTGGATGACACGGAAGTTCCCCGGATCTTGTGGGTACAGTGTGCAACCTCTGCAGGGTGTAAAACTATTCGAATAGCCGTGTCCACGGTCAAGGACAGTTGGGCGGTGCTGCTTAAACTATGTCCAGAGTTTTGCAACCGTGTGTGTGAGCTGATAAAATTACTTGGGTCAAGTCAAAGGACTTGACATGATTGAGTTGGGTTGGTGCCCACTCTATTTATGTTGATATCTGTAACCTGTCCTCATGGTTACTTGAATTCTCTTGATGCATGTCTTACAAGTTGTTGAACATGTCATTGCACTCAAAACTAGCTTTCTGCAAAAATTTACCTATATCATGCATTGTTGTATCTTGAACCAAAACATGTTGTGGGGACCCTGACTCGTAAGTCGTGATCACCGAATGCACGTGTACAGTGATCCCAGAGATCAATGCTCACTGAACACACAGAAGCTGAATAACAAGAGGCTTACATCCACACGTATCGTATTACACAAGTAGGACCATTATGGTCAAGTCTTGAGCATAACATTGCAGCGGAAATCTTCGTCGATAACTTGGACCCATGCCATCTGCCTTAACCCTACAGCCATTCTGACTGGGGAAGCGTCCTAGCTCGCACGATCGTCACCAAGGAACTCTTCAATATATCTTGTTCTTTCATGCCTGGCCAATAAAATAACCAGTGGCAAGCCAATGAGTACTTTGAATGTACTCTCAAGCAACCCAAGTTTTGGTCCAAGATGTAACAATACATGATATGGTAAATTTTTGCAGAAAGCTAGTTTTGAGTGCAATGACATGTTCAACAACTTGTAAGACATGCATCAGGAGAATTCAAGTAACCATGAGGACAGGTTACAAATATCAACATAAATAGAGTGGGCACCAACCCAACTCAATCATGTCAAGTCCCATGACTTGACCCAAGTAGTTATCCAAACACACACACTGATTTGTAAACATGTGGACGTAGCCCAAGAGCGGTTACCCAACTGTTCTTGACCGTGGACATGGCTATTCAAATAGTTCTACACTCTGCAGAGGTTGCTCACTGTACCCACAAGATCCGGGGAACTTCCGTGTCATCCACGACCCGCGATACCTCAAGTACCCTGGGTAAGCACCCGATCACTACCTTTCCCTAGACGACACTAACATGGATTCCACTCGATTGGTAGTAACCCCCATTACCAACATTATCACATAACATTTTCATGGAGCCACGCTCCATAATCATCTCACATCACAAGCACGGGGTACCAACGGTGTGTCCGGTGCCCCATAAAAATGTTCTTGGTCGCCCTACCTGGCACGACCCCGTCCCGAGAGAGCGCACCAACAACTCTCCCGTCACTAGTAATGCAGGCTCCAAGCTAGTATCGGTCTAGGTACTCAATAATGCCCTTTCCCATACAAGGGTAGAGTGGTTGCGCATGTAAGGTTGGAATAACGGTCGCAACTTAAACCAATCCGTTTTGAAAACAACACACACTTGCCTCGGTACACCACTTCGTCATCAAGTGGCTACCCAACTCATCATCTCCCCCGGGCATAAGTGGCACCCGACGGGGTTTTCGAAAAGTCTTTTGAAATTACTTTGTCTCCTTCACCATGCATATACCCATCCCTTTTTGCGTAGCATCTACTTTAGCATCCTATCTACTCCCACCGGCATAACCCTCATAAGAAGGTAGGGTCATGCACAATGCAAGTATCAACGAGGAAGTACGGTGGCAAACCACCCCATGTCGTCATCACAGTATCATGTCTCTGATGCAAGCAATAAGAGTGCTATATGACATGTATAAAAAGGGTTTCATAGACATGGTCAAAGGGTTGCTTGCCTGTTTTAACAAAGTCTTCGAGGTCTTCAAATATCTCTGGTCCAACTCCGAGCATTTCGTCTACTTCGTCAACTATCGTTGAAAGCAACCATAATAAGCAACACAACAAGGCAGGAAATAAAAGTGCTCTAAAAATATGAGTTGGACTTTTCTTGGATACCTCTGGTCATATGAGGGATGACCAAAGTGGTTTCATTAGGATTTGATCAATGGACATCTCTGAACATTTCAATATGATAGAATCAAGGGATTAATGGGTTTTCAAGAAGTGTACAGAAATATATTTTTGAAAAATGAGCAAAGGCACCATTTAACAAAGGATGATTTTTGAAGCATCTAGGAATTGGTTTCACTGGATTTGGAGTTGAGATGATGTTCCTACGAATTTGCAAAGTTGGCTATATATAAAGAAATAGACCATTATTTGAGGTGATACAGAAAGTATTAGTAAAAATGTTCACAAACTAAGTTATGACTTTAGAAGCATCTAGGGATTTGAATCATGGCATTTGGATCAAGCTTGAGCTCTCTGTGATTTTCTAAAGTTCATCACAGAAATAGGAAAAATGGGATTTGATAAATATCTGTGAAGAAAAGGTCTCTGGAAAAATGTGCAAATAGCACCATGTGATAGATCATGAATTTATGAACTACTACAAATTTGAATCATCAAATTTGGAGTCCATTTGAATTGTTTATGGATTTATAAGTTTCTGGAAAAAAGAAAAAGACAAAGGAAGGGGGGCGTTATACCTATGCTGTGCACTGGGTGCAGCATAGTGCCTCTGCGCACTGGGCCGGCCCAGCAGCTCGGCTGCACGCGTGTAGGCGGCCACGTCGAAGGCGTGTTTCTGGTGGTGCGCTTTCTCTCGAGGAAAGCGAGCCCGGCAGAAGCCGTTTCCACTTAAACGAGCGGGGCCCGCCCGCTAGGTCGCTGACGCGCGGGGCCCAGTGCCCAGGCCGTCTCCTTCCTCCCGCTCTAACAGAGCAGAGGCAGGGGAGGAGAGGCCGAGCGGCGCCGGCGCTCTCCCCGACGGCACCGACCACCCCCGGCGGCACCCTGCATGCTGGCGGGCTCAGGAGGTCATTCCGCACCCGCCGAGCTACGCCATGACCACAGGGGAGGCCGGGTGCGAACGCACCATCGACTGTGGCGGGCGAGGTCGACGGCGATGGTGGGCACGGCGCTACGGTCACCGGGAGAAGGTCAAGGAGCGCGGGGGAGGACCGAGGTGATTCTGGAGGTGCTCTAGTGGAGTCTAAAGGGGAGGGGAGAGGCCACGGAGCACGAATTTAGGAGGATGCCGACGACATGGCTCCGGCCATGGAGGTGGTTGGAGGGCATGAGGAGAGGAGTGGGTTGGTCCAGGGGATGCACGAGAAGGAGAGAGGGCCAAAGGAGTAGAGAGGGGGCTTGGGGGGCCTTAAGTAGCTGTCCCGTGGCTCACCGTGGACGTGGCGCACGGGTGGCCACGGCAACGGCTCGGGAGGCCAGGAGAGAGGGCGAGGACTTATCTGCGGCGTTAGTGGGGGTGGAGTAGGGCGCCAAGAAGAGAGAGGAGGAGCGGGGCGAGCTCCGGGTGGAGCCACGAGCTCGCACGGCATTGGCGGGCTCGGGCGGCTCTAGGCACGCGCGGCGTGGGCAAGACAGAGGGGGGAAAGGGGGCGCCAGTGCGGTGGCGTGTTGTGGACGCCGAGGCACCTCGACTGGCGTGAGGGGGAGGCCCGAGGCGGTCGGGGGACGCGGCGTCAACGGTCGAACGCCCTGCCAGGCGCTCTAGAGCGCGCCTTTGGCCGGCATCCGCGGCTTTTCTGCGCGCACTCGCGCGTCCACTTATGTCTGGTAGCTGCAGGGGGGATAAACAAGGGTGAAAGAAGCTTTGGATGCTCTGGAACCTGCCAGGAGTGAGAGAGAGATGAGAAGGGGAGGGGAAATTGGCTGTCCAGAGAAGAAAATGAAGGAAATATGCCCTAGAGGCAATAATAAAGTTATTATTTATTTCCTTATATCATGATAAATGTTTATTATTCATGCTAGAATTGTATTAACCGGAAACATAATACATGTGTGAATACATAGACAAACATAGTGTCACTAGTATGCCTCTACTTGACTAGCTCGTTTATCAAAGATGGTTATGTTTCCTAGCCATGGACAAAAGAGTTGTCATTTGATTAACGGGATCACATCATTAGGAGAATGATGTGATTGACATGACCCATTCCGTTAGCCTAGCACTTGATCATTTAGTATGTTGCTATTGCTTTCTTCATGACTTATACATGTTCCTATAACTATGAGATTATGCAACTCCCATTTACCGGAGGAACACTTTGGGTGCTACCAAACGTCACAACGTAACTGGGTGATTATAAAGGAGTACTACAGGTGTCTCCAAAGGTACATGTTGGGTTGGCGTATTTCGAGATTAGGTTTTGTCACTCCGATTGTCGGAGAGGTATCTCTGGGCCCTCTCGGTAATGCACATCACTTAAAGCCTTGCAAGCATTGTAACTAATGAGTTAGTTGCGGGATGATGTATTACGGAACGAGTCAAGAGACTTGCCGGTAACGAGATTGAACTAGGTATTGGATACCGACGATCATATCTCGGGCAAGTAACATACCGATGACAAAGGGAACAACGTATGTTGTTATGCGGTTTGACCGATAAAGATCTTCGTAGAATATGTAGGAACCAATATGGGCATCCAGGTCCCCCTATTGGTTATTGACCGAGAATGGTTCTAGGTCATGTCTACATAGTTCTCGAACCCGTAGGGTCCGCACGCTTAACGTTACGATGACAGTTTTATTATGAGTTTATAAGTTTTGATGTACCGAAGTTTGTTCGGAGTCCCGGATGTGATCACGGACATGACGAGGAGTCTCTAAGTGGTCGAGACATAAAGATCGATATATTGGAAGCCTATATTTGGACATCGGAATCGTTCCGGGTGAAATCAGCATTTTACCGGAGTACCGGGAGGTTACCGGAACCCCCCGGGGTGTTATTGGGCCTACATGGGCCACGAGGGAGAAGAGGGAAGGAGCCAGGAGGGGGCCGTGCGCCCCTCCCCCTCCTAGTCCGAATAGGACAAGGGAAGGGGGGCGGCGCCCCCCTTTCCTTCCCCTCTTCCTCCTCTTTCCCCCCTTCTCCTACTCCTACTTGGAAAGAAGGGAGTGCTACTCCCGATGGGAGTAGGACTTCCCCCTTGGCGCGCCCTCCTTGGCCGGCCGCGTCCTCCCTCCCTGGCTCCTTTATATACGGGGGCGGGGGGGCACCCCAAAGACACACAAGTTGATCTACGGATCGTTCCTTAGCCGTGTGCGGTGCCCCCCTCCACCATATTCCACCTCGGTCATATCATCGCAGAGTTTAGGCGAAGCCCTGCGCCGGTAGAACATCATCATCGTCACCACGCCGTCATGCTGACGGAACTCATCTCCGGAGCCTCGCTGGATCGAAGGCCGTAGGTCGTCATCGAGCTGAACGTGTGCTGAACTCGGAGGCCCCGTACGTTCGGTGCTTGGATCGGTCGGATCGTGAAGACGTACGACTACATCAACCGTGTTGTGCTAACGCTTCCGCTTACGGTCTACGAGGGTACGTGGACGAACACTCTCCCCTCTCGTTGCTATGCCATCACCATGATCTTGCGTGTGCGTAGAACTTTTTTTGAAATTACTACGTTCCCCAATAGTGGCATCCGAGCCTAGGTTTTATGCGTTGATGTTATATGCACGAGTAGAACACAAGTGAGTTGTGGGCGATACAAGTCATACTACTTACCAGCATGTCATACTTTGGTTCGGCGGTATTGTGAGATGAAGCGGCCCAGACCGACATTACGCGTACGCTTACGCGAGACTGGTTTCACCGTTACGAGCACTCGTGCTTAAAGGTGGCTGGCGGGTGTCTGTCTCTCTCACTTTAGCTGAATCGAGTGTGGCTACGCCCGGTCCTTGCGAAGGTTAAAACAGGCCAACTTGACGAACTATCGTTGTGGTTTTGATGCATAGGTAAGAACGGCTCTTGCTCAGCCCGTAGCAACCACGTAAAATTTGCAACAACAAAGTAGAGGACGTCTAACTTGTTTTTGCAGGGCATGTTGTGATGTGATATGGCCAAGACGTGATGCTATATTTTATTGTATGAGATGATCATGTTTTGTAACCGAAGTTATCGGCAACTGGCTGGAGCCATATGGTTGTCGCTTTATTGTATGAAACGCAAATGCCCTGTAATTGCTTTACTTTATCACTAAGCGGTAGCGATAGTCATAGAAGCAATAGATGGCGTAAACGACAACGATGCTACGATGGAGATCAAGGTGTCGCGCCGGTGACGATGGTGATCACGACGGTGCTTCGGAGATGGAGATCACAAGCACCAGATGATGATGGCCATATCGTATCACTTATATTGATTGCATGTGATGTTTATCCTTTATGCATCTTATCTTGCTTTGATTGACGGTAGCATTTTAAGATGATCTCTCACTAAAATTATCAAGAAGTGTTCTCCCTGAGTATGCACCGTTGCCAAAGTTCGTCGTGCCCAGACACCACGTGATGATCGGGTGTGATAAGCTCTATGTCCATCTACAGTGGGTGCAAGCCAGTTTTGCACACGCGGAATACTCAGGTTAAACTTGACGAGCCTAGCATATGCAGATATGGCCTCGGAACACGGAGACCGAAAGGTCGAGCGTGAATCATATAGTAGATATGATCAACATAGTGATGTTCACCATTGAAAACTACTCCATCTCACGTGATGATCGGTTATGGTTTAGTTGATTTGGACCACGTAATCACTTAGATGACTAGAGAGATGTCTGTCTAAGTGGGAGTTCTTAAGTAATATGATTAATTGAACTTAAATTTATCATGAACTTAGTCCTGGTAGTATTTTGCAAATTATGTTGTAAGATCAATAGCTTGCGTTGTTGCTTTCATATGTTTATTTTGATATGTTCCTAGAGAAACTGTGTTAGAAGATGTTAGTAGCAATGATGCGGATTGGATCCGTGATCTAAGGTTTATCCTCATTGCTGCACAAAAGAATTATGTTCTTAATGCACCGCTAGGTGACAGACCTATTGCAGGAGCAAATGCAGACGTTATGAATGTTTGGTAAGCTCATTATGATGACTACTTGATAGTTTAGTGCACCATGCTTAACGGCTTAGAATCGGGACTTCAAAGACATTTTGAACGTCATGGACCATATGAGATGTTCCAGGAGTTGAAGTTAATATTTCAAGCAAATACCCGAGTTGAGAGATATAATGTCTCCAACAAGTTCTATAGCTAAAAGATGGAGGAGAATCGCTCAACTAGTGAGCATGTGCTCAGATTGTCTGGGTACTTCAATCGCTTGAATCAAGTGGGAGTTAATCTTCCAGATAAGATAGTGATTGATAGAATTCTCTAGTCACCATCACTAAGTTACTAGAACTTCGTGATGAACTATAGTATGCAAGGGATGACGAAAACGATCCCGAGCTCTTCGTGATGTTGAAATCGACGAAGGTAGAAATCAAGAAAGAGCATCAAGTGTTGGTGATTGACAAGACCACTAGTTTCAAGAGAAGGGCAAAGGGAAAGAAAGGGAACTTCAAGTAGAATGACAAGCAAGTTGTCACTCCCGTGAAGAAGACCAAAGCTGGACCAAAGCCTGAAACTGAGTGCTTACACTGCAAAGAAAATGGTCACTAGAAGCGGAAATGCCCTGAATATTTGGTGGATAATAAGGATGGCAAAGTGAACAAGGGTACATTTGATATACAGATTATTGATGTGTGCCTTACTAGTGTTTATAGTAGCCCCTGAGTATTTGATACTTGTTCGGTTGCTAAGATTGGTAACTCGAAACAGGAGTTACAGAATAAATAGAGACTAGTTGAAGGGAAAGTGACGATGAGTGTTGGAAGTAGTTCCAAGATTGATATGATCATCATTGCACACTCCCTATACTTTCGGGATTAGTGTTAAACCTAAATATATATGTTATTTGGCGTTTGCGTTGAGCATGAATATGATTTGATCGTGTTTATTGCAATACGATTATTCATTTAAAATCAGAGAATAATTGTTGTTCTGTTTACATGAATAAAACCTTCAATGGTCATACACCCAATGAAAATAGTTTGTTGGATGTCGATCGTAGTGATACACATATTCATAATATTGAGGCCAAAAGATGCAAAGTTAATAATGATAGTGCAACTTAGTTGTGGCACTTCCGTTTGGGTTATATCGGTGTAAAGCGCATGAAGAAACTCCATAAAGATGGATTTTCGGAATCACTTGGTTATGAATCATTTGATGCTTGTGAACCGTGCCTTTTGGGCAAGATGACTAAAACTCCGTTCTTCGGAACAATGGAACGAGCTACTGACTTATTGGAAATAATACATACTGATGTATGCAGACCAATGAGTATGAAGGCTCGTGGCAAGTATCGTTATTTTCTGACCTTCACAAGATGATTTGAGCAGATATGGGTATATCTACTTGATGAAACATAAGTCTGAAATAGTTGAAAGGTTCAAAGAATTTTAGAGTGAAGTGGAAAAATCATCGTAACAAGAAAATAAAGTTTCTCTGATCTGATCGTGGAGACGAATATTTGAGTTACGAGTTTGGTCTTCAATTAAAACAATGTGGAATAGTTTCACAGCTCACGCCACCTGGAACACCACAATGTTATGGTGTGTCCGAACGTCGTAACCACACTTTATTGGATATGGTGCGATCTATGATGTCTCTTACTGATTTACCAATATTGTTTTGGGGTTATGCATTAGAGACAGCTGCATTCACATTAAAAGGGCACCATCTAAATCCGTTGAGATAACAACATATGAACTGTGGTTTAGCAAGAAACCCAAGTTGTCGTTTCTTAAAGTTTGGGGCTGCGATGCTTATGTGAAGAAACTTCAACCAGATAAGCTCGAACCCAAATCGGAGAAATGTGTCTTCATAGGATACCCAAAAGAGACTGTTGGGTACACCTTCTATCACAGATCTGAAGGCAAGACATTCGTTGCTAAGAATGGATCCTTTCTAGAGAAGGAGTTTCTCTCGAAAGAAGTGAGTGGGAGGAAAGTAGAATTTGATGAGATAACTGTATCTACTCCCTTATTGGAAAGTAGTTCATCACGAGAACCGGTTCCTCTGACAACTACACCAATTAGTGAGGAAGCTAATGATAATGATCATGAAACTTCGGATCAAGTTTCTACTGAACCTCGTAGGTCTACCAGAGTAAGATCCGCCCAGAGTGATACGGTAATCCTATTCTGGAAGTCATGTTACTTGACCATGATGAACCTACGAACTATGAGGAAGCGATGATGAGCCCAGATTCCGCAAAATGGCTAGAGGCCATGAAATCTGAGATGGGATCCATGTATGAAAACAAAGTATGGACTTTGGTTGACTTGCCCGATGATCGGCAAGCCATTGAGAATAAATGGATTTTTAAGAAGAAGACTGACGCTGATGGTAATGTAACTGTCTATATAGCTCGACTTGTTGCAAAAGGTTTTCGACAAGTTCAAGGGGTTGACTACGATGAGGCTTTCTCAACCGTAGCGATGCTTAAGTCTGTCCGAATCATGTTAGCTATTGCTGCATTTCATGATTATGAAATTTGGCAAATGGATGTCAAGACTGCATTCTTGAATGGATTTCTAGAAGAAGAGTTGTATATGATGCAGCCGGAAGGTTTTGTTGATCCAAAAGGTGCTGACAAAGTGTGCAAGCTCCAGCGTTCCATTTATGGACTGGTGCAAGCATCTCGGAGTTGGAATAAACACTTTGATAGTGTGATCAAAGCATATTGATTTATACAGACTTTTGGAGAAGCCTGTATTTACAAGAAAGTGAGTGGGAGCTCTGTAGCATTTCTAATATTATATGTGGGTGACATATTGTTGATGGGAAATGATATAGAAATTCTGGATAGCATGAAAGGATACTTGAAAAAGATTTTTTCAAAGCAAGACCTTGGTGAAGCTGCTTACACATTGAGCATCAAGATCTATATAGATAGATCAAGACGCTTGATAAGATTTTTCAATGAGTACATACCTTGATAAATTTTTGAATAGTTCAAAATGGAACAGTCAAAGAAGGAGTTCTTGCCTGTGATGCAAAGGTGTGAAGTTGAGTAAGACTCAAGACCCGACCATGGCAGAAAATAGAAAGAGAATGAAAAGTCATTCCCTATGCCTCAGTCATAGGTTCTATAAAGTATGCTATGCTGTGAACCAGACCTATTGTATACCTTGCTCTGAGCTTGACAAAGGAATACAATTTTGATCTAAGAGTAGATCACTGGACAGCGGTCAAGAATATCCTTAGTGAGAACTAAGGAGATGTTTCTCGATTATGGAGGTGATAAAAGAGCCCATCATAAAAAGTTAGAACGATGCAAGCTTTTACACCAATCCAGATGACTCTAAGTCTCAATCTGGATACATATTGAAAGTGGGAGCAATTATCTAGAGTAGCTCCGTGCAGAGCATTATGGACATAGAATATTTGCAAAATACATACGGCTCTGAATATGACAAGCCCATTGACTAAACTTCTCTCACAAGCAAAACATGATCATACCTTAGTACTCTTTGGGTGTTAATCACATAGCAATGTGAACTAGATTATTGACTCTAGTAAACCCTTTGGGTGTTGATCACATGATGATGTGAACTATGGGTATTAATCACATACAGATGTGAATATTGGTGTTAAATCACATGGCAATGTGAACTAAATTATTGACTCTAGTGCAAGTGGGAGACTGAAGGAAATATGCCCTAGAGGCAATAATAAAGTTATTATTTATTTCCTTATATCATGATAAATGTTTATTATTCATGCTAGAATTGTATTAACCGGAAACATAATACATGTGTGAATACATAGACAAACATAGTGTCACTAGTATGCCTCTACTTGACTAGCTCGTTTATCAAAGATGGTTATGTTTCCTAGCCATGGACAAAAAGAGTTATCATTTTATTAACGGGATCACATCATTAGGAGAATGATGTGATTGACATGACCCATTCCGTTAGCCTAGCACTTGATCATTTAGTATGTTGCTATTGCTTTCTTCATGACTTATACATGTTCCTGTAACTATGAGATTATGCAACTCCCATTTACCGGAGGAACACTTTGGGTGCTACCAAACGTCACAACGTAACTGGGTGATTATAAAGGAGTACTACAGGTGTCTCCAAAGGTACATGTTGGGTTGGCGTATTTCGATATTAGGTTTTGTCACTCCGATTGTCGGAGAGGTATCTCTGGGCCCTCTCGATAATGCACATCACTTAAAGCCTTGCAAGCATTGTAACTAATGAGTTAGTTGCGGGATGATGTATTACAGAACGAGTAAAGAGACTTGCCGGTAACGAGATTGAACTAGGTATTGGATACCGACGACCAAATCTCGGGCAAGTAACATACCGATGACAAAGGGAACAACGTATGTTGTTATGCGGTTTGACCGATAAAGATCTTCGTAGAATATGTAGGAACCAATATGGGCATCCAGGTCCCGCTATTGGTTATTGACCGAGAATGGTTCTAGGTCATGTCTACATAGTTCTTGAACCCGTAGGATCCGCACGCTTAACGTTACGATGACAGTTTTATTATGAGTTTATAAGTTTTGATGTACCGAAGTTTGTTCGGAGTCCCGGATGTGATCACGGACATGACGACGAGTCTCTAAATGGTCGAGACATAAAGATTGATATATTGGAAGCCTATATTTGGACATCGGAATCGTTCCGAGTGAAATCGGCATTTTACCGGAGTACCGGGAGGTTACCGGAAACCCCGAGGGGGTTATTGGGCCTAGATGGGCCACGAGGGAGAAGAGGGAAGGAGCCAGGAGGGGCCCGCGCGCCCCTCCCCCTCCTAGTCCGAATAGGACAAGGGAAGGGGGACGGCGCCCCCCTTTCCTTCCCCTCTTCCTCCTCTTTCCCCCCTTTTCCTACTCCTACTTGGAAAGAAGGGAGTCCTACTCCCATTGGGAGTAGGACTCCCCCCTTGGCGCGCCCTCCTTGGCCGGCCACCTCCTCCCCCCTGGCTCCTTTATATACGGGGGCGGGGGGCACCCCAAAGACACACAAGTTGATCTACGGATCGTTCCTTAGCCGTGTGTGGTGCCCCCCTCCACCATATTCCACCTCGGACATATTGTCGCAGAGTTTAGGCGAAGCCCTGCGCCGGTAGAACATCATCATCATCACCACGCCGTCGTGCTGACGGAACTCATCTCCGGAGCCTCGCTGGACCGAAGGCCGGAGATCGTCATTGAGCTGAACGTGTGCTGAACTCGGAGGCCCAGTACGTTCGGTGCTTGGATCGGTCGGATCGTGAAGACGTACGACTACATCAACCACGTTGTGCTAACACTTCCGCTTACGGTCTACGAGGGTACGTGGACGAACACTCTCCCCTCTCGTTGCTATGCCATCACCATGATCTTGCGTGTGCGTAGAATTTTTTTTGAAATTACTACGTTCCCCAACAGAAAAATGGGTCTCTGCCCCCCTCCATCATTGCCTCTCGGGCAGGGAAGCACACCAGAGGTAGAGGGGGACTAGGAGGGGTGATGGTAAAAAGTGGAGTCCATGGAGATTAGTGGAAGAGGCCAAAAATGGGATTTTGGTAAAGTGGCAGAAGGTGTTTGATGCTGGTTTGGGCAAGAAGATGAGTCCCATTTGTCATGAGACTCCACAGGATGAAATGGCACATATAATTAGGGTCTTCCACCAATCTTGAGTTCATTTGGGCAAAGTTGCCAATGCAACTTTTGTGAATCCTAGAAATTAGCAGAAATGAACTTGTGCGGATCCAGTTGAGTAAATCACTTCTCCTTGATGCACCACTTGGTGTGGTGGCCTCATTTGGTCATGTGATCATGCTCACAAAAGTTGGGGTCAAGGAGAGAAAGTTGGTAATGCCAAAGTTGTTCAAATTTGGTTCTGGACAGGAAGGGTTTTGGGGGACTTTGACCAAGATAACATTTTCTCTAACTTGTGCCATTTGGTCTAGATGAATGATTAGACCATTTGAGCAAGTTCACAAGGTTTGAGAACATTTGGACATGTTTGGCAATATAAAGTTGCTCAAACTTCAAAATGGACAGAAATGGTTTTGAGGGGATTTCATGGGGTTATACTATTCTCCATGACATGATACTTGTCAAGATCATCAAACATGTCATATGTGACATGCTAGAATTTTCTTGGAATTTTTGGAGAATATTTCCTTTGTAATTATTTCAAAAGCTTGAAATATCCAGAAAGAGTTTTTGAGGGATTTGACCAATATTTTGAACATGACCATGTGTTGAAACTCTTATATGTGGACAATATATGTCCACTGAGTTTCCCTAGATTTTCCCCAAATATTTTTAAAACAATAAAATAATTTTTCCCTATTAAAGACCATTTCTGGCCTTAAGAAAAAGCCTTTAAATAAAATAGGAAAATAACTTTTAAAATTATATTTTTGTGGTTTCTGGGTGTCCTATATCTAATAGGAGTCAAATCTATTTTTGGAAAGATTTTTACTGCCCTTAATTAAGTACTTGCAGTGCAAATCTCAATTCAGGGGTTTTGGAAAACTAATTTTTGAAAATACTATTTGGCCAAAAAAAAATTAAGAAATTATTTTTATGTCCTATACACATGGCATGATCATTGGTTCAAGAGTTTGGAGCAAGGAGATGAAGTATAGGAGTTGGAGGATTTATTTGATTTTTAGAGCACTTGCAAACAGCAGACAAAAATCAAATCAAGCAAAGACCAAAACACACAAAAGTTTTTGTCAAACCAAAATTTATCATGATTTATTAGCTTAAGTGTTGTACCATGAAAATCAGGGTGTGACAGATCTACCCCCCTTACAAGAATCTCGTCCCCGAGATTCCTAAACTAGGCGCAGAAAGGGGTATGGAAACTTGGATCTGGGGTAGTCCTCATGTCCTCATACAGCTTCTTCTTCCGTGTGGTGCTCCATTGAACCTTGAAGTACTTGATGGTGTGGCTTCGTGTATGACGTTCTTCTTGATCCAAGTTGCTAATGGGTAGCTCGCGGCAGGTTAGATTGGGCTAGGGGCCGATGGCTCGGCGATCGATGTCCTTGTAGAGATCGGGCTAATTAGGAAGTTAGAAATGTTTCCGGAGTGGTGTCGTGTGGAAAAACATTGTGCACAGTGGGTGAGTCAGGTGGTAACTCTAGTTGGTATCTGTCCTCTCTTCGTCTCGTAGCAATCTCGGAGGGGGTTGTTAAATCTTGGAGTGATCTCGAAGGGGGCCGATGAATCTTGGTGTGGGTCTCCTTGTCATGGAAATGCTTGGTCCCTTAGAGAGGACTGGCTTGCAGATACACATGGTCTTTGACGCGGAAGTATACTTCTTGAAGATGGTGGTTGGTGTAGTTCTTCCTCCTAGACATGACGATCTTCGGATGTTCCGTGACCGGCTCAATGATTCTTCTTCCGTCTTCGGGTAGACAAGTATGTCACAAAAGAAAGATGACAACTAACTTGTCCAAGCACTCCATGAAGTCTATGGGGTACGTAAGGTGGGCTGAGGCATTGGTGGTGGTCACGGTTGAGTATTGGCCAACTTCTTCTCGTCCTAGGTCCAAAGCCCATGGTCATGATCCAACCATGTTGTGGCTTGGTAGGGCTTAAGGGTTTCAAGGATTCTAGGGTGCGAGTGAACGTTTATCATCTTATTCTTGAGCACAGTTTCTGAGATGCCAATTGTTCTACCTAGTCCTTTAAACAAATCACATCATATCACTGATAGTATCATTCCGTATAGGTCATGACTCTCGAGAGGAGGTCTAACAAAATCATATATGTCTACGATACCCAAACTCATGTGTGTGGCTACCCCTAAAAATCCATGGGTAGAGCATACAAGCTTCCAAGCTGGAATAAAACAGGACAATCCAAGTGCTCATCCTATTCCTCCAAGGTCCATGCTAGTGCATCTCTATCCTAAGGAAACATGTCGTATGCCACTCCAAAATCTTGTTTCCTTTTCTATGAATCGACTCCAACAACCTATTAACTTCCATTAATCACTACATAATCCATTAATTCTACAAATCCAATGCCTATGCTGGTGTTCCACATGATATCCTAAAGTCCTTATAATCCCAATACTTGAAAGGGCTGCCTTACTATAGTCAGTCCATCAATTCCCGTTATTGTGATCTAGTGATACTCCAAGGTCAAGCTCACAAAGATGCCTAAATAAACTCCGACAATTAGTCCAATCTCCTAGTTTATTGTCCACCGAGAAACATGGTATCACGATCAAGATTATCGGTCTAATTCCAATTTACTCCGAACCATGTAGACTTACTCAGCATCTATACTCAACTAGGATCACATATTTAAATCCAAATCTTGTGTCCAATGAGAATTTCTACGCTTTTCCCTCAAGTCATTATCGTAATATCAACTATCACCTATCAATATTCCCTGCCTAAGACAAATCCAAATACTTCCAAGAATTCCAGCTTGCGGTCATAATTGTCCTATAAATCCAATTTACTCAGGGGTAATGAAGCTATGCTACTCTATAATCATGATCCCACCAAGTTCACCCACCAACATGGTAGCCTTATAATCCACCAAAGAGTCTCAGATAATTCCTCAAAGTCATTGATATAAACTCATCAAGTCATTAGCCATCTATTCCTATATCCCCAAACTGGTCTTCCCTATGGCATCATTAGTTTGGTGCTATCTCAAGACGATAATGTGCTCGTTCACTATGTCCACTAGTTCCCTAATGAACCCAGTGATAAGCACAGTTACGGAGGCTTAACAGGTTCTCTTGCAATTCTTTGGGTTAAGCACATGGTTGAGGAGAGAGATGAGATGGAAAAGTAGCATAGAGGAGGGGAATGCCTAAAGGGGGTTCTATAGTGCTAGTGCAAACAAACAGGTGCAAAAAGGGCCAAACAGGATAAGCAAGGTAAGGAAGGTGATATAGTCGCATACTTGTCGCCTAAGGCAAAAGTGAGACCTATATCAAAACACAAACAAATAAAAACAAGCAACTCACAATCATGGTTCTATTCGAACTATCATACGGACTCGACTGCGCATAGGGGGTACACGACTCATCCTACCCTAGGGGTTCTCGGACTCGGTTGTCGTGCCTTGTGCCTCACGCAGTCTTCTGAGTTTTCCTCAGGTGTTGCTACGTCTCTTGTAGTTGTTCGATTTAACAATCTGGGTTGAGCCTGAAGATTCTTCAACAACTTCTTGCCTGTTGAAGTGATGGGGTGAAGGTGGCTCCTCATAACTGGCATTGACTTGGTCTTCTATTGTCTTCTTAATCACGACGATCCCTTTTTGTCTTCTAAGCCGTCGATGGTACCAGGTAGGTAATCCTTTATGCAATGACATTATCAGGGCGTAATAGAGGTCCATCATGTCAGTTACGTTGATGACAACATCGACACCAAGAGCGGGGGATGAGGAGAACCGTTTTCCTGCTCACTATGGTGAGGCGGACCAAATGGGTAGGTTCTCATCCATCGGTGGTTGCCGATACAACAACGGTAGTGACATGGTTACTCTAATAGCGATGTATATCATGATTTTGCATATTCTATGCCCTAAGGTTGCATCATCTTGGGGCAGTGTCAAGGGTCTCACCATCTCCTGGGTCTTCAGGTCCTCATTCCTCGAGGATGTATCTCCTGTTGGTATCGTCTTGTTGTGATGTCACCAATCTTGTGTTCAGGAGGTGTGGGTGAATGTCTGGCAAGGCATCTTCCTTCTAGATTATCCACGAGGATTACAAGGAATCCAGTGGCCAGGGGCATAAGGGTTCTAGCGACCAAAGGTTTTGAAGGGGAAGAGATCAATAAGGAAAGTATACCTTAGTTTTCGAAAAACTGAGAAGGGAAGAGAAGTACAGATAGTTTTGAAAACTAGTAGTAGTTTTGGAAATAGTTTTACCCTAACTAACGACCATGCTAACTAAGGCTTCCTACAGTCAGGATGGCTCTGATACCAGCTCTGTGGGACCCCGACTCATAAGTCATGATCACCGAATGCACGTGTACAGTGATCCCAGAGATTAATGCTCACTGAACACACAGAAGCTGAATAACAAGAGGCTTACATCCATACGTACCGTATTACACAAGTAGGACCATTATGGTCAAGTCTTGAGTATAACATTGCAGCGGAAATCTTCGTCGATAACTTGGACCCATGCCATCTGCCTTAACCCTACAGCCATTCTGACTGGGGAAGCGTCCTAGCTCGCACGATCGTCACCAAGGAACTCTTCAATATATCGTGTTCTTTCATGCCTGGCCAATAAAATAACCAGTGGCAAGCCAATGAGTACTTTGAATGTACTCGCAAGCAACCCATGTTTTGGTCCAAGATGTAACAATACATGACATGGTAAATTTTTGCAGAAAGCTAGTTTTGAGTGCAATGACATGTTCAACAACTTGTAAGACATGCATCAGGAGAATTCAAGTAACCATGAGGACAGGTTACAAATATCAACATAAATAGAGTGGGCACCAACCCAACTCAATCATGTCAAGTCCCTTGACTTGACCCAAGTAGTTATCCAAACACACACACACTGATTTGTAAACATGTGGACGTAGCCCAAGAGCGGTTGCCCAACTGCCCTTGACCGTGGACACGGCTATTCGAATAGTTTTACACTCTGCAGAGGTTGCACACTGTACCCACAAGATCCGGGGAACTTCCGTGTCATCCACGACCCGTGATACCTCAAGTACCCGGGGTAAGAACCCGATCACTACCTTTCCCTAGACGACACTAACATGGAGTCCACTCGATTGGTAGTAACCCCCGTTCCCAACATTATCACATAACATTTTCGTGGAGCCACGCTCCATAATCATCTCACATCACAAGCACGGGGTACCAACGATGTGTCCGGTGCCCCATAAAAATGTTCTTGGTCGCCCTACCTGGCATGACCCCGTCCCGAGAGAGCGCACCAACAACTCTCCCGTCACTAGTAATGCAGGCTCCAAGCTAGTATCGGTCTAGGTACTCAATAATGCCCTTTCCCATACAAGGGTAGAGTGGTTGCGCATGTAAGGTTGGAATAACGGTCGCAACTTAAACCAATCCGTTTTGAAAACAACACACACTTGCCTCGGTACACCACTTCGTCATCAAGTGGCTACCCAACTCATCATCTCCCCCGGGCATAAGTGGCACCCGACGGGGTTTTTGAAAACTCTTTTGAAATTACTTTGTCTCCTTCACCATGCATATACCCATCCCTTTTTGCGTAGCATCTACTTTAGCATCCTATCTACTCCCACCGGCATAACCCTCATAAGAAGGTAGGGTCATGCACAATGCAAGTATCAACGAGGAAGTACGGTGGCAAACCACCCCATGTGGTCATCACAGTATCATGTCTCTGATGCAAGCAATAAGAGTGCTATATGACATGTATAAAAAGGGTTTCATAGACATGGTCAAAGGGCTGCTTGCCTGTTTTAACAAAGTCTTCGAGGTCTTCAAATATCTCTGGTCCAACTCCGAGCATTTCGTCTACTTCGTCAACTATCGTTGACAGCAACCATAATAAGCAACACAAAAAGGCAGGAAATAAAAGTGCTCTAAAAATATGAGTTGGACTTTTCTGGGATACCTGTGGTCATATGAGGGATGACCAAAGTGGTTTCATTAGGATTTGATCAATGGACATCTCTGAACATTTCAATATGATGGAATCAAGGGATTAATGGGTTTGCAAGAAGTGTACAGAAATATATTTTTGAAAAATGAGCAAAGGCACCCATTTAACAGAGGATGATTTTTGACGCATCTAGGAGTTGGTTTCACTGGATTTGGAGTATTAGTAAAAATGTTCACAAACTAAGTTATGACTTTAGAAGCATCTAGGGATTTGAATCATGGCATTTGGATCAATCTTGAGCTCTCTGTGATTTTCTAAAGTTCATCACAGAAATAGGAAAAATGGGATTTGATAAATATCTGTGAAGAAAAGGTCTCTGGAAAAATGTGCAAATAGCACCATGTGATAGATCATGAATTTATGAACTACTACAAATTTGAATCATCAAATTTGGAGTCCATTTGAATTATTTATGGATTTTATAAGTTTCTTGGAAAAAAGAAAAAGACAAAGGAAGGGGGGCGTTATACCTATGATGTGCACTGGGTGCAGCATAGTGCCTCGGCGCACTGGGCCGGCCCAGTGGCTCGGCTGCACACGCGTAGGCGGCCACGTCTAAGGCGTGTTTCTGGTGGTGCGCTTTCGCTCGAGGAAAGCGAGCCCGGCCGAAGCCATTTCCACTTAAACGAGCGGGGCCCGCCCGCTAGGTCGCTGACGCGCGGGGCCCAGTGCCTAGGCCGTCTCCTTCCTCCTGCTCTAACAGAGCAGAGGCAGGGGAGGCGAGGCCGAGCGGCGCCGGCGCTCTCCCCGACGGCACCGACCACCCCCGGCGGCGCCCAGCATGCTGGAGGGCTCAGGAGGTCATTCCGCACCCACCGAGCTACGCCATGACCGCAGGGGAGGCCGGGTGCGAACGCACCATCGGCCATGGCGGGCGAGGTCGACGGCGATGGTGGGCACGGTGCTACGGTCACCGGGAGAAGGTCAAGGAGCGCGGGGGAGGACCGAGGTGATTCTGGAGGTGCTCTAGTGGAGTCTAAAGGGGAGGGGCGAGGCCACGGAGCACGAATTTAGGAGGAGGCCGACGACATGGCTCCGGCCATGGAGGTGGTTGGAGGGCACGAGGAGAGGAGTGGGTTGGTCCAGGGGATGCACGGGAAGGAGAGAGGGCCAAAGGAGTAGAGAGGGGGCTCGGGGGGCCTTAAGTAGCTGTCCCGCGGCTCACCGTGGACGCGGCGCACGGGTGGCCGCGGCAACGGCTCGGGAGGCCAGGAGAGAGGGCGAGGACTTGTCTGCGGTGTTAGTGGGGGTGGAGTAGGGTGCCAAGAAGCGAGAGGAGGAGCAGGGCGAGCTCCGGGTGGAGCCACGAGCTCGCACGACATTGGTGGGCTCGGGCGGCTCTGGGCACGCGCGGCGTGGGCAAGACAGAGGGGGAAAAGGGGGCGCCAGCACGGTGGCGTGTTGCGGACGCCGAGGCACCTCGACTGGCGCGAGGGGGAGGCCCGAGGCGGTCGGGGGACGTGGCGTCAACGGTCGAACGCCCTGCCAGGTGCTCCAGAGCGCGCCTTTGGCCATCATCCGCGGCTTTTCTGCGCGCACTCGCGCGTCGACTTATGTCTGGTAGCTGCAGGGGGATAAACAAGGGTGAAAGAAGCTTTGGATGCTCTGGAACCTGCCAGGAGTGAGAGAGAGATGAGAAGGAGAGGGAAAGTGGAAGTCCAGAGAAGAAAAATGGGTCTTTGCCCCCCTCCATCATTGCCTCTCGGGCAGGGAAGCACACCAGAGGTAGAGGGGGACTAGGAGGGGTGATGGTAAAAAGTGCAGTCCATGGAGATTAGTGGAAGAGGCCAAAAATGGGATTTGGTAAAGTGGCAGAAGGTGTTTGATGCTGGTTTGGGCAAGAAGATGAGTCCCATTTGTCATGAGACTCCACAGGATGAAATGGCACATATAATTAGGGTCTTCCACCAATCTTGAGTTCATTTGGGCAAAGTTGCCAATGCAACTTTTGTGAACCCTAGAAATTAGCAGAAATGAACTTGTGCAGATCCAGTTGAGTAAATCACTTCTCCTTGATGCACCACTTGGTGTGGTGGCCTCATTTGGTCATGTGATCATGCTCACAAAAGTTGGGGTCAAGGAGAGAAAGTTGGTAATGCCAAAGTTGTTCAAATTTGGTTCTGGACAGGAAGGGTTTTGGGGGACTTTGACCAAGATAACATTTTCTCTAACTTGTGCCATTTGGTCTAGATGAATGATTAGACCATTTGAGCAAGTTCACAAGGTTTGAGAACATTTGGACATGTTTGGCAATGTAAAGTTGCTCAAACTTTAAAATGGACAGAAATGGTTTTGAGGGGATTTCATGGGGTTATACTATTCTCCATGACATGATACTTGTCAAGATCATCAAACATGTCATATGTGACATGCTTGAATTTTCTTGGAATTTTTGGAGAATATTTCCTTTGTAATTATTTCAAAAGCTTAAAATATCCAGAAAGAGTTTTTGAGGGATTTAACCAATATTTTGAACATGACCATGTGTTGAAACTCTTATATGTGGACAATATATGTCCACTGAGTTTCCCTAGATTTTCCCAAAATATTTTTAAAACAATAAAATAATTTTTCCCTATTAAAGACCATTTCCGGCCTTAAGAAAAGCCTATAAATAAAATAGGAAAATAACTTTTAAAATTATATTTTTGTGGTTTCTGGGTGTCCTATATCTAATAGGAGTCAAATCTATTTTTGGAAAGATTTTTACTGCCCTTAATTAAGTACTTGCAGTGCAAATCTCAATTCAGGGATTTTTGGAAAACTAATTTTTGAAAATACTATTTGGCCAAATTATTTTTTTAAGAAATTATTTTTATGTCCTATACACATGGCATGATCATTGGTTCAAGAGTTTGGATCAAGGAGATGAAGTATAGGAGTTGGAGGATTTATTTGATTTTTAGAGCACTTGCAAACAGCAGACAAAAATCAAATCAAGCAAAGACCAAAACACACAAAAGTTTTTGTCAAACCAAAATTTATCATGATTTATTAGCTTAAGTGTTGTGCCATGAAAATCAGGGTGTGACACATGGGTTGCTTGCGAGTACATTCAAAGTACTCATTGGCTTGCCACTGGTTATTTAATTGACCAGGCATGGAAGAACCGGAGTTCGAAGAAGAATTCTTTGGAGACGAACATGCGAACTAGGACGTTTCCCAGTCAGAATGCCTGTAGGGTTAAGGCAGATGGCATGGGTTCTACTTATCGACAAAGATTTCCGCTGCTTGTGTTTCATTTGGTGTTCAGCCCTTAAGGCTTTATCAATGTAAGACTTGACCATAATTGTCATAATTTGTGTAAGACGGTATGTATGGATGTAAGACTCTTGTTATTCAACTTCTGTGTGTTCAGTGAGCATTGATCTCTGGGATCACTGTACACGTGCATTCGGTGATCTCGACTTATGAGTCGGGGTCCCCACAATGGGTCCAAGTTATTGACGAAGATTTCTGTTATGATGTTATACTCAAGACTCGACCATAATGGTCCTACTTGTGTAATACGGTATGTATGGATGTAAGACTCTTGTTATTCAGCTTCTGTGTGTTCAGTGAGCATTGATCTCTGGGATCACTGTACACGTGCATTCGGTGATCACGACTTATGAGTCGGGGTCCCCACAAGGAAATACTAAGGAAAAATTTCCATGTGATGCTCAACTCAAAATCCTACACCTACCAATCCCTTCGAGTGAAGCCATTGGAAATCTCATACAGCTCGGTCAATTTCTTTAGTAACAGAGACAAAGTTCTTCTGGTTGCTAAGGAATTTGTTCTGACTGAGGAGTTAGGAATTCCCCAGTGCGGATTGCTTACACAGTGAGGAACATGATAGCCCTGAGGAATTTGAGAGTCAAATTTCCGACCATTGTTGTGCTATGCGCCAGCTGTCCCAAAATATCTACCTACCTAACGGTCATATCATTGAAGGGAATTTGTGTCTTATCATGTCGGGCTGCTCCCTAGGCTATAAATAGCCGCCCCCTACAACCACTAGTTGGTTGGCTGCTCCGAGAGAAACTAACACTTGTCATTTGAGAGCATCCCATCCTCCGAGGACTTTGAGCGAAAATCATCAAGTGAGGAAAACCCAAACCCAACACACCTACAACCCAAAGTGATTGAGCATCACTGAAGAGATTGATCATGCGTGGATCCGACGCTTGTTACCTTTGAAGACAGTGCTTCTTCCAGACGGTTAGGCGTCATGGTCTAGAGCATCCAAGAGGAATTGTGGATCGCCGAGTGACCTAGTCTGTGAACGTTTGGAAGTCACCTGAAGACTTACCCCGAGTGATTGGGTGAGGTCTGTGTGACCTTAGCTCAAGGAGAATACGGTGAGGACTAAGTGTCCTAGACTATGTGTTCAGGACTGGGTGTGCGAGATTGTGTGTCCTTAGGTTTAAATACCTAGCCGCTCCAACCAGACGTACAACTGAGACAACAGTTGGAACTGGTCTACCAAATCATTGTCTTCACCAAGCTTACTGGTTCTATTTCCTCAACTCTTTCATTTCCTCATTTCAGTTGTTGTGTGCTTGTTCATATCTATTTGAAGACTTTGACTAAAGACTTTCTCAATTTCCTCAGTTCAATTTCTTCAGTCTGTCCGTCTTCATCCCATGTTATCATGTTCTTACACTTTCTGTACTCTGTGCTTGTCTTCATTTCATCATGATGACTATGCTTGTGTTCTACTATGTTTACTTTTGAGTACTTATTCCGCTACAAGTAGTTCTTCGCTAAGGAATTTCCTCACCAGCAAATTCCTTAGTGAAGAATTCATAAAAATTGCCTATTCGCCCCCCCTCTAGTCGGTATAATGCACTTTCAAGAAATCTGTTCCCGTGATGCCTACACCAACTGGAGAGGAAGCTAATGATAAAGATCATGAAACTACATATCAAGTTGCTACACAACCTTGTAGGTCTGGCAGAGCACGATCCGCACTAGAGTGGTACAGTAATCCTGTTCTGGAGGTCATGTTACTTGACCATGTCGAACCTACGAACTATGGAAAAGCTATGATGAGCCCAAATTCCGATGAATGGCTTGAGGCCATGAAATCTGAGATAGGGTCCATGTATGAGCATAAAGTGTAGACTTTGGTGGACTTGCCCAATGATCGGCAAGACGTTGAGAATAAATGGATCTTTAAGAGGAAGACCGACGCTGATGGTAGTGTTACTATCTACAAAGCTCGACTTGTTGCAAAAAGGTTTTTGACAAGTTGAAGGTGTTGACTACAATGAGATTTTCTCAGCCGTAGCGATGCTGAAGTCCATCCGAATCATGTTAGCAATTGCCATATTTTATGAAATCTGGCAAACGGATGTCAAAATTGCATTCCTTAAATGGATATCTCTAAGAAGAGTTGTATATGATGCAACCAAAAGGTTGTGTCAACCCTAAAGGTGCCAACAAAGTGTGCGAGCTCCAGTGATCCATCTGTGGACTGGTGCAAGCATCTCGGAGTTGGAATCTTATTAGCGTTCTGATCTATCTCTATAGATCTTGATAAATGTTTTGACTGATCAGCTTTGTCAATCCTAAAGAGTTGTATATGATGCAACCAGAAGGCTTTGACTGATCCATTTTGACAAGATTTTGAACGAGTTCAAAGTGGATAAGTCAAAGGAGTTCTTGCCTGTATTACAAGGTGTAAAGTTGACTAAGACTCAAAACCCGACCACAACAGAAATTAGAAAGAGAATGAAAGTCATTCCCTATGCCTCAGCCATAGGTTCTATAAAGTATGCTATGGTATGTACCAGACCTATTGTGTACCTTATCATGAGTTTGGCAAGGAGGTACGATAGTGATCCAGGAGTGGATCACTGGATAGCGATCAAAGTTATCCTTAGTTACCTAAGAGGACTAAGGAAATATTTCTAGGTTATGGAGGTGATAAAGAGTTCATCGTAAAGATTTATGTTGATGCAAAGCTTTTACACCGATCCAGATGACTCTGATTCTCAATCTGGATACATATTGAAAGTGGGAGCAATTAGCTAGAGTAGCTCCATGCAGAGCATTGTAGACATAGAAATTTTGCAAAATACATATGGCTCTGAAAGTGGCAGACCTGTTGACTAAACTTCTCTCACAAACAAAACATGATCACACCTTAGTACTCTTTGGGTGTTAATCACATAGCGATGTGAACTAGATTATTGACTCTAGTAAACCCTTTGGGTGTTGGTCACATGGCGATGTGAACTATTGGTGTTAAATCACATGGCGATGTGAACTAGATTATTGACTCTAGTGCAAGTGGGAGACTGAAGGAAATATGCCCTAGAGGCAATAATAAAGTTGTTATTTTATATTTACTTATTCATGATAAATGTTTATTATTCATGCTAGAATTGTATTAACCGAAAACTTGATACATGTGTGAATACATAGACAAAACACCGTGTCCCTAGTATGCCTCTACTAGACTAGCTCGTTGATCAAAGATGGTTAAGTTTCCTAGCCATGGACATGTGTTGTCATTTGATGAACGGGATCACATCATTAGGAGAATGATGTGATGGACAAGACCCATCCGTTAGCTTAGCATAATGATCGTTCAGTTTTATTGCTACTACTTTCTTCATGTCAAATACATATTCCTCTGACTATGAGATTATGCAACTCCCGGACACCGGAGGAATGCCTTGTGTGCTATCAAACATCACAAAGTAACTGGGAGATTATAAAGATGCTCTACAGGTATCTCCGAAGGTGTTTGTTGGGTTGGCATAGATCGAGATTAGGATTTGTCACTCCGAGTATCGAAGAGGTATCTCTGGGCCCTCTCGGTAATGCACATCATATGAGCCTTTCAAGCAATGTGACTAATGAGTTAGTTGCAGGATGATGCATTACGGAACGAGTAAACATACTTTCTAGTAACGAGATTGAACTAGGTATGGAGATACCGACGATGGAATCTCGGGCAAGTAACATACCAATGACAAAGGGAATAGCGTATGTTGACATTGCGGTTCGACCGATAAAGATCTTCGTAGAATATGTGGGAACCAATATGAGCATCTAGGTTTCGCTATTGGTTATTGACTGGAGAGATGTCTCAGTCATGTCTACATAGTTCTCGAACCTGTAGGGTCCGTACGCTTAACGTTCGATGACGATATGTATTATATGAGTTATGTGTGGCCGAAGTTTGTTTGGAGTCCTGGATGAGATCACGGACATGACAAGGAGTCTCGAAATGGTCGATAGGTAAAGATTGATATATTGGAAGGTTATATTCGGACACCGGAATGGCTCCGGAGAGGTTCAGATATTTTTCGGAGTACCGAGGGGTTACCGGAACCCCCCGGGGAAGTAATGGGCCTTATTGGGCTATAGGGGACTGGAGAGGCAGGCCACGAGGTGGTGGCTCCCCCCCATAGGGAGTCCGAATTGGACTAGGGGAGGGGGCGGGGCCCCCCTTTCCCTTTCCCTCTCCCCCTCTTTCCCCTTTTCCCCTCTGTTGGAAGGAGGGGGCGACTAGGACTAGCAGTCCTAGTGGGACTCCCCCCACTTGGCGCATCCCAAGGGCCGGCCTCCTTCCCTCTCCTCCTTTATATACGGGGGTAGGGGTCACCCCAAAGCACAACAGTTGTTTCTTAGCCATGTGCGGTGCCCCCCTCAACCGTTTACTCCTCCGATCATATTGTCGTAGTGCTTAGGCGAAGCCTTGCGTGGATCACATCACCAACACCGTCACCACGCCGTTGTGCTGACAGAACTCATCGACACCTTCGTGCCTCTACTTGATCAAGAGTTCGAGGGACGTCATTGAGCTGAACGTGTGCAGAACTCGGAGGTGCCGTATGTTCGGTACTTGATCGGTTGATTCGAGAAGACGTTCGACTACATCAACCACGTTAAGTTAATGCTTCCGCTTTCAGTCTACGAGGGTACGTGGACACTCTCTCCCCTCTCGTTGCTTTGCATCTCCTAGATATATCTTGAGTGAGCATAGGATTTTTTTTGAAATTGCATGCTACGTTTCCCAACACCTGGGGCTTTCAATGGACTATGATCGGATTGGGCTTAAACCTGACCAGAGGGAAATCAATCTCCCGCCAATCACTCACCTGGTAGAGGTCATCGAGGAACGAGCCGAAAACACTTCTGCCCCTAATTAAAAACCAGATATATTCGGGTCTCCGAACCCCTTGAGCCGGATACCCTTCCTTTGGATGGGACTCCGCGTCCCCCGAACTCAAGGTTGGACATAGGGTCCAGGGAGCACTTGGATCTTCCCGGACCCGAACTGGTAACCTCAAAAAATTTACAAGCTCCGAGCACAATTTCAGGTCGGGATTCAAGTTTTACACCACCCACCCACCACAATCATGTTGGGGAACGTAGTAATTTCAAAATTTTCCTATACACACGCAAGATCATGGTGATGCATAGCAACGAGAGGGGAGAGTGATGTCCATGTACCCTCGTAGACCGTAAGCGGAAACGTTATGACAACGCGGCTGATGTAGTCGTACGTCTTCACGATCCGACCGATCCAAGTACCGAACGTACGGCACCTCCGAGTTCAGCACAGGTTCAGCTCGATGACGATCCCCGAACTCCGATCCAGCAGGGTGTCGGGGATGAGTTCCGTCAGCACGACGGAGTGGTGACAATGATGATGTTCTACCGACGCAGAGCTTCGCCTAAGCACCTCAACGATATGACCGAGGTGGAATATGGTGGAGGGGGGCACCGCACACGGCTAAGGAACGATCACGATGATCAACTTGTGTGTCATGGGGTGTCCCCCTGCCCCCCTATATAAAGGAGCAAGGGAGGGGGTGGCCGTCCTAGGAGGGGGCGCACCAAGGAGGAGTCCTACTCCCACCGGGAGTAGGATTCCCCCCTTCCAAGTAGTAGGAGTAGGAGTCAAGGAAAGGGGGAAGAGAAGAGAAGGAAGAAGGGGGCGCAGCCCCTCCCCCTAGTCCAATTCGGACGAGGTCTTGGGGGGGGGGCGCCCAACCTCTCCTCTCTCTTTCCCCTAAAGCCCAATAAGGCCCATATACTCCCCGGTGAATTCCCGTAACTCTCCGGTACTCCGAAAAATACCCGAATCACTCGGAACCTTTCCGAACTCCGAATATAGTCATCCAATATATCGATCTTTACGTCTCAACCATTTCGAGACTCCTCGTCATGTCCCCGATCTCATCCGGGACTCCGAACTCCTTCGGTACATCAAAACTCATAAACTCATAATATAACTGTCATCGTAACATTAAGCGTGCGGACCCTACGGGTTCGAGAACTATGTAGACATGACCTAGAACTGTTTTCGGTCAATAAACAATAGTGGAACCTGGATGTTCATATTGGCTCCTACATATTCTACGAAGATCTTTATCGGTCAAACCGCATAACAACATACGTTGTTCCCTTTGTCATCGGTATGTTACTTGCCCGAGATTCGATCGTCGGTATCCAATACCTAGTTCAATCTCGTTATCGGCAAGTCTCTTTACTCGTTCCGTAATACATCATCCATAACTAACTCATTAGTTACAATGCTTGCAAGGCTTAAGTGATGTGTATTACCGAGAGGGCCCAGAGATACCTCTCCGACAATCGGAGTGACAAATCCTAATCTCGAAATACGCCAACCCAACATGTACCTTCGAGACACCTGTAGAGCACCTTTATAATCACCCAGTTACGTTGTGACATTTGGTAGCACACAAAGTGTTCCTCCGGTAAACGGGAGTTGCATAATCTCATAGTCATAGGAACATGTATAAGTTATGAAGAAAGCAATAGGAACATACTAAACGATCGTGTGCTAAGCTAACGGAATGGGTCATGTCAATCACATCATTCTCCTAATGATGTGATCCCGTTAATCAAATGACAATCCATGTCTATGGCTAGGAAACATAACCATCTTTGATCAACGAGCTAGTCTAGTAGAGGCATACTAGTGACACTCTGTTTGTCTATATATTCACACATGTATTATGTTTCCGGTTAATACAATTCTAGCATGAATAATAAACATTTATCATGAAATAAGGAAATAAATAATAACTTTATTATTGCCTCTAGGGCATATTTCCTTCAAATCAATACTCTCCAAGTAATTCAGGCCCTCCAGACATATATGACATGATGTATGTACGGCAGCAACCACAGGAAACGGTCCATCACTTTTGGGCCAGGTTCCTACTTGTCAAAAACAAGGTCAATGGTTGCTGCGACGATGATGTAGTCTCGATCTTTCATTGCAATTGTATCGACGAGGGACTGCGGAATGCCCTCGACCGTCGTTGCATATAGAGTTTCACGGAACTATCGCAAGTAGTACAGAAGTACTGCGCGATGGAAAGCACATGGAAGGCCCAGAAAACACAATTGGAACCTACTGCCTTTAAGCAGTGCACTGCCCGAGAAAAATGGATACACCCTTATGAGGCATTCGACCATAAGCTTGTTGACAAGAAAAACAAACCCTTTACGGGATACAGGTCCATTCTTGACGAACTCCTCGACAAACCATGTCTGATACATGCGACGCCGAGTACTGACTCAACTCACAGCCTTCAAGCATGTTGGGTACTCCGGCAGGTAGCTAAAAGTGGGGAGGCCATCCTCACCACCGCCGCTCCAGAGAAGCATTCTCCGGAGGATTACAATTTTAACATCATCATGGTCTTCGGGACTTTCTCTTCAAATAATTGGCGTAAGAGGGCACTCCGCGACCTCGCCGAAGTCCACCAAGTAACCGCAGTGAGCCCATGGGACGACACGGCAATAACCTTCACCGTCGACGACAAACCAAGGGCCCAACCAGTCCAAGCACCCGCCGCATAGTTCTAAACCCAATTGTACATGACTTTTGACTTACCAAAGTGCTCATGGGCGGGGGAAGTGGGCTTAATCTCATTTACGAAGACACACTCGACAAATGCAGGTTGATAGAACATGCATCGAGCAAAGCAGTACCACCTTTCGAGGCATCATCCCCAGTCGAGAAGCACGATGTTCGAGGAGAATTAAACTTGACGTAGTATTCGGCACACCTGAAAATTACAGGCTGGAAGAGTTGCTCTTTCACATTGCTCCCTTCAATAGCAGATATCACGCCCTTCTAGGGTGGGGCGCTTTTTCACGCTTCCAAGCCATACCCCATTATGGGTACATGAAGCTTAAAATGCCAGGGCCCAATGGAATAATCACAGTTACAAGTGATCCGGTTAAAGCACTCCGCGCCAAAAACAAAACTGCATCCTTGGCCCTTGAGGCACTATCCGAAGCCCTTGCGGCCGAAGAACTAACCACCCTACGATCCACGGTGGACAAGGATGATGTGATTCTCGATAAGCGACCTAAATCCATCTCTTTCAAGCCAGCAGATGAAATAGTTAAATTTCAAGTGCACCTGACTGATCCTAACAAAACAGCGTCCATCGGAGCACAACTAGATCCGACGGTGGACGCGGCCTTACGCGCGTTCCTACGAGCAAATTGGGATATCTTTGCCTGGCACCCTTCGGACATGCCCGAAATACCATGCAGACTGGCCGAACACAGCCTCAACATAATCAAAGGATTCAAACTAGTCAAGCAAACGCTGCGGTGATTTTCTGAACCCAAACGACAAGCAATGGGGAGGAGCTAGCAAAACTACTCGAGGCCGGGTTCATAAGAGAAATCAAACACCCGGATTGGCTAGCTAACCTGGTCATGGTGCCGAAGAAGGATAAATCTTGGTGCCTTTGCGTCGATTTCAAAGACCTCAATAAGGCTTGCCTTAAAGACCCTTGCCCTTGCCCCGCATTGACCATATTATTGATGCGACCGCTGGACACGACTCGTTGTGTTTCCTCGATGCTTACTCTGGATACTGTCAGATTAAAACGAAGGAGTCCGACCAGGCCACAACGGTGTTTTTCACCCCATATGGGCCTTTCTGTTTCAATACTATGCCCTTTAGGCTTAAAAACGCTGGTGCCACTTACCAACGCATGATTCAAACATGCTTGGAAAAACAAATTGGCAAGATAGTTGAAACATATGTGGATGACGTGGTCATCAAGACTAAACATGTCGAATCATTGGTGGACGATCTCCACCGCACATTTGATAACCTCAGAGCATACAACATACGGCTCAATCCAGAAAAATGCGTCTTCGGAGTTCCAGTCGGAAAGCTACTAGGGTTCATTGTCTCCAATAGAGGAATTGAAGCAAACTCAGTTAAAATCCAAGCCTTGTCGCAATTGGCTACACCAACAGACTTAAAGCATGTCCAAAAGCTAGCAGGGCGCATGGCGGCTTTGAGCTACTTTATCTCCAGATTAGGAGAAAAAGCATTACCACTTTATAGACTGCTTAGACGCACCAACAACTTCGAATGGACAGATGCAGCCACATCCGGATTGGAAGAAATAAAAACCTTATTAGCAGGCAACCCAATCCTAGCGGCCCCAAGTGTTGGTGAGACTATGTTGCTTTATATATCCGCAACTCACCAGGTCGTGAGCGTTGTACTCGTCATCGAGCAAGGGGAAGAGGGACATAAATTCCCCATCCAAAAAACCAGTGTATTACGTACTGGAGGTCCTTACACAATGTAAAACCTGATACCACCACTACCAAAAGATAGCTTACGCGGTCTTTATGGCATCACGAAAACTCCAACACTATTTTCAAGAGTGTTTGATCACGGTGGCATCCGAAGTACCACTTAACGACATCATAAACAATAGAGACACCACCGGCTGCATAGCTAAATGGGCCATTGAGCTCTTACCCTTTGAAATAACATACAAGCCACACTAAGCTATCAAATCTCAGGTGCTGGCCGACTTTGTTGCCGAGTGGACGGAAGCCGAGCTCCATAAAGAGTACAGTTCATACTCCAACTGGATCATGTACTTCGACGGCTCTAAAATGCTAGCCGGACTAGGGGCTGGTGTCATTTTGAGATCCCCTACGGGGGGCATGATACGTCCCCAACGTATCTATACTTTTATATTGTTACATGTTGTTATATTATCATTCTTGGATGTTTTATAATCATTTTATATCACTTTTTGGTACTAACCTATTGACATAGTGCCCAGTGCCAGTTGTTGTTTTCTGCTTGTTTTTTTACATCGCAGGAAATCAATACCAAACGGAGTCCAAACATAGCGAAACTTTTTGTGTATTTTTTCTGGACCAGAAGATACAAGTTGGGCCGAAGAAGTACCAGAGGGGTGCCGCGAGGGGGCACAACCCACCAGGGCACACCTAGGGGCCCAGACGCGCCCAGGTGGGTTATGCCCACCTCGGTGGCCTCCCGCACCTCCTCTTTGCTCTATAAATATCTCAATATTCCAGAAACCCTAGGGGAGTCGATGAAAATCAATTCCAACCACCGCAAGTTCCAGAAACACCAGATCCAATCTAGACACCATCACGGAGGGGTTCATCATGTCCATTGGTGCCTCTCCGATGATGCGTGAGTAGTACTTTGTAGACCTACGGGTTCGTAGTTAGTAGCTAGATGGCTTCCTCTCTCTCTCTCTCTCTCTCTCTCACTCACTCTATTGATTCTCAATACAGTGGTCTCTTGGAGATCCATATGATGTAAGTCTTTTTGTGGTGTGTTTGTTGGGATCCTATGAACTTTGAGTTTATAATCAGATCTATGTTTTTATCCATGAAAGTTATTTGAGTCTTCTTTGATCTTATATGCATGATTGATTGTAGCCTCATATTTCTTCTCTGATATTTGGGTTTTTTGCCAACTTGATCTATTTATCTTGTAATGGGAAGAGGTGCTTTGTGATGGGTTCGATCTTACGGTGCTTGATCCCAGTGATAGAAAGGGAAACAACACGTATGTATCGTTGCTATTAAGGATAACAAGATGGGGTCTATTTCTACATAAATAGATCTTGTCTACATCATGTCATCATTCTTATTGCATTACTCTGTTTTTCCATGAACTTAACACACTAGATGCATGCTGGATAGCGGTCGATGTGTGGAGTAATAGTAGTCGATGCAGGCAGGAGTCAGTCTACTAATCTTGGACGTGATGCCTATATAATGATCATTTCCTGGATATCTTCATGATTATTTGAAGTTCTATCAACTGCCCAACAGTAATTGTTTTCCCACCGTTTGCTATTTTTCTCGAGAGAAGCCACTAGTGAAACCTACGGCCCCCGAGTCTCTTCTTTATTATATTTGCCTTCACGATCTATTTTATTTGCTTTTATTTTCAGATCTATTAAACCAAAACTACAAAAATACTTTGCTGCACTTTATTTTATTTGTGATCTTGTAACACCTGGATAATCATGCTACAGTAATCCCACGTTAACGATGCCACGTCACCCCGGTTACTGTTGCTAATCCCGTGTTCGTTCTAATGATTCAAATTCAACTTTGAGTTTTTGTCAAACATCAAAAGTTTTCAAAATATTAAACTAAAATGTTTGGAGTGTACAAATAAATGCCTAGGTATTTATCGTGAGGGAACCATGCTTTTATAAAAAACCTAAATACTTAAAATGAATTAAAACAGAAAAGAAAATAATAAGCGGAAAGAAATAAATTAAAACAAAAGAAAAACACCCCCCCCCCACTGGGCCAACCCTGGCCCAGCTGGCAGCCCAACTGGGCAAAGGCCCAGCCGCCCACAGTCCCCTTATCCCCCCCCCCGAACCCTAACTACCACACGCGCTCCCCCCCCCCCACTCTCCCTCTCCCTCCGATCCAATCGGGATCGAGGCGCGCCACATCGATGCCGCTCCGCCTCATGCTGGCGCCCCGCCTCCACACAGATGCCGCCCCATCCCCACCTCGCTCCCACGTCCCTCTTGGCGTCGTCCTAACCGCATCGGCCCTGGCACCGCCACCCGTTGCCCGAAGCCATCCACCGCCGCCCGGAACACCGCCTGGACCTAGCCGGAGCGCGTTCTCGCCGGCTTGCTTCCTCTCCGCCCTCATCCTCGCCTCCCGTTGCCCCGAACCCCACGACCCGAGGTGAGGCCCGGCCTCTCCTCCTCTCCCTGCACCCTTCGTCCGCTCTGGCCACGGCCTCGCCTAGCGCAGCCACTCGCCACCGCTGTTACGCCCCATCGTTGCCCGCGCCGCACCTACCCGCTCGACCCTACGGACTGCTTCCCCCCGATGTCCTGGCTCCGCCACGGCGCTCACTGACCCTTCGCCGCGCGCCCACGCCACGCATGGTCGCGCCCTGCACCGCCCCTGCGGCTGCTCCCCGTCGCCCCGGGCTCCAGCGCCCTGCCACTCTGCCACAGCCACCTCCGCCGCTGCTCGTCGACCCACCCCTCAGTGGTCCGGCCGCACCCTCCACAACCCCAGCATCCTCCTCTGGCGACCGCCCGCTTCGCCACGGCCCCGCCCCGCCGTGGCCTCGTCACCGCCGCGTCGGCGCCCATCCGTGTATGCTAGGCGTCACCCGGGTTCACCCTGATGGGCAGCCTCGGTCGCGCCCGTTAGCCCGCCCTGTTAAGCCCCCTAGGCCTATGACAAAGGGGCCCCACCGCCATGGAACGTTAAAAAAGGGATAAAATAATAATAATAATAATAATAATAATAATAATAATAATGATGATTAAAAATATTAATACTAATTAATTAAGTAAGTAATTACTTAACTTAATTAGATCCATTAATTAACCTAATCATTATTGTTAGACTAACTAAACCTAATTAGTTAGTCTTTGGCAATGACATGCGGGGCGCTTCTGTCAGTTTGACCAGTCAACGGTCAGAGTTGACCACTGACATCATGCTGATGCAGTAATGCCATTTTTGAATTAAATTAATACTAATAATTTATAAATTGATTAAAACTTTAAAAATTAATATAAAATAAACCATAGCTCGGATGAAGAAACTTTGTACATGAAAGTTGCTCAGAACGACGAGACGAATCCGAATGCGCGGCCCGTTCGTCAGCCACGCATCCCTAGCATAGTGAACCTGCAACATTTCACCTCCGATTCATCTGTCCGAAAACGCGAAACACCGGGGATACTTTCCCGGATGTCCCCCCCCCTTCGCCGGTACCACCTACTACTGCGTTAGGGCACACCTAACACCGCTCGTTATCATGTCATGCATCGTCATGCTTATGTTTGCATTGTATTTACTTTTTCTTCCCCCTCTTCTCTTCGGTAGACTACGAGACCGATGCTGCTGCTGCCCCGTTCGACTACAGAGTTGACGACCCCACCTTATTGCCAGAGCAACCAGGCAAGCCCCCCCCTGATCACCAGATATCGCCTATTCTTCCCTCTACTGCTTGCTTTAGAGTAGTGTAGCATGTTACTGTTCGGTTAATCCTATTCTGTTGCATAGCCTGTCATTGTTGCTACAGTTGTTGATACCTTACCTGCAATCCTAAATGCTTAGTATAGGATGCTAGTTTATCATCTATGGCCCTACATTCTTGTCCGTCTGCCTTGCTATACTATCGGGTCGTGATCACTCGGGAGGTGATCACGGGTATATACTTACATACATGCATACTATACAGATGGTGACTAAAGTCGGGTCAGCTCATAGAGTACCCGCAAGTGATTCGGATGTGGGGGCTGGAAGGATAGGTGGCTCCATCCCGGTAGAGGTGGGCCTGGGTTCCTGACGGCCCCCAACTATTACTTTGTGGTAGAGCGACAGGGCACGTTGAGACCACCTAGGCGAGAGGTGGGCCTGGCCCTGGTCGGTGTCTGCGGTTACTTTAATATAACACGCTTAACGAGATCTTGATATTTGATCTGAGTCTGGCCACTAGCCTATATGCACTAACCAACTACACGGGAACAGTTATGGGCACTCGACGTCTTGGTATCAGTCGAAGCCTTCTTGACATCAGCGACTGAGCAGCGCGCACCGGGTTGGACCGCGTAACGCAACTTCCTTTGTAATGGAGGTTGCTAGGTCTGCTCACCGGCCGCCCTTGCAACGTGTAGGTGTGCAATGGGCGATGGGCCCAGAACCCTGTGCGCATAGGATTTAGACCGACGTGCTAACCTCTATGTTGGGCCTAGGTAGGGCGACGACGTGTTGATCTTCTAAGGCCGGGCATGACACAGGAAAGTGTGTCCAACCAGAGGGATCGAGCGTGTTGGGTTATGTGGTGCACCCCTGCAGGGAAGTTTATCTATTCGAATAGCCGTGTCCCTCGGTAAAAGGATGACCCGGAGTTGTACCTTGACCTTATGACAACTAGAACCAGATACCTAATAAAACACACCCAGACAAGTTCCTGAGACAAATCGGTGATCGTTTTCCCACAGGGCGACGAGGGGAGGATTGTCGGGTAGGATTATGCTATGTGATGCTACTTGGAGAACTTCAATCTACTCTCTTCTACATGCTGCAAGATGGAGGCTGCCAGAAGCGTAGTCTTCGATAGGACTAGCTATCCCCCTCTTATTCTGGCATTCTGCAGTTTAGTCCACTGATATTCCCTCTTTACACATACACCCATGCATATGTAGTGTAGAACCTTGCTTGCGAGTACTTTGGATGAGTACTCACGGTTGCTTTGCTCCCTCTTTTCCCCTTTTTCCTCTTCTTCCCAGGAGCCAGACGCCACTATTGACGATGACCCCTACTACACCGAGGGTGCCTACTGCTAAGTGCAGGCCGCCAACGACCAGGAGTAGTTTAGGAGGATCCCAGGCAGGAGGCCTGCGCCTCTTTCGACCTATATCCCAATTTGTGCTAGCCATCTTATGGCACCTTGTTTAACTTATGTCTGTACTCAGATATTGTTGCTTCCGCTGACTCATTTATGTTTGAGCACTTGTATTCGAGCCCTCGAGGCCTCTGGCTTGTAATATGATGCTTGTATGACTTATTTTACTTTTAGAGTTGTGTTGTGATATCTTCCCGTGAGTCCCTGATCTTGATCGTACACATTTGCGTGCATGATTAGTGTACAATTGAATTGGGGGCATCACAAGTTGGTATCAGAGCCGACTGCCTGTAGGAATCCCCCTTCCAAACTCCTTGGCCGAAGTTGAGTCTAGTCATTGAAAAAGTTTTTACTAACATGGTTGTGCGGCTTACGGGCCCACGTCGCCATTGGGTGGTATTAGGATCTTTTACTCCTCGTCTATACTCTGGGACTCCGATATCTCTTCTATTCGGGTTTAATGGTTTTGCTAACTCTAACTCTAGGTTCTAGTAACTATTTCTCCCAGAGAGCCCTCATTCCGGAAGATCACCTGCTTCGTCAGAAGATTCTAAGGATATCCCTCCATATTTTCTCGAGACCCTTATGCTCATCGCCTTTGCAATTCACTGCCACCGATATATCCCTATGGATATCTGCATGCACTTGTCATTCTCTTGATCATTCCTCGTCGCTCTTGTTGTTACAAGATGCCTCAAGATATTCTCCGATTGTCCCGAGAATCCTTTGAGTTTACTGTCTTAGAGTTTTATTTCGCATGAAAACCCTTATGATTTTTTTCCTCACATTTATCGAGGATCCGTTCTTCTCCATTGTTCATGTGTCTCACATAATTCTTTGGAATACTTTTCGATCTTTCGAAAATCCTCTGCAACCTGCTACTCTTGAAACTCTTGTCTGCTTGCATTATGGTTAATTCCATATGACTAGTAGTCCTCGTTGACATCATTTTGAGCCTACTGATTCAATGTGTGCGTACGCACGCAGTCATCAGGTTATCCTTTTTTTTAACTTATCTTTCCAGCTTAGGCGCCATTCCGTACATGAGTTGGTTCTCTGCAATTCAAACCTTTATTGATTTCCCAACTAAGTGTTTTCAACTTATCCATCCTTGATCAAAGCGTCTGCTTCTCATCTTTCGTTTTGGAAACCATAATTTCTTTCTATTTAAGCATCAGACTAATCAGGTGATTCTTGAATCTGGTGCCTCTGCATTCTTCTTCCTCTGAGTGAGTACCGATACCCACATCAGCTCCTTTGTGGATCGCTTGATCCATTGTTGGATTGTTATCCGATAGTGTCCTTCATATTCAATCACCTTGTGAGTCCTCCCCCTGATACATAATGCCTTTGGTAAATTGTATCCTCTGCTTGGCCAGCCATGCTCTGCTTTCGAGCTTGTGTATTTACTTTTGAAACTTGTGTTATATGTTAGTAAGATACCCAATGGGTTGAACCTATGCCTTTTCTAATCTGTGTGAACCCGGAAACTACTATGGGTCATACTCTACTGATGTTATGTCAGATAAAATTTCAACACTACAACTTCGTCGAAGGCGAGAAGTGAGTGAAATGATATGCATTAAAAAAGTGGAAGTCGACCTTGAACTTTGTGTTCATGTCCATGAAAATGATGTAGACCATCTTGGAAGCTTCTTGCAAAATGATTATCCAGTTGTATGATTCTTTCGGTATTCTCGAAATTGATTCCTTACAGTTATGGTTCCGACCATGTTGTCCTGATCTGATATATCTAATGGGAATTCATTCCAGTGCCTCGTCTATTTTTGGCAAGGTTGAAGTATCTACTGTCATAGGTCAATGACCTGGTTCTACTTCTATCATGTTCTACCTTCGAGTATTACCCCCTGTATCTCGGAGATGTCTTGCCATTGCACCACATCTTACTAACTTTGTTCAAGTAATGTCTTTCCTTGTCGTAATCACTCTACAGGTTCTGGGTTGTTGTCAACCGAGGACACCGACTAGTGAAATTATTCTGCATTACAAATCAAATACCCCTAGTATTTTTACTAGGAATTTCTAAACTCAATCTGGTCATTCCTAGACTATTGGTTGCATCCTAGTCTTGCTACCCTTGACTGTGCTACCTCGTCCTTCTCTGGTGCACGAATTCTTCAGTGTGTGAGCACGACTTACGTCAAGCTTTCAACATCTTGTTGCTTGTCTTGAAAGGCAACTTTGGTTCCGAGCTTGCATCTTATATATTGATCCTATAACTTCCACTTCGTCATTTCCTTGCTTGTTGTCGTTGTTGTTTGATTGCATCCTCTTGAAACCTCCTGGCAAATGTGTCGGATCACCTTCAACACTGTGACTTCTTCCGAGATGTCAACTGTGTTCATGATGAGAAATACCCTCCTTGCCCTCGATGATTTTTATTATCATCGACAACACCCTTGACTTCCTTTCATCGCAACTTGTCCACATTATGAATGCTACTTGCTCTCCAGCTAGTGTTGTGTTCTTCCTTGAAGTATTACTGTCTTTTTATGTCAAGAATGTTATGGGGATTGCTCCACCTTTTAGCAATTCTCGGTATGATGATACTTCTCACCATCACCATTCTTTCTTGGTTCCCATGTTGATTCCAACCGGGGTATCAACAAGTGAACCACGCTGTTTGGATTCAGTACTTCTAGTAACCCCATTGCTTTGAAGTTAATGATCAGTAGTTCATTTTAGCCTATCGGTTATTAAATCACCATTCTGGCATTGGTCGTGCATCCCAACCCATATTTCAGGTGCACCTTTCATCCAATGCTTAAATGTGTATGTTTTCCTTGAGCATACACCATTATATCTTTTAATGTGACAGATGTTATCTCCTTGTTCACATAATTGTGGAAATACATCTTTTGGGACTCTCGATGGATTGTCGCTAAGTTCATCAGCCACCCCCTCATACTCTCCTTGGTTTAATGATGAACTCATGATTCCGAATTTGCTTCCATAGTTCAATTCCTGAGAATATTACAATGTCATATCGACAATTTGTGTTGCACCTTTCTTCTCAGGCATCCTGAATCTGAGTTATCCTAACACCAATCAGATCTGAATCCCGGTCAGATATGATGGTTGGAACATATTTTCGAGAGTTATAACATTGGTTTTTATGTGACCCGGTAAGGTGATGTCGTGCCTAGCACACCTGGCTGGAGGCCCTATTGTTATAGATTCCTTTTCAGCAAGGTTATCCATTCTTCCATGAGGAAATTGTAGGACTTATCCTACAAGTTATTCATGATGGATCCTTTGTGTTTCCAAAGTCTGATCTTCACCTGATGACCATGTTAATGCTATCTCGAAGCAAGTCTATGGTATTCCGATTTTCAACAAGAACATTTGAAGCCCAATGCTAAATATTTCCTGCTCAATTATCCAAACACCGTTGTATGGGTAATGTCATGAAATTTCTCTCCCCTACATAAAGAGTTTTCTACATTATATCCTGTCATGGATATCATGCTCTGCTTGTCCTTGGGAAGGATATACCCTTGAAATATGTGTTTAAAAACATTTTCCTTTCCATTATCCTGTTTAATCTGATAATCATATTTTCCTTTCCATTGGTTGGTTTAACATTGCTTGTGATCTATATGATCTAAGTAGTAATATTCTCCTGCTTATGTAAACATCTCGGTGTACAACTCTGACAGAGAGACCTTGTTTCTACTGTTGATGACATTCCGGTAACCACCGACCGATGGACGAGAACTTTGCCTACTGGTCCGCCTTGTTCAACGAGCAGGAAAATGCTTCTCTTCGTCCCTCGCCCTTGGTACCATTGTTGTTGCCGACATAACCGACAGACTATCCTCCGACATACCTTGCTTACATGATCGTGCAAGATGTCACCGACCTTCCTACTTTTAACCCGCATGGTGGGCCCATAACCCACAGTTCCACGGGATCGAAACCTGACTCTCCTATATACCTTGTTGACAAAGTTATCCCTTGCTCTTGTGATGCGGAGCATCCTTCCATCATCCCCATGGACTCTACATCAACACATCCAACCCCACAAGGACCCATGACAAGAGCTAGAGCACGTGCTTTGGAAACCGAGGTGAACTCATTCCTACTAGACTTGCATACGGACACAAATGGAACATGTCTACTACCTCACCAAAATGTGCTATGCCTCCTTAGGTATGAAGAGGAACATTGCCAAGAAGCTCAGGAGCATCACCAAGGAGTTGGAGAACCACCCCAAGGCCACGAGGACCAAGAAGAAGGACAACAGCAGTAGCACAGGAAGCTCCAGGCCACCCCGTGCGCACGGGCCCCAGAAACCCCGTGCCCACGGACTATCCAGGGAGTTGGCGCTGGAGCACCCCGTGCGCACGGGCGTGTACCGTGCCCACGGGACCCCCGTGCGCACGGGCCCAACTTACCCCATGCGCACGGGCCTCCCAGGATGGACGGCTAAGATTGCAACTTCGGCTCCACTTCTCCTCCTTCAACCCCAAGCCTATATATTTCGTACCTAGGGCCATGTTTAGGGTTAGCAAAGTATTAGATGAGATCTTGGTGAGCTTTGCTCCATTACCTTCCCTCTTTGAGGATCAAGACCCCATAGGGAAGAATCCTTGAGGATTTCAAGACCTCCATTAGGAGAAGACTACCTACCACCAAGACCCCTCTTCCTTTGGATTTGGGATGAACTTTGCCATTGTATCTTTCCTTTGATTGTGTTTGAGACTTGTGGATCTTGTGTTGTTACTCTAGTGGATGTGTAATTGGGAATTGTTGGAGTGATTACCTCTTTGTGTTCATCCTTGTGTTCTTGTTGTTCTTGTGAATTCCCTCCATTTTCCCCCTCCAAGTGTGAAAAGATCCTTCCTCGGGTTCTACCCTACATCATTATGGTATCATGAGCCAGCTTGATTCACATCTTGGAGTCCCTACCTTCCACTTTCTAGCTTGATTTTGTTGTTTTTCGTCCTAATCCGAAAATCCCCACCAAAAATAGCCCCAAAAAAATTTTCTTGCAATTTGTTGATCTTGTGAGATTTGGTTGATTTGATCCACGAATTTGGTGTTTGACAAGTGGATCTACACCTCCACCATCATCCCCACCCACCCCCCACTGGAATTTGGCCAAAAAGTTGCAATCACCACGAAAACACAGAAGTTCATCCGCTCTCGGGAGACCCCGTGCACACGGGCCATCGGGACCCCGTGCACACGGGACCCCGTGCACACGGGCATCACTTACCCCGTGCGCACGGCCTATCCAGAAACTTTTGGCCATTTTTTTGTTTTTCTTCTTTTGTTTCACCACCACCTCTTGAGTTCTTCCACACCATTCCACGTGTTTGTTGAGTGTTTGGTTGCGATTTCCCTTGTGTCCTAAGGTGTTTCGGCTACTTAGGCGCAACTTGGTATCATCATCGCCACCAATCATCGACTCGAATAACACTTAGGCTTCGACAAGGTCATCTTCGACCGTAAGCAAGGACGGTAAACTCGACGACACCTTGTAACCCTTGCCATTAACTTTATAGCTTTGAGCCATTTTGCGTAGCTTACCCATCGAGACTAGCTTGTTGAGTATTGCCGAGCCACGTCTTAGTGCACCATTTAGTGTTCCGTCCATCCCGTGCATATACTACTTGTTACCTCATTGTGTGGCTCGCATATCAAGCACCGTGGCATAGTTGAAAAAAAAGTGAGAAAAGCTTTTAAGCAAAAAGAGAAGAAAAGCAAAGAGCTTATAAGCAATAGCATCGAGCCTTCGCATTCATGCATCATCTTGGTCACCACATACATAAGCATACTTGGGATAGTGAGACGAGTAGATTCTCTATTAGGTTGGTGCACTAGCGTATCTAGCCCATTTGTGCAATCGAGCTAGCGTCTCTCTAGTATCAGTACGACAAGAGCTTTTCCCGTGTATCGATAACCTCGAGCTCATCCCTTGGTTGTGCGGATCCCATTTATCTTCCGTGTGTGTGTTCCTAGTGTTATCTTGGGAGGTTGATCTATTTGTCTTATTTGCCATTTGTCAATCTTCTCAACTTTATCAACATCTTGAATAACATTTGCTTGAATTATTTGTGCCTTTCCTAACCAAGCTCCTCCATAGACCATTTACTTGAAGGTGTGAGAAACAATTCCCGGTACCAATTCCCCTATTGTAACATCACGTGGGATCGTACTTGTTACATCCACAATCTTCGGAAAAGGTAACTTTGGTTTTGTTCTCTCATTTTCCTACTCACCACCACTTTCTTATGATGGATAGGCCAAGTTCTTCTACCAACCCACTCTTCATCGAGCAAGACGACGACATGTCATCCTTTGTCACCAAGAGTCACCTCTTTGGTGCACAATGAGCTCTCCATCAAGAGCAACAAGCAATGAACAACCGCATCGACAACCTCGCCACCGACTTACGACTCTCCGAGCAACGCACACGCGACTACTTCGACAACAAGCTCAACGCGCACAAGCAAGAGAACGATGCAAGAATGGACGAGATCCGAGCTTTGTTGGTCAACCGGCATCCTTCAACTTCTTCCTACTCAAGACGGAGCCACTCAAGTCGCCACTCCGACGACACCTTCTCCGGCTCAAGTACACCGTCATCAACCATTCTTCGACGAGCCGCGCGTCAAGATCGTCATGCATCTCGAGATCCGCTACACGCCAAGCATTCGCAAGAGCAAGTCGATGAGCAAGTACATCCTCATCAAGCAAATCAAGTCGCTTTTGCTCAAGCTCAAGAACGACAACATCTTCGTCGTCAAGAAGAAGAAGAACGAGCGCGTCTACACCAAGAGGAACAAGACGCCGAGGCCCAACGTCTTCAACAACAACAATGAGAAGCACAAGCTATTGAGGCGGAACGTGCCCTTCAAGAATCAAGTCGAGCCATCGCCAATCGCAATCGCGAACGGCGCAATCAAGAGGAAGCCCTTCGAGAAGAAATACAAGAAAGGAACTATCGACCACGTGTGCACCGTCAAGTTTCTCAAGCTCGTCAAGCTCCACCTCAACCTCAAGCACAACAAGAGCGACACCAAGTGGAACAAGTGCTTCATGACCCTCCTCCACACCAAGAGCAAAATCATGAGGAACGAGCATTCGAGGACCCTCCAAGGCAAGAACGACACCGCAACCGCTACCAAAATGAAGAGCAACGCTATGGCAAGCTAAAGTTCACAATGCCCAAGTTCAATGGAAGCAATGATCCGGAAGAATACCTCTCATGGGCATTGAAGGTCGACAAAATCTTTCGTTTGCACAACTATGAGGAAGAGAAGAAGATCGCAATGGCATCACTTGAGTTCCAAGACTATGTGCTCATATGGTGGGAACAAGTCCTTGAGCGCCGAGAAGCAAGAGGTGACCCTCCAATCACCACTTGGGCTCAAATGAAGGATGTCATGCGAGCACGATTCGTTCCCACCTACTACAACCGTGATCTCTTCAAGAAGCTACAACTCCTCAAGCAAGGAACCAAGAGTGTTGAAGAATACTACAAGGAAATGGAGATAGCCATGATTCGAGCCAATATCAAAGAAGATGATGAGCAAACAATGGCACGATTCTTGAATGGACTCAATCATCCCATCAAGAAGATCGCCGACTTCCAACCCTACTCCAACCTCATTGAGCTAGTACATCAAGCGACCAAGGCGGAACGTCAAGTGCAAGATGACTTCAAGTACGCCAAGTACTCATCCAAGACATACGGCTTCTCCAACAATCAAGCTTCAACAACTCCTCCAACATCTACTTCAACAAGTCCTTCTCCAAGCAACGACGACAAGACAACATACAAGAAACCTTCGTCAAGTTCAAGTCGTCCTCCTCCTACTACAAGCAACTACAAGCCCCGCGCTACTTCCTCTACTTCGACCGATGAGACCATCAAGACAAGTTCAATCAAGTGCTTCACATGTGGCGGCCGAGGCCATAAGTCCTTCCAATGCACCAACAAGCGCACCATGATCCTCAACGACGATGGCACCTACGACTCAATGAGTGAAGATGAAATGGAAGCTATTGAGCAAGTGGCCATGCACCGGCGCGTGAACGAGGATGAAGATGATCAAGTCTTTTGTGATGAAGATACGAGCCCCACTCTCGTTGTCTCCAAGGTCTTGACACTTCAACATCAACAAGAAGAAGACCAATGATGCCATATCTTCCACACCAAGGCCGGCATCAATGGGCGGTCCGTCAAGGTCATCATCGATGGAGGTAGTTGTCACAACTTGGCAAGTGAAGAACTATGCTCCAAGCTTCAATTGGTCAAGAGGAAGCACCCACACCCCTACAAGGTTCAATGGCTAAGTGACTCCGGCACTATACGAGTTGAGCATACGGTCCAAGTATCCTTCAAAATCGGTGCATATAAAGACACTTTGGAGTGTGATGTGGTCCCAATGACCGTTTGCCACCTCCTTCTGGGTCGACCATGGCAATTCGACCGTGGCGTCGTCCACAATGGGCGTACCAACCACTATAGCTTCAAGATGAAAGGAAAAGAATATGTGCTACGAGCCATGTCTCCTAGTCAAGTGATAGCCGACAAGCAAGCCACCCACCATAGAGAGAAGAGTGAGAAAGTGATCCACAAAAACATGAGTGAGAGCAACAAGCCACACTTGAGCGCCTCTTCGCCTAGAGAGAAAAACCTCATTCTATTTGCCACCAAAAGTGAGACGAGAGAAGTGTGTGAGAACCCATCGAGTGTGATGCACTTTGTCCTTGTGTGCAAGGATGGCGACCCAAAAACTAACACCACTCACGAGCTACCTTTGGTGTTTCAATCTCTTTTGCAGGAATTTCAAGATGTTTCCCCCGATGAGCTACCTCCGGGTCTACCTCCTCTACGAGGCATTGAGCATCGAATCGACCTCATCCCCGGAGCGCCACTTCCAAAAAAAGCTCCATATCGTGTCAATCCCGAAGAAACCAAGGAGATTCAACGGCAAGTACAACAACTAATCGACAATGGTCATGTATGTGAAAGCTTAAGCCCTTGTGCCGTTCCTGTTATACTTGTGCCTAAGCCCGATGGAAGTTTCCGCTTGTGTTCCGATTGTAGACCTATAAATGCTATCACCGTTCGCTATAGGCATCCCATTCCTCGCTTAGATGATATGCTTGATGAACTTAGTGGAGCCAACTTTTTCTCAAAAATAGATCTTAAAAGTGGCTATTATCAAATCCGCATACAAGAAGGTGATGAATGGAAAACTGCTTTCAAAACAAAATTTGGCTTATATGAATGGTTAGTCATGCCTATGGGTTTATCGGAGGCTCCCGGTACTTTTGTGCGTCTCATGCATCATGTCCTTCGACCTTACATTGGAAACTTTGTTGTGGTTTACTTCGATGATATTCTTGTGTTTAGCAAAACCATGAAAGAGCATCTTGATCATGTTAAGCTTGTTTTGCAAACACTTCGCAAGGAAAGTCTTTATGCTAACATGAAAAAGTGCACATTTGGTGTTGACAAGGTGGTTTTCTTGGGTTTCGTTGTTTCTTCCAAGGGTGTCCATGTTGATGAAACTAAAATTGAAGCAATTAAAACTTGGCCCCAACCCACCAATTTGCAACAAGTGCGAAGTTTTCTTGGTCTTGCAGGTTTTTATCGTCGCTTTGTGAAAAACTTTAGCACTATTGCCGCCCCTTTGCATGCTTTGAGTAAGAAAAATGCTCCTTTTGTTTGGGGAACTTTGCAATCAACAGCTTTTGATGAGCTCAAGTCTTTGCTTACTCATGCTCTGATTCTTGCTTTGCCCAACTTTGACAAAACTTTTGAGGTTCATTGTGATGCAAGTGCTACCGGAATTGGCGGAGTTTTGATGCAAGAAAAACGTGTAATTGCATATTTTAGTGAAAAACTCTCCGGTGCTCAACTTAACTATCCCATCTATGACAAAGAATTGTATGCTTTAGTGCGTGTCCTTCATGTTTGGGAACATTATCTTAGACCTCATGAGTTTGTCATACACACCGATCATGAAACGCTAAAGTACTTAAGAGGTCAAACTAAATTGAACAAGCGTCATGCCAAATGGAGTGAATTTATTGAATCTTTCCCATATGTGATCAAGTACATTAAGGGTAAGGAAAATGTAGTTGCCGATGCACTTTCATGCATATGCACGCTTGTCACCCAACTTGAGTTGAATGTTATTGGTTTTGAGCACATAAAAGACTTGTATGCTAGTGATCCATCTTTTGCACCTCATTATGCTAAATGTTTGATGCATACATCTTGGGAACAATACTACATTAAGGATGGTTATCTTATGAGAGCTAACAAACTATGCATTCCCGAGTCTTCTCTTCGTTTGCTCCTTTTGCAAGAGGCTCATGGAGGTGGACTCATGGGACACTTTGGACGCGACAAGACTTTCGCCACGCTCTCCAAGAACTACTTTTGGCCCAAGATGTTCCACGACGTCTCACGCTTCACTACTCGATGCTCTACATGCCGCAAAGCTAAGTCAAAAGCTCAATCTCATGGTCTTTACATGCCTCTTCCTATTCCTTATCAACCTTGGGAAGACATTAGCATGGATTTTGTACTTGGTTTGCCTAGAACTCAAAATGGAAAGGATTCCATGTTTGTTGTTGTGGACCAATTTTCTAAGATGGCACATTTCATTCCTTGCAACAAGGTAGACGATGCTTCACATATTGCAAATCTCTTTTGTAGGGAAATCTTGCGCCTCCATGTAGTACCAAAGACAATCGTCTCCGACCGCGACGTCAAGTTCTTGAGTTACTTTTGGAAGACTCTATGCGCCAAGCTCGGAATCAAGCTCTTGTTCTCATCCGCATACCATCCTCAAACCGACGGTCAAACGGAGGTGACGAACTGGACGCTATCGACTCTACTTCGCATGTTGATCAAGAAGAACATCAAGGAGTGGGAGGCGTGTCTACCCATCGCCGAGTACGCCTACAACCGCGCAAGACATTCAACTACCGGCAAGTCCCCCTTCGAGGTCGTCTACGGCTTCAACCCATTGTCCCCATTGGACATTCTACCTCTACCTCTACAAGAGCGCACCAACATGGATGCGAGTGCACGAGCAAGCTACATCAAGAAGATGCACGAAGATACAAGACACATCATCGAGCACCAAGTACATCGACTAACGACCAAGCTCAACGCCAACAAGCAACCCATGATCTTCAACATAGGTGATCTCGTGTGGCTACACCTTTGCAAGGACCGCTTCCCCAATGAACGCAAGTCCAAACTACTACCTCGAGCCGCTGGACCATTCAAGGTGCTAGCATGCTACAACGACAACGCCTACAAGATAGAACTCCCACGAGACAAGTACAACGTGAGCGACATCTTCAACATCAAAGACCTCTCGCCTTTCCATGGTGATGAAGATCTTGATCCGAGGTCGGATCCTTTCGAAGGGAGGGGAGATGATGCGGAGCATCCTTCCATCATCCCCATGGACTCTACATCAACACATCCAACCCCACAAGGACCCATGACAAGAGCTAGAGCACGTGCTTTGGAAACCGAGGTGAACTCATTCCTACTAGACTTGCATACGGACACAAATGGAACATGTCTACTACCTCACCAAAATGTGCTATGCCTCCTTAGGTATGAAGAGGAACATCGCCAAGAAGCTCAGGAGCATCACCAAGGAGTTGGAGAACCACCCCAAGGCCACAAGGACCAAGAAGAAGGACAACAGCAGTAGCACAGGAAGCTCCAGGCCACCCCGTGCGCACGGGCCCCAGAAACCCCGTGCCCACGGACTATCCAGGGAGTTGGCGCTGGAGCACCCCGTGCGCACGGGCGTGTACTGTGCCCACGGGACCCCCGTGCGCACGGGCCTCCCAGGATGGACGGCTAAGATTGCAACTTCGGCTCCACTTCTCCTCCTTCGACCCCAAGCCTATATATTTCGTACCTAGGGCCATGTTTAGGGTTAGCAAAGTATTAGATGAGATCTTGGTGAGCTTTGCTCCATTACCTTCCCTCTTTGAGGATCAAGACCCCATAGGGAACAATCCTTGAGGATTTCAGGACCTCCATTAGGAGAAGACTACCTACCACCAAGACCCCTCTTCCTTTGGATTTGGGATGAACTTTGCCATTGTATCTTTCCTTTGATTGTGTTTGAGACTTGTGGATCTTGTGTTGTTACTCTAGTGGATGTGTAATTGGGAATTGTTGGAGTGATTACCTATTTGTGTTCATCCTTGTGTTCTTGTTGTTCTTGTGAATTCCCTCCATTTTCCCCCTCCAAGTGTGAAAAGATCCTTCCTAGGGTTCTACCCTACATCATCTTGGTTTCGTAGGTAATTCGCGAGCCACCTTCCTAGTGATCTATTCTGGTATCAGGCGTAATACTTATTCTCGTTGCTCTGAACCCCTTTTCACTCTCCGTTTCAGGCATCGAACGATTGCCTACCCGCTCGAAACCTCCCATGATACCTCCTTACTCTGCTCTCGATATTTTCTTAAGATTCAATTAGAGAGTTATGTTCCGCCACCTTTCCTGATGTTATCTACCAGATAAGCGGCATTGTAACAGACCATTCTTCCAAAGTTGCCCCTTGTCCTTCATATGTACGACGGAGTTCTCGAAGAAAGGAGGACGACTTCATCATGATGAACTGGAGCAGTGGAATTAAGGCATCAACGTATTGGATCGATCACTTCGAGAAGAGCAACTAAGACGAGAAGACTCGTTAGAATTTCATAACCAAATCCCTTCCCCCCTTACTCCCCCTCTTAAATCTCGGGACGAGATTTCTTGTAGTGGAGGAGATTTGTAACGCCCGGATAATTATGCTATAGTAATCCCACGTTAATGATGCCACATCACCCCAGTTACTGTTGCTAATCCCATGTTCGTTCTAATGATTCAAATTCAACTTTGAGTTTTTGTCAAACATCAAAAGTTTTCAAAATATTAAACTAAAATGTTCAGAGTGTGCAAATAAATGCCTAGGTATTTATGGTGAGGGAACCATGCTTTTATAAAAAACCTAAATACTTAAAATCAATTAAAACAGAAAAGAAAATAAATACGAGGAAAGAAATAAAATAAAACAAAAGATAAAAAAACCACTGGGCCAACCCTGGCCCAGCTGGCCAGCCCAACTGGGCAAAGGCCCAGCCGCCCCCACTCCCCTTATCCCCCCCCCCCCGAACCCTAACTACCACACGCGCTCCCCCCACTCTCCCTCTCCCTTCGATCCAATCGGGATCGAGGCGCACCACACCGACGCCGCCCCGCCTCCACACCGATGCCGCCCCGTCCCCACCTCGCCCCTCGTCCCTCTTGGTGCCGTCCCGGCCGCATCGGCCCTGGCACCGCCACCCATCGCCCGAAGCCGTCCACCGCCACCCGGAACACCGCCTGGACCTCGCCGGAGCGCGTCCTCGCCGGCCTGCTTCCTCTCCGCCGCATCGTCTCCTCCCTCGTCCTCGCCCCCCATTGCCCCAAACCCCACGACCCGCGGTGAGGCCCGGCCTCTCCTCCTCTCCCCGCACCCTTAATCCACTCCAGCCACGGCCTCACCTAACGCAGCCGCTCGCCGCCGCTGTTGCGCCCCGTCGTTGCCCGCGCCGCACCTGCCCGCTCGACCCTGTAGGCTGCTTCCCCCCACTGTCCTGGCTCCGCCACCGCACTCACTGGCCCTTGGCCGCGCGCCCACGCCGCACATGGTCGCGCCCCGCACCGCCCCTGCAGCTGCTCCCCGTCGCCCTGGGCTCCAGCGCCCTGCCACTCTGCCGTAGCCACCTCCACCACTGCTTGCTGACCCACCCCGCAGTGGTCCGGCCGCACCCTCCACGGCCCCGACGTCCTCCTCTAGCGACCGCCCGCTTCGCCACGGGCCCGCCTGAAAGCACAAGTGTTCCCTGGGTGGTTTTGGTAATTAATGTCAACATATCTCTTGTTGGACTAACACTTTTACCTAGTATGTTTCAGACAAGTTCAACAATGGAGTGGCATGGAGTAGAGGATGTGGAACCCCTTCAAGATGCTAAGAGCAAAGGATTGGCCCAAGCTCCAAGCTCAAGACTCTACTCTTTCTATTTTAGTGATCCAAGATCACATTGAGTCTATAGGAAAAGCCAATACTATCAAGAGGGGATGAGGTGTTGGTTAATGAGTTTCTTGCTCTACAGTGCTTAGTGATATGCTCCAAAGCCTTCAACTACCTTCTCACATCCACACATGTCCTAAACCAAAAGTCTAACTCGGCCCCACCGATTCTTTCTATCCGGCGCCACCGAGTTCAGATACCATACCCACTGCCACAAACCCTAGGCAAATCGGTCTCACCGATAGGGATCTCAGTCTCACCGAGATGGGGTTGTAATCTCTCTGTGTATGTCCATTACCAAAATCGGTCTCACCGAGTTTGAGCAATCGGTACTACCGAGATTACAATGCAAACTCTCTGGTTAGCTTATTATCAAAATCGGTCCTACCGAGTTTGTGTAATCGGTCAAACCGAGTTTGCCTGACCAACTCTCTGGTTAGCTTATTACCAAAATCGGTCCCACCGAGTTTGTGTAATCGGTCTCACCGAGATTACGTTATGCCCTAACCCTAACCATATCGGTCCTACCGAGTTGCATATCGGTCCCATCGAAAATCCTAACGGTCACTAGATTTGCTAAATCGGTCGGACCGAGTTTACCAATTCGGTCCCACCGAGTTTGGCAAGTTGTGTGTAACGGTTAGATTTTGTGTGGAGGCTATATATACCCCTCCACTTCCTCTTCATTCGTGGAGAGAGCCATCAGAACAAACCTACACTTCCAGCATACATTTTCTGAGAGAGAACCACCTACTCATGTGTTGAGGCCAAGATATTCCATTCCTACCATATGAATCTTGATCTCTAGCCTTCCCCAAGTTGCTTTCCACTCAAATATTCTTTCCACCAAATCCAAATCCTGTGAGAGAGAGTTGAGTGTTGGGGAGACTATCATTTGAAGCACAAGAGCAAGGAGTTCATCATCAACACACCATTTGTTACTTCTTGGAGAGTGGTGTCTCCTAGATTGCCTAGGTGTCACTTGGGAGCCTCCGACAAGATTGTGGAGTTGAACCAAGGAGTTTGTAAGGGCAAGGAGATCGCCTACTTCATGAAGATCTACCACTAGTGAGGCAAGTCCTTCATGGGCGACGGCCATGGTGGGATAGAAAAGGTTGCTTCTTCGTGGACCCTTCGTGGGTGGAGCCCTCCGTGGACTCGCGCAACCGTTACCCTTCGTGGGTTGAAGTCTCCATCAACGTGGATGTACGATAGCACCACCTATCGGAACCACGGCCCAAAAATCATCGTGTCTCCAAATTGCGTTTGAATCCTCCAATCCCTTCCCTTTACATTCTTGCAAGTTGCATTCTTTACTTTCCGCTGCTCATATACTCTTTGCATGCTTGCTTGATATGTATTGTGAGTGTTAAACTTGTGCCTAAACTCCACTCCAACTTAAAGAAGTTAAAAACTGCAACTTTTGGTACTTAGTGTCTAATCACCCCCCTCTAGACACCTCTTCTCGATCCCTTTCAATTGGTATCAAAGCATTGGTCTCCATTGCTTTGGTTTAAACACCATTGGAGGAAGATGGATGAGTCTACTATTGGGAGTCTTAGACATAGAGTGCCTATACTTGATGGAGAGTACTTTCATGAGTGGAAAAATGAGATGCTTGTGATTTTCAATCAATATCATTTGAACAAGTACATTGCTAGCCCTTGTGCGCCTCATGTTGATCCTGTGCATCCTACCTTTGACGAGTCAATTGACATGATCCGCAATCTTAGAACTGTTGAACTTATCACTAGTGGCTTGCCTAGAAACTTGATAGGACGTTTGCCTACTCTTAAGTGTGCCTACACTATATGGAAATTTCTTGAGGAACGCTTTCCAAATTATTCCTTGAAAAACCTAGATGAAATTCTCCATAAGTCTATTGCCTTAAGTAAGATGAATTCTAGTGATCCTATGTTTGGTGATTGTCTATTTGAGCTTACAAACCTTATGCGTGCCAAAGGAGATGTTGGAATTATTAGTAATATTATTTCCGAAGCTATAAAAATTCATAAGCAAGATCATTGTCAAACTCACTCTAACGAATCACCCTCTCTAGGATTTGATCCACCACATGACGATGTTGAACATGGATACTATGATGAGGATGATGATAGTGACTTTGATCTTGATGATGCAATGAGAAACTTTGGTCTTATGGCAAATCTTCGGGGATATATGGCAGGAGGAAAGGAATGGGTTCTTGATAGTGGATGTACCGATCACATGACCGGAGATAAAGACATGTTTCGTGAGTATGTCACTTTCGGTGACAACTCAAAGGGTAAGGTGGTTGGCCTCGGTAAGGTGGCCATATCACATGATAGCTCCATACAAAATGTCATGCTCGTTGAATCTCTTGGCTACAAATTACTTTCAGTATCTAGACTTGCTGATTTTGGTTTCAATGTCCTATTTACTGAAGTAGATTGCCAAGTGTTTCGTAGAGATAATCATAAAATGGTCTTTACCGGTGTGCGTAGAGGTGATCTATACATTGTTGATTTCACTAAAAAGGCTCAACCTAGAACTTGCTTTATTGCTAAATCCTCTAAAGGTTGGATATGGCATAGACGATTAGGTCATGTTGGTATCCGAAACCTTGACAAGCTTATTAAAGGAAATCATATCCTTGGAGTTAACGGTGTCATATTTGATAAGGATAGACTTTGCAGTGCTTGCCAGGCAGGTAAATAGGTTGGAGGAAGGCATCCCGTGACGAACATCATGACCACAAGGAGGCCACTCGAGCTACTTCATATGGATCTCTTTGGTCCCAACGCTTACAAAAGTCTTGGTGGAAATTCTTTTGGTCTAGTTATAGTTGATGATTTTTCAAGATTTACGTGGGTGTTCTTTCTCGATGATAAATCGCAGGTCCAAAAGATCTTCAAAAACTTCGCTAGGAAGGCCCAAAATCAATTTGAAGTGAAGATCAAGAAGGTTCGCAGCGACAACGGAACGGAGTTCAAGAACGCAAATGTGGACACCTTTCTTTAATGAAGAAGGGATTTCACACGAGTTCTCGGCTACGTACACACCTCAACAAAATGGAGTTGTTGAGAGGAAGAACCAGACGCTCATCCAGATGGCGACAACGATGCTTGATGAGTACAAGACGCCGAAGCACTTTTGGGCGGAAGCGGTTGAGACAGCTTGTCATACAACAAATCGCTTGTATCTTCACAAGCTACTCGGCAAGAGGGCATACGAGCTCCTCACCGGTAACAAACCCCAAGTTGGATACTTTCGAGTATTCGGCTCAAAGTGCTACATTCTTGATAAGCATCGTCGTTCTAAATTTGCTCCTAAGTCTCATGAAGGTTTCCTACTTGGTTATGGCTCAAACTCTCACACATACTGTGTCTACAACAATTTCACCCGAAAGGTTGAAGAAACGGTAGATGTGAAGTTGATGAATCTAATGGCTTGCAAGTAGAGCAATTGCCAATTGATGTAGGAGACAAAGATCCCTCGGAAACAATCCAAGACTTGTCTATTGGCAAGATTCGTCCAACGGAGGTAAAGGAAAGTACCTCGTCCATCCAAGTGGATGCTTCTACCTCACGACAAGGTGAACCAAGAGTTGATATGGATGTTGGGGAACGTAGTAATTTCAAAAAATTTCCTACGCACACGCAAGATCATAGTAATGGCATAGCAACGAGAGGGGAGAGTGTTCGTCCACGTACCCCCGTAGACCGTAAGAGGAAGCGTTAGCACAACGCGGTTGATGTAGTCGTACGTCTTCACGATCCGACCGATCCAAGCACCGAACGTACGGAGCCTCCGAGTTCAGCACACGTTCAGCTCGATGACGATCTCCGGCCTCCGATCCAACCAAGCTCCGGAGATGAGTTCCGTCAGCACGACGGCGTGGTGACGATGATGATGTTCTACCGGCGCAGGGCTTCGCCTAAACTCCGCGACGATATTACCGAGGTGGAATATGGTGGAGGGGGGCACCGCACACGGCTAAGGAACGATCCGTAGATCAACTTGTGTGTCTATGGGGTGCCCCCCGCCCCCATTTATAAAGGAGGGAGGGGGGAGGTGCGGCCGGCCCCCTAGGGGTGCGCCTTGAGGAGTCCTACTCCCACCGGGAGTAGGACTCCCCCCTCTTGCCTTGGTGGAGAAGCAAAGGGGGAAGGGGAAAGAGGAAAGGGGGGCGCCGCCCCCCCCCCCTTCCTTGTCCTATTCGGACTAGGGGGGAGGGGGCGCGCGGCCTGCCCTAGCCAGCCCTTCCTCTTCTCCCTCTTGGCCCACTAAGGCCCAATATCCCCCGGGAGGGTTCCGGTAACTCCCCGGTGTTCCGGTAAAATCCCGATTTCACCCGGAACCATTCCGATGTCCAAATATAGGCTTCCAATATATCAATCTTTATGTCTCGACCATTTCGAGACTCCTCGTCATGTCCGTGATCACATCCGGGACTCCGAACAAACTTCAGTACATCAAAACTTATAAACTCATAATAAAACTGTCATCGTAACGTTAAGCATGCGGACCCTACGGGTTCGAGAACTATGTAGACATGACCTAGAACCATTCTCGGTCAATAATCAATAGCGGGACCTGGATGCCCATATTGGTTCCTACATATTCTATGAAGATCTTTATTGGTCAAACCGCATGACAACATACGTTGTTCCCTTTTGTCATTGGTATGTTACTTGCCCGAGATTTGATCGTCGGTATCCAATACCTAGTTCAATCTCGTTACCGGCAAGTCTCTTTACTCGTTTCGTAATACATCATCTCATAACTAACTCATTAGTTACATGCTTGCAAGGCTTAGGTGATGAGTATTACCGAGAGGGCCCAGAGATACCTCTCCGACAATCGGAGTGACAAAACCTAATCTCGAATTATGCCAACCCAACATGTACCTTCGGAAACACCTGTAGAGCACCTTTATAATCACCCAGTTACGTTGTGATGTTTGGTAGCACACAAAGTGTTCTTCCGGTAAACGGGAGTTGCACAATCTCATAGTTGCAGGAACTTTGTATAAGTCATGAAGAAAGCAATAGCGGTATACTAAACGATCAAGTGCTAGGCTAACGGAGTGGGTCATGTCAATCACATAATTCTCCTAATGATGTGATCCCACTAATCAAATGACAACACATGTCTATGGTTAGGAAACATAACCATCTTTGATTAATGAGCTAGTCAAGTAGAGGCATACTAGTGACCATAGTTTTGTCTATGTATTCACACATGTATCATGTTTCCGGTTAATACAATTCTAGCATGAATAATAAACATTTATCATGATATGAGGAAATAAATAATAAATTTATTATTGCCTCTAGGGCATATTTCCTTCAGTCTCCCACTTGCACTAGAGTCAATAATCTAGATTACATAGTAATGATTTTAACACCCATGGAGTCTTGGTGCTGATCATGTTTTGCTCGTGAGAGAGGCTTGGTCAACGGGTCTGCAACATTCAGATCCGTATGTATCTTGCAAATCTCTATGTCTCCCACTTGGACCTGGTCCCGAATGGAATTGAAGCGTCTCTTGATGTGCTTGGTCCTCTTGTGAAATCTGGATTCCTTTGCCAAGGCAATTGCACCAGTATTGTCACAGAAGATCTTCATTGGTCCTGATGCACTAGGTATGACACCTAGATCGGAAATGAACTCCTTCATCCAGACTCCTTCATTCGCTGCTTCAGAAGCAGCTATGTACTCCGCTTCACATGTAGATCCCGCCACGACGCTTTGTTTAGAACTGCACCAACTTACAGCTCCACCATTTAATAAAAACACGTATCCGGTTTGCGATTTAGAATCGTCCGGATCAGTGTCAAAGCTTGCATCGACGTAACCATTTACGACTAGCTCTTTGTCACCTCCATATATGAGAAACATATCCTTAGTCCTTTTCAGGTATTTCAGGATGTTCTTGACCGCTGTCCAGTGATCCACCCCTGGATTACTTTGGTACCTTCCTGCCAAGCTTATTGCTAAGCATACGTCAGGTCTGGTACACAGCATTGCATACATGATAGAGCCTATGGCTGAAGCATAGGGAACATTTTTCATTTTCTCTCTATCTTCTGCTGTGGTCGGGCATTGAGTTTGACTCAACTTCACACCTTGTAGCACAGGCAAGAATCCTTTCTTTGCCTGATCCATTTTGAACTTTTTCAAAATTTTGTCAAGGTATGTGCTTTGTGAAAGTCCTATTAAGCGTCTTGATCTATCTCTATAGATCTTGATGCCCAATATGTAAGCAGCTTCACCGAGGTCTTTCATTAAAAAACTTTTATTCAAGTATCCTTTTATGCTATCCAGAAATTCTATATCATTTCCAATTAATAATATGTCATCTACATATAAAACTAGAAATGCTACAGAGCTCCCACTCACTTTCTTGTAAATACAGGCTTCTCCAAAAGTCTATATAAAACCATATGCTTTGACCACACTATCAAAGCGTTTATTCCAACTCCGAGATGCTTGCACCAGTCCATAAATGGAACGCTGGAGCTTGCATACTTTGTTAGCACCTTTTGGATCAACAAAACCTTCCGGCTGCATCATATACAACTCTTCTTCTAGAAATCCATTCAAGAATGCAGTCTTGACATCCATTTGCCAAATTTCATAATCATGAAATGCAGCAATAGCTAACATGATTCGGACAGACTTAAGCATCACTACGGGTGAGAAAGTCTCATCGTAGTCAACCCCTTGAACTTGTCGAAAACCTTTTGCAACAAGTCGAGCTTTATAGACAGTTACATTACCATCAACGTCAGTCTTCTTCTTAAAGATCCATTTATTCTCAATGGCTTGCCGATCATCGGGCAAGTCAACCAAAGTCCATACTTTGTTTTCATACATGGATCCCATCTCAGATTTCATGGCCTCTAGCCATTTTGCGGAATCTGGGCTCATCATCGCTTCCTCATAGTTCGCAGGTTCATCATGGTCAAGTAACATGACTTCCAGAATAGGATTACCGTACCACTCTGGTGCGGATCTTACTCTGGTAGACCTACGAGGTTCAGTAGAAACTTGATCTGAAGTTTCATGATCAATATCATTAGCTTCCTCACTAATTGGTGTAGTCGTCACAGGAACCGGTTCTCGTGATGAACTACTTTCCAATAAGGGAGTAGATACGGTTATCTCATCAAGTTCTGCTTTCCTCCCACTCACTTCTTTCGAGAGAAACTCCTTCTCTAGAAAGGATACATTCTTAGCAACGAATGTCTTGCCTTCGGATCTGTGATAGAAGGTGTACCCAACAGTCTCTTTTGGGTATCCCATGAAGACACATTTCTTCGATTTGGGTTCGAGCTTATCTGGTTGACGTTTCTTCACATAAGCATCGCAGCCCCAAACTTTAAGAAACGACAACTTTGGTTTCTTACCAAACCACAGTTCATAAGGCGTCGTCTCAACGGATTTTGATGGTGCCCTATTTAATGTGAATGCGGCCGTCTCTAAAGCATAACACCAAAACGATAGCGGTAAATCGGTAAGAGACATCATAGATCGCACCATATCAAGTAAAGTACGATTACGACGTTCGGACACACCATTTCGTTGTGGTGTTCCGGGTGGCGTGAGTTGCGAAACTATTCCGCATTGTTTCAAATGTAAACCAAACTCGTAACTCAAATATTCTCCTCCACGATCAGATCGTAGAAACTTTATTTTCTTGTTACGATGATTTTCCACTTCACTCTGAAATTCTTTGAACTTTTCAAATGTTTCATACTTGTGCTTCATTAAGTAGATATACCCATATCTGCTCAAATCATCTGTGAAGGTGAGAAAATAATGATATCCGCCACGAGCCTCAATATTCATCGGACCACATACATCTGTATGTATGATTTCCAACAAATCTGTTGCTCTCTCCATAGTTCCAGAGAACGGTGTTTTAGTCATCTTGCCCATGAGGCACGGTTCGCAAGTACCAAGTGATTCATAATCAAGTGATTTCAGAAGTCCATCAGTATGGAGTTTCTTCATGCGTTTTACACCGATATGACCTAAACGGCAGTGCCACAAATAAGTTGCACTATCATTATTAACTCTGCATCTTTTGGCTTCAACATTATGAATATGTGTATCACTACTATCGAGATTCAATAAAAATAAACCACTCTTTAAGGGTGCATGGCCATAAAAGATATTACTCATATAAATAGAACAACCATTATTCTCTGATTTAAATGAATAACCGTCTCGCATTAAACAAGATCCAAATATAATGTTCATGCTCAACGCTGGCACCAAATAACAATTATTCAGGTCTAAAACTAATCCCGAAGGTAGATGTAGAGGTAGCGTGCCGACCGCGATCACATCGACTTTGGAACCATTTCCCACGCGCATCGTCACCTCGTCCTTGGCCAGTGCTCGCTTATTCGGTAGTCCCTGTTTCGAGTTGCAAATATTAGCAACAGAACCAGTATCAAATACCCAGGTGCTACTACGAGCTCTAGTTAGGTACACATCAATAACATGTATATCACATATACCTTTGTTCACTTTGCCATCCTTCTTGTCCGCCAAATACTTGGGGCAGTTCCGCTTCCAGTGACCAGTCTGCTTTCAGTAGAAGCACTCAATTTCAGGCTTAGGTCCAGACTTGGGTTTCTTCTCTTGAGCAGCAACTTGCTTGCCGTTCTTTTTGAAGTTCCCCTTCTTCTTCCCTTTGCCCTTTTTCTTGAAACTAGTGGTCTTGTTGACCATCAACACTTGATGCTCCTTCTTGATTTCTACCTCCGCGGCTTTTAGCATTGCGAAGAGCTCGGGAATAGTCTTGTTCATCCCTTGCATATTATAGTTCATCACAAAGCTCTTGTAGCTTGGTGGAAGTGATTGGAGAATTCTGTCAATGACACTATCATCAGGAAGATTAACTCCCAGTTGAATCAAGTGATTATTATACCCAGACATTCTGAGTATGTGTTCACTGACAGAACTATTCTCCTCCATCTTGCAGCTATAGAACTTATTGGAGACTTCATATCTCTCAATCCGGGCATTTGCTTGAAATATTAACTTCAACTCCTGGAACATCTCATATGCTCCATGATGTTCAAAACGTCGTTGAAGACCCGGTTCTAAGCCGTAAAGCATGGCACACTGAACTATAGAGTAGTCATCAGCTTTGCTCTGCCAGACGTTCTTAACGTCGTCAGTTGCATCAGCAGCAGGCCTGGCACCCAGCGGTGCTTCCAGGACGTAACTTTTCTGTGCAGCAATGAGGATAATCCTCAGGTTACAGACCCAGTCCGTGTAATTGCTACCATCATCTTTCAACTTTGCTTTCTCAAGGAACGCATTAAAATTCAACGGAACAACAGCACGAGCCATCTATCTACAAACAAACATAGACAAGCAAGATACTATCAGGTACTAAGTTCATGATAAATTTAAGTTCAATTAATCATATTACTTAAGAACTCCCACTTAGACAGACATCTCTCTAGTCATCTAAGTGATCACGTGATCCAAATCAACTAAACCATAACCGATCATCACGTGAGATGGAGTAGTTTTCAATGGTGAACATCATTATGTTGATCATATCTACTATATGATTCACGATCGACCTTTCGGTCTCCGTGTTCCGAGGCCATATCTGCATATGCTAGGCTCGTCAAGTTTAACCTGAGTATTCTGCGTGTGCAAAACTGGCTTGCACCCGTTGTAGATGGACGTAGAGCTTATCACACCCGATCATCACGTGGTGTCCCGGCACGACGAACTTTGGCAACGGTGCATACTCAGGGAGAACACTTCTTGATAATTTTAGTGAGAGATCATCTTAAAATGCTACCGTCAATCAAAGCAAGATAAGATGCATAAAGGATAAACATCACATGCAATCAATATAAGTGATATGATATGGCCATCATCATCTTGTGCTTGTGATCTCCATCTCCGAAGCACCATCGTGATCACCATCGTCACCGGCGCGACACCTTGATCTCCATCGTAGCATCGTTGTCGTTTACGCCATCTATTGCTTCTACGACTATCGCTACCGCTTAGTGATAAAGTAAAGCAATTACAGGGCGTTTGCATTTCATACAATAATGCGACAACCATATGGCTCCTGCCAGTTGCCGATAACTTCGGTTACAAAACATGATCATCTCATACAATAAAATATAGCATCACGTCTTGACCATATCACATCACAACATGCCCTGCAAAAACAAGTTAGACGTCCTCTACTTTGTTGTTGCAAATTTTACGTGGCTGCTACGGGCTTAGCAAGAACCGTTCTTACCTACGCATCAAAAACCACAACGATAGTTCGTCAAGTTGGTGTTGTTTTAACCTTCGCAAGGACCGGGCGTAGCCACACTCGATTCAGCTAAAGTGAGAGAGACAGACACCCGCCAGCCACCTTTAAGCACGAGTGCTCGTGACGGTGAAACCAGTCTCGCGTAAGCGTACGCGTAATGTCGGTCCGGGCCGCTTCATCTCACAATACCGCCGAACCAAAGTATGACATGCTGGTAAGCAGTATGACTTGTATCGCCCACAACTCACTTGTGTTCTACTCGTGCATATAACATCAACGCATAAAACCTAGGCTCGGATGCCACTATTGGGGAACGTAGTAATTTCAAAAAATTTCCTACGCACACGCAAGATCATGGTGATGGCATAGCAACGAGAGGGGAGAGTGTTCGTCCACGTACCCTCGTAGACCGTAAGCGGAAGCATTAGCACAACGCGGTTGATGTAGTTGTACGTCTTCACGATCCGACCGATCCAAGCACCGAACAAACGGAGCCTCCGAGTTCAGCACATGTTCAGCTCGATGACGATCTCCGGCCTCCGATCCAGCCGAGCTCCGGAGATGAGTTCCGTCAGCACGACGGCGTGGTGACGATGATGATGTTCTACCGGCGCAGGGCTTCGCCTAAACTCCGCGACGATATGACCGAGGTGGAATATGGTGGAGGGGGGCACCGCACACGGCTAAGGAACGATCCGTAGATCAACTTGTGTGTCTATGGGGTGCCCCCTGCCCCCGTATATAAAAGAGGGAGGGGGGAGGTGCGGCCGGCCCCCTAGGGGTGCGCCTTGAGGAGTCCTACTCCCCTTGCCTTGGTGGAGAAGGAAAGGGGGAAGGGGAAAGAGGAAAGGGCCCCCCCCTTCCTTGTCCTATTCGGACTAGGGGGAGGGGGGCGCGGCCTGCCCTGGCCGGCCCTTCCTCTTCTCCTCTTGGCCCACTAAGGCCCAATATCCCCCAGGAGGGTTCCGGTAACTCCCCGGTGTTCCGGTAAAATCCCGATTTCACCCGGAACCATTCCGATGTCCTAATATAGACTTCCAATATATCAATCTTTATGTCTAGACCATTTCGAGACTCCTCGTCATGTCCGTGATCACATCCGGGACTCCGAACAAACTTCGGTACATCAAAACTTATAAACTCATAATAAAACTGTCATCGTAACGTTAAGCGTGCGGACCCTACGGGTTCGAGAACAATGTAGACATGACCTAGAACCATTCTCGGTCAATAACCAATAGCGGGACCTGGATGCCCATATTGGTTCCTACATATTCTACGAAGATCTTTATCGGTCAAACCGCATAACAACATACGTTGTTCCCTTTTGTCATCGGTATGTTACTTGCCCGAGATTTGATCGTCGGTATCCAATACCTAGTTCAATCTCGTTACTGGCAAGTCTCTTTACTCGTTCCGTAATACATCATCTCATAACTAACTCATTAGTTACATGCTTGCAAGTCTTAGGTGATGAGTATTACCGAGAGGGCCCAGAGATACCTCTCCGACAATCGGAGTGACAAAACCTAATCTCGAATTATGCCAACCCAACATGTACCTTCGGAAACACCTATAGAGCACCTTTATAATCACCCAGTTACGTTGTGACGTTTGGTAGCACACAAAGTGTTCTTCCGATAAACGGGAGTTGCACAATCTCATAGTTGCAGGAACTTTGTATAAGTCATGAAGAAAGCAATAGCAGTATACTAAACGATCAAGTGCTAGGCTAACGGAGTGGGTCATGTCAATCACATCATTCTCCTAATGATGTGATCCCACTAATCAAATGACAACACATGTCTATGGTTAGGAACATAACCATCTTTGATTAATGAGCTAGTCAAGTAGAGGCATACTAGTGACTATAGTTTTGTCTATGTATTCACACATGTATCATGTTTCCGGTTAATACAATTCTAGCATGAATAATAAACATTTATCATGATATGAGGAAATAAATAATAACTTTATTATTGCCTCTAGGGCATATTTCCTTCAATGGAAGCATCAACAAGTGGGACACACCAAGATGAAGAAAATGAGGAAGTGCATCAAGATGAACGTCAACAACCTCCTTCTATACCACGACAAGAGAACGACAACGCCAACAATGAAGAAGGCCAAGAAGAAGAACAAGATGAAGAAGATGTTCAACCAAGGCCCAAGCAAAAGCTGACACGAGTTCGAGCAAGAATTGCTAAAGACCATCCCGTCAAGCAAATCTACAATGATATCCAAACTGGGAGAATCACTTGCTCTAAAACTCATTTAGCTAACTTTTGTGAACACTATTCATTCATCTCTAGCATTGAACCTATGAAGGTTGAAGAAGCATTGGAAGATCCGGATTGGATAAATGCCATGCATGAAGAGCTACACAACTTTGAGAGAAATCAAGTTTGGACATTGGTTGAGAACCCCGACAACAACCACAACATCATCGGTACCAAATGGGTGTTTCGCAACAAGCAAGATGAAGATGGCCAAGTAGTTCGCAACAAAGCACGTCTCGTCGCTCAAGGCTACACACAAGTCGAAGGTATGGACTATGGTGAGACTTATGCTCCCGTTGCTAGACTTGAGTCCATTCGCATCTTACTTGCCTACGCTAATCACCATGATATCACCTTGTACCAAATGGACATTAAAAGTGCTTTTCTAAATGGTGAAATAGAGGAGGAAGTTTATGTTAAACAACCTCCCGGCTTTGTTAATCCTAAGAAACCTGATCATGTTTAAAAACTTCACAAAGCTCTTTATGGTCTTAAACAAGCTCCTAGAGCGTGGTATAAATGCTTGACCAAGTTCCTTATTGAAAAAGGCTTTGAAATTGGAAAAATAGATTCTACTCTTTTTACTAAAAGGGTCAATGGAGAACTATTTGTGTGCCAAATCTATGTTGATGATATTATATTTGGTTCTACTAACCCTCATTTTAGTGAAAAGTTTGGGAAGCTAATGTCGGAGAAGTTTGAGATGTCTATGATGAGTGAACTCAAATTCATTCTTGGTTTGCAAATCAAGCAAACTAAGGAAGGTACCTTTGTCTCTCAAACGAAGTACACCAAGGACTTATTCAAGAAGTTTAATATGCAAAAATGCAAAGGTATGACTACACCCATGCCTACTAGTGGACATCTTGATTTGACCAAAGATGGTGAACCGGTTGATCAAAAGGTTTATTGCTCCATGATTGGTTCATTGTTATATCTATGTGCTTCACGTCCCGATATCATGCTAAGTGTGTGCATGTGTGCACGATATCAAGCTGCCCCTAAAGAATGTCATCTTAAGGCCATGAAAAGGATAGTGAGATACTTAATCCATACACCAAATTTTGGCATTTGGTATCCTAAGAGGGACTCTTTCGATCTTGTTGGCTATTCCGACTCGGACTATGCCGGTGACAAGGTTGATAGAAAGTCCACTTCGGCTACATGTCAATTTCTTGGTAGATCTCTTGTGTCTTGATCTTCCAAGAAACAAAACTCGGTATCCTTATCCACCGCCGAAGCGGAATACATTGCCGCTGGTTCATGTTGTGCTCAATTACTTTGGATGACCCAAACTCTTAAAGATTACGGGATATATGTGAAACATGTTCCATTACTTTGTGACACTGAGAGTGCTATCAAGATTGCTCATAATCTCGTGCAACACTCTCAAACTAAGCATATTGAAGTTCGTCATCATTTCATTCGAGATCATGTTGCTAAGGGTGACATTAATCTTAAGCATGTTCGCACCGAAAAGCAATTAGCGGATATATTCACTAAACCACTTGATGAGAAAGTGTTTTGCAGGTTAAGAGGTGAATTGAACATCATTGATGCTTCAAACTTGGAGTATGAACTCCATTGGATACATGCAAGACATGAGCTTATGACTAATCCTTGATATTTCTCTTATGATGATAATCTTATATCTTGGATATATTTGCACCTTGCATGTTATCTAACTCTTGTAGGTACTTGGATGAATCTAAATCTATGAGATTGCAACTCACTCACATCTTGAGCAATCTCTACATCACCAAGTCTCTACACAATGGTGGTTGAAGACAAGGAAGCACAAAACCATTCAAACATATCCTTTGACAAATTCTATGTTGAGTTTCATGATTGTCATTTTGGATACACAAGTGCTCTTCCTTGCAAATACTAACCCATGTAGGTAGATGAACTCAAATTCCAAGTTGTGCTCCCAACTCTTGATGAGCTACATCAACCTTGAGCACCCCACACAAGTTCAACTACATGATCACGATCAACACCACCACCCAAGGTATGTTATTCCATCTTAGAGAAGCTTTACTCCAAGACATGAGTCAAAGAAACTCGACAAGATGTGAATACATCAAGATGCTTAAACGAAAAATGGTAACCCCATTTTGAGCTTAAATGATGAGTATGACCTATGATCAAGTGATCTCACTTGATTCCTAAGTCAATATACTCTAACATAGGTGACTTTGTCGCCGACCATCACTAGATGAAGTTTTCTTGTATTCTTTTATGTGCTATTGCATTTGTCTCATGCATATTTGTTTCCCCTTTCAAAAAAAGAAAAAAAAACTTCATCTAGATTTCTTCTCATTTCTTTTCTTTTCTGTTTGATCTGCATTCCCTGCATCCAATTCATAGCAAATCCTTCAGTTAATTCATTGCAAATCCTTGTGAGATCTTACTTGTCTAGTGAGCTGAGATGACAAGTGTTTTCTCTGTGATGAACTCGGTCACACCGGTTTCTTGTTTTCGGTCTAACCGAAATCATTCGGTGCAACCGAAGCATCCAACTCGGTGCCACCGACTTCACAACAGGAAAACATTTTGCCATTCATTCCTGCTTTATTTTTGATCCAGCTCCACTCAATGAATCTTGTCCTCTACAAGCATCACATTTTTATCATTGCTTTGTGCTGTGACTCAAGGACCAAACCCATTCACGACAAATTCCAAAAGGCCCTTCTTGGAAATTGATGTCAAAGGGGGAGAGAGAGATCACATCAACGCTTATCACTTCAACAGGGGGAGAAAGATATCTCCAGGGGAGAGAATACTCAAGAAGAGAGTAATCTTCAAGGATCCCAGATGCTTGGTGCTCAAGAGGAGAGATGCCACATGTCTTCTTGAAGGGAAAGACATGTTCATATGTGCCTATTTGCATTATCCCTGTTTCTTTGAGCTCTGATTTTGCATTTTGCTCTGATTTTCTGTTCCCTATCTTCTCCCAGTATCCCATGCTAGATTCAGGGGGAGCAAGACATCTAAGGGAAAGAAATTCTTTAAATTCATTGCACATATTTACCTTTGGGGACATGTCTATATTCAATGTGGTACTTGGTACTCACTCTCAACATGTCATCCCAGTTTTGGTACTCTTGTTGTTTCTTATGTTTGCTCTGGCTAGTAGGTGTATCTGTGTTATCTAACCTTGTTTACGCAGGTTCATTCCATCCTAAGCCAACTCAAGACCACAAGCTAAGTATATGCATCACAGTCATGTGTATGAGGAGTTCTTGCTGATGTACATACTGTTTGCAAGAAGGACTCATGAGCATGAAGGTACATTTCCCATATTCACATCTTTTGCTCTGATGCATATAGCCAAGATACATGTAACACATTTCTTACTCTATCATGGTTATGCTCTCACATGCTTCTATATTCCATATTCACATGATTGCATACATGTAGGGGGAGCCTATGCATGTTACATGTCTTTCCAAAGCTTTACTTGTTATTCTCTATATCTTTATTTAAAGCTTTGATGTATCTTGTCATAAATTACCAAAAAGGGGGAGACTGAAAGCACAAGTGCTCCCTGGGTGGTTTTGGTAATTAATGTCAACATATCTCTTGTTGGACTAACACTTTTACCTAGTATGTTTCAGACAAGTTCAACAATGGAGTGGCATGGACTAGAGGATGTGGAACCCCTTCAAGATTCTAAGAACAAAGGATTGGCTCAAGCTCCAAGCTCAAGACTCTACTCTTTATATTTTAGTGATCCAAGATCACATTGAGTCTATAGGAAAAGCCAATACTATCAAGAGGGGATGAGGTGTTGCTTAATGAGTTTCTTGCTCTACAGGGCTTGGTGATATGCTCCAAAGCCTTCAACTACCTTCTCACATCCACACATGTCCTAAACCAAAAGTCTAACTCGGCCCCATAGATTCTTTCTATCCGGCGCCACCGAGTTCATATATCATAGCCACTACCACAAACCCTAGGCAAATCGGTCTCACCGATAGGGATCTCGGTCTCACCGAGATGGGGTTGTAATCTCTCTGTGTATGTCCATTACCAAAATTGGTCTCACCGAGTTTGAGCACTCTGTACTACTGAGATTACAATGCAAACTCTCTGGTTAGCTTATTACCAAAATAGGTCCTACCGAGTTTGTGTAATCGGTCAAACTGAGTTTGCCTGACCAACTCTCTGGTTAGCTTATTACCAAAATCGGTCCCACCGAGTTTGTGTAATGGGTCTCACCGAGATTACGTTATGCCCTAATCCTAACCATATCGGTCCTACCGAGTTGCATATCGGTCCCACCGAAAATCCTAACGGTCACTAGATTTGCTAAATCGGTCCGACCGAGTTTACCAATTCGGTCCCACCGAGTTTGGCAAGTTGTGTGTAACGGTTAGATTTTGTGTGGAGGCTATATATACCCCTCCACCTCCTCTTCATTCGTGGAGAGAGCCATCAGAACGAACCTACACTTACAGCATACATTTTCAGAGAGAGAACCACCTACTCATGTGTTGAGGCCAAGATATTCCCTTCCTACCATATGAATCTTGACCTCTAGCCTTCCCCAAGTTGCTTTCCACTCAAATCTTCTTCCCACCAAATCCAAATCCTGTGAGAGAGAGTTGAGTGTTGGGGAGACTATCATTTGAAGCACAAGAGCAAGGAGTTCATCATCAACACACCATTTGTTACTTCTTGGAGAGTGGTGTCTCCTAGATTGGCTAGGTGTCACTTGGGAGCCTCCGACAAGATTGTGGAGTTAAACCAAGGAGTTTGTAAGGGCAAGGAGATCGCCTACTTCGTGAAGATCTACTGCTAGTGAGGCATGTCCTTCGTGGACGACGGCCATGGTGGGATAGACAAGGTTGCTTCTTCGTGGACCCTTCGTGGGTGGAGCCCTTCGTGGACTCATGCAACCGTTACCCTTCATGGGTTGAAGTCTCCATCAACGTGGATGTACGATAGCACCACCTATCGGAACCACGGCTCAAAAATCACCGTGTCTCCAAATTGCGTTTGAATCCTCCAATCCCTTCCCTTTACATTCTTGCAAGTTGCATGATGTACTTTCCGCTGCTCATATACTCTTTGCATGCTTGCTTGATATGTATTGTGAGTGTTAAACTTGTGCCTAAACTCCACTCCAACTTAAAGAAGTTAAAAACTGCAACTTTTGATACTTAGTGTCTAATCACCCCCGCTCTAGACACCTCTTCTCGATCCCTTTCACCGCCCCGCCGTGGCCTCGTCGTCGCCGCGCCGGCGCCCGTCCGCACACGTTGGGCATCGCCCGGGTTTGCCCTGACGGGCAGCCTCGCCCGCGCCCGTTAGCCCACCCCGTTAAGCCCCCTGGGGCCTATGACAAAGGGGCCCCACCGCCCTGGAACGTTAAAAAAAGGGATAAAATGATAATAATAATAATAATAATAACTAAAAATATTAATACTAATTAATTAAGTAGTTAAGTAATTACTTAACTTAATTAGATTTGTTAATTAACCTAATCATTATTGTTAGACTAACTAAACCTGATTAGTTAGTCTTAGGCAATGACATGTGGGGTCCTTCTGTCAGTTTGACCAGTCAACATTCAGAGTTGACCACTGATGTCATGCTGACGTGATGCTGATGCAGTAATGCCATTTTTGAATTAAACTAATACTAATAATTTATAAATTGATTAAAACTTAAAAAGTTAATATAAAATAAACCGTAGCTCGGATGAAGAAACTTTGTACATGAAAATTGCTCAGAACGACGAGACAAATTCGAATACGCAGCCTGTTCGTCAGTCATGCGTCCCTAGCATAGTGAACCTGCAACATTTCACCTCCGGTTCATCTGTCCGAAAACGCGAAACACCGGGGATACTTTCCCGGATGTTTCCCCCCTTCGCCGGTACCACTACTACCGCGTTAGGGCACACCTAACACCACTAATTATCATGTCATGCATCGTCATGCTTATGTTTGCATTGTATTTACTATTTATTCCTCCTCTTCTCTCGGGTAGACTACGAGACTGACGCTGCTGCTGCCCCGTTCGACTACGGAGTTGACGACCCCTCCTTCTTGCCAGAGCAACCAGGCAAGCCCCCCCCCCCCCCCCCCCCGTTGATCACCAGATATCGCCTATTCTTCCCTCTACTGCTTGCACTAGAGTAGTGTAGCACGTTACTGTTTGGTTAATCCTATCCTGTTGCATAGCTTGTCATTGTTGCTACAGTTGTTGATACCTTACCTGCAATCCTAAATGCTTAGTATAGGATGCTAATTTATCATTTATGGCCCTACATTCTTGTCCATTTGCCTTGCTATACTATCGGGCCGTGATCACTCGGGAGGTGATCACGGGTATATACATACATGCATACTATACAGATGGTGACTAAAGTCGGGTCGGCTCGTAGAGTACCAGCAAGTGATTCTGATGTGGGGGCTGGAAGGATAGGTGGCTCCATCCCGGTAGAGGTGGGCCTGGGTTCCTGACGGCCCCTAACTATTACTTTGTGGCAGAGCGACAGGGCACGTTGAGACCACCTAGGCGAGAGGTGGGCCTGGCCCTGGTCGGTGTCCGCGGTTACTTTAAAATAACACGCTTAACGAGATCTTGGTATTTGATCTGAGTCTCGCTAGTGGCCTATACGCACTAACCAACTACGCGGAAACAATTATGGGCACTCGACGTCGTGGTATCAACCGAAGCCTTCTTGACGTCAGTGACTGAGCGGCGCGCGCCGGGTTGGACCGCGTAACGCAACTTCCTTTGTAATGGAGGTTGCTAGGTCTGCTCACTGGCCGCCCTCGCAACGTGCTGGTGTGCAATGGGCGATGGGCCCAGACCCCTGCGTGCATAGGATTTAGACCGGCGTGCTGACCTCTCTGTTGTGCCCAGGTAGGGCGGCGACGTGTTGATCTTCCGAGGCCGGGCATGACCCAGGAAAGTGTGTCTGGCCAAAGGGATCGAGCGTGTTGGGTTATGTGGTGCACCCCTGCAGGGAAGTTTATCTATTCGAATAGTTGTGTCCCTCGGTAAAAGGACGACCCGGAGTTGTACCTTGACCTTATGAAAACTAGAACCGGATACTTAATAAAACACACCCAGACAAGTTTCAGAGACAACCCGGTGATCGCTTTCCCATAGGGCGACGAGGGGAGGATTACCGGGTAGGATTATGCTATGCGATGCTACTTGGAGAACTTCAATCTACTCTCTTCTACATGCTGCAAGATGGAGGCTGCCAGAAGCGTAGTCTTTGATAGGACTAGCTATCCCCCTCTTATTCTGGCATTCTACAGTTCAGTCCACTGATATTGCCTCTTTACACATACACCCATGCATACGTAATGTAGATCCTTGCTTGCGAGTACTTTGGATGAGTACTCGCGGTTGCTTTGCTCCCTGTTTTCCCCTTTTTCCTCTTCTTCTCGGATGTTGCAACCAGATGCTGGAACCAAGGAACCAGACGCCACTATTGATGACAACCCCTACTACACCGAGGGTGCCTACTGCTAAGTGCAGGCCACCAACGACCAGGAGTAGTTTAGGAGGATCCCAGGCAGGAGGCCTGCGCCTCTTTCGATCTGTATCCCAGTTTGTGCTAGCCATCTTATGGCACCTTGTTTAACTTATGTCTGTACTCAGATATTGTTGCTTACACTGACTCGTTTATGTTCGAGCACTTGTATTCGAGCCCTCGAGGCCCCTGGCTTGTAATATGATGCTTGTATGACTTATTTTACTTTTAGAGCGTATTGTGATATCTTCCCGTGAGTCCCTGATCTTGATCGTACACATTTGCGTGCATGATTAGTGTATGATTGAATCGGGGGCGTCACAGATCTATTTATCCATTCTATTACAACTTTATCCCGTGAACGTGCTTTCTGGCACCGTTACCCGAAATGGATTGACAACCCCTTTAATATGTCGGGTTGCGAGTATTTGTTATTTGTGTGCAGGAGCTGTTTAGGTTGTGTTCCGTGGTTCTCCTACTGGTTCAATAACCTTGGTCTCATCACTGAGGGAAATACCTACCGTTGTTGTGCTACATCATCCCTTCCTCTTTGGAGAAATACCGATGCAGAAACATCAGGACACAGTCCGCTACATGTTGCAAATCATGTATACGAACTCCAATAATGCAACCGAATACGAGGCACTTCTACATGGTCTCCACATGGTTGTCTCCATGGGCATACAACGCCTAGAGGTGTGTGGAGACTCAAACCTCGCAATATCTCAGGTGAACGGAGAGTTTGATGCAAAAGATCCAAAAATGGCGGCATATCGAAGCGTCGTATTAAAAATATCGGCTCGATTCGAGGGGCTTGAATTTCACCACATCACTCGAGACAGTAACCAGGCAGCGGACATCCTCGCTTGCATGGGCGCCAAGCGCGACCCCGTCCCACTCAATACCTTTGTGGAAAGACTCTTCAAGCCATCCGTGGTATGGCAGGGCGAGAGCGAAGACGCCAGTATGGACTTGATCACGCCCCTAGCAGCCGAGCACAATACAGATATCATCGGGGGTTCGGATACCGAAATAACACCCTCCGCTCATGAGATCATAGCCGTTATTGCTCCATGTATCGAACCTTTCCTCGCCTACCTTAATAGGCAGCAGCTTCCTGATGACCAAAATGAGGCCTGATACGTCTCCAACGTATCTACTTTTCCAAACACTTTTGCCCTTGTTTTGGACTCTAACTTGCATGATTTGAATGAAACTAACCCGGACTGACGCTGTTTTCAGCAGAACTGCCATGATGTTGTTTTATGTGTAGAAAACAAAAGTTCTCGGAATGACCTGAAAATCCACGGAGGCAAGTTTTGGAAAATATAAAAAATACTGGCGAAAGAATCAAGACCAGGGGGCCCACACCCTGCCCACGAGGGTGGGGGCGCGCCCACCCCCTTGGGCGCGCCCCCCTGTCTCGTGGGCCCCCTGACGCTCCACCGACCTTAACTCCAACTCCATATATTCTGTTTCGCGGAGAAAAAAATCAGAGAGAAAGATTCATCGCATTTTATGATATGGAGCCGCCGCCAAGCCCTAATCTCTCTCGGGAGGGCTGATCTGGAGTCCTTTGGGGGCTCCGGAGAGGGGGATTCGTCGCCGTCGTCATCATCAACCATCCTCCATCACCAATTTCATGATGCTCACCGCCGTGTGTGAGTAATTCCATTGTAGGCTTGCTGGACGGTGATGGGTTGGATGAGATTAACCATGTAATCAAGTTAGTTTTGTTAGGGTTTGATCCCTAGTATCCACTATGTTCTGAGATTGATGTTGCTATGACTTTGCTATGCTTAATGCTTGTCACTAGGGCCCGAGTGCCATGATTTCAGATCTGAACCTATTATGTTTTCATGAATATATGTGTGTTCTTGATCCTATCTTGCAAGTCTATATTCACCTATTATGTGTTATGATCCGACAACCCCGAAGTGACAATAATCGGGATACTTCTCGGTGATGACCGTAGTTTGAGGAGTTCATGTATTCACTATGTGCTAATGCTTTGTTCCGGTTCTCTATTAAAAGGAGGCCTTAATATCCCTTAGTTTCCATTAGGACCCCGCTGCCACGGGAGGGTAGGACAAAAGATGTCATGCAAGTTCTTTTCCATAAGCACGTATGACTATATACGGAATACATGCCTACATTACATTGATGAACTGGAGCTAGTTCTGTGTCACCCTATGTTATAGCTATTACATGAGGAATCGCATCCGACATAATTATCCATCACTGATCCAATGCCTACGAGTTTTTCACATCTTGTGTTTCGCTTATTTACTTTTCCGTTGCTACTGTTACAATCACTACAAAACTGTTATCTTTACTTTTTCCACTGTTACCTTTATTATCATACTACTTTGCTACTAAATACTTTGCTGCAGATACTAGGTTATCCAGGTGTGGTTGAATTGACAACTCAACTGCTAATACTCAATAATATTCTTTGGCTCCCCTTGTGTCGAATCAATAAATTTGGGTTGAATACTTTACCCTCGAAAGCTGTTGCGATCCCCTACACTTGTGGGTTATCAAGACTAATTTCTGGCACCGTTGCCGGGGAGCATAGCTCTATTCTCTGAGTCACTTGGGATTTATATCTGTTGATCACTATGAGGAACTTGAAAGACGAAAGAACCAAGATTTTTCCCTCAACTACGAGGGGAGGTAAGGAACTGCCATCTAGCTCTGCACTAGATTCTCCTTCTGTTTTGAGTAAGCTTGCGACACCTAAACCTGCAACTGCTATGAATTCTGATATGTCGCATGTTATTGATGATGCCACTTCTGCTATGCATGATACTTATGATGAAACTACTTCTGTGCGTGACACCACTTTTGCCATTAGGTGAATTTCTTGATGAACAACTTGCTAGGGTTAGAGAGAATGAAATTATTGAAGATGCTATTATTGATGATAGTGATGATGAAAGTTCTCCCCCTGATTATGAATTACCTATTGTTCCTGAGGGTTATGTTATGGAAGAGGAAGCTGCTAGAGCTATCTTTACTTGTAAAGATAGATATAATCTTAAAAAGTTATTAGCTAAATGGAAGCAGCAATCCCTTAATGCTAGAATGAAACATGACCCTGCTTTTGCTACATCACCTATCTGTGTTACTGATAAGGATTATGAATTCTCTGTTGATCCTGAGATTATTACTTTGGTTGAATCTGATCCTTTTTATGGCCTTGAATCTGAAACTGTTGTGGCACATCTTACCAAGTTAAATGATATAGCCACCCTGTTTACTAATGATAAGAAGTCTCGCTATTATTATATCCTTAAGATATTTTCGTTCTCATTAAAGGGTGATGCTAAGAATTGGTTTAATTCTCTTGCTCCTGGTTGTGTGCGTAGTCCCCAGGATATGATTTATTAGTTCTCTGCTAAATATTTTCCTGCGCATAAGAAACAAGCTGCCTTACGGGAAATATATAATTTTGTGCAAATCAAAGAAGAGAGTCTCCCAAATCTTGGGGAAGGCTTCTCCGATTACTTAATGATTTGCCCGATCATCCTCTTAAGAAAAATGAAATACTTGATATCTTTTATAATGGACTAACTGATGCTTCCAAGGACTACTTGGATAGTTGTGTTGGTTGTGTTTTCAGGAAAAGAACAGTCGACGAAGCTGAATTACTATTGAATAATATGTTGACTAATGAAAATAATTGGACTCTTCCTGAGCCAATTCCTGAACCAATTGAGCCAACTCCTAAGCCTATTCCTAAACCCACTCCGAAGAAGAGGGGTGTTCTATTTCTCAGTCCTGAAGATATGCAAGAGGCAAAGAAATCAATGAAAGAAAAAGGTATAAAAGCTGAAGATGTTAAGAATTTACCACCTATTGAAGAAATACATGGTCTTAGTATACCGCCTGTTGAAAAACCACATTGTCTTGATAACCCGACATAGGTAGTAAAGGTAAATTCTCTCTATAGATATGATAAAGTTGAAATTCCCTCTACTAAATTTCATAGCCCATGCTTAGATGAATTTGATGACTTTATGGCTAGACAAGAAAGTTTTAATGCTTATGTTGGTAGAGAATTAAAGAATAATGCTTTCCAGATAGGACACTTGAGTGATTATATGGCTAGAGTTAAAGGTGAACTTAAACTCATTAACAAATAGGCTTCTATGGTTGCTACTCAAGCTGAGCAAGTACTTAAAGCTCAAAATGATTTGCTCGATGAATTAAGTAATAAACCTGACTTTGCTGTTAGAGTGGCTACTAGAACTGGTAGAATGACTCAGGAACCTTTGTATCCTGAAGGCCACCCTAAGAGAATCGAGCAAGATTCTTAGAGAAATAATTTAGAGGCACCTAGTTCTTCTAAAAAGAAGAAAAAGAAAAACGATAGGACTTTGCATGCTTCTAGTGAACCTGTTATAGGCACACCTGAGAATCCAAATGATATTTCTATTTCTGATGCTGAAACTCAATCAAGTGATGAACATGAACCTAATGATAATGTTCATGTTGATGCTCAACCTAGCAAAAATAATGAAGTAGAAATTGAACCTACTGTTGATCTTGATAACCCACAATCAAAGAATCAACGTTATGATAAGAGAGATTTTGTTGCTAGGAAGCACGGTAGAGAAAGAGAACCATGGGTTCAGAAACCCATGCCCTTCCATCCTAAACCATCCAAGACAAAGGATGATGAGGATTCTGAGAGCTTTGCTGAAATGATTAGACCTATCTTCTTACGTATGCGCTTACCTGATATGCTTAAAGTAAATCCTTATGCTAAATATATGAAGGATGTCATTACAAACAAAAGAAAGATACCGGAAGCTGAAATTTCCAACATGCTTGCTAATTACACTTTTAAAGGTGGAATACCAAAGAAACTTGGAGATCCAGGAGTACCAACTATACCATGCTCCATTAAAAGAAATTATGTTAGAACTGCTTTATGTGATCTTGGAGCCGGTGTTAGTGTTATGCCTCTCTCTTTATATCATAGACTTGAATTGAATAAGTGGACACCTATTGAAATATCTTTGCAAATGGCTGATAAATCAACTACCATACCGGTCGGTATTTGTGAGGATGTGCCTGTTGTGGTTGCAAATGTCACTATCTTAACGGACTTTGTTATTCTGGATATTCCCGAGGACGATAGTATGTCGATTATCCTTGGTAGACCCTTTTTGAATACTGCAGGGGCTGTTATTGATTGCAACAAAGGCAATGTCACTTTTCATGTTAATGGTAATGAGCATACGGTACACTTTCCGAGGAAACAATCTCAAGTCCATAGCATCAATTCAATTGGAAAAGTTCCAACTATCATTATTGGAGGTTTTGAATTTCCTCTCCCTACTGTCAAGAAAAAGTATGATATTCTTATTGTTGGGGATGTTCATATCCCCGTTGAGGTAACTTAGTGTTATTCGAAATTTCTCCGGTTCCGTGTTATTCGGAATGATTTTGTTAACAAGACTTGATCAACCTTATTAGTGGATTCATTTTGATGATCATGAGATGGATGAAACTAGAAGGCACAACCTTCTATACCCTCTTCTTACTTTATGTTATTTAGAATAAATAAAGCAAAAATAGTATTATCTGTCTATTTTCTGAATTATCCATGCAATAAAAAAATATCCCGAAAATAAAAGTGCTCCAAATGCCCTGCAAATTTAGTATGATTTTTTATGGAATATTTGAGGATTTTAGGCACTGAAATCACTGCAGGAGGGGCAAGCACCAGGCCACGAGAGTGGAGGGCGCGCCCACACCCCCCTAGGCGTGCCCCCCTGTCTCGTGGGCCCCTGGTGGCCCCCCTCCACTTATGCCAGCACCCACACACTCCATCTTCTTCCCAAAAAAAATCCCCATCCAGCTCAAGCACGAGTTCTAGCTCATTTTGCTGCGATTTTCGATCTCCTTGCTCAAAGCTCCATTCACAAAACTGCTTTGGGAGATTGTTGCTTGGTATGTGACTCCTCCATTGGTCCAATTAGTTTTTGTTCTAGTGCTTTATTCATTGCAAATTTTTACTGCATAGGTGACCATGTTCTTGAGCTTGCATGTCAAATTTATGAGGTCCCAAGTAATTCTAATGCATGATATAGGCTCTAGGCACTTGTAGGAGTAGTTCCTATCAATCTTGTTTAGTTTTATTCACTTTTATTTTGAAGATACTAAAATTTCAGAAATTTTCAGAAAATGTTAAGGAGATTTTTGAGGGGCTCTTCTAGCCAAAGTTCCTAGGAAAAACAAGCCAAAGAGAAGGAAAAGGCCAAGTATAATCTTCCTCGCATAGCGGAAGTACGGCCGTGTGAATGGCCATGCGATAATTTCTTGAGAGAAGCTAGAATTTATGAAGATTTTTATTCTTTGATCGAGAATGCAGGCCTCACCGACTTCCTTCGGGACCGGATCGATCAGTATCTCTTACTCACCAATACTTTCGTGCAAAACTTTTATTATTATCCTAAGAAGTCACCGCCTTCAGTATCATTTCATTTATATGATGAATTCAAGGAAATGTCTTTACGTAATTTTTGCGCGGTATGTAGGATATCCTTTGAGGGAAAATTAGAGGAACCACATCGTAGAGATGTGGATGGCTTTGTTAACACTATCACTATAGGGGATCCAAAGAAGGGTTCCGATGCGAGAATCTCTAGCATACACTTTCCTGTTTTACGCTACTTTGCCATATTTGCTAGTAGATGCTTGATTGGTCGTGGAAATAGTGGAAACTTCAATATTCCTGATATTATTATTCTTCACCATGCCTTGTTTGGAGGTAATAGTTTTAGTATGGGTGCCGTTATTGCTAAATGTCTAAGCCTGAATCGTATAAAAGGCCCCATCTTTGGAGGTATCTATGTTGCACGTCTTGCTAGATATTTTGAGATACCTATTAGGCACCATGAGAAAGAGGAGACAATATTGCCTCCTTACATTTTAGATTACAAGATCATGGTGGCACATGAGTTTATTGTTGACAACGAAGATAAGATGCTTCTGTATAACCTGAGATTTAATAAGAAACACAATGAGACTATTATTTTGCCTGCGCCTCTGTTGTTTGATTTGACTGCAGATAATTTTCTTGTCACGCCGAGAGCGGTGTATGATCGTCAAGGCCAAGCATTCACTCCAGAACCTGAGCCTGAGCCGGAACCTGCACTGGACCCTTATCGTGCATCATCCTACCAGTGGGACCCGGAGATGGCCAGCCAGTGGTATCCTGATTACACCTCTCAGTACACCGGGGAGAGTAGCCGCGGTCCATGGCAATAGACCAACTTAGGCCAAAAGCCTAAGCTTGGTGGAGTACGTATTTCTCACCGACTTTACATTCATGTTCACACACTATTCTAGTCGTCGGTGCTCATACTCTTTCATTGTATTATCCATGCTAGTTTAATTTTCTTTTTCTCGCTTTCTTCTTGTGAGTTTGATGAACCTTAAGAAAAACCAAAAAAATTAGTTAGTCTAATTTCCATGCTTGTAGTACAAATTAAAATGAGAACCCAAAAAGATTTCTCGTTCTCCTTCTTACTTGTTGGGAGCTTTCCCGTGTAAATAGTTTTATTTTCTTTCCTTTCCTTTGGGGGTCGAGAGTAGAAGACCATATTGAAAATGTTTAGTGGCTCTCATATGCATGATTGTTTATTTAACTTAGAGCCCATATTACTTTGTCTTCTCTCTTGAGTTGAATGCTTGCAGATTCCATCTTAGTCCAATGCACGTGCACTATTATTATTATACACATCGTTCGGTCGTGCAAGTGAAAGGCAATAATGATGATGGACTGGTTGAGATGAGAAAAGCTGGTATGAACTCGACCTCTCTTGTTTTTGTAAATATGATGAGTTCATCGTTCCTGATTCAGCTTATTATGAAGTAAACATATTTGCAATGACATTTAGATATTATAGTTGCTTGTACCATGCTTGATTAGCTATGAGTTATAATGGTTTACCTTGCGTGCCAACATGCTATTAGAATGATTATGATGTGGTATGATGGGATGGTATCCTCCTTTGAATGAATTGAGTGACTCGACTTGGCACATGTTCACGCATGTAGTTGAAACAAATCAACATAGCCTTCATGATATTTATGTTCATGGTAGATTATATCCTACTCATGCTTGTACTTGGTGTGAATTAATTTTAAAGCATGTTCATGACTGTTGACGCTCTCTTAGTTGGTCACTTCCCAGTCTTTTGCTAGCCTTCACCTGTACTAAGCGGGAATACTGCTTGTGCATCCAAACTCCTTAAAACCCCAAAGTTATTCCAATGAGTCCACCATACCTTCCTATATGCGGTATCTACCTGTCATTCCAAGTAAATTTGTATGTGCCAAACTCCAAACCTTCAAATGAAATTTTGTTTTGTATGCTCGAGCAGCTCATGTTTCAACTAGGGATGCCTATATCTTCCATGCTAGGTGGGTTATTCTCAAGAGGAGTGGACTCCGCTCCTCATCACGAGAAAGGGCCGGTAACCGGGATGCCCGGTCCCATGATCCAAAAAGATAAAAGCAAATCAATATAATTAAACAAAACTCCCCCAGGGCTGTTGTTAGTTGGAGGCACTCGTTGTTTCAAGCAAGCCATGGATTAATGCTTGTTGGTGGTGGGGGAGTATAAACTTTTACCATTCTGTTTGGGAACTGCCTATAATGCATGTAGTATGGAAGATACAACCATCTCATAGTTGTTGCGTTGACAGTGAAAGTATGCCGCTCAAAATGTTATTCAATCTCTATTTTAAAATCGAGCTCTGGCACCTCTACAAATCCCTGCTTCCCTCTGCGAATGGCCTATCTATTTACTTTTATGTTGAGTCATCATCCCTCTTATTACAAAGCACCCGCTGGAGAGCACACTGTCATTTGCATTCATTACTATTGGTTTATATTGGGTATGACTTGACTGGATCTCTTTTACCATCAATTACAATGTCTAGTCAGTCCTTGATCTTTAAAGGTGCTCTGCATTTATGTTTTGCGGTCTCAGAAAGGGCTAGCGAGATACCATTTTGTTATATCATGTTATGATTGTTTGGAGAAAGTGTTGTCATCCGAGTTTTATTATTATGGCTCGCTAGCTGATTATGCCATTGATATGAGTAATTGTGAGACCGAGGTGTTATTGTGAGTATGGTTAGTTCATAATATTTGCTGAAACCTGAATGCTGGCTTTGCATGTTTACAACAACAAGAGCAAACAGAGTTTGTAAAAGTTTTTCTTTATCACTTTCAGTTTATCAACTGAATTACTTGAGGACAAGCAAAGGTTTAAGCTTGGGGGAGTTGATACGTCTCTGAGGGAGTCCTGGACTAGGGGGTGTCCGGACAACCGGACTATCAATGTCCGCCGGACTCCAAGACTACGAAGATACAAGATTGAAGACTCTGTCCCGTGTCCGGATGGGACTTTTCTTGGCGTGGAAGGCAAGCTTGGCAATACGGATATGTAGATCTCCTACCATTGTAACCGACTCTGTGTAACCCTAGCCCTCTCCGGTGTCTATATAAACCGGAGGGCTTTAGTCCGTAGGACAACATACATTACAACAATCATACCATAGGCTAGCTTCTAGGGTTTAGCCTCCTTGATCTCGTGGTAGATCTACTCTTGTACTACCCATATCATCAGTATTAATCAAACAGGATGTAGGGTTTTACCTCCATCGAGAGGGCCCGAACCTGGGTAAAAACATCGTGTCCCTCGTCTCCTGTTACCATCCGCCTAGACGCACAGTTCGGGACCCCCTACCCGAGATCCGCCGGTTTTGACACCGACATTGGTGCTTTCATTGAGAGTTCCTCTGTGTCGTCACCAATAGGCTTGATGGGATCTTCAACCTGCAACGCTGTCCAGGGTGAGACTTTTCTCCCCGGATAGATCTTCGTATTCGGCGGCTTCGCCCTGCGGGCCAATTCACTTGGCCATCTGGAGCAGATCGAAAGCTACGCCCCTGGCCGTCAGGTCAGATTTGGAAGCTTAAACTTCATGGCCGACGTCCGCGGAGACTTGATCTTCGACGGACTCGAGCCACAGCCAAGCGCGCCGCACTGTGACAACGGGCATGATTTAGCTCTGCCACCGAACAGTGCCTTGGTGGCCGCACACGGATCCGCTTCGGCCATTAGCCCGGAGCCGATCGCCCAGATCGAGGGTCGGTGGATAGGCGCCGCCCTGGGGGCTTCAACATCCACGGCGATGGAGCCGAACACTAATTTTGTCCACTGCGAAACTCGTGATTCCGAGGCGCCGGACTCCTCGCCGGACTCCGAACCTCCCGCGCCCCTACCAATCGATCCGGATTGGGCGCCGGTTATGGAATTCACCGCCGCGGACATCTTCCAATGCTCGCCTTTCGGCGATATCTTGAATTCACTAAAGCATCTCTCGTTATCAGGAGAGTCCTGGCCGGATTATGGCCAGGATGGTTGGGATACGGACGACGAAGAAATTCAGAGCCCACCCACCACCCACTTTGTAGCCACTGTCGACGATCTAACCGACATGCTAGACTACGACTCCGAAGACATCGACACTATGGACGACGATGCCGGAGACGAACAGGAACCAGCGTCCACAGGGCACTGGAAGGCCACCTCGTCATATGACGTATACATGGTGGATACCCCAAAAGATGGGGACGGCAAAGAAACAGCGGAGGCAGATCCCTTAAAGAAACAGCCCAAGCGCCGGTGTCAGCGGCGCCGCTCTAAATCTCGCCACAGCAAGAATGGAGATTCCGGCACAGGAGATAATAATACTCCAGAAAGTGCCGAAGACAATCCCCTCCAGCAAAACTCAGCGTAGGAGGATGCAAAAGCAAGCCCTCATGAGGGGGCGGCAGACGAAGAGGTTGAGGATCATAATTATATGCCTCCCTCCGAAGATGAAGCAAGCCTCAACGATGACGAATTCATCGTACCCGAGGATCCCGTCGAACAAGAGCGCTTCAAGCGCAGGCTTATCGCCACAGCAACAGCCTAAAGAAAAAGCAGCAGCAGCTTCAAGCTGATCAGGACCTGCTGGCCGATCGATGGACCGAGGTCCTCGCGGCCGAAGAGCATAAACTCGAACGTCCCTCCAAAAGTTACCCAAAACGCAAGCTGCTCCCCCGATTAGAGGAGGAAGCATACGTACCTCCATCACCAGCGCACGATATGGCTGACCGACCACCCCGTGGTCGTGACAAAGAGGCATCCAGGCCCCCAGCCAAGACCATACCCCGGCATCACTCCAAAAGTACGAAGCCAAGAGGGAACGCGCCGGACTTGCGAGACATATTGGAGGACAAAGCAAGGCAATCCAGATCCATCTATGGATCACGTGGGCGCCCTACGACCCACGAAGAATACCATCGTGCCGGATACAATAACCCCGGCAGGGCTGAACACAGCAGACAGCGCTCTCTCGAGCTGCGTCACAATATTGCTCAATACAGGGGCGCCGCACACCCGTTATGCTTCACTGACGAAGTAATGGATCATCAGATCCCCGAAGGGTTTAAACCCGTAAACATCGAATCTTACGATGGAACAATAGACCCTGGAGTCTGGATAGAAGATTATATACTACATATACATATGGCCAGAGGAGATGATCTCCACGCCATAAAATACCTACCCCTCAAGCTCAAAGGGCCAGCCCGTCATTGGCTTAAAAGCCTCCCAGCAAATACTGTTGGAAGTTGGGAAGAGCTCGAGGACGCGTTTAGAGCAAATTTTCAAGGGACTTATGTCCGCCCTCCGGATGCAGATGACCTAATTCATATAACTCAACAGCCCGGAGAGTCAGCGCGGAAATTCTGGAACAGGTTCCTTACAAAAAAGAACCAAATAGTCGACTGTCCGGACGCCGAAGCCTTAGCAACTTTCAAGCACAATGTCCGAGACGAATGGCTCGCCAGGCACCTCGGTCAAGAGAAACCGAGGACAATGTCCGCACTAACAAGCCTCATGACCCGCTTCTGTGCGGGCGAGGATAGCTGGTTAGCACGATGCAGCACCAGCGACCCAAGTACATCAAAGATAAGAGATGGAAACGGAAAATCACGGCGCAGAAAAGAGCAGCGCCGGAATAAAGAGAAAAGCCCAAAGAGCGCGGCAGTCAACGCCGGATTCAAAAGCTCGCGGCCCAGTAATAAAACACAGCCTCTTAAGGATGACAGTGACGAATTGTCCAATCTTGGGTCGGATATGTCAAATCCACAGTACCCCCGGAAGGCCTGCAAATCACACCCACAGGGATTGTTGGGTTTTTAAACAGTCCGGCCGACTAAATGCCGAACACAAGGGGCTCGACGCGTCAAGCAAAGAAGATAAACCCCACCAGCAGAGCACCGGAAAACAAAAGACTTTCCCACAAGGGGTCAAAGCAGTAAACTCACTTCATGTGATAATACGGAAAAATAGTGCGGCACTTTCTAAAAAGAGCTTCGCACGGTCCAACCCAGCAGACCGTAGAGATTGGATAGCAAAACCAATCACTTTCGACCACCTGGACTATTCCAGAAGCGTTCGAAATGCGGAACGGACTCCCCTGATATTGAATCCCATAATAGACGGATTGCAATTTACTAACGTCCTAATGGACGGAGGCAGCGACTTAAACATGCTATATTCAAACACAATCCGTAGGATGGGGATAGACCCTACCAAAATTCGACACAACTGCACTTCCTTCAAAGGAGTGACGCCAGGCCATTACGCCAAGTGCACAGGCTCCATATTACTAGAAGTCGTGTTCGGATCGCCGAACAATTCTCGACGTGAAAAATTACTTTTTCACATCGTCCCATTTGAAAGTGAATATCAAGCACTCTTGGGACGAAAGGCTTTTGTCCGCTTCAACGCCATACCGCATTACGCGTCTCTTACACTCAAGATGCCCGGACTGCGTGGCGTAATTTTAGTGCAAGGGTCACTTAAAGACCCCGGACTTGGATAGACGAATCCGGCGTCAGTAGGCTAGGGGCTCCATAGCCGCATACCCCTTCACAGGGGGCTGCACGCACAAATAACCGCGGGTTCATACAAACCCCGCTTTAATTATTTATATTTCTAATATTTGTTCGCACGAATTGTTTTTTAAACTAAACCTTCCTCTCTTTTTACAGATGAACAACATGCATACCCGTCCAGGATAACGGCGCAACGGAGACACAGGCGCAGACGTGCAGTAGGGACCCGTTGTGAGGATTCTTTTCAGATTAAGACCCTGCGTAAACCTTTTTTACTGTCTCTTGTTGTTATTCTCCCTTGGTTTCTTCCTATAGCCAAAGCGGAGCCTGACGCTTTGGCATCGGCCGGGTCAGAAGACCATGCCCGTACCTGGACACTAGGGGCTTAGGGCATCGTTCTGCCCATTATTATAAAGACCGAACACCTTAGGGAGTGTTCGGCGTCTCGAGTTAGGCATTATATGCATCAGCTCTGAATCATGTCTTTGGTCAAATGTTGGGTTTGCCCGGCTCCTGTGTTTTGCTGCCTTACGTTCCGTATCATCGGCTAACGCGGCACCAGGAGAACTACTGCGATTGTGCCCCAGTTCGGCTGGGCGAGCACCTCAGTAGAGAAAGCCGAAAACTGACTGTCATGATACAGCGAGAGACTGGTCAGCCACTCGATCGACTATCGGAATGTTTAGAATTCCCCGCTTTGATGAAGGGCCGTTTCCCGGTCAGGCACACGCGCTCCGACTTCGGAGAAGGGCGATGCCACCAGGGGCTATATCGTAGCCCCACCCTCGAGCTCCACTGGCTAAGTGAAAGTGATAAAGCATTATAGTCCGGATTGCCTCGTTCGCTACGCTACCACCTCCTTATAATAGGACCGAGACGTCGGATTAAGTGTGAAAACGCGCTATTTTTGCGAACACCCCAGCACCTTGTGCGTGGGGGCTGAAGCCGAAGACTGCCATCTTTCAAGTTATACACAAGTATACGTAAACGGCCGCACAGGAGAAGTTTTACTACTTGAACGCACAAGTATAAAAAGTAGTTATAACATAATCATCGATTTACAAGCTAATGCGTTCATTTGAACGTTACATTCTTCGAGCACTGCGACTCTATTACATGAGCGCCACGCATAACTTCCCCGAAATAGTGCTCGGCAGGGAGCCGGTTTTTATCCGAACCCTGGGCAGCAACAGCGGTGGCGTCCATCTCTGGACAATGCGCCTTCACACGGGCAAGAGCCATCCGCGCGCCCTCTATGCAGGCCAACCGCTTCATCTCCTTTATATGCGGCACCGCTCCAAGGAATTGCTGTAGTAAGCCAAAGTAGCTCGTCGCCTTGGACCTCTCTGGCCAGACATGGGCCACGATGTCAGTCATGGCAAGTCCGGACAATCTATTTAGCTCGGCCCATTCGGCCAACCGGTCTGTCAATGGAAGTGGGCGATCCGGACTGTGGAATTGAGACCAATATAGCTCTTCCGTCTCGTGATCCTTCTGGCTCCGGAAGTGCTTAATGGCATCGGCTGCACTTGCAGCTAAGTCCATATACGGATCCTCCGGACTCCACAGCCGCTCAAATTGAGCATACTTTCCATCCATAAACCGGCGACGCAGCAGAAAAGGCTTGCCAGCCACGATCTCTCCGGCCTGGCATAGTTCCTCCTTCATAGCCCGCATTGCAGAGCGGGCATCCTTGGCTTCGGCGGTGGCCTTCTTCAGGTCTTCCCGCTCCGATAAGCGCTCCTTTTCAAGAGCCTCATTGCGGTCGGCAGCATCCTTTACTTTTATGGCCAATTCGGCCACCTCGGCCCTGCTTAGGCAGTGCGCAGCCTTTTCGGCTTTCAACTCCTCGTCCGCCCTCGAGGCAGCCGCTTCACTCCTTCAGGCTTGCTCCTTAGCTTGAGCAAGTTCGGCCCGAAGGCCCTCCACAGCAGCAGCACCGTCTGTACAAACAGCATATAATTTATCAGAGGAGGGCTTCGACCCCCTTAATAAAGCGACTGCGGAGAACTCTTTTACCTTGCGACTCGTCAAGTCGCCTGTTGACAAGTGCGATATCCGCATCTGCCAAGTCAAATTGTCGATTTAACTCGGCAAACTCACTAGTCCGGCTAGCCCCCGGACTATCTGCCACCTGCATAGGAACGACGGAATTCATTCCTTTAGATTTCGATCCTCGGTACGCTGTCGTTTCCGACAGCCTACCGAGTCTCAGGGGCTACTATCTATACAGGGCGCATTTTTTATATGCAAACCTGTTAAAAGACAAAGGGGTGCGTCATTCTCGCATACCTCAAATCCCGCCAGCAAACTCATGGCGGCATTACGCAATTCGCCTTTAGCGGAAGAAATCCTTCCAATCACCATACGCATTAACGCGCGGTGATCTTCTGAAATGGACGCCCTCTCAAGCAGATTCTTCAGTTCTCCCGGCCGGACACTAGTAGGTGCCGAACTCTCTGGCCCCTCCGGACTCGGGGATACCCTCCGTGATGACACTTCGGGTTCGCCTGCCTCATCTGGCGGCACTGCGGACGGAGGCGTATCGCTCTCCATCATCTCTGGAAGAAGGTCCCCCGAAGATGAACTCATCTGAGAAGGTTGCAGATCCGAACTGCAATATAAATATTTCGGTTATCTACAGAAGCACAAATGAAGGTATTTCCTTACTAATTAACTCCCTCTTTCATACTCACGGCTCGCTGGAGGGCCGATCCTTTGATGATGATTGTGCGTCCGGATTCTTTCCGGGCGCCGGACCCCCAAGGGAAGATCTCTTCCCACGCTTAGGGGCTTTGGCCTCCGGATCTTTGGAGGCAGTCCTCTTCTCCCCCTGAAGGAAGGGGTTCTTGGTTCCCCCCTCTTCAGTCGCCCCTTTGGGCGAAATATTAGCTCCTTTATTTTCCCCGTCGTCCCCTTCTGTGGGCGCAACCTCCAACATTCTGACCAGCACGGGCTCCTGTGCGGTCTCTGGGAGGGGGGCCGGACACCTTATCAGCCTTGATCGCGCCACCCATTCCTGTAAAGAACAAAGGGTTAGGAGGCGAACTCTAGAAAGGCACATAAATAGAATGTCCGGACTCTGAGCTACTTACCTGAGTATCCGGGCGATCGCGGCTTAGACCTGCATCCTCGGCTAAATCCGGACACGCCACCTGCGGTCCGAAGAACAACTTGTACATCTCCACGGGTGTCGCACCCATGAAGTGTTGGAGAATCCAAGGTCCCTCCGGGTTGAACTCCCATAGACGGAGAGGACGGCGTTTGCAGGGCAGAAGATGCCTGATTAGCATAACCTGCATCACCTTGATCAGGTCGATCTCCCTCGCTTGGAGATCTCGAATCCGGCCCTGCAGTGAAGGCACGTCTTCGGACGGCCCCCAATTGAGCCCTTGGTTGACCCATGACATCAGTTGGCATGGAGGTCCCGGGCGGAATGAGGGCGGCGGCTTTTGCCTGCTGCCCCTTGGAGCGGTGATATAGAACCACTCCTGCTGCCACAGTCCAAGTTCCTCTTGGAAGGAACCCTCGAGCCACGGGGCATCGACCTTTTTGCTTATGGTCGCCCCGCCGCACTCCGCTTGACGCCCCCCGATCATCTTCGGCTCCACCTTGAAGGTCTTCAGCCATAGGCCGAAGTGGGGAATGACGCGGAGGAAGGCTTCGCAGACGATAATGAATGCGGAGATATGGAGGATGGACTCCGGAGCCAAGTCGTGAAAGTCTAGCCCATAGTAGAACAGGAGCCCCCTCACGAAGGGATCCGTCGGGAAGCCTAAACCCCGACGGAGGTGGGATACGAAAACGACGTATTCACCGGGCTTGGGGGCTGGCACAGCCTGCCCTTGGGCAGGCAACCTGTGCGAAACCTCGTAGGCCAGGTACTTGGCCTCATGCAACTTCAATATGTCCTCCTCCGTGACGGAGGAGGGCATCCACCGGCCCTGGAGGTCGGAGCCGTACATGATTGAGGATCCGAAGCGCTCGAATCTGAGGCTCCGGGTGTTGGAACTGGGAGCGGGAAGGAGATTCGATGCGAGATTGAAAAACAATGGCGAGCCTTGGTCCTCTTATAAAGGGGAAGAAATACCAAGGGCCGTCTCCGTGACCGTTTGGGATTCCCCTTCGATAGAGGAGGCGTGGCGACGGGAGCGGTTGGGTTACCCACGCACGTATTGATGAGAATCCCGGAATAAGGGGAACACGATCTCTACTTCGACAAGACGTGCCAAGGAAACCGCTTCGCTAAATATGCTGAGGTGGTATAGTAATTCAAACAAAGGCCTGGTGGCGGTGTGATGTCACGCCGCATAATACGTCAGCAGATTGAACTAAGTGTACATTTTTATTCTCTCTACGGTGGAATGTGGAATTTATTTTGCAGAGTCGGACACTATCCTGGTGTTCATGATCTTCTCTGGATTATTCAAGAGAGGAACCCGCCTTGCAATGCCGAACATTATGCACGCCGGACTTATCGTCATTGAAGACTGGTTCAGGGGCTACTGAGGGAGTCCTGGACTAGGGGGTGTCCGGACAGCCGGACTATCAATGTCCGCCGGACTCCAAGACTACGAAGATACAAGATTGAAGACTCCGTCCCGTGTCCGGATGGGACTTTCCTTGGCATGGAAGGCAAGCTTGGCAATACGGATATGTAGATCTCCTACCATTGTAACCGACTCTGTGTAACCCTAGCCCTCTCCGGTGTCTATATAAACCGGAGGGCTTTAGTCCGTAGGACAACATACATTACAACAATCATACCATAGGCTAGCTTCTAGGGTTTAGCCTCCTTGATCTCGTGGTAGATCTACTCTTGTACTACCCATATCATCAGTATTAATCAAGCAGGACATAGGGTTTTACCTCCATCGAGAGGGCCCGAACCTGGGTAAAAACATCGTGTCCCTCGTCTCCTGTTACCATCTGCCTAGACGCACAGTTCGGGACCCCCTACCCGAGATCCGCCGGTTTTGACACCAACAGTCTCCAACTATCTACTTTTCCAAACACTTTTGCCCTTGTTTTGGACTCTAACTTGCATGATTTGAATGAAACTAACCCGGACTGACGTTGTTTTTAGCAGAACTGCCATGATGTTGTTTTATGTGTAGAAAACAAAAGTTCTCGGAATGACCTGAAAATCCACGGAGGCAAGATTTGGAAAATATAAAAAATACTGGGGAAAGAATCAAGACCAGGGGGCCCACACCCTGTCCACGAGGGTGGGTGATACGTCTCCAACGTATCTATAATTTTTGATTGCTCTATGCTACTTTATCTACTGTTTTAGGCAATACTGGGCTTTATTATCCACTTCTACATTATTTTTGGGACTAACCTATTAACCGGAGGCCCAGCCCAGATTTGTTGTTTTATGCCTATTTCAGTGTTTCGAGGAAAAGGAATATCAGACGGAGTCAAAACGGAACGAAATCAACTGGAGAAGTTATTTTTGGAAGGAAAGCAACCTGATGGACTTGGAGTGCACGTCAGGGGAGTCCCGGGCTGCCCACGAAGGTGGGGGGCGCCCCCCCTGGGCGCGCCCCCTGCCTCGTGAGCACCCTGGAGGTCCACCGACGTACCCCTTGCACCCATATATACCTGCGTACCCTAAAACTTCCAGAAGAGAAGATAGATAGGGAGTTCTGCCGTCGCAAGCCTCTGTAGCCACCAAAAACCAATCGGGACCCTGTTCCGGCACCCTGCCAGAGGGGGAACCCATCACCGGTGGCCATCTTCATCATCCCGGCGCTATCCATGACGAGGAGGGAGTAGTTCACCCTCGGGGCTGAGGGTATGTACCAGTAGCTATGTGTTTGGTCTCTCTCTCTCGTGGTCTCTCTCATGTTCCATCTAGGGCACGATCTTGATGTATCCCGAGCTTTGCTATTGTAGTTGGATCTTATGATGTTTCCCCCTCTACTCTCTTGTGATGAATTGAGTTTCCCCTTTGAAGTTATCTTATCGGATTGAGTCTTTTATGAGAACACTTGATGTATGTCTTGCCATGATTATCTGTGGTGACAATGGGATATCATGTGCCACTTGATGTATGTTTTGGTGATCAACTTGCGGGTTTCGTGACATTGGGAACCTATGCATAGGGGTTGGCACACGTTCTTGACTCTCCAATAGAAACTTTGGGGCACTCTTTGAAGTACTTTTATGTTGGTTGGATGAATCTGAGATTGTGTGATGCATATCGTATAATCATGCTCACGGATACTTGAGGTGACAATGGAGTATCTAGGTGACATTAGGGTTTTGGTTGATTTGTGTCTTAAGGTGTTATTCTAGTACGAACTCTTTTATAGGTTGATCCGAAAGAATAACTTTGAGGTGGTTTCGTACCCTACCATAATCTCTACATTTGTTCTCCGCTATTAGTGGCTTCGGAGTGACTCTTTGTTGCATGTTGAGGGCTTGTTATATGATCTATCTATGTTATTATTGTTGAGAGAACTTGCACTAGTGAAAGTATGAACCCTAGGCCTTGTTTCCTATCGTTGCAATACCGTTTACGCTCACTTTTATCATTAGTTACCTTGCTGTTTTTATTATTTCAGATTACAAAAACCTTTATCTACTATCTATTTTGCACTTGTATCACCATCTCTTCGCCGAACTAGTGCACCTATACAATTTACCATTGTATTGTGTGTGTTGGGGACACAAGAGACTCTTTGTTATTTGGTTGCACGGTTGTTTGAGAGAGACCATCTTCATCCTACGCCTCCTATGGATTGATAAACCTTAGGTCATCCACTTGAGGGAAATTTCCTACTGTCCTACAAACCTGTGCACTTGCAGGTCCAACAACGTCTACAAGAAGAAGGTTGTGTAGTAGACATCAGTGGGGGGCGCGCCCACCCCCCTGGGCGCGCCCCCCTGTCTTGTGGGCCCCCTGACGCTCCACCGACCTCAACTCCAACTCCATATATTCCGTTTCACGGAGAAAAAAATCAGAGAGAAAGTTTCATCGCGTTTTACAATACGGAGCCGCCGCCAAGCCCTAATCTCTCTCGGGAGGGCTGATCTGGAGTCCGTTCAGGGCTCCAGAGAGGGGGATTCGTCGTCGTCGTCATCATCAACCATCCTCCATCACCAATTTCATGATGCTCACTGCCGTGTGTGAGTAATTCCATCGTAGGCTTGCTGGACGGTGATGGGTTGGATGAGATTTACCATGTAATCAAGTTAGTTTTGTTAGGGTTTGATCCCTAGTATCCACTATGTTCTGAGATTGATGTTGCTATGACTTTGCTATGCTTAATGCTTGTCACTAGGGCCCGAGTGCCATGATTTCAGATCTGAACCTATTATGTTTTCATGAATATATGTGTGTTCTTGATCCTATCTTGCAAGTCTATATTCACCTATTATGTGTTATGATCCGACAACCCCGAAGTGACAATAATCGGGATACTTCTCGGTGATGACCGTAGTTTGAGGAGTTCATGTATTCACTATGTGCTAATGCTTTGTTCCGGTTCTCTATTAAAAGGAGGCCTTAATATCCCTTAGTTTCCATTAGGACCCCGCTGCCACGGGAGGGTAGGACAAAAGATGTCATGCAAGTTCTTTTCCATAAGCACGTATGACTATATACGGAATACATGCCTACATTATATTGATGAACTGGAGCTAGTTCTGTGTCACCCTATGTTATAGCTATTACATGAGGAATCGCATCCGACATAATTATCCATCACTGATCCAATGCCTACGAGCTTTTCACATCTTGTGTTTCGCTTATTTACTTTTCCGTAGCTACTGTTACAATCACTACAAAACTATTATCTTTACTTTTGCCACTGTTACCTTTATTATCATACTACTTTGCTACTAAATACTTTGCTGCAGATATTAAGTTATCCAGGTGTGGTTGAATTGACAACTCAACTGCTAATACTCAATAATATTCTTTGGCTCCCCTTGTGTCGAATCAATAAATTTGGGTTGAATACTTTACCCTCGAAAGCTGTTGCGAACCCCTACACTTGTGGGTTATCAAGGCCCATCGCATAGTTCGGCGTTCTAAAGCCTACAAAGTTCACGAAGATGAGCTGTACAAGAAAAGCACTACCGGAGTTCTCCAAAGGTACATCTCCGAAGAAGAGGGGCGGCAACTCTTGGAGGAAATACATGCTGGGTTGGGCGGCCATCACGCCGCAGCTCGGGCGCTCGTAAGCAAAGCCTTCCGGACAGGTTTCTTCTGGCCAACGGCCTGAGCAGACGCACAACACCTTGTCCAACGTTGCGTGGGCTATCAGATTTTCGCCAATCAAAGTCATATGCGTCCCAAGTCATATGCGTCCCACTGCCTTAAGAACAATCCCCATCACTTGGCCCTTCGTGGTCTGGGGGCTCGATAAGGTCGGACCCCTTAAAGGGGGGAGCCACAAAAAGAAATATTTACTAGTTATGGTGGATAAATTCACTAAGTGGATAGAGGCCAAACCAGAAAAAACAGCTGAAGCAGGGCCAGTGATTGACTTTATATCTGGTGTGGTACACCACTATGGTGTCCCACACAGCATCATCACTGATAATGGCTCCAATTTTACAGCTGATGAGGTGAAAAATTGGTGTGCCAACTTGGGCATTAAACTCGACTATGCATCCATCTACCACCCTCAAACAAACAGTTAGGTTGAATGGGCCAATGGCCTGATAATGAGCGGCATTAAACCCAGACTGGTGCGCTCCTTATGGGAGTCAGATAAGCACTGGGTTGAGCAACTCGATTCCGTGCTCTGGGGGCTGCGGACTATGCCTAATCGAATGACAGGATACACACCTTTCTTCATGGTGTACGGCACAGAAGTTGTCCTGTCCTGCGACATTATTCATGACTCACCTCGAGTGCGCATGTACAAAGAGCGAGAAGCCAAGCTCGATCGGCAAGATGACCTAGACGGCCTTGAAGAGGAGCGTGATATTGCACAAGCCCGTTCCGCATTTTATCAACAATAGGTCAGGTGATACCAAAGCAGAGAAGTGCGGGCCAAGACATGTTACATCGGCAACCTCATCTTGCGTCTCTCGGAGAAGAAGAAGGATAAGCTCAAACCAAAATGGGAGGGGCCCTTCATCATAGATGAAGTTCTCACAGGAGGAGCCTATTGCCTTCGTAATGCATCGGATAATCGCCTTGAGCCGAATACATGGAACGCTGCTCGGCTCTGACGATTCTACAGGTAGTTCGGCTGCACTCTTTTTATTTTTACTTTGACTAGGTTCCTTTTTCTCCTCTCCTTATTTTTTTTCCTTTTTTTATATCCCAGGGTATGTTCGGATCTACCGAACTGTTAAGGGTACACATCTTTAAATGTATACACCCCACTATAACTGGGGGCTTCTTTGATGAAGCATATTATTAAAGGCTTGTTGCGTCCATTATTTTCATCGTTTGCTCTATACATCTTTTGCCATTATATGCACCTCTATGACTTAAGTTTTTGCCAAGCTGGGTTGCCTTGCGCCTGTGTTTATACCCTATGTACCCGATTGTTCGGCTAGGGTGTAAAGGGAGTACCTCTGCGATTGTTACAACCGGGTAATCCGGATCTGTACCTTGGATGGGTGAAGCCGAAAGCTAGTGTTCTTAAGGGAATAATTGGTCGGCAAGCAACGACAGATTGTTTAGGTTTATGTAATTCTTCTAACAAATACATGATAGGTTGCCCGTAATTTGGATCAAAGCCTATGCATGCATAATTAAGCATGCCGACCCAAGGAAAGGAACCCTTAACGGAACTATTTTCCCTGGAAGATGTTTCTTACGTTAAATAGTAATATAACATACCTCCCTGAACAAATTTTGTCTGTTTGGGCAATATGACTGGATTGCCTGGTTTCCGGACATACTGAATGTTTATTACATTCCAACATGGTATCCGGAAACACCCCAACTTCTTGGTTCGGAGGTTAAAGCCAAAGGCCTGCGATGACAAATTTTGACAAGTTCGGTTGGAGATAAATTCGATGATAAAGTACATTGATACATGGAATCAAACGCCTACTTTTTATCTAAGTCATCTATAAGACTGTTTAAGCTACAGTCTTCTTGCGAATATTTCACAGCTATCATCACTTGGTCATATACCAAGTTCACGGGAATTTCTTTTCCGTCCGGTCGCTGAGGCCCAACTCGGGCCATATGATTTGGATCGAGCCCGGTGCAGCACGTTTTCACCATCGCCCATGCCTCTCGTGCACCTTCCCAGCATGTTGACGCCTTCCATAGCTCAAAACGGCGTCGGGCACCTTTGAACAGGTTCGCCAACCCCTCCATACTTTCTGGAGAGGCATCAGATGGCCATAAGGCTCTGACCATACTCTTCATGGCTTTCCGGGCCCGCTCAGGCACTATAGACAGCTCTTTTAGAACGTTGCCTCAGAATCCGGATACTTCTTCTTGAGGACGTCCGGTTAACAGACCTGCAAGAACAACATTATAACACTCCGTATTATGGGATTACATCCCCTGGATGGTTCAAAGGTCATACCGAATGTGCCGCCTTTCAACTTTTTATTCTCTTTTTGTGTGTCCGATAATTCAGCCTTTAAGCTCTTTATCTCTTCGGCTTGCTTGTCCTTTTCCTCCTCCAGTTTGTTCTTTTGGTCACTGGTCATCGTGACTTTCTTCATTTCCTCTAGCTCTGAGGTGGCGACATGTAGCTTTGTCCGGCTCGTTTCAAGCTCCTGGGACAGCATGTCGTTCTTCTCTTTGAGAACCTACGGTGATAACGATCCTTAAATCGGTTGGTCTAAACCGCTTCAAGTCTCGGGCAGGAGCGGGCCTAGGAATTGAAGGCCGTGTATTCAAATTTTGAAAAAAAAATCGGATCCTAAATCCTTCCTTTTGGTGCATATAACCGGTTATAAGAACATATTGTACCAGTACTAAACTATATAAAGTAAAAACTGATCAAGATCAACATGTAGAACTAAAAATTGTTCATAAAGAATGTTCTAAACTGTATAGACATATTGCTGCATCGATGTGGCAGGTCTTCTAAACCATATATTATATATCCATAAAAATCAATCAAGTTTTAGAGTACTTAATTTACAAGCAATACTCATTGTCAATTGCAAAATCACGTCATAATTTGCAAATAATATGATTGTATTATACTGAATAACCCTAAACGACTCTCATCTTTACAGTAACAGTTCATCCTTATGAATCATGACAAACAAGTCTCAAATTACAATACCTTATATTGTGCTGAAATAGGAGGTCTCAATTTCATACAAGTCTAAGAATCCAATCCTTGCTGATGAATTCAGTCTAAGAATCCTATACCGAAATAAGAATCCAATTAGCCAGATTAAAACCCTTGTACATCTGTACTGTTTAGAAGGAAAAATTGAAGATTTCTGTTGCTAGACGGTGGAACCGCGGAAGAAGTACCGAAGTCTGAATGTCTGAAGAACTACAGAAGAAAACGACAATGTCGACGCAGGATGTCCTGTCGGACAATAGCACGCAGCACGCCGGGCGCCTGAACTGTGCGGCCACGCCGCTTCCCACCGTCTGCTCCTGCCTATCGCAGCCGCTGCCCGTGGTTCGCTTCTGCCTACCGCGGCCGCCGTGCGCCTCTGCTGCGAGATCGGAATTATGGCAGGCAATGCGGCAGTTCTCTGCGTGCGTGGGACGGTCCTGATTTGGGACGGTCCTTTTTATTTGAGACAACCTCACATGCTTTATTCATTCTTCATAATGTTGAAAGGTACAAAATCAAGCTCTCCGGATTGGCCCAACCACACGTGACGGCCAACACCCAGAGATAAAGCATATTTAGCGGGATTGTGAGCCTCGAAATTCGAGCTCCTAAACTCATGAACTACTTTACATGACATAAAAGAAGTAACGCGATGTATTATTTCATGCACTATAGCTCCGTACTCAGACGACGAGCCTTTGTGAACATCCTCAACCACCCGCTTGTAGTCAGATGCAATCTGTATGTTGTTTTCATAAAGATCTTCTGCCAAAGCTTGCCCCTCCCTTACTGCAATAGCTTCCAACGTACTCGCATCAATGATGAACTTGATTTTTAAAGCTGACGCTCCTAAGAACCTGCCATTGTGGTCACGACACACCACCCCCACTGCACCACCATCTCCTTCATTAGACACCGCCGCATCCACGTTCATCTTTACATGATCACCCGGCGGTGCCAACCATCCAGTTGGTCTGCGACTGGCTTGTTTCTGAGTCTCCCTCTCTCCTTTCTCAAGAAGCTCCAGATCTCTTAAGTAATGTATTATGAAATAGTTGGTAGAGAACGGGCTGTCACAAATCTCTTCGTGTATAGCTCTCCTTCTCGATCGCCAAACAGCCCAAAGAGTCACGACCATCCGAGTGAATTCCTCCTGTGATAGCAAGTCATGCATTGTGAAAATCCAGTTTTTGGCGTCAAGGGACAAGTTATCAAGCATAATCTCCACTGTTTCTTCAGAGCAAAGAGACCAAACACTTCTGGCCATTACACAATCTATCAGTGCATGCTTCCAATCATCTTGCGCCGAACAGAAGGCGCACACACTTGTCGTCGCCATGTTCCGATGGACAGCTCTGTATTTTCGTGCGATCGATCAGGCCGAGTGGCCGACTAGCAATTCTCGTATGGGCTGGGAGGAAGCAAAGATAATGGGCCATCGGTGGGGAGGGAGAAAACAGACTAGTGTTTTGGGCTTTTTGCGCTGAATGCGTGCACCCATCAGCCATTCTGTTAGTTTTTTAGTTTTTCTCACACATACACGTCTTATACACTATATATACCTTGTTTTTTGGAAAAATAATGGGTATTCAACTGAATACCCATGAATTGAAGTGGGCCCGCCCCTGGTCTCGGGGGCTACTGGCATATATCTATTAATTTTAGACAAACCATTACCTGCATATCTTTTGAAAGAAGGTGAGCAACTCCAGGAAGTCCATCCCAGGCAGCTCGGATATATGCATCCACGATGATGAGGGCAATAAACTCATGCTCAGTAAAAACTGAAGCACACATGGTCTCTTCAAGTCATCGATGATTCATCACACTCTCCACTTCAGAATTTGTGACGGATACGTCATCCATATCCTCATGAGGTGGATGAGTTGGCGCCGCATCCGTGTTGGCTCTCGTCCTGGTTGATGAGCCTGGTGCTGGATTAGCTAATGATCGGCTAGCTGGGATTTTGGACACAGTTCGCCATGTGCTCCTCCTGAAATAAGATGTGAGGAGAAATATGACAACCTGGTCTTATGCCTAGGCACATGATAAAAGTTATACCTCTTCGATGAAGGAGGGGGCTCGGCGACACTCCCGGCTTCCTTTAGTTTTGAAGGCTCACCCTGCATAGATGCTACTTTCCTAGAGGCCACCCTTGATGGAGTGCGGCTTGCTGAGCGTCGATCCTATGAGGCACAATTCAGTGTGATGGGTGAGACGCAAGCAGGGGGCTCCTTTTTTAAGGATGATTTCCAAGTACTTACAATGGAGAAAGGGAGAAGGTTGGGGTAGTCACCCATAATAGCCACTTCCGAGCCATCAAGGCTCGCTTGATAAAAGACTCTATCATCAAACTCTATAAATATATTCGGATCCTCGCGGAAGCCGGGGTCCTCGTTGCGAGCATAGTCCTCTGGCTGTCGGGAGGGGCAATGAACATTTTCGACCACTTTCCTCCAAGTCTGTTTTAAGATGACCAGAATAATTCAATTAGCATACCTCGACAATGAGGTGGCACAATGCTGATAATCAAAAACTTACCCATTCAATGGGGTTATACATGGAGACCTTCCCGACAGTTTAAACAGGCGAATTCTTCTTTCTCCCCCTTATAAAGATCTGCCAAGATGGCGGCCAGAGCGGATGGGGTATCCGGGCCCTCGCGCTTATAACGAGATGCGTCGTCCTCTCCGTTGTAACACCATAAAGGGATTATTCTAGACTGAAGGGGCTGGATGCATCGCTTTATTGTGATGGCCATGACTTCGACTATAGAGAGTTCGGAATGAGAGAGTAACCTGACCTTGCTGACCACTTCCACACTGTCTTCTTGCTTGGGGCTTCGGGGGCGCCAGTTGAGGCGTTTCTGCAGAGGAGCGTTGGAGAATTCGGGAAGACCGCATCAAACTGGGTCCGAAACGGGAACATCCTCAATATAAAACCATTCAGAAGTCCATTCTTCGGCTCCCTTTTTGGGAGTTCCGATGAGGTAACCCGATCCGGCTATGCGACATACTTCGGCGCCACCCACTTCAAATATAGAACCCCCTTGATGACGAGGGACGAGGCAAAAGAACTTTCTCCACAGTTGAAAATGAGCCTCGCAGCCTAAAAACAGTTCGCAGAGAGCGATAAAACCTGATATGTGCATGATAGAACCTGGTGTAAGGTTGTGCAGCTGGATCCCGTAGATTTCCAGTAGATCCTGGAGGAAGGGGTGGATCAGGAATCCTAATCCCCTCAGAAGAAACAAGATGAAGCACACCCTCTCCTCCTTGTTGGGGTTGGGGAAATTATCTGCTAGCACGTCATTGCCAATCGAGGCCAATCCGCCCGCACAGAGACTAGATCTGCGGGTGGGAGATATCCCTGCGTCTGAAGTCAATTCAGCTGGAGGTGGGACACTGAGCAGCTTCGCCAATCACCCTCTTGAGGGCCATGAGGGCGCAAGGGGGAGCTAGGAGCGCTTGCCATGTTTTGAAGTTTTTCGTGGCTTGCTCCGATGCTCTTTGTGTGATGTGGGATGGTATTTGGGGATCTAACCTCTTTATATAGATGTCGCCCATGCATGGTAAGGGGCTTATTTGTAAAAAAAATATGGACCGTTCGCATTCTCTTGGCGCGTGGAAATCGAGCCGACGACAGGAAGGAATCGTAAAGGCAGAACATGGAGGTCAAAGCCGGACTGTCGTCAATCCGGAGTATGATGAAGAACCCGCCTTGCAAAGCCGAAGACATAGGCCGGATACTACATCGTCATTGAAGGCAAGTTCAGGGGCTACTGAGAGAGTCCTGGATTCGGGGGTCCTCAGGTGTCCGGTCTATTCAATATGGGCCGGACTAGTGGGTTGTGAAAATAAAGCAAAAGACTATCCCCCGTGTCCGTGTAGGACTCCTATATGCGTGGACGACAAGTTTGGTGTCCGGATGTACTGTTTCCTTCTTCTGTAAACCGACTCTATACAACCCTAGGCCCCTCTGGTGTGTATATAAACCGGAGGGTTTAGTCCACAGAGGCTCTAGGAACAATCATAGGCTAGACAGCTAAGGTTTAGCCATTACGATGTCGAGGTCGATCAACTCTTGTAACCCCTATAATAATCGAATACAATCAAGCAGGACGTAGGGTTTTACCTCCTTTAAGAGGGCCAGAACCTAGGTAAACATCGTGTCCCCATTGTCCCTTGTTACCACTGATCCTTAGACTCACAGCTTGGGCCCCCCTACCTGAGATCTGCCGGTTTTGACACCGACAGTGGCCCAAGCGCTTTGGTGCTTTGTTCATGAGGCCCTTGGGCCGGACTGGGAGGCCCTAGACCTGGCTGAGTTCCTGCAGTCTAGGTCCACCCAGACGGGTCGCAAGCGCTGCCTGTTCTGGCTTATATTTGCGGCGCTGACATGGATTCTTTGGACAATGCACAATAAAGTGGTGATTGAGCGGATCTTCCCGCGATAGGCTTCTGATTCGTTCTTCAAATTTATTGCATTCTTGCAGCACTGGCACTCGCTTGCTAGGCAGCGAGACCGCGACCGCCTGGACGCCATCCTGGACGCTCTCCTTGCTTATGCGTGTCGGCTCTCCACCCGCTTTTCGACTTCTTAGCTTGCCACTAGGTGGCCTTTTTGTTTCTTCTTGCTTTCCTTGGGCACACTTGTGTTGTTTGGCCCCAGCAGGCTTCTATGCTTATGTTTTGAGACTGGTTTGTATGGATGTTTGATTTATATATAAAGCAGGGTGAAAGCTTGGTTCGAGAGAGTGGGTTAGGATATACTCCTACCCAGGCATCAATAGGCGGCTGATCTGATCGTCAAGCCTGCCAAGAGGAGTCTACCCTTTAACCTTTAGAAATGAAGCGTGGGGTAAGATCATGATAGTACACTGTCTTACGGCCGGTGTCCCAATATTTTCGACACCATTGTTTCAAATGCATCAAGTTTGTGCACGAGTTTTTTCATCTTATTCTCCAAACCCTATGCCATGGCAGTAAATGAGTGCTTTACCTTTGCTGCCCGATTCTCCTAGGCGTGAAAAGGTTTCGTAGGAGTCATCAAGCTTGCTGCTGCAAATCAGTGGTGATATTGGTAATATTTTGTGATGAAGCAGAATAATCAACTGATGTAAATAATTTCTTGAATCATTCTGAAGAGTGCCCCTGTGGAGGTTAAGAAAATATGCGTTCCTCATATCCAACCTACCTCCAGGTGTATGCTCACACTTAACAGCCAATCCCAAGTACTAGAAACTTCACAAGCTTGCCTTGAGGAACTTGAAGGTCATACTAGCGGGTGAGTCATGTGTTGTCCTTCTCTTAACTCAAATTCTATGGTTAATGCTTTCCTCGGTTCAATATTTGTATGTACGAACACCTTTAAGGATAAACTTATGTGTCAATGTGTGTACTGTTTGGTTTTGGTTGTCAAGTCGACTCAGTTTGGTACGTAACACCAGTACACTGCTACTCCTAAAAGAAGTCTACTTATAATAGGTGGAAAGTAAAGCTCCAATATCAGTTCATTTAGAACCCTACTTATGGGATCACCTTCAAAATGCAAGACTGCACGATTTCCTCTTTTAAGATTTATTTAGAATCCTACTTTATATTAGTGCTTATAGTTATGACTTGAAACAATGCAAATACTTATCTTTCTATTTATTATTTGTCTGAAAATCATCACTAAAACACAACTGCTCATTAAACAACATTGTCAACTATGCACGAAACAAAATGGCACGGCAAAGCGTGCCCTTTTCCTTTTAGTATACTAGCCAATGTGTACGTGCAATGCACGTCAATTTGAAAGTATATTAAGTGTGTGAATATTAATTAGGATATTATTTACGTGTTATTATGTGATTAGCATTATATTTGGCATGAAATTAACTGCACGCTAAACGTGTTGAGCGCTCGACATTGAAATAGTCTAGGTCGTTGGATTGTCATGATTTGATGGCCGAGATTAATTGAATATGTCTCTGTTTTTTTTATATTGGTATAGATATAGATGATGTGTTCATGCAGAAATTTTGGTCATATGTTTCTCCTTACCTTTGCAGCAATAATTTGCATTGCCTCTGTTATGTGTTGCTCAAGATAATTCAAGCAAATATGATTTCTCTTTTTTTTCTGAGAAATATCGCGCCTTATTGATCGAGAGACTGCGACATTTGATAAACAAATTACAGAATTAGTACTACTGTATAGGGTTATTTACCCAAAACAACCACATTATGGGCTAGGGTAACAGATCAGTACCACATTTGAGGCAGGGCACAAAAAAACCACCAATAATGAGGCTAATCTATAACGCGGAGCATTGACGCTGCGTTTTAGTCTAGAAAAACAGCAAATCCGACAAGTGGGTCCCGCCTGTCGGGCTGACGTGGCGCGTGTTGATGGACGCCGTTAGACGGCGAGAGACGGTCGTTTCCGCATGCCCCGTGTACTTGTCCGCACCAACCTTATTCCTCCTCTTCTCCTTTTTGTTGGCATTTCCTCGAACACCTTACTAGCAGCAGAGCAGCACACCGGCGTCAGCTCTTTTGACCGCAGCACACCGGCGAGGACAAGTAGAGCTCTGGCCCCAGGCTCGGGTAGTGGCGTGCACCACCACCGACTGGTACCACGCGCACGCGCAAGTGCACGGAGACCATCGGCGGTGACGAGCTTGTGCACCACTGCCATTGATGTTGGCATGGTCGTCCTCGCCTTTTAAGACGACTCCCCGTCGCCTTCCCCTTTCCCGCGCCACCCTCTCGGCCACCGCCGCCGCCGCGGGGGCCAGGCACGCCCTCCTCTCGTGCGGCCCCTCCTCCTCCCTCTCCTTCGCCTCCCGCCGCCTAGCGCCCGCGGGGCCCTTCCGCGACCGCGTCCCTGGCCGCCACGCCGACCATCGCGGTCGGCGACTGGCTTCCCGACGCGACGCTCTCCTATTTCGACTCCCCCGACGGCAAGCTGAAGACGGTGATGGTCCGCGACCTCACAGCGGGGAAGAATGTGGTCATGTTCGCGGTCCAGGGCGCGTTCACGCCCACCTGCACCAAGAGGCACCTCACGGGGTTCGTAGCCAGGGCCGGGGAGCCGCACGCCAAGGGGGTGGACGCCGTGGCCTGCGTCTCCGTAAACGTCGCCTTCTTGATGCGACGAGGTGTTGCTGCTCTCGGACGGCAACGGGGAGCTGAGCGCGCCATGGGCGTGGAGCTGGACCTGTCGGACAAGCCAGTGGGGCTCGGCGTCCGGTCGCGCCGCTCGGCCATGAGGCTAGCAACGGAGGGTACTGTTGGCGTGCTCCAGCGAGCCTAGCTTCGCAGGATTCCCACTACAGGGAGCAGGAGGAGGAGGAAGAAGTTCGTCGGTGCCACGGGCTGCTGCTGCTCACCGGCGTCGAGCGTCGGCACGGTGGTGCTGCCCGATGCGCATAAGGTGCTTGTTGAAATAGCAAACAGAGAAAGAGGGGGAAGAAGAAGGAGGTTGAACGTGAGGTCAACTTTTAAACAAATACCTCTCGCCGTCTAATGGCATCCGTCAACACGCGCCACGTCGCCGACAGGCGGGACCCACCTGTCGGATTAGCTGTTTTCGAGCTAAAACGCAGCGTCAGTGCTTCGCGTTACAGATTAGCCTCATTGTTGGTGGTTTTTTACGTCCTGCCTCAAATATGGTACTGATCTGTTACCCTAATCCATAATGTGGTGGTTTTGGGTAAATAACTCTACTGTATATACATGACTAAAGCGAACCGACTCTCTGGTTTGGTCGAGTCCAGTGAGCTGCTGCGAGCGTCAGATCTGAAACATAGGGCCCAGATCAACCAAGTTCCGCACCGTGCGTTGCGCCCCGAGTCCAGTCCTCCCGGCGCCGCCGCCTCTGCGCGCTTTGGGCAGGAGGCCGACGCCACCACTGCCGGAGACCTCGCACCCCTTCGGACCCGAGGAGTCAGGTTCTTTACTCTCTAAAGTGATGGATTCTTCAGAAATTCCGCCCTCTGACCGCAGAGAAGAGCAGCCGCCGGCGCCGGCATCCCTGCCGCTGCCGGCGGCCTTTCTCGAGTTCCTCGGCGATAATGGCCTGGACCCCGCGCTGTACTCCAAGGCGGACACCATCCCGCGCTACATCAGGTGAGGCAAGCCTTCACACTCGCCAAGGTTGCCATCCACTAGCAATTCGTCACATGAAGGGTGCAAAGGAGAGGAGAGTAACCTGACTTGTTTCTGAAATCCCTAGATTAAAACCAGGCACGGAGTCCAGTGTGGTGACAGAGATCGAAAGCGAGCTCAAGTGTGATCTCGTGAAGGTCTCGTGGCTGCCAGACTTCTATGCGATCCCGCCTGAAATTCAGATTGCTGGATCCAAGGCTTATCAGCAAGGGAAGGTGAGGAGAAACTTTTGTTACGATTGTTTTGAAGCTGACCCATGTTGCTCAGCGTAGTCTAATTGTATGCGACTCTATGATGTTAATGTGCTTGTTATTAGATTTTTGTCAAGTGTTCGCTGAGGCAATTTATGCAACGACCTGGGCCAGGCCCATCTGTGTGACTGGACCCTTGTGGCCCAGCCCGTGTGGCGTGTGTGGGATTAGGCATATAAACTTGCGGCTGGGGTGTGTGTGTGGGCATCGAACTGTAATGACAACTATCGTTCTGTAATCAAGCTTTCCTCCCTGCTCCTTTCCCCTTCTCCAAGTTCTCTCTCTGAGATATTTCCCTTGGTTCGAGATCCACATCCCGGCGAGACGCAGGGAGGTGCTACGGGATCGTAGCATTTGGTACTCAGAGCCGTGTATCGATCCGCTTCCTCTGATCTAAAATTTTTCATCCAAAGCTCACGATCAATCCTTCAATCGGCTTGTAATTCCTAGCAAAAGGTGCAGATCCCCTCGGGTGATCTCGCGCAAAACACCTCCGGTGTACCTGCGCTGGGTTGAGTAGATCCAGGACCTTCCCGACGGCGCGTTCGACCAAGCCCAATCTCTCGTCGCGCATGGCCGCCGCGGAGCTCACCATCACCGAGCTGCAGCAGCTCGTCCAGGCGACGATCGTGCAGAGCAAGGCGGTGTCGGAGGCGGGCGCGAAGACGGCGGAACGTCTGGATGGGCTGCAGGAGTCCCTCGACAAGTACGCCTCCTCCTCGGCCAAGGCTTTCGATGCGTTGGCCACGACGACCACGAGCTCGCTGGCCTGCACCGAGTCGACGCTGGGGCGGGTGCTCGTCGCGCACAATTCCCTCGATGCGGCTGTGGCTAAGATGCGGAAGTCGCTAGATGGGATCGTACACCGCGTCGACAATTTGGAGCAGCCGACAGGCACGACAACAACTCAAGGCCTGCGGACAGAGCCACCACAAACAGAGCGACAGGGTTCTGATCAGCACCACTCGGGACAGGACACTCGAGGTCTGCGCGTGTCATTCCAGCAGAGGAATCGAGGTGAGCAGTCCAGATCGCATGCTCATTTCCCTGATGAATTATCTGATGACAATGAGGATTATGAGAGATCACCGCAGTCGCAGTTCCACTCTGCCCCCGGGAAATTCTCCGCACGCATTCCTCGCTCTGATTTCCCCAGATTTGAGGGAGATAACCCCAAGTGGTGGAAAAAACAGTGTGAGAAATACTTCCGGATGTACAATGTTCAATCAGAATTATGGGTCGATTTCGCTACCATGCACTTTGCAGGAAATGCAGCCCTCTGGTTGCAGACGTACGAAGCAATGCACACTATTGATAGCTGGGCCGCTCTGTGTGTAGCTGTGTTCGCGAAATTCAACAGGAACAAGTATTCTCGAGCAATTGATGTGTTCTTCTCTCTCAAGCAAACTGAGTCTGTCGATGATTATGCTCATGTGTTTGAAGAACACATGCACAAGATGCTTGTGTATAACCACTCCTACGATGAAACCTTTTTCATCAACAGGTTCATTGAGGGCCTGAAACCTGCTATCCGTGCGCCGATCAAGCTGCAACAATCTAACTCAGTGGATCTAGCTTACTCCTTGGCACAGACACAAGAGTCATTGTTGGCTGAAGATACTTTCAAATACAACAAAAGATGGGAAAACAGAGCCAATGCCAAAAATTACGTGCATCAGGGCATTATGGGAACAACACCAGCACAAGATAAAACCCCTGAGACACATCAAAGAGCTCCAGATCGAGTGGATAACCTTAGGGCACAACGCCGAGCGCGTGGAGAATGTTTCAAGTGCGGCGAGAAATATGGTCCAGGACACAAGTGTCCCACAACAGTCCAACTTCATGTGCTGGAAGAACTGATTGAGGCTCTACAGATGTCTGAAATTTCTGAAAGTGAATCTGAAACTGAGCAGCCAGCCGAACAGCCTGCGGTCGATAAAGGAACAGCAGAAGAAGCATTCATGAAACTGTCAGTCCATGCAGCCCAGGGCACTGCTTCAAAGGATAGTATCCGATTATAGGGCATGGTTGGTAAGAGACAGTTGCTGATCTTAGTTGACTCAGGTAGTTCCACAAATTTCATCAGTGCAGAGCTAGTGAAACAACTACAGTGCCCAGTGGAAGAGATACCAGCGGCTAAAGTAACTGTAGCTGATGGAGGACTGTTACATTGTAACAAACAGGTTCCTAACTTGCAATGGTTTTGTCAAGGAAACACCTTCAACACATCTCTGAAAGTGCTACCCCTGGGCACTTATGACATCATTTTGGGCATGCAGTGGCTAGAAACTATGAGCCCTATGTGGGTGGACTGGAGAAAGAAGGTCATGAGATTCAAATATCAGGAAGTTAGGATCACTCTAAGAGGAATAAGAGAGAAAGTCATTTCCTGCACAGGCATAACTGGCAAGCATTTGCAAGGGTTACTTAACACTGGTGCAGTAGAGCAAGTGATTCAGTTAAATCATATTGTGGAAGCCCCTGATACTGACCAATTCATCCCTCCTGCAGTGCAAGAAATTTTGGCCAAGCACAAACAAGTCTTCACAGAACCTGACAAGCTCCCTCCTCACAGGTCATTTGATCACCAAATCCCTCTTCTACCTGGAGCTAAACCTATCAATGTGAAACCATACAGATACAATCCAATGCAGAAGACTGAAATTGAACAACAAGTAACTCAGATGTTACAGCAAGGAGTCATCCAGGAAAGCACTAGTCCTTTTGCTTCACCAGTGTTGCTGGTCAGAAAGAAAGATGGAACTTGGCGTTTTTGTGTGGATTACAGATTAAACTCTGTCACAGTGCCCCATAAATATCCAATGCCAGTAGTGGATGAGTTACTTGATGAGTTGGCTGGGGCTACATTTTTCACTAAGCTGGATCTTCGATCAGGATATCATCAAATACGAGTGGTTGAAGGAGAGGAACATAAAACAACTTTTAAAACTCATCATGGCCTGTATGAGTTTAAGGTCATGCCCTTTGGTTTAATCAATGCTCCTGCAACTTTCCAAGCGGCTATGAATGCCCTGTTTGCCCATTTGTTGAGACACTGTGTGCTTATCTTCATGGATGACATCTTAATCTACAGTCCAGATTTGAAAACACATCTTGAGCACCTCAATCAAGTTTTCACTATATTTCAAGAAAACCAGCTCTTTGTGAAACTTAGCAAATGTTCTTTTGCTCAAACAGAGCTGGAATACTTGGGACATATTATCAGTGGCAAAGGAGTGCAAACTGATCCCACTAAAATCAGAGCTGTGCAGCAGTGGCCCAGGCCTACCTGTGTTAGAGATATCAGAGGATTTCTGGGCCTCACAGGGTACTACAGAAAATTCATCAGAAATTATGGAATTATTAGTAGGAGTTTATCTGATTTACTGAAGAAAGATACTGTGTTTTCTTGGACACCAACCAATGAAGCTGCTTTTCAACATCTTAAGACAGCATTAGCTCAAGCACCAGTTTTGGCACTCCCAGATTTCAAGAAGCATTTTACAATTGAAACTGATGCTAGTAATCAAGGCATTGGGGCTGTACTGGTGCAAGAAGGTCATCCACTTGCTTACCTTAGCAAAGCCCTGGGACCCAAGGCCCAAGCCCTGTCCACATATGAAAAAGAGTGCTTGGCTGTGCTCCTTGCTGTGGAAAAATGGAAATCTTATCTGCAGCATGCTCCTTTCACCATTTCCACAGATCATCAAAGTTTGACACATCTCCAAGAACAAAAACTCAGTGGTACCATGCAACAGAAAGCATTTCTTAAATTGCTAGGTCTGCAATACAACATCATTTACAGGAAAGGCATGGATAATGCAGCTGCAGATGCCTTGTCCAGATCTCCTGCCCCAATGGAGTTGTCTGCTATCTCCTTTTGCACACCCAAATGGTTAGCTGTTGTGACAGAAGGATGCCAGCAGTATGAGGCAGATAGGGAATTACTGCAAGAACTGGCCCTGACTGGTTCTAATGACAAAGGTTATACTCTACGTCAAGGAGTGATCAGATACAAAGACAGGATTTGGTTGGGCCACAACAAAGAAGCTCACCAGGCTATTATGCTTTCTTTGCATGACAGTGGAGTTGGAGGTCACTCTGGTTTCCAGGGCACTTATCAACGCATCAAGGGACTGTTTGCTTGGCCAGCAATGAAACAGGACATCCAAATCTATGTACAAGCATGTGTGGTGTGTAAACAAGCAAAGTCTGAGCATATTAAGAAACCAGGACTATTAAGTCCATTGCCCATTCCTAAAGAAGCCTGGAATATGGTCAGCATGGATTTTATTGGAGGTCTCCCCAAGAGCAAAAACTTTGACACAATCCTGGTGGTCATTGACAAGTTCAGCAAATATGGGCACTTCATTCCCTTGTGTCATCCCTTTACTGCTCTACAAGTGGCACAAATTTATGTGGATAACATCTATAGGCTTCATGGTCTTCCCCAAGTTCTGATTACTGACAGAGATCCTATATTTACCAGTAACATATGGCAAGAATTGTGCAAACTCACTGACACCAAGATGAATATGAGTACTGCTAATCATCCCCAGACTGATGGTCAAACGGAGAAACTGAATCAATGCTTAGAAACCTTTCTCAGATGCTTGGTACACTCAACCCCCAAAAAGTGGGCCTATTGGTTATCTCAGGCTGAGTACTGGTACAACACAAACTATCATTCTGCACTTGGAACAACCCCATTTCAGGTACTGTATGGGTATCAACCTCGACACTTGGGCATTGCCAATCTTCAGAGTACTCTGTCCTCTGATCTGTCTGGATGGTTGGCTGAAAGGAACCTGATGCAAGGATTGATCCGAGAACACCTGTTGCGAGCTCAACACAGGATGAAGCATCAGGAAGACACTAATCGATCGGATCGACAGTTTCAAGTTGGCGACTGGGCATTTCTGAAGCTGCAGCCTTACGTGCAACAAACGGTGGTCAGACGTTCCAACCACAAGTTGGGTTTCAAGTACTTTGGTTCGTATCAGATCACTGAACGTATCGGCGAGGTTGCATATCGTTTGGCCCTGCCAGAGACTAGCAAGATTCACCCCGTGGTGCATGTTTCGCTGCTCAAACCGGCAGACCCGCCAACTCCTATTTCAGACATTGTGGATTCACTATTTCTGTTGGGGGATAAGCTGTCCAAACCGGCTCAAATTCTGCAAACAAGACTGGTTCGTGTGGGTGGACACACACGCACGCAATGGAAGATTGCATGGAGTGGACTTCCTATTGCAATGGCGACTTGGGAATGGTCTTCAGCTGTGACTGCAACGACAACGGCATGATGATGAACAGTCGAGGACGAGCTGTTCCTTAAGAGGAGGGGAGTGCAACGACCTGGGCCAGGCCCATCTGTGTGACTGGACCCTTGTGGCCCAGCCCGTGTGGCGTGTGTGGGATTAGGCATATAAACTTGCGGCTGGCGTGTGTGTGTGGGCATCGAACTGTAATGACAACTATCGTTCTGTAATCAAGCTTTCCTCCCTGCTCCTTTCCCCTTCTCCAAGTTCTCTCTCTGAGATATTTCCCTTGGTTCGAGATCCACATCCCGGCGAGACGCAGGGAGGTGCTACGGGATCGTAGCAATTTATTTATCCTAGATAGCAATCGAATAACATTTATGTTCTATTGTTTATTAAGAGACCAAATGCCTCAAACCGGTAACAGTTAGGTGATGCCATGATGGTACAAGTTAAGCTGAAGCTGTTCAATCTCATTGTACTTTTGTGGTTGACACCTGATTTGTAACGGATTCTCTCACAAAGCCAAAGTGATACACTTGTTGTTAACTGTATTCCCCCCGTTCCTCAATATAAGTCTTTTTAGAGATTCCAATATAGACCACATACGGGGCAAAATGAGTGAATTTACACTCTAAAGTATGTCTATATACATCCGTATGTAGTCCATATTGAAATCTCTAGAAAGACTTATACTCCCTCCGTTCCTAAATATTTGTCTTTTTAGAGATTTCAAATGGACAACCACATACGGATGTATATAGACATATTTTAGAGCGTAGATTCACTCATTTTGCTCCGTATGTAGTCACTTGTTGAAATCTTTAGAAAGATAAATATTTAGGAACGGAGGGAGTGTTTAGGAACAGAGGGAGTAGGAGAAGCTGAAATTTCCCAGTAAAAAGCTACTGTGTTGTCATGTTCTTATCATGCACTCTTCTGTGCGTGACATTTTGCTTCACCTAAGCATCTTTAAAACCATTTCAGATCTATGGGATTGATGCAGCTTCTGGAGCTACCATCTTAGCACTCGATGTTCAACCAGGAGACCATGTTCTTGACCTCTGTGCCGCACCAGGTAACTTAATATACTTCAAGTACACACTGGACCAATGTTTTCTTAGAGCCAGTGTCTACCCTACAATCATAAACGAGCACCCCTACCGAATATTTGTGTGGGCGACATGTATTCACCAATATGGCAAGACCTAGTTTTCTCAAGGGCATAAAAACATGGAAAGCCTTTCCTGATTGTTGATCTTTAGATATCATACAAAATACAGTTTCAAGTATGGCAGGTATGTTGCATCTAGGAGAGTGGGCTTTTACATTCCTGTTGTTTGATGGACCGGTTCGGTGTCTAGTTTGGTTCATATGTTGAATTTTATTCTCCGACATGTCCAATATAGTAGTGTTAGTTCAACACATATTTCCCCATCCTTGTGATGATGTTGTTCAGTTTGTTATAAGGGATTTGTTTGCTATGGATCCTGTAGCTTGTATTAGACCTCTGCTATCTGTTGGATTTTTATTCAGAGATATACTAACCTTTCATCTATATGACATGCAAGGTGCAAAGCTTTGCATGCTTGCAGATATGCTTGGTAGCACAGGTTCTTTGACTGGTGTTGATGTTGCAAAGCACCGTCTTGCAGCCTGTCGTACGATGTTGCAGAAGTATTCTCTTGGAGATCGTAGTCGGCTCTTTGTTGCTGATGGGACTTCATTTTCCATATTGCCTGTGAACTCCAATCTGGGGAGCATGGAAGGTATTTTCAGCAGAAGAATCCAGTCCCGTTTTTGTTTTACTTCTTCTGCACGTATGAATGATCTAGCTTGTTTTGAGTTCATGCTCTTTGTCACAGCTTTTGTTGGAACTGAGGGTAATGGAAGCATATTCTCAGAATGGACTTCAAAGAGATCATGGAAAGACAGACAGAAGTCTAAAAAGGCAAAAGCAGCCGGTTCACCACATCTACCATCAACTTCCGAACCTGAACTGATATACTATGGCAAAGATTCAGGATTAGTTGGATTGCAAAAACGTTATGTTCTTCACCCATCAACTGATGCTGCTGCCTGTACATCTGGGTATGATAAGGTATTCCTTTGCTTGTGTTATTTTGTAAACTGCTAGTGTTATTGTTTACTGAACTACACAAGTACTCTGTGACTTTGATTAGTAAAAAGAAGAAGTGGAAATATGCATGATCTACGTTGCTGCCATTGATTTTTTAAGCCATCATAGCCAACTCCACATGTAGTTGCAAATCAGACTGTCAATTAGCTCTAAAAAGTGTACCTTTCACTCATTCTGTTGAGGACAAGGGAACACTTTTCACCTTCGGAAAGAATACTGAAGCACTTTATAGAACTCTAGCAGATGCAGCTTATGTTTGAGGTTGGAATATTGTACTGCAACTTATTCGGCAACTTGTATCATCTCATTTGTCCCTTTGGATGAAATGCATGCAGGTCCTAGTGGATGCAGAATGTACTCATGATGGATCGATAAAACACATTCAGAAGTTTGAGTTCTGGGGCTGGAAAACATTAGACCGCCGTGTACTCAACGTAGAAAGAACTGGCAACCTACTTCATCTTCAGGTACTACTTCGTTCTTGATGTTTGCTTGAATGGCTCTTGACCGAGCAATCTGTATCCAACAATTAGCTACTCCCTCCGACCCAAAATAAGTGTCGCTGATTTAGTACAAAGTTAGTTGTACTAGATCAGCGACACTTATTTATTAAATCAGCGACGCATATTTTGGGACGCGGGGAGTAGATGAGAAGCTTATGTTTGATATTTACTGAACTTTGATGATCTTATGCAGTTAGGGCTTCTCACAAATGGTTTTAAATTATTGAAAACAGGCGGATCACTTGTCTATAGTACTTGCAGGTGCGTATCTCTTCACATGCAAATCTAGTCCTCAATTGCGTCTCAGTAGTCTAGCCTTTACCGTGCTTAGAATTTGAGTACAGTTTATAGTTCATGCCATCACATGACTAACAGTTTGTCTTGGAATAGCTTGACTGTTGCACAAAACGAGAATGTGGTTGAGCAATTCCTCTCAAAATATCCTTCAGCAGGTACAGATGTCCTGGTACCTGCCTTCATCTAATATATATGTTGATTATCACTTCTATAAATGGATTGTTTCATGTTGGGCCTGCAACCTGCAGAACTGCTAAAGATCGACCCAGCCGATAGTTGGCCCTGCAGAAGCGGCGGCATCCAGAAAACCTTGCGATTCGACCCCGCCGCGTCGCAAACTAGTGGACTTTTCGTCGCCAAGTTCGTCAAGTTGTGATGTTCCTTGTCAGATGCTCACATCTTACGTATAAGATAAACTGTGAGCCATCCCACCCATCAGATGTAATTTTTGCTAGGTTTTACTCTAGTTCTTTAAACAACAGGTGATCAGAGGCTGCTTGTTGTTTATTTACTCTAATTTGAAGTAGACTTCTTGGTTAAGCCTCGTTGGCTTTAGGCGTGTAGAAAGAGTTGTTGGGAAATACTCCCGTTGTTCACAAATATAAGATGTTCAAACTTTTTTGTGAATCTGATGTATATAAACACGTTTTAGTGTGTTTGTTGACTCATTGCAGTCAGTCTGTACGAAGTTCATTTGAAATATCCAAAACATCTTATATTTGTGAACCGAGGGAGTAGTCTTGTTTGTAGCAATTACTAAGCGTCCCTGCCGGCAGCGCCCTGACCCCTGAGGTACTCACGCCTACGCAGCATTCGGCGGGTGGCGCGCACCCGACGCAAGGGTGCAGGCTGGCGTCCACGTCGCCGCCGGTCACCGTGCCGTGGGCCACCACAGCCGCTGCCCTTCATCTTTCTATAGCTACCGCTTGCTTGTGGATTATGGTGGTTTCTCCTTCTCGCTAGGACTGGAGCTTGTGATCATGGAGCTATACTGCTATAGTGGTTTCTGCATTTTATGGCGTGGGAGTACATAGTGATCGATGCGAAGCTCGTTATTAAATGCCATCAAAGAATGGACGAGATGGTTACAGCGATGTGGCGGCTGATCTGCCACATCGATCGGCCGAGCACGCCTTCACCATTGCAATACGGGTCTTGTTGCAGAATTTTTTTGGCAACAACTGTTTTGTTGCAAAAACAATTTTGCAACTGAGGTTTTGTTGTAATTTTTTTTTCAAACGAGATCTTGTTGCAGAAAATTTTCACGAGATGTTTTGTTGTAAAACATAAATTCGTCGTAGACCATTGCAACACCACTTATATTTCAGAAGCATAGCTCTTGTTGCATGAAGGATGGTACGTAGACCCTCGCTTGATGAGCGTCATCCAGGGAAGGTGGCGGCCGCGGCGATCCGCCGGTTGATAGTAAGCGTTTCCCATGGATGAAGCCCACGACAACTTCTGCATCAGAAGATGATTGTTTCTTAGCCTGCAGCGACCATTTTGTCATGGTTGCTCGCCTCAGTGGTTCAGTACATTAGTAAGATAAGTGCATCCATCTACTACTCCCTCCGTTCGGAATTACTTGTCACAAAAATGAATGTATCTACAACTAAAATACATCTAGATACATTCATTTTTTAGACGAGTAATTCCGAACGGAGAGAGTACAAAGCAACTATCTGTGGTCATGCATGAACAAGATCGAATTAGTTACACATATGAACGCAAGATCCAGAGTGGAGACAGTGAATGATCTGGAAATGATTTGATTCATCGTGTTCTGCATTGAAATATCTCAGATTACATGTATGTATCTATGTATGTATTCTTTAACCATTCTTGTGGTAACATCCCTGCATGTTTTGCTCGAGCTTACTGCATCTGCATGCCATGGCTAGGACAGGAGCCGTACATCTGCGGCGGCAGGCGCGGCTGAGCGGCGGCGATGAGCGGCTTGGCCTTGGGCATGGTCATCCCGTAGACCTCGTCGGTGTCGATGTCCTCTGGGCGGAGGCCGTCGGGCGGGGACCAGTCGAAGCAGTGGAAGAGCCTGGCGAGCGCCATGAGCACCAGGATCACGCCCAGCGGCGCCCCGGGGCACTTGCGCTTCCCGGCGCTGAAGGGCAGGATTTTGAAGTCGGGCAGGTGGCTGATCTCCACGCGCCCGCCGTCGGCCGGGAGGTGCCTCTCGGGGCGGAACTCATCGACGTCGTCCCAGATGCGCGGGTTCCGGCCCAGCGCGTGGGTGTTGATGAAGATCCTCGTCTGCGCCGGGATGTCGTAGCCCATGACCGTCGTCGCCTTGAGTGACTCGTGCGGGATCAGGAACGGCCCGGCCGGGTGCATCCGGAAGGACTCCCGGACGACGCAGCGGAGGTACGTCAGGTGGGGGAGGTCCGACTCCACCACCATGCGGCTGCGGCCAACGACGGCGTCCAGCTCCTCCTGGATCTTGCGGAGGACGCGGGGGTTCTTGATCACCTCGGCCATCACCCACTCGTTGGTCACTGATGAAGTATCAGTAGCAGCAGCGATCATGTCCTACGAATACACACATTCAGAATGATCATGTATGCATGTTCATATGCACTCTCCCTTTTAACAGCAGCAGCAGTGTTCATTTGTAATACCAAACATCTACAAACCTAAATGAAGATGATCTACAAACAAAATAACATGGTGGTTTATTTAATGCAAGCAAGAACAACTACTCGTACTTATGATAACAAAACCCAAACTTCTGGGGGAAAGAGCAAATTACAAACTCTGCTGTGAAATCAAACCGTGAACTCCCTACTCTGTACTCTCTTTTTACCATCTGCTCTATTTATCAAATTCTCAAAGGGGGGAGTGTCGCAAAATAACTTTTTGGTAGTCAGCTCTTTAATAAAAAGTTAATTGCACAACAACTATGAAGCGAAATCAATTTCATGACTAACACATGCAATGGTGACAGAGCACAAACATAGTTGGTTAAAAGATCAAGCTAGCATAAAGAAAATGAACTGGAGGGTCTGTAACAGTAAGGATACCTGCATTAAGGCTTTGATCTCCACATCATCCATGTGCTCATTCCCATTCTCACCAGGCAAGGAAAGCAGCACATCAACAAAGTCCATGTCTTCTTTGCTATCATCACCATCATCATCAAGGGATGCACCACTCTTCCTGACATCCCTTGCCTTCCTGTGCTCATCAATTATCTTCTGGTGAAAATCATCCACCTTCTTCTCAACCTCTCTCATCTTCTTCTCGCACCCATATGGATCAAGCCACCTCCAGGCAGGCAAGTAATCCCCAAGATAGATCAGGCCCAGCAGAAAGAACAGCTCATGGGTGATGTGCATGAACTCCATCGCTTCACCAGGGCCTGCTGACTGCAGCCCAAAGTACTGCTTTCCAAGTAACATTCTCGTCACATTGTTCATCGAGAATGCCCCGAGAACCTCTCTGAGATTCACAGGCTTACCTGACTGGGATTTAGCCCATACAAACTCACAGAGGTGCTCAGCTTCCTCAGCTCGGTGAGCAGCAAAAGATTCAAGACGCCTGGTGGTAAGCAGGTGCTCCATGCAAACCCTCCTCATCCTCTTCCAGTTTGGCCCCAGTGGAGCAAGAGCCACATCACCACAGCCATAGGCAAGGTGGACAGCAGCCAATGTCCGAGGCCGTGAAGCGAAGACCTCGTCTTGCCGGATAAGTATTTCACGGATGACTTCAGGGTCATCAGTGGTGATGGCATCAATGGTTCCAAGACGAAGATAGACAAGGGGGCCATACTTGGTGCAAAATCGAGCAAAGTCCTTGTGGGGAAGAGGACTCAACTGGAGAAGGTTCCCAAAGATTGGCCATCTTGGAGGTCCCGGTGGAAGCCTTAGCCTCATCCCATTGAGTTTTTTCCAAGACACTGCAGCAAAGATGCATGAGCATAAGATGATGGAAAGAAGAAATGGATCCATAGGTCACAAGCTAATGGCAATTATAGCCGAATTGCAAATGTTGTTCTATTTATGGGATCCCGTCAAGCTTGCTTATGAAAGAAACTTAAGTGATGAAGTTGAAGCGAATTGGTTAGAGTATTAGACTGGTCATGATTCTTGTGCTGTTCTGTATGGTTAAACATCTCACCTAACATCTTATAACAAATGTCATGATCTTGACATGACTAAGGGAGTGATGCAAAAACTGAAAAATGCCTGGGGATATATAGAAAAGAACCAGGATAAAATAAAGGCCATCAAACCTGACCACAGGTCATGTATTCACAAAATATATAGCTCTTCCCCACTGCTATCCAGCAACTCACTCGGCACAAATTCTATTTCTACAAAACCATTTTTTTATTGAATCAGGCACAAACGGTGGACCGCCATCTAGGAGTTAGGTTATAGTTTTGATAACAGGTGTTCTGCATCTGCCTATCATTATGAAGGCATAATATATTTAGCATGCAAATCTTACTCCAACATCTACCACATTGATAATATACAAAGAGAGAAAAATCCTAAATCTGTTGTAGATAACATGGAGAAATACATCCTTATTCCTTCTCAAATACCACATCTAACTCCCTGCTGTACAGCAATGTTCCATGTATGCTTGTTCCCCCTTCTCCCCGTAAGTCTATCTTAAGAGTAAGAAACTTATATTGCTGAAAGAAAAGATTAATAAGAAACAAACCACTAAACTTACCTTGGCCATGGTTGTCTCCTTAGAATCAGCCTTATGCTTCAGTGCTTCACTCAGTGCAGAACATACTCCTGTATCAATTGAGAACATGGCCAAGAGTTCCTTGTTCTTTGGCTCTTCTCTGTAGCAGAGGAGTTGCGTGCATAGAATCCTCAACTTTTCCATTGCATTAAAACAGGGACTGCACATGAACATGCGAGCTCTTTCTGAAATCATCTACCAATTTTCTTGTCTCAACATGATCAATAAAATCAACACCAACTCTCGGCATTACAACAGTTGTGGTACGAATTTTATTATTTTGGGTTTTGGCTTGCCAGTTATCTAGAACTACAAGTCTAGAAGTGTTCACTATGTATTCTGTTTTCTGCAGCCTTATCCTGTATAATAAGGCTATAGCCAGGGGTTTTACTGGCCATGTTGGACAACTGTAGAACTTTTAGCATGTCTCCGTCATCCTTCATCCCCGCAGATGAGAGCATATTTGACAGGACGGTATAAGCTGCTGCGTCATAAGGATCCAACTCAAGAAGCTTCTGTGCTGCTATTTTTGCATAAGCAAGATTAGAATGGAGACTACTAGCACTGAGCAAAGCTGCCCATGCATCAGAATGATCATTCTGGGGCATCGACTTAATCATTTCCAGTGCTTCAGCAAGGAGGCCAGCACGACCTAAAAGATCAACCATACATGTATAATGGTCAGGGTTTGGTTCAATGCCATAGACTGATCTCATTGACTCAAAGTAGTTGTAACCTTCTTGAACCAGACCAGCACGTGCACAGCCAGTCAGAATTCCCACGAATGTCGCATGGTTAGGCTTGTGGCCATCAATTTGCATTTTGGTAAAAAGCTTGAATGCATCTTCAGCAAAATTATGTTGCGCAAATGCTGTAATCATAGAATTAGTAGCAATAAGACTTGGACTGCTAATGGCTGAGAAAACGCGATAAGCCTCAGCCAACCTTCCGCATTTTGCGTACATTGATACCAGAGAAGTGTGAACAGAAGAGTCAAATAGCCATCCCATGTTGATTGCATATGCATGAGCTTGCATTCCCTGATTCAACGTTGTCAAGCTAGCCAAAGCACCGAGTAGACAACTAAAAGCTACTGTATTAGGTTTGCACCCTTCTCGTGCCATGCGACAAAACCACCGCACTGCACTTAAATAGTCTCCATTTGTAGCAAGACTAGAAATGACTGCAGTCCAAGCAACCTCATCTTTTCCTGGCATTTGCTCGAACAGGTCAACAGACTCCCTCATCCAACCCCTGTTAGCGAACCCAACAACCATCGATGTCCAAGAAACAGCATCCTTCTCAGGCATTAACTTGAACAGGACATGTGCTTCTTCAACCAAGTTATGCTGAACATAGCCTGTGATCAACGAGTTCCATGATACTATGTCTTTCCACTTCATGCAAGCAAATGCCCTTCTAGCATCAACCATCCAACCAAACCGGGAATACAGGATGATTATTGAATCGCCCAAGAAAACATCCATTTCAAAACCCATTGCTACAATCAAACTGTGAATCTGAACTCCTTCTCTGACAAGGCAAGCCTCAGCACAAGCATCTAGCACAACTGAGAGTGTCGTTGTATTAACCTGAACACCTGCCCTTCTCATGTCCAGGAACAGCAACAGAGCATCTCTGTACATCCTAAGTTTCACATATCCACGAATCATCGAGGTCCACGACACAACATTCCGCTCTGGCATGGTCTCAAACACCTCCCTCGCCTCTGACACGCTTCCGTGTTTGCAGAGCCCATCGACCACCGCGCTCCAGGATATGACATCCCTCACCGCCATTCCATCAAACACCCTCAACGCCATGCCAAGCTTCCCAGCCCTCAAGTACCCGGCCATCAGCGCATTTGACCCTACTGGGTCACGCCACTGATGTGGCATCTCCGCATACACAGCCTCAGCCTCACGAAGCATCCCTGCCCTGGTGAGCCCCGTGATCATGGCGCCATAGGACACCGCGTTCCTGACCGGCATCTTGGAGAAGAGCGCGTGAGCGGCGGCTGGTTGCCCCGCGCGGAGGTAGACGGAGAGCAGGGCGTTCCAGGAGGGGGCGTTGCGGCGGGGCATGTCGTCGAAGATGAGGCGCGCGGAGGCGAGGTCGCCGTTGTCGGCGTAGGCGGTGAGGAGAGCGGTCCAGGAGATGACGTCCCGGCGGGGCATTTGGTCGAACAGCTGCTGGGCGTCGCGGAGGCGGCCGCGGCGGCCGTACGACGTGAGCAGCGCATTGAGGTGGGCCGTGTTGGGGCGGCGCGGCGGGGGCTCCTCCTCCGGGAGTGCGTACTGACGGGGCACCACGGTGAGAGTGGCGGTGGCCGGAGCTCTTGGCAGTCGCAGTCGCAACGCGGCCGTTGTCATTGAATGAAACCACATAGGGGGCATGAACGCCGGCTACGGCAGAAGGGATAACAATTCTACATATGAGCCCATTTGGTCGAAGAGTTAACAATTCTACATTTTCCACACTTTTTCAAAACTGTCCACAGTTTAGACATGTTTGCAGGAGTTAAATGCAGAAACCCAGCATACTAGGGCTAGGGTTGCAGAAAACACAATTTTTTAAAATTTTAAAAAAAATATCACGTCTACTTTTTGCATAAACCACTAATTGGCAAATTAGGGCATGATGATGTTTCCGACATGTAGGACCCGCTATTTGCTGACGTGAAGACGCCTTTAGACGCAGTCGTGTAAAACCGAATCGGTACACGCGGGAGACGTCGCTCGTTTTCATCTCTCGCTCACTTACTCGAATATCTCTCTCTCTCGCTCTCTCTCTCTCTCTCTCTCTGTGTGTGTGTGTGTGTGTTCCTTGTCGCCGGCGTCGACCAGGACGCTTGCTGCCCCAACGCACCATGGTTTCCTGTAATGACGATGAGATTAGTAAGAATTCCATCCACTATGTCTCCTAAACTCCGACTTGGTATTCTTATGATTGGATTTGTGTGGCTAGGACTAGTGTTTTGATTTGGGGATTTTTCACCGATCTCAACTCTTTCTTGCAAATCATGTGCTTTTCTTTGCTCGTCCAGCTCCCAACTAGCGTCGATGCAAAGGGCGTGGAGACAATTTGGGGCCGCTGGAAGCGCGTCCACAGAGAGGAGCGCGATGAGTATGCAGTGGTGCAGTACACCGGTGTCAAGCATGCCATGTTTGGCGTGCCCACTCCACTGAACAGTGGCAGCGAGCTCTCCAGCCGCAAGGCCGCGTTCGTCGGTATCCTAGAGAACACGGTGCTGTCTAAGAGGCGGTGCCCAGATGACCAGGACTTCATCATCAACATGAATAGCACTAGTTCTGAGAGTGTAGATTTTTCTTCTTGTAAGAGAGCTTGTGTTGAGAGAGTTGAGGTTGTGGTAGGGGTAAATGGGGTAGTCACTCATGTTATTAAGGAAGTGGATGGGGGAGAGGAAGTGTATCAGGAAAAAAAGAGAATCTATAGGTGAGGGGAGACCTGTCGGTGAGAATGCTAAGGAAGCTACCGACCATGGGGCTGTCGGTCAACTGACGGGCGCGGATGTGAGCGCCCGTCAGGAGCCATGAAAATTCTGAGTTGGAACTGTCGGGGGCTGGGTCAACCCCGTACAGTTCAAGAGCTTGTGTGTCTATCTAAGACGCACCAACCCAATGTTATCTTCCTTTCTGAGACTAGAGAAAATAAAGAATATGTTGAAGGTTTGCGCTATCGGCTGGATATGAAAAATGTTTTCTCCTTTTCAGCTAAAGGGGAAGGGGGAGGCCTTGCTGTGTTCTGGGATGATGCTTATAATCTGGAGTTGAACAAGTATGGGGAGCATTCCATTGATATGTATATTTGTTCTGGCAATGGTGCAAAATGGAGAAGCACTTTTGTCTATGGAGAGGCCAAGGCAAGTCAAAGGTATGTAATGTGGGAACTTTTGTGAAGAATTAAACCCCTTGGTTCAGGACGTGGTTTATGGTTGGGGATTTTAATGAAGCGATGTGGCAGAATGAACATTTTTCTCGCCATAAGAGGTCGTCTTCCATGATGGCTAATTTTAGGAGTGTTCTTTCTGACTGTAACCTTTTTGACTTGGGATTTCATGGTGTTCCTTGGACCTGTAATAACAAGCAACAGGGCAACAAAAATGTCAAAGTGAGATTGAACCGGGCTGTTGCGTGTCCCCAATGGTCTGCTTTGTTTCCAGATTGCAAGGTGTCCCATATTATCAATTCAAGATCTGACCATTGTCCTCTTCTCATTCAATTATTGGGGTCTCCTTGTTAGGGAACGTAGTAATTTCAAAAAAATTCCTACGCACACGCAAGATCATGGTGATGCATAGCAACGAGAGGGGAGAGTGTTGTCCACGTACCCTCGTAGACCGAAAGAGGAAGCGTTAGTACAACGCGGTTGATGTAGTCGTACGTCTTCATGATCTGACTGATCAAGTACCGAACGTACGACACCTCCAAGTTCAGCACACGTTCAGCTCGATGACGTCCCACGAACTCCGATCCAGCAGAGCTTTACAGGAGAGTTCCGTCAACACGACGGCGTGATGACGGTGTTGATGATGCTACCGACGCAGGGCTTCGCCTAAGCACCGCTACGATATTACCGAGGTGGAATATGGTGGAGGGGGGCACCGCACACGGCTAAAAGATCAATTATCAATTGTTGTGTCTATAGGTGCCCCCTGCCCCCGTATATAAAGAAGTGGAGGAGGGAGGAGGGGCGACCCTCCTATGGCGCGCCCTGGAGGAGTCCTACTCCCACCGGGAGTAGGATTCCCCCCTTCCAAGTAGTAGGAGTAGGAGTCAAGGAAAGGGAAAAGAGAAGAGAAGGAAGGAGGGGGCACAGCCCCTCCCCCTAGTCCAATTCGGACTAGGCCTTGGGGCGCGCGCAACCTCCCCTCTCTCTTTCCCCTAAAGCCCAATAAGGCCCATATACTCCCCGGCGAATTCCTGTAACTCTCCGGTACTCTGATAAATACCCGAATCACTCGGAACCTTTCTGATGTCCGAATATAGTCGTCCAATATATCGATCTTTACGTCTCGACCATTTCGAGACTCCTCGTCATGTACCCAATCTCATCCGGGACTCCGAACTACCTTCGGTACATCAAAACACATAACTCATAATATAAATCATCACCGAACGTTAAGCGTGCGGACCCTACGGGTTCGAGAACTATGTAGACATGACCGAGACACATCTCCGGTCAATAACCAATAGAGAAATCTGGATGCTCATATTGGCTCCCACATATTCTATGACGATCTTTATCGGTCAAACCGCGTAACAACATACGTTGTCCCCTTTGTCATCGGTATGTTACTTGCCCGAGATTCGATCGTCGGTATCTCAATACCTAGTTCAATCTCGTTACCGGCAAGTCTCTTTACTCGTTATGTAATGCATCATCTCGCAACTAACTCATTAATCACATTGCTTGCAAGGCTTATAGTGATGTGCATTACCGAGAGGGCCCAGAGATACCTCTCCGACAATTGGAGTGACAAATCCTAATCTCGAAATACGCCAACTCAACAAGTACCTTCGGAGACACCTGTAGAGCACCTTTATAATCACCCAGTTACGTTGTGACGTTTGATAGCTGATGACCCACAAGTATAGGGGATCTATTGTAGTCCTTTCGATAAGTAAGAGTGTCGAACCCAACGAGGAGCAGAAGGAAATTATAAGCGGTTTTCAGCAAGGTATTCTCTGCAAGTACTGAAATAAGTGGTAACAAATAGTTTTGTGATAGGATAAATGGTAACGAGCAACAAGTAACAAAAGTAAATAAAGTGCAGCAAGGTGGCCCAATCCTTTTTGTAGCAAAGGACAAGCCTAGACAAACTCTTATAATAGGAAAAGCGCTCCCGAGGGCACATGGGAATATCGTCAAGCTAGTTTTCATCACGCTCATATGATTCGCGTTCGGTACTTTGATAATTTGATATGTGGGTGCACCGGTGCTTGGGTACTACCCTTACTTGGACAAGCATCCCACTTATGATTAACCTCTATTGCAAGCATCCGCAACTACAACAAAAGTATTAAGGTAAACCTAACCATAGCATGAAACATATGGATCCAAATCAGCCCCTTACGAAGCAACGCATAAACTAGGGTTTAAGCTTCTGTCACTCTAGCAACCAATCATCTACTTATTACTTCCCAATGCCTTCCTCTAGGCCCAAATAATGGTGAAGTGTTATGTAGTCGACGTTCACATAACACCACTAGAGGTTAGACAACACACATCTTATCAAAATATCGAACGAATACCAAATTCACATGACTACTAATAGCAAGACTTCTCCCTACTAGCACCAACTACAAGGAGTAATCAACACTACTAGCAACCTACTAGCACCAATCCCGGACTTGGAGAAAAGAATTGGATACAAGAGATGAACTAGGGTTTGGAGATGAGATGGTGCTGGTGAAGATGTTGATGGAGATTGCCCTCTCCCGATGAGAGGAGTGTTGGTGATGACGATGGTGATGATTTCCCCCTCCCGGAGGGAAGTGTCCCCGGCAGAACAGCTCTGCCGGAGCCCTAGATTGGTTCCGCCAAGGTTCCGCCTCGTGGCGGCGGAGTCTCGTCCCGAAAGGTTGCCTTCTATTTTTTTCTCATCGAAAGACTTCATATAAGAGAAGATGGACGTCGGAGAGCCACCAGGGGGCCCACGAGGTAGGGGGCGCGCCCAGGGGGGCGCCCCCACCCTCGTGAGCAGGGTGTGGGCCCCCTGGCCTTCATCTTTGGCGATGATTTTTCTTTATTTTTTTAAGGCATTCCGTGGAGTTTCAGGACCTTTGGAGTTGCACAGAATAGTCCTTCAATATTTGCTCCTTTTCCAGCCCAGAATTCCAGCTGCCGGCATTCTCCCTCTTCATGTAAACCTTGTAAAATAAGAGAGAATAGCCATAAGTATTGTGACATAACGTGAAATAACAGCCCATAATGCAATAAATATTGACATAAAAGCATGATGCAAAATGGACGTATCAACTCCCCCAAGCTTAGACCTCGCTTGTCCTCAAGCGAAAAGCCGATAACCATAAATATGTCCTCATGTTTAGAGGTAGAGGCGTTGATAAAAATAAAATACGAACATGGAGGCATCATGATTATTTCATAACAGCAACATATATAGATTTTTTCATATGGTTACTCATACTCAATTGATAATCTTTTCACAAAGCCAAAGTATGAATCAGAAACCTTATTGAGCACCAACAAATTATACCCTCAGTCATTGAAACAATTGCAATTTATCATAACATCGGAAAGAGTCTATGTCAGAGCTTAAAAGCAAGTCCACATACTCAACTATCACTTTGTCCTTCATAATTGCTAACACTCACGCGATACTTGTGGTTACGGAGTTTTAATCGGACACAGAGAAAGATAGGGGCTTATAGTTTTGCCCCACAACTTTTTACCTCAAGGGTAATGTCAACAATAATAATTCATGCTCCCCCACATCCAATTATATATATATATATATATATATATATATATATATATATATATATATATATATATATATATATCATGTTCTTTCCAACATGCTGAGCTTGCCAAAGGATAAAATAAAAAGGAAAAGGTGAAGATCACCGTGACTCTTGCATAAGGTAGAGGATAATAATAAAAGATAGGCCCTTCGCAGAGGGAAGCAGAGGTTGTCATGCGTGTTTAGGGTTGATGCACAAAATCTTCATGCAAAAGAACGTCACTTTATATTGCCCCTTGTATGCGAACCTTTATTATGTAGTCCATCGCTTTTATTGCGTCCACAACAAGTTCGTACAAAGTTTATTTTCTCTGCACTAATAAGTCATGCATATTTAGAGAGCAATTTTTATTGCTTGCACCGATGACAACTTACTTGAAGGATCTTACTCAATCCATAGGTAGATATGGTGGACTCTCATAGCAAAACTGGTTTAAGGGTATTTGGAAACACAAGTAGTATTTCTACTTAGTGCTGAGAATTTGGCTAGCATGAGGGGGAAAGGCAAGCTCAACACGGTAGAGGATCCATGACAACATACTTTATCTCAGATATAAGAAAACATAACTCACTATGTTGTCTTCCTTGTCCAACATCAACTCTTTAGCATGTCATATTTTAATGAGTGCTCCCAATCATAAAAGATGTCAATGATAATATATCTATATGTGAAACCTCTCTTTCCTTATTACTTCCTATTAATTGCAGCGATGACCAAAGCTATATTTATCAACTCCCAACAACTTTTAATCATCATACTCTTTCTATGTGGAGTCATTACTTTCAATAAGATCCATATGAACTCTTTGATTCTTTTTTGTTCTTTTTCTTCTAATCACCCAAGACCATGGCAAAATACTCAAGCCCTTGATTCAATACTAATCTTTATTATATAGCTCACAGACTCGATTACAAAGAAGGATCATAAAGCAAAACTCAAAACTAGATCATGCCATGACTTTATTCTACTAAATCAAGATACTACTAATAGGATCGAACTAAGAAAAACGGTAAAGATAGGAGTCGTGATGGTGATACGATACCAGGGCACCTCCCCCAAGCTTGGCAGATGCCAAGGGGAGTGCCCATACCCATGTGATTATGTCTCCTTCTTTGTTTTTGGTGGTGGAGGTGTTGTTGATGATGGAGTCGTTGCATTTTTCTTCTCTAGCTTGCGTCCGAGGCTAAAAATTTCCTCCCTCAGATCCTCATTCTCGAGCTCAAGTTTCATTATCTTTTTTCATAGTGCTGCCTTGCTGTCCTACAAGAAACGAGGTGGGATAGATTGGACCTTATGGAGGCTTGACTTCTTGAACTCCACATGCATATCACCAGGTTGAGGTAGGGGATAATCCTCTTCGTCGGAACTCGTTTCCTCCCTCCTCTTTGGATCATAATCTTCTTCTTCCTCTGTGGTCCAGCCATAATGCTCCACATCCCCATATACTTTTGGATTTGCAATATAATCAGCCATGTAGCTCTCTCCCTCCGAATCTTGGGAAGACATCTTGCTCTAATCTGCAGCAGCAACAGCTCGAAACAAAAACAGGGGATATTTGCATGATATGAGAGTCAAAACCTTCGGGAGTATATATAATGAATTTTTACCGACCAAAATACGTATCGTGCAAGGAAACGGAGTCCGGAGGGCACACGAGGTGCTCACGAGGTAGGGGGCGCGCCCAGGGGGGTAGGGCGTGTCCTCCACCCTCGTGGAGGCCTCATGTCCTCCCCGGACTGCTACTTATTTTTCTATTTTTCTAAATATTCCAAAACGGAGAAATATTGCCTTAAAAATTGTTTTGGAGTCGGTTTACTTACCGTACCACATACCTATTCTTTTTCGGAGTCTGGAACATTCTGGAAAGTGTCCTTTATGTATTCCTCCGGGGTTACGGTTTCAATAATATTAGTTTCAACATTTATAGGATTACCTGAGATATAGTGTTTGATCCTTTGACTGTTTACCACCTTCGGATTTGTGCCTGCGAAGTTGTTGATTTTTATGGCACCGGAATGATAAACCTCCTCGATAACGTAGGGACCTTCCCATTTGGAGAGAAGTTTTCCTGCAAAAAATCTTAAATGAGAGTTGTATAGCAATACATAATCACCTACATTAAACTCACGTTTTTATATCCTTTTGTCATGCCATCTTTTAACCTTTTCTTTAAACAACTTGGCATTTTCATAAGCTTGGGTTCTCCATTCATCAAGTGAGCTAATATCAAATAACCTCTTCTCACCGGCAAGTTTGGAATTATAGTTGAGCTCTTTAATAGCCCAATATGCCTTATGTTCTAGTTCGAGAGGTAAGTGACATGCTTTTCCATAAACCATTTTATACGGAGATATACCCATAGGATTTTTGTATGCAGTTCTATAGGCCCATAATGCATCATCAAGTTTTTTGGACCAATTCTTTCTAGACCTATTGACAGTCTTTTTCAAAATTAATTTGAGCTCTCTATTGCTCAATTCTACCTGACCACTAGACTGCGGGTGATATGGAGATGCAATTCTATGATTAACGTCGTATTTAGCAAGCATCTTACGGAAAGCACCATGAATAAAGTGTGAACCACCATCAGTCATTAAATATCTAGGGACTCCAAACCTCGGAAAAATAACTTCCTTAAGCATTTAATAGAAGTGTTATGATCAGCACTACAAGTTGGAATAGCTTCTACCCACTTAGTAACGTAATCAACAGCAGCTAAAATATGAGTGTATCCATTAGAAGCAGGAAAAGGTCCCATATAATCAAAGCCCCAAACATCAAATGGTTCAATAACAAGTGAATAATTCATAGGCATTTCTTGACGTCTACTAATATTACCAATTCTTTGACATTCGTCGCAAGACAAAACAAACTTACGGGCATCTTTGAAGAGAGTAGGCCAATAAAAACCGGATTGCAATACCTTATGTGCAGTTCTATCTCCAGCGTGGTGTCCTCCGTAAGCCTCGGAGTGACACTTGCATAGGATTTGTTCCTGTTCATGCTCAGGTACACAACGTGTAATAACACCATCTACTCCTTCTTTATAAAGATGTGGGTCATCCCAAAAGTAATGTAGCAAGTCATAGAATTTTTTTTTCTTTTGTTGGTATGTGAAGCTAGGCGGTATAAATTTAGCAACAATATAATTAGCATAATCAGCATACCAAGGAGTGCTACGAGAAGTACTTATGACATTTAATTGTTCATTAGGAAAGCTATCATCAATGGGTAGTGGGTCATCAAGAACATTCTCTAACCTAGATAAGTTGTCTGCAACAAGGTTCTCAGCTCCTTTTCTATCAACTATATGTAAATCAAATTCTTGCAGCAGGAGAACCCATCAAATAAGTCTAGGTTTTGCATCTTTCTTTTCCATAAGATATTTAATAGCAGCATGATCCGTGTGAATAGTTACTTTAGAATCAACAATATAGGGTCTGAATTTATCACAAGCAAATACAACTGCTAAAAGTTCTTTTTCGGTAGTAGCATAATTTCTTTGAGCATTGTCTAGAGTCTTACTAGCATAATGGATAACATTTAATTTCTTATCAACTCTTTGCCCTAGGACAACACCTACAACATAATCACTAGCATCACACATAATTTCAAAGGGCAAATTCCAATCAGGTGGCTGAACAACAGGTGCAGAGACTAATGCTTTCTTAAGTATTTCAAATGCTTCTACACAATCATCATCAAAGACAAATGGTACATCTTTTTGTAATAAATTAGTCAGAGGCCGAGAGATTTTTGAGAAGTCCTTAATGAACCTCCTGTAAAATCCGGCGTGACCAAGGAAACTTCTTATACCTTTGATGTCCTTGGGACATGGCATCTTTTCAATAGCATCAACCTTGGCTTTATCAACTTCAATACCTCTTTCAGAAACTTTGTGCCCCAAGACAATACCCTCATTCACCATAAAGTGGCACTTTTCCCAATTCAAGACAAGATTAGTTTCTTTGCATCTCCACTGACTATCAGCAACGGGATAAATTATAACTGCCTCTAGAAGCTTGAGTATTTCTTTTTCTTACCACTTCTTTCATTTTAGGATTCAAACGTCGTTGAGGATCACAAACTGGTTTGGCATCAACTTCCAAATTTATTTTATGTTGACGTAGAGTGGGACTGATGCCCTTAAGATCATCCAGAGTATATCCAATAGCGGCACGGTGCTTCTTTAGAGTTTTCAATAATCTTTCCTCTTCATGCTCTAAAAGGTTAGCGCTAATAATGACAGGATATATTTTCTTTTCATCAAGATAAGCATATTTAAGATTATCAGGCAACGGTTTAAGCTCAAACACGGGATCACCCTTGGGTGGAGGAGCATCCCCTAAGGTTTCAATAGGCAAACTGTGTTGCAGAATAGGTTCCTGTTTAAAGAATACTTCATCTATTTCCCTTCTTTCATTCATGAACATATCATTTTCATGGTCTAGCAAATAGTGCTCTAAAGGATCACTAGGAGGTACGGCAATAGAAGCAAGACCAATAATTTCATCCTTACTAGGCAATTATTCCTCACGATGTTGTTTACTAAATTTAGAGAAATTAAACTCATGAACCATATCATCCAAGCCAACAATAACAACATTCTTTTTGCAGTCTATCATAGCATTAACAGTATTCAAGAAGGGTCTACCAAATATAATGGGACAAAAGCTATCTTGTCGAGAACCAAGAACAAGAAAATCAGCGGGATATTTGGTTTTCCCACACAAGACTTCAACATCTCTAACAATTCCCACTGGTGAAATAGTATCTCTATTGGCAAGTTTAATTGTGACATCAATTTCTTCTAACTCAGCAGGTGCAATCTCATGCATAATTTCTTTGTATAAGTCAATGGGTATAACACTAGCACTAGCACCCATATCACATAAGCCATGATAACAATGATCTCCTATTTTAACAGAAATAACAGGCACGCCTACCACAGGTCTATGTTTATCTCTATCACAGGGTTTAGTAATTCTAGCAGTTTCACCAGAGAATTGAATAACATGCCCATCAATATTATCAGACAAGAGATCTTTAACAATAGCAATATTGGGTTCTACTTTGACTTGCTTAGGAGGTGTATAAGTCCTAGTATTGCTTTTACGAACAATAGTTGAAGCTTTAGCATGATCCTTCATTCTAACAGGAAAGGGTGGTTTCTCAACATAAGAAGTAGGAACAATAGGATCATTATAAGTGTCAATCTTTTCTTCAACTTTAATAGGTGCAGCTACTTTTACTTCTATGGGAGGATGATATTTAAACCACTTCTCCTTGGGGATATCAACATAAGTAGCAAAAGATTCACAGAAAGAAGCTACTATCTTAGAGTTAAGTCCATATTTAGTGCTAAACTTACGGAAAATATCAGTATCCATAAAAGATTTAACACAATCAAACTTAGGTGTCATACCTGACTCCTTACCTTCGTCGAGGTCCCAATCTTCAGAGTTGCGTTTAATTCTATCCAATAAATTCCATCTAAATTCAATAGGCTTCATCATAAAAGAGCCAGCACAAGAAGTATCGAGCATGGTGCGATTGTTACCAGAGAGCCGAGCATAAAAACTTTGCATAATCACTTCTTTTGCGAGCTCATGATTGGGGCATGAATATAACATTGATTTAAGCCTCCCCCAAGCTTGAGCGATGCTTTATCCTTCACGTGGCCAAAAATTATATATATAATTGCGATCACGATGAACAAGATGCATAGGGTAATACTTTCGATGAAATTCCAATTTCACTCTTTTATAGTTCCATGATCTCATATCATCACACAGCCTATACCATTTCAATGCGTCTCCCTCCAAAGATAAAGGGAAAGCCTTCTTCTTAACAACATCATCGGGTATACCTGCAAGCTTAAATAGTCCACAAATATCATCCACATAGCGCAGATGTTCCTCAGGATGCTTTGTTCCATCTCCTGTAAAAGTGTTAACTAGCCGTTTTTCCATCATACCCGAAGGAATCTAAAAAGGAGTTTCATTTTCAATAGGTTCAGTAGGTTGAGGAGCAATTCTTGGCTCAACTGGACAGGGTGAAGATACCCCAAACAAGCCCCTCAGACAATTACTTTCCATAGTAACAAGTGACAGAAAATTTCAGCACACTAAATAAATTTTTCCTTACCAAATTCCACCTACCAAAGGCACTTCACTCCCCGGCAACGGCGCCAAAAAAGAGTCTTGATGACCCACAAGTATAGGGGATCTATTGTAGTCCTTTCGATAAGTAAGAGTGTCGAACCCAACAAGGAGCAGAAGGAAATGATAAGCGGTTTTCAGCAAGGTATTCTCTGCAAGTACTGAAATAAGTGGTAACAGATAGTTTTGTGATAGGATAAATAGTAACGAGCAACAAGTAACAAAAGTAAATAAAGTGCAGCAAGGTGGCCCAATCCTTTTTGTAGCAAAGGACAAGCCTGGACAAACTCTTATAATAGGAAAAGCGCTCCTGAGGACACATGGGAGTATCATCAAGCTAGTTTTCATCACGCTCATATGATTCGCGTTCGGTACTTTGATAATTTGATATGTGGGTGGACCGGTGCTTGGGTACTGCCCTTACTTGGACAAGCATCCCACTTATGATTAACCTCTATTTCAAGAATCTGCAACTACAACAAAAGTATTAAGGTAAACCTAACCATAGCATGAAACATATGGATCCAAATCAGCCCCTTACGAAGCAACGCATAAACTAGGGTTTAAGCTTCTGTCACTCTAGCAACCAATCATCTACTTATTACTTCCCAATGCCTTCCTCTAGGCCCAAATAATGGTGAAGTGTTATGTAGTCGACGTTCACATAACACCACTAGAGGTTAGACAACACACATCTTATCAAAATATCGAACGAATACCAAATTCACATGACTACTAATAGCAAGACTTCTCCCTTGTCCTCAGGAACAAACGTAACTACTCACAAAGCATATTCATGTTCATAATCAGAGGGGTAATAATGTGCATAAAGGATCTGAACATATGATCTTCCACCAAATAAACCAACTAGCATCAACTACAAGGAGTAATCAACACTACTAGCAACCTACTAGCACCAATCCCGGACTTGGAGAGAAGAATTGGATACAAGAGATGAACTAGGGTTTGGAGATTAGATGGTGCTGGTGAAGATGTTGATGGAGATTGCCCTCTCCCGATGAGAGGAGCGTTGGTGATGACGATGGTGATGATTTCCCCCTCCCGGAGGGAAGTGTCCCCGGCAGAACAGCTCTGCCGGAGCCCTAGATTGGTTCCGCCAAGGTTCCGCCTCGTGGAGGCGGAGTCTCGTCCCGAAAGGTTGCCTTCTATTTTTTTCTCATCGAAAGACTTCATATAGGAGAAGATGGACGTCGGAGAGCCACCAGGGGGCCCACGAGGTAGGGGGCGCGCCCAGGGGGGCACCCTCTTGAGCAGGGTGTGGGCCCCCTGGCCTTCATCTTTGGCGATGATTTTTCTTTATTTATTTTAAGACATTCCGTGGAGTTTCAGGACTTTTGGAGTTGCACAGAATAGTCCTTCAATATTTGCTCCTTTTCCAGCCCAGAATTCCAGCTGCCGACATTCTCCCTCTTCATGTAAACCTTGTAAAATAAGAGAGAATAGCCATAAGTATTGTGACATAACGTGAAATAACAGCCCATAATGCAATAAATATTGACATAAAAGCATGATGCAAAATGGACGTATCAATAGCACACAAAGTGTTCCTCCGGTAAATGGGAGTTGCATAATCTCATAGTCATAGGAACATGTATAAGTCATGAAGAAAGCAATAGCAACATACTAAACGATCAAGTGCTAAGCTAACGGAATGGGCCAAGTCAATCACATCATTCTCTAATGATGTGATCCCGTTAATCAAATGACAACTCATGTCTATGGCTAGGAAACTTAACATCTTTGATTCAACGAGCTAGTGAAGTAGAGGCATACTAGTGACACTATGTTTGTCTCTGTATTCACACATGTATTATGTTTCCGGTTAATACAATTCTAGCATGAATAATAAACATTTATCATGAAATAAGGAAACAAATAATAACTTTCGTATTGCCTCTAGGGCATATTTCCTTCAGTCTCCCACTTGCACTAGAGTCAATAATCTAGTTCACATTGCCATGTGAGTTAACACCAATATTCACATCTGTATGTGATTAATACCCATAGTCCACATCGTCATGTGATCAACACCCAAAGGGTTTGCTAGAGTCAATAATCTAGTTCACATCGCTATGTGATTAACACCCAAAGAGTACTAAGGTATGATCATGTTTTGCTCGTGAGAGAAGTTTAGTCAACGGGTCTGTCACATTCAGAGCTGTATGTATTTTGCAAATATTCTATGTCTACAATGCTCTGAACGGAGCTACTCTACCTAATTGCTCCCACTTTCAATATGTATCCAGATTGAGACTTAGAGTCATCTGGATTGGTGTAAAAGCTTGCACCGATGTAACTCTTTACGATGAACTCTTTTATCACCTCCATAATCGAGAAACATTTTCTTAGTCCTTTCTAAGGATATTCTTGACCGTTGTCTAGTGATCTACTCCTAGATCAAAATTGTACTCCTTGCCAAATTTAAAGCAATGTATACAATAGGTCTGGTACATAGCATAGCATACTTTATAGAACCTATGACTATGGCATAGGGAATGACTTTCATTCTATTTCTATTTCTGCCATGGTCGGGCTTTGAGTCTTACTCAACTTCACACCTTGCAACACAGGCAAGAACTCCTTCTTTGACTGTTCCATTTTGAACTACTTAAAAATCTTATCAAGGTATGTACTCATTGAAAAATCTTATCAAGCGTCTTGATCTATCTCTATAGATCTTGATACTCAATGTGTAAGCAGCTTTACCGAGGTCTTTCTTTGAAAAACTCCTTTCGAACACTCCTTTATGCTTTCCAGAAAATTCTACATTATTTCTGATCAACAATATGTCATTCACATATACTTATCAGAAAGGCTGTAGTGCTCCCACTCACTTTCCTGTAAATACAGGCTTCACCGCAAGTCTGTATAAAACTATATGCTTTGATCAACTCATCAAAGCGTATATTCCAACTCTGAGATGCTTGCACCAGTCCATGGATTGATCACTGGAGCTTGCACACTTTGTTAGCACCTTTAGGATTGACAAAACCTTCTGGTTGCATCATATACAACTCTTCTTTAACAAATCCATTAAGGCATGCAGTTTTGACATCCATTTGCCAAATTTCATAAAATGTGGCAATTGCTAACATGATTCGGACAGACTTAAGCATCGATACGAGTGAGAAAATCTCATCGTATTCAACACCTTGAACTTGTCGAAAAACTTTTTGCGACAAGTCGAGCTTTGTAGATAGTAACACTACTATCAGCGTCTGTCTTCCTCTTGAAGATCCATTTTTACAATATGGCTTCCCGATCATCGGGCAACTCCACCAAAGTCCACACTTTGTTCTCATACATGGATCCCATCTCAGATTTCATGACCTCAAGCCATTTCGCCGAATCTGGGCTCATCATCGCTTCCTCATAGTTCGTAGGTTTATCATGGTCTAGTAACATGACTTCTAGAATAGGATTACCGTACCACTCTGGTGCGGACTGTACTCTGGAAGACCTACGAGGTTCTGCAGTAACTTGATCTGAAGTTTCATGATCATCATCATTAGCTTCCTCACTAATTGGTGTAGGAATCGCTGGAACTGATTTCTGTGATGAACTACTTTCCAATTTGGGAGAAGGTACAAATTACCTTATCAAGCTCTACTTTCCTCCCAGTCACTTCTTTCAAGAGAAACTCCTTCTCTACAAAGAATCCATCTTAGCAATGAATATCTTGCCTTCGGATCTGTGATAGAAGGTGTACCCAACAGTTTCCTTTCGGTATTCTATGAAGACACACTTCTCCGATTTGGGTTCGAGCTTATCAGGTTGAAACTTTTTCACATAAGCATTGCAACCCCAAACTTTAAGAAACAACCACTTTGGTTTCTTGCCAAACCACAGTTCATAAGGCGTCGTCTCAACGGATTTTGATGGTGCCCTATTTAAAGTGAATGCAGCTGTCTCTAATGCATAACCCCAAAATGATAGTGGTAAATCGGTAAGATACATCATAGATCGCACCATATCCAATAAAGTGCGGTTACAACGTTCGTACACACCATTACGTTGTGGTGTTCCATGTGGCATGAGCTGTGAAACTATTCCACATTGTTTTAAATGAAGGCCAAACTCGTAACTCAAATATTCTCCTTTGTGATCAGATTGTAGAAACTTTATTTGCTTGTTACGATGATTCTCCACTTCACTCCGAAATTCTTTGAACTTTTCAAATGTTTCAGACTTGTGCTTCATTAAGTAGATATACTCATATCTACTCAAATTATCTGTGAAGGTCAGAAAATAACGATACCCGCCACGAGCATCAACACTCATTGGACCGCATACATCGGTATGTATTATTTCCAACAAGTCAGTAGCTCATTCCATTGTTTGGAAGAACGGAGTTTTTAGTCATCTTGCCCAAAAGGCACGGTTCGCAAGCATCAAATGATTCATAACCAAGAGATTCCAAAAATCCATCTTTATGGAGTTTCTTCATGCGCTTTACACCGATATGACCCAAACGCCAGTGCCACAAATAAGTTGCACTATCATTATCAACTTTGCATCTTTTGGCATCAATATTATGAATATGTGTATCACTACGATCGAGATCCAACAAACTATTTTCATTGGGTGTATGACCATCTAAGGTTTTATTCATGTAAACAGAACAACAATTATTCTCTGACTTTAAATGAATAATCATATTGCAAAAACATGATCAAATCATATTCATGCTCGCAAACGCCAAATAACATTTATTTAGGTTTAACACTAATCCCGAAAGTATAGGGAGTGTGCGATGATGATCATATCAATCTTGGAACCACCTTGTCACGCCCAATATGCGACCCTATCCTAAAGAGACTCGAAGGTCCCACCAAGGATAGAACCGCATATTGAGACGCTTTTGCAAGGTGGATATCATTACATCAACATTACATAATGGATGGGGATACATACAAGGAATACAAATGCCGCAAGAATACAACATTATCATACATAAGAGCATCATCCGACTAAGGATGAAACACAAACAGAAACTCAACGACATCCACCCTGCTAGCCCAGGCTGCCGACCTGGAACCTATCCCCTGATTGAACAAGAACTAGAAGAAGAACTCCAAAACAAGCAAACATCGCTCTCACGTCATGATCATCGCAAAATCTGTACCTGCAACTGTTGTTGTAGTAATCTGTGAGCCACGAGGACTCAGCAATCCCATTACCATGGGTATCAAGACTAGCAAAGCTTAATGGGAAAGGAAGGGGTAAAGTGGTAAGGTTGCAGCAGCAACTAAGCATGACATGGTGGCTAACATACGCAAATAAGAGCGAGAAGAGAATCAACGAAACGGTCGTGAAGCTAGCAATGATCAAGAAGTGATCCTGAACTCCTGCTTACGTCAAACATAACCCAAAACCGTGTTCACTTCCCAGACTCCACCGAAAAGAGACCATCACGGCTACACATGCGGTTGATGCGTTTTAATTAAGTCAAGTGTCAAGTTCTCTACAACCGGACATTAACAAATTCCCATCTGCCACATAACCGCGGGCACGTCTCTCGAAAGTTTATACCCTGCAGGGGTGTCCCAACTTAGCCCATCACAAGCTCTCACGGTCAACGAAGGATATTCCTTCTCCCAGGAAGACCCGATCAGTCTCGGAATCTCGGTTTACAAGACATTTCAATAATGGTAAAACAAAACCAGCAAAGCCGCCTGATGTGCCAACAATCCCGATCGGAGCTGCACATATCTCGTTCTCAGGGCAACACCGGATGAGACAGGCTAAGAGTAAAACCAGACCTCGAGTTTCCCCGAGGGGGCCCCGCAGGCGGCTCAGTTCGGACCAGCACTTAGAGAAGCACTGGCCCGGGGGGGCTAAAATAAAGATGACCCTCGGGTTGGCCGACCCAAGGGAAGGGTATAGGTGGTGGTGAGGCAAATGGTAAAACCAAGGTTGGGCCTTGCTGGAGGAGTTTTATTCAAAGCGAACCGTCAAGGGGGTCCCATAAATCACCCAACCGCGTAAGGAACACAAAATCAAGGAACATAACACTGGTATGACGGAAACTAGGGCGGCAAGAGTGGAACAAAACACCAGGCATAAGGCCGAGCCTTCCACCCTTTACCAAGTATATAGATGCATTAATTAAATAAGAGATATAGTGATATCCCAACCATAATCCTGTCCACCATGGAGCAATCTTCAACTTCACCTGCAACTAACAACGCTATAAGAGGGGCTGAGCAAAAGCGGTAACATAGCCAAGCAACGGTTTGCTAGGAAGGGTGAAAAGGTTAGGGGCTGACATGGCAATTTGGGGAGGCTTAAAGAACAAGTGATAGGAAGCGCAGCATAGTGATAGAATGAAGCAACTACCATAGCAATGATAGTAATGAGATCCAAGGTGACGGTCATCTTGCCTGAAATCCCTCTAGGAAGAAGAACTAGTCCATGAAGAAGATGAAGCCATGAAGACGAACCAAGCGTAGACGAACGAATCCTCACGATCGCAACGAAACAGGAACTAACAAGAAGAAGCACAACCTGAAAGAAGCAAACAACAAGGTAAACACACAACACATAGACATGGCATGACGCTCAACCAAGTATGATGCATGACAAAGCTATATGAGGCTACTCATGGCAAGAGATGATGCAAACAAAAACAACACATCAAAGCAAGTTTAAATGAGGCCGGAATCAACATATAACAATTCCGGTAAGTCCTCATATGCAAATTTCAAAATTGGCCCAGATCTGAATAAACCTTATATTCAAGTTGTTAACCAGCAAGTTAAGATGCACCAAGATGATCTACACGAAATTCTAGTCAAGTTACATACAAAGTTCGTTTAATTCGGAGCTACGGCCTAGAAGATATGAGCAAAACAAGCTAAAGATGGCATTGATGCAAAATACATTCAAACATCAAGCAAACATTCTCAAAACAAGGATTCAACATGACATGATGAAACTACATGCAATTCTAAGCAAGTTTCATATAGAGCATGCTCAAAACGGAGCAACGGTTCAACACCTACACTCGATACAAGTTTAAAGGACAAGCTGTCCAAAACAGCAACTAGGCATCTTACAAGCATCAAAATAATATGCTACAACATCTCAACATAAGAACAAAAGGCATGGACGTGAAATACAGGTAAAGCATGACAAAACATGAACACTGAGCTATCTCCAGAAAACATTATAACATGCTCAAAAGGACATGGCAAGATTGCAAATTATAACAGTTTCAGACTTAGCAGAAATAGCATCAGGTTGCAATGTTTAGAGCTATCAAACAACATGTTACATAAAGCTATCATGGAAAACCAAGGCATGGCATGCTAATACTAAAGACAAATAACAAAACTACCTTACTGATCTAATTCCAAAGATCAACAGAAAAGATTGTAGCATCCATGCAAACATGGCAAATGATATGACAGTTCCAGAATAACAGGAACAACGATAAGTAGGCATGTTGGTGAGCTTGTACAACTCACCACAGAGCATTAAATGGCATGACAAGGTGATCAGAAGTAAGGATACATGTTTATGAAGCTAATCATGGCAAGAGAAAGTTCATAGGGTGCATGGATCACTAGCAAAATACATCACAAAACTGAACTTCATGTTAATAAGCTGACAGCAACATTATTTAGCAATTTGAGAGCAATATTACAACAAGATACAACAGGCTATAAATGCAACCAATGGCATGGATGAATAGAGCATGACATGTGTAACAAAACATCCTTAGTGAACATCTCAAGATTATGGATAGAGTGACTTGTAGCAGCAAGTTTACATAGCATCATGATATAACAGAATCAGCCTAGCAAAATAGCAACAAGTACCCTACTTAACAAGCTTGATGCACCCTCTAAAAGACTCACAAAAATACATGGATTGCACCACTGTAAAGATGGCATGATGTAGCTCAAAACTCATGTAGACACCAAGCTCATAGTATGCACACACAAAATGCAATGAAAAAGAGAAAACAGCAAATTCTGTTAACAGACAACAGTTAACATCATATAGCACTCTTGCAACGATGATAATGGCATCAAGATGGACTCAAACAATCATGGCACAATGGAATGAAATGAGTAGCATCTCATGATGAACATTTTGATATATTACACGCACAAAACGGGGCAGCACACATGAAGATACGGGGTACACAAGATGCACGCGTGATGTTGAAATCTCAGGACTAGAAAATTCAACCTCGGGCGAAACAGGACGGGACCGACCAGGGGCAAAGAGATCCGGCGCGGGCGAGGCGTTTGGATGGCCGGGCGGGTGGATCTCGTCCCATCCGCCGGATCCGGCGACGGCGGCCGGAGGGCGGAGCGACGCCAGAGGACGCCGGCGAGGCGACGATGAGCACGGAAGAAGGCGGCGGTGGCGGTCGCCGGTGAGGGACAGGGCGCGGTGGCGTGACCACGGGATGGCGACGGGGGTCGGGCAAGGCGGCAACGTGGGTGGTCGAGGACGAGGCGGCGGAGGCGGGTGCCGGCGAGGCGGCGACAGACGGCGGGCGACGAGGCGGCGGAGAGGCCAGGCGGCGGCCGGCGGCGGGGCGCGGGCGGCGGCACGCGCGGGCTGGCTCGGCCCGGCGGCGGCAGGGATCCGGGCCGGGAGGGCCGCGCCTGGGCCTCACGGGCCGGCGGTGGAGAGGTGCGGTGGAGGGAAGCCGGCGGGGGAGGCGACGTGGCAGCCTCTCATTGGCCGGAGCGATGTGGCGGCGGTGGTGGACGCGTCCGACGCGGAGGTGGACATGTCCGGCGGCGGGGAGGAGCGGGGCTAGGGTTTGGACTGCACGAAAAATCGGAGGGGATCACATATTTATAGGTAGAGGGAGTTAGGAGACTCCAAATGAGGTGCGGTTTTCGCCCACACGATCGCGATCGAACGACAGAGATCATGGAGGGGGTTTGGAGGGGCTCATGGGCTGTGGTGAAGAGGGGATGGGCTGCAAAGAGCGAGGGGTTACGGGCTACACGGTTAACCGTTGGGGCATCAAACGACCTCCAAATGGAACGAAATTTGACGGGCGGTCTACCGGTGATATATAAAGGCCACTCGACAAATCTCGGCCCATTCCAAGAACGTTTTTCTCCCGCTCATGAAGCACGGTCTGAGAGGGGCGAAGGGCGCGTGCGAGTGTGGTCGGGCTCAGAACGGACAACAGAGAGAACCGGCGGAACCCGAACGGATGCAAGTTTTGAAAAGCATGCAGATGAAATGCACATGATGACATGGCAAAATGCAACAAGCAAGCAACTGACATGACAACAACGACGAATAAACGGAAGACACCTGACGCATCGAATCCGGGGCGTTACAACTCTCCTCCACTAACAAGAGATCTCGTCCCGAGATCTTAGGAATGAGACAGAAGAGAAAGTGGATGAGGTGAAATAAGAACGCAAGAGAAGAAGCAAAGAATCGAGAGCACTCGAGAAGAAGAGAGGAACAACGGGAATGACGAGAATCGAAAGCTCACGGAATCAGATAGACTCTGAAGCCACTCTGGTTAGAACGAGATAAGAAACGAATAAGACTGAAAGGATTTAGGCAGCACTTCGGCTGAAACATGGAGGAATAGAACACGAGCTTGAGAGGATGGAATGATACTTGATGAAGACACGACACAAAACCTCCGGAAAGAATTGAAAGAGTTGAATGAAAAGAACGAAGAAGAAAATGACAACTTGTGCCATGAATGAAATTGAAAGCATCTTTAGAAGGAAGGTTTAAACGGAGTTGTTGAGAAAATCAACAACGAAAAGAACAAGCTTGATGTGGAATTATCAAAAACATCTCAAAACTTGAGGTGAAATTTATACCACGACCAATGTCTAAATAGTTGAGAAGAACGAAGAAATGTAAAACTCCACTTCAAAAGAAATCGGAGAATTATTTGCACTTCGAGACGCGAGAGGAACGATACTTGTACTCCTCCAACAAAATCTTGATGAACTCTTGAAGAATGAATTAAATCATGAAGAACCACCATGAAGAACTCCGGTGACAAAAAGATGATGAGACGGAATGAAGGATGAAAGAATAAGATTAAAGCTTGCGGTGATTTAGATGGAGATTCCGACGAAATGGCCTAGGAAATTTGAACTCCGGAAAAGAAAAGATGAAAACACTTGAAACTAGAATTTATTCATCAAGAACAAACTCCGAAGGAAGGGATTAATCACTTGGATGAAATAAGAATAAGATTTATTGTATGCTTATCCTTTATCAAATTTAATTGATGATAAAAGAATTTTGCATACTACTTATTCTTGTTGAAAAGGATTAAGGGGGGGGGGGGGTATAGCACAAACTTGAGAAAGTCTTCATGAACCACCGGTAGGATTGAAAAGAACGAATGAATTAAAATGATAATCAAAGGAAAAAGAATCTTGAATGAACCACCGTAAGAATTCGAAAATGACTGATGAAAGAGAATGAATCACCGGGAAGAATTAGAAGAACCAATATGCTAGGGGAATTTAGATGCAAAAGAACAAAGAGATCATGAGCTGATTAAAGAACACTTGAACGAAGCACCGGGATAATTGGATAATGTTAGCTGAAATGTGAGGACGAAGAATTCTTCTGGAACGATGGCCTCCGGAGAAAAGAAACGGGAAAACAACTCCTGACATACTCCGGATGGGTAGGAAAAGGAATATCTGACAAATGGAATAATTTGCAAGGATAACATGAAGCTGGAACCACGAAACTTCGAGAGAACAGACAAGATTTAAGAGAAATTCTTCTTCGGTCTTCAAAAGTAGACAAGAAACACCACCAAAATTACTAAGATACTCCGGGAGAATGGAAAGCAAAAAGGTTGAGCCAACAATGAAAGGAATTTGAAAATGATCTTGGAGAAGGCGTGTGACTGATGGCATCCATTCTTACGTCATACTTGAAAAGAATTTGAGAATAACTCCGGAATAATTAAAAGAGTCAGGTAAAATCCTGGGAAAAGACATGTGGGTTAGGGCCCACTGAAGAGAAAGCACCATTGAAAATGATTGTTGAAGATATAGATGATGCACCGGAACAATTGAAATATTTGAATGAGGTGACAACCTCGAATTAATTCGAACACAAACGAATCTCCTGAGATGTCTTGAGCACTTCGGAAGGATAAACTGGCGAGAGGCGAACGAGCAGGGGAAACACTTGATCCAAGGAAAAGAATATGATCAACCAAAAAACTTGAATTGAGTCCAGCGGAGAAGAAAAAGAGCTGAAGAATGTCCACCGAGACAAGAATTCACCAGTTGAAATGATTGAGGGAAGACTGAAGAGGCTCCGTACGAATGAAAGTTGATGGTCGAAACAGACTCAAGCTCCGGGAAGAAAAGGGTGGAAGGGCGGGAAAAACAAAGGGTGACTTGGAAGGTAGAACCGACGAATAACTTGAAGAGTTGAAATAATTGAGAAAGAATGCAGAGACTTCGCACGAGTAGGATGGAGACTCGATTACGGACTCCGGCTCCAAGAAGAAAAAGGGGTGGGCGGGTGGGAAAAAGAAAACAACTGAGGATTGAACTTGGCAAAGATGAAGAGGCTCGAGTCAACTTGACGAGAAATGCACCGGATAAAAAGAGCTGAGGAACAATGATCGAAAAACCAACTGCCTGATCCTAAAGAAAGTTTGAAAGGGAAGAGGAGTAATTCAAAACACCTACGTCAAGATTCCTCACCAGAGCGACGAAGAGGCTGAGGAGTAAAAAGAATTCCTACTCTCCGATATAACTAAACTCCGAAAACGGTTTTCTTCTAGACTCAACAACGGCCAAGCTACTCGATCAAACAAGGGGGGCTCCTAAGGTCGGTCGAGGCTCTGATACCAACTTGTCACGCCCAATATGCGACCCTATCCTAAAGAGACTCGAAGGTCCCACCAAGGATAGAACCGCATATTGAGACGCTTTTGCAAGGTGGATATCATTACATCAACATTACATAATGGATGGGGATACATACAAGGAATACAAATGCCGCAAGAATACAACATTATCATACATAAGAGCATCATCCGACTAAGGATGAAACACAAACAGAAACTCAACGACATCCACCCTGCTAGCCCAGGCTGCCGACCTGGAACCTATCCCCTGATTGAACAAGAACTAGAAGAAGAACTCCAAAACAAGCAAACATCGCTCTCACGTCATGATCATCGCAAAATCTGTACCTGCAACTGTTGTTGTAGTAATCTGTGAGCCACGAGGACTCAGCAATCCCATTACCATGGGTATCAAGACTAGCAAAGCTTAATGGGAAAGGAAGGGGTAAAGTGGTAAGGTTGCAGCAGCGACTAAGCATGACATGGTGGCTAACATACGCAAATAAGAGCGAGAAGAGAATCAACGAAACGGTCGTGAAGCTAGCAATGATCAAGAAGTGATCCTGAACTCCTGCTTACGTCAAACATAACCCAAAACCGTGTTCACTTCCCAGACTCCGCCGAAAAGAGACCATCACGGCTACACATGCGGTTGATGCATTTTAATTAAGTCAAGTGTCAAGTTCTCTACAATCGGACATTAACAAATTCCCATCTACCACATAACCGCGGGCACGTCTCTCGAAAGTTTATACCCTGCAGGGGTGTCCCAACTTAGCCCATCACAAGCTCTCACGGTCAACGAAGAATATTCCTTCTCCCAGGAAGACCCGATCAGTCTCGGAATCCCAGTTTACAAGACATTTCAACAATGGTAAAATAAAACCAGCAAAGCCGCCCGATGTGCCGACAATACCGATAGGAGGTGCACATATCTTGTTCTCAGGGCAACACCGGATGAGACAGGCTACGAGTAAAACCAGACCTCGAGTTCCCCCGAGGGGGCCCCACAGGCGGCTCGATTCAGACCAGCACTTAGAGAAGCACTGGCCCCGGGGGGGGGGGGGGGGAGGGCTAAAATAAATATGACCCTCGGGTTGGCCGACCCAAGGGAAGGGTATAGGTGGTGGTGAGGCAAATGGTAAAACCAAGGTTGGGCCTTGCTGGAGGAGTTTTATTCAAAGCGAACTATCAAGGGGGTCCAATAAATCACCCAACCGCGTAAGGAACGCAAAATCAAGGAACATAACACCGGTATGACGGAAACTTGGGCAGCAAGAGTGGAACAAAACACCAGGCATAAGGCCGAGCCTTCCACCCTTTACGAAGTATATAGATGCATTAATTAAATAAGAGATATTGTGATATCCCAACACTACAAAAAAAATACACTTCCGTGATGATACGTGTTTGTCACAGTAGGTCGCGTTTTTTGTCATGCGTGTACATCCATGACAAATTTATGACAGAATCAAGATAGTCATACCTGTGCTGTCGTAGAAGTGTTCCATGACATTACCAAAATTATCATCACGGAAGTGTCCACTTCCATGACGATAAATCACGCGTCACAGAAGTGCTTTTGTCAAGGGTGACCGACACGTGGCATCCACCGTAACGGAACACCGTTAAGCTATCGGGTCGGGTTTTGGATCCGATAACCCGTTAACAGCCCTGACCAATGGGGATTTTCCACGTGTAAAATCAGCATTGGCTGGAGGAAACACGTGTCGGCTCACCGTTGGGACAGATGTCATCCGCTCATTGGACCGAAGGCGCCTATGATACGGCGAAACGTGGCACGACCCAACAGAGGCCCATTCCTATGAAAAGGCCGGCCCATTTGACTTGGTCAAAAGGTGGCGGGCCAGCCCACGGAAAGCCTGTTAACGGCCTATTCGCATATAGCCCATTTACAGCCCGCTAACCCAGGGCCCATTACGCCCTATCCGAATTAGGCCCAGTAGCATCATATGGGCCGTCCAATATGATTCGGCCCGTTTTAACTTTTGGCCCATGTGTGGCCCATGACTTCTTTCGGCCCATATGAGGACCATTGTAACTCTTGGCCCATTAACGGCCTGTGGTGAAACTGGCCCGTAATGAACAGTGTATCACTTTATACCCATTAACGGCCCGTTATTCCATTGGGCCGTTTCCAACCCAAGTTATCTTTCGGCCTTCTCAGGGCCCATTGATTCTTGGGCTCACTTGCAGCATTCGGTAACATACGACCCGTTACTCTCATTTTCTGCTTGTGGGCCAAATTCAGTCCGTCGTTACAGTCGGCCCGTTTGCGGACCGTTAATATGTTGGGCCGTTTTCATGTCAAAAAAAACCCGATGGGCTGTTTTCATAGAGTTATCAAATACGGCCTATTAACGGCCCGTTATGGTCCACGAATAATATGGCCCATGATTGGCGAAATGATGATACGCCCCGTAGAAGGCCCATGGATCCTACGGCCCGTATGAGGCCCATGGATAGTACGACCCGTAGAAGGCCCATGGATCGTACGACCCATAGAAGGCCCATGGACCCTACGGCCCGTAGAAGGCCCATTGATCCCTAAGGCCCGTATAGAAGGCTGATGGATCCTACGGCCCGTATAGAAGGCCAATGGTCCTACGGCCGAACAAAGGCCCATGGATCATACGGCCTGCAGGAGGCCCATGGTTACAACAGTCCGTGTGTTGCCATGATTATTTTGGCCTAGTTACCAAAAATAGGCTATTGTGGCCACTAGAAAAACACAGAAAAGAACTGCAGTGACTACAAGCAAACAACTAAACAAGACAATAAGGAAATAAATAAGCAAGCAATTAAGGCTAGCCTATTACCGCTATTACACATATTACATCCACTAGGCATCAAAGTTCGCCACCAGTGCAAATATAGGGAACAAAGCAGCATATTACATACACTGGCCGTCAAAATTGGCCACCAGTGCAAATAAACGCGGCAGCAAAACAAGAGCATAACTGAAACAACTTCAGAAGAGCTCAAGAAACGTTATCCTGGGTATCCATCATGCTGGCAATAAGCTTAGCAAGCTGATTAGCTTTGTCCTGTTTGGCGCTAAAATCCTCCAACGCTTGCTATTGCACCAGAAATTATGCATCTGAATGCTCCAGGGACTTCCGCAGTCCTTCCACTTCTTGTCACAGCACACCTGATTGATGTCTTTCAGCTTGTAGTTGAGACTCAAGAAACCGAACTGATTCAGACAGTGAGTTTGAATAGCTTGTGCAAGCGGTAGTGGCCAGTAACTCGAACACTAAACCAAGACAGGACTTTGGGGTTGTCTCGCTGTCTTCAAGATAGTCTTCCTTAGCTGTTTTATCAGCTTTGTTGGAGACTAACAAGGATGTGTCACTATCCTGAACCTTATCTACATTACTTCCTTTACCATTACTTAATAAGGCACTCTTCCCCAATATTCTGTCAGCATTCTAAAAGAAGAAACAAGCAGACACATAACAAGTTTAGCATGTACTAGTATATGAAACTCATTTCGGTGAACCAGTTCATTAGTAAGGTAGACAGGATTAAACTACAAAGTCTTCTATTGCCAAGTACTAGTACATAATAAAAGCATCAAACAAACATATATCTATGTCCTATGGTCACTCCATTGTCTTGCCAAATCAAAATAGAGACATGGTTCAAATCATATCAGTTCAAGACAAAGCAGCAGTGAAAGAATACAAAGCATGGGAAACTACACGGCAGAACAAGATTTCAGATGGGTACCACGGGTCTACATGTACAACAACACTATTGGCTCTGTTGTGATGCTAGTAATGTGCATGATATGAAAGTCAACTGCATACACAATTGAAATTGAAATCAAAAGAGCTATTGACAAGAGCAAACCTGTTAAAGAAACATGCGTGAACATACCTGCCGTGCCATTGGAGTTTCGATTGGATCCTTCAATTTAAAAATAAGTTTGTATGAGTAAATACAATGATACAAGAGCAAAGCAATCATAGTTAAAAAAGGCATGCCTAAGCAAGCGCTTAAGTGCGCCTAGGCTCTAGGCGTTGGCAAAACGCATTGCGCATAACTACGCTTAATATGTGCATAACTGCGCATAAGCATGCGATTTGGTCAGTAAAGTGCAAGGCGGTGGCAAAACACACAATTAACGCCTAGCGCTTTTTTGAACTATGATAGCAATGGAATCTTAAATTAGAACAGTTGTTCTTCAGGTTTAGGCACTTGTTCTACATGAACAGAGTACAGTAAGATGCAAGAATATAATACTTAAAAATACAAAATGAGCTCATAGACCTTACCACATTCTTGGTTCGGGACCAGTACAGAACAAGGCGTTCCCAGTCATCGTCCAGTAAATGTGTCTCAGGAGAACATAAGGGAATTTGATGAGTTTCTTTGCCGGTGAAGTACGTTTCTTCAGGTAATTCCGATACTGCCACCAAGCATTCTTGAAGATAGCAGAGGTATTAGCACAGGTTACCTCATCCTGAGTTTCCAAATCGGTCCTTCTCTATAGAGAAAAATGGGAAAATTTGTTGTATTATAACCATCATGGAGGTAGGATGTATGGGATGAAGCAAAGTAATTGCTTTGAATAACATTACTTACACATAACTCCTGGACAAACACCTGCAACTGGCATTTTCCTTCATCTTCAGTATAATATTTCCAAGATGGAAAGATACGCGCACACGATTTAACAACATCAAATGCGATAGATGCTAAACTACGACTGGCTGGTTGTGCTTCCTCCATAGGAATAGGCGTACTAACTGGTGGAGTTGGGGTTCGCCGTGATAGTACTGGCCCTTTGGGCACTGGAGCTGCCTTACTAACTACTCTTGTTTGGGAGCTCTGTGGTGGAGATGATGTTGTGTCAACAGGAACTGGGTTACTATCGGCTGGGGTTGGGGTTAGATTGGGTGAAGCTGGTTCTCTGTCCATCACAGTAGGGGTACAATCTGCGAGAGTTTGGGTTATGTGTGGTAGGGCTGGTTCTTGTGCATGTACAACCGGGGTGCTATCTCCACCAATAGGTAGCACTGTTTTATTTGAAGACCGTGTTTTTATTCCGCTAGATACTGGCATCACCCGCTCCAATTCAAATGGCTGATAAACAGGAAACATAGTTGAATGTACAGACATTGTATGAGAGACAGATGCAATAGATAGTGTGGAAAAAGAGGGCATGAAATAGTTGACATGTATATTGTTTAACTAAAACGGATAGCATGACATAGTTTCACATATATGATGTCTATCTAAACTGGATAGCATAGCATAACATAATTCAAAGATATGATGAATAACTAAACAGATCGCATGACATAATTCACCTACATGTTATCTAAGTAATCAGGATCACATCATTTAATTCACATATGTGATTTATATGCTAAACAGAGGGCATTCAATATGATGTCTGAACTAAGAACATGGTGTTGAATATTGTGTATATGATGTCTAAACTATGCAATGCAAGACACCGTATGCATGATATGAGCAGTATAACCGTGCCAAGTTAGAGCATACACCTTAGTAGGGGAATAGGACTGGTCATCTGTCTCTGAATCCGTCTCTGAGGAGCTATCGGGACCCAACAAGAGATCTGCTTCGACAAGTAGCACTGTCTGCTCTGAAGGCCTTGTTTCCACTCCAGATTTTTCCATCTCCCACCCAAATGGTTGATTCACAGGAAGAGTAGTTTAATGTACAAACATTGTCGACAAATGGAAATGTAATGAAGAAAAGGATGGGCAAGATATCATTCAAATATATGATGCCTGGTTAAACAGGATGGCATTGCACATTTCACATATATTATGGCTGGCTAAAAGACATGAGACTGCATAATTCCCATATATGATATAGAAACTAAACAGGTGGCATTACAGAACATGTCTAAACTAAGCAGATGACATATATGATGTCAAAAGTAGGCACTGCAAGGCAACATATGCATGATATGACTAACATCATCATGCCAAGGTAGAGCAAACACCTTGGGGGGTAAATAGGAGTGGTGGTGTCTTAATCCGCCTCAAAATAGATATCTTCCTCTGGATTACAATCTGGAGAGAGGTGGGGAGGGTTTGCCATTGAACCCACCATGGAGCGATGTCTGCATGACATTGTATTGCCGCGCAAAACTCTTCTCTTTTTCTCTACATGTTTAGCATGACTGTGTACAATATCTGACATGCATACGAAAAATATGGTGAGATTATGTAAGGAGAGCATGCAGAAATTTAGAGTGATGGTAACTACCAGTGGATGGATACAAAAATAATGATAGAGGGCTGATGATTGCTTTAAATTAATAAAAAGACAGATGATGATTGCTTTACTATTTGTTTCCCACCCAAGATGAACAACATAGGCCTACCCTAGGTGAACCAGATATTAGACAGACATACTATTCGTTGCTGCCTTGATATGTGCCCCACAACTAATTTATAACTCAAGTTTGAACATGAATTTGGACCTGAGTTAGGAGTCCAAGAGCTGAACAGGACGATAAAGTAGCAGGTAAGTTTAAGCAATGCATAACATAAGCAGAAACAAAAGAGTGCGACCTCTCTTGTGGACCCGTGTACTCCTCAGGTTCATCTACTGAGTCGATGATGGTGATGCCGTTGGGGTGCGTGCCGATGGCAGGGAAGGAGATCTGAGGCGGCGAAAGACGGTCAAGAGTCGTGATGTCTCGTTTGGTGGATGCTTCTGCCGATGGAGCAGCTCAGGTGAGGTGGACGACGTCACGGCAGGAGTAGGACAAACCACACAAAGTTCCCTTCGACACGTACCTGTAACTGGAGTAATTCTGTAAGGGCTCATTTGGCTTGCATGATTCTTAAAACGCAGGGATAGGAAAAACACTGAAACAGGATGGGAAAATGCACATGGTAAACAGAGCATTTGTAAACACAGGATTTCTGTCAACTTGGGTGTTTGGTTTACAAGAATTGGAAGAGCAGAGGAATGCAAATAAACATGGCCAAAATAAAGAGAAACCATATGAAAGCGTGTACAGTTAGAATGTTATTCGGGCACTAATGCACTTGGTCTTGTTTTCATGCATAGGATTTTTAAAAGTAGGTCCAGGTGGATGTTTTGCTTCATTCCTTTCAAAAAAATGCATGAATAATTGAATAGTAGAGTGCCATTGGAAAATTCCCTATTGCTATGTTTTTCCGTTGAACCAAAATAGCCCTAATGGATCGACATGAATGTATAGTAATAAGTGATGTAACAAGTGTACAACCTCTTTGCCGTAGCCGTGTCGACCTCGGCATCATTGGGTTGGTCGCTGAAGCAGTTGAGGCAGAGGTGGCTGTCGGAAGTGTGGAGGAAGATCTGAGGAATCTGTAGACGGCGTCCAGGGCACTGCTCTGTTGTGATGGATCTTTTTGTCGTTGGAGCAGCTCCGGTGAGCCGTAAGACGTCAAGGCTGAAGTAGCACAAGACAGACATCGTCAATCTCAAGTGGGATTCTAATAGCATCTCCAATAGATGATGAAAAATGGATGTAAAATTAACATCACCAAAAACCACTTGACTACAACAGATGAGGTAAAAACTGTTGACTCTAAACTTAACTGTCGAAATTGAAACTTACTATGGAATCTGAATGCTACTGTCGAAACTGAAGCAATGGTAGCAGAGAGGCACTTGACATGTAGTTTAGGGAGGGCCTGCAGTTCATCTTCAACATGCACACCCCTGAGCCGCTTGCCACCACCGGCCGAACCGCCGGCCCCAGTGCCACCTCGCCGCCCCGAAACAACTCGCCACCGCCGCCCCGGCCAGCCCTCTAGCCCCCCACCCTGAACCCTAAGATAGATAGTGGGGTACCTCTCCGGCGAGCCCCCGTCCCCACTGCGGGTGGTTCTTCCTTAACTCCGGCAAGCCCCCCCCCCCCCCAACCTCTAAAAATCGACTGACCCAAAAGTCGATTCAGTCGACTGAAGTGTGGCTTAATCGGAGCAGAGCAGCAGCATGAGCGAGGGGAAGAGCAGCAGCAGCAGCAGCTGGGCGAGCGAGCGATCGAGCGAGAGCCGGAGCAGCAGCAGTGCGAGCGAGCGAGCGAGAGCCAGAGCAGCAGCAGCAGATCCAGCTGGTATGGACGCCACCGCCGAAGGGGCCTCGCACTGAGGGAGAGCCGCCGTGGACATGTCGCCCGTGGCGCTGGCTTCAAGGTAGCTACTCCATGGGGGTGCGGGATGGAGCACCGTCGGCGCCGGGAGGTCGAGTTAAGGAGAAGGTGTGATGCAATGAGTGTACAACCTCTTTGGTGGCGTCGAGTAGGCCTCGGCTTCGTCCGAGGAGTCGGTGAGGATGCTGCGGTTCCGGTGGAGCAGGTTAAGGCGGCGTTGTGGGGATGGAGCAGCCGCGATAGACGAGGCGATCGTCGGAGCAGCTCCTTGGAGGTGGAGGGCAGGGCAGCTGAACCAGCGGGACGGCGATATGGACGACGGATCCTCATCCGGGGAGGTGGACGAGGGACATCGATCTGTTGTGGTGGACAACGTCGTCGGGGAAGAGGCTCCGGCTGGGCAGCGGTGACGTGGCGGACGGAGGAGGGTGGGGTTTTGCGGCTGGAGCGGAGAGGTTATGGCGGCCTGGGATTTCGAATGACGAAAAGGGGGCGATGGGAGGGGGTGAAGCATGACTTAGGGACGCGCTTGTCCAAAATGTAGGGTGTGTTACAAAAGTACCCCCAACCGATTTGAACTAGCGGCCCTTTCGGCTCAGGGTTAGAAGGGGGATTTCGCGTGTCGGGATTTGGCGGCTGGAGGGAGTTTTTGCGCGTGTTGTAATTTCGGGATAGCAAGGCGCGGGTTGTGAAGGCGCCAGTTTTGGGAGCACGATATCTGAATTCTCGGGATATAACAAGACGCGGGTTGAATTTTAGGGACAAGCCTAACATGTAGTAATATTGTACTTGTACGTTCCAAATCAATTCGCACTTCCCTCAACCAAAAAGAAAACGAAAAAAATAAAACTATTCACACCACACAAAGAGAGAGTCTTGCCCCATTTTACTATACAAATGCTATTCAAAGCTACTCCCTCCTTCCATCTATATAGGGCCTAATGCGTTTTTCGATGCTAACTTTGACCAAATATTAGAGCAATGATATATGACATGCAACTTACACAAAGCACACTGCTAACTTCGTCTGTGAAAGGTTCTTTCAATGATATAATTTTCACATTGTGCATGTCATGTACTATTAATCTTGTCAATAGTCAAAGGCGGTCTTAAAAATCTCATTACGCCCTATATAGATGGAAGGAGGGAGTATGAATCCATGTTATGTCTGATTAATTTTTTCGCTTGCTGTATAATGCATGTAACCTACTCATACCAACATTTTAGTGCATTCCAAATGTCTATACTACTGCTGCAATTCAAACTAAATTTGAATTCGTTTCTCTATTTCAATAAGAATCTACAATCATGATTGTTGCCAACTTCAACCATCATTCGTGTATTACCTTAATAACACACCACATGATTACTATAGAGATAGATATGAACTATGTGTACTACATGAACTCGAATTCTATTTTTTGAATACACTTGATGTTGATTCCAAATAATAGTACATTTGATGTACTAACTATATATTCATAATCTAAACCATGTTCCATACGTACACCGTGTTTATCACACAAAGTATAGTGCCCCTCCCCCTACATTATGACAAGTATTTAGACCTGAGTTGCAAAAGCCACACATTAGCCCAAATTATAATCAATGTTCTACATTATGATATCTTCTTCAAGTATCTGTATCCACCTTTTTATAATGAATTATGATCTTTTTTCGTCTTTTACACCTTCACGATCCTCTTCTATTTGTAGCTAGCTAGCTATAACTTTCTATCGTGCATGCACACGCCTGCCCCCCTCACACACCCTTAGCGTCCCCTCCATCATGCACGTTCATTATTTTTCTTTAGGTCGTCCACCAGCGATGTGTGTAGGCCCCCGACTCCTTCTTTCTGGCACACACCAGTCGATATACCTCTCTAGCCAAGTGTGCCTACAACAAACACATATATACTTCCCCTCTTCTCTTCTCACCGTCCATGCCCCCATATGTCCAATACGATTCCACACAGGTGCACACTCCCGCCCCTCTTTTCATTAGTCACATGCTCGCACACTCCTCCCCCCTCGACATGGTAGGCCTCTCGCACCACCTCCTAGCCACACTCTCTCCCCCTGTCTGCCTCTCCGGACCTTATTTGCTTCTAACACATGCAGGCGTGTATATGAACTGATCTCCCTACATATAGCCAGGTCGACTATAATTCGTTTTCACCAAGCACCGATACACTTACCTCGCTAGTTATGTCTCTCCTTTTCTCGGACACACGATGGTTGATCTTCCTATGTAGTTACGCATGCTTACCACAACCATATCTTCTCCCCTCATCATCCTTGAATACCTCCCGACCCGTCTCTCACACGCACGTGCATAGACAGACAGACATCCCCCGCCCTCTCTTATTGATATTGCACTCATACCCTCCGTTTGTCTAGCAGGCCTCTCCCACCATTTGTGAGACGCCACTCCACCACCAACCCTCCGACACTCTACCTTTGTCTTTTTCCCAACCTTATTCCTCTGCTACACATATCCATGGATGTCGATCGATCTCCCTCAATACATAGCTAGGTCTCTCTCCTTCCCCAGACATATACTAGTCGACCGGTCTCTACCCCCCCCCCCCACACACACCGATAGTCGAACGTTGTAGGTAGGTATCCATGCCACGGAGAAGAACTGCACCTCTACCCTCTCAAATTCCAGTAGGCCAGCCGCCCTGTATCTTTGACGTGGGCAAACACAAATTCGATGGCACTCTTTATCGATCGTGCAGCCACACACTTCATCCCTGTTTTCAATTCTATCGATATCTCACGTCCATGACGCCGTTTCACACACATTGCATATGTTACGTTTTTCTGATTGAGATATCATCAACACATTGCCTCTGTTTCGCACAAACCATCTCTCTCACACCCACCCACGTATGTACATGCACCTAAAGAAGAAGTGCACGCAGGACGCATGTACTCACGTCTCGTTCCCGGCCACACCCGCGCGGGTACACGGTTGAGTTCATTTCTGTACGAAAAGGCAGCCCACGTGATAATTTGACGCGTGTAGCGGTTGTTTACTCAAAGGAGGGTCGGGTACCACGCCTAGAATATAAAACGATTGCCGTGGGGAAAATGGAAAAATGGGTTTGTCTCTCGTGAGTCTCGTCACACAATCTCACACAAGGCCGCCGTGGCCTCTCTCTCTCAGCGTTGGTCAGTGATCAAGCCGCATCCCGTCTGCCGATGGAAAGGGAGGATGTGCATCGTCTCTCCATTCGACGGCGTTGAGGCAGCTCGTCCCGATCTGCGGTACCCGCCGTTCTCTCTGACCAAGCTCCGGCGCGGTAGGGCCTTCGCCACTTGCTCACTGCCGCAGTATGGGCGGATCCCGGCCGCCGGCGCCCTCCTAGTAACATCCCGACGACCCTCAGGTACAGCTTCCTCCGGCCTTGCTCCACTACCCATCTTCCCACGTTGCTGCATGTGGATCTTCTTTAGTTGTTTGCTTAAATCGTATCTCGGCCGGCGTACTTTCCATCTTGCAATCTCGTCCTCAAACCATTTTTGATAAACCACCATGTGCTATCTTTCCCTTTTTACATGGAACATGCTTCTTTTTTGTCGGCGTATGTGTCTTCAACTCGTGTTATTGGGCAGTAATTGTTTCCTTTCAACCTCCTTTTGCAAACAGGGCTATCCATTTTCACCTCGTTGCTATTGCGACCTTTTGGTGAGCTGCACAAATCACTTTTTTGAAGAGTGTTTTGTGCAGTTCCGCCAAAATGTCACACGGACAACGTTTTTACATTTCTGTGGGACTACGGAAAGGGAGATTGGTTTTGCTATCCTCCTCATCTAACTTCGTGCCTAATCTTCTCCAACAAGAAGTTAGTCCTAAAGAGAGATCGTAGAGGTGATCGGCTTCTATTTATTTGTGTTATGTTTCATCATCTAGTTCCACTATTATTGTAATCACACTGACTGGATGTCTTTGCAAATAGGGATGGTCCGCCCGATTTTAGTGGAGCTGCACAAAATGATCGGATTGTGGTGTCCTTCATACACCTCTTTTTTGGCTACAGAGCTGGGTGAAACTAGCTGCCAATCAATGAACACCGTGCCAAGGAAATGGAGCCATGCCTACGAACAGCATCGATCAATTATATTTTTTTATTTATTTGTACACCTTCTCACAACTTTGTCTTCAGTTATGATGTGAATATTGGCTCTGATCTGCGAACCATTGAGATGCATTAGCCATGGTAGTTTCATTTGTATTTGATGGAATGTTGTAACGAGATAATCTCGAGGCAAGACACATGAACCCTAAGTTGAAACCTTTTTTTTTCTGCGGGAACCAAAGTTGAAACCTTCATAGCATCACAGTACAATTTCATCAAAATTATGTGTACATATAAACAAAGGACGCCGATAACTGCCACACGTGTGGTATATTCGACATGCGCCCACACACCGTGTGTGGTGTGAGCAGGAGGCAGCCCACACGGGTTGTGTGTGGGCAGGTATTAGAATTGCCCACACGTGTGGGCGCGGCTACTTTGTGCCACACGCCAACATGTACTACTCATCTCCACCCCGAGCGTGTGGCACGAAGCAGAAATGCCCACACGTCCTGACGCAGCTACGTTAGGTGCACCACGGGATGACGTTTTAGTTGCCATCCTGGTTGGCAAATGTAGTTATCCGGGATGACAAGTGTAGTTGTAAAAATATGACAACTCTATCTGTTTTGCTTAACTATAGTTGCCATGTCTAATTATCTGGTTGCCATGTATGCGCAACTGCAGTTGTCGTGTAGTAGTTGCCATGTATTGTTAATCACAGTTTCCATGTGTGTTTATATGGTTGCCACGTACGCGCAACTGCAGTTGCCATCTAGCAAAGAATCACAGTTGCCATGTGTGTTTATCAAGTTGCCACGTTCGCCTACTGCAGTTGCCATCCACAACGTAGGAGTGTCGTGTGGGCGAAAAGCAGTTCGCCCACACACACATGAAGTAGGTGGCTGGCTGTGTGGACAGAAACTAGTTCGCCCACACAGCGCAGCTAGCAAACAGCATGGTGCGAGTGTGTGGGCAAACTCTCCAATGCCCACACACTAGCCTCGTCCTACGTGGCACACCAAATCCACCTTTTTGTGTCAAGATTCGTGCAAAAAACACTGGACGACCATCGAGGCATGTGAGCGAGTTGGGGAACGCCCAGACGTGTGGGCGTTAGTGTTTTCGTAAACAAATCCTGAAGGATTGATAGCAATGCCAGAAACAATTCAACTTCGTTTCGCCGACATGTTGGACATTCTTCATCTGGCTCCACTTGCCATGTAGCAATATTGAGTGCACAACACAACTTCAGGGAAAGATTCACCCCAGTCATTGCGCCGTAGTAGTAATGACTAGTGAGCAGTCAAATCACAGAGCCCCACCTTCGCCACAGTAAGTTGCTCAGACGAAGAAACCATCATTTCTCTGTTCCTTGAATCTGCTGGTACTCCCGTATTCCCACAATAAATTTGCTCGGGCGAATCAACCATCACTATATCCGCTCACGTGTGATGACCACAGGAGCTATCCATTCAGATTGCATGTTAAAAAAAATAAAGGTCGATAACTAATGCAGCAAACTTTCAAAAAAAAAACTAATGCGGCACCTCGGGCCAACGTGGCCAGATAGCATTTTGCACGAGAAATTACACACCATGTTTCGTTGACATGTGGTCCCGTTCCAACATATCAGTGAGACAACAACGAGTAGTAGGAGTATTTCCGAACCGACGTGTAGGCCGGGGCGCCCCTTCATGAACCGTAGCAAAATGGCAACCGTCCACCGACTCTTCGCCTTTCCCTCTCGATTTGGAACTGCTATCGCACACTCTTCCTCTCCCTCCTCCATTTTCCTTCAGCCCTTCACGCTTTCTTCTGCCATTGTTCGATCGTCTTCTCCATGGAGGGAACAGGACGGAAACGACCCCGTTATTCTTGCCCCGATCTGAAAGATGATGTGGTGGAGGAACTCATTGATCGGTGCGACGTCATCACCTCGGCTAGCATGGCAGGTTCGTTCAAGCCCATTCTTGACTCTACTAATAACATCATTACAAGGAACCCAAGAGTCAAGGAACGGTTTGATCTCCCCTATCTTCTTCGCCGTGACCCTGATGACTGGCGCCGTCACGACGGAGGCCTCGCCCTGTGCAAGTTGATGCCGCTTGATAATGATACGTATGATGTTAAGATGCCATCGCTTGAGGGCAAGGCCTGGGCAGGCGCAAATGGAGATTGGGTTGTTTACATTGGGTCCAACTGCGAGTGGGAACTTGTGAATGTGTACACTCGTGACCGGGTTCCACTTCCAAAAATCTCGGCAGACTTCCCAGAGGTTGAGCACACCAGTATTGTACGCATGTTCAAATACAATCATGGTGACTGTCTTCTATGGAAGATAGCAATTTCTCGAGTTCCCACCCGCTCTTGGAATTACAACAACTATGAAGTTGTTGCTATCTTCGACAAGCTTGTTACCGTCGTTGCTGGTTTGACTCGATGGACATTGCTCAAAAATCAGTTTCTGTACACGGATGAGTACTGTGATGCAATTGAATACGAGGGCCTTGTGTTTGCTGCCACCACTCGTGGCACTTTTTTTGCATGGAATCGTTATGATTTTGGTACGTTTGTCTTCCACCGTAATTATAATTGTTTCATCCACATGCATGCAGGTTAGCAAGTTTCCCTTTACTAATTAACCTTCTTCTTGTGTTTCCAAGGTCCTGTGAAAATTCCACCACCTATACTTGAAAATTTTTATAACCAAGGGGGAGATGACGATGGTGATGATCACGAGCATGAGGACGATCAGCGCCCATATACTCATTGGCGCCTGGCAACTAATTCCGATGGATCACCTCTTCTCATGTGTATACAGCCCACTGATGATGTTACTGCTAAGGAAGCAGGTGTAGTCTCCCATGGTCGCACTCTCCGGACCTATTCCAACACCCGTTGCATGGTATTCGGGATGGATACTAGTGTGCTAGCGCCAACTCCTTCTCCCTGGTACAGAATTGATAGTCTTGGAGAAAACTCGCTCTTCCTTGGACAAAACTATCTGATGATGGTGAAAGGCGATCCAAATGCTATTGACACAACGTTACTAGCACCATTTATGAGAAGCAACTGTGTCTATACCTCGAACATTAGCGTGGTTCCCTACCCTGGTACTGATATAGTAGGTCGCTTCAGCCTGGATGATCAGTCCTGCGTTGGTCTCGAGATCGACAATAGATGCCCCGTCCCAGAGAATCACTTGTGGTTCAAAGCAAGCATTTCCAACGCCGAGGAATGGTTGAGTTGAAGTTCATTTCATTGCTTGTTATTTGTTGTGTGGTGAAAACTTTAGTACTTATAATGTATCCTCGTTGTCGATGTGGGTTGATGACCTGTTGTATGTAATAAAATGATATGCCTGTGATAAACTTACTAAATTTATGAATGGCTTTCGAGTTGCTTCTGTGAGTGAGTGGTGCGACAAGGCAAAAAAATATTTTCCAAATACATAATTGTACGTGCATTGCAACAAGTTATCGGATGAGGCCAATCATCAACAATAGTAGTACACTATTTGTACTAGCTTCACATGCTTCACACGTCGTGTGGGTGTTTTTACTGTAGCCATATTGTACTACGTAACCAGCACCTCGAATCCTCGATACTAGTAGTACTATATAGTAAGTAGTAGGAGTAGTAGGGTGGCATGGGCCAGAACAAGTATTCACGTCCAGGAGTACAGCACACGCCACCAGCACGGCTTCCATCTGACACCATATTTCTTGGAGTCCGTGCTAGAGCAATCTCTTCAACCTCATTGTTTCTCTAACTCAGCCATCGCGCGGCGGGCGAGGTGGGGGTTTGTCGATAGTCGGTTTCCTCAACTACGGTCCTACTTGTAAGGCCAACTCCAACGCTCTATCAATATATGGATGTACTCTTCTTCCCAATACAAAAACTTGCATCCATTCTACTCCCTCCGTTCTATTACCTCCGTCCTGGTTTATAGGTCCCCTTTGTAGTTTGTGTCAAATTTTGACTAAAGATTTAACTAACAAAATATTAATGCATGTCAAGAAAAATTATCTCATTGGATTCGTATTTGAACATAGTTTTCAAAAATATAATGTTTGGTGACATGCGTAAACATTTTGTTAGTTTAATCTATGGTCAAAATTTGGCACGAAATATAATGGAGACCAATAAACCCGGACGGAGGTAGTATTTGTCAAAATATATATGTATCTAGACATGTTTTAGTATATAGGCACATCCATTTTTGGACAAATGGAAGTCAAGTATTTTGGAACGGAGGGAGTACACAATAATTTTTTTAAGTTAGCATAACTAGTCTAATCCGAGAGCACAACCGAAGATTTGGTCGGGTTCTTCCTCCTTTTGCCGACACGTGGGACATCAAGCATCCAGGTCGTGTCATGAAAGAAAATAGAGTGGTAGTTGATAAGTTGAAGCCACGAGATGTGCATCTTGGGTTAAACTGTAAATAGAATCTTACTACTCTAGGGTAACTCCAAAAGCGGCCACCGAAGATCTTTCTTGGATTTGTTTTTCATCACCAGCATGTCGAGGTGAAAGATGTGCATGTTCAGTGGGTCCTCTTGCGTTTTCACTGACATGTGGGCCGCATGTGAGCAAACAGACGATGGGCTCCGTGCGTCCGCTGGCTGGGTGAGAAGAGAGATAGAGGAGGGCTGAGCACGGACTGCAGGAAATTTGTTCTACGTAACCAGTACCTTGATATTCGTGTGTGGTTGTTTCTAGAATAAAAAAAGGAGGTACCTCTACTTATGTTACTCCCACTACGCCTAGCCTAAGGTTAGTAGGTGACCTTGCGCTTGGCTCTTCGCCTCTTCCGGAAGTCGATGGTTCTACAGTAGTGCTTCTGGCAACCTGACACGAAATGAACTGCTGCACGTCCACCTCTTGTAAGCAAAAGTTTCTCTCGTGCTGCGAGCCACCGCGCACGCGTTGGCGAGGGAGAAGGCGTAATCAAGCTTCTCGTCGTTCTGCGAGTTGACGGGACACATCAAAGTTATTTACTAGTAGTACGTACTCTCTCCAAAAAAGGGCTGACCATGTCATTGCTACCATCCCGTGCTCCGTCGTTGAGTACAAGCACTATTCACGTGCCATTCACGTGCCATCAAGGAGAAAAAATATTGCGTAGGTGCCATCGAAGTGCACGACTCACTTACGGAAAAGGGTTTCCCCCCGCTTCCCCCCCCCCCCACCGCACGACTCACTTATGCACTGCTTATCTGATTATCTCCATTTTCTTGCATGACACGTGCACCTTGATGCTAGATATCTCGCGTGTTGGGAAAAGGATGAACAAAGCTCACGTAAAAGAAAAGAGTTGAAGAGCATAGATTCCGACGACCAAGGAGGAGCAAGGAACCTCGCGGTGGAGTGTCTGCAAGGAACCTTGCGCGTTTTCCCCTGTTTTTTGCCGCCTGCCCACCTATAAACAACTAAAAGAACATGAACTTTTTGCTAACCACTAGAAACGGTACATCAGGATGCTAAGTTGAAGATGTTTTATACTCCCTCCGTTCCCAAATATAAGTCTTTTTAGATATTTCAATAAGGGACTACATACGAAACAAAATGAGTGAATCTACACTCTAAAATATTTACACAAGCGAACGCACTAACTCCATCTGATCCAACTCATGCACATACGCGCACAACATGGAGCACACAACGCACGTACACAAGACGTGCATGCACACACGCTTGGCCGCAGAATGCACGTGAATAACACATGCATGCGCACACACTCGGCTGCATGGAGGCGTGCACCATCCCCGGCGACGTCCGGTTCGTCGTGCTACGGTGAAGCTCGCATGCAATGGCGCATACGCATCTCTTGCAGCACCTCTTTGCCGTCGTTGCTCAACTACTAGTCGGAGATGAAGACGACCACAATCTCGGCCTTAGAGCTAGCACCAATGGAAAAACACGCACGCTGCACGCACACGAGCACATACGAAGTGCCCATGACGTGGTGGTGGTGCGTCCCCAGTCGCCTCTACTCCTTCTGCGCACGTTGTCTATCAAGGCGGCTACATGCTAATGATGATGTGGGTGAGATCTTCTAGGACTCAGATGATGACGAGGAAAATTATGAGACACAAGGTGACGTACACCGTCAAGGTCCACGGTCAAGGGGGTGCTAGCAAGTGCTTAGATGTGCTTAGAGCAAGTACAATAGAGCTAAGTCAACGGGCTATAAGGAATAAACAGTAGTACTCCCTCCTTTCCGGTTTATAAGGCTCAATTCAAAAATCTCACCAACCAAGGTAGATGGTGAGTGGTGGAATATTTTTTGTAGTTTGCAAAAGCACCCAATTAATGCTCTTGTTTTGCTCAAAAAAGTATGTTTACCAATGCATTAATTGCAATGCATGCATGCATAAATTACATGCATTGGTCAATTTTCTCTTAATACTTGCATGCAATGATTTAATGCACCTTGGAATCTGAACATGTGATGAGAAACAACCAAATTGTGCCTTATAAAATGGAAAAACTAAAATTTTGATATAAGCCCTATAAACCGGAAAGGAGGGAGTATATTTCTCCTTAGTTGGAGGAAAGAGAAGAGGAGAGAGATGGTAAGCGGGCTCTTCGTGAAGAACCAGCTCTAGCACGTGCTCCTAGGCACTTTGTAGTAGATGTTGACTATAAGATGGGCTGTAGGCTTATAGCCAGCAGCTGGCTATACTATTAATGCTCTTTAGATGAGGTGCTAAGTGCATTAAATGGCTTAGTAACTCAAGTGTTCAATGCATAGGTGCTTAGTTTATTGGTGCCACATCATATTTTATGCCTACATGGCAAGCTTAGCAGCTATACATGGTGGAGCACTGGGAGAGGCCAAGGCTGGTCATAGTGGGGAGTAACTTGTACTGTAACATATTACTATGTTACTCTAAACATCTCTATAAACCGGAAAGGAGAGAGTAGTAACATACACTAGTGTCATATGCAGAGTATGGGAGCACATGATATTTCCCTGTCCGGACCGATCCCAAGTTGGCTTCTCACCTTCTTGGCCCAACAAAAACCCCTCCCCCCTCCCGCGCGCGCTTCCTGCCCGGCGCCAGCTGAGCCCGCCGCTCCACATTGATGGTAAGTCAGGGCGACACGACCTCTCACTGCTTCCGCCATTGAAGCGGCGCGCCGACCGAGGGCACCGCCCGCTGCACGCCCGGCATTTCAGACTACACAGCTGATAGTAACTTTTAGAGCAAGTACTACTATAATTACTCCCTTTGTCGGTGTCAAAACTGGCAGATCTCGGGTAGGGGGTCCCGAACTGTGCATCTAGGTGGATGGTAATAGGAGACAAGGGACACCATGTTTTTACCCAGGTTCGGGCCCTCTCGATGGAGGTAAAACCCTACTCCTGCTTGATTGATATTGATGATATGGGTAGTACAAGAGTGGATCTACCACGAGATCAAGGAGGCTAAACCCTAGAAGCTAGCCTATGGTATGATTGTTGTAATGGTTGGTCGTCCTACGGACTAAAACCCTCCGGTTTATATAGACACCGGAGAGGGCTAGGGTTACATAGAGTCGGTTACAATGGCAGGAGATCTACATATCCGTATCGCCAAGCTTGCCTTCCACGCCAAGGAAATTCCCATCCGGACACGGGACGAAGTCTTCAATCTTGTATCTTCATAGTCTTGGAGTCCGGCCGATGATGATAGTCCGGCTATCCGGACACCCCCTAGTCCAGGACTCCCTCAGTAGCCCCTGAACCAGGCTTCAATGACGATGAGTCCGGCGCGCATATTGTTCGGCATTGCAAGGCGGGTTCCTCCTCCGAATAATTCATAGAAGATTGTGAACACCAGGACAGTGTCCGGCTCTGCAAAATAAATTCCACATTCCACCGTAGAGAGAATAATATGTACACAAGTTCAATCTGCTGACGTATTTTGTGGCATGTCGTCACGCCACTACCAAGCCTTCACTTGAATCGTTTTTTTATTATACCACCTCAGCGCGTTTAGCGAAGCGGTTTCCTTGGCACGTCTTGTCGAGGCAGAGATCGTGTTCCCCTTATTCCGGTATTCCCATCAATATGGACGTGGGTAACCCAACCACGCCATTGATGGTGGCGCTTGGGAGATAAGCGAGTTTTACCAGGCCGGTGGGGACGCATAGTCTTTGTCCGCCCATATATAAGGGGATAAGGATCCACCTTTTTACCTACGCCTTCTTCCTCCTTCGCTTATCCATCTCCGCGCACCCGAGCTCCAGCGCCCAAGTTCGCACATCTCGCCTCAACCTCCTCCAGCCATGTCCGGAGCGGGAGGCAAGTGGTTGGCCTCCTCCGTCACGGAGGGGCACATCGAAAAACTGCACGGCGCCGGATACCTGTCCAGCGACATCGCGCACCGGCTGCCCGACAAGGGGCAGCTCATCCCCACCCCCAGGCCCCATGAGAGGGTTGTATTCCTTCCCCACTTCCTCCGCAGACTGGGCTTCCCACTTCATCCCTTCGTCCAGGGGCTTATGTACTACTATGGCCTGGACTTCCACGATTTGGCACCAAACTTCATCCTCAACATCTCGGCGTTTATCGTCGTGTGCAAGGCCTTCCTCTGCATCCAGCCCCACTTCGGCTTGTGGCTCAAGACCTTCAATGTCAAGCCGAAGGTAGTGAAGGGCGTCCAAGCGGAGTGCGGAGGCGCCATGGTGGGCAAAAAGCCCAACGTCACTTGGCTCGAGGGGGCCTTCGTGGAGTCCGTCAAGGGGTGGCAATCGGGGTGGTTCTACATCACCGAGCCGCGTGACCCTAAATGGGCAGCGGCCCCTGAGTTCAGATCTGGTATCCCCATGCAGCTCACCCCCTGGAAAGAGAAGGGCTTGCTATGGGGCAGTTCAGAGGAGCTGACAGGACTCCAGTCCTGTCTCCAGACCTTGGTGAACAAGAAGCTTAGGCTTGTCAATGTGATCCAGGTCATGCTCATCCGCCGGATTCTCCCCTGCCAACAGCGGGCCTTCAATCTGTGGGAGTTCGATCCGGCACAGCACCGGACTCTGAGCGGGCTCTTCGACATGACGTACAAAGCCGTCTGGAGGGTGCTATTCAAGGGCGAAGAAGCCCCCGCGTCCGCGACTGAAGATCGCGGATTCAGCACCAAGCGCCCGGCCGGTGTGGTAAGATATGTTATCCTTTATGGGACATTTATTTTCTTTCATAGTTTGACTCTATGTGGGATCTAAAACTCCCAATGCCTTTAACATGACTGGCAGAGGACGTCCAGACAGGTAGACTGTCCAGCTCCCCTTCCCGAAGACCCAGCGAATGCCGGTTTAACGGGGCTGCTAGTCCCGGCACTTTATGTGGTGCCGGAGAAGAAGGCCAAGAAGAAGGCCACGGGAACCCGAAGGAGTTCCCGGCGCCAGGTGATATCGGACTCATCGTCCGATGGCTCCGAGGTGGACTCCTCCCCCGAAGACGAGGAGGAGAAAGAAGACTCTCCCCAAGAGGGGGAGAGAGGAAGAGGATGAAGGAAATATGCCCTAGAGGCAATAATAAAGTTATTATTTATTTCCATATATCATGATAAATGTTTATTATTCATGCTAGAATTGTATTAACCGGAAACATAATACATGTGTGAATATATATAGACAAACAGAGTGTCACTAGTATGCCTCTACTTGACTAGCTTGTTAATCAAAGATGGTTATGTTTCCTAACCATGAACAAGGAGTTGTTATTTGATTAACGAGATCACATCATTAGTTGAATGATCTGATTGACATGACCCATTCCGTTAGCTTAGCACCCGATCGTTTAGTATGCTGCTATTGCTTCCTTCATGACTTATACATGTTCCTATGACTATGAGATTATGCAACTCCCGTTTACCAGAGGAACACTTTGTGTGCTACCAAACGTCACAACATAACTGGGTGATTATAAAGGTGCTCTACAGGTGTCTCCAAAGGTACTTGTTGAGTTGGCGTATTTCGAGATTAGGATTTGTCACTCCGAATGTCGGAGAGGTATCTCTGGGCCCTCTCGGTAATGCACATCACTTAAGCCTTGCAAGCATTGCAACTAATGAGTTAGTTGCGAGATGATGTATTACGGAACGAGTAAAGAGACTTGCCGGTAACGAGATTGAACTAGGTATTGGATACCGACGATCGAATCTCGGGCAAGTAACATACCGATGACAAAGGGAACAACGTATGTTGTTATGCGGTCTGACCGATAAAGATCTTCGTAGAATATGTAGGAACCAATATGGGCATCCAGGTCCCGCTATTGGTTATTGACCGGAGACGTGTCTCGGTCATGTCTACATTGTTCTCGAACCGTAGGGTCCGCACGCTTAAGGTTTTGATGACAGTTTTATTATGAGTTTATGTATTTTGATGTACCGAAGGTTGTTCGGAGTCCCGGATGTGATCATGGACATGATGAGGAGTCTCGAAATGGTCGAGACATAAAGATTGATATATTGGACGGATATATTTGGACACCGGAAAGGTTTCGGATGAGATTGGGATTATACCGGAGTTCCGGGAGGTTACCGGAACCCCCCGGTAAGTATATGGGCCTTATTGGGCCTTAGTGGAAGGGAGGAAGAAGGAGCAAAGGAGGGGGCGCGCCCCCCCAAGCCCAATCCAAATTGGGAGGGGTCGGCCCCCCCTTTCCTTCTTCCCTCCCCTCTCTTCCTTCCCTCTCCTACTCCTAATAGGAAAGGGGGGCCAAACCTACTTGGAGTAGGTTTGCCCCCCCTAGGGCGCGCCTCCCCTCTTGGCCGGCCCCCTCCTCCTCTCCTCCTTTATATACGGGGGTAGGGGCACCCCATAGACACACAAGTTGATCTTCGTGATCGTTCTTAGCCGTGTGCGGTGCCCCCCTCCACGATATTACACCTCGGTCATATTGTAGCGGTGCTTAGGCGAAGCCCTGCGACGCTTGAACATCAAGATCGTCACCACGCCATCGTGCTGACAGAACTCCTCCCCGAAGCTTTGCTGGATCGGAGTTCGGGGTGCGTCATCGAGCTGTACGTGTGTCAAGAACTCGGAGGTGCCGGAGTAACGGTGCTTGGATTGGTTGGATCGGGAAGACGTACGACTACTTCCTCTATGTTGCGTCAATGCTTCCGCTTCGGTCTACGAGGGTACGTAGACAACACTCTCCCCTCTCGTTGCTATGCATCACCATGATCTTGCGTGTGTGTAGGAAATTTTTTGAAATTACTACGTTCCCCAACAGTGGCATCCGAGCCAGGTTTTATGGTTTGATGTTATATGCACGAGTAGAACACAAGTGAGTTGTGGGCGATATAAGTCATACTGCTTACCAGCATGTCATCCTTTGGTTCGGCGGTATTGTTGGATGAAGCGGCCCGGACCAACATTACGCGTACGCTTACGCGAGACTGGTTTTACCGCCGTGCTTTGCACACAGGTGACTAGCGGGTGTCAGTTTCTCCAACTTTAGTTGAACCGAGTGTGGCTACGCCCGGTCCTTGCGAAGGTTAAAACAGCATCAACTAGACAAACTATCGTTGTGGTTTTGATGCGTAGGTGAGATTGGTTCTTTCTTAAGCCCGTAGCAGCCACGTAAAACTTGCAACAACAAAGTAGAGGACGTCTAACTTGTTTTTGCAGGGCATGTTGTGATGTGATATGGCCAAGACGTGATGCTATATTTTATTGTATGAGATGATCATGTTTTGTAACCGAAGTTATCGGCAACTGGCAGGAGCCATATGGTTGTCGCTTTATTGTATGAAATGCAAACGCCCTGTAATTGCTTTACTTTATCACTAAGCAGTAGCGATAGTCGTAGAAGCAATAGATGGCGTAAACGACAACGATGCTACGATGGAGATCAAGGTGTCGCGCTGGTGACAATGGTGATCATGATGGTGCTTCGGAGATGGAGATCACAAGCACAAGATTATGATGGCCATATCATATCACTTATATTGATTGCATGTGATGTTTATCCTTTATGCATCTTATCTTGCTTTGATTGGCGGTAGCATTTTAAGATGATCTCTCACTAAAAATTATCAAGAAGTGTTCTCCCTGAGTATGCACCATTGCCAAAGTTCGTCGTGCCCAGACACCACGTGATGATCGGGTGTGATAAGCTCTACGTCCATCTACAACGGGTGCAAGCCAGTTTTGCACATGCAGAATACTCAGGTTAAACTTGACGAGCCTAGCATATGCAGATATGGCCTCGGAACACGGAGACCGAAAGGTCGAGCGTGAATCATATAGTAGATATGATCAACATAAGATGTTCACCATTGAAAACTACTCCATCTCACGTGATGATCGGTTATGGTTTAGTTGATTTGGGTCACGTGATCACTTAGATGACTAGAGAGATGTCTGTCTAAGTGGGAGTTCTTAAGTAATATGATTAATTGAACTTAAAATTTATCATGAACTTAGTACCTGATAGTATCTTGCTTGTCTATGTTGATTGTAGATAGATGGCCCGTGCTGTTGTTCCGTTGAATTTTAATGCCTTCCTTGAGAAAGCTAAGTTGAAAGATGATGGTAGCAACTACGCGGACTGGGTCCGTAACTTGAGGATTATCCTCATTGCTGCACAGAAAAATTACGTCCTGGAAGCACCGCTGGGTGCCAGGCCTGCTGCTGATGCAACTGATGACGTTAAGAACCTCTAGCAGAGCAAAGATGATGACTACTCGATAGTTCAATGTGCCATGCTTTACGGCTTAGAACCGGGACTTCAACGACGTTTTGAACGTCATGGAGCATATGAGATGTTCTAGGAGTTGAAGTTAATATTCCAGAAGAATTCCCGGATTGAGAGATACGAAGTCTCCAATAAGTTCTATAGCTGCAAGATGGAGGAGAATAGTTCTGTTAGTGAGCACATACTCAAGATGTCTGGGTATTGTAATCACTTGATTCAACTGGGAGTTACTCTTCCGGATGATAGCGTCATTGACAGAATTCTCCAATCACTTCCACCAAGCTACAAGAGCTTCGTGATGAACTATAATATGCAAGGGATGGATAAGACAATTCCCGAGCTCTTCGCAATGCTAAAAGCCGCGGAGGTAGAAATCAAGAAGGAGCATCAAGTGTTGATGGTCAACAAGACCACTAGTTTCAAGAAAAAGGGCAAAGGGAAGAAGAAGGGGAACTTCAAAAAGAACGGCAAGCAAGTTGCTGCTCAAGAGAAGAAACCCAAGTCTGGACCTAAGCCTGAAACTGAGTGCTTCTACTGCAAGCAGACTGGTCACTGGAAGCGGAACTGCCCCAAGTATTTGGCGGACAAGAAGGGTGGCAAAGTGAACAAAGGTATATGTGATATACATGTTATTGATGTGTACCTAACTAGAGCTCGTAGTAGCACCTGGGTATTTGATACTGGTTCTATTGCTAATATTTGCAACTCGAAACAGGGACTACGAAATAAGCGAGCACTGGCCAAGGACGAGGTGACGATGCGCGTGGGAAACGGTTCCAAAGTCGATGTGATCGCGGTCGGCACGCTACCTCTACATCTACCTTCGGGATTAGTTTTAGACCTGAATAATTGTTATTTGGTGCCAGCGTTGAGCATGAACATTATATTTGGATCTTGTTTAATGCGAGACGGTTATTCATTTAAATCAGAGAATAATGGTTGTTCTATTTATATGAGTAATATCTTTTATGGTCATGCACCCTTAAAGAGTGGTTTATTTTTATTGAATCTCGATAGTAGTGATACACATATTCATAATGTTGAAGCCAAAAGATGCAGAGTTGATAATGATAGTGCAACTTATTTGTGGCACTGCCGTTTAGGTCATATCGGTGTAAAACGCATGAAGAAACTCCATACTGATGGACTTCTGGAATCACTTGATTATGAATCACTTGGTACTTGCGAACCGTGCCTCATGGGCAAGATGACTAAAACACCGTTCTCCGGAACTATGGAGAGAGCAACAGATTTGTTGGAAATCATACATACAGATGTATGTGGTCCGATGAATATTGAGGCTCGTGGCGGATATCGTTATTTTCTCACCTTCACAGATGATTTGAGCAGATATGGGTATATCTACTTAATGAAGCACAAGTCTGAAACATTTGAAAAGTTAAAAGAATTTCAGAGTGAAGTTGAAAATCATCGTAACAAGAAAATAAAGTTTCTACGATCTGATCGTGGAGGAGAATATTTGAGTTACGAGTTTGGTCTACACTTAAAACAATGTGGAATAGTTTCGCAACTCACGCCACCCGGAACACCACAGCGTAATGGTGTGTCCGAACGTCATAATCGTACTTTACTTGATATGGTGCAATCTATGATGTCTCTTACAGATTTACCGCTATCGTTTTGGGGTTATGCTTTAGAGACGGCCACATTCACGTTAAATAGGGCACCATCAAAATCCGTTGAGACGACACCTTACGAACTATGGTTTGGCAAGAAACCAAAGTTGTCGTTTCTTAAAGTTTGGGGCTGTGATGCTTATGTGAAAAAGCTTCAACCTGATAAGCTCGAACCCAAATCGGAGAAATGTGTCTTCATAGGATACCCAAAGGAGACAGTTGGGTACACCTTCTATCACAGATCCGAAGGCAAGACATTCGTTGCCAAGAATGGATTCTTTCTAGAGAAGGAGTTTCTCTCGAAAGAAGTGAGTGGGAGGAAAGTAGAACTTGATGAGGTAACTATACCTACTCCCTTGTTGGAAAATAGTACATCACAGGAACCGGTTTCTGTGACATCAAAACCAACTAGTGAGGAAGTTGATGATGATGATCATAGAACTTCAGATCAAGTTAATACAGAACCTCGTAGGTCAAACAGAGTAAGATCCGCACCAGAGTGGTACGGTAATCCTATTCTGGAAGTCATGCTACTAGATCATGATGAACCTACGAACTATGAAGAAGCGATGGTGAGCCTAGATTCCGCAAAATGGCTTGAAGCCATGAAATCTGAGATGGGATCCATGTATGAGAACAAAGTATGGACTTTGGTTGACTTGCCCGATGGTCGGCAAGCAATTGAGAATAAATGGATCTTCAAGAAGAAGACTGACGCTGACGGTAATGTTACTGTCTACAAAGCTCAACTTGTTGCAAAAGGTTTTCGACAAGTTCAAGGGGTTGACTACGATGAGACCTTCTCACCCGTAGCGATGCTTAAGTCTGTTCGAATCATGTTAGTAATTGCCGCATTTTATGATTATGAAATTTGGCAAATGGATGTAAAAACTACATTCCTGAATGGGTTTCTGGAGGAAGAGTTGTATATGATGCAACCAGAAGGTTTTATCGATCCAAAGGGAGCTAACAAAGTGTGCAAGCTCCAGCGATCCATTTATGGACTGGTGCAAGCCTCTCGAAGTTGGAATAAACGTTTTGATAGTGTGATCAAAGCATTTGGGTTTATACAGACTTTTGGAGAAGCCTGTATTTACAAGAAAGTGAGTGGGAGCTCTGTAGCATTTCTAATATTATATGTGGATGACATATTATTGATTGGAAATGATATAGAATTTCTGGATAGCATAAAGGGATACTTGAATAAAAGTTTTTCAATGAAAGACCTCGGTGAAGCTGCTTACATATTGGGCATTAAGATCTATAGAGATAGATCAAAACGCTTAATTGGACTTTCACATAGCACATACCTTGACAAAGTTTTGAAGAAGTTCAAAATGGATCAAGCAAAGAAAGGGTTCTTGCCTGTATTGCAAGGTGTGAAGTTGAGTAAGACTCAAAGCCCGACCACTGCAGAAGATAGAGAGAAAATGAAAAATGTTCCCTATGCTTCAGCCATAGGCTCTATCATGTATGCAATGCTGTGTACCAGACCTGATGTGTGCCTTGCTATAAGTTTAGCAGGGAGGTACCAAAGTAATCCAGGAGTGGATCACTGGACAGCGGTCAAGAACATCCTGAAGTACCTGAAAAGGACTAAGGATATGTTTCTCGTATATGGAGGTGACAAAGAGCTCGTCGTAAATGGTTACGTTGATGCAAGCTTTGACACTGATCCAGATGATTCTAAATCACAAACCGGATACGTGTTTACATTAAACGGTGGAGCTGTCAGTTGGTGCAGTTCAAAGCAAAGAGTCGTGGCGGGATCTACGTGTGAAGCGGAATACATAGCTGCTTCGGAAGCAGCCAATGAAGGAGTCTGGATGAAGGAGTTCATATCCGATCTAGGTGTCATACCTAGTGCATCGGGTCCAATGAAAATCTTTTATGACAATACTGGAGCGATTGCCTTAGCGAAGGAATCCAGATTTCACAAGAGAACTAAGCACATCAAGAGACGCTTCAATTCCATCCGGGATCTAGTCCAGGTGGGAGACATAGAGATTTGCAAGATACATATGGATCTGAATGTTGCAGACCCGTTGACTAAGCCTCTTCCACAAGCAAAACATGATCAACACCAAGACTCCATGGGTGTTAGAATCATTACTATGTAATCTAGATTATTGACTCTAGTGCAAGTGGGAGACTGAAGGAAATATGCCCTAGAGGCAATAATAAAGTTATTATTTATTTCCTTATATCATGATAAATGTTTATTATTCATGCTAGAATTGTATTAACCAGAAACATAATACATGTGTGAATATATAGACAAACAGAGTGTCACTAGTATGCCTCTACTTGACTAGCTTGTTAATCAAAGATGGTTATGTTTCCTAACCATGAACAAGGAGTTGTTATTTGATTAACGAGATCACATCATTAGTTGAATGATCTGATTGACATGACCCATTCTGTTAGCTTAGCACCCGATCGTTTAGTATGCTGCTATTGCTTCCTTCATGACTTATACATGTTCCTATGACTATGAGATTATGCAACTCCCGTTTACCGGAGGAACACTTTGTGTGCTACCAAACGTCACAACGTAACTGGGTGATTATAAAGGTGCTCTACAGGTGTCTCCAAAGGTACTTGTTGAGTTGGCATATTTCGAGATTAGGATTTGTCACTCCGAATGTCGGAGAGGTATCTCTGGGCCCTCTCGGTAATGCACATCACTTAAGCCTTGCAAGCATTGCAACTAATGAGTTAGTTGCGAGATGATGTATTACGGAACGAGTAAAGAGACTTGCCGGTAACGAGATTGAACTAGGTATTGGATACCGACGATCGAATCTCGGGCAAGTAACATACCGATGACAAAGGGAACAACGTATGTTGTTATGCGGTCTGACCGATAAAGATCTTCGTAGAATATGTAGGAACCAATATGGGCATCCAGGTCCCGCTATTGGTTATTGACCGGAGACGTGTCTCGGTCATGTCTACATTGTTCTCGAATCGTAGGGTCCGCACGCTTAAGGTTTCGATGACAGTTTTATTATGAGTTTATGTATTTTGATGTACCAAAGGTTGTTCGGAGTCCCGGATGTGATCATGGACATGACGAGGAGTCTCGAAATGGTCGAGACATAAAGATTGATATATTGGACGGATATATTTGGGCACCGGAAAGGTTCCGAATGAGACTGGGATTATACCGGAGTTCCGGGAGGTTACCGGAACCACCCGGTAAGTATATGGGCCTTATTGGGCCTTAGTGGAAGGGAGGAAGAAGGAGCAAAGGAGGGGGCGCTCCCCCCCAAGCCCAATCCGAATTGGGAGGGGGGCCGGCCCCCCCTTTCCTTCTTCCCTCCCCTCTCTTCCTTCCCTCTCCTACTCCTAATAGGAAAGGGGGGCCAAACCTACTTGGAGTAGGTTTGCCCCCCTAGGGCGCGCCTCCCCTATTGGCCGGCCCCCTCCTCCTCTCCTCCTTTATATACGGGGGTAGGGGCACCCCATATACACACAATTTGATCTTCGTGATCGTTCTTAGCCGTGTGCGGTGCCCCCCTCCACGATATTACACCTCAGTCATATTGTAGCGGTGCTTAGGCGAAGCCCTGCGACGGTTGAACATCAAGATCGTCACCGCGCCATCGTGCTAACGGAACTCCTCCCCGAAGCTCTGCTGGATCGGAGTTCGGGGTGCGTCATCGAGCTGTACGTGTGTCAAGAACTCGGAGGTGCCGGAGTAACGGTGCTTGGATCGGTTGGATCGGGAAGACGTACGACTACTTCCTCTATGTTGCGTCAACGCTTCCGCTTCGGTCTACGAGGGTACGTAGACAACACTCTCCCCTCTCGTTGCTATGCATCACCATGATCTTGCGTGTGCGTAGGAATTTTTTTGAAATTACTATGTTCCCCAACAGAGGAAGGCTTCCCCAACAGGGGAGGCCGAAGGGTCCCAAGAGGGGAAGGACCCTTCCCCCGGACAGCTCCGCCAAAGCCAACGTTGGCGACGAAGAGTGGCCCTCAAGGGCCAGGCCTCCGGCAAGATCGTAAGTATCCGGATTCCTGAATGATTTATAATTTCTCTTTTGTGTCACATAGTGTCCTTCTAATGCCGCACACTACCTGTAGTCCGGCCGATGATGATCTTCCCGCTTCATCAAGCGGGTCATTGGCTCCGTCGGATGTAGATTCCATCCCGACCGCCTCCACCCCTCGTGATGCTGAGGACGCCGAGGTGGGATCCCAGGAGGGGACCCGCCAGGAGGGGGAGGCTCCGGAGGTGCCACAAGGCAGCCTCCCGGACTTTGCGCCGGACTCCGTGCCGGAACCCGCAATGGTTCCAGAGTCCGGCAGGCGGCCCCTTCGTAAGAAGGGCAAGACCGTGACACCGGCAGCCTCCGTCCAACCGGAGGCGCCGGACAACTTGTTGGAGGTGCTCAACGGCGCTTCCATCAAGGAAGAAGACCGCACTATCATGTGTGCGGTGATTCAGAAGGTTCAGCTTGCCAAGAGCGGGCTGACCGAAGCCTGCAGCAGCCTTCTAACAGGCTTTGAGGTAAGAAGTTTTTAAAACATGTAATGTAATACCGCATAGACAGTAGCCCCTGATGCTCAGTTCGGTGTTCAGAAAGAAAAGCCGGACTGAGGATCTAAAAAGATATATGCAGGAGTTCTAAAAATTATGTCAATATGGGTTTGCAGGCTGCGCTGCTGACCTCTGCCGCACTGACTGCGGAGGTCGGTGCTTTGAAGCAGAACCTCGAGCGGTCCGAGAACGAGCTCGGCCTTGCCAAGAAGCAGCTCGAGGACAAAGAAGGTGAGTAACACCGTAATAAATTTGTACCTTACAGAAAAGGATTTTGGTTGCAATAGAAATAACAAGGATAACTTGGGCACTGCAGGGGCCCCGAACGAGGTGACAACCTTGAAGGAGGCCGTGTCCGCGGCCGAACGCAATGCGGCCGTGGAACGAGCAGAGTGAGAGAAGCAGGAGGCGCGGGTGGCGGAGGTGCGGCAAGAGCTCCAGGCTCTCATGGAAAAACATGAGAGTTTGGAGCGCGACTCGAAGACTCGAGAGTCCGAGCTTGCCTCGGCTCTTGAGAGTGCCAGAGCCACTAAGACCGAGGCCCATAAGGCCCTTCAAGAGATGGAGGCGGTGAAGAAAATAGCGGCGGGTAAGGAATTTTTCATGCAAAGCAAGCATGTGAATGTGAATTACCTGTTACTTACCCGAATTCGGAGCTCTCCAGGAGCGTTTGCAGATCTGCCTCGCAGCGTGTCCGATGCTGCCGCATTCTACCGGGCCGAGGAGGGGAGCTCACGGAGAAGGTCTTTTGGTCTCAGTACGCTGAGGCCGGACATCCGGTGCCCCTTGGCGACCAGCTGAAGCAGCTGGTCGAGCTCCACAAGGTAGCCGAGCAGGCCATGAAGGGCCTCATAGTCCGGCTTTGGCCTGAAGAGGCCATGCCTGGGAGCTACTTCGGCATGGTGCGGCGGCTGGTGGATGCGTGTCCATGGGTGGAAGTCATCAAGCGCTCCGCCTGCATTGAAGGTGCCCGTCGGGCCCTTGCCCGCGCAAAGGTGCACTGGGGTAGGCTGGATGCTGAGAAGCTTATAACGGACGCGCCGCCAGCGGGCAAGGAGTATCGTACGCCCGAGATGTACTATAAGAGTGTCCTGAAAGGTGCCCGCAAGATTGCGGATGAGTGCCCCAAAGATGTAATTATTGAGTAAACTCGCAATGTGTTCTCCTGTGCGCTGAAAACTTTGTTCATATGCGCTAAGCAACGCTTATTGATTTAAAATATTACCTTCTGTGCAGCCGTTTATTAAATCTGAGAGATGGCAAGTCGTCGGCTTCAGCCCCCATGCCACGAGTGCTGGGGTGTTCGGGATAAACTTGAGCTCCCTTGTTCCCACTTTTGGGTCCATCTAGGGAGGCGCTCAACACAATGAACATGGCAACCGGACTTATAATGCTTGAACACTCTCACTTAGCCATAGAATTCTATAATTTTAAATTTCGGCGAAGCCCCTAGTATTCGGAAGACCGAGTTCGGGGCGCTATCCACGCCTGGGCCGGACACTATCCGGTTCCTCGCTCTAAGCGGCATAAGTCTTTAGGGACTCGAAAGGACCTCTCGAACAGCGACCAGCTCTCGCCTTATCATGACAGTCAGTTTTAGCTTTCTCCACTGAGGCGCTCGCCCAGCTCAACCGGGGCGCAATCGCAGTGGTTCTCCCAGTGCTACCTTAGCCGACGGAACAGAACGTAAGGTACCAAAACATGGGAGCCGGGCAAACCCAACTATTGACCCAAGACATGATTCGGAGCCGATGCATATAGTGCTATAAGTTCGGGGTGCCGCACTTGTGAAAGGGTTCGGACTTATCACACCATAATGCGGGGAACATAAGCCCCTGGTGTATTCGGCCGTACCAAAGTGTACGGGTGCAAGATGTCATAAATGAACATACATAAGAAAAGGAATGCAATTATAAGCAAAAAGTGATGCATTGTTTATTCAAGGAATTCTGCCATGAGTGCAGAACGATACAAATAGTGCGGTAAGCAAGGGATTGGACTATTTAAACATGTCCCCCTCCAGGGGTAGGCTGCGGACTGGTGTATTTAACAAATTTAATGCTCATAATGGAGACCACCTGAGTGTTCGTCGCAGCCTTTGTCCTTCCCTGGCTGTTGCATCGTGAGTTCGGCAGGTTCGCCGCCGGACAGGGTCTCTGGTGAACGGAGTCCTGTGGATAAAAAGAAGAAAAATGAAAATAAAAAGAGCGACACACTTGGGAGCCCCTGGTGTGGTTGAGCCGCATTCTGGGCCTGTCGTGGTCGTGCCCCTCCCCCTATGCCCATGGTATCTCCAGAGCGTAATGATGTACGCGGAGAGCTGGTCTTGCAATCATGCAAGGGCTGGGGTTGGGGCCGCATTGCTACGCGTGCTCGGAACGTGCCAGGTGGTCTTGATTGATGTTACTTCGGGCGCGTTTGGCCGTGTCCGGTCGTTTAACGGCTGGACTCGAAAATTGCCTTAAAAGGCTGCTCTGTACTTCTGCTGCGAGAGCCGCTGTGTGTTCCTCTGTTCGGAGGGAGCGTTCAGTATTTCCGTTGACCGTGATGACTCCACGAGGGCCTGGCATCTTGAGCTTAAGGTATGCATAATGCGGCACCGCGTTGAACTTTGCAAACGCGGTTCGTCCGAGCAGAGCATGATAGCCACTGCGGAACGGGACTATGTCGAAGATTAACTCCTCGCTTCGGAAATTATCCGGGGATCCGAAGACCACTTCCAGTGTGACTGAGCCTATACAATTGGCCTCAACACCTGGTATGATGCCTTTGAAGGTCGTCTTTGTAGGTTTAATCCTTGAGGGGTCTATGCCCATCTTGCGCATTGCATCCTGATAAAGCAGGTTCAGGCCGCTGCCGCCGTCCATTAGGACTCTAGTGAGGTGAAATCCATCGACGATTGGGTCTAAAACCAATGCAGCGAATCCGCCATGGCGGATACTGGTGGGGTGGTCCCTTCGACCAAAAGGGATCGGGCAAGAGGACCATGGATTGAACTTCGGGGCGACTGGCTCCATCGCATATATGTCCCAAAGTGCACGCTTCCGCTCCCTCTTGGGTATATGGGTTGCGTATATCATGTTTACCGTCCGCACTTGTGGGGGGAAACCCTTCTGTCCTCTACTGTTCGGCGGCCGGGTCTCCTCCTCGTCATCGCTATGCAGCCCCTTGTCATTGTTTTCAGCAATTAACTTGCCTGCTTGAATACCCAACAATCCCTGTTGGTGTGGTTGGCTGGCTTTTCAGGGGTGCCATGTATCTGGCAAGTGCGGTCGAGTATTCGGTCCAAATTGGACGGACCCGGAGTGGTTCTTTTGAATGGCTTCTTCCGCTGACCGGGTTTAGAGCCTCTGAATCCGGCGTTGACTGCCGTATCCTCATTGTTATCGCCGTTAACACGACGTTTGTTTTTGTTTCGACGCGACCTGCCATTGTGGTCCTTAGTATCCGGACTGCCAGCATTTTTGCTGAGGTTGTTGCTGCGGGCTAGCTAGCTGTCCTCCCCCGCACAGAAGCGGGTCATGAGTGATGTGAGGGCTGCCATGGATTTCGGCTTTTCCTGTCCTAGGTGCCGGGCCAGCCACTCGTCGCGGATGTTATGTTTGAAGGCTGCAAGGGCCTCTGCATCCGGACAGTCGACGATTTGATTTTTCTTTGTTAAGAACCGTGTCCAGAATTGTCTGGCCGATTCATCTGGCTGCTGAATTATGTGGCTTAGGTCATCGGCGTCTGGTGGTCGCACATATGTGCCCCGGAAGTTGTCGAGGAATGCGGCTTCCAGGTCCTCCCAACACCCAATTGACTCTGCGGGCAAGCTGTTAAGCCAATGCCGAGCTGGTCCTTTAAGCTTGAGTGGGAGATATTTGATGGCGTGGAGATCGTCGCCACGGGCCATGTGGATATGAAGGAGATAATCTTCGATCCAAACCGCGGGGTCTGTTGTGCCATCATAGGATTCAATGTTCACGGGTTTGAACCCTTCAGGGATTTGATGATCCATTACTTCATCTGTGAAGCATAGTGGGTGTGCGGCGCCTCTATATTGAGCAATATCACGACGTAGCTCAAGAGAGCGTTGTCTGCTGTGTTCGGCCCAGCCGGAGTTGCTGTATCCGGCGCGACGGTAGTCGTCGTGGGTCGTGGGGCGCCCACGTGATCCATAGATAGATCTGGATTTTCTTGCCTTGTCCTCCAATATGTCTTGCAAGTCCGGCGCATTCCCCCGTGGCTTCGTACTTTTCGAGCGGTGCCGGGGTACGGTCCTGGTGGAGGGCCTAGATGCCTCTCTGTCGCGGCCACGAGGTGGTCGGTCTGCCGTATTGTGTGCTGGTGATGAAGGTTTATATGCCTCCTCCCCTAATCGGGGGAGCAACTTGCGTTTTGGGTAGCTTCTGGAGGGGCGTTCGAGTTCATACTCTTCGGCCGCCAGGACTTCAGTCCATCTGTCGGCTAGCAGATCTTGATCAACTTGAAGCTGTTGCTGCTTTTTCTTTAGGCTATTTGCTGTGGCCATTAGCCTGCGTTTAAACCGCTCTTGTTCGACGGGATCCTCAGGCACGACGAATTCGTCGTCGTCGAGGCTTGCCTCGTCTCCGGAGGGAGGTATGTAATTATCATCCTCGACCTCTTCGTCTGTCGCTCTCTCGTGAGGGCTGGCTTCTGCATCCTCCTGCGCTGAATCTTGCTGGAGGGGGTTGTCTTTGGCACTCTCTGGGGTGTTATTATCTCCGGTGCCGGAATCTCCATTCTTGCTGTGGCGGGATTTAGAGCGGCGCCGCTGACGTTGGCGCTTGGGCTGTTTCTTAGGAGAATCTGCCTCCGCTGCTTCTTTGCCGTCCCCATCCTTTGGGGTGTCCACCATGTATATGTCGTATGACGAGGTGGTCTTCTAGTGCCCTGTAGGCGCTGGTTCTTGATCGTCTCCGGCATTGTCGTCCATACCGTCGATGTCTTTGGAGTCGTAGTCTAGCATGTCGGTTAGATCGTCGACAGTGGCTATAAAGTGGGTGGTGGGTGGGTTTTGAATTTCTTCATCGTCCGCATCCCAACCATCCTGACCGCAGTCCGGCCAGGGCTCTCCTGATAGCGAGAGATGCTTTAGCGAATTTAGGATGTCGCCAAAGGGTGAGTGCTGAAAGATGTCTGCGGCGGTGAACTCCATGATCGGCGCCCAATCGGATTCGATTGGCCGGGGCGCAGGAGGTTCGGAGTCCGGCAAGGAGTCCGGCACCTTGGAGTCACGAGCTTTATAAGGGACAAGGTCAGTATTCGGCTCCAGCGCCGTAGAGATTGCAGCTCCCGAGGCGGTGTCCAGCCACCTGTCCTCGATCTGCGCGGTCTGCTCCGAACTATGGGTCAAAGCGGACTCGTGTGCGGCCTCCAGGGCACTGTCCGGCGGCAGAGCTAAATCATGCCCATCGTGACAGTGCGGCACGCTCGGCTGTGGCTCGAATCCATCGAAGACCAAATCTCCGCGGATGTCAGCCGTGAAGTCTAGGCTTCCAAATCTGACCTTATGGCCAGGGGCGTAGCTTTCGATCTGCTCCAGATGGCCAAGTGAATTGGCCCGCAGTGCAAAGCCGCTGAACACGAAGATCTGTCCGGGGAGAAAATTCTCACCCTGGACTGCGTTGTTGTTGATTGGAGAAGCCATCAAGCCTATCAGTGACGACACAGAGGAACTCTCAATGAAAGCACCAATGTCGGTGTCAAAACCGGCGGATCTCGGGTAGGGGGTCCCGAACTGTGTGTCTAGGCGGATGGTAACAGGAGAAAAGGGACACGTTGTTTTTACCCAGGTTCGGGCCCTCTCGATGGAGGTAAAACCCTACTCCTGCTTGATTGATATTGATGATATGGGTAGTACAAGAGTGGATCTACCATGATATCAAGGAGGCTAAACCCTAGAAGCTAGCCTATGGTATGATTGTTGTAATGGTTGGTCGTCCTACGGACTAAAACCCTCCGGTTTATATAGACACCAGAGAGGGCTAGGGTTACACAGAGTCGGTTACAATGGTAGGAGATCTACATATCCGTATCGCCAAGCTTGCCTTCCACGCCAAGGAAAGTCCCATCCGGACACGGGACGAAGTCTTCAATCTTGTATCTTCATAGTCTTGGAGTCCGGCCGATGATGATAGTCCGGCTATCCTGACACCCCCTAGTCCAGGACTCCCTCACCCTCCGTTTGGAATTACTTGTCGTGGAAATGGATGTATCTAGATGTATATTAGTTCTAGATACATCCATTTCCGAGACAAGTAATTCCGAACGAGGGAGTAGATGACATAAGCAGGCTATAAGGATTTAAATATAGTATTTGTGCTTAGTTGAAGGAGAGAGAAGAGGAGAGAGAAGAGAAGCGGATTGTAAACGTGTAGCCGGTTGTACTCCAACATAGTCTACTTTGTGAGACAAAAGGTGGGGCCATTATTAATGATATTGTATTTATACTACAGGGACTAACGGACGCCTTAATTACTCCGTTTTTTTAGACAAACCTTGGTGGGGCTATTATTGAATTTTTTTTGAGCTATTATTGACTTGGACGTGGGGTTTGGGGACCAAAGGCCTACTATTATACTCCGACCTGACATGCTCTACCCTAGCCGCCGCTGTATCATATGGTTTCGCATCGTTCCAGATCTTAGCGCCGCCACGCAATTCTTCTCCAGCCCTCCTTCCGGCGTGCACCGCGAGAAGGGACAGCAGTCCTCCGAACCCCGCCTTTCGTGATCCTGTACAGGAGAGGGGCGATCAGGTTTTTGGGGAGCACACTCCTGTGACTGCTGCCAGCGACGACTTCCTCAACGACAGCCTTCTTCCCCGACCTCAGTAACCTCTTCATCAACGACATGAGTGACAACATCAACCACATCGGCTCTGCTCCCGCTGTACAGTATGTGATTCTGTCCTCCTGGTTTAGTCTGCATCATCACTTTGATGTTTGCAATTGTCGTGATGATCTATTTACTGCTGATTCGGATTAAATCTCATACTAAATTTCTCATATATTCAACAATCCAATCCAAAAACCTGATCACAGGCAATTTACTCCGAGTGGTTTTGCTGCGCTTTTGAAGCCGCCTACTTTTAAGGGGGTGCAATATAAAAGGTGGCGCACAAGAGCAGTATATTGGTTTCAGATCATGTACTGCTATGACGCCACTAAGGGTAAGCCTGAGGGCGATCTTAATCCTACACAGCAGGAAGCTTTTCAGAACATTTATACCCTCTTCAAAGCCGCCCTGCTGAGTGTTCTTGACGATTCCATTGTGGATTTGTATATGTTGTTTGACAGCGGCAAAGACATGTGGGCTGCTCTCGAGGCCACGTTTGGGCCCTCAGGCGCTGGCAACGAGTTGTACGTCATGGAGCAATTCTGTGACTACAAGATGACTAATGAGCGCTCTATTGTTCAGCAGACTCATGAGATACAGTCACTCTCTAAGGAACTTGAGTACTTTAAGTGTGTGTTGCCGGACAAATTTGTTGCTGGGACCATCATTGCCAAGCTTCCACCTTCGTGGAACGATTTTGCTACTTCTCTGAAAAACAAGAGACATGAGTTTTCTATTTTGGATCTCATTAGCACTCTTGATTTTGAGGAGAAGGCAAGAGCAAAAGACACACGTGCTCGGGTCGCCGAGGGAGCTTCTAGTGCCCACATGGTACACGAGAAGAACTTCCAGCCCAACCAGCCCCAAAACAACAAGAACAAATCTCAAGGGAAAGGCAAGTTTGATGCAAAGAACAAGCCGTCACATTCTACCAACTTCAAGAAGAATTCTCATAATGGGAAGGGATACAAACCTCAATTTTGGTAGCACTGCACAAAATTTATATGGCTGCATCTACCTGCTGTCAGCTAACCTCATGGTGCTCCAGGTATTCCTACATTCGTAACTAGGTACAATGACCACCGCAAGATGAAATTAGCTTATTCGTACGTTGACTTGCTGAATGCAGTGCGGAACGATCCTGTCATGTGTGGAGGAGCAAACAAGCAGTGCAGCCGAAGGTGGAAATCAACCAAGGACTTATGAAATTATATGTAATCTTCCTCAGGCAGGTCGGTATCCACTTCGTCCAGATGATCGTGTTTTGTCATGCCGAGCTATTGATATGTGCTACTGTTTTGCAACACCGTTTAAGTATAGCTACTGTTTTCCTATCTTTTCAGATTCAGGACAATGAATAGGATATCAGGGGAACTACACAATATGGACCCATGTTGAGTCATCTCTATTGCCTCATGTGTTTGCTGCAAATGTGTCAGCATCAATTGCAAGATGAGGCAGCTAGATAGCTGTGGAGTTGCCAACATGCTCAAAGTGCTCGCAACATTGAGAAGAAACAAGCATGCCCAGGAAATTAATGCGTGCGCAGGGAGGCCCTTTGCTCAGAGAAGCATCGACCGATTTTCTTTATTTCCACACCTTCTCACAGTTTTGTATATTGGTTATAGTATGGTGAATCATTGATATGCATAGACATGCTGAACTTTTGTTCTTCTGAATGTTAGTTTAATGTGAGTGTCTGCATCCAGTACCGCATCCTCTAATTTGGTGGATGCACACAGAGAAAATAAATCTCCTTAATTTACTCCATAACCACCCTATTAAATAGGCCTAGTAACAAACCAGGCGCATGCAATGGCCGGCGGGCACATGCATCCTGCATGCATGGCCAGTCATGCAGCAACGCAAAAGAAGAGAGTGGTTCTTGGGAAAAAGCGAGTAGTTAGTGCAGCGGGCCTTATAAACACGAACAGCTCGCTCTCCCGCTTCCGTCTCCCCACCCAATTCCCCCCGCTCCCCAATCTTCCTCACTCGTCCAGAAAACCCCGCTCACCTTCTTCCTCACTCATACAGAAAACACCTGCCTCTTCTTCCACTCCTACAGAAATCCCTAGTCCTCCTTCCCCACTCGCACTGCCACTAGGCTCGTCTCTGGCTACTCTGCTCAAACCCGTGAGCTCGGCACGACGCCCACAAGGAAAATGGAGTCGGCTGGCCCCAGCGCTAAGAAGATGAGGCTCCCGCCAGCGGCGATGCTGGTTGTAGATCCCGCACCCGGTAGCGCGGGGAGAAGCGGCGAGCCCCCCCCCCTCCACCCGGATCTGAGGAACCGGTAGAATCTCCGGTGGACCGCATCAGCGATCTCCCGAACGTCATCCTTGAGGAGATCATCTCGCTTCTCCGCACCAAGGATTGCTGCCGTACACAAGTCCTCTCAACTCGGTGGCGCCCTCTATGGCGCACCGTGCCCCTCAATCTCGACTGTTGTCAGATATCTGTCCTTCCTGAATTTGATCTCATCAGAGCCATCGTCTCTTCTCACCAGCAGGGCCCCGTTCAATGCCTCTGCATCCCGACAAGCTACCTACTATCCATACCCGGCAAGGTGGACGCTTGGCTGACATCCCCTGAATTTGGAAAACTCCAGCAGTTTGAGTTCTACCATTACCACGGAAGTTTCATACCACGAACATACCAAGAATTCGTGCCCACACCACCGTTGTCCATCTCGCGGTTTTCCTCCTCTCTCCACACTGCCACCTTCGCCTGGTGCCATCTACCAGATGATCTGGTACAAATGCTTCGACTCCCACTGCTAAAAAAACTTTCGCTTGTGGTGGTTTATCTGTCGGAGGCCTCACTGCACAACATCATCCACTCCAGTTGCCCTGCCCTGGAGCGCTTGGTGATTGTTTTGGTAATAGAAATCGGTATCAGTTGTCTCCAAATAAAGTCGCCTCACCTTAAAAGCATTGGAATTTATTTTGAAGGACAGCAGCTCATCATCGAAGATGCCCCTTCACTTGAAAGGTTGCTCCTTCATAATTGTTATACACCTTCAGAAATAACTGTCGTCTCTGCGCCCAAACTGGAGACCTTGGGTGTAATTCGTGATCCGTTTAATAATCACAAGGAGTTGGTGTTTGGCTCCTCACCTTTTCAGGTACCGTATATTATCATCTACACATTTGTAATCATATGCTACATTTTTCATTTATGCGCATAAGTTTTATATCATCTTGGAGTACACTTTGGGTACTAATACTATGTTATATGCTCAATGAAGAGTTCGTCCATTGATAGCCTATCAATGTTGCTGGATTCTGTCAAGATCATATATATCAGAATGTATAGTTTTGATCTGGACATAATTATTGGCTTGCTGCGATGCTTTCGATCTCTGGAGAATTTATACATAGAGGTGATGATTTCATGCACATTGAAAGCCCGTATATATTGTACTAGAATTAACTGTTCAGCTGTCGTTCTTTTGACATACTCTTTTTTCAGACCTTAACTGTTTTCAATCTTCATGTCTACTTAGGCAGAACCACATGGACAAAAACATATAACCAATTGTTGGTGTAATAAGCACAAGGATTTTCTCAGTTCTCATGACATTCGTTTGAGGACAATAACGATGGGACGATATGCATCCAACCAGGCAAACAGAAGCTTTGTCACATTCTTCCTGTTGAATGCGAGGTTACTATTGTCCATGAGGCTTAATTTTTACAGCAAGAGATTTCTCACGGACAAACATGTTGAACAGCAAAAAAAGAAGTTTCAGGTGGACAAATGGGCTTCTAAACGTGCTCGGCTTCTATTTACAACAAGTTGTAGACATCCTAAAAAAAAATTGCACAGGATGTTGATTTTATGGATCAGACCGATCCATTTGTTTATGACTGCAAAAAAGAGTGGTTGGGTTAGATGTTACTGTCATGTTCAATCTGGGTTTTGTCTAAAAATTTGATGAACAATTAATCCTTGGGCTTTTTGTACCATTTGTATGCTTGACTTGCATGTTGTTGCCCTCGTACTCCCCTCCGCCTACCACTACACTGCCGCATCTTCCATGGCTGATGTTCGTTCCCGTCCGAGGCCTTGCCGTCGTTCTCCGCCTTGGTTAGCTCACTGTGCTCGCCGCCGTCTGGTGTTGTCAACATGGTCAACAACCAAAAGGAATCAGGTGATGACTGTACGTGGAGAGGCTGACAGTAGGGACCCACCAAGGTCATTGCATTTCGCAAGCAGGTGCCTCGTTATTACAAGCCAAAACAATACTTCCTCCTAATTGTTTGACAACTAGGTTCCACGCCATTGTCAATGTAGTCAATAAATGAGAAAATTACACAATGAGAAGATAACACCAGGGACCCAGCAGCTCGCCCAGTTGTTTTTCAGTTTCAGAGACGGAGCTCAACTGCGCGTTGTGTGGGGGTTGTGGCCCGTCTAGCCCACGCTTACGCTTTTATTAAGCACATGACGAGCCCAGTTGATATTTTTTCCTTTCTGAAATTGGCTAGCCCAGTTCTTTTTTTTGGAGAATACCAAAACCGAGGCCTACTTGCTTTTCTCAGCCCTGCTGGGCTGCAAATCTTTCAAGACGAGGAGGGATAAGAAATGGGCTTCCCTAGAAAACGGGCTATAAGTTGTAAGAAATGGGCTGTAAATTTTTAAACCAAAGCCAACCGGCAATTGCATTAAAATATCATTTTTTTTAGGATTTCTCTACTCTCTACTCTTATAAAAACCAAAGCCAACTGGCAATTACATTAAAATATCATCTTTTCACCCACAAGATAAACTACTCATACAAAAGCATCTTCATGTTCCGTGCAACGAACGGGCATCTTGCTAGTTAAGATTCTAAATTTCATTCATTTTTTTTGCGGAGAATTGTTTTTTGAATTTTATTTTGATATAATTTTTTGAAAACTATTTTTAACGTGACTCAAATTTCGTGATTAAAAGAGTTCGGACCCCACCAAAATATGCAAAATTTCGTTGAATTTTTTAGGAGTGCCCAGAATATATGGTCTGTAATGCTAATAAAAAGAATATGGGCTTCAAATATCCCTAAGAATTAGCAAATGGGCTGTAAATTATTGAAAATAATGGCTAATGGGTTGTATGCCGTTTTCCACAGATTTGGAGGCTGACTTCTGGGCCTACTAGGTTGACGATGATACTGTCCTAAAATTTTTTTGACGCGTACGCAAGGCTTTGTCAACTTAGTCAACACATAGAAGTGACTGTTGGATGTCCATCCAATGGCCGCCGTGATTCTTCAATCTGTGATCTTCCTGCTCCAGCCGCCCAAACCAGCGCCGGCGGGACTGCCTGCTCCCTCCTCCAGTGGCTGGTTGTGCTGCCGCCAGGCCATCCCTCTAACCACCCACACATCCTGTTATTTTTAGGCGACGTCATCCTCACTCCGCAGCCGACCAGCCAGCGCTCGTTCTCCCCTCAGCGTGGGCATCCGCTGCGGTGGCTTCGCCGGCTCCGGGTGGTTCTCTTCCTGGGCCCCGCCCTCGTCCATCGCGTTTGTGCTCTCGGTGCGGCGAGGTCAACATGGTCAACAAACAACAGCCATCGGAACAGGCTGACAGTAGGGGCCCACGCAGGAAAATCCCTCCTTATTACATGCAAAATAATGATTCCTCCACCTGATAGCTGGGACCCACCGGAAGGGTCTCTGTATTTCGCGAAAAAAACATTCCCCCCGCTGTCAGCTCGGACCCACCGGAAATGCCTCCTTATTACGCACAAAAAAATGAATACTCCCCCTGCTAGCTGGGACTCACCTTGGTGGGAGGCTGACTTGTGGGCCTACTAAGTTTACGGGGACGGAGGGCTTTGTCAACTTAGTCAATATGAACGAATCTAGCTCCAGTGACCGTACGGTGTCCATCCAATGGCCGTAGTGCTTCTTGAAACTCTGGTATTCGTGCTCCAGCCGCCCAAAGCAGCGCCGGTCGTGTCGCATGCTCCTGCCTCCCATGGCCGGCTGTGATGCCGCGGAGGCCTCACCGCTCCATACTACTCCCACCGCTGGCCAGGCCATCCCACTACTCACCCACACCCCCTGTTATTCTCCGGCGACGGTAGCCTCACCCTCGTACTCCTCTTCGCGTGGGCATCCACTGCTACGTCTTCCCCGGCTCCGCGTCGTCCCCTTCCTAGGCCTCGCCGTCGTCCACCACCGTGGTGTTCTCAGCGCGGCGTGGTCAATGTGGTCAACGACCGACTTCCACCGGAAGAGTACTGTGCGTGGAGAGGCTGACAGCTGGGTCCACGGCGGCCGCAAGGAAGTGCCTCCTTATTACACGCAAAATAATTATTCCTCCACCTGACAGCGGGGACCCACCGGACGGGCCACCTTATTTCACGAAAAAATGTTTCCCCCTGACTGCTGGGACCCACCAGCTACATCTTCGCACGCAAGGAAGTGCGTCCGGGCAAAAAAAAATGATTCGCCCCTGACTGCTGGGACCCACCAGCTACATCTTCGCACGCAAGGAAGTGCGTCCGGGCAAAAAAAATGATTCGCCCCTCTGACTGTTGGGACCCACCAGCTACATCTTCGCAGGCAAGGAAGTGCCTGACAGTCGGGACCCACCTGGTCGAAGTGTGCGTAGCGTTGTCATTCTGGTCGTGAACATGTATGTACATATATACTGGTCGATGTATAGGCGCGCACGTGTCATAGTAGAGGTGCGCACGTAGCATGTACACGTACGTACAACGGCGAGGGTGCAAGAAAGAAAATACGGCCATGTACGTACATACGGGCAGGGTCTCGAACGCCTACTCACGCATACGTACATGGCTGGGTCGGAACAGAGAAACAACGTCGTTGTCGTGTTCATGGGGAGGCAACGGAATGCGTCGTGTTCATGGGGAGGCAACGGAATGCGTCGTGTTCATCAGGAGGCAACGGAACGCATGGGAGCCAACCGGCTAGGTCGGAACGGAATGCGTGGTCGTGTTCATCGGGAGGGCTTGGACGGAACAGGCGATGGAAACGAGGCCTGGCGTACTGCACAACGAAGGAAATGGACCTCCTACATTTGGAACGGGGTCCTGTTGATCGGGAGGGGTGTGGCGTACCACAAAACGGAGGAAACGGACCTCCTACGGTCGAAACGGGGGTCCTGTTGATCGGGAGGGGTGTGGTGTACCGCAAAACGAACGAAACGGACCTCCTATGGTCGAAACGGGGGTCCTGTTGATCGGGAGGGGTGTGGTGTACCGCAAAACGGACGAAACGGACTTGTGTTGGAGCGCTACGGTCGAAATGGGGGTCCTATTCATCGGGAGGGGTGTGGCGTACCGCAAAACGAGACTCCACGGGATATTGTTCATCTCCACCGTCGACCTCCTCCAGCCTCCACGGGCTCCTGTTCATCCAGCTTCCACCGCGCGCTACTCCACGGCTATTGTTCAACCACCCCTCCACCATCTACTGTTCATCCAGCCCTCCACACCACGGGGTCCTGTTCAACCACCCCTCCATTGTCTACTGTTCATCCAGCCCTCCACACCACGGGTTCCTGTTCATCCAGAGGCAACGCCCCGCTCACTGTTCATCCAACCCCTCCCCCCCCCCCCCGCAATGCTCACTGTTCATCCCAGAGGCAGCATCGATCAGCTTCAGTTAGCAGCAGTAGCGAAGGAATCGCTCCATCGGGTTCAGTTAATAGCCATCGATCGATCGCTCGGGTTCAGTAACGCGTAGCCTGCAGTACAATCGCTCGGGTTCAGTTAGAGCCCAACGCCTCGCTCGGGTTCAGTTAGAGCCAACGCCTCGCACCTATACGAGAGAAACGTGCATCGCTCGGCCCCCGACCTCCCACCGTAACCGGCAACTCCCTGAAATTTTCCTCCCCCTCGCTTCTACCACGGTTTTTTCCGTCATGGACGGCCCAAAGAATGTCATGCAGCTGCGTCTCCGGCCCGCCCATGACGAAAAGCCCATTTTCTGTCATGATTTTTTGTCATAGAAGTAGGAGCCCACCACATCTATGATGATACCGGGTTTTGTCACAATTATCATCATAGAAGTGTCATATGTATGACAGAAAAAAATTCGTTCGGCCCAAAATGTCACGGATGTGTCTTTTTTTTGTAGTGCAACCATAATCCTGTTCACCATGGAGCAATCTTCAACTTCACCTGCAACTAACAATGCTATAAGAGGGGCTGAGCAAAAGCGGTAACATAGCCAAGCAACGGTTTGCTAGGAAGGGTGAAAAGGTTAGAGGCTGACATGGCAATTTGGGGAGGCTTGAAGAACAAGTGATAGGAAGCGCAACATAGCGATAGAATGAAGCAACTAGCATAGCAATGATAGTAATGAGATCCAAGGTGACGGTCATCTTGCCTGAAATCCTGCTAGAAAGAAGAACGAGTCCATGAAGAAGATGAAGCCATGAAGACGAACCAAGCATAGACGAACGAATCCTCACGATCGCAACGAAACAGGAACTAACGAGAAGAAGCACAACCAGAAAGAAGCAAACAACAAGGTAAACACACAACACATAGACATGGCATGATGCTCAACCAAGTATGATGCATGACAAAGCTAGATGAGGCTACTCATGGCAAGAGATGATGCAAACAAGAACAACACATCAAAGCAAGTTTAAATGAACCCGAAATCAACATATAACAATTCCGGTAAGTCCTCATATGCAAATTTTGAAATTGGTCCATATCTGAATAAACCTTATGTTCAAGTTGTTAACCAGCAAGTTAAGATGCACCAAGATGAGCTACACGAAATTCTACTCAAGTTACATATAAAGTTCGTTTAATTCGGAGCTACGACCTAGAAGATATGACCAAAACAAGCTAAACATGGCATTGATGCAAAATACATTCGAACATCAAGCAAACATTCTCAAAACAAGGATTCAATATGACAAGATGAAACTACATGCAATTCTAAGCAAGTTTCATATAGAGCATTCTCAAAACGGAGCAACGGTTCAACACCTACACTCTATACAAGTTTAAAGGACAAGCTGTCCAAAACAGCAACTAGGCATCTTACAAGCATCAAAACAATATGCTACGGCACCTCAACATAATAACAAAAGGCATGGGCATGAAGTACAGGTAAAGCATGACAAAACACGAACACTAATCTATCTCCAGAAAGCATTATAACATGCTCAAAAGGACATGGCAAGATTGCAAATTATAACAGTTTCAGACTTAGCAGAAATAACATCAGGTTGCAATGTTTAGAGCTATCAAACAACATGTTACAAGAAGCTATCATGGAGAACCAAGGCATGGCATGCTAATACTAAAGACACAGAACAAAACTACCTTACAGATCTAATTCCAAAGATCAACATAAAAGATGGTAGCATCCATGCAAACATGGCAAATGATATGACAGTTCCAGAATAACAGGAACAACGATAAGTAGGCATGTTGGTGAGCTTGTACAACTCACCAAAGATAATTAAATGGCATGACAAGGTGATCAGCAGTAAGGATGCATGTTTATTAAGCTAAGCATGGCAAGATCAAGTTCATAGGTTGCATGGATCACTAGAAAAACACATGGCAAAACTGAACTTAATGTTAACAGGCTGACAGCAACATTGTTTAGCAATTTGAGAGCAAGATTACAACAATCTACAGCAGGCTATAAATGCAACCAATGGCATGGATGGATAGATCATGACATTTGTAACAAAACATCCTTACTGAACATCTCCAGATTATACATATAATGACTTGTAGAAGCAGGTTTACATAGCATCATGATATAACAGAATCAGCCTAGCAAAACAGCAACAGCAAGTACCCTAGTTAACAAGCTTGATGCGCTCACTACAAGCCTTTCAAAAATACTTGGATTGCACCATTGTAAATATGGAATTATGTAGCTCAAAACTCATGTAGACACTAAGCTCATAGGATGCACACACAAAATGCAATGAAAAAGACAAAACAGCAAGTTCTGTTAATAGACAGCAGTTAACATCATATAGCACTCTTGCCACGATGATAATGTCATCAAGATGGACTCAAACAATCATGGCACAATGGAAAGAAATGAAGAGCATCTCATGGTGAACATTTTGATATATTACACGCACAAAACGGAGCAGCACACATGAAGATACTGGGTACACAAGATGCATGCATGATGTTGAAATCTCAGGACTTGGAGAAAATTCAACCTCGGGCGTAACGGGACGGGACCGACCCGAGACGAAGAGATCCGGCGCGGGCGAGGCGTTTGGAAGGCCGGGCGGATGGATCTCATCCCACCTGCCGGATCCAGCGACGAGGCAGCCGGCGACGGCAGCCGGAGGGCGGAGCGATGCCGGAGGACGCCGGCGAGGCGACGGCGAGCACAGAAGAAGGCAGCGGTGGCGGTCGCCGACGAGGGACGGGGCGCGGTGGCCGGACCACGGGATGGCGACGGCGGTCGCCAGCGGGCAAGGCGGCGGCGCGGGTGGTCGAGGACGAGGCAGCGGAGGCGGGTGCCGGCGAGGCAGCGACAGACGGCGAGCGACGAGGCGGCGGAGAGGCCAGGCGGCGCCCGGCGGCGGGACGCGGGCGGCGGCACGAGCGGGCTGGCTCGGCCCGGCGGCAGCGGGGATCCGGGCCGGGAGGGGCGCGTCTGGGCCTCACGGGCCGGCGGTGGAGAGGCACGGTGGGGGGGAGCCGGCGGGGGAGGCGACGTGGCGGCGGCGGTGGACGCGTCCGACGCGGAGGCGGACATGTCCGGCGGCGGGGAGGAGCGGGGCTAGGGTTTGGACTACGCGAAAAATCGGAGGGGATCACATATTTATAGGTAGAGGGAGTTAGGAGACTCCAAATGAGGTGCGGTTTTCGCCCACACGATCGTGATCGAACGACCGAGAGCATGGAGGGGGTTTGGATGGGCTCATGGGCTGTGGTGAAGAGGGGATGGGCTGCAAAGAGCGAGGGGTTACGGGCTACGCGGTTAACCGTTGGGGCATCAGACGACCTCCAAATGGAACGAAACTTGACGGGCAGTCTACCGGTGATATACCAAGGCCACTCGGAAAATCTCAGCCCATTTCGAGAACGTTTTTCTCCCGCTCATGAAGCACGGTTTGAGAGGGGTGACGGGCGCGTGCGAGTGTGGTCGGGCTTAGAACGGACAACGGAGAGAACCGGCAGAACCCAAACGGATGCAAGTTTTGAAAAGCATGCAGATGAAATGCACATGATGACATGGCAAAATGCAACAAGCAAGAAAATGACATGGCAACAATGACGAATAAACGGAAGACACCTGGCGCATCGAATCCGGGGCGTTACACACTTCCAACACACATCGTCACTTCACCCTCAACTAGTCTCGAGTTACTAATCTTAGCAACCGAACAAGTATCAAATACCCAGGGGTTACTATAAACACTAGTAAGGTACACATCAATAACCTGTATATCAAATATACCCTTGTTCACTTTGCCATCCTTATTATCTACCAAATATTCAGGGCATTTCCACTTAAAATGACCATTTCCTTTGCAGTAGAAGCACTCAGTTTCAGGCTTTGGTCCAGCTTTGGGTTCTTCGCGGGAGTGACAACTTGCTTGCCATTCTACATGAAGTTCCCTTTCTTTCCCTTTGCCCTTTTCTTGAAACTAGTGGTCTTGTTAATCATCAACACTTGATGCTCTTTCTTGATTTCTACTTTCATCGATTTCATCATCGTAAAAAGCTCGGGAAACGTTGTCGTCATCCCTTGCATACTATAGTTCATCACGAAGTTCCAGTAACTTGGTGATGGTGACTAGAGAACTCTGTCAATCACTATCTTATCTGGAAGGTTAACTCCCACTTGATTCAAGCGATTGTAGTACCCAGACAATCTGAGCACATGCTTACTAGTTGAGCAATTCTCCTCCATCTTTTAGCTATATAACTTGTTAGAGACTTCATATCTCTCAACTCGGGTATTTGCTTGAAATATTAACTTCAACTCCTGGAACATCTCATATGGTCCATGACGTTCAAAACGTCTTTGAAGTCCCGATTCTAAGCCGTTAAGCATGGTGCACTAAACTATCAAGTAGTCATCATACTGAGCTAGCCAAACATTCATAACGTCTGCATCTGCTCCTGCAATAGGTCTGTCACCTAGCGGTGCATCAAGGACATAATTCTTCTATGCAGCAATGAGGATAAACCTCAGATCACGGACCCAATCCGCATCATTGCTACTATCATCTTTCAACATAGTTTTTATCTAGGAACATATCGAAATAAACATAGGGAAGCAACACCGCGAGCTATTGATCTACAACATAATTTGCAAAATACTATCAGGACTAAGTTCATGATAAATTAAAGTTCAATTAATCATATTACTTAAGAACTCCCACTTAGATAGACATCCCTCTAATCATCTTAAGTGATCACGTGATCCAAATAAACTAAACCATGTCCGATCATCACGTGAGATGGAGTAGTTTTCAATGGTGAACATCACTATGTTGATCATATCTACTATATGATTCATGCTCGACCTTTTGGTCTCCAGTGTTCCGAGGCCATATCTGCATATGCTAGGCTCGTCAAGTTTAACCCGAGTATTTCTGCATGTGCAAAACTGTCTTACACCCATTGTATTTGAATGTAGAGCTTACCACACCCGATCATCACATGGTGTCTCAGCACGAAGAACTTTCGCAACGGTGCATACTTAGGGAGAACACTTATACCTTGAAATTTATCGAGAGATCATCTTATAAAGCTACCGCCGAACTAAGCAAAATAAGATGTATAAAAGATAAACATCACATGTAATCAAAATATGTGACATGATATGGCCCTCATCATTTTGTGCCTTTGATCTCCATCTCCAAAGCATCGTCATGATCTCCATTGTCACCGGCATGACACCATGATCTCCATCATCTTGATCTATATCAATGTGTCATCACATGGTCGTCTCGCCAACTATTGCTCTTGCAACTATTGCTATCGCATAGCGATAAACTAAAGCAATTATTTGGCGCTTGCATCTTATGCAATAAAGAGACAACCATAAGGCTTCTGCCAGTTGCCGATAACTTCAACAAAACATGATCATATCATACAACAACTTATATCTCATCACGTCTTGACCATATCACATCACAATATGCCCTGCAAAAACAAATTAGACGTCCTCTACTTTATTGTTGCAAGTTTTACGTGGCTGCTATGGGCTTAGCAAGAACCGTTCTTACCTACGCATAAAAACCACAACGATATTTCTTCAAGTTAATGTTGTTTTAACCTTCTCAAGGACCGGGCGTAGCCACACTCGGTTCAACTAAAGTTGGAGAAACTGACACCGCCAGCCACCTATGTGGAAAGCACGTCGATAGAACCAGTCTCGCGTAAGCGTACGCGTAATGTCGGTCCGGGCCGCTTCATACAACAATACCGCCGAACCAAAGTATGACATGCTGGTAAGCAGTATGACTTGTATCGCCCACAACTCACTTGTGTTCTACTCGTGCATATAACATCTACGCATAAACCTGGCTCGGATGCCATTGTTGGGGAACGTAGTAATTTCAAAAAACATTCCTACTCACACGCAAGATCATGGTGATGCATAGCAACGAGAGGGGAGAGTGTTGTCCATGTATCCTCGTAGACCGAAAGCGGAAGCGTTAGCACAAGCGGTTGATGTAGTCGTACGTCTTCACGATCCGACCGATCAAGTATCGAACGTACCTCCGAGTTCAGCACACATTCAGCTTGATGACGTCCCACGAACTCCCATCCAGCAGAGCTTTGCGGGAGACTTCCGTCAACACGAGGCATGATGACGGTGTTGATGATGCTACCGACACAGGGCTTCGCCTAAGCACCGCTATGATATTACCGAGGTAGAATATGATGGAGGGGGCACCGCACATGGCTAAGAGATCAATGATCAATTGTTCTGTCTAGAGGTGCCCCCCTGCCCCCGTATATAAAGGAGGGGGAAGGGCCGACCCTCCTATAGCGCGCCCTAGAGGAGTCCTACTCCCACCGGGAGTAGGATTCCCCCCCCCCCTTCCAAGTAGTAGGAGTAGGAGTCAAGGAAAGGGAAAAGAGAAGAGAAGGAAGGAGGGGGCGCAGCCCCTCCCCCTAGTCCAATTCGGACTAGGCCTTGGGGGCGTGCAGCCTCCCTTCTCTCTTTCCCCTAAAGCCCAATAAGGCCCATATACTCCCCGGCGAATTCACGTAACTCTCCGGTACTCCGATAAATATCCGAATCACTCGGAACCTTTCTGATGTCCGAATATAGTCGTCCAATATATCGTTCTTTACGTCTCGACCATTTCGAGACTCGTCGTCATGTCCCCGATCTCATCTGGGACTCCAAACTACCTTCGGTACATCAAAACACATAACTCATAATATAAATCGTCACCAAACGTTAAGCGTGCGGACCCTACGGGTTCGAGAACTATGTAGACATGACCGAGACACATCTCCGGTCAATAAACAATAGCGGAACCTGGATGCTCATATTGGCTCCCACATATTCTGCGAAGATCTTTATCGGTCAAACCGCATAACAACATACGTTGTTCCCTTTGTCATCGGTATGTTACTTGCCCGAGATTCGATCGTCGGTATCTCAATACCTAGTTTAATCTTGTTACCGGCAAGTCTCCTTACTCGTTATGTAATGCATCATCTCGCAACTAACTCATTAGTCACATTGCTTGCAAGCCTTATAGTGATGTGCATTACCGGGAGGGCCCAGAGATACCTCTCCGACAATTGGAGTGACAAATCCTAATCTCGAAATACGCCAACTCAACAAGTACCTTCGGAGACACCTTTAGAGCACCTTTATAATCACCCAGTTACGTTGTGATGTTTGGTAGCACACAAAGTGTTCCTCCGGTAAACGGGAGTGCATAATCTCATAGTCATAGGAACATGTATAAGTCATGAAGAAAGCAATAGCAACATACTAAACGATCAAGTGCTAAGCTAACGGAATGGGTCAAGTCAATCACATCATTCTCTAATGATGTGATCCCATTAATCAAATGACAACTCATGTCTATGGCGAGGAAACTTAACCATCTTTGATTCAACGAGCTAGTCAAGTAGAGGCATACTAGTGACACTATGTTTGTCTATGTATTCACACATGTATTATGTTTCCGGTTAATACAATTCTAGCATGAATAATAAACTTTTGTCATGAAACAAGGAAACAAATAATAACTTTAGTATTGCCTCTAGGGCATATTTCCTTCACTCCTCGTATTGGCAAAATTGTTAAACAGCACAGATACGAGGTTTACTGGGAGAGGGAAGGGGTGGTTCTGGAGGATCAAATTAAATCTTGCTGGAACGACAGCACTCATAATGAGGATTTAAAGGATGTGGCCATGAATCTATGAAGAGAACGCTTGGAAAATTGCATGAGTGGAGTAACACTTATATTGGATATCTACCCAGGAAACTTGATTTGGCGAGGAAAAGACTTAATAGCCTTTACAAAAGAAATGACAATGCAGCCTTGATGGAAAGGAAGGTGATTCTGAAGAAAATGGATGAGCTCCTTTATAAAGAAGAAATGTTATGGAAGCAAAGATCACGGATTGATAAAATTAAATGGGGGGACACAAAATTCTTCAAATATAAGGCTACCTGGAGAGCTAAGAAAAATGATATCTCAAGCTTGAGAAGGAATGATGGATCAGTTACAGAGAATGTGGCTGAGATCCATAATATCACTAATTCCTTTTTTAAGCATTTATACACATGTGATGGTTTGGTTGATCCTTCTCTGATCATTCCCCTTGTCAAGCCACTTGTGAGTGAGGATTTGAATATTGATTTATGTAAATCGTTTACGGACCATGAGATTGGGACGTGCTCTTTCAAATTGGCCCACTTAAAGCTTTGGGTCCAGATGGCTTTCCGGCAAGGTTTTTTCAAAGGAATTGGGGAGTGCTGAAGGAGGATATTATTCGTGCGATTAAAAAGTTTTTTGTTACAGGTATAATGTCGGAGGGTGTAAATGATACGGTGATTGTTCTTAAGGTGAAAAATCCCCAAGCGGTCAAAGACTTCCGGCCTATCAGTGTGTGTAATGTTATTTATAAAATTATATCTAAGTGCCTTGTGAACAGACTGAGACCGCATCTTGATGGTATGATTTCTCCAACCCAAAGTGCCTTTATCCCTGGGAGACTGATATCTGATAATGCTCTTATTGCGTTTGAGTGTATGCATTCGTTAAGTACTCTAAAGGATGGACGGGGTGAATTATGTGCTTATAAATTGGACCTTACCAAGGCATATGATAGAGTGGATTGGAATTTTTTGAAGTGCATGTTGAGCGCGTTGGGGTTTGCATCAGGATGGATAAAATGGATTATGGCCTGTGTTACTTCAGTGAAATTTTCAGTGCTTCAATGGCCAGCTCTTGGAGTCGTCCTCGCCATCATGTGGTATCAGGCAAGGGCACCCTATCTCACCATACTTATTCTTATTTGTGGTCGAAGCTCTTTCTTTATTGTTACAGAATGCGTGTACTAGAGGATCTCTTCTAGAGTTCAAGGTTAACAGACAGGCCCCGGGTATTTCACATCTCTTGTTTGTCGATGATTGTCTTTTATTTTTCAAGGGGTCCATTGAGCAAGCCTTGGCAATCAAAAATATTATTGCAACTTATGAGAAGGGGATGGGTCAACTGCTGAGCCCTGATAAATGCTCTATCTTGTTTGGCAAGAATTGTAGTATGGAGGTCCAAGTGGCTATTATTATAATTCTAAGCATTACCTCAGAAAGATTTGAGGATAAATATCTTGGGCTCCCGGTGCCACAAGGGAGAATGAAGGCTGGTAAATTTCAATCCACTAAGGAAAAAGCCCTCAAAATTTTATCGGACTAGATAGAAAGAAAAATATGCCTCGTGTGGGGTGAAAGAAACTTTGATTAAATTTGTCCTGCAGGCTCTTCCGGTGTACGCAATGGGTATTTTAAATTTCTGGCATCACTCTGCGAGGAGTTGTCTTAGATCATAAGGAATTTCTGGTGGGATGACAAGGAGAATAGGAGGAAGACTCATTGGTTGGCTTGGGATAAGAAGACTAAGCCTAAAAGTGAGGGTGGGATGGGATTCCGGGACCTTAGATTATTTAACCAGGCTCTGCTGGCGAAGTAGGCTTGGAGGTTGGTGGTTAATCCTGAATCTCTGTGCGCTAAAGTGATTAAGGCAAAATATTATCCCCAGGGACATATCCTTGATATGGTTTTCCCGCAGTCAGCTTCTCTTACTTGGCAAGGTATTCTGCATGGATTGGATCTTCTTAAATCCGGAGTCATTTGGAGAGTGTGTGATGGGACTAATATTAATATCTGGAGAGATAAGTGGCTCCCAAGATCTTCTGGACTTAAAATTACTGCCAAAAAGAATAGGACAAGAGTCAAATGGGTATCAGACTTGATGTTGGGCAGTCCGAGGAGGTGGAAAATATGGTTAGGCATTTGTTTTATCCATATGATGCGGAGGAGACTGATGTCTACTACACAACCTTCTTCTCGTAGGCGTTGTTGGGCCTGCAAGTGCACAGGTTTGTAGGACAGTAGCAAATTTCCCTCGAGTGGATGACCTAAGGTTTATCAATCCGTGGGAGGCGTTGGACGAAGATGGTCTCTCTCAAACAACACTGCATCCAAATAACAAAGAGTCTCTTGTGTCCCCAACACACCCAATACAATGGCAAATTGTATAGGTGCACTAGTTCGGCGAAGAGATGGTGATACAAATGCAATATGGATAGTAGATATAGGTTTTGTAATCTGAAATAATAAAAACAGCAAGGTAACAAGTGGTAAAAGTGAGCGTAAATGGTATTGCAATGATAGGAAACAAGGCCTAGGGTTCATACTTTCACTAGTGTAAGTTCTCTCAACAATAATAAGATAGATAGATCATATAACAATCCCTCATCATGCAACAAAGAGTCACTCCAAAGCCACTAATAGTAGAGAACAAACGAAGAGATTATTGTAGGGTACGAAACCACCTCAAAGTTATTCTTTCGGATCGATCTATTCAAGAGTTCGTACTAGAATAACACCTTAAGACACAAATCAACCAAAACCCTAATGTCACCTAGATACTCCATTGTCACCTCAAGTATTCGTGGGCATGATTATACGATATGCATCACACAATCTCAGATTCATCTATTCAACCAACACAAAGTACTTCAAAGAGTGCCCCAAAGTTTCTACCGGAGAGTCAAGAAAACGTGTGCCAACCCCTATGCATAGGTTCATGGGCGGAACCCGCAAGTTGGTCACCAAAACATACATCAAGTGGCACGTGATATCCCATCGTCACCACAAATAAACACGGCAAGACATACATCAAGTGTTCTCAAAGTAAAGACTCAATCCGATAAGATAACTTCAAGAGGGAAACTCAATTCATCACAAGAGAGTAGAGGGGGAGAAACATCATAAGATCCAACTATAATAGCAAAGCTCACGATACATCAAGATCGTGCCATAGAGAGAACACGAGAGAGAGAGATCAAACACATAGCTACTGGTACATACCCTTAGCCCCGAGGGTGAACTACTCCCTCCGCGTCATGGATAGCGCCGGGATGATGAAGATGGACACCGGTGATGGGTTCCCCTCCGGCAGGGTGCCGGAACGGGCTCCCGAGAGGTTTTTGGTGGCTACAGAGGCTTGCGGCGGTGGAACTCCCGATCTATCTTGATTGTCGATGTTATTAGGGTACGTAGGCATATATAGGCGAAAGAAGTCGGTCAGGGGGTGCTCGAGGGGCCCACGAGATAGGGGGCGCGCCCAGTAGGGGGGGCCCCCCCCACTCTCGTGGCCTCCTCGAGGATCCTCTGACGTGAACTCCAAGTCTCCCGGATTGGTTCTGTTCCAAAAATAACTTTTCCGAAGGTTTCATTCCGTTTGGACTCCGTTTGATATTCCTTTTCTTCGAAATACTGAAACAGGCAATAAAACAACAATATGGGTTGGGCCTCCCGTTAGTAGGTTAGTCCCAAAAATGATATAAATGTGTAAAATAAAGCCCATAAACATCCAAAAGGGGTAATATAATAGCATGGAATAATCAAAAATTATAGATACGTTGGAGACGTATCAAGCATCCCCAAGCTTAATTCATGCTCGTCCTCGAGTAGGTAAATGATAAAAATAGAATTTTTGGTGTGGAATGCTACCTAGCATAATTCTCAATGTAATTTTCTTTATTGTGGCATGAATGTTCAGATCCAAATGATACAAAATAAAAGTTCATATTAACATGAAAATGGTGATACTCCAAGCATACTAATCAAAGTAATCATGTCTTCTCAAAATAACATGGCCAAAGAAAGTTATCCCTACAAAATCATATAGTCTGGCTGTTGCTCTATCTTCATCACACAAAGTATTTAATCATGCACAACCCCGATGACAAGCCAAGCAATTGTTTCACACTTTAATAATCTCAAACTCTTTCAACTTTCACGCAATACATGAGCGTGAGCCATGGACATAGCACTATATGTGCAATAGAATGGTGGTTGTGGAGAAGACAAAAAGGAGAAGATAGTCTCACATCAACTAGGCATATCAACGGGCTATGGAAATGCCCATTAATAGATATCAATGTGAGTGAGTAGGGATTGCCATGCAACGGATGCACTAGAGCTATAAATATATGAAAGCTCAACAAAAGAAACTAAGTGGGTGTGCATCCAACTCGCTTGCTCACGAAGACCTAGGGCATTTTGAGGAAGCCCATCATTGGAATATACAAGCCACGTTCTATAATGAAAAATTCCCACTAGTATATGAAAGTGACAACATATGAGACTCTCTATCATGAAGATCATGGTGCTACTTTGAAGCACAAGTGTGGAAAAAGAGATAGTAGCATTGTCTCTTCTCTCTTTTTCTCTCATTTTATTTGTTTTTCTTTTCCTTTTTTTCTTTTTTTTCTTTGGCCTTCTTTTTTTTGGCCTTTCTCTTTTTTTTCCTTTTTGTAAAGTCCGAAGTCTCATCCCGACTTGTGGGGGAATCATAGTCTTCATCATCCTTTCCTCACTAGGACAATGCTCTAATAATGAAAATCATCACACTTTTATGGATTTACAACTCAAGAATTACAACTCAAAGCTAGAACAAGGTATGACTCTATATGAATGCCTCCGGCGCTATACCGGGATATGCAATGAATCAAGAGCGACATGTATGAAAGTTATGAAGGTGGCCTTGCCACAAATACAATGTCAACTACATGATCATGCAAAGAGCAATATGACAAAAGTAATGCGTGTCATATGAACGGAACGGTGGAAAGTTGCATGGCAATATATCTCGGAATGGCTATGGAAATGCCTTTATAGGTAGGTATGGTGGCTGCTTTGAGGGAGATATATGGTGCGTGTATGGTACCGGCGAAAGTTATATGGCACAAGAGAGGCTAGCAATGATGGAAAGGTGAAAGAGTGCATATAATCCATGGACTCAACATTAGTCAAAAGAACTCATATACTTGTTGCAAAAATTTAGAAGTCATCAAAAACCAAAGCACTACGTGCATGCTCCTAGGGGGATAGATTGGTAGGAAAATACCATCGCTCGTCCCCGACCACCACTCGTAAGGATGACACTCAATAAATAAAATTGTGCTCCAACTTCATCACAAAGCGGTTCACCATATGTGCATGCTACGGGAATCACAAACTTCAACACAAACATTCTTTAAATTCATAATCACCCAACTAGCATAACTTTAATATCACTACCTCCATATCTCAAAACAATTATCAAGCATCAAATTGATCATAGCATCCAATTCACTTTCTATGATAGTTTTTATTATACTCAACTTGGATACTCATAATTCTAGGACCAACTTTATGACCATGGCAAACACCATGCTGTTCTAAAAGACTCTAAAAATAATATAAGTGAAGCATGAGAGACTAATAATTTCTTCAAAATTAAGACACCACCGTGCTCTAAAAGATATAAGTGAAGCCCTGAGCAAAAACTATCAAGCTCAAAAGATATAAGTGAAGCACAATGAGTAGTCGAATAATTGTGCAACTATGTGAAGACTCTCTAACATTAAGGAATTTCAGATCTTGGTATTGTATTAAAACAGCAAGCAAAATAAAATAAAATAAAATGACGCTCCAAGCAAAACACATATCATGTGGCGAATAAAAATATAGCTCCAAGTAAAGTTACCGATGAGCGAAGACGAAAGAGGGGATGCCTTCCGGGGCATCCCCAAGCTTAGGCTCTTGGTTGTCCTTGGATATTACCTTGGGGTGCCTTGGGCATCCCCAAGCTTAGGCTCTTGCCACTCCTTATTCCATAGTCCATCGAATCTTTACCCAAAACTTGAAAACTTCACAACACAAAACTCAACAGAAAACTCGTAAGCTCTGTTAGTATAATAAAACAACCACTTGGGTACTGTAATGAACTCATTATAAATTCATATTGGTGTAATATATACTGTATTCTAACTTCTCTATGGTTCATACCACTTAATACTAGCCATAGATGCATCAAAATAAGCAAACAACATCATGAAAACAGAATCTGTCAAAAACAGAATAGTCTGTAGTAATCTGTATCAAACGTATACTTCTGGAACTCCAAAAATCCAAACAAAGTAGGAAGTCCTAAGAAATTTGTGTACCAATCCAGGTCAAAAAGAATCAGATCAGGATCACGTTTATGTGAATTAACAAAACTAATTTACTGGGTGCAAAAGTTTCTGATTTTCAGCAGGATCAACGCAACTATCACCGTAAGCTATCCTAAAGGTCTTACTTGGCACTTTATTGAAACAAAAGATATAAAACATGATTAATACAGTAGCATAATCATGTGAACACACAAAAACAGTAAGGATAAATATTGGGTTGTCTCCCAACAAGCGCTTTTCTTTAATGCCTTTCTAGCTAGGCATGATAATGGCAATGATGCTCACATAAAAGATAAGAATTGAAACATAACGGGAGCATCATGAAGCATATGACTAGCACATTTAAGTATAACCCACTTCCTATGCATAGGGATTTTGTGAGCAAACAATTTATGGGAACAATAATGAACAAGCATAGGAAGGTAAAACAAGCATAGCTTCAAAACTTGAAGCACATAGAGAGGAAACTTTGATATTATTGCAATTCCTACAAGTATATATTCCTCCCTCATAATAATTTTCAGTAGCATCATGAATTAATTCAAAATTATAACCAGCACCTAAAGCATTCTTTTCATGATCTACAAGCATAGAAAATTTACTACTCTCCACGTAAGCAAAATTCTTCTCATTTGGAATAGTGGGAGTATCATAAGAGACTTGAGCACTAAAAATTGTTTCCACATTAAAAGAGTAATGTTCAGAAAAAAGGTAATCATAATCATGACAATATTTGTAAATATAATCATCACTACTCTTTATAGCATAAGTTTCATCACAATAATCATCATAAGTAGCAACTTCGTTCTCATCATAATCGATTGAAACCTCTCCCAAGATAGTGAAATCACTAAATAAAGTTGACACTCTTCCAAATCCACTTTCGTATTCATCACAATGAAATTCAACATCCTCCAAAATAGTGGGATCACTACTTCCTAAAGTTGACACTCTTCCAAACCCACTTTCATCAATATAATCATCATAGGTAGGAGGCATGCTATCATCATAACAACTTTGCATATCAAAACTTGGGATGCTAAAAATATCATCTTCATTAAACATAGCATCCCCAAGCTTGGGACAAACATTAATTTCAGCAAATATATTCTCAAATATTTCATCCTCATCAAACATAGCTTCCCCAAGCTTGGGCCCTTTCATATCATAAGCATAATCACTTTCATCGTTAAAAATATGGATAGCACCAATAGTAAAGCAATTATCATCATCACAATGAGTAGTAGGAGCAACATCATTTGGGAGGGATACCTTTTTACCTTTGTTGCTCCTTCTTTTCTTTTTCTTCTTCACATTATGTGTGGGTTCAACCTTCCTCTTTGAGCTCCTTATTGAGATTGGTTGAATAGAAAGCTCCTCCTCGTTACCTGATTCATCATAAGAAATAATAGGAGGAGATTGGGAAGTCTCTTCCCTTTCATTAGTATTCTCATCGTCTTGTATTTGCTTTCTTTTCTTTAGGTAATTGGCAATATAAGGATTTTCAATGCAATTCTCCGCACGATATAAATAAATCTTCTCTAGATCAATATCAAGGAATTTCTTATGGGCAAATTCTGGAAGGTCCTTCATTAAACGTTTCAATTCTTCATAACCCAAAAGCAAACTAAGTTAATTATAATGAGCAAGGGAGATCAAATCATCACAATTTTTGGACACGATTCGATCATGAAATAATTTGCATCGGAGATGTAAATGACCACGTTCATTGCAAAGTTCACAAGTACGGCAAAGGAATTTTAAATTTTTAGCACTCACATCTAGCCTTTCTTGCAACCATTTAGTTTCTAAATGCTTATGCCTCTTGCAATATATATCTTCTCTACTTGGTGTGTTCATGCAAACATGCACTCCACAAAAATCAACATGCTCATAAGAGACATTTTTATCATAACTAGTGCAATCATCATTAGTACTACGGATATTCAAAGAGTTCATACTAACAACATTGCAATCATGCTCATCATTCAAAGATTTAGTATCAAGCATTTTAATGCATTCTTCTTCTAGCACTTGATCACAATTTTCCTTTCCATCATACTCACGAGATATATTAAAAAGACGAAGCGTATGAGACAAACTTAACTCCATTTTTTTGTATTTTTCTTTTATAAACTAAACTAGTGATAAAACAAGAAACAAAAAGATTCGATTGCAAGATCTAAAGATATACCTTGAAGCACTCACCTCCCCGGCAACGGCGCCAGAAAAGAGCTTGATGTCTACTACACAACCTTCTTCTTGTAGATGTTGTTGGGCCTGCAAGTGCACAGGTTTGTAGGACAGTAGCAAATTTCCCTCAAGTGGATGACCTAAGGTTTATCGATCCATGGGAGGCGTAGGATGAAGATGGTCTCTCTCAAACAACCCTGCATCCAAATAAGAAAGAGTCTCTTGTGTCCCCAACACACCCAATACAATGGCAAATTGTATAGGTGCACTAGTTCGGCGAAGAGATGGTGATACAAATGCAATATGGATAGTAGATATAGGTTTTTGTAATCTGAAATAATAAAAACAGCAAGGTAACAAGTGGTAAAAGTGAGCGTAAACGGTATTGCAATGATAGGAAACAAGGCCTAGGGTTCATACTTTCACTAGTGTAAGTTCTCTCAACAATAATAAGATAGATAGATCATATAACAATCCCTCATCATGCAACAAAGAGTCACTCCAAAGCCACTAATAGCAGAGAACAAACAAAGAGATTATGGTAGGGTATGAAACCACCTCAAAGTTATTCTTTCGGATTGGTCTATTCAAGAGTTCGTACTAGAATAACACCTTAAGACACAAATCAACCAAAACCCTAATGTCACCTAGATACTCCATTGTCACCTCAAGTATCCGTGGGCATGATTATACGATATGCATCACACAATCTCAGATTCATCTATTCAACCAACACAAAGTACTTCAAAGAGTGCCCCAAAGTTTCTACCGGAGAGTCAAGAAAACGTGTGCCAACCCCTATGCATAGATTCATGGGCGGAACCCGCAAGTTGGTCACCAAAACATACATCAAGTGGCACATGATATCCCATTGTCACCACAGATAAACACGGCAAGACATACATCAAGTGTTCTCAAAGTAAAGACTCAATCCGATAAGATAACTTCAAGAGGGAAACTCAATTCATCACAAGAGAGTAGAGGGGGAGAAACATCATAAGATCCAACTATAATAGCAAAGCTCGCGATACATCAAGATCGTGCCATAGAGAGAACACGAGAGAGAGAGAGAGATCAAACACATAGCTACTGGTACATACCCTCAGCCCCGAGGGTGAACTAATCCCTCCTCGTCATGGATAGCGCCGGGATGATGAAGATGGCCACCGGTGATGGGTTCCCCCTCCGGCAGGGTGCGGAACGGGCTCCCGAGAGGTTTTTGGTGGCTACAAAGGCTTGCGGCGGCGGAACTCCCGATCTATCTTGATTTTCGATGTTTTTAGGGTACGTAGGCATTTATAGGCGAAAGAAGTCGGTCGAGGGGTGCTCGAGGGGCCCACGAGACAAGGGGGCACGCCCAGTAGGGGGGGGGGGCGCGCCCCCCACTCTCGTGGCCTCCTCAAGGATCTTCTGAAGTGAACTCCAAGTCTCCCGGATTGGTTCTGTTCCAAAAATAATTTTTCCGAAGGTTTCATTCCATTTGGACTCCGTTTGATATTCCTTTTCTTCGAAATACTGAAATAGGCAATAAAACAGCAATATGGGCTGGGCCTCCGGTTAGTAGGTTAGTCCCAGAATGATATAAATGTGTAAAATAAAGCCCATAAACATCCAAAAGGGGTAATATAATAGCATGGAATAATCAAAAATTATAGATACGTTGGAGACGTATTAGAGATTTTGAGATTGCGTTTGCAATCAAATGGGGAGGGTGATTTTGTTGCTTGGCATTTTGAAAAAAATGGGATGTTCTCGGTTAAAAGTGCGTACAAGCTTGCGCTTACTTTGAAGGATAAAAAAGAGATGAGGGTCAATATAGTGAGGCTGTGTTGGGGGAGAGGAAAATATGGGATGTCATCTGGAAGGCTAATGTCCCTCAGAAGATTCGCATTTTTGCATGGAGGGTTGCAACTAATAGCTTGGCTGTCCAGGTTAATAGAATGCTGCATCACCAAACTTCTATTACGATGTGCACTATTTGTGGAATGGAGGATGAAAGTACTTTTCATGCGCTTCTTAGGTGTCCAAAGGCGGTTGCGTTGCGGAGGGCCATGTGGGACATTTGGGAGTTACCTACGAAGAATTTCTTCAGATATATAGGGTATGATTGGTTTATTGTTCTTCTAAGTCAACTGAGGCCTGTCATGCGCGACCAAATTATTTTTATTTTCTGGAGAGCATGGCACTTGAGAAATGACTTGATATTTGGTAAAGGAAAGGAATCAGTAGCAGCTTCTGCTAGCTTTGTGGAGAATTATTGGGCGTCTTATGCCACATGTCACTCAGTGCCTCCAGTAGATTTGAAAAATAAAGGAAAAGGTCCAATGGATGGATTAAGATGGGCACCTGATAATGTGGGAGCTAAGGAGGATTGGACTCCCCCACCAACTGGTTTTTTAAAGATTAATGTTGACGCAAGCTTTGTAGAGAGCATCAAAGAAGCAAGTGTCGGTGTGGTGGTTAGGAATGCGGCTGGGGAAGTCATTGTCTCTTCTTGGGACTTCATTGGATCGTGTCAAAGTGTGGAGGAATCAGAGCTAAGGGCATGCATTGCTGGTCTATACATAGGTATACCTCTCCACAATCCTATTATTTTAGAGACTGATTGTGTGTTTGTTGTGGCGACTCTTGCAACAGAGAACCTTGATAGGTCATCGTTGGTCGATTTGAAGAAGGAAGCACTGAGCTTATCTAATCTGATAAACAACTTTCAAATGGCAAAGATTGTCGATCCGCCAATGCGGTGGCTCATCTAATAGCAACATTTAGTTTTGACAATAGATCTGATGGTATTCTTGTTAATGATGTACCGTGCTATGTGGTGAATTTTGTATCGAACGATTGTAAGTTTCGCACTGGTTAATTAATGTAAGGTGGTGTTTAAAAAAACTACAATGCATGACCTGACTTTAGCGGCATTGACCTAGGTTTGAGTATCCACGACAAGTCGGCAGAGAGGTGTGTTGCTTTGGAAGGGATGCACACTGGCAAGAGGTTCCTTGCATGTGTTGAGCATGTAAGTTATAAATTTCTATAAATGGTGTGCTCATTTTTGTGTTTATTTGATGAAATATGCGCAAATTGTTTTAGGGTTTACTATTCATAGGCTTTGTAAGTTTTGCTGAGCATGGATGTGATGATCTTGTGGTGGTCACTGTTTAGTTGGCAGTGAATGGGAGGGTGTTTGGCCGGGTTCTAAAAAACCTTAACTATGGGTCCCACGCACAGTGGCAAGGGAGCAAGCTGGCGACACAATGATGGCTCCATACTGGGTGAGCACTCGGCCTTCCGACGGTACGACGCCCTTTGAGCTAGGGCGAGAGGACTGTGGTCTTCTTCAGAGGTAGGACCGGGTGGCTTGTTGGCAAGTTCTGTGGGAGTAGGCGATGAGGTGTTGGCTATTGATGCTGGCGTTGCTTGTTGTTTTTCACCCTTGTTCTGGTGTGGTTGTTGTTCTAATCGTTTGGCCTCAGTTATTTAGGCTGGGAACATTTTCTCTATCTTTAGGTTGCTTGTACCACTGTTTGATTATTAGTTGTTTTGGCACCCTGTATCTTTGTCGTTTCGTTCTTATTTTCTATGTATTTGATGTTAGTTGTAATCCTGGTCAGTTGATGGCTTTGTTAATTCAAAGTCGGGTTAGATTCGAGGCTTTTCTCGGGCTCAACCTTGCCTTTTCTCTAAAATAAATGTATGGGGATTCTGACAAGTATTCACTAGAACAAAAAACCAGTGATTAAGTGTATCAATCCTTCCAGGATTGAAGAAACTTGCCATAAGAAATAGCTCAATTCGAGGGTAAGACCCTCGAAATATGAGGAAAATGGCCAGTTGTAAAAACGTGCATTTTCATTATTATTTTCTTAATTTTTTTGGTAACTTTTTAGAGGAAAAGAACTACTTTCGCCTCTAAACTGAAGGAAAGGACCGAACAATAAACAATTAGTGAGTTGAAACCTTCCTTTCGGCCAAGAGATGTCTGGAGTGGATCTTAGAATGCCTCAAGTATCACATAAAAAAGCTTGTAGTGCTCATTTGGAATTGTTGCCATGTTCATTGTAAACAGTAGTTAAAATTTTTGCCAGGAACAAGATGGGAGGGTCGGTTTGGAAAAGATGTGGGTCTCGTGGCTTGAAAAAAAATGGTGGTAGGGGTCATGCATCGATGGGATGGGTGGAAGTCAAAACCAACAAACTTTTCTTTAATAGTAGAGATTAGCCAATTAAAAGAGCAGTATAACATAATTAAATCTCCTAATTTGACAGAGCCTAAACAACCCATTTTACATAACCTCCAAATTCAGTTTTACATGGCATGTAAATGGTTGTGTACTCCTTAATTTACAAAACCTATTATACATAGCATGGTAGTGATTTGTTTCCCCAGATTGCTTTAGAACCCTAAACTTAAATCGAAGCAGAAGGGCACATAGAGGGGAAGAACTTACTCAACGCTGCCAAACGATGAGGCCCAACAGTGGCCCCTGTTGGAGTCGCCTTGATTGGTCAGGAGGAAACATGTTACGCCGCATATTCCAACGACTGTGGCGGCCTTCGGGTCAGTCAGCTGGCTAGGGTTTCAGCTCCCGCACACCTCCGTTAGATCATGGTCTACAATGCACCCATTACTACCTGTGTCGTTGCAACCTCCGCGAAGTTTCATTGTCACCATCACCGGGTGTGAAAAGAGAGGAGAGCGGGAAGGGGACAAGAGATAAGAGTGGGGAGGGGAAAAGATAAAAACAAACACGAAAGGGAATGGCCGTCTCCAACTCTCCATGAACGCTGTCTAATGCCATCTACTCGAACCGAATGCCACCTATCAGAAATGTGCTCAAAACACCCAACCCTGCAGATCAGTGATTTATGGGAAAAGTTTACAATAGCCATGTTTTTTGGGGGCCACAAAATTGAAAAGGCGTGTTTCCTACAAGCCTGGCCCTTAATGCAGTGGTTTTCTGTATTTAGCTCCGGTCGCAGTCGCATTTAGCGCCAGACAAGACCATCGAGCGTTGCACCCACATTTAGACTTCCGCACACAAGCCACGAAATTGGAAACTATGGCTTTACCAAAGCGTGTGGCAGAAAAGTAAATTGAGCTATGAAGAGCAACTACCAAACATATTGCTCCCTCCATTTCAAAATATAAGGTGCATTAGTTTTTTCAAAAGTCAAAAATGGTAGTGTACTACCAAGTTTTTAGAAAAAATATCAATATCCACAGTATCAAAATTTATCATTAGATCAATCACAAAAAGTATTTTTCATATTTTATTTATTTTGTATTGTAGATGTTGATATTTTATTCTATAATCTTGGTCAAATATACACAAGTTTGAGTTGCGTGATAATCGATACACCTTATATTTTGGTCTGGAGGGAGTAGCCTTCAACAAATTTGGAGCCACAACTTGTAAGGTGACAAGATTGGCGCAAATATACACCGTGTGAGCTTTGGGGACTTCTTCCTCTCGGCCATGGTGACTATCATTGGCTCAAACACCTCCTTCCAAATCACAACCGTGTATGGCCCTACTAGAGGCAATTTGAAAGATGCCTTTTTCCTTGAAATGGTTGGACAAAAACCTCCTACTGGCATGAGATGGCTTTTCACCGGCGACTTCAACCAAGTCTATCGCGCCAGAGATAAGAACCGTACCAACGTCGATCGCAACCGTATTGTTCGCTTCCGCTAAGCCCTCAATGCTTGTGATCTCAAGAAGATACACTTGCAAAATAGTAAATTCACATGGAGCAATGAACAAGCCAGCCCGACCATGAGCAAACTTGATAGCTTCTTTTGCAATGAAGATTGGGACATCCAATTTGGCTCCCACCTTCTCCACGCGTTGTCATCTTCATTATCCGACCACTGCCCCCTACTCCTCGCTAGTGATGTGGGGCCCTCTCGGGCAAAATGCTTCCGCTTCGAAAACTTCTGGATCAAGATGCCTAACTTCAAGAAGACTGTTCAAGATGCTTGGAATGAGACAGTCCTCCATGTCGAGCCATGTCAAATCCTCTTTCACAAGCTAAAGAGAGTTAGTCAACGCCTTCGCACTTGGAGCAAAAAGATCTTCTCAAAGCATAAGGTCCACATTCACATGGCTCTTGAGATCATTCTTAGATTGGATTTGGCTCAAGAAAGTAGAACTTTGAGCTTTGAGGAGAGAGATCTTCGGAGGAAGCTCAAAAGAAAGATTGTGGCCCTTGCTGTTCTTGAGAGAGCTAGAAAGATACAAAGCTCTAGGGTTACTTTCCTCGAAGAGGGTGATGCCAATACCTGTTTCTTCCACCTTCGCGTCAATCACCGAAGAAGGAAAAGAATTATTCATCGGTTAAAACATAACAATGGATGGGTCACAAACCACGATGATAAGAAGAACATCGCACAAGAACACTTTAGGAAGGCCATAAAAAAGGGGCTCCCCGTGTTAAGGACCTCAACTGGGACTTCATCCCCGCCCCGGCTTGTGACCTCGCGGACTTGGCAATGCCTTTCTCGGTGGAGGAGGTCAAGGCGGCTATCTTTGCCCTTCCTAGTGATAAAACCCCAGGCCCTGACGGATTTACAGGAGCCTTCTTCAAAGAGTGTTGGGAAATAGTCAAATGTGAAATCATGGAGGTCATCAACAACTTCTCTAGCCTTCAAGTCTCCAACTTGCATTGGCTGAACTCGGCAAACATAGCTCTCATTCCGAAGAAATATGGTGCAGAGGACATCTCAGATTTTCGACCAATTAGTCTCATCCATGGCATTGCTAAGATCATTGCGAAAATGATGGCCACGCGGCTCACTCCTCATATGCACAAACTTATCTCCAATGCGCAGAGTGTTTTCATCAAGAAAAGAAGTATACATGACAATTTTATGTATGTGCGCAACTTGGCTAGGCGCTTCCAACGCACAAATACACCAACCTTGCTTTTCAAGCTTGACATAAAGAAGGCTTTTGATTCGGTGCGTTGGGATTACTTGATGGATTTGCTGCGCCACCATGGCTTCCCAAGTCGCTTCCGAGATTGGATCTCCGCCCTTCTTTCCTCGGCATCTTCGCGTGTGTTGCTCAATGGTATTGCCGGTGACCCTATTCGGCATGGTCGGGGCCTTCGCCAAGGGGACCCTCTCTCACCGTTGCTATTTGTGCTTGCCATTGACCCGCTGCACCACATCCTTGCCAAGGCGACTTCTCAAGGTCATCTTCAACCGCTCAGAGGTCGACCCATCCGTGCATCGCTTTATGCCGATGATGCTGCCATTTTCATTGCTCCAATCAAAAACGACATTCAGTTCCTGGCTTCAACTCTTGCATCCTTTGGTGATGTTACGGGATTGGTCACTAATTGTGCCAAAAGTGTAGTTGCACCCATTCGTTGTGGTAACATTGACCTCGACGACGTCCTAGAAGCCTTCCCAGCAGTTCGCTCCACCTTCCCTATGAGATATTTGGGGCTCCCTCTTTCAGTTTCAAGGCTTAAGAGGATTCACTTTCAGTTCTTAGAGGATAAAGTTGCTGCGAAGCTACCACCTTGGATTGCCAAACATGTGGCCATGCCGGGCCGCATCGTCTTGGTCAAGGCAATGCTTACAGACATTGCTATATACCATATTACACCCCTGGAATTGCCGGTGGAAGTGAGGAAGAAGATTGACAGCTTGCGGCGTGCCTATCTTTGGGCGGGGTGTGATAGGTGACCGACGGAAAATGCAAGGTCAACTGGGAACTCGTTTGTAAGCCCAAGAGTTGTGGTGGTTTGGGCATCCTCAACCTTGAGAAGTTTGCTACTGCCCTTCGATTGTGATGGCTTTGGTATGTGGGCTGACCCGCCCAAGACTTGGGCTGGGACGGGAACACCGTGCAATGATGATGATAGAGACCTTTTTGCGGCAGCCACTACTGTTAGTGTTGGAGATGGATGTAAGGCGAAGTTTTGGGAATCATCTTGGCTTGACGGCCTGAGACCCAAAGATATTGCTCCAAAGATATTTGACCTCTCAAAAAAGAAATCTACCTCGGTCCAAAAAGCTCTTCTCAACAATTATTGGGTTAGTCAGATTGATACCCACCATAGGCTTACCATGGAGCATATTCAGGAGTTTGCCTTGCTTTGGGAGAAGCTATCCTCTGTTACTCTTGACAATGATGTGCATGATTCTATCCTATGGAAGTTCACGTCTCATGGAGAATACTCGGCGTCAACTGCCTATATGGCACAGTTTGTGGGACACACGACAAGCATCATGCCTGCTGCTGTTTGGAATGGTTGGGCCCCTCTGAAATGCAAATTTTTTGCTTCGTTGATAATTCAAACAGAGTTTGGACGGCCGATCGATTGCACCGTCGTGGATGGCCGAATTACAACCTCTGCCCGCTTTGCAAGCAAGTCCAGGAAACCGCGGCACACCTTCTCTTCTAATGCAGGTTTTCCCAGCGTGTCTGGATCGAGGTCGCAACATGGCTTGGTATACATGGTGATGTGTTGGGGAGCTGGCGAAATGAGGCTACAGTTCGAGAATGGTGGATTAAAAATGTGATTGAGCGTGGAGATCAGAGAAAGGCTATCGCCTCCTTGTTCATGCTTATGTCTTGGGAGATTTGGAAAGAGCGTAATGCAAGGGTTTTTCGTAACACCGCTGCTACGACGATGATGCTCGTCGTGAAGATAAAAGAGGAGGCCCATCTTTGGGCTATTGCCGGTGCCACACACTTGAGTATTGTAATGTCACAAGAGTAGATATTTGCCTCCCGCTTTGCGGTTATTTGTCTTAAACCTTCTCCCTTAATCGATGAAAATGGCAAATCTTTTGCCTTGTTTCAAAAATAAATATGAATGGAAAGAAACCACTATGACTTTAACATCACGGGGAGACGAGAGAGACAAGTTGTGATCATTTTCTCTACCATAAGAGGCATACATCTGAACATTTTGATCACATGTTCTACATCAAAATTGGGATTAATCTCCCTGGAAGAAAACTGGCATCAATTACAAGGGCACATGTGGATGCTAAGGAGAGATGAGAAACGCAAATCAGGCTAATGTATGAAACCAGATGGTTGTAGCTTTCTACCTAATCTTCAAGCTTCAACCTCACAGCAATGTAAGCTCAATCGAGCCAATGGAGCAGCAGCCTCTAAGCTAGGTGATTCATGTCAAAAAGGAGAACACCAGCCAGCCAAACTCACCCGCTGGGATAGAAGGAATGCATCTCACTATCTGTAATTGCAGCAGGATGGGCGACCACGAACCAACTTGTCCCACAAGCATAGCATTTGCCTTGGCGACTGATAATGCGCAGTGTAGTAGTTCTCGAGGCAACCATACTGGCAGAACTTCCAGCTATGAGAATACCTGACAGGCATGGTATAATTGAATTTTTCAACCCATAGCCCCATACTTACATCCTCCAACTTGAATAGCTGCAAGCCAAATAGCCAGAAAAGTAGAGTGATTGACATAACATGATTCAAGCTATCAAAATACAGTGTGTTGCATCAATGGAGGCTCACCCTTAAACTCTGATTGGCATGCTGAGACACGACGAATTTTGCTATGCCACCAGAAATTACATAACCGGGTCCATTAGCATAAGGCGGATAGATATCTTCAGGCCACTCCTGCATTCATTATGAGTAGGGATTAAGGCGAGCAATGAAGATGGTAGCATGCATATGTTGGCAACACAAAAAAGGGCTGTGATTTCTATGGACAAAAATACAAATTCATGATGGGTTTTTAGCAAGAACAGTCATTTCCTATGTTTGAATTACAACCCTAAAGTTGGGCGTTCAGCCTTTAAGGCCGTAAAACACAGCTCGCAAACTTGTGAGATTAGCTTTCTTGGTTAGAAGAAAGAAGATTCAGATACACGTGTAACAAAGACTAACTCATGGGATTGCAGGGCCTCCAAAATATGGACATTTGAATAATCAGCTGCTTAACTTTGGGAATATTGCTTTGTTTTAAGGATAATACCTCCTCCGTAACTGCCCATTTCCCAGTTCTCAGTGGTCTATGCAAGAGGTTAAGGTTCCCCATGTATAATGGTTTGCCAAGGGAGTTCATCTTGATATGTCTGAGAACCACATCTACCCTCACAAATGTATCGTCGTCGCATTTCATGACATGGGCCGCTGTCAAGTTCTGGACCTGCAAGGTGACATGATAAACAGATGTTAGGTTCGTTATTTAGTCCACACTGCAAAGTGACTACTACTATAAATTTCATGATCCCCTTAGACTTCAATCCATGTTTGAGGGAGTAACTTCTCCCAGAAGCGACTCTCGAAGAGTTACATGAAAGATAATTAAGCCACTCACCCCAAAGTGCATTCCATGCAGTTGTAAAGAATTATTCTAGCAACGACTCTCTTCGTAGGGCTTAAGTTCAAACAGCTCTATCGCCTCTGTTGAGATATGCAGTAAAGGCATTGCTAGGACATAAATGCCCAATGATGGACAAAGATCATAAGTACACGCTTACAACTTCTAGTTGACATTGTCGAACCATCCAAATTAGCAATAGGCAAAAAATTAGCAGAAGTTTAATAAAAGATAGTGACGGCAAAGAGTGTCTCACCCCATACTCGCAAATAGCGATTGTCTTAAGAACTACCAGTTCATAACGATCTATAAATGGTAAAATGGCAATATCTCCGAAGTATTCAGCTTCTTTCTTCAGCATCACATTGACCTCTTTCCTCGAATTCTGCAACCACAATTCGTAATGAACAATATTACGCCATGCATTCATTTCCTAAAAAACATTTGTTTTTCCTTCCTTTATGAGATGATAAACATGCAACTGATATTTCCCATCATTGGGTGCATCTGGTTAACGAGTTAATAAGTAGGCATTCAGTGCTAATAGTGATTTTCACTATGATATACTCCCTCCGTTCCTAAATATAAGTCTTTTTAGAGGTCTCAATATGGACTACATACGGAGCAAAATAAGTGAATCTACACTCTAAAATATGTCTACATACATCCGTATGTAGTTTACATTGAAATCTCTAAAAAGACTTATATTTAGGAACGGAGGGAGTATGTAAGAAAGTATGCAAAAAATATAAGGTTGGAGAAGCTATATCAAATAATTCAAGATACTAGCGCTCAAAAGGCATGAAGGTGAACAGTAGATAGCCAACAGAATCCTCTGCATGCAAGAAATTCCAGAGACCAAGTTTCTGTTCTTGCATGTGACCCACATATTACCACTTACATCTTATACTACATTACCCCAAACTACACAATGATCATGCATATATATCTACAACACCAGTAAATGATATAAAGATTCATTTAAGGACAAAGACACATTTGACGAAAATGTCATTTATTTTGGATGCATAACTTGCTTACCAGTGCTACAAAGAATCGTGCAACTACTTTAGAAGACTTAATTTCTGAAGTTTGCATCCAAGTTTTTCTCACAGCCATGCGTTCAGCAAAATGATTTGATGCCGAAAGTATTCCGATAAAAAGGTAAACTGGATCTCTTGGCAGTGGTTGGGACCTCCATTTGTCTGACATTTCAAGGACTTGTTGAAGGGAAAAACTGGGATGAGACATAGGAAGAGCAGTGGCATAAACTGAATGGACATCCACATCACCCTTAACATATAATCCTGTTGCATCTTCAAGAGTGAACCCCTGGAATTGATCACATCAACCCATTAGTATTTATATCATTGAAAAAAGCAGGCTGGATATGTCTAGAACATACTGGTCGATAAGGGAAAGATGTCACATGTCGACCGCCAACATATATGTGGAAACCTTCAACGCCAGCTTGTATAGTAAGAACAAATAGCCTGTCTTCCACAAAAGGGAATGGCCATGTCATTGCCGGTTTCTTTGCACGCCCTATGAACCTCTTTAGCCATGAAGTTGTCTTGGACTCTTTTGTGTCAACAATATCATCACGTATCCATTTCTCACATTTGGTGAACCCATCGACTGTCCAAAAATATGAAATGATAGGTTTTAGCCAAATATGCTAGCCTGGGGATAAAAGGACATAATGTTACCATAGAAGAGCTAACACCTTGTGGTTTTCATTTTGCAATAAGTAGACTTTAAAATGAATAATAAAAAAAGGCAATTTGAATAAACTTGCATATTAATTCGACATGCTAGTCAATAAGATATGATAGGAGTAGCACCTCCGATGCATATAGGAATATAGCTTGTGATAAAATAAAATAGCAATGTCAATATATGCTTCAACAATAATCTCACAAATTAGCATTAAACAAATATTACATCAGGTAGAATTCTGACTGATGTGGAAAAAGAACACTTGCCGGAAGATAAAAATCACGAATAAAGACAATTGCTATGTGATTCAAGAAATTGTCCATAGAGCTATTCATCTATTTTTCTTAATTCTGGCATGCAGTTACATATGGTAGACATCAAGGTGTTGATGAACAATCACACAAAATGATTATATGGAAGTGTACATATTAATTGTACTGGTTGAAATGGATATTATCCAGAAGAGTCACACACTGGACAACGTTAAAGCTCTAACAGCACCATGGATCCTACCGTGGCAAAAGGGCCATGGCATTAATATTATGAAGTCCCCAGGAGCAAATGTATGTATCATGTGTCCGGCACTTGATAGTTTAAATGTTTAATCAGTTTTTATGTTGTAAATAGGAAATTCCATGGGTTAGATTTTATAAGGAGTTGTAAACTTGTAATTGTCAGTTGGTAGTGGTACATTATAGCAGCCGTAATGGTTAACTAGTAAGTTGTAAATAGAAACATGGCAATATGGCATCAGGCTGGCAATGCAATCGATTTACCTCTGCACTAATTTGACGATGCAATATAAATCAATCTTAACCACATTACTAGTAACAAAAAATAAGAGCTGCTCACTCAGGAAAGAACATCTTAAGGTCCAAGCTAGGATTGCTGAAGAAGGAAAAGGATGTACCCTTGTCGTCGTTGTCCTCGGGCTGCAAGCCGTCACAGCGCTGTGCGGAGCCCCACTGCATCCGGTAGCAGGTATTGTGCTCGATGATGGGGCGCTGGCTCCAGTCCCCCCTCAGCCTGGGGTTAAGGTGCAGTATCCTGGGCGGGTCCTCGCCGTCGACAGCGCGCAGGCCCTGCAGCTCGACCATGAACTGCGAGACGTGCACGGTACCGTCCCCCTGGCGCATCCTGGCGAGCTGCGGCACGTATTCCTTGTGCGCTGGCCTAGGCGTGCCGATGACGGTGACAGCGGAGCCAGCGGCGAGGCCGCAGGGCAGGAAGACGACCCTCCCCCGCGCGCGCACGGAGACGGCGGCGGGGCACTTGTCGGTGGAGGCGGCATCGACGGCGGCGAGCTCCCAGGGGTCCCCGGCGAAGGCTGCGGCGTCCTCCCAGGCGGTGAGCCCGAGCGACCAGGCGTCGTCGGCCATGCGGTCGAGCGCGGAGCGGTTACGAGCGGTGATGTCGGGGAGGGAGACGCGGTCGTAGCGGTGCCAGAAGGGCTGAACCTGGAACAGGGTGGCATTGGAGGAGGACGAGCTGCCTGGGAGGAGAGGGGGAAGGTGGTCGGTGGAGGATGGGGAGGAGAAGGCGGAGTCAACGGCGGCGAGGTCGGCGGTGGCAAGGTCGAGGACGCGGCGGAACTTGAGGGAGATGAGGATGAGATAGGCCACCCCCGCGACGAACACAAGGTGCGACGGCCGCCACCGCCGCGCCATTGCCCTCGCTCAGCGGCCCGTAGCCAACCCGACCTTCGCGCTCTCGGGCCCCGCAGTGGACGGCGATAGCGATCTCTCTGTGGTCAAGCGCGCGGCGAGGGCAGGCCCGCCGCGTCACGCCTGCCGCCGGCCAGCGGCGGCCAGGGGAGGCGGTGCGCCGGCCGGATCTGGCGCGCGCAGAGGAGGCGTGGAATCGGAGGCGGGGGCGGGGGCGGGGGCGGAGTTGGAGATGCTCGCGCGTGCGTGCGGGGAGGTCGGGCAGTGGGGAGAAATGGAGGGGCGTCGTGGCTGGCTGGCTGGCCGCCCGTGATGTGGACATGTTTTCCTTCTTGTTTGGTTTGGTTCCGGCCGGCCGAGTGGGACTCGACGAGGCGCGTGACTGGCTGCCCGGTTTAGTCCGGTCGAGCGGTGTTTGCCACGTCGGTGCAAGCGTGACCCCTATACCCCTCGTTTCGAAACCACAATATACATGCAACGTTAAAAACATCGTACGTAGTTCATCAACGCACATTACAAAAATATAAGAGTTCTTATATATCTCATCGGACTATCAAAAATTTACATGTTCTACTAGTTATCTATTGAGAAAGTTCACCTGATGTTGTCCTTGCCCTCGTTGTCATCGTCGCCGCGGAAGTAGCGGTCAAAAATACAATATAGGTCAAGTCGGATCCGCTCACTATCGGAGTTGTCGGATGCGTCACCGGCCTCCTCCTCCTACTCCTCTTTCGTGGGCAGTCCGGCCAGGGCACGGACTAGCCGGACTGCCTGGATTTGCTCCAGTGCGAGGGCACGCGTTGTTCAGGCTTCCCGCTTTGCAGGATGCAGGCACAAAAGGGCATCCACGCTCTTATCTTCCGCGGGCTGGTCCGATGCGGTGTGCGACTCGGCCTCCGTGGTGCGCACAACTTCTTCCTCGCACGGTGGGCACGCCGCTCCTCAAGGCATCTATGATTGTGTCGTCTGAAAGCGTTGGACCTCAGATTTGGAGCCTGACATCGTAGGAGGCTCCGCCGCAAGGGTTGTGTTGCCAGCCAAGAGTCATCCGATTGGGCGCGTTGATACCTCCAGCCGCTACTCATCGCCTCTAGTTCCAACGCGGTCAAGTGCCTCAAGTCGTCGGCGCCACTGGATCCAAGCCCCACTTGCACAGACACAATGAATTCCCGCAAAGTGACTCCAAAGGCAAAGCTTGAGATTCCTCACGGGACCGACAGAGAGCCAGTCAGGCGTCTAACTCCTTGTCCACACATGGGACGAGGTTTTATGATGGTGTAATACACGAGAAGTGGCCCCTTGGTAGGAAGCCTGGTTGCAAGCCCACCTCGGGGCGCAGGTGGCCTGGCAATGGTCTGGCGTGAGGGGGGCAGCCCGGAGGCCCGAGATCAAGAGAACATCTTGGTGTGCAAACCAAGATGGCGGCGGCATGAGGTCGTCGAACCCCATGTAAACCCTAGCCCACGTCGTCTATATAAGATGGGGATAGGGGTAGCTATTCTGATCTACAACATAGACTGTACTCTCGATAGCCATATACCTTTCTGCATTGTAACCCCATCGCACGAGGTGCTCCAACACGAATACAAACCAGAAGCAGGATGTAGGGTATTACCTCACCACGAGGGCCTGAACCTGGGCAACCCCCTTGTGCGAACTCCCCTCTGGTACTTCCGAGCGCATTTGCCACCCTACCGAGCACACTAGAGGTTTTCCGGACCGTTGGTTGGCGCGCCACTCAGGGTTGCGCCAATTGGAAACCGAATCCATATTGGATCTCCCATCACTCCTTGAGGCCTCGCGCCAGGAGAGAGTCCTACCTTTGGATCCCTCACCTTCATGAATGAGTTCGGCCGGTTTGACGTAAACCCACCGTCCTCCCCGATCTGTTGCATCATCTTTGGAACACTGGCGTTCGTCATCAACCACTACGGTGACCTCCACCTATGCGTTCCACCGGCCGCCGCCTCAACAGACCGCCCGCGCGATCCCGTCGGGGTCCATGTTGTCTACGCCACCAACCTCTGACTCAGAGGACAAAGATCTCACACCAACGGATCTAACGTCAGGGGCCCGAATCCTAGCCTCAGGATCGGGTCGCCGCATCGACCTCACAATAACCCTCCACCCCCCTAACGTCACATCTGATCACCATGGTGTGCGACAATTGCTTCAATGACCACGTCACAGAAGATTACATCTGGGACGGATATGTCTCGAGCTACGACATCAGCTATGCTAACCTCGTCTTGCTCCCACAAATGAAGGATGATGAGGCTGGCATCGTCTCCATCTCAGAGATAAAAGACGATGAGGCCAGTGTCATCTCCATCTATGAGACCGGGAACAATGAGGCAACCCTAGGACGAGAGACAACATCTAACGGCGACAAAGTCCCACAAGCCGTCGCTCTGGAGCAAGTCCTAATGATGGCCCCATGAGAAACAACTCTGAAGCACCAGGCGCAGCTCCGACTGACATCAACGCTAGTGGAGCCGCGGCAACCTATGTTGTCCCATCGGACATAACGCCTCCAACCTCGGAGTCGGTAACCGTCGTACTTTCGCACCTCTGATTCCCTCCCTGGTTGGGCAGCATCCCAACGGTTTCGTCGTCCTCAGCAATGGCCCCTTAGGATTCATGACCCCTGGGGCCGCCACCAACAGCCTTGCCATGACAATAATGACATAGCCAATCATCGTTGAGGGGGCATTGCGGTTAGCGAACCCCTACTGGGGACCGACCGCACCACGCAAACCGTGGAGGCCTTCTAACGGACCACCATGGCCATTCAGCAACAACTCCAGAAGAGCACGTAAGAGGCCGCCGCACAGCATGCGCGCTGGCAAGAATCGATGGCAAACAAAAGAAGCCGCCAACCTCGCGGCCAACCATTGTCGACCACCAACGCCCTTGCGACCCTTGGAAGCGAGGTACACTACAAAAAAAAGACACATCCGTGACATTTTGGACCGAACGAATATTTTTTCTGTCATGCTTATGACACTTCTATGACGATAATTGTGACAAAACCTGGTAACATCATAGATGTGGTGGGATCCTACTTCTATGACAAAAAATCATGACAGAAAATGGGCTTTTCATCCTGGGTAGGCTGGAGACGAACCTGCATGACATTCTTTGGGCCGTCCATGATGGAAAAAATCATGGTAGAAGCGAGGGCGAGGAAAATTTCGGGGAGTTCCCGGTTACGGTGGGTGGTCGGGGCCGAGCGATGCACATAGGGATTGCGCGTTTCTCTCGTACACGTACGCGTGTGGGTGCGAGGCGTTGGGCTCTAACTGAACCCGAGCGAGGCGTTTGCCTACTAAACTCGAGCGATTGCACTGGCTACACGTTACTGAACCCGAGCGATCGATCGATTCCTCACTGTTAACTGAACCCGATCGAGGGATTCCTTCGCTACTGCTGCTAACAGAAGCCGATCGAACCTGCTGCCTCTTGATGAACAGTGAACGTGGGGGTTGGTTCAACGAGTCCAGATGTACGTGGTTGGGTTTGGATGAAAAGTTCCGGGCGGGGGTTGGATGAACAGGATCCCGTGGTAGTAGTAGTAGGCCGTTACCGCTGGATGAACAGGACCCCGAGAGGAGGGCCGCCACAGCCGAGCTGGCTGGGGGTGGATGAACAGGACCCCGTGGAGGGCTAGTTGAACAGTAGCCGATGGAGGGCTGGATGAGCAGTAGCCCGTGGATGAACAGTAGCTGGTGGAGGTAAGAGGAAGACGCGATGGATGAACAGTGCAGGTGGAGGCTGAAGGAAGTCGACGGTGGGTGAACAGTAGCCCATGGAGTCCCGTTTTGCGGTATGCCACACCCCTCCGGTGAACATGACCCATGTTTCGACCGTAGCGTTGCAACACTAGTCCGTTTCCTCTGATTTGCGGTATGCCACACACCTCCCGATGAACAGGACCCCCATTTCGACCGTAGCACTCCAACACAAGTCCGTCTCCTTCGTTTTGCAGTACGCCACACCCCTCCCGATGAACAGGACCCCTGTTTCGACCGTAGTCGGTCGAACAGAAGGCCGTTTCCTCCATACTACGGTACGCCAAACCCCGTTTCAGCTGTTCCGTCCAAGCCGGTTGGCTCCCTTTGAACAGGACGCATTCTAGCCCAGTTTGTTGCCTCCCGATGAATATGACGCTATTTCTCTGTTCTGACCCAGCCGGTTGGTTGCCCGATGAACAGGACGCTGTTGCTGCCGTCCGTTGCCTCTCCATGTATATGAGACATGGCCGTACGTACGTGTGAGTAGGCGTTCGAGACCCCGCCCGTATGTACGCATGTGGCCATATTTTTTGGCATGTGGTTGTACGTACATGTACACGATTTAGAAGGGACTGCCTGAACTACTACGTCGGGGGCTCTACTACTACATGTGTCGTTGCTTGCTCGGCCACGGTTCATCGTTGCAAAAGACCGATTGACCAGTATGTATGTACACGTTCGCGACAACGCTACGTACACTTCGACCAGGTGGGTCCCGACTGTCAGGGAGGATAAGGAGGCACTTCCTTGCGTGCGAAGTTATTGATGGTGGGTCTGAGCTATCAGGGGGAGGATTCATTTTTTCGTGCCTAATATGGAGGCACTTCCTTGCGTGCGAAGATGTAGCTCGTGGGTCCATCTATCAGTCTCACCACGTACACTATTCTTCTGATGATTGTCATTCGTTGACCATGTTGACCATGCCGTGCAGACAACACCCAGGCGGTGGACGACGACAAGGCCTAGGAAGGGAACGACATTGAGTCAGGAAGACCAGGTAGGTGGATGCCCACACGGAGGGGGGTGCAAGGGTTCACTGGTTCGGCTGCGGTGTAAGGCTGCCGTCGCCGGAGAATAACAAGGGGTGTGGGTGAGTGGAGGGAAGGCCTGGCCAGTAGTAGTATGGTCGGGCGGTGAGGCTTGCGCGGCAGCACAGCCGGCCATGGGAGGCGGAAGCAGGCGGGCGCAGGTTTGGGCGGCTGGAGCAAGAAGACCAGAGGTTGACGCAACTTGGCCGTTGGATTAACATCCAACGGTCAGTCCAGCTAGAATCGTTTATTGACTAAGTTGACAAAGCCCTGCATACGCGTTAACTTAGTAGGCCCACAAGTAAGCCTCCAAATATGGTGGGTCACAGCTAGCCGGGAAATCAATTTTTTGTGCGTAATAAGGTGGCACTTCCTTGCGTGCGAAGATGTTTTCTGGGTTTTTTAATTTCTTTTTTTTCGAGTTAGAATAAAAATAAAACAATTTAGCATCTTTGGTACAATCTATATTTTCACAAAAAGGATCATAATAAAGCTGGTGGGTCCCAGCTGGCAGGGAGAGGAAATTTTTTATTTCCGCGTAATAAAGTAAGCACTTCCTTGCATGCGAAGATGTAGCAGGTGGGTCAAACCTGTCAGCGGGAGAAATTATTTGTTTTCGCATAATACGGGGGCACTTGCTGCGTGCGTCCATGGTCCATGTGGGTCCCTACTGTCAGCCACTCCACATACATGCCTCATCTGATGGTTGTCGTTTGTTGATAAAGTTGACCACGCCGCACCGAGAGAACCAATGCAGTGAACGATGGCGAGTCCTGTGAAGGGAACGACCCAGAGCCAGCGAGACACAGCAGTGGATGCCCATGCGAAGGGGAGTACGAGGGTTCACTGGTTCGACTGCGGTGTGAGGCTGCCGTTGCCGAAAAAGAACAGGAGGTGTTGGTGAGTAGAGGAATGGCCTGGATGGCATTTGGGAGTAGGGGGTGAAGCATGCGCGGTAGCACAGCCGGCCACGGGAGGCGGTACCACCGGCGGTGGTTTGGGTGGCTGAAGCAAGAATATCCGAGATTGAAGAAGCACTACAGCCACTGGATGGACATAGAACGGCCACTGCTGCTAGAATCATGTCTTGGCGATAAGTTGACAAAGCCTTCCGTACGCCTTAGTAGGCCCACAAGCTTTCCGTACGCGTCACTGACTATAGTTCTCAAAAATAGTAGGCCCACAAGTGAGCATCACATCTGTGGCAAAGAACGTATAGCTCATTTGCGATTTGTAGTAATGTACATCCCATTTTTGAATTCTTATGGAATTTACTAGAACTCATTTACAGTCTGTTAAAATTACAGCCCATTTTCTAGCCAGGACAATGATTAATAATTTCAACCAACCTCTCAAAGCAGAATTCAACCAAAAATTCCACATTACAGCCCATTTTCTAGCCAGGACAATGATTAATAATTTCAACCAACCTCTCAAAGCAGAATTCAACCAAAAATTCCACATTTTGATGGGATCTGAAATATTTTTATCCCGAAATTTTGAGTCTGATTAAATATAATTTCAAAATGAATTTGTATTAGGTAAAAATCTAACGAAATATTGCACGCGCAATAAGTAATGAAATTAAAATTTCCAAATTCAAAAAATAATATTTTTGAAACTAATTACCTGTTTGGTGCGTTTTTGTATATTTACAGCCCAGTTTTTATAATTACATCCCATTTATTATTTGTTAAAACCCATTTTCTCGTTAGGCCTAATGCATCCCTCCTAGGAAAGATTTACAGCCCAGCGGGACGGAGAATAACAAGTTAACCTAGGTTGGGTATTCCGCAAAAAAGTATAGCCGGGCTAGCCATTTTCACCTTGAAGAAAATAATATTTGGGCTGGATATTTGGTCAACATAAAATAATAGCCTGGGCTAGACGGGCCACAGCCTGCCCAGTTGATACCCTACTCCTCTGAACAACAACAAAAACATCTAGAAAAACTCTGCTTACACCTAAAAAAACAAATACTGCTCGAGCTGCTGGGTCCCAACTGTCGGCCGCTTTCCTTGTGCATTTCTCTCGTTTATTGACTATATAGGTTGGCGATGGTGTGGGACCGTGATGTCAGGAAACCAGGAGGAAGCAAAAAATATAGTTGTATATAATAATGAGGAACTTGTGTACATATGGCTATGGCCCTGGTGGGTCCCTACTGTCATCCTCTCCAAGTAAAGTCATCTTTTGATTCCTCATGTTCGTTGACCATGTTGACAATGCTCGGTGCCATGGCGAGCGCAACAACTCGAAGGACGACGGAGAGGGCCTCGCGACCCCTACGGATGGTCTAATACAACGCCCGCTGCTCATTCAGGAAGCCAGGATCATCGGACACCTATGAGCACCTTCGAGAGACTAAGCCGGCATGAAACGGTAAGGCCGCGCTTGGGAGCTCTGGATTGTTTCACACTTGTATTAAGATACAAGTGTAATTTACTCATCACCGGAAACAACACGTAAAATACAGGCGTAATGAAACCGATGGCCCGAGTTCTGTAGTGAAAACCGGCGAGTTACGCGTGTAATTTGAGAGACCAATGTATATTTTACTAGTCGAAATTGACCAACCAAGCGCTTTGCCCAAGACCATCTGCTTTTATTTACAAGTACCCGTTTTACAAGCGGTTTTGGTTGGAAAACAACGATCCAATCACGGCCTAAGATGATGAGTTGGTCGGAAAATCATATGGTTTCACCTGTAACCTACCTGAGTTGTCGTATAGGGTATGAATGAAACATAATACGATGAACTTCTTAAGCATAGAAACAACATAAGAGGATGATCTTCTTAACATGCAAATCACTGGCATTAGATCAACATGCAAAACAATATGAAGCATTATTCTATGGAGGCACGGTGAACAGCTCGTGATGCTGCATGCCACAAGATTCCAAGCTCAACTTTGCAATCAAACTCACAAGGCCTGGCATTACATAGACAACATTCAGAACAAACTCTTAAAATACCTTACACAAGTCAACATTCATGTGACTCTGCATCTTAGCAGAGTAAGTATTTACTTCTGAACTGAACACAAGAATAGGAAAAAAATGATCGACGCTGCTCACAACAAAGGGCGTCCCACTCAAAAATATCAAATGCATGTCTTCTGGCTAACATCAATGATTAAACTTTGACAAGGTTTTCCCATTCAAAATATGTAATGCCTATGAATGTGGAATGGGCAGGGTTTGTCATCAGTTTGCACATTGAAATGGCACATGGAGACGGATTAACCAGCGTATATTTTTGTGCAGTTTAACTGAAATCAAACAATGTCTTGTGTAGCACAGTGGATTTCATATTTATTGCTGCAAGAAAACAAAGACACATCAACACACACATGAATATTGGCCCAAGTGCCAACCCACCAATCGGTGGACTGACAAACTGACAGTACGGTAAACATATTACCATACCCAGATGCCCCATCATTGTTGCTTAGAGTAACATTGACAGACTTGGAGTCCTGTCCTGGCTTCTTATACTTGTTTGGGCACTTGTTTACCCAGTGTTCCTCTGAACCACAAGTAAAGTAGCCATCTCTCTTTTTGGCTTTCTTCTTACCCTTCTTAAAGGTAGTATTCTGCTGGACGGAGTTCTTTCCCTTGAACTTGTGGGAATTCTTCTGCCTTGAAGACGTTGGTAGCTCCATTCAGACGGGCATGGTTTGTCATCAGTTTGCACATTGAAATGGCACATGGAGCCGGATTAACCAGCATATATTTTTGTGTAGTTCCACTAAAATCAAACATTGTCTTGCGTAGCATGGTGGATTTCGTATTTATATGTTGCAAGGCATTGAACATGTTGGCAGCTCCATACAAGTAGATAGTCCGGTGGCTTAAGGTGACGACGAATGATTAGAGAACCACTCCATGTATTATGCATTATGAAAGTAGTATGGAGGACACGAACCATCTGAACATTTTGTGCAGTTCCACTAAAATCAAGCTGGGCATCGAAAGAACATGCGGTGCCCCCATGTTTGGTTTTGGTAATTGATGACAATCTCTATGGACTAATGGTTGCCTTGAGTTATATTTGAAGGTTTTGTCCATAGGCTTTTCTTGAAGTCCATGTGTTGGTTTCAAGGAGTTTATGAGTTGACCAAGGTGCTATTAAGGAATTATCCAAAGATTGGTCATGTGAGTGTTGAGCTTATTGCAAGCATGTCTTGAAGAAGAAGATTGTGTGATCATTCATGTTTACCTTCAAGACATCATCCAAATGAAGAGAGTTGGAAAGATTCAAGGTTGATCAAGACTAAGTCAAGAGTGAATCAAGTTGATCAACTCACAAAGCATAGAAGATGTACCGAGAGGGATCAAGTGATCCCATGGTATGGTAAGCATTGTCAATTACGCTCTGTGTACTAACCCATGGTCTTCATGAGAGTTCTTTGTGGGGATAAGATGCGGTGTGCAACTTCAAGTGATGCATCATGAAGAGATCAAGTGCTTGAAGCTTGCCGCCCATTGTGGTGATAATGGACTTGTGAATATGAGCCGAAGAGTGGCTCACCCATAGTGGACTATGGGGGAGCAATCATCTAGTCTTCATTGAGCCAACGCAATCAAGGAAGGTGGTCCAACTTGAGGGAGTCAAGATTGTTATCATCTAGCTCAAGTGGACCATGTGCAAGGCAAAGGTTTTCCCTTGATAGGTTTTCTATTTTACCGATCTCATGGTGGTAGTTGGGAGACCAGGTTATAGGATCGTTTGTCGTACTATCAAGGGGGGCTCTCAAGTTGGTAGCTTGATCGTATCATTCGTAGAGAGCTCAAACCATTGCATCCTTGCATCATGTTTCTTGGTTCTTGTTTGGTTCTCTTTGTGAGTCTTAAAGCTTATGGTCATCTTGATGACAAGCTTGAGTTCATCGAAAACGGAGTTTGCATGCGTCTTCTATGATGTTTTCGGTGTTGGAGGTTTTACCGGTCTTATCCGAGGAAGGGTTCTCACCATTTTCTTTTGGGCCTTTTCTAATCTGCATCTTATTGATATTTCTTTAAAGATTGTGTTAGCCCTTGTCGCTGGTTTTCCAACAAACTTGGTTTCATCGAATTCGGAGTCCGTTTGCAAAAGTTGTGGTAGTTTTGGTGTTCTGAAAAGGCTGCAGCGGTACTACCGCGAATTGGAGCGGATGTAATTTTTTACTACCGCTCCAGAGCGGTACTACCGCGGCTCCTACAGTGGTAGTACCGCTCCGGACCAAAAACTCGTCCCAAGTACTGCGGCGGTAGGCCCGGATGTAATTTTTTAGTACCACTCGCAAGCAGTAGTACCGCTACCCTTAGCAGTAGTACCGCTACCCCTAGCGGTACTACCGCGAGGTCAAGCGGTACTACCACTCCGACGGTTCTTCTGGCTTTTTTGCCTCCTCGCTGTTGTGTTTCAAATGGGTACTACCGCCCTAACGGTAGTACCGCTCCTTGGAGCGGTAGTACCGCTCTGTGCGGGCTGTGAGCATAACGGTTAGAATTTTTCCCACCTATAAAAGGGGGTATTCTTCCCAATGAACATTATCCTTTGAGCTCGTGTTCTTCCCCCATTGTTCACCTTCTTCAAGCTTGCTAACTCTCAATCCCTCCATGGATTCTTGCTAGTTTTTGAGGGAAAAGAGAGAGGAGATCTAGATCCACATTTCCACCAATCACTTTCTCCTCTATGTGAGGGGAACCCATTGGATCTAGATCTTGGAGTTCTTGGTGTTCTCCTTCTTGTTCTTCCTCTCATCTTCCTCCCTAGCATTAGTTGCTTCGGTGGGATTTGAGAGAGAAGGATTTGGGCACTCCGTGTGCCCTTGCCATTGCATTTGGTGCATCGGTTTGAGTTCTCCACGTGATACGTGGAAGTTACAAGTTGAGAAGCTTATTAATCTTGGGTGCTTGGTACCCTTGAGCTTGTTACTCTTGGGTGTTTGGACACCCTAGAGCTTGTTCCTCTTGGGTGCCTTGGCGCCCTAGATGTTTGGTGGTGTTCGGAGCTCAATCATTGTGGTGTAAACCTCCTGGCAAGCGTCGGGGTCTCCAATTAGGTTGTGGAGATCGCCCCGAGCAATTTGACGGGTACCGGTGACCGCCCCCAAGGCTTGCCAAAGTGTACGGGTTTGGTGACCGCCCCCAAGGGCCGCCATTTGTACGGGTTCGGTGACCACCCTCAAGGGTCCCTTAGTGGAATCACGGCATCTTGCATTGTGCGAGGGCGTGAGGAGATTACGGTGGCCCTAGTGGCTTCTTGGGGAGCATTGTGCCTCCACACCGCTCCAAACGGAGATTAGCATCCGCAAGGGTGTGAACTTCGGGATACATCGTCGTCTCCGCATGCCTCGGTTATCTCTTACCCAGGCCCTTTACTTATGCACTTTACTTTGTGATAGCCATATTGTTCTTTGTCATATATCTTGCTATCACATAGTTTCTTATCTTGCTTAGCATAAGTTGTTGGTGCACATAGGTGAGCCTAGTTGTTTTAGGCGTGCCTCGGTTATTCACCCCCCCCTCTAGGCAACATCCACAATCTTTCACCTGTCTGCATAAATACAGAAAAAGCGTGATGAATATAACAGTGGTACTAGTTTATTAAACATACGCTTACAACTATAATCATCTTCATTATCTTAACAGGAAAAGATAGCAATGCAATAACTTGAATTAAACATTTATTCAAAACAATATAACAATATAAGTAGCACAATCATGTGGATGAAGGCCGATACTCACCTCGTTTGGTACAGCTGCATCGGCAACTGACTTGGTCATACCTTTCCTTGTGGAGTGAATTTTGCACTCCATGTGTTGTTGAGTTGCCGATGCTCTCTGTAGACTAGTCATGTCACCAGTGCCTACTAATACTTTGTAAAGCTTCTCAATCATTCCTTGTGTAATGTAGCCCAAACACTAACTGCTTCTTTCTGCAAAGTGGAAAGACAAACTAGGCCCAATAATGCAACAATTTGCCTTAAACACATTGGCTCCTTTTGTGCAGCTCAACTAAAATAAAAGTCGAAATAGAACCGAGCAGAAGTTTTGATATCCTTGTATGCAACAATAGGTATAAGGGAAACAATTACTGAGAAAAAACGGTTTATGATTTATACTCCTAGAAGAAAAAACATCTACCTTATCTTAATGGGAAACAAAGCAGGAGAGCAGCAATTCTCAAACATTGTGATTCATTCATATTAACTGAGACATTATCTTGACAATGCCTTGTTTCAACATGTATAAAGAACGGCAAAGCAGAAAAGTACCATTCCTAAAACAATTCTACTGATTCATATTAACAGAGATATTATCTAAACAATACCTTGGTTAAACATGTAGAAAGAACTACAAAGCAGGATGGTACCATTTGTAAAACACTATAACTCATATATAATAACAGAGACATGATCTCAACAATACATTTACTGAACATGTACTCCGACCGATCCCTAACAAAAATGGTACTCCCGCCAATCCCTAAAAAGTGTTGCAGCTTTGACTAAGATTTAGTAGTTAATTCTAAGAGTGGCATTGCTTAATTATACCAGTGGCGTTAGATTAACAAAAAGTATGAACATTTCCATGGGAGAGTGGGCGCAACAACACCATGTGCTTTCATCTACTTATAAAGGGGGTGATGCAGAGTTTGTTGTAATAAAGCAACAAGCATCATGTCTGGGTTGGTCCCATTTTTGTTCACTAAATGGGAAAAGACAGCAATTCAATAGCTTCAATTCAACATTTATTCAAAATAGTACCAACACAAGTAGCACAACATCTCAAAGCACACTACACGATCATGTGGATGAAGGCAGGTACTGACCTTTCAGGACACAGTCAAGATCACCTATGAATCTGCCAACACAAATAGGAAATCCAATCTCGTTTTGTGTAGTCCAACTAAATCAAGCAAAGTTGCCGGTGTGACATTTAAGTTCGCTATAGCAACAAGTTGAATAGATATCCCTATTTTAACAGAGGCAAAAAAGGAAACAATTACTGGCCAATAAAGGAGGATGAAACATACGGCGACAAAAAGAAGCATCTAACTTATCTTGATGGAAAACAAAGTAGGACAGTAGCATTTCTAAAATGGTTGCATTGATTCATATTAACTTAAAACAACATTCGTTAAAAATGTAATTTACTTTTAACAGTGGCATTGCTTCAATCTTCTAGCGGCATTCTTAGATTAACAACAGCAAAATAATTGTATGGGACATGCCAGCACCATGTGCGTCCACACGTATAAATGGGTGATGCAGAGTATGTTGCCAAGCAGCATATCTGCGTTGGTCCCATATTTGTTCTCTTTGAACCTTTTTCCTATGTGAGGGCAGCAAATCTAGTCATGCACAAACTACCCGAACCCCCAGTTTCTTTCTTTTTTCAACAAAGAGATCGGTTCATTACAGATGTGTGTACTAGGTTACCCCCTTTTTTCCCTTTTCGACCAACAAAGCGGCTGGATAGCCGGTCTATACTACTTCCCTCCCTCCTTTCCTCATTGAACCACGTCCTAGATTCATGCTCCACCCCACCCCACCCTTCTTTCCTCTTTGAACCAAGATCGTCATCATCTAGCTCAAGTGGACCATGTGCAAGGCAAAGGTTTTCCCTTGATAGGTTTTCTATTTTGCCGGTCTCATGGTGGTAGTTGGGAGATCGCGTTATATGATCGTTTGTCGTACTATCAAGGGGGGCTCTCAAATTGGTAGCTTGATCATATTGTTAGTAGAGAGCTCAAACCATTGCATCCTTGCATCATGTTTCTTGGTTCTTGTTTGGTTCTCTTTGTGAGTTTTAGAGCTTATGGTCATCTTGATGACAAGCTTGAGTTCATCGAAAACGGAGTTTGCATGCGTCTTCTATGATGTTTTCAGTGTTCGAGGTTTTACCGGTCTTATCCGAGGAAGGGTTCTCACCATTTTCTTTTGGGCCTTTTCTAATTTGCTTCTTATTGATATTTATTTAAATATTATGTTAGACCTTGTCGCTAGCTTTCCAACAAACTTGGTTTCATCGAATTCGGAGTCCGTTTGCAAAAGTTGTGGCAGTTTTGGTGTTCTGAAAAGGCTGCAGTGGTACTACCGTGAATTGGAGCGGATGTAATTTTTTACTACCGCTCCAGAGTGGTACTACCGGGGCTCCTACAGCGGTAGTACCGCTCCGGACCAAAAACTTGTCCCAAGTACTGCGGTGGTAGGCCCGGATGTAATTTTTTAGTACCGCTCGCAAGCAGTAGTACCGCTACCCTTAGCAGTAGTACCGCTACCCCTAGAGGTACTACCGCGAGGTCAAGCGGTACTACTGCTTCGATGGTTCTTCTGGCTTTTTTGCCTCCTTGCTGTTGTGTTTCAAAGGGGTACTACCGCCCTAGCGGTAGTACCGCTCTGTGCGGGCTGTGAGCATAACGGTTGGAATTTTTCCCACCTACAAAAGGGGGTCTTCTTCCCCAATGAACCTTATCCTTTGAGCTCGTGTTCTTCCCCCATTGTTGACCTTCTTCGAGCTTGCTAACTCTCAATCCCTCCATGGATTCTTGCTAGTTTTTGAGGGAAAAGAGAGAGGAGATCTAGATCCACATTTCCACCAATCACTTTCTCCTCTATGTGAGGGGAACCCATTGGATCTAGATCTTGGAGTTCTTGGTGTTCTCCTTCTTGTTCTTCCTCTCATCTTCCTCCCTAGCATTAGTTGCTTCGGTGGGATTTGAGAGAGAAGGATTTGGGCACTCCGTGTGCCCTTGCCATTGCATTTGGTGCATCGGTTTGAGTTCTCCACGTGATACGTGGAAGTTACAAGTTGAGAAGCTTATTACTCTTGGGTGCTTGGTACCCTTGAGCTTGTTACTCTTGGGTGTTTGGAGACCCTAGAGCTTGTTCCTCTTGGGTGCCTTGGCGCCCTAGACGTTTGGTGGTGTTCGGAGCTCAATCATTGTGGTGTAAAGCTCCGGGCAAGCGTCGGGGTCTCCAATTAGGTTGTGGAGATCACTCCGAGCAATTTGACGGGTACCGGTGACCGCCCCCAAGGCTTTCCAAAGTGTACGGGTTCGGTGACCGCCCCCAGGGGTCACTAGTTGTACGGGTTCGGTGACCGCCCTCAAGGGTCCCTTAGTGGAATCACGACATCTTGCATTGTGCGAGGGCGTGAGGAGATTACGATGGCCCTAGTGGCTTCTTGTGGAGCATTGTGCCTCCACACCGCTCCAAACGGAGATTAGCATCCGCAAGGGTGTGAACTTCGGGATACATCGTCGTCTCCGCGTGCCTTGGTTATCTCTTACCCGAGCCCTTTACTTATGCACTTTACTTTGTGATAGCCATATTGTTCTTTGTCATATATCTTGCTATCACATAGTTGCTTATCTTGCTTAGCATAAGTTGTTGGTGCACATAGGTGAGCCTAGTTGTTGTAGGTTTTGTGCTTGACAAATTAACCGCTAGGTTTATTCCTCATTTGTTCAAGCCTCTACCGTAATTATTTTAAAACGCCTATTCACCCCCCTCTAGGCGACATCCATGATCTTTCAATTGGTATCAGATCCTCGTCTCTCTTTATTTGGCTTTACCGCCTAGAGAGTAAAGATGTCGACTAGGGGATTAGGATTCTCTTACACTCTTAGTTTCGATGGCACAAATTTTGATGTTTGGGTAATTCACATGCTTAATCTCTTTAGGGTCATGTACCCAAATTTAGAGCGAATTGTAGATATGGGGTTTTCTCCTCCAAAGGATCCCCAAAGATTATCTTTAGAGGATGAGAAAAACTCTTATCTCAATGCTCAAGCTTCTAATGTGCTTTCTGATGCCTTGAGCAATGTAGTTATATTTGAACTCATGCCGTTCCGGGATGCTCATGAGTTGTGGACAAAGCTTCAAGATAAATATGGTGTGTCCAAGATCTGTGGGGATGATTGTTCTCCCTCCACCTCCGGTCGTATAGTCTTCTCAACTTCTTCTACTTCACCTACATGTGGTTTGCCACAAGGTAATGATATGGTGAGTAGTGTTGGTCATTGCAATGATCATAGTATGCTTATTGTGGATGATCCTTCATCACTATCTTATTGCAATGCTCCCTCTTTGGGCTTTAACACTTCGAGCACTCCAAATGTTTCACATGATTGTGTTGATAGTCCTTGCATATCATGTAGAAATTGCGTGACTAGATCTCATGATGATATGCTCGCTATGTTTTGTTGCCATGATAAAAATGCATCTATTTCCTCGAATTGTTGTGCTAACAATGTAGAGGAAACCGAACACTCCATGGAACAAGATGTGGTGTTTAATGGTGCCTCAAGGGATCGTACATCATCATCTATTGCTTTTTGCCTTATGGCTAAGGCGTCAAAGGTATCTCCTACTTTGTACCCCAATATGTCTCTTGATGATGATGTTGATGCTAATGATGATGAGGATAATGATGAAGAGAATGATAATGTTGCCTCCTTAAAAATTAAGGGGGAAATGGTTTTTAAAGCTCTTCATAAAAATAAAATTGCTCGTTCCAACTTCATGGAAATTATGTCCATTGCCATTAAGGGCAAGAAATATATTGAGGAGTTGTAATCTCATCTAGAGGAGCATGAGGTCACCATTGAGAAAATGGAAGCTCATGGGCGTGATTACGCTAATGAGATCGTGGAGCTATCTCAAGCTCTTGAACATGAACAAACCACCTCCGAATCTCTTGAGGATACTTTTTCTCTAGAACTATTTAGAGTGAGGGAATCTCATGATAGAGCTCTTGAGGTGGCCAATGATTTTGAAACTAAAAATGAGGAGCTTGAAGTTGCGCATGCTAAACTCCTTGAGGACTTTGAGCACCTCGAAAATGGCTCAAGGGTCATTAAGAGTGAGCTCATCAAACTCACCGAGTCTCATGCTCAACTTAAAGCTTCATATTCAGAAGAGCTTGCCAAGTTGTCTTCTCCTCTTGTTGCTAATGATGATGCTTGTGCTACTAACTCTATTTCTTGTGAAGCATCCATATTGAAGGAGAATGTTGAGCTACGGGCTCAACTTGAGTTGCTATCTAGCAAATATGGGAAATTGGAAGAAAGCCATGAAAAGCTCTCAAACTCTCATGATGATCTTCTAGTATCCCATAATGTGTTGAAGATAGCTCATGAGGCCATGCTTGCTAAGGTAACATCTAGTGAGCCTCATGTGGATACTAGCACTACATCTAGTCAAAGTGCTATATTGCCATATGCTAGTCCTTGTAATTTATCTACTCACAATGTTGGTACATCTTGTGATGAATTGCTTTCCTTGCCTTGTTGCTCTAACAATGAAGCTTATACTTCCTCTAGTACTTGTGTTGAGACTAACCATGTAGAGGAAATCAAAGAGCTCAAGGCCCAAGTCACTTCTTTGAAGAAAGACTTGGAAAAGTGTCATGAAGGGAAGGCCACACTCAACAATATCTTGAGTGTGCAAAAATCCCCCAATGACAAAGGTGGACTTGGATTCAACTCCAATAAGAAGAATAAGTCCAAGAGCATCAACAAGAAGGGCCAAAAACAAGTCAAGAGTTCGGCCAAGATTATTTGCTTCAAGTGCAAAATTTAAGGGCATCATGTTAGATCTTGCCCAATGAAGAAGAAGGCCTTTAGTGACAAGAAACTAGGGAAGCGGCTACAAGTGCATTCTCATGCTCAACCTCAAGTTGAAGAAAGGCCTCTTCCCAAGAAAACTCAAGTTAATGCTTCTCTTGTTGAGAAATCAAGTGAGAAGAAAGTGAAGAGTAGACGTTGCTACTTATGTCGTGAGAAAGGTCACGTCGCTTCTTCATGCACTAGTGGTAACTTATCCAACCCAATTATTATTGATGATATCTATTCTCTTGGGAAGGATAAGGTTGGCAATGTGTTTGCCAAGTTTGTTGGTACTCAAAGTGGTGTCAAGAAAAGAACCATTTGGGTAGCCAAGCCTATTGTGACTAACCTCTTAGGACCCAACTTGGTTGGGGACCAACTAGCTCAAACTTGATCAATAGGTGTTGTTGGAGGGCATTGGAGACTTGGCTACATTATGAACAATTAAGGGGACTTCATCATTCTCTTTGTCTCAAGCCAAGTCAATTGGATTATCAAGTTTCTATCTTATATCCAATGTGCCTCCTTGCGGTAACTTGTACTTAAATTGTTTACGTTGAAAGTTACTTGCCCCCTTGCATGTTTTGGTTTTGTTCCTTGCATGTGTTTGTATATGTTGTGCTTCCAACTTGCTTATCTTGAGCAATCAAGTATGTGTGTGTTGGTTTGCACATCATGTACGTGTGCGTCGTGCGTTGAGCCTTTTTGCTTCTTGTTTGTATCCTAGTTGGCTCATGTGAGAGATCAATGGAACATCCCATTTTGGGGGAGTGATGTGCTTTGTGCACCTCACAATCCTATAAATGTGTGTACATGAGGAATACCATCTAATATTGATATTACAAGATTATCTAGTTGCTAGGTGGTATATCTCTCATGAGAAATTCAAATTCCAAAAAATTCCATTGATTATCTCGTGTTGGATCCTCTTATTGCCTCTTGTTAAGTTCTTATTGGTATCACATTATGGGGGAGTAATATACTATGTGCATACTACAAGCCTAGAAAATATGTACATTTGAGATATTGTCTCCTAGAATTGATATTGTAAATTTTATTGTTCCTAGGTGACATGTTAGCTCTACAAGTGGCAATTTGCTTGTGTTTCTTGTGAAGATGATGTTGGATATCCTTGTTATCTACCACCGGGAATTATTTCCAAATACTTCTTGTCTTTTGACAATTGGTAGTCACTTATGTGTGGTAGAATTTATTGATCATCTTTACATTGGCTTTTGTTTTTATTTGACTTTTCTCTTGCCAAGGTTTGTGTCAACTCCCATTGTCTTCCATACCACTTGTGGATCTTGTTAATTTCTTGTTCTTGTCTAGTGTTTTCTAGATATAGTGAAAGTGGTGATCCCACCTTGTGCATTTTGTATTAAAAAGCAAATTCTCTATAGTGCACAACTCGTGGGGGAGCTATCCTATTTTCTTTAGAACACTCTTCTTGTGATCCTTATCAAGTGTGTGTTGGTGGAAGGCAAGCCGTTTTCTTTGGTACCTTGTGCCATCATGAAACTTTGTTGCGAGCTTGGTTTGTTTGGAATCATCCTCTCTTTGGGAGTTTGACATCTTTAATTTAGTGTGTATCAATGTATATCTCATTCCTTGATGTATCTTTAATGATATCTTCCAAGTGATGATTTATCTATTTGGTATCCTTTTTCTCTAGGCATTTCGTTTTCATTTGGTTTTGGTTCTTGAAAGTTTTGAGCATGCATGTTTACTTCATGTATTTTATTTGGCATGCTTTCTTTCTTCGACCCAATATATAGGGGTAACTCCACCAAGTCTCAAATTGGATGAGATGTGCATGATATTTATTTTCATATCTATATGCACATATTTATGTGGAGTTTGTCCTATGCATTGGTGTTTCTAACTATGTGGTCCCAATGAGTTTGGGTACTGTTTAGTTTGTCTTGTTCTCCTAGGAACATTTGGAGGTGCATTGGATGCTAGACTAACTCACAAGGAAGGTGTTTCCACCATGTGCTTATTGGAGTCAAGCTAGGATGATTAGTGAACCACCATCTACCTTCAATTGGTATCTACTACATCCTTCCAATGGTATCTCGGTAACAAGTATCATCATCTACTTCATGCACACATTTCTTGCATCAACCTTGTGTAGGTTGTATCATGGCATGTAATTCATTCTTTCTTGTGATCTCAAAGCATCCCAACAATGATCTCATGTTGCTAGTTGTGATGTCTTTGATGGTTGTGTGGTAGGAGTTCATTTATATACAATAAGACCAAATCTAGCCATGTGCTATGCTTCCAAGCAAATATCTTATTGGTATATGTACGACTTCCTTTTGGATATCTTATTCCTTCGTGTTGTAACTATGTCGGGTGTACATCCTTCTTTGTAGACATATATCATCATGATTTCGTCTACCTAGAACCTTATACATCTGAGAGAAATTACATCTATAGATGATATCCTTTCTTTCACGTCCACCTTGTCTTTCTTATGTTATTTCTTTGATGGCTCCGTGAAAGCTTTTGTCTTGAGTGCGGGTCTTATCTCGTTGCATCTTGATGCACTCTTGTGTGGTGAAGATTATTTTCATCTTGCTTATCTTTACGAGGCTTGCCATCTTAATTGGTATCCCTCGTCTTGATGAGCCTCTCATCGTCTATCTTCACCACGGGTTGTCACAAGCATAGGTTCTATTTTGCTTATTAGTAAGCCTGTGAACCCATTTGCCAGTTGTGTGTGGGAATGATAGGCCTTGCACCGTGTGCCTCATTCTTTCAAGACTATGTTGATGCTTAATGCTCATCCTAATTTTAGTCTTCTCAAGTGCTTCGCCATGACTCATACATCATTTTGGTTGAGCCTATTCTTAAGTTGTCTCTTTTACATGTTGCTCAACCATGTGCTTGTTGCAAGCACTAGGCTTTGTTTCCTATATGCTCACTTGCACTGGATGTGAGTTTCTATTGATTTCGGGGAGCTATGATCCTATTTTGTGCACTTTGTATCCAAATACAAATATTCTTATGTGTGCACAAATCATGGGGAGCTTCTCTAGTTTCTTTAGAACACTCCTTTGCTCATATCATAATATCCTTCATTCATGTGGCTCATAGGATCTTTGGTCTAGTTGGTTCAATTGATATCCTTTGATTGCTTGCTTCAATTGGTATCTTTTGATTGCTCGATTTCTTGTTTCTCTCTTTGTTATGTCTTTGTGGCATATAATTCTTTTGCAATCTTTGGGCCTCAATATAGTTTGTCTTCCTCCAAGTATTTACCATTGGATATGTGTATTGCATTCCACTCTATTTTTGAGAGATACACAATTTATGGAGGAACACTCTTTATATTGGCCTTCTAAGCTTTTCACCCATTTTGGCAATCGATGCCAATGGGGGAGGAGTTTCAGAGTGTTTTGTGGAGAAGTCTTCAGAGTTTTCTACTTGCTTTGGTTTTGGTTCCTAAGCATTTGCATCCCATTCTCATGCATCATTGGTTGTTGCATTGCATGGTGATGCACAACTCCTTGTATAAACTCTCTTGAAAGTGATTGTCATCAATTACCAAAATGGGGGAGATTGAAAGAACAAGCGGTGCCCCCATGTTTGGTTTTGGTAATTGATGACAATCTCTATGGACTAATGGTTGCCTTGAGTTATATTTGAAGGTTTTGTCCATAGGCTTTTCTTGAAGTCCATGTGTTGGTTTCAAGGAGTTTATGAGTTGACCAAGGTGCTATTAAGGAATTATCCAAAGATTGGTCATGTGAGTGTTGAGCTTATTGCAAGCATGTCTTGAAGAAGAAGATTGTGTGATCATTCATGTTTACCTTCAAGACATCATCCAAATGAAGAGAGTTGGAAAGATTCAAGGTTGATCAAGACTAAGTCAAGAGTGAATCAAGTTGATCAACTCACAAAGCATAGAAGATGTACCGAGAGGGATCAAGTGATCACATGGTATGGTCAGCATTGTCAATTACGCTCTGTGTACTAACCCATGGTCTTCGTGAGAGTTCTTTGTGGGGTTAGGATGCGGTGTGCAAGTTCAAGTGATGCATCATGAAGAGATCAAGTGCTTGAAGCTTGCCGCCCATTGTGATGATAATGGACTTGTGAAGATGAGCCGAAGAGTGGCTCACCCATAGTGGACTATGCGGAGCAATCATCTAGTCTTCATTTAGCCAACGCAATCAAGAAAGGTGGTCCAACTTGAGGGAGTCAAGATCGTCATCATCTAGCTCAAGTGGACCATGTGCAAGGCAAAGGTTTTCCCTTGATAGGTTTTCTATTTTTCCGGTCTCATGGTGTTAGTTGGGAGACCGGGTTATAGGATCGTTTGTCGTACTATCAAGGGGGGCTCTCAAGTTGGTAGCTTGATCGTATCGTTAGTAGAGAGCTCAAACGATTGCATCCTTGCATCATGTTTCTTGATTCTTGTTTGGTTCTCCTTGTGTGTCTTAGAGCTTATGGTCATCTTGATGACAAGCCTGAGTTCATCGAAAACGGAGTTTGCATGCGTCTTCTATGTTGTTTCCGGTGTTGGAGGTTTTACCGGTCTTATCCGAGGAAGGGTTCTCACCATTTTCTTTTGGGCCTTTTCTAATTTGCTTCTTCTTGATATTTCTTTAAAGATTGTGTTAGCCCTTGTCGCTAGCTTTCGAACAAACTTGGTTTCATCGAATTTGGAGTTCGTTTGCAAAAGTTGTGGCAGTTTTGGTGTTCTGAAAAGGCTGCAGCGGTACTACCGCGAATTGGAGCGGATGTAATTTTTTACTACCGCTTCAGAGCGGTACTACCGCGGCTCCTACAGCGGTAGTACCGCTCTGGATCAAAAACTCGTCCTAAGTACTGCGGTGGTAGGCCCGGATGTAATTTTTTAGTACCACTCGCAAGCAGTAGTACCGCTACCCTTAGCAGTAGTACCGCTACCCCTAGCGGTACTACCGCGAGGTCAAGCGGTACTACCGCTCTGACAGTTCTTCTGGCTTTTTTGCCTCCTCACTATTGTGTTTCAAAGGGGTACTACCGCCCTAGCGGTAGTACCGCTCCTTGGAGCGGTAGTACCGCTCTGTGCGGGCTGTGAGCATAACGGTTAGAATTTTTCCCACCTACAAAAGGGGGTCTTCTTCCCCAATGAACCTTATCCTTTGAGTTCGTGTTCTTCCCCCATTGTTGACCTTCTTTGAGCTTGCTAACTTTCAATCCCTCCATGGATTCTTGCTAGTTTTTGAGGGAAAAGAGAGAGGAGATCTAGATCCACATTTCCACCAATCACTTTCTCCTCTATGTGAGGGGAACCCATTGGATCTAGATCTTGGAGTTCTTGGTGTTCTCCTTCTTGTTCTTCCTCTCATCTTCCTCCCTAGCATTAGTTGCTTCGGTGGGATTTGAGAGAGAAGGATTTGGGAACTCTGTGTGCCCTTGCCATTGCATTTGGTGCATCGGATTGAGTTCTCCACGTGATACGTGGAAGTTACAAGTTGAGAAGCTCATTACTCTTGGGTGCTTGGTACCCTTGAGCTTGTTACTATTGGGTGTTTGGACACCCTAGAGCTTGTTCCTCTTGGGTGCCTTGGCGCCCTAGACGTTTGGTGGTGTTCGGAGCTCAATCATTGTGGTGTAAAGCTTCGGGCAAGCGTCGGGGTCTCCAATTAGGTTGTGGAGATCGCCCCGAGCAATTTGACGGGTACCGGTGACCGCCCCCAAGGCTTGCCAAAGTGTACGGGTTCGGTGACCGCCCCCAAGGGTCACCATTTGTACGGGTTCGGTAACCGCCCTCAAGGGTCCCTTAGTGGAATCACGGCATCTTGCATTGTGCGAGGGCGTGAGGAGATTACGGTGGCCCTAGTGGCTTCTTGGGGAGCATTGTGCCTCCACACCGCTCCAAATGGAGATTAGCATCCGCAAGGGTGTGAACTTCGGGATACATCATCGTCTCCGTGTGCCTCAGTTATCTCTTACCCGAGCCCTTTACTTATGCACTTTACTTTGTGATAGCCATATTGTTCTTTGTCATATATCTTGCTATCACATAGTTTCTTATCTTGCTTAGCATAAGTTGTTGGTGCACATAGGTGAGCCTAGTTGTTTTAGGCGTGCCTCGGTTATCTCCATTCCGCATTTGTTCAAGCCTCTACCGTAATTATTTTAAAATGCCTATTCACCCCCCTCTAGGCGACATCCACAATCTTTCACCTGTCTGCATAAATACAGAAAAAGCGTGATGAATATAACGGTGGTACTAGTTTATTAAACATACGCTTACAACTATAATCATCTTCACTATCTTAACAGGAAAATATAGCAATACAATAACTTGAATTAAACATTTATTCATAACAATACAACAATATAAGTAGCACAATCATGTGGATGAAGGCCGATACTCACCTCGTTTGTTAGAGCTACGTCGGCAACTGACTTGGTCATACCTTTCCTTGTGGAGTGAATTTTGCACTCCACGTGTTGTTGAGTTGCCGATGCTCTCTGTAGACTAGTCATGTCACCAGTGCCTACTAATACTTTGTAAACCTTCTCGATCATTCCTTGTGTAATGTAGCACAAACACTGACTGCTTCTTTCTGCAAAGTGGAAAGACCAACTAGGCCCAATAATGCAATAATTTGCCTTAAACACATTGGCTCATTTTGTGCAGCTCAACTAAAATAAAAGTCGAAATAGAACCGAGCAGAAGTTTTGATATCCCTGTAGGCAACAATAGGTATAAGGGAAACAATTACCGAGAAAAAACGGTGTATGACTTATACTCCTAGAAGAAAAAACATCTACCTTATCTTAATGGGAAACAAAGCAGGAGAGCAGCAATTCTCAAACAGTGTGATTCATTCATATTAACTGAGACATATTCTTAACAATGCCTTGTTTCAACATGTATAAAGAACGACAAAGCAGAAAAGTACCATTCCTAAAACAATTCTACTGATTCATATTAACAGAGACATTATCTAAATAATACCTTGGTTAAACATGTAGAAAGAACTACAAAACAGGATGGTACCATTTGTAAAACACTATAACTCATATATAATAACAGAGACATGATCTCAACAATACATTTCTTAAACATGTACTCCGGCCGATCCCTAACAGAAATGGTACTCCCGCCGATCCCTAAAAAGTGTTGTAGCTTTGAACTAAGATTTAGTAGTTAATTCTAAGAGTGGCATTGCTTAATTATACCAGTGGCGTTAGATTAACAAAAACTATAAACAGTTCCATGGGAGAGTGGGTGAAACAACACCATGTGCTTTCATCTACTTATAAAGGGGGTGATGCAGAGTTTGTTGTAATAAAGCAACAAGCATCATGTCTGGGTTGGTCCCATTTTTGTTCACTAAATGGGAAAAGACAGCAATTCAATAGCTTCAATTCAACATTTATTCAAAATAGTACCAACACAAGTAGCAAAACATCTCAAAGCACACTACACGATCATGTGGATGAAGGCAGGTACTGACCTTTCAGGACATAGTCAAGATCACCTATGAATCTGCCAACACAAATAGGAAACCCAATCTCGTTTTGTGTAGTTCAACTAAATCAAGCAAAGTTGCCGGTGTGACATTTAAGTTCGCTATAGCAACAAGTTGAATAGATATCCCTATTTTAACAGAGGCAAAAAAGGAAACAATTACTGGCCAATAAAGGAGGATGAAACATACGACGACAAAAAGAAGCATCTAACTTATCTTGATGGAAAACAAAGTAGGACAGTAGCATTTCTAAAATGGTTGCATTGATTCATATTAACTTAAAACAACATTCATTAAAAATGTAATTTACTTTTAACAGTGGCATTGCTTCAATCTTCTAGCGGCATTCTTAGATTAACAACAACAAAATAGTTGTATGGGACATGCCAGCACCATGTGCGTCCACACGTATAAATGGGTGATGCAGAGTATGTTGCCAAGCAGCATATCTGCGTTGGTCCCATATTTGTTCTCTTTGAACCTTTTTCCTATGTGAGGGCAGCAAATCTAGTCATGCACAAACTACCCGAACCCCCAGTTTCTTTCTTTTTTCAACAAAGAGAACGGTTCATTACAGATGTGTGTACTGGGTTACCCCCTTTTCCCCTTTTTGACCAACAAAGCGGCTGGATAGCCGGTCTATACTACTTTCCCTCCCTCCTTTCCTCATTGAACCACATCCTAGATTCATGCTCCACCCCACCCCACCCTTCTTTCCTCTTTGAACCAAGACCTAGTTTCGACTACAGAATCGAAAAAGACCCGCGTGCAGCTAGAGCAATGATGGTTTCAAAGAAAGTTATACCTTAGGGTTGTCAGGATGTGGCTAGGCATGCGGCAGGAGGCCGAATCTGTCCACACTACGTACGACAGCGAGGAAGAAGGGGTTAGTGGCCCTCCCGCACAGGCGGTGGGTGAAAGAGAATAGGACAGCCGGTAGTGGATTGCCTTCCTCGCCGAAGGCGACAAGAGTGAACGTTGCACCTCCTCCCCTTCCCGGTGCAATGAGATCCGGATGGCTCCTTCACCAGCTGTGATGGGGAGAGAGAGACAAAGGCCAATGCAGTCTTGTTTAGATCTGGTGAAGAGGGTGAGGGACTGAATATAGCAAACCCTAGCAAAGTAACGCCGAGCCTCCAGCGTGTATATATATATGTAGTGCGACGAGAGTGTGGAGAGTGCAACCCCTAGCGAACAAGCGCTGAGTATCCAGCTTATGTAGTACTATATAGCACTCGTATATACTACTAATATATAATGGAGTAGTTTTCTTTTTCTCTCCATAACAATCATTTTAAATTGTGTAAGTACGAAACGAAACTCTTTATTTAACGTACCAGTGAAGAAAACTACAGAAAGTGCTAGTATTCGACTAGAGGGGGTGAATAGGTGATTTTTATGAAAGTCTTCAAAACATGGGTGCTTTGAAGACAAACGATAGAAATGAACCTATTGATATGCAGCGGAAGGTAGACTACACTAGACATGCCATACTCAAGTAAGCAATGTGGTGAAAGCACGAAGACTATCAGCAGCTAGGTAGTATGGATCAGGATGGAAGATAGTATGAAGCCAAACAGTAAACAGTCTTCACTAAGTGAAGTCAGTCAGATTAGACAAATGGGCAATGACTTCATGAAGACAAACAGTAAGTAAAGAGAGAGGAAGGATAGAACCGGTTGCTTGGAGAGGACAAGGGATTTGTTGGACCAGTTCCAGTTCCTATGACAACTGTACGTCTGGTTAGGGAGGCTGAGATTCAACTCAGAAGACCGCGTCTTCACCTTATTCCCCTTGAGATAAGAACACTTAGTCCTTGCCCAATCACTCTGGTAAGTCTTCAAGGGAGACTTCCAAACCTTCACAGAATTCGCTCACCGGCAATCCACAATGACTCTTGGATGCTCAGAATGCGTTCCCTAACCGGCTGGAGGATTCACAGTCCTCAAGTGTAATAAGTCTTCAGATCACACGGACAAAAAGACTTCAGTGATGCCTAACACTCTTTGGCTCTGGGTGTTTTGGGCTTTGTCCTCGCAAGGATTACCCTCTCAAAGGCTTCAGAGGTGGGTTGCTCTCAAACGACAAAAGCCATGCACTAATTCTGAGCAGCCACCAATTTATGGTGTAGGGGGTGGGCTATTTATAGCCAGGAGGCAACCCGACCTGATTTGTCTAAAATTACCCTGGGTCACTAAGGAACTGACACGTGTCCAACGGTCAGATTTGAAACACACGCGGCAGCTTGACTTGGGCTACAAGTAAAGCCAACTCATCCAACTCTGGATAAGATTTGCTCTCATTGTCTTTGCTCGAAGACATAGGATTTGGTAGAGCATCACTTCAGTCACTCTGACTTTGTTCACTTGGACCCCACTTAATAGTACGGTGGTTCCTATGACTCAACAAAGAAGAAAAGGAAACTACGAAACAACTAGGTCTTCGCTCTCCATAGTCTTCATGCGATGTCTTCTCTTGTCATAGTCTTCAATGTGAATATCTTCACAGACCACCACTGTCTTCAATGTCTTCACACATTTTTAGGGTCATCTTTGGTAGGTAAACCGAATCAATATGGGACTACTACCTGTGTTATCCTGCAATTCTCACAAACACATTAGTCCCTCAACCAAGTTTATCGTCAATACTCCAAAACCAACTAGGGATGGCACTAGATGCACTTACAACTACTTACGATCAACTAATGATCCACGTGTCCTAGTCGCACTTGTTGTCCTTCATGTGCGGTACATTACCCTCCGTTAAGTGAACAACCACACACGCGCCAAATTATCAGAAAGCTGTGAGAGTGTGTACAAATAAATAATTTTAATTTCAATTATTGGAAAGGTTTGAGATTATGTATAGTTTGCCCTCTCTCAATAATTATTGTTTGTTGTGTTTGGCCTAAACTTGGTCAAACTTTACAAAGTTTGACTTCAGTCAAATCTAATATGCGGAGTAAATAAAAAAGGAGGGCTACTACGTGCATCCGGGTTTTTAGTCCACACCATATTTTTAATCAAAGTCTGACCACATATTTAGTTAATAGTTGGATAAATAAAATTACAGGGGAGCTAAAGACAAAGTTGTGAGAAGGCTTAGAAATCAATACAAAACTTATGCTCTTGGTACCAACGTTGATGCTTCTTCGAGGAAACATTTGGTTCATAGCCAATTGTGTGTGAAAGTGCTAGTATCGACTATAGGGGGGGGGTGAATAGGCGATTTTTATGAAAGTCTTCAAAACTTGAGAGTTTCAAAGACAAACAATTGAAATGCCCTAATTGATATGCAGCGGAAGATAAACTACCATAAGCAAGCCATAGTCAAGTAGGCAATGATATGAAAGTACAGGACTAATAGCAGCTAAGTAGTAAGGATCAGGATGGAAGATAGTATGAAGCCAATCAACGATAGTAGTCAAGCAATGAAGTCAAACAGGTAAGACAGACAGGCAATGACTTCATGAAGACAAACTTAAGTAAAGGATGGAAAGGGATAGAACCAGTCACTTGTTGAAGACACAGGATTTGCTGGACCAGTTCCAGTTGCTGTGACAACTGTACATCTGGTTAGGGAGGCTGAGATTTAACTCAGAAGACCGTGTCTTCACCTTATTCCCCTTGAGCTAAGGACACCCAGTCCTCGCCCAATCACTCTGGTAAGTCTTCAAGGTAGACTTCCAAACCTTCACATACTTTGTTCACCGACAATCCACAATGACTCTTGGATGCTCAGAACGCGACGCCTAACCGGCTGGAGGATTCACAGTCCTCAAGTGTAATAAGTCTTCAGGTCACACAGACAGAAAGACTTCAGTGATGCCTAACACTCTTTGGCTCTGGGTGTTTGGGCTTTGTCCTCGCAAGGATTTCTCTCTCTCAAATGCTTCGAGGTGGGTTGCTCTCAAACGACAAAAGCCGTGCACAAACTCTGAGCAGCCACCAATTTATGGTGTAGGGGGTGGGATATTTATAGCCACTGGGCAACCCGACCTGATTTGTCCAAAATGACCTTGGGTCACTAAGGAACTGACACGTGTTCCAACGGTCAGATTTCAAACACACACGACAACTTTACTTGGACTACAAGCAAAGCTGACTCATCCAGCTCTGGATAAGATTTGCTCTCATTGTCTTCGCCTCGAAGACATACGATTTGGGTTGAGCATCACTTCAGTCACTCTGACTAGTTCACTTGGACCCCACTTAACAGTACGGTGGTTCCTATGACTCAACAAAGAAGAAAAGGAAACAACAAAACCACACAGTCTTCGCGCTCCATAGTCTTCATGCAATGTCTTCTCATGTCATAGTCTTCAATATGAATATCTTCTCATGCCACCATTGTCTTCAATGTCTTCATACATTTTTAGGGGTCATCTCCGGTAGGTAAACCGAATCAATGAGGGACACTACCTGCGTTATCCTGCAATTCTCACAAACGCGTTAGTCCCTCAACCAACTTTGTCGTCAATACTCCAAAACCAACTAGGGGTGGCACTAGATGCACTTACAATCTCCCCCTTTTTGGTGATTAATGACAAACTGGCTGAAGTTTTCAACGGGGATAAAGTATGTGAAATTGTAAGGATAGGGAATTGTCTTCATAAGTAGCAAGGGCTCCCCCTGAAGATGTGCATATAAGTAATTTGCTTTTGGAATGCAAATGCACATGGCAGGTTGTACTTGTGGGGATCCACTTCAACTTATGAAGATAATTCATCATGCATGAGATGATATAACAAGTAGAATGACATGCATAATGAAAAATGGACGTCTGCAGAATGATCTAAGTGCGGAAGTTATCATCGCACATGCGGAATTTATCATCGCATCACAGTAAAGCAAATAAGTAGCAGACGACCATCAAGTTTAAGTGTTACAACTCAAAGAACCAAGTGTTTCAAAAGCAAGAGTTGTAAGCACGAGGCAAAATATAATGCAACCGCCCATATGAACCCACTTGAAGACTATCAACTCATACGCTTCTCCCCCTTTTGTCAGTAAGGACCAAAAAGGTTTGAAGACATAGAGCATCTAATCGTCCTCATGAGTAGGTGAAGCAGCAGGGTTGTCGTCGTTGGTTGGCGGTGCAGACGTACTTGGTGCAGTGTCGATGCGTGTAGTAGTAGGAGGCGGTGAAGTAGCATCATCTTCATCATCGATCACTCTGGCATTCACAGTTGCCGTTGAGGAAGAATAGTCAGAGTCTTCAAGAGATGGAGTTCGACGTAGGACAACAGCCCGTGGAGGAGTGGAGTCAAACTGGAATCTTTCATTGAAGCCATCGTCTTGAAGATCTGCTTCAGCACTAAGCAGGGTCAAACTCTTCCATGATCACCGGCAAGTCTCATGAGCAACAAATGCATTCTTGGTGGCAAGGTTGCGAATGCGATTGACATCCACCAAGAGGCTTTGCATCTGTCTCTTGAGCCAATAGTGATGCTTATCCTGTTTTTGATGAAGGGCCACAAGAAGTTCTCGGTCATTGAGAACGCGAGAGCGCTTCCGAGGCCTTTGAGCAATGGTGCTTTCAGTGGCTTCAGTAGGTGCACGATGAGGCAGACGAGTATTTCCAGCCATTGGATAGATTCTTGTTGCAGCTTGGACGCCTTCAATGGGTTGAATGAAGCTTTGGTCCTCGACATTCTAAAGACAAAGAGGCTTCTTGGCAGGGTCAGAGTATATGGCTTCAACTGACATATCAACCTCTGGCAAAAAGATCAGATGATTGCGAGCAGAGGGTTGATAGTTGACAGAGGAGTGTCGCTTGATGAGGCGCATGACCCATGGAGCATAGAACTTCAGACCAAATAGGTCAGATCCAGAAGTAGCAAGTTGCCTGATGAAGAATTCTTGAGTATTGAAGCTGATGCCATTGAGAATGTAAAAGACCAAAGTCTTCATAGCTCCTTCAAGCTTGGCCACTGATGAATGTCCTTTGATAGGCCATAGAGTTTGCCTGATAATATGATATATTGTGCGTGGCAGATACTCAAGGTCTTCAACAAAGAACCCTGTTGGATATTCAGCGTCAGATGGCAAAGGCTTCATCATGCTCAACATCTAGCTCATATTGGGTTCGGGCTTGTGGAAGATGCTCTCCAATGCATTGCGGTGTAATTGACAATCAGGTTCATATAGCTCTCCAGGAGTGGCTAGCCCTGTAAGCTCGATGATGTTAAGAGCTTTGGCTTCATGATGAACATTTCTAGTCATCCACTCGAGAACCCATGTCTTGATGTCTCTATTATAGCCGCGAATGTGTAGAGTAGCATAGAATTGAAGCAATAGCTCTTCATTCCAGTGTTCTTTGTCTATCACAAAGTTGAGCAGACCAGCATCATGAAAGCAATCAAGTGCTTCTTCTAAGCACGGCAGTCCAGCAATAGCTTCAGTGTCAAGGCGCATGTGAGGGAAAATGCGCCCTTGATCATGCAGAACGAAGGAGTAATAGCTTCGCTGTTGATAGCTCCAGAAACGATCTGATGATATCCTTGGCTTTGAGTAGGGGTTCTTGGCGCTGTCAAAGAAGGTATTGTGGCTTTTGAAGCCATTGGCATTAAAGGACCTTGGTGAGTTGGCTTGCCTGGAAACCGTGGCAGTCTTGGCTTTGGCTTCTGGACCTGAGGCCTATGCTCAACATGATAATCAAATTGAGGACCAGAGGCAGTAGGCGGAGGTACCAAAATGGGCCATCGGACAGTGGTTAGCTGGCCATGACTGTATGCTTGCTCAATTGTATGGGGCCTCGGTGGCGGAACAGGAGCAGTGGCAACAGCTGAGGCTTCAGGCTGCACAACAGGTGCTTCAGGAACAGTGGCCTCATTAGCTTCAGGCGCACTGGTTGGTTCAAGCTCCACATTAGCTTCAGCCATGACAACGTCATTGGCTTCATTGGCGTTGGTGGTGGCAGCTTCAACATTGTCAACCTCCACTTGATGAACAGGAGGGTCGGGCACTGGCTCGTTCACAGCAGGAATAGCTTCTTCAATAACTGAGGGAATTGGGACACGTACATCTTCTTGATTTTCATCGGCTGATGCAGCCGGAATGTCTTCAGCAGCTTGGGCTTCAGACGCGGAGACATTCACAGTTGGAGTGGGTTCAGAAAATACTTGACGTGCAACAGGTTGGCGTTGCACTTCTCCTTCTGGAACGCTCGACAGAGGGACTTGAGGCCTTTGTCCTTTGCGAAGCCTGCGAAATGCTGGCAACGCCTTCGGAGATGGAGTTGGCTGGGCCTCAAAGTCTTCATCTTCTTCTTGCACGGGTGGTGTAGCTTGTTGTTGTTGTTGGGGAGTACTTGGGGAGTCTTGTTGCTGTGGGTGATCAGCCCACGATGCATCCTGAGCAGTTGGCGTTAGAGGACGACCAATGCTGATGAGTTCGCTGTTCGTAAGAACAGGCGATGATACCACATTGTGTTCAATCTGAGGAAGAACTTCATCATCTTCAACATTGTCATCTTGACCAATGTCATCAGCAGCGGTGGGTTCAGCTGCTGGAATATCTTCAGCTTCATGAGCCTTTGTGGAAGCAGGCTCATGAACTATCATCCTTCTTTCTTGGTGTTCTGACGCAGGGCGAACCACTGAAATGGTTCAACAACTAAGGGCTCTGTGAGAGCAGCCCTAGTCTTCTTGGTCTTGCGCTTCTTCTTGGAGGGAGCAGCATCAGAGGCTTCATGATTCTTCCTCTTTCTGGCTTCAGCCTCGGTAGCCCTCGTCTTCTTCTGTTCTGATGCGGTTGTCGGGACCTTTGGCTTCGAGCCAGTCATGCTGCTTGGGAAGATAATGCGAGGGGCTTCTTGACTTGAAGGTGCAGGTGGAGCGGTGGATGGCTTCTTCTTCTTTGCAGCCATCCTGGGGTCAATGCCAGGACGGCCAAGAGATTTGCACTTCTCTGCCTCATTGTAGTCAAGCACACACTTATCAGCCAAACTCTTCATGCGCTCACGTGAGCCCTGAGCTTCTTCACACTTCTTAAGAAAAGCTTCTTTGAGCTCATGCAGCATGACCTTGAAGTTTCTGACATCTTGAACACTTAGCTTGGCCACATGCTTCTTGAATTGAGCCTTCTCATAATCAATTTTGTTCTTCAGCTCAACGATGCATTGAGCGAGAGCTAGTTCAGAAGCAATGGCGCTATTGAAAGAGACGCTGAGGCCAATGGGAAGCTGCAAATCTTCAAAGCTGAGATTGGGGGTGTCGAACCACTCATCAATGAAGTTGTGGATGATTGCCACATCGAAGAGAGGCAAGTTGTTGAAGATTTCTGCTTCCTCCTTGCTCTTTATCAGTTGCTCCAGGGCATCATCAGCAAGATCTTCATCACTGGACAAATCAATGGGTTCTTCACGCAGAATGGCAGCAGGAGTCAAGGTTTGATCCGTATGCCTGACAATTTGCTTCTTCTTCTCCATCTTCTTGGAGATGCGGGATTGATCTTCAGACTGCACACTGTCTTCAGGAGGTGCAGTGGCCAGTGGCTTTGCACGTGAAGCTTTTGGAGGTGCTGATTTAGAAGCCTTTTGCTTCTTTTGCTTCTGCGGCTTAGGAGGAGCTGGGGCTTCATCAGTGTCAGCCTCATTGTCAGAATGATCTACTCTGGCACCTTGGACCAAGATGTAGGTGATGAGGCCATCGAGATTGGAGAAGGGGCCGATGACATTGGGTTCTGCATCACGGAAGACGTCAGCACGGGGAGCAGAGGGACCAGGGTTGAAGTCTAATCCCAATGACTTCTTGTTTTTCTTGGCCGAAGCCTATGCGAACTGAAAGTTGCGCTTGACAAGAGCATCGTCACGACACCAGATTAATGATGTGGGATCGGCGTTCTCAGGCTGAGGTCCACGGACCATGCAAGGATAGAAGCCTTGCGCAATAGCTTCAGCTCTGTTCTTGGGTTGAAGGCCTCGATAGAGAATATCACCCCAATGTCTCTTGATAGCATTCTTCTCTGCATATTCCTTGGTAACAAACTTGTACTTGAACCATTCTTCAGCCCAATAGCGTCGAATCCATTGGATTCGTGTCTTGCGCTGATGATAAGACTCTTCAGTATCTGTCTTGTAGAGCTCTGCTAGGTCATCAGGCAGATCTTTGGATGTTCCTTCTCTGTGCTGTCTGCCACCCTTCCTTGCTGATTTTTCTGCAGCCATGAACTTCAAGCTGAATGGCTTCAATATGTTCAATGGCTTCAGAGACTTACGCTTGCTGGTCAAGCAGGAACTGGCTTCAGGAGAATCAATGTGATGCTGTAAGTATTCTGCAAACAAATGCAGACTATGAGAACCAAGGGATTCTCCCACGGACATGTACCTGTGACAGCATTAGAGATGCGAGGGAAGGGGAAGAGGTCATATGCATTCTCAGAAGATTTTGAAGATAAATCAGTTTGAAGACATTGACCTTATGATGCGAAGACATTCACTTATATGAGGTGAGTTGGTTCCAGATTAGTACCAATCCGAGAATAAGTACAAGTGAGGAATCAAACTTGATATAAAATCTAAGTGAATTGACTAGGCAGTATGAGATACAGATAGAATAGATCTAACATTGTATAGGCAGAAACCACTTTTGGTAAATGGGATGAATCTTGAAGATCAAAAAGGTGGTAAAAATAGAGTTATAATTACCGCACGAAGAACTGCTAGATGGGATGAATAGGAGACCGAGCAGTTCAGCCCACCGTGCCCTAACTTGGCGACAGAGGACACCTACGGCGACGGCGGAGAGGACGATGTCCGCGGCCGGCGTGAGGACGGCGTCAGAGAAGTCGCGGCAGCTAAGCGCTTCGTCGCCGGCGTCGTCGAGAGCTAGCGGTGGCGCTAGGCTTTTGACGAGGTGGAGAGGTGGAAGAAGGATTTCTTTACCGCAGGGGACAAGTATTTATAAGTAGGTGAGCAGCACAGTGCAATTACGCTGGTGCCCCTGGCGGTTCACATCGGAGGGGCACGTGGCAAGCATGCAACATACTCAGAATTGTCCCACATTCCCACGCCCGCCAGGCATGTCGGAGAGTTGTTCTGGATTCTCCGGATTTCAACAATAAAGATGAGTCATTTAAACAGATTTAATGTTTATCTCTTTGCCTTCTGCTGACTAGGACGCAGAGAAGACATTTGACAGTTTCAATAGAATGCATATGATTTGGACAGATAGAGTTTGAGATAGAAAGCATAGAGAGGTTAGGGTCCGATCACATTCACTTAGTTCAAAAGATCCAACTTGAAGACATAGCTATAAGTGAATGCTGTAGAGGATAGAACACTTGTATATATATATATATATATATATATATATATATATATATATATATATATATATATATATATCAGAAAGCAATCAAATCATCATAGTGAAGAAAATCATGAAGATAAATTGAAACTGAAGACAAACCAAATGCGGAGTCATTGCAAGAATAACGCCCTGAGTGAAACACTTTAAACAGAGAAATTTGGTGGTGGCATTACCCACCGTATAGGAAGTATTAGACCTAGACACGGCGCGCAATTATCGTGGCGCTCCGAAGTCATATTCCACGTTAATGTATTCACACTCAGAGTGTATGTCTTCATTGATTGAAGATATACATTACTTCATGTGTTGCACATCTAAGTCATCAACATGCATAAGTGTTAGGATGTGTGCCTGTTCACAGGACATTAGAGGATTCCAAGATATTTAGCTCACACCGTAACTTGCAAAACCTTTTCTCATCCAAGGGCTTTGTGAAGATATCTGCCAGTTGCTCTTCAGTGTTGATGTGAATGATGTCGATATCTTTCTTCATGACATGATCTCTGAGAAAGTGATGACGAATTTCAATGTGCTTTGTCTTCGAGTGTTGGACTGGATTGTTGGCTATCTTGATGGCACTTTCGTTGTCGGAGAAGAGAGGTACTTGTTTCAGGTTGATGCCATAGTCCTTGAGAGTTTGCTTCATCCATAGAAGCTGAGCACAACAGGATCCAGCAGCAATGTATGCAGATTCAGCAGTTGAGAGTGATACACAATTCTGCTTCTTTGAAGACCAACAGACAAGTGATCGACCAAGAAAGTGACATGTGCCTGATGTAGACTTGCGATCCACCTTGTCACCAGCATAATCAGCATCCGAGAATCCAACCAAATCAAATTTTGAGCCCTTGGGATACCGTAATCTGAGTGTTTGGGTGTAAGCCAAATATCTAAGAATTCGCTTCACAGCTAAGTGATGCGATTCCTTTGGTGTCGCTTGGAATCGAGCACACATGCAAACACTAAGCATAATATCTAGCCTAGATGCACATAGATAAAGTAAAGAACCAATCATGGAGCAGTATACCTTTTGATCGAACTCTTTACCATTGTCGTCGGGACCAAGATGGTGTTTAGCTGGCATTGGCGTCGTGTAACCTTTGCAGTCTTCCATTCCAAACTTCTTCAGACAATCTTGAGGTATTTTTCTTGAGATATGAAGATGCCATTTCTTTTCTGACGAATTTGAAGACCAAGGAAGAACTTCAGCTCTCCCATCATGGACATCTGATATTGCTCTTGCATCATGTACCCAAACTCATCACTATACTTCTGGTTGGTGCAGCCGAAGATAATGTCATCCACATATATTTGGCACACAAACAGTTCGCCATCATATGTCTTCATGAAGAGTGTGGGATCGAGGGATCCAGGTTTGAAGCCTTTGCTCTTTAGGAAGTCTTTGATCGTATCATACCATGCGCGAGGAGCTTGTTTGAGGCCATACAGTGCTTTGTTTAGCTTGTACACCATATCAGGATGTTTTGGATCTTCAAAGCCAGGTGGTTGAGCTACATATACTTCTTCTTCAATCTTGCCATTGAGAAATGCACTCTTCACATCCATTTGATATAGCAAGATGTTGTGATGATTGGCGTAGGCTAGCAGTATGCGAATAGCTTCAAGCCTAGCCACGGGAGCAAATGTTTCATCGAAGTCAATTCCTTCTACTTGAGTGTATCCTTGAGCCACAAGACGTGCTTTGTTTCTGACAACTTGGCCATGCTCATCTTTGCTTGTTTTGATATATCCATTTTGTTCCAATAATGTTATGCTTGCGAGGGTCAGGTCGCTTGACAAGTTCCCAAACATTATTCAGCTTGAACTGTTGAAGTCCTTCTTGCATAGCTTGAATCCATTCAGGTTCCATAAAAGCTTCAACAACTTTCTTGGGTTCTAATATTGACACGAATGAAAAATGCCCACAAAAGTTTGCTAACTGTGTTGCTCTTGAGCGAGTAAGTGGACCAGGTGCATTGATACCGTCAATTATCTTCTCAATTTGAACTTCATTTGCAACACGAGGATGAACAGGATGAAGACTTTGCTCTTGCTGATCATTGTCATCATTGGAAGGATTGTCTTCGGTCTGAGCATTGTCTTCAGGTTGGTTAGGTGCAGAGATGATGAGTTCCTCTTCAGGCTGTGCTTCAGAAGGCATGATTTCACCAGTTCCCATCAGCTTGATAGATTCGCTTGGAGGAGCTTCATCTAGTGTGCTTGGCAGAATCTCTCTCTGTGAACCATTGGTTTCATCAAATTTCACATCCACAGTTTCGACGATTTTGTAGAGATAGAGGTTGAAGACTCTGTAGGAGTGTGAGTCCTTTCCATAGCCAAGCATGAAGCCTTCGTGAGCCTTAGGTGCAAATTTTGACTTGTGATGGGGATCCTTGATCCAGCACCTAGCACCAAATACTCTGAAGTAACTGACGTTTGCCTTCTTGCCAGTAAGGAGCTTGTCGGTGTCAAAACCTGCGGATCTCGGGTAGGGGGTCCCGAACTGTGCGTCTAGGCGGATGGTAACAGGAGACGAGGGACACGATGTTTTTACCCAGGTTCGGGCCCTCTTGATGGAGGTAAAACCCTACGTCCTGCTTGATTAATATTGATGATATGGGTAGTACAAGAGTGGATCTACCACGAGATCAAGGAGGCTAAACCCTAAAGCTAGCCTATGGTATGATTGTTGTAATGTATGTTGTGTCCTACGGACTAAAGCCCTCCGGTTTATATAGACACCGGAGAGGCTAGGGTTACACAGAGTCAGTTACAATGGTAGGAGATCTACATATCCGTATCGCCAAGCTTGCCTTCCACGCCAAGGAAAGTCCCATCCGGACACGGGACGGAGTCTTCAATCTTGTATCTTCGTAGTCTTGGAGTCCGGCGGATAATGATAGTCTGGCTGTCCGGACACCCCCTAGTCCAGGACTCCCTCAGTATTCCCTGAACCAGGCTTCAATGTCGATTAGTCCGGCGCGCATAATGTTCGGCATTGCAAGGCGGGTTCCTCCCTCGAATAATCCAGAGAAGATCATGAACACCAGGATAGTGTCCGGCTCTGCAAAATAAATTCCACATTCCACCGTAGAGAGAATAAAATGTACACCAGTTCAATCTGCTGACGTATTATGCGGCATGACATCACACCGCTACCAGGCTTTTATTTGAATCATTTTTTACTGTACCACCTCAGCACGTTTAGCGAAGCGGTTTCCTTGGCACGTCTTGTCGAAGCAGAGATCGTGTTCCCCTTATTCCGGGATTCTCATCAATACGGACGTGGGTAACCCAACCGCGCCATTGATGGTGGCGCTTGGGAGATAAGCGAGTTTTACCAGGCCGGTGGGGGACGCATAGTTTTCGTCCGCCTATATATAAGGGATAAGGATTCACCTTCTCACCTACGCCTTCTTCCTCCTTTGCTTATCCATCTCCGCGCACTCAAGCTCCAACGCCCAAGTTCGCGCATCTCGCCTCGACCTCCTCCGAATATGTCCGGAGCGGGAGGCAAATGGTTGGCCTCCACCGTTAAGGAGGAGCACATCACCAAGCTGCGCAGCGCCGGATACCTTTCCGGCGATATCGCGCATCGGCTGCCCGACGAGGGGCAGCTCATCCGTACCCCTGGGCCTCATGAGAGGGTCGTCTTCCTTCCCCACTTCCTCCGCGGACTGGGCTTTCCGCTCCATCCATTCGTCCGGGGGCTCATGTTCTATTACGGCCTGGATTTCCATGATCTGGCACTGAACTTCATCCTCAACATCTCGGCGTTCATCGTCGTGTGCGAGGCCTTCCTCTACATCTGGCCCCACTTCGGCCTGTGGCTCAAGACCTTCAACGTCAAGCCGAAGGTTGTGAAGGGCACGCAAGTGGAATGCGGAGGTGCCATGTTGGGTAAATTACCCAACGTCCTTTGGCTCGAAGGGGCCTTCGTGGACTCCGTCAAGGGGTGGCAATCGGGGTGGTTCTACATCACCGAGCCGCGCAAGCCCACATGGGCGGCGGCCCCCGAGTTTAGATCTGGCGTCCCCACGCAGCTCACCTCCTGGAAAGAGAAGGGCTTGTTGTGGGGCGATCCAAAGGAGGTGACGGGACTCCGAGCCTGCATCCAGAAGCTGGTGAGCAATAAGCTCAGACTCGTCGACGTGGTCCAAGTCATGCTCATCCGCCGGATTCTCCCATGCCAAGAACGGGCATTCAATCTGTGGGAGTTCAATCCGGAACAGCACCAGGCGCTGAGCGGGCTCTTCGATACGACATACGAAGGCGCCTGGAGGGTGCTGTTTAAGGGCGCCGAAGCCCCCGCATCCGCGACGGAAGATCGCGGATTCAGCTCGCAGCATCCAACTGACGAGGTAAGTGATTCAACCCCATTACGGGACACTTTGCAGCAATCGAATTGATTATAAGGGGGTTTCATTCTTTCCTTTCCTTTGACAGGAATGGATGGAGAAGGCCAAGCAGCTTATCAGCCCGGCTCCCATGCCAGAAGACCCAGTGGACGCCCGTTTAGCAGGGCTGCTGGTTCCGGCACCGCACGTGGTGCCGGAGAAGAAGGCCAAGAAGGTGGCCGCGGGGACTCGAAAGAGTTCCCGCAATCAGGCGTCTGACAACGAGGCGTACTCCTCCCCCGAAGACGAGGAGGAGGAGGAGGACTCTCTCCTAGAGGAGGGAGAGAAGAAGAGGAAGGCTTCCCCAATAGGGGAGGCCGAAGGGTCCAAGAGGGGGAGGACTATCCCCCCGGACAGTTTCGCCAACACCATCGTTGGCGAGGATGAATGGTCTCCAAGGGCCAGGCGTCCGGCAATATCGTAAGTATCCGGATCCTTGATATGTAATTTCTTTTGTGTCGCGTGGTGTCCTTAATGCCGCATTCTGTCCGTAGTCCGGCCGATGACGATCTCCCCGACTCAGCGAGCGGGTCGTTGGCCCCGTCGGATGTGGATTCACTTCCGACTGCCTCTACCCCACGCGCCGACGAGGACGCCGAGGTGGGATCCCAGAGAGGAACCCATCAGGAGGAGGCTCCGGAGGCGCCGTCAGGCAGCCTCCTGGACTTTGCGCCGGACTCTACATCGGAACCCGCAGTGGTTCCAGAGTCCGGCTAGTGGCCCCTTCGAAAGAAGGGCAAGACCATGACACCGGCGGCCTCTGTCCAACCGGAGGCGCCGGATAACTTGTTGGAGGCGCTTAAAGGCGCTTCCATCGAGGAAGAACACCGCACTATCATGAGTGCGGTGATTCAAAAGGTTCAGCTCGCCAAAAGCGGGCTGACCGAAGCCTGCAGCAGCCTTCTAACAGGCTTTGAGGTAAGAAGTTAAAATTATGTAATGTAATACCGCATAGACAGTAGCCCCTGATGCTCAGTTCGGTGTTCGGAAAGAAAAGCCGGACTGAGGATCTAACAAGATATGCGCAGGGTTGCTTAACATATGTCAATATGGGTTTGCAGGCTGCGCTGCTGACCTCTGCCGCACTATCGGCGGAGGTCGATGTGTTGAAAAAGGATCTCGAGCGGTCCGAGCAAGAGCTCGGCCATGCCAAGAAGCAGCTCGAGGACAAAGAAGGTGATTAACACCACTTTGAATAGTTACCTTATAGAAAGGATTTTGGTTGCAATAAAATTAACAAGGATAATTTGGATATTTTAGGGGCCACGAACGAGGTGGCAGCCCTAAAGGAGGCCGTGTCCGCAGCCGAACGCAGTGCGGCCGCGGAGCGGGAAGAGCGAGAGAAGCAGGAGGCACGGGTGGCGGATGTACGGCAAGAGCTCCAAGCTCTCATGGAGAAGCATGAGAGTTTGGAGCGTGACTCCAGGACTCGAGAGTCCGAGCTTGCCTCGGCTCTCGAAAGTGCCAAGTCGGCCAAGGCCGAGGCCGGTAAGGCCCTTCAGGAGGTTGAAGATGTGAAGAAAATAGCGGCGGGTAAGGCATTTTTCATGCAAAGCAAGCATGTTAATGTAAACTACCTTACACTTACCCGCGTTCGGAGCTCTCCAGGTGCGTTTGCAGATCTGCCGCGTAGTACGTCCGATGCCGCCGCATTCTACCGTGGCATGGAGGGGAGCTCGACGGAGAAGGTCTTCTGGTCTCAGTATGCTGAGGCCGGACATCCGGTGCCCCCAAGCGACCAGCTGAAGCAGCTGGTCGAACTCCACAAGGTAGCTGAGGAGGCCATGAAGGCTCTCATAGTCCGGCTGTGGTCTGGACAGGCCATGCCTGGAAGCTACTTCGGCCTCGTGCGGCGGCTGGTGGATGCGTGCCCCTGGGTGGAGGTCATCAAGCGCTCCGCCTGTATTGAAGGTGCTCGTCGGGCCCTTGCCCGCACAAAGGTGCATTGGGGCAAGTTGGATGCGGAGAAGCTTCTCACGGACCCACCGCCACCGGGCAAGGAGTATCGCACGCCCGAGATGTATTATAAAACTGTCCTGAAGGGAGCCCGCGATATTGCGGATGAGTGCCCCCGAAATGTAATCTTTGAGTAAACTCGTTATGTATTATCCTGCGCGCTGAAACTTTGTTCATGTGCGCGTTTAAGCAACGCTTGATTGGTTTAAAATATTACCTTCTGTGCAGCCGTTTATTAAATCTGAGAGATGGCAAGTCGTCGGCTTCAGCCCCCATGCCACGAGTGCTGGGGTGTTCGGGATAAACTTGAGCACTCTTGTTCCCATTTTTGGGTCCATCTAGGGAGGTGCTCAACACAACGAACAAGGCAACCAGACTTATAATGCTTGAACACTCTCACTTAGCCATAGAATTCTATAATTTTAAATTTTGGCGAAGCCCCTGGTATTCGGAAGACCGAATCCGGGGCGCTATCCACGCCTTCGTCGGACATTGTCCGGAACTTCGCTCGAAGCGGCGTGAGTCTTTAAGGACCCGAAAAAACCTCTCGTACAGCGACCAGTCTCTCGCCTTATCATGCCAGTCAGTTTTAGCTTTCTCCACTGAGGCGCTCGCCCGGCTCAACCGGGGCGCAATCGCAGTGGTTCTCCCAGTGCCACCTTAGCCGACAGAACGGAACGTAAGGCACCAAAACGTGGGAGCCGGGCAAACCCAACTATTGACCCAAGACATGATTCGGAGCCGATTCATATAATGCTATAAGTTCGGGGTGCCGCACTTATGAAAGTGTTCGGACTTTATCACACCATAATTTGGGGAACAGAAGCCCCTGGCGTATTCGGCCGTACCAAAATATACGGGTGCAAGATGTCATGTAATGAACATATATATAAAAAGGTAATGTAATTGCAGTCGAAAAGTGCTGCATTATTTATTAAAGGAAATCTTCTACGAGTGCGGACTGATACAAATAGTGCGGTAAGCAAGGGATTTGGACTAAGTAAACATGTGCCCCTTCAGGGGTGAGCTGCGGACTTGGTGTATATAATCGAATTTAATGCTCGTAATTGAGACCACCTGAGTGTTCGTCGCAGCCTTCTTTCGTCCCTGACTGTTGCATCATGAATTCGGCAGGTTCATCGCCGGACATGGCCTTTGGTTAACGGAGTCCTATGTACACAAAGAAGGGAAATAAACAATAAAAAAGAGAGGGGGGGCACACTTGTGAGCCCCCGGTGTGGTCGAACCGCACTCTGGGTCCGTTGCGATCGTGCCCCTTCCCCTGTGCCCATGGTATCTCCAAAGCGTAATGATGTACGCGGAGTGTTATTCTTGCGATCATGTGCGGGCGAGGGTTGGGGCCGCATTGCTACGCGTGCTCTGATCGCGCCAGGTGGTCTTGGTTGGCATTGCTCCGGGCGCGTTTTGCTGTATCCGGCCTTTTAACGACCGGACTCGAGAATTGCCTTAAAAGGCTGCTCTGTACTTCTGCTGCGAGAGCCGCTGTATGTTCCTCCGTTCGGAGGGAGCGTTCCGTATTCCCGTTGACCGTGATTACTCCATGAGGCCTGGCATCTTGAGCTTTAGGTAGGCATAATGCGGCACCGCGTTGAATTTTGCAAACGCGGTTCGTTCGAGCAGAGCGTGATAGCCGCTACGAAACGGGACTATGTCGAAGATTAACTCCTCGCTCCGGAAGTTATCCGGGGATCCGAAGACCACTTCCAGTGTGACTGAGCCTGTACAGTTGGCTTCCACTCCTGGTATGACACATTTAAAGGTTGTATTTGTAGGTTTAATCCTTGAGGGGTCTATGCCCATTTTGCGCACTGTATCCTGATAAAGCAGGTTCAGGCTACTACCGCCGTCCATCAGGACTCTCATGAGGTGAAATCCATCGACGATTGGGTCTAAAACCAATGCGGCGAATCCGCCATGGCGTATGCTGGTCGGATGGTCTCTTCGATCGAGAGTGATCGGACAAGAGGACCATGGATTGAACTTCGGGGCGACTGGCTCCATCGCATAGACGTCCCTTAGTGCGTGCTTCCTCTCCCTCTTGGGTATATGGGTTGCGTAAATCATGTTCACCGTCCGCACTTGTGGGGGAAAACCCTTCTGTCCTCTATTGTTCGGCGGTCGGGTCTCTTCCTCGTCGTCGCTGTTCAGCCCCTTATCGTTGTTTTCGGCAATTAACTTGCCTGCCTGCTTGAACACCCGGCAATCTCTATTAATGTGATTAGCTGGTTTTTCAGGGGTGCCATGTATCTGGCATAAGCGGTCGAGTATTCGGTCCAAATTGGACAAACCCGGAGTGGTTCTTTTGAACGGCTTCTTCCGCTGACCGGGTTTAGAGCCTCGGAATCCGGCGTTGATTGCCGTATCCTCCTTATCGTCGCCGTTAATGCGGCGTTTGTTTTTGTTTCGACGTGACCTGCTGTTGTTGTCCTTGGTATCCGGACTGCCAGAATTTTTGCGGAGATTGTTGCTGCGAGCTAGCCAGCTGTCCTCTCCCGCGCAGAAGCGGGTCATTAATGATGTGAGGGCTGCCATAGATTTCGGCTTTTCCTGCCCCAGGTGCCGGGCTAGCCATTCGTCCCGGATGTTATGTTTGAAGGCTGCAAGGACCTCTGCGTCCGGACAGTCGACGATTTGGTTTTTCTTTGTCAAGAACCATGTCCAGAATTGTCTGGCCGATTCGTCTGGCTGCTGAATAATGTGGCTTAGGTCATCGGCGTCTGGTGGTCGCACATACGTGCCCTGGAAGTTGTCGAGGAATGCGGCTTCCAGGTCTTCCCAGCACCCAATTGACTCTGCGGGCAAGCTGTTTAGCCAATGCCGAGCTGGTCCTTTAAGCTTGAGTTGGAGATACTTGATGGCATGGAGATCGTCGCCGCGGGCCATATGGATGTGGAGAAGATAATCTTTGATCCAAACCGCGGGGTCTGTTGTGCCATCGTAAGATTCGATGTTTATGGGTTTAAACCCTTCGGGGATTTGATGATCCATTACTTCGTCAGTGAAGCATAGCGGGTGTACGGCGCCTCTGTATTGAGCAATATCGCGACGCAGCTCAAGAGAGCGCTGTCTGCTGTGTTCGGCCCGGCCGGGGTTATTGTATCCGGCGCGACGGTATTCGTCGTGGGTCGTGGGGCACCCACGTGATCCGTAGATGGATCTGGATTGCCTTGGTTTGTCCTCCAATATGTCTCGCAAGTCCGGCGCGTTCCCTCTTGGCTTCGTACTTTTGGAGCGATGCCGGGGTACGGTCTTGGCTGGGGGCCTGGATGCCTCTCTGTCACAACCACGGGGTGGTCGGTCAGCCATATCGTGCGCTGGTGATGGAGGTATGTATGCTTCCTCCTCTAATCGGGGGAGCAGCTTGCGTCTTGGGTAACTTTTGGAGGGGCGTTCGAGTTTATACTCTTCGGCCGCGAGGACCTCGGTCCATCGATCGGCCAGCAGGTCCTGATCAGCTTGAAGTTGTTGCTGCTTTTTTCTTTAGGCTGTTTGCTGTGGCGATAAGCCTGCGCTTGAAGCGCTCTTGTTCGACGGGATCCTCAGGTACGACGAATTCATCATCGTTGAGGCTTGCTTCGTCTTCGGAGGGGGGCATATAGTTATGATCCTCAACCTCTCCGTTTGCCGCCCTCTCATGAGGGCTTGCTTCTGCATCCTCCTGCGCCGAGTCTTGCGGAAGGGGATTGTCTTCGGCACTCTCTGGAGTATTATTATCTCCTGTGCCGGAATCTCCATTCTTGCTGTGGCAGGATTTAGAGCGGCGCCGCTGACGCCGGCGTTTGGGCTGCTTCTTTAAAGAGTCTGCCTCCGCTGCTTCTTCGCCGTCCCCGTCTTTTGGGGTGTCCACCATGTATATGTCGTATGACGAGGTGGTCTTCCAGTGCCCTGTAGGCGCTAGTTCCTGTTCGTCTCCGGCATCATCGTCCATAGCGTCGATGTCGTCGGAGTCGTAGTCTAGCATGTCGGTTAGATCATCGACAGTGGCTACAAAGTGGGTGGTGGGTGGGCTCTGAATTTCTCCGTCGTCCGTACCCCAACCATCCTGGCCATAGTCCGGCCAGGGCTCTCCCGATAACGAGAGATGCTTTAGCGAGTTTAGGATGTCGCCAAAGGGCGAGTGTTGGAAGATGTCCGCGGCGGTGAATTCCATAACCGGCGCCCAATCCGAATCGATTGGTAGGGGCGCGGGAGGTTCGGAGTCCCGCAAGGAGTCCGGCGCCTCAGAATCACGAGTTTCGCAGGGGACAAGATTAGTGTTCGGCTCCATCGCCGTGGATGTTGAAGCCCCCAGGGCGGCGTCTATCCACCGGCCCTCGATCTGGGCGATCGGCTCCGGACTAACGGCCGAAGCGGATTCGTGTGCGGCCACCAAGGCACTGTTCGACGGCAGAGCTAGATCATGCCCGTCGTCACAGTGCGGCGCGCTTGGCTGTGGCTCGAGTCCATCGAAGATCAAGTCTCCGCGGACATCGGCCGTGAAGTTTAGGCTTCCGAATCTGACCTGACGGCCAGGGGCGTAGCTTTCGATCTGCTCCAGATGGCCAAGTGAATTAGCCCGCAGTGCGAAGCCGCCGAATACGAAGATCTGCCCGGGGAGAAAAGTCTCACCATGGACAGCGTTGTTGGTTGAAGATGCCATCGGGCCTATTGGTGACGGCACAGAGGAACTCTCAATGAAAGCACCAATGTCGGTGTCAAAACCGGCGGATCTCGGGTAGGGGGTCCCGAACTGTGCGTCTAGGTGGATGGTAACAGGAGACGAGGGACACGATGTTTTTACCCAGGTTCGGGCCCTCTTGATGGAGGTAAAACCCTACGTCCTGCTTGATTAATATTGATGATATGGGTAGTACAAGAGTGGATCTACCACGAGATCAAGGAGGCTAAACCCTAAAGCTAGCCTATGGTATGATTGTTGTAATGTATGTTGTGTCCTACGGACTAAAGCCCTCCGGTTTATATAGACACCAGAGAGGCTAGGGTTACACAGAGTCGGTTACAATGGTAGGAGATCTACATATCCGTATCGCCAAGCTTGCCTTCCACGCCAAGGAAAGTCCCATCCGGACACGGGACGGAGTCTTCTATCTTGTATCTTCGTAGTCTTGGAGTCCGGCGGATAATGATAGTCCGGCTGTCCGGACACCCCCTAGTCCAGGACTCCCTCAGAGCTCATATGATGTTTTGTTCAGAAGCTTATGTATGTAGACACGGTTGATGATGTGACATGCTGTATCAATAGCTTCAGGCCAGAACTTTCTTGGTGTCTTGTATTCATCGAGCATTGTTCGAGCCATCTCAATGAGGGTTCTGTTCTTGCGTTCAACGATGCCGTTTTGCTGAGGTGTGTATGGAGCAGAGAACTCATGAGTGATTCCCATTGTATCCAAATACAAATAAAGTCCGGTGTTCTTGAATTCAGTGCCATTGTCACTTCTGATATGATTGATCTTCACGCCATAATTGTTCATTGCTCGATTGGTGAAGCGTCTGAAGGCATCTTGCACTTCAGTCTTGTAGAGAATTATGTGCACCCATGTGTATCTTGAATAGTCATCAACAATGACGAGGCCATAGAGACAAGCAGTTGTTGTGAGGGTGGAGTAGTGAGTTGGTCCGAATAAGTCCATGTGTAACAGCTCGAAGGGTTGAGATGTTGTCATGATTGTCTTCGAGGGGTGTTTTGCCCTTGTCATCTTTCCAGCTTCGCAGGCACCGCACAAATGATCCTTCTTAAACTTAACATCTTCGATGCCTATGACATGCTTCTTCTTGGCGAGTGAGTGTAGGTTCCTCATGCCAGCATCCCCCAGCCTTCGATGCTAGAGCCAGCATTCTAAAGCTTTTGTGAGAAGACAAACAACAAGCTGTTGACCTGCTGAGAAATCTACCATATACAGATCATCTTTTCGATATCCTTCAAAGACTAGAGACTTGTCAGATTCCATTAGTACAAGGCAGCAATATTTTCCGAATATCACAATCATGTTTAAGTCACAAAGCATTGAGACAGACATTAAGTTGAAACCAAGGGATTCAGCAAGCATCACTTTATCCATGTGTTGATCCTTTGAGATTGCAACTCTACCTAGACTCAATACCTTGCTTTTCCCAGTGTCAGCAAACGTGATGTGACTCTTGTCGGATGGACGTAAGGTTGAGTGCATGAGAAGACTTCGATCACCAGTCATATGATTTGTGCATCCACTGTCCATAATCCATTCTGAAGCTTTTGGTGATGTACCCTATAGTGCAGTTAGGAGGATAGGCTTCACAAGAGTGTTGTGAAGCATAAGCATTTGGCACATATAGGGATTGTCACAGGTTATATCAAGATTAGGATACATATTATGACAGGTAAGCGATTCAGATGTGAAGTATATAGAATGACATTTTATCATGCGTCCTTAATGTGTTTTAGGTCCCCAGCAATAGCATTGGACGCCTGTGATTGTAGGCTGGAGACCTTTCTCTGCAAAAGAAAGTTAATTCTTCTTCGCCACCCACATTTTCAGGGGTGGCTTAGAAGCAATGAGTCTAAGTGCAGCATCTGAGAATTTCGGCTTTGGAGCCCTAGCAAATAGCCTTGCAGGAGAAGAATGATACTCATATGAATAAGTAGAAAAGTTCTTAGTCCTATGAACATAGCGGTTCGAAGATACACGCTCAAATTCATGAGTCTGAGTATGATTTCCCTGCAAAACATTGGCGTTAGGGTGACTCAAGTGAGTCCTGTATCTGTATGAAGCTATAGGTCTGGGGTTTGTCTTCTTCCTTGGTGGTGTCATGACGACATTCACGGGAAGATTCTCAATGTACTGCTTAGGTACCCAGATCTTCTTCATAGGTGGTCCATTCCTGCAGTTAGTACCAATGTACCTGGCAAGCACTTCACCATTCTGATTCTTGAACAGCTTATAGTTTGCATCAAAGGATTCATCAATGATAATAGGATTAGTACAGGTAAAGCCAGATAAAGTGGATGGATCTACTGAAGGTTCCTTTGCAGCAACCCATGTGGTTTTGGGGTACTGCTCAGGCTTCCAGTACGAGCCATCAACATTCATTTTCCTCTCGAACCCAACACCCTCTTTCCTAGGGTTTCGGTTCATAATCTGCTTTTTGAGGACATCGCAAAGTGTCTGATGCCCTTTCAGACTTTTTGAGGGCATCAGACTCTCTGCGATGTCCTCAAAAAGCAGATTCTGAACCGAAACCCTAGGAAAGAGGGTGTTGGGTTCGAGAGGAAAATGAATGTTGATGGCTCGTAATGGAAGCCTGAGCAGTACCCCAAAACCACATGGGTTGCTGCAAAGGAACCTTCAGTAGATCCATCCACTTTATCTGGCTTTACCTGTGCTAATCCTATTATCATTGATGAATCCTTTGATGCAAACTATAAGCTGTTCAAAAATCAGAAGGTGAAGTGTTTGCCAGGTACATTGGTACTAACTGCAGGAATGGACCACCTATGAAGAAGATCTGGGTACCTAAGCGGTACATTGAGAATCTTCTTGTGAATGTCGTCATGACACCACCAAGGAAGAAGACAAATCCCAGACCTATGGCTTCATATGGTCCAAAGGCTTCATACAGATACATGACTCACATGAGTCACCCTAACGTCAATGTTTTGCAGGGAAATCATGCTCAGACTTATGAATATGAGTGTGTATCTTCGAACCGCTTTGTTCATAGAACTAAGAACTTTTCTGCTTATTCATATGAGTATCATTCATCTCCTGCAAGGCTATTTGCTAGGGCTTCAAAGCCAAAATTCTCAGATGCTGCACTTAGACTCATTGCTTCTAAGCCCCCACTGAAAATGTGGGTGGCAAAAAAGAACTAACTCTCTTTTGCAGAAAACGGTCTCCAGCCAGAAATCAATGGCGTCCGATACTATTGCTGGGGACCTAAAACTCATTAAGGACGCACGTTAAAATGTTATTCTATATGCTTCACATCTGAATTTATCAGTCATACTATGTCCTAACTGTGTTATAAGCTGTGATTGTCCCTATATGTATCAAATGCATATGCTTCACAACACTTGTGTGAAGCCTATCCTCCTAACTGCACTGTAGGGTAAATCACCAAAAGCTTCAGAATGGATTATGGACAGTGGATGCACAAATCATATGACTGGTGATCGAAGTCTTCTCATGGACTCAACCTTACGTCCATCCGATAAGAGTCACATCACATTTGATGACACTGGTAAAAGCAAAGTATTGGGTCTAGGTAGAGTTGCAATCTCAAAGGATCAACACATCGATAAAGTGATGCTTGTTGAATCCCTTGGTTTCAACTTAATGTCTGTCTCAATGCTTTGTGACTTGAACATGATTGTGATATTTGGCAAATACCGTTGCCTTGTACTAATGGAATCTGACAAATCTCTAGTCTTTGAAGGGTATTGAAAATATGATCTATACTTGGTAGATTTCTCAGCAGGTCCACAACTTGCCGTTTGTCTTCTCACAAAAGCTTCAGAATGCTGGCTCTGGCATCGAAGGCTGGGACATGCTGGCATGAGGAACTTACACTCACTTGTCAAGAAGAAGCATGTCATTGGCATCGAGGATGTCAAGTTCAAGAAGGATCAACTGTGTGGTGCCTGTGAAGCTGGAAAGATGACAAGGGCAAAGCACCCCTCGAAGACAATCATGACAACATCTCAACCCTTTGAGCTGTTACACATGGACTTATTTGGACCTACTCACTACTCCACCCTCAAAACAACTGCATGTCTCTATGGCTTCGTCATTGTTGATGACTACTCAAGATACACATGGGTTCATATAATTCTGTACAAGACTAAAGTGCAAGATGTCTTTAGGCGCTTCGCAAATCGAGCAATGAACAATTATGGAGTGAAGATCAAGCACATCAGAAGTGACAATGGCACTAAATTAAAGAACACTGGACTTGATCTGTATCTGGATACAATGGGAATCACTCATGAGGTCTCTGCTCCATACACACCTCAGCAAAATGGCATCGTTGAGCGCAAGAACAGAACCCTCATTGAGATGGCTCGAACAATGCTAGATGAGTACAAGACACCAAGAAAGTTCTGGCCTGAAGCTATTGATACAACATGTCATATCATCAACCGTGTATACATTCATAAGCTTTTGAACAAAACATCATATGAGCTGCTTACTGGCAAGAAGCCAAACGTCAGTTACTTCAGAGTATTTGGAGCAAGATGCTAGATCAAGGATCCCCATCACAAGTCAAAATTTGCACCTAAGGCTCACGAAGGCTCCATGCTTGGATATGGAAAGGATTCACACTCCTACAGAGTCTTCAACCTTTATCTCTACAAAATCGTTGAAACTGTGGATGTGAAATTTGATGAAACCAATGGCTCACAGAGAGAGATTCTGCCAAGTACACTGGATGAAGCTCCTTCAAATGAGGCAATCAAGCTGATCGGAACTGGTGAAATCATGCCCTCTGAAGCACAACCTGAAGAGGAACTTATCATCTCTGCACCAAATCAACCTGAAGATAATGCTCAGACCGAAGACAATCCTCCCGATGATGACAATGATCAGCCAGAGCAAAATCGTCGTCCTGTTCATCCCCGTGTTGCAAATGAAGTTCAAATAGAGAGGATAATTGACAGCATCAATGCACCTGGTCCGCTCACTCGATCAAGAGCAACACAGCTAGCAAACTTCTGTGGTCACTTTTCATTCGTGTCAATATCAGAACCCAAGAAGGTTGCTAAAGCTTTTATGAAACCTGAATGGATTCAAGCCATGCAAGAAGAACTTTAACAGTTCAAACTGAATAATTTCTGGGAACTTGTCAAGCGACCTAATCCTCGCAAGCATAACATTATTGGAACAAAATGGATATATCGAAACAAGCAAGATGAGCATGGTCAAGTCATCAGAAACAAAGCACGTCTTGTGGCTCAAGGATACACTCAAGTTGAAGGAATTGACTTCGATGAAACATTTGCTCCTGTTGCTAGGCTTGAAGCTATTCGCATACTACTAGCCTATGCTAATCATCACAATATCTTGCTATATCAAATGGATGTAAAGAGTGCATTTCTCAATGGCAAGATTGAAGAAGAAGTATATGTCGCACAACCACCTGGCTTTGAAGATCCAAAACATCCTGATATGGTGTACAAGCTAAACAAGGCACTGTATGGCCTCAAACAAGCCCCTCGTGCCTGGTATGATACAATCAAAGACTTCTTGAAGAGCAAAGGCTTCAAACCTGGATCCCTCGATCCCACTCTCTTCACGAAGACATATGATGGCGAACTGTTTGTGTGCCAAATATATGTGGATGACATTATCTTCGGCTGCACCAACCAGAAATACAGTGATGAGTTTGGGTACATGATGCAAGAGCAATATCAAATGTCCATGATGGGTGAGCTGAAGTTCTTCCTTGGTCTTCAAATCCGTCAGCAGAGGAATGGCATCTTCATATCTCAAGAGAAATACCTCAAAGATTGTCTGAAGAAGTTTGGAATGGAAGACTGCAAAGGCTACACGATGCCAATACCAGCTAAACACCATCTTGGTCCCGACGACAATGGTAAAGAGTTCGATCAAAAGGTATACCGCTCCATGATTGGTTCTTTGCTTTATTTATGTGCATCTAGGCCAGATATTATGCTTAGTGTTTGCATGTGTGCTCGGTACCAAGCGGCACCAAAGGAATCGCATCACTTAGCTGTGAAGCGAATTCTTCGATATTTGGCTTACACCCCAACACTCGGATTATGGTATCCCAAGGGCTCAAGATTCGATTTGGTTGGATTCTCGGATACTGATTATGCTGGTGACAAGGTGGATCGCAAGTCTACATCTGGCACATGCCATTTTCTTGGTCGATCACTTGTCTGTTGGTCTTTGAAGAAGCAGAACTGTGTATCACTCTCAACTGCTGAATCTGAATACATTGCTGCTGGATCCTGTTGTGCTCAGCTTCTATGGATGAAGCAAACTCTCAAGGATTATGGCATCAACCTGAATCAAGTACCTCTCTTCTGTGACAACGAGAGTGCCATCAAAATAGCCAACAATCCAGTCCAACACTCGAAGACAAAGCACACTGAAATTCGTCATCACTTTCTCAGAGATCATGTTATGAAGAAAGATATCGATATCATTCACGTCAACACTGAAGAGCAACTGGCAGATATCTTCACAAAGCCCTTGGATGAGAAAAGGTTTTGCAAGTTACGGTGTGAGCTAAATATCTTGGAATCCTCTAATGTCCTGTGATCAAGCACACATCCTAACACTTATGCATGTTGATGACTTAGATGTGCAGCACATAAAGTAATGTATATCTTCAATCAATGAAGATTTACACTCTGAGTGTGAATACATTAACATGGAATTTGACTTCGGAGCGCCATGATAATTGTGCGCCGTGTCTGGGTCTAATACTTCCTATACGGTGGGTAACGCCACCACCAACCTTCTTGTTTGAAGTGTTTCACTCGAGGCGTTATATTGCAATGACTTCGCATTTGGTTTGTCTTCAGTTTCAATTTGTCTTCATGACTTTCTGCACTTTGATGATTTGATTGCTTTCTGATATATATACATACTAGTGCTCTGTCCTCTACAGCATTCACTTATAGCTAGTCTTCAAGATTGGATCTTTTGAACTAAGTGAATGTGATCGGACCCTAACCTCTCCATGCTTTCTATCTCAAAATCTATTTATCCAAATCATATGCATTCTGTTGAAACTGTCGAATGTCTTCTCTGCGTCCTAGTCAGCAGAAGGCAAAGAGACAAACATTAAATCTGTTTTAAATGGCTTATCTTTACTGTTGAAATCCGGAGAAGCCGGAACAACTCTCCGACATGCCTGGCAGGCGTGGGAACGTGGGACAACCCTGGGTGTGTTGCATGCTTGCCACGTACCCCTCAGATATGAACCGGCCGGGGCACCAGCATAATTGCGCTATGTCTCTCACCTACTTATAAATACCTGTCCCCCTATGGTAAAGAAATCCTTCTCCCACCTCTCCACCTCCATGAAAACCCTAGCGCCACCGCTAGCTCGTGACGACGCCGGCGACGAAGCGCTTAGCGACGAAGCGCTTAGCTGCCGCAACTTCTCCGACGCCGTCCTCACGCCGGCCGCGGACATCGTCCTCTCCGCCGTCGCCGTAGGTGTCCTCCGTTGCCAAGTTAGGCACGGTGGACTGAACTGCTCGGTCTCCCATTCTTCCCATCTAGCAGTTCTTCGTGCGGTAATTATAACTCTATTTTTACCACCTTTTTGATCTTCAAGATTCATCCTGTTTACCGAAAGTAGTTTCTGCCTATTCAAGCTAGATCTATTTCATCTGCATCTCATACTGCTTAGTCGATTCACTTAGATTTCTTGCTTAGTTTGATTCCTCACTTGTACTTTTTCACGGATTGGTACAAATCTGGAACCAACTCACCTATATAAGTGAATGTCTTCGCATCATGAGGTCAATGTCTTCAAACTGATTTATCTTCAAAATCTTCTGAGAATGCATATGACCTCTTCCCCTTCCCTTGCATCTCTAATACTGTCATAGGTACATGTCCGTGGGAGAATCCCTTGGTTCTCATAGTCTGCATTCGTTTGCAGAATACTTACAGCATCATATAAATTCTCCTGAAGCCAGTTCCTTCTTGACCAGCAAGCGCAAATCTCTGAAGCCTTTGAATGTATCGAAGCCTTTCAGCTTGAAGTTCATGGCAACAGAGAAATCAGCAAGGAAGGGTGGCAGACAGCGTAGAGAGGGCACATCTAAAGATCTGCCTGATGACTTAGCAGAATTGTACAAGACTGATCCCGAAGAAAATTATCACCAGAGAAAGATGCGAATCCAATGGATTCAACGCTATTGGGCTGAGGAGTGGTTTAAGTACAGATTTGTGACAAAGGAATATGCAGAGAAGCATGCCATCAAGAGACCGTGGGGTGATATCCTCTATCGAGGGCTTCAACCCAAGAGCCGAGCTGAAGCCATTGAACAAGGCTTCTATCCTTGTATGGTCCGTGGGCCACAGCCAGCGAACGCAGATCCCACTTCACTACTATGGTGTCGTGAAGATTCGCTCTTCAAGCGCAACTATCAGTTTGCTGTGTCTTCGGCCAAGAAGAACAAGAAGTCCTTGGGTTTGGACTTCAACCCAGGTCCCTCTGCTCCCCGTGCTGATGGCTCCCGTGAAGCTAATCCCAATGTCATTGGCCCCTATGCCAACCTTGACGGCCTCATCACTTACGTCATGGTCCAAGGCGCCAGAGTAGATCATTCTGACAATGGTGCTGACTCTGATGAAGCCCCAGCTCTTCCTCCAAAGCCGCAGAAGCAAAAGAAGTCAAAGGCTTCAACCTCAGCTGCACCTCCGAAGACTTTGCGTGCGAAGCCACTGGCCACTGCACCTCCTGAAGCCAGTGTGCAATCTGAAGATCTGTCCCGTGTCTCCAAGAGAACGGAGAAGAAGAAGCAGCTTGTTAGACCATCTGATCAACGAGCTTTGACTCCTGCTGCTATTCTGCGTGAAGAACCCATTGATCTTTCAAGTGATGAAGATCTGGCTGATGATGCCCTTGAGCAGCTGATCAAGAGCAAAGAAGAAGCAAAAATCTTCAGCAACCTGCCTCTCTTTGATGTGGCCATCATTCACAATTTCATTGATGAATGGTTCGACACCCCCAGCGTCAGCTTTGAAGATTTACAGCTCCCAACTGGCCTCAGTGTCGCCTTTAATGGCGCCATTGCTTCTGAGCTAGCTCTTGCTCAGCGCATCGTTGAGCTCAAAAACAAGACTGATTTTGAGAAGGCTCAATTCAAGAAGCATGTGGCCAATCTGAGTGTTCAAGACGTCCGCAACTTCAAGGTCATGCTCCATGAGCTTAAAGAAGCTTTTCTGATGAAACGCCAAGAAGCTCAGGGCTCTCGAGAACGCATGAAGCTTTTGGCTGATAAGTGTGTGCTTGCCTAAAATGAAGAAGAAGTACGTGTAACAACTCCCCCAGCTATTGAAGAAGAAGAAGTTCGTGTACCAACTCCCCCTGCGATTGAAGAAGGAGCAGTTCATGATCTGAACGTGCCTGTGCCCGACCCTCCTGCTCGTCAAGAGGAGGTTGAAAATGTTGAGGCTACCACTACCAATGCCAATGAAGCCAATGACAGGGTCATGGCTGACGCCAATGTGGAGCCTGCACCAACTGGTGTGCTTGAAGCAAGTGTGGGCACAGAACCTGAAACCAATGAGGTTGCCGCACCTGAAGCCAATGAAAATGCTGCACCTGAAGCTCATGAGAATGCTGCACCTGACGCCAATGAGGAGGCTGCACCTGAAGCAAATCTGACAACTGCTCCTGAAGCACCTGTTGTGCAGCCTAAATCCACTGATGTTGCCCCTGCTCCTGTTCCGCCTCCAAGGCCTCACACTATTGAGCAAGCATACGATCACGGTCAGCTTGTCACTGTCCGATGGCCTGTTCTGGTGCCTCCGCCTGCTGCCTCTGGCCCCCAATTTGACTATCATGTTGAGCATCGGCCTCAGGTCCAGAAGCCAAAGCCCAGGTTGCCAAGGTTTCCAGGTACTGCCAACTCACCCGGGTCATTCAATGCCAATGGCTTCAAGAGCCACAATACCTTCTTTGACAGTGCCACGAACCCCTACTCCAAGCCAAGGATTTCATCAGATCGGTTCTAGAGCTATCAGCAGAGAAGCTATTACTCATGCGTGTTATATGATCAAGGGCGCATCTTCCCTCATATGCGTCTTGACACTGAAGCTATTGCTGGACTGCCGTGCTTGGAAGAAGCACTTGACTGCTTTCGTGATGCTGGTCTACTCCACTTTGTGACAGACAAGGAACATTGGAATGAAGAGCTATTGCTTCAATTCTATGCCACTCTGCACATTCGCGGCTACTACAGAGACATCAAGACTTGGGTTCTCGAGTGGATGACTGGAAATGTTCATCATGAAGCCAAAGCTATGGATATCATTGAGCTTACTGGGCTAGCCACTCCTGGAGAACTCTATGAGCCTAACTGTCAGCTACACCGCAATGCTGTGGAGATCATCTTTCATAAGCCAGAACCCAATATGAGCCAGATGCTGAGCATGATGAAGCCTTTGCCATCTGACGCTGAGTATCCCACACATTTCTTTGTTGAAGACCTTGAGTATCTGCCTCGAACCATATATCATATCATCAGGCGAACTCTATTGCCAGTCAAGGGACACTCATCAGCGGCCAAGCTTGAAGGAGCCATGAAGACTTTGGTCTTCTATATTCTTAATGGCATCAGCTTCAACACTCAGGAATTCTTCATCAGGCAACTTGCTGCTTCCGGCTCTGACCTGTTTGGTCTGAAGTTTTATGCTCCATGGGTCATGCGCCTCATCAAGAGACACTCATCTGTCAATTATCAGCCCTCTGCTCGCAATCATATAATATTTCTGCCCGAGGTTGATATGTCAGTTGATGTTGTATACTCTGATCCTGCCAAGACGCTGCTTTGTCTTTAGAACATTGAGCACCAAAGTTTCACTCAGCCTATTGAAGGTGTTCATGCAGCAACAAGATTCTATCCACTGGCTGGTAACACCCGTCTGCCTCACAGAGCGCCCACTGAAGCCACTGAAAGCACCATCGCCCAAAGGCCTCGGAAGCGTTCTCGTGTTCTCAATGACCGAGAGCTTCTTGTGGCTCTTCATCAGAAGCAGGATAAGCATCATTTATGGCTCAAGCGCCAAATGCAAAGCCTCTTGGTGGATGTCAATCGCATTCGCAACCTTGCCACCAAGAATGCCTTTGTTGCTCATGAAACTTGCCGAAGATCATGGAAGAGTTTGACTCTGCTCAGTGCTGAAGCTGATCTTCAAGATGATGGCTTCAATGAAAGATTCCAGTTCGACTCCACTCCTCCAAGGACTGCTACCCTGCGTCGAACTCCATCTCTTGAAGACTCTGAATATTCCTCTTCTGCGGCAACAGTTAATGCCAGAGTGATCGATGATGAAGATGACGCTACTTCACCTCCAACTACTACTGCGCGCATCGACACTGCACCAAGTTCGTCTGCACCGCCAGCCAACGACGACAACCCTGCTGCTTCACCTACTCATGATGACGAGTAGATGCTCTATGTCTTCAAACCTTTTTGGTCATTACTGACAAAAGGGGGAGAAGCATATGAGTTGATAGTCTTCAAGCGGGTTCATATGGGCGGTTGCATTATATTTTGCTGCGTGCTTACAACTCTTGCGTTTTGAAACATTTGGTTCTTTGAGTTGTAACACCTAAACTTGATGGTCGTCTGCTACTTCTGCTACTTATTTGCTTTACCATGATGTGATGATAAATTCCGCATGTGCGATGATAACTTCCGCACTTAGATCATTCTGCAGACATCCATTTTTATTATGAATGTCATTCTTATTGCTATACCATTTCATGCATGATGAATTATCTTCATAAGTTGAAGTGGATCTCCACAAGTACAACCTGCCATGTGCATTTGCATTCCAAAAGCAAATTACTTATATGCACATCTTCAGGGGGAGCCCTTGCAACTTATAAAGACAAATTCCTATCCTTACAATTTCACATACTTTATCCCCATTGAAAACTTCAACCAGTTTGTCATCAATCACCAAAAAGGGGGAGATTGTAAGTGCATCTAGTGCCACCCCTAGTTGGTTTTGGAGTATTGACGACAAAGTTGGTTGAGGGACTAATGCGTTTGTGAGAATTGCAGGATAACGCAGGTAGTGTCCCTCATTGATTCGGTTTACCTACCGGAGATGACCCCTAAAAATGTATGAAGACATTGAAGACAATGGTGGTATGAGAAGATATTCATACTGAAGACTATGACATGAGAAGACATTGTGCGAAGACTTTGGAGCGCGAAGACCGTGTGGATTCGCTGTTTCATTTTCTTCTTTGTTGAGTCATAGGAACCACCGTACTGTTAAGTGGGGTCCAAGTGAACTAAGTCAGAGTGACTGAAGTGATGCTCAACTCAAATCCTTTGTCTTCGAGCGAAGACAATGAGAGCAAATCTTATCCAGAGCTGGATGAGTCAGCTTTGCTTGTAGCCCAAGTAAAGTTGCCGCGTGTGTTTGAAATCTGACCGTTGGAACACGTGTCAGTTCCTTAGTGACCCAGGGTCATTTTGGACAAATCAGGTCGGGTTGCCTAGTGGCTATAAATAGCCCACCCCCTACACCATAAATTGGTGGCTGCTCAGAGTTTGTGCACGGCTTTTGTCGTTTGAGAGCAACCCACCTCGAAGCATTTGAGAGAGAGAAATCCTTGCGAGGACAAAGCCCAAACACCCAGAGCCAAAGAGTGTTAGGCATCACTGAAGTCTTTCTGTCTGTGTGACCTGAAGACTTATTACACTTGAGGACTGTGAATCCTCCAGCCGGTTAGGCGTCGCGTTCTGAGCATCCAAGAGTCATTGTGGATTGCCGGTGAATGAAGTCTGTGAAGGTTTGGAAGTCTCCCTTGAAGACTTACCAGAGTGATTGGGCGAGGACTGGGTGTCCTTAGCTCAAGGGGAATAAGGTGAAGACATGGTCTTCTGAGTTAAATCTCAGCCTCCCTAACCAGACGTACAGTTGTCACAGCAACTAGAACTGGTCCAACAAATCCTGTATCTTCAACAAGCAACTGGTTCTATCCCTTCCAACCTTACTTAAGTTTGTCTTCATGAAGTCATTGCCTGTCTGTGTATCTGTTTGACTACTACTGTTGATTGGCTTCATACTATCTTCCATCTTGATCCTTACTACCCAACTGCTATTAGTCCTGTACTTTCACTTCATGACATGCTTGACTATGGCTTGTTTAGGGTAGTTTATCTTCCGCTGCATATCAATTAGGTTGTTTCTATTGTTTGTCTTCGAAACTTCCATGTTTTGAAGACTTTCATAAAAATTGCCTATTCACCCCCCCTCTAGTCGATACTAGCACTTTCAGTAGCGTTATCACGCTCAATGCATTTTAGACATGGTGGATCAAATTCTTTTTGTGTAACGCTGATTTGTTGAGCAAGCAATGAATCGCGCTCCTTCTGGAGATCTTCATAATCCACTCTTATCTTTTCAAGGTCTTGCTTTCTTTGAAGACATTCAGAAGAAAGCTTCTCATGATCAGACAAGAGAGCATTATGTTGATCTTGAAGGGTGTCAAACTTGGAATGAAGTCTCTGAAGACTCTCAGCCAATGCTTTTGACCGATCCATTTCTTCGCCCAACATATCATCGCTCTTACTAAGCATGTATTGAACCCTTTCCAAGACTCTTTGTTGTTTAGTGGCAAGGGAAGCAAGTTTGACATAACTGGGGCCAAATTCATCACCTGATTCATCATCACTAGTTTCAGAGAGGTAGCATTCAGTTACCTTATCACCCCTTGCCATGAGGCATGATGAAGATGATGGTGATTCAGGTGCAAAGGTCATCTCCTTAAGAGACTCCTTGTAGTCCTCAAACCAAGGATCATGATGAGTACGATGTCCTTCATAGACCTCAGAAAGCCGGTCCCAGATTAGCTTCGCGTGATTGAGGTGCATAACATTCCTGAACTGATTTCGGGACAGATGAGAGCAGATGACATCCTTCGCCGTAAGGTTCAGTAGAGTGTACTTGCAAATGTCATCGGCTTCAGCCATCTTGCATAGATCAGTGAGGCCAATCTCAGTGACGGTCCACAGTTCGCTATCCATAGCCATGACTCGCTTCTTCATCATGGCCTTCCATCGGGGATACTCATGACCGTCAAAGGTGGGGCAAGATATGTTCCTCAATCCTGCAGTCGACATAGCTAAAACTCCAGGTGGTTAAACCGAATCACACAGAACAAGGGAGTGCCTTGCTCTGATACCAATTGAAAGTGCTAGTATCGACTAGAGGGGGGGGTGAATAGGCAATTTTTACGAAAGTCTTCAAAACTTGAGAGTTTCGAAGACAAACAGTTGAAATGCCCTAATTGATATGCAGCGGAAGATAAACTACCATAAGCAAGCCATAGTCAAGTAGGCAATGATATGAAAGTACAGGACTGATAGCAGCTAAGTAGTAAGGATCAGGATGGAAGATAGTATGAAGCCAATCAACGATAGTAGTCAAGCAATGAAGTCAAACAGGTAAGACAGACAGGCAATGACTTCATGAAGACAAACTTAAGTAAAGGATGGAAAGGGATAGAACCAGTCGCTTGTTGAAGACACATGATTTGTTGGACCAGTTCCAGTTGCTGTGACAACTGTACGTCTGGTTAGGGAGGCTGAGATTTAACTCAGAAGACCGTGTCTTCACCTTATTCTCCTTGAGCTAAGGACACCCAGTCCTCGCCCAATCACTCTGGTAAGTCTTCAAGGTAGACTTCCAAACCTTCACAGACTTCGTTCACCGGCAATCCACAATGACTCTTGGATGCTCAGAACGCGACGCCTAACCGGCTGGAGGATTCACAGTCCTCAAGTGTAATAAGTCTTCAGGTCACACAGACAGAAAGACTTCAGTGAAGCCTAACACTCTTTGGCTCTGGGTGTTTGGGCTTTGTCCTCGCAAGGATTTCTCTCTCAAATGCTTCGAGGTGGGTTGCTCTCAAACGACAAAAGCCGTGCACAAACTCTGAGCAGCCACCAATTTATGGTGTAGGGGGTGGGCTATTTATAGCCACTGGGAAACCCGACTTGATTTGTCCAAAATGACCTTGGGTCACTAAGGAACTGACACGTGTTCCAACGGTCAGATTTCCAACACACACGACAACTTTACTTGGACTGCAAGCAAAGCTGACTCATCCAGCTCTGGATAATATTTGCTCTCATTGTCTTCGCTCGAAGACATAGGATTTGGGTTGAGCATCACTTCAGTCACTCTGACTAGTTCACTTGGACCCCACTTAACAGTACGATGGTTCCTATGACTCAACAAAGAAGAAAAGGAAACTACGAAACAACTATGTCTTCGCTCTCCATAGTCTTCATGCGATGTCCTCTCTTGTCATAGTCTTCAATGTGAATATCTTCACAGACCACCAATGTCTTCACACATTTTTAGGGGTCATCTCTGGTAGGTAAACCGAATCAATATGGGACTACTACCTGTGTTATCCTGCAATTCTCACAAACGCATTAGTCCCTCAACCAACTTTGTCGTCAATACTCCAAAACCAACTAGGGATGGCACTAGATGCACTTATAGTGTGATAAAATTGCACCAACGTGAAAGATGACTGCGTCTCCAACGCAACCAAGGTGAACTAATGAAGGATATCATCTTTGTGGGTAACAAGCAAAGAGCACTGATGGAAGATAGCTTGTTTTTCGTCGAAAATCGATCAGCTTCACCAGTCGAAGCAACCATGAGACGCAACCATGAGCATCGATAGGTCATCATGGTGATGCATCATCCATTTGGCATCAAGTTTGGGTGAAGCACCAATGAAGTTCAACAAATCCTCGTTGTGGTATTTTTCTTCTCGGTAATCAAGATCGAGGAAGGAAAAACCACGTTGTCGGTGTCAAAACCGGCGGATCTCGGGTAGGGGGTCCCGAACTGTGCGTCTAGGCGGATGGTAACAGGAGACGAGGGACACGATGTTTTTACCCAGGTTCGGGCCCTCTCGATGGAGGTAAAACCCTACGTCCTGCTTGATTAATATTGATGATATGGGTAGTACAAGAGTAGATCTACCACGAGATCAAGGAGGCTAAACCCTAGAAGCTAGCCTATGGTATGATTGTTGTAATGTATGTTGTCCTACGGACTAAAGCCCTCCGGTTTATATAGACACCGGAGAGGGCTAGGGTTACACAAAGTCGGTTACAATGGTAGGAGATCTACATATCCGTATTGCCAAGCTTGCCTTCCACGCCAAGGAAAGTACCATCCGGACACGAGCCGGAGTCTTCAATCTTGTATCTTCGTAGTCTTGGAGTCCGGCGGACAATGATAGTCCGGCTGTCCGGACACCCCCTAGTCCAGGACTCCCTCAGTAGCCCCTGAACCAGTCTTCAATGACGATAAGTCTGGCGTGCATAATGTTCGTCATTGCAAGGCGGGTTCCTCCCTTGAATAATCCAGAGAAGATCATGAACACCAGGATAGTGTCCGGCTCTGCAAAATAAATTCCACATTCCACCGTAGAGAGAATAAAATGTACACTTAGTTCAATCTGCTGACGTATTATGCGGCGTAACATCACACCGTCACCAAGCCTTTGTTTGAATTACTATACCACCTCAGCATGTTTAGCGAAGTGGTTTCCTTGGCACGTCTTGTCGAAGCAGAGATCGTGTTCCCCTTATTCCGGGATTCTCATCAATACTTGCGTGGGTAACCCAACTGCGCCATCGATGGTGGCGCTTGGGAGATAAGCGAGTTTTACCAGGCGAGTGGGGGACGGATAGTTTTGTCCGCCTATATATAAGGGATAAGGATTCACCTTCTCAAGTACGCCTTCTTCCTCCTTTGCTTATCCATCCCCGCAAACTCAAGCTCCAACGCCCGAGCTCGCGCATCTCGACTCAACCTTCTCCGAATATGTCCGGAGCGGGAGGTAAATGGTTAGCCTCCACCGTCAAGGAGGAGGACATCACCAAGCTGCGCAGCACCGGATACCTTTCCGGCGATATCGCGCATCGGCTGCCCGACGAGGGGCAGCTCATCCCTACCCCCAGGCCTCATGAGAGGGTCGTCTTCCTCCCCCACTTCCTCCACGGACTGGGCTTTTCGCTCGATCCATTTGTCCGGGGGCTCATGTTTTACTATGGCCTGGATTTCCACGATCTGGCGCCGAACTTTATCCTCAACATCTTGGCGTTTATCGTCGTGTGCGAGGCTTTCCTCTGCATCCGGCCCCACTTCGGCCTGTGGCTCAAGACCTTTAACATCAAGCCGAAGGTTGTGAAGGGTACGCAAGCAGAATGCGGAGGCGCCATGTTGGGCAAATTGCCCAACGTCCCTTGGCTGGAAGGGACCTTCGTGGACTCCGTCAAGGGGTGGCAATCGGGGTGGTTCTATATCACCGAGCCGCGCAAATCCACATGGGCGGCGGCCCCCGAATTTAGATCTGGCATCCCCACGTAGCTCACCTCCTGGAAAGAGAAGGGCTTGCAGTGGGGGAATCCGGTTGAGGTGACGGGACTCCGAGCATGCATCAAGAAGATGGTGAGCAATAGGCTCAGGCTCGTCGACGTGGTCCAAGTCATGCTCATCCGGCGGATCCTCCCATGCCAAGAACGGGCATTTAATTTGTGGGAGTTCAATCCGGAATAGCACCAGGCGCTAAGCGGGCTCTTCGATACAACATACGAAGGCGCCTGGAGGGTGCTGTTCAAGGGCGCCGAAGCCCCCGCGTCCGCGACCGAAGACCGCGGATTCAGCTCGCAGCATCCAACTGACGAGGTAAGTGATTCAACCCCATTACGGGACACTTATGATAATTAGATTGACTCTAGTGAGGTTTCATTCTGCCTCTTCCTTTGACAGGAATGGATGGAGAAGGCCGAGCTGCTCATCAGCCCGACTCCCATGCCAGAAGACCCAGCGGACGCCCGCTTAATAGGGCTGCTGGTTCCGGCACCGCACGTGGTGCCGGAGAAGAAGGCCAAGAAGGTGGCCGCGGGGACTCGAAAGAGTTCCCGAAATCAGGCGTCTGACGACGACGAGGACTCCTCCCCCGAAGGCGAGGAGGAGTACTCTCTCCCGGAGGAGGGAGAGAAGAAAAGGAAGGCCTCCCCCATCGGGGGGGCCGAAGGGTCCAAGAGGGGGAGAACTATCCCCCCGGACAGTTTCGCCAACATCAGCGTTGGTGAGGATGAGTGGCCTCCAAGGGCCAGGCGTCCGGCAAGATTGTAAGTACCCGGATCCTTGATGTGTAATTTTTTTATATCGCGTAGTATCCTTCTAACGCCGCATTCTGCCCGTAGTCCGACCAATGATGATCTCTCCGACTCATCGAGCGGGTCATTGGCCGCGTCGGATGTAAATTCCATCCCGACTGCCTCCACCCCACGTGCCGACGAGGACGCCGAATTGGGATCCCAAAGAGGGACCCATCAGGAGGAGGCTCCGGAGGCGCCGTCAGGGAGCCGCCCGGACTTCGTGCCGGACTCTACATCGGAACCCGCAGTGGTTCCAGAGTCCGGCAAGCGGCCTCTTCGAAAGAAGGGCAGGACCGTGACGCCGGCGGCCTCCGTCCAACCGGAGGTGCCGGATAACCTGCTGGAGGCGCTTAAAGGCGCTTCTATCGAGGAAGAACACCGCACTCTCATGAGTGTGGTGATTGAGAAGGTTCAGCTCGCTAAAAGCGGGCTGACCGAAGCCTGCAGCAGCCTTTTAACAGGCTTTGAGGTAAAAAGGTTAAAATAATGTAATATAATACCGCATAGATAGTAGCCCCTGATGCTTAGTTTGGTGTTCGGAAAGAAAAGCCGGACTAAGGATCTATAACAAGATATACGCAGGGTTGCCTAAAATATGTCAATATGGGTTTGCAGGCTGCACTGCTGACCTCTGCCGCACTAACGGCGGAGGTTGACGTGCTGAAGAAAGAACTCGAGTGGTCCGAGCAAGAGCTCGGCCACGCAAAGAAGCAGCTCGAGGAAAAAGAAGGTGAGTAACACCTCTTTGAATAAGTACCTTATAGAAAAGGATTTTGGTTGCAAATAAAATTAACAAGGATAATATGTGTATTGCTGGCGCCACTAACGAGGTGGCAGCCCTGCGGGATGCTGTGTCCGCGGCCGAACGCAATGCGGCCGCAGAACGGGCTGAGCGAGAAAAGCAAGAGGCACGGGTGGCGGAAGTTCGGCAAGAGCTCCAGGTTCTCATGGAAAAACATGAGGGTTTGGAGCGTGACTCCGAGACTCGAGAGTCCGAGCTTGCCTCGGCTCTCGAAAGTGCCAAGTCCGCCAAGGCCAAGGCCCATAAGGCCCTTCAGGAGGTTGAGGACATAAAGAAGATAGCGGCGGGTAAGGCGTTTTTCATGCAAAGCAGGCATGTTAATGTGAACTACCTGGCACTTACCCGAATTCGGAGCTCTCCAGGGGTGTTTGCAGATTTGCCGCGTAGTGCGTCTGATGCCGCCGCATTCTATCATGGCGAGGAGGGGAGCTCGACGGAGAAGGTCTTCTGGTCTCAGTATACTGAGGCCGGCCATCCGGTGCCCCCAAGCGACCAGCTGAAGCAGCTGGTCGAACTCCACAAGGTAGCTGAGGAGGCCATGAAGGGCCTCATAGTCCGGCTGTGGCCTGGACAGGCCATGCCTGGTAGCTACTTTGGCCTCGTGCGGCGGCTGGTAGATGCATGCCCCAGGCTGGATGTAGTCAAGCGTTCCGCCTGTATCGAAGGTGCTCGTCGGGCCCTTGCCCGCATAAAGGTGCAATGGGGCAAATTGGATGCGGAGAAGCTTCTCACGGATCCACCGCTGCCGGGCAAGGAGTATCACACGCCGGAGAAGTATTATAAAATTGTCCTGAAGGGAGCCTGCAATATTGCAGATGAGTGCTCCCGAAATGTAATCTTTGAGTGAACTCGCTGTTTATTTATCCTGTGCGCTGAAAACTTCGTTCATATGCGCCATGAGCAACGCTTGTTTAATTTAAAATATTACCTTCTGTGCGGCTGTTTATAAAATCTGAGAGATGGCAAGTCATTAGCTTCAGCCCCCAAGCCACAAGTGCTGGGGTGTTCGGGATAAACTTGAGCACTCTTGTTCCCATTTTTGGGTCCATCTAGGGAGGCGCTCAACACGACGAAGAAGGCACCGGACTTATAATGCTTGAACACTCTCACTTAGCCATAGAATTCTATAATTTTAAATTTCGGCGAAGCCCCTGGTATTCGGAAGACCGAATCCGGGGCGCTATCCACGCCTTCATCGGACATCATCCGGAACTTCGCTCGAAGCGGCGTGAGTCTTTAAGGACCCGAAAAAACCTCTCGAACAGCGACCAGTCTCTCGCCTTATCATGCCAGTCAGTTTTAGCTTTCTCCACTGAGGTGTTAACCCGGCTCAACCGGGGCGCAATCGCAGTGGTTCTCCCAGTGCCACCTTAGCCGACAGAACGGAACGTAAGGCACCAAAACGTGGGAGCCGGGCAAACCCAACTATTGACCCAAGACATGATTCGGAGCCGATTCATATAATGCTATAAGTTCGGGGTGTCGCACTTGTGAAAGTGTTCGGACTTTATCACACCATAGAGTGGGGAACATAAGCCCCTGGTGTATTATGTCGTACCAAAATATACGGGTGCCAGATGTCATATAATGAGCATATATATAAAATGTAATGCAATTGCGATCATAAAGGTGCTGCATTATTAATGAAAGAAAAGTCTGCTAGTAGAGCGGACTGATACAAATAGTGCGGTAAGCAAGGGATTTGGACTAAATAAACATGTCCCCCTCCAGGGATGAGCTGCGGATTTGGTGTATATAATCGAATTTAATGCTCGTAATTGAGACCACCTGAGTGTTCGACGCGGCCTTCTATAGTCCCTGACTATTGCATCATGAGTTCGGCAGGTTCACTGCCGGACAGGGCTTCTGGTTAACAGAGTCCTGTGTACAGAAAAGAAGAAAAATAATAAAAAAGAAGGGCACATTTGCGAGCCCCTGGTGTGGTTGAACCGCACTCTGGGTCCGTTGTGATCGTGCCCCCTCCCCTGTGCCCATGGTATCTCCAAAGCGTAATGATGTACGCGGAGTGTTATTCTTGCGATCATACGCGGGCGAGGGTTGGGGCCGCATTGCTACGTGTGCTCTGATCGCGCCAGGTGGTCTTGGTTGGGATTGCTCCGGGCGCGCTTTGCTGTGTCCGGCTGTTTAACGGCCGGACTCGAGAATTGCCTTAGAAGGCTGCTCTGTACTTCTGCCGCGAGAGCCGCTGTATGTTCCTCCGTACGGAGGGAGCGTTCCATATTCCCATTGACCGTGATGACTCCACGAGGGCCTGGCATCTTGAGCTTTAGGTATGCATAGTGAGGCACCGCGTTGAATTTGGCAAACGCGGTTCGCCCGAGCAGCGCGTGATAGCCGTTGCGAAACGGGACTATGTCGAAGATTAACTCTTCGCTCCGGAAATTATCCGGGTATCCGAAGACCACTTCCAGTGTGACTGAGCCTGTACAGTTGGCTTCCACTCCTGGTATGACACCTTTGAAGGTTGTCTTTGTAGGTTTAATCCTTGATGGGTCTATGCCCATTTTGCGCACTGTATCCTGATAAAGCAGGTTCAGGCTACTGCCGCCGTCCATCAGGACTCTCGTGAGGTGGAACCCATCGACGATTGGTCTAAGACCAATGCGGCGAATCCGCCATGGCGTATGCTGGTCGGATGGTCTCTTCGATCGAAAGTGATCGGACAAGAGGACCATGGGTTGAACTTTGGGGCGACTGGCTCCATCGCATAGACGTCCCTTAGTGCGCGTTTCCTCTCCCTCTTGGGTATATGGGTCGCGTATATCATATTCACCGTCCGTACTTGTGGGGGAAAACCCTTCTGTCCTTTGTTGTTCGGCGGCCGGGTCTCTTCCTCGTCGTCGCTATTTAGCCCCTTGTCATTGTGTTCGGCAATTAACTTGCTGGCCTGCTTGAACACCCAGCAATCTCTATTGGTGTGGTTAGCTGGCTTTTCAGAGGTGCCATGTATCTGGCATGAGCGGTCGAGTATTCGGTCCAGATTGGACGGACCCAGAGTGGTTCTTTTAAATGGCTTCTTCCGTTGACCGGGTTTAGAGCCTCGGAATCCGGCATTGATCGCCGTATCCTCCTTATCGCCACTGTTAATTCGGCGCTTGTTTTTGTTTCGACGTGACCTGCCGTTGTTGTCCTTAGTATCCGGACTGCCAGAATTTTTACGGAGATTGTTGCTGCGGGCTAGCCAGCTGTCCTCTCCCGCACAAAAGCAGGTCATTAGCGATGTGAGGGCTGCCATGGTTTTCGGCTTTTCCTGCCCCAGGTGCCGGGCTAGCCATTCATCCCGGATGTTATGTTTGAAGGCTGCAAGGGCCTCTGCGTCCGGACAATCGACGATTTGATTTTTCTTTGTCAAGAACCGTGTCCAGAATTGTCTGGCCGATTCGTCTGGCTGCTGAATGATGTGGCTTAGGTCATCGGCGTCTGGTGGTCGCACATATGTGCCTTGGAAGTTATCAAGGAATGCGGCCTCCAGGTCTTCCCAACACCCAATCGACTCTGCGGGCAGGCTGTTAAGCCAATGCCGAGCTGGTCCTTTAAGCTTGAGTGGGAGATACTTTATGGCATGGAGATCGTCGCCGTGGGCCATATGAATGTGGAGAAGATAGTCTTCGATCCACACCGCGGGGTCTGTTGTGCCATCGTAAGATTCGATGTTTACGGGTTTAAACCCTTCGGGGATCTGATGATCCATTACTTCGTCAGTGAAGCATAACGGGTGTGCGGCGCCCCTGTATTGAGCGATATCGTGACGCAGCTCGAGAGAGCGCTGTCTGCTGTGTTCGGCCCGGCCGGGGTTATTGTATCCGGCACGACGGTATTCGTCGTGGGTCGTAGGGCGCCCACGTGATCCATAGATGGATCTGGATGCCTTGCTTTGTCCTCCAATATGTCTCGCAAGTCCGGCGCGTTCCCTCTTGGCTTCGTACTTTTGGAGCGATGCCGGGGTATGGTCTTGGCTGGGGGCCTGGATGCCTCTCTGTCACGACCACGGGGTGGTCGGTCAGCCATATCGTGCGCTGGTGATGGATGTACGTATGCTTCCTCCTCTAATCGGGGGAGCAGCTTGCGTTTTGGGTAACTTTTGGAGGGACGTTCGAGTTTACACTCTTCGGCCGCGAGGACCTCGGTCCATCGATCGGCCAGCAGGTCCTGATCAGCTTGAAGCTGCTGCTGCTTTTTCTTTAGGCTGTTTGCTGTGGCGATAAGCCTGCGCTTGAAGCGCTCTTGTTCGACGGGATCCTCGGGTACGACGAATTCGTCATCGTTGAGGCTTGCTTCGTCTTCGGAGGGAGGCATATAATTATGATCCTCAACCTCTTCGTCTGCCGCCCCCTCATGAGGGCTTGCTTCTGCATCCTCCTGCACCGAGTCTTGCTAGAGGGGATTTTCTTCGGCACTCTCTGGAGTATTATTATCTCCTGTGTTGGAATCTCCATTTTTGCTGTGGCGAGATTTAGAGTGGCGCCGCTGACGCCGGCGCTTGGGCTGTTTCTTTAAGGGATCTGCCTCCGCTGTTTCTTCGCCGTCCCCATCTTTTGGGGTATCCACCATGTATACGTCATATGACGAGGTGGCCTTCCAGTGCCCTGTGGGCGCTGGTTCCTGTTCGTCTCCGGCATCGTCATCCATAGCGTCGATGTCTTCGGAGTCGTAGTCTAGCATGTCAGTTAGATCGTCGACAGTGGCTACAAAGTGGGTGGTGGGTGGGCTCTGAATTTCTTCGTCGTCCGCATCCCAATCATCCTGGCCATAGTCCGGCCAGGGCTCTCCTGATAATGAGAGATGCTTTAGTGAATTCAAGATATCGCCGAAAGGCGAGCATTGGAAGATGTCTGCGGTGGTGAATTCCATAACCGGCGCCCAATCCGGATCGATTGGTAGGGGCGCGGGAGGTTCGGAGTCCGGCAAGGAGTCCGGCGCCTCGGAATCACGAGTTTCGCAGGGGACAAGATTAGTGTTCGGCTCCATCGCCGTGGATATTGCAGCCCCCAGGGCGGCGTCTATCCACCGACCCTCGATCTGGGCGATCGGCTCCGGGCTAATGGCTGAAGCGGATCCGTGTGCGGCCACCAAGGCACTGTTCGGGGGCAGAGCTAGTCATGCCCATCGTCACAGTGCGGCGCGCTCGGCTATGGCTCGAGTCTGTCGAGGATCAAGTCTCCGCGGACATCGGCCGTGAAATTTAAGCTTCCAAATCTGACCTGACGGCCAGGGGCGTAGCTTTCGATCTGCTCCAGATGGCCAAGTGAATTGGCCCGCAGTGCGAAGCCGCCGAATACGAAGATCTGTCCTGGGAGAAAAATCTCACCCTGGACAGCGTTGCTGGTTGAAGATGCCATCAAGCCTATCGGTGACGACACAGAGGAACTCTCAATGAAAGCACCAATGTCGGTGTCAAAACCGGCGGATCTCGGGTAGGGGGTCCCGAACTGTTAGTCTAGGCGGATGGTAACAGGAGACGAGGGACACGGTGTTTTTACCCAGGTTTGGGCCCTCTCGATGGAGGTAAAACCCTACGTCCTGCTTGATTAATATTGATGATATGGGTAGTACAAGAGTAGATCTACCACGAGATCAAGGAGGCTAAACCCTAGAAGCTAGCCTATGGTATGATTGTTGTAATGTATGTTGTCCTACGGACTAAAGCCCTCTGGTTTATATAGACACCGGAGAGGGCTAGGGTTACATAGAGTCGGTTACAATGGTAGGAGATCTACATATCCGTATTGCCAAGCTTGCCTTCCATGCCAAGGAAAGTACCATCCGGACACGAGCCGGAGTCTTCAATCTTGTATCTTCGTAGTCTTGGAGTCCGGCGGACAATGATAGTCCGGCTGTCCGGACACCCCCTAGTCCAGGACTCCCTCACACGTGGCAGAGGACAGTGAGGCGGAACAACAATGGCAATCCAATTTTGTGTAGTTCCACTAAAATTAAGGAAGACATGCCCGGGTATGGAGGTACGCATCGTTGTTATCAAAAATATAAAAAAGGGATATAGTGTTGTTACTTTGTTTTGGCAGTGGTACAAGATTAACATCGACATCTCAATTGTCAATAAGAATTAATGAAAAGTACACCAACAAATAGAAGCATCATGATTATCTTGATGGGAACTAAACCAGGATACTCGAGAAAAAAAGCAGGACAGAAGCATTTATCAACGCCTCTAGATTGACATCAGCATTACTTAAAAGGGACGTCACTTTAACATGGGCATCTCTTCATTTAACTAGTGATAGTAACTTACGCACCTCGCTCAGTCAACTTCGGTCGGACACACCATCAGGTCATGACCGGCCTCGGCCGATCAACATGCCGTAGTCCTACCTAGGCTCAACAGAGAGGCCAGCACGCCGGTCTACATCCTAAATGTGAAGGGGTCATGGGACAATCGCCCTTTGCAATCATGCACGTTGCGAACGTAGCCGGTGAGTAGACCTAGCCTCCCTTATACAAGCGAAGGCGTAACCAGTCAAACCCAGCGTGCGCCACTCAGTCGCTGACATAAGTGAGCTTTCAGAAGAATCGTACGACGCAGAGTGCCCATACTTATTCCCGTGTGGTGGTTAGTGCTATCAGGCCAGAGGCCCCTCGGATCAAATATCCAAACCGTTAGTGTGTTGGTAGTGCGGTCACGAGCAGAGACTCACAAAAGATGTGACCCCGTCACCCCGTCTCGAGGACTTGCGGCAAGGGCTAAGAGTGCCCGACCACGCCTCGTATTCAACTCTCAGGTACCCTCCAGGTCAACCCATCTCCACATCACTCACGGGTACCCCTCAGGGCCGACCCGCCTTTCCAAGTAACAGTTGTAAAGTCCAAGTATCCGTGTGTCCAAACACCAGGGGGAAACCTTGAGGAATCATCCTCGGCGGATTCCACTCGATGTAATCATCAAGGTGAACATAGGAGGAACCACCCTCGAGGTTCACACTTGAGGTGTTGCACGACAACGTCATTATCGAAAGTGGAAAAGGAGGAATCACCCTCGATGACCACGACTGGGTAACTACTCCACAGAGTTAGCATCAGAAGTGCTAACGAGGTATCATCCTCGGCACTCGATAGTAATGTTGCGGTGTCATACAACCAAGGGGAGTGTTGTGCGGTGCCTGGTCTTCAATCCCGTTGATCGAGTCTTCTAATAATCCAGCGGGGCAGTTGGGTCAACATGGGGTCTTTGATGGGTCTCTAGCCAGCCTATACTAAGTAGTTTAGGATAAACAGGTAGGTAACAATAGCAGGTTACAAGATCAGGCTATGCATCAGAATAGGTAAAGCAGTAGCAGCAACAAATTCTAATGCAAGCATAAGAGAGAAGAGAATAGGCGATATCAGAATGTTCAAAGGGGGGTGCTTGCTTGGAAGCTCGGCAGACAGAAATGGATCTTCAATAGTGAAGTAGTCAATCACTGGTTCAACTGCGGTCTCTGGGGTCTACTGGAAAGAAGTAACGGAGGGGAAACAAAATAAATAATAGAGCAATCAAAGCATCACAAAGCATAACATGGAAATATGCGGTGCTAGGGGTAACCTAACGTAGTGCTACACGTTACAAACGGAGCGGGGAAATATCCCGAGGGGTTTTCCCGACGTTTGGTATTTTCCGGATAAATGAAAGAAGGGGGACGGTTCCATTTTCAGCATGCTAGAGGCATGTGACAGATGAACAAATGGCATATTCGAATTCATCTCATCGTTCTGAGCAACTTTCATGTACAGAGTATTTTCATCCGAGTTACGGATAATTTTCTATGATTTTCTGATGTATTAACAATATTCTGAAAATATTATTAATTCGAAAAAAAATTAAAATGGTATGGGTACCCAGCCCTGTGTACACAGATTGTACACAGAGGCTGACAGTGGGGCCCATGGGGTCTCAGTTGACCCAGTCAATGATACATCTCCAATGTATCTATAATTTTTGATTGCTCCATGCTACTTTATCTACTGTTTTGGACTATATTGGACTTTATTTTCCACTTTTATATTATTTTTGGGACTAACCTATTAACCGGAGGCCTAGCCCAGAATTGCTGTTTTTTGCCTATTTCAGTGTTTCGAAGAAACGGAATATCAAACGGAGTCCAAACGGAATGAAACCTTCGGGAACGTGATTTTCTCACCGAACGTGATCCAGGAGACTTGGACCCTACTCCAAGAAGCTTACGAGGAGGTCACGAGGGTGGAGAGCGCGCCCCCCTGGGCGCGCCCCCTACCTCGTGGGCCCCACGGAGCTCCACCGACGTACTCCTTCCTCCTATATATACCTACGTATCCCCGATAGACGAGACACGGAGCCAAAAACCTAATTCCACCGCCGCAACCTTCTGTATCCACGAGATCCCATCTTGGGGCCTGTTCCGGAGCTCCGCCGGAGGGGGCATCCACCACGGAGGGCTTCTACATCAACACTATAGCCCCTCCGATGAAGTGTGAGTAGTTTACTTCAGACCTTCGGGTCCATAGCTAGTAGCCAGATGGCTTCTTCTGTCTTTTTGGATCTCAATACAATGTTCTCCCCCTCTCTCGTGGAGATCTATTCGATGTAATCTTCTTTTTGCAGTGTGTTTGTTGAGACCGATGAATTGTGGGTTTATGATCCAACTTATCTATGGAAAATATTTGATTCTTCTCTGAATTCTTTTATGTATGATTGAGTTATCTTTGCAAGTCTCTTCGAATTATCCGTTTGGTTTGGCCAACTAGATTGGTAGTTCTTGCAATGGGAGAAGTGCATGGCTTTGGGTTGAATCTTGCGGTGTCCTTACTCAGTGACAGAAAGAGTTGCAAGGCACGTATTGTATTGTTGCCATCGAGGATAACAAGATGGGGTATTTATCATATTGCATGAATTTATTCCTCTACATCATGTCATCTTTCTTAAGGCGTTACTCTGTTTTTAACTTAATACTCTAGATGCATGCTAGATAGCGGTCGATGAGTGGAGTAATAGTAGTAGATGCAGAATCGTTTCGGTCTACTTGTCACGGACGTGATGCCTATATACATGATCATACCTAGATAACCTCATAACTATGCTAGATTCTACCAATTGCTCAACAGTAATTTGTTCACCCACCGTAGAATACTTATGCTCTTGAGAGAAGCCACTAGTGAAACCTATGGCCCCCGGGTCTATTCTCATCATATCAATCTATATCACTTTATTTACTTGCTTTGTTTTTACTTTGCCTTTACTTTTTACTTTGCATCTATCTATTAAAAATACCAAAAATATTATCTCTATCAGATCTCACTCTCGTAAGTGACCGTGAAGGGATTGACAACCCCTAAGCGTTGGTTGCGAGTTACTATCGTGTTGTGCAGGTACAAGGGACTTGCGCGTGACCTCCTACTGGATTGATACCTTGGTTCTCAAAAACTGAGGGAAATACTTACGCTACTGTGCTGCATCATCCTCTCCTCTTTGGGGAAAACCAACGCAAGCTCGAGACGTAGCAAGAAGGATTTCTGGCGCCGTTGCCGGGGAGGCTTACGCAAAAGTCAACATACCAAGTACCCATCACAATCCCTATCTCTCTCATTACATTATTTGCCATTTGCCTCTCGTTTTCCTCTCCCCCACTTCACCCTTGCCGCTTTATTCGCCCTCTCTTTCCCAATCTCCTCCTCTCTTTTCCGTTTTCCTTCCCGTTGCCATGGCCGAATCAAAAAGAACTACGGGTTTTCTCCCGAGCTCTAGTGCCTTAGACAACCCCTCTATCCTCTCTAAGCTCATAAATAATGATGCTATAGAAAGACCCACCGGGGTCTCCAATGAGAGCTTGAATAATTTTGATGAGGATGACTCTGGAATTTTTCACTATTTACTTGATGAGTCTTTAAAAGATGCTTGGGATAGGTTACTAAGGATTCGGGCTAGTTATGTACCACAATATCAAATTGAAATTTACCTAAAAAGTTTTTATGTTGGCTTGCCCGCTTCCTTCAAACAAGTTTTAGATTCCATCTTTGAAGAAGGTTTTCTTGAAGGGGATGCTATAGATACCTATGAAAGAATGAAAACTATATTTGGGCACCCCATGAATGATAAGGTTGAATCAACTACTCTCTTGTGCTTTTATCAAAATGAAATTATTAAAGAGATGAAGTCTAGTTTAGAGGCAGATTTCCGTAATGTGCTTAATCTTACTTATTCCATCAATGGCCATGTGCTTAACTTTAATAGAAGAATGAATGCCATAGAAAGGAGATCCTCCTCTCCAAGTGCCAAAGATGGCAATACCTAGATCTATCCTTGCTTTTATGCCTAGCTAGGGGCGTTAAACGATAGCGCTTGTTGGGAGGCAACCCAATTTTATTTTGTGTTTTTTGTTTTTGGTTCTGTTTAGGAATAAATAATCCATCTACCTTCTGTTTGGATGTGGTTTTATGTTTTAATTAGTGTTTGAGCCAAGTAAGACCTATAGGATAACCTACGATGATAGTTGATTTGATTCTGCTGAAAAACAGAAACTTTGCATGCACGAATTTAGTTATGATAAATCACAGGAACGTGCTTTTGCGTTGATTATTTTTGCTTCTGATCAATAAATAAATTGTCCAGGACTTCCTATTTTGGTAGAATTTTCAGAGTTCAGAAGTTTGCGTTAGTTACAGATTACTACAGACTGTTCTGTTTTTTACAGATTCTGTTTTTCATGTGTTGTTTGCTTATTTTGATGAATCTATGGCTAGTAAATTAGTTTATAAACCATAGATAAGTTGGAATACAGTAGGTTTAACACCAATACAAATAAAGAATGAGTTCATTACAGTACATTGAAGTAGTTTTTTGTTTTCTTTCTCTAACGGAGCTCACGAGATTTCTGTTGAGTTTTGTGTTGTGAAGTTTTCAAGTTTTGGGTGAATTCTTTTGATGGATTATGGAACAAGGAGTGGCAAGAGCCTAAGCTTGGGGATGCCCATGGCACCACCAAGATAATCCAAGGACACCAAAAAGTCAAAGCTTGGGGATGCCCTGGAAGGCATCCCCTCTTTCGTCCACTTCCATCGGTAATTTACTTGGAGCTATATTTTTATTCACCAACATGATATGTGTTTTGCTTGGAGCGTATTGTATTATTTGTGTCTTTGCTTGTTAGTTTACCACAATCATACTTGCTGTACACACCTTTTTGAGAGAGCCATACATGATTTGGAATTTGTTAGAATACTCTATGTGCTTCACTTATACCTTTTGAGCTTGATAGCTTTGCTGTATGTGCTTCACTTATATCTTTAGAGCGTGATAATTTTTTGCTCTAGTGCTTCACTTAGATCTTTTAGAGCACGGTGGTGGATTTGTTTTAAAGAAACTTGATCTCTCATGCTTCACTTAGATTATTTTGAGAGTCATTAATAGCATGGTAATTTGCTTAATGTTAATATACTTGGTGTTCAAGATTTGTGAAATTAAGTTTGATGCTTGATAATTGTTTCGAGATATGGAGGTGATAATATCAAAGTCGTGCTATTTGAATAGTTGTGAATTTGAGAAATACTTGTGTTGAAGTTAGCAAATCCCGTATCATGCACGTATGGTTAAAGTTGTGTAACAAATTTGAAACATGAGGTGTACCTGGCTTGTGCATCCTTATGAGTGGCGGTCGGGGACGAGCGATGGTCTTTTCCTACCAATCTATCCCCCTAGGAGCATGCGTGTAGTATTTGAATTTTTTATGACTTCTAAATTTTTGCAATAAGTATATGAGTTATTTTGACTAATGTTGAGTCCATGGATTATACACACTCTCACCTTTCCGCCTTTGCTAGCCTCTTCGGTACCGTGCATTGCCCTTTCTCACCTTGAGAGTTGGTGCAAACTTCGCCGGTGCATCCAAACCCCGTGATACGATACACTCTATCACACATAAACCTCCTTGTATGTTCCTCAAAACAGCCACCATACCTACCTATCATGGCATTCCCATAGCCATTCCGAGATATATTGCCATGCAACTTCCACCATCATCATCGTGACATGCATTACTTTTGTCATATTGCCATTGCATGATCTTGTAGTTGACATCGTATTTGTGGCAAAGCCACCATGCATTATTTTCCATACATGTCACTCTTGATTCATTGCACCATCCCGGTACACCGCCGGAGGCATTCATATAGAGTCATATCTTGTTCTAGTTTCGAGTTGTAATATCAAGTTGTTGTAATAGAAGTGTGATGATCATCATTATTAGAACATTGCCCTAGTGAGGAAAAGGATGATGGAGACTATGATTCCCCCACAAGTCGGGATGAGACTCCGGACGAAAAAAGGAAGAAAGAGAAAGGCCAATAAAAAAAAGAGAAAGGCCAATAAAAAAAAGAGAGAGAAAAATAGAGAAGGGGCAATGTTACTATCCTTTTACCACACTTGTGCTTCAAAATATCACCTTGTTCTTCATGTAGTGAGTCTCATATATTTGTGCTTCAAAGTAGCACCACATTTTTCATATAGTGAGTCTCATAAATTGTCTTGTTTATACTAGTGGGAATTTTTCATTATAGAACTTGGCTTGTATATTCCAATGATGGGCTTCCTCAAAATGCCCTAGGTCTTCGTGAGCAAGCAAGTTGGATGCACACCCACTAGTTTTCTTTTGTTGAGCATTCATAGCTCTAGTGCATCCGTTGCATGGCAATCCCTACTCCTCATGTTGACATCAATTGATGGGCATCTCCATAGCCCGTTGATTATCCTCGTCAATATGAGATCTTCTCCTTTTTTTTGTCTTCTCCACACAATCCCCATCATCATATTCTATTCCACCCATAGTGCTATATCCATGGCTCGCGCTCATATATTGCGTGAAGGTTGAAAGAGTTTGAGATTATTTGAGTATGAAACAATTGCTTGGCTTGTCATCGGGGGTATAGAATTTGGGAACATATTTGTGTGACGAAAATGAAGCATAGCCTAACTATATGATTTTGTAGGGATGAACTTTCTTTGGCTATGTTATTTTGAGATGACATAATTGTTTAATTAGTATGCTTGAAGTATTATTATTTTTATGTCAATATGAACTTTTATCTTGAATCTTTCGGATCTGAATATTCATGCCATGATTAAGAAGATTTACATTGAAATTATGCCAAAGTATCACTCTGCATCAAAAATTCTTTTTTATCATTTACCTACTCGAGGACGAGCAGGAATTAAGCTTGGGGATGCTTGATACGTCTCCAACGTATCTATAATTTTTGATTGCTCCATGTTACTTTATCTACTGTTTTGGACTACATTGGGCTTTATTTTCCACTTTTATATTATTTTTGGGACATAACCTATTAACCGGAGGCCCAACCCAGAATTGCTGTTTTTTGCCTATTTCGGTGTTTCGAAGAAACGGAATATCAAACGGAGTCCAAACGGAATGAAACCTTCGGGAACGTGATTTTCTCACCGAACGTGATCCAGGAGACTTGGACCCTACTCCAAGAAGCTTGCGAGGAGGTCATGAGGGTGGAGGGCGCCCCCCTGGGCGCGCCCCCTACCTCGTGGGCCCCATGGAGCTCCACCGACGTACTCCTTCCTCCTATATATACCTACGTATTCCCGATAGACGAGACACGGAGCCAAAAACCTAATTCCACCGCCGCAACCTTCTGTATCCATGAGATCCCATCTTGGGGCCTGTTCTGGAGCTCCGCCGGAGGGGGCATCCACCACGGAGGGCTTCTACATCAACACCATAGCCCCTCCGATGAAGTGTGAGTAGTTTACTTCAGACCTTCGGGTCCATAGCTAGTAGCTAGATGGCTTCTTCTCTCTTTTTGGATCTCAATACAATGTTCTCCCCCTCTCTCGTGGAGATCTATTCGATGTAATCTTCTTTTTGCGTTGTGTTTGTTGAGACCGATGAATTGTGGGTTTATGATCCAACTTATCTATGGAAAATATTTGATTCTTCTCTGAATTCTTTTATGTATGATTGAGTTATCTTTGCAAGTCTCTTCGAATTATCCGTTTGGTTTGGCCAACTAGATTGGTAGTTCTTGCAATGGGAGAAGTGCATGGCTTTGGGTTGAATCTTGCGGTGTCCTTACTCAGTGACAGAAAGAGTTGCAAGGCACGTATTGTATTGTTGCCATTGAGGATAACAAGATGGGGTATTTATCATATTGCATGAATTTATTCCTCTACATCATGTCATCTTGCTTAAGGCGTTACTCTGTTTTTAACTTAATACTCTAGATGCATGCTGGATAGCGGTCGATGAGTGGAGTAATAGTAGTAGATGCAGAATCGTTTCGGTCTACTTGTCACGGACGTGATGCCTATATACATGATCATACCTAGATAACCTCATAACCATGCTCGATTCTATCAATTGCTCAACAGTAATTTGTTCACCCACCGTAGAATACTTATGCTCTTGAGAGAAGCCACTAGTGAAACCTATGGCCCCCGGGTCTATTCTCATCATATCAATCTATATCACTTTATCTACTTGCTTTGTTTTTACTTTGCCTTTACTGTTTACTTTGAATCTATCTATTAAAAATACCAAAAATATTATCTCTATCAGATCTCACTCTCGTAAGTGACCGTGAAGGGATTGACAACCCCTAAGCATTGGTTGCGAGTTGCTATCGTGTTGTGCAGGTACAAGGGACTTGCGCGTGACCTCCTACTGGATTGATACCTTGGTTCTCAAAAATTGAGGGAAATACTTACGCTACTGTGCTGCATCATCCTCTCCTCTTCGAGGAGAACCAACGCAAGCTCAAGACGTAGCAGTCAACAGTCAACAGAGTTGACCCTAGACTGGTCAAATCTACTAAGTGGGGCCCCATGTCATAGAGACATTAGGTTAATTACCTAGTTAGGCCTAAATTAATTAAGTTAATTACCTAACTAATGATTTAACTAATTAATTTATGATTATTTATTATTTTTGTTTTAAAACATGGCAGTGAGGGGGGCCACTCGGCAGTGCCACAAGAAGCCAGCCAGGGCGGGCAAACGGGCGGGCGTGGGTGCCCGTCAAGGCTGAAGCCTGCCCGGGCGCGGGGTGATGAAGCCGGGCGCGGCGGGGCTCGCCATGGCGGAGCGGAGCGGCTGGGCGGTCGGAGGTATGCCAGCGAGGCGAAGGGGCGGCCAGTGGCGCGGCCCAGGGCCGGGGGCCTCGACCGCGGGCGGTGCAGGGGGGGCAATGAGCGGCACGGCAAGGGAGAGCAGGGCGAGTGGCACAGTAGCAGGAGCGCGCGGGGTTCGGGGGAGGACGAGGCCGAAGCGGGAAGCGAGAAGGGAAGGCGCACGCGTGCGCCACGATGGCGGGGTAGCAGCTTCTGCAGACGGAGAGCAAAGGCGCGGCAATGCAGGCGCGGAGGCAGGCGCGTCCGGGGAAGGTGGAGGATGGCGACGCAGCCGAGGACGACGAGCGCGGGAGGACACGGCGGCGGCGCTTGGGCGGCAGGCAGCAGGGGAAGCAACAACAGTTCCAGAGTAGCAGCAGCGCAGGCACGCAGAGGAGCTCGAGCTCCGGCCATGGCGGCCACGACTAGTGCAGACGACTACGATGACAGATCGAGAAACGAAAAAAAGGAATTGGCAGATGAGCTCACAGCGGGGCCGAAAGGGGTGATCGGGGACGACATGGGTGGCCAGAGATGTGCAGATCAAGCGGTGAGGTGCGGCGCCGTGGCGGGGGAAGAAGAGGCCGAAGACGAGCTTGACGAAGGCCTAGCGACGAGCTCGAGGGTGGAGGCTGTAAGTGCATCTAGTGCCCCTTGGTGATTTTGGTGTATTGAAGACTTATAGGTTAAGGGACTAATATGTTTGTGAGTGTACACAGGCTCTATAAGTCAATGAGGAGTTTGATATTTACAGTGAAAGTCGACCCCTAAAAATGAATGTCTTCGGCTGAAGACTTTGGTTCTCCTGAAGACATTGAAAGTGAAGAAATTGGCGTGACCTTGAAGTCTTCGATATTCATGCGAGGAATCTGAAGCGTGAAGACTTTTATTTTTATAGTTTCTTTTTCTTCTTCTTGAGTCATAGGAAACACTGTACTGTTAAAGGGGGTTGAGGTAATTCTAAGGAAACTAATTTCCAAGTGATGCTCATCTCAAAATCCTACACCTACCCAATCCTTCGAGTGAAGCCATTGAAAATCTCATATCAGTTCAGTCAATTTCTTCAGTGACAGAGACGAAGATCTTATGGTCTCTGAGAAATTTGTTCTGACTGAGGAGTTAGGAATTTGCCAGTGCGGATTGCCTACACAGTGAGGAACATGATAGCCCTGAGGAATTCGAACCTCAAGTCCGACCGTTGCCTTGCTACGCGCCAGCTGTCCGAAATATCCTACCACCTAATGGTCATATCAGACAAGGGCATTTATGTCTTATCATGTCGGGCTGCTCCCTAGGCTATAAATAGCCGCCCCTACAACCACTAGCTGGTTGGCTGCTCCGAGAGAAACTGACACTTGTCATTTGAGAGCATCCCATTCCTCCGAGGACTTTGAGCGAAAATCATCAAGTGAGGAAAACCCGAATCCCAAACCCAAACCTACAAACCCCAAAGTGATTGAGCATCACTGAAGAGATTGTTCCCGTGTGGAACCGATGCTTGTTACCTTTGAGGGTTGTGTATCCTCCAGACGGTCAGGCGTCATGGTCTGAGCATCCAAGAGGAATTGTGGATTGCCGAGTGACCAAGTCTGTGAAGGTTTGGAAGTCACCTGTGAAGACTTACCACTACTGTTGGGCGAGGTCTATGTGATCTTAGCTCATGGAGAATACGGTGAGGACTGTGTGTGCTCGAGTTTAAATACTCAGCCACTCCAACCAGACGTACAACTTTCATCGTAGTTGGAACTGGTCTACCAAATCATTATCTTCACCAAGCCTACTGGTTCTATTTCCTCAACCCTTTCATTTCCTCAGTTATGTGTTGATGCTCATTACTACTTGAAGACTTTGACTGAAGACTTTCTCTATTTTCTCAATCCTATTTCTTCAGTCTGTTTGTCTTCATCCTGCTTATCCTGTGTTTACGCTTTCTATACTCTGTGTTTGTCTTTCATTTCATCATGATGACTATGCTGTTGCTATGCTATGCTTATACCTGAGTACTTATTCCGCTGCAAGTAGTTCTTCATTTAGGAATTTCCTCACCCTGAATTTCTTCAGTGAAGAATTCATAAAAATTGCCTATTCACCCCCTCTAGTCGACGTAACGCACTTTCAATTGGTATCAGAGCAAGGTACTCCCTTGTTCTGTGTGATTTTGGTTTAACTGCCTGGAGTTTTGGTTATGTCGACTGCAGGTATGATCAAGGTCTTGGCTGGGTGTCCTACCTTTGATGGGACGGACCACCCCTATTGGAAGAACAAGATGCGTATGCATCTTGAGGCAATTGATAATGATCTCTAGTACGTTGTGGAAAATGGCGTTCCCTCAGTCACTCCGTCTCTGAATGCTACTGATGTGAAGAGATTCAAGCAACTCGATTCTCAAGCGAAGAATATCATATGTGGCCATCTGAGCAAAGGTTAGTACGACAGAGTGAGTGCACTGGGAACTGCTAAGCTGATTTGGGACATGCTGTCCAAGGTCAACGAAGGAGTCTCAACTCAACACGACTCCCGGGTTGATGTTCTTCGCAATCTCTTCAACCGCTTCAAAAGACTCGACAACGAAAATGTTCAGCAAACCTTCGATCGCCTCACCGACATCTCAAATGAGCTTCAAGCACTTGGTGCCACTGATATCACCGATCATGAGGTGGTGAAGAAATTGCTGAGATCTCTTGACTCCTCATTTGATACCCTTCCACTGATGATTCAAGAACGAGCTGATTACAAGTCACCTTGATCCCGCTGATATCCTCGAGAGGCGAAACACTCATGAGTTCCAGCTTGCTGAAAAGAGAGATCTCTATGGATCGAGCTATGGAAGATCACGTGCACTGAAGGCCAAGGCAGTATCTGAGTCCAAAGCTGAGGATTCTGGTAGCAGCCTTGGTGATCCTGAAGAATTGAGCCAGGAGCTAGCAATGCTCATGAGGAAATTCCAGAAGTTCTCTCGCCGTGGCCATTTTGGAAAGTCTTCAACAAATGATGATTCCTCGTCCCGTGACTACTGAAAGTACATGTAGTCCCCATATGTGGTTTTGGTAATTAAATGACAATCCTAATGGACTAATGTTTGCACTGAGATATACATTTGAAGGAAAGTTCCATTTCCAATGCATGAAGAATATTGGATGAATTGGTGGATGAAATCCATCAACATCTATATATGCATTGAGACTTGATAATGAATGAAAATTCCTATGAAGAAACAATGACATCAAGTTATATAGGAAGGTTTGTTCCATGGGTGATGCAAGAAGGATATTGAATGGATTCAGAATGAATGCCATATACATGTAGTTGTGCATCAAAATTAATCATGGAGCAAAGATCAAGGTTGACCAAGATGAAGATTGAAGATTGAATTCAAAGATGGTCAACACACGAGCGCAAATCATGTGCCACGTGAGATCTTGTGGTATGGTAAGAATTTGTCAACTGCGCTTTGTGTACTAACCCATACTATGTGTTGCCTATGTTTTTGAGAGGAGATTCTCATGGGCTCGCATCAAGAGAGAGATTTCAAGTGTCTATGAGAGGATGACATCAAGTGTTGATGATCATGGTTGACAAGGGAAAGTTCAAGATAACTATCCCGAAGGATTACATGCTTGAAGCTTGTGGATGATCACATGATGGACACATGAAGATAAATACAAAGCAAAGCTTCCCACATTGTGTATGGGGGAGCTACCTGAAGACTTCACCAATGTCTTGCCATTCAACTTGATCCAAGAAGAAACTTCAACGTCAAGCTCAAGTGAAAGGCTCGAGTCAAAGGTATTAGTTCCTTCGACGTTAGTGTTGTGGAGTGATGAACACCGAAGGAACACATACACTCAAGAATGGATTCTTGATAGCTATGTAGTGTAGACCTTTTATGATTCTTGAGTTATAGGGATCCCACACTATTAAGAGGGTATCAAAGGGGTTCGTGATAGATTGGCTCAAGTCAACATCTTCTCTACACAATTCCACTCATATCCTATATACCAAAGAAAATCCAAAGCCAAATAGGTTACCCAAATACATGATAAAACCTTTGAATATTTTGCATCCTCCATTTTGGTTCATCTTGGGTGGTTCTCTATGTGAGTCCTGGGTTTTTTTCATAGCTTCAAAACGAGCCCAAGATCATCAAAATCGGAGTCCGTATGTAAAAGTTGTGCCTGTTTCAGTATCTAGGCTGCAGCAGTTTGGTTTGGCCGGATCATCCGGGTCCTCTCCCATATCATCCGGGCTTTTCCCGGATCATCCGGGTTCCTGCGTGGATCATCCAGGTTATTCATAAAATTCATCACAGTAGCTTATTCCGCTAGCCGGATCATCCGGCTACCCACCCGGATCATCTGGGAATTGCCCGAATCATCCGGCTATGTCCCCGGACATCCGGGTATCTACTTCACCACATTGTATATTGACCTTCCCGGATCATCCGGGCATTGCCCGAATCATCCGGGTAAGCGTCCAGATCATCCGGGAATGTCAATAACTGCGGGAAACGGCTCTATTTTCTTTGGGGGTATAAATATCCCTCTCCCACTCCGGGGGAGGGTTGAGCACTTCATCCCAAATCGTCACAAGAACACAAGTGGCTCCCTCTCACTTCTCCTACACCAAATCTTAGATCCCGGAGAGATTAATGAGTGTTCTTGAGAGTTGTTCCAATCAAAAGATAGATCCTCTCCCTCTCCCTCTTGTGACCAAAGCAATTCGTGATTTGAGCAAGTCTTGAGCATTTCCCCCTTGATCTTGTTACTCTTGGAGGTTGGAGACTCCTAGGCGGTAGGAGTGCTCCGGTGAGGAATCAACTTGTGATTTGTCCCCCGGAAAGTTTGTGAAGGTTTGGAGGCCGCCTCAAGGTCTACCACTAGTGGTTGAGAATCGCCTTCGTGGTGATATCTCAAGGAGAATAGGGTGAGCCTTCATGGCGTTGGTGTGCCTTCGTGGTAACATCCACCTCTCTAACGGTGACTAGCTTCCCTCCAAGGAAGTGAACATCGGGATACATCCTCGTCTCCGTGTCTTCGGTTAATTCTAACCCTAGCCACTACTTGTGGTTTACTTTGGTCTCTTGACCTTGCATTCACTATATCTTGTTGTCCTCATTATATTGTGTTGGTTACCATATCGTAGAGATTATCTAGGCCAACACTTTATAGTCCGCAATTGATACTTGCTACTATTGTTCTATCGTGTGCTTAGTGTGAATTGCTAGCTTGTAACATTCATTTCCATATCTTGTGACATAACTTGTGTAAGCTTGTAGTGCTTACTTGAGTTTCATTGTATCATTCAATTCCATATATTGTGATACAATTGTGTAAGCCTGTATTGCTTACTTGTGGTTGTGTGTATTATTCATTTATATATCTTGTGATATACATTGAGTAAGTTTGTGTAACTTACTTGTGCTTACTCATATCCTCGTTGTTCTCATCTTGTTTATCCTAAGTTGTTGGTGCACTTAGTTAGCCTGGTATATTTAGGATTTGTGCTTGAAAAGTATCCTCTTCGTTTATTTCCGCATTAGGATATAGCCAAATCCGTATAAGATTTTAAAACGCCTATTCACCCCCCCTCTAGGCGACATCGTGGTCCTTTCAACTACAAAAAGAGAACTTTCCACAAATGCAAGAAACCTGGTCACTACATGTCTGATTGTCCTCTATGGGAAAAGGAATCAAAGAAGAAGAAGTACAAAGATGAAAATTCTGATGACTCAAAGAAGAAAAAGAAACCTTCAAAGTCTTCATCATCAAAATCCTCAAAGTCTTCATCTCACAAAAAGAGTAGTTCCAAGAAGGACCAGGCATGCATTGGCAAGGACATGGACTCTGAAGCGGAATCTGAGGATAATGTGGAAGAGGAGGAATTTGAGGAATCTGACTCTGGTGTGGCTAGCCTAGCCCTCGCTACTACTTACGTCAGCAAGTCCATCTTCAACACTCAAGAAAATGACTTCCCCAACTCTGCTGACTCGGGCAACGATGACTATGCTCCCACCTATTGTTTCATGGAAAAAGGTTCCAAGGTACTCAAACATTCCCCCTCCGACTCTAGTGAGGATGAATCTGATGACAATCTTAAGCCTAGCTATTAAAACTTGCAAAAATTGCTGTTAAACAACAAAAGGCTTTACAAAAGATTCAAAATCAACTAGACAAAAGTGATGACCTGTTGGGTGAGGAATTGAATCGAACTAAGACTCTGATTGATAATCTTCAGAGACTTCAAACTCGGTTTGACAACCTTCAAAATCATCATAACACTCTCTTATCTGATCATGAAAAGCTTTCTTATGAATTTCTTCAGAGAAAGCATGATCTTGAGAAGTTAAAAGTGAGTTATGAAGATCTTCAGAAGGAAAACGATTGATTGCTTGCTCAACAGATCATTTCCGCTCAGGAAGAATTTATTCCACCATGTCTTAAATGCATTGAGCGTGAATCTGCTAATTCATCACCTGAATGTTCAAATGCTTCTATTGCTGCAAATTCTTCAACTGTCTCTGTGGTTACAAATTCCTCATCTGAGGATACCACATGTATCATTGACGATAATGCAGGGCTGAAGGAATTGTATGTGACATGCATTTACAAAAGCCTCAAAGGGCATCCGACTCTATGTGATGTGCTCAAAAAGCAGATCCTGAACAGGAACCCTAGGAAAGAGGGTATTGCCTTTGAGAGGAAACTCAATGCTGATGGAACCCACTGAAAACCTGAGCAGTACCCCAAAAACTCATGGGTTGCTACGAAAGGACCTCCTGTAGATCCATGCACTTTATTTGGCTTTACTTATGATTCTTCATATTCCTATGATGAGTCATTTGACTCCAACTATAAACTGTTTAAGAATAAGAATGGTGAAGTATTTGCTCGATATGTTGGAACTAACTGCAGGAACGGTCCCCCTATGAAGAAAATCTGGGTTCCTAAAAGATGCCTTGAAAATCTTCAGCTGAATGTCATCATGACACCACCCATGAAGAATAGGAACCCCAGATCAAATTCTTCATATGGACCAAATTCTTCATATGAATCCAAGTCCTCATATGGACCAAATTCCTCACGCAGATCAAAATCCTCATATGAACATCGTCATGATAACACTTCTGTTTCGCAGGGAAAGTCTAAGGGTTATGAATATGTGTATTATTCTTCAAACCATTATGTTCATAAGTCCTCGAAGAATTTCTCTGCTTATTCATATGCTTATCCTAACCACTCTTCTGTGAAACAAAGTGCACTGGCTTCTATGCCATCATTTTCTTATGGAGCTCGCAGAATGATGAACTCTTTGCCACCCCTTCAGATCTAGGTGGTGAAGAAAAAGAACTAATCTCTTATGCAGGGTCAGGTCTCCAGACGAACTTACTCGTCTGAAGAATTTGCTGGAGACCTGAATACGCTTGAAAGGATGCAAGATAATCATGAAGAAATGAATCATTCATTTCTCACGTCCTCATTTTGCTATATCTGTTACTGTTGATGAAATTGATATCATATTCTTCACTGATGAAGTATATGGGTTCATAAGTTGCACTAATTCATCTGTAGGATGAACAACCCAAAGCTACTGAGTGGGTTCTCGACAGTGGATGTACAAATCACAATGAGTGGTGACAGGAGCTTGTTGATGGACACTGATTTGTCACCATCTCATCTGAAGCATATCACCTACGCTGACAAAGGCAAAAGCAAGGTATTGGGTCTGGGTAAGGTTGCAATTTCAAAGGATAAACACATGGACAAAGTCATGCTTGTTGAGTCCTTAGGATTCAATCTTATGTCTGTCTCAATGCTTTGTGATCTTGATATTGTTCTTGTCTTTGGCAAATTTCGCTGCCTTGTGCTAATGGAATTTGACAACTCCAAAGTCTTCGAAGGCTTTAGGAAAGGAGACTTGTATATTGTTGATTTCTCTGCAGGACCACAGCCTGCCACATGTCTACATGCAAAAGCTTCAGAATGTTGGTTATGGCATCGACGACTTGGTCATGCTAGGATGAGGAACTTGCATACACTCGCGAAGAAGAAGCACATCATTGGCATCAAGGGTGTCAAATTCCTCAAAGATCATATTTGTGGGGCTTGCAAGGCTAGAAAGATCACCAGAGCCAAGCATCCCACAAAGACTATCATGACCACTTCTCGTCCCTTTGAATTACTTCATATGGATCTATTTGGCCCTACTCATTGTGCCGCGTTCACTAGTTCTGCATCTTTATATGGCTTTGTCATAGTTGATGACTACTCTCGTTACACATGGGTGCATATCGTCACTTACAAAAATGAAGTGTAGGAAGTCTTCAGACGATTTTCCTCAAGGGCTTCCACTAACTTCTGCGTGAAGATCAAGCATATCAGGAGTGATAATGGAACCAAGTTCAAGAACACTAGCCTCGATGAATATCTCGATATGCTTGGTATTACTCACAAATTGTCTGCTCCTTATACTCCTCAGCAAAATAGCATCGTGGAGCGCAAGAACAAGACTCTTGTTGAGATGGCCCACACTATGCTTGATGAATACAAGACACCTGAGCGCTTCTGGCCTGAAGCAATTGATACTGCGTGCCACATCATCAACAGGGTATATCTTCACAAATTCTTCAAAAAGACCTCATATGAACTCCTCACTGACAAGAAACCCAATGTAAGTTATTTCAAAGTCTTCAGTGCCAAATGCTGGATTGATCCTCACCATCACTCTAAATTTGCACCGAAAGCACATGAGGGTTTTATGCTTGGTTATGAAAAGGACTCGCACACCTACATAGTCTTCAACATCAATCATCACAAGGTTGTTGAAACTATAGATGTGCGGTTCGCTGAAACTAATGGCTCGCAAAGAGAGAACCTACCTCCTGTGCTAGATGAAATGTCACCTGAGGAATCCATAAAGTTCAAAGCTACTGAGGATGTCATCCCTACTGAAGAATCTACTGAAGAAGTCATTCCTGATCGTGAAGAAAATCATGCTGGTGCTACTGAAGAAACTGGTTCTGAAGAAACTGCTGGGCCTAAGCAAAGTCGTCAACCCGCACATCCTCGCATTGCAAACGAAGTGCAAGTCGAGAAGATCATCGATGACATTCGTGCACCAGGTCCCCTCACGCGCTCAAAAGCTTCACATTTATCTAACTTTTGTGGGCATTTTGCCTTTGTCTCAATCACAGAGCCCACTAAAGTAGATGAAGCATTCATGGAATCTGAGTGGATTCAAGCCATGCAAGATGAATTGCATCAATTCGAGCTCAACAATGTGTGGGAGCTTGTCAAGCGACCAGACCCACGCAAGCACAACATCATCGGTACCAAATGGATCTACCACAACAAACAAGACTAAAATGGCCTCGTGGTGAGGAATAAGGCTCGTCTTATAGCTCAAGGCTACACACAAGTTGAAGGAATTGATTTCGATGAAACTTTTGCACCTGTTGCTAGACTTGAGGCTATTCGCATATTGCTTGCTTATGCTAACCATCATAATATCATCTTACAACAAATGGATGTGAAAAGTGCATTCCTCAATGGTAAGCTTGAGGAAGAAGTATATGTTGCTCAACCACCGGGTTTTGAGGATCCAAAATTTCCAGATCACGTCTACATACTCAACAAGGCCCTCTATGGCCTCAAGCAAGCACCTCGGGCGTGGTATGACACACTGAAGGAATTCCTCATGAAGAAAGGCTTCAAACCCGGTTCACTTGACCTAACTCTTTTCACCAAATCATGCGACGATGAATTATTCCTGTGCCAAATATATGTTGATGATATCATCTTTGGCTGTACTAACCAACATTACAGTGATGAATTTGCCTATATGATGAGTGAAGAATATCAAATGTCTTATGATGGGAGAATTGAAATTCTTCTTAGGTCTTCAGATTCGTCAAGAATGCAATGGCATATTCATATCTCAGGAGAAATACCTCAAGGATGTGTTGAGGAAATTCGGCATGCAAGATTGCAAAGGCGTCAAAATTCCTATGCCCACAAATGGCCATCTATGCACTGATGAAAATGGTAAAGACTTCGATCAAAAGGTATACTACTCCATGATTGGCTCTTTATTGTACCTATGTGCATCTAGGCCGGATATTATGCTTAGTGTTTGCATGTGTGCCCGATTTCAAGCTACACCGAAGGAATCACACCATAAGGCTGTGAAGCATATTCTTCGATATCTAGCTCACACACCAACACTTGGATTATGGTATCCCAAGGGCTCTTCCTTTGATCTCATTGGATATTCAGACTCTGACTATGCTGGCGATCAGGTGGACCGCAAGTCAACGTTAGGCACATGTCATTTCCTCGGACGATCCTTGGTATGTTGGTCCTCGAAGAAATAGAACCACATATCACTCTCCACTGCAGAAGTTGAGTATATTGCTGCTGGATCGTGCTGTGCTCAATTATTATGGATGAAGCAAACACTCAAGGACTATGGCAACAACGTGAAGAATATGCCTCTCTACTGCGACAATGAGAGTGCTATCAAGATTGCTCACAACCCAGTTCAGCACTTGAGGACAAAGCACATCCAGATTCGTCATCATTTTCTTCGTGACCATGTGTTGAAGGGCGATGTCTCCATTGACCACGCAAGTACTGAAGACCAGCTGGCCGATATCTTCACAAAGCCCTTGGATGAGAAGAGATTTAGCAAGTTGCGGTGTGAGCTAAATATCCTAGAATCTTTGAATGTTCTTTGAAAATGACACTGTCGGTGTCAAAACCGGCGGATCTCGGGTAGGGGGTCCCGAACTGTGCGTCTAGGAGGATGGTAACAGGAGACAAGGGACACGATGTTTTTACCCAAGTTCGGGCCCTCTCGATGGAGGTAAAACCCTACTCCTGCTTGATTGATATTGATGATATGGGTAGTACAAGAGTGGATCTACCACGAGATCAAGGAGGCTAAACCCTAGAAGCTAGCCTATGGTATGATTGTTGTAATGGTTGGTCGTCCTACGGACTAAACCCTCCGGTTTATATAGACAACGGAGAGGGCTAGGGTTACACAGAGTCGGTTACAATGGTAGGAGATCTACATATCCGTATCGCCAAGCTTGCCTTCCACGCCAAGGAAAGTCCCATCCGGACACGGGACGAAGTCTTCAATCTTGTATCTTCATAGTCTTGGAGCCCGGCCGATGATGATAGTCCGGCTATCCGGACACCCCCTAGTCCAGGACTCCCTCAGTAGCCCCTGAACCAGGCTTCAATGACGATGAGTCCGGCGCGCATATTGTTCGGCATTGCAAGGCGGGTTCCTCCTCCGAATAATTCATAGAAGATTGTGAACACCAGGACAGTGTCCGGCTCTGCAAAATAAATTCCACATTCCACTGTAGAGAGAATAATATGTACACAAGTTCAATCTGCTGACGTATTTTGTGGCATGTCGTCATGCCACTACCAAGCCTTCACTTGAATCATTTTTTATTATACCACCTCAGCGCGTTTAGCGAAGCGGTTTCCTTGGCACGTCTTGTCGAAGCAGAGATCGTGTTCCCCTTATTCCGGGATTCCCATCAATACGGACATGGGTAAGCCAACCGCGCCATTGATGGTGGCGCTTGGGTGATAAGCGAGTTTTACCAGGCCGGTGGGGACGCATAGTCTTCGTCCGCCCATATATAAGGGGATAAGGATCCACCTTTTTACCTACGCCTTCTTCCTCCTTTGCTTATCCATCTCCGCGCACCCGAGCTCCAGCGCCCAAGTTCGCACATCTCGCCTCAACCTCCTCCAGCCATGTCTGGAGCGGGAGGCAAGTGGTTGGCCTCCTCTGTCACGGAGGGGCACATCGAAAAACTGCGCGGCGCCGGATACCTGTCCAGCGACATCGCGCACCGGCTGCCCGACAAGGGGCAGCTCGTCCCCACCCCCAGGCCCCATGAGAGGGTTGTATTCCTTCCCCACTTCCTCCGCGGACTGGGCTTCCCACTTCATCCCTTCGTCCGGGGGCTCATGTACTACTACGGCCTGGACTTCCACGATCTGGCGCCAAACTTCATCCTCAACATCTCGGTGTTTATCGCCGTGTGCGAGGCCTTCCTCTGCATCCAGCCCCACTTCGGCTTGTGGCTCAAGACCTTCAATGTCAAGCCTAAGGTAGTGAAGGGCGTCCAAGCGGAGTGCGGAGGCGCCATGGTGGGCAAAATGCCCAACGTCACCTGGCTCGAGGGGGCCTTCGTGGAGTCCATCAAGGGGTGGCAATCGGGGTGGTTCTACATCACCGAGCCACGTGACCCTAAATGGGCAGCAGCCCCCGAGTTCAGATCTGGTATCCCCATGCAGCTCACCTCCTGGAAAGAGAAGGGCTTTCTATGGGGCAGTTCGGAGGAGCTGACAGGACTCCAGTCCTATCTCCAGACCTTGGTGAACAAGAAGCTTAGGCTTGTCAATGTGATCCAGGTCATGCTCGTCCGCCGGATTCTCCCCTGCCAACAGCGGGCCTTCAATCTGTGGGAGTTCAATCCGGCATAGCACCGGACTCTGAGCGGGCTCTTCGACATGACGTACGAAGCCGTCTGGAGGGTGCTATTCAAGGGCGGAGAAGCCCCCGCGTCCGCGACTGAAGATCGCGGATTCAGCACCAAGCGCCCGACCGGTGTGGTAAGATATGTTATCCTTTATGGGACATTTATTTTCTTTCATAGTTTGACTCTATGTGGGATCTAAAACTCCCAATGCCTTTAACATGACTGGCAGAGGACGTCTAGACAGGTAGACTGTCCGGCTCCCCTTCCCGAAGACCCAGCGGACGCCCGTTTAACGGGGCTGCTGGTCCCGACACTTTATGTGGTGCCGGAGAAGAAGGCCAAGAAGAAGGCCACGGGAACCCGAAGGAGTTCCCGGCGCCAGGTGATATCGGACTCATCGTCCGATGGCTCCGAGGCGGACTCCTCCCCCGAAGACGAGGAGGAGAAAGAAGACTCTCCCCAAGAGGGGGGGAGAGAGGAAGAGGAAGGCTTCCCCAACGGGGGAGGCCGAAGGGTCCAAGAGGGGAAGGACCCTTCCCCCGGACAGCTCCACCAACGCCAACGTTGGCGACGAAGAGTGGCCCTCAATGGCCAGGCCTCCGGCAAGATCGTAAGTATCCGAATTCCTGAATGATTTATAATTTCTCTTTTGTGTCACATAGTGTCCTTCTAATGCCGCACACTACCTGTAGTCTGGCCGATGATGATCTTCTCGCTTCATCAAGCGGGTCATTGGCTCCGTCGGATGTAGATTCCATCCCGACCACCTCCACCCCTCGTGACGCTGAGGACGCCGAGGTGGGATCCCACGAGGGGACCCGCCAGGAGGGGGAGGCCCCGGAGGTGCCACAAGGCAGCCTCTCGGACTTTGCGCCGGACTCCGTGCCGGAACCCGCAGTGGTTCCAGAGTCCGGCAGGTGGCCCCTTTGTAAGAAGGGCAAGACCGTGACACCGGCAGCCTCCGTCCAACCGGAGGCGCCGGACAACTTGTTGGAGGCGCTCAACGGCGCTTCCATCAAGGAAGAACACCGCACTATCATGAGTGCGGTGATTCAGAAGGTTCAGCTCGCCAAGAGCGGGCTGACCGAAGCCTGCAGCAGCCTTCTAACAGGCTTTGAGGTAAGAAGTTTTTAAAACATGTAATGTAATACCGCATAGACAGTAGCCCCTGATGCTCAGTTCGGTGTTCGGAAAGAAAAGCCGGACTGAGGATCTAAAAACATATACGCAGGAGTTCTAAAAATTATGTCAATATGGGTTTGCAGGCTGCGCTGCTGACCTCTGCCGCACTGTCTGCGGAGGTCGGTGCTTTGAAGCAGAACCTCGAGCGGTCCGGGAACGAGCTCGGCCTTGCCAAGAAGCAGCTCGAGGACAAAGAAGTTGAGTAACACCGTAATAAATTTGTACCTTACAGAAAAGGATTTTGGTTGCAATAGAAATAACAAGGATAACTTGGGCACTGCAGGGGCCACGAACAAGGTGGCAACCTTGAAGGAGGCCGTGTCCGCGGCCGAACGCAATGCGGCCGCGGAACGAGCAGAGCGAGAGAAGCAGGAGGCGCGGGTGGCGGAGGTGCGGCAAGAGCTCCAGGCTCTCATGGAAAAACATGAGAGTTTGGAGCGCGACTCGAAGACTCGAGAGTCCGAGCTTGCCTCGGCTCTTGAGAGTGCAAAAGCCACTAAGGCCGAGGCCCATAAGGCCCTTCAGGAGATGGAGGCGGTGAAGAAAATAGCGGCGGGTAAGGCATTTTTCATGCAAAGCAAGCATGTCAATGTGAATTACCTGTTACTTACCCGAATTCGGAGCTCTCTAGGAGCGTTTGCAGATCTGCCTCACAGCGTGTCCGATGCCGCCGCATTCTACCGGCCCGAGGAGGGGAGCTCAACGGAGAAGGTCTTCTGGTCTTAGTACACTGAGGCCGGACATCCGGTGCCCCTTAGCGACCAGCTGAAGCAGCTGGTCGAGCTCCACAAGGTAGCCGAGCAGGCCATGAAGGGCCTCATAGTACGGGTTTGGCCTGAAGAGGCCATGCCTGGGAGCTACTTCGGCATGGTGCGGCGGCTGGTGGATGCGTGTCCATGGGTGGAAGTCATCAAGCGCTCCGCCTGCATTGAAGGTGCCCTTCGGGCCCTTGCCCGCGCAAAGGTGCACTGGGGCAGGCTGGATGCTAAGAAGCTTATAACGGACGCACCGCCAGCGGGCAAGGAGTATCGTACGCCCGAGATGTACTATAAGAGTGTCCTGAAAGGTGCCTGCAAGATTGCGGATGAGTGCCCCAAAGATGTAATTATTGAGTAAACTCGCAATGTGTTATCCTGTGCGCTGAAAACTTTGTTCATATGCGCTAAGCAACGCTTATTGATTTAAAATATTACCTTCTGTGCGGCCGTTTATTAAATCTGAGAGATGGCAAGTCGTCGGCTTCAGCCCCCATGCCACGAGTGCTGGGGTGTTCGGGATAAACTTGAGCACTCTTGTTCCCACTTTTGGGTCCATCTAGGGAGGCGCTCAACACAACGAACAAGGCAACCAGACTTATAATGCTTGAACACTCTCACTTAGCCATAGAATTCTATAATTTTAAATTTCGGCGAAGCCCCTAGTATTCGGAAGACCGAGTTCAGGGCGCTATCCACGCCTGGGCCGGACACTATCCGGTTCCTCGCTCTAAGCGGCATAAGTCTTTAGGGACTCGAAAGGACCTCTCGAACAGCGACCAGCTCTCGCCTTATCATGACAGTCAGTTTTAGCTTTCTCCATTGACGCGCTCGCCTAGCTCAACCGGGGCGCAATCGCAGTGGTTCTCCCAGTGCTACCTTAGCCGATGGAACGGAACGTAAGGTACCAAAACATGGGAGCCGGGCAAACCCAACTATTGACCCAAGACATGATTCGGAGCCGATGCATATAGTGCTATAAGTTCGGGGTGCCACACTTGTGAAAGTGTTCGGACTTATCACACCATAATGCGGGGAACATAAGCCCCTGGTGTATTCGGCCGTACCAAAGTGTACGGGTGCAAGATGTCATAAATGAACATATATAAGAAAAGGAATGCAATTATAAGCGAAAAGTGATGCATTGTTTATTCAAGGAATTCTGCCATGAGTGCAGAACGATACAAATAGTGCGGTAAGCATGGGATTGGACTATTTAAACATGTCCCCCTCCAGGGGTAGGCTGCGGACTGGTGTATTTAACAAATTTAATGCTCATAATGGAGACCACCTGAGTGTTCGTCGCAGCCTTTGTCCTTCCCTGGCTGTTGCATCGTGAGTTCGGCAGGTTCGCCGCCGGACAGGGCCTCTGGTGAACGGAGTCCTGTGGATAAAAAGAAGAAAAATGAAAATAAAAAGAGCGACACACTTGGGAGCCCCTGGTGTGGTTGAGCCGCATTCTGGGCTTGTAGTGGTCGTGCCCCTCCCCCTATGCCCATGGTATTTCCAGAGCGTAATGATGTACGCGGAGAGCTGGTCTTGCAATCATGCAAGGGCTGGGGTTGGGTCCGCATTGCTACGCGTGCTCGGAACGTGCCAGGTGGTCTTGATTGATGTTACTCCGGGCGCGTTTGGTCGTGTCCGGTCGTTTAACGGTCGGACTCGAAAATTGCCTTAAAAGGCTGCTCTGTACTTCTGCCGCGAGAGCCGCTGTGTGTTCCTCCGTTCGGAGGGAGCGTTCAGTATTTCCGTTGACCGTGATGACTCCACGAGGGCCTGGCATCTTGTGCTTAAGGTATGCATAATGCGGCACCGAGTTGAACTTTGCAAACGCGGTTCGTCCGAGCAGAGCGTGATAGCCACTGCGGAACGGGACTATGTCGAAGATTAACTCCTCGCTTCGGGAATTATCCGGGGATCCGAAGACCACTTCCAGTGTGACTGAGCCTGTACAATTGGCCTCAACACCTGGTATGACGCCTTTGAAGGTCGTCTTTGTAGGTTTAATCCTTGAGGGGTCTATGCCCATCTTGCGCACTGTATCCTGATAAAGAAGGTTCAGGCTGCTGCCGCCGTCCATCAGGACTCTAGTGAGGTGAAATCCATCGACGATTGGGTCTAAAACTAATGCGGCGAATCCGCCATGGCGGATACTGGTGGGGTGGTCCCTTCGATCAAAAGTGATCGAGCAAGAGGACCATGGATTGACTGGCTCCATCGCATATATGTCCCTAAGTGCACGCTTCCGCTCCCTCTTGGGTATATGGGTTGCGTATATCATGTTTACCGTCCGCACTTGTGGGGGGAAACCCTTCTGTCCTCTACTGTTCGGTGGCCGGGTCTCCTCCTCGTCATCGCTATGTAGCCCCTTGTCATTGTTTTTGGCAATTAACTTGCCTGCCTGCTTGAATACCCAACAATCCCTGTTGGTGTGGTTGGCTGGCTTTTCACGGGTGCCATGTATCTGGCAAGAGCGGTCGAGTATTCGGTCCAAATTGGACGGCCCCAGAGTGGTTCTTTTGAATGGCTTCTTCCGCTGACCGGGTTTAGAGCCTCTGAATCCGGCGTTGACTGCCGTATCCTCATTGTTATCGCCGTTAATGTGGCATTTGTTTTTGTTTCGACGCGACCTGCCATTGTGGTCCTTAGTATCCGGACTACCAGCATTTTTGCTGAGGTTGTTGTTGCGGGCTAGCCAGCTGTCCTCCCCCGCATAGAAGCGGGTCATGAGTGATGTGAGGGCTGCCATGGATTTCGGCTTTTCCTGTCCTAGGTGCCGGGCCAGCCACTCGTCGCGGATGTTATGTTTGAAGGCTGCAAGGGCCTCTACATCCGGACAGTCGACGATTTGATTTTTCTTTGTTAAGAACCGTGTCCAGAATTGTCTGGCCGATTCATCTGGCTGCTGAATTATGTGGCTTAGGTCATCGGCGTCTGGTGGTCGCACGTATGTGCCCTGGAAGTTGTCGAGGAATGCGGCTTCCAGGTCCTCCCAACACCCAATTGACTCTGCGGGCAAGCTGTTAAGCCAATGCCGAGCTAGTCCTTTAAGCTTGAGTGGGAGATATTTGATGGCGTGGAGATCATCGCCGCGGGCCATGCGGATATGAAGGAGATAATCTTCGATCCAAACCGCGGGGTCTGTTGTGCCATCATAGGATTCAATGTTCATGGGTTTGAACCCTTTAGGGATTTGATGATCCATTACTTCGTCTGTGAATCATAGTGGGTGTGCGGCGCCTCTATATTGAGCAATATCACGACGTAGCTCAAGAGAGCGTTGTCTGCTGTGTTCGGCCCGGCCGGAGTTGCTGTATCCGGCGCGATGGTAGTCGTCGTGGGTCGTGGGGCGCCCACGTGATCCATAGATAGATCTGGATTTTCTTGCCTTGTCCTCCAATATGTCTTGCAAGTCCGGCGCATTCCCCCGTGGCTTCGTACTTTTTGAGCGGTGCCGGGGTACGGTCCTGGTGGAGGGCCTAGATGCCTCTCTGTCGCGGCCACGAGGTGGTCGGTCTGCCGTATTATGTGCTGGTGATGAAGGTTTATATGCCTGCTCCTCTAATTGGGGGAGCAACTTGCGTTTTGGGTAACTTTTGGAGGGGCGTTCTAGTTCATACTCTTCGGCCGCCAGGACTTCAGTCCATCTGTCGGCTAGCAGATCTTGATCAGCTTGAAGCTGTTGCTGCTTTTTCTTTAGGCTATTTGCCGTGGCCATTAGCCTGCGTTTAAAACGCTCTTGTTCGACGGGATCCTCAGGCACGACGAATTCGTCGTCGTCGAGGCTTGCCTCGTCTCCGGAGGGAGGTATGTAATTATCATCCTCGACCTCTTCGTCTGCCGCTCTTTCGTGAGGGCTGGCTTCTGCATCCTCCTGCGCTGAATCTTGCTGGAGGGGGTTGTCTTCGGCACTCTCTGGGGTGTTATTATCTCCGGTGCCGGAATCTCCATTCTTGCTGTGGCGGGATTTAGAGCGGCGCCGCTGATGTCGGCGCTTGGGTTGTTTCTTAGGGGAATCTGCCTCCGCTGCTTCTTCGCCGTCCCCATCCTTTGGGGTGTCCACCATGTATATGTCGTATGACGGGGTGGTCTTCCAGTGCCCTATAGGCGCTGGTTCTTGATCGTCTCCGGCATCGTCGTCCATACCGTCGATGTCTTCGGAGTCGTAGTCTAGCATGTCGGTTAGATCGTCGATAGTGGCTATAAAGTGGGTGGTGGGTGGGTTTTGAATTTCTTCGTCATCCGCATCCCAACCATCCTGACCGCAGTCCGGCCAGGGCTCTCCTGATAGCGAGAGATGCTTTAGCGAATTTAGGATGTCGCCAAAGGGTGAGTGCTGAAAGATGTCCGCGGCGGTGAACTCCATGATCGGCACCCAATCGGATTCGATTGGCCGGGGCGCAGGAGGCTCGGAGTCCGGCAAGGAGTCCGGCACCTTGGAGTCACGAGCTTTATAAGGGACAAGGTCAGTATTCGGCTCCATCGCCGTAGAGATTGCAGCTCCCGAGGCGGTGTCCAGCCACCTGTCCTCAATCTGCGCGGTCTGCTCCAAACTATGGGTCAAAGCGGACTCGTGTGCGGCCTCCAGGGCACTGTCCGGCTGCAGAGCTACATCATGCCCATCGTGACAGTGCGGCACGCTCGGCTGTGGCTCGAATCCGTCGAAGACCAAATCTCCGCGGATGTTAACCGTGAAGCCTAGGCTTCCAAATCTGACCTTATGGCCAGGGGCGTAGCTTTCGATCTGCTCCAGATGGCCAAGTGAATTGGCCCGCAGTGCAAAGCCGCCGAACACGAAGATCTGTCCGGGGAGAAAATTCTCACCCTGGACTGCGTTGTTGTTGATTGGAGAAGCCATCAAGCCTATCGGTGACGACACAGAGGAACTCTCAATGAAAGCACCAATGCCGGTGTCAAAACCGGCGGATCTCGGGTAGGGGGTCCCGAACTGTGCGTCTAGGCGGATGGTAACAGGAGACAAGGGACACGATGTTTTTACCCAGGTTCGGGCCCTCTCGATGGAGGTAAAACCCTACTCCTGCTTGATTGATATTGATGATATGGGTAGTACAAGAGTGGATCTACCACGAGATCAAGGAGGCTAAACCCTGGAAGCTAGCCTATGGTATGATTGTTGTAATGGTTGGTCGTCCTACGGACTAAAACCCTCCGGTTTATATAGACACCGGAGAGGGCTAGGGTTACACAGAGTCCGTTACAATGGTAGGAGATCTACATATCCGTATCGCCAAGCTTGCCTTCCATGCCAAGGAAAGTCCCATCCGGACACGGGACGAAGTCTTCAATCTTGTATCTTCATAGTCTTGGAGCCTGGCCGATGATGATAGTCCGCCTATCCGGACACCCCCTAGTCCAGGACTCCCTCAGACACACATCCTAACACTTATGCTGACTTGATGACTTAGATGTGCAACACATGAAGTAACAGTTTTCTTCAATCAATGAAGACTAACCCTCTAAGTGTGAATAAATTAATGAAGAAATTGATTCTCAGAACCCTACGAGAATTGTACGCGGTGTCTGAAATTAGCTTTCTTATACGGTGGGTCACGCCACCTACCAAAGTTGAAAATCTTCAATTTGAGTTTTTCTTCATTTTTGAAATTCTCAGTTTTTCAAAATCTTCAACTTTGCATTGTCTTCACTCTTTCCGTCGTTGTTCTTCATTTGACTATATATATATATATATATATATATATATATATATATATATATGAGTTTATGTCCTCTACAGCATTCACTTATTGCTAATTCTTCAAGTTGATTTTTCTGCTAAGTGAATGTGATCGGACCCTTCCCCCTTCTATGCTAAACTCAACCCAGTCTGTTCACAAATTCTTCATGTGTGTTCTATTTGAAACTCGTTCAAATTCTTCAATGTGTCCTTGTCAGCTGAAGAAATTGCGAACGACACTTTAAAATATTCTTATCTGAAATTTTCGGCTTTTGCCACTCAAACCGTTACGCATTCCATCTATTCACCCACGATCTCACACGATCTCCACCTCTCAGTACGTGGGTGACACATGTCGCGCGAATGAGAAGGGTCAGGGGCACGTTCGTCCAAATTCTTTGGGCAAACAGTTTTTCACATCAGCTATAAATACCCCCTTCCCTTCCTCATTTCACTTTTACTCCGCTCGACCTCATTCCCTCGCTCGAGCTTCTCAAACCCTAGTGCTGCCGCTAACTCCATCGTCGTTGGTGAGGAAGAGCTTCACTGCCTCGACCTCATCGCCGTCGTACTCGCGCCGACCGCATAAATCTTCGCTCCGCCGCGCCGTAGACGTCTTCCTTCGCCAAGTTAGGGCCTGGAAGATCCGAGCCGACGAACTTCCAAATCTACTCTTATAGTTCGTCGTGTTCTTCATCAAGGGTAATCAAAAGTTACTTTTACCGCATTTATTCTACCGATGATTTTCATCAAATCTTCAAAAGGTGTTTATCCTTCAACTCCACACTCTAAACACCTAGCACAAAATATTCAGTTCTTGATCCATTTCTCTAAGTGATGTTTTTTCTTCATGATTCCTCAATTGTGTGAATCTCATGATCCGCACAACTCTGGAACCTAAGACAAAGAACGCTTAGTGAAATTCTTCAAGACAAATCGGGTCAATTTCCTCAAACTTGTTCAATTTACAAAACCTTCTGAGAACGCATATGACCTCTCCAAATTCTTCGCACCTATATTCTGTTCACAGGTACACATGTCTGCTGCCGAATCACTAGGTTCTCATCAACTTAACCATTTGCAGCGTTCCTCGAAGAAAAGCTGCATACTTCTTTAGAGAACTCGATTGTGCAGATTCCTCAACTGAAGAAAATGGTAGATGGAAAAAGGCCTCAGAAAGGAGGAAAGAAGCTTGAGGTTAATACTGCTTTTGAGATCCCTACAGATATCGATGCAGGGTACTGCACGCCTGATGAGGCAACTCATGGCAAGGAAATGAAGAATGAGCGCAAAGTGCGCATTCAAAGGATAGAAAGAAGATGGGCAAGAGAGTGGAGGGAGTATAGATATGTCACTCCCAAATACATGAAGAAATTCGCTCTCAACCCTCCCTGCGCAAGACCTCCTCTGGCACCTGGCCAATTGGCTGACCCAACAAGCCTTAAACATGCTGAGGATTATGCTGATGAGTGGGCCAGGCGGCAAGCTAAGCTGGCTAAGTAGACCAAAGAAGCAGTGAAGAAATTCAATGAGGATTCTGCTGCTGCCGCTGCTGCTGCTGAGGCTTCTTCAAGCAAGAAGGCTATGCCAAAGAAGCCAGGCAAGACATCACCTTCCTCAGCAATGCCCTCACGGCCTTGTTCTTCGTCAATGCCCTCATGGACAATCTCCACAATGCCACCAAGGCAATTTCCTCAAGCTGCCCCAGTTCCTCAAGCTGCTCAAATTCCTCAGGTTTCAAAACCCTCAACTCCTCTGGCAAAGTCCTCAGCACCTGTGCATCTTGCCACGTGCCAAAGGACCACTGGCATATCAATTGCCTCAGGAGCTTCAACAAGTTCTTCTGCTCACCCTTCATCAACCGGTCCCACTCTGCTGAAGACCAAGGCCACTGCTGGACGAGGCACTAGACCAAGTCCTCACAAGAAGCAAGTGGTCTTTCAAACTAAGTCTAATGATGAAGCTGATGATGATGAATTAGCTGATATCATCATGGACAGACAGCAGCGGGCCGCTAGAGCCAAAGGGAGTGCTGTGCCCCTTCTAATCGATCCGAAGAAAATGCTCGATTTCATCGATCTATGGCACAAGGATCCCAATGCTGCAATTCCAGAGTTGGGCCTCACTCCTGGACAAAGTCATGTGGTGACGGTGTTCATTGCTAAAGAAAAGTGGAAGTATGACCAAGCCAGAGTGGCTAAGAAAGCGCTGTACAAGAAGCAGCGCTACCTAAAGGACAATGTCCTCAGCCTTTCACCTGAGTAGCTCATTACACTGCAAGCTGAAATCAAAAAGCTCAGTGAAGAATTCAGTGCCTACAAAGCTGAATGGCAGGGTGCCAAAGTCAAATTCTTCAAGCTGACGAAGAAATTCAGTTCAAGTGTTGCTGCCCCTGTGCACATTGACGTCACTTAGGCTGAAGCATCTGCTCAAGCCACTGAAGGAATTGCTAGCACCGCTGATGAAAATCAGGCTGCTGATGAAACTGCCAGCACCAGGGCTGCTGAAGAAATTCCAGCCGCTGAAAAAACTGCCAGGGCAACCAATAGTGTTGTGCACGAAGAACCTGCCAGGCCAGCTGGACACCTTGTTGTTGCGCCTGAAGAAACTACTCAAAATAGGGCAACTGCATTAGTTGGGCCTGAAGAAATTGATCCAACTACCACTGCTCCGCCTGCACCAACTCCAAGCCCAGTTCTTCCTTCTGCTCTGGAAATGAAGAAAACCAAAGCTGCGGAGCGTGCTGCTTTGAAGAAGAGGAAAGCATCAGCTGCCACAGAATATTCGGCCCCCAAGAAGGCGAAGATTTTGACATGTTCAATGGACAATCCCATTGATGTTGTTCCTCTTGCAAGTATGCCATCAAAGGAACTTGTTCCTTATGGTGAAGAATATCAGATTCCTAAAGAATCTGCTGAAGAAGATCCCTCTGCTGCTTCCACAGAGCAGATGGATGAAGAAATTGAAGTTGAGGCTTTCACTTCAACTCCTTAGGTATCATCGCCATTGCCTCAGTTTACTGCTGAAGAGGACGGCGTTAAAGAAATGGAAGTGGATGAGGATGTGGACAATGGTTGCACCACTCCAGTGATGAACGATGATTTTTGGGATAGCCAACACCCCAACTCTCCTCTGTTCACACCAATTCAACAAATTCCTCAGTCCCCAGCTCCAACTGAAGTTCAAATGGGCTCCGAAGAAATTCATGCTACCCCTTCCATTCCTGAATACATTCCAGACACTAGTGCTGATGAAAACACTGCTGAAGAAATGGAGGCCCAGGCTGCTACTGAAGCAAAAGATATTCCTTAGCCCGCGGATCCAGAAATTGACATTCCAGAAGTTATTCTTCAGTTACTGACACTCCTCAGCCTCAGCCGAAGAATCCATTCTCCAAAACTCCGAAGTTCAAGGCTGATGCCTTCTTCAATGAGCATGTATTCTTCACTAACTATAATCCATATGACTCTGCTCGTCTGAGGAGGAAGCACTTCTGGACTGCCAGCCAAGCAAATTTCTATTCTTCAGTGCTGTTCAACAAGGACAAATTCTTCGACCAAGAGCATATTCCTCACTTGGATATGGAATCACTGCCTTGCTTTGCGCTAGTCCTCGTTGCCATTCATGATGCCGACCTGCTCAATTTCTGCACTGACATCTGCGATTGGAATAAAGAACTCATTCTTCAATTTTATGCGACGCTGCACATCACAGGCAATGTTGAAGATGTGAACTCTTGGGTGTTGGACTAGATGATAGAGAACACACACTTTAAGGCACCGACAACTGAATTGCTTCATGCCATGCCTGTCAGTCCTCCCCCAGAAGGTGCGCATCTGATCTACTCTAAAACTGAGCTGTCAGATCATTTCTTGCAAGTGCTAATGAAGCCACTGAAGCCTGGACAAGCCTCAAGGACCAAATTTCTCGTGAAGGAATTGCAATATGTGCCAAGGACAGTCTATTGCATTCTGACGAAGACATTAAGTCCAATCAAAGGCCACGACTCGAATGATGAAGAAGTCGTTGACATCATGAAGAATCTGCTTTTCAATATCATGCACGGTATTCCCATGAACTATCATGATTTCTTCATGAGGACTTTGGCAAACGTTGCAATGTCCCCATTTGAGCTGAAGCCTTACGCTCCCTAGATTATGAGATTCCTCAGATCAAGGTCTTCACTCAACTACAAAGGTGATACACTCAACCATGGCAGCTACTTGCCCCCAATTGAAGTCCTCAAACGGACATTTTCCTCACCTGATGAAAAGGGCAAGGCCACTGCTATTATTGATGATTGCATTCGACCATTGGATGGACAATTTCGCAAAGCTGCTTCATACTCCACCAATGATGACTCTGCTACTCATGATACTGCCGCTAATGCATCCAATCAAAGTCTTCAGGCAACAACTCCAAGGGTGATGACTGATCGCGAGCTTCTCCTCAGTCTTCATCAAAAGGTGGATCGCAATCACAAATGGGTAAAACTTCAGTTTGGTTCAATTCTTCACAGCATGACTGCCACATATAATTCAGTGAAGAAGAACCATTACTACCTTAATGAAGTGTTTGATCGCACCTGGGCTATATTGTCTCACCTCTACGGTGATGAGGATCTCAAGCAGATGGGCTTCAAGCAGGACTTCGGCTGGGCTAAGCCCCCACCGAAGAAATTCAAGAAAGTTGCTGTTCCTCCTCTGGTGCCCAGTTCATATTCCTCATCATGCGACACTGATGAAAATGAAGATCTGGACGACACTGCGGCAGACCCTTCTCCAACAAACGACCCCAACAACGCTGACGCTCCTCCATCGACTTCGTGATGAAATTCTTCAGGGGTGTTAGTCCTCATTTTTCGTCCCTTTTGGTCATTTGATGACAAAGGGGGAGAAATTTGAGTTAGTCTTCAAGCGGGTCTATATATATGGGCGTTTTTTTATTAAGTTGCAACTCTCGCTCTTCTGAAGCTTTTGTTGATTGAGTTGTAAACTTAAGTCCGATGGTGACCTGATACTTTTGCTCTATTTTTCTGCATGCTATTTCCTCATTAATGTTATGCACGCATGCTGAATCACATCAGTCACCATTTTCATCATGCATTTCAAATTCTTCATTCAATATGTTAAATGCATGTATGAATTACAAGATATAGGGGGAGATCTCCATGATTCTACTCTTCAAATGTGCATTGCTTCAAAAGCAAATTCCTCACTATGCACATCTTTAGGGGGAGTTCTTCTATATCTTGCAATCAAATTCCTCAATATTGAGCACTTTCAATTCATATGTTTATCCCCGTTGAAAACTTAACCTATATCGTCATCAATCACCAGAAAGGGGGAGATTGTAAGTGCATCTAGTGCCCCTTAGTGATTTTAGTGTATTGAAGACTTATAGGTTAAGGGACTAATATGTTTGTGAGTGTACACAGGCTCTATAAGTCAATGAGGAGTTTGATATTTACAGTGAAAGTCGACCCCTAAAATGAATGTCTTTGGCTGAAGACTTTGGTTCTCCTGAAGACATTGAAAGTGAAGAAATTGGTGTGACCTTGAAGTCTTCGATATTCATGCGAGGAATCTGAAGCGTGAAGACTTTTGTTTTGGTAGTTTCTTTTTCTTTTTTTTGAGTCATAGGAAACACCGTACTGTTAAAGGGGGTCGAGGTAATACTAAGGAAACTAATTTCCAAGTGATGCTCATCTCAAAATCCTACATCTACCCAATCCGTTGAGTGTGGCCATTGGAAATCTCATATCAGTTCAGTCAATTTCTTCAGTGACAGAGACGAAGATCTTCTGGTCTCTAAGAAATTTGTTCTGACTGAGGAGTTAGGAATTCATCAGTGCGGATTGCCTACACAGTGAGGAACATGATAGCCCTGAGGAATTCGAACCTCAAGTCCGACCGTTGCTGTGCTACACGCCAGCTGTCCAAAATATCCTACCACCTAACAGTCATATCAGACAAGGGCATTTATGTCTTATAAAGTCGGGCTTCTCCCTAGGCTATAAATTGCCACCCCCTACAACCACTAGCTGGTTGGATGCTCTGAGAGAAACTAACACTTGTCATTTGAGAGCATACCATTCCTCCGAGGACTTTGAGCGAAAATCATCAAGTGAGGAAAACCCAAATCCCAAACCCAAACCTACAAACCTCAAAGTGATTGAGCATCACTGAAGAGATTGTTCCTGTGTGGAACCAACGCTTGTTACCTTTGAGGACTGTGTATCCTCCAGACGGTTAGGCGTCATGGTCTGAGCATCCAAGAGGAATTGTGGATTACCGAGTGACCAAGTCTGTGAAGGTTTGGAAGTCACCTATGAAGACTTACCACTACTGTTGGGCGAGGTCTGTGTGATCTTTCAAGGAGAATACGGCGAGGACTGTGTGTCCGGGACTGTGTGTCCTTAAGTTTAAATACTCAGCTGCTCCAACCAGACATACAAATGTCACAGCAGTTGGAACTGTCTACAAAATCATTGTCTTCACCAAGCCTACTGGTTCTATTTCCTCAACCCTTTCATTTCCTCAGTTATGTGTTGATGTACCTGATCATTACTGCTTGAAGACTTTGACTGAAGACTTTCTCTATTTCCTCAATCCTATTTCTTCACTCTGTTTGTCTTCATGCTGCTTATCCTGTGTTTAAGCTTTCTGTACTCTCTGTTTGTCTTTCATTTCATCATGATGACTATGCTGTTGCTCTGTTATGCTTATACCTGAGTACTTATTCCGCTGCAAGTAGTTCTTCATTTAGGAATTTCCTCACCCTGAAATTCCCCAGTGAAGAATTCATAAAAATCACCTATTCAACCCCCCTCTAGTCGACGTAACGCACTTTCAGCGACAAAGGAAACAACGGCGGCGGGGCGCCTGGACGCCGTGACGCAGCCCGGGGTGGCCGGTGGTCGAGGACGAGATGGCGTCGAGCAGGGTGGGGACGAGGCGGCGATGGCAGTTTTGGTCTGCCGCGGGGAAGTGCGAGAGGAGGAGATGGGGATGCGAGGGAAAGGGGGTAGGGTTTGCAGCGGGAGAGAGGGGGCGCTGCGGGGAACCTAGTAGGCCGCTTGGGAGTCGCCGGATGAGTGCCGCGTGGCTCATCCGTGGCTTGGACACGCTACGGTCGCCCACGGGGCCATGGTGAACAGAGGTACGAGAGAGGAGTGCTGGTGGGCTGGGTTGCACTGTGGCCACTAGGGCCCAGTGCAGCAGTAGCAATTGTCCTCTTTCTTCTTCTCCCTTTTTTTCTATTTTCCCTCTGTTTTGTATTTCATTTGGCCACACTTGATTTTTGTTCAAGGTGAAACTTGCCCCATAATTAATTGGCAATATTATGGGCTGACTGTCGGTGGGAAACGACACCTATGGGATCACTGGAATCCCTGCTATGGTTGCGGGGCGTGGGGATCGCGAGAAGAGCGGGACTAGTAGACAACACAAAGGGGATTTACCCAGGTTCGGGCCGCAAAGATGCGTAAAGCCCTACGATCCTGCTTTGGTGGATGTATTTAGTGTTCTGGAGCTCTTGAACTAGCTCTGGGTGCTGCTAGGTTCGAAAGAGTTGAATCCTTCTCCAGTGCACCATGGGCCTTGCTTTATAGTCGAAAGGGGCTGCCACAGTGGCACACAGGAGGTGGAAAGTGCTACAGCGTTGTGAGCTTATCACTGGTATTACATGACAAAGTGCATTTAATGCGAGGCTTAGGTATCCCTTCATTTTATCAGGGATGGGAGCGAGGCCGGTCCCGTCCATCGCTACCCCTCCTCGCTTTGACACGCGCCCTGGCCAGCGGTGCATGCAGTGCCATGTAGGCGGGCAGGCAGCTAAGGTGGCGCAGTGTGAAGCCTCCATGAAGGGCTGCATGCCACCACGCAAGTGTCTGCCTAGCTGGTTGGGCTGGCAACTGCATGCGAATGGCGGCGGGGAGTTGATCGGTGCGGGCCTGGCTGTGGCCCCGCGGTTGCCTCTGGCGAGGGTCTTGTCTGGTGGCCCGGCAAGGGTCTTGCCGGGTGGTTCGGCAAGGGCCTTGCCGTGGTGCGCTGGCGTCCCCAGCAAGGATCTTGCCGGGGGTCTTGTGGGTTTCTTCAGTGAGGATCTTGGCGAGGATTGTTGCCTTCCTATCCTCATTTGACCTTGACTATTCTTTGTCTTCACAAAGATCTGCATGCTACCATGGAGGTGCCTCCCGAGCCCTGTCAAAATGCGTTTTTCTAGCGTTGGGGGGCTCAAAGGTGGCTCGCTCGGCTGGTGTGGGCGAGCTGCCCCGGCAAGGGTCTTGCCGGGGCTGCTGAGGCTGCCCCGGCAAGGGTCCCTGCCGGGGAAACCTGCTTCGTCCATCATATCTTTGTGGCCTTGGTCCTTATCGTTGCTTTGTTTGTTTTGTGCCTTCGGCTTCTCTCCGGCTTCCCTTTCCAGCCCTGTTACTTGTGGCCGTGGCGGGTGGCCCTGACTGCCCGTGCACAAGTAAAGGGGTCAAAAGGAGAGCCCCTACTTTTGTACACCGACAGGAGCCCCCAGGCCTGGGCCATACATAAGTGCAACACGTTGTTGGGCCAGGCCCAGAACGGTGCGCGAGCAGTTGGGGCAGATTTTTACGGCGGTAACTGTTCCGTCCACTGTGCTTCCCCACGACCCGCGTTGAACGCGCGACATGGGGGTCGTGCATGCGCATGACGGAAGCGTGCTGGCGTCATCCCGTGGTGGACAGTAAAGAGGCAGCTTGCGTGTCTCTTTGAGACTGTAGGGCCGCTGCTCATTTACTGCCCTTGCTTGGGAACCGTCGCTCCACGCGTCCCACTGCGCCTATCCCTCGCGCCACGTTCGCTGCATGCACGACGCAGGGCAAATGACAGGCGCGCGGGACGTGAGAAGTTGTGCGCGTGCGTGGGTCGATTCCCACACGCCTTCAATGGAGCGGGGAGGGCGGTCGACGGCCCCACTTGCTGTCACTTCAATGGGCCGGATTGGCTGAGAGGGGGTGGCCGAGCCTTGCCCCCGCCCCTTTATAAAGAGGAGATCGGGAGGAACGGTGCCTCTCAACCCTTCGCCATCTGCCTCTCCCCATTCCTGCTTCCTCTTTTCTTCTGCCATGGCAAGGGGGCATGGCGACGCTTCATCGGTGGCGGCGAGGGTTTCGGCCAGACAGCGCATCGCTCCTCCCCAAGAGCTCGTAGCGGCGGAGCCGACCGCTAGAGGAAGGGGGATGGGGCGAGGTCGAGGCCGTCATGGTGCTAGAGGGAGAGGAGGACGGGGCAGCAGATCAGCCTCGCCTCCGCCAGCAGCCCCTCCTCCGATGGAGGGCCACGCCGGGGACAACCCTTGCGAATTCTTCTTCAGGCTGCGCCAGCTGCCGCGCCTTCGCCTTCGCCTCCCGACTCCATTTGCCCGGGAGATGGAGCTGGATCCGCCGCAGGTGTTGCGGCTGCATATGAGGGGTTGTGGGAACAGTGGCACATGGGCCGACGTTGAGTTCCCCGCCCCTCACGTCATGTATCTCCACCAAGGGTGGAAGACCTTCGCTCGCCTCCACAGCTTGACGGAGGGGCTCACTCTCCATTTCAAACTAATGGAGAGTGGCCTCCTCTCCGTCAAGATCTTCGGGCACTTCGTGATTCATGTAAGGTGCTGCATGGAGAGCTCTTCTGATGATGAAGATTCCTCCTCGAGCGAGAGTGGCGAGGAAGACAATGACAGCGATGACGAGGCTAGCGGGCGGTAGGTTGACGGGTCCGACTAGGCGTCGGGCGCCGCTCCGAGCGGCACCGGTGACTCCATCATCCGTGTTGCCGGCTCCTTGAACTTCTCGGGTCGTCTCCTTGGACGGCTGGCATTGGGAGGCTGCGGAAGAGGAAGAGGGCGGGTGGCAAGGCCGTCAAGTCGGAGTACGCGGGCACCAACGCCTTCGTCGCGTATTGACGTCCTGCCGCCTCGTCTTCGAGCTCTTCCTCCGGCGCCGCCATCACCATCCAGCCCTCGGACGGCCACCGGGATGTTCTCTTGGTGTCTTCTGCCACTCGTAGCTCGCCTAGGCGCCCCTTTTGCCCTTCTGCTTTCTTGTTCCATTTCTTGAGGAGAGGGACAAGAAAGGGATTATGGGCACCTTATCTCTTTTTAGTCTTGTAAGCCTTCGGGCCTTTGTTAGCTTTATAACATGTAATCCCCCTGCTCATGTTTTTCATTTCGTATGAACTGTACTTGTACGGGATGTTTTTAATGAAAAAGGAATGTTCACCAGGTTTTTCGTTCGCAGGTGGAACCCACGACAAGGAGTGAATCCTTGTTATCTTTAATATAAATGTTTTTTCGCCCGGCAACAGGCCTTGCTGCCCCCCCACTTCGCTCGAACTTTCTCACGCCCTTGGCGGAGGCAGGGATGAGGTGGGCTTAGGCTCTTCGTTTCATTTCCTTGCTGCCGCGGCTACGACCAAATTCGGCCCCAGGAGATAGCCCTAGGGTATGGAAAAAGGGGAGCACGACAGCCTAGGGATAAAACGAGGTTTCACGTATCCCAGTCCATAACGAAATGCATGATAGAGGATAGAGAACTTATCTGGATCTGCAGCCCCTCGGCAACCTTGGCTTGCCACGGATGGATCCTTGTTCTTGCAGCCCCCGGCAACTCTGGCTTGCCGGGTGTCATGGTGGCTGGGAGCACGAGCACCTATGGGGCAGGAGGGCCCCTTTTTGTCCGGCAAGGGAGCGGAGGGCGCACGCAGAGCAGATCGAGGCGAGAGAGCGCACGGGGGATTTTACCCAGCTTCGGAGCTCTCCGCAGAGATAAAACTCCTACTGCTGCTTTGTGTTTTGTATTCTGTTCTTGCTCGAGAGAGCGCGGGCGTGGCGTCGAATCAGCCGAACCCCCAAGTTGTGGAACCAAAAATCCGAACCTCCGAACCCCCTCTACGTGCGCATGGGCCTCCTTTTTATAGGCTAAAGGGGTCATCGACAGGTGGTAGCGTAGAAAGAGGGGTAGAAAGGTAAAAACGCGGGTTGGTACAACTACTACCAACAGTGTCCCCTACCTAACTCTGACGGCAGGGGACAAGGGCATTTAATGCCCGTCCGGTCGCCCCAACAGTGCAAGGAAACGACCGCTGGAGGCGCCACCGATCGCCACGATGGCCTCCTTGTCAGCTTCGCTTGCCACCTCGCACCGCCATGCTGCACAGCTACCCGCCATGTGCACCAGGAGCGATCTTGTGGCGACACGTCATCGGGTGTGCTGGAGCGTGGGTGGAGAGTGGCAGCCCTGCCGTGGCAAGCGCCTTGCCGCGGCCCTTATCTTGTCGCACCAGCAAGCTTGCCGCTCGCCGGGCCTTGCCGGGACGCGCGGGGCGTCGCGACAAGTTTTCTTGGAATGCCTTGAGTGGCCTTCCCGGCAAGCTCCTCTTGCCGGGGTCTTGTCTTCTTCCCGGCAAGCTCCTCTTGCCGGGGCCTTGGTTAGCCTTCCCGGCAAGCTCCTCTTGCCGGGGCCTTGGTCGGCCTTCCCGGCAAGCTCCTCTTGCCGGGGCCTTAGCTTGAGTACTCTGTTCTTGAATGGCATCGAAGTATCCGTTGAGGATCTTGGCGGACGCCCGGCAAGCCCTGCCGCGGGTCGCTGCGACTGTCCGCGCCCAAGTTCGGGGTACTAAAGGTACCCCTACTTTAGTACACTGACAGGAGCCCCCGGGCCTGGGCCATACACGGTGCCGAGCGCTGTTGGGCCAGGCCCAAAACAGGGCACGGGCTCACGCGGCCTGGGTCCGCACTGAATCTGACTCCGCATCCATCGCGCTCCCTTGTAACGGCACGCGTCAATCGCGGCGTCGTGGGAGACGTGGGTGGCGTGCGCGATTTTTGAGGCGTCCACCCACCCCCTCCCACCCGTGACCGCGGGGAGGGCGAGGTCACCTCATCTGTCGCCTTGGCTCTGCATCCCCGCCACGCGGCTCCCATGCACTCGGTGTTGCGGACGATGGAGGTGGGAAACCGAGCCGTCACGGGCGGAGGCAGCGGGTCGGTCCCGATTCCCTGCTCTCCCCGTGCTCTGATTCACCGAGCGGAGCGGCCGAGTCCCCCACCTCGCTCCTTTAAGAAGGGAGAGAGGGGAGCGCAGAAACCTGCACTTTCTCATCTCCTCCTTTCTTCAGCTTCCGTTCCCCTTTCTCCCATCCGCCATGGAGAAAGGGAACCCTGGTCCTTCATCGGTGGCGGCGAGGGTCGCCGCCAGGCAGCGCATCCCTCCCTATTCCACGCCCGCGGTGGCAGAGCCAGCCACAAGGGGAAGGGGGAGGGGGCGCGGTCGTGGACGAGGCCGAGGACGAGGTCGAGGCGCTCGGGGAAGAGGCGGTCGGGGCGACGCAGCGTCTCCGCCTCCGTCGGCGGTTCCTCCCCTCGCGGCGGTCCATACGGGGGACGACCCTTGTGAGTTCTTCGTCAGGCTGCGCCGGGCGCCTCGTCGTCGTCTCCGGCTCCCAGCTCCGTTTGCAAGCGCGATGGAGCCGGAACCGCCCGAGACATTGAGATTGCACATGAGGGGCTGTGGGATCAGCGGCACGCGAGTCCACGTTGTATCTCCAGCCCCTAATGTGATGTATCTTGATCGTGGATGGAAGACGTTCGCCCGCATCCACAGCTTGACGGCGGGGTTTACCCTCCATTTTAAGTTAATGGAGGGCGACCTCCTCTCCGTCAAGGTCTTCGGGGACTCCGGCTTCCGGGCGAGGTGCTGCGTGGACAGCTCCTCCGATAGCGAAGACTCCCCCTCGAGCGAGAGTGACGAGGAGGAGAGCGACAGCGACGACGAGGGTAGCGGGAGGCGGGGTGGCGAGTCTGAGTAGGTGTCTGGCGCCGCTCCGCGTGTCACCGGCGACCCCATCATCCGCGTCGCCGGCACCTTGAACTCCCCGGGGTCGTCTCCTTGGGCGGCTGGCGTAGGGAGGCTGCGGAAGAGGAAGAGGGCTGGCAGCAAGGCCGTCAAGTCGGAGTACGAGGGCATGGTGCCCTCGATAGCGTGCTGACGCCCTGCCGCCCCGTCTTCGAGCTCTGCTTCCGGCGCCGCCATCACCATCCAGCCTTCGGACGGCCCCTTGGGTGTTCTCTTGGTGTCTTCTGGCACCCGTAGTTCGAATAGGCGCCCCTTTTGCCCTTCTCGCCTCCTTGACCTACCTCCTGAAAAGAGGGACAGGAAAAGGATTACGGGCATCTTATCTTTTTAGTTTGTAAGCCTCCGGGCCTTAGCTGCATTTAAAACTTGTAATCCTCTCTTTCATGTTTTTCATCCTCTATGGACTGTACCCGAGTGGGATGTTTTTTAATGGAAAGGGGAAGCTTGCTATGCCATATCCTTTACTTGATTCTATGCCTTGTATGTTTTTACCCTACGCTTTGAGGGAGCTTGCCGGCACGGGCACGCTTGCCGCGAGTGCTGAGTGCGGAACATCAGCAGCTTGCTGGCGGTGCCGGAGCACGCTTGGCACAGGCGCTGAGTGCGGGACATCAGCAGCCTGCTGGCGGTGCCGGTTCCGGCAAGAAACCTTGCCGCAACTAGTTGCAGCGCACTTAAGTTGTTGAGCGGGCTCGAAAACAACGTAAGGGCGCTTAGCGGCCCTCTTAAGTTGCTGAGCGGACTCGAAGCAAAGTAAGGGCGCTTAGCAGCTCACTTAAGTTGTTGAGCCGACTCAAAACGAAGTAAGGGCACAACTAGCTACGAGGAGGTTCCTGTACAAGGTATGATCGTTCAAGGACGCGGCTTCGCGTTCCCCAGTCCATAAGAGGATGCATGATGAGGGACGAAAAACTTATCTGATATCGTAGCCCCCGGCAACTTTGGCTTGCCGCGGATGAAACTTGGTATTCGCGGCCCCCGGCAACACTGGCTTGCCGGGGTCTAGTTGCCGGCACGCCCTTCTTCTTCTTCCTGGTCGCTGTCATTTTAGTTATGAGAACATCTTAGCCAGTGCCGCGACAAGTTACTTTTGCAATATAAATCTATTCTGGGCACTATCTACTATGTTACTTCCTTTAGTTGATTCCGCCCCTTGTGTGTTTTCACCCTACGCTTTGAGGGAAACTTGCCGGCGCAAGCACACTTGCTGAGTGTGGAACATCAGCAGCCCGCTGGCGGTGTTGCATCCGGCAAGAAACCTTGTCGGGGCTAGTTGCAGCGCGCTTGTATTGTTGAGCGGACTCGAAACAAATCAAGGGCGCAACTTAGCCACGAGCCGGTTCCTCCGCGCACAGGTTTTACACACAAGGCACGGTCGTTCAAGGAATATAACTTTGTCCTGGGCGACGCTTGCTATGTTATATCCTTTACTCTGTTACATCCCTTGTATGTTTTCACCCTACGCTTTTGAGGGAAACTTGCCGGCGCAAGCACACTTGCTGAGTGCGGAACATCAGCAGCCCGCTGGCGGTGTTGCATCCGGCAAGAAACCTTGTCGGGGCTAGTTGCAGCGCGCTTGTATTGTTGAGCGGACTCGAAACAAATCAAGGGCGCAACTTAGCCACGAGCCGGTTCCTCCGCGCACAGGTTTTCCATACAAGGCACGGACATTCAAGGAATATAACTTAAAAATTCAAAACTTGATCATGCTCAAACTTTGGCAACTTATCTTTTCTGTCGTCTGTGCTCCGGCGAGGCCATGCTCCTTTGAACGACACCCGGCCCACACCTCTATCCTCTCCTCCTCGAAGCTTCTGGCGTTAGCTTTGCGGCTATGGTAGCGGCGCAAAGCTTGCCGGTAGCGAGCAGCTCGTACCGCAGCCTGAAGACGATCTTCCTCGAGGAGCAGCGCGTCATCTTTTCCGCGGCTGCTCTCGCTCTAGCTCACCGTAAGGGAGTACTCGAGGCGATCCGTATACGAGGGGAAAGGGGTCGAGGATGTCGGGCCCCCAGCCCGAAAATGGCCAGGACAAAGGGATCGTTTGGGGAGCTTGAGCTGGCTGATGAATCTGTTTGGAGTGGAACTGGCACGCTTCACACTTGGTTACTTGTGCAGTTGCATCCTGGAGGGCTGTCGGCCAGAAGAAACCTTGCCGGAAGGCTTTGCCGGCAAGTGCTCTTGCGCCAATGTGGTGACCACATATGCCTCCATGTATCTCCGCCAACAGCTCCTGTCCATTTGATTGCCGAGCTACTTTCTCCGCTTCTTCTTGTTCCTCGGGAAGTTCTCCTGTCTGGAGGAAATGGATGATCTGCTGCGCCCATGCCGGAGCCTGAGGCTCGACGACAAGGACTAAAGGCGCAAATGCTGCTGCGGGAACATCCGCTTCTACGGCAAGAATCTGGGATCCTGCCGGAGCGTGATGCCCCCCGGCAAGCGTGTCGGGACACAGCTTGTCGGGAGCGTTTGCTTCAACGAAACAAGCTGTGGGGCTTGTCGGAGCAGTCTGCTCCTCAGCACTCTCTGCATTGATCCTGGGGACCTTCTTGACGGTGGCTCCGGGGAGCTCTGCCGGAAAGTAATCACCGGTAATCAACTTTCTTTTCTTGTTCTGTCCAGTTGATGGTGTCACAGATGGCTGAGTCAGCTTGAGCACAAAAATCCCTGGTTCCACAGGCAACTTGAGTGCGGCGCACTTTGACAGTCCATCTGCAATGTCATTCTGAGCTCTCGGAACATGCTCCATTTGCAGGCCGTCAAAATGCTCTTCTAGCTTCCTTACTTCATCGATGTAGGCTTCCATCAACGGACTCTGATAATCTTTGTTAACTTGGCGGACGACAAGCTGTGAGTCACCCCTGACAATGAGCTTCTTGATCCCAAGTTCTGCCGCGATCCTGAGTCCGGCAAGCAAGCCTTCATACTCTGCAGTATTATTTGTTGCTTGCTCCTTGGGAAAGTGCATCTGGACCACGTACTTGAGGTGCTCTCCGGTGGGTGCGACAAGTAGTACGCCCGCGCCGGCGCCTTGCAGCGAGAAGGCACCATCAAAGTACATGATCCATTCCTTGCTAGCTTCCTTGACGGGGATGCTCCTCTCCGGAGTTTCTTCATCAGGTGTTGGCGTCCACTCTGCTATGAATTCTGCCAATGCTCGGCTCTGGATAGTTGAGGTACTCTCGAACTTGAGGCCAAAGCTTGACAATTCCAGTGCCCACTCGACAATCCTGCCCGTTGCCTCTGGATTCTGCAATATCCTCTTCAACGGAAAGCGAGTGACCACTGTGATCTCATGTGCTTGAAAGTAATGGCGCAGCTTCCTCGAGGCCATGAGAAGGCCGAAAAGCAACTTCTGCACACCAGAGTACCTTGATCTAGCCCCCTGCAAAAGGGAACTGACAAAGTAAACTGGGCGCTGCACCATCTTTTTCTGTTTCTCTTCTTGTGGCTGCGCAGATCCATCCTTGCCGGAACCGGAACTTGCCGGATCAGGGCTTGTCGGGCCAGAGCTTGTCGGAGAAGCCCCCTACTTGTCACTGGACTCGCTTGCTGTGGTCGCTGGCTCATCATCTGCCTCCCTCTCCGCTACTAACGCAGCACTAACCACTTGATTGGTTGCCGCCAGATATAGCAGCAACTTCTCTTGTGGCCTAGGTGCGACAAGTGTTGGAGTAGAGGATAGGTATCTCTTCAGGTCCTGCAGCGCAGCCTCCGCTTCCGGAGTCCATTTCATTGGACCTGCCTCTTTCAAAATTTTGAAAAATGACAGGGCGCGCGCAGCAGATTTAGAGATGAACCTACTAAGAGCAGCAACACAGCCGGCAAGCCTTCGCACATCCTTAACACGCTTTGGTGCTTTGATTTGCTGAATGGCCTTGATCTTGTTGGGATTAGCTTCAATCCCCCTCTGGGACACAAAGAATCTGAGAAGCTTGCCGGAAGGAACTCCAAACACACACTTCTCGGGATTCAACTTGAGGTTGATCCTGCGCAGATTTGCAAAAGTCTCGTCCAAATCCTGGATCAAAGTCTCTTTGTCCTTGCTCTTGACCACTATGTCATCCATGTAAGCTTCTGCATTTCTGTGCAACTGTGGCTCAAAAGCATGACTTACTACTCTTGCAAATGTTGAACCAGCATTCTTTAGTCCGAAGGGCATTCGTACAAAGCAGTACGTGCCACATGGAGTAATGAATGTGGTTTTCTCTTCATCCTCCTCTGCCATGAAGATCTGATGATATCCTGAATATGCATCAAGGAATGAAAGCAGATCACATCCCGCCGTGGAGTCGACAATCTGGTCAATGTGTGGCAAGGGAAATGGATCCTTGGGACAAGCTTTATTAACATCAGTGAAGTCAATACAAAGCCTCCATTTCCCGTTTGCTTTGCGCACGACTACTGGATTGGCTAACCACGTCGGATGGAGTACTCCTCGGACTAGGCCTGCTGCTTCCAACTTCTTGATCTCCTCTGCAATGAACTCTTGGCGCTTTACTGCTTGCTTCCTAACTCTCTGCTTGACGGGCCGCGCGTGAGGGCAGACGGCAAGGTGGTGCTCAATTACTTTCCTGGGAACACCGGGGATGTCGGATGGTTGCCATGCAAACACATCGACATTCGCCTGCAGGAAAGCAACGAGCGCGCTTTCCTTTTTAGGATCAAGCGTGGCACTGATGGTGAAGGTGCCACCAGTGCCGTCCTCCTTGGCGGCCACTTTCTTGGTCTCCGGTGAAGCTGTCTTTGCCTTCTTGCACTTGCCGGTGGAGCTCGATGGTGCGTCCTCGATGGTAGCGCAGCACTCCGAAGAGGTGTGCTTGCCGGAGTGGGCATTAGAGCTACTCTTGCCGGACTTGGTCTTCTTCTTCGCCCCGGAAGCTTCAGTGGCAAGTGGTTTGCGTTCTGCTGCGGCTGCAGCTTCCCGGTAGGTCTTGTCGGTACAGATGAGTGCATCCTTCTTGTCGCCTTGGACAGAAATGACACTTATCGGACCAGGCATCTTGAGCACATTGTAGGCGTAGTGAGAGGCTGCCATGAACTTGGCTAGCGCTGGACGGCCAAGTATCCCATTGTAGGGCAATGGGAAATCTGCAACGTCGAATGTGACTCTCTCTGTCCTGAAATTCAGCTCGCTGCCAAATGTCACTGGCAGTGCGATCTTCCCCTTCGGCTTGCTCCTTCCCGGGTTTATTCCCTGAAAGGTACCAGTCTCTTCGAGCTCGCTGTCGGGGATCTGGAGCTTCTTGAGCACTATGGAGGAGATCAGATTTAGGCCGGGCCCGCCGTCAACCAGCATCTTCGTAACCTTGAGGTTGCGGATTGTTGGCGAAACCAACATCAGCAAACACCCGACCGCAGTGATGCGATCAGGGTGATCTTCAACGTCGAAGATGATGGGCGTGCTGGACCACTTCAGGGGCTTGCGCGACTCAACGGACGGTTCTGCTGCGTTCACTTCCCGGACCCACTGTTTGAGTTGGCGGTGCGAGGTGTGCAGAGAAGCACCGCCGTCGATGCACAACACCTCTGTTGCCTTCTGGAACTCCTGCTCGTCAGTCTCATCTTCCTCCATCTCATCATCCTCATCTTCGTCTTCGTCTTTGTCGCGGCCGCGGGGAGGCCTGTCTCCTTGCCGCGGCTTGGCCTTGCCGCGGCGCCCTCCCCGGGCGGGATACTTCTTGCCGGATCCTCCGCCACTTTCCCGGGCCTTCTCCTTGTCGCGGCGCTCGTATTCAGCTTTCTGTAGCTCCGCCATCTGCTCAACTTTCTTGCAGGCTTGGAGGTCATGGCCCTTGGTGCGGTGGATCTTGCAATATTGCTTGCCGGAGCCATCCTGCTTGTCGGCGGCCACCACAGCCTTGCCAGAATTACCAGCTCTAGCCTTCTCGGAACCGCTTCCGCTGCCGGATTGCTCAACGACTAGCACATCCTTAACCTTCCTCTTTCTGTTATTCCGCCTCCGTTTCCTTTTTGCCGGAGGGGCGTCCTCGCTGTCAGATCCTTCTGCTCCTGCATTCTCTCCAGGGAGCCTCCTCCCCTCTTCAGCCCGTGCACACTTGTCGGCCAGAGCATATAGCTCGCTGACATCTCTGATTTTGCACATCGCCATCTCCTCCCTCATCCTGCGGTTACGCACGTTCTGATGGAACGCACTGATAACTGCGGCAGGGTGGACGTCTGGGATGTTGCGCTGCACCTGACTGAATCTCTGTATGTACTTGCGCAGAGGTTCTCCCTCCTTCTGGGCGAGCAAATGAAGATCGCTCTCCTGGCCATGGGGTTTGTGGCCGCCTGTGAAGGCGCCAACAAACTGATGGCACAGGTCCGCCCACGAAGAAATGGAGTTGTCCGGCAAGTGCATGAGCCAAGATCTGACGTTGGGCTTGAGTACCAGCGGGAAGTAGTTGGCGAGGATCTTCTCGTCGCGCCCCCCGGCAGCCTGCACCGCGATGGTGTAGATGCTGAGGAACTCTGACGGATGTATCCTGCCATCGTACTTCTCGGGCACGTCTGGCTTGAAGTTCTTGGTACTGGGCCACTAGACCTGCCGCAGCTCACGGGTGAACGCAGGGCAACCTGCCGCGTACGGCAAGCCGCCTGGTTCCCGTGGCGCATGCATGTCGATAGTGGGCCCAGCGCGCCGATCAGATTGACGTCGCGCTTCTCTTCGACGCTCGATGCGAGTGCGAGCGTCTTCGTGTCGTCGTTCTTGGAGAACTTGGCGTTGATCGCGGCAAGCTCGCGGGTCCGACGACGCGGTGGAGTCGGTGTCGAGGTTGGCCCGGCGAGTCGGCGATCTTGGCCTTCGGGGCGGGGAGTGCGCAGTGATGGCACCCCCAGCGGTCTTGTCGGCATCGGCTTGCGCCTGGGCGTCTTGCCTGGGCGTATTGCATGTAACCCAACAGTGCAAGGAAACGACCGCTGGAGGCGCCACCGATCGCCACGATGGCCTCCTTGTCAGCTTCGCTTGCCACCTCGCACCGCCATGCTGCACAGCTACCCGCCACGTGCACCAGGAGCGATCTTGTGGCGACACGTCGTCGGGTGTGCTGGAGCGTGGGTGCAGAGTGGCAGCCCTGCCACGGCAAGCGCCTTGCCGCGGCCCTTATCTTGTCGCACCAGCAAGCTTGCCGCTCGCCGGGCCTTGCCGGGACGCGCGGGGCGTCGCGGCAAGTTTTCTTGGAATGCCTTGAGTGGCCTTCCCGGCAAGCTCCTCTTGCCGGGGTCTTGTCTTCTTCCCGGCAAGCTCCTCTTGCCGGGGCCTTGGTTAGCCTTCCCGGCAAGCTCCTCTTGCCGGGGCCTTGGTCGGCCTTCCCGGCAAGCTCCTCTTGCCGGGGCCTTAGCTTGAGTACTCTGTTCTTGAATGGCATCGAAGTATCCGTTGAGGATCTTGGAGGACGCCCGGCAAGCCCTGCCGCGGGTCGCTGCGACTGTCCGTGCCCAAGTTCGGGGTACTAAAGGTACCCCTACTTTAGTACACCGATACCGGGGCCCGGACGCCGGTCCATCCCCTTTCTTCCAAAATAGCTCGGCAAGAATACTTATGTGCCCTGCGAACAAAAGAAGACAGAGAAGAACAGAGAGATGCGCACTCGACCTCTAAGCTAGGGGTTAGCCGCCGCCAAGCACTATCAACCCTAACCAAGGAAGAGACTCAACCTATCATGCATGCTATAACTTAGGGCGCCAGCGCTTTGTTTATTTATGCTCAGGGTCTACGCCTGGCTTTGTACAAAGGGTTACATGCCTTGCCGGCAAGGCTTGTACAAAAGGGTGGCTTGTCGGGACGCCCGACAGCCGCGCCTTATGGGTAAAACTTACGGAGATGCTCGATGTTCCAGGAGTTGCTCACTGGAATTGCATCTTAGGTCTCCAGCCGGACTGCGCCGGGCCTGGTGACTCGTGTTACCCGATAAGGGCCTTCCCACTTCGGCGTCAACTTGTTGGAATTCTTGGCCGAATGAATGTGCCGAAGAACAAAGGTCGCCTTCCTCAAAGCTCCGGGCATGAACCTTGCGGCTATGGTAGGGGCGCAAGGCTTGCTGGTAGCATGCTGCTCTCACGGCCGCCCGGAGAAGATCTTCCTCAAGGAGCGTTGCGTCATCTCACCGCAATCGCTCTTGCTCAAACTCATCATAAGCGAGCACTCGAGGTGACCTATATATGAGTTCCGTGGGGAGAACTGCTTCTGCCCCGTAGACCAGGGCAAAGGGTGTCTGGCCGGTGGCTCGATTTGGCGTCGTTCTGATCGACCAAAGAACCGCCGGTAACTCATCAATCCAGCGCCTTTCACTCTTGCGCAGCCTATCAAAAGTCTTTGTTCTTTAGCCTCACAGGACTTCAGCATTTGCTCTCTCCGCTTGGCCGTTGCTCCGTGGATGTGCCATGGAAGCAAAACAGACCCTGCTGCCGAGATCCTCAATGTATTGCATGAAGGCATGGCTTGTGAACTATGTGTCGTTGTCGGTGATGATCCTGTTGGGCACCCCAAAACGGCACACTTGTCCCTTGAAGAACTTGATGGCTGACTGCGCTGTCACCTTCCTCACTGCTTCCACCTCTGGCTACTTTGTGAACTTGTCAATTACGACGTACAAGTACTCAAAGCCCCCGACAGCACGGGGGAAAGGGCCCAATATGTCAAGCCCCCAGACCGAGAAGGGCCAAGAGAGAGGGATAGTTTGAAGGGCTTGAGCTGGTTGATGGAGATTCTTCGAATGGAACTGGCACGCTTCACACTTGGTTACTAGTGCCGTCGCATCCTGGGGGGTGGTGGGCCAGAAGAAACCTTGCCGGAAAGCCTTGCCAGCAAGGGCCCTCGACCCTATGTGGGAGCCATATATGCCTCCATGTATCTCTGCCAACAGCTTTAGTCCTTCCTCCCGGGAGATGCACTTCAATTTCACCCCATTCAGTCTTTTTCTGTACAATACGTTATCAACGAATTGGTACAGAGCAGACCGGCGGGCTACTCTTTCTGCCTCTTCCTGCTCCTCAGGGAGCTCTCCTTTTTGAAGGAATTGGACGGTATGCTGCGCCCATGCCGGAGCCTGTGGCTCGACGACAAGGACCAAAGGTGTCTCTTCCGCCACGGGAGCGGCCATCTCCATGGCCATGACCTGAGGTGCTGCCGGAGTCGGTTGTCCCGCGGCAGGATTGGCATCTGCAGCAACATCTTTGCCAGCGGCTCCGGGGAGCTCGGTGGGGAAGTACTTGCCGGAGCCTAGCTTCCTCCGCTTGTTCTGCCCGATTGACGGTTCTACGGATGGTTGAGTTAACTGAAGCACAAAAGTACCTGGTTCCACAGGTAGCTTGAGGGCAGCGCGCTTTGATAGGTAGTCGGTGATGTAGTTCTCCGTTCAAGGGACATGCTCCGCTTGTATACCATCAAAGCGCTCCTCCAGTTTCCTCACCTCATCTACGTAAGCTTCCATCAACGGGCTTTGATAATCTTTGTTGACCTGCCTGACGACGAGTTGCGAGTCGCCCCTGACGATGAGCTTTTTAACCCCGAGGTCCGTCGTGATCCTGAGACCGGCAAGCAAACCCTCGTACTCGGCAGTGTTGTTGGTTGACATCTCCCGGGGAAATTGCATTTGGATGACGTACTTGAGGTGCTCTCCGGTGGGTGTGACAAGCAACACACCAGCACCGGCGCCTTGCAGCGAAAAGGCCCCATCAAAGTACATGATCCAGTTGCTGCTTGTTTCCTCGCCGAGGAGAGTAGTCTCGTGGACCTCTTTGTCAGGCGTCGAGGTCCATTCTGCAACGAACTCTGCCAAGACTCTGCTCTGGATCATTGAGGTACTTTCAAACTTTAGACCAAAACTTGATAGCTCCAGGGCCCATTCCACGATCCTTCCTGTTGCATCTGGGTTATGCAGTATCCGTTGCAACGGAAGGCGGGTAACCACGGTGATCTCATGCGCTTGGAAGTACTAGCGCAGCTTCCTCAAGGCCATAAGGAGGCCGAAGAGCAATTTTTGCACACCTGAATACCTCGACCTAGCTCCATGCAAGAGGGAGCTGACGAAGTAAACCGGGTGCTGCACCATCTTCTTTCTTTGTGCCACAGTGGGTCCTGTCGTACTGGAGCCAGTCTTGCCGGGACCGAGCCTTGCCTGGGACTCAGTCTTGCCGGGACCGAGCCCTGCCAGGGAGGGTTCTGGCCCGCCAACCGTTGACTCTGCCGCTGCTGCTGTCTCCTCATCGACCTCTCTCTGTGCCACCAATGCGGCGCTAACCACTTGGTTTGTTGCCGCTAGATATAGCAGCAACGGTTCTTGTGGTTTGGGCGCAACCAGCACTGGGTTAGAGGAGAGGTATTTCTTCAAATCTTGCAGCACTACCTCGGCCTCTGGGGTCCACTCCACTGGCCCTGCCTTCTTCAAGATCTTGAAAAAAGGAAGGGCACGCTCCGCGAACTAGGAGATGAACCGGCTCATGGCAGCAACGCAGCCAATGAGCCGACGCACGCCCTTGATCCGTTTGGGTGCCTCAATCAGCTCGATGGCCTTGATCTTATCTGGGTTTGCTTCAATCCCGCGCTAGGACACAAAGAACCCGAGAAGCTTGCCAGACGGGACGCCAAAGACACACTTCTCAGGGTTCAATTTGAGGTTGATCTTGCGCAGGTTTGCAAATGTTTCCTCCAGATCTTGCACAAGGGTTGCTTTGTCCTTGGTTTTGACCACTATGTCATCCATATAAGCTTCCATATTTCTATGCAGTTGGGGCTCAAAACCAATTTGGACCGCTCTTGCAAAGGTTGAGCCAACACTCTTCCACCCGAAAGGCATCCGTAAAAAGCAATACGTACCACATGGGGTTATCAACGTTGTCTTCTCCTCGTCCTCTTTCGTCATGAAGATCTGGTGGTATCCCGAGTAGGCGTCGAGGAATGATAAAAGGTCACACCCGGTCGTGGAGTCAACAATCTGGTCAATGCGCGGTAACGGGAAGGGATCCTTTGGACAAGCCTTATTAATGTCCGTGTAATCAATACACAGCCTCCACTTCCCATTTGCCTTGCGCACTACTACCGGATTGGCCAACCACGTCGAATGGAGTACTCCTCTCACCAGGCCTGCCGCCTCTAGCTTTCTGATTTCCTCCGTGATGAACTCCTGCCTCTCCAAAGCTTGCTTCCTGACCTTCTGCTTGACGGGCCGAGCATGAGGATAGACAGAAAGGTGGTGCTCAATCACCTCCCTAGGAACAGCGGGGATGTCGGAAGCTTGCCATGCAAACACATCGACATTCGCCCGCAGTAAGGTGACGAGCTCGCTTTCCTATTTGCCGTCGAGGGTGGAGCTTATGGTAGAAGCTCCACCCGTGCCGTCCTCCTTGACGGGCACCTTCTTGGTCTCTGGTGGTGTGGCTCTGGACTTCTTGCTCTTGCCGGCGGAGCTCTCTGGCACGTTCTCAACGGAAGCGCAACACATTGAAGAGGTGCGTGATAACCCGCAAGTATATGGGATAGTTGTAGCCTCTTTCGATAAGTAAGAGTGTCAAACCCAATGAGGAGCTAAAGGTAGAACAAATACTCTCTCAAGTCCTATCGGCCACTGATACGACTCTACGCACGCTTGACGTTCACTTTACCTAGAACAAGTATGAAACTAGAAGTACTTTGTAGGTGTTGTTGGATAGGTTTGCAAGATAATAAAGAACATGTAAATATAAACTAGGGGCTGTTTAGATAAATAAGCAATAAAGTAAATATAGCGAGTGTGGAAAAGTGGTGGTAGGAGTTGTGAAATTGTCCCTAAGCAATTGACTACGTTACTAGACCGGTAATCACTATTGCAATTCTATTTGAGGGAGAGGAATAAGCTAACATACTTTCTCTACTTGGATCATATGCACTTATGATTGGAACTCTAGCAAGCATCCGCAAATACTAAAGATTCATTAAGGTAAAACCCAACCATAGCATTAAAGTATCAAGTCCCCTTTATCCCATAGGCAACAATCCTCTTACTCGGGTTTGTGTTTCAGTCACTCACGCAACCCACTATAAGTGAATCATGAACGCATTGCAACACCCTACAGAGGGAATCCCTCACGCTTGCGCGACATGGAGGGCACCATAGGACAACACCAATAATAAAACATGCAACTCAAACCAATCATAGCAATTCATCAATCACCGATAGGACAACGAAAATCTACTCAGACATCATAGGATGGCAACACATCATTCAAAAATAATATGAAGCATAAAGCACCATGTTCAAGTAGAGGGCACAGTGGGTTGCGGGAGAGTGGACCGCTGGATATAGATGGGGGAAGGTGATGGAGATGTTGGTGAAGATGACGGCGGTGTTGGTGAAGATCGTGGTGATGATGATGGCCCCCGGCAGCGCTCCGGCGCCACCAGAGCCCCCCTTCTTCTTCTTCTTCCTTGACCTCCTCCCTAGATGGGAGAAGGGTTTTCCCTCTGGTCCTTGGCTCCCATGGCGTGGGAGGGGCGAGATCCCCTCCGAGATTGGATCTATCTCTCTGTTTCTGTGTTCTCAGATTCTACCCCTTCACCGTTTCTTAAATATCCGGAGATCCGTAACTTCGATTGGGGTGAATCTTTCGCCCAGATTTTTCTCGTAAAATTAGCTTTCTTGCGGCAAAATAAGAGCGTTAACCGCCTTATGGTTGGCCCACGAGAGTCCAGGGTGCGCCCGGGGGGGGGGAAGGGGAGGGCGCCCCCCTGTCTCGTGGCCACCTCGGACACCGTTTCGTGTTGATTCTTCCTCCGAAAAATCCCAAATATTCCAAAATAATTCTCAGTCCGTTTTTATCCCGTTTGGATTCCGTTTGATATGGGTTTTCTGCGAAACGTAAAACATGCAACAGACAGGAACTGGCACTAGGCACTGGATCAATATGTTAGTCCCAAAAATAATATAAAAAGTTGCCAAAAGTATATGAAAGTTGAATAATATTGGCATGGAACATTCAAAAATTATAGATACGAAGGAGACATATCGGCATCCCCAATCTTAATTCCTGCTCGTCCTCGAGTAGGTAAATGATAAAAAAGATAATTTTTGATGTGGAATGCTACCTAGCATAATCTTGATCATGTGTCTAATCATGGCATGAATATTAAGACATGAGTGATTCAAAGCAATTGTCTATAATTTGACATAAAAACAATAATACTTTGAGCGTACCAATAGCAATCATGTCTTTTCAAAACAACAAGGCCAAAGCAAGCTTATCCCTACAAAATCATATAGTTTGGCCATGCTTCATTTTCGTCACACAAAATGCCCACATCATGCACAACCCCAATGACAAGCCGGGCAATTGGTTCATACTTTTTAACACGCTTCAGCTTTTTCAACCCTCATGCAATACATGAGCGCAAGCCATGGATATAGCACTATAGGTGGAATAGAATATAATGATGGAGGTTATGTGGATAAGACAAAAAGGGAGAAAGTCTCACATCAATGCGACTAATCAACGGGCTATGGAGATGCCCATCAATTGCAGTCAATGTGAGGAGTAGGGATTTCCATGCAACGAATGCACTAAGAGCTATAAGTGTATGAAAGCTCAACAAAAGAAACTAAGTGGGTGTGCATCCAACTTGCTTGCTCATGAAGACCTAGGGCATTTGAGGAAGCCCATCGTTGGAATATACAAGCCAAGTTCTATAATGAAAATTCCCACTAGTATATGAAAGTGACAACATAGGAGACAATCTATATGAGGAACATAGTGCTACTTTGAAGCACAAGTGTGGAAAAAGTATAGTAACATTGCCCCTTTTCTTTTCTTTTCTTTTTTCTTTTTTTTTTCTGGTGGGCTTCTTTGGCCCCCTTTTTTATTTAAGCTTCTTTGGCCTTTCCCTTTTTTTCTTTTTTTTTCATGGGGCAATGCTCTATAATGATGATCATCACACTTTTATTTACTTACAACTCGATATTAGAACTCGATACTGGAACAAACATATGACTCTATATGCATGCTTCCGGCAGTGTACTGGGATGTGCAATGATATAGCATAGCAATGACATCAAACATCATGCTAGCTATCTTACGATCACGCAAAGCAATATGACAATAAATGCTCAAGTCATGTATATGATGATGATGGAAGTTGCATGGCAATATATCTCGGAATGGCTATGGAAATGCCATGATAGGTAGGTATGGTGGCTGTTTTGAGGAAGATATAATGAGGCTTATGTGTGATAGAGCGTATCGTATCACGGGGTTTGGATGCACCGGCGAAGTTTGCACCAACTCTGGAGGTGAGAAAGGGCAATGCACGGTACCGAAGAGGCTAGCAATGATGGAAAGGTAAAAGTGCGTATAATCCATGGACTCACATTAGTCATTAAGAACTCATATACTTATTGCAAAAGTTTATTAGCCCTCAAAGCTAAGTACTACTACGCATGCCCCTAGGGGGGTAGATTGGTAGGAAAAGACCATCGCTCGTCCCCGACCGCCACTCATAAGGAAGACAATCAAAGAAACACCCCATGCTTCAAATTTGTCACACAACGGTTACCATACGTGCATGCTACGGGACTTGCAAACCTCAACACAAGTGTCTCTACAATCCACAACCACCCACTAGCATGAATCTAATATCACCATCTTTATATCGCAAAACTATTGCAAGGAATCAAACATATCATATTCAGCGATCTACAAGTTTATGTAGGATTTTATGACTAACCATGTGAATGACCAATTCCTGTCATCTCTCTAAAAAGATATAAGTGAAGCAAGAGAGTTTAATTCTTTCTACAAAATATATTCCCACGCTCTAACAAATATAAGTGAATCAAAGAGCATTCTACAAATGGCGGTTTTCTATGTGAAGAAAAACAGGCAATCCAAACTTCAAATGATATAAGTGAAGCACATGAAGCATTCTATAAAGCCATACTCAAAAGATTTAAGTGAAGTGCAATGAGCATTCTATAAATCAACCAAGGACTATCTCATACTAGCATGGTGCATAAAATAAAAATGAAAACTAAATGCAAAAGACGCTCCAAGACTTGCACATCATGCATGAACGAAACGAATTCGAAAATATACCGATACTTGTTGAAGAAAGAGGGGATGCCTTCCGGGGCATCCCAAGATTAGACGCTTGAGTCTCCTTGAATATTTACTTGGGGTGCCTCGGGCATCCCCAAGCTTGAGCTCTTGCCTCTCTTCCTTTTCCCCATATCGAGACATCCTCGATTAGACACTACATCCACACAAAACTTCAACAGAAAACTCGGTAAGATCCGTTAGTATAATAAAGCAAATCACCACTCTAAGTACTGTTGCAAACCAATTCATATTTTGTTTTTGCATTGTGTCTACTGTAATATAACTTTTTCATGGCTTAATCCACTAATATAAATTAATAGATTCATCAAAACAAGCAAAGTATGCATCAAAAACAGAATCTGTCAAAAACAGAACAGTCTGTAGCAATCTGAACATACACCAAACTTCTGGTACCCCAAAAATTCTACCAAAATTAGGAAAAATAAACAAGTTGTATAGCAAGACAGTGCAAATGGAATCAGAACGAAATGACGTTTCATTTAGAAATGTAAAATAGCGCACTACAATCAAAGTTTCTGTTCTGCACCGTACAAACCAACAAGCATTGTAAACATCCTAAAGGCAAACCTTAGCACATTATTTTTATAATACAATGTAATTGTACAAGGGGATAATTATTTTTGTTGAAAAGTTTCTGTAATAAAGATTCACAAAGTTTCCGTGAGCATGAACAGAGTTCAAGGAGCTCTCCCACTTCAACAATGCTTGTCTTTCTCACTTTCACTTTCCTTTTTTGAAAAGTTTTAGGTTCCCCTCTTTATTTTTTTGTTTTTAAATATGAAAGAACTCAACAGAAACAAATGACTCTCTAAAACTTCCGGGTTGTCTCCCTGGCAGCGCTTTCTTTAAAGCCATTAAGCTAGGCATTTAGTGCTCAAGTAATGAATCCACCCGGATCCCAAGGTATATCAAAGCCAATTTTAATTAACAATGATTTGTAATTTAGTAGTGAGCACAAAGTAACATATATCATGCAAAAACGAAGTCTAACTCTCTTCCTATGCATCGGCATGTCATAAGAGAACAATTCATGTACACATAGTAAAGGCCAATGCATAGTATAAGCAGTTTCTTGCAATTTCATAGTATGAGAAACATAGAGAGGTGGACAAATAGTTCCTCTCTCATAATAATTGCAAGTAGGAGCAGCAAGCAGATGCATATTACATTCATCAAAATTATCATGTGCAATGGTAAAAGGCAACCCATCAATATAATCCTTAATAAGCACAAACTTCTCCGATATAGTGTAGTTTGGAGAATTCAAAAAGATAATAGGACTATCATGCATGGGTGCAATACCAACAATTTCATGTTTAACATAAGGAACTATAGCAAGTTCATCTCCATAAGCATAATTCATATTGGCATCTTGGCCACAAGCATAGCAAGCATCATTAAAAAGGGATATTTCAAACAAATTCAAGGGATCATAGCAATCATCCTTCGGTAAGCACAAAGGGGAATTAAATAATGTATGAGTTGGAGGGTTACTCTCGTTAGAAGGTGGGCACGGGTAGCTAATCCGCTCTTCCTCCTTTTGTTCTTCGCTCTCCTCATCATCTTTTTCATCCAATGAGCTCACAGTTTCATCAATTTCTTCTTCCATAGCTTCCTGCAAAATATTAGTCTCTTCCTGGACAGCGGAGACTTTCTCCGTAAATGCATTAATATAGTAATTGTATTCATAATTTTCATAGCAATATCTAAGTATAGCAAGATTTTCAGGCCTATAAACACCATCATCATCAAAAGCTTCATACTTTTCAAACAAAGATTCAATTTCATAAGCAGCCTTAAAAGCAACAAATTCTTCTATTTGTTCAACATCATAGTAATCATATATACCATTAGCATAAGAAGCTAAGGTTTCATTATCATTAAATTTGCATGAAAAGGGAGGTGTGGAGCCTTCATCCTAGAGCAACAAGTAATATCATATCTCAAGCATAGATCCCGGGCATACCAACGCAACATAATAAATTGATCCCATAATAGTTTCCCTTTTTGTGTCGAGCAATAATCCCTAAAGTATTCACGTTGATCCAACGTGTCTCCCATTATAAAGTTGAATGGGGTTTTCTTAGGATTATCAAAGTAGTACATAGTATCTTTCACATAATGAGAATCGAGGGTTTTAGGAGTTACCCCATCTCCATGAGTAGCAAGTACACCTAATTTTTTTGGTATTTTGCGTTCCATATCCATAATTAAAGATAGAGAACAACTAAGAACAGCAAATAAAAATTACTTAGTGATAAAGCAAACAAGCACACACGAGAATATTCACCCCACGCTATGACTCCCCGACAACGGCGCCAGAAAAAGGTCTTGATAACCCGCAAGTATACGGGATAGTTGTAGCCTCTTTAGATAAGAGTGTCGAATCCAACGAGGAGCTAAAGGTCGAACAAATACTCTCTCAAGTCCTATCGGCCACTAATACAACTCTACGCACGCTTGACGTTCAATTTACCTAGAACAAGTATGAAACTAGAAGTACTTTGTATGTGTTGTTGGATAGGTTTGCAAGATAATAAAGAACATGTAAATATAAACTAGGGGCTGTTTAGATAAAGAAGCAATAAAGTAAATATAGCGAGTGTGGAAAAGTGGTGGTAGGAGTTGTGAAATTGTCCCTAAGCAATTGACTACGTTACTAGACCGGTAATCACTATTGCAATTCTATTTGAGGGAGAGGAATAAGCTAACATACTTTCTCTACTTGGATCATATGCACTTATGATTGGAACTCTAGCAAGCATCCGCAAATACTAAAGATTCATTAAGGTAAAACCCAACCATAGCATTAAAGTATCAAGTCCCCTTTATCCCATACGCAACAATCCTCTTACTCGGGTTTGTGTTTCAGTCACTCACGCAACCCACTATAAGCGAATCATGAACGCATTGCAACACCCTACAGAGGGAATCCCTCACGCTTGCGCGACATGGAGGGAACCATAGGACAGCACCAATAATAAAACATGCAACTCAAACCAATCATAGCAATTCATCAATCACCGATAGGATAACAAAAATCTACTCAGACATCATAGGGTGGCAACACATCATTGGAAAATAATATGAAGCATAAAGCACCATGTTCAAGTAGAGGGTACATCGCGTTGCGGGAGAGTGGACCGCTGGATATAGATGGGGGAAGGTGATGGAGATGTTGGTGAAGATGACAGCGGTGTTGGTGAAGATCGCGGTGATGATGATGGCCCCCGGCAGCGCTCCGGCGCCACTGGAAGCAAGGGGGAGAGAGCCCCCCTTCTTCCTTTTCTTCCTTGACCTCCTCCCTAGATGGGAGAAGGGTTTCCCCTCTGGTCCTTGGCTCCCTTGGTGTGGGAGGGGCAAGAGCCCCTCCGAGATTGGATCTATCTCTCTGTTTCTGCGTTCTCATATTCTATCCCTTCACCGTTTCTTAAATATCCGGAGATCCGTAACTCCGATTGGGGTGAATCTTTCGCCCAGATTTTTCTTGTAAAATTAAATTTTTGCGGCAAAAGAAGAGCGTCAACCGCCTTACAGGTGGCCCACGAGAGTCCAGAGCGTGCCCGGGGGGGAGGGCACGCCCCCCTGTCTCGTGGCCACCCCGAACACCGTTTCGCATTGATTCTTCCTCCGGAAAATCCCAAATATTCCAAAATAATTCTCCGTCCGTTTTTACCCCGTTTGGATTCCGTTTGATATGGCTTTTCTGCGAAACATAAAACATGCAACAGACAGGAACTGGCACTGGGCACTGGATCAATATGTTAGTCCCAAAAATAATATAAAAAGTTGCCAAAAGTATATGAAAGTTGAATAATATTGGCATGGAACAATCAAAAATTAAAGATACGATGGAGACGTATCAGTGTGCTTGCCGGAGTGGGTGCGAGGGGTCTCGCCGGTCTTCTTCCCCCACCCCCCGGGGGGGCTCCGGCGGCAGGAGCAGGTGCCTTGGCGGCAGCTGCTGTAACTGCTTCCCGATAGAGTTGGTCGGCGCAGATCAACACATCTTTCTTGTCGGAGGGGACGGTGATGATGTTCATCGGCCCGGGCATCTTCAACATGTTGTAGGCGTAGTGTGAAGCCGCTGTGAACTTGGCTAGTGCCGGGCGGCCGAGGATCCCGTTGTAAGGCAACGGGATCTCGGCTACATCGAAAACAATCCTTTCCGTCCCACGGTTCAGCTTGCCTCCGAATGTCACGGGTAGCGTGACCTTTCCCTTTGGCTGGCTCCTCCCCGGGTTAACCCCTTGGAACGTGCCCGTCTCCTCGAGGTCTCCATGGGGTATCTGCAACCTTTTGACCACAATAGGCGAGATCAAGTTTAGGCCGGCCCCGCCGTCAACCAACATCTTTGTCACCTTGAGGTTGCGGATTGTTGGTGAAACTAACAATAGCAAACACCCGACCGCAGTAGTGCGGTCAGGGTGGTCCTCGGTGTCAAAGATGATGGGCGTGCTGTACCATTTCAGCGGATTCCGTGCATTGAACGATGGCTCCACCGCCGTGATCTCACGCGCCCACTGCTTGAGTTGGCGGTAGGATGTATGCAGCGAGGCGCCACCATCGACACACATGGCCTCTATGGCTTTCTGAAACTCATGGTCACCGGACTCATCGTCCTCGTCATGATCATCGTCTTCCTGCTTCTTGTCGCGGCCTCGAGCGGGCCTCTCCTGCTGATTAGCCTTGCCGCGGCGGCCTCCTTGGCCGCCATGTTTCTTGCCGGATCCCTCGGCACCATCTGGGCCTTTCTCCTTGTCCCACCGCTCATACTCAGCTTTCTGCTTCTCGGCGAGCAGCTCTACCTGCCGGCAGTTTTGGAGGTCATGGCCCTTGGTGCGGTGGATCTTGCAATACTGCTTGTCGGAGCCCCCTGGCTTATCGGCAGCCGCCAAGGCCCGGCAAGCGGCACACCCGGCAACCTCCTTGCCGGGGTCACTTGCCTTGGGTTTCTTGGTGGCGCTGGTATCATCGGATCCCTCGACGGCATGCACGGTCTTGCTCCTGCGCTTCCTGTTACGGCATCGACCCTTCTTCGCCGGGGTGGCGGTATCATCCATGGAGTCGGTTTCCGCACCATCGTCTTCATCGGGGTACTTCCTTCCCTCTTTAGCGCGAGTGCACCGATCGGCCAGAACATAAAGTTCGGCCACATCTCGGACCTTGTTCATTGCCAGCTCTTCATGCACCTTACGATTGCGCACATTCTGATGGAATGCACTGATCACGACGGCAGGATGGATGTCGGGGATGTTGTACTGCACTCGGCTTAACCTTTGGATGTACTTGCACAGGTTCTCTCCTTCCTTCTAGGGGATGCGCAGGTTCTCGCCTGGCCACGAGCTTGGTGACCTCTGGTAAAGGCGCCAACAAACTCATGGCATAGATCCGCCCAAGAAGAGATGGAATCCACCAGCAAGTGCATCAACCATGACATAACATTAGGCTTGAGTGCCAACGGGAAGTAGTTGGCAAGCACCTTATCGTCGCGGGCCCCAGCAGCTTGCATCGCGATGGTGTAGATGCTGAGGAACTCTGACGGGTGAGTCTTGCCGTTGTACTTCTCGCCAACGTCAGGCTTGAACGTATGGTGGGAGGGCCACTGGAACTGCCGCAGCTCACGGGTGAAAGCCGGACAACCCACCTCGTAGGGTAGGCCACCATAGCCTCCCGGCGCTGGGTGGCCCGTAGCAGGCCCTGCCCGCCTGTCCGACTGGTGGCGCGCGTCATGTCGGCGCTCGATCGTGGTCCGAGCGTCCTCATGAACCCGCTCCCGAAGGACTTGACGCTGATCACGGTTGGTCCGCGGGTCAGACGACACAATGGAGATGTCGTCTCGAGCGTCGTCGTGACGAACCGACACCCGGGGTGGCCGGGATGGAGGACGGGAGTGCACCGTGGCTGCATTGCCTCCAGCACGGTCTCCACTGGCATGCGGTGGCCCGGTGGAGCGACGGCCTACAGGTCCCGCTGGCCGCAACTCATCATTGTTGGCAATGTCAGCGAGGCTCCGGACGATGGCCCTCCATTCGTCGAGCTTCTCCGTGGCGGGAGGGAAATTGAGGAGCAGCTACGCGCACGCTAGGGCTTCCGCTGGCGTGGGTGGCAGCGAGAGCTGGGTGGACCGCGATGCGCCTCGACTTCTAACCACGTTAGAAGGAGCTGCGTCATGGCCCCGCAGCCATTCGCCACCTCCGTCAGCACCTCGGCGCGCGTGCTGGCCCTCCTCATCATGTGATGGGCGCACGGGACTCTTCCCAGGGCGGCGCGCAGGGTCACCGGCAGGGTGACGCTGCTCATCATGCACAACCTGAGAAGAGCGCGCCGTGGGCGCCGGTGTTGGCGTCTTGGAGGTCGCCGTGCCACGCCTGGCGGGATGGCGGCGCCCCTGGAGGGCCCTGCGCCGCCTGCTGGGTCCCCGACTCCGTCTCTGGAGCCAGCGACTGGTGGCTCGTCGCCTAGCACGCGGACGACGCCACTCGTCAGGCCCGGACCGCCAGGGTGACGTGGATGTTCGCGGGCCGCGCCACGGGTTCTCTCCGCGACTGGCCCGCTACTGGTCCGCACCGGTACTGGCAATCCGGTCCCGGACGAACCGATCGCCGTGGTCGTCTTCTTCTTGGGAGCCATGGCGATGAAGAACAGCTAGGTCAACTGCTAGACCAGATTCTCACAATTACGCGCCCCCTACCTGGCGCGCCAAAGATGTTGGTGGGAAACGACACCTATGGGATCACTGGAATCCCTACTACAGTTGCAGGGCGCGGGGATCGTGAGAAGAGCGGGACTAGTAGACAGCACAAAGGGGATTTACCCAGGTTCGGGCCGCAAAGATGCGTAAAACCCTACAGTTCTGCTTTGGTGGATGTATTTAGTGTTCTGGAGCTCTTGAACTAGCTCTGGGTGCTGCTAGGTTCGAAAGAGCCGAATCCTTCTCCAGTGCACCATGGGCCTCCTTTTATAGGCGAAAGGGGCTGCCACAGTGGCACACAGGAGGTGGAATGTGCTACAGCGTTGTGAGCTTATCGCTGGTATTATAGGACAAAGTGCATTTAATGCGAGGCTTAGGTGTCCCTTCACTTTATCGAGGACGGGAGCAAGGCCCGTCCCGTCCGTCGCCGCCCCTCCTCGCTTTGACACATGCCCTGGTCAGCGGTGCATGCGGTGCCATGTAGGCGGGCAGGCAGCTGAGGTGGCACAGTGTGGAGCCTCTATGAAGGGCTGCATGCTGCCATGCAGATGCCTGCCTAGTTGGTTGGGCTGGCAGCTGCATGCGAATGGCGATGGGGAGTTGATCGGCGTGGGCCTGGCAGTGGCCCCGCGGTTGCCTCTGGCGAGGGTCTTGTCGGGTGGCCTGGCAAGGGTCTTGCCGGGTGGTTCGGCAAGGGCCTTGCCGTGGTGCACTGGCATCCCCGGCAAGGATCTTGCCGGGGGTCTTGTGGGTTTCTTCGGTGAGGATCTTGACGAGGATTGTTGCCTTCCTATCCTCATTTGATCTTGACTATTCTTTGTCTTCACAAAGATCTGCATGCCACCACGGATGTGCCTCCCGAGCCTTGTCCCAATACGTTTGTCTAGCGTTGGGGGGCTCAAAGGTGGCTCGCTCGACTGGTGTGGGCGAGCTGCCCCGGTAAGGGTCCCTGCCGAGGAAACCTGCTTTGTCCATCTGATCTTTGTGGCCTTGGTCCTTGTCGTTGCTTTGTTTGTCTTGTGCCTTCGGCTTCTCTCCGGCTTCCCTTTCCTGCCCTGTTACGTGTGGCCGTGGCGGGTGGCCCTGACTGTCCGTGCACAAGTAAAGGGGTCAAAAGGAGAGCCCCTACTTTTGTACGCCAACACTGACACAAAAGTTTGGAGTCAAAAAGAAATGTGAAAGAATTTTTATAAATTGAAAAGGTCGGTTAAATGGTGCTGGATTTGTTTTAAAAAGATTGAGGGCATTTTAATAACTCAATTATTGTTGGGATATTCATGAATATTAGGTTGTGAATATTTGCAACCTGACGAACATTTTTATTTGACAGTTTGAGGAAAAGAAACTTTATCTTGAAATTTAAATATGAATTTGGCTTTGGTTTTTATCAATTGGCACTTAAGCTTGAAAACATGATGACTTGGCAAGATTAGAGGGGATATTACTGTTGCAAGAGTATCGGGGTTTTACAAATTTCCTCCACCACAAGAAATCTCGTCCCAAGATTTAAGAGGTGGTGTAAGGGGAAAAGTTCTGGTTACGAAATGCTAGCGGGTCTTCTCTGTCTTGGTCGCTCTTCTTGAAGAGGTTGACCCACTACATTGATGTCTTCATTTCTCTGCTTCAGGTCATCATGATGATGTCGTCATCCTTTCTTCGGGAATTCCATCATACTTATGAATAGGAAAGGGGCAACTCGACAATTATAGAATGCTATAAGAGGTAATCATCAGGGTTATCCCATGAATGAACACATGAGTTCTTGAGTTGAACAAAGAAAATAAGTCGAGAGCAAAGTAATAAGGTGCAATAAGAAGTTTCAAATGGATAGACAATCGTTCGATGTCTGAAACAAAGTGTGAAAGGGGTCTAGAGAAACGAGAATAAGTATTGCGGCTGAAACCAGAATATATCAACTCTAGGAAGGTGACTCATGATCTACATACAAAGACAATCGTGATGAATAACATTAGAAACAGGGGTGTACAGGAGTCAGGTTTCAATCCTATGGAACTGTGGGTTATCGGCCCACCATGTGGTCAAGATGTAGGAAGGCGCTAACATTTTGCATGTTCATGATGGCAAGGCAGGTCAGAGGATAGCCCGTCAATTATGTTGGCAAGAACATTGGTACCAAGGGCGAGGGCCGAAGAGAACCATTTTCCTGCTCGTTAAGATGAGGCGGACCAATAGGCAAAGTTCTCATCCATCGGTGACTACCAGAATGTCATCAACAATAGTAACAAGGTCTTACTGGCAAAGCTTGTACACCGAGGTGTTTACATAAGCAGGGAATTATCTCTGCTCAGACAAGTTAGTTACAAGAAAGGTTAAACAAAACAATGGAAAGGAAAATGTGATTATCAAATTAAACAGACCAATGGAAAGGAAAATGTGTTTACATGAGTATTAGGTGTATCTCCTTCCCAAGAGCAATCAGAGCGGGATAATCATGATAGTACTACAAGTAGATAACCATCTAGGGAAAGGGGGCGAGGAAACTCAAGATGTTACCCATAAGATGGTGTTTGGATAATTGATCAAGAAACAATTAGCGTTATGCTTCCAATGTTCTTGTTGATGTTTGAGTACCACAGTCATGCTTCGGGATAGCATTGACATGGTCATCAGGTAAAGGTCAGTCTTTGGATACACAAAGGATCCATCGGAAACAACTTATAAAATAAGTCATACAATTTCAGCAAGGAAAATATGAGGATGTGGCTGATGGGTTCAGCAGCAACCCATCGACATGTCAAAAGGATGTATTTCTAAACTTTATATGAACCAATTTGTGTTGGGGGGGGAGACAAGAATGTTGTCAATGATAACTCAAATCACCTAGGGGCAAGGATGGTATTTCTCATCATGAATTCAATTGATATCCAGGAAGAAGTCAAAATGTTAATGATGATCACGACACATTTGTCGAGAGGTTTCCTGAAGATGTAACCAATCGGCGATGACATCAAGTCAAAGGAATGATGAAGCGAAAGGTTATTGGAACCATGGGTACGACACAAACTCGATAAACTTAGCTCATCATCGGAAATTGTGCTCGGGAAGAAGGGCCAGGTAGCACGGTTAAAACTTAGCACGATAATGATATAGCCGATCAGGCTAGGAATGACTTAAAGGATTATTAAACTCGCTAGCAATGACAATTACTTGGAGTTATTGAATTGGAGTGTAGAATCGATTCGCCTATCGGTGTTCTCGAGTGCCTAACAACTTAGAACCCGTAGAAAAATTGGAATCAGTGATAAATAATAGTAGATGAAGAACTCATAAGGAGTTATGTAGTTCCGTGATATACTCGAGATACCAAAGGGTAAAACTCGAAGGAGAGTAAAGGTTGGACAGGTGAAATGATCTTCAGAAGACAAGTACTTTAACTTGTCCGAGAAATGGAATCAAAGGAGAACAATCATGGTTAGAACCATGGTTGCAAAGGACCAAACATAGATACGAGATCAATTTATACCATGGGGACAATCATTGTTACGAGAAGCTTCCGTGATAAGATCTACATTGTTTCCATGGGCATGAACACAAAGTTCAAGGTCGATTCCCACTTCTCCAATCCATAACCTTTCATTCACTTCTCGCGTTCGATGAAGTTGTACTGTTGAAATTTTATCCGACAAAATATCAGAAGAGTATGACTCATGAAAACTCTTGGGTTCACACGGATTAGGGAAGGCATAGGTTCAACCCATAGGGGCATCTTAGGAACATATACCACGAATTTCAAGAATAAACGACGCAAGTTCGTATGTAGAGCATGGTTGACAAAAGCAGGGGGGTACAATTTACCAAAGGCACTACGTATCAGGGGAAGAGCTCACAAGGTTATTGATATGAAGGACACTGTTGGATAATAATTCATCAAGGATCTAGCGGACCACAAAGGGTCTGATGTGAGTAACGGTACTCAACCAGAAGAAGAAAGGATGCAAAGGCATCATATTATTGAACTATCTGAATAATTGGAGGCTTAAATACAAAGGGATTATGATTTCCAAATCAGAAGATCGGAAGCAGACGCTCTGATGATAAAAAGTAAGTTGAATATAAGTAGATGGGCAATCACTCAAGGTTTGATTGCCGAGAACTAGCACATGTCCGGAATGACATATGAGCCAAAAGTACGAATTCTAGTTTTGACTGAGGATTGCGAGCATCTGCAACATATTGAATCAATGGACTCAAAATGATAGTGACAAAGGATGCCAATAAGATTACTAGACTTATGGGATTAACCATAATGCAGGCAAGCAAGAATTTCAACAACAATAGGCTGCTGAGGATTTTCGGAAGATCGAATGGTATTTCGAGACTTTTGTGAAACACATGAACAACTGGGGATGAACGAATCCCTGGTAATTGTGAGGAATTATTCGTACATGTATTCATGTGGTAAAGAACAGCAAGGCAGTAAGCTCAAAGGATTCTCGGGGCAACGAAGAGTATTTCGGGGCACTTTTAATAACAAGAGCAACAGGGAATGATTGTCTGACTGGCAAGTGTATGTAGTTATCCATAAGGATATATCGGTGGTAGGGACTTGCAAAAGCAACGGGCACAAAGTCTCAAGAGAGAACATCGTAGAGTATCTTCAGAATCTTCTGGTGCACCAGGCGGTCATCTGTAAAAAGGGGCTCTCTGGGAGGAATTATTTATGAGAACCTAGAGTTAGAGTTAGCAAAATCGTTTAACCCGAGTGGAAGAGAGATCAGAGTCCCAGAGTATAGATGAGGAGTAAAAGATCCTAATACCACCCAATGGCGACGTGGGCCCGTAAGCCACACAACCATGTTAGTAAAAGTTTTTCAGTGACTAGACTCAACTTCGGCCAAGGAGTTGGAAAGAGGGCTACCTACATGTAGTCGGCTCTGATACCAACTTGTGACGCCCCCGATTCAGTCGTACACTAATCATACACGCAAATGTGTACGATCAAGATCAGGGACTCACGGGAAGATATCACAACACAAATCTAGGGATAAATTAAAATAATACAACATTTATATTACAAGCCAGGGGCCTCGAGGGCTTGAATACATAAGCTCGAATACAAACGAGTTAGGGGAAGTAACAATATCTGAGTACAGACATAAGTTAAACAAGCTTGCCTTAAGAAGGCTAGCACAAAAGCAACATCGATCGAAAAGACAAGGCCTCCTGCCTGGGAGCCTCCTAACTACTCCTGGTCGTCGGCGTCCGTCACGTGGTAGTAGGCACCCTCGGGATAGTAGTAGTCATCGGCAGTGGCGTCCGGATCCTGGGCTCCACCATCTTGTTGCAGCATCCGAGAAGAATGGAAAGAGGTGGAAAAAGAGGAGCAAAGCAACAGTGAGTACTCATCCAAAGTACTCACAAGCAAGGATCTACACTACATATGCATCAGTATCAATGAAATGGGTAGTATCTATGTACTGAACTGCAGAATGCCAGAAGAGAAGAGGAAAGCCTAGCCTATCGAAGACTAGCATCTTCAGCATCTTCAGCGGTCTTGCAGCATCAGAAGAGTGCAGACTAGCATAAAGTAAAGTAGTAGTAGTGTCATCAACCTCACCCAGAGATCCTTCCTTGACTCCTTGCGAGAAAGCAATCCCAGAGCCATACTATCCATTTCTCATCTCAAACATCCAGTTCTAGTTGTATCGATCGGGATACAACTCCGAATGTCCATTACCGTAGGACAGGCTATCGATAGATGTTTTCTTCCTGGAGGGGTGCACCAACTTACCCACCACGCTCGATCAACTCCGACCGACACACCATCAGGTCATGACCGGCCTCGGCCGATCAACACACTGTAGTCCTACCTAGGCTCAACAGAGAGGCCAGCACACCGGTCCACATCCTAAATGCGAAGGGGTCATGGGCCAATCACCCTTTGCAATTCTGCATGTTGCGAACGCAGCCGGTGAGCAGACCTAGCCTCCCTTATACATGTGAAGGCGTAACCAGTCCAACCCAGCGCGCGCCACTCAGTCGCTGACATCAGTGAGCTTTCGGAAGAATCGTATGATGCAGAGTGCCCATACTTATTCCCGCGTGGTGGTTAGTGCTATCAGGCCAGAGGCCCCTCGGATCAAATATCCAAACCGTTAGTGTGTTGGTAGTGCGGTCACGAGCAGAGACTCACGAAAGATGTGACCCCATCACCCCGTCTCGAGGACTTGCATCAAGGGCTAAGAATGCCCGGCCACGCCTTGTATTCAACTCTCGGCTACCCTCCAGGTCAACCCGTCTCCACATCACTCGCGGGTACTCCTCAGGATCAACCCGCCTTTCCAAGTAACAGTTGTAAAGTCCAAGTATCCGTGTGTCCAAACACCAGGGGGAAACCCCGAGGAATCACCCTCGATGGATTCCACTCGATGTAATCATCAAGGTGAACGTAGGAGGAACCACCCTCGAGGTTCACACTTGAGGTGGTTGCACGACAGCATCGTTATCGGAAGTGGAAAAGGAGGAATCACCCTTGATGATCATGAATGGGTAACTAATCCACAGAGTTAGCATTAGAAGTGCTAACGAGCTAACAAGGTATCACCCTCGGCACTCGATAGTAACATTGCGGTGTCGTACAACTAAGGGGAGTGTTGTGCGGTGCCGGGGCCTGGTCTTCAACCCCGTTGATCAGGTCTTCTGATAATCCAGTGGGGCAGTTGGGTCAACATAGGGTCTCTAACCAGCCTATACTAAGTAGTTTAGGATAAACAGGTAGGTAACAATAGCAGGTTACAAGATCAGGCTATGCATCAGAATAGGTAAACCAATAGCAGTAGAAATTTCTAATGCAAGCATAAGAGAGAAGAGAATAGGCGATATCGGAATGTTCAAAGGAGGGGTGCTTGCCTGGAAGCTCGGCAGACAAAAACGCATCTTCAACGGTGAAGTAGTCGATCACTTGTTCAACCGCAGTCTTTGGGGTCTACCGGAAAGAAGTAATGAAGGGGAAACACAATAAATAATTGAGCAATCAAAGCATCACAAGGCATAACATGGAAATACCTGGTGCTAGGGGTGACCTAACGCAGTGCTACCCGTTACAGACGGAGCAGGAAAATATCTCGAGGGGTTTTCCTGGCGTTTAGTATTTTTCGGACAAATGAAAGAAGGGGGACGGTTCCATGTTCAGCATGCTAGATGCATGTGACAGATGAATGGATGGCATATTCGGAGTTGTCTCGTTGTTCTGAGCAACTTTCATGTATAAAGTATTTTCATCCGAGTTACGAATAATTTCTATGACTATCTAAAGTATTAACAATATTCTGAAAATTATTATTAATTTGAAATTAAAGATTAAAATGCTATGGGTACCCAGCCCTGTGTACACAGATTGTACACAGAGGCTGACAGCGGATCCCATGGGGTCTCAGTTAACCCAGTCCACAGTCAATAGAGTTGATCGTGGACTGGTCAAATCTACTAAGTGGGGCCCCATGTCATAGAGACATTTGGTTAATTACCTAGTTAAGCCTAAACTAATTAAGTTAATTAACTAACTAACGATTTAACTAATTAGTTTATGATTAATTAATTAATTTATTTATTTTGTTTTAAAACAAGGCAGTGAGGGGGGCCACTGGGCAGTGCCACAAGAAGCCAACCAGGGCGGGCAAACGGGCGGGCGTGGGCGCCCGTCGAGGCTGAAGCCCGTCCGGGCGTGGGGTGATGAAGCCGGGCACGGCGGGCCTCGCCACGACGGAGCGGAGCGGCAGGGCGGTGGGAGGTGCGCCGACAAGGGGAAGGGGCGTCCAGGGGCGCGGCCCAGGGCCGGGGGCCTCGACTGCGGGCGGCGCAGGGGGGCAGTGTGCGGCGCAGCAAGGGAGAGCGGGGTGAGCGACACAACAGTAGGAGCGTGCGGGGTGCGGGGGAGGACGAGGCCGACGCGGGCAGCGAGAAGGGGAGGTGCACGTGTGCGCGCGTGATGGCGGGGCAGCTGCTGCTGAAGACGTCGAGCAAAGGCGCGGCGATGCAGGCGCGGAGGCGGGCGCGTGCAGGGGAGGCGGAGCACGGCGACGCAGCCGAGGACGGCGAGCGCGGGAGGACGCGGCGGCGGCGCTTGGGCGGCAGGCACTGGGGGAAGCAACAATAGTTCAAGAGTAGCAGCATCGCAGGCACGCACGGGAGCTCGAGCTCCGGCCATGGCTAGTGTAGACGACTACGACGACGAATCGAGAAACAAAAAAAGGAATCGGCAGATGGGCTCACTGCGGGGCCGAAAGGGGTGCTCGGGGACGACGCGGGTGGCCGGAGATGCGCAGATCGAGCGGCGAGGTGCGGTGCTGTGGCGGGGGAAGAAGAGGTCTAGGGACGAGCTTGACGAAGGCCTAGCGACGAGCTCGAGGGTGGAGACAAAGGAAACGACGACGACGGGGCGCCTGGACACCGTGACGCAGCCCGGGATGGCCGGTGGTCGAGGACGAGACGGCGTCGAGCAAGGTGGGGACGAGGCGGCGATGGTGGTTTCGGTCTACTGCAGGGAAGAGCGAGAGGAGGAGATGGGGACGTGAGGGAAAGGGGGGGGGTAGGGTTTGCAGCGGGAGAGAGAGGGCGCTCAGGGAACCTAGTAGGCCCCTGGGGAGTTGCCGGATGAGCGCCGCGTGGCTCATCCGTGGCTTGGACGCGCTGCGGTCGCCCACGAGGCCATGGTGAACAGAGGTAGGAGAGAGGAGTGCATGTGGGCTGGGCTGCACTATGGCCACTAGGGCCCAGTGCAGCAGTAGCAGTTATCCTCTTTTCTTCTTCCCCCTTTTTTTATATTTTCCCTCTGTTTTGTATTTCATTTGGCCACACTTGATTTTTGTTCAAGGTGAAACTTGACACATAAGTAATTGGCAATATTATGGGCTGACACAAAAAGGTTGGAGTCAAAAAGAAATGTGTAAGCATTTTTAGAAATTGAAAAGGTCGGTTAAATGGTGTTGGATTTGTTTTATAAAGATTGAGGGCATTTTAATAACTCAATTATTGTTGGGTTATTCATGAATATTAGTTTGTGAATATTTGCAACCCGACGAACATTTTTACTTAACAGTTTGAGGAAAGAAACTTTATCTTGAAATTTAAATCTGAATCTGGCTTTGGTTTTTATCAAGTGGCGCTTAAGCTTGAAAACATGATGACTTGGCAAGATTAGAGGAGAGATTACTGTAGCAAGAATATCGGGGTGTTACAATAGTATTAGATTAGTAGCATTAATAGGAGTATATGGACAATGACTGCACAACCACCATGTACTTTTTGTCGAAAAAACATGTATAGCTCCACCGAGGCAAACCAGGACAACTTTTCGAGTGGTCTTTCCTCTATAATTGCAAAAAATAGGTGACGTTAGACCAGCCGACAAACCCTAGATACTTTACGTGGGGAGCTGGGGAGTAGTGGCATAGAAGAAAACCCGCATGCAACAACCTAGGGAGCTAGACCAGTACAATGAAGCATGAAATCCAAAAGAAGTTATATCTCAGGTGGGCGAGATGTCGCTTAGGCGGGCGGGCGGGATCTGCCTACACGACGGCAGCGAACAAGGGTGCGGAGGACCTTGGTCCGCGCCAGCGCCAGCTCAGAGAGGACACTGCACATCGGCTTCCTCCATCGCCGACAGCAACAACGTCAACGCTGCACCTCCTCACCTCCCGCAGCGGACGGGATTCGGCCGGATGTGTAACCACCGGTGAGGAGGGAGATAGACCGGACACTGTCATCTTGTTTATATATGGAGAGGGTGAGAGAGCAAGACGCGAGAAACCCTATCAAACAAGAGGCTATATATACGATGGAGTAAAAAAATCTCTCCATAGCAGTGGTTTGAAATAGAATACGTGCGTTCCCGGAAAAGAGAAACGAAAGCTGGCGGAGAAATATTTTTTAACGTACCAAGAAAGAAAACTCGATCAAAAACACGCCCCCTGTCGTGGAATAGTCACATCAGATGTCCTCGTGAAAGGACTTAGTTGTGGAGCCATCGCAACTAGGAAGCTTGAAGGGGTTAAATCGGGACAAGGGACACGAGAGAGTTTATACTAGTTCGGCCCCTTACGGTGAAGGTAAGGCCTACGTCTAGTTGGGTTGGTATTGATGTTTCGATAACCAGGGAGCAAGATACGCTATGCCCGGCTCTCGATGAGTTGTTTCTTGCCCTAAGTCGCCCGCAGGTCGTCCCCTTATATACACGGGTTGACCCCTGCGGCTTACAGAGTCCCGGCCGGCTTATAAACAGAGTTCGGCTCGGTGACCAGTTAAATCTACGTTACGTTACAAGTCATGCCATCATGGCGGTTTACTACAATGGGCATAAGCCGCCCGTGGGCCTTAAGCTCTTTATTGAACCGCCATCTTCATGCTTGGTCTTGGGCTTCCTCTGATGAATACTTTTTGCGTAACCCGGCCCCTCCTGGGCGGCTTACACAAATAGTCATATCCCAACATTAGGCCCTAGATTGATTTGAACCTGTTCATGTCAGTCTAAAAAATATTTTTAAAGAATTAAATCTTCAGTCTTCTGACTATATAGAGGGTTTTTGTTAACCCGCCATGGCGTCATCTTCTGGATCCATCTTAACTCGGCGTGACGTCATTCTTCCTTTAACTCATTTTTTATTCCACCGAATCCTTCAACGGATCTCTTCTTTACTGACTTCTCCAAAAATCGAGGCGTCGGGGCCATTGGATAATAATTGTTATCTCCTCGTTTCCCGCACCGTCTCAGTCATCTTCTCCCTATAAATAGCCACAACTTAGGTCTTTTCCTTTTTACCCTTTCAGTCGTCTTATTCTTCTCCTCTCTGCCGCTCAAGCTCCGCCGCCGTCACCCTCGACCCCCTCGTCTTCGTCGACTCAGGCCGCTGCATCGACCTGACTTTTGACCAGAGATCGACGGCGGGCCTCCGCAGTTCATCTTCATCCTTGAGTTCCTTTCTTCTCTTTTCTTAGATCTATCTTGATGCTCTGCCAAGTTCGTCGGCTTCATCACCGCCCCATGCAAACCCTTGCTAGTTCGCACTTCCACAGCCTGTTTAGATCATAAAAACTGTGCGGAACTGCTGCGGTAGTTGTTTGTGTTGATCTTGTATAGAAATAGATCTCATTTTTCTTATTTGGAAACCTCCTTTGAATGCATGAACTTCTCTGCCCTGTTTTTAGGTCTAGAAATTTTCTCCTTCAGAACAATAGTTTGATCCATAATAAAGGCTGTTGTCCGTGAGACTTGTTTCTATCACCCGGAAAGCTTCTTCTGGAAAACTTATTTTATCACCACTATCTAGGTGTCCGGTTTAAAAATCCTTGAATGACTGTTGATCCTGATAGCGGCTTAAACTTTACTGCACAATCACCCTTATATCATTAGGCCCCTTGCTTAAGCCGCTATTTTAAATAAATTTGAATATTTCTCCCAGGTTAAATGTGAACCGGAACTTTCTTACTTTGTCGTAGGCCACTGCTGTTATGGCTCCTAAGGCGGCCAAGGCCCCTGTGACTTGCAACTGGGTTCCATCCACAGTCACCAAAAGCAAACTCGCTGAGTTTGTGACATCTGGCCATCTGCCCAAAAAGGAGACCATGTCCTATCGTGCCCCTCACCCGTCTGAGGAGATACCTCAACCCAAAGACGGGGAGGTAGTCGTTTTCACAGACCATATGAACCGGGGATTCGCCCCTCCCGGCTCAAAATTCTTCAGGGAAGTTCTGGATTTCTTTGACCTGAGGCCTCAAGACATTGGACCCAATTCCGTGTCCAATCTGTGTAATTTCCAAGTCTTCTGCGAGGTATATTTAGGAGAGGAACCAAGTCTGCTGCTGTTCAGAGAGCTTTTTTACTTGAACCAGCAGAATGAGCGCACCAACGGGCCTAGTCTTAAACTTGGCAGCATCTCAATCCAGCGGCGGAGAGACTGCCTTTTTCCTTACGCTGAGCTGCCAAGTCACCCAAAAGACTGGAACCAGACGTGGTTCTACTGTCAGGACACCTCTCCGGCTAACGAGAAGCGTCTGCCCGGCTTTCGCGCCCTGCGTCTTGAGTCCAATCAACATCTGGTGGACAAGTTAACTGGTGTTGAGCGCCTGCCTCTTAACTCCACCATCAGAAAGATCAAGGCCCTGTGAGGAAACAGGTTAACTGGCATTGATTTGGTCCGGGTCTGGGTCACCTGGCGGATACTACCATTAAGCCGCTGCTCCGGCTTAATGTGTACTTACACAGGCGAAAAGGATGACTCAATGCGTCATAGTCCTAAGGACTTACCAGATGATGTGGTAGATGCTACAGTCCAATCGCTATTGAAGGAGGGCACTGTAACCAGTAATACTTTCAGTTTGCTTCCCTTCTGCAAGAAGAATCCGGCTCCTGCAGTAAGTTACTAGTCTTCACAAATACTCTTTAATATGTTACCTTCTGGTACTTATGATTCCTTGTCTTTTTCCACAGGCCGATGACAACTTCTAGAAGGTCAAGTATGACCATGAGGCTGCAAAACTGGCCCGGGCGGCCAAGAAGACCGAAAGGAAAGCCGCCAGGACGGGTACCTCTAAAAAGAAGAAACCCAACGCCTCTGATATGCTTAAATTGGACGACTCTTCTTCAGATGAGGAAGAGGTAATCTTTTTAATTTTCTTTAACTCCTTTGCCGTTACCTTACTGACATTTGATCCCTTCAGGAGGATACTGGGAACAGTCAAGCAGCTGGAGAAGAGGTAACTATAATTTCCTCCGACTCAAAGCCTTTGCCAACATAAAGAATCCGAAGGGTGACCCGGAAAGTAAGGTTTTCACACCCTCCCGCTTACCAAGATCCTCAATTTCTTTTGAAGCAACAGCAGCTTGAGAACCAGCGGCAGACTCGGGCCAACCAGGACGCAGAGCTTTCCTCCGGCTTACCCGATGTAACCAGGAAGCGTCGGACCGAGGTTATCTCCGACTTACATTTTGTTTTACCCTTGATGGGTTTGATTCGCCAACCTCTCAATTCATCTGACTCCGACTATCAGGATACCTCCCCTTCTTCTGATGAGTCGATGCAATCGAACATGCCGGCTTTCAAATAGGTTCCTGGGTAATATAACCTTTTCTACTTTGAGGTTATCCATACTTATACTTTGATACTTATCTTTCCACTTTGTTTGACAGCTTGCAAGTAAAGCCCAGCAAGAGGGCAAAGAAGAATAAGCTGTCCCAAGACCCGGTGGTTACTGAACCGGTGCTTGACTCATCCGTTCCAGACAGCTCCACTCATTAGCCACCGCCTGAACCGGCTTCTGACATTCCAGAGCCAACTTCTGACCCGCCTGCAGAGGACGTGATTCACAACTCGGATGACCCGGAAATCCCTAGCCCGGCCAAGACGGCTGACCCGGAAGTTGAAATAGTGAAGAGCCAGTATGTTGAGCCGGGCCGGCCTACAACCCTTGCTCAATGCACCACCAAGGAAGAGTTTGCCCAGCGCCGGAAGTCCAAACAAGACATCACTGATTACTCTCACCTAAGTATTGGTGACATAGTCTCGGGCTATCTGAACCAAGTACACAGTAGTCGTGACCTGGAAATTGACATGGTGAAGCAAATACAGCATAAATCTGAGGTAAAATTTAAGCTTTCACTCTGAATCTTACTTACTGTACCAGCCCCCAAGTCTATTGCTTATGAATGAATATGTTGTAGACTTAATAATCTGCTAGCTGTTAGTTTTGTCCTGTTTAAATTGAATATGTCTAACCCTGAGATAACATGAAACCTTAAATTTGGGTTACATTAGCCCCCAAGTGTCAAGTACCTTTACTTGTAAAGTGCTTGAGACTTAATATGTGTGACTTGGTAAAATAGACTAAAAATTCTTTAAACATACATTAGCCCCCAAGTGTCAAGTATCTTTACTTGTAAAATACTTGGGACTTAAATGTTATCTTACCAAGATTCTTACCATAACCTGATGTCAATGCAGGCCACCGTAAGTCAATTTGAGGCGGAGATTGCTGATTTGAAGAGCCAGTTGAAAACCCAAGAGCTCGAAGCTCAGAAAGCCAATTCCAAGTTTGAATTCAGTGTCTCTGAACAAGAGAAGCCGAAGAAAAATTTTGAATCGGAAAAGAAGGCTTGGGTTGATGAGAGGGCTTCACTGGTGACCCGGGTTGAAACCGCGAAGGCATCTCTTGCCGAGGCAACAAATGAGCTCTCCGACTTAAAGAGGCACATATCCCAAATGGTCTCAGCTATCTTTGGTAAGCCGCTCATAAATATTGTAATCCTTCTAGAGTTATTGTAATAGTTGCCTCTGGCTTACTGTTATACCTGTGAATATCTAGGCCCCAGGAGTACCAATCTGAAGGAAAATATGCTTGTCAAGCTTAAGGCAGTGTACACCTTCGTAGAGCAGCTGTACTCCGGGTCACAGCGTGCGTTGACCACTGTGGCTTTATCAAATACCTCTCCCCGGCTCCTGCAAGACGTGTTGAGACATCTGTCGGTGCTGCCTCAACGCATTCAAGACTTAAGGCGGGCATCCGCGAGAGCCGGAGCCGTGGCTGCATTGAGTCGGGCAAAAGCATGGGTGCCAGAGCTTGACCTTACTGATCTCTCTCTTGGATATCCAAGTCTTAAGGAGGACGGCACTGCTTTTGGCGAACAGGACTTCACTACATGTGTTAAAGTCGTACGCCCTCTGGCGACTCTCATTGGGGAGGATACTGATCTCACCAAGTATTCGCCGGGTTATGATAGTGAGAACGGAGAATCCCAAATGTCCCATATGACCAAGTCAGCCTGCTCCCTCCAACGCGTAAGCATACCTTTGCCCCTGAAGTGGACCTGGCCAGTTTAATAGATGATGAAGCTGAATTTAAAGCTTTGAGCGGCATTGACTGGGCCTCGTCCACCTTCCAGGACACAGCAACCGAAGGAGAGGCGGGGAAGGATAACCCGGAGTCATCAAGCCAGCCGGAGGAATGAGCCGCCAGCCGGGTTATAACTTGGCAAAGAACAATGCTTCACTTATTTAGACTCGGGGAGTCTTGTAATAGGATAGAAAAACTCCTTAATGCCTGTCATGCCTTATGGTACTTATTGCTTTTGTTAAGCCGCCAGTACTAAATTCATCTTGCTTATGTTAATCAAGTGTTTCCTTGATCCTTCACCTTGCTCCGTTTTAACCTGCACGTAAAACAGGCAAGGCTTTCCTGGACGATTCACTTCAACAGTGGGTTATAGAATATTGATAACCCGGACATGATCAAAAATCATATGTATAAGCCGGTTCATGATCAGTTAAAACATAATCATAACCGCATACCTGCGACCCTTTTTGATAATCTCTCCGGCTCATATAAGTTCTTACCTGGCACTTGTTAGAACCTGAAGTAACTAATATAAAACCGGAAAGATCAAGAACCATCTCCTCAAGAAGGTTTCAATGATAGTGAAAATAATCATACTTGCAAATGTTCACAGGCTCCTGATTCGAATACGATCAGAAAACCGTTCCAAAGGGGTTTTCCGAAACGATCATATAGCCCCCAGTGGTTTTGGCGCTGCCGATCAAGTGGGTATCGACAACTATGTTCTCTTTGGTTCGAATACGACCTATGTTTGAATAGGAAGCCCCCAAGTGAACATAAGAGTTGTTTAATGACGCTGATTTGAATGCGATCCACGTCAGACCCAAAGGGGTTAAGCTATGATTCCAATTTGATCAGGAAGCCCCCAAGTGGGTTTGGCAATATGCCGATCAAGTGGGTATCGACAGCTATGTTCTCTTTGGTTCGAATACGACCTATGTTTGAACAAGAAGCCCCAAAGTGACCAAGGCTAGATTCAGATATGATCATAAGCCGGACCAAAGGGAAAGCCGGATTCAAATATGATCCGTCCCCTGTTGGCAGTGTCCATCACCTGATAAAGAAAACATGAAACATTTCTTTATGGGAAAAAAGGACAGAGGCCCTGCTTTATTGCTTTATATAATATGTACATTATAAAAAGTATCTTAAGAAAGTAACTTAAGTATAGTAAGGCCAGTGATGAGCTATGTTCCACGGCCGGCGGGTCTCTTCCTCCGATTTAAATGAGTCCTTGCGCTCTCGAATATCGATGAGATAATATGACCCGTTGTGTAGATTCTTACTGACCACAAAGGGTCCTTCCCAAGGCGGGGATAGCTTGTGCATATCAGACTGATCCTGGATGAGCCGGAGCACCAAGTCACCTTCCTGAAAGGTTCTGCTTCTAACCCGGCGGCTGTGATAGCGATGCAGGTCTTGCTGGTAAATCGCCGAGCGGGCTATTGCCAAGTCTCGCTCCTCGTCCAACAAGTCAAGTGCATCCTGACGAGCCTTTTCGTTATCCGCCTCAATGTAAGCCGCCACCCGAGATGAGTCGTGCCGGATGTCACTTGGCAGGACCGCCTCTGCTCCATAAACCATGAAGAAAGGTGTGTATCTCGTAGATCTGTTAGGCGTAGTGTTGATGCTCCATAACACGGAGGGTAACTCCTCCACCCAACAACCCGGAGTCCGTTGTAAAGGGACCAAGAGCCGGGGCTTGATACCTTTCAGGATCTCTTGATTAGCTCTCTCGGCTTGACCATTGGATTGAGGATGAGCAACAGCCGAAACATCAAGCCGGATATGTTCTCTTTGACAGAACTCTTCCATGGCACCCTTAGAGAGATTAGTGCCATTATCAGTTATGATGCTATGTGGAAAACCAAAACGAAAGATCACCTTTTTCATGAACTGAACAGCCGTGGCTGCATCACATTTACTGACCGGCTCTGCCTCAACCCACTTGGTAAACTTATCCACTGCCACTAGTAGATGTGTCTTTTTGTCCTTAGACCTTTTGAAAGGTCCAACCATGTCAAGCCCCCAGACTGCAAACGGCCAAGTAATTGGGATCATCCGCAACTCTTGAGCCGGCACATGAGCTTGTCGTGAGAACTTTTGACACCCATCACATTTACTGACCAGATCTTCCGCATCAGCGTGAGCCGTCAACCAATAGAAACCATGACAAAAAGCCTTGGCCACGAGGGATTTTGACCCGGCATGATGGCCACAATCTCCTTCATGAATCTCACGGAGTATTTCTTGGCCTTCTGCAGGTGACACACAGCGTTGAAACGCGCCGGTGACGCTGAGGTGATGTAATTCGCCGTTAACAATCGTCATGGATTTGGAGCGCCTAACGATTTGTCTCGCCAATGTCTCATCCTCCGGTAATTCACCCCGGGTCATATAAGCCAGATAAGGCACCGTCCAATCCGGGATAACATGAAGAGCCGCCACCAGCTGTGCCTCCGGGTCTGGCACTGCTAAGTCTTCCTCGGTAGGTACCTTGACAGAAGGGTTATGTAACACATCAAGAAAGGTGTTGGGCGGCACCGGCTTACGTTGGGACCCCAACCGACTTAAAGCATCAGCCGCCTCGTTCTTCCTTCGATCAATGTGCTCCACTTGATAACCCGTGAAGTGACCAGCCACAACATCTACTTCACGATGATAAGCCGCCATGAGGGGGTCTTTGGAATCCTACTTGCCTGACACTTATTGAGCCACCAAATCTGAGTCACCCAAGCATCGTACCCGGCTTAAGTTCATCTCCTTAGCCATCCGGAGACCATGAAGTAATGCCTCATATTCAGCTACATTGTTAGTACATGGAAATATAAGCCGGAGTACATAACAAAATTTGTCACCTCGAGGGGAAGTCAACACCACTCCAGCCCCCGAGCCTTCTAGCTGCCTAGACCCGTCAAAGTGAATAGTCCAGTATGTGTTATCCGGCTTCTCCTCAGGGGCTTGCAACTCTGTCCAATCATTGATAAAGTCTACCAAGGCCTGAGACTTAATAGCCGTCCGGGGCATGTATTTCAAGCCATGAGGCCCAAGCTCAATAGCCCACTTGGCGACTCGTCCTGTGGCCTCCCTGTTCTGAATGATGTCTCCCAAAGGGGCAGAACTTACCACAGTTATAGGATGGCTCTGAAAATACTGCTTCAACTTCCGGTTTGCCATGAACACCTCATAAACAAGCTTTTGCCAATGCGGGTACCTTTGCTTGGATTCAATGAGCACTTCACTGATGTAGTAAACCGGCCGTTGAACCGGATGTTCCTTACCGGCTTCCTTATGCTACACCACGATGGCAACGCTGACGGCTCATGAATTGGCAGCCACATATAATAGTAAAGGCTCTTTGTCAATCGGAGCCGCGAGAACCGGCGGCTCGGTCAATTGTCTCTTTAAGTCTTCAAAAGCGGCATCAGTGGCCTCACTCCAAACAAAAGTGTCAGTTTTCTTCATCATCTGATATAATGGGAGGGCTTTCTCAACGAGCCGACTTACGAACCGACTTAAGGCGGCGACGCGACCCGCCAGTCGCTGAACATCATTGATGCACGCCGGTTTAGCCAGAGAGGTAATCGCCTTAATCTTCTCCGGGTTAGCTTCGATGCCTCTGTTGGACACCAGGAAGCCCAAAAGCTTGCCTGCAGGAACACCAAACACACATTTGGCCGGGTTAAGCATCATCTTGTAGACCCAGAGATTATCAAAGGTCTCCTTTAAGTCGGATATCAAGGTTTCCTTTTCTCTGGACTTCACCACAATGTCATCCACATAAGCATGGACATTACGCCCAATTTGGTCGTGCAAACAGTTCTGCACACACCGCTGATAGGTCGCCTGGGCACTCTTGAGCCCAAATGGCATAGATACATAGCAGAAGGCTCCAAACGGAGTGATGAAAGCCGTCTTCTCCTGGTCCTTAACTGCCATCTTAATCTGATGATAACCGGAGTAAGCATCCAAAAAGCTCAAACGCTCACAACCCGCCGTAGCATCAATGATTTGATCAATACGGGGAAGAGCAAAGGGTCAGCTCGACAAGCCTTGTTTAAGTCCGTGTAGTCCACACACATCCGCCAGGTGCCATTCTTCTTGAGGACGAGCACCGGGTTAGCCAACCACTCCGGGTGAAAAACTTCAATGATAAACCCGGCCGCTAAGAGCCGGGCGACTTCTTCCCCAATATCTTTCCGTCGTTCTTCATTAAAACGGCGAAGAAACTGCCTGACCGGCTTATACTTTGGATCAATATTGAGAGTGTGCTTACCGAGTTCCCTCGGTACACCCAGCATGTCAGAAGGTTTCCATGCAAAGATGTCCCGGTTCTCATGGATGAACTCGATGAGCATGCTTTCCTATTTGGGATCCAAATTGCTGCTGATGCTGAACTGTTTAGAAGAATCACCCAGGGTAAAGTCAACAAGCTTTGTCTCAGCTGCCGACTTAAACTTCAACGCCGGGTCATGCTCTGTAGTTGGCTTCTTCAGGGATGTCATATCCGCCGGGTCAACATTATCTTGATAAAATTTGAGCTCCTCTGATGCGCAGGCCGACTCAGCATAAGCCGCGTCACCTTCTTCACACTCCAATGCTACCTTACGACTGCCATGTACAGTGATGGTGCCCTTGTAACCCGGCATCTTAAGCTGTAAATAAACGTAACACGGCCGGGCCACAAACTTAGCATAAGCCGGCCGTCCAAACAGAGCGTGGTACGGGCTCCTGATCTTGACCACTTCAAACATCAACTTCTCAGCTCGGGAGTCATGTTCATCTCCAAAAGCCACCTCCAGCTCAATCCTGCCAACTGGATAAGCCGATTTACCAGGGACAACTCCATGGAAAACAGTGTTGGATGTTCTCAGATTTTTATCAGTCAACCCCATGCGCTGAAAGGTCTCGTAGTAAAGGATGTTGATGCTACTACCCCCATCCATGAGAACCTTGGTGAACTTATACCCACCAACCTGAGGTGCCACTACCAATGCCAACTGACCCGGGTTATCGACCCACGGAGGATGATCCTCCCTGCTCCATATGATGGGCTGCTCGGACCACCTTAAATAACGAGGGATTGCCGGCTCAACGGAATTCACAGCCCTCTTGTGAACCTTCTGGTCACGTTTGCACAAGCTAGTGGTAAACACGTGATACTGTCCACCACTCAGCTGCTTCGGATGGCTTTGATAACCCGACTGTTGCTGCTACTGTCCACCTTGACCAGACTGGTGCTGACTGTTGCCACCTGGATGCCCCTGAAAACCGGAATTTGAACCGCCGCCCGGGCCATGAAAGCCGCCGGCCCCTGAGCCGCCACCAGATCCTTGACCGCCGTCGAAGGTGTTGGAGTTTTTAAACGCCTTCATGATCGCACAATCCCTCCATAGATGTGTGGCCAGCCGCTCCCGGGTGCCGTGTCTCGGGTAAGGCTCATTGAGTAGTTGCTCCAGCGATGGGCCTGACCCGCCAGATCATGGCGGTTTACCCTTACGTCTCGGATTGTTACCTCGTACATTGGCATTGGCCACAAACTCCGGGTTACCGTCCGCCTTACGCTTATTGCCGCCTTGAGTCCCCAGGTTATGCTGTTGACCCTTTCCATTACCGTTCCTTTTTCCCTTCCCTGTCTTCTCATCGTCAGACGCGGATCCTTGGTACTATCAGAATCAGCATATTTGACTAAAGCCGCCATCAGCGTACCCATATCCGTGAGGTCACGTTTAAGGCGCCCCAGTTTCATCCTCAGCGGCTCAAAACGGCAATTTTTCTCCAGCATAAGAACCGCAGAGCCGGCATCCATCTTATTGGAGGAATGAATTATCTCCTTGACCCGGCGTACCCAATGGGTAGTGGATTCACCTTCCTCTTGCTTGCAATCCGTCAAGTCCACAATCGACATAGATTGTTGATAGGTGTCCTTGAAGTTCTGGATGAACTGGGCCTTTAACTCGCCCCATGAACCAATGGAATTGGCTGGCAAGCCTTTCAGCCACGACCGGGCTGTTCCATCTAACATCATGGTGAAATATTTAGCCATTGCCGCGTCACTGACTTCCAGCAACTCCATGGCCATCTCATAACTCTCGATCCACGCCCCGGGCTGTAAATCGGCCGTGTAATTTGGTACCTTTCGAGGTCCCTTGAAGTCCTTGGGCAGACGTATGTCACGCAGAGCCGGCACCAGGCAAGGGACACCGCCGGTTCTAGTGGCTACTCCCGCCTCAACCGATGTCATTGGATACTCCGGGTGATCGTTCTCCTGACGTACTTGGTCCTGCGCCGGGTTATAGCCCCCGGGCTGGTTACGCCGTTGGGCATTGCTTGACAAAGCTTCCGACTCCATGCGTCTGCTGTAACTCGGGCTCCGGTTCTGGCGAGGTGGTGCTACCCAGGGCGGGGAGTTGAGTGAATCCTGTCCCGGCTGTAAGAATAGGTCTCCTGCTGAGCCAGGGCTGTTTGGAGGAGCTCCCTGACCCTCCGGGTCTCCACCGCCGTTGGGTCATCTCCTTCCATAGGAAGGGCCGCTAAACGCGCTGAAGCTGCGATCAAGTTTTCCATGGGGTTGGAAAAGTGACCCGGTGGAATCGGCACATAACGCGGTGGTGGCATGCTCACGTGAGGCGGCACCATATCCCTAGGCTGAGCCGGTCCTCCTGTTCCAGCTGTCATAATCCGATCGGTCTCTGGCGGGTTACTAGGGCCGGCTCCGCGTGTAGCAAAGAGAACCCGGGGGTCGTAATTCGGTGGTAGACGGGACTGCGTTTTCTGATGTCTCCTCCTCATTACCTCATTGGATGCGTTTAAGCTCATCGTGACCTGGTAAGCTTCTGACTGCAAATGTTGTGCCCGGGCGTCGAGAGCCGCCCGCTCCGCAGCTAGTCTAGTATCCTCAGCTGCTAAAGCCTCCTTGGCCTGAGCTATCTCCTCACGTACTTGCGCTACCGCTGCGTCATGCTCATCTTTATCTGCAGGAATAACCGTGGCGGTTAATAGGGCCGTAAGCTTGTCCATGAGGTCCATCAGCACCTGAGCCGGTGGGCGCACGGGGCCGCCTGCCCCGGCTGCTCCTGATCCGGACGTGATCGCCGTAGCTGCTGTAGAGTTTGAGCCGGGCTGAGTTCCAGCCATGAAGATTCCGGCCCATCTTGGCGGCTCATCGGGGTCCGGAATACTGATGCCATCGGAATAGCCCCCGAGCGCACCGTCTTGTACCTGATACAACGAATCTGTCGAGCCGGCGGACGAATCACCGTCTGAAGAGACGGCCGTCTCACCCCCATCTTCAGATCCAGAAAGTTCCTCCCCGTGGACGCAGCCCACGAAGGCACGCCTTATGACCGGCTGAGTCTGGGTCTTCCTCACACGCTGAGCCATCTCGACGAGGTCGGTGCAGTTGTCCGGCTCAGGGCCCGGCTCACCGATCCGGCCGATGAAGACGTGGATTCCGCCGAAGGGGACCCGGTACCCGTACTCAATTGAGCCGGCGTCGGGGCCCCAGCCTTCATCGTCGATGTAGATCTTGCCGCGACGACTCTTGGTCATCCGGCCCACTACGTACCCTTTGAGCCCTTCGAAGTTGCCCTTCAAGAACTCAAATGCACCGTGCGCTGGCCCCATGGTGGGCGCCAACTGTCGTGGAATAGTCACGTCAGATGTCCTCGTGAAAGGACTTAGTTGTGGAGCCATCGCAACTAGGAAGCTTGAAGGGGTTAAATCAGGACAAGGGACACGAGAGAGTTTATACTAGTTCGGCCCCTTACGGTGAAGGTAAGGCTTACGTCTAGATGGGTTGGTATTGATGTTTCGATGACCAGGGAGCGAGATACGCTATGCCCCGCTCTCGATGAGTTGTTTCTTGCCCTAAGTCGCCCGCAGGTCGTCCCCTTATATACACGGGTTGACCCCTGCGGCTTACAGAGTCCCGGCCGGCTTATAAACAGAGTCCGGCTCGGTGACCAGTTAAATCTACCTTATGTTACAAGTCATGCCATCATGGCGGTTTACTACAATGGGCTTAAGCCGCCCATGGGCCTTAAGCTCTTTATTGAACCGCCATCTTCATGCTTGGTCTTGGGCTTCCTCTGATGAATACTCTTTGCGTAACCCGGCCCCTCCTGGGCAGCTTACACAAATAGTCATATCCCCAACACCCCCGCTTCCAGGTCGCAGTTTGTATGGCTCACGTGTGGTCCCCGACCCTCCATTATTAAGTGAACAAATAAAAGGGTCAAATTATTATGTACGTAAGCTACCTCTTCGTGTACAAACGTGCTCCATTTATCTCTCTTCATATTGTTTCCCACTCCTATGATATTCCTATCCTAGGAACAAAATGAGGCGATACTAAGTTTGTTTGTGTGTAGGGAGAACGGGACATCAATGGTGTATACGAGTAGTCGCGAGAGTCGTCGCGCACACACACATACACATAGACATGCATATCCGTGTTTACGTAAAATTCCATCTCCATCTCCATCTCCAATCATATTTGTCCAACTGGCACATTATTTACGTTATTACTTATACATGTAGCAATATTTACATACAACATATCTTGTTTGCGTGCGACCGGACCGCTGCCACGCCCGCTCCTGACCGCCCTGGCCAACCCGAACCCTCTTCATCACCCGTGTGTGCTTCCCGCCCGAAATGGTAAGTGCCGCATTCATACCCGGCCAGAGCGGACGAGAACTCTCACTAGCGCCGGCATTGAAGCGGCGCGCGGCCGTGAGAGCACCGCCCGTGCCGCTTCCCGGTGCACACGACTGCTCCGCGTTCAAAGGTCGCCACGGCCGGCCACAACATGCATGTAACAAGTTCTTGGGAGTCCTTGATACAGCTAGCTGTCCTTCCCCTCCTCGTCAATCTCTTCCAGTAGTGCTAGTACTCCATGGCGCAATCCATCGACAAGGAGGCGGGAAAGTTATTATACTCCGTTTGCGGTGAGTGGCACGCCGAGCGACCATGTGGGGTGGAGCCGTGGAGGAGGGTGAGACACAAACGCGATAGATGTGATTTAAATGTTGGTTTTGCTCGATGGCGCGATCCAACGAAACGAAACGTTGGTTTTCCAAAGAATATTGTACTGCATGAGAGACATAGAGTGATGGTTTGCTTCTTCCGTCCAATAACTGTACCGGGTCTATGTGATTTGGTGGCTCATTGGTCACTATTACTGCGACGGTAGAGTGGCGTAGAGCGCCTGCGCTCTTATTTATTTATTCTATGATAAAAATAACCTTCTCCACTCTTACACCGAAGGAGTACGAAACACGGCAGCCCAGTGACTACATGGCCCACCTCCCACTATCACCATATTCCTTGGACATCGTGCAACACCTCCGATCCTTTTTTTGCATAGTAGTACATTTTACATCATGACCCACCATACACTCTCCCATACTACCTCCGTCCCCTATGTAATTTATGCATGATACTAGTATATGATACTCCCCACTATGAGTAGCCTTATACGCATACAAAAAAGGACCGGAGGGAGTACGAAACTTTATGATTTTGTTTCATGTATGTATCCTGACTCCAAGGTTGCCCCATTACAACATTCCATCAAATAGAAAGGAAAACTAACACGCATGCTGATGCATCTCAATGATTCATAGATCATAACCAATATTTACTTCACAACTAAAGAAAAAAGTTGTGAGAGTGTGTAGAAAAAAACTACTGATGGGGTCACTATGCGTAAATCCTAAACAGGATTTAATTTCCTGGCTAAGTAGAACCTGTGGAAGGAAATACGGCTGGCACCCTCGGATCATACGATGCTTTTGTGCAGTTCCACTAAAATCGAGCTGAGCATCCCTGTTGGCAAAGATATTATAAAAGTGTGATTAGAATAATAGTACTGGTACTAGTTCATGAGGCATAAACTCATCACAAATAGAAGCCAGTAGAAGTAGAGAAAGATCCACATGGAGATGGAGCTACGTGGGGAGCTGCGGCAGTGGAGCAAGACGGCTCCAAAAGGAAGTTGTACCTGGGACGTCGGGTTGTAGCTAGAAGTGCGGTTGGGAGGCAATATCAGCCCATACCGCGGGGACCCCCGACCGGGTTGCACCGACAGTGGGTTTTCTCCCCCGCTGGTCTATGCAGAACATCGTCCCCTTATCCCAGCGGCGGGATCAGGCCGGATCTGTGACCAGTGGTGTGGCCACCGTCGTTCTATGCTTGTAAAGAGAGCAACCCAAGCAAGCAGGCTTGTAGCTTAGGCTCCTGCTAGTGTATATATAGTGGAGCAGTTTTATTTTTCTCTCCATATCAACCATTTTATATTGCGTACGTGTCATTGAAGAGTGAAATGATGGTTGTTTCTTCTGACTAACTTACCGTGTGATTTGACTGCTCCTGAGTGGCCCCTACACGTACTCCCCCTACGTGTATGACCGTTCCTGGGTCTCACTTGTACTTATCTCTATTTTCTTGCATGACACGTAGACATGATGCGCATAGAGGAATTTTGTTACTACATGTTGTTACGTAGTACTACTAGTACCTACTCCCTCCTCCCGGTTCACTACTAGTACTCCCTCCATCCTGGCTTATTGGTCCCCTTTGTACTCAATTCATGGGCTCGTTTTCCTCAAGAAATTATCTTTACCAACATATTAATATCGGGAATGCATGCGTGAACAGCGAATTATTAAACCTTGCATGCAACATTTTGACAAAGCATTGACTTATGAACATGTGAATGTGAGTGACTACAACCTCGTGCATGCATGCAACATTCACACGTACACATGGACGCAAAAACGTGCACGACGCCCTAATGCATGCATGTCCGAGCACATGACGGAACACACACGGTCACGCTCAAGTGCTCAACCTACACATGCATGCACACACATACTCAGCCAGGGTGAGCTAGTGACCGTATAAACACTGGAAAATGTATATATTGACTGCAATGAGCGTATTATGAAGTCCACTGACCATATTTTTACAAATATACAGTGACAAATAGTGTATTTATCTCGTTTCAAATTAAGCCATATTAACCGGAAAGGAGGCAGTATGGACTAGCATTACTTTGTTGTGTCCCGTCAACTTGCCGAACGAGGAGAAGCTTGCAGGACAGGAGAAGCTTGCACGCGATGGCTCGCAGGACAAGGAGAAACTTTTGACTAATGCAAGCTCTCCCTCGCTCAGGCGGTGGACGTGCAACAGTTAATTCAGTGTCAGATTGCCAGAAGCATACACTGTACTAGTACCATTATTGCAGAAGACGCGAACAACCAAGCGCAAAGTTTACTACTCCGAGTACTAGTATTATGTAGTACTACTAGCACTACTATACAGGTATGTACTACTAGGAACCGGATGGTGGAGCATCTACACTCTTATTTTATTTTAATATGTGATAAAGCAATCTTCAACACATTTATTTCTCTTCGAGGGTTCTCGCATGTGATAATGGAAGTTGATTGCATGGAACACTCGCCACAATTATTACTTAATTCTGGCTCCTATCCTATTAGAAATAGGAGCGCTCGGTAATATTTTCTCTTTTTTTGTTATTCAGCATGTAAACAAGCAACAAACCTTGTGCTACCTCTTGAGCATGCGTTGGTTTTCCCTTGAAGAGGAAAGGGTGGTGCAGTAAAGTAGCATAAGTATTTCCCTCAGTTTTTGAGAACCAAGGTATCAATCCAGTAGGAGGCTACATGCAAATTCCTCGTACCTACACAAACAAATAAGAACCTTGCAACCAACGCGATAAAGGGGTTGTCAATCCCTTCACGACCACTTGCAAAAGTGAGATCTGATAGAGATAATAAGATAAATATTTTTGGTATTTTTATGATATAGATTGGAAAGTAAAGATTGCAAAATAAAATAGATCGGAAACTTATATGATAGAAAATAGACCCGGGGGCCATAGGTTTCACTAGTGGCTTCTCTCAAGATAGCATAAGTATTACGGTGGGTGAAGAAATTACTGTCGAGCAATTGATAGAAAAGTGCATAGTTATGAGAATATCTAGGCATTATCATGTATATAGGCATCATGTTCGTGACAAGTAGATCGAAACGATTCTGCATCTACTACTATTACTCCACACATCGACCGCTATCCAGCATGCATCTAGAGTATTAAGTTCGTAAGAACAGAGTAACGCATTAGGCAAGATGACATGATGTAGAGGGATAAACTCAAGAACTGTGATATAAACCCCATCTTTTTATCCTCGATGGCAACAATACAATACATGCCTTGCTGCCCCTGCTGTCACTGGGAAAGGACACCGCAAGATTGAACCCAAAGCTAAGCACTTCTCCCATTGCAAGAAAGATCAATCTAGTAGGCCAAACCAAACTGATAATTCAAAGATACTTGCAAAGATAACCAATCATACATAAAAGAATTCAGAGGAGATTCAAATATTGTTCGTAGATAATCTTGATCATAAACCCACAATTCATCGGATCTCGACAAACACACTGCAAAAAGAATTACATCAAATAGATCTCCAAGAATATCGAGGAGAACTTTGTATTGAGAATCAAAGAGAGAGAAGAAGCCATCTAGCTAATAACTATGGACCCAAAGGTCTGTGGTAAACTACTCACACTTCATCGGAGAGGCTATGGTGTTGATGTAGAAGCCCTCCGTGATCGATTCCCCCTCCGGCAGAGCGCCGGAAAAGGCCCCCAAGATGGGATCTCACGGGTACAGAAGGTTGCGGTAGTGAAAATAGGGTTTCGTGGTGCTCCTGGATGTTTTTCAGGGTATACTAGTGTATATAGGTGAAGGAAGTCGGTCAGGGGAGCCACGAGGGTGGGGGCGTGCCTACCCCCCTGGGGCGTGCCTCCCTGCCTCGTGGCCGCCTCATTTCTTTCTTGACGTCCACTCCAAGTCTCCTAGATTGAGTTTGTCCCAAAAATAACTCTCCCGAAGGTTTCATTCCGTTTGGACTCCGTTTGATATTCCTTTTCTACGAAACACTGAAATAGGCAAAAAAACAGCAATTTGGACCGGGCCTCCGGTTAATAGGTTAGTCCCAAAAATAGTATAGAAGTGTATATAAAGCCCATTAAACATCCTAAACAGATAATATAATAGCATGGAACAATGAAAGATTATAGATACTTTGGAGACGTATCAAGCATCCCCAAGCTTAGTTCCTGCTCGTCCTCGAGTAGGTAAATGATAAAAACAGAATTTTTGATGTGGAATGCTACCTAGCATAATTCTCAATGTAATTTTATTTATTGTGGCATGAATGTTCAGATCCGAAAGATTCAAGACAAAAGTTTAATGTTGACATAAGAGTAATAATACTTCAAGCATATTAACAAAGTAATCATGTCTTCTCAAAATAACATGGCCAAAGAAAGTTATCCCTACAAAATCATATAGTTTGGCTATGCTCTATCTTCATCACACAAAATATTTAAATCATGCACAACTCCGGTTTTAGCCAAGCAATTGTTTCATACTTTAGTATTTTTAAACTTTTTCAATCTTCACGCAATACATGAGCGTGAGCCATGAACATAGCACTATAGGTGGAATAGGATGGTGGTTGTGCAGAAGACAAAAAAGGAGAAGATAGTCTCACATCAACTAGGCATATCAACGGGCTATGGAGATGCCCATTAATAGATATCAATGTGAGTGAGTAGGGATTGCCATGCAACGGATGCACTAGAGATATAAGTGTATGAAAGCTCATCAAAAGAAACTAGGTGCGTGTGCATCCAACTTGCTTGCTCACAAAGACCTAGGGCAATTTGAGGAAGCCCATCATTGGAATATACAAGCCAATTTCTATAATGAAAAATTCCCACTAGCATATGAAGGTGACAACATAGGAGACTCTCTATCATGAAAATCATGGTGCTACTTGGAAGCACAAGTGTGGTAAGAGGATAGTAACATTGTCCCTTCTCTCTTTTTCTCTCATTTTTTTCCTTTTTTTTCTTTTGGTGGGATTCGTTGGACTCTCTTTTTTATTTGGGCTTCTTTGGCCTCTTTTATTTTTCATAAATTCCGGAGAGTGATCCCAACTTGTGAGGGAATCATAGTCTCCATCATCCTTTCCTCACATGGGACAATGCTCTAATAATGAAGATCATCACACTTTTATTTACTTACAACTCAAGATTACAACTCGATACTTAGAACAAAATATGACTCTATGTGGATGCCTCCGGCGGTGTACCGGGATATTCAATGAATCAAGAGCGACATGTATGAAAGAATTATAAAGGTGGCTTTGCCACAAATACGATGTCAACTACATGATCATGCAAAAGCAATATGACAATGATGGAGCGTGTCATAAAAACGGAACGGTGGAAAGTTGCATGGTAATATATCTCGGAATGGCTATGGAAATGCCATAATAGGTAGGTATGGTGCCTGTTTTGAGGAAGGTATATGGTGGGTGTATGGTACCGGCGAAAGTTGCATGACACAAGAGAGGCTAGCAATGGTGGAAGGGTGAGAGTGCGTATAATCCATGGACTCAACATTAGTCATGAAGAACTCACATACTTATTGCAAAAATCTACAAGTTATCAAAACAAAGTACTACATGCATGCTCCTAGGGGAAGGGTTGGTAGGAGTTAACCATCGTGCAATCCCGACCTCCACACATAAGGAAGACAATCAATAAATAAATCATGCTCCAACTTCATCACATAACGGTTCACCATACGTGCATGCTACGGGAATCACAAACTATTAACACAAGTATTCCTCAAATTCACAACTACTCAACTAGCATGACTCTAATATTACCATCCTCATATCTCAAAACAATCATCAAGTATCAAACTTCTCATAGTATTCAATGCACTTTATATGATAGTTTTTATTATACCTATCTTGGATGCTCATCATTTTAGGACTAAAATTTTAACCAAAGCAATTACCATGCTATTATAGAGGACTCTCAAAATAATATAAGTGAATCATGAGAGATCAATAATTTCTATAAAATAAAACCACCGCCGTGCTCTAAAAAGATATAAGTGAAGTACTAGAGCAAAATTATCTAGCTCAAAATATATAAGTGAAGCACATAGAGTATTCTAATAAATTCCTATTCATGTGTGTCTCTCCCAAAAGGCGTGTACATCAAGGATGATTGTGGTAAATTAAAAATCAAAGAATCATATCATACAAGATGCTCCAAGCAAAACACATATCATGTGGTGAATAAAAATATAGCATCAAGTAAAGTTACCGATGGACGAAGACGAAAGAGGGTATGCCTTCCGGGGCATCCCCAAGCTTAGGCTTTTGGTTGTCCTTTAATTTTACCTTGTGGTGCCTTGGTCATCCCCAAGCTTAGGCCCTTGCCACTCCTTATTCCATAATCCATCAAATCTTTACCCAAAACTTGAAAACTTCACAGCACAAAACTTAACAGAAAATCTCATGAGCTCCGTTAGCAAAATAAAACAAACCACCACTTTAAGGTACTGTAATGAACTCATTATTTATATATATTGGTGTTAAACCTACTGTATTCCAACTTCTCTATGGTTCATACCCCCCGATACTAGCCATAGATTCATCAAAATAAGCAAACAACACACGAAAAACAGAATCTGTCAAAAACAGAATAGTCTGTAGTGATCTGTAACTTTCAAATACTTATGGAACTCTAACAATTCTACCAAAATAGGAAGTCCTAGGAAATTTTTCTATTAATCCTATGCAAAAAGAATCAACTGAAAATCACGTTTCTGTGATTTAGTAAAATTATTCTCGTGCGTGCAAAAGTTTCTGTTTTTCAGTAAGATCAAATTAACTATCACCCAAGATGATCCTATAGGTTCTACTTGGCACAAACACTAATTAAAACATAAAACAACATCTAACCAGAGAATAGATGAATTATTTAATACTAAACAGGAACAAAAAGCAAGGAACAAAAATAAAATTGGGTTGCCTCCCAACAAGCGCTATCGTTTAACGCCCCTAGCAAGGCATAAAAGCGAGAATAGATCTAAGTATTGCCATCCTTGGTATTCAATTCATAGGTGGCTATCATAATATATTAATAAGGTAATTTGATTTTATTCCTAGGAAAGTGTTCCATGACTTTCCTTAATGGAAATTGGAATCTAATATTTCCTTCTTTCATATCAATAATTGCACCAATCGTTCTAAGGAAAGGTCTACAAAGAATAATAGGACATGAAATATTGCAATCTATATCAAGAACAATAAAATATATGAGCACATAATTCCTATTTGCAACGATAAGAACATCATTAATCCTTCCCATAGGTTTCTTAATGGTGGAATCCGCAAGGTGCAAGTTTAAAGAGCAATCATCAAATTCACGGAAACCTAACACATCACACAAAGTTTTTGGAATCGTGGAAACACTAGCACCCAAATCACACAAAGCATAGCATTCATGATCTTTTGTAATGCCCCGGATTCAATGCGCCAGGTGTCTGCCAGTTGTTCATCGCTGTTGCCATGTCTTTTGCTTGCGTGTTGCATTTTGCCATGTCATCATCTGCATTTCATCTGCATGTTTTTCAAAACTTGCATCCGTTCGGGTTCCCCCGGTTCTCTCCGTTATCCGTTCTGAGCCCAACCACACTCGCGCGCGCCCGCGGCACCTCTGAAATATTATTTTATAAGTGGCATAAAAATGTTCTCGGAATGGGTTGAAACTTGGCATGCGATCTTATTTTAGTGTAGGCAGAGCGCCTGTCAAGTTTCGTCACATTCGGAGCTCGTTTGATAGCCCTACCGTTAAACTTATAGCGGCATCGTAGCCGGTCAAACGTCGGATGTTTTCGGTCTCCGGAAACAGTTGCCGGGCTGCACTCCTCCCCTCTCATCTCAGCCCAAGCCTATCTCTCACAGCCCACCTGGTCCCTCTCCGCTCCGGAACGGCCTCAAATCCCCCTAACCTAGACCCCTGTCTATTTAAACCCCCCTAACCTGCCATTTTTGGCCTAACCTACCCTAACCCCCTCCTCCTAGCTCCAGCCACCACCCCACCTCGTTTTCAACGCCGATCCAGTGCCCCGCCGCCACAGCTGTCGCCCTCCTCCAACCGCGTCGAGCCACGCGTCCCCGCAGCCCCTCCTCCACCGCAGCCCTCCGCAGCCCACGGCCGGCCCGCAGCCGGGCCGAACCGGGCCCCGGGCACCCCAGCAGCCCGATCCGCCGCGCGCCTCCCCGCAGCTCCGCCGATCCAGTGGGATCGAGAGGAGCCCGAGCTCCTGGACCCCGCCACTAGCGTCGACACCCGCCGCCTCGCCGACCTTCATCGACGGCGTCGGCCACCTCAACCCAGGCCAGCGCCGCCCCGCACTCCCCTCCTCTCGTCTCCATCCTCCCCTAACCTCTCTCCCCCTCTGCTGCAGTGCCGCCAGTGCCGCCAAGTTCCTCCACCGTCGGATCCGGCCGGAATGGATCCGGAGCGACCGGATCCGGCCACCCCCTCGCGCCCCGGCCTCCTCCTCGCTGGCCCCGGCGAGCCCCAGCCGGATCGAGCCGCCGCCGCCCCCTTGCCATGGCTCCTGCTCGTGCGGGAGCACGAGGGAGACGACGAGCGCCCGCTCGTGGGCCCCTCCCCGGCCCAGCAGCGCCCGGCCCAGCCGGTCTGCCTCCTCCTCCGTCCTGGGCCGAAGCCCGCTAGGTGAGCGCCCACTAGATACCGCCCCGGTCACAATTTAGTTATTTTGCGCCCGTCCATTTTTTTTCAGAAATGACCAAGTCCCTGAGATTATTTGCATTCTGGAGCCCTGTTCATCGCATCATAACTCCATGCATACTGCTCCGTTTTGTGCGTGTAATATGTCAAAATGTTCGCTGAGAGATGCTCTTCATTTAATCCCATTGCATCATGTTCATTTGTGTCCATCTTGATGCCTGAATCATCATTGCAAGAGTGCTATATGATGTTAATCTGCTGAAACTGTTATAACATGCTCATTTGTCATTTTTGCCATGTTTGATGTGTGCATCCTATGAGGTTGATGTCTACATGTGGTTTGAACTATGTCATGCCATCTTTATAGGGGTGCTATCCATGTATTTTTGTGAGTCTTGTAGTGAGTGCATCAAGCTTGTTAAGTAGGGTACTTGCTGTTGCTATTTTGCTAGGCTGATTCTGTTATATTTTGTTGCTATGTAAACCTGCTGCTACAAGTCATTATATGCATAATCTGGAGATATTCACTAAGGATGTTTTGTTATACATGTTATGCTCTATCCATTCATGCCCCTGGTTGCATTTGTAGCCTGCAGTAACATGTTTTTATCTTGCTCCAAAGTTGTTAAATAATGTTGTTGTCAGCCTGTTATCATTAAGTTCAGTTTTGCCATGTGTTTTGCTAGTGATCCATGCACCCTATGAACTTTCTCTTGCCATGCTTAGCTTTATAAACATGTCTTCTTACTGTTGGTTACCTTGCCATGCCATGTATTGCTCTGCAGTGAGTGGTTCTAGCTCACCAACATGCCTACTTATTGTTGTTCCTGCCATGTCTGAATCTGTCATATCTTTTGCCATGTTTACATGGGTGCCATCATATTTTTTATGCCTTTTTGGCTCATGGTCAGTAAGGGACTTTTGTTATATGCAATTAGTAGATTCATTCCATGCCTTTGTTTGCCATGTTAAGTTCCTGTAACATGTTGTTTGATAGCTCTAAACATTGCAACCTGATGTTATTTCTGCAAAGTTTGAAACTGTTATTATTTGCAATCTTGCCATGTGTGTTTGAGCATGTTCTAGTAGTTTCTGGAGATAGCTCAGTGTTCATGTTTTGTCTTGCTTTACCTGTACTTCATGCCCATGCCTTTTTTTCTTACGTTGGGATGCCGTAGCATATTGTTTTGATGCTTGCTAGATGCCTAGTTCCTGTTTTGGACAGCTTGTCCTTTAAACTTGTATAGAGTGTATGTGTTGAACGTTGCTCCGTTTTGACTGTGCTCTATATGAAACTTGCTTAGAATTGCATGAACTTTCATATTATCCTGTTGCATCCTTGTTTTGAGGTGTTTGCTTGATGTTTGTATGCATTTTGCATCAATGCCATGTTTAACTTGTTTTGCTCATATCTTCTAGGCCGTAGCTCCGAACTAAATGAACTTTCTATGTAACTTGACTAGAATTTCGTGTAGATCCTCTTGGTGCATCTTAACTTGCTGTTTAACAACTTGAATATAAGGTTTATTCTGATCTGGACCAATTTCTAAACTTGCATATGAGGACTTACCGAATTTGTTATATGTTGTTCCGGCCTCATTTAAACTTGCTTTGATGTGGTGCTCTTGTTTGCATCATCTCTTGCCATGAGTAGCTTCATGTAGCTTTGTCATGCATCATGCTTGGTTGTGCATCATGTCTTGTTCATGTGTGGTGTGTTTACTATGTTGTGTGCTTCTTTTCGATAGTTCCTGTTTCGTTGCGATCGGGAGGATTCGTTCGTCCAAGCTTGGTTGGTCTTCATCCGTTCGTCTTCTTCATGGACTCGTTCTTCTTCCTAGCGGGATTTCAGGAAAGATGACCATCACCTTGGATCTCATTACTATCATTGCTATGCTAGTTGCTTCGTTTTATCGCTTTGGTGCGCTACCTATCCCTTGTTCTATCAAGCCTCCCCAAATTGCCATGAACCTCTAACCTTTCTCACCCTTCCTAGCAAACCGTTGTTTGGCTATGTTATCGCTTTTGCTCAGCCCCTCTTATAGCGTTGCTAGTTGCAGGTGAAGTTGAAGATTGCTCCATGGTGGACAGGGTTATGTTGGGATATCACAATATCTCTTATATTATTAATGCATCTATATATTTGGTAAAAGGTGGAAGGCTCGGCCTTATGCCTGGTGTTTTGTTCCACTCTTGCCGCCCTAGTTTCCGTCATACCGGTGTTATGTTCCCGGATTTTGTGTTCCTTACACGGTCGGGTGATTTATGGGACCCCCTTGACAGTTCGCTTTGAATAAAACTCCTCCAGCAAGGCCCAACCTTGGTTTTACCATTTGCCTCACCGCCACCTACCTTTCCCTTGGGAGTAATTAACCCAAGGGTCATCTTTATTTTAGCCCCCCCGGGCCAGTGCTTCTCTAAGTGTTGGTCCGAACCGAGCCGCTTGCGGGCCCCCCTCGGGGCAACTCGAGGTCTGGTTTTACTCGTAGCCTGTCTCATCCGGTGTTGCCCTGAGAACGAGATATGTGCAGCTCCTATCGGGATTGTCGGCGCATCAGGCGGTCTTGCTGGTCTTGTGTTACCATTGTCGAAATGTCCTGTAAACCGGGATTCCGAGACTGATCGGGTCTTCCTGGGAGAAGGAATATCCTTCGTTGATCGCGAGAGCTTATCATGGGCTAAGTTGAGACACCCCTGCAGGGGTATAAACTTTCGAGAGCCGTGCCCGCGGTTATGTGGCAGATGGGAATTTGCTAATGTCCGGTTGTAGATAACTTGACACCAGATCCGAATTAAAACGCATCCACCGCGTGTGTAGCCGTGATGGTCTCTTCTCGGCGGAGTCCGGGAAGTGAACACGGTTTTTGGGTTATGTTTGATGTAAGTAGGAGTTCAGGATCACTTCTTGATCATTGCTAGTTGACGACCGTTCCGTTTGCTCTCTTCTCGCTCTTATTTGCGTATGTTAGCCACCATATCATGCTTAGTCGCTGCTGCAACCTCACCACTTTACCCCTTCCTTTCCCATTAAGCTTTGCTAGTCTTGATACCCATGGTAATGGGATTGCTGAGTCCTCGTGGCTCACAGATTACTACAACAACAGTTGCAGGTACAGGTTATGCGATAATTATGACGTGAGAGCGATGTTTGCTTGATTTATGGGACCGCCTTGACAGTTCGCTTTGAATAGAACTCCTCCAGCAAGGCCCAACCTTGGTTTTACCATTTGCCTCACCACCACCTACCTTTCCCTTGGGAGTAATTAACCCAAGGGTCATCTTTATTTTAGCCCCCCCCCCCCCGGGCCAGTGCTTCTCTAAGTGTTGGTCCGAACTGAGCCGCCTGCGGGGCCCCCTCGGGGCAACTCGAGGTCTGGTTTTACTCGTAGCCTGTCTCATCCGGTGTTGCCCTGAGAACGAGATATGTGCAGCTCCTATCAGGATTGTCGGTGCATCGGGCGGTCTTGCTGGTCTTGTTTTACCGTTGTCGAAATGTCTTGTAAACCAGGATTCCGAGACTGACCGGGTCTTCCTGGGAGAAGGAATATCCTTCGTTGATCGCGAGAGCTTATCATGGGCTAAGTTGGAACACCCCTGCAGGGTTATAAACTTTCGAGAGCCATGCCCGTGGTTATGTGGCAGATGGGAATTTGTTAATGTCCGGTTGTAGATAACTTGACACCTGATCCGAATTAAAACGCATCCACCGCGTGTGTAGCCGTGATGGTATCTTCTCGGCGGATTCCGGGAAGTGAACACGGTTTTTGGGTTATGTTTGACGTAAGTAGGAGTTCAGGATCACTTCTTGATCATTGCTAGTTGACGACCGTTCCGTTTGCTCTCTTCTCGCTCTTATTTGCGTATGTTAGCCACCATATCATGCTTAGTCGCTGCTGCAACCTCACCACTTTACCCCTTCCTTTCCCATTAAGCTTTGCTAGTCTTGATACCCATGGTAATGGGATTGCTGAGTCCTCGTGGCTCACAGATTACTACAACAACAGTTGCAGGTACAGGTTATGCGATAATCATGACGTGAGAGCGATGTTTGCTTGTTTTGGAGTTCTTCTTATGCTTCTTCGATCAGGGGATAGGTTCTAGGTCGGCAGCCTGGGCTAGCAGGGTGGATGTCGTTTGAGTTTCTGTTTGTGTTTCATCCGTAGTGGGATGATGCTCTTATGTAAAATTATGTTGTATTCGTGTGGCATTGTATGCCTTTTATATGTATCCCCTTCTATTATGTAATGTTGATGTAATGATATCCACTTGCAAAAGCGTCTTCAAGATGCGCTTCTATCCTTGGTGGGACCTTCGAGTTCCTTTAGGATAGGGTCGCATCTTGGGCGTGACATCTTTAATTTTAATTTTAATAGTAGGTTCCCACTCATCAGAAAGTTTTCTAGGGATAGAAACTTCTAATTCAAGTTTTTCTTCATAAGATTGCATTAAAGCATCAATAATGTGTTTAGTAAAAGCTTTATTTTGACTATAAGCATGAGGGGAATTTAAAACGGATTGAAACAAGGAAATACAATCTATTAAAGAACAATTATCATAATTAAATTCCTTGAAATCCAAAATAGTGGGTTCATTGCTATGTAAAGTTTTGACCTCTTAAATCCTACTTTTACCAATTTTTGCATCAAGATCTAAAAACTCTGAATCATTGGGACGCCTTTTAACTAAATTTGACTCATCTCCAGTCCCATCATTATCAAGATTCATATTGCAAAACAAAGATTTAATAGGAGACAGATCAATCACTTTTAGATCTTCATCCCTATTATCATGAAAACTAGAAGAACACGCTTTTACAAAGCAATCTTTCTTAGCACGCATCCTAGTGGTTCTTTCCTTGCACTCATCAATGGAAATTCTCATAGATTTGAGAGACTCATTGATATCATGCTTAGGTGGAATTGATCTAAGTTTCAAAGCATCAACATCAAGAGAAATTCTATCCATGTTCCTAGCCAATTCATCAATCTTAGGCAATTTTTCTTCAAGCAAGGCATTGACATTCTTTTGAGAAATCATGAACTCTTTAACACTAATCTCAAAATCAGAGGGCATCTTATTAAAATTTCCGTAAGATTTGTTGTAGGAATTACCATAATTATTAGAGGAATTACTAGGGAATGACCTAGGATTAAAGTTTCCTCTATAAGCGTTGTTACCAAAATTGTTCCTACCAAAAAAATTCACATCCATAGATTCATTATTATTCTCAATCAAAGTAGACAAAGGCATATCATTAGGATCAACAGGAGCACTCTTATTAGCAAACAATTTCATAAGTTCATCCATCTTTCCACTCAAACATTAATCTCTTCTATCGCATGAACCTTTTTACTAGTAGATCTTTCGGTGTGCCATTGAGAATAATTAACCATAATATTATCTAGGAGTTTAGTAGCTTCTCCTAAAGTGATTTCCATAAAAGTGCCTCCCACGGCCGAATTTAAAAGATTTCTAGAAGCAAAATTCAATCCGGCATAAAAATTTTGTATGATCATCCATAAATTTAATCCATGTGTAGGGCAATTGAGAATCATTATTTTCATCCTCTCCCAAGATTGTGCAACATGCTCATGATCAAGTTGCTTAAAATTCATAATATTGTTTCTAAGAGATATGATCTTAGCGGGAGGAAAATACTTAGAGATAAAAGCATCTTTGCACTTATTCCATGAATCAATACTATTTTTAGGCAAAGACAAAAACCAAGTTTTAGCACGATCTCTAAGCGAAAATGGAAGTAGCTTCAATTTAACAATATCATTATCCACGTCTTTCTTCTTTTGCATATCACACACATCAACAAAGTTGTTTAGATGAGTAGTGGCATCTTCACTAGGAAGGCCAGAGAATTGATCTTTCATGACAAGAGTCAGCAAAGCAGCATTAATTTCACAAGATTCAGCATCGGTAAGAGGAGCAATCTGAGTGCTAAGAAAATCATTGTTGTTGGTATTGGAAAGTTCACACAATTTAGTATTATCTTGAGCCATCGTGAAAAACAATCCAACACACAAGCACACAAGAGGCAAGCGAAAAAGAGGCGAACGGGAAAAAGAGGGCGATAAAACGGCAAGGGTGAAGTGGAGGAAAGGAAAACGAGAGGCAAATGGAAAATAATATAATGCGAGGGTAAGAGTTTGTGATGGGTACTTGGTATGTCTTGACTTGTGCGTAGACTCCCCGGCAACGGCGCTAGAAATCCTTCTTGCTACCTCTTGAGCAGGCATTGGTTTTCCCTTGAAGAGGAAATGGTGATGCAGCAAAGTAGCATAAGTATTTCCCTCAATTTTTGAGAACCAAGGTATCAATCCAGTAGGAGGCTACACGCAAATCCCTCGTACCTACACAAACAAATAAGAACCTTGCAACCAACGCGATAAAGGTGTTGTCAATCCCTTCATGGCCACTTGCAAAAGTGAGATCTGATAGAGATAATAAGATATTTTTTTGGTATTTGTATGATATAGATTGGAAAGTAAAGCTTGCAAAATAAAATAGATCGGAAACTTAAATGATAGAAAATAGACCCGGGGCCATAGGTTTCACTAGTGGCTTCTCTCAAGATAGCATAAGTATTACGGTGGGTGAACAAATTACTGTCGAGCAATTGATAGAAAAGTGCATAGTTATGAGAATATCTAGGCATGATCATGTATATAGGCATCACGTCCGCAGCAAGTAGATCGAAATAATTCTGCATCTACTACTATTACTCCACACATCGACCGCTATCCAACATGCATCTAGAGTATTAAGTTCATAAGAACTGAGTAACGCATTAGGAAAGATGACATGATGTAGAGGGATAAACTCAAGCAACATGATATAAAACCCATCTTTTTATCCTCGATGGCAACAGTACAATACGTGCCTTGCTGCCCCTGCTGTCACTGTGAAAGGACACTGCAAGATTGAACCCAAAGCTAAGCACTTCTCCCATTGCAAGAAACATCAATCTACTAGGCCAAACCAAACTGATAATTCAAAGAGACTTGCAAAGATAACCAACCATACATAAAAGAATTCAGAGGAGATTCAAATATTGTTCATAGATAATCTTGATCATAAACCCACAATTCTTCGGATCTCGACAAACACACCGCAAAAAGAATTACATCGAATAGATATCCAAGAAGATCGTGGAGAACTTTGTATTGAGAATCAAAGAGAGAGAAGAAGCCATATAGCTAATAACTATGGACCCGAAGGTCTGTGGTAAACTACTCACACTTCATCGGAGAGGCTATGGTGTTGATGTAGAAGCCCTCCGTGATCGATTCCCCCTTCGGCGGAGCGCCGTAAAAGGCCCCAAGATGGGATCTCATGGGTACAGAAGGTTGCGGAAGTGGAAATAGGGTTTCATGGTGCTCCTGGATGTTTTTAGGGTATATGACTATATATATGTGAAGGAAGTCAGTCAAGGGAGCCACGAGGGGCCCACGAGGGTGGGGGGCGCGCCTCCTTGCCTCGTGGCCACCTCGTTTCTTTCTTGACATCCACTCCAAGTCTCCTAGATTGTGTTTGTTCCAAAAATAACTCTCCCAAAGGTTTCATTCCGTTTGGACTCCGTTTGATATTCCTTTTCTGCGAAACACTGAAATAGGCAAAAAAACAACAATTTGGACTGGGCCTCCGGTTAATAGGTTAGTCCCAAAAATAGTATAAAAGTGTATATAAAGCCCATTAAACATCCTAAACAGATAATCTAATAGCATGGAACAATAAAAAATTATAGATACATTGGAGACGTATCACCTTGCATCACATCTTTGTGTGAACCGTGCTTGCTGCACTTTCAATGTGACCGAGAGCTGGCTTGATGAAACACCTCACTTCCTTCTTCTTCTTTTTTGCGGGGTATGATAACCCACAAGTATAGGGGATCGCAACAGTTTTCGAGGGTAGAGTATGCAACCCAAATTTATTGATTCGACACAAGGGGAGCCAAAGAATATTCTCAAGTATTAGCAGCTGAGTTGTCAATTCAACCACACCTGAAAGACTTACTATCTGCAGCAAAATATTTAGTAGCAAAGTAGTATGGAAGTAACAGTTACAGTGGCAAAAGTAACAATAGCAGTTTTGTAGTAATCGTAACAGTGGCAACAGAAAAGTAATGGAGCAAAGATCAATATGAAACGAGCTCGTAGGCAATGGATCAATGATGGATAATTATGTCGGATGGCATTCATCATGTAACAGTTATAACCGAGGGTGACACAGAACTAGCTCCAATTCATCAATATAATGTAGGCATGTATCCCGAATATAGTCATACATGCTTATGGAAAAGAACTTGGATGACAATTTTTGTCCTACCCTCCCATGGCAGCGGGGTCCTATTGGAAACTAAGGGATATTAAGGCCTCCTTTTAATATAGATCCGGACCAAAGCATTAGCACTTAGTGAATACATGAACTCCTCAAACTACGATCATCACCGGGAAGTGTCCCGGCTATTGTCACTCCAGGGTTGCCGGATCATAACACATAGTAGGTGACTATAACTTGCAAGATTGGATCAAGAGCACACATATATTCATGGAAACATAGAGGGTTCAGATCTGAATTCATGGCACTCGGGCCCTAGTGACAAGCATTAAGCATAGCAAAGTCATAGCAACATCAATCTTAGAACATAGTGGATACTAGTGATCAAACCCTAACAAAACTAACTTGATTACAAGATAAATCTCATCCAACCCATCACCGTCCATCAAGCCTACGATGGGATTACTCACGCACGGTGATGAGCATCATGAAATTGGTAATGGAGGATGGTTGATGATGACGATGGCGACGATTTCCCATCTCCGGAGCCCAAAACGGACTCCAAATCCACCCTCCCAAGGAAGAACAGGAGGTGGTGGTGGCTCCGTATCGTAAAACGCGATGAATCCTTCTCTCTGATTTTTTTCTCCTGGAACGTGAATCTATGGAGTTGGAGATGAGGTCGGTGGAGCTTCGTGGGACCCACAAGACAGGAGGGCGCGCCCTCCACCCTTGTGGACAGGTGGTGGGTCCCCTCTGGTTGATTCTTTCATCAATATTTTTTATTTATTCCAAAAATAATCTCCGTGAAGTTTCAGGTCATTCCGAGAACTTTTATTTCTGCACAGAAATAAAACCATGGCAATTCTGCTAAAAACAACATCAGTCCGGGTTAGTTCCATTCAAATCATGCATATTAGAGTCCAAAACAAGGGCAAAAGAGTTTGGAAAAGTAGATATGATGGAGACATATCAACTCCCCCAAGCTTAACCCATTGCTTGTCCTCAAGCAATTCAGTTGCTAAACTGAAAGTGATAAAGAAAAAGATTTACAAACTCTGTTTGATCTTTTGTTGCAAATATGTAAAGCCAGCATTCAAGTTTTCAGCAAAGATTATAAACTAACCATATTCACAATAACATTTAGGTCTCACATTTACTCATATCAATGACATAATCAACTAGCGAGCAATAATAATAAATCTCGGATGACTGCACTTCTTCAAAACAATCATGATATGATATAACAAAATGGTATCTCGCTAAACCTTTCTGAGACCGCAAAACATAAATGCAAAGCACCCCTGAAGATCAAGGACTAACTAGACATTGCAATTCATGGTAAAAAAGATCCAGCCATAGTCATACTCAATATAAGTTAATAACAATGCATACAAATGACAGTGGTGCTCTCTAACTTGTGCTTTTTATAACAAGATGATGACTCGGCAATAAAAGTAAATAGATAGGCCCTTCACAAAGAGAAGCAGTGATTTGCAGATGTGCCAGAGCTCGAGTTTTTGAAACAGAGATAAATAGTATTTTGAACGGCATGCTTTCATTGTCAACATAACAACCAAGAGATCCACGGCTGGTAAAATTTATACTCCCCCACCACCAATAAGAACATTCCACGGCTGGTCTGAAACAACGGGTACCGTCCAACTAACAACAATCCTGGGGGGGTTGTTTGCAATTCTATTTTGATTTGATTTGAGCATGGAACTGGGCATCCCGGTTACCAGCCATTTTCTCGTGAATGATGAGAAGAGTCCACTCATCGTGAGAATAACCCACCTAGCATGGAAGATACTGACAGCCCCCAGTCGCTACATGAGCGATTCAGGCATTCAAACAGATTATTATTTGAAGGTTTAGAGTTTGGCACATGCAAATTTACTTGGAACGACAGGTAAATACCGCATATAGGAAGGTATGGTGGACTCATATGGAATAACTTTGGGGTTTATGGAGTTTGGATGCACAAGCAGTATTCCCGCTTAGTACAGGTGAAGGCTAGCAAAAGACTGGGAAGCGACCAACTCGAGAGCGACAACAATCATAAACATGCATTAAGATTAACCAACATTGAGTGCAAGCATGAGTAGGATATAAATCACCATGAACATAAACATCATGGAGGCTAGTTGATTTTGTTTCAACTACATGTGTGAACATGTGCCAAGTCAAGCCACTTAAATCATTCAAAGGAGGATACCATCCCATCATACCACATCACAACCATTTTAAAAGCATGTTGGCATAAACCATTATTAAATCCTAGCTAATTAAGCATGGAATGAGTAACTATAATCTCTAGTTGTCATCGCAAACATGTTTCATTCATAATGAGCTGAATCAAGAATGATGAACTAATCATATTTTCAAAAACAAGATAGGTCGAGTTCATACTAGCCTTTCCTCATCTCAATCATTTCATCATATATCATCATTATTGTCTTTCACTTGCACGACCGAACGGTGTGGATAATAATAATAGTGCACGTGCATTGGACTAAGCTGGAATCTGCAAACATTTATTCAAAGGAGAAGACAAGGTAATATGGGCTCTTTGTTAGATCAACAATAATGCATATGAGAGCCACTCAACATTTTCATCGTGGTCTTCTCCTCTCGACCCCCAAAGAAAAGAAAATAATTTCAAAGAAACACACTGAAATGATTTTGGAGTTTTTGTTTTTCTGAAGAAAGTAAAAAAAGAACGAGAAAAACTGTTTACACGGGAAAGCTCCCAACAAGCAAAAGAAGAACGAGAAATCTTTTTGGGTTTTCATTAATACTACAACTAAGCATGGAAAGTAAACTAGCTACAACTATTTTTTTGGTTTCTCTCAAAGTTTTTCAAACACACAAGAAGAAAGCAAGAAAAAGAAATAAACTAACATGGATATTACAATGAAAAAGTACAAACACCGACAACTGAATTGAGTGTGTGAACATGAATGTAATGTTGGTGAGAATTACGTACTCCCCCAAGCTTAGGCTTTTTGCCTAAGTTGGTCTAAGGCCACCACTGGACCGATGATATCCGAAATCATAGTTGGGGTTGTACTATGCTGTGGCAACTACTACTTGGCGAGCTGCTTCTTGGAGGCAAGCGGCCACCGCCGCTCTCTCATACTCATTTGCCTCTCTGGTTATAAAATATCTCCCATTTACCTGAATGTTAAAGAAGGTAGGAGCAGGAAGGATAATATGGACAACACGCCATCTGACAAAGATTAGTCGGTACTAGAGGGAATGTTCGTTTCTCTCAAGAAACTGAGAGCGTACCATAGCATTGTAATCTAGAAAAGCGGGTGGCAACTCAATATCGTTCCCTCTTATGGGTACACCGAGATAAATAGGTAAACGAGTTGCGTAAATCTCACCAAATAAATCTCCATCTTTAGCATTAAGATGTAACCTCACAATAATAGCCCCCAAGTTATATCGCTTATCACCTAACACTGCACACTTGAGGACACTAAGATCTGGAATGCAAAGGTGGCAATGGTCATGTTTACCGTTAATGCACCTACCTAGAAAGAGAGAAAAATAATGTATGGAAGGAAAGTGAATGCTCCCTATGGTAGCTTGTGTGGTATTTCTAGTTTCTCCCACAGTGATGCTAGCAGGGGAATCGTTGTACTCAGATTTGTGAGGCTCACTATGAATGCCCCACTGTGGGATTTTGCAAGCAGTATTAAAATTTTCAAGGTCCATGGTATACGACTCATCATAAAGATCAAATAAAACAATATGGGTATTGCGCTTATATGAAAATTCAAACCTCCGCACAAAGGAATCGATGAGGTAATAGTATTGTCGGCACTTATCTGATACAAAGTCTTCAAGATCAGCATTCTATACATATGCATCAAATTCATTCTTGAAACCTGCATGAACCATAAATTCATTCGACGGCCATTCACAAGACCGCACTTGAGCTTCACTTGGTGGTTCAAGGTCCGGCTCACGTATCGCGAGCCTCGGTGCTTGCTTCCTCGAAGAACGACCTTGGTACATTTTCCTAGACATCTTTCTTTGAAAATTTTCTGAAATTTTTAGTGACTCAAAATAAAAGTGAACCAAACTCAATAAAATTGATACAAACTACTCTTACAAGTGTCTAGAGGCTATATCATGCATCAAAACTACTTTGGACCATATAAATTTGACATGCAAGCTCAAGAACAAGGTCAGCACAGCAGCAAAAATTTGCAAATAAAGCACTAGAACAAAAACTAATTGGACCATTGGAGGAGTCACATACGGAAGAACAATCCCCCAAAGCAGTTTTGTGAATGGAGCTTTGACCAAGGAGATAAAAAATGGCAGCAAAATGAGCAAGAACACGGATTTGAGCTACGAGTTGATTTTTTCTGGAGGAAGACGAAGTGGATGGGTGCTGGAATAAGTGGAAGGGACCCACGTGGGACCCACAATATTCTATAAAAAATTATACTGAATTTTCAGGGCATTTGGAGAACTTTTTATTTTTGGGACATTTTTATTGCATGGATAATTCAGAAAACAGACATAAAGTACTATTTTTGCTTTATTTAATCTATATAACAGAGAGTAAAAGGTAGGTATAGAAAGTTGTGCTTTCTAAATTCATCCATCTCATGCCCATCAAAAGGAGTCCATTAACAAGGTTGATTAAGTCTTATTAACAAACTTCTTCCGAATGACATGAAACCGAAGAACTTTCGAGTAACACTAGGTTACCTCAACGGGGATATGCATGTCCCCAACAATAATAATATCATATTTCTTTTTGACAGTAGGAAGAGGGAATTCAAAACCTCCAATAGTAATAGTTGAAATTTTCCCAATAGAATTGATACTATGAACTTGAGGTTGTTTCTTCAGGAAGTGTACCATATGCTCATTCAAATTAACATGAAAAGTGACACTGCCTTTATTGCAGTCAATAACAGCCCCTGCAGTATTCAAAAATGGTCTACCAAGGATGATCGACATACTGTCGTCCTTGGAAATATCAAGAATAACAAAGTTCATTAAGATAGTAACGTTTGCAACCACAACAGGCACATCCTCACAAATACCGATGGTGTTGGGGAACATAGTAATTTCAAAAAAATTCCTACGCACACACAAGATCATGGTGATGCGTAGCAACGAGAGGGGGAGTGTATCTTCATACCCTTGAAGATCGCTAAGCGGAAGCATTTATCAATGCGGTTGATGTAGTCGTACGTCTTCATGATCCGACCGATCCAAGTACCGAACGCATGGCACCTCCGAGTACTGCACACGTTCAGCTTGATGACATCCTTGCCTTCTCGATCCAGCAAGACGGGCGAAGTAGTAGATGAGTTCCGGCAGCACGACGGTGTGGTGACGGTGTTGGTGAAGAACAATCTCCGTAGGGCTTCGCCTAAGCACTACGGAAACTATGACGGAGGATAAACTAGAGGGGACGGGGTTGCCGGCACATGGCTTGGTGTTTCTTGATGTGTCTTTGGTGCTAGCCCTGCCCTCTATTTATATGTTGAGCCCTGGGGTCGAAACTTGGAGTAAAAGCCTCCTCAAAGTCGATTTTACCTGAAAGGCAGGAGTCCTACACGGACTCCAGGGCTAGACGCTAGGGTTCTTGGCGTTTAGCCTCTGGTCTCCAACAAACTTCCTTTTGCACTTTGCAAAAGCCTCGTGGGCTTTCCCCTTTGGCCCAAATAACGTGTTCCTGTACCCAAACATTTCGGGAAACATCCGGAACCCCTTCCGGTGAATTCCGGAACCCTTCCGGAGATCAAACACTATTATCTCATATATCAAACTTTATCTCCGGACCATTCCGGAGTTCCTCGTCATGTCCGTGATCTCATCCGGGACTCCGAACAACATTCGGTTACAACATACATAACTCATATAATACTATATCGTCAACGAACGTTAAGCATTCGGACCCTACGGGTTCGAGAGCTATGTAGACATGACCGAGACATCTCTCTTGTCAATAACCAATAGCGGAACCTGGATGCCCATATTGGCTCCTACATATTCTACGAAGATCTTTATCGGTCAAACCACATAACAACATACGTTGTTCCCTTTGTCATCGGTATGTTACTTGCCCGAGATTCGATCGTCGGTATACCAATACCTAGTTCAATCTCATTACCAGCAAGTCTCTTTACTCGTTATGTAATGCATCATTCCGTAACTAACTCATTAGCTACATTGCTTGCAAGGCTTATAGTGATGTGCATTACCGAGAGGGCCCAGAGATACCTCTCCGACAATCGGAGTGACAAAACCTAATCTCGAAATACACCAACTCAACATGTACCTTTGGAGAAACCTGTAGAGCTCCTTTATAATCATCCAGCTACGTTGTGACGTTTGGTAGCACACAAAGTGTTCCTCTGGTAAACGGGAGTTGCATAATCTCATAGTTGTAGGAACATGTATAAGTCATGAAGAAAGCAATAGCAACATACTAAACGATCAAGTGCTAAGCTAACGAAATGGGTCATGTCAATCACATCATTCTTCTAATGATGTGATCCCGTTAGTCAAATGACAACTCATGTCTATGGCTAGGAAACACAACCATCTTTGATCAACAAGCTAGTCAAGTAGAGGCATACTAGTGACACTATGTTTGTCTATGCATTCACACATGTATTATGTTTCCGGTTAATACAATTCTAGCATGAATAATAAACATTTATCATGAAATAAGGAAATAAATAATAACTTTATTATTGCCTCTAGGGCATATTTCCTTCAGTCTCCCACTTGCACTAGAGTCAATAATCTAGTTCATATCTGTATAAGATTAACACCCATTGTTCACATCGTCATGTGACCAACACCCAAAGGTTTTACTAGAGTCAATAATCTAGTTCACATCGCTATGTGATTAACATCCAAAGAGTACTAAGGTGTGATCATGTTTTGCTCATGAGAGAAGCTTAGTCAACGGGTCTGTCACATTCAGAGCCGTATGTATTTTGCAAATATTCTATGTCTACAATGCTCTGCACGGAGCTACTCTAGCTAATTGCTCCTACTTTCAATATGTATCCAGATTGAGACTTAGAGTCATCTGGATCGGTGTAAAAGCTTGCACCGATGTAACTCTTTACGATGGGCTCTTTTATCACCTCCATAATCAAGAAATATTTCCTTAGTCCTCACTAAGGATATTCTTGACCAATGTCCAGTGATCTACTCCTAGATAACTATTGTACTCCCTTGCCAAATTCAGAGCAAGGTATACAATAGGTCTGGTACATAGCATAACATACTTTATAGAACCTATGACTGAGGCATAGGGAATGACTTTCATTCACTTTTCTATTTTCTTCCGTGGTCGGGATTTGAGTTTTACTCAATTTCACACCTTTGCAACACAGGCAAGACCTCTTTCTTTGACTGTTCCATTTTGAACTACTCCAAAATCTTGACAAGGTATGTACTTATTGAAAAAATTATCAAGCGTCTTGATCTATCTCAATAGATCCTGATTCTCAATATGTAAGTAGCTTTACCGAGGTCTTTCTTTTAAAGAACTCCTTTCAAATACTCCTTTATGCTTTCCAAAAAAATTCTACATCATTTCTGCTCAACAATATGTTACTCACATATATTTATCAGAAAGGCGGTAGTTCTCCCACTCACTTTATTGTAAATACAGGCTTCACTGCAAGTCTGTATAAAACTATATGCTTTGATAAACTTATCAAAGCGTATGTTCCAACTCTGAGATGCTTGCACTAGTCCATAGATGGATCGCTGGAGCTTGCACATTTTGTTAGCACCTTTAGGATTGACAAAACCTTCTGGTTGCATCATATACAACTCTTCTTTAAGAAAACCATTAAGGAATGCAGTTTTGACATCCATTTGCCAGATTTCATAAAATGTGGCAATTGCTAACATGATTCGGACAGACTTAAGCATCGCTACAGTTGAGAAAATCTCATTGTACTCAACACCTTGAACTTGTCAAAAACCTTTTTTGCGACAAGTCGAGCTTTGTAGATAGTAACACTACTATCAGTGTCTGTCTTCCTCTTGAAGATCCATTTATACAATATGGCTTGCCGATCATCGGGCAACTCCACCAAAGTCCACACTTTGTTCTCATACATGGATCCCATCTCAGATTTCATGGCCTCAAGCCATTTCGCGAAATCTGGGCTCATCATCGCTTCCTCATAGTTCGTAGGTTCGCCATGATCAAGTAACATGACTTCTAGAATAGGATTACCATACCACTCTGGTGCGGACTTACTCTGATTGACCTACGAGGTTCGGTAGTAACTTGATCAGAAGTTTGATGATCAATATCACCAGCTTCCTCACTGATTGGTGTAGTCGTCACAGGAACCGGTTCATGTGATGAACTACTTTCCAATAAGGGAGCAGGTACAGTTACCTCATCAAGTTCTACTTTCCTCCCACTCACTTCTTTCCAGAGAAACTCCTTCTCTAGAAAGTATCCGAATTTAGCAACAAAAGTCTTGCCTTCAGATCTGTGATAGAAGGTGTACCCAATAGTATCTTTTGGGTATCCTATGAAGACACATTTCTCCGATTCGGGTTTGAGCTTATCTGGTTGAAGTTTCTTCACATAAGCATCGCAGCCCCAAACTTTAAGAAACGAAAACTTTGGTTTCTTGCCAAACCACAGTTCATAAGGCGTCGTCTCAACGGATTTTGATTGTGCCCTATTTAAAGTGAATGCAGCTATCTCTAATGCATAACCCCAAAACGATAGTCGTAAATCGGTAAGATACATCATAGATCGCACCATATCCAATAAAGTGCGGTTACGACGTTCAGACACACCATTATGCTGTGGTATTCCATGTGGTGTGAGCTGTGAAACTATTCCACATTGTTTAAAATGAAGGCCAAACTCGTAACTCAAATATTCTTCTCTATGATCAGATTGTAGAAACTTTATTTTCTTGTTACGATGATTCTCCACTTCACTCTGAAATTCTTTGAACTTTTCAAATGTTTCAGACTTGTGCTTCATTAAGTAGATATACGCATATCTGCTCAAATCATCTGTGAAGGTCAGAAAATAACGATACCCGCCACGAGCATCAACACTCATTGGACCGCATACATCGGTATGTATTATTTCCAACAAGTTAGTTGCTCGTTCCTTTGTTCCGGAGAACGGAGTTTTAGTCATCTTGCCCAAAAGGCACGGTTCGCAAGCATCAAATGATTCATAACCAAGTGATTTCGAAAATCCATCTTTATGGAGTTTCTTCATGCGCTTTACACCGATATGACCTAAACGGCAGTGCCACAAATAAGTTGCACTATCATTATTAGCTTTGCATCTTTTGGCATCAACATTATGAATATGTGTATCACTATGATCAAGATTCAATAAACCATCACCATTGGGTGTATGACTATAGAAGGTTTTATTCATGTAAGCAGAATAACAATTTATTCTCTGTCTTAGATGAATAATCGTATTGCAATAAAAATGATCTTATCATATTTATGCTCAACGCAAACACCAAATAACATTTATTTAGGTTTAACACTAATCTCGAAAATATAGGGAGTGTGTGATGATGATCATATCAATCTTGGAACTACTTCCAACATTCATCGTCACTTCCCCTTCAACTAGTCTCTGTTTATTCTGTAACTCCTGTTTCGAGTTACTAATCTTAGCAACCGAACAAGTATCAAACACTCAGGGGCAACTATAAACACTAGTAAGGCACACATCAATAACATGTATATCAAATATACCCTTGTTCAATTTGCCATCCTTCTTATCCACCAAATATTCAGGGTATTTCCGCTTCCAGTGACCATTTCCTTTGCAGTGTAAGCACTCAGTTTCAGGCTTTGGTCCAACTTTAGGCTTCTTCGCGGGAGTGACAACTTGCTTGTTTTTCTACTTGAAGTTCCCTTTCTTTCCCTTTGCCCTTTTCTTGAAACTAGTGGTCTTGTCAATCATCAACATTTGATGCTCTTTCTTGATTTCTACCTTCGTCGATTTCAACATCACGAAGAGCTCGGGAATCGTTTTCGTCATCCCTTGCATACTATAGTTCATCACGAAGTTCTAGTAACTTGGTGATGGTGACTACAGAACTCTATCAATCATTATCTTATTTGGAAGATTAACTCCCACTTGATTCGAGCGATTGTAGTACCCAGACAATCTGAGCACATGCTCACTAATTGAGCGATTCTCCTCCATCTTTTAGCTATAGAACTTTTTGGAGACTTCAAATTTCTCAACTCGGGTATTTGCTTGAAATATTAACTTCAATTCCTGGAACATCTCATATGGTCCATGACGTTCAAAACGTCTTTGAAGTCCCGATTCTAAGCCGTTAAGCATGGTGCACTAAACTATCAAGTAGTCATCATATTGAGCTAGCCAAACGTTCATAACGTCTGCATCTGCTCCTGCAATAGGTCTGTCACCTAGCGGTGCATTAAGGACATAATTCTTCTGTGCAACAATGAGGATAAACCTCAGATCACGGATCCAATCTGCATCATTGCTACTAACATCTTTCAACACAATTTTTCTCTAGGAACATATCAAAATAAACATATGAAAGCAACAACACGAGCTATTGATCTACAACATAATTTACAAAATACTACCAGGACTAAGTTCATGATAAATTTAAGTTCAATTAATCATATTACTTAAGAACTCCCACTTAGATAGACATCTCTCTAGTCATCTAAGTGATCACGTGATCCAAATCAATTAAACCATGCCCGATCATCACGTGAGATGGAGTAGTTTTCAATGGTGAACATCACTATGTTGATCATATCTACTATATGATTCACGCTCGAACTTTCGGTCTCCGTGTTCCGTGGCCATATCTATATATGCTAGGCTCGTCAAAGTTTAACCTGAGTATTCCGCGTGTTGAGTCAAAACCTTCGGGATAAGGATGGCAACGGCTCCTGTACGGACTGCCCCAGTGGGCGGCTCTTGCGACGGGGGCGGCGATCTCGCCCGTGGGCCTGCTTCTGGCGCTGGCGCTCGCATCTCTGCGAGCGGGGCGGCGGCGGCGGCCCCGGCGGCGTCCAGACGGGCGGCCGGCCCCGCCGTGGGTGCGGCTAGCTGGTCGGGGAGCCATTTTTGGGCGTTGGCCGAGGCTGATTCCGATGTGGAGTCGGTAGGTGAAGATGCGGAGGAGCTTGTGGGCGCGGCGACGAAGCCATCGGCGGGCGGCCATTCGGCGTGTTCCATCGGCGACTTTGTCGCTCGTGCGGAGGAGCTGGGGGGCTCCTTCAAGGCCGGGCGCCGGCGCGCGTTCGCGCCCGGTGGCCGTGGCGCACATCGTCCTGCGCTCGCCGCGGGCAGGGGGCCGCGCGCATCGCCGGGCCGTGCGGGGAGGGGCAGCATGGGTTTCGCAGACGCGGGCCTGTGTCTGCAGCCTCCTCGGACCAGCCCCGCTCGGAGCGGGCGACGCCAGCGGCGGCAGCGGCCCTGGCGGCGGCGGCTCCGTCGGATCTGGCCGCTGGTCGGCCTAGGGTTGGGGGCGACAGGCCGGGGGCGGTGATGGGCCGGGCCCTGGGTCGCTAGTTCGCCCATCTATTGGGCTGGCATTGGTGACGGCCCAGTCCGGTGCTACAACTGTGGGGCAGGGGGCCCAATACGCGGCTCAGCCCGGTCCACAGGCGGCAACCCAGCCCATGCCTGTCCGTGGCGGGCAGCCATATAAATGGATGTGGCTTCCCCGTGGAACCCTAGATCCCCTTCTAGGTTTCCCTGCCACCGATTCGGAGGTGCGGCGCTTCGGCCACTCTGCTCGTTTCCTCCTCCCCACCCCATCCCTCCGCCTCTGCTTCGCTCCTTTGCGGAGGCTGTGACGATGGGATCCACGTCCGACCGGCGGGGGGAGAAGTCGCCCATGGAGCCGCCGCGGGACCGCACCCGTGGCCGCAACGACGCCGAGGGCGGATGGGGGCCGCCGCCTGCTTGGTGGCTCAAGGAACAGGAGCGAAAGAAGAAGAAGAAGGAAGAGTATAGGAAGAAGGGCCTCGAGCTCAAGCGCAAGGGGCAGCTGACCTCTCAGGGCGGCGACCGCGCCGTCGATCTGCAAGCGAAGAAGTCAAGCCTGTGGGGGCGGCAGCTTCCAAGCCTCCCCAACCGCCCAGATCCGTGATTCCAGGCTCCTCCAAGGGCTCTGAGGAGGCGCCGATTCCTGTCGAAGACACTGACGGCCCCGAGTGCTTCAAGTGCGGCCGATCTGGCCATTTCCAAAACACCTTCTCCTTCCAGCCGTTGTGTGTGGTGTGCAGCAAGGAGGGGCACACCTCGGCGCAGTGTCCAACCCGCGGCAAGCCTCTGCTCCTGCAAACCATGGTGCACGCCATCGTCGGCGAAGGTTTCTTCTGTCTCCAGTTCCCGGAAGATGCGAGGGAGGAGACACCGATCCTGCTGGGGGCCAACACGGAAGTGCTCTCCTCGCCTTCGGGTGCGCTCTCGAGGGAGATCTTGGAGAGGGAGCTGCAGCACCTGTTCGAGGGTGCTTGGGATTGGCAGATCACTCCCATGGAAGGTGGCGCGTTTTCAGTGGTGTTTCCTGACCCGGTGATCCTTCGGATGGCTACTAGGAGCGGCAAGCTCTTTCTGTCCCTCAATAACCTCATGGTGGATATCCGTGATGCGATTCTTGATGCGCCCAAAGGACTGGAGATGCCGGAGGTGTGGGTCAAGCTGGGTGGTGTCCCTCCGAAGCAGTGACACTCTGGCAGGCTCATGGCGGCCACCACCATGCTCGGCCGCCCCTTGCAGGTCGATGAGGAGTCCCTGCTATGCCCCAGGCCGGTGCGCATGCGTTTTGCCTGCCGCAACCCTCGCAAGCTCTGGGGGATGGTCCAGATCTGGTTCAATAACAAAGGCTTCAACATCTTCGTCGAGCCCGAGCTGCCCCCAGCGCAACAAGCGGCTCCCGCCCTCCCTTCCCCTTCCCCTCCTCCTCATGGCAAGGGCCCGTATGGGAAGGGGCGCGAAGGCGGCCATGACAACGACAAGGAGCTCGACACAAGCATGGAGGATGAATCCATTGATACGTCGGCGTGGAAGAAGTTGGGTATCACGGAGCAAGGCGGTGCGGGGGCTCGTGCGCTGATGCCCAGAGTGGAGCTTCCCCTGGCCGACGGGTCGTCGGAGATGGATCTCTCCATCCCGAATCAATACGGCTCCAACCTGGGGTCGATCACATCTCCTCCAGTGCGGATGGAGGTGGTCGTGTCCACCCCGACGCTGGCTGAGCTGCTGGGTGAGGCGCGCAGCCCCATCACGGTGTCGGCGGAGTCTCTGCACCCCGCCTCGACCTCTCCAGCACCAGGCGGTCACAGCAGCAGCAAGCTTGGGGCGGTGAAGACGCTCAAGAAGGTGGCGGTGCGCAAGGTGAGCGCGGAGGCGGCGAGCACTGCGGAGAACTTGGGGGCTTCGGCGACGCCACGGCAGGCGGTGATGGCCCTGGCCGTGCCTGCCAACGCTCCGATCGTGCAAGAGATGTCCCAGTCGGCGCCCATCCTGAAGGCCAAGCGCTCCAAGGCCGTGGAGGAGGGGCAGGTGCCTCCCATGCGGGTCAGCGCACGCGCCAAGGGAGCCAAGGGCAACCTGCCTTCGCTCCAACGCGCACAGCTGCTGCAAGCCCAGAAGAATCTGGAAACTTCAGGTAATCCCTTGCCGCGTTTTACGATTCTAGATTCCTTTTCGGACGAGCATTTAGGCGAGGTGCTGGGAGAGAGCGGGGTGGATCCGATGGGCGACGGGGGGATGGACGAGCTCATCTCACTGATTCATGCTAACGAGGTGGCACAGGCAGCGCTCGCAGCGGCGGCTGCTCAACACGCAGAACACTTGGCACTGGATGCAGAGCCCTCACCGGTGCCAGCGATCCCGCCCGATGGGGACACAGCAACAGGGGTTGCTGCTCCCCCCTCGCCTCGCTGCGGCAAGGTGAGGCGCGTGGCTAAGGCGATCACCTCTAGGGGGGTGCGCCTTCGGAATCATGTAATTTAAATGCGCACGCTTATTTGGAACATCCGTGGATTCGGCCACTCGGGGCGGCGCACCCAACTGAAGGAGTACATCAGAAAGGAGGCGATCGATATTGTTGGGCTACAGGAAACGATCAAAACTGAGTTCCGGCACCAAGATATCATTGCTACAGACCCCTTAGAGCGCTTTGTGTGGCAACATAGCCCAGCTCAGGGCCATTCGGGTGGCATGTTGCTCGGTTTCTGTAGTGCTACCTTTGAGGTGCTGACCTGGGAGGTCGGTACTTTCTTTATTGCCGCTAGAATCCGCGTGCGAGCGTCGCTTCACGAACTCGCGATCGTGCAAGTCTACGGACCGGCAGACCACTCCCGTTCGGCTGAGTTCTTGGGAGAACTTGAAGCCAAGGTGCTCGATCTAGCTGCGGCTCAGATCCCGCTCATGCTGGGAGGGGATTTCAACCTGATACGCTCGGGGGCGGACATGAACAATGACAACGTTAACTGGTCAAGGGTGGCCATGTTCAACAACGCAATTACTTCTATGGCACTTAGGGAAGTGGCTAGAACGGGGGCGAGATACACTTGGACCAACAAGCAACTAGCCCCGGTGCGATCTGTCCTGGATCGTGCCTTCATGTCTCCGGACTGGGAAGTTTTGTTCCCTTTGTGCTGGCTCCTTGCTGAAACAAGGATCGGTTCGGATCATGTGCCTCTAATCTTATCTTCAGGGGAAGATAGAATCCGGCGCAGCCCACGTTTTTTCTTCGAAACCGCGTGGTTTGAGGTCCCTGACTTTGACGCAATCTTTAGGGAGAGATGGCATCGAAGTGTCTAGCTATCCGGCCAGCAACGTGGCCCGATGGAGCTTTGGATTGCGGTGGGGGCCCGCCTTCGCGCAAGCCTTAAGGGGTGGGGTGCGAACCAGGGGCGAGATGCCAAGGTCCTCAAGGCGAGGCTTCTGGCAGATATCTCCATCCTTGATGCCCAAGCGGACATGCGCCCTTTCTCGGAGGAAGACTAGGCGGAGCGCTACGCCTTGGAAGCTCGAGTCGAAGCATTGTTGTGGGCCGAGGAGGAATATTGGAGGCATAGAGGTGGCCTCAAGTGGACGCTCAAAGGGGCTCCTTCTTACGCAAAGGGAAAACTAAGTATTTCCAAGCTTACGCAAACGGCCGGCGCAGGAAATGCTCTATCCTAAGGCTGCAGACGGAGCAGGGGCTCCTTCTTCAGCAAGCGGAGATCTCCAACCACATCTATGACTTCTACATAAGTTTGATGGGGACGGATGAGGCACAGCGCGCGCGCCTACGTGCGGATGTGTGGCTGTCGTCTCAGCGGGTGGTAGATAGTGAGAACGAGGAGCTGGGGCTTGCGTTTCTCCCTAAGGAAATCGACGACGCGCTGCATAGCATGAAAACAGACACGGCCCCTGGTCCCGACGGGTGGCCGGTGGCGATGTTTAAACATTTTTGGCCACTGCTACGTGGCCCTATCTTCGACGTGTGCAACGGTTTTATGCGCGGCTTTGTTGATATCGCTAGGCTTAACTATGGTGTACTCTCGCTCATTCCGAAAGTTCCGGGCGCGGACAACATCCGTCAGTACAGGCCCATTGCAATCATTAATGTCCCGTTGAAAATTTGTGCTAAAGGTTGCGCCTCTAGGCTCTCACTGATCGCCCACCGCATCATTAGTCGCTCGCAGTAGGCGTTTATTCGCGGTAGGAACATCCTCGAGGGTCCGTTAGCCTTGCAAGAGACCCTTCACGAGCTTAGACGTACTCACGAACCGGCGATCCTCCTGAAATTAGATTTCGAGAAGGCTTATGACCGCGTCAACTGGGCTTTTCTACGGCAAGTCCTCTCCAGTAGGGGCTTCTCGCCTGTTTGGGTGCACCGCATCATGCAATTGGTCTCGGGGGGCAAACTGCAATCTCGGTAAACGGAGAAGTAGGGAACTTCTTCAGGAACAAACGTGGATTGCGTCAAGGCGACCCCATGTCTCCACTCCTATTTAACTTTATTGCCGATGCGTTGGCTGCCATGCTGCGGAAAGCCACGGAGGCTGGCCACATCAAAGGGGTGTTGGGGCACCTCATCCCAGGGGGGATCTCTCACTTGCAATACGTGGACGATACGCTTCTATTGTTCCAACCAGACCTGCACAGCATTGCTACAGTCAAAGCTCTGCTCATTAGCTTTGAACTTATGTCGGGTCTTAAGATAAACTTCCATAAGAGCGAAGTGATGTCTATGGGCTTGGAGGCGCAGGATAGTAGGCGAGTCGCGGACCTACTAAATTGCAAGTTAGGCAAGCTCCCGTTTACCTATCTGGGCCTTCCGTTAGATGCTAAGCGCATTAAGATCGATGGCTGGGCCCCGCTGTGGACCAAGGTGGGTGGATGGGTTTGCCCTTGGAGGGGAAAGTTTCTCTCCTCCGCAGCCAGGTTGGTGCTCACAAATTCGAGCCTCTCCTCGTTGCCTCAATTCGCAATGGGGCTGTTCCTTTTGGCCGATGGGGTGCTCGCCAGGATGGACACTCCCCGGTCCCGTTTCTTTTGGGAAGGAACGGGACCTAAGCGCAAATACCACATGGTTCGTTGGGATGCAGTGTGTTGTCCGAAGGCCCAGGGAGGGCTAGGGATCACGAACACCAGAATCCTCAACATTGCGCTCATGTGTAAGTGGATCTGGAAGCTGTCGCAGGGGGCGACAGGCTTGTGGGTTGATCTGCTTCGATCTAAGTACTTCCCGTCTGGGAACTTCTTTGAAGGTGTGGCCAGGGGTTCACCGTTTTGGAATGACCTTCAAGCGGTTCGGCCAGCCTTTGCCTTGGGAGCCAAGTTCTCTGTCGGCAATGGCCGTTTGGCTCGTTTCTGGTTGGATCACCGGGTAGGATCTCAGCCCCTCTGGTCCGTTTTCCAGGACCTGTACATCCAGGCGGTCAACCCGGACTTGAGCGTCGCCGCGGCGCTTGCCTCCTACCCTCATGCGCTCTGTTTCAGACGCGAGTTAACGGGAACGGAACTTGCCCACCTAGCGGAGTTGCGTGAGCTCATCGCACCAGTGTCGCTTTCCACGCACGCGAACACAGTGACGTGGTCTCTCACCCCTTCAGGCAAGTTCTCGGTCAAATCTTTGTACCGAAAGATGTGCCAGAGCCAGGCCTGCCTAGTGCCAAAAGGCCTTTGCACCGCGCGGCTCCCGCTCAAGATTAATGTGTTCTTCTGGCAGTTGTTTCGCAATAGACTGCCCACCTCGGCTAAAGTGGCCAAACGGAACGGCCTGTCGACGGGCACTTGCGCGGTCTGTCACGTCGCGGAAGATGCGAATCATGTTTTCCTCCGCTGCCTGCTAGCTCGTTTTGCATGGAGTGTGGTCCGAGCAGCCGCTAACACCTCTTGGAACCCGCGATCGACCTCCGATCTTGCGGGCTTATTTGCCTCGGCTTCGGGAGGCAACAATCGCGTGTTGTGGAGCTGTATCGGAGCCCTAGCTTGGTCTCTTTGGCTTAGTAGGAATAAACTGGCGATCGAGGGTATATTCCCAACACACCGGGCTAACATCATCTATAACTGCAACCTCTTCTTGCAGCAGTGGAGTCCGTTGGTGAGGCGCAAGGATGCTGACAAGATGAAGCATGCCCAAGATCGACTGCGCGCCGTCTACATTTTGGCTAGGGAGCCTCCCGCCACGTCTCCGTTGTGAGTGTGGCCCTTTTGCTGCGTGTCTGAGCGAGCCTGCATGCTCTAAGCTTTGGCTATGAGCCATGTACTCGTTTCGCACTTATTCTGGTCAGGTCTTTTGCGTGTAAACTTTCAGTTAACGCTGGCCGGGAGCCTCCGTGCTCGTGTCGTCTGTTTCGGGACCAAGTCTGTTACGCTGCCTATTGTGGGCTTTATTAATTTAAAGCCGGACGCGTCTAAGCGTCTTCGTTCTAAAAAGAGTATTCTGCGTGTGCAACTGTTTTGCACCCATTGTATTTGAACGTAGAGCCTATCACACCCGATCATCACGTGGTGTCTCAGCACGAAGAACTTCCGCAACGGTGCATACTCAGGGAGAACACTTCTTGATAATTAGTGAGAGATCATCTTATAATGCTACCGTCAATCAAAGCAAAATAAGATGCATAAAGGATAAACATCACATGCAATCAATATAAGTGATATGATATGGCCATCATCATCTTGTGCTTGTGATCTCCATCTCCGAAGCACCGTCATGATCACCATCGTCACCGGCGTGACACCTTGATCTCCATCATAGCATCGTTGTCGTTTTGCCATCTATTGCTTCTATGACTATCGCTACCGCTTAGTGATAAAGTAAAGCAATTACAGGGCGCTTGCATTTCATACAATAAAGCGACAACCATATGGCTCCTGCCAGTTGCCGATAACTCGGTTACAAAACATGATCATCTCATACAATAAAATATAGCATCACGTCTTGACCATATCACATCACAACATGCCCTGCAAAAACAAGTTAGACGTCCTCTACTTTGTTGTTGCAAATTTTACATGGCTGCTACGGGCTGAGCAAGAACCGTTCTTACCTACGCATCAAAACCACAATGATAGTTCGTCAAGTTAGTGTTGTTTTAACCTTCGCAAGGACCGGGCGTAGCCACACTCAGTTCAACTAAAGTTGGAGAAACTGCCACCCGCCACCCACCTGTGGGAAAAGCACGTCGGTAGAACCAGTCTCGCGTAAGCGTATGCGTAATGTCGGTCCGGGCCGCTTCATCCAAAAATACCGCCGAACCAAAGTATGACATGCTGGTAAGCAGTATGACCTGTATCGCCCACAACTCACTTGTGTTCTACTCGTGCATATAACATCTACGCATAAAACTAGGCTCGGATGCCACTGTTGGGGAACATAGTAATTAAAAAAAAATCCTACGCACACACAAGATCATGGTGATGCATCGCAACGAGAGGGGGAGTGTATCTTCATACCCTTGAAGATTGCTAAGCGGAAGCGTTTATCGACGCGGTTGATGTAGTCGTACGTCTTCACGATCCGACCGATCCAAGTACCGAACGCACGGCACCTCCGAGTTTTGCACACGTTCAGCTCGATGACGTCCTCGACTTCTTGATCCAGCAAGACGGGCAAAGTAGTAGATGAGTTCCGGCAGCACGACGGTGCGGTGACGGTGTTGGTGAAGAAGAATCTCCGTAGGGCTTCGCCTAAGCACTACGGAAACTAGGACGGAGGATAAACTAGAGGGGACGGGGTTGCCGGCACACGGCTTGGTGTTTCTTGATGTGTCTTTGGTGCTAGCCCTGCCCCTCTATTTATATGTTGAGCCCTGGGATCGAAACTTGGAGTAAAAGCCTCCTCAAAGTCGGTTTTGCCCAAAAGGCAAGAGTCCTACACGGACTCCAGGGCTAGACGCCAGGGTTCCCGGCGTCTACACCCTAGACGCCAGGGTTCCTGGCGTCTAGCCACTGGTCTCTGCAAAACTTCCTTTTGCACTTTCCAAAAGCCTCGTGAGCTTTCCCCTTTGGCCCAAATAACGTGTTCTCGTACCCAAACATTTTGGGAAACATCCGGAACCCCTTCCGGTGAATTCCAGAACCCTTCCGGAGATCAAACACTATTATCCCATATATCAAACTTTATCTCCGGACCATTCCGGAGTTCCTAGTCATGTCCATGATCTCATCCGGGACTCCGAACAACATTCGGTTACCAACATACATAACTCATATAATACTATATCGTCAACGAACATTAAGCGTGCGGACCCTACGGGTTTGAGAACTATGTAGACATGACCGAGACATCTCTCTAGTCAATAACCAATAGCGGAATCTGGATGCCCATATTGGCTCCTACATATTCTACGAAGATCTTTATCGATGAAACCGCATAACAACATACGTTGTTCCCTTTGTCATCGGTATGTTACTTTCCCGAGATTCGATCGTCGGTATCCCAATACCTAGTTCAATCTCGTTACTAGCAAGTCTCTTTACTTGTTATGTAATGCATCATTCCGTAACTAACTCATTAGCTACTTGCTGGCAAGGCTTATAGTGATGTGCATTACCGAGAGGGCCCAGAGATACCTCTCCAACAATCAGAGTGACAAAACCTAATCTCTTAATACGCCAACTCAACATGTACCTTTGGAGACACCTATAGAGCTCCTTTATAATCACCCAGTTACGTTGTGACGTTTGGTAGCACACAAAGTGTTCCTCTGGTAAACGGGAGTTGCATAATCTCATAGTTGTAGGAACATGTATAAGTCATAAAGAAAGCAATAGCAACATACTAAACGATCAAGTGCTAAGCTAACGGAATGGGTCATGTCAATCACATCATTCTTTTAATGATGTGATCCTGTTAATCAAATGACAACGCTTGTCTATGGCTAGGAAACACAACCATCTTTGATCAACAAGCTAGTCAAGTAGAGGCATACTAGTGACACTATGTTTGTCTATGTATTCACACATGTATTATGTTTCCGGCTAATACAATTCTAGCATGAATAATAAACATTTATCATGAAATAAGGAAATAAATAATAACTTTATTATTGCCTCTAGGGCATATTTCCTTCACATGGGTATAGCAGTTGACTATCAGCCATTTGCAAAGAGATTTCAGTAGGGGTCAACTTATTCAATTCAAGTCTACGATATAAAGAGAAAGGCATAATACTAACACCAGCTCCAAGATCACATAAAGCAGTTTTAACATAGTTTCTTTTAATGGAGCATGGTATAGTTGGTACTCCTAGATCTCCAAGTTTCTTTGGTATTCTACCCTTAAAAGTACAATTAGCAAGCATGGTGGAAATTTCAGCTTCAAGTATCTTTCTTTTATTTGTAACAATATCTTTCATATACTTAGCATAAGGAGGCATTTTAAGCATATCGGTCAAACGCATATGCAAAAAGATAGGTCTAATCATTTCAGCAAAGCGCTCAAAATCCTCATCATCCTTTTTCTTCGATGGCTTAGGAGGAAAGGGCATGGGTTTCTGAACCCATGGTTCTCTTTCTCTACCATGTTTCCTAGCAACAAAGTCTCTCTTATCGTAACGTTGATTCTTTGATTGTGGGTTATCAAGATCAACAACACATTTAATCTTCACATCATTATCATTACTAGGTTGAGCATCAACATGAACATCATTATTAACATTATCACTAGGTTCATGTTCATCACCAGATTGTGTCTCAGCATCAGAAATAGAAATATCATTGGATTCTCAAGCAGGGGTGAGCCCACCTCAATTCAAGGGTATTCAGTTGAATACCCATTATTTTTGCAAAAAAACTAGATATATATAGTCTATATACTATGTATATATAAAGAAAAACGAAACTGATACACCAAAACATGCTAGTCCAGCCTTTAAGCCCAAAAATAGAGGCTCACCACGGCTTGGCCCAGTGGACAACCAAGACTTGGCCGAAATGGATGTACCACAATGCATGCACAGTCGCACACGTCGCCCATCATTGACCAAAAAAAGTCGATCAATCAAATCGATCACACGCGAAGACGAACGATTGTTCCACTGTTCGGTTGTTCCCTAGTTCTCTTCATAGTCGCAGATCGCACGCAAGCAGCCAGGCGTCCAGGGTTGTTCCATCAGCTGATCCACGATCGCGCCTGCGCACGGCGGCGCCGACAGCGACAAAAATTAATCCCTCACAACAACAACTCACAGATTCAGGGGTTGCGGCAGCAGGCCACATCGATTCAGTTTTACAACAACAACTCACAGATTCAGGGGTTGTTTGGTTTCTAGCCACACTTTGCCACACCTCACCTTAGGCAAGTTGACCAAGTTAGGTGGGTGTTTGGTTCTAGCCACACCTAAGGCAAAAAAAAATTTATATGAGCAGTGAACCCCACATGTCATAGACACAAAAGGTGTGGAAAGATTCCCTTAGACAAGCCAAAGTGTGGCTAACAATTTGAGCAACTGAATGGATCTCCAACTCTCCTCCGCTCCCCCTCTCCTCTCCTCCCACCTGCTCCACCTCTCCCCATGGATCTAGCCAATGATCCACGCCATGGGAGGGCTCCTACATTGGGATTTCAACCCTGGCCTTGCAGGGGCCGATCAGGTACGTCGTCGGTTTGGAGAGATGGTGCACTTCTCTCCTTCGCGCAAGTCCAAGGAATTTTTCTTGGTTGTCTCCTTTTCTTTAGCTTCATTCCCCCTCAATGAGGAATCTGTGGGTGTGGCTTTACAGTGCTGCATTGGTGGTCATCATCTTAGTTTTAAGGTCTCTAAGATTTTTGAGAGGTCCTTTCACTTTTCTGTGGCCGGGAACAAGGTTGGACATTTTATTCATGGCCTCAAGGACCGTATTTGGCCCGATTTCATCTGTCATTTTCATCTGTTCAATGGTCGTTTCAATGGTTTCAAGCACTTGGATTCTCGTTGGCATGCTGATGAAAGACTAGAATCTATTGCTCATCGAAGTCCTGTGGCTGTGCGCATTGCTCCTACTGTTTTCACACAACCCTCAGGAAATGATCCTTCAACCTCAAATGAGTTGTGCAAATTTGGACTCGTGCCTATTGTTTCAATGGATTTCACTGATAAGAACAGTCATGAAGCTTCATGTTCTTACGAAGCACTGCAAGCCCATGAGCACGACGTACGTTACATGGTGCTTTCGGAATCCGCAGACACGAGCATTCAATGCCCCGAAGAATCTTCGGAGCCTTTACTTCATATTGGCTCTTTCCAGTTTCCATGCAATATCATTTACCCGAAATTACCGCAAAGTTTCCTTGCGTCAGCGTTCAAATATGCTCCTCCAAATACTTCCTGGCCGCCTTTGCTCTCCAAGGCACATATCGCGGATTTATCGCGGGCAGGATATAACTCCATGGAAGTGAATGATTTGGTTCATGCTTGGGGCGTCCTATGTGCTAAATGTTTACAATGGGGGCACGACAAATTTAACTGTCACGCCCGGATTATTTGTCTGCATTGTTCGGCCCCAGGGCACAAAGGGATTAATTGTCCGTCTCGGCCTCGGGCTTCTTTAAATGGCAGGGCTTTTATGGGTTCAGATTCGGATCTTTCAGTCAAATCATCTCACTCTGGGCAGCAAATCAATTATCCAACTGCGGAGCAAACTTGCTCATTTACGGCACCCAGGAGCCAACCTCCCTCCACCGTGCGATGTACTGCATGCGGGCACTACGAACACCTGGCGCAATCTTACTGGTGGCGTCGATGGGCCCAACGCTGGCAATGGAGACCAAACCCCCCCCCCCGTCCACCTTTGACGCCCCGCCTTCTCTCCCTTTGCCCGCCCCGCTTCCCAATGCAACAGAGCGCTCTACTCTAGCACCACCTCCACCCCTGCAAACCACCACCGCCGTCGACACCCCCGCCCCGCCCACCACCATGGCCAACTACCTTGTCAATTCCCTTCCTTTCCTTCCGCCTGGCTGGTCCATTGAGCCAGGGCCAGCAGATCGCAAGGTTAGGGCGGACATCGCTGTCAATCCCATCCCGCCCCTCAACAACAACTTCCTCGCCATTGCCGAGGCCAGCCGGTTCGTGCCCCTGCATCTCCGGGAAGATCTTCGCAACACGATTGAAGGCATGCTGCATGAGGCCGGACTGCACACCACCGAGACCTCTGACCATCCGCTGGGAGTGGGTATGTTTTCCTTTGCCAATTCTTTCATCCGCGACACTGCAGTGAACACCACTTTCCAGCTTGATGATGAGGATCTAGTGATTTCTTTTGTGCGTCACAATACTGCTCTTTATATGCGCAACACCACCTATGGTCCTGAACTTTGGCTTATGTACATCGACTTTCCGGATGACTATCAGACTGATTTCTATCTTCAGCGTTCGGTTGATGATTACGGCAGGCTAGTATCTTCGAATAGCCCTAATACTAATCGCTCTGTGGCGCTTATTAAAGTCAGAGTCATTCACATGCGCCTCATACCCAAGAGTATTGTCATCCGTCAGTTAGGTGGAGATAGAGCTTGCTGGACCGCTGCTGTTTTCATTCTACGTGGAACTGATTGGAATGCCCATGATCCTGAGGTTCCAACAGCTGATGAAGAACCACCCCCGGCTAATGGTGTTCCGCATCCCATGTTTGCGGAGGGCCTCACGGCGGAGCAGCTCTACCAACAACATCTTCAGAATTGGCTGCTGCAGAATGGGATCGGTAATGATCAGGCGCCTCACCTGGCTCCTCAGCAAGATGGGCCACAAGATGCCCAATTGGACCCATGGCCGCAACCTCCTGTTCCTCAAATGCCAGCTGCTCTGGTTAATTTCCAATCATGGCTTGCTGCTCAGGGTCTCTGTGTACAAGATGGAATTCTACCTGAAGATAATGTAACTGACAGTCTGAATCCGGTTTGGTATGAAACTGCTTCTTCGGCAAGCACTCAGGGCTCTTCTCTTGGTTCCAATAGTCAAATCAACACTATTTTTGTGACTCCTCCTGAGATTCAAAATGTCATCAACGTGGATGTTGCAATTTCTGCTGCAACTATGAGTGTCAGTATCACTATTGAGGGAATGGAGCTGGCTACAGTGCTAACTTCAGACTTGATCCCGAGGAATGTTTTCACTGCCTATCTCTCCAGGTCCATCTTGTCTGTGGTTGCTGCTTTTGGGCCCTGGAGCTCTGGCTATGGGTTGCCTCCACTAGAATTTCACACAGCTCCTTCTCGCTCTATCTTCCAGGTGACAGATCAGTCGACCACTCACATGATGTGCTTCTCTCCGCGCATCCTGCAGGCCACACCAACCTCGGTGCAGATCAGTGAAATGACACCAGATGAAGAGCATCCTGCAGATCTGCCCTTCGAACAGCTTGGTGCTCTCCCAATTGACACTGCAGATAGGACTGATATGATCCTGCTGTCCTCAAATGATACTACTGTCCTGGATGCAGATCACACTTCTCTGAACTTTCTGCCGTCAGACACTGCTCCTTTGGGTGCTTTTCCTAGCTTGGCGCCACCTGCTGTCTCCAGGGATGGGCCTCCTATGGTCTCTCATATCCCACTGGAGAATAATTCTGACTTGGGCCTTGCTCAAGTCCTGTCTGATGCGCCAGGACCTTCTGCAGCCCGTCCTCGCCGCTCAAAGCTCAAGGCTCCTGTGGTCACTACTGAAGTTAGACGCAGCACAAGATCGACGCGCTTTGATGGCTTCAGAGTGCCATAAATATCTGATGTGCGCCCTACTGTATCCAAAGTGAAGCCCAGGGTGATACCTTCTGCTGCTCCAAGCTCCAGCTCTGTGGTCATGGATTAGGCCCCGCCACCAACACCTCTCCGCACCATGCAAGACATCGGCATCATTCGCTGCGCTGTCCCGCCTCAAGAGCTCACTGAAGCTGCTCTGCTTGCTACTGAAGATGTGGCTACCATACACAATAGCCCGACAGAAGGCTCCTCTTCGTCTTCAGCTTAACTTTGCGGTCTCTTATGCCACTTTTGCGTAGCTGGAACGTGCTATGTTGGAATGTGCGCGGGTTAAATTCGGACAAAAAGTTATTAGCGTTGTCAAACGCGATTTCTGTTAGTGGTTGTGCCATCGTTTGTTTGCAGGAGACTAAAAAACCTGTTATCGATCTAGCGTTTATTAAAACTTGCTGCCCTAAGCGTTTCGATAAATTTGCTTATATTCCTTCTCACGGGGCTTCGGGTGGTTTACTCACAGTTTGGAACAGCTCCATGTTCTCTGGCTCGGTAGTTCTCCAGGAAGATTTTGCTCTGGGAATTCAATTCACTAGCACCATTTCTGCCCAAGCGTGGACACTCTTTAACATCTATGGTCCTTGTACTGGGCTTGCTCGGGACAATTTTACTCAATGGCTCTATGACAGGGATATTCAGGCAAATGAGGATTGCTTATTTCTTGGGGATTTGAATTATATCAGAGGGCCAAAAAATCGTAACAAGTCAGGGGGTGATGTCAACGGTATGTCCACTTTCAATGATATTATTCGCAAACTTAACCTAGTCAAATTACCTATTAAGGGTAGGCTATACACCTGGAGTAACATGCAACATGATCCACTCCTCGAGCAACTCGACTGGTTCTTTACGTCCATGCACTGGACAAGTATTTACCCCAATACCATGGTCAAACCTCTCTGTAAGCCCACATCAGATCACACACCATGTGTTGTTACCATTGAGACAAAAATCCCTTGTGCCAAGTTATTCAGGTTTGAATCCTATTGGCTTATGCACCCGGGCTTCATGGACGTGGTTAAAAGAGTTTGGGATAAACCCATTGCGGTGCATAATGCAGCCATTGTGCTCTGCCGTAAATTCAAACATCTCCGACAAGAGCTCAAAGCTTGGAGCAAAGGTATCTCACGGCTCTCGGTGGCTATTGAGAACACCAACAAAACCTTGGAAGAGTTGGATGCGCTGGAAAATCAGCGGTCTCTCACACTACCAGAGAGCAATTTTTGCAAGATTATCAAAAATCATCTCCTTCGGCTTTTGGACTATCAGAAACAGTATTGGAAGGAAAGATGTACTGTCTGATGGGTTAAATTTGGTGATGAAATTACCAAGTTTTTTCAAGCAATGGCTACTGATAGATATCATAAAAACAACATTGCTAATCTGCAAACCCCGGATGGGTTAGTCGTGGAAGATCATAAAGGAAAGGAGGCCCTTCTTTTCCATGCATATTCGGACAGACTGGGCACCTCTAGCCCAACTCAGATGCATTTTGATCTTCCGTCTCTAATCTGGCCCAATGCAAACTTGGATCATCTCACCCTTCCCTTCACGCATGAGGAAATTGACTTGGTAGTTAAAGAGATGCCAGGCGATAGGGCACCTGGTCCGGACAGATTTAGTGGTCTCTTCCTTAAAGCATGTTGGCCAATCATCAAAAATGATTTCTACTCGCTGTGTGATCAATTCCATGCAGGAACACTTAACCTCCAGAGCATTAATGATGGATTGATTACTCTTATCCCGAAGAATGGATCCCCATCCACAGTTAATGACTACAGGCCAATCACCCTACTCAATTGCTGCCTTAAGCTCATTACCAAGCTCCTGGCTAACCGTCTCCAGAAGGTCATTTTGAAAATTATCCATCGTAACCAATATGGATTCATACGTGGGAGATCTATACAAGATTGTCTGGCATGGACATTTCAATAAATTCACCAATGCCAAGCCTCCAAGAGACCGATTGTTCTGCTTAAGTTGGACTTCGCCAAAGCTTTCGACACGATCGAGCACGATCCCATGATCAACATTATGAAACATATGGGCTTTAATGATAGATGGCTGTCCTGGATAAAGGCTATTTTTTCCTCGGGCCGATCCTCAGTTCTCCAAAATGGTGTTCCGGGAAGACAGTTCCACTGCAAGCATGGGGTCAGACAGGGCGACCCATTATCTCCACTAATCTTTGTGCTGGCAGCCGACCTCATTCAATCAGCCATTAATGAAGCTTATATAGAGGGCAGAATACAACTTCCTTTTCCAGCCACGGGACAAATGGATTACCCTATTGTCCAATATGCCGATGATACAATCTTACTTATGCCTGCCTGCCCTCAGCAAGCCTTGATCATTAAAGACATCCTTACCAAATATGCATAGTCCATCGGCCTTAAAATCAATTTCCACAAGTCCACACTAATTCCCATAAACTTGGAAGTAGATCTGGCTGCACAACTTGCTGCTATCTTTGAGTGTACAATTGGTACCATGCCGTTCACCTACCTAGGACTGCCTCTGGGCACGTCTCGGCCTACCCTCCTTGACTTTATGCCCCTAGTCAGCACGGTTGAAAGAAGCTTGTCGTCAACACTGTCCCTCATATCCCATTCTGGCAAGTTGACTCTACTCAACTTCACAGCTACCTCATTACTCATCTATGCCATGTGCACGTTACATTTTCCACCCAAGCTCATTGAACTCCTGGACAAAATTAGGCGTCGATGCCTATGGATCAAAAAGACTGAACAAGGTGATAAGTGTAACTCTCTGGCGGCCTGGGACATGGTATGTAAACCTAAAAATAAGGGAGGACTTGGTGTGCTTAATCTTCATGTACAGAATGAAGCATTGCTTCTGAAGTTCCTGCACAAGTTTTACAACAAGTTGGATATACCTTGGGTGCAGCTCACATGGGACTCCTCTTATACCCCAAAAATTCCACATGCCTCTGAACCAGTCGGCTCATTCTGGTGGAAGGACATACTCAAGCTCACACCTAAGTTTCGTGGGATTTCTCAAGTCAATATTGTGTGTGGCACCACGACTTTATTTTGGAAAGATTTGTGGTCAGGGCAAATACTTCAAGACTCCCATCCTCGGGCTTTCTCTCACTCTCTGGATGAAGATATCTCGGTCAAAAACTTCCTAGGGATCACATCGCTGGGAGAAACGTTCCACCTGCCCTTGACCCCTCAAGCCCTTGCGGAGGTTAGAGACTTGCAAACAATTGCGGCTCAGCTACAACCATCCACATCATCCAGGGATATTTGGCACTATACGTGGGGTAAGACCATCTACAAATCAACGGACTACTATAAATTCTTCTTCAAAGACGTCCAAGTGCAACAGATATTCTGTTGGATTTGGAAATCAAAGTACACGATGAAGTTGAAGGTCTTTGCCTGGTTGCTCTTCCATGACAGGCTCAATATGAGGAACATGTTAAAAAGGAGGAATTATAACATAGGATATGACCACAATTGCCACTTATGTGGATTGAACATTGAGGAAACAGTGGAACACATGATCTTCACATGCTCTTTCAATAAGCTTTGCTGGGCCAAACTTGGGCTTAACTGGGAACCTTTCCTTGGCCACAGAAACACTCATCCCACCCCACTGTTCCTAGAGAAATTCATTGTGGCAGCCTGGAGTATTTGGAAGGAGAGGAATAATAAACATTTTAGAGCAATAACACCTTCCCTCAACTCCTGCCTGGACAGATTCAAGAGAGATTTTGGGCTTCTTCAACATAGCGTCAAAGAGGAGCATAGGCTCCTTGTGCTGAACCTTGTGCACTCCCTTTAGTTGTTTCCTTCTGTTTTCTTAGTCTTCTTAGTCTACTTGTCACAAAGTTGGCAAGTTGTCCCTCCACCTCCCCCCCCCCACTATGTAAATACCCATTGTACAGTTTGATTATTCTTATAATATAGTAACACAGCAGGAGCCTTTCCTACTGTTCCTGGTCAAAAAAAACAATTTGAGCAACTCAAGTTAGTCAAGTGTGGCAAAAATAATGTGGGAATATAAGGCAAACATAGTCACAATCCAAACAACCCCTCAACTACTGAAATTGGGAGCTCTCCTCTCATGAAGTCATGCTGATTTCTTAGTTGATGTACAGTCATGCTAATTCGGTTTTTGAATTCATTTATCACTGCAGGGTGCAGGCAGGAGCACAGTTTTGTTCTCGCTTTCCAGCAGTCTGGTACAAACTTACAAGATTAAGTAAGTCATTTAATTATAGAGAAACTAGGGACTTGTTTGCATTCAATTATGAATTGTTTAGACATGAGAATTTGAAATTTTCAATTTAAATTTTTAATGTGACAATGTTTATAAATTGTGAATTTGTTACAGTGAGCATTATCTGTAACTATTAGTACTCTAAAACTTGAGCAATCTTAATTTTCAGGTGTAAACAATGGAGAGGAAGAAATACCGATACTACTGATATTAGAGCTTTCTTGAATGATGGGGCAAAAATACTTGAATGATTGCTTGTTCACATTCATTGAAAGGTAATTCTTCTTGCAAGTTAAGGATGATGACATCAGAACTCATTTTCAAAGCAATAAGGATCGCAAAGTTATACTGTAATTTATAAGGTTTCTTATCTCTATCCTCTATATATCTTACATTTTGCCACGATATGTTGAGCAATTTTTGCTTCTATATGTTGAACAATACAAGTTGTGATCATTTTTTATCAATATAATACATTATGCAATATCTTTTACATAGTTTAGGGCTAGTACAATATGCTGCTATAATCTATTATACGTTACACATCCCTCAATTCATGGGCCCGCCCCTGTCCTCAGGTGTATCTATAACAGGTTCACTAGCATGCAAAGTGCTATCAATTTTCTTTTTCCTTTTTTTACTAGGACTAGGTGCATCAGTCTTAGTTTTCTGAGAATCTTGCACAACTCTCTTAGGATGTCCCTCAGGATACAAAGGTTCCTAGGTCATTTTACCACCTCTTGTCATAACCCTAACATCATTACCATTGTTCTTATTATTTAACTCATTGAGCAAATCATCTTGTGCCTTAAGTACTTGTTCTACTTGAGTTGTAACCATGGAAGCATGTTTACTAATAAGCTTAAGATCATTAACAGTTCTACTCATATAATCACCCAAGTGGTCAAGCATGTAAGCATTACGTTTCAATTGTCTACTAACAAAAGCATTGAAGTTTTCTTGTTTAACAATAAAGTTATCAAACTCATCCAAGCATTGACTAGCAGACTTATTATGAGGAATGTCACTTTCATCAAATCTATAGAGAGAGTTTACCTCTACTACCTATGTCAGGTTATCAAGACCATGTATTTATTCGATAGGCGAAAGATTCTTAACATCTTCAACTTTAATACCTTTTTCTTTCATAGATTTCTTTGCCTCTTGCATATCTTCAGGACTGAGAAATAGAATACCCCTTTTCTTCGGAGTTGGCTTAGGAGTTGGTTCAAGAAGTGTCCAATCATTATCATTACTCAATATATAATTCAATAGCAATTCAGCTTGCTCAACAGTTCTTTCCCTGAAAACACAACTAGCACAACTATCCAGGTGGTCTCTGGAAGCATCGGTTCGTCCATTATAAAAGATATCAAGTATTTCATTTTTCTTGAGAAGATGATCGGGCAAAGCATTAAGTAATTGTAGAAGCCTCACCCAAGCTTGCGAGAGACTCTCTTCTTCAATTTGCACAAAGTTAAATATTTCCTTTAATGCAGCTTGTTTCTTATGAGCAGGGAAATATTTTTCAGAGAAGTACTAAACAATATCCTGGGGACTATGCACACAACCAGAAGCAGGAGAATTAAACCATATCTTAGCATCACCCTTTAATGAGAAAGGAAATAATTTAAGAATATAGTAATAGCAAATTTTTTCTTCATGAGCAAATAGGATGGCTATATCATTCAATTTAGTAAGATGTGCCACAACAGTTTTAGATTCATAACCATAGAAAGGATCAGATTCACGTTAAATAGGGCACCATTTAGATCCGTTGAGACGACACCATATGAATTATGGTTTGGCAAGAAACCAAAGTTGTCATTTCTCAAAGTTTGGGGTCGCGACACTTATGTCAAAAGGCTTGAGCCTGATAAGCTCGAACACAAAATGGAGAAGTGCGTCTTCATAGTATAAGAAACTATTGGGTACACCTTCTACCACAGACCCGAAGGCAATATCTTTGTTGCTAAGAATGGGTCCTTTCTAGAGAAGGTGTTTCTCTCGAAAGAAGTGAGTGGGAGGAAAGTAGAACTTGATGAGGTAATTGTACCTTCTCTCGAATTGGAAAGTAGTTCATCAGAAAAACCGTTCCCATGATGCCTACAGCGACTAGAGAAGAAGCTAATGATGATGATCATGAAACTTCAGATCAAGTAACTACTGAACCTTGAAGGTCGACCAGGACACGTACCGCACTAGAGTGGTATGGTAACCATGTCCCGGAAGTCATGTTGTTAGACAACGGCGAACCTTCGAACTATGAAGAAGCTACCATGAGCCCAGGTTTGAAAAATGGCTTGAGGCCATGAAATTTGAGATAGGATCCATGTATGAGAACAAAGTGTGGACTTTGATGGACTTGCTCGATGATCGGCAAGCCATAAAGAATAAATGGATCTTCAAGAAGAAGATTAATACTGATGGTAATGTTACTATCTACAAAGCTCGACTTGTCGCAAAAAGGTTTTCAGCAAATTAAAGGGGTTGATTACGATGATACTTTCTCACCCGTAGCGATGGTTAAGTTTGTCCAAACATGTTAGCAATTGCCGCATTTTTATAAAATCTGGCAAATGGATGTCAAAACTACATTCTTAAATGGATTTCTAAAAGAAGAGTTGTATATGATGCAACCAGAAGGTTTTGTCAATCCTAAAGGTGCTAACAAAATGTGCAAGCTCCAGCGATCCATCTATGGACTGGTGCAAGCATCTCAGAGTTGGAACATACGCTTTGATAAGTTTATCAAAGCATATAGTTTTATACAGACTTGCAGTGAAGCCTGTATTTACAATAAAGTGAGTGGGAACACTACCGCCTTTCTGATAAATATATGTGAGTAACATATTGTTGAGCAGAAATGATGTAGAATTTTTTGAAAAGCATAAAGGGTAGTTTGAAAGGAGATTTTCAAAGAAAGACCTCGGTGAAGCTGCTTACATATTCGGCATAGAGATCTATAGAGATAGATCAAGACGCTTAATAGGACTTTCACAAAATACATACCTTGATAAAGTTTTGAAGAATTTTAAAATGGATAGGTCAAAGAAGGAGTTCTTACCTGAGTTGTAAGGTATAAAGTTGAGTAAGACTCAAAGCCCGACCACGGCAGAAAAAAAGAGGGAGAATGAAAGTCATTCCCTATGCCTCAGCCATAGGTTCATAAAGCATGCCATGCTATGTACCAGACCTAATGTGTGCCTTGCCACGTGACTGTCAAGGGGGTACAAGAGTGATCCAGGAGTGGATCACTAGACAGCGGTCAAAATTATCCTTAAAGGAATTAGGAAATGTTTCTCGGTTTTGGAGGTGATAAAGAGTTTGTTGTGAAGAGTTACGTTGATGCAAGCTTTGACACTGGTCTGGATGACTCTGAGTATCGATTTGGATACATATTGAAAGTGGGAGCAATTAGCTAGAGTAGCTCCATGTAGAGCATTGTAGACATAAAAATTTACAAAATACATACGGATCTGAATGTGAAAGGCCCATTGACTAAACCTCTCTCACAAGCAAAACATGATCACACCTTAGTACGCTTTGGGTGCTAATCACATGGCGATGTCAACTAGATTATTGACTCTAGTAAACTCTTTGGGTGTTGGTCACATGGCGATGTGAACTATGGTGTTAAATCACATGGTGATGTGAACTAGACTATTGACTCTAGCGCAAGTGGGAGACTAATGGAAATATGCCCTAGAGGCAATAATAAAAATGGTTATTATTATATTTCCTAAATCATGATAAAGGTTTATTATTCATGCTAGAATTGTATTAATCAGAAACTTATATACATGTGTGAATACATAAACAAATACCGTATCCCTAGTAAGCCTCTACTAGACTAGCTCGTTGACAAAAGATGGTTAAGGTTTCCTAACCATAGACACGTGTTGTCATTTGATAACAGGGTCACATCATTAGGAGGAGGATGTGATGGACAAGACCCATCTGTTAGCTTAGCATATTGATCGCTCAGTTTATTGCTATTGCTTTCTTCATGTCAAATACATATTCCTTCGACTATGAGATTATGCAACTCCTGGATACCGGAGGAATACCTTGTGTGCTATCAAACGTCACAACATAACTGGGTGATCATAAAGATGCTCTATAGGTATCTCCGAAGGTGTTTGTTGAGTTGGCATAGATTGAGATTAGGATTTGTCACTCCGAGTATCGGAGAGGTATCTATGTGCCCTCTCGGTAATACACATCATAAGCTTCCAAGCAAATGACTAAGGAGTTTAGTCACGAGGTGATGTATTACAAAACGAGTAAAGAGACTTGCCGGTAACGAGATTGAACTAGGTATGAAGATACTGACGATTGAATCTCGGGCAAGTAACATACCGATGGACAAAGAGAATTACGTATTTTGTCATAATGCTTAGACCGATAAAGATCTTCGTAGAATATGTAGGAGCCAATATGGGCATCCAGATTCCGCTATTAGTTAATTACCGGAGTGGTGTCTCGGTCATGTCAACATAGTTCTCGAACCCATTGGGTCTGCATGCTTAAAATTCGTTACCGATATAGTGTTATATGATTTATATGATTTGGTGACCAAATATTGTTCGAAGTCTCGGATGAGATCACTTACATGATGAGGTGTCTCGAAATGGTCGAGAGGTAAAGATTGATATATAGGATGATGGTATTCGGACACCGGAAGAGTTCCGGAGTGCACCGGGTAGTCATCGGGTCACCGGAAGGGGTTTTGGACACCCCCGGTAAGTGTATGGGCCTAATGGGCCAAAGGGGATGGGGACAAATCAGCCCCTGGTGCACCCCTTCCTTGGATAGCAGGCCCCAGGGGAAGGAAAGGGGACAGGAGGCCCCTCCTTCCTTTCCCTCCTCAAGTGGGAAAGGAAAGGGGGGGCACCCTCCCCTGCCTTCCCCTCGCACTTATACAAGGTAGGGGGAGGGCGCGGCTTGGGAGAGACCCCAAGTAGGATTCCTCCTACTTGGGAACCCCCTTTGGCTGTTCCGCCCTCCCAACCACCTATATATATGTGGGAGGGGGTGCCTAGCACAGAACATACAATTGCCTGGCCTTGTGTGGCGCCCCCCTACATCGTTTACACCCCCGGTCATATTTTCGTAGTGCTTAGGCGAAGCCCTGCGGAGATCACTTCACCATCACTATCACCATGTCGTCGTGCTACCAGAACTCATCCACTACCTCGCCGTCTTGCTGGATCAAGAAGGCGGAGGATGTCACCGAGATGAACGTGTGTTGAACGCGTAGGTGTCCTACGTTCGGTACTCGATCGGTTCGATCGCGAAGAAAGTTTGACTACATCAACCGCGTTGTGAAACGCTTTCGCTTATGGTCTACGAGGGTATGTAGATACACTCTCCCCCTCGTTGTTGTGCATCTCCATGGATAGATCATTGCATGTGCGTAGAATTTCCTGTTTTCCATGCAACATTTCCCAACAGAGCATGGTAGCAGCATCTACAATATGACATAGAGATTTACGAAGTACACGTGGATCTGAATTTTGCAGACCCGTTGAGTAAAACCTCTCTCACAAGCAAAACATCATCAAACCCCAGAACTTATTGGGTGTTAATCACATGCCGATATGAACTAGATTATTGACTCTGGTGCAAGTGGGAGACTGTTGGAAATATGCCCTAGAGACAATAATAAATTGGTTATTATGATATTTCCCTGTTCATGATAATGTTTATTATCCATGCTAGAATTGTTTTGATCGGAAACTCAGATACATGTGTGGATACATAGACAACAACGTGTCCCTAGTGAGCCTCTACTAGACTAGCTTGTTGATCAAAGTTGGTTAAGGTTTCCTAACCATAGACATGAGTTGTCATTTGATAACGGGATCACATCATTAGGAGAATGATGTGATGGACAAGACCCAGCCATAAGCATAGCATTTGATCGTATTAGTTTATTGCTACTGCTTTCTTCATGTCAAGTATCTGTTCCTAAGACCATGAGATCATGCAACACCCTGACACCGGAGGAATGCCTTATGTGTATCAAACATCACTTCATAACTGGGTGATCATAAAGGTACTATCACTACTGCAGGATGGTCCAAACGCGACAGTCCAATCGGAGACCCCTCGACGAAACTGTGTGCGATGGATCAATCACAAAAGGTGATGTAATAAAACCGTCAAAAAAGATGCAAAACGTTTGCGATGGCGGTGACATCAAACACGGTTTAGATTAGAGTTACGTGTGTGATGCGTCGCAAACGGTTAATCCAGCATAGTTGTTTGTGGTGCGGCACAACAATAGAAACGGGCAGCCAGATGAGGGTGTGTGTGTGCGATATACGACATATAGTTCACTAGGATGAACCGTGTGTGATTAGGCAACACAATAGAAACGGTCAGCCAGATGAAGGTGTGTGCGATGGAGGGCATACAATTCACTCGGATGAACTATTTGCGATGGGCTAAAACAATAGAAGCAGTTCAACTGAACAAGATGTGTGTTATACGTGGAAAATAGGTCCGTAATCCAAAATGTGTGCGAAGACCAATAATAACACAGACGATTGCTGCTAATGAGCCGTGTGATTCGCTCTGTCTACAATTGCTACTAACACCAAGTCGGGCGGGACACGAGCAGAGCATGCCGCGGCCGCTTCAACCACGAGCAACCACACGCATAGAGTACTTGAACACGCAGGGAATGATTGTCTACAAGCCGGACAGAAGTTGCATTGCTACATAGAGAGCAGCCGTGTGCTACTACCTCCGTCTTGGTCTATTAGCCCCCTTTCTTTTCTGTGCCATATTTTGAACTTAAATTTAACCAACAAAATGTTAATGCATGTTATTAAAATTATATAATTGGAAACTATGTTCAAATACGAACCCAACGATATAATCTTTGGTGGCATGCATTCGTATTTTATTAGTTAAATCCTACTTATAAACTAGGACAGGGCCGGGGTAGTAGGTAATAAAATCGCAAATGTTTTTTTATTAACCGTATGTGTACGTCTCCTTTTGTCCTCCTCTCGCATGTCTTGTGGCCCCGCTGCCACAGACGGCTTCGAGCACAAGCTTGAGCAGCACACAGGGGCATTCTTTTGGCCAAATGGTGGTGAGCCCGTTCCCGCGCAACCGCGCAGGTTCCTGCACAAGCTTCCCGCCCGATTCGGTGAAATCCCCAAAATCCCAATGCTTACCAGCCTGCTATATAAACCCTCATGGCCGAAGAGTACTGCGTCGCATTTTCCCCTCCCTCCCTGTAGCTTATCTCGTCTGCTTCTCCCACAATCACCAATGGCACCGGTCTGTCGTCGTCGCTCAGCCACTCCGCCGTCATCAGAGGACATCTCTAGCTGGGAGGCTACACCGTGGCGACGGCTCAGTCCTGGGTGCAATGTAGTGCACGTGGCGTCCCTCATGTTGCCTGTGCGTGGAACACCCACCACACGCTCCGCCACCGCTGCCCGTTGGCAGTTGTTGTCGGTCGCCGTTGCTGCCACCCCACCGTCTGCTGCCGTGGCCGCCACACCATCATCGAAAGCCTGGGCCGTCGCCAGCTCTGCCGCCGCGGCCTGAAGGCGGGAGGTGGCCGTCGTGGCCGCCACCCCACTACCGGCCACCATGGCCATCACCGCTCCGCCACCACGGCCCGAAGGCGGGAGGTGGTGGTCGTGGACGCCACCCCAACATCGGCCGCCCTGGCCGCCAGCCCACCATCGACCGCCGGGCACATCACCCACTCCACCACCGCCGCCCGAAGGTGGGAGGCAGCGGTGGAGGCCCGCACGTGCGTCAGCGACCTTGCACGCTACATCAAGTTCCTACGGGAGGAGGAGGAGCGCCTCGTCGAGCACGCAAAGAGCCTTATCGCCGCCATGGCTGTAGCACATGCTGACGCAGAAGCGAGGAATCAGGAGATCTATGAGGAGTCCCGCCGCTTCGAGAGGGGTCGTCTAGAGCGGCAGAGGGCATTCGAGGTGAGCATCACTGAAGGTGCAGCAGTGGCGGGCATCATATTGCAGTTTTCCAGCTCATCGGTAGACTCGTCCTCCTCTGCCTCTTACTGAGCACGCTCGGCAGAGGAGAGGCTGCCGGAATTAGTACAAAGCCCCTTGGTTGTAGTAGTATTTAGGAGCTATTTTGTTCAGTTCATCTAACTATATATGTGGTGGAACTGTACAACGTACTTAAAATTGGCTAGTATATAGATGAACTAGCTATTTCAGTACATGGTTGGCAACAATTGGGGAAAAGTTTGGTCGGTTCAGCTGTCGAGTTGAATTGTTTGTATAAAAGAACGCCTGCTTAATCTATGAACGAAATGTATGCTTAATTGCTGAATTTTAGTTGCAAAAATTAGATAGTGCTAGTGATTTTTAGCTGCATATTTTGACAAATGGTAGTGTTACAAGGTTGACAAATGACAATGTTACTAGATCAACAAATGTCAATCTTTCCAGTTTGACAAATAGCGATATAGAATATACCCAATATGAGAGATGCATATCTTACCAAATTGTCTCTACGTGCGGTTGCACACGGGTCATCCGAAAAAAACATTTGCATTGAAGGGAGGTACAAATCCTGCTTGCCAGATTTTCTCTTGGCTTAACACCTAAGTCTCACTTTGCATACCGTATTTAATCTAAACCGTTTGTGTTGAAGAGATGCACAAATCCCGCGCGGCAAATTTTCCCTTGGTTTACTGGGGAAGACCATAGCTCTCACTTTGCATATGGGTGTTCTATCTAAAATGTTTGCGAACAAGAGCTGCACAGATCCTGCTCAGCACATTTTCCCTTAGCTTATTGGGGAAGCTGTCGGTTTACATACGGGTGTTCTATCTAAAATGTTTGCGATCAAGAGGTGCACAAATCCTGCTTGGCACATTTTCCCTTGGCTTCCTGGGGAAGCTGTCTGCATATGGGTGTTCTAACTAAAACATTTGCGATGAGTGTGTTATATTTAAAATCCATTGACGTTTTTTAAAGAAAATTGTTTGATAAGTCCATACATTCAGAGAGAAAGACACAAGTTCGTTCAAACCATATCTTTCATTCACTCACACTGTGAACTTATATTCATATGATCGAGATACAGTATTAAACCCAACTGGAAGACTAGTGGCAGATGATCCTTCTGCGCCATGGTGTTGGTGGAGGTCTGCGGGTGGGGAATGGCCCATATTAAACTGCGGCTTGGGCGCCATTAATGGAGAGGATGCGAGCAAGGCGGGCGACCATGGAAGTCAAAGGGCTCGCTTCCCCTTGAGCATGTGCGGCGTACAACACTACAGCTCTCACTCTTCCCGGTGAGCATGTGCATTGGAGTACAGCTCGCATGCCTCCCATTCAGTCAAGCACCTGTCCGTACGGCACCTCCTAGCCATTAAAAGAATGAGGCGTGGCGTCACGTGAATGGTTAACAGAACGCACATGATTTAAATTATACAAAACATTTGAGATGTTAAACTGGCAGCTATTTGTTTCAAAATGCCTTTGTTGGATATTATTCAAGTGCACCTTATCTCAAAATGGACACAAAAAATACCACAACATGTCAGGTGTCATTCCAGGATAGCATGCGAAGTTTCATGAATTTCAGAGGTGTTTTGGATTTACTAGAATTTAAAAACAAAGTATCTCAATGTTTTGCTGGCAATCAATGGTGCCCTGGTGTTTGAAATTCATTCGCATTTCTTGCACGGGACCTAAGCATGCACCCAAGGAGACACATTTGATTTTTCAACCCATTTTTCTACACTGGAGCATGTGCATGTAGTTCAAAATTGAATTATGCACATAAAATGCCTAGAAAATCCAGTTAATGTATAAAAATGTTGTAGCGAACCCTGAAAAATCCCAAAAATTGACACAACACTCCTGTTGTTCTATGTTGACACTAGCAAAATTTTGAAAGTAAGAAGAGGCAACGAATATCGTTTCATTCCCAAAGGCGGCACGTTCCCTACCAAAACCATCAGGATTGTTGTGAGAAGCTCTAGTTTGCGAGAAGCTTATACCCAAACTTGGCCTAAATGGGACAAAAAATTTACCACAGCATGTTGATGCTGCTACATGATAGCATGCCAAGTTTCATGAATTTCAGACGACTTTTGGATTCACTAGAATTTAAAAACAAAGTATCTCAATGTTTGCGGCCGATCGACGGTGGCAAGGTGCATGACATTCATTTCCATTTCTTGCATGGGACCTAAGCATGCACCCAAGGACACAGATTTGATTTTTCAACCAATTTATATGCACTGGAGCATGTGCATGTAGTTCAAATTTGAATTATGCACATAAAATGCCTAGAAAACCCAGTTAATGTATAAAAATGTCTAAACAAACCCCCCAAAACTCAAAAACTTGACACAACAGTCTTGTTGTTCTATGTTGACGCTATAAAAAATTTGAAAGAAAGAAGAGGCAACGGATATCATTTCGTCCCCAAAGGTGGCACGTTCCCTACCGAAACCACCAGGCTTTGTTGTGAGAAGCTCTGGTTTGTGAGAAGTTTATACCCAAACCTGCCCCAAATGGGACAAACATTTTACCACGGCATGTTGGTGCCGCTCCATGATAGCATGCCAAGTTTCATGAATTTCATGGATTTACTAGAATTTGAAAACCATGTATCTCAATGTTTGCAGTCGAGCGACGGTAGCAAGGTGTTTGATATTCATTTCCATTTCTTGCATGGGACCTTAGCATGCAACCAAGGACACACATTTCATTTTTCAGCCAATTTATATGCACTGGAGCATGTGCCTGTAGTTTAAATTTGAATTATGCACATAAATGCATAGAAAACTCAGTTAATGTATAAAAATGTCCAAATGAACCCCGAAAAGTTCCAAAATTTAACACAACGCTCTTGTTGTTCTGTGTTGACAGTAGATTTTTTTTTAAATCAAGAAGAGCTAACGGATATCGTTTCGTCCAGAAGGGTGAAACGTTTCCTAACGTAACCATGAGGCTTATTGTGATAAGCTCTCATTTGTGAGAAGCTTATACCCAAACCTTCCCCAAATGGGACAATATTTTTACCACGACATGTTAATGCCATTCCATGATATCATGTCAAGTTTTTAAAACCATGTATCTTAATGTTAGCGGCCGAGTGATGATGGCAAAGGTGTTTGACATTCATTCCTATTTCTTGCATGGGACCTACGCTTGCAACCAAGGACACACATTTGATTTTTCAACCTTTTTATATGCACTGGAGCATGTGCATGTAGTTCAAATTTAAATTATGCACATAAATGCTTAGAAAACTGAGTTAATGTATAAAAATGTCCTAGCGAACGACGAAAAATCCCAAAAAATGACACAACACTCCTGTTGTTCTACGTTAACACTAGAATTTTTTTTGAAATTAAGAAGAGCCAACAGATATCGTTTCGTCCACAAAAGGTGACACGGTATCCCACCGGAACCATGAGGCTTCTTGTGTGAAGCTTATACCATAACCTACCCCAAATGGGACAATATTTTTTACCCCAGCAAGTTGATGCCATTCCATGATAGCATGCCAAAGTTCATGAATTTCAGACGAGTTTTGGATTTACTAGAATTACAAAAGCAAGCACCTCAACGTTTGCCAGAGAGCCACGGTGTCGTGGTGTTTGAAATTCATCCCCATTTCTTGCATGGGACATAAGCATCAATCCATGGACACATATATCATTTTTCAACCCTTTTTGGTGCACCGGAGCATGTGCATGTAGTTTAAGTTTGAATTGTGCATCTGAAATTCTTCGAAAATCAAGTTAATGTATAAAACTGTCCAAACGTACCCTAAATAATTCCATTTTTTTGACGACACACCTATAGTTGCATGTTCACTGCAGATAAAAGTTCTAGCAATTCAAACACCATCCTTTGCAGCTATAACCCTATTATCTCATTCAAATCAAGACGAAAAATCAAGTAGATCGCACACAGTTTATTATCACCAACCGTGTGAGATGCAGCACAAAATGTCTTGCAGCACCGTCGGAATATAGTACGCATATGACTTACGCGAGAAGGTGTGTCGGCTACAGTCCACAGCCAGTGTGTCAAGCACACTAGCTTGCTCCCCAAATATCATTTCACTGTTCAATCGTCGCCGGTGAAAGACGGGGACGTGGACCCGCTTTGTGAGGACAACTTCGGTGGCCCACTGCGGCGAGAGCATGGCCGCAGCCGACAGGCGCGTGCTAACAAGCTTCATGAGCGCGGCCGCAATCTGCGACCGGGCGGCCAAGGAAGCCCAAACGGCCGTTGTTGCTTCTCAGGTGGCTGCAACAACATCTGCCTCAGGGATAGCAACTGGAGAGAGCGGCACAACAACTGTTCGTTCTGCAGCGGCGGCCTTAGCCCTGATGGAGGCCGCCCACGACCATGTTGAAGCCACCCACGCCCAGCTCATGGCGGTCACCACACAAATCGCCGAGCGTGTTCGAGCAGCCGTTTGTTCCTGCACGGCATACCTTGCCACGACGAAGCCCGCCCAAGCCTAGATCGCGGCCGCCCATGCCCAACTTGTGGCAGCCTATTCCAAAGATATGGCAGATGCGGGTGATGAGATGCTTGCCGAGTATGGTGCAAGTGATGCCATGGAGCCCCTTCATGAGGAGATCATCGGGCGCGAGCTGGAAATGGAGGAGGCAGCGGAGATCGACGAGCACTAGCCATAGTAGTACTCTTTGTTTTGTTTAATTAAGAGTGTCGGTCTTTAATTTGTTAGAGTAATGTTTAGGTCAGCTAGCTCTGTTTAATTGCTGAACTTGCTCGATTAAGAAGTATGGGTGTGCTGTAGTCTCCTTTGTGTACCCAAATTATGCAATGACGTGGATGACCATTGTAACCAGGGAAATTCGAACCAAAATTTTTGACGTTCAAGCTCATCACACACGTATTAAGCTATATGAATCGTTTGTGATGTTCACATATTGTACACAATGCTCAATAACGGACCGTATCTAATGACACTTTGCGCGCCAGTTTTTTCGCTGCACCGATTCAAAATTTTCGGCTTCCACAGAAATATCTACCTCCCCCTTACCAAAAGCCACATTTACCCTGTTTCTGCCTTCCTTTGCAAGTTGAAACCTTCACTCCTTACTTGCAGCGCCACCTCCTCGCCGGCGAACCTCCTTCATGCTGCTCGACCTCGCCAATCCAGGCAGGTAATCCACACCCGACCCCATCCTCATCCTCCTTTCACATCCCACATGCCCCGACCGCCGGCGCGACACCTTCCACCCAAATCACCGCCCCTCCCCCAAATAAGCATCAGTATAGCCAGGAGCTCAAGGAGCATTTGGCAGCAGAGAAGCAAATCGCGGCCGCATGCCCGGATGAGGTCGTGATGGGTGCCATTCGTGCCGACCCCCAGATCTTGGAGGAGCACCTCGCCGTCGAGGCCACCGCCGACGCCTCGTGCGCCGATGCCATGACGCGGTTGGCTGCTTTAAACGGCAGTTTGCCGCGTTTTCTCGAGGCCAGCGTCGGTGCCTTCGACGAAGACTACGAGGTGTTTTCTCAGCGTGCTCGTGCTTACCTCAACTTGAGAGCCAGCAGGTTGGTGCCTGGAGCAGCTCAGACAACTCACCACTATGACGAGGGCACCCATGTTGTGGAGGCCTCGCCCTCTTTCATGTCCAAGGAGCCAATCATCATCGATATCTCCGACGATGAGGAGTAGCTTGTCTTATTAGCTCACTATAAAGACCTATGTTCAGTTTGCTAGCTACGCCAGTTAAGCATGCTTGGTTTACCCGTTGCATGTGCTACTCCTGCCTTCCTTAACAAATTCTAGTGAATTGTCCTATCTACTTTTACCATGCAATCTGTTGTTGTAGTCTATATGTTCTATATGTCGCCCAATGTGGTAGTGCTCACTTATTAACTATTTGGTTACTTAGTTGTCGTTTTCAGTTAACTGTTTGGTTCAGTTCTGCAAATGTGGTGTTCAATTCTTCAGGCTTCAATTTTTTACTGTCTTCCATGTGAGAAATAAATCAAATTTATCTTTATAAAATACATGGGAAACAAATACAATTGCTATATTTCCTAGTTGTCAAGCATGCTTGGTTTGGTTAATTGTCTGATCTTCTAGTATGTTATACATTCTGCAATGTGGTGCTCAGTTAACGTTTGGTTCATTTGTTGTGGTGTTTAGTTAACCGTTTGGTTCAATTATGCAATATGATGTTCAATTGTTGTGGGTGCATTCTGTTATTGTATACCATGTGAGAAATAAATCGAATTTGGCTGTACTAAATACATGAGAAACAAATGCAATTGCTATATTTCCAAGTTGTTAAGCATGCTTGGTTTGGTTAACTATCTGATCTTCTATTAGGAGTATGTTATATTGTGCAATGTCGTTCTCAGTTAATGTTTGGTTCATTTGTTGTGGTGTTTAGTTAACTGCTTGGTTCAATTCTGCAATGCGATGTCCAATTGTCGTGGGTAGAATTTTGTATTGTTGTGCATGTGAGGAATAAATCGAAGTTGGCTGCACTTAATACATGAGAAACATATACAATTGCTATATTTCCTAGTTCTTAATCATGCTTGGTTTGAATAAATGGGTTTTCCATGTGGCTCGAATTAATCTGATGAATCTGCAATGTTCTTATTTTTCATCAACATATTTTACTGATAGCATGCGAACCCTCACTTAACCTGATCACTAACTACCTTATATGTGTTGCTGGGAAACAATGGGAGGCACTGAGGTTTATAATCGAGGTTTGCACATGCATGGTCCTTTGTCTAATAGCACATTATCGTGCAATTGCAGGAACCATTCTAATATTTAGGTTTTTAACAATTTGGTCTTGCACATGTAGGTCCTGCTGTGAGTGGTTTTGATCCACTGTTAGACCCTTTTTGGATATGGGGGAATGAGTTGTCCATGAATATCAGTCAAGTCAAGAAACTCAGAAAGATTGTTAGGATAAATAAATTAGCGACAAAAACAACAAGATCTTTGTCTGCACAATGAAGAAGACATCAGTTCACTACAGGATGGTACTAACTATTATGCCTTGCCTTTTTTATTCCTTTTCCCCATTTTCAATTTAGAGAAGATATTTATGCACATCCTTGTTTTCAGGCCTTTCCAAATCAGTTTACTAATGATTACCTCTCAAACCACATGTATGATCAGGAGGCGAGGAAGGTATTCATACAACACCCACGGTTCAATATTGAAGTGTTCCTGAAGAGGACGAAGGATGGACGGTCAATCATCCACAGGCACTGGCCTAAAGTTGCAAAGACCTTCAACATCAATGAAGGCTCAATATTTGCCTTCTGCTTCAGCAGTTTTTCAGATGAGATTCATCTCTCTATGTACCGTTTATGATGCTAATTTCAAAAGGTTATAGATGGTGCATGTGAAACTTGGTGCTAGTGCAGTTGTGTAATGGGGTAGCTGAGTGCTGAAGCTATATGATGTTGTACAATGATGTATTTAAATTATGGAATCCTGCTTCCTTAATATGGAAATGAAATATATTCTGTGCTTAATATGATAAATTATATCATTATTAATAATAGGACAATTAGCCTGCTAATTGTTTTTTCTATTGTAACGGTTATTCAGAAAACACCGTGGGCGATGACCTCAGGCAACACACACGGTTTCTAGGAATAAACCGCATTGAATCAATGAACAATCACACATGACATCCTCTTGAAAACTGTTTGCGTTAGGCCACCTTGCGCAAACGTTTACCACATAAAAAATATGTGTGATGGACAATCTTTGCCACACAGTTTCTTCTACACACCATGTGTGATGTATTCCATAACGCAAAAGATAAAATTGTTAATATTGTGTGCAATGGCAATGCTATCACAAACAATTCAATGGGGAAAATTGTGTGTGATGTACCTGCGAATAGACGTTTTCCTTGGAGTAACTGTGTGGGATGTATATACAAACAGAAACATACTTCTTGGATTAACTATGAGGGATGTACATACTAACGAAAATGTATTCCTTGGATTGACTGTGTGGAATGTACATACGAACGGAAACGTTTAGCCGGGACTGACTGTGTGGGATGTACTTATGACCGAAAACGATTTGGCATGTAAGCACAACTAAAAAATACGTATAACCGTATTTGATCGCTCGCCCGTCGCACACGACCTCATTTTGTCGAGCGTGTGTGCCAGGAGGGCCTATCCCCGACGGTTTCTGGGTCATGTGGGAAGGACCCCCCTATCGCAGTCACTCACTTGGTGACGGTTCAAAACACCGTCTCGGAAAGGGGTTAAAAACCGTTTGTATAGCACCTCACTGTACTAGTATATACATGTATTTCCTAGGGTGTCTGTTGGGTTGGCATGGATCGAGACTGAGTTTTGTCACTTCGTATGACAGAGAGGTATCTCTGGGCCCTCTCAGTAATACAACATCACAAAAGCTTGCAAGCAATGTGACTAAGGAGTTAGTCGCGGGATCTGGCGATATTGAACTAGGTATGGAGATACCGACAATCGAATCTCGGGCAAGTAACATACCGCTAGACAAAGGGAACTGCATATGGGATTGATTGAATCCTTGGCATCGTGGCTCGACCGATAAAGATCTTCGTGGAATATGTGGGAACGAATATGGGCATCCAGGTTGCGCTATTGGTTATTGACCGGAGAGGTGTCTCGGTCATGTCCACATGATTCTCGAACCCATAGGGTCCACACGCTTAACGTTTGGTGACGCTAGAGTAGTATTGGGATATTCAGGTTGGTGACCGAATGTTGTTCAGAGTCCCGGATGAGATACCGAATGTCACGAGGAGCTCCGGAATGGTCTGGAGGTAAAGATTTATATATGGGAAGTCATATTTTGGCTATCGAAAAAGTTTCGGGTTTTACCGATATTGTACCGGAAAGCTTCCGGAAGGTTCCGAAAGGTTCTAGAAGGTTCCGTAGGAGTACAGAAGGATCCCTCCATCACCTAGGGCGTGCATGGGCTATAGGGGGCGTCCTAGCCTTATTGGGACAGGCGCACATGCCCCCTAAGGCCCATTCAACTAGGGGAAGGGAAACCCTAAGGGAAAGGGCCCTCCACTTGGCTTGGAGGGCACTCCTCCCCCTTTGGCCACCTCCACTCCTTGGAGGAGGGGCTAGGGCTGAGCCCCCAGCCGTCCAACACCCCTATATATAGTAGGGAGGAGGCGCAAGGGATGGAGACAACAATTCCCACGCCCTGTGGCCTCCCCTCTCTCCCGTTCTTCGTCGTTCGTAGTTCTAGAGGCGCTTGGCGAAGCCCTGGTGCGATTGCTCCACCACCATCTCCATCATGTTGTCGTCCTAGTTGAGATCCCATCTACTTCTCCTCCCTCTATTGCTAGATCAAGAAGGAGGAGATGTCATCGAGCCGCACGTGTGCTGAACGCGGAGGTGTCGTCCGTTCGGCGCTAGATCGGATTGAATCGCGATTGGATCGTGAAGAGTACGACTACATCAACCATGTTTCTTAATGCTTCTTCTTAGCGATCTAAAATGGTATGTAGATCCAATCTCTCCTCTCATAGATGGTCATTTTCGGTGTCAAAACCGGCGGATCTCGGGTAGGGGGTCCCGAACTGTGCGTCTAGGCGGATGGTAACAGGAGACAAGGGACACGATGTTTTTACCCAGGTTCGGGCCCTCTCGATGGAGGTAAAACCCTACTCCTGCTTGATTGATATTGATGATATGGGTAGTACAAGAGTGGATCTACCACGAGATCAAGGAGGCTAAACCCTAGAAGCTAGCCTATGGTATGATTGTTGTAATGGTTGTTGTCCTACGGACTAAAACCCTCCGGTTTATATAGACACCGGAGAGGGCTAGGGTTACACAGAGTCGGTTACAATGGTAGGAGATCTACATATCCATATCGCCAAGCTTGCCTTCCACGCCAAGGAAAGTCCCATCCGGACATGGGACGGAGTCTTCAATCTTGTATCTTCATAGTCTTGGAGTCCGGCTGACGATGATAGTCCGGCTGTCCGGACAGCCCCTAGTCCAGGACTCCCTCAGTAGCCCCCGAACCAGGCTTCAATGACGATAAGTCCAGCGCGTATATAGTCTTCGGCGTTGCAAGGCGGGTTCTCCTTTAAGTTCCATGTACCTGCTGAACAGTGTTCGGCTTCCTTATCAATGTTGTGCTTCTTGGCTTCCACGCCCAATAATGGCCTTCTTCCACGCGTCGCACGAATGCGAAAAGCCAGGGTATCTTTTATGTTTTACCCCCTAGCTGCGCAAATAATCTGCCTATAAGAGAGGCAAGAATCCAGATCCAAATCACACAGTCTTCCTTCCGTGAGTACTCATCGGAGCGCCTCTGACCAAAAATCCATTCCATCATGGACCGTCGACGCGGCTCCTCCTCTCGCGCTCCCAGCCCTCTGCCAGGAGATTGGCGGAGATGTTCTGTCCCGCACAACGAGCTGGTGACGCTCCAAGCGGAGGGATATCTCCCTCCGGCCTTCATGGTTCCGGTTCGAGCCGGGCTGGCCACCTACCAAGGTGGGAAGCAAGCGGAGGCTACCCCAAGTCCCAACAAAGGGGAGTGGGTATGCTTCATCCCCTATCTGATAAGGGGGCTCGGATTTCCTATACATCCGTTCCTCTGCGGGCTCCTGGAGTTCTACGGACTCCAGCTCCATCACCTCACACCCGCCTCTACCCTGCATATCGTGGGTTACGTAGCTCTTTGCGAGCTATTTCTGGGCGTCGAGCCCCATTTTGCGCTGTGGAAGAGGTTGTTCTGCCTTGTACCCCGCTCTCACGAGGGGTCCATATATCAAGTGGGCGGTGCCGAAATATGGCGCATCGCCGGGACCGGATATCCAGCCGGAACCCCTAAGAAGGCGTCCAAAGACTGGCCTTCAGAATGGTTTTACATAGAAGATGCTCCACTGCCGGACCCTGTTCGGATCGGCCTCCCGGAGTTCAGTAATGCTCCTTTGAAGAAACGCCTTAGCTGGCGCCCACGGAGCCCCCAACTGGATGAAGACAAGAGCGTCCATTATTTGATGGGCCGGATAAGGTTACTGGCCCATTCCGGGTTGACCATGATTGGAGTCATGGCAACATGCATTACGCGGGGGGTGCAGCCGCTGCAATACAGGGGCCACCCTATGTCGGATTTCAACGGGGAGGACGATGCCACCCGTCATGGCCGCAAAGGGCCGGGATCGGCCGAAGACCTGGCGAAGATCCTGTCCGGCCTATACAAGGGGGAGAAGGAGGATTTCCTCCAGACGAGCCCGTTGAATGGGTTCTCCATGAATAACCCTCGGCGTTGGGTAAGCGAACACTTTGTGTGCCCGACCCATGCTTTCAAAGTTTAAGTTTCTTACATTATGCTTTCGACGCAGGAGCTGCGTCGGGTTGTGGAGGGCATGCTTAGCCCAGCTCCGCAACCCGAGGATTCAGAGAGATCCCAGGATCCGGCCTCCGAAGAGGATCCGGACATAAAGGTGGATCTAATCGACGGGGTGTTCCACCAGCTCAGCATGGATAATGCTTTAGTCGCCATTACGGCTGACTACCCCGGACTATATCCGGCTTCCCAGGTGATTGTGACCGAAGTCCTGACACCATTATTTCTTCCTTGCTCATTTCTGACCACCGTATACGATGGCGCTTTGCAGGAGGCGCCTTCAAGGCGGGAAGCCGAGCCCGCGGCGGCTGACCAACAGGGGTCAGTCCGGCCCCGTAGGCGGAAGAGGAGCGCGGCGCGGACTGAAAGGTCGCCGCAAAGGTATAGCTCATAGTTTGTTATTTAGAGCAACGTTCCTAGGAAGCGTTTGAATGCTCATGACTTTTGTAGGAGAAAAAGCGCACGCCGGACTGCGGGCGTAGAGGTTGCCAACCCAGCCTCTACCAGCCAGGCTCCAGCACCTGGTCTGGAGGGGGAGGCGAGCGTAAGGCGCGAGCCGGATACTTCTCCAACGGAGGATGCGGACAGACTGTCCGCCACCAAGTCTGAAGTGGAGAGCGCCATGAACCACAGGCGCCGCCGGACAGTTTTTCGTGACGCGTGCTTCTCCCCTGAGGCGTTGAATGCCTTTAACGCGGGGGACGCGCACCTCCGTGCTGCTCAAGATGGTTTGACCAGAGCCACGGAGCAGTATGTAAAAGACATACGGGTAAGAGATTTTAATAGTTGTATATGCCAGTAGCCCCCAAGACTTAAAGTAGTTATATTAACTAATTTAAGGATCATTTGAAATGCAGGATCTTACAAAGAAGAATACCCAACTGTCTCAGGAGCTGCAAGAGTGTAAGGCCCAACTTGAGGCTGCGCAGGCTGCCGCAGGAGGACACGCAGGGACCCCTCCTGGTAACACATTATTTTTTTAAAAGATAAGTGGTGTGCGGCATGCGCGCAAGTCTAATAATGACATTGCAGGTGCTGCCGGACAACATCCGGACAGGCAAGAACTACTGCGCCAGCTGAAGGCCGGCGAGAGGGTGCTGACGAGGGTGCAGCAGGAAAGGAACAAGCTCCAGGATGCCCACGCCTAGCTTGGAGAAGAGCTGAAAGGTGTTCGGGCCGAGCTGTCTGGCTCCGTTAAGGAGAATCAGCGGCTTCGTCGCGGCATCTATAGCAAGTGCTTGAGCGAACTCCTTTGAAAAGAAGAGTTCGGCGAGGAAGTCAATTGACAAAATATGTCTGTAGGTATACTCATAGGTCGCCCTACGGCGGAGATGCCGGTATCGACGGGTGATCAACTTCCCGAGCTGGTGCAACTGCTCGAATGAGTTCGGCAGGCAATGAGCGGTGTCGTCCAGGGTTTATGGCCATCCCTCTCCCTACCCGAGGGCCTTGGAGAGCTTGCGGAGAAGCTTCAGGGAGTGCGGCAGCGCTTCCGTTTATGGAAGATTTCGGCCTGCCGCCAAGGTGCGAGGGAGGCCTGGGTCATGGTGAAGACGCGGTACAAGAAGGCGGATCCCAACCACATGGCCGAGGTCGGACCTGTGGGGCCTGATGGGAAGGAGATCCCTGTGAGTTTAGTATACGGCCAAGTAGAGGTGGCCGCTAAATTTTCCCAACGGGACTGTAAATTAGACAGCCTGTTAGACGGGATTGAGGAGGAATACAGTCAGGCGATTTGACAATGTATTTTAAAATGACATGTAAAATGCCTTCTAGCCGGATTGTAGATCGTTTGTCTTTGCCGACCTTTTCGCTTCAACATCGGGACCCTAGAGTCCGGAGTGTGTCCGAATACCTTCTCGGTTAAGAAACAATCGGGGCATGCTTGGAGACCAGGCGTAGGGGTCATTAGTGCTTTATCAGACAAGTGCCCAACTAGTTATGTTATATTACATGGTTAGTAAGAAACATCTTCCAGGGAGAATAGTTCCATTAAGGGTTCCTTTCCCTGGGAGGCATGCCCTAAAGTGCATGTCCGGACTGTGAAAAGAGCAGGATAACATCTGGGGGCAGATAAATAAATTGATAAAAAAATCATCTTTCAAGTCACCGACCGAATATTCCCTTAAGAATGCTAGCTTTCGGCTTCACCCAGTCTGAGGTACACATCCGGCTGACCCGGCAGTAACAATCGCAGAGGTGCTCCCTTTACCTCCTAGCCAAACAATCGGGAACGTAGGGGTAAGCACAGGAGCCAGGCAACCCAGCTTGGCCAAAACTTAAGTCATATCGATGCATATAATGGTGAATAAAAGGTACACGTGGAAGTTTGACACGCGTGCTGGGCATGAAGCCCTTATAATTAAGCTTCTGGTGAGGAAGCCCCCAGGTATAATGAGTGCGAATAGCACATCAATTGTGTGCGAACGATGCGCAAGTAAGCCTTTTAAGGCTTTGATGAATAGGGGTGAGAGAAAAAAAAGAGAGACAAAAGACAGCTGAAATGTAAAAATTTTGGACGGGGGAAGGGGACGAACTCTTAGTCCGGCGCTAGGCATAGAATCTTCGGAGGCGGGCTGCGTTCCATGGGCTCGGCTCGAGTCGGTTCTCCGACGCATTTCGTAGACGGTACGTTCCACCGGTCAAGACTTGATCGATAATGAAGGGGCCTTCCCATTTGGGCTTGAGTTTGTCCTTTTTCTTGTCCGGCAGGCGTAGAACTAGTTCGCCAACGTTGTAAGTCTTGGCCCGTACTTCTCTGCTTTGATATCTTCGAGCCTGCTGCTGATAGAATGCGGAACGAGCCTTGGCGACGTCGCGTTCTTCCTCCAATGCGTCCAAGCTGTCCTGCCGATCCAGCTCGGCTTCTCTTTCTTCGTACATGCGCACTCGAGGTGAGTCATGAATGATGTCGCAGGGCAAAACTGCTTCTGCACTGTATACCATAAAAAATGGTGTGAATCCGGTAGTACGGTTGGGTGTTGTCTGCAGCCCCCAGAGTACGGAGTCGAGCTCCTCTACCCAGTGCGTGTCAGATTTCGTAAGTGACCGCACTAGTCTGGGTTTGATGCCGCTCATTATTAGACCGTTCGCTCGTTCCACTTGACCGTTGGTTTGAGGATGATAGACTGAAGCGTAATCAAGCTTAATGCCCGTATTTTTGCACCATGATTTAACCTCGTCGGCCGTGAAGTTCGTGCCGTTATCGGTGATGATGCTGTGGGGGACACCATAACGGTGTACTACCCCGGATATGAAGTCTATCACTGGTCCGGACTCTGCCGTTTTGACTGGCTTGGCCTCTATCCATTTGGTGAATTTATCCACCATGACCAATAGGTACCTTTGCTTGTGGGTTCCCCCTTTAAGGGGTCCAACCATGTCAAGCCCCCAGACCACGAACGGCCAGGTAATGGGTATAGTTTTGAGGGCGGTGGGTGGCATATGGCTCTGATTAGCAAAGAGCTGACAACTGACGCGACTTTGGACTAAGTCCTGAGCATCTGCCCGGGCCGTCGGCCAATAAAATCCTGTACGGAATGCCTTTCCTACAAGGGCCCGGGCTGCGGCGTGGTGTCCGCCTAGTCTGGCATGAATTTCAGCCAGAAGGTTTCTCCCTTCCTCTTCGAAGATACAAGAGTTCTCCCTCATGGACCTTGTAGGCTTTAGATCGCCGGACTATGCAGCGGGCCTCATTTTGGTCTTCGGGAAGTTCCTGCCTAAGCAAGTAGGCTAGGAATGGCTCTGTCCACGGGGCGATTACTGCCATTATGTCATGGGTTGGGTGTTATTTCATCGGCTGAATCGCCGGTTATGTCAGATTGCTCTATGTCGGTTGGTGCGGCTGCTTCCGGTTTGTTCTTTTCGGACTCCTCTTCCCATAGTACGGATGGCTTAAAGAGCCGTTCCAGGAAGATGTTTGGAGGGACAGCGTCACGTTTTGCGCCGATGCGTGCCAGTACGTCGGCTGCTTGGTTATTATCCCGGGCTACGTGGTGGAATTCGAGTCCTTCGAACCGAGCTGACATTTTGAGGACAGCGTTACGATAGGCTGCCATTTTCGGATCCTTGGCGTCAAAGTCTCCATTTACTTGGGATATTGCGAGGTTTGAGTCCCCACGTACCTCTAGGCATTGAATGCCCACGGAGATTGCCATCCGGAGGCCATGTAAAAGGGCCTCGTATTCGGCTGCGTTGTTGGAGTCCGTGTACATTATCTGAAGTACGTATTGGACTGTGTCCCCGGTTGGGGACGTCAATACGACGCCAGCCCCCAATCCGGCCAACATTTTCGAGCCGTCGAAGTGCATAATCCAATTGGAGTATGCGTCGTACTCTTTAGGGAGTTCGGCTTCCGTCCATTCAGCGACAAAGTCAGCCAAAACTTGCGACTTTATAGCTCGCCGAGGTTTGTAGGTTATATCGAATGGTAAGAGCTCAATGGCCCATTTTGCAATCCTGCCCATCGCGTCGCGGTTGTTTATAATGTCGTTGAGGGGTACTTCGGAAGCCCCTGTTATCGAACAGTCTTGAAAGTAGTGTCGGAGCTTCCGGGATGCCATGAACACTGCATACGCTATCTTCTGGTAGTGCGGGTAACGGGACTTGCAGGGAGTTAACACAGTGGATACGTAGTACACTGGTTTTTGAAGAGGGAATTTATGCCCTTCTGTCTCTCGTTCTACGACGAGTACCGCGCTTACAACTTGATGTGTTACCGCGATGTATAACAACATTGGTTCACCCAGGTTAGGCGCAGCCAGGACCGGATTTGTTGCCAATATGGCTTTTATTTCTTCGAGTCCGGCGGTGGCAGCATCCGTCCACTCGAAGTGTTCGGTGCGCCTGAGGAGGCGATAGAGGGGCAATGCCTTTTCTCCCAAACGGGAGATAAAGCGGCTTAGAGCCGCCACGCATCCAGTCAATTTTTGTATTTGTTTGAGGTCTTTTGGAATATCTAGCTGTGACAGAGCTCGGATCTTGGCTGGGTTTGCTTCAATTCCTCTACCGGATACAATGAAGCCCAGGAGCTTTCCGGCTGGTACGCCGAAAACGCATTTTTCCGGATTCAGCTTTATGTCATATGCTCGGAGGTTGTCGAATGTGAGCCTCAAATCGTCTACTAGGGTTTCGACGTGTTTGGTTTTGACGACTACGTCGTCTACGTATGCCTCTACTGTTTTGCCGATCTGGGTAGCTAGACATGTCTGAATCATGCGCTGATATGTTGCGCCGGCGTTTTTAAGTCCGAAGGGCATCGTGTTGAAGCAGAATGGTCCATATGGAGTAATGAATGCCGTTGCGGCTTGGTCTGCTTCCGCCATCTTGATTTGATGGTAGCCGGAGTATGCGTCCAAGAAGCACAATGAATCGTGCCCTGCGGTAGCATCGATTATTTGGTCGATGCGGGGGAGGGGGAAGGGATCCTTTGGGCAGGCCTTGTTGAGGTCTTTAAAATCGACACATAGGCGCCAGGGTTTGTCCTTCTTTGGTACCATTACCAGGTTTGCTAGCCAATCCGGATGTTTGATGTCTCTGATGAATCCGGCTTCCAATAGTTTGGCTAGTTCTTCTCCCATTGCCTGTTGTTTGGGTTCGGAAAATCGTCGAAGAGCCTGTTTGACTGGTTTGAACCCTTTTAGGATATTTAGGCTATGTTCTGCCAATCTGCGTGGGATTCCCGGCATATCTGAAGGGTGCCAGGCGAAAATGTCCCAATTTTCCCGAAGAAATTCTCGCAGTGCGGCGTCTACATCAGGGTTCAACTGCGCCCCGATGGAGGCCGTTTTTGCCGGGTCCGTTGGATGGACCTGGAATTTTACTATTTTGTCTGCTGGTTTAAAGTAGGTGGACTTGGATCTCTTATCGAGTATCACATCGTCCCTATTCACCGTAGAGCGCAGCGCGGTGAGTTCTTCTGCCGCTAGGGCTTCGGATAGTGCCTCCAGGGCTAATGCGGCTGTCTTGTTTTCGGCACGGAGTGCTATGTCCGGATCACTAACTAGAGTGATTATTCTGCCGGGCCCAGGCATTTTGAGCTTCATGTACCCGTAATGGGGTACGGCTTGAAAAATTGTGAATGCCTCTCGTCCTAATATAGCGTGATATCCGCTGTTGAACGGGGCCACTTGGAACGTGACTTCTTCGGACCTGTAATTGTCCGGCGAGCCGAACACCACATCGAGTGTGATTTTTCCGGTGCAGCGCGCTTCCCGGCTAGGGATTATTCCTCTGAAGGTTGTGCTGCTTCGCTCAATGCGGCTCCAGTCTATTTCCATTTTTTGAAGAGTTTCCTCGTAGATGAGGTTTAATCCGCTGCCGCCATCCATGAGTACCTTGGTAAGTCGAAAGTCGTCCACTATTGGACTAAGTACCAGTGCGGCTGGTGCTCAGGCTGTTCGGAATTTAGGTTCGTCGCTGGCGTTGAAGGTGATGGTTGTGTCGCTACATGGATTTGTTGTTGCTACTTGGTAGACTTCGGCGAGGCTGCGGATTGTTCGCTTCCGCATATTATTTGATGCGAAAGTATCGAAGACTGTTGATACCGTACCGGTATTGTTGGAGTGGTTTTCCGGGGCTAGAAGCTCCTCGCCACTTTTGGCCACCTGCCGTAATATCAAACATGCTCGAAGGCTATGTGTTGGGGTGGCACCCTCTGTACTGTGAATTTTACAGGGTCCGCTAAGCCATCCCTCCAGTACGGTTCCGTGCCCTTTATGGGATTTTTGCTTTTTGGTTTTTGTACCTGGTGCCTGAGTGTAATGCACCCTTTTGTTGCGGACTAGGGTTGTATTCGGGGCTGGATTGTCCCAAAACTTATTTTCGGTTTTCTGGAAACTCTCGATCGCACAGTACTTTCGTACTATGGACGCCAGGTCGGCAAAGCGTGTAACTTCCCGACGGCTGACGGCGTTCAAGATTCCCTCGTCTGTGCAATTATTGCAAAAAATTGAGATTGCGTTCTCCTCTCGGCACTCCTTTATTCTGTCCATAACCAGGAGGAATCTGGCCCAGTAATGATGTACTGTTTCAGCGTGCTCTTGCCGGATTAGAGATAGATCGCATATGTCTGGGCGGGTGGGTGGAATTAAGTCCGGAACCCTACCCATCTCGAGGCTCAAGGGCCGAGAAGTTTCCAAATTTGGAAGCTTGGATTGCTGGATGTTGCCCAACGAGTCCGGTCCGATGCCTGACTTTAGGTTCAGTGCTTGATCGAAGTCCGCCCCTCCGTGGGAATCCGACATGGAGGGTTCGGGAGCCCGGACATGACTAGTTTTCAATACAGGAGAAGAGTCGCCGCGATGTTCCTCTACCACTGCAACGTGGTGGGTGACCTGGGGAGAGTTAATCTCTCTCAGATCGGTTTTAAGCCCAATCTGATTGTAGTCTGTAGCGACTCCCAGGGCGGCGATGCGATCCAAGAGCTCGTTTACGGACGAGAGCTCTATTGGATCCAGCCGCTCGGCGAATTCCGAGCTGACGTGAAGATTGCTTTTGACGACCTGAGAGGTCATTGTCGAAGCGGTGGCCGGACAGGCGGTCATAAGAAAACCACCTAGTCGGATAGTTTGGCCGGCGGCCAAGGCTCCTTTGGCGAAAATACCGTCCTTGAAGACGGGAAGAGGCATCCTTCCTATCGGTGATGACACAGAGGAACTCTCAATGAAAGCACCAATGTCGGTGTCAAAACCGGCGGATCTCGGGTAGGGGGTCCCGAACTGTGCGTCTAGGCGGATGGTAACAGGAGACAAGGGACACGATGTTTTTACCCAGGTTCGGGCCCTCTCGATGGAGGTAAAACCCTACTCCTTCTTGATTGATATTTATGATATGGGTAGTACAAGAGTGGATCTACCACGAGATCAAGGAGGCTAAACCCTAGAAGCTAGCCTATGGTATGATTGTTGTAATGGTTGTTGTCCTACGGACTAAAACCCTCCGGTTTATATAGACACCGGAGAGGGCTAGGGTTACACAGAGTCGGTTACAATGGTAGGAGATCTACATATCCGTATCGCCAAGCTTGCCTTCCACGCCAAGGAAAGTCCCATCCGGACACGGGACGGAGTCTTCAATCTTGTATCTTCATAGTCTTGGAGTCCGGCTGACGATGATAGTCCGGTTGTCCAGACACCCCCTAGTCCAGGACTGCCTTAGTCATCTAGATTGATCTTGGTGAGCATAAGGAACCTTTTTGTTTCCCATGCAACGTTCCCCAACACTTAATACTTTGAGATGCATGTTGGATAGCGGTCTAGGGTGGAGTAATAGTAGTAGATGCAGTTGGATTATGGTCTACTTATCATGGATGTAATGCCTATGTGAGATTATGCCATGAATTCTCACAGTTATAATTTGCGCTATTATGTCAATTGTCCAACAATAATTTGTCTACCATGCCAATACATGCTTTCGAGAGATATGCCACTAGTGAACCTATGGCCCTAGGTTCTATTTTCCATCAATACAAAAAAACTACAGTTTACTCCTTTACTTTATTGTTGTTTTCCCTATCACATGTATTTGCTTTTAATCTTGTATCTAGCAAGAACATGGGGATTGACAACCTCCTTGCTATTGTTGGGTGCAATATTTTTTAATTGTTTTGTGTGCAGCTACTGCCAATGTTACTACCTTGAAGCCTCCTGCTGGTTCGATAAACCTTGATTCTTAACTGGGAGAAATACTATATCCTGTCGTGCTACAACACCTTTCCTCTTCGGGGAATCCAACAACTCCTACAAGAGTAGCAGCTCCCACCCAGCTCCATCTACACCTGGATAGATTTCGAAACCGATGTCATCAATAACTTTGAGGGCACATACCGCCCTGGTGACGCATACGACCTCCACAACTGCATACACAACGCCAACAGCTTGCACAAGACTTCATCTCGCGCAATATATGCTTTCATCAACTGTGCTCAAGAATCTCTTTCTGGCTGGGCAAAAAGCGGGTTGACGAGAAGCTAAACACAATGGCACAACCAATGAAGATCACCAACGACTATGCAACTGGTGACGAAATAGCTCGCGTAGGCCGCCGCCACACAATAGCTCCAGAAACTCCTGAGCCCGCAGACGGCGAGGGCACTAGAAGCATAAACCACCACCGCAATTGGGACCGCATGAGGGAGGATGAACAGGAATCCAACCTTGTCACGGTATGAACTGTTGGAAATATGCCCTAGAGGCAATAATAAAATGGTTATTATTATATTTCCTTGTTCATGATAATTGTCTATTGTTCATGCTATAATTGAATTAACTGGAAACCGTAATACATGTGTGAATACATAGACCACAACATGTCCCTAGTGAGCCTCTAGTTGACTAGCTCGTTGATCAATAGATGGTTATGGTTTCCTGACCATGGACATAGGATGTCATTGATAACGGGATCACATCATTAGGAGAATGATGTGATGGACAAGACCCAATCCTAAGCATAGCACAAGATCGTATAGTTCGTTTGCTAAGAGCTTTTTCTAATGTCAAGTATCATTTCCTTAGACCATGAGATTGTGCAACTCCCGGATACCGTAGGAATGCTTTGGGTGTGCCAAACGTCACAACGTAACTGGGTGGCTATAAAGGTGCACTACGGGTATCTCCGAAAGTGTCTGTTGGGTTGGCATGAATCGAGACTGGGATTTGTCACTCCGTATGACGGCGAGGTATCTCTGGGCCAACTCGGTAATGCATCATCATAATGAGCTCAATGTGACTAAGTAGTTGGTCACGGGATCATGCATTACGGAATGATTAAAGTGACTTTCCGGTAACGAGATTGAATGAGATATTGGGATGCCGACGATCGAATCTCGGGCAAGTAACGTACCGATTGACAAAGGGAATTGTATACGGGATTGATTGAATCCCCGACATCATGGTTCATCCGATGAGATCATCGTGGAACATGTGGGAGCCAACATGGTTATCCAGATCCCGCTGTTGGTTATTGGCCGGAGAGATGTCTTGGTCATGTCTGCATGATTCCCGAACCCGTAGGGTCTACACACTTAAGGTTCGATGAAGCTAGGGTTATAGGGAATAGATGTACGTGGTTACCGAATGTTGTTCAGAGTCCCGGATGATATCCTGGATGTCAGGAGGAGTTCTGGAATGGTCCGGAGGTAAAGATTTATATATGGGAAGTCCCGTTTTGGACACCGGAAGTGTTCTGAGCGTTATCAGTAACGTACCGGGACTGCCTGAAGGGTTCGGGGGTCCACCGGGAGGGGCCACCAACCCCAGAGCCCTGCGTGGGTCAAGTGTGGGAAGGGACCAGCCCCTAGGTGGGCTGGTGCGCCTCCCACAAGAGGCCCAAGGCGCTGGGAAGAGGGGAAGGGGGAAAACCCTAGGCTCAGATGGGCCTAAGGCCCACCTAGGGCGCCCCCCCCCCCTCTCTCCCCCTCTGGCCGCCCCCCAGATGCATCTAGGGCTGGCCGCCACCCCTAAGGGGGGAACCCTAGATGGGGGTGCAGCCCCTCCCCTACCCCTATATATAGTGGGGTTTTTGGGGCTGCTAGAGACACGAGTCTCCCTCTCTCTTGGCGCAGCCCTACCCCTCTCCCTCCTCGTCTCTCGCAGTGCTTGGCGAAGCCCTGCTGGAGTGCCACGCTCCTGCATCACCACCACACTGTTGTGCTGCTGCTGGACGGAGTCTTCCCCAACCTCTCCTTCTCTCCTTGCTGGATCAAGGCACGGGATACGTCACCAGGCTGCACGTGTGTTGAACGCGGAGGCAACATTGTTCGATGCTTAGATCGGATTTGACCGCGATATGAATCGCTTCGTGTACGACTCCACCGACCACGTTCTTGCAACGCTTCCGCATCGCGATCTTCAAGGGTATGAAGATGCACTCCCCTCTCTCTCGTTGCTAGTTACTCCATAGATTGATCTTGGTGATGCATAGAAAATTTTGAATTTCTGCTACGTCCCCCAACAGTGGCATCATGAGCTAGGTCTGTGCGTAGTTTCTATGCACGAGTAGAACACAAGTTGTTGTGGGCGTCGATTTTGTCAATTTACTTGCCACTACTAGTCTTATCTTGATTCGGCGGCATCGTGGGATGAAGCGGCCCGGACCGACCTTACACGTACGCTTACGTGAGACAAGTTCCACCGACTAACATGCACTAGTTGCATAAGGTGGCTAGCGGGTGTCTGTCTCTCCCACTTTAGTCGGATTGGATTCAATGAAAAGGGTCCTTATGAAGGGTAAATAGCAATTGGCATATCACGTTGTGGTTTTGGCGTAGGTAAGAAACATTCTTGCTAGAAACCTATAGCAGCCACGTAAAAAACTTGCAATAACAATTAGAGGACGTCTAACTTGTTTTTGCAGCATATGTCGTGTGATGTGATATGGCCAAAAGGATGTGATGAATGATATATATGTGATGTATGAGATTGATCATGTTCTTTTAATAGGAATCACGACTTGCATGTCGATAAGTATGACAACCGGCAGGAGCCATAGGAGTTGTCTTAATTTATTGTATGACCTGCATTTCATTGAATAACGCCATGTAATTACTTTACTTTATTGCTAAACCGTTAGCCATAGTAGTAGAAGTAATAGTTGGCGAGACAACTTCATGAAGACACGATGATGGAGATCATGATGATGGAGATCATGGTGTCATGCCAGTGACGATGATGATCATGGCGCCCTGAAGATGGAGATCAAAAGGAGCAAAATGATATTGGCCATATCATGTCACTATTTGATTGCATGAGATGTTTATCATGTTGTTGCATCTTATTTGCTTAGAACGACGGTAGCATAAATAAGATGATCCCTCATAAATTTTCAAGAAAGTGTTCCCCCTAATTGTGCACCGTTGCGAAGGTTCGTTGTTTCGAAGCACCATGTGATGATCGGGTGTGATAGATTCTAACGTTCGCATACAACGGGTGTAAGCCAGATTTACACATGCAAAACACTTAGGTTGACTTGATGAGCCTAGCATGTACAGACATGGCCTCGGAACACAAGAGACCGAAAGGTCGAACATGAGTCGTATACGCAGATGCAATCAATATGAAAATGTTCATCGATGATGACTAGTCCGTCTCACGTGATGATCGGACACGGCCTAGTTGACTCGGATCAAGTATCACTTAGATGACTAGAGAGATGTCTATCTGAGTGGGAGTTCATTAGATGAACTTAATTATCATGAACATAGTCAAAAGGACTTTGCAAATTATGTCGTAGCTTGCGCTTTAGTTCTACTGTTTTAGATATGTTCCTAGAGAAAATTTAGTTGAAAGTTGACAGTAGCAATTATGCGGACTGGGTCTATATACCGAGGATTGTCCTCATTGCTGCACAGAAGGCTTATGTCCTTAATGCACCGCTCGGTGTGTTGAACCTCGAGCGTCGTTTGTGGATGTCGCGAACATCTGACATACACGCTTTGATGACTACGTGATAGTTCAGTGTGTAATGTTAAATGGTTTAGAATTGAGGCACCGAAGACTTTTTTTGAAACATCGCAGAACATATGAGATGTTCCAAGAGCTGAAATTAGGATTTCTGGATCGTGCCCACGTCAAGAGGTATGAGACCTCCGACAAGTTTCTTAACCTGCAAACTAAGGGAGAAAAGCTCAATTATTGAGCATGTGCTCAGATTCTCTGAGTACTACTTGAATCGAGTGGGAGTTAATCTTCCACATGAGATAGTGATAGTTCTCCATAGTCACTACCACCAAGCTATTAGAGCTTCGTTATGAACTATAACATATCAGGGGTAGACATGATGATCCTTGAGCAATTCGCGATGTTTGACACCGCGAAAGTAGAAATCGAGTAGGAGCATCAATTGTTGACGGTTAGTAAAACCACTAGTTTCAAGAAGGGAAAGGGCAAGAAGGGATACTTCATGAAACGGCAAATCAGTTGCTGCTCTAGTGAAGAAACCCAAGGTTGAACCCAAACCCGAGACTAAGTGCTTCTGTAATGAGGGAACGGTCACTGAAGCAGAACTACCCTAGATACTTGGTAGATGAGAAGGCTGGCAAGGTTGACAGAAGTATATTGTATATACATTGTATTAAATGTGTACTTTACTAGTACTCCTAGTAGCACCAGGGTATTAAGAAACCGGTTCAGTTGCTAAGTGTTAGTAACTCGAAATAAAAGAGCTACGGAATAAACGGAGACTAGCTAAAGTTGAGATGACGATGTGTGTTGGAAGTGTTTCCAAGGTTGATGTGATCAAGCATCACCTGCTCCCTCTACCATCGAGATTGGTGTTAAACCTAAATAATTGTTATTTGGTGTTTGCGTTGAGCATAGACATGATTGGATTATGTTTATTGCAATACGGTTATTCATTTAAGGAGAATAATGGTTACTCTGTTTATTTGAATAATACCTTCAACGGTCTTGCACCTAAAATGAATGGTTTATTGAATCTCGATCGTAGTGATACACATGTTCATGCCAAAAGATATAAGATAGTAATGATAGTACCACATACTTGTGGCACTGCCATTTGAGTCATACTGGTATAAAACGCATGAAGAAGCTCCATGTCGATGGATCTTTGGACTCACTCGTTTTTGAAAAGATTGAGACATGCAAGCCACGTCCATTGGTATATATGCATGAAGAAACTTCATACAGATGGATTGTTTGGACTCACTTGATTTTGAATCACTTGAGACATGCAAATCATACCACATGGGCAAGATGACTGAAAGGCCTCGTTTTTCAGTGAGATGAAACAAGAAAGCAACTTGTTGGAAGTAATACATTTGATGTGTGCAATCCAATGAGTGCTGAGGCACGCACTGAATATTGTTATGCTCTTACTTCACAGATGATTTGAGTAGATTCTAAGTATATTTACTTGATGAAACACGAGTCTGAATTATTAGAAGGTTCAAGCAATTTCAGAGTGAAGTTGAAGATCATCGTGGCAAGAGGATAAAATGTCTATGATATGATCATAGAGATGAATATATGAGTTACGAGTTTGGTACACAATTAAGACCTTGTGGAAATTGTTTCACAACTAATACCACCTGGAACACCATAGTGTGATGGTGTGTCCGAACATCATAGCTGCACCCTATTGGATATGGTGCATACCATGATGTCTCTTATCGAATTACCACTATCGTTTATAGGTTAGGCATTAGAGACAACCGCATTCACTTTAAAAAGGACACCATGTAATTCCGTTGAGATGACACCATATGAACTATGGTTTAGAGAAACCTAAGCTATCATTTCTTAAAAGTTTGGGGTTGCGACGCTTATGTGAAAGGTTTTGCATGATAAGCTCGAACCCAAAGTGGATAAATGCATCTTCATAGGACATCCAAAACAGTTGGGTATACCTCCTATTTCAGATCCGGAAGCAAAAGTGATTGTTTCTAGAAACGGGTCCTTTCTCGAGGAAAAGTTTCTCTTGAAAGAATTGAGTGGGAGGATGGTGGAGACTTGATGAGGTTATTGAACCATCACTTCAACTAGTGTGTAGCAGGGCACAGGAAGTTGTTCCTATGGCGCCTACACCAATTGAAGTGGAAGCTGATGATAGTGATCATGAAACTTCAGATCAAGTCACTACCAAACCTCGTAGGTCGACAAGGATGCATACTACTTCAGAGTGGTACGTAATCATGTCTTAGAGGTCATGTTGCTAGAAAACAATGAACCTACGAGCTATGGAGAAGCGATGGTGGGCCCGGATTCCGACGAATGGCTCGAGGCCATAAAATCCGAGAGAGGATCCATGTATGAAAACAAAGTATAGACTTTGGAAGAACTACTTGATGGTCGTAAGGCTGTTGGGTACATATGGATTTTAAAAGGGAAGACGGACAATTATGGTAAGTGTCACCATTAAAAAAGCTCGACTTGTCGCTAACATGTTTTCCGACAAGTTCAAGGAGTTGACTACGATGAGACTTTCTCACTCGTAGCGATGCTAAGAGTCTGTTGAAATTATATTAGCAGTTACTGCATTATTTATGAAATCTTGCAGATAGGATGTCAAAACATTGTTTCCTCGACAATTTTCTTGAGGAAAGGTTGCATGTGATACAACCAGAAGGTTTTGTTAATCCTAAAAGATGCTAACAAGTATGCAAAGCTCCAGCAATCCTTCTAAGGACTGGAGTAAGCATCTCGGAGTTGGAATATACGCTTTGATGAGATGATCAAAGATTTTGGGTTTATACAAAGTTTATGAGAAACTTGTATTTCCAAAGAAGTGAGTGGGAGCACTATAGCATTTCTGATGAGTATATGTTGTTGACATATTGTTGATCGGAAATGATGTAGAATTTCTGGAAAGCATATAGGGTTATTTGATAAGTGTTTTTTAATGGAAGACCTAGATTAAGCTACTTGAACATTGAGCATCAAGATCTATAAGGATAGATCAAAATCGCTTGATAGTACTTCCAAATGAGTACGCACCATGACAAGATTTTGAAGGAGTTCAAAATAGATCGACAAAGAAGGAGTTCTTGGCTGTGTTATAAGGTGTGAGTATTGAGTAAGACTCGAGACCTGACCACGGCAGAAGAGAGAAAAAGGACGAAGGTCGTCCCCTATGCTTTAGACGTAGGCTCTACAATATGCTATGCTGAGTACCGCACCTGAAGTGTGCCTTGCCATGAGTCAGTCAAGGGGTACAAGAGTGATTCAGGAATGGATCACATGATAGCAGTCAAACTTAACCTTAGTAACTAGTGGACTAAGGAATTTTATCGATTATGGAGGTGGTAAAAGAGTTCGTCGTAAAGGGTTACGTCGATGCAAACTTTGACACTAATCCGGATGACTCTGAGTAGTAAACCGGATTCATATAGTAGAGCAGTTATTTGTTATAGCTCCAAGTAGCGCCTGGTAGCTGCATCTACAAGATGACATAGATATTTGTAAAGAACACACGGATGTAAAAGGTTCAAACCCGTTGACTAATAAACCTCTCCCACAAGTGAGATATGATCAAACACCATGGGTGTTGGATTCAATACAATCACATAATGATGTGAACTAGATTATTGACTCTAGTGCAAGTGGGAGACTGTTGGAAATATGCCCTAGAGGAAATCATAAAATGGTTATAATTATACTTCCTTGTTCATGATAATTGTCTATTGTTCATGCTGTAATTGTATTAACTGGAAACCGTAATACATGTGTGAATACATAGACCACAACATGTCCCTAGTGAGCCTCTAGTTGACTAGCTCGTTGATCAATAGATGGTTATGGTTTCCTGACCATGGACATAGGATGTCATTGATAGCGGGATCACATCATTAGGAGAATGATGTGATGGACAAGACCCAATCCTAAGCATAGCACAAGATTGTATAGTTCGTTTGCTAAGAGCTTTTTCTAATGTCAAGTATCATTTCCTTAGACCGTGAGATTGTGCAACTCCCGGATACCGTAGGAATGCTTTGGGTGTGCCAAACGTCACAACGTAACTGGGTGGCTATAAAGGTGCACTACGGGTATCTCCGAAAGTGTCTGTTGGGTTGGCACAAATCGAGACTGGGATTTGTCACTCCGTATGACGGAGAAGTATCTCTGGGCCCACTCGGTAATGCATCATCATAATGAGCTCAATGTGACTAAGTAGTTGGTCACGGGATCATGCATTACAGAATGAGTAAAGTGACTTGCCGGTAACGAGATTGAATGAGATATTGGGATGCCGACGATCGAATCTCGAGCAAGTAACGTACCAATTGACAAAGGGAATTGTATACGGGATTGATTGAATCCTCGACATCATGGTTCATCTGATGAGATCATCGTGGAACATGTGGGAGCCAACATGGGTATCCAGATCCCGCTGTTGGTTATTGGCCGGAGAGATGTCTCGGTCATGTCTGCATGATTCCCGAACCCGTAGGGTCTACATACTTAAGGTTCGATGAAGCTAGGGTTATAGGGAATAGATGTACGTGGTTACTGAATGTTGTTCGGAGTCCCGGATGATATCCCGGACGTCACGAGGAGTTCCGGAATGGTCCGGAGGTAAAGATTTATATATGGGAAGTCCCGTTTTGGACACTGGAAGTGTTCTGGGCGTTATCGGTAATGTACCGGGACCGCCTGAAGGGTTCGGGGGTCCACCGGGAGGGGCCACCAACCCCAGAGGCCTGCGTGGGTCAAGTGTGGGAAGGGACCAGCCCCTAGGTGGGCTGGTGCGCCTCCCACAAGAGGCCCAAGGCGCTGGGAAGGGGGAAAGGGGGAAAACCCTAGGCTCAGATGGGCCTAAGACCCACCTAGGGCGCCCCCCCCTCTCTCCCCCTCTGCCCCCCCCCCCCCCCCAGATGCATCTAGGGCTGGCCGCCACCCCTAAGGTGGGAACCCTAGATGGGGGCGTAGCCCCTCCCCTTCCCCTATATATAGTGGGGTTTCTGGGGCTGCCAGAGACACGAGTCTCCCTCTCTCTTGGCACAGCCCTACCCCTCTCCCTCCTCGTCTCTCGCAGTGCTTGGCGAAGCCCTGCTAGAGTGCCACGCTCCTCCATCACCACCACGCCGTTGTGCTGCTGCTGGACGGAGTCTTCCCCAACCTCTCCTTCTCTCCTTGCTGGATTAAGGCACGGAAGACGTCACCGGGCTGCACGTGTGTTGAACGCGGAGGCACCGTTGTTTGGCGCTTAGATCGGATTCGGCCCCGATCTGAATCGCTTCGTGTACGACTCCACCGACCGTGTTCTTGCAACGCTTCCGCATTGTGATCTTCAAGGGTATGAAGATGCACTCCCCTCTCTCTCGTTGCTAGTTACTCCATAGATTGATCTTGGTGATGCGTAGAAAATTTTGAATTTCTACTACATTCCCCAACATGAACAACGTCGGCCAAGGCGGTGCAAAGAAACAACGATGGGACGACAAGTCCAAACGCCCAAGGCACACCTATGAGGAAATCAGGGCGCCAAGTCTAGTCGGTGCAAAGAAGCATCGGTGGGATAACAAGTCCACGCGTCAAGTCTAGTCCAGATGCACACATCATTCTTTATAATACGATGCAATGTCTCATCGATAATGGGATGCACGTAAATATTTAGTCAACTTCAAGGCTCCACAACTCTAGTATTCAACGGGCAACAATGTGCATGTCTTTCTTTTCCCTCCAGCAAGACAACTAGGGCAAAGTCCTCCTCCCCTCGATCTTCGTCGCCGAGCCCATGGATCCACCACACCTCTACCTGTGCTCCGGCTAGTAGATATGTTAGGGATTTAGTCCTCGCATGGGTGGCGCTCTGACGGATGGCGACGCTTCTTTGAGCTAGTCTTTGGCTTCGTTCCTTCTCAAGTTCATCCGTCGACACAGATTATATAAGTTCTGGCGTAAATTCCTGCCAGCTCCTCGGGGCGGCAAGGTTAGGGTTTCTCGTTGCACATATATGACGACGAGATTTAGTGTCAGGTTCTTTAGATCAATTATTAAAGGGTTCAACGATGAAGATTGTGGCTCCAGAGGCGCTGGTTCTTAGGGACACGTGCACGAAGACTTTCGACTGTCATTGACAAGTTCAGGTCGGCTCCGGTACGGGAGCGGCGATAGCAGTGCATCGTTGGCTCGTTCTAGCGGCGACAGTGGTTGTTCAGTGGTTCAGTGGTTCAGGGACCTTGATGGAATTTTCATTATACTTGGGGTACTTTGTAGTTTTGATGAACTTTTTATATGGAATCCAATAACTCCCGAACGTTCGGGATTTGAGCAATTCGTCCCGAACGTTTTGACATGACAACTTTAGTTCGTAGGGGATGGCAACTTTAGAGCATCTCCAATAGGCGCGCTATAAACGCGCCCCACGGAAAAAGTAGTGGTTTTAGCGCGCGCTACCGTTCCCGGCGCTCCAGCGGACGCGCAAAAACCGCGCGCGCGGCATATGTAATTCAGTGCGCGGGCAGAAACGCCATCGCACCGCTTATTTGTTGCGCCCGCTCCCACGCGCTGGACTCTCGAGTGCTCGCTCTCACTCCACCAACCCATCCAGCCGCGCCGCCGCCGCCGCCCCGCGCCACCCTATTTTTTCCGGCGACCATTCCGGCGCTTCCCCGGTCTCTTCCCGCGCGACCGCGACTTTCTCCCCCTCTCTCTGGTCAGCGCCGCCGTCGCGCACGTCAGTCTCGGACGAATAGCGCCCGGCCGCCCACAGCCGCTTTGGCGCCCGCAAGGTGTTCGACAAAACTCCCGCAAGGTATTTATTGCTTCCAACTTGTACATTTTTGCATGAAATTTGGTGCATGTTATTTATAGCCTAGTTTTGAACATTTTAGATGAGTTCGGGCTATGAAACTTCTGAAGAAGAATTTGATATGGAAGAGGAGGAGGATCTTGCAATGATCCTAGCTATGCACATCAATAAAAAGCCAAAGCACGGTGGTTCGGTTATGGGTCGGCAGAAAATTTGGAGGGATAGGATTGATGCCCACAACAGATTGATGAGGCACTATTTTGTGGAGAATCCCACATACCTCGAGTCGTACTTTCGTCGCCGGTTTAGGATGAGCACCGAGTTGTTCAGGCGCATTGCACAGAAACTAGCGAGCCATGACCGGTTTTTTCAGCAGAGGGGGAATGCCGCCGGAGAGCTCGGGCATAGCACCTTTCAGAAGGTGACAACCGCTTTGTGTATGTTGGCATACAGTATTTCGGCGGATCTAGTTGATGACCACTTGGCCATGGGTGAGAGCCAAGCCATCATGTGTGTCAAGCGCTTCGCAGTCGGAATTGTGCAAGTGTTTGGCCCGGAGTACTTGAGAACTCCCAATGCTGAAGATTTCGCAAGGCTATTGGAGATGAACAAAGCTCGCGGGTTCCTAGTTATGCTTGGCTCAATAGATTGCATGCATTGGAGTTGGAAGAATTGTCCAAAGGCATGGCATGAACAATTCCATGGACAAAAAAAGGTTTCACTATAATCCTTGAAGCGGTGGCCGATCACGAGACTTGGATTTGGCATGCTTTTTTTAGAATGCCTGGCTCTTTGAATGACATCAACGTTGTCAACCGGTCACCACTGATGAGTAAGATTGCAAATGGTGAACTGCTACCGGTGCAGTTTGTAGCTAATGATCGTACATACAACCATGGCTACTATCTTGCGGATGGCATCTACCCAAAGTGGCAAACATTTGTGAAGCCGTTGAAAAAACCGGAAGGTAGTAAATATCTTGATTTCCAAAATGCTCACGCGGTGGCTAGAAAAGATATGGAGAAAGCTTTTGGGATTTTGCAAGCTCAATTTGCTATTGTGAGAGGACCGGCTAGATTTTGGGATCAGAAGATGCTTTGGTACATAATGCATGCTTGTGTGATCATGCACAACATGATCATCGAGAATGAGCGTGGCCAAGATGTAGACTACTCTCAGTATGAGCTCTAAATCGCATTTTAGCGCGGCTGCTGGAGCCAGCGCGCTGTGCCGCAAACCAGATTTTTGCGCGCCGCGCGTTGGGCGCTTGTTTGTCCTTTTTTGTTTTTTTGTCAGAAAATTACCATGTTTTTCTAATCTCACGTAAACTAAAGCTGACGTCTAAAAGCGTTCGGGTTGCCATGCTTAACTCCCGAATCGTTCCGGAGCTATCATTACCGTTTTATATTGGATCTGAGCCTTTTTTGTCAAAGAAAATGCATTTGACGATTTGCAAGTATATATCCGTGAGTATACTCAGCATTGCCTCGAAAATTAAATAAGGTCAAATTAGAAAACCGCAATTGTTTCACGGGGCAAATTTTCAACGTGATCCAAGCGGTTGATGACTTTGATGTTATCGATGATTCCGAGCGTATCTTCGTGGATGGAGCAGAGCGCACCACCGAAGCGTTTAACCACTCATGAGAGATGTTGCACTCGGGCCAGCGGGCGTATGTGCCGCAGTGACGAGGTCACTCTTCATCTCCTTTCACTGTATCTCATTAGCAAAAAAAAAAAAAAAATCTCCTTTCACTGTATCTGTGGTGATACATTTTAGTATATTTTTAGAAGGATTATCTTTTACAATGAAACTGTGGGAAGATGGCCACAGTCTCTCTTTTTTTGTTGCGTGGTGAGGCATGGCCACCTTGACTTTGCCTAACAAAAAACGAATTTGATCTTTTGCCGGAGGCAATGGCCCGTCGGTACTGTAACCAGCAGTGCAACCAACCAGGTTTCGGCTCCTCGGACGCAGGCCCCGCTGCACGTAACACGTGCCCCTCCCCTTATCACCTCCCCCCGTTTGCAAACACTCGAGTCCAGCAACATTTCGCGCCACACCCTCCTCTCGTTCCTTCCCCTGCTCCATTTTTCTCTGCTCGCGCGGTGCGGCCACTACCACCACGACACGACACGATGGCCGCCGTGTCCATGGCCCTGTCCCGACCGCTCGCCGCACGGCATTCCGTTCACCACCTGCAGCTGCACCACCTCCTCGCCGTCTCCACCTCGCCGCCGCGGCTGCCTCTGCTCCCGCGTGGGCCGCCAGCCGGGATCGCGCCTCTGCACCTCCCTCGCGGCGGCGGCACGGCCAGGAGGATCATGCCCGTGTGCCCCAGGCTTGGGTCGGGCGGATCGGACGACCTGGCCCCGACGCCCAAGTCGAAACGCACCATGACGGGCTTCGACCTGGCCAGCCTCTGGGTTGGCCTCGTCGTCGGCGTGCCGGCCTACTACCTCGCCGGCAGCCTCGTCGACCTCGGCATGTCAGCGATCCAGGGCGTAGCCACAGTCACGCTCGCCAACCTCATCGTGCTCGCCACGCTCGTGCTCACGGCCGCGCCGGCCGTCACGCACGGGCTGCCGTTCCCGGTGCTCGCGCGCGCCGCCTTCGGGGTTCACGGCGCGCACGTCCCGGCCGTCGTCCGTGCGGTCATCGGCTGCGGGTGGTTCGGGATCGAGTCGTGGATCGGCGGCCGAGCCATCTTCCTCCTCCTGCCGGCGTGGCTCAAGACCCACGCGCCGCTGCTGAAGCCGGTGCCCGGCCTCGGGGCCTCGCCGCTCGAGATCGCGTGCCTCCTCGTCTTCTCGGCCGCGCAGCTCGCCGTCATCATGCGCGGCATGGACGGCATCCGCAAGCTTGAGAAATACGCAGCACCGGTGCTCGTGGCGCTCACCTCCGCGTTGCTGGCCTGGGCCTACGTCTCTGCCGGCGGCTTCGGGCCCATCCTCTCGCTTCCGCCGCGGCTGGTCGGCGGCGACTTCTGGCAGCTCTTCTTCCCGGCGCTCACCGCCAACATCAGTTTCTGGTCGACGGTGTCCATCAACATCCCGGATTTCGCGCGGTACGCCCGGAGCCAGACGGACCAGGTGCTCGGACAGATCGGGCTGCCGCTGTTCATGGGCATGTTCACCTTCGCCGGCCTCGCCATAACCTCCTCCACCGAGGCCATCTTCGGCCAGGTCATCTCCGACCCCATCGAGCTTCTCAGCCGCATCGGCGGGCCCGCCACCAAGGTCCTAGCCATCTTCGGCATCACCCTAGCCATCATCACCACTAACATCGCCGCCAACGTCGTCGCGCCGGCGAACACCCTCGTCGCGCTCGCACCGCAGACATTCACGTTCGCAAAGGGCGCGCTCGCCACGGCGCTGCTCGGCATCGCCTTGCAGCCGTGGCGGCTGCTCGGCTCCAGCGAGAGCTTCGTCTTCACCTGGCTGCTGGGAAATGCGGCGCTCATGGGGCCCATCGGAGGCGTCGTGCTCGCCGATCACTATATAGTGCGGCGTACCGCGTTGGACGTCGACGCGCTCTACTCGGAGGAAGCCGACAGCCCGTACTACTTCCAGGGCGGCTTCAACGTTGCCGCGATGGTGGCGATGGCGGCAGGATTCGCCGCCGTCGTGCCGGGGTTCTTGCACAAGGTCGGGGTGCTGCCGACAATGTCCAAGGCACTCGTCGTGGCCTATGACAACGCCTGGTTCGTCAGTTTCTTCATCGCCGGCGCCGCCTACTCCCTGCTGCGTCTCCGGAGAGGGGTTGAAGTGAAACGACAGTACAGTCGTGCCACTTCATACTCCTACTAGAGTGGGTTTCAGAATGACACTACATACAACAATATTTACTGACAAGAATACTAATAAGCAAACAAGAAAGTGCCTCCATACACATCTTATAAACAGTGGGATAGAGTTTATATGCCTACATTTATTTTGTGAGACAACATGCTACTGTATGTACGTTGAATATATATACATGGTTCAGCTATTTATTTATTTTTGGAATGAGATGGTAGTATTTCTGCGTGAATTACCCCAGTAGATCCTACTCTTGAGTGTGGACTACATGTATTTTTCTTTGCCACAGAGCCAAAGCGCGTAATGTTGTTACTCCCTCTGTTCATTTTTACAAGACGTTTAGACAATTCAGTAGACAATTCAGACGATGCTCAAAACTATACAATGTCAGTTGTCCAAAACGCCTTATAGAAAAGAACAAAGGGAGTACCTTGGAATTAACGAAGCATGCATCAGTCTCAGTCTCATTTGTTTGTAGTACTTTTGTAGGAATCATGTATGTATGTTTGAAGCTCCAACGATGAGTTCTAATCTACAATGGTTAATGCCTCTTTTTAGGATACACCATAGAGTTATATATCAGATTCATAAAAGAGAGTTAAGATGGACCATACAATGTCATACGGTATATGATGCATGATAGCAACCACACCACGACTACAACAACATAGGACCGCGGCGGCCAAAGCCTAGCGCCGTGGACTACTCCGGTCACGGCGGCCACCATACTCCCTGCGCACCTCTCATTCTCTGGCGATCTTTAGGAGATGCCACGGCTTTGAAGAGCGCGAACATGAGAAGAGTAGCAAGCCCGCTAATGTTGTTATCGGTGATACTGATATGAAGGAATCTGGATACGGTATTTTTCCTACCATCCTTTCAGTATTTCAATCCCCTGATTGGTTAATTGACACCGGTGCAAATGTACATGTTTGTGCTGACGCCTTCATGTTTTCTTCTTACCAGGCCACAGAGACTTCTCCCGTGCTGATGGGGAATGGGTGACATGCCATTGTTCGAGGTATCGGTACGGTTGATCTGAAGTTTACTTCGGGGAAGACCGTGCGTTTGAAGAACGTTCATCATGTGCCATCCATCAATAAGAATCTCGTCAGCGGTTCCCGTTTATATCGAGATGGTTTTAAGTTGGTTTTTGAGTCCAATAAAGTTGTAATTTCCAAGTGTGGACAATTTGTTGAAAAAGGCTATGAGTGCGGAGGCTTGTTCCGCCTATCTTTGTCAGATATTTGCACTATAATTATTAATAATGTTTGCCACAATAATGAGTCTGATATTTGGCATTCACGACTTTGTCATATTAACTTTGGTTGCATGACGCGGCTAGCCAATATGAATTTAATTCTGAAAATCCCTACTGTCAAGGCTCCAAGTGCCAAGTATGTGTGCAAGCTAAGCAACCTCGCAGGTCCCATAAGGTTGCAGAGGCAAGAGACTTGGCGCCATTAGAGCTTATACATTCTAATCTTTGTGAGATGAATGGCATGTTGACAAAAGGTGGAAAGAGATACATCATGACGTTAATTGATGACTCCACTAGATATTGTTATATGTATCTTCTGAAATCAAAAGATGAGGCTTTAACTTTCTTCAAAAACTATAAAGTTGAAGCGGAGAACAAACTTGATCGGAAAATTAAACGACTAAGGTCTGATCGTGGTGGAGAGTATTTTTCTTATGAATTTGATTTGTTTTGTGCGGAACATGGTATAATCCATGAGAGAATGCCTCCCTACTCGCATCAGTCGAATGGGGTGGCCGAAAGAAAAAACTAAACTCTAACTGATTTGGTTAACGCCATGTTAGACACGTCGGGTCTTTCCAAGGAATGGTGGGGGAGGCGCTAATGACTGCATGTCATGTCCTAAACCGAGTCCCCACAAAGCATAAGTCCATGACTCCATTTGAGGAATGGGAAAGGAAAGGTTGAAACTTTCTTACCTACGTACTCGGGGTTGTTTGGCGAAAGTCAATATACCAATACCAAGAAGCGCAAGCTTGGACCAAAAACCGTGGATTGTGTTCTTCTGGGCTATGCTTTTCATAGCATTGGCTACAGATTTTTGATAATAAAATCTGAGGTATCCGACATGCATGTTGGTACGATTATGGAGTCTAATGATGCAACTTTCTTTGAGGACATATTTCCTATAAAGAATATGTCGAGTTCATCAAATCAGGAGATACCTACTCCATCTAGTGGGGAATTCGATGTAATTCCTGAACCCACCATTGCGATGTAACACGTTGAGAATCCTGTTGAGGGTGACAATGAAACTCCTGTAAGGAATAAAAGACAGAGGACTGCAAAGTCAATTAGTGATGATTTCATTGTGTACCTCGTGGATGACACACCCAGACTATTTCAGAAGCCTAAGCATCTCCTGATGTTCACTACTGGAAGGAAGCTATTGTTGGGAAACGTAGCATGCAATTTCAAAAAAAATCCTATGCTCATGCAAGATCTATCTAGGAGATGCATAGCAACGAGAGGGGAAGACTGTGTCCACGTACCCTCGTAGACCGAAAGCGGAAGCATTTGCAAACGCGGTTGATGTAGTCGAACTTCTTCTCGTTCCGACCGATCAAGTACCGAACATACGACACCTTCGAGTTCTGCACACGTTCAGCTTGACGGCATCCCTCGAACTCTTGATCTAGAGAAGTGTCGAGGAAGTAGAAGAGTTCCGTCAGCACAATGGCATGGTGACGGTGATGGTGAAGTTATCCGTGCAGGGCTTCGCCTAAGCACTACGTGAATATGACCGGAGACGTAAACTGTGGAGGGGGTGCCGCACACAGCTAACAATCGTTGGTGTATGTTCTAGGCGCCCCCTCCCCATGTATATAAAGGTGGGAGAGGGAGAGAGACAGCCTAGGGCGCGACCAAGTAGGAGGAATCCTACTTGGGCCCCTAGTCCAATTCGGCCTCCCCCCTTTCCTTTTACCGGAAGGGGGAAAAGAGGGAAGAGGGAAGGAGGCCTATTCGGCCTCCTACCATAAGGGGGGCGGCACTGCGGGCTGGTGTGCTCCCCTCCTATGGCCCGGGGGGTTCCGTTAACCTCCTCGGTACTCCGATATGTATCTGATACATTCCGAAACACTTCCGGTGTCCGAATACTATCGTCCTATATATCAATCTTTACCTCTCGACCATTTCAAGACTCCTCGTCATGTCCGTGATCTCATGCGGGACTCCAAACAACATTCGATCACCAAATCACATTACTCATATAATACAAAATCGTCATCGAACATTAAGCATGCGGACCCTATGGGTTTGAGAACTATGTAGACATGACCGAGACAACTCTCCGGTCAATAACCAATAGCGTAAACTAGATGCTCATATTGGCTCCCACATATTCCACGAAGATCTTTATCGTTCAAACCGTTATGACAACATACGTTATTACCTTTGTCATCGCTATGTTACTTGCTCGAGATTCGATCGTCGATATCTTCATACCTAGTTCAATCTCATTACCGGCAAATCTCTTTACTCGTTCCCTAATGCATCATCCTGCAACTAACTCATCAATCACTTTGCTTGCAACGCTTCTTATGATGTGCATTACCGAGAGGGCCCGGAGATACATCTCCGATACTCGGAATGACAAATCCTAATCTCGATCTATGCCAACCCAACAAACACCTTCGGAGATACCTGTAGAGCATATTTATAATGACCCAGTTACGTTGTGACGTTTGATTGCACACAAGGCATTCCTCCGGTATCCGGGAGTTGCATAATCTCACAGTCGAAGGAATATGTATATGACATGAAGAAAGCAATAGCAATAAAACTGAATGATCCTAATGTTGGGGAACGTCGTAATTTCAAAAAAATTCCTATGCACACGCAAGATCATGGTGATGTATAGCAACGAGAAGGGGAGTGTATCTTCATACCCTTGAAGATCGCTAAGCGGAAGCGTTTATCAACGCGGTTGATGTAGTCGTACGTCTTCACGGTCCGACCGATCCAAGTACCGAACGCACGGCACCTCCGAGTTCTGCACACGTTCAGCTCGATGACGTCCTCGCCTTCTCGATCCAGCAAGACGGGCGAAGTAGTAGATGAGTTCCGGCAGCACGACGGCGTGGTGACGGTGTTGGTGAAGAACAATCTCCGCAGGGCTTCGCCTAAGCACTACGAAAACTATGACGGAGGATAAACTAGAGGGGACGGGGTTGCCGGCACACGGCTTGGTGTTTCTTGATGTGTCTTTAGTGCTAGCCCTGCCCCTCTATTTATATGTTGAGCCCTGGGGTCGAAACTTGGAGTAAAAGCCTCCTCAAAGTCAGTTTTGCCCGAAAGGCAAGAGTCCTACACGGACTCTAGGGCTAGACGCTAGGGTTCCCCGCGTCTACCCCCTAGACGCCAGGGTTCCTGGCGTCTAGCCTCTGGTCTCCACAAAACTTCCTTTTGCACTTTCCATAAGCCTCGTGGACTTTCCCCTTTGGCCCAAATAACGTGTTCTCGTACCCAAACATTTCGGGAAACATCCGGAACCCCTCCCGGTGAATTCCGGAACCCTTCCGGAGATCAAACACTGTAATCCCATATATCAAACTTTATCTCCGGACCATTCCGGAGTTCCTTGTCATGTCCATGATCTCATCTGGGACTCCGAACAACATTCGGTTACCAACATGCATAACTCATATAATACTATGTCGTCAACAAAACATTAAGCGTGCGGACCCTACGGGTTCGAGAACTATGTAGACATGACCGAGACACGTTTCCGGTCAAGAACCAATAGCTGGACCTGGATGCCCATATTGGCTCCCACATATTCTACGAAGATCTTTATCGGTCAAACCGCATAACAACATACGTTGTTCCCTTTGTCATCGGTATGTTACTTGCCCGAGATTCGATCGTCGGTATCCAATACCTAGTTCAATCTCGTTACTAGCAAGTCTCTTTACTCGTTACGTAATGCATCATTCCGTAACTAACTCATTAGCTACATTGCTTGCAAGGCTTATAGTGATGTGCATTACCGAGAGGGCCCAGAGATACCTCTCCGACAATCGGAGTGACAAAACCTAATCTCGAAATACGCCAACCCAACATGTACCTTTGGAGACACCTGTAGTACTCCTTTATAATCACCCAGTTACGTTGTGACGTTTGGTAGCATCCAAAGTGTTCCTCCGGTATACGGGAGTTGCATAATCTCATAGTTATAGGAACATGTATAAGTCATGAAGAAAGCAATAGCAACATACTAAACGATCAAGTGCTAGGCTAACGGAATGGGTCATGTCAATCACATCATTCTCCTAATGATGTGATCCCGTTAATCAAATGACAACTCATGTCTATGGTTAGGAAACTTAACCATCTTTGATTCACGAGCTAGTCAAGTAGAGGCATACTAGTGACACTATGTTTGTCTATGTATTCACACATGTATTATGTTTCCGGTTAATACAATTCTAGCATGAATAATAAACATTTATCATGAAATAAGGAAATAAATAATAACTTTATTATTGCCTCTAGGGCATATTTCCTTCAGTCTCCCACTTGCACTAGAGTCAATAATCTAGTTCACATCACCATGTGATTTAATATTTGTATGTGATTAACACCCATAGTTCACATCGTCATGTGACCAACACCCAAAGGGTTTACTAGAGTCAATAATCTAGTTCACATCGCTTATGTTATTAACACCCAAAGAGTACTAAGGTGTGATCATGTTTTGCTCGTGAGAGAAGCTTAGTCAACGGGTCTGTCACATTTAGAGGCGTATATATTTTGCAAATATTCTATGTCTACAAAGCTCTGCACGGAGCTACTCTAGCTAATTGCTCCCACTTTCAATATGTATCCAGATTGAGACTTAGAGTCATCTGGATCGGTGTAAAAGCTTGCACCGATGTAACTCTTTACGACGGGCTCTTTTATCACCTCCATAATCGAGAAATATTTCCTTAGTTCTCACTAAGGATATTATTGACCGCTGTCCAGTGATCTACTCTTAGATCAAAATTGTATTCCTTCGTCAAATACAGAGCAAGGTATACAATAGGTCTGGTACATAGCATAGCATACTTTATAGAACCTATGACTGAGGCATAGGGAATGATTTTTCATTCTCTTTGTATTTTCTGCCATGGTCGGGTCTTGAGTCTCACTCAACTTCACACCTTTGCATCACAGGCAAGAACTCCTTCTTTGACTGTTCCATTTTGAACTATTCAAAAATTTATCAAGGTATGTACTCATTGAAAAATCTTATCAAGCGTCTTGATGTATCTATATAGATCTTGATGCTCAATGTGTAAGCAGCTTCACCGAGGTCGTGCTTTGAAAAACTCTTTTCAAGTATCCTTTCATGCTATCCAGAATTTCTATATCATTTCCAATCAACAATATGTCATCCACATATAATATTAGAAATTCTACCTAGCTCCCACTCACTTTTTTGTAAATACAGGCTTCACCGCAAGTCTGTATAAAACTATATGCTTTGATCAACTTCTCAAAGCGTATATTCCAACTCCGAGAGGCTTGCACCAGTCCATAAATGGATCGATGGAGCTTGCACACTTTGTTAGCACCTTTAGGATTGACAAAACCTTATGGTTGCATCATATACAACTCTTCTTTAAGAAAACCATTAAGGAATGCAGTTTTGACATCCATTTGCCAGATTTCATAAATTGTGGCAATTGCTAACATGATTCGGACAGACTTAAGCATCGCTACATTTGAGAAAATCTCATTGTAGTCAACACCTTGAACTTGTCAAAAACCTTTTGCGACAAGTCGAGCTTTGTAGATAGTAACACTACTATCAGTGTCCGTCTTCCTCTTGAAGATCCATTTATTTAACATGGCTTGCTGATCATCGAGCAAGTCAACCAAAGTCTATACTTTGTTCTCATACATGGATCCTATCTCAGATTTCATGGCCTCTAGCCACTTTGCGGAATCTGGGCTCATCATCGCTTCCTCATAGTTCGTAGGTTCATCATGGTCTAGTAACATGACTTCTAGAATAGGATTACCGTACCACTCTGGTGCGGATCTTAATCTGGAAGATCTACAAAGTTCAGTAGTAACTTGATCTGAAGCTTCGTGATCATTATCATTAGCTTCCTCACTAATTAGTGTAGGAATCACTAGAACTGATTTCTGTGATAAACTACTTTCCAATTTGGGAGAAGGTACAATTACCTTATCAAGCTCTACTTTCCTCCCACTCACTTCTTTCGAGAGAAACTCCTTCTCTAGAAAGGATCCATTTTTAGCAACGAATATCTTGCCTTCGGATCTGTGATAGAAGGTGTACCCAACAGTTTCCTTTGGGTATTCTATGAAGACGCACTTCTCCGATTTGGGTTTGAGCTTATCAGGATGAAATTTTTTCACACAAGCATCGCAGCCCCAAACTTTAAGAAACGACAACTTGGGTTTCTTGCTAAACCACAGTTCATATGCTGTCGTCTCAACGGATTTAGATGGTGCCCTTTTAACGTGAATGCAGCTGTCTCTAATGCATAACCCCAAAACAATAGTGGTAAATCAGTAAGAGACATCATAGATCGCACCATATCCAATAAAGTGCGGTTACGATGTTCGGACCACCATAACGTTGTGGTGTTCCAGGTGGCGTGAGCTGTGAAACAATTCCACATTGTTCTAACTGAAGACCAAACTCGTAACTCAAATATTTGTCTCCGCGATCAAATCACAGAAACTTTATTTTCTTGTTACGATGGTTCTCCACTTCACTCTGAAATTCTTTGAACCTTTCAACTATTTCAGACTTATGTTTCATCAAGTAGATATACCCATATCTGCTCAAATCATCTTGTGAAGGTCAGAAAATAACGATACTTGCCACGAGCATCAACACTCATTAGATCGCATACATTGGTATGTATTATTTCCAATAAGTCAGTAGCTTGTTCCATTGTTCCGGAGAACGGAGTTTTAGTCATCTTGCCCAAAAGGCACGGTTCGCAAGCATCAAATGATTCATAACCAAGTGATTCCGAAAATCCATCTTTGTGGAGTTTCTTCATGCGCTTTACACCGATATGACCCAAACGGCAGTGCCACAAATAAGTTGCACTATCATTATTAACTTTGCATCTTTTGGCATCAATATTATGAATATGTGTATCACTACGATCGAGATCCAACAAACTATGTTCATTGGGTGTATGACCATCGAAGGTCTTATTCATGTAAACAGAATAACAATTATTCTCTAATTTTAAATGAATAACCGTATCGCAATAAACATGATCAAATCATATTCATGCTCAACGCAAATGCCAAATAACATTTATTTAGGTTTAACACTAATCCCAAAAGTATAGGGAGTGTGCGATGATGATCATATCAATCTTGGAACTACTTCCAACACTCATCGTCACTTCCCCTTCAACTAGTCTCTGTTTATTCTGTAACTCCTGTTTAGAGTTACTAATCTTAGCAACCGAACAAGTATCAAATACTCAGGGGCTACTATAAACACTAGTAAGGCACACATCAATAACCTGTATATCAAATATACCCTTGTTTACTTTGCCATCCTTCTTATCCACCAAATATTCAGGGCATTTCCGCTTCTAGTGACCATTTCCTTTGTAGTGTAAACACTCAGTTTCGGGCTTTGGTCCAGCTTTGGTCTTCTTCACGGGAGTGACAACTTGTTTGCCATTCTACTTGAAGTTTCCCTTTCTTTCCCTTTGCCCTTTTCTTGAAACTAGTGGTCTTGTCAATCATCAACACTTGATGCTCTTTCTTGATTTCTACCTTCGTCGATTTTAACATCATGAAGAGCTCGGGAATCGTTTTCGTCATCCCTTGCATTATAGTTCATCACGAAGTTCCACTAACTTGGTGATGGTGACTATAGAACTCTGCCAATCACTCTCTTATCTGGAAGATTAACTCCCACTTGATTCAAGCGATTGTAGTACTCAGACAATCTAAGCACTTGCTCACTAGTTGAGCGATTCTCCTCCATCTTTTAGCTGTAGAACTTGTTGAAGACTTCATATCTCTCAACTCGGGTATTTGCTTGAAATACTAACTTCAACCACTGGAACATCTCATATGGTCCATGACGTTCTAAAACATCTTTGAAGTCCCGATTCTAAGCCGTTTAAGCATGGTGCACTAAACTATCAAGTAGTCATCATATTGAGCTAGCCAAACGTTCACAACGTCTGCATATGCTCCTGCCATAGGTCTGTCACCTAGCGGTGCATCAAGGACATAATTTTTCTGTGCAGCAATGAGGATAAACCTCAGATCACAGATCCAATCTGCATCATTGCTACTAACATCTTTCAACACAATTTTCTCTAGGAACATATCAAAATAAACATATGAAAGCAACAACGCAAGCTATTGATCTACAACATAATTTGCAAAATACTACCAGGACTAAGTTCATGATAAATTTAAGTTCAATTAATCATATTACTTAAGAGCTCCCACTTAGACAGACATCTCTCTAGTCATCTAAGTGATCACGTGATCCAAATCAACTAAACCATAACTGATCATCACGTGAGATGGAGTAGTTTTCAATGGTGAACATCACTATGTTGATCATATCTACTATATGATTCACGCTCGACCTTTCGGTCTCCGTGTTCCGAGGCCATATCTGCATATGCTAGGCTCGTCAAGTTTAACCTGAGTATTCCGCGTGTGCAAAACTAGATTGCACCCGTTGTAGATGGACGTAGAGCTTATCACACCCGATCATCACGTGGTGTCTGGGCACGACGAACTTTGGCAACGGTGCATACTCAGGGAGAACACTTCTTGATAATTAGTGAGAGATCATCTTAAAATGCTACCGTCAATCAAAGCAAGATAAGATGCATAAAGGATAAACATCACATGCAATCAATATAAGTGATATGATATGGCCATCATCATCTTGTGCTTGTGATCTCCATCTCCGAAGCACCGTCGTGATCACCATCGTCACCGGCGCGACACCTTGATCTCCATCGTAGCATCGTTGTCGTTTACGCCATCTATTGCTTCTACGACTATCGCTACCGCTTAGTGATAAAGTAAAGCAATTACAGGGCATTTGCATTTCATACAATAAAGCGACAACCATATGGCTCCTGCCAGTTGCCGATAACTTCGGTTACAAAACATGATCATCTCATACAATAAAATATATCATCACGTCTTGACCATATCACATCACAACATGCCCTGCAAAAACAAGTTAGACGTCCTCTACTTTGTTGTTGCAAGTTTTACGTGGCTGCTACGGGCTTAGCAAGAACCGTTCTTACCTACGCATTAAAACCACAACGATAGTTCGTCAAGTTAGTGTTGTTTTAACCTTCGCAAGGACCGGGCGTAGCCACACTCGATTCAGCTAAAGTGAGAGAGACAGACACCCGCCAGCCACCTTTAAGCACGAGTGCTCGTAACGGTGAAAACAGTCTCGCGTAAGCGTACGCGTAATGTCGGTCCGGGCCGCTTCATCTCACAATACCGCCGAACCAAAGTATGACATGCTGGTAAGCAGTATGACTTGTATCGCCCACAACTCACTTGTGTTCTACTCGTGCATATAACATCAACGCATAAAACCTAGGCTCGAATGCCACTGTTGGGGAACGTAGTAATTTCAAAAAAATTCCTACGCACACGCAAGATCATGGTGATGTATAGCAACGAGAAGGGGAGTGTATCTTCATACCCTTGAAGATCGCTAAGCGGAAGCGTTTATCAACGCGGTTGATGTAGTCGTACGTCTTCACGATCCGACCGATCCAAGTACCGAACGCACGGCACCTCCGAGTTCTGCACACGTTCAGCTCGATGACGTCCTCGCCTTCTCGATCCAGCAAGACGGGCGAAGTAGTAGATGAGTTCCGGCAGCACGACGGCGTGGTGACGGTGTTGGTGAAGAACAATCTCCGCAGGGCTTCGCCTAAGCACTACGAAAACTATGACAGAGGATAAACTAGAGGGGACAGGGTTGCCGGCACATGGCTTGGTGTTTCTTGATGTGTCTTTGGTGCTAGCCCTGCCCCTCTATTTATATGTTGAGCCCTGGGGTCGAAACTTGGAGTAAAAGCCTCCTCAAAGTCGGTTTTGCCCGAAAGGCAAGAGTCCTACACGGACTGCAGGGCTAGATGCCAGGGTTCCCAACGTCTACCCCCTAGACGCGAGGGTTCCTGGCGTCTAGCCTCTGGTCTCCACAAAACTTCCTTTTGCACTTTCCATAAGCCTCGTGGGCTTTCCCCTTTGGCCCAAATAACGTGTTCTCGTACCCAAACATTTCGGGAAACATCCGGAACCCCTTTCGGTGAATTCCGGAACCCTTCCGGAGATCAAACACTATAATCCCATATATCAAACTTTATCTCCGGACCATTCCGGAGTTCCTCGTCATGTCCATGATCTCATCTGGGGCTCCGAACAACATTCGGTTACCAACATGCATAACTCATATAATACTATATCGTCAACAAAACGTTAAGCGTGCGGACCCTACGGGTTCGAGAACTATGTAGACATGACCGAGACACGTTTCCGGTCAATAACCAATAGCGGGACCTGGATGCCCATATTGGCTCCCACATATTCTACGAAGATCTTTATCGGTCAAACCGCATAACAACATACGTTGTTCCCTTTGTCATCGGTATGTTACTTGCCCGAGATTCGATTGTCGGTATCCAATACCTAGTTCAATCTCGTTACTGGCAAGTCTCTTTACTCGTTATGTAATGCATCATTCCGTAACTAACTCATTAGCTACATTGCTTGCAAGGCTTATAGTGATGTGCATTACCGAGAGGGCCCAGAGATACCTCTCCGGCAATCGGAGTGACAAAACCTAATCTCGAAATACGCCAACCCAACATGTACCTTTGGAGACACCTGTAGTACTCCTTTATAATCACCCAGTTACGTTGTGACGTTTGGTAGCACCCAAAGTGTTCCTCCGGTAAACGGGAGTTGCATAATCTCATAGTTACAGGAACATGTATAAGTCATGAAGAAAGCAATAGCAACATACTAAACGATCAAGTGCTAGGCTAACGGAATGGGTCATGACAATCACATCATTCTCCTAATGATGTGATCCCGTTAATCAAATTACAACTCATGTCTATGGTTAGGAAACTTAACCATCTTTGATTCACGAGCTAGTCAAGTAGAGGCATACTAGTGACACTATGTTTGTCTATGTATTCACACATGTATTATGTTTCCGGTTAATACAATTCTAGCATGAATAATAAACATTTATCATGAAATAAGGAAATAAATAATAACTTTATTATTGCCTCTAGGGCATATTTCCTTCAGTCTCCCACTTGCACTAGAGTCAATAATCTAGTTCACATCACCATGTGATTTAATATCTGTATATGATTAACACCCATAGTTCACATCGTCATGTGACCAACACCCAAAGGGTTTACTAGAGTCAATAATCTAGTTCACATCACTTATGTTATTAACACCCAAAGAGTAATAAGGTGTGATCATGTTTTGCTCGTGAGAGAAGCTTAGTCAACGGGTCTGTCACATTTAGAGCCGTATATATTTTGCAAATATTCTATGTCTACAAAGCTCTACACGGAGCTACTCTAGCTAATTGCTCCCACTTTCAATATGTATCCAGATTGAGACTTAGAGTCATCTGGATCGGTGTAAAAGCTTGCACCGATGTAACTCTTTACGACGGGTTCTTTTATCACCTCCATAATCGAGAAATATTTCCTTAGTTCTCACTAAGGATATTCTTGACCGCTGTCCAGTGATCTACTCTTAGATCAAAATTGTATTCCTTCATCAAATACAGAGCAAGGTATACAATAGGTCTGGTACATAGCATAGCATACTTTATAGAACCTATGACTGAGGCATAGGGAATGATTTTTCATTCTCTTTGTATTTTCTGCCATGGTCGGGTCTTGAGTCTCACTCAACTTCACACCTTTGCATCACAGGTTCTTTGACTGTTCCATTTTGAACTATTCAAAAATTTATCAAGGTATGTACTCATTGAAAAATCTTATCAAGCATCTTGATCTATCTATATAGATCTTGATGCTCAATGTGTAAGCAGCTTCACCGAGGTCTTGCTTTGAAAAACTCTTTTCAAGTATCCTTTCATGCTATCCAGAATTTCTATATCATTTCTAATCAACAATATGTCATCCACATATAATATTAGAAATGCTACCTAGCTCCCACTCACTTTTTGTAAATACAGGCTTCACCGCAAGTCTGTATAAAACTATATGCTTTGATCAACTTCTCAAAGCGTATATTCCAACTCCGAGAGGCTTGCACCAGTCCATAAATGGATCGCTGGAGCTTGCACACTTTGTTAGCACCTTTAGGATTGACAAAACCTTCTGGTTGCATCATATACAACTCTTCTTTAAGAAAACCATTAAGGAATGCGGTTTTGACATCCATTTGCCAGATTTCATAAATTGTGGCAATTGCTAACATGATTCGGACAGACTTAAGCATCGCTACATTTGAGAAAATCTCATTGTAGTCAACACCTTGAACTTGTCAAAAACCTTTTGCGACAAGTCGAGCTTTGTAGATAGTAACACTACTATCAGTGTCCGTCTTCCTCTTGAAGATCCATTTATTTAACATGGCTTGCTGATCATCGAGCAAGTCAACCAAAGTCTATACTTTGTTCTCATACATGGATCCTATCTCAGATTTCATGGCCTCCAGCCACTTTGCGGAATCTGGGCTCATCATCGCTTCCTCATAGTTCGTAGGTTCATCATGGTCTAGTAACATGACTTCTAGAATAGGATTACCGTACCACTCTGGTGCGGATCTTAATCTGGAAGATCTACAAAGTTCGATAGTAACTTGATGTGAAGCTTCATGATCATTATCATTAGCTTCCTCACTAATTGGTGTAGGAATCACTAGAACTGATTTCTGTGATAAACTACTTTCCAATTCGGGAGAAGGTACAATTACCTTATCAAGCTCTACTCTCCTCCCACTCACTTCTTTCGAGAGAAACTCCTTCTCTAGAAAGGATCCATTTTTAGCAACGAATATCTTGCCTTCGGATCTGTGATAGAAGGTGTACCCAACAGTTTCCTTTGGGTATTCTATGAAGACGCACTTCTCCGATTTGGGTTTGAGCTTATCAGGATGAAACTTTTTCACACAAGCATCGCAGCCCCAAACTTTAAGAAACGACAACTTGGGTTTCTTGCTAAACCATAGTTCATATGCTGTCGTCTCAACGGATTTAGATGGTGCCCTTTTAACGTGAATGCAGTTGTCTCTAATGCATAACCCCAAAACAATAGTGGTAAATCAGTAAGAGACATCATAGATCGCACCATATCCAATAAAGTGCGGTTACGATGTTCGGACCACCATAACGTTGTGGTGTTCCAGGTGGCGTGAGCTGTGAAACAATTCCACATTGTTCTAATTGAAGACCAAACTCGTAACTCAAATATTCGTCTCCGCGATCAAATCACAGAAACTTTATTTTCTTGTTACGATGGTTCTCCACTTCACTCTGAAATTCTTTGAACCTTTCAACTATTTCAGACTTATGTTTCATCAAGTAGATATACCCATATCTGCTCAAATCATCTTGTGAAGGTCAGAAAATAACGATACTTGCCACGAGCATCAACACTCATTAGATCGCATACATTGGTATGTATTATTTCCAATAAGTCAGTAGCTTGTTCCATTGTTCCGGAGAACGGAGTTTTAGTCATCTTGCCCAAAAGGCACGGTTCGCAAGCATCAAATGATTCATAACCAAGTGATTCCGAAAATCCATCTTTATGGAGTTTCTTCATGCGCTTTACAACGATATGACCCAAACGGCAGTGCCACAAATAAGTTGCACTATCATTATTAACTTTGCATCTTTTGGCATCAATATTATGAATATGTGTATCACTACGATCGAGATCCAACAAACTATGTTCATTGGGTGTATGACCATCGAAGGTCTTATTCATGTAAACAGAATAACAATTACTCTCTAATTTTAAATGAATAACCGTATCGCAATAAACATGATCAAATCATATTCATGCTCAACGCAAATGCCAAATAACATTTATTTAGGTTTAACACTAATCCCAAAAGTATAGGGAGTGTGCGATGATGATCATATCAATCTTGGAACTACTTCCAACACTCATCGTCACTTCCCCTTCAACTAGTCTCTGTTTATTCTGTAACTCCTGTTTAGAGTTACTAATCTTAGCAACCGAACAAGTATCAAATACTCAGGGGCTACTATAAACACTAGTAAGGCACACATCAATAACCTGTATATCAAATATACCCTTGTTTACTTTGCCATCCTTCTTATCCACCAAATATTCAGGGCATTTCCGCTTCTAGTGACCATTTCCTTTGTAGTGTAAACACTCAGTTTCGGGCTTTGGTCCAGCTTTGGTCTTCTTCACGGGAGTGACAACTTGTTTGCCATTCTACTTGAAGTTTCCCTTTCTTTCCCTTTGCCCTTTTCTTGAAACTAGTGGTCTTGTCAATCATCAACACTTGATGCTCTTTCTTGATTTCTACCTTCGTCGATTTTAACATCATGAAGAGCTCGGAAATCGTTTTCGTCATCCCTTGCATTATAGTTCATCACGAAGTTCCACTAACTTGGTGATGGTGACTATAGAACTCTGCCAATCACTCTCTTATCTGGAAGATTAACTCCCACTTGATTCAAGCGATTGTAGTACTCAGACAATCTAAGCACTTGCTCACTAGTTGAGCGATTCTCCTCCATCTTTTAGCTGTAGAACTTGTTGAAGACTTCATATCTCTCAACTCGGGTATTTGCTTGAAATACTAACTTCAACCACTGGAACATCTCATATGGTCCATGACGTTCTAAAACATCTTTGAAGTCCCGATTCTAAGCCGTTTAAGCATGGTGCACTAAACTATCAAGTAGTCATCATATTGAGCTAGCCAAACGTTCACAACGTCTGCATATGCTCCTGCCATAGGTCTGTCACCTAGCGGTGCATCAAGGACATAATTTTTCTGTGCAGCAATGAGGATAAACCTCAGATCACAGATCCAATCTGCATCATTGCTACTAACATCTTTCAACACAATTTTCTCTAGGAACATATCAAAATAAACATATGAAAGCAACAACGCAAGCTATTGATCTACAACATAATTTGCAAAATACTACCAGGACTAAGTTCATGATAAATTTAAGTTCAATTAATCATATTACTTAAGAGCTCCCACTTAGACAGACATCTCTCTAGTCATCTAAGTGATCACGTGATCCAAATCAACTAAACCATAACTGATCATCACGTGAGATGGAGTAGTTTTCAATGGTGAACATCACTATGTTGATCATATCTACTATATGATTCACGCTCGACCTTTCGGTCTCCGTGTTCCGAGGCCATATCTGCATATGCTAGGCTCGTCAAGTTTAACCTGAGTATTCCGCGTGTGCAAAACTAGATTGCACCCGTTGTAGATGGACGTAGAGCTTATCACACCCGATCATCACGTGGTGTCTGGGAACGACGAACTTTGGCAACGGTGCATACTCAGGGAGAACACTTCTTGATAATTAGTGAGAGATCATCTTAAAATGCTACCGTCAATCAAAGCAAGATAAGATGCATAAAGGATAAACATCACATGCAATCAATATAAGTGATATGATATGGCCATCATCATCTTGTGCTTGTGATCTCCATCTCCGAAGCACCATCGTGATCACCATCGTCACCGGCGCGACACCTTGATCTCCATCGTAGCATCGTTGTCGTTTACGCCATCTATTGCTTCTACGACTATCGCTACCGCTTAGTGATAAAGTAAAGCAATTACAGGGCATTTGCATTTCATACAATAAAGCGACAACCATATGGCTCCTGCCAGTTGCCGATAACTTCGGTTACAAAACATGATCATCTCATACAATAAAATATATCATCACGTCTTGACCATATCACATCACAACATGCCCTGCAAAAACAAGTTAGACGTCCTCTACTTTGTTGTTGCAAGTTTTACGTGGCTGCTACGGGCTTAGCAAGAACCGTTCTTACCTACGCATTAAAACCACAACGATAGTTCGTCAAGTTAGTGTTGTTTTAACCTTCGCAAGGACCGGGCGTAGCCACACTCGATTCAGCTAAAGTGAGAGAGACAGACACCCGCCAGCCACCTTTAAGCACGAGTGCTCGTAACGGTGAAAACAGTCTCGCGTAAGCGTACGCGTAATGTCGGTCCGGGCCGCTTCATCTCACAATACCGCCGAACCAAAGTATGACATGCTGGTAAGCAGTATGACTTGTATCGCCCACAACTCACTTGTGTTCTACTCGTGCATATAACATCAACGCATAAAACCTAGGCTCGAATGCCACTGTTGGGGAACGTAGTAATTTCAAAAAAATTCCTACGCACACGCAAGATCATGGTGATGTATAGCAACGATAAGGGGAGTGTATCTTCATACCCTTGAAGATCGCTAAGCGGAAGCGTTTATCAACGCGGTTGATGTAGTCGTACGTCTTCACGATCCGACCGATCCAAGTACCGAACACACGGCACCTCCGAGTTCCGCACACGTTCAGCTCGATGACGTCCTCGCCTTCTCGATCCAGCAAGACGGGCGAAGTAGTAGATGAGTTCCGGCAGCACGACGGCGTGGTGACGGTGTTGGTGAAGAACAATCTCCGCAGGGCTTCGCCTAAGCACTACGAAAACTATGACAGAGGATAAACTAGAGGGGACAGGGTTGCCGGCACATGGCTTGGTGTTTCTTGATGTGTCTTTGGTGCTAGCCCTGCCCCTCTATTTATATGTTGAGCCCTGGGGTCGAAACTTGGAGTAAAAGCCTCCTCAAAGTCGGTTTTGCCCGAAAGGCAAGAGTCCTACACGGACTCCAGGGCTAGACGCCAGGGTTCCCGGCATCTACCCCGTAGACGCTAGGGTTCCTGGCGTTTAGCCTCTGGTCTCTGCAAAACTTCCTTTTGCACTTTCCATAAGCCTCGTGGGCTTTCCCCTTTGGCCCAAATAACGTGTTCTCGTACCCAAACATTTCGGGAAACATCCGGAACCCCTTTCGGTGAATTCCGGAACCCTTCCGGAGATCAAACACTACAATCCCATATATCAACCTTTATCTCCGGACCATTCCGGAGTTCCTCGTCATGTCCATGATCTCATCTGGGACTCCGAACAACATTCGGTTACCAACATGCATAACTCATATAATACTATATCGTCAACGAAACGTTAAGCGTGCGGACCCTACGGGTTCGAGAACTATGTAGACATGACCGAGACATGTTTCCGATCAATAACCAATAGCGGGACCTGGATGCCCATATTGGCTCCCACATATTCTACGAAGATCTTTATCGGTCAAACCGCATAACAACATACGTTGTTCCCTTTGTCATCGGTATGTTACTTGCCCGATATTCGATCGTCGGTATCCAATACCTAGTTCAATCTCGTTACTAGCAAGTCTCTTTACTCGTTACGTAATGCATCATTCCGTAACTAACTCATTAGCTACATTGCTTGCAAGGCTTATAGTGATGTGCATTACCGAGAGGGCCCAGAGATACCTCTCCGACAATCGGAGTGACAAAACCTAATCTCGAAATATGCCAACCCAACATGTACCTTTGGAGACACCTGTAGTACTCCTTTATAATCACCCAGTTACGTTGTGACGTTTGGTAGCACCCAAAGTGTTCCTCCGGTAAACAGGAGTTGCATAATCTCATAGTTACAGGAACATGTATAAGTCATGAAGAAAGCAATAACAACATACTAAACGATCAAGTGCTAGGCTAACGGAATGGGTCATGTCAATCACATCATTCTCCTAATGATGTGATCCCGTTAATCAAATGACAACTCATGTCTATGGTTAGGAAACTTAACCATCTTTGATTCACGGGCTAGTCAAGTAGAGGCATACTAGTGACACTATGTTTGTCTATGTATTCACACATGTATTATGTTTCCGGTTAATACAATTCTAGCATGAATAATAAACATTTATCATGAAATAAGGAAATAAATAATAACTTTATTATTGCCTCTAGGGCATATTTCCTTCCCCTAATGCTAAGCTAATGAATGTCTTGTCCATCAGATCATTCTCCTAATGATGTGATCCCGTTTATCAAATGACAACACATGTCTATGGTTAGGAAACTTAACCATCTTTGATCAACGAGCTAGTCTAGTAGAGGCTCACTAGGGACACATTATTTTGTCTATGTATCCACACATGTATCAAGTTTCCGGTTAATTCAATTCTAGCATGAATAATAGACATTTACCATGGAATAAGAAAATATGAAATAACAACTTTATTATTGCTTCTTGGGCATATTTCCTTCAGCCTCCCACTTGCACTAGAGTCAATAATATAGTTCACATCGCCATGTGATTTAACACCAATAGTTCACATCTTTATGTGATTAACACCCATAGTTCACATCGCCATGTGACTAACACCCAAAGGGTTTACTAGAGTCAATAATCTGGTTCACATTGCTATGTGATTAACACCCAAAGAGTACTAAGGTCTGATCATGTTTTGCTTGTGAGAGAAGTTTAGTCAACGGGTTTGCCACATTCAGATCCGTATGTATTTTGCAAATTTCTATGTATACAACGCTCTACATGAAGCTACTCTAGCTAATTGCTCCCATGTTCGATATATATCTATATTTAGACTTAGAGTCATCTAGATCGGTGTCAAAGCTTGCATCGACGTAACTCTTTACGACGAACTCTTTATCACTTCCATAACCGAAAAACATTTCCTTAGTCCTCTTTAAGGTAACTAAGGATAATTTTCACTGTTGTCCAGTGATCTACTTCTAGATCACTATTGTACCCCCTTGCCAAACTCATGGCAAGGTACACAACAGGTTTGGTACACAGCATGGCATACTTTATAGAACCTATGGCTGAGGCATAGGGAATGACTTTCATTCTCTCTTTATCTTCTACCGTTGTAGGGATTTGAGTCTTTACTCAACTTCAAACCTTACAATATATGCAAGAACTCCTTCTTTGATTGGTCCATTTTGAAATCCTTCAAAGTCTTGTCAAGGTATGTGCTTTGTGAAAGTCCTATTAAGCATCTTGATCTATCTCTGTAGATCTTGATGGCCAATATATAAGCAGCTTTACCGAGGTCTTTCATTAAAAAACTTTTATTCAAGTATCCTTTTATGCTATCCAGAAATTCTATATCATTTCCAATCAACAATATGTCATCCACATACAATATTAGAAATGCTATAGAGCTCCCACTCATTTTCTTGTAAATACAGGCTTCTCCGAAAGTCTGTATAAAACAATATGCGTTGATCACCTCATCAAAGCGTATATTCCAACTCCGAGATGCTTGCACCAGTACATAAATGGATAGCTGGAGCTTGCACACTTTGTTAGCACCTTTAGGATCGGCAAAACCTTCTGGTTGCATCACATACAACTCTTTTTAAGAAATCAGGAATGCAGTTTTGACGTCCATTTGCCAAATTTCATAATCATAAAATGCGGCAATTGTTAACATGATTCAGACAGACTTAAGCATCGCTACACGTGAGAAAGTCTCATCGTAGTCAACTCCTTGAACTTGTCGAAAACATTTTGCGACAAGTTGAGCTTCATAGACAGTAACATTACCATCAGCATCAGTCTTCTCTTGAAGATCCATTTATTCTCTATGGGTCGCCGATCATCAGGCAAATCCACCAAAGTCCACACCTTGTTCTCATGCATGGATCTTATCTCAGATTTCATGGCCTCAAGCCATTTATCGGAATCTGGGCTCATCATAGCTTCTTCATAGTTTGTAGGTTTGTCATGGTCAAGTAACATGACTTCCAAAACAGGATTGTCGTACCACTCTGGTGCAGATCATGCTCTGTTTGACCTACGAGGTTCAGAAGTAACTTGATCTGAAGGTTCATGATCATCATCATTAGCTTCCTCTCTAGTTGGCGTAGGCATCACGGGAACGGATTTCTCATATGAGCTACTTTTCGAATTGAGATAAGGTATAATTACCTCATCAAGTTCTACTTTCCTCCCACTCACTTCTTTAGAGAGAAACTCCTTCTCTAGAAAGGTTCCATTCTTGGCAACAAAGATCTTGCCTTTGCATATGTGGTAGAAGGTGTACCCAATTGTTTCCTTAGGGTATCCTATGAAGACACACTTCTCCGATTTGGGTTCGAGCTTATCAGGCTAAAGCCTTTTGACATAAGCATCGCATCCCCAAACCTTAAGAAACGACAGTTTAGGTATATTTCCAAACCACAATTCATACGGTGTCGTCTCAACGGATTTTGATGGTGCCTTGTTTAACGTGAATGCAGCTGTCTCTAATGCATAACCCCAAAACGATAGTGGTAAATCGGTAAGAGACATCATAGATTGCACCACTAATAAAGTACGGTTACGACATTCGGACACACCATTACGTTGTGGTGTTCCAGGTGGCGTGAGTTCTGAAACTATTCCACATTGTTTTAAATGAAGGCCAAACTCGTAACTCAAATATTCACCTCCGCGACCAGATCGTAGCAACTTTTATTTTCTTGTTACGATGATTCTCCACTTAACTCTGAAATTCTTTGAACTTTTCAAATGTTTCAGACTTGTGTTTCATTAAGTAGATATACCCATATCTGCTTAAATCATCTGTGAAGGTCAGAAAATAATGATACCTGCCGCGTGCCTCAACACTCATCGAACCACATATATCGGTATGTATTATTTCCAATAAGTCATTGGCTCGCTCCATTGTTCCGGAGAACGGAGTTTTGGTCATCTTGCCCATGAGGCATGGTTCGCAAGTATCAAATGATTCATAATAAAGTGATTCCAAAAGCCCATCAGCATGGAGTTTCTTCATGTGTTTTACACCAATATGACCTAAACGGCAGTGCCACAAGTATGTTGCACTATCATTATCAACTTTGCATCTTTTGGCATCAATATGATGAATATGTGTATCACTACGATCGAGATTCAATAAACCATTAACATTGAGTGTATGACCATAGAAGGTTTTATTCATGTAAACAAAATAACAATTATTCTCTGTCTTAAATGAATAACCGTATTGCAATAAACACGATCCTATCTTGTTCATGCTCAACGCAAACACCAAATAACATTTATTTAGGTTCAACACTGATCCCGAAAGTATAGGGAGTGTGCGATGATGATCATATCAATCTACCACTTCCAACACACATCGTCACTTCACCCTCAACTAGTCTCCATTTATTCTGCAACTCATGTTTTGAGTTACTAATCTTAGCAACCGAACAGGTATCAAATACCCAAGGGCTACAACGAGCACTAGTAAGGTACACATCAATAACATGTATATCAAATATACCTTTGTTCACTTTGCCATCCTTCTTATCCGCCAAATATTTGGGGTACTTCCGCTTCCAGTGACCATTTCCTTTGCAGTAGAAGCACTCAGTTTCAGGCTTAGGTCCAGCTTTGGGCTTCTTCACGGGAGTGACAACTTGCTTGCCATTCTTCTTGAAGTTCCCTTTCTTTCCCTTGCCCTTTTTCTTGAAACTAGTAGTCTTGTTAACCATCAACACTTGATGCTCTTTCTTGATTTCTACCTTTGCCGATTTCAGCATCATGAGAAGCTTGGAAATCATTTTCGTCATCCCTTGCATATTATAGTCCATCACAGAGTTCTAGTAGCTTGGTGATAGTGACTAGAGAACTCTGTCAATCACTATCTTTTCTGGAAGATTAACTCCCACTTGATTCAAGCGATTGTAGTGCCCAGACATTCTGAGCACATGCTCACTAGCTGAGCTATTCTCCTCCATCTTGTAGGCAAAGTACTTGCCAAAGTCTCATACCTCTCAACACGAGCATGAGTCTGAAATACCAATTTCAGCTCTTGGAACATCTCATATGCTCCGTGGCGTTCAAAATGTCTTTGAAGCCCCGATTCTAAGCCGTAAAGCATGACGCACTAAACTATCAAGTAGTCATCATATCAACTTTGCCAAACATTCATAACGTCATATGCTCCTGCAATAGGTCTATCATCTAGCGGTTCATCAAGGACATAATTCTTCTGTGCAGCAATGAGGATAATCCTTAGATCACTGACCCAGTCCACATCATTGCTACTAGCATCTTTCAACTTAGTTTTCTCTAGGAACATATCAATAAAAATAGGGGAGCTACAACGCGAGCTATTGATCTACAACATAATTTGCAAATACTATCGGGACTAAGTTCATGATAAATTAAGTTCAATTAATCAAATTACTCAAGAACTCCCACTTAGATAGACATCCCTCAAGTCATCTAAATGATATGTGATCCAAATCAACTAAACCATGTCCGATCGTCACATGAGATGGAGTAGTCATCAATGGTGAACATCTCTGTGTTGATCATATCTACTATGTGATTCACGTTTGACCTTTCGGTCTCCAGTGTTCCGAGGCCATGTCTGTACATGCTAGGCTTGTCAAGTTTAACCCGAGTATTCCACATGTGCAAAACTGTCTTGCACCCGTTGTATGTGAACGTAGAGTCTATCACACCCGATCATCACGTGGTGTCCCGCAACGGTGCATACTCAGAGAGAGCACTTATACCTTGAAATTTAGTTAAGGGATCATCTTATAATGCTACCGTCGTACTAAGAAAAATAAGATGCATAAAGATAAACATCACATGCAATCAAAATATGTGACATGATATGGCCATCATTATCTTGTGCTTTTGATCTCCATCTTCAAAGCATCGTCATGATCTCCATTGTCACCGGCTCGACACCTTGATCTCCATCATTGCGTCATGGTCGTCTCGCCAACTATTGCTTCTACAACTATCGCTGACGCATAGTGATAAAGTAAAGCAATTACATGGCATTTGCATTTCATACAATAAAGAGACAACACAAAAGCTCCTGCCGATTGCCGTTAACTTTTATAAAACATGATCATCTCATACAATAACGTATATCACATCATGTCTTGACCATATCACATCACAAGCATGCCCTGCAAAAACAAGTTAGACGTCCTCTACTTTGTTGTTGCAAGTTTTACGTGGCTGCTACGGGCTTCTAGCAAGAACCATTCTTACATACGTTACAAAACCACAACGGTGATTTATCAACTTTGCTGTTTTAACCTTCAACAAGGACCGACCGCTGTAAAATTCGATTCAACTAAAGTTGGAGAAACAGACACCCGCCAGCCACCTTTATGCAAAACTAGTTGCATGTCTGTCGGTGGAACAAGTCTCATGAACGTGGTCATGTAAGGTTGGTCCGGGCCGCTTCATCCAACAATACCGCCAAATCAAAATAAGACATTGGTGGTAAGCAGTATGACGATCGCCGCCCACAACTCTTTGTGTTCTACTCGTGCATATCATATCTACGCATAGACCTGGCTCGGATGCCACTTTTGGGAAACATTGCATGTAATTTCAAAAAAAATCCTATGCTCATGCAAGATCTATCTAGGAGATGCATAGCAACGAGAGGGGAAGAGTGTGTCCACGTACTCTCATAGACCGAAAGCAGAAACATTTGCCAACATGGTTGATGTAGTCGAACTTCTTCTCGTTCTGACCGATCAAGTACCGAACGTACGTCACCTCCGAGTTCTGCACACGTTTAGCAAGATGACATCCCTTGAACTCTTGATCTAGCAGAGTGTCGAGGAAGGAGAAGAGTTCCATCAGCACAACAGCGTGGTGACGGTGATGGTGAAGTTATCCGCGCAGGGCTTTGCCTAAGCACTACGTGAATATGACCGGAGGCGTAAACTGCGGAGGGGGGCACCGCACACGGCTAACAATCGTTGGTGTGTGTTCTAGGCACCCCCTCCCCACGTATATAAAGGTGGGAGGGGGAGAGAGGCAGCCTAGGGCGCGCCCAAGTAGGAGGAATCCTACTTGGGCCCCTAGTCCAATTCGGCCTCCCCCCTTTCCTTTTACCGGAAGGGGGAAAAGTGGGAAGAGGGAAGGAGGAAGGAAAGGGGGGCCGAAACCCCTCCTCCTTCTCCTATTCGGCCTCCTACCATAAGGGGGGTGCGCCACCCCTTGTGGGCAGGTGTGCTCCCCTCCTATGGCCCATATGGCCCATATCTTCCCCCGAGAGGTTCCGGTAACCCCCGGTACTCCGATATGTACCCGATACATTCCGGAACACTTCCGGTGTCTGGATACTATCATCCAATATATCGATCTTTACCTCTCAAACATTACGAGACTCCTCGTCATGTCTGTGATCTCATCCGGGACTCCGAACAACATTCGGTCATCAAATCACATAACTCATATAATACAAAATCTTCATCAAACGTTAAGCGTGCGGACCCTACGGGTCCGAGAACTATGTAGACATGACCAAGACAACTCTCCGGCCAATAACCAATAGAGGAACCTGGATGCTCATATTGGCTCCCACATATTCTACGAAGATCTTTATCGATCGAATCGTTATGACAACATACGTTATTCCCTTTGTCATCGGTATGTTACTTGCCCGAGATTCGATCGTCGGTATCTTCATACCGAGTTCAATCTCATTACCGGCAAGTATCTTTACTCATTCCGTAATGCATCATCCTTCAACTAACTCATTAGTCACTTTGCTTGCAAGGCTTCTTATGATGTGCATTACTGAGAGGGACAAGAGATACCTCTCCGATACTCGGAGTGACAAATCCTAATCTCGATCTATGCCAACCCAACAAACACCTTCGGAGATACCTGTAGAGCATATTTATAATGACCCAGTTACGTTGTGACATTTGATTGCACACAAGGCATTCCTCCGGTATCCGGGAGTTGCATAATCTCACAGTCGAAGGAATATGTATATGACATGAAGAAAGCAATAGCAATAAAACTGAACGATCATAATGCTAAGCTAACGAATGGGTCTTGTTCATCACATCCTTCTCCTAATGATGTGATCCCGTTTATCAAATTACAACACATGTCTATGGTTAGGAAACTTAACCATCTTTGATCAACGAGCTAGTCTAGTAGAGGCTTACTAGGGACACAGTATTTTGTCTATGTATCCACACATGTATCAAGTTTTCGGTTAATACAATTCTAGCATCAATAATAAAGATTTACCATGAAATAAGGAAATATAAAATAACAACTTTATTATTGCCTCTAGGGCATATTTCCTTCAGCTGTTCGTAGCGAGATATATTCCATCTTAGCTAACGGAACCTGGGAGATCACTGGCCGTCCTTATGGGTGCAAACCTATAGGATGTAAGTGGGTGTTCAAGAAGAAGCTTAGACTGATGGTACGATTGAAAAGTACAAGGCATGGGTTGTGGCTAAGGCTTATACCCAAAAAGAAGGTGAAGACTTCTTTGATACTTACTCACCCGTGGCTAGACTGACCACTATTCGGGTGCTACTATCATTGGCTACCTCACATGGTCTTTGTTGGGGAACGTAGCAAAAATTCAAAATTTTCTACGCATCACCAAGATCTATGGAGATTCTAGAAACAAGAGAGGGATAGGATGAGTGTATCTTCATACCCTTGAAGATCGCGATGCGGAAGCGTTGCAAGAACGCGGATGAAGGAGTCGTACTCGCGGCGATTCAAATCGCGGAAGATCCGATCTAGCGCCGAACGGACGGTGCCTTCGCGTTCAACACACGTACAGCCTGGGGACATCTCCTCCTTCTTGATCCAGCAAGGGGAGAGGAGAAGTTGAGGGAGAACTCTGATAGCACGACGGCGTGGTGGTGATGGAGCTCGTGGTTCTCCGGCAGAGCTTTGCTAAGCTCTACGGAGGAGGAGGAAGTGTTGGAGGAGGGAGGGGCTGCGCCAGGGAAAGGGGGTGTGGCTGCCCTCCCACCCCCTCACTATATATAGGGGGAAGGGGAGAGGGGGCCGGCCCCTGTAGATGGATCTAGAGGAGGGGCGGCGGCCAGGGGAAACCCTAGATGGGTTTGGGCGCCCCCACCCCCTAGGAAACTTGCCCCCCAAGCCGGGAGGGGAGGTTGCCCTAGGGATGGCGCCCCTACCTCTCCAGGTTACGTGAGATGGGGTGGGAGGGGCGCTCAGCCCCTTAGTGGGCTGATGTGCCCCCTCCCCTTGGCCCATAGGGCCCCCCAACACTTGCCGGGGCCTCCAAAACCCCTTTCAGACACGCTGGTCATCACCTGGTACCCCCGGAACAATTCCGGACTCTAATACCCTTCGTCCAATATACCGATCTTCACCTCCGAACCATTTCGGAGCTCCTCGTCACGTTCGAGATCTCATCCGGGACTCCGAATAACCTTCTGTAACCACATACTATTTCCCATAACAACTCTAGCGTCACCGAACCTTAAGTGTGTAGACCCTACGGGTTCGGGAACCATGCAGACATGACCGAGACATCTCTCCGGCCAATAACCAACAGCGGGATCTGGATACCCATGTTGGCTCCCACATGTTCCACGATGATCTCATCGGATAAACCACGATGTCAAGGATTTAAGCAATCCCGTATACAATTCCCTTTGTCACTCGGTACGTTACTTGCCCGAGATTCGATCGTCGGTATCCCAATACCTCGTTCAATCTCGTTACTGGCAAGTCACTTTACTAATTCCGTAATGCATGATCCCGTGATTAACTACTTAGTCACATCGAGCTCATTATGATGATGCATTACCGAGTGGGCCCAGAGATACCTCTCCGTCATACGGAGTGACAAATCCCAGTCTCGATTCGTGCCAACCCAACAGACACTTTCGGAGATACTTGTAGTGCACCTTTATAGCCACCCAGTTACGCTGTGACGTTTGGTACACCCAAAGCATTCCTACGGTATCCGGGAGTTGCACAATCACATGGTCTAAGGAAATGATACTTGACATTAGAAAAGCTCTTAGCAAATGAACTATACGATCTTGTGCTATGCTTAGGATTGGGTCTTGTCCATCACATCATTCTCCTAATGATGTGATCCCGTTATCAATGACATCCTATGTCCATGGTCAGGAAACCATAACCATCTATTGATCAACGAGCTAGTCAACTAGAGGCTCACTAGGGACATGTTGTGGTCTATGTATTCACACATGTATTACGATTTCCAGTTAATACAATTATAGCATGAACAATAGACAATTATCATGAACAAGTAAATATAATAATAACCATTTTATTATTTCCTCTAGGGCATATTTCCAACGGTCTCCCACTTGCACTAGAGTCAATAATCTAGTTCACATCATTATGTGATTGTATTGAATCCAACACCCATGGTGTTTGATCATATCTCGCTTGTGAGAGAGGTTTATTAGTCAATGGGTCTGAACCTTTCAGATCCGTGTGTGCTTTACAAATATCTATGTCATCTTGTAGATGCAGCTACCAGACGCTACTTGGAGCTATTCCAAATAACTGCTCTACTATACGAATCCGGTTTACTACTCAGAGTCATCCGGATTAGTGACAAAGTTTGCATCGACATAACCCTTTACGACGAACTCTTTTACCACCTCCATAATCGAGAAAATTCCTTAGTCCACTAGTTACTAAGGGTAAGTTTGACCGTTGTCATGTGATCCATTCCTGGATCACTCTTGTACCCCTTGACTGACTCATGGCAAGGCACACTTCAGGTGCGGTACTCAGCATAGCATATTGTAGAGCCTACGTCTAAGCATAGGGGATGACCTTCCTCCTTTCTCTCTCTTCTGCCGTGGTCAGATCTTGAGTCTTACTCAATGCTCACACCTTATAACACAGCCAAGAACTCCTTCTTTGCTGATCTATTTGAACTCCTTCAAAATCTTGTCACGATATGTATTCATTTGAAAGTACTATTAAGCGTTTTTGATCTATCCTTATAGATCTTGATGCTCAATGTTCAAGTAGCTTAATCCCGGTTTTCCATTGAAAAACACCTTTCAAATAACCCTATATGCTTTCCAGAAATTCTACAACATTTCTGATCAACAATATGTTAACAACATATACTTATCAGAAATTCTATAGTGCTCCCACTCACTTCTTTGGAAATACAAGTTTCTCATAAACTTTGTATAAACCCAAAATCTTTGATCATCTCATCCAAGCGTATATTCCAACTCCGAGATGCTTACTCCAGTCCTTAGAAGGATTGCTGGAGCTTTGCATACTTGTTAGCATCTTTTAGGATTAACAAAACCTTCTGGTTGTATCACATGCAACCTTTCCTCAAGAAAATTGTCGAGGAAACAATGTTTTGACATCCTATCTGCAAGATTTCATAAATAATGAAGTAACTGCTAATATAATTTCAACAGACTCTTAGCATCGCTACGAGTGAGAAAGTCTCATCGTAGTCAACTCCTTGAACTTGTCGGAAAACATGTTAGTGACAAGTCGAGCTTTTTTAATGGTGACACTTACCATAATTGTCCGTCTTCCCTTTTAAAATACATCCGTACCCAACAGCCTTACGATCATCAAGTAGTTCTTCCAAAGTCTACACTTTGTTTTATACATGGATCCTCTCTCGGATTTTATGGCCTCGAGCCATTTGTCGTAATCCGGGCCCACCATCGCTTCTCCATAGCTCATAGGTTCATTGTTGTCTAGCAACATGACCTCCAACACAGGATTACGTACCACTCTGAAGTAGTACGCATCCTTGTCGACCTACGAGGTTTGGTAGTGACTTGATCTAAAGTTTCATGATCAATATCATCAGCTTCCACTTCAATTGGTGTAGGCACCACAGGAACAACTTCCTGTGTCCTGCTACACACTAGTTGAAGTAACGGTTCAATAACCTCATCAAGTCCCCACCATCCTCCCACTCAATTCTTTCGAGAGAAACTTTTCCTCAAGAAAGGACAATCCCTTTTTCTTTCGGATCTGAGACAGGAGGTATACCCAACTGTTTTGGGTGTCCTATGAAGATGCATTATCCGTTTTGGGTTCGAGCTTATCAGCCTAAAACTTTTTCACATAAGCGTCGCATCCCCAAACTTTTAAGAAACGACAGCTTAGGTTTCTCTAAACCATAGTTCATACGGTGTCGTCTCAATGGAATTGCGTGGTGCCCTATTTAAAGTGAATGTGGTTGTCTCTAATGCCTAACCCATAAACGATAGTGGTAGTTCGATAAGAGACATCATGGTATGCACCATATCCAATAGGGTGCATTTATGATGTTAGGACACACCATCACACTATGGTGTTCCAGGCAGTATTAGTTATGAAACAATTTCCACAAGGTCTTAATCGTGTACCAAACACGTAACTCAGATATTCATCTCTATGATCATATCATAGACATTTTATCCTCTTGCCACGATGATCTTCAACTTCACTCTGAAATTGCTTGAACCTTTCAATAATTCAGACTTGTGTTTCATCAAGTAAATATACTCAGAATCTACTCAAATCATCTGTGAAGTAAGAGCATAACGATATTCACTGCGTGCCTCGGCACTCATTGGGTTGCACACATCAAATGTATTACTTCCAACAAGTTGCTCTCTTGTTTCATCTCACTGAAAAACGAGTCCTTTCAGTCATCTTGCCCATGTGGTATGATTTGCATGTCTCAAGTGATTGAAAATCAAGTGAGTCCAAACGATCCATCTGTATGGAGTTTCTTCATGCATATATACCAATAATGGTTCGCATGTCTCAATCTTTTCAAAACGAGTGAGTCCAAAGATCCATCAACATGGAGCTTCTTCATGCGTTTTATACCAGTATGACTCAAATGGCAGTGCCACAAGTATGTGGTACTATCATTACTATCTTATATCTTTTGGTCCATTCATTTTAGGTGCAAGACCGTTGAAGGTATTATTCAAATAAACAGAGTAACCATTATTCTCCTTAAATGAATAACCGTATTGCGATAAACATAATCCAATCATGTCTATGCTCAACGCAAACACCAAATAACAATTATTTAGGTTTAACACCAATCTCAATGGTAGAGGGAGCAGGCGATGCTTGATCACATCAACCTTGAAAACACTTCCAACACACATCGTCATCTCACCTTTAGCTAGTCTCCGTTTATTCCGTAGCTCTTTTATTCCGAGTTACTAACACTTAGCAACTGAACCGGTATCTTAATACCCTGGTGCTACTAGGAGTTCTAGTGAAGTACACATTAATATAATGTATATCCAATATACTTCTGTCGACCTTGCCAGCCTTCTCATCTACCAAGTATCTAGGGTAGTTCTGCTTCAGTGACTGTTCCCCTCATTTCAGAAGCACTTAGTCTCGGGTTTGGGTTCAACCTTGGGTTTCTTCACTAGAGCAGCAACTTGATTTGTCGCTTCATGAAGTATCCCTTCTTGCCCTTGCCCTTCTTGAAACTAGTGGTTTTACTAACCATCAACAATTGATGCTCCTGTTTGATTTCTACTTTCGCGGTGTTAAAGTCGTGAATAGCTCAAGGATCATCGTATCTATCCCTGATATGTTATAGTTCATCACGAAGCTCTAGTAGCTTGGTGGTAGTGACTTTGGAGAACCATCACTATCTCATCTGGAAGATAGCTCCCACTCGATTCAAGCAATTGTAGTACTCAGACAATCTGAGCACATGCTCAACGATTGAGATTTTCTCCCTTAGTTTGCAGGCTTAAGAAACTTGTCAGAGGTCTCATACCTCTTGACGTGGGCACGAGCTTGAAGTCCCATTTCAGCTCTTGGAACATCTCATATGTTCTGCGACATTTCAAAAATGTCTTTGGTGCCTCAATTCTAAATTGTTTAACATTATGCACTGAACTATCACGTAGTCATCAAAACGTGTATGTCAGATGTTTGCAACATCCACAAACGACGCTCGAGGTTCAGCACACCGAGAGGTGCATTAAGGACATAAGCCTTCTGTGCAGCAATGAGGACAATCCTTAGAATACGGACCTAGTCCACATAATTGCTACTGTCAACTTTCAACTAAATTTTCTCTAGGAACATATCTTAAACAGTAGAACTAAAGCGTAAGCTACGACATAATTTGCAAAGATCTTTTGACTATGTTCATGATAATTAAGCTCATCTGATTATTTAATGAACTCCCACTTAGATAGACATCCCTCTAGTCATCTAAGTGATACATGATCCGAGTCAACTAGGTCGTGTCCAATCATCACGTGAGACGGATTAGTCATCATCGGTGAACATATTCATGTCGATCATATCTGCTATACGACTCGTGTGCGACCTTTCGGTCTCTTGTGTTCCGAGGCCATGTCTGTACATGCTAGGCTCGTCAAGTCAACGTAAGTGTTTTGCATGTGTAAATCTGGCTTACACCCCTTGTATGCAAACGTTAGAATCTATCACACCCGATCATCACATGGTGCTTCGAAACAACGAACCTTCACAACGGTGCACAGTTAGGGGGAACACTTTCTTGAAATTTTATGAGGGATCATCTTATTTATGTTACCGTCGTTCTAAGCAAATAAGATGTAAACATGACAAACATCACATGCAAATCATAGAGTGACATGATATGGCCAATATCATCTCGCGCCTTTGATCTTCATCTTTGAGGCGCGGCATGATCACCTTCGTCACCGGCATGACACCATGATCTCCATCATCATTATCTCCATCATCGTGTCTTCATGAAGTTGTTTTGCCAACTATTACTTCTACTACTATGGCTAACGGTTAGCAATAAAGTAAAGTAATTACATGGCGTTTTCATTGACACGCAGGTCATACACTAAATTAAGACAACTCTTATGGCTCCTGCCGGTTGTCATACTCATCGACATGCAAGTCGTGATTCCTATTACAAGAACATGATCAATCTCATACATCACATATATCATTCATCACATTCTTTTGGCCATATCACATCACATAGCATACCACGCAAAAACAAGTTAGACGTCCTCTAATTGTTGTTGCATGTTTTAGGTGGCTGCTATGGGTTTCTAGCAAGAAAGTTTCTTACCTACGCAAAAGCCACAACGGTGATATGCCAATTGCTATTCACCCTTCATAAGGACCCTTTTCATCGAATCCGATCCGACAAAAGTGGGAGAGACTGGCACCCGCTAGCCACCTTATGCAACAAGTGCATGTCACTCGGTGGAACCTGTCTCACGTAAGCGTACGTGTAAGGTCGGTCCGGGTCGCTTCATCCCATGATGCCGCCAAATCAAGATAAGACTAGTAACGGTAAGCATATTGAACAAACCAACGCCCACAACTACTTGTGTTCTACTCGTGCATAGAATCTATGCAATAGACCTAGCTCATGATGCCACTGTTGGGGAACGTAGCAAAAATTCAAAATTTTCTACGCATCACCAAGATCAATCTATGGAGATTCTAGCAACAAGAGAGGGAGAGGATGAGTGTATCTTCATACCCTTGAAGATCGCGATGCGGAAGCGTTGCAAGAAGGCGGATGAAGGAGTTGTACTCGCGGCGATTCAAATCACGGAAGATCCGATCTAGCGCCGAACAGACGGCGCCTCCGCGTTCAACACACGTACAGCTCGGGGACGTCTCCTCCTTCTTGATCCAGCAAGGGGAGAGGAGAATTTGAGGGAGAACTCCGACAGCACGACGGCATGGTGGTGATGGAGCTCGTGGTTTTAGGGCAGAGCTTCGCTAAGCACTACAGAGGAGGAGGAAGTGTTGGAGGAAGGAGGGGCTGCGCCAGGGGAAGGGGGTGGGAGGGCAGGAGGAAGTGTTGGAGGAAGGGGGGGCTGCCCCAGGGGAAGGGGGTGTGGCTGCCCTCCCACCCCCTCACTATATATAGGGGGAAGGGGAGAGGGGGCCGGCCCCTCTAGATGGATCTAGAGGAGGGGGCGGCGGCCAGGGGAAACCCTAGATGGGTTTGGGCGCCCCCACCCCCTAGGAAACTTCACCCCAAGCCGGGAGGGGAGGATACCCTAGGGGTGGCGCCCCTACCTCTCCAGGTTACGTGAGATGGGGTGGGAGGAGCGCTCAGCCCCTTAGTGGGCTGATGTGCCCCCTCCCTTTGGCCCATAAGGCCCCCCAACACTTGCCGGGGCCTCCGAAACCCCTTTCGGACACGCTGGTCATCACCTGGTACCCCCGGAACAACTCCGGACTCTAATACCCTTCGTCCAATATACCGATCTTCACCTCCGAACCATTCCGGAGCTCCTCATCACGTCCGAGATCTCATCCGGGACTCCAAACAACCTTCGGTAACCACATACTATTTCCCATAACAACACTAGCGTCACCGAACCTTAAGTGTGTAGACCCTACGGGTTCGGGAACCATGCAGACATGACTGAGACATCTCTCTGGCCAATAACCAACAGCGGGATCTGGATACCCATGTTGGCTCCCACATGTTCCACGATGATCTCATCGGATGAACCACGATGTCAAGGATTTAAGCAATCCCGTATACAATTCCCTTTGTCAATCGGTACGTTACTTGCCCGAGATTCGATCGTCGATATCCAAATACCTCGTTCAATCTCGTTACCGTCAAGTCACTTTACTCGTTTCGTAATGCAGGATCCCGTGATTAACTACTTAGTCACATTGAGCTCATTATGATGATGCATTACCGAGTGGGCCCAGAGATACCTCTCCGTCATACGGAGTGACAAATCACAGTGTCGATTCGTGCCAACCCAACAGACACTTTCGGAGATACCTGTAGTGCACCTTTATAGCCACCCAGTTTCGTTGTGACGTTTGGTACACCCAAAGCATTCCTACGGTATCCGGGAGTTGCACAATCTCATGGTCTAAGGAAATGATACTTGACATTAGAAAAGCTCTTAGCAAATGAACTATACGATCTTGTGCTATGCTTATGATTGGGTCTTGCCCATCACATCATTCTCCTAATGATGTGATCCCGTTATGAATGACATCCTATGTCCATGGTCAGGAAACCATAACCATCTATTGATCAACGAGCTAGTCAACTAGAGGCTCACTAGGGACATGTTGTGGTCTACATATTCACACATGTATTACGATTTCCAGTTAATACAATTATAGCATGAACAATAGACAACTATCATGAACAAGTAAATATAATAATAACCATTTTATTATTGCCTCTAGGGCATATTTCCAATAGTCTCCCACTTGCACTAGAGGAAATAATCTAGTTCACATCATTATGTGATTGTATTGAATCCAACACCCATGGTGTTTGATCATATCTCGCTTGTTAGACAGGTTTATTAGTCAACGGGTCTGAACCTTTCAGATCCGTGTGTGCTTTATAAATATCTATGTCATCTTGTAGATGCAGCTACCAGGCGCTACTTGGAGCTATTCCAAATAACTGCTCTACTATACGAATCCGGTTTACTACTCAGAGTCATCCGGATTAGTGTCAAAGTTTGCATTGACGTAAACCTTTACGATGAACTCTTTTACCACCTCCATAATCGAGAAAATTCCTTAGTCCACTAGTTACTAAGGTTAAGTTTGACCGCTGTCATGTGATCCATTCCTGGATCACTCTTGTACCCCTTGACTGACTCATGGCAAGGCACACTTCAGGTGCGGTACTCAGCATAGCATACTGTAGAGCCTACGTCTAAGCGTAGGGGACGACCTTCGTCCTTTCTCTCTCTTCTACCATGGTCAGATCTTGAGTCTTACTCAATTATCACACCTTATAACACAACCAAGAACTCCTTCTTTGCTGATCTATTTGAACTCCTTCAAAATCTTGTCACGGTATGTATTCATTTGAAAGTACTATTAAGAGTTTTTGATCTATCCTTATAGATCTTGATGCTCAATGTTCAAGTAGCTTAATCCAGGTTTGAAAAACACCTTTCAAATAACCCTATATGCTTTCCAGAAATTCTACAACATTTCTGATCAACAATATGTTAACAACATATACTTATCAGAAATTCTATAGTGCTCCCACTCACTTCTTTGGAAATACAAGTTTCTCATAAACTTTGTATAAACCCAAAATCTTTGATCATCTCATCAAAGCATATATTCCAACTCCGAGATGCTTACTCCAGTCCTTAGAAGGATTGCTGGAGCTTTGCATACTTATTAGCATCTTTTAGGATTGACAAAACCTTCTGGTTGTATCACATGCAACCTTTCCTCAAGAAAATTGTCGAGGAAACATTGTTTTAACATCCTATCTGCAACATTTCATAAATAATGCAGTAACTGCTAATATAATTTCAACAGACTCTTAGCATCGCTACGAGTGAGAAAGTCTCATCGTAGTCAACTCCTTGAACTTGTCAGAAAACATGTTAGCGACAAGTCGAGCTTTCTTAATGGTGACACTTACCATAATTGTCCGTCTTCCCTTTTAAAATCCATCCGTACCCAACAGCCTTACGACCATCAAGTAGTTCTCCCAAAGTCTACACTTTGTTTTATACATGGATCCTCTCTCGGATTTTATGGCCTCGAGCCATTTGTCAGAATCCGGGCCCTTCATCGCTTCTCCATAGCTCATAGGTTCATTGTTGTATAGCAACATGACCTCCAACATAGGATTACGTACCACTCTGAAGTAGTACGCATCCTTGTCGACCTACGAGGTTTGGTAGTGACTTGATCCGAAGTTTCATGATCAATATCATCAACTTCCACTTCAATTGGTGTAGGCACCACAGGAACAACTTCCTGTGTCCTGCTACACACTAGTTGAAGTGATGGTTCAATAACCTCATCAAGTCCCCACCATCCTCCCACTCAATTCTTTCGAGAGAAACTTTTCCTCAAGAAAGGACCCGATTCCAGAAACAATCCCTTTTTCTTTCGGATCTGAGACAGGAGGTATACCCAACTGTTTTGGGTGTCCTATGAAGATGCATTATCCGTTTTGGGTTCGAGCTTATCAGCCTAAAACTTTTTCACATAAGCGTCGCATCCCCAAACTTTTAAGAAACGACAGCTTAGGTTTCTCTAAACCATAGTTCATGTGGTGTCGTCTCAATGGAATTGCGTGGTGCCCTATTTAAAGTGAATGCGGTTGTCTCTAATGCCTAACCCATAAATGATAGTGGTAATTCGATAAGAGACATCATGGTATGCACCATATCCAATAGGGTGCATTTATGATGTTCGGACACACCATCACACTATGGTGTTCCAGGAGGTATTAGTTATGAAACAATTTCCACAAGGTCTTAATCGTGTACCAAACACGTAACTCAGATATTCATCTCTATGATCATATCATAGACATTTTATCCTCTTCCCACGATGATCTTCAACTTCACTCTGAAATTGCTTGAACCTTTCAATAATTCAGACTCGTGTTTCATCAAGTAAATATACTCAGAATCTACTCAAATCATCTGTGAAGTAAGAGCATAACGATATTCACTGCGTGCCTCAGCACTCATTGGATTGCACACATCAAATGTATTACTTCCAACAAGTTGCTCTCTTGTTTCATCTCACTGAAAAACGAGTCCTTTCAGTCATCTTGCCCATGTGGTATGATTTGCATGTCTCAAGTGATTGAAAATCAAGTGAGTCCAAACGATCCATCTGTATGGAGTTTCTTCATGCATATATACCAATAATGGTTCGCATGTCTCAAACTTTTCAAAACGAGTGAGTCCAAAGATCCATCAACATGGAGCTTCTTCATGTGTTTTATACCAGTATGACTCAAATGGCAGTGCCACAAGTATGTGGTACTATCATTACTATCTTATATCTTTTGGTCCATTCATTTTAGGTGCAAGACCGTTGAAGGTATTATTCAAATAAACAAAGTAACCATTATTCTCCTTAAATGAATAACCGTATTGCAATAAACATAATCCAATCATGTCTATGCTCAACGCAAACACCAAATAACAATTATTTAGGTTTAACACCAATCTCGATGGTAGAGGGAGCAGGCGATGCTTGATCGCCATGGTTGGGGCGAAGGAGTTATTCTTTGTCTGTATGTTGATGACATACTGATCTTTGGAACCAAACTTGATCTAATCAAGGAGGTTAACAATTTCTTATCTCGCTATTTTGAGAAGAAGGATCTAGGAGTAGCTGATGTTATCTTAAATATCAAGCTATTGAGAGATGAGAATGGTGGGATCACGTTGCTTCAGTCTCACTATGTGGAAAAGATCTTGAGTCGTTTTGGGTATAGCGAGTGCACGCCTTCTCCAACTCCATATGATGCTAGTGTGTTGCTTCGAAAGAATCGACTGATTGCTAGAGATCACCTGAGGTATTCTCAGATTATTGGCGAGTGCCACGAGGCCTGACATCTCTTTTGCTGTGAGCAGGCTTAGTCGGTTTGTGTCAAAACCGGGAGATGATCATTGGCATGCACTTGAGAGAGTTATGCGCTACTTCAAAGGCACTGCAAGCTATGGGATTCACTACACCGGGTATCCAAGGGTACTGGAGGGTTATAGTGACTCAAACTGGATATCTGATGCTGATGAGATTAAGGCCACAAGTGGTTATGTTTTTACACTTGGTGGTGGCGCTGTTTCCTGGAAGTCTTGCAAGCAGACCATCTTAACGAGGTCAACTATGGAAGCATAACTCACAACATTAGACACTATCACTGTTGAAGCAGAGTGGCTTTGTGAGCTCTTGATGGACTTACATATGGTTGAAAAACCAATACCCCCTATCCTGATGAACTGTGATAATCAAACTGTGATCGTCAAGATAAACAGTTCTAAGGATAATATGAAGTCCTCAAGGCATGTGAAGAGGAGACTAAAATCTGTTAGAAAATTGAGGAACTCTGGAGTTATTATGTTGGATTATATCCAAACATCAAAAAACTTGGCAGATCCCTTCACAAAGGGTTTATCACGTAATGTGATAGATAATACATCGATGAAGATGGGTTTGAGACCCACCGCATGAGTTGTCCATAGTGGTAACCCACTCTATGTGACCGGAGATCCCGTGAAGTAGAAGTGGGAGACAAGCTATTGGTCAGCTGAGAGGAGAGTATCCCTATTTCAATTATCCCACTCCGTGAAGATGCAATACTCTCCTGATCTCATGGCAGGTTGATAGTTATCTTAATGTGTTCCAAGTGGCTTATTTGAGTAAGCAGAGATGTTGTCCTGCAGAGCATCTCCTGAGGAACACACCTATATGAATTTGACTATTAATGTTGCAGTCTGTGAGAATTGGGTGTTCTCTAATAAATTCATGAAAGGCCCTGGGGTATGACGTATACGCTCCACCCGTGGGGAAGCCTTGCGGCAGCCCAGTATCGGTCAAGAATTTGTGTGAAACTAGTGTCGCAGAAAACTTGTAGTTCAAGGCATAGTCCAGTATTCAAGTTGTGATCTAGTCTACCATAAACCTCTAAGTGGAAGTTCAACTTTATAGTCTCCACTAAGCACCGGTATATAAACAATGTTTTGGAACTAACTGTTGAGATGTGCCAATGGGACTTTGTGGGGGGTTGTTGGAATTGTCTAGTGGGCCTTTGGCCCAAAGCCCAACTAAAATTTTGAAATTCTCTTGGCCCATTCATGCACACATCTGAGTGGTGTGAGTTAGACTAAAGTTTAGTCCCACCCTGGAAGTTGAGAGATACTTGCACCTATTTATAAGGTGAGCTCTTCTACCACTTGTATGAGCATGAGAAGAGGAGACCTACACGTGCGCTCCTCGCTCGCCTCGCCACGCCATGCCACGCCTCGTCATGACGCGCCGCGGGTTGCGGGAATGAGCCGAGCTGAGGACAGAGCTACGCACATTGTCTATATTTTAGCTGCTTGGGAAAAATTAATGAGTCATTAATTAATAATTAGCGGACGCGTTAATTACTAAACCGTTTCCGATTCTTTTGGATCACGACGACCCGGACGTGGGGCTTACTCCCACGACCTACCCGACCCGCTCTATATAGTCAGGCAGACGTCTATCCTAGCCGCTGCCGTATCACATGGTTTTGCATCACCGTTCCAGATCATTGCTCCACCACGCAAGTCTTCTCCATCCCTCCTTTCGGCGTGCACCGCATGCAAGAAGGGACAACAGACCTCCAGAACCCCGCTTCTCGTGATCCTGCACAGGAGAGGAGCGATCGGGTTTTTGGGGAGTGCACTCGCGCGACTGCTGGCATCAATGACTTCTTCCCCGACCTCGGCAACCTCTTCCTCAACGACATGGGCGACAACATCAACGCTGGCGGTCCTGCTCTCGCTGCACTGTATGTGATCTTGTCCTCCTTGTTCGAGATTGTGCTAGAATTCTTAGTTCTAGTCTGTGCCCTAGGTTTGATCTCTTCATCTACTATGCTAGTCCACATGATTAGTTTAATCTTTGTTATAGCCGTCATGATTTATTTTGTGCTTATTCGAATTAAATCTCGGAGTAACTTGTTCATATTTCAACACAAACGCCAAGATTTTTTTATCCAAGTTCATCTCCAGCAATGCGTCAATAGGTCTTTCAGCGTCTTCAATTCCCTAGCAATCAGCAGGGAGCAGTTTCTGGTCAGCAAGATAACTTCAGTCAAGGGCGGGATCTTTGGAGAACAAAATTTTTGAAAGAGGTGTTCTTGGGCCTGGCCTGCTCGCTAACTCTGTAGCTAGCGGCTCTTGCTCAAGATGTCTTTCGGAGGCCCATGTGAGAGCCCAAATGCACAAACCGTATCAAATGTTGGGCCTGCAAAGGATGAGGGCACATTGGGGCGACCTGCTCTGTGGCCAAAAATAATAATCAATTGGTCGATCGCGCTCCTAATTTGACAGTAGCCTATGATAATAGGATTTTTGTTGCGAAGATTCAGCTGAATCGTTAGCCGGACAAACAAAGGGATACCCCATCGGTCAGCCGCCCAGCGACGCTCGTACTTCCTCTGCTTCCTAGTCCAGCACCACCTTGCCCCCTCTGCCACCCCGCCCCCCTACTCTACCACTCCAAGCCTCAGTCCCCGAGGATTATTGCTGGAGTGACCTCTCCATGGCCAACTTCCCCATCGATCTTGTGTCGTTCCTCCCTCAAAATCATCATGCAGTGGAAGTTGATGGAAGACCTGCTAGGGTCTGTGTCGTATGTGGCCACATCCATCTGAGAAATGGAACCCTGATGATTGCAACAATTCTTCAAATGCCTGAAGGACTTGTGCACTTCGCCAATGTAAGAGAAATCATCTATGAGTTTCCTCTATCACTACTACAGGACTGCTAATGCGACACTACAATCAGAGACCCTTCGACGAAATTGTGTGCGATGCATTAATCGCAAATGATGATGTAGAAAAAACATCAAAAAGATGCAAAACGTTTGCGATGACGGATACATCAAATACGGTTCCGATTTTAGTTGCGTGTGCGATGCGGGGCATATGGTCAATGAACTGTTTTTAACGAGGCAGAATAATAGAAACGGGTAGCCAGATGAAGGCGTGTGCAATATACGACATACAGTTCACTCGGATAAACTGTTTGTGATGAGGCAGAACAACAAAAACGGGTAGCCAGATGAAGGTGTGCGCGATATACGACATACAGTTCACTCGGATGAACTGTTTGTGATTAGGTAACACAATAAACGGTCAGCCAGATCAAGATGTGTGCGATATATGGCATACGGTTCACTTGGATGAACTCTTTTCGATTAGGCAACACAACAGAAATGGTTCAGCCAGATCAAAGTGTGTGCAATGGAGGGCATACAGTTCATTCCGACAAACTGTTTGCGTCGAGCCAAGAGAACATAATTGTTTCCTGTAAACAAGATGTGTGTGATACGCGGCAAACATCCAATTACATAGGTGGCTAGTACACACATGACATTTCCACACACCAAAGTAAACAATTACATGCATAATTAATTAGGATAAACGATCATCTAATCATCGTCTACTTGTGATGCTTGCCGCCACCGCTCTAGTAGGATAAATGGAACAATATTCTTTACTACAAATAGTGTGCTCTGTTGGTCACACAATTATATGGATCATAGCCTTGGGTGAGCAATGTGCATGCACGCGTCGTGCTAGCTCGATGCCCTTATTACTAAGTTTCCATTATTGATGGCATTTTATGAACACGCCACCATTTCCCGCCATTTTCTCACCGGTTTCCCGCCGCCACCCAGCAATATTGTGCATAAACCTAAGCGGTGCGTGATGCACGGAGGCAACAAGCGCAGCCTGTAGCACATCCACCTTTTTCAAGCATGCCAACCCACCAAAGCGTTGCCTCTGCTATCAACCTCCTCGACGAGGAAAACAAGAAAGTGCCATGACCCGTTGAGGCCAAGGTGCTCCCCGGCAACGCGATGGATGACACCGTGATGCGCGTCATCGCCAGGGTTGAGCAGACCCTTGGCGCATGGCGCTTCAGCACCACGGATCAAGATAGTCATGTCAGTGTCGAGAAGCTGCAACTCGCCTAACAACATGATCGATGGTGCGCCGCAGAGCAAGCTAGGTGCGTCTGCGCCGATAGGTTGCAACTCGCCGCATAGCGAGACCGTTGGAGCACCGCAGAGCGAGAGGCGTGGCACGCCGCACAGCAAGAGCGGAGCCATCGGCGCTTGCCTGCTGTCGACAGGGCGTCGCAGCTGGGTACACGTCCCGTCAGTACCCCCATTCCTCGCCAGGAGTGGGTAGAGGCCGTCTACGACGTACTTGCACTAGAGGTCGGCCGCGCCGTACTTGCACCGGACACCCGCCGTGCCGTTCGCATGGGTCGCGCCGTTCGCCTTGTCCGCGGCCCGCTGATGCCAATGTGTTGGTCGCTAGGCTCGACCGCCTCCTTGGCCCAGGTGTCCACCTGGACCCAGTAGAGGATCATGGCCGTCGCATCCTCGAGCTGGTGATCTCTGATGAAATAGACAACTTGGAGCTCGAGATCGCGCTCCAAATGTACCGCGAGCGTGTCGCCCGCTTGGACGAATGCCTGCACGAGTTCAGGCAGAGCCAAGAGCTACCGTAGGCAAGGGCTGCTGGTCATGGTCTCATGGACGCGTTTTATTTTGTTGAGTCGTTTCGACATGGATCGCTATGTATTCGCAGCAATCATAACATTGCTCTGTTTCAATGTGTGTACTCCATTTTCTGTTCTTGTATGCTCTGTTTCAATGTGTGTATATATGCTTTTCATTATGTATATGTGGATGATAATATTTAGATACAAATTAGTATACGAAAACAGATAGAAAATGGAATTCATAATATATATTAATTGTTCATTAGTTCATCACGAAATATATATAATATCATCACATATGCGTGATGATACTTAACTACTAGGTACAATGCATAAAATTGAAAAAGAACCATACTAAAACTAATAATCCCTCTTGGGGGCAGTATTCCGGTAGCCCCTCGCCAGCAGCTCCCTGGTGTATGGTGTCTTCCCAGCGCGGAGGCAATACTCCGCATCCTCCGCCTCACAGCGTTTGACGTACCAATCTGCCTCTTGCTGGTGGATGAGCACGAATGGTCTTGCCATTTCGTTGGGCGCCCATCGGAGCTCCTCGTCAGTGGCACGTTGGAGCTTATCGACCCATCTCCACGTCCACGCTTATCAACTCCAAGGTTAGTACAGACACATATCTACTTGATAGAGAGCACCATCCTCTTCATCCAGAGTTTAAAGATAATGAAGTGGTGATGTATGCTTCACATCCAACTTCAGTTGAGGCCCAAGAGAAGGCTGAGAAGGCAAAAGCAGCCAAAGCAGTAAAGGCAGCTAGTGCATCCAATGCTTCGGTAGTGAATCTCAAGTCAAAGCAAGACCAACTGACATATCTGCTAGAAGCAACTCTGAGGATTGAGCAAAGTCTGGCCAACTTAACCAAGAATCAGGAGAGCCTAGAGCGGATAGTTGAGGACAAAATGTATAATCTTGATGTCAAGGTCACAGAGATACAATCTATTATGGAGAAGTTGAGAGATGACGCTGAAGATGGCAATGAGGACACTACCACTTGGAGATATCGGGTTGTGCCAAGGGCACCCAAATCTTCAGTTGTGCCAGTAGCAGACACGAGGCCTACACACTCTGCACCTGCCGCCACTGGTACAGTGCCACCCCCAGTGTCAACACCACCTGCTCAACAGACATCAGCCGAGGCATTTGCAGAAGCAGTTCTCTCAACGCCGTCTATGCACACCGAAGCAACAAGCCAGAAGACCCCTTCAGGAGCTCCCGGAAATCATGCCTAGAGTGTCGTATAGCACTATACTTTTTTGAGCTTTTTGGTAACTTGTTGCCAAAGGGGGAGAAAATGTATAGATCATAGGCTGAGAGAGAGAGAGAGAGAGTCTCGTTCTTTTGCTTGTTGGTTTTCATTTGCCCAGCTGCTACTTCGTCCATTTGGTTTGTGCTACTTATTGTCTTATGCTCGTAAGATACTCTGTGTGGTCATGTGTTTGATCATACTTTGCTTAATGTGTGATATATGTCTATCTCTATGTTTACTTGTGTATGATCATTCACTTATGTATTTGGCGATGCGTGCATGTTATTTCATTCTTATCATTTTGTGCGCTCCACCAAGATGTATGTGACATGGAAGAGTGACTCATCATCCTAATAAATTGTGCATTTGCATTCAAACGCAAATTTTAAATAATGCACAAATTTAGGGGGAGCTCTTGCTTATCACGTACTTCTCAAAGCGATGATACATTTCATTCATTTTATCATTTGTCGAAGCTTTGATCTATATGTTGTCATCAATTACCAAAAAGGGGGAGATTGAAAGTGCAACTAATCCCCGGGTGGTTTTGGTAATTCATAACAACGTATAGCTCATTAAACTAATATCCATTCAAGGTAAATATTTCAGGAAGTTCAATGAATGGCAGGGCATGGACTAGAGATGTGGACCCCTTAAAATGCTAAGGATAAATATTGGCAAAAGCTCAAGACTCTTCATCTTTATTTTAATGATCCAAGATCACATTGAGTCCATAGGAAAGCCAATACTATTAAAAGGAGATGAGGTGTTGCTTAACGACTTGCTTGCTCAAATTCTTAGTGATATTGCTCCAAAACCCTCAACCACTTTCTCCATCCAAATATGTCAAAATCCTATATATATACTCCAACTCGACCCCACCGATTCTTTCTATCCGGCGCCACTGAGTGAGTTCATATGACATAGCCACAGCCAGAAACCCTAATAGTTCGGTCTCACCGATACAGATCTCGGTCTCACCGAGATGGCCTTGCCAACACTCTGTGACTTGTTGCACTTATTTTTGTCTCATCGAGTTATGCAATCGGTCTCACCGAGTTGGCTTGACCAACTCTCTGTTGCCCTATTGCTTCACTTTGGTCTCACCGAGTTGATGCAATCGGTGCCGCCGAGATGAGGTTTGCCCTAAGACCTAGCACATCGGTCCCATCGAGTTGTTCCAGTCGGTCCCACCGAGATTCCTAACGTTCACATTTTTGAACAGATCGGTGCCACCGAGTTTAACCATTCGGTCCTACCGAGATGAGTCAAATGTGTGTAACGGTTGGATTTTGTGTGGAGGCTATATATACCTCTCCACCCCCTTTTCCATTTGTGAGAGATCCATCAGAACGTGCCTACACTTCCATCATACATTTTCTACGAGAGAACCACCTACTCATGTGTTGAGATCAAGATATTCCAATCCTACCATAAGAATCTTGATTTCTAGCCTTCCCCAAGTTGCTTTCCACTCAAATCATCTTTCCACCATGGCCAAATCAGAGAGAGAGAGAGAGAGAGAGAGAGAGAGAGTTGAGTGTTGGGGAGACTATCATTTGAAGCACTGGAGCAAGGAGTTCATCATCAACACACCGTCTATTACCTTTTTGAGAGTGGTGTCTCCTATATTAGTTAGGTGTCGCTTGGGAGCCTCCGTCAAGATGTGGAGTTGAACCAAGAAGTTTGTAAAGGCAAGGAGATCGCCTACTTCGTGAAGATCTACCTGAGTGAGGCAAGTCCTTCGTGGGCGATGGCCATGGTGGGATAGACAAGGTTGCTTCTTCGTGGACCCTTCATGGGTGGAGCCCTCCGCGGACTCGCGCAACTGTTATCTTTCGTGGGTTGAATTCTCCATCAACATGGACGTAAAATAGCACCACCTATCGGAACCACGCCAAAAATCTCCGTGTCTCCGTTGCGTTTGCCTTCTCCAAACCCTTCCCTTTACCTTCATATGCAATGTTTTACTTTCTGCTGCTATACTCTTAGAATTTCATGTGTAGGTTGATTGCTTAACTTGTGCTAATTGCTAAAATCTGCCCAACTAAAATTGGGAAAATGATAGATTTTTATTTGGTAAAGTAGTCTAATCACCCTCCTTCTAGACATACTTTTGATCCTACACTAACTATTGGTAAAGAGCCTCAATCTCCCCATCATTGAGTTCCACCCTGGCACTTTCCTCACTTCCCATGAAGCTATATCTGGCGTGTCGACCATGGAACATCCTAGACCTAGGTTGCCTGCCACTAGCATAAAGGCACCATGGCTGGTCGTTGGATGTCCGCAGACTCACCCATCTCCTCATCCTAGTGTTCAAGCTCATCTGTGCCACCTTTGCGGATGCCAGCGAGATCTTTAATGCTGGTGATCAAGTGGGTGGGTCAAAAAAATTGACCTATTGTGTCTGGCATGACGCCAATCCCTGGAGAACCAGCTCACCGTGGGAATCCGTGACTACTTCAGATTCCGGAATCTGACGATCCGACCTGGAGAGTAGTCCTTAACCTGGACGATCTAGCCGCTCGAGTCGGCGACGAGAGTGACAACGCCTAAGACTAACATCTGACCCGTCGCGTAGATTATGCAGACCTTCGGTAGAGTATCTCGACGTGGTGATTAGGTTGGGGGGGGGGGGGGGACAAGAGACGATTTTACCAATGTTCAGGCCACCTGATAGAGGTAAAACCCTACTCCTACTCTATTATATTGCAATCGGAGTGTATAAAATACATGTATAAACCAAAGAATTGCATGATTATGTAACGACTAGCTCGACCCCTACTAATATAAGATACAGGAGCCCCTAGGGTTACCAACCTAGTCGACTACGTCGGTGGAGGGGGAGGGTCCTTCGTGGCTCTAGCTTCCTTGTCTTGTAAAAGACTTCCAGAGTCTTCCCCTACGAGGCCCATGGGCTGGACTGATGGCCCAGGGCGAAGCTGGCCTGGGGGCCTCGGGACGGCCTACTTGGGCCGACAACTGATAAGATGTGGCATCCCTGAGGTGTAACACTGTCACAAACTAACAACGTTTTTGTTCCTTTCTGCATTACTGCATTACTCGATGGAGTTGTGGTACTAGTTGTTGGGGGCGCTATTGTAGGCCGCTTAAGAGGAAGTTGTGTGCATGTTTTCCATCTTAAAAAAAACGATAAAAAAACTACCTTCACCTCGATTTTTTTAGGAAATCTCGGATAACATAGACAAACACATCCATCTCAAATAAAAAAAAGCCTAGAAAAGTTTTTATCAAAAAAAAAGGCTCACTTCCCTGTTCAAAATATAATCTCCAAAAAATATATCACCGTGGCCAACCAGCATGCGCCACGTGACATAGCTGGCTGGCCGCTCTTTCACTGTGCCTTATTGGGTTTGGCAATTTAGTAAAAACGGATAAGTGGAAAAGAAAATGGAACTGGATTAGTGCCTGGCTTGTCGTGTGACCGGGAATCTTTGCTGCCGTGAGACACAAGGAAAAAGGGATGCATCGATTGGAGGGAGCATGGCATGGTGCTAATCATGCCCTCGCAGAATCCACGACCTTTTGCGTTGCCACACGACACGACAAACAAAAGTGATCAACAGTGCGCCTAGTGTCTAGGGCTACCTCACGGTTTAAATAGTTTCTGTTTCTGAAATTCCATGGTTGCTTCATCGAACATGAAAAACAAAGATGGAACATGGAATGTTTAGGCCCGGCCCTGCCCCTGCCACGTGATTCCAGTTGTTTCTGGATGGAAGTGCCAATCTCCCCCAAATCTCTCGGCTGTCCCGACTTGCACGTTGGTCATCTCCATCATCTCCTCCACCAGGGACGACAGACCTTTCGGTCTCGAACATGCAAGAACTTGTCGACGGACATTGAAACATATGGATTCTTGCGGGTGTGGGTTTAGGACTTACGAGTGGCCATTTGCTGCTGTGTGGGTTGTGGACCACGGGGAGGGAACAAGACCCGCAAGAAAAGGCCAAAAACACAGTAGCCAACGGTGGTTGATATTATACACTACGTATAACAAGAAACACACCGATTACCATTTACCGTCCCCTCACTTTCTCTGTCCAAAGATCTTCTCCTCTTATCTATTTTTTCTGAAAAACTTCTAAACTATTCATCTTCAATTATATCAGTACAACAAACACCAAAAATAATAAAAATTACAAACAAATCCACTATCTAACGACAAGTACAAGCACTGAAGCAAGCTGAAAGTATGTCGTCATCATCACCCAGTTGTCAATTAGTTTGGAGAGGGACAAGGTGAATCAAAATCAAGAGCCTATCAATCAACAGAAATGAAAAAGTAGCTGCCTATCGGTCGCTAGCCCATCCCTTCCTTCTCTCCTCCCAAGCGAACAAGAGATTAGGGTTCCTGCCTTCTGTCCGCGGTGCCGCCGATCTAACTCGTCTCATGTGGCCTAAGGTCATGGGCGTGCAGTGGATCCCGACCATTGCCGATTACCATTTACCGTCCCCTCACTTTCTCTGTCCAAAGATCTTCTCCTCTTATCTTTGTTTTGCGGTAAAGCTTCCGATCCATTCATCTTCAATCATAGCAGTACAATGAACATAAAAAATAATAAAAGTTACATACAGATTCGTAGACCATCTAGCGACGACTACAAACGCTAAAGCAAGCAGAAAGTGTGTGGTCGTCATCATCCCAGTTGTCAATTAGTTGGAGGAAAGGTACGGAGAGAATCAAACTCAAGAGCCTATCAATCAAAAGAAATTGAAAAATAGTTGCCTATCGGTCGCTAACCTACCCCTTCCTTCTCTCATCCCAAGCGGACAAGAGATTAGGGCGTCGGCGGCGCCGTTTGTCTAACTCGTCTCCTGTGGCCTAAGGGCCATGGGCATGCAGTGGATCCCGGCCATTGTCATCCCAAGGGCTCGGTTGTTAGATGGTTTTTTTGATTTTGATAGAATTTGTGTTCTGCCAGAAAGGCGAGACCACGACGGCTTTTTAAAAATGGAATAAGGTTTATCATGTCTAGCCCCATCACGGTGATGCTTCTAGCATCGCCGGATGCCTGTGGAGGTGTGTCTCGCAGGATTCAGTTGATAGCGATCTTTGGTGGATCGGCTCGTAACAATAAGTTAGATGAATAGATTGGAAGGTTTAGTAAAGAAAAAAGAAAATAATAATAAACAAAGGGGAGTACAATGCAGCCAAAGTGGATTCTGGGCCTGACGGGCCTGGGCCCACAGCCTGGCTGCCTTCCTCCTTTCCCGTCTTCCCTTTCCGTTTGGTGTCCTTTTCTCCATAGGAAGTTGTGAAGCCCACCCAAATCCACACCACAGCAGTACTCCTAGTACACCGAGCCAAAGAAGAGAATGTTCTTGGATCCCCTTCCCTGCCTGCCACAACATTCCTACTCCCCCACCCTTCCAGTCCTCATCATAAACAAACAAACCAACAAACCTTCCTCCTCCTCCGGCGGCACCACTGGTCATCGACCTCTCTTCCTCATCTTCTTCTTCCGGGACGGTCTATTCCTTCGTTGAGTCGGGATCTTGGGCGGGAGAATCCAGGAGTAATTCGGCCGGTGGGTTTAGTTAGGTACCACAATAATCCAAAGGTCCGCCGGCCCTTCTTTTCCACGTCTCCAGAGGTCGCCGGAATCTCTCCTCTTCTCCTCACCCAGTGGATGTGCAATCTCGTGTCGGCTCTCCGCGTAATCTGGACGCTCTTCGCCTTCCACATCGCAGCAACGTCTCGCGGGATTTTGGGCTAGATTGAGGTTTTGCGTGCGTGTGCCTGTGTGGGGAAAGTGCTTTCCTTTTCTCTCTTTTTTTTTCCCCTTGGTTCCGCGAGGATTTGGTTCTGGTGTGTGCGGGGGGCCGGAATCTCTCTCTGCCTTTGATCCCAAGCAACCGGCCGCCTCGTTCATGTAGTGCGGCATCCATTGGAACCTGGGACTCCTAACATGGCCTGCCTCAAGCTGGGATCAAGGGCTGATGTGTTCAGGAAGCAGGGCCAAGACTGGTATGAACAGCCTCTCTCTCTTTCTTCATTTCCCCCAACATGATCCTCTGCCATGTCTAACCTGCACATTTCCTCATGGTTGCAAATCACAATTTTAACATCTTATTAAAGTTGCTTCACCTTTTAACCCGTGCGACGTTTTCATTACTTGCCCTATTTGCTGCCATAATTACCACCGTAGACATTGGAGTGTTTGTCTGTGTGATGTTGGGCACGATAGGAAATGTACCTGCCATTACTTCTTTCAGGAATTGCAAAAATAATTGAATAGGTGCCATATGTGTGTACTAGAAGCTCCCATGCATCATCCATGGCCCAACCTCTTCCTGTTGGCTTCATCTGGGGTACTGATTATAATATGCTAACCAACTCCTTCTGGATGGAAGGCTCTAATCAAAACATCGAGCCCAGGCCAGCTAGGAAAACTACAATCGATTTTTGTTTTTTAGCTGGCGCAACTTTCTGGGAGGACTCCCTACCAGTTATCCCAAGACAGCCTGTTAATCAATATATTTGTGCTAAGACTGTCATTTCGATGCATTCGATGCTCATACCGTTTGGAAGACTTCATCTGTTCCTGGAAAATGGAACCTACCTTTTATAGTACCATTTTTGGGAGTTAGAAAAATGGAACCTACCTTTTATAGTACCCTTTTTGGGAGTTATTGAGATCAAGGCAGTGGTGGGTAAATGGAGTGGTCACAGTGCAAAATGCCTGTCCTGGATTAGCATTTATTCCCCCCTTCCATGAGAAATATTGTCTCGCTATCGCCTGACTTTTGGGCCCGGTCGTTCTTATGTTCAGTACTTGCTGGAGCTGCACATGTTGGGCACTAAATGTGCCATATTGATTCCTCCAAATTCTGTTCTCTCGTCACAATCACACCGAGCATTACTCCGTTAAATACCGGTCCTGGAATATGTAATAAACTGCTACAAATCTGAAACTTGAGATTTTTTTTTTGGTTACGGTTAGAAGGCTTATAGCTAATATCTCTTATGTGATCTCTTGTATCCTATTTAAGTGCAATCTTTTTTTAGAACCATCTTTATTAGGCACATCACTTGATCAACACTTCTAAATACATCTAAACTGTATTTAGAAGAGAGAGAAACAATTGTGACGTATGAACTTTGATTATTATTTTCAATTCTGACCATGGATATTTAAGTGCATGTTCTGTGTGCATACAGTCTAGAAGTTAGGAAGTCAAGCACGTTAATGTGCCTGGAGCTGGTCGTGATCAATGTCCAAGATATCGGTAACTAGTACCATATCAGTCGGGTGCTGAGTAGGGACAAATAGGCAAATTTTCCAGTTAATTGGCCGATAAATCAGTTAATTGGCTATTCGGTGACCCACCGAGTAGCGATTAACTGACCGAGATGCTGCATTAACTAGCCAATATTTGGAACAATATTCATGATAACACATGGCCTTTTTATCCCTAAAATTTTCCATCTTAATGAGACAAGCTAGGGCTGATGTAAGATGTTGATATTCAGATGGATTATGCAGTGCATTAAGTTTAGTTCACTCCGTTGATGAGCTCAAAGAGCACCAATGTATACCATGTTTTTCCAAGAAGCAAAAATGCTGGAACATGTAGGAACAATTACATGTTGAAATAGTAGAAAAGATTGGTCGGGCGCGCACGTAGTCTCGGCTGAAGCCAATGCGGCTTTGGTTGCTCCCTTTAGCGAGGACGAGGTCCTCGCTGCCATTAAGGGGATGAACCCCTCCTCGGCCCCGGGACCTGACGGTCTACCAGTGTCTTTCTTCAAGACGTTCTGGCCTACCATCAAGCTTGAGGTCATGGCTCTCTTTGAGGAATTCTACTCGGGCTCCATGGACCCGGGGCGCCTAAATTATGGGGTTGTGACCCTCATCCCCAAGGTCCCAGGCGCCTCCGATATTCGCCAATTCCGCCCCATCACAGTGATTAATGTGATTTTTCGGATCCTGGCTAGAGGGTACGCCAATAGGGTGACCCTCCTTGCGGACTCAATTACCCACCCGAACCAATCCGCCTTCATTCAAGGCCGATTTATCCTGGATGGGGTGTTGGTGTTCCACGAAGTCCTCCACGAGGTCCGCCTGAAGCGCCATAGGGCGGTCTTTCTTAAGCTGGACTTCCACAAAGCCTACAACACGGTGCACTGGCCGTTCCTGAGGGAGGTCCTGCTCCGCAAGGGCTTCGATGACCGTTGGGTGACCCGCGTCATGCAGCTCGTCTCCTGTGGTCGGACTGCGGTGAACATCAACGGCGACATTGGGCCCTTCTTCCCTACCCTTTGCGGGGTTCGGCAGGGAGATCCCTTCTCGCCGTTCTTGTTCAACATGGTCGTGGATGCCCTGGCCGCCATCTTGGATAAGGCCAAGGCTGCTGGGCATATTCGAGGCCTTGTCCCGCACCTTGTTGGAGGGGGAGGTGTTTCCCTTCTCCAATACGCGGATGACACCATTATTATGGTCGAGGGTTCCGCCCTAGAGATCTCCAACCTGAAGTTCCTTCTCTTGTGCTTCCAGCAAATGTCGGGCCTCACCATCAACTTTGATAAGAGCGAAGTGATGGTACTCGGTTACCCCTCAGAGGAAGCACAGTCCATTGCCGACCGACTTAACTGTCGGCTGGGTTCTTTCCCCACGACCTATCTGGGGATCCCCATTAGTGACTCGCGCCTCACCGTGGCGGACCTTCGCCCCACGGTGACCCGTATGCAACATCGCGTCGAGCCCTGGAAAGGGCGTTGGCTGTCTAAGGCGGCGCGCGTGATCCTTATCAACTCATCACTAGCTAGCCTCCTGTGGTTCCTCATGAGCTTTTATAGCCTTCATGAAACGCTCCATCAGGAGGTCGCCAAATACCAGTCCAGATTCTTCTGGGCTGGGGAGGAGGGCAAGTAGAAATACCACATGGTCAGCTGGCCAGATATCTGCAAACCCAAGGACCAGGGCGGTCTTGGGATTCTGTCCTCTCGGCGCATGAACATCGCCCTCCTGACCCACTGGCTCTGGCGCATTGCCAATGGGGATGGAGGCCTCTGGCTCACTATCATCCAGAACAAGTACCTGCGTGGACAGCCTCTCGCGTTCTGCCAACGCTCTGGCGGTTCCCAGTTTTGGCAGGCCGTCGTCCAGCTGCTGCCGGTCTTGCGTATAGGCACATCCATCTCGGTGGGCACTGGAGCCTCGACCTTGTTCTGGCTGGATAGATGGCTTGGAGACTCCCCTCTAGCCGCCCGGTTCCCCATTCTCTTCGACATTGTAGTTGACCCTCGGGTCTCAGTCGAGGCGGCCCTTATTGACTTAGGGCGCCTCGCGTTCCGCCGCCCTTTTGGCCCCGCTGAGGTGGCTGCCTGGGATGTCCTCCTCCAGGACATCGCCCTACTACCTATGGACGTGGCCGACTCTCCTGACGCCATCTCCTGGCGTCTAGATCCCTCCGGCTGCTTCTCCACTAAATCCCTCTACGCGGCTATTGCCCCCTCGACAGCCCCGGAGCCCTTCGGTCTGATCTGGGACATCCGCCTCCCCCTAAAGATTCGGATCTTTCTTTGGCAATGGATCCGCGGCCGCCTCCCGACCGGCGTTGAGGTTCTTAAGCGCCATGGTCCTGGAGATGGAATGTGCCCCCTGTGTGGCACGGTAGAGGACGCTAATCACATCTTCTTCTCTTGCTGCACGGCACAGTTCCTTTGGTCTTGTTTCCGCGAAACGGTTGGGGGACAGTGGTGCAACACCAACTTCCCTAACTTGCTTGCGGAAATTCAAGCCTCCCCCCCTCGCTACAGACATATTAGATGGCTATGCGTCGGGGTTCTCGCCTGGACGCTGTGGACGGTTCGCAATAAGCTTGTCATTCAGAAGGTGCCCCTTCGGCGTGCTACTGACTCCATCTTTAAAATGTGTGGTTACTTGCAGCTCTAGCGGCCGCTTAGCCGCCCTCAGGACCGGGACGGCATCAACAGACTCCTCACCGACCTCCGTTCGTTGGCCTTCCGCCTGGCGCCTCCGCTCCCCCCCCCCCCCCCCCCCCCCGGAGCCCGACTAGAGGATGTTTCCCTCCTGGCGCGTGTGCCTTTTTGTGTGTGTGTGTTGGGCTTGTTGAGCTGTGCCCTCAGCAGTAACCCTTGATGCTTGCTTATGTTTGGACTCTGTGTGCGTGTGGACTTTGTGTGTGTGTGAACCTTGTTGGATGTTGGCTTTGGCATTGGCTTTATAATATAAAGCGGGGCGTGAGCCTTTTTCGGTAAATAGGGTAGACATGGAGGGTAGTGAGTTTGTACATCTACCCCCACCCAAGCGAGGCTCGATAGCTACATTGAGCTCATGTTCACTTTAAAATAGATGGCCGAACTAAATACAGCTCATTCAAGCTCTGCATGATTGTGTACAACAAACTAAAATTATCTATAATATTATCTCATGTGTTTTGGCTGGAATAATTTCCCACTTATATTCATGTACTTCCGCAAGCTCTACAGTTATTGCTGTGTAAACACACTATTTTATATAAACTAAATTGTTTGAACAGAAAATTACTAATGGAAATATGTTTGTTATGTAGGTATTGCACTACTGGCCTTCCCAGTGATATAACTGTGGTGGTTGGGGAACAATCTTTTCATCTCCACAAGGTAAAAATTTCACTAATAAGTTCACTAAGGCTTTCATGTGTTTTCACACAATTTTGTTAGCATTGTGCGATTTTTTACTTTGATTCTGGGAAACTTCTAGTACCAATATGTGCCTTCTACTCCGTCCATCCCAAAATAAGGGCCTCTTTGATTCGTAGGATTTTGAAAATATAGGAATTGGAAAAGTATAGGGTTGGAGTGGCATGCCCACTTGAATCCTATAAGATTAACAATGAGTGTTTGAAGCCACAGGAAAAACAAAGGAATTGTAAAAAGAGGTTGGAGTGGATGTTAGATATCCTACGAAATGTAGTACAAAAGATTCCATAGGAAAAATTCCTATGGGATCCAATCCTATGAATCAAAGGATCAACATAGAAAAAAATCCTAAGAGTTTCAATCCTCCAGAAATCCTATAAAATTCCTTCGAATCAAAGGAGCCCTAAGTGTCTTTGCTTTAGTACAACTTTGTTTAGAGACAAAAAAATAGATGTACATATCTGCGGAGGATGAAGTAAATTACCTTGTAACAATTGATATCTGTTTTACAGTTTCCTCTATTATCGAAGAGTGGCCTTCTGGAACGTCTCATCAGAGAGAAAATTGAGAAGGGAGAAGATAGCTGTGCCATTGATCTATCTGATATTCCTGGGGGAGCAAGGGCTTTTGAACTAGCTGCTAGGTTCTGCTATGGTGTGAAGTTTGAATTGACTTCCTCCAATGTTGTGCACCTTCGCTGCGCTTCTGAGTATCTTGAGATGACTGAAGAGATTGCCGAGGGAAATTTGATTGCGCAGACAGAGAACTTCCTTACCCAGACAGTTCTCAAAAGCTGGAAAGATTCAATCAAGGCACTTCATACTTGCGATGATGTCATTGATCTTGCTGAAAAATTGCAAGTTGTGAAGAAGTGCATAGACTCAGTTGCAACTAAATCAGGCACTGATCCCGATGTATTTGGCTGGCCTGTCGCCCAGTATGGTGGTCCCACACAGAGTCCTGGAGGGAGCTTCTTGTGGAATGGTATTAGCACTGGAGCAAGGCCAAGAAATTGCAGTTCAGATTGGTGGTATGATGATGTGTCATGCTTAAGCCTTCCATTATACAAGAAGGTAATCTCAGCTATGGAATACCGAGGCGTCAATCAGGACATTATTGTTGGATCCCTTAACCATTATGCCAAAAGGCGTTTACCTGGTCTGAATCGGCGCAAAAGCATTAGCGATGTCAGTAACTGCCTTTCAGTGTCAACTTTAACCGCCATGCCTTCTGAAGAGGAGCAAAGATATCTTCTTGAGGAGATTGATAGGCTGTTACCTTTCCAAAGGGGTGTTACATCTTGCAAGCTGTTATTTGGCCTTCTGCGCACAGCGATCTTCCTTAAAGCCAGCTCATCCTGCATGTCCAACTTGGAGCGTCGGATAGGTTTGCAGCTTGACAAGGCCACTCTGGAAGATCTTCTGATAACAAACATGTCTGAATCTATTGAAATGCTCTATGATGTGGATTGCATACATAGGATTCTTGACCACTTCTTGGCAATGGATCAAGAAACTGGTGGAGCCTCTCCTGGCATTGGCGAGGATAGGCACCTATTGGCTTCTCCATCTCTATTGCCGATTACTATGGTTGCTAAGTTGATCGACGGCTACCTAGCTGAAGTTGCACCAGATGCCAACCTAAAGTTGCCAAAGTTTCGGTCGTTGGCTGCTGCCATACCAGACTATGCTCGGCCAATAGATGATGGACTTTATCGTGCCGTTGACATCTATCTGAAGGTAACACTTTTTTATTTCTGCTCCCTGTTCCAATGACACAGTAACACACCGGTAGGTGAATTCTTCTGCATATCCTCAGTAAGGCAAAACATTATTAGCATCCATAACTTAGTTGTTCCTATCCTTGTAACTTCTTGTCAGAGTTATATTTGAAATGATTGGTGGATAGCTGTTCTGTTTTCAGTTCCAAAACCTTTTCTCGGTAAAACTAGATAGTACAGTATAGGTTTGTGATCATTCAGCTTGCGCCGCAGGATAAAGAGGTTATTGAAGAAATAGCAGAATAGGTTCAGAAACATTATTTAGGTTGCACGAAGATGGTACTTACTACTTATACTACTGTTCCTTTTATCTTCCGTAAACAATGTTTGATATGGCATCAATCATAAGTTCGCCTTGCTGATGTCTGTTTATGTTTTGTTTCTGCTCCTGTGCATAGGCTCATCCCCATCTGTCGGAATCGGAGAAGGAAGAGCTTTGCCGGGTGATGGACTGCCAGAAGCTCTCCCTGGAGGCTTGCACCCACGCGGCGCAGAACGAGCGTCTCCCCCTGCGGGTCATCGTGCAGGTCCTCTTTTTCGAGCAGCTCCAGCTCCGGAGCTCCATCGCCGAGTGCCTGATGATCTCCGAGAACCTCGAGGGCGGCTCGAGGCAGCTCGGCATGCCAACCTCTAGTGAGCAACACCGCGGCGGCGTGGGCTGGCCCCTGGCCGCCAGGGAGAACCAGGCCCTGCGCGAGGGCATGGACGGCATGAAGCAGCGGGTGGCCGAGCTGGAGAAGGAGTGCTCCACCATGCGGGAGGAGATCGCGAGGTTGGGCCGCAGCAGGAGCACCGGCAAGAGCAGGCTGTTCTCCCTCGGCGCGAAGCCACAGATCTGCAGCACCGCCAAGGATGCTACCCCCGCAAAGGCGATAATGGCGAGCGACGACGACAAGCTGGCCGTGGTGAAAGCTGATGCCACGCCCCGGCTGAAGCTGAGCAGACACAAGAAGAACCTGTCCATAGAGGCCTAGCGGCTCCATCGTTTGTGTTACTCTGTACTCTTGAGTTGCTGTTTTGCTGGTGAACATGTTAGATGCTTTTTACATACCACCACCACCTGTGAACGAAGAACTGGAAGAAGAAAATGAGTTGTTGAGACCTCATTCTAAGTTTTTGACAGACACCCTATATATTACACGCGCATGGCTATGGTGGCACCGGTAACATCTTGTATCATGTGTCTCTAGGATTGCTAGTCAATCTTGTATAATGTGTCTCTAGGATTGCTGAAATGACTAGCGGGAGCAGTCCTAGGTGTGGGTACCCAGGTAGGCAGTCCTCGCTAGATGTGATCGGGATATTTGCCCACTTTTATTTTACGAGCAAGGCAAGAGCTCAGTGGATTTCATTAAGAGAGAAATGTGAATACAGAGCTACCGGTTTATAAGAAAAAGCAAGGCCGAAAATCAACATGAACCAATACCGACGCCAACACAAACAGGCCAACACCAAAGGGCATTTCTAACCGATCCCGATAGCCGGTTGAAGGAGTAAAAATCTGATTTTACTCCTCTAACCGGCACCTAGCCGGTCCTCAGTCGGCCTTAGAGGAGGATAAATTATCCTCGGTCACCGCGATTCTCCCTGTATCTACTCTACCGCTCCGCCGTAGCACGGATCCATGCCGCCACACCCGATCCGCCGGCCCCCGTCTGGTTCACCGACTTCCTAGACCTCCTTCCGCCGCGAGCGCCGCAGAGGACATACATCGGCGTCCGGCAGCGCGCGTGGTGGACATGGGTAGCGGAGATCACTGACCGGGAGGCCCAAACAAGGAAGTGGGTCGGGTCGTTCCACACGGCGGAGCTCGCAGCGATGAAATACGACCGGTGGCAAGCCTGGTTCCATGGCGCCGCCGCGAGGCTCAACTTCCTGTTTGGGACGGTGCCGGCCCACCTCGTCCCACTGGCGTCGGGTGTGGTGAGCGCGGTGATGGCCCGGGAGGACCAAGAGGCGAGAGAGCGCCTCGAGGCGGAGGCCGCCGCCGAGGCGTACATGACGGACCTCCGCCGCTAGCACTCCGAGCTCGTGGAAGCGGAGAGGGCGATATTTGCCGACAATGGCGGGAAGGTCATCGTCATCTCTGACGACGATGTGCAAGGCGGCGAGGGGGGGCAGGAGTTCGACCTCGAGGAGTGGCAGCGCATCTTCCACGGCTGTGACGACGACCACACCGGCCTGAACCCATGTCTCACCGGCGGTGAGCTGTTGAGGAAAGATTGGCTCGACCTACACTATGGCCGATGAGTAGTCTAGTGTAGTTTAAATTTGAATTTATGTTTCATGTTCGTTTGTCAAAACTATGTCCCTGGTGTGACGTCCATTCGACAACAAATTGCACGTGCTAGATATAGTACCATTGTTAGGACCCAAGAAAAATGCAATCAGATCCCCAAGGACAGACTGGAGGGTTCAACAATCAATGAGGTCTTTGTCGTCTTTCATATGCTACGAAGAGCTAGGAAACAAGTTGGGGCGGAAGAAACCCTTTTTTCAATAAAAAAAGCTAGGAGACAAGAGACACTGTCGCCGAGGTTCGTTCCAAAGAATTTTGTGGATTTGATAGAATAATAAGTATAACTTTGCTAAAGCACATCTAGATATGCCCTAAATATTGCACATCTAAGTCCTATGTCATTGATTTTACGCAGAGATTCGTGCAAATATTTTTTTTAATCTTTTTTCTTTTCTAATTTGATTGAGTCGTTTAGATGTGCAATAAATGATGTGCCCTGTTTTGATGGTTGAAAAGCCACTAGATAATGCTAGCTCCCACGCTCCTGCGACGCACCACTCCGGTGCCCGCAGCCACCATTGCCGCCGCCCAACTTCCTCCATCCCAACAAGGCTACTCCCCGGTCTCGCCGCGGTTCCCTCCGGGATTCCCTGTGCCGCGGTTCTTGCGGCCAGATCTGCTGGCGGCCCTCTTCCCGCAGCTTGAGGGGGGCTCCTCAGATCTGCGTATCCAGACCGGCGCTGCTCTGCCGGAGTGCTGCGCGGCCGCCTCAGGTGCAACGAGGCGTCCCGCAAGGTGTGGTTCGCTTCTCAGGATTCCCTGCTGGATCCCACCCCCAAGCTCCCCGTCCATGGAGTCCTCCGGCCATGTCTGGAAGCGGCGCCGGCTGCCTCCATGTCGGCGGGTCGGCGTGCGGCGCGGGACGCCTCCTCGAGCCCGGCGTCTCCTGTTGCAGGTTCAAGGCGGGGCACATCCTCGAGCCATGCACCTCCTTCTACAGACTCAAGGTGGTGCCCCGATGCGGAGTGCAGCCGGTCGGAGGAATGGCATCTCGTTCGGCCAGCATATTGGTGGCGTCAGCGGCGCTTCGACCTCCAGCTTCCGAGCCGCCGACCCGCGTCTTCATTTTCTGCCCCTGGGCGGAGAGCATTCGTCAAGTTCAGAGACATATATGCCATCGTTGCCTCCTCAAAGGACACCTGAAGATTGAATGTCGAAATCCATTCACCTGCCTCAGATGTCGGCAGATTGGCCATCGCGCTTGGAACTGCACCAACCCCCTGAAGACGCCACCACCGCCTCCTCCTCAGACAGCATCGCCTGCGGCCACCGTGCAACGGCCGCCTAGTTCTTCTGCAGCACGCCTGCACCCTGCTGGACCAATCACCCGCTCGCAGCCTGTCGACGGAGAGCCCCGCCATCGAGAAAGACATGTGCCGGCGCCGGGTCGCCACGATGACGACGTCGATAATGAGTGTGGTGCGGTTATCCCTGCTTCGGGCCGAAGGGCAAGGAACAGAGCGCACGACCGCTCGCCTGACGCGTCGTGTCGAGACTCTGTTGCCGCTGCCACCCTAGATTCTTGCGGACGCTCACCTCCGCCATCGCCGCACACCACCTCTCGAGACATCGTCGAGATCAAGACTACCGGCTCTGCCATGGTCTCGCCTCCGCCATCGCCGCGCACCACCGCTTAGGACATTATTGAGATCGAGACTACCAGCTCTGCCATGGGCTGGCTCTGCGGAACCACCGCCAGTCTAGATGCCAGGATCCAGCCGTCCTTCTCGCTGGATGATTGTGAGACGCGAGATTCTTCGATGGAGGCAACACCCGAGCTTGTGCTGGCAACACCTAATGGGGAGATCACCCCAGCTCTGTACCCAGCAGTTGCATGTGCTGACTCCTCTGGTGCGGTACTCTCGACGCCAACCCCTCCGGATATGCAACAGGATACCAGCCCGGGCCTGGACCACAGCAGTGAGGCAAGATCTACACCCATCCACTACTCCTCCCCGGGATGCTTGACTGAAGATGCAGCTACTCCAATCTTCATTCCTTGCATGTCGGCCCTGCTGCCGTCACCCTCGCCATGCACAACTCCCCCAAGACCGCCCAAGGAGAGACACAAAACTTTGGCAGGTGTCACTGGGTTCCAGTTGCAGAGACAAAGCCCACGGCTTCGGGCCAAGAAAAGGGGTGTGCCCATTGCCAAGCTTGCGGAACAACTTCTATGCCACCGGATGGGCATTGTTGCTGAAGGCGAACAGGTCACGAAGACGGCAATCATCAAGTTTGCTGATCTGTTCCATGGTCGCCTTCCTGACATTGCGATTGTGGCGCTGCGTGAGCTGTTTCAGCTTGATTGTGACCTCCCCACTGCGGTCGTGGACGCCCTGGTGCTTCATGGAGGGGAAGGTGGGACCGGATGTGAGCGAGTAGGCTGCTAGGGATGCTCGAAGCTCCGTCTGCCGCTGATGATGTAGCCAAGTTTCTCATGTTAGTGCACCCTAATAGCCGGTCCTTAGTGTGGTTTTGTACGCCTGTTTGTGGTTGCGCTTGTGCGCCACTAAACTTGGGTCTGGCGAGACTGGTCGTCGCTGTAACTACCGTGCCTATTTGTGGCTGCTCCTGTGCACCAATGATCTGGGTCCTGGCGAGACCAAATATGGCTGTAGCGTATCAGGTAGCTCTGGTTCCCAAATGTTAGAAAACAACTTATCAATCATGTGCTGGAATGTGCGAGGGCTGAACTGCCCAAATCGAAGAGCTACTGTCCATGAGACCATCGCTGCATCCTCATGTGATTTGGTTTGCATCCAAGAGTCTAAGCTTCAGAATGTTGACCCGTTTGTCGCTACCTACTTAGGTGGACAGCGCCTGAAGAATTTTGCTCAACGGCCTGCCGACGGAACAAAAGGAGAAATCTTGCTCCTCTGGGACGAATCCACTGTTTCGGTCACAAATGTTCAAATGGGCGTCTATTTCCTCTCTGCATCAGTCACCCTCAAGAATACCTCGGTCCAGAAAACATTCAAGCTAACTACGGTCTATGGACCCACTTGCAGCAACAACAAGGATGCTTTCTTCCTTGAGCTAACATCACAAAAACCTCCATCAGGCACAAGATGGCTGGTTAATGAGGACTTCAATCAAATATACCGTGCTCGAGACAAAAACCGTGCTAATGTGGACCGCAGCCACCTCGTCCGATACCAAAACACCCTCAATGCTTGCGAGCTCAAGGGTATCCACCTTCAAAATAGACGTTTTACTTGGAGCAATGAACAAAACAATCCAACACAGTGCAAACTCGATAGCTTCTTTTGTAATGCTGATTGGGACATCGACTTCGCGACCCACATTCTCCATGCCCTCTCCTCGTCACCATCAGACCATTGTCCTCCTTTGCTGGCCAACAACTCGGGACCAAAGAGGCCCAAGTCTTTCCGCTTCGAGAACCACTGGACCAAAATGCCCGGGTTTCAGAATGTGGTTACGGCAGCTTGGAACGAGCACTCTGGTCATGTGGAGCCTTTCCAAAGACTCTTCCACAAATTAAAGAGAATTAGCCAGAAGCTTCGCAAATGGAGTAATACCCTTTTTGCACAGTCCAAGATTCAGCTACACATGGCCCTGGAGGTTATATTGCACTTGGACTTGGCCCAGGAACAAAGGTTGCTATCCCCGGATGAGAGGGACCTGCGGCAAAGACTTAAGAGAAATGCCATCGGCTTGGCGGTGTTGGAAAAGGCTCGTAAGCGTCAAAATTCAAGAATTACGAATTTAAAAGAAGGGGATGCCAACACTCACTACTTCCATCTTCGGTTCAACCATCGGAGAAGAAAGAACTTTTATCCACCGCCTAAAGCACAACAATGGATGGGTTACTGAGCACGGGCAGAAAGAAAATATTGTCCATCAACACTTCACCAACATTGCTAAGAAAGGACCCCGGCGCAGCATTGATATCAATTGGGAGATCCTCCCTTCCCCCGGTTGTGACCTACGGGACCTTGATGAGCCCTTCTCAGAGGAAGAAGTGAAGGCGACCGTGTCTGATATGCCGAGCGACAAAGCGCCAGGCCCAGATGGGTTTACTGGTGCTTTCTTCAAGGCTTGCCGGAACATTGTCAAAGATGACATCATGATGGCCATCAACCACTTCGCGAATCTTCACGCTTCTCACTTCCACTGGTTGAACTCTGCGAATGTCGTCCTCATTCCGAAGAAGGACGGTGCTGAGGACATCACCGACTTCCGCCCCATTAGTCTTATTCATGTTGTTGCTAAGATCATTGCCAAGTTAATGTCCAACAGGCTAGCACCCCACATGAATGACCTTGTCTCGCAAGCCCAAAGCGCGTTCATTAAGAGAAGATGCATTCATGACAATTTCATGTATGTGCGCAACATTGCGCGGAGGCTACATCGCAAGAAAACACCGGCTCTTCTATTCAAACTTGACATCAAAAAAGCTTTTGACTCTGTGAGATGGGACTTCCTGCTTGATTTGCTCCAACACCTCGGCTTCCCTCCTAGATTCCGAGGCTGGGTTTCAACACTTTTATCTTCGGCTTCCTCTCGTGTTGTTCTTAATGGAGTTCCCGGTAACCCAATAAAGCTTAGACAAGGATTGAGACAGGGGGGACCCACTATCACCCCTCCTATTTGTGCTTGCCATCGACCCGCTCCACCACATCCTTCGAAAGGCAACGGAACATGGAAAACTGCACCCTGTTGGTGCTCAAGCAATGCCTATTAGGGCCTCCCTCTACGCAGATGCCGCCGCCATTTTTCTGGCCCCCAACAAGGATGACGTCAAGTTTTTTGCTGAAACTTTGAAGAATTTTGGAGAGGTCACTGGGCTGATCACGAACTGCAACAAAAGCCTTGTCGCCCCAATCCGTTGTGAAAATCTCGACCTCACGGACATCCTACAACCTTTCCCGGCCAACCGTTCTTCGTTCCCAATGAAATACCTTGGTCTCCCTCTGTCGGTGAAGAGGTTGAAGCGGATACACTTTCAACCGCTTGAGGATAAGATCGCGACCCAACTTGCGCCCTGGTTGGGAAAACATGTGGCCGCTCCTAGGAGGGCTGTTTGGTAAAGTCTGTTCTCACGTCCATTGCCATTTACTTAATATAGCCTTGAATCTTCCGGTTGAACTACTAAACAAGATTGATGCTCTGCGGCGGGCTTATTTTTGGGCAGGATGTGATAAAGTTACCGGAGGCAAGTGCAAAATTAGCTGGGAGCAAGTTTGCAAATAAAAAACTCAAGGAGGCCTGGGTATTCTAAATCTTAAAAAGTTTGCCGCTGCATTGTGTATTCGGTGGTTGTGCTTTGAATGGATGGACCCGATCAGACCTTGGGTGGGTCTCGGGAACCCATGTGACTGTTGGAGAACGTAGTAATTTCAAAAAATTTCCTACGCACACGCAAGATCATGGTGATGGTATAGCAACGAGAGGGGTAGTGTATCTTCATACCCTTGAAGATCGCTAAGCGGAAGCGTTTATCAACGCGGTTGATGTAGTCGTATGTCTTCACGATCCGACCGATCCAAGTACCGAACGCACGACACCTCCGAGTTCTGCACACGTTCAGCTCGATGACGTCCTCGCCTTCTCGATCCAGCAAGACAGGCGAAGTGGTAGATGAGTTCTGGCAGCACGACGGCGTGGTGACGGTGTTGGTGAAGAACAATCAAGAAACACCAAACCATCGCTCGTCCCCGACTGCCACTCATAAGGATGCAGATGCCAGGTACACTTCATGTTTCAAATTTGTTACACAACTTTAACCATACGTGCATGCTACGGGACTTGCAAACTTCAACACAAGCATTCTTTGAATTCATAATCACCCAACTAGCATGACTTTGATATTATCACCTCCATATCTCAAAACAATTATCAATCATCAAACTTATCTTAGTATTCAATTCACTCAAAAGAAAGTTTCACATATCTTGAATACCAAATATATTAATATTAAGCAAATTACCATGCTATTAACGACTCTCAAAATAATCTAAGTGAAGCATGAGGGATCAATAGTTTCTTTAAAACAAATCCACCACCGTGCTCTAAAAGATCTAAGTGAAGTACTAGAGCAAAAATTATCACGCTCAAAAGATATAAGTGAAGCACTATGAGCAAAACTATCAAGCTCAAAAGATATAAGTGAAGCACATAGAGTATTCTAGCAAATTCCAATTCATGTATGGCTCTCTCAAAAGGTGTGTACAGCAAGGATGATTGTGGTAAACTAACAAGCAAATACGCAAATAATACAAGACGCTCCAAGCAAAACACATATCATGTGGTGAATAAAAATATAGCTCCAAGTAAATTAGCGATGGAAGTGGACGAAAGAGGGGATGCCTTCCGGGGCATCCCCAAGCTTCGACTTTTTGGTGTCCTTGGATTATCTTGGGGGTGCCATGGGCATCCCCAAGCTTAGGCTCTTGCCACTCCTTGTTCCATAATCCATCAAAAGAATTCACCCAAAACTTGAAAACTTCACAACACAAAACTCAATAGGAATCTCGTGAGCTCCGTTAGAGAAAGAAAACAAAAGACTACTTCAAGGTAATGTAATTAACTCATTCTTTATTTATATTGGTGTTAAACCTACTGTATTCCAACTTCTGTATGGATTATAAACTATTTTACTAGCCATAGATTCATCAAAATAAGCAAACAACACACGCAAAACAGAATCTGTCAAAAACAGAACAGTCTGTAGCAATCTGTAACTAACGCAAACTTATGGAACTCTAAAAATTCTACCAAAATAGGAAGTCCTGGACAATTTGTCTATTGAACAGAAGCAAAAATAATCAACGCAAAAGCACGTTCCTGTGATTTAACAAAATTATATTCGTGCGCGCAAAGTTTCTGTTTTTCAGAAGAATCAAATCAACTATCATCGTAGGTTATCCTATAGGTTCTACTTGGCACAAACACTAATTAAAAGATAAAACCACATCCAAACAGAGGCTAGATGGATTATTTATTCCTAAACAGAAGCAAAAACAAAAAACAAAAATAAAATTGGGTTGCCTCCCAACAAGCGCTATCGTTTAACACCCCTAGCTAGGCATAAAAGCAAGGATAGATCTAGGTATTACCATCTTTGACACTTGGAGAGGAGGATCTCCTTTCTATGGCATTCATTATTCTATTTAAGTTAAGCACATGGCCATTGATGGAAGAAGTAAGATTAAGCACGTCACGAAAATTTGCCTCTAAACTAGACTTCATCTCTTTAATAATTTCATTTTGATAAAAGCACAAGAGAGTAGTTGATTCAACCTTATCATTCATGGGATGCCCAAATATAGTTTTCAATCTTTCATAGGTATCTATAACATCCCCTTCAAGAAAACCTTCTTCAAAGATGGACTCTAAAACTTGTTTGAAGGAAGTGGGCAAGCCAACATAAAAACTTTTTAGGTAAATTTCAATTTGATATTGTGGTACATAACTAGCCCGAATCCTAAGTAACCTATCCCAAGCATCTTTTAAAGACTCATCAAGTAAATAGCGAAAAATTCCAGAGTCATCCTCATCAAAATTATTCAAGCTCTCATTGGAGACCCCGGTGGGTCTTTCTATAGCATCATTATTTATGAGCTTAGAGAGGATAGAGGGGTTGTCCAAGGCACTAGAGCTCGGGAGAAAACCCGTAGTTCTTTTTTATTCAGCCATGGCAACGGGAAGGCAAATGGAAAGGAGAGGAGGAGATTGGGATAGAGAGGGCGAATAAAACGGCAAGGGTGAAGTGGGGGAGAGGAAAACGAGAGGCAAATGGCAAATAATGCAATGCGAGAGATAGGGATTGTGATGGGTACTTGGTATGGTTGACTTGCTTGCGTGAGCCTCCCTGGCAACGGCGCCAGAAATTCTTCTTGCTACCTCTTGAGCACTGCCTTGGATTTCCCCGAAGAGGAGAGGATGATGCATCAAAGTAGCATAAGTATTTCCCTCAGTTTTTGAGAACCAAGGTATCAATCCAGTAGGAGACCACGCACAAGTCCCTCGTACCTACACAAAATGGTAGCTCCTCGCAACCAACGCGATTAGGGGTTGTCAATCCCTTCACGGTCACTTACGAGAGTGAGATCTGATAGAGATGATAAATAATATTTTTGGTATTTTTGGTATAGAGATGCAAAGTGAAAAGTAAAAGGCAAAGTAAAAACAAAGCAAGTAATAAAGTAATAGCGATTGATATGATGAGAATAGACCCTGGGGCCATAGGTTTCACTAGTGGATTCTCTCAAGAGCATAGATATTCTACGGTGGGTGAACAAATTACTATTGAGCAATTGACATAATTGAGCATAGTTATGAGCATATCTAGGTAATGATCATGTATATAGGCATCACGTCCGAGACAAGTAGATCGAAACGATTCTGCATCTACTACTATTACTCCACTCATCGACCGCTATCCAGCATGCATCTAGAGTATTAAGTTAAAAACAGAGTAACGCCTTAAGCAAGATGACATGATGTAGAGGGATAAATTCATGCAATATGATAAAAAACCCATCTTGTTATCCTCGATGGCAACAATACAATACGTGCCTTGCTGCCCCTTCTGTCACTGGGAAAGGACACCGCAAGATTGAACCCAAAGTTAAGCACTTCTCCCATTGGAAGAACTACCAATCTAGTTGGCCAAACCAAAAGGATAATTCGAAGAGACTTGCAAAGATAACTCGATCATACATAAAAGAATTCAGAGAAGATTCAAATATTTTTCATAGATAAGCTGGATCATAAACCCACAATTCATCGGTCTCAACAATCACACTGCAAAAAGAAGATTACATCGAATAGATCTCCACGAGAGAGGGGGAGAACATTGTACTGAGATCCAAAAAGAGAGAAGAAGTCATCTAGCTACTAGCTATGGACCCGAAGGTCTGAAGTAAACTACTCACACTTCATCGGAGGGGCTATGGTGTTGATGTAGAAGCCCTCCGTGGTGGATGCCCCCTCCGGCGGAGCTCCAGAACAGGCCCCAAGATGGGATCTCATGGATACAGAAGGTTGCGGTGGTGGAATTAGGTTTTTGGCTCCTGTTCTGATCGTTTGGGGATACGTAGGTATATATAGGAGGAAGGAGTACGTTGGTGGAGCAACAGGGGGGCCACGAGGCAGGGGGCGCGCCCTAGGGGGGGGGGCGCCCCCACCCTCGTGACCGCCTCTGTTACATCTTGGAGTAGGGTCCAAGTCTCCTGGATCACGTTCGGTGAGAAAATCACGTTCCCGAAGGTTTCATTCCGTTTGGACTCCGTTTGATATTCTGTTTCTTTGAAACACTGAAATAGGCAAAAAACAACAATTCTGGGCTGGGCCTCCGGTTAATAGGTTAGTCCAAAAAATAATATAAAAGTGGAAAATAAAGCCCAATATAGTCCAAAACAGTAGATAAAGTAGCATGGAGCAATCAAAAATTATAGATACGTTGGAGACGTATTAGGAGGCGGGGGGAAGCAAGAAGAAACTCTACCTCCCCGCACCGGGGAGGAGAAAAAGAGGAAAGCCGCCTCGGAGGAGGAGGCTGGGACGTCCAAGAAGGGAAAGGTGTCCCTTCTGGACTACTCCACCACGGCCGCCCATAGCGAGGAGGGGTGGCTTCCCAGGGGGAAGCCCCTAGCGCGATTGTAAGTATCCACACTCTATTGTGATTTTACTTCATAGTCTTTTTTATAACGCCGAACATATATGAAGTCCGGCCAGGGCTCATCCCGAGGTATCGTCTTCGGATGGGTCCCTGAGCGATTCAGCAATGAACTCGCTCCCGACGGCCACTACTCCTCAGCCCACAGATGACACGGAGGTGTTGTCCCGAAGGCTCCCAGAGCGGGGGGAGGTGACTCTGGAGACGCCCCAAGGCGAAATTCTAGATGTCGGACACGCGGGGTTCAAGATCCCCGCAGATCATGCCGATGAGAGCCGCAGCAAGCCGGACTCTCATCCGGATACTGTGCCGGAGCCTTCGATGGCTTCGGATGCGGGCAGGCGGCCCCTCGCTAGGGAGGGCGAGCCATCCGTGCCGATGACTTCCGTCACGCCAGAGGCGTCGGATAGTCTGCTGGAAGCGCTTCGTGGTGCTTCCATGGATGACGCGCACCGTACTCTTATGAGTGCGGTGGTTCAGAAGGTTCTGTACGCCAAGAGCGGACTGACCGAAGCGTGTACCAGCCTCCTAATAGGCTTTGAGGTAAGTAATAGAAATGTGTGAAATTACCACCCGATAGGTAGTAGCCCCTGATACTCTGTTCGGTGTTCGGAAAGAAAAGCCAAATAGAGGGTCAATTATAATCCGCAGGAGCCTAATAAGTGTGCATGTGAATAAGCAGGCTGTGCTGCTTGCCGCCGCTGTCCGCACAGCCGAGGTCGCCAGACTAAAGCGGGACCTGGAGCAGGCGCAGGGGGAGCTCGACCTCGCGAAGAGGTAGCTCGAAGAGAACAAAGGTGAGTGATTCCCCGCTCTCATGTAATGAAGGATAGATAAAATTGGTTAGTCTAACGACGAAGCATCATGACTGTGTAACAGGGGCCACTACCGAAGTGGCATCCCTGAAGAAAGCGCTGTCCGAGGCTGAAGATAAGGCGGCCTTGGAATGCAAGGAGCGCGAGAAGCAAGATGCTAGAGTGGGCGAGGTACAGCAAGAGCTCCGGGACCTCGGCAAGAAGTTCGAGTCCGTGGAGCATGATCTGAAGATGAAAGATGCCGAGCTTGCGAAGGCCCTTGTGAGTATGAAAGACGCCAAGGCCGAAGCCGACAAGGCACGGCAGGAAATCCAGGCGGCCAAGAAGATAGTGGCAGGTAAGACATTCTTTATTCAAAGTAAACATGTGGAGGAGGCGTTTCTTTTACTTACCCGAATTCGGAGCTCTCCAGGGGCATTCGCAGATCTGCCATGCAGTGTCTCAGACGCTGCGGAGTTCTACCGTGCCGAGGAGGGGAGCTCCACGGAGAAGCTGTTCTAGTCCCAGTATGCTGGTGCTGAACACCCAATGCCTCTGAGTGACCAACTGAAACAGTTGGTCGAACTCCACAGGACGGCCGAAGTGGCTATGAAAGATTTCATAGTCCGGATGTGGCCTGGTGAGCCCCTGCCCACTAGCTACTTCGGCCTGATCAAGCGGATGGTGAATGCCTGCCCGCGGCTTGAAGTTATCAAGTGATTTTTTTGCATTGAGGGTGCCCCCCGGGCCTTTGCCCGCGCGAAGGTGCATTGGGGCAAGCTGCATGCAGAGAAGCTGGTGAAGGACGGGCCGCCGGAGGGCAAGGCGCATCGCTATCCCGAGAAGTACTACGATGGCATTATGAAGGGCGCTCGTCTCGTGGCCGATGAATGTACCAAGGACAAGATCTTTGACTAAATGTACCTCTACCGCTGTTGTAATTTAAAGACGAAGTTACTTGTGCTATGTAGCACTGTTTGATTTAAAATATTACCTTCTGTGCGGCTATTTATAGAATTCTGAAAGTAGGCCAGTCGTCGGCTTCCGCCCCCACGCAACTAGTACCGGGGTGTTCCTTGAAAAACCCGGATACTCTTTATCCAAATTTTTGGTCCCTGAAGGAGGTATCCAGCGCAGCGAACAAGGCAATCGGACTATGCGGCTTTATAACTTTCACTTAGACATAGAAGTCTATAATTTTAAATTTTGGCGAAGCCCCTAGAATTCGGAGGGATGAATTGGGGCGCTATATACGCCTAAGTCGGGCGAGGCCGATTCATCGCCTAAAGCAGAAAAAATCTTTAAGGATTTTAAGACCTCTCGAACAACGATGAGCTCTCGTCGCATCATGCCGGTCAGTTTTCAGCTTTCTCTACTGAGGTGCTCGTCCGGAAGAACCAGGACACAATCGCAGTAGTTCTCCCTGCGCTACCTTAGCCGATATAACGGAATGTAAGGTACCAAAAGAAGGGAGCCGTGCAAACCCAACTATTGACCCAAGACGTGATTCGGAGCTGATGCATATAGTGCTATAAGTTCGGGGTGCCGCACTGTTGAAAGTGTTTGGACTTGTATTGCCGTATTAAGAGGCGCTGTGTGAAGCCACTGGCAAACTAATCGTATGAAGGTGTACGGATGCAATATTAAATAAATGTTTGCAAGGAAAATTCGCAAATAGGAATAATAAGCTGACGCTATATATTATCTCCCATTGAATAATACGTTTAAGCGTATGTTTACAATGGTTGCGTTTAAAGCAGAAGTAAATAGGACTATTTGACATGTCCTATCCAAGGGCAGGCTGCATGTAGGTATGTAAAACAGGTATAACGATTGTGAACAGATTCCACCTGGGTATTTCCTTTTGTGCGCAAAGCCTGCTGCCTCCTTGGTTTTCTCTCCTATGTAAGTCCGATAATCCGGCTTTTCTGAAGAGGCTGCCCTAAAGCAATATCCTGAAAAATAAAAAGGGAAGGTTGTGGAAGTAGGTTGCGGTTATACCGCACTGTTGACTGAGTCACTGCTGTGCCTCCGCCTATGCCCATGGTATTTTGAGTGCGTAATTGTGTACGCGTGGCACGAATGCTGCTTTGATGGGGCTTGAGTGGAGGCCGGACTGCTAGCCGCGCTCTTTGACGGGTCTGGTGATCCTGTTGCGGGGTGCTCCGGACTCGTTTGACGGTGCTCGAGGTTACCGTCGCCGGATTGGTGGTTTGTCGGAGGAGGCCGCATTGTACTTCCGCCGCGAGGGTTGTAGGATGCTCTTCTGTTCGGAAAGAGCGGTCCATGTTTCCGTTGACTGTTATGACCCCACGCGGTCCTGGCATCTTGAGCTTGAGGTATGCATAGTGTGGTACTGCATTGAATCTAGCGAATGCGGTTCGTCCAAGCAGTGTGTGGTAACCACTACGGAAAGGGACGATATCGAAGATTAATTCTTCGCTTCGGAAGTTATCCGGAGATCCGAAGACTACTTCCAATGTTATAGAGCCCGTGCAACGGGCCCCTACTCAAGGAATTACACCTTTAAAGGTGGTTTTGGTGGGCTTGATCCTTGAAGGGTCGATGCCCATTTTGCGCATTGTGTCCTGATAAAGCAGGTTCAGGCTGTTGCCGCCGTCCATGAGGACTCGTGTGAGGTGGAATCCGTCGATGATTGGTTCTAGGACCAATGCGGCTGAGCCATCGTGGCGGATGCTAGTAGGGTGATCCCTATGATCAAAGGTGATCGGACAAGCTAACCATGGGTTGAATTTGGGGGCGACTGGCTCCATCGCATAGACGTCCCGTAGTGCTCGCTTCTGTTCCCACTTGGGAATGTGAGTGGCGTAGATCATGTTGACTGTTTTCACCTGGGGGGAGGGGAATTTCTTCTGTCCCCCCGTGTTCGAACGCCGGGGCTCCTCGTCATCGTCGCTGTGCAGCCCCTTGTCCTTGTTTTCGGTGTTTATTTTGCCGGCCTGTTTGAACACCCAGCAGTCTCTGTGGGTGTGGTTGGCTGGTTTATCCGGGGTGCCATGAATTTGGCACGAGCACTCCAGTATACGGTCCAGACTGGACGGTCCCTGATTATTTCTTTTGAACAGCTTCTTCCGCTGACCGGACTTGGATCCACTGAATCCGGCGTTGACTGTCGTGTCTTCAGTGTTGTCGTCGTTGTTCCGTCGCTTATGTCTGTTGCGCCGTGGCTTGCTGTTATTGTCGCGGACATCCGAAGTGCCAGAATGTGGCGTAGTGCTGCTGCGAGCCAACCAGCTATCCTCGCCCGCGCAAAATCGGGTCATTAGTGTTGTGAGAGCTGCCATGGACTTGGGTTTTTCCTGGCCGAGGTGTCGGGCGAGCCACTCGTCACGGATATTATGCTTAAAATCCGGACAGTCGACTATTTGATTCTTTTTAGTTAGGAACCGAGTCCAGAATTTCCTGGATGACTCTCCGGGCTATTGAGTAATGTGGCTCAAGTCATCAGCGTCCGGTGGTCGCACATATGTGCCCTGGAAGTTGTCGAGGAATGCGTCTTCCAGGTTTTCCCAACTGCCAATGGAATTTGCTGGCAGGCTGTTTAGCCAGTGCCAGGCGGATCCTTTGAGCTTAAGGGGAAGATACTTGATGGCGTGTAGATCGTCTCCGCGGGCCATGTGAATGTGGATAAGGAAATCTTCGATCCATACTGCGGGGGTCTGTTGTGCTATCGTATGATTCGATGTTTACGGGTTTGAACCCTTTTGGGAATTCATGATCCATCACTTCATCAGTGAAGTAGAGGGGGTGCGCCGCGCCTCTGTGCCGGGCTATGTGGCTACGCAGTTCGAATTGGTCTGGGTTGCTGTGTTCGGCCTGGCCGGACTTGTTGATAATGTATCCGGCGTGACGGTCATCGTCGCGTGCTGGGGCGCGCCCCCGTGATCCGTAGATCGATCTTGGCTGTCCTGCTTTGTTTTCCAGTATGTCTTGCAGGTCCTGCCTATTGCCCCGGGCCATAGTGTATTGGCGTGGGGGTGCGGGCTGGTATTCGGGCTGATATGCCGTTTTATCCCAGCCACGGGGTGGCCGGTCAGCTGTGTGGCACTCGAGTCCGTACTCCTCGGCTGCCAGGACTTCAGTGCATCTATCTGTGAGCAGGTCTTGATCAGCCCGGAGTTGCTGCTGCTTCCTTTTCACGCTCCTCACAGTGGCCATAAGCCGGCGCTTGAAGCACTCCTGCTCCACGGGATCCTCAGGCACGCTGAAATCGTCGTCGCCAAGGCTAATCTCATCTTCGGAGGGGGGCATGTAGTTGTCCTCCTCCGGATATCCATCCGTCGCCTGTTCGTCTGGGCTGACCTGCTCATCTTCTTGCTCGGCTTGCTCGAAGGCGGGCTGATCAGGGTTGTATTCCTCTTCGGCACCATCCGGATTGTTTTCGTCTCCTGGGTCGGTATTGCTGTGGCGGGGCTTGGAGCGGCGTCGACGACGCCCATGCTTTGTTTTTCTCCCTGAGGGGTTATCCTCCGTTGCCTCATCACCATTTGTTTCTTTGGAGTGTCCACCATATATATATCGTATGAGGAGGTGGCTGTCCACCGCCCCGTGAGCGGTGGTTCCCGTTCGTCTCCTGCATCGTCGTACATACCGTCGATGTCTTCGGAGTCGAAGTCAAGCACGTCAGTTAAATCATCGACCGTGGCAATTAAGTGGGTGGTGGGTGGGCAACGAATTCCTTCGTCGCCTGCTTCCCACTCGAGCCAGACATAGTTCAGCCATGGGTCTCCTGATAAAGAGAGAGACTTTAACGAGTTCAGCACGTCACCAAAGGGCGAGTGTTGGAAGATATCCGCTGCGGTGAACTCCATTACAGGAGGCCAACCAGATTTGGCGGGCTCAGGAGAGCGCGGACTGGAACCTACAGCCGGATACGAGTCCGGAGGTCCGGTGTCACAGGCTTCTTTGGAAGTGAGGCCTGTGTTCGGCTCTACCGCCGATGAGTGTGTGGCCTGTGGGGCGGGATCCATCCCTCCGTCCTTAGGCAATGCCGCCTGCTCCGGATTTAGGTCTGGGGCTACTGCCGGGGTGATATCCCGAGCATTGTCCGACAGCAGGTCTAAGCCGTGCTCGTCGTGACTGTCCGGTGCTCCTGGCACAGGCCCGATTCCATCGAAGATCAAGTCTCCGCGGATATCGGCCGTGTAGTTCAGGTTTCCGAACCTGACCTGGTGGCCAGGGGCGTAGCTGTCGATCTGCTCCAGATGGCCAAGCGAATTAGCCCGCAGTGCGAAGGCGCCAAACACAAAGATCTGTCCGGGGAGAAAAGTTTCACCCTGGACCGTGTTGTTGACGATTGAAGGCGCCATCAAGCCTTGCAGCAACGACACAGAGGAGCTCTCAATGAAAGCACCAATGTCGGTGTCAAAACCGGCGGATCTCGGGTAGGGGGTCCCGATCTGTGCGTCTTAGGCTGATGGTAACAGGAAGCAAGGGACACAATGTTTACCCAGGTTCGGGCCCTCTCGATGGAGGTAAAACCCTACTTACTGCTTGATTAATATTGACGATACGAGTAGTACAAGAGTAGATCTACCACGAGATCGTAGAGGCTAAACCCTAGAAGCTAGCCTATGATGATTATGATTGTAATTGTGATTGGCCTTCTAAGGACCAACCTCTCCGGTTTATATAGACACCGGAGAGGGCTAGGGTTTACATGGAGTCGGTTACAAGGAAGGAAATATAATATCCGGATCGCCGAGCTTGTCTTCCACGCGAAGGAGGGTCCCATCCGGACACGGAACGGAGTCTTAAGTCTTGTATCTTCACACTTCAATAGTCCGGACAAAGTATATAGTCCGGTAGTCCGGATACCCCCTAATCCAGGACTCCCTCACCCCTCCTCAAATTTCGTCACAAAATCAAACCTGATAACTCTTGGCTTTAATTTCGCACAAGAAATGGAACTATCACCAAATTCCCCATTCACCAGGAGGTTGAATGCACTAGAAACTGCCTCCTTCTCTCCCCAATTACTCACCAGATCAGCCACGGGCGTAGATTCCGGCACCATCAAATCCTCATCCGTCGCTGTAGCTTTCCCTTCCTTCAATTGAGGATCCCCAAGATCTGAATTGAAGAAACCTTGCATCCTCTCCCGAAGGCGCTGAACGCAGCCTTCTGGATCTCGCGCTCTCTGAAGGATCTCCCTTCCCCGCCTCTTGAAGATGCTCCACTCATCGTCGAAGTGGCCATCCAGCCTCCGCCGCTCCTCGCGGCCTGCCCCGCCGGGCGCCCGGGCCGCCGCCGCCGCCATATCCGTCATGGGCGAGTCGCCCTGGGCATCGCCAGAGCCGCTCTCCCGAAACGCTACAGAGTTGTATTGTTCCAATTTAGAATCAAGAGTTTTATTGATTTAGCATGCTTGTAGATGATGTAAACGTTTTCATGATTTAATAAAGCTACTCATGATGGCCTACCCTTAAAAAAAGAGCTTTATTGATTTAAGTAGCGGGAGTACATTCCTTCATCACACAAGCCGTGAGGAAGGCTGGAACATAATTTATCCAAAGACATCATCTCCTATAGGAATTACAGTGTTTATCGCAAAGATGTGCTAATTCGTTCGCCTCTCTTGGAATGAAAGTTAAGCGAAACTCCTCAAAACTCCCGCAAAGCTCTTGAATTTCTTTCATTGTGGCAATCTCTGAACGATCAATGTATGGAGAATTCCACAACTTCACCAAACTTTAAGCATCAGTTTTAACTATCACCTTTCTGTAACCCAGATCCAACACAAACTGGGTACCATCTCGAATTCCAAAAGATTCCATTGCCATAGCAGAGAAACATTGCTGATACCATATCGCCTGAGCTCGTACTAGTTTCCTTCATGGTCCCGGACGCCTAAGCCAGTGCCTCCCTGATGTGTATCAACATCAAATGTTGCGTCAACATTTATTTTCAGGTAGGACTGGTCTGGTGGCTTCCATTTGTGTTTCTGTTTTGGAGTTTCCGTCGATTACTGCTTTCCAGTCTTGGTTAGTTCATAAGCTACATAAGTAGTCCATTTCACCGACTGCATCTGCGATCTTGAGCTCTCTATGTGCGTACGTGCATTTCTCTCCGTCCACATAGCCTATGAACGACAAAGAATAACACATGCTTCAGTTTTCTGTACTTTGATTTCCTCCACCATATCCATAGCCCAGGTTTCAGGGTGTAGCTCCGATTCTTCGATGGATGTATTGTTCTTTATCTCCTGCCAGAATAGCTTAGCCCATGTGCACTCAAAGAGGGCATGCCTAATACTCTCTTCTTGCATGCATGCTTGACAAAAACCAATGCGTTCAATATGTCTAGAACTTAAGAAATCTCGTGAAGGGACAAAACCCTTGATCACTTGCCACCAGAAGTTTCTAACGTTCGGTGGTACTGCAAAGTGCCATAATTTCTTCCAGAATAGTTTGTCCGGTCCGCCTGCACTTGATGTTGCTTCCACATTTCATCGTCGTTCGATCATCAATTTATAGCAGGGTCGTACTGAGAAATTTCCAAATCTGCCCGGAAACCATGACCAGAAATCTTCCTGTGCTCTGCCCATTGGGATCCTAGCTATCATGGATACAGCTGGCTCTATGAATTTAGCTTCAAACTTCTGCATATCCCAGCCACCATTATCTTGATCAACCAGTTCTTCCACCAGGGTTATAGTTTTAGTTGGGAGTTTAACCAATGGGCATTTATCATGAATTTCAGGCACCCACGGGTCCTCCCAAATCCTTATAGAGCTGTCGTCCCCCACTCTTTTGGTCAACCCTTTCTTTAACGCTTCTCAGCCATGCAAGATGGTTCTCCAAGTATGTGAAGCATTTCTTTTATTTCTAGCTTCCATAAAACCACAATCATGAAAATATTTGCCTTTTAGTAACCTTGCACACAATGAATCAGGGTTTGCGAGGAGCCTCCAGTCCTGCTTAGCGAGCCTAGCTTGATTAAAAGTCTGAATATCTCTAAATCCCATGCCTCCCTCGCTCTTCGGGATGGCTATGTCAATCCACTTCTCCCATGCATTTTCCTCTTCTTTTCATCTCCTCCCCACCAATACCGGGCTAGTATGCTAGTTATCTTTATGCACATTTTCTTTGACAACCAGAAACAACTCATTGAGAAAGTCGGGATCGCTTGACCAACAGATTTTACCAGTACCTCTCGAACAACACTAGTAGGCACTGTGGAGTCCATCCTTTACACAACTTTTTAATTGATGAGACAATTCCTTCAAACTGTTCATCTGTGGATCTACCAAGAGTAGTTGGTAATCCAAGGTATTTTTTCATTAATGCTTTAGTAGCAATACCAAATCCTTCATGCATCCTTGCCTTCATATCCTCATCACAATTTGTACTGAAAAAAATCACAGATTTTGTTCTGTTAACAAGTTGGCCCGACCGTTGCCTATATATCTGAAGAATAACATGAATTCTTCTTATGCAAAGAGTAAGTGAGTAATCCAAGGGGTGTGGATACCCACCCTTATGCCTTTGCTCCAGCGCCCTATACCAACAGATTTAAGTAGGCTTGTTAGTCCTTGAGAGCAAAGTAAGAATAAATAGTGTGAAATGGGATCCCCTTGGCGAAAACCCCTGGTAGGTTTGAAAATCTGAGAGAATCTCCCATTCACCCGAACTAAGAAGGACATTGATTCCACACAGGCCATTATCATGTTAATCCTCAGTTGTGCAAAACCCAACTTATGCATTATAGCCCTCAAGTAACTCCACTCTACCCTGCCATATGCTTTCGCCATATCTAGCTTGACTGCGCAATCTTCAGTCTTACCCTCTTCCTTCTCAAATAATGCATGCACTCGTAGGCCGTTAGAACATTATCCGAGATGAGCCTCCCAGGCACAAAAGCACTCTGTTCCTCGGATATTATTTCATCTAAAATTGGACGGAGCCGGAGCGCTAAAACTTTCTAAGTTAACTTGTGTAACACACTACATAACGAAATAGGGCGAAACTGAGTTAAGTTCTGTGGGTTTTTAATCTTTGGAATAAGGACCAGTACAGTGTTGTTAACCACCTCAGGCATAACCCCCGTTTCAAAGAACTCTCAAATAGCATGACCGACCGAATTCTTCAAAATGTGTCAATATTTTATATAGAACCCAACCATGAAACCATCAGGACCCGGCGACTTGTTCAGATGCATCATAAACAGAGCTTGCTCCACTTCAGTGTTAGTTATGGGTGCGCACAATTTCTCATTCATTGCTTCACTCACCTCTGGTTTAACAAATGTAGTGATCTTCTCTGGATGGGTATCCAGCTGGGCCGTAAAGAGAGACTGATAAAACTCACTTGCTACTACCTCCGACTCTGCCTAGGCCGTGATTGTTCTGCCATCATCTAACTGAAGTGACTTGATTTTATTAACTCATGCCTGTTCTCTTGTCTCCGCATGGAAAAAACCTGTATTTTGGTCGCCTTCAGCAAGCTAGGTCACTCTCGAGCATTGTTTCTCCATCATCTCTTCCCTTGCTAGCAATTCAGAAATTGTACCGACTAACCTTCTTTCCTCTGTAATAGGCCCTTTCCACAGTGAATTTGCTCTCAAGCATTCAAGCCTTTGGCGCATAGTTTTTAGTTGTTTTTTTGCGGAGCCAAATTCTTCTCTACTCCATCTTCTCAGCCTATCTCTCACTCCTCCCAATGCATCTAAGACTTCTTGCAGGTTACCACTAGTCGGCATCCAGGCATCTTCCACTATTTGTGTATAATTTACATGTCTGTCAGAAATATACTTTAAGATGAACTTTTTTTACCGCACTATAGAAAGACATAAACACTCATGCACACACCTTTATAAACGCATGCATGCATGCCCTATTTTTATGAGCACTTCCGAGACCGAAGCGGCACACCATCTTGAGATTAACGAAGGTGACACAAACGCATTCGTAGTCAATAGGAATGTTTCCTCTCACTGAACGCGCATCCCCGAAATGTAGTTTAGGACTCGAACTCTAATGGGCTGGGATACCACTGCCCACTGATACGTCTCCAACGCATCTATAATTTATGAAGTATTCATGCTAATATATTATCATTCTTGGATGTTTTACAATCATTTTATAGCAACTTTATATCATTTTTGGGGACTAACCTATTGACATAGTGCACAGTGCCAATTGTTGTTTTTTTGCTTGTTTTTTACATCGCAGAAAATCAATATCAAACGGAGTCCAAATGCAGCAAAACTTTTTGGAGATCCGCAAAATGGCTTGAGGCCATGAAACCTGAGATGGGATCCATGTATAAGAACAAAGTGTGGAGTTTGGTTGACTTGCCCGATGATTGGCAAGCCATAGAGAATAAATGGATCTTCAAGAAGAAGACTAACGCTGACGGTAATGTTACTGTCTACAAAGCTCGACTTGTTGCGAAAGGTTTTCGACAAGTTCAAGGAGTTGACTACGATGAGACCTTCTCACCTGTAGCGATGCTTAAGTCTACTTGAATCAGGTTAGCAATTGCCGCATTTTATGATTATGAAATTTGGCAAATGGATGTCAAAACTGCATTCCTTAATGGATATCTTAAAGAAGAGTTGTATATTATACAACCAGAAGGTTTTGTCGATCCTAAAGGTGCTAACAAAGTGTGGAAGCTTCAGCGATCCATTTATGGACTGGTGCAAGCCTCTCAGAGTTGGAATATACGCTTTCATAGTGTGATCAAAGCATATGGTTTTATAAAGACTTTTGGAGAAGCCTGTATTTACAAGAAAGTGAGTGGGAGCTCTGTACCATTTCTAATATTATATGTGGATGACATATTGTTGATTGGAAATAATACAGAATTTCTAGATAGCATAAAAGGATACTCAAATAAGAATTTTTCAATGAAAGACCTCGGTGAAGCTGCTTATATATTGGGCACAAGATCTATAGAGATAGATCAAGACGCTTAATTGGACTTTCACAAAGCGCATAATTTTTTCTGTCATACTTATGACACTTCTATGACGATAATTGTGACAAAACCCAGTATCATCATAGATGCGGTGGGCTCCTACTTATATGACAAAAAATCATGACAGAAAATGGGCTTTTCGTCCTGGGCGGGCCGGAGACGCAGCTGCATGACATTCTTTGGGACGTCCATGACGGAAAAAACCATGGTAGAAGCGAGGGCGAGGAAAATATCGGGGCGTTCCCGGTTATGGTGGGTGGTCGGGGCCGGGTGATGCACGGAGGTTTGCGCATTTCTCTCGTACATGCACGCGCGTGGGTGCGAGCCGTTGGGCTCTAACTGAACCCGAGCGAGGCGTTCGCCTACTGAACCTGAGTGATTGCACTGCAGGCTATGCGTTACTGAACCTGAGCGATCGATCGATGGCTGTTAACTAAACCGGATCGAGCGATTCCTTCGCTACTGCTGCTAACTGAAGCCAACCGATGCTGCCTCTGGATGAACAGTGAGCGTTGTAGGGGGGTTTGGATGAACAGTTCCCGGTGGGGGTGGATGAACAGGACCCCGTAGTGTTGCCTCTGGATGAACAGGACCCCGATCGATCGAGCCGGTTGGGGCTGGATGAACAGGACCCCGTGGAGGGCTGGATGAACAGTAGATGGTGGAGGGGTGGATGAACAGTAGCCCATGGAGGGGTGGTTGAACAGGAGCCCATGGAGAGGGTTGGTTGAACAGTAGCCGGTGGAGTAGCGCGCGGTGGAGGCTAGATGAATAGGAGCCCGTGGATGAACAGTCGCAGGTGGAGGCTGGAGGAGGTTGATGGTGGATGAACAGTAGCCCGTGGAGGCTGGAGGAGGTCGACGGTGGAGATGAACAGTATCTCGTGGAGTCCCATTTTGCGGTACGCCACACCCCTCCCGATGAACAGGACCCCCCTTTCGACCGTAGCACTCCAACACAAGTCTGTTTCCTCCGTTTTGCGGTACGCCACACCCCTCCCGATCAACAGGACCCCGTTTCGACCGTAGGAGGTCCAACACAAGCCTGTTTCCTCCATTTTGCGGTACGCCAGACCCCTCCCGATGAACAGGATCCCGTTTCGAATGTGGCCTGTCGAACACAAGGTCGTTTCCTCCGTTGTGCGGTACGCCAGGCCTCGTTTCCATGGGTTGCTGCATCCAAGCACTCCTGATGAACACGATGACGTATTCCGTTCCGACCCAGCCGGTTGGCTCCCCATGAACACGACGACGACGTTGTTTCTCCGTTCCGACCCAGCCATGTACACGAGCCCTGGCCGTACGTATGCGCGAGTAGGCTTTCGAGACCCCGCCCGTATGTACGTACGTGGCTGTATTTACTTTCTTGCACCCTGTCCATTGTACGTACGTGTACATGCTACGTGTGTACGTACGTGTACATGCTATGTGTGCGCCTCTACTATGACACGTGCGCGCCTCTACTACGACACGTGCACGCCTCTACATCGACCAGTATGTACATACACGTTCGCGACCAGAACGACAACACTACATACGCTTTGACCAGGTGGGTCCCGACTGTCAGGCACTTCCTTGCGTGCGAAGATGTAGCTGGTGGGTCCCAGCAGTTTGAGGGGTGAATCATTTTTGTTTTTTGCCCAGAGCACTTCCTTGCGTGCGAAGATGTAGCTGATGGGTCTCAGCAGTCAGGGGGAAAAATGTTTTTTCACGAAATACAGTGGCCGGTGGGTCCCTACTGTTAGGTGGAGGAATCATTATTTTCCGCACAATAAGGAGTCAATTCCTTGCAGTTGCCCTGGACCCAGCTGTCAGCCTATCAACGTAGAATACTCTTCCGATGGAAGTCGTTCCTTGACCATGTTGACCACGTCGCGCCGAGAGCACCAGGGCGGTGGACGACGGCGAGGCCTAGGAAGGGGACGACACAGAGCCGGGGAAGACGCGGCAGTGGATGCCCACGTGTAGAGGAGTATGAGGGTTCACTAGTTCGGCTGCGGTGTGAGGCTGCTGTCGCCACAGAATAACAAGGGGTGTGGGTGAGTAGAGGGATGGCCTGGCCAACGGTGGGAGTAGTATGGGGGCGGTGAGGCCTCCATGGCATCACAGCCGGCCACGGGAGGCAGGAGCATGCGGCACGACCGGCGCTGCTTTCGGCGGCTAGAGCAAGAAGACCAGAGGTTGAAGAAGCACTACGACCGTTGGATGGACATCATACGGTCACTAGAGCTAGAATCGTTCATATTGACTAAGTTAACAAAGCCCTCCGTCCCAGTCAACTTAGTAGGCCCACAAGTCAGCCTCCCACAAAGGTGGGTCCCATCTAGCAGGGGGAGTATTCATTTTTTGTGCGTAATAAGGAGGCACTTCCGCTGGGTCCGAGCTGACAGCGGGGGGAACTTTTTTTCACGAAATACGGTGACCTGTCTGGTGGGTCCCAGCAGTCAGGGGGGAAACATTTTTTTCGCGAAATAGGGTGGCCCGTCCGGTGGGTCCCTGCTGTTAGGTAGAGGAATAATTATTTTCCACGTAATAAGGAGGCACTTCCTTGCGGCTGCCATGGACCCAGCTGTCAGCCTCTCCACGTACAGTACTCTTTCGATGGAAGTCGGTCGTTGACCACATTGACCACGCCGCGCCGAGAGCACCATGGCGGTGGATGACGGCGAGGCCTAGGAAGGGGACGACGCGGAGCCGGGAAAGACGCGTTAGTGGATGCCCACACGGAGAGGACTACGAGGGTTCATTGGTTCGGCTGCGGTGTGAGGCTGCCGTCGCCGCAGAATAACAGGGGGTGTGGGGGAGAGGAGGGATGGCCTGGCCAGCGGTGGGAGTAGTATGGGGGCGGTGAGGCCTCCGCAGCAGCACAGCCGGCCATGGGAGGCAGGAGCAGGCGACACGACCGCCGCTGCTTTGGGCGGCTGGAGCAAGAAGACCTGAGGTTGAAGAAGCACTACGGCCGTTGGATGGACATCGTGCGGTCACTGGAGCTAGAATCGTGCATATTGACTAAGTTGACAAAGCCCTCCGTCCCCGTCAACTTAGTAGGCCCACTATACTGGGTCCCAGCTAGCAGGGGGTATTCATTTTTTGTGCGTAATAAGGAGGCACTTCCTTGCGTGCGAAGATATAACTGGTGGGTCTGAGCTGTCAGCGGTGGTAACGCTTTTTTTTGCAAAATACAGAGGCCCTTTTGGTGGGTCCCAGATGTCAGGTGGAGGAATCATTATTTTGCGTGTAATAAGGAGGCATTTCCTTGCGTGCGGCCGTGGACCCAGCTGTCAGCCTCTCCACGTACGGTCCACTTCAGATGCATGTAGGTCGTTGGCCACACTAACCACGCCACGCCGAGAGCACCGGGGCAGTGGACGACGGCGAGGCCTAGGAAGGGAATGACACGGAGCAAGGGAAGACTCGACAGTTGTTTCCCATGCGGAGGGGAGTACGACTGTACGAGGGTTTACTGGTTCGTCTGCCGTCGCCGGAGAATAACAGCAGGTGTGGGTGAGTAGAGGGATGGCTAGGTCAGCGATGGGAGTACGATGGAGCGGTGAGGCCTGAGCGGCAGCACAGACGGCCGCGGGGAGGAGGGAGTAGGCAGTCCCGCCGGCGCTTATTTGAGCGGCTGGAGCAGGAAGAGCAGAGATTGAAGAAGCACGACAGTCGTTGGATGGACATCCAACAGTCACTGCTTGTGTGTCAATCTTTTTTTTATGAAAGCCTCAAATCTGTGGAAAACAGCATACAGGCCATTTGCCATTATTTCTAATAATTTACAGCCCATTTGCTAATTCTTACGGGTTTTTGGAGCCCATATTCTTTTTGTTAGAATTACAGCCTATATTGTGGCCACGGTTAAAAAATTATACGAAATTTTGCATATGTTTGTGCGGTCTGAACTGTTTTTAATCCCGAAATTTAGAGTCACATTCAAACTGATTTTAAAAATAAATGTATATCAATATAAAATCAAATAAATTGTCCACGCATAAAAATCAATGGAATTTAAAATCTCGAAATGAAAAAAAAAGAAATTTGAAACAAATTGCCGGTTTGATGTGTTTTCAAAATGTACAACCCATTTTCTCATTACTGATAGGCTATTTTCTCGGTCAGCCGAATGAAGCTCTCCATGTCTTGAAAGATTTGCAGCCCAACAGGCCTGACAAAGCGACCTACTGGACAAATCACAAAAAAACTGGGCTAGCCATTTTTAGAAAGAAAAAGAAAACTACTGGGATGGTCTGTGGTAAACATAAAAGGAAAGGCTGTCTAGACAGTCCAGAGTGCCCTGCACAGCCCAGTTAACACCTTGCTTCCGTGTCAAAAACAAATTAGATAAATGCCACTCCAATTATGGCGATTCATAAAAATGCCACTGCAATTTCCAAACTTTGAAAAATGCCACTGCGTTTTTGCAAACATTGAAAAACGCCACTGCAATTTTTGCAAACTTTGAAAAACGCCACTCCAGACTTCAAAAAATGCCACTGGAAATGGCATGAAATGGCATTTTTCAAAGTATGGAAATTGCAGTGGCATTTCTCGGAAACACAAGATTTGGAGTGGCATTTATCAAGTTAACCCAAAACAAAAACAACTGGGCAAGTTGCTGGGTCCCTAGTGTCAGCCGCTCATTGTGCAATTCTCTCGTTTATTGACTACGTTGACAATGGCATGGGACCCAGATGTCAGAAATCCATTAGGAGGAGCCATTTTTTAATTGTCTTGAAATAAGGAGGCACTTGCTTGCGTAATGCCATGACCTTGGCGGGTCCCTGCTGTCATCCCCACCACGTACAATCATCTCCTGATTGTGTACGCGTCAACTTGGTTGGCCCACAAGTCGGCCTCTAAACCCGTGGAGGACAAATACAACCCATTTAAAAAAATAACAGCCCATTCCATATGTTCAAACGGAAAGTTCAACATTCAGAGCAAAGTAACAGGTTTGATCCACATATAGAGTACTGAACTTCCACGTTGACAACCATCATAGCCAAGTTAACTATCTACTCCCACTAATACTCTAGTAGCGTACAAGTACTAACTTACTCTTAGCTAACCAGACGATGCCGGCCGCTATCTGTGGTACACGCTAAACGCTGGCACCGGCGTCCTCCGCCTCGCCTCAGACTTGCCAGAGGTGCGATAGGACGCGTTGCTCGCACGTGTTGGCCCTTTCCATGCCGGCATGGTCCACCGAAGCTTCGGCTTCTAAGCGGGAAACCCACTTGACGAGCTGGTAGTAAAACTCGGCGTCGCGAACGCGTGCGTGCCCGACAGCCTCCAGGGCTATTTGCTGGGCGCCGGCCTCCACATAGTTGGCCCAGTTGCGGGCGCTCTACTCACGACTCAAAGCGTTGATACGTCCATTTTGCATCATGCTTTTATATCGATATTTATTGCATTATGGGCTGTTATTACACGTTATGTTACAATACTTATGGCTATTCTCTCTTATTTTACAAGGTTTTACATGAAGAGGGAGAATGTCGGCATCTGGGATTCTAGGCTGGAAAAGGAGCAAATATTGGAAACCTATTCTGCACAGCTCCAAAAGTCCTGGAACTCCACAAAAGTCATTTTTGGAATTAATAAGAATTATTGAGCGAAAGAAGTACCAGAGGGGGCCCACACCCTGGCCACGAGGGTGGTGGCGCGCCCACCCCTACTGGGTGCGCCCCCTGCCTCGTGGGCCCCCTGGTGGCCCTCCGGTGCCCATCTTCTGCTATATGAAGTCTTTTACCCTGGAAAAAAATCATAAGCAAGCTTGAGGGACGAAACTCCGCCGCCACGAGGCGGAACCTTGGCAAAACCAATCTAGGGCTCCGATGGGGCTGTTTTGCCAGGGAAACTTCCCTCCGGGAGGGGGAAATCATCACCATCGTCATCACCAACGATCCTCTCATCGGGAGAGGGTCAATCTCAATCAACATCTTCACCAGCACCATCTCCTCTCAAACCCTAGTTCATCTCTTGTATCCAATCTTTGTATCCAAACCTCAGATTGGTACTTGTGGGTTGCTAGTAGTGTTGATTACTCCTTGTAGTTGATGCTAATTGGTTTATCCGGTGGAAGATCATATGTTCAGATCCTTAATGCATATCAATACTCCTCTGATTATGAACATGAATATGCTTTATGAGTAGTTACGTTTGTTCCTGAGGACATGGGTGAAGTCTTGCTATTAGTAGTCATGTGAATTTGGTATTCATTTGATATTTTGATGAGATGTATGTTGTCTCTCCTCTAGTGGTGTTATGTGAACGTCGACTACATGACACTTCACCATTATTTGGGCCTAGAGGAAGGCATTGGGAAGTAATAAGTAGATGTTGGGTTGCTAGAGTGACAGAAGCTTAAACCCTAGTTTATGCGTTGCTTCGTAAGGGGCTGATTTGGATCCTCTTGTTTCATGCTATGGTTAGGTTTACCTTAATACTTCTTTTGTAGTTGCAGATGCTTGCAATAGGGGTTAATCATAAGTGGGATGCTTGTCCAGGAAAGGACAACACCCAAGCACCGATCCACCCACATATCAAATTATCAAAGTAACAAACGCGAATCATATGAGTGTGATGAAAACTAGCTTGACGATAATTCCCATGTGTCCTCGGGAGCGCTTTTCTCATTATAAGAACTTGTCCAGGCTTGTCCTTTCTACAAAAAGGATTGGGCCACCTTGCTGCACTTTATTTACTTTCATTGGTTGTTACCCATTATAAATTATCTTATCACAAAACTATCTGTTACCTACAATTTCAGTGCTTGCAGAGAATACCTTACTGAAAACCGCTTGTCATTTCCTTCTGCTCCTCGTTGGGTTCGACACTCTTACTTATCGAAAGGACTACGGTAGATCCACTATACTTGTGGGTCATTAAGACTATTTTCTGGCGCCTTTGCCGGGGAGTGAAGCGCCTTTGGTGAGTGGAACTTGGTAAGGAAATATTTATATAGTGTGCTGAAATTTACTGTCACTTGTTACTATGGAAACTAATCCTTTGAGGGGCTTGTTTGGGGCATCTTCGCCCTGGACAGTAGAGCAAAGAGTTGCTCCTCAACCTACTGAACCTACTGAAAATGTTTACTTCGAAATTCCTTCGGGTATGATAGAGAAACTGCTAGCTAATCCCTTTGAAGGAGATGGAACATTGCATCCCGATTTACACCTTATCTATGTGGATGAAGTTTGTGGATTATTTAAGCTTGCAGGTATGCCCGGTGATGTTGTTAAGAGGAAGGTCTTCCCTTTATCTTTGAAGGGAGACACATTGGCATGGTATAGTCTATGTGATGATATGGGATCTTGGGATTATAAATGATTGAAATTGGAATTTCACCAGAAGTTCTACCCTATGCATCTTGTTCATCGTGATCGTAATTATATATATATATAATTTTTGGCCTCGAGAAGGAGAAAGCATCTCTCAAGCTTGGGGGAGGCTTAAGTCAATGTTATATTCATGCCCCAATCATGAGCTCTCAAGAGAAATGATTATTCAAAAAATTTATGTTCGGCTTTCTCTCAATGATCGCACCATGCTCGATACTTCCTGTGTTGGTTCTTATATGCTCAAGACTATTTAATTCAAGTGGAACTTATTGGAAAGAATTAAACGCAACTCTGAAGATTGGGGTTCCGACGATGGTAAGGAGTTAGGTATGACACCTAAGTTTGATTGTGTTAAATCTTTTATGGATACCGATGCTTTTCGTGGATTTAGCGCTAAATATGGACTTGACCTTGAAATAGTAGCTTCTTTCTGTGAATCTTTTGCTACTCACGTTGATCTCCCTAAGGAGAAGTGGTTTAAATATAATCGTCCCATTGAAGTAAAAGTAGTTGTACCTGTTACAGTTAAAGAAAAGACTATCACTTATAATGATCCTATTGTTCCTACCACTTATGTTGAGAAACCACCTTTCCCTGTTAGGATAAAAGATCATGCTAAAGCTTCAACTGTGGTTCGTAAAAGTAATACTGGAACATATACACCTCCTGAGCAAATTAAAGTTGTACCTAGTATTGCTATGGTTAAAGATCTCTTGGCTGATAATATTGATGGGCATGTTATTTACTTCTGTGAGGAAGCTGATAATATTGCTAAACCCGATGCTAAGATACATAGACCTGTTGTAGGCATGCCTGTTATTTCTGTTAAAATAGGAGATCATTGTTATCATGGTTTATGTGATATGGGTGCTAGTGCCAGTGCAATACCTATTTCCTTATATGAAGAAATTATGCATGATATCGCACCCGCTGAGTTAGAAGATATTGATGTTACAATTAAGCTTGCCAATAGAGATACTATTTCACCATTTGGGATTGGTAGAGATGTTGAAGTCTTGTGTGGGAAAGTTAAATATCCTGCTGATTTTCTTGTTCTTGGTTCCCCACAAGATAGCTTTTGTCCCATTATATTTGGTAGACCCTTCTTGAATACTGTTAATGCTAGGATTGATTGTGAAAAGGATGTTGTTACTATTGGTCTGGGGAATATGACACATGAGTTTAATTTTGCTAAATTTCGTAGACAACCCCATGATAAAGAATTGCCTAGTAAGGATGAAATTATTGGTCTTGCTTCTATTGTCGCGCCTCCTACTGATCCTTTAGAACAATATTTGCTAGACCATGAATATGATATGTTTATGAAAGAAAGAAGGGAGATAGATGAAGTATTCTTTTAACAGGGTCCTATTCTGAAACACAACTTGCTTGTTGAAATCCTTGGGGATCCTCGTCAACCCAAGGGTGACCCCGTGTTTGAGCTTAAACCATTACCTAATACTCTTAAATATGCTTATCTTGATGAAAAGAAGATATATCCTGTTATTATTAGTGCTAACCTTTCAGAGCAGGAAGAGGAAAGATTATTGAAAACTCTGAAGAAGCACCGTGCTGCTATTGGATATACTCTTGATGATCTTAAGGGCATTAGTCCCACTCTATGCCAACACAAAATAAAATTGGACGAAGACGCCAAACCAGTTAGAGAACATCAATGTCGGTTAAATCCTAAGATGAAAGAAGTGGTAAGAAAGGAAATACTAAAGCTCCTTGAGGCAGGTATAATTATCCTGTTGCTGATAGTGAGTGGGTAAGTCCTGTGCATTGTGTCCCTAAGAAGGGAGGTATTACTGTAGTCCCTAATGATAAAGATGAACTGATCCCGCAAAGAATTATTACAGGTTATAGGATGGTAATTGATTTCTGTAAATTAAAGAAAGCTACTACGAAAGATCATTACGCTTTACCTTTTATTGATCAAATGCTAGAAATACTATCCAAACATACACATTTCTGTATCTAGATGGTTATTCTGGTTTCTCTCAAATACCTATGTCAGCGGACGATCAAGCAAATACTACTTTTACTTGCCCTTTTGGTACTTTTGCTTATAGACGTATGCCTTTTGGTTTATGTAATGCACCTGCTACCTTTCAAAGATGCATGATGGCTATATTCTCTGACTTTTGTGAAAAGATTTGTGAGGTATTCATGGATGATTTCTCTGTTTATGGATCCTCTTTTGATGATTGCTTGAGCAACCTTGATCGAGTTTTGCAGAGATGTGAATACACTAGTCTCGTCTTGAATTGGGAAAAGTGCCACTTTATGGTTAATGAAGGCATTGTCTTGGGCCATAAAATTTCTGAAAGAGGTATTGAAGTTGATAAAGCTAAAGTTGATGCTATTGAAAAGATGCCGTGTCCCAAGGACATTAAAGGTATACGAAGTTTCCTTGGTCATGCCGGTTTTTATAGGAGGTTCATTAAGGACTTTTCGAAAATCCCTAGGCCTCTGACTAATGTATTGCAAAAAGATATTCCTTTTGTTTCCGATGATGATTGTGTAGAAGCATTTGAAATACTTAAGAAAGCTTTGATCACTGCACCTATTGTTCAGCCACCTGATTGGAATTTACCCTTTGAAATTATGTGTGATGCTAGTGATTATGCTGTAGGTGCTGTTATAGGGCAAAGAGTTGATAAGAAATTAAATGTTATTCAATATGCTAGTAAAACTGTAGACACTGCTCAGAGAAATTATGCTACCACTAAAAAGGAGTTCTTAGCAGTTGTATTTGCTTGTGATAAGTTCAGACCTTAAATATCCTATGGAAAAGAAAGATGCTAAACCTAGACTTATTAGATGGGCCCTCTTGCTCCCAGAATTTGATTTGCATATTATTGATAGAAAGGGAGCTGAGAACCCCGTTGCAGACAACTTGTCTAGGTTAGAGAATGTTCTTGATGACCCACTACCTATTTATGATAGCTTTCCTAATGAAGAATTAGCTGTCATAAATGTTTCTCATACTGCTCCATGGTATGCTGATTATGCTAATTACATTGTTGCTAAATTTATACCACCTAGTTTCACATACCAGCAAAAGAAAAAGTTCTTTTATGATTTAAGAGATTTCTTCTGGGATGACCCACACCTTTATAAAGAAGGAGTTGAAAGTGCAACTATCCCTAGGTGGTTTTGGTAATTGCTAACAACATATAGCTCATTGAGCTAATGCTACTTCAAGTTAAATATTTCAGGAAAGCTCCATGATTGGCATGGCATGGATGAGAAAAGTGGATCCCTCAAAATGCTAAGGACAAAAGGATTGGCTCAAGCTCAAAACTCAAGACTCTACATTTTATATTTTCGTGATCCAAGATCACGTTGAGTCTATCGGAAAAGCCAATACTATCAAGGAGGAATGAGGTGTTGCTTAATGGCTTGCTTGCTCAAAGTGCTTAGTGATATGCTCCAAAGCCCTCAACTACTTTCGCACATCCACATATGACCTAAACCAAAAGTCAAACTCGGCCTTACTGATTCTTTATATCCGGCGCCACCGAGTTCAGATGTCATAGCCATTGCCACAAACCCTAGGCAAATCGGTCTCACCGATAGGGATCTCGGTCTCACCGAGATGGGATTGTAATCTCTCTGTTTCCCTTTGTAACGTTTCGGTACCATCGAGATGAGCGATCGGTCCTACCGAGATTGCAATGTAAACTCTCTATTTCCTTTTCGTAACATTTCGGTCTCACTAAAATGAGCGAACCAGTCCCACCGAGTTTACCTGACCAACTCTCTGGTTAGCTTATTACAAAAATCGATCCCACTGAGTTTGTGTAATCGGTCTCACCGAGATTACGTTATGCCCTAACCCTAACCATATCGGTCCTACCGAGTTGCATGTTGGTCCCACCGAAAATCCTAACGGTCACTACATTTGCTGAATCGGTCCGACCAAGTTTCTCAATTCGGTCCCACCGAGTTTGGAAAGTTGTGTGTAATGGTTAGATTTTGTGTGGAGGCTATATATACCCCTCCACCTCCTCTTCATTCGAGGAGAGAGCCATCAGAACAAACCTACACTTCCAACTTGCATTTTCTGAGAGAGAACCACCTACTCATGTGTTGAGGCCAAGATATTCCATTCCTACCATATGAATCTTGATCTCTAGCCTTCCCCAAGTTGCTTTCCACTCAAATCTTCTTTCCACCAAATCCAAATCCTGTGAGAGAGAGTTGAGTGTTGGGAAGACTATCATTTGAAGCACAAGAGCAAGGAGTTCATCATCAACACACCATTTGTTACTTCTTGGACAGTGGCGTCTCCTAGATTGGCTAGGTGTCACTTGGGAGCCTCCGACAAGATTGTGGAGTTGAACCAAGGAGTTTGTAAGGGCAAGGAGATCGCCTACTTCGTGAAGATCTACCGCTAGTGAGGCAAGTCCTTCGTGGGCGACGGCCATGGTGGGATAGACAAGGTTGCTTCTTCGTGGACCCTTCATGGGTGGAGCCCTCCATGGACTCGCGCAACCGTTACCCTTCGTGGGTTGAAGTCTCCATCAACGTGGATGTACGATAGCACCACCTATCGGAACCACGACAAAAACATCTGTGTCTCCAATTGCGTTTGAATTCTCCAAACCCTTCCCTTTACATTCTTGCAAGTTGCATGCTTTACTTTCCGCTGCTCATATACTCTTTGCATGCTTGCTTGAATTGTGTTAAGATTGCTTGACTTGTGCTAAGTTAGCTAAAATCTGCCAAAGTCTAAAATTGGGAAAAGGATAAGTTTTTATTTGGTCAAGTAGTCTAATCACCCCCCTCTAGACATACTTTCGATCCTACAAGTTGTATCAGAGCCTTGGTCTCCATTTGCTTTGATTTCCATAGCTTTTGGTGGTCATAGCCTTGGTTTCACAACCTAGGAGAGTATGGCGTCTAGCAAGGGAAACTATCACCGTAGAAGTCCTTACTTTGATGGTACTAATTTTGCTAGGTGGAAGCATAAGATGAAAATGCATATTCTTGGACATAACCCTGCCGTTTGGGCTATTGTGTGTATTGGCTTGCAAGGTGAATTCTTTGATGGGAGAGAACCGAACCGTGAAGCTAGCGCGGAAGAGTTGAAGATGCTGCAATACAACACTCAAGCTTGTGATATCCTCTTCAACGGATTGTGCCCCGAAGAATTCAACAAAATCAGCCATCTTGAGAATGCAAAGGAAATTTAGGATACTTTGATTGATATGCACGAAGGTACCGACTCCGTCAAAGAATCCAAGTTGGATGTGCTTCAAAGTCAGCTTGACAAGTTCAAAATGAAGGATGGTGAAGGTGTCGCTGAAATGTACTCTAGGCTCGCTCTTATCACAAATGAGATTGCCGGCTTAGGAAGTGAAGAGATGACCGACAAATTCATCATCAAGAAGATCCTAAGAGCTTTGGACGGAAAATATGATACCGTGTGCACATTGATCCAAATGATGCCAAATTACAAAGATCTCAAGCCAACGGAAGTCATTGGAAGAATTGTTGCTCATGAGATGTCACTCAAGGATAAGGAGGAACTTCACAACAAGTCAAGTGGTTCTTACAAAGCCACATGTGAAGCCCCCACATCATCAAGTGAGAAACAAACCTTCAATGAAGAATTGAGCCTAATGGTGAAGAACTTCAACAAATTCTACAAGAGTAGAATCAAAGGAAGAAGCTAAAATCAAGGTCCTACAATGACAAAAGATCTTCTAGTCGAGAGCGTAATTGCTACAATTGTGGAAGACCCGGACACTATTCCAATGAGTGTACGGCACCCTACAAAAGAAGAGAAGAATCACCTAAGAGGAGATGTAGAAGAGAAGAATCACCACCAAGAGAGAGGAGGAGTAGAGATGATCGTTATGAACGAAGAACATCCCGGAGAAGAAAGGATTCGGAAAGGAAGGACAAGTCATCAAGGAGCTACACAAAACGAAGACATCAAGCTCATGTTGGTGAATGGGTATCTGGCTCCGGCTTCGACAATCATTCCGAGAGAAGCTATCACTCCGACTCCGAATATACTCAAGATGAAGGTGTTGCCGGTCTAGCATTTGTGTCAACCAACTCCTACGACATATTTGATTCACCAAATTAAGGACTTGGAAGATGCTTCATGGCTAAAGGCCCAAAGGTATCACACCCCGAGTATGTTGATTTCAATAGTGATGAAGATGACTTGTTAGGTGATGATGATTTACTTGTTGACAACTCTAGTGATGAATACTATGATGAAACGTCAATTAATCATGCTAATCAAGATAAAACGAATAACAATGATAAGTAGAAGATTGAGCTTCTAACTAAAGAACTAAACACTCTTAAGTTAGCTCATGAAACTATCTTAGAAGATCATCGAGAACTCCTAAGGACTCATGAGAAGTTACGCTTTGAAAAGCTCAACCTTGAGCAAGAGCATGAGTTCTTAAAGGCAATCAATGATGATCTTCGTAAGAAAAGTTCTTCTTACATTGCCAAGCATTTACTATTATCTACTTACATGCCTCAAGTCAAGTCGAGTAACAAGAACAAGAAGCATTCTTCCTCTAGTAGTAACAATAATCATGCTAAATCCAATGTTGTTGCTTCTCGTAGTTCTCTTGATTCCACTAATGATTCTCTTAGCCAAGTTACACTTGAGCAAGAAAATAGCGTATTGAAGGGAATTATAGATAAAGGTGTTTACAAGAGCCTTGCTGGGAGTAAGCAATTCGAGGAAATTGTATGCAAGCAAGGAAGGCACCGGAAGAACCAAGGTGTTGGTTTTGAACGAAAGTTCAATGCCAATGGAGTTGAGTGGGAAGAAGATCAATACCCCAAGACGAAGTTTGTTCCTCAACAAGAGAAGTATGATCCTACTTTCTTTAAAGGGACACAATCCCAAGATGACCTTCCACCACAAGACCACAAGCAAAAAGGCAAGGACAAGCTTCAAGAGGAGATTGATGCATTTGAAGAAGCTCCTAAGGCCTTGGTCAAGTGGGTTCCCAAGACTACATCAAGTTCTACTTCATCAAGTACAACTACAACTCCAAGGATTCCCATCAAGATGATGTGGACCCCGAAGAAGAAGAACTAGAGAGTTCTTGAGGGTGACTCCGCCAACATATTTCACTCATATCATTTTGGCAAATACAAGTGCAATCAACTTCCACATCTTGCACTAGTTCAAGGAGTCACAAACCCTCTTGTTGGTAAGACAAGGGACAAGGTAACCTATTGCTTTCATAGACATCATCTTGTGTGTGCATCACTCTATGTCTATGGATATCCTTGTTTGTTCCTTGTGGGACTAACCCGTGTAGGTATTGAAAGTGCAACTCACTCCAAAGGATTGATCCAAATGATCTACATCAACTTTGAGCATCCACATCTTCAGCATCTACATGAAGTCATCATCGACAAAACCCAAGGTTAGTTCATCCCTCTTAAGGGGGGATCTCACATCTAGGGGGAGCTTTACTCTAAGAATTGAGTCAAAGCAACTCTAATGGTGTGAACACATCAATGCATTATGTAAAAGTGGTAACCCCACTTGAGCTTAAACAATGAGTATGACCTATGATCAAATGTTCTCATTTGACTCCTAAGTCAATATACTCATATATAGATGACCTAGTCATCACCAATTGCTTGATAGATACAAGAATTGGTTGTGCATGCTTTGCCACATATTTCATTTGCCATTTTATTGTGTGAGCATGTTGGTTGCATATTTTACTCATTCGAGGACATCCACTTGTTGTTTTGATTGATTGGTTTATTTTCTTTTGCCAAGTGGATGGACAAGAATGCCTAAGAATCTTCTCTAGCTATCTATGCTTTTCTTGTCTCAAACTCCATTCATGCTACATCACAAAATTTGATCAAGTCAGACTCGAACCACTCTGTGTGAGGAGCACTCGGAGTCCCCGATTCATCATAGACTTAAACTTCCCAAACTTCTTTGTGCTTCTCGGTCTGATCGATTCTTCCATTTCGGTCATACCGAGATCACTAAGTCGATCTAGGTTTTCAATCTCGGTGCAACCGATTTGAACTTTTCGATCACACCGAGTTGCTGTAACTGCTTGCAGTTATGCATCTCCGTGCCACCGAGTTGTTCCACTCGGTCACACCGACAGGGTCAGTCTATATATATCCACAGGTCAAATTTTGGAAATTTCTCCGAACTCTTTCGACCGCGCTCAGCCTGCTCTGCCTCCTTGGGTCTCTGGATCGTCCTCCTCGTCGCCAGCTGCCTCCCGCCTCTGGTCTTCACCGCCATCAACAGGAATCGACTCCGTCGTTGCCACCGTAGCAAGTCCATCGCCGAACTAGGGTATGGACTTGGTCTTTGTGCTATTCTTAACTCCAAATCTCTAGCACATTGTGTTTCCATTAATCTTGCCACGATTGAGATCATCTTATCCATCAAAAACACTCCATAGATTAGAGATGAATTGAAAATTTAGGGTTAAGTTTCTGCCGAAACCATCTCGGACCAACCGAGTTGTAGAACTCGGTACCACCGATTCGGCTAAGGCCATTGCACATGTAATTCTCGTTCTGACCGAGAATTGCAAATCAGTGTGACTGAGTTCAGGACTTTGTGAATCCCTAGCAGTCTCGGTGCCACCGAACTGTGACTCGGTCTAACCGAATTCACTAGTTTAGGTTCTGAAAGCTGGTTCGATATCACCGAGCTTACAAATCGGTAGATCCGAAATGCTTTCTGTGGAAAACTAAAACTAAGTTTTTGACTCATTCTTTTGCAAAAACCTCTGTATTTTGTGATGCTCATCTACTCTACCTCATCTATATCTATTCACAGGGTCTGCTGTCAGTGTTTGCAATATGTCTGATCAGAGTGACAGTCAGAACAATTCATAGGAGCAAGTTCAGGTGAGTGAGGGCACTAGTCCGTCTAGCAGCTATGATGAGGGTAGCAGGAGCACACCCAGCAACTTACCCAAGGCAGCCACCAGAGAAAGAAAGAAGAAAACCTCAGACTCTAAGGATGAAGACTATGTGGATGTTGAGGATGAGGCCACTTCCAAGAAGAAGGTGCTCAGGAAAGAGTATGGCACAGCTGCTACCACTAAGCCTGGTATGAAGACCAAAGCACCTGCCAAAAGAATCCCCATGTCTAAGGCCAGAGCCTCTACTCAAGTACCTTTGGAATCTGAACCCAAAGAGGCTGCTGCAAAAGGGAAGAAGAGGACAGAAAGGGTCAAGAAGACCATGGCCAGGGTTGTTGGAAAGCCTTCCATGATGGAAGAGGAAGAAGAGGAAGAGGTTGTTGCACCTGCACCGAAAGCTCCAAAGCTTATGGGTGATGCCATCAGGTCAGGGGCTGCTTCATCAAAGCCCAAAGAAGCTTCTAAGGCAGCTGCTCCAAAGCTCAAATCTGCACCCAAGAGGAACACTAGGAGAATTCCTGCTGCAGAGAAGAACAAGGCCCCAATGCCTGAAGCTGCTGTTGAAGAAGAAGATGATGAGGAACATGTCTTGAGGAAGCTGAAGCCCAAAATTCCAGATGACAATGATGTTCATCCTGTAGCTGAGGATATGAAGCTGAGGAAGGATGCAAGACTCAGGCAGTGGAGATTGACTGATCCCTATGCAGTCAGGAGGAGAACTGTTGTGGACTACAGATTCCATACAAAGGAACAACATGACTTCTATGAGACAGTGCTGCTTGACAGGAAGCCAATTGTTTGTGACATGAGATGGGTAGACTAGGAGTACATCAGGAAGAATGAAGAGCATTATCCAGGGGTGTATGACAGCTTCAATGCTTGTGGAGTGGATAGCTTTGTTGGGCAGAAGCTCATAAAGTGGAATGATGATCTTATTATGTAGGTCTACTCCACTGCTCACTTCTACCCAGATGGAAAGATTGTCTGGATGTATGAAGGTACTAGGTACTAGTCATCAGTTGAAGAATGGGCAAAGTTGATCAATGCACCTAAGGAAAATGAGGATGACTTGGATGTCTATGCCAATAAGAAGAAGGATCATAACTCCATGGCACACATGTACAGAGAGATCCCAGATGCTGCTATTGAGACACACAAGTTTGGCTCAGTACATTACCTTCTGCCAGGATTTCCAACAATCAACTGGATCCTCAGGCACACTCTTTTGCCAAAATCTGGAGATCACAAGATGATCAGAGGCCATGCCATCAACCTACTTCACATATTTGATGTGCCTCAAAAGTTCAAGGTCATGAGCCTCATAGTGGAAACTATCAAGAGGACTGCTGGAGATCAGAAGAGAAGTGGTGGGTATGCCCCACAGATCCAGGAGCTCATCAATTCCAAGATGGGCAGAGGCACATACCTCTTGGACAAGGAACACATGTCCATCTATCCAAATTTTGAGGACAACACAGTGGTCATGGATGAAGATGAACCATCTTCTGTGCAAGCACAACCTAAGAGGGAGAAGGCAAAGTCTGAAAAGGCTGCCAAGATGCCAACCATTGATGAGGCATCTCAGTACTTCTTGAAGAACAAGCAGGAGAAGCTTGGCTACTTGATTTCCTCCACTCTGAGGATTGAGAAGGGACTGGCCACCCTGACTCAAAACCAGGAGAGCCTGGAGAGGATCATGGAGCAGAAGTTCTATGACTTGGATGTGAAGGTCACTGAGATATAGTCAGCTGTTGAGCAACTTCAGGATGACATGCAGGAGAGGAAGGGCAAGACTACTACTGATGCTTTTGCTAGAGTGCCCAGGAGCCAGAGATCAGCTGCAGTGCCTATTACAGACACTAGAGCCACTTCATCTGCACCAGCTACAGCTTCTGTGCAACCAGCTCCAGCACCTACTCCTCCAGCTCCATCCACATCTACTGAAGTCTTCGTCCTTGGAGCCATCTCTACACCACCACCTGAAGACCAAGCCTGAGAGTCGATTTAGTACTATGCATTTTCTATGAACTTTTTGGTAACTTGTTGCTAGAGGGGGAGAAAAATGTATAGATCATAGGCTTTGAGAGAGAGCGTTGCTTTTTATTCTCTCTTGTTTTGGTGGTTGAACATTATTTGCTTGTTTGAGATACTTTATGCGTTTGTGAGATACTTGGATGATCATGTGTTTGATCATATGCTACCTTAGTGCTTGTTGGATGACATTATCCTTTTATCCCTATATGATCATTCACTTTGCTTGGTGATGAGTGCATGTATTTAATTATTATCATTTTGAGTGCTCCACCAAGATGTATGTGACATGGAAGAGTAACCCATGATCCTAACTCTTTGTGCACTTGCAGTCCAAAGCAAATCTTAAACAATGCACAAATTTAGGGGGAGCTCTTGCTTTTCACATACTTCTCAAAGCGACAATGTTTTTCACTCTTATTATCATTTGTCGAAGCTTTGATCTATATGTTGTCATCAATTACCAAAAAGGGGGAGATTGAAAGTGCAACTATCCCTAGGTTGTTTTGGTAATTCCTAACAACATATAGCTCATTGAGGTAATGCTACTCCAAGTTAAATCTTTCACAAAAGCTCAATGATTGGCATGGCATGGATGAGAAAAGTGGATCCCTCAAAATGCTAAGGACAAAAGGATTGGCTCAAGCTCAAAACTCAAGACTCTACATTTTATATTTTAGTGATCCAAGATCAAAATACTATCAAGGAGGGATGAGGTGTTGCTTAATGGCTTGCTTGCTCAAAGTTCTTAGTGATATGCTTCAAAGCCCTCAACTACTTTCTCACATCCACATATGACCTAAACCAAAAGTCAAACTCGACCTTACCGATTCTTTATATCCGTCGCCACCGAGTTCAGATGTCATAGCCACTGCCACAAACCCTAGGCAAATCGGTCTCACCGATAGGGATCTCGGTCTCACCGAGATGGGTTGTAATCTCTCTATTTCCCTTCGTAACGTTTTGGTACCACCGAGATGAGCGATCGGTCCCACCGAGATTGCAATGTAAACTCTCTGTTTCCTTTTCGTAACATTTCGGTCTCACCGAAATGAGCGAACCGGTCCCACCGAGTTTACCTGACCAACTCTCTGGTTAGCTTATTACCAAAATCGGTCCCACCGAGTTTGTGTAATCGGTCTCACCGAGATTACGTTATGCCCTAACCCTAACCATATCGGTCCTACCGAGTTGCATGTCGGTCCCACCGAAAATCCTAACATTCACTAGATTTGCTGAATCGGTCCGACCGAGTTTCTCAATTCGGTCCCACCGAGTTTGGCAAGTTGTGTGTAACGGTTAGATTTTGTGTGGAGGCCATATATACCCCTCCACCTCCTGTTCATTCGAGGAGAGATCCATCAGAACGAACCTACACTTCCAACTTGCATTTTTTGAGAGAGAACCACCTACTCATGTGTTGAGGCCAAGATATTCCATTCCTACCATATGAATCTTGATCTCTAGCCTTCCCCAAGTTGCTTTCCACTCAAATCTTCTTTCTACCAAATCCAAATCCTGTGAGAGAGAGTTGAGTGTTGGGGAGACTATCATTTGAAGCACAAGAGCAAGGAGTTCATCATCAACACACCATTTGTTACTTCTTGGAGAGTGGTGTCTCCTAGATTGGCTAGGTGTCACTTGGGAGCCTCCGACAAGATTGTGGAGTTGAACCAAGGAGTTTGTAAGGGCAAGGAGATCGCCTACTTCGTGAAGATCTACCTCTAGTGAGGCAAGTCCTTCATGGGAAACGGCCATGGTGGGATAGACAAGGTTGCTTCTTCGTGGACCCTTCGTGGGTGGAGCCCTCCATGGACTCGCGCAACCGTTGCCCTTCGTGGGTTGAAGTCTCCATCAACGTGGATGTACGATAGCACCACCTATCGGAACCACGACAAAAACATCCGTGTCTCCAATTGCGTTTGAATTCTCCAAACCCTTCCCTTTACATTCTTGCAAGTTGCATGCTTTACTTTCCGCTGCTCATATACTCTTTGCATGCTTGCTTGAATTGTGTTAAGATTGCTTGACTTGTGCTAAGTTAGCTAAAATCTGCCAAAGTCTAAAATTGGGAAAACGATAAGTTTTTATTTGGTTAAGTAGTCTAATCACCCCCCCCCCTCTAGACATACTTTCGATCCTATAGGAGTAGATTGTTATTAGACGTTGTGTACCTGAGCATGAACAAGAACAGATCCTACGCAAGTGTCACTCTGAACCATATGGAGGACCCCACGCTGGAGATAGAACTGCACATAAGGTATTGCAATCTGGTTTTATTGGACTACTCTCTTCAAAGATGCCCGTAAGTTTGTCTTATCTTGTGATGAATGTCAGAGAATTGGTAATATTAGTAGACGTCAAGAAATGCCTATGAATTATTCTCTTGTTATTGAGCCATTTGATGTTTGGGGATTTGATTATATGGGACCATTTCCTGCCTCTAATGGATATACACATAATTTAGTTGCTATTGATTACGTTACTAAGTGGGTAGAAGCTATTCCAACTAGTAGTGTTGATCATAACACCTCTATTAAGATGCTTAAAGAAGTTATTTTTCTGAGGTTTGGAGTCCCTAAATACTTAATGACTAATGGTGGTTCATATTTTATTCATGGTGCTTTTCGTAAAATTCTTGCTAAGTATGATGTTAATCATAGAATTGCATCTCCATATCACCCACAGTCTAGTGGTCAAGTAGAGTAGACTAATAGAGAGCTCAAATTAATTTTCCAAAAGACTGTTAATAGATCTAGAAAGAATTGGTCCAAGAAACTTGACGATGCATTATGGGCCTATAGAACTGCATATAAAAATCCTATGGGTATGTCTCCATATAAAATGGTTTATGGAAAAGCATGTCACATACCTCTCGAACTTGTACATAAGGCATATTGGGCTATTAAAGAGCTCAATTACGATTTCAAACTTGCCGGTGAGAAGAGGTTATTTGACATTAGCTCACTTGATGAATGGAGAACCCAAGCATATGAGAATGCCAAGCTGTTTAAAGAAAAAGTTAAAATATGGCATGACAAAAGGATTCAAAAGCGTGAGTTTAAACGTAGGTGATTATGTGTTGTTATTCAACTCTCGTTTAAGATTTTTTTGCATGAAAACTTCTCTCTAAATGGGAAGGTCCTTACATTATCGAGGAGGTCTATCGTTTCGGTGCCATAAAAATCAACAACTTCGAAGGCACAAGCCCGAGGGTGGTGAACGGTCAAAGAATCAAACATTATATCTCAGGTAATCCTATAAATGTTGAAACTAATATTATTGAAACCGTAACCCCGGAGGAATACATAAGGGACACTTTCCAGAATGTTTCATACTCCAAAAAGGAATAGGTATGTGGTACGGTAAGTAAACCGACTCCAAAACAGTTCTAACAGCAATTTTTCTCCATTTTGGAATATTTCAGAAAATAGGAAAATAAAAGGTAGTCCGGGAAGGACACGAGGCCTCCACGAGGGTGGAGGGTGCGCCCACCCCTACTAGGTGCGCCCCCCTGCCTCGTGGGCATCTCGTGTGCTCTCCGGACTCCGTCTTCTTCCACGATACTTCTTTTGGTCGGTAAAAATTCATTATATAATCTCCCGAAGGTTTTGACCACCGTATCACGCAAAAATCTTCTGTCTTTGTTTCGAGCTGTTTCTGTCACAAATTTAGAGCAAGATGTCTTCTTAAGAGTCAGTCAAGGAGAGTCGGGTGTCTCACCCGACACCAGGTCCAGGAGCAAACAGTGATGCTTATCACTTTGGGCCATCAACGGAGGATGAGATGGAGGCCGACTTGAAAAGGATAGATGTCATGGAGGAGGATCAAGAAGTTACCTCTCACTTCCAAGCAGGATTCATGATGGGGGAACTACTGAGCTTAGCTATTCCAAACTCGGTCATCCCTTCCAATGTTAAATTTCTTTCTTATGAAAATATGAAAAAGAGTGCACTTCTTCTCCAGAAGCTATGCAGCATCCTTGGGTAAAAGGAGCTTTATCCGTCACGGGCAAGCTTCGCAAGGAAAATATGGACCTCAAGCAACAAGTCAATAAGCTCGAGGAGGAGAATCGTATCTTGAGGGGCATCATCGCCAAGAAGATCACAACACCAACTCTGAAGAAGGAGACATAATCACTTGGGGTATGGGCACTCCCCTTGGCAACTGCCAAGCTTGGGAGAGTTGCCCCGGTATCATATCACCATCACACTCCTATCTTTACCGTTTTTCTTAGATTGATCCTTTTGGTAATATCTTGATCTAGTAGAATTAAGCTTTGGTGTGAATTAGTTTTGAGTTTTGATTTGTGATCCTTCTATATAATCGAGTTCGTGAGCTATCCATAATAATGATTAGTGTTGAGTCAAGGGCTTTGCTATCTTGCTATGATCTTGAGAAAATAGAAAGAATAAAAAGAAACAAGAGAGTTCATATTGATCTTATGGATAGTAATGACTTCACACATAGAGGGTATGAGGCTTAAAAGTTGTTGAGAGTTGGCAAACATAGTTTTGGTCATCGTTGCAATTAATAGGAAGTAATAAAGAAAGAGAGGTTTTCACATATAAACATACTATCTTGGACATCTTTTATGATTTTGAGCACTCATTAAAGTATGACATGCTAAAGAGTTGATGTTGGACAAGGAAGACAATGTAATGGGTTATGTTTTATCACATCTTAGTTAAAGTATATCGTCATGGATCGTCCAACATGTTGAGCTTGCCTTTCCCCCTCATGCTAGCCAAATTCCTTGCACCAAGTAGAGATACTACTTGTGCTTCCAAATATCCTTAAACCCAGTTTTGCCATGAGAGTCCACCATACCTACCTATGGATTGAGTAAGATCCTTCAAGTAAGTTATCATGTTGCAAGCAATAAAAATTGCTCTCTAAATATGTATGACTTATTAGTGCGGAGAAAATAAGCTTTATACGATCATGTGATATGGAAGTAATAAAAGCGATGGACTACATAATAAAGGTTCATATCACAAGTGGCAATATAAAGTGACGTTCTTTTGCATTAAGATTTTGTGCATCCAACCATAAAAGCACATGACAACCTCTGCTTCCCTCTGCGAAGGGCTTATCTTTTACATTATGCAAGAGTCAAGGTGATCCTCACCTTTCCCATTTTCATTTTATCCTTTGGCAAGCACCTCATGTTGGAAAGATCCTGATATATATATATCCAATTGGATGTAAGTTAGCATGAACTATTATTGTTGACATTACCTTTGAGGTAAAACGTTGGGAGGCAACACTATAAGCCCCTATCTTTCTCTGTGTCCGATTAAAACTCCATAACCATAAGTATTGCATGAGTGTTAGCAATTATGAAAGACTAAATGATAGTTGAGTATGTGGACTTGCTGAAAAGCTCTATTCTTGGCTCTTTCCGATGTTATGATAAATTGCAATTGCTTCAATGACTCAGATTATAGTTTGTTAGTTCTCAATGAAGTTTATGATTCATACTTGACATTGTGAATAGATTGTTACTTGAGCATAAGAAATCATATGACAATATATATATATATATATATATATATATATATATATATATATATATATATATGTTGCTGTTATAAGAATGATCATGATGCCCTCATGTCCGTATTTATTTTTATCGACACCTCTATCTCTAAACATGTGGACATATTTTTCGATATCGGCTTTTGCTTGAGGACAAGCGAGGTCTAAGCTTGGGGGAGTTGATACGTCCATTTCACATCATGCTTTTATATCGATATTTATTGCATTATGGGCTGTTATTACACGTTATGTCACAATACTTATGGCTATTCTCTCTTATTTTACAAGGTTTTACATGAAGAGGGAGAATGCCGGCAGCTGGGATTCTAGGCTGGAAAAGGAGCAAATATTGGAAACCTATTCCGCACAGCTCCAAAAGTCCGGAAACTCCATGAAAGTCATTTTTGGAATTAATAAGAATTATTGAGCGAAAGAAGTACCAAAGGGGGGCCACACCCTGGCCACAAGGGTGGGGGCGCGCCCAGTAGGGGTGGGCACGCCCCCTTGCCTCGTGGGACCCCTGGTGGCCCTCCGGTGCCCATCTTCTGCTATATGAAGTCTTTTACCCTGGAAAAAAAATCATAAGCAATCTTACGGGACGAAACTCCGCCGCCACGAGGCGGAACCTTGGTAGAACCAATCTAGGGCTCCGGCGGAGCTGTTCTGCCGGGGAAACGTCCCTCTGGGAGGAGGAAATCATCACCATCATCATCACCAACGATCCTCTCATCGGGAGGGGGTCAATCTCCATCAACATCTTCACCAGCACCATCTCCTCTCAAACCCTAGTTCATCTCTTGTATCCAATCTTTGTATCCAAACCTCAGATTGGTACCTGTGGTTCGCTAGTAGTGTTGATTACTCCTTGTAGTTGATGCTAATTGGTTTATCCAGTGGAAGATCATATGTTCAGATCCTTAATGCATATCAATACTCCTCTGATTATGAACATGAATATGCTTTGTGAGTAGTTATGTTTGTTCCTGAGGACATGGGTGAAGTCTTGCTATTAGTAGTCATGTGAATTTGGTATTCTTTCGATATTTTGATGAGATGTATGTTGTCTCTCCTCTAGTGGTGTTATGTGAACATCGACTACATGACACTTCACCATTATTTGGGCCTAGAGGAAGGCATTGGGAAGTAATAAGTAGATGATGGGTTGCTAGAGTGACAGAAGCTTAAACTCTAGTTTATGCGTTGCTTCGTAAGGGGCTGATTTGGATCCTCTTGTTTCGTGCTATGGTTAGGTTTACCTTAATACTTCTTTTGTAGTTGCGGATGCTTGCAATAGGGGTTAATCATAAGTGGGATACTTGTCCAAGAAAGGACAACACCCAAGCACCGGTCCACCCACATATCAAATTATCAAAGTAACGAAAGCGAATCATATGAGCGTGATGAAAACTAGCTTGACGATAATTCCCATGTGTCCTCGGGAGTGCTTTTCTCATTATAAGAACTTGTCCAGGCTTGTCCTTTGCTACAAAAAGGATTGGGCCACCTTGCTGCACTTTATTTACTTTCATTGCTTGTTACCCGTTATAAATTATCTTATCACAAAACTATCTGTTACCTACAATTTCAGTGCTTGCAGAGAATACCTTACTGAAAACCGCTTGTCATTTCCTTCTACTCCTCGTTGGGTTCGACACTCTTACTTATCGAAAGGACTACAATAGATCCCCTATACTTGTGGGTCATCAAGCGTCGGTGCGCTGCTGCTCCATGTCCCGCTGGCGGTGCAAATCGGTGATACGCTGCTCCTCCGCCAGGCGGTCGCGCTCCAACTACTCCCGCTCCTCCGCCAGGCGGTCGCACTGCAACAAGTCCTCGATCTCCTCACTGCCATCTAAAGACTGATAGAATGAGTCCTCCCTCCGTCTGCCTTCTGGTGAAAAACCGAACACTAGTTCCAGCGGTGACCACCTCCGGCCTTGCCTATCACAGACGGGCGGGGGCATGGCAGACGTGGCGAGAGCGAGGATAAGTGGCGAGCGATGTCGGGCTGGTGGGGGCTTATGAGGATATGGCGAGTTGGGTCATGGTGCCACCGGTGAAGGCTGGGAAATAGTACTTATAGGCGGAAGGTAGCGCGACGGTCATCGGAATTCAATGCATAAGCATGGCTTAGCGCGCCAGCTTGCTGTGGAAAACTAGAGAAACTAAAATTATGACCGTGCCATCCTGTCCCATCCGTGCTGGGTCGCATGCCGGCATGACGGTCAAACGAGTGCACTCGAATCATCTCCCTCCTTGTCAATAATGATTCCACGGATTTAAAAGGCCCGCAACAATTAAAGCGCATCTTTTTTCGCATCGGTTAGCTGCCTTAATTACGGCCGACTGCATGCAGGCACTCAGAATCGCTCGCAGCCAATACGCGGAGCAGCATGCAACGAGTCGCAGCCGAGGGCACGCATGCAGCCACTTAAATCGCTAGAATTAATTAGGCTTAAACTTCTACATGCAGTTAATTATTGCCATGCCTTGGTCTTGCTGCTTTGCTCACGGGACTAATAAACTCGGACGGAGGGAGTACCTTGGTTGGTGAGATTTTTGAATTAATCCCTACAAACCGGAAAGGAGGTACTAGTACGTGCATGATCCGCTATTTATTCGTGTAGGATCGAGCAGGTCGTTTCTTGAATTGAGCCCTGCAAACCGGAAAGGAGGTAGTACGTGCGTGATCCGCTATTTATCTGTGTAGGATCGAGTAGGTCGGATAGTGTAGCTTGTCAATTTGTTCAGAGGTAGGCGTTTTTATTTAAAAAACTGCCATTTCGGATCTTGCGTCGCAACTAAAACTGCCAGGAGTGCATTAGTAGGCTAGTTAGTGATCGATCAGTAACTTGTAAACACTGAGCGAACAGAAATAAGGAACTGTTAATGCATCTCAATGATTCACAGATCATATGCAAATATGTAGCTCCAAAAGCAAAGATCAACCACTTTGGATCTTGCTTCGCAACTAAAACCAACTAGTACAATTCCCATACATAAGATCAACATGTTAATGCATCTCAATGATTCACAGATCATATACAAATATGTAGCTCCAAAAGCAAAGATCTAGAAAAAACATCTATTCTTCCTACTAACATGGATGCTTCTCTTGGCCAACATTTAGTACAGACTGAAAGACAAATTTGTTTGTGAAGTCTACAATTCCTCTTGCAAACGTAAGTGGTTTCACCAACAGTTGGAACCATGAGAATGAACAACACATGATGGAGGAACATCCACTGCAATATGATTTGGTCTTCTCTCGATCACACAACGAGACTATTTTCGGAATACAAACTTTAACTTAGGCAAAATGATTCCCATTGTATAATCAGACCAAAGCAATGAAGCACCTAGTGTTGGCCAATAAATAGTATAGTACTACTTTTCTGTAGTCGATGAAGTGACTATCCAATCTTTCTGTGTCTATTTTCAAATGGCACTGCATGTAGTGACTATACTATTCTCTTGTGCAGTTCAACCAAAATTGCGGTCACTTTGTTTGTTTGCCAAATAGCAACAGGAAGACATCTCTGTCTGCACAAATATCAAGCAGCTAGTAAACATATACCCCACCTTGTATTTTCGGTTTAAACATGTCTCTTCTGCTTAGCATCTGTCATGTTCTGCACTGGACAATTTGATACAGTTATGTTTTGCCTTGGACAATTTCATACTGAATTGATTTGTTGGTTCAGAGCAGAAATATAGCGCCTATTCTTCATTAGACCAAGGATATCCATGTTCGCAGTGATGAAAGAGGTGAAATCTGTACAACCGAAATTGAGCATCCAATCATTGAATCCTGTCCTGCACCTCTAATGTAGGTCCACCCTGCCAATAAATTCACATGCAAACCACTAGTATCACTATCTAATGACAGTACAAAAAGAGTAGGAAGATAGTAGCAAACCATGTACCTTCGTAATGAACAACTATAGTGCCACCAATTGGATATAAAGGTTTGGAAGAAAACATGCTCCTAATGTTGAACCAGTTGGACTTTTTGTGCAGTTCCACTAAAATCAAGCATCCCTGTTTGCATAGATATTGAAAGTGTGATTACTGCCAAAATGACACTAGTTGAAGCATAGACTCACAAATATAAGCATTCCAATTTCTTAATGGGAAAAGGTAGCAAGACTATTTCTAACCACCTGTTTGAAGAAATAAATAAGGCAACAACGGCTGATGTCAGAAAGGCATATATAGTTCTTTCTGAAAGAATGATTGACTCCTGACCTTTCCTCTTATTTTAAGCATATTTTGTGCAGATCAACTAAAATAAAATGCCATCACCGCCTTGACAATTCAGTGACACTGTACAAAAGGAAATGACTTAACATTACATCATGATGTCAGGTATGTAGTCGACAGGCATTAGAGACAAACATACAGACCTCCTCCGATAACATAATGAGCAATAATTTTAACAAAGGTGTGACTAGCATTACCAGATAATTTGAGTGAACTCTACACCCTATGTTCCTTAATATAAGATGCGTGGTTCAATTTTAAGTACCCAGACGTCTAGTATTTAGAAAAACAGGTAGTAGTTTTCTTGAGCACATATCTGGGAAAGCTTGCCACACTTTATTTATGTCCATACGCTAATGCAACACCATTCAAATACTACAAATATACACTAATCCAGTGGCTAGTGCAACAGTGGACTAGTTATTTTATTACAGGGTACAGTACAATGGTTTTACTGAACATATTTCAATAAACTCTAGCACTGGAAGGTTTCTATAAGAATTAACAATACAAAATGTAAAGGTAACAAGTTTCAGCATCGGTATACTAGCTGTGCATGAGCATTAAACCAAATACAAAAGTCTGAAGGTAACTAGCATTATTAAATAATGATAGTATAAAAAATTTGCAAACCATGTACCTCCAAGGTAAATATCATTTCGAACTCGGGGGAGGGGGGCTTAAAAATTGCTATCCCAATCTTAATAATCGATCACACATAAAAACTTGATCGAACGAATCAAGAGAACAGCCGGAGGAGGAGGTACCCACTCTTGACCTTTCCTCTTGTCTTCATAATTTTTTGTGCAATTTAACCAAAATAAAATGACATCAGCGCCTTGGCATTTTGGTGACACTATACAAAAAAATTAACTTATCTCATGAAAGTGAGCTATGTAATCTGTAAGCATTAACAGTGCAAAAATCTGAAGGTAGTACAAGTTTTATCGTTGGTATACTGGTTATGCAATAGCATTATAATGCCTTAGCTGAAAAATCTTTAATACATCCACAATCAACAGCTAACCCTGAAATAATCCAGTGACATTAAATGGCATTGCTTAATTTTATCGGTGGCATTAGATTGAGTGCGACATTAGTTAAATGTGGCATCACTTTAGCAGTAGCATTGCTTGACTTGACTGTTGGCGTTATACTAACAGCAAAAAAGTGGCAATAAGAGCATGGGAGGCCCATTCAGACAGTGGGCGCACCAGTACGATGTACCTCCACGGACGCATAGAGTGGTGAGGGAGGTATGGTTGCCCAGAGCAACAAATATCCAGGCAACATATGTGGATTACGTCCCATTTTTGTTCTCTTTAGCCACCTTTTTCCTATGTGAGGACAACAAACCGATCGACCAGGTCATTCTCTATTGTGTTGTCTTGCCTTTCTACCCTTCTTCAACCAAGAGACACGAGACTCGTTCCTTAGCTACTGATTTCCCCTTTTCAACCTAGATGCAGGTTCGATGCCTACTCTCTTGGACAGTACAGTCTCCCTTCCTTTCCTTATTCAACCCAGACATGGATTAGTCTGCATGAAGTAGGGTTTCCTTTAGTAGTGCAAATTAAGGTTTTCATCCGCGTGACCAGCAGAGCAGAGGATAGCAAATTGGGAAGATGGTGGAGTGGAAAAAGATCCACATGCAGCGACGTGGTAGATGGGGCAATCGAACAAGGGTATGGTTCGAAAAGAGGTAGCATACCTGAGGGTCGGCGGGAAGTGGCTTCGCTCGTGGTCGTTGTCCTCCGCACACACTACGACAGCGAGCTTGGGGACGGAGGCCATCCCGCGCGGGCGCTAGGTCTGAGAGGACGGCCTTGTCGTTAGTGCGTGACCTCGCTCGCCGATGATGAGTGTGTCAACGGTGCACGTCCTTTTCTTCCCCGACGGATCTGTGACCACCGGTGAGGAGGGAGGGGGAGGCCGTCTTTTTTAGATCTGGAGAGAGGGTGATAGTGTGATAAGCAAGTGGTCAGCCCTTAGCAAGAAAGCGCTGAAGCTCCAGCCTATATATCTTTTTTATACTACTAGTACTAGAGGTGGAGTAGTGGTAGAGTAGTTTATATTTTCTCTGCATACAGTACCAGTTAGTCGTGCTTCAAAACTGAACGGCACGCCATTAAAAAGATAAAGGTCGATAACTATTGCGGCACCTCGGGCTAACACGGCCAGATCACATTTTGCACGAGAAATTACACACCATGTTTCGTTGACATGTGGTCCCATTCCAACATGTCAGTGAAACGACGGCGAGTCCTTTTCTACTAGTATTTCCGAACGGACGTGTAGGCCGGGGCGCCTCTTTGTGTACTGTGGCAAACTGGCAACCGTCCATCGACTCTTCGCCTTTCCCTCTTGATTTGGAACTGCTGTCGCACGCTCTTCCTCCCTCCTTCATTTTCCTTCACCCTTCCTTCTGCCATTGTTCGATCGTCTTCTCCATGGAGGGAACATGCCGGAAATGAACCCATTATTCTTGCCCCGATCTGAAAGATGACGTGGTGGAGGAACTCATTGATCGGTGCGATGTCATCACCTCAGCTAGCATGGCAGGTTCTTTCAAGACCATTCTCGACTCAACTAATAACATCATTACAAGGAACCCAAGGGTCTAGGAGCGGTTTAATCTCCCCTATCTTCTTTGCCGTGACCCTGATGACTGGCGTGGGGACGACGGAGGCCTCGCCTTGTGCAAGTTGATGCCGCTTGATAATGATACGTATGATGTTAAGATGCCATCGCTTGAGGGCAAGGCTTGGGCAGGCGCAAATGGATATTGGGTTGTTTATATTGGGTACAACTGTGAGTGGGAACTTGTGAATGTGTACACTCGTCACCGGGTTCCACTTCCAAAAATCTCAGCAGACTGCCCAGAGGTTGAGCACACCGGTATTCTACGCACGTTCAAATATGATCATGGTGATTGTCTTCTACGGAAGATAGCAATTTGTCGAGTTCCCAACCGCTCTTGAAATTACAAGAACTATGTAGTTGTTGCTATCTTTGACAAGCTTGTTGCCGTCCTTCGTGGTTCGACTGGATGGATATTGCTCAAAAATCAGTTTCTGTACACGGATGAGTACTATGATGCAATTCAATACGAGGGTCTTGTGTTTGCTTCCACCACTCATGGCACTATTTTTGCATGGGATCCTCGTAGTTTCGGTACGTTTGTCTTCCACCGTAATTATAATTGTGTCATCCACATGCATGTGGGTTAGCAAGTTTCCCTTTACTAATTAACCTTCTTCTTGTGTTTCAAAGGTCCTATGAACATTCCACCACCTATATACTTGAAAAAATTTATAACCAAGGGGGAGATGACGATGGTGATGATCACGAGCATGAGGACGAGCAGCGCCCATATACTCAGTGGTGCATGGCAACTTATTCCGATGGATCACCCCTTCTTGTCTGTATACAGCCCACTGCTGATGTTACTACTAAGGAAGCAGGTGTTGTCTCCCATGGTCGCACTCTCCGGACCTATTCCAACACCCGTTGCATGGTATTCGGGATGGATACTAGTGTGCTAGCGCCAACACCTTCTCCCTGGTATAGAATTGATAGTCTTGGAGAAAACTCGCTCTTCCTTGGACAAAACTATCCAATGATGGTGAAAGGCGATCCAACTGTTGTTGACATGATGTTACTACCATTTATAAGAAGCAACTATATCTATACCTCGGACATTTCGGTGGTTCCCTACCCTGGTACTGATATAGTAGGTCGCTTCAGCCTGGATGATTAGTCCTGTGTTGGTCTCGAGATCAACAATGGATGGCCCTTCCCAGAGAATCACTTGTGGTTCAAAGCAAGCGTTTCCAACGCCGAGGATTGGTTGAGTTGAAGTTCATTTCATTGCTTGTTATTTGTTGTTGATGAAAACTTTAGTATTTATAATGTATCCTCGTTGTCGATGTGGGTTGATGACCTGTTGTATGTAATAAAATGATATGCCTGTGATAAACTTACTAAATTTATGAATGGCTTTCGAGTCGCTTCTCTGAGTGAGTGCTGCGATGAGGCAAAAAAATATTTTCTGAATACATAATTGTACGTGCATTGCAACAGGTTATCGGATGAGGCCAATCAACAATAGTAGTGCACTATTTGTACTAGATTCACATGCTTCGCGCGTCGGGCGAGTGTTTTTACTGTAGCTGCGAATCCCATCATCCTAAATCCTTGGATGAGTCTAGTAGAAATTGCATTCTGATGTTTGGGTTGAAACTTTCAGAACTACTGCACTATCTCTACATCTACTTATACGTAATACAACAAGTTTTAAACTTGAGACCAGCCACCCACCCTCACAAAGAACACTTTTTAACCTAGCACAGACTCTAGGAAATTTGGCCATGGTGTGAGGTGGGCCATATGTTAATGTGTTCGCTGTACGTAACCAACACCTCGAATCCTTGATACTACTAGTACTATATAAGTAGTAGGAGTAGTAGAGTGGCATGGGCCAGAACAAGCATTCACGTCCAGGAGTACGGCACACGCCACCAGCACGACTTCCATCTGACACCATATTTCTTGGAGTCCATGCTAGAGCAATCTCTTCAACCTCATCGTTTCTCTAACTCAGCCATCGCGCGACGGGCGAGGTGGGGGTTTGCCGATAGTCGGTTTCCTCAACTGCGGTCCCACTTGTAAGGCCAACTCCAAAGCACGACCCCAAACAGACCTCCGTTTTGCCCGGATTCTGTCCGTTTGGGTAGGGTAATGGGGTCGTGTCCGGGCCACTTCTCGGATGCGGTGGCCGTGCGCCGAACGCGCGGATGCATCCCGGAGTGTACATTTTTCTTTGCAAACACATATCTTTTTTTCATCATTGATTTTTTGGTACATGGAAATACATCACCAAAATTTTGACTAGAAAAGCAATACCAAAGAAAACAAGAACCACAAGAATACATTTTAGAAGATATCCAACTTCCATAACTGCTCTTGTAAGTTGGATTAGTGCCTTCTCGATGCATTCATTGTTGATCTGCGGAGGCTCGAACTTGCGTGCTTCTTTCTTCTTTGAGTGTAAATAAGTAGACGTTGCTTCCTCGCATCTAGTCTCATGTCTAGCCTCTATTCTATCAACAAGTGCGCTAGTCTCATCTCTAGCCTCTATGCTAGCTAAAAGTGCTAGAACATCTACTAAATTGCGCTCTATCAATATATCGATGTACTCTTCTTCCCAATACCAAAACTTGCATCCATTCTACACAATAAAATTTTAAGTTAGCACAACTAGTCTGATCCGAGAGCACAACTGAAGATTTGGTCGGATTCTTCCTCCTTTTGCCGACACGTAGGACATCCAGCATCCCGGTCGTGTCATGCAAGAAAATAGAGTGGTAGTTGAAGCCATGTGATGTGCATCTTGGGTTAAACTGTAAATAGAATCTTACTACTCTTGAGTAACTCCAAAAGCAGCCACCGAAGATCTTTATTAGATTTGTTTTTCATCACCAGCACATCGAGGTGAAAGATGTGCAGGTTCAGCGGGTCCTCTTGCGTTTTCACTGACATGTGGGACCGCATATGAGCAAACAGACGATGGGCTCCGCGCGTCTGCTGGCTGGCTGAGAAGAGAGATAGAGGAGGGCCGAGCACAGACTCCAGGAAGTTTGTTCTACGTAACCAGCACCTCGATATAGTGGGGTGGCATGGGCCATAACTAGCATTCACGTCTAGCAGTGCGGCACACGCCACCCACACGAATCCCATCCGAGACCAATTTTCTTGGAGTCCATGCTACAGCCATCTCTTCTCCCTCCTATTTTCTCAGCCATCATGCGGTGGGCGGGGTGGGGGTTTGCCGATAGTCGGTTTGCTCAACTGCGGTCCCACTTGTAAGGTAAAATGCAACACCGCACGCATTCCCCCTTGAGCGGCGTGCCGGACCAACCGTGTGGGGGTGCGACGAGAACACGGCAGGCTTTTCCTTTTGAACTTGTAACTTGTAAAATTTGGTTCTGCTCCATGGCACGACCGATAGATAGAAATAACGATTTTCCCTAGAGTAATGAGAAGTTTGGTTCTGGCGCGGTTCATGCATGGAGTACGTACGAAAATTATGAAGTTGATGCGAAAAGTAAGATGATAATTACTAGTAGTACCATATATTACTACATGGATTTGACGAAAAGATAAAAATACATACGGATTCATCAACGACATCCTCATGCTCTAGTGCGCCGGGTCACCAACCGACGTGTGAGGAGCAGCGATGTTGGCGGCGAGCTCAACATGCTTCTAAACAATGCCGACCAAGGTTGCCCTGCGGTCCAAGAAGGCCAGCGTCCTATCATCCTCCTCTTGCATGTAGTAGTCCTTGTGGACGATTTGCGCGTAGACGCGGGTGATTATGTCGATGGTGTCTTGCTGCGCCAGGCGCTGCCCGGCGAGCGCGACCTCGAGGTGGACATTCTCTGGCACGACGGCGGGCAGTCACAGGGCCACCAGTGCGTCGAAGAGGTTGTCACCATAGTGGCTGTTGAGGGTGGTGGGCATCGCAGAGCCTGGGCGCGTCGGCTGGAGGCGTGTGTTAAAGTCATCCACGAGCTTCTTGATGACGGTGAACTTGTCGAGGAAACCGACGAGGACCTCGTCGAACAAGGAGACAAAGCTGCCGTCCAAGCGGCCCCTTGCCCTGGCGGCCTCAAGCACTACCTGGAGATGTTCCTCGGTGCCGGGCCACAGGCTGGCGTCGTGGACCATCTGGCACAGCCGGCTGATGCTCGCGCTCATCGCCTCCATGGGTCCAGCTTAGCTTCTAGTCAACTGATCTTGCGATTTGTCACGCCCAATATGCGACCCTATCCAAAAGGAACTCGAAGGTCCCACCAAGGATAGGCCCGCATATTGAAACGCTTTTGCAAGGTGGATATCATTACATCAACATTACATAATAGGTGGGAATACATACAAGAGGCATACCATGCCACACGAATACAACAATACATCATACAAGAGATCAACATCCAACTACGGATGGAACACAAACAGAAACTCAAACGACATCCACCCTGCTAGCCCAGGCTGCCGACCTGTAACCTATCCCCTGATCGAAGAAGAAGCAGAAGAAGAACTCCAAACAAGCAAACATCGCTCTCGCGTCATGATCATCGCATAACCTGTACCTGCAACTGTTGTTGTAGTAATCTGTGAGCCACGAGGACTCAGCAATCCCATTACCATGGGTATCAAGACTAGCAAAGCTTAAATGGGAAAGGAAGGGGTAAAGTGGTGAGGTTGCAGCAGCGACTAAGCATGATATGGTGGCTAACATACGCAAATAAGAGCGAGAAGAGAAGCAAAGGAACGGTCGTGAAGCTAGTAATGATCAAGAGGTGATCCTGAACACCTACTTACGTCAATCATAACACAGAAATCGTGTTCACTTCCCAAACTCCGCCGAGAAGAGACCATCACGGCTACACACGCGGTTGATGCATTTTAATTCGGATCAGGTGTCAAGTTATCTACAACCGGACATTAACAAATTCCCATCTGCCACATAACCGCAGGCACGACTCTCGAAAGTTTAAACCCTGCAGGGGTGTCCCAACTTAGCCCATGATAAGCTCTCGCGATCAACGAAGGATATTCCTTCTCCCAGGAAGACCCAATCAGTCTTGGAATCCCGGTTTACAAGACATTTCGACAATGGTAAAACAAGACCAGCAAGACCGCCCGATGCGCCGACATCCCGATAGGAGCTGCACATATCTCGTTCTCAGGGCAACACCGGATGAGCACTCCGTACAACTAAAACCAGACCTCAAGTTTCCCTGAGGGGGCGCTGCAAAGGACTCTAGTTCGGACCAACACTTAGACAAGCATTGGCCCGGGGGGGCTATAATAAAGATGACCCTTGGGTTAATTACTCCCAAGGGAAAAGTAGGTGGTGGTGAGGCAAATGGTAAAACCAAGGTTGGGCCTTGCTGGAGGAGTTTTATTCAAAGCGAACTGTCAAGGGGGTCCCATAAATCACCCGACCGCGTTAGGAACGCAAAAATCCGGGAACATAACACCGGTATGATGGAAACTAGGGCGGCAAGAGTGGAATAAAACACCAGGCATAAGGCCGAGCCTTCCACCCTTTACCAAATATACATATGCATTAATAATATAAGAGATATTGTGATATCCCAACCAAAATCCTGTCCACCATGGAGCAATCTTCAACTTCACCTGCAACTAACAACGCTATAAGAGAGGCTGAGCAAAGCGGTAACATAGCCAAACAACGGTTTGCTAGGAATGGTGTCAAAGGTTAGAGGTTCATGGCAATTTGGGAGGCTTGAAGAGCAAATGATAGGTAGCGCAGCAAAGCGATAGAACGAAGCAACTAGCATAGCAATTATAGTAGTGAGATCCAGGGTAGCGGTCATCTTGCCTGAAATCCCGCAAGGAAGAAGAACGAGTCCATGAAGAAGATGAAGCCACGAAGACGAACCAAGCGTAGACGAACGAATCCTCACGATCGCAACGAAACGGGAACTATCGAGAAGAAGCACACAACATGGTAAACACACCACACATGAACAAGACATGATGCACAACAAGCATGATGCATGACAAAGCTAGAAGAGGCTACTCATGGCAAGAGATGATGCATACAAGAGCAACACATCAAGGCAGGTTTAAATGAGGCCGGAAACAACATATAACAATTCCGGTAAGTCCTCATATGCATATTTCGAAATTGGTCCAGATCTGAATAAACCTTATGTTCAAGTTGTTAAACAGCAAGTTAAGTTGCACCAAGATGATCTACATGAAATTCTAGTCAAGTTACATATAAAGTTCATTAGATTCGGAGCTACGGCCTAGAAGATATGAGCAAAACAAGTTAAACATGGCATTGATGCAAAATGCACCCAAACATCAAGCAAACACCTCAAAACAAGGATGCAACATGGTAATATGAAGCTACATGCAAAATCAAGCAAGTTTCATATAGAGCACACTCAAAACGGAGCAACGGTTCAACACATGCACACTAAAAGTTATAGCAACAATCTGTCCAAAACAGCAACTAGGCATATTGCAAGCATCAAAACAACATGCTACAGCATCTCAACATAAGAACAAAAGGCATGGGCATGAAGTACAGGTAAAGCATGACAAGACATGAACACTGAGCTATCTCCAGAAACAACTAGAACATGCTCAAAAAGACATGGAAAGATTGCAAATAATAACAGTTTCAGACTTGGCAGAAATAACATCAGGTTGCAATGTCTAGAGCTATCAAACAACATGTTACAGGAACTTATCATGGCAAACAAAGGCATGGCATGAATCTACTAATTGCATAGATCAAAAGTCCCTTACTGACTATGAGCCAAAAAGGCATAGAAAATATGATGGCACCCATGTAAACATGGCAAGTTATATTACAGATTCATACATGGCAGGAACAACAATAAGTAGGCATGTTGGTGAGCTTGAACCACTCACCACAGAGCAATACATGGCATGGCAAGGCAACCAACAGTAAGAAGGCATATTTGTGAAGCTAAGCATGGCAATAGAAAGTTCATAGGGTGCATGATCACTAGAAAAGCACATGGCCAAAACTGAACTTCATGTTAACAGGTTGACAGCAACATTATTTAGCAAGTTTGGAGCAAGATTACAACAAGCTACAGTAGTCTATAAATGCAACCAGGGGCATGAATGGATAGAGCATAACATGTATAACAAAACATCCTTAGTGAACATCTCCAGAATAATGCACGAAATGACTTGTAGCAGCAGGTTAACATAGCAACAAAATATAACAGAATCTGTCAGGAAAACAGCAACAGCAAGTACCCTACTTAGCAAGCTCGATGCACTCAGCACACAAATACAAAAATACATGGATAGCACCTCTGGAAATATGGCATGGCATAGATAAAAACACATGTAAAGCTCAACCTCATAGGATGCACACATCAAACATGGTAAAAATAACAAATCAGCATGTCATAACAGTTTCAGCAGATTAACAGCAACATGCACTCTTCCAACAAAATTTCGGGCATCAAGATGAGCTCAAATGAATATTATGCAATGGAATGAAATGAAGTACTCGTTGAGGCGAACAATTTGACATATTACACGCGCAAAACGGAGTAGTATGCAGCAAGTTATGATGCGATAAACATGACATGATAATGTCAAAATATTTCGGGACTTAGACGAATTTCAGGAAAAAAACATGACGGCGCAATCTAGTTATCTTACGCACTAAGCGGGGAATAGGGGTATCTCACCACGTGGGCTCGGCCCAGTGCATGAAGAGGTCGGGCAGGCCGGTGGGAGGAGCTGGGCTGGGCCGACGGCTGGGCTGCGGGGCCCATGCGGGGTCGGTCCGAGCGGCGCTCGTCCTCCTCCCGCTCGAACAGGGAGGAGGCGGCCCTGGCAGGGGATGCGGCGCCGCCGGAGTGCAGGAAGGCCAGGAGGGGGCCGGGGCAGGTCCGGCGAGCGGTGGAGCGGACCGATCCGACCGTGGGGGGGGCCGGATCCGGCCGGCGGAGGGGTCGGCGGCGCTGCCTCGGGGCTCCGGCGGCGGCGACAACCTGCGGGAGAGAGAGAGACGGTGAGGAAGGAGGAGAGGAGGACGGGAGATGGCGGAGGCGGCGACCTGGGCGGAGATCTCGGCGGCGGCGGGGCTCTGGTCGCCGGACGAAACACGGCGGCGGCGAGGGAGATCGGGCAGAGCCCGATCCAGGCGAGGGACAGCGGCGAACGGGGAGCTCGGGCCCGATCCGGCCCAGGGCGGGCTCCCCGTGGGCCAGGCGGGCCGGCGGTGGAGGGGCGGCGGCGATGCCACGTGGCGGCGGCGATGCCATGTGGCGGCTCCAGATTGGCACGGGGCGGAGGCTGAGGGCGGCGGACATGTCCGGGCGGTGGGGAAAATTGTCCGGCGGCAGAGAGGAGCGATTTCTAGGGTTTCATCCGCGAAAATGGAGGGGGAGGAACCTATTTATAGGTAGAGGGGGCTAGGAGAGTCCAAATGAGGAGCGGTTTTCGGCCACGCGATCATGATCGAACGACCGAGAGCATGGAGGGGAGTTAGGTGGGTTTTGGGCCACTTTGGAAGGGGTGTTGGGCTGCACACAAAAGAGGCTTTTACGGTTGCCCGGTTAACCGTTGGAGTATCAAACGACCTCCAAATGGCACGAAACTTGACAGGCGGTCTACCAGTGCTATACCAAGGCCGCTTGGCAAACCTCGGGCCATTCCGAGAAAGTTTAACACCCACCCACAACAGGAGAGAAGAAGGGGACGCCGGAGGACATAGGAGTGCCGGATTGCAAAACGGACAACGGGGAAAAAGCTCGGATGCCTGAGATGAACACATATGCAAAATGAGATGCACATGATGACATGATAAAATGCAACACGCAAGCAAATGACATGGCAATGACGGCGAATAACTGGCAGACACCTGGCGCATCGAATCTGGGGCGTTACACGATTCGAGTGATCACTCTTGCCCTTGGTTAGCGTGCGTAGGATTTTGTACTAGATTGGATTGGCGGGGAGAAGTGCAGACTGCGTTGAATTCACGTGTGTCGGTGTCAAAACCGGCGGATCTCGGGTAGGGGGTGCTGAACTGTGCGTCTAGGAGGATGGTAACAGGAGACGAGGGACACGATGTTTTACCCAGGTTCGGGCCCTCTCGATGGAGGTAATACCCTACGTCCTGCTTGATTAATATTGATGATATGGGTAGTACAAGAGTGGATCTACCATGAGATCAAGGAGGCTAAACCCTAAAGCTAGCCTATGGTATGATTGTTGTGAGGTACGTTGTGTCCTACGGACTAAAGCCCTCTGGTTTATATAGACACCGGAGGAGGCTAGGGTTACACAGAGTCGGTTACAATGGTAGGAGATCTACATATCCGTATTGCCAAGCTTGCCTTCCACGCCAAGGAAAGTCCCATCCGGACACGGGACGGAGTCTTCAATCTTGTATCTTCGTAGTCTTGGAGTCCGGCGGACGATGATAGTCCGGCTGTCCGGACACCCCCTAGTCCAGGACTTCCTCAGTAGCCCTCGAACCAGGCTTCAATGACGATAAGTCCAGCGCGTATATAGTCTTCGGCGTTGCACGTACCTGCCAAAGAGTGTCCGGCTTCATCATAAATACTGTGCTTCTTGGCTTCTACGCCCAATAATGGCCCTCTTCCACGCGTCGCACGAATGCGAAAAGCCAGGGTGTCTTTTTATGTTTCACCCCCTAGTCGTGCGAGTCATCCGCCTACAAAAGAGGCAAAAATCCAGATCCAAACCACATCATCTTCCTTCCGCGAATACTTCATCGGAGCACCCTTGACCTAAAAATCCATTCCATCATGGACCGTCGATGCGGCTCCTCTTCTCGCGCTCCCAGGCCACCGCCAGGGGATTGGAGGAGGTGCTCTGTTCCACACAACGAGCTAGTGAAGCTCCAAGCGGGGGGATATCTCCCTCCGGCCTTCATGGTCCCGGTCCGAACCGGGCTGGCCACCTACCAAGGTGGGAAGCAAGCGGAGGCTACCCCAAGTCCCAACAAAGGGGAGCGGGTATGCTTCGTCCCCTATCTGATAAGGGGACTCAGATTTCCAATACATCCATTTCTCCGCGGGCTCCTGGAGTTCTACGGACTCCAGCTCCATCACCTTACGCCCGCCTCTGTCTTGCATATCGCGGGCTACGTAGCTCTTTGCGAGCTATTCCTGGGCATCGAGCCCCATTTTGCACTATGGAAGAGGCTGTTCTGCCTCGTACCCCGTTCTCACGAGGGATCTATATATCAAGTGAGTGGCGCCGAAATATGGCGCATTGCCGGGACCGGATACCCATCCGGTACCCCTAAAAAGGCGTCCGAAGACTGGCCTTCGGAGTGGTTTTATATAGAAGACGCTCCGCTGCCGGATCCAGTCCGGATTGGCCTCCCGGAGTTCAGTGTTGCTCCTCTGAAGAAACGCCTCAGCTGGCGCCCGGGGGGGCCCCCATTTGGAGGAAGACAAGAGCGTCCATTACCTGATGGCCGAATAAGATTACTGGCCAATTCCGGATTTACCATGATCGGAATCATGGCAATATGCATCATGTGGGGAGTACAGCCTCTGCAATACAGGGGCCACCCCATGTGGGATTTCAATGGGGAGGACGACGCCACCCGCCACGGCCGCAAGGGACCGGATTCGACCGAGGACCTGGTGCAGATCCTGTCCGGCCTGTACAAGGGGGAAAAGGAGGATTTCCTTCGAACGAACCCCTTGAATGGGTTTTCCATGAACAACCCTAGAAGCTGGGTAAGCGAACACCTTTAAGGGCTCAACCCATGCTTTCGAAGTTTAGGCTTCTTACATTATGTCTTCGGCGCAGGAACTGCGCCGGATTGTGGAGGACATGATAAGTTCGGCTCCGCAACCCGAGGATCCAGGAAGATCCCAAGATCCGGCCTCCGAAGAGGATCCGGATATCAAGGTGGAGCTGATCGACGGGGTGTTTTACCAGCTCAGCATGGGCAATGCCTTGGTCGCCATTACGGTGGACTACCCCGGATTATATCCGGCCTCCCAGGTGACTGTGACCGAGGTTCGGACACCATTATCCCTTCCTTGCCCATTTCTGACCTTCGCGAACGATGGTGTTTTGCAGGAAGCACCTTCAGGGCGGGAAGCCGAGCCCGCGGCGGCTGACCAACAAAGGTTAGTCCGGACCAGCAGGCGGAAAAGGAGCGCGGTACGGACTGAAACGTCGCCGCAAAGGTATAGCTCATATTTTAAATATTCAGAGCAACGTTCCTAGGAAGCGTCTGAGTGCTCATGATCCTTTATAGGAGAAAAGGCGCCCGCTGGACTGCGGGCATAGAGGTTGCCGGTCCGACCTATACCGGCCAGGCTCCAGCGCCCGGCCTGGAGGGGGAGGCAAGCGCAAGGCGCGGGCCGGATACTCCTTCAACGGAGGATGCCGACAGACTGTCCACCACCAAGTCTGAGGTGGAGAGCGCCATGAACCACAGGCGCCGCCGGATAGTATTTCGTGAAGCGTGCTTCTCCCCTGAGGCATTGGACGCCTTTAACGCAGGGGACGCACACCTCCGTGCTGCTCAAGACGGTTTTACCAGAGCCACGGAGCAGTATGTAAAAGACATACGGGTAAGGGAATTTTAATGGTTATATATGCCAGTAGCCCCCGAGACTTAAAGTAGTTATGTTAACTGATTTAAGGATCATTTGAAACGCAGGCTCTTACCGAGAAGAATGCCCAGCTGTCTCAGGAGCTGCAAGAATGCAAGGCCCAACTTGAGGCCGCGCTTGCTGCCGCAGGAGGAAACGCAGAGGCCCCCCCTGGTAACACATTTTTATTAATAAATATAAGCGTTGTGCGGCGTGCGCGCAAGTCTAATAATGACATTGCAGGTGCCGCCGGACAAGATCCGGACAGGTAAGCATTATTGCGCCAGCTAAAGGCTGGCGAGAGTGTGCTGAATAGGGTGCAGCAAGAAAGGAACAAGCTCCAGGATGCCAACGCCAAGCTCGGAGAAGAGCTGAAAGGCGCTCGAGCCGAGCTGTCCGGCTCCGTTAAGGAGAATCAGCGGCTTCGTCGCGGCATTTATAGTAAGTGCTTGAGCGGACTCCTTTAAAAAGAAGAGTTCGGCGAAGAAGCAAATTGACATAGTATGTCTTGTAGGTATACTCACAGGTCGCCCTGCGAAGGAGATGCCCATATCAACGGGTGATCAACTTCCCGAGCTGTTGCAACTGCTCGAACGAGTTCGGCAGGCAATGAGCGGTGTCGTCCAGGCTTTATGGCCAGCCCTCTCCCTACCCGAGGGCCTTGGGGAGCTTGCGGAGAAGCTTCAGGGAGTGCGGCAGCGCTTCCGTTTGTGGAAGATTTCAGCTTGCCGTCAAGGTGCCAGGGAGGCTTGGGCCATGGTGAAGACGCGTTACAAGAAGGCGGATCCCAAGCACATGGCCGAAGTTGGACCGGTGGGGCCCGATGGGAAGGAGATCCCTGTGAGTTTAGTATACAGCCAGGTAGAGTTGGCTGCTAAATTTTCCCAACGGGAGTAAATTAGACAGCCTGTTAGACGAGATTGAGGAGGAATACAATCAGTAAATTTGACAATGTATTTGTTTTAAAATGACATGTGAAATGCCTTCTAGCCGGATTGTAGATCGTTTGTCTTTGCCGACCTTTTCGCTTCAACCTCGGGACCCTAGAGTCCGGAGTGTGTCCGAATACCTTTTTGGTTAAGAAACAACCGGGGTATGCATGGAGACCAGGCGTAGGGGTCATTAGTGCTTTATCAGACAAGTGCCCAACTAGTTATGTTATATTACATGGTTAGTAAGAAACATCTTCCAGGGAGAATAGTTCCGTTAAGGGTTCCTTTCCCTGGGAGGCATGCCCTAAAGTGCATGTCCGGACTGCAAAAAAAGCAGAAAAACATCTGGGGGCAGATAAATAAGTAGGTAAAAAATCATCTTTCAAGTCACCGACCGAATATTCCCTTAAGAACGCTAGCTTTCGGCTTCACCCAGTCTAAGGTACACATCCGGCTGACCCGGCAGTAACAATCGCAGAGGTGCTCCCTTTACCTCCTAGCTGAACAATCGGGAACGTAGGGGTAAGCACAGGAGCCAGGCAACCCAGCTTGGCCAAAACTTAAGTCATATCGATGCATATAATGGTGAGTAAAAGGTACATGTGGAAGCTTGACACGTGTGCTGGGCATGAAGCCCTTATAATTGAGCTTCTGGAAAAGAAGCCCCCAGGTATAATGAGTGCGGATGGCACATCAAGTGTACGCGAACAATGCAGAAGTAGGCCCGTAGGGGTTTTTTAGTAAAAAGGTTAGGGGAAGAAAGAGAAACAAAAGACAGCTGAAGTGTAAAAATTTGAACGGAGGAAGGGGACGAACTCTTAGTCCGGCGCTAGGCATAGAATCTTCGGAGGCGGGCTGCGTTCCATGGGTTCGGCTCGAGTCGGTTATCCGACGCATTTCATAGACAATACGCTCCGCCGGTCAGGACTTGATCGATAATGAAGGGGCCCTCCCATTTGGGCTTGAGCTTGTCCTTTTTCTTGTCCGGCAGGCGTAGAACTAGTTCGCCAACGTTGTAAGTCTTGGCCCGTACTTCTCTGCTTTGATATCTTCGGGCCTGCTGCTGATAGAATGCGGAACGAGCCTTGGCGACGTCGCGTTCTTCCTCCAATGTATCCAAGCTATCCTGCCAATCCAGCTCGGCCTCTCTTTCTTCGTACATGCGCACTCGAGGTGAGTCATGAATAATGTCGCAGGGCAGGACTGCCTCTGCGCCGTATACCATAAAAAATGGTGTGAATACGGTAGTACGGTTAGGCGTTGTCCGCAGCCCCCAGAGTACGGAGTTGAGCTCCTCAACCCAGTGCGTGTCAGATTTAGTAAGTGACCGCACTAGTCTGGGTTTAATGCCGCTCATTATTAGACCATTTGCTCTTTCCACTTGACCGTTGGTTTGAGGGTGATAGACTGAAGCATAATTGAGCTTGATGCCCATATTTTTGCACCATGACTTAACCTCGTCGGCCGTGAAGTTCGTGCTGTTGTCGGTGATGATGTGGGGGACTCCATAACGGTGTACTACCCCGGATATAAAGTCTATCACCGGTCTGGACTCTGCCGTTTTGACCGGTTTGGCCTCTATCCATTTGGTGAATTTATCCACCATGACCAATAGGTACCTTTGCTTGTGGGTTCCCCCTTTAAGGGGTCCAACCATATCAAGCCCCCAGATCGCGAACGGCCAGGTAATGGGTATAGTTTTGAGGGCGGTGGGTGGCATATGGCTCTGATTAGCAAAGAGCTGACAACCGACGCATCTCTGGACTAAGTCCTGGGCATCTGCCCGGGCCGTCGGCCAATAAAATCCTGTATGGAATGCCTTTCCTACAAGGGCCCGGGCTGCTGCGTGGTGTCCGCCTAGTCCGGCATGAATTTCAGCCAGGAGGTTTCGCCCTTCCTCTTTGGAGATACACCTTTGAAGGACTCCGGTTGTACTTTTCTTATAAAGCTCTCCCTCATGGACCTTGTAGGCTTTCGATCGCCGGACTATGCAGCGGGCCTCATTTTGGTCTTCGGGAAGTTCCTGTCTAAGCAGATAGGCTAGGAATGGTTCCGTCCACGGGGCAATTACTGCCATTATGTCGTGGGCTGAAGGTGTTATGTCATTGGCTGAATCGCCGGTTGGCGCGGTTGTTTCCGGTTTGTCATTTCCGGATTCCCCTTCCCATAGTACGGATGGCTTGAAGAGCCGTTCCAGGAAGATATTTGGAGGGACAGCGTCACGTTTTGCACCGATGCATGCCAGTACATCGGCTGCTTGGTTATTTTCTCGGGCTACGTGATGGAATTCAAGTCCTTCAAACTGAGCCGACATTTTTAGGACAGCGTTGCGATATGCTGCCATTTTTGGATCCTTGGCGTCAAAGTCTCCGTTTATTTGGGATATTGCAAGGTTTGAATCCCCGCGCACCTCTAGGCGTTGAATGCCCATGGAGATTGCCATCCGGAGACCATGTAGGAGGGCCTCGTATTCGGCTGCATTGTTGGAGTCCGTATACATTATTTGAAGTACGTATTGGACTGTGTCCCCGGTTGGGGACGTCAAGACGACGCCAGCCCCCAGTCCGGCCAACATTTTGGAGCCGTCGAAGTGCATAGTCCAGTTGGAGTATGCGCCGTACTCTTTAGGGAGTTCGGCTTCTGTCCATTCGGCGATGAAGTCAGCCAAAACTTGTGACTTTATAGCTCGCCGAGGTTTGTAGGTTATATCGAATGGTAAGAGCTCAATGGCCCATTTTGCAATCCTGCCTGTTGCGTCGCGGTTATTTATGATGTCATTGAGTGGTACTTCGGAGGCCACTGTTATCGAACACTCTTGAAAGTCGTGTCGGAGCTTCCGGGATGCCATGAACACCGCATACGCTATCTTCTGATAGTGTGGATAACGGGACTTGCAGGGAGTTAACACAGTGGATACGTAATACACTGGTTTTTGAAGAGGGAATTTATGCCCTTCTGTCTCTCGTTCGACGACGAGTACCGCGCTTACAACTTGATGCGTTGCTGCGATGTATAACAACATTGGTTTGCCCAGATTGGGCGCAGCCAGGACCGGATTTGTTGCCAATATGGCCTTTATTTCTTCGAGTCCGGCAGTGGTAGCATCCGTCCACTCGAAGTGTTCGGTGCGCCTGAGGAGGCGATAGAGGGGCAATGCCTTTTCTCCTAGACGGGAGATAAAGCGGCTTAAAGCTGCCACACATCCTGTTAATTTTTGTATCTGTTTGAGGTCTTTTGGAATATCAAACTGTGACAGAGCTCGGATTTTAGCCGGGTTTGCTTCAATTCCTCTACCGGATACAATGAAGCCCAGCAGCTTTCCGGCTGGTACACCAAAAACGCATTTTTCTGGATTCAGCTTGATGCCATATGCTCTGAGGTTGTCGAATGTGAGCCTCAAATCGTCTACTAGAGTTTCAACGTGTTTTGTTTTGACGACTACGTCGTCTACGCATGCCTCGACTGTTTTGCCGATCTGGGTAGCCAGACATGTTTGAATCATGCGCTGATATGTTGCGCCGGCATCTTTAAGTCCGAAGGGCATCGTGTTGAAGCAGAATGGTCCGTATGGAGTGATAAATGCCGTTGTGGCTTGGTCTGCTTCCACCATCTTGATTAGATGGTAACCAGAGTATGCGTCGAGGAAGCACAATGAATCGTGCCCTACGGTAGCATCGATAATTTGGTCGATGCGGGGGAGGGGGAAGGGATCCTTTGGGCAAGCCTTGTTGAGGTCTTTAAAATCGACGCATAGGCGCCAGGATTTGTCCTTCTTTGGTACCATTACCAGATTTGCTAGCCAATCCGGATGTTTGATATCTCTAATGAATTCGCCTTCCAATAGTTTGGCTAGCTCTTCTCCCATTACCTGTCTTTTGGGTTCAGAAAATCGTCGAAGAGCCTGTTTGACCAGCTTGAATCCTTTTAGGATGTTAGGCTGTGTTCTGCCAATCTGCGTGGGATTCCGGGCATGTCCGAAGGATGCCAGGCGAAAATGTCCCAATTTTCCCGAAGGAATTCGCGCAGTGCGGCGTCTACCTCGGGGTTTAATTGTGCCCCAATGGAGGCCGTTTTTGTTGGGTCCGTTGGATGGACCTGGAATTTCACTATTTCATCTGCTGGTTTGAAGGAGGTGGACTTGGATCTTTTATCAAGTATCATATCGTCCCTGTTTACCGTAGAGCGCAGCGCGGTGAGTTCTTCTGCCGCTAGGGCCTCGGATAGTGCCTCCAGGGCTAGTGCGGCTGTCTTATTTTTGGCGCGGAGTGCTATGTCCGGATCACTAGCGAGAGTGATTATTCCGCCGGGCCCAGGCATTTTGAGCTTCATATACCCGTAATGGGGCACGGCTTGAAAAATTGTGAATGCCTCTCGTCCTAATATAGCGTGATATCCGCTGTTGAATAGGGCCACTTGGAACGTGACTTCTTCGGATCTGTAATTGTCCGGCGAGCCGAACACCACATCGAGTGTGATTTTTCCGGTGCAGCGCGCTTCCCGGCTAGGGATTATTCCTCTGAAGGTTGTGCTGCTTCGCTCAATACGGCTCCAATCGATTTCCATTTTTTGAAGAGTTTCCTCATAGATGAGCTTTAGTTTGCTGCCGCCATCCATGAGGACCTTTGTAAGTCGAAAGCCGTCCACTATGGGACTAAGCACTAGTGCGGCTGGTGCTCGGGCTGTTCGGAATTTAGGTTCGTCGCTGGCGTTGAAGGTGATAGCTGTGTCGCTCCATGGATTTGCTGTTGCTACTTGGTAGACTTCGGCGAGGCCGCGGATTGTTCGTTTTCGCATATTGTTTGATGCGAAGGTCTCGAAGACTGTTGATACCGTACCGGTATTGTTGGAGTGGTTTTCCGGGGCTAGAAGCTCCTCGCCACTTTTGGCCACTTGCCGTAATATCCAACATGCTCGAAGGCTATGTGTTGGGACGGCTCCCTCTGTACTATGAAGCTTACAGGGTCCGTTGAGCCATCCCTCCAGTACGGTTCCGTGCCCTTTATGGGGTTTTTGCTTTTTGGTTTTTGCCTCAGGGGCATGAGTGCGATGCACCCTTTTGTTGCGGACTGGGGTTGTATTCAGGGCCGGATTATCCCAAAATTGGTTTTCGGTTTTCCGGAAACTCTCCATCGCACAGTACTTTCGTACTATGGATGCCAGATCGGTGAAGCGTATAATTTTACGACGGCCGATGGCGTTCAATATTCCCTTGTCCGTGCAATTATTGCAAAAGATTGAGATTGCATTTTCCTCTCGGCAGTCCTTTATCCTGTCCATAACCAGGAGGAATCTGGCCCAGTAGTGATGTACTGTTTCAGCGGGCTCTTGCCGTATTAGAGATAGATCGCATATGTCTGGGCGGGTGGGTGGACTAAAATCCGGATCCCTGCCCATCTTGGGGCTTAAAGGCCGAGGAGTTTCCGAATTCGGAAGCTTGGATTGCTGGACACGATCCAGCGAGTCCGGAACGATGCATGATTTTAAGTTCAATGCTCGATCGAAGTCCGTCCCTCCGCGGAAATCCGGCATGGAGGGTTCGGGAATCCGGACGTGACTAATTTTCAATATAAGCGGAGAGCCGCTGCATTGCTCCTCTACCACTTCGACGTGGTGGGTAGCCTGGGGAGAGTTAATCTCTCTCAGATCGGTTTTAAGCCCAATCCGATTGTAGTCTGTAGCGACTCCCAGGGCGGCGATGCGATCCAAGAGCTCGTTGACAGACGAGAGCTCGACGCGGAGATTGCTTTTGACGACTTGGGAAGTCATTGTCGAGGCAGCGGCCGGATAGGCGGTCATAAGAAAACCGCCTAGCCGGATAGTTTGGCCGGCGGCCAAGGCCCCTTTGGCGAAAATACCGTCCTTGAAGACGGGTGGAGGCGTCCTTCCTATCGGTGACGACATAGAGGAACTCTCAATGAAAGCACCAATGTCGGTGTCAAAACCGGCGGATCTCGGGTAGGGGGTCCCGAACTGTGCGTCTAGGCGGATGGTAACAGGAGACGAGGGACACGATGTTTTACCCAGGTTCGGGCCCTCTCGATGGAGGTAAAACCCTACGTCATGCTTGATTAATATTGATGATATGGGTAGTACAAGAGTGGATCTACCATGAGATCGAGGAGGCTAAACCCTAAAGCTAGCCTATGGTATGATTGTTGTGAGGTACGTTGTGTCCTACGGACTAAAGCCCTCCGGTTTATATAGACACCGGAGGACGCTAGGGTTACACAGAGTCGGTTACAATGGTAGGAGATCTACATATCCGTATTGCCAAGCTTGCCTTCCACGCCAATGAAAGTCCCATCCGGACACGGGACGGAGTCTTCAATCTTGTATCTTCGTAGTCTTGGAGTCCGGCGGACGATGATAGTCCGGCTGTCCGGACACCCCCTAGTCCAGGACTCCCTCAACGTGCGTGTTGGCCATCTACTGCTCGGCCCTCTACTACACCTGCCTTTGGCTGTATGACAGGTGGGCCAGCCACCCGTTGGGACCACGTGTCATTCACCCAAAGGCAGTTGCAGTAAGTCAATGAAGCTGTGTCCCCCTCTGTGCCGGTGCAGTATAGTCATCTCAGCGGACCTCTAGTTGGGGCCAAACGAGAGAAGTTTGATGTTTACTGGTTTATTGGTCCCCTTTGACCTTTGATTTAACTAAAAAAATGTTAATGCATGTAAAAAAATGTTGTGTAAGTCACGTTACGAAAACCAAATAATCCCAAAACACTTAGGCACGGTACATTAACTCCCTCCTCGTTTATTATTTCGTGACATATCAACCAATGAGAGATGTGGGTTGTGCATGCTTTCAATGACTTGACATTACCAAACATGACATGCAGTGTTTAGTTCATTGCATGTAATCCAATTAATTAGCAAAAAGACATTAAGTTCTCTCGCCGATAGGAATAAAACAATACACCATGTATTTATTTACAGAGGGAGTAGTACATTTTTTGTGACATGCATTACTAGATATTGCTAGTCAAATACTAAATCCAGATGGACGTGGTAGTACTCCTAAATCCAGACGGTGGTGCTAGTAGTACTAGTAGTAGTACTTCCAATGTAGTACTAGCACTGTACTACCCGTTGGTCAAATTATTACATGCTGCTCCTCACAGTGAAGTGACAAGACCCTGTGCCGGAGATGACACCTAAGTATAGGCGCCGTGTTCGGCATACCATAGTCAGCCTCACCGTCTGCAGTCACTATCATCATGGCTGTAGAGCTAGCCTGCTTACAACTAGCCCTGTTCGCCGTAATTTCCCGTGCGTGGATGCCCGTGCATTGTACGGAACACTAAGATTGGGGGTGGACGGTGCCGGCAGCGACCATCGCGCCAGATTTTTCCATGGCCTTCTAGATGTGGTGGGAAGGAGATAAGGCTGATTGTGAGAGACAAGGAGTTGTTTGTAAATAGGGAACAAGTGCGGGCATCTTTTTGCAAAAATGGAGAAGTTTGGTTTGTATGCGTCAGATCTAGATCCGATGGCTATTGGTGAAAGATGGGAGGCACAACATCATCACCAACCGAGGACCTGTTTGATTCGCAGGATTTTGAAAACGCAGGAATAGGACACAGCAATATTACAAGTTTCAAATTGATATTACAAATGTTAGGAGTAATGCTGCACCCACGAAGAGGGAATTACTAGGAAGTTTACATAAGAACTTTTGTTACTTTAGGTGGATGCAACATTATCGTACAAACTAAAATCCACCGCCCTGACAAGTCACTAATGGGCAAATAAGTTTTCGAGTCTCTGGCCGCTTGATGTTTCAAAAACAAATTCAGCTTCTGCGGAGACTTTGTCATTTAGGCTTAGACGCTTGTGATGATCAGCACGCCATTCATTGTTGCGCCAGAGAACACCAAACCTCATTACCTTGAGCACACTTGCCTCCAGAACAAAGAACCCAGCCTATTTAATCTTAGATGTGATGCCTCGGTAGTCGGTCAAATCAATTTCTGTAAGATGGAGATCAAGGCATTCGATGAGATTGTTATAGTGCAACACATTTTTCACTTTTGGGTCTTTTTTTATCTGCAAATGAAGAGAACATATTAGACCAGCTGGCTGTATAAGATTGCCGTGTCATCAAGATCTACCAATATCATTCGCTCATACGATAGGGTTGGTTGGCTAGTGATATATTTTCACTCTCTCTCTCTCTCTCTTTCTGTTTCCTCTCATTTACCTAGGAGCACGTGAAGAGCTTGGGCATTTGTTGCCTTCCACTATGTGGCTGATGCCATATTTCGCAAAAGTATGCCACATAATACGCATCGATGTCAAATCAAAAGATTTTGTGCACACAGACCCACATGTATAAACAAATCAATCAAACCAACTACACCAGCCTGTCACTCTCCCAAACAAGTGTTTTTTATTGCCTCAGTCCTCTCTCTCTCCCACGCAAGTGTTTTTTTTTCTTTCGTGAGTTAATTTGGCACCGGAGCAAAGTAGGTGATCCAGATTGGGGCACTAGGTGAGCAATGGAGGGGCATCGATGCCAAATGCATCACAAGTGAATTTGGCACGTGTTTTGTCCTACATAGCCTACTTTTGTACTCCCTCTGTCCCAAAATTCTTGTCTTAAATTTGTCTAAATACGAATGTATCTAGTTACATTTTAGTGTTAGATACACCTGTATCTAAACAATTGTAAGACAAGAATTTTGGGACGGAGGGAGTACTACCTCGTATTTAGTATAAAATTTTGACCATAGATTTACCTAAGAAAATGCCAATGCATGTCACTAAAAATTACACCATTTGAAATTATGTTCAAATACGAATCCAACGATATAGTTCTTAGTGACATGCATTAACATTTTGTCAGTTAAATCTATGGTCAAATTTTTTATACTACAAAATAGGAAGAGTAAACCAGGACGGAGGTAGTACTTGCTCTTAGAGTAACCATAGAGTTACTAGAGTAGTCTAAGTTACTTTCCCCTATGACTAGCCTAGGCTACTATAGTAGTACAACAAAAAAGATGCATGTGATCACGTGAGAAAAAAAATACTAAAAACATTTCTTTCGGTGCAGTGCGTAGATGCAGTTTTGAACACTACACTTGTCATCGTAATTTGGGAAAATTACGAAAAAATTGAGCTATGTTGTGACTACCGTTTACTAATAGGAAAGAAGTTTCACCTCGATGAGTAGCTTCTCCGTGCACGGAAAGCATGTAAAGAATCCAACAACTTGATCCAGATTGCGGCCGATAGATTTTATTGCCAAGATCTTCACTGTGCGATAGACTGGGTCAAGCTTGTGGGAATCATTTTCTGGAAGATGGTCGTAAATACATCAAGAAGAAATTTAAAAATGTGATTTTCAGAAGACAGAGAAGAAGAGTGATGTACCTGAACGATTACGGATCCAATAAAGAGTTCAGAGAATTCGGCAGACGAGTACACCAACGCTGTCAATTTTGGCGCATCAATGACCCTGATTTTTGTTGGACCTTCTAGATCTGATACAAGCAATCTCTGAAGGAAAGGCGCATTCTCAATGACCATAACATGGAACAGCTGGAGTGATCTCTTCCCAATTGATGTCTTGTTGCGGGGCCAGCAAGACACATAAATACATCGGAGTTTGTCGAGGCGATGTGGAGGCTAATGAACCTGTGGATCTACTCAAGACTAAGGTACTCGAGCGCAGTACAGCTGTGGAGCAGGTGCTCCATAGCCTTCTTTGAGATGACAACGTCGAAGAGATCGAGCTGCTTGAGTTGAGGGAGAAGAAGGGTGGGCGGGGCATTAATCTAGGGAAGATAGTAGGAGCTGAAGCTGGCGCGGTGCAGCGTTGTCATGAGGCGGAGCGCGGACGGCGGTAGAGAGCGACATCGTCCAACTTCAAAGCTGAGCTCCTCGAGCTGATCTAGGGCGGGGGATAAGAACCACTCGTCGAACTTGGGTTGGACCTTGCAGTTGGTACTGAACATGCGGATGTCAAGGTGTCTGGCTAGCCCAGGGTGCGATGAAAGGATCTTGGAGACTGCGGCCATGCGTTTGCAATCCCCGTCGTAGAGGCAGTTATCAATGGTGAGGTTGAGGGGGACACAACGCCAGAGGGGGCGCCACCGTCGGGAGAGCAGGGCGGTCCGTATGGCAGATTTGGTGGGGAGGAGGCTGATGATGATGAGCAGCATGTTGTCGAGGAGGCTGCTGATGAAGTCTAGGCTCGCCAGATGCGGTTTTGGCTCGAGCCACCTCTGCTTGTTGGCAGCCTCGCCGTCCATCTCAACCGGCGGCGACACCGGTGTACACGTGTGCTGGTGTGTGTTGTGTGCTGGGTGTGCGCGAGTGCGTCCTTGTGTGCATGCCGCCGCGCAGTGGTGAATTGTGCGCGAGTGCATCCTTCACGCGGAAGAAGTGTGTCCTCAATGCGCCCTCAATTTACTAGCGTGCGGGGTGCTACCCCGAGTGGTTTCAACTTTGTTTACTTCACCGCGTGTCAGATGGGCCTCTAGTTTACTTATTTTCACCCATTGCCACATGGGCCAGCACACGAAGATACAGACACGAGCTGACAAGGCAGCATGTGGACTGGTTGACCGGTCAACTAAACAATATACGGAGCTATACACTGACACAGTGAGTGTATAATCCGTCGGTATAGATAGTTCGAGTGAGAGGGGAGGCCCGTGAGAGATAGCAGAGAGAGAGAGAGAGAAAGAGCTACTCCCTCCGTTCGATAATGTAGTTCCAACATTTTTTTAAAGTCAAACTTTTGAAACTTTGACCAAGTTTATAAAGAAATTACGTATATCTACAATACCAAAGATAAATGATAGTATGAAGTAAGTACATATTGTGATGAATCTAATGATCATTCCAGATGTAAATGTTTTTCTCCACATATACCTGGTCAAACTTTTCTGAGGTTTGACTTTTCAAAACATCCATATGCTTATGGACATGACAGAGTCCCTAACTAGAGAGAGAGAGAGAGAGAGAGAGAGTGAAATAGAAAGAGTGAGTGAAAAAAGTGTGTGTGCGTGTGTGAAAGAGACATGGACAACACACGATAAAAGTAGAGAAAAAGCGTGTGTCTTATGCAAACATATCACACATGCATCTTCGACAACAGAAGCAAGGTGAGGAGGTAGTGTGTGGTTGTTTGCAACCGAGAGAGCAAGACCCCTAGCACGTGGCCAAGAGGGTCTGACAAACAAGGGAGAGAGGTCGAGAGAGACGTACGGAGAAAATGCAGACATGGGGAGGAGAGAGTGTAAGTTTGTCATAGAGAGATCCCCTGGAGATCATGAGGGGACTACATGGGTGGGAGATCGAGTGACAAGGTGTGTGCGCGATAGAAGATGCCCCAAGAGATATCGAGATAGACGTTTGGATGGAAGGAGACAATACAAGTGTTCCTGATGGCTAGTGAGAGATAATCATACTTGGGGGGGGGGGGGAGTGCTTGCGCCTATGATGGAGTGAGGGATTATGGTACTTAGGGGGGTGCGTGTCACATGGAGAGAGAACAAGGGCGGAGAGTGTTGGATGGGTCTATATGTATAGCATGAGCGAGACATGTGTATGTGTGAACCAGGGAGATATAAAGTTTGAGAGAGATTGAGGAGCCCCAATAAGGCTGAGTGGTGCATCAGATAGCTGAGAGGGGGGAAGAGACATTCCATCCGCTCGATAATGCAGTGCATGTAAATTTTTCAGAAGTCAAACTTTGGAAACTTTGATCAGGTTTATGCAAATGTTATTTATATCTACAATACCAAAGATACATCATACAAAACTGCATCTCATGGTGAATCTAATGGTATATGTTTGCCGTTCTAGATGTAATTGTTTTTCTCCACGTACATGGTCAAACTTTGTGATGTTTGACTTTTCAATAAATCTATATGCTATGGACCGAGGAGAGTGCCTAAGTCGAGAGAGATCAAGTGCGTGTGAAGGAGAATGAGTAAGTGTGCAAAAAGAGTATGTGTGTGAAAGAGAAAGTGACAACAAACGATAAATGAGAGAGAGAGAGAGTGTGTGTGTGTGTGTGTTTGTGTGTGTGTGTTTTTGTTTCTTATGCGAACATATCACGCATGCATCCCTGAGATAGAAAAGCGAGGCGAGAAGATACACGAAGATAGCTAGTGTGTGATTGTTTGCAACGGAGAGAGACACCCCTATAGCACATGTCCAATAGAGGTCTGGCCAACAAGGAACAAAGGTCGAGAGGGACACATGGAGAACATGGACGCATGGGGAGGGAGAGAGGGTGTGTTTGTGATAGAGAGATCCCCTCGAGATCATGAGGGGACTATATGGGTGGGAGATTGAGGGAGGTGCGTGCGCGATAGAAAGATGCCCCGAGAGAAATCGAGATAGACCATGCACATGTTTGTGATGGAGACTAAGATTAGCTAGTCATATACATATAGGGGGGACTACGTGTGCCTACAATTGAGTGCGAGACCATCATACTTGGCTAGCTAGGAATGAGATTGTGTGTGTGTGTGTGTGTGCGTGTGAGATGGAGAGAGAACGAGGGAGAGAGATAGAGTTTTAGATGGGCCTATCGAGTGCGAGTGAGATATGCATGTGTATGCGTGACCCAGGTAGATGGAGCGTTTGAGAGATAGGGGGAAGAGCTCCGAGACGACAGAGTGGTGCGTGATAGAGTTACGGGTAACGAGTCAAGGAATTTGTGTGCGTACGATGAGTGCACCCAAGATATCTAGCTTGGACTAGAGTATCATACATAGTGTGCGAGAGAGACACTACAAAAAAAGACACATCCGTGACATTTTGGGCCGAACGAATTTTTTTTCTATCATCCATATGACACTTCTATGACGATAATTGTGACAAAACCCGGTATCATCATAGATGTGGTGGGCTCCTACTTCTATGACAAAAAATCATGATAGAAAATGGGCTTTTCGTCCTGGGCGGGCCGGAGACGCAGCTGCATGACATTCTTTGGGCCGTCCATGACGGAAAAAACCATGGTAGAAGCAAGGGGGAGGAAAATTTCGGGGAGTTGCCAGTTACGGTGGGAGGTCGGGGGCGGAGCGATGCGCGTTTCTCTCGTACGTACGCGCGTGTGTGCGAGGCGTTGGCTCTAACTGAAGATGAGCGAGGCGTTGGGCTCTAACTGAACCTGAGCGATTGCACTGCAGGCTACACATTACTGAACCCGAGCGATCGATCAATGGCTGTTAACTGAACCCGATGGAGCGATTTCTTTGCTACTGCTGCTAACTGAAGCCGATCGATGCTGCCTCTGGGATGAACAGTGAGCGTTGTGGGGGGTTTGGATGAACAGTGAGCGGTGGCATTGCCTCTGGATGAACAGGAATCCGTGGTGTGGAGGGCTGGATGAACAGTAGACGATGGAGGGGTGGCCGTGGAGGGGTGGTTGAACAGGACCACGTGGTGTGGAGGGCTGGATGAATAGTAGACGGTGGAGGGGTGCCCGTGGAGGGGTGGTTGAACAGTAGCCGGTGGAGTAGTGCACGGTGGAGGCTGGTTGAACAGGAGCCCGTGGAGGCTGGAGGAGGTCGACGGTAGCCCGTGGAGGCTGGAGGAGGTCGACGGTGGAGATGAACAGTATCCCATGGAGTTCCGCTTTGCGGTAAGCCACACCCCTCCCAATGAACGTTTCGACCGTAGGAGGTCCGTTTGGTCCGTTTTGCGGTACGCCACACCCCTCCCGATCAACATGACCCTCGTTTCGACCGTAGGAGGTCCGTTTCGTCCGTTTTGCGGTACGCCACACCCCTCCTGATCAACAGGACCCCCGTTTCGACCGTAGGAGGTCCGTTTCCTCCGTTTTGCGGTACGCCACACCCCTCCCGATCAACGGGATCCCCTTTTCGACCGTAGGAGGTCCGTTTCCTCCGTTTTGCGGTATGCCAGGCCCCTCCCAATCAACAGGACCCCGTTTCGAACGTGGCCGGTCGAACACAAGGCCGTTTCCTCCGTTGTGCGGTACGCCATGCCTCGTTTCCATCGCCTGTTCCGTCCAAGCCGGTTGGCTCCCACGTGTCCCACGTGTTCCGTTGCCTCCCGATGAACACGACGCATTCCGTTGCCTCCCCATGAACACGACGCATTCCGTTGCCTCCCCATGAACACGACGCATTCCGTTGCCTCCCCATGAACACGAGCCCTCGTCGTACGTATGCGCGAGTAGGCGTTCGAGACCCCGCCCGTATGTACACATACGTGGCCGTATTTTCTTTCTTGCACCCTGGCCGCTGTACGTACGTGTACATGCTACGTGCGCGCCTCTACTACAACACGTGCGCGCCTCTACATCTACGACACGTGCGCGCCTCTACATCGACCAATATGTATGTACACGTTCGCGACCAGAATGACAACGCTGCGTACGCTTTGACCAGGTGGGTCCCGACTATCAGGCACTTCCTTGCGTGCAAAGATGTAGCTGGTGGGTCCCAGCAGTCAGGGGGGCGAATCGTTTTGGTTTTTTTTGCCCGGACGCACTTCCTTGCGTGCGAAGATGTAGCTGGTGGGTCACAGCAGTTAGGGGGGCGAATCTTTTTTTTTGCCCGGACGCACTTCCTTGCATGCGAAGGTGTTGCTGGTGGGTCCCAGCGGTCAGGGGGCGAATCGTTTTGTTTTTTTGCCCGGACGCACTTCCTTGCGTGTGAAGATGTAGCTGGTGGGTCCCAGCAGTCAGGTGGAAATGTTTTTTCGCGAAATACAGTGGCCCGTCCGGTGGGTCCCAGCTGTCAGGTGGAGGAATCATTATTTTCCGCGTAATAAGGAGGCACTTCCTTGCTGCGGCCGTGGACCCAGCTGTCAGCCTCTCCACGTACAGTCCACGTCCGATGGAAGTCGTTCCTTGACCATGTTGACCACGCTGCGCCGAGAGCACCAGGGCGGTGGATGACAGCGAGGCCTAGGAAGGGGACGACGGGGAGCCGGGGAAGACGCGGCAGTGGAAGCCCACGCGGAGAGGAGTACGAGGGTTCACTGGTTCGACTGCGGTGTGAGGCTACCGTTGCCGCAGGGCCTGGCCAGCGGTGGGAATAGTAGGGGGCGGTGAGGCCTCCGCGGCAGCATAGTCGGCCACGGGAAGCAGGAGCATGCGGCACGACCAACGCTGCTGTGGGCAGCTGGAGCAAGAAGACCAGAGGTTGAAGAATCACTACGGCCGTTGGATGGACATCGTACGGTCACTGGAGCTAGAATCGTTCATATTGACTAAAGTTGACAAAGGCCCCCATCCCAGTCAACTTAGTAGGCCCACAAGTCAGCCTCCCACCATGGTGGGTCCCAGCTAGCAAGGGGAGTATTCATTTTTTTTGTGCATAATAAGGATGCACTTCCGGTGGGTCCGAGCTGACAGCGCGGGGAACGTTTTTTTCGCGAAATACGCTGGCCCGTCTGGTGGGTCCCAGCAGTCAGGGGGGAAACATTTTTTTCGCGAAATAAGGTGGCCCGTCCGGTGGGTCCCGGCTATCAGGTGGAGGAATAATTATTTTGCACATAATAAGGAGGCACTTCCTTGCGGCCGCCTGGACCCAGCTGTTAGCCTCTCCACATACAGTACTCTTCTGATGGAAGTCGGTCGTTGACCATGTTGACCACGCCGCGCTAAGAGCACCAGGGTGGTGGTCTGGACGACGGCGAGGCCCAGGAAGGGGACGACGCGGAGCCGGGGAAAACGCAGCAGTGGTAGCCCGTCCGGAGAGGAGTACGAGGGTTCACTGGTTCGGCTGCGGCGTGAGGCTGCCGTCGCCGCAGAATAACATGGGGTGTGGGTGAGTAGAGGGATACCCCGGGCCAGCGGTGGGAGTATTAGGGGCGGTGAGGCCTCCGCGGCATCACAGTCGGCCACAAGAGGCAGGAGCACGCGACACGACCGGCGCTGCTTTGGGCGGCTAGAGCAAGAAGATCAGAGTTTGAAGAAGCACTATGGCCGTTGGATGGACATCGTACGGTCACTGGAGCTAGAATCGTTCATATTGACTAAGTTGACAAAGCCCTCTGTCCCCGTCAACTTAGTTGGCCCACAAGTCATCCTCCCACTATGGTGGGTCCCATCTAGCAGGGTGGGTATTCATTTTTTTGTGCGTAATAAGGAGGCACTTCCTTGCGTGTGAAGATATAGCTAGTGGGTCCGACATGTCAGCGGGGGGAACGTTTTTTTCGCGAAATACAGAGGCCCTTTCGGTGGGTCCCAGCTGTCAGGTGGAGGAATCATTATTTTGCGCGTACAGTCCACGGCCGATGGATGTCGTTCGTTGACCACGTTGACCAGGCCGCGCCGAGAGCACCATGGCGGTGGACGACGGCGAGGCCTAGGAAGGGAACGACACGGAGTCGGGGAAGACTCGACAATGGTTGCCCACGCGGTGGGGAGTATGAGGGTTTACTGGTCCGGCTGCCGTCGCCGGAAAATAACAGGAGGTGTGGGCGAGTAGAGGAATGGCCTGGCCAGCAATGAAGTAGGGTAGGGCGGTGCGGCCTGTGCAGCAGCACAGCCGGCCACGGGAGGCGGGAGCAGGCAGTCCCACCGGAGCTGGGTTGGGCGGCTGGAGCAAGAAGATCAGATATTGAAGAAGCAGCATGGCTGTTGGATTAACATCCAACGGTCACTGCTGCTAGAATCGTTTGTGGACTAAGTTGACAAAGCCAAAGTACACGTCAACGTAGTAGACCCACAAGTCAGCCTCCAAATCTGTCCCAAATAGCATACAGCCCAAAATTTTTAGCCAGATTCAAATTAATTTTAAATCTAAATATACCTTAATTTAAATTCAATGAAATTTTACCTGCACAAAAACAATGAAATTTAAAATATCAAAATCCGAAAGAAAACAGTATTTGGAAACTAATTGCCTGTTTGCTGTATTTTTTTCATTTTACAGCCCATTTATTATTACTTATAGCCCATTTCTTATTACTTATAGCCCATTTCTTATTACTTATAGCCCATTTCTTATTACTTATAGCCCATTTTCTGGGCAAAATGCATCCCTCCTCGTCTTGAAAGATTTCTGGCCCAGCAGGGCGTAGAAAAGCAAGTAGGCCTATGTTGGTTATTCTGCAAAAAACAAAATAGCTGGCTAGCCATTTTTCAGAAAGGAAAAATACAAACTGGGCTGGTCATGTGCTAAACATATGAAATAAAAGCCTGGGCTAGACGGGCCATGGGTCCCGCACAACCCAATTGATACCCTTCTCCGTCCCGAAAAAACAAAATTACTGCATGCACTGCTGGGTCCCTACTGTCATCCTCACCATGTACAGTCATCTCCTTATTCCTCTCGGTTGTTGACCATGTTGACAACACTGGATGGCGGCGCCGCGACGAGCACGGAGGACGATGGTGAGGCCTCGGACGGGAACGAACAAGAGCCGGGGAAGATCACAGCTAGCCGTGGGAGGCGGGAGTAAGCGGTCCCGCCGGCGCTGGTTTGGCTTTGGCGGCTCGAGGAAGAAGAGACTAAAGAAACGCGACAGACGATGAATGTCAATCGAACGGTCATGGTTGGCACAATCGTTTTTTGACTAAGCGGACACCAAGTAGCATACTATTTTATATATAGGAAGAAAACAGCGAGGAAAATGCGTTCGTCTGCCGTCCTCCTCACAGGGAACGTTTGCGACATAACTGACTAGCACCCTTGGTTTTCAACCGAGAGGTCTTGGGTTCGAGTCCGAGGAACTCTCAATTTTGTCCTCCTTCCTTCCTCGCAAAAAAAGGGAAAGAAAATCAAAGACTTGGGAAGGCGTACAGAACAAGCTAGTGTACCAGTAAAGAGACATTGCCGAGTTTTAGAAAAAAGAAAGACGTGCTCCTATAGCTGGTTTGAATCCAAACCTAGACTATGACTATATATGGTGCTATACTACTCTGCAAGTAATGAAACTGACATATCCAACGTTCGCTTCTCCTCTTCTCTACTTACTCTGCCTAGCATCAGAAGCTTTGGCCGGAGCAACCATGTCTGCTGGCTGCTCGTCCACCTGCTCTTCAGCAGGCAACAACCAGATATGCGCCAAGTCGCCACCCGTACCATCGCCTGTGGGTCTCATCACACCCCCGCCGACACGCGCACCGCAATCGATTGCTCATCGCAACCCACTACCGTTGGTGTGGTGCCACTGCTGCAAATCATGCAGAGTCATCCGTCGCATCTCAACCACAATCTACAACCCTGGGCGAGTCTTCTACAAATGCCCAAATCATGGGGTAATAATATGTTTAAGTGTTGTTCTGCTGCTTTCAGTTGCTAATTTTTTTAATAGTTTGGTTGATGATCTTCCAATTTGATTCATGCAGAAAAGGGAAGATTCGTGTGATTTGTATTTCTGGGAAGTTGCTGATGTGGGGGAATGCAACTACGCTGATTATTTGGTTGGCCGAGGAATCCCAATACCAGCAGGTTGGGGTGTTGGACAAGTAACTGAAGGAACGACAAAAGAGGAAGATGCAGAGCAGAAGGTTAAAGACGCAGTTCCTCTGATCATGGCCAAGCAACAGCTGCTGAACAGCCTTGACAGCAATGAGGAGATGAAAGAGCTTGTGAAGATAATGGGCAAAATCGATGTGCTCTGTAGGATGATTGTCTCTTTATTTGCAGTGTATGTAGCACTCGTGATGTATTCAGTGGCTACGACATGAGCACTTTGCTGAAACTAGTAATGAATGAAACCTGTGTAGCAGGCTGGGCGTAGTGTTGTGAACATCTAATGATTTATATTAACGGAAATCAGGGGGTATCCCATTTTGCTCATATAAATAAATAGATAGCAGAGGCCCAGTCGGGTCAGCTTTGTTCTCATTCGAAGACGTCGAGCAAATTGCAGTCCAACAGCAAACTATTTCCTCAAATTCAAGTTTCACAGCCAAATATGAGTACAACTAAACAACAATGTCATCATGTTTTGTCATACAATCACCAAACACAAATCAGCATACATAACAAGTGATGTTCTCACAACAAAATACTAAACAACATGTTCATTAGGTTTCAGTTGTCATAGCAAACACAATTTCACATAGTAGATAAAAAAACGTCTTCTGACAGGCAAGTACGACAAAAGCAATGTAATCATCATCCGCAGCAGCAACGTCAACACCTTCGCCATGTGTATTAGTCTGAATCGTAATTCCGCACGGTGTCATCTTCTTCTTCGTCCTCAACGTCCTCGAACGTTGGCTTCTTCTTGATCAACTCTTGTATGTCCACAGCACGACATGCAATCTTTTCGCCGGCGTCATTGACGTGATGGTTCTCAAAGATATTAGGAACATTTGTATTATCTTGTACATCAGGAGCAGTGTAAGCATCATCTTGTTGTGCAACTTCATTAAACGAATTCCTCTGCTCAAACCTTTGCAATACTCTCCAGTCATCGCTATGTGCAAATGTGTCTTCTAAGAAAAATATCTGTGTTGCTTGATTTACCAAAATAAAAGGCTCGTTGGTCTGGTACGCCGCCTTGACATTGATGGATTTGAAATAATCATCAGCTCTGGGTTTTGCGATCTTGGAAAACAGGTTATACCAACGACAGCACAACAGAACCACACACGGATGATCCTCGAAACTAGAGATATACTGCAACTGAACAATGTCTGTTATGTTAGCATACATTTCAGTTGTCTCTTTGTCATACGTATCCGTGCTCATGATGGCACTGTTTTGTGTCTTCCTGCCTTCGTCTCGTGCAAGGGTGTTGTAGCGCACATCTCCAACAATGCAAGATTCATAATGTCTTACCCGAGTATCAGGACCCATTGCTAGTGACTAAAGGGCATCATCAACTGCCTACCCATCCTCCCGCATCTTCTTAACCTATGGTTAGAAAATAGACAAGCTGATCATCTTATGTACTCAATATATTAATAAAACTGACAATGCACTTCAAAAGCTTACATGGTTCTTGAACCATTTTGCAAATCCTGCCATAACCAGTTTGTCAATGTTTCTTGGATTTTGCGGCAGTAACTCCTCTTTGTACATGCTGCACAACATAGTGATCGCGTCAAACATCTAAATATATAAGAATGTGCTGCAAGTTTAGTAGATTACGATGTATAAGCTGCAGTACTGCACTTACTTGATATAAGGTAGTATCTCAGGACAGTTATTCAACACATACCAAACCATTTTGTCCAAATCTTTAGGTTTGTCCTCTTGTCGACTCTTCCCTGTAACTCGAACAGAATAATCGAAAACATTGAGCCCGGGATTGTCTTCACCCACCTCTTTGCTAAGCTGATCAGCTGTTTCAATGTATTTTGAGCAGAATGTCAACGCTTCTGTAGCAATGTAGGCCTCTGCAATGGAACCCTCGGGTCTAGCTCTGTTCCTAACATAGCCCTTCAAAGTGCCTACCCGCCTTTCAATAGGGTACATCCAGCCATACTGTACTGGACCTCTAAGTAGTGCCTCATCAGGTAGATGAACAGCCAAATGCACCATCACATCAAAGAAGGCTGGAGGATATATCTTCTCAAGGTCGCATAGGATAGTTGGTATCTTGTCTCTAAGACGCTCCAAAGCATCTATCCTGATATTTCTACTACAGAGTTCCCTGAAGAATTGTCCCAACTCTGCAACTTCTCTGTATAAGTTAGGGTGGCCCAATCCTCTAAGGATAACAGGTAAAACCCTTTGAAGTAGGACGTGGCAGTCATGAGTTTTCAACCCTTGTACCTTGTTTCCATCTGCACTGATTCTCCTTTCAGGGTTGCAAGCAAATCCATGTGGGAATGTCACACGTGACAGGACCTCGCAGACTTCTTTTCTTTTTACCTTGTCGAAGACGTACACAGCTGGTGCCATATCCCGTGGTTTACCTTCATCTTGCACCTTCAAATCCTTTCTGATACCCAGGTGTGTCAAATCAATCCTAGATTTTAAGGTATCTTTCGTCTTGCCTTCAATGTTAAGAAGTGTGCCGATAATGCTGTCACATATATTTTTCTCGATGTGCATCACATCAAGATTATGCCGCAGATCCAAATCTTTCCAATACTCCAAGTCCCACAAAGTGGACCTGCGGGTAAACAATAATCTCTCTTCTATCGTGCCATGCTTCCTTTTCCCGCTACCATTACCAGGATGGTTTCCTGGTGTAATATGCCTGACCTTCTCTAATTCCACTTGCAACTCATCGGCGGTGAGCCTCTTTGGCGCATCACCGTTTTCATGCTTTGCATTGAACACATGTCTTTGGTATTTTCTAGGATGCGGCTTGTCCTTGGCAAGGAAACGGCAGTGTCCAATGTAACTGATCTTGCTAAGTATTGCGTATGACAGCGGATTCCTGTCACAGCGAACACATGCATTGTAACCTTGTGTCGTTCGCCCTGAGATAGTGCCCAAAGCCGGATAATCATGGATGCACCAAATTACAACAGCACGCAGAAAGAAATCAGCTGGTGGGCTGCTATATAGGTCTCGAGTGAGAACACCCTTCCATAGCTGCTGAAGTTCCTCCACAAGAGGCTCCATGAACAAATCAAAATCCTTTCCAGGACTTTTTGGACCTGGGATGAGCAAGGCCATCATATAGTTTGATTCTTTGGTGCAGACATTTGGAGGCATGTTGTAAGGGATAACAAGCACTGGCCACATGCTATATGTGGCGCTCTGGTGGCCAAATGGGTTAAACCCATCTGAAGTTAAGCCAAGTCTAATGTTTCTCGGGTCAGTAGCAAACTCTTTGTGTTTATCATTGAAGCTTTTCCACTCACTACCATGAGATGGATGGCTCATTACATTCTGATCTCTATACTCCTGGTTCCTAGAATGCCACAGTACATCCTCTCTTGTTTCAGCATCATGAAACAACCTCTGCAATCTTGGTGTAATTGGAAAATGTCTCAGAACATTATGAGGAACCCTCTTCACAGCATCGCCATCTTTCCATCTTGATGATTTGCATTTCGGGCATTCACTTAAGTTGGCATAATCCTTCCGGAACAAAACACAATTATTCTTACAAACATGGATCATGTCATATCCAATTCCAACTGCACGAAGGAAATTCTTCATTTTACTGTAGGTGTGTGGCAGCTCAGACGCATCTGGGAAATATTTGCGGAATGCAGCCAACATTGCATCGAATGATTTGTTGGTCATCCGCTCAGATGTCTTCACCTGATGAAAGGTGACCATAGCTGAGAATACTGACAACTTATTTCCTGGGGTGACAGCAACGTTGCATTGTTCCAACATGCGGGCCCACCGTTTTTCTTCTGCAGGTGAAAGTTCACGGAATGCACGAGCATTTCGTAGCATTGTTTCAATGTTGGTCAAACTCACTGGCTCCGCCACCACCACCTCCTCCTCCTCTTCCACCTGAGCATCAGGCAGATCAAGATGGTGATCTGCTGCTTCCACGTAGTCAATAACATTGACGTTCACAGCTTCACCATGATGAATCCACCTAGTATATGTGACCGACATCCCATACAAGTGTAGATGATTTTACACACTTGACTGGGGTCTTGTAACTGAATTCATACAACTGCTACATGGGCAGAGCACATCTGATTTCGGACCACCGTACTCAGCTCTGATAAAGTTCATGAAGTTTTCAACCCCCTCGACATATGTAGCGGAGAATCTTCGAGCAGAGGTTATCCAAGTCCTGTCCATCTGTTAGACATACAAATTAGTTCTTCTACTAGATATTACAGGAAAAACATATATGCTTTTTTATGAAGTCCAGAAAAAAATACCTAGGTCGATGTCTAAAGCTATGGCAAGATATTTGGACGAGCAGATCTAAGTAACGAAATATATGTAAAGCTAATTCAGCAAACAGATTTGAGTGCTAAATTATGGCAGGCTGTTTCAGCAGTCAATGAGCCCGAGCACACAGCCATCAAACTATTGAAGGCCATCGCAGCAACAAAGATCGAGTATAAAACGGTGTAGAGCTATTTCACCTAACAGATTGGCTACTAGACCATGGCAATCTACGTCACAATAAATATATGGCAGGATATTTTAGCAACTAATTGGCCTTGGCATGCCATCTCAGCTAAGCAGATTGAGTGCAGAACAGGGCAAGGAAGCTTCTTAAGCAGAGCATATTGACAGTAAACTACTTCGGCAAATAGTAAGATTAACAACGTCTATCAGCTAACATTCAGTGCTACACCGACATGAACGGGGCCTCAGTCTAGAATGCGCGTACTGTGGGAGAAGCTGACCACCGTGTGTCTCCACACGAACGTCGCCAGCGGTGGTGGCGCTGACCGCCGTGCGCCTCCACAAGAACGTAGCCAGAGGTGGCGGCACGGCTAGAGGACGGCAGTCTACGAGAGCGTACTGTGGGAGCGAGAGGATCGCCGTGCGTCCCCTCGATGAACCGCGGTGCCGACGTATCGGCGCGGCGGAGATGACGGCTTTGGCGGAGCGAATGGAGTGGAGGGGGGACGGGGGGGAGGGGGGTTTGGGGAATATTTGGCCGAAGGGCGGTTGAATCGAATTTGGGGGGAATTTTTGTGGGGGGGGGGGGAGGATTTTCGCGCGGTGGGCGGGGGGAGTTTGGCGCATGGTCGGTTTCTCCAAGTGCAGTCCCACGTGTCAGTGAAGAGGCAAGCCGAAGCACGTTCCGTTTGCGTGAGCCGTGTGCAGGACCGAACGTGTGTGGGGTGCAATGCGACCGCGACAGGAGTGCTGTGAGTGTACCGCCTTTTTTCCTTTTAAACTAGGTGCTTCGCCCCCTCAAAAAAATGTTGCTTCGCGCGATCCATCGATACTACTACTAGTAATCCGGTAATCCCGACTAAAATGGCGCGGTCGGGTCTTTTCCCGCGCGATATGCTGGGAGGTTGGCTTAGTTGGGTTTTTTAGATTTGTCTCGGTTCAATAAAAAGCAGAGTTGGTGATGATGGTGTGCCTGTCATCCTGCAATATAGGCCGTCCGATCTATATCTAACGGATAGGAAGGAAACTATGACAATTTACCCGCACTCCTCTCCACATTTGCAGATAAGGCTTTCCCTCGTTCATCCTTTTCTCCCACAAGATCTTGATCTTCCGTGCACTAGTACTCCTACAATATGTATATTATTGTGAAAGTTCATATACACCGGCCGAGATTAATGCAAACACGACAGATTTTCATTACATTTCGAACTTTTATAAGACAGAAAAATAAAAGAAACCCGACCCTAAACCTATTCTACGGCGGCGACCGACGTCCTCCATCTGCGATCTCTATGTACGGGGGCGGGGTTCAAGACCCGTGAAGTGAAGGTGCGGTCTCCGGCGAGGAAGAGTAGAGCACGGGATACAGACCAGCCAGTTGGCACACCATGCCCTGCCGCCTCCCATGCCCTACTCATCCTCGGAGGAGTCCCCGACCTCGGCGGTGCCGGACGTTGGACGACGGCAAGTAGGACGCGTGGCACGGTGCTCCCGTCGTCGGCCGCCAGCGTGGCCACCACTTGTGCGATCGCGTCCGCGTCCGGCTACGCCGCTATTGCGTCTCGAGAGGCAACTTGAGCGTGGGCGGCGACCTCGAGCTTCATTCCCGAAGACAAGCTCTCCCGCAGAGCGTTCGCACTTGCGGTCATGGTGGATGTGGTGTCAGGTAGGAGGACGATGCGCTATGGTGTGGAGGTTAGCTGGGCGTTGCCACTTTAAGTAGCGCATTCCGGTGAGGCCAAGCGTCTGGGTGCGTCATTAAGTCGCCGGAGTTGGTTCCTCGGGCACCGAGCCTCTTAACGACGACATACGAATGGACGGAATGAATGCGGGCAGCTGGTGTCGGCTGGGAACGCACCGCTCGACGGCGCGAGGGACGAGGGCTTTGGTGTGCCAGGGTAGTCAGTTGCGGTCGTGGAAACGTTGGAGATGCCCTTTGCTCAAATGCGATCCCCGCATGTCATTGAAAAAGCAAGACGACCCGGCATGGTCTCAGGTCCATAGGATGCAGTTGGCCGCACTACACCACTCCGCGGACGCGTCGCGGCACCCCGTGCATCCTCGACGAACCGGGTGTTCGGGTGTGTTTGGATTGTGGCCAAAGTGCACCTTACCAAAATTTTGGTCATGACCCAAAGATTGGTCTTTGTTTGGATGGTTGCCATTTCTTTGGCATGCCAATGAACTCTAGCCGACTCTAGTTCATTTTTCTTGCCAATGTCGGCCAAATCATGGGCAACCAATACCTCAATCAAAATTTTGGCTACCCAATGCTTTGATGGGGCAACCTTGGGCACAAACCAAGCATACCGTTGGTCGTGCCACAACACAAATGCCACCCTCGGCACACTGAAACTGACAATGTCTATTGACGATATGAGCGTGTCGCTCACCGCGGTCATCATGTCCAGAGGCGGTGCTGGAGCTGCGCCCCGTTGTTGGCCCCAAAGACCCACATGAACAGTTGTCGGTGGCGAGGAGGTCGTGGGCCAGCTCCTCCATTGGACTAGTCTGCGCTACGTTGTCCCGACGGGTGTGCCCCACATGTCGGTTTCCCTGTTTTCCCGGCCATATTCGAGCGTCAATGCTCCGCGTTGCGCATTAGGCCTTTCACTATGTAGGCCAAGCGAGACAACTTATTGTTTATTTGATCCGTTCAAGTGTAATCATGTGGCGTTTGCTTATTTCTCATTCCTCTCCAACCCTCTTCTCCATCGATCATGTCGCCCTCCAGTCGAGTCCATCCTCCCGCATGCCTCATTTGAACATTTCACCGAGTATCATTCTCATGTACCCACCCTAGTCCTCTTTCAATAGATCTCCGGACCCCGAGATGAAATCGAGAGGGAACGAGTGGGGGCACGTGATACCTAAGGCGGATTCAAAATTTTGAACCGGTGATCATAGCATCCGCAAATCATATATAAAGGGTATTCAATGTTTGTTTCGTTTTTGAACGTACAATATACTCCCTCCTATCCTTTCTACCTTACATATAAGTTTTATGTGTAGTCAAAGTATCTCTACTATGATAAAAAAAGTTATCAACATTCAACAACGCCCAATCAATATTGTTAGATTCGTACGTACTCCTAGATTTGTACTCGAGATGGTTTCCAATTTGACTATTGACAAGATTAATAGTACTCCTTTCACATAGGTGAGTAAGTCATCTTAGGATGTGCACCATGACCAAGGAGGAGGGGAAAACGAGAGACATTAATGTCTATTTGCTAATTAATAGTATTGCATGCAATGAACTAACCACTGCATGTCATGTTTGATAGTCTCAGGTAATTAAAAGCATGCACACCCTCATCTCTTATTGGTTCATATGTCAAGAAACAAGAAACGAGGTAGAAGTTAATGCACCGCGCCTACGTGTTTTGGAATTATTTGGTTTTCGTAAGATGACTTACACACCTAGATGGAGGGAGTACATGAGATGTATAATGTGAAAATTATATCATTGGAAACTCCTTTCACATACGAAATTGACCATATGCTTTGTGTAAGTTGCATGTCATATATTATTACTCTAACATTTGGTCAAAGTTAGCCTCGAAAAATGCATTAGACCCTGTATGCTTTGTGTAAGTTGCATGTCATATATTATTACTCTAACATTTGTGTAAGTTGCATGTCATATATTATTACTCTAACATTTGGTCAAAGTAGTATAGTGGAAGTGGATCCTCTGACGTAGGTATCCCTGCCTTACCCTCCCTTTCGGTCACTTACTGGCGGATCCCATGCTTGATAGGCCCCGCATGTCAGTTACTCAATGGGTCCGGCCATGTCAGGGGACCCTCATCCGTAGTATACTCCCTCTGTTTTTATTTACTCCGCATAAAACGGAGGGAGTAGTGGTATAATAAATGACGCGGGCGGGGGAGGGGGAGGGACGTCGGTTTGCTCTCAACTGTGGTCCCACGAGCGAGCGAAAACGGAAGACGAAGCGTGTTCCATTCGGTGAGCGACGTGGAGGGTCCAGCGTGCCGGGCTGCAACGCGAACGCGACAAGAGCGATGTACAGTCAAAACCGATTGACCAGTCGTCACCGAAACCACTATTCACACCAGAACCTTCGCTGCTCGGCCTATGCCAGCCACTGCCCTAAAACCACACCAAATCTCCAGCCCATTCCCCCACCTTTCGATCCCCTAGCCTGCATCAAGCGTCCCCTAGTTCACCGGAAAGCCATGGTGCGCCGCAAGATCACTTACTACAAGATGCTAATGCTGGAGCGCCGCGCAGAAATCGCGGCGGCGGTCGGTGCTACAGACTTCCGTTCCCAAGCTCGCTTTGTGGCGGGCCAATCCCCCAGTTCTCTGGAGCCAAGCTACGAGGAGAGGAAGCCGATCCAATGTTCAGTGCGGAGGTCGCAGCGCAGAAGGCCCCCGATGGGTATGAGACGATGGACGTCGACTTCGTGCCGGCGTCCGAGTCCCCCATGGTGCAGGCGGACCAGCTTTTCAACATGGCGATACTAAAGGACGACCGGGAGGCAGAGGCTCAACTCGACGCGGAGCGCGCGCATGCCGCTGCCATCGAGGCTCTCCTGCAGGCGGAACCGGATGTCATGGATGTGAACCGGGCGGTGGAGGCTCAACTTGAGGCGGAGCGCGCGGATGCCGCTGCCATCGAGGCCCTCCTGCAGGCGGAGCCGGACGTCCTGGACATGAACTGGGCGGCAGAGGCTTGACTCGACGCAGAGGGCGCGGATGCCGCTCTCATCGACACCCTCCTGCGGGCGGAACCGGAAGTCCTGGACTTGAACTGGGCGGTAGAGGCTCGACTCGACGCGGAGCGCGCGGATGCCGCTCTCATCGACGCCCTCCTGCAGGCGGAACCGGAAGTCCTGGACTTGAACTGGGCAGCAGAGGCTCGACTCGACGCGGAGCGCGCGGATGCCACTCTCATCGAAGCCCTCCTGCAGGCGGAACCGGAAGTCCTGGACTTGAACCGGACGGCGGAGGCTCGACTCGACGCGGAGCACGCGGATGCCACTGCCATCGAGGCCCTCCTGCAGGCGGAAATGGACGTCCTCGACCTGAACCGGACTGTGCTCTCATCCGTGCAGAGCACCTGCACGCTCCGCTTGAACGAGTAGCTGGAGGCCGAGGACAACCATGGTGCGGAGACACACGTCGGCAGCGACGGCTGGTTCGCACCGGCAGCCAAAGACGACGAGGCCGTCTCTTTCCGCGAGTAGTGATAGTTTTTCTTTATGTTGTTGTTTTTATTATTATGGATCTTTTGCTATGTAAAAACATACTATCTGTTATGCAAGTCGCCTGAGTCTACCATTTCAGGCGGTTGGATGAATATCCTACGTCTCCTAACCCTTCTTTCCTTCTTCCTCACCTCTTCTTCTTCCCCAACAGACCACCGCATGGGCCGTACGGATACTCCGGTTGGATAAACATACTCTATGAACAAAAATTATGTGTCAGCGATAGGATGGCTGAGTTTGGTTTGTTCACATGCGACAGCACGTGTCAGTGAGGGTGCGTTCCCTTGGTTGGGTTTGCGGCGTGCAGGAGCGAAGTGTGAGGGTGCGGTGCGACCGCGGCGTGCAGGAGCGACCATGTGAGGGTGCGGTGCGACCGCGACAGCCGTGCGCAAGTGTACCTCCTTCTCATTTTGAAAACTTTAGGCAAGCTTGGCAAACATGTGTGGCGAAGTTTGGCAATGCAAGGCCTAGACCCAAACAGGATAAGTACGTACGTACTAGGAGTACTAGTGTTAAAAAAGAAAGGCGGGGTTTTCCTTTGATACAAATCCTCGTTTCACGTGTCAATTAATGCATATTTTTTTTTCTCGAAAGACCAAAGAGCTAACCATCTCACTCCTCATCGCTTGATTAATGCAGCGCCATGCAAACGAACCTTCTCACTTCCGCATGCATGCAGGGGATATTAATGTCCTTGGTTGCTAACCCCATCAATTTTGCCTCGATTAGTGTTAGTGGCCCTTTGAAAATTGTAATTTTGATATACTGGCCTTGTGTACAAAAAATGGAGGTAGTAACTATATTTGAATTCCTTGCCCATTGTGGTGACGTCGACGACTTGTTTTTTTGGTGGTTTGGCGAAGTGCGTTCGACGGAGAACACTATTGAGGGAGACCACGGTAAGTCATTCGCAAGTGCCGCCTGCAAGCCGAGACAACCGCCTTATTTGCATCCAGGAAGTCCTTTACTAGTACTACTACTAGGAGTACTAGTGTGGTGAGATGGTTTCTCGAAGAAGACGATGGAGAAGCGGAGTCAGCAAAGAGTGAAATGATAGTTGCTTCGTCCGTGCTTTGTGATTTGACGCCTCACTGCTTTGTAATTCGTGATAGAAGGGACAGGAGAGTAGACTCTGTGCCCTATACTGTACTACTCCTACATGCATCCAAGCATGGGAGAAAGAGAGAGACGTTGCATTTTTCTATTCCTTCAATCAATCAATCAGGGAGTTTCGGTTCCATCTTTTTGGCTTTGGCAACGCCGTCCACAATGGTTCCCACGATGCCAAAAGCTATTTTCACATTTGGCTACACATTGTGGATGCCCTTAACCGTACCACTTGGTTTTGCTCCTGTGTGCTATCTATACAAATCTCAATTATATTGATCTAAAAAATTATAGAATCAAAGATTAGTAAAAAGGAGGTGATTTTGCCGCGGGGATGGCGAGGGAGGTTTCTTATTTTCGAAGGACGTTGTCCTGGCGGTTTGCTAACATGCGGTCCCACGTGTCAGTGCTTTACCAAGCTGATCCGTCCCACATGACGAAGAACAACGGCAGAAGCAACACGTGGTTAAGTTGAGGAAGATGAGAGAAGCGACCAAGATGATCCACGTCCCACATGAGGCAGAACAACGGCAGAAGCAACACGTGGTTAAGTTGAAGAAGATGAGGGAGAAGCGGATTCAGCAACGAGTGAAATGATGGTTGCTTCGTCCCTCCAACTTCTTTTTTTAGCATTATTACTTCGTCCCTCCAACTTAACTGCGGGAAAGGTGCAGCTTTGTGATTTGACGCCTCATTGCTCATTACTATGCCGGCGCCATGACTGGGGTGCTTCACCTCGGCTGCTCTGCACAGTATTCCGGTATGGCACGTGGACCCGGTAGCTTGATGTCCCACATGTCGGAGAAAGGGACTAGAAGATTTATGAAAGCGAGCTCTCCACTCTTACAACGGAGGAGTAGACGACACGACGGCCTAGTGAACTGTCACTTGTACTGTATAGTACTATAGTTTTGCTGTTTCGCACGATCCATCGATACAAACCCGATTAAACAGGAAAGGGCGGGATTTTTCCCGCGCGGTAGATGATACTGGCCATACATTTCAAAGGCAATTTTAATGTATGCAAACTGAATAATTATAAGTAACAATATGATATCTAGTAAAACTAAAAACACATATGATTTATTGTGTTAGAGTGTAGTAGTAGTGCTGTATTGCATAGTTGTTAGATGTAACATGCGAGAACGCGTAGAGATGTAGTTTTGGAGGGCCTACAGAGAGAAAAGCATAGTATGGTCACCGAACTCCAGAATAAGCTGATTACGGTCACTATATGCATTTTGCGGTGATTATCCGGTCACTTGCTCATAGTTCAGCATCGGATTGCACTCTGTTGACCGGCCAAATAGTCTGCGTGGCGCCATGTTGACTAGTTAAATTGACCACGTTCCTTGTGGGTCCCACCTATCAGTTCACATAGGGAAAATATCAGATAAACACAAATCTACGCAGGCGCGACAAGGCTCCAACCCGTGCGCGGGAATCACCTGGTTGTGTATGTGTCTGTCAGGGCCTGATGTGTGCGCATGCACGTGTAGGTTGAGCACTTGAGCATGAGAGTGTGTGTTGGTCGTGTGGTGTACTGGTGTGTGCATGCATGCGTGCGTGTGTGTGTGTGTGAGTGTTGCATGCGTGCGTGGCTGCGTGTGTACGTGTGAGTGTTGCGTGTGTGCGTGGGTGCATGTGTTTGTGTGAGTGTTGTGTGGATGGAGTTCGTGTGCATGCGTGCGTGTGTGTATAATCACCACACCAGCTCTTGTGTGTTAAAATAGACGGCTCAGCATACCAATACAAGGCCACCTTGTCCGCTGTGCCCGCGGTCATGACTTCGCACCACCGTCAAAATATTCTTTTGTCGTTTGTTTTCATTCTTACTAGCAAGATGCCCGTGCGTTGTATGTAACATCAAGATGCATATGTATGACTTGTTTATCTTGTGAGAAAAAAGGATGAACGAGGGAAGGCCTTATTTGCAAATGTGGACAGGTGTGTGGGTACCTTTTTGCAAAACTGCCATAGTTTCTTTCCTATCCGTCAGATATAAATCAGACGGCCTCTATTGCAGGATGGCAGGCACACCATCATCACCAACTCTGTTTTTATAAGAGTGTATTTTATGTATTTTATAATAGTGTAGATGTAGAGTAGATACAAGTCGACAGGTGGGCACGATGTTAGTGAGATAATGTGATGCAACACTAGATCAGGTGCCACGTGGCGTTCAAATGGTCAACTAGTCATGTCATGAGCAAATACAAAGTTGTACGGTGAGCCCGTGACTGTATAATAACCACTAAACGTAAACGGTGACCGTAATGAGTGGATTATGAAGTCCAATGTATGTATCGTGCTTTCACTTCAAATACAATGATCGTCATTGCATATATCGTGAGAGAAAGATGAAACACACGTGAATTTTGTGGGGGGCTTACTTTTAGAGGACATGGAGATAGTTTTGTGTGCATACGTGAAAGGGGCGTACAGGGGGGGTTTGAGGGAGTCCTGGACTATCATCATCCGCCGGACTCCAAGACTACAAAGATACAAGATTGAAGACTCCGTCCCGTGTCCGGATGGGACTTTCCTTGGCGTGGAAGGCAAGCTTGGCAATACGGATATGTAGATCTCCTACCATTGTAACCGACTTTGTGTAACCCTAGCCTCCTCCGGTGTCTATATAAACCGGAGGGCTTTAGTCCGTAGGACACAACATATATCAACAATCATACCATAGGCTAGCTTTAGGGTTTAGCCTCCTTGATCTCGTGGTAGATCCACTCTTGTACTACCCATATCATCAATATTAATCAAGCAGGACGTAGGATTTTACCTCCATCAAGAGGGCCCGAACCTGGGTAAAACATCGTGTCCCTTGTCTCCTGTTACCATCCGCCTAGACGCACAGTTCGGGACCCCCTACCCGAGATCCGCCGGTTTTGACACCGACATTGGTGCTTTCATTGAGAGTTCCTCTGTGTCGTCACCGATAGGCTCGATGGCATCTTCGATCAACAACGCTGTCCAGGGTGAGACTTTTCTCCCCGGACAGATCTTCGTATTCGGCGGCTTCGCACTGCGGGCTAATTCACTTGGCCATCTGGAGCAGATCGAAAGCTACGCCCCTGGCCATCCGGTCAGATTCGAAAGCCTAAACTTCACAGCCGACGCCCGCGGGGGCTTGATCTTCGACGGGCTCGAGCCAAAGCCAAGCGCGCCGCACTGTTGTGATGGGCATGATCTAGCTCTGCCGCCGAACAGTGCCTTGGTGGCCGCACACGAATCCGCTTCGACCCTTAGTCCGGAGCCGATCGCCCAGATCGAGGACCGGTGGATGGACACCACCTCGGGGGCTTCAACTTCCATGGCGATGGAGCCGGACACTAACCTTGTCCCTCGCGAAACTCGTGATTCCGAGGTGCCGGACCCCTTGCCGGACTCCGGACCTCCCACGCCCCTACCAATTGAATCGGATTGGGCGCCGGTTATGGAATTCACCACCGCGGACATCTTCCAATACTCGCCCTTTGGCGACATCCTAAATTCGCTAAAGCATCTCTCGCTATCGGGAGAGTCCTGGCCGGATTATGGCCAGGATGGTTGGGATTCGGACGATGAAGAAATTCAGAGCCCACCCACCACCCACTTTGTAGCCACTGTCGATGATCTTACCGACATGCTAGACTACGACTCCGAAGACATCGACGCTATGGACGACGATGCCGGAGACGAACAAGAACCAGCGCCTATAAGGCACGTAAAGACCACCTCGTCATACGACGTATACATGGTGGATACCCCAAAAGGAAGCAACAACGAGGACCAACGGGGCGCGGCAGAAGATAATCCCGCCGACAAACAACGAAAACGGCGACGCAGACGCCGCCCTAAGTCCCGCCTCGACAACAACAGCGCTCTTAATGACCCAGCAATACAGCAGGGCAAACCAGTGGACGACGACAAGCAACCGTCCGAACAAGACGAGTCAGACAATCAGTCCGGGCCCGGCGGAACAAATAGTCCAGACAATCTCACGCCGGACACACCGCCGGAGAATAAAAACCTTCGGAAAAGACTCGTCAACACCGCAAGAAGCTTGAAGAAGGAAAAACGGAAGCTCAAAACAGCGGAAGATACACTCAGAATGAGGTGGAGCAAAGTGCTCAAAACCGCAGACAAATACGGCAATGGCCATCAATCAAAGAGCTACCCGAAGCGCAAGCTACTGCCAAAATTTGATGAGGAAGCAATAGAGCTCCCACTGTCAAAAAACAAAGAAGCCGCCTGGTTGGATAGACGGCCAGATGATAGGCTAAAATCTGAAAGCGGCGCCGCATATAAACCGACTAATAACCCTGGAAAGACAGATGGCCCAGCCAGGTCCATTTACGGGCCAAAGAAGAGGGCCCCGGGAGGCAATACAACACGCCAAATGTCCGAAGACAGCGCTACACCCAAATACAGGGGCGCCGCACACCCACTATGTTTCACCAACGAGGTGCTGGATCACGAATTCCCAGCAGGGTTTAAACCCATAAACATAGAGGCCTACGACGGAACAACAGACCCTGGAGTCTGGATAGAAGATTATATACTACACATACACATGGCCAGAGGAGATGATCTCCACGCCATAAAATACCTACCCCTCAAGCTCAAAGGGCCAACCCGTCATTGGCTCAAAAGCCTCCCAGAAAATACTGTTGGAAGTTGGGAAGAGCTCGAGGACGCGTTTAGAGCAAATTTTCAAGGGACCTATGTCCGCCCTCCGGATGCAGACGATCTAAGTCATATAACTCAACAGCCCGGAGAGTCAGCGCGCAAATTCTGGAACAGGTTCCTCACCAAAAAGAACCAAATAGTCGACTGTCCGGACGCCGAAGCCTTAGCAGCTTTTAAACACAACGTCCGAGACGAATGGCTCGCCAGACACCTCGGCCAAGAAAAGCCGAGGACAATGTCCGCGCTAACAAGCCTCATGACCCGCTTTTGTGCGGGAGAGGATAGCTGGCTAGCAAGATGCAGCACCAGCGACCCAAATACATCCGAGACCAGAGATGGAAACGGAAAATCACGGCGTAGAAAAGAGCAGCACCGGAATAAAGAGAAAAGCCCGAAGGGCACGGCAATCAACGCCGGATTCAAAAGCTCGCGGCCAAACAACAAAACACCGCCCCTTAAAGATAACAGCGATGAGCTATCCAATTTAAACAAGATTTTGGGTCGGATATGACAAATCCACAGTATCCCCGGAAGGCCTGCAAACCACAACCACCGAGATTGTTGGGTTTTCAAACAGTCCGGCCGGCTAAATGCCGAACACAAGGGGCTCGACGCATCAAGCGAAGATGATGACAAACCACACCAGTAGAGCACCGGAAAACAAAAGACTTTCCCACAAGAGGTCAAAGCAGTAAATTCACTTCATGTGATAATACGAAAAACAGTGCGGCACCCGTTAAAATGGGTCTCGCACGGTCCAACCAAGCGGAACATAGAGATTGGACGTCACAACCAATCACTTTCGACCACCTGGATTATTCCAGAAGCGTTCGAAATGCAGGATGGACTGCCCTAATATTGGATCCTATAATCGACGGACTAAAATTTACTCAAGTCCTGATGGATGGAGGCAGTGACCTAAACCTGCTGTATCCAAACACAATCCGCAAGTTGGGGATAGACCCTACTAAAATTTGACACAGCCGCACTTCCTTCAAAGGTGTGACGCCAGGCCCTTATGCCAAGTGCACAGGCTCACTATTACTAGAAGTCGTGTTCGGATCACCGAACAACTTTCGACGCGAAAAACTAATTTTTCATATCGTCCCATTTAAAAGTGGCTATCAAGCACTCTTGGGACAAGAGGCTTTTGTCCGTTTCAACGCCATACCACACTACGCGTCTCTTACACTCAAGATGCCCGGTCCACGTGGCATCATTTCAGTACGAGGGTCACTTAAAGACCCCGGACACGGTTGGATGAGTCCGGCATAAGTAAACTAGGGGCTCCCTAGCCGCACACCCCTTTACAAGGGGCTGCGTGCACAAAGAACAGCGAGCTTATACAGACTCCGCTTTACTTATTTTTATTTCTTCTTTCATATATATTCTTTTCGCACGAGTTACTTTCAAGCTAAAGTTCCTCTCTTTTTACAGATGAACAATGTGCACACCCATCTAGGATAACGGCACAACGGAGACACAGGCGCAGACGTGCAGTAGGGACCCGTCGCGAGGATTCTTTTCAGATTAAGACCCTGTGTAAACCTTTTTTACTGTCTCTTGTTGCTATAATCCCTTGGTTCCTCATTATAACCAAAGCGGAGCCTGACGTTTTGGCATCGGCCGCGTCAGAAGACCATGCCCGTACCTAGACACTAGGGGCTTAGGGCATTGTTCTGCCCATTATTACAAAGACCGAACACCTTAGGGAGTGTTCGGCATCTCGAGTTAGGCCTTATATGCATCAGCTCCGAATCATGTCTTTGGTCAAATGTTGGGTTTGCCCGGCTCCTGTGTTTTGCTGCCTTACGTTCCGTATCATCGGCTAACGCGGCACCAGGAGAACTACTGCGATTGTGCCCCAGTTCGGCTGGGCGAGCACCTCAGTAGAGAAAGCCGAAAACTGACTGTCATGATACAGTGAGAGACTGGTCAACCACTCGATCGACTACCGGAATGTTTAGAATTCCCTGCTTTGACGAAGGACCGTTTCCCGGTCAGGCACACACGCGCCCCGAATTCGGAGAAGCGCGGTGCCCCAAGGGGCTATATCGTAGCCCCACCCTCGAACTCCACTGGCTAAGTGAAAGTGATAAAGCATCATAGTCCGGATTGCCTCGTTCGCTACGCTACCACCTCCTTAACAGGACCGAGACGTCGGATTAAGTGTGAAAACGCGCTATTTTTGCGAACACCCCCGCACCTTGTGCGTGGGGGCTGAAGCCGAAGACTGCAATCTTTCACTTTATACAAATGTATACATAAACGGCCACATAGGAGATATTTTAATACTTGGAACGCACAAGTATAAAAAGCGATTACATCATAATCATTGTCTTACAAGATAAAACGTTCATTTGAACGTGACATTTTTTGAGCACTGCGACTCTATTACACGAGCGCCACGCATAACTTCCCCAAAATAGTGCTCGGCGGGTAACCGGCTTTCGTCCGAACTCTGGGGGACAATAGCAGTGGCATCCATCTCTATCCAATGTGTCTTCACACGGGCAAGGGCCATCCGCGCGCCTTCTATGCAGGCCGACCGCTTCATCTCCTTGATGTGCGGCACCGCTCCAAGAAATTGCTGCAATAAGCCGAAATAGCTCGTCGCCTTGGGTCTCTCTGGCGAGACATGAGCCACGATATCAGTCATGGCAAGTCCGGACAATCTATTTAGCTCAGTCCATTCGGCCAACCGATCGGTCAACGGAAGTGAACGATCCGGACTATGGAATTGAGACCAAAATAGCTCTTCCGTCTTGTGATCCTTCTGGCTCCGAAAGTGCTCAACGGCATCAGCCGCACTTGCCGCTAAGTCCATATATGGATCCTCCGGACCCCACAGCTGGCCAAGTTAGGCATACTTTTGATCCGTAAACCGGTGACGCAGCAGAAACGGCTTGCCAGCCACAATATCTCCGGCCTGGTGCAGCTCCTCCTTCATTGCCCGCATTGCAGAACGGGCATCCTTGGCCTCGGCGGTGGCCTTCCCCAGGCTTTCCCGCTCCGACAAGCGCTCCTTTTCAAGAGCCTCGTTGCGGTCGGCAGCATCTAATAATTTCACGGCCAATTCGGCCATCTTTTCCCTGCTTAGGCAGTGCGCAGCCTTTTCGGCTTTCAACTCCTCGGCTGCCCTCGAGGCAGCCGCATCGCTCCTTCGGGCTTGCTCCTTGGCTTGAGCAAGCTCGGCCCGAAGGCTCTCCACAGCAGCAGCACCGTCTGTATCACAGCATATACATTATCAGAGGCAGGCTTTGACTCCCTTAAATAAGTGACTGCGGAGAATTCATTTACCTTGCGACTCGTCAAGTCGCCGGTTGACAAGCGCGATGTCCGCATCCGCCACGTCAAGTTGCCGCATTAACTCGGCAACTCCACTAGTCCGGCTAGCCCCCGGACTATCCGCCACCTGCACAGGAACGGCGACATTCATTACCTGAGATTTTAATCCTCGGCACGCTGTCGCTCTCGACAACCTACCGAGTCTCAGGGGCTACTATCTATACAGGGTGCACTTCTATGTGCCGAACTGTCAAAAAGGTGCGTCATTCTTGCGTACCTCAAATCCCGCCAGTAAACTCCTGACGGCATTATGCAATCCGCTTTCGGCGGACGAAATCCTTCCAATCACCATACGCATCAAAGCACGGTGATCTTCTGAGATGGACGCCCTCTCAAGCAGATTCTTCAGCTCCCCCGGCCGGACACTAGTCGGCGCCGAACTCTCCGGCCCCTCCGGACTCTGGGATACCCTCCGTGACGATACTTCAGGCTCGTCTGCCCTATCCGACGGCGCAGCAGACGGAGGCGTTTTGCTCTCCATCATCTCCGGAAGAAGATCCCCCGAAGACGAACTCATCTGAGAAGGCCGCAGATCCGAACTGCAAGGTAAAAATTTCGGTCATCCACAGAAGCACAAATAGGGGTATTTTCTCATTAATGAACCCCCCTTTTTCTTCATACTCACGGCTCGCTGGAGGGCTGATCCTTTAGAAATGATTGTACGTCCGGACTTTCTCCGGACGCAGGACTCTCCGGTAAAAATTTCTTCCCCCGCTTAGGGGCTTTGGCCTCCGGGTCTTCGGAGGCGGTCCTCTTCTCCCCCTGGAAGGAGGGATTGTCGATCCCCCCCCCTCTTCAGGCGCCCCCTTGGGCGAGGTGATAGCTCTTCTATTTTCCCCATCGCCCCCTTCTACGGGCGCGACCTCCAACATTCTGACCAGCACGGGCTCCGGTGCGGTCTCTGGGAGGGGGGCAGGACACCTTATCAGCTTCGATCGCGCTACCCACTCCTAATGAAGAATAATGGATTAGAAGGCGAATTTCGGAAAAGCAAACAAACAGAACGTCCGGACTCTAAGCTACTTACCCGTGTACCCGGGCAATCGCGGCTTAGGCCTGCGTCCTCGGTCAATTCCGGACACGCCACCTGCGGTCCAAAGAATAACTTGTACATCTCCACGGGCGTCATACCCATGAAGTGTTGGAGAATTCGTGGTCCCTCCGGATTGAACTCCCATAACCGGAGAGGACGGTGTTTGCAGGGCAGAAGACGCCTGATTAGCATGACCTGCATCACCACAACCAGATTGATCTCCCTCGCTTGGAGGTCTCGAATCCGGCCCTGCAATAAGGGCACGTCTTCGGATGACCCCAAATTGAGCCCTCGGTTGACCCACGACATCAATCGGCGTGGAGGTCCCGGGCGGAATGAAGGTAGTGGCTTTTGCTTGCTACCCTTCGGAGCGGTGACATAGACCAACTCATGCTGCCACAAGCCGAGCTCCTCTTGGAAGGAGCCCTCGGGCCACGGGGCATCGGCCCTCCTGCTTATGGCCGCCCCGCCGCACTCCGCTTGACGCCCCCCGATCATCTTCGGCTCCACATTGAAGGTCTTCAGCCACACGCCGAAGTGGGGGGTGACGCGGAGGAAGGCTTCACAGACAATAATGAATGCGGAAATATGGAGGATGGACTCCGGAGCCAAGTCGTGAAAATCCAGCCCGTAGTAGAACATGAGCCCTCTCACGAAGGGGTCCGTCGAGAAGCCTAAACCCTGGCGGAGGTGGGATATAAAGACGACGTACTCACCGGGCTCGGGAGTGGGTACGGCCTGCCCTTGGGCGGGCAACCTGTGCGAAATCTCGTAGGACAGGTACTTGGCCTCACGCAGCTTTAACACTTCCTCCTCCGTGACGAAGAAGGGCATCCACCGGCCCTGAAGGTCGGAGCCGGACATTGTTGAAGATCCGAAGCGCTCGAATCTGGGGCTCTGGGTGTTGGAACTTGGAGCAAGGAGAGGATTCGATGGAAGATTGAGAAAGAGAAACGAGCCTTGGTCCCCTTATAAAGGGGGAAAATACCAAGAGTCGTCTCCGTGACCGTTCAGGATTCACCTTCGATAGAGGAGGCGTGGCGACGGGCATGGTTGGGTTACCCACGCTCGTATTGATGAGAATCCCGGAATAAGGGGGAGCACGATCTCTGCTTCGACAAGACGTGCCAAGGAAACCGCTTCGCTAAACGTGCTGAGGTGGTATAATAAAAAACGATTCAAGTAAAGGCCTGGTAACGGTGTGATATCATACCGCCAAATACGTCAGCAGATTGGATTTACGTGCATTATTCTCTCTATGGTGGAATGTAGAATTTATTTTGCAGAGCCGGACACTATCCTGGTGTTCATGATCTTCTCTGGATTATTCAAGGGAGGAACCCGCCTTGCAATGCCGAACATAATGCGCGCCGGACTTATCGTCATTGAAGCCTGGTTCAGGGGCTACTGAGGGAGTCCTGGACTAGGGGATGTCCGAACAGCCGGACTATCATCATCCGCCGGAATCCAAGACTACGAAGATACAAGATTGAAGACTCCGTCCCGTGTCCGGACGGGACTTACCTTGGCGTGGAAGGCAAGCTTGGCAATACGGATATGTAGATCTCCAACCATTGTAACCGACTCTGTGTAACCCTAGCCTCCTCCGGTGTCTATATAAACCGGAGGGCTTTAGTCTGTAGGACACAACATATATCAACAATCATACCATAGGCTAGCTTTAGGGTTTAGCCTCCTTGATCTCGTGGTAGATCCACTCTTGTACTACCCATATCATCAATATTAATCAAGCAGGACGTAGGGTTTTACCTCCATCAAGGGGGCCTGAACCTGGGTAAAACATCGTGTCCCTTGTCTCCTGTTACCATCCGCCTAGACGCACAGTTCAGGACCCCCTACCCGAGATCCGCCGGTTTTGACACCGACAGGGGGGGTATGCGATGGAGAGAGAGATGCTCTTTGTTTCTCTTTATTATGACTAACTTTGTATATAGGATAAAAATATACAAATTCACAGTGCGGAATAAATATCATTGTGGGCACAATGCAATGCAAATTAGCGTTTGTACTCCTCCATATAACTTTGTAATGTTGTATATATGTAGAAACTCTAAAATGATTTTTTGGCCACACTTTATTCAAAAGGAATGTTGTATGCGAAATAAACGTGAAGAGAGGGCTTTTTAGATCAATGGGGTACGTGATGTAACATGTGTGAATGTGTAGTTGATGCATTTGGCGGGGCCTAGAGAGGTATGTGTGTGTATTACGTATTCGATAGAGGCATGGATAGAGGGGCCAATGGGGGGGTGGGTGGGTGGGAGAGATAGCACGAGAAATGAGGGTGGTCTAGAGAGAGAGAGACGAATATGATGTCATGACAAGAGATTCCATTCCCTGGAGTGTGTATGTGCAAGGGGGGAGGGAATAGAGGCATCAGGAGAATTTTTCTGTGTGTGTGGTGTTTGTGTTGGTATGTGTGGGTGTGAGAAGATAATGAGACGTGGGAGCAGAGGGTGTGTCACCGCGTGAGGTCCGGTGGGTCGAGGTGAGGCCCTTTGTTCGGTTTCGTCCTGCGCCACATTGGTCGGCCCCATGACACATTTAGGAAGACCCATGGATGACTAGTCGTACAAGACAAAGATAGCAGAATTGTGAAGGACTCTGTGTCCACTGACAAAGCCGGCTAGGATTGGTAACCCTAGGTTCTCGGACTAAGGTAACCCCTTTATCTCTGATATTACTATTCATCCAACCTAACTTTAAGGGGCAACCTACAGAATGCTCTGCTAGAATCATACTCGTCGATTAGGAAGAGAGGTGTGAGATAATGCCTGGACAGGCGTAAAGATAATGTGCGTACATGAGACACGTAGGCAGGTCCATGCATATAGAAAGAGTCGATGAGGATTGTGCGTGTGTATGTTTGCGAGAGGAAGAGTGCTTCTGATAAAGGTTAGTGAAAACGGTTGTAAATGGTTACGAGAGGGAGGGAGGGTTATATCTAGAGAATGTGTGCGAGAAAGACACCTCGGGAGAGAGAGTGTGAGCATGTGTGAGAGACCACCGATGGAGAGTGAAACTACACGTAAAAGACTGCTCTACACATTGATTAAAGATATAAATTGTATCCAAATATTAGGATGGGATCATGATATTTGCAATTCGCATAAGGAGCGGTCATTGATCCATCAGACATCTAGATTCTATCGAATTTGAGCATGTCTATGTTATTATTCGACACAATTGATCCACATAGTTAGTATTTTGAACTCCAGACAATGCATCGCTTTAGCAATCGAATATAAATGTGAGTATAGTTCATGTTGTGTGTGTAAAGCACATTATACATACGAAAGTTACACAATGGACATTTATAAATAGCTACCTATGAACTAGTATACATTTGAATTCAACCTAAGGTGGTTTAAAATAATGGAATTCAACATGAAGTCCATTCAATTATTTGAATTTGATATCATGGCATTTGTAAACCATACCTAAACTATGGGGGTACCAATCTTTGCTCTGATTTTGTACATAATAGCATATGTAGTCGTGTACAAAATAAATTCAAATTTAGCTCCTCCATTCCAAAATAATCGTAGTTATAGGATTTTCAAGTGTCAAAATTCAAAAGGAAGCGGATAATTTAATGAGGTTTTTAAACATACAAGGTCAAATATAACGTTGTCTATTTAGGTCAATTCTCGTAGTTCAAGAGTACTCTAAACGTGAATGCTTGTGTTTCAAAATTTCGAACGAAGCGCCAAAAGAGCCTCTACTCGCCCGAAACCGCGTGAGACCAATGTTTGGTAGTACAAGGAAATTACTTTTCTAATAACTCCGACCTGTGAAACCTACCGGCCCGACGTCCAAAGGTCTAAACCGGGGTAGGTTTGTAGCTTCATCTAGACGCCACGCAACCGCCTCCGAAAAACATTCATACACAATGGCCGCCTAAGCACACATGTGTGCGGCCGAAATCGCTCCCACCCACTATTTGGGACACCTGGGATTACCATCCTACCCCCGACCCGCAGTAGGTCCGAAATTTAAGATGGGGGCAAAGTTTGTACTTTCCCCAAATTTCAAACAAGCGCGTCCCATCTTCTGTTCAAAAAAGCCAAAAACAAGCGCGTCCCAGACCGAAACATGGTTCCCCCCACCCGTCTGATTCCCCATTTGTACTCCGTGGGCGCCAAAACTACCTCTCCACCAGCCGCGAAACCCCGGCGTCCTCCGTCCGCCACCCCATCCTACCATCAACCGCCGCCCTCCTCCATCACACCGGAGCCGATACCCTGATGTCGTCGTCCACCACAACCTCAACCGCAACGCCCTCCATGGCTAGTAGTTGAAGCCGAGGCCGAGCCGTCCGTACCCGAGCCAGTTCAACCACGCCGTCCTGCGCCTCACCGTTGCCGCTCCAACTTCGCCACCCTCCACCGCACCGGAGCTGTTCCTGCTACGCCGTCCTTCGCCGCCTCGGATCTGCTTCCCCTCCGCCGACATACAGCCATGGCAACACAGTCAACAATTTGGCCATGGGTTCGTCCAAGCCTGCACCCTCCAGAACATTGGTTTCCCAAGTAAAAACAAGAAGATCGGCGCGACATTTGGAGGTGACCACACCGGCAACCGAAGAAGGTACTCCTCTTCCCTTATTCGTGCAAATCTTACGTCTCTTCTTGCAAGGTATTCATCCCACAGAAGACACTAGTTGACCATTTCTTCTTGATACTAGATGTTCCTAGTAACTCGCGATGCCCAAGGTTTCTCCTCATATACTATTTCACCTTAGCTAGAGGTCCGTCGCCCCCCCTGAATTTCAATTTCTGGCCAGTTGATTCCCAATTAACGGAAGCATTCCCCGGCGTAACAGGCGCTAGTACGACTATTACACCGGGGAAGCAACGCCTTGGTGTTTATCTTAGGGGCGTCTGCGGCCTAGAGCTACTGGCGCCCGATCTGGAGGTCGGCCGGGATTAAAGGGATGGCTTGGGGGCACTGCCAAGCACGACGGTGGTGTGAGGTCGATGGGAGGGCGGGGCGGCAGAGGCACGGGTCTGGGCTGGTGGTTGCTGGCGGTTCGTGAAAGATCGTCAACAGTGACTGGCGGGAGGTAGACGAAGGCCATCTGCCCGTTCCTTATAGATCGGACGGTTCATTAAAAAATTGACTGACCTATTTATTTTCAGTCGACTGTTATCTTAGATATGACCACATGTGGTGGTGTGCTGGAGGAGTACCTGCATTTCCTGTGCTCATATATTACAAAATCATATGGAGTAGAATCTAATTTTGTTTGCCATGCAATGTTGTAGAGCTATCATATGTCTCCTGTAATTTATTTTTAGGCCACCTGCTATCTGCTACTTTTACAGTGCACTAGTTCTGCACACACTTCACCCATACTCTCACTATTGTGTTCTTATGCAAGGGTATTTCAGACTCTCCTGCCGAAAGAGAAGCAGGAAAGAAAAGAGAGAAGTCACTCCAGCTTGGTATACGGGTAGGCAAGACACGTTACAACGCTATAAAGGGTGCAGTGTCAGCAGATGGAGACGGTAAATGTAGCACTGTAGTTGATGACCTAGCTCGCAATGAACCACCATCCCAGGTGCTTGCTTTAACTTCGCGGTGTCATATGTGGTTGCATGTTGGTGTCTAGCTTGTATTCAAAAGGCCGAAGTCGGTCTTTATTAAGATAAGGAAAGATATTTTTACATGAACCACCATCCCGTGAGCACCAGAAGACAAATAGCTAGTCAGGGCACTGGCCGAGCCAGTGACAAGCCCAGCAAAGACAGGCATCACCTGGAAGCCAACTAAAAAGCCGCGATGGTGGCGAAGCAGCCCGCCTCCCACCAGGCTCTCAGGTCCTAGATGATCATGTTCACCACTCCAGCCGGATGTCTAGCTTGTATTGCTTCCAATTTGGTTAAATTGCATCTGCTTAGCTTACACATTATACCTTTGAATATGACATGCCTTTCTGTTTTTGGTACATACTAGTACATCTGTGTATTAACCATGTTCTTACATCAAACTAATGTTCTTGTGTATCCCTCATCAATCACTTATGACGAGGCAGGCAGGCAAGGGGACTACTCCTCATTTAAAGAATGCAGCGTCAGCCTCCCGACATGATTCTCAAGAAACAGAAATGCTAGATGAAGATAGTGAGCGTAGCTCTGTAGTTGATTACAGCATTTCCCCTACACTAGCATTGTAGGTGCTTGCTCTAACTTGGCAGCGTGATATGTGGTTGCATGTTGCGTATGGTGTCTAGATTGTAATTCTTCCAATCTGGTTAAACTGCATGTGCTAGTCTGCTTAGCTTATACTCCTGTAAATGTGACATTATACCTGTTAATGTGACATGCCTTCCTGTATTTAGTACATAGTACATCTGTCTATTAAGCATGTCCTTACATAAAACTATTGTTTTTTTTGTATCCCGCATTAATCAATATGACGAGACACCTTTAGTATATGCAGTGCGATATTAGTTGCATCTTTCATATGATTTATAGCATGCGCTGCTTCTAATTTGTTGAAATTCCATTTATGATGGGACGCTTTTAACTTGGCAGTCATATTGGTTGCATCTTTCATGTGGTGTCTAGCTTGCATTGCTTCTTATTTGCTGGAATGGTTTCTGCTTAGTTTACACAAACAGTTGTGAACATGCCATGCCGTCCTGTTTTTCGTACATATTCCATCCTGGTATCATGTGTTTGCCTTACATCAAAGTAGTGATTGTCAGTATCATGCATGAATGAGTTCTGAAGAGAGAATTTTATTGATTTTTCTTGTCGATTTTACTTGACAATTCAAAATCAATAAAGCAGAAGGAAGTTAGCAAGGCAGCGCATAAAGGTGCTCCTTCCAAACGGAGGGCCTCTACAGTTTCTACTCCTCCACACCCCCAAGATGATTTCCAAGACAACACATGCATAGACACTCAACAAAGCTGTGTTTATGATGAGCACGTCTCCCCTAGTGCAGCATCACTGGTGCTCCCTCTAACTTGGCACTGTTATATGTGGTTGCATGTTATGTGTGATGTCTAGCTTGTATTGCTTCTAATTTTGTTGAATTCCATCTACTTACTTTACACATTATACTTGAATAAGACACGTTTTCCTATTTCTAGAACATACTATATCTGTCTTTCACACCATGTTCTTACATCAAATTACTACTGTTGTGTAACCTGCAACAATCACTTATCATAAGACACGTTTGACTTTGGAGTGTGATATAGGTTACATCTCACATTCTTTTCTAGCTTGTACTACTAATTTGTTAAAAATGGCACTTATAACGAGACAGTTTTAACTTGGTAGAGTGATATTATTTGCATCTTTCATATGGTGTCTAGCTTTCATTGCTTCTAATTTGTTGAAATGCCTTCTCATTAGTTTACACATCATAAGCTGTGAATATGCAATGCTGTGAATATGCAATGGCACTAATGACGAGAGACCTCTAACATGTAGTGTGATGTTGTTTGCATCTTGCATATGATTTATTTCTTGTACTACTTCACATTTGTTTAAACGCCATTTATGCTGAGACACTGTTAACTTGGCAGAGCGATATTTGTAGCATCTTTCATATGGTGTCTACCTTCCATTGCATTGCTTCTAATTTGGTGAAATGTCTTCTTCTTAGTTTACACATCATAGTTCTGGTTATCTCGTCCGTCCTGTTTTTCATACATATTACATCCTCCTATCATGTGGTTGTCTAACATCAAAGTTTTATTCGTCTGCATCACGCATCAATTTGTTCTGAAGAACTAAATTTTATTCGTTTTTCTTGTCGGCTTGACTTAACATGGCACAGAGAAAGAGGAAGAAACAGAGAATGGGAGGGAATGAGAAGCGGATGAATCCTGCAGATTCTGCTGGTACTGATGGTGCAATAGAAGGTGAAAGTCCGGCAGAAAATTCTACAAACACGGCATCCCATGCTACATGAACTGCAAAAAAAGCCAAACAGAAAAAATAGCTGCCACCAAACAAGCAGAGACAGCCCTAGTTCTTGCAACACCTACCAAAGTACTACCAGCTGCACGACATACTCGTGCGTCAACTGAGCTAGCAGCACGTTCCCAAGCTCCCTTGCCACCTGACACTACTTCCCAAGCACTCTTGACACAAGATGAGTTGGCAATATCAGATGAACCTTGTGAGCTTCAATAGCAAGAAGGTAGTTGCTGGAGTCAAGTTACAGTTGCATGCTTCTTTATATGTAGTCTCACAGTTTGATGTACACTAACACTTCCTATGTTTGTTGCTGGACTAGCACCTAGTCGCAAGAGGAAACAAACATCAGGGATAATGCTCGATAGGTTAACTAAATCTAGAGGAAGAAGAATGGAGATCCGTTTTGAGGTAGGTTTAAAAAGGCCACGTGATGCTACAGAGTCAGCCAAGTTAGTATCAGAGGCAGCGGTTGCCGTTAGGTGTCATGTACGTATCCTCCCAACATGGATTCAGTACAGGAATTACAAAGACGAAACCCAGTTCAACACCTTCCTCGACCATTTATCTGTAAGTATGGATATGTATGGAAACTAGTAATATCGTCTTGCTCTGTCCCATACTTTCTAGGTTGTTGATAATGAGACTCCCATAATTTTCAATAGATGAGGTTCAAGTTGGATAGCCAAGATGATGCAAGCAGACAAGCTTGCACCCATGTTTTCAAGTCTGCTCTGCGACAATATCAGTATAACTTGAGGAAAACTCACTTTGAAGGCAAGGCTAACAGTGAACTTTCCCAAACATCTCCAGTGGAAAATATATCGGATGAAGACTGGAGGGGCCTTGTTAAACACTGGTCTGATCCAAAGTATCAGGTACATTATATATATGTGATCAGATCACATGTTGAAGTCCTATTGACGCATGTGCCACACAAATCTATCTTCTTGTAGGTGAACTGTTCAAAGAACAAGGCCAACTGTACGAAAGTGAAATTCCAACAGACGACAGGATCTCGTAGCTATATTGCACACTGTGAGGCTCTTGTAATTAGTTGTTGTTTCACTCTTTTCGCTGTACCATATTATCAGATCTATATTGACTTGTTCGAAATGCAAAGGAAAGCCCGCAAGGACCAAAAAGTACCTGAACCAAATGCTGTGGAAATCTTCAAGGACTGTCACACCAGCAAGAAGAAGGGCATGACTACACCAGTCAAAGCCGTTGTTGTAAGTCCTTAATCCTCATGCCTTTTAACTACTACTTACTCTGACTTGTGCCTTGAACTGCATGGTTTGCAGCCAATGTCTATTACTCTTTTCAATTTTATACACAATTGTCTTAGCATATCATTGCACCTTACAAGGTTTAAAAGGGAGGAGTGATGTTCCTTTGATCTTGACCCGTAATCTAGTTCCGTGCTGGACTTGCCCACACAATGTTACAATTGCCTGTTTGTCTGTTCTCAGTTGTTTTGTGATATGAATGATGTCATACTATGCTTACCGTATTATAAACTTCGTCTCGTTATCCTTAGCCGTCAATACAATGTGAAGAAATAGAGAATACATTAGCAATGGTACATGGTCATATGTTTGGAACCTCGTTTTATTATGTACTTTGCAAAAAAATACAACTAATATTTTACATGGGTTCACCACAATAAGTTCTGTATATAGACCAAAGCTATTTTGTTTGGTTTTGCTGCCTCCTTAATATCTTTTGTTCTGGTACTACTAATATAAAACCTCAACTTTTTGGCGAGCTATGGAAAAAATGGTGGAACCGCCACCTTTTGAAGGTGGCGAGGCAACTATAACCGCAATGTCAGCTCTTGCTGCAGTGGGTCAGTACCTGTCCACTAACAGTGCCAAAAGCACGTTCCTGCGTAATACTGGGTTGGTTGTTAAGGCAATATCGTCCAAACTGCCTCATGATCAAGATATGCAAGCTCAAAGCAATGTTGTATCTGCGCTCCAGACACAAGTCCATTCCCTAACAGAGGCCCTTTGTGAAACAAGGAGAAACATTTCTCAATGTCGTCAAGATATGCATGGTTTTAAAACCAGACTATCAAACATTTGCTATGTTGTTCAGGAGCCTATGGGAAATGAAGGCGAGGGTTATGGTGTTCCATCGGACAATACAGCATGAAAACGTAACAGCCAGGTCAAATGAACCGAGCTTCTGAACTTCTGGTGGTGCATTTATCTGCTAGACTGTTAAGTTTTATGCCAACCTTCCTTTTGTTATATAGTTGTAATTTGTTTTGGTGCGACACAAAATTTATTCTTAACGTGCAGCCACCGGCTGAAGAAAACAGCAAGCCATTTTTGTATAGTGTAGGGTGTTCCCTATATTTGCACTGGTGGCGATCTTTGATGCCGAGTGGATGTAATCTATGCAATCGCCTTAATAGCCTAGCGTTAGTTTGGGCCTTATTTATTTCCTAGTCTTCTTTTTCCCTGGTTTGCTAGTGGCCGCAACTACCCATGGGCCATATACGGGTCATAGGATCCATGGGTCTCCTACGGGCCGTCGATAAATGGGCCTGTAATCGGTGGGCCTCGGGCCGTTGATAAATGGGCCTAGGGCCGTCGGATAAATGGGTCTACATGGGCCGTAATCGGGAGTAATTGGTATCGGCCCAGCACGGTAACGGGCCATTAACAGGCCGTAGGACTGCAAAAGCTTAATTCCATCACAGGCATAATGGGTCGTTAATGGGCCAGAATATAGGACGGGCTGGCCAGAAATGGGCCGACTCTTGCCATGGGCCGAATTTGGCCCATTAGGGTAACAGGCCAGTAACGGGCCGACCCTTGCCATGGGCCGAATTTGGCCCATTTGGGGAACAAGCCAGTAACGGGCCGACTCTTGCCATGGGCCGAATTTGGCCCATTAGGGGAACAGGCCAGTAACGGGCCGGAAGTAATCGAGGGCCGAAAAGGAGCCCAAGAACATATGAGCCGTCAATAGGCCGAAAGCTAACACGGGCTGGAAACGGCCCATGTAAATCACGGGCCGTTAACGGGTACAAAGAAAATTACTGTTCATTATGGGCTAGAGTCACCGTGGGCCTGTAAAGGGCCGAAAGATACGAAGGCCTCATATGGGCCGAAAGACGTCGTGGGCCATACATGGGCCGAAAGTAAAATGGGCTGGTGTTATATTCGACGGGCCACATGACGTTGTTGGGCCGATTTCCTTTAGTGCCTAACAGGCCGTAAAATGGGCTATTTGCGAAGAGACCGTGTTAGCAGGCTTTTCATGGGCCAGCCCGTTAACTTTTGACCAAGTCAAACGGGCCGGCTTTGTAAGCTAAATGGGCCAGCGGTGGGCCGTGGCACGTGTCGACATATCATAGGCGCCTATCTGACCCACTGACGAGCTGACACGTGTTTCGTCCGGCCAATAAGAATTTTACACGTGGAAATTTCCCATTGGTCGGGGCTGTTAACGGGTTATCGGATCCAAAACCCGACCCGATAGCTTAACGGCATTCTGTTACGGTGGATGCCATGTGTCGGTCACCCTTGATGAAAGCACTTCTGTGACGCGCGATTTATCTTCATGGAAGTGGACACTTCCGTGATGATAATTTTGGTAATGTCATGGAACACTTCTACGACAGCACAGGTATGACTATCTTGATTCTGTCATAAATTTGTCATGGATGTACATGCATGACAAAAAACGCGACCTACTGTGACAAACACGTATCATCACGGAAGTGTATTTTTTTGTAGTGAGACCTATAGATGGAGTATATATGCATGCGAACTAGAAAGACCCCCCCCCACACACACACAAAGAGAGAGAGAGATGGAGAGAAAGGGAGAGGGACCAACAAGGTTTGTGTGTCGGATGCATGCGACAGAATTGAAGATTGTCGGCAAGAGAGAGAGAGAGAGAGAGAGAGAGAGAGAGAGAGCAGGAGTCCGGGAGATGGGGAGGTTGCGTTTTACGCATCAAAGACTGATATAAACCATGTTTCGATATAAACTTGTATTCAAATATTTAAATTGGAGAACATGTTGTCTGCAATCCACACATGAACGGATATATGCTTATATCAAACAAGTTCATTAATTTGACTTTCAACATGTTCATGGAGTACTATAGTATTGTACAACATGCTACTCGATTGAGGTGTTCAATTTTGGATTTAATTCACTATTTTAACCTAGTGAACGAGCTATTTCATTGAATCGAGATATCTCATTTTGGGTTTGATTCCCGTTTTTGAGTGGGTCAACTATTTGTCATATAGTAAATCGCTAGCAACGAGTGAGGGAGTCCTGGACTAGGGGGTGTCCGGACAGCCGGACTATCATTATCCGCCGGACTCCAAGACTACGAAGATACAAGATTGAAGACTCCGGCTCGTGTCCGGATGGTACTTTCCTTGGCGTGGAAGGCAAGCTTGGCGATACGGATATGTAGATCTCCTACCATTGTAACCGACTCTGTGTAACCCTAGCCCTCTCCGGTGTCTATATAAACCGGAGGGCTTTAGTCCGTAGGACAACATACATTACAACAATCATACCATAGGCTAGCTTCTAGGGTTTAGCCTCCTTGATCTCGTGGTAGATCTACTCTTGTACTACCCATATCATCAATATTAATCAAGCAGGACGTAGGGTTTTACCTCCATCGAGAGGGCCCGAACCTGGGTAAAAACATCGTGTCCCTCATCTCCTGTTACCATCCGCCTAGACGCACAGTTCGGGACCCCCTACCCGAGATCCGCCGGTTTTGACACCGACATTGGTGCTTTCATTGAGAGTTCCTCTGTGTCGTCACTGATAGGCTTGATGGCATGTTCAACCTGCAACGCTGTCCAGGGTGAGACTTTTCTCCCCGGACAGATCTTCGTATTCGGCGGCTTCGCCCTGCGGGCCAATTCACTTGGCCATCTGGAGCAGATCGAAAGCTACGCCCCTGGCCGTCAGGTCAGATTTGGAAACTTAAACTTCACGGCCGACGTCCGCGGAGACTTGATCTTCGACGGACTCGAGCCACAGCCAAGCGCGCCGCACTGTGACGACGGGCATGATTTAGCTCTGCCACCGAATAGTGCCTTGGTGGCCGCACACGGATCCGCTTCGGCCCTTGGCCCGGAGCCGATCGCCCAGATCGAGGGTCGGTGGATAGGCGCCGCCCTGGGGGCTTCAACATCCACGGCGATGGAGCCGAACACTAATCTTGTCCCCTGCGAAACTCGTGATTCCGAGGCGCCGGACTCCTCGCCGGACTCCGAACCTCCCGCGCCCCTACCAATCGATCCGGATTGGGCGCCGGTTATGGAATTCACCACCGCGGACATCTTCCAATGCTCGCCTTTCGGTGATATCTTGAATTCACTAAAGCATCTCTCGTTATCAGGAGAGTCCTGGCCGGATTATGGCCAGGATGGTTGGGATACGGACGACGAAGAAATTCAGAGCCCACCCACCACCCACTTTGTAGCCACTATCGACGATCTAACCGACATGCTAGACTACGACTCCGAAGACATCGACGCTATGGACGACGATGCCGGAGACGAACAGGAACTAGCGCCCACAGGGCACTGGAAGGCCACCTCGTCATATGACGTATACATGGTGGATACCCCAAAAGATGGGGACGGCGAAGAAACAGCGGAGGCAGATCCCTTAAAGAAACAGCCCAAGCGCCGGCGTCAGCGGCGCAGCTCTAAATCTCGCCACAGCAAGAATGGAGATTCCGGCACAGGAGATAATAATACTCCAGAAAGTGCCGAAGACAATCCCCTCCAGCAAGACTCAGCGCAGGAGGATGCAGAAGCAAGCCCTCATGAGGGGGCGGCAGACGAAGAGGTTGAGGATCATAATTATATGCCTCCCTCCGAAGACAAAGCTAGCCTCAACGATGACGAATTCGTCGTACCCGAGGATCCCGTCGAACAAGAGCGCTTCAAGCGCAGGCTTATCGCCACAGCAAACAGCCTAAAAAAAAGCAGCAGCAGCTTCAAGCTGATCAGGACCTGCTGGCCGATCGATGGACCGAGGTCCTCGCGGCCGAAGAGTATAAACTCGAACGTCCCTCCAAAAGTTACCCAAAACGCAAGCTGCTCCCCCGATTAGAGGAGGAAGCATACGCACCTCCATCACCAGCGCACGATATGGCTGACCGACCACCCTGTGGTCGTGACAGAGAGGCATCCAGGCCCCCAGCCAAGACCATACCCCGGCATCGCTCTAAAAGTACGAAGCCAAGAGGGAACGCGCCGGACTTGCAAGACATATTGGAGGACAAAGCAAGGCAATCCAGATCCATCTATGGATCACATGGGCGCCCTACGACCCACGACGAATACCATCGTGCCAGATACAATAACCCCGGCAGGGCCGAACACAGCAGACAGCGCTCTCTCGAGCCGCGTCGCGATATTGCTCAATACAGGGGCGCCGCACACCCTTATGCTTCACTGACGAAGTAATGGATCATCAGATCCCCGAAGGGTTTAAACCCGTAAACATCGAATCTTACAATGGCACAACAGACCCCGCGGTGTGGATCGAAGACTATCTTCTCCACATCCATATGGCCCGCAGCGACGATCTCCACGCCATAAAGTACCTCCCACTCAAGCTTAAAGGACCAGCTCGGCATTGGCTTAACAGCTTGCCCGCAGAGTCGATTGGGTGTTGGGAAGACCTGGAGGCCGCATTCCTTGATAACTTCCAAGGCACATATGTGCGACCACTAGACGCCGATGACCTAAGCCACATCATTCAGCAGCCAGACGAATCGGCCAGACAATTCTGGACACGGTTCTTGACAAAGAAAAATCAAATCGTCGATTGTCCGGACGCAGAGGCCCTTGCAGCCTTCAAACATAACATCCGGGACGAATGGCTAGCCCGGCACCTGGGGCAGGAAAAGCCGAAATCCATGGCAACCCTCACATCGTCAATGACCCGCTTTTGTGCGGGAGAGGACAGCTGGCTAGCCCGCAGCAACAATCTCTGTAAAAATTCTGGCAGTCCGGATACTAAGGACAACAACGGCAGGTCACGTCGAAACAAAAACAAGCGCCGAATTAACAGCGACGATAAGGAGGATACGGCAGTCAATGCCGGATTCCGAGGCCCTAAACCCGGTCAGCGGAAGAAGCCATTTAAAAGAACCACTCCGGGTCCGTCCAATCTGGACCGAATACTCGACCGCTTATGTTAGATACATGGCACCCCTGAAAAGCCAGCTAACCAGACCTATAGAGATTGCTGGGTGTTCAAGCAGGCCGGCAAGTTAATTGCCGAAAACAATGACAAGGGGCTAAATAGCGACGACGAGGAAGAGACCCGGCCGCCGAACAACAGAGGACAGAAGGATTTTCCCCCACAAGTACGGACGGTGAATATGATATACGCGACCCACATACCCAAGAGGGAGAGGAAACGCGCACTAAGGGACGTCTATGCGATGGAGCCAGTCGCCCCAAAGTTCAACCCATGGTCCTCTTGTCCGATCACTTTCGATCGAAGAGACCATCCGACCAGCATACGCCATGGCGGATTCGCCGCATTGGTCTTAGACCCAATCGTCGATGGGTTCCACCTCACGAGAGTCCTGATGGACGGCGGCAGTAGCCTGAACCTGCTTTATCAGGATACAGTGCGCAAAATGGGCATAGACCCATCAAGGATTAAACCTACAAAGACAACCTTTAAAGGTGTCATACCAGGAGTGGAAGCTAACTGTACAGGCTCAGTCACACTGGAAGTGGTCTTCGGATCCCCGGATAATTTCCGGAGCGAAGAGTTAATCTTCGACATAGTCCCGTTTAGTCCCGTTTCGCAGCGGCTATCACACTCTGCTCGGGCGAACCGCGTTTGCCAAATTCAACGCGGTGCCGCACTATGCATACCTAAAGCTCAAGATGCCAGGCCCTCGTGGAGTCATCACGGTCAATGGGAATACGGAACGCTCCCTCCGAACGGAGGAACATACAGCGGCTCCCGCGGCAGAAGTACATAGCAGCCTTCTAAGGCAATTCTCGAGTCCGGCCGTTAAACGGCCGGATACAGCAAAGCGCGCCCGGAGCAATCCCAACCAAGACCACCTGGCGCGATCAGAGCACGCGTAGCAATGCGGCCCCAACCCTCACCCGCGTATGATCGCAAGAATAACACTCCGCGTACATCATTACGCTTTGGAGATACCATGGGCACAGGGGAGGGGGCACGATCACAACGGACCCAGAGTGCGGTTCGACCACACCGGGGGGCTCACAAATGTGCCCCTCTTTTTTTATTATTATTTTTCTTCTTTTTTTGTACACAGGACTCTATTAACCAGAAGCCCTGTCCGGCGGTGAACCTGCCGAACTCATGATGCAATAGTCAGGGACTAAAGAAGGCCGCGCCGAACACTCAGGTGGTCTCAATTACGAGCATTAAATTTAATTATATACACCAAATCCGCAGCTCATCCCTGGAGGGGGACATGTTTATTTAGTCCAAATCCCTTGCTTACCGCACTATTTGTATCAGTCCGCTCTTCTAGCAGACTTTTCTTTCATTAATAATGCAGCACCTTTATGATCGCAATTGCATCACATTTTATATATATATTCTCATTATATGACATCTGGCACCCGTATATTTTGGTACGGCATAATACACCAGGGGCTTACGTTCCCCACTCTATGGTGTGATAAAGTCCGAACACTTTCACAAGTGCGGCACCCCGAACTTATAGCATTATATGAATCGGCTCCGAATCATGTCTTGGGTCAATAGTTGGGTTTGCCCGGCTCCCATGTTTTGGTGCCTTACGTTCCGTTCTGTCGGCTAAGGTGGCACTGGGAGAACCACTGCGATTGCGCCCCGGTTGAGCCGGGTTAACGCCTCAGTGGAGAAAGCTAAAACTGACTGGCATGATAAGGCGAGAGACTGGTCGCTGTTCGAGAGGTTTTTTCGGGTCCTTAAAGACTCACGCCGCTTCGAGCGAAGTTCCGGATAATGTCCGATGAAGGCGTGGATAGCGCCCCGGATTCGGTCTTCCGAACACCAGGGGCTTCACCGAAATTTAAAATTATAGAATTCTATGCCTATTTTTCGATTCTATGCCTATTTTTGCATTCTTTGCATACGCATGATGTGCCATCCGCACTCATTATTCCTGGGGGCTTCTTTTACAGAAGCTCAATTATACGGGTTTTATACCCAGCACATGTGTCAAGCTTCCACATGTACCTTTTACTCGCCATTATATGCATCAATATGACTTAAGTTTTGGCCAAGCTGGGTTGCTTGGCTCCTGTGCTTACCCCTACGTTCCTGATTGTTCGGCTAGGAGGTAAAGGGAGCACCTCTGCGATTGTTACTGTCGGGTCAGCCGGATGTGTACCTCAGACTGGGTGAAGCCGAAAGCTAGCGTTCTTAAGGGAATATTCGGTCGGTGACTTAAAAGATGACTTTTTACCTATTTATCTATTTGCCCCCAGATGTTTTACTGCTTTCTTTGCAGTCCGGACATGCACTTTAGGGCATGCCTCCCAGGGAAAGGAACCCTTAACGGAACTATTCTCCCTGGAAGATGTTTCTTACTAACCATGTAATATAACATAACTAGTTGGGCACTTGTCTGATAAAGCACTAATGACCCCTACGCCTGGTCTCCATGCATACCATGGTTGTTTATTAACCAAAAAGGTATTCGAACACACTCCGAACTCTAGGGTCCCAAGGTTGAAGCGAAAAGGTCGGCAAAGACAAACGATCTACAATCCGGCTAGAAGGCATTTCACATGTCACTTTAAAAGGATAACATACATTGTCAAATTTACTGATTGTATTCCTCCTCAATCCCGTCTAACAGGCTGTCTAAGTGAGAGTGTTCAAGCATTATAAGTCCGGTTGCCTTGTTCGTCGTGTTGAGCGCCTCCCTAGATGGACCCAAAAATGGGAACAAGAGTGCTCAAGTTTATCCCGAACACCCCAGCACTTGTGGCTTGGGGGCTGAAGCCAACGACTTGCCATCTCTCAGATTTTACAAACGGCTGCACAGAAGGTAATATTTTAAATTAAACAAGTGTTGCTCATGGCGCATATGAACGAAGTTTTCAGCGCACATGATAAATAAACAGCGAGTTCACTCAAAGATTACATTTCGGGAGCACTCATCTGCAATATTGCAGGCTCCCTTCAGGTCAATTTTATAATACTTCTCCGGCGTGCGATACTCCTTGCCCGGTGGCGGTGGGTCCGTGAGAAGCTTCTCCGCATCCAATTTGCCCCATTGCACCTTTATGAGGCAAGGGCCCGACGAGCGCCTTCGATATAGGCGGAGCGCTTGACTACATCCAGCCTGGGTCATGCATCCACCAGCCGCCGCACGAGTCCAAAGTAGCTACCAAGCATGGCTTGTCTAGGCCACAGCCGGACTATGAGGCCCTTCATGGCCTCCTCAGCTACCTTGTGGAGTTCGACCAGCTGCTTCAGCTGGTCGCTTGGGGGCACCAGATGGCCGGCCTCAGTATACTGAGACTAGAAGACCTTCTCCATCGAGATCCCCTCCTCGCCACGATAGAATGCGGCGGCATCAGACGCACTACGCGGCAAATCTGCAAACGCCCCTGGAGAGCTCCAAATGCGGGTAAGTGTCAGGTAGTTCACATTAACATGCCTGCTTTGCATGAAATACGCCTTACCCGCCGCTATCTTCTTTATGTCCTCAACCTCCTGAAGGGCCTTACGGACCTCGGCCTTGGCGGACTTGGCACTTTCGAGAGCCGAGGCAAGCTCGGACTCTCGAGTCTTGGAGTCACGCTTCAAACTCTCATGTTTTTCCATGAGAACCTGGAGCTCTTGCCAAACTTCCGCCACCCGTGCCTCTTGCTTTTCTTGCTCGGCCCGTTCCACGGCCGCACTGCGTTCGGCCGCGGACACAGCATCCTTCAGGGCTGCCACCTCGTTAGTGGCCCCTGTAATACACATATTATCCTTGTTAATTTTATTTGCAACCAAAATCCTTTTCTGTAAGGTACTTATTCAAAGAGGTGTTACTCACCTTATTTTTCCTCGAGCTGCTTCTTTGCATGGCCGAGCTCTTGCTCGGACCGCTCGAGATCCTTCTTCAGCACGTCAACCTCCGCGTCAGTACGGCAGAGGTCAGTAGTGCAGCCTGCAAACCCATATTGACATATTTTAGGCAACCCTGCGTATATCTTGTTAAAAATCCTTAGTCCGGCTTTTCTTTCCGAACACCGAACTAAGCATCAGGGGCTACTGTCTATGCGGTATTACATTACATAATTTTAACTTCTTACCTCAAAGCCTGTTAAAAGGCTGCTGCAGGCTTCGGTCAGCCCGCTCTTAGTGAGCTGAACCTTCTCAATCACCGCACTCATGATAGTGCGGTGTTCTTCCTCGATGGAAGCACCTTTAAGCGCCTCCAGCAGGTTATCTGACGCCTCCGGTTGGACGGAGCCCGCCGGCGTCATGGTCCTGCCCTTCTTTCGAAGGGGCCGCTTGCCGGACTCTGGAACCACTGCGGGTTCCGATGTAGAGTCCGGCACGAAGTCCGGGAGGCTGCCTGACGGCGCCTCCGGAGCCTCCTCCTGATGGGACCCTCTTTGGGATCCCACCTCGACGTCCTTGTCGGCGCGTGGGGTGGAGGCAGTCGGGATGGAATTCACATCCGACGAGGCCAATGACCCGCTCGATGAGTCGGGGAGATCATCATTGGCCGGACTATGGGCAGAATGCGGCGTTAGAAGGATACTACGCGACATAAAAGAAATTACACATCAAGGATCCGGATACTTACGATCTTGCCGGACGCCTGGCCCTTGGAGGCCACTCATCCTCACCAACGCTGATGTTGGCGAAACTGTCCGGGGGGATAGTTCTCCCCCTCTTGGACCCTTCGGCCTCCCCGATGGGGGAAGCCTTCCTTTTCTTCTCTCCCTCCTCCGGGAGAGAGTACTCCTCCTCTTCGGGGGAGGAGTCCTCATCGTCATCAGACGCCTGATTGCGGGAGCTCTTTCGAGTCCCCGCGACCACCTTCTTGGCCTTCTTCTCCGGCATCACGTGCGGTGCCGGAACCAGCAGCCCTGTTAAACGGGCGTCCACTGGGTCTTCTGGCATGGGAGCTGGGCTGATGAGCAGCTTGGCCTTCTCCATCCATTCCTGTCAAAGGAAGAGGCAGAATGAAACCTCACTAGAGTCAATCTAATTATCACAAGTGTCCCGTAATGGGGTTGAATCACTTACCTCGTCAGTTGGATACTGCGAGCTGAATCCGCGGTCTTCGGTCGCGGACGCGGGGGCTTCGGCGCCCTTGAACAGCACCCTCCAGGCGCCTTCGTATGTTGTATCGAAGAGCCCGCTTAGCGCCTGGTGCTGTTCCGGATTGAACTCCCACAAATTAAATGCCCGTTCTTGGCATGGGAGGATCCGCCGGATGAGCATGACTTGGACCACGCCGACGAGCCTGAGCCTCTTGCTCACCATCTTCTTGATACATGCTCGGAGTCCCGTCACCTCCACCGGATTCCCCCACTGCAAGCCCTTCTCTTTCCAGGAGGTGAGCTGCGTGGGGATGCCAGATCTAAACTCGGGGGCCGCCGCCCATGTGGATTTGCGCGGCTCGGTGATGTAAAACCACCCCGATTGCCACCTCTTGACGAAGTCCACGAAGGTCCCTTCCAGCCAAGGGACGTTGGGCAATTTGCCCAACATGGCGCCTCCGCATTCTGCTTGCGTACCCTTCACAACCTTCGGCTTGACGTTGAAGGTCTTGAGCCACAGGCCAAAGTGGGGCCGGATGCAGAGGAAGGCCTTGCACACGACGATAAACGCCGAGATGTTGAGGATAAAGTTCGGTGCCAGATCGTGGAAATCCAGGCCGTAGTAAAACATGAGCCCCCGGACAAATGGATGGAGCGGAAAGCCCAGTCCGCGGAGGAAGTGGGGGAGGAAGACGACCCTCTCATGAGGCCCGGGGGTAGGGATGAGCTGCCCCTCGTCGGGCAGCCGATGCGCGATATCGCCGGAAAGGTATCCGGCGCTGCGCAGCTTGGTGATGTCCTCCTCCTTGACGGTGGAGGCTAACCACTTACCTCCCGCTCCGGACATATTCGAAGAAGGTTGAGGCGAGATGCGCGAGCTTGGGCGTTGGAGCTTGAGTTCGCGGGGATGGATAAGAAAAGGAGGAAGAAGGCGTAGGTGAGAAGGTGGATCCTTATCCCTTATATATAGGCGGGCAAAACTATACGTCCCCCACCAGCCTGGTAAAACTCGCTTATCTCCCAAGCGCCACCATCAATGGCGCGGTTGGGTTACCCACGCACGTATTGATGAGAATCCGGGAATAAGGGAAACACGACCTCTGCTTCGACAAGACGTGCCAAGGAAACCGCTTCGCTAAACATGCTGAGGTGGTATAGTAATTCAAACAAAGGCCTTGTGGCGGTGTGATGTCACGCCGCATAATACGTCAGCAGATTGAACTAAGTGTACATTTTATTCTCTCTACGGTGGACTGTGGAATTTATTTTGCAGAGCCGGACACTATCCTGGTGTTCATGATCTTCTCTGGATTATTCAAGGGAGGAACCCGCCTTGCAATGCCGAACATTATGCACGCCGGACTTATCATCATTGAAGACTGGTTCAGGGGCTACTGAGGGAGTCCTGGACTAGGGGGTGTCCGGACAGCCGGACTATCATTATCTGCCGGACTCCAAGACTACAAAGATACAAGATTGAAGACTCCGGCTCATGTCCGGATGGTACTTTCCTTGGCGTGGAACGCAAGCTTGGCGATACGGATATGTAGATCTCCTACCATTGTAACCGACTCTGTGTAACCCTAGCCCTCTCCGATGTCTATATAAACCGGAGGGCTTTAGTCCGTAGGACAACATACATTACAACAATCATACCATAGGCTAGCTTCTAGGGTTTAGCCTCCTTGATCTCGTGGTAGATCTACTCTTGTACTACCCATATCATCAATATTAATCAAGCAGGACGTAGGGTTTTACCTCCATCGAGAGGGCCCGAACCTGGGTAAAAACATCGTGTCCCTCGTCTCCTGTTACCATCCGCCTAGACGCACAGTTCGGGACCCCCTACCCGAGATCCGCCGGTTTTGACACCGACAACGAGCATGTAAAAACACATTACTCCCGAGCATTATCTCTCCATCTAAAAAAGAAGTGGCAAGCTAATATTTCAAAATTTGATTCGAATCGACTTGGTAAGGTAGACATGGATGCTCGTTCTCCCAAAATTTGAACGAACTATTAAACATCCTCTGCTCGCTGCTCGGTGGAATTCGCCTGAGCAAATAAGTGGGAGACGCGAAATTACCGTCCTATATGGGACACACATCAATTGGCCCGTTGTACCTCGAGGGTAGGTTCGTAACTTCATCCAAGCGCGCCTTCTCCTCGGCCAAAATGACATGTGTCAAATAATTCATAAACCATGGTCGGCAAAACACGTCTCCTCGCTCGAAATAGCTCGCGCCCACTATTTCAAAACATGCTCTCCTCGCCCGAAATCGCTCGTGCCCACTATATTTCAAAACACGCCCTCCTCGCTCGAAATCGCTCCCGCCCACTATTTGGGGAGAAGAAAAGTTACTCTACTATCCCCGACCCTCAGTACACAGACCCAAGCCGAGAAGCCTAAAGGCAGGGGTAGAACTGTAACTCCCCCTCACATTTTAGACAAATGCGTCCGTAAGACATGGTTCCACTCCCCTCCCAATCCCCCCCCCCCCCATTCATACCTTGTGGGTGCCAAATCACCTTCTCCCCGGAAGCTCCCTTCTCCCGAGCCGCGAAACCTCAGCCCCTCCTCCATGGCGCCCCCCACTGCACCAATTTCACAGCCGCCCTCCTCCCTAATGCCGGAGATGCTGTCCATTTGTCGTCGTGCACTGAGTCGTGTGCCTCTTACTCCGTGCTGCTGGAGCTGCCTCGATGACGGCCGCGTGAACCGTATCGGAGCTGATTCACCCTCGTTGTTGTTCATGGCGCCAGAGCGGCTCCAACTTCAGATCCGTCCAGAGTCCCGGTGCTGCTTCCCCATAGCCGTCGACCATCGCGACATCGCTATTTCCCTGCCACTGGTCGCCATCGCAACCGTGCTGGCCTCACCGACTCGGCAGCTGGACCTGCCTACTTCACCATGCCGCTAGATAGGTTGCACCCTCATCTCAAATCACTTTATTTAGGCGTTAGTTGTCTGAATTTTTTTCTGGGCCAATCAATTCCCAATGGGAAGCAGCACCCCTCAAGGCGGTGGAGCTCCTAGGCTACCGGTTGACTGGTGTCTAACGTAAGGATGCGGGGCCGCAAGCTCGTCGCGGAAGCAGCACTTAGATGGCTATCTTAGAGTTGCGTGGGTTGAAGGTACTACCGCCGCCGGATCTGGATGACGGGGAGTCTTTATGGATTGGCCCGGGGACGGCGCAACCACCGCAGTGCGGTGGGGCAAGGAGCGGGGTTTTGGCCGGGGCCACGGACGGCGGAGGCAGGCTGCTTTGCCGTTGGTCGCTGGCTCTTCGGGGAAGATTCCGAACAGTGTCAGCCGGGAGGCACAAGACGGCCATCAAGCCATCCGGCATAGATCGGACAGTACCAAAATAAAATAAAATCGTGTGACCCCAATTTAGTCTTCAGTCAACAGACGTGTGACCACTCTCGTACCTTGCTGTTGATCTCTTAGTGTATTTCTTCAGATCAAAAAGATGTGTCATTCTTAACATTATGCATTATCTGCATCTTCAGCCACACCGTCTTCCGACTCACTGCAGCTGCTCCAACAAGGGAAGCATACACCAGAAGGGAGATATAGTCCCCACTCAACAGTTCCCTGCATCGAATGCGCGTGCCCGACATGGACAGCCACAACAACTGCAGGGCCATCGACAAGTCAGCACATGATGCTCACTCCTATGGATGGCAGCCAGATAGGTTGTACCCTCACCTTACTTGTGTGCAACATTTATGGCTTTGTTATTCATCTAAGCATGGAAAATAAATTATCACATTTCACTGTATATTCATGCTAATCTCTTACGGGTCTTGTTCAGGAGTTAACGTTGTTCCATAGTTCAGCTAAGATACTTGTTCTTTAGGTAACGTTGTTCCATAGTTATCATCCATCAGCCAATGCTATCCCACAGGCTGGTGATTATAGTATTATACCACTTCTAGTATTACCTATGTTGTTCTTTAATACTTTTGTGTGACATCTAGTTAATCTCGAGTACAAACGATACATATTCTATAGCTTTCATCTGTGTTTTCCCTTTAGTTTTTGAGACCTGTTGCTGCTAGTTAACCCCAGTCCTATTATTTATGTCATCTCCTATAGGCACCTAATTGTCTTCCATGCATGTCAGATATAATTGCACACACTGATATATCCACAAGAACCTCACAGAGCAATGTAAAGGCCAATAAACTTTATGTCAATGATACCCAATATGATGGAACATGTAAAGGCAGTTCTTCAGAAGACTTGCAGAAAGATGATGAATCCTCTTCACCCCACAAGGTCCTTGCTCTAACTTGGCCTGTGATATGGGTACAACATGCATATAATGTCCTGGAGTGTATCTACTCTGTTGCAATGCCATGTGCTTAGCATGCTGATCATGCATGTAAATATGTCATGCCTTCCTGTTTTTCAGTACCTATTCCATTTATGATAACATGTTTTCACATTCAAGTACTGTCATTCTACTCTATCGCAATGTCGTCTGCTTAATTTGGACGGCATGCTTCTGAATATCTTATGCATTATTATTCATCAGTATGTACTTCATCTGTCTACCATACCATGTTTTTATACATTGAAGTGTTGTTCTAGTGCTCTGTTGCAATGCCATCTTAGTTTCCCAATCATACACGTGTATGTTGCCTTAGTTTTTTCTATATGTATTCCGCTAGCATATAGTTTTACATTCAACTAGTGTTTTTTTACTGTGTTGTCCTATCGTATACCTAGCTCTTACACCATACTCCCTCCGTCCGAATTACATGTTGCCGAAATGGATAAAAAAGAATGTATCTAGAACTGAAATACGCCTAGACCCATCCATTTTTTCCGAATGGAGGGAATACATGTCAATATGTCATGCCTTTCTATTCTTCAGTACCTATTCCATCTCTCTGCTATAGCATGTTTTATAATTAAAGCACCATTCTTCTATACAAGGCATGCAAGGGGAAGACGATTATGTTAGAATCTGAAGGGTTACAAACAAGGCCTTTGCAAAAGATCCAAACTCCAGGAGATAATAAACCAACTCCAGTTTTTATAGATACTACTCCAGCACAGAGAAACCCAACTCCTACTAATAATAAGTAGATTCCAGTGGCCAAAGAACTAGTCCGCTCCAGTCCAGCAAAAATATGTCAACCCCGTTCTAAGAAGCGTGTGCGTATTTTGCATCATGAAATTTTATAGCATGTTGATCATATTTTCTACATGTTTCTTACCCATCTCTCTTTTAGAAAATAAGCTTAACAAATAGAAGAATTTATGCACTGGTATCGTCTCTGAGGAAAGATTCTTGCAGGAATTCTCTATGCTCCAATGCATATGTAAGTACCTGATGTATATCACTATATTTTTACATCAGCATGTATTTTGTTAATCGGCGTGAATCCAACCTTTATCTGATCTAAATTTAGTTGTAGCAAAATGTATGATTAAAGGCCACAATGTTGATTTTTGTAAGGAAAACTGCCTGGTAGTTTTACATCCTGAGCTGCATGAGTGTACTATCTCATATCAATGGGTTTGAATACTTTGGTTCTGCAGTGGATTTTAAGTGTTTTTTTACTGTGTTGTCCTGTCGTATCCCTAGCTCTTACATCATACTCCCTCCGTTCGGATTACATGTCGCAGAAATGGATAAAACTGGATGTCTCTAGAACTGAAATACGCCTAGACCCATCCATTTATTTCCGGATGGAAGGAATACATGTCAATATGTCATGCCTTTCTATTCTTCAGTACCTATTCCATCTCTGTTGTAGCATGTTTTATAATTGAAGCACCATTCTTCTATATAAGGCATGCAAGGGGAAGACGGCTATGTTAGAATCTGAAGGGTTACAAATCAGGTCTTTGCAAAAGATCCAAACGCCGGGAGATAATAAACCAACTTAATTTTTCATAGATACTCCAGCACAGAGAAACCCAACTCCCACTAATAATAAGCAGATTCCAGTGGCCAAAGAACTAGTCCGCTCCAGTCCAGCAAAAGAATGTCAACTCCATTCTAAGAAGCGTGTGCGTATCCTTGCATCATGGAATTTTATAGCATTCTGATCATATTTTCTACATGTTTCTTACCCATCTCTCTTTTAAAAAATAAGGTTAAATGATAGAAGACTTCCTTCATTGGGATTGTATTCGAGGAAAATATCTTGCAGGAATTCTCTGTGCTCCAATGCTGATATAAGTACCTGTTGTATATCACTATATTTTTACATCAGCATGTATTTTGTTAATCGGCGTGAATCCAACCTTTATCTGATCTAAAATTAGTTGTAGCAAAATGTTAAAGGTGCAAATGTTGATTTTTGTAAAGAAAATTGCCTGGTAGTTTTGCATATTGAGCTGCATGAGTGTACTATCTCATATCATGCACATTACTGAATTGTAGTGCTGCTCTGGTTGCCCATTCATTCATTGTGTCAATGTTGCTTTCGTATTACCTTACCTGGCTGATGATAGTTGTGCCATATTGTGTTAATTTGGTGTAGGCTAGTTGCCCAAACGTTCGTTGTGTCAATGTTACTTTCCTATTATCTGACTTGGCCAATGATAGCAATGCTAGTGTGTTAATTTGGTGTAGGCTGCTGAAGATAAGAAGACAAACTCTGAAAACAGCAAGGCAACCCCATTGTTTCTTTCCAATAAATCTAGGCCAAGTAATATGCCAATAACTCATGATTAATCTTTTTGGTTCCCCTCCTAATTTATGTTATGATGCAGTGGTCGAGACACTCTCCACTATCAATAATACAAGCCTGCCAAAATCGCCATCTGAATCTGTTCAGTATCCTCTGTCTCGAATGCAACGGAAAAAATGTATGTTTGTGAACCAATTAATGGCTGAAGCAATGATGGAAATGGTGGAGGAATCATACGTGCAGAGTCGTGCGACAAACAACTGATCAATGTTTTCAGAGATAGTGTAGCAAAGAAGCAAGAACTAGCCCACATGCTTATGGCGTCATCCGTGCTGAGGTTACAGATTATGACGTTGTAGATCATTAGGTTCTGTTCATTTATTTGCACTGGCATCAATCTTTGATTGCCTAGTGGATGTAATTTCCTGTAATATATGTTGGATCTGCAATGTTTTTCCCTGTATGCCGTACCTTTGCTTGATCGGTTTTGGTCCTGTGCATAATTGCTCGTCGTAATGGGCTCAAATTATCTAATTTGGCCTAAAGACATGTACCAACTTTAGTGGACCCATTAAGTTAATTGGGACATTACTAGGCCGAAAGTTAATGGTCAGCCCTCTTACCTCCCGGGTCGTTAACATGCCGACATTGAAGCGGGCAACAGGTGGGCCCAATTGATTTCACGGGTCGTTAACAGGCCATTACTAAGTTCGGGCTACATATGGCCCAACTATACTGTGGGCCTTTAGCAGGCCGAAAGAGACAGCGGGCTTGTACTGGACCATGAAGAGCATGGGCCGCTAAGAGGCCGAAAGTCAGGTCGTATTGTAAATGGCCCAACTGTGTTATGGGCCTTAAGCAGGCCGAAAGAGAAATCGGGCTGGTATTGGACCAGGAAGGGCATGGGCCATTAAAAGGCCAAAACTTAGGTCCGACTACAAATGGCCCAACTCATTTATGGTCCGTTAACAGGCTAAAAGGCACACGGGGCCGGGAATTGGCCCAACACTTAAATGGGTCGCTAAAAGGCCAAAACTCAGGTCCGACTATAAATGTCCCAACTGATTTATGGGCCGTCAACAGGCTAAAAGAGACACCAGGCCGGAAATTGGCCCAACACTTAAATGGGTCGCTAAAAGGCCAAAACTCAGGTCCGACTACAAATGGCCCAACTGATTTATGGGCCGTCAACAGGCTCAAAGACACACCGGGCCGGAAATTAGCCCAACATTTAAATGGGTAGCCAAAAGGTCGAAAGATGTACATCCTGAAAATTGGCCCATCCATTGAATGGGCCGTTAATAGGCTGAAATCTCATCGGGCCGATATTGAGCCCAAATATATAGCGGGATGTTAACGGGCTCGAACTGGCGATGGGCTGCAATGGCGTCAAATCTTTAACGGGCTGTTGACGAGATGAATTGGCACATCTCATATGGGTCGTGGGCTTAAATGGACCTGACACAAGTAGGCCTTATATGGGCCGGCCTGGTAATTTTTACTGGGCCGGTCTTTTACACCGGAATGGGCCACTGTTGGTCCGTGCCACGTGTCGACCTATCATAGGCACCTCCTGTCCAATGAGTGGATGACATCTGTCCCAACGATGAGGCAACACGTGTTTCCTCCGGCCAATGATGATTTTACACGTGGAAAATCCCCATTGGTCCGAGTTGTTAACGGGTTATCGGATCCAAAATCGGACCCGATAGGTTAACGGCGTTCCATTACGGTGGATGCCACGTGTTGGTCACCCTTGACGAAAGCACTTCTGTGACGCGCGATTTATCGTCATGGAAGTGGACACTTCGGTGATGATAATTTTGGTAATGTCATGGAACACTTCTACGACAACACATGTATGACTATCTTGATTCTGTCATAAAATCGTCATGGATGTACATGCATGACAAAAAACGCGACCTACTGTGACAAACACGTATCATCATGGAAGTGTATTTTTTTGTAGTGTATGCTTCATCCATAGGTTCTATCATGTATGCAATGTTGTGTACCAGACCTGATGTGTGCCTTGCTATAAGTATAGCAGGGAGGTACCAAAGTAATCCAGGAGTGGATCACTGGATAACGGTCAAGAACATCCTGAAATACCTGAAAAGGACTAAGGATATGTTTCTCGTTTATGGAGGTGACAAAGAGCTTGTCATAAATGGTTACGTCGATGCAAGCTTTGGCACTAATACGGATGACTCTAAGTCGCAATCCAAATACGTATTTATATTGAATGGTGGAGCTGTAAGTTGGTGTAGTTCCAAACAGAGCATCGTGGCGGGATCTACGTGTGAAGCGGAGTACATAACTGCTTCGAAAGCAACAAATGAAGGAGCCTGGATGAAGGAGTTCATATCCGATCTAGGTGTAATACCTAGTGCATCGGGTCCAATGGAAATATTTTGTGACAATACTGGAGCAATCGCCTTGGCGAAGGAATCAGATTTCACAAGAGAACCAAACACATCAAGAGATGCTTCAATTCCATCCACGATCAAGTCAAGGAGGGAGACATAGAGATTTGCAAAATACATACGGATTTGAATGTTGCAGACCCGTTGACTAAGCCTCTTCCACGAGCAAAACATGATCAGCACCAAGACTCCATGGGTGTTAGAATCATTACTATGTAATCTAGATTATTGACTCTAGTGCAAGTGGGAGACTAAAGGAAATATGCCCTAGAGGCAACAATAAAGTTGTTATTTATATTTCCCTATATCATGATAAATGTTTATTATTCATGCTACAGTTGTATTAACCGGAAACTTAGTACATGTGTGAATACATAGACAAATAGAGTGTCCCTAGTATGCCTCTACTTGACTAGCTTGTTAATCAAAGATGGTTAAGTTTCCTGACCATGGACATGTGTTGTCATTTGATGAACGGGATCACATCATTAGAGATTGATGTGATGGACAAGACCCATCCGTTAGCTTGGCAATATGATCGTTTAGTTTTATTGGTATTGCTTTCTTCATGACTTATACATATTCCTCTGACTATGAGATTATGCAACTCCCGAATACCAAAGGAACACTTTGTGTGCTATCAAATGTCACAACGTAACTAGGTGATTATAAAGATGCTCTGCAGGTGTCTCCGAAGGTGTTTGTTGAGTTGGCATAGATCAAGATTAGGATTTGTCACTCTGTGTATCGGAGAGGTATCTCGGGGCCCTCTCGGTAATCCCCATCACTATAAGCCTTGCAATCAATCTGACTAATGAGTTAGTTGAGGGATGATGCATTACGGAACGAGTAAAGAGACTTGCCGGTAACGAGATTGAACTAGGTATGATGATACCGATGATCGAATCACGAGCAAGTAACATATCGATGACAAAGGGAATGATGTATGTTCTTATGCGGTTTGACCGATAAAGATCTTCGTAGAATATGTAGGAGCCAATATGAGCATCCAGGTTCCGCTATTGGTTATTGACCGGAGATGTGTCTTGGTCATGTCTACATAGTTCTCGAACCCGTAGGGTCCGCACGGCTTAACGTCAAATGACGATTTGTATTATGAGTTATGTGTTTTGGTGATCGAAGTTTGTTCGGAGTCCCGGATGAGATCACGGACATGACGAGGAGTCTCGGAATGGTCAAGAGGTAAAGATTCATATATTGGAAGGTTGTATTCGGACAACAGAATGGTTCCGAGTGATTCGGGTATTTTACCGGAGTACCGAGGGGTTACCGGAACACCCCCCCCCCCCAGGGAAGTGTTTGGCCAACGTGGGCCTAAAGGGAGAGAGAGGGAAGCCCACGGGGGTGGTCGCACGCCCCCCTCCTTGGGAGTCCGAATAGGACAAGGAGGAGGGGCAGCGCCCCCCTTCCCTTTCCCTCTCCCTCTTCTTCCTATTCCCTCTGGTGGAAGAAAGGAAAAGGAGGGCCAAATCCTACTTGGACTAGGAGTCCAAGTAGGACTCCCCCCATGGCGCACCCCTCCTGGCCGCCGGCCTCTCTCCCCCCTCCTATATATACGTGGGCAGGGGGCACCCTAAAGGCACATCAATTGTCCCTTAGCCATATGTTGTGCCCCCCTCCATAGTTTACCACCTCGGTCGTATTGTCGTAGTGCTTAGGCGAAGCCCTGCGCGGATCACATCACCAACACCGTCGCCATGTCATCGTGCTGACGAAACTCTCCCTCGACCCTCTACTCGATCAAGAGCTCGAGGGACATCATCGTGCTGAACGTGTGCTGAACATGGAGGTGTCGTACATTTGGTACTTGGATCGGTTGGATCATGAAGACGTTCGACTACATCAACCGTGTTTCATAACGCTTCCGCTTTCGGTCTACGAGGGTACATGGACACACTCTCCCCTCTTGTTGCTATGCATCTCCTAGATAGATCTTGCGTGATCGTAGGAACTTTTTTGAATTGCTACATTCCCCAACAAGAACCTGGTCTCATCTTCACTGTGATCTTCCACCCCGACGTCGTTCCAATTGTTCATCCATGTTAGTTTTGTATCTGTTTCTTGCTTGTTGCCTCGATTACTTCTTAATCCACCTATTCTATCTAACTAATCATAGTTTAACTTTAGAAGTAGCAACAAATCTCTCACGAAGAAGCTACTTCTAACTAATATTTCTTATAGTTGGTGGCACGTGTAGGTTATTTCAAAGGTAAGTAGGCTACTCATTTTTTATTCTATAAGAACTCGACTGTAACTGATGGCACTGAAGTTGACTGGGACGACATCCACAAGTTCCTACACTTTATTGATCATCTTGAGGTCCTTGTGGGGCATTTCAATGGTGGAAGGCCATGTGGGATATGTGTTCCATTGCTGCACACATTGAACAGGTCCAACTGTGTCGAGAAACTTATGGTACGAGCTGTTTTCTGTTATATATGTTGTTCATAAACTCTTGCTTATACATAGTTTTACAGCTGTGATATTCTTGAAACAGAAACTGCCCAGTTCTATTGTTCCTATACAGATGCCTGACCATGGTCGGGTCAGACTTGTGCTTGGTTAAAACATGATGTTTATGTCGACCTACTCCATTCCCCTTGGAGGTGAAAAGATACTTATTCATGGGTGGTCTAAAATAATGAAGGCCCGTCCATCTTGGAGAATACAACAGAAGGTTCTGTTCATGCTTTTCCATGGATCTAAAACGAATATCCCGTTTATTGACCACATTGTGAGATGAAGCCGCTTTCATAAGGTTGTGGATGCGCGGGGTGGCGCCTGGGCCTTGTCCTGGGGCTTGGTGGCCTCACCCTTGGTTAACTGTAGGCAAAGTAGCACTGTTCGAGGCATGCTTTGTACGGTTGAACCTGTATAAGTACTCATACTGCTTTCAGCTATGATTGTTAAGTGCCCCTGCTAGTTTCAATTAAGGTTGTTAATTACTCCGGCTGCTTTTACAGACTGTCGTGTTTCTTCAGTTCTATCTTCCTCCAGCCGCCAAAACCAAACCAGCGCCGGCGGGGCCGCCTGCTTGTGCCTCCCATGGCTGGTTGCGCCTTAGCGCACACATTGTCACCCCACCGTCTCCTAAATCATTAACGTTGATGTCCGAGGCCTCACCGTTGTCCTCCGCGCGCTTTGGTGCGCTCGCCGCAGTGCCGCCCTCTTGCATTGTCAACATGGTCAACAAACAAGAGGAATCGAGAGAGGACTATACGTGGAGAGGATGACAGTAGGGGCCCACCATGTCCACAGCCATACACAAGGAAGTTCCTCATTTTTTGTTATATATACTCCATTGTTATCGTATAGAAAAAGAAAATGCTTCCTCCTAGTGGTTTCCTGACATCTGGGACCCACGACATTGTCAGTGCATATAGTCAATAGACAAGAGAACAACACAAGATCGGCTGACACCTGGGACGTTGCTGCTCAAGCAGTATTTTTTTTGTTATTGTTGAGACGGAGCAGGGTTTCAACTAGGCTGTGGCCCCTCTAGCCCAGGCTTATATTTTACGTTCACCACATGGCCAACCCAGCTATTTTTTCTTTGTGAAAATGAGCCCAGTTTATTTTTTTGAAGAATACCCAATCCAGGCCTACTTATTTTTCTACACCCTGATGGGCAGCAACTCTTTCAAGACGGTTGCAAATCTTGAAAGTAATATGAAATGGGCTGTAAATATAAAAAACAGACGACAAATTGGCAATTACTTTATAATTTCTGAATTTTTCACATTTTCATATTCCAATTTCACTGGGCTCTAACCTACTTTAAATATATCTTCAAAGTACTTTAAATCTGGCTTGACATTTCAGTATTAAAAATAGTTTGGACCCCACAAAAATATGCAAAATTTCATTTAAATTTTTAACCCTGGCCCTGGCCAACAACAAAAAGATTGCAATAAATTGCGTCAGAAGTTGCAATGAGCTGTAAATTATTTAAAAAATAGGGAATGGTCTGACTTGTGGGCCTATTAACTTGACACGTATGCAAGATTTTTTTTACTTACTATATGCATCAACAAATGATTCTAGCGGACGTAACCATTGGATGTCAATCCAACGACCGTCGTGCTTATTGAATCTCTGATCTTCTTGCTCCAGTCGCCAAATCCAACGCCAGCGGGACCGCCTGCTCCCGCCCTCCCGTGGTCGGTTGTGCTGCCACGCAGGCCTCACCGCCCCCTACTACTCCCACTACTGGCCAAGCCATCACTCTACTCACCCACATCCCTCCACTGTTGTGGCTTCACCGCCTCTGGGTCATTCCCTTCCTGGGTCTCGTCGTCGTCCATCGCGCTGGTGTTCTCGGCACGGCGTGGTCAACGTTGTCAACAATCGACAACATCAGAAGAGGGATGTACATGGAGAGGCTGACAGTTGGGATGCACATGGTCCATGGCGGCACACAAACAAGTACCTCCTTATTATGCCAAAGATAATGAGTACTCCCAATGACAGCTGGGACGCACCAGCTATATCTTGGCACAGAAGGAAGTGCCTCCTTATTAAGCGAAAAATAGCGAGTGCTCCCCATGACAGCTTGGGCCCACCAGATTCTGAGGCTGACTTGTGGCCCTACTAAGTTGACGCGTACAGAGGATTTGTCAACTTAGTCAACAAATGATTCTATCACCAGTGACCGTTGGATTGTTAACATCCAACGGTCGTCCTGCTTCTTCAAGCTCTGATTTTCTTGCTCCAGCCGTCCAAACCACTGCGTACTCATGCCTCCCATGGTCGGCTGTGCTGCCGCGGAGGCCTCACTGCCCCCAACTACTCGCACCACTGGCCAGGCCATCCCTCTACTCACCCACACCCCTTGTTATTCTGTGGCGATGGCAGCCTCACACCGCAGCCGAACCAATGAACCCTCGTACTCCTCTCTGTGTGGGCATCCATTATCGCATCTTCCCCGGCTCCGCATCGTCCCCTTCCAAGGCCTCACCGTCGTCCACCGCCTTGGTGCTCTCGGCGCGGCATGGTCAATGTGGTCAAGGAACAGACTTCCATCAGAAGAGTACTGTACGTGGAGAGGCTTACAGCTGGGTCCACGGTCGCAGCAAGGAAGTGCAACCTTATTATGTGCAAAATAATGATTCCTCCACCTAACTACAGGGACCCACCGAACAAGCCACCATATTTCACAAAAAACATTTCCCCCTGACTACTGGGACCCACCAGCTACATCTTCGCATGCAGGGAAGTGCCTCCTTATCCTCCCTGACAGTCGGGACCCACCTGGTCAAAGCATACATAGCGTTGTCATTCTGGTCGCGAACGTGTACGTACATACGATGGGTCTGTCTGCAGGCTGCAACGATGAACCGTGGCCGAGTAAGGAAGGGCACGTGTCATAGTAGAGGTGCGGACGTAGCATGTACACGTACGTACACCCTGGGTGCAAGAAAGTAAGTACGGCCACGTTCTTACATATGGGTGGGGTCTCGAACGCCTACTCGCGCATACATACGTCTAGGGCTCATGTACATGGAGAGGCAGCGACGACGTCCTGTTCATCGGCAGCCAACCGGCTGGGTCGGAAAAGAGAAACTGCATTGTCGTGTTCATCGGGAGGCAACAGAATACGTCGTGTTCATCGGGAGCCAACCGTCTTGGACGGAACAGCCGAAACGAGGCCTGGCGTACCACAGAACGGAGGAAACGGCCTTGTGTTCGACCGCCTACGGTCCAATGGGATCCTGTTCACCGGAGGGATGTGGCATACAGCAAAACGGAGGAAACAGACTTCTCTTCGACCTCCTACGGTCGAAACGGGGTCCTGTTGATCGGTAGGGGTGTAGCGTACCGCAAAATGGAGGAACCGGACTTGTGTTGGAGCGCTACGGTCGAAACGGTGGTCCTGTTCAGTGGGAGGGGTGTGGCATATTGCAAAACGGGACTCCATGGGCTACTGTTCATCTCCACCATCGACCTCCTCCAACCTCCACCTGTGACTGTTCATCCACGGCGTCTCCCTCCTGCCTCCACCAGCTATTGTTCATCCACGGGCTCCTGGTCATCCAGCCTTCACCGCTCCTCCACCGGCTACTGTTCAACCAACCCTCTCTATGGGGTCCTATTCAACCACCCCTCCACGAGCTGTTGTTCATCCAGCCCTCCATTGACTACTGTTCAACCAACCCTCCACGGGGTCCTGTTCATCCAGCCCTCCACAGGGTCCTGTTCATCCACCCCCAACCGGCTCGATCGATCGGGGTCCTTTTCATCTAGCGGCCACAGCCTCTACTACCATAGGGTCCTTTTCATCCAACCACCATCAGGAACTGTTCATCCAACCCCCCAACAACGCTCACTATTCATCAAGAGGCGGCAGGTTCAATCGGCTTCAGTTAGCAGTAGTAGCAAAGGAATCGCTTGATCGGGTTCAGTTAACAGCCAGATCGGTTGATCGCTCGGGTTTAGTAACGTGTAGCCTGCAGTGCAGTCGCTCGGGTTCAGTAGGCGAAGGCCTCGCCCGAGTTCAGTTAGAGCCCAACGCCTCGCACCCACGCGCGTACGTGTACGAGAGAAATGCGTATCGCTCGTCCCCCATCCACCCATCGTAATTGGGAACTCCCCGATATTTTCCTCGCCCTCGCTTCTACCATGGTTTTTTCCATCATGGACGACCCAAAGAATGTCATGCAGCTGTGTATTCGGCCCGCCCAGGATGAAAATCCCATTTTCTGTCATGATTTTTTGTCATAGAAGTAGGAGCCCACCATATCTATGATGATACCGGGTTTTGTCACAATTATCGTCATAGAAGTGTCATAAGCATGGCAGGAAAAAAATTAGTTCGGCCCAAAATGTCACGGATGTGTCTTTTTTTGTAGTGTAGCGAAAGTATGGACCCTAGGCCTCATTTTCAAGCATTGCAATACCGTTTGTGCTCCATTTTATCAATTGCTACCTTGCTATTTTTTATTGTTCTTATTACAAAAAATCAATATCTACTATCCATATTACACTTATATCACCATCTCTTCGCTGAACTAGAGCACCTATACAAATTACCATTGTATTTGGTGTGTTGGGGACACAATAGACTTTTTATTATTTGGTTGCAGGTTTGTTTGAGAGAGACCACCTTCATCCCACGCCTCCCACGGATTGATAAACCTTAGGTCATCCACTTGAGGGAAAATTGCTGCTGTCCTACAAAACTCTGCGCTTGGAGGCCCAACACATGTCTACAAGAATAACATTGCGTAGTAGACATCACCCACCTAATCATCCAACCACATATTGGTTTTCTATACTTTAAGATGAACTAGCACTACTGCAGGATGCTGCTAACGCGACACTACGATCAGAGACCCTTCGAGAAACTGTGTGCGATGCAATAATTGCAAACGGTGGTGTAAGAAAACCATCAAAAATGTGCAAAACGTTTGCGATGACGGATGCATCAAACACGGTTTAGATTTTACTTGCGTGTGCGATGCTAGGCATATGGTTGATCCAGCAGAACTGTTAGCGATGAGGAAGAACAACAGAAACGGGCAGCCATATCAATGTGTGTGCGATATACGGCATACAGTTCGCTCCGATGAATCGTGTGCTATTAGGGAATGCAACAGAAATGGCCAGCCAGATGAAGGTGTATGTGATATAAAGCATGCGGTTCACTCGGAAAAACTGTTTTCGATTAGGCAAGAGAACGGAAACGGATCATCTTAACAAGATGTGTGTGATATGCGGCATTTCCGATCATCCAAAAGAACACAAATGATTCGTGTAAACCAGATATGTGTTATACGCAGCAAACAACCCACTCGGATGAACTGTTTGCGATGAGAAATTATAACACAGACGGTTACTTGTGTGCGATTCTATTCGTACAAAAACTTTGAAAAATGCAAACTAGTTGCTTGCGTATAAACAATTATCAAAAAGTAACGAGATATACCTTCTTCAAGCCAATCAACATGTGTTCAAAAAATAAGAAATGTCAAAAATTACAAAGCAAAGACCTCGATAGACCTTGCCGCTATAGATCCCTCTTTGCAGCCTTTATTGTGCAACATAATGGAAACGGTTCAACTGAATAATATGTGTATGATATGTGGCAAACAGGTCCGTGATCAGAAATGTGTGTGAAGACCAATAATAACACAGACGATTGCTGCTAATAAGCCATGTGATTTTCTCTGTCTACAGAAGAATAACATGTATATATGTGTGTGTGTGTATATATATATATATATATATATATATATATATATATATATATATATATATATAACCGTCTGTGTTACATAAGTGACTATACAAATCATTCGCACACACTGTCAGTGTCAAAACCGGCGGATCTCGGGTAGGGGGTCCCGATCTGTGCGTCAAGGCTGATGGTAACAAGAAGCAAGGGACACAGATGTTTACCCAGGTTCGGGCCCTCTCGATGGAGGTAAAACCCTACTTCCTGCTTGATTAATATTGATGATATGGTTAGTACAAGAGTAGATCTACCACGAGATCGTAGAGGCTAAACCCTAAGAGCTAGCCTATGATGGTATGATTGTAAATGTGATCGGCCTTCTAAGGACCAACCTCTCCGGTTTATATAGACACCTGAGAGGACTAGGGTTTTACATGGAGTCGGTTACAAGGAAGGAAATATAATATCCGGATCACCAAGCTTGCCTTCCATGCCAAGGAAAGTCCCATCCGGACACAGGCCGAAGTCTTGAGTCTTGTATCTTCACACTTCAATAGTCCGTACGTTGTACACAGTCCGGCTGTCCGGATACCCCATAATCCAGGACTACCTCCGTAGTCCCTAAACCAGGCTTCAATGACGATGAGTCTGGCGCGCAGTATTGTCTTCGGCATTGCAAGGCGGGTTCCTCCTCCGAATACTCCAAAGTGGTCATCGAACACGTAGACCGTGTCCGGACCTATGAGATGATCTTTGTATGGTATAGATCTGATTTGGTGGCAATCTTCGTGCGTCGTGCCCTTGCATCGTGGCTTGGTCCAACACGAACCGACATTTCCTACCCCACAACGACTCGTGTTACGAGGCGGTTTTATTGGCACGTCCCGTCGAGGCAGAGATCGTGTTCCTCTTATTATGGGATTTTCCATCAATATGAGCGTGCGTGACCCCACGACGGCTGTTGGTATAACCCGTGTGTTTTTTAGATAAGCCTCAAACGGTCACACCGGGAACTCTTGATATTCATCCTCTTTATAAAGGGGTCGAGACCTACGCCTCTTTTTTCACCTTCATCGTGCCTTCTTGCACCTCGAGTTCTAACACCCAAAATCTAAGCTCCACCCCTCCGGAATCCTCCAATATGTCCGGATCTAACCCTCAAGGCCGGTGGGTGGCCTCCTTGATTGAAGAGAAGGACATTGCAAAGCTTAGGGAGGTCGGATACTTGACCGCAGATATCCAGCACAGGCTTCCTGCTCCAGGGCAGGTCATCCCTACGCCGAAGCCCAATGAGTGTGTTGTTTTCGTCCCACACTTCCTCCGTGGTTTGGGTTTCACCCTCGATCCCTTCGTGAGGGGGCTCATGTTCTATTATGGGTTGGATTTTCATGATCTGGCTCCAGACGCCATCCTCCATATCTCGTCGTTCATTATCGTGTGCGTGGCTTTTCTCCACGTCACCCCGCACTTTGGATTATGGCTCAAGACCTTCAATGTGACGCCAAAGATGATCGAGGGGCGACGTGTGGAGTGCGGAGGTGCCGTAATAAGCAGAAACACCGATGCCCCGTGGCCAGAGGGTTCTTTCCCAGAAGTATCCAATGTATGGCAACGTAGGTGGTTTTATGTCACGGCTCCCAGAGGCACAAAGTGGGTGGCTGCCCCCGAGTTTCGCTTGGGCCCTCCGTCACAGTTGGCGTCTTGGACAGACGTAGGGCGGAATTGGGGGCCCGCTGGTGATATACCAGTACTGCAGAATCGCATCCGGGAGCTTCTTGCAAGGGACATTAATCTTGTCAGCATAATGCAAGTGATGTTGATCCGGCGGATGTTGTCGTGCCAACGCCGGCCTCTCCGGATGTGGGAGTTCATTCCGGAAGATCCGCGGACCGTTAAGCACTTCTTCAACCTGAAGCTCGAAGAGATGTGCAAATTATTCTTCGGACGGAAAGTAATGTGTCCGGACACCACCAAGGATGAGGGCCTAAGCTGCAATCGCCTAGACACTTGAGTAAGTATCCTCGATACCGGACAGCCCGTTTTGTATTTGCATGATTGTTTTATTCTGATAATCATCCGTGTCCAGGAATGGCTCAGCAAGGCGGAGATAATTAGGTGTCCGGCGCCACTTCCCGAAGGCTCGCCCGCCCCCACCATGGCCAAGATGCTTGACCGAGTACTCAGCAGGATGCCCTCAGGGAAAGACAAGGGGAGGGATGAAGAATCCGAACCCCACACGCTACGCATCCGAACCGAGGGAATTGCTACCTCCCCCAAGGAGGATAGTCGGGGAGGAGAGGTTAAGGTCTCCTCCCCGCGCGGGAAGAAGAGGGCCGCCTCCGAAGATTTGGAGGCGGACATGCCCAAATTAGGGAAAAAGACATCCCCAGGGGGCCTTGCCCCGACGGGCACCCTCACCGCACCATGCCCTCCAACGGTCCAGCCCTCCATCGAGCTGTAAGTCAATCTACGATCTGAAGGTACTGCGTTTCTCCTCGGTCAGTAACTAGGATTCAAATTTTTGCAGTCCGGTCAGCAACTCCTCTCAACAGGGTTCGTCTTCGGGGGACCTTCCTTAGAAGATGATGGAGAGCGAGACCCCACCCCCTTCTCCGACTCATGAAGCGGGCGACACCGAGGTGTCGTCACGGAGGAGTCCGGATCTGCCGAATCCGGCAGTCAATTCGTCAGCCGCCCTGCACCCGGAGCACTTGGCTACAATGGGGGTGATGGGAAGAGTCCGACGCGGTTTGATGTCCGGCCGGACGTACTGACGGGCTTGCTGGAGCGAGTTGCGCTCTCGGAGGAGCACCGCTCATTAATGAGCACGGTGCTTAAGAAGATTTCATCCGCTACGAGCGGTTTGAATGAAGCATTCACAAGCCTGCTCAGAGGCTTTGAGGTATGTAATGGAGAATCCATTATTTCTTTAATTGTGAGGCACGCGCTAGGTGTGCTCCATATAGATAGTAGCCCCTGAGGCTCTGGTTGCCCGCCTTAGGCGGCAAATGGGGGATCATAAACCAAAGATTTATGTTGTAAATATGTACAGGTACCTGTGGGTCCGGCCGCCGGCCCGTCCTTTTGAAGTTGCCGAACTGACGAGGGAAATTGGGTCGATTGATGCCGATATCACTCTGATGAATGAGCGGCAGGATAAATCACAAGGTATGTGTTCTGTCTTTCCATTGCATAGGAAAATATTAAGGTAGCACATATTAATGTAATATGTTTGGACTGCAGATGGTGCTGCTGCCGTGGAGGACCTGAGGGCGGAAATTGTTCTAGCAAAGGAACAAGCTCGGGTGAGCAATGCGGCTGCCCTAAAGGCGGCCGAGGAATTGAGAGCCGAACAGGCTGCTCATGCCGAAGCGAGGAAAAGATAGCCGAAATGGCTATCGAGTTAAAAAATGCCGCTGACCGGTATGAGCTCCTGAAGAAGGAACATGAGGATAAATCGGCTGACCTGAGCAAGGCACTTAATGCCACCAAGGAAATACGGACCGAGCTCAGGGGTGCGCGGGAGGACCTTCAACAGGTCGGTAAAATTGCGGCTGGGGGCTCCTATTTGCTGCGGACGAAGTTCTTCGATCCGAAGTACGCTCCCCTGGATCGACGCTGGAGCTCGCTGGACGCCTACGCGGACCTGGCGAAGAGTATGGCTAATGATGTGGAGTTCTTTAAAGATCAGGGTGAGAAGGAGGTGGAGAAGCTTTTTTGGTCGCAGTTCAATGCTCCCACTCGCCCGCTGCCGTTGAGTGATAAGATGGCTGCTGTGGCGGAGCTTCACAGGTTGTCCGGTCTTGCAATGCGGTCTGTAATAGACCATCTTTGGCCGAAGGGGCCTAGGCTGGACAGTTACTTTGGTTTGGTGCAACAGTTCCTTGGGATGCATAGAGGGTGCGCGGATGGCCCTTGCCCGCGATAAAGCGTATTGGACGGATATGGATGCTACTATGATAGCGTCCCAGGATCCGGTAGGGGGCCAACATCCGGCCTGGCACTACTTGGCGCAGGTCACAGAGGGTGCCCGCCTGATAGAGGCGCAGTGCCCGAAGAATCTCCTATTCGAGTGATGATTCAAATCATTGTAAAAACAATGTTTATTTTGATTGTAAGGCTATATTTATAATGGTTGTCTGAAAATATGATTGTGTCTGCTGTGCGGCCGTTTATATATATGTATATATAAATATGCAATCCGAAAGTTAGCAGTCGTTGGCTTCAGTCCCCACGCATACTATACGGGGGTGTTCGTGAAAAAATATGCTTAATCACTCTTGATCCAACATCTTGGTCCGTTAAGGAGGTGATCGCACGATGAACTAGGCAACCGGACTATATAGCTGTAATACTTTCGCTTAGCCATGGGATTCTAAAGTGGGGCTACTATGTAGCCCCTGGTACCTTCGCGTACATCCGAATACGGGCGCGTATGTACCTAGCCGGGAAATGGCCCTTCGTTAATGCGGAGGAATCCTAAAGATTCCGGTGAGTCGTCGAGTGGTTGACTAGTCTCTCACTGTATCATGACAGTCAGTTTTTGGCTTTCTCTAATGAGGTGCTCATCCGGAATAACCGGGGCACAATCGCAGTAGTTCTCCTTTGGCCACCTTAGCCGATAATAACGGAACGTAAGGCGGCAAACCCAGGAGCCAGGAAAACCCAACATATAACCAAAGACATGATTCGGAGCTGATGCATATAAGGCCAAACTCGTGACGCCGATCACTGCCGAAGGTATTCGGACTTTATAATAGATGATGGGCTCAAGAATGCCCATACATTATAAACCCTGTGTTTCCAGGTACGTGCGTTAATCTGTCGTGGCGAAATGCCAAAAACGGCAGTATCCTCTATGGGTATGGAACCCATGGGATGATGAAACAACAAGAGGAAATAGAAAAGGTTTACACAGGGGCTTAATCTAAAAAGAAACTTGTTGAACGGGGCCCTGCTGCACATCTGCGCCTTTATCTCCGTTGTGCCGCATCCTGGAATGGTATCGCGCGAACGTTGTCTGCAGAAAAGGGAATCTCATAGAAGAGTGCAACGTAAGTATGCGATGGATTGTAAAAATGTAAGATTTTGGCCTGCCAATAAGGTTGAGCCAAGTGTGGGGCTTTATTATTAGCCCCTGGTATCCATTATAGGATTACACATACGCTGCCCTGGTTTGATATGGGCTGCCAGACTCGTCTAACCGTGTCTGTGGTCTTAACGACCCGTCGTGTTTTTGTTTAGAGGCCGCTTAGAGTCCGGCCACTAGGGCCGTCGCATGTTCCTCTATGCGCAAAGAGCGCTCTGTTATTCCGCTAATGGTGATGACGCCGCGTGGACCGGGCATCTTGAGTGTAAGGTAGCCATAGTGCAGCAATGCGTTGAAGCGGGCGAAGGCCGCTCTTCCAAGCAATGTGTGGTAGCTGCTTGGGAAGGGTGCGATGATGAAGACTAGTTCTTCACTTCTAGAGTTTCCTGGAGAGCCGAATGTTAACTCCAGTATGACGGAGCCCCTGCTGTGGGCTTCAACGCCTGGTATCACCCCTTCAAAGGTGGTGTTGGTCTTGCTGATTCTGGATGAGTCTATCCCCATTCTGCGGACAGTGTCCTCATATATTAAATTGAGAGTGCTGCCGCCGTCCATGAGGACGTTTGTGAGGTGGTATCCGTCGATTATTGGGTCAAGCACCAAGGCATCTGATCCTTCGCACAGAATACTAGTTCAGCCGTTCAGGTGATCGAAAGTGGTCGGACAAGACATCCAGTAGTTAGGTGTGGGTATGATGGGCTCTATATCGTGTGTGTCTTTATAGGCGCGTCCGTGCCCCCTCATGGATATATGAGTCGCGTGGATCATGTTTACTGTTTTTACCTCTGGCAGGAATTTTTTCTGTCCCGCAGTGTTCGGCTGGCGAGGTTCATCCTCATCCTCACTTGGTGTTTCCCTTCCCTTGTGTTCGGCATTCAATTTGCCAGCCTGCTTGAAGACCCATCACTCTCTGTGCATGTGGTTTGCAGGTTTGTCAGGGGTGCCATGGATTTGGCACAATCTATCTAGGACTCTATTCAGTCCGGACGGTCCCTCTTTACTGCCTTTGGATGGCTTATTTTGCTGATTAGGTCGAGAGCCCCTGAATCCGGCATTAACCATTGTGTTATCTGGGCTCTCTTCCTTGTTTTGGCGTTTATTTTTATTACGCCATGGCTTCCCGCTGCCATCCCTTATTTCGGATGTGCTGGGGTCGCTGGTGCCTTTACGGGCGAGCCAGCTATCTTCTCCCGCGCAAAAGTGGGTCATAAGGCTTGTTAGGGCTGCCATTGTCCTTGGCTTTTCTTGGCCGAGGTGTCTGGCGAGCCACTCGTCACGGATGCTATGTTTGAGTACCGCTAAGGCTTCGGCATCCGGACAGTCAACAATTTGATTCTTCTTAGTGAGGAATCTGTTCCAAAGCTTGCGGGCGGACTCTCCGAGTTGTTGGATTATGTGACTTAAATCGTCAGCATCTGGAGGCCGGACATAAGTCCCTTGAAAATTGGCCCTAAAAGCGTCCTCTAGTTCCTCCCAGCTCCTGATTGAATTTTCGAGGAGGCTTTTCAACCAGTGCCGAGCTGGTCCCTTCAGTTTAAGGAGAAGGTATTTGATGGCGTGGAGGTCATCCCCACGAGCCATGTGTATGTGCAGGATAAAGCCCTCGATCCAGACCCCTGGGTCTGTCGTGCCGTCGTATGCCTCTATGTTCACAGGTTTAAAGCCCTGTGGGAATTCATGGTCCAGTACTTCATCAGTAAAGCACAGAGGGTGAGCAGTCCCTCTGTATCTGGATGCGCTATGGCATGCCGTCGGCTGTTGTTGTGTTCGGTGTTTATTACGAACTGGTGTTTGGTTGTCATAATTGTTTTGACAACCACAGTCCCCCGCCGGGGTGTGTCCCTTGGATCCGTAGATGGACCTAGCTGCGCCAGCTTTCTTATCCAGGTGCTCACGTAGATCGTGGGCGTCTTCGGTAGTTGATTTATTGCAGTTATGAAGTGGTACTCCTGGTCTCCTGGTCGTGTTATTCTTCGGTGGAACGGCCTCGTCGTCGAATTCTGGCAGTAGCTTGCATTTTGGGTAGCTCTTTGTATGGCGATCGTCGCCATATCTTTCTTCAGTGTCTAGCACTTTATTCCATCTGCAATTGAGCGTTTCCTGTGCGACTTTAAGCCGTTGCTTCTGCTTCTTCAGACTTCTTGCTGTGGCCATAAGCTTTCTATGGAGGTTCTCTCGTTCCACGCGTTCTTCCGGAACGATGAATGCGTCATCGTCCGGACTATCTTCTTGTTCTGGGCCGGTTTGATGAACTCGTCCCTCTGGATTGTTTTCTTCGGGCGTATGCTCGAACTATGTTCGGCGTGACCTGGTTCGTCCTGCTCCATCATTGGTTCTGTTTGGTCACTGTTGCCTTCGGGGCTGACCAGAGTATCCATCCTTCTGGCGCTCTTGCTGATATTTTTACTGTTGCTGGATTTGGAACGGCGTCTGCACCGTCGCTTTGGTCTTTGTCCAGGGGTTCTATCTTCCAGATTGTCACCGTCGTCTTCTTTGGGCGTATCCACCATGTATATGTCATGTGACGAGGCGAGAATCCGGTACCCCATAGATTCTGAGTCTTCTCCTGCATCGTCGTCCATACCATCGATGCCTTCGGAGTCGAAGTCAAGCACATTGGTTAAATCATCAACCGTGGCTATCAAGTGGGTGGTGGGTGGGTAACGAATTTCTTCGTCGCCTGCTTCCCACTAGAGCCGGACATAGTTCGGCCCGGAATTCTCTCTCAAAGAGAGAATTTTAAATGAGTTTAGTATGTCGCCAAAAGGCGAGTGCTGAAAGATGTCTGCTGCAGTGAACTCCATTACCGGAGCCCAGCCAGGCTCGGCGGACTCGGGGACGCACGGACTGGAGCCTACAACCGGATATGAGTCCGGGGGCCCGGAGTCATAGGCTTCCCCAGAGGGGGGCCTGTGTTCGGCCCCATCGCCGATGAGGGTACAGCCTGCGGGGCGGGGTCCAGCCCTCCGTCCTTAGGCAACGCATCTTGCCCCGGATTTAGACCCGAGGCTTCTGCCGGGGTAATATCCCGAGCATCGCCTGACGGCAGGTCTAAGCCATGCCCATCATAATTATCCGGCGCTCCTGACATGATCTGTTCTAGATGACCAAGCGGATCGGTCCGCGGTGTGAAGCCGCCGAACACGAAGATCTGTCCGGGGAGGAAAGTCTCACCCTGGGCAGCGTCGTTGATGATGATTGAAGGAGCCATCGAGCCCTGTCGCGACGACACAGAGGAACTCTCAATGAAAGCACCAATGTCGGTGTCAAAACCGGCGGATCTCGGGTAGGGGGTCCCGATCTATGCGTCAAGGCTGATGGTAACAGGAAGCAAGGGACACAGATGTTTACCCAGGTTCGGGCCCTCTCGATGGAGATAAGACCCTACTTCCTGCTTGATTAATATTGATGATATGGGTAGTACTAGAGTAGATCTACCACGAGATCGTAGAGGCTAAACCCTAAGAGCTAGCCTATGATGGTATGATTGTAAATGTGATCGGCCTTCTAAGGACCAACCTCTCCGGTTTATATAGACACAGGAGAGGACTAGTGTCGTGGGGAACGAGCACCTATGGGGCAGGGGGCCCCTTCTTGTCCGGCAAGGGAGCGGAGGGCGCACGCAGAGCGGATCGAGGCGAGAGCACGTGGGGGGTTTTACCCAGCTTCGGAGCTCTCCGGAGAGATAAAACTCCTACTAATGCTTTGTGTTTGTATTCTGTTCTTGCTCGAGAGCGTATGTGGGTTGAGGTGTCGAATGAGCCGAACCCCAAAGCTGCGGAACCAAAACACCGAACCGAACCCCTTCTACGTGCGCATGGGCCTCCCTTTTATAGTCTAAAGGGGTCACCGACAGGTGGCGGCGTAGAAAGAGGGGTAAAAAGGTAAAAACGCAGGTTGGTACAACTACTACCAACAGTGCCCCCTACCTAACTCTGACGGCATGGGACAAGGGCATTTAATGCCCGTCCGGTCGCCCCAACAGTGCAAGGAAGCGACCGTTTGGGGCGCCACCGATCGCCACGATGGCTTCCTTGTCAGCTCCGCTTGCCACCTCGCACCGCATGGCTACACAGCGCCTCGCCACGTGCTCCTGGGATAGTCCTGGGATGACACGTCGTTGGATGCGCTGGAGCTCAGGTGCATAGTGGCAGCCTTGCCGCGGCAAATGCCTTGCCGCAGCCCTTATCTTGTCGCACCAGCAAGCTTGCCGCCCGCCAGGCCTTGCCGGGACGCGCGGGGCGTTGCGGCAAGATTCTTGAATTGCCTTAGTTGGCCTTCCCGGCAAGCTCCTCTTGCCAGGGCCTTTGTCCTTCCCGGCAAGCTCCTCTTGCCGGGGCCTTGTCCTTCCCGGCAAGCTCCTCTTGCCGGGGCCTTGTCTTCTTAGTTAACACTTTGTTCTTGAATGGCAGTAAATAGGAATAGCGGAGGATCTTGGCGGACGCCCGGCAAGCCTTGCCGCGGGACACTGCGACTGTCCGTGCCCAAGTTCGGGGTACTAAGGTACCCCCTACTTTAGTACACCGACAACTAGGGTTTACATGGAGTCGGTTACAAGGAAGGAAATATAATATCCGGATCGCCAAGCTTGCCTTCCATGCCAAGGAAAGTCCCATCCGGACACAGGTCGAAGTCTTGAGTCTTGTATCTTCACACTTCAATAGTCCGGACGTTGTACATAGTCCGGCTGTCCGGGTACCCCCTAATCTAGGACTCCCTCACACACCTCAATAAACAATTGCATGCATTCTAGAGTAGGAGAAACGATTGTCTAGTCATCTACTTCTTGTGACGCCCCCGCCACTGCTCTGTGGCTCGATCCCTCGGCTGGGGCATGAACAAGACACTTCCTCATGTCAATGATCCGCCTGTACATCTCGTAGCTTGTGTACGCGTCCTTGGCCACATACTTGATGTGTTATTCATCCAGTCTCTTGTGCGAAACACTGTGCCAAGCGTCCTTGTCCTTCTTGCTCTCATCCTTCATCTTCATGTAGTAGGGGTCGATGATGGCCGAGGCGAGGTCAACCAGGGAGTTCAGTTTGTTCTTGTTGCTGCCCCAGACCTTGTAGTGGTCCTGGATGTTGACAAGATCCTGGCATTTCATGCCTGAAACCTTGAGCGCTTTTAGATCGTTGGTGATGTTCACCCAAGCGAAATTGTAGTCGGAGCTTTTGATAAACCTGGAGAAATGCTCACAAGGCCTTGTGGCCAGGTGGTAGTGGTAGACGCGGACGTCATGTCGCACGCACAACTGGGCGACGGCAACCTTCTGATCATGCTCGGCACAACCGATGGTGTACTCGAGGTCGAAGCCAACCACTTTGTACTTGTCCTCGGCAAAGAACTGCTCCATAGTTTGGATGGAGCTCTCCACCGATACCGGATCGTTCATGTACACCACCGAGAGGGTCTTCCCCCTCACGTGGGTGTCCACTACGTGATGCATGGTGAACTGCCCGCCGTTGTCGTTGGCGGCCGCTAGGAGCGCCATTGGAGCCATGTGGATCGCCATTGGAACCGTTGGATGTCCTCTCTGTATGTGTTGTCGTGGAGGTCCTTATTGTGTCGTGTGACACGAGAGATGAAGGTAAATGGCCACAAGAATAAATGGGGTCGGGCGGCCTGGATTCTCGGCGTGTCCGCATGGCAGTTTATGCATCGGGTAACTGCATTGTCGAGCCGCGCCCGGCGCAACCGCATACATACAAACGTGCATGATCATGCGCCGGCCCCAAACACTGGCAGCACACCTGGAGGGACGAGGGCAGAGCACCCGGAGGGACGCGACAGCAGAGCACGCGCGGCGGGACAGCAGCAGAGCACGCCGCGGCCGCCTCAGCCGCAAGCAACCACAAGCATAGAGCAGTTGAACACGCATGAAATGGTCGCCTACAAGCCGGTCGACACTTGCGTCGCTGCGTAGAGAGCAGACATGTGCTACTACCTCTGTCTTGGTCTATAGTCCCCTTCATATTGTGTGCCATACTTTGCCCTCAAATTTAACCAAAAAAATGTTAATGCATGTTATAAAAATTATATAATTGGAAACTATGTTCAAATATGAATCCAACTATATAATCTTTGGCGGCATGCATTCGTATTTTATTAGTTAAATCCTACTTATAAACTAGGACGGTGTATAGTAGGTAATTCAATCGCAAACTTTTTTATATTAACCGTATGTGTACGTGGCCTTTTGTCCTCCTCTCGCACGTCTTGTCACCCCGCTGCCATAGACGGCTTACAGCGCAAGCTTGCGCAGCGCGCGGGAGCGTTCTTTTGGCCAAACGGTGGCGCCAATGAACCGTCGGTGAGCCTATTCCCGCGCAAGCTTCCCTCCCGACTGGGTGAAACCCCCCAAAATCCCAATGCTTACCGGCCTGCTACAAAACCCCTCACGACCGGCGAGTCCTGCGTCGAATTTTCCCTCCCTGTAGCTTATCTCATCTGCTTCTCCCACAATCGCCAATGGCACCGGTCCGTCGTGGTCACTCAGCCACTCTGCCGTCATCAGACGACAGCTCCAGCTAGGAGGCTACACCGCAGCGGCGGCGCAGTCCCCGGCGTAGTGTAGTGCATGTGGCATCCATGTTCGGTTTGCGCGGAACACCCACCACACGCTCCGCTGCCGGTGCCCGTCGGCAGTTGTTGCCGGCCGCCGTTACCACCACACCACCATCGAAAGCCAGGGCCATCGCCCGCTCTGCCGCCGCGGCCCGAAGGCGAGATGTGGCCGTCGTGGTCGCCACCCCACTACTGGCCATCATGGCCATCACCCGCTCCGCCAACGCGGCCCGAAGACGGGAGGTGGTGGTCGTGGCCACCACCCCATCGTCGGCCGCTGTCGTCGCCAGCCCACCGTCGACCATCGAGGTCATCACCCGCTCCGCCACCACCGCCCGAAGGCGCGAGGCGGAGGTGGATGCCGGCACGTGCGTCAGCGACCTTGCGTGCTACACCGAGTTCCTGCGGGAGGAGGAGGAACGCTTCATCGAGCACGCAAAGAGCCTTACCGCCACCATGGCGCGGCACACGCCGCCTCAGAGGCGAGGAATCAAGAGATCTATGAGGAGAACCACTTCTTCGAGAGGGATTGTCTGGAGCGGCAGTGGGCGTTCAAGCTGGCGAGCGTCGCCGAACATGCAGTAGCGTGATACATCTCCAACGTATCTATAATTTTTGATTGCTCCATGCTATTATATTACCCGTTTTGGATGTTTATAGGCTTTAATTTACACTTTTATATCATTTTTGGGACTAACCTACTAACCGGAGGCCCAGCCTGTTTTTTGCCTATTTCAGTATTTTGAATAAAAGGAATATAAAACGGAGTCCAAACGGAATGAAACCTTCGGGGGCGATCTTTTTGGAACAAACGCCATCCAGGAGACTTGGAGTGGACGTCAAGAAGCAGCCGAGGCGGCCACGAGGCAGGAGGGCGCCCTAGGGGGGTGGGCGCGCCCCCACCCTCGTGGGCCCCTCGTGGCTCCCCTGACCGACCTCCTTCCCCTATATATACCGCCATACCCTAAAAACATCGAGGAGCACCACAAAACCCTATTTCCACCGCTGCAACCTTCTGTATCCGCGAGACCCATCTTGGAGCCTTCGTCGGTGCTCCGCCGGAGGGGGAATCGACCACGGAGGGCTTCTACATCAACACCATAGCCTCTCCGATGAGTTGTGAGTAGTTTACCACAGACCTTCGGGTCCATAGTTATTAGCTATACGGCTTATTCTCTCTCTTTGATTCTCAATACAATGTCCTCCTTGATCTTCTTGGAGATCTATTCGATGTAACTCTTTTTGCGGTGTATTTGTCGAGATCCGATGAATTGTGGGTTTATGGTCAAGTTGATCTATGAGAAATATTTGAATCTCCTCTGAATTTTTTTATGTATGATTGGTTATATTTGCAAGTCTCTTCGAATTATCAGCTTGGTTTGGCCTACTAGATTGATCTTTCTTGCAATGGGAGAAGTGCTTAGCTTTGGGTTCAATCTTGCGGTGTCCTTTCCCAGTGACAGCAGGGGCAGCAAGGCACGTATTGTATTGTTGCCATTGAGGATAAAAAGATGGGGTTTATATCATATTGCTTGAGTTTATCCCTCTACATCATGTCATCCTGTTTAATGTGTTACTCTGTTCTTATGAACTTAATACTCTAGATGCATGCTGGATAGCGGTCGATGTGTGGAATAATAGTAGTAGATGCAGAATCGTTTCGATCTACTTGTCGCGGACGTGATGCCTATATACATGATCATGCCTAGATAATCTCATAACTATGCCCTTTTATATCAATTGCTCGACAGTAATTTGTTCACCCACCGTAATACTTATGCTATCTTGAGAGAAGCCACTAGTGAAACCTATGGCCCCGGGGTCTATTTTCTATCATATAAGTTTCCAATCTACTTTATTTTGCAATCTTTACTTTTCAATCTATATCATAAAAATAGTAAAAATATTTATCTTATCTTATTATCTCTATCAGATCTCACTTTCGCAAGTGGCCGTGAAGGGATTGACAACCCCTTTATCGCGTTGGTTGAGAGGTTCTTGTTTGTTTGTGCAGGTACGAGGGACTTGTGAGGAGCCTCCTACTGGATTGATACCTTGGTTCTCAGAAACTGAGGGAAATACTTACGCTACTTTGCTGCATCACCCTTTCCTCTTCAAGGGAAAACCAACGCAGTGCTCAAGAGGTAGCAAGAAGGATTTTTGGCGCCGTTGCCGGGGAGGTCTTCGCTCAAGTTAAGACATACCAAGTACCTATCACAAACTCATCTCCCTCGCATTACATTATTTGCCATTTGCCTCTCATTTTCCTCTCCCCCACTTCACCTTTGTCGTTTTATTCGCCCTCTTTTTACCGTTTGCCTTCCCGTTGCCATGGCCGAATCGAAAAGAACTAAGGGTTCTTTCCAGGGTCTTAGTACCTTGGACAGTCCCTCTATCCTCTCTAAGCTCATAAATAATGATGCTATGGAAAGACCTACTGGGGTTACCAATGAAAGTTTGAACAGTTTTGATGAAGATGACTCTGGAATTTTTCGTTATTTACTTGATGAGTCTTTAAAAGATGCTTGGGATAGGTTATTAAGGATTCGGGCTAGCTATGTGCCACAATATCAAATTGAGATATACTTAAAAAGCTTTTATGTTGGCTTGCCCACTTCTTTCAAGCATGTCCTAGATTCTATTTTTGAAGGAGATTTTCTTGAAGGGGATGCTATAGATACTTATGAAAAAATGAAAAATATATTTGGGCACCCCATGAATGATAAGGTTGAATCCACCACTCTCTTATGCTTTTATCAACATGAAATTACCAAAGAGATGAAGGCTAGCTTAGATGCAAATTTCCGTAACGTGCTTAATCTTTCTTCCTCCATTAATGGCAATGTGCTTTCCCAAAATATAAGGATGAATGCTATAGAAAGGAATTTTTCTTTTTCTTTCCCAATACCAAAGATGGCAATACTTAGATCTATTCTCGCTTTTATGCCTAGCTAGGGGCGTTAAATGATAGCGCTTGTTGGGAGGCAACCCAATTTCATTTTTGTTCCTTGCTTTTTTGCTTCTGTTTAGTAATAAATAAATCATCTAGCTTCTGTTTAGATGTGGTTTTATGTTTTATTTAGTGTTTGTGCCAAGTAGAACCTATAGGATAACCTACGGTGATAGTTAATTTGATTCTGCTGAAAAACAGAAACTTTCATGCGCACAAGAATAATTTTAATAAATCACAGAGACGTGCTTTTGAGTTGATTATTTTTGAAGTAGATAAATAAACAAAATTCCCAGGACTTCCTATTTTGGTAGGATTTTTACGGTTCCAGAAGTATTCGGAAGTTACAGATTGCTACAGATTGTTCTGTTTTTGACAGATTCTGTTTTTCATGTGTTGTTTGCTTATTTTGATGAATCTATGGCTAGTATCGGGGGGGTATGAACCATAGAGAAGTTGGAATACAATAGGTTTAACACCAATATAAATAAATAATGAGTTCATTACAGTACCTTAAGTGGTGGTTTTTCTTTCTTGCACTAACGGAGCTTATGAGATTTCCTGTTGAGTTTTGTGTGGTGAAGTTTTCAAGTTTTGGGTAAAGATTTGATGGACTATGGAATAAGGAATGGCAAGAAGCTAATCTTGGGGATGCCCATGGCATCCCAAGATAATTCAAGGACAACCAAAAGCCTAAGCTTGGGGATGCCCTGGAAGGCATCCCCTCTTTCGTCTTCGTCTATCGGTAACTTTACTTGGAGCTGTATTTTTATTCACCACATGATATGTGTTTTGCTTGGAGCATCTTGTATGATATGAGTATTTGCTTTTTAGTTTACCACAATCATCCTTGCTGTACACACCTTTTGGGAGAAACACGGCATGATTCGGAATTTATTAGAATACTTCATGTGCTTCACTTATATCTTTTGAGCTAGATAATTTTGCTCTAGTGCTTCACTTATATATTTTTAGAGCACGGCGGTGGTTTTATTTTGTAGAAATTATTAATCTCTCATGCTTCACTTATATTATTTTGAGAGTCTTTTAGAACAGCATGGTATTTGTTGTGGTTATAAAATTGGTCCTGGAATGATGGGCATCCAAGTTGGGTATCATAAAAACTATCATAGGAAGTGAATTGGATGCTATGATCAATTTGATGCTTGATAATTGTTTTGAGATATAGAGGTGGTGATATTAGAGTCATGCTAGTTGGGTAATTATGAAATTGAGAAATAGTTGTGTTGAAGTTAGCAAGTCCCGTAGCATGCACGTATCGTAAAAGTTGTGTAACAAATTTGTTGCATGGGGTGCTCCTTTGATTGCCTTCCTTATGTGTGGAGGTCGGGGGCGCATGATGGTCAACTCCTACCAACCTCCCCACTAGGAGCATGCGTACTAGTACTTTTCTTCGAGGGCTAATAAAACTTTTGCAATAAGTATATGAGTTCTTTATGACTAATGTGAGTCCATGGATTATACTCACTCTTACCCTTCCATCATTGCTAGCCTCTTCGGTACCGTGCATTGCCCTTTCTCACCTTGAGAGTTGGTGCAAACTTCTCCGGTGCATCCAAACCCCGTGATACGATACGCTCTATCACACATAAACCTCCTTATATAGCCACCAAACCTACCTATTATGGCATTTCCATAGCCATTCCGAGATATATTGCCATGTAACTTTCCACCGTTCCGTTCATCATGACACGTTTCATCATTGTCATATTGCTTTTGCATGATCATGTAGTTGACATCGTATTTGTGGCAAAGCCACCTTCATAATTTCCATACATGTAGCTCTTGATTCATTGCATATCCCGGTACACCGCCGGAGGCATTCTTATAGAGTCATATTTTGTTCTAGTATCGAGTTGTAATTCATGAGTTGTAAATAAATAGAAGTGTGATGATCATCATTATTAGAGCATTGTCCCTATAAAAAAGGACAAAAAGGCCAAAAAAAGAAAGGCCAAATAGAAAAAGAAAGGCCCCAAAAAAAAGAAAATAAAAAGGGGACAATGTTACTATATTTTTCCACACTTGTGCTTCAAAGTAGCACCATGTTCTTCATATAGAGAGTCTCCTATGTTGTCACTTTCATATACTAGTGGGAATTTTTCATTATAGAACTTGGCTTGTATATTCCAACGATGGGCTTCCTCAAAATGCGATAGGTCTTCGTGAGCAAGCAAGTTGGATGCACACCCACTTAGTTTCTTTTGTTGAGCTTACATACATTTATAGCTCTAGTGCATCCATTGCATCACAATCCCTACTCCTCATGTTGACATCAATTGATGGGCATCTCCATAGCCCATTGATTAGCCTCGTGAATGTGAGACTTTCTTCTTTTTTGTCTTCTCCACACAACCTCCATCATCATATTCTATTCCACCCATAGTGCTATATCCATGGCTTACGCTCATGTATTGTGTGAGAGTTGAAAAAATCTGAAGCGCGTTAAAAAGTATGAACCAATTGCTTGGCTGAAACCGGGGTTGTGCATGATGAGAGTATTTTGTGTGATAAAAATGAAACATAGCCTAACTACAGGGATAAACTTTCTTTAGACATGTTATTTTGAGAAGACATGATTGCTTTATTAGTATGCTTAAAGTATTATTACTTTTATGTCAATACGAACTTTTATTTTGAATCATTTGGATCTGAACATTCATGCCATAATAAAGAAAATTACATTGAGAAATATGCTAGGTATCATTCCACATCAAAAATTCTCTTTTTATCATTAACCTACTCGAGGACGAGCAAGAATTAAGCTTGGGGATGCTTGATACGTCTCCAACGTATCTATAATTTTTGATTGCTCCATGCTATTATATTGCCCGTTTTGGATGTTTATAGGCTTTACTTTACACTTTTATATCATTTTTGGGACTAACCTACTAACCGGAGGCCCAGCCCGAATTGCTGTTTTTTTGCCTATTTCAGTATTTCGAAGAAAAGGAATATCAATCCCAGTCCAAATGGAATGAAATCTTCGGGAGTGATCTTTTTGGAACAAACGCAATCCGGAAGACTTGGAGTGGATGTCAAGAAGCAGCCAAGGCAGCCACAAGGCAGGAGGGCACTCCCCCACCCTTGTGGGGCCCTCGTGGCTCCCCTGACCGACCTCATTCGCCTATATATACCTCCATACCCTGAAAACATCGAGGAGCACCACGAAACCCTATTTCCACCACCGCAACCTTCTGTATCCGCGAGATCCCATCTTGGAGACTTTGCCGGCACTCTGTCGGAGGGGGAATCGACCACGGAGGGCTTCTACATCAACACCATAGCCTCTCCGATGAGTTGTGAGTACTTTACCACAGACCTTCAGGTCCATAGTTACTAGCTAGATGGCTTCTTCTCTCTCTTTGATTCTCAATACAATGTTCTCATTGATCTTCTTGGAGATCTATTCGATGTAACTCTTTTTGCGGTGTGTTTGTCAAGATCCGATGAATCATGGGTTTATGATCAAGTTTATCTATGAGAAATATTTGAATCTCCTCTGAATTCTTTTATGTATGATTGGTTATCTTTGCAAGTCTCTTCGAATTATCAGTTTGGTTTGGCCTACTAGATTGATCTTTCTTGCAATGGGAGAAGTGCTTAGCTTTGGGTTCAATCTTGCGGTGTCCTTTCCCAGTGACAGCAGGGGCGGCAAGGCATTTATTGTATTGTTGCCATCGAGGATAAAAAGATGAGGTTTATATCATATTGCTTGAGTTTATCCCTCTACATCATGTCATCTTGCTTAATGAGTTACTCTTTCTTATGAACTTAATAATCTAGATGCATGCTGGATAGCGGTCGATGTGTGGAGTAATAGTAGTAGATGCAGAATCGTTTCGATCTACTTGTCACGGACGTGATGCCTATATACATGATCATGCCTAGATAATCTCATAACTATGCACTTTTCTATCAATTGCTCGACAGTAATTTGTTCACCCACCGTAATACTTATGTTATCTTGAGAGAAGCCACTAGTGAAACCTATGGCCCCCGGGTCTATTTTCTATCATATAAGTTTCCAATCTACTTTATTTTGCAATCTTTACTTTTCAATCTATATCATAAAAACACCAAAAATATTTATCTTATCTTATTATCTCTATCAGATCTCACTTTCACAAGTGGCCGTGAAGGGATTGACAACCCCTTTATCGCGTTGGTTGCGAGGTTCTTATTTGTTTGTGTAGGTACGACCGTACGAGGGACTTGTGAGGAGCCTCCTACTGGATTTATACCTTGGTTCTCAAAAACCAAGGGAAATACTTACTTTACTTTGCTACATCACCCTTTCCTCTTCAAGGGAAAACCAACGCAATGCTCAAGAGGTAGCACAGCGGCAGGCACCATATTGCATTTGTCCAGCTCGTCGGTAGGCTCCTCCTCCTCTGCCTCTTACTGAGCACTCTCGATAGAGGAGATGCTGCTGGAAGTAGTACAAAGCCCCTCCGTAGTAGTAGTAGCATTTAGGGGCTATTTTGTTCAGTTCATCTAACTATAGATGTGGTGGAACTGTACAGCGTACTTAAAATTAGCTAGTATATAAAGTAGAACTAGCTATTTCAGTACGGGTTGGCAACAATTGAGGAAAAGTTTGGTTGTTTCAGCTGTCGAGTTGAACTGTTTGTATAAATTAAGCACAGTTGCTTAATCTATGAATGAAATCTATGCTTAATTACTGAATCTTAGTTGCAAAAATTAGTAGTGCTAGTGATTTTTAGCTGCATATTTTGACAAATCGCAGTGTTACAAGGTTGACAAATGGCAACGTTACTAGATCAACAAATGTCAATCTTTCAAGTTTGACAAATGGCAACATACCCAATATGACAGATGCAAATCTTACCAAATTGTTTGTAAGTGGTTGCACACGGGTCATCCAAAACAACTGTTTGCGTTGAAGAGATGCACAAATCCTGCTCTCGCTTTGCATACTGGTGTTCTATCTAAAATGTTTGCGATCAAGAGCTACACAAATCCTGCTCGGCACATTTTCCCTTGGCTTCCTGGGGAAGCTGTCGGTTTGCATACGGGTGTTCTAACTAAAATATTTGCGATCGAGATACAATATTAAACCCAAGAAAAAATATTTCCAGTGGTGGCAGAGGCGGCGTGCCGCGCCGTCCTTGTCATTGTCGTCCTCCGGGGCGCCATTGTTGAAGTCTTCAAGGCAGCACAGAATGTTCTTCACTTGTAAATCAAACATCATGTTGTAGCGCGATCGACAAGCAGGGCGCGGGAGGACGGCAGCTGGCGGCGCATAGAGGTAGCGGTTGACGGCGGTGTCCCATGCCGCTGAGGTGGCACGTGCACGGGAACGGGCGCGGCAGGTGCAGCCAAACGCACGGGGACCGGCGCCACGGTGGGTGGAGGGGCGCGCACGGGCACGGGCACGTGCGCTGGCGCTAGCGCTGGCATGTACATGAGCTCGCGCAGGTCCGCAGAGACCTCGGTGGCGCCCGCTGCTTCCAGCTCTGCGATAGTGCTCGGCGACTAGCCCGTCAATGCTACGGGGATGGTCTCTGGCACAGGCGCGGGGATGGGAGCTGGGACGGGAGCAGGGGCAGCAACAGTCGCGGCCAGCTCATTCTGGGCCATGTCCATGAGGCCCCATTCCTCCTTATTTTCTATCTCCTCCGTCTCGGAGTCGACTTCACCAAACTTGAAGACTAGTGGCAGATAATCCTTCTGCGCCATGGCATTATTGGAGGTCTGCGGGAGGGAGGGGAATGGGAGGTGAACAGTAAGGCCGCCCGTATTAAGCAGCGGCTCGGGCATCATTAATGGAGAGGAAGGGGCGGCCATGGAAGTCAAAGGGCTCAATTCCCAGTGAGCCTGCACAGCGTACAGCTCGCACGCTTCCCGGTGATCCTACGCATTGGAGGATAGCTTGCACGCCTCTCGGTCAGCCTGTGCACTGGACTGCACTTGCACACCTCCCGTTCAGTCAAGCAGTTGTCCGCACGGCACCTCCTGTAGCCATTAAAACCAAGACACGTGGCATCACGTGAATGGTTAACATAACGCACACGATTTGAATTATACAAACGTTTGAGATGTTAGAGTGGCAGCTATTTGTTTCAAAATGCCTTTGTTGGCTGTTATTCGAGTGCTTCTTCTCTCAAAATGGACACGAAAAATACCACAACATGTCGGGTGCCACTCCATGATAGCATGCCAAGTTTCATGAATTTCAGATGAGTTTTGGATTTCCTAGAATTTAAAAACAAAGTATCTCAATGTTTTTCTGACAATCAACAGTGCCCTGGTGTTTGAAATTTATTTCCATTTCTTGCATGGGACCTAAGCATGCTCCCAAGGACAAAGATTTGATTTTTCAACCAATGTATATGCACTGGAGCATGTGCATGTAGTTCAAATTTGAATTATGCACATAAAATGCCTAGAAAACCCAACTAATGTATAAAAATGTCCAAACGAACCCCGAAAAATTGCAAAATTTAACACAACACTCCTGTTGTTCTATGTTGACACTAGAAAAAATTTGAAAGCAATAAGAGGTAGCGGATATCATTTCGTCCCCGAAGGTGGGACGTTCCCTACCGAAACCATCAGGCTTGTTGTGAGAAGCTCTGGTTTGTGAGAAGCTTATACCCAAACCTACCCCAAATGGGACAAAAAAATTACCACGGCATGTTGATGCCGCTCCATGATAGCGTGCCAAGTTTCATGAATTTCAGACGAGTTTTGGATTTACTAGAATTTAAAAACCAGGAATCTCAATGTTTGCGGCCGAGTGACGGTGGCAGGGTGTTTGACATTCATTCCCATTTCTTGCATGGGACCTAAGCATGCAACCAAGGACACAGATTTGAATTTTCAACCAATTTATATGCATTAGAGCATGTGCATGTAGTTCAAATTCGAAATATGCACATAAATGCATCAAAAACTCAATTAATGCATAAAAATGTCCAAACGAACCCCGAAAAATCCCAAAAATTGACACAACACGCCTGTTGTTCTATGTTGACACTAGAATTTTTTTAAAGCAATAAGAGGCGGCTGATATCATTTCGTCCCCAAAGGTGGGACGTTCCCTACCGAAACCATCAGGCTTATTGTGAGAAGCTCTAGTTTGTGACAAGCTTATACCCATACCTACCCCAAATAGGACTAAAAATTTACCACGGCATGTTGATGCCACTCCATGATAGCATGCCAAGTTTCATGGATTTCAGATGAGTTTTGGATTGACAAGAATTTAAAAACCAGGAATATCAATGTTTGCGGCTGAGTGACGGTGGCAGGGTGTTTGACATTCATTCCCATTTCTTGCATGGGACCTAAGCATGAAACCAAGGACACATATTTGAATTTTCAACCAATTTATATGCATTAGAGCATGTGCATGTAGTTCAAATTTGAATTATGCACATGAATGCATTGAAAACTCAATTAATGCATAAAAATGTCCAAATGAACCCCGAAAAATCCCAAAAATTGGCACAATACTCCTGTTGTTCTATGTTGACACTAGAAAAAAATGAAAGCAATAAGAGGCAGCGGACATCGTTTCGTCCCCAAAGGTGGGATGTTCCCTACCAAAACCATCAAGCTTGTTGTGAGAACCTTTGGTTTGTGAGAAACACATCCCCAAACCTGCCCCAAATGGGACAAAAATTTACCTTGACATGTTGATGCCGCTCCATGATAGCATGCCAAGTTTCATGGATTTTAGACGAGTTTTGGATTTACTAGAATTTAAAAACCAGGAATCTCAATGTTTGCAGCCGAGTGATGGTGGCAGGGTGTTTGACATTCATTCCCATTTCTTGGATGGGACCTAAGCATGCAACCAAGGACACATATTTGAATTTTCAACCAATTTATATGCATTAGAGCATCTGCATGTAGTTCAAATTTGAATTGTGCTCGTCAATGCATTGAAACGCAATTAATGCATAAAAATGTCAAAACGAACCCCGAAAAATCCCAAAAATTGACACAACACTCCTGTTGTTCTATGTTGACACGAGAATTTTTTTGAAAGTAATAAGAGGCAATGGATATTGTTTCGTCCCCAAAGGTGGGACATTCCCTACCGAAACCATGAGGCTTGTTGTGAGAACCTCTGGTTTGTGAGAATCATATCCCCAAACCTGCCCCAAATGGGATAAAAAATTTACCACGGCATGTTGATGCCGCTCCATGATAGCATGCCAAGTTTCATGAATTTCAGATGAGTTTTGTATTTACTAGAATTTAAAAACCAGGTATCTCAATGTTTGTGGTCGAGTGACGTTGGATGGTGTTTGACATTCATTCACATTTCTTGCATGAGACCTAAGCATGCAATCAAGGAAACATATTTAAATTTTCAACTAATTTATATGCATTAGAGCATGTGCTTGTAGTTCAAATTTGAATTATGCACGTGAATGCATAGAAAACTCAGTTAATGTATAAAAATGTCCAAGCGAACCCAAAAAAATCCCAAAAATTGACACACCACTCGTGTTGTTATATGTTGACACGAGAAACATTTTGAAAGTAAGAAGAGGCAACATATATCGTTTCGCCCCCAAGGTGGCACGTACCCTACTGAAACAATCAAGCTTTTTGTGAGAGAAGCTCTGGTTTGCGAGAAGCTTATACCCACACGTGCCCCAAATGGGACCATATTTTTACCACGGCATGTCGCTGCCGTTCCATGATATCATGTCAAGTTTCATGAATTCAGACGATTTTTTGATTTACTAGAATGTTAAAAGCATGTATCTCAATGTTAGCAGCTGAGCGACAGTGCCAAGGTGTTTGGCATTCATTCTCATTTCTTGCATGTGACCTAAGCTTGCAACCAAGGACAAACATTTGATTTTGCAACCCGTTTTTATGGACTGGAGCGTGTGCTTCAATTTTGAATTGTGCACCTGAGATGGCTAGAAAACCAATTTAATGTATAAAATTTCCAAACGAACCCTGAACAATTCCAATTTTTTTACGACACACATATAGTTGCATGTTCACTGCAGATAAAAGGTCTAGCAATTCAGAAACCGTCCATTGTCGTTGTGACCCCATTATGTAATTCAAATCAAAATCAAAAATCAAGTAGATCCCACATAGTTTATTATAACCAACCATGTGAGATGCAGTACAAAATTTCCTGGAGCACTGCCGGTGTATAGTACACCTATGGCTTACGCGAGAAGGTGCGTCGGCTACAGTCCACAGCCGGCGTGTCAAGCACACTAGCTCGCTCCCCAAATATCATTTCACTGTTCAATTGTCATCGGTGAAAGATGGGGACATGGACCCGCTCGTGAGGGCAACTTCGGCGGCCCACTCCGACGAGAGCGCGGCCGTAGCCGCCATGCGCATGCTAACAAGGTGCATGAGCACGGCCGCAATCTGCGACCGGGCGGCCAAGGCAGCCCAAACGACCGATGTTGCTTCTGAGGTGGCGGCAGCAACATCTGCCTCGGGGATAGCAGCTGGCGAGAGCGGCACAGCAGCTATCCTTCCACAGTGGCAGCCTTAGCCCTGATGGAGGCCGCCCACGACCATGTCAAGGCCGCCCACGCCCAGCTCGTGGCGCTCACCGCACAAATCGAATGAAGCTTCTCCAACAACTGTCGGCAACCCACGGCCGAAGAGTTGGCAATCGCCGAGAGCGTTCGAGCGGCCGTCCGTTCCTCCGCCACATACCTTGCGACGCCCGTCCAAGCCCAGATCGCGGCCGCCCACGCCCAGCTCATGGCGGCCTTTTCCAAAGAGATGGCAGATGCGGATGGTGAGATGCTTGCCGAATATGGTGCAATGGATGCCATGGAGCTCCTTCCCCAGGAGATCGTCGGGCGCGAGCTGGACATGGAGGAGGCGGCGGAGATCGACGAGCACCAGCCGTAGTAGTACTCTTTGTTTTGTTTAATTAAGAGCGCCAATCTTTAATTTTTTAGAGTAATGCTTAGGACAGCTAGCTCTGTTTAATTGCTGAACTTGCTCGATTAAGAAGTGTAGGTATGCTGTAGTCTCCTTTGTGTAACCAAATTATGCAATGACGTGGATGAGCACTGTAACCAGGGAAATTGGAACCAAAATTTTTGACGTTCAAACTCATCACACATGGGTTAAGCTATCTGAATCGTTTGTGATGTTCACATATCGTACACATTTCTGAATAAGGGACCGTGTATGATGACACTTTGCGCGCTAGTTTTTTCGCTGAAGCGATTCCAAATTTTCGGCTTCCACGGAAATATCTACCTTCCCGCCCCCTCCCCCTTACCAAAAGCCACCTTTCCCCTGTTTCCGCCTTCCTTTCCAAGTTGAAACCTTCACTCCTTGCTTGCAGCGCCGCCCCCCTCGCCGGCGACCCTCCTTCACGCTGCTCGGCCTTGCATATCCAGGCAGGTAATCCACACCCGACCCCCATCCTCCTCCTCCTTCCACATCCCACATGCCCTGACCGCCGGTGCGAGCGCGACACCTTCCACCCAAATCACTGACCCCTCCACCAAATAAGCGCCGCCCTAAGCCATGGTGCACGAAGTATAGCCAGGAGCTCAAGGTGCATTTGGCAGTGGAGAAGCAAATCGTGGCCGCACGCGTGGATGAGGTCGCGATGGCTACCATTCATGCCGACCCCCAGATCTTGGAGGAGCACCTTGCCATTTGCTAGCTACGCCAGTATACATGCTCGGTTTACGCGTTACGTGTGCTACTCCTGCCTTTCCTTAACAAATTTAGTGAATTGTGGTATCTAATTTTACCATGCAATCTGTTGCTCCTGTGTATATGTTCTATATGTCGTGCAGTGTGGTGCTCACTTATTAACTATTTGGTTAATTAGTTCTCGTCTTCAGGTAACTGTTTGGTTCAATTCTGCAAATGTGATGTTCAATTCTTCAGGCTACAATTTTGTATTGTCTTCCATGTGAGAAATAAATCAAATTTATCTTTACAAAATACATGAGAAACGAATACAATTGCTATATTTCCAAGTTTTCAAGCATGCTTGGTTGGTTATACATTGTGCAATGTGGTGCTCAGTTAACGTTTGGTTCATTTGTGTTGTGGTGTTTAGTTAACTATTTGGTTCAATTCTACAATGCGATGTTCAATAGTTGTGGGTGCATTCTGTTATTGTATACCATGTGAGAAGTGCTACCTCTTGAGCACAATGTTGGATTTCCCCGAAGAGGAGAGGATGATGCAGCAAAGTAGCGTAAGTATTTCCCTCAGTTTTTGAGAACCAAGGTATCAATCCAGTAGGAGGCCACGCACAAGTCCCTCGTACCTACACAAAACGATAGCTCCTCGCAACCAACGCGATTAGGGGTTGTCAATCCCTTCACGGTCACTTACGAGAGTGAGATCTGATAGAGATGATAAATAATATTTTTGGTATTTTTGGTATATAGATGCAAAGTGAAAAGTAAAAGGCAAAGTAAAAAACAAAGCAAGTAATAAAGTAATGGAGATTGATATGGTGAGAATAGACTCGGGGGCCATAGGTTTCACTAGTGGCTTCTCTCAAGAGCATAGATATTCTACGGTGAGTGAACAAATTACTGTTGAGCAATTGATAGAATTGAGCATAGTTATGAGTATATCTAGGTATGATCATGTATATAGGCATCACATCCAAGACAAGTAGACCGAAACGATTCTGCATCTACTACTATTACTCCACTCATCGACCGCTATCCAGCATGCATCTAGAGTACTAAGTTAAAAACAGAGTAACGCCTTAAGCAAGATGACATGATGTAGAGGGATAAATTCATGCAATATGATAAAAAAAAACATCTTGTTATCCTCGATGGCAACAATAAAATACGTGCCTTGCTGCCCCTTCTGTCATTGGGAAAGGACACCGCAAGATTGAACCCAAAGCTAAACACTTCTCCCATTGCAAGAACTACCAATCTAGTTGGCCAAACCAAACGGATAATTCGAAGAAACTTGCAAAGATAACTCAATCATACATAAAAGAATTCAAAGAAGATTCAAATATTATTCATAGATAAGCTGGATCATAAACCCACAATTCATCAGTCTCAACAAACACACCGCAAAAAGAAGATTACATCGAATAGATCTCCACGAGAGAGAGGGAGAACATTGTATTGAGATCCAAAAAGAGAGAAGAAGCCATCTAGCTACTAGCTATGGACCCGAAGGTCTGAAGTAAACTACTCACACTTCATCGGAGGGGCTATGGTGTTGATGTAGAAGCCCTCCGTGGTGGATGCCCCCTCCGGCGGAGCTCCGGAACAGGCCCCAAGATGGGATCTCGTGGATATAGAAGGTTGCGGCGGTGGAATTAGGTTTTTGGCTCCTATTCTGATCGTTTGGGGGTACGTATGTATATATAGGAGGAAGGAGTACGTCGGTGGAGCAACAGGGGGCCCATGAGGCAGGGGGGGCGCCCCCACCCTCGTGACCGCCTCTTTTGTTCCTTGGAGCAGGGTCCAAGTCTCCTGGATTATGTTCGGTGAGAAAATCACGTTCCCGAAGGCTTCATGCCGTTTGGACTCCTTTTGATATTCCGTTTCTTCGAAACACTGAAATAGGCAAAAAAACAGCAATTCTGGGCTGGGCCTCCGGTTAATAGGTTAGTCCCAAAAATAATATAAAAGTGGAAATAAGCCCAATATAGTCCAAAATAGTAGACAAACTAGCATGGAGCAATCAAAAATTATAGATACGTTGGAGACATATCAGGCATCCCCGAGCTTAATTCCTGCTCGTCCTCGAGTAGGTAAATGATAAAAAGAGAATTTTTGATGCGGAGTGATACTTTGGCATAATTTCAATGTAAATATTCTTAATTGTGGCATGAATATTCAGATCCGAAAGATTCAAGACAAAAGTTCATATTGACATAAAAATAATAATACTTCAAGCATACTAATCAAAGCAATCATGTCTTCTCAAAATAGCATGGCAAAAGAAAGTTCATCCCTACAAAATCATATAGTTAGGCTATGCTTCATTTTCGTCACACAAAGATGTTCCCAACTTCAATACCCCCGATGACAAGCCAAGCAATTGTTTCATACTTAAATAATCTCAAACTTTTTCAACTTTCACGCAATACATGAGTGTGAGCCATGGATATAGCACTATGGGTGGAATAGAATATGATGATGGGGATTGTGTGGAGAAGACAAAAAAGGAGAAAGTCTCACATTGACGAGGATAACCAATGGGCTATGGAGATGCCCATCAATTGATGTCAACATGAGGAGTAGGGATTGCCATGCAACGGATGCACTAGAGCTATGAATGCTCAACAAAAGAAAACTAGTGGGTGTGCATCCAACTCGCTTGCTCATGAAGACCTAGGGCATTTGAGGAAGCCCATCGTAGGAATATACTAGCCAAGTTCTATAATGAAAAATTCCCACTAGTATAAAAAGACAACTTATGAGACTCACTACATGAAGAACAAGGTGCTACTTTGAAGCACAAGTGTGGAAAAAGAGATAGTAGCATTGCCCCTTTCTTTCTTTCTTTTTTCTTTTTATTTTCTTTGGACTTTATTTTTTTTGCCTTCCTTTTTTCCTTTTGGGGGGGGGGGGCAATGCTCTAATAATGATGATCATCACACTTCTATTGATTACAACATAAGGATTACAACTTGAAACTTAGAACAAGATATGACTCTATATGAATGCCTCCGGCGGTGTACCGGGATGGTGCAATGAATCAAGAGTGACATGTATGAAAAATAATGCATGGTGGCTTTGCCACAAATACGATGTCAACTACATGATCATGCAATGGCAATATGACAAAAGTAATGTATGTCATGAATATGATGATGGAAGTTGCATGGCAATATATCTCGGAATGGCTATGGAAATGCCATGATAGGTAGGTATGGTGGCTGTTTTGAGGAAGATATAAGGAGGTTTATGTGTGATAGAGTGTATCGTATCACGGGGTTTGATGCACCGGCGAAGTTTGCACCAACTCTCAAGGTGAGAAAGGGCAATGCACGGTACCCAAGAGGCTAGCAAAGGCGGAAAGGTAAAAGTGTGTATAATCCATGGACTTAACATTAGTCAAAAGAACTCATATACTTATTGCAAAAATTTAGAAGTCATCAAAAATCAAGTACTACGCGCATGCTCCTAGGGGGATAGATTGGTAGGAAAAGACCATCGCTCGTCCCCGACCGCCACTCATAAGGATGCACAAGCCAGGTACACTTCATGTTTCAAATTTGTTACACAACTTTAACCATACGTGCATGCTACGTGACTTGCAAACTTCAACACAAGCATTTCTCAAATTCACAATTACTCAACTAGCACGACCTTGATATTATCACCTCCATATCTCAAAACAATTATCAAGCAGCAAACTTATCTTAGTATTCAATGCACTCAAAAGAAAGTTTCACATATCTTGAATACCAAGTATATTAATATTAAGCAAATTACCATGCTATTAACGACTCTCAAAATAATCTAAGTGAAGCATGAGAGATCAATAGTTTCTTTAAAACAAATCCACCATCGTGCTCTAAAAGATCTAAGTGAAGCACTAGAGCAAAAATTATCACGCTCAAAAGATATAAGTGAAGCACTATGAGCAAAACTATCAAGCTCAAAAGATATAAGTGAAGCACATAGAGTATTCTAGCGAATTCCAATTTGTGTATGGCTCTCTCAAAAGGTGTGTACAGCAAGTATGATTGTGGTAAACTAACAAGCAAAGACGCAAATAATACAAGACGCTCCAAGCAAAACACATATCATGTGGTGAATAAAAATATAGCTCCAAGTAAATTACCGATGGAAGTAGACGAAAGAGGGGATGCCTTCCGGGGCATCCCCAAGCTTTGACTTTTTGGTGTCCTTGGATTATCTTGGGGGTGCCATGGGCATCCCCAAGCTTAGGCTCTTGCCACTCCTTGTTCCATAATCCATCAAAAGAATTCACCCAAAACTTGAAAACTTCACAACACAAAACTCAATAGAAATCTCGTGAGCTCCGTTAGAGAAAGAAAACAAAAGACTACTTTAAGGTACTGTAATCAACTCATTCTTTATTTATATTGGTGTTAAACCTACTGTATTCCAACTTCTCTATGGATTATAAACTATTTTACTATCCATAGATTCATCAAAATAAGCAAACAACAAACGCAAAACAGAATCTGTCAAAAACAGAACAGTCTGTAGTAATCTGTAACTAACGCAAACTTCTGGAACTCTAAAAATCATACCAAAATAGAAAGTCCTGGACAATTTGTTTGTTGAACAGAAGCAAAAAGAATCAACGCAAAATCACGTTTCTGTGATTTAACAAAATTATATTCGTGCGTGCAAAGTTTCTGTTTTTCAGCAGAATCAAATCAACTTATCACCGTAGGTTATCCTATAGGTTCTACTTGGCACAAACACTAATTAAAACATAAAACCACATCCAACCAGAGGCTAGATGGATTATTTATTCCTAAACATAAGCAAAAACAAAAAACAAAAAATAAAATTGGGTTGCCTCCCAACAAGCGCTATCGTTTAACGCCCCTAGCTAGGCATAAAAGCAAGGATAGATCTAGGTATTGCCACCTTTGGTAGGCAATCCATAAGTGGCTCTCACGATAGATTCATATGGTAATTTTATTTTCTTTCTAGGGAAGTGTTCCATGCCCTTCTTTAAGCGAAATTGGAATCTAATATTCCCTTCCTTCATATCAATAGTTGCACCAATCGTTCTAAGGAAAGGTCTACCAAGAATAATAGGACATGAAGGATTGCAATCTATATCAAGAACGATAAAATCTACGGGCACATAGTTCCTATTTGCAACAATAAGAACATCATTAATTCTTCCCATAGGCTTTTTAATAGTGGAATCCGCAAGATGCAAGTTTAGAGAGCAATCATCAAAGTCACGGAAATCTAGCAAATCACACAAAGTTTTGGGAATAGTAGAGACACTAGCACCCAAATCACACAAAGCATGAAACTCATAATCTTTAATTTTAATTTTAATAGTAGGTTCCCACCATAGAATTTTCTAGGGATAGAAACTTTCAACTCAAGTTTTTCTTCATAAGATTGCATCAAGGCATCAACAATGTGTTCGGTAAAGGCCTTATTTTGACTATAAGCATGAGGAGAATCTAGCACGGATTGCAACAAGGAAATGCAATCAATTAAAGAGCAATTTTCATAATTAAATTCCTTCAGATCCAAAATAGTGGGTTTAGCAACATCTAGGTTTTTATTTCTTTCAATCCCACATTTATCAATTTCATCATCAAGATCTAGAAACTCCGAATTCTTAGAACGCCTTCTAGGTAAAGGAAGATCATATTCAGTTTCATCAAGATTCATATTGCAAAACAAAGATTTAATGGGGGACACATCAATAACTTTTAGATCTTCATCTTGATTTTCATAGGAATTGGAAGAACATGCTTTAATAAAGGCATCTTTGGAAGCACGCATCCTAGCGGTTCTTTCTTTGCACTCATCAATGGAAATTCTCATGGATTTGAGAGACTCATTGATATCATGCTTAGGAGGAATAGATATAAGCTTTAAATAATCAATTTCAGGAGAAATTCTATCAACATTCCTAGCCAAATCATCAACTTTAAGCAATTTCTCTTCAAGCAAAGCATTAAAATTATTTTGTGAATTCATGAACTCTTTAACACTACTCTCAAATTCAGAGGGCATCTTATTAAAATTTCCGTAAGATTTGTTGTAGGAATTTCCATAATTATTAGAAGGATTACTAGGATAAGGCCTAGGATTAAAATTCCCTCTATACGCGTTGTTTCCAAAACTATTCCTACCAACAAAATTCACATCCATAGATTCATTATTATTCTCAATCAAAGTAGACAAGGGCATATCATTGGGATCAAGAGGAGTATTTTTAGTAGCAAACATCTTCATAAGTTCATCCATCTTTTCACTCAAAACATTGATTTCTTCTATAGCATGCACTTTTTTACTAGAAGATCTTTCGGTGTGCCATTGAGAATAATTAGCCATAATATTATCAAGCAATTTTTTATCATCTCGTAACGTAATTTCCATAAACGTGCCTCCCGCGGCCGAATCCAAAAGGTTTCTAGAAGCAAAATTCAATCTGGCATAAAAATTTTGTATGATCATCCATAAATTCAAACCATGAGTAGGGCAATTGCGAAGCATCAATTTCATTCTTTCCCAAGATTGGGCAACATGCTCATGATCAAGTTGTTTAAAATTCATAATATCGTTCCTAAGAGTGATGATCTTAGCGGGAGGAAAATACTTAGAGATAAAAGCATCTTTGCACTTGTTCCAAGAATCAATACTATTTTTAGGCAAAGACGAAAACCAAACTTTAGCACGATCTCTAAGTGAAAACGGAAATAACTTCAATTTGACAATATTGTTATCCGTATCTTTCTTCTTTTGCATATCACACAAATCAACAAAATTGTTTAGATGAGTAGCGGCATCTTCACTAGGAAGGCCGGCGAATTGATCTTTCATAACAAGATTCAGCAAAGCGGTATTGATTTCACAAGACTCATCATTATTAAGAGGAGCAACAGGAGTACTAAGGAAATCATTATTATTGGTATTCGAGAAGTCACACAATTTGGTATTATCTTGTGCCATGGCAAGAAGTAATCCAACACACAAGCAAACAGAAAGGCAACGGGAAAAGGCAAACGGGAAAAAGAGGAGGAGATTGGGAAAGAGAGGGCGAATAAAACGGCAAGGGTGAAGTGGGTGAGAGGAAAACGAGAGGCAAATGGCAAATAATGTAATGCAAGAGATAGGGATTGTGATGGGTGTTCGCACACGAACACGTCACCGTGTACCTCCAACGCCGAGGGTGATGCACCGCAGCTCACGTCGAAGGAGACCCGCCGGAAGCGCGGTACGCAAGACAATCCGGCGGGTGCTTTTGAGGACCCGAAACCCCACACGCCCGGGAGGGACCCCGTCAGGGCGCGCGGCGGCTATGGGCTGCCCTAGGTCGGCCTGACCGCCCCTAGGGCCTCGAGGTTCGCCGCCCTGCAATAAGAAGAACGAACGAAGAACGAGGAAGAAGAAGAACAAGGGAGAAGGAAAAGTAAAGGTAAAAGATGTATAAAGATTTGTTCGATTGTGTGTTGTTGTTCAATCGGCCGTCACCTCTTGTCTATATAAGAGGTGGGTGGACTTCCCGTACATGAAAAGGACTTGCCTAGCCATCTAAATCATCAAACCCTAATGAAACACGGACTATTCACGACCCCCGGCCCGGATGTCCGGTTCAAGGCCCGGATGATCCGGCCTAGCCCAGTTTTTTTACAGTAGCTCACTGTTTTGGCTCTAGAATCCTCATACGACCTCGGATTTGGACGTTCTTTATATCAAAATCAACCGTCTCAACGAGACGCACAACTTTCATGTTGAACACTTTTTCATCCGAGGGCATCTTGAGGGTGTTTCGGGCTGTTTTCTAAAGTCTGCAGCAGAAAAACGTGTCCGGATACCCGGACGATTGCCCGGATTGTCCGGCCTTTACCCGGATCATCCGGGAGTTGATCCAGATCATCCGGCTTCAACTTTTAGCTTCTGTTGTTTTGGTCAATTTTTCGGCCCTCGGCCGGATGATCTGGACCCCGGTCCGGATGATCCGGCCATACAGTGCTGCAGCGCATAGTTTTGGCTGTAACTTTTGCATACGAACTTGGATGGGGACGATCTTTATATCAAAATCGTCCGTCTTGACGAGACGAAGAGCTTTGCAGTTGTAACTTTTCCCATCCGAGGTCTTCTTAATTAGGTTTCATGCCATTCTTTAATCAGGTGTCAACACGGGTATCTCCGAAATTGTCATATCTTTTGCACTTGAGCTCCTTTTTGGTCCATCTTCATATTTATTTCGATCATCTTGACGAAGGCCATCAAATGGTGACATAAACTCATAATTTTAACCTCATTCAATTATAGACTCAAGCCACTCTTTCCGATCATGCCATTTTTGAGCGTCAACACATGCCCCCCTGTTTTTCGACAAAGGTAGTATGCCGAAAAATAACTTGTACCGTGTTGGTTCTAAGGATGATGTCAACACTCCATCGGCCACTTTGCATGTGCTTAGAGCGATAAATATATACCGGCCATTTATTTGAGGCGGATTCTTGATGCAAACTTGGGTGAAACCTTCTCAACTTCATTAACAATCCTATAGATATGTATCTCAAGGTCATCCTCCAAACCATATTGCTCACCCTTTTGCTAGGATTTTGCAAATAATCAATAATAAACTTTCTTCAATCCTTACTTTTTGCCTGCATAAAAAATCATTAGTGGCCGAAGCGATGGACTTCGATTCAGCCTTACCTAGACGAGACTAAGCATCGGCTATTGAATGAAATACAATACACCATAATTAACATAGTATCCGGATGCTTGCTGTGCCAACTCTTTTGAATTGTCATGCCTAGAAATATGAACAGTTTTAAAGCAACCAAGGTAAATTTTGCATCTAGGCATACCTCAAGATAAACTACACGTGATTTGTCAAAACATTCATAACCCTTGGATATTTGTTGCACTACTCATAACGAATCACCAAAAGCCTCAATTTGTTTAGCACATATGGCAAAAGTTCCAAACCGAATAACATTGCATATTCGGCTTTGATTATTGTGCAATAAATATTTTAAGAGGCATGAGGCTTCACATAACAGCACCATATGGAGATATATAAACAACACCAACACCATGGCCATTGTTATGAATTCAACCATCGAAACATAATCTCCATAGCACTAGAGAGACAAGGTTAATATCACTTAACATGTACGTTGTCTCGGTTCCAATTGAACTAAGGACGATGTTAGAATACTACACTGGCCATGCATTGACATAATCTTAGGACGATAGATAATTACCGGCCATTATCATGAGGTCCATGTAGAATTCATCCATTAAAGCATGTAGAGCCGAAATATACAAATAAAATAGCAATAAAATATTTCGGCCCCTTTGTCTTAGCAACAAAAATGTAACTAACCAAATGTATAGTGATTTGGTAATACTCTGTCACAATATGGAAAATTATGTTGCATCCATGGATCAAAATAAGTCCATGGAGGGTAACTGATCATACCTATGGATGAATTCCATGGCAAAGGCATCAATGGCATTGTTGAAGAAAATGGATGATGTGCTAACCGAAGATTTTGATGTTGTGATGCGCACCTTCGGCTTAATTGTTTGTGGCTTTCGTTATTTTCCTTCTTCACTTTTATTGTACTTGTTGCAACAGAAGCATGCACATCATTTTTGTCTTGATTGATCTTCTTGGGAACCCATGCCATGTTCTTCTTTTTCAGCTCTTGTGCACTAAGATTTTGTAATTTCTTGTTTTGCCAATATGATAAGCCGAGTGGGCATCTCGACTGTGATTCTGTTTTGACCAATGGCAATTCTTTTTTGGCTTTGTGCACTCTCAACTTTTTTTCTTCAGATTTGGCACTTTGAGTCTTAACAATTGATTGCTTCATCTCATTGTCTGTAGTAGCCAATGTCAACACTTTCATTGGCTCTTTTTCATTTGAGATCAAATCTGAAGCAGCACACTTACGACCATCTCTTTTAACGCGGTAAACTTGTTTGACCACCTCTTTCTTCTTCCTTGAGCTCTGGACCGATTCCTTATGAATGAAATGGTCTTTAACATGTGATTGTTCAGATGTTGATCTTCTTGGAGCTGCATAATATTGGTGAGATGGTCTAAAATAAGATGGAGAATGTGCCCTTGTATCATACCTGTCCCATGATGAATATGTATCTATATGAGCATAGGGAGGCATCCACGGCATTGGCATTGGCGGCCCAAAATAAGGATATGAATATGTTGCATTAAAATTATCACTTTGCCAATACCAATCCTCATATTTGCACCTTGGGGGTGATCTTGGTTTCTTTGCATGATTTGGCCGATAAGCATTCTTGTCTTCACTCTTCTTTTGATATTTATCCAATAGTTCAGCGAAGGTGATTTTTGATCTCTTACACTTGCGCTTACTTCGGCCTTTGTTTTCTTTTGGTTTGCTTTCATCGATCATTGGATTTGCTTGCTGCCCCCCAGTCCTTGGCGTCTCCATTGTAGCTTTGATGGAATTTTCGCCCTCAAGATTATGTTCATTATGCTCTTAAACAACTTCTTTACTTGAAAGCTTGATCCCATCACCTGCAGTTTTTACCTTCTCTTCAAATGGATCGGCTTGAAGCAGCCGATGCAAAAAATTTCTGCCATCAGGACCAATCATAATAGACTGGTCATCTCTTGGTGTCTCAACAAATTTCAATCGTCCTTTATCAATGGCCGATTTAACTATTTGACGAAACATATTGCAATCCTCAAAATTATGTTTGAACGAATGATGCAACCTACAATACATTCGTCCTTGAATTGATGGCTTGACATGGTGATCAAAAATTCGTATGTAATTATTTTTCACCAACAAATCAAATATTTGATCACACATGCTTGAATTGAAGGCAAGCTTTTTATTTTCTAGCCGATCTTGCTGTGAGAATGGCTTTGGAGTTAAGCAAACGAATGATTCAGATTTTGTATCTTCCCATTCGGCTATGAATTTTATTTTGCATTCTCTTACCGATGTCATGGGATAAGAAACTATACTTGCATCGGTTTGCTCAGAAGATTTTAACCTTGGCTCTAAATTTCTGAAACGAAAATAGTTAGAACATACATGTCTCAATTGAGACCAAGTGTAAGCCAAGTAAGAAATAAGCAAAGGTACCCAATTAGATATGAATTTTAGACAAAGCAATGGGGAAAGCCTTGGCTGCAATAATTTTTCAGTATCGGTCTTTCTGAATGGTGTAATGTGTTGACCGATATGCTTCATAACAAGTTTATTGTTAACAAGTAAATTATCCTTCTTCATTGGTCTTTCAAAATTACTTATGAGAATATTTCTTATAGATGCATCAATAATGAAGTCGCGACCAAATCTGAAAATAGGTAAATTACTCTCTATGAATACCTCTTCAAATATGTTGGGAGAATATGATGGTGGTGCTACTTGAAGAATATCTTGCTCCGTATTTGGATGGCTCCCCAACACCTTTTCATCATCTTTTTCTTGATTTCGTGCATCATTGCTTTGAAGATCCATGTCAGCCGAACTTTGTTCGGCTACTTGTTCTTGTCCTTGAGGCTTGTCAATGGCACGGAACTCATAGGGCAGGAAGTAGGTTCCATTGACTTTGGAAAAATCAAGTATGGTTGTTTTGCTATGCTTTCCATGCCCTTTCTGAATAATGCTTGCCTCTTTGGATTTGATGGACTCAGAATATATACCACTTGATTCGGCTTTTCTAATAACTGAATTTTCTTTGTTACCTGAATCAATAACTTTATCTTTTTGAATTTGCAAGGCTTCTCGCTCTCGTCTAATTTTAGCCCACATCTCAGCTTGGCGAGCTTTAAACTTTTTCATCTCAATTTCCATCCACTCGTCATGAGATTGCCCCCCAATACTTTGAGACTCTTTCAGCAATGAGGTGCCGAAACTTTGTGATTGTTTAGGTAGTACACTGGATAGTATAGCACTGGGGGACTGCATCATTTGCACAACTCTAGCTTTTACAGCAGCAAAATCATGAGGCTTCCTGCCTTCTATTAGTTCCTGGCAGATAGAGTTGCACAAATCCCAAGAGAATGTAAGCTTGTTCTCAATTACCCAGTCTGGATATGGTTGCCCCCCAATGCTTTTAGACTCTTTCGGCAATGAGATGTTGCCGAAATTCTATAATTGTGTAGGGGGGACATGATATGCCACGGTAGTAGGTGAAGGCATTTGTGCTCCTGCAGAAGTTTCACTTATTCGGCCATGACCATGAAGGTGCGGAGCCGAATTATGGACATCAACAGTTGCGTATGGTGCCAAAAAATTAGTAGCATTAGGTGTAGCATATGATGTTTGAGGGTAATTGGCCAAATAACTAGTAGTAACATGGACAATTCCCCTATCCACCGGCACGTTTGGATTAACGTACTGCAAGTTATTTGCCGATGAATAAAAACTTGAAACACTTTGTTGCATACCATTGGAAGTTCCTACATAGGGTGTCTCAACTTGATTAACCGAACTCATCATGTTATTCATCGGCATATAAATTTGTGGGGTTGCCGATGCATGAGAGTTGGGATACATATGTTGCATGTTGCTAAAATTATATGAAGTAGAATCATGGTGATTTTGTTGCATCGGCCCTTGTACATAATTAGATGCATGATTGATAAAGCTAGGGCTAGCCGATACATTATGTTCATTAGATGATCTAGCAACAACATATGCATTATTTTCATCTACATATGTGAATTGGGTATTCATATTACCTTTGTAGATTGCAACTTCTTGATGACGATCTCTTCGTAGCAAGAACGGGCCGGAGACCGTTCAAAGCTTTGTCCCCAGCGGAGTCGCCAAAAAGTGTGTTCGCACACGAACACGTCACCGTGTACCTCCAATGCCGAGGGTGATGCACCGCAGCTCACGTCGAAGGAGACCCGTCCGGAAGCGCGGTACGCAAGACAATCCGGCGGGCGGTTTTGTAGACCCGAAACCCCACACGGACCGCCCCTAGGGCCTCGAGGTTCGCCGCCCTGCAATAAAGAAGAACGAACGAAGAACGAGGAAGAAGAAGAACAAGGGAGAAGGAAAAGTAAAGGTAAAAGATGTATAAAGATTTGTTCGATTGTGTGTTGTTGTTCAATCGGCCGTCACCTCTTGTCTATATAAGAGGCGGGTGGACTTCCCGTACATGAAAAGGACTTGCCTAGCCGTCTAAATCATCAAACCCTAATGAAACACGGACTATTCACGACCCCCGGCCCGGATGTCCGGTTCAAGGCCCGGATGATCCGGCCTAGCCCAGTTTTTTTACAGTAGCTCACTGTTTTGGCTCTAGAATCCTCATACGACCTCGGATTTGGACGTTCTGTATATCAAAATCAACCGTCTCGACGAGACGCACAACTTTCATGTTGAACACTTTTTCATCCGAGGGCATCTTGAGGGTGTTATGGGCTGTTTTCTAAAGTCTGCAGCAGAAAAACGTGTCCGGATACCCGGACGATTGCCCGGATTGTCCGGCCTTTACCCGGATCATCCGGGAGTTGATCCAGATCATCCGGCTTCAACTTTTAGCTTCTGTTGTTTTGGTCAATTTTTCGGCCCTCGGCCGGATGATCTGGACCCCGGTCCGGATGATCCGGCCATACAGTGCTGCAGCGCATAGTTTTGGCTGTAACTTTTGCATACGAACTCGGATGGGGACGATCTTTATATCAAAATCGTCCGTCTTGACGAGACGAAGAGCTTTGCAGTTGTAACTTTTCCCATCCGAGGTCTTCTTAATTAGGTTTCATGCTATTCTTTAATCAGGTGTCAACACGGGTATCTCCGAAATTGTCATATCTTTTGCACTTGAGCTCCTTTTTGGTCCATCTTCATATTTATTTCGATCATCTTGACGAAGGCCATCAAATGGTGACATAAACTCATAATTTTAACCTCATTCAATTATAGACTCAAGCCACTCTTTCCGATCATGCCATTTTTGAGCGTCAACAATGGGTACTTGGTATGGTTGACTTGCTCTTGCGTGAGCCTCCCTGGCAACGGCGCCAGAAATTCTTCTTGCTACCTCTTGAGCACAATGTTGGATTTTCCCGAAGAGGAGAGGATGATGCAGCAAAGTAGCGTAAGTATTTCCCTCAGTTTTTGAGAACCAAGGTATCAATTCAGTAGGAGGCCACGCACAAGTCCCTCGTACCTACACAAAATGATAGCTCCTCGCAACCAACGCGATTAGGGGTTGCCAATCCCTTCACGGTCACTTACGAGAGTGAGTCTGATAGAGATGATAAATAATATTTTTTGTATTTTTGGTATATTGATGCAAAGTGAAAAGTAAAAGGCAAAGTAAAAACAAAGCAAGTAATAAAGTAATGGAGATTGATATGATGAGAATAGACCCGGGGGCCATAGGTTTCACTGGTGGCTTCTCTCAAGAGCATAGATATTCTACGGTGGGTGAACAAATTACTGTTGAGCAATTGATAGAATTGAGCATAGTTATGAGTATATCTAGGTATGATCATGTATATAGGCATCACATCCAAGACAAGTAGACCGAAACGATTCTGCATCTACTACTATTACTCCACTCATCGACCGCTATCCAGCATGCATCTAGAGTATTAAGTTAAAAACAGAGTAACGCCTTAAGCAAGATGACATGATGTAGAGGGATAAATTCATGCAATATGATAAAAAAACATCTTGTTATCCTCGATGGCAACAATACAATACGTGCCTTGCTGCCCCTTCTGTCACTAGGAAAGGACACCGCAAGATTGAAGACAAAGCTAAACACTTCTCCCATTGCAAGAACTACAAATCTAGTTGGTCAAACCAAGCGGATAATTCGAAGAGACTTGCAAAGATAACTCAATCATACATAAAAGAATTCAGAGAAGATTCAAATATTATTCATAGATAAGCTGGATCATAAACCCACAATTCATCAGTCTCAACAAACACACCACAAAAAGAAGATTACATCGAATAGATCTCCACGAGAGAGAGGGAGAACATTGTATTGAGATCCAAAAAGAGAGAAGAAGCCATCTAGCTACTAGCTATGGACCCGAAGGTCTGAAGTAAACTACTCACACTTCATCGGAGGGGCTATGGTGTTGATGTAGAAGCCCTCCGTGGTGGATGCCCCCTCCGGCGGAGCTCTAGAACAGGCCCCAAGATGGGATCTCGTGGATACAGAAGGATTGCGGTGGTGGAATTAGGTTTTTAGCTCCTGTTCTGATCGTTTGGGGGTACGTATGTATATATAGGAGGAAGGAGTACGTCGATGGAGCAACAGGGGGCCCACGAGGCAGGGGGCGCGCCCTAGGGGGGCACGCCCCCCACCCTCATGACCGCCTCTTTTGTTCCTTGGAGCAGGGTCCAAGTCTCCTGGATCACGTTCGGTGAGAAAATCACGTTCCCGAAGGTTTCATTTCGTTTGGACTCCGTTTGATATTCCGTTTCTTCGAAACACTGAAATAGGCAAAAAAAATAGCAATTCTGGGCTGGGCCCCCGGTTAATAGGTTAGTCCCAAAAATAATATAAAAGTGGAAAATAAAGCCCAATATAGTCCAAATCAGTAGAGAAAGTAGCATGGAGCAATCAAAAATTATAGATACATTGGAGACGTATCAAGAAGTAAATCAAATTTGTCTGTACTAAATACATGAGAAACAAATACAATTGATATAATTCCAAGTTGTTAAGCATGCTTGGTTCGGTTAACTGTCTGATCTTCTATTAGGAGTATGTTATATTATGCAATCTGGTGCCCAATTAATGTTTGGTTCATTTGTTATGGTGTTTAGTTAACTGTTTGGTTCAATTCTGCAATGCGATGTCCAATTGTCGTGGGTGGAATTTTGTATTATTGTGCATGTGAGGAATAAATTGAATTTGGCTGCACTTAATACATGGGAACATATACAAGTGCTATATTTCCTAGTTCTTAGTCATGCTTGGTTTGGATAGATGGGTTTTCCATGTGGCTTGAATTAATCTGATGAATCTGCAATGTGCTTATTTTTCATCAACATATTTTACTGATAGCATGTGAACCCTTACTTAACCTGATGACTAACTACCTTATATGTGTTGCAGGGAAACAATGGGAAGCACTGAGGTTTACAATCAAGGTTAGCACATGCATGGTCCGTTGTCTAATAGCACATTATTGTGCAATTGCAGGAACCATTCTAATATTTAGGTTTTTAACAATTTGGTCTTGCACATGTAGGTCCTGCTGTCAGAGGTTTTGACCAACTGTTCGACCCTTTTTGCATATGGGGAAATGAGTTGTCCATGAATATCAATCAAGTCAAGAAACTCAGAAAGATTGTTAGGATAAAGAAATTAGCGACAAAAAACAACAAGATCTTTGTCTGCACAATGAAGAAGACATTAGTTCACTACAAGATGGTACTAACTATTATACCTTGCCTTTTTTTATTCCTTTGCCCCATTTACAATATAGAGAAGATATTTATGCACATCCTTGTTTTCAGGCCTTTCCAAAGTAGTTCACTCATGATTACCTCTCAAACCACCTCTATGGTCAGGAGGCGAGGAAGGTTTTCATACAACACCCACGGTTCAATATTGAAGTGTTCCTGAAGAGGACGAAGGATGGATGGTCAATCATCCATAGGCACTGGCCTAAAGTTGCAAAGACCTTCAACATCAATGAAGGCTCAATATTCGCCTTCTGCTTCAGCAGTTTTCCTGATGAGATGCATCTGTCTATGTACCGTCTATGATACTAATTTCGAAAGGTTCTAGATGTTGCATGTGAAACTTGGTGCTGGTGCAGTTGTGTAATGGGTAGCTGAGTGCTGAAGCTATATCATGTTGTACTCTGATGTATTTCAATTATGAAACCCTGCTTCCTTAATATGGAAATGAAATATATTATGTGTTTAATATGAATGTCAATTAGATTAATAAATGGATTATTAAAAATAGAGCAATTAGCCTACTAATGGCGAATTAGCCTGCTAATTGGTTTTCACTATTGCAAACGGTTATTGAGAAAATACCGTGGGCGATGACCTAAGGCAACGCACATAGTTTCTAGGAATAAACCGTGTTGGATCGATGAACAATCACACACGACTTCTCTTCAAAACTGTTTGCGTTAGGCCACCTTGCGCAAGCGTTTACCGCATAAAAGCTGTGTGTGATGGATAGCCTTTGCCACACAGTTTCTTCTACGCACCGTGTGTGATGCATTCAATAATGCAAATGATAGAAATATTAATATTGTGTGCGATGGGAACGCTATCACAAAGGATTTAGCGGGGAAAATTGTGTTATGTACCTATGAACGGAAACATTTTCCTTGCAGCGACTGTGTGGGATGTATATACGAACAAAAACGTTTAGCGAGGACTGACTGTGTGGGATGTACTTACGACCGGAAATGATTTCGCCTGTATAATTGTATTTTTTTTTAGCATTACTATACGTATAACCGTATTTTCTCGCTCGCCAGTCGCACACGACCTCATTTTGCTGAGCGTGTGTGCTAGGAGGGCCTATCCCCGACGGTTTATGGGTCATGTGGGAAGGACCCCCCTATCACCCACACTCACTAGGTGACGGTTCCGAACGCCGTCGCGGAAAGGGGTTAAAAACCGTTTGTATAGCACCTCGCTGTACCAGTGTAGTGTGTTGATTATGGGCTCTGGAAATTTTGCTCGTGTAGAGTGTTTTCCTCTTAAATGCCACATTGCCCATAAGGTTACTAAAAACTCTTACAAAACCAGCATGCGGTAATGACTCAACGAGACTAAAATCCATCTTTTAGCATCCGGTTCGTGATTTTCTATCGGTACATCGACCAATTCATGATCCTTGAGTGCTCAGAGGCAATGCATCATGTTGTACTCCAACAATGAATGTATCCACGAATCATTGCTCCTGCATAACCCTTAGTCACTGACAATAGATTTTTCCGATGATGAAGTAAGTCGACCGTCGATAGAGACTGCTGAGCGAGTCTCCATAGAAAACCATTGAGCTTTGACAGAACACAATCCTTCCACGCCATCATCCAAATCCTTTGGTCCTTCTTAGAGTTCGAAGAACCTCCTCATTCCTCGAGCCACGCTTATGGTCAAGCTGGTTACTACCAATATACGTTAGACCGATGATACGTCCATTTTGCATCATGCTTTTATATCGATATTTATTGCATTATGGGCTGTTATTTCACGTTATGTCACAATACTTATGGCTATGCTCTCTTATTTTACAAGATTTACAAGAAGAGGGAGAATGCCGGCAGCTGGAATTCTGGGCTGGAAAAGGAGCAAATATTGAAGGCATATTCTGCGCAACTCCAAAAGTCCTGAAACTCCACGGAATACCTTAAAATAAATAAGGAAAAATCATCGCCAAAGATGAAGGCCAGGGGGCCCACACCCTGCTCACGAGGGTGGGGGCGCGCCCTCCCCCTGGGCGCGCCCCCCTACCTCGTGGGCCCCCTGGTGGCTCTCCGACGCCCATCTTCTCCTATATGAAGTCTTTCGATGAGAAAAAAATAGAAGGCAACCTTTCGGGACGAGACTCCGCTGCCACGAGGCGAAACCTTGGCGGAACCAATCTACGGCTCTGGCAGAGCTTTTCTGCCGGGGACACTTCCCTCCGGGAGGGGGAAATCATCACCATCATCATCACCAATACTCCTCTCATCGGGAGAGGGCAATCTCCATCAACATCTTCACCAGCACCATCTCATCTCCAAACCCTAGTTCATCTCTTGTATCCAATTCTTGTTTCCAAGTCCGGGATTGGTGCTAGTAGGTTGCTAGTAGTGTTAATTACTCCTTGTAGTTGATGCTAGTTGGTTTATTTGGTGGAAGATCATATGTTCAGATCCTTCATGCACATTATTACCCCTCTGATTATGAACATGAATATGCTTTGTGAGTAGTTACATTTGTTCCTGAGGACAAGGGAGAAGTCTTGCTATTAGTAGTCATGTGAATTTGGTATTCGTTCGATATTTTGATAAGATGTATGTTGTCTAACCTCTAGTGGTGTTATGTGAACATCGACTACATAACACTTCACCATTATTTGGGCCTAGAGGAAGGCATTGGGAAGTAATAAGTAGATGATGGGTTGCTAGAGTGATAGAAGCTTAAACCCTAGTTTATGCGTTGTTTCGTAAGGGGCTGATTTGGATCCATATGTTTCATGCTATGGTTAGGTTTACCTTAATACTTTTGTTGTAGTTGCGGATGCTTGCAATAGAGGTTAATCATAAGTGGGATGCTTGTCCAAGTAAGGGCAGTACCCAATCACTGGTCCACCCACATATCAAATTATCAAAGTACCGAACACGAATCATATGAGCGTGATGAAAACTAGCTTGACGATATTCCCATGTGTCCTTGGGAGCGCTTTTCCTATTATAAGAGTTTGTCCAGGCTTGTCCTTTGCTACAAAAAGGATTGGGCCACCTTGCTGTACTTTATTTACTTTTGTTACTTGTTGCTCGTTACAATTTATCTTATCACAAAACTATCTGTTACCACTTATTTCAGTACTTCCAGAGTATACCTTGCTGAAAACCGCTTATCATTTCCTTCTGCTCCTCGTTGGGTTCGACACTCTTACTTATCGAAAGGACTACAATAGATCCCCTATACTTGTGGGTCATCAAGACTCTTTTCTGGCGCCGTTGCCGGGGAGTGAAGCGCCTTTGGTAGGTGGAATTTGGTAAGGAAAAATTTATTTAGTGTGCTGAAATTTTCTGTCACTTGTTACTATGGAAAGTAATTGTCTGAGGAGCTTGTTCGGGGTATCTTCACCCCGTCCAGTTGAGCAAAGTGTTGCTCCTCAACCTACTCAACCTACTGAACCTATTGAAAATGAAACTCCTTTTGAAATTCCTTCGGGTTTGATGGAAAAACTGCTAGCTAACACTTTTACATGAGATGGAACAAAGCATCCTGATGAACATCTACGCTATGTGGATGATGTTTGTGGACTATTTAAGCTTGCAGGTATACCCGATGATGTTGTTAAGAAGAAGGAGTTCCCTTTATCTTTGAAGGGAGACGCATTGACATGGTATAAGCTATGTGATGATATGAGATCATGGAACTATAAAAGATTGAAATTGGAATTTCATCAAAAGTATTACCCTATGCATCTTGTTCATCATGATCGCAATTATATATATAATTTTTGGCCTCGCGAAGGATAAAGCATCGCTCAAGCTTGGGGGAGGCTTAAATCAATGTTATATTCATGCCCCAATCATGAGCTCGCAAGAGAAGTGATTATGCAAAGTTTTTATGCTCGGCTTTCTGATAACAATCGCACCATGCTCGATACTTCTTGTGTTGGCTCTTTTATGATGAAGACTATTGAATTTAGATGGAATTTATTGGATAGAATTAAACGCAACTCTGAAGATTGGGACCTCGACGAAGGTAAGGAGTCAGGTATGACACCTAAGTTTGATTGTGTTAAATCTTTTATGGATACCGATATTTTCCGTAAGTTTAGCACTAAATATGGACTTGACTCTGAGATAGTAGCTTCTTTCTGTGAATCTTTTGCTACTTATGTTGATCTCCCCAAGGAGAAGTGGTTTAAATATCATCCTCCCATAGAAGTAAAAGTAGCTGCACCTATTAAAGTTGAAGAAAAGATTGTCACTTATAATGATCCTATTGTTCCCACTTCTTATGTTGAGAAACCACATTTCCCTGTTAGAATGAAGGATCATGCTAAAGCTTCAACTATTGTTCATAAAAGTAATACTAGGACTTATACACCTCCTGAGCAAGTCAAAGTAGAACCTAATATTGCTATTGTTAAAGATCTCTTGTATGATAATATTGATGGGCATGTTATTCAATTCTGTGGTGAAACCGCCAGAATTGCTAAACCTTGTGATAGAGATAAACATAGAGATGTGGTAGGCGTGCCTGTTGTTTCTGTTAAAATAGGAGATCATTGTTATCATGGCTTATGTGATATGGGTGCTAGTGCTAGTGTTATACCCATTGACTTATACAAAGAAATTATGCATGATATTGCACCTATTGAGTTAGAAGAAATTGATGTCACAATTAAGCTTGCTAATAGAGATACTATTTCACCAGTGGGAATTGTTAGAGATGTTGAAGTCTTGTGCGGGAAAACCAAATATCCCGCTAATTTTCTTGTTCTTGGTTCTCCACAAGATAGCTTTTGTCCCATTATATTTGGTAGACCCTTCCTGAATACTGTTAATGCTAAGATAGACTGCAAAAAGAATGTTGTTACTATTGGCTTGGATGATATGGTTCATGAGTTTAATTTCTCTAAATTTAGTAAGCAACATCGTGAGGAAGAATTTCCTAGTAAGGATGAAATTATTGGTCTTGCTTCTATTGCCGTACCTCCTAGTGATCCTTTAGAACACTATTTGCTAGACCATGAAAATGATATGTTCATGAATGAAAGAAGGGAAATAGATGAAGTATTCTTTAAATAGGAACCTATTCTGCAACACAATTTGCCTGTTGAAATCCTAGGGGATCCTCCTCCACCCAAGGGTGATCCCGTGTTTGAGCTTAAACCGTTGACTGATAATCTTAAATATGCTTATCTTGATGAAAAGAAAATATATACTGTCATTATTAGCACTAACCTTTCAGAGCATGAAGAAGAAAGATTATTGAAAATTCTGAAGAAGCACCGTGCCACTATTGGATATACTCTGGATGATCTTAAGGGAATCAGTCCCACTCTATGTCAACATCAAATAAATTTGGAAGCTGATGCCAAACCAGTTTGTGATCCTCAACGACGTTTGAATCCTAAAATGAAAGAAGTGGTAAGAAAGGAAATACTCAAGCTTCTGGAGGCAGGTATAATTTATCCCGTTGCTGATAGTCAGTGGGTAAGTCATGTCCATTGTGTCCCTAAGAAGGGAGGTATTACTGTTATCCCTAATGATAAAGATGAATTGATTCCGCAAAGAGTTATCACAGGTTATAGGATGGTAATTGATTTCCGCAAATTAAATAAGGCTACTAAGAAAGATCATTACCCCTTACCTTTTATTGATCAAATGCTAGAAAGATTATGCAAACATACACATTATTGCTTTCTAGATGGTTATTCCGGTTTTTCTCAAATACCTGTGTCGGCTAAAGATCAATCAAAGACTACTTTTACATGCCCTTTGGTACTTTTGCTTATAGACATATGCCTTTCGGTTTATGTAATGCACCTGCTACATTTCAAAGATGCATGATGGCTATATTCTCTGACTTCTGCGAGAAAATTTGTGAGGTTTTCATGGACGACTTTCCCGTCTATGGTTCCTCTTTTGATGATTGCTTAAGCAATCTTGCTCGAGTTTTGTAGAGATGTGAAGAAACTAATCTTGTCTTGAATTGGGAAAAGTGCCACTTTATGGTTAATGAAGGTATTGTCTTGGTTCCTCTTTTGATGATTGCTTAAGCAATCTTGCTCGAGTTTTGTAGAGATGTGAAGAAACTAATCTTGTCTTGAATTGGGAAAAGTGCCACTTTATGGTTAATGAAGGTATTGTCTTGGGGCACAAAGTTTTTGAAAGAGGTATTGAAGTTGATAAAGCCAAGGTTGATGCTATTGAAAAGATGCCATGTCCCAAGGACATCAAAGGTATAAGAAGCTTCCTTGGTCATGCCGGATTTTATAGGAGGTTCACTAAGGACTTCTCAAAAATCTCTCGGCCTCTGACTAATTTATTATAAAAAGATGTACCATTTGTCTTTGATGATGATTGCGTAGAAGCATTTGAAATACTTAAGAAAGCATTAGTCTCTGCACCTGTTGTTCAGCCACCTGCTTGGAATTTACCTTTTGAAATTATGTGTGATGCTAGTGATTATGCTGTAGGTGCTGTTCTAGGGCAAAGAGTTGATAAGAAATTAAATGTTATCCATTATGCTAGTAAGACTCTAGACAATGCTCAAAGAAATTATGCTACTACTGAAAAGGAACTTTTAGCAGTTGTATTCGCTTGTGATAAATTCAGACCATATATTGTTGATTCTAAAGTAACTATTCACACAAATCATGCTGCTATTAAATATCTTATGGAAAAGAAAGATGCAAAACCTAGACTTATTAGATGGGTTCTCCTGCTGCAAGAATTTGATTTACATATTATTGATAGAAAAGGAGCTGAGAACCCCGTGGCAGACAACTTATCTAGGTTAGAGAATGTTCTTGATGACCCACTACCTATTGATGATAGCTTTCCTGATGAACAATTAAATGTCATAAGCACTTCTCGTAGCACTCCATGGTATGCTGATTATGCTAATTATATTGTTGCTAAATTTATACCACCTAGCTTCACATACCAACAAAAGAAAAAGTTTTTCTATGACTTGCGACATTACTTTTGGGATGACCCACATCTTTATAAAGAAGGAGTAGATGGTGTTATTAGACGTTGTGTACCTGAGCATGAACAGGAACAGATCCTATGCAAGTGTCACTCCAAAGATTATGGAGGACACCACACTGGAGATAGAACTGCACATAAGGTATTGCAATCTAGTTTTTATTGGCCTACTCTCTTCAGGGATGCCCGTAAGTTTGTTTTGTCGTGCGATGAATGTCAAAGAATTGGTAATATTAGTAGACATCAAGAAATGCCTATGAATTATTCTCTTGTTATCGAACCATTTGATGTTTGGGGCTTTGATTATATGGGACCTTTTCCTGCCTCTAATGGATATACACATATTTTAGTTGCTGTTGATTACGTTACTAAGTGGGTAGAAGCTATTCCAACTAGTAGTGCTGATCATAACACCTCTATTAAAATGCTTAAGGAAGTTATTTTTCTGAGGTTTGGAGTCCCTAGATATTTAATGACTGATGATGGTTCACACTTTATTCATGGTGCTTTCCGTAAGATGCTTGCTAAATATGACGTTAATCATAGAATTGCATCACCATATCACCCGCAGTCTAGTGGTCAGGTAGAATTGAGCAATAGAGAGCTCAAATTAATCTTGCAAAAGACTGTCAATAGGTCTAGAAAGAATTGGTCCAAGAAACTGAATGACGCATTATGGGCCTATAGAATTGCATACAAAAATCCTATGGGTATGTCTCCGTATAAAATGGTTTATGGAAAAGCATGTCACTTACCTCTCGAACTAGAACATAAGGCATATTGGGCAATTAAAGAGCTCAACTATGATTTCAAACTTGCCGGTGAGAAGAGGTTATTTGATATTAGCTCACTTGATGAATGGAGAACCCAAGCTTATGAAAATGCCAAGTTGTTTAAAGAAAAGGTTAAAAGATGGCATGACAAAAGGATACAAAAGCGTGAGTTTAATGTAGGTGATTATGTATTGCTATACAACTCTCGTTTAAGATTTTTTTGCAGGAAAACTTCTCTCCAAATGGGAAGGTCCTTACGTTATCGAGGAGGTCTATCGTTCCGGTGCCATAAAAATCAACAACTTCGCAGGCACAAATCCGAAGGTGGTAAACGGTCAAAGGATCAAACACTATATCTCAGGTAATCCTATAAATGTTGAAACTAATATTATTGAAACCCCAACCCCAGAGGAATACATAAGGGACACTTTCCAGAACGTTCCAGACTCTGAAAAGGAATAGGTATGTGGTACGGTAAGTAAACCGACTCCAAAACAAATTTTAAGGCAATATTTCTCCGTTTTGGAATATTTAGAAAAATAAAAAAATAAGTAGCAGTCCGGGGAGGACACGAGGCCTCCACGAGGGTGGAGGGTGCGCCCTACCCCCTTGGGCGCGCCCCCTACCTCGTGAGCACCTCGTGTGCCCTCCGGACTCCGTTTTCTTGCACGATACGTATTTTTGTCGGTAAAAATTCATTATATATACTCCTGAAGGTTTTGACTCTCGTATCACACAAATCTCCCCTGTTCTTGTTTCGAGCTGTTTTTCTGACAGGTCTAGATCATCATGACGACCCCAAGTGCTTCCAAGGACAAGTTCTTCGAGAAGGTGATCAACCCTTACCTCACGGAGGTGCTGCGACAAGCTCAAACCATTGAGATGCGTGATGGGTTGCTGCACATCCGCGATGTTGAGGGACCAAAGGGAACTGGAAGCGTGGAGTTGAGGCTCGAAGCAATGGAGCAACAAGTTTTCAAGTGCCAGGGGATGGTGGAGCGTGGAATCAACGCTACCCACAAGATGCTCGCGGAGTTTACCAACAACTACGAGCCGGATGCCAAGAAGACCGAGGAAGCCATCTTCAAGCTACATGAGAAGATCGAGCACCTCCAAGCCCAAATCTATGATCTGCAAAACCAAAACTGTGTGTATGAATATAGATTCAAAAGGATGAGTTTGCTTGCAGATTTGAGGATTCCAGAGACTCGATCATCTTTCTATGATGGTGAGCCTATGCCATGGAAGGTGGACGACAAGCTTGCACCATCAACAACACCTCCACCGCCAACAACAAAGAAGGAGATATAATCACATGGGTATGGGCACTCCCCTTGGCAACTGCCAAGCTTGGGGGAGGTGCCCTGGTATCGTATCACCATCACAACTCCTATCTTTACCGTTTTTCTTAGTTCGATCCGTTTAGTGGTATCTTGATTTAGTAGAATAAAGTCATGGCATGATCTAGTTTTGAGTTTTGCTTTATGATCCTTCTTTGTAATCGAGTCCGTGAGCTATATAATAAAGATTAGTGTTGAGTCAAGGGCTTGAGTATTTTGCCATGATCTTGGGTGATTAGAAGAAAAAGAATAAAAAGAATCAAAGAGTTCATATTGATCTTAGTGAAAGTAATGACTCCACATAGAAAGAGTATGATGATTAAAAGTTGTTGGGAGTTGGCAAATATAGCTTTGGTCACCGTTGCAATTAATAGGAAGTAATAAGGAAAGAGAGGTTTCACATATAGATATATTATCATTGACATCTTTTATGATTGGAGAACTCATTAAAATATGACATGCTAAAGAGTTGATGTTGGACAAGGAATACAACATAATGAGTTATGTTTTCTTACATCTGAGATAAAGTATGTTGTCATGGATCCTCTACCGTGTTGAGCTTGCCTTTCCCCCTCATGCTAGCCAAATTCTTAGCACCAAGTAGAAATACTACTTGTGCTGCCAAATACCCTTAAACCAGTTTTGCCATGAGAGTCCACCATACCTACCTATGGATTGAGTAAGATCCTTCAAGTAAGTTGTCTTCGGTGCAAGCAATAAAAATTGCTCTCTAAATATGCATGACTTATTAGTGCAGAGAAAATAAACTTTGTACGAACTTGTTGTGGACGCAATAAAAGCGACGGACTGCATAATAAAGGTCCACATACAAGGGGCAATATAAAGTGACGTTCTTTTGCATTAAGATTTTGTGCATCAACCCTAAACGCGCATCACAACCTCTGCTTCCCTCTGCGAAGGGCCTATCTTTTATTATTATCCTCTACTTTATGCAAGAGTCTCGATGATATTCACCTTTCTTTTTTCACTTTATCCTTTGGCAAGCTCAGCATGTTGGAAAGAACATGCTATATATATCTAGTTGGATGTGGGGGAGCATGAATTGTTATTGTTGACATTACCCTTGAGGTAAAAGGTTGTGGGGCAAAACTATAAGCCCCTATCTTTCTCTGTGTCCGATTAAAACTCCGTAACCACAAGTATTGCGTGAGTGTTAGAAATCATGAAGGACTAAGTGATAGTTGAGTATGTGGACTTGCTTTTAAGCTCTGACATAGACTCTTTCCGATGTTATGATAAATTGCAATTGTTTCAGTGACTGGGGGTATAATTTGTTGGTGCTCAATAAGGTTTCTGATTCATACTTTAGCTTTGTGAGAAGATCATCACTTGAAAACATGAGTAATCATATGACAAAATCTATGTATGTTGCTGTTATGAAATAATCATGATGCCTTCATGTCCGTATTTTATTTTTATTGACGCCTCTACCTCTAAACATGAGGACATATTTATTGTTATCGGCTTTTCGCTTGAGGACAAGCGAGGTCTAAGCTTGGGGGAGTTGATACGTCCATTTTGCATCATGCTTTTATATCGATATTTATTGCATTATGGGTTGTTATTTCACGTTATATCACAATACTTATGGCTATTCTCTCTTATTTTACAAGGTTTACATGAAGAGGGAGAATGCCGGCAGCTGGAATTCTAGGCTGGAAAAGGAGCAAATATTGAAGGCCTATTCTGCGCAACTCCAAAAGTCCTGAAACTCCACGGAATACCTTAAAATAAATAAAGAAAAATCGTCACCAAAGATGAAGGCCAGGGGGCCCACACCCTGCTCACGAGGGTGGGGGCGCGCCCTCCCCCTGGGCGCGCCCCCTACCTCGTGGGCCCCCTGGTGGCTCTCCGACGCCCATCTTCTCCTATATGAAGTCTTTCGATGAGAAAAAAATAGAAGGCAACCTTTCGGGACGAGACTCCGCCGCCACGAGGCGGAACCTTGGCGGAACCAATCTAGGGCTCCGGCAGAGCTTTTCTGCCGGGGACACTTCCCTCCGGGAGGGGGAAATCATCACCAACGCTCCTCGGAGAGGGCAATCTCCATCAACATCTTCACCAGCACCATCTCATCTCCAAACCCTAGTTCATCTCTTGTATCCAATTCTTGTCTCCAAGTCCGGGATTGGTGCTAGTAGGTTGCTAGTAGTGTTAATTACTCCTTGTAGTTGATGCTAGTTGGTTTATTTGGTGGAAGATCATATGTTCAGATCCTTCATGCACATTATTACCCCTTTGATTATGAACATGAATATGCTTTGTGAGTAGTTACGTTTGTTGCTGAGGACAAGGGAGAAGTCTTGCTATTAGTAGTCATGTGAATTTGGTATTCGTTCGATATTTTGATAAGATGTATGTTGTCTAACCTCTAGTGGTGTTATGTGAACGTCGACTACATAACACTTCACCATTATTTGGGCCTAGAGGAAGGCATTGGGAAGTAATAAGTAGATGATGGGTTGCTAGAGTGACAAAAGCTTAAACCCTAGTTTATGTGTTGCTTTGTAAGGGGCTGATTTGGATCCATATGTTTCATGCTATGGTTAGGTTTACCTTAATATTTTTGTTGTAGTTGCGGATGCTTGCAATAGAGATTAATCATAAGTGGGATGCTTGTCCAAGTAAGGGCAGTACCCAAGCACCGGTCCACCCACATATCAAATTATCAAAGTACCGAACATGAATCATATGAGCGTGATGAAAACTAGCTTGACGATATTCCCATGTGTCCTCGGGAGCGCTTTTCCTATTATAAGAGTTTGTCCAGGCTTGTCCTTTGCTACAAAAAGGATTGGGCCACCTTGCTGTACTTTATTTACTTTTGTTATTTGTTGCTCGTTACAATTTATATTATCACAAAACTATCTGTTACCACTTATTTCAGTACTTGCAGAGAATACCTTGCTGAAAACCGCTTATCATTTCCTTCTGCTCCTCGTTGGGTTCGACACTCTTACTTATCGAAAGGACTACGATAGATCCCCTATACTTGTGGGTCATCAACCGAGCGTATTGTAAATACTCATTTTTTTCTCCCAAATCGTTGGTCAATATTCATCTAGTTGCCTAGTGCATAACGGAATCCTAAGTACAGCTTCAGCATCCGTAGCCATAAAAAATTGGCCAGTACTTTGCACCGGTCGACCGGCGCAATTTAGGCCGGTCGCCGCCCAGCCCTAGGATCTGGCCATGGATAGCCGTTCGTTTATAGAAAAAAACATAAAAAGTCAATTCCCAGCCCCGCACATCTCGCTTCTCCAACAACGCCTCAGCTCGTCGTTGTTCATCGCCGCTCCCCGCGTCGATACATAGGCTAGATGCAGCTTCCGTCGGGCCGGGTTGAAGCACTCCATCGCCAATCGCCGCATGCAGTACGCAGCTCCGCGACCCCATGGGTGCAGCTCCAACATGTCATGGTTCTAGCTTCGCTCGTCATCATCGTCCCCAAGCCTGCTCGCAGCTCCGTCGTAGCCGCTCGCCATCGTTGGTTCGCCGTCTCCTGTTGAAGCTTTTTCAGATGCCGGATGTAGCATTCTCAGCTGTCGGTTGGAGCTTTTTGATGTTACATGATGGGCGCCCCCAACTTCCATGCCTCGTGTTGATGCCTTTTCAAATGTTGGATGTAGCTTCTTAGGATGTCCGTTGTAGCATTTGGTACTGCTAGTTGAGACTTCTCCGCATGTTGGTCACAACCACCCCACTCTCTGGTTCCAACAAAAGAAGGCGTCGGTCGTAGCATTCATGATGCTAGTTGTAGCTCCGCTGAATGCCGGTTGCAACCCTCACTTTATTTGGATCCAGCAAAAAAATGTGTTGACCATAGCAACTGATGATGTTGGTTGCAGCTCTGCCTCGTGCCGGTCACTGCTTCACCATAGCCGGTTGCAGCAAAATAGTGTGGCGTACCGCGCCTTGCAGATTCGGCGGCCATGGACATAGCTTCGGTTTTGTGTTTTGATGTACTGAAGGTAGTTCGGAGTCCCAGATATGATCACGGGCATGACAAGGAGTCTCGAAATGGTCGAGACGTAAAGATCGATATATTGGATGACTATGTTCGGACACCGGAATGGTTTCGGAAGGTTTCGGACATATACCGGAGTACCGGGGGGTTACCGGACCCCCCCCCCCCCCGGGGGGGTTTATTGGGCCTCATGGGCCCTAGTGGAGAAGAGGAGGGGCGGCCAGGACAGGCCGCGCGCCCCCTCCCCCTCTAGTCCGAATTGGACAAGGAGGGGGCGGCACCCCCCTTTCCTTCCTCTCTCTCTCCCTTTCCCCCTTCTCCTACTACTACAAAGAAAGGAGGAGTCCTACTCCCGGTGGGAGTAGGACTCCCCCCTTGGCGCACCCTCCTCCTAGGCCGGTCACCTCCTCCCTTGCTCCTTTATATACGGGGGCAGGGGGGCACCTCTAGACACAACAATTGATCATTGATCTGTTAGCCGTGTGCGGTGCCCCCCTCCACCATATTCCACCTTGATAATATCGTAGCGGTGCTTAGGCGAAGCCCTGCGTCAGTAGCATCATCAACACCGTCATCACGCCGTTGTGCTGACGGAACTCTCCCGCAAAGCTCTGCTGGATCGGAGTTCGTGGGACGTCATCGAGCTGAACTTGTGCTGAACTCGGAGGTACCATACGTTCGGTACTTGATCGGTCGGATCATGAAGACGTATGCCTACATCAACCGCGTTGTGCTAACACTTCTGCTTTCGGTCTATGAGGGTACGTGGACAACACTCTCCCCTCTCATTACTATGCATCACCATGATCTTGCGTGTGCATAGGATTTTTTTTGAAATTACTACCTTCCCCAACAGTGGCATCAGAGTCAGGTTTATGCGCAGATGTTATATGCACGAGTAGAACACAAGTGAGTTGTGGGCGATACAAGTCATACTGCTTACCAGCATGTCATACTTTGGTTCGGCGGTATTGTTGGATGAAGCGGCCCGGACCGACATTACGCATATGCTTACGCGAGACTGGTTCTACCGACGTGCTTTGCACACAGGTGGCTGGCGAGTGTCAGTTTCTCCAACTTTAGTTGAACCGAGTGTGGCTACGTCCGGTCCTTGAGAAGGTTAAAATAGCACTAACTTGACAAAATATTGTTGTGGTTTTTATGCGTAGGTAAGAATGGTTCTTGCTAAGCCCGTAGCAGCCACGTAAAACTTGCAACAACAAAGTAGAGGACGTCTAACTTGTTTTTGCAGGGCATGTTGTAATGTGATATGGTCAAGAAGTGATGAGATATAAGTTGTTGTATGGTATGATCATGTTTTGTTGAAGTTATCGGCAACTGGCAGAAGCCTTATGTTTGTCTCTTTATTGCATAAGATGCAAGCGCCAAATAATTGCTTTACTTTATCGCTATGCGATAGCAATAATTTCAAGAGCAATAGTTGGCGAGACGACCATGGGACGACACATTGATATAGATCAAGATGATAGAGATCATGGTGTCATGCCGGTGATGATGGAGATCATGACGATGTTTTGAATATGGAGATCAAAGGCACAAGATGATGATGGCCATATCATATCACATATTTTGATTGCATGTGATGTTTATCTTTTATGCATCTTATTCTGCTTTGATTGACGGTAGCATTATAAGATGATCTCTCACTAAATTTCAAGGTATGAGTGTTCTCCCTGAATATGCACCGTTGCGAAAGTTCTTCGTGCCGAGACACCACGTGATGATCGGGTGTGATAAGCTCTACGTTTAAATACAACGGGTGTAAGACAGTTTTGCACACGCAGAATACACGGGTTAAACTTGATGAGCCTAGCATATGCAGAAATGGCCTCGGAACACTGAGACCGAAAGGTCGAGCATGAATCATATAGTAGATATGATCAACATAGTGATGTTCACCATTGAAAACTACTCCATCTCACGTGATGATCGGACATGGTTTAGTTGATTTGGATCACGTGATCACTTAGATGATTAGAGGGATGTCTATCTAAGTGGGAGTTCTTAAGTAATATGATAAATTAAACTTTAGTTTATCATGAACTTAGTCCTGATAGTATTTTGCAAATAATGTTGTAGATCAATAGCTCGTGTTGTTGCTTCCTATGTTTTATATGTGTTCCTAGAGAAAAATAAGTTGAAAAATAATAGTAGCAATGATACGGACTGGATCCGTGATCTGAGGTTTATCCTCATTGCTGCACAGAAGAATTATGTCCTTGATGCACCGCTAGGTGACAGACCTATTGCAGGAGCAAACGCAGACGTTATGAACGTTTGGCTAGCTCAATATGATGACTACTTGATAGTTTAGTGCACAATGATTTACGGCATAGAATCGGGACTTCAAAGACGTATTGAACGTCATGGACCATATGAGATGTTCCAAGAGTTGAAGTTAATATTTCAAGCAAATACCCGAGTTGAGAGATATGAAGTCTCCAACAAGTTCTATAGCTAAAAGATGGAGGAGAATAGCTCAAGCAGTGAGCATGTGCTCAGATTGTCTGGGTACTACAATCGCTTGAATCAAGTGGGAGTTAATCTTCTAGATAAGATAGTGATTGACAGAGTTCTCTAGTCACCATCACCAAGTTACTAGAATTTCGTGATGAACTATAGTATGCAAGGGATGACGAAAAACGATTCCCGAGCTCTTCGTGATGTTGAAATCGACGAAGGTAGAAATCAAGAAAGAGCATCAAGTGTTGATGATTGACAAGACCACTAGTTTCAAGAAAAGGGAAAGAAAGGGAAACTTCAAGTAGAATGGCAAGCAAGTTGTCACTCCCGTGAAGATGCCCAAAGCTGGACCAAAGCCTGAAACTGAGTGCTTCTACTTCAAAGGAAATGGTCACTGGAAGCGGAAATACCCTGAATATTTGGTGGATAAGTAGGATGGCAAAGTGAACAAGGGTATATTTGATATACAGGTTATTGATGTGTACCTTACTAGTGTTTATAGTAGCCCCTGGGTATTTGATACTTGTTCGGTTGCTAAAAAATTAGTAACTCGAAACAGGAGTTACAAAATAAACAGAGACTAGTTGCGGGTGAAGTGACGATGTGTGTTGGAAGTGGTTCCAAGATTGATATGATCATCCTCGCACACTCCCTGTATTTTCGAGATTAGTGTGAACCTAAATAAATGTTATTTGGTGTTTGCATTGAGCATAAATATGATTAATCATGTTTATTGCGATACGATTATTCATCTAAGATAGAGAATAAACTATTATTCTGTTTACATGAATAAAACCTTCTTTGGTCTTACACCCAATGTTGATGGTTTATTGAATCTTGATCATAGTGATACACATATGAAGGAAATATGCCCTAGAGGCAATAATAAAGTTATTATTTATTTCCTCATATCATGATAAATGTTTATTATTCATGCTAGAATTGTATTAACCGGAAACATGATACATGTGTGAATACATAGACAAACATATAGTCACTAGTATGCCTCTACTTGACTAGCTCATTAATCAAAGATGGTTATGTTTCCTAACCATAGACATGTGTTGTCATCTGATTAATGGGATCACATCATTAGGAGAATGATGTGATTGACATGACCCATCCCATTAGCTTAGCACATGATCGTTTAGTATTCTGCTATTGCTTTCTTCATGACTTATACATGTTCCTGTAACTATGAGAATTATGCAACTCCCGTTTACCGGAGGAACACCTTGGGTACTACCAAACGTCACAACGTAACTGGGTGATTATAAAGGAGTACTACAGGTGTCTCCGAAGGTACATGTTGAGTTGGCGTATATCGAGATTAGGTTTTGTCACTCCGATTGTCGGAGAGGTATCTCTGGGCCCTCTCGGTAATACTCATCACTTAAGCCTTGCAAGCATTATAACTAATGAGTTAGTTGTGAGATGACGTATTACAGAACGAGTAACGAGACTTGCCGGTAACAAGATTGAACTAGGTATTGGATACCGACGATCGAATCTCGGGCAAGTAACATACCGATGACAAAGGGAACAACGTATGTTGTTATGCGGTTTGACCGATAAAGCTCTTCGTAGAATATGTAGGAACCAATATGGGCATCTAGGTCCCTCTATTGGTTATTGACCGAGAATGGTTCTAGGTCATGTCTACATAGTTCTCGAACCGGTAGGGTCCGCACGCTTAACGTTTCGATGACAGTTTTATTATGAGTTTATAAGTTTTGATGTACCGAAGTTTGTTCGGAATCCCGGATGTGATCACGGACATGACGAGGAGTCTCGGAATGGTCGAGACATAAAGATTGATATATTGGAAGCCTATGTTTGGACATCGGAAAGGTTCCGGGTGAAATCGGCATTTTACCGGAGTACCGGGAGGTTACCGGAACCCCCGGGGGGGTTAATGGGCCTACATGGGCCAAGAGGGAGAAGAGGAAGGAGCCAGGAGGGGGCCGCGTGCCCCTCCCCCTCCTAGTCCGAATAGGACAAGGGAAGGGGGGCGGCGCCCCCCCTTTCCTTCCCCTCTTCCTCCTCTTTCCCCCTCTCTCCTACTCCTACTTGGCGCGCCCCCTTAGGCCGGCGGCCTCCTCCCCCCTGGATCCTTTATATACGGGGGCGGGGGGCACCCCATAGACACACAAGTTGATCTACGGATCGTTCCTTAGCCATGTGCGGTGCCCCCTTCCACCATATTCCACCTCGGTCATATCGTCGCGGAGCTTAGGCGAAGCCCTGCGCCGGTAGAACATCATCATCGTCACCACGCCGTCATGCTAACGGAACTCATCTCCAGAGCCTTTGCTGGATCGGAGGGCCGGAGATCGTCATCGAGCTGAACGTGTGCTGAACTCGGAGGCTCCGTACTTTCAGTGCTTGGATCGGTCGGATCGTGAAGACGTACGACTACATCAACCGCGTTGTGCTAACGCTTCCGCTTACGGTCTACGAGGGTACGTGGATGAACACTCTCCCCTCTCGTTGCTATATCATCACCATGATCTTGCGTGTGCGTAGGAAATTTTTTGAAATTACTACGTTCCCCAACAGTGGTATCCGAGCCTAGGTTTTATGCGTTGATGTTATATGCACGAGTAGAACACAAGTGAGTTGTGGGCGATACAAGTCATACTGCTTACCAGCATGTCATACTTTGGTTCAGCGGTATTGTGAGATGAAGCGGCCCGGACCGACATTACGCGTACGCTTACGCGAGACCGGTTTCACCGTTACGAGCACTCGTGCTTAAAGGTGACTGGCGGGTGTCTGTCTCTCTCACTTTAGCTGAATCGAGTATGGCTACGCCCGGTCCTTGCGAAGGTTAAAACAGCACCAACTTGACGAACTATCGTTGTGGTTTTTTGATGCATAGGTAAGAACGGTTCTTGCTAAGCCCGTAGCAGCCACGTAAAATTTGCAACAACAAAGTAGAGGACGTCTAACTTGTTTTTGCAGGGCATGTTGTGATGTGATATGGTCAAGACGTGATGCTATATTTTATTGTATGAGATGATCATGTTTTGTAACCGAAGTTATCGGCAACTGGCTGGAGCCATATGGTTGTCGCTTTATTGTATGAAATGCAAACGCCCTGTAATTGCTTTACTTTATCACTAAGCGGTAGCGATAGTCGTAGAAGCAATAGATGGCGTAACGACAACGATGCTACGATGGAGATCAACGTGTCGCGCCGGTGACGATGGTGATCATGACGGTGCTTCGAAGATGGAGATCACAAGCACAAGATGATGATGGCCATATCATATCACTTATATTGATTGCATGTGATGTTTATCCTTTATGCATCTTATCTTGCTTTGATTGACGGTAGCATTTTAAGATGATCTCTCACTAATTATCAAGAAGTGTTCTCCCTGAGTATGCACCGTTGCAAAAGTTCTTCATGCTGAGACACCACGTGATGATCGGGTGTGATAGGCTCTACGTTCAAATACAACGGGTGCAAAACAGTTGCACACGCGGAATACTCAGGTTATACTTGATGAGCCTAGCATATACAGATATGGCCTCGGAACACGGAGACCGAAAGGTCGAGGGTGAATCATATAGTAGATATGATCAACATAGCGATGTTCACCATTGAAACTACTCCATCTCACGTGATGATCGGACATGGTTTGGTTGATTTGGATCACGTGATCACTTAGATGACTAGAGAGATGTCTGTCTAAGTGGGAGTTCTTAAGTAATATGATTAATTGAACTTAAATTTATCATGAACTTAGTACCTAATAGTATCTTGCTTGTCTATGTTTGTTTGTAGATAGATGGCTCGTGTTGTTGTTCCGTTGAATTTTAATGCGTTCCTTGAGAAAGCAAAGTTGAAAGATGATGGTAGCAATTACACGGACTGGGTCCGTAACCTGAGGATTATCCTCATTGCTGCACAGAAAAGTTATGTCCTGGAAGCACCGCTGGGTGCCAGGCCTGCTGCTGATGCAACTGACAACGTTAAGAACGTCTGGCAGAGCAAAGCTGATGACTACTCTATAGTTCAGCGTGCCATGCTTTACGGCTTAGAACCGGGCCTTCAACGACGTTTTGAACGTCATGGAGCATATGAGATGTTCCAGGAGTTGAAGTTAATATTTCAAGCAAATGCCCGGATTGAGAGATATGAAGTCTCCAATAAGTTCTATAGCTGCAAGATGGAGGAGAATAGTTCTGCCAGTGAACACATACTCAAAATGTCTGGGTATAATAATCACTTGATTCAACTGGGAGTTAATCTTCCTGATGATAGTGTCATTGACAGAATTCTCCAATCACTGCCACCAAGCTACAAGAGCTTCGTGATGAACTATAATATGCAAGGGATGAACAAGACTATTCCCGAGCTCTTCGCGATGCTGAAAGCCGCGGAGGTAGAAATCAAGAAGGAGCATCAAGTGTTGATGGTCAACAAGACCACTAGTTTCAAGAAGAAGGGCAAAGGGAAGAAGAAGGGGAACTTCAAAAAGAACGGCAAGCAAGTTGTTGCTCAAGAGAAGAAACCCAAGTCAGGACCTAAGCCTGAAACTGAGTGCTTCTACTGCAAGCAGACTGGACACTGGAAGCGGAACTGCCCCAAGTATTTGGCGGATAAGAAGGATGGCAAAGTGAACAAAGGTATGTGTGATATACATGTTATTGATGTGTACCTTACTAATGCTCGCAGTAGCACCTGGGTATTTGATATTGGTTCTGTTGCTAATATTTGCAACTCGAAACAGGGACTACGGATTAAGCGAAGATTAGCTAAGGACGAGGTAACGATGCGCGTGGGAAATGGTTCCAAAGTCGATGTGATCGCGGTCGGCACGCTACCTCTACATCTACCATCGGGATTAGTATTAGACCTAAATAATTGTTATTTGGTGCCAGCGTTGAGCATGAACATTATATCTGGATCTTGTTTGATGCGAGACGGTTATTCATTTAAATCAGAGAATAATGGTTGTTCTATTTATATGAGTAATATCTTTTATGGTCATGCACCCTTGAAGAGTGGTCTATTTTTATTGAATCTCGATAGTAGTGATACACATATTCACAGTGTTGAAACCAAAAGATGCAGAGTTGATAATGATAGTGCAACTTATTTGTGGCACTGCCGTTTAGGTCATATCGGTGTAAAGCGCATGAAGAAACTCCATATTGATGGGCTTTTGGAATCACTTGATTATGAATCACTTGGTACTTGCAAACCGTGCCTCATGGGCAAGATGACTAAAACACCGTTCTCCGGTACTATGGAGAGAGCAACAGTTTTGTTGGAAATCATACATACAGATGTATGCGGTCCAATGAATGTTGAGGCTCGTGGCGGATATCGTTATTTTCTCACCTTCACAGATGATCTAAGCAGATATGGGTATATCTACTTAATGAAACACAAGTCTGAAACATTTGAAAAGTTCAAAGAATTTCAGAGTGAAGTGGAAAATCATCGTAACAAGAAAATAAAGTTTCTACGATCTGATCGTGGAGGAGAATATTTGAGTTACGAGTTTGGTCTACACTTGAAACAATGCGGGATAGTCTCGCAACTCACGCCACCTGGAACACCACAACGAAATGGTGTGTCTGAATGTCGTAATCGTACTTTACTTGATATGGTGCGATCTATGATGTCTCTTACTGATCTACCGCTGTCGTTTTGGGGTTATGCTTTAGAGACGGCCGCATTCACGTTAAATAGGGCACCATCAAAATCCGTTGAGACGACGCCTTATGAACTATGGTTTGGCAAGAAACCAAAGTTGTCGTTTCTTAAAGTTTGGGGCTGCGATGCTTATGTGAAGAAACTTCAACCAGATAAGCTCGAACCCAAATCGGAGAAATGTGTCTTCATAGGATACCCGAAGGAGACTATTGGGTACACCTTCTATCACAGATCTGAGGGCAAGATTTTCGTTGCTAAATTCGGATCCTTTTTAGAGAAGGAGTTTCTCTCGAAAGAAGTGAGTGGGAAGAAAGTAGAACTTGATGAGATAACTGTATCTACTCCCTTATTGGAAAGTAGCTCATCACAAGAACCGGTTCCTGTGACAACTACACCAATTAGTGAGGAAGCTAATGATGTTGATCATGAAACTTCAGATCAAGTTTCTACAGAACCTCGTAGGTCTACCAGAGTAAGATCCGCACCAGAGTGGTATGGTAATCCTATTCTGGAAGTCATGTTACTTGACCATGATGAACCTATGAACTATGAGGAAGCGATGATGAGCCCAGATTCCGCAAAATGGCTTGAGGCCATGAAATCTGAGATGGGATCCATGTATGAAAACAAAGTATGGACTTTGGTTGACTTGCCCGATGATCGGCAAGCCATTGAGAATAAATGGATTTTTAAGAAGAAGACTGACGCTAATGGTAATGTAACTGTCTATAAAGCTCGACTTGTTGCAAAAGGTTTTCGACAAGTTCAAGGGGTTGACTACGATGAGACTTTCTCACCCGTAGCGATGCTTAAGTCTGTCCGAATCATGTTAGCCATTGCTGCATTTCATGATTATGAAATCTGGCAAATGGATGTCAAGACTGCACTCTTGAATGGATTTCTAGAAGAAGAGTTGTATATGATGCAGCCGGAAGGTTTTATTGATCCAAAAGGTGCTAACAAAGTGTGCAAGCTCCAGTGTTCCATTTATGGACTGGTGCAAGCATCTCGGAGTTGGAATAAATGCTTTGATAGTGTGATCAAAGCATATGGTTTTATATAGACTTTTGGAGAAGCCTGTATTTACAAGAAAGTGAGTGGGAGCTCTGTAGCATTTCTAGTTTTATATGTAGATGACATATTGTTAATTGGAAATGATATAGAATTTCTGGATAGCATAAAGGGATACCTGAATAAAAGTTTTTCAATGAAAGACCTTGGTGAAGCTGCTTATATATTGGGCATCAAGATCTATAGAGATAGATGAAGACGCTTAATAGGACTTTCACAAAGCACATACCTTGACAAAATTTTGAAAAAGTTCAAAATGGATCAGGCAAAGAAAGGGTTCTTGCCTGTGCTACAAGGTGTGAAGTTGAGTCAAACTCAATGCCCGACCACAGCAGAAGATAGAGAGAAAATGAAAGATGTTCCCTATGCTTCAGCCATAGGCTCTATCATGTATGCAATGCTATGTACCAGACCTGACGTATGCTTAGCAATAAGCTTGGCAGGAAGGTACCAAAGTAATCCAGGTGTGGATCACTGGACAGCGGTCAAGAACATCCTGAAATACCTGAAAAGGACTAAGGATATGTTTCTCATATATGGAGGTGACAAAGAGCTAGTCGTAAGAGGTTACGTCGATGCAAGCTTTGACACTGATCCGGACGATTCTAAATCGCAAACCGGATACGTGTTTATATTAAACGGTGGAGCTGTAAGTTGGTGCAGTTCTAAACAAAGCGTCGTGGCGGGATCTACATGTGAAGCGGAGTACATAGCTGCTTCTGAAGCAGCAAATGAAGGAGTCTGGATGAAGGAGTTCATTTCCGATCTAGGTGTCATACCTAGTGCATCGGGACCAATGAAGATCTTCTGTGACAATACTGGTGCAATTGCCTTGGCAAAGGAATCCAGATTTCACAAGAGGACCAAGCACATCAAGAGACGCTTCAATTCCATTCGGGACCAAGTCCAAGTGGGAGACATAGAAATTTGCAAGATACATACGGATCTGAATGTTGCAGACCGTTGACTAAGCCTCTCTCACAAGCAAAACATGATCAGCACCAAGACTCCATGGGTGTTAGAATCATTACTATGTAATCTAGATTATTGACTCTAGTGCAAGTGGGAGACTGAAGGAAATATGCCCTAGAGGCAATAATAAAGTTATTATTTATTTCCTCATATCATGATAAATGTTTATTATTCATGCTAGAATTGTATTAACCGAAAACATGATACATGTGTGAATACATAGACAAACATATAGTCACTAGTATGCCTCTACTTGACTAGCTCATTAATCAAAGATGGTTATGTTTCCTAACCATGGACATGTGTTGTCATCTGATTAATGGGATCACATCATTAGGAGAATGATGTGATTGACATGACCCATCCCATTAGCTTAGCACATGATCGTTTAGTATTCTGCTATTGCTTTCTTCATGACTTATACATGTTCCTGTAACTATGAGAATTATGCAACTCCCGTTTACCGGAGGAACACTTTGGGTACTACCAAACGTCACAACGTAACTGGGTGATTATAAAGGAGTACTACAGGTGTCTCCGAAGGTACATGTTGAGTTGGCGTATTTCGAGATTAGGTTTTGTCACTCCGATTGTCGGAGAGGTATCTCTGGGCCCTCTCGGTAATACTCATCACTTAAGCCTTGCAAGCATTATAACTAATGAGTTAGTTGTGAGATGACGTATTACAGAACGAGTAAAGAGACTTGCCGGTAACGAGATTGAACTAGGTATTGGATACCGACGATCGAATCTCGGGCAAGTAACATACCGATGACAAAGGGAACAACGTATGTTGTTATGCGGTTTGACCGATAAAGATCTTTGTAGAATATGTAGGAACCAATATGGGCATCCAGGTCCCGCTATTGGTTATTGACCGAGAATGGTTCTAGGTCATGTCTACATAGTTCTCGAACCCGTAGGGTCCGTACGCTTAACATTTCGATGACAGTTTTATTATGAGTTTATAAGTTTTGATGTACCGAAGTTTGTTCGGATTCCCGGATGTGATCACAGACATGACGAGGAGTCTCAGAATGGTCGAGACATAAAGATTGATATATTGGAAGCCTATGTTTGGACATCGGAAAGGTTCCGGGTGAAATTGGCATTTTACCGGAGTACCGGGAGGTTACCGGAACCCCCCGGGGGGTTAATGGGCCTACATGGGCCAAGAGGGAGAAGAGGAAGGAGCCAGGAGGGGGCTGCGCGCCCCTCCCCCTCCTAGTCCGAATAGGACAAGGGAAGGGGGGCGGCGCCCCCCCTTTCCTTCCCCTCTTCCTCCTCTTTCCCCCTCTCTCCTACTCCTACTTGGAAAAGGGGAGTCCTACTCCCGGTGGGAGTAGGACTCCCCCCTTGGCGCGCCCCCTTAGGCCGGCGGCCTCCTCCCCCTGGCTCCTTTATATACGAGGGCGGGGGGCACCCCATAGACACACAAGTTGATCTACGGATCGTTCCTTAGCCGTGTGCGGTGCCCCCTTCCACCATATTCCACCTCGGTCATATCGTCGCGGAGCTTAGGCGAAGCCCTGCGCCGGTAGAACATCATCATCGTCACCACGCCGTCGTGATGACGGAACTCATCTCCAGAGCCTTTGCTGGATCGGAGGGCCGGAGATCGTCATCGAGCTGAACGTGTGCTGAACTCGGAGGCTCCGTATGTTCGGTGCTTGGATCGATCGGATCGTGAAGACGTACGACTACATCAACCGCGTTGTGCTAACGCTTCCGCTTATGGTCTACGAGGGTACGTGGACGAACACTCTCCCCTCTCGTTGCTATATCATCACCATGATCTTGCGTGTGCGTAGGAATTTTTTTGAAATTACTACGTTCCCCAACAACATATTCATAATATTGATGCCAAAAGATGCAAAGTTGATAATCATAGTGCAACATATTTGTGGCACTGCCGTTTGTGTCATATCGGTGTAAAGCGCATGAAGAAACTCCATAAAGATGGACTTTTGGAATCACTTGTTTATGAATCATTTGATGCTTGCGAACCGTGCCTTATGGGCAAGATGACTAAAACTCCGTTCTCCGGAACAATGGAACGAGCTACTAACTTATTAGAAATAATACATACTGATGTATGTGATCCAATGAATGTTGATGCTCGTGGCGAGTATCGTTTTTTTGGGACCTTCACAGATGATTTGAGCAGATATGAGTATATCTACTTAATGAAGCACAAGTCTGAAACATTTGAAAAGTTCAAAGAATTTCAGAGTGAAATGGAGAATCATCATAACAAGAAAATAAAGTTTCTACGATCTGATCGTGGAGGAGAATATTTGAGTTACGAGTTTGGCCTTCATTTAAAACAATGTGGAATAGTTTCACAGCTCACGCCACATGGAACACCACAACGTAATGGTGTGTTCGAACATCGTAACCGCGCTTTATTGGATATGGTGCGATCTATGATATATCTTACCGATTTACCACTATCGTTTTGGGGTTATGCATTAGAGACAGCTGCATTCGCTTTAAATAGGGCACCATCAAAATCTGTTGAGACGACGCCTTATGAACTGTGGTTTGGCAAGAAACCAAAGTTGTCGTTTCTTAAAGTTTGGGGCTGCGATGCTTATTTGAAAAAAAACTTCAACCTGATAAGCTCGAACCCAAGTCGGAGAAATGTGTCTTCATAGGATACCCAAAGGAGACTATTGGGTACACCTTCTATCACAAATCCGAAGGCAAAACTTTTGTTGCTAAATTTGGATCCTTTCTAGAGAAGGAGTTTCTCTCGAAAGAAGTGAGTGGGAGGAAAGTAGAGCTTGATAAGGTAATTGTACCTTCTCCCAAATTGGAAAGTAGTTCATCACAGAAATCAGTTCATGTGATTCCTACACCAATTAGTGAGGAAGCTAATGATGATGATCATCAAACTTCAGATCAAGTTACTACAGAACCTCGTAGGTCTTCCAGAGTATGGTCCGCACCAGAGTGGTACGATAATCCTATTTTGGAAGTCATGTTACTAGACCATGATAAACCTACGAACTATGAGGAAGCGATGATGAGCCCAGATTCCGCGAAATGGCTTGAGGCCATGAAATCTGAGATGGGATCCATGTATGAGAACAAAGTATGGACTTTGGTGGAATTGCCCGATGATCGGCAAGCCATATTGTATAAATGGATCTTCAAGAGGAAAACAGATGCTGATAGTAGTGTTACTATCTACAAAGCTCGACTTGTCGCAAAATGTTTTTCGACAAGTTCAAGGTGTTGAATACGATGAGATTTTCTCATTCGTATCGATGCTTAAGTCTGTCCGAATCATGTTAGCAATTGCCACATTTTATGAAATCTGGCAAATGGATGTCAAAACTGCATTCCTTAATGGATTTATTAAAGAAAAGTTGTATACGATACAACCAGAAGGTTTTGTCAATCCTAAAGGTGCTAACAAAGTGTACAAGCTCCAGTGATCCATCTATGGACTTGTGCAAGCATCTCGGAGTTGGAATATACGCTTTTGATGAGTTGATCAAAGCATATAGTTTTATACAGACTTGCGGTGAAGCCTGTATTTACAGGAAAGTGAGTGGGAGCACTACAACATTTCTGATAAATAATATGTGAATGACATATTGTTGATCAGAAATAATGTAGAATCTTCTGAAAAGCATAAAGGAGTATTTGAAAGGAGTTTTTCAAAGAAAGACCTCGGTGAAGCTGCTTACACATTGAACATCAAGATCTATAAAGATAGATCAAGACGCTTGATAAGATTTTTCAATGAGTACACCTTAATAAGATTTTGAAGTAGTTCAAAATGGAACAGTCAAAGAAGGAGTTCTTGCCTGTGTTGCAAGGTGTGAAGTTGAGTAAGACTCAAAACCCGACCATGGCAGAAAATAGAAAGAGAATGAAAAGTCATTCCCTATGCCTTAGTCATAGGTTCTATAAAGTATGCTATGTTGTGTACCAGACCTATTGTATACCTTGCTCTGAGTTGGGCAAGGGAGTACAATTTTGATCTAGGAGTAGATCACTGGACAACGGTCAAGAATATCCTTAGTGAGGACTAAGGAAATGTTTCTCAATTATGGAGGTGATAAAAGAGTTCGTCATAAACATTTACATCGATGCAAGCTTTTACACCGATCCAGATGACTATAAGTATCAATCTGGATACATATTGAAAGTGGGAGCAATTAGCTAGAGTAGCTCCATGCAGAGCTTTGTAGACATAGAATTTTTGCAAAATACATACGGCTCTGAATGTGACAGACCCATTGACTAAACTTCTCTCACGAGCAAAACATGATCATACCTTAGTACTCTTTGGGTGTTAATCACATAGCGATGTGAACTAGATTATTGACTCTAGTAAACCCTTCGGGTGTTGATCACATGACGATGTGAACTATGGGTGTTAATCACAGACAAATGTGAATATTAGTGTTAAATCACATGGTGATGTGAACTAGATTATTGACTCTAGTGCAAGTGGGAGACAGAAGGAAATGTGCCCTAGAGGCAATAATAAAGTTGTTATTTATATTTCCTTATATCATGATAAATGTTTATTATTCATGCTAGAATTGTATTAACCGGAAACTTAGTACATGTGTGAATACATGGACAAACATAATGTCACTAGTATGCCTCTACTTGACTAGCTCGTTGAATCAAAGATGGTTAAGTTTCCTAGCCATAGACATGAGTTGTCATTTGTTTAACGGATCACATCATTAGAGAATGATGTGATTGACTTGACCCATTCAGTTAGCTTGGCACTTGATCATTTAGTTTGTTGTTATTGCTTTCTTCATGACTTATACATGTTCCTATGACTATGAGATTATGCAACTCCCGTTTACCGGAGGAACACTTTGTGTGCTACGAAACGTCACAACGTAACTTGGTGATTATAAGGTTCTCTACAGGTGTCTCCGAAGGTACTTGTTGAGTTGGCGTATTTCGAGATCAGGATTTGTCACTCTGATTGTCGGAGAGGTATCTCTGGGCCCTCTCGGTAATGCACATCAGTATAAGCCTTGCAAGCAATGTGACTAATGAGTTAGTTGCGGGATGATGCATTACATAACGAGTAAAGAGACTTGCCGGTAACGAGATTGAACTAGGTATTGAGATATCGACGATCAAATCTCAGGCAAGTAACATACCGATGACAAAGGGAACAACGTATGTAGTTATGCGGTTTGACCAATAAAGATCTTCGTAGAATATGTGGGAACCAATATGAGCATCCAGGTTCCGCTATTGGTTATTGACCGGAAACGAGTCTCGGTCATGTCTACATAGTTCTCGAACCCATAGGGTCTGCACGCTTAAAGTTTGGTGACGATCGGTATTATGAGTTTTTGTATTTTGATGTACCGAAGGTAGTTCGGAGTCCCGGATATGATCACGGACATGACGAGGAGTCTCGAAATGGTCGAGACATAAAGATCAATATATTGGATGACTATGTTCAGACACCGGAATGGTTTCGGAAGGTTTCAGACATATACCGGAGTACTTAGGGGGTTACCGAAACCCCCCCGGGGGATTTATTGGGCCTCATGGGCCCTAGTGGAGAAGAGGATGCGCGGCCAGGGCGGGCCGTGCGCCCCCTTCCCCTCTAGTCCGAATTGGACAAGGAGGGGGGGGGGCGGCGCCCCCCTTTCCTTCCTCTCTCTCTCTCCCTTTCCCCCTTCTCCTACTACTACAAGGAAAGGAGGAGTCCTACTCCTGGTGGGAGTAGGACTCCCCCCTTGGCGCCCTCCTCCTAGGCCGGCCACCTCCCCCCTTGCTCCTTTATATACGGGGGCAGGGGGGCACCTCTAGACACAACAATTGATCATTGATCTCTTAGCCGTGTGCGGTGCCCCCCTCCACCATATTCCACCTCGGTAATATCGTAGCGGTGCTTAGGCGAAGCCCTGCGTCAGTAGCATCATCAACACCGTCATCACGCCGTCGTGCTGACGGAACTCTCCCGCAAAGCTCTGCTGGATCGGAGTTCGTGGGACGTCATCGAGTTGAACGTGTGCTGAACTCGGAGGTGCCGTACGTTCGGTACTTGATCGGTCAGATCGTGAAGACGCACGACTACATCAACCGCGTTGTGCTAACGCTTCCGCTTTCGGTCTACAAGGGTACATGGACAACACTCTCCCCTCTCGTTGCTATGCATCACCATGATCTTGCGTGTGCGTAGGAAATTTTTTGAAACTAGATAACGCCCCGCGCGTTGCTGCGGAAATTTTTAGCAACGAACTTATCAAAAATAAAATTAGGATATATGGGAATAGTTTGCACCACATTCAGAGGTACATGGAGGGTGGATGCATGTTATATTGTCTTGTGAAATTCAAGTTAAATTATTATTGTGGAAAAAAATTAATGATGTGAAGCGTTTTATTTTGATGATGTGAAGGGCTTGTATGTGATAGAAAGTGGAAAGTGAAAATAATGTGGAAAGTGAAAAAGTTCAATGGTTGCATGGCCGCTTGATGATGTGGAGGATGCGCATGTCATGGAAAGTGGCATGAAAAATAGTTGTTTTTTTAGGAAACCACGCGCGGGGGGAGGGGGTCCCCACCTGTATATATATTACTCAAAAGCCAGAAAAGGCCATGGAGGATTACAGGGGTCACGGCGAGCCGTGAGGTAAGGAACAACAGCGAGGAGTTGGCTACTGCCTTGTTTGAAATAGTAGTAATGAGAGTTCTTGTTGACTACAAATGAAGGTGATCACTCTAGTGATAACTAATTTGAATTTAAGAACAACATAATTCCTTATTTTAGGCAAAAGCCATTGTCTAGTTTTGTGAGAAGTTTGCACGCATGGTTGACGATGTAGTATGTGAGGTCGTCAAAATAACCATCTTCTTCATCATAAAGAAACAACAGAGAGGCACTGCATCATCTACATGTGAGCTTCATATGAAACATTTACACGAGTCCAAAACATCAAGACGGCCTATATAATAAAAGAAAAGAATGTGAACAAAAATAGGATCGAGGACTGTGGACGTAAAAAAAACAGAATTTCTAATTTGCCGCTGCCAAAACATATGATATGTATTACTTGTTACCCTCGTAGTATAGAATCCATAGACTTTTCTTCTGTCACCCACCTAATTAAAAAAATTTCTTCTATCAAGGGGTCACTATCCGCTATAACAGCAAAGATTCTTTTTCTAGAAAAGTACTGCACGGTTTCATTACAACATGTCCATGAGTGACAATACTACATGCACGTACAGTACCGATGCATACACATACGGTACATACCACAAAGGACATCTGTTCAAGCCATTTGCGCAGAGCACCCTCAAAATATGCACCATACAGGCCAGTTCCTGGGGAAGCTCTAGCTCAACCAAGCTTTGCGGCACCGCGCCTAGCCAATTTACGCTGTCACCGGTGCGCATGTTGGAGCAGGGACAAAAAATCGACACCGCGGCCATGAGCAGCGCCATGAGAAGTTTTTTCAGGCCGCAAGAATTACCGGAACAAATGAGGATGTTTTCCAGTTGACGAACATGGCCGTTGTTTCTCCACAACCGCATGCTCCCCTGCCCCCTGCAATCACCCCAATGACCAGAGGAAAACATGAGAAGCCACTCATCGGCATCACCGATTCAACACAATCCATACAGCTATAGTCGTCCCCCCACCTCAAGGCAAAAAAAGGACTCGTGTACATTATCTGATTATTATCCCCACATACCTAGCAGCAGCACCATGAAGGAGCATACCCGGCCTCACCGGAACTCACACGACCACGGCAGGGATGGAGTCAGGGGGCTTTATTCCTCTGCAGCCCACCCTCCTCCTCCTGACATGCACCACCACAGAAACCCTAGACACAACTCTACACTCTGCTCTAGTGCACCACCTCCATCATCCCTCTCCATCTGCCGAGAACTCCTGGTGGGGGTAGACAGATCGACATATTTGGCCACCGGAAGCCTTGATAACAGAAGGAGATTGATTGCTTTGATTTTTGGTGTTGCGCGGAGACACAAATCTACTGTCTACTCCTATATATACTAACTCGGAGACAACCGGAAGAGGAGTAGTGCCAATATGAAGGGCTCTTGATTTCCCACTCGAAGTTCATAAGGCCGCGCGCCTTTACAAACCAGAGGGGAGAGTTAAGGGATCGCTGCCTCTTCAGTTGCCAATATCGTACGGGGAGGGGATAGGACGGGAAGGCTTGTGACTTAAGGGAAGGGGATCAGACGGCAAGGTGTGGGGCTCAGCCCTCGGATGATGCGGCGTCGTAGACCAGTACTACATCCCATTAGCAATAAATCAGTCATGGAAGGGAACATGTAGGATGGTGCAAGCAAGATGATGATGTGGACGCACGACGATGTAGTGAAACGCTGAGGTGGCTAGGCTATTAATGTGGATAGCTTGCATGTCAAGAGAAATAGGTTAGTGGGGATGAACTATTTAGGTATTATAGATTACTACGTTCCCCAACAAATAGACCCCGGGGGCATATGTTTCACTAGAGGCTTGTCTCAAGATACCAAATAATATAGTGGGTGAACAAATTAGTGTCGAGCAATTGATAGAAAAGCGTAAAGTTATGACGATATCTAAGGCAATGATTATGAAATATAGGCATCACGTCCGTGTCAAATAGACCGAAACGATTCTGCATCTACTACTATTACTCCACACATCGACAGACTCCTGCCTGCATCTATTAAGTTCATGAAGAACAGAGTAATGCATTAAGTTTGATGACATGATGTAGAGGAATAAACTCAAGTTATATGATGTAAACCCCATCTGTTTATCCTCGATGGCAATAATACAATACGTGCCTTGCTTCCCCTACTGTCACTGGGAAAGGACACCGCAAGATTGAACCCAAAGGTAAGTACTTCTCCCAATGCAAGAAAAACCAATCTACTTGGCCAAACCAAACCGATAGTTCGAAGAGAATTACAAAGATACCAAAATCATGCATAAAAGAATTCAGAGAAGATTCAAATAATATTCATAGATAAGCTGATCATAAATCCACAATTCATCGGATCTCGACAAACACACCGCAAAAGAATATTAAATTGGATAGATCTCCAAGAAGATCGAGGAGAACATGGTATTGAGAATCAAAGAGAGAGAAGAAGTCATCTTGCTACTAGCTATGGACCCATAGGTCTGTGGTAAACTACTCACGCTTCATCGGAAGGGCAATAGAGTTGATGTAGAAGCCCTCCGTGATCGAATCCCCCTCCGGCTGGGTGCCGAAAAAGGCCCCCAAGATGGGATCTCATGTGTACATAAGGTTGCGGCGGTGGAAAAGTGTTTTCGTGGATACTTCTGGTGGTTTGGGAATATATGTGAATATATAGGTGAAGGAATTAGGTCAGGGGAGTCATTGGGGCCCATAAGATAGGGGGTGCGCCCTCCACCCATGTGGCTCCTCCGACTTGATCTCCAAGTCTCCTGGGTGTCTTCTGGTCCAAGAAAAATCATCGCAAAGGTGTTATTCTATTTGGACTCCGTTTGGTATTCCTTTTCTGCGGAACTCAAAAACAAGGAAAAAACAGAAACTGGCACTGGGCTCTAGGTTAATAAGTTAGTCCCAAAAATAATATAAAATAACATATTGATGCATATAAAACATCCAAAACAGGTAATATAATAGCATGGAACAACCAAAAATTATAGATACGTTGGAGACGTATCAGCCGTTGGCTTCGTGCTTCTCACTAGAGGAGAAGATGTAGAGAGAGACAGAATAGGAGGAGGTTGCTCATGTGCTAGAGGAAGAAGAAGGACGAGTGGATGAGAAAGATACAAAGAAGATAAGGGAGAGGAACATCGGTTGCGAGGCCCATGAAGAAAAAAAAACTGGAAACTGATGCGTGAGAGACGCATGATCAGCGTTAAATCGAATGCAAGCGACACGACCGGCCCAACACTCAGCCGGTCGTACGTACGCAAACATTTACCTAATTTTTTTGTTCTATTCTATTTCGGTCCCAGCTTGATTTTGCATAATAAGCTCACTTACTAGCTCAGGAGGTTCTGTAGTCAAACTTGCTATCGGCCTCATATTATAATCAAGGCGGCTGATAGGCGCCCGCGCACCGGCTGGAATTTCGTCCAGTCACACCACAGCCCATTCGATACAATGATTTGTAGCCATTCGTTCCTTATCCTTTGCCCCTCCCTCACCGCTTCGCTTGGACCATGTGGTGGATTCCCTCATGAGCAGACGCCAGCCAGCCATGGTTGCATCCATCGCATATATCCAGCGAGCTAGCCACGCCCCTCTGTCGTCGACCCCGCAGCCCAATGCCGGCAACGAGCTCCCCTGCAAACCACCCGCTTGCTTTTAGCATTTGTCGCTTCCAGCATCTCGAGCCTCCGTTTGTAGCTTTTCTCATCTGCGGTAGCAACAAAACGGGCAGTGACACGTCTCCATCGTATCTACTTTTCCAAACTCTTTTGCCCTTGTTTTGGACTCTGAAAGTGCAACTATCCCTAGGTGGTTTTGGTAATTCCTAACAACATATAGCTCATTGAGCTAATGCTATTTCAAGATGAATATTTCAGGAAAGCTCAATGATTGGCATGGCATGGATGAGAAAAGTGGACCCCTCAAAATGCTAAGGACAAAAGGATTGGCTCAAGCTCAAAGCTCAAGACTCTACATTTTATATTTTAGTGATCCAAGATCACATTGAGTCTATAGGAAAAGCCAATACTATCAAGGAGGGATGAGGTGTTGCTTAATGGCTTACTTGTTCAAAATGCTTAGTGATATGCTCCAAAGCCCTCAACTACTTTCTCACATCCACATATGACCCAAACCAAAAGTCAAACTCGGCCACACCGATTCTTTCTATCCGGCGCCACCGAGTTCAAATGTCATAGCCACTGCCACAAACCCTAGGCAAAGCGGTCTCATCGATAGGGATCTCGGTCTCACTGAGATGGGATTGTAATCTATCTGTTTCCCTTCGTAACGTTTCGGTACCATCGAGATGAGCGATCAGTCCCACCGAGATTGCAATGTAAACTCTCTGTTTCCCTTTCGTAACATTTCGGTTTCACCGAAATGCGAACCGGTCCCACCGAGTTTACCTGACCAACTCTCTGGTTAGCTTATTATCAAAATTAGTCCCACCGAGTTTGTGTAATCGGTCTCACCAAGATTACGTTATGCCCTAACCCTAACCATATTGGTCCTACCGAGTTGCATGTCGGTCCCACCGAAAATCCTAACGGTTACTAGATTTACTGAATCGGTCCGACCGAGTTTCCCAATTCGGTCCCACCGAGATTGGCAAGTTGTGTGTAACGGTTAGATTTTGTGTGGAGGCTATATATACCCCTCCACCCACTCTTCATTCATGGAGAGAGCCATCAGAACGAACCTACACTTCCAACTTGCATTTTCTGAGAGAGAACCACCTACACTTGTGTTGAGGCCAAGATATTCCATTCCTACCATATGAATCTTGATCTCTAGCCTTCCCGAAGTTGCTTTCCACTCAAATCTTCTTTCCACCAAATCCAAATCCTATGAGAGAGAGAGTTGAGTGTTGGGGAGACTATCATTTGAAGCACAAGAACAAGGAGTTCATCATCAACACACCATTTGTTACTTCTTGGAGAGTGGTGTCTCCTAGATTGGTAGGTGTCACTTGGGAGCTTCCGACAAGATTGTGGAGTTGAACCAAGGAGTTTGTAAGGGCAAGGAGATCGCCTACTTCGTGAAGATCTACCGCTAGTGAGGCAAGTCCTTCGTGGGCGACGGCCATGGTGGGATAGACAAGGTTGCTTCTTCGTGGACCCTTCGTGGGTGGAGCCCTCCGTGGACTCGCGCAACCGTTACCCATCGTGGGTTGAAGTCTCCATCAACGTGGATGTACGATAGCACCACCCATCGGAACCACGACAAAAACATCCGTGTCTCCAATTGCGTTTGAATTCTCCAAACCATTCCCTTTACATTCTTGCAAGTTGCATGCTTTACTTTCCGCTGCTCATATACTCTTTGCATGCTTGCTTGAATTGTGTTGATATTGCTTGACTTGTGCTAAGTTAGCTAAAATCTGCCAAAGACTAAAATTGGGAACAGGATAAGTTTTATTTGGTCAAGTAGTCTAATCACCCCCCCCCCCCTCTAGACATACTTTCGATCCTACAAGTGGTATCAAAGCTTTGGTCTCCATTTGCTTTGATTTCCATAGCTTTGGTAGTCATAGCCTTGGTTTCACAACCTAGGAGAGTATAGCATCTAGCGAGGGAAACTATCACCGTAGAGGTCCTTAATTTGATGGTACTAAATTTGCTAGTTGGAAGCATAAGATGAAAATGCATATTCTTGGACATAACCCCACCGTTTGGGCTATTGTGTGTATTGGCTTGCAAGGTGAATTCTTTGATGGGAGAGAACCAAACCGTGAAGCTAGCACGGAAGAGTTGAAGATGCTGCAATACAATGCTCAAGCTTGTGATATCCTCTTCAACGGATTATGCCCCGAAGAATTCAACAAAATCAGCCGTCTTGAGAATGCAAAGGAAATTTAGGATACTTTGATTGATATGCACGAAGTTACCAACTCCGTCAAGGAATCCAAGTTGGATGTGCTTCTAAGTCACTTGACAAGTTCAAAATGAAGAATGGTGAAGGTGTCGCTGAAATGTACTCTAGGCTTGCTCTTATCAAAAATGAGATTGCCGGCTTAGGAAGTGAAGAGATGACCAACAAATTCATCATCAAGAAGATCCTAAGAGCTTTGGACAAAAAATATGATACCGTGTGCACATTGATCCAAATGATGCCCAATTACAAAGATCTCAAGCCAACGGAAGTCATTGGAAGAATTGTTGATCATGAGATGTCACTCAAGGATAAGGAGGAACTCCACAACAAGTCAAGTGGTGCTTACAAAGCCTCATGTGAAGCCCCCACATCATCAAATGAGAAACAAACCTTCAATGAAGAATTGAGCTTAATGGTGAAGAACTTCAACAAGTTCTAAAAGAGTGGAAGCAAAGAGAGAAGCTCCAAGTCAAGGTCCTACAATGACAAAAGATCTTCTAGTCGAGAGCGTAATTGCTACAATCGTGGAAGACTCGGACACTATTCCAATGAGTGTACGGCTCCCAACAAAAGAAGAGAAGAATCACCTAAGAGGAGAAGTAGAAGAGAAGAATCACCACCAAGAGAGAGGAGTAGAGATGATCGTTATGAACGAAGAACATCCCGGAGAAGCAAGGATTCGGAAAGGAAGGACAAGTCATCAAGGAGCTACACAAAACGAAGACATCAAGCTCATGTTGGTGAATGGGTATCCGGCTCCGACTCCGACAATCACTCCGAGAGAAGCTATCACTCTGACTCCGAATATACTCAAGATGAAGGTGTTGCCGGTCTAGCACTTGTGTCAACCAACTCCTATGACATATTTGATTCACCAAATGAAGGACTTGGAAGATGCCTCATGGCTAAAGGCCCAAAGGTATCACACCCCGAGTATGTTGATTTCAATAGTGATGAAGATGACTTGCTAGGTGATGATGATTTACTTGTTGACAACTCTAGTGATGAATGCTATGATGAAATGTCAACTGATCATGCTAATCAAGATAAAACGAATGACAATGATAAGGAGAAGATTGATCTTCTAACTAAAGAACCAAACACTCTTAAGTTAGCTCATGAAACTATCTTAGAAGACCATCGAAAACTTTTAAAGACTCATGAGAAGTTACGCTTTGAAAAGCTCAACCTTGAGCAAGAGCATGAGTTCTTAAAGGCAATCAATGATGATCTTCGTAAGAAAAGTTCTTCTTACATTGCCAAGTGTTTACTCTTATCTACTTACATGCCTCAAGTCAAATCTAATAACAAGTACAAGAAGGATTCTTCCTCTGGTAGTAACAATGATCATGCTAAATCCAATGTTGTTGCTTCTAGTAGTTCTCTTGATCCCACTAATGATTCTCTTAGCCAAGTTACACTTGAGCAAGAAAACAGCTTTTTGAAGGGAATTATAGAAAAAGGTGTTTACAAGAGCCTTGCCGAGAGTAAGCAATTCGAGGAAATTGTACGCAAGCAAGGAAGGCACCGGAAGAACCATGGTGTTGGTTTTGAACGAAAGTTCAATGCCAATGGAGTTGAGTGGGAAGAAGATCAATACCCCAAGACGAAGTTTGTTCCTCAACAAGAGAAGTATGACCCTACTTCCTTCAAAGGGACACAAGCTCAAGATGATCTTCCACCACAAGACCACAAACGAAAAGGCAAGGACAAGCTTCAAGAGGAGATTGATGCATTTGAATAAGCTCCTAAGGCCTTGGTCAAGTGGGTTTCCAATACTTCATCAAGTACGACTACAACTTCAAGGATTCCCATCAAGATGATGTGGATCCCGAAGAAGAAGAACTAGAGATTTCTTGAGGGTGACTCCGCCAACATATTTCACTCGTATCATTTTGACAAGAACAAGTGCAATCAACTTCCACATCTTGCACTAGTTAAAGGAGTCACAAACCCTCTTGTTGGTAAGACAAGGGACAAGGTAACCTAATGCTTTTATAGACATCATCTTGTGTGTGCATCACTCTATGTCTATGGATATCCTTGTTTGTTCCTTGTGGGACTAACGCGTGTAGGTACTGAAAGTGCAACTCACTCCAAAGGATTGCTCCAAATGATCTACATCAACATTGAGCATCCACATCTTCAACACCTACATGAAGTCATCATCGACAAAACCCAAGGTTAGTTCATCCCTCTTAGGGGGTATCTCACATCTAGGGGGAGCTTTACTCTAAGAATTGAGTCAAAGAAACTCTAATGGTGTGAACACATCAATGCTTTATGCAAAAGTGGTAACCCCACTTGTGCTTAAAGATGAGTATGACCTGTGATCAAATGTTCTCATTTGACTCCTAAGTCAATATACTCATATATAGATGACCTAGTCATCGCCAATTGCTTGATAAATGCTAGAATTGGTTGTGCATGCTTTGCCACATATTTCATTTGCCATTTTATTGTGTGAGCATGTTGGTTGCACATTTTACTCATTCAAGGACATCCACTTGTTGTTTTGATTGTTTGGCTTTCTTTTTCTTTTGCCAAGTGGATGGACAAGAATGCCTAAGAACCCTCTCTAGATATCTATGCTATTCTTGTCTCAAACTCTATTCATGCTACATCACAAAATTTGATCGAGTCAGAGTCGAACCACTCTGTGTGAGGAGCACTCGGGGTCCCCGATTCATCATAGACTTAAACTTCCAAAACTTATTTGTGTGTTTTGGTCTGACCGATTCTTCCATTTCGGTCATACCGAGATCACTAAGTCGATCTAGGTTTTCAATCTTGGTGCAACCGATTTGAACTTTTCGGTCACACCGAGTTGCTGTAATTGCTTGCAGTTATGCATCTCGGTGCCACCGAGTTGTTCCACTCGGTCACACCGATAGGGTCAGGCTATATATATCCATGGGTCAAAATTTGGAAATTTCTCCAAACTCTTTCGCCCGCGCTCAGCCTGCTCAGCCTTCCTGGGTCTCCGGATCATCCTCCTCGTTGCCAGCTGCCTCCCGCCGCTGGTCTCCGCCGCCGTCAACGGAGTTCGACTCTGCCGTTGCCACCGTAGCAATTCCATCGCCGAACAAGGGTATGGACTTGATCTTTGTGCTATTCCTAACTCCGAATTCCTAGCACATTGTTTTGCCATTAATCTTGCCACGATTGAGATCATCTTATCCACCGAAAACACTCCGTAGATTAGATGTGAATTAAAAATTTAGGGTTAGGTTTCCGCCGAAACCATCTCAAACCCACCGAGTTGTAGAACTCGGTTCCACCGATTCGGCTAAGGCCATTGCACATGTGATTCTCGGTCTGGCCGAGAATTGCAAATCGGTGTGATCGAGTTCAGGACTTTGTGAAACCCTAGCAGTCTCGGTGCCACTGAACTATGACTCGGTCTGACCGAGTTCACTAGTTTAGGTTCCAAAAGTTGCTTCGGTATCACCGAGTTCACAAATCGGTAGATCTGAAATGCTTTCTGTGGAAAACTAAAACTAAGTTTTTAACTCATTCTTTTGCAAAAACCTCTGTATTTTGTGATGCTCATCTATGCTACCTCATCTATATCTATTCACAGGGTTTGCTGTCAGTGTTTGCAACATGTCTGATCAGAGTGACAGTCAGAACAAATCTGAGGAACAAGTTCAGATGAGTGAGGGCACTAGTCCCTCTAGCAGCTATGATGAGGGTAGCAGGAGCACACCCAACAACTTACCCAAGGCAGCCACCAGGGCTAGAAAGAAGAAAACCTTAGATTCTGAGGATGAAGACTATGTGGCTGTTGAGGATGAGGCCACTTCCAAGAAGAAGGTGCTCAAGAAGGAATATGGCACAACTGCTGCCACTAAGCCAGGAATGCAGAAGAAGGCACCTGCAAAGAGAATTCCCATGTCTAAGGCCAGAGCCTCTACTCAAGTGCCTTTGGAATCTGAACCCAAAGAGGCTGCTGCACAAGGGAAGAAGAGGAAGGAAAGGGTCAAGAAGACCATGGCCAGGGTTGTTGGAAAACCTTCCATGATGGAAGAAGAAGAAGAGGAAGAGGTTGCTACACCAGCACCCAAAGAACAAAAGCTTATGGGTGATGCCATCAGGTCAGGGGCTGCTCCATCAAAGCCCAAAGAACCTTCTAAGGCAGCTGCTCCAAAGCCCAAATCTGCACCCAAGAGGAATACAAGGAATATTCCTGCTGGAGAGAAGAACAAGGCCCCAATGCCTCAAGCTGCTGTTGAAGAAGAAGATGATGAGGAACATGTCTTGAGAAAGTTGAAGCCCAAAATTCCAAATCACAATGATGTTCATCCTGTAGCTGAGGATATGAAGCTGAGAAAGGATGCAGGTCTCAGGCAGTGGAGATTGACTGATCCCTATGCAGTCAGGAGGAGAACTACTGTGGACTATAGGTTCCACACAAAGGAACAGCAGGACTTCTATGAGACAGTGCTGCTTGACAAGAAGCCAATTGTCTGTGACATGAGATGGGTATGGGAGTACATCAGGAAGAATGAAGAACATTATCCAGGGGTGTATGACAGTTTCAATGTGAAAGAACATGCGGTGCCCCCATGTTTGGTTTTGGTAATTTATGACAATCTCTATGGACTAATGGTTGTCTTGAGTTATATTTTAAGGATTTGTCCATAGGCTTTTCTTGAAGTCCATGTGTTGGTTTCAAGGAGTTTATGAGTTGACCAAGGTGCTATTAAGGAATTATCCCAAGATTGGTCATGTGAGTGTTAAGCTTACTGCAAGCATGTCTTGAAGACGAAGATTGTGTGATCATTCATGTTTACCTTCAAGACATCATCCAAATGAAGAGAGTTGGAAAGATTCAAGGTTGATCAAGACTAAGTCAAGAGTGAATCAAGTTGATCAACTCACAAAGCGTAGAAGATGTACCGAGAGGGATCAAGTGATCCCATGGTATGGTAAGCATTGTCCATTGCACTTTGTGTACTAACCCATGGTCTATGTGAGAGTTCTATGTGGGGTTAGGTACGTGTCCATGGGCTTGCGTCAAGAGGAAGATATCATACAACCCATGGAAAGGATGGCATCAAGTGGTGATCGTCATCAAGATTGCCATGTGCAAGTTCAAGTGGAGCATCACGAAGAGATCAAGTGCTTGAATCTTGCCATCCATTGTAGTGTCAATGGACTTGTGAAGATGTGCCGAAGAGTGGCTTACCCATAGTGGACTATGGGGGAGCAATCATCTAGTCTTCATCGAGCCAACGCAATCAAGAAAGGTGGTCCAACTTGAGGGAGTCAAGATCGTCATCATCTAGCTCAAGTGGACCATGTGCAAGGCAAAGGTTTTTCCCTTGATAGGTTTTCTATTTTACCAGTCTCGTGGTGGTAGTTGGGAGACCGGGCTATAAGATCGTTTGCCGTACTATCAAGGGGGGCTCTCAAGTTGGTGGCTTGATCATATCGTTAGTAGAGAGCTCAAACCATTGCATCCTTGCATCATGTTTCTTGGTTCTTGTTTGGTTCTCTTTGTGAGTCTTAGAGCTTATGGTCATCTTCATGACAAGCTTGACTTCATCGAAAACGGAGTTCGCATGCGTCTTCTATGATGTTTTCGGTGTTGGAGGTTTTACCGGTCTTATCCAAGGAAGGGTTCTCACCTTTTTCTTATGGGCCTTTTCTATTTTGCTTCTTATTGATATTTCTTTCAAGATTGTGTTAGCCCTTGTCGCTAGCTTTCCAACAAACTTGGTTTCATCGAATTCGGAGGCCGTTTGCAAAAGTTGTGGCAGTTTTGGTGTTCTGAAAAGGCTGGAGCGGTACTACCGCGAATTGGAGCGGATGTAATTTTTTACTACCGCTCCAGAGCGGTACTACCGCGCCTCCTACAGGGGTAGTACCACTCCAGACCAAAAAACTCGTCCCAAGTCCTGCGGAGGTAGGTATGAAAGTATTTTTTTTGTACCGCAAGCAGTAGTGCCGCGATCCCTAGCGGTAGTACCGTGAGGACGAGCGGTAGTACCGCTCTGTGCGGGCTGTGAGCATAACAGTTGGATTTTCCCCCACCTATAAAAGGGGGTCTTCTTCCCCATTGAACCTTATCTCTTTGGCTCGTGTTCTTCCCCCATTGTTGACCTTCTCCGAGCTTGCTAACTCTCAATCCCTCCTATGATTCTTGCTAGTTCTTGAGGGAAAAGAGAGAGGAGATCTAGATCCACGTTTCCACCAATCACTTTCTCCTCTAAGTGAGAGGAACCCCTTGGATCTAGATCTTGGAGTTCTTCATGTTCTTCTTTCGTTCTTCCTCTCATTTTCCTCCCTATCATTAGTTGCTTTGGTGGGATTTGGGAGAGAAGGACTTGGGCACTCCGTGTGCCCTTGCCATTGCATTTGGTGCATCGGTTTGAGTTCTCCACGTGATACGTGGATGTTACAAGTTGAGAAGCTTATTACACTTGGGTGCTTGGTGCCCTTGAGCTTGTTCCTCTTGGGTGCTTGGGCGCCCTAGACGGTTGGTGGTGTTCGGAGCTCAATCATTGTGGTGTAAAGCTCCGGGCAAGCGTCGGGGTCTCCAATTAGGTTGTGGAGATCGCCCCGAGCAATTTGACAGGTTCCGATGACCGCCCCCAAGGGTTGCCAAAGTGTACGGGTTCGGTGACCGCCCCCAAGGGTCGCCATTTGTACGGGTTCGGTGACCGCCCTCAAGGGTCCCTTAGTGGAATCACAGCATCTTGCATTGTGCGAGGGCGTGAGGAGATTACAGTGGCCCTAGTGGCTTCTTGGGGAGCATTGTGCCTCCACACTGCTCCAAACAGAGATTAGCATCCGCAAGGGTGTGAACTTCGGGATACATCATCGTCTCCGCGTGCGTCGGTTATCTCTTACCCGAGCCCTTTACTTATGCACTTTACTTTGTGATAGACATATTGTTCTTTGTCATATATCTTGCTATCATATAGTTGCTTATCTTGCTTAGCATAAGTTGTTGGTGCACATAGGTGAGCCTAGTTGTTTTAGGTTTTGTGCTTGACAAATTAACCGCTAGATTTATTCCGCATTTGTTCAAGCCTAAACCATAATTATTTTAAAGCGCCTATTCACCCCCCCCCCCCCCCCTCTAGGCGACATCCTCGATCTTTCAATTGGTATCAGAGCCTCGTCTCTCTTTGTTGGGCTTAACCGCCTAGAGAGTAAAGCTGTCGACTAGGGGATTAGGTTTCTCTAACACTCTTAGTCTCGATGGCACAAATTTTGATGTTTGGGTAATTCGCATGCTTAATCTCTTTAGGGTCATGGACCCAAATTTAGAGAGAATTGTAGATATGGGTTTTTCTCCTCCAAAGGATCCCCAAAGATTATCTTTAGAGGATGAGAAAAACTCTTATCTCAATGCTCAAGCTTCTAATGTGATTTTTGATGCTTTGAGCAATGTAGTTATTTTTCAACTCATGTCGTTCTGGGATGCTCATGAGTTGTGGACAAAGCTTCAAGATAAATATGGTGTGTCCAATATTTGTGGGGATGATTGTTCTCCCTCCACCTCCGGTCGTATAGTCTTCTCAACTTCTTATACTTCACCTACATGTGGTTTGCCACAAGGTAATGATATGGTGAGTAGTGTTGGTCATTGCAATGATGATAGTATGCTTATTGTGGATGATCCTTCATCACTATCTTATTGCAATGCTCCCTCTTTGGGCTTCAACACTTCGAGCACTCCAAATGTTTCACATGCTTGTGTTGCTAGTCCTTGCATATCATGTAGAAATTGCTTGACTAGATCTCATGATGATATGCTTGCTATGTATTGTTGCCATGATAAAAATGCATCTATTTCCTCGAGTTGTTGTGCTAACAATGTAGGGGAAACCGAACACTCTATGGAACAAGATGTGGTGTTTAATGGTGCCTCAAGGGATCCTACATCATCATCTATTGCTTTTTGCCTTATGGCTAAGGCATCAAAGGTATCTCCTACTTTGTACCCCAATATGTCTCTTGATGATGATGTTGATGCTAATGATGATGAGGATAATGATGAAGAGAATGATAATGTTGCCTCCTTAAATACTAAGGGGGAAATGATTTATAAAGCTCTTCATAAAAATAAAATTGCTCGTTCCAACTTCATGGAAATAATGTCCATTGCCATTGATGGCAAGAAATACATTGAGGAGTTGGAATCTCATCTAGAGGAGCATGAGGCCACCATTGAGAAAATGGAAGCTCATGCGCGTGATTACGCAAATGAGATCGCGGAGCTATCTCAAGCTCTTGAACATGAACAAACCACCTCCGAATCTCTTGAGGAGACTTTTGCTCTAGAATTATCTAGAGTGAGGGAGTCTCATGATAGAGCTCTTGAGGTGGCCAATGATTTCAAAACTAAAAATTCTAAGCTTGAAGTTTCTCATGCTAGACTCCTTGAGGATTTTGAGCACCTCGAAAATGGCTCAAGGGTCGTCAAGGGTGAGCTCATCAAACTCACCGAGTCTCATGCCCAACTTGAAGCTTATTATTTAAAAGAGCTTGCCAAGTTGTCCTCTCCTATTGTTGTAAATGATGATGCTTGTTCTATTAACTCTATTACTTGTGAAGCATCCATTTTGAAGGAGAATGTTGAGCTACGGGCTCAACTTGAGGTGCTATCTAGTAATTATGGGAAATTGGAAGAAAGTCATGAAAAGCTCTCAAGCTCTCATGATGATCTTCTAGTATCCCATAGTGTGCTAAAGATAGCTCATGAGGCCATGATTGTTAAGGTAACATCTAGTGAGCCTCATGTGGATACTAGCACTACTTCTAGTCAAAATAGTATATTGCCATGTGCTAGTCCTTGTAATTCATCTACTCACAATGTTGGTATATCTTGTGATGAATTGCTTTCCTTGCCTTGTTGCTCTAACGATGAAGCTTATACTTCCTCTAGTACTTGTGTTGAGACTAACCATGTAGAGGAAATCAAAGAGCTCAAGGCCCAAGTCACTTCTTTGAAGAAAGACTTGGAAAAGAGTCATGAAGGAAAATTCACACTCAACAATATCTTGATTGTGCAAAAATTCCCCAATGACAAAGGTGGACTTGGATTCAACTCCAAAAGAAGAAGAAGTCCAAGATAAACAAGAAGAAGGGCCAAAAACAAGTCAAGAATTCGGCCAAAATTATTTGCTTCAAGTGCAAAATTGAAGGGCATCATGTTAGATCTTGCCCATTGAAGAAGAAGGCCATTAGTGACAAGCAACAATGGAAGCGGCTACAAATGCATTCTCATGCTCAACCTCAAGTTGAAGAAAGGCCTCTTCCCAAGAAGATTCAAGCTAATGCTTCTCAAGTTGAGAAATCAAGTGAGAAGAAAGTGAAGGGTAGACGTTGCTATCTATGTCGTGAGAAAGGTCACCTTGCTTCTTCATGCACTAGTGGTAACTTATCCAACCCAATTGTTATTGATGATGTTTATTCTCTTGGGAAGGATAAGGTTGGCAATGTGTTTGCCAAGTTTGTTGGTACTCAAAGTGGTTTGAAGCAAAGAACCATTTGGGTAGCCAAGCCTATTGTGACTAACCTCTTAGGACCCAACTTGGTTGGGGACCAACTAGCTCAAACTTGATCAATAGGTGTTGTTGGAGGGCACTGGAGACTTGGCTACATTATGAAGAATTAAGGGGACTTCATCATTCCTTTTGTCTCAAGCCAAGTCAATTTGGATTATCAAGTTTCTATCTTATATCCAATGTGCCTCCTTGTGGTAACTTGTACTTTAATTGTTTACATTGTAAGTTACTTGCCCCCATGCATGTTTTGGGTTTGTTCCTTGCAAGTGTTTGTATATGTTGCGCTTCCAACTTGCTTATGTATGTTGGTGTGCACTTCATGTACGTGTGAGTTGTGTGTTGAGCCTTTGTGCATCTTGTTTGTATCTTAGTTGGCTCTTTTGAGAGATTAATGGAATATCCCATTATGGGGGAGTGATGTTCTTTGTGCACCTCACACTCCTATAAGTGTGTGTACATGAGGAATACCATCTAGTATTGATATTACAAGATTATCTAGTCACTATGTGGTGTGTCTTCTCATGAGAAATTCAAATTCTAAATTGTCCATTAATTATCTCTTATTGGATCCTCTTATTGCCTCTTGTTAAGTTTTCTTCATTGGTATCACATTATGGGGGAGTAATATGCTATGTATATTACTAGCCTAGAAAATGTATACATTTGAGATATTGTCACCTAGTGTTGATATTGTAGATTATCTTGTTTCTAGGTGGCATGTTAGCTCTACAAGTTGCAATTGCTTGTGTTTGGTGTGAAGATGATGTTGGATATCCTTGCTATCTACCAACGGGAATTATTTCCAAATACTTCTTGTCTTATGACAATTGGTACTCACTTATGTGTGGTAGAAATTATTGATCATCTTTACATTGGCCTTTGCTTTTATTGGCCTTATCTCGTGCCTAGGATTGTGTCAACTCCCATTGTTTTCCATACCACTTGTGGATCTTGTTATTTTCTTGATCTTGTTTAGTGTTTTCTAGATATAGTGAAAGTGGTGATCCCACCTTGTGCATTTTGTATTCAAATGCAAATTCTCTATAATGCACTAGTCTTGGGGGAGCTATCCTATTTTTTATAAAACACTCATATTGTGATCCATATTAAGTGTGTGTTGGTGGATGGCAAGTCGTTTCTTTTGGTACTTTGTGCCAACATGAAACTTTGTATAGAGCTTGGTTTGTTTGGAACCATCCTCTCCTTTGGGAGTTTGACATCTTTTTTGTGTGTTCCAATGGATATCCCATTCCTTGATGTATCTTTTAATGATATCTTCCAAGTGATGATTTCTCCATTTGGTATCCTTTTCACTTGGTTTTTCCTTGTATTTTGGTATCGATTCTTGAAAGTCTTGAGCATGCATTTTAACTTCATGTAGTTCCTTTGGCATGTTTTCTTTCTTTGACCCAATATACAGGGGAAACTCCACCAAGTCTCAAATTGGATGAGATGTGCATGAGATTCATTTTCATATCTATATGCACATATCTATGTGGAGTTTGTCCTATGTATTGTTGGTTCTCTAACTCTTTGGTCCCAATGAGTTTGGGTGCCATTTTATTTGTGTTGTTGTTCTAGGAACAATTGGAGATGCATTGGATACTCGGCTTATTCAAAAGGAAGGTGTTGTCACCATGTGCTTATTGGAGTCAAGCTAGGATGATCAATGAACTACTTTCTACCTTCAATTGGTATCTACTACATCCTTCCAATGCTATCTCGGTAACAAGTATCATCATCTACTACATGTACACATTATTGCATCAATCGTGTGTGGGTTGTATCATGGCATGTTATTCTTTCTTTCTTGTGATACTTGTTTCCTTTCTCAAAGCATCCCAACAATGATCTCTTGTTGCTAGTTGTGATGTCTTTGATGTTCGTGCGGTAGGAATTCATTTATATACAATAAGACCATATCTAGCCATGTGCTATGCTTCCAGGCAAATATCTTATTGGTATATGTATGACTTCCTTTTGGATATCTTGTTCCTTCGTGCTGTAACTATTTCGGGTGTACATCCTTCTTTTTAGATATATATCATCATGATTTCGTCTACCTAGAACCCTATACACTTGAGAGAATTTACATCTCTAGTTGATATCCTTTCTGTCACGTCCACCTTTTCTTTCTTATGTTATTTCTTTGGTGGCTCCGTGAAAGCTTTTGCCTTGAGTGCGTGTCCTCTATTGTAGCATCTTGATGCACTCTTGTGTGGTGAAGATTATTTTCCTCATGCTTGTCTTTACGAGGCTTTTGCCATCTTAATTGGTATCCCTCGTCTTGATGAGGCTTTCATCTTCTATCTTCACCACAGGTTGTCACAAGCATAGGTTCTTTATATGCTTATTAGTAAGCTTGTGAACCCATTTGCTAGTTGTGTGTGGGAATGATAGTCCTTGCGTCGTGTGCCTCATTCTTTCAAGACATTATTGATGCTTTATGCTCATCCGTACATTGGTCTTCTCAAGTGCATTGCCTTGACTAACACACATCTTTTTGGTTGAGCCCATTCTCAAGTTGCCTCTTTTACTTGTTGCTCAACCTTGTGTTTGTTGCAAGTACTAGGCTTAGTTTCCTATATGCTCACATACACTTGTTGTAAGTTTCTATTGATTTTGGGGGAGCTATGATCCTATTTTGTGTACTTTGTATCTGAATACAAAAATTCTTGATGTGCACAAATCATGGGGAGCTTCTCTAGTTTCTTTAGAACACTCCTCAGCTCATATCATAATAGCCTTCATTCATGTGGCTCATAGGATCTTTGGTCTAGTTGGTTCAATTGATATTCTTTGATTGCTTGCTTCAATTTGTATCTTTTGATTGCTCGATTTCTTGTTTCTCTCTTTGTTATGTCTTTGTGGCATATCATTCTTTTGCAATCTTTGGGCCTCAATATAGTTTGTCTTCCTCCAAGTATTTACCATTGGATATGTGTATTGCATTCCACTCTCTTTTTGAGAGATACACAATTTATGGAGGAACACTCTTTATATTGGCATTCTAAGCTTTTCACCCATTTTGGCAATCAATGCCAATGGGGGAGGAGTTTCAGAGAGTTTTGTGGAGAAGTTTAGAAAGTTTTCTCCTTGCTTTGGTTTTGTTCCTAAGCATTTGCATCTCATTCTCCTGCATCATTGGTTGTTGCATTGCATTGTGATGCATAATTCCTTATATAAACTCTCTTGAAAGTGATTGTCATCAATTACCAAAATGGGGGAGATTGAAAGAACATGCGGTGCCCCCATGTTTGGTTTTGGTAATTGATGACAATATCTATGGACTAATGGTTGTCTTGAGTTATATTTTAAGGATTTGTCCATAGGCTTTTCTTGAAGTTCATGTGTTGGTTTCAAGGAGTTTATGAGTTGACCAAGGTGCTATTAAGGAATTATCCCAATATTGGTCATGTGAGTGTTAAGCTTACTGCAAGCATGTCTTGAAGAAAAAGATTGTGTGATCATTCATGTTTACCTTCAAGACATCATCCAAATGAAAAGAGTTGGAAAGATTCAAGGTTGATCAAGACTAAGTCAAGAGTGAATCAAGTTGATCAACTCACAAAGCGTAGAAGATGTACCGAGAGGGATCAAGTGATCCCATGGTATGGTAAGCATTGTCCATTGCACTTTGTGTACTAACCCATGGTCTATGTGAGAGTTCTATGTGGGGTTAGGTACGTGTCCATGGGCTTGCGTCAAGAGGAAGATATCATACAACCCATGGAAAGGATGGCATCAAGTGGTGATCGTCATCAAGATTGCCATGTGCAAGTTCAAGTGGAGCATCACGAAGAGATCAAGTGCTTGAATCTTGCCATCCATTGTGGTGTCAATGGACTTGTGAAGATGTGCCGAAGAGTGGCTCACCCATAGTGGACTATGGGGGAGCAATCATCTAGTCTTCATCGAGCCAACGCAATCAAGAAAGGTGGTCCAACTTGAGGGAGTCAGGATCGTCATCATCTAGCTCAAGTGGACCATGTGCAAGGCAAAGGTTTTGCCCTTGATAGGTTTTCTATTTTACCAGTCTCGTGGTGGTAGTTGGGAGACCGGGCTATAAGATCGTTTGCCATACTATCAAGGGGGGCTCTCAAGTTGGTGGCTTGATCGTATCGTTAGTAGAGAGCTCAAACCATTGCATCCTTGCATCATGTTTCTTGGTTCTTGTTTGGTTCTCTTTGTGAGTCTTAGAGCTTATGGTCATCTTGATGACAAGCTTGACTTCATCAAAAACGGAGTGCGCATGCGTCTTCTATGATGTTTTCGGTGTTGGAGGTTTTACCGGTCTTATCCGAGGAAGGGTTCTCACCTTTTTCTTATGGGCCTTTTTTATTTTGCTTCTTATTGATATTTCTTTCAAGATTGTGTTAGCCCTTGTCGCTAGCTTCCCAACAAACTTGGTTTCATCGAATTCGGAGGCCGTTTGCAAAAGTTGTAGCAGTTTTGGTGTTCTGAAAAGGCTGGAGCGGTACTACCGCGAATTGGAGCGGATGTAATTTTTTACTACCGCTCGAGAGCGGTACTACCGTGCCTCCTACAGGGGTAGTACCACTCCAGACCAAAAAACTCGTCCCAAGTCCTGCGGAGGTAGGTATGAAAGTATTTTTTTGTACCGCAAGCAGTAGTTCCGCGATCCCTAGCGGTAGTACCGTGAGGACGAGCGGTAGTACCGCTCTGTGCGGGCTGTGAGCATAACGGTTGGATTTTCCCCCACCTATAAAAGGGGGTCTTCTTCCCCATTGAACCTTATCTCTTTGGCTCGTGTTCTTCCCCCATTGTTGACCTTCTCCGAGCTTGCTAACTCTCAATCCCTCCTATGATTCTTGCTAGTTCTTGAGGGAAAAGAGAGAGGAGATCTAGATCCACGTTTCCACCAATCACTTTCTCCTCTAAGTGAGAGGAACCCCTTGGATCTAGATCTTGGAGTTCTTCGTGTTCTTCTTTCGTTCTTCCTCTCATTTTCCTCCCTATCATTAGTTGCTTTGGTGGGATTTGGGAGAGAAGGACTTGGGCACTCCGTGTGCCCTTGCCATTGCATTTGGTGCATCGGTTTGAGTTCTCCACGTGATACGTGAAAGTTACAAGTTGAGAAGCTTATTACACTTGGGTGCTTGGTGCCCTTGAGCTTGTTCCTCTTGGGTGCTTGGGCGCCCTAGACGGTTGGTGGTGTTCGGAGCTCAATCATTGTGGTGTAAAGCTCCGGGCAAGCGTCGGGGTCTCCAATTTGGTTGTGGAGATCGCCCCGAGCAATTTGACGGGTTCCGGTGACCGCCCCCAAGGGTTGCCAAAGTGTACGGGTTCGGTGACCGCCCCCAAGGGTCACCATTTGTACGGGTTTGGTGACCGCCCTCAAGGGTCCCTTAGTGGAATCACGACATCTTGCATTGTGCGAGGGCGTGAGGCGATTACGGTGGCCCTAGTGGCTTCTTGGGGAGCATTTTGCCTCCACACCGCTCCAAATGGAGATTAGCATCCGCAAGGGTGTGAACTTCGGGATACATCATCGTCTCCGCGTGCCTCGGTTATCTCTTACCCAAGCCCTTTACTTATGCACTTTACTTTGTGATAGCCATATTGTTCTTTGTCATGTATCTTGCTATCACATAGTTGCTTATCTTGCTTAGCATAAGTTGTTGGTGCACATAGGTGAGCCTAGTTGTTTTAGGTTTTGTGCTTGACAAATTAACCGCTAGATTTATTCCGCATTTGTTCAAGCCTAAACCATAGTTATTTTAAAGCGCCTATTCACCCCCCCTTCTAGGTGACATCCTCGATCTTTCACAATGCTTGTGGAGTGGATGACTTTGTTGGGCAGAAGCTCACAAAGTGGAACGATGAGCTTATTATGCGGTTCTACTCCACAGCTCACTTCTACCCAGATGGAAAGATTGTCTGGATGTCTGAAGGTACAAGGTACCAATCATCAGTTGAAGAATGGGCAAAGTTGATCAAAGCACCTAAGGAAAATGAGGATGACTTGGATGTCTATGCCAAGAAGAAGAAGGATCACAACTCCATGGCACATATGTACAGAGAGATCCCAGATGCTGCTGTTGAGACACACAAGTTTGGATCAGTACATTACCTTCTGCCAGGATTGCCAACAATCAACAGGATCCTCAGGCACACTCTTTTGCCTAAGTCTGGAGATCACAAGATGATCAGAGGCCATGCCACCAACCTACTTCACATATTTGATGTGTGTCAAAAGTTCAAGGTCATGAGCCTCATAGTGGAAACTATTAAGAGGACTGCTGCAGATCAAAAAAGAAGTTGTGGATATGCCCCACAGTTCCAGGAGCTCATCAATTCCAAGATGGGCACAGACACATGCCTCTTGGACAAGGAACACATGCCAATCTATTCAGATTTTGAGGACAACACAGTGGTAATGGATGAAGATGAACCATCTTCTGTGCAAGCACAAGCAAAGAAGGAGAAGGCAAGGACTGAATAGGCTGCAAAGATGCCAACCATTGATGAGGCATCTCAGTACTTTTTGAAGAGCAAGCAGGATCAACTTGGCTACTTGATTGCCTCCACTCTAAGGATTGAGAGGGGATTGGCCACCCTGACTTAAAACCAGGAGAGCCTGGAGAGGATCATGGAGCAGAAGTTCTATGACTTGGATGTGAAGGTCACTGAGATACATTCAGTTGTTGAGCAACTTCAGGATGACATGCAGGAGAGGAAAGGCAAGACTACTACTGATGCTTTTGCCAGAGTACCCAGGATCCAGAGATCAGCTGTAGTGCCTGTTCCAGACACCAGAGCCACTTCATCTGCACTAGCTACAACTTCCGTGCAACCAGCTCCAGCACCTACTCCACCAGCTCCATCTACATCAACTGATGCCTTCGTCCTTGGAGTCTTATCTACACCACCACCTGAAGACCAAGCCTGAGAGTCGATTTAGTGCTATGCATTTTCTATGAACTTTTTGGTAACCTGTTGCCAAAGGGAGAGAAAAATGTATAGATCATAGGCTTCGAGAGAGAGCGTTGCTTTTTATTCTCTCTTGTTTTGGTGGTTGAACTTTATTTGCTTGTTTGAGATACTTTATGCTTTTGTGAGATACTTGGATGATCATGTGTTTGATCATATGCTACCTTAATGCTTGTTAAATAACATTATCCTTTTATCTCTATATGATCATACACTTTGCTTGGTGATGAGTGCATGTATTTAATTATTATCATTTTGAGCGCTCCACCAAGATGTATGTGACATGGAAGAGTAACTCATGATCCTAACTCATTGTGCATTTGCAGTCAAAAGCAAATCTTAAAACTATGCACAAATTTGGGGGGAGCTCTTACATTTCACATACTTCTCAAAGCGACAATGTTTTTTCAATCTTATTATCGTTTGTCGAAGCTTTGATCTATATGTTGTCATCAATTACCAAAAAGGGGGAGATTGAAAGTGCAACTATCCCTAGGTGGTTTTGGTAATTCCTAACAACATATAGCTCATTGAGCTAATGCTATTTCAAGATGAATATTTCAGGAAAGCTCAATGATTGGCATGGCATGGATGAGAAAAGTGGACCCCTCAAAATGCTAAGGAAAAAAGGATTGGCTCAAGCTCAAAGCTCAAGACTCTACATTTTATATTTTAGTGATCCAAGATCACATTGAGTCTATAGGAAAAGCAAATACTATCAAGGAGGGATGAGGTGTTGCTTAATGGCTTACTTGCTCAAAATGCTTAGTGATATGCTCCAAAGCCCTCAACTACTTTCTCACATCCACATATGACCCAAACCAAAAGTCAAACTCAGCCACACCGATTCTTTCTATCCGGCGCCACCGAGTTCAAATGTCATAGCCACTGCCACAAACCCTAGGCAAATCGGTCTCACCGATAGGGATCTCGGTCTCACCGAGATGGGATTGTAATCTCTTTGTTTCCTTTCGTAACGTTTTGGTACCACCGAGATGAGCGATCGGTCCCACCGAGATTGCAATGTAAACTCTCTGTTTCCCTTTCGTAACATTTCGGTCTCATCGAAATGAGCGAACCGGTCCCACCGAGTTTACCTGACCAACTCTCTGGTTAGCTTATTACCAAAATCGGTCCCACCGAGTTTGTGTAATCGGTCTCACCAAGATTACGTTATGCCCTAACCCTAACCATGTCGGTCCTACCGAGTTGCATGTCGTCCCACCGAAAATCCTAACAATCATTAGATTTGTTGAATCGGTCCGACCGAGTTTCTCAATTCGGTCCCACCGAGATTGGCAAGTTGTGTGTAATGGTTAGATTTTGTGTGGAGGCTATATATACCCCTCCACCCACTCTTCATTTGTGGAGAGAGCCATCAGAACGAACCTACACTTCCAACTTGCATTTTCTGAGAGAGAACCACCTACACTTGTGTTGAGGCCAAGATATTCCATTCCTACCATATGAATCTTGATCTCTAGCCTTCCCGAAGTTGCTTTCCACTCAACTCTTCTTTCCACCAAATCCAAATCCTATGAGAGAGAGTTGAGTGTTTGGGAGACTATCATTTGAAGCACAAGAGCAAGGAGTTCATCATCAACACACCATTTGTTACTTCTTGGAGAGTGGTGTCTCCTAGATTGGCTAGGTGTCACTTGGGAGCCTCTGACAAGATTGTGGAGTTGAACCAAGGAGTTTGTAAGGGCAAGGAGATCGCCTACTTCGTGAAGATCTACCGCTAGTGAGGCAAGTCCTTCGTGGGCGACGGCCATGGTGGGATAGACAAGGTTGCTTCTTCGTGGACCCTTCGTGGGTGGAGCCCTTCGTGGACTCGCGCAACCGTTACCCTTCGTGGGTTGAAGTCTCCATCAACGTGGATGTACGATAGCACCACCTATCGGAACCACGACAAAAACATCCGTGTCTCCAATTGCGTTTGAATTCTCCAAACCCTTCCCTTTATATTCTTGCAAGTTGCATGCTTTACTTTCCGCTGCTCATATACTCTTTGCATGCTTGCTTGAATTGTGTTGAGATTGCTTGACTTGTGCTAAGTTAGCTAAAATCTGCCAAAGACTAAAACTGGGAAAAGGATAAGTTTTATTTGGTCAAGTAGTCTAATCACCCCCCCCTCTAGACATACTTTCGATCCTACAGACTCTAATTTGCATGATTTGAATGGAACTAACCCGGATTGACGTTTTTTTCAGCAGAATTGCCTTGGTGTTATTTTTGTGCAGAAATAAAAGTTCTCGGATTGACCTGAAAATTTATGGAGAATATTGTTGGAATAAATAAAAATATTGGCAAAAGAATCAACCAGAGGGGACCCACCAGCTGACCATAAGGGAGGAGGGCCCGCCCTACCCCCTGGGTGCCCCTGCCTTGTGGGTCCCCTGGACCTCCTCCAACCCTAACTCCAACTCTATATATTCACATTTTGGGAGAAAAAATCAGAGAGAAGGATTCATCGCGTTTTATGATGCTGAGCCGCCCTCGCCTCCCGTTCTTCATCGGGAGGGCTGATCCTGAGTCTGTTCGAGGCTCCGGAGAGGGGATTCGTCGCCATTGATGTCTACTACACAACCTTCTTCCTGTAGACGTTGTTGGGCTTGCAAGTGCACAGGTTTGTAGAACAGTAGCAAATTTCCCTCAAGTGGATGACCTAAGGTTTATCAATCCGTGGGAGGCGTAGGATGAAGATGGTCTCTCTCAAGCAACCCTGCAACCATCTTTAGCATAATGGCCTCCAAGTAGTTCCACTCAACCCTATCATAAGCTTTCATCATGTCCAACTTAACTGCACAAAAGCGGTTTCTTTGCGCCTTGTTTCTTTTCATGAAGTGCAAGCATTCATATGCCGTGATAATATTGTCTGTAATCAGCCTTCCTGGCACAAAAGCTGATTGCTCCTCGGAGATGATATCAGGCAGGATGATTTTTAGTCTATTGGACAAAACCTTTGAAGCAATCTTGTAAAGGACGTTACAGAGACTTATGGGTCGAAATTGCGTGAGCTGGGTTGGATCTTTTACCTTCGGGATTAAAACCAAGATAGTTTCATTGATTACTTCCGGGCTCTCCTCACCACGAAGAATGCGAAGAACCACCTATGTTACCTCAGTACCACATAAGGCCCAATAACTTTGAAAGAAGTGAGCCGGATATCCGTCGGGTCCAGGTGCCTTCGTAGGGAACATTTGGAACAAGGTCGTCTTAACCTCTTCTGTCGTGTACGGTGCGAGTAAGTTATCATTCATCTCGCTTGTCACCTTGGTTGGAACAGCCGCTAAAACCTCATCCATGCCCGACGTCCCTTCGGAAGTAAAGAGATTTTTGTAAAAGGAGTTCGCAAGGTTGGCCATCTCTGACACATCTTGCGTCATCGATCCATCATCCCGTTGGAGGTTTTTAATCTGGTTCTTCCTACGCCGCATGCTAGCTCATCGTTGGAAGTATTTCGTGTTTTTATCTCCATCCGTAAGCCAGTCCACCCGAGATCTTTGTCGAAGCAGGATCTCTTCCATATGATATAGCTCGAAGAGCCTATCCACCATTTTGACCTCTGCATGTGACGACGCAGTTCTCTGGGGGTCACTCTGGAAAACTGCAAGTGCTTTCTTGAGTTTTTTAATCTCCCTTGACACCTTCCCGATCGTTGCCCCACTCCATTGGGTTAGAGAGACAGACAGGTTTGTGAGTTTTTTACTCATATCGGCAACAGTGTTCGCTCCCTGCTCCTGCGCCCAAAGCCTGTCCAGGGCCGCTTTGTAATGAGCATGTCTCTTCCAGTACAGCTCGTATCTGAAGATTTTATTTCCTTTGTTAGCTGTCGGACGAGGTTCTAGCTGCAACCGGATAGGGCAGTGGTCCGAGAGCTGCATTTTCATGGAATAGAGTGGCATGAGGGAACATAGCAGCCCAATCACTGTTCACCATGGCACGGTCTAGACGCACTCGGCAATAAGTGTCGCCTGCTGTTTTCTTCTCAAAGGTCCATGGACGACCTTGGTAGCCCAAATCATCAAGAGCGCAAACATCCATCGCATCCCGAAAGCCAGCTATCTGTGAAGCACGCCTCTGTCCTGATCCGACGTGTTCATGGGCATGTAAGACCTCGTTGAAGTCTCCTAAGCATAGCCAGGGCAATGGGTTAGCCGAGACTAAAGATTTTAGCATATCCCAGGTTTTGTATCGCTCTCCGACCTGGCTTCCCCATAAACGCAAGTTAGGCGCCAGTCTGCGCTGTTAGGGGAGCTAACTGTGGCATCTATATGGTACTCCGAATAACCAAAAACATTGATATTTATTCCATCATTCCAAAAAAGGCCAAGGCCACCGCTACGGCCGGTACTGCCAACAGCATAAGCATGAGAAAAACCTAATGTGTCACCAAGACTTTCGACCCGTGCTTTTGAAATTTGTGTCTCCACTACGCACAACACGGTCGGGGCAAATTGCTTCGCTAGATCACGAAGCTCCCGAATTGTCGCGGCTTTGCCCGCACCACGACAATTCCAGCATAGGAGATTCATTGCGCCCGGCGATCCTCCTCACGGGAGGTCGCCGATTTTGCGTCGTTTGTTTTTTCTGAAGCACCACTTTTCTTCAAGTTGTTCTTGTCTTGGTTTGCCCAGAGCCTTTTCTGATCCTGCTTGGATGAGGGACTTGCCGGCACCATCGTCAGTGGCAAGGCAAGGGCAGTGTTGATCACAGGCGGAGTTGTTTTTGGCTTATCACACCCAGGTCATCTGGCATGCGCTTCCTGTTCCCATCTGCTTCTTGCATCACCGCATCTATGTCACCATCTGATTCTTGCTCTGAGTGTTTCTGTTCCATGCGTCCTCCCCGGCCACCACGACGGCCTCCTTGTCGCCCCCTGCCCCTGCCAGCACCAGGGCCAGCACCAACTCGCATATTCCATGTTACCCTCAGATCCTTGAAGTATAGGGATGATGGAGGATGAATCCCATCCCCATGCTCCTTGAAAACATGCCCTAGATGGCCACATACGGCACACCAGTCCGGAAGGCGCTCGTACTTCACACGATAGATCTGTCGTTTGCCATCACGGATCATGGAAACCGCATTCTTGAGAGGCTTGTTGACATTGATCCTAACCCAGACGCGGTAGAAGTTACCCGCAAAGTCCTGAGTCATTGTTTCCGTAAACAGAACTTCTCCCACTTTAGCTGCAAGAGGTCCCACTAGATGAGCATACAGATCTGGGACGTCATGGATCTGAATCCATATGTTGAGATGATCTAGATTCACCTCCGTTGGCTTAGTGATTCCATCATAGGGCTCAATGACCACTGCGTTTCCTCTGAAATTCCACGGCCCCTCCTGCATGACCCATTCTCAGTCTCCCAAGCAGAAGATTTGCATTGTGTAGAGATTATCATCGAGGGGACGGAACTTTACATCATGCGCCAGATCCCAGGCTGACCTCATGTTCCTAAAGAACCAATATTGGTTGTATGGTTTATCTATGTGAACCCTAGCCACAGCCATCCACCTGGTAGCCTCTGGCGGCGCCGCTTTCTCGTCGAAAACAACATCATCGAGATCCTCCTCTCTGAGACCTAACTCAGCCATCATCTTTTCTATCTCTGTCGCGGAACCTGAGCCCGACGCCTCATGGGCGTTCGCTCCCATCGCCGCAGACGAAACCTTGAACTCTAGCCCGAAAAGAACAGATCGGGCGTTGAAGCGAACCCTAGCTCTCATCTCGAAACCAAGCCGATGATCAAGGCCGGGAAGTGATGCAAGGATCACCCCTTAGTCAGCCCGAATCGTCAGACGAGGGTAGATCGGAGGAGGGAAGACAAGATCTCGACGGCGGCGACAGAGCGCCTCCGGGAGGAGAAAACCCTAGCGAGAGGGAAATCTGGCAAGCTTTCCTACCTGTTCGTGACAACTATGCTTCTCGCTAGTAAGGCAGAATAGTTCAGCAGGCCCGTTATTTTTTTCAGCATCCATTCTGTAAGCAGCTCGGCAAGCCCATTCGGCCCATTTCAGCATCGCAACCCTAGCCAAGCGCAAGCCACAGGACACTGGTAGCTATAAATACCCAACCCCTCCCAAACGAAACCCTAGGTTAAAGCGACGCCGCCGCCGCAAGCCGTCCGCCTCGCTCTTCTCCCGAGCCTGGTCCTCATCCTCTCGCCTCTCTCCCCCCACACAGATTTAGCAATCTAGGGTTAGCGCCTCCGTCCATCTCGTAGCTGCTGCGATGGCGATCAAGAGGACCAAGGCCGAGAAGAAGATCGCGTACGACCAGAAGCTCTGCCAGCTGCTCGAGGAGTACACCAAGGTGCTCATCGCCGTCGCCGACAATGTCGGCTCCAAGCAGCTCCAGGAGATCCGCAAGGGTCTCCGCGGTGACTCCATCGTGCTCATGGGCAAGAACACCCTCATCCGCCGCTGCATCAAGGTGCACTCGGAGAAGACCGGCAACAAGGACTTCCTTGAGCTCAGCAACCTCCTCGTCGTAAGCAGCCGGACTCGTCCCCCCTTTTTCTTCTTTTGACTCCGCTGCGAATTTTGAACTGAAATGGATTCCCCGATTTGTAGGGTAACGTTGGCCTCATCTTCACCAAGGGTGACCTCAAGGAGGTTCGCGAGGAGGTCGCCAAGTACAAGGTAAAATTCAGACCGGATCTTCCATGTCCCCGATTTATTGAATTATTATGTGGTGGATTGCTGGTTTATAGTTGCGGTTAATGGAGAGACATATCCTACGTCCGTGATGATTAATCATGTACCGCTAGAAATGTAGCCCCCCTGATGTGTGATGTCTGCGTTCGTTTATTGTTCCTGTATTTGATGATACCCTTGCCTAGGTTTAGAATATTTGTAAATTGGCTAGTCTAGTTCTTTTATCCTGATGAATCAGTATGTTACACTAATGCTAGGTAAGTTACACAAATGTTAGTGAAGCAGTACCATTGTATTATTGCCGAATCACAATATGTGTGCAATTTAGCTTTTCCTAGCAACAAGTATATTTGTCAAAGTTCTATTCTATCTGTCAAATTGGCATGTTTAGATAACAAATGCTATAACTTTGTATAGTTGCTGCGTTCTATTCTTAGCATATGCTATCTTTTTTCTAATGCCATCTGTTCATTTTAATGTGATTTCTTTGTCCTATAGTTTAGGACATCCCAGGTTAATTCTGGTCTTGTTTTTGTACACACAGGTTGGTGCTCCTGCTCGTGTTGGGCTAGTTGCACCTGTTGATGTGGTGGTTCCCCCTGGCAACACTGGTCTGGATCCCTCCCAGACGTCCTTCTTCCAGGTTAGCATTTGCTGACAGCACTTTTCACTGGATGCTTTCATTTCAATCACATTTTATCACAAGTTCTTACTGTTTTGTCTTGTTAAGGTGCTCAACATTCCCACCAAGATTAACAAGGGTACTGTGGAAATTACTATCCCTGTGGAGCTGATAAAGAAGGGTGACAAGGTGGGCTCCTCTGAGTCTGCCCTGCTTGCCAAGCTTGGTATCCGCCCCTTCTCATATGGGCTGGTCATCTGCAATGTCTATGACAGCGGGTCAGTCTTCAGCCCTGAGGTTCTTGACCTCACCGAGGAAGACCTGATGGACAAGTTTGCTTCTGGTGTGTCCATGGTTGCCTCACTGTCCCTGGCGATCTCATACCCCACCATGGCTGCTGCGCCGCACATGTTCCTCAACGCATACAAGAATGTTCTTGCGGTTGCTTTGGAGACAGACTACTCATATGATCATGCTGATAAGATCAAGGAGTACCTCAAGGTAATTCTTGTTCTACAATGTTTTGATCCCACTATGAAATCTTAATTTGAAACATGCATTAGAATTTGTTCTTGAACAATGGCATGAACTGACATCTGTTCTTTTCTAACTAATTCTGGAGCTTAAGTGATATGTTTGGATTGTGTTATCTCTTCCAGTTCCCTTAATTTAATCCTGCGGTTTGTGAGATTTGTTTATGGTAGTCATCATTGTATAAACAATGACATGCCATCTCACATTTCATCTGTTCTTTTCTAACCAATTATGGAGCTTAACAAGTGATATGTTTGGATTGTGTTAGGCTCTTCCTGTCCCCTTTGTGTAATCTTGCTGTGTGTGAGCAGTGTTTTTAGTGGAGTCATCATGGTATAATCATGGTGTAATACATGACATGCCATCACATATCTGTAACATGTTTCATCATATTCATGAGCAACTGCATCATTGTTAGCTAAGCTAGTCATGCTTGTATGGTTCCTACTACAGCGTAATTCTGAATTGTGCATTTCCATGTCAGTTTTTTGACACAATATGTGTTGTTTTGCTGTGCAGGACCCAAGCAAGTTTGCCGTTGCTGCCCCTGCTGCTGCTGCCTCAGGTGGTGCTGCCGCCGCTGCCCCGAAGGAGGAGGAGAAGAAGGACGAGCCCGAGGAGGAATCAGATGGCGAGATGGGATTCAGCCTGTTCGACGACTAAGCAGCCTTCCTTCATAAAGCCGTGTCCAGTCGCCAGTTTTGTTTAGTGTTGAACACTAAAGTTTTTCAAGTCCTATTATTACCTTGAACAAGAATTAATTATGCTGTTAGTGTGTATTTGAATATGTTTAACGTTATGTCATGCACTTAGTTACTTATGCATTGCTGGGATTCACTACGTTAGATTTTAAGTAGGCTTGTTCATCGATTGCTCTGTTCAGACAGGCTTCATCCATCCAGCAAAAATAATGGTATCTGTTCAAGTCAGATTTGTTTTTGGGATTGAGCGCTGATTTGGCCGGTGGATGCAATTCACCGATCCTGAAGCAAGCCTTGGTCTTTCAACCGAGCGAGCGATTTCTGTGACATCTTTGTACTCTTTCTCCCCCACTCTGCCATCAGATCCTGCAGAGCTCGACGGCCAGCCACTGGATCTGCTGGCACTGGCCCGTGGGGTCGGAGGTATGGGATGGACCTCGGTGCTGCTGCTCGCGTCGGAGAGGGCGCTCCGGTTTTCTACAGAAGCTCGACGTGACCACGCCGTGCAGCTGATTCCTTTATGCCCTGCTTTTTCTAAAGGAGCTCCAAATCCACGGCCGCCGCTGCAACGTCGATTTTGGGGCATCACAGACTCTAGGTGCCGGTGAGACTTTAGCTTTTGTGTGTATCCATGGCAACCTTCAAGGCAATCATTAGATGGAAATGGATGTCACAAATCAGACGTTGTTTAAGCTTTGTTGGTTCGTAGGCCTCAGAATATGATTCTTTATCATAATGTCCTCAGTGATAAAATTATGAACTTACAACCTTTTGTCAGATGGTCAAATTTTACATTTTATTTTGGTAATGTCCACATGGCGACATGGCAGTTTTTTTTTCTTCACTTTATTGGCATGGCAAAATTTACCCTTTTAATTGCAATGGAAATTTTACCTTTGTCAACATGGTAAATTTAACTACACTGCCATGGGAAATTATGAACTCAGTGACAAATGTATGAATTTTCTATCTTCAAAACATGTTACCATTTTAAGAACATGTCAATTTTACTTTGTAGCATGGTAAATTTACTTTTATTGTGATGAATTTTTTTACATTTATTGTCATGTCAATTTTACTTTATTTTCTTGCCATGTCAATTTTACTATTTTATTTTGATCATGGCAAATTTACCTTTTTTTGCCATTGCAAATTTACCTTCATTGTCATGGAAATTTTAATTTAACATTTATGAATAATTTACTTTTACGGCTTATGTCAGATTTACTTTTACGGAGCATGGAAAGTTTACTTTTATTGCCATGGCAAAAATACCTTACGTTCATGGAAATTTTTGCTTTTTCCACCGTTCATGGGAATTTTTGCTTCTAACAGACCATGGTAAATTTACTTTACAAGACATGGCAATTACTAATAAACAATATACAGTGCACTTTATTGTGTTCCACTGATGACAAATTTTAATCCACAAATTTTTGTGTGTATATAGTAAAAATGTCATACAAATTGTAATCCGCATTTTTCTGCCACCATGTACACATGGAAATTGCCATGACTTTTTTTGTGTGCATTTTCATGAAAAGAAAATCCTTTTGACCATGTCAAAATTTGCTTTAAAGACGATGACAGTTTTTGGTTTGAACCACTAGGATTTTTAGTTCTCTATCACGACAAATTTATTTCCCCCTTTTTTGGATCATCGCAATTTTTTAATAGCATGTCAAAATCTAGACTTTTATTAATAACTGCCAAAACTGGGCTTTTCAGTCAGAGTACAAACTGGGCCAAACTAGGATTTACTTTTTCTTGCAAAAATGGCATGTACGGACGCTGGAGGTGGCTGATCGGTCTTATTTTTCTTTGAAATGGAGGTGAAAGATTTGCTTTATCAATTAATTAATCAGAAGAGAGTTACCCATTTAATTAATGTAAAATCAAGTAAAAACCGATACAACTCAATAATATATGGACTATTCACAGAGCATGCAACCTTAAAAGCGCACAACCAACCTGACAACTATACCCAACACGCAACAATCACCAACCCCTACACTGTTACATCACAAAGGTCCGGACCCGATTCCTCCCACAAACTAGAGACAAACGTGGGGGGCTTTGCGGGAGTCCGGACTGATCCCACGTCCGCTTTTGATCGCCCTGGCCAGCAAAAAAACCCTCCCCCTCCCACGCGTTTTCTGTAGCGCCGCTACAGAGCGTCAACGCCCGCATTCATGCCCAACCAGAGCGGATGCGACCGCTCACTGGCGTCGGCATTGAAGCGACGCGCCTACAGAGAAAGCGCTGCCCGCGTCGCTTCCACGTGCAAGCGACTGCCATGCGTTCAAACGACATGACGGCTGCCCGTACGTCCGCTTGTCGCCCACATTGATGACCACACGGTTGCCGAGGCGTCTCCTTCGGCGCCACCCTCCCGTCCCTGTGTCGCCCACTATTGCTATAAAAACCGGTGCCCTGGCCATAGCCGCAGTCTTCCACCTCCGATCCCTCTCTCATCACCACCACCATGGATCCCTTCCCCGCCGAAGCTCTCTGGACGGGTTGACGTCGGACCAGAAGAAGGAGATGACCGCCACTGCTGCCGGCTGGTTGGCCGGTAGGCAGCTGGAGAACGATGACATCTCAATGGAGGATGCTACCGATGACGAACCCGGCGCCATCCTCCTCCTCCGCGCCACCCTCGCCGGTGCATTGCACCGTGATCATCGGCGAGGTCCGTGCCCATTACACGGACATGGTGCGGGGAGGAGGAGTTCCGGGAGGCGCAGGCCGACGCCCGCCTACCACCTTCTCCAGGAGCATCTGCAGGCGGAGGAGCAGCTCGTCGCCGGCAGAGTGGTCGCGCTGGTCGTGGACATGGCGGAGTAGGAGGCGCTGCTCGGGTCCTATCGCTCCGCCCATGAGATCTGCCTCGCTCACTGGCGGTACCGACAGCAGGTGGCGGAGGTGGCGGTCGTAGATAAGGAGCGTGACGATGAGGCGGGTGAGGCGGTGTTCGTCAGACATCGCCGAGTCCGCGCCCCACCGCGACGACGATGAAGCCGGCACGTCCGCAAGCGCCATCGGCAGAGCAGTCACGGTAGGTCGCCGCTGCTCTGGTCCCAGGAAGGCCACCGCTCCTCCCCTCCCGTCGACGCCAAGCTTGGTGGACTCAACATCGTCGGCTGATTAGTCGATTGGCGGCGATGTGGAGGTGGACAACTTCTTCCATGTCCTCCGAAGACGGAGGTTACGGAGGCGGAGCTGGAGAGCGCCGAGGCGAAACTGGAGACGATGAAGCTTCAGTTCTCGGGCTCATGGCCGGACACGGGAACGGGCGTCGGCGACCATTTAGAACTAGCCAGACGAGCTTCACTTAGTTTTGTAAATGTAATGAAATCCGTCATGTTAATATGAAATCCGGCTGGGTTTATATGAAATTAGGTCGTGTTTGAACGAACTTCGTCCGGTTAATTTAAACTATTGTCAGCATTTATGCAACTAACGTTGAATGTCGTCATTTTGAATCTGTGTCGTGCGCTCGTCTCTGTTCATAGACGGATTTGAAAGAAAATTTGCAAGCCACATTTGGACATGCCCTAAGAAACAGGGAGCTCCTATACAGCGCTGCAGGCACCCGTTAACGATCCGGCGCCTGCAGCGCTGTTAGCATGGGCCGGCCCACTAGCATGCTGCCCCAACTTTATTTAATTTTTTTATGAAAATTAAAATATGAAATGAAGAAAGGTTTGCAGATTTAAAGAAAAAAAGTTCATCCATTTGAAAAATACGTTCATATCTTCAAAAAAGGTTCATAAATTTTGAAAAAGTTCATTAATTTAAACAAAAAGTTCATTCAAATTGAAAAAAAGTTCATCCAACTTAGCAAAAGTTCATAGAAATTGAAAACAAGTTCATGTATTTTTAGAAAAAGTTCATGGAACTGAAAAAAAGTTCATAAATAAAAAAATCATCCATTTTCAAGACAAATGTTCATTAAATTTCAAAAAAGTTCATAAATATTAAAAAAAGTTCATCAATCTCAAAAAAGTTTACAGAATTTTCAAAAAAAAAAACGAGAACCGACGCCCAGATGGGCCGGCCCATTTACAGACGCCACATGCGCCCATTAACAAAATGCATGTTAACTGGCGCCTGTGGTGTCAAATAGGATATGCCTAAGAAACAGCCACGAGCACAGGAGCGAGGACTAGTCAAAGCGAGGCTTGGCCGCTTGGGTTAGTTGGGATGCTGTTTTTTTCTCTCAAAGAAAACGGTACAGTGGCAAAGTATATATGGGCTTTCGGCTGCAAAATTCCAGGGTGGACTTCACTGTTCTGACCACCCTCTGACCCCTCATCAAAAGAAAAAGAAAAATCCTGGCCACCCTCTCGTAGTCTGGTCTGGCTACGCCAGTGCTGCCTGCCCTGATCGTCTGCTGCCCCGTCCCTGTCCTCAAAAGCCTAGCTCGCCCTAAACCGTGGCACCCACCGCCGCCCCTCATCCTGCGCCGGCGTTCGTCTTCTGAAGCGCAGGAGGGCTCTCGATCTAGGTCAGACCTCACCGACCGGCACGCTGTGCTCACAACTCGCATACCCTCCTACTACCAACATCAGTTGATTTTCCATTTCGTTTTCCGGGGGGTCCCAACCTACATAGCGCACGATCGAGTAAGAAGGGCAATGCTTGTGTGTGCTATGCTACACAATGACTGCTTGGCTAATGAGGGCCATTAGTTGATCTGATGATGGCTACCTGTGGTTTATTTACTCTGTTTTATTTGGGAGGGGGACAGGGCTGGGGCCTAATGGTCACCATCACATGGCAACTTGGTCTTGTGGCCGCCCGGGACGGCGTAGATTAACCCGATTGCACGGTCGGCCGACACGTGGTGGCGCTCTCCACTGTTCTTTTTGTGATTTATTATAAGGTTTTATTCGGGCTGTGCATAGCCAACATTTTATATTTGAATTGTAAGTATGGCATGACTTCACTGTTTGATTTAATGCTCTCAGGTGATGTTTTATCATCTTTCGGGTGCTGATTAGTATCTTCACGGTGTGATAAGTGTTTTCCAGGTGTTATTGAGTCTCTCACACGCTATCATTTCTATTATTGAGATGAGATCTTCCGTGAGCTTTCATAGAAAATTTAGTACTACTTTTTTTTCCATGTGCACGGTACTTTTTCTTTTCAAGATTTTAATGCAATAAACAAAAATTGAATGGTGCAATCGGACCCTCGGCACACCCTGGGGATCGAACCTGGTTGCCCGGCATATTCTCTATTTGCCCACCACCATGACCACCGCGGGTTACCTTAATATATTGAAATTTATAACAAAGACACTATTTGAGACATTATTTCAGTACTTAGGTTGCAAATAGTACCATATTATATAGATGCTCCATATGTCCATAAACCCCTTCCTTTTAATTTTAACTAACAAGCACACTTTTGTTCCTTGCGCCTTATTTCTTTAAAAGGATCTGGTCCTGATTTCTCTCTTTTTTTCCCTTGGGATATGTGCTTGTATAGGTTGATATAAACAACAAGAGGGCATCAGATTGTACCAGAAAGTGCCAAAGAAGTACAGATTGCAACACAAGCGATGGGATGTAATAGTCAAAAAAATAAGGCTGCACCGGAGCAAGAACCAACTACTTTACCCGGTAAAAAGAAGTGCTTTGCTTGTAAAGAGACATCACACAATTTGGATCAATGTAGGATAAAAGACGAGGTAATAGCACCTCAGGTCCCTGTACTTGCATAGCATGTGATGGTTTAGTCCTTATACTTGCAAAAGTGAACTGGTCAGTCCTTGAACTTACAGCACATGAGCAAAGTTAGTCCTATGCCAATCATGTGCAGCCAAGTGGATGCCTAGTGGACTAGTTGGTCAGCTTCGGACTTTTTGCAATTAGGCCCCTACTGTTTTCCTATATCTACCTGCAGTGCACTTGGCGTCCGACGGCAAAGCAACGAGGCAGCGCAGCGTGTGAGCCTAGTGGACGATGAGCTAGCTTTGGCGTGTGCATGCGCGTGTAGTGTGGCGTGGCGTGTGCATGCGCGTGTGAGCTAGCTTGGCACTATGAGCTAGCTAGCTCCGGCTAGCCGCGTCCGTGCGTGTCCTGATGCGGCCGTGGGTGAGCTTGCTAAAATGAAGAAACAAAAGGATAAATTAGTGGCATTAGTATTGTCCTAAAAGAAGAAACAAAATGAAACAAATACTAAAATGAAATCAGAATAATGAAGTTCTCTACAAAGAATGAATTAGTGGTGCTGGTATTACCCTGAAGGAAGAAACAAAATGAAACGAATACTAAAAAAATTAAAATAATGAACTTTTCTAAGAAAGAATGAACTAATGGCGTTAATATTATCCAAGAAGAAACAAAGACTAAAATAAAATCAAAATAATGAAGTCTTCTAAGAAAGAATGAATGAATGACACTGGTATTACCCTTAAAGAAGAAGAAAAATGAAATAATAACTAAAACAAAATCAAAATAATGAAGTTTTTTTAAAAAGGAATGAATTATTGGCTATTGTATTGCCTTTTAAGAAGAAATAATATAAAAAACACAAATAATGACAGAATTTGCACACAATTTACATATAAATCATTTTTTATAATATGCAAGAATAAGCATTTAATACTGGAATTTCCACAAAAAACAAGTTCAAAGATCAACGGAATTAGTGGCATTGGTATTGCCATTAAACAAAGAAAGAAAGTGAAATAAATAATAAAAAGTGAAGCTTCCTAGGAATTAATTAATTAGTTAGTGGCATTGGTACTCGCCTAACATCGGGAAAAATTTGCACACTAATTATAAATAATTTGCATGTATAATTTCATGTTATACTCCGTGTTTAAATAAGAAAACACCAATGATGAAGATTAATCGTCTCTGAAGATATTAAGAATAAATTGCATCTTATGTCAATGATGGCATCGCCATCAATACCCACATGCGCACACAGACCCCCCCCCCCCCCCCCCCCCCAACACACACAGAGAAAGAAAGAAAAACTGAAAAGAAAAAACAATAATGAAGACACAAAACAAGAGACATAGAATACACATTCAGATTCCTACATATACAAGATAGAGAAAATTCATAAACGTATATTTAAATTCAAATCAAAACAAGGTTGTTGGATTGATCTAAATTACTGGGTGGTGTTAGTGCAGACTAGCTGCAAGTTGCATGCGTGCATGCATGCATGCGGTAGTGTAGGTGTGCAGAGTTTGGAGAAAAGAAATCGACTGATGTATAGCTGAAGAAGGGAGGGTGGCGGGGAGCATGGGTGCCTTGGTAGTGGTGCACTACCACGGTCCACGGAGCGTGTGCTTTGGATTCTTGCGCCTTTCGCTGTGACACACGGAAATGATGGATGGGGTGCATCGCGTCGTGTTGCACTGCCTCGTTGCTTTGCCGTGCGCTGCTGCGCTGCCTCGTTGCTTTGCCGTCGGACGCCAAATGTACTGCGGGTAGATACAGGAAAACGGTAGGAGCCTAATTGCAAAAAGTCCGACACTGACCGACCCGTCCACTAGGCGTCCACTTGGCTGCACATGATTGGCCCAGGACTAAACTTGCTCCTGTGCTGCAAGTTCGAGGACTGCCCAGTCCACTTTTACAAGTATAAGGACTAAACCATCACATACTATGCAAGTACAGGGACCTGGGGTGCTATTACCTCATAAAAGACAAACTGGGTACTGTGGCCCAGCTATTTGGACGTTCTACAAGCTTTCCATTCTACATGATCCAACCTTCAAAGGAAGTTGTCGAAAATGAAAAGTTCTACCATCACTGCCTGCTGATCACATCTAATACCTGTAACTTGGACCCGGCAAGAATGAAAACTGAACCAAACAAGTTCTGGAAGCTAACTGATGACTGGGATATAAGGAGAGACGGTAGACAGAATTTCATAGCATCCTTCAACTCAGAGGATGACCTAGTAAGCTGTTTAAAGCCTCCCGATGTAGAAACATTTCTGGATGAAAAGGAGGTGAATTTCAGTGTAGCAATGTGGGATGAAGGTGATGGGGAAAAGCTTGACTTGATCAAAGAGTGGCTTTTGGTCTATGGGGTCCCAGGTGCATATAGAAACTGGAAGGAGCTATATCAAGTGGCATATGCAGTTGGAGTTCTGCTTGAGGTGGATGAGGAAAGTTTGGAAAGTGGAGATAAGGAGCCTATTAGGTTGAGGATAGCGTTAGGATGTCTTGTTGGTGCTCCTTTCTCTTACCACTTTGTGTTTGGATGGTCTTCTAGACTAGTCAAGTTCATGATTGAAGACAAAGTAGGAAGGATAGAAGGGTAGTGGAAGGAAGTAGAAGAACGGAATGTTAGCGTCATGAAGGAATATGCAGATATAAGAGAAGAAGGTATAGAGGTACCTCCAGGAACAATGAATAAAGGAATTGATTTGGAGGGCACTTGAGTGGATTTCACACGCAATTCTTCTTTGGATTTCAGAAGTTGCTCAAGCAAGGAATGTAAAGAAGAACTGAAGACCACAGAACATAATCGTAGTGTCATGAAGGAATATGCTGATATAAGAGAAGAAGGTATTGAGGTACCTCCAGAAACAATGAATAAAGGAATGGATTTAGAGGGCACTGGAGTAGATTTTGCAGGCAATTGTTCTTTGGATGTTGGAAGTTTCTCAGGCAAGGAACGTAAAGAAGAGCTGAAGACCATAGAAACAGCTACATTGCTGGAAGTGGCGAAGTTCATTCCAGAGTTAAGAGTTAATGAAGACATCAAGGGAAACAACACCAGTGCTATTGCAGCCACCACAACAAACTCGAAGATAGCAGCAACAGGGGGGCAATCCCCAAGTGAAAGCTCAGCAGGAGCTGATCATATGTTGGGTTTGGAAGATTGTTCATACAAGGAACATCAAAAGAAACTGAAGACCTGCGATATGGCTACATTTCTGCAAGTGTCGAAGTTCATTGAAGAGTTAAGAACTGATGGAGAGATCAAAGAAAACAATGCAAATGCTGTAGTGGGCACCAGAACAAACTCTGAGAGAGCTACAGAAGACATTCCAAAAGCTACAGAAGACATGGCTACATTGCTGCAAGTGTCGAAGTTCATTGAAGAGTTAAGAACTGATGGAGAGATCAAAGAAAACAATGCAAGTGCTGTAGTGGGCACCAGAACGAACTCCGAGAGAGCTACAGTAGACATTCCAAAAGCTACAGAAAACATGGCTACATTGCTGCAAGTGTCGAAGTTCATTGAAGAGTTAAGAACTGATGGAGTGATCGAAGAAAACAATGCAAGTGCTGTAGTGGGCACCAGAAAGAACTTTGAGAGAGCTACAGAAGACATTCCAAAAGCTACAGAAGACATGGCTACACTGCTGCAAGTGTCGAAGTTCATTGAAGAGTTAAGAACTGATGGAGAGATCGAAGAAAACAATGCAAGTGCTGTAGTGGGCACCAGAACAAACTCCGAGAGAGCTACGGAAGACATTCCAAAAGCTACAGAAGACATAGCTACATTGCTGCAAGTGTCGAAGATCATTGAAGAGTTAAAGAACTGATGGAGAGATCGAAGAAAACAATGCAAGTGCTGTAGTGGGCACCAGAACAAACTCTGAGAGAGCTACAGAAGACATTCCAAAAGCTACAGAAAACATGGCTACATTGCTGCAGGTGTCAAAGTTCACTGAAGAGTTAAGAACTGATGGAGAGATCGAAGAAAACAATGCAAGTGCTGTAGTGGGCACCAGAACGAACTCCGAGAGAGGTACGAAAGAAGACATTCCAAAAGCTACAGAAGACATGGCTACATTGCTGCAACTGTGGAAGTTCATTGAAGAGTTAAGAACTGATGGAGCGATTGAAGAAAACAATGCAAGTGCTGTAGTGGGCACCAGAACGAACTCCAAGAGAGCTACAGAAGACATTCCAAAAGCTACAGAAGACATGGCTACATTGCTGCAAGTGTCGAAGTTCATTGAAGAGTTAAGAACTGATGGAGAGATCAAAGAAAACAATGCCAGTGCTATAGTTGGCACCAGAACAAACTCTGAGAGAGCTACAAAAGACATTCCAAAAGCTGAAGGTGGGCAATCAATATGCGGAAGTTCAACTTCAACAAGCTTGATTGAAGAGGTCTTTGGAGGTGAGTGAGAACTGCACATTTGGGAACTTCGCTGTGCTATATTTATCAAATATGTTACTCTCCTTTCCAAATCACAATAAATGGAAAATACTTACACGAGCATGGGCTATAATTGTTTTCGTAAATGGAAATAAACGAATTCTCAGTCCTTGAAAAAGATAATTAAAACATCATGTATGTTGTGATTTTTCTTGGCACAGTAACAATTGGTTGACACTTTGTTTGCTGACATTGTTTTTGATCTGCCATGGCGGTCACGCAAAACATCATCTTTTTCAACGCACATCAGAAGGTCAAGTCACTGACCGAAAAGATCAGAGGCAGGGGGTACACTGTCTCAGCAAGCCATGGTGGTATGGACCAGCACGCCAGAGATGTTGCCATTCAGGGTCTCCGGTCGGGAACATCCCTTGTCCTTGTCACCACCGATCTTGGTGGCGCCGACACATTGCAGGTCCCTGTTGTCATCAACTATGATCTGCCAACACAACCAGTACAATACATTCGTCATGTTCAACAAAGTGGACAGCCTCGAGGGAATGGTGTCGCTATCAGCTTCATTGCTTGTGCTGATGAGCGTGTCCTGTCTGACATCCAAAGGTTCTGCAATGCTCAAATGGTGGAGTTACCTTCCAACGTCGCTGACCTCCTGTGAGCAATTCCATATGGTGTGCAGATGGCTATGTATACTTGTTTTTGCTATCGTTGCCCGGAGAGCTGCGCAACAGCTGCGTTTTGTTGGAACTGTGGGAGTTGTCTTGTGGGATTGTACCTTGTTGACTAAACCGGTATTTATGTCATGGTGGTTCGATACTGAACCTAATGTGGTGCAAATAGTTGTTTGAAATGTTTTGTTGGTTCACCTGTTGGTTTACTAGTATTGTCTAGCCTATCCTGGGCCTCGACTTGTGTAGTGATGAAAGCAGCGACCAATTCGCAGCACCAATGTACGAAGTCTGTACTTAATGCATGGGCTATTATTTGACCTGATTTGCCTGATGCATGGGTTCAATTCTTTCCCTTTAATTTCAGCCAATCCAATTTAATTTTGCCTCTCTCTTTCTCCTTGCTCCTTGCTATATTTCTTCAGGATACCGAGACCCGCACTTTACCTGTTTCTTGATTCTCGAGATGGCTTGCTGAAGGTAACTGCCATACATATATAAGGGAAACGCTTATACCCGGTGAAGGTAACTCACATACATATATAAGGGAAACACTTATACCTGGTCGACACCAGATCCCTTCTGCTGCTTCAATTGTCTAAAAAACATGATTGGCTGCCTGACCATCTAACAGTTGTCCGTTGACTTTTAAAAAAAGTTCACAAAAATTAAATTTTTTAAATCTGAACAAAAGAGTTTACATTTTTTTAAAAAGTTCATTGAATTTGAAAAAAGTTCACAGAATTTTAAAAACTTCTTTGATTTTGAAAGAAGTTCATCTATTTAGAAGAAAAGTTAAATCAATTTTGAAAATAAATTCACAAATTTGAAAAAGTTCATTGATTTTGAAAAAAGTTTATCGAATTTGAAATAAGTCATCAAATTCAAAAAAACGTTCATCCAATTTAAAAAAAAGTTCATGGATTTTTGATAAAATGGTTAATTGATTTGAATTTATTTTCATCTAGTTTTAGAAAATTTCATCAATTTGAAGAAAACGTTCACGTTTTGCGAATAATTCATCGAACAAGGAAGAAGAAAAAACAGAAAACAAAAAAGGAAAAAGAGCAAATAAAAGAGAAGATAAGTTAAAGGTTATCAGAGCCACTTTGGTGGCGTGGTGGTTACACCCTCATCCCTCAATTTAGGAGATTGCTGGCGCTTTTTTGCGAACTAAGATACAAAAAGAAAATGTTAGATGGGCCGGCCCAGCGTTGGGGCGCTTCAGGATCCGCCAGCTAGCATAATTGGTCATCAAGTTCAATATGAAATATTGTTTATGGTCTTTGATTCCCGGGGACGCAATTTTTTGTTGTTTATTATGAACCTTTCTTTACATATTGTGAGCGAGATACGTGCACCTGCCCATGGGCTGAGGCCCATTGTTGCGCTGGTGCGAACCTTTTTTTAACCTATTCGAGAAAAATAGTACCAACTCAGAATGAATAAATCTTAAAAAACAAAAAATAATTATGGATGAACGGATGATATTTTTCTGGAGAAACACCTTTTACTTTATTAGTAAAAATAAGGTATAGAAGTTTAGCATTTCAGATATTACATAGCTAATGCTCCGAGGAATGTCTCGTTGACAGAGACGGGAAGTGAGAATATTTCAGTGATGCGGCGAAATGTGGTCGTGAGGCATTAGATTAGTGATTATATTATTTTTTTTTCTGATGCAACGCACGGGCATGTTTGACAGTGTATCCTAGTTTATACTTCAGTAGAATAGATCCGCAAAACAATAGTAGAGTACTACTGTAGATAAAAAAACCCTTCTCCATTTTATAATGTAAGACGTTTTTTGATTTAGCGACGAAAAACGGGAGGGAGTATCACTGTAGGTCCGAGCTACTCCCTCTGTTCTGATTTATTATTTGAACTAAACCACGACGAGTAAATCGGAACTGAGGAAGTAATACAAAACTCGTCGATGCGGACGGTCGCGGACGGATGCCTACGGCTGCACATCGACCTCTATGGTTGGTGTGACGGGGCGTGCTAGCAGCCAAACAAGTAGCCTTCTTTTGGATTTGATTCGCAATCCTGTATACCCTTTCTGGCACGAGCTCTCCCTTCCGCGTCGCTCCCGCCTCATTCATGGCAAGTGGCCACATCGCCCAATGCCTCGGTGGCATCCTCGCCAGGCGGGCCGGCGCTACTGTGGCCGTCTCCGGCGACCTCCGTCTGAACGGTGCTCAGCTCGTGGATGGCGTGCGCAGTCTGGCAGCCGGCCTCTTGGAGCGCGGCGTCCGTCCCGGTGATGTCGTCGCCATCGTCGGCTTCAACAGGTACGCGCAAGGCTACTGCAGCTCACATCGCCTGCCTCTCTTCCTCCATTTCACAATTGCTAGTCAACCATCTGTTCTTGGCCCTCCGGTCCGCAAGTCAACCCTCGGGCTTGGCACACACAGAGAACAATATCCAAGATACTTGAAACGAATCTGAGCATCAGTGAAAATTGTATATCAGTATCATCAACTTTTCATGTGATCGTCTGTAGCATTGAGTACATGGAGCTGTTGCTGGCCATCCCTTACATCGGAGCAATCGTTGCCCCTCTCAACTACCGCTGGGTAAGACTGTAAGAGCCATTCTTCTTCTTCTAACTAGATGAACAAATCAACATCTCCGCACTACATCATACAGTATGACCTGAAATCTTCCGAATGCAATTAAACTCCAACTCGTATTGCTGCATGAGTGTTTGAAGCTGGCCATTTGCCTGAATGTGTCATTCTGAAGAATGCAAAAAATAAAGAATGACGTCGTCTTTCTTCTCGTCTAGAGTTTCGAGGAGGCGGTGCAGGCGCTGGAGCTTGTGCGGCCGTCGGCATTCATCTTTAATGGTGCTTACAGCTCATGGGCGCTCCGGTTGATGGAGAGCCAGAGCTTCTCATCCATCTGCCTTTACGTCACCATCGGGGATCCTGTCAACACCGGCCAAGGTGCAAACTGTAAGTATGCACAAGATGGAGAGATGCCTCTTTCTCTTTTCCTTTTTTGGATTGACCACAAAATAGATCGTTACAGGATCTAAGACCGGCGTTTGTAAATGTTCTGCATTCAACATGTTATTTTCAGTTGTGTCAGTTGATCATGTCAAGAGGAGTTGCAGAGGAACCACGGAAATGGAGCCCGTGTCGGCTCCGAGGGATGTCGGTTTAATATGCTTCACATCTGGTAAAAGCTCCGGGCTGGTTCTTGGCTTCGATTTGTATTAAGCCTTTTACCGGCAGTGCTAGAGCTTTTTCAGCCCTGCATTTTGACAACACATAGGTTCAATTGATGTTTGGTCCTGATTCAGGAACCACTGGACAGCCAAAGGGCGTAGCAATAAGCCATACATCTTTGATCATTCAATCTCTTGCAAAAATCGCCGTTGTCGGCTACGGTGAGGATGATGTATGCTTTCAGGATCCATGTACCACTGTAGTTATTGAAAATTGCATTAGCTTATCCAACTTCATGCACTGCTCGCTAGGGCGTCAAATGATGTTATTAAGTTTCATGCTATTTGAGTGTAACTGACTTTTTATTTCACAAAATAATAATAGTTGTTATAATTATTGTATGGTTACAGGTCTACCTACATACAGCCCCTCTATGCCATATCGGAGGGATCTCTTCATGCTTGGCCATCCTGATGGCTGGAGGCTGCCATGTCCTGATACCTAAATTCGACGCAAAATCAGCTATCAAAGCAATCCAAGAACACAAAGTGACTTGTTTCATCACCGTTCCCACAATCATGGCTGACCTCCTGTCCTATTCTCGGTAACCGATAGTGCTAAAATACAATCTAAAAGCCTAACAATGGCCAGTTTGTTGTTGACTTTCGGTACTTGGTCAGGAAAGACAAGATATCAGGATGTGGGTCGGTGACCAAGATCCTCAACGGCGGTGGTGGATTGTCGGATGAGTTGATAAATGGAGCTTCTCACCTATTTTTTAATGCTGCTATCTTTTCAGCTTATGGTATATGTTCTTACCACCAAATGCCACTTCACTTTATCTGCAGTTTCTTTAGAAATTAAAATTATGTAATCATTTTTATGCTTACTAACAGTAACATCTCTTATCTGAGTACTGAACTTGTTTTTATCAGGGATGACAGAGGCATGCTCATCGCTGACATTCATGCGTATCAACAACCCAGAACTTCAAGAAACCAGGAACCAGTTAACCAAGCAATCTGAAGGTGTTTGTGTTGGAAAGCCATCACCTCATGTCGAGATACGAATCGGTAGAGATGAAAGTAACAGTGCCTCTTCACAAATGGGGAAAATCTTGACAAGAGGCTTGCACACAATGGTTGGATACTGGGGGAACAGTACGGCTGATACACCAGAATCTGTTAGGAATGGATGGCTTGACACCGGGGACACTGGATGGATAGATAGGACCGGTAAACTATGGCTCATGGGGCGGCAAAAAGGCTGCATAAAAAGCGGAGGGGAAAATGTTTACCCGGAAGAGGTGCTTCTTGTTTTACTGGTGCATGTGATGTCCTCTTCAATCTTCTCAAGCTGATATATTAGGTGTTAGTTTCTTCATCCTTAAAAACGACCATGCATAATGATCAACATCTCAAATATTTGCAGGTAGAACTAGTGCTGTCACAGCACCCAGGGGTAGCTAAAGCTGTGGTTTTCAGTGTACCAGATAGTCGCCTTGGGGAGAAAATTGTCGCTTGTGTTAGCATCACGGATGAATGGAGATGGGTTGATGCAACAGCTGAGCACCAAGGAGAAGGCAAGGAAGTGTCTGCTCATATCCTTCAAGAGTATTGCAGGATAAAAAATCTGAGCAGGTTAGCAATCCCTCCCCTCTTAATTACCACATTCTGGAGTAGCATGCCCTACTGCTGGAAATCAATCAATAGATTAGGTCTTAAACAGTGCAGACAAATGAAAGAAAATGCTACTCCCTCTGTAAACTTTTATAAGACCTTTTAGATCACTAAAAGGTCTTATGAAAGGTTACAGAGGGAGTCTATATTAGTAGGGAGGAGCTACATCTAATCCTACATTTATTCTCTGCAGATTGTTAGAGTTGTGTCGAATATAGTGTACAAGGTAGGTTATAGTTGGACTTGTAGTTGTATTGTGTTTAGATACGATATGGAGTCGTGTCCTAGTAGGACACTTATATCCTAGGCCTCTCTTATATAGCGGGGTAGACACACAATGTAACCTATGCCAACATAATAGCACCGGAACGCAGGGGAAGCCGGCGGCTTGTGCCGGTGTCCAGGGCGACCGGATGCGGTATTGTAGCGGTGTCATGGGGAGGAGCGCCCATAGTCAGGCCCCGGGGATGTAGCCATATCGGTGAACCTCGTTAACAAATCTCGGTGTCGTGCCTCGTGTGATTACTTGGTCCTCGGATGATCGACGGTATGCCTCGGATTTATTCTAACAAGTGGTATCAGAGCTAGGTTGTTCGGAGGCTGTGAATTGTTGATCTAGAGGATGAAGAAGCAGTAACGTGATTGGATGTCTTGGTGGCGGCGAGTTGCAGTTGTTTGGTCGATTCGGTGATCAGACGAGTTCTTGATGAGATCGGTTTAATCGATCCAGGCGTGGACTCGGCGAGATGCAATCGACGACGGCGGCGTGAAAGCGCAAGGCAAGTGCGTGGGCTGCGGCCCAGGTGGAGAAGCCACGACTGCAGCAGGCGGGCAACTCACGGGCCGAACGGCAGCTAGTGAGCTCAGGTGTGCGTGTCTGTCTGCAAGGCGATTAGACCAGGGCCGCGTACAAGGGCATCTACGGGATTTGTTTTGGACCAAAAGAGGACCGAGTCCTCGTATGCGACACGGACGGAGGCAGCAGATCAATCAGCGGAGAAATGTTTCTCCATTGATACGTATACATTAGAAAGCACAGACTTGACAAAGCAAAGCTAGCATATATTGAGCCAGGAGCATATCACGTGAAAGACCAAGTTTGGTTGGATTTTGCTATTAGTACACGGGGGTGTACCTCTTCAGGTTTTGCTCGTGTATTTGGGGCATTGCAGTGGAAGCTCGGTTATTTTTCACAAGGTCAGCTGTACGAAGAATCATGACGCCGTCGGGCATCGGGTTTGAGGTGGAGAAGTTCACGGAACTGAAAACCTTGGGTTATGGTAGACAATGGTGGAAGATTTGCTGGCACAATGGGGATGCTTGAAGGCGTTGCGGGAAGTCATGTCAGCTGAGATAGAATTATCATGTGATGGATGGAAATTCGTGAAAGACGATTTGGGAGCCTTGAGCGTGTCGTTGCAGTCGGACAAGTTCGGCTGGGTTGGACTAGATGGTCTGACGGGATCGACATGGATGTCGGTTGGTACAGAAGAGGGTAGTGGGATCGGCGACGGCGACATAGGAGCGTGATGCTGACGGTGACCGACTTCTAGGGCGTGGAAATACGCGGCACAGGCCCGAGTGCTTGTGTGGCTTCGACAAGACTATGACGCGGGGTTGATTCAAGAAGGTGCGCACATGAGAGTTTGGAGTCGACGGGGCGCGAGGTGGCATGTACAACCATCATGAAGTCATGTTGAAGGTGGAGCTGGATTGAGGGGCTACGGTGTAAGGATCCAGAGAATCGAAGCCTATTCAGCGGGAAAAGCGAGGGACACGTAATTCGGACTGGAGCCCAGTGGTATGATGGAAGCGTGAAACTCGTCATCGGTAGGTGATGATCGGTGGTACTCTGCAGTGGGGGTTGAGTGGTGTGGGTTTGCGACCCTTGAGACTCGACCGGGACAGCAGAGGCTCGACGCGGTAATAGTGGCGAGGCGTGCGGTATGCACGGGACATGGAGACGGGCCAAGGCTCTGGTGGTCATACATGTGGTGAGACAACTGCGAATTTGACTCAGGATGACTACAAGCAACGGTGAAATTCCTTCAAGTTTCAGACAGGCAGTCAAGAAAGGAGCGATGATGTTGAGTTCAGGTAACTCTTATGCGTGACACCCAATATGTGAGTTGTTCACTTTCACGCAGGTCAGTGATCAGTGTGTGATGGCGTTGGACTGATACTCTGAAAGTTGGGAGCACAAACTAGAGTAACGAAGGAACTTAATTTTGCTCAAGTGTTGACTATGGTCAAGAAAAGAAGGGACTACAAGTTGCAGGTGGAGTCATATAGAGTCTTTGGAGTAGCAGTGGTGCTCATGGGATAAGCTCAAGTCCAATGTACATGAAAGTTTGACGCATTGACAAATTCAAGGTGGTGGAGAATATTCGCCAATGTGGAATTTGTTAGAGTTGTGTCGAATATAGTGTACAAGGTAGGTTACAGTTGGACTTGTAGTTGTATTGTGTTTAGATAGGATATGGAGTCGTGTCCTAGTAGGACACTTGTCCTAGTAGGACACTTGTATCCTAGGCCTCTCTTATATAGCGGGGTAGACACACAATGTAACCTATGCCAACATAATAGCACCGGAACGCAGGGGAAGCCGGCGGCTTGTGCCGGTGTCCAGGGCGACCGGATGCAGTATTGTAGCGGTGTCATGGGGAGGAGCGCCCATAGTCAGGCCCCGGGATGTAGCCATATCGGTGAACCTCGTTAACAAATCTCGGTGTCGTGCCTCGTGTGATTGCTTAGTCCTCAGATGATCGACGGTATGCCTCGGATTTATTCTAACATAGATAATAGTAGTCACTAGGTTATTTCAGGCATGCACATATTTATTTGACATTCTTGAAGCTTTTTCTTAAAGGATTACGTGTATTACTGCGCGTACACTCTTTTCTCCAGTAACTTGCAGTGATCCTCTTTGGAACAGATTCAAGGTGCCAAGATTATATTATCACTGGAGTAGGCCGTTCCCAGTGACCACCACAGGCAAAATTAAAAGAGAGGAGCTGAAGGCCAAGGTCTTGGCTTGCATGCAACCGCGTAGTAGTTTGTAGCTTCAGGCCGTGGACTAACAATCACGTGGGATTCTTCTCTCCACCGACCATTTCCAATGGAGTTTCAGTTTTGTACGAGTTTACATGTACGGACATGCATGATCTAGTTTTGGATATTCGGTTGTAGCGGTCATCAGAAGAAATAGTCTATGTGAGACAAATATAGAACCTTAAAATTGTGTGTTGTATTGATCAGATTCTCGTGAAAACAGAGGTGGAGGGCTTACATTAGATTTTTCTTTTAGCATTTGGCCCTGCTCACGAGGATCACATGTGTTACGGCACGTACATTGGCTTCTTTTCTCCAGTAACTTGTCACGATCTTTTTGAAATAGATTCAAGATGCCAAGATTATATCACCACTGGAATAGGCCGTTCCAGTGCCACCACGGGTAAAATTAAAAGAGAGAAGTTAAAGGCCGAGATCTTGACTTGCATGCAACCATGTAGCAGTTTGTAGCTTCAGGCCATGGACCAACAATAGCAGCAACCATGGTATGTTAATGATACAAGATTAGAAGTGTGAAAATAACACAGACCATAGACATATTTAGTATGTCTCAGTAAAAATAGCACCATCTAAGCTAGAAGCCTTAAGGTTCGCGTATTCTGTGTGTCTCCGTGTAAATAGAAAAGTGGCGCCGCGACCAACCAAGGGCGGTGGCCTTCCCAAAATAGGAATTTACTTCATGGGTGAGAATGCCCGCCGCGAGGCGGTGTCTATTTGAGCCAAATTTAAACGTGATCAGGCACTGCACCTTCAACATCCCTAGTCCCAACCTTCATTTGGCTTTTCAACAACAATGTGTCGAGCGCGGGGGAGGGGTGGGGGGGCTATAGCCCCCGCCTTGGGTCAATTTGCGAAGGAATTTTTTTGAGGAGGGCTTATATTAGGTTTTTCTTTTAGAGGATCAGTTGCGTCACTGCACGTACACTGGCTTCTTTTCTCCAGTAATTTGTCATGATCTTTATGAAACAGATTCAAGATGCCAAGATTATATCACCACTGAAGTAGGTCGTTCCCAGTGACCATGATAGGCAAAATTAAAAGAGAGGAGCTGAAGGCCGAGGTCTTGACATGCGTGCAACCGCCTAACAGTTTCTAGCTTCAAGCCATGGACCAACAATGGCAGCAACCATGATATGTTTTTTTAAACGGAGGCAAAATATTTGCCTCATCTCATTAATTAAGCAGAGAAGAGTACATATTGTCAGTTACATAGCCACAAAGGCCAGATATAACGCACAGAGGGATTACTCTCCCGAATAAGGTTCCCTAGATACTTAGCCCCTGCTCTCACCCACGGCCGCACCTCCGCCTTGATGGATGAAAATACGTGAGTGGGTAAGGAGGCCTTGTTTTGAAAGATACTTGCATTCCTCCCGTTCCAAATTGCCCAACAAATTAGCATCTTCAGAGAGTTGAGAGCCTTCATGCTTGCGCCGTTGAGAATTCTGTTAGCATTGCACCACCTTTCAACCGATGGAAGATCGGCCCAAGCAGGCGTCTGCGACTGTATCCCCACATGGATCAAATTCCAAATCCCGATCGAGTAGTGGCATTTGAACATGAGGTGCACGGCAGATTCCGGTTCCCTTTTACAAAGCTGAGAAAGACCGTAGTTGGGCCAGCCCCTACAGGCAAGTCTATCTGCCGTCCAAACTCTGTCTTGGAGAATGAGCCATGAGAAGAATTTAATTTTAGGCGGCGCCCAAACCTTCCAAACCATCCTAGGCATGTCTAACTTTAACAGTCAAGCCAATTGCATTCTGTACGCTGTGGCAGCAGAGTAGCATCCATCTGCTGTAAGTTTCCATTGAATGACATCCTTAGTGCCCGCCGTGAGTTGTACCTCCTGGACCTTGCTCCAAAGATTAACGAATTGTTGTATGTGGTCGACAGAGAGGCCTCCCTGCATGTCGATACGGCGGATTCAGTCACTGTTTGTCAAAGCCTTTGCCACACAGGCATTCTTGCGCTTTGAAAGGGCGAAGATACCCGGAGCCATGTCCTTTGGCTTTTGCCCCTGTAGCCAGGGAGCGAACCAGAAACTCGCCTTCGTGCCATCACCCATGGTAAGAGTCGTCGCAAAGTAGAAAAGATCTAGGTCATCGTCATCACAAGGGATGTCAAAACCAACCCAAGCTCTCTGGGGGTCCACCCATTGAAACCATAGCCACCGAAGCCTGAGTGCTCTAGAGAACTTAGCGAGGTCGAGGATTCCTAATCCACCTAGGTTTAGGGGTCTGCAAACCAACTTCCAATTAACCTTGCACTGACCTCCTGACACCTTATTTGTGCTGGTCCCCAAGAAGGCCTTTGAATCTTAGCTATATCATCTGTGGTCCCAACTAGAATATCGAGCGCGATGAGGTAGTAGATGGCCTGGGAGGATAACACAGACTTCACAAGAGTGGATCTCCTAGCAATGTTGATGTTTCTGCCTTGCCAAGGAGGAAGTTTCTGGGCCACCTTGTCCACCAAGAAATGACAGTCAAATTTTGTGAGGATATGTGTGGAAAGAGGAAGGCCCAGGTTATGCAGCGGGAATCCAGTTCAGATGGCAGGGAAGCTTTGGGGGATATCATCCAGATCGATATTTGCACAACTGATGGGCGCCACAATACTCTTAAGGGGGTTTGCCATGAGCCCTGTAACTTCCCCAAAGCTGGTCAAAATGGTCGCAAGGTTTTGTATCCTCTTTAATAAGGGCAACGAACATAGCTGCGTCATCAGCGTAGAGAGAGGTATGAACCGCGGTTGCCCGACCACGAAGCCCATGGATGATACGTCTTCAACACATCTATAATTTTTTATTGTTTCATGCTATTATATTATCAATCTTGGATGTTTTATATACACTTGAAGCAATTATATATCATATTTTGGGACTAACCTATTAACTTAGTGCCTCGTGTCAGTTGCTATGTTTTGCTTGTTTTTGGTTTCGCAGAATATCAGTACCAAATGAAGTCCAAATGCCATGAAACTTTTTGGAGATTGTTTTGGACAAAAGACACACTATAAGCTTCGGGAGAAGACCATATGATGTACCGTGGGCCCACACCAGGGCACGCCCTGGTGTGTGGTGGGGCCCACGTGGCTGTGTTTGACCTAACTCCGCTTCTATAAACTCTCTAAAATCATGGAACCAACAGATGAGTCCATGAAATACTTTTTCTTCCGCCGCAAGTTCCAGAACCACGAGATCTCATCTAGAGGCTTTTTCCGGCACTTTGCCGGAGGGGGATTCGATCACAGAGGGGGCTCTGCATCATCCTTGCTGCCCTCCGATGACGCGTGAGTAGTTTACCATGGACCTATAGGTCCATAGTTAGTAGCTAGATGGATTCTTCTCTCTATTTGATCTTCAATACAATATTCTCCTCGGTGTTCTTGGGGATCTATTCGGTGTAATGACTTTTTGCGGTGTGTTTGTTGGGATCCAATGAATTGTGAGTTTATGATCAGATCTATCCATTAATGTTATTTGAGTTTTTTTCTGAATCTTTTATGCATGATTGTTATAGCATTGTATTTCTTCTCCGGTTTAATGGTATGGTTTGGCCAACTAGATTGATTTAACTTGCCATGGGAAGATGTGCTTTGTAATGGGTTCGATCTTGCGGTGCTCAATCCCAGTGACAGAAAGGGACATGACACACATATATCATTGCTATTAAGGGTAAAAATATGAGGTTTATTCATACATGAGTTTATCTTGTCTACATCATGTCATCTTTCTTAAGGCGTTACTCTATTTTTCCATGAACTTAATACACTAGATGCATGCTGGATAACGGTCGATGTGTGGAGTAATAATAGTAGATGCAGAATCATTTCGGTCTACTTGTCTCGGATGTGATGCCTATATACATGATCATTGCCTAGGATACATCATAATTATTTATTTTTCTATCAATTGCCCAATAGTAATTTGTTTACCCACCATATGCTGTTTTCAAGAAAGAAGCCTCCAGTGAAAACTATGGCCCCTGGGTCTATCTTTTATCATATATTAAAACCAAAAATACCTTGCTATAATTTTCTCTTATTTATTTTATTTTGTATTTTTATTCGAGCTATCTATCAAAAACTGTACATTTTAATCTTTCTCATAACCGTCAAGGGACTGACAACCCCTTGTTCGCGTTGGGTTGCAAGTATTTGTTGTTTGTGTGCAGGTGCTGTTCACGAGTCGTTGCTTGGTTCTCCTACTGGATCGATAACCTTGGTTTCACAATTTAGGGAAATACTTATCTATATTGTACTACATTATCCTCTCCTTTTCGGGGAAATCGCAACGCAACTCACAAGTAGCAGGAAGAATTTCTGGCGTCGTTGCCGGGGAGACATCATCAACAACTATCAAGTACCTTCGCATAAACTTTCATCTCCTTGCATTTACATTATTTGCAATTCGCCTCTCGTTTTTATCTCCCCCACTTCTAAAAAAGTTTTTACAAAAATATTTTCCGTTTGCGTTTTTGCTTGATTGGTTTACCTTGTCATCATGACTAGCATAACTCCCTCCTTTGTCACCAGATTTTGAAGTTCTTTACTTCAAACATACACAAGGAGAAAATCTTAAGTATGCTTGGTATAGGTTAATGGAATCTTACCGTGTTTGCTCTGTAAAAGGAGATCTAAATTTTTTGCTTCGCAATTTCTATATAGGTTATCCTGCACCATAGACAATTTTTGGATTTTGCCGCAAAAGGGAATTCTATTGAGAGTGATGCCAATACTGCCTATGAAATAATAGAGGGAATATTGGGGGTTCCACCACCACAAAAGGAATTTTCTTTTACTCAAGAGGGAATTTAAATACTAGACAAATTAGGTGATATGCGGAAAAATTTGGCTGTGTTGCAAAAGTCTAATGAACCTAAAAAAATTAGTGGAAACCTCAATCGCATGAATACTTTGATCGCTTTACGTAATAAACGGTTGGATATTCTAGATCTTAAGATGGCATCTTTCCTTGAGAATAATGGGAAGTGATACGTCTCCAACATATCTATTATTTTTGACTATTCCGTGTTGTTTTATTATCAATCTTGGATGTTTTATAATCATTATATGGTCATTTATATCATTTTTGGTACTAACCTATTGACATAGTGCCAAGTGCCAGTTGTTGTTTTCTGAATGTTTTTTACATCGCATGAAATCAATATCAGAAGGGGTCCAAATACCACGCTAATTTACGATGATTTTTTATGGACCAGAAGGAACACAATGAGCCCTGGTTGCAGCTGGGGGGAGTCCCGAGGAGGGGACAACCCACCTGGGCGCGCTAGGAGGCCCAGGCGCGCCCAGGTGGGTTGTGCCCACCTCGGGTGCCCGCTGAACCGACTCTTTGCTCTATAAATACCCTTATATTCCAGAAACCCTAGGGGAGTCGATGAAATATTCATCCGGCCGCCGCAGAGTGTAGAACACCGAGATCCTGTTGGGGAACGTAGTAATTTCAAAAAATTTCCTACGCACACGCAAGATCATGGTGATGCATAGCAACGAGAGGGGCGAGTGTTGTCCATGTACCCTCGTAGACCGGAAGCAGAAGCGTTAGAACAACACGGTTGATGTAGTCGTACGTCTTCACGGCCTGACCGATCAAGCACCGAAACTACGGCACCTCAGAGTTCTAGCACACGTTCAGCTCGATGACGTTTCCCGTACTCCGATCCAGCAGAATGTCGGGGAAGAGTTCCGTCAGCACGACGGCGTGGTGACGATCTTGATGTTCTACCATTGCAGGGCTTCGCCTAAGCACTGCTATGTAACACCCCGGTGCAATGATGCTACAGTAACCCCTGGGGTTAAGTTAATCATTTTGCTAAACAGGTGTTTGATCATCATTGTCTCATCTCTCTTTTAAATTCCAGTTGAATTCAATTTCAAATTATGAGTGAATTTCAAAATGCTCAGACATGAAAACTAAAATGTTCATCATGTGGAACATATTCTTCTGGTAATATTGGTGGTGGACCAACATTTTTGCAAAATGTCAAAGTGGCCTAAAGTAGCTAAAACAGAAAAGCTTTAAAAAAAGAGAAAGGAAAAGGCCCCCCCTCAACTGGGCCGACTGGCCCAGCTGGCCACCGCGCCCCCATGGGCCTCAGCCCACCTGGCAGCCCAACAGGCCATCTGGCCCACTCCCCCTCCCCTGTCGTCTCCCACCTCCCACTGTTCCCCTGACCCGAGTCGCTACAAGCGCCGTCCCCGCCAGACCCGGCTCGCCGGCGATGCCCGGGCGAGGGGATAAGGCTTGCGCCTCCTCGATGCCTCTGCCCCCTCGCCTCCCACTCGCCCACTTGCCACTCCCCTCTCCCTCGTTGCTCGCTCTCCCCTCTGTTCTCCACCTCACCGAACGCAGCCGCCTCCGCACCACTCCGGTCACGCGGCCAACGGTGTCCCCGCGCCTCCTCTTGGTGACCAGAAGCTCCGCCGACGACTGGTACTCCCTCTCCGACCATGAGCTCGAGCTCGGCGCCACCTCACCGACCGGATCGACGCCGCCTTCCCCGTTCGGTCGCCGCCGTCTTCCTCCACTCCGGCCACCTCTGCGCTCCTAAGCTGTCGCAGGCTTTTCGTAGCCGCTCGGCGAGCTCCTCCCTCCCTCCATTCTTCTCCTCGCACCGCGTGGTTCTCCCTAGCTAGCTCGTTGTCGTTGCCGTGAGCTCGCCGCCACAGATCACCTCACCATAGTGGCCACCGTGGCCCGAGCTCGCGCCCGAGCTCGTAGTCGGGCTCACGGAGCTCGTAGGAGCACAACGCCGCTCCCCGCATCGCCTAACTTGCCCTGCGTCATCGTAGACACCAACGGCCGAAATCCGGCGTCCGCTCCGTCGCTAGCCATCGCCGTCTCCGTCCGTTTCCGGCCAAACCGCCGCGACAGATTGATGCGCGGGCGAGAGCCCGCTCGAAAGAGCCTAACCGCGTGCCAAATGGTGCCCCTAGCATGTTTCCGACGACTCTAGCGACGCGCCGCCGCGGTTTTGGTCGCCGGAGCTCTCTCTGACGCCGACACCGACGTGGCTCGATGGGCCTCGCCCCTGGGTCGCTGACCAGTGGGTCCTGGGGGGCCCGTTGACTGGGTTGACCCAGTCAACATACTGACTGGGCAGCCCCAGCCACTGACATGTGGGCCCTCCTCTGTTAATTGGTTTAACAAACGTTTTTAATAAAATAAATTAGTTAGCCTAACCACTCACTAACATATGGGGCCCACGCCCCTAATTATCTTAGTTAGATTAAGTTAGTCCACAGTTAAGCTAACAGAGGCTGACATGTGGGTCCCACTGGACCCACAGGTCAGGTTTGACCTGGTCAGCCGACCAGCTAGCTGTTGACGTTGTCCTCGCGTCATGCTGACGTCATTTCTCTTTTTCTGTATAATTCTATTAAATCAAATAATTTCAGAAAATGTTTAAAACTTAGAAAAATCATATAAAATAATCCGTAGCTCGGATGAAAATGTTTTCTACATGAAAGTTGCTCAGAAAAACGTGACGAATCCGGATACGCGGTCAATTCATCTATCACATGCCCCTAGCATGCTGAACATGGAACTTTCCCACTTCGGTCATCTGTCTGACACAGGTCCGGAACCGGGAAAACATTCCCGGTTGACTTCCCCCCTCGTCGGTATCGTGTAGCACCGCGTTAGAACACGTCTAGCTCTGCCTGTTGTCCTGTTATGCTATGTTTGCTTTATATTTACTATTTCTTCCCCCTCTTCTCTCCGATAGACCCCGAGACCGATGCCGCCCCTGTGATCGACTACGTCGACGACGACCCCTCCTTGCCAGAGCAACCAGGCAAGCCCCCCCTTTGATCATCCCGATATCGCCCATTCCATTCTCTCATGCTTGCATTAGATTTTGCTACTGTTATTGATTGCTCCTATTCTGATGCATAGCCTGCTTTTGTATCTGCTGTTGTACCTTACCTGCTTATCCTAAACTGCTTAGTATAGGTTGGTTACTGATGACCCCCACCTTGCCCTGTCGCCCCTGCTTCATCATTGAAGACCCAATCAACGGGATCGAAGACCAGGCCCCGGCACCGCACATCACTTTCCCCTTAGTTGCTCGACACTGCCGGGTTACTATCGAGTGCCAAGGGTGAGACCTCTACAGCACTTATGATGTTAACCCTGTAGTGTAGCTATTCGGTCGTGGTCATCGAGGGTGATTCCGCCTTAGCCACTTCCGATACGACTCTGTCGTGCAACCCCTCAAGTGTGAACCTCGGGGGTGATTCCTCTTACGTTCACCTTGATGATTACGTCGAGTGGAATTCACCGGGGGTGATTCCTCGGGTTTTCCCCTTGATGTTTAGACACACAGTTACTATGATTACTATGACTTTACACTGAACCATGTCACTAAAGACGGGTCAACCCTGAGGGGTACCCGCGCGAGCATAATTGCGAGTGATGTGGAGACGGGTTGACCTGGAAGGTGCCCGAGAGATAATTACGAGGCGTGGCCGGGCATTCTTAGCCCTTGCCGCAAGTCCTCGAGACGGGGCAACGGGGTCACATCTTTTGTGAGTCTCTGCTTGTTACCGCGCGTTCCTAATCCACTACGATTTGGATATTTGATCCGAGGGGCCTCTAGCCTGATAGCACTAACCATCACGTGGGCATAGTATGGGCGTTCTGCGTCGTATACATCAGCTGAAGTTTAATAGACGTCAGCGACTGAGCGGCGCGCACCGGGTTGGACTGGTAAGCACCTACCTTTTTAAGGAGGTAGCTAGGTCTGCTCACCGGCCGCGTACGCAACGTGCAGGAGTTTCCGGGGAGATGTCCCATGACCCCTGGGGGCATAGTTTTAGTCCGGCGTGCTTGACCTCTCTATTAAGCCTAGGTCGGGTTGCGGCGTATTGTTTGGCCGAGGCCGGGCATGACCTAGGAAAGTGTGTCCGGCCGGAGTTAATCGAGCGTGGTGGGTAAGTTGGTGCACCCCTGCAGGGAAGAAAACATCTATCGATAGCCTGTCCTACGGTAACGGACACTCGGAGTTGTATCCCGATCGATACAACTAGAACTGGATACTTGTGATGAGAATTGGATGGTGATGAGAATTGGATTGTGATAACAATTGGATAGCATGGCTCTGGGATTGCTTTCTCGCAGGGAGTCGAGAAAGGATCTCTGGCCGAGGTTGATAACACTACTACTACTTTACTTTATGCTACTCTACTCCCTCCTGTTGCTGCAAGATGGTGGTTTCTAGAAGATGCTAGTCTTTGATAGGACTAGGCCTTCTCTCTATTCTGGCATTTCTGTAGCCCAGTCCACATATACAGCCTTCCTTTGATAATGTTGCATCTGTAGTGTAGATCCTTGCTTGCGAGTACTTTGGATGAGTACTCACGGTTGCTTTGCTCCCTCTTTTTCCCCTTTTCCATTCTTCTCGGATGATGCAACCAGATGTCCGAGCCCAGGAGCCAGATGCCACCGCCGATGCCTACTACCACGTGACGGAGACCGCCGATGACCAGGAGTAGTTAGGAGGCTCCCATGCAGGAGGCCTTGCCTTTTCGATCGATTTTGCTTTTGTGCTAGCCTTCTTAAGGCAAACTTGTCTAACTTATGTCTGTACTCAGATATTGTTGCTTCCGCTGACTCTTGTGTATTCGAGCTTATGTATTCGAGCCCTCGAGGCCCCTGGATTGTAATATAAAGCTTGTATTTTTTTAATTTGTGTCTAGAGTTGTGTTGTGATATCTTCCTGTGAGTCCTTGATCTTGATCGTACACATTTGCGTGTATGATTAGTGTACGATTGAATCGAGGGCGTCACAAGTTGGTATCAGAGCCGACTGCCTGTAGGTAGCCCCCTTTCCAACTCCTTGGCCGAAGTTGAGTCTAGTCACTAAAAAACTTTTACTAACATGGCTGTGTGTCTTACGGGCCCACGTCGCCATTGGGTGGTGTTAGGATCTTTTACTCCTCGTCTATACTCTGGGACTCTGAACTCTCTTCTACTCGGGTTAAACGAATTTACTAACTCTAACATTAGGATCCCGTGACCACATTCACCCCAAAGTTGGATAAGCCATAGTTATTCCTTAGAATAGTATTCTGAATAGTACACACATTGTCGTGTTGACTACGAAGTGGTATCCATCGTACCTCTTTCTTTATGCATGCTTCATCATGAATGATCCTTGTCTTTGCAAATGCTCAATGCTGAACTACCCCCTGTTACATGTTAGCAGGATGGTTAGACCCGCTGGTCGTGGTCGTGGTGCCAACGATCCACCACCGCCCGAATTCTTTGTTGGAATGATGCAACAGTTTGAGCTGAACCGCCAGTTCATGGAAGGAATGATGGCTCAGTTTCCTCGTCCTAATATGGACCAGCAGCCAGCCCCAGTTACTCTGCAGGACTTCTTGCGCCTCAACCCGACAATCTACCGCAGCTCAACTCAGCCCCTTGATGCTGATGACTGGCTCCGTGACATCACATATGAAATGGAGTCTGCTAGTGTTGTCCCTGCCAGCTATGTCACCTTTGCATCCTTCTTCCTCAAGGGTCCCGCTGCTCAATGGTGGGATAGCCACAAGCGTACCCTACCTACTGGAACGGTCACCACTTTGCCGGATTTCCAAGCTGCCTTCCGTGCCCGCTTCATTCCTCAGGGAATCATGGACAGGAAGAAGCGCGAGTTCCGTAACCTCACCCAAGGCAACAAGGCTGTAGATGCTTATCAGCGGAAATTTCTGGATTTGTCACGTTATGCTGAAGAAGACATTGCAACTGATGCTCGCAGACAGGAAAGGTTTCGTGATGGACTTCACCCTGATATCAAGCTAGCACTGCTCGTTCATGACTTTGCCGACTTCGCCACCTTGGTGAACAAGGCTATTCAGGTTGAGACTGGTCTTCAGGAACACCAGGGATCCCTCAGGTGTAGCCGTGACGCTGGCCCATCTTCGGGCCCGTCAGCACAAAAACGTCGGATATGGATTCCCCACAGCATGTATCGTCCAACTGCACCTGCACCAAGACAATCCTATGCTGCACCTCGTCTGCCTCCTCCTCCGCAGAGGCAGCCTCTTCGAGATGTACCATCCCAAGCTCCTGCTCCCAATCCCAATGATGGTCTATGCTTCAGATGTGGCCGCCCTGGCCACCTGGCTAAAGAGTGCAATCAGAAAAAGAGCCAGCTGGCTCTGCCTTCAACTGACCATAACAATCAGCCCCATAACAACAATGCCAGACCTTATGGTCGTGGTCAGGCTAATCATGTTGATCTGAATGAAACTCAAGACCAGCCTGCCACTGTGATGGGTACTCTTCTTGTTAATTCAGTACCGGCTTCTGTTTTATTCGATTCAGGAGCATCGCATTCATTCATGTCAGAAAATTTTGCTTATGCACATGACATTCGATGCGAGCCCATGAACACTCCGATAGTGGTACGCACCCCTGCAGGCCGATGTCAAACTACCATGATTGGTCGCGACGTTCCCGTTGAGATTGAAGGGTTGGAATTCCTTGTTTCTCCCATTATTCTAGAGTCTTCCAATATTGACCTCATTTTGGGAATGGAATGGTTGAAAGCGCATACTGCCTCTATCGTTTGCGCCACCAAGGTCGTTCACCTCCTACATCCTTCCGATGAGATAGTAAGCTACCATGCTCAGCTTGTTCAAAATGATGAAGCACGACTTTATGTCTTGAATGTGTTGAACGCAACACCTCTTGAGGGAATTGAAAAGATTCCAGTCGTTTGCGACTTCCAAGATGTCTTTCCAGAAGAACTTCCAGGAATACCCCCTGCCCGGGCTGTCGAGTTCGTCATCGACTTGAAACCAGGCACCGTTCCTATTGCCAAACGACCCTACAAGATGCCGCCTCATGAGCTCCTTGAACTTAAGGAGGAAATCGACAAATCTCGTCGCAAGGGTTTCATTCGTCCAAGTTCCTCTGCTTGGGGAGCACCTTCTCTATTCGTCAAGAAGAAGGACGGAACGAACCGTTTGGTCCAAGACTACCGTCCTATCAACCAAGCTACAATTCAAAACAAATATCCCCTTCCTCGGATCAATGATCTGTATGATCAACTGGCTGGTTCATCGATATTCTCTAAACTCGACTTGAGGTTGGGTTACCACCAGATCCGTGTTCGTGAAGAGGATATTCCAAAGACCACATTCGTGACTCGTTATGGTTCTTACGAGTACACAGTTATGTCTTTTGGCTTAACCAATGCTCCAGCTACATTCTCTCGTCTGATGAACTATATATTCATGGATTACCTCGACAAGTTCGTCGTAGTCTATCTGGATGATATACTGGTATATTCGAAGAACAAAGAAGAACATGCTGAACATCTTCGTCTTGTTCTGGAAAAGCTTCGAGAACATAAACTTTATGCCAAGTATTCCAAGTGTGAATTCTGGTTACCCGAAGTCACCTACCTTGGTCATGTGATCTCCAAGAATGGTATTGCCATCAACCCAGAGCGTGTTCAGGCTATTCTTGACTGGACCCCTCCGAAGACTGTCAAGCAAGTCAGAAGCTTTCTCGGACTAGCCAGCTATTGTCGCCGCTTTGTCGAGAACTTCTCCAAGATTGCCAAGCCACTGACTAATCTGCTGAACAAAGGCGTTAAGTTTGATTGGACTGAAAAGTGTCAGGAAAGTTTCCAGGCACTCAAGGACAAGCTGACATCTGGCCCAGTGCTTGCTCCCCCTGATTCTCGCAAGGACTTCGTCATCTATTGCGACGCTTCACGTCAAGGATTAGGCTGTGTCCTAATGCAAGAGGACAGGATGATTACTTATGCCTCCCGTCAAGTGCGTCCTCACGAAGAGAACTACCCAGTTCACGACCTCGAGCTTGCTACAGTTATCTTTGCACTGAAGCTATGGCGACAATACTTTCTCGGTAATCATTGTGAGATCTTCACCGATCATCAGAGTCTGAAGTACCTGTTTACCCAGCCAGATCTGAACCTCCGTCAGCAGGGATGGATGGAAGCTATTGCTGACTACAACTGTGGTATATCCTATACCCCTGGTAAGGCTAATGTAATGGCCGATGCCCTAAGCCGTAAGTCTTATTGCAACAATCACATGGTTTTCAAAGCTCAACCCAGCCTTTATGAATAGCTATGCAAGCTGAACCTCCAATTAGTTCCACAGAGTTCTCTGAATAACCTTGTCCTGGAACCAACTCTGCTGAAAGCAATTAAGTCTGCTCAAGCCAAAGATGCTCACGTTGATTTGATGAAAAAGGATCTTGCCTTAGAGAAATCCAGAGATTTCTCACTTGGTGAGGATGGAACCTTATACTTCAGAGATCGTATTGTAGTACCCCGGTTCGAGCTTATGACAGAGACGGTGATGAAAGAAGCGCATGACACCCCTCTCTCTATTCATCCGGGAAGTACCAAGATGTATCTAGACATTCGACAAAAGTATTGGTGGTCTAAGATGAAGCAAGACATTGCTTGATAGATTGAAGAATGTGACGTTTGTCGTCGCGTCAAAGCAGAACATCAGAAACCGGCTGGACTTCTACAACCGCTTCCGATTCCTGAATGGAAGTGGGATAAGATCCAAATGGACTTCGTCACTGGCCTTCCCAAGTCTCAGAAAGGTAACGATGCTATCTTTGTCGTCATCGACCAATTTTCGAAGGTTGCTCACTTTCTGGCAGTCAAGGAACTATCACTGCTAGTCAATTAGCAAAATTGTATATCTCCAGAATTGTGTCACTCCACGGCATTCTGAAGGAGATCAGTTCAGACCACGACAGTTTATTCACTTCAAAGTTCTGGGATAGTATCCAAGAGGCAATGGGAACTCATATTACCTGGAGCACTGCTTATCATCCCCAATCCCAAGGCCAAGTCGAGCGAGTCAATCAAATTCTTGAAGACATGCTTCGAGCTTGTGTTATTTCTCTTGGCAAGAAGTGGGAAGAATCTCTCTCTTATGCGGAGTTCTCTTATAACAACAGCTATCAAGCCAGCTTGAAGATGGCACCCTTTGAAGTGCTTTATGGATGTAAGTGCCGAACCCCTCTGAACTGGTCAGAAACTGGGGAACGAGCACTCATTGGTCCGGACATTATTCAACAAGCTGAAGAGCAGGTTCGCATTGTCCGTGATAACCTCAAGGCGGCCCAGTCCTGCCAGAAGAGCAATTATGATCGTAAACACTGGGGTTCAACTTATCAACCTGGTGAACAAGCTTATTTGCGTGTCACTCCTTTGAGAGGCACTCATCGGTTTGGAGTCAAGGGCAAGCTAGCTCCGCGCTACATTGGTCCCTTCCGCATTCTGGCCCGTCGTGGGCTGGTGGCTTATCAACTTGAGTTGCCACCTCAGTTCTCTCATGTTCATGACGTCTTCCACATGTCACAACTTCGTCGATGTTTCAAGGATCCGGAACGTGAAGTGGATCCAGAATTGATTGAAATTCAAGATGATCTCACATACAAAGAGCATCCGATCCGCATTCTTGAAGAAGCTGAACGTCAAACTCGCCAGAAGGTTACCAAATTCCTCAAGGTGCAATGGTCGAATCATACTAAAGAGGAAGCCACTTGGGAACAAGAAGATAACCTCCGGGCTGAATACCCCGACCTGTTCCTTTCTACCTCTTAATTCTCGGGACAAGAATTTCTTTTAGAGGAGGAGAGTTGTAACACCCGGTGTAATGATGCTACAGTAACCCCTGGGGTTAAGTTAATCATTTTGCTAAACAGGTGTTTGATCATCATTGTCTCGTCTCTCTTTTAAATTCCAGTTGAATTCAATTTCAAATTATGAGTGAATTTCAAAATGCTCAGACATGAAAACTAAAATGTTCATCATGTGGAACATATTCTTCTGGTAATATTGGTGGTGGACCAACATTTTTGCAAAATGTCAAAGTGGCCTAAAGTAGCTAAAACAGAAAAGCTTTAAAAAAAGAGAAAGGAAAAGGCCCCCCTCAATTGGGCCGACTGGCCTAGCTGGCCACCGCGCCCCCCATGGGCCTCAGCCCACCTGGCAGCCCAACAGGCCATCTGGCCCACTCCCCCTCCCCTGTCGTCTCCCACCTCCCACTGTTCCCCCGACCCGAGTCGCTACAAGCGCCGTCCCCGCCAGACCCGCCTCGTCGGCGACGCCCGGGCGAGGGGATAAGGCTTGCGCCTCCTCGATGCCTCTGCCCCCTCGCCTCCCACTCGCCATCTTGCCACTCCCCTCTCCCTCGTCACTCGCTCTCCCCTCTGTTCTCCACCTCACCGAACGCAGCCGCCTCCGCACCACTCCGGTCACGCGGTCACCGGCGTCCCCGCGCCTCCTCTTGGTGACCAGAAGCTCCGCCGACGACCGGTACTCCCTCTCCGAGCACGAGCTCAACCTCGGCGCCACCTCACCGACCGGATCAACGCCGCCTTCCCCGTTCGGTCACCGCCGTCTTCCTCCACTTTGGCCATCTCTGCGCTCCTAAGCTGTCGTAGGCTTTTCGTAGCCGCTCGGTGAGCTCCTCCCTCCCTCCCTCCATTCTTCTCCTCGCACCGCGTGGTTCTCCCTAGCTAGCTCGTCGCTGTTGCCGTGAGCTCGCCGCCGCAGATCACCTCATCGTAGTGGCCACCGTGGCCCGAGCTCGTAGTCGGGCTCCCGGAGCTCGTAGGAGCACAACGCCGCTCCCCGCATCGCCTAACTTGCCCTGTGTCATCGTAGACACCAACGGCCGAAATCCGGCGTCCGCTCTGCCGCTAGCCATCGCCGTCTCCGGCCGTTTCCGGCCAAACCGCCGCGACAGATCGATGCGCGGGCGAGAGCCCGCTCGAAAGAGCCTAACCGCGTGCCAAATGGTGCCCCCTAGCGCGTTTTCGATGACTCCGGTGATGCGCCACCGCGGTTTTGGTCGCCGAAGCTCTCTCCGACGCCGACACCGATGTGGCTCGATGGGCCCCGCCCCTGGGTCGCTGACCAGTGGGTCCTGGGGGCCCGTTGACTGGGTTGACCCTGTCAACATGCTGACTGGGCAGCCCCAGCCACTGACATGTGGGCCCTCCTCTATTAATTGGTTTAACAAACATTTTTTTAATAAAATAAATTAGTTATCCCAATCACTCACTGACATATGGGGCCCACGCCCCTAATTATCTTAGTTAGATTAAGTTAGTCCACAGTTAAGCTAACAAAGGCTGACATGTGGGTCCCACTGGACCCACATGTGAGGTTTGACCTGGTCAGCCGACCAGCTAGCTGCTGACGTCGTCCTTGCGTCATGCTGGCGTCATTTCTCTTTTTCTGTATAATTCTATTAAATCAAATAATTTCAGAAAATGTTTAAAACTTAGAAAAATCATATAAAATAATCCGTAGCTCGGATGAAAATGTTTTCTACATGAAAGTTGCTCAGAAAAACGTGACGAATCCGGATACGCGGTCCATTCATCTGTCACATGCCCCTAGCATGCTGAACATGGAACTTTCCCCCTTCGGTCATCTGTCTGACACAGGTCCGGAACCGGGAAAACATTCTCGGTTGACTTCCCCCCTCGCCGGTATCATGTAGCACCGTGTTAGAACACGTCTAGCTCTGCCTGTTGTCCTGTTATGCTATGTTTGCTTTATATTTACTATTTCTTCCTCCTCTTCTCCCCGGTAGACCCCGAGACCGATGCCGCCCCTGTGATCGACTACGTCGACGACGACCCCTCCTTGCCAGAGCAACCAGGCAAGCCCCCCCCCCCTTTGATCATCCCGATATCGCCCATTCAATTCTCTCATGCTTGCATTAGATTTTGCTACTGTTATTGATTGCTCCTATTCTGATGCATAGCCTACTTTTGTATCTGCTGTTGTACCTTACCTGCTTATCCTAAACTGCTTAGTATAGGTTGGTTAGTGATCCATCAGTGACCCCCACCTTGCCCTGTCGCCCCTGCTTCATCATTGAAGACCCGATCAACGGGATGGAAGACCAGGCCCCGGCACCGCACATCACTTTCCCCTTAGTTGCTCGACACTGCTGGGTTACTACCGAGTGCCGAGGGTGAGACCTCTACATCACTTCTGATGTTAACCTATAGTGTAGCTCTTCGGTCGTGGTCATCGAGGGTGATTCCGCCTTATCCACTTCCGATACAACTCTGTCGTGCAACCCCTCAAGTGTGAACCTCGGGGGTGATTCCTCTTACGTTCACCTTGATGATTACATCGAGTGGAATTCACCGGGAGTGATTCCTCGGGTTTCCCCCTTGATGTTTAGACACACACTTACTATGATTACTATGACTTTACACTGAACCATGTTACTAAAGACGGGTTGACCCTGAGGGGTACCAACGCGAGCATAATTGCGAGTGATGTGGAGATGGGTTGACCTGGAAGGTGCCTGAGAGATAATTACGAGGCGTGGCCGGGCATTCTTAGCCCTTGCCGCAAGTCCTCGAGACGGGGCAACGGGGTCACATCTTTCGTGAGTCTCTGCTTGTTACCGCGCGTTCCTAATCCACTACGATTTGGATATTTGATCCGAGGGGACTCTGGCCTGATAGCACTAACCATCACGTGGGCATAGTATGGGCGTTCTGCGTCGTATACATCAGCCGAAGTTTAATAGACGTTAGTGACTGAGCGGCGCGCGCCGGGTTGGACTGGTAAGCACCTACCTTTTTTTAAGGAGGTAGCTAGGTCTGCTCACCGGCCGCGTACGCAACGTGCAGGAGTTTCCGGGGAGATGGCCCATGACCCCTGGGGGCATAGGTTTAGTCCGGCGTGCTTGACCTCTCTATTAAGCCTAGGTCGGGTTGCGGCGTATTGTTTGGCCGAGGCCAGGCATGACCCAGGAAAGTGTGTCCGGCCGGAGTTAATTGAGCGTGGTGGGTAAGTTGGTGCACCCCTGCAGGGAAGAAAACATCTATCGATAGCCTGTCCTACAGTAACGGACACTCGGAGTTGTATCCCTATCGATACAACTAGAACTGGATACTTGTGATGAGAATTGGATGGTGATGAGAATTGGATTGTGATAACAATTGGATAGTATGGCTCTGGGATTGCTTTCTCGCAGGGAGTCGAGAAAGGATCTCTGACCGAGGTTGATAACACTACTACTACTTTACTTTATGCTACTCTACTCCATCCCGTTGCTGCAAGATGGTGGTTTCTAGAAGATGCTAGTCTTCGATAGGACTAGGCCTTCTCTCTATTCTGGCATTTCTGCAGCCCAGTCCACATATACAGCCTTCCTTTGATAATGTTGCATCTGTAGTGTAGATCCTTGCTTGCGAGTACTTTGGATGAGTACTCATGGTTGCTTTGCTCCCTCTTTTCCCCCTTTTCCATTCTTCTCGGATGATGCAACCAGATGTCAGAGCCCAGGAGCCAAATGCCACCGCCGATGCCTACTATCACGTGAAGGAGACCGCCGATGACCAGGAGTAGTTAGGAGGCTCCCAGGCAGGAGGCCTTGCCTTTTCGATCGATGTTGCTTTTGTGCTAGCCTTCTTAAGGTAACTTGTCTAACTTATGTCTGTACTCAGATATTGTCGCTTCCGCTGACTCTTGTGTATTCGAGCTTATGTATTCGAGCCCTCGAGGCCCCTGGCTTGTAATATAAAGCTTGTATTTTTTTTAATTTGTGTCTAGAGTTGTGTTGTGATATCTTCTCGTGAGTCCTTGATCTTGATCGTATACATTTGCGTGTATGATTAGTGTACGATTGAATCGAGGGTGTCACACGCTACAATATTATCAAGGAGAACTATGGTGGAGGGGTGCACCGCACACGGCTAAGAGATCAAGAGATCAATTGTTGTGTCTCCAAGGGGTGCCCCCCTCACCGTATATAAAGGAGTGGATGAGGGGGAGGGCCGGCCCTCTCTCTATGGCGCACCCTAGGGGAGTCCTACTCCCACCGGGAGTAGGATTCCCCCTTTCCTAGTAGAACTAGGAGCCTTTCCAAGTAGAAGGAGTAGGAGAGAAGGAAAGGGAAGGGAGAAGGAGAAGGAAGGAAGGGGGCGTCCCCTCCCTAGTCCAATTCGGACTAGTCCATGGGGAGGGGTGCGACCACCCTTTGGGGCCTTTCTCTCCTTTGCCGTATGGCCCATTAAGGCCCAATACGAATTCCCGTAACTCTCCGGTACTCCGAAAAATACCCGAATCACTCGGAACCTTTCTGATGTCCGAATATAGTCGTCCAATATATCGATCTTTACATCTCGACCATTTTGAGACTCCTCGTCATGTCCCCGATCTCATCCGGGACTCCGAACTCCTTCGGTACATCAAAACTCATAAACTCATAATATAACTGTCACCGAAACCTTAAGCGTGCGGACCCTACGGGTTCGAGAACTATGTAGACATGACCGAGACACGTTTCCGGTCAATAAACAATAGCGGAACCTGGATGCTCATGTTGGCTCCTACATATTCTACGAAGATCTTTTATCGGTCAAACCGCATAACAACATACGTTGTTCCCTTTGTCATCGGTATGTTACTTGCCCGAGATTCAATCATCGGTATCCCAATACCTAGTTCAATCTCGTTACCGGCAAGTCTCTTTACTCGTTATGTAATGCATCATCCCGCAACTAACTCATTAGCTACATTGTTTGCAAGGCTTATAGTGATGTGCATTAACGAGAGGGCCCAAAGATACCTCTTCGACAATCAGAGTGACAAATCCTAATCTCGAAATACGCCAACCCAACATGTACCTTTGGAGACACTTGTAGAGCTTTATAATCACCCAGTTATGTTGTGAAGTTTGGTAGCACACAAATTGTTCCTCCGGTAAACGGGAGTTGCATAATCTCATAGTCATAGGAACATGTATAAGTTATTAAGAAAGCAATAGCAACATACTAAACGATCAAGTGCTAAGCTAACGGAATGGGTCAAGCAATCACATCATTCTCCTAATGATGTGATCCCGTTAATCAAATGACAACTCATGTCTATGGTTAGGAAACTTAACCATCTTTGATTCACGAGCTAGTCAAGTAGAGGCATACTAGTGACACTCTGTTTGTCCATGTATTCACACATGTATTATGTTTCCGGTTAATACAACTCTAGCATGAATAATAAACATTTATCATGATATAAGGAAATAAATAATAACTTTATTATTGCCTCTAGGGCATATTTCCTTCAGTGTCCCACTTGCACTAGAGTCAATAATCTAGTTCACATCGCCATGTGATTTAACACAAATATTCACATCTGTATGTGATTAATACCCATAGTTCACATCGTCATGTGATCAACACCCAAATGGTTTACTAGAGTCAATAATCTAGTTCACATCACTATGTGATTAATTCCCAAAGAGTACTAAGGTATGATCATGTTTTGCTTGTGAGAGAAGTTTAGCCAACGGGTCTGTCACATTCAGAGCCGTATGTATTTTGCAAATATTCTATGTCTTTGATGCTCTGCACGGAGCTACTTTAGCTAATTGCTCCCACTTTCAATATGTATCCAGATTGATACTTAGAGTCATCTGGATCAGTGTTAAAACTTGCATCGACATAACCTTCTACGACGAACCTCTTTTATCACCTCCATAGTCGAGAAATATTTCCTTAGTCCTTACTAAGGATATTCTTGACCACTGTCCAGTGATCTACTCCTAGATCAAAAAAATTGTACTCCCTTGTGAAGGAAATATGCCCTAGAGGCAATAATAAAGTTATTATTTATTTCCTTATATCATGATAAATGTTTATTATTCATGCTAGAATTGTATTAACCGGAAACATAATACATGTGTGAATACATAGACAAACATATAGTCACTAGTATGCCTCTACTTGACTAGCTCATTAATCAAAGATGGTTGTGTTTCCTAACCATAGACATGTGTTGTCATTTGATTAATGGGATCACATCATTAGGAGAATGATGTGATTGACTTGACCCATTCCGTTAGCTTAGCACTTGATCGTTTAGTATGTTGCTATTGCTTTCTTCATGACTTATACATGTTCCTGTAACTATGAGATTACGCAACTCCCGTTTACCGGAGGAACACTTTGGGTGCTACCAAACGTCACAACGTAACTGGGTGATTATAACGGAGTACTACAGGTGTCTCCAAAGGTACATGTTGAGTTGGCGTATTTCGAGATTAGGTTTTGTCACTCCGATTGTCGGAGAGGTATCTCTGGGCCCTCTCGGTAATGCACATCACTATAAGCCTTGCAAGCAATGTAACTAATGAGTTAGTTACGGAATGATGCATTACGTAACGAGTAAAGAGACTTGCTGGTAACGAGATTGAACTAGGTATTGGATACCGACGATCAAATCTCGGGCAAGTAACATACCGATGACAAAGGGAACAACGTATGTTGTTATGCGGTTTGACCGATAAAGATCTTCGTAGAATATGTAGGAACCAATATGGGCATCCAGGTTCCGCTATTGGTTATTGACTGAGAATAGTTCTAGGTCATTTCTACATTGTTCTCAAACCCGTAGGGTCCGCACGCTTAAGGTTTCGATGACAGTTATATTATGAGTTTATGAGTTCTGATATACCGAAGGAGTTCGGAGTCCCGGATTAGACTGGGGACATGACGAGGAGTCTCGAAATGGTGGAGACGTAAAGATCGATATATTGGACGACTATATTCGGAGTTCGTAAAGGTTCCGAGTGATTCAGGTATTTTCGGGGGTACCGGGGAGTTACGGGAATACGAGGAAGAAGCAATGGGCCTCATGGGCGAAGTGTTGGAAGAGAGGAGGCAGGGCACGCGGCCCCCCTAGCCCAAACCAAATTGGACTAGGGGGCCGGCCCCCCTTTCCTACTCTTCCTCCCTCTCCTTCCTTCTCCTTCTCCTTCCCTTCGTTCCCCTCTCCTAGTTGGACTAGGAAAGGAGGGAGTCCTACTCCCGGTGGGAGTAGGACTCCTCCCTGGCGCGCCCTCCCTTGGCTGGCCGCCCCCTCCCCCTTGCTCCTTTATATACGGGGGCAGGGGGGCACCCCATGACACACAAGTTGATCTATGGATCGTTCCTTAGCCGTGTGCGGTGCCCCCTTCAACCATATTCCACCTCGGTCATATCGTCGCGGAGTTTAGGCGAAGCCCTGCGCCGGTAGAACATAATCACCGTCACCACGCCGTCGTGCTGACGGAACTCATCTCTGGAGCTTTGCTGGATCGGAGGCCGGAGATCGTCATCGAGCTGAACGTGTGCTGAACTCGGAGGTGCCGTACGTTCGGTGCTTGGATCGGTCGGATCGTGAAGACGTACGACTACATCAACCGCGTTGTGATAACGCTTCCGCTTACGGTCTACGAGGGTACGTGGACAACACTCTCCCCTCTCGTTGCTATACCATCACCATGATCTTGCGTGTGCGTAGGATTTTTTTTGAAATTACTATGTTCCCCAACACCTTGCCCAACTCAGAGCAAGGTATACAATAGGTCTGGTACAAAGCATAGCATACTTTATAGAACCTATGACTGAGGCATAGGGAATGACTTTTCATTCTCTTTCTATTTTCTACCATGGTCGGGTTTTGAGTCTTACTCAACTTCACACCTTGCAACACAGGCAAGAACTCCTTCTTTGACTGTTCCATTTTGAACTTACTTCAAAATTTTATCAAGGTATGTACTCATTGAAAAATCTGATCAAGCGTCTTGATCTATCTCTATAGATGTCGATGCTCAATGTGTAAGCAGCTTCACCGAGGTCTTTCTTTGAAAAACTCTTATTCAAGTATCCTTTTATGCTATCCAGAATTTCTATATCATTTCCAATCAACTATATGTCATCTACATATAGTTTTAGAAATGTTACAGAGCTCCCACTCACTTTCTTGTAAATACAGGCTTCTGCAAAAGTCTGTATAAAACCATATAATTTGATCAACTCATCAAAGCGTATATTCCAACTCTGAGATGCTTGCACCAGTCCATAGATGGATCACTGGAGCTTGCCCATTTTGTTAGCACCTTTAGGATTGACAAAACCTTCTGGTTGCATCATATACAACTCTTCTTTAAGAAATCCATTAAGGAATGTAGTTTTGACATCCATTTGCCAGATTTCATAAAATGCGACAATTGCTAACATGATTCGGACAAACTTTTAAGCATCGATACGAGTGAGAAAATCTCATTGTATTCAACACCTTGAACTTTGTCAAATAACTTTTTCGACAAGTCTCGCTTTTTAGATAGTAACACTACTATCAGCGTCCGTCTTTATCTTGAAGATCCATTTATTTTCTATGGCTTGCCGATTATCGAGCAAGTCAATCAAAGTCCACACTTTGTTTTCATACATGGATCCCATCTCAGATTTCATGGCCTCAAGCCATTTCGCGGAATCTGGGCTCATCATCGCTTCCTCATAGTTCATAGGTTCGTCATGGTCAAGTAACATGACCTCCAGAGCAAGATTACCGTACCACTCTGGTGCTGATCTTACTCTGGTTGATCTACGAGGTTCGGTAGCAACTTGATCTGAAATTACATGATCATCAGCATTAGCTTCCTCACAAATTGGTGTAGGAGTCACATGAACAGATTTCTGTGATGAACTACTTTCCAATAAGGGAGCAGGTACAGTTACCTCATCAAGTTCTACTTTTCTCCCACTCACTTCTTTCGAGAGAAACTCCTTCTCTAGAAAGGATTCATTTTTAGCAACGAATATCTTGCCTTCGGATCTGTTGTAGAAGGTGTACCCAACAGTCTCTTTTGGGTATCCTATGAAGACGCATTTCTTTGATTTGGGTTTGAGCTTATCAGGATGAAACTTTTTCATATAAGCATTGCAACCCCAAATTTTAAGAAATGACAGCTTAGGTTTACTGCTAAACCATAGTTCATACGGTGTTGTCTCAACGGATTTTGATGGTGCCCTTTTTAACGTGAATGCAGCTGTCTCTAATGCATAACCTCAAAACGATATTGGTAAATCGGTAAGAGACATCATTGATCGCACCATATCAAATAAAGTGCGGTTATGACGTTCGGACACACCATTACACTGTGGTGTTCCAGGTGGCATGAGTTTTGTGAAACTATTCCACATTATTTTAACTGAAGGCCAAACTCGTAACTCAAATATTCATCTCCACGATCAGAATGCGGAAACTTTATTTTCTTGTTACGATGATTTTTCACTTCACTCTGAAATTCTTTGAACCTTTCAACTATTTCAGACTTATGTTTCATCAAGTAGATATACCCATATCTGCTCAAATCATCTGTGAAGGTCAGAAAATAACGATACCCACCACGAGCCTTAATACTCATTGGTCTGCATACATCAGTATGTATTATTTCCAACAAGTCAGTAGCTCGTTCCATTGTTCTGGAGAACGGAGTTTTAGTCATCTTGCCCAAAAGGCACGGTTCCCAAGCATCAAATGATTCATAACCAAGTGATTCCGAAAATCCATCTTTATGGAGTTTCTTCAGGCGCTTTACACCGATATGACCCAAATGGCAGTGCCACAAATAAGTTGCACTATCATTATTAACTTTGCATCTTTCGGCATCAATATTTTGAATATGTATATCACTACGATCGAGATCCAACAAACTATTTTCATTGGGTGTATGACCATTGAAGGTTTTATTCAAGTAAACAGAACAACAATTATTCTCTGACTTTAAATGAGTAACCGTATTGCAATAAACATGATCAAATCATATTCATGCTCAACGCAAACGCCAAATAACATTTTATTTAGGTTTAACACTAATCCTGAAAGTATAGGGAGTGTGCGATGATGATCATATCAATCTTGGAACTACTTCCAACACTCATCATCACTTCACCCTCAACTAGTCTCTGTTTATTCTGTAATTCCTGTTTCGAGTTACTAATTTTTAGCAACCGAACAAGTATCAAATACTCAGGGGCTACTATAAACACTAGTAAGGTACACATCAATAACCTGTATATCAAATATACCCTTGTTCATTTTGCCATCTTTCTTATCCACCAAATATTCAGGGCATTTTCGCTTCCAGTGACCATTTCCTTTGCAGTGTAAGCACTTAGTTTCAGGCTTTGGTCCAGCTTTGAGCTTCTTCGCGGGAGTGACAACTTGCTTGCCATTCTACTTGAAGTTCCCTTTCTTTCCCTTTGCCCTTTTCTTGAAACTAGTGGTCTTGTTAATCATCAACACTTGATGCTCTTTCTTGATTTCTACCTTCGTTGATTTCAACATCACAAAGAGCTCATGAATCGTTTTCGTCATCCCTTGCATACTATAGTTCATCACGAAGTTCTAGTAACTTGGTGATGGTGACTAGAGAACTTTGTCAATCACTATCTTATCTGGAAGATTAACTCCCACTTGATTCAAGCGATTGTAGTACCCAGACAATATGAGCACATGCTCAGTAGTTGAGCGATTCTCCTCCATCTTTTAGCTATAGAACTTGTTGGAGACTTCATATCTCTCAACTCGGGTATTTGCTTGAAATATTAACTTCAACTCCTGGAACATCTCATATGGTCCATGACGTTCAAAACGTCTTTGAAGTCCCGATTCTAAGCTGTTAAGCATGGTGCACTAAACTATCAAGTAGTCATCATATTGAGCTAGCCAAACGTTCATAACGTCTGCATCTGCTCCTGCAATAGGTCTATCACCTAGCGGTGCATCAAGGACATAATTCTTCTATGCAGCAATGAGGATAAACCTCAGATCACGGATCTAATCTGCATCATTGCTACTAATATCTTTCAACATAGTTTTTCTCTAGGAACATATCAAAAATAAACACAGGGAAGCAACAACGCGAGCTATTGATCTACAACATAATTTGCAAAATACTACCAGGACTTAGTTCATGATAAATTTAAGTTCAATTAATCATATTACTAAAGAACTCCCACTTAGACAGACATCTCTCTAGTCATCTAAGTGATCACGTGATCCAAATCAACTAAACCATGTCCGATCATCACGTGAGATGGAGTAGTTTTCAATGGTGAACATCACTATGTTGATCATATCTACTATATGATTCACGTTCGACCTTTCGGTCTCTGTGTTCCGAGGCCATATCTGTATATGCTAGGCTTGTCAAGTTTAATCTGAGTATTCCGCGTGTGCAACTGTTTTGCACCCGTTGTATTTGAACGTAGAGTCTATCACACCCGATCATCACGTGGTGTCTCAGCACAAAGAACTTTCGCAACGGTGCATACTCAGGGAGAAAAATTCTTGATAATTAGTGAGAGATCATCTTAAAATGCTACCGTCAATCAAAGCAAGATAAGATGCATAAAGGATAAACATCACATGCAATCAATATAAGTGATATGATATGGCCATCATCATCTTGTGCTTGTGATCTCCATCTTCGAAGCACCGTCGTGATCACCATCGTCACCGGTGCGACACCTCGATCTCCATCGTAGCATCGTTGTCGTTTCTCCATCTATTGCTTCTACAACTATCGCTACCGCTTAGTGATAAAGTAAAGCAATTACAGGGCGCTTGCATTTCATACAATAAAGCGACAACCATATGGCTCCTGCTAGTTGCCGATAACTCGGTTACAAAACATGATCATCTCATATAATAAAATATAGCATCACGTCTTGACCATATCACATCACAGCATGCCCTGCAAAAACAAGTTAGACGTCCTCTACTTTGTCGTTGCAAATTTTACGTGGCTGCTACGGGCTGAGCAAGAACCGTTCTTACCTACGCATCAAAACCACAACGATAGTTCGTCAAGTTAGTGCTGTTTTAACCTTCGCAAGGACCGGGCGTAGCCACACTCGGTTCAACTAAAGTTGGATAAACTGACACCCGCCAGCCACCTGTGTGCAAAGCACGTCGGTAGAACCAGTCTCGCGTAAGCATACGCGTAATGTCGGTCCGGGCCGCTTCATCCAACAATACCGCCGAACCAAAGTATGACATGCTGGTAAGCAGTATGACTTGTATCACCCACAACTCACTTGTGTTCTACTCGTGCATATAACATCTATGCATAAAACCAGGCTCTGATACCACTATTGGGGAACATAGTAATTTCAAAAAATTTCCTACGCACACGCAAGATCAGGGTGATGCATAGCAATGAGAGGGGAGAGTGTTGTCCATGTACCCTCGTAGACCGAAAGCGGAAGCGTTAGAACAACGCGGTTGATGTAGTCGTACGTCTTCACGGCCTGACCGATCAAGCACCGAAACTACGACACCTCCGAGTTCTAGCACACGTTCAGCTCGATGACGTTCCCCGTAGTCTGATCCAGCAGAATGTCAGGGAAGAGTTCCGTCAGCACGACGGCGTGGTGACAGTCTTGATGTTCTACCGTTGCAGGGCTTCGCCTAAGCACCGCTACAATATTATCGAGGAGAACTATGGTGGAGGGGGGCACCGCACACGGCTAAGAGATCAAGAGATCAATTGTTGTGTCTCCAAGGGGTGCCCCCTCCCCGTATATAAAGGAGTGGAGGAGGGGGAGGGCCGGCCCTCTCTCTATGGCGCGCCCTAGGGGAGTCCTAGTCCCACCGGGAGTAGGATTCCCCCTTTCCTAGTTGAACTAGGAGCCCTTCTAAGTAGAAGGAGTAGGAGAGAAGGAAAGGGAAGGGAGAAGGAGAAGGAAGGAAGGGGGCGCCCCCTCCCTACTCCAATTCGGACTAGTCCATGGGGAGGGGTGCGGCCACCCTTTGGGGCCTTTCTCTCCTTTCCCGTATGGCCCATTAAGGCCCAATACGAATTCTCGTAACTCTCTGGTACTCCGAAAAATACCCGAATCACTCGGAACCTTTCCGATGTCCGAATATAGTCGTCCAATATATCGATCTTTACATCTCGACCATTTTGAGACTCCTCGTCATGTCCCCGATATCATCCGGGACTCCGAACTCCTTCGGTACATCAAAACTCATAAACTCATAATATAACTATCGTCGAAACCTTAAGCGTGCGGACCCTACGGGTTCGAAAACTATGTAGACATGACCGAGACACGTTTCCGGTCAATAACCAATAGCGGAACCTGGATGCTCATATTGGCTCCAACATATTCTACGAAGATCTTTTATCGATCAAACCGCATAACAACATGCGGTGTTCCCTTTGTCATCGGCATGTTACTTGCCCGAGATTCGATCGTCGGTATCCCAATACCTAGTTCAATCTTGTTACCGGCAAGTCTCTTTACTCGTTACATAATGCATCATCCCGCAACTAACTCATTAGCTACATTGCTTGCAAGGCTTATAGTGATGTGCATTACCGAGAGGGCCCAGAGATACCTCTCCAACAATCGGAGTGACAAATCCTAATCTCAAAATACGCCAACCCAACATGTACCTTTGTAGACACCTGTAGAGCTCCTTTATAATCACCCAGTTACGTTGTGATGTTTGGTATCACACAAAGTGTTCCTCCGGTAAACGGGTGTCGGTGTCAAAACCGGCGGATCTCGGGTAGGGGGTCCCGAACTGTGTGTCTAGGCGGATGGTAACAGGAGACGAGGGACACGATGTTTTACCCAGGTTCGGGCCCTCTTGGTGGAGGTAAAACCCTATGTCCTGCTTGATTAATATTGATAATATGGGTAGTACAAGAGTGGATCTACCATGAGTTCAAGGAGGCTAAACCCTAGAAGCTAGCCTATGGTATGATTATTGTAATGGAGGTTATGTCCTACGGACTAAAGCCCTCCGGTTTATATAGACACCGGAGAGGGCTAGGGTTACACAGAGTTGGTTACAATGGTAGGAGATCAACATATCCGTATCGCCGAGCTTGCCTTCCACGCCAAGGAAAGTCCCATCCGGACATGGGATGGAGTCTTCGATCTTGTATCTTCGTAGTCTTGGAGTCCGGCGGACGATGATAGTCCGGCTGTCCGGACACCCCCTAGTCCAGGACTCCCTCAGTAGCCCCTGAACCTGGCTTCAATGACGATGAGTCCGGCGCGCATAGTGTTCGGCATTGCAAGGCGGGTTCCTCCTCCGAATAATCCAAAGAAGATTGCGAACACCAGGATAGTGTCCGGCTCTGCAAAATAAATTCCACATTCCACCGTAGAGAGAATAAAATGTACACAAGTTCAATCTGCTGACGTATTTTGCGGCATGACGTCACACCACTACCAAGCCTTTACTTGAATCATTTTTTATCATACCGCCTCAGCGCGTTTAGCGAAGCAGTTTCCTTGGCATGTCTTGTCGAAGCAGAGATCGTGTTCCCCTTATTCCGGGATTCTCATCAATACGGACGTGGGTAACCCAACCGCGCCATTGATGGTGGCGCTTGGGAGATAAGTGAGTTTTACCAGGCTAGTGGGGGACGAATAGTCTTCGCCCGCCTATATATAAGGGATAAGGATTCACCTTTTCACCTACGCCTTCTTCCTCCTTTGCTTATCCATCTCCGCGCACTCGAGCTCCAACGCCCAAGTTCGCGCATCTCGTCTCGACCTTCTCCGACCATGTCCGGAGCGGGAGGCAAATGGCTGGCCTCCACCGTTAAGGAGGAGCACATCACAAGGCTGCGCAGCGCTGGGTACCTTTCCGGCGACGTCGCGCACCGGCTGCCCGATGAGGGGCAACTCGTCCCCACCCCCGGGCCCCATGAGAGGGTTGTTTTCCTTCCCCACTTCCTCCGCGGACTGGGCTTTCCACTTCACCCCTTTGCCCGGGGGCTCATGTTCTACCACGGCCTGGATTTCCATGATCTGGCGCCGAACTTCATCCTCAACATCTCAGCGTTTATCGTCGTGCGCGAGGCCTTCCTCTGCATCCAGCCCCACTTCGGCTTATGGCTCAAGACCTTCAATGTCAAGCCGAAGGTGGTGAAGGGCACTCAAGCAGAGTGCGGAGGCGCCATGTTGGGCAAGATGCCCAACGTCCTTTGGTTCGAAGGGGCCTTCGTAGAATCCGTCAAGGGGTGGCAGTCGGGGTGGTTCTATATCACCGAGCCGCGCGACCCTACGTGGGAGGCGGCCCCCGAGTTCAGATCTGGAATCCCTACGCAGCTCACCTCCTGGAAAGAGAAGGGCTTGCTGTGGGGTAATTCGAAGGAGCTGACGGGACTCCAAGCCCGTATCCAGAAGCTGGTGAACAAGAAGCTCAGGCTGGTTAACATGGTCCAGGTCATGCTCGTTCGCCGGATTCTCCCATGCCAAGAACGGGCATTCAATCTGTGGGAGTTCAATCCGGAACAGCACCAGGCGTTGAGCGGGCTCTTCGACACGACGTACGAAGGCGCCTGGAGGGTGCTGTTTAAGGGCGCCGAAGCCCCCGCATCTGCGACGGAAGATCGCGGATTTCACTCGCAGTGTCCAGCTGACGAGGTAAGTGATTCTACCCCTTTACGGGACACTTGTTGTTAATAGTTCGACCCTAAGCGGGTTTTGATCTCCCTTTTCCTTTGACAGGAGTGGATGAAGAAGGACGAGCAGCCCATCTGCCCGGCTCCCATGCCAGAAGACCCAGTGGACGCCCGTCTAGCGGGGTTGCTGGTTCCGGCACCGCACGTGGTGCCGGAGAAGAAGGCCAAGAAGGTGGCCACGGGAACTCGAAAGAGTTCCCATTTTCAGGTGTCCGACGACTCCGAGGCGGACTCCTCCCCCGAAGATGAGGAGGAGGAAGAAGACTCTCTCCCAGAGGAGGGAGAGAGGAAGAGGAAGGCTTCCCCAACAGGGGAGGCCGAAGGGTCCAAGAGGGGAAGAACTATTCCCCCGGACAGCTCTGCCAACACCAACGTTGGCGGTGAAGAGTGGCCCTCAAGGACCAGGCCTCAGGCAAGATCGTAAGTATCCGGATCCCTGAATGATCTGCAATTTATTTTGTGTCACATAGTGTCCTTCTAAAGCCGCATACTATCTGCAGTCCGGCCGATGATGATCTCCCCGCTTCATCGAGCGGGTCGTTGGCTCCGTCGGATGTGGATTCCATCCCGACCGCCTCCACCCCTCGCGCCGATGAGGACGCCGAGGTGGGATCCTGGAAGGGGACCCATCAGGAGGAGGCTCCGGAGGCGCCGCAAGGCAGCCTTCCGGACTTTGCGCCGGACTCTACGCCGGAACCTGCAGTGGTTCCAGAGTCCGGCAGGCGACCCCTTCGTAAGAAGGGCAAGACCGTGACACCGGCGGCCTCCGTCCAACCGAAGGCGCCGGAAAACTTGCTGGAGGCGCTCAAAGGCGCTTCCATCGAGGAAGAACACCACACTATCATGAGTGCGGTGATCCAGAAGGTTCAGCTCGCCAAGAGCGGGCTGACCAAAGCCTGCAGCAGCCTTCTAACAGGCTTTGAGGTAAGAAGTTAAAATTATGTAATGTAATACCGCATAGACAGTAGCCCCAAATGCTCGGTTCGGTGTTCGGAAAGAAAAGCCGGACTGAGGATCTAAAAAGAAATACGCAGGGTTGCTAAAAAAGTATGTCAATATGGGTTTGCAGGCTGCGCTGCTGACCTCTGCCGCACTGACTGTGGAGGCCGGTGCGTTGAAGCAGGATCTCGAGCGGTCCGAGCAAGAGCTCGGCCGTGCCAATAGGCAGCTCGAGGACAAAGAAGGTGAGTAACACCACTTTGAAAAGTTACCTTACAAAAAAGGATTTAGGTTGCAATAAGAAAATAACAAGGATAACATGGGTACTGCAGGGGCCACAAACGAGGTGGCAGCCCTGAAGGAGGCTGTGTCCGCGGCCGAACGCAATGCGGCCGCGGATCAGGCAGAGCGAGAAAAGCAGGAGGCACGGGTGGCGGAGGTGCGGCAAGAGCTCCAGGCTCTCATGGAGAAGCATGAGAGTTTGGAGCGCGACTCAAAGACTCGAGAGTCCGAGCTCGCCTCGGCTCTCGAAAGTGCCAAGTCCGCCAAGGCCGAGGCCCATAAGGCCCTTCAGGAAATTGAGGATATGAAGAAAATAGCGGCGGGTAAGGCATTTTTCATGCAAAGCAAGCATGTTAATGTAAACTACCTGACACTTACCCGAATTCGGAGCTCTCCAGGGGCGTTTGCAGATCTGCCTCGCAGTGTATCCGACGCTGCCGCATTCTACCGTGGTGAGGAGGGGAGCTCAACGGAGAAGGTCTTCTGGTCTCACTACGCTGAGGCCGGCCATCCGGTGCCCCCTAGCGACCAGCTGAAGCAGCTGGTCGAACTCCACAAGGTAGCTGAGGAGGCCATGAAGGGCCTTATAGTCCGGCTGTGGCCTGGACAGGCCATGCCTGGGAGCTACTTCAGCCTCGTGCGGCGGCTGGTGGATGCGTGCCCCTGGGTGGATGTCATCAAGCGCTCCGCCTGTATTGAAGGTGCTCGTCGGGCCCTTGCCCGCGCAAAGGTACACTGGGGCAGGCTGGATGCAGAGAGGCTTCTTACTGACCTGCCGCCAGCGGGCAAGGAGTATCGTACGCCCGAAATGTACTATAAGACAGTCCTGAAGGGTGCCCGCAATATTGCGAATGAGTGCCCCAGAGATGTAATTATTGAGTAAACTCGTTATGTATTATCCTGTGCGCTAAAAACTTTGTTCATATGCGCTACGCAACGCTTGTTTAATTTAAAATATTACCTTCTGTGCGGCCGTTTATAAAATCTGAGAGATGGCAAGTCGTTGGCTTCAGCCCCCAAGCCATGAGTGCTGGGGTGTTCGGGATAAACTTGAGCACTCTTGTTCCCATTTTTGGGTCCATCTAGGGAGGCGCTCAACACAACGAACAAGGCGACCGGACTTATAATGCTTGAACACTCTCACTTAGCCATAGAATTCTATAATTTTAAATTTCGGCGAAGCCCCTAGTATTCGGAAGACCGAACTCGGGGCGCTATCCACTCCTTCGTCAGACATTATCCGGTACTTCGCTCGAAGTGGCATAGGTCTTTAGGGACCCGAAAAGACCTCTCGAACAGCGACCAGTCTCTCACCTTATCATGCCAGTCAGTTTTAGCTTTCTCCACTGAGGCGCTCGCCCAGCTCAACCGGGGCACAATCGCAGTGGTTCTCCCAGTGCCACCTTAGCCGACAGAACGGAACGTAAGGCACCAAAACGTGGGAGCCGGGCAAACCCAACTATTGACCCAAGACATGATTCGGAGCCGATTCATATAATGCTATAAGTTCGGGGCGCCGCACTTGTGAAAGTGTTCGGACTTATCACACCATAATGCGGGGAACATAAGCCCCTGGTGTATTCGGCCGTACCAAAATATACGGGTGCAAGATGTCATTGATGAACATATGTGTAAAGTAATGCAATAACAGGCAAAAAATGTTGCATTATTTATTCAAGGAATTCTGCTATAAGTGCGGAAGGATACAAATAGTGCGGTAAGCAAGGGATTGGACTAAATAAGCATGTCCCCCTCCAGGGGTGGGCTGCGGACTGGTGTATATAATCGAATTTAATGCTCGTAATGGAGACCACCTGAGTGTTAACCGCAACCTTCTTTCTTCCCTGGCCGTTGCATCATGAGTTCGGTGGGTCCACCGCCGGACAGGGCTTCTGGTAAATGGAGTCATGTATATAAAAAGAAAAATAAAAAGAGCGACACACTTGGGAGCCCCTGATGTGGTCGAGCCGCACTCTGGGTCTGTTGTGGTCGTGCCCCTCCCCTTAAGCCCATGGTATCTCCAGAGCGTAATGACGTACACGGAGGGTTGGTCTTGCAATTATGCAAGGGCTGGGGTTGGGGCCGTATTGCTACGCGTGCTCGGATCGTGCCAGGTGGTCTTGGTTGATGTTGCTTCGGGCGCGTTTGGCCGTGTCCGGCCGTTTAACGGCCGGACTCGAAAATTGCCTTAAAAGGCTGCTCTGTACTTCTACCGCGAGAGCCGCTGTGTGTTCCTCCGTTCGGAGGGAGCGTTCCGTATTTCCGTTGACCGTGATGACTCCACGAGGGCCTGGCATCTTGAGCTTGAGGTATGCGTAATGCGGCACCGCGTTGAACTTTGCGAACGCAGTTCGTTCGAGCAGGGCGTGATAGCCCCTACGGAATGGGACTATGTCGAAGATTAACTCCTCGCTCCGGAAATTGTCCGGGGATCCGAAGACCACTTCCAGTGTGACTGAGCCTGTACAATTGGCCTCAACACCTGGTATGACGCCTTTGAAGGTCGTCTTTGTAGGTTTAATCCTTGAGGGGTCTATGCCCATCTTGCGCACTGTATCCTGATAAAGCAGGTTCAGGCTACTGCCACCGTCCATCAGGACTCTCGTGAGGTGAAATCCATCGACGATTGGGTCTAAAACCAATGTGGCGAATCCGCCATGGCGGATACTGGTCGGATGGTCTCTTCGATCGAAAGTGATCGGGCAAGAGGACCATGGATTGAACTTCGGGGCGACTGGCTCCATCGCATATATGTCCCTTAGTGCACGCTTCCGCTCCCTCTTGGGTATATGGGTTGCGTATATCATATTCACCGTCCGCACTTGTGGGGGGAAACCCTTCTGTCCTCTATTGTTCGGTGGTCGGGTCTCTTCCTCGTCGTCGCTGTGCAGCCCCTTGTCATTGTTTTCGGCAATTAACTTGCCTGCCTGCTTGAATACCCAACAATCTCTGTTGGTGTGATTAGCTGGCTTTTCGGGGGTGCCATGTATCTGGCATAAGCGGTCGAGTATTCGGTCCAAATTGGACGGATCTGGAGTGGTTCTTTTGAATGGCTTCTTCCGCTGACCGGGTTTAGAGCGTCGGAATCCGGTGTTGACTGCCGTATCCTCCTTGTCGTCGCCGTTAATGCGGCGTTTATTTTTGCTTCGACGCGACCTGCCATTGTGGTCCTTGGTATCCGGACTGCCAGAATTTTTACTGAGGTTGTTGCTGCGAGCTAGCCAGCTGTCCTCTCCCGCACAGAAGCGGGTCATTAGAGATGTGAGGGCTGCCATGGATTTCGGCTTTTCCTGTCCTAGGTGCCGGGCTAGCCACTCGTCGTGGATGTTATGTTTGAAGGCTGCTAGGGCCTCTGCATCCGGACCGTCGACGATTTGATTTTTCTTTGTTAAGAACCGTGTCCAGAACTGTCTGGCCGATTCATCTGGCTGCTGAATTATGTGGCTTAGGTCATCGGCGTCTGGTGGTCGCACATATGTGCCCTGGAAGTTGTCGAGGAATGCGGCTTCCAGGTCTTCCCAACACCCAATTGACTCTGCGGGCAAGCTGTTAAGCCAATGCCGAGCTGGTCCTTTAAGCTTGAGTGGGAGATACTTGATGGCATGGAGATCGTCTCCGCGGGCCATATGGATGTGAAGGAGATAATCTTCGATCCAAACCGCGGGGTCTGTTGTGCCATCGTAGGATTCAATGTTTACGGGTTTAAACCCTTCAGGGATTTGATGATCCATTACTTCGTCAGTGAAGCATAGCGGGTGTGCGGCGCCTCTATATTGAGCAATATCACGACGTAGCTCGAGTGAGCGTTGTCTGCTGTGTTCGGCCCAGCCGGAGTTATTGTATCCGGCGCGACGGTATTCGTCGTGGGTCGTGGGGCGCCCACGTGATCCATAGATGGATCTGGATTGCCTTGCTTTGTCCTCCAATATATCTCGCAAGTCCGGCGCGTTCCCTCTTGGCTTCGTAGTTTTGGAGCGATGCCGGGGTACGGTCTTGGTAGAGGGCCTAGATGCCTCTCTGTCGCGACCACGGGGTGGTCGGTCGGCCGTATTGTGCGTTGGTGATGAAGGTATGTATGCTTCCTCCTCTAATCGGGGAGAAACTTGCGTTTTGGGTAGCTTTTGGAGGGGCGTTCGAGTTCGTACTCCTCGGCCGCGAGGACCTCGGTCCATCGATCGGCCAGCAGGTCTTGATCAGCTTGAAGCTGCTGCTGCTTTTTCTTTAGGCTATTTGCCGTGGCGATAAGCCTGCGTTTAAAACGCTCTTGTTCAACGGGATCCTCGGGCACGACGAATTCGTCGTCGTTGAGGCTTGCCTCGTCTTTGGAGGGAGGTATGTATCATCCTCGACCTCTTCATCTGCCGCTCTCTCGTGAGGGCTTGCTTCTGCATCCTCCTGCGCTGAATCTTGCTGGAGGGGATTGTCTTCGGCACTTTCTGGGGTATTATTATCTCCTGTGCCTGAATCTCCATTCTTGCTGTGGCGGGATTTAGAGCGGCGCCGCTGACGTCGGCGCTTGGGCTGTTTCTTTAAGGAATCTGCCTCCGCTGCTTCTTCGCCGTCCCCCTCTTTTGGGGTGTCCACGATGTATATGTCATATGACGAGGTGGTCTTCCAGTGCCCTGTAGGTGCTGGTTCTTGTTCGTCTCCGGCATCGTCGTCCATACCGTCGATGTCTTCGGAGTCGTAGTCTAGCATGTCTGTTAGATCATCGACAGTGGCTACAAAGTGGGTGGTGGGTGGGCCTTGAATTTCTTCGTCGTCCGTATCCCAACCGTCCTGGCCATAGTCCGGCCAGGTCTCTCCGGATAGCGAGAGATGTTTTAGCGAATTTAGGATGTCGCCAAAGGGCGAGTGTTGGAAGATGTCCGCGGCGGTGAACTCCATGACCGGCGCCCAATCAGATTCGATTGGCAGGGGCGCGGGAGGTTCGGAGTCCGGCAGGGAGTCCGGCACCTCGGAGTCACGAGCTTCGCAAGGGACAAGGTTAGTGTTCGGCTCCATCACCATGGAAGTTGCAGCCCCCGAGGCGGTGTCCAGCCACCGGTCCTCGATCTGGGTGATCGGCTCCGGACTAAGGGCCGGAGCGGACTCTTGTGCGGCCACCAAGGCACTGTTCGGCGGCAGAGCTAGATCATGCCCATCGTGACAGTGCGGCACGCTCGGCTATGGCTCGAGCCCGTGGAAGATCAAGTCCCCGCGGATGTCGGCCGTGAAGTTTAGGCTTCTGAACCTGACCTGACGGCCAGGGGCGTAGCTTTCGATCTGCTCCAGATGGCCAAGTGAATTAGCCCGCAGCGCGAAGCCGCAGAATACGAAGATCTGTCCGGGGAGAAAAGTCTCACCCTGGACAGTGTTGTTGTTGATTGAAGAAGCCATCGAGCCTATCGGTGACGACACAGAGGAACTCTCAATGAAAGCACCAATGTCGGTGTCAAAACCGGCGGATCTCGGGTAGGGGGTCCCGAACTGTGCGTCTAGGCAGATGGTAACAGGAGACGAGGGACACGATGTTTTGCCCAGGTTCGGGCCCTCTTGATGGAGGTAAAACCCTACGTCCTACTTGATTAATATTGATAATATGGGTAGTACAAGAGTGGATCTACCACGAGATCAAGGAGGCTAAACCCTAGAAGCTAGCCTATGGTATGATTGTTGTAATGGAGGTTATGTCCTACGGACTAAAGCCCTCCGGTTTATATAGACACCGGAGAGGGCTATGGTTACACAGAGTCGGTTACAATGGTAGGAGATCTACATATCTGTATCGCCAAGCTTGCCTTCCACGCCAAGGAAAGTCCCATCCGGACACGGGACGGAGTCTTCAATCTTGTATCTTCGTAGTCTTGGAGTCCGGCGGACGATGATAGTCCGGCTGTCCGGACACCCCCTAGTCCAGGACTCCCTCAACGGGAGTTGCATAATCCCATAATCATAGGAACATGTATAAGTTATGAAGAAAGCAATAGCAACATACTAAACGATCAAGTGCTAAGCTAACGGAATAGGTCAAGCAATCACATCATTCTCCTAATGATGTGATGCCGTTAATCAAATGACAACTCATGTCTATGGTTAGGAAACTTAACCATCTTTGATTCACGAGCTAGTCAAGTAGAGGCATACTAGTGACACTCTGTTTGTCCATGTATTCACACATGTATTATGTTTCTGGTTAATACAATTCTAGCATGAATAATAAACATTTATCATGATATAAGGAAATAAATAATAACTTTATTATTGCCTCTAGGGCATATTTCCTTCAGATCCAATCTAGACACCATCACGGAGGGGTTCACCACTTCCATTGGTGCCTCTCCGATGATGCGTGAGTAGTTCTTTGTAGACCTTTGGGTCCGTAGTTAGTAGTTAGATGGCTTCCTCTCTCTCTCTTGATTATCAATACAATGGTCTCTGGGAGATCCATATGATGTAAGTCCTTTTTGCGGTGTGTTTGTTGGGATCTGATAAACTTTGAGTTTATGATCAGTTATATCTTTTATATCCATGAAAGTTATTTGAATACTTTAATCTATTATATGCGTGATCCCTTATAGCCTCATATTTCTTCTCCGATATTTGGGTTTTGTTTGGCCAACTTGACATATTTATCTTGCAATGGGAAGAGGTGCCCGGTAGTGGGTTCGATCTTACGGTGCTTGATCTCAGTGACAGAAAGGGAATCGACACGTATGTATCATTGCTACTAAGGATAGAAAGACGGGATCCATATCTGCCGCAATAGATAAAACGGATCTTGTCTACATCATGTCATCGTTCTTGTTGCATTACTTTGTTTTTCCATGAACTTAATACACTAGATGCATGCTGGATAGCGGTCGATGTGTGGAGTAATAGTAGTAGATGCAGGCAGGAGTCGGTCTACTAATCTTGGACGTGATGCCTATGTAATGATCATTATCTGGATATCGTCATGATTATTTGAAGTTCTATCAATTGCCCAATAGTAATTTGTTCACCCACCGTTTGCTATTTTTCCCGAGAGAAGCCACTAGTGAAACCTACGACCCCCGGGTCTTCTTTCTCATATATTTGCCTTGCGATCTACTTATTCCTCGAATTTATTTTCAGATCTATTAAACTAAAAAAAATACAAAAATACCTTGCTGCAATTTATTTGTTCCGCAAACTATTTATTCTATCTACAAATTTACCTCACGTCCTTTTCCTATCTTGAGGCGCCGTACCCCGAAAGGGATTGACAACCCCTTTAACACGTCGGGTTGCGAGGTGTTGTTATTTGTGTGCAGGGGTTGTTTACGTTGTGTTGCTTGGTTCTCCTACTGGTTCGATAACCTTGGTTTCATATCTGAGGGAAATACCTACCACCGCTGTGCTGCATCATCCCTTCCTCTTTGGGGAAAAAAACCGACGTAGCTTCAAGCGACATTAGGAAGCGTAAAGAACCTCCTGGGTTTGAGAAAACCCCTACAAAGGTTATTAAAACCAAAGATGACAACACTTGAAACTATGCATTATGCCTGGCTAAGGGCATAAAACAATAGGAAAACACTTTCTATCTATAGGCTGAAGAGACTACTACGTCAGACCACTCGAAGGCCATCGATCTGATCGAAATCTACCACTTAAGGTTTTGCTTCGTTTGTAAAAGAGAAAAATAAAAAAAATCCCATCCGAGTAACTACCCACAACCTCGTGCGTAAATCTCACACGTCATGAACCCTTGCTCCACCTCACTGGCCTCATCCAGATTCGCTCGCACCGCACGCAACTGCCTCCTTCTCTCATCTTCGTCCAGCAACACCGCGATCTTACCAGCTAAGCGGCTAGGTCCGGCTCCGCTCCCACTTCTCTCCTCGTTGTCGAGCAGCACGCCTGCCCCATCGTCCTCTCCACCGGGGTTTATACAAGTCCGCGCCCGAAGAACCCGCAGTGGCTTCCGGCACCCCCACCCCTATTTGAAGCGGCCCACTGATACGTCTCCAACGTACCTATAATTTTTATTGTTCCATGCTATTATATTACCACTTTTGGATGTTCATGGGCTTTATTTTACACATTTATATCATTTTTGGGACTAACATACTAACCGGAGGCCCAGCCCATATTGCTGTTTTATTGCCTCTTTCAGTATTTCGAGGAAAAGGAATATCAAACGGAGTCCAAACAGAATGAAACCTTCGGCATCGTTATTTTTGGGAAGAATGTCATCCTGTAGACTTGGAGTTCACGTCAGAATATCCTCGAGGAGGCCAGGAGATAGGGGGCGCCCCCCTACTGCGTGCGCCCCCTGTCTCGTGGGCCCCTCGAGCACCTCCCGACTGACTTCTTTCGCCTATATAAGCCTACGTACCCTAAAAACATCGAATATCACAGTAGATCGGGAGTTCCGCCGCCGCAAGCCTCTGTAGCCACCAAAAACCTCTCGGGGGCCCGTTCTGGCACCCTGTCGGAGGGGGAATCCATCACCGGTGGCCATCTTTGTCATCCCGGCGCTCTCCATGACGAGGAGGGAGTAGTTCACCCTCGGGGCTGAGGGTATGTACCAGTAGCTATGTGTTTGATCTCTCTCTCTCTCTCTCGTGTTCTCAACTTCACACGATCTTGATGTATCGCGAGCTTTGTTATTATAGTCGGATCTTATGATGTTTCTCCCCCTCTACTCTCTTGTGATGAATTGAGTTTCCCTCTTGAAGTTATCTTATCAGATTGAGTCTTTGATTTGAGAACACTTGATGTATGTTTTGCCATGTTTATCTGTGGTGACAATGGGATATCACGTGCCACTTGACGTATGTTTTGGTGACCAACTTGCGGGTTCCGCCCATGAACCTATGCATAGGGGTTGGCACACGTTTTCTTGACTCTCCGGTAGAAACTTTGGGGCACTCTTTGAAGTACTTTGTGTTGGTTGGATGAATCTGAGATTGTGTGATGCATATCGTATAATCATGCCCACGGATACTTGAGGTGACAATGGAGTATCTAGGTGACATTAGGGTTTTGGTTGATTTGTGTCTTAAGGTGTTATTCTAGTACGAACTCTTTAATAGATCGATCCGAAAGAATAACTTTGAGGTGGTTTCGTACCCTACCATAATCTCTACATTTGTTCTCCGCTAGTAGTGTCTTTGGAGTGACTCTTTGTTGCATGTTGAGCGATTGTTATATGATCTATCTATGTTATTATTGTTGAGAGAACTTGCACTAGTGAAAGTATGAACCCTAGGCCTTGTTTCCTATCATTGCAATACCGTTTATGCTCACTTCTAGCATTAGTTACCTTGCTGTTTTTATATTTTCAGATTACAAATACCTTTATCTACCATCCATATTGCACTTGTATCACCATCTCTTCGCCGAATTAGTGCACCTATACAATTTACCATTGTATTGGGTGTGTTGGGGACACAAGAGACTCTTTGTTATTTGGTTGCAGGGTTGCTTGAGAGAGACCATCTTCATCCTACGCCTCCCACGGATTGATAAACCTTAGGTCATCTACTTGAGGGAAATTTGCTACTGTCCTACAAACCTGTGCACTTGCAGGCCCAACAACATCTACAAGAAGAAGGTTGTGTAGCAGACATCAAGCTCCTTTCTGGCGCCGTTGCTGGGGAGGTGAGTGCTTGAAGGTATATCTTTAGATCTTGCAATCAAATCTTTTTGTTTCTTGTTTTATCACTAGTTTATTTATCTAAAAAAACTACAAAAAATGGAGTTAAGTTTGTCTCATACGCTTCATCTTTTAAATATCTTTCGTGAGTATGATGTAAAGGAAAATTATGCTCAAGTGCTAGAAGAAGAGTGCATTAACTTGATACTGAATCTTTGAATGATGAGCATGATTGCAATGTTGTTAGTATAAACTCCTTGAATATCCATAGTACTAATGATGATTGCACTAGTTATGATGAAACTGTCTCCTATAAGCATGTTGATTTTTGTGGAGTGCATGTTTGCATGAACACACCAAATAGAGAAGATATATATTGCAAGAGACATAAGCATTTAGAAACTAAATGGTTGCAAGAAAGGCTAGATGTGAGTGCTGAAAATTTAAAATTCCTTTGCCGTACTTGTGAACTTTGCAATGAACATGGTCATTTACATCTCCAATGCAAATTATTTCATGACCGATTCGTGTCCAAAAATTGTGATGAGTTGATTTTCCTTGCACATTATAATGAACTTAGTTTTCTTTTGGGTTATGAAGAGTTGAAACGTTTAACTAAGCCTATTCCAGAATTTAATCTTAAGCATTTCCTTGATATTGATCTAGAAAAGATTTATATGTTTTGTGCGGAGAATTGCATTGAAAATCCTTATATTGCCAATTACCTAAAGAAAAGAAAGCAAATAGAAGATGATGAGAATACTAATGAAAGGGAAGAGACCTCCCAATCTCCTCCTATTATTTCTTATGATGAATCAGGTAACGAGGAGGAGCTTTCTATTCAACCAATCTCATCAATAAGGAGCTCAAAGAGGAAGGTTGAACCCACACATAATGTGAAGAAGAAAAGGAAAAGAAGGGGCAACAAAGATAAAAAGGTATCCCTTCCAAATGATGTTGCCCCTACTACTTGTGATGATGATAATTGCTATACTATTGGTGCTATCCATACTATTAATGATGAGAGTGATTATGCTTATGATATGAAAAGGCCCAAGCTTGGGTAAGCTATGTTTGATGAGAATGACATATTTGAGAATATATTTGCTGAAATTAATGTTTGTCCCAAGCTTGGGGATGCTACGTTTAATGAAGATGATATTTTTAGCATCCCAAGTTTTGATATGCAAAGTTGTTATGATGATAGCATGCCTCCTACCTATGATGATTATATTGATGAAAGTGGGTTTGGAAGAGTGTCAACTTTATTTAGTGATGATTCCACTATATTGGGAGAAGTTTCAATCGATTATGATGAGAACGAAGTTGCTACTTATGATGATTATTGTGATGAAACTTATGCTATAAAAAGTAGTGATGATTATATTTACAAATCTTTTCATGATTATGATTACCCTTTTTCTGAACATTACTCTTTTAATGTGGAAACAATTTTTAGTGTTCAAGTCTCTTATGATACTCCCACTATTCCGAATGAGAAGAATTTTGTTTATGTGGAGAGTAGTAAAAATTCTATGCTTGTAGATCATGAAAAGGCTGCTTTAGGTGCTAGTTATATTGTTGAATTCATTCATGATGCTATTGAAAATTATTATGAGGGAGGAACATATGCTTATAGGAATTGCAATAATATCAAGTTTCCTCTCTATGTGCTTCAAGTTTTGAACTTATGCTTGTTTTACCTTCCTATGCTAATTGATTATTGTTCCAACAAGTTGTTTGCTCACAAAATCCCTATGCATAGGAAGTGGATTAGACTTAAATGTGCTAGTCATATGCTTCATGATGCTCCCATTACGTTTCAATTCTTATCTTTTATGTGAGCATCATTGCCATCACCATGCCTAGCTAGAAAGGCATTAAAGAAAAATGCTTGTTGGGAGACAACCCAATATTTATCCTTACTGTTTTTGTGTGTTCACATGATTATGCTACTGTAGTAATCATGTTTTATAGCTTTTGATTCAATAAAGTGCTAAGTAAGACCTTTAGGATAGCTTATGGTGATAGTTGTGTTGATCCTACTGAAAATCAGAAACTTTTGCACCCAGTAAATTAGTTTTGTTAATTCACCAAAACGTGCTTCTGATCTGATTATTTTTGCTCTGGATTGGTACAATAATTGCTTAGGACTTCCTAATTTGGTAGAATTTTTGAAGTTACAGAAGTATACGTTTGATACAGATTACTACAGACTGTTCTGTTTTTGACAGATTCTGTTTTTCTTGTGTTGTTTGCTTATTTTGATGCATCTATGGCTAGTATTAAGTGGTATGAACCATAGAGAAGTTTGAATACAGTAGATATTACACCAATATGAATTAAGAATGAGTTCATTATAGTACCTTATGTGGTGGTTTTGTTTTCTTTCACTAACGGAGCTTATAAGATTTCCTGTTGAGTTTTGTGTTGTGAAGTTTTCAAGTTTTGGGTAAAGCTTTTATGGACCATGGAATAAGGAGTGGCAAGAGCCTAAGCTTGGGGATGCCCAAGGCACCCTAAGATATTCAGGGATAGCCAAAATCCTAAGCTTGGGGATGCCTCGGTGTAAGTGCATCTAGTGCCCCTTAGTGATTTTGGTGTATTGAAGACTTATAGGTTAAGTAACTGATGCGTTTGTGAGTGTACATAGGTCTATAAGTCTATGAGGAGTTTGATATTTACAGAGAAAGTCGACCCCTAAAAATGAAGTTCTTCAACTGAAGACTTTGATATTCTGAAGACTTTTTGAAGACTTTGAAAGTGAAGAAATTGGTGTGACCTTGAAGACTTGATATTCATTCGAGGAATATGAAGCGTGAAGACTTTTGTTTTCGTAGTTTCATTTTCTCTTTCTTGAGTCATAGGAAACACCATACTGTTAAAGGGGGTCGAGGAAATACTAAGGAAAAATTTCCATGTGATGCTCAACTCAAAATCCTACACCTACCAATCCCTTCGAGTGAAGCCATTGGAAATCTCATACAGTTCAGTCAAATTCGTTAGTGACAGAGACGCAGTTCTTCTGTTCACTAAGGACTTTGCTCTGACTGAGGAGTTAGGAATTCGCCAGTGCGAATTGCCTACACAGTGAGGAACATGATAGCCCTGAGGAATTTGAGAGTCAAATTTCCGACCGTTGCTGTGCTGCGCGCCGGCTGTCCCAAAATATCTTATCCACCTAACGGTCATATCATTGAAGGGCATTTATGTCTTATCATGTCGGGCTGCTCCCTAGGCTATAAATAGCCGCCCCCTACAACCACTAGCTGGTTGGCTGCTCCGAGAGAACTTGACACTTGTCATGTGAGAGCAACCCATCCTCCGAGGAATTTGAGCGAAAATCATCAAGTGAGGAAAATCCCAAAACCAAACCCCCACAAACCCAAAGTGATTGAGCATCACTGAAGAAATTGATCCTGCATGGATCCAACGCTTGTTACCTTTGAAGACTGTGCTTCTTCCAGACGGTTAGGCGTCATGGTCTAGAGCATCCAAGAGGAATTGTGGATTGCCGAGTGACCAAGTATGTGAAGGTTTGGAAGTCACCTGAAGACTTACCACGAGTGATTGGACGAGGCCTGCGTGGTCTTAGTTCAAGGAGAATACGGTGAGGACTGGGTGTCCTGAGTTGCGGCTCAGAGACTGGGTGTCCGGGACTGTGTGTCCTCGAGTTTAAATACTCAGCCGCTCCAACCAGACATACAACTGAGACAGCAGTTGGAACTGGTTTACCAAATCATTGTCTTCACCAACTAACTGGTTCTATTTCCTCAACCCTTCCATTTCCTCATTACTGTGTTGAATGTTGTTCATATCTGTGCTTGAAGACTTTGACTGAAGACTTTCACAAATTCCTCAGTTCAATTTCTTCAGTCTGTTTGTCTTCATCTTACTATCCTGTGTTTACGCTTTCCGTACTCTGTGTTAGTCTTCATTTCATCATGATGACTATGTTTGTATCCTGTTATGTTTACTTCTGAGTACATATTCCGCTGCAAGTAGTTCTTCGCTAAGGAATTTCCTCACTAGCAAATTCCTCAGTGAAGAATTCATAAAAATCGCCTATTCACCCCCCCTCTAGTCGATATAACGCACTTTCACTTGGGAAGGCATCCCCTCTTTTGTCTTCGTTCATTGGTAACTTTACTTGGAGCTATATTTTTATTTGCCACATGATATGTGTTTTGCTTGGAGCGTCGTGTATTATATTAGTCTTTGCTTTTTAGTTTACCACAATCATCCTTGCTGTACACACCTTTTTGGAGAAGCCTACTTGATTATAATTTGCTAGTCTCTCATGCTTCACTTATATCTTTTTGAGAGTCTTTTAGAACAGCATGGTATTTGCTATGGTTACAAAGTTGGTCCTAGAATGATGAGCATCCAAGTTGGGTATAATAAAAACTATCATAGAAAAAGAATTGGATGCTATGATAAATATGATGCTTGATAATTGTTTTGAGATATAGAGGTAGTGATATTAGAGTCATGCTAGTTGAGGGGATTATGAAAAATACTTGTATTAAGGGTTGTGATTCCCGTAGCATGCACGTATGGTGAACCGCTTTGTGATGAAGTTGGAGCACAATTTTATTTATTGAGTGTCTTCCTTATGAGTGGCGGTCGGGGACGAGCGATGGTCTTTTCCTACCAATCTATCCCCCTAGGAGCATGCGCGTAGTGCTTTGGTTTTTGATGACTTCTAGATTTTTGCAACAAGTACATGAGTTCTTTTGACTAATGTTGAGTCCATGGATTATACGCACCTCACCCTTCCACTATTGCTAGCCTCTCTTGTGCGGTGCAACTTTCGCCGGTACCATACACCCACCATATACCTTCCTCAAAACAGCCACCATACCTACCTATTATGCCATTTCCATAGCCATTCCAAGATATATTGCCATGCAACTTTCCACCGTTCCGTTCATATGACACGCATTAATTTTGTCATATTGCTCTTTGTATGATCATGTAGTTGACATCGTATTTGTGGCAAGGCCACCTTCACAATTTTCATACATGTCGCTCTTGATTTATTGCATATCCCGGTACACCACCGGAGGCATTCATATAGAGTCATATCTTGTTCTAGCTTTGAGTTGTAAATCCATAAAAGTGTGATGATCTTCATTATTAGAGCATTGTCCTAGTGAGGAAAGGATGATGAAGACTATGATTCCCCCACAAGTCGGGATGAGACTTCGGACTTTACAAAAAGAAAAAAAGAAAAAAGAGAAAGGCCAAAAAGAAAAAAAGGGAAAGGCCAAAGAAAAAAAGAGAAAAAGAAAAAAAAGAAAAAAAAGGAGAAAAAAAGAGAGAAGGGACAATGCTACTATCTCCTTTTCCACACTTGTGCTTCAAAGTAGCACCATGATCTTCATAAAAGAGAGTCTCATATGTTGTCACTTTCATATACTAGTGGGAATTTTTCATTATAGGACTTGGCTTGTATATTCCAATGATGGGCTTCCTCAAAATGCCCTAGGTCTTCGTGAGCAAGCGAGTTGGATGCACACCCACTTAGTTTCTTTTGTTGAGCTTTCATATATTTATAGCTCTAGTTCATCCGTTGCATGGCAATCCCTACTCACTCACATTGATATCTATTAATGGGCATCTCCATAGCCCGTTGATACGCCTAGTTGATGTGAGACTATCTTCTCCTTTTTGTCTTCTCCACAACCACCATTCTACTCCACATATAGTGCTATGTCCATGGCTCACGCTCATGTATTGCGTGAAAGTTGAAAAAGTTTGAGATTATTAAAGTATGAAACAATTGCTTGGCTTGTCATCGGGGTTGTGCATGATTAAATACTTTGTGTAATGAAGATAGAGCAACAGCTAGACAGACTATATGATTTTATAGGGATAACTTTCTTTGGCCATGTTATTTTGAGAAGACATGATTACTTTGATTAGTATGCTTGAAGTATCACCATTTTCATGTTAATATGAACTTTTATTTTGTATCATTTAGATCTGAACATTCATGCCACAATAAAGAAAATTACATTGAGAATTATGCTAGGTAGCATTCCACATCAAAAATTCTGTTTTTATCATTTACCTACTCGAGGACGAGCAGGAATTAAGCTTGGGGATGCTTGATACGTCTCCAACGTATCTATAATTTTTTATTGTTCCATGCTATTATATTACCCCTTTTGAATGTTTATGGGCTTTATTTTACACATTTATATCATTTTTGGGACTAACCTACTAACCGGAGGCCCAGCCCATATTGCTGTTTTATTGCCTGTTTCAGTATTTCGAGGAAAAGGAATATCAAACGGAGTCCAAACGGAATGAAACCTTCGGCAGCGTTATTTTTGGGAAGAATATCATCCTGGAGACTTGGAGTTCACGTCAGAAGATCCTCGAGGAGGCCAAGAGATAGGGGGGCGCGCCCCCCTACTGCGTGCGCCCCCTATCTCGTGGGCCCCTCGAGCACCTCCCGACTGACTTCTTTCGCCTATATAAGCCTACGTACCCTAAAAACATCGAATATCACAGTAGATCGGGAGTTCCGGCACCGCAAGCCTCTGTAGCCACCAAAAACCTCTCGGGTGCCTGTTCCGGCACCCTGCCGGAGGGGGAATCCATCACTGGTGGCCATCTTCATCATCCCGGCGCTCTCCATGATGAGGAGGGAGTAGTTCACCCTCGGGGCTGAGGGTATGTACCAGTAGCTATGTGTTTGATCTCTCTCTCTCTCTCGTGTTCTCGACTTCACACGATCTTGATGTATCGCGAGCTTTGTTATTATAGTTGGCTCTTATGATGTTTCTCCCCCTCTACTCTCTTGTGATGAATTGAGTTTCCCTCTTGAAGTTATCTTATCGGATTGAGTCTTTGATTTGAGAACACTTGATGTATGTCTTGCCGTGTTTATCTGTGGTGACAATGGGATATTACGTGCCACTTGATGTATGTGTTGGTGACCAACTTGCGGGTTCCGCCCATGAACCTATGCATAGGGGTTGGCACACGTTTTCTTGACTCTCCGGTAGAAACTTTGGGGCACTCTTTGAAGTACTTTGTGTTGGTTGGATGAATCTGAGATTGTGTGATGCATATCGTATAATCATGCCCACGAATACTTGAGGTGACAATGGAGTATCTAGGTGACATTAGGGTTTTGGTTGATTTGTGTCTTAAGGTGTTATTCTAGTACGAACTCTTTAATAGATCGATCCGAAAGAATAACTTTGAGGTGGTTTCGTACCCTACCATAATCTCTACGTTTGTTCTCCGCTAGTAGTGTCTTTGGAGTGACTCTTTGTTGCATGTTGAGGGATTGTTATATGATCTATCTATGTTATTATTGTTGAGAGAACTTGCACTAGTGGAAGTATGAACCCTAGGCCTTGTTTCCTATCATTGCAATACCGTTTACGCTCACTTCTATCATTAGTTACCTTGCTGTTTTTATATTTTCAGATTACAAATACCTTTATCTACCATCCATATTGCACTTGTATCACCATCTCTTCGCCGAATTAGTGCACCTATACAATTTACCATTGTATTGGGTGTGTTGGGGACACAAGACACTCTTTGTTATTTGGTTGCAGGGTTGCTTGAGAGAGACCATCTTCATCCTACGCCTCCCATGGATTGATAAACCTTAGGTCATCCACTTGAGGGAAATTTGCTACTGTCCTACAAACCTGTGCACTTGCAGGCCCAACAACGTCTACAAGAAGAAGGTTGTGTAGTAGACATCACCCACTGAAGGTATTGCACATCGTCAACCCCCCCCCCCCCCCCCCCCCCGCATGTGCGGAGTACTAGTTGGTAGTATATATGTTCTTCATCTATATAGTATTGTTCTATTCGTGACTTCATGTATTAGATTATGAATCATCAAATAATTTTGTAGTTGGATTCGTCTGTGTGCCCATAGATACAGAGGTAGACAATCATGCTTATTACGTAGTTTCAAACATTAGTGCTTCGAATTAAAATGAGAATTGTTGACAAAACAATCTTTCATTGCTTCATGTATATAGGGCTTCCACAAATATGGGTCCACAATTGGCACAGATTCAATTTTTGAAATTTCATGCTCCCAACTAGCATTGATAATGCACCCATGGTATTATTTTCCAGCTTCTTACCTAGGTGCTTCTATATTGTGATTATTTTGTTTCGAGGAACTATAAAAATGCTTCCATTTATTAACAGAATTATGGTTCTATTTTGGAAGTTGGCGACAAAGAAGATGCATCATCATCTTGCTGCCAGGCTTAGTTATTTTATCCATTCTCAGTTTTCTATCTTTCATACCAATATTAGTTATGTAGAGTTCTCATGTATTCAGCAACCCGTAGTCCCCATTTGGTGGTTATTTTTGTTTTTATTTTATTTTTCAAATTTCCATATTTCCAAGTAATGTTACCTGTGAAGCCAGTGCAATTTTTGCTTGCCTCTCGTAATTGATTGAAAAGTGCTTGACTCTAGTTCACCAGGGTGCTTCTAGTTAGTAAACATTTAGTTTCTTCGTCTACGAATTTGCTTCTATCCATCAAGCGATAACCAGTTCAGTTTTTACATTGACAACACAACAGATATGATGCGAAGCATCCCTCGACCATCCCCATGGATGTCACACCGCCACCGCAAGCATGTAGAGGACCTACGACGAGAGCTCATGCACGCGACGTCGGAACCAAGGTGAACTCTTTCCTCTTTGAGTTTCATTCGGATTCACACGAGAGTTGGGTTCTACCTCAAATGGATACATTGTGCATTCTTAGGTACCAAGACATGATCGTGAAGAAGCTAGGAGGGAGCCACAAGCAACGGAGAAGAAGGAGAAGGAAGGAGAGTAGCCAAAGCGCGAAGGCACGGAGACGCTGGACCCCCCGGGTGCCCGGGCCTTTGGCCGCTGCCTGGGTGGCACCCCTGAGCGCCCCGGGTGCCCGACCAACTGGCCCCGGGTGCCCGGCCCTCGCTGGGATCTGGCACCGCCACCCCGGGTTCCCGGGCCACCAACCCGCAGGTGCCCGCCCCCTCCTCCAGCCGCCCCCCTGCCTGGCCCGGGTGCCCGGCCTGCCGCCCGGTCCGGCCCAGCTCGCCCCGGGTGCCCGGGCTCTCACCCCCCGGGTGCCCGGCCTACTCCCTCCAGCCGCCTGGAGCCACCCCGGGTGCCCGGGCATGGAGCCCCGGGTGCCTGGTCCACCTGCTGCCCCGCCACTGACCGGTCCGGGTGCCCGGCCCCCTTTGTCCCGGGTGCCCGGACTCCTCTGAGAGTGTGTGCGTTTTCAGATTCATTTTGGACCTTTGTATCCCCTCACCCTCTATTTCATCCCTAGACTATAAGTACCTCCCACCTAGCTGATTTAGAGGATAGCTAAGAATAGACACAAATCATAGAGCTTAGCTCATGTACCTCCCCTTGTGGGATTCCTCTTGAGAGAGAAGAATCCATTGGAGTACAAGACCTCCATTGGAGAAGATCCCTAGGGATTCAAGCCCCCCTTGAGGGAAGGATCTACCTAGATCATCAAGCCCTCATCTCCTTCACAGGATTTGGGATGAACTCTACCATGTATCTTGTTTCCCTTTGATTGTTCATGTACCTTGTGGATCTTGTGTGATTGTTGGTCTAGTGGATGTGTGATTGGACTTGTTCTTGAGTGTCCTCTTGTTTTCTCTCTTGTGTTCATCTTGTTTTTGGGGATTCCCCCTCCAATTCATGAAAGATCTTCACCTAGGGTTCCACCCTACAACATCTTGTTATCAGAGCCATGGTTTCTCACGAAATTGGAGCCTCCCTTCTTGTTTTCTAGCCTAATTTTGTTGTGTTCTTCCCAATTTCGAAAATTCCCCATCAAAAATAGCCCCAATTTTTTTGATTTGTTGGTTTGATGAGATTTTGTTGGATTTGATCCAAGGATTTGCTTGGTTTCAAGTGGATCTAGCAATTCCCCCATACATCTCCACCTTTCCCTCCACAAAATCCACCAATTTATTGCATCTTCCCTCGAATTTCCGCCCAAATCCGACACCCCCGGGCACCCGGACCTCAAACCCCGGGCACCCGGACCCCCCGTGCATACCCGCTGACCACCCCGGGTGCCCGCACCCCAAACCCTGGGCACCCACACCCCTGGGCTGTTTGCCTCGGACCACCCCGGGTGCCCGCACCTTCCACCGCCGGGCACCCGCATCCCCCAGAATCAGCCGCGTGCATTTTACGCTTTCCCTCATAACTTTCACTCCCGAACTCCGATTTGGGTGTTCTTTGGCTCGTTGAAAAGCTAGCGATGTGCCCGAGCTGCTCATATTGGTTTTACCACCATTTGACTCCATAAAAATTTTGGCACTTTGGCATCTTCGCATAGGCCATCCACCATATCATCCGCCAAACCACCATAGCTTTCCGCAACCTAACCCATTTTCGATCCATCTAGCATTTGTGGTTGCTTGAGTAGTGACTTGAGTCTCCTAAGGTGTTTTGGCTACTTAGGGATGGTTGCTTCATCATTAACCACCACCACCACTTTCGCATTGCTAACTCCGGAACCACCAGTGCATTCCTCTACCACCATTTGACATTTTCCTTGAGATTTTGAGTTTGCGGCTTTTACCGTTTCCTAAGGTGTGTCGGCTACTTAGGGACGGGTCTACATCATCTTGGTATCTACATCAAGAACACCGCCACTCATCATCGACATCGACCACTTCACCATTTTGACAACATAACCGTAAGCAAGAACGGTAACCTCTGTATCACCTTGGTATCGTGGTATCCCTTCATTGTACATTCTTGACATTACATTGTTAACCCTTTAGCCCATTTTGCGTCACTTGCCTATTGAGACTAGCCATTGAGTATTGCCGGCAATGTTACTTGTGCACATTAGTGATCCATACATACCATATCATATTGGTATCATCTTGGTATCATCATATCATCCCTTGTGTCACAAGATTGTTCCCGCATATACAAAATTGCTATCTTGGTTTGTGCATTTCGCATAAGTGGCCATATCAAAAAAAAGAATAAGCTTTTAAGCAAAAAGAGAGCAAAGAGCTTGTGAGCAAGAGCCATAGCATCATACCACATTGCACATAAGATTGTCATATCCGATCATCTTGGATCATCTTGAGAAAACGACCGGGAACATCATACACATAGCATGCTTGGGATCAAAGGCTCATACATTTTGCATCTTATAGGTTGTGCACAAGTGTCGTATCCGCCTATTGAGCAATCGTGCTAGCGTCTCTCTTGATTTGTGCAACACGAGCGTTTTCCATGGATTCCACATTTTGTGCTCATTCCTTGGTTGCAAGACCCCATTTATCTATCCGTGTGTGTGTGTTTCCGTGTGCCACATATTGCTATTGGTCGACTTGTTTCTCTTGCGAATTTGTGAATCTTTTCCAACATTATTGACTCTTGCTAACATTTTGCATCAAATTTTTGTGCCACTATCCTCACCGAGCTCCACCATAAGCTTTAATTGATAGGTGTGAGTGAACAAGTCCGGTACCAATTCCACTATTCTTTCATCTCACATTGAGTGAAACGGGATACATCCTCAACTTCGGGAAAAGGTAACTTGGTATTGTTTATCTCATTTCCTACTCCCCTCTACTCGAGTCTTGTGATGGATAGGCAAGGCATTTCATCTCCGGTCTTCCATGACAACGACAACGCGAACAACTACATCACCAAAACGTCCATATTCGGACTACAACGAGCAATGCAAGGCATTGAGCGACTCGCCATCGACATTCGCCAAAACAAAGCAAGGATAAGAGACTACCTCGACACCAAGTTGGCCAAACAAAGGGATCAAGTACAAGACATGGTGGCCAACTACAAGTCTTTTTCCCCTTCGTCATCTTCAAGGCGGCAACGCTCAAGTGGCCAATCTTCGGAAAGTCATCGAGCTCAAGCACTACAATACCATCAAGATGAAGCTGCTCGTGATGCGTACACCTACAAGTCCCAAAAAGCTCTACATCAAGCTATGGCCAGACATCATGAGCACAAGAGAAGACCGCGAGACAAGCACCACCAAGACGGAGCTACGACTACTACGACCACTTCGGCATCTTTGCCAAGTGTCATCAAGGCATCTTCGCCTTTGGAAGTATGGCATCTTTTCCTACCTCCGATGAGTATGACTACATCGGCCTTCCTCCATGGCGACGGTGACGAGATGATCGAGCATGGGATTTTCCCTTCGGTCATGGAGGAGAGCAATGATGTGCCATCTTCGGCCTTCATCCACGGGGACGACAACGAGATGGTTGAGGATGGGATTTTCCCTTTGACCACGGCGATGTATGATGACTTGAGTGACTTTTGCCACCATATGGAGAGTGAGAGTGACTTCACCACTATCCCCATATATGATGAGTTGCCACAATTCCCATGTGAGGAGAGCCACAACCCCCACCACTTGAGTGAGATGAGTGACTCCACCATATGTGACATTGCGTGCACCTACTTGAGGGAGTGAGTGAGCCACCACCACATAGAGAGAGTGAGGAAGTTGATAGGGCACGTGAGGCCATTTGCATTGCTAACAACTTGACCTCTACCTCTATTGTGTCTTCTCATTTGGTGCTAGGTCCCATTTATGATGGCGCGCCGATCCGCAAAGACTTCGTCCTTCCTATGGACAAGACGATGGCCATGGTGGACTATGATGCATCCCCCACATGGTTCCATCACGATGATGATGTTGACCATGCTTTGGTCTTTCCCACCTCACCTACACCACTTGAGTGGAATGAGAAAGGTAACATAGGTGAAGGTGATGCTCTTGTCCCACTAGTGGACGTTCTTGACATTGATTGCTTGCATGATGTTGGTCCACCTATTACCATGCTTCATGCTAGTATGATTTCCCCATGCGATGATTTTCCAATTTATGATGAGTATGATGATTCTCATGTGGAGTCTATTAGTTGTGATGCCATGTTACATAGGATTTCTTGTGACAATTCTTTAGGTCACATCATGTTTGATAATCCGCTTGACTTGTCATATGCTATGCATGAGATCCATCATATGTCATATTTGCAATCTCATCGTAGTGACTATGCATATGCCATTAAAATAAACCCAATTTGCACATATGGCATAGATGACAAGCCCATGGTTATTGGCATTTGTTTTTCTTGTGATGATATTGGTATGCTTCCTTTGCATCATTTATCTCATATGCCATGCCATGACCACCTAGCTTTGGATATGCATTGTTTTATATGTTCTCCATTTTCTCCATATGATGTTTCCACTATTGCTCATGAGGACACCCCCATAGTTTCCTCATACATTTTAGGAGATTTTGATTCATCCTATCCATTGCATGATCCCACTACTTGTGTGCACCATATGCTCACCGTGAATAAACATGATATTGATGTGCCATATACTTCTATGCTAAATTTGCATCCCCATCGTGTCATACACAATAACTATTCTTTCATGATGGATGACATGTTCTTATACCATGCATCAAATTTCTTTGAGCGATGCTTATCTTGTGCTAACTCACATGTGCACATACACATCATGATGGATGATGTTTACATTTACCACGCACACAATTTCTTTGGTTTGTGTCTCTTTTGTGTAGGTACCCATGAATACTTGTCAACCTCGCAATCCCACGAGTTGACAAAACGAGCTCTAGAGAGCAACGATGGCTTGGGATCCCTTGGAGTGTCTTTCCCACTGCTCTCTTCACGCAAAGACTTCGCGCATTTCTTCTACATGGCTCTCACATGGTTATGGGTTATTTACCACTTCTCACTTTATGCCCATATTGCTATGTTCACCTTGCATGATATGCTCATTCCTATGCCTTTGCCATGCATTTGTGACCCATGCTTTGCATTACGCATGATGATGGATTCTACCACTTGTATGTGTATTTGCAAGCTTGGTGGAGATATTGCTTATTATTGCCATCTTCTACCTATGACCCATGCCTATGATGATACTATGATCTTGCTTTGTGTTCATGCTTGTGATATGTCATGTGCATTGTCTATGCTTATTATTTGCTCACATGACATGATTGCCATGAGTTCCTCTAGTGTGTTGCATCTTTTCTCCACTAGTTTGCACGACTTGATTTCTATGCTTTCTCATGTTGCATCCAATTCTTGGATTACTCGCTCCTATCACATGTTTGGTTGCAACCATGTCATTCCTTCACATATGCCATGTCCCATTGATTGCTACATGCTTGACTTGATTGCCTCACACATGATGAACAATTTCTCTTTGTCGGTGTCAAAACCGGCGGATCTCGGGTAGGGGGTCCCGAACTGTGCGTCTAGGCGGATGGTAACAGGAGACGAGGGACACGATGTTTTTACCCAGGTTCGGGCCCTCTCTATGGAGGTAAAACCCTACGTCCTGCTTGATTAATATTGATGATATGGGTAGTACAAGAGTAGATCTACCACGAGATCAAGGAGGCTAAACCCTAGAAGATAGCCTATGGTATGATTGTTGTAATGTATGTTGTCCTACGGACTAAAGCCCTCCGGTTTATATAGACACCGGAGAGGGCTAGGGTTACACAGAGTCGGTTACATTGGTAGGAGATCTACACATCCGTATCGCCAAGCTTGCCTTCCACGCCAAGGAAAGTACCATCCGGACACGAGCCGGAGTCTTCAATCTTGTATCTTCGTAGTCTTGGAGTCCGGCGGATAATGATAGTCTGGCTGTCCGGACACCCCCTAGTCCAGGACTCCCTCAGTAGCCCCTGAACCAGTCTTCAATGACGATAAGTCCGGCGTGCATAATGTTCGGCATTGCAAGGCGGGTTCCTCTCTTGAATAATCCAGAGAAGATCATGAACACCAGGATAGTGTCCGGCTCTGCAAAATAAATTCCACATTCCACCATAGAGAGAATAAAAATGTTCACTTAGTTCAATCTACTGACGTATTATGCGTCGTGACATCACACCGCCACCAGGCCTTTGTTTGAATTACTATACCACCTCAGCATGTTTAGTGAAGCGGTTTCCTTGGCACGTCTTGTCGAAGCAGAGATCGTGTTCCCCTTATTCCGGGATTCTCATCAATACGTGCGTGGGTAACCCAACCACGCCATCAATGGTGGCGCTTGGGAGATAAGCGAGTTTTACCAGGCTGGTGGGGGACGTATAGTTTTGTCCGCCTATATATAAGGGATAAGGATCCACCTTCTCACCTACGCCTACTTCCTCCTTTGCTTATCCATCCCCGCGAACTCAAGCTCCAATGCCCGAGCTCGCGCATCTCACCTCGACCTTCTCCGAATATGTCCGGAGCGGGAGGTAAATGGTTAGCCTCCACCGTCAAGGAGGAGGACATCACCAAGCTGCGTAGCGCCGGATACCTTTCCGGCGATATCGCGCATCGGCTACCCGACGAGGGGCAGCTCATCCCTACCCCCGGGCCTCATGAGAGGGTCGTCTTCCTCCCCCACTTCCTCCGCGGACTGGGCTTTCTGCTCCATCCATTTGTCCGGGGGCTCATGTTTTACTATGGCCTGGATTTCCACGATCTGGCGCCGAACTTTATCCTCAACATCTCGGCGTTTATCGTCGTGTGTGAGGCCTTCCTCTGCATCCGGCCCCACTTTGGCCTGTGGCTAAAGACCTTCAACGTCAAGCCGAAGGTTGTGAAGTGTACGCAAGCGGAATGCGGAGGCGCCATGTTGGGCAAATTGCCCAACGTCCCTTGGCTGGAAGGGACCTTCGTGGACTCCGTCAAGGGGTGGCAATCGGGGTGGTTTTACATCACCGAGCCGCGCAAATCCACATGGGCGGCGGCCCCCGAGTTTAGATCTGGCATCCCCACGCAGCTCACCTCCTGGAAAGAGAAGGGCTTGCAGTGGGGGAATCCGGTGGAGGTGACGGGACTCCGAGCATGTATCAAGAAGATGGTGAGCAATAGGCTCAGGCTCGTCGATGTGGTCCAAGTCATGCTCATCCGGCGGATCCTCCCATGCCAAGAACGGGCATTTAATTTGTGGGAGTTCAATCCGGAACAACACCAGGCGCTAAGCGGGCTCTTCGATACAACATATGAAGGCGCCTGGAGGGTGCTGTTCAAGGGCGCCGAAGCCCCCGCATCCGCGACCGAAGACCGCGGATTCAGCTTGCAGTATCCAACTGATGAGGTAAGTGATTCAACCCCATTACGGGACACTTGTGATAATTAGATTGACTCTAGTGAGGTTTCATTCTGCCTCTTCCTTTGACAGGAATGGATGGAGAAGGCCAAGCTGCTCATCAGCCCGGCTCCCATGCCAGAAGACCCAGTGGACGCCCGCTTAACAGGGCTGCTGGTTCCGGCACTGCATGTGGTGCCGGAGAAGAAGGCCAAGAAGGTGGCCGCGGGGACTCGAAAGAGTTCCCGCAATCAGGCGTCCGATGACGACGAGGACTCCTCCCCCGAGGAGGAGGAGTACTCTCTCCCGGAGGAGGGAGAGAAGAAAAGGAAGGCTTCCCCCATCGGGGGGGCCGAAGGGTCCAAGAGGGGGAGAACTATCCCCCCGGACAGTTTCGCCAACATCAGCGTTGGTGAGGATGAGTGGCCTCCAAGGGCCTGGCGTCCGGCAAGATCGTAAGTATCCGGATCCTTGATGTGTAATTTCTTTTATGTCGCGTAGTATCCTTCTAACGCCGCATTCTGCCCGTAGTCCGGCCAATGATGATCTCCCCGACTCATCGAGCGGGTCATTGGCCTCGTCGGATGTGAATTCCATCCCGACTGCCTCCACCCCACGCGCCGACGAGGACGTTGAGGTGGGATCCCAAAGAGGGACCCATCAGGAGGAGGCTCCGGAGGCGCCGTCAGGCAGCCTCCCGGACTTCGTGCCGGACTCTACATCGGAACCTGCAGTGGTTCCAGAGTCCGGCAAGCGGCCCCTTCGAAAGAAGGGCAGGACCGTGACGCCGGCGGCCTCCGTCCAACCGGAGGCGCCGGATAACCTGCTGGAGGCGCTTAAAGGCGCTTCCATCGAGGAAGAACACCGCACTATCATGAGTGCGGTGATTGAGAAGGTTCATCTCGCTAAGAGCGGGCTGACCGAAGCCTGCAGCAGCCTTTTAACAGGCTTTGAGGTAAGAAGTTAAAATTATGTAATGTAATACCGCATAGACAGTAGCCCCTGATGCTTAGTTCGGTGTTCGGAAAGAAAAGCCGGACTAAGGATCTTTAACAAGATATACGCAGGGTTACCTAAAATATGTCAATATGGGTTTGCAGGCTGCGCTGCTGACCTCTGCCGCACTAACGGCGGAGGTTGATGTGCTGAAGAAGGATCTCGAGCGGTCCGAGCAAGAGCTCGGCCATGCAAAGAAGCAGCTCGAGGAAAAAGAAGGTGAGTAACACCTCTTTGAATAAGTACCTTACAGAAAAGGATTTTGGTTGCAAATAAAATTAACAAGGATAATATGTGTATTGCAGGGGCCACTAACAAGGTGGCAGCCCTGAAGGATGCTGTGTCTGCGGCCGAACGCAGTGCGGCCGCGGAACGGGCTGAGCGAGAAAAGCAAGAGGCACGGGTGGCGGAAGTTCGGCAAGAGCTCCAGGTTCTCATGGAAAAATATGAGAGTTTGGAGCGTGACTCCAAGACTCGAGAGTCCGATCTTGCCTCGGCACTCAAAAGTGCCAAGTCCGCCAAGGCCGAGGCCCGTAAGGCCCTTCAGGAGGTTGAGGACATAAAGAAGATAGCGGCGGGTAAGGCGTTTTTCATGCAAAGCAGGCATGTTAGTGTGAACTACCTGACACTTACCCGCATTCGGAGCTCTCTAGGGGCGTTTGCAGATCTGCCGCGTAGTGTGTCTGATGCCGCCGCATTCTATCATGGCGAGGAGGGGAGCTCGACGGAGAAGGTCTTCTGGTCTCAGTATACTGAGGCCGGCCATCCGGTGCCCCCAAGCGACCAGCTGAAGCAGCTGGTCGAACTCCACAAGGTAGCTGAGGAGGCCATGAAGGGCCTCATAGTCCGGCTGTGGCCTGGACAGGCCATGCCTGGTAGCTACTTTGGCCTCGTGCGGCGGCTGGTAGATGCATGCCCCAGGCTGGATGTAGTCAAGCGCTCCGCCTGTATCGAAGGCGCTCGTCGGGCCCTTGCCCGCATAAAGGTGCAATGGGGCAAATTGGATGCGGAGAAGCTTCTCACGGACCCACCGCCACCGGGCAAGGAGTATCGCACGCCGGAGAAGTATTATAAAATTGTCCTGAAGGGAGCCTGCAATATTGCAGATGAGTGCTCCCGAAATGTAATCTTTGAGTGAACTCGCTGTTTATTTATCCTGTGCGCTGAAAACTTCGTTCATATGTGCCATGAGCAACGCTTGTTTAATTTAAAATATTACCTTCTGTGCGGCCGTTTATAAAATCTGAGAGATGGCAAGTCGTTGGCTTCAGCCCCCAAGCCACAAGTGCTGGGGTGTTCGGGATAAACTTGAGCACTCTTGTTCCCATTTTTGGGTCCATCTAGGGAGGCGCTCAACACGACGAACAAGGCAACCGGACTTATAATGCTTGAACACTCTCACTTAGCCATAGAATTCTATAATTTTAAATTTCGGCGAAGCCCCTAGTATTCGGAAGACCGAATCCGGGGCGCTATCCATGCCTTCATCGGACATTATCCGGAACTTCGCTCGAAGCGGCGTGAGTCTTTAAGGACCCGAAAAAACCTCTCGAACAGCGACCAGTCTCTCGCCTTATCATGCCAGTCAGTTTTAGCTTTCTCCACTGAGGCGTTAACCCGGCTCAACCGGGGCGCAATCGCAGTGGTTCTCCCAGTGCCACCTTAGCCGACAGAACGGAACGTAAGGCACTAAAACATGGGAGCCGGCCAAACCCAACTATTGACGCAAGACATGATTCGGAGCTGATTCATATAATGCTATAAGTTCGGGGTGCCGCACTTGTGAAAGTGTTCGGACTTTATCACACCATAGAGTGGGGAACATAAGCCCCTGGTGTATTATGCCGTACCAAAATATACGGGTGCCAGATGTCATATAATGAGCATATATATATATATATATAAAATGTAATGCAATTGCGATCATAAAGGTGCTGCATTATTAATGAAAGAAAAGTCTGCTAGAAGAGTGGACTGATACAAATAGTGCGGTAAGCAAGGGATTTGGACTAAATAAACATGTCCCCCTCTAGGGATGAGCTGCGGATTTGGTGTATATAATTAAATTTAATGCTCGTAATTGAGACCACCTGAGTGTTCGACGCGGCCTTCTTTAGTCCTGACTGTTGCATCATGAATTCAGTAGGTTCACCGCCGGACAGGGCTTCTGATTAACAGAGTCCTGTGTACAAAAAAGAAGAAAAATAATAATAAAAAAAGAGGGGCACATTTGTGAGCCCCCGGTGTGGTCGAACCGCACTCTGGGTCCGTTGTGATCGTGCCCCCTCCCCTGTGCCCATGGTATCTCCAAAGCATAATGATGTACGCGGAGTGTTATTCTTGCGATCATACGTGGGCGAGGGTTGAGGCCGCATTGCTACGCGTGCTCTGATCGCGCCAGGTGGTCTTGGTTGGGATTGCTCCGGGCGCGCTTTGCTGTATCCGGCCGTTTAACGGCCGGACTCGAGAATGGCCTTAGAAGGCTGCTCTGTACTTCTGCCGCGAGAGCCGCTGTATGTTCCTCCGTTTGGAGGGAGCGTTCCGTATTCCCATTGACATTGATGACTCCACGAGGGCCTGGCATCTTGAGCTTTAGGTATGCATAGTGCGGCACCGCGTTGAATTTGGCAAACGCGGTTCGCCCGAGCAGAGCGTGATAGCCGCTGCGAAACGGGACTATGTCGAAGATTAACTCTTCGCTCCGGAAATTATCCGGGGATCCGAAGACCACTTCCAGTGTGACTGAGCCTGTGCAGTTGGCTTCCACTCCTGGTATGACACCTTTAAAGGTTGTCTTTGTAGGTTTAATCCTTGATGGGTCTAAGCCCATTTTGCGCACTGTATCCTGATAAAGCAGGTTCAGGCTACTGCCGCCGTCCATCAGGACTCTCGTGAGGTGGAACCCATCGACGATTGGGTCTAAGACCAATGCGGCGAATCCGCCATGGCGTATGCTGGTCGGATGGTCTCTTCGATCGAAAGTGATCGGACAAGAGGACCATGGGTTGAACTTTGGGGCGACTGGCTCCATCGCATAGACGTCCCTTAGTGCGCGTTTCCTCTCCCTCTTGGGTATGTGGGTCGCGTATATCATATTCACCGTCTGTACTTGTGGGGGAAAACCCTTCTGTCCTCTGTTGTTCGGCGGCCGGGTCTCTTCCTCGTCGTCGCTATTTAGCCCCTTGTCATTGTTTTCGGCAATTAACTTGCCGGCCTACTTGAACACCCAACAATCTCTATTGGTGTGGTTAGCTGGCTTTTCAGAGGTGCCATGTATCTGGCATAAGTGGTCGAGTATTCGGTCCAGATTGGACGGACCCGGAGTGGTTCTTTTAAATGGCTTCTTCCGCTGACCGGGTTTAGGGCCTCGGAATCCGGCATTGACTGTCGTATCCTCCTTATCGTCGCCGTTAATTTGGCGCTTGTTTTTGTTTCAACGTGACCTGCCGTTGTTGTCCTTAGTGTCCGGACTGCCAGAATTTTTACGGAGATTGTTGCTGCGGGCTAGCCAGCTGTCCTCTCCCGCACAAAAGCGGGTCATTAACGATGTGAGGGCTGCCATGGATTTCGGCTTTTCCTGCCCCAGGTGTCGGGCTAGCCATTCGTCCCGGATGTTATGTTTGAAGGCTGCAAGGGCCTCTGCGTCCGGACAATCGACGATTTGATTTTTCTTTGTCAAGAACCGTGTCCAGAATTGTCTGGCTGATTCGTCTAGCTGCTGAATGATGTGGCTTAGGTCATCGGCATCTGGTGGTCGCACATATGTGCCTTGGAAGTTATCAAGGAATGCGGCCTCCAGGTCTTCCCAACACCCAATCGACTCTGCGGGCAAGCTGTTAAGCCAATGCCGAGCTGGTCCTTTAAGCTTGAGTGGGAGGTACTTTATGGCGTGGAGATCGTCGCCGCGGGCCATATGGATGTGGAGAAGATAGTCTTCAATCCACACCGCGGGGTCTGTTGTGCCATCGTAAGATTCGATGTTTACGGGTTTAAACCCTTCGGGGATCTGATGATCCATTACTTCGTCAGTGAAGCATAACGGGTGTGCGGCGCCCCTGTATTGAGCAATATCGCGACGCAGCTCGAGAGAGCGCTGTCTACTATGTTCGGCCCTGCCGGGGTTATTGTATCCAGCACGATGGTATTCGTCGTGGGTCGTAGGGCGCCCACGTGATCCATAGATGGATCTGGATTGCCTTTCTTTGTCCTCCAATATGTCTCGCAAGTCCGGCGCGTTCCCTCTTGGCTTCGTACTTTTGGAGCGATGCCGGGGTATGGTCTTGGCTGGGGGCCTGGATGCCTCTCTGTCACGACCACGGGGTGGTCGGTCATCCATATCGTGCGCTGGTGATGGAGGTACGAATGCTTCCTCCTCTAATCGGGGGAGCAGCTTGCGTTTTGGGTAACTTTTGGAGGGATGTTCGAGTTTATACTCTTCGGCCGCGAGGACCTCGGTCCATCGATCGGCCAGCAGGTCCTGATCAGCTTGAAGCTGCTGCTACTTTTTCTTTAGGCTGTTTGCTGTGGCGATAAGCCTGCGCTTGAAGCGCTCTTGTTCGACGGGATCCTCGGGTACGACGAATTCGTCATCGTTGAGGCTTGCTTCGTCTTCGGAGGGAGGCATATAATTATGATCCTCAACCTCTTCGTCTGCCGCCCCCCTCATGAGGGCTTGCTTCTGCATCCTCCTGCGCTAGGTCTTGCTGGAGGGGATTGTCTTCGGCACTTTCTGGAGTATTATTATCTCTTGTGCCGGAATCTCCATTCTTGCTATGGCGAGATTTAGAGCGGCGCCGCTGACGCAGGCACTTGGGCTGTTTCTTTAAAGGATCTGCCTCCGCTGTTTCTTCGCCGTCCCCATCTTTTGGGGTATCCACCATGTATACGTCGTATGACGAGGTGGCCTTCCAGTGCCCTGTGGGCGCTGGTTCCTGTTCGTCTCCGGCATCGTCATCCATAGCGTCGATGTCTTCGGAGTCATAGTCTAGCATGTCGGTTAGATCATCGACAGTGGCTACAAAGTGGGTGGTGGGTGGGCTCTGAATTTCTTCGTCGTCCGTATCCCAACCACCCTGGCCATAATCCGGCCAGGACTCTCCTGATAACGAGAGATGCTTTAGTGAATACAAGATATCACCGAAAGGCGAGTATTGGAAGATGTCCGCAGCGGTGAATTCCATAACCGGCGCCCAATCCGGATCGATTGGCAGGGGCGCGGGAGGTTTGGAGTCCGGCGAGGAGTCCGGCGCCTCGGAATCACGAGTTTCGCAGGGGACAAGATTAGTGTTCGGCTCCATCGCCCGTGGATGTTGAAGCCCCCAGGGTGGCGCCTATCCACCGACCCTCGATCTGGGCGATCGGCTCCGGGCTAATGGCCGAAGCGGATCCATGTGCGGCCACCAAGGCACTGTTCGGTGGCAGAGCTAAATCATGCCCGTCGTCACAGTGCGGCGCGCTTGGCTGTGGCTCGAGTCCGTCGAAGATCAAGTCTCCGCGGACATCGGCCGTGAAGTTTAAGCTTCCAAATCTGACCTGACGGCCAGGGGTGTAGCTTTTGATCTGCTCCAGATGGCCAAGTGAATTGGCCCGCAGGGCGAAGCCGCCGAATACGAAGATCTGTCCGGGGAGAAAAATCTCACCCTAGACAGCGTTGCAGGTTGAAGATGCCATCAAGCCTATCGGTGACGACACAGAGGAACTCTCAATGAAAGCACCAATGTCGGTGTCAAAACCGGCGGATCTCGGGTAGGGGGTCCCGAACTGTGCGTCTAGGCGGATGGTAACAGGAGACGAGGGACACGATGTTTTTACCCAGGTTCGGGCCCTCTTGATGGAGGTAAAACCCTACGTCCTGCTTGATTAATATTGATGATATGGGTAGTACAAGAGTAGATCTACCACAAGATCAAGGAGGCTAAACCCTAGAAGCTAGCCTATGGTATGATTGTTGTAATGTATGTTGTCCTACGGACTAAAGTCCTCCGGTTTATATAGACACCAGAGAGGGCTAGGGTTACACAGAGTCGGTTACAATGGTAGGAGATCTACACATCCGTATCGCCAAGCTTTCCTTCCACGCCAAGGAAAGTACCATCCGGACACGAGCCGGAGTCTTCAATCTTGTATCTTCGTAGTCTTGGAGTCCGGCGGATAATGATAGTCCGGCTGTCCGGACACCCCCTAGTCCAGGACTCCCTCACTCTTTCTCTTGTGTTGAGTGCCACATGATTTTCACTACACCCTATGCACATTATGCTTGGATTGTCTTCCACTTGCATGTGTTTAGTCATATCATCTTCTTGGGTGTTGTGAATGACTCTTATGCCTACCATAGACCGTTCATTGAGAGTCTTATGCATGCTTTCTATGACATTGAGGTAGATGCTTGTTCACTTGTTCCACATATTAGCACCTTTACCTCACCCTTGCATGATTGTTTACATGATGCTTCTCCATGTGCTCAATTTATGTGCTTACATGCCATGCCACACCCCCTTGTCACACCATATGCTATACTTGATGATGACACTTGTTTGGTTATGCACCTCTGGAATGCTTGGTTTTGCTCTAATGCTAACCGCATTTGTTTTTCCAAGTGTTTGTCCTACTCGTTCCTTTTGAAGGAATCACAAGACGATGCGACATTGGAGAGTGACCATTTCGAGCTTCAACATGACAAGTGCTTGGTGGTTGTCCACTTCTACACGACAACGCCTTCTCTTTCCCATGGTGATGAAGATCACGATCCGTGAACGGATCTCTCCCAAGGATGGGGGGAGATGATGCAGAGCATCCCTCGACCATCCCCATGGATGTCACACCGCCGCCGCAAGCATGGAGAGGACCTACGACGAGAGCTCATGCACACGACGTCGGAATCGAGGTGAACTCTTACCTCTTTGAGTTTCATTCGGATTCACATGAGAGTTGGGTTCTACCTCAAATGGATACATTGTGCATTCTTAGGTACCAAGGACATGATCGTGAAGAAGCTAGGAGGGAGCCACAAGCAACCGAGAAGAAGGAGAAGGAAGGAGAGCAGCCAAAGCGTGAAGACACGGAGGCGCTGGACCCCCCCGGGTGCCCGGGCCTTTGGCCGCTGCCTGGGTGGCACCCCTGAGCGGGCTGGTTGCCTGGCCAACTGGCCCCGGGTGCCCGGCCCTCGCTGGGAGCTGCCACCGCCACCCCGGGTGCCCAGGCCACCAACCCCCGGTTGCCCAACCCCTCCTCCAGCCGGCCCCCTGCCTGGCCCGGGTGCCCGGCCTGCCGCCCGGTCCGGCCCAGCTCACCCCGGGTGCACGGGCTCTCACCCCCCGGGTGCCCGGCCTACTCCCTCCAGCTGCCTGGAGCCACCCCGGGTGCCCGGGCATGGAGCCCCCGGGTTCCCGGTCCACCTGCTGCCCCGGCCACTGACCGGTCCGGGTGCCCGGCCCCCTTTGTCCCCGGTGCCCGCACTACTCCGAGAGTGTGTGCGTTTTCAGGGTCATTTTGGACCTTTGTATCCCCCTCACCCTCTATTTCGTCCCTAGACTATAAGTACCTCCCACCTAGCTCATTTAGAGGATAGCTAAGTACAGACACAAATTATAGAGCTTAGCTCATGTACCTCCCCTTGTGGGATTCCTCTTGAGAGAGAAGACTCCATTGGAGTACAAGACCTCCATTGGAGAAGATCCCTAGGGATTGAAGCCCCCCTTGAGGGAAGGATCTACCTAGATCATCAAGCCCTCATCTCCTTCATAAGATTTGGGATGAACTCTACCATGTATCTTGTTTCCCTTTGATTGTTCATGTACCTTGTGGATCTTGTGTGATTGTTGGTCTAGTGGATGTGTGATTGGACTTGTTCTTGAGAGTTCCTCTTGTTTTCTCTCTTGTGTTTATCTTGTTCTTGGGGATTCCCCCTCCAATTCGTGAAAGATCTCCACCTAGGGTTCCACCCTACAATAAGATGCATACCGAGGATGGTACCAATCTTACTTTCTTATCAACTATTAATGATATATGCTTCATATTAGTTCCCTAATGTTGAGTTCCCATATTTTCATGCTTCCAACATTCTTGATGTACTATTTTAAACAAATAAGTTTCTTATTTCTAATGTTTTGCTTCCGTACAACTATTTCCATCAGATGGGTGAATGTATGCTTGATTAAATCTATACACCCAAATCTTGTTGGGGAACGTAGTAATTTCAAAAATTTCCTACGCACACGCAAGATCATGGTGATGCATAGCAACGGGAGGGGAGAGTATTGTCCATGTACCCTCGTAGACCGAAAGCGGAAGCGTTAGAACAACGCGGTTGATGTAGTCGTACGTCTTCACGGCCCGACCGATCAAGCACCGAAACTACGGCACCTCCGAGTTCTAGCACACGTTCAGCTCGATGACGTCCCTCAAACTCCAATCCAGCCGAGTGTCGAGGGAGAGTTCTGTCAGCACGACGGCGTGGTGACGATCTTGATGTTCTACCGTCGCAGGGCTTCGCCTAAGCACTGCTACAATATTATCGAGGAGGACTATGGTGGAGGGGGGCACCGCACACGGCTAAGAGATGAAGAGATCAATTGTTGTTGTGTCTATGGGGTGCCCCTGCCCCCGTATATAAAGGAGCAAGGGGAGGAGGCGGCCTGCCAGGGAGAGGCGCGTCAAGGGGGGAGTCCTACTCCCATCGGGAGTAGGACTCCTCCTTTCCTAGTAGGAGTAGGAGAGAAGGAAGGGGAAGGGAGAAGGGAAGGAAGGAGGAGGCGCAGCCCCTCCCACTAGTCCAATTCAGACTAGGCCTTGGGGGGCGCGCGGCCTGCCCTAGGCAGCCCCTCTCTCTTTCCCGTATGGCCCGATAAGGCCCATATACTCCCCGGCGAATTCCCGTAACTCTCCGGTACTCTAAAAAATACCCGAATCACTTGGAACCTTTCCGAAGTCCGAATATAGTTGTCCAATATATCGATCTTTACGTCTCAACCATTTCGAGACTCCTCGTCATGTCCCCGATCTCATCCGGGACTCCGAACTCCTTCGGTACATCGAAACTCATAAACTCATAATATAACTGTCATCGAAACCTTAAGCGTGCGGACCCTACAGGTCCGAGAACAATGTAGACATGACCGAGAACCATTTCCGGTCAATAACGAATAGCGGAACCAGGATGCTCATATTGGCTCCTACATATTCTACGAAGATCTTTATCGGTCAAACCGCATAACAACATACGTTGTTCCTTTTGTCATCGGTATGTTACTTGCCCGAGATTCAATCGTCGGTATCTCAATACCTTGTTCAATCTCGTTACCAGCAAGTCTATTTACTCGTTATGTAATGCATCATCCCGTAACCAACTCATTGGCCACATTGCTTGCAAGGCTTATAGTGATGTGCATTACTGAGAGGGCCCAGAGATACCTCTCCGACAATTGGAGTGACAAATCCTAATCTTGAAATACGCCAACTCAACATGTACCTTTGGAGACACCTGTAGAGCTCCTTTATAATCACCCAGTTACGTTGTGACGTTTGGAAGCACACAAAGTGTTCCTCCGGTAAACGGGAGTTGCATAATCTCATAGTTGTAGGAACATGTATAAGTCATGAAGAAAGCAATAGCAACATACTAAACGATCAAGTGCTAAGCTAACGGAATGGGTCAAGTCAATCACATCATTCTTCTAATGATGTGATCTCATTAATCAAATGACAACACATGTCTATGGTTAGGAAACATAACCATCTTTGATTAATGAGCTAGTCTAGTAGAGGTATACTAGTGACAATATGTTTGTCTATGTATTCACACATGTATCATGTTTCCGGTTAATACTATTCTAGCATGAATAATAAACATTTATCATGATATAAGGAAATAAATAATAACTTTATTATTGCCTCTAGGGCATATTTCCTTCAGTCTCCCACTTGCACTAGAGTCAATAATCTAGTTCACATCACCATATGATTTAACACTAATGTTCACATCTGCATGTGATTAACACCCATAGTTCACATCGTCATGTGACCAACACCCAAAAGGTTTACTAGAGTCAATAATCTAGTTCACATCGCTATGCGATTAACACCCAAAGAGTACTAAGGTGTGATTGTGTTTTGCTCGTGAGAGAAGCTTAGTCAACGGGCCTGTCACATTCAGAGCCGTATGTCTTTTGCAACTATTCTATGTCTACAATGCTCTGTACGGAGCTACTCTACCTAATTCCTCCCACTTTCAATATGTATCCAGAGTAAGACTTAGAGTCATCTGGATTGGTGTAAAAGCTAACATCAATGTAACTCTTTAAGATGGGCTCTTTTATCACCTCCATAATCGAGAAATATTTCCTTAGTCCTCACTAAGGATATTCTTGACCAATGTCTAGCGATCTACTCCTAGATCACTATTGTATTCCCTTACCAAATTCAGAACAAGGTATACAATAGGTCTGGTACATAGCATAGCATACTTTATAGAACCTATGACTGAGGCATAGGGAATGACTTTTATTCTCTTTTCTATTTTCTGCCATGGTCGGGATTTGAGTCTTACTCATTTTCACACCTTTGCAACACAGGCAAGAACTCTTTCTTTGACTGTTCCATTTTGAACTACTTCAAAATCTTGACAAGGTATGTACTTATTGAAAAACTTATCAAGCGTCTTGATCTATCTCAATAGATTTTGATGCTCAATATGTAAGTAGCTTTACTGAGGTCTTTCTTTTAAAGAACTCCTTTCGAATACTCCTTTATGCTTTCCAGAAAAATTCTACATCATTTCTGATCAACAATATGTTACTCACATATATTTATCAAAAAGACGGTAGTTCTCCCACTCACTTTATTGTAAATACAGACTTCACCGCAAGTCTGTATAAAACTATATGCTTTGATCAACTTATCAAAGCGTATATTCCAACTCTGAGATGCTTGCACCAGTCCATAGATGGATCACTGGAGCTTGCACATTTTGTTAGCACCTTTAGGATTGACAAAACCTTCTGGTTGCATCATATACAACTCTTCTTTAAGAAATCCATTAAGGAATGCAGTTTTGACATCCATTTGCCAGATTTCATAAAATGTGGCAATTGCTAACATGATTCGGACAGACTTAAGCATCGCTACAGTTGAGAAAATCTCATTGTAGTCAACACCTTGAACTTGTCAAAAACCTTTTTGCGACAAGTCGAGCTTTGTAGATAGTAACACTACTATCAACGTCTGTCTTCCTCTTGAAGATCCATTTATACAATATGGCTTGCCGATCATCGGGCAACTCCACCAAAGTCCACACTTTGTTCTCATACATGGATCCCATCTCAGATTTCATGGCCTCAAGCCATTTTGCGGAATCTGGGCTCATCATCGCTTCCTCATAGTTCGTAGGTTCACCATGGTCAAGTAACATGACTTCTAGAATAGGATTGCCGTACCACTCTGGTGCGGACCTTACTCTGGAAGACCTACGAGGTTCTGTAGTAACTTGATCTGAAGTTTCATGATCATCATCATTAGCTTCCTCACTAACTGATGTAGGAATCACTGGAACTGATTTCAGTGATGAACTATTTTCCAATTCGGGAGAAGGTACAGTTACCTCATCAAGTTCTACTTTCCTCCCACTCACTTCTTTCGAGAGAAACTCCTTCTCTAGAAAGGATCCATTTTTAGCAACGAATATCTTGCCTTCGGATCTGTGATAGAAGGTGTACCCAACAGTTTCCTTTGGGTATTCTATGAAGATGCACTTCTCCAATTTGGGTTTGATCTTATCAGGATGAAACTTTTTCACATAAGCATCGCAGCCCCAAACTTTAAGAAACGACAACTTGGGTTTCTTGCTAAACCACAGTTCATATGGTGTCGTCTCAACGGATTTAGATGGTGCCATTTAACGTGAATGCAGCTATCTCTAATGCATAACCCCAAAACAATAGTGGTAAATCAGTAAGAGACATCATAGATCGCACCATATCCAATAAAGTGCGGTTACAATGTTCGGACACACCATAACGTTGTGGTGTTCCAGGCGGCGTGAGCTGTGAAACTATTCCACATTGTTTTAATTGAAGACCAAACTCGTAACTCAAATATTCGTCTCCATGATCAGATCGTAGAAACTCTATTTTTCTTGTTACGATGATTTTCCACTTCACTCTGAAATTCTTTGAACTTTTCAAATGTTTCAGACTTATGTTTCATTAAGTAGATATACCTATATCTGCTCAAATCATCTGTGAAGGTTAGAAAATAACGATACTTGCCACGAGCATCAACACTCATTGGATCGCATACATCGGTATGTCTTATTTCCAACAAGTCAGTAGCTCGTTCCATTGTTCCGGAGAACGGAGTTTAAGTCATCTTGCCCAAAAGGCACGGTTAGCAAGCATCAAATGATTCATAACCAAGTGATTCCAAAATCCCATCAGCATGGAGTTTCTTCATGCGCTTTACACCAATATGACCTAAACGGCAGTGCCACTAATAAGTTGCACTATCATTATTAACTTTGCATCTTTTGGCATCAATATTATGAATATGTGTATCACTACGATCGAGATCCAACAAACTATTTTCATTGGGTGTATGACCATTTGAAGGTTTTATTCATGTAAACAGAACAACAATTATTCTCTGACTTTAAATGAATAACCGTATTGCAATAAACATGATCAAATCATATTCATGCTCAACGCAAACGCCAAATAACATTTATTTAGGTTTAACACTAATCCCGGAAGTATATGGAGTGTGCGATGATGATCATATCAATCTTGGAACTACTTCCGACACTCATCATCACTTCCCCTTCAACTAGTCTCTGTTTATTCTGTAACTCCTGTTTCGAGTTACTAATCTTAGCAACCGAACAAGTATCAAATACTCAGGGGCTACTATAAACACTAGTAAGGCACACATCACTAACCTGTATATCAAATATACCCTTGTTCACTTTGCCATCCTTCTTATCCACCAAATATTCAGGGCATTTCCGCTTCCCGTGACCATTTCCTTTGCAGTGTAAGCACTCAGTTTCAGGCTTTGGTCCAGCTTTGGTCTTCTTCACGGGAGTGACAACTTGTTTGCCATTCTACTTGAAGTTTCCCTTTCTTTCCCTTTGCCCTTTTCTTGAAACTAGCGATCTTTTCAAACATCAACACTTGATGCTCTTTCTTGATTTCTACCTTCGTCGATTTCAACATCACGAAGAGCTCGGGAATCATTTTCGTCAACCCTTGCATACTATGGTTCATCACGAAGTTCTAGTAGCTTATTGATGGTGACTAGAGAATTCTGTCAATCACTATATTATTTGGAAGATTAACTCCCACTTGATTCAAGCGATTGAAGTACCCAGACAATCTGAGCACATGCTCACTAGTTGAGCAATTCTCCTCCATCTTTTAGCTATAGAACTTGTTGGAGACTTCATATCTCTCAACTCGGGTATTTGCTTGAAATATTTGTTGGGGAACGTAGTAATTTCAAAAAAATTCCTACGCACACGCAAGATCATGGTGATGGTATAGCAACGAGAGGGGAGTGTATCTTCATACCCTTGAAGATCGCTAAGCGGAAGCGTTTATCAACGCGGTTGATGTAGTCGTACGTCTTCACGATCCGATCGATCCAAGTACCGAACACACGGCACCTCCGAGTTCTGCACACGTTCAGCTCGACGACGTCCTCGCCTTCTCGATCCAGCAAGACAGGCAAAGTAGTAGATGAGTTCTGGCAGCACGACGGTGTGGTGACGGTGTTGGTGAAGAACAATCTCCTCAGGGCTTCGCCTAAGCACTACGGAAACTATGACGGAGGATAAACTAGAGGGAACGGGGTTGCCGGCACACGGCTTGGTGTTTCTTGATGTCTCTTTGGTGCTAGCCCTACCCCTCTATTTATATGTTGAGCCTTGGGGTCGAAACTTGGAGTAAAAGCCTCCACAAAGTCGGTTTCACCCGAAAGGCAAGAGTCCTTCTCGGACTCCAGGGCCAGACGCCAGGGTTCCCGGCGTCTGGACCCAGACGCCAGGGACCCTGGCGTCTGGCCCCTGGACTCCGCAAAACTTCCTTTTGTGCTTTCCAAAAACCTTGTGGGCTTTCCCCTTTGGCCCAAATAACGTGTTCTCGTACCCAAACATTTCGGGAAACATCCGGAACCCCTTCCGGTGAATTCCGGAACCCTTCCGGAGATCAAACACTATTATCCCATATATCAAACTTTATCTCCAGACCATTCCGGAGTTCCTCGTCATGTCCATGATCTCATCCAGGACTCCGAACAACATTCGGTTACCAACATGCATAACTCATATAATACTATATCGTCAACGAAATGTTAAGCGTGCGGACCCTACGGGTTCGAGAACTATGTAGACATGACCTAAAACCATTCTCAGTCAATAACCAATAGCGGGACCTGGATTCCCATATTGGTTCCTACATATTCTACGAAGATCTTTATCGGTCAAACCGCATAACAATATACTTTCTTCCCTTTGTCATCGGTATGTTACTTGCCCGAGATTTGATCGTCGGTATCCAATACCTAGTTCAATCTCGTTACCGGCAAGTCTCTTTACTCGTTCCGTAATACATCATCTCATAACTAACTCATTAGTTACATGCTTGCAAGGCTTAGGTGATGAGTATTACCGAGAGGGCCCAGAGATACCTCCCCGACAATCGGAGTGACAAATCCTAATCTCGAATTATGCCAACCCAACATGTACCTTCAGAAACACCTGTAGAGCACCTTTATAATCACCCAGTTACGTTATGACGTTTGGTAGCACACAAAGTGTTCTTCCGGTAAACGGGAGTTGCACAATCTCATAGTTGTAGGAACTTTGTATAAGTCATGAAGAAAGCAATAGCAGTATACTAAACGATCAAGTGCTAGGATAACGGAATGGGTCATGTCAATCACATCATTCTTCTAATGATGTGATCCCACTAATCAAATGACAACACATGTCTATGGTTAGGAAACATAACCATCTTTGATTAATGAGCTAGTCAAGTAGAGGCATACTAGTGACTATAGTTTTGTCTATGTATTCACACATGTATCATGTTTCCGGTTAATACAATTCTAGCATGAATAATAAACATTTATCATGATATGAGGAAATAAATAATAACTTTATTATTGCCTCTAGGGCATATTTCCTTCAGTCTCCCACTTGCACTAGAGTCAATAATCTAGATTACATAGTAATGATTTTAACACCCATGGAGTCTTGGTGCTGATCATGTTTTGCTCGTGAGAGAGGCTTAGTCAAGGGTCTGCAACATTCAGATCCGTATGTATCTTGCAAATCTCTATGTCTCCCACTTGGACTTGGTCCCGAATGGAATTGAAGCGTCTCTTGATGTGCTTGGTCCTCTTGTGAAATCTGGATTCCTTTGCCAAGGCAATTGCACCAGTATTGTCACAGAAGATCTTCATTGGTCCCGATGCACTAGGTATGACACCTAGATCGGAAATGAACTCCTTCATCCAGACTCCTTCAATAGCTGCTTCAGAAGCAGCTATGTACGCCGCTTCACATGTAGATCCCGCCACGATGCTTTGTTTAGAACTGCACCAACTTACAGCTCCACCGTTTAATAAAAACACGTATCCGGTTTGCGATTTAGAATCATCCGGATCTGTGTCAAAGTTTGCATCGACGTAACCATTTACGACTAGCTCTTTGTCACCTCCATATACGAGAAACATATTCTTAGTCCTTTTCAGGTATTTCAGGATTTTCTTGGCCGCTGTCCAGTGATCCACTCCTGGATTACTTTGGTACCTTCCTGCCAAGCTTATTGCTAAGCATACGTCAGGTCTGGTACACAGCATTGCATACATGATAGAGCCTATGGCTGAAGCATAGGGAACATTTTTCATTTTCTCTCTATCTTCTGCTGTGGTCGGGCATTGAGTTCGACTCAACTTCACACCTTGTAGCACAGGTAAGAATCCTTTCTTTGCCTGATCCATTTTGAACTTTTTCAAAATTTTGTCAAGGTATGTGTTTTGTGAAAGTCCTATTAAGCGTCTTGATCTATCTCTATAGATCTTGATGCCTAATATGTAAGCAGCTTCACCGAGGTCTTTCATCGAAAAACTTTTATTCATGTATCCCTTTATGCTATCCAGAAATTCTATATCATTTCCAATTAATAATATGTCATCAACATATAAAACTAGAAATGCTACAGAGCTCCCACTCACTTTCTTGTAAATACAGGCTTCTCCAAAAGTATGTATAAAACCATATGCTTTGATCACACTATCAAAACGTTTATTCCAACTCCGAGATGCTTGCACCAGTCCATAAATGGAACGCTGGAGCTTGCACACTTTGTCAGCACCTTTTGGATCAACAAAACCTTCCGGCTGCATCATATACAACTCTTCTTCTAGAAATCCATTCAAGAATGCAGTCTTGACATCCATTTGCCAAATTTCATAATCATGAAATGCAGCAATAGCCAACATGATTCGGACAGACTTAAGCATCGCTACGGGTGAGAAAGTCTCATCGTAGTCAACCCCTTGAACTTGTCGAAAACCTTTCACAACAAGTCGAGCTTTATAGACAGTAACATTACCATCAGCGTCAGTCTTCTTCTTAAAGATCCATTTATTCTCAATGGCTTGCCGATCATCGGGCAAGTCAACCAAAGTCCATACTTTGTTTTCATACATGGATCCTATCTCAGATTTCATGGCCTCCAGCCATTTTGCAGAATCTGGGCTCATCATCGCTTCCTCATAGTTCGTAGGTTCATCATGGTCAAGTAACATGACTTCCAGAATAGGATTACCGTACCACTCTGGTGCGGATCTTACTCTGGTAGACCTACAAGGTTCAGCAGAAACTTGATCTGAAGTTTCATGATTAATATCATTAGCTTCCTCACTAATTGGTGTAGTTGTCACGGGAACCGGTTCTCGTGATGAACTACCTTCCAATAAGGGAGTAGATACAGTTATCTCATCAAGTTCTACTTTCCTCCCACTCACTTCTTTCGAGAGAAACTCCTTCTCTAGAAAGGATCCATTCTTAGCAACGAATGTCTTGCCTTCGGATCTGTGATAGAAGGTGTACCCAACAGTCTCTTTTGGGTATCCTATGAAGACACATTTCTCCGATTTGGGTTCGAGCTTATCTGGTTGAAGTTTCTTCACATAAGCATCGCAGCCCCAAACTTTAAGAAACGACAACTTTGGTTTCTTGCCAAACCACAGTTCATAAGGCATCGTCTCAACGGATTTTGATGGTGCCCTATTTAACGTGAATGCGGCCGTCTCTAAAGCATAACCCCAAAACGATAGCGGTAAATCGGTAAGAGACATCATAGATCGCACCATATCAAGTAAAGTACGATTACGACGTTCGGACACACCATTTCGTTGTGGTGTTCCGGGTGGTGTGAGTTGCGAAACTATTCCGCATTGTTTCAAATGTAAACCAAACTCGTAACTCAAATATTCTCCTCCACGAACAGATTGTAGATACTTTATTTTCTTGTTACGATGATTTTCCACTTCACTCTGAAATTCTTTGAACTTTTCAAATGTTTCAGACTTGTGCTTCATTAAGTAGATATACCCATATCTGCTCAAATCATCTGTGAAGGTGAGGAAATAACGATATCCGCCACGAGCCTCAACATTCATCGGACCACATACATCTGTATGTATGATTTCCAACAAATCTGTTGCTCTCTCCATAGTTCCGGAGAACGGTGTTTTAGTCATCTTGCCCATGAGGCACGGTTCGCAAGTACCAAGTGATTCATAATCAAGTGATTCCAGAAGTCCATCAGTATGGAGTTTCTTCATGCGTTTTACACCGATATGACCTAAACGGCAGTGCCACAAATAAATTGCACTATCATTATCAACTCTGCATCTTTTGGCTTCAACATTATGAATATGTGTATCACTACTATCGAGATTCAATAAAAATAGACCACTCTTCAAGGGTGCATGACCATAAAAGATATTACTCATATAAATAGAACAACCATTATTCTCTGATTTAAATGAATAACCGTCTCGCATCAAACAAGATCCAGATATAATGTTCATGCTCAACGCTGGCACCAAATAACAATTATTCAGGTCTAAAACTAATCCCGAAGGTAGATGTAGAGGTAGCGTGCTGACCGCGATCACATCGACTTTGGAACCGTTTCCCACGCGCATCGTCACCTCATCCTTGGCCAGTGCTCGCTTATTCCGTAGTCCCTGTTTCGAGTTGCAAATATTAGCAACAGAACCAGTATCAAATACCCAGGTGCTACTACGAGCTCTAGTTAGGTATACATCAATAACATGTATATCACATATACCTTTGCTCACTTTGCCATCCTTCTTATCCGCCAAATACTTGGGGCAGTTCCGCTTCTAGTGTCCACTCTGCTTGCAGTAGAAGCACTCAGTTTCAGGCTTAGGTCCAGACTTGGGTTTCTTCTCTTGAGCAGCAACTTGCTTGCCGTTCCTTTTGAAGTTCCCCTTCTTCTTCCCTTTGCCCTTTTTCTTGAAACTAGTGGTCTTGTTGACCATCAACACTTGATGCTCCTTCTTGATTTCTACCTCCGCGGCTTTCAGCATCGCGAAGAGCTCGGGAATAGTCTTGTTCATCCCTTGCATATTATAGTTCATCACGAAGCTCTTGTAGCTTGGTGGCAGTGATTGGAGAATTCTGTCAATGACACTATCATCAGGAAGATTAACTCCCAGTTGAATCAAGTGATTATTATACCTAGACATTCTGAGTATGTGTTCACTGACAGAACTATTCTCCTCCATCTTGCAGCTGTAGAACTTATTGGAGACTTCATATCTCTCAATCCGGGCATTTGCTTGAAATATTAACTTCAACTCCTGGAACATCTCATATGCTCCATGACGTTCAAAACATTGTTGAAGACCCGGTTCTAAGCCGTAAAGCATGGCACACTGAACTATAGTGTAGTCATCAGCTTTGCTCTGCCAGACGTTCTTAACGCCGTCAGTTGCATCAGCAGCAGGCCTGGCACCCAGCGGTACTTCCAGGACGTAACTCTTCTGTGTAGCAATGAGGATAATCCTCAGGTTACGGACCCAGTCCGTGTAATTGCTACCATCATCTTTCAACTTTGCTTTCTCAAGGAACGCATTAAAATTCAACGGAACAACAGCACGAGCCATCTATCTACAAACAAACATAGACAAGCAAGATACTATCAGGTACTAAGTTCATGATAAATTTAAGTTCAATTAATCATATTATTTAAGAACTCCCACTTAGACAGACATCTCTCTAGTCATCTAAGTGATTACGTGATCCAAATCAACTAAACCATGACCGATCATCACGTGAGATGGAGTAGTTTTCAATGGTGAACATCACTATGTTGATCATATCTACTATATGATTCACGCTCGACCTTTCGGTCTCCGTGTTCCGAGGCCATATCTGCATATGCTAGGCTCGTCAAGTTTAACCTGAGTATTCTGCGTGTGCAAAACTGGCTTGCACCCGTTGTAGATGGACGTAGAGCTTATCACACCCGATCATCACGTGGTGTCTGGGCACGACGAACTTTGGCAACGGTGCATACTCAGGGAGAACACTTCTTGATAATTTTAGTGAGAGATCATCTTAAAATGCTACCGTCAATCAAAGCAAGATAAGATGCATAAAGGATAAACATCACATGCAATCAATATAAGTGATATGATATGGCCATCATCATCTTGTGCTTGTGATCTCCATCTCCGAAGCACCGTCGTGATCACCATCGTCACCGGCGCGACACCTTGATCTTCATCATAGCATCGTTGTCGTTACGCCATCTATTGCTTCTACGACTATCGCTACCGCTTAGTGATAAAGTAAAGCAATTACAGGGCGTTTGCATTTCATACAATAAAGCGACAACCATATGGCTCCTGCTAGTTGCCGATAACTTCGATTACAAAACATGATCATCTCATACAATAAAATATAGCATCACGTCTTGACCATATCACATCACAACATGCCCTGCAAAAACAAGTTAGACGTCCTCTACTTTGTTGTTGCAAATTTTACGTGGCTGCTACGGGCTTAGCAAGAACTGTTCTTACCTACGCATCAAAACCACAACGATAGTTTGTCAAATAGACTCTGTTTTAACCTTCACAAGGACCGGGCGTAGCCACACTCGGTTCAACTAAAGTGAGAGAGACAGACACCCGCCAGCCACCTTTAAGCACGAGTGCTCGTAACGGTGAAACCAGTCTCGTGTAAGCGTACGCGTAATGTCGGTCCGGGCCGCTTCATCTCACAATATCGCTGAACCAAAGTATGACATGCTGGTAGGCAGTATGACTTATATCGTCCACAACTCACTTGTGTTCTACTCGTGCATATAACATCAACGCATAAAACCTAGGCTCGGATGCCACTGTTGGGGAACGTAGTAATTTCAAAAAAATTCCTACGTACACGCAAGATCATGGTGATGGTATAGCAACGAGAGGGGAGTGTATCTTCATACCCTTGAAGATCGCTAAGCGGAAGCATTTATCAACGCGGTTGATGTAGTCGTACGTCTTCACGATCCGATCGATCCAAGTACCGAACACACGGCACCTCCGAGTTCTGCACACGTTCAGCTCGATGACGTCCTCGCCTTCTTGATCCAGCAAGACAGGCGAAGTAGTAGATGAGTTCCGGCAGCACGACGGCGTGGTGACGGTGTTGGTGAAGAACAATCTCCGCAGGGCTTCGCCTAAGCACTATGGAAACTATGACGGAGGATAAACTAGAGGGAACGGGGTTGCCGGCACACGGCTTGGTGTTTCTTGATGTCTCTTTGGTGCTAGCCCTACCCCTCTATTTATATGTTGAGCCTTGGGGTCGAAACTTGGAGTAAAAGCCTCCACAAAGCCGGTTTCACCCGAAAGGCAAGAGTCCTTCTCGGACTCCAGGGCCAGACGCCAGGGTTCCCGGCGTCTGGACCCAGACGCCAGGGACCCTGGCGTCTGGCCCCTGGACTCCGCAAAACTTCCTTTTACGCTTTCCAAAAACCTTGTGGGCTTTCCCCTTTGGCCCAAATAACGTGTTCTCGTACCCAAACATTTCGGGAAACATCCGGAACCCCTTCCGGTGAATTCCGGAACCCTTCCGGAGATCAAACACTATTATCCCATATATCAAACTTTATCTCCGGACCATTCCGGAGTTCCTCGTCATGTCCATGATCTCATCCGGGACTCCGAACAAAATTCGGTTACCAACATGCATAACTCATATAATACTATATCGTCAATGAAACGTTAAGCGTGCGGACCCTACGGGTTCGAGAACTATGTAGACATGACCTAAAACTATTCTCGGTCAATAACCAATAGCGGGACCTGGATGCCCATATTGGTTCCTACATATTCTACGAAGATCTTTATCGGTCAAACCACATAACAACATACTTTGTTCCCTTTGTCATCGGTATGTTACTTGCCCGAGATTTGATCGTGGTATCCAATACCTAGTTCAATCTCGTTACCGGCAAGTCTCTTTACTCGTTCCGTAATACATCATCTCATAACTAACTCATTAGTTACATGCTTGCAAGGCTTAGGTGCTGAGTATTACCGAGAGGGCCCAGAGATACCTCCCCGACAATCGGAGTGACAAATCCTAATCTCGAATTATGCCAACCCAACATGTACCTTCGGAAACACCTGTAGAGCACCTTTATAATCACCCAGTTATGTTGTGACGTTTGGTAGCACACAAAGTGTTCTTCCGGTAAACGGGAGTTGCACAATCTCATAGTTGTAGGAACTTTGTATAAGTCATGAAGAAAGCAATAGCAGTATACTAAACGATCAAGTGCTAGGCTAACGGAATGGGTCATGTCAATCACATCATTCTTCTAATGATGTGATCCCACTAATCAAATGACAACACATGTCTATGGTTAGGAAACATAACCATCTTTGATTAATGAGCTAGTCAAGTAGAGGCATACTAGTGACTATAGTTTTGTCTATGTATTCACACATGTATCATGTTTCTGGTTAATACAATTCTAGCATGAATAATAAACATTTATCATGATATGAGGAAATAAATAATAACTTTATTATTGCCTCTAGGGCATATTTCCTTCAATATTAACTTCAACTCCTGGAACATCTCATATGGTCCATGACGTTCAAAACGTCTTTGAAGTCCCGATTCTAAGCCGTTTAAGCATGGTGCACTAAACTATCAAGTAGTCATCATATTGAGCTAGCCAAACGTTCATAACGTCTGTATCTGCTCTTGCAATAGGTCTGTCACCTAGCGGTGCATTACGGACATAATTCTTCTGTGCAGCAATGAAGATAAACCTCGGACCACGGATCCAATCCGCATCATTGCTACTAACATCTTTCAACACAATTTTCTCTAGGAACATATCAAAATAAACATATGAAAGCAACAACGCAAGCTATTGATCTACAACATAATTTGCAAAATACTACCAACACTAAGTTCATGATAAATTTAAGTTCAATTAATCATATTACTTAAGAACTCCCACTTAGACAGACATCTCTCTAGTCATCTAAGTGATCACGTGATCCAAATCAACTAAACCATGTCCGATCATCACGTGAGATGGAGTAGTTTTCAATGGTGAACATCACTATGTTGATCATATCTACTATATGATTCACGTTCGACCTTTCGGTCTCCGTGTTCCGAGGCCATATCTGTATATGCTTGGCTCGTCAAGTTTAACCTGAGTATTCCGCGTGTGCAACTGTTTTGCACCCATTGTATTTGAACGTAGAGCCTATCACACCCGATCATCACGTGGTGTCTCAGCACGAAGAACTTTCGCAATGGTGCATACTCAGGGAGAACACTTCTTGATAATTTCGTGAGAGATCATCTTAAAATGCTACCGTCAATCAAAGCAAGATAAGATGCATAAAGGATAAACATCACATGCAATCAATATAAGTGATATGATATGGCCATCATCATCTTGTGCTTGTGATCTCCATGTCCGAAGCACCGTTGTGATCACCAACGTCACCGGCGCGACACCTTGATCTCCATGGTAGCATCGTTGTCGTTACGCCATCTATTGCTTCTACGACTATCGCTACCGCTTAGTGATAAAGTAAAGCACAGGCGTTTGCATTTCATACAATAAAGCGACAACCATATGGCTCATGCCAGTTGCCGATAACTTCGGTTACAAAACATGATCATCTCATACAATAAAATATAGCATCACGTCTTGACCATATCACATCACAACATGCCCTGCAAAAACAAGTTAGACGTCCTCTACTTTGTTGTTGCAAGTTTTACATGGCTGCTACGGGCTGAGCAAGAACCGTTCTTACCTACACATCAAAACCACAAGGATAGTTCGTCAAGTTAGTGTTGTTTTAACCTTCGCAAGGACCGGGCGTAGCCACACTCGGTTCAACTAAAGTTGGAGAAACAGACACCCGCTAGTCACCTGTGTGCAAAGCACGGCGGTAAAACCAGTCTCGCGTAAGCGTACGCGTAATGTCGGTCCAGGCCGCTTCATCCAACAATATCGCCGAACCAAAGTATGACATGCTGGTAAGCAGTATGACTTGTATCGCCCACAACTCACTTGTGTTCTACTCGTGCATATAACATCAACGCATAAAACTTAGGCTCGGATGCCACTGTTGGGGAACGTAGTAATTTCAAAAATTTCCTACGCACACACAAGATCATGGTGATGCATAGCAATGAGAGGGGAGAGTATTGTCCACGTACCCTCGTAGACCGAAAGCGGAAGCGTTAGAACAACGCGGTTGATGTAGTCGTACGTCTTCACGGCCTGACCGATCAAGCACCGAAACTACGGCACCTCCGAGTTCTAGCACACGTTCAGCTCGATGACGTCCCTCGAACTCCAATGCAGACGAGTGTCGAGGGAGAGTTCCGTCAGCACGACGGCGTGGTGACAATCTTGATGTTCTACCGTCGCAGGGCTTCGCCTAAGCACTGCTACAATATTATCGAGGAGGACTATGGTGGAGGGGGGCACCGCACACGGCTAAGAGATGAAGAGATCAATTGTTGTTGTGTCTATGGGGTGCCCCCTGCCCCCGTATATAAAGAAGCAAGGGGAGGAGGCGGCCGGCCAGGGAGAGGCGCGTCAAGGGGGGAGTCCTACTCCCATCGGGAGTAGGACTCCTCATTTCCTAGTAGGAGTAGGAGAGAAGGAAGGGGAAGCGAGAAGGGAAGGAAGGAGGGGGCGCAGCCCCTCCCCCTAGTCCAATTCGGACTAGGCCTTGGGGGGGGGCCTGCCCTAGGTAGCCCCTCTCTCTTTCCCGTATGGCCCAATAAGGCCCATATACTCCCCGGCGAATTCCCGTAACTCTCCGATACTCCAAAAATACCCGAATCACTCGGAACCTTTCCGAAGTCCGAATATAGTCGTCCAATATATCGATCTTTACGTCTCAACCATTTCGAGACTCCTCGTCATGTCTCCGATCTCATCCGGGACTCTGAACTCCTTCGGTACATCAAAACTCATAAACTCATAATATAACTGTCATCGAAACCTTAAGCGTGCGGACCCTACGGGTTCAAGAACAATGTAGACATGACCGAGAACCATTTCCGGTCAATAACCAATAGCGGAACCTGGATGCTCATATTGGCGCCTACATATTCTACGAAGATCTTTATCGGTCAAACCGCATAACAACATACGTTGTTCCTTTTGTTATCGGTATGTTACTTGCCCGAGATTCGATCGTCGGTATCTCAATACGTAGTTCAATCTCATTACCGGCAAGTCTCTTTACTCGTTATGTAATGCATCATCCCGTAACCAACTCATTGGCCACATTGCTTGCAAGGCTTATAGTGATGTGCATTACTGAGAGGGCCCAGAGATACCTCTCCGACAATCGGAGTGACAAATCCTAATCTTGAAATACGCCAACTCAACATGTACCTTTGGAGACACCTGTAGAGCTCCTTTATAATCACCCAGTTACGTTGTGACGTTTGGTAGCACACAAAGTGTTCCTTCGGTAAATGGGAGTTGCATAATCTCATAGTTGTAGGAACATGTATAAGTCATGAAGAAAGCAATAGCAATATACTAAACGATCAAGTGCTAAGCTAACGGAATGGGTCAAGTCAATCACATCATTCTTCTAATGATGTGATCTCGTTAATCAAATGACAACACATGTCTATGGTTAGGAAACATAACCATCTTTGATTAATGAGCTAGTCTAGTAGAGGCATACTAGTGACAATATGTTTGTCTATGTATTCACACATGTATCATGTTTCCGGTTAATACAATTCTAGCATGAATAATAAACATTTATCATGATATAAGAAAATAAATAATAACTTTATTATTGTCTCTAGGGCATATTTCCTTCAAATCTTGCATGCTAAGATCTTGGCTGACAATCGTTAAGATTTCTCAAATCAAATATATGTGCTTCTACTGCATGATAGCATCAAATCATTTGTTTGTGTCAGCAATTCTTCTTATTTCTTGATTTCTCACATAGGTTTCTATGACGATGACGAGGGCGCCCAGAGATCAAGGCCAGATGCGTCTACTTCAGAAACGGCAAGTCGAGGTCGGGCAGTGATCGCCCTGGCTTACACATTCAGGGTATACAACTCCAAGGAGTGAAGAAGATCAAAGCCCACGGGAAAGGGCACCTAAGTTTCCGCCAGGGATCAGACCTTCCATCACATGATGGTTAGGCCACTTTTAAATTAGCAAATTTGTAGCATGGAAGCAATTTGACTTCTCCTGTTGAAGCACGCTCTCCATTTGACAACTGCAATTTGTTTGCAAACAAATCCCAAATTTGAATTGGAATCATGTATAATTATGATTGAAAATATTTTTTCTCTCTAATGGAAGCAAGATAATATTTATTTGGAAGCAATCTGTAGTCGTTGGAAATAAGATTGTGATGCTTCTCAAACATGTGGAATAATTTTCTTATTGATGGAAGGGTGTTCAAAGAAATTCTTTAGTTCCCCTGCAAAAAAAAAATCTTTAGTTGATGGAAGCAAGATAGTGTGATGCCTTTTTTTTTGCGTGTGATGCTTCTGAAACAAAATATCATGTTAAATGACACATAAAATGTTAAATAAATCGAAGCAGTTTTTTTTTTTGAGGGGTAATCGAAGCAGATTTCATTCACCACAGAAGCAAATACGAATGGAAACATGACATAATTTTGTTTAAAGTGTCCTAACACACGAGATTATAAACCAGGGTGGATGCACGTATTGTTTGCATTGGTTGCAAATTTGGATAATGTTTGGTAGTAAGTCTGTTTCCTATAACCGAGGACCCCATGCAAATCGCCAATCAATACCACGTAATCAGGGGGACTAAATCCATGCATGCCGGCAGTTAATACCATGTAAATCAGGGCACCACATGATTTTTTTTGTTTTGAACACAGCACAAACGCAAGCGCTTATATACATCACCCCTATGAACGCACACCCTAGCTCTATGAGCATCTCTAAAAGACTGAGCCGGCATATCATCTTGAAATTTACGAAGTCACCGTACGCACCTCGTCGTCGACGGGAACGTCTCCTTCCACTGAATGCGCATCGCCGGAAATCCTTAAATAAATCCAGAAATAAATGCGAGCACCAGGACTTGAATCCTGGTGGACTGGGGATACCATAGTCCCTCTAACCATCCAACCGCAGGTGATTGACAGAAGCAATCCCAGGAAGCAAGGATCGGCAGTTCCATTCAGGCTTAAATCAATAGATCAAACGAACACCCTGCCTCCTATCCGACGGTCTACGAGTAGTCTGATGGATGCTAGTTTTCAGTAGTCTAATGCCTAGCGCCCTTCTATAATCGGTTTTTAAATATTCTTATTTGCATGGTTTGGAAGCTTGGTTCTTTCTCGTCGGTTTTTAAATATTCTTGTTTGCATGGTTTGGAAGCTTGATTCTCTCTCGCCCTTTGCGCCATCGGCGCAACGGGTCATCTAGTATTTCGTTAAGAGGAAGTAGTAGTCAAGTATTGTGCCCAAAAGACTTCTGCTCTCGTTTAAGGTGTACAAGCTGAAGATGCCAACTGGTAGTTCCTTCCATGCAATCTCGTTTTCAGAAGAAATGTCAGGTTTCACAACCCCCTTCGGGGCTTTGCAACCTGAAAAGAGAGCACCTCTCTTTTGAATATTTCGTCGCAAACATGACAAAATGACCTATTTTGCAGTTTTATCTCAAGTGAGCCACGACGTTGATTGTGGAAAAAAGAAATACCAGAATATGGAATTGCGTACCCATCGGATCGTCCAACACGAATAACCTGGGAAACGATCAAATAAACGCACGAGGTATGCCGGGAGTCACTCAACCCTTCTGCAAAAAACCCTCGCAGATATTCCTAGATTTCAGACCCAACATCAACTCAATTGGATGCAGGCTGTACTTAGAATTTGAAAAGGCTGCAGAACATGTAATTGGTGCATTTGCAATCGCCTTTTTCCTTGCTAAATGCAAAAATGGCAAAGCTTTAGCATTTCAATAAACCAAACAGGCCAAAACACACATTTGAGAATGGGCGGCTATATCCATGATACACTGGCCAGAACAACGATAAACCAAGTACAGGTCAGAACAAGAATCAAGATCCAGTCGTCATTTCTTTGCCTACAACTTACATCATAATTGTACAATCACATAATATCCTCCCCACGCACACTATAACGCCAAATCATTCTTTACACATCAGCAGAATTGGCGCTGATGAATGCGCCTTTCTTTTCTTTTTACAGAATGAATGCACATTAGTTTTGCAATCCATCCAACTTAGGCTGTCCAACTTACATTCATCATTCTCCGATGCTGGGAATCAGCTGCCATTTTGCAGCTTTGACTCTTTACGAAGATGGCTCCAAGCTAGCAACGCCGCACCAATTGCAGGTTCCACCTAGAAATACATGATACAACCATATTAGCTCAGCCATGCATGCTGCCTAACAACAACAACAACAAAGCCTTTCAGTCCCAAACAAGTTGGGGCAGGCTCCATGCATGCTGCCTAAACAGTGGAAAATTTATTCGTACCTTTAGGCTTTAGTTTTCTTGGTGACAGAGATGTTCACTTATTAACTATTGTTTATCTAAAGGCGTCGTTCATCATCTAAAACTACTAAAACAAAAGCTTGGACTTCAATATCATAACTGAACGCATACCAAACTGTCCAAAGACTCAGAATGTTCAATCTCCAGAGAATTGCAATGGCTAACAAGATAGACTTCATAACAGCGTATATTAGTTCTCATACTGACCTCGGGCCGAATAGGACAGACACCTGGGAAGAATTTGGAAATGCATTTTATGACCTCACCACTGATGTCCCATTTCTTATTTCCTTCAAGGACGCCTCCAACCAATACAAGTGGAAATTGGTCTTTCCCATCTGTACAGTGAAAAAGGCCCTCCAGTTATACACAGCAATGTTTTCCTTTCAATTCTAATCCACCAGTCAAACAGTTAACAACATAATATTACAAAGCAATAAGCCTCTAACAACCCGCATTTTGTGCCAAATTTGGTGCATCTCGGAAATATTAAATCATCATGCATGCAGCACCATATCTTGAAATGACAGTACAGTAATTATCCAACAAAGAATATATATCCAAGGCATAAGACAATTCACTGGTTGGATCCAGCAGTGTGCTGAATAATCTTCTAGAGCAACAGGACTGCTAATAATTTACCATGGGAATCCCAATACTGCTACTTGCGACGATGCAATTTCTACATTCATTTCATGAATAATCAGCATAGAGCTGGTGGAAAAATGGCAGATGGTGCTAAAAAATTAATGTAATAATTACCTTCACCACACAATGTAAGGCGCCGAACAACAGCTACAACGCTTTCAGCCAACTCTTGCACTGCATCATGCAGTATCGTGTTTGCTACTTTGTCACCATCTTCAGCAGCAGATACCACAACAGGTACAAGAGCTGCAATACGGGCCCAAGATGGATCCGCATATGCCCACCTGTGCCAGACACTTAAATGAGTTGAATGACAACCAAGTATATATAGTATTCTAGATCCCAGTAGTTCTATCAGCTAAAGCATTGGACAATTCTCATAATTTTTTTGAAGTTCCCAGTAAAATATTACTTTGTCCTTGTACAATTTGGTGCCATCTTTCTAAGTGTTTTAAAACATTTGTTGGATGCGGCAAGCCCAGAGCAACCACATAGTAAACTTTAAATTGAGAAAAACAATAATACAAGTCAAAATGAGAATGCTCAACACTCTAATAGCATACAAGCCTGGAAAGGTTTATGTATACACTGATGCAACATATCACACCATCTTCAGTTGTCACATTTAGCCCATTGCAGCTGTCATCATACTGCACACATTTTCAGTTTTTCACACAAATGATCTGTAGTAAATTTTATTGTGGTTATATAGTTGTTAGCGATTAAGCTAGCACAGCTGGAAAGAAGTAACACATGACCACACAATGTAAGATGCAGAACAACAGCTACAACACTATCAGCCAACAGTTCGAAGAAGATCCTAAAAAGAAAAAGATGGTGCCTATAGAATATTGTACATATAGAGTATGTGTGAGAGGACTTACCCAATCAACTCATCTGGTGAAGAAATTTCAAGCTTCCTAATGATATCTCTTGTAAGATTAGTTTGTGGTCCACGGCCATCATGTGCTTTTATTACTGCTGTGAGGGCCTGTGCAGCAATGCCATAGCCACTGCATTAATGTACACATGAAGTCAACTATGTTTTCCTTTGTGACATGTTATGGTATGGGGATCAAATTAATAGGTTTCTCAGTCATAATTCAAAATTTTCAAACTGCATCCATTCATTACTGAAGGGTTTCACAATGTTCGAAATGTGGACAATATAGAGTACAATATTTGTGCATTTCACAGATTAACAATTTCTCTGGCTGTTCACTCTAAGTCTAACCTGTCATGCTCGATTTATAACTATGGATTCCTACAATGATAAAGATCCATATACTTCCAAGAAATGAATAACATATCATCCCATCCTCATTAGAAATCTTATATTAACTTCCTGCGGAAAGAGTAAAGGGCAACTGAAGTTAATTTTTATAGTTATATCTATTCCAGCAGTCAAAACCCTACAGAATGAATGATGGTTCAAAAGTACTTGATTAAATTACTTTTTGAGCGAAAAACAGTAGCTTGCAGGGGATTGCACTAGATTGATCTTACGAGTTAGTTACATTATTACTCTGTTTTCATGAAAAATGCAACTCACCTACCCCAGTCGCCTAAGACAGGACCGGCACCAGCTGCTCTCGCTACTTTTCCATCTTCGGTGACCCCATAAGCAATGCTTCCTGTGCCAGCAATCAATACACAGCCATGTAGCTTTCCCATTGTACCACTGGCTAAAGCCGCCACCGCATCATTTTCCACATAAAACTTGGCATTGCCAGGGAATAGGTTGCTGGATAACAAAAGGGCATACTTAACAATGACAGGAGTAATTTGGCACATGTCTTTTTTGCCTGGTGGCAGTCAGAAATTGTGTGCCAATGAACAAATGGCGAGTTAAAATTCACTGGTACTCATAAATCATAACGGCATTTGTAGAAAAATATCAGGAATGCACATAAGAACTGGTTAAACCATTTGAGCATTCTGTAAGCATTCAGAAAATATTATAATCTCCCTGAACTGAAATCAAGTAGTTGCAGTGGACAAAACATATATATCAGTTTCTTCCTGGGGAATACATTTTAAGAAATGTATACAAAGAACTGTACCAGATCCAGTCCAGCATCCTCTGCTGATCTGAAGGATGGTTCACCCCAGATACAGATAAGCAAACTGCAACAACAGCAGAACGATCTGTGTTGGCCATTGTGAGGGCCTGCATCATGACCTGTTCTAGAGTTTCCAGTGCAGCGTTTTCTGGAAGATGGGAAAACAAAGAGATCAGTATGTTTTGAGCAAAGACTTAGTCACTTAGACCATGCGATGCTACACATATTATAATACAAAGAGAAAAATATTAAGCATCACTCAGAAGACATTCCCAAGATCGAACAACATATTTTACACTGCAGGATGGTCGTACACAACTTACGTATGATTCATACAAGTCCAAATACCGTACATAATATGCATGTGTTCACCATCAGTAAAAATAACAACACTACTCTATAGATACCATTTTTTTCCGAACATCTGTACGCATCATCATTAGCACAGGTAACAACTTCATCAGATGATTGACAAGTAGAAAAGCGTATAACTGATAAACAAACATGATTTACAATTGAACAGTAGAGTGAAAATAGGCGAGCCCAAGTTCGCATAATAAAACTGAACATCCAGAAGGACAATTATGGAAATAATTCAACTACATCCCTGAAACTCTCGTCAATTTAAGCACTAATTCGCCGCAGTTTCGCAGAACTAGTGGCACGCAACGACATCCCAAATCACCAGGATTCAAGCCGGAGACCAATCATCAAGCCCCAGGATCCAATTATTAAGACGGGGCATGATCCAAGCCCCTCCGAATTGTGCGAACCTAGGGCAACGATTACTACGCACCTCCGACGGAATTACGGTTGGAGCAGCCGGCGATGGCGCGGGAGAGCACGGCGACGGAGCCGGGCGCCTCCGGTGGTGGCATTGCGGCCGGCAGGCAGACGCAGACGGTGCTGGTGGTGCCTCCGTCCACGCCTAGGATCACGCCGCCCTCCCAGGCGGCGGCCGCCGGCGAGTCACCGTTCTCGTAGCCGCCCATCTCCCTTCGGCCGTTCCTCTCTTCCCCGGGTGTGAGAGACAGAGGATGAGTCAAAGCTCAGAGAGGAGATCTTTTTTTTTTTTCTGTTCAGAAAGGGACCTCTATTCTGTTGGAGTGTTGCGTTTAGGAGGAACCGATGTCTTCGCGCTTGTGAGTTTCCTTGGCAACTAATCCATAATTAGCCCATATGGGAAACGATGGCTGGTTTTCTTATCAGGCCAACTCTAACCGATCCCTATCAGGCATTAGAGGATTAAAATTTTCGTTTTACTCCTCTGACCGGCACCTATCCAATCCACAAAACCGAATAGAGGTGGTTAAATTTTACCCTGCCTCCTTAGAGGAGTAAATTTACTCCATCTGGAGGCGGCCGCGCAGAGGCCTTCTCGTGGCCGACCGGCCTCGTCCGCCGCTGCAACAACTAACCGGTGCTCCCGCTGGCTCCAGCCCGTCGCCGGGACGACCGTCTCACTCGCCTCATGTCGTTGGGTCACGCTCTTCCAAGCCTCCACGTCCCGCCTTACCCTCCGCCGGGCCGGACGTCTCCCTCGTCTCTAGCCGATGGATCTACTACAGGAAGTGTTCCGCCTACTCCCACCCGCCGCCGGGCCAGCCATCTCTCTCGTCTCCTTAATGATAAGGATAAGCATTAAGCATCACATAAAGCATAGTATGATCAATCACACACATAGTATCTCACAAGCATATCAAACCAAAGTAGCATAAACCAAATAGTAGCAAAAAAAACTCAAGAAAACCAACGAGCAAAAGCAAGACACTCTCTCTCGAAGCCTAATGATCTATGCAAATTCTCCCCCTTTGGCAACAAGTACCAAAAAGTTCGAATAGGTATAGAGCTATACGTCTCTCTAGGCATGATCCTCGGAAGCTCCTGATGGCGATTGCTGGCTGGCAGCTCCGATGTGCGTAGATGACGTTGAGAGAAGTGCATCTGTGAAGGCTTCAGCTGATGTCTGCTAGGCTAGCGGAGTAGAAACTGGAGGTGGCACTGTAGAAGCCGCCGCATCAGTTGCAGAAACTGTAGTACTCGTATCTGCACCAGGCACTACAGCAGACCTGAGTGCCCTAGGCACTGTCTGGAACCTGTCAGTTGTCGACCTATCATCTCCACTGTTATCAGTAGTAGCTCTGGCTGTATCAACATCATCTCATAGCTTCTCCACTGTAGTCTGTACCGCTGTGATCTTCACATCAAGATCATGAATCTTAGTCTCGACTATCCACTCTAGGCTCTCCTAGTTGTTGGTGAGGTTGACCAGACTTCGCTCAATCCTCCGGGTTGCCTCTAGCAGATAAGTCATTTGGTCGTTCCTGGACTTGAGGTTAGCAATGGGAGCATTGGGAGCAGATGCCTTCTTGGCTGCTTTAGCTGCAGCAGCTGCCTAGATCTTCTCTTGAGCTTGAGCAGATTTAGGGTGTGAAGGATCCATCACCACTACATTGTCCTCGAACTCGGATATAATGGGAGATACTCACGATCAAGTAGATATGTGCTCATGCCAACCTTGGAGTTGATGAGCAACTGAATGTGCGGAGCAAATCCACATGATCTTCTGGTCAGTTGCGGTTCTCTTAATTGTTTCAACAATGAAGTTCGTCACTTTGAACTTCTGAGGTGTATCAAATAAGTGCAGCAGGTTAAAGGAGAGGCCACGGATCATCTTGTCACCTCTAGACTTGGGAAAAGAGTGTGCCTCAATATAGTATTGATGGTGGCCCAACCAGCTAGCAACTGCTTTACTGAACCAAACTTGTGAGTCTCAACATCATCCTCGGGAATAGGTTTGTGCATATTCTGCATGGAATTGTGGTCCATCTTAGGCTTTGCATATACATCAATGTCATTCTCCTCTTCTTCTGGAGCACCAAGAAGATCAGCCGATTCTGAGATGGTTGACTGGTACCTGTTTCCCTCAGTCATCCACACTATCCCACCATCTGGATAGAAGTGAGTAGTAGAGTAGAACTGCATGATCATCTCATCATTCCACTTGGTAAGCTTCTTCCCAACAAAATCATCAACACCTGCAAGCTTGAAGCTTTCATGAACATGGGGGAAGTTGTCTTCATTTGCATCAATATACTTCAGATGGACCTTCTAGAAGCCTTGTTTGACAATGAAGCACTGCGAGAAGAGGTCGAGACCCAGAGGCTGAAGGGAATCAAGCTGGAAGAGGAAAATCTTGAGATCCTGAAGATGCGTCAAGAACTGAAGGGCAACATGATCATGGCTCATGCTAAGGATGTTGAGATCCAGAAGCTCAAGGACCAACTCCACGATATACAGGGATGCCACAAGAAACTCCGCGTCATCCAGGATAATCTAGCAGAAGATTGGAGGAGATTAAGTACACACCGAAGAAGCCCAGTGGAGACAAGGATCAGGTCCTCGATAAGTTAGCTTAGTAGTATCCCCACCATGAGAGAAATAAAGATGAATGTTTTGTGATTAACTACCTGACCATACCACTTATGTGGGTGGTGATACTGTAGAATTGATTGAAAATGAATGCTTGGTTGTTATTATCTTTTTGTGTTTATTGAATGGTTGGATAGATGCGATATTCGTAGGTTTATGTTTCTTTCACCATGAGAGACGTAAGTTACGGAATAGCAACAGAAGGCCTTCATATGGGAGAAGCATCTGGAATTGGAAACTCTCGAGTATTGAAGACCTGAAGAAATGAAGACTTGGTAACGAAGCCATAGTAAACCAGCCCATTACAAACGTTAGAAATTCCAAGCTAAGATATGTTTGTTGATTTTTTGTATGGGTATCCTTCTCTCTCTCTCTCTCCCTCTCCCTCTCTCTCTCTATCTCTCTCTCTCTCTCTCATCTCACCCCAAAACCTTGAACCCAATAGATGATGAATGAAGAAGGACTGGTATTCTCTAGACCGATGACTCAGCCGGAGGCTGGGTTATGGATTAAAAACATGGAGGATCACTTCAGGAAAAATGATTTCAAGGAAGTATGAGGTTCAATATGATCTTTGGTACTTTTCAGAAAGTGCTGCAACCTGGTGGAAAATGCATCAAGCCATACAAGGATGTAATGGAGCAAGAACTTGGGGGGAATTCAAGAAGATTCTGTTGAGATCACGTCTCATCCGGAAGCACTGTGATGACCTGATGAAGCAACCTTGTGCCTGCAAGTTTTGCGGAGAAATAGGACACACCCAGGAAGAACACAAGGACGGATGCCCTCATTGTGAGGAAAATCACCCAAGCAAAGAATGGCCGACTAAGCAGGTTACTTGTTTCCTGTGTGAAGGTACTACGCGCTATCCTGCTCAGTGTCACATTTATCCCAAGGTACAAGAAATTACCAAGCAGCAGAAAGAAGCCCTCAGGGAAAGTTTAGAAGAACACGTGATGAAGGAAGTTGTTGAAGATCCTGAAGGAGAAGGCCTAACCAGATTTTACTCCAATGCCTGCTATTCATGTGGAGAAGAAGGACATTTCTCACATTATTGCACGAAGGAAAGCCAAGAGTATCCAAGAGACTTCCCGACAGAGGAAGTGGAGTTCGATCCACAAGAAATGGAAAAATTGATCACTAGGAAGAAGTCTAGCAAAAGAAACCGAAGACATCCCCATAACAACTCAAGGGGTGACCCAACGATGGGTTAAGGCAAGAAAACAACAAGTCGAGAACTAGGTCAAGCGTATTCTCTCCCTGGTAATCGAAACCCAAGCAATACAACCTAAAGCAGGAGTAGGCTTTTACCTCGTTGAGAGGGGCCGAACCTGGGTAAAACTCTTTGTGTCCTTTGTCCCGTTTAACCCCTTTAAGCTAACCTAGCAGCGATGGCTCCACACCTAAGTCCTCTTGCTAGGGCATCTGCCATGTTAAGTCCATGACAGTTGGCGCCCACCATGGGTCCAGTGCACGATGGTTTCGAGTTCTTGAAGGGAAACTTCGCAGGGATCAAGGGATACGATGTAGGCCGGATGACTAAGAGTCGCCGCGGCAAGCTCTACATCGACGACGCGGGCTGGGGCCCCAAGGACGGATCAATCGAGTACAGGTACCGGGTCCCCTTCGGCGGAATTCATGTCTTCATTGGCAAGACTGGCGAGTCGGAAGTTGAGCCGGACACCTGCGCCGACATCGTCAAGACGGCTCAGCGTGCGTGACCCGCCAAGATTCAAGCTGCCCCGAAGTGTGTCTTTGTTGGCTTTACTCAAGGAGTGGATCTGGAAGGAGGATCTGTGTCCGATGGAGTGACAGCCGTCTACTCAGGCGATGAGTCCTCAACCGGCAAGACCAATTCCATGTATCAAGTGCAGGATGGTAGGCTTGGGGGATGTTCCGATGGCGACAGTATTCCGGACCCCTATGAGCCGCCAAACCGGGTTGCGATATTCATGGCCGGTACGCAGCCGGGGTAGAATTCTTCAACTGCAGCAGCAATGATCTCCGGTTCGGCGACTATTATAGCAGCCGGGGCAGGAGGCCCTGTGCGCCCGCCGGCTCAAGTTTTATCTGAACTATTGGAGGCTTTGGCAATGTTGCTGACAGTGGAGGTAACCCCGGTGAATCAAGCGCAGCACAATGTGGATGTGGCAAAGTTACGTGATGAGATAGCTCAAGCTAAGGAGGGTCTTAATGCTGAGAACACCCGAATGGCAACGGAACGAGCCACCTTGGAGAGGGAAACAGAGCGGATTCAAGCAGAAAATTTTCGCTTGAGCTTGAACCGGAACGCATTGAACGTTGTCTTTAACAGAAGGCATACAAGTCGTTTACCACCGGTTTACGATGCGAGGAACCTTTTCAACACGCCTGGGGCAGGAACCAGTAACCCGCCTGTTGTGGATCGGGTCGATGAGGCGCCAGCAGCTGGGGCACCGGTTCAGCCATGAGCTGCAGACCCCCCACGTTTGAATTTGACCCCTCCTCAGCATGTGCCGACGCCCCCGGTCATTTTCTAATCCTTTGGATAACATGATAGCCGCGGCTACTCGATTGGTGTCTCTTCCTGTTCAAGATGAGTCACCAGCTGTGATGGAAATACGGCGAGCCGGGGAACTTCTTCAGATGGCTGTTACTACGTCTTGAGCTTGCGTTGGTTTTCCTCAAAGAGGAGAGGGTGATGCAGCAAAGTGTAGCGTAAGTATTTCCCTCAGTTTTGAGAACCAAGGTATCAATCCAGTAGGAGGCTTCTCAAAAGTCCCACACACCTACACAAACAAACTGAAAACTCGCAACCAACGCAATAAAGGGGTTGTCAATCCCTTCACGGCCACTTGAAAAAGTGAGATCTAATAAAGATAGTATGATAAGATAAATATATTTTTGGTATTTTATAAGATAGATGCAAAAATTAAAGAAGCAAATAAAGGTAGATTGAAAGAAAATATGATAAGAGATAGACCCGGGGGCCATAGGTTTCACTAGTGGCTTCTCTCAAGATAGCATAAGTATTACGGTGGGTGAACAAATTACTATCGAGCAATTGATAGAAAAGCGCATAGTTATGAGATTGTCTAGGCATGATCATGTATATAGGCATCACGTCCATAACAAGTAGACCGACTCATGCCTGCATCTACTACTATTACTCCACACATCGACCGACTCCTGCCTACATCTAGAGTATTAAGTTCATAAGAACAGAGTAACGCATTAAGCAAGATGACATGATGTAGAGGGATAAACACATGCAATATGATATAAACCCCATCTTGTTATCCTCGATGGCAAGAATACAATACGTGCCTTGCAACCCTTTCTGTCACTAGGTAAGGACACCGTAAGATTGAACCCAAAGTTAAGCACTTCTCCCATGGCAAGAAAGATCAATCTAGTAGGCCAAACCAAACTGATAATTCGAAGAGACTTGCAAAGATAACTCAATCATACATAAAAGAATTCAGAGAAGATTCAAATTTTATTCATAGATAAACTTGATCATAAACCCACAATTCATCGGATCTCGACAAACACACTGCAAAAAGAGTTTACATCGAATAGATCTCCACAAGAGAGGGGGAGAACATTGTATTGAGATCCAAAAAGAGAGAAGAAGCCATCTAGCTAATAACTATGGACCCGTAGGTCTGTGGTAAACTACTCACAACTCATCGGAGGGGCAAGGATGTTGATGTAGAGGCCCTCCATGGTTGATTCCCCCTCCGACAGAGTGCCGTCGAAGGCTCCAAGATGGGATCTCGCGGATACAGAAGGTTACGGCGGTGGAAATTGTGTTTCGTGGTGCTCCTGGATGTTTTCAGGGTACGTAGATATATATAGGAGGAAGAAGTACGTCGGTGGCCGCCCGAGGGGCCCACGAGATAGGGGGCGCGCCCTACAGGGGGGAAGCGCGGCCCCCTATCTCGTGGGGCCCTCGGGAGCTTCTTGGCTTGCACTCCAAGCTCTCCGGACCAGGTTCGTTCCAAAAATCACGCTCCCGAAGGTTTCATTCTGTTTGGACTCCGTTTGATATTCCTTTTCTTCGAAATACTGAAATAGGCAAAAAAAACAGCAATATGGGCTGGGCCTCCGGTTAGTAGGTTAGTCCCAAAAATGATATAAATGTGTAAAATAAGGCCCATAAACATCCAAAAGGGGTAATATAATAGCATGTAACAATCAAAAATTATAGATACGTTGGAGACGTATCAAGCATCCCCAAGCTTAATTCCTGCTCGTCCTCGAGTAGGTAAATGATAAAAAAGAGAATTTTTGATGTGGAATGCTACCTAGCATAATTCATAATGTATTTTTCTTTATTTTGGCATGAACGTTCAGATCCAAATGAATACAAAATAAAAGTTCATATTGATAAAAGAATAGTAATACTTCAAGCATACTAATCAAAGTAATCATGTCTTCTCAAAATAACATGGCAAAAGAAAGTTCACCCCTACAAAATCATATAGTTAGGATATGCTTCATTTTCGTCACACAAAGATGTTCCCAACTTCTATACCCCCGATGACAAGCCAAGCAATTGTTTCATACTTAAATAATCTCAAACTTTTTCAACCTTCACGCAATACATGAGCGTGAGCCATGGATATAGCACTATGGGTGGAATAGAATATGATGATGGGGATTGTGTGGAGAAGACAAAGAGGAGAGAGTCTCACATTGACGAGGATAATCAACGGGCTATGGAGATGCCCATCAATTGATGTCAACATGAGGAGTAGGGATTGCCATGCAACGGATGCACTAGAGCTATGAATGCTCAACAAAAGAAAACTAGTGGGTGTGCATCCAACTTGCTTGCTCATGAAGACCTAGGGCATTTGAGGAAGCCCATCGTAGGAATATACAAGCCAAGTTCTATAATGAAAAATTCCCACTAGTATGAAAAAGACAACTTATGAGACTCACTATATGAAGAACAAGGTGCTACTTTGAAGCACAATATATGAGACTCACTACATGAAGAACAAGGTGCTACTTTGAAGCACAAGTGTGGAAAAAGAGATAGTAACATTGCCCTTTTTATTTTATTTTTTTTCTTTTCCCCCCTTTTTTCTTTTTCTTTTTCTTTCTTTTTTTGGGCCTTTCTTCTTTTTTTTCTTTTTTTCTTTGGGCAATGCTCTAATAATGATGATCATCACACTTCTATTGATTACAACATAAGAATTACAACTCGAAACTAGAACAAGATATGACTCTATATGAATGCCTCAGGCGGTGTACCAGGACGGTGCAATGAATCAAGAGTGACATGTATGAAAAATAATGCATGGTGGCTTTGCCACAAATACGATGTCAACTACATGATCATGCAATGGCAATATGACAAAAGTAAAGTATGTCATGATGATGATGAGCGGAACGGTGAAAAGTTGCATGGCAATATATCTCGGAATGGCTATGGAAATGCCATAATAGGTAGGTATGGTGGCTGTTTTGAGGAAGATATAAGGAGGTTTATGTGTGTAGAGCGTATCGTATCACGGGGTTTGGATGCACCGGTGAAGTTTGCACCAACTCTCAAGGTGAGAAAGGGCAATGCACGGTACCAAAGAGGCTAGCAAAGGTGGAAAGGTAAAAGTGTGTATAATCCATGGACTCAACATTAGTCAAAAGAACTCATATACTTATTGCAAAAATTTATAAGTCATAAAAAACCAAGTACTACGCGCATGATCCTAGGGGGATAGATTGGTAGGAAAAGACCATCGCTCGTCCCCGACCGCCACTCATAAGGATGCACAAGCCTGGTACACTTCATGTTTCAAATTTGTTACACAACTTTAACCATACGTGCATGCTACGGGACTTGCTAAATTTAACGCAAGCATTCTTTAAATTCATAATCACCCAACTAGCATGACTTTAATATCATTACCTTCATATCTCAAAACAATTATCAAGCATCAAATTGATCATAGCATCCAATTCACTTCCTATGATAGTTTTTATTATACCCAACTTGGATGCCTACCATTCTAGGACCAACTTTATGGTAATAGAAAATACCATGCTGTTCTAAAATACTCTCAAAATAATATAAGTGAAGCATGAGAGACTAGCAATTTCTTTAAAATTAAGACACCACCGTGCTCTAAAAGATATAAGTGAAGCACTAGAGCAAAAACTATCAAGCTCAAAAGATATAAGTGAAACACATAGAGTATTCTAGCAAATTCTAATCAAATAGGCTTCTCCCAAAAGGTGTTTACAGCAAGGATTATTGTGGTAAACTAAAAAGCAAAGACTAATATAATACACGACGCTCCAAGCAAAACACATATCATGTGGCGAATAAAAATATAGCTCCAAGTAAAGTTACCAATGAACGAAGACGAAAGAGGGGATGCCTTCCCGGGGCATCCCCAAGCTTAGGATTTTGGCTATTCTTGAATATCTTGGGGTGCCATGGTCATCCCCAAGCTTAGGCTCTTGCCACTCCTTATTCCATAGTCCATAAAAGCTTTACCCAAAACTTGAAAACTTCACAACACAAAACTCAACAGGAAATCTTATAAGCTCCGTTAGTGAAAGAAAACAAAACCACCACATAAGGTACTGCAATGAACTCATTATTTATTTATTTTGGTGTTAAACCTACTGTATTCCAACTTCTGTATGGTTCATAGACTGAATTACTAGCCATAGATGCATTGAAATAAGCAAACAACACACGAAAAACAGAATCTGTCAAAAACAGAACAGTCTGTAGCAATCTGTAACTAACGCAAACTTCTGGAACTCTAAAAATCCTACCAAAATAGGAAGTCCTGGACAATTTGTCTATTGAACAGAAGAAAAAAGAATCAACGCAAAAGCACGTTCCTGTGATTTAACAAAATTATATTCGTGCGCGCAAAGTTTCTGTTTTTCAGTAGAATCAAATCAACTATCATCATAGGTTATCCTATAGGTTCTACTTGGCACAAACACTAATTAAAAGATAAAAACACATATAAACAGAAGGTAGATGCAATATTTATTACTAAACAGGAGCAAAAACAAAAAAACATAAAGAAAATTGGGTTGCCTCCCAACTAGCGCTATCGTTTAACGCCCCTAGCTAGGCATAAAAGCAAAGATAAATCTAACGAGTGCAATCTTTGGCACTAAATTCATAAGTAGCACGCATGATAGATTCATAAGGTAATTTGACTTTCTTTCTTGGAAAGTGCTCCATGCCTTTCTTTAAAGGAAATTGGAATCTAATATTCCCTTCCTTCATATCAATAATCGCACCAATCGTTCTAAGGAAAGGTCTACCAAGAATAATAGGGCAAGAAAGATTGCAATCTATATCAAGAACGATAAAATCTACAGGCACTAAATTTCTATTTGCAACAATAAGAACATCATTGATCCTTCCTATAGGCTTTTTAATGGTGGAATCCGCAAGGTGCAAATTTAAAGAGCAATCATCAAGATCATGGAAACCTAGAATATCACATAAATTTTTCGGAATCGTGGAGACACTAGCACCCAAATCACACAAAGCAAAACACTCATAATCTTTAATTCTAATCTTTATAGTAGGTTCCCACTCATCATTAGGTTTTCTACGTATAGAAACTTCCAAATTAAGTTTTTCATCATAAGATTGCATCAAAGCATCAACAATATGTTTGGTAAAAGCTTTATTTTGACTATAAGCATGAGGAGAATTAACAAATGATTGCAACAAGGAAATACAACCTTTTAAAGAGAAATTATCATAATCAAATTCCTTGAAATCCGAGATAGTAGGTTCAATATTATTAGAAGTTGAGGATTCTCCAATCTCACTTTTACCAAATTTAACATCAAGATCTAAAGACTCCGAATTTTTGGGACGCCTTCTAGGCAAAGTTGATTCATCATCACTCCCATAATCATCAAAATTCATATTGCAAAACATAGATCTAATCGGAGACGCATCAATAACTTTAAGATCCTCATCATTATTTTCATGTAGTTTTTCTGGTTTAGCGGCCATCTTATTGACTAAGGTGGCTTGCTTATGAGAAATTTTGGCTATAGAATTTTCAAGCCGGGTAATTTGAGCGTTAACACCATAGAATTCTTTATTCATATAATCAAGCTCTTTGTTCATAAAACCCCCAAAACTTTTTTGTTCCTTAAGCTCTTTTCCAAAGAAATTATTATGCTCAAATTGCAAATTCATAAAGCTTCTAATATTCGATTCAATCTCATCCATCCTTGTGAGAAGGTGGTCAGGACCCTTAGGCGCAGTCATAAGGTCAAACAAGCACGCAAAAGAAGGCAAGCAAAAAAGAGAGGAGGAGATTGGGAAAGAGAGGGCGAATAAAACGGCAAGGGTGAAGTGGGGGAGAGGAAAACGAGAGGCAAATGGCAAATAATGTAAATGCGAGGGAGATGGGTTTGTGATGGGTACTTGGTATGTCTTGACTTGAGCGAAGACCTCCCGGCAATGGTGCCAGAAATCCTTCTTGCTACGTCTTGAGCTTGCGTTGGTTTTCCTCGAAGAGGAGAGGGTGATGCAGCAAAGTGTAGCGTAAGTATTTCCCTCAGTTTTGAGAACCAAGGTATCAATCCAGTAGGAGGCTCCTCAAAAGTCCCACGCACCTACACAAACAAACTGAGAACTCACAACCAACGCAATAAAGGGGTTGTCAATCCCTTCACGGCCACTTGCGAAAGTGAGATCTAATAAAGATAGTATGATAAGATAAATATATTTTTGGTATTTTATAAGATAGATGCAAAAAGTAAAGAAGCAAATAAAGGTAGATTGAAAGCAAATATGATAAGAGATAGACCCGGGGGCCATAGGTTTCACTAGTGGCTTCTCTCAAGATAGCATAAGTATTATGGTGGGTGAACAAATTACTATCAAGCAATTGATAGAAAAGCGCATAGTTATGAGATTATCTAGGCATGATCATGTATATAGGCATCATGTCCATAACAAGTAGACGACTCCTGCCTGCATCTACTACTATTACTCCACACATCGACCAACTCCTGCCTGCATCTAGAGTATTAAGTTCATAAGAACAGAGTAACGCATTAAGCAAGATGACATGATGTGGAGGGATAAACACATGCAATATGATATAAACCCCATCTTGTTATCCTCGATGGCAACAATACAATACGTGCCTTGCAACCCTTTCTGTCACTGGGTAAGGACACCGCAAGATTGAAACCAAAGCTAAGCACTTCTCCCATGGCAAGAAAGATTAATCTAGTAGGCCAAAGCAAACTGATAATTCGAAGGGACTTGCAAAGATAACTCAATCATACATAAAAGAATTCAGAGAAGATTCAAATATTATTCATAGATAAACTTGATCATAAACCCACAATTCATCGGATCTCGACAAACACACCGCAGAAAGAGTTTACATCGAATAGATCTCCACAAGAGAGGGGGAGAACATTGTATTGAGATCCAAAAAGAGAGAAGAAGCCATCTAGCTAATAACTATGGACCCATAGGTCTGTGGTAAACTAATTACAACTCATCGGAGGGGCAAGGATGTTGATGCAGAGGCCCTCCGTGGTTGATTCCCCCTCCGGCAGAGTGTCGGCGAAGGCTCCAAGATGGGATCTCGCGTACAGAAGGTTACGGCAGTGGAAATTGTGTTTCGTGGTGCTCCTGGATGTTTTCGAGGTACGTAGGTATATATAGGAGGAAGAAGTACGTCGGTGGCCGCCCGAGGGACCCACGAGACAGGGGCGCGCGCCCTACAAGGGGGCGCGGCCCCCTATCTCGTGGGGCCCTTGGGAGCTTCTTGACTTGCACTCCAAGCTCTCCGGATCAGGTTCGTTCCAAAAATCTCGCTCCCAAAGGTTTCATTCCGTTTGGACTCCGTTTGATATTCCTTTTCTTCGAAATACTAAAATAGGCAAAAAAACAGCAATATGGGCTGGGCCTCTGGTTAGTAGGTTAGTCCCAAAAATGATATAAATGTGTAAGATAAGGCCCATAAACATCCAAAAGGGGTAATATAATAGCATGGAACAATCAAAAATTATAGATACGTTGGAGACGTATCAGCTGTGGCTCATTAGGCGGCTTATTCATACAGCCGTGAATAGATTCATTCAACCCCGCATCCAAGCCGGAGTTATAGTAGGCACATTGATTCGCTGACTGTGTCAAGCAGTGAGCAGCACCACAACCAGCCTCATAGGCCTGACCCACCACGCGCTGGTAATGATGCTCAGGCTTTGGTGGACCAGGGCAGAGCGCGGCGTGAGGCTGAGTTGGCGGCTCAGCAACAATCTCCGGTTTATCAGTCGGCGTCTCTGGAGGCAGGTGTGACCTCCAGAACCCAAGGCGTGCTATGTTTAGTGTCGGCTCTATGTAATGAGTGCTTGCCTAAGGATTTCAAGGGCCCTCGCGAGGTGCCTAATTACACGGTGGATCAACCACCGAAAGCTTCGATCGAGAGTTACGAGATGGCTATGGAGATGCTGGATGTTAGTGATGCTACATGTGCTAAATGCTTCACCGTGATGTTGGATGGGACGGCACATACTTGGCTGAAAGCGTTGCCCGCTAACTCCATTAGATCATGGGCTGAGTTGAAGGCGCGTTTTATTCAAAAATTTAAAGACACATGCAAGCAGCCTATGTCAATTTTAGACTTAAGACTCTTGTGTATAGGGAGAAAGCGAGTCAACAACCAATTGGGTGCACCGGATCTCAGCCATTATCCACTCATCAGACAGTATCAACGTCGGTTCAGCCGTCATAATGTTGGAAAAGAATTGTCGTTTTCTTCCTCTTAAACAGAAGCTGGGGCGACTTAAGCGCAACTTCAATGACATGGGGGAGCTCATGGCGGCTCTCGTCAAATATGTCGACTTTGATAGTACTAAAGACCCTGAGTCTGATGAGGAGAAAGCCGACACAGGGGAAAAGAGTGGCAATGCGAAGGGACAACATAATGTGGCAACTCAAGGTGGCAACGGTAAGCGCAAGGCTGATGGCGGTTTAGACTGTGTGGCTAACACCAATGCGCAGAACAATAATTAGCGTCATAAGGGGAAAACATCAGCGCCCCGGTTTGGAGGGCCGAAGTTCAACCTTGAGGCCATGATGAATCAGCCTTGCCCAAAGCACGGCACCAAAGAGAAGCCGACCAGCCATTTATGGAAGGATTGCTTCATCATGAGGGAGTATAGAAACTCTAATTTTTTCCAGAATAATCATGGCCCGCATGGCGGTTCAGGATCCGGCTCTCATGGTCTCAGCTTTGGAGGTGGCGGTTCAAACTTTGGTTTCTAGCGCCCAGGCAATCAAGATGGTTTTAATCAACAATCTGGCCAAGGGAATCGACAACAGTAGTCTGGTTATCAGAGAAATACAAAGGAGCTGAACAGTGGTCAGTATCATGTATTCACCACAAGTCTGTGCAAATGAGACCATAAAATATCCATAAGCGCGCGGTGAACTCAGTTGAGCCGGCGGTGCCTCGATATTCGAGGTGGTCTGAGCAGCCTATCACATGGAGCCATGAGGATCACCCGCCCCGGGTTGATAATCCGGGTCAATTGGCATTAGTGGTTGCTCCTCAGGTCGGAGGGTGCAAGCTTACAAAGGTACTCATGGATGGGGGCAGTAGTATCAATATCCTTTACTATGACACTTTTCGTCATATGAATTTGACTGACAAAGATCTTAAGACGTCTTCTACTGTTTTCCATGGGGTGGTGCCTGGTAAGTCGGCATATCCGGTGGGTAAGATAACCTTGGAGGTGGCCTTTGGTGATGACCATGATTCTAGAGCTGAAAAATTGACCTTTGAGGTGGTCAAGATCAAAATCCCGTATCATGCTTTGTTCGGGCGGCCGACTTATGCCAAATTTATGGCACAACCTTGTTATGTTTATTTACAGGTTAAAATGCCGGGTCATAAAGGCACCATCACAGTGCATGGTGATAGGAAGATCGCTCTGGATTGCGAAGAAGGTGGTGCTGCATATGCTGAGTCGGCCTGTGCCATAGAGGAGTTGAAGTTTTATAAAGATAACATTGACCCAGTGGATATCATGCCTTTGAAGAAGCCAACTACAGAAAATGACCCCTTGTTGAAGTTTAAGTTGGCAGGCGATACTAAGATGGTTGTTTTTGTTCCTAGCGAGTAGCGACTCATCCAAGCAGTTCAGCATCAGTGCTAATATGGATCCGAAATAGGAAAGTGCGCTCATTGAGTTCATCCGTGAGAACCGGGACATCTTTGCATGGAAACCTTCAGACATGCCAGGTGTACCGAGGGAACTCACTAAGCACACTCTCAATGTTGATCCAAATTTTAAGCGGGTCAAACAATTCCTTCATCGTTTCAATGAAGAGAGGCGTAAGGCCATTGGTGAAGAAGTGGCCCAGCTCTTGGCGGCTGGGTTCATCATTGAGGTTTTTCATCCTGAGTGGTTGGCTAACCCTGTGCCGGTGCTTAAGAAAAACACACTTGGCGTATGTGTGTGGATTATACAGATCTTAATAAGGCCTGTCCGCCTGACCCTTTTGCTCTCCCTCGTATTGATCAGATTATTGATGCTACGGTGGGTTGTGAGCATTTGAGCTTTCTGGATGCTTATTCTGGTTATCATCAGATCAAGATGGCAGTTAAGGACCAGGAGAAGACAACTTTCATCACTCCCTTTGGAGCCTTTTGCTATGTGTCTATGCCTTTCAGGATCAAGAGTGCCCAGGCGTCTTATCAGCCGTGCGTTCAGAATGGCCTCCATGACCAGATTGGACGCAATGTTCACGCCTATGTGGATGATATTGCTGTGAAATCCAGGAAAAAGGAGACTTTGATAGATGATTTGAAAGAGACCTTTGACAATCTCCGGGTCTATAAGATGATGCTTAAACCGACCAAGTGTGTCTTTGGCATGCCAACATGCAAACTATTGGGTTTCTTGGTCCCTGAGAGAGGCATTGAAGCTAACCCCGAGAAAATCAAGGCTATCACTTCTTTGGCTAAGCCAGCGTGTATAAATGATGTCCAGCGCTTGGCGGGTCATATTGCGACCTTGAGACGGTTTATAAACCGTCTAGGTGAAAAGGCCATTCCTCTTTTATCAGATGATGAAGAAGACATATCACTTTGTCTGGAGTGATGGGACCAATGAGGCGTTTGAGGCGCTTAAAAAACAGTTGGCTGAGCCACAGATTCTTGTAGCTCCTGCTGAGAAGGAGCCCTTACTTTTATATGTGGCTGCTAACAACAGAGCTATTAGTGTGGCAGTTGTGGTGGAAAGGAAAGAGTCAGGCAAGGAATATCCGGTTCAGAGGCCAATTTACTATGTCAGTGAAGTGCTCATTGAATCCAAGCAGAGATATCCGCATTGGCAGAAGCTGGTTTATGGCATGTTCATGGCTAGCTGTAAGTTGAAGCAGTATTTCCTTGGTCATCCCATCACTATGGTTAGTTCTGCTCCCCTAGGGGATATTATTCAGAACAGAGAAGCCACAGGTCGGGTAGCCAAGTGGGCTATTGAACTTGGACCTCATGGTTTGCAGTATATGCCCAGGAGGGCTATCAAGTCTCAAGCACTTGTCGGTTTCATCAATGACTGGGAAAAGGTGCCGATGCCTGAGGAAAAGCCGGATAGCATGTATTGGACTATTCACTTTGATGGATCCAAGCAATTGGAAGGCTCGGGGGCTGGACTTATTTTGACTTCCCCACGAGGTGATATTTTGTTATGTTTTGAGGTTGATGTTCCCTTGTACTAACAATGCAGCTGAGTATGAAGCCTTGCTCCAAGGTTTCGGATGGATAAAGAGATGAATCTAAGCTAGGTGAGGTGTTTTGGTGACTCAGACTTAGTGGCTCAGCAAGTTTCAAGAACTTGGGAATTCAAGGATCCACTCATGGCGGCTTATCGCCGAGAGGTTGATACAATTGCTGGTCATTTTAAGAGTTATCAAGTGGAGCAAGTTGACCGCAGGAAAAATGAGGCTGCTGATGCTTTAAGCCGGCTGGGGTCTCAGCGTAAGCTGATGCCCCCTAATGTTTTCCTTGATATTTTGCATAATCCAACAGTTAAATTGCCCACGGAGGAGGATCTTGTAATTCCTGACCCCGGAGGCACAGTTGGTGGTGGCTCTCCATGTTATTCCTGAATGGACTATTCCATATTTGGCTTATATGACCCGGGGTGAGTTACCCAATGATGAAACTTTGTCCAGGTAGATAACCCGGCGGTCTAAGTCAATGATTATTGTCAATGGAGAGTTGCACCGACGCAGTGTCATAGGGGCATTTCAAGGTTGTGTTTTTTCTGAGGAGGGCCGAGAGATTCTACGAGAGATTCATGAAGGAGATTGTGGCCACCATGATGGCTCTAAATCTCTTGTGGCTAGGGCTTTTCGTCATGGGTTCCATTGGCTGACAGCTCATGCTGATGCGGAGGATTTGGTTAGCAAGTGTGATGGTTGTTAGATATTTTCAAGGCGAGCTCATGTGCCGGCTCAAGAATTGAGGATGATTCCTATTACTTGGCCGTTTGCAATCTAGGGTTGGATATGGTTGGACCTTTTAAAATGTCCAAGGACAAAAAGACTCACCTCCTGGTAGCTGTTGACAAGTTTACAAAGTGGGTTGAAGCTGAGCCAATCAGCAAATGTGATGCAGCAACGGCGGTTCAATTCATTAAAAAGGTGATCTTTCGTTTTTGATACCCTCATAGTATCATTACTGATAACGGTACTAATCTGTCTAAGGGTGAAATGAAAGAATTCTGTCAACAAGAACACATTCGTCTTGATGTGTCGTCCGTGGCTCACCCCAATCTAATGGTCAAGCTGAAAGAGCCAATCAACAAATCTTGAGAGGTATCAAGCCCCGGCTTATGGTCTCTCTGCAGAGGACACCGGGTTGTTGGTTGGAAGAGTTGCCCTCAGTGCTATGGAGTATCAATACTACCCCCAACAGATCTACGGGTTACACGCCTTTCTTCATGGTTTATGGGGCAGAGGTGGTTCTCCCCAGTGACATTCGTCACGACTCGCCCCGTGTGGGGGCTTATGTTGAAGTTGATAATGAGAAAGCACATCAGGATGCTCTTGACCTTTTGGATGAGGAGCGTGACCTTGCGGCGGCTCGTTTGGTGATTTACCAGCAAGATCTGCGTTGTTATCACATCCGTCGGGTTAAAACCAGGACCTTTCTAGAAGGAGATTTGGTGCTCCGGCTCATCCAGGATCAAACTGACATGCACAAGCTATCCCCACTGTCGGTGTCAAAACCGGCGGATCTCGGGTAGGGGGTCCCGAACTGTGCGTCTAGGCAGATGGTAACAGGAGACAAGGGACACGATGTTTTTACCCAGGTTCGAGCCCTCCCGATGGTGGTAAAACCCTACTCCTGCTTGATTAATATTGATGATATGGTTAGTACAAGAGTAGATCTACCATGAGATCAGAGAGGCTAAACCCTAGAAGCTAGCCTATGGTATGATTGTTGTTCGTTCTACGGACTAGAACCCTCCAGTTTATATAAGCACCGAAGAGGGTTAGGGTTACATAGAGTCGGTTACAATGGTAGGAGATCTACATATCCATATCGCCAAGCTTGCCTTCCACACCAAGGAAAGTCCCATCTGGACACTGGACGAAGTCTTCAATCTTGTATCTTCATAGTCCAGGAGTCCGGCCAAAGGTGATAGTTCGGCTATCCGGACACCCCCTAATCCAGGACTCCCTCAGTAGCTCCTGAACTAGGCTTCAATGACGATGAGTCCGGCGCGCATATTGTCTTCGGCATTGCAAGGCGGGTTCCTCCTCCGAATACTTCATAGAAGATTATGAACACAAGGATAGTGTCTGGCTCTGCAAAATAAGTTCCACATACCATCATAGAGAGAATAATATTTACACAAATTCAATCTGCTGACGTATTCCGTGGCGTGACATCACACCACGGCCAAGCCTTTATTCGAATCATTTTTGTCCCACCTCAGCGTGTTTAGCGAGGCGGTTTCCTTGGCACATCTTGTCAAAGCATAGATCGTGTCCCCTTATTCCGGGATTCTCATTAATACGGGCGCGGGTCACCCAGTCGTGCTCGTTGGCACGTCTCCTCTATCGAAGGCGAGTCCCGAACGGTCACGGGGAAGGCTCTTGGTATTCAACCTCTTTATAAAGAGACCAAGGCTCCACTCGTTTCTTTCAATCTCAATCGAATCCGCCCCTCGCCTCGAGCTCCAACACCTAAAGCTCCAAATTCAGGCGCTTCGGACTTTCGATGATGTCCGGCTCCGACCTGCAAGGCCGGTGGATGCCTTCCTCCGTTACGGAAGAAGACGTGCTAAAGCTAAGAGATGCCAGGTATCTAACCGGCGAAATTTCGCATAGGCTGCCTGCCCAAGGGCAGGTTGTTCCCACTCCCAAGCCTGGCGAAGGCGTAGTGTTCGCGTCTCACTTTCTTTGGGGGCTAGGCTTCCCGACGGACCCCTTCGTGAGGGGTGTCATGTTTTACTATGGGTTGGAATTTCATGACTTGGATCCGGAGTCCATCCTCCACATCTCATTGTTCATTGTCGTATGCGAAGCCTTCCTCCGCATTACCCCTCACTTCGGATTGTGGCTCAAGACCTTCAAAGTGGAGCCGAAGATGATCAAGGGGAAGCAGGCAGAGTGCGGAGGGGCTGTTATAAGCAAGAATGCTGATGCTCCATGGCCAGAGGGCTCTTTTCAAGAGGAGCTCAGCCTATGGCAACAAGAGTGGTTTTATATCACAGCTCCCAGGGGCACCAAATGGGTGGCGCCACCTGCCTTTCGCTCGGGTCCTCCACCGCGGCTGGCGTCATGGGTCAATAAAGGACTTGACTGGAGGCCGTCCAAGGACGTGCCCTTGTTGCAGGGCCGCATTCAAGACCTCCTAGAGAGAGAGATCACTCTGGTCGTAGTAGCGCAGGTCATGCTGATTCGTCGCACCCTACCCTACAAACGTCGCCCCCTCCGCCTGTGGGAATTTAACCCGGAGGGACCACGATCTCTCCAACATTTTATGGGCGCGACGCCCGTGGAGATGTACAAGCTTTTCTTCGGATCACAAGCGATGTGTCCGGACTTGACCGAGGACGCAGGTCTGAGCTGCAATCGCCCGGATACTCAAGTAAGTAGCCCTGTACCCGGACACGCTATCCCATATTTTTCACGAACTTGCCCTTTAGAAGAGCTGTCCCTTGAACAAGAGTGGATAGCGAAAGCAAAGTTAATCAGGCGTCCGGCCCCCCTCCCCGAGACCACGCCGGATCCTGTGTTAACCAGGATGCTGGAGGTTGCGCCTTCGGAAGAAGGTGAAGGGGGGAACAAGGAAGCTACCGCCTCCGCGAAGGAGGCTGTCAGGAAAGGAGGGATCGAGAATCCCTCCATCCAAGGGAAGAAGAGGACCGCCTCTGAGGACCCGGAGACCATGGTCTCAAAGCGGGGGAAGAAATCTTTGTCAGAGGGTCCTGCGCCAAGAGATGCCTCGGCCGCATTGTGCCCCCAAGGGGATCAGCCCTCCATCGAGCCGTAAGTAAAAAGGGGAGTTCTTTTTTAAAATAAAGGATATCCCTGCCCTATTTCTGATGAAGATAACCGAAATTTTACCTTGCAGTTCGGATCTCAGCCCTTCTCAGCAGAGCTCATCTTCGGGGGATCTTCGTCCGGAGATGATGGAGAGCAAAACGCCTCCCCCTGCTGTACCGTCTTGCGAGGCGGGCGACCCTGAGGTGTCGTTGTGGAGGGTTTCTCCGAGTCCGGCGGGGCCGGAAGGCAGTCGTATGTCCCCTCAAAGCCCTCCGCGTCCGGCCTTCGAAAAAGGCCATCGGACAAGTCCGGCACCACCTGGTGTACGGTCAGAGGAGCTGAAGGATCTGCTCGGGCGAGCGTCTATCTCAGGAGATCACCGTGCGTTAATGGGTACGGGGATTGAAAGGAGTTCATCCGCTGAGAGCGGATTGCACGAAGCGGTCAAAAATTTACTGACAGGTTTTGAGGTACGCAAAATGATGTACCTTCTGACAGTTCCGCATATAAAATGCGCCCTATGTAGATAGTAGCCCCCGAGGCTCGGTGTGTTGTCAAAAAATGACAGCGCGCCGAGGATCATAATCCCAGGTATAATATGTCGCCCTTCCTATGTAGGTGGCGAAGGGTCCGGTGGCTAGCCGGACTGATGAATTTGCCAAACTAAAGCGGCAACTTGACGTGGCGGATGCCGACATCGCGCTTGTCAATAAGCGGCTTGACGAGTCACAAGGTATGCAATTTCTCCACGGACACCTGGTAAGGGAGTTTGATGACCGTGCCTTACAACATGTATGCTTGATGCAGATGGTGCCGCTGCCATGGAGAACCTTCGGGCGGAGCTCGCCCGAGCTAAGGAGCAGGCCAGAAAGAGTGATGCGGCTTCCTTAAAGGCGGCCGAAGAGCTAAAAGCCGAGCAGGCTGCTCACTGCCGAAGCAAGAAGGAAATGACCGAGATGGCCGTGAAGTTGAAGAATGCTGTCGACCGCTGCAAGCTTCTTGAAAAAGAAGATCGAGCGGTACAAGAGGACCTGAAGAAGGCCACTACCGAGTCCAAGGATGCTCCTCTGCGATGAGAGCTATGAAGGAGGAGCTGCGTCAGGCCGGAGATATCGCGGCTGGAAAGCCCTTTCTGCTGCGGAGGAAATTCGTGGATCCTAAATATGCTCAGTTGGACCGGCTGTGGAGTGCGGAGGATGCTTATCTGGACTTGGCGGCAAGTGCCGCTGACGCGGCCGAACACTTTCGAGATCAAAAGGATCACGAAATGGAAAAGGTTTTTTGGTTGCAGTTCCATAATCCAGAGTGCCCACTTCCATTAACCGATCGCTTGGCCGAATGGGCGGAGCTGAATAGGTTATCCGGACTTGCCATGAAGGATGTCGTGAGTCTTTTGTGGCCGAAAAGGCCCGAGCCGAAGAGTTATTTTGGCTTGGTGCAGTAGTTCCTTGGTGCGGTGCCGCATATCAATGCAATGAGGAGGTCGGCATGCATAGAGGGTGCGCGGATGGCTCTTGCCCGTGTCAAGACATATTGGGCGGAGATGAAGGCCACCGATGTTGCATCCCAAGATTCGGACGGAAGCTGAGTACCTGTCGAGCACTATTTTCAGGAAGTTCTGCAGGGCGCTCGTTTAATAGAGACGCAATACTCGAAGGATATTATGTTCGAATAACATGTATTATTGTGGAACAATGTATCGATGGAATATAAAAGCTTTTTATACTTGTGCCTTTAAAGAATTAAAATACCTCCTGTGCGGCCACTAATGTATATGTATATATAACCTGAAAGATGGCAGTCTTCGGCTTCAGCCCGCACGCATATAATGCGGGGGTGTTTGCAAAAGGAGCATTTTCACACTTGATCCAATGTCTTGGTCCTATAAAGGAGGTGGTAGCGCGGCAAACTAGGCAACTAGACTATAATGCTTTATCACTTTCACTTAGCCATAGGAGTTTGACAGTGGGGCTACTATATAGCCCCTAGGGGCACCGCGCTCACCCGAATTCAGGGCGCGTATGTGCCTGACCGTGAAACGGCCCTTCGTCAAGGCGGAGGAATCCTAAAGATTCCGGCGGGTCATCGAGTGGTTGACCAGTCTCACGCTATATCATGACAGTCAATTTTCGGCTTTCTCTACTGAGGTGCTCGCTTGGCCGAACCGGGGCACAATCACAGTAGTTCTCCTGGTGCCGCCTTAGCCGATAGAGCGGAACGTAAGGCAGCAAAACACAGGAGCCAGGCAAACCCAACATTTGACCAAAGACATGATTCGGAGCTGATGCATATAAGGCCTAACTCGAGACGCCGAACACTCCCTAAGGTATTCGGTCTTTATGAAAACGGGCCGAACAATGCCCTTGGTAATAAGCCCCGGGTGTCCAGGTACGCGCAAAATTCTGACGTGGCCCATGCCAAAACGCCAGCCTCCTCCTCGGTTATAGCAAGAAACCAGGGGATGTGTATCAACAAGAGACAGTAAAAAAGGTTTACGCTGGGTCTTAATTTGAAAAGAATCCTTGTCACGGGTCCCTACTGCACGTCTGCGCCCGTGTCTCTGTTGTGCCATATCCTGGACGGGTGTAGCACGGCGTTCATCTGTAAAAGAGAGGAACTTAGTTGAAAAAGATCATGCAAAAATGTACGTTATGTTAAATAAACAAAGTACGATTCAAAAAATGAATAAAATTGAGCTTTATTGTCTCTTGTTGTACATGCGCGGAGCCCCTTGTACAGGGGTATGCGGCTAGTAAGCCCTTGTATGTTTACGCCAGACTCGTCTAGCCGTGTCCGGGGTCTGAACGACCTGTTTAGGTGCTTTGATTGGTGAAGCCGGTTTAGTGTGTGGCTGTCAAGGCAGTCACACAATCTTCTGCGCTCGAGGAACACTCGGTATTTCCCTTCAAGGAGATGATGCCTCGCGGACCGGGCATTTTAAGTGTAAGGGATGCATAATGCGGTATTGCGTTAAAGCGGGCGAAAGCTTCGTGTCCCATTAGTGCTTGGTAGCTACTTGTGAATGGGGCGAGGTGAAAGGTTAACTTTTCGCGGCGGAAGTTGTCGGGTGAGCCGAACACAACTTCTAGCAGTGGAGAGCCCGTACAATGGGCATATGGGCCTAGCATTACCCCTTGAAAGGAAGTGTTGCTATGGCGAATTTTGGTTGGGTCTATCCCCATTTTGCGGATTGTGTCCTGATATAGCAGGTTTAGATCACTGCCGCTGTCCATTAGGACTTGTGTAAATTGGAGTCCTCGATTATCGGATCTAATATCAAGGCAGTCCATCCTGCATTCTGGATACTTCTAGAGTAATCCTGATGGTCGAAGGTGATTGGTTTTAACAACCAGTGGCGGGACTCCTCTGGGATAGGCCGTATGGCGCGTATCTCTATGGGCGCCATTCTGTTTTTCCCTTTTGTGACGTAAAGTGAGTTTACTGTTTTGACTTCTTGTGGGAAATTCTTTTGTTTTCCGGTGCTCTGCTTGTGGGGTTCGTCATCGTCCTCGCTTGGTGTGTCGAGCCCCTTGTGTTCGGCGTTGAGTTTGCCGGACTGCTTGAAGACCCAACAATCTCTATGGGTATGGTTTGCAGGCTTCCCGGGAGTACTGTGGATTTGGCATATCTTGTCCAAGATTTTGTTTAAGTTAGATAGCTCGTCCCTGTTATCCTTAAGGGGTAGTTTTTTTATGATTCTGCCGTGATCTTTTGAATCCGGCGTTGACTGCCGTGCTCTTCGGGTTGTTTCCCTTTGTTCGGCGCTGGTCCTTGCTGCGTCGCGGTTTCCCATTTCCATCCCTGACTTCGGATGTACTTGGGTCACTGGTACTGCATCTTGCCAGCCAGCTATCCTCTCCCGCGCAAAAGCGGGTCATGAGGCTTGTTAATGCGGCCATTGTTCTTGGCTTTTCTTGGCCGAGGTGTCTGGCGAGCCATTCGTCTCGGACGTTGTGTTTGAAAGCTGCTAAGGCTTCGGCGTCCAAACAATCGACTATTTGGTTCTTTTTAGTAAGGAACCTGTTCTAGAATTTTCGGGCTGATTCTCCGGGTTGTTGAGTAATGTGACTTAAATCGTCTGCATCTGGAGGTCGGACATAGGTCCCTTGAAAATTTGCTCGAAAAGCATCCTCGAGCTCTTCCCAACTTCCAATGGTGTTTTCGGGGAGGCTTTTGAGCCAATGCCGGGCTGGCCCTTTGAGCTTGAGGGGTAAGTATTTTATGGCATGGAGGTCATCTCCTCTAGCCATGTGTATGTGGAGGATGTAATCCTCGATCCAGACTCCAGGGTCTGTTGTTCCGTTGTATGCCTCTATGTTTATGGGCTTGAATCCCGCTGGAAATTCATAATCTAGAACCTCATCGGTGAAACATAGGGGGTGTGCGGCACCCCTATATTTAGGTGTACCATAATATTTGGATACTTGACGTGTTGCATTTCTTACTAGAGCTTGCTTTCTTGGCCTGTAGATAGATCTAACTGGGCCATCTTTTTGATGCGAATCTGTGTGCGGATCGCGTGCCGGCTTGTGTGTGGCGCCGTTTGCCGCTCTATGTTTGCCATGGGGTCGTTTATCCGACCAGGTGGTCTCCTTGTTCTTTGATTGCGGGGGCTCTACCGCCTCCTCATCAAATTCGGGCAATAGTTTTTGCTTCGGGTAGCTCTTTGTTTGGCGACTATCGCCGTATTTGTTTGTGGTGTTGAGTACTTTGCTCCATCTGATTCTGAGCGCATCTTTCGCTGTTTTGAGCTTCTGCTTCTACTTTTTCAGGCTACGCGCAGTGGCAACGAGCCTTTTGTGGAGGTTCTTCTGCTCCAGCAACTTGTCCGGCGTGAGATCATCCGGACTGTTATCTTCGCTGGTGACGGGTTGTTTATCCAGATTGTCCTGTTCGGACGGTTGCTCGATAGCATGTTCGTCGCCCACCGGTTCGCCCTGCTCTATGGCTGGGTCTGTATGGCTGCTGTCTTTGTCGAGGCGGGACTTTGAGCGGCGCTTACGTCGCCGTTTTGACTGCTTGTCGAGGGAATGATCCCTCGTGGCATCCCGTTGTTCCTCGTCGTCGCTTCCTTTAGTGTGTCCACCATGTATACATCGTGAGATGAGGTGGCTGTCCAGTACCCTATAGGTGCTGGTTCATGTTTGTCTCCTACATCATCGTCCATACCGTCGATGTCTTCGGAGTCGAAGTCGAGCACGTCGTTTAAACTTTCGACAGTGGCTACGAAGTGGGTGGTGGGTGGGAGTCGAATTTCTTCATCATCCGCATCCCAACCTTGCTGACCATAGTCCGGCCAAGGCTCTCCTGATAAAGAGAGAGACTTTAGTGAATTCAGGATGTCGCCAAAGGGCGAGTGCTGAAAGATGTCCGCGGTGGTGAACTCCATGATCGGCGCCCCATCGGATTTGATTGGCAGGGGCGCGAAAGGTTCGGAGTCCGGAGAGGAGTCCGACACCTTGGAGTCACGAGCTTCACAAAGGACAGGGTTGGTGTTCGGCTCAATCGCCGTAGAGATCGCAGCCCCCAAGGCAGAGTCCAGCCACCCGTCCTCGATCGGCACAATCGGCTTCGAACTAAGGGTCGGAGCGGGCACTGGTGCGGCCCCCAGGGCACTGTTCGGCGGTAGAGCTAGATCATGCCCATCGTGATAGTGCGGCACGCTCGGCTGTGGCTCAAACCCGTCGAAGATCAAGTCTCCGCGGACGTTAGCCGTATAGTTCAAACTTCCAAATCTGACCTGATGGCCAGGGGCGTAGCTTTCAATCTGCTCTAGATGGCCAAGCGAATTGGCCCGCAGTGCAAAGCCGCCGAATACGAAGATCTGTCCGGGGAGAAAAGTCTCACCCTAGACCGCATCGTTGTTGATGATCGGAGGAGCCATCGGGCGTAAAGATGACGACACAGAGGAACTCTCAATGAAAGCACCAATGTCGGTGTCAAAACCGGCGGATCTCGGGTAGGGGGTCCCGAACTGTGCGTCTAGGCGGATGGTAACAGGAGACAAGGGACACGATGTTTTTACCCAGGTTCGGGCCCTCTCGATGGAGGTAAAACCCTACTCATGCTTGATTAATATTGATGATATGGGTAGTACAAGAGTAGATCTACCACGAGATCAGAGAGGCTAAACCCTAGAAGCTAGCCTATGGTATGATTGTTGTTCGTCCTACGGACTAAAACCCTCCGGTTTATATAAGCACCGAAGAGGGTTAGGGTTACACAGAGTCGGTTACAATGGTAGGAGATCTACATATCCGTATCACCAAGCTTGCCTTCCACGCCAAGGAAAGTCCCATCCGGACACGGGACGAAGTCTTCAATCTTGTATCTTCATAGTCCAGGAGTCCGGCCAAAGGTGATAGTTCGGCTATCCGGACACCCCCTAATCCAGGACTCCCTCACCCACCATGGGAAGAGCCCTTTGTGGTCAGCAAAAATCTGAACAACAGGTCATACTACCTTATCGATGTTCGAGACCACAAGGACTCACGCACGTCGGAGGAGGAGACCCGCCGACCATGGAATATTGCTCATCTTCGGCCTTATTACACCTGAGCCATCAGCTCTTGTGATTTACATACTTCTACCAATGTATATATTATGATTAGTATAATAAAGCCGGCATCCCTAATAATTCAAGGCCTTTGTCGTTTCATTTCTGAGAGTCTGAGTCTTTATTGTCCATTCATAAGATCACTTGGGGGCTTCCTGTTCAAATGAATATAGCTATGATTACCCTCTTGATCCAGCTTGTACGACTTGATTGCAAACTACTTGGGGGCTTCCTGCTCATTGAGCATAGCTATGACTACCCTATTGATCCGGCTTGTACGCCTTGATCAAAATATTACTTGGGCGCTCTTTGTTAAATGAATAGAGCTTTGTTGTCCCTTGTAATAGGCTTGGACTCCAGGTGTATTCACCAAAAATCTAGGTTATCCTACCTTTGTATGCTTGCCACTCCGACCAGGTAATCCTAGAATGACTTGCCGTACTCTTGATAGTTAATCTTATAAAGACCTTGAACTTGTCAAAGTTAAAACGACGATTGGTCATGTGAGGCCCGGCTTACAGGTTTGAATTAAGGAGTAACTCAATGGCTGTGTGGCCCTTGAATAACACTTGATATTGAGGCTTGGTAGGCTTTGAATGCCTTGTTTTTCTGGTTTATATTGGATTTGAATCTTTTTTGAGATTTCTGTTTGTACCATATTGATATATGGTTGAAAATTGATTAGGGCCCTTGATTCTTATGATTCATATTTTGAATATATCCGGTGTTTTGCTAACCCGGCCTGGCTTTGGACGTTAAGTCGCCAGTGTGTGATGATAAAGTGCTTGGAGTTCTGCACTAAGCTTTGGGATGTTACCCTTTGCTGCCTATGGCGTTGTAAGCCGGCAGTCTGAATAAATATCACAGGTATGATATTTACCTTGTTATGATTATATGAGATTTTGATAAACCCTCCCTGGTTATGGATAATGTAGTCGCTAGTGGATTTTATGGGGCATTATGACCCGCCTTGGGGTAAACCACCAGGGCACTTGTTCTCTGTTGGTATGCAGGGCTTATGATAGCATGATCAACAAGGTTGACAATGATTATGAGCATAAACAGTGGATCTTCAAATCAGATCGAACGGCTCATAAGTGTTATGCAAATAAACATGCACGATGGCGTGGCAGATCATGGTTTTTCAACTAGCCTATTACAAGGCATCATGTGGCCACAAAAGAATAGTGTTTTGAGACACACAGCATCCAAACGCTGTGGATGGTAAACCGGCTCATGGATCAAGACTCATGGTCTTGGCTGGTCGTTGCTTCCGGGTCATATTGCACCGGTTCATCATCTTCTTCTTCACCGTTGACTAGAAGTCAGAGGTGGCCCAATTGATCCCAGTCAAAGCTTTGAATACAACTTCGTCATCAATAAGTGTTGACGGGTCAATATCAGGGTCAAAGGTGTGCTGACGAATTGGCGGAATAAGGACCTGGGCTTCACGAATCGGCGGTTTCACCTTCTTATTTTCAGCGTCATAAACCGCTTGATAATGGGACAGGTCCATGTCTTCAGCCAGTTTGCTTGCTAATGGGCGCATTCCCCTTGCTATTTCAGCAAAGTCATCAGCACTGAAGGGAGACCCATCTTCTTTTAGGATTGGGCAGCCATTGGCCAAATCTTCTGGATCAAGATCTGCTTGCCACGCCTTTGCCCGGGTTAATGCAGTGAGGGCACCGGCCTTGGCGGCTGATCGCTTCGACACTTTAATTCTCTGCGGCAGCATAGATAGCCTCTCCAGCACTTCCTGGATGAGAAAGGGCGGTGATTTTTTGTGTAAAGCGGCAGAGATGGCTCGTTGAGAGCCAGTGTACAGTTGCTCCACAAGAGTATATGTGGCTTTGAGTTTGACGCGCATATCTTGACCAAGCCTGGAGCTTCTCGGGCCTGCATCAATGACAACGTATTGGTAAACCGGAAAATGATTAGTATAAAATGCTACAGAAAGATTGAAGTACAGTTTTAATTACCAAAGATGGCGGCTTTCATGGTGTTAATTTGACGCTTCAAGCCGGAAAGCTCGTCAGCCATCGGCTTAAGGGCAACCTCCGCTTCCTCGGCTCTTTTCAACAGAGCTGCCTTCTCAGTCTCCCAGCTTGCCTTGTCAGCTTTGAAGTCCCTTTTTAACTTTTCCATCTCTTCCAAGGCGATTGTCTGTTCTGATTTGGCCTTGGAAGTTTCAGACTGTTGAGACTTGATATTTTGCTGAAGATCGACGACTTGAGATTCTTTCACATTCAGCTACGCCTGTAGTATGCAAATGACAGGTGGTATTACAATACTTTTATTTAAAGTCCAAAGCACAATACAAGTATTTCACTTGGCACTTGGGGGCTAAAGCACATTGCTCTTTTTTGAAGACAACTAAATGATGACCCAGCTACACTATTATGACTATAGCCGACTCATGGGGGCTACATACTTGGATTTTGTTGACAATTATGGTGATAAGTCCCGGCTTATCTTGACAGATTAAGCTGGCCCTTGGGGGCTACAGGTGCAAAGTTGCTCACTACTATTTGAAGTCCCGGCTTATCTTGACAGGTTAAGCCGGCCCTTGGGGGCTACACGTGCAAAGTTGCTCACTACTATTCGAAGTCCCGGCTTATCTTTACAGCTTAAGCTAGCCCTTGGGGGCTACTTGTTTTGATCTAGATATCTATAAGGCTATCTAAAGTCTACAATACATTCCATTCTATCATATCCAGTAGACATGGCGGCTGATAGAAGGATATTTATATGAAGAAGACTGTAGCGTTTACCTCAAAACGTTCCTTCATGAGATTGACTAAGCCGGCCTCAAAGTCGCGTCTTGTGTGTAGATGGTTCAGATACCCAAAGTGGATCTCTTGAGCACTATATTGGGCATAGCTTTCCAAATTTACCGACCATTTGCTGAGCGGCGGAGATTTCATCCTTAGCACCATGCTTTGACAAGACAGTGGGGTTGCCCGACACCGTGTAACCAAGTCCAGTAATGACAACATCGTCAACCTTTTCTTTAGTAGGCATGATGGGACTTGGCGGCTTGGTAGTGTCCGGGTCAACATCCATATGAACGATGGTGATGTGATCTTCTGGTGGCAGGTCATCATTGGTGGCCTCAGCAGCTTGGAGGGAAGTTTCTGTTGATTGCTTCTTCGGTTCATTACGGGTTTCAACTGTTTTGGTCACCTTCAACTTGCTAGGCTTTCCCATAGCTCTGAAAATGAAGCACAACACGGGATTAATACGACAATTGAGTACATGATTGAAAGCAGACTTAACATTCTTACCTGGGCACGGTCTTGAAGACTGGGACGTGAGTTCCCGTTGAGTCGCCGGAGGAGGATTGAGATGTTCCTTGGTAATTTGAGTAGGAAGGATTAAGAGGTTGTCAAAAAAGACCCGCCTTGGGATAAGCTAAGTCAGAAATTGGTGAAACCTCTGGACGGCGCTTGCGAGGAGCTGGTGTGTTCGGTAAGCCGGAGGAAAGAATCCCGCCTTCGCTATTCCGGGTCGTGCGGCGAGCTTCATGTTGCTGCTTCTTCAAAATAAAGTTTGGATCCAAATAAGCTAAAGGATGAGAAAACTTACTTTCCAGCCTGCTTGTCGAGTTTTCTGTTTTGGCAGAGGTTCTGAGCCGGAGGAAAGAACAATTACCTCTTCATCATTGGCACGACTGGCCTCCGCATCATCCTGATAATGGTCATTGTCAATGAGATGTACAAAAAAATGAGCCAAGAGAGTCAAGTTCTACCTCTGATTCATCATCATCATCATCGTCCAAGTTAAATAACTCGGAGGGGTTGGTCTTCTTCTTGGCAGGCTTTTTAGGAGCCTTGTTCTTTGTCCGGTTCTTCTTGTTCGGCTTGTCCTGCAGCTTCTTCTTCTAAAATGGAGAATCGGCCTGTGGAAGTCAGACAACTATAAGAGGATAGTTTAAATGAAAATATGATCCAACTAAAAATTATGTGCAAAACTTACAGCTGGCGGCTTTTTGAGAGTGCAGAAAGGATTCAGTCCGGCTTGGCTGCAATCTGCCAAGCTCTCGTTCAATAGAGTCTTGGTCATATCATTGATATCCTCAAGAGTCAATTGAATCTGGCAGTGGTGTTGTGGATCTCTTAAGTCACCGGTGTACTCGCACATTAAGCCAGGGCGGCGGCTTAAGGGAAGAACTCTCCATGCAACCCAGAACCGAACTAGATCGATTCCGGTCAAGCCGTTGGCCATCAAGGCTCGGACCTTTGAAAAAATGAGCATATATTTTTTCCGTTCCGCTGTGCTGATGCGGTCTGGAAGAGGATGCCTGTTGCTAAGTCAGCTGGCACAATAACCCGGTAGAGGGTTTTCCCCTTCTGTAGAAGTGTCTTGGCAATAAAACCAAGTTTGGTTCCAGTCTTTGGGATGACTGGGCAGTCTGGCGGCTGGGAAAGTGGCTTCTTTCTGTCTTTGAATCGAAATGCCACCTAATTCTAGGCTGGGTCCGTCTGTGAACTCAGTCTGCCGGTTCAAGTAATAAAATTCTCTGAATAGTTCTACATTGGGCTCCTGTTGAAGGTACACCTTGCAAAACACTTGAAAGTTACAGGTGTTTGAAACGGAGTTTGGCCCAATATCTTGAGGATGGAGCTGGAAAAAGTGTAGCACGTCGTGGAAGAATTTTGAACCGGGCGGGGTGAACCCCCGGATCATATGATCAGTAAAAACAATTACTTCGCCCTCCTTGGGCTTAGGAGGGTTTTCAGTGCCTGGGACCCTCTAGTGGATGTCATCTTTGCTGGCTAAGACGCCCGTCTATACGAAATCGTTTAAATCCTCTTCGGTGACCCGGGAAGCTACCCAGTTGCATGAAGTGATAGTCTTAGTCATTGTTGAGGATGAAGGTCTGAAAAGAAAATATTGCCGGTTTAAGATTATATTGTTAAGCCGACCATTGAATCAAAGGTAAGAGCTCTAAATAGCCAATGTGTTAAGCCGGAAGACAACACTGAGTTATGCAGATGCGTATGTGGCGGCTTAAAGGGGGACTAATGCTATGTGGTGGGTTACGGTTTATCAGCTAAGCCGCCCAAACAGTTGTCATGTTTCAGATCTTTAAGTGAGGGATTGCTAAGTTGTGGCAAACAGATTTCACACACTAGAGCTACAGTTTTGGATCTACAACTGTCCAGAAAATAGAATAAATTCTAAACCTAAGGCAGTAGCAGTGGAAGAACTACTGTGTTCAGATGAGATTATTTCTATGGAAGATGAACCTTCTTGATTAAAAAGGGATGCTAACGGTTCCCGCATTACTTTGGTAACGGATTCAGATTCAACTACACGATCTAAGGAGGAACAGAGAAGAACGGAGATGAACTCCGATGAACTTGAGCAAACCCTAATGGAGATCTGATACGAGAAAAGAGGAGTACTTACTGGGCCTGCTGGATAGCGAAAGTGCGCCGCGGTGCTCTGGTTCGTTTAGGTCAATGCAGCGGCCGGGGTCGAGGCAGTTGACGAGGTCGACGACAGTGGAGCTCAGGCGCGCGTGGCATTGCGAGAGAGAAGACGAATACGAGGAGGCAAGGGGGGAAATGAAAAGGACCGTTGCCCCTATTTATAAGGCAGTGGATAGATGGCATGCACGGGAATCGAGGAGGCCGAAAATTGGTTATGTGGCGGCATGGATGCCTCGATTTTCGGGAGGTCCATTAAAGATGAAGATATACTGAGATGTTTTGGGACTCATGCGAGATTAATGCGAGATGACGTCATGGCAGGTTAGTACAATTGTGTGAGCTGACGTCATGGCGGGTTACAAGATTTCATAAAGATTAATGATGGAGGATTTTCATAAGTCAAGTACTGAAGATTGATATGAACAAGTTCAAATCAACCTAGGGCCTAATGCTGGAGATATAACTATTAGGTATGACCCACCCAAGAGGGGCTGGGTCATACTATTGGCGACTCAAGGATGAAGATGGCGGGTTATGAAGCAAGCCTATTGAAGGCCCAAGACCCAGAGGCGACTTGAGGCCCAAGAGGATAAACCGCCATATGTGTAACTTGTATTGTAAGCCAAGCTTAGTTTGTCACCGAGCCAGACACATTGTGTATGAGCCGTCTGGGACTCTGTAAGCCATCGGGCATCAACTTGTGTATATAAAGGGGTGACCCGGTGGCGGGTTAAGGCAAGAAAACAACAAGTCGAGAACTAGTTCAAGCGTATACCCTCCCTGGTAATCGAAACCCAAGCAATACAACCTAAACCAGGAGTAGGCTTTTACCTCGTTGAGAGGGGCCGAACTTGGGTAAAACTCTCTGTGTCCTTTGTCCCGTTCAACCCCTTTAAGCTAACCTAGCGGCGATGGCTCCACACCTAAGTCCTCTTGCTAGGGCATCTGCCATGTTAAGTCCACGACAGTACCCACCCTAGTCCTCTTTCAATCGATCTCCGGACCCTGAGATGAAACCAAGAGAGAACGAGTGGGTGCATGTGTGATACCTAAGGCAGACTCAAAATTTTGAACCGGTGATCATAGCATCAGCAAATCATATATAAAGGGTATTCGATGTTCATTTCGCTTTTGAACGTACAATATACTCCCTCCGATCCTTTCTAGGTTACATATAAGTTTTATGTGTAGTCAAAGTATCTCTACTTTGATCAAACTTACAGAAAAAAGTATCAACATTCAACAACGCCCAATCAATATTGTTAGATTCGTACGTACTCCTAGATTTGTATTCAAACAGAGATGGTTTCCGATTTGTTTTCAAACATGTGAACGTGCTCGTTCTCGCACATGCTCTTCCTACTAGGATTTCGCCACGTATAGCCAGTCCAATAGTATCTTTTTTAAGCTCCCTGTCCAATAGTACTAGTGTAGTACTGACAATCCAACATCTGCAGTAGAGTATGCAGTGCTCATAGTACTAGTAGTATACTCTCTCTGTTTCTATTTACTCCGCATAAAACGGAGGGAGTACTAGTAACACTCGGCCGACCTCTCTCTCTGTTTTACTACCTCCTTCCTGGTTTACTAGTCCTCTTTGTAATTTGTGCTAATTTTTTACCCACGATTTAACTGATGGAATGTTAGTGCATGTTAATAAAATTATATCTTTTGATTCGTATTTGAACATAATTTTTAGTGATATAATTTTTTATGACACGCATGAATATTTTGTTAGTTAAATTTATGGTCAAACTTTGGCATAGATTACAATGGAGACCAATAAACCAGGACAGAGGTAGTAGTCGTAGTATAAATGACGCGGGCGGGGGAGGGGGAGGGACGTTGGTTTGATCTCAACTGCGGTCCCACAAGCGAGCAAAAACGCAAGACGAAGCGCGTTCCATTCGGTGAACGACGTGGCGGGTCCAGCGTGCCGGGGTGCAACGCGAATGCGACAAGAGCGATGTACAATAAAAACCGGTTGACCGGTCGTCACCAGAACCACTATTCACACTAGAACCTTCCCTGCTTGGCCTACGCCATCCACTGCCCCAAAAGCACACCTCCTCTCCAGCCCATTCCCCCACCTTTCGATCCCCTAGCCCGCATCAAGCATCCCCTAGTTCGCCGGAAAGCCATGGTGCGCTGCAAGATCACATACTACAAGATGCTAACGCCGGAGCGCCGCGCATAAATCGCGGCGGCGGTCGGTGCCATAGACCTCCGTTCCCAAGCTCGCTTTGCGGCGGGCCAATCCCCGAGTTCTTTGGAGCCAAGCCCTGAGGAGGAGGAAGCCGATCCAATGTTCATGGCTGAGGTCGCGGCGCAGAAGGCCCCCGATGCGTATGAGACGATGGACGTCGACTTCGTGCCAGCGTCCAGGTCCCCCATGGTGCAGGAGGACCAGCGGTTCAACCTGGCGATACTAAAGGAGGACCGAGAGGTGGAGGCTCAACTCGGGGCGGAGCGCGCGGATGCCACTGCCATCGAGGCCCTCCTGCAGGCGGAACCAGATGTTGTGGATGTGAATCGGACAGCGGAGGCTCAACTTGACGCGGAGCGTGCGGATGAGGCTGCCATCGAGGCCCTCCTGCAGGCGGAACCAGATGTCCTGGACTTGAACACGATGGCGGAGGCTCAACTCGGCACGGAGCGCACGGATGCCACTGCCATCGAGGCCCTCCTGCAGGCGGAACCGGACGTCCTGGACTTGAACCGAGTGGTGCTCACATCCATGCAGAGCGCCCGCACGCTTCGCATGAATGAGTAGCTGGTGGCCGAGGACAACCACGGTGCGGAGACAAACGTCGGCAGCTACGTCTGGCTCGCGCCGGCAGCCAAAGACGACGAGGCCGTCTCGTTCCGCGTGCAGTGGTAGTTTTTCTTTATGTTGTTGTTTTTAGGGATCTTTTGCTGTGTAAAAACATATATTTATGTGAGTCGCCTGACTTTCATCATTTGGGTCAGTCGACCATTTCAGGCGGTTGGATGAATATCGTACGTCTCCTAGCCCTTCTTCCTCACCTCTTCTTCTTCCTCAACAGGTGACCGCACGGGCCGTACGGATCTTCCCCAACATGCGGTTGGATAAACATACTGTATGAATGAAAATTATGTGTCAGCGGTAGGATGGTTGAGATTGGTTTGATCACATGCGTTAGCACATGTCAGTGAGGGTGCATTTCCCTTGGTTGGGTTTGCGGCGTGCATGAGCGACTGTGTGAGGTGCGGTGCGACCGCGACAGCTGTGCGCAAGTGTACCTCCTTTTCATTTTGAAAACTTTAGGCAAGCTTGGCAAAAATGTGTGGCGAAGGATGGCAATGCAAGCCCTAGACCCAAACAGGATACAAGTATGTACGTAGGAGTACTACTTGTGTTAAAAAATAAAGGTGGGGTTTTCCTTCGCGGGATCGATACAAATCCTCATTCGACGTGTCAATTAATGCGTATTTTTTTTCTCCTATGCCCAAAGAGCTAATCATCTCACTCCTCATCGCTTGATTAATGCAGCGCCATGCAAACCAACCTTCTCACTTCCGCATGCATGCAAGGGTATATTAATGTCCTTGGTTGCTAGTATGAGGCAAACCCCATAAAATTTGCCTCGATTAGTGTTAGCGGCCTTCTGCAAATTGTAATTTTGATATACTGGCCGTGTGTACAAAAAAATGGAGGTAGCAACTATTTGACTTCCTTCCCCCTTTTTTTTGCGAAATAACTTCCTTCCCCATTGCGGTGACGTCGACGATATCTCGAACGTTGTGGTTTGGCCAAGTGCGTTTGACGGAGAACACCATTGAGGGAGACCACGTTAAGTCATTCGCAAGTACCGCCTGCAACCGATACGACCGCCTTATTTGCATCCAGGAAGTCCGTTTAACCAAAGGACGCGTAAATGTACTAGTACTACACAATAGCGTCGTCCGTCCAGCTTAGTGCGGTAAGGTGGTTTCTCGAAGAAGACGATGGAGAAGCGGAGTCAGCAAAGAGTGAAATGATGGTTGCTTCGTCCATGCTCTGTGATTTGATGCATCACTGCTTTGTGATATGTGATAGAAGGGACATGGGAGTAGACTCTGTCCTCTATACTGTAGATGCGTCCAAGCACACGAGAAAGAGGAGAGAGTTGCATTTTTCTATTCCTTCAATCAATCAACTAGGGAGCTTCGATTCCATCTTTTTGGCTTTGGCAGCACCGTCCACAATGGTTCCCATCGATGCCAAAAGCTATTTTCACATTTGGCTACACATTGTGGCTGCCCTTAACCGTACAACTTGGTTTTGCTCCTGTGTGCTATCTATACAAATCTCAATTATATTGATCTAAAAAATTATAGTATCAAGATTAGTAAAAAGGAGGTGATTTTGCCGCGCGGATGGCGGGGGAGGTTCTTATTTTTAGAGGATGTTGGCCTGGCGGTTTGCTAACATGCGGTCCCACGTGTCAGTGCTTTACCAAGCCGATCCGCATCCCACATGATGCAGAACAATGACAAAAGCAACATGTGGTTAACTTGAAGGAGATGAGGGAGAAGCAGATTCAGCAACGAGTGAAATGATGGTTGCTTCATCCCTCTAACTTATTTTTTTAGCATTATTACTAGCAAGATGCCCGTGCGTTGCACGAAGTTGATGGAAAAGGTAAGCACATCTTATAAATTGTCGGATGGAGTACTAGTTATAGTGACGCATATAATTGCCTCCAAATGTGAGCAAAGGGATCGCACATGTCTGTATTGACTGGAACGAGAATGCAATAGCGCAATAAGAATTAAGGCCACAATGATGCAATCATAGTGGTGGTTACAGGAGGCAAGAAGAAGATGCATCCATCAACGTACGACCTCCTCCTCCCTGACTCAGTGTGCCGGGCCACCGACCGGCGGCTTAGCAGCCGCGACTTTTGTGGCGAGGTCAAGGTGCTTCTCAGCAAAGGCGTCCAATGCTTCCAGCCGGTTGAGCAGGCCAACATCGTAGTGTCCTCACCGGCCTTGTAGATACCTATGTACACGACTAACTCGTACACGTGGATGTGTAGGTCGACGAATTTTTGCAGGGCGAGGCACCTCGCAGCGAGCGCGACCTCCAGGTGGACATTCTTTGTTGCATCGGCGGGCAGTCGCAGGGCCACCAGTGCTTGAAAGAGGTTCCGACCATGGATGCCGATTAGGGTGGCAGGCAATGAGGAGCCCGGGCACGCGGGCTGGAGGAGTACGGCGATGTCGTCCACAAGCTTATTGACGACGGTGAACTTGTTGATGGTGGCAATGATCATCTTGTCCAACTGAGAGTCGTAGCTAGCGTCGACACTGGCCATCCACCAGCCGGTCGACAACACCGTCTGGAGACGATCATCGGCGCCATGCCGCAGGCCGGCATCGTGGACCATTTGGCACAACCGCTGGCCACTCTCGCGCATCACCGCCATGGGTCTGGAGTGAGCACTGTTGCACTTAGTGTAGGTGCTTAGGTGCGTATGATGTGGTAGATGCATTGGAAAGGATGGGCGCCTTTATATGAGTGCAAACTGCGTTGCATTCACATCGTGCTACCTCTTTTCTCGGTCCTCCTCCCATTACTTCTCCCATGCATTCACGATGCTAACTGAAGGAGGATGCACCATTGGCCGTTCAATATTTCGGGAACCGCTACCCTCTCCCTCGTCTGCATTAAAGCCGTATTGGGAACTACACCGCCTGCTGTCAATCGAATAGTACTACACCACCCGCTGCACGCCCGGCTGAACACGCCTCCTCACCTCCATCAAACGCCCCCGTTAAACCCGCATGCAAACCGAGAAATCTTGTATTTTAAGTACTTTGTGGGTTCCACTGTCAGTACAGTGTGTACATGACTTGCAGGCTGGCTACAGATTCGTACAGAAAGTTAAAACGAAACAAATCCATCCTTAATCTTGTATTCTAAGTATTTTGTGGGTTCCACTGTCAGTACAGTAGCGAAAGAAATATATATTAAAAATATATAAAAAACTAAACTTTAGGACAGAATTCGAACTCAGGTCATCGTGTTGCGAGCACCCGGCCCGGACAAGTACAACAGATGTTCGTTGTGACGATGCAAGAGAAATATCACTATAGCAATGAGCCCGTCCGTTGCAACGGATCCAAAGTAGAATAATACATTTTCACAAATTTGAAAGAAAACAGTTTAGTTTTGATATACATATCACTAAAAATATCTTATATTTCACTCCAAATATATTCTTTGGGTTATTTTGATGAGGTAAGGGAGGAATGTGGTTGGTTTCAAGGTACTAAGGAGTTTTGTGTAAACTGGAGCAGAGAAGTGGGAATTGTTGCAAAAAGGCCATAACTTACATCACAACCATTAGATGCAGATCTAATGGTCAGAAATGGCGGCTGGCAGACACACCATCATCACCAACTGAGTCTTTTATAGGAGTAGAGATTACTTCGTCCCTCCAACTTAACTACGGGAAAGGTGCGGCTTTGTGATTTGATGTCTCATTTCTCATTACTAAGCCGACGCCATGACTGGGGTGCTTCACCCCTGCTGCTCTGCACCGTTATATCGGTATGTCACGTGGACCCGGTTGCTTGATGTCCCACATGTCGGCGAAAGGGACTAGAACATTTATGAAAGCGAGCACTCCACTCTTACGAAGGAGGAGTGCACGAAATGGCGTCCCAGTGAACTGTTACTTGTACTGTAGTACTACTATAGTTTTGTTGTTTCGCACGATCCATCGATGAAACTCGATTAAACAGGCAAGGGCGGGAATTTTCCCACGCGGTAGATGATACTAGCCATACATTTAAAAGGCAATTTTAATGTATGCAAACTGAATAATTAAGTAAAAATATGAGATCTAGTAAAACTAAAAACACATATGATTTATTGTATTGCATGGTTGTTAGATGTAACATGCGAGAATGTGTAGATGTACTTTTGGAGGGCCTACAAAAATAAATTGGGTATAAAGTGAATTCAAATATTTGTATTCGTCTTCATAGCATTTGTAACTCATATCTACAGTTTGTATAGTAGACGTGAATGCTTGTTCTCTCTTACAAAACCAGTACAACAATAATGGGATGGCGTGCGCCAATTTAGGCACTGGCACGTTGGCCTACTCGGCTCCACAGAGAGAGCGAGAGAAGAGATAAATACACGTGCGTCAGTGTATTTCAAGCGAAAAGCATAATACGGTCACCGAACTTCAGAATATGCTCATTATGGTCACTATATACGTTTTTTGGTGATTATACAATCACTTGCTCACCGTTCAACATCGGACTGCACTCTATTGACCGGCCAAATAGTTTGCGTGGCACTATGTTGACTAGCTAAATTGACCATGTTCCTTGTGGGTCCCACCTATCTGTTCACATAGGAAAAAGGTCAGATAAACACAAATTTACGCAGGCGCGACAAGACTCTAACCCGTGCATGGGAACCATATGTTTGTGTATGTGTCTGTCAGGGCCTGATGTGTGCGCATGCACATGTAGGTTGAGCACTTGAGCGTGAGAGTGTGTGTTGGTCGTGTGTTGTGTGCATGCATGCATGCATGCGTGTGTGCATGTGAGTATTGCGTGCGTGCGTGGCTGTGTGTGTACATGTGAGTGTTGCATGCGTGCGTGGCTGCGTGTGTTCATGTGAGTGTTGCGTGCATGCAGTTCATGTGCATGCGTGTGTGTGTATAATCACCACACCAGCTCCTGTGTATTAAAACAGATGGCTCAGCATACCAATACAAGGCCACCTTGTCCGCTGTGCCCATGGTCATGACTTCGAATGACCGTCCAATATTTTTTTATCGTATGTTTTCATTCTTATACACGCTGACAGGTGGGCCCAATGGTAGTGATCTAATGTGATGCAACACTAGAGGTGCCACGTCGAGCTAGTCGTGTCTTCAGCAAATACAGAGCTACACGGTGAGCCCGTGACTGTATAATAAACAGAAAACATAAATGGTGACCGTAATGAGTGGATTCTGAACTCCAATGTACGTATTGTGTTTTCTCTTCAAATACAATGATCGTCATTGTATATATCACGAGAGAAAGGTGAAACATGTGTGAATATGCTCGGGGCGTACTTTTAGAGGACCTGGAGATAGTTTGTGTGCGTACGTGAAAGGGGCGTAGAGGGGGTGTATGCGATGGAGAGAGAGACGCTCTTCATTTCTCTTTATTATGAATAACTTCTATATAGTATAAAAATATAAAAATTCACAGTGCGGAATAAATATCATTCGGGGCACCATGCAATGCAAATTAATGTTCATACTCCTCCATATAACTTTGTATGTTGTATATATGTAGAAATTCTAAAATAATTTTTTGGCCACACTTTGTGTGGTTTTATTCAAAAGGAATGTTGTATGGGAAATAAATGTGAAGAGAGGTTTTTTAGATCAACGGGGTATGTGATGTAACATGTGTGAATGTGTAGTTGATGTATTTGGCAAGGCCCAGAGAGGTATGTATTTGTATTAGGTATTCAAGAGAGGAATGGATAGAGGGGCCATCATCGCGGGGGGGGGGGCATGGGAGAGATAGCACGAGAAATGAGAGGTCTAGACAGATAGAGAGATGAATAGGATGTCACGACGAGAGATGCCCTCGAGTGTGTATATGCAAGGGGGAGGGGATAGAGGCACGGGGAGAAAATATTTTGTGTGGTATCTGTGTTGGTATGTGTGGGTGTGAGAAGATAACGAGACCTGGGGGCTTAGGGTGTGTCACCGCGTGAGGTCCGGTGGGTCGAGGTGAGGCCCTTGGCTCGGTTCCGTCCTGCGCCACATTGGTCCGCCCGTGACGCATTTAGGAAGACCCATGGAGGACTAGTCGTACAAGACAAAGATAGCAGAGTCCTGAAGGACTCTGTGTCCACTGACAAAGCCAGCTAGGATTTGTAACCCTAGGTCCTTGGACTAAGGTAACCCCTTATATTTGATATTACTATTCATCCAACCTAACTTGAAGGGGCATCCTAAAGAATGCTATGCTAGAATCATACTTGTCAATTAGGAAGAGAGGTGGATACTATGTGAGGGAGTCCTATACTAGGGGGTGTCCTGACAGCCGGACTATCATCGTCCGCCGGACTCCAAGACTACGAAGATACAAGATTGAAGACTCCGTCCCGTGTCCGGATGGGACTTTCCTTGGCGTGGAAGGCAAGCTTGGCAATACGCATATGTAGATCTCCTACCATTGTAACCGACTCTGTGTAACCCTAGCCCTCTCCGGTGTCTATATAAACCGGAGGGCTTTAGTCCGTAGGACATAAACCTCCATTACAACATTCATACCATAGGCTAACTTCTAGGGTTTAGCCTCCTTGATCTCGTGGTAGATCTACTCTTGTACTACCCATATCATCAATATTAATCAAGCAGGACGTAGGGTTTTACCTCCATCAAGAGGGCCCGAACCTGGATAAAACATCGTGTCCCTTGTCTCCTATTACCATCCGCCTAGACGCACAGTTCGGGACCCCCTACCCGAGATCCGCCGGTTTTGACACCGACATTGGTGCTTTCATTGAGAGTTCCTCTGTGTCGTCACCGATAGGCTCGATGGCTTCTTCAACCAACAACGCCGTCCAGGGTGAGACTTTTCCCCCCGGACAGATCTTCGTATTCGGCGGCTTCGCACTGCGGGCCAACTCACTTGGCCATCTGGAGCAGATCGAAAGCTACGCCCCTGGCCATCAGGTCAGGTTCGGAAGCCTAAACTTTACGGCCGACATCCGCGGGGACTTGATCTTCGACGGACTCGAGCCACAGCCGAGCGTGCCGCGCTGTCACGATGGGCATGATTTAGCTCTGCCGCCGGACAGTGCCTTGGTGGCCACACACGAATCTGCTCCGACCTTCAGTCCGGAGCCGATCGCCCAGATCGGGGACCGGTGGCTGGACACCGCCTCGGGGGCTGCACCTTCCACGGCGATGGGCCCGTGACTCCGAGGTGCCGGACTCCCTGCCGAACTCCGAACCTCCTGCGCCCCTACCAATCGAATCCGATTGGGCACCGATCATGGAGTTCACCGCGGCGGACATCTTTCAGCACTCGCCTTTTGGCGACATCCTAAATTCGCTAAAGCATCTCTCGCTATCCGGAGAGACCTGGTCGGACTACGGCCGGGATGGTTGGGATACGGATGACGAAGAAATTCAGAGCCCACCCACCACCCACTTTGTAGCCACTGTCGACGATCTAACCGACATGCTAGACTACGACTCCGAAGACATCGACGGTATGGACGACGATGCCGGAGATGAACAGGAACCAGTGCCTACAGGGCATTGGAAGACCACCTCGTCATATGACATATACATGGTGGACACCCCAAAAGATGGGGACGGCGAAGAAGCAGCGGAGGCAGATTCCTTAAAGAAATGGCCCAAGCGCCGGCGTCAGCGGTGCCGCTCCAAATCCCGCCACAGCAAGAATGGAGATTCCGGCACAGGAGATAATAACACTCCAGACAGTGCCGAAGACAATCCCCTCCAGCAAGATTCAGCGCAGGAGGATGCAGAAGCAAGCCCTCACGAGAGAGTGGCAGACGAAGAGGTCGAGGATGATAATTATATGCCTCCCTCCGGAGACGAAGCAAGCCTCGGCGACGACGAATTCATCATGCCCGAGGATCCCATCGAACAAAAGCGTTTCAAACGCAGGCTAATGGCCACGGCAAATAGCCTAAAGAAAAAGCAGCAGCAGCTTCAAGCTGATCAAGACCTGCTGGCCGATCGATGGACCGAGGTCCTCGCGGCCGAAGAGTATGAACTCGAACGCCCCTCCAAGAGCTACCCAAACCGCAAGTTGCTCCCCCGATTAGAGGAGGAAGCATACATACCTTCATCACCAGCACACAATACGGCCGACCGACCACCCCGTGGTCGCGACAGAGAGGCATCCAAGACCTCCACCAAGACCGTACCCCGGCATCGCTCCAAGAGTACGAAGCCAAGAGGGAACGCGCCGGACTTGCGAGATATATTGGAGGACAAAGCAAGGCAATCCAGATCCATCTACGGATCACATGGGCGCACCAAGACCCACGACGAATACCGTCGCGCCGGATACAACAACTCCGGCCGGGCCGAACACAGCAGACAACGCTCACTCGAGCTACGTCGTGATATTGCTCAATACAGAGGCGCCGCACACCCGCTATGCTTCACGGATGAAGTAATGGATCATCAAATCCCTGAAGGGTTTAAACCCATAAACATTGAATCCTACGATGGCACAACAGACCCCGCGGTTTGGATTGAAGATTATCTCCTTCACATCCATATGGCCCGCGGCGACGATCTCCACGCCATCAAATACCTCCCACTCCAGCTTAAAGGACCATCTCAGCATTGGCTTAACAGCTTGCCCGCAGAATCAATTGGGTGTTGGGAAGACCTGGAAGCCGCATTCCTCGACAACTTCCAGGGCACATATGTGCGACCACCAGACGCCGATGACCTAAGCCACATAATTCAGCAGCCAGACGAATCGGCCAGACAGTTCTGGACACGGTTCTTGACAAAGAAAAACCAAATCATCGACTGTCCGGATGCAGAGGCCCTCGCAGCCTTCAAACATAACATCCGCGACGAGTGGCTAGCCCGGCACCTAGGACAGGAAAAGCCGAAATCCATGGCAGCCCTCACATCATTAATGACCCGCTTTTGTGCGGGAGAGGATAGCTGGCTAGCTCGCAGCAACAACCTCAGCAAAAATTCTGGCAGTCCGGATACTAAGGACCACAATGGCAGGTCGCGTCGAAGCAAAAATAAACGCCGTATTAACGGCGACGACAAGGAGGATACGGCGGTCAACGCCGGATTCCGAGGCTCCAAACCCGGTCAGCGGAAGAAGCCATTCAAAAGAACCACTCCAGGTCCGTCCAATTTGGACCGAATCCTCGACCGCTTATGCCAGATACATGGCACCCCCGAAAAGCCAGCTAACCACACCAACAGAGACTGTTGGGTATTCAAGCAGGCAGGCAAGTTAATTGCCGAAAACAATGACAAGGGGCTGCATAGCAATGACGAGGAAGAAACCCGGCCGCCGAACAGTAGAGGACAGAAGGGTTTCCCCCCACAAGTGCAGACGGTCAACATGATATACGCAACCCTTATACCCAAGAGGGAGCGGAAGCGTGCACTAAGGGACATATACGCGATGGAGCCAGTCGCCCCGAAGTTCAATCCATGGTCCTCTTGTCCGATCACTTTCGATCGAAGAGACCATCCGACCAGCATCCGCCATGGCGGATTCGCCGCATTGGTTTTAGACCCAATCGTCGATGGATTTCACCTCACGAGAGTCCTGATGGACGACGGCAGTAGCCTGAACCTGCTTTATCAGGATACAATGCGCAAGATGGGCATAGATCCCTCAAGGATTAAACCTACGAAGACGACCTTTAAAGGCTTCATACCAGGTGTTGAAGCCAATTGTACAGGCTCAGTCACACTGGAAGTGGTCTTTGGATCCCCGGACAATTTCCGGAGCGAGGAGTTAATCTTCGACATAGTCCCGTTCTGCAGCGGCTATCACGCTCTGCTCGGACGAACCATGTTTGCAAAGTTCAACGCGGTGCCGCATTATGCATACCTCAAGCTCAAGATGCCAGGCCCTCGTGGAGTCATCACGGTCAATGGAAATACGGAACGCTCCCTCCGAACGGAGGAACATACAGCGGCCCTCGCGGCAGAAGTACAGAGCAGCCTTTTAAGGCAATTTTCGAGTCCGGCCGTTAAACGGCCGGATACGGCCAAACGCGCCCGGAGAAACATCAACCAAGACCACCTGGCATGATCTGAGCACGCGTAGCAATGCGGCCCCGACCCCAGCCCTCGCATGATTGCAAAACCAACCCTCCGCGTACATCATTACGCTCTGGAGATACCATGGGCCTGGGGGGAGGGGCACGACCACAATAGCCCCAGAGTGTGGCTCGACCACACCAGGGGCTCACAAGTGTGTCGCCTTTTATTATTTTCCTTTTTTATACACAGGACTCCGTTCACCAGAAGTTCTGTCCGGCGGCGAACCCGCCGAACTCACGATGCAACAGCCAGGGAGGGAAGAAGGCTGCGACGAACACTCAGGTGGTCTCCATTATGAGCATTAAATTCGATTATATACACCAGTCCGCAGCCCACCCCTGGAGGGGGACATGTTTATTTAGTCCAATCCCTTGCTTACCGCCCTATTTGTATCCTTCCGCACTCATAGCAGAACTCCTCGAATAAATAATGCAGCATATTTTGCCTGTTATTACATTACTTTATATATATACATTCATTAAATGACATCTTGCACCCGTATATTTTGGTACGGCCTAATACACCAGGGGCTTATGTTCCCCGCATTATGGTGTGATAAGTCCGAACACTTTCACAAGTGCGGCACCCCGAACTTATAGCATTATATGAATCGGCTCCGAATCATGTCTTGGGTCAATAGTTGGGTTTGCCCGGCTCCCACGTTTTGGTGCCTTACGTACCGTTCTGTCGGCTAAGGTGGCACTGGGAGAACCACTGCGATTGCGCCCCGGTTGAGCTGGGCGAGCGCCTCAGCGGAGAAAGCTAAAACTGACTGGCATGATAAGGCGAGAGACTGGTCGCTGTTCGAGAGGTCTTTTCGGGTCCCTAAAGACTCATGCCGCTTCGAGCGAAGTACCGGATAATGTCCAATGAAGGCGTGGATAGCGCCCCGAATTCGGTCTTCTGAATACTAGGGGCTTCACCGAAATTTAAAATTATAGAATTCTATGGCTAAGTGAGAGTGTTCAAGCATTATAAGTCCGGTTGCCTTGTTCGTCGTGTTGAGCGCCTCCCTAGATGGACCCAAAAATGGGAACAAGAGTGCTCAAGTTTATCTCGAACACCCTAGCATTCGCGGCTCGGGGGCTGAAGCCAACGACTTGCCATCCCTCAGATTTCATAAACGGTCACAAAGAAGGTAATATTTTAAATTAAACAAGTGTTGCTTAAAGCGCACATGAACAAAGTTTTCAGCGCACAGGATAATACATAGCGAGTTTTACTCAAAAATTACATCTCTGGGGCATTCATCCGCAATATCGTGGGCTCCCTTCAGGATAGTATTATAGTACATTTCGGGCGTACGATACTCCTTGCCCGCTGGCGGCGGGTCAGTAAGAAGCTTCTCCGCATCCAACCTGCCCCAGTGCACCTTTGTGCGGACAAGGGCCCGACGAGCGCCTTCAATACAGGCGGAGCGCTTGATGACCTCCACCCAGGGGCATGCATCCACCAGCCACCGCACGAGGCCGAAATAGCTCCCTGGCATGGCCTGTCCAGGCCACAGCCGGACTATCAGGCCCTTCATGGCTTCCTCGGCCGCCTTGTGGAGCTCGACCAGCTGCTTCAGCTGGTCGCTGGGGGGCACCGGATGGCCGGCCTCAGCATACTGAGACCAGAAGACCTTCTCCGTTGAGCTCCCCTCCTAGCCACGGTAAAATGCGGCGGCATCGGATACACTGCATGGCAGATCTGCAAACGCCCCTGGAGAGCTCCGAATTCGGGTAAGTGTCAGGTAGTTTACATTAACATGCTTGCTTTGCATGAAAAATGCCTTACCCGCCGCTATCTTCTTCACATCTTCAACCTCCTGAAGGGCCTTACGGGCCTCGGCCTTGGCGGACTTAGCACTTTCGAGAGCCGAGGCAAGCTCGGACTCTCGAGTCTTTGAGTCGCGCTCCAAACTCTCATGCTTCTCCATGAGAGCCTGGAGCTCTTGCTGCACTTCCGCCACCCACGCCTCCTGTTTCTCTCGCTCTGCCCGTTCCGCGGCCGCATCGCGTTCGGCCGCGGACACAGCCTCCTTCAGGGTCGCCACCTCGTTAGTGGCCCCTGCAGTACCCACGTTATCCTTGTTATTTTTATCGCAACCTAAATCCTTTTCTGTAAGGTGAATCTTTAAAAGTGGTGTTACTCACCTTCTTTGTCCTCGAGCTGCTTCTTGGCATGGCCGAGCTCTCTCTTGGACCGCTCGAGATCCTGCTTCAATGCACCGACCTCCGCAGTCAGTGCGGCAAAGGTCAGCAGCGCAGCCTGCAAACCCATATTGACATATTTTTTAAGCAACCCTGCGTATATCTTTTTAGATCCTTAGTCCGGTTTTTCTTTTCGAATGCCGAACTGAGCATCAGGGGCTACTGTCTATGCGGTATTACATAATTTTAACTTCTTACCTCAAAGCCTGTTAGAAGGCTGCCGCAGGCTTCGGTCAGCCCGCTCTTGGCGAGCTGGACCTTCTGAATCACCGCACTCATGATAGTGCGGTGTTCTTCCTCGATGGAAGCGCCTTTGAGCGTCTCCAACAAGTTGTCCAGCGCCTCCGGTTGGACGGGCGCCGCCGGTGTCACGGTCTTGCCCTTCTTACGAAGGGGCCGCTTGCCGGACTCTGGAACCACTACGGGTTCCGGCGTAGAGTCCGGCGCAAAGTCCGGGAGGCTGCCTTGCGGCGCCTCCGGAGCCTCCTCCTGATGGGTCCCTTTCCGGGATCCCACCTCGGTGTCCTCGTCGGCGCGAGGGGTGGAGGCAGTCGGGATGGATTCCACATCCGACGCAGCCAACGACCCGCTCGATGAAGCGGGGAGATCATCATCGGCCGGACTGCAGACAGTATGCGGCGTTAGAAGGACACTATGTGACAAAAAGAAATTACAGATCATTCAGGGATCCGGATACTTACGATCTGACCTGAGGCCTGGCCCTCGAAGGCCACTCTTCTTCGCCAACGTTGGTGTTGGCGGAGCTGTCCGGGGGAATAGTTCTTCCTCTCTTGGACCCTTCGGTCTCCCCTGCTGGGGAGGCCTTCCTCTTTCTCTCTCCCCCCTCTGGGAGAGAGTCTTCTTCCTCCTCCTCGTCTTCGGGGGAGGAATCCGCCTCGGAGTCGTCGGACAACTGAAAACAGGAACTCTTTCGAGTGCCCGTGGCCACCTTCTTGGCCTTCTTCTCCGGCACCACGTGCGGTGCCGGAACCAACAGCCCCGCCAGACGGGCATCCACTGGGTCTTCTGGCATGGGAGCCGGGCAGACGAGCTGCTCGGCCTTCTTCATCCATTCCTATCAAAGGAGAAGGGTGATTAAAAAACGCGCTTAGGGTCAAATTATTAACAACAAGTGTCCCGTAAAGGGGTAGAATCACTTACCTCGTCATCTGGACGCTGCGAGTGGAATCCACGATCTTCCATCGCGGATGCGGGGGCTTCGGCGCCCTTAAACAGCACCCTCCAGGCGCCTTCGTACGTTGTGTCGAAGAGCCCGCTCAGCGCCTGATGCTGTTCCGGATTGAACTCCCATAGATTGAATGCCCGTTCTTGGCATGGGAGAATCCGGCAGACGAGCATGACTTGGACCAGGTTAACCAGCCTGAGCTTCTTGTTCACCAGCTTCTAGATACAGGCTTGGAGTCCCATCAGCTCCTTCGAATTACCCCACCGCAAGCCCTTCTCTTTCCAGGAGGTGAGCTGCGTAGGGATGCCAGATCTGAACTCGGGGGCCGCCGCCCACGTGGGTTCACGCGGCTCGGTGATATAGAACCGCCCCGATTACCACCCCTTGACGGAGTCCACGAAGGCCCCTTCAAACCAAAGGACGTTGGGCATCTTGCCCAACATGGCGCCTCCGCACTCCACTTGCGTGCCCTTCACAACCTTCGACTTGACGTTGGAGGTCTTGAGCCACAGGCCGAAGTGGGGCTGGATGCAGAGGAAGGCCTCGCACACGACGATAAACGCCGAGATGTTGAGGATGAAGTTCGGCGCCAGATCGTGGAAATCCAGGCCGTAGTAGAACATGAGCCCCCGGACAAAGGGATGAAGTGGAAAGCCCAGTCCGTGGAGGAAGTGGGGGAGGAAAACGACCCTCTCATGGGACCCGGGGGTGGGGATGAGCTGCCCCTCGTCGGGCAGCCGGTGCGCGACGTCGCCGGAAAGGTATCCGGTGCTGCGCAGCTTGGTGATGTGCTCCTCCTTAACGGTGGAGGCCAACCACTTGCCTCCCGCTCCGGACATGGTCGGAGAAGGTCGAGGCGAGATGCGCGAACTTGGGCGCTGGATCTCGAGTGCGCAGCGATGGACAAGCGAAGGAGAAAGAAGGCGTAGGTGAAAAGGTAAATCCTTATCCCTTATATATAGGCGGACGAAGACTATACGTCCCCACTAGCCCGGTAAAACTCGCTTATCTCCCAAGCGCCACCATCAATGGCGCGGTTGGGTTACCCACGTCCGTATTGATGAGAATCCCGGAATAAGGGGAACACGATCTCTGCTTCGACAAGACGTGCCAAGGAAACCGCTTCGCTAAACGCGCTGAGGTGGTATAATAAAAAACGATTCAAGTAAAGGCTTGGTAGTGGTGTGATGTCATGCCGCAAAAGACGTCAGCAGATTGAACTTGTGTACATTTTATTCTCTCTACGGTGGAATGTGGAATTTATTTTGCAGAGCCGGACACTATCCGGGTGTTCAGAATCTTTTCTGGATTATTCAAAGGAGGAACCCGCCTTGCAATGCCGAACATTATGCGCGCCGGACTCATCGTCATTGAAGCCAGGTTCAGGGGCTACTGAGGGAGTCCTGGACTAGGGGGTGTCCGGACAGCCGGGCTATCATCGTCCGCCGGACTCCAAGACTACAAAGATACAAGATTGAAGACTCCGTCCCGTGTCCGAATGGGACTTTCCTTGGCGTGGAAGGCAAGCTTGGCAATACGGATATGTAGATCTCCTACCATTGTAACCGACTCTGTGTAACCCTAGCCCTCTCTGGTGTCTATATAAACCGGAGGGCTTTAGTCCGTAGGACATAAACCTCCATTACAACATTCATACCATAGGATAGCTTCTAGGGTTTAGCCTCCTTGATCTCGTGGTAGATCTACTCTTGTACTACCCATATCATCAATATTAATCAAGCAGGACGTAGGGTTTTACCTCCATCAAGAGGGCCCGAACCTGGGTAAAACATCGTGTCCCTTGTCTCCTGTTACCATCCGCCTAGATGCACAGTTCGGGACCCCCTACCCGAGATCCGCCGGTTTTGACACCGACACTATGCGTGAGAGACAGGCCTAAAGATAATGTGTGTGCGAGAGACATGTAGGCAAGTCTATGTATATAGAAACTGTTGATGGGGATTGTGCGTGCATATGCTTGTGAGAGGAAGAGTGCTTGTGATAAAGGATAGTGAAAACAGTCATAAATTGTTATGAGAGTGAGGGAGGGTTATATCGAGAGCATGTCTTCGAGAAAACACCTCGGGAGAGAGTGTGTGAGAAACCACCGATGGATATACATCGTGTGCATGTACGTGTGAGAGAGAAAGTCAGCGTGTATGTGAGGAGGGGCCTACGGAGAGTGAAACTACATGTAAAGGACTGATGTACACATTGATTAAAAATATAAATTGTATCCAAATATTAGGATGGGATCATGATATTTGCAATTCGCGTAAGGAACGGTCATTGATCCATCAGACATCTATATTCTATCGAATTTGAGCATGTCTATGTTATTATTCGACATAATTGATCCACAGAGTTATTTGGACTCCAGACAATGCATAGCTTTAGCAATCGAATATAAACGTGAGTATAGTTTATGTTGTGTGTGTAAAGCACATTATACATACAAAAGTTACACAATGAACATTATAAATAGCTAGCTATGAACTAGCATACATTTGATTTCAACTTAAGGTGGTTTTAAAATTCGAATTCAACACGAAGTTCATTCAATTATTTGAATTCAATATCATGGCATTTGTAAATCATACCTAAATTATGGGGGCACCAATCTTTGCTCTACATTTATACATAATAGCATATATAGTCGTGTACAAAATAGATTCAAATTTACCTCCATTCCAAAATAATCGTAGTTATAGGATTTTCAAGTGTCAAAATTTCAAAAAGAAGCACATAATTTAATGAGATTTCCAAACATACAAGGTCAAATTTAATATTGTCTATTTAGGTCAGTCCTCAAAGTTCAAGAGTACTCCCTCCATTTTTATTTAGTCCGCGTTTTAGCTTTGGTGGAAGTCAAGCTTTATAAACTTTGACCAAGTTTATAAAAGTATATTAACATAAGCAATAAAAAATCAATAAAATTAGATTTATTATTGAACGTACTTTCACATCATGTAGATTTGTTATGATAAATGTGTATACTATTTTTTATAAACTGGGTCAAACTTTATGAAAGTTGACTTCAGTCAACTCTAATATCCAGAGTAAATAAAAACGGAGGGAGTACTCTAAAAGTGAATGCTTTTGTTTCAAAATTTCAAACGAAGCGCCAAAAGAGCATCTACTCACCTGAAACCGCGTGAGACCAATGTTTGGTAGAAGGAAATTACTTTTCTAACTCCGACCCGTGAAACCTACTGGCCCGACGTCCAAAGCTCTAAACCGGGGTAGGTTTGTAGCTTCATCTAGATGCCACGCAACCGCCTCCAAAAACATTCATACATAATGGCCGCCTAAACACACATGCGCGCGGCCGAAATCGCCCCCGCCCACTATTTGGGACACCTGGGATTACCATCCTACCCCCGACCCGCAATAGGTCTGAAATTTAGGAGGGGGGCAAAGTTTGTACTTTTCCCAAATTTCATACAAGCACATCCCATCTATTCAAAAAAAAAACCAAAAACAAGTGCGTCCAAAACCAAAACATGGTTCTCCCTTAGCTCCCCCGCCCCCCCGCCCTCGTTCGATTCCCCATTCATACTCCATGGGCGCCAAAACTACCTTCCCACCAGCCGCAAAACCCCGGCGTCCTCTGTCCGCCATCCCATCCCACCCATCAACTGCCGCCCTCCTCCATCACGCTGGAGCCAATACCCCGACGTCGTCGTCCACCGCAACGCCCTCCACGGCTAGTAGTTGAAGCCAAGGCCGAGCTGCATCCAGGATGCCGACGTGCGCCATACCCGAGCCAGTTCAACCACACCATCCTGTGCCTCACCGCTGCTGCTCCAACTTCACCACCGTCCACCGCACCGGAGCTGTTCCCGCTACGCCGTCCTTCGCCACCTTGGATCGGCTTCCGCTACGCTGACAGACGGCCACTGCAACACAATCAACAGTTTGGCCATGGGTTCGTCCAAGGCTCCACCCTCCTCCAAAACATTGGTTCCCCCGGTAAAAACGAGAAAATCACCGCGACATCTGGAGGACACAACACTGTCAACCGGAAATGGTACTCCTCTTCCCTTATTCCTACAAATCTTACGTGTCTGCTTGCACGGTATTCATCCGACAGAAGACACTAGTTGACCGCTTCTTCCTGATACTAGATGTTCCTAGTAACTCGCGATGCACAAGGTTTCTCCTCATATACTATTTCACCTTAGCTAGAGGTTCGCCCCCCTAGATTTCAATTCCTGGTAAGTTGATTCCCAATTAAAGGAAGCATTTCCCAGCGTAACAGGCGCTAGTTTGCCTATTACGCCAGGGAAGCAGTGCCTCGGTGTTTATCTTAGGGGTGTGTGGGGCCTTGGAACTGCGGGCGCCCAATCTGGAGGTCGGCCGGGATTAAAGGGATTGTCGGGGGGCGCTGCCAAGCACGGCGGTGGTGTGAGGTCAAGGGGAGGGCAAGGCGGCGGAGGCAGGGGTCTGGGTCGGTGGTCGCTTGCGGTTCCAGAAAGATCGTCAATAGTGATTGGCGGGAGGTAGACGAAGGCCATCTGGCCGTTCCTTATAGATCGGACGGTTCATAAAAAATCGACTGACCTATTTATTTTAGGTCGACTAATATTTTGATAGGGCCACATGTGGTGGTGTGCTGGAGGAGTAGCTGCATTTCCTAGCCATCCCTGTGCTCATATATTACAGAATCATATGGAGTAGAATCAAATTTTGTTTGCCATGCAATGTTGTAGAGCTATCATATGTCTCCTGTCATTTATTTTTTAGCTACCTGCAATCTGCTACTTTTACAGTGCACTAGTTCTGCACACACTTCACCCATACTCTCACTATTGTGTTTTTATGCATGGGTATTTCAGATTCTGCCTTGACAGAAGCACGAAATAAAAGAGAGAAGTCTCTCCTGCTTTCTTCGCACGTAGGCAAGACATGTGTCAACGCTTTAAAGGTTGGATGTTCAACAGATGGAGACGGTAAACATAGCTCTGGAGTTGATGATCTCGCTCGCCATGAACCACCATCACAGTTGCTTGCTTTAACTTCGCGGTGTCATATGTGGTTCCATGTTGCATATGGTATCTAGCTTGTATTGCTTCCAATTTGGTTAAACTGCATCTGCTTGGCTTACACATTATACCTTTGAATATGACATGCCTTCCTGTTTTTGGTACATATTAGTACATCTGTCTATTAACCATGTTCTTACATCAAACTAATGTTCTTGTGTATCCCTCATCAATCACTTATGATGAGGTGGTTAGGCCAGTGGACTACTACGAGAAAAGATCCTCATTTAAAGAATGTAGCGTCAGACTCCCCACATGATTCTCAAGAAACCACATGGCTAGATGAATATAGTGAATGTAGCTCCGTAGTTGATTACCGCATTTCCCCTACACTAGCATCGCAGGTGCTTGCTCTAACTTGGCAGCGTGATATGTGGTTGCATGTTGCATATGGTGTCTAGATTGTAATTCTTCCAATCTCGTTAAATTGCATGTGCTATTCTGCTTAGTTTATACATTATACCTGTTAATGTGATATGCCTTCCTGTTTTTAGTACATAGTTGTAGGACCTTGAAGTATGTCTAGAGGGGGGGTGATTAGACTACTTGACCAATTAAAAACTTAACCTTTTCCCAATTTTAGAGTTTGGCAGATTTTAGCTACTTTCGGACAAGTCAAGCAATCATCACACTATTCAAGCAAGCATGCAAAGAGTATATAGGCAGCGGAAATTAAAGCATGCAACTTGCAAGAAAGTAAAGGGAAGGGTTTGGAGGATTCAAACGCAATTGGAGACATGGATGTTTTTGGCGTGGTTCCGATAGGTGGTGCTATTGTACATCCACATTGATGGAGACTTCAACCCACGAAGGGTAACGGTTGCGCGAGTCCACGGAGGGCTCCACCCACGAAGGGTCCACGAAGAAGCAACCTTGTCTATCCCACCATGGCCGTCGCCCACGAAGGACTTGCCTCACTAGCGGTAGATCTTCACGAAGTAGGCGATCTCCTTGCCCTTACAAACTTCTTGGTTCAACTCCACAATCTTGTCAGAGGCTCCCAAGTTACACCTAGCCAATCTAGGAGACACCACTCTCCAAGAAGTAACAAATGGTGCGTTGATGATGAACTCCTTGCTCTTGTGCTTCAAATGATAGTCTCCCCAACACTCAACTCTCTCTCATAGGTTTTGGATCTGGTGGAAAGAAGACTTGAGTGGAAAGCAACTTGGGGAAGGCTAGAGATCAAGATTCATATGGTAGGAATGGAATATCTTGGCCTCAACACATGAGTAGGTGGTTCTCTCTCAGAAATGGTAAGTTGGAAGTGTAGGTTTGTTCTGATGGCTCTCTCCACGAATGAAGAGGAGGTGGAGGGGTATATATAGCCTCCACACAAAATCTAACCATTACACACAATTTACCAAACTCGGTGGGACCGATTTAACAGACTCGGTCCGATTTAGTAAACCTAGTGACCGTTAGTGATTTTCGGTGGGACTGACATGCATCTCGGTGAGACCGATTCGGTTAGGGTTAGGGCATAACGTAATCTTGGTAAGACCGATTACACAAACTCGGTGAGACCGATTTGGTAATAAGCTTTCCAGAGAGTTGGTCAGGTAAACTCGGTGGGATCGATTTGCTCTTTTCTGTGAGATCAAAATGTTACAGAAAGGAAACAGAGAGTTTACATTGCAATCTTGGTGGGACCGATCGCTCACTTCGGTTAGACCGAAACGTTACGAAGGGAAACAGAGAGATTACAATCCCATCTCGGTGAGACCGAGATCCCTATCGGTAAGACCGATTTGCTTAGGGTTTGTGGCAGTGGCTATGACTTTTGGAATCGGTGGCGCCGGATAGGAAGAATCGGTGTGACCGACTTTGGCTTTGGGTTTAAGTCATTTGTGGATGTGAGTAAGTAGCTGAGGGTTTTGGAGCATATCACTAAGCACATGAAGTAAGAGGCTCATTAAGCAACACCTCATCCCTCCTTGATAGTATTGGCTTTTCCTATAGACTCAATGTGATCTTGGATCACTAAAATATAAAATGAAGAGTCTTGAGCTTTTGAGCTTGAGCCAATCCTTTGTCCTTAGTATTTTGAGGGATCCACTTTCATCATCCATGCCATGCCATTCCTTGAGCTTTCCTGAAATAATAGTCTTGGAATAGCATTAGCTCAGTGAGCTATATGTTGTTATGAATTACCAAAACCACCTAGGGATAGTTGCACTTTCAATCTCCCCCTTTTTGGTAATTGATGATAACGTATAGATCAAAGCTTCGACAAATGATAATAAGATTGAATAACATCGTTGCTTTGAGAAGTATGTGATAAGCAAGAGCTCCCCCTAAATTTGTGCATAATTTAAGATTTGCTGTGGACTGCAAATGCACAATGAATTAGGCACATGGGTTACTCTTCCATGTCACATACATCTTGGTGGAGCGCTCAAAATAATAAACATTGAATACATGCACTCATCACCAAGCAAAGTGAATGATCACATAGGATAGATAAGATAATATCATCAAACATGCATAAGTGTATCTTATGATCAAACACATGATCATCAATGTCTCACAAGCATAGTATCACAAGCAATCAAAAGCAAACAAGTTTAACCACCAAATCAAAGCAAGAGAGAACAAAAGCAACACACTCTCTCTCTCGAAGCCTATGATCTATACATTTTTCTCCCCCTTTGGCAACAAGTTACCAAAAAGTTCATAGAAAATGCATAGTGCTAGATCGACTCTCAGGCTTGATCTTCTGGTGGTGGTGTCCTGATAACTCCAAGGACGAAAGCTTCAGTTGAAGTAGAGGATGCTGGAGTTGATGCTGGAGCTGGTTGCACTGGAGCTGAAGGGGCTGTAGCTAGTGCAGATGTTGTTGCTCTGGTGTCTGTCACAGGCACTGCAACTGACCTCTAGGCTCTAGGCACTCTGGCAAACACATTTGTGATAGTCTTGCCCTGCCTCTCCTGCATGTCATCCTGGAGCTGCTCCACAACTGACTGAATCTCAGTTACTTTGACATCAAGGTCATGGAATTTGAGTTCCATGATTCTTTCCAAGCTCTCCTGATTCTGAGTGAGGGTGGCCAGTCCCTTCTCAATCCTCAGTGTTGATGCTACTAAGTAACCAAGTTGTTCCTGTTTGTTCTTCAATAAATATTCAGATGCCTCCTTGTCGGTGTCAAAACCGGCGGATCTCGGGTAGGAGGTCCCGAACTGTGCGTCTAGGCAGATGGTAACAGGAGACGAGGGACACGATGTTTTTACCCAGGTTCGGGCCCTCTTGATGGAGGTAAAACCCTACGTCCTGCTTGATTAATATTGATGATATGGGTAGTACAAGAGTGGATCTACCACGAGATCAAGGAGGCTAAACCCTAGAAGCTAGCCTATGGTATGATTGTTGTAATGTATGTTGTCCTACGGACTAAAGCCCTCCGGTTTATATAGACATCAGAGGAGGCTAGGGTTACACAGAGTCGGTTACAATGGTAGGAGATATACATATCCGTATCGCCAAGCTTGCCTTCCACGCCAAGGAAAGTCCCATCCGGACACGGGACGGAGTCTTCAATCTTGTATCTTCGTAGTCTTGGAGTCCAGCGGATAATGATAGTCCGGCTGTCCGGACACCCCCTAGTCCAGGACTCCCTCAGTAGCCCCCGAACCAGGCTTCAATGACGATAAGTCCAGCGTGTTTATAGTCTTCGGCGTTGCAAGGCGGGTTCACCCTTCAAATTCCATGTACCTGCCGAACAGTGTCCGGCTTCATCTTGAATACTGTGTTCCTCGGCTTCTACGCCAAATAATGGCCATCTTCCACGCGTCGCACGAATGCGAAAAGCCAGGGTGTCTTTTGCATTTCACCCCCTAATCGTGCGAGTCGTCCGCCTATAAAAGAGGCAAGAATCCAGATCCAAACCACACCGTCTCCCTCCTGTGAATACTCCATCGAAGCGCCTTTGACCTAGAAATCCATTCCATCATGGATCGTCGACGCGGCTCTTCTTCACGTGCTCCCAGCCCACCGCCGGGGAATTGGAGGGGGTGCTCTATTTCGCACAACGAGCTAGTGAAGCTCCAAACGGGGGGATTTCTCCCTCCGGCCTTCATGGTCCCAGTCCGGGCCGGACTGGTTACTTATCAAGGTGGGAGGCAGGCGGAGGACACTCCAAGCCCCAATAAGGGGGAGCGAGTATGCTTTGTCCCCTATATGATAAGGGGACTCGGATTTCCAATACATTCGTTCCTCCGCGGGCTCCTGAAGTTCTACGGACTCCAGCTCCACCACCTCACGCCCGCCTCTGTCCTGCATATCGCGGGCTACGTAGCTCTTTGTGAGCTATTCCTGGGCATCGAGCCCCATTTTGCATTGTGGAAGAGGCTGTTTTGCCTCGTACCCCGTTCTTACGAGGGGTCTATATATCAAGTGGGCGGTGCCGAAATATGGCGCATCGCCGGAACCGGATACCTATCCGGTACTCCCAAGAGGGCGTCCGAAGACTGGCCCTCGGAGTGGTTTTATATAGGAGACACTCCGCTGCCAGACCCGGTCCGGATCGGCCTCCCGGAGTTTAGTGCTGCTCCCTTGAAGAAACGCCTCAGCTGGCGCCCACGGAGCCCCCGATTGGAGGAAGACAAGAGCGTCCATTACCTGATGGGCCGAATAAGATTAATGGCCCATTCCAGCTTGACCATGATCGGAGTCATGGCGACGTGCATCAAGCGGGGGGTACAGCCATTGCAATACAGAGGCCACCCCATGTGGGATTTCAACGGGGAAGACGATGCCACCCGGCACGGCCGCAAAGGGCCGGATTCAACCGAGGATCTGGTGGAGATCCTGTCCAGCCTGTACAAGGGGGAGAAGGAGGATTTCCTTCGAATGAACCCTTTGAATGGGTTTTCCATGATCAACCCTAGAGGATGGGTAAGTGAATACCTTGAAGGGCTCAACCCATGCTTTCGAAGTTTAAGCTTCTTACATTATGTCTTAGGCGCAGGATCTACGCCGGACTGTGGAGGACATGGTGAGTCCTGCTCCGCAACCCGAGGATCCAGAAGGATCCCTAGATCTGGCCTCCGAAGAGGACCCGGACATCGAGGTGGAGCTGATCGACGGGGTGTTTCACCAGCTCAGCATAGACAATGCTTTGGTCGCCATTACGGCGGACTACCCCGGATTAAGTCCGGCTTCCCAGGTGACCGCGACCGAAGTCCGGACACCATTATCTCTTTCCTGCCCATTTCTAACCTCCGCGAATGATGGTATTTTGCAGGAAGTGCCTTTACGGCAGGAAGCCGAGCCTGGCTGGCCAACAGAGGCCAGTACGGACCAGCAGGCGGAAAAGGAGTGCGGTGCGGGCGGAAACATCGCCGCAAAGGTATAGCTCGTATTTAAATTTTCAGAGAAACGTTCTGAGGAAACGCCTGAGTGCCCATGATTTTTTTAGGAGAGAAAGCACTCGCCAGACTGCAAGCGCAGGAATTACCGATCCGACCAACACCGGCCAGGCTCCAGCGCCCGGCCTGGAGGGGGAGGTAAGCGCAAGACGCGGGCCGGATCCTTCTCCAACGGAGGATACCGACAGACTGTCCGCCACCAAGTCTGAGGTGGAGAGCACCATGAACCATAGGCGCCGCCGGACAGTATTTCGCGAAGCGTGCTTTTCCCCTGAGGCATTGGATGCCTTTAACGCAGGGGACGCGCATCTTCGTGCCGCTCAAAATGGTTTTACCAGAGCCACGGAGCAGTATGTGAAAGACACACGGGTAAGGGAATTTCAATGGTTATATATACCAGTAGCCCCCGAGACTTAAAGTAGTTATGCTAACTGATTTAAGGATCATTTGAAAATGCAGGCACTTACCGAGAAGAACGCCCAGCTGTCTCGGGAGCTGCAAGATTGCAAGGCCCAACTTGAGGCCGCACTTGCTGCCGCAGGAGGAGACGGAAAGACCCCTCCTGGTAACACATTTTTATTAATAAATATAAGCGTTGTGCGGCGTGCGCGCGAGTCTAATAATGACATTGCAGGTACCGCCGGACAAGATCCGGACAGGCAAGCTTTGCTGCGCCAACTAAAGGCCGGCGAGAGTGTGCTGAATAGGGTTCAGCAGGAAAGGAACAAGCTCCAGGATGCCAACGCCAAGCTCGGAGAAGAGCTGAAAGGCGCTCGGGCCGAGCTGTCCGGCTCTGTTAAGGAGAATCAGCAGCTTCGTCGCGGCATTTATAGTAAGTGCTTGAGCGAACTCTTTTGAAAAGAAGAGTTCGGCGAGGAAGGACTTTGACATGATATGTCTTGTAGGTATACTCACGGGTCATCTTGCAGAGGAGATGCCCATATCAACGACTGATCAACTTCCCGAACTTTTGCAGCTACTCGAACGAGTTCGGCAGGCAATGAGCAACGTCGTTCAGGCTTTATGGCCAGCCCTCACCCTACCCGAGGGCCTCGGGGAGCTTGCGGAGAAGCTGCAGGGAGTGCGGCAGCGCTTCCGTTTGTGGAAGATTTTGGCTTGCCGTCAAGGTGCCAGGGAGGCTTGGGCCATGGTGAAGACGCGGTACAAGAAGGCGGATCCCAACCACATGGCTGAAGTTGGACCGGTGGGGCCCGACGGGAAGGAGATCCCTGTGAGTTTAGTATACAGCCAAGTAGAGTTGGCTGCCAAATTTTCCCAACGGGACTGTAAACTAGATAGCCTGTTAGACGGGATTGAGGAGGAATACAATCAGTAAATTTGACAATGTATGTTATCCTGTAAAGTGACATGTGAAATGCCTTCTAGCCGTATTGTAGATCATTTGTCTTTGCCGACCTTTTCGCTTCAACCTCGGGACCCTAGAGTCCGGAGTGTATCTGAATACTTCTTTGGTTAAGAAACAACCGTGGTATGCATGGAGACCAGGCGTAGGGGTCATTAGTGCTTTATCAGACAAGTGCCCAACTAGTTATGTTATATTACATGGTTAGTAAGAAACATCTTCCAGGGAGAATAGTTCCGTTAAGGGTTCCTTTCCCTGGGAGGCATGCCCTAAAGTGCATGTCCGGACTACAAAGAAAGCAGTAAAACATCTGGGGGCAAATAGTTAAATAGGTAAAAAATCATCTTTTAAGTCACCGACCGAATATTCCCTTAAGAACGCTAGCTTTCGGCTTCACCAAGTCTGAGGTACACATCCGGCTGACCCGGCAGTAACAATCGCAGAGGTGCTCCCTTTACCTCCTAGCCGAACAATCGGGAACGTAGGGGTAAGCACAGGAGCCAGGCAACCCAGCTTGGCCAAAACTTAAGTCATATCGATGCATATAATGGCGAGTAAAAGGTACATGTGGAAGCTTGACACATGTGCTGGGTACGAAACCCGTGTAATTGAGCTTCTGTAAAAGAAGCCCCCAGGTAGAATGAGTGCGGATTACACATCATGCGTATGCGAAAAATGCGAAAACAGGCCCGTAAGGGCTCTTAGATAAAAAGTCATAAAAAGAGAAACGAAAGACAGCCGAAGTGTAAAAGTTTGGACTGGGGAAGGGACGAACTCTTAGTCCGGCGCTAGGCATAGAATCGTCGGAGGCGGGCTGCATTCCATGGGTTCGGCTTGAGTCGGTTGTCTGACGCATTTCGTAGACGGTATGCCCCGCCGGTCAGGACTTGATCGATAATGAAAGGGCCCTCCTATTTGGGCTTGAGCTTGTCCTTTTTCTTGTCCGGCAGGCGTAGAACTAGTTCGCCAACGTTGTAAGTCTTGGCCCGTACTTCTCTGCTTTGATATCTTCGGGCCTGCTGCTGATAAAATGCGGAACGAGCCTTCGCGATGTCACGTTCTTCCTCCAATGTGTCCAAGTTGTCCTGCCGATCAAGCTCGGCCTCTCTTTCCTCATACATGCGCACTCGAGGTGAGTCATGAATAATGTCACAGGGCAAGACTGCCTCTGCGCCGTATACCATAAAAAATGGTGTGAATCCGGTAGTACGGTTAGGCGTTGTCCGCAGCCCCCAGAGTACGGAGTCGAGCTCCTCGACCCATTGTGTGTCGGATTTAGTAAGTGACCTCACTAATCTGGGTTTAATGCCGCTCATTATTAGACCATTTGCTCTTTCCACTTAACCGTTGGTTTGAGGGTGATAAACTAAAGCGTAGTCGAGCTTGATGCCCATGTTTTTGCACCATGACTTAACCTCGTCGGCTGTGAAGTTCGTGCCGTTGTCGGTGATGATGCTGTGGGGGACTCCGTAACGGTGTACCACCCCTGAAATAAAGTCTATCACTGGTCCGGACTCTGCCGTTTTGACCGGTTTGGCCTCTATCCATTTGGTGAATTTATCCACCATGACCAATAGGTACCTTTGCTTGTGGGTTCCCCCTTTAAGGGGTCCAACCATGTCAAGCCCCCAGACCGCGAACGGCCAGGTAATGGGTATGGTTTTGAGGGCGGTGGGTGGCATATGGCTCTGATTGGCAAAGAGCTGACAACCAACGCATCGCTGGACCAAGTCCTGCGCGTCTGCCCGGGCTGTCGGCCAATAAAATCCTGTACGGAATGCCTTTCCTACAAGGGCCCGGGCTGCTGCGTGGTGTCCGCCTAGTCCGGCATGAATTTCAGCCAGGAGATTTCGCCCTTCCTCTTCGGAGATACACCTCTGAAGGACTCCGGTGGTACTTTTCTTATAAAGTTCTCCCTCATGGACCTTGTAGGCCTTCGATCGCCGGACTATGCAGCGGGCCTCATTTTGGTCTTCGGGAAGTTCCTGCCTAAGTAAGTAGGCTAGGAAAGGTTCTGTCCACGTGGCGATTACTGCCATTATGACGTGGGCTGAGGGTGTTATGTCATCTGCCGAATCACCGGTTGGTGCGGTTTTCTCCGGTTTGTCACTACCGGGCTCCTCTTCCCATAGTACGGATGGCTTGAAGAGCCGTTCCAGGAAGATATTAGGAGGGACGGCATCACGTTTCGCACCGATGCATGCCAGTACGTCGGCCGCTTGGTTATTATCTCGAGCTATGTGATGGAATTCCAGTCCTTCAAACCGAGCTGACATTTTTAGGACAACGTTGCGATATGCTGCCATTTTCGGATCCTTGGCGTCAAAGTCTCCATTTATTTGGGATATTGCGAGGTTCGAATCCCCGCGCACCTCCAGGCGTTGAATGCCCATGGAGACTGCCATCCGGAGACCATGTAACAGGGCCTCGTATTCGGCTGCGTTGTTGGAGTCCGTGTACATTATTTGAAGTACGTACTGGACTGTATCTCCGGTTGGGGACGTCAGTACGACGCCAGCCCCCAGCCCGGCCAACATTTTGGAGCCGTCGAAATGCATAGTCCAGTTGGAGTATGCGCCGTACTCTTTAGGGAGTTCGGCTTCTGTCCATTCGGCGACGAAGTCAGCCAGAACTTGTGACTTTATGGCTCGCCGAGGTTTGTAAGTTATGTCGAATGGTAAGAGCTCAATGGCCCATTTTGCAATCCTGCCCGTTGCGTCGCGGTTATTTATAATGTCATTGAGTGGTACTTCAGAGGCCACTGTTATCGAACACTCTTGAAAGTAGTGCCGGAGCTTTCGGGACGCCATGAACACCGCATATGCTATCTTCTGATAGTGCGGGTAACGGGATTTGCAGGGGGTTAACACAGTGGATACATAATACACTGGTTTTTGAAGAGGGAATTTATGCCCTTCTGTCGCTCGTTCGACGACGAGGACCGCGCTTACGACTTGATGCGTTGCTGCGATGTATAACAACATTGGTTCGCCCAGAGTGGGCGCAGCCAGGACCGGATTTGTTGCCAATATGGCCTTTATTTCTTCGAGTCCGGCAGTGGCAGCATCCGTCCACTCAAAGTGTTCGGTGCACCTGAGGAGGCGATAGAGGGGCAACGCTTTTTCTCCTAGACGGGAGATAAAGCGGCTTAAGGCTGCCACGCATCCTGTTAATTTTTGTATTTGTTTGAGGTCTTTTGGAATATCCAACTGTGACAAAGCTCGGATTTTAGCCGGATTTGCTTCAACTCCTCTACCGGATACAATGAAGCCCAGCAGCTTTCCGGCTGGTACGCCGAAAACGCATTTTTCCGGATTCAGCTTGATGTCATATGCCCTGAGGTTGTCGAATGTGAGCCTCAAATCGTCTACTAGAGTTTCGATGTGTTTTGTTTTGACGACTACGTCGTCTATGTATGCCTTGACTGTTTTGCCGATCTGGGTGGCCAGACATGTTTGAATCATGCGCTGATATGTTGCGCCGGCATTTTTAAGTCCGAAGGGCATCGTGTTGAAGCAGAATGGTCCATATGGAGTGATGAATGCCATTGCGGCTTGGTCTGCTTCCGCCATCTTGATTTGATGATAGCCAGAGTATGCATCCAGGAAGCACAACGAATCGTGCCCTGCTGTAGCATCAATAATTTGATCGATGCGGGGGAGAGGGAAGGGATCCTTTGGGCAAGCCTTATTGAGGTCTTTAAAATCGACACAGAGGCGCCAGGATTTATCCTTCTTTGGTATCATCACCAGATTTGCTAGCCAGTCCGGATGTTTGATATCTCGAATGAATCCGGCTTCCAATAGTTTGGCTAGCTCTTCTCCCATTGCCTGTCTTTTGGGTTCGGATAATCGTCGAAGAGCCTGTTTGACTGGCTTAAATCCTTTTAGGATGTTTAGGCTGTGTTCTGCCAACCTGCGTGGGATTCTGGGCATGTCCGAAGGATGCCAGGCAAAGATATCCCAATTTTCCCGAAGGAATTCGCGCAGTGCGGCGTCTACTTCGGGGTTCAATTGTGCCCCGATGGAGGCCGTCTTTGTTGGGTCCGTTGGATGGACCTGGAATTTTATTATCTCATCTGCTGGTTTGAAGGAGGTGGACTTGGATCTTTTATCGAGTATCACATCGTCCCTGTTCACCGTAGAGCGCAGCGCGGTGAGTTCTTCTGCTGCTAAGGCTTCGGATAGTGCCTCGAGGGCTAGTGCGGCTATCTTGTTTTCGGCACGGAGTGCTATGTCCGGATCATTAGCGAGAGTGATTATTCCGCTGGGCCCAGGCATTTTGAGCTTCATGTACCCGTAATGAGGTACTTCTTGAAAAATTGTGAATGCCTCTCGTCCTAATATAGCGTGATACCCGCTGTTGAACGGGGCCACCTGGAACGTGACTTCTTCGGATCTGTAATTGTCCGGAGAGCCGAACACTACATCGAGTGTGATTTTTCCGGTGCAGCGTGCTTCCCGACTAGGGATTATTCCTCTAAAGGTTGTGCTGCTTCGCTCAATACGGCTCCAATCGATTTCCATTTTTCGCAGAGTTTCCTCGTAAATGAGGTTTAGTCCGCTGCCGCCATCCATGAGGACTTTTGTCAGTCGAAAACTATCCACTATGGGACTAAGTACCAGTGCGGCTGGAGCTCTGGTTGTTCGGATTTTAGGCTCGTCGCTGGCGTTGAAGGTAATAGATGTGTCGCTCCATGGATTTGCTGTTGCTACTTGGTAGACTTTGGCGAGTTCGCGGATTGTTCGCTTTCGCATATTGTTTGATGCGAAGGTCTCGAAGACTGTTGATACCGTGCTGGTATTGTTGGAGTGGTTTCCCAGAGCTAGAAGCTCTTCGCCACTTTTGGCCACCTGCCGTAATATCCAACATGCTCGAAGGCTATGTGTTGGGACGGCTCCCTCTGTACTATGAAGCTTACAGGGTCCATTTAGCCATCCCTCCAGTACGGTTCCGTTTCCCTTATTGGGTTTTTGTTTTTTCGTTTTTGCATCTGGGGCCTGAGTGTAAGGCGCCCTTTTGCTGCGGACTGGGTTTGAGGCCGGATTATCCCAAAATTGATTTTCGGTTTTTCGGAAGCTCTCCATCGCACAGTACTTTCGTACTATGGATGCCAGATCGGTGAAGCGTGTAATTTTGCGGCGATCAATGGCGTTGAGTATTCCCTTGTCCGTGCAGTTATTGCGGAAGATTGGTATTGCGTTTTCCTCTCGGCAGTCCTTTATCCTGTCCATAACCAGGAGGAATCTGGCCCAGTAGTGATGTACTGTTTCAGCGGGCTCTTGCCGTATTAGAGATAGATCGCATATGTCTGGGCGGGTGGGTGGACTAAAATCCGGATCCCTGCCCATCTTGGGGCTCAAAGGCCGAGGGGTTTCCGAATTCGGAAGTTTGGCTTGCTGAACACAATCCAGCGAGTCCGGGGCGATGCATGATTTTAAGTCCAATGCTCGATCGAAGTCCGTCCCTCCGCGGGAATCCGGCATGGAGGGTTCGGGAATCCGGACATGAATTGTTTTTAACACGGGCAAAGAGTTGCCGTATTGCTCGTCTACCACTGCAATGTGGTGGGTGGCCTGGGGGAGTTAATCTCTCTCAGATCAGTTTTAAGCCCAATCTGGTTGTAGTCCGTAGCGACTCCCAGGGCAGCGATGCGATCCAAGAGCTCATTAACAGACGAGAGCTCTATTGGGTCCAACTGTTCGGCAGCTTTAGGGCTGACGTGAAGATTGCTTCTAACGACTTACGAAGTCATTGTCGAAGCGACGGCCGGACAGGCGGTCATAAGAAAACCACCAAGCCAGATAGTTTGGCCGGCGGTTAAGGCCCCTCCGGCGAAAACACCGTCTTTGAAGACGGGTGGAGGCATCCGCCCTATCGGTGACGACACAGATGAACTCTCAATGAAAGCACCAATGTCGGTGTCAAAACTGGCGGATCTCGGGTAGGGGGTCCCGAACTGTGCGTCTAGGCGGATGGTAACAGGAGACGAGGGACACGATGTTTTTACCCAGGTTCGGACCCTCTTGATGGAGGTAAAACCCTACGTCCTGCTTGATTAATATTGATGATATGGGTAGTACAAGAGTGGATCTACCACGAGATCAAGGAGGCTAAACCCTAGAAGCTAGCCTATGGTATGATTGTTGTAATGTATGTTGTCCTACGGACTAAAGCCCTCCGGTTTATATAGACACCGGAGGAGGCTAGGGTTACACAGAGTCGGTTACAATGGTAGGAGATCTACATATCCGTATCGCCAAGCTTGCCTTCCACGCCAAGGAAAGTCCCATCCGGACACGGGACGGAGTCTTCAATCTTGTATCTTCGTAGTCTTGGAGTCCGGCGGATAATGATAGTCCGGCTGTCCGAACACCCCCTAGTCCAGGACTCCCTCACTCCTCTTGAGTTGGCATCTTGGCAGCCTTCTCCTTCTTTTCCTTCTCCTTCTTCTCTTGAGCTTGAACTGATGTTCGATCATTCTCATTCATGACAACCTCATTGTCCTCACAGTCTGGATAAAGTGGAAAATGTTCCTTATCCAATTGATATTTCCCTGTGCCCATCTTTGAGTTTATCAACTCCTGAATCTGAGGGGCATATCCACAGCTCCTCTTCTGATCTGCTGCAGTCCTGTTAATGATTTCAATCATAAGGCTCATGACTTTGAACTTTTGTGGCACATCAAACACATGCAACATGTTGATGGCATGCCCTCTGATCGTGTTATGGTCACCAGACTTAGGCAACAGAGTGTGCCTCAGAATCCAATTGATAGTTGGCAGCCCTGACAACAGAAAGTGAACTGATCCAAACTTATGTGTCTCAACTGCCTTGTCTGGGATCTCCTTGTACATGTGAGCCATGGAGTTGTGATCCATCTTCTTCTTTGCATAGATATCCAGGTCATCCTCATTTTCCTTTGGGGCATTTATTAGACTTGCCCATTCTTCAACAGTGGATTGGTACCTTGTACCTTCAGACATCCAAACAATTCTTCCATCTGGATAAAAATGTGCTGTGGAGTAGAATTGCATGATAAGTTCATCATTCCAGTGAGTGAGCTTTTGCCCAATAAAATCAGCAACTCCACAAGCAACAAAGCTTTCTTGCACTCCAGGATAGTGCTCTTCATTGTCCTTGATGTAGGTCCAGTCGACCCACCTCATGTCACAAACTATGGGCTTCTTATCCAACAGAATTATCTCATAGAAGTCCTGTTGTTCCTTTGTATGGAACCTGTAATCAACAGCAGTTCTTCTCCTTGAGGCATATGGATCTTCCATCGTCCACAGCCTCAACCCTAAGTCCTTCTTGATCCTCATGTCCTCAGCCACAGGATGGGCATCATTGTGGTCTGGTATCTTGGGCTTGAGCTTCCTTAGGACCTGTCCTTCTTCATCTTTTTCTTCAGCAACATTTGGCACTGGGGCCTTGTTCTTCTCAGCAGCTGGAATACTCCTAGTATTCCTCTTTGGTACTTGCTTGGCCTTGGAGGCAGCTTTGGGTGCTTCCTTGGGCTTAGATGTTGCAGCCCCTGACCTTATAACATCACCCATAAGCTTGGGTGCCTTTGGTGCTAGTGCAGCAACCTCTTCTTCCTCTTCAGAGTCTCTTCTCATAGAGGGCTTTCCAAGAACCTGGGCAGTTGTGGTTCTTGCTCTCTTCTTATTCTTGTGCTGAGCACCTTCATCCTCTGATTCTATGGTGAACTTCATAGTCTCTCTAGTGGGAACTTTCTTGGGTTTGGAAGAAGTAACTTTCTTTTCAGGTGCCTCTTTAGGTTCAGTCTATGCTGGCACTTGAGTGGACCTTCTGGCTTTGGGCATTGGTGTCCTCTTGGCAGGAACTTTCTTGTTGAGGCCCGGCTTTGTATTCTTTGCTGAGCCATATTCCTTCTTGAGCACTACTTTCTTGGAAGTAGCCTCATCTTCTTCAGCTTTGTAGTCCTCATCCTCTGAGTCTGAGGTTCTCTTCCTCCTTTGCCTGGTAGCAGCCTTAGGCAAATTGCTTGGAGTGCTTCTGCTCCCTTCATCTGTACTTGAGGGACTAGTGCCCTCACTCAAGTCCATCTGCTCTTCTAACCTGTTCTGGCTGTCACTCTGGTCTGACATTCTTGCAAAAGCTGACTGCTGACCCTGTGAAGAGCTATAGATGAGATAGAATGGACGAGCATCACAAAATGTAGAGATTTTTGCAAAAGAATGATTCAAAAATTCAGTTTTAGTTTTCCACAGAAAGCATTTCGGATCAACCGATTTTCAAACTCGGTGATACCGAAGCAGTTTTGGAACCTAAACTGATGATCTCGGTTGGACCGAGTCACAGTTTGGTGGCACCGAGACTGCTAGGGTTTCACAGAATCCTAAAATTGGTCGTACCGATTAGCAATTCTCGGTCAGACCGAGAGTCACTAGTGCAATGGCATATGTCGAATCGGTGAGACCAAGTTTTTCAACTCGGTGGGTCCGAGATGGTTTCGGCGGAAACCTAAACCTAAAATTTTGAATCCCATCTAATCTATGAACTATATTGAGTGGATAGGATTGTCTCAATCGTGGCAAGAATCAATAAGAACACAATATGCTAGGAATCAGACGAGGATAGCACAATGATCGAGTCCATACCCTAGCTTGGCGGTGAACTCGCTACGACGACAACGGCGGGGGCGAAATCTGTTGACGGCGGCGGAGACCAGCTACTGGAGGTGGCTGGCGACGAGGAGACGATCCGGAGACCTTCGAAGGCAGAGCGAGCTATTGCGCGGGCGAAGGGGTTCAGAGAAATTTCCAAAATTTTGCCCGTGACTATATATAGCCCGACCCTGTCGGTGTGACCGAGTGGAACAACTCGGTGGCACCGAGATGCATAACTGTGTACAGTTACAGCAAATCGGTGTGACCAAAAAGTTCAAATCGGTTGCACCGAGATTGAAAACTCAGATCAACTTAATGATCTCGGTAGGACCGAAATGGAGGAATCGGTCAGACTGAGAATCACAAAGAGGTTTTGGAAGTTTAAGTCTATGACGAATCGGGGACTTCGAGTGCTCCTCACACAGAGTGGTTCAAATCTAACTTGATCAAATTTTGTGATGTAGCATGAATAGAGTTTGAGACGAGAAAAACATAGATAGCTAGAGAAAGTTCTTAGGCATTCTTGTCCATCCACTTGGCAAAAAGAAAAAACCAAACAATCAAAACAACAAGTGGATGTCCTTGAATGAGTAAAATATGCACCAACATGCTCACACAATAAGATGGCAAATGAAATATGTGGCAAAGCATGCACAACCAATACTAGCATCTATCAAACAATTGGCGATGACTAGGTCATCTATATATGAGTATATTGACTTAGGATTCAAATGAGAACATTTGATCATAGGTCATACTCATCGTTTAAGCTCAAGTGGGGTTACCACTTTTACATAATGCATTGATGTGTTCACACCATTAGAGTTGCTTTGACTCAATTCTTAGAGTTAAGCTCCCCCTAGATGTGAGATCCCCCCTTAGAGGGATGAACTAACCTTGGGTTTTGTCGATGATGACTTCATGTAGGTGTTGAAGATGTGGATGCTCAATGTTGATGTAGATCATTTGGAGCAATCCTTTGGAGTGAGTTGCACTTTCAACTTACCTACATGGGTTAGTCCCACAAGGAACAAACAAGAATATCCATAGACATAGAGTGATGCACACACAAGATGATGTCCATGAAATCATTAGGTTACCTTGTCCCTTGCCTTACCAACATGAGGGTTTGTGCCTCCTTGAACTAGTGCAAGATGTGGAAGTTGATTGCACTTGTTCTTGCCATAATGATATGAGTGAAGAATGTTGGCGGAGTCACTCTCAAGAACTCTCTAGTTCTTCTTTTTCGGGATCCACATCATCTTGATGGGAATCCTTGGAGTTGTAGTTGTACTTGATGAAGTAGAACTTGACGTAGTCTTGGGAACCCACTTGAACGAGGCTTTAGGTGCTTCTTCAAATGCATCAATCTCTTCTTGAAGCTTGTCCTTGCCTTTGTTCTTGTGGTCTTGTGGTGGAAGATCATCTTGAGCTTGTGTTCCCTTGAAGGAAGTAGGATCATACTTCTCTTGTTGAGGAACAAACTTCCTCTTGGGGTATTGATCTTCTTCCCACTCAACTCCATTGGCATTGAACTTTCGTTCAAAACCAACACCTTGATTCTTCCGGTGCCTTCCTTGCTTGTGTACAATTTCCTCGAATTGCTTACACCCGACAAGGCTCTTGTAAACACCTTTCTCTATAATTCCCTTCAATAAGCTATTTTCTTGCTCAAGTGTAACTTGGCTAAGAGAATCATTAGTGGAATCAAGAGAACTACTAGAAGCAACAATATTAGATTTGACATTATTATTGTTACTACTAGAGGAAGTATCTTTCTTGTACTTGTTACTAGACTTGACTTGAGGCATGTAAGTAGATAAGAGTAAATGCTTGGCAATGTAAGAAGAACTTTTCTTGTGGAGATCATCATTGATTGCTTTTAAGAACTCATGCTCTTGCTCAAGATTGAGCTTTTCAAAGCGTAACTTCTCATGAGCCCTTAAAAGTTCTCGATGATCTTCGAAGATAGTTTCATGGGCTAACTTAAGAGTGTTTAGTTCTTTAGTTAGAAGCTCAATCCTCTCCTTATCATTGTCATTCGTTTTATCTCGATTAGCATGATTAATTGACGTTTCATCATAGTATTCATCACTAGAGTTGTCAACAAATAAATCATCATCCACAAGCAAGTCATCTTCATCACTATTGAAATCAACATACCCAGGATGTGTTACCTTTGGAACTTTGGCCATGAAGCATCTTCCAATTCCTTCATTTGGTGAATCAAATATGTCATAGGAGTTGGTTGACACAAGTGCTAGACCGGCAACACCTTCATCTTGAGTATATTCGGAGTCGGAGTAATAGCTTCTCTCGGAGTGATTGTCGGAGTCGGAGCCGGATACCCATTCACCAACATGAGCTTGATGTCTTCGTTTTGTGTAGCTCCTTGATGACTTGTCCTTCCTTTCCGAATCCTTGCTTCTCCGTGAGGGTCTTCGTTCATAACGATCATCTCTACTCCTCCTCTCTCTTGGTGGTGATTCTTCTCTTTTGCTTCTTCTTCTTGGAGAATCTTCTCTTCTTTTGTAGGGTGTCGTACACTCATTAGAATAGTGTCCGGGTCTCCCACAATTGTAGCAATTGCGCTCTCGACTAGAAGATCTTTTGTCATTGTAAGACCTTGACTTGGAGCTTCTTTCTTTGCTTCTACTCTTGTAGAATTTGTTGAAGTTCTTCACCATTAAGCTCAATTCTTCATTGAAGGTTTGTTTCTCACTTGATGATGTGGGGGCTTCACTTGAGGCTTTGTCAGCACCACTTGACTTGTTGTGAAGTTCCTCCTTATCCTTGAGTGACATCTCATGAGCAACAATTCTTCCAATGACCTCCTTTGGCTTGAGATCTTTATAGTTTGGCATCATTTGAATCAATGTGCACATGGTATCATACTTTCCATCCAATGCTCTTAGGATCTTCTTGATGATGAATTTGTCGGTCATCTCTTCACTCCCTAAGCCGGCAATCTCATTTGTGATAAGAGCAAGCCTAGAGTACATTTCAGCGACACCTTCACCATCCTTCATTTTGAACTTGTCAAGCTGACTTTGGAGCACATCCAACTTGGATTCCTTGACGGATTCAGTACCTTCATGCATATCAATCAAAGTATCCCAAATTTCCTTTGCATTCTCAAGACGGCTGATTTTGTTGAATTCTTCGGGGCACAATCCTTTGAAGATGATATCACAAGCTTGAGCGTTGTATTGCAGCATCTTCAATTCTTCCGCATTAGCTTCACGGTTCGGTTCTCTCCCATCGAAAAATTCACCTTGCAAGCCAATACAAATAATTGCCCAAACGGGGGGGTTATGTCCGAGAATATGCATTTTCATCTTATGCTTCCAACTAGCAAAATTAGTACCATCAAAGTAAGGACCTTTACGGTGATAATTTCCCTCGCTAGACGCCATACTCTCCTAGGTTGTGAAACCAAGGCTATGACCACCAAAAGCTATGGAAATCAAAGCAAATAGAGATCAAAGCTCTGATACCACTTGTAGGACCTTGAAGTATGTCTAGAGGGGGGTGATTAGACTACTTGACCAATTAAAAACTTAACCTTTTCCCAATTTTAGAGTTTGGCAGATTTTAGCTACTTTAGGACAAGTCAAGCAATCATCACACTATTCAAGCAAGCATGCAAAGAGTATATAGGCAGCGGAAATTAAAGCATGCAACTTGCAAGAAAGTAAAGGGAAGGGTTTGGAGGATTCAAACGCAATTGGAGACACGGATGTTTTTGGCGTGGTTCCGATAGGTGGTGCTATCGTACATCCACGTTGATGGAGAAATCAACCCATGAAGGGTAACGGTTGCATGAGTCCACGGAGGGCTCCACCCACGAAGGGTCCACGAAGAAGCAACCTTGTCTATCCCACCATGGCCGTCGCCCACGAAGGACTTGCCTCACTAGTGGTAGATCTTCACGAAGTAGGCGATCTCCTTGCCCTTACAAACTTCTTGGTTCAACTACACAATCTTGTCGGAGGCTCCCAAGTGACACCTAGCCAATCTAGGAGGCACCACTCTCCAAGAAGTAACAAATGGTGCGTTGATGATGAACTCCTTGCTCTTGTGCTTCAAATGATAGTCTCCCCAACACTCAACTCTCTCTCATATGTTTTGGATCTGGTGGAAAGAAGATTTGAGTGGAAAGCAACTTGGGGAAGGCTAGAGATCAAGATTCATATGGTAGGAATGGAATATCTTGGCCTCAACACATGAGTAGGTGGTTCTCTCTCAGAAATGGTAAGTTGGAAGTGTAGGTTTGTTCTGATGGCTCTCTCCACGAATGAAGAGGAGGTGGAGGGGTATATATAGCCTCCACACAAAATCTAACCATTACACACAATTTACCAAACTCGGTGGGACCGATTTAACAGACTCGGTCGGACCGATTTAGTAAACCTAGTGACCGTTAGTGATTTTCGGTGGGACTGACATGCATCTCGGTGAGACCGATTCGGTTAGGGTTAGGGCATAACGTAATCTCGGTAAGACCGATTACACAAACTCGGTGAGACCTATTTGGTAATAAGCTTTCCAGAGAGTTGGTCCGGTAAACTCGGTGGGACCGATTTGCTCTTTTCCGTGAGACCGAAATGTTACAAAAAGGAAACAGAGAGTTTACATTGCAATCTCGGTGGGTCCGATCGCTCACTTCGGTTAGACCGAAACGTTACGAAGGGAAATAGAGAGATTACAATCCCATCTCGGTGAGACCGAGATCCCTATCGGTAAGACCGATTTGCTTAGGGTTTGTGGTAGTGGCTATGACTTTTGGAATCGGTGGCGCCGGATAGGAAGAATTGGTGTGACCGATTTTGGCTTTGGGTTTAAGTCATTTGTGGATGTGAGTAAGTAGCTGAGGGTTTTGGAGCATATCACTAAGCACATGAAGCAAGAGGCTCATTAAGAAACACCTCATCCCTCCTTGATAGTATTGGCTTTTCTTATAGACTCAATGTGATCTTGGATCACTAAAATATAAAATGAAGAGTCTTGAGCTTTTGAGCTTGAGCCAATCCTTTGTCCTTAGTATTTTGAGGGATCCACTTTCATCATCCATGCCATGCCATTCATTGAGCTTTCCTGAAATAATAGTCTTGGAATAGCATTAGCTCAATGAGCTATATGTTGTTATGAATTACCAAAACCACCTAGGGACAGTTGCACTTTCAATAGTACATCTGTCTATTAAGCATGTCCTTACATAAAACTATTGTTTATTTTGTATCCTTCGTTAATCAACATGACGAGATGCCTTCAGTATATGCAGTGCGATATTGCATCATTCATATGATTTATAGCATGCGCTGCTTCTAATTTCTTGAAATGCCATTTATGATGGGACGCTTTTAACTTGGAAGAGTCATATTGGTTGCATCTTTCATGTGGTGTCTAGCTTGCATTGCTTCTTATTTGTAGAAATGGCTTCTGCTTAGTTTACACAAACAATTGTGAATATGCCGTGCCGTCCTGTTTTTCGTACATTATTCCATCCTGGTATCATGTGTTTACCTTACCTCAAAGTAGTGATTGTCAGTATCATGCATGAATGAGTTCTGAAGAGTGAACTTTATTGCTTTTTCTTGTCGGTTTTACTTGACAATTCAAAATCAATAAAGTGGAAGGAAATTAGCAAGGCGGTGGATAAAGGCGCTCCTTCCAAACAGAGGGCCTCTACAGATTCTACTCCACCACCCCCCAAGAAGATTTGGAAGACAACACATGCATAGACACTCAACCTTGATGATGAGCACGTCTCCCCTAGTGCACCATCACAGGTGCTCCCTCTAACATGACACTGTTATATGTGGTTGCATGTTATGTATGATGTCTAGCTTGTATTGCTTCTAATTTTGTTGAATTCCATCTGCTTACTTTACACATTATACTAGTGAATCAGACACATGTTCTTGTTTCTAAAACATACAATATCTGTCTATCACACCATGTTCTTACATCAAAGCACTACTGTTGTGTAACCTGCAACAATCACATCTCATAAGACACGTTTGACATAAGACGAGTTGGCAAGATCAGATGAACCTTGTGAGCTTCAACATCTAGAAGGTAGTTGCTGGAGTCAAGTTACAGTTGCATGCTTCTTTATATGTAGTCTCACAGTTTGCTAATGATACGTCTCCAATGTATCTATAATTTATGAAGTATTCATGCTGTTTTATTACCATTCTTGGATGTTTTACAATCATTTTATAGCAACTTTATATCATTTTTTGGGACTAACCTATTGACCCAGTGCCCAGTGCCAGTTGCTGTTTTTTGCTTGTTTTTTACATCACAGGAAATCAATATCAAACGGAGTCCAAATGCAACGAAACTCCTGGAGGATTTTTTTGGGCCAAAAGAGAGCCAGTGGGCCAAGGAAGCACCTGGGGGCTGCTCGAGGGGAGCGGCACCCACCAGGGCGTGCCAGGAGGCCCAGGCGCGCCCTGGTGGGTGCTGCCCACCTCGGGTGCCCCTGGGACCGCCTCTTTACCCAATAAAATCCCAAATATTTCAAAACCCTTCGGGGCAGCCCTAGATCAGAAGTTCCACCGCCGCAAGGCCTTTGTATCCACGAGATCCAATCTAGACCCCGTTCCGGCACCCTGCTAGAGGGGGGAATCATCACCGGTGGCCATCTTCATCATCCCGGCGGCCACCACAATGAGGAGGGAGTAGTCCACCCTCGGGGCTGAGGGTTTGTACCAGTAGCTGTGTGTTTAATCTCTCTCTCTCTCTCTCTCTCTCTTGTATTCTTGAGATGTCACGATCTTGATGTATCGCAGGCTTTGTTAATATAGTCGGATCATGTGGTGTTTTCCCGTCTCTATCTTGTTGTGATGAATTGAGCTTTTCCCTTTGAGATTTCGTTGTTATCAGATTGAATACTTTTATGGATTTGAGAACACTTGATATATGTCTTGCAGTTGAATACTCGCGGTGACAATGGGGTATCGTATTGATTCACTTGATATATATTTTGGCACTCAACTCGCGGATTCCCGCGGTGACATTGGGGTAATCTATGTATAGGGGTTGATGCACGTTCTCGTCATTTGTTTCTCCGGTAGAAATCTTGGGGCACTCTTTGAAGTTCTTTGTGTTGGAAGTTCTTTGTGTTGGATTGAGTATTATGAATATGAATTTGCTTTGGTGTTATTTTAGTACGAACTCTAGGATAGATCGAATGGAAAGAATAGCTTTGTGTTATTTTAGTATGAACTCTTGAATAGATCGAACGGAAAGAATAGCTTTGAGGTGGTTTCGTACCCTAAAAACAATTTATTCTTATGTTCTCCGCTAGATAGGAACTTTGGAGTGATTCACTTTGAGGGATGGTTATATGATCCAATTATATTAGCACTGTTGATAGATTGCACTAGCGAAAGTATGGATCCTAGGCCTTGTTTTCAAGCATTGCAATACCTTTTTGTGACCGTTTACTATTTGCTACCGTGCTGTTATTATTTATTAAGATTATAAAAATATATTTCTACCATACATATTACACTTTTATCACCATCTCTTCTCCGAACTAGTGCACCTATACAATTTGCCGTTGTATTGGGTGTGTTGGGGACACAAGAGATTTCTTGTATTTGGTTGCAGGCTCGTTTGAGAGAGACTATCTTCATCCTACGCCTCCCACGGATTGATAAACCTTAGGTCATCCACTTGAGGGGAAATTGCTACTGTCCCCTACAAAACTCTGCGTTTGGAGTCCCAACACGTGTCTACAAGAATAAAGTTGCATAGTAGAAATCAAGCTCTTTTCTGGCGCCGTTGCCGGGGAGGTGAGTGCTTGAAGGTATATCTTTTGATCTTGTAATCAAATATTTTAGTTTCTTGTTTTGTCACTAGTTTGGTTCATAAAATAAAACTATAAAAAATGGAATTGAGGTTGCATCATATTATTGATCATCTTTATAATATTTTTCTTGAAAATGATGGTTTGAAAAATTATGCTCAATTGTTAGAAGAAGAAGTCAATAAAATGTTTGGCACAAAAATATTTGAATGATGAGCATGATTGCAATGTTGTTAGTATGAATTATTTGAATATCCATGATGCTAATGATATGCAAAGCTACAAGCTTGGGGATGCTATGTTTGATGAAGATGATATTTTTAGTCCCCCATGTTTTGATGAGCAAGTTTATTATGATGAAAGCATGCCTCCTATGTTTGATGATTATGGTGATGACATGTATGCTATATTGAATAATCATAACCATGAAACTTGTCATCATGATTTTAATTTTCAATCACATGATAGCTATTTTGTTGAATTTGCCCCCACTACTATTCATGAGAATAAATTTGCTTATGTGGAGAGTAATAAAATTTCTATGCTCATGCATCATGAAAGGAATGCTTTATGTGAAAGTTATATCATTGAATTGATTCATGATGCCACTGAAAATTATTATGAGAGAGGAACTTATGCTTTTACATATTGCAACAATATCATGATATCTCTCTATGTGTTGAAAATCTTGAAGTTGCACTTGTTTTGCCTTCCTATGCTAGTTGATTATTGCTCCCATAAGTTGTTTGCTCACAAAATCCCTGTGCATAGGAACTGGGTTAGACTTAAATGTGCTAGTCATATGCTTCACGATGCACTTTTTATGTTTCAATTCTTATCTTTTATGCGAGTATCATTGAACTCATCATGCCTAGCTAAAAGGCATTAAAGAAAAGCACTTGTTGGGAGACAACCCAACACTTCTATCTAGTGTTTTTGTGTGTTCACATGATTATGCTACTATAGTAATCATGTTTTATTGTTTTTGTTTCAATAAAGTGCCAAGTAAAGCCTTTGGGATCATGTTGGGTGATAGTTGATTTGATCTTGCTGAAAAACAGAAACTCTTGCGCTCATGAAAATAGCTCTCATTTTTAACAGATGAGTGTTTTTGAGTTAATTCTTTTTGCAGAAGATTAATATACAAATTTCATGTGGTCATATTTTTTCATAATTTTTGGAGTAGCAGAAGTATGGTTTGAGTACAAATTACTACAGACTGTTCTGTTTTTGACAGATTCTATTTTCAATGCATAGTTTGCTTGTTTCCTTGTTTCTATGGCTTATATTGCTCAATATAAATTGTGTAAATGATATGCTACAATAGGATTGTGTGGAAACAATTATGAATCTTGTCTTTGACAGTACCAAAAGTGAAATGGTTTGCTCTTTATCATACTAATCTATCTCACAAGGTTCCGTTAAGTTTTGTGTGCTTGAAGTTTTCAAGTTTTGGGTGAGATGTCGATATGAGGAGAATAAGGAGTGACAAGACCCTAATATTGGGGATGACCAAGGCACCCCCAAGGTAATATTAAAGGAAGATCCAAGCAACTAAGCTTGGGGATGCCCCGGAAGGCATCCCCTCTTTCATCTCCAACATTACCGGTAACCTCACTTGGAGCTATGTTTTCATTCGTCACATGATATGTGTTTTGCTTGGTGCGTCAATTTATTTTTTTAGGATTTGCTTGCTGTTATTTAGAATAAATTTTTGCATCTTTTATTTCAATAAAGATGGCAATGATAGCCTTTGCCATGCTTATTTTGCAAGTATACATGTTGTTGTTTCAAAACAGAAAGTTTGCCGATGTTGCAATAATTCCCTAGAAAAGTAAGAATGTGATAAAATATTGAAACTTTTTGCAAAATAAGCTCTGATAAATTTTCTACAGTGTTTATTTTGTTTAATAATTTTTTGAGTTAGGGAAGTATTGATACTCTTTCATTCTCTACAGACTGTACTGGTTTGGCAGATTGCTGCTATGTTTACATTGTTTGCGTATGTTTGCTTGTTTAATGATTCTATTTGAGGATAGGAGTATTAAATATTCAGAGGAATTTAGTATGCAATGTTGAATAATAATTTTAGTAATTTTCTACAGTAGATAATGATAAGGTTTTGCATTCATTTATACTAACTTATCTCACGAGTTCTTGTTGAGTTTTGTGTGGATGAAGCTTTTGAGATTTAGGGAAACCATGATATAAGAGGAATTAAGGAGACACAAAAGCTCAAGCTTGGGGATGCCCAAGTCACCCCAAAATAATATTTCAATAAGTCTCAAGCATCTAAGCTTGGGGATGCCCCGGTAGGCATCCCACCTTTCTTCTTCAACAATTATCGGTTAGTATCGGTTGTGCCTAAGTTTTTGCTTCTTCACATGAGTTGTGCTATGATTGGAATGCCATTTTGTTTTCTTTTGCTTTCTGTTTTAATAAAACTATTAGATCTGAAAGTTTTAAATAAAATAGAGTCCTCAAATAGTTGCCAAGGAGGCTAAGTAAGCGACATTCACATCCCGTCAATGAAGCTCTTTTCTATGGAATTGCTCTAGTGCTTCACTTATATCTTTTTGAGCATGGTGTGCTTTAGTATTTTTGAAGAAATTGTCTCTTGCTTCACTTAAATTAATTTGAGATAAAGAAATATTATGCTCATGATCTTCACTTATATCTTTATGGAGTAGCTTGTCATTTACTCTTGTGCTTCAATTATATCCTATGAGTAAATTGTTGAATAAATTGAATATCATGAAGTTGAAATCATATCATGCCTAGTGGTAGCTTCACATTGGGTTTAGAAAGTGAAATCTTTTTAAGCTTGACAATCACAATATTGGTCATACAAGCAATTCACAAATAATTAGTATAAGGAAGAGAACTTTCACATGCAAATACACTATCTTGGAAATCTTTTGTGATTGTGAGCCCCCATCAAAATATTATATGCCAAAATTGTTGACGTTAGACATTGAAGACAATGTAATGATTTATGTTTGTTCATATTCACATAGAAGTTATATTGTCATAGATCGTTCAACATGTGGTGCTTGCCCCCTATCTTTGCTAGCCAAAAATTCCGCACCAAGTAGAGATACTACATGTGCATCCAAAAACCCCTTAAACCCAAATCTTGTTTTGAGAGTCCACCATACCTACCTAAGGATTGAGCAAGATCCTTCATTTAAGTTGTCATCGGTGCAAAAAGGCAATAAAAATTGCTTCTAAAAGTGTTAGATCATTTAGCGTAAGAGAAAATTGAGCATTGTACGAACTTGTGATGGCAAGGTTGCTATCATAAGGGGCAATATAACGTGAAGTTCTTTTGCACTAAGGGGTTGAGCATACAAACAAATAAGCGCTTGGCAACCTCTGCTTCCCTCTGCGAAGGGCCTATCTTTTACTTTTCAGTATTTACTTTTATGCAATGAGTCAAAGTCTTTCTCTCCATTCCTTTTTATTTTTATCTTTTGGCAAGCATCATGTGATGAGGAAAGATCTAGGCACATATATCCAGTTGGATATGTATAGCATGAGTTATTCTTCTTGACATCACCCAAAGGTGAATACGTTGGGAGGCGAAATTATAAGCCCCTATCTTTCTATGTGTCCGGTTGAAACATTTTGCTCATGTGTATGCAGTGAGTATTAGCAATCATAGAAGACAATATGGTGGTTGAGTATGTGGATCTCTTACTTAGACTCTGTTGATTAACTGGAATTGCAATTGCTTGGTGATTGAGAACATAGGTTGTTGAGTTTCAAGAGAATTCATTGTTTAAACCTTAACATGTGAATTGGTTGCTACTATAACATACAAATTTTTATAAGAAAGAATTGCTGTTATGATGCTAGGAAAAGTGATTGAAATTATCGTTGATCAAACTTATGCACTTTGCTAGCATTCACACTTCATAAATTATTTCTTTTATCATTTACCTACTCGAGGACGAGTAGGAATTAAGCTTGGGGATGCTGATACGTCTCCAATGTATCTATAATTTATGAAGTATTCATGCTATTTTATATCATTCTCGGATGTTTTACAATCATTTATAGCAACTTTATATCATTTTTTGGGACTAACATATTGACCCAGTGCCCAGTGCCAGTTGCTGTTTTTTGCTTGTTTTTTACATCACAGGAAATCAATATCAAACGGAGTCCAAATGCAACGAAACTCCTGGAGGATTTTTTTGGGCCAAAAGAAAGCCAGTGGGCCAAGGAAGCACCTGGGGACTGCTCGAGGGGAGCAACAGTCACCAGGGCGCTAGGAGGTCCAGGCGCGCCCTGGTGGGTGCTGCCCACCTCGGGTACCCCCCGGACCGCCTCTTTACCCTATAAAATCCCAAATATTCCAAAACCCTTCGGGGTAGCCCTAGATCAGAAATTCCGCCGCTGCAAGGCCTTTGTATCCACGAGATCCAATCTAGACCTCGTTCCAGCACCCTGCCGGAGGGGGGAATCATCACTGGTGGCCATCTTCATCATCCCAGCGGCCGCCACGATGAGGAGGGAGTAGTCCACCCTCGGGGCTGAGGGTTTGTACCAGTATCTATGTGTTTAATCTCTCTCTCTCTCTCTCAGTCGTATTCTTGAGATGTCACGATCTTGATGTATCACGGGCTTTGTTAATATAGCTGGGTCATGTGGTGTTTTCCCCTCTCTATCTTGTTGTGATGAATTGAGTTTTTCCCTTTGAGATTTCGTTGTTATCGGATTGAATACTTTTATGGATTTGTGAACACTTGATATAAGTCTTGCAATTGAATATTCGTGGTGACAATGGGGTATCGTATTGATTCACTTGATATATGTTTTGGCACTCAACTCGCGGATTCCCGCGGTGACATTGGGGTAATCTATGCATAGGGGTTGATGCACGTTCTCGTCTTTTGTTTCTCCGGTAGAAATCTTGGGGCACTCTTTGAAGTTCTTTGTGTTGGATTGAGTATTATGAATATGAATTTGCTTTGGTGTTATTTTAGTATGAACTCTAGGATAGATCAAACGGAAAGAATAGCTTTGTGTTATTTTAGTACGAACTCTCGAATAGATCGAACGGAAAGAATAGCTTTGAGGTGGTTTCGTACCCTACAAACAGTTTATTCTTATGTTCTCCACTAGATAGGAACTTTGGAGTGATTCTTTCATCTCACTTTGAGGGATGGTTATATGATCCAATTATATTAGCACTATTGAGAGATTGCACTAGCGAAAGTACGGATCCTAGGCCTTGTTTTCAAGCATTGCAATACTATTTTGTGCCCATTTACTATTTTCTACGTAGATCTTTTTATTTATTCAGGTTATAAAAATATATTTCTACCTTCCATATTACACTTTTATCACCATCTCTTTGCCGAACTAGTGCACCTATACAATTGGCCATTGTATTGGGTGTGTTGGGGACACAAGAGAGTTCTTGTATTTGGTTGCAGGCTCGTTTGAGAGAGACTATCTTTATCCTACGCCTCTGACGGATTGATAAACCTTAGGTCATTGCTACCTCTTGAGCTTGCGTTGGTTTTCCCTTGAAGAGGAAAGGGTGATGCAGCAAAGTAGCGTAAGTATTTCCCTCAGTTTTGAGAACTAAGGTATAAATCCAGTAGGAGACGACGCACAAGTCACCGAATACCTGCACAAACAATCAAGAACTTGCAACCAACGCGATAAAGGGGTTGTCAATCCCTTCACGGTCACTCGCAAAAGTGAGATCTGATAGAGATAGTAAAGTAAATATTTTTGGTATTTTTATTGTATAGATTGGAAAGTAAAGATTGCAAAAATAGTAAACGAGATCCAACAATATGGAAAAGAGACTTTAATATAATGTAAAAGAGACCCAGGGGCCATAGGTTTCACTAGTGGCTTCTCTCGAGATAGCATGTATTATGGTGGGTGAACAAATTACTGCCGAGCAATTGATAGAAAAGCGCATAATTATGATGACATCTAAGGCAATGATCATGAACATAGGCATCACGTCCGTGTCAAGTAGACCGACTCCTACCTGCATCTACTACTATTACTCCACACATTGACCGCTATCCAGCATGCATCTAGAGTATTAAGTTCATAAGAACGGAGTAACACATTAAGCAGGATGACATGATGTAGAGGGATAAACTCAAGCAATATGATATAAACCCCATCTTTTTATCCTCGATGGCAACAATACAATACATGCCTTGCTGCCCCTACTGTCACTGGGAAAGGACACCGCAAGATTGAACCCAAAGCTAAGCACTTCTCCCATGGCAAGAAAGATCAATCTAGTAGGCCAAACTAAACCGATATTTCGAAGAGACTTGCAAAGATATCAAATCATGCATATAAGAATTCAGAGAAGAACCAAATAATATTCATAGATAATCTTGTTCATAAATCGACAATTCATCGGATCTCAGCAAACACACCGCAAAAGAATATTACATCAAATAGGTCTCCAAGAACATCGAGGGGAACTTTGTATTGAGAATCAAAGAGAGAGAAGAAGCCATCTAGCTAATAACTATGGACCCGAAGGTCTGTGGTAAACTACTCACGCTTCATCGGAGAGGCAATGGTGTTGATGTAGAAGCCCTCCATGATCGAATCCCCCTCTGGCAGATCGCCGAAAAAGGCCCCAAGATGGGATCTCACGGGTACAGAAGGTGGCGGCGGTGGAAAAGTGGTTTTATGGCTCCCCTGATGTTTTTAGGGTATAAGAGTATATATAGGCGAAAGAACTAGGTCGGTGGAGCTACGAGGGGCCCACGAGGGTGGGTGCGTGCCTACCCCCCTGGGCGCGCCCTCTTGCCTCGTGGACGCCTTGTTGCGTCTCTGACTTCAACTCCAAGTCTTCTGGTTTGCTTTCGGTCCAAGAAAGATCATCACGAAGGTTTCATTCCGTTTGGACTCCGTTTGGTATTCCTTTTCTGCGAAACTCTAAAATAGGCAAAAGAATATAGAAACTGGCACTGGGCCCTCGGTTAATAGGTTAGTCCCAAATATAATATAAAAGAGCACATTAAAGCCCATTAAACATCCAAAACAGATAATATAGTAGCATTGAACAATCAAAAATTATAGATATGCTGGAGACGTATCAAGCATCCCCAAGCTTAATTCCTGCTCGTCCTCGAGTTGGTAAATGATAAAAACAGAATTTTTGATGTGGAATGCTACCTAACATATTTATCAATGTAATTTTCTTTATTGTGGATGAATTTTCAGATCCGAAAGATTCAAGACATAAGTTTAATATTGACATAAAAATAATAATACTTCAAGCATACTAACAAAGCAATCATGTCTTCTCAAAATAACATGGCCAAAGAAATCTATCCCTACAAAATCATATAGTCTGGTTATGCTCTATCTTCATCACACAAAGTATTTAATCATGCACAACCGCGATGACAAGCCAAGAAATTGTTTCATACTTTTGATGTTCTCAAACTTTTTCAATCTTCACGCAATACATGAGCGTGAGCCATGGACATAGCATTATAGGTGGAATAGAATGGTGGTTGTGGAGAAGACAAAAAGGAGAATATAGTCTCACATCAACTTGGTGTATCAACGGTATATGGAGATGCCCATAAATAGATATCAATGTGAGTGAGTAGGGATTGCCATGCAATGGATGCACTAGAGCTATAAGTGTATGAAAGCTCAAAAATAAACTAAGTGGGTGTGCATCCAACTTGCTTGCTCACGAAGACCTAGGGTACTTTTGAGGAAGCCCATCATCAGAATATACAAGCAAGTTCTATAATGAAAAAATCCCACTAGTATATGAAAGTGACAACATAGGAGACTCTCTATCATGAAGATCATGGTGCTACTTTGAAGCACAAGTGTGGAAAAGGATAGTAGCATTGCCCCTTCTCTCTTTTTCTCTCATTTTTTTATTTGGGCCTTTTCTATTTTTTATGGCTTCTTTTTTTATTTTATTTTCGTCCGGAGTCTCATCCCGGCTTGTGGGGGAATCATATTCTCCATCATCATTTCTTCACTGGGACAATGCTCTAATAATGAAGATCATCACACTTTTATTTACTTACAACTCAAGAATTACAACTCGATGCTTAGAACAAAATATGACTCTATGTGAATGCCTCCGGCGGTGTACCGGGATGTACAATGATTCAAGAGTGACATGTATGAAAAATTATGAACAGTGGCTTTGCCACAAATACGATGTCAACTACATGGTCATACTAGGCAATATGACAATGATGGAGTGTGTCATAATAAACGAAACGGTGGAAAGTTGCATGGCAATATATATCTGAATGGCTATGGAAATGCCATAATAGGTAGGTATGGCGGCTGTTTTGAGGAAGGTATATGGTGGGTGTATGGTACCGGCGAAAGTTGCACGGTACTAGAGAGGCTAGCAATGGTGGAAGGGTGAGAGTGCGTATAATCCATAAGCTCAACATTAGTCATAAAGAACTCACATACTTATTGCAAAAATCTATTAGTTATCTAAACGAAGTACTATGCGCATGCTCCTTGGGGGATAGATTGGTAGGAAAAGACCATCGCTCGTCCCCGACCGCCACTCATAAGGAAGACAATCAATAAATAAATCATGCTCCAACTTCATCACATAACGATTCACCATACGTGCATGCTACGGGAATCACAAACTTTAACACAAGTATCTATCAAATTCACAACTACTCTACTAGCATGACTCTAATATCACCATCTTCATATCTCAAAACAATCATAAAGAATCAAACTTCTCATAGTATTCAATGCACTTTATATGAAAGTTTTTACTATACCCATCTTGGATGCCCATCATATTAGGACTAATTTTATAACCAAAACAAATTACGATGCTGTTATAAAAGACTCTCAAAATAATATAAGTGTAGCATGATAGATCAACAATTTCTATAAAATAAAACCACCGCCGTGCTCTAAAAAGATATAAGTGAAGCACTAGAGCAACATTGTCTAGCTCAAAAGATATAAGTGAAGCACATAGAGTATTCTAATAAATTGAGATTCATGCGTGTCTCTCCCAAAAGGTGTGTACAGAAAGTATGATTGTTTTAAATTAAAAAGCAAAGACTCAAATCATACAAGACGCTCCAAACAAAACACATATCATGTGGTGAATAAAATATAGCCTCAAGTAAAGTTACCGATAGACGAAGGCGAAAGAGGGGATGCCTTCCGGGGCATCCCCAAGCTTAGGCTTTTGGTTGTCCTTGAATTTTACCTTGGGGTGCCTTGGGCATCCCCAAGCTTAGGCTCTTTCTAGTCCTAATTCCAAAATCCATCAAATCTTTACCCAAAACTTGAAAACTTCACAACACAAAACTTCAATAGAAAATCTCATGAGCTCCGTTAGCATAACAAAACAAACCACCACTTTAAGGTACTGTAATGAAGTCATTATTTATTTATATTGGTGTTAAACCTAATGTATTCCAACTTATCTATTGTTCATACCCCCCGATACTACTCATAGATTCATCAAAATAAGCAAACAACACACGAAAAACGGAATCTGTCAAAAATAGAACAGTCTGTATCAATATGTAACTTTCGAATACTTATGTAAATCCAAAAATTCTGAAATAAATTGGTGGACATGAGGAATTTGTCTATTAACCATCTGCAAAAATAATCAACCTAAAATCACTGTTCTGTAAAAAATGCAGCTATTCTCGTGAGCGCAAAAGTTTCTGTTTTTTACAGCAAGATCGCAAATACTTCACCCAAGTCTTCCCAAAGGTTCTACTTGGCACAAACACTAATTTAAACGTAAAAACACATATAAACATAAGCTAGATAAATTATATATTATTAAACAGGATCAAAAAGCAAAGAACAAAAATAAAATTGGGTTGCCTCCCAACAAGCGCTATCGTTTAACGCCCCTAGCTAGGAATAAAAACAAGAATAGATCTAGGTATTGCCATCTTTGGTAGGCAATCCATAAGTAGACCTCATAATAGATTCATAAGGCAATTTAATTTTTCTTCCTAGGAAAGTGTTCCATGCCCTTCCTTAAGGTAAATTGGTATCTAATATTTCCTTCTTTCACATCAATAATTGCACTAATCGTTCTAAGGAAAGGTCTACCAAGAATAATAGGACATGTAGGATTGCGATCTATATCAACAACAATGAAATCTACGGGCACATAATTACTATTTGAAACAATAAGAACATCATTAATCCTTCCCATAGGTTTCTTGATGGTGGAATCCGCAAGGTGCAAATTTAAAGAACAATCATCAAATTCATGGAAACCTAGCACATCACACAAAGTTTTTGGAATCGTGGAAACACTAGCACCCTAATCACACAAAGCATAACATTCATAATATTTAATCTTAATTTTAATAGTAGGTTCCCACTCATCATAAAGTTTTCTAGGGATAAAAACTTCTAGTTCAAGCTTTTCTTCATAAGATTGTATCAAAGCATCAACGATATGTTTAGTAAAAGCTTTATTTTGATTATATGCATGAGGAGAATTTAACACACATTGCAACAAGGAAATACAATTTATTAAAGAACAATTATCATAATTAAATCCCTTGAAATCCAAAATAGTGGGTTCATTTCTATTTAAAGTTTTGACCTCTTCAATCCCACCTTTAGCAATTTTTGTATCTAGATCTAAAAACTCCGAATCATTGGGACGCCTTTTAACTAAAGTTGACTCATCTCCATTCCCATCTTTATCAAGATTCATATTGGAAAACAAAGATTTAATAGGAGTCACATCAATCACTTTTAGATCTTCATCATTATTATGTAGATCTTCTGCTTTAGCGTCCATCTTATTAACTAAAGTGGCTTGCTTATCAGAAATTTGGCCTACTAATTTTCCAAGATGAGCAAACTGAGATTTCAAACCATAAAATTCCTTAGACATATCATCGAGCTCTTTATTCATGTACTCCATAAAACTTTCTTGTTCTTTAAGCTCGTTTCTGAAGAAATTATTATGCTCAAATTGCAAGGACATAAAACTTCTAACATTGTTTTCAATTTCTTCCAACCTCCTAAGTGGGGATCAATGCTTTTTGGCAGAGCCATCAAAGCCAACACACAAGCACACAAGAAGCAAGAGAGAAGAGACGAACGGAAGAGGGGCGAAGAAAAGGCAAAGGTTTTCAAAAATCGTTTTAGAAGTGGGGGAGAGGAAAACAAGAGGCAAATGGCAAATAATGTAATGCAAGGGAGAATAATTTATGATGGGTACTTGGTATGGCCTGACTTGGCGTAGATCTCCCCGGCAACGGCGCCAGAAATCCTTCTTGCTACCTCTTGAGATTGTGTTGGTTTTCCCTTGAAGAGGAAAGGCTGATGCAACAAGTAGCATAAGTATTTCCCTCAGTTTTGAGAACCAAGGTATCAATCCAGTAGGAGACGATGCACAAGTCACCGAATACCTGCACAAACAATCAAGAATTTGCAACCAACATGATAAAGGGGTTGTCAATCCCTTCACGGTCACTCGCAAAAGTGAGATCTGATAGAGATAGTATAGTAAATATTTTTGGTATTCTTGTTGTATAGATTGGAAAGTAAAGATTGCAAAAATAGTAAACAAGATTCGACAATATGGAAAATAGACTTTAATATAATGGAAAAGAGACCCCGGGACCATAGGTTTCACTAGTGGCTTCTCTCGAGATAGCATGTATTATGGTGGGTGAACAAATTACTGCCGAGCAATTGATAGAAAAGCGCATAATTATGATGACATCTAAGGCAATGGTCATGAGCATAGGCATCACGTCTGTGTCAAGTAGACCGACTCCTACCTGCATCTACTACTATTACTCCACACATCGACCGCTATCCAGCATGCATCTAGAGTATCAAGTTCATAAGAATGGAGTAATGCATTAAGCAAGATGACATGATGTAGAGGGATAAACTCAAGCAATATGATATAAACCCATCTTTTTATCCTCGATGGCAACAATACAATCGTGCCTTGCTGCCCCTACTGTCACTGGGAAAGGACACCGCAAGATTGAACCCAAAGCTAAGCACTTCTCCCATGGCAAGAAATATCAATCTAGTTGGCCAAACTAAACCGATAATTCGAAGAGACTTGCAAAGATATCAAATCATGCATATAAGAATTCAGAGAAGAACAAAATAATATTCATAGATAATCTTGTTCATAAATGCACAGTTCATTGGATCTCGACAAACACACCGCAAAAGAATATTACATCGAATAGATCTCCAAGAACATCGAGGAGAACTTTGTATTGAGAATCAAAGAGAGAGAATAAGCCATCTAGCTAATAACTATGGACCCGAAGGTTTCTGGTAAACTACTCATGCTTCATCGGAGAGGCAATGGTGTTGATGTAGAAGCCCTCCGTGATTGAATCCCCCTCCGGTAGATCACCGAAAAAGGCCCCAAGATGGGATCTCACGGGTACAGAAGGTTGCGGCTGTGGAAAAGTGGTTTCGTGGCTCCCCCTGATGTTTTTAGGGTATAAGAGTATATATATAGGCGAAAGAACTAGGTCCGTGGAGCTACGAGGGGCCCACGAGGGTGGGGGCGCACCTACCCCCCGGGCACACCCTCCTGCCTCGTGGACGCCTCATTGTGTCTCTGACTTCAACTCCAAGTCTTTTGGTGTTCTTTCGGTCCAAGAAAGATCATCGCGAAGGTTTCATTCCGTTTGGACTCCGTTTGGTATTCCTTTTTCTGCAAAACTCTAAAATAGGAAAAAAGCAGAAACTGGCACTGGGCCTCCGGTTAATAGGTTAGTCCCAAATATAATATAAAAGAGCATATTAAAGCCCATTAAACATCCAAAATAGATAATATAATAGCATGGAGCAATAAAAAATTATAGATATGTTGGAGATGTATCAGTCATCCACTTGAGGGAAAATTGCTACTGTCCTACAAAACTCTACGCTTGGAGGCCGAACACGTGTCTACAAGAATAAATTTGCGTAGTAGACATCAACTAACACTTCCTATGTTCGTTGTTGGACTAGCACCTAGGCACAAGAGGAAACAAACATCAGGGATAATGCTCGATAGGTTAACTAAATCTAGAGGAGGAAGAATGGAGATCCATTTTGGGGCAGGTTTAAAAAGGCCACGTGACGCTACAGAGTCAGCCAAGTTAGTATCAGAGGCAGCGGTTGCCGTTAGGTGTCATGCATGTATCCTCCCAACATGGATTTAGTACAGGAATGACAAAGACAAAACCCAGTTCAATACCTTCCTTGACCATTTATCTGTAAGCATGGTTATGTATGGAAACGAGTAATATCGTCTTGCTCTGTCCAATACTTTCTAGGTTGCTAATAATGAGACTCCCATAATTTTCAACAGATGAGGTTCAAGTTGGATAACCAAGATGATGCAACCAGACAAGCTTGCACCCATGTTTTCAAGTCTACTCTGCGACAGTATCGGTATAACTTGAGGAAAACTCACATTCAAGGAAAGGCTAACAGTGAACTTGCCCAAACATCTCCAGTGGGAAATATATCGGATGAAGACTGGATAGACACGTTAAACACTAGTCTGATACAAAGTATCAAGTACGTTATATGTAGGTGATCAGATCACATGTTGAACTCCTATTTACACATGTGCCTCACAAATCTATCTCCTTGTAGGTGAATTGTTCAAAGAACAAGGCCAACCATATGAAAGTGAAATTCCAACAGATAACAGGATCTCGTAGCTATATTGCACACCGCGAGGCTCTTGTAATTAGCTGCTGTTTCATTCTTTTTGATGTGCCATATTATCATATCTATATTGACTTGTTCCAAATAAATAGGAAAGCCCGCAAGGACTAAAAAGTACCTGAACCAAATGCCGTGGATATCTTCAAGGACTGTCACACCAGCAAGACGAAGGGCATGCCTACACCAGTCAAAGCCGTTGTTGTAAGTCCTTAATCCTCATGCCTTTTAACTACTACTTAATCTGACTCGTGCATTGAACTTCATGGTTTGCAGCCAATGTCTATTGCTCTTTTCAATTTTATACACAATTGTCTTAGCGTATCATTACACCTTACAAGGTTTAAAAGAGAGGAGTGATGTTCCTTTGATCTTGATCTGTAATCTAGTTCTGTGCTGGACTTGCCCACACAACACTAAAATTGCCTATTTGTCTGTTCTCAGTTGTTTTGTGATATGAATGATGTCATACTATGCTTACCGTATTATAAACTTTGTCTATTTATCCTTAGCTGTCAATCCAATGTGAAGAAATACACAATACATTAGCCATGGTACATAGTCATATGTTTGGAGCCTGGTTTTATTATGTACTTTGCAGTAAATACAACTAATATTTTACACGTGTTCACCAAAATAAGTTTTGTATATAGACCAAAGCTATTTTGTTCGGTTTTGCTGCCTCGTTAATATCTTCTGTTCTGGTAGTACTAATGTAAAAACTCAACTTTTCAGCAAGCTATGGAAAAAATGGTGGAACCACCACCTTCTGAAGGTGACGAGGCAACTATAACCCCAACACACCCAATACAATGGTAAATTGTATAGGTGCACTAATTCGGTGAAGAGATAGTGATAAAGTGCAATATGGATGGTAGATATAGGTTTTTATAATCTGAAAAATATAAAAACAGCAAGGTAACAAGTGGTAAAAGTGAGCGTAAACGGTATTGCAATGCTTCGAAACAAGGCCTAGGGTTCATACTTTCACTAGTGCAAGTTCTCTCAACAATAATAACATAATTGGATCATATAACTATCCCCCAACATGCAACAAAGAGTCACTCCAAAGTCACTAATAGCGGAGAACAAACGAAGAGATTATTGTAGGGTACGAAACTACCTCAAAGTTATTCTTTCCGATCAATCCATTGGGCTATTCCTATAAGTGTCACAAACAGCCCTAGAGTTCATAGTAAAATAACACCTTAAGAACACATCAACAAAAACTCTAATGTCACCTAGATAATCCAATGTCACCTCAAGTATCCACGGGTTTGATTATACGATATGCATCACACAATCTCAGATTCATCTATTCAACCAACACAAAGAACCTCAAAGAGTACCCCAAAGTTTCTGCCGGAGAGTCAAGACAAAAACGTGTGCCAACCCCTATGCGTAAGTTCACAAGGTCACTGAACCCGCAAGTTGATCACCAAAAACATACATCAAGTAGATCACGTGAATATCCCATTGTCACCACAGATAAGCACATGCAAGACATACATCAAGTGTTCTCAAATCCTTAAAGACTCGATCTAATAAGATAACTTCAAAGGGAAAACTCAATCCATTACAAGAAGGTAGAGGGGGAGAAACATCATAAGATCCAACTATAATAGCAAAGCTCGCGGTACATCAAGATCGTGCCAAATCAAGAACACGAGAGAGATAGATCAAACACATAGCTACTGGTACGTACCCTCAGCCCCGAGGGTGAACTACTCCCTTCTTGTCATGGAGAGCGCCGGGATGATGAAGATGGCCACCGGTGATGGATCCCCCCTCTGGCAGGGTGCTGGAACAGGGACCCAATTGGTTTTTGGTGGTTACAGAGGCTTGCGGCGGCGGAACTCCCGATCTAGGTTTCTTTTCGGGGGTTTCTGTATTTATAGGAATTTTTGGCGTCGTTTCACGTCAGGGGGGGTCTCCGAGTCAGCCACGAGGTAGTAGGGCACGCCCAGGGGCGTAGGGCATGCCCTCCACCCTCGTGGATGACTCGGGACTCTTCTGGTCCAACTCTTTTGCTTCGGGGGCTTCTTCTGGTCCATAAAAATCATCGGGAATTTTCAGCTTGTTTGGACCCCGTTTGATATTCCTTTTCTGTAAAACTCAAAAACAAGGAAAAAATAGAAACTGGCACTGGGCTCTAGGTTAATAGGTTAGTCCCCAAAATCATATAAAATAGCATATAAATGCATATAAAACATCAAATATGGATAATATAATAGCATGAAACAATCAAAAATTATAGATACGTTGGAGACGCATCAAGCATCCCCAAGCTTAATTCCTGCTCGTCCTCGAGTAGGTAAATGATAAAAACAGAATTTTTGATGTGGAATGCTGCCTAACATATTTATCCATGTAATTCTCTTTATTGTAGCATGAATGTTCAGATCCGAAAGATTCAAAACAAAAGTTTAATATTGACATAAAAACAATAATACTTCAAGCATACTAACAAGGCAATTATGTCTTCTCAAAATAACATGGCCAAAGAAAGCTTATCCCTACAAAATCATATAGTCTGGCTATGCTCCATGTTCCTCACACAAAATATTCAAATCATGCACAACCTCGGTGTCAACCAAGCAATTGTTTCATACTTTAGTATTCTCAAACTTTTCAACTTTCACACAATACTTGAGCATGAGCCATGGACATAGCACTATAGGTGGAAGAGAATGGTGGTTGTGGAGAAGTCAAAAAGAAGGAGATAGTCTCACATCAACTAGGCGTATCAACGGGCTATGGAGATGCCCATCAATAGATATCATTGTGAGTGAGTAGGGATTGCCATGCAACATACGCACTAGAGCTATAAGTGTATGAAAGCTCAATAAAAAACTAAGTGGGTGTGCATCCAACTTGCTTGCTCATGAAGACCTAGGGCATTTGAGGAAGCCCATCATTGGAATATACAAAGCCAAGTTCTATAATGAAAAATTCCCACTAGTATATGAAAGTGAAAAAATAAGAGACTCTCTATCATGAAGATCATGGTGCTACTTTGAAGCACAAGTGTGGAAAAAAGCTAGTAACATTGTCCCTTCTCTCTTTTTCTCTCATTTCTTTTCTTTTTCTTTTTTTTGATTGGCTTCTTTGGCCTCCTTTTTTATTGGCTTCTTTGGCCCCCCTTTTTTTATTTCCTCACATGGGACAATGCTCTAATAATGATGATCATCACACTTTTATTTACTTACAACTCAAGAATTACAACTCGATACTTAGGACAAAAATATGACTCTATATGACTGCTTCCGGCGGTGTACCGGGATGTGCAATGAATCAAGAGTGACATGTATGAAAACATTATGAAGGGTGGCTTTGCCACAAATACGATGTCAACTACATGATCATGCAAAGCAATATGACAATGATGAAGTGTGTCATAATAAATGGAACGGTGGAAAGTTGCATGGCAATATATCTCGGAATGGCTATGGAAATGCTATAATAGGTATATGGTGGCTGTTTTGAGGAAGGTATATGGTGGGTGTATGGTACCGGGGAAAGTTGCACGGTACAAGAGAGGCTAGCAATGGTGGAAGGGTGAGAGTGCGTATAATCCATGGACCCAACATTAGTCATAAAGAACTCACATACTTATTGCAAAAATCTATTAGTCATAGAAACCAAGCACTACGCGCATGCTCCTAGGGGAAGGGTTGGTAGGATTTAACCATCGCGCGATCCCGACCTCCACACAAAGGATGACAATCAAAGAAATACTTCATGCTCCAAATTTGTTACACAACGGTTCACCATACGTGCACGCTACGGGACTCACAAACCTCAACACAAGTATTTATCAAATTCACAATTACTCCATTAGCATGACTCTAATATCACCATCCTCATATCTCAAAACAATCATAAAGAATCAAACTTCTCATAGTGTTCAATGCACATTATATGAAAGCTTTTATTATATCCCTCATTATATGAAAGCTTTTATTATATCCCTCTTGGATGCCCATCATATTAAGACTAAATTCATAACCAAAGCAAATTACCATGTTGTTTAAGACTCTCAAAATAATATAAGTGAATCATGAGAGTTCATCAATTTCTTCAAAATAAAACCACCGTCGTGCCCTAAAAAGATATAAGCGAAGCACTAGAGCAAACGACAAACTACTCCAAAAGATATAAGTGAAGATCAATGAGTTGTCTAATAATTATGCAACTATGTGAAGACTCTCTAACATTTCAGAATTTCAGATCTTGGTATATTATTAAAACAGCAAGCAAAACAAAATAAAATTAAATGACGCTCCAAGCAAAACACATATCATGTGGTGAATAAAAATATAGCTCCAAGTAAAGTTACCGATGAACAAAGACGAAAGAGGGGATGCCATCTGGGTCATCCCCAAGCTTAGGCTCTTGGTTGTCCTTGAATATTGACTTGGGGTGCCTTGGTAATCCCGAAGCTTAGGCTCTCGCCACTCCTTATTCCATAGTCCATCGAATCTTTACCCAAAACTTGAAAACTTCACAACACAAAACTCGACAGAAAACTCGCAAGCTCCGTTAGTATAAGAAAATAAATCACCACTCAGGTACTGTTGTGAACTCACTATAAATCCATATTTGGGTTATATCTACTGTATTGCAACTTCTCTGTGGTCATACCCTCCGATACTACTCATAGATTCATCAAAATAAGCAAACAATACATAAAAAACAGAATCTGTCAAAAACAGATCAGTCTGTAATAATCTGTAACTCTCAAATACTTTTGTAACTCCAAAAATGGAGCCAAATTAGGAAAACCTGAGAAATTTGTGTACCAATCCAGATCAAAACGGATCAGATCAAAAGGACGTTTCTATGAATTATTGAAACTAATTTACTGGGCACAAAAGTTTCTAATTTTCAACAGGATCAACACAACTATCACCGTAAGCTATCCCAAAGGTCTTACTTGGCACTTCATTGAAACAAAAGCTATAAAACATGATTACTACAGTATCTTAATCATTTGAACACACAAAAACAGTAGGGGTAAATATTGGGTTGTCTCCCAACAAGCGCCTTTCTTTAATGCCTTTTAGCTAGGCATGATGATTTCAATGATGCTTGTATAAAAGATAAGAATTGAAACATAATAGGAGCATCATGAAGCATATGACTAGCACATTTAAGCCTAACCCACTTCCTATGCCTAGGGATTTTGTGAGCAAACAACTTATGGTAACAAGAATCAACTAGCATAGAAAAGCAAAACAAGCATAACTTCAAGATTTTCAACACATAGAGAGGAAACTTGATACTATTGCAATTCCTATAAGCATATATTCCTCCCTCATAATAATTTTCAGTAGCATCATGAATGAATTCAACAATATAACTATCACATAAAGCATTCTTTTCATGATCTACAAGCATAGAAAATTTACTACTCTCCACATAAGCAAAATTCTTCTCATTCGGAATAGTGGGAGTATCATAAGAAACTCGAATACTATAAATTGTTTCCACACTAAAAGAGTAATGTTCAAAAAAAGGATAATCATAATCATGACAAGTTTTATAAATATAATCATCACTACTTTTCATAACATAAGTATCATCACAATATTCATCATAAGTAGCAACTTTGTTCTCATCATAATCAATTGAAACCTCTTCCAAGATAGTGGAATCATTACTAAATAAAGTCATGATCTCTCCAAATCCACTTTCATAATTGTCACAATAAGATTCAACACCCTCCAAAATATTGGGATCATTACTTCCTAAAGTTGACACTCTTCCAAACCCATTCGTCAATATAATCATCATAAGTAGGAGGCATGCTATCATCATAATAAATTTGCATATCAAAACTTGAGAGACTAAAAATATCATCTTCATTAAACATAGAATCCCCAAGCTTGGGACAAACATTAATTGCAGCAAATAAATTTTCAAACATGTCATTCTCATCAAACATAGCATCCCCAAGCTTGGGCCTTTGCATATCATAGGCATAATCACTCTCATCATTAATAGTATGGATAGCACCAATAGTATAGCAATTATCATCATCACAATGAGTAATAGGAGCGACATCATTTGGGAGGGATACGTTTTTACCTTTGCTTCTCTGTCTTTTCTTTTTCTTCTTCAAATTATGTGTGGGTTTAATCCTCTTTTTGGAGCTCCTTATTAATGAGATTGGTTGAATAGAAAGCTCCTCCTCGTTACCTGATTCATCATAAGAAAGAATAGGAGGATATTGGGAAACCTCTTCCCTTTCATTAGTATTCTCTTCATCTATTTATTTTCTTTTCTTTACGTAATTGGCAATATAAGGATTTTCAATGCAATTCACCGCACAATACACATAAATTTCCTCTAGATCAAAATCAAGAACTTTATCAAGGACAATTATGGAATATCCTTAGTTATATGTTTCATTTCTTCATAACCCAAAAGCAAACTAACTTCATTATGATGCGCAAGGGAAATCAAGTCATCACAATTTTTGGACACGATTCGATCATGAAACAATTTGCATTGGAGATTTAAATGATCGCGTTCATTGCAAAGTTCACAAGGATGGCAAAGAAATTTTACATTTTCAGCACAAGCTTCTATCCTCTCTTGCAACCATTTAGTTTCTAAATACTTATGCCTCTTACAAAATCTATCTTCCCTATTTGGTGTGTACTTGCAAATTCTATGCACTCCACAAAAGTTGGCATGCTTATAAGAGACATTTTTATCATGACTAGTGCAATCATCATTAGTACTATGGATATTCAAAGAGTTCATACTAACAACAATTGCAATCATGCTCATCATTCAGAGATCTAGTGCCAAACATTTTATTGCATTCTTCTTCTAACACTTTGGCACAATTATCAGAATCCTTATTTTCATGGAAGACATTAAAAAGCTGAAGCATATGAGGCAACCTCAACTCCAGTTTTTCTGTAGTTTTCTTTTAAAAACTAAACTAGTGATAAAACAAGAAACTAAAAGATTCATTTGCAAGATCTAAAGATATACCTTCAAGAACTAACCTCCCCGGCAACGGCGCCAGAAAAGAGCTTGATGTCTACTACGCAACCTTCCTCTTGTAGACGTTGTTGGGCCTCAAGTGCAGAGGTTTGTAGGACAGTAGCAAATTTCCCTCAAGTGGATGACCTAAGGTTTATCAATCCGTGGGAGGCGTAGGATGAAGATGGTCTCTCTCAAACAACCCTACAACCAAATAACAAAGAGTCTCTTGTGTCCCCAACACATCCAATGCAATGGTAAATTGTATAGGTGCACTAGTTCGGTGAAGAGATGGTGATACAAGTGCAATATGGATGGTAAATATAGGTTTTTGTAATCTGAAAATATGAAAACAGCAAGGTAAGAAGTGGTAAAGTGAGCATAAACGGTATTGCAATGCTTCGAAACAAGGCCTAGGGTTCATACTTTCACTAGTGCAAGTTCTCTCAACAATAATAACATAATTGGATCATATAACTATCCCTCAACATGCAACAAAGAGTCACTCCACAGTCACTAATAGCGGAGAACAAGCAAAGAGATTATTGTAGGGTACGAAACCACCTCAAAGTTATTCTTTTCGATCAATCCATTGGGCTATTCCTATAAGTGTCACAAACAGCCCTAGAGTTCATAGCAAAATAACACCTTAATTAAGACACACATCAACCGAAACTCTAATGTCACCTAGATACTCCAATGTCACCTCAACTATCCACTGGTTTGATTATACGATATGCATCACATAGTCTCAGATTCATCTATTCAACCAACACAAAGAACCAAAGAGTGCCCCAAAGTTTCTACCAGAGAGTCAAGACGAAAACATGGGCCAACCCCTATGCATAAGTTCACAAGGTCACTGAACCCGCAAGTACCAAAAACATACATCAAGTAGATCACGTGAATATCCCATTGTCACCACAGATAAGCACATGCAATACATACATCAAGTGTTCTCAAATCCTTAAAGACTCAATCCGATAAGATAACTTCAAAGGGAAAACTCAATCCATTACAAGAAGGTAGAGGGGGAGAAACATCATAATATCCAACTATAATAGCAAAGCTCGCGGTACATCAAGATCGTGCCAAATCAAGAACACGAGAGAGATAGATCAAAACACATAGCTACTGGTACATACCCTCAACCCCGAGGGTGAACTACTCCCTCCTCGTCATGGAGAGCGCCGGGATGATGAAGATGTCCACCAGTGATGGATCCCCCCTCCGGCAGGGTACCGGAACAGGGTCCCGATTGGTTTTTGGTGGCTACAGAGGCTTGCGGCGGCGGAACTCCTAATCTAGGTTTCTTTTCAAGGGTTTCTGTATTTATAGGAAATTTTGGCGTCGGTTTCATGTCAGGGGGTTCGCTGAGTCAGCCACAAGGTAGGGGGCGCGCCCAGGGGGTAGGGCGCGCCCTCCACCCTCGTGGATGACTCGGGACTCTTCTGGCCCAACTCTTTTGCTTCGGTGGCTTTTTCTGGTCCATAAAAAAATATCGGGAATTTTCAGCTCGTTTGGACCCCGTTTGATATTCCTTTTCTGTAAAACTCAAAACAAGGAAAAAATAGAAACTGACACTGGGCTCTAGGTTAATAGGTTAGTCCCAAAAATCATATAAAATAACATATAAATGCATATAAAACATCAAAGATGGATAATATAATAGTATGGAACAATAAAAAATTATAGATACATTGGAGACGTATCAGTTGTTAAGGCAATCTCGTCCAAACTGCCTCATGATCAAGATATGCAAGCTCAAAACAATGTTATATCTACGCTCCAGATACAAGTCAATTCCCTAACAAAGAACCTTTGTGAAACTAGGATAGCCATTGTTCGATGTCGTCAAGATATGCATGGTTTTGAAACCAAACTATCAGACATTTTCTATGTTGTTCAGGAGCCTAGGAGAAGTGAAGGCGAAAGTTATGGTGCTCCATCGGACAGTACAACATGAAAACATATCAGTCAGGTCAAATGAACTGAGCTTCTGAACTTTTGGTGGTGCACTTATCTGCCAGACTGTTAACTTTCATGCCAACCTTCCTTTTGTTTTATGGTTGTAGTTTGTACTTAACGTGCAGCCACCGGCTGAAGAAAGCAGCAAGCCATTTTTGTATAGTGTAGGGTGTTCCCTATATTTTCACTGGTGGCGAACTTTGATGCCCAGTGCATGTAACCTGTGTAATCGCCTTAATAGCCCAGCGTTAGTTTTGGGCTTATTTATTTCCTAGTCTTCTTTTTCCCTAGTTTGCTAGTGGCCGCAACAACCATGGGCCATATACGGACCGTGGTAACCTTGATCCTGCTACAGGCCGTAGGATCCATGGGCCTCCTATGGGCTGTCGGATAAATGGGCCTCCAACGGGCCGAAGAATCAGCGGGCCTCGGGCTGTCAGATAAATGGGTCCACATGGGCTATAAATGGGCGTAATTGGTATCGGGCCAGCATGGTAACGGGCTGTTAACAGGCCAGAAGACAGCAAAGGCTTAATTTTGTTAAAGGCATAATGGGGCGTTAATTGGCCTGAATATAGGATGGGCTGGAAATGATGCAACGGGTTAACAGGACACAAACAGGCCGATTCTAACCACGGGCCGAATTTGGCCCATTAGGGGAATAGGTCACTAACGGGCAGGAAGTAATCGATGGCCGGAAAGGAGCCCAAGAACGTATGGGCTGTTAGTAGGCCGAAAGCTAACATGGGTTGGAAACGGCCCATGGAAATCATGGGCCGTTAATGGGCACAAAGAAATTTACTATTCATTATGGGCCAGAGTCACCGTGGGGCACTAAAGGGCCTAAAGATACGGAAGGCCTCATATGGGCCGAAAGACGTCGTGGGCCATACATGGCCAAAAGTGAAATGGGCTGGTGTTATATTCGACGGCCCACATGATGTTGTTGGGCCGATTTCGGGAAGGCCCTAACGGGCCATGAGTTACCAGGCCGTAAAATGGGCTATATGCGAACAGACAGTTAACAGGATTTTCATGGGCCGGCCCACTAACTTTTGACCAAGTCAAACGGGCCAGCCCGCTAACTTTTGACCAAGTCAAATGGGCCAGCCTTTGTAAGCTAAATGGGCCAGTGTTGGGCCTTCACACGTGTCGACATATCATAGGTGCCTATCTGACCCAATGACGAGCTGACACGTGTTTCCTTCGGCCAATGAGAATTTTACACGTGGAAAATCGCCATTGGTCCGGGCTGTTAATGGGTTATCGGATCAAAAACCGGACCCGATAGCTTAACGGCGACCCGTTACGGTGGATGCCACGTGTCAGTCACCCTTGACGGAAGCACTTCTATGACACACGATTTATCGTCATGGAAGTGGACACTTCCATGATGATAATTTTGATAATGTCATGGAACACTTCTACGACAGCACACGTATGACTATCTTGATTCTGTCATAAAATCGTCATAGATGTACATGCATGGCAAAAAACGTGACTTACTGTGACAAACACGTATCATCACGGAAGTGTATTTTTTGGTAGTGTTTGTACCAGTAGCTATGTGTTTAATCTTTCTCTCTCTCTCATGATCTTGCACTACTAGGGAAAAGCCTATAGACAAAACTTTAGCAGTAGCGCGTGTTAAAAAGGGTGCTACTGCTAGACAGCAGTAGCGTGCGCGAAAACCGCGCTGCAGATACACATATAGCAGTAGTGTGTCCTGCCGTAAAAGCGCTACTACCAAAATTCCCACCACTAAGCCGATCGGCTACACATAGTAGTAGCGCTCTTTTAGAAACAGTGCTACCGCTAATTTTGTTGTAGCAGCACGTTTATGTGTAAGGTGCTACTGCTAACGAAAATAAAATAAAATAAAAACAAGTAGAAAAGTAAATGAAAATGAAAGAAATAGAAAAAGGAGAAAGGAAAAAAATAAAATGTAAATAAAAATAAATGAAAAAAAGGGAAAAACGAGAAAGGAATAGCAGTAGCGAGTTTCAGGAAACGCGTTGTAGCTAACTTAGCTATAGCGCGTTTTCGAAAACGCGCTACCGTTAAGTTTCACTTAAATAGCAGTTCCCCCCCCGGCCACCACTTCTTCCCCAAATCCCTCGCTCTCGCTGCCGTCTCTCCAATTCGCCGTCGCCCCACTTCGCCGCCGTCTCCTGCCGGCGTGGAAGCCCGCAACCTCACCGTCTCCCCCCAAGGCCGCCGTCATCCTCACCGCCGCCGCCCGAGGCTGCCCTCAGCCTCACCGCCGCCGCCCGAGGCCGCCCTCAGCCTCACCGCCGCCGCCCGAGGCCGCCCTCGACCTCACCATCGCCGCCCTCCACCTGACCGCCGCCCGAGCCCGCCCAGGATCGCCGTTGCCCGTGCCCGAGCCTGCCCTCTCCGCCCCTACCTCCGTCGCCGAGCACCTCCCCGCCACCATCTCTCCCCTCTCTGTAAGTCCCCCACCCCTCCCCCCACTCCTCTCTCTCTGCATTTTAGAGCAAAAATTAGTAGAGCAAAAGTTTGTTTATAGCAAAAAATTTAGTTTAGAGCAAAGGATGTTAAGTAGTAGATGTTAGAGCAAAAATTAGTTTAGAGCAAAAAATTTGGTTTACAGCAAAAGTTAGTTAGGGCAGTAGGGTTTAATTAGGGTAGATGTTGCTTGTATAGTATATAGTGATACTAGTAGATGTTAATTAGGTTAGGGCAGTAGTGGTACTAGTAGATGTTAATTAGATGTTTTTCAGTTAGGGCAGTAGAGTTTTGCTAGGTTAATTAGGTTAGTAGTGCTGCTAGTAGTAGTGGTACAATAGGTTAATTAGGTAAAGTTAAATGAATAACCTAAATGAATGAAATTAGTAGTTAACTGATTTTTTCCTTTCATCATTATAGAGCACTAAAGTTAACTGAATTTTGTTCTATTAGTAGTTAAATGAATTTTCTTCTACACTTTGTTTTTGAATTAGCTTGTGAAATTTGGACATGTGGTTGCTCGTGTATATTTGGACATGTGTTGCGGTGTCGAAGAGGGATATTTGAACACTGTTTCCAGGGAATGAAGCTGGGTGGCCTATGTTTTGCCGAAATGTTGATTCATTTCTGTTCCGGCGAATTTCAGGTTGTAGATTTGTCCACTTTTTAGTAAAGGTCATGCTGAAATTTTCCGTGAATTTCAGCATGACTTGTGCTACAAACTAGGACATATCGAGTGCCCGGGATTTGCCGCACCAGGAAGGAGTCAACGTTCCTGCAAAACAATAGGCCTTTTTTATGTCATTATTCATTTTATTAGGTCTAGAATTAATTGACTAGATTTAATCATAGGAAACATGGCTAGCAACGATGAAGGACAGGGTTCTGGTGATTGCAACGATGTCTACCGGGCAGCAGACGAATTTTTGAGGGGTTCGCACTTGAGGGGTTGCACGACAGAGTCGTATCAGAAGTGGTTAAAGAGGAAATCACCCTCGATGACCACGACCGAATAGCTACACTACAGGGTTAACATCAGAAGTGCTGTAGAGGTCTCACCCTCGGCACTCGATAGTATCCCAGTAGTGTCGAGCAACTAAGGGGAAAGTGATGTGCGGTGCCGGGGCCTGGTCTTCGATCCCGTTGATCGGGTCTTCGATGATGAAGCAGGGGCAACAAGGACAAGGTGGGGGTCACTGATGGATCACTAACCAACCTATACTAAGCAGTTTAGGATAAGCCGGTAAGGTAACAATAAGCAGGTTACAAAAGCAGGCTATGGATCAGAATAGGAGCAAGCAATAACAATAGCAAAATCTAATGCAAGCATGAGAGAATGGAATGGGCGATATCGGGATGATCAAAGGGGGGCTTGCCTAGTTGCTCTGGCAAGGAGGGGTCTTCGTCGACGTAGTCGATCACAGGGGCGGCATCGGTCTCGGGGTCTACCGGAGAGAAGAAGGGGAAGGAATAGTAAATATAAAGCAAACATAGCATCACAAGACAACTGGCAGAGCTAGACGTGTTCTAACGCGGTGCTACACGATACCGGCGAGGGGGGAAGTCAACCGGGAATGTTTTTCAGGTTCCGGACCTGGGTCAGACAGATGACCGGAGGGGGAAAGTTCCATGTTCAGCATGCTAGGGGCATGTGACAGATGAACGGACCGCGTATCCGGATTCGTTGGATTTTTCTGAGCAACTTTCATGTAGAAAACATTTTCATCGGAGTTATGGTTTAATTTCTATGAATTTTCAAAGTTTTAAACATTTTCTGGAATTAAATAAATTAACAGAAGGGTTTATTGCATTAGCATGACATCACAGTGACATCAGTAGTCAGCAGGGCGGCTGACCAGGTCAAACCAGGCCTGTGGGTCCAGTGGGACCCACATGTCAGCCTCTGTTAGTCTAACAGTGTAATAAACTAACTAATCTAGGTTAGTTAGCTACTGGACCCCACCTGCCATAGACTAATTAGCTAACTAATTAGTTTTAATTAATAAAACATTTTAGTTAGAGGAATAAGCAGTGGGGCCCGCACATCAGTGGTCGGGGCCTGCCCAGTCAGCAGTTGACTGAAGTCAACAGGACAGCCGGGCCCCAGGGGCCCACGGGTCAGCGACCAAGGGGGTGGCCCCGGGTGTGCCACGTCGGCGGTGGCGGGGTTTCGCCGCCGGCGACTAAAATAGTGGCGGGGCTCGTCGGACTTCGCCGGAAAAATGCCACAGGGGGTCGTTTCGAGCGCGACCGGGCTCGTTCGGACGCGGGAGGAGCGGCGCATCCAACTGCGATCTTAGCTCGGACGAGGGCGGGCTGCAACGACGACGGCGTTGAGCGGGGCAGACGGCCGGAACGGGCGTTGGCGGGGATCGGGCTTCGGGGCTCGGCGAGAGCAGCAGACGCACGCGTTGGGCCCCTGGGAACCCCAGGAGCACGATGCGGCGCTCGGCCGCATGTGAAGGCGACCATGGCCAGGGCGGCGAGGTTCTTCGGGCGAGCTACGGGAACGGGGCTACGGGCGTCGGAAAAGCTCGGGAGAGAGAGGGGAAAGAAGCGCAGGCTCACAGTGCTCCTGCAGATGTGCTCAAGCATGCTCGAGGAGGGCTCGGTGCGGCGGAATCGACGGCGAAGCTCGTCGGAGGAGAGGAGGAAGACGGCAACGTAGGGGACGATGCAGAGGCGCTCCTGCTAAGGTGATTCGTCGGGGAGGAAGAGGAGGTCGAGGCGGTCCTTCTTGGCACGGAGGAGAGGCAAGGCGGTGTCGGGGCCCGTGTGCGTCATGGCGGCAGGGCCACGACAGCGCTCGGATGTGGTGGGGAATGGGAGATGCGGAGAGGGCAAGCAGCAGCTCATGGGGGAGGGGGGAAAAGATCTCTCGGAGGGGGCAGGGGGTCGTCGCTGGCGTCCTTATCCTCCCCGCGGCGCCTATAGCGGCGTGGCCGGCGAGGTGGTTCGGCGGCGACGCCCCTGTTGCGGTCTGAGACCGAGGAACAGGGCGGGGGAGAGAGACCGCTGCGAGGGGGCAACTGGGATGGCACGGGTGGGTTAGGTGGGCCGGCCCAGGTGGGTTCGGTCCAGGGAGGGGGTTTGCTCTCTCTCTCTCTCTCTCTCTCTCTCTCTCTCCTTTCTTTCTCCCCTTTTTTTTGTTTTTCTTTTTCCAGCAGCTTTTGCAAATTTTCTTTTAGCCACTATGACTTTGCAAAATTATGCCACTGGCTAACACAATTCCAAAGAATTATTTTGCATTGCCACAAAAAGATTCTGAGGCTTTGGGAAAAAGGTAGCAATTTTATAAATTAAAAAGCCATTTAATCTATTGTTTTAGCCACTGCTTTAATTGGTTTAGGCCATTTAAACACCTTGCAAAAATGTTGGTCCAGCATCAATATTAATAAATGATTATTTGCCACAAGATGAACATTTTAGATTTCATGTCTGACAAAAAAAGAATTTTTGACTTTAGATTGGATTTGAATTTGAATGGTGATTTGGATCAAGTGAAGATTAGCAACAGTAACATGATGACATGGCACCGTTAACAGGTGATTACTGTAGAATGACACTAGGGGTGTCACAAATCTCCTCCTCTACAAGAAATCTCGTCCCGAGATTTAAGTGGTGAAGTAAAGAGTAACTTCGGGAGAACTGACCCATATAGGGTTAATTGTCTGGTGAACAATTCAGGAAATGAGGCAGAGGTATCTCTCGAGTTGAAACTTAATAAAACATCAAGAGCAAAGTATGAAGGTACAATAGGAAGTTTCAACCGAATGAACAAACGATTGATACCTGAACAGAGTGAGAGAAAGGGGTTGAGAGCATCGGGAATAGATCATCTCTCGGAAGGTGGCTCGTGACATGATATGAAGCCAAATGCAAGAATATTTCAGAATCGAAGATATACAGGAGAGTCAGGTTTCGATCGTGTGGAACTGTGGGTTATGGGCCCACCATGTGGGTTAAGAGTAGAAAGGGGGCCGATAGTGTCACGCCTAATATGCGACCCTATCCAAAAGGAACTCGAAGGTCCCACCAAGGATAGACCTGCATATTGGAACGCTTTTGCAAGGTGGATATCATTACATCAAGAATTACATAATAGAGGGGATACATACATAAGGCATACAATGCCACACGAATACAACAATACAATACATTAGAGCATCATCCGACTACGGATGAAACACAAACAGAAACTCAAACGACATCCACCCTGCTAGCCCAGGCTGACGACCTGGAACCTATCCCCTAATCGAAGAAGCAGAAGAAGAACTCAAAGCAAGCAAGCATCGCTCTTGCGTCATGATCATCGCATAACCTGTACCTACAACTGTTGTTGTAGTAATCTGTGAGCCACGAGGACTCAGCAATCCCATTACCATGGGTAACAAGACTAGCAAAGCTTAATGGGAAAGGAAGGGGTAAAGTGGTGAGGTTGCAGCAGCGACTAAGCAAGATATGGTGGCTAACATACGCAAATAAGAGCGAGAAGAGAAACAAGCGGAACGGTCATGAAGCTAGCAATGATCAAGAGGTGATCCTGAACACCTACTTACGTCAAACATAACACAGAAACCGTGTTCACTTCCCGGACTCCGCCGAGAAGAGACCATCACGGCTACACACGCGGTTGATGCGTTTTAATTCGGATCAGGTGTCAAGTTATCTACAACCGGACATTAACAAATTCCCATCTGCCACATAACCGTGGGCACAGCTCTCGAAAGTTTAAACCCTGCAGGGGTGTCCCAACTTAGCCCATGACAAGCTCTCGCGATCAACGAAGGAATAGACCTTCTCCCAGGAAGACCCGATCAGTCTCGGAATCCCGGTTTACAAGACATTTCGAAAATGGTAAAACAAGACCAGCAAGACCTCCCGGCGTGCCGACATCCTGATAGTAGCCGCGCGTATCTCGTCTCAGGCCACGACCGGATGAGCAGTACGTACAACTAGAACCAGACCTCAAGTTTCCCCAAGGTGGCGCTGCAAGTGGCTCTAGTTTGGACCAACACTTAGACAAGCATTGGCCCGGGGGGGCCCTTGGGTTAATTACTCCCAAGGGAAATATAGGTGGTGGTGAGGCAAATGGTAAAACCAATGTTGGGCCTTGCTGGAGGAGTTTTATTCAAAGCGAACTGTCAGGGGGGTCCCATAAATCACCCGACCGCGTTAGGAACGCAAAATCCGGGAACATAACACCGGTATGACGGAAACTAGGGCGGCAAGAGTGGAACAAAACACCAGGCATAAGGCCGAGCCTTCCACCCTTTACCAAATATATAGATGCATTAATAATATAAGAGATATTGTGATAGCCCAACCAAAATCCTGTTCACCATGGAGAAATCTTCAGCTTCACCTGCAACTAGCAAAGCTATAAGAGGGCTGAGCAAAGCGGTAACATAGCCAAACAACGGTTCGCTAGGAAAGGTGTCAAAGGTTAGATGTTCATGGCAATTTGGGAGGCTTGAAGAGCAAATGATAGGTAACGCAGCATAGTGATAGAACGAAGCAACTAGCATAGCAATGATAGTACTGAGATCCAGGGTAGCGGTCATCTTGCCTGAATCCCGCAAGGAAGAAGAACGAGTCCATGAAGAAGATGAAGCCACGAAGACGAACCATACGTAGACGAACGCATCCTCACGATCGCAACGAAACGAGAACTATCGAGAAGAAGCACACAACATGGTAAACACACCACACATGAACAAAGCATGATGCACAACAAGCATGATGCATAAAAAGGCTACATGAAGCTACTCATGGCAAGAGATGATGCAAACAAGAACAACACATCAAGGCAAGTTTAAATGAGGCCGGAAACAACATATAACAATTCCGGTAAGTCCTCATATGCATATTTCGAAATTGGTCCAGAACTGAATAAACATTAAGTTCAAGTTGTTAAACAGCAAGTTAATATGCACCAAGATGATCTACACGAAATTCTAGTCAAGTTACATATAAAGTTCATTAGATTCGGAGCTACGGCCTAGAAGATATGAGCAAAACAAGTTCAACATGGCATTGATGCAAAATGCACCCAAACATCAAGCAAACACACCAAAACAAGGATGCAACATGATAATATGAAGCTACATGCAAAATCAAGCAAGTTTCATATAGAGCACACTCAAAACGGAGCAACGGTGCAACACACACACTATACAAGTCATAGCAACAATCTGTCCAAAACAGTAACTAGGCATATTGCAAGCATCAAAACAATAAGCTACAGCACCCCAACATAATAACAAAAGGCATGGGCATGAAGTACAGGTAAAGCATAACAAAACATGAACACTGAGCTATCTCCAGAAACAACTAGAACATGCTCAAAATGACATGGAAAGATTGCAAATAATAACAGTTTCAGACTTTGCAGAAATAACATCAGGTTGCAATGTTTAGAGCTATCAAACAACATGTTACAGGAACATATCATGGCAAACAAAGGCATGGCATGAATCTACTAAAAGCATAGATCAAAAGTCCCTTACTGACCATGAGCCAAAAAGGACCAGAAGATATGATGGCACCCATGTAAACATGGCAAGTTATATTACAGATTCAAACATGGCAGGAACAACAATAAGTAGGCATGTTCGTGAGCTTGAACCACTCACCACAGAGCAATACATGGCATGGCAAGGCAACCAACAGTAAGAAGACATGTTTATGAAGCTAAACATGGCAAGAGCAAGGTCATAGGGTGCATGGAACACTAGCAAAACACATGGGAACAAGTGAACTTAATGTAAACAGGCTGACAGCAACATTTTCAAGCAACTTTGGAGCAAGATAACAACATGTTCCAGCAGGCTATAATTGCAACCAAGGGCATGAATGGATAGAGCATAACATGTAGATCAAAACATGTTTATAGAGCATTTCCAGATTATGCATAGAATGATTGGTAGAAGCATGTTAACATAGCAACAAAATATAACAGAATCTGCCAGGAAAACAGCAACAGCAAGTACACTACTTAACAAGCTCAATGCACTCAGCACACAACTCACAAAAATACATGGTTGGCACCACTGGAAAGATGGCATGGCATAGATCAACATACATGTAGAGCTCAACCTCATAGGATGCACACATCAATCATGGCAAAAATGATAAATGAGCAAGTTATAACAGTTTCAGCAGATTAACATCAACATGCACTCTACCAACAGCATTTCGAGCATCAAGATGAGGTCAAATGAAAATGATGCAATGTAATAAAATGAAGTACTCGTCGTGACGAACAATTTGACATATTACACGCACGAAACGGAGCTACGGATGCAGAGATACAGCAGGTCAAACATGGCATAATTATGTAAAAATCAGGGGACTTAGTGGATTATACCCCTCTGAAAACGGGACGAGGAGATCCGGGCGGGACGAGGGCACGTTTGGATGGGAGGATTGGTGGATCTCGTCCACCTGCGGGGTTCCGGGCCGGATCTCGCCGGATCCGGCCGGAGTTGACGACGGCGCGCCGGCGGCGAGGCGCGGGGACGTGGGGGCGGCGACGGAGGGATTCCCGGCGGAATCCGGAGGCGAGGCCGGCGCGGGACCGGCGACCGGGAGCTGCGGCCGGGCCTGGCGGCGGCGCGGGACGGCGCCCGCGGCGGCGCGGCGCCGGCGGCAGGCGACACGACGGCGGGGGCACGGGCCCGTGCGGGACGGCGGCGGCGGCGCTCCAGGGGCGGCGGCGAGCGGACGCCGGCGCGGAGGCGGAGGGTCCGAGGCGGCGGGGTCGGCGACGGTGGGGAGCGCGCGGCGGCGGCTGGCTGCGGGAACCGGCGAGGCTCGGGCCGGCCGGGGCGGCGCCGGCGGGCGAGCAGGATGCGGCGGGGAGCGAGCGCTGCGGGCGCGGGCGGACGGGCTCGTCCGGGCCCCGATGGGCTCGGCGGGCCCCGATCTGGGCCGGGAGGGCCGGCGTGGTGGAGACGGCGGCGGGGTGACGTGGCGGCGGTGGATTGGCTGGAGGGCGGCGGCGGACATGTCCGTCGGCGGGGAAGATGTGTCCGGCGGCGCGGAGGGAAGAGGGCTAGGGTTAGACCCAAAAATTCGAAGGGGGAGGCTTATTTATAGGTAGAGGGAGCTAGGAGAGTCCAAATGAGGAGCGATTTTCGGCCACGCGATTGTGATCGAACGACCGAGAGCATGAAGGGGAGTTAGATGGGTTTTGGGCCACTTTGGAAGGGGTGTTGGGCTGCAAACAAAAGAGGCCTTTACGGTTACCCGGTTAACCGTTGGAGTATCAAACGGACTCCAAATGACACGAAACTTGACAGGCGGTCTACCGGTGCAATACCAAGGCCGCTTGGCAAACCTCGGGCCATTCCGAGAAAGTTTAATACCCGCACACGAAAAGAGGCAAAAGGGGGACGCCGGGGGACATAGGAGTGCCGGATTGCAAAATGGACAACGGGGAAAAGGCTCGAATGCATGAGACGAACACGTATGCGAAATGAAATGCACATGATGACATGATATGAAATGCAGATGATGACATGGAAAAGTGCAACACGCAAGGAAAAGACATGGCAATGACGGCGAATAACTGGCGCATCGAATCCGGGGCATTACAACACTCCTCCACTAACAAGAGATCTCGTCCGGAGATCTTAGGACCGAGACGGAAGGGAAAAGGGATGAGGTGAAACAAGAACTCAAGAGAAGAATCAAAGAATCGAGAGCACTCGGGAAGAAGAGAGGAACAGCGAGAATGACGAGAATCGAAAGCTCACAGAATCAGGTAGACTATGAAATCACTCATTCTAACCGGAGTGGTTAGAATGAGAAAAGAAACGAATAAGACTGAAAGGATTTAGGCAGCACTCCGGCTGAAAATGGAAGGATTAGAACATGAACTTGAGAGGATGGAATGATACTTGATAAACTCTTGAAGAATGAATTAAATCATGAAGAACTCCGGTGACAAAGGATGATGAGATAGAATGAAGGATGAAAGAATAAGATGAGCCTTGCGATGATTAGATGGAGGTTCCGACGAGATGGCCAAGGAAATTTGAACTCCGGAAAAGAAAAGATGAAAGCACTTGGAACTAGAATTTATTCATCAAGAACAAACTCCGAAGGAAGGGATTACTCATTTGGAAGAAATAAGAATAAGATTTATTGTATGCTTACCCTTCATCAAATTAAATCGATGACAGCAATGGATTTGCATATTACTTATTCTTCTTGAAAAGGATTGAGAAATGACATATCGCAAACTTGAGAAGGTCTTCATGAACCACCGGTAGGATTGAAAAGATCGAATGAATTAATATGATAAACAAGGAAAAAAAAACAACTCTGAAAGAACCACCGTGAGAATTCAAAATGCCTGATGAAAGAGAATGAATCACCGGGAAGAATTAGAAGAACAAATATGCTTGAGGGGATTTAGATGCAAAAGAACAAAGAGATCGCGAACTGATAAAAGAGCACTTGAACGAAGCACCGGGATAATATAGAGACGACCGAAGCTGAAATGTGATGACGAAGAATTCTTCTGGAATGATGGCCTCCGGTAAAAGAAATGGAAAAACAACTCCTGACATACTCCGGATGGATAAGAAAAGAATATCTGACAAATGGAATAATTTGAGAGGATAATATGAAGCTAGAATCACAAAACTTCGAGAGAACGGGCAAGATTTAGAGGAAAAACTCTTCTTCGGTCTTCAAATGTCGACGAGAAACCATCAAAATTACTGAGCTACTCTGGGAAAATGAAAAACGAAGAGGTTGAGCCAACGATGAAAAGAATTTGAAAACGATATTGGATAAGGCATGTGACTGATGAAATCCATTCTTACGTCACACTTTGAAAAGAATTGAGAAAACTTTGGGGTCATTAGAAGAGTCAGGTAAGATCCTGGGAAGAGACCTGTGGGTTAGGGCCCACTAAAAGAAAACACCGTTGGAAAGGATTGTTGAACAGATAGATGATGCACCGGAACAATTGAAATATTAGAATGAGGTGACAACCTCAAATTAATTGGAACACTGACGAATCTTCTGAGATGTCTTGAGCACTCCGGAAGGATAAACTGGCGAGAGGCGAACGAGCAAGGAAAACACTTGAGCCAAAGAAAAAAGAATATGATCAACCCGAAAAAAAACTTGAATTGAGTGCACCGGAAAAAGAAAGGATGAAGAATGTCCACCGAGACGAGAATTCACCGGTTGAAATGATTGACACAAGATTGAAGAGACTCCGCACAAATGAAATTGATGCTCGAAAGAGACTCAGGCTCCGGGAAGAAGAGGGTGGGAGGGCGGGAAAAACAAAGACAACTTGGAAGGGGAAACCGACGAATAACTTGAAGAGAAAACACCGGTTGGAATAATTGAGGAAAAGAAAGCAAAGACTTCGCACGAGTAGGATGGATACTCGATTACGGACTCCCGTTTGAAGAAGAAGAAGGGAGGGCGGGTGGGAAAAACAAAGACAACTTCGGACAGGGAAAAACAACGATGTCGAAAAGAGCTGAGGATTGATCTCGCGAAAGACAAAGAGGTTCGAGTCGACTTGACGAGAGATGCATCGGATGAAAAGAGGATGGATAACCCACGAAACTAACCACGTGATCCTAAAGAAAAATTTGAAGGGGAAGAGGAGTAGTTCAAAACACCTACGTAAAGATTCCTTACCAGAGCGACGAAGGGGCAGAGGAGTAAAAAGAATTCCTACTCTCCGATATAACTAGACTCCGAAAACAGTTTTCTTCTAGACTCAACAACGGCCAAACTACACGATCAATCAAGGGGGCTCCTAAGGTCGGTCGAGGCTCTGATACCAACTTGTCACGCCCAATATGCGACCCTATCCAAAAGGAACTCGAAGGTCCCACCAAGGATAGACCCGCATATTGGAACGCTTTTGCAAGGTGGATATCATTACATCAACAATTACATAATAGAGGGGATACATACATAAGGCATACAATGCCACACGAATACAACAATACAATACATCAGAGCATCATCCGACTACGGATGAAACACAAACAGAAACTCAAACGACATCCACCCTTCTAGCCCAGGCTGCCGACCTGGAACCTATCCCCTAATCGAAGAAGCAGAAGAAGAACTCAAAGCAAGCAAGCATCGCTCTCGCATCATGATCATCGCATAACTTGTACCTGCAACTGTTGTTGTAGTAATATGTGAGCCATGAGGACTCAGCAATCCCATTACCATGGGTAACAAGACTAGCAAAGCTTAATGGGAAAGGAAGGGGTAAAGTGTTGAGGTTGCGGCAGCGACTAAGCAAGATATGGTGTCTAACATACGCAAATAAGAGCGAGAAGAGAAACAAGTGGAACGGTCGTGAAGCTAGCAATGATCAAGAGGTGATCCTGAACACCTACTTACGTCAAACATAACACAGAAACCGTGTTCACTTCCCGGACTCCACCGAGAAGAGACCATCACGGCTACACACGCGGTTGATGCGTTTTAATTCGGATCAGGTGTCAAGTTATCTACAACCGGACATTAACAAATTCCCATCTGCCACATAACCGCGGGCACGGCTCTCGAAAGTTTAAACCCTGCAGGGGTGTCCCAACTTAGCCCATGACAAGCTCTCGCGATCAACGAAGGAATAGTCCTTCTCCCAGGAAGACCCGATCAGTCTCGGAATCCCGGTTTACAAGACATTTCGACAATGGTAAAACAAGACCAGCAAGACCTCCCGGCATGCCGACATCCTGATAGTAGCCGCACGTATCTCGTCTCAGGCCACGACCGGATGAGCAGTACGTACAACTAGAACCAGACCTCAAGTTTCCCCAAGGTGGCGCTGCAAGTGGCTCTAGTTTGGACCAACACTTAGACAAGCATTGGCCCGGGGGGGCTGAATAAAGATGACCCTTGGGTTAATTACTCCCAAGGGAAATATAGGTGGTGGTGAGGCAAATGGTAAAACCAATGTTGGGCCTTGCTGGAGGAGTTTTATTCAAAGCGAACTGTCAGGGGGGTCCCATAAATCACCCGACCGCGTTAGTAACGCAAAATCCGGGAACATAACACCGGTATGACGGAAACTAGGGCGGCAAGAGTGGAACAAAACACCAGGCATAAGGCCGAGCCTTCCACCCTTTACCAAATATATAGATGCATTAATAATATAAGAGATATTGTGATATCCCAACCAAAATCCTGTTCACCATGGAGAAATCTTCAGCTTCACCTGCAACTAGCAATGCTATAAGAGGGCTGAGCAAAGCAGTAACATAGCCAAACAACGGTTTGCTAGGAAAGGTGTCAAAGGTTAGATGTTCATGGCAATTTGGGAGGCTTGAAGAGCAAATGATAGGTAACGCAGCATAGCGATAGAACGAAGCAACTAGCATAGCAATGATAGTAGTGAGATCCAGGGTAGCGGTAATCTTGCCTGAATCCCGCAAGGAAGAAGAACGAGTCCATCAAGAAGATGAAGCCACGAAGACGAACCACACGTAGACGAACGCATCCTCACGATCGCAACGAAACGGGAACTATCGAGAAGAAGCACACAACATGGTAAACACACCACACATGAACAAAGCATGATGCACAACAAGCATGATGCATAAAAAGGCTACATGAAGCTACTCATGGCAAGAGATGATGCAAACAAGAACAACACATCAAGGCAAGTTTAAATGAGGCCGGAAACAACATATAACAATTCCGGTAAGTCCTCATATGCATATTTCGAAATTGGTCCAGAACTGAATAAACATTAAGTTCAAGTTGTTAAACAGCAAGTTAAGATGCACCAAGATGATCTACACGAAATTCTAGTCAAGTTACATATAAAGTTCATTAGATTCGGAGTTACGGCCTAGAAGATATGAGCAAAACAAGTTCAACATGACATTGATGCAAAATGCACCAAAACATCAAGCAAACACACCAAAACAAGGATGCAACATGATAATATGAAGCTACATGCAAAATCAAGCAAGTTTCATATAGAGCACACTCAAAACGGAGCAACGGTGCAACACACACACACTATACAAGTCATAGCAACAATCTGTCCAAAACAGCAACTAGGCATATTGCAAGCATCAAAACAATAAGCTACAGCACCCCAACATAATAACAAAAGGCATGGTCATGAAGTACAGGTAAAGCATAACAAAACATGAACACTGAGCTATCTCCAGAAACAACTAGAACATGCTCAAAATGACATGGAAAGATTGCAAATAATAATAGTTTCAGACTTTGCAGAAATAACATCAGGTTGCAATGTTTAGAGCTATCAAATCATGTTACAGGAACATATCATGGCAAACAAAGGCATGGCATGAATCTACTAAAAGCATAGATCAAAAGTCCCTTACTGACCATGAGCCAAAAAGGACCAGAAGATATGATGGCACCCATGTAAACATGGCAAGTTATATTACAGATTCAAACATGGCAGGAACAACAATAAGTAGGCATGATCGTGAGCTTGAACCACTCACCACAGAGCAATACATGGCATGGCAAGGCAACCAACAGTAAGAAGACATGTTTATGAAGCTAAACATGGCAAGAGCAAGGTCATAGGGTGCATGGAACACTAGCAAAACACATGGGAACAAGTGAACTTAATGTAAACAGGCTGACAGCAACATTTTCAAGCAACTTTGGAGCAAGATAACAACATGTTCCAGCAGGCTATAATTGCAACCAAGGGCATGAATGGATAGAGCATAACATGTAGATCAAAACATGTTTATAGAGCATTTCCAGATTATGCATAGAATGATTGGTAGAAGCATGTTAACATAGCAACAAAATATAACAGAATCTGCCAGGAAAACAGCAACAGCAAGTACACTACTTAACAAGCTCAATGCACTCAGCACACAACTCACAAAAATACATGGTTGGCACCACTGGAAAGATGGCATGGCATAGATCAACATACATGTAGAGCTCAACCTCATAGGATGCACACATCAATCATGGCAAAAATGATAAATGAGCAAGTTATAACAGTTTCAGCAGATTAACATCAACATGCACTCTACCAATAGCATTTCGAGCATCAAGATGAGGTCAAATGAAAATGATGCAATGTAATGAAATGAAGTACTCGTCGTGACGAACAATTTGACATATTACACGCACAAAACGGAGCTACGGATGCAGAGATACAGCAGGTCAAACATGGCATGATTATGTAAAAATCAGGGGACTTAGTGGATTATACCCCTCTGAAAACGGGACGAGGAGATCCGGGCGGGACGAGGGCGCGTTTGGATGGGAGGATTGGTGGATCTCGTCCACCTGCGGGGTTCCGGGCCGGATCTCGCCGGATCCGGCCGGAGTTGACGACGGCGCGCCGGCGGCGAGGCGCGGGGACGCGGGAGGCGGCGACGGAGGGATTCCTGGCGGGATCCGGAGGCGAGGCCGGCGTGGGACCGGCGACCGGGAGCTGAGGCCGGGCCTGGCGGCGGCGCGGGACGGCGCCCGCGGCGGCGCGGCGCCGGCGGCAGGCGACACGACGGCGGGGGCACGGGCCCGTGCGGGACGGCGGCGAGCGGACGCCGGCGCGGAGGCGGAGGGTCCGAGGCGGCGGGGTCGCGACGGTGGGGAGCGCGTGGCGGCGGCCGGCGGCGGGAACCGGCGAGGCTCGGGCCGGCCGGGGGGGCGCCGGCGGGCGAGCAGGAGGCGGCGGGGAGCGAGCGCTACACGCAAGCAAAAGACATGGCAATGACGGCGAATAACTGGCGCATCGAATCCGAGGCGTTACAGATAGCAAGGCATGTCAGATGATAGACTGTCAGATATGTTGCCAACAACATTGGTATCAAGGGCGAGGGACGGAGAGAACTATTTTCCTGCTCGTTGAACGAGGCGGACCATTAGGCAAAGTTCTCGTCCATCGGTGGCTACCGGAATGTCATCAACTATAGTAACAGGGTCTTACTGACAGAATTGTACACCGAGGTGTTTACATAAGGAGGAGAATACTACTGTTTAGATCTCATAATTCACAAGAAAGGTTAAACAAAATAGTGGAAAGGAAAAGGTGATCATTAGATTAACCAGAACATTGGAAAGGGAAATGTGTTTAAACCCAAATATCAGGGGTATATCTTTTCCCAAGGACAAGAAGAGTATGGTATACATGACAGGATAGCAAGTTCAAAAGCATTTACATAATGGGGAGAGGGAAAAATCATGATATTACCGATACAACGGTGTGAGGGTAATTGAAAGAGAAACATTTTGTATTATGCTTCCGATGTTCTTGTTGATATTCGGAATACCACAGTCATGCTTCGATGCGGCAATGATATGGTGTCAAGTAAAGATTGGGTTCGAAGACCTCAAGAGATACCGAGAAACAATTCCAAGATATCTCAGAACGTAAGGAATAACCAAGCACAACCAGGTCTGTGTAGGCAGAAAGTCAAGGATGGTGTCGATGACAACACGAATCATCGACGGGCAAGGATGGTATTTCTCCTCAAGAATTCGATTGATATCTTAGGACAAGGCAGTATATTGATGGTGAACACGACAAATTTTGTCAAGAGGCTCTATGAAGATGCCATCTAGCAGCAACGACATCAAGCAAAAGGAATGATGAAGCGAAGGCTATTGGAAGCACAGATACGACACAAGCTTGGATTCATGCTTGTTGATCAAGGTGGAATGATAAAATGAGGAAGATCGACATAAGCTTCGCTCATCGTTGAAAAGTTGTGCTCCGGGAATAAGGACCAGGTAGCATAGTTAAAAGTTGGCACGATAAAAAGATAGTCGATCAGGCTAGGAATGACTGGAAGGATTATTAAACTTGTAAGCAACGAAAATTACTTAGGGTTGCTGAATTGGAGTGCGAAATCGATTCACTTATCGGTATTCTCGGTTGACAAACAACCTAGAACCCATGAAGTGACAAAGACAGGGTAATGTAGTACTCCATCAAAAGTTCATAAGATGTAGTGCAATGGCATGATATCCTCGAGATACCAGGGGTAATACTCGAAGGTAGATCATAATAGAGGTTGGGCATGCATATTGGTTTGTAGAAGACAAGTGCTTTAGCTTGTCCGCGAAATGGGATCAAAGAAGAACAATCATGCTCGGGACCAAGACTGCAAAGAATCAAAGCAAAATACCAGATGGATTATAACAAGAGTTTATTATTATTATTATTATTACGAGCAGCTTCCATGATAAGTTCTACATCGGGTCCATGGGCATGAACACAAAGGTTCAAGGTCGACTCCCACTTCTTCAATGCATAACCTTTCATTCACTCCTTGTTTTCGAAGCAATTGTAGTGTAGAAGATTTATCTGGCGAAGTACCAGAAGAGTAAGACTCGTGAAACTCTCGGGTTCATACGGATTATGGAAGGCATAAGTTCAACCCATCGGGGCATTTTTACAAATCTATACAACCATCAACCAAGCAAAAGATACGAGTTCGAAAGCGGAGTATCGCAGTCAAAGCAGATGATACAATTTATCGAAGGTATTATGTATCAGGGAAAAACTCACAAGATTTTGGATGTGAAGGACACTGTCGGATAACAACCCAGCAATGGATCTGGCGATTCATGACAGAGTTGATGTGATTATCAGTAATCAATCAAAATGAAGAAGGGGATGCAAAGGCATTGGCTTATAGAAACGTCTGAATGATTCGATGCTTGGGTACAAAGGAATTATGATTTCAAGACGAAGGATCAGAAGCAGAGGCTCTGACCAAAAGATGAATAGGTTGAATAGACTTAGAGGTGCACCCGATCAAATCTGGATTGGGCAAGAACCAGCTCATATCTGGAAGGATGTCTGAGCCGGAAAGAAAATTTCCAAGGATTAATTGATGATTGCGAGTATTCGCACACACGTTGAATCCATAGGAACAGAATGTCAATCACAAAGAATTTTAAAGAATATTGCTAGACATATGAATTAATCTTAATGCAAGCAGGCAAGGAGAATCAAGAGCAATAGGCTGCAGAGGATTTTGAGAGATCAGATAGTATTTTCAGGTATTTGGAAAGCATATGAACAACTTGGGATGAACGAACCCCGGTTAAGTGAATTATCCGCAGTGCAAAAGAAGCTGCAAAGCAGAAGGCACAAAGGATTCTCGAAACAACGGAGAGTACTAGGGGTATCTTGTAACAATAGGAACAACTGGGGAAGAATGTATAAGCGGCAAGGATGCTATTCACGGGGATTATCGGTGGTCAGGAACTGCAAAGCAGTGGGCACAGGGTCTCGGGAAACATCAAGGAATATCTGCAGAATCTTCTGGCGAAGCAAGCGATTATCTGTAGTGAAGGGGCTCTCCGGGAGGAAGTGATTACGAGATCCTAGAGTCAGAGTTAGTAAAATCTTTAACCCAAAAAGACGAGAGATCAGAGTCCCAGAGTATAAACGAGGAATAAAAAGATCCTAATACCACCCAATGGCGACGTGGGCCCGTAAGCCACACAGCCAAGTTAGTAAAACAGTTTTGGAGGACTAGACTCAACTTCGGCCAAGGAGTTGGAAAGGGGGATACCTACAGGCAGTCGGCTCTGATACCAACTTGTGATGCCCTCGATTCAATCGTACACTAATCATACACGCAAATGTGTACGATCAAGATCAAGGACTCACAGGAAGATATCACAACACAACTCTAGATACAAATTAAAATAAAACAAGCTTTATATGACAAGCCAGGGGCCTCGAGGGCTCGAAAACACAAGAGTCAGTGGAAGCAACAAAATCTGAGTACAGACATAAGTTAAAAAAGTTTGCCTTAAGAAGGCTAGCACAAAAGCAACATCGATTGAAAAGGCAAGGCCTCCTGCCTGGGAGCCTCCTAACTACTCCTGGTCATCGGCGGTCTCCGTCACGTGGTAGTAGGCACCCTCGGGGTAGTAGCAGTCATCAAAGGTGTCATCTGGCTCCTGGACTCTGTCATCTGGTTGCGTCATCCGAGAAGAATGGAAAAGGGGAAAAAGAGGGAGCAAGGCAACCGTGAGTACTCATCCAAAGTACTCGCAAGCAAGGATCTACACTACATATGCAACATTATCAAAGGAAGGCTGTATATGTGGACTGGGTTGCAAAAATGCCAGAATAGAGAGAAGGCCTAGTCCTATCGAAGACTAGCCTCTTCTGGAATCCACCATCTTGCAGCAAACAGGAGGGAGTAGAGTAGCATAAGGTAAAGTAGTAGTAGTGTTATCAACCTCGGCCAGAGATCCTTTCTTGACTCCCTGCGAGAAAGCAATCCCAGAGCCATACTATCCATTTCTCCTCACAATCCAATTCTCATCACCATCCAATTCTCATCACAAGTATCCAGTTCTAGTTGTATCGATCGGGATACAACTCCAAGTGTCCGTTACCGATAGATGTTTTCTTCCCTGCAGGGGTGCACCAACTTACCCACCACGCTCGATTAACTCCGGTCGGACAGACTTTCCTGGGTCATGCCCGGCCTCAGCCAAACAATCCGCAACCCGACCTAGGCTTAATAGAGAGGCCAGCACGCCGGACTAAACCTATGCCCCCAGGGGTCATGGGCCATCTCCCCGGGAACTCCTGCACGTTGCGTACGCGGCCGGTGAGCAGACCTAGCTACCTCCTTCAACAAGGCAGGTGCTTACGCAGTCCAACCCGGCGCGCGCCGCTCAGTCGCTGACGTCTATTAAGCTTCGGCTGATGTATACGATGCAGAATGCCCATACTATGCCCATGTGATGGTTAGTGCTATCAGGCCAGAGGCCCCTCAGATCAAATATCCAAATCGTAGTGGATTAGGAACGCGCGGTAACAAGCAGAGACTCACAAAAGATGTGACTCCGTTGCCCCATCTAGAGGACTTGCGACAAGGGCTAGGAATGCCCGGCCACGCCTCGTAATTATCTCGCAAGCATCCTCTAGGTCAACCCGTCTCCACATCACTCGCGGGTACCCCTCAGGGTCGACCCGCCCTTCCAAGTAATAGTTGTAAAGTCCAAGTATCCGTGTGTCCAAACATCAAGGGGAAAACCCAAGGAATCACCCCCGATGAATTCCACTCGATGTAATCATCAAGGTGAACGTAAGAGGAATCACCCCCGAGGTTCGCACTTGAGGGGTTGCACGACAGAGTCGTATCGGAAGTGGTTAAAGAGGAAATCACCCTCGATGACCATGACCGAATAGCTACACTACAGGGTTAACATCAGAAGTGCTGTAGAGGTCTCACCCTCGGCACTCGATAGTATCCCAGTAGTGTCGAGCAACTAAGGGGAAAGTGATGCGCGGTGCCGGGGCCTGGTCTTCGATCCCGTTGATCGGGTCTTCGATGATGAAGCAGGGGCAACAAGGACAAGGTGGGGATCACTGATGGATCACTAACCAACCTATACTAAGCAGTTTAGGATAAGCCGGTAAGGTAACAATAAGCAGGTTACAAAAGCAGGCTATGCATCAGAATAGGAGCAAGCAATAACAATAGCAAAATCTAATGCAAGCATGAGAGAATGGAATGGGCGATATCGGGATGATCAAAGGGGGGGCTTGCCTGGTTGCTCTGGCAAGGAGGGGTCGTCGTCGATGTAGTCGATCACAGGGGCGGCATCGGTCTCGGGGTCTACCGGAGAGAAGAAGGGGAAGGAATAGTAAATATAAAGCAAACATAGCATAACAGGACAACAGGCAGAGCTAGATGTGTTCTAACGCGGTGCTACACGATACCGGCGAGGGGGGAAGTCAACCGGGAATGTTTTCCAGGTTCCGGACCTGTGTCAGACAGATGACCGGAGGGGGAAAGTTCCATGTTCAGCATGCTAGGGGCATGTGACAGATGAACGGACAGTGTATCCGGATTCGTTGGATTTTTCTGAGCAATTTTCATGTAGAAAACATTTTCATCGGAGTTACGGTTTAATTTCTATTAATTTTCAAAGTTTTAAACATTTTTTGAAATTAAATAAATTAACAGAAGGGTTTATTGCGTCAGCATGACGTCACAGTGACATCGGCATTCAGCAGGGCGGCTGACCAGGTGAAACTATGCCTGTGGGTCCAGTGGGACCCACATGTCAGCCTCTGTTAGTCTAACAGTGTAATAAACTAACTAATCTAGGTTAGTTAGCTACTGGACCCCACCTGCCATAGAATAATTAGCTAACTAATTAGTTTTAATTAATAAAACATTTTAGTTAGAGGAATAAGCGGTGGGGCCTGCACGTCAGTGGCTGGGGCCTGCCCAGTCAGTAGTTGACCGAAGTCAACAGGACAGCCGGGCCCCAAGGGCCCACGGGTCAGCGACCGAGGGGGTGGCCCCGGGTGTGCCACGTCGGCGGTGGCGGGGTTTCGCCGCCGGCGACCAAAACAGTGGCGGGGCTCGCCGGACTTCGCCGGAAAAATGCCACAGGGGGCCGTTTCGAGCGCGATCGGGCTCGTTCGGATGCGGGAGGAGCGGCGCATCCAACTGCGAGCTTAGCTCGGACGGGGGCGGGCTGCAACGACGACGGCGTTGAGCGGGGCGGACGGCCGGAACGGGCGTTGGTGGGGATCCGGCTACGGGGCTCGGCGAGAGCAGCAGACGCACGCGTTGGGCCCCTGGGAACCCCAGGAGCACAATGCGGTGCTCGGCCGCATGTGAAGGCGACCATGGCCACGGCGCCGAGCTCGTCGGCAGCGAGGTTCTTCGGGCGAGGTACGGGAACGGGGCTACGGGCGTCGGAAAAGCTCGGGAGGGAGAGGGGAAAGAAGCGCAGGCTCACAGTGCTACTGCAGATGTGCTCAAGCATGCTCGAGGAGGGCTCGGTGCGGCGGAATCGACGGCGAAGCTCATCGGAGGAGAGGAGGAAGACGGTGATGTAGGGGACGATGCAGAGGCGCTCCTGCTCAGGTGATTCGTCAGGGAGGAAGAGGAGGTCGAGGCGGTCCTTCTTGGCGCGGAGGAGAGGCGAGGCGGTGTGGGGGCCCGCGTGCGTCATGGTGGCAGGGCCACGGCAGTGCTCGGATGCGGTGGGGAATGGGAGATGCGGAGAGGGCAAGCAGTAGCTCATGGGGGAGGGGGAAAAGATCTCTCGGAGGGGGCAGGGGGTCGTCGCTGGCGTCCTTATCCTCCCCGCGGCGCCTGTAGCGGCGTGGCCGACGAGGTGGTTTGGCGGCGACGCCCCTGTTGCGGTCTGAGACCTAGGAACAGGGCGGGGGAGAGAGACCGCTGCGAGGGGGCAACTGGGCTGGCACGGGTGGGTTAGGTGGGCCGGCCCAGGTGGGTTCGATCCAGGGAGGGGGTTTGCTCTCTCTCTCTCTCTCCTTTCTTTCTCCCCCTTTTTTTTGTTTTCTTTTTCCAGCAGCTTTTGCAAATTTTCTTTTAGCCACTATGACTTTGCAAAATTATGCCACTGGCTAACACAATTCCAAAGAATTATTTTGCATTGCCACAAAAAGATTCTGAGGCTTTGGGAAAAAGGTAGCAATTTTTATAAATTAAAAAGGCATTCAATCTACTATTTTAGCCACTGCTTTAATTGGTTTAGGCCATTTAAACACCTTGCAAAAATGTTGGTCCAGCACCAATATTAACAAATGATTATTTGCCACAAGATGAACATTTTAGATTTCATGTCTGACAAAAAAAGAATTTTTGACTTTAGATTGGATTTGAATTTGAATGGTGATTTGGATCAAGTGAAGATTAGCAACAGTAACCTGATGACATGGCACCATTAACAGGTGATTACTGTAGCATGACACTGGGAGTGTTATAGAAAGCAAGGATCATCGACAAGGAACCCTACTCCGAGATCATTGATGATGAAGAAGTGCTACGCTAGGAGTATATATACGACTAGTGGCTGGAGTGTCAGGCCCAGGTGTACCGGTTTCCGGTTTCCGAGCGACAGGCAGTAGTTAGTTTAGGTTCACGCTAATGCGAGAAAGGGATACGAACTCATGTACTACATAGTTCCGCTCTCACTCAAAGTGATAGCTCTTCTAGCATATATCATTGTTTAGATGGATGACGATGTATTTGCAAGTAATCGAGACTTGTATCGCTATTTTCGAGATGATGACGAGAGGCCACTTTGTGTTGGATGATGATTACGATGATGACATGATTTGATGAGACTAGTTGTATGTATATGCTATGATTACATTTGTATGTGTATGATATGCTAAAGATTATTGTATAAAGCCTATTCAAATACAAAACAAATATGTAGGAAAAAAACTAATAAAACTAGTAGTAGCGAGGGGAAAAATTTAGCAGTAGCACCGCCTTACCAGTAGCGCTTCCCTGTAAAAAGCGCTGCAGATAATATCAGCAGCGCTCTTCTCCAAAGCGCGCTACAGCTATCCATGTATAGTAGTAGCGTGGGACGACAGGCGCTACTGCTATACGTTAGCTGTAGCGCCTTATCAGTAGCGCATCGTCCCGCACTACTGATAGGCCTAAAATTCGCGCTGCTGCTAGGCTTTTCCCTAGTAGTGTTGAGATGTCACGATCTTGATGTATCATGGGCTTTGTTAACATATATGGATCATATGATGTTTCTCCCCTCTTTACTCTTGTTGTGATGAATTGAATCTTTACCCTTTGAAGTTTTGTCTTTTCGGATTGAATGTTCAGATCTGAGAACACATGCGGAGTGATTGCGGATTGAAGGATGAACCATGCGGAGTGATTGTATTGATTGTACGCCTCTTCTCTTGGGATGAGATTGTTTGGCTCATGTGGGTAGAAACCTTGCTTGATGATTCTCCAAAGATTTGTTGAGCTGTGATTCAAATGAGACTTGATACAAAAAACCCAATTAGCGAAATCACCCCTTACAAGCTTACGAGGAGGACCAAGGTTGTTAATATGCGGTGTAGGTACCGATCCTCCATAGGCCAGGGGAGGGGGAACCGAGGCAAAGGTTCCTGTCCCATTCTTGTTTTGACAGGAGGAGGCTTGAGTACCTTTAGCCGTTTCCTTGCCGGAATTGGCCTCCGACTCCGATGCGGTGGGATTAACCACAAGCAATGGATCGGGGGTAGATTTCAACCCCTCAAGTAATTATTTTAGCATGGACTTGACCTCGGCCATCATAGACGTCTTAAGTGAAGCCATTGCTTCATTTAAGTCACCTTGGGTGATCGATTTCAACTCCACGACCTTGGGCACTTCCTCCTCTCCTTCAACCATACTCTTCGGGTGGTGAAACCCTTAATAAAGAGACAAGGCTCTGATACTAATTGAAAGGATCGATATGGTTGACTAGAGGGGGGTTAATAGGCTACTACCAAATTTTAGCTTTTCTTAACAAATTAGGTTAAGCAACAAATAGGTTGTCTAGATGTGCAACTAGGTGGGCAACCTATATGATGCTAGCAAATACAACAACACAATCAAGCAAGATAAACAACACGAGAATAGCTTGCACGAAGTAAAGGTAAGAGATAACCACAAGTGGAGTCAGGGGCCGGAGACAAGGATGTGTTACCGAAGTTCCCTCCCTTTGAGAGGAAGTACGTCTCCGTTGGAGCGGTGTGGAGGCACAATGCTCCCCAAGAAGCCACTAGAGCCACCGTATTCTCCTCACGCCCTCACACAATGCGACATGCTATGATTCCACTAGTGGTGCCCTTGAAGGCGGCAACCGGACCTTTACAAACAAGGTTGGGGCTCTCTCCACAACTGAATTGGAGGCTCCCAACACCACCACAGAGCTTCACCACAATGGAATGTGGCCCCAAGGGACCTCTTCCGTCTAGGGTGCCCAAACACCCAAGAGTAACAAAATCCACACAAGAAAGTATGGGGAAATCAAATTTCCTTTGGTGGAAGTGTAGATCTAGGTCTTCTCCTTCAATCCCTAGCAAATCAACAAGTTTGAGTGGCTAGAGAGAGAGACCGGGCAAGAAACCTTGATAGGCATTAATGGAGGAGAGACACAGGTAAGAGGTAAAGTGGTAGGTGGAAGAACCCCCACTTTATATAGTGCCCCCAAATCCAACCATTACAGCAGTTTTTATGCTGCAGCGGTACAACTGCTTCATGGCCCAGTACAACTGGATTTCACGGGTACCCTGTAGAAACCCTACAGGGCGGTACAACCGGTGAGCTGAGCGGTGGTACCGGTTGACACAAGTAACCGGACCAACCGCTCCTCCACCGCTCGACAACTACTTCAAACCAGAAGGGAATCACCCCTGGTTGTAGGGGCGGTAGTTGCACCGGTGCACACGCCCTGGCCCGAGTCCTGATGGTGGCTAAGTCCCGAGCGATAGAAAAACTCTGGGCACCAGTAGTACCGGTTAATAGAGAGTAACCGGGACAACCCCACTCAATAACCGCCCCGCCACAGAAGCTGGACAGATGGTCGGCCGGTACAACCGCCCGTGAAGTAGTCCTAGGTTTTCCCAGAGCTGTGGCAGTACCACCGCTTAGGGGCAACGGTACTACCACTGGGCATGTAGCTGGGAACCGCAACCCCAGGGTATCACCCCATGGGTGGTGGTTGTGTTGTTAGAACCGGACAGGCGGTGCAACCGCCATGCCCATCGGTACAACCGCTGGGGGGATTAACACCACTGTGTAGGAGGAAGTGAGGACCTCTTTCTCATCGAACGGAAGGGAGCATTGGGTGGACAGGAAAGTGTACGTGCATTGATTCACCCAATACCTTTCAATGTGGATTCCCTCTTAATAGTATGCGATTCCTACGACCAAAGAAATAAACACGTCGGAACCACCGTCCCAGAAGAGAGAGTACCTGAAGAACTTGGCACATGATTAGATCATAAAGTGAGTTGTCATCATCACCAAAACACTAAAGCAGGAAATGTCCTAACAACCTTGATCACCAAGAAAGCCGACAAGGAGTCTTTTTTTTGACTTTCGTCCCATTAGTCTCATTCACCTTCTTGTGAAGCTATTCACGAAGGCCCTTTCCATGTGGCTAGCACCGCGTTTGAGTTATCTTGTGTTCACCAAGCAAAGCGCCTTCATCACTGGAGGAAGCATCTCGAACAACTTCCTTCTTGTCCAGTAGAATGCACATCTTCTCCCTGATCTTAAGGTGCCTTGCATGCTTCTCAAGTTGGATATCATCGCACCTTCGACTCTGTCTCATGGACATTTCTCCTTGGGACCCTTCGACACCTTGGTTTCAGCTGCCGGTGGGGGGAGTGGATCTCGATCCTCCTTTCATCGGCCTCTACGCGAGTTTTGATTAACGAGATGCCACCCCATTGCCTATGCCCGCGGCCTCCGTCAGGGTGATCCCCCTATCACCCATGTTGTTCATGATCGTCATCGACATCCTAAACTCTTTGATCAAGAGGGTGGTCTCCTCGGGGATCCTTTAGCAGCTCATGATCCGTCATGCAACATCTAGTGTGCCCCTATATGCCGATGGTGTTGTCATCTTCTTCCACCCAAACATCCATGATATACTGCCGATCCACGAGTTTCTTCCCATCTTTGGGAATGTCTCGGGGCTCCACACTAACTTCTCCAAGTGCTTCACCACACTAATTCAATGCTCAGACAAGCACCTCCCTTTCCCGACTAAAGAGTTTAGGTGTCCCATTGCCACCTTCCCGCTGTAGTACCTTGGTTTGCTGCTCTCCATCCGAAAAGTTCCCACTAGGATCTATGCTCTGTTATGCTGACCGACTGGCCTAGCTAGACACATCCTCAGTGACATCCCGGTTCACTACCTCATCACTATCGCCTAGTCAATCCTCAAGTAGGTGAACCGCGTCATCCATGGCTTCCTTTGGGTCGGCCGTAAGGACATGCGTGGTGGCCAGTGCCTCGTCAAATGGCAACGCGTGTGTCGTCCGACCTCTCTTTGCAGTGTTGGGATTTGAGATCTCTAGCGCTCAAGCATTGTCTTGTGAGCTCGCTGGATTATGCTTCAAAAGACGGACCCTTCTCGCCGTTGGCGACACCTGCACATACCCTGTGACCCTGAGGTCCAGGTGATCTTCCGAGCCTCTAATTCCTGGACTATTGGTGATGAAAACTCCTGTCTCTTCTAGGTGGATCATTGGATTGATGGGAAGTCAACCTTTGAGTTTGCTCCTCTCTTCTTTACTCTGGTTACTCACCATCGTCGAGAGACTCTCTTGCTCTAGGATGACCTCCCCCTTTGATCTTGGGTCTGGGACACCCAAGGTGCACGCGGACTTGCTGCTATGGTCCATTACATCGGCCAGTGGCGCTGTCTCCAACACACTAACCTCTCATATCCCCCCACGTGCTTCGCTAGCGGTGGAGTACCTTCAGATAGTATTTAGCTAGCTCCTGCTATGACATGATATTCCTGGCTGCCATCCAGACCCCGCATTGGTGCCTCACGTGGAAGACATGGACACCATTGCATATAAATATCTTCATCTGGCTCGCTCTCCAAAATAGGTGCTGGAATGCGAGCCGCCTGGCCCGTGGGCCTTCCCATGCCGCCCGGTGCATCCTTTGCAACTAGGAGATTGAGGACATGCAACACATCCTCATTGGGTGGTCCTTCTCCCGCCAGATGTGGCATGATATCCTATGTTGGTGTCGTTCCACGACAAACCTTCCTCGTCCAGAGCTGACTTTCCAGAATGGTTGGCGGTCTCCCGCGACCATGCCCCCGACCTTGCATAAGGGGCCCTCTTCTCTTCTGTTGTCTGCTTGGTGGCTCTAGAAGCATTGCAATGGATGCGTGTAACATCCCAAATTTTCAATTTGGAATGTTATACATAGATCAACATTTGCATATCATATTTTATTGTATTTTGGCTTGATCCTAGAAATTCTACGCGACTCAAGGACCCACAGAGAGAGTTGGGGATTTCGTTATTTTCATATTTGAGTTTTCTCAAATTTTGAAAATAGGGTCATTTGATTTTATTTATTTTATCTTCAATTATTTATATTATAAAAATATGATAGAGGGAACAAAATGACTTTCCCAAAATAAATAAATATTGAGGATTTAATAATAAAATCAAATATTATTTTATTTTGGAGTTTATCGCTATTTTATTTGAATTTAGGAAAAATGCGCGTTTTTAAAAATTGCATTTAGGCCCCAAATAAATGTTCATCTTGTCCGCCTTGATTTTAGAAGTCGGGGAAAATTTATTTCGGAATTTTTGGAGACCGTTTAGTATTTCTTTTAATTGATTTTCTGAGCGTAATGTTTTTTTAAAAAAAGTCAACCAACCTAGTCGGGCCGTACCCGACCTGGACTCTAGCCCGGCCGGCCTTTATAAGCCCGGGGAGCCCAGCCCGAGCCGCCCAGCCCCGCCCTAACCCTAGTGCCGCCCTGCCGCCGCCGCCGCTCGTGCCGCGCGCCGCCGCCGCCGCTGACGCCCGCCGCCGCCGCCCCGCCACCGAATCCCCTTGCCGCCGCCGCCGCCGGACCCGCCGGAGCTCGCCGCCGCCCCGCCGGACCCCGACCTCGAGGTAGCCGCCGCCGCCGCCGGTTTTCGCCGGTTAACGCCCAGTTTTTTAAAGACGGCGGTCTTTTTTTTATTTAGACTAGTTTATTCTTTTTTCCGGTTTAGTCTATTTAGCGGACGTTCGTCCGTATGTTCGTTTTAATGAACGGTTTTCGTCGTTTAGTCGCAGACAGCGAACGTTCGTTCGTTAGCCTGTTCGTCCATTTTTCTTTTTCTCGGATTTTCCGCGATTATTTCTAATCGCGATTTTGGATCCGATTTTCGTTTTAGTATAAATTTTTACTCATTTATCGAAATCAGGCGATTCAAGCGCCTCGAGTTTCGTCTCGAAACCCTTTATCCATTTAACCAACTCAAACAAGTTTTTGCTACTGTAAAATTTGACTTAGGTCCAGATTAGTAACACGAAGATTGTTTCTTTCTTCGTTTGAGTTTCGTTGCTTCGTTTGATTTGATTCTTTTTGCAAACTGGAGTTCTTAAGTTGAACTTTCTGGTTAGATCTCTTATTTGTGTTTTACCTCTGCATTAGATGAGTGCTTATTGTATGCTTGTTTGTTTCCAATAGAGTACACGGAGTGCGCCGCTTGCTACTTCGAATCTCTAGGTTTCACGGATCATCAGCAAGGCAAGAAACACTTTGATCATACGTCTTTACTACCCAGTTTTATTGCATTAGATCAATCCTCAAACAATTGCATGATTAGGATCTGATTAATATGTGGGTTGGAAAGTAGTTGAGGTAGTGCCTTGATGACCCACAAGTGTAGGGGATCAATCGTAGTCCTTTCGATAAGTAAGAGTGTCGAACCCAACGAGGAGAAGAAGGAAATGATAAGTGGTTTTCAGTAAGGTTTTCTCTACAAGCACTGAAATTGTAGGTGATAGATAGTTTTGTGATAAGATAAATAGTAACGAGTAACAAGTAAATAAAGTAAATAAAGTGCAGCAAGGTGACCCAATCCTTTATGTAGGAAAGGATAAGCCTGGACAATTTCTAATAATAAGGTAGGAACTCCCGAGGACACATTGGGAATTATCGTCAAGCTAGTTTTCATCACGTTCATATGATTCGCGTTCGATACTTTGATAATTTGATATGTGGGTGGACCGGTACTTGGATACTGCCCTAACTTGGACAAGCATCCCACTTATGATTAACCCCTATTGCAAGCATCCGCAACTACAAAAGAAGTATTAAGGTAAACCTAACCACATCATTAAACATATGGATCCATATCAGCCCCTAACGAAGCAACTCATAAACTAGGGTTTAAGCTTCTGTCACTCTAGCAACCCATCATCTACTTATTACTTCCCCATGCCTTCCTCTAGGCCCAAATTATGGTGAAGTGTCATGTAGTCGACGTTCACATAACACCACTAGAGGAAAACAAAACATACATCTCATCAAAATATCGAAGGAATACCAAATTCACATGACTACTAATAGCAAGACTTCACCCATGTCCTCAGGAACAAACGTAACTACTCACAAAGCATATTCATGTTCATAATCAGAGGAGTAATAATATGCATAAAGGATCTGAACATATGCTCTTCCACCAAGTAAACTAATTAGCATCAACTACGAGGAGTAATCAACACTACTAGCAACCCACAGGTACCAATTTGTGGTTTTGATACAGATCGGATACAAGAGATGAACTAGGGTTTTGAGAGGAGATGGTGCTGGTGAAGATGTTGATGGAGATTGACACCCTCTCGATGAGAGGATCGTTGGTGATGATGTTGGTGATGATTTCCTCCTCCCGGAGGGAAGTGTCCCCGGCAGAACAGCTCCGCCAGAGCCCTAGATTGATTCCGCCAAGGTTCCGCCTCGTGGCGGCGGAGTTTCGTCCCGTAAGCTTGCCCACGATTTTTTCCAGGGTAAAAGTGATGATATAGCAGAAGATGGAAACCGTAGGCCCACCAGGGGGCCCAGGAGATAGGGGCACGCCCTATAGGGGGGGCGCCCCCTGTCTCCTGGACAGGGTGTGGGCCCCCTGGCCTATTTCTTTCGCTCAAAAATTCTTATTAATTCCAAAAAGTTGTTTCGTGGAGTTTCAGGACTTTTGGAGCTATGTAGAATAGGATTCCAACATTTGCTCCTTTTCCAGCTAGAATTCCAGCTGCCGGCATTCCCCCTCTTCATGGTAAACCTTGTAAAATAAGAGAGAATAGCCATAAGTATTGAGATATAATGTGTAATAACAGCCCATAATGCAATAAATATTGATATAAAAGCATGATGCAAAATTGACGTATCAACTCCCCAAGCTTAGACCTCGCTTGTCCTCAAGCGGAAGCCGAAATCGAAAAATATGTCCACATGTTTAGAGATAGAGGTGTCGATAAAAATAAAATACGGATATGAGGGCATCATGATCATTCTTACAACAGCAACATATATAGATTTCATCATATGATTTCCTATGCTCAAGTAACAAGCAATTCACAATGTCAAGTATGGTTCAAAAACTTCATTGGGAACTAACAAACTATAATCTCAGTCATTGAAGCAATTGCAATTTATCGTAACATCAGAAAGAGTCAATAATAGAGCTTTTCAGCAAGCTCACATACTCAACTATCTCGTAGTCTCATACAATTGCTAACACTCATGCAATACTTGTGGTTATAGAGTTTCAGCCAGACACTGAGAAAGATAGGGGCTTATTGTGTTGCCTCCTAATGTATTCACCTTTAGGTGATGTCAACAATAATGGCCCATGCTAACTTACATCCAATTGGATATATATATCATGATCTTTCAAACACAAGGAGCTTGCCAAAGGATAAAATAAAAAGGGAAAGGTGAGGATCACCTTGACTCAAGCATAAAGTAAAAACATAAAGTAAAAGATAGGCCCTTCGCAGAGGGAAGCAGAGGTTGTCATGCGCGTTTAGGGTTGATGCACAAAATCTTAATGCAAAAGAACGTCACTTTATATTGCCCCTTGTATGTGGACCTTTATTATGCAGTCCGTCGCTTTTATTACTTCCACAACAAGTTCATGCAAAGCTTATTTTCTCTGCACTAATAAGTCATACATATTTAGAGAGCAATTTTTATTGCTTGCACCGAAGACAACTTACTTGAAGGATCTTACTCAATCCATAGGTAGGTATGGTGGACTCTCATGGCAAAACTGGGTTTAAGGGTAATTGGAAGCACAAGTAGTATCTCTACTTGGTGCAAGGAATTTGGTTTGCATGAGGGGAAAAGGCAAGCTCAACATGTTTGGAAGGTCAATGACAATATACTTTAACTGAGATGTCAGAAAACATAAACCATTACGTTGTCTTCCTTGTCCAACATCAACTCTTTTAGCATGTCATACTAAATGAGTGCTTCACAATCATAAAAGATGTCCAAGATAATATATTTATATGTGAACCCCTCTTTCCTTATCACTTCCTATTAATTGCAACGATGACCAAGGCTACGTTCATCAACTCTCAACAATTTTTATGCCTCATACTTCCTATGTGTGAAGTTATCACTATCCATAAGATCAATAAGAACTCTTTATTCTTTCTACTTTCTCAAGATCATAGCAACATAGCAAAGCCCTTGACTCAACACTAATCTTTATTATAGATAGCACACGGACTTGATTACAAAAAGAGATCACAATGCAAAACTCAAAACTACTTGATATCAAAACTTCAAACTATTAGATCAAGATACTACTAAAAGGATCGAACTAAATAAAGCGGTAAAGATAGGAGTGTGATGGTGATACGATACCGGGGCACCTCCCCCAAGCTTGGCAGTTGCCAAGGGGAGTGCTCATACCCATGTGTTTATGTCCTCGGAGGTGATGATGGTGGATTCGTTGCATTTTTCTTCTCTAGCTTGTGTCTGAGGCTAAAGTTTTCCTCCCTCAGATCCTCATTCTCGAGCTCAAATTTCATTATCTTTTTTGCATAGTGCTGCCTTGATGTCCTGCAAAAAATGTGGTGGGATAGATTGGACCTTAGGGAGGCTTGATTTCTTGAACTCCACATGCATATCGCCAGGTTGAGGTAGTGGATTGTCCTCTTCGTTGGAGCTTGTCTCCTCCTTCCCCTTTTGATCATAATCTTCTTCTTCCTCCGTGGTTCAGCCACAATGTTCCACATCCCATATACTTTTGGGTTTGCGATATAGTCAGCCATATAGCTCTCTCCCTCCGAATCTTGGGACGACATCTTGCTCCAAATCTGCTACAGGAACAGCTCGGAACAAAAACAGAGGATATTTGCATGATACGGTGGTCAAAACCTTCGGGAGTATATATAATGAATTTTTACTGACCAAAATATGTAACATACAAGAAAACAGAGTCCGAGAGGCACACGAGGTGCCCACGAGACAAGGGGCGCGCCCTACAGGGGGGGGGCGCCCTCCTCTCTCGTGGGAGCCGTGTGTCCCTTTCGGACTACTTCTTTCTTCCTAAAATTCTTAAATATTCCAAAACTGATAAAAATTGCCATTGGAGTTGTTTTGGAGTCAGTTTACTTAACGTACCACGTACCTATACCTTTTTGGAGTCTGGAACGTTCTGGAAAGTGTCCCTTATGTATTCCTCAGGGGTTACGGTTTCAATAATATTAGTTTCAACATTGATAGGAATACCTGAAGTATAGTGTTTAATTCTTTGACCGTTTACCACCCTTGGATTTGTGCCTTCGAAGTTGTTGATTTTTATAGCACCAGAACGATAGACCTCATCGATAACGTAGGGACCTTCCCATTTTGAGAGAAGTTTTCCTGCAAAAAATCTTAAACGAGAATTGAATAATAACACATAATCTCCTACGTTAAACTCACGCTTTTGTATCCTCTTATCATGCCAGTGTTTGTCTTTTTCTTTGAAAATCTTGGCATTCTCATATGCTTGGGTTCTCCATTCATCAAGTGAGCTAATATCAAACAACCTCTTCTCACCGGCAAGTTTGAAGTCATAGTTGAGCTCTTTGATAGCCCAATATGCCTTATGTTCAAGTTCAAGAGGTAAATGACACGCTTTTCCATAAACCATCTTATAAGGAGACATACCCATAGGATTTTTGTATGCAGTTCTATAGGCCCATAATGCATCATCAAGTTTTTTGGACCAATTCTTTCTAGATCTATTCACAGTCTTTTGCAAAATTAATTTGAGCTCTCTATTGCTCAACTCTACTTGACCACTGGACTGCGGGTGATAAGGAGATGTGATTCTATGATTGACATCATACTTAGCAAGCATCTTACAGAAGCACCATGAATAAAATGTGAACCACCATCAGTCATAAGATATCTAGGGACTCAAAACCTCAGAAAAATAACTTCTTTAAGCATTTTAATAGAAGTGTTATGATCAGCACTACTAGTTGGAATAGCTTCTACCCACTTAGTAACGTAATCAACAGCAACTAAAATATGTGTATAACCATTAGAGGCAGGAAAAGGTCCCATATAATCAAAGCCCCAAACATCAAACGGTTCAATAACAAGAGAATAATTCATAGGCATTTCTTGTCGTCTACTAATGTTACCTATTCTTTGACATTCATCACAAGATAAGACAAACTTACGAGCATCTTTGAAGAGAGTAGGCCAATAAAAACCAGATTGTAGTACCTTGTGTGCAGTTCTATCTCCAGCGTGGTGTCCTCCATAAGATTCAGAATGACACTTGCGTAGGATTTGTTCCTGTTCATGCTCAGGCACACAACGTCTAATAACACCATCTACTCCTTCTTTATAAAGGTGTGGATCATCCCAGAAGTAATGTCTTAAATCATAAAAGAACTTTTTCTTTTGCTGGTATGTGAAACTAGGCGGTAAATATTTAGCAACAATGTAATTAGCATAATCAGCATACCAAGGAGTAGTATGAGAAGCATTGACGATCGCTAATTGTTCATCAAGAAAGGTATCATTAATAGGCAGCAGGTCATCAAGAACATTCTCTAACCTAGACAAGTTATCTGCAACGGGGTTCTCAGCTCCCTTTCTATCAATAATATGCAAGTCAAATTCTTGGAGCAAGAGAACCCATCTAATGAGTCTAGGCTTAGCATCTTTCTTTTCCATAAAATATTTAATAGCAGCATGATCAGTGTGAATAGTAACTTTGGAATCAACAATATAAGGTCTAAACTTATCACATGCAAACACAACTGCTAAGAACTCTTTTTCAGTAGTAGCATAATTTCTCTGGGCAGTATCAAGAGTCTTACTAGCATACTGGGTAACATTCAATTTCTTATCGACTCTTTGCCCTAAAACAACACCTACAACATAATCACTAGCATCGAACATAATTTCAAAAGGTAAATTCCAATCAGGTGGCTGAACAATAGGTGCAGCGATCAAAGCTTTCTTAAGTGTTTCAAAAGCTTCTACACAATCATCATCAAAGACAAAAGGAATATCTTTTTGCAATAAATTAGTCAGAGGCCTAGAGATTTTATAAAAGTCCTTAATGAACCTCCTATAAAAACTGGCATGACCAAGGAAACTTCTTATACCTTTTATGTCCTTGGGACTTGGCATCTTTTCAATAGCATCAACTTTGGCTTTATCAACTTCAATACCTCTCTCGGAGATCTTGTGCCCCAAGACAATGCCTTCATTAACCATAAAAGTGACACTTTTCCCAATTCAAGACAAGACTAGTGTCTTGGCATCTCTGCAAAACTCGATCAAGGTTGCTCAAACAATCATCAAAAGAGGATCCATAGACGGAGAAGTCATCCATGAATACCTCACAAATCTTTTCACAAAAATCAGAAAATATAGCCATCATGCATCTTTGAAAGGTAGCAGGTGCATTACATAAACCAAAAGGCATACGTCTATAAACAAAAGTACGAAAAGGGCAAGTAAAAGTAGTTTTAGATTGATCCTTCGCTGACACAGGTATCTGAGAGAAACCAGAGTAACCATCTGAAAAGCAGAAATGTGTGTGTTTGGATAGTCTTTCAAGCATTTGATCAATAAAAGGTAAAGGGTAATGATCTTTCTTCTTAGCTTTATTTAACTTACGGAAATCAATTTCCATCCTATAACCTGTAATAATTCTTTGCGGGATCAATTCATCTTTATCATTAGGAACAATGGTAATACCTCCCTTTTTAGGGACACAATGGACAGGGCTTATCCATTCACTATCAGCAACGGGATAAATAATACCTGCCTCAAGGAGCTTTAGTATCTCCTTTCTTACCACTTCCTTCATCTTGGGATTTAATCGTCTTTGAGGATCTCTAACTGGTTTCACATCATCCTCCAATGTAATTTTGTGTTGACATAACGTGGGACTAACGCCCTTAAGATCATCCAGAGTATATCCAATAGCTGCTCAGTGCTTCTTCAGAGTTTTCAATGATCTTTCTTCTCCTTTCTCTGAAAGGTTAGCACTAATAATAACAGGATATATTTCTTTTTCATCAAGATAAGCATACTTAAGATTATCAGGTAAGGGTTTAAGTTCAAACACGGGATCACCCTTGGGTGGAGGGGGATCCCCAAGAATTTCAATGGGAAGGTTATGTTTCAACATAGGTTCCTGTTTAAGGAACACTTCATCTATTTCTTCCCTTTCCTTCATAAACATATCGTTTTCATGGTCTAGCAAATATTGTTCTAACGGATCAGTTGGAGGAACAGCAATGGAGGCAAGACCAATAATCTCATCCTTATTAGGTAGTTCCCTTTCACGAGGTTGTCTACTAAACTTGGCGAAATTAAACTCATGAGACATACCATCTATGCCAATAGTGACAATATCCTTTTCACAATTAATCTTAGCACTAGCAGTATTCAAGAAGGGTCTACCAAAAATAATGGGACAAAAATCATCTTGTGGGGAACCAAGAACAAGAAAATCAGCAGGGTATTTAACCTTCCCACACAAAACTTCAACATCTCTAACAATCCCAATAGGTTTAATGGTATCCCTATTAGCAAGCTTAATAGTAACATTAATGTCTTCTAATTCAACGGGTGCAATGTCGTGCATAATTTCTTTATAAAGATCATAAGGTATCGCACTAGCGCACCCATATCACATAAGCCATGATAACAATGATCTCCTATTTTAATAGAAATAACAGGCATGCCTACGACAGGTCTACGTGTCTTAGTATCAGGTCTAGCAATATTAGCAGTGTCACCCAAGAAAGAAATAACATGCCCATCTAAGTCCTCATCCAAGAGATCTTTAACCATAACAATACTAGGTTCAACATTAATTTTCTCAGGAGGTGTATAAGTCCTAGTATTACTCTTAAGAACAACAGTCGAAGCTTTAGCATGATCCTTTATCCTAACAGGAAAAGGAGGTTTTTCAACATAAGCAGTAGGAACAATAGGATCACTATAGGTAATAGTCTTTTCTTCGACTGTAATAGGTGCAACTACTTTCACTTCAATAGGAGGATTATATTTAAACCACTTCTCATTAGGGAGATCAACGTGAGTAGCAAAAGATTCATAGAAAGTAGCTACTATCTCAGAGTCAAGTCCATACTTAGAGCTAAATCCACAAAAAGCATCGGTATCCATAAAAGATTAACACAATCGAACTTAGGTGTCATACCTGACTCCTTAACCTCGTCAGAACCCCAATCTTCAGAGTTGCATTTAATTCTTTCCAATAATTCCCATTTGAAATCAATAGTCTTCAGCATATAAGAACCAACACAGGAAGTATCGAGCAGGTTGCGATTATCAAGAGAAAGCCGAGCATAAAAGTTCTGAATAATCATTTCCCGAGAGAGATCATGATTGGGGCATGAATATAACATTGACTTAAGCCTTCCCCAATCTTGAGCGATGCTGTCTCCTTCGCGAGGCCAGAAATTATATATGTAATTACGATCACGATGAACAAGATGCATAGGATAGAACTTCTGGTGAAATTCCAACTTCAATCGCTTATAATTCCAAGATCCCGTATCATCACATAGCCTATACCATGTCAATGCATCTCCCTTCAAAGATAAAGGGAAGACCTTCCTTTTGACAGCATCATCAGGAATACCTGTAAGCTTAAATAATCCACAAACTTGATCCACAAAGATAAGGTGTAAATCGGGATGCAATGTTCCATCTCCTGCAAATGGATTAGCTAGCAGTTTCTCTATCATATCCGAAGGAATATCAAAGTAAATATTTTCATAAAGTTCAGTAGGTTGAGGAGAAACTCTTTGCTCTTCTGGTTGGGGTGAAGATACCCCAAACAAGCCCCTCAAAGGATTAGTTTCCATAGTGACAAGTAACAGAAAATTTCAGCACACTATATAAATGTTTCCTTACCAAGTTCCACTCACCAAAAGCGCTACACTCCCCGGCAATGGCGCCAGAAAAGAGTCTTGATGACCCACAAGTGTAGGGGATCAATCATAGTCCTTTCGGTAAGTAAGAGTGTTGAACCCAACAAGGAGCAGAAGGAAATGATAAGCGGTTTTCAGTAAGGTTTTCTCTGCAAGCACTGAAATTGTAGGTGATAGATAGCTTTGTGATAAGATAAATAGTAATGAGTAACAAGTAAATAAAGTAAATAAAGTGCAGAAAGGTGGCCCAATCCGTTATGTAGCAAAGGATAAGCCTGGACAATTTCTAATAATAAGGTAGGAGCTCCCGAGGACACATTGGGAATTATCGTCAAGCTAGTTTTCATCACGTTCATATGATTCACGTTCGATACTTTGATAATTTGATATGTGGGTGGACCGGTACTTGGGTACTGCCCTAACTTGGACAAGCATCCCACTTATGATTAACCCCTATTGCAAGCATCTGCAACTACAAAAGAAGTATTAAGGTAAACCTAACCACAACATTAAACATATGGATCCATATCAGCCCCTAACGAAGCAACTCATAAACTAGGGTTTAAGCTTCTGTCACTCTAGCAACCCATCATCTACTTATTACTTCCCCATGCCTTCCTATAGGCCCAAATAATGGTGAAGTGTCATGTAGTCGACGTTCACATAACACCACTAGAGGAAAAGACAACATACATCTCATCAAAATATCGAACGAATACCAAATTCACATGACTACTAATAGCAAGACTTCACCCATGTCCTCAGGAACAAACGTAACTACTCACAAAGCATATTCATGTTCATAATCAGATGAGCAATAATATGCATAAAGGATCTGAACATATGCTCTTCCACCAAGTAAACCAATTAGCATCAACTACGAGGAGTAATCAACACTACTAGCAACCCACAGGTACCAATTTGTGGTTTTGATACAAGATTGGATACAAGAGATGAACTAGGGTTTTGAGAGGAGATGGTGCTGGTGAAGATGTTGATGGAGATTGACCCCCTCTCGATGAGAGGATCGTTGGTGATGACATTGGTGATGATTTCCCCCTCCCGGAGGGAAGTGTCCCCGGCAGAACAGCTCCGCCAGAGCCCTAGATTGATTCCGCCAAGGTTCCGCCTCGTGGCGGCGGAGTTTCATCCCGTAAGCTTACCCATGATTTTTTCCAGGGTAAATGATGATATAGCAGAAGATGGACGCCGGAGGCCCACCAGGGGGCCCAGGAGATAGGGGGCACGCCCTATGGGGGGGCGCCCCCTATCTCTTGGACAGGGTGTGGGCCCCCTGGCCTATTTCTTTCGCTCAGAAATTCTTATTAATTCCAAAAAGTTGTTTTGTGGAGTTTCGGGACTTTTGGAGCTGTGGAGAATAGGTTGCCAACGTTTGCTCCTTTTCTAGCCAGAATTCCAGCTGCCAGCATTCCCCCTCTTCATGGTAAACCTTGTAAAATAAGAGAGAATAGCCATAAGTATTGAGATATAATGTGTAATAACAGCCCATAATGCAATAAATATTGATATAAAAGCATGATGCAAAATGGACAAATCATGCCTATATCCTGTTTTATTATCAAACCTTTGGGAGTTACTTCTATGTTTGCTTATATTGCTATGTTATGCTAGTAGACATCGATTGGGTGAGTGTATCCATGACAGATGTGAGATTGTTAATTAATGGTTTTTAAGGTGGCAACTTTAATACACATCTGGGTGGATTGAGGCACCTGGGATTCCAGTGATTGCCTGTTATTTTCTTTATGGACCGCCACCCAGGCTCAAAGGGATCATGAGATTATTCATGCTAGAAACTTCCGTGTGCAGCCACAAGCTACTATGGGCTCTAGCATAGTTGATTAAGTCGTGTGAACTCTTATAGTGGTAGACTAGCAGATGTAGGGGAAATTAGGTGTAACGGTCTACCCATCGTAAGGTGTAAACGCTTCTGAAAGACTATGTCTCGGTCATCTGTTTCAAAAACACCCTGTAGTGCGATAATCCCAACGGAGGAGATCGAGTCTTGCGGGGAAAAGTGCGCAAACCTCTGCAGAGTGTATAAACTAATCATGGTTAGCCGTGTCCCTGGTTATGGACGTTTTGAGTATCTAGTACTTGGATTATCATGTGAATCTCATCATGTTACTTTAATTAATTTTGTTGGGTTTAATGATGATGCTTAATTGGGATTGAGTTAGGTGAACCTTCTCAATGTTTAACAACCACCATGATAGTTAAATAAAATTTATTCGTTTGCAGTAGGGAAAAATTGGCTTTATGCAAAACTGTAACCACAGAGCTATCCACCAGCCAAATATGCATGTAGTATAGCATTATTCTTTCATTACTCTCTATGTGTTACATTGCTAGCATATTCCATGTGCTGACCCGTTTTCGGGCTGCAACGTTCATGTTGCAGACTTTTCAGACGCCGAGTAAGGTGCCTTAGGTCGTGGTCTTATACTCAGTGATGCCGTTGGAGTTGATGGACTCGCTTATCTTCCAAGCCTTCCGCTGTTATTGTTATTAGATGGCCTTAAGCCATATTTATTGTAATAAGTTCTATTTTGAGACATTCGATGTAATAAGTGTGTGATTGCTATTTTGTTATAAATCCTTCAAGTACTGTGCGTGTCAGCATTACTGACCCAGGGATGACACTAAAGCATAGAGATCAGATTGTTTGAGGTCTGGTCGCTACAAGATGGTATCAGAGCACACGCTGACTGTAGGACACGACCATTAAGCTAAAGCCCTAGATCACTTCTCTCTCTTCTCATTTCTGACTCCTCATCTTTTCTACTCTTTTAGGATGGCGGATGCAAGGAACAAATTCACGCAACCGGATGAAGATACACCCTTTGGACGCCACTTGAAGGAAGTCACTAGATACCTGAACATCGGAGTACCAAGCTTCACCGGGACCTACATCGCCACTTTACCAGAAGAGGAGTGCTGGATGATTCAAGTTCAAGTTCCAGGAATGACGTTCATGCCCGTCACTGAGCACATAGAGTTTTCCTTTGATGCACCAACCTGGAGTCTAGGAAAGAGCATGGCAGCTCACATCACCATGGGACGCATTGGAGAAGTTTACCACAAGGATCTCAAGGATACCATTTACCAGATTTGTGGGCGCCGAGATGAGCAATGGGAGATGATCAGCACTAGGAAGGATAGATCAATTGCAGATTTCATCCAGGAGTTAAACCAGCACATTCGTCGCCAGGAGAACCAGATGTGCGCAGGCATGATAGACCTGAAGAAGGCTATGAACAAGATCACGGAGCTGGAAGAAGAACTTAAGTCTACACGCGATGGGTATGAGGAGGAAATAGCAACGCTTGTGGAGAAGAATGATGATCTGAAGAAGAAGCTAAAAGTATTCATGGGATTTCCCGCAACAGGAGGAGAAGACGATGATTGCACTTTCCCGGAGAACTACATCATCATTGACGACACTGACTTGGACCCAGACGATAGCGATGATGACTATGTTGATGAAGCTGGAGCAGATATCATGGAGTCTTCGACCAAGCAATTTTTCTAGTCAACCACCATAACAGTAGTAGCATTTCCCCATGTATATAGTATAGTCCGAGCACTTTTGTAATGATAGTTAGACCGTTGTATGCCCTTGTTTGAATTGATTGAAGTGATATTGATTGAAATTTGTCTCATGTGCATATGGGTAGTGTTTTCTCTCTAGACCTCATTCTATTCTATATTCTCATCTTTTCTAAACCCTCAGATGCCTCCGAGACGTGACAATGGATTTGCTTTCCCAGCAGAGCTCACTCAGTTGATCCAGCAGCAGAATGCATTGATGCAGATACTAGTCCAGAATCAGAATCAGGGGAACAACAACAACAACATAACCCACCACCACCACCACCACCTGTTGATCACTTAGCCCGTTTCTTGAGGCTGAATCCGCCGGTGTTCTCCAGTAGCATCGAGCCGATAGTTGCAGATGATTGGCTCCGCAAGATGGGAAGGGAGTTGACCACTGCAGGATGCGCAGATGCGGAGAAGGTGCGTTTTGCCGCACATCAGCTTGATGGACCCGCAACATCATGGTGGGAGAATTTCATAGCCACTTATCCTATCGACACTGTCACATGGGATCAGTTCCAGCAGGCTTTCCGTACTGCCCATGTTTTAGCAGGAGCTATGGCCATGAAGAAGCGTGAGTTTTGCAACTTGCGCCAAGGAGGATGTACAGTTAGCCAGTATGTGGATGACTTTAGTAAGCTAGCACGTTATGCCCCAGATGACGTCGCTACGGATGCAGCTAAGCAGGAGAAGTTTCTGGAAGGACTGAATGATGAGCTGAGCATGCAGTTGATGGTAGCAACATTTAACAACTACCAGGAGTTGGTAGATAGAGCTCTCATGATTGAAGGGAAGCAGCAGCAGATTGACAACCGCAAGAGGAAGTATGGGCAAGGGAAGTACAATTTTGGAGCTCAGCAGAAGCCCCGCTTTACCCCGAATGTGGGAGGACCTTTTCAGCATACTCATGGAGGAGGGAGCTTGCACACCCATAGTGGCTCCAAGAATGGTAATGAGAATGGAGGAAGCAACGGCCAGAACAGTACCAACCCATCAACCCCAGCCAAGAGGGATCTGAGCCAAGTCACTTGGTACAAGTGTCAGAAGACTGGACATTATGCAAATGAATGTCCTGAAGCTAAGAATGGAAATGGCAATGGAAGCTCTGGGAAGAAGCCGAACCCTTTCAACAGGGGACAGGTGAACCACGTTAACGTGGAGGAGGTTGAAGCCCAGCCGGATGCAGTGATAGGTAAGTTTTTGGTTAAGTCATTTACTGCACTCGTTCTTTTTGATACTGGTGCATCGCATTCATACATATCAAGGGGATTTGTGGATAAGTATAAACTGCCCACCAAGGTTCTTAGAACACCAATGTTAGTGAGCTCACCAGGAGCGGAGTATATGGCCAGTCGAGGATGTTTTCAAGTGCCATTGAGTATAGGTAGGCATGTTTTCCCCTCGGATTTAATCATGTTGGAATCACAAGGTTTGGATGTGATACTGGGTATGGATTGGCTATCGATGTATGGAGGAAACATCGATTGCGCCAGTAAGTCGATTTTTCTTACCACCCCAGAAGGAAGAAGGATTAAGTATGTATCACGGCATGAGCCGAAGAGGACTCAAGTAAATTCCTTATCAGGAGTTGTACAGCAGGAAGTACCAGTGGTGAAGGATTTCCCTGACGTATTTCCAGAGGAGTTGCCAGGCATGCCACCGGATAGAGACATTGAGTTTCTGATTGAACTTTTGCCAGGCACGGGGCCGATATCTAAGAGACCGTATAGGATGCCCGCAAAAGATTTGGAGGAAATTAAGAAGCAGATTAAGGAATTATTGGATAAAGGATATATTCACCCAAGTTCTTCACCTTGGGGATCACCAGTGCTTCTAGTGGAGAAGAAGGATGAATCATTGAGCATGGTTGTTGATTATCGAGGATTGAATGAGGTGACAATCAAGAATAAGTACCCACTGCCGGTGATCAATGACTTGTTTGACCGATTGCAAGGAGCTAAGGTATTTTCCAAGATCGATTTGCGATCAGGGTACCATCAGTTGAACATTCGGGAGAAGGATATACCTAAAACAGCTTTTACCACCAGGTACGGGCTGTACAAGTATACCGTTATGTCATTTGGTCTGACTAACGCACCTGCCTATTTCATGAACATGATGAACAAGGTGTTTATGGAGTTTCTGGATAAGTTCGTCGTGGTGTTCATTGATGATATTTTGGTCTACTCAAAGAATGAAGAAGAGCATAAGGAGCATTCGCGTTTGGTACTGGAGAAGCTCAGAGAACATCAGTTATATGCCAAGTTCAGCAAATGCGAGTTTTGGTTGAAGGAAGTTGGATTTCTCGGACATGTCGTAACCGGAGAAGGAATAGCAGTAGACCCCACCAAAGTTGTCAGCCCCAACAACAGTTAGAGAGATACAGAGTTTTCTTGGACTTGCAGGATACTACCGGAGGTTCATTGAGAATTTCTCGAAGATTGCGAAGCCTATGACGGAGTTGTTGAAGAAGGACACCAAGTTCATATGGACTGAGGAATGTGAGGCTAGTTTCCAGGAGTTGAAGAAACGTTTGGTTACCTCACTAGTTTTGATTCTGCCCGACCAGCGCAAGGATTATGAAGTTTATTGCGACGCTTCTCGTCGAGGACTTGGAGAAGTGCTTATGCAGGAGGGAAGAGTTGTTTCATATGCCTCACGACAACTTAAACCTCATGAGTTAAATTATGCTACACATGATTTGGAGTTAGCAGCCGTAGTGCATGCATTGAAGACATGGAGACATTTTCTCATCGAAAACCATTGCGAGGTGTACACGGATCACAAGAGTTTGAAGTACATCTTCATGCAGAAGGAGTAGAATCTTAGGCAAAGAAGATGGTTGGAGCTCATTAAGGATTATGATATGAGATTGCATTATCACCCCGGAAAGGCTAACGTATTAGCCGATGCGTTGAGCCGCAAGAGCCATGTCAACACGCTCATGACCGAAGAATTACCAAAGGAGTTAGCCGAGGATCTTCGTGAGCTATGTTTGGAGATAATTCCGAGAGGCTATATAGCAGCATTGGAGATCAGTCTACCCTGATGGATAAGATCATAGAAGCTCAGAAGACTGACAAGGAGATTGCCGTAATAAAGGAGAAGATGAGCAAAGGAAAAGCTAAGGGATTTCATGAGGACGAGCATGATACCTTATGGTTTGAGGACCGCGTTTATGTGCCTAATGACCCGGAGATCAGGAAGTTGATTCTGCAAGAGGCCCATGATTCGCCGTATTCGATTCACCCAGGAAATACAAAGATGTATCTAGATTTGAAGGACACTTTCTGGTGGACCGGAATGAAGAAAGATATTGCGGAGTATGTAGCAGTATGTGATGTATGTTAGAGAGTGAAGGCAGAGCATCAGAAGCCAGCAGGATTGCTACAGCCATTACCGATACCCGAATGGAAGTGGGATAAGCTAGGCATGGATTTTATCACGGGATTGCCAAGGACTCGTTCAAGCTATGACTCAATATGGGTTGTAGTCGATCGTTTGGCAAAGGTAGTTCATTTCATCCCAGTGAAGACCACTTACACCAGTGCTAAGTTGGCAAAGATATACATGACCAGGATCGTATGTCTGCATGAAGTTCCGAGGAGCATTGTATCAGATAGAGGAACCTAGTTTACCTCAAAGTTCTGGAATCAGTTGCACGAAACTTTGGGTACCAAGCTAGAGTTCAGTATAGCCTTTCATCCGCAGACAGATGGACAGACCGAGAGAGTCAATCAGATTCTGGAGGATATGCTAAGAGCTTGTGCGCTAGATTATGGATCTAGTTGGGACGACAATTTGCCATATGCAGAGTTCTCATACAACAACAGTTATCAATCCAGTTTGAAGATGGCCCCTTTCGAAGCTCTGTACGGGAGGAGGTGCAGGACACCGTTGTTGTGGGACGAAGTTGGAGACCGTCAGTTGTTTGGACCAGATTTGATTAAAGAGTCTGAACAGAAGGTGAAGTTGATTCGCGATAGGCTCAAGGTAGCCCAGTCCAGGCAGAAGAGCTACGCAGATTCTAAACGCAAGGAGACAGTCTACGAAGTCGGAGACAGAGTTTATCTTCGTGTATCTCCACTTTGAGGAGTTCAGCATTTTGGAGTTAAGGGAAAGTTAGCGCCACGTTTTGTGGGACCATACAAAGTTTTGGAGCGTATGGGAGAAGTTGCTTACAAGTTGGAATTGCCCGAAGGATCGTCAGGAGTTCACGATGTGTTCCACGTTTCCCAGTTGAAGAAGTGCCACGCAGAGATGGCTGATATACCGCTGAGAGATATAGTGCCACTGGAAGCTATTCAATTGGATAGTGATTTGACCTACGAGGAGAAGCCAGTCAAGATTCTCGAATATGCCAGCCGAGTCACACGCAGCAAGGTTATCAAGTTTTGCAAAGTTCAGTGGAGCCACCATACCAAGGATGAAGCCACCTGGGAGCGAGAGGAAGATCTACGGAAGGACCACCCTCACCTATTTTCTAGCCAACCCGAATCTCGAGGGCGAGATTCATCTTAAGGGGGGTAGGTTTGTAACATCCCAAATTTTCAATTTGGAATGTTATACATAGATCATCATTTGCATATCATATTTTATTGCATTTTGACTTGATCCTAGAAATTCTACGCAACTCAAGGACCCATGGAGAGAGTTGGGGATTTCGTTATTTTCATATTTGAGTTTTCTCAAATTTTGAAAATAGGGTCATTTGATTTTATTTATTTTATCTTCAATTATTTCTATTATAAAAATATGAGAGAGGGAATAAAATGACTTTCCCAAAATAAAGAAATATTGAGGATTTAACAATAAAATCAAATATGATTTTATTTTGGAGTTTATCACTATTTTATTTGAATTTAGGAAAAAATTGCGTTTTTCAAAATTGCATTTAGGACCCAAATAAATGTTCATCTTGTCCGGCTTGATTTTAGAAGTCGGGGAAAATTTATTTCGGGATTTTTGGAGTCCGTTTAGTATTTCTTTTAATTAATTTTCTGAGCGTAATTATTTTTTTTAAAAAGTCAACCCACCTAGCCGGGCCGTACCCGACTCGGACTCTAGCCCGGCCGGCCTTTATAAGCCGGGGGAGCCCAGCCCGAGCCGCCCAGCCCAGCCCCGCCCTAACCCTAGCGCCGCCCTGCCGCCGCCGCCGCCGCTCGCGTCGCGCGTCGCTGCCGCCTGCTGCTCCCGCCGCCGCCCGCCGACGCCACCCCACCGCCGGATCCCCTCGCCGCCGCCGCCGGACCCGCCGGAGCTCGCCGCCGCCCCGCCGGACCCCGACCCCGAGGTAGCTGCTGCCGTCGCCGGTTTTTGCCGGTTAACGCCCGGTTTTTTGAAAAGACCGCGGTCGTTTTTTATTTAGATCGGTTTATTTTTTTCCGGTTTAGTCTATTTAGCGGACGTTCGTCCGTACGTTCGTTTAACGAACGGTTTTCATCGTTCAGACGTAGACAGCGAACGTTTGTTCGTTAGCCTGTTTGTCCGTTTTTCTTTTTCTCGTATTTTCTGTGATTATTTCTGATCGCGGTTTTAGATCCGATTTTTGTTTTAGTATAACTTTTCGCTCGTTTATCGAAATCAGGCGATTTAAGCGCCTGGAGTTTCATCTCGAAACCCTCTATCCGTTTAACCAACTCAAACAAGTTTTTGCTACTGTAAAATTTGACTTAGGTCCAGATTAGTAACACGAAGCTTGTTTCTTTCACCGTTTGAGTTTCGTTGCTTCGTTTGATTTGATTCTTTTTGCAAACCGGGGTTCTTAAGTTGAACGTTCTGGTTAGATCTATTATTTGTGTTTTATCTGTGTATTAGATGAGTGCTTATTGTATGCTTGTTTGTTTGCGATAGAGTACCCGGAGTGCGCCGCTTGCTACTTCGAATCTCTATGTTTCACGGATCATCAGCAAGGCAAGTAACACTTTGATCATACCTCTTTACTACTCAGTTTTATTGCATTAGATCAATCCTTAAACAATTGCATGATTAGGATCTGATTAATATGTGGGTTGAGAAGTAGTTGAGGTAGTGCCTATATCCTGTTTTATTATCAAACCTTTGGGAGTTACTTCTACGTTTGCTTATATTGCTATGCTATGCTAGTAGACGTGGATTGGGTGAGTGTATCCATGACAGATGTGAGATTGTTAATTAATGGTTTATTTAAGGTGGCAACTTTAATACACATCTGGGTGGATTGAGGCACCTGGGATTCCAGTGATTGCTTGTTATTTTCTTTATGGACCGCCACCCAGGCTCAAAGGGATCATGAGATTATTCATGCTAGAAACTTCCATGTGCAGCCGCAATCTACTATGGGCTCTAGCATAGTTGATTAAGTCATCTGAACTCTTATAGTGGTAGGCTAGCAGATGTAGGGGAAATTAGGTGTAACGGTATACCCATCGTAAGGTGCAAACGCTTCTGAAAGACTATGTCTCGGTCATCCGTTTCTCAAACACCCTGTAGTGCGAGAATCCCAACGGAGGAGATCGAGTCTTGCTGGGAAAAGTGCGCAAACCTCTGCAGAGTGTATAAACTAATCATGGTTAGCCGTGTCCTTGGTTATGGACGTTTTGAGTATCTAGTACTTGGATTATCATGTGAATCTCATCATGTTACTTTAATTAATTTTGTTGGGTTTAATGATGATGCTTAATTGGGATTGAGTTGGGTGAACCTTCTCAATGTTTAACAACCACCATGATAGTTAAATAAAATTTATTCGTTTGCAGTAGGGAAAAATTGGCTTTATGCAAAACTGTAACCATAGAGCTATCCATCAGCCAAATATGCATGTAGTATAGCATTATTCTTTCATTACTCTCTATGTGTTATATTGCCAGTATATTCCATGTGCTGACCTGTTTTCGGGCTGCAACGCTCATGTTGCAGACTTTTCAGACGACGAGTAAGGTGCCTTAGGTCGTGGTCTTATACTCAGTGATGCCGTTGGAGTTGATGGACTCGCTTATCTTCCAAGTCTTCCGCTGTTATCGTTATTAGATGGCCTTAAGCCATATTTATTGTAATAAGTTCTCTTTTGAGACATTCGATGTAATAAGTGTGTGATTGCTACTCTGTTATAAATACTTCAAGTACTGTGCGTGTCAGCATTACTGATCCAGGGATGACACTAAAGCACAGAGATCAGACTGTTTGAGGTCTGGTCGCTACAATGCGTCTTTGATGGTTTGACGCCCTCTGTTGCTCACCTAGTCCACACCATCCACGAGGAGGCTGCATTGCGGGCCAGAGTTGGAGCCAAAGGGCTTTACAAACTGTAACCCGAGATGTAGGGTTTGTAGTTGCTGGATGAGCACCCCTTTTCTTGTTTGCCTCAAGCGCTCGCTACACACCGGAGTCTGTACGTGGCTTTGTCGCTCGCTACCCATCGATGAAATGATACGTGATCTTGTGAACTCGCTGAAAAAGGAAAACAAAAGAGTGTACTTAGCAAACCCACATATAGGAGAAAACCCACAAAAACTTTTTTGGAAGAGTTTTGGAGTAATCTTTGCAGAGGGTGCCCACTTGACTAGTGATTTCGCAAAAGTTGCATGCTACACTTGCCAAGTAAAAAAAAACTACATTTTAAACATCAGAACTCTCAGGTTTGCCAAATGATGCATTTTGAGGAAAAAAGAAGTTATGTATTTTTCTTGAAAGTTTTGCATATTTTTGGTATGCAACGGTGAAGCAAGGTTGTTTGTAAACTTTCTTAACGAGAATCGGATCAAGGTAAAACCTATGGCCATGAGCAGCACATGCGTTGCGTGTGCATGAATGCAAGCTCGAAACCAACCCATCAATCGATACGCATTACATGCACGCACTAGAGGTGCATGAGCTGCACTTACTGCCAGCGCTAGTACGCGAGCGAACGGGAACCCCGTGACGCGACGTCCACGTCGGCCAAATGTGGGCCCGCGACGCCATCCACGTCGGCACCCTCCCTCCCTCCATCCGTTTCAAAAAATTTCTTCCGTTCTCCGGTTGGCGTATATAACATGCTGTTCGTTCTGCTTCCCTCCTCTCGCTGGCTCCGAGGAATTCTTCTTGCGGATGCGATCGCCGGCGAACTGATCCGTCTCGGAGGCGAGGGCTTCTCTTCTGTGATCGACGCCGGGTTGGTTCCTTTCTCGGAATCGGGGAGAGTTTTTCAATCGGGGGTGTCTGGCTTTCCGGCGAACGCGCAACAGGTGTTCGACGGAATTCCGACATGCCGAGCGGGGGTAGGCGGCTGCCGCCGTGGACGTCCCCGAGGGGCGCGGCGGAGGCGGTACCGCAGAGGTGGAGCCCCTGCACCCCCGCCGGTTCCGGGAACCACGTCACTCCGCCCTTGAGCGCCGGCTGCTGCTCGTACCGCGTCACCCCGCCCGTGAGCGGCGGCGGGTGTTCCCGGCCGCCAAGGGCGCCGCCGGCGGTCGATTCCCCGTACCTGAGAGCGAAGCAGGCGCAGGTAATACGATCGAGCACCACCATCAGGTGCAATTTCTTCTTCTTCAGGTTCCAAAATTGAGCGCTATATCTATCTGGTTCTGGCCATTACCAATCGGGCTGGCTAAATTGATGCAATTCTTCAGAATAATTGCGGAACTGAAATTTAGGAGGGAACTTGATTTTCACCTAACGTGTGTACCCCCAGTGCCCAGTGTACTAGTGATAACAGTTAGTGCTAGCTTCCTTGACTTGCACAGTTGCATGCAAAGCTCAAATGCCACCAGGCTGCCTCAATTGTTAAGACTAGAGCGCTCTTTTGTGAAAAATCATTGGCATCCATTTTCCTGGGGCCAATTGTCAATAAATATGCATCATGTGCCTGAGTCAATTCATTGAATTTTGTCTTCAATGAACCTATCATTGTTCTTTTAGTTGCATCGTAATGGTATTCTGTAATAACTGCAGCTTGCTGAATCTCGTGAGATGCTAAATTCACCAAATCCTCGAGTAGTATATGGGAGAGAAGGATGCAGTAGCTTTGAAGCTTAGTATTTTTCCAGTGAAAAACCATTATATGGCTGTTTCACACCATCTTCAGTTGTATCAGAACATCTGTTAACTGCATAAAAAAGAGAAATATGAAAGTAGACTCCCTGGCATAAATAATAATTTTGGAAAAAAATGACATTAGCCTAAAGTGGCACGAAAGTTTTGCCCTTCTACATATGTCTAGGTGAGTAGGTGTTCTATTACCGGAAGTTTGTTGTATCAAAAGATTATATCGAAACGGTTTGGCAAGATGTGATGGTGTACTGCACTATTATGTTTGTGTCTCACTAGTAGCTGTAACAGGTGCTCATTCTGCCTGATGCTCTGAAATGCTTCTGTGCATTACCTGCTTTTCCACAGTGTATTTTTTTTATCTGTGGCACTTGCAGACTTGTGAATCAATCAAGATGCATTTACAATCTTGATCTTAAAAGCTTTTGTAAGATAAGCTTGTGTTTCTCTTTGTTTCCTCACTTTGCTTCTGTTATTCCAGTTAATTGAAAAGGATCCAAACAAGGCAGTTCCATTGTTCTGGGCAGCTATTAACAGTGGTGAACGAATTGAGAGTGCACTGAAGGATATGGCTACTGTACTGAAACAAGCAAATCGGGCTGAAGAAGCCATTGAAGCGATAAGATCCTTCCGTGACCGTTGTCCAAATGAAGCTCAGGAGTCTCTTGACAATATTCTTCTTGACCTATACAAGGTATCTCGGTCCTGTAAATTTACGTATATAAGCTAAATGTTTCTTCTGAAGCCCACTTTTGACGTTTGATTATACTAGTAGATCCTGAACACATTAATATATTGCGCAAACCCATACGAAAAAGTCATCAGCTAATAATAAACCCATACCGCATTTGTGTATGAATAGTTAGCCTAATATTGATAAAAATCTTGTCTGTGTTGAACCAGAAATGCGGTAGGACAAAAGAACAGATTGAAATGCTGACAGTGAAGCTGAGAATGGTTGATGAGGATCTAGCTTCTGGCCGGTGGAAAGCAAAGCTGTCTAAATCTCATGGAAGAGTAGTCTATCTCTCTCTGAGGGATGAAAAGGCAAGGTAATAAAAGTCTTTCCTACATCTTCATTTGTCCCGCAAACGCCATTCTAAGCCTCTGCTTTGTCATGAAGGTTGTTGGGTAACCTTGCCTGGGCCTATATGCAGTCTGAAAACTACGAGGAGGCCGAAATGCTCTACAGGTATATCTATGTTGGTGATGGACTTATCAAGCTGATGTGGATTTCATTAGACATGATCGTATTCTCTTGAAATTCTCAATCCTTTTTTGGTGCTATTTATAAGAATAATATTATGGCACCATTGTACTCCCTCCGTTCAAATATACACACACCCTCGAATTTTGAAATTAAATTTGGCCATGAATTTTACTAAAAAAGTATGAATTATATGCCACAAAAATTATATCATTGGGTTCGTATTTGAATGAGGTTTCCAATGGTGTAACTCTTATGGCATACAACTCATATTTTGTTAGTCAAATTTAGGCTTGAAATTTGAGGGGACCTTTTATATTTGACAGAGGGAGTAGTTTGTCAGTCCGCATCAAGGATGCAGAAATGACTGTTCTCAGCACTGATAAATGCTGATACTAGTAGAAGTGGACCCTGTTTTTTCTGTCATAACCTCATGCATCATTTCCAGTAAAGCTTGTTCAACTAAATCCAGCTGCTACTGACTTGGCGTTTGACACTTGCAGGCAAGCTCTTGCTATGGAAGCTGATTATAACAAAGAGTGTAATTTAGCCATCTGCTTGATGAAGATGGGAAAGGTAGCTGAAGCTAAATACCTTCTGCAACCTATACCTTACAACTGCAAAGATGAAAACCATTTGAGATCTTTTGCACGGGCTACTGAAATGCTTAGGGAACTTGAGTCACAAACACTCCCTTCTCCCATAACACAGATGAAGTCTAAAGATTCACAGATTTTACTTGCTGCTGATGTGGAGAGTCTTGAATATCTACATCCACAAATATTCTCTAGTTCTTCAACTCAACTGAATTATGAAGAACTGCAAGCTTCAGTTTCAGTGCATACAGAGAAGCGTGAGGATTGCAACTCACAAGTGCTTCCATCTCCGGTAACTCAGTTGAAGCGTAAAGGACCACAAATTATGGTTGCTACTGATGGAGAGAAGAATGGACAAAGTCTGCAGGAGTACCAATATCTTTCAAGACTGTTCAATGATGCTGCCACACCAGAGTCTCAACTTGAGAAACTACGAAAGCGGCTGGTAAGAAAGGACAGACCAAATATCAGCACACAGAATCAAGTTCAAACTCCTAGCTCAGCTGAATGCCTGCCAAACCCTAATGGTGCCATGGATGCTAGTGAGAACGCTGTGCAAGAGGGGTTGGTTGATGGTGGTCGAAAAGCGTGGGCTGACATGGTTGAGGAGGATGAACAGCAGCTGGGCGATGGCAAGAACACTAGCGCGCAAGGTGAGAGCAGCAAGGATGCAAGTGAGCAGAGGGACAAAACATCATCATCTTCTCAAAGAAGCAGCAGCCTCAAAACCCCGGTCGCGGGTGTTCCGCGACAAAGTTCATCTGCAGGTTCATGGAGACATAACGACTCCAGAATGTCGACAGATGAGAACGTGAACCGGAGTTTTGCTAGGACAGCTCCAGCATGGAAGCAGCAGAAGGTTCAAGATCACAGCAATCGAGTCTGCCAAATGCTCAACACGATGCATCTCAATGAGAAAGCTCAAGGCACCAAGCAAACACCATGGAGAAGCAGTGCAGCTCAGCGTTCACTTTTCCACGGTCATGTACCATTCGGTGACAATGGACACTCTCAGGGTGCCAATCACACCGAGGCCACTAACCGGTGGCCGAAGAACGTGGCGAGCACAAGACCATGGAGGCCACAGAACCGCTTGCGGGTCTTCCAGGAAATCACAAATGAGATGAAGCAAAATGTTGCATAGCTACATCTTTATTCTTCACTCATCGTTGATGTAAGTTCTTACTAGTAAGTAGTTGTTGTTTCCCACCAGAGATGGGAAGAGCACTAGCATTGGAGTGAGCAAATCAATGCAACAATCATGTAGAGCTAAGGAACTCGCGGAATATCATCACTGGTCCATATTATTAACAAGTCCATGAATCACACTTTCTTCAAATCCAAGTAGACAGTAGTATCTTTTCAGCTGCATATATATTTTTCCTTTGTTACCCCAAGTAATAATTTAACCTGTAAAAGATGGTAAGTAAAAGCCTACTGCGATTTTTCCTTTTGCAGCAGTGTGTTCACTGCTGCTTACCATGCATATACTACTAACACTAGCGTCCTTGTACCTTTTGGCACTACTGTTTAGATGTTACTGCGTGGCTCATTTGCTGAGCACATGTGGTTTCTCGTGCTGCATGGCTAGACATCTCCTGCAAGATCTGAGCCTTTGCAGAGACAAGCAATGGCAAATGCATGCAGTTCACTGACTGCGCTACCATGCACCTGCATCGATCTGCATAGTGCTTTGCCCTCTATGGCATTTTCTACCTTGTCCACATACTGGAGTCAGGTGGATTCCTCCCACTGCATCCACTGAGGGTGCTAACATGGCTGTGCCCTGCCTCTCGGCAGCAATGGCAGCCTTGAGTCCTTCACCTCATCCTGACCAGCACGCCGAGACGGTCGACGCCGCCAGCTAAGCTGAAGGTGGCGCGATATGCCTGCCTCCGTCGGCATTGTTTCATCCAAAAATAAATAAACTGACCTGCCGGCCGAGGTTGTCGATGCCGCCAGCTAGCCCTAATGTGGCGCGACGTCCCGGTCACACTATTGCGTTCAATGCAACATGTCCGCCCATAAAAATTAAACTTGCCTCTAGGCCGAGGTGGTCGATGCCGCCAGCTAAGCGGATCCTTGTGACACTGTTAATGTCGCATGTTTGTGCACCAACCAGTTCACCTAAAAGTGTAAATGAGAACGCAATAATTCTGGTGCATGATTGGTCAGAAGTTGCTTATACCTACATCTACATGTATATATAAGTGTGTGTGTGTGTGTGTGTGTGTGTGTGTGTGTGTGTGTGTGTGTGTGTGCATTGGCGTCCATTACATTAGTGCCTACTGTGTATATGGTACCTATATGGTATTATGGTTTCTCTGGAACATATGCTGAGGTAAAGGTCCAGAGTATGCAGTAGCAACAGTCAGGTCAGCTAGCCGACCATGACCTGCATCACCTGCCGATGACTATTTCAGGCGAGTACTATATGGGGAAACTGTTCATTCTTCGTTCAAGTCGATCAATCATTGGAGTCATGGAGGGAGAAATGGATTTCACGTGTCTACGGCCATTACTCAGCACATCCGAAATCATGAAACTTGTTAGTTTTTTGTTCCGATAGTGGTTTATGGCGGTTTCTTTAATGGAAATCCGTGTGAAGGAAGATTTTTTTTTTCCAAAGATGTACTGAAATAATAATCAAACTTGATTTAGCAATTGCTAGGTTTTTAGAGATCCACAAGTACCCCTCCATTCTAAAGTAAATGCTATTTATAGTTTCAACACTTTGAGCACCAATATGTGCATAAGGTAACTATTTGCACTGGTCATACTAAACATAAACAATGTACAAGTAGGTTGTCATCAAAAGTACTTTATTTTCCTTCTTTTTTTTTTGCTAACATGAGCTACAGAAAAAGTGGTCAAATGTATTAGTCTTGGAACCGGTGCCACCAAAAAAAGGAAGAAAGTATGGCCTACGCTGCTACTCTATTGATAAAGTTCTCAATTTGATAGAGAAAGCACCATGAAGATCAATTAGTGTCTGGAAGTAAAGGACAGAAGTAGTACTACCGATGAAAATACCAATGTGATTTATGCCTGATTACAATCAAGTTAATGATCAAATTCTCAGTCTCATTTTCCCCTTTGGAATGTACAAAAGGCTCTTTTGTGTTTTTCTGCAACTAGGGCAGAAACTGTCTTGTACAATGAAAATAAAATGAGAAATTACGTGGGTAGAAGTGTGAACGACTTGAAATCTATACATATATTTCTTTCGAAACGGAAAATCTATATACATATATGGAACATCTGTTCATCTTGTAGCTCTTCAAACTAGGTTGGGCTCAACTTCTGGGAGGCACTGCTTCTCGAAGACCTGAAATGGGGCACTGCTTCCCGAAGACCTGCAATGGTTTGCAGATTCTCCGACATTTGCCGGCTATCAAAGTGAGAGTTAGTTATGCTGGGGCAAATTTAACCGTGAAAATATAACTTGATGCTAAGTTAAGATGTCATCCAGAAGACTTGAGGAAGCTAGGGAAACACTAATTTACTTGCTTGTTCATATATACTCCACGATTTGCATTGGTGCAAACATATATACGAAATCATCATTTTCCTTACTAGCATGCACGCATATGGTTGTTGAAAAAATAATAATTAACCGTATTGACATATACATTGATATAAAGTAATATGTATAGCTGACATATTGAAGAAAACCAATTAAAAATTTGATTGATTTCTTTTCCATGCTGATACTATGTACATCGAGAGCAGATCATTGGGGGGAAACCATATATTAAAAAAGAACTACGAACATCATCAAGCGCCATCGGAGAGAAAACTGATAGCTTAACAGAGAAGATAAACAACAATGAAACTAACTAGGAGAGGAGAGGGAGAGGGAGAGGGTTCGATATGCTTGGATCCGTGCACGCCATCCATCGCAGGCAACCTTATTGCAAAAGGTGTTGCTCTGGATGAGTGGCATACAGGGAGCCAGGCACATCATACCATATCATATCCCAGCAGTTAAGCTAGCTTCATCACCTTTGCAATGTTGCCATTGCTATCACATTTTCGAGGAACCGAGCTAGCAGTAGCTAGTAGCTAGTACATGGAGACTGCATTCATGCTCCATTTCCCATTGAAAGATATGGCGATTGGTGATGCATGTGCTGTCACTAGCTTAGCTGAGATGCATGATATATTGTATGAGAACATGCATGCGTATGTGTTGGCTGCAAAGTGGGAGTGGGGAAGATAGCTGATGGGGAACACATCATGCGGTGAAGGGAGGGGTGCCATACATATAGGCCTCGGCCGTGTGTGCTGGGTCGTTGGTAGGAGGATTCCTGGATATGGATGTGTGTGTGTGTCTGTGTGTGTGTGTGGCGTGGGGCAATGGGGTGAACGAGTTAATGCATGTCACATGGAATTTGAAAATAAGATGCTATGATGGACCACATAATTATACGCTGATGTGTCATTTCTATCATATTTCCCTATTCATATTTTCTTATGTTATATATTTACAACACCCGTTGTTGAGCACGGCACACCCTCCAACCATTTCTCTCGGTTGCATGTGCTAGTGTATATTTTCATACTCTCAACACGCTGATTGTTTTCACAGCTTGTGCTTTTTTGGTAAACTGGGCAGGTCTCCAGAAAGCAGAGATGGGAGAGATTGTGAAAAAAGGAGCGAAGATGCTGAGGGAGAACACTACGCAGATGCTGCTGCTTTGCGGTCCACCAGTTCCAGCTAAAGATGGGCGCGATGAGAATTGAGGAAGAAGGCGCTGCTGATCCTGTTCAGTAAGCTGCTGGCGTGTTTGTTCTGCAGAAGGAGAGCCGTTGATGCATCCTGGGAGCCAGGCTGATGACCTGGGTGGTGCCATTTTGACCTTGGTAGGAGGGTTCTGGTAGTTCTTTTGGAGCTTTGATGTTATGGCGGCTGTGGCCTGGCGTCTGATGGTGTTATCTGTAAGACTTGTGATACTTTCCGTAGGTGTTCGTTAGCGTGGTTTTGGGTGACATCAGGTTTTCGCCCCATGATCTGTTGTTCCTGATGACAGGCGCGGATATTGGGTTTTCTGATGTTGCCCCGAACTCGCTTTTCCTCTTTCTTTCTAGCCTTGCTGGTTTCAGTTCCTGAGACATTGTATTTCTGTTATGAAAGTAATGGAAAGGGGAAAAGCCCGGTTTGAAAAAACTGCGTACATCAGCGTGTATATATATTTCACTGTGGTACTTTAGTAGTAGAATTTTTCAAAAGGGAGAATATCATACGGAAACCAACATTCGGTGAAAACCGGTGAAAACCACGAGAAAAAGATGTTTGAAAGTCTCAAAAAAATATGAGATGTTAAGAGGATGATGTTTTATTGCCACACAAAATTTCAAGTTGAAACACATTATGAGATGTGAGCTATGAAAAAGACAAAAACAACTTTGAATAGTGCCAAACAGTAATGTCACTATTCAGGGCTGAATTTGTCTTTTTCATAACTCGCATCTCATAATGTGTTTCAACTTGAAATTTTACGTGGCAAAAAAACATCACCCACTTAACATCCCATATATTTTCAAGATTTTTTCAAAACTTTAAAATATGGCTTTCATTGAGTTTTCCAAATGACAACGATGCAATGCCTGGTAGACCGCTGTGACAGTAATTTGATGAAGTTTTCCAAATGACAACTTTAAAAACAAATGTGCCTTGGTAGATCGCTGGTAGCAAACGATAGTGACGCAATGCCTGGTAAGAGCATCTACAACCAGACCGGCAAATCCGGGCCTCTATATGTCCGCCTGGATGTGTCAGTGGACAGCGCAAGTCCGGCCCTCCAAATGCCTCACTGTAATCATAATCCCTATTTTTGAAACCTCATATACATGCACTCACATACTCCCTCCGCCCGAAAAAACTTGTCCCAAACTTGTCTTTCAAATGGATGTATCTAACACTAACTTGGTGCTAGATACATCCATTTGAGGGACAACCTTTTTCGGACGGAGGGAGTACATATTAAAATTATTGGTACATAAAAGTCCAAACATAAAATTTCTTCACAGTGCATAATTCAAACATAAAAACAACAGTTCAATGATTTCCAGCGTGGATCCACATATGCTCTACTACATTGAGAAGTTGCATGTGCAGCTGTTGGTCTTACAGTTGTTGATGCATCTCAAGAAAGTTGGCAATATGCTCCACATCTTGTTCTGGGAGGCGGACCTGAACTCCAGGCTTCTCAAAATCATGCATGGAGGCTGCGTCTTTGCCCCCATCCTCTATAATGTAGTGCAAGATTACACAATATATCATGATCTGCCAAAGCATCTCTTGTTCCCACATCATTACTGAAGGAAATATGCCCTAGAGGCAATAATAAAGCTGTTATATATATTTCCTTATATCATGATAAATATCTATTATTCATGCTAGAATTGTATTAACCGGAAACTTGATACATGTGTGGATACATAGACAAAACACAGTGTCCCTAGTAAGCCTCTACTAGACTAGCTCGTTAATCAAAGATGGTTAAGTTTCCTAACCATAGACATGTGTTGCCATTTGATGAACGGGATCACATCATTAGGAGAATGATGTGATGGATAAGACCCATCCGTTAGCTTAGCATAATGATCGTTAAGTTTTATTGCTATTGCTTTCTTCATGACTTATACATATTCCTTTGACTATGAGATTATGCAACTCCCGGATACCGGAAGAATACCTTGTGTGCTATCAAACGTCACAAGATAACTGGGTGATTATAAAGATGCTCTACAGGTATCTCTAAAGGTGTTTTGTTGGGTTGGCATAGATCGAGCTTAGGATTTGTCACTCCGAGTGTCAAAGAGGTATCTCTGGGCCCTCTCGGTAATGCACATCATAATAAGCCTTGCAAGCAATGTGACTAATGAGTTAGTTGCGGTATGATGCATTACGGAATGAGTAAAGAAACTTGCCGGTAACGAGATTGAACTAGGTATGAAGATATCGACGATCGAATCTCGGGCAAGTAACATACCGATGACAAAGGGAATAACGTATGTTGTCATAACAGTTCGACTGATAAAGATCTTCGTAGAATATGTGGGAGACAATATGAGCTTCCAGGTTCCACTGTTGGTTATTACTCGGAGAGGTCATGTCTACATAGTTCTCGAACCCATAGGGTCCGCACACTTAACGTTCGATGACGATTTGTATTATGAGTTACGCAATTTGTTGACGGAATGTTGTTCGGATTCCCAGATGAGATCACGGACATGGCGAGGAGTCTCAAAATGGTCGAGAGGTAAAGATTGATATATTGGATGATAGTATTCGGACACCGTAAGTGTTCCGGAATGTATCGGGTACATATCGGAGTACCGGAGGGGTTACCGGAACCCCTGGGGGAAGATATGGGCCATATGGGCCATAGGAGGGAGGCAAGCCATCCTACAAGAGGTGGCGCCCCCCCCCCCCCAAGGGAGGAGTCCGAATTGGACTAGGGGAGGGGGCGGCGCCCCCCTTTCCTTCTCCCTCTCCCTCTCCTTCCCCCTTTTCCCCTCCGATAAAAGGAAGGGGGTGAATCCTACTAGGAGCCCAAATGGGACTCCTCTCACTTGGGGCGCACCTAGGGCCGGCCTCCTCCCCTCCCCCTCCTTTATATACGGGGGTAGGGGGTGCCTCTAAGACACACAATTGTGCCAAGCCATGTGCGGCGCCCCCCTCCACAGTTTACGCTTCCAGTCGTATTCACGTAGTGCTTAGGAGAAGCCCTGCGCGGATAGCTTCACCATCACCGTCACCACGCCGTTGTGCTGATGGAACTCTACCTCAACACTTTGTTGGATCAAGAGTTCAAGGGACGTCATCGAGCTGAACGTGTGCAGAACTCAGAGGTGCCGTACGTTCGGTGCTTGATCAGTTGGATTAAGAAGACGTTCAACTAAATTAACCACGTTAAGCTAACGCTTCCACTTTCAGTCTACGAGGGTACGTGGACACACTCTTCCCCTCTCGTTGATATGCATCTCCTAGATAGATCTTGCGTGAGCATAGAATTTTTTTTGAAATTGCATGCTACGTTTCCCAACAATGGCATCCGAGCCAGGTCTATGCGTAGATGATATGCACGAGTAGAACACAAAGAGTTATGGGCGGTGATAGTCATACTGCTTACCACCAACATCTTATTTTGATTCGGCGGTGTTGTTGGATGAAGCATCCCGGACCAACCTTACATGACCACGTTCATGAGACCGGTTCCACCGATAGACATGCAACTAGTTTTGCATAAAGGTGGCTGGCGGGTGTCTGTTTCTCCAACTTTAGTTGAATCGAATTTGACTGCGGCTGGTCCTTGTTGAAGGTTAAAACAGCAAACTTGAGGAAACACCATTGTGGTTTTGATGCATAGCTAAGAACGGTTCTTACTAGAAGCCCGTAGCAGCCACGTAAAACTTGCAACAACAAAGTAGAGGACGTCTAACTTGTTTTTGCAGGGCATGTTGTGATGTGATATGGTCAAGACATGATGTGATATACGTTGTTGTATGAGATGATCATGTTTTGTAAAAGTTACCGGCAACTGGCAGGAGCCTTATGGTTGTCGCTTTATTATATGATATGCACACGCCATGTAATTGCTTTACTTTATCACTATGCGTTAGCGATAGTTGTAGAAGTAATAGTTGGTGAGACGACCACGACGCTATGATGGAGATCAAGGTATCAAGCCGGTGACGATGGAGATCATGACGATGCTTTAGAGATGGAGATCAAAAGCACAAGATGATGATGGCCAATCATGTCACATATTTTGATTGCATGTGATGTTTATCTTTTATGCATCTTATTTTTCTTAGTATGGTGGTAGCATTATAAGATGATCCCTTACTAAAATTTCAAGGTATAAGTGTTCTTCCTAAGTATGCATAGTTGCAATGGTTCATCATGCTGAGACACCACGTGACGATCGGGTGTGATAAGCTCTACTTCACATACAACAGGTGAAAGAAAGTTTTGCACGTGCGGAATACTCGGGTTAAACTTGACGAGCCTAGTATGTACAGACATGGCCTCGGAACATTGGAGACCGAAAGGTCGAACGTGAATCATATAGTAGATATGATCAACATAGAGATGTTCACCATTAAAAACTACTCCATCTCACGTGATGATCGGACATGGTTTAGTTGATTTGGATCACGTGATCATTTAGATGACTCGAGGGATGTCTATCTAAGTGGGAGTTCTTAAGTAATATGATTAATTGAACTTACTTTATCATGAACTTTGTCCTGATAGTTTTTTCATATCTATGTTGTACATCAATGGCCCGTGCTACCGACCCCTTGAATTTTAATGCGTTCCTAGAGAAAGCTAAGTTGAAAGATGATGGCAGCAACTACACGGACTAGGTCCATAACTTGAGTATTATCCTCATTGCTGCATAGAAGAATTATGTCCTTGATGCACCGCTAGGTGTGCCACCCCCTCCAGCAATTGCGTACATTGTGAATGTCTGGCAGTCGCGTGTTGATGACTACTCGATAGTTCAGTGTGCCATGCTCTACGGCTTAGAATCGGGACTTCAAAGACGTTTTGAACGTCATGGAGCATATGAGATGTTCCAGGAGTTGAAGTTAATATTTTAAGCAAATGCCCGAGTTCAAAGATATGAAGTCTCCAACAAGTTCTATAGCTGCAAGATGGAGGAGAACAGTTCTATCAGTGAACACATACTCAGAATGTCTGGGTATGAGTCAGATATTGTAACCGACCAGCAGAAGAAGGAGGAGGTTTTCTTTGAAACTTTTTAAAAACTGCTTGGTGCCGCACACAACAGAGAGCACACGATCGACCTGGATGCCCTGGATATGGAAGGCATTGACCTCACGCAATTAGAGGAGATTTTCATGGAGGAGGAGGTTTGGAATGTTATCAAGGAGCACCGGGACCGGATGGCTTTATTGGAGCTTTTTACCACAAGGCTTGGGCGGCGATCAAGCCGGATATTATGGCGGCGATGCTTAAGTTGTATGTTGGCGACAGTGGGGGATTTGGCAAGCTTAATAAGGCACACATCATGCTCATTCCTAAAAAGGCAGACATCAAGGTGATACGTCTCCAACGTATCTATAATTTTTTTATTGTTCCATGCTATTATATTACCCGTTTTGGATGTTTATGGGCTTTACTTTACACATTTATATCATTTTTGGGACTAACCTACTAACCGGAGGCCCAACCCGTATTGCTGTTTTTTGCCTATTTCAGTATTTCAAAGAAAAGGAATATCAAACGGTGTCCAAACGGAATGAAACCTTCGGGAGCGTGATTTTGGAACGAACGTGATCCAGAGGACTTGGAGTGCAAGTCAAGAAGCAATTGAGGCGGCCACGAGGGTGGAGGGCGCCCCCCTACTGGGTGCGCCCCCTATCTCATGGGCCCCTCAGGCGTCCACCGACCTACTTTCTCCTCCTATATATACCCACGTACCCCGAGAACATCAGGGGATACCACGGAAAACTATTTCCACCACCGTAACCTTCTGTATCCGCGAGATCCCATCTTGGAGCCTTCGCCGGCGCTCCGTCGGAGGGGGAATCGACCATGGAGGGCTTCTACATCAACACCGTAGCCTCTCCGATGAGTTGTGAGTAGTTTACCACAGACCTTCGGGTCCATAGTTATTAGCTAGATGGCTTCTTCTCTCTTTTTGGATCTCAATACCATGTTCTCCTTGATCTTCTTGGAGATCTATTCGATGTAACTCTTTTTGCGGTGTGTTTGTCGAGATCCGATGAATTGTGGGTTTATGATCAAGTTTATCTATGAGAAATATTTGAATCTCCTCTGAATTCTTTTATGTGTGATTAAGTTATCTTTGTAAGTCTCTTCGAATTATCAGTTTGGTTTGGCCTACTAGATTGATCTTTCTTGCAATGGGAGAAGTGCTTAGGTTTGGGTTCAATCTTGCGGTGTCTTTTCCCAGTGACAGCAGGGGCAGCAAGGGACGTATTGTATTGTTGCCATCGAGGATAAAAAGATGGGGTTTATATCATATTGCATGAGTTTATCCCTCTACATCATGTCATCTTTCTTAATGCGTTACTCTGTTCTTTATGAACTTAATACTCTAGATGCATGCTGGATAGCGGTCGATGTGTGGAGTAATAGTAGTAGATGCAGGCAGGAGTCGGTCTACTTGTCACGGACGTGATGCCTATATACATGATCATGCCTAGATAATCTCATAATTATTCGCTTTTCTATCAATTGCTCGACAGTAATTTGCTCACCCACCGTAATACTTATGCTATCTTGAGAGAAGCCACTAGTGAAACCTATGGCCCCCGGGTCTGTCTTTTATCATATAAGCTTTCAATCTACTTTTATTTGCATCTTTACTTTTCCTATCATATCATAAAATACCAAAAATATATTTATCTTATTGTATTATCTCTATCAGATCTCACTTTCGCAAGTGGCCTTGAAGGGATTGACAACCCCTTTATTGCGTTGGTTGCGAGTTCTTGTTTGTTTGTGCAGGTGCATGGGAGTTTTGAGGAGCCTCCTACTGGATTGATACCTTGGTTCTCAAAAACTGAGGAAAATACTTATGCTACTATTGCTGCATCACCCTTTCCCCTTCAAGGAAAACCAACGCAAGCTCAAGACGTAGTAAGAAGGATTTCTAGCGCCGTTGCCGGGGAGGTCTTCGCATGTCCCCGATCTCATCCGGGACTCCGGACTACCTTCGGTACATCAAAACACATAAACTCATAATATAACCGTCATCGAACTTTAAGCGTGCGGACCCTACGAGTTCGAGAACAATGTAGACATGACTGAGACACGTCTCCGGTCAATAACCAATAACGGAACCTGGATGCTCATATTGGCTCCTACATATTCTATGAAGATCTTTATCGGTCAAACCTCATAACAACATACGTTGTTCCCTTTGTCATCGGTATGTTACTTGCCCGAGATTCGATTGTCGCTATCTCAATACCTAGTTCATCTCATTACCGGCAAGTCTCTTTACTCGTTACGTAATGCATCTTCCCGTAACTAACTCATTAGTTACATTGCTTGCAAGGCTTATAGTGATGTGCATTACCGAGAGGGCTCAGAGATACCTCTCTGACAATCGGAGTGACAAAATCCTAATCTCGAAATACGTCAACTCAACAAGTACCTTTGGAGACACCTGTAGAGCACCTTTATAATCACCCATTTACGTTGTGATGTTTGGTAGCACACAAAGTGTTCCTCCGGTAAATGGGAGTTGCATAATCTCATAGTTATAGGAACATGTATAAGTCATGCACAAAGCAATAGCAACATACTAAACGATCAAGTGCTAAGCTAACGGAATGTGTCAAGTCAATCACATCATTCTCCTAATGATGTGATCCCGTTAATCAAATGACAACTGATGTCTATGGTTAGGAAACTTAACCATCTTTGATTAACGAGCTAGTCAAGTAGAGGCATACTAGTGACACTATGTTTGTCTATGTATTCATACATGTATTATGTTTCCGGTTAATACAATTCTAGCATGAATAATAAAATTTATCATGAAATAAGGAAATAAATAATAACTTTATTATTGCCTCTAGGGCATATTTCCTTCAGTCTCCCACTTGCACTAGAGTCAATAATCTAGTTCACATCGCCATGTGATTTAACACCAATATTCATATCTGTATATGATTAACATCCATAGTTCACATCGTTAGGTGACCAACACCCAAAAGGGGTTACTAGAGTCAATAATCTAGTTCACATCGCTATGTGATCAACACCCAAAGAGTACTAAGGTGTTATCATGTTTTGCTCGTGAGAGAAGTTTAGTCAGCGGGTTTGTCACATTCAGAGCCGTATGTATTTTGCAAAATATTCTATGTCTACAATGCTCTGTATGGAGCTACTCTAGCTAATTGCTCCCACTTTCAATATGTATCCAAATTGAGATTTAGAGTCATATGGATCAGTGTAAAAACTTGCATCGACGTAACCCTTTACGACGAACCTCTTGTCACCTCCATAATCGAGAAACATATCCTTATTCCACTAAGGTTAATTTTGACCAATGTCCAGTGATCTACTCTTAGATCACTATTGTACTCCCTTGCCAAACCAGGGCAGAGTATACAATAGGTCTGGTCCATAGCATGGCATACTTTTATAGAACCTATGACTGAGGCATAGGGAATGACTTTCATTCTCTTTCTATTTTCTGCCGTGGTCGGGATCTGAGTCTTACTCAATTTCACACCTTTGCAACATAGGCAAGAACTCTTTCTTTGACTGTTCCATTTTGAACTACTTCAAAATCTTATCAAGGTATGTACTCATTGAAAAATCTTATCAAGCGTCTTGATCTATCTCAATAGATCTTGATGCTCAATATGTAAGTAGCTTTACTGAGGTCTTTCTTTTAAAGAACTCCTTTCAAACACTTCTTTATGCTTTCCAGAAAAATTCTACATCATTTCTGATCAACAATATGTCATTCATATACTTATCAGAAAGACTGTAGTGCTCCCACTCACTTTATTGTAAATACAGGCTTCACCGCAAGTCCGTATAAAACTATATGCTTTGATCTACTTATCAAAGCGTATATTCCAACTCTGAGATGCTTGCACCAGTCCATAGATGGATCGCTGGAGCTTGCACATTTTGTTAGCACCTTTAGGATTGACAAAACCTTCTGGTTGCATCATATACAACTCTTCTTTAAGAAAACCATTAAGGAATGCAGTTTTGACATCCATTTTACAGATTTCATAAAATGTGGCAATTGCCTCTAGGGCATACTAGTGACACTATGTTTGTCTATGTATTCACACATGTATTATGTTTCGGGTTAATACAATTCTAGCATGAATAATAAACATTTATCATGAAATAAGGAAATAAATAGTAACTTTATTATTGCCTCTAGGGCATATTTCCTTCACAAAGTAATCAAGGAGTGGATCACTGGACAACGGTCAAGAACATCCTGAAGTACCTGAAAAGACTAAGGATATGTTTCTCGTTTATGGAGGTGACAAAGAGCTCGTCGTAAATGGTTATGTCGATCCTAGCTTTGACACTGATCCGGATGACTCTAAGTCACAAACCGGATACATATTTATATTAAATGGCAGAGCTGTCAGTTGGTGAAGCTCCAAGCAAAGTGTCGTGGTGAGATCTACGTGTGAAGCGGAGTACGTAACTGCTTTGGAAGCAGCGAATGAAGGAGTCTGGATGAAGGAGTTCATATCCGATCTAGGTGCAATACCTAGTGCATCGGGTCCAATGAAAATCTTTTGTGACAATACTGGAGCAATAGCCTTGGCGAAGGAATCTAGATTTCACAAAAGAACCAAACACATCAAGAGACGCTTCAACTCCATCCGTGATCAAGTCAAGGAGGGAGACATAGAGATTTGCAAAATACATACGGATCTGAATGTGGCAGACCCGTTGACTAAGCCTCTTCCACGAGCAAAACATGATCAACACCAAGACTCCATGAGTGTTAGAATCATTACATTGTAATCTAGACTATTGACTCTAGTGCAAGTGGGAGACTAAAGAAAATATGCCCTAAAGACAATAATAAAGTTGTTATTTATATTTCCTTATATCATGATAAATATATATTATTCATGCTAGAATTGTATTAACCGAAAACTTGATACATGTATGGATACATAGACAAAATACAGTGTCCTTGGTAAGCCTCTACTAGACTAGCTCATTAATCAAAGATGGTTAAATTTCCTAACTATAGACATGTGTTGTCATTTGATGAACAGGATCACATCATTAGGTGAATGATGTGATGGACAAGACCCATCCATTAGCTTAGCAAAATGATCATTAAGTTTTATTGCTAGTGCTTTCTTCATGACTTATACATATTCCTTTTACTATGAGATTATGCAACTCCCGGATATCGGAGGAATACCTTGTGTGCTATCAAACGTCACAACGTAACTGGGTGATTATAAAGATGCTCTACAGGTATCTCCGAAGGTGTTTTATTGGGTTGGCATAGATCGATATTAGGATTTGTCACTCCGAGTATCGGAGAGGTATCTCCAGGCCCTCTCGGTAATGCACATCATAATAAGCCTTGCAAGCAATTTGACTAATGAGTTAGTTGTGGGATGATGCATTACGGAACGAGTAAAGAAACTTGTCGGTAACGAGATTGAACTAGGTATGAAGATACCGACGATCGAATCTCGGGCAAGTAACATACCGATGACAAAGGGAATAACGTATGTTGTCACAACGGTTCGACCAATAAGGATCTTCGTAGAATATGTGGGAGCCAATATGAGCATCCAGGTTCCGTTATTGGTTATTAACCGGAGAGGTGTCTCAGTCATGTCTACATAGTTCTCGAACCCGTAGGGTCCGCACGCTTAACGTTCGATGATGATTTGTATTATCAGTAATGTGATTTGGTGACCGAATGTTGTTCGGAGTCCCGGATGAGATCACAGACATGACGAGGAGTCTCGAAATGGTCGAGAGGTAAAGATTGATATATTGGATGATAGTATTCGGACACCGGAAGTGTTTCGAAATGTATCGGGTACATATCAGTACCGGAGGGGTTACCGGAACCCCTGGGGGAAGATATGGGCCATATGGGCCATAGGAGGGAGGCAAGCCATCCCAAAAAAGGTGGGCCCCACCCACACCAAGGGAGGAGTCCAAATTGTACTAGGGGAGGGGGCGGCGCCCCCCTTTCTTTCTTCCTCTCCCTCTCCTTCCCCCTTTCCTCCTCCGATAAAAGGAAGGGGGGGGGGGGCGAATCCTACTAGGAGCCCAAGTGGGACTCTTCCCACTTGGGGCACGCCTAGGGACGGCGTCCTCCCCTCTCCCTCCTTTATATAAGGGGGTAGGGGGCGCCTCTAAGACACACAATTGTTCCAAGCTGTGTGCGGCACCCCCCTCCATAGTTTACGCCTTCGGTCATATTCACATAGTGCTTAGGCGAAGCCCTACGCGGATAACTTCACCATCACCGTCAACACGCCGTCGTGCTGACGGAACTCTCCCTCGACACTTTGCTAGATCAAGAGTTCGAGGGACGTCATCGAGCTGAACGTGTGCAGAACTCGGAGATGCCGTACGTTCGGTGCTTGATCGGTTGGATTGAGAAGACGTTCGACTACATCAACCGCGTTAAGCTAACGCTTCCGCTTTCGGTCTATGATATGTCTCCAACTTATCTACTTTTCCAAACTCTTTTGCCCTTGTTTTGGACTCTAATTTGCATGATTTTAATGGAACTAACCCGGACTGACGCTGTTTTTAGCAGAATTGCCATGGTGTTATTTTTGTGCAGAAATAAAAGTTCTCGGAATGACGTGAAACTTCACAGTGTCACGTTTTGGATTTAATAAAAATATTGGCAAAAGAATCAACAGAAGGGGGCCCACACCCTGTCCACGAGGGTGCAGGGCGCCCCCCTAGGGCGCCCCCTGCCTCGTGGGTCCCCTGGACCTCCACCGACCTCAACTCCAACTCTACATATTCATGTTCAGGGAGAAAAAAAATCAGAGAGAAGAATTCATCGCGTTTTACCATACGGAGCCGCCGACAAGTCCTGTTATTCATCGGGAAAGCTGATTTGGAGTCTGTTCAAGGCTCTAGAGGGGGGAATCCGTTGCCATCGTCATCACCAACCATCCTCCATCACCAATTTCATGATGCTCACCGCCGTGCGTGAGTAATCCCATCGTAGGCTTGCTGGACGGTGATGGGTTGGATGAGATTTACCATGTAATCGAGTTAGTTTTGTTAGGGTTTGATCCCTAGTATCCATTATGTTCTAAGATTGATGTTGCTATGACTTTGTCATGCTTAATGCTTATCACTAGGGTCCGAGTGCCATGATTTCAGATCTGAACCTATTATGTTTTCATGAATATATGAGTGTTCTTGATCCTATCTTGCAAGTTATAGTCACCTACTACGTGTTATGATCCGGTAAACCCCGGAGTGACAATAGTCGGGACACTTCCCGGTGATGACCGTAGTTTGAGGAGTTCATGTATTCACTAAGTGCTAATGCTTTGGTCTGGTACTCTATTAAAAGGAGGCCGTAATATCCCTTAGTTTCCAATAGGACCCCGCTGCCACGGGAGGGTAGGACAAAAGATGTCATGCAAGTTCTTTTCCATAAGCACATATGACTATATTCGGAATACATGCCTACATTACATTGATGAACTGGAACAAGTTCTGTGTCACCCTATGTTATAACTGTTGCATGATGAATTGCATCCGACATAATTATCCATCATTGATCCATTGCCTACGAGCTCTTTTCATATTGGTCCTTGATTAGTTACTTCTCCATTACCACTGTTATGATTGCTACAAAACTGCTCCTGTTACTTTTGCGACCGTTACCGTTACTTCAATACTACTTTGCTACTAAATACTTTGCTGCAGATATTAAGTCTTTCAGGTGTGGCTGAATTGACAACTCAACTGCTAATACTTGAGAATATTCTTTGGCTCCCCTTGTGTCGAATCAATAAATTTGGGTTGAATACTCTACCCTCGAAAGCTGTTGCGATCCCCTGTACTTGTGGGTTATCAGTCTACGAGGGTACATGGACACACTCTTCCCCTCTCGTTGCTATGCATCTCCTAGATAGATATTGCGTGAGCTTAGGATTTTTTTTGAAATTGCATGCTACGTTTCCCAACAATTACAGCTCCATGAACAATACCCCAATGAGCTTGGACCACTCTGAATACCCTCCCGACATCATTCCTAGAACCTTCTTGCACTTGTGCAACGATACATTATTTTCCTACCACAAGGGTAGGATATAATCTTCACAAACGCCACCCGCTGAGGATAGATAACATAAGCAAGGTAGTACCCCATGTTGTAGTTGTGCTCGTTAACGGTGTAGTTGCACGACGGAGCATCCCCATCACAAAATCTCTTGAACAAAGGAGATCATTGGAGCATATTGATGTCATTGTTAGAATTCGGCGTGCCAAAGGAAGCATGTCAAATTCACAAGTCCTTCGATGTCACTACTTCAACTATGATGGTGGCCTCTTTGGTGCGGCCTTGATACTTCCCCACTCAAACCTTTGGGGTGGTTCTACCATTTCTGGTGCATGCAATCAACTTAACCTAGCATATCTGGGAATCCTCTTCATTCTTCAATTGCCAACAATTTTTTGTGTTATACACAGTTTGTTCTCTTAGGTACTCTGGTCCAAACACCTTCACTATGGTGCGTGCAAATTGCATCGTTGTGTTCAAGCATGTGGTTTCTCCCATTCGGATTTCGGTATCAATGGCATATGCGGCCTTACCATAAACAAGCATTCTGAGAGCAGCCACACATTTTTGCAGAGTAGAGAAAGAAAGTTCCCCGCAACAATCCTTCCTCAGCTTGAAGTAGTCATCAGCCTCTTCCACGGCATTCACTACACACAAGAACAAATCTCTACCCACCCGTAAGCGACGTCGGAAAAACTCTCAATAGTATGTTGGGTTCGGTTTGAAGTAGTCGGCATAGAGAAGCCTTGTGCCAACGATCCTATCCTAGAGAACAACTCTCCTGCCCTTTATCAAACCGTTGAAGTTTAGTACATGCTCCTCTTGCTTTCTCCAATTCTTCCTGGATGCTAATCATCATCATTATTTCAGCATCTTTGTCGTCTGAATCTGATGAATCGATGAACTCTTTATATATGAATTCGTCAAGGTCTATGTTTCCATACGCATCACTGGATGTAGAATCCATCGATGACCTACAAATGAACAAAAGAATTAGAAACTGCTTGGACATTTCATCGAACATATAGAGCCCCAGTTGTATGTAGGGAGGAGTTGCACGTATCGGGGCAGCGTCCTGTAGCGGCACGGACGGCGGCATTGTGGGTTGGGGCCTCCGGTGGCAGTACTGTGGGTCGGAGCAATGGTGGCAGCGGAGCTACGGTGGTGGATGTGCGTAGGAGGCGGAAAAGAGGAGAGAAAGATGGCAGTTCGAGAAAGGACGGGGACATCTTAAAAAGATTTGGCACAGGCCCATGCCATCAGTTGGGCATGGAAGACGTGTCTGGGCGTCCTCGTATACGCCCCACATATGGGCTCGGTATGGGGTGCCGGTCAGCCCAGACATTTGGGCTGACTTTGTCGGGTCCGGTTTGATTGCAATATTCTGTCTGCGCACTGACCGGGCAGGCTGCCAGATTTTTGAACGGATATGAGGGCTTTGATTGTAAATGCTCTAACTACACTAGTGGTCTTGTTCTTATTACCAACATAAGGATATTAATATCGAGGAACTACTTAACTACCCTGGTATAAAAAGTAGCCAATGATTATTTGTACGGAAACCTTCACTATATAAACCAGATCGTGTGTAGCATTGCTTTTTTTTGCGGGATCATGTGTATCATTGCTACAGTACATGTTTGGTAACACGATATGCTACTGCTCTGAACCTACACATTAGCCCTTTCTTTTTTTTCATTCCACTTTTGCGAAAAAAGTACCCACGCATAAAAAGGAAAAAAAATACCCACGCGAACCTCCGTGTAAGATCAATGATATGAGACTTAGATATGCAATACTTGTGGCAGATCTACATGTGCTTTAGCAATACCGATAATAATAGTTACCAGTACAACTTGGATGAGATTTGTTTTAGAACAAGCTTGGATGAGATGAAATAATGCGTATGTATACAATTATGCATGCTTTTTGTCTGAACTTATGCATATGTTTTTTATGAACCATTGGGTTTTATAACAATCGTTCAAAGGATACAAATAATATCTAGTAATGAAATAAGTCAAGCATGGCGCCCGATGGGTAAAGATGAATGCTTGATGCTCTAAGTTGCTGAAGATGTTGCATGCCCTTTATGACAAGGTTGGGCTAGAATATGTTGTAACGAGCTGGATATACTAATGGGCCAATCCTTTTGTTTTTTTACGTATATTTTACGTCAAAATCTTTTTTAGCTGCGTCCCTCCGAAATCTCAAAAAAAAAAAAACTGTGTTTCCTCGAAAATCCCTATTTGTCGCATTTTGCGTCAAACTGTAGCAGTTTTGCACAGAGGAGATCGATCTATTGTTCGAGTAGGCCCAGCCCGTTTAACAGTTTCAACATCCCTGGTTTTGGGAACCTTCTAGGGATTTCCAGCCGTTTTTTTTCTTGGTTCTGGGAAACTTCTAGAAAGTTCTTGAACCGGGTTTTTTTTCTTGTTCTGTTATTTTTTTGTTTTCCATTTCTTTATTTTCTCTCATGTATCCCTTTTCTGTTTATTTTTATATTTCGCTTTTTCCATTTCTTTCCTTTCATTTTAATTTTTCATTTTCAATTATATTTTTCTTTCTTCCATATTTTTTTTCAAATTTTCTGAAAATCGTCATGTTTTAAAGTTTTCTTTGTAAATCCAATTTTTTTTCAGGATTTTGAAAAAATGTTTGTATTTTTCAAATATTGTTCAGAATGTATTGATTCAAACTTTTCAAAAAATGTCCAGAATTTAAAAACTGTTCCCATTATAAATACGTATTCAAATTTATCAAAAAAGTTCCTTTTTCAAAAATTGTTCCCAAATGTCCGTTTTTTAGATTTTTAGAAAATATTCCAGTTCCTTGTTCATGTTTTTAAAATTTGTTCATTATGTAATCCACAAAATGTTCAAAACTTTTTATAAAATTGCCAGAATTTTTGAGAAATGTTCCAATTTTCAAAAATAGTCCACAAACTTTAAAAAGGTTGATGTTTCCGTTTTTCTGGAGTTTTGAAAACTGTTTGCATATTCTAAAAATGTTCATGTTTTCAAATTTGGTTTGTGTTTTTCGAAAAAATTGGCAGGTTACTAAAAAATTATGCAGCACTTCGAAAAATGTTCACAAAGTTTTTAAAATTTTGATGTTTCTATTTTATAAGTGTTTCAAAAATTGTTCACATTTGAAAAAAAATAATGTTTTCAAATTTTCTTCGGGAGTTTAAAAAATGTTTGGTTTCAAAAATTGTTTTGGAAATAGAAAAAACGTTCCCATTTCAAAGAATTATTCATGATATTCATTTTTTTCATTTTTTAATGATTCGAGCTGCCTTAGAAAAAAGTATGTTCCACATTTTAGAAATATTTCGAATCTGGGCTGGAGTTGGTTCACGAAGGTTTCCCCCGACCGCACACACTATATTGGGCCAGACCAGTGCGGCTATTTCCTGGGTGTTTCCTAAACATTTCGAAAACACATTTGTTTTTATCATTTTCTGTGGTTTTTCTATTGGGCTTTTCAGTTTGGTTTTCTCAGGATTTTTTCCCTATATTTTAAAATCACGCAAAAATTTGAAGACCCAAACATTCATTTTTTTCCTTGTCATTTTACGAACATCATGGAAATCATGAACTTTTTTAAAAATTGTCAATTTTATTTTGAATCCATGCACAATTTTTCTAATCCACGAATATTTTTTGGAACGTTGAACATGTTATGAAATGGTGAACATTTTTGAAATGATGAATTTTTTTTGAAATCACAAAGGATTTTCAAATTTGTGCAGATTTTTTAAATCATGAATTGCCCATCAAACACACAAGGATGAGTCAGTGTTTGCTTATGTTTTCCCTTGTTTTATTTTTCTACTTTATTAGCTTTTGGTCTATTTTATTTTATTAAAATTCCTATCAGCACTTTAAAACCTTTGTGAACATATTTTTGAATAATGGAGCAAATGGAACTCTTTTGAACAATTTTTCCAAAAAAATATAAGCTTTTTAAAAATATGAACATTTTAAAATTGTTGTGAATATTTTTTCGAAAATATGAAAATTTTCAGGGATGTATAAATATTTTTAAAATAAAATGAAAACTAACTTAAAAAATGAAAAGAAGAAAAATACATAAACTCGATGAATATTGGTAGATAAAAATAACAGATAAGAAAATCATACATAAAAACTTTAAAAAGTACGTAAAACTAGAGCAACAAAGCTAAGAACCTTGCCAAAACCAGATTCCTGTAGAAGCCGACCCATTTAGGTCGCTCTATGCGATTTATAGACAATTTGACACAGCGTGCATCAAATAGGAAATACCACAATTAGCCCACACAAAGGTCCTTTCCCATGTTTATTCATTGGGTCTCTTGTCTCCCATGACCCACCTAGCACTGGAAGACGAGGAACCTAAAATCCATGTTAGAGTGTAGTTGAATTTTCTGTAACATCAAATGCATGTGTGTGCCATGGAGTGGAAGTCATAGGGATCTCAGTAAACAAGGTAACATGGCTATATCCCATTATGCAGGTTTTAGTATATGGTGGTTTGCCCTCCCCACCTGATCGCCGATTCTAGATCTGGTTGTTTGTCATTGGGTACTTTTGTGTGTCTTGCCGGTGGTAGTGATGATCGTGCTCTGAAGCTTTAATGTGGTTAGCGATTCTCATGTTTCATTTTTTTGTGACCATGAACTTCTTATGGGATAATTCGCGATACAACAACCTCCTTTCCAAGGGTTTTCCCACCGCCACAACACATTCAACAAATAAACATAGGTTCTAACCTTTGATGCAAGTCTAGTTTTACAAGTATACCCTTTTGTGGTTTTTTCACCGGATTTTCAGAGGAACTTCAAGATGCAAAATATAGAGCTACAAATGATGACCTTTATGGATAGGGTTCTCAATTTATGTAGATGGCTGCCATGATGAATTTCCCCTCAGGCAAAGTACAAAAAAAGGACTCAAGATTGGATCACGATGGGACATAGAGGTGTGGCAGCGAAAACAATACTCAATAAGTATGATGAAGGGTTTTAGGTTAATATAAAGACAGGAGCGCCTCGAGGCGGTGGAGGGGATGCCTATGGGGACTTGACTTGCACTCCTGGCCGCGAATGAGAGCGCCATGGGGGTCACAGGCACTACCTTCTGCCCTCTTGTGCTTCCTGGAAGCTTCTAGGCTTGAAACTCCACGTCATGTATTTTTTCTCCTTTTTTTTGGTCTCTGGAAAATAGTTTTTCTTAGAAGTCTAAAAACAACAAAAAACAGAAAGTGGAACCGGGCACTAAACTAATAGGTTAGTCAAAAATAATGAAAATACGTGCCAGAACTGTGCAAAAATAATATAATTGCAGCATGAAACAAGAAAAAATTATTAGATACGCTAGTCTCGAGTCTCTGAGTTCGGGGTTGTTGTTGATGGTGGTGGCGAATTTTTCAACTTCGCCTTCTTGCAAGGTTGGTGAGGAAGATGCAATGACTTAGGGTGAGATCCCACGCGCCCTGGTCTTTTGTAGGCCTCACTGTACTTCGCCTTTACTTGTTGTGTGCTCCCTTGAAGGAGAGAGTGAAGCATGTAGATGATGGCGAGCATGCTGCTCATGATTTGTGGGGCGGAGGCTACTCTTGTAGATCACTTCAATGCTTTTTCCTTGATGAGGGCTTGCTATGCCCATGGTCTGCTTCTACCATTCCTCTTGACAGCAACTTGGTGTCTCGGTCGGGGGGGGGGGGGGGGGTGTAAGTTGCTTTAGTCGACATCGTCCCCATATTGACATGACTTGCTTGACTTGCATGCTTTTTGATGTCATGCCATATCATATGACATACATGCAGGAACAAACATGCTTTTTTGAGCAAAAAACATGGAGGAACTAACAATAATAACGTTTTACATGTACAAAGCATTCCATAATGTGCAACACACCAGTAAAATGCTGGCACAACATTGCTTTCTCAAGCGAGAGAGTGTCGTGGGTATAATTGGGACTTGCACAAAGCGAAATCAAGGTCGATCATCGGGGACCAAACATTGTAGTTGTGCAACTTGACAAGGGCATACAATCAAAATGAAAAAGATTTATTACCCCCTAGAATCTTTGTACCTGGTGGCGATGAAGGAAGGGTATGGAGGTTGGTCAAGCACCTACGACAATCTTCGATGAAACTGGTTGTCAACAACCTGACCAAGGAGGCATAAGAATAACACTAGACATATATGTGTTTAGTATTTTCTTAGACTTAGCGGAAAAACTAGCTACACACACACACACACACAAATGTTTCCTACCACTTAGTGGTAGTTACTCTCATGTGAGTTTTTTTATGTTATATGTAGTATCTGTCAAAATCTAGAGCATGCACGTGTAGTATGTAGTTATAAGAATATTTTAATAGTATATATCCTACTTTTTAGGTAGTATGTACTACTTTTTTAATATATTATTTATATATACACATTTAAAGTATTTTCAGAATATACAAAAAACTATGAACTCACATGCGATTTTTTCATAAAGCTTGCTTTCAAATATCTTTTATATAGTATATAAACATACCACTTGGTAGTATATAGGACATGAGGATAACTACCCCAGGTAGTAGTAGGATGCTTTTATGCGAAAATGCTTTTTTGATCCTGAGCTCACATGCTCCCTCATGAACAGTAAAATAAAATAATAGGAAAATATTTCAAAAAATTATGATTTTTTACCAATAAGCATTACGAAAGTTTTCACTGTGTGCAAAAGTTTGTGAGAAAATAACATTCATGGAAATGTGGGCAAAAAACCAAAATCGATCCTCCAAAATTCTTCCAACAATAGTCTTTTTGAAGCATCGATTTTGTTTTTCCCCACATTCCCACGAATGTCCTTTCTTCACAAATTTGTGTGAAATGAAAACATTCATCAATGTTTATCACAAAAAAATCAGAATTTTTTGAGTCATTTTACTATTTTTTGATTCTACTATTCATAAGGGAGCATATGAGCTCGCCCGCAAAAACTCCACATCCGCTTTTATGGGTTTTTGTTAGATTTTTCATCTTATGTAACCCTAGTTAGAAATGTACATGTCGTGCTACTTGCCTTCAGGGAATGTGGATTAATTAGAGAAAAAGCTGTCAGTGCGGTATATTTTAAATATTATCAATATCTTCTATTCCTAAATAGCTACAACCCACTACCTACTTTTCCTAGCCATGCAACCATGCCACATAAGCAAGTCATGCATGCAAGTCATCTATTCCATTTTTGCATTACACTATGCATGCAATGCCGCCACGTCATAAATTCTCGCATGTTAATTATTCATAGTTTATTCTTTGCACGAATTTTGTATTGACAATATATGTGTTGGATGATTGTACATATCTACATCTATATAGTTGACCTTCACATTTTTGTTTGAAATGACATTATTTTAACTGCACTTCAATTTTTTATACACTTTGTATGTTTTCAGATTATATTTTCCTTATATGTTTTGGTAGCAACTATTTATGAATTTATTTTCGCAAGATTTCCCACGGCTGGGCATCTTCTAGTTTACTAGTGGCGTTGCTGAAAAGTGCCATGCCAGTAGTAAATTATTTACTAACGGCGAGTATATGTGAGCAACGCCATTAAGGCAGATCATATATATCTGACGTTTAGTTTCCAACACCACCGGTTCATTACTTATTACTTACGTTCGGGCACGACTCCGCTAACGTTATTCTACTAGTGGTGTCGACGACTTACGCCACTAGTGACACCTTATCACTAGCATTGTACTAGTGGCGTCAAACCTACGTGCCACTAGCAACGTCTTCCGGACATCATTTGTAGGTTTTTCACCACTAGTGTTGGAGGCATTGTTGCAGAAGTCGGGAGGGATCTTTCTACCATTATAATAGTGGATGAAGCGGCAGTTGCATGGAAATTCTGCGTGGAGTTGGCGATCTCAGACAGCAATGTAGCCACGGCTCCATGAGGTAGGAATGCAGCTTAGCATGGCTGGGGCATGATCTTGAGCTGCAAGGGTAGGAGGATTGTTAGCTTAGTCAGACGTGTTCCAGATTGGATGATACATTAAGTCGGGGTGGTGGCGCCTAAGGTGCTGTGGCGGACGTGGTCTGCTGGTAGCTGGGTCATCCGGCATTTTAGCTTGAGGGAGACTTGTAGTATGTCGGAGTGGAGGACCCGGAAGGTGGTGTTGGTTGATCGTGCATGCCGCAACGAAGTAGATAATGTCGGGGCGGCTTTGAGATTTTCATATATTTGAGGGATTCAGCTTCATGTCCTTTGGGCGACGAAGTTGCCTTCGATGTTGGTCGTCAACATATTAGGTGATGCAAATGGCGCATGCCCTGTGGATTGCGTACCCTTTATTTCTACGAAAGAGTTGTGGCTGCTCCTCACAAATTCATCTTGTCGACAGCATGGAAAGTCGGCTAGTTCGGCAGAGAGGGGTTCCTGTCAATTTGTTGAGTACTTGAGCATGTTATCACCGAGAGTAGGCTTGTCCCTGTGTGTAAGGTGTTCAGGAGTGGGTTTGGCCCTTTATATATCGGTTTTCACTCGGTTTTCCATTAATAACGGACAACTCTCTTTCTCTTAACTAATAGACGAGACGATTAGTTCCACAAAAGAAAGGGAGATGATGGTGACAAGTGTGAGCAATCAAATAAAGCACGTGTGCCACAAATTCAACATACATCACAAAAAAGGAATAAAAGGTTAAGTTTATGATAGATAATATTGAACTGACAACCTAATGCATCCAAGATTATCGATCGAAGCTCCTGTTTATTAGATAAGCATCTTTCGACCCATCTCTATCAATGAAGAACAATTTGAACGTACAACATACCACATATACGAGGATAAGTTTTGGCCAATTCGCTGGTTATATCCATCTTTGTGAATAACCATGGACTGACCTTGAGTTCGACACGCACATAGGTCCATGTGTCAAACTGATTAGAGATGCGCCTATGTATTACATGCTAGGGTATACTCCTATTTAGTTGGTCTTTTTAGACATCGACATGCAATCTCATACACCAGACATATTATTTTTTCAATTAGAAAGCACAAGGATATGCACTTTCCACTTCCATATATGAATCTACAAGGAAATTAAACTTGACTGAGTTCAAAGCTTTTCTCTTTTGGATGTACGAATCAAAGTTTTACAATGTTGACTGCATGTTCTGAAACATTCAAAAGATAAGAGGAGTAAGCACGTTGATTCACGTTCAGTCCACTCATTAATTGGTTCTGATTAATAAAACATCTCATTGCATATTGGCCAGCTACATGATATTTTATTCTCACGCAAAGATTCCCTTTCTTCGTTATGAATAAAATGAACATTAGAGCTACCAATCGACCAAAAGTATAGAAAGATTACCGTTTTGCACTTTCTTTCTACAAGATGATATGGCGAATATTTGATTTGAATGTAAAGCGAGACTTGCCACGTAATAGGCCTCATCCCCTCCCCTTTCTCCCACTGTTTTTATACTACGAGAGATCTCTCTTTCTTCCTTTCTGCATCTAGTAGCTTGCTCATTATGTGACCTCTAGTTTTTATATACTTCATACTGCTCGAATATTTTGAAAGGAAAATAATGATCGAATGTTGTTGATCCATTGAATGTTACGTGGAAATGGAAAGTGTAACATGAGTCGACCCGATTCCGTCGGTCTCTGCTTCGCGGAGGATTAGATTAAATAGTAAGTACGTCACCTGTCGAATTGTGATAAGCGGATGCATGCCAGCGACAAGACGTTATGTAAAGTTGCATTTCTTTTGTGTGATTTTTTAAGACACATGATAGATGTACATTCACAACATGCACACACACTTACATGTATTCAACACCTATAAATACACGCAAACAAACCTACCCCTGTGAACACCTCAGAGAGACCGAGCCTATAGATTTTGAGATTGGCAAAATCGCCACAAACACCTCATAGTTGACGACACACTATATCATTGAAAGAATATCGCCGGAAAAGCATAAATAAATCTAGGAACTATGCGAGCAGCCGTGTCATGTTTATGACTTAAATCTGGATTGGCTAGTTAACACATGAAAGCTAACTATGTAAGTTAAGCTTAATTCAGACGAGTTATTATGTATATTTTAGATAGTTGCTATGTATATAGTGTTGAACTTAATTAGGGTGCATGCCCTTTTAAAAAGCTAATTTTATGTAGTTACTATTGGATGCCATTAGTGTTGGACGCTACTAGTAGAGAACCACACTTGTGGCACGCAGCGTGCAACACATGCCGATAGTAAAATTTTTAGGGCCAAAATAATGCCGCGACAACAAATTCACTATCGTGGTAGTGAAATTGGTAGTGCCTTTTGCTGTCGTAGCAATGTTTTTATATGAATCAAAATATCAAAACACATCGATATCGATAGGTTACATGCATGATTTTAGATGTTGAATTTGTAAAATAAGTAGTGCCATCTCATGCATACTAGCTTGAGGGTGGCTACTCGGTCGTGGGGCGGGGAGGAGGCGGAACGGTTTAAGTTGCGGACGATGAATCAATGGTGTCCAAAGAGCACAATATCAGCATAGATACTAAACATATAGCAACATACATACTCCTTCCATTTATTTTTAGTCTACATATAAAATTTAGTCAAAGTCAAACTTTGTAAAGTTTGACTAAGTTTATATTAAAAAATATCAACATTCACAATATGAAACCAATATTATTAGATGCATTATGAAAGTAATTTTCAAACTATATAATTTTAGTATTGTAAATGTTGATATTGTTTGATATAATTTGGTCAAACATTGCTTGCCTTCAAACAAATCTTATATGCGGAGTAAAAATAAACGGAGGGGGTACATAGCAAAGGCACCTTCTATATCAACTTAGATACCAAATATAGCACATATGAACACATGGCAACATTACCACGTTAATATAACAAGGGCTCATTTTGCTACCATGGCATAATTTTTGAGCCTTGAGTCTTATTTTTGCTTCCATGGCAGCATTTTGTGTTCATTTCTCATGCCATGGCACCATCTGCGAGCCAAAAGTGCTCATTTTGCTACCATGGCAGATTTTTGAGCCTTGCGCTCATGTTTGTTGCCATGGGAACATATACTATGTTCATTTTTGCTGCAATGGTAATATTTATGAGTCAAAGTGCTCATAAATTTGCCATGGCAGGTTTTTTAGCCTTGGGCTCATATTTGGTCCCATGGAAAAAATTAGCCTTTCCACCAATGTTTACTATCATGGCAACATTTTGCATCAAGTTTAGCTGCCAGGACAACATTTATGAGCCAAAGTGCTTATTTTGCCGCTAATGGAAGTTTTTTGAGCATCGGGGCTCATATTTATTGTCATGGTTTGCATTTCATGTTTATTTCTGCTGCCAAGGCTTTATTTATTAGTCAAAATGCTCATTTTACTTTCATAGATTGATTTTTATGTTTCAATACCTCAGAAAACCTACTTTGGTTAATGAAGTATACATAATAGGTGACTTTCAACATGCATCTTAAAAACTTAAGTAACAACAATACATAAAGATAACTCTACATACTCAAGTTTGGAAAAACATACTAAAAATGGAAATATTGTTTTAGAAACCACCACTCAATCATTAGTTGTTCACTTCAGGGGCACAAGCTTCTGTTATACTAGGACGAAGAAGGGGGAGCATCTCTCATCGAGGTAACTGTGACGCCCTCGATTCAATCGTACACTAATCATACACGCAAATGTGTACGATCAAGATCAAGGACTCACGGAAAGATATCACAACACAACTCTAGACACAAATTAAAATAATACAAGCTTTATATTACAAGCCAGGGGCCTCGAGGGCTCGAATACATAAGCTTGAATACACAAGAGTCAGCGGAAGCAACAATATCTGAGTACAGACATAAGTTAGACAAGTTTGCCTTAAGAAGGCTAGCACAAAAGCAACATCGATCGAAAAGGCAAGGCCTCCTGCCTGGGAGCCTCCTATCTACTCTTAGTCGTCGGCGTCCGTCACGTGGTAGTAGGCACCCTCGGGGTAGCAGCAGTCGTCAAAGGTGGCATCTGGCGCCTGGACTCCACCATCTGGTTGCAACAACCAGAAAGAAGAAAGAAGGGGGAAAAGGGGGAGCAAAGCAACCGTGAGTACTCATCCAAAGTACTCGCAAGCAAGGATCTACACTACATATGCAACATTATCAAAGGAAGGCTGTATATGTGGACTGGGCTGCAGAAATGCCAGAATAGAGAGAAGGCCTAGTCCTATCGAAGACTAGCATCTTCTCAAACCCACCATCTTGCAGCAACAGGAGGAAGTAGAGTAGCATAAAGTAAAGTAGTAGTGGTGTTATCAACCTCGGCCGGAGATCCTTTCTCGACTCCCTGCGAGAAAGCAATCCCAGAGCCATACTATCCAGTTATCATCACAATCAAATCCTCATCACCATCCAGTTCTCATCACAAGTATCCAGTTCTAGTTGTATCGCTCGGGATACAACTCCAAGTGTCCGTTACCGTAGGACAGGCTATCGATAGATGTTTTCTTCCCTGCAGGGGTGCACCAACTTACCCACCACGCTCGATTAACTCCGGCCGGACACACTTTCCTGGGTCATGCCCGGCCTCGGCCAAACAATACGCCGCAACCCGACCTAGGCTTAATAGAGAGGCCAGCACGCCGGACTAAACCTATGCCCCCAGGGGTCATGGGCCATCTCCCCGGGAACTCCTGCACGTTGCGTGGGCGGCCGGTGAGCAGACCTAGCTACCTCCTTCAACAAGGTAGGTGCTTGCGCAGTCCAACCCAGCGCGCGCCGCTCCGTCGCTGACATCTAATAAGCTTCGGCTGATGTACACGACGCAGAACGCCCATACTATGCCCACGTGATGGTTAGTGCTATCAGGCCAGAGGCCCCTTGGATCAAATATCCAAATCATAGTGGATTAGGAGCAAGCGGTAACAAGCAGAGACTCACGAAAGATGTGACCCCGTTGCCCCGTCTCGAGGACTTGCGGCAAGGGCTAAGAATGCCCGGCCACGCCTCGTAATTATCCCTTGGGCACCTTCCAGGTCAACCCGACTCCACGTCACTCGCAATTATGCTCGCGCGGGTACCCCTCAGGGCGGACCCGTCTTTAGTAACATGGTTCAGTGTAAAGTCAGAGTAATCATAGTAACTGTGTGTCTAAACATCAAGGGTAAAACCCGAGGAATCACCCTCGGTGAACTCCACTCAATGTAATCATCAAGGTGAACGTGAGAGGAATCACCCTCGAAGTTCACACTTGAGGGGGTTGCACGACAGAGTCGTATCGGAAGTGGTTAAGGAGGAAATCACCCTCGATGACCACGACCGAATGACTACACTACAGGGTTAACATCAGAAGTGCTGAAGAGGTTCACCCTCGGTACTCGATAGTAACCCAGTAGTGTTGAGCAACTAAGGGGAAGTGATGTGCGGTGTCGGGGCCTGGTCTTCGATCACGTAGATCGAGTCGTCGATGATGAAGCAGGGGCAACAAGGACAAGTGGGGGGGGGGGGGGGTCACTGATGGATCACTAACCAACCTATACTAAGCAGTTTAGGATAAGCATGTAAGGTACAACAGCAGATACAAAAGCAGGCTATGCATCAGAATAGGAGCAAACAATTACAGTAGCAAAATCTAATGCAAGCATGAGAGAATGGAATGGGCGATATCGGGATGATCAAAAGGGGGGGGGGGCTTGCCTGGTTGCTCTGGCAAGGAGGGGTCGTCGTCGATGTAGTCGATCACAGGGGCGGCATCGGTCTCGGGGTCTACCGGAGAGAAGAGAGGGAAGAAACAGTAAATATAAAGCAGACATAGCATCACAAAGCGTAACATGGCAATATGTTGTGCTGGGTGTGACTTAACGTATGGCTACACGATATAGGCGAAGGGGGGATTCAACCGGGAATGTTTTCCCGGTTCCGGACCTGTGTCAGACAGATGACCGCAGGGGGAAAGTTCCATGTTCAGCATGCTAGGGGCATGTGACAGTTGAACGGACCGCGTATCCGGATTCGTTGGATTTTTCTGAGCAACTTTCATATAGAAAACATTTTCATCCGAGTTACGGTCTATTTTCTATGAATTTTCAAAGATTAAAGCAATTTCTGGAATTAATTAAATTAACAGAAAAGGAAATATGACGTCATCATGGCGTCATTGTTGCATCAGCGGTCAACAGACTAGTTGACTAGTCAACAGGGCCCAGGGGGGACCCACTGGCAGTGACTGGGCAATGCCCAGTCAGCCATTGACTAGGTCAACAGGGCTAGCCGGGCCACTAGGGCCACGGGGCAGTGACCTGGCGCGGTGGACCCGGACGTCCACGTCGGCGCCGGCGTTGGGGAGCTCCGGTGAGCGTTCCCGCGGCGGAGGGGCGCCGGACCTCGCCGAAATTCGCCGTCCAGCGGCCAAAATGGCCGCGGGCGGGTGCGTTCGAATGGGTAGAAGATGCCGCGTCGAACTGGGGTGGTTACGAGGCCGGAGCTGGACGGAGGTGACGGCGGCGAACACTGCAGCGGACGCCGGACTTCGGGCGTCGTCGGATACGGCGCTGCATGGCACGGGAAGGCGCGCTAGGGGTCTCGTTGGACTCGCATGAGCTCCAGGAGCTCGTCTACGAGCTCAGACGCGAGCTCGGGCTACGGTGGTCACGGCGGCGAGCTCGTCTACGGCGACGAGTACGGCCATGACGTGGTCGGCGGCTACAAGCGCGGGGATGAGCAGGGAGTGAGGGGAGAAGGAGAGGAGCTCACAACGCTCCTGCAGATGTGCAAAGCGGGCTCGGGGGAGAGCTCGCCGGACCGAATCGACGGCGTGGTCGTGCGGTGGCCGTAGATGAGGAAGATGAAGAAAGCGACGACGATGGCGCTCCCGGTCTCGATCCAGTGTAGAGGAAGAAGAGGCGGACCACGACGGAGCTCCCGGACTTGTCGGACCAGCGGACGGGCGACGGTGGCCGTGGAATCGACGCGACGACGGCGGCCGGCGCGCTCGGGTTAGAGAGAGAGGGGAGTGCTCGAGGGGGATCTGAAGGGAAGTGGGAGAGGCGGAGGTGAGTGGGGGTAGCTGGGGAGGAGGCCGAGGCGTCGAGGGGGGGGGGGGGGGCGGAGGCCTTATCCTCTCGCGGAGGCATCGACGGCGAGGTGGTTCGGCGGCGACGGGCGCGCTCTGCCTCGCCCGGTCGGAGGAACAGGAGGGAGGCACGCTTCGGGGAGCTGGGCCGGCCAGGCTGGGTGAGGTGGGCCGGCCTGCTAGGATGGGCCGAAGCCCAAGGGGAGGCCAGGGGCTCTCCCACCCCTTCTTCTTTCCTTTTCTTATTTTTCTGTTTTTCTTTTTCCAGCAGCTTTTGCCTTTTCTTTTTAGCCAATAATGACTTTGCAAAATTATTCCACTGGCCACAACAATTTCAAAGAAGTATATTTCACTGCCACAAAAACATTGTGAGACTTTTAAAAAAAAAGATTGCCAATTTTATAAATTAAAAAGGCATTTAATTTATTGCCTAGGTCACTGTTTTAAGTAGTTTAGGCCACTCAAACACTTTGCAAAAATGTTGGTTCACCACCAATATTACTTGTGGATTATTTGGCACATGATGAACATTTTAGTTTTCATGTTTGACCAATTTTGAATTTCACTCAGAATTTGAATTTGAGTTCAACTGGAATTTGAAAAGGATAAGAACAATGATGAACAAACACTTGTTTAGCAAAAGGATTATATTAACCCCAGGGATTACTGTAGCATCATTACACCGGGGCGTTACAACTCTCCTCCTCTAAAAGAAATTCTCGTCCCGAGAATTAAGAGGTAGAAGGGAAAAGATCGGGGTATTCAGCTCGGAGGTTATCCTCGCGTTCCCAAGTGGCTTCATCTTTGGTATGATTTGACCATTGCACCTTGAGGAACTTGGTAACCTTCTGGCGGGTTCGACGTTCAGCTTCTTCAAGAATGCGGATAGGATGCTCTTTGTAAGTGAGATCATCTTGAACTTCAATCAATTCCGGATCCACTTCACGTTCAGGGTCCTTGAAGCATCGACGAAGTTGCGACACGTGGAAGACGTCATGGACATGAGAGAACTGAGGTGGCAACTCCAATTGATAAGCCACCAGTCCACGACGGGCGAGAATGCGGAAGGGACCAATGTAGCGCGGAGCTAGCTTGCCCTTGACACCGAATCGATTAGTGCCTCTCAAAGGAGTGACACGCAGATAAGCTTGTTCACCAGGTTGATAAGTTGAACCCCAGTGTTTCCGGTCATAGTTGCTCTTCTGGCGGGACTGAGCCGCCTTGAGATTATCCCGGACAATGCGAACCTGCTCTTCAGCTTGTTGAATAATGTCTGGACCAATGAGTGCTCGTTCCCCAGTTTCTGACCAATTCAGAGGGGTTCGGCACGTACGTCCATAAAGCACTTCAAAGGGTGCCATCTTCAAGCTGGCTTGATAGCTGTTGTTATAAGAGAACTCCGCATAAGGGAGAGATTCTTCCCATTTCTTGCCGAAAGAAATAACACAAGCTCGAAGCATGTCTTCAAGAATTTGATTGACTCGCTCGACTTGGCCTTGGGATTGGGGATGATAAGCAGTGCTCCAGGTAATATGAGTTCCCATTGCCTCTTGGAAACTATCCCAGAACTTCGAAGTGAATATACTACCGCGGTCTAAACTGATCTCCTTCGGAATGCCGTGGAGTGACACAATTCGGGAGATATACAAGTTTGCTAATTGACTAGCAGTGATAGTCTCCTTGACTGGCAGAAAGTGAGCAACCTTCGAGAATTGGTCGATGACGACAAAGATAGCATCGTTACCTTTCTGAGACTTGGGAAGGCCAGTGACGAAGTCCATCTGAATCTTATCCCACTTCCATTCAGGAATAGGAAGCGGTTGCAGAAGTCCAGCCGGTTTCTGATGTTCTGCTTTGACGCGACGACAAATGTCACATTCTTCAATATATCGAGCAATGTCTTGCTTCATATTAGACCACCAGTACTTCTGACGGATGTCTAGATACATCTTGGTACTTCCCGGATGAATAGAGAGAGGGGTGTCATGCGCTTCTTTCATCACCTTCTCTGTCATAAGCTCGAACCGGGGTACTACAATGCGATCTCTGAAGTATAAGGTTCCATCTTCACCAAGTGAGAAATCTCTGGATTTCTCTAAGGCAAGATCCTTTTTCATCAGATCAACATAAGCATCTTTGGCTTGAGCAGACTTGATTACTTTCAGAAGAGTTGGTTCCAAAACAAGGTTATTCAGAGAACCCTGTGGAACTAGTTGAAGGTTCAGCTTGCATAGCTCTTCATAAAGGCGGGGTTGAGCTTTGTAGACCTGGTGATTATTGCAATAAGACTTACGGCTCAGGGCATCGGCCATTACATTAGCCTTGCCAGGGGTATAAGATATACCGCAGTTGTAGTCAGCAATAGCTTCCATCCACCGCTGCTGACGGAGGTTCAGATCTGGCTGAGTAAACAGGTACTTCAGACTCTGATGATCGGTGAAGATCTCACAACGATTACCGAGAAGATACTATCACCATAGCTTCAGTGCAAAGATAACCGCTGCAAGCTCGATGTCATGAACTGGGTAGTTCTCTTCATGAGGACGCACTTGACGGGAGGCATAAGCAATCACTCTGCGCTCTTGCATTAGGACACAACCTAATCCTTGACGTGAAGCGTCGCAATAGATGACAAAGTCCTTGCGAGAATCAGGGGGAGCAAGCACTGGGCAGAAGTCAGTTTGTCTTTGAGTGTCTGGAAACTTTCCTAACATTTGTCTGTCCAATCGAACTTAACGCCTTTGTGGAGCAGATTAGTCAGTGCCTTGGCGATCTTGGAGAAGTTCTCGACAAAGCGGCGACAATAGCTGGCTAGGCCGAGAAAGCTTCTGACTTGCTTGACAGTCTTCGGAGGGGTCCAGTCAAGAATAGCCTGAACTCGCTCTGGGTTGACAGCAATACCATCCTTGGAGATGACATGACCAAGGTAGGTGACTTCGGGTAACCAGAATTCGCACTTGGAATACTTGGCATAAAGTTGATGCTCTCGAAGCTTCTCTAGAACAAGACGAAGATGTTCAGCATGTTCTTCTTTGTTCTTCGAATAAACCAGGATATCATCCAGATAGACTACGACGAACTTGTCGAGGTAATCCATGAATATGTAGTTCATCAGACGAGAGAATGTAGCTGGGGCATTGGTTAAGCCGAAAGACATAACGGTGTACTCGTAAGAACCATAACGAGTCACGAATGCGGTCTTTGGAATATCCTCTTCACGAACAAGGATCTGGTGGTAACCCAACCTCAAGTCGAGTTTAGAGAATATCGATGAACCAGCAAGTTGATCATACAGATCATTGATCCGAGGAAGGGGATATTTGTTCTGAATTGTAGCTTGGTTGATAGGACGGTAGTCTTGGACCAAACGGTTTGTTCCGTCCTTCTTCTTCACAAAGAGAGAAGGTGCTCCCCAAGCAGAGGAACTTGGACGAATGAAACCCTTGCGAAGAGATTTGTCGATTTCCTCCTTCAGTTCAAGGAGTTCATGAGGTGGCATCTTGTAGGGTCGTTTGGCAATAGGAACGGTGCCTGGTTTCAAGTCGATGACGAACTCGACGGCCCGGGCAGGGGGTATTCCTGGAAGTTCTTCTGGAAATACGTCTTGGAAGTTGCGAACGACTGGAATCTTTTCAATTCCCTCAAGAGGTGCTGCGTTCAACGCATTCAAAGCATAAAGTCGTGCTTCAGCGTTTTGAACAAGCTGAGCATGGTAGGTTATAATCTCATCTGAAGGATGTAGGAGGTGAACGACCTTGGTAGCACAAACGATAGAGGCAATATGCGCTTTCAACCATTCCATTCCCAGAATGAGGTCAATATGGGAAGACTCCAGAATAATGGGAGAAACATGAAATTCCAACCCTTCAATTTCAACGGGGACGTCGCGACCAATCATGGTAGTTCGACACTGACCCGCAGAGGTGCGTACCACTATCAGAGTGTTCATGGGCTCGCATCGAATGTCGTGTGCGTATGCAAAATTTTCTGACATAAATGAGTGCGAGGCTCCTGAATCGAATAAAACAGAAGCCGGTACTGAATTAACGAGAAGAGTACCCATCACAGTGGCAGGCTGATCTTGAGCTTCATTCAGATCAACATGATTAGCCTGACCACGACCATAAGGTCTGGCATTGTTGTTATGGGGTTGATTGTTACGACCAGTTGAAGGCAGAGCCAGCTGATCCTGATTCTGAGGGCATTTCCTGGAGCGGTGACCTGGAAGGCCACACTTGAAGCATAGACCATCATTGGGATTGGGAGCAGAAGCTTGGGGGGGTACAGCCCGAAGGGGCTTCCTCTGTGGTGGGGGAGGCAGACGAGGTGTAGCATAGGACTGTCTTGGTGTGGGTGCAGTTGGACGATACATGCTGTGGGGAATCCATATCCGACGCTTCTGCGCTGACGGGCCCGAAGATGAGCCAGCGTCGCGACTACGCCTAAGGGATCCCTGGTGTTCCTGAAGACCAGTCTCAACCTGAATAGCCTTGTTCACCAAGGTGGCGAAGTCGGCAAAGTCATGAACGAGCAATGCTAGCTTGATATCAGGGTGAAGTCCATCACGAAACTTCTCTTGCTTACGAGCATCAGTTGCAATGTCTTCTTCAGCATAACGTGACAAGTCCAGAAATTCCCATTGATAAGCATCTACAGTTTTGTTGCCTTGGGTGAGGTTGCGAAACTCTCGCTTCTTCCTGTCCATGGTTCCCTGAGGAATGAAACGGGCGTGGAAGGCAGCTTGGAAATCCGGCCAAGTAATGACCGTTCCAGCAGGTAGGGTACGCCTGTGGCTGTCCCACCATTGAGCAGCAAGACCCTTCAGAAAGAAAGATGCGAAGGTGACATAGCTGGCAGTGGCAACACTAGCAGACTCCATTTCATATGTGATGTCGCGGAGCCAGTCATCAGCATCAAGGGGTTGAGTTGAGCTGCGGTAGATAGTTGGGTTGAGGCGCATGAAGTCCTGCAGAGTTACTGGGGTTGGCTGTTGATTCATGTTCGGACGAGGAAATTGAGCCATCATTCCTTCCATGAACTGGCGAGTCAACTCAAACTGTTGCATCATTCCAGTAAAGAATTCAGGCGGTGGTGGATCGTTGGCACCACGGCCACGTCCAGCGGGTCTAACCATCCTGCTAACATGTAACAGGGGTAGTTCGGCATTGAGCATTTGCAAAGACAAGGATCATTCATGATGAAACAAGCACAATGAAAGAGGTACGATGGATACCACTTAGTAGTCAACACGACAGGGTGTACACTACTCAAAATGCTATTCTAAGGAATAACTATGGCTTTATCCAACTTCGGGGTGAATGTGGTCACGGGATCCTAATGTTAGTAAATTCGTTTAACCCGAGTAGAAGAGAGTTCAGAGCCCCAGAGTATAGACGAGGAGTAAAAGATCCTAATACCACCCAAATGGCGACGTGGGCCCGTAAGCCACACAGCCAATGTTAGTTAAAGTTTTTCAGTGACTAGACTCAACTTCGGCCAAGGAGTTGGAAAGGGGGCTACCTACAGGCAGTCGGCTCTGATACCAACTTGTGACGCCCTCGATTCAATCGTACACTAATCATACACGCAAATGTGTACGATCAAGATCAAGGACTCACGGGAAGATATCACAACACAACTCTAGACACAAATTAAAATAATACAAGCTTTATATTACAAGCCAGGGGCCTCGAGGGCTCGAATACATAAGCTTGAATACACAAGAGTCAGCGGAAGCAACAATATCTGAGTACAGACATAAGTTAGACAAGTTTGCCTTAAGAAGGCTAGCACAAAAGCAACATCGATCGAAAAGGCAAGGCCTCCTGCCTGGGAGCCTCCTATCTACTCTTAGTCGTCGGCGTCCGTCACGTGGTAGTAGGCACCCTCGGGGTAGCAGCAGTCGTCAAAGGTGGCATCTAGCGCCTGGACTCCACCATCTGGTTGCAACAACCAGAAAGAAGAAAGAAGGGGGAAAAGGGGGAGCAAAGCAACCGTGAGTACTCATCCAAAGTACTCGCAAGCAAGGATCTACACTACATATGCAACATTATCAAAGGAAGGCTGTATATGTGGACTGGGCTGCAGAAATGCCAGAATAGAGAGAAGGCCTAGTCCTATCGAAGACTAGCATCTTCTCGAACCCACCATCTTGCAGCAACAGGAGGAAGTAGAGTAGCATAAAGTAAAGTAGTAGTGGTGTTATCAACCTCGGCCGGAGATCCTTTCTCAACTCCCTGCGAGAAAGCAATCCCAGAGCCATACTATCCAGTTATCATCACAATCAAATCCTCATCACCATCCAGTTCTCATCACAAGTATCCAGTTCTAGTTGTATCGATCGGGATACAACTCCAAGTGTCCGTTACCGTAGGACAGGCTATCGATAGATGTTTTCTTCCCTGCAGGGGTGCAACAACTTACCCACCACGCTCGATTAACTCCGGCCGGACACACTTTCCTGGGTCATGCCCGGCCTCGGCCAAACAATACGCCGCAACCCGACCTAGGCTTAATAGAGAGGCCAGCACGCCGGACTAAACCTATGCCCCCAGGGGTCATGGGCCATCTCCCCGGGAACTCCTGCACGTTGCGTGGACGGCCGGTGAGCAGACCTAGCTACCTCCTTCAACAAGGTAGGTGCTTGCGCAGTCCAACCCGGCGCGCGCCGCTCCGTCGCTGACGTCTAATAAGCTTCGGCCAATGTACACGACGCAGAACGCCCATACTATGCCCACGTGATGGTTAGTGCTATCAGGCCAGAGGCCCCTTGGATCAAATATCCAAATCATAGTGGATTAGGAGCAAGCGGTAACAAGCAGAGACTCACGAAAGATGTGACCCCGTTGCCCCGTCTCGAGGACTTGCGGCAAGGGCTAAGAATGCCCGGCCACGCCTCGTAATTATCCCTCGGGCACCTTCCAGGTCAACCCGACTCCACGTCACTCGCAATTATGCTCGCGCGGGTACCCCTCAGGGCGGACCCGTCTTTAGTAACATGGTTCAGTGTAAAGTCAGAGTAATCATAGTAACTGTGTGTCTAAACATCAAGGGTAAAACCCGAGGAATCACCCTCGGTGAACTCCACTCAATGTAATCATCAAGGTGAACGTGAGAGGAATCACCCTCGAAGTTCACACTTGAGGGGGTTGCACGACAGAGTCGTATCGGAAGTGGTTAAGGAGGAAATCACCCTCGATGACCACGACCAAATGACTACACTACAGGGTTAACATCAGAAGTGCTGAAGAGGTTCACCCTCGGTACTCGATAGTAACCCAGTAGTGTTGAGCAACTAAGGGGAAGTGATGTGCGGTGTCGGGGCCTGGTCTTCAATCACGTAGATCGAGTCGTCGATGATGAAGCAGGGGCAACAAGGACAAGTGGGGGGGGGGGGTCACTGATGGATCACTAACCAACCTATACTAAGCAGTTTAGGATAAGCATGTAAGGTACAACAGCAGATACAAAAGCAGGCTATGCATCAGAATAGGAGCAAACAATTACAGTAGCAAAATCTAATGCAAGCATGAGAGAATGGAATGGGCGATATCGGGATGATCAAAAGGGGGGGGGCTTGCCTGGTTGCTCTGGCAAGGAGGGGTCGTCGTCGATGTAGTCGATCACAGGGGCGGCATCGGTCTCGGGGTCTACCGGAGAGAAGAGAGGGAAGAAACAGTAAATATAAAGCAGACATAGCATCACAAAGCGTAACATGGCAATATGTTGTGCTGGGTGTGACTTAACGTATGGCTACACGATATAGGCGAAGGGGGGATTCAACCGGGAATGTTTTCCCGGTTTCGGACCTGTGTCAGACAGATGACCGCAGGGGGAAAGTTCCATGTTCAGCATGCTAGGGGCATGTGACAGTTGAACGGACCGCGTATCCGGATTCGTTGGATTTTTCTGAGCAACTTTCATATAGAAAACATTTTCATCCGAGTTACGGTCTATTTTCTATGAATTTTCAAAGATTAAAGCAATTTCTGGAATTAATTAAATTAACAGAAAAGGAAATATGACGTCATCATGGCGTCATTGTTGCATCAGCGGTCAACAGACTAGTTGACTAGTCAACAGGGCCCAGGGGGGACCCACTGGCAGTGACTGGGCAATGCCCAGTCAGCCATTGACTAGGTCAACAGGGCTAGCCGGGCCACTAGGGCCACGGGGCAGTGACCTGGCGCGGTGGACCCGGACGTCCACGTCGGCGCCGGCGTTGGGGAGCTCCGGTGAGCGTTCCCGCGGCGGAGGGGCGCCGGACCTCGCCGAAATTCGCCGTCCGGCGGCCAAAATGGCCGCGGGCGGGTGCGTTCGAATGGGTAGAAGATGCCGCGTCGAACTGGGGTGGTTACGAGGCCGGAGCTGGACGGAGGTGACGGCGGCGAACACTGCAGCGGACGCCGGACTTCGGGCGTCGTCGGATACGGCGCTGCATGGCACGGGAAGGCACGCTAGGGGTCTCGTTGGACTCGCATGAGCTCCAGGAGCTCGTCTACGAGCTCGGACGCGAGCTCGGGCTACGGTGGTCACGGCGGCGAGCTCGTCTACGGCAACGAGTACGGCCATGACGTGGTCGGCGGCTACAAGCGCGGGGATGAGCAGGGAGTGAGGGGAGAAGGAGAGGAGCTCACAGCGCTCCTGCAGATGTGCAAAGCGGGCTCGGGGGAGAGCTCGCCGGACCGAATCGACGGCGTGGTCATGCGGTGGCCGTAGATGAGGAAGATGAAGAAAGCGACGACGATGGCGCTCCCGGTCTCGATCCAGTGTAGAGGAAGAAGAGGCGGACCACGACGGAGCTCCCGGACTTGTCGGAGCAGCGGACGGGCGACGGTGGCCGTGGAATCGACGCGACGACGGCGGCCGGCGCGCTCGGGTTAGAGAGAGAGGGGAGTGCTCGAGGGGGATCTGAAGGGAAGTGGGAGAGGCGGAGGTGAGTGGGGGTAGCTGGGGAGGAGGCCGAGGCGTCGAGGGGGGGGGGGGGGGGCGCGGAGGCCTTATCCTCTCGCGGAGGCATCGACGGCGAGGTGGTTCGGCGGCGACGGGCGCGCTCTGCCTCGCCCGGTCGGAGGAACAGGAGGGAGGCACGCTTCGGGGAGCTGGGCCGGCCAGGCTGGGTGAGGTGGGCCGGCCTGCTAGGATGGGCCGAAGCCCAAGGGGAGGCCAGGGGCTCTCCCACCCCTTCTTCTTTCCTTTTCTTATTTTTCTGTTTTTCTTTTTCCAGCAGCTTTTGCCTTTTCTTTTTAGCCAATAATGACTTTGCAAAATTATTCCACTGGCCACAACAATTTCAAAGAAGTATATTTCACTGCCACAAAAACATTGTGAGACTTTAAAAAAAAAGATTGCCAATTTTATAAATTAAAAAGGCATTTAATTTATTGCCTAGGTCACTGTTTTAAGTAGTTTAGGCCACTCAAACACTTTGCAAAAATGTTGGTTCACCACCAATATTACTTGTGGATTATTTGGCACATGATGAACATTTTAGTTTTCATGTTTGACCAATTTTGAATTTCACTCAGAATTTGAATTTGAGTTCAACTGGAATTTGAAAAGGATAAGAACAATGATGAACAAACACTTGTTTAGCAAAAGGATTATATTAACCCCAGGGATTACTGTAGCATCATTACACCAGGGCGTTACAGTAACCAAGGACGACATGTGCTAATAATTTATGTTCATGCGAGACGCGTACTCCTCTTGGCTTTCTGTGCCACCATATAAGATCACATTCTCGTTGATGACATACTTGTTGATGATCTTGGCAAGGGAAACCTACATTCATATAAAATCTTCTTGACAATCTATGAGTGCGATTTTCTTCATGGTTTTACCACTACTTGGTGACATTCTCCTGTTCTTTGAAGGTTTCCTAATCCCGTGTATACTCATGCATGTGGTGCATGACGTAGTAGGCGCATGCTACACTGTTTCCATTCAGATGTTGCATGCAATAGAAGTTGTTGCGTGGTCGAAGCGGGGCATGCCGACCTTGGTCCTGTTCATGAAATCTTCCTTGATGGTACCTCCCTAAACTAGTCGAAGATAGTGTAATCTAGAAGCCCTTTTATTTCTATGTAGCCTCTCTTCTCTCTTCGATACAAGTCTAAGAAACAGTTCTCACAGATAGAACGAAAAGAATACAATGATCTTTGGGCAAGCAGTTGAACATACTAGTATCGCTAACCTTGGTACAATGCACGCACAATGGAGATCTATGGAAGCATATTTTAATTGTTGTTAGCAAAGAACTTACAAGGGATGGTAGGGTGCAAGATGGTACTCCGGATACTTATTGGCAACCATGAAGTCAGGAAGGTACTTCATTGTTTCTAAACCTCTTGGGTTGATAAGGCTATTCACGTGCAGGTATAAGGGTCCGCTATCACGACCTCATCATGCTTATTAATATTGGTCATACTGGCTAGATGAAGCGCTCATAGCATGATTAACGGTTCACCGAGCCTGAGGTGGAACATGTTGAAGATCTCCCTGAAGTCAAAATAGAATTTCTCCAGGAGGAAATCTTCGACGATGCAAAACCAGGTGGCACCTTGACCGTGTAATATGGGAACTAGCACATATGCCCCCCTTCTCTCCTTCGAGAATGGCATCACAAAGAATCCTCATTTTGTGTGACATGGTGTTGTACATATCAGTCGGTAGCATGGGTTCACCAGGGACATGTCCCACTCAGAATGCAATACGATAATCCTTATCTTGGATACTAATCTTCTTCTCAGTCGGTTTTTGGTTGCCACCTCCCATGTTGGCGTAATGACCTTTTCCCTCACTTCCTATTTTCGGGTCCGACCTGTGCCACTTGGGCACTAACCAGAGCTTCTTGGGTGCCCGTTTTAAGGTCTTCAGAGTGATCTTATCTAGAAGGAACCTTGATCATTCATGTCAGCTGACAGCGTATTAAATAGACTCTTAGAATAAATATAATTACTCGTACGAAGCATGCCATCGTAGTGTTGATTAAAGTACATATCGATGTCCTCACTCTGCTCATATTCGACGGTGGCATCATCATCAACCAACACATCCTCAGAACCTTGGGTTTTGCCCATACCCAAAGGAGATGATCCTAGACTCCTAGTGTGGGAATGTTAGTATGGAGCGCCGTCGGCGTTGGAGTTTCGTGTGGGAAAGATTTGCTGAAATATATTTGCGTCTTAGGCCACCTAAGGAGCCAATTCTTCCAATCTACTCCCTCTGTTTTTAAATATAAGTATTTTTAGCAATTTCAATACAGACTACATACGAAGCAAAATAAGTGAATTACTACATACGGATATATAAACATATTTTAGAGTATATATTCACTTATTTTGCTCCATATGTAGTCTGTATTGAAATCTTAAAAAGGCTTATATTTAGGAACGGAGGGAGTATGAGCTTAATGTGTGTTTCTTCATTTGCCCCTTAAGGTTGTTCACGAGGATCTGGACAGGATCTTGTAGTAAATGGATTAGAAAGTAAAATATTGAAACATTTTATGGAATGATTCAAACAATAAATTCTAGTAAATTGATTTTGAATTTAACAATAATGTAAATGTGGTCTAAAAAATGAAACTTGGAATGGTTGCATTATATGACCTATAGAAGTTGTTAGATTTACTAAGTGTTGTAAAATAATTTTGATATACATTGCTTAGGAAACAAAGGATACCAAGGGAAGAATCATAGTTTATAAAAGAGAGTATCACGTTTAGAGAGAATTGATAGCTTTCTTATTTATTTAACATTGAAAGTTTTGAAACATTTGATATACACCATTTATGGTTTCATGTAAAATTTTAGAATTTTTTAGGGTTAATTTGCTATTTTAAGGGAATTTAATGTCATATGTTATTAGCGTGTGCGGAATGGACAACGCACCACTAGTAAGTTTATTAGTGGAGTGCCCGCTGTTCCTACATGCCATAGCAAGTTTTTAGGGTATTTTGTAAATTTGGTGATATTTTAAGGCCTTTAAAGTTTAGCGTTGTGTCACATTATATGATATGAAAGTTTGTGCGTGTATATTTCTGTTTTATGGAAGAAACTAACTAGAAAGTTGGAACATTTGTATGAAAAATTCAAACATTAGCTCCTAGTATGGATTTTGAATTTAAAAAATATGTAAGTGTGGTTGAAAAAAATATGACGCTTAGCATGCTGTCATTCTATGACCTCTAGAAGTTGTGTCAAATTTGTAAAGTGTTATACAAAAGTTCTAATATTGCTTAGAAACCGAATGATATCTAGGGAAGAATTGCGGTTTCAAAGGGGAAGTGACAAGTTTGAGAGAGAGAGTAATAGTTTTGTTATTTGCTTCACATTGCAGGTTTTTCAACATTTAATATACAACATTTATAGTTTCATGTAAAAATTGCGTTTTCTTAGGGTAAGTTTGCTATTTTATATAAATTTGATATGTTATTAGCTCTTGACCGCGAGGGTCTGCACCATTGTGGGCAATATGTCTTGGGTGTCCGCCGCTTTAGCCTCTTCATCATGTCCGGCCTCATCATCATGTCAAAACTCTTCATCGTGTATAGGCGCCACTTGATGCTCCATCCCTTCTTCTTTCGAATCTTCACTTCTTGACCCTTCGGCATTGGAAACATTCTCATCCTCCTCACCATGACTTGTCCACCATGTAATTATCCATGAAATCCCGCATGAGTAAGTGAGCCTCCACTTTGCCACAATAGGATGTGAACATTTGCATATTTTTTGCATGACTACAAAGACAACATGTCTCCCTGCCACCCCTTCAATGTATTGGAAGGAAAATGCTAAGAACACTTCCAAAATTTGATCCATTATATCAATGGCAAGATTGATCCCTGTAAGATGATACAAGCAAGAAACTAAAACCAACAAGGTCATAGAATTTTTTGCCAGGACCCTTAGTAAAGAATGACACAAATTGAGTGTGCGGGAAGTTTGATAAAAACGTTAACAAGGCAACATTTTTAAAACATTGGCCTCTTATGTATCCATGGAAAAAAATAGATGGACCAACTTTAGTTGTTGCCTCGGCTTGATGACTGGTATCAAAGTCACTCCTCGACATAACAATGGCTCTAAGGTTGAACAATCTTTTTCATCATCTCATACAGATATGCATATCCACAAGAATTTCTATACATTTTATTTTATTCAAAAAGTAAATTCTCACCAAGAGAGGACCGATAGAGCTAGACATCAATCGATTAATAAATGAGCCACCTATGTTGTGTGGAAAGAGAAATACTAGTGGAGAGGGAGAGAGCTCCAGAGGACTTGGGGGAGAGATAACAAAACATTAATGTAGGAGAGAGAGAGAGAGAGCGAGTTAATTTAACGCATGGGAGAGTGTGGTATAGAGAGAGTAGCTAACTAGAGAGCTTAATAAATTAGCTAGTTAGATCTAGGGCTACTTAGGTAGCTAGATCTAAAAATGTGCAATGACGTGTGGGAGAGATTAATTTGAAGAAAGAAAAAAAGGAAGATGAGGAATAACAGAGAAGAGGGAGGAGGGAGCCAATAAGAGAGAGAGGCTCACATGTGTATAGTGAGTTCTCCTCAAAAACATGGACTAAACAGGCCGAACTAAGCCCTAAACTAAGGAAGCCAGCTAATAAAAGGCAATAAGCTCAAGTCTTCTCGAAGCTCCTCAACACACCTCACCAAGTAGGCCACCACTCCAAGGCAAACTTCAACTGACGGGCCAGGAAAAAAAAAGCTACCATCTGTTTGATGGAGGAAGGGCCACATACACAACGAATCCAAGGAGGAAACCGACATCCGCAGACGTTGTCATCGTCTGCCTGACAAGGTCAAGCACGACATTTGTTGGCGCCCGTCCAACCAACCCGAGAAAGCATCACTATCGATCAGGGGCGAAATTGGGCCTGGGGCAACTGGGGCTATAGCCCCAGCCGTGGCCCAGTTAGAACCTATGTCTTTATTAGTATTTTTCTACGAATTCTAGTCTTATGAGGCCCAGCCCTAGGCGTGCAAACCCAGCCAACTCGTCGCATAGACGACGTACATGCTTCTCGGCCCATTAGGCTCTCCAACTCCACCGTCCTACAGAAAAAGAATCCCTCCGCGATTCTGCCGCGATTCTGTTACGGACTAATCGGCAGAAATCTCGCCCGATCGAAAAAAAAAAATACCTCGTTCACATCTGCGCTGCTTCTCTTGCCCTCATCAATTTCAGAGTTGCGCGGCTGCGCGCCGGCGGCTCGGCGGCTCAGGGCTGCCTCCTGCTCCGTGACAGTCGGCTTGGTCGCCTCCTGTTCTACTCCCAACCTCCCTCTACCAAACTAGCTAGACAGTAATTTCTACTCTATATCATATGCTTTTTTTTGGTTGAGGATACTATATCATCTGCTTGATCTGCTTGACGCTCGATTAGCTTTTTTCCTTGTTCCTTTGTACTGTCAAAATCAATTATTCGATGACTTCACCCAATTTTGTTTGGTTCTTAACAAAAAAATTAGAATCTAAGATGAAGATGACTCAATTTTATTGTGCGGAATTTCGTATGAAGAATTAACTTAATTAATGTATTATAGTGCCTTGATTTTGAACACTCGGTTTCATGCTTACAGTTCGAGGTCCTTCTACTATTGCTAATGAAGAAATGATGGCCTCAGATAAAGCAAGTCTCCATTTGTTTGGTATTTCAACATCTGCAATGATGCATTTTCTTATGTTGTTTACATGTTTGATTGATTTTTCTCTCATGGTAATAATAAATCCGTATTTTCATTCTTAATGTAAATTTGTGGCGCACTTCAAATATGCATTGGTATATGTGGTATTTTGGATATTTATTTCAGCTTAGTTTTAGCCCTAGGCTTAGAGAATTCCTGGCTCCGCCTCTGCTATCGATCAACAACCACACCCAACGCTCCTTGACTAAAGAGTACCACCGACAACCTACCCACTTGACACCGATCCTAGGAGCCCACTGGTCTTGGGATGACCTCACGTACCAAGCAGATTGCCGTCTATAAGAGGCCAAGAAGACATCGAGGTACATTGACGACGATAAAAGGCACCTAGAGGAACCTTGGTACCGAAAAATCAAATGAACACCATCAAGGAAGACACCGAGGAAGGTAGGGCACGACACCGATGAGGAAGTCGAATGGCTCGGGGATGATGGATGGGGAGAAACGCCCCCAAGGAGAAAAATGACGTCCTTAGACGTTGTTGTCGCCTGCAATGGCCAAGGCCTTGCATAGATACTCCATCCGTTCATAAATATAATATGTTCTAACTTTTTCCCGAATTAGATGTATATAGATATGTTTAATTGTGTTTGTTTATTCATTGGAGTCCATATGTAGTCTGTATTAAAAAATCTTACATTTGTGAATGAATGGCGTTGTTTTCTGTTTTTCTGTTATACGTAGATGGAAAAATGTCTTATTTTCACTGTAGGTACATGCACTAAGCATCTAGCCAGTACACCGACTAGTAGCTAGAAGCCCGGAAATGCGCACACGGCTATTACGAACGTCTTTAGCTTGATGCTTAGAGATCAGATGCACATCATTTCGTACATTATCTATAGCCGTCTCTCCCCTGCCTACCGTTTGTTTCACACCAGTCGCAATTGCTACAGTTGATCGATGGCGTGCTTCACATGTTTGAAACTTTGCCCGCACAGATACGTGTATAAATTAATTTAGTGGTTGACATATGCATATCTTTACTTATTGTCAAACTAGGTCGATCCTGTGCAGTGCATACAAATTTACCAAGCAAAGCTTTAGCTAACTTTTTTTAGAAAAGAAGGAGGACACCAAGCCTCTGCATTTGGACGATACATGCAGTTATTTTATTAATTATTCATACAAGACCTTACAAAGTCATACAACAGTAAGCTAAAGCCACCGTCTAGGCAACATCTATCGCTACTCCTATCTAGTTGATGTAGGGATGCTGATAGTCTGTGCCTAATACCAAACAGACCTCGCAGCCAAACCTAACATCTAAGACCTGAGGTCCCAACCAGGACGCCTGCCGGGTATGGGGCACCCACCAGTCTGACGCACTCCTCAACCATGACGTCTGCCGGGTATGAGGCCGCCGTAGCCACCTGCCATCAATCCATCTTCAGTCCTGTACTGCTGCATCTACCTTGCCCGGTCTAGCTGCCGTCGACGCCACCACGACGCTAGACAACGCTACCATCCTGCGCTCGTTCATCATCACACGCCCACCGGCGAGACCCCGCTGCTACATGCCGCTGAGACCCGCCGTTGTCGACGTGCTAGATGCCACGCCGCTCCTCCGACGCGAAACACCGCCGGTTGCCACTGGTCCCATCCCCTTCGCCTGCGGTTCCTCAAACTGAGCGCCCAAACGCCCCAGGCGGCACCTCCAAGAAGGGTACAACACACGCAGTGCCGCCGCCGCCCAATCTAAGAAGATTTAGGGTTTTCACCTGGGGGTCGGGGTGGAGGGCAGGGACCTCGACGGCGCCTGCAAGGAGGAGAGTGGTGACCCTGGTCGTCGCCACCATCGGGATGAACGAGTTATCCATAGTTTCCTCCGGTCTGATGTCACCTCTACCAGCCCCCATGAACGCACCGAGGCCAACGACCGCGATCGTAAGCCACCAAGTGCAGCGGGAGAGAGCCTACAGCGCGGAGGAGATCAACCTGTGACTCACCGCCCACGCGGTCAAGACGCCATCATCATCCACCCCCCGCGAACATCGCCAGCCGAGGGCGCCGTCGCCATGCCTAACGGGGCCGCCGCCCCTAGTCCGGGTTCCTCCACGAAGGCCGGAGTGGCGAGATCCGCCACGAGCGACGAGATCCGGCACCGCGCGGCCAACGCCATCGCCAAAGCCCGCCGTCGACCGATCCCGCCGCCGACCGATCCCGCCGCCACCAGGAGCCCGCACGCTGTTGGGAGTCCCACACCCATGGATCTGGGCACCCATGCACCGCCGCGAGACCACCGCCTTCGGGATCCGCCACACCGTCGGGAGGGCCGCACCCCGCGGATCAGGACGCCCGCGCCGCCGCGGATCCGAAATCGGGAAGAGAGACCCTCCGCCGCCACCGTCGCACGCACGGGCTTTGCCCGGCGCCGACCATCGGTAGCGGCGGAGGGGGAGAAGGGCGCTGGAGGGACTAGGCGGCGGCAGCGGCTGAGCCTTCCCGAGTCGCCCGCGGGGCAGCTTTAGCTAACTGGAATAATTAACGAACTTCCAATCAGTCGATCGATCAAGTTAATTGGATTCCTAATAATAAAGTAAGGGGAGGAGGGATCGAAGAAAACTGGAAATGGCCCCCCGACGGCGTGGAGCCTTTCGGCCACTTTGGAGCATTTAGGTAACCAACATTATTCTTTGCTTCCTCATCTCTTCATTAAGCATACGTCCATACATGCGTCCGCCACTCAAGTTTTTGCTTAGATTCGTTCGAAAGTAATTGTTTGGAACAACCAATTCATATAATGCTTAGCCGACGTGTGTATCGCATTATTTATATTCTCATGCACTGATGCACAAAGCAAACCAAAATTATATGTCGCCCTTTCAAAATATCAATAGATTCCTGCAGAAAAGCAAACCTATCGACCCATTTCTGATTTGTGCATGCATGTAGCTACCCGACCGTGCTACGTGGCTCAGAGTATAAATATCTCCCCCATGGTCCGATCAATGCATATTCATGCAAAATCTTAGTCGTTATCGAGCCAGCTTAGCTTAAATATCTACTGGCTTTACACATATGCCCACATCGATCCGTCGCAAATAATGCATCCAACGAGCATATTTCATACAAAACGAATATTACTAATTGTGCAACTGTAATTTACTTTACTTACTACTCCCTCCGTAAACTAATATAAGAGCGTTTAGATCACTAGTAGTGATCTAAACGCTCTTATATTAGTTTACGGAGGGAGTACTAGCTTGTCAGTCCATATATTACCGAGGTCATCGATTGTAGATTCTCGTTAGATCGATAGCTAGTGTTTTCGCCAGAGTGCGCATGCTCGTAGTTGAAGTCGCCTCTACCATCAACACTTGTCCGACTACCAACACCTCGCTAGCCGCATACTATAGGAGGAGATACCGGAAGACAAAGACGTCCCATACCACCTCGCCACGGCCGGGTCAGTGTCGCACCAACTTCGATCCAGCAACAACAGGCAAAGCATGACACCTCCTCGAGAGCCACCATCCAGCTGACACATGCAAGCATATGTGAGGATTGGATTAACACTCCTCCGGATAACTAAGATGTAACTGTGAAAATGGTTAGGGAATTTTTATTAAAAAAACTCATATGGCAAAATATTTTTGACATATGAACACTATCTGATTTGAATCTGAACTTCCTTGTTAGTATATATATGACATGTTACTGCTTATAAACGATGATATAGACTTCTATTTTCGAAGCCCGATTATCCGACATTTTATAATCTATTTTCACATACATGCATATGGTAAATGTTTGGTTTCGATCCGCTACCGTACCATGTTTGGATCAAACATAATCCAATGTTCGTGTCTGCATCCGACCGATATCCATCTTGCTTCTGTATCAAGAAAAAAGATTATGAAATAACATATGCTTTGTGTGATATCTGACCGAATTTGCTCCGGTTTCATCGTTAAAAAGATGTTACCAGTAAAACCATAGTGTACAACATTTCAAAATTTATGTTTTTTAAATTCTTCCATGTCATATAACGACAATTGATATAATATGCTATGTAATATAGATTATCTCTACTAACTAACATTTCCATGTTCTAGAGAAATATGAGGGTTAAAATCTAAATAAAAATGTGTGACTATGAGTTGACATGTAGAAATTTCTCTATATTTATTTTGCATGACATCACGGCGGGTTATGTGATTTGTTCAATATTTGAAAGGAAGAATCGCCAACTTGGAGGAGTGAAGATTGACATGAACAAGTTCAAATCAATCTAGGGCCTAATGTTAGGGATATAACCCCGAGGTATGACCCGCCCAGGAGGGGCCGGGTCACACCGTTGGCGACTCAATATGAAGAAGGCCCAGGTAGAATCAAGATGGGATGTGATGATTGGTGGCGGCTTACAAGGTGGGCTTGTTGAAAGCCCAAGACCCGGCGGTTTACCAAGACCCGGAAGGTGTGACCCGCAAGGCAAGGCGGCTTAGAAATCAGGTTGGTCACATTGTGTGATCCGACTGGGACTCTTGTAAGCCTCAGGGTCTCGACCTGTGTATATAAAGGTGAGACCCTGCGGTGGGGGAGGAGGAGGAAACATGATTGATAGCTAAGTCAAGCGTGATCGTCCCTTGTAATCGAAACTCAAACAATACAACTAGAAGCAGGACGTAGGCTTTTACCTCGTTGTGAGGGGCCGAACCTGGGTAAACCTCTGTGTCTTTTGTCCCGTTCAACCCCTTCGAGATAACCTACGCTGCGACAGTTGGCGCCCACCGTGGGGCCAGAGCACGGTGGTTTCAAGTTCTTGAAGGGAAACTTCTCAGGGATCGAAGGATACGCCGTGGGCCGGATGACTAAGAGTCGCCACGGGAAGATCTACATCGACGAGACTGGCTGGGGCCCTGAGGCCGACTCAATTGAGTACGGGTATCAGGTCCCCTTTGGCGGAATTCACATCTTCATCGGCAAGATTGGTGAGTCAGAGCCTGAGCCGGACACCTGCACCGAGATCATCGAGACGGCTCAGCGCGCGCGACCCGCCAGGGGTCAACCCGGCCGGAAACACGTCTTTGTTAGCTTTCTTCATGGGGAGGATCTTGAGGAAGGTTCTGCATCTGGTGGAGAAATGGCCATCTATTCAGGTGATGAGGTATCAACCAGAGAAACCGAATCAATCTGTCAGCTTCAGGATGGCGAGCTTGGGGGCTATTCCGATGGCGACAATATTTCGGACCCCTATGAGCCACCGAGCAGGGCTGCTATTTTTATGGCTGGTACGCAACCGATGGTAAACTCGTCAACAACTGCTGCTATGACATCCGGTTCAACTGCTGCTGCAACAGCTGGGGCGAGTGGCTCTGTTCGGCTGCTGACTCAGGTTTTATCTAAGCTCTTGGGCACCCTGGCGACTCTGTTAGCCATGGAAATAACTCCAAAAAATCAAGCACAACATAATGTAGAAGTTGCAAAGGTGCGAGATGAGGTAGCCAAGGCCCACGAGGATCTTAATGCAGAGAACGCTAGGATGGCAACGGAGTGGGCTCGATGGAGGCTGAGGCACAATGGATAAGGGCAGAAGCTTTCCGCCTTAGCCTAGATCCGAATGCATCCAATGATGTTTTTCGAAGAAGGCACCAGAGCCACCTGCCTTCGCAGTTTGAGGGGCGGAATATTTTTAACACACCCGGGGTAGGAACGAGTAACCCGCCCGTGGTAACCCGGGCTGCTGAGGTGCCAGGGACCCGAGCGACGGTCCAGCCTTGTGTGCCAGACCCGCATCGTAGGGATCTGACCCCACCTCAATGGGTTCCAACACCCTCTGCCCATTATTCCAACCCAGTGGATAACATGATAGCAGCGGCTACATGGCTGGCGGCTATCCCGATCGAAGGTGAGTCTCCAGCTGTGATAGAGACCCAAAACATTGTGGAGCTTCTTCAAACGGCTGTGGCACAACAGGTGGCTTATTCATATAGTCGTGAGCGTGTTGACTCAACTCCCTGCCCAAGTCAAAGCTACAGCCTGCGTGTTGAGTCACCAGCGGTTTCCAGCAGCGAGCGACGTCGTAACCCGCCTCGTAATGATGACCCACCTCGTGGACATAACCCGCCCTGTGATGATAATAATGCTCAGACCCTTGTAGATAAGGCTAGAACCCGTTGTGAGGCAGAATTGGCGGGTCAGCCGGGGGCTCATCAACAGTTTACAGTAAACCCTTCGGCGTCTGTTGTGGCTGGAACGACTTCCAGGACAGTTGGTGTGTCGTGCCTGATACCGGCTCTACGCAATGAACATTTTCCCAAGGATTTTAAGGGCCCTTGTAAGGTGCCTAATTACACAGCTGATCTTCCTCCCGAGGCCTGGATTGAGAGCTACGAGCTAGCTATGGAGATGCTAGATTTTAATGATGTTGTATGTGCTAAGTACTTCACCAAGATGTTGGAAGGACCAGCTCGAACCTGGTTGAAAGGATTACCCGCCAGTTCCATCAGTTCATGGGCCGAGTTAAAGGCACACTTCATTCAGAACTTTAAGGGAACGTGTAAGCAGCCTCTGGCGATTATTGATCTGGATAACTGTGTGCAGCGGGAGGATGAGTTGACCCACCATTGGGTCCACTGGGTCTCAGCCATCATCCATTCATCAGACAACATTGCAGCAGGTTCGGCTGTTCTGGTCTTGGATAAGAATTGTCACTTTACCCCCCTTAAGCAGAAGCTTGGGCGGCTTAAGAGTCATCGTAATGACATGGGAGAGCTCATGGAGGCTCTCATCAAGTATGCCGATTGTGACACCACTAAAGACCCTGGATCTGATGATGAAAAATCCAACAAGGGAAAGAAGGGTGGTAATGGTAAGGGTTAGCAGCAGAACATGACAGGGCATAATAGTCACAACTAGGGTAACGGTGGTAAGTGCAAACAACCCGATGGCGGGTCAGATTTTCTAGCTAACACTAGATATAAAAGCCAGCACCGTAATGGCAATGGCAAGCAGGCTTTTGGAGGGCCAAATTTTAATATTGAGGCGATGATGAACGAGCCTTTCCCAAAACACAATCGGCCCAATAAACCGGCGGCTCATGCTTGGAAGGACTGTTTCATCATGAGAGAGTGCAGGAATTCCAACTTCAATCAGAATCATGGCAACAATAATGGCCCGCATGGCGGGTCAGGGTCCGGCTCACAAGGGCCCAACTTTGGTGGTCGTGGCTCAAATTCTGGATATCAAGGACAGGGCAACCAGACTGGTTATAACCAACGGTCTGGTCAGGGTAACCAGAAGCATCAGCCAGGATACCAGAGTAATCCAAAGCAGCTTAATAGTGGCCAGTATCTTGTTTTTACCACAAGTCTCCGCAAACGAGATCAAAAGGTTCATAAATGCGTGGTCAGCATGATTTAGCCGGCGGTACCTCAATACTTGCGATGGTTAGAGCAACCAATACATGGAGTCAGGCGGATCACCCACCCCGGATTGATAATCCATGTCAGCTAGCATTGGTGGTAGCCCCTCAATTTGGGGGTTATAAATTCACTAAGGTGCTCATGGATGGTGACAGCAGTATTATCATCTTGTATTATGACACGTTTCGGTGGATGAATTTACTGACAAGGATCTCAAACCATCTTCAACATTCTTTCACAGTGTAGTGCCTAGTAAGTCAACATATCTTGTGAGAAAATATCCATAGAAGTGGCCTTTGGTGATGAACATGACTACAGGGCAGAGACACTATGGTTTGAGGTGGTTAAAATCAAGAGTCCTTATCATGCCTTGTTCGGACGTCTGGCTTATGCCAAGTTTATGGCTCGAACTTGTTATGTTTATTTACAACTTAAGATGCCAGGGCGTAAGGGTACTATCATGATCCATGGTGATCAGAAAATTGCCCTCAAATGTGAAGAAGGAGATGCTGCTTATGCTGAGTCAGCCTGCGCCACAGAAGAGCTTAAGTTTTATAAAGATAATGTTGACCCGGCAGATATGACCCATTTGAAGAAGCCCATCACTGAGCAATACCCTTTGTTGAAGTTTAAGTCGGCTGATGATACTAAGCAGGTTGACTTTTTCCCTGGCGACTCATCTCAACAGTTTATAGTGGGGCTAATATGGATCCTAAATAGGAAAGCGCGCTCATCGAGTTGAGAATCGAGACATCTTTGCATGGAAACCTTCTGACATGCTGGGTGTACCGAAAGAATTCTCCGAGCACACTCTTAATGTGGATCCTAAGTTTAAGCCGGTCAAGCAGTTTCTTTATCATTTCAACAAAGAACGACACACAGCCATTGGAGAAGAGGTGGCCCGGCTCTTGGCAGCCAGGTTTATCATGAAGGTCTTTAATCCGGAGTGGGTGGCTAACCCAGTGCTGGTGCTCAAGAAGAATGGCACTTGGCGTATGTGTGTTGACTACACAGATCTTAACAAAGCTTGTCCAGCTGATCCTTTGCTCTCCCCCGTATCAACCAGATTATTGATGCCACGGCGGGTTGTGAGAGCTTATGCTTCCTGGATGCTTATTCTGGTTATCATCAGATTAAGATGGCAGTTAAGGACCAAGAGAAGACGTCTTTTATCACCCCTTTTGGAGCCTTCTATTACATTTATATGCCTTTTGGTCTTAAGAGTGCCCAGGCGACTTACCAACGCTGTGTTCAGAATTGTTTTCACAGTCAGATCGGGTGTAATGTGCATGCTTATGTGGATGACATTGTGGTCAAATCCAGAAAGAAGGAGACTCTCCTGGATGATATATGGGAGACTTTTGACAATCTCGGGGTCTATAAGATGATGCTTAACCTAGCCAAATGTGTTTTTGGTGTACCTGCATGCAAGCTCTTGGGTGTTTTGGTCTCAGAGCGGGGTATTAAAGCTAACGATATCCACATTGGCAGAAACTGGTATATGGGGTGTTCATGGTGAGTCTCAAGCTGAAGCATTATATTCTTGGTCATCCCATTACCGTGGTCAGCTCTGCTCCCTTGGGAGACATTATTCAGAACAGGGAGGCCACATGCCGGGTTGCTAAGTGGGAAATAGAACTTGGGCCTCATGGTTTGAAGTATGTGCCAAGAACAACTACCGAATCTCAGGCTCTGGTGGATTTCATCAATGACTAGACAGAATTGTAGACGCTTGAGGAGAAGCCTGATAACACGTATTAGACAATTCATTTTGATGGGTCCAGGTAGTTGGAAGGCTCGGGGGCTGGAGTTATTTTGACTTCCCCACGAGGTGATAAATTTTGTTATGTTTTAAGGCTAATGTTTCTTTGTACTAACAATGCAGCCGAATATGAGGCTTTGCTCCATGGCCTTCATATGGCCAAGGAGATGAATTTAAGCTGGGTCGGGAGTTTTGGCAACTCAGACCTTGTGGCTTAGCAAGTCTCAGACACATGGGATTCTAAAGACCTACTCATGGTGGCTTATCACCGGGCGGTTGACAACATTGTTGGTCACTTTAAGGGGTACCACGTGGAGCATCTGGATCGAAGGAAGAATGAGGCGGCTGACGCCTTGAGCCGGCTAGGGTCTCAATGTAAGCCGGTGCCTCCTAATGTGTTTCTAGATGTATTGCATCATCCTTCAGTCAAGTTGCCATCAGAAGAGGATCTTGCTATTCCTGACCCGGAGGCGCAGTTGGTGGCAACTCTCCATGCTATTCCTGACCCAGAGGCGCAGTTGGTGGCGGCTCTCCATGCTATTCCTGATTGGACGCTTCCCTACTTGGCTTATATGAGCCGGGTCGAATTACCTGAGGATGAAACTTTGGCAAGGAAAATCTCCAGGAGATCTAAGTCTATGAATATTGTCAATGCGAGTTACACCGATGCAGTGTGACAAGCGTGTTCCAATGTTGTGTTTCTCCTGAAGAGGTTCGTGAAATTTTAAGAGAGATCCATCAAGGTGATTGTGGTCATCACGGCGGCTCTAAATCTTTAGTGGCTAAAGCCTTTCGTTATGGGTTTCATTGGTTGACGGCTGATGCTGATGCAGAGGATATCGTTAGTAAGTGTATGGATGTCAGAAATTTTCTCGACGGGCTCATGTGCCAGCTCAAGAATTGAGGATAATTCCAATTACTTGGGCGTTTGCAGTCTGGGGGCTTGGCATGGTTGGACCCTTCAAGAGGTCTAAGGATAATAAAACCCACCTCTTGGTGGCGGTTGACAAATTTACCAAGTGGGTTGAGGCAGAGCCGGTTAGTAAGTGTGACGTGGCGACTGCAGTCCGGTTTGTTAAAAAAACTGATCTTCCATTTTGGTTACCCTCATAGTATCATCACTTATATTGGCACTAATTTGTCTAAGGGCTCTATGAAGGAGTTCTGTCAACGGGAGCATATTCGTCTTGATGTTTCTTCTGTGGCTCATCCGCAGTCTAATGGTCAAGCTGAGAGGGCTAACCAAGAATTTTTGAGAGGCATAAAACCCTGGCTTATGGTTCCTTTGAAGCGAACGCAGGGTTGTTAGTTTGAGGAGTTACCTTCAGTACTCTAGAGTATCAATACCACCCCTAACAGGTCAGTAGGCTATATGCCTTTCTTCATGGTCTATAGGGCAGAGGTGGTTCTTCCAAGTGATATCCGTCATGACTCGCCCCGTGTGGTGACTTATGTTGAAGCTAATAATGAGAGGCATAAAACCTCGTCTAGCAGTTCGTCAGCGGTAATTAAATCTTACTTTTTACTGCCTTTTCATCTGTCAAATCCATCCACTTCAACCAAAAGTGGTTTCTTCACTTCCAAATCTGGATTTGTTCTCATCTGCATCCCATACCATGCCAAGTATATTCACTTATGCTTCATACTAGTTAGATTCCTCACTTGTACTTATTCATGGATTCGTACAAATCTGGAACCAACTCTCTCCAAATAAGTGAATGTCTTTGCACTATCAGGTCAATGCCTTCTAAACTGATTTATCTTCAAAATATTCTGAGAATGCATATGACCTCTTCCCCTTCCCTCGCATCTCTAATGCTGTCACAGGTACATGTCCATGGGAGAATCCCTTGGTTCTCATAGTCTACATTCATTTGCAGAATACTTACAGCATCACATTGTATCTCCTCAAGCCAGTTCTTGTCTGACTAGCAGACGGAAGCCATTCATTGTGTTGAAGCCAATCAGTCTGAATATCATGGCTTCAGAGAAGTCTGCTCGCAAAGGAGGCAGGCAATGCCGTGGCAACACTGCACTTGATTTGCCCCCTGATCTGTATGAACTATACAAGTCAGATCCTGAAGAAAACTACAACCAGCGCAAGAACCGGATTCAGTGGATCCGAAGATATTGGGCTGAGGAATGGTTCAAGTACAAGTTCATCATGCCAGAATATGCTGAAAAGAATGCCATCAAGCGCCCATGGGGTGACTCTCTCTACCGTGGCTTGGTGCCAAAGAGCAAGACTGAATCCATTGAATGGAAATTCTATCCTTGCATGGTCAGAGGACCACAGCCTGAAAATGCTGACCCATCTTCTCTGTTATGGTGTCGTGATGACAATCTCTTCAAGCGCAACTATCAGTTTGCAAGATTCTGCTGGGAAGAATCAAAAGGAGTTTGGCCTCAACTTCAACCCTGGCCCCTCCGCTCCAAGATCTGATAGGACACGTGAAGCTAATGAGAACAAAATTGGCCTCTTCACCAATTTTGATGGGCTTTTGTCTCACATTGCTGCTCAGAGAGAAGCTGTGGATCAATCTGGTGGTGAAGCTTATTCTGAAGATGCTCCCTCACCTCCAAAGGAGAAGAAGAAGCAAAAGGCAAAAGCTTCAAAGCCTTCGGGGTTACAGTCTGGAAAGTATCCCTAATATATTCCTCCGGGGTTACGGTCTCAACAATATTAGTTTCAACATTGATAGGATTACCTGAGGTATAATGTTTAATTCTTTGACCGTTCACCACCCTCGGACTTGTGCCTTCAAAGTTGTTGATTTTTATGGCACCGGAACGATAGACCTCCTCGATAACGTAAGGACCTTCCCATTTAGAGAGAAGCTTGCCTGCAAAAAATCTTAAACGAGAGTTGAATAATAACACATAATCACCTACGTTAAACTCACGCTTTTGTATCCTTTTATCATGCCAGCGTTTGACTTTTTCTTTGAATAGCTTGGCATTCTCATAGGCTTGGGTTCTCCATTCATCAAGTGAGCTAATATCAAATAACCTCTTCTCACCGGCAAGTTTGAAGTCATAGTTGAGCTCTTTAATAGACCAATATGCTTTATGTTCAAGTTCAAGAGGTAAGTGACATGCTTTTCCTTAAACCATCTTATACGGAGACATACCCATAGGATTTTTATATGCAGTTCTATAGGCCCATAATGCATCATCAAGGTTATTGGACCAATTCTTTCTAGATCTATTGACAGTCTTTTACAAAATTAATTTGAGCTCTCTATTGCTCAACTCTACTTGACCACTAGACTGCGGGTGATAAGAAGAAGCGATTCTATGATTAACATCATACTTAGCAAGCATCTTATGGAAAGCACCATGAATAAAATGTGAACCACCATCAGTCATAAGATATCTAGGGACTCCAAATCTCGGAAAAAAAACTTCTTTAAGCATTTTAATAGAAGTGTTATGATCAGCATTACTAGTTGGAATAGCTTCTACCCACTTAGTAACATAATCAACAGCAACTAAGATATGTGTGTAACCATTAGAGGCAGGAAAAGGTCCCATATAATCAAAGCCCCAAACATCAAACAGTTCAATAACAAGAGAATAATTCATAGGCATTTCTTAACATCTACTAATATTACCAATTCTTTGACATTCATCACAAGATAAGACAAACTTACGAGCATCTTTGAAGAGAGTAGGCCAATAAAACCAGATTGCAATACCTTATGTGCAGTTCTATCTCCATCGTGGTGTCCTCCATAGGATTCAGAGTGACACTTGCGTAGGATCTGTTCCTGTTCATGCTCAGGTACACAACGTCTAATAACACCATCTACTCCTTCTTTATAAAGGTGTGGGTCATCCCAGAAATAATGTCTTAAATCATAAAAGAACCTTTTCTTTTGCTGGTATGTGAAACTAGGTTGTATAAATTTAGCAACAATGTAATTAGCATAATCAGCATACCAAGGAGCAGTACGAGAAGCATTAACGACCGCTAATTGTTCATTAGGAAAGCTATCATTAATAGGTAGTGGGTCATTAAGAACATTCTCTAACCTAGACAAGTTGTCTGCAACAGGTTTCTCAGCTCCATTTCTATCAATAATATGCAAATCAAATTCTTGGAGCAAGAGAACCCATTAATGAGTCTAGGCTTAGCATCTTTCTTTTCCATAAGATATTTAATAGCAGCATGATCAGTGTGAATAGTAACTTTGGAATCAACAATATAAGGTCTAAACATATCACATGCAAACACAACTGCTAAGAACTCTTTTTCGGTAGTAGCATAATTTCTCTGGGAAGTATCAAGAGTTTTACTAGCATACTAGATAACATTCAATTTCTTATCAACTCTTTGCCCTAGAACAGCACCTACAACATAATCACTAGCATCACAAATAATTTCGAAAGGTAAATTCCAATCAGCTGGCAGAACAATAGGTGCAGTGATCAAAGCTTTTTTAATTATTTCAAATGCTTCTACACAATCATCATCAAAGACAACAGGAATATCTTTTTGCAATAAATTGTCAGAGGCCTAGAGATTTTAGAAAAGTCCTTAATGAACCTCCTATAAAAACCGGCATGACCAAGGAAACTTCTTATACCTTTTATGTCCTTGGGACATGGCATCTTTTTAATAGCATCAACTTTAGCTTTATCAACTTCAATACCTCTCTCAGAAATCTTGTGCCCCAAGACAATGCCTTCATTCACCATAAAGTAGCACTTTTCCCAATTCAAGACGAGACTAGTGTCTTCACATCTCTGCAAAACTCAATCAAGGTTGCTCAAGCAATCATCAAAAGAGGATCCATAAACGGAGAAATCATCCATGAATATCTCACAAATCTTTTCACAAAAGTCAGAGAATATAGCCATCATACATCTTTGAAAGGTAGCAGGTGCATTACATAAACCAAAAGGCATACGTTTATAAGAAAAAGTACCAAAAGGGCAAGTAAAAGTAGTTTTTGATTGATCCTTCACTGACACAGGTATTTGAGAGAACCAGAATAACCATCTAGAAAGCAGAAATGTGTGTGTTTGGATTGTCTTTCTAGCATTTGATTGATAAAAGGTAAAGGGTAATGATCTTTCTTAGTAGCTTTATTTAATTTACCGAAATAAATTACCATCCTATAACCTGTAATAATTCTTTGGGGGATCAATTCATCTTTATCATGAGGAACGACAGTAATACCTCCCTTTTTAGGAACATAATGGACACAGGGCTTACCCAATCACTATCAGCAACGGGATAAATTATACCTGCCTCAAGGAGCTTTAGTATCTCCTTTCTTACCACTTCTTTCATCTTAGGATTCAATCATCGTTGAGGATCTCTAACTAGTTTGGCATCGTCCTCCAGATTAATTTTGTGTTGGCATAACGTGGGACTAATGCCCTTGAGATCATCCAGAGTATATCCAATAGCAGCACGGTGCTTCTTCAGAGTTTTCAATAATCTTTCTTCTTCTTGCTCTGAAAGGTTAGCACTTATAATAACATGATATATTTTCTTTTCATCAAGATAAGCATACTTAAGAATATCAGGTAATGGTTTGAGTTCAAACACGGGATGACCCTTGGGTGGAGGGGGATCCCCTAGAATCTCAACGGGTAAGTTGTGTTTCAGAATAGGTTCCTGTTGAAGGAACACTTCATCTATTTCCCTTATTTCCTTCATAAACATATCGTTTTCATGGTCTAGCAAATATTGTTCTAACGGATCAGTAGGAGGCACGGCAATAGAAGCAAGACCAATAATCTCATCCTTACTAGGTGATTCTCTATCATGAGGTTGTCTATGAAACTTAGCAAAATTAAACTCATGAGACACATCCTCTAAGCCAATTGTAACATTATCTTTTTCACAATCAATCCTAACATTAACAGTATTCTAGAAGGGTCTACCAAAAATAATGGGACAAAAGTCATCCAGCGGGGAACTAAGAACATGAAAATCAGCAGGATACTTAACCTTCCCACACAAGACTTCAACATCTCTAACAATCCCAATTGGTGAAATAGTATCTCTATTGGCAAGCTTGATAGTAACATCAATACCTTCCAATTCAACGGGTGCAATGTCATGCATAATTTCTTTATATAAGTCATATGGTATTGCACTAGCACTAGCACCCATATCGCATAAGACATGATAACAATGATCTCCTATCTCAACAGAAATAACAGGCATGCCTACAACAGGTCTATGTATCTTAGTATCTGGCCTAACAATATTAGCAGTCTCACCATAGAAATAAATAACATACCCATCTAAATCATCATCCAAGAGATCTTTAACCATAGCAATACTTGGTTCAACTTTGATTTGCTCAGGAGGTGTATAAGTTCTATTATTACTCTTACAAACAACAGTCGAAGTTTTAGCATGATCCTTTATCCTAACAAGAAAAGGTGGTTTCTCAACATAAGTAGTAGGAACAATAGGATCACTATAAGTGGAAGTCTTTTCTTCAACTGTAATAGGTGCAACTACTTGTACTTCAACGGGAGGATTTACTTAAACCACTTCTCCTTAGGGAGATCAACGTGAGTAGCAAAAAATTCACAGAAAGCAGCTACTATCTCAGAGTCAAGTCCATACTTAGCGCCAAATCCACAGAAAACATCGGTATCCATAAAAGATTTAACACAATCAAACTTAGGTGTCATACCTGACTCCTTACCATCGTCGGAACCCCAATCTTCAGAGTTGCATTTAATTCTTTCCAATAAGTCCCATTTGAATTCAATAGTCTTCAACATATAAGAACCAGCATAGGAAGTATCGAGCATGTTGCGATCATTGGGAGAAAGACGAGCATAAAATTTTTCAATAATCATTTCTCTGGAGAGCTCATGATTGGGGCATGAATATGACATTGATTTAAACCTCCCCCAAGCTTGAGCGATGCTTTCTCCTTCGCGAGGCCAAAAATTATATATGTAATTACGATCACGATGAACACGATGCATAGGATAGAACTTCTGGTGAAATTCCAACTTCAATCGTTTATAATTCCAAGATCCCGTATCATCACATAGCCTATACCGTGTCAATGCATCTCCCTTCAAATATAAAGGGAATACCTTCCTTTTGACAACATCATCGGGAATACCTGCAAGCTTAAATATTCCACAAGCTTCATCCACAAAGATAAGGTGTAAATTGGGATGCAATGTTCCATCTCCTGCAAATGGATTAGTTAGCAGTTTCTCTATCATACCCGAAGGAATCTCAAAGTAAATATTTTCAGTAGGTTCAGTAGGTTGAGGAGCAACTCTTTGCTCTTCTAGTCGGAGTGAAGATACCCCGAACAAGCCCCTCAAAGGATTAGTTTCCATAGTAACAAGTGACAGAAAATTTCAGGACACTATATAAATGTTTCCTTACCAACTTCCACTCACCAAAAGAGCTACGCTCCCCGGCAACGGTGCTAGAAAAGAGTATTGATGACCCACAAGTATAGGGGATCTATCCTAGTCCTTTCGATAAGTAAGAGTGTCAAACCCAACGAGGAGCAGAAGGAAATGACAAGCGGTTTTCAGTAAGGTTTTCTCTACAAGCACTGAAATTGTAGGTAACAGATAGTTTTGTGATAAGATAAATTGTAACGAGTAACAAGCAATGAAATTAAATAAAGTGCAGCAAGGTGGCCCAATCCTTTTTCTAGCAAAGGAAAAGGCTGGACAATTTCTTATAATGAGAAAAGAGCTCCCGATGACACATGGGAATTATCGTCAAGCTAGTTTTCATCACGCTCATATGATTCGCGTTCGGTACTTTGATAATTTGATATGTGGGTGGACCGGTGCTTGGGTACTGCCCTTACTTGGACAAGCATCCCACTTATGATTAACCCCTATTGCAAGCATCCGCAACTACAAAAGAAGTATTAAGGTAAACCTAACCACATCATTAGACATATGGATCCAAATCAGCCCTTTACGAAGCAACGCATAAACTAGGGTTTAAGCTTCTGTCACTCTAGCAACCCATCATCTACTTATTACTTCCCAATGCCTTCCTCTAGGCCCAAATAATGGTGAAGTGTCATGTAGTCGACGTTCACATAACACCACTAGAGGAAAGACAACATACATCTCATCAAAATATCGAACGAATACCAAATTCACATGACTACTAATAGCAAGACTTCACCCATGTCCTCAGGAACAAACATAACTACTCGCAAAGCATATTCATGTTCATAATCAGAGGAGTAATAATATGCATTAAGGATATGAACATATGGTCTTCCACCAAGTAAACCAATAAGCATCAACTACTAGGAGTAATCAACTCTACTAGCAACCCACAGGTAGCAATTTGTGGTTTTGATACAAGATATGAACTAGGGTTTTGAGAGGAGATGGTGCTGGTGAAGATGTTGATGGAGATTGACCCCCTCCAGATGAGAGGATCGTTGGTGATGACGATGGTGATGATTTCCCCCTCCTAGAGGGAAGTTTCCCCGGCAGAACAGCTTTGCCGGAGCTCTAGATTGGTTCCGCCAAGGTTCTGCCTCGTGGTGGCGGAGTTTCATCCCGTAAGCTTGCCTCTGATTTTTTCCAGGGTAAAAGCCTTCATGTAGCAGAAGATGGACACCGGAGGGCCACCAGGGGGCCTAGGAGACAGGGGCGCGCCTAGTAGGGGTGGGCGCGCCCCCCACCCTCCTGGCCAGGATGTGGGCGCCCTCTGGTGTTTCTTTCGCTCAATAATTCTTATTAATTCCAAAAATAGCTTCCGTGGAGTTTCAGGATTTTTGGAGTAGTGCAGAATAGGTTTCCAATGTTTGCTCCTTTTCCAGCTAGAATTCCAGCTACCGGCATTCCCCCTCTTCATGGTAAACCTTGTAAAATAAGAGAGAATAGCCATAAGTATTGAGATATAATGTGTAATAACAGCCCATATTGCAATAAATATTGATATAAAAGCATGATGCAAAATGTATGAATCAACTCCCCCAAGCTTAGACCTCGCTTGTCCTCAAGCGGAAGCCGAAATCGAAAAATATGTCCACATGTTTAGAGATAGAGGTGTCAATAAAATAAAATACGGACATGAGGGCATCATGATCATTCTTATAACAGCAACATATATAGATTTTGTCATATGATTTTTCTGCTCAAGTAACAATCAATTCAAAATGTCAAGTATGGTTCAAAAACTTCATTGGAAACTAACAAACTATAATTTCAGTCATTGAAGCAATTGCAATTTATCATAACATCAGAAAGAGTCAAGAATAAAGCTTTTCTGCAAGTCCACATACTCAACTATCATATAGTCTTCTACAATTGCTAACACTCACGCAATACTTGTGGTTATGGAGTTTCAACCGGACACTGACAAAGATAGGGGCTTATTGTGTTGCCTCCCAACGTATTCACCTTTGGGTGATGTCAACAATGATAATTCATGCTAACTTACATCCAATTGGATATATATATATATATATCAAGATCTATCAAACACGAGGAGCTTGCCAAAGGATAAAATGAAAAAGGGAATGGTGAAAATCACCTTGACTCAAGCATAAAGTAAAAACATAAAGTAAAAGATAGGCCCTTCGCAGAGGGAAGCAGAGGTTGTCATGTGCTTTTAGGGTTGGATGCATAAAATCTTAATGCAAAAGAACGTCACTTTATATTGCCACTTGTATGTGGCCCTTTATTATGCAGTCCGTCGCTTTTATTGCTTCCACAACAAGATCGTATAATGCTTATTTTCTCTGCACTAATAAGTCATACATATTTAGAGAGCAATTTTTATTGCTTGCAACATGACAACTTACTTGAAGGATCTTACTCAATCCATAGGTAGATATGGTGGACTCTCATGGGAAAAACTGGGTTTAAGGACGTTTAGAAGTAGAAGTAGTATCTCTACTTCGTGTAAGGAATTTGGCTAGCATGAGGGGGAAAGGCAAGCTCAACATGTTTGGAAGGTCAATGACAATATACTTTAACTGAGATGTGAGAAAACATAAACCATTATGTTGTCTTCCTTGTCCAACATCAACTCTTTTAGCATGTCATACTTAATGAGTGCTTCACAATCATAAAAGATGTCCAAGATAGTATATTTGTATGTGAAACCTCTCTTTCCTTATTACTTCCTATTAATTGCAATGATGACCAAAACTACGTTTGTGAACTCTCAACAACTTTTATGCCTCATACTTTCTATGTGTGAAGTCATTACTATCCATAAGATCAATATGAACTCTTTTATCCTTTTTATTCTTTCTACTTCTCAAGATCATAGCAAAAGCAAAGCCCTTGACTCAACGCTCATCTTTATTATAGATAGCTCACGGACTCGATTACATAAAGAGATCACAAAGAAAACTCAAAACTAATTGATACTAAAACTTCAATCTACTAGATCAAGATACTACTAAAGGGATCGAACTAAATAAAACGGTAAAGATATGAGTGTGATGGTGATACGATACCGGGGCACCTCCCCCAAGCTTGGCAGTTGCCAAGGGGAGTGCCCATACCCATTTAATTATGTCCTTGGAGGTGATGGAGGTGGTGATGATGATGGTGGATAATCGCACATCGAGCGTAAAAGCTCCTCCGACTTGCGGATAATGCCCTTGAGTCCGGCGATATGATCCTTCAACAAAATATTCTCCTGTGTGAGATAATTATTCTGAATGTAGGCTAATTCAATCATCTTGAAAGCTTCAATCTCAGTTGGAGTAGAGAGGTTAGGTAAGGGTTGAGGGATGTCTTCTTCCACCGCTGGAGCTTGAACCTCCGTGACCTTCTTGATCCCTTTCTCCTTGTTGATCTCTTCCGGTTCTTCTCTTTTCAGCTCCATCTTCAATAGCCAAGCATCCTTGTCTTCATTGTTGAAGGAAGGCGATGTCATGGTGCTCTAGATCTGTCAGAGAAACAGCTTGAAATGAAAACAGAGGATATTTGCGTGATACGGTGGTCAAAGCCTTCGGGAGATTATATAATGAATTTTTACCGACCAAAATACGTAACGTGCAAGAAAACAGAGTTCGGGAGGCACAGGAGGTGGCCACGAGACAGGGGGCGCGCCCAGGAAGGGTGGGCGCGCCCTCCACCCTTGTGGAGGCCTCGTGTCCTTCTCGGACTACTTCTTTCTTTCCAAAATTCATAAATATTCCAAAACTGGTAAAAATTGCCATTAGAACTGTTTTGGAGTGGGTTTACTTACCGTACCACATACCTATTCCTTTTCGGAGTCTGAAACATTCTGGAAAGTGTCCCTAATATATTCCTCTGGGGTTACTTTCTCAACAATATTAGTTTCAACATTGATAGGATTACCTGAGATATAATGTTCAATTCTTTGACCGTTCACCACCCTCGGACTTGCGCCATCGAAGTTGTTGATTTTTATGGCACCGGAACAATAGACCTCCTCGATAACGTAAGGACCTTCCCATTTAGAGAGAAGTTTTCCTGCAAAAAATCTTAAACGAGAGTTGAATAATAACACGTAATCACCTACGTTAAACTCACGCTTTTGTATCCTTTTATCATGCCAGCGTTTGACTTTTTCTTTGAGTAGCTTGGCATTCTCATAGGCTTGGGTTCTCCATTCATCAAGTGAGCTAATATCAAATAACCTCTTCTCACTGGCAAGTTTGAAGTCATAGTTGAGTTCTTTAATAGCCCAATATGCTTTATGTTCAAGTTCATGCTTTTCCATAAACCATCTTATATGGAGAAATACCCATAGGATTTTTATATGCAGTTCTATAGGCCCATAATGCATCATCAAGTTTCTTGGACCAATTCTTTCTAGATCTATTGACAGTCTTTTGCAAAATTAATTTGAGCTCTCTCTTGCTCAACTCTACTTGACCACTAGACTGCGGGTGATAATGAGATGCGATTCTATGATTAACATCATACTTACCAAGCATCTTACGGAAAGCACCATGAATAAAATGTGAACCACCTTCAGTCATAAGATATCTAGGGACTCCAAATCTCGGAAAAAAACTTCTTTAAGCATTTTAATAGAAGTGTTATGACCAGCACTACTAGTTGGAATAGCTTCTACCCACTTAGTAACGCAATCAACAACAACTAAGATATGTGTGTAACCATTAGAGGCAGGAAAAGGTCCCATATAATCAAAGCCCCAAACATCAAACGGTTCAATAACAAGAGAATAATTCATAGGCATTTCTTGACGTCTACTAATATTACCAATTCTTTGACATTCATATCAAGATAGGACAAACTTACGAGCATCTTCGAAGAGAGTAGGACAATAAAAACCAGATTGCAATACCTTATGTGCAGTTCTATCTCCAGCGTCGTGTCCTCCATAGGATTCAGAGTGACACTTGCGTAGGATCTGTTCCTGTTCATGCTCGGGTACACAACGTCTAATAACACCATCTACTCCTTCTTTATAAAGGTGTGGGTCATCCCAGAAGTAATGTCTTAAATTATAAAAGAACGTTTTCTTTTGCTGGTATGTGAATCTAGGTGGTATAAATTTAGCAACAATCTAATTAGCACAATCAGCATACCAAGGAGCAATACGAAAAGCTATCATAGGTAGTGGGTCATCAAGAACATTCTCTAACCTAGACAAGTTGTCTGCAACGGGATTCTTAGCTGCCTTTCTATCAATAATATGCAAATCAAATTCTTGGAGCAAGAGAACCCATTTAATGAGTCTAGGCTTAGCCTCTTTCTTTTCCAAAAGATATTTAATAGCAGCATGATCAGTGTGAATAGTAACTTTGGAATCAACAATATAAGGTCTAAACTTATCACACGCAAACACAACTGCTAAGAACTCTTTTTCGGTAGTAGCATAATTTCTCTGGCAGTATCAAGAGTTTTACTAGTGTACTGGATAACATTCAATTTCTTATCAACTCTTTTCCCTAGAACAGCACCTACAGCATAATCACTAGCATCACACATAATTTCGAAAGGTAAATTCCAATCAGGTGGCTGAACAATAGGTGCAGTGATAAAAGCTTTCTTAAGTATTTCAAATGCTTCTACACAATCATCATCAAAGACAAAAGGAATATCTTTTTGCAATAAATTAGTCTGAGGCCTAGAGATTTTAGAAAAGTCCTTAATGAACCTCCTATAAAAACCGGCATGACCAAGGAAACTTCTTATACCTTTTATGTCCTTGGGACATGGCATCTTTTCCATAGCATCAACTTTAGCTTTATCAACTTCAATACCTCTCTCAGAAATCTTGTGCCCCAAGACAATTCCTTCATTCACCATAAAGTGGCACTTTTCCCAATTCAAGACGAGACTAGTGTCTTCACATCTCTGCAAAACTCGATCAAGGTTGATCAAGCAATCATCAAAAGAGGATCCATAAATGGAGAAATCATCCATGAATACCTCACGAATCTTTTCACAAAAGTTGGAGAATATAGCCGTCATACATCTTTGAAAGGTAGCAGGTGCATTACATAAACCAAAAGGCATGCGTCTATAAGCAAAAGTACCAAAAGTGCAAGTAAAAGTAGTTTTTGATTGATCCTTCGTTAACATAGGTATTTGAGAGAAACCAAAATAACCATCTAGAAAGCAGAAATGTGTGTGTTTGGATAGTCTTTCTAGCATTTGATCGATAAAAGGTAAAGGGTAATGATCTTTCGTAGTAGCTTTATTTAATTTACCAAAATAAATTACCATCCTATAACCTGTAATAATTCTTTGCGAGATCAATTCATCTTTATCATTAGGAACGACAGTAATACCTCCCTTTTTAGGAACACAATGGACAGGGCTTACCCAATCCCTATCAGCAACGGGATAAATTATACCTGCCTCAAGGAGCTTTAGTATCTCCTTTCTTACCACTTCTTTCATCTTAGGATTCAATCATCGTTGAGGATCTCTAACTGGTTTGGCATCATCCTCCAGATTAATTTTGTGTTGGCATAATGTGGGACTAATGCCCTTGAGATCATCCAGAGTATATCCAATAGCAACATGGTGCTTCTTCAGAGTTTTCAATAATCTTTCTTCTTCTTGCTCTGAAAGGTTAGCACTAATAATAACAAGATATATTTTCTTTTCATCAAGATAAGCATACTTAAGATTATCAGGTAATGGTTTGAGTTCAAACACGGGATCACCCTTGGGCGGAGGGGGATCCCCTAGAATTTCAACGGGTAAGTTGTGTTTCAGAATAGGTTCCTGTTGAAGGAACACTTCATCTATTTCCCTTCTTTCCTTCATAAACATATCATTTTCATGGTCTAGCAAATATTGTTCTAACGGATCAGTAGGAGGCACGACAATAGAAGCAAGACCAATAATCTCATCCGTACTAGGTGATTCTCTATCACGAGGTTGTCTACGAAACTTAGCAAAATTAAACTCATGAGACACATCCTCTAAGCCAATTGTAATAGTATCTTTTTCACAATCAATCCTAGCATTAACAGTATTCAAGAAGGGTCTACCAAAAATAATGGGACAAAAGTCATCCTGTGGGGAACAAAGAACAAGAAAATCAGTAGGATACTTAACCTTCCCACACAGGACTTCAACATCACTAACAATCCCAATTGGTGAAATAGTATCTCTATTGGCAAGCTTGATAGTAACATCAATACCTTCCAATTCAACGGGTGCAATGTCATGCATAATTTCTTTATATAAGTCATATGGTATTGCACTAGCACCAGCACACATATCGCATAAGCCATGATAACAATGATCTCCTATCTTAACAGAAATAACAGGCATGCCTACAACAGGTCTATGTATCTTAGTATCTGGCCTAACAATATTAGTAGTCTCACCACAGAAATAAATAACATGCCCATATAAATCATCATCCAAGAGATCTTTAATCATAACAATACTAGGTTCAACTTTGGTTTGCTCAGGAGGTGTATAAGTTCTATTATTACTCTTACGAACAACAGTCGAAGTTTTAGCATGATCCTTTATCTTAACAGGAAAAGGAGGTTTCTCAACATAAGTAGTAGGAACAATAGGATCACTATAAGTGACAGTCTTTTCTTCAACTGTAATAGGTGCAACTACTTGTACTTCAATGGGAGGATTATATTTAAACAACTTCTCCTTATTTAAACAACTTCTCCTTAGGGAGATCAACGTGAGTAGCAGAAGATTCATAGAAAGCAGCTACTATCTCAGAGTCAAGTCCATACTTAGCGCCAAATCCACGGAAAACATCGGTATCCATAAAAGATTTAACACAACCAAACTTAGGTGTCATACCTGACTCCTTACCATCGTCGGAACCCCAATCTTCAGAGTTGAGTTTAATTCTTTCCAATAAGTCCCATTTGAATTCAATAGTCTTCAACATATAAGAACCAGCACAGGAAGTATCGAGCATGTTGCGATCATTGGGAGAAAGACGAGCACAAAATTTTTAAATAATCATTTCTCTGGAGAGATCATGATTGGGGCATGAATATAACATTGATTTAAGCCTCCCCCAAGCTTGAGCGATGCTTTCTCCTTCGCGAGGCCAGAAATTATATATTTAATTATGATCATGATGAACAAGATGCATAGGATAGAACTTCTGGTGAAATTTCAACTTCAATCGTTTATAATTCCAAGATCCCGTATCATCACATAGCCTATACCATGTCAATGCATCTCGCTTCAAAGATAAAGGGAAGACCTTCCTTTTGACAACATCATCGGGAATACCTCCAAGCTTAAATAATCCACAAACTTCATCCACTAAGATAAGGTGTAAATTGGGATGCAATGTTCTATCTCCTGCAAATGGATTAGTTAGTAGTTTCTCTATCATACCCGAAGGAATCTCAAATTAAATATTTTCAGTAGGTTCGGTAGGTTGAGGAGGAACTCTTTGCTCTTCTGGTCGGGGTGAAGATACCCCGAACAAGCCCCTCAAAGGATTAGTTTCCATAGTAACAAGTGATAGAAAATTTCAGGACACTATATAAATGTTTCCTTATCAAGTTCCACTCACCAAAAGCGCTACGCTCCCCGGCAACAGCACCAGAAAAGAGTATTGATGACCCACAAGTATAGGGGATCTATCATAGTCCTTTCAATAAGTAAGAGTGTCGAACCCAACGAGGAGTAGACGGAAATGACAAGCGATTTTCAGTAAGGTTTTCTCTGCAAGCACTGAAATTGTAGGTAATAGATAGTTCTGTGATATGATAAATTGTAGTGAGTAACAAGCAATGAAAGTAACTAAAGTGCAGCAAGGTGGCCCAATCATTTTTGTAGCAAAGGACAAGCCTGGAAAATTTCTTATAATGAGAAAAGAGCTCCCAAGGACACATGGGAATTATTGTCAAGCTAGTTTTCATCACGCTCATATGATTCGTGTTCGGTACTTTGATAATTTGATATGTGTGTGGACCGGTGCTTGGGTACTGCCCTTACTTGGACAAGCATCCCACTTATGATTAACCCCTATTGCAATCATCCGCAACTACAAAAGAAGTATTAAGGTAAACCTAACCACATCATTAGACATATGGATCCTAATCAGCCCCTTACAAAGCAACGCATAAACTAGGGTTTAAGCTTCTGTCACTCTAGCAACCCATCATCTACTTATTACTTCCCAATGCCTTCCTCTAGGCCCAAATAATGGTGAAGTATCATGTAGTCGACGTTCACATAACACCACTAGAGGAAAGACAACAGACATCTCATCAAAATATCGAACGAATACCAAATTCACATGACTACTAATAGCAAGACTTCACCCATGTCCTCAAGAACAAACGTAACTACTCACAAAGCATATTCATGTTCATAATCAGAGGAGTAATAATATGCATTAAGGATCTGAACATATGATCTTCCACCAAGTAAACCAATAAGCATCAACTACAAGGAGTAATCAACACTACTAGCAACCCACAGGTACCAATTTGTGGTTTTGATACAAGATTGGATATAAGAGATGAACTAGGGTTTTGAGAGGAGATGGTGCTGCTGAAGATGTTGATGGAGATTGACCCCCTCCTGATGAGAGGATCATTGGTGATGACGATGGTGATGATTTCCCCCTCCGGAGGGAAGTTTCCCCAGCAGAATAGCTCTACCGGAGCTCTAGATTGGTTCCGCCAAGGTTCCGCCTCGTGGCGGCGGAGTTTCGTCCTGTAAGCTTGCCTCTGATTTTTTTCCAGGGTAAAAGCCTTTATATAGATGAAGATGGACACCAGAGGGCTACCAGGGCGCCCAGGAGACAGGGGGCGCGCCCAGTAGGGGTGGGCGCGCCCCCACCCTCCTGGCCAGGGTGTGGGCCCCCTCTGGTGTTTCTTTCGCTCAATAATTCAAATTAATTCCAAAAATAACTTCCGTGGAGTTTCAGGATTTTTGGAGCAGTGCAGAATAGGTTTCCAATGTTTGCTCCTTTTCCAGCCAGAATTCCAGCTGCCGGCATTCCCCCTCTTCATGGTAAACCTTGTAAAATAAGAGAGAATAGCCATAAGTATTGAGATATAATGTGTAATAAAAGCCCATAATGCAATAAATATTGATATAAAAGCATGATGCAAAATGGACATATCAGTTGGCCTTGGCTCAAAAGATTGTTGAGCTGAAGAGCAAAATTGATTATGAGAAGGCTCACTTCAAGAAGAACATGGCCAAGCTCAGCGTGGCAGATGTTCAAATCTACAAGAAGATGTTGCATGACCTCAAGGAGGAGTTCCACAAGAAGCGCATTGAAGCTAAAGGCTCACGAGAGCGCATGAAGTATTTCGCTCAAAAATGCGTTCAAGCTCACAATGAAGCTGAGAAGCGCAATGCTCTTGGGCGTCCTAGCATCAATCTCAGGATGGCTGCCAAACAAAAGAAGCCTGTTGTGACCAAAACTGCACCAAGGCAGGAAGAACCTCGCATTGTCTTCCCTGCCAGCATGACAGGCATGAAGCCTAAGGTCCCCTCAGTAGCTTCAGAGCTGAAGAAAACAAGGGCAGCTGAAGCCGAAGCCAAGAAGCGCAAGCACAAGGACGCATCTGACGATGCCCCTTCCAAGAAGAAGTTGAAGACTAAGGGAATTAAGTCTTCAAAGAAAGAGCGTGTTGCGGCCTCTCTGACTCTCATTGTTGAACCCATCTTAGTTGCTCCTCCTGCTGCCACAAACCAAGATCGTCGTGTTGTGATTCACTAGCCTGCTTCCATAGAGGCTCCTGAAGATGAACAAGTTCTAGTTGTTGACCCCAACGCAGCTGAAGACATTGGTCGTGAAAACAATGTTATTGATGATGAAGTCCTTCCTCAAATAAAGCATCAGTTGGTATCATCGCTTGCTCCAACAAGCAGTGAATACATTAGCATTGGTCGTCCATTGACGCCAATTGCTCAAGATGATTCCTGGGCTGAGTGCCCGCAAGAAGAAACCCCAGCTCATGATGAAACACCCCGTACTCCCCCAACACAAGTCACCAATCCGGTACTGAATGATGACAACTACATGGAGACCACACCATCACCAAAGGCGTCGCCCGTGTTTCAACGGCTTCGCAAAGGAATTAGACCATCTATCTCCATGTCAACCATCCCAGAAGAAGATTCACACCAATCCAGCTCAGTGGCACGTCAAGTGTTCCCTGAAGAGAAGCCTTCTGTGACGGTTCTAGAGTCTGAAGCCAAAGCTGCTGAAGACATTCCGGCTGCATCAGCCGATGAAGAAGAAGAAGAATGAAGAGAAGCGAGAGTTGCCACACCCCCTGCCCCAGATCAAGTCATTCTTGAGGAGAATGTGATTGTGCAAGACCCTAATATGATTATCATGTGGAGCAGCGACCACAGGTTCAGAAGCCAAAGCTAAGGCTGCCAAGGCTTCCAGGTGCTGCTACATCGCTAGGATCATTCAGCGTGAGCAGCTTTAGGGCACACAATACCTTCTTTGACAAGGACAAGAACCCATACTCGAAGCCAAAGATCTCTTCGGATTGCTTCTGGAGCCGTCAACAGCGCAGCTATTACTCTTGTGTCCTCTACAATCAAGAGAGAATCTTTCCTCACATGTTTCTTGATTGTGAAGCTATTGCTGGGCTCCCCTGTCTTGAAGAAGCTCTAGATTGCTTTCGGGATGCTGGTCTTCTGCAATTTGTCACTGCCAAAGAGCACTGGAATGAAGAGCTTCTGCTGCAGTTCTATGCTAGTCTTCACATTCGTGGCTACAACAGGGATCTGAAGACATGGATCCTCGAGTGGATGACAGGAGATGTGCACCATGAAGCTAAAGCTCAAGACATCATCGAGATTACCTCCCTGTCCACTCCAGGTGAATTGTATGAGCCTGGTTGTCAGCGTCACAAAGAATGACTGCAGAGCATCTTTCAGAGGCCTGAACCCAATATGAGTCAGATGCTTAGCATGATGAAGCCATTGCCTCAAGATGCAGAATATCCCAAGGAATTCTTCTTCCAAGACCTCGAGTACCTGCTCCGCATAGTCTATCATATACTGAGGCGTACTCTATGGCCAATGAAGGGACATTCTTCTGAAGCCAAACTTGAGGGCACCATGAAGACTTTGGTATTCTATATTGTCAATGGCATCAGATTCAACTCCCAGGATTTCTTCATCAAACAACTTGCTACATCTGGGATTGATCTGTTTGGCCTGAAGTTTTATGCTCCATGGGTGACGCGCCTGATCAAACTCCATTCTTCTGTCAACTATCAGCCTTCAGCACGCAACCATCTTGTTTTTCTGCCTGAGGTTGATCTGTTAGTTGAAGCCATCTACCCCGAGCCTGCCAAGGAGCCGCTATATCTTCATAATGTTGATCATCAAAGCTTCACTCAGCCAATAGAAGGAGTTCATGTTCCAAATGCTCCTGTTCCTGCTTATCCTCTGGCTGGCAATGTGCGTATGCCTCATCATGCAAATACCGAAGCCACTGCTAGTACAATTGCTCAAAGGCCTCGGAAGCGTTCTCGTGTACACAATGAACGAGAGCTGCTTGTGGCCTTACATCAGAAGCAGGACAAGCACCACGACTGGTTGAAGCGTCAGATGCATAGTCTCTTGGTGGATGTAAATCGCATTCGCAATCTGGCCAGCAAGAACTCATTTGTTGCCCGTGAGAATGCGCGGCGGTCCTAGAAGAGCCTCACTCTGCTGTGTTCTGAAGACGATCTTCGCGCAGATGGCTTCACCGAAAGCGTCAAGTTTGATTCCAGGCCTCCACCAAATGCAAGCTGGCGCCACACTCCGTCGCTTTAAGATTCTGAGTATTCATCTTCGGCTACAACTATTGTTGTGAATGTCGTCGATGAAGAAGACGATGCCACTTCATCGACCATGGCTACACTGCATCTTAACTCTACACCAGGCCCTTCTGCACCACCAAATTCCAATGTCGACCCTGCTCCACCATCTGCTCCTTCTAGGAACGAGTAGATGCTCTATGTCTTCAAACATTTTTGGTCATTACTGACAAAAGGGGGAGAAGCATATGAGTTGATAGTCTTCAAGCGGGTCCTTATGGGTGGTTGCATTATTTTGCCAAGTTTTTTACAACTCTCGTCTTTTGATACATTTGGTTCTTTTGAGTTGTAACACTTAAACTCGATAGTCGTCTGCTAGTTTTTCTGCTACTCTATGATGCGATGATAAATTCCGCATGAAGTCATTCCGCAGACGTCCATTTTCCATTATGCATATCATTATCTTCATTATCTACTTATATGCATAATGTATTGTCTTCACACTGTGAAGATGGCCTCCACAAAGAAAAACCTGCCATGTGCATTTGCATTTAAAAGCAAATCAGCTATATGCACATCTTTAGGGGGAGCCTCGTCATATGTATGAAGACAATACTCACCACCCTAAACTTTCACATACTTTTATCCCCATTGAAAACTTCAACCAGTTTGTCATCAATCACCAAAAAGGGGGAGATTGTAAGTGCATCTGGTTCCACCCCTAGTTGGTTTTAGAGTATTGATGACAAACTTGGTTGAGGGACTAACGTGTTTGTGAGGATTACAGGATAACACAAGTAGTAGTCCCATATTTATTCGGTTTACCTACCAGAGATCAGCCCCCAAAATGTGTGAAGACATTGAAGACAATGGAAGTCTGTGAAGATATTCACATTGAAGACTATCACAAGAGAGGACATCACATGAAGACTATGGAGTGCAAAGGCATAGTTGTTTCATAGTTTCCTTTTCTTCTTTGTTGAGTCATAGGAACCACCATACTGTTAAGTGGGGTCCAAGTGAATAAAGTCAGAGTGACTAAAGTGATGCTCAACCAAATCCTATGTCTTCGAGCGAAGACAATGAGAGCAAATCTTATCCAGAGCTGGATGAGTCAGCTTTTCTTGTAGCCCAAGTCAAGTTGCCGCATGTGTTTGAAATCTGACCATTGGACACGTGTCAGTTCCTTAGTGACCAAGGGTCATTTTGGACAAATCAGGTCGGGTTGCCTCCTGGCTATAAATAGCGCATCCCCTACACCATAAAATGGTGGCTGCTCAGAGTTAGTGCACGGCTTTTGTCGTTTGAGAGCAACCCACCTCCGAAACCTTTGAGATCCTTGCGAGGACAAAGCCCAAAACACCCAGAGCCAAAGAGTGTTAGGCATCACTGAAGTCTTTCTGTCCGCGTGATCTGAAGACTTATTACACTTGAGGACTGTGAATCGTCCAGCCGGTTAGGCGTCGCGTTCTGAGCATCCAAGAGTCATTGTGGATTTTCGGTGAACGAAGTCTATGAAGGTTTGGAAGTCTCCCTTGAAGACTTACCAGAGTGATTGGGCGAGGACTAAGTGTTCTTAGCTCAAGGGGAATAAGGTGAAGACGTAGTCTTCTGAGTTGAATCTCAGCCTCCCTAACTAGATGTAAAGTTGTCACAACAACTGGAACTGGTCCAACAAATCCCTTGTCCTCTCCAGGCGACTGGTTCTATCCTTCCTCTCTCTTTACTTACTGTTTGTCTTCGTGAAGTCATTGCCTATTTGTCTGATCTGTTTGACTTCACTGAGTGAAGACTCATTACTGTTTGGCTTCATACTATCTTCCATCCTGATCCATACTACCTAGTTGCTGATAGTCCTCGTGCTTTCACTACATTGCTTACTTGACTATGGCTTGTCTAGTGTAGTCTACCATCCGCTGTATATCAATAGGTTCATTTCTATTGTTTTTCTTCAAAGCACCCATGTTTTGAAGACTTTCATAAAAATCACCTATTCACCCCCTCTAGTCTAATACTAGCACTTTCAATAGTGAAAGAGGTTGAAGACTCTGTAGGTGTGCAAATCCTTTCCGTAACCAAGCATAAAACCTTCATGTGTTTTTGGTGCAAATTTGGAAGTTTGATGTGGATCCTTGATCCAACACCTAGCACCGAAGACATTGAAATAGCGTATGTTTGGCTTCTTACTAGTGAGTTGTTCATAAGATGTCTTCTTGAAGAATTTTTCAAGATAAACTCTATTGATGATATGGCATGTAGTACCAATGGCTTGAGGCCAGAACTTTCTTGGAGTCTTGTACTCATCGAGCATCGTACGAGCCATCTCAATAAGGGTCCTGTTCTTGCACTCCACAACTCCATTCTGCTGAGGTGTGTGTGGAGCAGAGAACTCATGAGTGAGGCCCAATGTATCAAGATAAGTGTTGAGGCCAGTGTTCTTGGATTCTATGCCATTGTCACTCCTGATATGCTAGACCTTGATGCCAAAATTGGCCATGGCACGACTGGCGAATCATTTGAAGACATCCTGCACTTCAGTCTTATAAAGAATTATGTGCACCCAGGTATATCTAGAATAATCATCAAAATAACAAAGTCATAAAGATGTGAAGTGGTAGTAAGGTTTGAGCATTGAGTAGAGCCAAATAAGTCCATATGTAGCAGCTTAAAGGGACATGAAGTCATCATGATTGTCTTCGAGGGTTGTTTTGCCCTAGTCATCTTCCCAGCTTCACAAGCACCACATAGATGATCCTTCTTGAACTAGACGCCCTCTATGCCAATGATATGCTTCTTCTTCACAAGAGTGTGCAAGTTTCTCATGCCTGCATGTCCTAGCCTTCGATGCCAAAGCCAACATTCAGAAGCTTTTGCTAGAAGACATACAACAAGTTGTGGTCCTATAGAGAAGTCTACCATATACAGATCACCTCTTCGATAACCTTCTAAGACTAGAAATTTGTTAGAAGACATAAGCACAAGGCAACGATTTTCCAAATATCACAATCATGTCAAGGTCACAAAGAATTGAGGCAGACATTAAAGTTGTATCCAAGGGATTCAACAAGCATCACTTTATCCATGTGTTGATCCTTTGAGATAGCAACTCTACCTAGGCCTAATACCTTACTTTTACCAGGGTCAGCGAATGTGATGTGGCTTTTAGTAGATGGACATAGGGTTGAATCCATGAGAAGACTTCGATCACCAGTCATGTGGTTAGTGCATCCACTATCCATAATCCATTCTGTACTTTAGGAGTCATACCCTATAGTGCAGTTAGCGGGATAGGCTTCACCAAGAGCATTGTGAAGCACAAACATTTGACGAACAAGCATACTATCAAAATTAAGATTCTTGGATGGTAAGATAGGATGCTCATCAAGAAATCCTAGGACGAAATAAATGGTAAGACCATTTTGGCATTTTATCTTGCATCCCACAAGATGTTTTAGTCCCCAACATTGTCTCTAGAAGTTAATGATTTTCGGCTGGAGACCTTTCCCTGCAAGATAAGTTAATTCTTCTTAACTACCCACATCTTAAGGGGTGGCTTAGAAGCAATGAGTCTAAGTGCAGCATATGAGAACTTTGGCTTTGAAGCCCTGGCATTTAGTTTTGCAGGAGGTAAATAATACTCATAAGAATATGCAGAAAAGTTCTTTGTTTTATGAACATAGCGGTTTGAAGAAACACACTCGTATTCATGAATCTGATGATGGTTTTCCTGCAAAACATTGGCGTTAGGGTGACCTTGTGAGGTCCTCTGTCTTTATGAAGCCTTTGGGCCATATGAAGCCTTTGGTCTGGGGTTTGTCTTCTTCCCTGGTGTTGTCATGATGACATTCATGGGAAGCTTCTCAAGACAACTTTTATGAACCCAGATCTTCTTCATAGGTGGCCCGTTCCTGCAGTTAGTCCCAATAAACCTCGCAAACACTTCACCATTCCGATTCTTAAACAACTTATAGTTGGAGTGAAAGGACTCATCAATGATAATGGGGTTAGCACAAGTGAAGCTAGATAAAGTAGATGGATCTACTGAAGGACGCATTGTACCAACCCATGTGGTTTTGGGGTACTGCTCATGCTTCCAGTAAGCACCATCAGCATTGATTTTCCTCTCGAAACCAATACCCTCTTTCCTAGGGTTTTGGTTTAGAATCTGTTTCTTGAGGACATCACAGAGTGTCTGATGCCCTTTGAGGCTTTTGTACATGCCTGTTTCAAGTAATGTCTTCAACCTGACATTCTTATCAGCAATAGCAGTGGTATCCTCACAAGAGGGGTTAGTTACCATATCAACAGTTGAAGATATTGGAACTTCAGAAGCAGTAGAACATTCAGCAATAGAGACATCATTGTCACGCTCAAGGATTTTTGAACAAGGTGGCACAAAATCTTCCTGAGCAGAACTGGCCTGTTGAACGAGTAGTGAATCATTTTCCTGTTGAAGATCTTCATGAGACGCTCTCAGTTTCTCTAGATCTTGCTTCCTTTGAAGATAATCATAGGAAAGTTTCTCATGAGTAGCGGAGAGGGTTTCATGACGATTTTCAAGTTCCTCGTACTTAACGTGAAGACTTTTGATGTCTTCGATTAAGGACTGGGTTCGATTCATTTCCTCGTCCAACAGGTCATCGCTTTTGTCTAGCAATTTTTGAATGTGTTCCATAGCAGTTTGTTGTTCTGTTGCAATTTTAGCAAGAGTCTTATAGTTGGGTTGGGATTCACATTCAGAGTCATCTGCACTGGAGGTTTGAAAGTAAGCATCGTGGGAATTTACCTTGGCACCTTGTTCCATGAAGCAGTAGGTTGGAGCAGAGTCATCCTCATCATTGACTTCAGCGACGGCTGCGAGACCATTGTCTTCAGTGTTGAAGACGGATATGGCGATGAATGCGGAAGCTAGAGCTAGGCTTGCCACACCTGAATCAGTCTCCTCCTCATACTCCACCTCCGCCTCGTCGGAAACAGACTCCTCATCTGAATCCATCTCCTTGCCAATGAATGCACAAGCCTTGCCAGATGAGATATTCTTGTATGATGAAGACTTTGAGGATTTCTTCTTCTTCTTGTCGTCAGAGTCATATTCCTTGCTCTTCTTCTTTTTCTTTGCTTCCTTATCCCATTGAGGACATTCAGATATGTAGTGGCCTGGCTTCTTGCATTTCTGGCATGTTCTCTTGTTGTAGTCACGAGAGGAAGCCTCATAATTCCTTGAGCTGGATCTTGAAGACTTGCCGAAGCGATTCTTCTTGGAGAACTTTTGGAACTTTCTCACAAGCATTGCTACCTCTTTGCCAATGTCTTCAGGATCTTCAGAATTGCAGTCAGATTCTTCTTTAGATGAGTATACAGCCTTTGCCTTCAAGGCACTAGTTGGGACCATAGATATCTCTCTTCTCAGATAGCTATAATTCATGTGTGTTGAGCCTCTCAAGTGTGTCAGATAGATCAAGATCTCTAAAGTCAGGATGTTCTTGGATCATCAAGGACAAAGTGTGAAATGAGCTGTCAAGTGATCTCAATAGCTTCTTCACTATTTCATGCTTGGTGATCTCTGTAGAGCCAAGTGCGCGAAGCTCATTTGTGATATCAGCGAGGCGGTCAAAAGTGAGTTGGACGTTCTCATTGTCATTCCTCTTGAATTGGTTGAAGAGATTGAGGAGCACATCTATTCTTGAGTCTCTTTGGGTTGAGACGCCTTCGTTGACCTTGGACAGCCAGTCCCAGACCATCTTTGCAGTTTCCAGTGCAGTCACACGGCCATACTGTCCTTTGGTCAGATGACCGATGATGTTCTTGGCGGTTGAGTCCAGTTGTGCGAATCTCTTGACATCAGCAGTGGTGACACCTTCACTGGCTTTGGGGACACCAGTCTTGATGACATACCAGAGATCGATGTCAATGTCTTCAAGATGCATGCACATCTTATTTTTCCAGTAGGGGCAATCAGTGCCATCGAGGACGGGGCACGCAGAGGAAACTTTGATTATCCCTGCAGTCGACATAGCTAAAACTCCAGGTGGTTAAACCGAATCACACATAACAAGGGAGCAGCTTGCTCTGATACCAATTGAAAGTGATAGTTATTGACTAGAGGGGGGTGAATAGGCAGTTTTTATGAAAGTCTTCAAAGACTCAATGTCTTCAAAGACAGACAACCAAAATGAACCTATGTGATATGCAACGGAAGAAAACTACACTAGACAGGCCATAGTCAAGTAAGCAATACAATGAAAGCACCAAGACAAATATCAGCTAGGTAGAACAGATCGGAATAGGAAGACAATATCAAGCCAATTATGCAAACAGAGAGATTGTCTTCACACAATGAAGACAAACAGGGTACCAAAGCAATGACTTCACGAAGCTAAACAGTAAGTAAAGGAAAGTGATAGAACTAGTAGCTTGACGAAGACAAGGATTTGGTAGACCAGTTCCAGTTGCTGTGACAACTGTACATCCGGTTTGGGAGGCTGAGATTGAACTCAAAAGACCACATCTTCACCTTATTCCCCTTGAGCTAAGGACACTTAGTCCTTGCCTAATCACTCTGGTAAGTCTTCAAGGTAGACTTCAAAACCTTGACACACTCCATTCACCAGCGATCCATAATGAATCTTCGATCCTCATAACATGATGCCTAACCGGCTGGAGGATACACAATCCTCAAGTGTGATAAGTCTTCAGACCACACAGACAGAAAGACTTCGGTGATGCGTAACACTCTTTGGCTCTCGGTGTTTTGGGCTTTGTCCTCACAAGGATCTCTCTCTCTCTCTCAAAGGCTTCGGAGGTGGGTTGCTCTCAAACGACAAAAGCCATCCACTAACTGTGAGCAGTCGCAAATTTATGGTGTAGGGGGTGGGATATTTATAGCCAGGAGGCAACCTGACATGATATGTCCTAAATGACTCTTGGTCACTAAGGAACCGACATGTGTCCAATGGCCGGATTTCAAACACACATGGCAGCTTGGCTTGGGCTACAAGCAAAGCTAACATCCAACTGTGGATAAGATTTGCTTCCATTGTCTTCACTTGAGGACATAGGGATTTGGTTGAGCATCACGCTAGTCTTCTGACTTTGTTCATTTTGACCCCACTTAACAGTACGGTGGTTCCTATTACTCAAGTAAGAACAAAATGAAACTAAGAAAGAAACTATGCCTTCACACTTCATTGTCTTCAAGTGAATGTCTTCACACATCATTATCTTCGATGTGAATGTCTTCACGAACCACTGTTGTCTTCAATGTCTTCACACATGTTTAGGGGTCATCTCTGGTAGGTAAACCGAATCAATGAGGGACTTCTACCTGTGTTGTCCTGCAATTCTCACAAACACATTAGTCCCTCAACTACGTTTGTCGTCAATACTCCAAACCAACTAGGGGTGGCACTAGATGCACTTACACATCCCCATTGGGGGCGTCTTCTTCCTTCCCCAATCTCATGCTGTCTTGCAACTTGTCTCTCCCCTCTACATTCTCCATGTCCATGTTTGAGTAATTTTTAGACGGGAATAAAAGTCGAACTCTAGTTTTATTTAAGGTGGATGACTACACCAGATATAAAATTCCATTTTGCATGTTTATGCTAATATTCTTGGTGATGTTGAGTGAGGTGCACCGACATTTTCCAATTTGTATAGAAGGATATTACTATCTGGAGGAAGAGGGAGGCTCTTGAATGGAGGAAGGGACAAGACAAGTAAGAAGGAAGAGGATGCTCCACACCAACGCCCGACACCGGTTGGAGGGCTGATGCCATCTCCATCGGGGTCATCATGTTCTCCTCCTTTACCGACATCATGTTGCTAGTAACTTGTCTCTCCCCTCTATGTTCTTGACCTCCATGTTTGAGTAATTCTCGGTGAGGGTATAAATGATGAACTCTAGTTGTATTTGAGGTGAACGACTATGCCACCTTTTGCATATTTATTTTCATATTCTTCATGATGTTGGGTGAAGTGCACCATACAAACTTTGGCTATTTGGACACAAGGATATTACTATCCAAATGAAGCGGGGATTAGAGGTATTGTGGTGAAAAAAGCTATCTACCTCCTTGAGACCCCACTGAAATCCATGTGATGGTCGGAAGTGGAGGTAAAGATGTGACAGTAATATCCTCCCTTCCTTCTCTGATCATTTGATAGGGCAATAACAGAGACCGTGCATTGGTCGTTTCCACAGGAGACCCTTAATCATATTTGTGATAATCTGCTATGGCAAAAAATGGTGGTGGCGTGTGTGATACATGGCTGATGCATGTATACCGTACTAGGATCTGCCCACTAATAGAAACGACGCGAACTAGCTTAGTTATCTGCAACCTATAACTTTGCATGTGCATATGTTATGTAGATCATACTACTAGTGACAACTTTGAACCCCTGAGAATGCCTCCATTATTCAAACGCCGCATGTTTATTTTTATCTCTTTATTTACCGCTTTTACTTTCTCGTTCGTAGTTAGTTAATTACCCCCTTATCATCATCTGTTAGCAACTTATAGAATAGACTATTTCAGAATACAGTTTGGGTATGGACGTAGCTGCGTCCATAACAATGTTGTTGCGGGATTGGTAGTTGCCTGAGCGTCGCTCCCTGTGGGTTCGGCAAACCTTAGTTATCACGAATTCCAACAGTCAAGTGCACTTGCAGGACATTGTTGGATGGTTGTTGTCCGATGGGAAGGAGATGCATGCTCGAAAGGTGGCCTTTTATATGGTGGTGCTCGATGGTGGCGTTGGTGAAGCCAGCGGTGGCCGAAGGTATCCGTCGTCGTGATCTTCAATGGTGGCCTGGTCTGGCTAGATCACCAAAGAATAGGGCATCGGTGCATAGTTCTGGATGGCGGTGAGCTTGACACCAGGCATGGATCTGTCGTACAATGACATAGGTGATTTATTTCAGCTCTTTTTTCGGGAATCTCCGTGTTTGGTGTGGGAGGCGACCAACGACATTGCCCCAATGTAGGAATAATGTTCTTCCCACCATGTCCACGTTCAGTTCATGTGTTTCTTGCCGGTGGAGGGCGTATGGAGCCGTGCCTCCAACAGGTCTTCCTAGATCTGGTTGGTTTAGGTTTCTGGTGGATCCATCTGGACTGGGTCGGCTTTTGTGGCCTTCAGATTCCCCAAAGGACCATATCCACATTTTCTTCTTTTGGACACAGATATGCTTTGCAGATCATGGTCGAGGGTGTCTCCTAGTATGGACCAATGACTTCCTGACCATTTCTTCTGAAATCTCCTTGGATTGAAAAAGTTTGTTCCGCTAAGGTGGAGGCATAGTGGCGGCATTGAATTATGCTCATGGTGCGCCCGGTTGATGCAGGGAAAAGATGACTTTGGTACACCCAAGATATTGAATGTAATTTTGTCTTTCTGTTTGGGTGAGTTTGCAAGGACATGTGAAACTTAATATATAGTCTTTGGCCTTTTCGCAATAAATAAATAAGAATATTTGCTTAGTCATCCAAGACATTTTTTCTACCAGTTGCAATTCTTACACATGCCATGCTTGTTCGATGAGGAACAGTTTTCCTGGATCTTTAGTTTTTACTCAAATTTAAGAGATTTTTGTGCTAGTGGAAAATGAAATCAAATGGTTGTGAATGCTGTCATTCATCTCCCCATTGATGGCATCAATGTTTTGGTTTCATTTTTCCAACGAGTTCAATTTATTCTGTGAGGAACATGGTATAATCCATGAGAGGACGCCTCCCTATTCTCCCTAGTCAAACATGGTTGCCGAACATAAGAACCGCACTCTAACTGATTTGGTTAACGCCATCTTAGACACAACGGGACTTTCCCAGTAATGGCAGGTAGACTTTGATGACTGCAAGTCATGTCCTAAACAAAGTTCCCATGAAGAATAAAGATTGGACCAAAAGGCTTAAACTCTCCTACTTATGAACTCAGGTTTTTTGGCTAAATTCAACGTGCCAATTACCAAGAAGCGTAAGATTGGACCAAAAACAGTTGATTGTGTTTTCCTGGGATATGCTTTCCATAGCATTGGCTATAGATTTCTAGTGGCAAAATCTGAGGTACTTTACATGAACGTTGGTACAATTCGAGAGTCGAATGATGCGACTTTCTTTGAGGATATTTTTCCTATGAAAGATATGCCTAGCTCATGTAGACAAAGGTCAGAGAAAACTTCTGAATCTTTTGTTTCATGGGAACATTCTAAGTAGAAACACAATGAGATTCGTGATGAGGATAACAATGAAGCTCCTAGAATGGGCAATAGACAAAGGACCGCGAAGTCATTTGATGAAGATTTCATTATGTACCTCATGAATGATACTCCCACTTCTATTTCAGAAGCTTATGCATCTCCTGATACTGAAAACTGGAAAGAAGTTATACGTAGTGAGATGGATTCCATCATGGCTAGCAGGACATGGGAGATCACTGATCGTCCTTATGGGTGTAAATCTGTAGGGTGTAAGTGGGTGTTCAAGAAAAAGCTTAGGCCTGATGGTACAATTGAATGTTCGTCATATCATCGAAGAGGTCATCGACATCGGGGAAGAAGTCGACATTGGGGATGTCGTCATTCGTAGGCACGATGAACAGAAATCCAGCAATCGTGCGAAAGCAGTCCCCAAAAACCTAATCGCCCCTCTCCCGCACCGGATCACAAGAGGCGGAGTTTCAGAAGCCTGCTATTTCTGAAAGAGATAGGCGGCACAATGCTTTAGAATGAGAAAAAGAGTTGTGTCTCTTGCCTGCAGAGGAGCGACCTCTTATATACGCGAGAAGAGGGAAACTGACACCTCATTAGTAGAAGAGAAATGGGTGCAATAAACACCATTAAAAGGACGCACTAAACGCCATTAGGGAGAGAAGAAACGAGTCTGCTCAAAAAAATCCATGAAGTATTCAGTTTCTTCTCCCATTTATGTGTCAATCGTTTCAACTTCCTTCTTGCGTGACAAAACAAAAATAGCGCATACATGTTGCATAGGTCAATTTTCCACACCATCTTATCATGCATGAATGGGCCACATGAGCCTCTAGGATTTACCTTGAATTATTGGAAGAAAACAAGAACTATTATATGGGCTAAGCCCAATAATCCCAACAATCGGCCACAGATCCCGGAGGCGCAAATTTTTTTCCTATGGTTCCAAAACATTGTTTCTATAGCAGTGTTTTGGTGGAGACTTTGTTAAGTTGAACTTCCACCTAGAACTCTGCTACTTGTAAACTGCATTGAGATTTTCTCCAAAGAGGAGGGGTGAAGCAGTACAGTTGAGATAAGTATTTCCCTCAATGAGAATGCAGGTTTATCAATTCAACAGGGGAACCAACAAAACCCTCATGGACAACACCTGCCAGGGGCGAAGACAGTGGGGCGAGCAGGGGCTAGCCCCCCCCAATGGTCGCCCCCCCCCTCAAAGTTTTATGGCTCTGCCAGTCTATTATTTGCGGCCGAAAGACTAATTACCAGGCTTAATTAGTGATTTAATAAGGTGCTGCAACCTGCTACAAGCCCAATATCCCATCAGCTCAGGGCAATCGTGGCCTGCAGTTAGTTTCTTGCAAGATCGTACGTACTCCAGTCCATGTACAATCAATCGGAAAACCTAATCGATCCCTGATCTCTGCGCCTCACTTCCTGCTGTAGCCGCCGCCGCGCATCATCATCCATGGACGAAAGGAGATCAGACCAGCAACACTGCAGGCGAGGATATAGCCCAGTGCTAGCCGCCCGTGTGCTCCCACCGGCTATTATCCCATGCTGGTGTGCTACTAGCCTATCTTCGCATCAAGATCTCTTGGGCCGATCACTGTAATTATTATATAAATGGTCGCATCTCACATCTACAAGCTCCAGTGTATACTGTCTACTGTAGTAACCAAATTTTCTTTGAGAAATTGATAAATCTCACCAACATATGAAACAACTTATTATTACTTTGTGAATTTGATGTGTTTTTCTTTGAATTTCATTATGCTCAAATCTGAAGAGGGAAACAACAAGGATAACTCCTTTTTTGTACAAGCCAATTGATTCAAGGACCAAGAATTATCAATTTGTTCAACCAGTATGGTGGTCGCATCAATAAATTCATCTCCTCGGTAATGTTACATTATATCCCTAACAAATATAATAATGGAACTTTATCTATTTTTATCACTAGATACATTGCCATATGGCTTGACATCTGAGTGGCATTTTAGCTATTTTTACCGCCAGATATATTGGCATACATAAGAGTGATACTATAGGCAACTTGACATATGAGGATTTTCCCGCCCCCCTCATGCTCAAATCCTGGCTCCGCCCCTGGCACCTGCACACACAAAAGAAAAATACTTGCACCCAATGGGGGCAAGAGGATTGTCAATCCACTTGAACTCGTTACTTGCAAGGATCAAATCTTGTATAGGTAGATAGATAAATTGCAAAACAAAATAAAAGTAAATAAATTTCAGCAAGGTATTTTTGGATTTTATAATATGATAAAATTAAGCCTCGGGGCCATACTTTTCACTAGAGGCTTCTCTCTCGAACACATAACATACGATGGGTAAACAAATTACTGTTGGGCAATTGATAGAAAAGCACATAGTTATGACATATTCATAGCAATGATCACACATATAGGCATCACATTCGTGACAAGTAGACCGACTCATGCCTGCATCTACTACTATTACTTCACCAATCAACCGCTATCGAGCATGCATCTATGGTATTAAGGGTATTAAGTTCATGACAAATAGAGTAATGCTTTAAGCAAGATGACATGATGTAGACAAAGTGAACCCAATAAATATGGACAAAACCCTGTCATTTTATCCTTAGTAGAAAAGATACAATACGTGCCTAGCTACCCCTTCTGTCACGAGGTGAGGACACTACAAGATTGAACCCACAACAAAGCACCTCTCCCACTGAAGATAAATCAGTCTAGTTGGCCAAACCAAACGGATAGATCAGAGAGAAATACAAAGCTATCATAATCATGCATAATAAAGTTAAGAAAAGACTCATTTACCTCCAATCAATATACTGATCATAAACCAACAATTAATCAGATCCAAACAAACACACTGCACAAAAAATTACATCGAATATAACTCCAAGAAGATTGAAGAGAACATTCTATTGAAGATCAAAGAGAGAGAGAGAGAGAGAGAGAGAGAGAGAGAGAGAGAGAGAGGAAGCCATCTAGCTACTGGCTATCGACCCGTAGGTTTATGAGGAAGCCATCATCATAAGGCAACAAGGATGATGTAGAAGCCCTCTGTGATCGATCCCCGGCCCCCTCTGACAGAGCCTCGGAAAAGGCCTCCAGATGGGATAGTGGAAGAACAGAAGCTTGCAGCGGTGGAACAAATGTTTCGGGTGGCTCTCCGAGGTTTCCCAATAATTGAGAATTTATATAAGTGGAATTAGGTCAAACAGAGTCACATGGGGCCCATAAGGTAACAGGGCACACCCTTTTGCCTTGTCGTTGCTAGTTCTTGAGCTTGTGTTGGTTTTTCCCTTGAAGAGGAAAGGGTGATGCAGCAAAATAGAGAAAAGTATTCCCTCAGTTTGAGAACCAAGGTATCAATCTAGTACGAGGTACAAGCAAGTCTCCAATGTATGCACCTGCACAAACAGTTAAACACTTGCACCCAATGCGATAAAGGGGTTGTCAATCTCTTCACGGTCACTTACAAGGATGAGATATGATAGATATAAAAGATTACTAAAACATAAAAGAAAATAAAAGAAAATAAAACTCAAGGTATTTTTTTGGTTTTTGGTTTATAGATCTGAAAATATATGATGGAAAATAGACTCAGGGTCCATAGGGTTCACTAGAGGCTTCTCTCCTAAAGAAAGCATATGGTGGGTAAACAAATTACTGTTGAGCAATTGATAGAAAACCACAAAGTTATAATGATATCTAAGGCAATGAACATGAAGATAGGCATCATGTCCGTGATAAGTAGACCGACTCCTACCTGCATCTACTACTATTACTCTACACATCGACCACTATCCAGCATGCATATAGAGTATTAAGTTCATAAGAACGGAGTAACTCTTTAAGTAAGATGACATGATGTAGAGGGATAAACTCAAGCACTATGATGTAAACCCCATCTTTTTATCCTTAATTGCAACAACACAATACGTGCCTCGCTATCCATACTATGTCACTGGGTGAGGACACCGCAAGATTGAACCCAAAACTAAGCACCTCTCCCATTGCAAGAAAAACCAATCTAGTTAGCCAACAAAATCGATAATCCAAAGAGAAATACAACAATATCAAATCATGCATATAAGAATTCAGAGGCGTCATGGGAAACCACGGCCAACTATGGGACCAAGACGTCCCCTTGCTAGTTTGGTAGGGGAGTCGCGTTGCACAAAGAGCAGACCAACACAAGGTAGCACGGCAGGGATCGCACAGGCTGTTTTACCCAGGTTCGGGCCGCCGTGAGGCTAAAAACCCTACTCCTGCTTTGGTGGATTGATGGGGAAAGGTGGTGGTGGTGTGTAGTACACTTGCCCGACAAGGGCTGCCTAGGGACAGCAGCGACTACGCGTGTATGGGGGTGTGAGTGGTCTAAAGTTCAAACCTCTTGAATCGTTGCCATGGGCCTCCTTTTGTAGATAAAGGGGCTACCACAGTGGCAAATTAGTCATTAGACACTGATATGATAGCAAATAGTGCTATCATCCCTAACTCTTCAGGATGACAACATGCATTTAATGCACAACTTAGTGTCACATCGTTGGTCGCCCGGCAAGGCCTGCCGGGCTAATTCGCCAGCTCCACACCTGCTCTCTTGACACATCACTGGACGAGTGTCATCTATGGGTTCACTTGGTAGGAAGTGGCCGCCATGTGGCGAATGGCTGCCACTTTATCATCCCGCGTCTTGACACCGCACTGATCGATGACGTCGATCGTGGTGGAGTAGTTGGTGAGGTGATTTGGTCTCTGTGACCCCCGGCAGGCCCTGCCGGGGCATCCGGGTCCTCTTCTTTCAGTGGTGGCGTTGCCCCTTGCCGGGCTCGCCTGCCCGGCAAGGGAGGCTTCTTTCTTGATAATATCCGGCTCCTTTGTCTTAGTCTTGGTTCCTTCGGATCTGCTAGTTTGGTTCTTCAAGTCTCTTAGTCTCTTGCTCTGGTGCTTCAATCTTGATCTTCTCCCTGTGCACAGTCAGGTGAATAGGCCCTAGGTCTGTTGCACCGACAGAAGCCCTCGGGCCTGCCCCAAACATACTGCCGAGCATAGTCGGGGTAGGGCCTAACAAGTGCACATGCAACACTATTGAAGAGGCTGGTCTCTTGAGATCTTCTTTGTTTCTTCATTAGTCTTGATTCCGGGCCGGTTTCCGGTTTCCTCGCACATCGTGTGCGACGTTACGAAAAAGGTCTGGATCGTGGCCTGCATGGCACTCCCGCCCCACGATCATGGGGCGGAAACGGCCATCCCACTTGCCTTTGTGCTTCCGGCCCATCCGCCACGTGTCTTCCATGCCTCAGGAAGGGTAGGTGGTGGACGTGGAGGGCGCAGGTGCGAGTGCCGCGACGGGAAATCAGGCGTCGCTGGTTGGAGTAGCGGGTTAGTCCTGATTCCCCATTTCTCCAAGGGCCGTATTGGATGAGCAGGGCGGCCGCCCTTGGGGAGAGGGACCAAACCCCGGCTCTGCCCTTCTATAAAAGGGAATAGAGAGGGTGCTTTTTCATACGCACCTCTTTCTTCTTCTTCCCTCACAGTCCTCTTCCGTGTGTCATGGTGAGAGGGCAAGGGCGCGCTAGTACTCTAGCGGAAGCGACCAGGGCCTCCACTCGACAGTGCATTCCTTCTTCTCCAGAGGTCGCAGTGGCGGAGCCCGCTGTGAGAGGAGGAGGGAGGGGACGAGGTCGAGGTCGCCGTAGTGCTCGAGGAAGGGGAGGATGGGGCGGAGCTCAGGTTGCATCTTTGCCGGCGTCTCCCACCCTGATGGAAGGCCATGCCGGAGATCAGCCCCGAGAGTTCTTCGTTAGGCTTTATAAGCCTCTGTGTGACCATCTTAGTTTCCCTACCCCGTTCGCTCGGGAAATGGAGCTCGATCCGCCGCATGCTCTGAGGTTGCACATGAGGGGCTGTAGGAACGGCGGCATGTGGGTTGACGTCGACTTCCGTGCTCCTCATGTCATGTACCTCCGTCGTGGTTGGAAGACCTTCGCCCATGCCCATAGCTTGACGGAGGGGCACGCTCTCCAAATCAAGTTAATGGAGAGCGGCCTACTCTCCTTCAAGGTCTTCGGGCGCTCGGGAATTCGCTTAGGGTGCTACATGGAGAACTCCACCAACGACGAAAGCTCCTCCTTGAGAGACAGCTACAAGGAGGACTGTGACAACGATGATGACGGAAGCGGGTGGGAGGGCGACGACTCCGACTCTGACTGATCGCCGCCCGCACCATCTTCATCAGGCGGCAGCACCATCATCTGCATCCGCATCTCCTCCCCGGCAACGTGATTTTCCAGGGAGTTGGATGCAGAGGTGGGGATGGTGCCCCGGGCTCCTCCAGCAGTCTTCGAGCTGGACCCCGGCAGGTTTCCTCTCGGCTGCAGCTCCATTCGCCATGCCGTGCCCTGCTGGCGGTGGTTGACGGGTCGCCTCCACTGTGCTCTCCATTGACGCGTTCCCTAGCGCTCCCCCTTGTCCTTCTAGCCTTCACCTACTGTGCCTGGAAGGAGAGGGACAAGAAAGAGGATTACAGGGCACTTATCTTTTTTCAATCTTAAATCTATAGGCACTTGCCAAATTTTAATTCAAATAATGTAACTCCTCAAGTCCATGTTTGTATTCTGTAATGCTTGTAATTGTGTCAGCATGTTAATGAAAAAGATGAACCTTTCGGAGAACTAGTGCATGTGTACGTCCATGTAGAGGTGAGATGCCTCTTTAATGTAAATAAATGAGTTTGTCCTGGCAGCCTATCATGTCGGCCCTCTTTTTGTTTGTCGGAGAACCTTAACTGCCGGGTTACAGACAGGAGGACCAGCCCCCCGCCAACCTCCTTTTATCTAAGGCAACTACGACCACCCTGACTGAAGCACCGTTCAGGCCAGGAGTGGGAGCACCTAAGTCTAGAAGGAGCGACGAAGCTTTCAAATGCGTAAGTTATAGCTTACAGAACACGAATGGACAAGAGGTCGAACTTATCTATTTGTCTTGCCGGGGTCGCAGTGTCGGGCAATCTTCTCATTCCTTTGTCGAAGCCAAGTCCATAGTGAGAACCTGTAACTTCATGCAGATGAGAATGAATGCAGGATGCGATCCTATCTATATGCATATGCAGATGCTCACGAAAATGCTTATGCAATAATCTGAAATGCCCATGCATGCATGCATGCAATCTAGGTTTCCCACCCCCCTACAGCGCTTCTTTGTTTTCTCTTGCACGGGGTCATCGCCCCAGCTTTGTACAAGGGTTTTACATGCAACTGAGGCAAGGCCTGTACAAATGGGTGGCTATCGGGCGAGGCCCGGTAGCCTCGTGCCTTACGGGTAGAACTTGCGGAGATGCTCAATATTCCATGAGTTTTGCAACAGAGTGCCATCTCCGATCTCCATACGGACTTCGCCAGGTCTGGTGACTCATACTACCCGGTAAGGGCCTTCCCACTTTGGTGACAACTTGTGTGTACCCTTGGCGGACTGAACGCGCCTAAGGACAAGGTCACCTTCCTCAAAACAACGGGCATGAACCCTATGGCTATGATAGCGATGCAGGGCTTGCTGATAGCGTGCAACATGCGTAGCAGCCCAGAGACGGTTCTTCTCGAGTAGCATAGCATCGTCATTCCGGTGCTGATCTTGCACGATTTCTTCGTAAGCAAGTACTCGAGGCGACCCATAAATGAGTTCTATGGGGATAACTGCTTCTGCCCCGTAGACCAGGGAGAAGGGAGTCTGCCTGAGAGCTCAGTTTGGTGTCGTTCTGAGGGACCAGAGAACTACCGGTAGCTCCTTGATCCACCGCCTGCCGTGCTTCTGCAGTGTATCAAAGGTTCTTATCTTGAGTCTGCATAGCACTTCAGCATTCGCCCTCTCAGCTTGTCCATTTCTTCGGGGGTGTGCCATAGAGGCGAATGAGATCTTGCATCCGAGAGCATGAACATATTACATGAAGGCGCGACTCGTGAACTAGGTGCCGTTGTCAGTGATGATCCTTGCTGGAACTCCAAAATGACACACCAGATCTTTCAAGAACTTGATAGATGACTGAGCAGTCATCTCTCTCACGGCAGTCACTTCTGGCCACCTTGTAAACTTGTCGATGGCAACGAACAAGAATTCAATGCCCCCGATTGCTCGGTGGAAGGGGCCGAGGATATCGAGCCCCAAGACCGAAAATGGCCATGATAGATGGATTGTCTGAAGCGCTTAGGCAGGCAGGTGGGTTTTGTTGGAATGGAACTGACAGGCTTCACACTTAGTGACTATCTCGACTACATCTTGGAGGGCTATGGGCCAATAGAATCCTTGCCGGAATGATTTCCCAACTAATGCCCTTGATCCAATGTGGGAGCTGCACATTCCTTTGTGTATCTCAGCCGGCAGTTCCTTTCCTTCTTCCCGACAGACACACTTCAATTTTCACACCGTTGGGCCTCCTTCTGCACAGAGTGTCATTGACAAACTGATACATACTGGCCCTCCGGGCTACTCTTTCAGCTTCGTCTTGATCACCGGGAAGATCTCCGGTTTGGAGGAAGCGGACAATGTGCCTTGCCCAAGTTGGAGCCTGTGGCTCGGCAACGAGGACTAGCGGCACCTCCTCTACTATGGGAGCACTAACCTTTTGCGCGGGTTCCATGGACCCAGCAGGGAGGGGGTGGTCCGGCAGGCTGCGAGGAGTTGTTTCTGATAGGGTCTTTGCCGAGAGCGGACGGCTCTACCGGGAGAGGCTTTCCGGTGTCCAACTTTATCCTCTTCCGGGCCATTGTTGTTGGGGATACGGAGGGCTGAGTAAGACGGAGAACAAAAGTCCCTGGCTCCACAAGAAGCTTCTGCGCAACACACTTTGACAGATGATCAGCTATGCTGTTTTACGCACGGGGTACATGCTCTTTTTGCAATCCGTCAAAGTGCTCCTCCAATCTTCTGACTTCCTCGACATATGCCTCCATTAATTGACTTTGATAATCCTTGTTAACTTGCCTCACCACCAACTGTGAGTCTCCTCAAATGATCAGCTTCTTAACTCCCAATTCTGCTGCAATACTAAGCCCGACAAGGAGCCCTTCATACTCTGTTGTATTGTTGGTAGCCTCTTCCCGTGCAAAACACATCTAGATGACGTACTTCAAGTGCTCCCTGGAGGGGGCAAAAGGAAGCATGCCAGCCCCCGCACCTTGCAGGGAAAAGGCACCATCAAAATACATAATCCATTCTTGGGGCGATTCTTTGCCGGGGGCAACTGTCTCGGTCACTTCCTCATCAGGGGTTGGCGTCCATTCTGCAATAAACTCTGCCAACGCCCTGCTCTGGACAGTTGATGTGCTCTCAAACCTTAAACCAAAGCTGGATAACTCCAAAGCCCACTCCACTATTCTGCCGGTAGCCTCTTGGTTTCGGAGTATCCGTTGCAATGGGAAACGAGTAACAACAGTGATCTCATGGGCTTGGAAGTAGTGGCGCGGTTTCCTTGAGGCCATGATAAGGCCAAAGATAAACTTTTGCACACCAGAGTACCTCGATCTAGCCCCCTGTAACAAGGAGATGACGAAGTACACTGGGCGATGCACCACTTTCTTCCTTGCCGCGTCCTTGGGGTTGTCATTGTTATCGTGCTTGCTACTATTCCGATCCTCATCTGGCCCTGTCGGCCTATGCTCACTCTCTTTCTCATCCACTTCTCGTTGTGCTACCAAGGCTGCACTGACCACTTGATTTGTTGCCGCCAAGTATAACAATAACAGCTCCTGAGGCTTGGGTGTAACCAGGGAAGGCACAGAGGATAGGTACGTCTTCAGCTCTTGCAAAGTTGCATCCGCTTCAGGGGTCCACTTCATTTCACCTTCCTTCTTCAAAATCCTGAAGAACGGCAGGGCAGGCTCGACAAACTTGGAGATGAATCTTCTTACCGCGGCAACGCATCCCGTCAGGCGCCTCACATCTTTGACCATCCTTGGCACTTGGATCTGTTCGATGGCCTTGATCTTGTCGGGGTTGACTTTGATCCCCCTGTGGGACACAAAGTATCCAAGCAGCTTGCCGGAGGGGATGCTAAACACACATTTCTCCGGGTTTACCTTCAGGTTGATCTTGCACAGATTTGCAAACGTCTCCTCCAAATCCTGAATGAGAGTTGCTCTGTCCTTCGTTTTGACCACAATGTCATCCATATAAGCCTCAATGTTTCTGTGCAGCTGAGGTTCAAAGCCAATCCGGACTACCCTTGCAAAGGTGGACCCGTCACTCTTTAATCCGAATGGCATGCGGAAGAAGCAATACATACCACATGGAGTGATGAATGATGTCTTCTCCTCGTCCTCCTTTGACATGAAGATCTGGTGGTACCCAGAATAGGCGTCCAAAAAAGAGAGCAAATCACAACCTGAAGTGGAATCCACTATCTGATCAATACGCGGCAAGGGGAACGGGTCCTTTGGGCAAGCCTCATTGAGGTATGTGAAGACAATGCACAACCTCCATTTCCCGTTCGCCTTTCGGACCACCACTGGGTTTGCTAGCCAAGTGGGATGTAGCACTCCTCTGACCAACCCAGCTGCTTCAAGCTTCTTGATCTCTTCTACAATAAACTGCTGCCTATCCAAGGCCTGCTTCCAGACTTTTTGCTTAACAGGTCTGGTGTGTGGGTAGACATCAAGGTGGTGCTCGATTACCTCCCTGGGAATACCAGGGATATTAGATGGTTTTCAAGCAAACACATCAATATTCTCCCGCAGGAAGGCATGAGCGTGCTTTCCTATTTGTCATCGAGGGTGGCGTGGATGGTGAAAGTACCATAAACGCCAGCCAGCCCTGCCGGGACCTTTTTCACTTGCAGAGCAGCAACCTTGGATCTCTTGCTGTTGGAACACTCCGGCATGTCGCCAACGGGTGCCGTGCACTCGGAGGGGGCACGCTTCCCGGGCTCTATGCTAGAGGTCCTACAATCCCGTTTCTTCCCTTTGCTCTCCTTGGTGGGAACCGCTGCCATCACTGCCTCTTTTGCGACCGCGTCCCTGTACATCTTGTCCACACAAATGATGGCATCTTTCTCATCCGACGGGATGGTGAGGACTCCCTGTGGCCCAGACATCTTCAGGGTATTGTAGGCATAGTGGGATGACGCCATGAACTTAGCCAAGGCCAGGCGTCCAAGGATCCCATTGTACAGCAGGGGGAGATCAACTACATCAAACACAATCTTCTCAGTCTGGTAGTTAAGTTCTCCCCCAAATATTACTGGCAATGTAATCTTCCCTTCAGGATGACTCCTGCAGGGGTTGACTCCTTGAAACGTGCATGTAACCTATAGCTCTTCTTCTGCTCTCTGAAGCTTGCTGATAATTGCCGAGGAAATGAAATTCAGTCTGGCCCCACCATCCACCAACATCTTTGTGACCTTGAGGTTGCGAATTGTTGGAGATACCAACAAAGGCAGGCATCCTACCATAGTGGTGCGGCTAGGATTGTCCTCCTCGTCGAAGATGATGGGTGTACGAGACCATTTGAGCGGCTTTCGGGCCTCCGGCGCTGGTTCCACGGCATTGACTTCCCATGCCCACCGCTTGAGTTGGCGATGGGAGGTGTGCAAAGATGCACCCCCGTCAACACAGAGGGCATCCGTGGCCTTCTGAAACTCTTGCTTACTGGTTTCCTCTTCATCCCCTTTATCACTCTCATCATCACAGACTTCTTTCTCCTGGCCCCTGGCGGGTTTTCCTTTGTTCCAAAAGGGCTTGCTGGGGCGATTCGCTCCATTGCCTCGGCCCTTACCGCTAGTGAAATTCTGACCCTTTTCCTTATCATGCTTCTCATATTCGCTCTCTGTCTCTTGACCAACAGCTCAACCTGATAGCACTCCTGGAGGTCGTGGCCCTTGGTCCGGTGGATCTTGCAGTATGGGCCATCGCCCTTCCCGGCCTTCTCGGCAGCTGCCGCTTCCCGGCAATCGGTGCACACAGAGCCTCCTTGCCGAGGGCCTCAGTCTTGGCAATTTTGCCGGTACCAGGGGTGCCTGACCTTTCAACAGTCAATACCGCTTTATCCTTTCGCTTCTTACTGCGCTTCTTAGCCTTCTTCTGACTGGTGGACTCATAATCATCGTCTAAATCAACATCAATGCAATCTTCCTCTCCAGGCAACTTCCTCCCTTCTTCTATCTGGGCACACTTATCCACTAAGGTGAATAGCTCCTTCACAGTCTTGGGCAACTGCACGTTCATCTTGGCACGGATTCGGCAGTTGTGCACATTGGATTGGAAGGCAGCTATCACGGCTGCCGGATGGATATAGGGAATATTCCTATGAACTTTACTGAACCTCTATAAATACTTACAGAGGGTTTCTCCTTCCTTCTATTGGAGAAGCTGTAGATCGCCGGGGCGGCCCAGCTCCTGGTGGCCACCGGTGAAAGCGCCGATGAACTTGTGGCACATGTCTGCCCATGACGAAATGGAGTTCTCCGGCAGGTGCATCAGCCAAGACCTCATGTGAGATTTGAGTGCCAACGGCAAGTAGTTGGCGAACACCTTCTCATCTCTCCCCCCAGCAACTTGAACAATGATGATGTAGATGGTCAGGAACTCTGCCGGGTTTAGCCTCCAATCGTACTTCTTGGGTATCGCTGGCTTGAACGTGTGAACGGACGGCGAACAGACTTGCCACAGGTCATGGGTGAAGGCAGGGCAGCCAACCTTGAAGGGCAGGAGCCCGTCAGCACCAAGAGTGGGCTCGTCGATGTCGGGGCCGCCGCGCCCGCCGGCTCGGAGGATGTTGCCGTGGCGCTGCTGGACGATGCACATGTCTCCTCCTCGCCTATCTTCTGGGGCTCGCCGTTGGCCTGGACATGCTTGAGGATCATAAGAGGCTATTGAGGCATCAACAAGGTCTTGATTTGGTCGCGCCCGCGCCAGCTGCCATGGTGGGGACTGTGCCGTGGGGACGTCCCCCTCCATGCGGGCAGCGACATGGGATGTTGCCGTGGGTTGGGGAGGTCACAGCGGGGCAGCTTGTCGTGAGCCCTCAGCTTTGGCAAAACCGAGCAAACTCTGAATGGTGGCACGCCATTCGTCCATCTGCTCGGCTGCTGGTGGAAACTTCAGCAGCAGCTGAGCCTCCGGCATGGCCTCCGAGGTGGTGCTTGGCATAGACGATGATGAATTCGATTGCGCCGTCGCTCGGCTCCTGGTGGAGCCGGTAGAGGCAGCGCTACGCCCCTGCTGTAGTGGTGCAACCACCTACATGGCAGGGTGGAGAGGCGGAGGCTCCTGAGGGCCATCAGCTCTGTTGGGCGCATCATCTCGGTCGACCCGCCTTGGGAAGAGCGCGCGCGCAGCAGTCGTGCCTGTGACGAAGATGGCTGTAGGGCGATGGCTCGCCCTAGAGCGAGCGCCATCGCTGTGGCTGAGCCTGTCGAGGTGTTGCTCATGTCGTTCTCCTTCTTCATCTTCTGCTCCCGCGTCATTCGTGAGGGGGATGGTGGCGGTGCCGCCTGCTCTGGCCACATCCCCTACAGCGTTCACCCCCTCATGCATCTCTGCGTCCTCCGCGGCATTAGGGGCCATGGGCGGCGGAGCCTTCGAGGTGGATGGATGAGCTGAAGGACCTGGTTTCTTCTTGGGTGCCATGGTCGATGGTGCCATCGAAGATGGCGATGAAGATGACGCGCTGCTTACGTCTTTAGGTTCACGCAAGCGATCCCCCTACCTGGCGCGCCAAAGATGTCGCGGGAAACCACGACCACCTATGGGATGAGGACGGCCCCTTGCTGGTTCGGCATGCGGGAGTCGCGTTGCACAAAGAGCAGATCAACGCAAGGCAACACGGAAGGGATCGCACAGGCAGTTTTACCCAGGTTTGGGCCGCCGTGAGGCGTAAAACCCTACTCCTGATTTGGTGGATTGACGGGGAAAGGTGGTGGTGGTGCGTAGGCCACTTGCCCGGCAAGGTTTGCCTCGGGACAACAGCGACTATGCGCGTATGGGGGTGTGAGTGGTCTAAACTTCCAACCTCTCAAATCATTGCCATGGGCCTCCTTTTATGAATAAATGGGCTACCACAATGGCAAATTAGTCATCAGAAACTGATATGATAGCAAATAGTGCTATCATAGCTAACTCTACAGGTTGACAGCATGCATTTAATGCCCTGCTTAGTGTCACATCATTGGTCGCCCGGCAAGGCCTGCCGGGCTAATTCGCCAGCTCCACACCTGCTCGCTTGACACGTCACTGGACGAGTGTCATCTGTGGGTTCACTTGGTAGGAAGTGGCCGCCATGTGGCGAATGGCTGCCACTTAATCATCCCGCGTCTTGACACCACACTGATTGACGACGTGGGTCGTGGTGGAGTAGTTGGTGAGGTGATTTGGTCTCCGTGACCCCCGGCAGGCCCTGCCAGGGTGCCTGGGTCCTCTTCTTACGGTGGTGGCCTCGCCCCTTGCCGGGCTCGCCTACCCGGCAAGGGAGTCTTCTTTCTTGATAATATTTGGCTCCTTTGTCTTAGTCTTGGTTCCTTCGGATGTGCTAGTTGGTTCTTCGAGTCTCTTGGTCTCTTGCTCTGGTGCTTCAATCTTGGTCTTGTGCCTGTGCACAGTCAGGTGAATATGCTCTGGGTCTGTTGCACCGACGAGAGGATACTCAAATAATATTCATGGATAATCTGACCATAAATCCACAATTCATCGGATCTCAAGAAACACACTGCAAAAAAGTATTACATTGGATGAAACTCTAAGAACATCGAGGAGAACTTTATATTGAAGATCAAAGAGAGGGAGAAGAAGACATCTAGCTACTAGCTATGGACCTGCATGTCTATGGTAAACTACTCACGCATCATCGGTAGGGCGATAGGGTTGATGTAGAGGTCCTCCGTGTTGAATTCCCCTCTGGCAGATCATCAGAAAAGGTCCCAACATGGGATCTCACGAGGTCAGAGGCTTCTGGCGGCGGAAAAGTATTTTGGTGGAAGATTCTAGTGGTTTGGGAATATTTGTGAATTTATAGAGCAAGAATTAGGGTTAGGAGACCTCCGAGGGGCCACAAGTCCTATGGAAGCTCCTGGGGCCCTCTCCAAGTCCTACGGGTGTCTTCTGGTCCAAGAAAAATCATCGCAAAAGTTTTATTCCGTTTGGAATCCGTTTGATATTCCTTTCTGAAAAAGCCAAAAACAAGGAAAAAATAGCAACTGGCACTGGGCACTAGGTCAATAGGTTAGTCCCAAAAAACGATATAAAATAGTATATTAATGCATATAAAACATCCAAAACAGATAATGTAATAGCATGGAACAATAAAATATTATAGATACGTTGGAGACGTATCAAGCATCCCCAAGCTTAATTCATGCTCATCCTCGAGTAGGTAAATGATAAAAACATAATTCTTGATGTGGAATGCTACCTAACATATTTATCAATGAAATCTTATTTACCATGGAATGGATGTTCAGATTCATGAGATTCAAAACAAAAGTTTAATATTGACAAAAAAATAATACTTCAACCATACTAATAAAGCAATCATGTCTTCTAAGAATAACAAGGCCAAAGAAAGTTATCCCCACAAAATCATATGATCTAGCTATGATCCGTCTTCATCACACAAAGTATTTCATCATGCACAACCCCGGCGTTAGCCAAGTAATTGTTTCATACTTTTATTGTCGGCGTTCTGGGGACGGGGGTGTCGGTGTCAAAACTGGCAGATCTCGGGTAGGGGGTCCCAAACTGTGCGTCTAAGGCTAATGGTAACAGGAGGCAGGGGACATGATGTTTTACCCAGGTTCGGGCCCTCTCGATGGAGGTAATACCCTACTTCCTTCTTGATTGATCTTGATGATATGAGTATTACAAGAGTTGACCTACCACGAGATCGTAGAGGCTAAACCCTAGAAGCAAGCCTATGTTTATGATTGTTGTTGTCCTACGGACTAAACCCTCTGGTTTATATGGACACCGAAGGGTGCTAGGGTTACACAGAGTCGGTTACAGAGAAGGAAATCTACATATCCTAATATCCAAGCTTGCCTTCCACGCAAAGGAGAGTCCCATCCGAACACGGAATGAAGTCTTCAATCTTGTATCTTCATAGTCCAACAGTCCGGCCAAAGTATACAGTCCGGCTGTTCGAGGTCCCTTTAATCTAGGACTCCCTCAGTAGCCCATGAACCAGGCTTCAATGATGATGAGTCCGGTGCGCAGATTGTCTTCGGCATTGCAAGGCGGGTTCCCTCTCCGAATACTCTGTAGAAGATTTAGAACACAAGGATCGTGTCCGGCTCTGCAAGATAGATTCCACATTCCACTGCAGAGAGTATAATATTCCACAAATCTAATCTGCTGACAGCTTTTTATAGCATGACATCAGGCCACGGTCCGGTCATTATTCGAACCGTTTTTCACAACCAGCTACCGCATGTAATGCGAGGCGGTTTCCTTGACACGTCTTGTCGAAGCAGAGATCGTGTCCCCTTATCACGGGATTCTCATCAATACGGGTATGGGTAACCCAACCACGCCATTAATCGTGGCGCTTGGGAAATAAGCGATTTTAATGGGCAAGTGGGGAGGGGCACAGTTTCCACCAACTTTATAAAGAGATAAAGATTCTCCTCTTTCACCCACGCCTCCTTCCTTCTTCGCTCATCCATTCTTGCACGCTCGAGCTCCAGCGCCCCAGTTCTCAACTTCTCCGCACAGCCAAACATGTCCGGAGCGGGAGGCAAGTGGATGGACTCCTCCGTCAAGGAGGAGGACATTACGAAGCTCCGGGCGGCCGGATACTTGGCCGCAGACATCGCGCACCGGCTCCCAGACGCTGGGCAGATCATTCCGACACCGTTACCCCACGAGAGGGTTGTGTTCCTCGCCCACTTCGTCCGTGGACTCGGATTCCCCCTCCACCCATTTGTCCGCGGGCTCATGTTCTATTATGGGCTAGATTTTCATGATCTGGCCCCTAATTTCATCCTCAATATCTCGACGTTTATCGTCGTGTGCGAGACTTTTCTCCGCATCAGGCCGCCCCACTTCGGCCTATGGCTAAAGATCTTCAATGTGAAGCCGAAGATAGTGGTTGGTCAGTAGGCAGAGTGTGGAGGCGCCATGGTGGGCAAGATGCCCAGCGTCACCTGGCTCGAAGGCTCCTTCGTGGGGACCGTGAAGGGGTGGCAATCGGGGTGGTTCTACATCACCAAGCCACGCGACGCCAACTGGGCGGCGGCCCTCGAATTCTGATCCAGCATCCCCGTGCGGCTCACCTCCTGGAAGAAGAAGGGCCTAACCTGGGGCGCGTCCGCGGAGCTGACCGGACTCCAGAACTGCGTCAAAAACATGACCACCAAGAAGATCAAGCTTGTCAACGTGGTCCAGGTCATGCTATTTCGCCGGATTCTCCCTTGTCAAAGACGGGCATTCAACCTGTGGGAGTTCGACGTGGCCCAACACCAGACACTGCAAGAGCTTTTCGACACGACGCACAAAGACGTATGGAAGGTGTTGTTCAAGGCCAGCGAAGTTCCTCCTCCCACCATCGAGGACTGCGGACTCAGTGCCAAGCGCCACGCCAATGCGGTAAGCATTCTACATTTTGCAAGATGTACCTTTCCTCAGTATGTTCGTGGGAGGAACTTAAGCCATTGTACTGATCTAACAGGATTATGTGGCGACGGCGGAGCGGATCGACTGTTGGCTCAGTTGCCTAAAGATCCAGCAACCGCTCTCCTGACAAAGATGCTGGTTTCGGCGCCCTATGAGGTGCCGGAGAAGAAGGCCAAGAAGAAGGCCACAGGGACCAGGAAAAGTCTCCGGCACAAGGTGGTGTCCGACTCATCGTCTGAAGACACCGAGGCCCACTCCTCCAACGACAATGAGGAGGAGGAAGAGGAAAACTGAGGGAGTCCTGGAATAGGGGGTGTCCGGACAGCCGGACTATCATTATCCGCCGGACTCCAAGACTACGAAGATACAAGATTGAAGACTCCGGCTCGTGTCCGGATGGTACTTTCCTTGGCGTGGAAGGCAAGCTTGGTGATACGGATATGTAGATCTCCTACCATTGTAACCGACTCTGTGTAACCCTAGCCCTCTCCGGTGTCTATATAAACCGGAGGGTTTAGTCCATAGGACAACATACATTACAACAATCATACCATAGGCTAGCTTCTAGGGTTTAGCCTCCTTGATCTCGTGGTAGATATACTCTTGTACTACCCATATAATCAATATTAATCAAGCAGGACATAGCGTTTTACCTCCATCGAGAGGGCCCGAACCTGGGTAAAAACATCGTGTCCCTCGTCTCCTGTTACCATCCGCCTAGACGCACAGTTCGGGACCCCCTACCCGAGATCCGCCGGTTTTGACACCGACATTGGTGCTTTCATTGAGAGTTCCTCTGTGTCGTCACCGATAGGCTTGATGGCATCTTCAACCTACAACGCTGTCCAGGGTGAGACTTTTCTCCCCGGACAGATCTTCGTATTCGGCGGCTTCGCCCTGCGGGCCAATTCACTTGGCCATCTGGAGCAGATCGAAAGCTACGCCCCTGGCCGTCAGGTCAGATTTGGAAGCTTAAACTTCACGACCGACGTCCGCGGAGACTTGATCTTCGACGGACTCGAGCCACAGCCAAGCTCGCCGCACTGTGACGACGGGCATGATTTAGCTCTGCCACCGAACAGTGCCTTGGTGGCCGCACACGGATCCGCTTCGGCCATTAGCCCGGAGCCCATCGCCCAGATCGAGGGTCGGTGGATAGGCGCCGCCCTGGGGGCTTCAACATCCACGGCGATGGAGCCGAACACTAATTTTGTCCCCTGCGAAACTCGTGATTCCGAGGCGCCGGACTCCTCGCCGGACTCCGAACCTCCCGCGCCCCTACCAATCGATCCGGATTGGGCGCGGTTATGGAATTCACCACCGCGGACATCTTCCAATGCTCGCCTTTCGGCGATATCTTGAATTCACTAAAGCATCTCTCGTTATCAGGAGAGTCCTGGCCGGATTATGGCCAGGATGGTTGGGATACGGACGACGAAGAAATTCAGAGCCCACCCACCACCCACTTTGTCGCCACTGTCGACGATCTAACCGACATGCTAGACTACGACTCCGAAGACATCGACACTATGGACGACGATGCCGGAGACAAACAGGAACCAGCGCCCACAGGGCACTGGAAGGCCACCTCGTCATATGACGTATACATGGTGGATACCCCAAAAGATGGGGACGGCGAAGAAACAGTGGAGGCAGATCCCTTAAAGAAACAGCCCAAGCGCCGGCGTCAGCGGCGCCACTCTAAATCTCGCCACAGCAAGAATGGAGATTCCGGCACAGGAGATAATAATACTCCAGAAAGTGCCGAAGACAATCCCCTCCAGCAAAACTCAGCGCAGGAGGATGCAGAAGCATGCCCTCATGAGGGGGCGGCAGACGAAGAGGTTGAGGATCATAATTATATGCCTCCCTCCGAAGACGAAGCAAGCCTCAACGATGACGAATTCGTCGTACCCGAGGATCCCGTCGAACAAGAGCGCTTCAAGCGCAGGCTTATCGCCACAGCAAACAGCCTAAAGAAAAAGCAGCAGCAGCTTCAAGCTGATCAGGACCTGCTGGCCGATCGATGGACCGAGGTCCTCGCGGCCGAAGAGCATAAACTCGAACGTCCCTCCAAAAGTTACCCAAAACGCAAGCTGCTCCCCCGATTAGAGGAGGAAGCATACGTACCTCCATCACCAGCGCACGATATGGCTGACCGACCACCCCGTGGTCGTGACAGAGAGGCATCCAGGCCCCCAACCAAGACCATACCCCGGCATCGCTCCAAAAGTACGAAGCCAAGAGGGAACGTGCTGGACTTGTGAGACATATTGGAGGACAAAGCAAGGCAATCCAGATCCATCTATGGATCACGTGGGCGCCCTACGACCCACGACGAATACCATCGTGCCGGATACAATAACCCCGGCAGGGCCGAACACAGCAGACAGCGCTCTCTCGAGCTGCGTCGCGATATTGCTCAATACAGGGGCGCCGCACACCCGTTATGCTTCACTGACGAAGTAATGGATCATAAGATCCCCGAAGGGTTTAAACCCGTAAACATCGAATCTTACGATGGAACAACAGACCCTGGAGTTTGGATAGAAGATTATATACTACATATACATATGGCCAGAGGAGATGATCTCCACGCCATAAAATACCTACCCCTCAAGCTCAAAGGGCCAGCCCGTCATTGGCTTAAAAGCCTCCCAGAAAATACTGTTGGAAGTTGGGAAGAGCTCGAGGACGCGTTTAGAGCAAATTTTCAAGGGACTTATGTCCGCCCTCCAGATGCAGATGACCTAATTCATATAACTCAACAGCCCGGAGAGTCAGCGCGGAAATTCTGGAACAGGTTCCTTACAAAAAGAACCAAATAGTCGACTGTCCGGACGCCGAAGCCTTAGCAGCTTTCAAGCACAATGTCCAAGACGAATGGCTCGCCAGGCACCTCAGTCAAGAGAAACCGAGGACAATGTCCGCACTAACAAGCCTCATGACCCACTTCTGTGCGGGCGAGGATAGCTGGTTAGCACGATGCAGCACCAGCGACCCAAGTACATCAGAGATAAGAGATGGAAACGGAAAATCATGGCGCAGAAAAGAGCAGCGCCGGAATAAAGAGAAAAGCCCAAAGAGCGCGGCAGTCAACGCCGGATTCAAAAGCTCGCGGCCCAATAATAAAACACAGCCTCTTAAGGATGACAGTGACGAATTGTCCAACTTAAACAAAATCTTGGGTCGGATATGTCAAATCCACAGTACCCCCGAAAGGCCTGCAAATCACACCCACAGGGATTGTTGGGTTTTTAAACAGTCCGGCCGACTAAATGCCGAACACAAGGGGCTCGACGCGTCAAGCAAAGAAGATAAACCCCACCAGCAGAGCACCGGAAAACAAAAGACTTTCCCACAAGGGGTCAAAGCAGTAAACTCACTTCATGTGATAATACGGAAAAATAGTGCGGCACTTTCTAAAAAGAGCTTCGCACGGTCGAACCCAGCAGACCGTAGAGATTGGATATCAAAACCAATCACTTTCGACCACCTGGACTATTCCAGAAGCGTTCGAAATGCGGGACGGACTCCCTTGATATTGAATCCCATAATAGACGGATTGCAATTTACTAACGTCCTAATGGACGGAGGCAGCGACTTAAACCTGCTATATTCAAACACAATCCGTAGGATGGGGATAGACCCAACCAAAATTCGACACAGCCGCACTTCCTTGAAAGGAGTGACGCCAAGCCATTACGCCAAGTGCACAGGCTCCATATTACTAGAAGTCGTGTTCGGATCACCGAACAATTCTCGACGCGAAAAATTACTTTTTCACATCGTCCCATTTGAAAGTGAATATCAAGCACTCTTGGGATTAAAGGCTTTTGTCCGCTTCAACGCCATCCCACATTACGCGTCTCTTACACTCAAGATGCCCGGACCGCGTGGCGTAATTTTAGTGCGAAGGTCACTTAAAGACCCCAGACTTGGATAGACGAATCCGGCGTCAGTAGGCTAGGGGCTCCCTAGCCGCATACCCCTTCACAGGGGGCTGCGCGCACAAATAACCGCGGGTTCATACAAACCCCGCTTTAATTATTTATATTTCTAATATTTTTCGCACGAATTGTTTTTTAAACTAAACGTTCCTCTCTTTTTACAGATGAACAACGTGCATACCCGTCCAGGATAACGGCGCAACGGAGACACAGGCGCAGACATGCAGTAGGGACCCGTTGTGAGGATTCTTTTCAGATTAATACCCTGCGTAGACCTTTTTTACTGTCTCTTGTTGTTATTCTCCCTTGGTTTCTTCCTATAACCAAAGCGGAGCCTGACGCTTTGGCATCGGCCGCGTCAGAAGACCATGCCCGTACCTGGACACTAGGGGCTTAGGGCATTGTTCTGCCCATTATTATAAAGACCGAACACCTTAGGGAGTGTTCGGCGTCTTGAGTTAGGCATTATATGCATCAGCTCCGAATCATGCCTTTGGTCAAATGTTGGGTTTGCCCGGCTCCTGTGTTTTGCTGCCTTACATTCCGTATCATCGGCTAACGCGGCACCAGGAGAACTACTGCGATTGTGCCCCAGTTCGGCTGGGCGAGCACCTCAGTAGAGAAAGCCGAAAACTGACTGTCATGATACAGCGAGAGACTGGTCAGCCACTCGATCGACTATCGGAATGTTTAGGATTCCCCGCTTTGACGAAGGGCCGTTTCCCGGTCAGGCACACGCGCTCCGACTTCGGAGAAGGGCGATGCCACCAGGGGCTATATCGTAGCCCCACCCTCGAGCTCCACTGGCTAAGTGAAAGTGATAAAACATTATAGTCCGGATTGCCTCGTTCGGTACGCTACCACCTCCTTATAACAGGACCGAGACGTCAGATTAAGTGTGAAAACGCGCTATTTTTGTGAACACCCCAGCACCTTGTGCGTGGGGGCTGAAGCCGAAGACTACCATCTTTCAGGTTATACACAAGTATACGTAAACGGCCGAAAAGGAGAAGTTTTACTACTTGGACGCACAAGTATAAAAAGCGGTTATAACATAATCATCGATTTGCAAGATAATGCATTCATTTGAACGTTACATTCTTCGAGCACTGCGACTCTATTACACGAGCGCCACGCATAACTTCCCCGAAATAGTGCTCGGCAGGGAGCCGGTTTTCATTCGAACCCTGGGCAGCAACAGCGGTGGCGTCCATCTCTGGACAATGCGCCTTCACACGGGCAAGAGCCATCCGCGCGCCCTCTATGCAGGCCGACCGCTTCATCTCCTTTATATGCGGCACCGCTCCAAGGAATTGCTGTAGTAAGCCAAAGTAGCTCGTCGCCTTGGACCTCTCTGGCCAGACATGGGCCACGATGTCAGTCATGGCAAGTCCGGACAATCTATTTAGCTCGGCCCATTCGGCCAACCGGTCTGTCAATGGAAGTGGGCGATCCGGACTATGGAATTGAGACCAATATAGCTCTTCCGTCTCATGATCCTTCTGGCTCCGGAAGTGCTTAATGGCATCGGCCGCACTTGCAGCTAGGTCCATACACGGATCCTCCGGACTCCACAGCCGCTCAAATTGAGCATACTTTCCATCCATAAACCGGCGACGCGGCAGAAAAGGCTTGCCAGCCACGATCTCTCCGGCCTGGCACAATTCCTCCTTCATAGCCCGCCTTGCAGAGCGGGCATCCTTGGCTTCGGCAGTGGCCTTCTTCAGGTCTTCCCGCTCCGATAAGCGCTCCTTTTCATGAGCCTCATTGCGGTCGGCAGCATCCTTTACTTTCATGGCCAATTCGGCCACCTCGGCCCTGCTTAGGCAGTGCGCAGCCTTTTCAGCTTTCAACTCCTCGGCCGCCCTCGAGGCAGACGCTTCACTCCTTCGGGCTTGCTCCTTAGCTCGAGCAAGTTTGGCCCGAAGGCCCTCCACAGCAGCAGCACCGTTTGTACAAACAGCACATAATTTATCAGAGGAGGGCTTCGACCCCCTTAATAAAGCGACTGCGGAGAACTCTTTTACCTTGCGACTCGTCAAGTCGCCTGTTGACAAGTGCGATGTCCGCATCTGCCAAGTCCAATTGCCGATTTAACTCGGCAAAGTCACTAGTCCGGCTAGCCCCCGGACTATCCGCCACCTGCATAGGACCGATGGAATTCATTCCTTTAGATTTCGATCCTCGGTACGCTGTTGTTTCCGACAACCTACCGAGTCTCAGGGGCTACTATCTATACAGGGCGCATCTTTTATATGCAAAACTGCTAAAAGACAAAGGGGTGCGTCATTCTCGCATACCTCAAATCCCGCCAGCAAACTCATGGTGGCATTACGCAATTCGCTCTCAGCGTACGAAATCCTTCCAATCACCATACGCATTAATGCACGGTGATCTTCTGAAATGGATGCCCTCTCAAGTAGATTCTTCAGTTCTCCCGGTCGGACACTAGTAGGTGCCGAACTCTCTGGCCCCTCCGGACTCGGGGATACCCTCCGTGATGACACTTCGGGTTCGCCTGCCTCATCTGGCGGCGCTGTGGATGGAGGCGTATCGCTCTCCATCATCTCCGGAAGAAGGTCCCTCGAAGATGAACTCATCTGAGAAGGCTGCAGATCCGAACTGCAATATAAATATTTTGGTTATCTACAGAAGCACAAATGAAGGTATTTCCTTACTAATTAACTCCCTCTTTCATACTCACGGCTCGCTGGAGGGCCGATCCTTTGATGATGATTGTGCGTCCGGATTCTTTCCGGGCGCCGGACCCCCCGGGGAAGATCTCTTCCCACGCTTAGGGGCTTTGGCCTCCGGATCTTCGGAGGCGGTCCTCTTCTCCCCCTGAAGGGAGGGGTTCTTGCTTCCTCCCTCTTCAGTTGCCCCTTTGGGCGAAATATTAGCTCCTCTGTTTTCCCCGTCGCCCCCTTCTATAGGCGCAACCTCCAACATTCTGACCAGCACGGGCTCCAGTGCGGTCTTTGGGAGGGGGCCGGACACCTTATCAGCCTTGATCGCGCCACCCATTCCTGTAAAGAACAAAGGGTCAGAAGGCGAACTCTAGAAAGGCACATAAACAGAATGTCCGGACTCTGAGCTACTTACCTGAGTATCCGGGCGATCGCGGCTTAGACCTGCATCCTCGGCTAAATCCGGACACGCCACCTGCGGTCCGAAGAACAACTTGTACATCTCCACGGGTGTCACACCCATGAAGTGTTGGAGAATCCAAGGTCCCTCCGGGTTGAACTCCCATAGACGGAGAGGACGGCGTTTGCAGGGCAGAAGATGCCTGATTAGCATAACCTGCATCACCTTGATTAGGTCGATCTCCCTCGCTTGGAGATCTCGAATCCGGCCCTGCAGTGAAGACACGTCTTCGGACGGCCCCCAATTGAGCCCTTGGTTGACCCACAACATCAGTTGGCGTGGAGGTCCCGGGCGGAATGAGGGCGGCGGCTTTTGCCTGCTGCCCCTTGGAGTGGTGATATAGAACCACTCCTGCTGCCACAGTCCAAGTTCCTCTTGGAAGGAACCCTCAAGCCACGGGGCATCGACCTTTTTGCTTATGGTCGCCCCGCCGCACTCCGCTTGACGCACCCCGATCATCTTCGGCTCCACCTTGAAGGTCTTCAGCCATAGGCCGAAGTGGGGAATGACGCGGAGGAAGGCTTCGCAGACGATAATGAATGCGGAGATATGGAGGATGGACTCCGGAGCCAAGTCGTGAAAGTCTAGCCCATAGTAGAACAGGAGCCCCCTCACGAAGGGATCCGTCGGGAAGCCTAAACCCCAACGGAGGTGGGATACGAAAACGGCGTATTCACCGGGCTCGGGGGCTGGCACAGCCTGCCCTTGGGCAGGCAACCTGTGCGAAACCTCGTAGGCTAGGTACTTGGCCTCACGCAACTTCAATATGTCCTCCTCCGTGACGGAGGAGGGCATCCACCGGCCCTGGAGGTCGGAGCCGGACATGATTGAGGATCCGAAGCGCTCGAATCTGAGGCTCTGGGTGTTGGAACTGGGAGCGGGGAGGAGATTCGATTTGAGATTGAAAAACAATGGCGAGCCTTGGTCCTCTTATAAAGGGGAATAAATACCAATGGACGTCTCCGTGACCGTTTGGGATTCCCCTTCGATAGAGGAGGCGTGGCGACGGGAGCGGTTAGGTTACCCACGCACGTATTGATGAGAATCCCGGAATAAGGGGAACACGATCTCTGCTTCGACAAGACGTGCCAAGGAAACCGCTTCGCTAAATATGCTAAGGTGGTATAGTAATTCAAACAAAGGCCTGGTGGCGGTGTGACGTCACGCCGCATAATACGTCAGCAGATTGAACTAAGTGTACATTTTTATTCTCTCTACGGTGGAATGTGGAATTTATTTTGCAGAGCCGGACACTATCCTGGTGTTCATGATCTTCTCTGGATTATTCAAGAGAGGAACCCGCCTTGCAATGCCGAACATTATGCACGCCGGACTTATCATCATTGAAGACTGGTTCAGGGGCTACTGAGGGAGTCCTGGACTAGGGGGTGTCCGGACAGCCGGACTATCATTATCCGCCGGACTCCAAGACTACGAAGATACAAGATTGAAGACTCCGGCTCGTGTCCGGATGGTACTTTCCTTGGCGTGGAAGGCAAGCTTGGCGATACGGATATGTAGATCTCCTACCATTGTAACCGACTCTGTGTAACCCTAGCCCTCTCCGGTGTCTATATAAACCGGAGGGCTTTAGTCCGTAGGACAACATACATTACAACAATCATACCATAGGCTAGCTTCTAGGGTTTAGCCTCCTTGATCTCGTGGTAGATCTACTCTTGTACTACCCATATCATCAATATTAATCAAGCAGGACGTAGGGTTTTACCTCCATTGAGAGGCCCGAACCTGGGTAAAAACATCGTGTCCCTCGTCTCCTGTTACCATTCGCCTAGCCGCATAGTTCGGGACCCCCTACCCGAGATCCGCCGGTTTTGACACCGACAAAAACCCTCTCCCCCAAACCGAGGGGGAGAAGAAAAGGAAGGCTACCCCTTCCGGGGAGGCCGAAGGGTCCAAGAAGGGAAGGACCCTCCCTCCGGACCACTCCACAACCACCACCTACAGCGAGGAGGAGTGGCTACCCAGGGCCAAGCCCCTGGCGAAGTCGTAAGTATTCGGATGCCATAATACCTCTTGCATGTTTTTTAGCTTTACTTATTATTCTCAAGATTTGCTTGCGCAGTCTGTCCAAAGCCCACATCGACTCGTCCTCCTCGGATGGGTCCTTGAGCTCGTCGGAGATGAACAGCTATTCGCTCCCGACGGCTTCTACTCCCCGGCCCGCGGATGACACCGAGCTGTTATCTCAAAGGATACCAGGCCAGGAGGAGGTAGTCCCGGAGACGCCTCAAGGTGAGACTGCTGACGCCGGGCTCATGGGGGGGGGGTGATCCCCAGGGATTTGGATGAGGGAGGCCGCAGCAGGCTTGGCCCCCAGCCGGATACTGCGCCGGAACCTCCAGTGGTTCCGGATTCAGGCAGGCAGTCACCTGCCAAGGGGGGCGAGCCGTCTGTGCCGATGACCTCTGTCCATCCAGAGGCATCGGATAACTTGGTGGAAGCGCTTTAGAGCGCTTCCCTTGATGAAGGACACCGTACTCTTATGAGTACGGTGATTGCGAAGGTTCGGTCCGCCAAAAGCAGATTGACCGAAGCCTGCGCCAGCCTCCTGGCAGGCTTTGATGTAAGTATTTTAAATTATGAGAAAGTATCACAGTGTAGACCGTATCCCCTGATGCTTTGTTTGGTGTTCAGGAAGAGAAGCCGAACAGAGGATCGAATATTATGACCAGGAGTCTAATCATATTATGTCTTTGTGAATAAGCAGGCGTCGCTGCTGGCCGCGGCCGCTGCCACTGTGGAGTTCTCCGGAGTGAGGCAGAGCCTGGGGTGGGCCGAAGAAGAGCTCAGCCTCGTGAAGAGGCAGCTCGAGGAGAACAAAGGTAAGCAATATGCCGTCTGAATGTTATATATAAAGGAAAACATCATTGACGCTAATAGAAGCATGATGAATTTTACTAGGGGCCACGGCCGAAGTGGCGGCCCTTAAGAAGGCGCTGTCCGAGGCCGAAAACAAAGTGGCCAAGGAGCGCACCGAGCGCGAAAAACAAGAGGCACGAGTTGATGAGGTCCAGCAAGAGCTTCAGGACTTCGTCAAAAAATTCGAGTCTTTGGACCGTGACTCCAAGACGCAAGAGTCGGAGCTTGCGAAGGCCCGTCAGAGCGCACTAGACGCCAAGGCTGAATCCCAGAAGGCCCTCCAGGCAATTGAGGCGGCCAAGAAGATAGCAGCGAGTAAGGCTTTCATTATGCAAAGCAAGCATGTGAAGGAGACTTTCCTTTTACTTACCCGAATTCGGAGCTCTCCAGGAGCATTCGCAGATCTGCCGTGCAGCATCTCTGATGCCACAGAGCTCTACCGGGCTGAGGAGGGGAGCTCGATGGATAAGCTGTTTTGGTCCCAATATATTGGGGCAGAACATCCGATGCCCTTGAGCGACCAGCTAAAGCAACTGGTCGAACTTCACAAGGCCGCGAACTGGCCATGAAGGACTTCATAGTCCCGCTGTGGCTTGGCGAGCCCTGCCTAGCAGCTACTTCGGCTTTGTCAAGCGGATGGTGAATGCCTGTCTGCGGCTTGAAGTCGTTAAGCAGTCCGTCTGCATTGAGGGTGCACGCAGGGCCTTGGCCCATGCGAAGGTGCACTGGGGGAAGATGGACGCCGAGAAGCTGGTGATAGAGGGGCCGCCGAAGGGGAAGGAGCATCGCCAACCTGAACAGTATTATGAAAATGTCATTAAGGTTGCCCTCCTTGTGGCGGATGAATGTACTAAGGATGTGATATTTGAATGAATGTACTCATGTCATCATGTATTATGAAAACCAGTTCATGTGCGCTATGTAGCGCTTGTTAATTTAAAATATTACCTTCTGTGCGGCCGTTTAAAAAATCTTTAGAGTTGGTCAGTCGTCGGCTTCCGCCCCCATGTAACTAGTACTGGGGCGGGATAAATATAAACAATCTTTATCCAAATTTTTGGTCCTTTTAAGGAGGTGTTTAGCGCCACGAACGAGGCAATTGGACTATACGGCTTTATCGCCCTCACTTAGCCATAGAAGTCTACAATTTTAAATTTTGGCGAAGCCCCTAGTATCTGGAAAGCTGGAGTCGGGGCGCTATAGAGCCTAAATCGGACGAGGCCGATTCCTTTCCTGAAGCGGAAAAAATCTTTAAGGGTTTGGGACCTCTCGAACAGCGACCAGCTCTCGCCTTATCATGACAGTCAGTTTTCGGCTATCTCTACTGAGGTGCTCGTCTGGAAGAACCAGGACACAATCGCAGTAGTTCTACCTGCGCTACCTTAGCCGATATAGCGGAACGTAAAGTACCAAACATGGGAGCCGGGAAAACCCAACTATTGACCCAAGACATGATTTGGAGCTGATGCATATAGTGCTATAAGTTCGGGGTGCCGCACTGTCAAAAGTGTTCGGACTTGTCTTGCCAGGTTATGGGGTTCTGAAGCCCCTGGCAAACTGGTCATGCCAAAATGCACGGGTATAATAAATAAGCAGCAAAGAAAAAGGGGGTAAATAAACGTAATAGCAAGCTGACGCTGTATACTATTTTCCCTTGTTATTCAAATGATACGTGAAAGCGTACATATACAAGTAGTGCGATAAGCAGAATAGGACTGTTTGACACATCCTGACCAGGAGCGGGCGGTATGCGTTTATGTAAAATAGGTATACCGATTGTTATTAGAGACCACCTGAGGATTCCCTCATACGCCAAAGCTTCTTGTCCTCCTGGTGTGTCCGTCCCGCTATGTGTCCGATAGCCGGACTTTCGAAAGAGCCTCCTGAAGATAGGGACCTAAAAGAAAAAAAGGGGTGCAAAAATGCGTGTCCCGGGGCGGTCGAACCACATTGTGGACCGTGTCATGGCCGTGCCTCTGCCTATGCCCAGGGTATTTTAAGTGCGTAGTTGTGTACGAGTGACACAAATTTCGTCGTTTGACTGGGACTAGTGCAGAGGCCGGATTACTAGTCGAGATCTGATATGTCTCCAACGTATCTATAATTTTTGATTGTTCCATGCTATTATATTACCTCTTTTGGATGTTTATGGGCTTTATTTTACACATTTATATCATTTTTGGGACTAACCTACTAACCGGGGGCCAAACCCATATTGCTGTTTTTTTGCCTATTTCAGTATTTCGAAGAAAAGGAATATCAAACGGAGTCCAAACGAAATGAAACCTTCGAGAGCGTTATTTTTGGAACAAATCTGATTCGGAGAGCTTAGAGTGCAAGTCAAGAATCCTCCGATGGCCCCATGAGATAGGAGGGAGCGGCCCCTGTAGGGCGCGCCCCCTGTCTCGTGGGCCCCTCGGGCGGCCACCGACGTACTTCTTCCTCCTATATATACCTACGTACCCCGAAAACATCCAGGAGCACCACGAAACACAATTTCCACCGCCGCAACCTTCTGTATCCACGAGATCCCATCTTGGAGCCCTTGCCGGCACTCTGCCGGAGGGGGAAACAACCATGGAGGGCCTCTATATCAACATCCTTGCCCCTCAGATGAGTTGTGAGTAGTTTACCACAGACCTACGGGTCCATAGTTATTAGCTAGATGGCTTCTTCTCTCTTTTTGGATCTCAATACAATGTTCTCCCCCTCTCTTGTGGAGATCTATTCGATGTAATCTCTTTTTGTGGTGTGTTTGTCGAGATCCGATGAATTGTGGGTTTATGATCAAGTTTATCTATGAATAATATTTGAATCTTCTCTGAATTATTTTATGTATGATTGAGTTATCTTTGCAAGTCTCTTCGAATTATCAGTTTGGTTTGGCCTACTAGATTGGTCTTTCTTGCCATGGGAGAAGTGCTTAGCTTTGGGTTCAATCCTGCGGTGTTCTTACCCAGCGATAGAAAGGGTAGCAAGACACGTATTGTATTTTTGCCATCGAGGGTAATAAGATGGGGTTTATATCATATTGCATGTGTTTATCCCTCTACATCATGTCATCTTGCTTAATGCGTTACTCTGTTCTTATGAACTTAATACACTAGATGCATGCTGGATAGCGGTCGATGTGTGGAGTAATAGTAGTAGATGCAGGCAGGAGTCGGTTTACTTGTTATGGACGTGATGCCTATATACATGATCATGCCTAGATAATCTCATAACTATGCGCTTTTCTATCAATTGCGCGACAGTAATTTGTTCACCCACCGTAATACTTCTGCTATCTTGAGAGAAGCCTCTAGTGAAACCTATGGCCCTGGGTCTATCTCTTATCATATTTGCTTTCAATCTACTTTATTTGCATCTTTACTTTTTGCATCTGTATTATAAAATACCAAAAATTTATTTATCTTATCATACTATCTTTATTAGATCTCACTTTCGCAAGTGGCTGTGAAGGGATTGACAACCCGTTTATTGTGTTGGTTGCGAGTTCTCAGTTTGTTTGTGTAGGTGCGTGGGACTTTTGAGGAACCTCCTACTGGATTGATACCTTGGTTCTCAAAACTGAGGGAAATACTTACGCTACACTTTGCTGCATCACCCTCTCCTCTTCGAGGAAAACCAACGCAAGCTCAAGACGTAGCAAGAAGGATTTCTGGCGCCGTTGCCGGGGAGGTCTTCGCTCAAGTCAAGACATACCAAGTACCCATCACAAACCCATCTCCCTCGCATTTACATTATTTGCCATTTGCCTCTCGTTTTCCTCTCCCCCACTTCACCCTCGCCGTTTTATTCGCCCTCTCTTGCCCAATCTCCTCCTCTCTTTTTCGCCTGCCTTTTTCTATTTGCTTGTGTGTTGGATTACTTGTTGCCATGGAACAAGATAATACCAAGTTGTGTGACTTCTCAAATACCAATAATAATGATTTCCTTAGTACTCCGATTGCTCCTCTTAATGATGTTGAGTCTTGTGAAATCAATACCGCTTTGTTGAATCTTGTTATGAGAGATCAATTCGCCGGCCTTCCTAGTGAAGATGCCGCTACTCATCTAAACAATTTTGTTGATTTGTGTGACATGCAAAAGAAGAAAGATACGGATAACAATATTGTCAAATTGAAGTTATTTCCATTTTCACTTAGAGATCATGCTAAAGTTTGTTTTTCGTCTTTGCCTAAAAATAGTATTGATTCTTGGAACAAGTGCAAAGATGCATTTATCTCTAAGTATTTTCCTCCCGCTAAGATCATCACTCTTAGGAACGATATTATGAATTTTAAACAACTTGATCATGAACATGTTGCCCAATCTTGGGAAAGAATGAAATTGATGCTTCGCAGTTGCCCTACTCATGGTTTGAATTTATGGATGATCATACAAAATTTTTATGCCAGTTTGAACTTTGCTTCTAGAAATCTCTTGACTCGGCCGCAGGAGGCACCTTTATGGAAATCACATTAGGAGATGCTACAAAATTGCTTGATAATATTATGGCTAATTATTCTCAATGGCACACCGAAAGATCTTCTAGTAAAAAAGTGTATGCTATAGAAGAAATCAATGTCTTGAGTGGAAAGATGGATGAACTTATGAAGATGTTTGCTACTAAAAATACTCCTCTTGATCCCAATGATATGCCTTTGTCTTCCTTGATTGAGAATAATAATGAATCTATGGATGTGAATTTTGTTCGTAGGAATAGTTTTGGAAACAATGCTTATAGAGGAAATTTTAATGCTAGACCGTTCCCTAGTAATCCCTCTAATAATTATGGAAATTCCTACAATAATTCTTATGGTAATTTTAATAAGATGCCCTCTGATTTTGAGAATAGTTTGAAAGAATTTATGATTTCTCAAAAGAATTTTAATGCCTTGCTTGAAGAAAAATTGCTCAAAGTTGATGATTTGGCTAGGAACGTTGATAGACTTTCGCTTGATGTTAGTTCTCTTAAACTTGGATCCTCTTCTCCTAAGCATGATATCAATGAGTCTCTCAAAGTAGTAAGAATTTCCATTGACGAGTGCAAGGAAAGAACCGCTAGATTGCGTGCTAAAAAAGAAAGCTTTATAAAAGCGTGTTCTTCTAGTCTTCATGAAAATAATGATGAGGATCTTAAAGTTACTGATACGCCTCCGATTAGATCTATGTTTTGCAATATGAATTTTTATGATTATGGGAGTCATGATGAATCAACTTTGCCTAGAAGGCGTCCCAAAAATTCGGAGTCTTTAGATCTTGATGTTAAATTTGGTAAAAGTGAGATTGGAGAATCCACAACTTCTAATAATATTGAACTTACTATCTCGGATTTCAAGGAATTTGATTATGATAATTATTCTTTAAAAGGGTGTATTTCCTTGTTGCAATCCGTTGTTAATTCTCCTCATGCTTATAGTTAAAATAAAGCTTTTACCAAACATATTGTTGATGCCTTGATGCAATCTTATGATGAAAAACTTAATTTGGAAGTTTCTATACCTAGAAAACATAATGATGAGTGGGAACCTACTATAAAGATTAAAATTAAAGATTATGAGTGTTTTGCTTTGTGTGATTTGGGTGCTAGTGCTTCCACGATTCCGAAAACTTTATGTGATATTCTAGGTTTCCATGATCTTGATGATTGCTCTTTAAATTTGCACCTTGTGGATTCCACCATTAAAAAGCCTATGGGAAGGATCAATCATGTTCTCATTGTTGCAAATAGAAATTTGGTGCCCGTAGATTTTATCGTTCTTGATATAGATTGCAATCTTTCTTGCCCTATTATTCTTGGTAGACCTTTCCTTAGAACGATTGGTGCGATTATTGATATGAAGGAAGGAATATTAGATTCCAATTTCCTTTAAATAAAGGCATGGAGCACTTTCCAAGAAAGAAAGTTAAATTACCTTATGAATTTATCATGCGTGCTACTTATGAATTTAGTGCCAAAGATGGCACTCATTAGATCTATCTCTGTTTTTATGCCTAGCTAGGGGCGTTAAACAATAGCGCTAGTTGGGAGGCAACCCAATTTTCTTTATGTTTTTTGTTTTTGCTCCTGTTTAGTAATAAATATTGCATCTACCTTCTGGTTAGATGTGTTTTAATCTTTTAATTAGTGTTTGTGCTAGGTAGAACCTATAGGATAACCTACGATGATAGTTTATTCGATTCTGCTGAAAAACAGAAACTTTGCGCGCACGAATATAATTTTGTTAAATCACAGGAACGTAATTTTGCATTGATTCTTTTTGATGCTGTTCAATAGACAAATTTTCCAGGACTTCCTATTTTGGTAGGATTTTTAGAGTTCCAGAAGTTTGCGTTAGTTACAGATTGCTACAGACTGTTCTGTTTTTGACAGATTCTGTTTTTCGTGTGTTGTTTGCTTATTTCATTGCATCTATGGCTAGTAAATCAGTCTACGAACCATAAATAAGTTGGAATACAGTAGGTTTAACACCAAATTAAATAAAGAATGAGTTCATGGCAGTACCTTATGTGGTGGTTTTGTTTTCTTTCACTAACGGAGCTTATAAGATTTCCTGTTGAGTTTTGTGTTGTGAAGTTTTCAAGTTTTGGGTAAAGCTTTTATGGACTATGGAATAAGGAGTGGCAAGAGCCTAAGCTTGGGGATGCCCATGGCACCCCAAGATATTCAAGAATAGCCAAAATCCTAAGCTTGGGGATGCCCCGGGAAGGCATCCCCTCTTTCGTCTTTGTTCATTGGTAACTTTACTTGGAGCTATATTTTTATTCGCCACATGATATGTGTTTTGCTTGGAGCGTCGTGTATTATATTAGTCTTTGCTTTTTAGTTTACCACAATCATCCTTGCTGTACACACCTTTTGGGAGAAGCCTATTTGATTAGAATTTGCTAGAATACTCTATGTGCTTCACTAATATCTTTTGAGCTTAATAGTTTTTGCTCTAGTGCTTCACTTATATCTTTTAGAGCACGGTGGTGTATTAATTTTGAAGAAATTGCTAGTCTCTCATGCTTCACTTATATTATTTTGATAGTCTTTTAGAACAGCATGGTATTTTCTATGATCATAAAGTTGGTCCTAGAATGATGAGCATCCAAGTTGGGTATAATAAAAACTTTCATAGAAAGTGAATTGGATGCTATGATCAATTTGATGCTTGATAATTGTTTTGAGATATGGAGGTAGTGATATTAAAGTCATGCTAGTTGGGTGATTATGAATTTAAATAATGCTTGTGTTGAAGTTTGTGATTCCCGTAGCATGCACGTATGGTGAACCCCTTTGTGATGAAGTTGGAGCACAATTTTATTTATTGATTGTCTTCCTTATGAGTGGCGGTCGGGGACGAGCGATGGTATTTTCCTACCAATCTATCCCCCTAGGAGCATGTGCATAGTACTTCTGTTTTTGATGACTTCTAAATTTTTGCAACAAGTATATGAGTTATTTTGATTAATGTTGAATCCATGGATTATACGCACTCTTTCACCCTTCCACCATTGCTATCCTCTCTTGTATCGTGCAATTTTCGCCGGTACCATACACCCACCATACTCCTTCCTCAAAACAGCCACCATACCTACCTATTATGGCATTTCCATAGCCACTCCGTGATATATTGCCATGCAACTTTCCACCGTTCCGTTCATATGACACGCATTACTTTTGTCATATTGCTTTTTGCATGATCATGTAGTTGACATTGTATTTGTGGCAAGGCCACTTTCATAATTTTCATACATGTCGCTCTTGATTCATTGCATATCCCGGTACACCGATGGAGGCATTCATATAGAGTCATATCTTGTTCTAGCTTTGAGTTGTAAATCCATAAAAGTGTGATGATCTTCATTGAGCATTGTCCTAGTGAGGAAAGGATGATGAAGACTATGATTCCCCCCACAAGTCGGGATGAGACTTTGGACTTTACAAAAAAAAGAGAAAAAAAAAGAAAGGCCAAAAAGAAAAAAAAAGAAAGGCCAAAGAAAAAAAAATAAAAAAAAGAAAAAAAAATAAAAATGAGAGAAAAAGAGAGAAGGGACAATGCTACTATCTCTTTTTCCACACTTGTGCTTCAAAATAGCACTATGATCTTCATGATAGAGAGTCTCATATGTTGTCACTTTCATATACTAGTGGGAATTTTTCATTATAGAACTTGTCTTGTATATTCCAATGATGGGCCTCCTCAAAAGTGCCCTAGGTCTTCGTGAGCAAGCAAGTTGGATGCACCCCACTTAGTTTCTTTTGTTGAGCTTTCATATATTTATAGCTCTAGTGCATCCGTTGCATGGCAATCCCTCCTCACTCATATTGATATCTATTAATGGGCATCTCCATAGCCCGTTGATACGCCTAGTTGATGTGAGACTATCTTCTCCTTTTTGTCTTCTCCACAACCACCCTTCTATTCCACATATAGTGCTATGTCCATGGCTCACGCTCATGTATTGCGTGAAAGTTGAAAAACTTTGAGATTATTAAAGTATGAAACAATTGCTTGGCTTGTCATCGGGGTTGTGCATGATTAAATACTTTGTGTGATGAAGATAGAGCATAGCCAGACTATATGATTTTGTAGGGATAACTTTCTTTAGCCATTTTATTTTGAGAAGACATGATTACTTTGATTAGTATGCTTGAATTATTACTATTTCTTATGTCAATATGAACTTTTATTTTGTATTCATTTGGATCTGAACATTCATGCCACAATAAAGAAAATTACATTATGAATTATGCTAGGTAGCATTCCACATCAAAAATTCTCTTCTTATCATTTACCTACTCGAGGACGAGCAGGAATTAACCTTGGGGATGCTTGATACGTCTCCAACGTATCTATAATTTTTGATTGTTCCATGCTATTATATTACCTCTTTTGGATGTTTATGGGCTTTATTTTACACATTTATATCATTTTTGGGACTAACCTACTAACGGGAGGCCCAGCCCATATTGCTGTATTTTTTGCCTATTTCGGTATTTCGAAGAAAAGGAATATCAAATGGAGTCCAAACGGAATGAAACCTTCGGGAGCGTTATTTTTGGAACAAATTTGATCCGGAGAGCTTGGAGTGCAAGTCAAGAAGCCTCCGAGGGCCCCACGAGATAGGAAGGCGCGCCCCCCCTGTAGGGCGCGCCCCCTGTCTCGTGGGCCCCTCGGGAGGCCACCGACGTACTTCTTCCTCCTATATATACCTACGTACCCCGAAAACATCCAGGAGCACCACGAAAGACAATTTCCACCGCCGTAACCTTCTGTATCCACGAGATCCCATCTTGGAGCCCTTGCCGGCACTCTGCCGGAGGGGGAAGCAACCACGGAGGGCCTCTACATCAACATCCTTGCCCCTCCGATGAGTTGTGAGTAGTTTACCACAGACCTATAGGTCCATAGTTATTAGATAGATGGCTTCTTCTCTCTTTTTTGATCTCAATACAATGTTCTCCCCTCTCTTGTGGAGATCTATTCGATGTAATCTCTTTTTGTGGTGTGTTTGTCGAGATCCAATGAATTGTGGGTTTATGATCAAGTTTATCTATGAATAATATTTGAATCTTCTCTGAATTCTTTTATGTATGATTGAGTTATCTTTGCAAGTCTCTTCGAATTATCAGTTTGATTTGGCCTACTAGATTGGTCTTTCTTGCCATGGGAGAAGTGCTTAGCTTTGGGTTCAATCCCGGTGTTCTTACCGAGTGACAGAAAGGTTTGCAAGACACGTATTGTATTATTGCCATCGAGGATAACAAGATGGGGTTTATATCATATTGCATGTGTTTATCCCTCTACATCATGTCATCTTGCTTAATGCTTTACTCTGTTCTTATGAACTTAATACTCTAGATGCATGCTGGATAGCGGTCGATGTGTGGAGTAATAGTAGTATATGCAGGCAGGAGTCGGTCTACTTGTTATGGACGTGATGCCTATATACATGATCATCCCTAGATAATCTCATAACTATGCGCTTTTCTATCAATTGCTCGACAGTAATTTGTTCACCCACCGTAATACTTATGCTATCTTGAGAGAAGCCTCTAGTGAAACCTATGGCCCACAGGTCTATCTCTTATCATATTTGCTTTCAATCTACTTTATTTGCATCTTTACTTTTTGCATCTATATTATAAAATACCAAAAATATATTTATCTTGTCATACTATCTTTATTAGATCTCACTTTGGCAAGTGGCCGTGAAGGGATTGACAACCCCTTTATTGCGTTGGTTGCGAGTTCTCAGTTTGTTTGTGTAGGTGCGTGGGACTTTTGAGGAGCCTCCTACTGGATTGATACCTTGGTTCTCAAAACTGAGGGAAATACTTACGCTACATTTTGCTGCATCACCCTCTCCTCTTCGAGGAAAACCAACGCAAGCTCAAGACGTAGCAAGATCTAGACGTGTCGGATGATCCTGTTGTGGAGTACTCTGGACTTGGTTGGTGGTATCCGGTTTATTTATCGCCGAGTTGGTTGTTTGCCTAAGAAGGCTGTTTTGTACTTCTGCCGCGAGGGCCGCAGTGTGCTCCTCCGTGCAGAGCGAGCGCTTTGTGTTTCCATTAACTGTGATAACCCCGCGAGGTCCTAGAATTTTGAGCTTGAGGTATGCATAATGCGGTACCGTATTGAATTTGGCGAATGCAGTTCGTCCGAGCAGTGCATGATAGCCACTGCGGAAGGGTACAATGTCGAAGATTAACTCCTCGCTTTGGAAATTGTCCAGAGGTCCAAAGACCACTTCCAGTGTGATTGAGCCCGTACAACAGGCCTCCACACCAGCTATGACACCCTTGAAGGTGGTTTTTGTGGGCTTGATCCTTGAGGGGTCGATGCCCATTTTGCGCACTGTATCCTGATAGAGCAGGTTCAGGCTGCTACCACCGTCCATGAGGACTCGTGTGAGATGGAATCCGTCAATGATGGGATCAGGACCAATGCGGCTGAACCGCCATGATGGATACTGGTAGTATGGTCCCTGCGAAGGTGATCGGACAAGACGACTATGGGTTGAACTTTGGGGCGACTGGCTCCAACGCATAGACGTCCCATAGTGCACGCTTCCGTTCCCGCTTGGGGATATGGGTTTCGTATATCATATTCACCATTTTCACCTGGGGAGGGAATTTCTTCTGTCCTCCCGTGTTCGGCGGCCGGGGCTCCTCGTCATCATCGCTATTTAGCCCCTTTTCCTTGTTCTGGGCATTCAACTTGCCGGCCTGTTTAAACGCCCAGCATTCCCTGTTCGTGTGGTTGGCTGGTTTATCGGGGGTGCCATGAATTTGACACGAGCGATCTAGAATGCGATCCAAGCTGGGCGAGCCCGGACTGTTTCTTTTGAATGGCTTTTTCCGCTGTCTGGATTTAAAGCCTCTGAATCCGGCATTGACTGTCGTGTCTTCAGTGTTGTCGCCATTATTGCGACGCTTGTGTCTATTTCGTCGTGGCTTGCCATTGCTATCCCTGGCGTCTGAATTGCCTGAGTTTTTGGGTGTGATGTTGCTGCGAGCCAGCCAGCTGTCCTCGCCCGTGAAGAAGCGGGTCATGAGTGTCGTGAGGGCTGCCATGGACTTTGGCTTCTCTTGGCCGAGATGTCGGGCGAGCCATTCGTCACGGATGTTGTGCTTGAAGGCCGCTAAGGCTTCGGCATCCGGACAGTCGATAATTTGGCTCTTTTTAGTTAGGAACCAAGTCCAGAATTTCCTGGCTGACTCTCTGGGCTGTTGGGTTATGCGACTTAAGTCATCGGCATCCGGTGATCGCACGTAAGTGCCCTGGAAGTTATCGAGGAATGCGTCTTCCAGATCCTCCCAACTGCCAATGGAGCTTGCTGGCAGGCTATTCAGCCAATGCTGAGCCGGTCCTTTGAGCTTAAGTGGTAGGTACTTTATGGCCTGTAAGTCGTCGTCGCGGGCCATGTGAATGTGGAGAAGAAAATCATCAATCCATACCACGGGGTCTGTTGTGCCATCGTATGATTCAATGTTTACGGGCTTAAACCCTTCTAGGAATTCGTGATCCATAACTTCATCAGTGAAGCATAGAGGGTGTGCGGCGCCTCTATGCCGGGCTACATCCCGACGTAGTTCAAATGAGTCTGGTCTATTGTATTCGGCCCGGCCGGACTTTGTTTTATTGTATACGGCGTGACGGTCATCGTCACGTCTTGTTGCGCCCCCCCGTGATCCGTAGATCGATCTTGACTGTCCTGCTTTGTTTTCCAATACATCTCGCAAGTCCTTCGTGTAGCCCCGGGTCTTGGTATTATCGTTTGATTGGCGACGGGGTGCGGTTTGGACTTTGGGCTGGTATGCCGCTTTATCGCGGCCATGGGGTGGTCGGTCAGCCGCATCATGCGCTGGTAGCGTGGGCTTTAAAGCCTCCTTCTCGAGTTGAGGTAGCAGCCTGCGCTTTGGGTAGCTTTTGCTAGGGCGCTCGAGTCTGTATTCCTCGGCAGCCAGGACCTCGGTCCATCTGTCAGTTAGCAGATCTTGATTAGCTTGCACCTGTTGCTGCTTTTTCTTCAGGCTTTTTGCAGTGGCTATAAGCCGGCGTTTGAAGCGCTCCTGCTTGACGGGATCCTCAGGCACGATGAATTCTTCAGCGCCAAGGCTCACTTCGTCTTCGGAGAGAGGCATGTAATTATCGTCCTCTGATTCTCCATCAGTTGCCTGTTCTTTAGGGCTAGCTTGCCCATCCCCTTGCTCGGCCTGCTCGAAGCCTGGCTAGGCAGGATTATCCTTGTCTTCGGCACCATCTGGATTGTTATCTCCTGTGCCGGTATCACTATTTTTGTTGTGACGGGGTTTGGAGCGGCACCGATGACGCCAGTGTCTAGATTGCTTCTCCAAGGGGTTATCTTCCGTTGCCTCATCGCCATTGCTTTCTTTAGGGGTGTCCACCATATAAATATCATATGATGAGGTGGCAGTTCATCGCCCTATAGGCGGTGGCTCCTGTTCTTCTCCTGAATCATCGTCCATACCGTCGATGTCTTCGGAGTCGAAGTCAAGCACATCGGTTAAGTCATCGACAGTCGCTATAAAGTGGGTGGTGGGTGGGGGACGAATTTCTTCATCGACCGCTCCCCACTCGAGCCGGACATAGTTCGGCCAAGAGTCTTCTGACAAGTAAAGAGACCTTAATGAGTTTAGCACGTCACCCAAGGGCGAGTGCTGAAAAATGTCCGCGGCGGTGAACTCCTTGACCGGTGCCCAATCAAATTTGATAGGCACGGACGCACGCGGTTCGGATCCTGGAGACGAGTCCGAGGGTCCGATGACACCACTCTCGTAGGAGGTGGGATCAGTGCTCGGCTCTGACGCCAATGAGTGTGCGGCCTCCGTGGCGGGGTCCATCCATCCGCCCTCGGAAGGCACGATCTACTCCGGATTGATTCCCAGCGCCGCCGCAAGTGCGATCTCCCGAATACTGTCCGACGGCATATCAAAGTCATGCCCGTCGTGACTGTTCGGCGCACCTGTCATGGGCTCAAATCCGTTGAAGATCAAGTCTCCGCGGATTTCGGCAGTATAGTTTAAGCTTCCAAACCTGACCTGATGGCTAGGGGCGTAGCTATCGATCTGCTCTAGATGGCCAAGCGAGTTGGCCCGCAGTACGAAGCCGCTGAATACAAAGATCTGTCCGGGATGGAAAACCTCCCCCTAGACCGCATCGTTGAAGATGATCAAGGGAGCCATCAAGCCTTATCGCGACGACACAGTGGAACTCTCAATGAAAGCACCAATGTCGGTGTCGAAACCGGCGGAACTCGGGCAGGGGGTCCCGAACTGTGTGTTTAAGGCTAATGGTAACAGGAAGCAGGGGACACGATGTTTTACCCAGGTTCGGGCCCTCTCGATGGAGGTAATACCCTACTTCCTGCTTGGAGTATTACAAGAGTTGATCTACCACGAGATCGTAGAGGCTAAACCCTAGAAGCTAGCCTATGATTATGATTGTTCTTGTCCTATGGACTAAACACTCCGGTTTATATGGACACGAGAGGGGGCTAGGTTTACACAGAGTCGGTTACAGAGAAGGAAATCTACATATCTGAATATCCAAGCTTGCCTTGCACGCAAAGGAGAGTCCCATCCGGACATGGGACGAAGTCTTCAATCTTGTATCTTCATAGTCCAATAGTCCGGCCAAAGTATATAGTCCGGTTGTCTGAGGACCCCTTAATCCAGGACTCCCTCAGGGGGTCCCCGGACTTGCCTGCCTGCGGCCTGTGGCGTAGCTCAAGGGGTGGCCCAGTACGGCACATCTTCATCAACTCAAGATCAAGACCCTCATGAGGGGCCAAGCCTCACGGGGCGGACGATGCAAGGCTTCCTCAGGAACGGCCTCACCAGGCCGGCTCGCGAGGAGGCGGAGAGATCAAGGCAAGGGTACCTCGCGAGGTGCTCGTGGGTCAAGCCATGACGATCGAGACCAGGCGGGCGCCGGCCTGCGCAGTGTCCCTGTTTCCTCTTTGGTGCAAAGGGGCAAGCGCAGGCGTGGAGTACCGAGGTATCAAGCAAAGGTTACTATTTCGGTGCAACGAGACCAAGACCAGCAAAGCGGCAGGACGGAGGTCACGATGGAGCCCAAGACTGGGTCATCGGCAGTGCCTTTGGCAGCCGAAGACCAACTTTAGTCAGGATAACTTGTACTAGATGTTCCCCTTCAAAATGGCCGTTTAGGGAGTCCTGGATTAGGGGGTGTCCGGATGGCCGGACTATAGCCTTTGGCCGGACTCCTGGACTATGAAGATACAAGATTGAAGACTTCGTCCCGTGTCCGGATGGGACTTTCCTTGGCGTGGAAGGAAAGCTTGGCAATACGGATATGTAGATCTCCTACCATTGTAACCGACTCTGTGTAACCCTAACCCTCCTTGGTGCCTATATAAACCGGAGGGTTTTAGTCCGTAGGATAGAACAACAATCATACCATAGGCTAGCTTCTAGGGTTTAGCATCTCTGATATCGTGGTAGATCTACTCTTGTACTACCCATATCATCAATATCAATCAAGCAGGAGTAGGGGTTTACCTCCATCGAGAGGGCCCGAACCTGGGTAAAAACATCGTGTCCCTTGTCTCCTGTTACCATCCGCCTAGACGCACAGTTCGGGACCCCCTACCCGAGATCCGCCGGTTTTGACACCGACATTGGTGCTTTCATTGGGAGTTGCTCTGTGTCATCATCTTTAGGCCCGATGGCTCCTCCGATCATCAACAATGATGCGGTCCAGTCTGAGACTTTTCTACCCGGACAGATCTTCGTATTCGGCGGCTTTGCACTGCGGGCCAATTCGCTTGGCCAACTGGTGCAGATTGAAAGCTACACCCCTGGCCATCAGGTTAGATTTGGAAGTTTGAACTATACGGCTGACGTCCGCGGAGACTTGATCTTCGACGGGTTCGAGCCGCAGCCAAGCGTGCAACACTGTCACGATGGGCATGATTTAGCTCTGCCGCCGGACAGTGCCCTGGAGGCCGCACAAGTGTCCGCTCCGACCCTTAGCTCGGAGCCGACTACGCCGATCGAGGACGGGTGGTTGGACACCGCCTTGGGGGCTACTATCTCTACGGCGATTGAGCTGAACACCAACCCTGTCCTTTGCGAAGCTCGTGACTCCAAGGCGCCGGACTCCTCTCCGGACTCCGAACCTTCCGCGCCCCTGCCAATCGCCGATTGGGCGCCGATCATGGAGTTCACCACCACGGACATCTTTTAGCATTCGCCCTTCGGCGACATCCTGAATTCACTAAAGTCTCTCTCTCTCTCTATCAGGAGAGCCCTGGCCGGACTATGGTCAGCAAGGTTGGGGATGCGGACGATGAAGAAATTCGACTCCCACCCATCACCCACTTTGTAGCCACTGTCGAAAGTTTAAACGACGTGCTCAACTTCGACCCCGAAGACATCGACGGTATGGACGACGATGTAGGAGACAAACATGAACCAGTACCTATAGGGCACTGGACAGCCACCTCATCTCACTATGTATAAATGGTGGACACACCTAAAGGAAGCGACAACGAGGAACAACGGGACGCCACGAGGGATCATTCCCTCTAAAAGCAGTCAAAATGGCGACGTAAGTGCCATTCAAAGTCCTGCCTCGACAAAGGCAACAGCCATACAGACCCAGCCATAGAGCAGGGCGAATCGGTGGACGACGAACATGCTATTGAGCAACCGTCCGAACAGGACAACCTAGATAAATAATCCGTCCCCGGCGAAGATAACAGCCTGGACGATCTCACATCGGACAAGTTGCTGGAGCAGAAGAACCTCCACAAAAGGCTCGTCGCCACTGCGCGTAGCCCGAAAAAGCAGAAGTAGAAGCCCAAAAGAGCGGAAGATGCGCTCAGAATCAGATGGAGCAAAGTACTCAACACCGCAGACAAATACGGCGATAGTCGCCGAACAAAGAGCTACCCGAAGCGAAAACTACTGCCCGAATTTGACGAGGAGGCCTTAGAGCCCCCGCAATCAAAGAACAAGGAGACCACCCGGTCGGATAGACGACCCCATGGCAAACATAGAGCGGCAAACGGCGCCGCACACAAGCCGGCACACGATCCGCACACGGATTTGCATCAAAAAGATGGCCCAATTAGATCTATCTACGGGCCAAGAAAGCAAGCTCTAGTAAGCAATGCAACACATCAAGTATCCGAATATTATGGTACACCTAAATATAGGGGTGCCGCACACCCCCTATGTTTCACCGATGAGGTTCTGGATTATGAATTTCCAGCGGGATTTAAACCCGTAAACATAGAGGCATAGGACGGAACAACAGACCCTGCAGTCTGGATCGAGGATTACATCCTCCACATACACATGGCTAGAGGAGATGACCTCCACGCCATAAAATACTTACCCCTCAAGCTCAAAGGGCCAGCCCGGCATTGGCTCAAAAGCCTCCCCGAAAACACCATTGGAAGTTGGGAAGAGCTCGAGGACGCTTTTCGGGCAAATTTTCAAGGGACCTATGTCCGACCTCCGGATGCAGACGATTTAAGTCACATAACTCAACAACCCAAAGAGTCAGCCCGAAAATTCTGGAATAGATTCCTTACTAAAAAGAACCAAATAGTCGACTGTCTGAACGCCTAAGCCTTAGCAGCTTCCAAGCACAACGTCCGAGACGAATGGCTCGCCAGACACCTCGGCCAAGAAAAGCCAAGAACAATGGCCGCATTAACAAGCCTCATGACCCGCTTTTGCGCGGGAGAGGATAGCTGGCTGGCAAGATGCAGTACCAGCGACCCAAGTACATCCGAAGTCAGGGATGGAAACGGGAAACCACGACGCAGCAAGGACCAGCACCGGACAAAGGGAAATAGCCCGAAGAGCACGGCAGTCAATGCCGGATTCAAAAGCTCATGGCAGAATCATACAAAACTGCCCCTTAAGGATAACAGGGACGAGCTATCTAACTTAAACAAAATCTTGGACAAGATATGCCAAATCCACAGTACTCCCGGGAAGCCTGCAAACCATACCCACAGAGATTGTTGGGTCTTCAAGCGGTCCGGCAAACTCAACACCGAACACAAGGGGCTCGACACACCAATCGAGGACGATGACGAACCCCACAAGCAGAGCACCGAAAAACAAAAGAATTTCCCACAAGAAGTCAAAACAATAAACTCACTTTACGTGACAAAAGGGAAAAACAGAATGGCGCCCATAGAGATACACGCCATGCGGCTTATCCCAGAGGAGTCCTGCCACTGGTTATTAAAACCAATCACCTTCCACCAACAGGATTACTCTAGAAGTATCCGGAATGCAGGATGGACGGCCCTGATATTAGATCCGATAATCGACGGACTCCAATTTACACAAGTCCTAATGGATGGCAACAGTGATCTAAACCTACTATATCAGGACACAATCCGCAAAATGGGGATAGACCCAGCCAAAATTCGCCATAGCAACACTTCCTTTCAAGGGGTAATGCCAGGCCCATATGCCCATTGTACGGGCTCTCTACTGCTAGAAGTTGTGTTTGGCTCACCCGACAACTTCCGCCGCGAAAAGTTAAACTTCCACCTCGCCCCATTTGCAAGTAGCTACCAAGCACTACTGGGACGCGAAGCTTTCGCCCGCTTTAACGCAATACCGCATTATGCATCCCTTACACTACAAATGCCCGGTCTGCGAGGCATCATCTCCTTAAAGGGAAATACCGAGTGTTCCTCGAGCGCGGAAGATTGTGTGACTGCCTTGACAGCCACACACTAAACCGGATTCACCAATCAAAGCACCTAAACAGGTCGTCCGGACCCCGGACACGGCTAGACGAGTCCGGCGTAAACATACAAGGGCTTACTAGCCACATACCCTTGTGCAAGGGGCTCCGCGCATGTACAACAAGAGACAATAAAGCTCAATTTTATTCACTTTTTTTCGTACCTTGTTTATTTAACATAACGTACACTTTCACACGATCCTTTTCAACTAAGTTCCTCTCTTTTACAGATGAACACCGTGCTACACCCGTCCAGGATACGGCACAACGGAGACACAGGCGCAGACGTGCAGTAGGGATCCATGACAAGGATTCTTTTCAGATTAAGACCCTGCGTAAACCTTTTATACTGTCTCTTATTGATACACATCCCCAGGTTTCTTGCTATAACCGAGGAGGAGGTTGGCGTTTTGGCATGGGCCACGTCAGAATTTTGCACGTACCTGGACACCAGGGGCTTATTACCAAGGGCGTTGTTCGGCCCGTTTTCATAAAGACCGAATACCTTAGGGAGTGTTCGGCATCTTGAGTTAGGCCTTATATGCATCAACTCCGAATGATGTCTTTGGTCAAATGTTGGGTTTGCCCGGCTCCTGTGTTATGCTGCCTTACGTTCCGCTCTATCGGCTAAGGCGGCACCAGGAGAACTACTGCATTATGCCCCGGTTCGGCCAGGCGAGCACCTCAGTAGAGAAAGCCGAAAACTGACTGTCATGATATAGCGTCAGACTGGTCAACCACTCGATGACCCGCCGGAATCTTTAGGATTACTCCGCTTTGACGAAGGGCCGTTTCCCGGTCAGGTACTTACTCGCCCCGAATTCGGGTGAGCGCGGTGCCCCTAGGGGCTATATAGTAGCCCCACTGTCAAACTCATATGGCTAAGTGAAAGTGATAAAGCATTATAGTCCGGTTGCCTAGTTTGCCGCGCTACCACCTCCTTTATAGGACCAAGACGTTGGATCAAATGTGAAAATGCGCCTTTTGCAAACACCCCTGCATTATATGCATGGGGGCTGAAGCCGAAGACTGCCATCTTTCAGGTTATATACACATATACATTAATGGCCGCACAGGAGGTATTTTAATTCTTGAACGCACAAGTATAAAAAGCTTTTATATTTCATCAAAACATTGTTTCACAATAATACATGTTATTCAAACATAATCTCCTTCGAGCACTGCGCCTCTATTAAACAAGCGCCCTGCAGAACGTCCTGAAAATAGTGCTCGACAGGTACTCGACTTTCGTCCGAATCTTGGGATGCAACATCGGTGGCCTTCATCTCCGCCCAGTATGTCTTGACACGGGTGTCGGTGTCAAAACCGGTGGATCTCGGGTAGGGGGTCCCGAACTGTGCGTCTAGGCGGATGGTAAGAGGAGACAAGGGACACGATGTTTTACCCAGGTTCGGGCCCTCTCGATGGAGGTAAAACCCTACGTCCTGCTTGATTAATATTGATGATATGGGTAGTACAAGAGTAGATCTACCACGAGATCAAGGAGGCTAAACCCTAGAAGCTAGCCTATGGTATGATTGTCGTAATGTATGTTGCCCTACGGACTAAAGCCCTCCGGTTTATATAGACACCGGAGAGGGCTAGGGTTACACAGAGTCGGTTACAATGGTAGGAGATCTACATATCCGTATCGCCAAGCTTGCCTTCCACGCCAAGGAAAGTACCATCCGGACATGAGACGGAGTCTTCAATCTTGTATCTTCGTAGTCTTGGAGTCCGGCGGATAATGATAGTCCGGCTGTCCGGACACACCCTAGTCCAGGACTCCCTCAGTAGCCCCTGAACCAGTCTTCAATGAAGATAAGTCCGGCGTGCATAATGTTCGGCATTGCAAGGCGGGTTCCTCTCTTGAATAATCCAGAGAAGATCAAGAACACCAGGATAGTGTCCGGCTCTGCAAAATAAATTCCACATTCCACCGTAGAGAGAATAAAATGTACACTTAGTTCAATCTGCTGACGTATTATGTGGCGTGACTTCACACCGCCACCAGGCCTTTGTTTGAATTACTATACCACCTCAGCATGTTTAGCGAAGCGGTTTCCTTGGCACGTCTTGTTCATCTTAGAGATCGTGTTCCCCTTATTCCGGGATTCTCATCAATACGTGCGTGGGTAACCCAACCGCGCCATTGATGGTGACGCTTGGGAGATAAGCGAGTTTTACCAGGCTGGTGGGGGACGTATAGTTTTGTCCGCCTATATATAAGGGATAAGGATTCACCTTCTCACCTACGCCTTCTTCCTCCTTTGCTTATCCATCCCCGCGAACTCAAGCTCCAACGCCCGAGCTCGCGCATCTCGCCTCGACCTTCTCCGAATATGTCCAGAGCGGGAGGTAAATGGTTAGCCTCCACCGTCAAGGAGGAGGAGATTACCAAGCTGTGCAGCGCCGGGTACCTTTCCGGCGATATCGCGCATCGGCTGCCCGACGAGGGGCAGCTCATCCCTACCCCCGGGCCTCATGAGAGGGTCGTCTTCCTCCCCCACTTCCTCCGCGGACTGGGCTTTCCGCTCCATCCATTTGTCCAGGGGCTCATGTTTTACTACGGCCTGGATTTCCACGATCTGGCGCCGAACTTTATCCTCAACATCTCGGTGTTTATCGTCGTGTGCGAGGCCTTCCTCTGCATCCGGCCCCACTTCGGCCTGTGGCTCAAGACCTTTAACGTCAAGACGAAGGTTGTGAAGGGTACGCAAGCGGAATGCGGAGGCGCCATGTTGGGCAAATTTCCCAACGTCCCTTGGCTGGAAGGGACCTTCGTGGACTCCGTCAAGGGGTGGCAATTGGGGTGGTTTTACATCACCGAGCCGCTCAAATCCACATGGGCGGCGGCCCCCCGAGTTTAGATCTAGCATCCCCACGCAGCTCATCTCCTGGAAAGAGAAGGGCTTGCAGTGGGGGAATCCGGTGGAGGTGACGGGACTCCGAGCATGTATCAAGAAGATGGTGAGCAATAGGCTCAGGCTCGTCGACGTGGTCCAAGTCATGCTCATCCGATGGAGACAAGGGACACGATGTTTTACCCAGGTTCGGGCCCTCTCGATGGAGGTAAAACCCTACGTCCTGCTTGATTAATATTGATGATATGGGTAGTACAAGAGTAGATCTACCACGAGATCAAGGAGGCTAAACCCTAGAAGCTAGCCTATGGTATGATTGTCGTAATGTATGTTGTCCTACGGACTAAAGCCCTCCGGTTTATATAGACACCAGAGAGGGCTAGGGTTACACAGAGTCGGTTACAATGGTAGGAGATCTACATATCCGTATCGCCAAGCTTGCCTTCCACGCCAAGGAAAGTACCATCCGGACACGAGCCGGAGTCTTCAATCTTGTATCTTTGTAGTCTTGGAGTCCGGCGGATAATGATAGTCCGGCTGTCCGGACACCCCCTAGTCCAGGACTCCCTCAACGGGCAAGAGCCACCCGCGCACCCTCTATGCATGCCGACCTCCTCATTGCGTTGATATGTGGCACCGCACCAAGGAACTGTTGCACCAAGCCAAAATAACTCTTCGGCTCGGGCCTCTTTGGCCACAAAAGACTCACGACATCCTTCATGGAAAGTCTGGATAACCTATTCAGCTCCGCCCATTCGTCCAAGCAATCGGTTAATGGAAGTGGGCGCTCTGGATTATGGAACTGCGACCAAAAAACCTTTTCCATTTCGTGATCCTTTTGATCTCGGAAGTGTTCGGCCGCGTCCGCGGCACTTGCCGCCAAGTCCAGATAAGCATCCTCCGCACTCCATAGCTGGTCCAACTGAGCATATTTAGGATCCATGAATTTCCTCCGCAGCAGAAAGGGCTTTCCAGCCGCGATATCTCCGGCCTGACGCAGCTCCTCCTTCATAGCTCTCATCGCAGAGCGAGCATCCTTGGCCTCGGTAGTGGCCTTCTTCAGGTCCTCTTGTACCACTCGATCTTCTTTTTCAAGAAGCTTGCAGCAGTCGGCAGCATTCTTCAACTTCACGGCCATCTCGGCCATTTCATTCTTGCTTCAGCAATGAGCAGCCTGTTCGGCTTTTAGCTCTTCAGCCGCCTTCAAGGCAGCCGCAACACTCTTTCTGTCCTGCTCCTTAGCTCACGCGAGCTCTGTCTGAAGGTTCTCCATGGCAGCGGCACCATCTGCATCAAGCATACATGTTGTAAGGCACGGTCATCAAGCTCCCTTACCAGGTGTCCGCGGAGAAATTGCATACCTTGTGACTCGTCAAGTCGCTTATTGACAAGCGCGATTTCGGCATCCGCCATGTCAACTTGCTGCTTTAGTTCGGCAAATTCATCAGTCTGGCTAGCCACCGGACCCTTCGCCACCTACATTGGACATGCGACATATTATACCTGGGGTTATGATCCTCGGCGCGCTGTCATTTTTTGACAACACACCGAGCCTCAGGGGCTACTATCTACACAGGGCGCATTTTATATGCGGAACTGTCATAAGGTACATCATTTTGCGTACCTCAAAACCTGTCAGTAAACTTCTGATGGCTTCATGCAATCCGCTCTCAGCGGATGAAATCCTTTCAATCACCGTACCCATTAACGCATGGTGATCTTCTGAGATAGACGCTCGCCCGAGCAGATCCTTCAGCTCCACCGACCGTACACCAGGTGGTGCCGAACTGGTCTGATGGCCTTTTTCGAAGGCCGGACGCGGAGGGCTTTGGGGGGACATACGACTACCTTCCGGCCTCGCCGGACTCAGAGAAACCCTCCGCGACGACACCTCAGGGTCGCCCGCCTTGCAAGACGGTACGACAGGGGGAGGCGTTTCGCTCTCTATCATCTCCGATCGAAGATCCCCCGAATATGAGCTCTGCTGAGAAGGGCTGAGATCCGAACTACAAGGTAAAATTTCGGTTATCTTCATCAGAAATAAGGTAAGGGTATCCTTTATTTTAACTCCCCTTTTTACTTACGGCTCGGTGGATGGCTGATCCTCTTGGGGGCACAATGCGGCCGAGGCATCTCTCGGCGTAGGACCCTCTGACAAAGATTTCTTCCCCCGCTTTGAGACCATGGTCTCCGGGTCTTTAGAGGTGGTCCTCTTCTTCCCTTGGATGGAGGGATTCTCGATCCCTCCTTTCCTGACAGCCTCCTTCGCAGAGGCGGTAGCTTCCTTGTTCCCCCCTTCACCTTCTCCAGAAGGCGCAACCTCTAGCATCCTGGTTAACACGGGATGCGGCGTGGTCTCAGGGAGGGGGGCCGGACACCTGATTAACATTGCTTTCGCTATCCACTCTTATTCAAGGGACATCTCTTTTGAGGGCAAATTCATGATAAATATGGGATAGCGTGTTCGGATATAGGGCTACTTACTTGAGTATCCGGGAGATTGCAGCTCAGATTTGCGTCCTCGGTCAAGTCCGGACACATCGCTTGTGATCCGAAGAAAGGCTTATACATCTCCACGGGTGTTGCGCCCATAAAATGTTGGAGAGCTCATGGTCCCTCCGGGTTAAATTGCCACAGGCGGGTGGGGCAACGTTTGCAGGGCAGGATGCGACGAGTCAGCATGACCTGCGCTACTACGACCAGAGTGATCTCTCTCTCTAGGAGGTCTTGAATGAGGCCCTGCAACAAGGGCACGTCCTTGGACGACCCCTAGTCAAGTCCTTTATTGACCCATGACGCCAGCCGCGGTGGAGGACCCGAGCGAAAGGCAGGCGGCACCACCCATTTGGTGCCCCTGGGAGCTGTGATATAAAACCATTCTTGTTGTCATAGGCAGAGCTCCTCTTGGAAAGAGCCCTCGGGCCATGGAGCATCAGCATTCCTGCTTATAACAGCCCCTCCGCACTCTGCCTGCTGCCCCCTGATCATCTTCGGCTCCACTTTGAAGGTCTTGAGCCACAATCCGAAGTGAGGGGTAATGCGAAGGAAGGCTTCGCATACGACAATGAACGATGAGATGTGGAGGATGGACTCCGGATCCAAGTCGTGAAATTCCAACCCATAATAAAACATGAGCCCCCTCACGAAGGGGTCCGTCGGGAAGCCTAGCCCCCGAAGGAAGTGAGACGCGAACACCACGCTTTCACCAGGCTTGGGAGTGGGAATAACCTGCCCTTGAGCAGGCAACCTATGCAAAATTTCCTTGGTTAGATACCTGGCGTCTCTTAGCTTTAGCACGTATTCTTCCGTAACGGAGGAAGGCATCCACCGGCCTTGCAGGTCGGAGCCGGACATCATCGAAGGTCCGAAGCGCCTGAATCTGGAGCTTTCGGTGTTGGAACTCGAGGCGACGGGCGGATTCGATCGAGACCGAAAGAAAGGAGTGGAGCCTTGGTCTCTTTATAAAGAGGTTGAATACCAAGAGCCTTCCCTGTGACCGTTCGGGACTCGCCTTTGATAGAGGAGACGCTCCAACGGGCACGGGGTTACCCACGCCCGTATTAATGAGAATCCCGGAATAAGGGGACACGATCTCTGCTTTGACAAGACGTGCCAAGGAAACCGCCTCGCTAAACGCGCTGAGGTGAGACAGTAAAAATGATTCGAATAAAATCTTGGCCGTGGTGTGATGTCACGCCACGAAATACGTCAGCAGATTGAATTTGTGTAAATGTTATTCTTTCTACGGTGGTATGTGGAACTTATTTTGCAGAGCCGGACACTATCCTTGTGTTCAAAATCTTCTATGAAGTATTCGGAGGAGGAACCTGCCTTGCAATGCCGAAGACAATATGCGCGCCAGACTCGTCATCATTGAAGCCTGGTTCAGGGGCTACTGAGGGAGTCCTGGATTAGGGGGTGTCCGGATGGCCGGACTATAGCCTTTGGCCGGACTCCTGGACTATGAAGATACAAGATTGAAGACTTCGTCCCATGTCCGGATGGGACTTTCCTTGTTGTGGAAGGCTAGCTTGGCGATACGGATATGTAGACCTCCTACCATTGTAACCGACTCTGTGTAACCCTAACCCTCCTCGGTGCCTATATAAACCAGAGGGTTTTAGTCCATAGGACAGAACAACAATCATACCATAGGCTAGCTTCTAGGGTTTAGCCTCTCTTATCTCGTGGTAGATCTACTCTTGTACTACCCATATCATCAATATCAATCAAGCAGGAGTAGGGTTTTACCTCCATCGAGAGGGCCCGAACCTGGGTAAAAACATCGTGTCCCTTGTCTCATGTTACCATCCGCCTAGATGCACAGTTCGGGACCCCATAACCGAGATCCGCCGGTTTTGACACCGACAGCCGTTGTTGGCGCCCTTCCCGCTCGATATTTGGGAAGAGGACCAGGGCCTCTATATATAGAGATAACCACCACAGTAGAAGGCATCTAGATCTCACCTAGAGCCAACAGGGACGGAGCAATTCCTCGTCAAGCACCACCACAAGAACATCCCTCCCGAGGCTGTTCTTCCTCTGTATTGTTCATCACCAGCCCCAGAGGCAATCCACCACACCACACACTGGATTAGGGTATTAGACCACAACGGTGGCCCGGACCAGTATAAACCTTGTGTCCCTCGTGTTGTTCATCGTGTAGCTTAGATTCTCAGCGAGGCATTGGGGCGTGGAGTGGTAGGGGGAAGATCTTCGCGCCCACCCCAGAGTTTGAACCTTAAGGGTTTTGCCGAAATCCGATATCCGACATTTGGAGCGCCAGGTAGGGGTGCGCCGGAGCTCTCCCTTCCGTCGACCCACTCTTCATCAACACCGCGCTTCGCCCTCATGGCGGATAACGCGCCACCCGTTCCGGCTGCCGACACCGGCACTAGGGCTAGGGGCTCCGAGCCTTGGCCCCTGCCTTGCGACAGGTGCAGTGGCTGAACAAGTTCAAGCCAGAGATGCCGCCGCGCTACGACGGTGCGACAGGTCCACTAGCTTTCCTGCTGGCGTATGAGGAGGCCGTCCTCAAGGCCGGGGGCGACGACAGGGTCATGGATAACTGGCTTCCCATGGCCCTCACCGACGTTCCACGCATGTGGCTGCTCCACCTACAAACGGCTTCGGTGACCTCCAAGGAGGAGCTGCGCGGCCTCTTCCTCGCCCATTATGCTGCGTCGGCGCCCCCGGTCGTTGCAGCTCTCCTGGGCGGCTCGCAAGCGCCACCCTTGAGCCGCCACGTCAAGCTGTTCGTCCTCCAGATTGGCGCTGCCCTCACGCGCCGTGAAGCCCCCCCGGGTTGGGTGGCACCCAAGGCCAACTTGACCTTCAGCTTGGATGATCACCCCGCCAACACCGCCTGCTCGGGTGTGTTCCCGATGCTGTGCACTCCCACCATCTGCCAGGTGGCGGTCACCAGGACCCTCATTGACGGCGGTGCCGGCCTCAACATGCTCTCGATGGAGGCCTTTAGCCTCCTCCACGTGCCCCCTGGAAGGACTCCGACCTAGCAAGTCCTTCTCGGGCGTCGGAGGCAGTACCATCGGCTCCCTGGGGCAGATCCACCTCCCGGTGAACTTTGGCACCCGCGGCAACTCCTGCACGGAGCTGGTCGACTTCGACATCGCCCCCATCGGCCTCCCGTACAACGCCATCCTCAGCTACCCCCCCTTGGCCCAGTTCATGGCAGCGACTCATCCGGCCTACAACCTCATGAAGATGCCCGGGAGCAGCGGCGTCCTCACCATAGCTGGAGATACAAAGGATGTTGTGCAGGCACTCAAGCTCGCCTTCAAGGCGGTCGCGGTGGCGCAGCCAACTAGCGTTGACACCCTCAAGACCAACGGGGCTGCGCCAACCAAGAAGAAGCAGCTGTTCACCCAAGACAAGGCGGAGACTAAGAAGGTACCAGTCGATGAGCATGGATCCTCCGGCGCCACCTTCACCATAGGTGCCAACCTCGACCACGAGAAAGAGGAGGCTCTAGTGAAATTCTTGCGCGCAAACAAGGAGGTGTTCACGTGGGAACCGAAGCAGCTAGCGGGGGTCCCAAGGCAGGTGATCGAGCACCACCAGAACATGTGCCCCAACGTGCGCCCCGTGAAGCAGAAAGCAAGGCGGCAGTCCATCGAGAAGCAGGCCTTCATCGTCCAAGAAACTCGCAAGTTAGAAGCTGCGGGAGTCATTCGTGAGGTTCGCTATCCAGAATGGCTGGCCAACACTGTTGTTGTGCCAAAGAAGGGAGGAAAGGAGCACATGTGTGTCGACTTCACCAACCTCAACAAGGCCTGCCCTCAAGATCCGTTCCCGCTCCCCCACATCGACCAAATCATCGACTCCAGTGCTGAGCGCAACTTGTTGTGCTTCCTGGATGCCTTCTCGGGCTACCACCAGATCAAGATGGAGATAGAAGATGTGGAGAAAACGGCTTTCCTGACCCCGTGCGATGTGTACTGCTACACCTGCATGCCGTTTGGATTGCGCAACGCAGGCGCAACCTTTCAGCGACTGATGCACATCGCCTTGGGCTGGCATCTCGGGAGAAACGCCGAGGCCTACGTCGACGACATCGTGGTGAAGTCTCGGGAGGCCAAGACCCTGATACAGGACCTGGAAGAAACCTTCGCTAGCCTTCATGAAGTGGACCTGTGGCTCAACCCGGAGAAGTGTGTGTTTGGTGTTCCTTCTGGCAAGCTTCTAGGCTTCCTCGTGTCCCACAGAGGTATTGAGGCTAACCCAGAGAAGGTCAAGGCAATCGACAACATGAGTCCGCCGCAAACCCTCAGGGAAATGCAGAAGCTCACCGGGCGAGTAACCGCGTTAGGACGCTTCATCTCCAAGCTGGGGGAACAAGCCCTTCCCTTCTTCAAGCTGATGAAGAAGAAGGGTCCGTTCGAATGGACTCAAGAGGCTGACGAAGCGTTCCAAGATCTCAAGAAGTACCTGACCAGCCCTCCGGTGATGGTGGCTCCACGCCCTCAGGAGCCCTTGGTGCTTTACCTCGCCGCCACACCCTACTCCGCCAGCATAGCTCTGGTGGCGGTTCGGGAGGAGCGCCGGCTGAAGGCCGCATCTGCCACAACCCTGACCACGGCGGCTCAGGGCCAAGAAGGCCTCGCGAGGGCCATGACCTCGGCAGATGGGGATCAGCCTCAACAGGAAGGTGCCTCCGGGGCTGAGGGGACCTTACCAAGCAGTCAGGAGCCAAGGGCTCAAACGCCTCAGGAGGTGCTCGACTCCCTGGAGGGTGCGGGCTCCGTCGGCGTGCCCACACTCGTCGAGCATCCCGTGTATTTCGTCAGCAGGGTGCTGCGGGATGCAAGGGCACGGTACCCCATGCCCCAAAAGCTCTTGCTCGCACTATTGGTGGCCTCTCGGAAGCTGCGACACTACTTCCAAGGTCACCCCATCAAGGTTGTCTCAGCCTACCCATTGGAGAGGGTGCGTAGGAGTCCGAACTCCGCTGGAAGGGTCGCTGAATGGAACATCGAGCTGCAAGCATTTCAGTTAGAATTCAACACGACCAAAGTTGTCAAAGGAGCCGCACTTGCAGATTTTGTGGCAGAATGGATAGAGGCGCCAGGGCTTGAAGCAGGAGAAGATCGGTTGCTTTCCCCGGGAAGCGAGGCACCAGACGGCTGGGTTATGCACTTTGATGGAGCATTCTCGCGGCATGGCGCACGGGCAGGCGCACTGCTTATATCCCCCACTTAGGACAAGCTCTACTACGCCGTGCAGCTCTGTTTCCAGTAGGGCGAAAAGGTTTCCAACAACATAGCAGAATACGAGGGCCTCATAGCAGGCTTAAAGGCAGCGGCCGCACTGGGGGTGAAGCGCCTAATCATCAAGGGTGACTCACAGCTCCTCATCAACTTCTCCACCAAAGTGTACGAGCCCAAGGACGAGCACATGGAGGCGTATCTTGCAGAAGTGTGCAAGATGGAAAAGCAGTTTTTGGGGCTGGAGCTGCAGCATGTGCCTCGCGGCACCAATTAGGAGGCTGATGACATCGCCAAGAGGGCATTGAGGCGGCTGCCTCAAGAGCCTGGCGTTTTCGAGGAACGACTCTTCAAGCCCTCAGCAGCACCGTTACTATCAATCATAGCGCAACCTCGGGAGGAGCTCCCTCAGCCGCCTGGATTACCTGATGCAAGGGACTCTACCAGAGAAAGAAGAGGATGCGGAACGCGTGGCCCAGCAGGCCACGGCCTACTGCATCCAAGACGGAGAGCTCTACCGGAAGCGGCCCAACGGTGTTTCCCTGTGTTGCATCTCCAGGGAACGGGGGAAGGAGTTCCTGGCAGACATTCACGATGGAGACTGTGGGCACCACTCGTCATCACGGACCCTCGTCGTCAAGGCATTTCGTAGCGGTTCTATTGGCATACAGCACTCAACGACGCGACCGAGCTGGTGAAGGCTTGTGAAGCCTGTCAATTCCACGCCAAGCAGATTCATCAGCCAGCTCAGGGCCTACAGACCATTCCGCTCTCGTGGCCGTTCGCGGTTTGGGGGCTGGACATTTTGGGCCCGTTTCCTCGGGCGCCAGGGGGCTATCGCTACCTCTACGTCGCCATTGACAAGTTCACCAAGTGGGCGGTGGTGGAAGCTGTCCGCACCATCCCAGCTGGCTCCGCAGTCAAGTTCATCAAGGGCCTTGTGAGCCGATTCGGGGTGCCTAATCGCATCATCACCGACAACGGTTCGCAGTTCAAAAGCAATCTCTTCAAAACATATTGTGCTAACCTTGGAACACATATATGTGAAAGCACAAGTGCTCCCTAGGTGATTTTGGTAATTTATGTCAACACATCTCTTGTTGGACTAACACCTTTACCTAGTATGTTTCAGATAAGTTCAACAATGAAGTGGCATGGACTAGAGGATATGGAACCCCTTCAAGATTCTAAGGACAAAGGGTTGGCTCAAGCACAAAGCACAAGACTCTACATTTTACTTTTAGTGATCCAAGATCACATTGAGTCTATAGGAAAAGCCAATACTATCAAGAGGGGATGAGGTGTTGCTTAATGGCTTGCTTGCTCAAAGTGCTTAGTGATATGCTCCAAAGCACTCAACAACCTTCTCACATCCACATATGACCCAAACCAATAGTCCAACTCGGCCTCACTGATTCTTTCTATCCGACGCCACGGAGTTCAGATGTCATAGCCACTGCCACAAACCCTAATCAAATCGGTGTCACCGATAGGGATCTCGGTCTCGCCGAGATGGGATTGTAATCTCTCTGTGTATGTCCATTACCAAAATTAGTCCAACCGAGTTTGTGTAATCGGTCCTACAGAGATTACAATGCAAACTCTCTTGTCCTCTTCGTAACATTTCTGTCCAACCGAGATGAGCGAATCGGTCCCACCGAGTTTGCCTGACCAACTCTCTGGTTAGCTTATTACCAAAATCGGTCCCACCGAGTTTGTGTAATCGGTCTCACCGAGATTATGTTATGCCCTAACCCTAACCATATCGGTCCCACTGAGTTGCATGTCGGTTCCACCGAAAATCCTAACGGTCACATTATTTGCTAAATCGGTCCGATCGAGTTTCACGATTCGGTCCCACCGAGATTGGTAAGTTGTGTGTAACGATTAGATTTTGTGTGGAGGCTATATATACCCCTCGACCCACTCTTCATTCATGGAGAGAGCCATCAGAATGTGCCTACACTTCCAGCATTCATTTTCTGAGAGAGAACCATCTACTCATGTGTTGAGAACAAGATATTCCATTTCTACCATATGAATCTTGATCTCTAGTCTTCCCCAAGTTGCTTTCCACTCAAATCTTCTTTCCACCAAATCCAATTCCTGTGTGAGAAAGTTGAGTGTTGGGGAGACTATCATTTGAAGCACAAGAGCAAGGAGTTCATCATCAACACACCATTTGTTACTTCTTGGAGAGTGGTGTCTCCTAGATTGGCTAGGTGTCACTTGGGAGGCTCCGACAAGATTGTGGAGTTGACCCAAGGAGTTTGTAAGGGCAAGGAGATCGCCTACTTCGTGGAGATCTAACCTAGTGAGGCAAGTCCTTCGTGGGCGACGGCCATGGTGGGATAGACAAGGTTGCTTCTTCGTGGACCCTTCATGGGTGGAGCCCTTCGTGGGTTGAAGTCTCCATCAACGTGGATGTACGATAGCACCACCTATCGGAACCACGAAAAAAACATCCGTGTCTCCAATTGTGTTTGCACACTCGAATCCCATCCCTTTACATTCTTGCAATTTGCATGCTTTACTTTCCGCTGCTCATATACTCTTTGCATGCTTTCTTGTTATGTATCGTGATTGTTAAACTTGTGCCAAAACTCCACTTAAACTTAAAGAAATTAAAAACTGCAACTTTTTTCACTTAGTGTCTAATCACCCCCCTCTAGACTCCTCTTCTTGATCCTTTCAATTGGTATCAGAGCTTTGGTCTCCATTGCTTTGGTTTAAACACCATTGGAGGAAGATGGATGAGTCTACTTTGGAGAGTCTTACACATAGAGTGCCTATACTTGATGGAGAGTACTTTCATGAGTGGAAAAATGAGATGCTTGTGATTTTCAATGAATATCATTTGAACAAGTACATTGCTAGTCCTTGTGCACCTCATGTTGATCCTATGCATCCTACCCTTGATGAGTCAATTGACATGATTCACAATCTTAGAACTGTTAATCTTATCACTAGAGGCTTTCCTAGAAACTTGATTGGAAGTTTGCCTACTCTTGAGTGTGCCTACGCTATATTGAAATTTCTTAAGGAACGTTTTCCAAACTATTCTTAGAAAATCTAGATGAAATTCTCCATAAGTCTATTGCCTTGAGTAAGATAAATTACAATGATCCTATGTTTGGTGATTGTCTATTTGAGCTTACAAACCTCATGCGTGCGAAAGGAGATGTTGGAATTATTAGTGATATTATTTCCGAAGCTATTAAAATTCATAAAGAAGATCATTGTAAAACTCACTCTAACGAATTACCCTCTCTAGGACTTGATCCACCACATGACGATGTTGAACACGGATACTATGATGAGGATGATGATAGTGACCTTGATCTTGATGATGCAATGAGACACTTTGGTCTTATGGCAAATCTTCGGGGATATATGGCAGGAGGAAAGGAATGGGTTCTTGACAGTGGATGTACCGATCACATGATCGGACATAAAGATATGTTCTGTGAGCTTGCTGAAAATGACGGCCCTCGAAAGTATGTCACTTTTGGTGATAACTCAAAGGGTAAGGTGGTTGGCCTTGGTAAGGTGGCCATCTCACATGATAGCTCCATACAAAATGTCATGCTCGTTGAATCTCTTGGGTACAATTTACTTTCAGTATCTAGACTTGCTGATTTCGGTTTCAATGTCCTATTTACTGAAGTAGATTGCCAAGTGTTTCATAGAGATACTCATAAAATGGTCTTTATCGGTATACGTAGAGGTGATCTTTACATTTTTGATTTCACTAAAACGGCTCAACCTAGAACTTGCTTTATTGCTAAATCCTCTAAAGGCTGGTTGTAGCATAGAAGACTAGGTCATGTTGGCATGTGAAACCTTGATAAGCTTATTAAAGGAAATCATATCATTGGTGTTAATGATGTCATATCTGATAAGGATAGACTTTGCAGCGCTTGTCAAGCAGGTAAACGGGTTGGAGGAAGGCATCCCGTGAAGAACATCATGACCACAAGGAGGCCACTCGAGCTACTTCACATGGATCTTTTTGGTCCCAACACCTACAAAAGTCTCGGTGGAAATTCTTTTGGTCTAGTTATAGTTGATGATTTTTCAAGATTTATGTGGGTGTTCTTTCTCGATGATAAATCACAGGTCCAAAAGATCTTCAAAAACTTTACTAGGAAGGCCCAAAATCAATTTGAAGTGAAGATCAAGAAGGTTCGCAGTGACAACGGAACGGAGTTCAAGAACGCAAATGTGGACACCTTTCTTGATGAAGAAGGGATTTCACATGAGTTCTCGGCTACGTACACACCTCAACAAAATGGAGTTGTTGAGAGGAAGAACCGGGTGCTCATCGAAATGGAGAGAACGATGCTTGATGAGTACAAGACACCGAAGCACTTTTGGGCGGAAGCGGTTGAGACAGCTTGTCACGCAACAAATCGCTTGTATCTTCACAAGCTACTCGGCAAGATGGCATATGAGCTCCTTGCCGGTAACAAACCCCAAGTTGGATACTTTCAAGTATTCAGCTCTAAGTGCTACATTCTTGATAAGCATCATCGTTCTAAATTTTCTCCTAAGTCTCATGAAGGTTTCCTACTTGGTTATGGCTCAAACTCTCACACTTACCGTGTCTACAATAATTTCACTCAAAAGGTTGAAGAGATGGTAGATGTGAAGTTTGATGAATCTAACGGCTCGCAATTAGAGCAATTGCCAATTGATGTAGGAGACAAAGACCCCTCGAAAGCAATCCAAGACTTGTCTATTGGCAAGATTCGTCCAACGGAGGTGAAGGAGAGTACCTCATCCGTCCAAGTGGAAGCTTCTACCTCACGACTAGGTGAACCAAGAGTTGATACAGAAGCATCCACAAGTGGGACACACCAAGATGAAGAAAATGAGGAAGTACACCTAGATGAACGTCAACAACCTCCTTCTCCACCACGACAAGAGAACGACAACGTCAACAATGAAGAAGGCCAAGAAGAATAACAAGATTAAGAAGGTGTTCCACCTAGATCCAAGCAAAAGCTTTCACGAGTTCGAGCAAGAGTTGCTAAAGACCACCCCGTCGAGCAAATCTACAATGACATCCAAACCGGGAGAATCACTCACTCTAAAACTCGTTTAGCTAACTTTTGTGAACACTATTCATTCATCTCTAGCATTGAACCGATGAAGGTTGAAGAAGCTTTGGAAGATCCGGATTGGATAAACGCCATGCATGAAGAGCTACACAACTTTGAGAGAAACCAAGTTTGGACATTGGTTGAGAAGCCCGACAACAACCACAACATCATTGGTACCAAATGGGTGTTTTGCAACAAGCAAGATGAAGATGGACAAGTAGTTCGCCACAAAGCACGTCTTGTCGCCCAAGGCTACAATCAAGTCGAAGGTATGGACTATGGCGAGACATACGCCCCCGTTGCTAGACTTGAGTCCATTCACATCTTACATGCCTATGCAAATCACCATGATATCACCTTGTACCAAATGGACATTAAAAGTGCTTTTATAAATGGTGAAATAGAGAAGGAAGTGTATGTTAAGCAACCTCCCGGTTTTGTTAATCCTAAGAAACCTAATCATGTTTACAAACTTCACAAAGCTCTTCATGGTCTTAAACAAGCTCCTAGAGCATGGTATAAATGCTTGACCAAGTTCCTTATTGAAAAAGGATTTGAAATTGGAAAAATTGATTCTACTCTTTTTACTAAAAGGGTTAATGGAGAACTATTTGTATGCCAAATCTATGTTGATGATATTATATTTGGTTCAACTAACCCTCACTTTAGTGAAAAGTTTGGAAAGCTAATGTTGGAGAAGTTTGAGATGTTGATGATGAGTGAACTCAAATTCTTTCTCGGTTAGCAAATCAAGCAAACTAAGGAAGGTACCTTTGTCTCTCAAATAAAGTACACCAAGGACTTATTCAAGAAGTTCAATATGCAAGAATGCAAAGGTATGACTACACCCATGCCTACTAGTGGACATCTTGATTTGACCAAAGATGGTGAACCGATTGATCAAAAGGTTTATCGCTCTATGATTGGATCATTGTTATATCTATGTGCTTTACGTCCCGATATTATGCTAAGTGTGTGCATGTGTGCATGATGTCAAGCCGCTCCTAAAGAATGTCATCTCAAGGCCGTGAAAAGGATAGTGAGATACTTAATTCATACACCAAATTTTGGCATTTGGTATCCAAAGAGGGCCTCCTTTAATCTTGTTGGCTACTCTGACTCGGACTATGCTGGTGACAAGGTTGATAGAAAGTCCACTTCGGGTACTTGTCAATTTCTTGGTAGATCTCTTGTGTCTTGATCCTCCAAGAAACAAAACTCGGTATCCTTATCCACCGCCGAAGCGGAATACATTGCCGCTGGTTCATGTTGTGCTTAATTACTTTGGATGACCCAAACTCTTAAAGATTATGGGATATATGTGAAACATGTTCCATTTCTTTGTGACAATGAAAGTGCTATCAAGATTGCTCACAATCCCGTGCAACACTCTCGAACTAAGCATATTGAAGTTCGTCATCATTTCATTCGAGATCATGTTGCCAAAGGGGACATTAATCTTAAACATGTTCGCACCGATAAGCAATTAGCGGATATTTTCACTAAACCACTTGATGAGAAGGTGTTTTGCAGGTTAAGAGGTGAATTGAACATCATTGATGCTTCAAACTTGGAGTAGGAACTCCATTTGATACATGCAAGACATGCGCGTATGACTAATCCTTGATATTTCTCTTGTGATGACTATCTTATGTCTTGGATATATTTGCATCTTGCATGTTATCTAACCCTTGTAGGTTGGATGAATCTAAATCTATGAGATTGTAACTCACTCACATCTTGAGCAATCTCTACATCACCAAGTCTCTGCATAATGGTGGTTGAAGACGAGGAAGCACGAAACCATTCAAACATATCCTTGGACAAATTCTATGTTGAATTTCATGATTTTCATTTAGGATACACAAGTGTTTTTCCTTGCAAAACTAACCCATGTAGGTAGATGAACTCAAATTCCAAGTGGTGCTCCCAACTCTTGATGAGCTACATCAACCTTGAGCAACCCACATAAGTTCAACTACATGATCACGATCAACACCACCACCCAAGGTATGTTATTCCATCTTAGAGAAGCTTTACTCCAAGTCATGAGTCAAAGCAACTCGACAAGATGTGAATACATCAAGATGCTTAAACGAAAAATGGTAACCCCATTTTGAGCTTAAAGATGAGTATGACCTATGATCAAGTGATCTCACTTGACTCCTAAGTCAATATACTCTAACATAGGTGACTTTGTCACCGACCAACTCTAGATGAAGGTTTCATGTGTTCTTCTCTGTGCTCTTGCATTTGTCTCATGCATATTTGTTTCCCCTTTATAAAACTTCATCTAAATTTCTTTTCTGTTTCTTTTTATTCTGCATTCCCTGCATGCAATTCATTGCAAATCCTTCAGTTAATTCCTTGCAAATCCTTGTGAGATCTTACTTGTCTAGTGAGCTGAGGTGACAAGTGTTTTCTCTGTGATGAACTCGGTCACACCGGTCTGTTGTTTACGGTCCAACCGAATCCTTTCGGTGCAACTGAAGCACAGAACTCGGTGCCACCGATTTCACTACAGGAAAGACACCTTGCCACTTGTTTCTGCATTCTTTTTGATCCAGCTTCACATTCAACTTGCTGATTTGTTCTGTGACTCAAGGACCAAACCCATTCGTGACAAAAATCCAGAAGAACCCTTCTTGGAAATTGATGTCAAAGGGGGGGAGAGAGATCACATCAAAGCTTAATCATATCTATAGGGGGAGAGAATACACAAGGGGAGAGAGAGAGTAATCATCAAGGACCCCAGATGCTTAGTGTTCAAGAGGAGAGAAGTGACATGTCTTCAAGAGGGGAAAGACATGTTTGTTTGCATTAGTTCTGTTTATTTTCTGTGAGCTCTGATTTTCTATTCCCTATCTTTTCCCAGTATCCCATGCTAGATTCAGGGGGAGCAAGACATCTAAGGGAAGGAAATCCTTGAATTCATTGCACATCTTTACCTTTGGGGACATGTGTATGTTCAATGTGGTACTTAGTACTTACTCTACATGTCATCCCAGTCTTGGTTCTCTTGTGGTTTCTTTTGTTTGCTCTGGCTAGTAGGTGTATCTGTGTTATCTAACCTTGTTTACGCAGGTTCATTCCATCCTAAGCCAACTCAAGACCACAAGGTAAGTATATGTATCATAGTCATGTGTATGAGGTTTTCTTGCTGATGTACATACTGTTTGCAAGGACTCATGAGCATGAAGGTACATTTTCCATATTCACATCTTTTGCTCTGATGCATATAGCCAAGATACATGTAACACATTGCTTACTCTGTCATGCTTATGCATTCACATGCTCCTATATTCCATATTTACATGATTGCATGTTATATGTCTTTCCAAAGCTTTACTTGTTATTCTCTATATCCTTATCTAAAGCTTTGATGTATATTGTCATCAGTTACCAAAAAGGGGGAGATTGAAAGCACAAGTGCTCCCTGGGTGATTTTGGTAATTTATGTTAAAATATCTCTTGTTGGACTAACACCTTTACCTAGTATGTTTCAGATAAGTTCAACAATGAAGTGGCATGGAGTAGAGGATGTGGAATGCCTTCAAGATGCTAAGGACAAAGGGTTGGCTCAAGCTCAAAGCACAAGACTCTAAATTTTAATTTTAGTGATCCAAGATCACATTGAGTATATAGGAAAAGCCAATACTATCAAGAGGGGATGAGGTGTTGCTTAATGGCTTGCTTGCTCAAAGTGCTTAGTGATATGCTCCAAAGCCCTCAACAACCTTCTCACATCCACGTATGACCCAAACCAGTAGTCCAAATCGGCCTCACCGATTATTTCTATCCGGCGCCACCGAGTTCAGATGTCATAGCCACTGCCACAAACCCTAATCAAATCGCTCTCGCCGATAGGGATCTTGGTCTCACCAAGATGGGATTGTAATCTCTCTGTGTATGTCCATTACCAAAATCGATCCAATCGAGTTTGTGTAATCGGTCCTACCGAAATTACAATGCAAACTCTCTGTTCCTCTTCGTAACATTTCGGTCCAACCGAGATGAGCGAATCGGTCCCATCGAGTTTGCCTGACCAACTCTCTGGTTAGCTTATTACCAAAATTGGTCCCACCGAGTTTGTGTAATCGGTCTCACAGAGATTATGTTATGCCCTAAACCTAACCATATCGGTCCCACCGAGTTGCATGTCGGTCCCACCGAAAATCCTAACGGTCACATTATTTGCTAAATCGGTCCGACCGAGTTTCACGATTCAGTCCCACCGAGATTGGTAAGTTGTGTGTAACGGTTAGATTTTGTGTGGAGGCTATATATACCCCTCCACCCACTCTTCATTCATGGAGAGAGCCATTAGAACGTGCCTACACTTCCAGCATTCATTTTCTGAGAGAGAACCACCTACTCATGTGTTGAGAACAAGATATTCCATTCCTACCATATGAATATTGATCTCTAGCCTTCCCCAAGTTGCTTTCCACTCAAATCTTCTTTCCACCAAATTCAAATCCTGTGAGAGAGAGTTGAGTGTTGGGGAGACTATCATTTGAAGCACAAGAGAAAGGAGTTCATCATCAACACGCCATTTGTTACTTCTTGGAGAGTGGTGTCTCCTAGATTGTCTAGGTGTCACTTGGGAGCCTCCGACAAGAGTGTGGAGTTGAACCAAGGAGTTTGTAAGGGCAAGGAGATCGCCTACTTTGTGAAGATCTACCCTAGTGAGGCAAGTCCTTCGTGGGCTACGACCATGGTGGGATAGACAAGGTTGCTTCTTCGTGGACCCTTCGTGGACTCGCGCAGCCGTTATCCTTCGTGGGTTGAAGTCTCCATCAACGTGGATGTACGATAGCACCACCTATCGGAACCACGACAAAAACATCTGTGTCTCCAATTGCGTTTGCACACTCCAATCCCATCCCTTTACATTCTTGCAATTTGCATGCTTTAATTTCCGCTGCTCATATACTCTTTGCATGCTTGCTTGTTATGTATTGTGATTGTTAAACTTGTGCCAAAACTCCACTTAAACTTAAAGAAGTTAAAAACTACAACTTTTCTCACTTAGTTTCTAACCACCCCCCCTCTAGACACCTCTTCTCGATCCTTTCAATATGCTATGCCTTAGTGGCACACCCTCGGAGCAACGGCCAGGCTGAACGCACCAATGCAGAGGTCCTAAAAGGCCTCCAAACCAGGACCTTCAAGAAGAAGCTGGATGCCTGTGGCAGGGGCTGGTACGATGAGCTCCAGTCCGTGCTATGGTCTATCCGCACTACCGCCACCAAGTCGACCGGTGAAACCCCGTTCTTCCTCGTCTACAGAGCGGAAGCGGTCCTCCCTCACGAGGTTAGGCGTCGCTCCGTGCGGGTCCTGGCGTTTGACGAAGCATAGCAGGACGCCATGCGGGGGATGGAGCTCGTGCTGGGGGAGGAAAACCGTCGGGAGGCCGCGCTTCGAGCGGCAAGATACCAGTAGGCGCTGCAGCGGTACCATTGCCGCAACATCCGCCCCAGGACTCTCGAGGTAGGTGACCTCGTGCTCAGGCGGGTGCTCTCCGGGGAAGGGCTGCACAAGCTCTCGCCCATGTGGGAGGGCCCGTTCAAGGTTGTTCATGTTTCCAGACCTGGCGCCGCACGCTTGGAAACCCAGGAGGGGGCGCCCATCCTGAACGCATGGAACATTCAGCACCTTCGGAGATTCTACCCTTGAAGTAAGGCCCAATGCCTGTAAAGAAGGCCTGGCGCCTGTGAAGAAGGGCCTAGTGCTTGTGAAGCTCGTCGCCTCAAGAAAAGGCTCGATGCCTGTGAAGAAGGCCGCCCGTGACACTCTCACGTAATAATGAGTTGGGGCTGTACACGCCCCGGAGTCTCCGGAGTGCCGCCCTTGGGCCTCGGTGGCTCCCGCCCACGCCCAGTGGCAGCACTTAGCTCCGTGCTAGTGAGAAGACGTCGAAGACTAGATTAGGTGCCGGACGCGGCTTTTCATTTGCTTTCTGCAGTTGGCTTGTTCACCCTTGTTCGAAACTTTATTGGAGTTGCTTTTAGTGTTGTTTGCCGTCCCCAGCCCGTGATTCTTTGTCTTTGTTTTTTGCCTGACTTGTCCTCTCTTTCGCAAGCCTCACGAGGGGGCTGCGTGGGTGTTCTCACGATTACCTTCTTGCCTAATCTCGTGAGGCTTCCTCACTCAAGTTCACAGCGGGAGCACCCCTCCCGGTCCATGCCCCACTGGCATCGCAACGCGAACACAGGACCTGAGCCGGTCACCCTCACGACAAAGGTTGGAAAGCTATCCTCCCGGCTAAATTTTGCAGACTTCAAGACGCCCGGCGAGGCCTCAGGCAGGTACCTCGCGTGGCGAAAACGGCAGCAAGCCCCACGAGCTAAGTTGTTCCTATGCACAAGCACGCAGCCGCAACACCACAACACAGCTTGGGAATAACAGAAATAGCATAATAATTACGGGCAATAGTGCAGCACGCCTCCACGGGGTTCCATACTTCTCTCTCTCCCTAAGAAGGAAAAGGAGATAAACAAAATAAACGCGGCGTGCTCGGCGACGGCTCGTGAGGGGGGATTCACATCTCCCTCCTGAGCTCAATCAGACTCCTCGTCACGCTTCATCGAGGCATGACGACGACATGACCCGCCACCACCCTCGCAGCGGGCGCGGCAGCGTGGTGGTTGGTCGCGGCCACCGCTGGACGAGCTGTCACCAGAGGGGGAGCTGCCAAGGCTTGGCGAGCTGCGGGCGCCACCGGCGGCGGGCTCGCCTTCGTCCTCGTTGCAGCCATCACCAAGTCCAGCACCTGGTCGCCATCATCGTCTTCAGGGCAGGACCCGACATGGCGGCCGTCTTCTCCGAACACCCTCACGTAGAGGGTCACGTCACCGTCAAACTTGAAGTGCATGGTGCACCGCCGGCCTAGGCCGCGTGCACGGGCAAACGTTTGCCAACCGCGGGCCAAGGCTACGTTCCCGACGACGGAGGTCTCCACCCAGACCGAGGAAGCCCTGCTGTTGCTGCTGTCCTCCTGGAGCCAGAGGCCGCCAGGGGCGCCAGCCGGGAGTTCGCTGGCAAAAAAGCGGGGAAGCTGGAGCCAGTTGCCAGCCAGATCCGCCGTCCACACGACAGACTCCGGCAGCACCTCTGCCGAGTGGAAGCGCGGCCTGGGAGGCTGCGCGGCCACAACGCGCCTTCCCTCACCCACGGGGCGGCCGTCACCGCGCGAAGGACCACCGCCGCAACCATGAGGAGCCATCGCAGGAGTCGCGGGGTGCTTACGGGGGCGACCTCGGCCGTGCTTGGGCGGAGGGGAGCCAGGCCCTTCCCGATGAGCCTTTCCATTCTCCGTGGCTGAGAACCTCTTCGTCGGCGCCATGGGACACAGCGGGCGACTGGAGCAGGGAGGAAGAAGAAGCAAGCGGGGGAAGGGAAGTGTGTAGTGGGGGCCTGCGCCCCCTACATCTATAACCCAAGGGAGGCCAACCGTCGGCCTCCATGATCGCAGGTAATCATGACTCTTTTTTGCATGCAGCAGGGACTCGTCAAATCAGGCAGTTGCCGAGGCAGCATGGGGAAGTGGAGACGCCCACGTCTAATCAACCGCCATGCGGCGACCAAGGCCGCATGATGTTGGGGCCCGCGGCGCTCCGCACTTGCCCTTTCGCTTTGCTGCTAAGCCAAGTCCAAGTGCGCCTTGGTCCCGGGGGCTACTGTCGGTGTTCTGGCGATGGGGGTCCCCAGACTTGCCTGCCTACGGACCACGGCGTGGATCAAGGGGTGGCCCAGTACGGCCCATCTTCATCAACTCAAGCTCAAGACCCTCGCAAGGGGCCAAGCCTCGTGGGGCGGACGACGCAAGGCTTCCTTAGGAACGGCCTCACCAGGCCAGCTTGCGAGGAGGCAGAGAGATCAAGGCAAGGGTACCTCGCGAGGTGCTCGTGACGGAAGCCATGACGATCGAGACCAGGTGGGCGCCAGGCAGGCGCCGGCCTGCGCAGTGTCCTTGTTTCCTCTTTGGTGCAAAGGGGGCAAGCGCAGGCGTGGAGTACCGAGGCATTAAGCAAAGGTTACCATTTCGGTGCAACAAGACCAATACCAGCAGAGCGGCATGACGAAGGTCACCGTGGAGCCCAATATGGCGTCATCGCCAGTGCCTTTGGTAGCCGAAGACCAACTTTAGTCATGATAACTTGTACTAGATGTTCCCCTTCGAAATGGCCGTTGTTTGCGCCCTTCCCGCTCGATATTTGGGAAGAGGACCAGGGCCTCTATATATAGAGAAAGCCACCACAGTAGAAGGCATCTGCATCTCACCTAGAGCCAACGGGGATGGAGCAATTCCTCTCCAAGCACCACCAGAAGAACATCCCTCCCGAGGTTGTTCTTCCTCTGTATTGTTCATCACCAGCCCTAGAGGCAATCCACCACACCACACACTGGATTAGGGTATTACACCACAACGGTGGCCCGAACCAGTATAAACCTTGTGTCCCTCGTGTTGTTCATCGCTTAGCTTAGATTCTCAGCGAGGCGTTGGGGTGTGGAGCGGTAGGAGGAAGATATTCGCGCGCACCCCAGAGTTTGAACCTTAAGGGTTTTGCCAAAACCCGATATCCGACATTTATGTTCTCAAACATTTTCCACTTTCACGCAATACATGAGTGTGAGCCATGGATATAGCACTACGTGTGGAATAGAAAAATGGTGGTTGTGGAGAAGACAAAAAGAAGGAGAAAGTCTCACATCAACTAGGCAAATTAACGGGTTATGGAGATGACCATCAATTGATATTGATCCGAGTGAGTAGGGATTGCCATGCAACGGATGCACTAGAGCTATAAGTTTATCAAAGCTCAAAAATAAACTAAGTGGGTGTGCATCCAACTCGCTTGCTCATGAAGACCTAGGGCAATTTGGGGAAGCCCATCATTGGAATATACAAGCCAAGTTGTATAATGAAACATTCCCACTAGTATATGAAAGTGACAAAATAGGAGACTGTCTATCATGAAGATCATGGTGCTACTTTGAAGCACAAGTGTGAAAAAAGGATAGTAACATTGTCCCTTCTCTCTTTTCCTCTCTTTTTTTCTTTTTTTCTTTCTTCTTTTTCTCTTCTTTTTCTTTTTGTTTGGTCTTCTTTGGCCTCTTTTTATTTGGGCTTCTTTGGCCTCTTTTATTTTCTTTAAAGTCTGGAGACTCATCCCAACTTGTGAGGGAATCATAGCTTCCATCATTCTTTCCTCACATGGGACAATGCTCTAATAATGAGGATCGTCACACTTCTATTTACTTACAACTCAAAAATTACAAATCTAGAACAAAATATGACTCTATATGAATGCCTCATGCATATGAGAACAATATGACAGTGATGGTGTGTGTCATAATAAATGGAATGGTGGAAGTTGCACGGAAATACATCTCGAAATTGCTATGGAAATGCCATAATAGGTAGGTATGGTGGCTATTTTGAGGAAGGATATATGGTGGGAATGCACCGGCGAAAGTTGCCCGGTACTAGAGAGGCTAGTACTAGTGGAAGGGTGAGAGTGCGTATAATCCATGGAGTCAACATCCATCATAAAGACCTCACATAATTATTGCAAAAGTCTATTAGTTATCGAAACAAAGTACTACACACATGCTCCTAGGGGAAGGGTTGATAGGAGTTAACCATCGTGCGATCCCGACCTCCACACAAAGGATGGCAATCAAAAAAATAAATCATGCTCCGACTTCATCACATAATGGTTCACCTTACATGCATGCTACGAGAATCACAAACTTCAACACAAGTATTTCTACCAATCCATAGTTACTCACTAGCAAGACTCTAATATCACCATCTTTATATCTCAAAACAAATGCAAGAAATCTAACTTCTCTTATATTCAATGCACTCTATATGAAAGTTTTTATTATATCCCTCTTGCATGCCCATCATATTAGGACTAAATTCATAACCTAAGAAAATTACCATGCTATTTAATACTCTCAAAATAATATAAGTGAAGCATGAGAGTTCATCAATTTTATAAAATAAATCCACCGCCGTGCTCTAAAAAGATATAAGTGAAGCACTAGAGCAAAACTGCCTAGCTCAAAAGATATAAGTGAAGCACACAGAGTATTCTAATAAATTCACTATTAATGCATGTCCCTCTCAAAAGTTGTGTACAACAAGGATGATTATGGAAAACTAAAAAGCAAAGACTCATATCATTAAAGACGCTCCAAGCAAAGCACATATCATGTGGTAAATAAAAATATAGCCTTAAGTAAATTTACCGATGGATTGAAGACGAAAGAGGGGATGCCATCTGGGGCATCCCCAAGCTTAGATGCTTGGTTGTCCTTGAATATTACCTTGGTGTGCCTTGGGCATCCCCAATCTTAGGCTGTTGCCACTCCTTATTCCGTTGTCCATCAAATCTTGACCCAAAACTTGAAAACTTCACAACTCAAAACTTAACAGAAAACTCATAAGCTCCGTTAGTATAGGAAAAGCAAATCACCACTTAGGTACTGTTGTGAAATCATTCTAAATTTAATATGGTGTTATATCTATTGTATTCCAACTACTCTATGGTTCATACCCCCCGATACTACCCACAGATTCATCAAAATAAGCAAAGAACACAAATAAAACAGAATCTGTCTAAAATAGAACAATCTGTAGTAATCAGGAAACTTAGTATACTTATGTAACTCAAACAATTCTGAAAAATTAGGACAATCTAGGAAATTTGTATATTAATATTTCTGAAAAATTCATAACAAGATCATGTCCCTATTAATTATCAAAATTGTTTTACTGGACACAAAAGTTTCTGTTTTTCAGCAAAATCAAATCAACTATCTTCCAAATCGTCCCAAAGGTCTTGCTTAGCACAAAAACTAATTTAAAACATGTGAACACCTCTAACCAGAGTCTAGAAGATATATTTTTTTCAAAACAGAAAAGAAAAATATTGGGTTGTCTCGCAAGAAGCGCTTTTCTTTAAAGCCTTTTAGCTAGGCATTGAGATTTCAATGATGCTCACATGAAAGACAAGAATTGAATCACCAAGAGAGCATCATAAAATATTTGACAAACACATTTAAGTCTAACATACTTCCTATGCATAGGCATATTGTAAGTAAACAAATTATCAAGGCAAGCAAAAACTAGTATATGCAAGGAAGAAGAATAAAACATAGACAATCTCAACGTGATGTGAGGTAGTTTAGTAACATGAAAATTTCTACAACCATATTTTCCTCTCTCATATAGTTATAGGTGGGATCATAATAAAAATTAACAATATAGCTATCACTTAACATATTCTCTACATGATCCTCATGCATGCAAAGTAGACACTCTTCCAAGATAGTGGGATTATCATCAAATAAAGTCATGACCTCTCCAAGCCCACTTTTATCAAAAAATTCATAAGATTGAACATTATCCAAGTAAGTGGTACTATTTTTATATAGAGTTGACACTCTTCCAAACCCACTTTCAATATTATTGCAAACACTATTATCAATCTCATATTCATCATGGGGTTTAAATAAATTTTCAAGATCATAAGAAGAATCACCCTAATCATGATCATTGCAACAAGTAGTCGACATAGCAAAATTAGCATCCCCAAGCTTGGGGTTTTGCATATCATTAACACAATTGACATTAATAGAATTTATTATAACATCATTGCAATAATGCTTTTTATTCAAGGAGATATCGTGAATCACTTTATAAATTTCATCATAATTTTCAGATTCATCAATTTCAAGCAAAACTTCATAAAGATAATCTAGTGCACTTAACTCACTAGCAATAGGTTCAACATAGTGGGATCTCTTAAAAATATTAGCAAGTGGAAGAGGATCCATGCTTTTTGTTCTTGATTTCCAATAAATATGCAATTATACCAAGCGAACAAGCAAACAAACCAAGTAAGACATAAAGGCAAACGAAAAGAAGGCAAATAAAAGGCAAATATTTTTGTGTTTTTCTGAAAACATTTTAGAAGTGGGGGAGAGGAAAACGAGAGGCAAATGGCACATAATGTAATGCAAGAGATGAGAGTTTATGTACTTGGTAGGCTTGATGTATAACCTCTCCGGCAACGGCACCAGAAATTCTTCCTGCTCCTTCTTGAGCTTGTGTTGGTTTTTCCCTTGAAGAGGAAAGGGTGATGCAGCAAAGTAGAGATAAGTATTTCCCTCAGTTTGAGAACCAAGGTATCAATCCAGTAGGAGGTACAAGCAAGCCTCCAATCTATGCACCTGCACAAACAGTCAAACACTTGCACCCAACGCGATAAAGGGGTTGTCAATCCCTTCGCCGTCACTTGCAAGGATGAGATCTGATAGAGATAGATATAAAATATTACTAAAATGTATAGAACAATAAAAGCAAATAAAACTGAGCGAGGTATTTTGGGTTTTTGGTTTATAGATCTAAAAATATATAATGGAAAATAGACCCGGGGGCCATAGGGTTCACTAGAAGCTTCTCTCTTAAAGAAAGCATATGCTGGGTAAACAAATTACTGTTGAGCAATTGATAGAAAAGTGCAAAGTTATGATGATATCTAAGGCAATGATCATGAATATAGGCATTGATCACGTCCGTGATAACTAGACCGACTCCTTCCTGCATCGAATAGTTCTCCAAGAACATCAAGGAGAACTTTGTATTGACGATCAAAGAGAGAGAATAAGCCATCTAGCTACTAGCTATGGACCCGTAGGTCTATGGTAAACTAATCACACATCATGGGTAGGGCGATAGGGTTGATGTAGAGGCCCTCCGTGATCAAATCCCCCTCCGAAAGATCATCGGAAAAGGTCCCAAGATGGGATCTCACGAGGTCAGAGGCTTGCGGTGGCGGAAAAGTATTTTGGTGGACGCTTCTGGTGGTTTGGGAATATTTGCGAATTTATAGATCAAGAATTAGGGTTAGGAGACCTCCGAGGGTCCCACAAGTCCTCAGGACGCCCGCCTGGGGCACGCCCCCCTGGGGCGCCCCCCTGGCTTGTGGCTTCCTTGGGAAGCTCCTCGCCCCCTCTCCAAGTCCTATGGTGTCTTTTGGTCCAAGAAAAATCATCGCAAAAGTTTTATTCCATTTGGACTCCGTTTGATATTCCTTTCTGAAAAAGCCAAAAACAAGGAAAAACAGCAACTGGCACTGGGCACTAGGTCAATAGGTTAGTCCCAAAAAAGGATATAAAATAGTATATTAATGCATGTAAAACATCCAAAACAGATAATATAATAGAATGGAACAATAAAAAATTATAGATACGTTGGAGACGCATCAGCCGTCTCCTCGTTTGTCCTCTGGTCTCCTCCCGAAGCTTCTAGGGTCTCTTATGTTCAGAAAAATTTGTCAAAAAGTTTCGTACCATTTGGACTCTGTTTGGTATTGATTTTGTAGAAAACCAAAAACAAGGAGAAAACAACTGGCAATATGCACTAGGATAATAGATTATTTCCCAGAAATGATATAAGAGAGCGTGAAAATGCATATAAAGTATCCAAAATTGATAATATTATAGCATGAGACAATAAAAATATAGATACATTCGAGATGTATCAAACTCCATGCTACACTTATTCACAACTTGAACAGTGGACTATGCCATGAACTGCAAGTTTTGGAGGGCTAGCAAGGCAGCGGGAAAGTTCCTGTGACACTGGATTGGGCATGTGATGACGAGGCCTGGCAAGACTTATTTCCTTTGTCTAGGGTCTCTCATTTAGCTTCATCGTGTTCTGACCACTACCCAATATTGGTTCATCTCACTATGGATGATTCACATTAGGTAGGCCTATGCCCTGGTATGAAATAATGTGGGAGCGCCATCCGGCCCTCCCGGATATGATAGCAGATACTTGGAATAAATCTAAGCCGGATGGAAATCTTGGCTCCATTTGTGTTTCATTGAAATAGATGATGGATAGTTTATGAGAATGGATCAGGGAGCACTTTGGTAATGTGAACAGGGACATTGAGGGCCAGTTCTTTTGCTAGCTTTTTTGGGCTTCTAGAATAAGCTGCCCCTACCCAACTTATTCTAGAAGTCCAAACAAAATTTTCCTTTTAGAAGCCTATTAGTCAAGTATTAACTACTAGGCTTCTAAAAAGATAAATTTGGTTGGGCTTCTAGAATAAGCTAGGTAGGGGGCAGCTTATTCTAGAAGCCACCAAAAGAATGGCCCTAAGCGTCTCCGCGGGTATCTGGCGGCTCTACAACTTAATAATTCCGATCATCAAGTGATCCGACAGAAGATGAACCAACTTGATGAACTTTTGTATTGCGAGGAGATGCTCTAGTTACAGCATTCTAGGATTAACTGGCTAAAAGACGGTGAGTGGAATACAAGATATTTTGTTTGGGCATGCTGTTTCGGGAGCCAGGCAAAATTATATTCGGAGGCTGCGTAAGGTGGATGGTTCGTGGTGCAATGTTCCTACTGAAATGGAACGGATGCCATCATCATATTTTTAGGAACTTTATACAAAGGAACCCACCCTCAATCACAGGCCAGTATTGGATTGTGTCTAGTCCAGGGTCATTGCTAACATGAATGAGTCTTTATGTGCTCCGTTTTCTGAGAAGGAGAATTCAGATGCAATTTTCAGATCGGTTCGTTAAAGGCACCTTGTGCAGATTGTTTTCGGCAAGGTTCTATCAGCATAACTAGGCAGTGTTGAAACAAGAAATTGTTTTTTCTATGCTGGATTTATTTGCTACAGGTATTATGCCAGAGAAGTTAATGATACGATGATTGTTTTAATTCCTAAGGTTGCCCATCCTAGTGACCTGAAGGAATTCAGACCAATAAGCTTATGTAATGTGGTGTATAAGATTGTATCTAAGTGTTGGGTTAACCGGTTGCGCCCTATTCTCATTGATATTATATTGGAGAACCAAAGTGCTTTTATTCTTGGCATACTTATTATGAATAATTCAGTTATTGCCTTCGAGTGTATTCACTATACTTAATCACTAAGGGTAAGCTCTCCGGTTGTTTGTGCTTATAAATTGGACCTCCCCAAGGCATATGATCGTGTGGATTGGGATTTTCTGGAAAAGTAACTTCAGAAGTGGGGGTTTTTGTCACTGTGGGTTTCTCGTATTATGGCTTGTGTGACATTGGTGAAGTACTCGGTGAAGTTTAATGGAAAATTGTTACAATATTTTTCTCCAACACGTGGCTTGCGTCAAGCTGACCCTTTTTCCAAGTTTTTATTTGTATTTTTTGTTGATGTGCTTTCTACTCTTATCAACAAATCAGTTGTTGTGGACGGACTAGAGGGGGCCAAAATTTGCCGGAGTGCCCCAATGATTTATCACCTACTATTTGCGGATGATTCCATGTTATTTTTTCGAGTTTCCAGTTGATGACCCACAAGTATAGGGGATCAACCGTAATGCTTTCGATAAGTTAGGGTGTGGAACCCAACAAGGATCAGAAGGAATGACAAACGGTTTTTCCACGGTATTTTCTGCGAGCACTGAAATTGTCGGACTAGAGGTCATGTTGTTGGACAACAACAAACAATGAGAAAATGAGCTATGGAGAAGCTATGGTGGGACCGGATTCCGACAAACGGTTAGAGGCCATGAAATCCAAGATGGGTCCATGTATGAAAACAACGTATGGAATTTGGAAGTATTACCTGAATGGCGAAAGGCCATTCCGAATAAATGGATCTTCAAGAAGAAGACGGACGCAGATGGTAATATAGGCCATTCTGAATAAGTGGATCTTCAAGAAGAAGACGGACGCAGATGGTAATATCACCGTCAATAAAAGCTCGACTCGTGGCAAAGGGGGTTTCACAAGTTCAAGGAGTTGACTAGGATGAGACTTTCTCACCCATAGCAATGCTTAAGTCCGTCAGAATTATGTTGGCAATAGCTACATTTATCGATTATGAAATCTAGTAGATCGATGTCAAAACAGCGTTCCTTATCGGTTTCCTTAAGGAAGAGTTGTATATGATGCAACCGGAAGGTTTTGTCGATCCAGATAATGCTGACAAGGTGTGCAAGATCCAGCGATCCATTTATGGGCTAGTTCAAGCATCTCGGTGTTGGAATATTCGCTTTAATGAGGTGATCAAAGCATTTAGGTTTATACAAGTTTATGGAGAAGCTTGTATTTACAAGAAAGTGAGTGGGATCTCAATAGTGTTTCTAGTATTAATTATATGTGGAGGACATATTGCTGACTGGAAACAATATAAAACTTTTGGAAAACATGAAGGAGTATTTAAACACACTACAAAAAAATACACTTCTGTGATGATACGTGTTTGTCACAGTAGGTCGCGTTTTTTGTCATGCATGTACATCCATGACGATTTTATGACGGAATCAAGATAGTCATACCTGTGCTATCGTAGAAGTGTTCCATGACATTACCAAAATTATCATCACGGAAGTGTCCACTTCCATGACGATAAATCACGCATCACAGAAGTGCTTTCGTCAAGGGTGACCGACACGTGGCATCCACCGTAACGGAACACCGTTAAGCTATCGGGTCGGATTTTGGATCCGATAACCCATTAACAGCCCTGACCAATGGGAAATTTCCACATGTAAAATTCTGATTGGCCGAAGGGAACACCTGTCAGATCGTCAGTGGGCCAGATGTTGCCCGTCCATTGGAGGAGACACGCCTATGATACGTCAACACGTGGCTGGGCCCAACAGAGGCCCATATAGGTTAAAAAGGCCGACCCAGTCAAAGTCCCGTAGTACTTAATCAGGTACTAGTGGGCTAGCCCAATAACGGCCTGCTTAATAAAGGCCCATTTACGGCCCAAAGCCAGATCTGGCCCGTTAATTGTTCGCGCAATATTTGGGCCCATTTACGGCCCGAAGCCAGATCTGGCCCGTTAATTGTTTGCTAAATATTTGGGCCCATTTGCGGCCCGAAGCCAGATCTGGCCCGTTAATTGTTCACCAAATATTTGGGCCCAACTACAGCCCAGTGACTTTCGGCCTGTTAGAGGCCTGATGTAGACATGGGCCCATTTCAGCCCGGTGTGACTTTCGGCTTGGGAATGGCCCGTGCTGCCCATGGGCCATATATGGTCCGACGGGACATCGGGCCCACTAACGGCCCGTGCTAAAGGTGGCAACAGTTAAGCGCAACGTGACTTTGGGCCTGTTAAAGGCCTGTCGCGTAATTCGGCCCGTTGATGCCTGTACTAAGCTTTCGGCCTCTTAAAGGCCCATGATGTCAGTGGGCCAACTAAGCCCCGAGATATGTTTCGGCCTGGTAACGGCCCGTGAGCTAACTGGGCCCAAAAAGGCCCGGTGTACATTTCGGCCTACTGAAGGCCCGTCGACAACTAGTGAAAATTGAGGCCCAACATGCATTTTGGCCTGCTAAAGGCCCATGGTTTCATCTCGGCCGTAACAGGCCAGTACAATATTCAGCCTGTTAATGGCCCAACGCTACCTGGGCCAAACTAAGCGCTGGGTCGACAAAAGGCCCAACTAAAATATAGGCTGGTGTAAGTTTGGGCCTGGCGCAATGTGTGAAGGCCCCAATCATTCGGGCCCAAGAAAGACGCAGGCCGGCCCAATTGTGGCCCGCTAAAAACCAGGCCCGTTAGAGTCAAATGTTTCGGCCCGGTCGACTACATCTGATTTTTTTTCAGATAGTGAATGATGGCAGTAACTAGTAGGAATTAAGAACAAACCTACTCTATACAATAAAGAAGTTACAGCATAGTAACTAAGAATAAACCTACACTATACAATAAAGGATTTAAGGTATATTACATCCACTGGGCATCGAAGTTCGCCACCAGTGATCATAAAGCGCAACAAAGAAGCATATTACAAAAACTGGGCACCATTGCAGCGTAACAAAATAATACTGAACCGAGACCACTTCCAAGACGGTTCGACAAAGGTTAGCCTTGTGGGGGAACTGCTGCGCAAGCTGCTGAGCAAGGCTGTGAGACCGGCCTAGCATATCAGTCATAGCTTCCAGGTGTAGCTGTTTAGCGATGAGGTTCTCATTGGTGTTCTCCGCAATCTTTCTTAGAGATAGGACTTTAAGTCGAAGTTGAGTTGCAGAATGCCTTTCTGCTAGAACTTGGGACTGAAGAAGTCGAACTGATTCAAACAACGAATTCTGTGAGCTTGTCTGACTGTTAGTCTCAAGTAACTTGAACACTGCATCAAGACAAGACTTTGGGGTTGTCTCGCTATCTTCAAGATGTTTTGCCTTTTTGCTGCAATATATGTTGGGTTTGTCTCACAGCCTTCAGCAGACTTATGCATGCCATCAGGCATATCACCCTGAAACAAAGCAAAGAGATGATAGGTTTTGCACGTGTATAAACAAAGATGATAAATGTGCTGTCAATTCCATCCAATTTCAAATTAGAAAATAAAGAGTAAGTTCAAAATATCAATAGCATAATTTGGCATTATTCATAATGCGGGGAGCTTCACCACACTACTGGATTACCATGTCAACATAACAAGCATAGATGAAGGGCAAAGAAAATCATTGTATCTTTTTTGGATAATGTGCATGGCATGTTGTTCATATCATCAGCCACATCAGTAAGATAAAACAGGAGATGACAAGGTGCAAATGTGGGCTGCTTCACCACACACTAGTTTATAGATCCACAAAAACAAGCATACATATAGGGATTATTAAGTAATGTGCATGGTATGAATAAGGAATTTAGTTTTACAAGTAAAACTTAGAACTTATGGTTCTTGCGAACATGCATTTTGGTAGAAACAGCAAACTAAACAGCAGTAAACGATAGGGAGTATGAGCAAATTAAACAGTAGTTGAGGATAAAGGTTTAGAAGGACTGACTCAGATTAACAGTTAACACCGGCTTTATAATGCCCTTCTCCATGTCAAGGGAAGGATAACTCAAGAATTTCAGCATAGAATCTTCTTCATAAGCATTGCATGTACTCTACATTTTGTAGAGAGTAATTATAGATATGATAATACTGGAAGGGATAGAGGATAATGAAGATAAGATGCAGATTGATGCTACATAATCAACTACCAATCCCTGGAAGTACAAGTGTTATAGGACAAAATGTACTGACGAGCAATGGGCTACACTTCTGCACTGGCATTGTCCATGTATTCTACTTGTTAGTAAGATTAAATATAGATCTGATCTTTTTTAGTAAATGGTGGGTGAGGGAGATAAGATGCAGAATGCTACAAAATGAACCAATCCCTCTTCACATAATACAAGAGTGTTTTGAACATTGGTGTACTGTACAAAACGTTCTTATATGATGGGACGGAGGGAGTAGCCGTTAATGTAAGTATAGTGATAGACCACGTTCAATCCTTACAAGAGGACTGCAGAGCTAAACCTCTTCAAAAGCATTGGGTTGATTCTAAATTTATGTAAGAGTCGATACAGATCTTATAATGTCCACCAAATGGACGATTACGAGGCTAACATGTGCAGTGATGCTACATAATCAAACAGCTATGAAAGTAAGTATGGTCATACAGGGCAAGAGGTACTCACAAGAGCAATGCAGTGTGTAGTATAGTTGCGAGATTCTGTGGTCCCTTGAGAACGAATGTTCTTCTGCTAACAGTTTTCGTACAAGTGAGACATTAAGGGAAATGCAGAAATGTAGTTCAAATTGTGATGTGATATCATATACAGTACCTTACGCTGCAACTGAGGCCAATGTGTAACAAGATTATTCCAGTCACCGTCGGATAAATGTAGCACTGGAGACTTTACAGAAATTTCATTCAGAGGCTTGCCATCGAAGTGTGCTTACCTCAGGTAGGAACGATACTTCATCAATGAGTGCTTGAAAAGCGCAACCAACCCTTGCTCGTCATCACAATCCAGTTTGCTCCTCGCCTATTTAAAAGAATGAAATCTTGTGTCTTCTGTCAGCAGAAACATATGCAGTAATGACCATGAATAACCTTAGTACATTACTTACGCGTAAGTTGCGGAGGAAGACTGGAAATTGTTCTGTGTCTGCGGTATAACCTTTCCATGAAGGAAAGATGCGCACAAAGTTCCTGACAACAACATAAGATTCGTCTTCTAAACTAGGAAGAAATGGAACAGGGGTCCTATTTGCTGCAATTGGGGCTCTCTCTGGTTCAAAAAGGGATTTGGCAACTGGATTTAGTGTACTCTTTGCTAGAATGGGGGTTTTGCGTCGTACAGCTGGTGCTATGTCAACTGGCATAATCATACTGTTTGCTGCAGTTGGGGTCTGCTGAGTTGGGGCATCAAAAATGACCAGTGTAGTAGGGCTAGAGTCTACTAGAGTTGGGGTGTTTTGTGGGTCAGGTGATATTGCAACTACACCTAATGGGCTATTTGACTTATTAGGTGCCAGTACCTTTTCCAAATACTTTGCTTGTGCTCCTCCACGATCAGCAATCGCCCTCTTCCTTTTGAATGTCTGATACACAAGAACAACATTTGAATGGATAAATATGGTATGATAACAGATGTAATATGTACTGAAAATGGATAGGCAGGGGGTATTCACATACACGATGTGTAAACTAAGCTAATGGAAGTTTAACAAAGTAGAAGCAATGCAAAGCATCAGTTGCATGTGCGAGCAATGTAACCTTGGAAAGTTAGAGCAAGTACCTTGATGGGTGAATAAGATAGGGCATCTTCCTCTGACTCCTCCACTAGGGAGCTACATTGACTTAGGTCTCCCTCTAGCTCAGAATCACTGTTAGGATCATATTCTGAGCATGAATCTGTAGGTGGAGAGCGTTTGCATTGCATTGCATCCAGGCTTGATTTCAGTCCCTTAATGCTAAGTTTGACAACCATGTCATTGTTCTTCTTTATTCTTTTCATGCGCGCAAGCTCATAATTATTATGATGCTGTTCAGAATCTGAAATTCATGAAAACATAAAAAGTAGTCAGATTATCTATTACGGATTCAACTCGAAGAGTGTCTCCCTATAAACCCCTACATATGCAAAGTTCACCCCCCAACCATGCTGACCAGACCACACATAGAAATACAAACCCCTTATGTCTCTATAACAGGTAGGCACACATTTCAAAACTGAAGTTGGAACATTAGAATCATATGAAATTCGTATTTGAACAAATAATCTAAGCAATTATGAGTGGCATAATGTTTAGCTTCAAGGGTGGAGTGTTGGTAGTGCGACACAAAGCAAGTAGGCAGATTGTATTCCATGTAAAAGATCGAAACCTATGTAAAAGCTGGAAATGACACTTTCTTTCTATACAAGGCAGTGTTCGTTGCCCACACATGATGGAAGAGATCACATAGAGAAAAACTATTCACTCATGTCTATGGTTCCAGTATTTAGAAACAGGGTGGTCCACCCTAAAAGAATATTGACAACAAATATGACAAGGCAAGCATAGATGTAGTGAAGCAATCATTTACTTGTGAGCTTACTAGGACAAGTATGCAGAATTGTAACTGCAGTAAGAGACCGTCCAAAATCTGAATGAAGAAGTTTGTCTAGCACTTATTGTTTGCAACTAATCGACGTGAATAATTGGATATTATATCGACTGAGTAAGAAAGACAAGTAAAATTGTCAACAAACCTGGCTTGCAGTAGTAATTTGGGTCAATGTCACTACGACCAACAATCCAAAATGACAAGTGTCTATTCCGAGGGCCAGAATTTTGAAAACCCTACGAACTTTAAAGGTACTAAAGATTATCGAAATACATCTGAACCATTAAGTGTAGGTAGCATTGAGCACACAACAAACCCTAATGACATTCCTGCCTAATGAGTAATGAATCAATTAGAAAATGGGTGATGAGGAGTGGTTGTTGAGTGTTGAGGACGTATCTCAGGATAAATCGGGTTGGCTTGGTGGGTGCTACACGCCTGAGCCCTGAATGGACTGGGAAGGGTAGGCACGACGGCGCGCCCGAGCAGCGGTGACGCTGTTGGGCGAGCGGCTCCTAGCCTCCTGTTAGTCTGGCGTCTCCTCCTAGAGTCATGCAGTCCGGGGACGACAAGTCGCCGGCGAGGCAGGCGGCTGGGGGCGAGTAGAGATCGGAAGCGCGCAGCAGAACAGATGGGAATCGGGGCCTGGGATGACCCAAAATCCCAGGGTGGGCCGACCCACCGTGGGCACCCTGTAGAGATACACACCCGAGCAGCGAACATGCATTTTCAAAACTAATTTAGGAACATTTAGCTGACCAATTAAACAACTCTGTTGTAATAATATTAGATTCATATTTGAACAACTAAGCTTGTTTAGCTTGATGGGTGGAGCAGTGTTATTATGACACGAAGCACGTATTCTGATCGTATAGTGATCATAAAAGGGGGAAACTCTAAGCATATTTTTTTAGCAAAGAGGGTTTCCCTCTGATTTCTATTAAAGAAACCACCACGGAACCAACATGATCAATTAAACCCTAAGCATGATCAATTAAACTGTATTATGGCTGTGCCATGGCAGGTTTGAAGCTACAAACCGGAGAAATGATATTTAGCATCCATTGTTTGCTTCGAACTAAGAACTAAATTCTAACAGCTGAAAAGAAAGTAGAGTAACCAAGTTAAGATCTATTTTCTGGTTGAGATCAAAAGGTTGAGGAGATATGAAGTACCACCTCTCTTGTGGCGCCGTGTAGGCATCGGGGGTGCGATGGCTTTCGGTGGCTTTGAAGCAGATCTACGACGGTAGACGGGTGCATCGGGGGATAAGTCCCGTTGCGGCGGAAGAGAAGGTCGTGTGAGCGGCACTGGCAAAGAGGACGACAGCGCCGATGAAGCGAGAGGACGCGATGCAAGGCTATTGGTCCGTCGTCGTTGATGAGAAACGTCCATCTCTAGCAGTGGACGATGTGGTCTTGATAGGCGCTCCGGCATGGTGGAGGACGGTGGCGATGGATGTGGTGGAGGACGGCAGCAATGGATGGGGTGGCGGACGGAGGCTGGTGTGGGGATGGGGTGTTCTAGCGCGGACGGTGTATGAATGGGAAAATGGAGGGAGAGGTACGGGGAACCATGTTTTTGGGACGCGCCTGTCTGAAATATGGGAAAGTTACGAACTTAGCTCCCGTTTAAAATTTGGACGTCTCGTCGGTTGGGGATAGGACGGTAATCTCGCATCTCGCCAATATTTGCCCAGAGCGATTTCGGGCGAGGAGAGGGTGGTTGGCGCCCATGGTTGGTGCCCATGATGTATGAACGGGGCTGACAGGTAGGGTGGTTGTGTCACATCTGAGTGAAGTTACAAACCTGCCCCTATTGAAAATATTTGCCTACATCGATTTCAGCCGAGTCGAGTTTGTTTTGCTGCCAACCGTGTATGAATGGGGAATGGAGGGAGAAACAGAGGTCTTTCGGATGAGCTTGAATCAAATGTGTTTTGCCGCCCATGTTTGACGCCCACCGTGTCGGAATGGGCTCAGAGGCGGTCGTGTCACGTCTAATTGAAGTTACTAACCTACCCCTATTTAGAGCAGTGGAAATCGGGCTGATGGATTGTCCGTGTAATGGGTAGACAGTAATTTCCATCTCCCAAACACTTGGCTTCGGGCAGCCGACGTGGGAGTGGACATTTTGCCGCTTCTTTCGAATTTTGGGACAACAAGCATCCACGTTTACCCTGGCAACTAAATTCGAATCCATTTAGTATTCCTATATGAATCTTTATAAATCATTCTATGTGTTTTTATATATCTTCAAAAGGACGATAAAGATGTATTCCATTGTCATATATGAATATGGTTTACAAATGCCGATACTCAAATTCAGAAGCTAGAATCCAGTTTAAGGTGAATTCAAATATTTGGAACACTTCATGTCCAACTCAAATGTCACACGCAGCATAATGTGTACTCCCATTTAGATATGTACACAAGCGATGTATCAAGATTCAAATACCGAGTCAATCAACCAAGAATGTACAGAACTAACAGACATATAAACACTTATAGAGTATACAGATCAATAATATCAACTAACATACATAAGCCAGGCCGCTGTACTTTTTTTTGGCTACAACAGCATCCTTTTTTTAGCCAGCATCTTGGCCCTTTCTGATGCGTGCCACTTATGGTCCATCTATACTACTACAATTGTTGAATGCACATTCAGCCCGATTGGCATATTTGTAGGTCCGGCACAACATTCCAAATGAAATCTCTCCAAGTCTTATCAATAAATACGGACTTGTGCTCAAATAAAATTACAAACCAAAAAACAAAAAAACAATTATTACATGATCTCTAAAACAAATGGTTTGATTGATTACATGAACAGACAACAAAAAGGTTATTCAACGATGGAAAGAACATTTCACCTATGATTTACCAAGTAGGAATTTAATTTCCTTTTTTCCTTCGGGACCTTAACAATCTGGTCAGTCTCAGCTTACTTCGTTTTGAAATCCATCAAATATTTAATGGTTATCTTGAGTACTGCTTGTGATTGTGTTGTTTGCTTCCTCAACATGTCAACTTTATCTCTAAGTGCAGAAGCAGAATCTCTTTCTACCACTAGTTTAGCCTCTAGAGCATCAGCAGTTGGCAATTCATAATGCACGATTGGGCCGGTGCCACTACTGTGGGATGATGCAGTGTCCATGGGGACCTCGCTCTTTGATCTTGGGCTAACCTGTTTTGCCATTAAAGTTCCGATTGGATTCAGAAAAGTTGAAGTTCGCAAAACATCTCAACTGGGAGTTATAATAGCAAACCAGTTAAACAAACAAGGAATTAAAGAGTTCCAATTGGATGCTGAAAAGTAGTTATTAACATCGTTGTAACCCGCTGTTGCAGCAGCAAAGCAGTTAAACAAACAAGTAGATATTTAAGTTAAGGCAAACAGGTAATTCTTAACAGTAAGTATGAAACACATAGATTGGTGCAGTCTACAATATGATTAACAGGCTGTGGAATTATGTAATCAGTAGCAAACTAAATTAAGCCAAGCAACGTAATTGAACAATTTTGTAATAAATGGCTAACTAAAATTCCGAGAAGCAGGTAACTGAACTTACGCTAGTTCTTTGTACAGGCACACTGCAACTTCTTTTTAGCTTACAAGGTTGTACGAAGGAGTCCATGGCATCAATTGCTTGGATACGCAGTCCCAATACTTCTTTCTTCCCACACTGCATTAGTAAGTCGACTGGTGAATCTGGTAAGATGGTGCGTCTTTGATATGTTATATGAGGACGTGTAGTCAGACTAGTTGTAGACACACACATCACACTAGCTTTTATTGTATATTTCATGCGATTACTTTTGGCATATCGAGATCTAAGCAATCTACAATAGGATAAAAAGACTGGCATCCTTCACATTATTGGCGAACTCAGTTCATAGAAACAAGCAATTCAACCATTCTGTGGGTAAATCAAAAGCGCCACTAGAATATTTTTCACTATCCAATCATACACGCAAAAAGAGGCGACGCCACCATAGGGGCTGGTATGGGCGACCGCCTCAGGTGGCTGGAAAGTGTGCACCTAGTTTGAGTCATCCAGGTTGGCCCACGCTAGTTTTGTTCGTCCCAACACACGAGCAGGCAATATAAAAAATGAAGAAAAATGTTTCAATTTGGATGGGCCAATAACATAAGTGCAAGGCAGGCCCTATAGCAGGCTCGCGGCCCAAACGAGCGCCTCCCATATCGATTGACAGCAGGAAAAATCCCAATTCACTCGCTCCAGCCTCTAGTCTAGTTCGCTCCTAACCTAGCCGCCGCTGGACAGACCGACACAGCACTTCCTCGCGCCGTCGTTGGAGGGCGGTCGCCGGGCTTCAAGCGAACAGAAGGACAAGAAGATGAAGATCCAACGCTAGGTGTAGCCTGCGTCGGAGGCAGCGGCGGCAGCACGAGCATGGCATCGAGCTTGCGCAAACGGACAGTCGCAGCTTGCAAGAGTAGCATGCGCGACGAGTAGGTACATCACATCCCTGATTATATCTAATTCAAATCTTCAATTTCTGGCCAATAGTTAAACCTGACGGTGTTGTAAAACTGCTTGTATGTAGGGAATCTATGAGAAAATGAAACCAATTTCTACTTATTTTATAACTCCCCCAATCAATACTTAATTGACTGAATCTAATGTATCTAATCAAATTTCCGGTGCAAACATAGAAGCTCATGTTGTTCTTGAGCCTGAAGTGTCTAATGAACAGACTGCTAATGAAGGATTTGATGCAAACATTTTACATGATCCTGGTGATGAACATATAGTGTCTAATGAGGGATCTAATGCAAGCATTTTGCAAGCTCATTGAAGGATTTAGTGTCTAATGATGGTCTACTATGTTGAGAGAGACAGAGATTTACAGGCATTGATGACAAGCAAATTATAGTGCATTTTCATAGTTTGAGGAAACGTCGAGGCCATCTACCAGAAAGTCCCCGTATCATGATAACATAACATAAATACTTTTCTAATCTGTTGTTTGAAACTATTGGCATACTTGTGCAGGATAGATATATTGATATGCAGTTTGCGCACTGGTTATAGGTGCAATTACACTTCGATATTTTTAGCCAGAGAATGAATAATTCAAACAGGTACAGACCATGTTTGTAGTCCTTATACACCATGTTGCATTTTGCATTTTTTGGTGCTTGCATCATTTAGTGTTTATAATCTGAACTACTTTGGATCATTAGCTGGTTTTCAAAGTGCATGTAGCTTCACATTTCTCAAGCTATGTTGATTTCCGGCGTGCAAGTGCCTTCGTATTTTTTAAGTTAAATGTTCGCCCCTAGTAACTTGAATTCGTGGATCCGCCACTGCACACAAATCATACACAAATGCCAGTACGAATTAAATGAAATGCAGGGACTTACGCTAGCTCATTGTACAGGCTCACTGCAGCTCTTCTTGTGCTTGGGATGTTCCATGTACAAGTCCATGTTACCACTTTCTTGGATGTGCAGGCCTTGTGCTCCTTGCACCCCCCTCTGCATTTTTGACACGGCGAATGGTTGATCAAATAAGAGGAATCGACCTTGATGTTGTACCGGAGGACATATACTTACAAGGTTATGCGGGTGTGCAGGATGTGTACCAGATCCCGTAGCGCCGTCATGCTTCGCTAAAAATGGATTTGCTTGTTTCAGATGATATCTCCAGAAGAAATAAGAGTTAAAGTCAGAGTTGCATAGGCATGTAATCTAAGAGAGTAGTGAAATGATATCCAAACATCGTCAAAAGAGTGCACAAGGGAGTGATGTGTGGATACCTAGTTTGGGCCGGCGTTTGGGCATGCTCGCCTAGCTAGAGTGTGGGTCACTTAAGAGCCATTGAGGATGATGCGCTGGTGTTGGCTGGCCGCGCATGGATGCAGATCTTGAGTGGCAGCAGAGCGCTACAATGCAGTGGACGAGACCGTTGGTGAAGCCCCAACGGCCTCGGGGGGCGGAGGTGTGACGATGTGCTCGGTGAAGTAGCCCTGGTGAGCTGGGAGATGGCGTCGGTGAAGCGCACCTGATGCGGTGGAACTCGGTGTCTGTGAGGCACGTCGGTTGCGGTGGCCGACGTTGTCGGTGGACCACCCGGTGTGGTGGACGAGGGCATAGATGAGGTAGCTCCGGTGCGGTGGTGAAGCGCGACCGTCGTCTTCATCGTTATCATCCGGCACAGAGGTGGGGAAAGAGATGAGATGAGGGGCGATTCAAACTTTGCTTGGGTTGGCGGTGAATTACGGATTTGAGCAATCTGGGCGCGGAAGGGGACGGTGGAGAAGAGAGATTTTGCAGGGCTGGAATTGGGGCCGCCAGATATTTCAATCCGAAACGTGGAAGCGCGAACTTATTTTTTCATCGTCCTTTTGGGGGGGGGGGGGGGGGTGGGCGGTTGGGGGGAGTTGGGGAGGGAGGGAGGGGGGTGGTTGGCTGGGTGCTATGCGTCCCTCCGACACACGCGACCACCCCGACAGGACTATGCTTCGGTGCCTTAAGGCACCTGCCTCTGTGTCCATGACATGTGGGCCCAACAGGTGGCTGGCCCACATGTCAGTGACCCAAAGGCAGGTGCCCTTAAGGCACCAAAGCAGCGTCCACCCCGACACGATCCTGGTCTGCCTGGTACGCCTACATTTGAGAATGCAAACGAATCTTCTTTCATTTGCAAACGAATCTATATGTATTACCATGCCCGTGTTTTCCTTGCAATAATTAGTCATTCGAAACAAGATACTCCCTCCGTTCACTTTTGTAAGTCGTTTCAGACAACTTAAAATGAACTGTTTTGCACATTGTCTGAAATATCTTCAAGGTCTTATAAAAGTGAAGAGAGGGAGTACTATAAATTAATTAATGAGGAGTTATTTGAAAAAAAATTGAAACGGTATCCACACTAACGTGGATTAGAGTGTGTGTCACATAATTAGTTATTAGAATTAGAGTGTGTGTCATGTAGCGATCTCCAATTCTAACGTGGATTTCGCATTTCACTGTATCCATGCTACTTTTTTAATACAAATTCATATGTATATGATGATTACCATGGTAGTGAGAAAACTTTTGGATGGATTCAAACATATGACCTACAAAAAAGCACAACAAATTGAGTCAATGTCAACTTTTCAGAATTTAGTGTGGCACGAATTCGAAATAATTACCCGTATGCATGGTCCTCGGTTCAAATCTTACAATGTACACCGAATTGAAACATCGATATTAAGTCTCGTACTATGTACATTCAAATGTTGTTTTTAGCCCCCCCCCCCCTGCACAAACGCTACATACTTCCTGTATCGGTCAATCTTCCTCTCCTAACCACCTTAGGAAGCTATCGGTTTCCAACACACATTCATTCTTTCTCTCCATGTTTCGATCTCTAAGTCTCTCAACTACACAACCCCTTTTTCCACTCTGTTACCAAATGTATTTACCTCACACACCCGCCATTGCACCCCATGCCGAGCTCTCTCTTTCTCTCTCCCGTCTCCCTCTCACCCTCTCGCGCTAAATACATGCATTGCCTATCTAGCCCCCCAACCTCTCGTGCGCATGCACGCACGTTGTATATCTAGGTCACTCCCTCGAGACTGTCTCACTCTTTCTTCCGCACGGCGGGCCACACTCGCTCAATCTCGCTCTCTTTATCTGAGTCTCGTTTAACCTCGTTTTCTTTCACACACAAATGATATATCTCCCTGTTCGGGCCTCGATCGACACACTCTATACTCTCTCACGCAGATTGTCTATCTAGGTCAGTCCATCCAAGCCGCCGCCACTCTTTTGACCTCATGGTGGATCATGCTCACTCAATCTCTCTCTCTCTCTCTCTGTATGTCTCGATTGACCTCGCTCTTTCTTGGACAAAAATGATATATCACCATGTTTGAGCCCAATTCGACCTATCCACAATGTATACTCTCTCATGCACATTGTCTATCTAGGCCACTCTCTCCAACCCGTCTCACTCTTTCGATCGCACGGCGACCCTATGTGATCGGTTGACCTTGCTTCCTCCCACGCACAAAATATATCTACACGTCTTTGACTGGATCATCTCTCAAGCTCTATCTTACAGCCCTCACCCTTGCCAAAAGCTCAATCAGGCAATATCTCTCCAGAACATATATATTTGTTCAATGAATGTCGGACCACACTCACTTTGTCTCTCTATCTATATGTCTCTCGATTGACCTCGCTTTCTCACATCATATCTTCCACGCATTGAAGCTACTACCTCTCTATCCCTCGCAAAGCTGGAGCTATTTACATTGCGAGGGGCACTCCAACCTTGGATTAATTTGTGTAGGCATTTATTCCGTCGGTTTAGATTATATTTTCGTAGCATTTGGCCCACAACTACTCCAAACACCGTTGCAACCCACGCAACTCCCCTAGTTGATTTCCCTCTGGCTCGGTCATCACTCTCTCGCACGTCCTTTCCCGCCTTCAACATCGCACCATGGTATTATTGAAAAAACTATGTTGTTCTCTTTAATTATTATAAATAAGCTACAAAACTACACACCAATAGTCCACTTGGAATGGAACAAATTTTGACCCACGAATTAAAGTGCTACAAACAACACACCGAGGGGCCCACATGTCATGAAACAAATTTGGACCCATATACAAATTAAAAAATAAAGGACGAGGATCGAACATGCTACCGGGCCTTCAAGCCGCACGTCAATAGGCAACATATGTAGAACGGCAATGTTTGTTGTATCCCCCTTTGTTCACATAATATTTTTACATTACCACAGCCTAATTAATGGATAACATGTAATATTATTTTTAGTACTATTCGCCTTCACTTACTGGTGGCTTCCATGTGTGTTCTCTCTCTCTCCTCCCCATCTGCGTTTAGACGCACGGGTAAACACGAAGAACTCGCGGGCGATGTTGCCATTGACCATATCTGGACGCGTTCACAAGTCATGGCACCAGTTTCACGTACTAGCAGCACTAGTCAGTGTGTACGTGCAATGCACGTTAATTTGGATGTATATTAAGTGCATGCGGATATTAAGAAAATGATATTATTTGCGTGTTATTATGTGATTAGAACTATATTTGGCATGAAATTAACTGCACGCTAAACGTGTTGAGCGCTCGACATTAAAGCAGTCTAGGTCGTTGGATGACAAGGAATACATGTGGCTTGATGACGTTTTATATTTAATTTGGTACGGCTCTAGCAGAACATTCAATCGATCAAACCATAGATTTCGTTCAGTCTGACTCCGACTTTAAATTATACGACGGTCGATATAAAATAAACAGAAATGATAAATGTTCGGATTTTAAGCATGGCAATCCAAACGTTTTTCATGGCAAATTTAGATTACGCGGCGGCGGCGGCGTCTCGCGGTGGGAAGCGGATCCTCTACCATGCTCTGTGTGTCATCGGGCCACAGACCGACGGCGACGGCGGCGTCTTGCGCCGTTGTTGGCGTACTCCTGGACGATGGCCTAGCTTCAAGGAAGGCCAAAATGTTCTGGACTTGAGCGAGTCAACTGGCGGGAGGAGGTGACTGGCGTTGGTGCAAGGATGCGGTCGACGGCGGCCATCCATGTCGCTGAGGGGGGCGCTGTCACCCGCGCGGGGACAGGCGCTGTCAACGGCGCGGCGGAGACATTCGTGTGCACGGTCACCGGCACGGGCGCGCACGTCAGCGCACGTGCAGGCGCATGCGCTGGCAGGTGCACGGGCACCGCCACGGGCGTGCGCGTCAGTGCATGCGCAGGCGCATGCGCTGGTAGGTGCACGGGCGCGTGAAAGTTGGCGGGGACCTCGTGGAACCCCGTGGGATCAAGCTCGGCGACAATGTGCGGCTCCCAGCCCATCAATGCCACGGGGATGGGCGCTGGCGCAGTTGGGCAACGGGAGCCTGAACGGGAGCGGGGACAGGCGCGACGTCTTCCTGCAAGGCCAGTTCAAGCTCGTCCCAAAGTGCCTTATGTTCTTGAGACTCCGGCCAGGTGTCTTCCCCAGGAAACTGGAACACTAAGGGCAGACCATCGTGATGCGGCATGGCGTATGTTTAGGTTAGGCTAGTTGGAGGTAGACGACAGGAGAATCGTAGAGGAAGAGAGAAGATTGTAGCGATACCGGGAAATGCGGGGTTGATTTTAAACTGCGGCGCCGACGACATTAAAAGTGGGAGGGGTTGGGACGACGGTGGGCGGCGGAGCCTGGTCAAAGGGTTCGCCTCCCGGTGAGCCTGCGCAGCGGTCCGCTCGCACGCCTCCCTGACAGCCGGCGCAGCGGTCTGCTCGCACGCCTCCCGTCAACTCACACGCTTGCTCGGACGGCAACTGCCAATGAGAAGCGGGGACTCGTGGTGGCACGTAAGTGCCCACGGTTTCAATAGTGAAAGCGTTCGCCTTAACGTGATAGGTCTTTGTTCCAAAATACCTTGGCTCTTCATTTGTGCAACTTTTCATAAGCAGCTTGTCTCAAATTGAAGAAAAAACTTACGAAGTAATATTTGTGCCATATCACGTGACCATGCTCAGTTTCAAGAATTTATGCTCACATTTGGATTTTCTGAAATTTGAGATCCAGGATTCGAAACAATATCATAACCTGCATCATGCAATAAATTTTCAAGCCGTACATCTGTCCTGTTGTATTTCTTAAGAAATGATTTGGTCAAGCATTTTGCTTAGTTAGACTTCGGACAAGTTATATATGTAGAGTAAAAGGATAATCCCTCCGTACCAGTGCATTGCCTGATATATTAACTCAAGTACTAGGCACGAACAAATGGGCTCAATTATGTGCTCATCCTGGTGTAGTAGTAGTAGTACTAGGAAATGCAGTTGACGGGTGACCTTGACGAGCAGCGACCGAGGGAATTGAACCATGCTCGGCACGGTAGGTAACGTTGTCTAGTTACTAAAGCATCCCTCCGTTGTTCATCGGTAGTCATTATGGACTGGGGACACGAGGGGAATTTCCTAGGGCTGGAATTCTGGCTGCCAGATATTTCGACTTGAAACGCTGAGGCTTGACTGGTTGGGGTTGCCTAATGTGCATACCACGCACGCCACCGAAGGACACGAGCCCAGTTTTTTTTATTTTTATTTTTTAGGATCAACACGAGCCAAGGTCTGGCTGGTACGCCGTTGGCTCCTACCATTCGAGAATACGAAAGGAACCTTTTAAATTGCCGAACGAATCTATGTGTTTTACAATACCCATATTTTCCTTGGAAATACTAATCTCAACGTGGTAATTGATTTATGACGAGTTGTTGAATTAGAGTGAGTTTGTGATATAGTGATCTCAATGTGGATTTCACATTTCATGGTATCCCTAGTAAGTTTGCCAATGCAATTCAAATTTAAAAGATGAACAATATGGAGGTGAGAAAACTTTTTATGTATCAAGCATATGACCACACACACACACAGAGACACACACGCACGAGCACAACAGCAATCCAATAAGTATAGTGCATCTATTTTTCCAAACCATGCATGTATGACGCGAATTCAAAAATACTCCTTCTATTCCTAAATATTAGTCTTTTAGAGAGTTCAACAAGTGACTACATACAGAGCAAAATGAGTGAATCTAGACTCTAAAATATGTCTATATACATCTGTATGTGCCAGTCCATTTGAAACCTTTAAAAAGAGTAATATTTAGGAACGAAGGGAGTAAAATGTAAGACATCCATGGTCCTCAGTTCAATATTTAAAATGAACATGAAGCTGAAACATGAATATTAAGTCTAGTACTACAGTACATGCAAATGTTGTGTTTAGGCAGAGCTATGATTGTCGGGGGTCAACCCCTCGACCTTAGATAAAATTGTGGAGCTCTGTTTAGGGTTGTTTAGATTATATTCGTCCCCACCCTCCCAACCACCGATTGGTTGTGCACCCCCACCCCTCCTCCCCGAGAGAATATCATGTGCCCCCATACCTTAGATGCTATATGCCGATACGACTTGCTTCGAGCTTGTAGATCTGAGATATAGCAGCTCACATGATGTGTCTTAATATTTTTGCAGGAAACCTTGATGAGTTTGAGAATTGCACACAATTTGTACAAAAACTACTCAGATGCCCTTGGATCACATATCCAACGACCTCGAAGCTCGTATCACCGTAGCATCTAAGATGAAGGAGGACATCATATTCTCCTGTATGTAAGAATATCATGTGCTACCACACCTTAGATGCTTTGGTTATACAAGCTCTTCGGAGCCGTTGGATTTGTGACCCAACACCTCCTCGGTGGTTCGAATGGTTTTTTGCAGAAAAGCCCCAAAAGAGTTCAGCCACTGCTTACAAGCACAAAGACTATTCAGATGCCATTGGATCTCAGATCAAACGACCTCCAAGCTCCTATCACCGCAGCATCGAAGCTGCGATAGCACCTTATGTTTTCTCGCACGGGAGAATATGAGGTGCTCCCGCACCGTAGATTCTATGGTGATACGAGTTCACTGAGATCTAACAGCCCATAGTAGGAGGTTTGAATGTTTTTGCAATATATGGTTGATAGAGTTTGGGAAATGCGCAGAAAGTACAAGTACTACGCATGTGCCATCTGATCACTGATCATACGACCTAGATGCTCATATCACCGTAGCGGATAATTAAGCTACGGGGAGCACCTAATATGAGCAACAGGGAGCCGTTGGATCGAAGATGCACTGGCACACACGAGGCCTGATTTTTTTATTTTCAAAAAAACCTTTGGAGAGTTTGGAAATTGCGCATAATTACAAAGACTACTCCCAAGCCATTGGATCTCACTTCCAACGGTGTAAAAACTCGTATCACCATAGTATCTAAGCTGCGGGGTGGATGTGATATTCTATGTCGCTGTCATTTTTGTTTGTAAACTTGCAAAATACGTGTAACTCGTGCCGTTACTTGTCTAACCGCGCAAAGTGTTTGTTCGAAAAAACCATCCTACACTGAAATATCGGAACAACACACGGGGGTTCCACTTGTCATTAATCAAATTTGGACCTAAAACTAACAAATCTGAAAGACGAGATTCGAACTAGCAACCTGAACTACAAAGCGTAAGTCGATAGCCTGAAACAACAACGGTTGTTGGCTTTGTCCCATAACTTGATTTTATACAGTACTTGCGTTGAGTAGAGTAGAGGGAGTGCCTCATCAACACGTGCATGGCCGTTGTCTCACTTACTGGTGGGTCCCAGGTCTGCGATCTCAATCTCTCTTCTCTCCATCGTCTAACCTTTGCACGGGCACACACGAAAAGCGGCGCTAGCTTGCCGTGGTGTTATTACAACTAAAAAAAGCTTGAAAAATAGAAGAATCGCCTAGAAAGACGTTGTGGTTGGTCGAGACGGAGCTAACCGCATCTATCCTCCATGCCACATTATCATGATGAAGCTGTGTAGCTAGTGGGGTGTTTTCGACCGACTGGTTGGGTCCTGAGGTCGAACCATAGGTACTACGTCTGATACAGTATATTTTTACACGCACATTTTTCCTCTGTGCCGAGACGTGGCACACCCTACCACGCGGTTTCGGGGTTCCCCCGGGTGGTGCACGCATATATTCTTCCTGACGTGGAACACCCTACCACACGTTTTCTGGGTCCTCCTCGGTCGTAGCACCGAAGCAAGTAAATGAGTTGTCAAATCACGAAAGACCACCTTTCCCGCCGAGTACATCAGTGAAGCATGGTGGCTAGCTAGTTGGGCTAGTTCGACCGATTAGCTAGGCCGCCGCCACATTTGTTTTTTCACCCCGTTTTTATCTACTTGCCGGTAGGTAAATTTAAATATCCACCGCAGCGTTGCTCTGGTGTTTGGGTGCGGCAGGATTTTTAATTTTTTGATTGACGGGAGCAGGCGCGGCAGGATTTTTAATTTTTTGATTGACGGGAGCAGGCGCGGCAGCAATTAGTCACGATGACTCGCCTGTAAAACCCACTGCTCCCTGATGTGAGAAGTCGTCGACTGGTGTTTTACCGTGGTGAAAACCAAAAGATTGCCCCCTCCTCGGCTGGCTCCCTCCGCCTTCCCATAGATTGCATTGCCTTCCAGCCGTTTCGCCCCTTTGCTTCCTCTCCCCATTGCTTCTACCTGGTGCCATGGCGGCGTGATGTCTACTACACAACCTTCTTCTTGTAGACGTTCTTGGGCCTGCAAGTGCGCAGGTTTCTAGGACAGCAGCAAATTTCCCTCAAGTGGATGGCCTAAGGTTTATCAAACCGTTGGAGGCATAGGATGAAGATGGTCTCTCTCAAGCAACCCTGCAACCAAATAACAAAGAGTCTCTTGTGTCCCCAACACACCCAATACAATGGCAAATTGTATAGGTGCTCTAGTTCAGCGAAGAGATGGTGATACAGGTGCAATATGGATGGTAGATATAGGTTTTTGTAATCTGAAAATATAAAAACAGCAAGGTAACTAATGGCAAAAGTGAGAGTAAACGGTATTGCAATGGTAGGAAACAAGGCCTAGGGTTCATACTTTCACTAGTGCAAGTTCTCTCAACAATAATAACATACTTGGATCATATAACTATCCCTCAACATGCAAAAAAGAGCCACTCCAAAGCCACTAATAGCAGAGAACAAACGAAGAGATTATGGTAGGGTACAAAACCACCTCAAAGTTATTCTTTCGGATCAATCTATTCAAGAGTTTGTACTAGAATAACACCTTAAGACACAAATCAACCAAAACCCTAATGTCACCTAGATACTCCATTGTCACCTCAAGTATCCGTGGGCATGATTATACGATATGGATCACACAATCTCAGATTCATCTATTCAACCAACACAATGTACTTCAAAGAGTGCCCCAAAGTTTCTACCGGAGAGTCAAGATGAAAACGTGTGCCAACCCCTATGCATAGGTTCATGGGCGGAACCCGCAAGTTGATCACCAAAACATACATCAAGTGGCACGTGATATCCCATTGTCACCACAGATAAACACGACAAGACATACATCAAGTGTTCTCAAATCCTTAAAGACTCAATCCGATAAGACAACTTCAAGAGGAAAAATCAATTCATCACAAGAGAGTAGAGGGGGAGAAACATCATAAGATCCAACTATAATAACGAAGCTCGCGATACATCAAGATCGTGCCATAGAGAGAACACGAGAGAGAGAGAGAGAGAGATCAAACACATAGCTACTGGTACATACCCTCAGCCCCGAGGGTGAACTACTCCCTCCTCATCATGGATAGCGCCGGGATGATGAAGATGGCCAGCGGTGATGGATTCCCCCTCCGGTAGGGCACCGGAACGGGCTCCCAAGAGGTTTTTGGTGGCTACAGAGGCTTGCGGCGGCAGAACTCCCGATCTATCTTGATATTCAATGTTTTTAGGGTACACAGGCTTATATAGGCGAAAGATGTCGATCGGGGGAGCCTTGAGGGGCCCACGAGAGGGGACGGCACGCCCAAGGGTGGTGGGCGTGCCCCCCTATCTCGTGGCTTCCTCAACGCTTCCTTTACTTCAACTCCAAGTCTCCTGGGTCATAATCTTCCCAAAAATCATGCTGTCGAAGGTTTAATTCCTTTTGGACTCCGTTTGATATTCCTTTTCTTCGAAATACTGAAACAGGCAATAAAACAGCAATATGGGCTGGCCCTCCGGTTAGTAGGTTAGTCCCAAAAGTAATATAAAAGTGTATAATAAAGCCCGTAATCATTCAAAACAGATAATAAAATAGCATGAATGCTTCATAAATTATAGATACGTTGGAGACGTATCAGCATCCCCAAGCTTAATTCCTGCTCGTCCTCGAGTAGGTAAATGATAGAAGAAAGAATTTATGAAGTGTGAATGCTAGCAGGTGCACAAGTTTGATCAATGATAATTTCAATCACCTTTTCTATCATGATTATATGTCATAACAGTAGTTCATCTCATAAAACTTCTCACGATCAAGTAACAAGCTATTCACATGTTAAAGCATAGACCATAAACTTTCTTGAAAACTAGCAAACTTCATTCTCAGTCCTCAAACAATTTCAATTCATCTTATTTTCAGGAATAGCAAACTCCACATACTCAACTATCATATAGTCTTCCACAATTGCTAACAGTCACGCAATACTAATGGTTACGGAGTTTTAATCGAACATTGAGAAAGATAGGGGCTTATAGTGTTGCCTCCCAATGTATTCACCTTTGGGTGATGTCAACAATAATAGTTCATGCTAACTTACATCCAATTGGATATATATATCAGGACCTTTCCAACACGAGGTGCTTGCCAAAGGACAAAATGAAAAAGGGAAAGGTGAAGATCACCTTGACTCTTGCATAAAAGTAAAAGATAGGCCCTTCGTAGAGGGAAGCAGGGATTTGCAGAGGTGCCAGAGCTCAATTTTGAAATACAGATAAATAATTTTGAGAGGTATGATCTCATTGTCAACATAAAAACCAAGAGTTCCCAATATCTTCCATACTACATACATTATTGGTGGTTCCCAAATAGAATGGTAAAAGTTTTTACTCCCCCTCCACCAACAATCATCAATCCATGGCTTGCCCGAAACAACGGGTGCCTCCAACTAACATCAAACCTGGGGGAGTTTTGTTTGCCATTATTTTTGATTTGATTTTGATCTTTTGATCATGGGACTGGGCATCCCGGTTACTAGCCATTTTTCTCGTGAATGATGAGCGGAGTCCACTCATCTTGAGAATAACCCACATAGCATGGAAGATGCTAACAGCCCCTAGTCGCTACATGAGCGATTCGGGCATACAAAACAGATTATTATTTGAAGGTTTAGAGTTTGGCACATGCAAATTTACTTGGAATGGCAGGTAAATACCGCATATAGGTAGGTATGGTGGACACTCATGGCAAAAACTTGGTTTAAGGATATTTGGAAGCACAAGTAGTATCTGTACTTGGTGCAAGGAATTTTGGCTAGCATGAGGGGGAAAGGCAAGCTCAACATGTTTGAATGATCCATGACAATATACTTTAACTGAGATGTGAGAAAACATAACCCATTATGTTGTCTTCCTTGTCAATCAACTCTTTGGCATGTCATACTTAATGAGTGCTCACAATTATAAAAGATGTCTAGGATAGTATATTTATATGTGAAATCTCTCTTCCTTCAATATTCTTTCATGAATTGTTCAAATGACCAATACAATGCTTGCTAACCTTCAATAAATTTACAACCTCTACTTTTTAGATGTGAAGTAATTACTCCCCATGGGATAAGCAAATGAGACATATATAATTTCAGATTCGTGACAGTCAACTCACTCAACAATTTACTCATAGGATATAAATGAAGCACACGAGTAAATGACAAACTACTCCAAAAAGATATAAGTGAAGATCAATGAGTAGCTAAATAATTATGTAACTATGTGAAGACTCTCTCTCTCATTAAAGAATTTCAGATCTTGGTATTGTATTCAAACAGCAAGCAAAACAAAATAAAATGACATTGCAAGGATAGCACAACTCATGTGAAGAAGCAAAAACTTAGGCTCAACCGATACTAACCGATAGTTGTTGAAGAAGAAAGGTGGGATGCCTAACGGGGCATCCCCAAGCTTAGATTCTTGAGACTTATTGAAATATTATCTTGGGGTGCCTTGGGCATCCCCAAGCTTGACCTTTTGTGTCCCCTTAATTCCTCTCATATCATGGTTTCTCTTTTTATCAAAAGCTTCATCCACACCAAACTCAACAAGAACTTGTGAGATAGGTTAGTATAAACCAATGCAAAACCTTATCATTTTCTACTGTAAAAAATCACTAAAATTATTGTTCAACATTGCATACTAAATGCCTTTTCATATTTAATACTCCTATCCTCAAATAGAATCATTAAACAAGCAAACACAGGCAAACAATGCAAATATAACAGCAATCTGCCAAAACAGTACAGTCTGTGAAGAATGCAAGATTCGTCAAACTTCCCTAACTCCAAAAATTATGAGAGAAAATTCCCACTGTAGTAAATTTATCAGAGCTCATAATGCAAAAGGTTTCAACATTATATAATTCTCTGACTTTTCTAGGGAATTTTTGCAACAGCGGTAAACTTTCTGTTTTCAAACAGCAACATGTATACTAGCAAAATAAGCATGGTAAAGGCTATCCTTGACATTTTTATTGAATATATAGATGCAAAACATTAATATAAATAACAAAAAGCAAATACTAACAAAATAAAATGACGCTCCAAGCAAAACACATATCATGTGGTGAATAAAAATATAGCTCCAAGTAAAGTTACCGATGAACGAAGATGAAAGAGGGGATGCCTTCCGGGGCATCCCCAAGCTTAGGCTCTTGGTTGTACTTGAATATTACCTTGGGGTGCCTTGGGAATCCCCAAGCTTAGGCTCTTTCCACTCCTTGTTCCATAGTCCATCGAATCTTTACCCAAAACTTGAAAACTCCACAACACAAAACTCAACAGAAAACTCGTAAGCTCCGTTAGTATAAGAAAATAAAACCACCACTTAGGTACTGTAATGAACTCATTCTAAATTCATATTGGTGTAATATCTACTGTACTCCAACTTATCTATTCCGATACTACTCATAGATTCATCAAAATAAGCAAACAACTCATAGAAAACAGAATCTGTCAAAAACAGAACAGTCTGTAGTAATCTGTATCAAACGTATACTTCTGGAACTCCAAAAATTCTACCAAATTAGGAAGTCCTAAGAAATGTGTGTACCAATCCAGATCAAAAAGAATAAGATCATAAGAACGTTTATGTGAATTAAAAAAACTAATTTACTGGGTGCAAAAGTTTCTGATTCTCAGCAGGATCAACACAACTATCACCGTAAGCTATCCTAAAGGTCTTACTTGGCACTTTATTGAAACAAAAGCTATAATACATGATTATTACAGTAGCATAATCATGTGGACACACAAAAACAGTAAGGTTAAATATTGGGTTGTCTGACAACAAGCGCTTTTCTTTAATGCCTTTCTAGCTAGGCATGATGATGACAATGATGCTCACCTAAAAGATAAGAATTGAAACATAACAGGAGCATCATGAAGCATATGATTAGCGCATTTAAGTCTAACCCACTTCCTATGCATAGGGATTTTGTGAGCAAACAACTTATTGGAACAATAATCAACTAGCATAGGAAGGTAAAACAAGCATAACTTCAAAACTTGAAGCACATAGAGAGGAAACTTGATATTATTGCAATTCCTACAAGCATATATTCCTCCCTCATAATAATTTTCAGTAGCATCATGAATGAACTCAACAATATAACCAGCACCTAAAGCATTCCTTTCATGATCTACAAGCATAGAAAATTTACTACTCTCCACATAAGAAAAATCCTTCTCATTCGGAATAGTGGGAGCAAACTCAACAAAATAATTATCATGTGAGGCATAATCCAATTGAAAACTAAAATCATGATGACAAGTTTCATGGTTATCATTGTTCTTTATAGTATACATGTCATCACAATAATCATCATAGATAGGAACTTTATTCTCATTATCAATTGGAACCTCTTCCGAAATAGTGGAATCATCACTAAATAAAGTTGACAGTCTTCCAAATCCACTTTCATGTTCATCACAATAAGATTCAACATCCTCCAAAATAGTGGGATCACTACTTTCTAAAGTTGACACTCTTCCAAACCCACTTTCATCAATATAATCATCATAAATAGGAGGCATGCTATCATCCAAATAAATTTTCTCATCAAAGCTTGGGGGACAAAATATATCATATTCATCAAACATATCTTCCCCAAGCTTGTGGCTTTGCATATCATTAGCATCATAGATATTCAAGGAATTCGTACTAACAACATTGCAATCATGCTCATCATACAAAGATCTAGTACCGAGCATTTTAATGCATTCTTCTTCTAGAAATAGAGCACAATTTTCCTTTTCATCATTCTCACGAAAGATATTAAAAAGATGAAGCGTATGAGGCAAACTCAATTCCATTTTTTGTAGTCTTCTTTTATAAACTAAACTAGTGATAAAACAAGAAACAAAAAGATTTGATTGCAAGATCTAAAGATATACCTTCAAGCACTCACCTCCCCGGCAACGACGCTAGAAAGGAGCTTGATGTATACTACACAACCTTCTTCTTTTAGACGTTGTTGGGCCTGCAAGTGCACAGTTTTGTAGGACAGTGGCAAATTTTCCTCAAGTGGATGACCTGAGGCTTATCAATCCATAGGAGGCGTAGGATGAAGATGGTCTCTCTCAAGCAACCCTGCAACCAAATAACAAAGAGTCTCTTGTGTCCCCAACACACCCAATACAATGGCAAAATGTATAGGTGCACTAGTTCGGCGAAGAGATGGTGATACAAGTGCAATATGGATGGTAGATATAGGTTTTTGTAATCTGAAAATATAAAAACAGCAAGGTAACTAATGGTAAAAGTGAGCGTAAACGGTATTGCAATGGTAGGAAACAAGGCCTAGGGTTCATACTTTCACTAGTGCAAGTTCTCTCAACAATAATAACATACTTGGATCATATAACTATCCCTCAACATGCAACAAAGAGTCACTCCAAAGCCACTAATAGCGGAGAACAAACGAAGAGATTATGGTAGCGTACGAAACCACCTCAAAGTTATTCTTTCGGATCAATCTATTCAAGAGTTCATACTATAATAACACCTTAAGACACAAATCAACCAAAACCCTAATGTCACCTAGATACTCCATTGTCACCTCAAGTATCCGTGGGCATGATTATACGATATGCATCACACAATCTCAGATTCATCTATTCAACCAACGCAAAGTACTTCAAAGAGTGCCCCAAAGTTTCTACCGGAGAGTCAAGACAAAAACGTGTGCCAACCCCTATGCATAGGTTGATGGGCGGAACCCGCAAGCTGATCACCAAAACAAACATCAAGTGTCACATGATATCCCATTGTCACCACAGATAAACGTGGCAAGACATACATCAAGTGTTCTCAAATCCTTAAAGACTCAATCCGACAAGACAACTTCAAGAGGAAAACTCAATTCATCAGAAGAGAGTAAAGGGGGAGAAACATCATAAGATCCAACACCTAGCTACTGGTACATAGACTCAGCCCCGAGGGTGAACTACTCCCTCCTCGTCATGGATTGCGCTGGGATAATGAAGATGGCCGCCGGTGATGGATTCCCCCTCAGGCAGGGCACCTGAACGGGCTCCCGAGAGGTTTTTGGTGGCTACAGAGGCTTGCGGCGGCGGAAATCCCGATCTATCTTGATATTCGATGTTTTTAGGGTACGTAGGCTTATATAGGCGAAAGAAGTTGGTCGGGGGAGCCTCGAGGGGCTCACGAGAGGGGAGGGCGCGCCCAGGGGGGTGGGCGCTCCCCCCTATCTCGTGGCTTCCTCGACGCTTCCTTTACTTCAACTCCAAGTCTCCTGGGTCGTAATCTTCCCAAAAATCACGCTGTCGAAGGTTCCATTCCGTTTGGACTCCGTTTGATATTCCTTTTCTTCGAAATACTGAAACAGGCAATAAAACAGCAATATGGGTTGGGCCTCCCGTTAGTAGGTTAGTCCCCAAAGTAATATAAAAGTGTATAATAAAGCCCATAATCATTCAAAACAGATAATAAAATAGCATGAATGCTTCATAAATTATAGATACATTGGAGACATATCACGGAGTCCGAGGTGAGGCGCCTGACACAGGAGCTCCATGCCAAGGATGCGGAGCTCAGTGCCAAGGACGTGGAGCTCCGTGAGCTCAAGGAGGAGAGGAGTGCCATGATCCTCCGTTTTGTGCGGGAGTTCACGGAGCTTCAAAAGCGGTAGGCGTCCACCACAAAGATGCTCGAGGCATCGGCGGTGTTGCTGCAGAAAGAGGGAGATACGATAGGCCGTCAGGGGAGCCGGCTGGAGCGTGAGCGGGCTGATCGTGACGAGGTCCAGGATCGCCTCAGCCACTTGGTGAACCAAGTTGCCATGCACATGTTGCAGTTGCGCGATGCCTACTGTCGTGACAGCGCGACGATGCCGGCCGTCGGGCTAAACCCGTTCGACCACCCGGTCGACTTCAACGAGCTGCGGCTTCCTGACCTGGTCTCCTTCTTCACCTATATCTCCGAGGAGCTGAGCCATCTCCGCGCGATGGTGGGGGACTGAGCTGGACAAGGAGGGGTTGCAGGCTGCCATCGCCATTGCCGGGCGAATCCTTTCAGGGCTCCGTCACCGGAATCCATTCGTGCCATTGGACGCCGTCTTTGACGAGCTGGCTCCCTTCGACCAGGAGCAGGCTCTGCGGGCGGTTGCGCCTTCATCACCAACGTCCTGCGCCTCGAGAAGTAGAGGAACTTCGGTGGTGTTTAGGCGCCCTCTGCATGGGCATGTCCATGTCTCGGCGCAACATGACCGTTGGATCAAACTCAGAAGGTGCAGATCAGTAACTGTAGCACAAAGCGTGTGGGTGTGTTTGGTTGCATTCTCATCTCAATATAGTTGTTCCCTCTTCGTGTATTTTTGTCAACCTACTAGTTTGGACTCATGCACCCTTCATGCACTCTGCCAAACACCGAAAAGTGGGTCGAGAAGGGAACTTTTGCTCCCATCCCGTGCACCCTTCATACACCCTGCCTAACACTAATCATGCTTCATATGGTTCATGTTTCGTGGAGTACTGTAGCACCGTACTCTCCGTGCGCTGTGGACCTAGTTCTGTTAACATTGATCTCACCGTTCATTCTCAACCGGACAGTCGAAAAAGTGGTACTATGTTACATATAGGATTAGTTGACATGCGCACAACATAATTTGTTATCGTCATATCTTACTACACTAGCAACAAGATTATCTAGGCATGATCATGTAGGAGTAGTTGACATGATTATCTACACTAGCAACAAGATTATCTACACTAGCAACAAGATTATCGAAAAAGTGGTACTATGTTACATATAGGAGTAGTTGACATGCGCACAACATCATTTGTATCTTCATATCTTACAAACGATTCTAGCAGACATAACCGTTGGATGTCAATCCAACGGCCGTCGTGTTTCTTCAATCTCTGATCTTCTAGTTCCAACCGCCAAAGCAGTGCCGGCGGGACCGCCTGCTCCCGCCACCCGAGGCCGGCTGTGCTGCCGCGCAGGCCTCAGCGCCCCCTACTACTCCCACCGCTAGCCAGGGCATCCCTCTACTCACCCACACCCCTCATTATTCTGCGGCGACGGCAGCCTCACACCGCAGCCGATCCAGTGAACCCTCGTACTCCTCTCCGCGCGGGCTTCCACTGCCGCGTCTTCCCCGGCTCCGCGTCATTCCCTTTCTAGGCCTCGCCATCGTCCACCGCTGTGGTGCTCTCGGCGCGGCGTGGTCAATGTGCTCAACGACCGACTTCCATCGGAAGAGTACTGTACGTGGAGAGGCTGACAGCTGGGTCCACGGCAGCCGCAAGGAAGTGCCTCCTTATTACGCGGAAAATAATTATTCCTCCACCTGACAGCAGGGACTCACCGGATGGGCCACTAGTATTTTGCGAAAAAACGTTTCCCCCTGACTGCTGGGACCAACCGTATGGGCCACCGTATTTCACAAAAAACGTTCCCCCCGCTGTCAGCTCGGACCCACCAGAAGTGCCTCCTTATTACGCACAAAAAAATGAATACCCCTGCTAGCTAGGACCCACCTTGGTGGGAGGCTGACTTGTGGGCCTACTAAGTTGACTGGGATGGAGGCCTTTGTCAACTTTAGTCAATATATGAACGATTCTAGCTCCAGTGACCGTATGATGTCCATCCAACGGCCGTAGTGCTTCTTCAACCTCTGGTCTTCTTGCTCCAGCCGCCCAAAGCAGTGCCGGTCGTGCCGCCTGCTCCTGCCGCCCATGGCCGGCTGTGATGCCGCGGAGGCCTCACCGCCCCCTACTACTCCCACCGCTGGCCAGGCCATTCCTCTATGGACCCACACCCCCTGTTATTCTGCAGCGACGGCAACCTCACACCGCAGCCGAACGAGTGAACCCTCATACTCCTCTACGCATGGGCATCCACTGTCACGTCTTCCCCGGATCCGCATCATCCCCTTCCTAGCCTCGCCGTCGTCCACCGCCCTGGTGCTCTCGGTGTGGCGTGGTCAACGTGGTCAAGGAACGACTTCCATCGGACGTGGACTATACGTGGAGAGGCTGACAGCTGGGTCCACGGCCGCAGCAAGGAAGTGCCTCCTTATTACACGGAAAATAATGATTCCTTCACCTGACAACAGGGAACCACCAGACGGGCCACCGTATTTCGCGAGAAAAATGTTTCCCCCCTGACTGCTGAGACCCACCAGCTACACCTTCGCACGCAAGGAAGTGCGTACGGGCAAAAGAAAACGATTCGCCCCCTGACTGCTGGAACCCACCAGCTACATCTTCGCACGCAAGGAAGTGCCTGACAATCGGGACCCACCTTGTCGAAGCGTACTAGCGTTGTCATTCTGGCCGCGAACGTGTACGTACATATATGCTGGTCGATGTAGAGGCGCGCACGTGTCGTAGTAGAGGCGCGCACGTAGCATGTACACGTACGTACATCAGCCAGTGTGCAAGAAAGAAAATACGACCACGTATGTGTACATACTTGTGGGGTCTCGAACGCCTACTCGCGCATACGTATGGCTAGGGCTCGTGTACATGGCTGGGTCGGAACAGAGAAACAGCATCGTCGTCGTGTTCATGGGGAAGCAACGGAATGCTTTGTGTTCATGGGAAGGCAATGGAATGCATCGTGTTCATCGGGAGGCAACGGAACATGTGGGAGCCAACTGGCTGGGTCGGAACAGAATGCGTCGTCGTGTTCATCGGGAGGGCTTGGACGGAACAGGCAACGGAAACGAGGCCTGGTGCACCGCAGAACGGAGGAAACGGCCTTGTGTTCGATCGGCCACGTTCGAAAACGGGATCCTGTTCATCGGGAGGGGTCTGGCGTACCGCAAAATGGAGGAAACGGACCACCTACGGTCGAAACGGGGGTCCTGTTGATCGGGAGGGGTGTGGCGTACCGCAAAACGGACGAAGCGGACTTGTGTTGGAGTGCTACAGTCGAAACGGGGGTCCTGTTCATCGGGAGGGGTGTGGCCTACCGCAAAACAGGACTCCATGGGATACTGTTCATCTCCACCGTCGACCTCCTCCAGCCTCCACGGGCTACCGTCGACCTCCTCCAGCCTCCATGGGCTCCTGCTCATCCAGCCTGCACCGCACGCTACTCCACCAACTACTATTCAACCACCCCTCCACGGGCACCCCTCCACCATCTACTGTTCATCCAGCCCTCCATGGGGTCGTTCTGTTCATCCAGAGGCAATGCCACGGGGTCCTGCATCCACCCCCACCGCTCACTGTTCATCCACCCCCCCGCAACACTCACTATTCATCCAGAGATGCAGCATCGATCGGCTTCAGTTAGCAGCAGTAGCGAAGGAATCGCTCGATCGGGTTCAGTTAACAACCATCGATCCATCGCTCGGGTTCAGTAACGCATAGCCTACAGTGCAATCGCTCGGTTTCAGTTAGAGCCCAACGCCTCGCTCGGGTTCAGTAAGAGCCAATGCCTCGCACACACGCGCGTACGTGTACGAGAGAAACGCGCATCGCTCGGCCTCTGACCTCCCACCGTAACCTGGAACTCCCCGAAATTTTCCTCGCCCTCGCTTCTACCGCTGTTTTCTCCATCATGGATGGCCCAAAGAATGTCATGCAACTGCATCTCCGGCCTGCCCAGGACGAAAAGCCCATTTTCTTTCATGATTTTTTGTCATAGAAGTAGGAGCCCACCACATCTATGATGATACCGGGTTTTGTCACAATTATTGTCATACAAGTGTCATATGTATGACAGAAAAAAAATTCGTTCGGCCTAAAATGTCACAGATGTGTCTTTTTTTGTAGTGACAATAGTTTTTCAATGAAGGACCTAGGAGAAGCTACTTTCATATTAGGCATCAAGATCTATAGAGATAGATCAAGACGCTTAATAGGACTTTCACAAAGCACAAACCTTGATAAGATTTTGAAGAAGTTCAAAATGGATCAGTCCAAGAAGGGGTTCTTGCCTATTTTGCAAGGTGTGAAGTTGAGTAAGACTCAACGCCCAGTGACTTCAGAGGATAGAGAAAAGATGAGTGTCGTCCCCTATGCTTCTGCCATAGGTTCCATCATGTATGAGATGTTGTGCACATGACTAGATGTCTGCGTTGACATAAGTATGGCTAGATGGTTTCAAAGTGATCCAGGAGTGGAACACCGGACAGCGGTCAAGAATATCCTTAGGTACCTGAAAAGGACTAAGGAAATGTTTCTCGTTTATGGAGGTGATCAAGAGCTTGTCGTAACGGGTTACACTGATGCAAGCTTTGACACTGGTCCGGATGACTCTAAGTCTCAAACCGGAGACGTATATGTTCTTAACAGGGGAGCATAAGCTGGTGCACTTCCAAGCAGAGCATGGTAGCTAATTCTAAATGTGAAGAAGAGTACATATTTGCCTTAGAGGCGGCGAAGGAAGGTGTATGGACGAAGCAATACATGACAAATCTTGGAGTTGTGCCTAGTGCACTGGAGCCAATGACTCTATTCTATGACAACACTGGTGCCATTGCTCTAGCCAAGGAACCAAGGTTTCACAAGAGGACCAGACACATAAAGCGACGCTTCAATTCAATCGTGATTATATCAAGGAGGAAGACATAAACATTTGCATGATACATCCGAATCCGAATGTTGCAGATCCGTTGACTAAACCTCTTCCACGGGCAAAGCATGATCAACACCAGAACTCTATGGGTGTTAGATTCATTACCATGTAATGCAAGATTATTGACTCTAGTGCAAGTGGGAGACTGTTGGAAATATGCCCTAGAAGAAATAATAATGTGGTTATTATTATATTTCCTTATTCATGATAATCGTTTATTATCCATGCTATAGTTGTATTAACCAGAAACTCAAATACATGTGTGGATACATAGACAACAACATGTTCCTAGTAAGCCTCTACCGGACTAGCTCATTGATCCAAGATGGCTATGGTTTCCTAGTCATAAACATGAGTTGTCATTTGATAACGGGATCACATCATTTGGAAAATGATGTGATGGAGAAGACCCAAACTATAAACGTAGCTTATGATCGTATCAAGTTTACTACTATTGTTTTCTGCATGTCAAGTATATGTTCCTATGACCATGAGATCATGCAACTCACTGACACCGGAGGAATACCTTGTGTGTACCAAATGTCGCAACATAACTGGGTGACTATAAAGGTGCTCTACAGGTGTCTCCGAGGGTGTCTATTGAGTTGATATGGATCAAGACTGGGATTTGTCACTCCGTATGACGGAGAGGTATCTCAGGGCCCACTCGCTAATACAGCATCACAATGAGCTTGCAAGCAATGTGACTAAAGTGTTAGCCATAGGATCTTGTATTACGGAATGAGTAAAGAGACTTGCCGGCAACGATACTGAACTAGGTATGGGGATACCGACGATCGAATCTCGGACAAGTAACATACCGATAGACAAAGGGAACTGCAGACAAGATTAGCTGAATACTTGACATCGAGGTTCGACCGATAAGATATTCGTAGAATTTGTAGGAACCAATATGGGCATACAGGTTTCGCTATTGGTTATTGACCATAGAGGTGTGTCGGTCATGGCTGCATAGTTCTCGAACTCGCAGGGTCTACACACTTAATGTTTGGTGATGGTATAAATATAGTTGAGTCATTATGGTGGTTACCGAAGGTTGTTCGGAGTCCAGAATGAGATCCTGGACATGACGAGGAACTCTGGAGTGGTCCGGAGGTGAAGATTGATATATAGGATGAAGGGTATCAGAGTCCGAAAGAGTTCTAGGAGCACCGTGTTGTGACGAGGATGACCGAAAGGGGTTTCGAGAGGCCCCGGCAAGTGTTGGGGGGGGCGGGGGGGGGGGGGGGGGCTCACGGGCCTAAAGGAGGGGGCACACCAGCCCACTAAGAGATTGTGCACCCTCCTCACCACATCCTACAAGACCAGGAAGGGTTGGTGCACCCCCAGGGCTGCCTCCCCCTTGCTTGGGGACAAGGCACCTAGGGGGGCCACCCAAAACCTATCTAGGGTTTCCCCTTGTGGCCGTCGGCCCCCCTTGGGAAACTCTAGGGATCCACCTCCTCCTCCTTCCCACTATATATATAGAGGTATAGAGAGGGTAGCCGCACCCCCTACATGCCACGGCGCTGCCCCTCCTCTCCCTCGTAGCCCTCTTCCTCTCCGTAGTGCTTAGCGAAGCTCTGCCGAGATTCCAGCACCACCACCGCTACCACATCATCGTGCTGCCGGAGGACTTGAGCTACTACTTCACTATCGCTCACTAGATCGAGGAGGTGAAGGCATCATCAAGCCATATGTGTGTTGAACGTGGAGGTGCCGTCCGTTCGGCACTTGGACCGGGAGTTCGCGGGACGGACCGTGATTGGATCGCGAAGACGCGCGACTACCTCAACCACGTTTAACGCTTCCAGTTAGCTATCTACAAGGGTATATAGATGAAATCTATCCTCTCATAGATGTTCATCTCTTAGATTGATCTTGGTGAGCATAGGAAATATTTTGTTTCCCATGCAACGTTCCCCAACAAACTTCACAACACAAACTCAACAGAAAACTCGTAAGATTCGTTAGTATAATAAAGCAAATCACCACCTTTAGGTACTATTGTAAAGTCATTCCAATTTTATATTTGCATTATATCTATTGTATTCTAACTTCTCCATGGTTCATACACCCTGATAGTACCCATAGATTCATCAAAATAAGCGAACAACACAGTGAAAGCAATCTCTCAAAAATAGAATAGTCTGTAGTAATATGGACTTTAGCCAAACTTCTGTAACTCCAGAAATTCTGAAAAATTAAGACAGCGTAGGAAGTTTTTATATCAATCTTGTGTAAAAAATATAGATCAAAAGCACGTTCTTGTGAATTAACAAAATTCCAGAACTGAGCGCAGAAGTTTCTGTTTTTCAGCAGAATTGAATCAACTATCACACAAATAATCCGAAAGGTCTTACTTGGCTCAAACACTAATTAAAACACTAAAAAGTAATCATAGCAGAGTATAATTGCATATTCATTGAAAAACAGAAGCAAAAACATAAAACATAAAATAAAATTAGGTTGTCTCCCAACAAGCGCTATTATTTTACGCCCCTAGCTAGGATTCCATAGATCTAGGTATTGTAATAGAAGTGAGGGAGATCATCCATGCTCATCTCATACTCCCTCCTTTCAGAGGCAAGTTTCCTTTGTGGCAAACAAAAGTAATCAAAAGGACTATATTTAATTTGGTACGGATCTATGAGATCAAGTTTGGGAGGAGGGGGTTCCTCCTTTGGCCCTTTATAGGTGATTACTATCTCTTCATTCGTTCCTTTGATTGTGATCCATAAGCCTTTCTTTAAGACCACACCCTATCCCATTATTTTGTATAGTAAAATTATCATTGAGCTCAGAAATCTTATCAATCAATACATTTGGAGGAACCCTTTTTCTTATATTTACATTGTAAGCGGCATAATCTGGAGGTTGTAATCTCCTTATCTCTTCTTGATTAAAAAGGAACTCTTCTATAGGAGGGAAACCACAATTTATATTGTAATGAGAAAATATTTCACGTGCTTCTTTCATAATATGGCCAAATTCATAAGCTAGAAATATAGTGGTAACACGCTTAACAGAAGGATCATGAATATTAGAAAACTCTAGGAGGATCCTTTGTATGCATGGATGCATGTGAACGAATTGTCTTTCAAGTTCAACTAATAGCAAAGATATTGCATCCGCCAGGCTAGAAATTTTATTAATAATTGATCCTCCTACACTGGTAAGCGTCGGTGCTATACAAACAGTTTTTAACCCTATCCACGTCGACAATTGCAACCGTCGCCAAGTGAGTGTGGGCGATAGGGGGTCCTTCCCACACGACCCAGAAACCATCGGGAATAGGGAGCCAAGATGCATATACAATACTCCTACTCGTTTCTGCTTGCATTGCCATTGCAGTCGGTATTCTGTGGTGGTGCGTTTACTGATAACCCACAAGTATAGGGGATCACAACAGTTTTCGAGGGTAGAGTATTCAACCCAAAATTATTTAGTCGACACAAGTGGACCAAAGAATATTCTCAAGTATTAGCAGTTGAGTTGCCAATTCAACCACACCTGGATAACTTAATATCAGCAGCAAAGTATTAGTAGCAAAGTAGTATGGAAGTAACGATAACAGTAGCAAAAGTAATGGTGGCAGTTTTGTAATAATTGTAACAGCAGCAATGGTAAAGTAAATAAGCAAAGAACAATATGTGAAAACCTCGTAGGCACTGGATCAGTGATGGATAATTATGTCGAATGTGATTCCTCATGTAATAGTTATAACATAAGGTGACACAGAACTAGCTCCAGTTCATCAATGTAATGTAGGCATGTATTCCGAATATAGTCATACGTGCTTATGGAAAAGAACTTGCATGACATCTTTTGTCCTACCCTCCCGTGGCAGCGGGGTCCTAATGGAAACTAAGGGATACTAAGGACTCCTTTTAATAGAGTACCGGACCAAAGCATTAACACATAGTGAATACATGAACTCCTCAAACTACGGTCATCACATAGAAATATCCCGATTATTGTCACTTCGGGGTTGTCAGATCATAACACATAATAGGTGACTATAGACTTGCAAGATAGGATCAAGAACTCACATATATTCATGAAAACATAATAGGTTCAGATCTGAAATCATGGCACTCGGGTCCTAGTGACAAGTATTAAGCATAGCAAAGTCATAGCAACATCAATCTCAGAACATAGTGGATACTAGGGATCAAACCCTAACAAAACTAACTTGATTACATGGTAAATCTCATCCAACCCATCACCGTCCAGCAAGCCTACGATGGAATTACTCAAGCACAGCAGTGAGCATCATGAAATTGGTGATGGAGGATGGTTGATGATGACGATGGCGACGAATCCCCCTCTCCGGAGCCCCGAATGGACTCCAGATCAGCCCTCCTGAGAGAGATTAGGGCTTGGCGGCGGCTCCGTATCGTAAAACGCGATGAAACTTTCTCTCTGTTTTTTTTCTCTACGAAAGAAAATATATGGAGTTGGAGTTGAGGTCGGTGGACGTCCAGGGGGACCATGAGGCAGGGGGCGTGCCCTAGGGGAGGGGGCGCGCCCCCCACCCTCGTGCACAGGGTGTGGGCCCCCTGACATTGATTCTTTCGCCAATATTTTTATTAATTCTAAAAAGTTGCTGCGTTGATTTTCAGGTCATTCGGAGAACTTTTATTTCTGCACAAAAATAACACCATGGCAGTTCTGCTGAAAACAGCATCAGTCCGGGTTAGTTCCATTCAAATCATGCAAGTTAGAGTCCAAAACAAGGGCAAAAGTGTTTGGAAATGTAGATACGACAGAGACGTATCAACTCCCCCAAGCTTAAATCTTTGCTTGTCCTCAAGCAATTCAGTTGACAAAATGAAAGCGATAAAGAAAAACTTTTACAAACTCTGTTTGCTCTTGTTGTTGCAAATATGTAAAGCCAGCATTCAAGTTTTCAGCAAAGATTATGAACTAACCATATTCACAATAACACTTAGGTCTCATGTTTACTCATATCAATGGCATAATCAACTAGTGAACAATAATAATAAATCTCGGATGACAACACTTTCTCAAAACAATCATAATATGATATAACAAGATGGTATCTAGCTAGCCCTTTCTGAGACCGCAAAACATAAATGCAGAGCACCTTTAAAGATCAAGGACTGACTAAACATTGTAATTCATGGTAAAAGAGATCCAGTCATAGTCATACCCAATATAAATTAATAGTAATGCATGCAAATGACAGCGATGCTCTCCAGCAGGTGCTTTATAATAAGAGGGTGATGACTCAACATAAAAGTAAATAGATAGGCCCTTCGTGGAGGGAAGTAGGGATTTGTAGAGGTGCCAGAGCTCGATTTTGAAATAGAGATGAATAACATTTTGAGCGGTATACTTTCACTATCAACATAACAACTAAGATATCTCGATATCTTCCATGCTAAAAATTATAGGTAGTTCCCAAACAGAATCATAAAGTTTATACTCCCCCACAACCAACAAGCATCAATCCATGGCTTGCCCGAAACAACGGGTGCCTCCAACCAACAACAATCTTGGAGGAGTTTTGTTTGCAATTATTTTGATTTGATTTGAGCATGGGACTGAGCATCCCGGTGACCAGCCATTTTCTCGTGAATGAGGAGCGGAGTCCACTCCTCTTGAGAATAACCCGCCTAACATGGAAGATACTGACAACCCTAGTTGATACATGAGCTGTTCGAGCATACAAAACAGAATTTCATTTGAAGGTTTGGAGTTTGGCACATACAAATTTATTTGGAACGGCAGGTAGATACCGCATATGGGAAGTTATGGTGGACTCATATGGAATAACTTTGGGGTTTATGGAGTTTGGATGCACAAGAAGTATTCCTGCTTAGTACAGGTGAAGGCTGGCAAGAGACTGGGAAGCGACCAACTGAGAGAGCGACAACAGTCATGAACATGCGTTGAAATTAATCAACACTGAGTGCAAGCATGAGTAGGATATAATCCACCATGAACATAAATATCATGAAGGCTATGTTGATTCTGCTTCAACTACATGCATGATCATGTGCCAAGTCAAGTCACTCAAATCATTCAAATGAGGATACCACCCTATCATACCACATCACTATAACATCCCAAATTTTCAATTTGGAATGTTATACATAGATCATCATTGCATATCATACTTTGTTGCATTGTTGGCTCGATCCTAGAAATTCTACGCAACTCAAGGACCCACGGAGAGAGTTGGGGATTTCGTTATTTTCATATTTGGGTTTTCTCAAATTTTGAAAATAGGATCGTTTGGTTCTATTTATTTTATCTTCAATTATTTCTACTACCAAAATTTCAGAGAGGGAATAAAATGACATTCCCAAAATAAAGAAATAATGAAGATTTAATAAAAAAATCAAATAAGATTTTATTTTGGAGTTTTTCACTTTTTATTTGAATTTAGGAAAAATGCGCGTTTTTCAAAATTGCATTTAGGCCCCAAATAAATGTTCGTCTTGTCCAGCTTGATTTTAGAAGCCGGGGAAATTTTATTCTGAGATTTTTGGAGTCGGTTTAGTATTTCTTTTTATTTTTTCTTCTTCGCGGAATTATTTAAAAAAACGCGCAACCAACCTACGGGCCGTGCCCAAGCGGGACTCCACTCGGGGGGGGCACTATAAATAGCGCCGCCCCGGCACCCTGGCCCAGCCGCCAGCGCCGCCGCCAGCCCACACCGCCGCCACCGGCCCACACCGAAACCCTAAACCTAGCCGCGCCGCCGACACCAGCACCGCCGCCCGCCGTCGCCGGACCCCGCCGGACTTCGCTGCCGAGGTTTGCCGCCGCCTCGATCCGCGTGCCGCCGGTTTTTTTTAAAAAAGACGGGCGGTTTTATTACGGTTTTTTTTCGTTTTTTAGTTCCGTTTTATTTAATTTTCGTTCTTTCCTGGTTTAGGTTAATTAGCGGACGTTCGTCCGTTAGTTCGTTTTAATGAACGCTTTCGTCAGATTCGTTTAGTTAACGAACGTTCGTTCGTTAACCCGTTCGTCGTTTTTCTTTTTCTCAGATTTAATCCGCGATTTTTCTGATCGCGATTCCTGATCTGATATTTGTTTCAGTATAACTTTTCGCTCGTTTATCGGAATCAGGCGATTCAAGCGCCTGGAGTTTCGTCTCGAAACCCTCTTTCCGAATAATCTACTTAAAGAAGTTTTTCCTTCTGTAAAATTTGACTTAGATCCAGATTAGTAAAACGAAGCTGTTTTCTTTCGCTGTTTGACTTTCGTTGCTTTATTCGATTTGTTTCTTTGGCAAAACCGGAGTTCTTAAGTTGAACAATCTGGTTAGATCTTTAATTCGAGTTTTACCTGTGCATTTGGATGAGTACTTATTGTATGCTTGTTTGTTTGTCTGCGATAGAATACCCGGAGTGCGCCGCCTGTTACTTCGAGTCTCTAGGTCTCGCGGATCATCAGCAAGGCAAGTAACACTTGATCATACCTTTCTACTACCCAGTTTTTATGCATTAGATCAATCCTCAAACATTGCATGATTAGGATCTAATTAAATTGTGGGTTGGGAAGTAGATGAGGTAGTACCTATTACCTGTTTTATTATCAAACCTTTGGGAGTTACTTCTACATTTGCTTATTATGCCATGCTATGCTAGTAGACATGGATTGGGTGAGTGAATGTCCATGACAGATGTGAGATTGTTAATTACTAATTTATTTAAGGTGGCAACTTAAACACACATCTGGGTGGATTGAGGCACCTGTTTTCTAGCAGGACTTGCCTGTATTTCTTCGGACCGCCACCCAGGCTCAAGGGGATCATGAGATTATTCAAACTAGAAACTTCCGTGTGCAGCCACATGCTATTATGGGCTCTAGCATAGTTGATTAAGTTGTGCGAACTCTTACGGGGTGGACTAGCAGATGTAGGGGTTGTAGGTTGGTACGGTCTACCCCTCTTGTAAGGTGCTAGTGCTTCTGAAAGACTATGTCTCGGTCATCCGTTTCTCAAACACCATGTAGTGCGGGAAACCAAGCGGAGGCGATCGAGTCATGTGGGGAAAAGTGCGCAAACCTCTGCAGAGTGTATAAACTAATCATGCTTAGCCGTGTCCCCGGTTATGGACATCTTGAGTATCTAGTACCTGGATATCATGTGAATCTCATCATGTTACTTCTAATTTAATACTTCTGGGTTTTAATGAGTACTTTTAATTGGGATTGAGAATGCTGTCAACCATTCTCAATGTTTAACAACCACCATGATAGTTAAATAACTTTATTCCTTGGAGTAGGGAAAAATTGGCTTTATGCAAAAACTGTAACCATAGAGCTTTACCACCAGCCAAATATGCATGTAGTATAGCCTATTTCCATTGTTATTCTCTATGTGTTACATTGCCTGCATATTCCATGTGCTGACCCGTTTTCGGGCTGCAACGTTTCATGTTGCAGACTTTTCAGACGACGAGTAAGGTACTTTAGGTCGTGGTTTTATACTCAGTGATGCCGTTGGAGTTGATGGACTCGCTTATCTTCCAAGCCTTCCGCTATTATTGTTTTTAGATGGCCTTAAGCCATATTTATTTCAATAAGTTCTCTTTTGAGACATTCGATGTAATAAGTGTGTGATTGCTACGCTGTTATAAATCCTCCAAGTACTGTGTGGTGTCAGCATTACTGATCCAGGGATGACACTGAGCACAGAGATCAGACTGTTTGAGGTCTGGTCGCTACAAAGGTGGTATCAGAGCACACGCTGACTGTAGGACACGACCACTAAGCTTAAACCCTAGATCACTACTCTTTCTTCTCATTTCTGACTCCTCATCTTTTCTATTCTTTAGGATGGCGGATGCAAGGGTCAAGTTCGCGCAACCATATGAGAATTCACCTTTTGGATATCACTTGAAGGAAGCCACTAGATACCTGAACATAGGAGTACCAAGCTTCATCGGGACCTTCAACGCCACTTTACCCGAAGAGGAGTGCTGGAGGATTCAAGTCTACATTCCAGGAAGGATGTTTGCACCAGTCATGAAGCCAATAGAGTTTACCTTTGATGTACCAACATGGAGCCTAGGAAAGAGCATGGCAGCTCACATCGCCATGGGACGAATTGGACAAGTTTACTACAACGATCTCAAGAATACTATCTACCAGATTTGTGGGCGCCGAGATGAGCATTGGGAGATGATCACCACCAGGAAGGACAGATCAATCGCAGCTTATATTCAGGAGTTAAACCAACACATCCGACGCCAGGAGAATCAAATGTGCGCAGATATGGAGGAGCTACAGAAGGCTATGACCAGGATCAAAGAGCTAGAAGCAGAACTCAAGGCTACGCGTAAAGACTATATGGAAGAAATCGTCGCTCTAGTAAGACAGAACGGTGACCTTAAGGAGAAGATTGGAGTATTCATGGGAGGATCAGCACCCAGAGGAGAAGAGGATGAACCTACTTGTCTAGATAATTATATCATCATCGACGACACCGACTCGGATCCCGACGACAGCGATGATGACTATGTTGATGAACCTGGTGCAGATATCATGGAATCTGCATCGGAGTAGTTTTTCTAGTTGACCACCACAACAGTAGTAGAATTTTCCACCATTCAATTAGTTTTAGTCCAAGCACTTTTGTAACGATAGTTAGACCGTTGTATGCCCTTGTTTGAATTGATTGGAATGATATTGTGTGTTTTGTCTCATGTGCATATGGGTAGTGTTATCTCACTAGACCTCATTCTGTTCTTAATTCTCCCCATTAAACCCTCAGATGCCTCCGAGATGCGACCCCGAGTTTGTTTTCCCGCCAGAGATCACCCAGTTGATTCAGCAGCAGAATACCTTGATTCAAACATTGGTACAGAACCAAGGCAACAACAACAACAACCCACCACCACCACCTGTTGACCATCTGGCACGTTTCTTAAGGTTGAATCCGCCGGTGTTTTCCAGTAGCACCGAGCCGATAGTAGCAGATGATTGGCTCCGTAAGATAGGGAGGGAGTTGACCACTGCAGGATGCACAGATGGAGAAAAGGTGAAGTTTTCCGCACATCAGCTTGACGGACCCGCAGCAGCATGGTGGGAGAATTTTATAGCCACTTACCATATAGACATTGTCACATGGAATCAGTTTCAGCAAGCATTTCGTACTGCTCATGTTTCAGCAGGAGCTATGGCCATGAAGAAGCGTGAGTTTCACAACTTACGCCAAGGAGGATGGATAGTTGGCCAGTATGTGGATGATTTTAGTAAACTAGCACGTTATGCCCCAGATGACGTTGCTACGGATGCAGCTAAGCAGGAGAAGTTTCTAGAAGGCCTGAATGATGAGCTGAGCATGCAGTTGATGGTAGCCACTTTCAATAACTACCAGGAGTTAGTAGATCGTGCTCTTATGATTGAAGGGAAGCAGCAGCAGATTGACAATCGTAAGAGGAAGTATGCACAGGGGAAGTATAGTTCTGGAGCTCAGCAGAAACCACGTTTTACCCCAAAATCAGGAGGACATTTTCAGCATACTCATGGAGGAGGCAGCTCGCACAATCATAATGGCGCAAAGAATGGGAACGGGAATGGAGGAAGCAATGGACAAAGCCGCACCAACCCGTCAACACCATCCAAGGCAGGCCTGAGCCATATCACTTGTTATTAGTGCCGTAAGACTGGGCATTATGCAAATGATTGCCCAGAAGCCCAAAATGGAAATGGCAATGGAAGCACAGGAAATAAGCCGAACCCTTTCAACAGGGGGCAAGTGAACCACGTTACCATGGAGGAGGTTGAAGCTCAGCCAGATGCAGTAATAGGTAAGTTTTTGGTTAAGACATTTACTGTAGTTGTTCTTTTCGATACTAGTGCATCGCATTCATACATATCAAGGGGATTTGTGGATAAATATAAATTGCCAACCCAAGCACTTAGGTCACCCATGCTAGTAACCTCACCCGGAGCAGAGTATACGGCTAGTAAATGGTGTGACCGACTGCCATTAAGGATTGGACACCATGTATTTCCCTCGGACCTAATAGTTTTGGAATCGCAAGGTTTGGATGTGATATTAGGCATGGATTGGTTGTCGAAGTATGGAGGGAATATTGATTGTGTCAGTAAGTCGATTTTGCTTACCACCCCTGAAGGAAGAAGAATTAAGTATGTATCACGGCATGAGCCGAGAAGAGCACATATAAATTCCTTATCAGGAGTTGTGCAGGAGGAAGTACCAGTGGTGAAGGAATTCCCTGATGTATTTCCAGAAGAGTTGCCAGGCATGCCACCGGATAGAGACATTGAGTTCTTAATTGAACTACTGCCAGGCACTGGGCCTATATCCAAGAGACCATACAGGATGCCAGCCCAAGATTTGGAGGAAATCAAGAAGCAGATTAAGGAGTTGTTGGACAAAGGTTTTATTCGCCCAAGTTCTTCACCTTGGGGATCGCCAGTACTTCTAGTGGAGAAGAAGGATGGATCTTTAAGAATGGTTGTTGATTATCGTGGATTGAATGAAGTAACAATCAAGAACAAGTACCCACTACCAATGATCAATGATCTGTTTGATCGGTTGCAAGGAGCTAAGGTGTTTTCCAAGATCGATTTGCGATCAGGGTACCATCAGTTGAAGATTCGAGAGCAAGATATACCGAAGACGGCTTTTACCACCAGGTATGGGCTGTATGAGTATACCGTTATGTCATTTGGTCTGACTAACGCCCCAGCCAATTTTATGAACATGATGAACAAGGTGTGTATGGAGTTTTTGGATAAGTTCATCGTGGTGTTCATTGATGATATTTTCGTTTACTCGAAGAATGAAGAGGAACACAAGGAGCACTTGCGTTTGGTACTCGAGAAGCTCAGAGAACATCAGCTATACGCCAAGTTCAGCAAGTGTGAGTTTTGGTTGAAGGAGGTTGGATTTCTCGGACATGTTATATCCGGAGAAGGTATCGCAGTAGACCCCACTAAAGTTGTCACTGTGACTAACTGGGAAGCACCAACCACAGTTGGAGAGATCAGGAGTTTCCTTGGACTTGCAGGATACTACCGGAGATTTATTGAAAATTTCTCAAAGATTGCAAAGCCTATGACAGAGTTGTTGAAGAAGGATACGAAGTTCATTTGGACTGAGGAGTGTGAGGCTAGTTTCCAAGAGTTGAAAAAACGTTTGGTTACCTCGCCAGTATTGATTCTGCCAGATCAAACCAAGGATTATGAAGTGTATTGCGACGCTTCACATCGAGGACTTGGAGCAGTGCTTATGCAGGAGGGAAGAGTTGTTTCTTATGCTTCACGACAACTTAAGCCTCATGAGTTGAACTATTCCACTCATGATTTGGAGTTAGCAGCCGTAGTGCACGCACTAAAAACGTGGAGACATTTTCTCATTGGAAATCATTGTGAGGTGTACACGAATCACAAGAGTTTGAAGTACATCTTCACGCAGAAGGAGTTAAATCTCAGGCAGAGGAGCTGGTTGGAGCTTATTAAGGATTATGGTATGAGATTGCATTATCACCCCGGGAAGGCTAACGTTGTAGCAGACGCGTTGAGCCGCAAGAGCCACGTCAATACTCTAATGATGGGAGAAATACCCAAGGAGTTAGCCGAGGATCTTCGAGAGCTATGTTTGAAAATAGTTCCGAGAGGCTATGTAGCAGCATTGGAGATTCAGTCTACTTTGATGGATAAAATCAGAGAAGCTCAAAAGGCAGATACGGAAGTCGCCTCCATTAAGGAACGGATGAGCAAGGGAAAGGCTAAAGGATTTCGTGAGGATGAGCACGATACATTATGGTTTGAGGACCGTGTTTATGTGCCCAATAATCCGGAGATCAGGAAGTTGATTTTGCAAGAGGCCCATGATTCACCATACTCGATTCACCCCGGAAATACAAAGATGTATTTGGATTTGAAGGAAACTTTATGGTGGACCGGAATGAAGAAGGATATTGCAGAGTATGTAGTAGTTTGTGATGTATGTCAGAGGGTGAAGGCAGAACATCAGAAGCCAGCTGGATTGTTGCAGCCATTGCCTATACCCGAATGGAAGTGGGATAAACTAGGCATGGATTTCATCACAGGATTGTCCAGGACTCGTTCAGGCTATGACTCGATTTGGGTTGTAGTCGATCATTTGACGAAGGTAGCTCATTTCATCCCAGTAAAGACTACCTACAGCAGTGCCAAATCGGCTAAGATATACATGACAAGGATTGTATGTTTGCATGGATTTCCGAGGAGTATCGTATCAGATAGAGGAACCCAATTCACCTCAAAGTTCTGGAAACAGTTGCATGAAACATTGGGAACCAGGCTGGAGTTAAGCACAGCTTTCCACCCACAGACAGATGGACAGACCGAGAGGGTCAATCATATTTTGGAGGATATGCTTAGAGCTTGTGTTTTGGATTATGGATCAAGTTGGGATGACAACTTGCCATACGCGGAGTTTTCTTACAACAATAGTTACCAATCCAGTTTCAAGATGGCCCCTTTCGAAGCCTTGTATGGAAGGAGGTGCAGAACCCCGTTGTTGTGGGATGAGGTTGGAGACCTCCAGTTGTTTGGACCAGATCTGATTAAGGAGTCTGAACAGAAAGTAAAGTTGATTCGCGACAGGCTCAAGGTAGCTCAGTCAAGGCAGAAGAGCTATGCAGATTCAAAACGCAAGGGGACAGAATATGAAGTCGGGGATAGAGTTTATCTACGAGTATCTCCACTTCGAGGAGTTAAACGTTTTCGAGTTAAAGGAAAGTTAACGCCACGTTTTGTGGGGCCATACAAGGTTTTGGAACGCATGGGAGAAGTAGCGTACAAGTTGGAATTACCTGAGGGATTGTCAGGAGTTCACAATGTGTTCCATGTTTCACAGTTGAAGAAGTGCCACGCTGAGATGGCTGATATACCACTGAGAGATACTGTGCCACTAGAAATGATTCAGTTGAAAGAAGATTTGACCTATGAAGAGAAACCAGTTAAGATTCTGGAGTATGCCAGCCGACTTACCCGCAGTAAGGTTATCAAGTTTTGCAAAGTTCAGTGGAGCCACCACACCGAGGAGGAAGACACCTGGGAGCGAGAGGAAGACCTGCTCAAGGACCACCCTCACCTATTTGCTAGCCAACCGGAATCTCGAGGGCGAGATTCATCTTAAGGGGGGTAGGTTTGTAACATCCCAAATTTTCAATTTGGAATGTTATACATAGATCATCATTGCATATCATATTTTGTTGCATTGTTGGCTCGATCCTAGAAATTCTACGCAACTCAAGGACCCACGGAGAGAGTTGGGGATTTCGTTATTTTCATATTTGGGTTTTCTCAAATTTTGAAAATAGGATCGTTCGGTTCTATTTATTTTATCTTCAATTATTTCTACTACCAAAATTTCAGAGAGGGAATAAAATGACTTTCCCAAAATAAAGAAATAATGAAGATTTAATTAAAAAAATCAAATAAGATTTTATTTTGGAGTTTTTCGCTTTTTATTTGAATTTAGGAAAAATGCGCGTTTTTCAAGATTGCATTTAGGCCCCAAATAAATGTTTGTCTTGTCCGGCTTGATTTTAGAAGCCGGGGGAAATTTATTTCGGGATTTTTGGAGTTCGTTTAGTATTTCTTTTTATTTTTCTTCTGCGCGGAATTATTTCAAAAAATGCGCGCAACTGACCTACGGGCCGTGCCCGAGCGGGACTCCGCTCGGGGGGGCACTATAAATAGCGCCGCCCCGGCGCCCTGGCCCAGCCGCCAGCGCCGCCGCGAGCCCACACCGCCGCCGCCGGCCCACACCAAAACCTTAACCCTAGCCGCGCCGCCGCCGCCAGCGCCGTCGCCGGACCCCGCCGGAGCCCCGCCGGACTTCGCCACCGCCACCGCCGAGGTTCGCCGCCGCCTAGATCCGTGTGCCGTCGGTTTTTTTAAAAAAAGCCGGGCTGTTTTATTACGGTTTTTTCGGTTTTTTTAGTTTCGTTTTATTTAATTTTCGGTTTTTTTGGTTTAGGTTAATTAGTGGACGTCCGTCCATTAGTTCGTTTTAACGAACGCTTTCGTCAGATTCGTTTAGTTAACGAACATTAGTTCGTTAACCCGTTCGTCATTTTTCTTTTTCTCGGATTTAATCCGCGATTTTTCTGATCGCGATTCCTGATCCGATTTTCGTTTCAGTATAACTTTTCGCTCGTTTATCGGAATCAGGCGACTCAAGCGCCTGGAGTTTCGTCTCGAAACCCTCTTTCCGAATAACCTACTTAAACAAGTTTTTTCTTCTGTCAAATTTGACTTAGATCCAGATTAGTAAAACGAAGTTGTTTTCTTTCGCTGTTTGACTTTCGTTGCTTTATTCGATTTGTTTCTTTGGCAAAACCGGAGTTCTTAAGTTGAACAATATGGTTAGATCTTTTGTTCGAGTTTTACCTGTGCATTTAGATGAGTACTTATTGTATGCTTGTTTGTTTGTCTGCGATAGAATACCCGGAGTGCGCCGCCTGTTACTTCGAGTCTCTAGGTCTCGCGAATCATCAGCAAGGCAAGTAACACTTGACCATACCTTTCTACTACCCAGTTTTTATGCATTAGATCAATCCTCAAACATTGCATGATTAGGATCTAATTAAATTGTGGGTTGGGAAGTAGATGAGGTAGTACCTATTACCTGTTTTATTATCAAACCTTTGGGAGTTACTTCTACGTTTTCTTATTATGCCATGCTATGCTAGTAGACGTGGATTGGGTGAGTGAATGTCCATGACAGATGTGAGATTGTTAATTACTGGTTTATTTAAGGTGGCAACTTAAACACACATCTGGGTGGATTGAGGCACCTGTTTTCTAGCAAGACTTGCCTGTATTTCTTCGGACCCCCACCCAGGCTCAAAGGGATCATGAGATTATTCAAACTAGAAACTTCCGTGTGCAGCCACATGCTATTATGGGCTCTAGCATAGTTGATTAAGTTGTGCGAACTCTTACGGGGTGGACTAGCAGATGTAGGGGATGTAGGTTGGTACGGTCTACCCCTCTTGTAAGGTGCTAGTGCTTCTGAAAGACTATGTCTCGGTCATCCGTTTCTCAAACACCATGTAGTGCGGGAAACCAAGCGGAGGCGATCGAGTCATGTGGGGAAAAGTGCGCAAACCTCTGCAGAGTGTATAAACTAATCATGCTTAGCCGTGTCCCCGGTTATGGACATCTTGAGTATCTAGTACCTGGATATCATGTGAATCTCATCATGTTACTTCTAATTTAATACTGTTGGGTTTTAATGAGTACTTTTAATTGGGATTGAGAATGCTGTCAACCATTCTCAATGTTTAACAACCACCATGATAGTTAAATAACTTTATTCCTTGGAGTAGGGAAAAATTGGCTTTATGCAAAAACTGTAACCATAGAGCTTTACCACCAGCCAAATATGCATGTAGTATAGCCTATTTCCATTGTTATTCTCTATGTGTTACATTGCCAGCATATTCCATGTGCTGACTTGTTTTCGGGCTGCAACGTTTCATGTTGCAGACTTTTCAGACGACGAGTAAGGTGCTTTTAGGTCGTGGTTCTATACTCAGTGATGCTGTTGGAGTTGATGGACTCGCTTATCTTCCAAGCCTTCCGCTGTTATCGTTTTTAGATGGCCTTAAGACATATTTATTTCAATAAGTTCTCTTTTGAGACATTCGATGTAATAAGTGTGTGATTGCTACTCTGTTATAAATCATCCAAGTACTGTGTGGTATCAACATTACTGATCCAGGGATGACACTGAGCACAGAGATCAGACTGTTTGAGGTCTGGTCGCTACAATCACAACCATTTTAATAGCATGTTGGCACGCAAGGTAAACCATTATAAGCTCCTAGCTAATTAAGCATGACATAAGCAACTATAATCTCTAATTGTCATTGCAAACATGTTTATACATAATAGGCTGAATCAGGAACGATGAACTAATCATATTTACAAAAACAAGAGAGGTCGAGTTCATACCAGCTTCTCTCATCTCAATCAGTCCATCATATATCGTCATAATTGCCTTTCACCTACACGACCGAACGGTGTGGATAATAATAATAGTGCACGTGCATTTGACTAAGCTAGAATCTGCAAGCATTCAATTCAAGGGAGAAGACAAGGTAATGTGGGCTCTTGGTTAAATCAACAATCATGCGTATTAGAGCCACTAAACATTTCCATGATGGTCTTCTCCTCTCGACGCCCAAAGGAAAGAAAAGAAATAAAACTATTTACACGGGAAAGCTCCGAACAAGCAAAAGAATAACGAGAAATCTTTTTTGGTTTTCTTTTAATTACTACTACAAGCATGGAAGTTAAACTAACTAATTTTTTTTGGTTTTTCTTAAGGTTTATCTAACACACAAGAAGAAAGCTATAAAAAGAAATTAAACTAGCATGGATAGTACAATGAAAAAGTATGAGCACCGACAACTAGAATGAGTGTGTGAACATGAATGTAATGTCGGTGAGAAATACGTACTCCCCCAAGCTTAGGCTTTTAGCCTAAGTTGGTCTATGCCCATGGGTCGCGACTACTCTTTCCAGTGTACTGAGGAGTGTCATCATACTGCCACTGGTTGGTGATCTCCTCCGGATCCCACTGATAAAAGGATGGACGATAAGGGTCAAGTGGTGGTTCCGGCTTGGGCTCTGGAGCTGATGTCTGGCCCCGGTATGCATAAACGGCCGCCGGCAAGACAAGGTAAGGGCCTGCAGTTAAATCAAACAAGGAGGGCGCAGGCAAGATAATAGTCTCACTGTGTTTCTTATGAAATCTCAAATTATACTTAAGCAAATTCTCATAAATTTTAACAATAAGCTCATGTGCTACCATGCTCTTATAATCCAGAAAAGTAGGGGGCAACAATTTTTCCTCTTTCTCAAAATGCCTAATAGGTATCCTGAAATGTTTAGCAAGGCGTGAAGCATAGATACCTCCAAAGATGGGGCCCTTTGTACGGTTCAGGCTTAATACTTTAGCAATAATAGCACCCATACTAACAGAGTTATCACGAAATAAAGCATGGAACAAAATAATAATATCAGGAACATGAAGGTTTCCACAGTTCCCGCGACCAGTTAAGCATCGACTAGCAAATATTGCAAAGTAGCGTAAAACAGGAAAATGTATGCTAGTAATTCTTGCATCAAAAACCTTCCTCATTTCCCCTACAGTAATAGTATCCATAAATCCATCCACATCTTTACGATGTGGTTCCTCTAAGCTGCCCCCGAAGGGTATCTTGCAAACCATGCAAAATTCATATAGCGACATCTCTCTAGCCACATCATATAAATGAAACTCTACTGAAGGAGGTGATTTCTTAGGATAAAAGTAGAAATTTTGCATGAAAGTATTGGTGAGTAAGAGATACTATTCGACCTTGTCGTGGAGGAAGTCGGTGAGGCCCGCATTATCAACCAACGAATAAAAATCATCATCAATCCCAGCTGCTTTCAAGAAATCATCACAAGGCCATTCACATGGCCGTACTTCCGCCACATGAGGAAGATTATACTTGGGCTTTTCATTCTCCTTAGCTTGTTTATCCTTAGAGCCTTGGCTAGAAGAGCCCCTCAAGAAAAACCTCTTCATCTTTCTCTGAAAATTTCTGAAATTTTTAGTAACTCAAAATAAAAGTGAATGGAGCTTCCTTCAGGGTTACTAGAACAGTATCTTGAGGGGCTCTTGAGCTAGAACTCATGAAATTAGAATGGAGCTTTGAGCAAGGAGATCGAAAATTGTAGCAAAATGAGCTAGAACTCGTGCTTGAGCTGGATGGTGAATTTTTGGGAGGAAGAAGAAGTGTGTGGGTGCAGGAATAAGTGGAGGGGGCCACCGTGGGCCCACGAGGCAGGGGGCGCACCCTGGACCGTCGTGGCCAGGTGCCAGCTCCCCATGCTCTGTTCTCATTGCCAGATATTCTCAAATATTCCAGAAAAATCATACTAAATTTGCAGGGCATTTCGAGAACTTTTATTTTCGAAGTATTTTTATTGCATGGATAATTCAGAAAAGAGATAGAAAATACTATTTTTACTTTATTTAATCTAAATAACAGAAAGTAAAAGGAGGGTACAGAAGGTTGCGCCTTCTAACTTCATCCATCTCATGCTCATCAAAAGGAATCCACTAACAAGGTTGATCAAGTCTTGTTAACGAACTCATTCTGAATAACATCGAACCGGAGAAATTTCAAATTACACTAGGTTACCTCAACGGGGATATGAACATCCCAAATAATAAGAATATCATATTTCTTCTTGACAGTAGGAAGAGGAAATTCAAAACCTCCAATAATGATAGTTGGAATTTTTCCAATAGAATTGATACTGTGAACTTGAGGTTGTTTCCGTGGAAAGTGTACCGTATGCTCATTACCATTAACATGAAAAGTGACATTGCCTTTGTTGCAATCAATAACAGCCCCTGCAGAATTCAAAAAGGGTCTACCAAGGATAGTCGACATACTATCATCCTCGGGAAAATCAAGAATAACAAAGTCTGTTAAGATAGTAACGTTTGCAACCACAATAGGCACATCCTCACAAATACCGACAGGTATAGTAGTTGATTTATTAGCAATTTGCAAAGATATTTCGTGTCAACTTATTCAATTCAAGTCTATGATATAAAGAGAGAGGCATAACAATAACACCGGCTCCAAGATCACATAAAGCAGTTTTAACATAGTTTCTTTTCATGGAGCATGGTATAGTTGGTACTCCTGGGTCTCCAAGTTTCTTAGGTATTCCACCTTTAAAAGTGTAATTAGCAAGCACAGTGGAAATTTCAGCTTCCGGTATCTTTCTTTTATTTGTAATAATATCTTTCATGTACTTAGCATAAGGGTTTACTTTAAGCATATCAGTCAAATGCATACGTAAGAAGATAAGGTCTAATTGTTTCAGCAAAGTGCTCAAAATCCTCATCATCCTTTTTCCTGGATGGCTTAGGAGGAAAAGGCATGGGTTTCTGAACCCATGGTTCTCTTTCTTTACCGTGCTTCCTAGCAACAAAGTCTGTCTTATCATAACATTGATTCTTCGATTGTGGGTTATCAAGATCAACCGCAGGTTCAATCTCTACATCATTATTATTGCTAGATTGAGCATCAACATGAACATTATCATTAACATTATCACTAGGTTCATGTTCTTCACCAGATTGTGTTTCAGCATCAGAAATAGAAATATCATTCGGATTCTCAGGTGTCTCTACAATAGGTTCACTAGAAGCATGCAAAGTCCTATTATTTTTCTTTTTTCTTCTTTTTAGAAGGACTCGGTGCATCTCCATTATTTCTCTGAGAATCTTGCTCAATTCTCTTAGGGTGGCCTTCAGGATACAAAGGTTCCTGAGTCATTTTACCCGTTCTAGTAGCCACTCTAACAGCAAAGTCATGTTTATTATTTAATTCATCGAGCAAATAACTTTGAGCTTTAAGTACTTCTTCTGCTTGAGTGGTGACCATAGAAGCATATTTACTAACGAGTTTAAGTTCACCTTTAACTCTAGCCATATAATTACTCAAGTGTCCAATCATGTAAGCTTTACTCTTTAATTGTCTACCAACATAAGCATTGAAATTTCTTGTCTAGCCATAAAGTCAGCAAATTCATCCAAACATTGGCTAGCAAACTTAGTAGACAGATTTCAACTTTATCATATCTATAGAGAGAATTTACCTTTACTACCTGTGTCGCATTATCAAGACCATGTGTTTCTTCAATAGGTGGTATATTAAGACCATGTATTTCTTCAACAGGAGGTAAATTCTTAACATCTTCAGCTTTAATACTTTTTTCTTTCATAGAATTTTTTGCCTCTTGCATATCTTCAGGACTGAGAAATAGAACACCCATCTTCTTCGGAGTTGGTTTAGGAGTTGGCTCAGGAATTGGCTCAGGAAGTTTCCAATTATTTTCACTAGTCAACATATTATTCAATAGCAATTCAGCTTGATCGACTGTTCTTTCCCTTAAAACACAACCAGCACAACTATCCAAGTGGACCTTGGAAGCATCAGTTAGTCCATTATAAAAGATATCAAGTATTTAATTTTTCTTACACTACAAAAAAAAAGACACATCCGTGACATTTTGGGCCGAACGAATTTTTTTTCTGTCATACATATGACACTTCTATGAAAATAATTGTGAAAAAACCCGGTATCATCATAGATGTGGTGGGCTCCTACTTCTATGACAAAAAATCATGACAGAAAATGGGCTTTTCGTCCTGGGCGGGCCGGAGACGCAGCTGCATGACATTCTTTGGGCCGTCCATGACGGAAAAAACCGTGGTAGAAGCGAGGGGGAGGAAAATTTCGAGGAGTTGCCGGTTATGGTGGGAGGTCGGGGGCCGAGCGATGCGCGTTTCTCTTGTACGTATGCGCGTGTGTGCGAGGCGTTCCCTCTAACTGAACCCGAGCGATTGCACTGCAGGCTGCGCGATACTGAACCTGAGCGATCGATCGATGGCTGTTAACTGAACCCGATGGAGCTATTCCTTTGCTACTGCTGCTAACTGAAGCCGATCGATTGGATGAACAGTGAGCGTTGCAGGGGGGTTTGGATGAACAGTGAGCGGTGGCGTTGCCTCTGGATGAACAGGAACCCGTGGTGTGGAGGGTTGGATGAACAGTAGACGGTGGAGGGGTGGCCGTGGAGGGGTGGTTGAACAGGACCCCATGGTGTGGAGGGCTGGTTGAACAGTAGACGGTGGAGGGGTGCCCGTGGAGGGGTGCTTGAACAGTAGCCGGTGGAGTAGCGCAAGGTGGAGGCTGGATGAACAGGAGCCCGTGGAGGCTGGAGGAGGTCGACGGTAGCCCGTGGAGGCTAGAGGAGGTCGACGGTGGAGATGAACAGTATCCCGTGGAGTCCCGTTTTGCGGTACGCCACACCCCTCCCGATGAACAGGACCCCCGTTTCGACCGTAGGAGGTATGTTTCCTCCATTTTGCGGTACGCCACAGCCCTCCCGATCAACAGGACCCCCGTTTCGACCGTAGGAGGTCCGTTTCCTCTGTTTTGCGGTACGCCACACCCCTCCCGATCAACAGGACCCCCATTTCGACCGTAGGAGGTCCGTTTCCTCCGTTTTGCGGTACGCCACACCCCTCCCGACAAACAGGACCCCGTTCCATACGTAGGAGTTCCGTTTCCTCCGTTGTGTGCTATGCCAGGCCTCATTTCCATTGCCTGTTCCGTCAAAGCCGGTTGGCTCCCATGCATTCCGTTGCCTCCCGATGAACATGACGCATTCCATTGCCTCCCCATGAACATGACGCATTCCGTTGACTCCCCATGAACACGACGACGATGCTGTTTCTCCGTTCTGACCCAGCCATGTACGTATGCGCGAGTAGGTGTTCGAGACCCTGCCCGTATGTACATATGTGGCCGTATTTTCTTTCTTGCACCCTCGCCTTTGTACGTACGTGTACATGCTACGTGCTCGCCTCTACTACGACACGTGCGCGCCTCTACATCCACCAGTATATATATACGTACACATTCGCGACAAGAATGACAATGCTACGTACGCTTCGTCCAGGTGGGTCCCGACTGTCAAGCACTTCCTTGCCTGCGAAGATGTAGCTGGTGGGTGCCAGCAGTCAGGGGGGAGAATCGTTTTTTTTTTGCCCGGACGCACTTCCTTGCGTGCGAAGATGTAGCTGGTGGGTCCCAGCAGTCAGGGGGGCGAATCGTTTTGTTTTTTTTGCCCGGACGCACTTCCTTGCGTGCGAAGGTGTAGCTGGTGGGTCCCAGCAGTCAGGAGGGAAACGTTTTTTTCGTGAAATATGGTGGCCCGTCCGGTGGGTCCCCACTGTCAGGTGGATGAATAATTATTTTGCGCGTAATAAGGAGGCACTTCCTTTCTGCGGCCGTGGACCCAGCTGTCAGCCTCTCCACGTACAGTCCACGTTCGATGGAAGCCCTTCCTTGACCACGTTGACCACGCTGCGCCGAGAGCACCAGGGCGGTGGACGACAGCGAGGCCTAGGAAGGGGACGACACGGAGCCGGGGAAGACGCGGAAGTGGATGCCCACGCGTAGAGGAGTACGAGGGTTCACTGGTTCACTGCGGTGTGAGGCTGTCGTCGCCGCAGAATAACAGGGGGTGTGGGTGAGTATAGGGATGGCCTGGCCAGCGGTGGGAGTAGTAGGGGGCGGTGAGGCCTCCGCCGCATCGCAGCTGGCCACGGGAGGCAGGAGCACGAGGCACGACCGGCGCTGGTTTGGGCGGCTGGAGCAAGAAGACCAGAGGTAGAAGAAGCACTACGACCGTTGGATGGACATTGTACGGTCACTGCATCTAGAATCGTGTATATTGACTAAGTTGACAAAGCCCTCCGTCCCCGTCAACTTAGTTGGCCCACAAGTCAGCCTGTCACTATACTGGGTCCCAGCTAATAGGGGGAGTATTCATTTTTCTTGTGCGTAATAAGAAGGCACTTCCTTGCGTGCGAAGATATAGCTGATGGGTCCGAGCTGTTAGCGGCGGTAACGTTTTTTCCGCGAAATACAGAGGCCCTTTCGGTGGGTCCCTGATGTCAGCTGGAGGAATCATTATTTTGCGCGTAATAAGGAGGCATTTCCTTGCGTGCGGCCGTGGACCCAGCTATCGGCCTCTGCACGTACAGTCCACTTCAGATGCATGTCGGTCGTTGACCATGTTGACCAGGCTGCGCCGAGAGCACTAGGGCGGTGGATGACAGCGAGGCCTAGGAAGGGAACGACACAGAGGTAGGGAAGACTCGGCAGTTGTTTCCCACACGGAGGGGAGTAGGACTGTACGAGGGTTTACTGGTTCGTCTGCCATCGCCGGAGAATAACAGCAGATGTGAGTGAGTAGAGGGATGACTAGGCCAGCGATGGGAGTACGGTGGGGCGGTGAGGCCTGCGCGACAGCACAGCCAACTGCGAGGAGGAGGGAGCAGGCAGTCCCACCGACGCTTGTTTGAGCGGCTGGAGCAGGAAGAGCAGAGATTGAAGAAGCACGACGGCCGTTGGATGGACATCCAACAGTCACTGCTTGTGCGTCAACCTTTTTTCTAGGAAAGCCTCAAATCTGTGGAAAACAGCATACAACCCATCTGCTATTATTTCTAATAATTTACAGCCCATTTGCTAATTCTTAAGGTTTTTTTGGAGCCCATATTCTTTTTGTTAGCATTACAGCCCATATTATGGCCACAGTTAAAAAATTATACGAAATTTTGCATATTTTGGTGCGGTCCCAACTGTTTTTAATCCCGGAATTTTGACTCACATTCAAACTGATTTTAAAAATAAATGTATATCAATATAAAATCCAACAAATTCTCCACGCATAAAAATTAATGTAATTTAAAATCTTGAAATGAAAAAAAGATATTTGAAACTAATTGCCGGTTAGATGTGTTTTAAAAATGTACAGCCCATTTCTCATTACTGATGGGCCATTTTCTCGGCCAGCCGAATGAAAGCTCTCCTCGTCTTGAAAGATTTGCAGCCCAATAGGCCTGACAAAGCGACTTACTTGGCAAATCACAAAAAAACTGGGCTGCGGCTGTGGACCCAGCTGTCAGCCTCTCCACATACAGTACTCTTCCGATGGAATGTTGTTGACCACATTGACCATGCCGCGCCGAGAGCACCAAGGCGGTGGACGACGGCGAGGCCTAGGAAGGGGATGACGCGACAGTGGATGCCCACGCGTAGAGGAGTATGAGGGTTCACTGGTTCGGCTGCGGTGTAAGGCTGCGGTCGCCGCACGGCCTGGCTAGCGGTGGGAGTAGTAGGGGGCGATGAGGCCTCAACAATAGCACAGCCGGCCACTGGAGGCAGGAGCAGGCGGTCTCCCCGGCACTGGTTTGGGCGGCTGGTGCAAGAAGAGCAGCGATTGAAGAAGCAGCAGGACCGTTTGATTCAAATCCAACATTACTGCTGCTAGAATCGTTTGTTGACTAAGTTGACAAGCCTTGCGTATGCGTCAACGTAGTAGGCCCACATGTCAGCCTTCCAACCGGTGCGCCCCAGATGTCAGTGGTAGGAATCATTTTTTTCGCGTAATAAGGAGGCAGTTGATTGCGTGCGGCTAGGCCAGCGGAGGGATTAGGGTGGGCCGTGGAAGCCTGCGCGGCATCACAGCGGGGCACAAGAGGAGGGAGCAGGCAGTACCGCTGGCGCTAGTTTAGGCGGCTGGAGCAGGAAGATCGGAGATTGAAGAAGCACGTCGGCCGTTGGATGGACATCCAACAGTCACTGCTGCTAGAATCGTGTGTTCACTGACAAAGCCTTGCGTAAACAAGTCAACCTCGAAATCTGTGGCGTGCACAGCCCATTTGCTATTATTTTTATAATTTTTACTCATTTTCTAATTCATATGGAATTTATTGCAACCCGTTTTCCATTTTTAGAATTGCCGGCCATTTTTTGGTCAGTACCAGGGTCAAAAAATTAACTAAATATGTGGTAAATTTTGAAAATTCGCAAATTTTTGCTGGGGAACAAAACATTCATAATCGAAAAATTAATAGCCATACTAACACAAATTTAAAAATAAATTAGTACTCTTTCATGTTAAATCCAATGAAATACATATAAGATATCAGTGAAGAACAAAATTAAAAAAAAACTAATATCCCATTTGCTATAATTTTTTTGGAATTTTCAACCCCTTTTGATATTACTTTTAACAGACATTGACCATACTCTTTGGCCAGGACGGAATGCATCCCTCCTCGTCTTGACAGATTTGCAGCCCAGTAATTCAGAGAAAACAAATAGGCCTAGCTTGCGTATTCTTCAAAAAGAAATACTGGGCTACCTATTTTCCCAAAGAACTGGTGCATGAGCATTTCGCTTTATTTATTTATTTACTTATTTATGTATGGGGGACCATGAGCATGTACCTGGGCCGGATTCATGTGAGAGCCTCCCTTCCAGTTAATTATGGGCTTCTCTATTGGGCCTTCATCAGTGGGCTGCATGTTATCAACAAGTGGAAAATGTGTTCCGTACGAAAAATAGTATGAGCTACATACGGTACGGGGCACTAAAGGATCGAGCCGTGCAACGACTTCCAAAACAACACATTTATTCAACCAACAGACGAAATATACTACTGATTGTACATTGAAAACAACAGCAGTAGCAACCAGGGCTGGGGGTGCAACAAAAGCAGTAAGCAGGCCAGAAGAGTGAAGACGCATCTCTCTCTTCCAAACCAAACATCAGCCATCATTACAAAAGGGCTACCAAAAAAGAACAAGTGTATGCATCAAACTAAATAAAGATCCTACTACACCAAGTGTACACATCTAACTAACTGGCTCAGTTAGACGTTACTATTTATTAAGCTATGGAGATTGGCTGACGGCTTGAACCAGATGGGTGCCTAACGGGGGAAACTCCAGCCAGCAGGTCGAAGTCTGATACTTGCGACCCTCTCTCCTACTTTGGGCTGCAGAGCGTGGTAGCACATATCAGGGTATGGTGCATGCAGAGATGCATGGTATGCTGTGTACACACAGTTTTGCCTGATGAACGAAACCGCACTGCCATCATGATCCTTGCCGTCAGTTATCTCCTGGTTAATAGGATAATTCAGTCCGGCAAACAGAGAGCGCGTACCAAGGCTACTTACCAGCCTCCAGTCAAAAATTCCTGAAGGCCCAGAGAAGCTGGGATCCTGCTCAAAGACGTTGCAGTGACTGTGATTGTATTCCGCGAAACAACACGTCCGGTACGTGCGAACGATCATCAATCTTTCGCCGTCGTCTGATCGAGCCAGGAACCACCTGCAACTGCCATGCCGCTTTTCTTTGGAAGGTTCTGGGATTAGGAAGGGTAGGGACACCAGGCGGCCTACAACATCATATCAAGTTGGAGTCAAATAAAAAAGGGCTCTTGATTTAGTCAATCTTAAGAATAGCATGTTATGAGCGTGAATATTTTTTCAGTAAATGTTGACAGTAATATAAGCAAGCCATCATGATATAACAGGAAAGTAACATACTGGTGTAACAGCAGTTTGTAGTGATGACTGGAGTAGGCCAGCAATACGTCCATCCATAGAAGGAGTCAACAACATAAATGAAGCCCTTGTGTTCAATGTCATCAGAGAACCATGGAGGATGTATGATCCTGCGATGGACGTGCAGATTTATCCACTTACCGCAGTGACCTGTCAGATAGGCGAGACCGCGGTTGAAGAATGCAATTAGCCTAAAATCTTTATAATTCGCAGATCTTGTGGGCACTTGGCAGATTACAACCTTGAGCAAATCAAACTTGGTATCATGTTGGCTACTGTAAGATTCCGAGTATTCTGGTCCGCGGTGCCAAAGCAGTGCAGTGTTAATCAAAGGAAGGGGGATCAATCGCCGGGTGTAGACCTCCACGAGCATCCAGCTACCGCGACCGTCGACAAGCACCATCCAAGACGTGTTCATGCCGACCCAGTACATACCGTTAATGCAGTTGAGGCTGACGGGGATCGGATCGCAGTGAAGGGGGTTGATGCTCACCACCCTACGATCATTATGCTACGTGACAGGCCGTTTCTGAAGATCAGGCAGCATCAGCAAGCAAGGAGCTGGCTTAAAAAGTCTGGCCTGAGGGCTTTGAGTAAACGGTACAGCCCCGATGAGCACGCGGTAAGCGGCATGGTACTGAGATTGTCCACATGCGAAACAATGAGCTTGATTACCTCTGTGGGGAGCGAATTCCAGCCATTCTTTTGGTGGACGCTGCTCGGTTCTACCATTGTTAGTGCTTGGGTTTCGGACGAGGGGGGGGGGGAGGCGCCTTAGCGGGGATGGAAGCTTGGACGAGATTATGTGCGGACAAAGATGGAGAAGCGAATATGTGCTACGGGAAGTGGACAGGTGATGATGACTACAGCACGCCGCTTGACTTGCGAGACACATACCAGCAGTGTAGGGTCATATCGATGCTAGACAACTTGCTTGAGTGATCACAGTACTGGTACTCCCTACAGTACCTACTACAGTACTATGCCCTAGCTTGCTAGAGTAGAGTAGTAGAGTAGGACTCTGCTCTACTACTAGCACCGGAGGAGTAGTATATTCTAATTTAAAATAGTTACAAACTTTAATGCCCGAGCATGGAACGACTACGAACCGTGCTCAGAGACCGTGTCTACGTGGTGTTTGGACTTATATGCACAAACAAAATAGCAAGATGCCCGTGCATTGCACGGCACACCATCATCACCTACTCGGTTTTTTCTCTACTCCTACTCCTATAAAAGACTCAGTTGGTGATGATGGAGGCGAGGAGGCGTGTTCAGCCAGGCGTGCAGCAGACGGCGCAGCACTATTCGATTTGTTATAAAAAAAAGTAGTAGAGATAGAGACATAGGGAGGAGCACGAGGTTGTGGGAGATAAGGATGAACGAGGCAAGGCCTTATCTGTAAATGTGGAGAGAGGTGCAGGTATCTTTTGTAAAATTGTCATAGTTGGCTTTCTATCCGTCAGATATAGATCGGACGGTCTATATTACAAGATGGCAGGCATACCATCATCACCAACTCGGTTTTCTATAAGAGTAGATATATATAGATATAGATAGATAGAGACTAGGGAGTACTAGTAAGGACACCATCTACTGCTTCGTGTGCTACTCCTGCGCTCCATTCGGCGGCCACAACGTCCCCTACAGCCACTCCCTCCTGCGCTCCATTCGTCGGGCGCTGTTGAAATCTGGGGAGCGCACACTCGCGACTGCTGGTAGCCACGACTTCACCGACGACGACTTCTTCCCCGACCTCAGCAACCTCTTCCTCAACGACATGGGTGATAACCTCAACGCCAACGGTGCTACTCCCGTTGCACCGTATATGTTTCTGTCCTTCCTTTTCGAAGTCGTGGTAGAATTCATGTTTCTACTCTGTATCCTACTACTATGCTTGTCCACATGATTAGTTTCATCTCTGTTATAGCCATCATGATTTATTTTGTGCTTATTCGGATTAAATCTCATAGTAACTTCCTCACATATTCAACTGGTTCGACGTCCCCTACAGCCACTCCCGTTACATGGACGGCCTGGTCGATGCCTCCAAGGAGCCCTTCGTCCACTGCTATGAGTGACTAATGCCGTTTTGTGGCTCGCCGGCGGACATGGTGCATCACCTCATGGATGCATGCAGCGGTCACTGCTGGCCCTTGGCGGAGAACATCAAGTACGACACGTGCTACTGGTTCACCATGCCAGAGTCGCTGGAGCATCACCGCCGCCTGCTAGTCTCAGAGAAGGATGGCAGCGTCTTCCTCTTGATCGTGGGCACCGGCGAGGCCCGCGTTGGTCGCCGCCCCGTCTCTGTAATGTGCATCAGGGGCGTCGCCGCTGACGCTGACACTGACACGAGGCAGATGTACGGGTGCGTGGTCAATGTTACTACCCCTCCGGGTCACGTGGGCGGCGAAACCAGCCTCATCGGACAGACTTGGACTCTGAGGAGCTGGGACTATCCCGCCAATGTGGACTTGGAAAACCCATGGCATCCGTTCCATCCTTTACCCGCCGACTCGGTGCACGGGGACTCCAAGGAGGTTCACCTGGACATACGCATTATCATGTGCACTTAGAAAACATGTAGTGTGTGTGTGGGCGCTTATGGCCCGTGTCTTTGCCGCTTTTGATTCTGTAAGCTTGTCGTTAAACTTGAGTGGCTTTCGCCACAGTCCTTCCTTTGAACTGCTCCTCTCAGTGAGCTGATGTAAGACACTTTGGGTTTCATTTGATAATGGAACCGGGGAGGAGCCTCCCTGTTCTTCTAAAAAAAATACGCATTATCAAGTTAAATGTTGATCATTAGTCTTCGCTCAATGTAATCCGCTGTCTAAGCATGTGGAGACTTCCATGCAGGATCTTGCTCTATTGGAGTATCGCGCATGAATAGAAGTGTATCTATTTATGGTTTAGTCTAGAATCTTCCATGTATGAATTTTTACTACAGTACTGATGAAAGACTTACGATGAACCATTTCTTACATCTCCTCTGCCCCCTTACAAGTCATCCTGATTTAATCCCTCCATCTAGGTGTATAAGGGCATGGTTAATATTACTTAATAGTATAGCCAACTGTTGACTATAAGAAAGTGCCATGTCATCTGTAGCCAACATGTATAATAATCGATACTCAAAAACTAATTCTTAAAGATCATTTCTTGCAAAGCACAATAAGTGTTATTTCTTCAAAAGTTTTGGATGCAGGTTGAACAGTTGAATGCTTTTGTTTGCAAAAGATACCTTTTATCTATTTCACCCGGATGTTTGTGAGCTCTAGAGATGAGATAATATCCGAAGAAACTTATCGATACCCGTTACACATGAGATGACCCCCACATCCTTTGTCAAAATAAACAACTCCCCCTCTTCGGTGCAACGCACGGGCACCTTACTACTATAGATTAGTACGACCAAAAATTGAACTAACATTATATATAGTACGATAAATACTGATGCATGTCACCTAAAATTATATCATTCAAAACTATGTTCAAATACGAATCCAACGATATAGTTTTTGTTGACATGCACTAACATTTTGTCAGTTAAATCTTCAGTCAAATTCAATGGGGGACTAATAAACCACGACCGATGCAGTACAAGTGTAGAGGGCGGCGCTGCACGGGAGTCTCACCTCTCACTCGTGGCGCGGCAGTAAAGCCGTCATATCACGAAACCCAACCACTCCCAGTAATAAGTGGCCTGGTAAAATAAACGTACAGGTAACCATCACATCCCTCCATCGCGGTGAGGAGCGGAACGCCGACGCGTCCTCCTTGACTAGTGGCGGCGAGGAACGGAATGGCGACGCGTCCTCCTCGACTAGTGGCGGCAAGGAACGGAACGACGACGCGTGACCGTCCGCGCGGTGCAGCGAGGGGCTCCTAGGGCTTGGGAGGGGCGATGCCATGGTGGTCGACGTGAGAGGGATGGGCAGGAGATAGCGATGAACGTGAACATGAGGGGGAGGAGATAGCGATGTCGTGGGAGGCGCAGTATTTATAGCGAGCAATGGCACACCTACGTAAGATATGGGCTGAGCTACACTGACTTAACTGCAGGTCCAGTTGCGTCACTGACATGTGGGCCAGTACACTGCTGGGCCCGTATGTTAGTGACCCAATGCAACTGAAGTTAAGTAAAAGCTACGTGGGCATATTTGTTGGAGTAAATTACGGGGGAGCGAAGGGGTGGATATATTGCTGGTCACAACGGATTGGACGAGCGTGGGGGGAGGAGGTGCATAATAAGTCATCTTGCATGCCAGGCTAGGTATAGTCTCAAGTCATTAAAAGCATACACGCCCCACACATGTTCATATTTCAAGGTGTACTAAATTATTGCATGCGATGATTAAGGCTGGCCATAATGGTGGTATCTTAGCTGGTATCATGCACACGGGAATAGAAAACATGCTGATGTGGCAAAGAATTAAAGAAGAGAGGGGGGTTAGAGTAACTAGTGTTCACGCATGCATTGGTAAACACATTTTTTTGTGAAGAACGACAACATTAGTTGAGTACTTTTGCAGACTTCAAAAACTATTCCACCGCCTCTACTATCTTGCTAAGAGTAGGTGAAATTTTTGAGTCGAGCCCTTTAAACTAGAAGGGAGGTAGTGGTACTCTAATAGCTATGTGTGTAAGTCATCTTAGGCTGGTCGTAATGGTAGTATCATAACTAGTATCATGCATGCCAACTAGGCAATTTTGATGATGTGTCATAGCATTAAATGAAGAAAGAGAGGATGGAGTATCATAATAAATGCTATGCTACTTTGTGTCATGCATGGCAATAAATAGAGTACTATATGATACTAATATATGATACTATACATTAGGGTGGTAGTATCATACACTAGTATCATATGCATGATACTAGTATATGAAACTCTCCATTACAACCAGCCTTACGAAAACCAAATAATCCCGAAACACGTAGGCACGGTGCATTAACTTCTACCTCGTTTCTTGTTTCTTGACATATCAACCAATAAGAGATGAGGGTGTGCATGCTTTTAATGACCTGAGACTATCAAACATGACATGTAGTGGTTAGTTCATTGCATGCAATACTATTTAATTAGCAAATAAACATTAATGTCTCTCGTTTTCCCCTCCTCCTTGGTCACGGTGCACAGCCTAAGATGACTTACTCACCTAGACGGAGGGAGTATCAACATTCACAATGTCAAATCAATATTTTTACACTCATTATAAAACGTAGTTCTTATACTCATTATAATCAGTATTGTAGATTGATATTTTTAGTATAAATTTGGTCGTGGGATTTCATTGATGCCTGTCAAAGCGTGAAGGAAGCGGAGCTTAGGGCTTGCATTGCCGGTCTCTACATAGGTATTTCTCTTCATAATCCTGTAATTTTAGAGATTGATTGCGCTTTTGTGGTAGCGTCTCTTGCATCAGGGGACTATGACAGGTCTGCTATGCGTGACCTGAAGATGAAAGCGTTGCGCATCTCGAAGTTGATCAACAATCTTCAATTGTCAAAGATGAGCCGTTCGGCCAATAAGGTGGCACACTTAGTCGCTAAGTATAGCTTTGACAATAGATTAGATGGTATTCTTGTAAATAACGTACCGCCCTATGTGGTGAATATTGTATCGAATGAGTGTATTGGTGTGGCTGGTTAATTAATATAAGGTGGTGTTAAAAAAAGTATATATTTGGTCAAACACTTTGCAAACGGTTGACGGGAGTAAAAAGGACCAGAGGGAGTATCATGCATGCAGAGTAGCACTAGTGCAGAACTGGGCAATAGCACCGGTTCGTAAGGCCCTTTAGTGCCGGTTCCATAACCGGCACTAAAGTGTGGGCACTAAAGGCCCCCCCCCCTTTAGTACCGGTTCAGCACGAACCGGTGCTAAAGGGCAACCACGTGGCGTGAGCTCGCGCCGTGGTATGGGGGACCTTTAGTACCGGTTGGTGTTACCAACCGGTACTAAAGGTATTTTTTTTATTTTTTTTTGAAAATTTTGTAAAAAATATTTGATTTTTTTTCGATTTTAAATTTTTTGAATTATTTTAACCTCTAATCTCTAATCACTCCTCACCACTACTCAATTTAATATCTAATCTCTAATCACCCCTCACCACTACTCAATTTAATATCTAATCTCTAATCACCCCTCATCATTCCAAATCATCTAACTTCCCGGACGGTCACCCATCCTCTCACTACTCTAGCCTGAGCACGCTTAACTTTCGAGTTCTATTCTCCCTCGTTTCCAAGTCTGCACTTGTTGTTTTCCTGACAAATGTAAGCTGTCAACCCTATTAACCCTCAGCAGTTTAGCTTGACCATTAGGTCACACGTTTCACCGTTTGAGTTTGGAACTATTATTCTAAAAAACATTTAGTAACACTAATATTTCTTGAATAACTTTGACCACAGTTTGACCATAGTTTGACCATAGTTTGACCAGATTTGACCAAAATTAAAAAAAATTGAAATAATTATTTAGTAACACAGATATTCTTTAATAATTATGTAGCAACATTAATACTTCTTGAATAAGTAGTTTGACCATAGTTTGATCAGATTTAACCAAAATTAAAAAAACATAAATTAGAGCATATCTTTTTTTTCCTTTTACAATTTTGTCATTTCAAAAATTGTCCTAAACCCTAAACCTGAGACTTGAAACGTCGGAAACTCTATGCTAAACAGTAAAAACTAAGGGTTTAAACCATAAAACCTAACCCTAAACTCTGAAATCTAAACCCTAGCACTAAAGGCACAAAACGTCTAAAAAACGTCCAAAAACTCTATTTTCCCTTTGGAATTTTGAGATTTTAAAAAATTGTCGAAACGGAAAACTTGTTGTTTCAGCGGATCAATATTTTTGTTCTGCAAATTTTGATATATTATATGTATTTTTCTGAATTAGGATGATTTAGTTATGATTTTTCCAAGTTTGAAAATTGCCATATAGTCCCGGTTTGTGTCTCCAACCGGGACTATAGGTTAGACCCCTTTAGTGCCAGTTCGTGGCACGAACCGGTACTAAAGGTTGGCCCTTTAGTACCGGTTTGTGCCACAAACCGGGACTAAAGGGGCTCGTGGGGCCCCGGCATGACGCCAGCCTGCCACCACCCCTTTAATACCGGTTCATGGCACGAACCGGTGCTAAAGGTTCGCCATGAACCAGTACTAAAGAGCTCCTCCCGCCTAGCCGTTGGAACCAGCACTAATGGACACATTAGTGCCGGTTCTGTTACAAACCGGGACTAATGTGTCTCACATTTGACCCTTTTTCTACTAGTGTAGGCAAAAAAATTGCTCATTTTATAGCCGGTCGAAGTCTCAAAGGGCGCGACCGCGCGAGGGAGGCGAAGGTCGTGGGAGGCGCGATGGTTGACGGAATTAAGTGAAGTTACATCCATGCGCCGGCATGGCGTGCAAACAGGCACAAGCTATACCGGCAGGCCTACGATATGGGTCTAGTAGACATGACATCTAGTGGGTCCCACATAGTTCTCGAGAACTCTTTGGGGGCTTGCAGCCATTTATCCACCGGGCAAGCCAGCAACCCCATGCCGTTCGCACGCCCTACTCGTCCCCGTCTTCTACCTCATAGCAGTTCGCTCCCAGTTGTCCTGTCCTTTCACATTAGTTCGCTCCCAGTTTTTGCGGGGTACAACAGTTCAACTTCTCCTAACCCTCCTCCAAAATCCATGGCCTCCCAAAATCCATGGTCGCCGCTGAGTAACAGGTTAGAGCCATTACCGGCGATCAGTTCATCGTCGTCTACACACGTGGATCCACGACGGTGAAAGCATGGCTTGCTCGCTTCCTACGCATGTTCAACAGTTCAACGGATGAGTGGGTCGCTGGGCTAGATGTTGAGTACACCACAGTCCTGGGACGAAAGAAGGATCTAAAGGACGAAGAGAGGAAGAAGCCCGCCGTGATCCAGGTTTGCATACATAATGTTTGCTTGGTCTACCACATATGCCATGCCGATGTTGTGTGCCAGAATTTTAAGAACTTCCTGAAGGACAAAAGAGTGAAATTCGTTACTTTAGGCTTTAAGAACGAGAGAGATGTCCTGCGTCGGATAGGTCTCGTTGTAGGCTAGCCCTTCGATCTCCAGAAGGCAAGCCTGGTGTCCTCCTCTCAACCTTCAATGCTGACCCTGGCAGCAGCCATGATTGATCCTTAGTACGCTAAACTGAAGAGACCTCATCACGAGTTTCATCATGCATGGGAGTCGAAGACATTAGATGAAGATCACATCCTGTACGCAGCAATGGATGCCTACCTTTGTTTAAATATCTACATGGGTTGGATGAAGAAGTAGAGCCCAGTGTCCGGTTCAAGCAAAGAAGCGTCGGCAAAGAGGAAGAGGAAGAGGGACGAGGACGAAGTCGAGGACGTGGACTCGGACTCCGAGTAGGTGGCAGTGCCGTCGCTCATGCTGGTTCTACTATAGTGTCAAGCGGGCTAGTTGCTTAGTTTATTTTCATGGGTTTGTTGTGCTGAGGCCCCAGCAGAACTATGTTTATGTTCTTTCTCGTTATTTGAACTCTTTAGTACGTCGAGTAGTACTAGTACTATGTCTTACTACTGTTCTTCTTGCATTTGGTACTACTGCTCATATCTTCGTGTTCCTACTGTACTTAATGCGTTCGTACTAGTAGTATAATTTGGGTCAGTCGATTTGTGAAAGAAGTTCGACGGAGCGAAGGAAGAAGACGACAGAAGAGGTGGAAGAAGCCCTTCTAGCCATCCATGTTGCATCAAATGGCTCACATGAGTCGACTGACCCAAATTGCTTCTTCAGATTGCAAGATCCACGTGGCATTAAAGGTCTCGAAGGTAGATTCCGCGTCCACACCCGGTTTGCGGGCTCGACGCGCACGCGACCGGCTTCCGCCGCGACAGCCACCATGCGCGCCTCCTCCGCGCGGGCGGAGACGACAATGACATGCTAGTTCCTCCTCGCTGGCATGCTAGAGCATGCGCTCGTCCTCCTCTTTGTATGTTGCATGCATAGACGCGGCTCCACCAGCTGCTCGCGTGCTTGGCAGCGCGGCGGCATGGCGAGGAGGGACTGCAGACGACGTGAGAGGGCGAGCCTTCGGCTTCATGGCACAGGGATGGTGGCGACACGGCGGTGATGGGTGAGAAATTGTTGGCCGGAGCAGGCGGGCGCCGGCATGCGCAACGGCAGCGGCGGCATATTGATGAGTGTGCGTATGGGAGCTTACTTTAGTTTTATATAAGGTTGGTCAAACTTAAAAGAAAACCGTACTAGTACACATAAACATTAGACTTAGGCAGCGCTTTTATTAAAAAAAATTTGAAGTTAGTACCACAGCCATGATACAGAATCCTGTGCAAGCACGTGAACCGCGGCCGCGCGGTCGATCAAATGGTGCGTCACCATGTCGCGCTTGAAGGACATCCACCGAACCTTTTTGTTTTTGTGAAAACAATCTTCGAATATTACTCAAGTTTTTTTTCCTAGGAAAGTTCTTGACGCTGCAATATTTCCATATATTTGAATTTAGCTCCAGTTTGTGTTTATTTGGATCTGGACGTTTTAGGTGTGCCCTAGTTTTTTTAATACTTTTTTTGTGTGTGTGACTGAGAGAGAACGTGTGTATGTGTCCATATGTGTGTTGTGGTGGAAGGACAATGTGGAGATGGTGTGCGTGTGATACAGACATAGAGAGGTGTGAATGTGCAAATGATCATGCATGAGTGAGACATAAACAGATGCCGATACGTTGTGTATACATGAGAGAACGGTCTTCTAGTTTACTTGTGTGTGTGTGTGAGAGAGAGAGAGAGAGAGAGAGGAGCATCCGTAACACAACAACCATCTCTCTCGATTCGTCCGTCCTCGCACGATCGCATGCAACACATGCATCAACGCGCATATTTTGACACCCTCACTCGGCCCCTGCCCACCTCAAGGCCGGCACAATCTCTTCGTGAATACCCATTTCTCTCCTTAGGTTTGTTTTCACTCAATATCTGACACACACACACACACACACGCACGCGCGCGCCCACACACACACACACAGCAACACACACGCACACTCCCCCGAGCACACAATTCATCCCCATCCAAGGTTATACGGCGACCACTCTCGCTTGTGCTTCTTTGCACCCCAACATGCACAAAACCTCAATCTTCAAAGAGGGCATCGAGCATATCAAAGACGGTGACCACACTGCGCTAGAGAATGCGAGGTCATTTGGAAGCAGGGTGATGTGAAGACGGCTGACTGACTCCTCCCCCCACCCTCTCTCTCTCTTGCACAAAATTACCAATCCCTCTCTCCCCCGCACAAAATTGTCAATCCCTCAACCCATGAGATCCTTCCCCTCTCATCCATGTTTTTCCAGCTATCTCATCAAACATGTTGTCTCTTCTCCTTCCACGTATACAGAATCCGGATGCACACGCATCTCACGTATATTACATGTCTCCATCTTTCTCACAGACCTAACTTCTTCCTCTCTCTTTCTCTCTCTCTCTCTCTCTGTGTGTCTCATTAGGTTTGTCTCCTACTCTCTCGTCCACATACATACAACCTTTCCAGCCCTATCTGCTCCATCTTCAAAAGCTCTCTCTGCACGTTTCATTCACACAATGGGATATGTCAAAATGTTGCTTCTATAATGGCTGATGTAGAGTTTTGGTTGTTTTTGTTGCATCCTACAAAGTAATAACTATGAAATGCATTTAGATTCTCATTTGACTGGGATTAAGTGAGTTTGAGCATGTTGTGAAGTACTATAGACCTTGTATACATCTTGGGATTGGACAATGATTGTAACTATTGAATTGTATAGACCATTACATTCGAAGTCAATAGCCTAATATATTTATTTCACAATTTCAACAAATTATTAGTTCACTACAAACTAAGAAAACAAATGTGTACTCCCTCCGTTTTTGTTTAAGTCCGCGAATTAGCATTGGTCAGAGTCAAGTTTCGTAAACTCTCAGAAAGCTTATAACAAAAAATATTAACATATACAACAACAAATAAATACCATTAGATTCATTATCGAATGTACTTCCACATCATACATATTTGTTATGGTAAATGTTTATATTTTTATATAAACTTGTTCAAACTTTAGGAAGTTTGACTTCGGTCAAACCTAATATGCAGAGTTTACTACTACTACTCGCTAGTTGCTTAGCAGAATCACTCAACACAACACACAGGGAGTCCAGTGTCACAAAATTTTGAGGTCGGTGGGAAAATCTCCCGCGACCCTGATTTGAGCAGTGGGAAGTTACCATCATAGCCTTCGGAACAGGCCTACGGACGACGCTTGGTAGGGGGCTGTTTTCGTAATTTCAGGTTCACCCTACCCAGCCAACCCCACCCCGGCACCTAGAGTAGTACACCTGAATACTCCCCATTTTCTATCCCCACTGCAAAATAGACTTCCCCACGGCACCGCAGCCTTCGTTCTCCTCCCCTTTACATGGGCGCACTCGTCCACTGCAGCGCATCTGCCTCATCGACGACCTCGTACGCCGCACTGGAGCCGGTCCACCGTCGTCATCGTAGACGGAGCCTCTTCCCGGCATCGTCTTCCACGGTCTCGGATCTGCTTCCCGGAAGCCGACTCCAAGCGCAGAAGTACCACCGTCGTGGACAATGAACTGACTCCCGTTGCCGACCATGACTCACAGAGGCCACCGCAACCATCGTTCTCCTCCTCGATTGGTAATGTGTGTATTGAATCACTTAGCAGTACATGTGCAGTTCCAATTTTGTTCATACCTACCCTTCAATTTTCCTGGGTGCTATTGTTCCCGTAAAAGTAATTGGTTATAGCCTCCATTGTCCAACAGAATATCAGCTGGTAATTGTGTGTCGCTCCTGTATCGCACTGTGCTTGGGTAGGTTTTTCATCTGCAACCTGTAGTGTGGCAAATGATGGAAAGGTTTTTAGAACTAGCAAGATGCCCATGCGTTGCACGCATCAAGATGCATTTGTATGAGTAGTTTATCTTGTGGGAGAAAAGGATGAACGAGGGAAGGCCTTATTTGCAAATCTGGAGAGGGGTATGGGTATCTTTTTGCAAAATTCCCATTTGTTTCCTTCCTATCTGTCAGATATAAATCGGACGGCCTATATTGCAAGAAAAAAAGTATAGAGAAAAGAAGTATACAGTAAAGGAAGTAGAGATAAATATTAAATATTAAATATAAAATAAATATAACCGTAGAGAAGAGAGTAGAGATAGCAGAGACGTCGGGAAAGGATCGCGCGCGGGGGGAAAAGTGGCCGGGCATGCGCTAGTTTTGGCGCGCGGCGTACGGCGCGTTTATAAAATCCAATGCCCTCCCACCGCTCTGTGCCTTGCCACCGCTCTGTGCCTCGCCACCTCTCTCTCCCCACTCTTTTTCGCCTTGCCGCCACCGCGCCACCATGCCGCCGTGTCGCCGGGAAACTTGGGGATACCGCGGCGTCTGCGTGCGCCCCTCCGACGGCTTCTCCACCGAGATTCGGTTCCGCGGGATGAGCCTCTGCCTCGGCAATTTTGACACCGCCAACGAGGCCGCCCGCGCGTACAACGCGGCGGCGTGGCGCCTCCGGTGGCCTCATAGAACATTGAACTTCCCCAATGTGCTGACGCGGGAGCGGGCGCAGGATCTCGCGCCTCTATCGCGGCTTAGCACCGACGAGGATCGTTGCGACAACCGGAGGCGGGAGCACCGTCTCGGCATCGCCGAGATGGACGAGGAAGCCATGGCGCTGTGGCGCCAACACTTCCCATAGGACATCATCAACGAGCGTGAGTTCTACGTGCAAAGGAGGGCGGAGAGGGATAAGAGGAGGGCGGAGCGAGCCGCCTATCGCGAGGACAAGCGTAGGAGAAAAGCGGACGCTCAATTCAACATGAGGCTAGGAGCAGCGTTGCCCTAGGAATCCGACAACGATCGGTATCTTCACGCCTACAGTCAGACGTCGTAGGAGGACATCACCGAGGAGGAGTCGGACAACGAGGAGTAGTTGAAATATCTTTTTCTATCTATCTATGCTGAGAACTATTCTCTACTCTCTAGTATCTACTTCTTGATCTCAGCACTGTAAACACTTTTTTAAAGCACAGCGCGTTGCGATTCTGTTGGAGATGCTCTAACATGGCAGATGAGTGCTTTAATGTTGCCCACAAGATGCGCGAGTATTACTAGTAGTATTTTTCTTGCCATGTTGAGATTTTAAAACCACGAGTGTGAACATGCAGAGGAGCAATGAAGACGAAACACGGGATATTCGGTACATCTTCAAGGAGCGTGGCAAGTTAAAGAGGAGCTGCACTGAACCTGTAAAATGAGCTTTGGTAAGTAACACCCTTTCAATTACTTTCGTTTAGCCTCGTGTTCTTCGATGTGTATATGTTGTAGTTTCTGTTTCTCTTAAGCGTGGTGTTCTTCGATGTGTAATAAGAAGAGTCTTAATCATCCTAATGCTTTTGTTTTTAACTTGATGTAGGAAGTGGGTGTTCTCACCTTGTAGTCTGCTTCTATATTTCTTTTCCTTTTGAATTCACTTCTCCGAGTTTTGTTTATCTGGCTTCTACTAAATGGATCTAGGTTTGTCCAAGTATTGATCTAAAAAAGAAGTAACTTCATGTCAGGATGCAGTTCCTGCGAGGAGGAAAGTATGGTCAACCTCGAGATCATGTTTCCAAAATGAGGCTGGATTACACACAAGGTGCCAATTCCCTAATGATGCTGGATTAGACACAAGGTGCAAATTCCCAGATGATGCTGGATTACACACAAGCCAGGTGGAGTCGTCAGCTGTTCGTGTCCTCGTGGCATTAGTAAAGACTGAAAGAAAGCGTGCAGCAGCCCTTGAGAATGTAGCTGAGTTCCTGAAGAAGCGAAAAGAGCAATCAGATGCTCTCTTCACCCAAGCCAAAGAAGAGATGGAAGAAGCCAGAAATAAGCTAGCAGGTCAGAGCAGGCTAGGCATCTCCTGCTATCTAAAACTGTTGTCAATACAAAATTTCCTTCATAATAGCAAGGTTCAAATGTTTATCCAGTCAGCATGCCTGTTGTGATGTCTGTGCATCTACTGATGTGGCACAAAATGTTTTTTTTGGGTCATGTAATAACAGCAATTACTTTCCAGACAATAATAGACGAAGCATTGGACATGGTATAGTTCACGTGCAAGCCCGACATTCCAAGTTAAACTTCCACATCAAACTCATGTTCACAGATATATGCACATTCATACATAATGTCCACAACCATGATTCACTTCAAAGCCAAAAAAATGTGAGGAAGAAAAACCTCTACTAGTTCCTGCTACCAGTGCGAGCACAACAAGTCAAGACCATGCGTAAATTAATTATATTTTAGTCATGTTTTCTGTTCTAAAATGCCTGCCGGCTCGCGGAAGGACGTGTTGTCGGCACACGCGTGGATTCAATGAAAGCAGGCGGGGCAGTCTTAAGCTAGTTGCACGCGGCGAGGAGGCATACTCAGCTGGGCCTGCAGCGAGTGCGGCCCTCTTGGCCGGTGCGCTGGTTCAATGCCTGCGCTCTGAGAGGTCGTGTCCGCGTCAGAGCAATCACTCCCTCCAGTCCTTTTTTGTTTGAGTATAACAAAATCTCGTTTTCCATTCACATTTTACAAGTAAAATTCGTGGACAAACTTTGACCCAAAGTACGATGGGGACTAGTAAACCAGAATGGAGATAGTAGTTTTTTTAATCAAAGAAGGGTTTCCCCTTTCGATTACTGAAAACTAGCATCTAAATCTAAACCATAGTATTTTCCCTAGAACTACCAGGTTCAACATCTTGCAACATAAACCCATACAACCATACGCCAAGGAGGTACGTAGTACTATGAATTCCATTTTCGCTCCATACCAATCGTTCTAAAAACTACTTACTACTTATAACGTGCCATTGAAAATCGGAACTCTTAACCCCGCTAAAAAAACGATATTTTAAACGTGGCTACACGATCTGTGGCAACTGGCGAGCCACCGCGCTCCAAGTCGTTCACCTATGGTCCCGACCATCAACTCCTACAAAGGTGCTCCACCACGTACCTGGTACCCGCGAATGCAACAATCGTGCGCCTAGGGTTTTAGGGTTTATTTGTTAATGTCGCCTTTACGTAACACTCATGTGTGCGAGACAGCGAGAGGCCGACTGCGTGCGTGCGCCTCTTCTCTTCGTATATGTACTCCACCGTTTGTCTAGTGTCCAAAAAATTATAATAACTACTAGCAATGTGCCAATGCGTTGCCACACGATCAAAGTAGATTAATACATATTCACCGATTTGATAGAAAAAAAAAGTCTACTTTTGAAATACGTATATCACTAAAAATATGTTATGTTTCACTCAAAATATATTCCTTTGGCGGTTTTGATGAGATAAGGGAGGAATGTTGTTGGTTTCAAGATTCGAGAAGTGGTATATGCCTAACTTCTACTCTTACTAGCAAGATGCCCGTGCGTTGCATGGAACATCAAGATCTTGTGGGAGAAAAGGATGAACGAGGGAAGGCCTTATCTGCAAATGTGGTGAAGAGTGCGGGTAAATTGCCATATTTTCCTTCCTATCCGTCAGATATAAATCGGACGACCCACATTGCAGGATGGCAGGCCCACCATCATCACCAACTCTATTTTTTATCCCGACTCTTATAAAAAGCATTGTCGGTGATGATCGTGTGCCTGCCATCCTGCAATATAGGCCGTCGGATCTATATCTGACGGATAGGAAGGAAACTATGGCAGTTTTGCAAAAAGATACCCACACCCCTCTCCACATTTGCAAATAAGGCCTTCCCTCGTTCATCCTTTTCCCCCACAAGATAAACTACTCATACAAGTGCATCTTGATGTTCCGTGCAACGCATGGGCATCTTGCTAGTTGTTGCAAAAAGCCCATGTGTGTGTGAGAGAGAGGGAGAGTGGAGGAGGATGGAGTGCATGTGTGACAAAGACACAAGTAGTGTGTGTGCGATAGGTATCAGCTTAAAATGAGGCGATAGTGTGTGTGTGCACGATCGAGAGGGCGTGTCTCAAGAAGGGAAGAAAAAGCTACATAGATAGATGGAGCAGGAGAGAGACATGTATGCGATGGTGGAAGCATGAGTGTGTGGTTGTATAAACCTATCTAGAGGCTAGCCAGTCGATAAATGTTTGTGAGAGAAATACGAGTTGGGGTGCGAAAGCGAGAGTTTTGTGTGTGTGAGAAAGAGAGAGACGGTAGTCGGGAAGGGGAGTGGAAGCAGGAGTTGTGTGTGTGTGTATCTGTGAGAGAGAGAGAGAGAGGAGACGGTAGTCGGGGTTGTCTGATCGGTAAACAAATGAATAATGTCAGTCTGGGATGGAGACGAAAAGGAAACCGCAACAAATGTTGTGTCTACAGGAGATAGAGAGAGAGAGAGAGTAATTTTAGTGGTATGAGTCATATGTAGAGACATATAGGGTGTGTGAGAGAATCCCATAGAGAGAAAGACAAAGTGAAAGACTAGTGGAGACTGTGTGTGTGGCGGTGAAAAAGAAAGCTTAGGTACCAAGTGATACCAGAGAACAGTAGAGACGTGAGAGATAATGAAAACCGTGTAATGTATAATTATAGGGAGAGTGTGACACTTCTCAAGGGAGACATCGAGAGACCATGTTTGCGAGGATAGGAGAAACATGAAGTGAGCGTGCGGGTGAGCTGGAGAAAGAGAGTGATAGCTACCTGAAGGAGCATGCATGCGAGAGAGATGGGCGTGAAAGGAGTGAACAAAAAAGGGATTCAAATATTTGAATTCGAGATGATGATACATGTAATCCATACTCGAACCAAAATTGATCTATCAAACATGCATACTCATATGAATTCACGCACATCTATGTTTTTTAATATGTAGATATTACTGATCGATACATTTTAGTAGAAAATAATTTGGTTAATTTTTTTTGAATTCAACCTTAAGATTTTGAGATCGTTGTATTTGCAAATCATATTATATATATAAAGGAGCAGAATTCTTTGTTGTGCTTTTGAAAGTATATATAAAAAAATGATGTATATAGAATGTAATTCCAATTGAAAATGGATCCCGCCCGAAAAAAAATAGTAGAATACAAACGGGATTTGAATTGAGTTGGCACGGTAAACGTGCACTGTGCAAAATTTGAACGAAGTGGGGAAAGTCGCAGTAACCCCGCCCGAAACCAAAATCTGCGAGATGAAAATCACTACTACCTATCCCTGCCACGCAAAGCCTATCTGCTGGATTTCTATAGGTTTTTATAGGGGTAGGTTTGTAATTTCACCCAAACGTGACGTAACTGCCTCTCACCCGGATTCATACACGGTGGGTGCCAAAACACAGTGTGCCCTCGGCCGAAATCGACTCCCTCCCCGATTCATATTCGTACACGATGGGCGCCGAAAACAAACTCTCCTCAGCAAATATTCGGTGTATGCGAGATTACCGTCCTATCCCCAACCGACTAATGTTGTTGTGATGTAGTAGAAATTTGAAATGGGGGCTAAGTTTGTAAATTTCCTCGCATTTGAGACAAGTGCGCCCTGAATACATGGTTCCCCCCCTTCCTCTCTACCTCCCTTTTCCCCATTCGTACTCCGTGGGCGCCAAAACACCCTCTCCACCCCACCCTCCTCCGTCCGCCGCCGTCCGCCACCCCATCCACCGCCGTCCTCCTCCACCATGTCGAAGCTGATACCCCGATGCCGCCGTCCATTACAAGAGATCGACCTCTCTCATCCATGCCTTCGGACCGGGATCCTTGCATCCCGTCCGCTCGCTTCATCCCCGCCGTCGTCCACCTTGCCGGCGCCGCTCCTACAACCGTCTCGTCCACCGCGCCCCGCCGCCACCGTCAACCCTCCTAGATTTGCTTCCACGCCGTCGACAGCCATCGCTACCACAGCACCGTCAAATTCTCAGCAGATGCGTACACGGTGCCGCACCAGAGGAGGTACTCTTTCGTATCTGCTCAACTTATTTATCGCAGCAAGAAAATATATCGCCACTGCTTTACTTTGATTTCTTGTCTTGGTTGTGAAGTTGCCTTTGTCCGGTTTGCACCTTCAGATCCGCCATGGCACGCTCAACACTATACTCCCAATGCTTATGGTTTTCCCCTTTTATATTCCACACTAGTTAAATCACAGTAGACTAAATTTCAAAATTGGGTCAGTCGATTTTTCAGAGCTCGCCGGAGTTCGCCGGTGCGATCCAAGGGGCTTGGGTGGTTGTGGGGCCTCGCCGAACGAAGAAAACTCGACGTGGGTGGGGGGTGGGGGTGGCGGAGGAAGACAGTCGGTGGGGGCCGGTGGTCCGGCCGGCGGCCCGTGCGGTGTTCTGTATGGGAAGAATTAAGAGACGAGGAAGAAGAAGGGTTATGAGACGTAGGATCTTCATCCAACCGCCTGAAATGGTCGAGAGACTACTGGGAGTTGCATTCTTAATGCGCTCTGGTTCATCTTGTGTGGGCACTGCGCAACCAACATTTTATTACCCAAAATCTGCTTGCTCTTCTTTACCATGTTCCTCTTCCATTCTTCTTTAATATGTACTCTCTCCATTCCTAAATACAAGTATTTGTATAGATTCCACCATGGACTACATATGGAGCAAAATGAGTGAATCTACACTCTAAAATGTATCTGGATACATCTGTATGTGATCCATAGTGGAAATCTCTACCAAGACTTATATTTTGGAATGGAGGGAGTATGCTAGTAGTACAGTATGTTCCTTGTACTGAAGATGAGCAGGGACATTTGCAGTGTAGAGGTCTATATGGTCGGTTGGGATGGACACTTTGAGCCTCTTTGATTCGCAGGATCTTGTAAACATAGGAATAGGATTTGTAGTGGCCTGCACACTTGAATCCTATAAGAATAGCAAGGAAATGCGCGGAGCTATGTCGCCTTTGAGAGTTACACTGATATTAACAGTACCGCACCTTCACTTGAAGAGAGCTGGTATCCGAAGCCTTTCTAGCCGTACCGGCTATACTAGCACATCTATTCCAGCAAATTCCACTTTGCTGATTTTACTCTGATGGTTAAGGTTTTCCTGTGATATCTACACTATGATCTGTGTAGCTACTTTGTGTCGCACTAGCAGCAGTACACTCTTGAAGCTAAACACTGCAATGACTTAAAAAATTGGCACCAAGGCATTGAGTGCCATTCTAGATGCAATGAAACTCATACGCTCCCCACCTGTTGACTCTTGTTCAGAATATGATCCTAATGACTATTCTAACCTCGAGGAGTCAAAGGCAGATGGCCTGTCCTGTTCACCCATCAAGGTGACTGTTCTAATTTGGCAATGTTTTATTGATTGCGGGTATCTTGCATATGTTGTCTTGCATTTTTTCTACTTTGTTGCACCACCATCTGCTTAGTTTACTCATCATATATGTCAAGATGCCATGCCCATCCATTATCAATACATATTCCATCGGTCATCATACCATGTTTTTCCACTCAAATGCTGTTCGTGTGCATCAGACATCAAAAAGGAAGAGGGTGATTTCCGAACCTGAAGGAGCACCAGCAAAGTCCTTGAAAAACGTGGTGGTGCCGGAGAAATCAGACAGCACCCCATTGATATTGGCTGTACAACCAGTGACACAAAACGTAGGACCGACTCCAGCAGACTGTACCCATACTTCAATGGCCACACCACTAGCCCCACCACACAGGACCTGCACTCCAGCAAAAGGTATACCAATTTCATTTTCCATAGCACCAGCTGTACCACAGAAAAATCCCACTCCAGCAAAAAGTACAGCAAGTCCATAGGCCGAAGACCTATCCCAACTGCAGAGACGGTCAATTCCTGCAGATTGGAACCCCATTCCATTTATTCCCAGTTTAAAAGACAATGCTTTCAATGTTGTTAGGGACTACGTGCATATATTCCCATCATGGGAAGATTATTGTGAAGACAAACACCATTTTCACATCTTCCTGTCCAACTTATGTGTAAGTGCTATTATTCATGGTTATTATTTTCCTGTTTTCTGCTGATTGAACACATCAATGATTTACATTACATTGTTGTAACTAGGCGAGGGTCAATCTAGATAGTCATGACGAGGAAAGCTTTCTTGTGCTTTTCAAGGAAGCATTGCAGCAGTATCGGTGTTACCTGAGGAAATCACACTTTGGTGGCAAGTCTATAAACGAATTTCCAGTGAAGTCTCCTGTGCTAAATTTAGAAGACATTGAATGGAAAAACCTTGTTATGCACTGGTCTCATTCCCAGGATGAGGTACTATCTATGAAATCACATGACAATTTGAGCTTCTACTTTTCCGCATGTGCCTTACGGAACTTTTTTGTAGGAAATCTACTCGAAGAAGAATTCCGGTTTGAAAAGAACGACAGGATATCGCAAATATGCTGCCCGCTGCTTTGCTCTTGTTAGTACCTGTTGTCCTGTATCACTGTACTTGCATACATACCTGGTTCATCATGTGACAGCAGTATGCATGATAGCTTGCTTATCAATTGTTCGCTCCAAATTATCTGATCTGTATGGATGGTTACATTAGTGTAGAATATATCCAATGCCAATGTTTTTTTAGCTCTGCATTGTTCTTGTAAGTACATGCTGTCCTTTATCAGTGTACTTATAATGACAGGTAGTTGTTCATGTACCATCACTCTGCAGCTTATTTTCCTTTGCCCTTCATTTTCTACACATTAGATCTATATTTACTCTTACCATAAGGTTGGTACTGAAGAAGTTTAGCTGTGCATTGCTCTTGGTTGTACCTTTTGCCTGTATTGCTGCACTTACATTTATAGCTACTTGGTTATGTAGCATCACTCTTCATCTTATCTTAAATATTCTCCATTTTTTCGTATATTATCACATCTATATTTACTCTTAACAAAATGTAGAATAAAGGCAATGCTTATGAAGAAGATTCTGTGGTAAACTTCTTGAATTGCCCCCCCCATCAGCATGGACAAGGCCTTTATAGAGCCTGTCTTCACCAATAATGTAAGTTTGTCCATCTCAAGCCTTCAAACTTTGTTGTATATATTTGGTTAGGCATTACTGCAATAGCTGTTTATTTTTGGTGTTTGCATCAAATTGCATGTTTAAAGTTTATTATGTAGTTCATAAACAAAAGTTTGTCCTTTCTCAATTTAAGTTTTCAGTTGTACAACCAAGTTCCTTATTCATACCATGTAAATTAAACTATATAGAGCAAGTGATCTTCTTTTGCACTGCATGTATGCTTCTGTTCTTCATCCGTAATCCAGTGGTGTGGTGAACCTACCCACTACAGCACAATGTCATATTCTGCAATGTCTTAACTATGAACAATGTCATATCATTCTACTACTCCCTCCGTCCGAAAATACTTGTCATTGAAATGGATGTATCTAGATGTATTTTAGTTCTAGACACATCCATTTTGATGACAAGTAATTCTGGACGGAGGGAGTATTATTTAAACCGTCTCTTTATTTGCCAATCTGAAATGGGATAAATTGACAGCACACTAACCATTGATACTTATGAGTTCTTGATCTGTAATCCAATGGTGTCGTGAAGCTTCCAACTCCTTCACAATGTCATTTCCTGCCATGTCTTGACCTGAACAATACCATATTGTGTTAATGCAATTTAAAACTGTGTCACTTTATTCGTCAGTAAGAAATGTGATGAATTGTCAGCACTGATACTTTTATGTGCAAAACCTATCATCTGTCTGCTTGTTTATCTTTCAGAGTGAGGAAGATTTAAATGTTGAACAAGCGCAGTCTCATCATCTTGCTCAGCTGCTTGCGCTGAAGCTCCCTAGCAGGGCTAACCTTTCTTGAACTCTATTGAAGTGCTGTCGGTTTTTTATATTATTTTGTCGGCGTGTTTATTTGCACTGGTGGCGATCTTTGATGCCCAGTGTATGTAATCTGCTGTCTGCTTGTGCTTTGTTATCATAGTGGCGAACTTTGATGCCAAGTGGATGTAATATGCTGTAATTTCTTTATTGTATAGTCTAGGTTTTTTCTTATTCACGATGCTGCAGTTATTTTACAGTATATATATCCTGTCTTTGCAGTAAACTGGCCAAACAGTAAAATTACAGTACATAATCGGGCCGTCATGCAATCATGATGTAGGTTGGGCCTAAAATGTGCCGAACAGCTAACGGGCCGAAAGCAACCCGAAATGAACCCCGGCCATGATTGTGCGAATCAAATCACGGGCTTTTAACAGGCCAAAATTGTCTCGGTCCTTGTTTGGCCCAATCAGATATCGGCTGCGAGTAAGCCAGATGCAAACCGGGCCGTAGTTAGGCCCAACTATATGACGGGCATTTAACAGGCCAAAATTAATATAGGGCCGAAATGTTAAACAGGCCCTTAAGAGGCCAAAACTAATATCAAGCCGAATTACTTAGTGGGCCTTTAGCAAGTGGGCCCAAAAGCATAGTGCCAAGTTGAAGGGCCGAATCTGATATGGGCCATAATTGAGCCCTTAGCCTCTTAAAGGGACGGACCTGATCTGGGCCGTAATTTGGCCCAGAACGTGGTAGGCTTTTAATGGGCCGGATCTCATATGGGCCACTATTAGGCCCGGAACGTGGCAGGCCATTAATGTACCGGATCAAATCTGGGCCGGCATTTGGCCCAAAACATGGCAGCTAGTTAATGGGCCGGCCTACTAGGGTCCTCAAATTCTTGTGAGCCTATAGCTGGGCCGGCCCATTAATGTCGGTGAAATCTCGTGGGCCTTTAGCCGGGCCGGCCCATTATGATCCGCAAGAATCTTGTGGCCTTTACCTGGGCCGGCCCATTATGGCACACAAAAATCTTGTGGGCCTTTACCTGGGCCGGCCCATTATGGCCCGCAAAATCTTGTGGGCCTTTAGCTGGGCCAGCCCATTATGGTCCGCAAAATCTCATGGGCCTTTAGCTGGGCCGGCCCATTATGGTCCACAAAATCTTGTGGGCCTTTAGTTGGGCCGGCCCATTTAAACTTGATGGGCCGGTCCACGTGTCAACATATCATAGGCGTATCCCTCCCATTGGATGAGTGACACATGTGCCAGTGCGGACCTGACATGTGTCTCCTCTAGCCAATGATGATTTTACATGTGGAAAATCCCCATTGGTCGGGGCTGTTAACGGGTTATCGGATCCAAAACCCGACCCGATAGCTTAACGGCGTTCCGTTACGGTGGATGCCACGTGTCGGTCACCCTTGACGAAAGCACTTCTGTAACGCGCGATTTATCGTCATGGAAGTGGACACTTCCGTGATGATAATTTTGGTAATGTCATGGAACACTTCTACGACAGCACAGGTATGACTATCTTGATTCTGTCATAAATTTGTCATGGATGTACATGCATGACAAAAAACGCGAGCTACTGTGACAAACACGTATCATCACGGAAGTGTATTTTTTTTGTAGTGTTAAGAGGATGATCAGGCAAAGCATTAAGTAACAGGAGAAGCTGAGGGAGTCTAGGATTAGGAGGTCCTTGGACAGCCGGACTGTATGCTTATGCCGGACTGTTGGACTATGAAGATGCAAGACTGAAGACTTCATCCCATGTCTAGGTGGGACTCTCCTTTGCGTGGAAGGCAAGCTTGGCAATTCAGATATGTAGATTCCTTTCTCTGTAACCGACTCTGTGTAACCCTAGCCCCCTCCGGTGTCTATATAAACCAGAGGGTTTAGTCCGTAGGACAACAACGATCAGAATCATAGGCTAGCTTGTAGGGTTTAGCCTCTATGATCTCGTGGTAGATCAACTCTTGTAATACTCATATATCAAGATCAATCAAGAAGGAAGTAGGGTATTACCTACATAGAGAGGGCCCGAACCTGGGTAAACATCGTGTACCCTGCCTCCTGTTACCATTAGCCTTAGACGCATAGTTCGGGACCCCCCCCCCCCCCCGAGATCCGCCGATTTTGACACCGACATTGGTGCTTTCATTGAGAATTCCACTGCGCCATCACCATAAGGCTTGATGGCTCCTTCAATCATCCATAACGATGTGGTCCAGGGTGAGGTTTTCCTCCCCGGAAAGATCTTCGAATTCAGCGGCTTCGCACTACGGGCCAACTCACTTGGCCATCTGGAGCAGATCGATAGCTACGCCCCTGGCCATCAGGTCAGGTTTGGATGCTTGAACTACAATGCTGACATCCGCAGAGAATTGATCTTCCACGAATTCGAGCCCATAACAAATGCACCCTACAGTCGCAATGAGCATGAGCGGTGATAGAGCCGAACACAGATCTCACTTCCAAGGAGGTCTGTCTCTTCGGACCCTTGGGCTCGTCTCCGGCCAGGGGCTCAGAACCGCGTGCATCCGTGCCCACCAAACCTGAATGGGCACCGATCATGGATTTTAGCTCCACGGATATCTTTCAGCACTCGCCCTTGGGCGACGTGATAAACTCATTAAAATCTCTCTCCCTGTTAGGATACTCTTGGCCGAACTATGTCCGGCTTGAGTGGGAAGCGGACGACAAAGAAATTCGTTACCCACCCACCACCCACTTGATAGCCACTGTCGACGACTTAACCCACAGGCTTGATTTCGACTCCGAAGACATCGACGGTATGGACGACGATGCCGGAGAAGAACAGGAACCACCGCCCACAGGGTGCTGGACAACCACCTCATCATATATATCCGTCGTTGCCTCATCACCATATATATATATATATATATATATATATATATATATATATATATATATATATATATATATATATATCAATGGCGATGAGGCAACGAAGGATAATCCCCTTGAAAAGCAACGAAGGATATACACCCAAAGAAAGCAATGGCGATGAGGCAACGAAGGATAATCCCCTTGAAAATCAATCTAAGCGCCAGCGTCAGCGGCGCCGCTCTAAGCCCCGCCATAGAAAAAATAGTGATACCGGCACAAGAGACAATAGCACTCCGGATGATGCCGAAGACCAAAACAATCCCGTCCAGCCAAGCTTGAGCAAACCGGACGGGAGGATAGGCAAGTTAGCCCTGATGAACAGGCAATGGATGGAGACTCGGAGGATGACAATTACATGCCCCTCTCCGAAGACGAGGTGAGCCTCAGCGACGAAGAATTTATCGTGCCTGAGGATCCCGTCGAGCAGGAGCACTTCAAGCGCCGGCTTATAGCCACTGCAAAAAGGCTGAAGAAAAAACAGCAGCAGCTTCAAGCTGATCAAGATCTGCTAATTGATAGATAGACTGAGGTTCTGGCAGCCGAGGAATACGGACTCGACGCCCAACTAAAAGTTACCCGAGGCGCAGGTTGTTACCTCAATTTGAGGATGAGGCACTAGAGTCTATACTACCAGCGCAGGATGCGGCTGACCGGCCACCTCGTGGCCGAGACAAAGTGGCGTATCAGCCCGAATACCAGACCGCACCCCGTCACCAAACAAACAAAAACACGAAGGCCCGGGGCTACACGCAAGACCTGCGAGACGAATTGGAAAACAAAGAAGGACAGTCAAGATCAATCTACGGATCACGGGGGCGCGCCCCAACGCGCTATGATGACCGCCACGCTGGATATACTAAATACAAATCCAGCCAGGCCGAATACAATAGACCAGACTCATTTGAACTGCGCCGTGATGTAGCCCGGCATACAGGTGCCACACACCCCCTATGCTTCACTGAACATTGAACCATATGAATTCCCAGAAGGGTTCAAGCCCGTGAACATTGAACCATATGATGGGACAACAGACCCTGCGGTATGGATCAAAGATTTCCTTCTCCACATTCACATGGCCCGCGGCGATGATCTACATGCCATCAAGTACCTCGCACTAAAACTCAAAGGACCATCTCGGCATTGGTTGAACAGTCTGCCGGCAAACTCTATTGGCAGTTGGGAAAACCTGGAAGACACATTCTTCGACAATTCCAGGGCACTTATGTGCGACCACCGGATGCTGATGACATGAGTTACATAACCCAACAGCCCAGAGAGTCAGCCGGGAAATTCTTGGCTCGATTCCTAACTAAAAAGAACCAAATTGTCGACTGTCCGGACGCTGAAGCCCTAGCAGCCTTTAAGCATAAAATCCGCGACGAGTGGCTTACCCGACACCTCGGCCAAGAAAAGCCGAAATCCATGGCAGCCCTTACGGCACTTATGACCCACTTTTGTGCGGGCGAGGACAGCTGGTTAGCTCGTAGAAACAACACATCAGGAAATCCTGGCACTTCGGACGTCAGAGATAGCAGCGGCAAGCCCCGGCGCAATAGACACAAGCGTCGCAATAATGGCGATAACGACGAAGACACAACCGTCAATGCCGGATTCAGTGGCTCCGAGTCCGGTCAGCGGAAAAAGCCATTTAAAAGATACAATCCGGGACCATCCAGTCTAGACCGCGTACTCGATCGCTCATGTCAAATCCACGGCACCCCCGATAAACCAGCCAACCACACCAGCAGAGAATGTTGGGTATTTAAACAGGCCAGCAAGTTAAATGCCGAAAACAAGGAAAAGAGGCCGCATAGTGATGACGACGAGGAGCCCCGGCCGCCGAACACAGGAGGACAGAAGAAATTTCCTCCCCAAATAAAAATGGTGAATATGATATACGCCACCCATATCCCCAAGCGGGAGCGGATGCGTGCACTAAGGGACGTATACGCGATGGAGCCAGTTGCCCCAAAGTTCAACCCATGGTCTTCTTGTCCGATCACCTTCGATTGCTAGGACCATCCAACCAGTATCTGTCATGGCGGTTCGGCCGCACTAGTCCTGGACCCTATCATTGATGGATTCCACCTCACACGAGTCCTCATGGACGGTGGCAGCAGCCTGAACCTGCTCTATCAGGATACAGTGCACAAAATGGGCATCGATCCCTCAAGGATAAAACCCACCAAAACCACCTTTAAAGGTGTCATACCAGGTGTAGAGGCCTGTTGCATGGGCTCAATCACACTGGAAATAGTCTTTGGATCTCCGGACAACTTTCGAAGTGAGGAGTTAATCTTCGATATCGTCCCCTTCCACAGTGGCTATCATGCACTGCTTGGACGAACCGCATTTGCTAGATCCAATGCGGTGCCGCATTATGCCTACCTCAAGCTCAAGATGCCAGGACCTCGCAGGGTTATAACAGTCAATGGAAACACAGAGCGCTCCCTCCGTACGGAGGAGCACACTGCGGCCCTCATAGCAGAAGTACAGAGCAGCCTCCTTAGGCAGACCTCCAATTCAAAAATAAAGCCTCCGAACACCGTCAAGTGAGTCCAAAGTACTCTGCAACAGGATCGTCCGGCATGTCCAGAGCTCGCCTAGCAATTCGGCCTCCGTCCTAGTCCCAGTCAAGCGGTGAAATTTGCACCGCGTGTACATAATTACGCACTTAAAATACCATGGGCATTGGCGGAGGCACAGCTACAATGCGGTCCACAACGCGGCTCAGCCGCCCCAGGACCCTTATACCTTCTCCCTTTTCCTTCTTTCAGGTCCCTATCTTCTTGAGGCTCTTCCGATAACCTGATTATCAAACCCATCACGGGACGGAAACACCAAGGAGGCAAGAAGCTTTGACGTAAGAGGGAATCCCCAGGTGGTCTCTGATTACGATCGCAATACCTGTTTTTACATACCCACACGCAGCTCGCTCTTGGTTAGGACATGTCAAATAGTCCTATTTTTCTTATCGCACTACTTGTATACATACGCCTTGACGTATCATTCAAATAACAATGGAAAATAATGTGCAGCGTCAGCTTATTACTACATTTCTTTTTCTCTTTTCCTTGACTGTTTATTTATTACAAATTTCACCTGTACATTCTGGTACGGCCAGTTAACCAGGGGCTTCAGTGTACCCCATAACACTGCAAGAAAAGTCTGAACACTTTCGATAGTGCGGCACCCAGAACTTATAGCATTATATGCATCAGCTCCGAATCATGTCTTGGGTCAATAGTTGGGTTGCCGGCTCCCATGTTTTGCTGCCTTACATTCCACTATATCGGCTAAGGTGGCACAGGGAGAACTAATGCGATTGTGCCCCGGTTCTTCCGGACGAGCACCTCAGTAGAGAAAGCCGAAAACTGGCTGTCATGATGCGGCGAGAGCTGGTCGCTGTTCGAGAGGTTTCAAGTCCTTCGAGATTTTTTTGCTTTGGGCAAGGAATCGGTCTTTGTCCGATTTAGGTGTGTATAGCGCCCCAAGTTCGGCCTTCCGAATACCAGGGGCTACGCCAAAATTTAAAGTTATAGAACTTCTATGGCTAAGTGAGGGTGATAAAGCTGTATAGTCCAATTGCCTTGTCCGTTGCCCTAAGCACCTCCTTAAAGGACCAAAAATTTGGATAAAGAGTGTTTAGATAAATCCCGAACACCCCTGTACTAGTTACATGGCGGCAGAAGCAGACGACTAGCCAACTCTCAGATTTTATAAGCGGCCACACAGAAGGTAAAATTTTAAATCAACAAGCGTTATATTGTGCAAATGAACTTGTTTCATAGTACAGGATAAAATGAGTGCATTCACTTAAAGATTACATCCTTCCCACATTGCTCCGCCACAAGGCCGGAGCCCTACAGGACACTGTCATAATACTTTTCGGACCGGCGGTGCTCCTTGACCTTTGGTGGCCCCTCCGTCATCAGCTTCTCGGCATCCATCTTCGCCCAGTGCACTTTTGCACGGGCGAAGGCCATTCGCGCACCTTCAATGCAAACTGACCGCTTTATGACTTCGAGCCGCGGGCAGGCATTCACAAGCCGCTTCACGAGGCCGAAGTAGCTGCTAGGCAAAGGATCGGCAGGCCATGACAGGACTATGAGGTCCTTCATGATCAGTTCGGCCGCCTTGTGTAGTTTGACCAGTTGCTTCAGCTGGTCGCTCAAGGGCATCGGATGTTCTGTCCCAAGATATTGAGACCAGAACAACTTCTCTGTCGAGCTCCCTTCTTCGGCTCGGTAGAACTCTACGGCATCAGATACGCTGCACGGTAGATCTGCGAATGCTCCTGGAGAGCTCCAAATTCTGGTAAATAAAAGGAAAGTCTCCTTCACATGCTTGCTTTGCATAATGAATGCCTTACCCGCCACAATCTTCTTGAACGCCTGAATCTCCTGGAGGGCCTTTTGGGCTTCGGCTTTGGCGTCTTGCGCGCTCTGGAGGGCCTTAGCAAGGTCGGACTCTTGAGTCTTAGAGTCACGCTCCTGATGACCCACAAGTATAGGGGATCTATCGTAGTCCTTTCGATAAGTAAGAGTGTCGAACCCAACGAGGAGCAGAAGGAAATGACAAGCGGTTTTTAGTAAGGTAATCTCTGCAAGAACTGAAATTGTAGGTAACAGATAGTTTTGTGATAGGATAATTTGTAACAGGTAACAAGCAACGAAAGTAAATAAGGTGCAGCAAGGTGGCCCAATCCTTTTTGTAGAAAAGTACAAGCCTGGACAATTTCTAATAATGAGAAAAGTGCTCCTGAGGACACATGGGAATTATCATCAAGCTAGTTTTCATCACGCTCGTATGATTCACGTTCGGTACTTTGATAATTTGATATGTGGGTGGACCGGTGCATGGGTACTGCCATTTCTTGGACAAGCATCCCACTTATGATTAACCCCTATTGCAAGAATCCGCAACTACAAAAGAAGTATTAAGGTAAACCTAACCATAGCATGAAACCAGTGGATCCAAATCAGCCCCTTACGAAGCAACGCATAAACTAAGCTTCTGTCACTCTAGCAACCCATCATCTACTTATTACTTCCCAATGCCTTCCTCTAGGCCCAAATAATGGTGAAGTGTCATGTAGTCGACGTTCACATAACACCACGAGAGGAGAGAAAACATACATCTCATCAAAATATCGAACGAATACCAAATTTACATGACTACTATTAGCAAGACTTCACCCATATCCTCAGGAACAAATGTAACTAATCACAAAGAATATTCATGTTCGTGATCAGAGGAGTATTAATATGCATTAAGGATCTGAACATATGATCTTCCACCAAGTAAACCAATTAGCATCAACTATAAGGAGTAATCAACACTACTAGCAACCCACAGGTACCAATTTGTGGTTTTGATACAAGATTGGATACAAGAGATGAACTAGGGTTTTGAGAGGAGATGGTGCCGGTGAAGATGTTGATGGAGATTGACCCCCTCCTGATGAGAGGATCGTTGGTGATGAAGATGGTGATGATTTCCCCCTCACGGAGGGAAGTTTCCCCGGCAGAATAGCTCCGCCGGAGCCCTAGATTGGTTCCGCCAAGGTTCCGCCTCGTGGCGGCGGAGTTTCGTCCCGTAAGCTTGCTTATGATTTTTTTCCAGGGTAAAAGCCTTCATATAGCAGAAGATGGGCACCGGAGGGCCAACAGGGAGCCCACGAGATAGGGGGCGCGCCCAGTAGGGGGCGCGCCCCCCACCCTCGTGGCCAGGGTGTGGACCCCCTCTGGTACTTTCTTTGCTCAATAATTCTTATTAATTCCAAAAACGACTTCCGTGGAGTTTCAGGACTTTTGGAGTTGTGCAAAATAGGTTTCCAATATTTGCTCCTTTTCCAGACCAGAATCCCAGCTGCCGGCACTCTCCCTCTTCATGATAAACCTTGTAAAATAAGAGAGAATAGCCATAAGTATTGTGACATAACGTGTAATAACAGCCCATAATGCAATAAATATCGATATAAAAGTATGATGCAAAATGGACGTATCAACTCCCCAAGCTTAGACCTCACTTGTCCTCAAGCGGAGGCTGATATCGAAAAATACGTCCACATGTTTAGAGATAGAGGTGTCGATAAAAATAAAATACGGACATGAGGGCATCATGATCATTCTTATAACAGCAACATATATAGATATTGTCATCTGATTTTATGCTCAAGTAACAATCTATTCACAATGTCAAGTATGGTTCAGATACTTCATTGAGAACTAACAAACTATAATCTCAGTCACTGAAGCAATTGCAATTTATCATAACATCGGAAAGAGTGAAGAATAGAGCTTTTCAGCAAGTCCACATACTCAACTATCATATAGTCTTCTACAATTGCTAACACTCACGCAATAATTATGGTTATAGAGTTTTAATCGGACACTGAGAAAGATAGGGGATTATAATTTCGCCTCCCAACGTATTCACCTTTGAGTGATGTCAACAATAATAGTTCATGCTAACTTACATCCAATTGGATATATATATATATATATATATATATATATATATATATATATATATATATATATATATATATATGGGCTATTCTGTTACGCGTAACAGAATATTATTCTGTTATCCTTTTTAAACTGACGGTTTCAGGTGGTTGTACTGATGTTTTCGAAGAAGTTGAATTGATGCTTTCAGTTGTGTTTAATAGATCGTCTTCTTTAGTTCAAAAACTTTTTGTAATTTTTTTGTCGGAACGGGGCGTGTAATATATCGTTGGAAAGCTCTTGACAACCATATTTCAAGTATATTGAACGTTTTTGCAAAATCATTATGATTTAAGAGCAGTTTTGAAAAAACCATTTTTTTCAAAACCGAAAACGTGAATCGTATTTTGGACTCAATTTTCAAACGGTTTGTCGGAATTGAGCAAATAAGATGGCGTTGGAAAGTTGGTGAAAATCCGCATCTTCCATATATGTATTGTTTTTTCTAATTCTATATGATTTAAAAGTAATTTGAAAAACGGTGAAATTCTGGGCGAAACGTATTTTCGCAATTTTTTTGCAAACGGTTTGTCGGATTGACACAAATAATATGGCGTTGGAAAGCTATGGAAAATGCGCAACTTTTTTGTATTGAAATGTTTTTTCTAATTCCTTACGGTTTAAAAACAAATTCAAATACGGTCAAATTTGATTTTGAACGCGATTTTTTTAAAAGTTTGTCGAAATGCGGCAAATAATATACCGTTGGATAGCTATCGAAAAATGCGAAACTTAGTCATGCTGAATGTTTTCTCATATTTGCAGCCGTTGAAGAGTAATTTGGATTACGGTGACACCCATCATGGTGTATTTCCTTCAAAAAAACAGAGTACTCGTACTGATATATTTTGTGTGTTTATACTGAGATATTTCTCACAGTAGTTTTGAATGGTTCCAAAAAAAGTACTTGAAGGGATGTCTATATGATTTTGTACTGAGCGTGTTTCCACATACTAGACTTTACTTTGTATTTATTTAAAAAGTTTTCAATACGGCAAGACACATCTTGTTCTTTTCCTGTCTGATAAACAAAGTACTCGTACTGACATATGTGCGTGTTTGTACTGAGCTATTTTTCACAATCCGGAATGTTCAGGGGGTTGATCACTTGAACTTGTAGAAATGTAACTTTTAGGTTTAGTTCAAAATGTGTTTCGACGTGTCATTATCATCAAACTTGCATGGTTTATATACTTGAATTGGCTGAATTTTCTTCTCCAAGAAATGTTTTTGTGTTTTGTGATAGTAACCATTGATGCAACAATCCATACGGAATTTGATATACCCTTTGAACTGATTGTAAAATACATACTGAACTGTTGGACATATGTTAACGCATGAAAACAATTACATAATCATCCACAGGTTGTACATGTTGCAAACTATTATCAAATGCTAAGCTACAGTCTGTACACTTCTTCTGTTTTGAACTCAACATTTTTTTGACAACGATGTTCTGAACTTCTCTCATTTTATGACTTGTACTGACATACTTACTAAGCAGGATTTTCATGGGGTTTCTTTTTTTTTGCTTGAATTTTTACAATTTGAATTTCGGCCATTTCTTTTATTCCGAACGGACCACCGTTTTGAACTCGTACTGAGGTACTTACTACGCCCGAACTGGGGTGGCTGTCGCGTGTCTCGGCGAGGAAGAAGACGAATCTCGGGAGTGCGGCTGGATTCGGCCGGCGGCTGGGACGACGCGGGGCGGGGATGGCGGTGCGTGGCGGCGGAGGGAGGCTGGGACGGCGCGCGGCAGCCGCTGGAGGCGGGGACGGGCCACGGCAGCCGTCGACGGGGAGGTGCGCATGGTGGGAGCGGCGCCCGTCGGAGGGAAGGCGCGTGGGGAGGGGCCGGCGAGCCCGTCGGCGGTGAGGCGTGCGGACGGCCAGCCGGCGGCAGCGCATGTGTCGGAGGAACTATCCGTAACGGCACCGCGGGCTCCCTCGCTCTGGCTGCTGCCATTGCTTGCTCGCCCGCGACGGCTGCCTCCGGCGGTAGGAGGCGGGTTCGATTGGGGCCAGGTCAAGGAATTTCTCCTGTCGTCTGCGTGTCGCGCCCTTATAGGGACCGAGGGTAACAGAATAATATTCTATTACTGGTAACAAAATAGTCCAGCCCTATATACATATATATATATATGTATGTATATATGTATGTATGTATATATATATATATATATATATATATATATATATATATATATATATATATATATCAGGATCTTTCCAACACGAGGTGCTTGCCAAAGGATAAAATGAAAAAGGGAAAGGTGAAGATCACCTTGACTCTTGCATAAAGTAAAAGACATAAAGTTAAAGATAGGCCCTTCGCAGAGGGAAGCAGAGGTTGTCATATGCTTTTAGGGTTGGATGCACAAAATATTAATACAAAAGAAAGTCACTTTATATTGCCACTTGTGATATGAACCTTTATTATCCAGTCCGTCGCTTTTATTACTTCCATATAACACGATCGTATAAAGCTTATTTTCTCCGCACTAATAAGTTATACATATTTAGAGAGCAATTTTTTTGCTTGCAACATGACAACTTACTTGAAGGATCTTACTCAATCCATAGGTAGGTATGGTGGACTCTCATGGCAAAACTGGGTTTAAGGATATTTGGAAGCACAAGTAGTATCTCTACTTGGTGCAAGGAATTTGGCTAGCATGAGGGGGAAAGGCAAGCTCAACATGTTTGAATGATCCATGACAATATACTTTAACTGAGATGTGAGAAAACATAAACCATTATGTTGATTTCCTTGTCCAACATCAACTCTTTAGTATGTCATACTTAATGAGTGCTCACAATTATAAAAGATGTCCAAGATAGTATATTTATATGTGAAAACCTCTCTTTCTTTATTACTTCCTATTAATTGCAACGATGACCAAAACTATGTTTGTCAACTCTCAACAACTTTTAAGCCTCATACTCTCTATATGTGAAGTCATTACTATCCATAAGATCAATATGAACTCTTTTATACTTTTTATTCTTTCTATTTTCTCAAGATCATAACAAGATAGCAAAGCCCTTGACTCAACACTAATCTTTATTATATAGCTCACGAACTCGATTACATAGAGAGATCACAAAGCAAAACTCAAAACTAATTCATACCAAAACTTTATTCTACTAGACCAAGATATTACTAAAAGGATCGAACTAAGTAAAATGGTAAAGATAGGAGTGTGATGGTGCTACGATACCGGGGCACCTCCCCCAAGCTTGGCAGTTGCCAAGGGGAGTGCCGAACCCATGTGATTATGTCTCCTTCTTCAGAGTTGGTGTTGTGATCTTCTTGGCGATGATGCCCCTAAGGATACGATTCTCCTCCTCGAGCTTATTAACTTGTTGCTTGAGGTCCATATTTTCCTTGCGGAGCTTTCCCGTGACGGCGAAAGCTCCTTTTACCCAAGGATGCTGCATAGCTTCTAGAGAACAAGTGACACTCTTTTTCATATTTTCATAAGAAAGAAATTTAACATTAGAAGGGATGACCGAGTTTGGGATTGCTGAGCTCTGTATTGCCCCATCATGAATCCTGCTTGGAAGCGAGAGGTAACTTCTTGATCCTCCTCCATGGCATCTATCCTTTTCAAGTCGGCCTCCATCTCATCCTTTGTTGATGGCCCAAAGTGATAAGCATCGTTGTTTGCTCCTGGACCTAGTGTCGGGTGAGACACCCGACTCTCCCTGACTGACTCTTGAGAATACATCTTGCTCTAGATCTGTGACAGAAACAGCTCGAAACAAAAACAAAGGATTTTTGTGTGATACAGTGGTCAAAACTTCGGGAGATTATATAATGAAATTTTACCGGCCAAAAGAAGTAACGTGCAAGAAAACAGAGTCTGGGAGGCACACGAGGTGCCCACGAGACAGGGGGGCGCGCCCAGTAAGGGTGGGCGCGCCCTCCACCCTCCTAGAGGCCTCGTGTCCTTCCCGGATTACTTCTTGCTATCCAAAATTCTTAAATATTCCAAAACAGAGAAAAATTGCCATTAGAATTATTTTGGAGTCGGTTTACTTACCGTACCACATACCTATTCCTTTTTGGAGTCTGAAACATTCTGGAAATATCCCTTATGTATTCCTCCGGGGTTACGGTTTCAATAATATTAGTGTCGGCACACAAAAGTAAGGGCCCTGCTTTTGACTCCTTTACTTGTGCATGGGCAGACAGAGCCTCCCGCCACGGCCACGCTTAACATGGCAGGAAAGGGGAGCCAGAGGAAAGCCGAAGCCACAAGGACAATCGAAGCAACAACGAAGACCAAGGCCACAACGATCAGATAGGCGTAGCAGGTTCCCCCAGCAAGGACCCTTGCCGGGGCAGCCTCAGCAGCCCGGCAAGACCCTTGCCGGGGCGGCTCACCCACGCCAACCTAAGTGAGCCACCCTTGAGCCCACCAGCGCTCGACAAAAGTGTTGGGACAGGGCTCGGGAGGCACCTCCGTGGTGGCATGCAGATCTTTGTGAAGACATAAAATGCTCAAGATCAAAAGAGGATAGGAGGGCAACTATCCTCACCGAAGGAACCCATAAGACCCCCGGCAAGATCCTTGCCAGGGGAGCCAGCGCGCCACGGCAAGACCCTTGCCGGGCCACCCGGCAAGACCCTCGCCAAGCACACCGGCAGGGCCACCGCCAGGCCCGCACAAGCCAAGTCACCGCCACCGTTCGCATGCAGCTGCCGACCCAACCAGCTGGGCAGGCACCTACGTGGCAACATGCAAACCTTCGTGGAGGCTCCTGTTGGGGAACGTAGTAATTTCAAAAAAATTCCTACGCACACGCAAGATCATGGTGATGATATAGCAACGAGAGGGGAGAGTGTTCCTCCACGTACCCTCGTAGACCGTAAGTGGAAGCGTTAGCACAACGCGGTTGATGTAGTCGCACGTCTTCACGATCCAACCGATCCAAGCACCGAACGTACGGAGCCTCCGAGTTCAGCACACGTTCAGCTCGATGACGATCTCCGGCCCTCCGATCCAGCAAAGGCTCCGGAGATGAGTTTCGTCAGCACGACGGCATGGTGACGATGATGATGTTCTACCGGCGCAGGGCTTCGCCTAAACTCCGCTACGATATGACCGAGGTGGAATATGGTGGAAGGGGGCACCGCACACGGCTCAGGAACGATCCGTAGATCAACTTGTGTGTCTATGGGGGGCCCCCCGCCCCCGTATATAAAGGAGGGAGGGAGGAGGGGGCCGGCCTAAGGGGACGCGCGCCCTAGGAGGGGGAAACCTACTCCAAGTAGGTTTCCCCTCTCCTTTTCCTAATCCAAGAAGGAGGGGGAAGGAAGGAGTAGGAGAGGGGGAAGGCAAGGGGGGCGCCGCCCCCCCTTCCTTGTCCTACTCGGACTCAAGGGTAGGGGGCGCGCCACTTGCCCTGGCCGGCCCCTCTCTTTCTCCAATAGGGCCCATCAAGGCCCATTACTTCCTGGGGGGGTTCCGGTAACCCTCCGGTACTCCGGTTTTCTCCGAAAACTCCCGCAACCTTTCCGGTGTCCGAATATAGTTGTCCAATATATCAATCTTTATGTCTCGACCATTCTGAGACTCCTCGTCATGTCCGTGATCACATCCGGGACTCCGAACAAACTTCGGTACATCAAAACTTATAAATTCATAATAAAACTGTCATCGAAACGTTAAATGTGCGGACCCTACGGGTTCGAGAACTATGTAGACATGACCTAAAACAATTCTCGGTCAATAACCAATAGCGGGACCTGGATGCCCATATTGGTTCCTACATATTCTACGAAGATCTTTATCAGTCAAACCGCATAACAACATACTTTGTTCCCTTTGTCATCGGTATGTTACTTGCCCGAGATTTGATCGTCGGTATCCAATACCTAGTTCAATCTCGTTACCGGCAAGTCTCTTTACTCGTTCCGTAATACATCATCTCATAACTAACTCATTAGTTACATGCTTGCAAGGCTTAGGTGATGAGTATTACCGAGAGGGCCCAGAGATACCTCTCCGACAATCGGAGTGACAAATCCTAATCTTGAATTATGCCAACCCAACATGTACCTTCGGAAACACCTGTAGAGCACCTTTATAATCACCCAGTTACAGTGTGACGTTTGGTAGCACACAAAGTGTTCTTCCGGTAAACGGGAGTTGCACAATCTCATAGTTGTAGGAACTTTGTATAAGTCATGAAGAAAGCAATAGCAGTATACTAAACGATCAAGTGCTAGGCTAACGGAATGGGTCATGTCAATCACATCATTCTCCTAATGATGTGATCCCATTAATCAAATGACAACACATGTCTATGGTCAGGAAACATAACCATCTTTGATTAATGAGCTAGTCAAGTAGAGGCATACTATAGTGACTATGTGTTTGTCTATGTATTCACACATGTATCATGTTTCCGGTTAATACAATTCTAGCATGAATAATAAACATTTATTATGATGAGGAAATAAATAATAACTTTATTATTGCCTCTAGGGCATATTTCCTTCAGTCTCCCACTTGCACTAGAGTCAATAATCTAGATTACATAGTAATGATTCTAACACCCATGGAGTCTTGGTGCTGATCATGTTTTGCTCGTGAGAGAGGCTTAGTCAACGGGTCTGCAACATTCAGATCCGTATGTATCTTGCAAATCTCTGTGTCTCCCACTTGGACTTGGTCCCGAATGGAATTGAAGCGTCTCTTGATGTGCTTGGTCCTCTTGTGAAATCTGGATTCCTTTGCCAAGGCAATTGCACCAGTATTGTCACAGAAGATCTTCATTGGTCCCGATGCACTAGGTATGACACCTAGATCGGAAATGAACTCCTTCATCCAGACTCCTTCATTTGCTGCTTCAGAAGCAGCTATGTACTCCGCTTCATATGTAGATCCCGCCACTACGCTTTGTTTAGAACTGCACCCACTTACAGCTCCACCATTTAATAAAAACACGTATCCGGTTTGCGATTTAGAATCGTCTGGATCAGTGTCAAAGCTTGCATCGACGTAACCATTTACGACTAGCTCTTTGTCACCTCCATATACGAGAAACATATCCTTAGTCCTTTTCAGGTATTTCAGGATGTTCTTGACCGCTGTCCAGTGATCCACTCCTGGATTAATTTGGTACCTTCCTGCAAAACTTATTGCTAAGCATACGTCAGGTCTGGTACACAGCATTGCATACATGATAGAGCCTATGGCTGAAGCATAGGGAACATTTTTCATTTTCTCTCTATCTTCTGCTGTGGTCGGGCATTGAGTTTGACTCAACTTCACACCTTGTAGCATAGGCAAAAATCCTTTCTTTGCCTGATCCATTTTGAACTTTTTCAAAATTTTGTCAAGGTATGTGCTTTGTGAAAGTCCTATTAAGCATCTTGATCTATCTCTATAGATCTTGATGCCCAATATGTAAGCAGCTTCACCGAGGTCTTTCATTGAAAAACTTTTATTCAAGTATCCCTTTATGCTATCCAGAAATTCGATATCATTTCCAATTAATAATATGTCATCAACATATAAAACTAGAAATGCTACAGAGCTCCCACTCACTTTCTTGTAAATACAGGCTTCTCCAAAAGTCTGTATAAAACCATATGCTTTGATTACACTATCAAAGCGTTTATTCCAACTCCGAGATGCTTGCACCAGTCCATAAATGGAACGCTGGAGCTTGCACACTTTGTCAGCACCTTTTGGATCAACAAAACCTTCCGGCTGCATCATATACAACTCTTCTTCTAGAAATCCATTCAAGAATGCAGTCTTGACATCCATTTGCCAAATTTCATAATCATGAAATGCAGCAATAGCCAACATGATTCGGATAGACTTAAGCATCGCTACGGGTGAGAAAGTCTCATCGTAGTCAACCCCTTGAACTTGTCGAAAACCTTTCGCAACAAGTCGAGCTTTATAGACAGTAACATTACCATCAGCGTCAGTCTTCTTCTTAAAGATCCATTTATTCTCAATGGCTTGCCGATCATCGGGCAAGTCAACCAAAGTCCATACTTTGTTTTCATACATGGACCCCATCTCAGATTTCATGGCCTCTAGCCATTTTGCGGAATCTGGGCTCATCATCGCTTCCTCATAGTTCGTAGGTTCATCATGGTCAAGTAACATGACTTCCAGAATAGGATTACCGTACCACTCTGGTGCGGATCTTACTCTGGTAGACTTACGAGGTTCAGCAGAAACTTGATCTGAAGTTTCATGATCAATATCATTAGCTTCCTCACTAATTGGTGTAGTCGTCACAGGAACCGGTTCTTGTGATGAACTACCTTCCAATAAGGGAGTAGATACAGTTATCTCATCAAGTTCTACTTTCCTCCCACTCACTTCTTTCGAGAGAAACTCCTTCTCTAGAAAGGATCCATTCTTAGCAACGAATGTCTTGCCTTCGGATCTGTGATAGAAGGTGTACCCAACAGTCTCTTTTGGGTATCTTATGAAGACACATTTCTCCGATTTGGGTTCGAGCTTATCTGGTTGAAGTTTCTTCACATAAGCATCGCAGCCCCAAACTTTAATAAACGACAACTTTGGTTTCTTGCCAAACCACAGTTCATAAGGCATCGTCTCAACGGATTTAGATGGTGCCCTATTTAACGTGAATGCGGCCGTCTCTAAATCATAACCCTAAAACGATAGCGGTAAATCGGTAAGAGACATCATAGATCGCACCATATCAAGTAAAGTACGATTACAACGTTCGGACACACCATTTCGTTGTGGTGTTCCAGGTGGTGTGAGTTGCGGAACTATTCCGCATTGTTTCAAATGTAAACCAAACTCGTAACTCAATATTCTCCTCCACGATCAGATCGTAGAAACTTTATTTTCTTGTTACGATGATTTTCCACTTCACTCTGAAATTCTTTGAACTTTTTAAATGTTTCAGACTTGTGCTTCATTAAGTAGATATACCCATATCTGCTCAAATCATCTGTGAAGGTGAGAAAATAACGATATCTGCCACGAGCCTCAACATTCATCGGACCACATACATCTGTATGTATGATTTCCAACAAATCTGTTGCTCTCTCCATAGTTCTGGAGAACGGTGTTTTAGTCATCTTGCCCATGAGGCACGCTTCGCAAGTACCAAGTGATTCATAATCAAGTGATTCCAGAAGTCCATCAGTATGGAGTTTCTTCATGCGCTTTACACCGATATGACCTAAATGGCAGTGCCACAAATAAGTTGCACTATCATTATCAACTCTGCATCTTTTGGCTTCAACATTATGAATATGTGTATCACTACTATCGAGATTCAATAAAAATAGACCACTCTTCAAGGGTGCATGACCATAAAAGATATTACTCATATAAATAGAACAACCATTATTCTCTGATTTAAATGAATAACCGTCTCGCATTAAACAAGATCCAGATATAATGTTCATGCTCAACGCTGGCACCAAATAACAATTATTCAGGTCTAAAACTAATCCCGAAGGTAGATGTAGAGGTAGCATGCCGACCGCGATCACATCGACTTTGGAACCGTTTCCCACGCGCATCGTCACCTCGTCCTTGGCCAGTGCTCGCTTATTCCGTAGTCCCTGTTTCCAGTTGCAAATATTAGCAACAGAACCAGTATCAAATACCCTGGTGCTACTACGAGCTCTTGTTAGGTACACATCAATAACATGTATATCACATATACCTTTGCTCACTTTGCCATCCTTCTTATCCGCCAAATACTTGGGGCAGTTCCGCTTCCATTGTCCAGTCTGCTTGCAGTAGAAGCACTCAATTTCAGGCTTAGGTCCAGACTTGGGTTTCTTCTCTTGAGCAGCAACTTGCTTGCCGTTCTTCTTGAAGTTCCCCTTCTTTTTCCCTTTGCCCTTCTTCTTGAAACTAGTGGTCTTGTTGACCATCAACACTTGATGCTCCTTCTTGATTTCTACCTCCGCGGCTTTCAGCATCGCGAAGAGCTCGGGAATAGTCTTGTTCATCCCTTGCATATTATAGTTCATCACGAAGCTCTTGTAGCTTGGTGGCAGTGATTGGAGAATTCTATTAATGACACTATCATCAGGAAGATTAACTCCCAGTTGAATCAAGTGATTATTATACCCAGACATTCTGAGTATGTGTTCACTGACAGAACTATTCTCCTCCATCTTGCAGCTATAGAACTTATTGGAGACTTCATATCTCTCAATTCGGGCATTTGCTTGAAATATTAGCTTCAACTCCTGGAACATCTCATATGCTCCATGACGTTCAAAACGTCGTTGAAGACCCGGTTCCAAGCCGTAAAGCATGGCACACTGAACTATAGAGTAGTCATCAGCTTTGCTCTGCCAGACGTTCTTAACGTCGTCAGTTGCATCAGCAGCAGGCCTGGCACCCAGCGGTGCTTCCAGGACGTAACTCTTCTGTGCAGCAATGAGGATAATCCTCAGGTTACGGACCCAGTCCGTGTAATTGCTACCATCATCTTTCAACTTTGCTTTCTCAAGGAACGCATTAAAATTCAACGGAACAACAGCACGAGCCATCTATCTACAAACAAACATAGAGAAGCAAGATACTATTAGGTACTAAGTTCATGATAAATGAAAGTTCAATTAATCATATTACTTAAGAACTCCCACTTAGACAGACATCTCTCTAGTCATCTAAGTGATCACGTGATCCATATCAACTAAACCATAACCGATCATCACATGAGATGGAGTAGTTTTCAATGGTGAACATCACTATGTTGATCATATCTACTATATGATTCACGCTCGACCTTTCGGTCTCTGTGTTCCAAGGCCATATCTGCATATGCTAGGCTCGTCAAGTTTAACTTGAGTATTCTGCGTGTGCAAAACTGGCTTGCACCCGTTGTAGATGGACGTAGAGCTTATCACACCCGATCATCACGTGGTGTCTCGGCACGACGAACTTTGGCAACGGTGCATACTCAGGGAGAACACTTCTTGATAATTTTAGTGAGAGATCATCTTAAAATGCTACCGTCAATCAAAGCAAGATAAGATGCATAAAGGATAAACATCACATGCAATCAATATAAGTGATATGATATGGCCATCATCATCTTGTGCTTGTGATCTCCATCTTCGAAGCACCGTCATGATCACCATCGTCACCGACGCGACACCTTGATCTCCATTGTAGCATCGTTGTCGTTACGCCAACTATTGCTTCTACGACTATCGCTACCGCTTAGTGATAAAGTAAAGCAATTACAGGGCGTTTGCATTTCATACAATAAAGCGACAACCATATGGCTCCTGCCAGTTGCTGATAACTTCGGTTACAAAACATGATCATATCATACAATAAAATATAGCATCACGTCTTGACCATATCACATCACAACATGCCCTGCAAAAACAAGTTAGACATCCTCTACTTTGTTGTTGCAAATTTTACGTGGCTGCTACGGGCTTAGCAAGAACCGTTCTCACCTACGCATCAAAACCACAACGATAGTTTGTCAAATAGACTCCGTTTTAACCTTCGCAAGGACCGGGCGTAGCCACACTCGGTTCAACTAAAGTGAGAGAGACAGACACCCACCAGCCACCTTTAAGCACGAGTGCTCGTAACGGTGAAACCAGTCTCGCGTAAGCGTACGCGTAATGTCGGTCCGGGCCGCTTCATCTCACAATACCGCTGAACCAAAGTATGACATGCTGGAAGGCAGTATGACTTATATCGTCCACAACTCACTTGTGTTCTACTCGTGCATATAACATCAACGCATAAAACCTGGCTCTGATACCACTGTTGGGGAACGTAGTAATTTCAAAAAATTCCTACGCACACGCAAGATCATGGTGATGATATAGCAACGAGAGGGGAGAGTGTTCGTCCACGTACCCTCATAGACCGTAAGCGGAAGCGTTAGCACGACGCGGTTGATGTAGTCGTACGTCTTCACGATCCAACCAATCCAAGCACCAAACGTACGGAGCCTCCGAGTTCAGAACATGTTCAGCTCGATGACGATCTCCGGCCCTTCGATCCAGCAAAGGCTCCGGAGATGAGTTTCGTCAGCACGACGGCGTGGTGACGATGATGATGTTCTACCGGCGCAGGGCTTCGCCTAAACTCCGCGACGATATGACCGAGGTGGAATATGGTGGAAGGGGGCACCGCACACGGCTAAGGAACGATCTGTAGATCAACTTGTGTGTCTATGGGGTGCCCCCCGCCCCCGTATATAAAGGAGGGAGGGAGGAGGGGGCCGGCCTAAGGGGAGGCGTGCCCTAGGAGGGGGAAACCTACTCCAAGTAGGTTGCCCCTCTCCTTTTCCTAATCCAAGAAGGAGGGGGAAGGAAGGAGTAGGAGAGGGGGAAGCCAAGGGGGGCGCCGCCCCCCCTTCCTTGTCCTATTCAGACTCAAGGGGAGGGGGCGCGCCACTTGCCCTGGCCGGCCCCTCTCTTTCTCCAATAGGGCCCATCAAGGCCCATTACTTCCCGGGGGGTTCCGGCAACCCTCCAGTACTCCGGTTTTCTCCGAAAACTCCCGGAACCTTTCCGGTGTCCGAATATAGTCGTCCAATATATCAATCTTTATGTCTCGACCATTCCGAGACTCCTCGTCATGTCCGTGATCACATCCGGGACTCCGAACTAACTTCGGTACATCAAAACTTATAAACTCATAATAAAACTGACATCGAAACGTTAAGCGTGCGGACCCTACGGGTTCGAGAACTATGTAGACATGACCTAAAACCATTCTCGGTCAAACCGCATAACAACATACTTTGTTCCCTTTGTCATCGGTATGTTACTTGCCCGAGATTTGATCGTCGGTATCCAATACCTAGTTCAATCTCGTTACCGGCAAGTCTCTTTACTCGTTCCATAATATGTCATCTCATAACTAACTCATTAGTTACATGCTTGCAAGGCTTAGGTGATGAGTATTACCGAGAGGGCCCAGAGATACCTCTCCGACAATCGGAGTGACAAATCCTAATCTCGAATTATGCCAACCCAACATGTACCTTCGGAAACACCTGTAGAGCACCTTTATAATCACCCAGTTACGTTGTGACGTTTGGTAGCACACAAAGTGTTCTTCCGGTAAACGGGAGTTGCACAATCTCATAGTTGTAGGAACTTTGTATAAGTCATGAAGAAAGCAATAGCAGTATACTAAACGATCAAGTGCTAGGCTAACGGAATGGGTCATGTCAATCACATCATTCTCCTAATGATGTGATCCCATTAATCAAATGACAACACATGTCTATGGTCAGGAAACATAACCATCTTTGATTAATGAGCTAGTCAAGTAGAGGCATACTATAGTGACTATGTGTTTGTCTATGTATTCACACATGTATCATGTTTCCGGTTAATACAATTCTAGCATGAATAATAAACATTTATCATGATATGAGGAAATAAATAATAACTTTATTATTGCCTCTAGGGCATATTTCCTTCAGCTCCACCACCACGCCACCTCAGCTGCCTGCCTGCCTACATGGCACCACATGCATCGCTGGCCAGGGGCGCGTGTCGGAGCGAGGAGGAGCGGCGACGGACGGGACGGGCCTCGCCCCCGTCCCCGATAAAGCTAAGGGACACCTAAGCCTCGCATTAAATGCGTCTTGTCCTGTAACACTAGCGATAAACTCGCAATACTGTAGCACTTTCCACCTCCTGTGTGCCACTATGGCAACCCCTTTCCCCTATAAAAGGAGGCCCATGGCACACAGAGGAGGGATTCGGCTCTTTTGAACCCCACGACACCCAGAGCTAGTTCAAGAGCTCAAGAACACTCAGTACATCCACCAAAGCAGGATCGTAGGGTATGCATCTTTGCAGCCTGAACCTGGGTAAATCCTCCTGTGTCGTCTGCTAGTCCTTCTCTCCTCATGATCCCCGCGCCCCGCAACCGTAGAAGAGATTCCAGTGATCCCATAGGTGTCGTTTCCCACCCATCTTTAGCGCGCCAGGTAGGGGGTTGCGCAATTGTGAGGATCTTGCCTAGCAGTCGACCTAACGGTTCTCCATCGCCACGGCTCCTGCGGGGAAGGCAACACTGCCCGTCGGCACGAAGGACGCCGAGGCGGCGATGAGAGAGCTAAGTCATGCTGAATTTTGAGTTTGTCTCCTTAAATATAAGGTTATTATCCTCGACGGTTCAGCCTTTGTATGGAGAGCCTGTACGCAGAGGGGCCCTCCTGCGATCGGCAACGCCCTTGTTCTGTTTCGAGTCCACTCAACAGCCCAAGCGGCCGTGTCGGGAGCGGCAGGGTAGCCTTTCGCCATCGACAAAGCTTTCGGTTCTGACTCGAGTCAAGCTCGACAGATCGAGCGGCCGCACCGAGGGCGGTAAGGTGCTTTGCCTGGCAACAAGCACACCCGGTAGGCTAATGAGGATCCGTCCTCGAGGCGCCGCCCTGGATTTACGTGCCGGCAAGCTTACCCAGTTGACGTAGGGTGAACATACAATGGAAAGTCGAATAGGAAAATAACATGCATAGTTTCAGGGACATCACAGAGTTATTACACAAATTGCCGCCATAGTTCTAACTAAAGATAGTATTGTCTTGGTCATGAACCTGCAACGGCGACTGAGAATGGGATGCCTAGTCCCGGCACTGGCCTTCCACCCTCTTGATCTTGTCGATGTGGCTGAGAATGGGTTGGATACGCTCATTGAGCGCCGCGATGTCGGTGCCCTTCGGCAAGCTCTTCAGCACAGCTCCAAAGTCGAGGTCTGGGTGCCAGTGCGCGATCTTGGTGAGCACCCTGGTCATAGTCCCCCGGTAGAGTATCTGGGATTCCTCAGCTAGGGAGGCCACCCGGTTGGAGTGAATCCGCTTCAAGGCGCCGACAACCTTCTCGAAGTAGATGGTCAGGTTGGCATTGGGGCTCAGGCTCGCTTCAGGGGCATACCCCATCTCCGGCAACCCCATGATGGCCAGCTGATCGGCGGCCGAGTTTGCACCGGCGGCAAGGCGCCCGAGCCAGCATTTCTCGCCCGCCTTGTAGTCCTTGAGGTTGGTGGTCTCGTTCCTCAGGAGCTGCTTCTCTGTCTCCAGCTCCTTGGTCAGGAGCCCCTCCCGGGTCAAGGCCCCCAACAGCGTCTCCTCGAGCTCTCCCAGCTTCAGCTTGAGATCTTTGACGGAGGCATTGGCCTCGGAGAGCTCTCCAAACTTGCTAATGAGCTCGCCCTGCGCCACCGTTGTCGGATTTCGGGTTCTGGCAGACCCTTGAGGTTCGAACTCTGGGGTGCGCACGAAGATCTTTCCCCTACCAGCTCACGTTTCGAAGCCTTGCAAGGAATCTAGGCTAGAAAGAAGAACACACAAGGGACACGAGATTTATACTGGTTCAGGCCACCATTGTGGTGTAATACCCTACTCGAGTGTGTTGTGTGGTGGATTACCTCAGGGGCTAATGATGAACAATACAAAGGGAGAACAGCCTCGTGAGGGGCTATTCTTGAGCTGGTGCGATGAACTGCTTGGGTGAGTTCAGTCGCCTCTCTCTAGTCTACGCGCAATCTCGATCCTCTATTGATCGATCTCTCAAACGATCCCCCTTGCCCTGTGGTGGCTAGCTCTATTTATAGAGGGAGGCCCTGGGCCTCTTCCCAAATAATGAGCGGGAAGGGCGCCAACAATTGGCCATTTTGAAGGGGAACATCTAGTACACTTATCCTGACTAAAGTTGGTCTTCGACTGCCAAAGGCTTTGGCAGTAATGTCGCTTTGGGCTCCACAATGACTTCCGTCCTGCCGCTCTGCTGGTCTTGGTCTTGTTGCACCGAAATGGTAACCTTTGCCTGATTCCTTGGCCTGTGCTTGCCCCCTTTGCACCAAAGGGGAAACAAGGACACTGCGTAGGCCGGCGCCCGCCTGGCGCCCGCCTCGTCTCGATGATCATGGCTTGTGTCACGGGCTCCTCGCGAGGTGCCCTGCCTTGATCTCTCCGCCTCCTCGCGAGCCTGCCTGACGAGGCTGCTCCTGACGAAGCTTCCTGTCGTCCGCCCCGCGAGGCTTGGCCCCTCGCGATGGTCTTGAGCTTGAGCTGATGAAGCTGGGTTGTGCTGGGCCTTCGCATGAGCCACGCCGCAGGCCGCAGGCACGCAAGTCTGGGGACCCCCGTTCCCAAAACACCGACAGTAGCCCCCGGGCCTAAGGCGCGCTCAGACTTGGTTTAGCAGAGAAGCGAAGGGGCAAGTGCGAAGCGCCGCGGGCCCCAATAGCCTGTGGCCTTGGGCGCCGCATGGCGATTGATTGGACGTGGGCGTCCCCGCTTCCCCACGACTCCTCGGCAACCGTCCATCTGACAAAAAGAGGCGCCCGGGCAAGACTTACTTGCTCCGTTCTAGTTCGCCTTGCTCCAGATCCACTTTCTCGCCCTTCTCCTTCTTGCTCCCGAAATCCTCCAGATCTTTCTCAATCCCTTCCATCCAGCAAGCCATGGCGCCTCGCAAGATCCCGGCTGAGGCCTCGTACTCGCCGGCTCTGGATCCCCCGAACGTGTCGGAGAAGAGTCTCGCCCTCACGCGCCTGACGACGGTGGCGCGAACGTGGGGGCGAATGTGCTCAAGGCCGGCTTCTGCCAGCCTGATGGCAATGGGAGCACCTTCTACCCGCTCTTTGTGAGCGCCATCATCGCCGGTCTGGTGCCTCCTTTTTCCGAGGTCTTCCTCGCTGTTCTTCGCAAATACAACTTGCAAGCTCTGCACCTCCACCCCAACTCTGTTCTTCTCCTGGCGATTTTCGCCTACTATGGGGAGGCTCACGTCGGAGTGAGGCCCTCAGTGGCCTTGCTGCATCACTACTTCTCCCTCCGAGTTTCTGGTGCCCACATCACCGCGTGTGCGAGCTTTATCGCATACTCCAACTCCAATGCCATCTCGAAGCCCGGGAAGAGGATCGACGGCTACCGGAGCAAGTGGATCATGGTGGATGTTGGGCGCATCCACCCTCGACTGGTGCTGCCTACGGGGCCGCCCAAGACTGTTGACGCATGGTCCCGCGTGGAGCTTGTCGACCGCCGCACGAAGGTGGTGCTAAAGAGGATGAACGCGGACCTGAGACCAGGCAACTTGGGGGCGGTGAAGCTGACCGGGGCTACACTCCTGAGGGAATTCCTGGAGCATCAGGTGGCTCCACTCCGGGAGCACTCGCTCCCATTGTGGAGGCTTGGGGAAGCAGATGTTGCCCTTCGCCTAAGCTCTGAGGCCCTGGCCGGCGAAGATCTGGTCGCGGCTCTCCACTCCTTGGTTGGGGGAGACGTGGCGAGCCCGGAGGGCGCTCCCGTCCCCCTCTTCCTTCGCCACGACTAGGAACAGGTGGTGAACGCCATGCCCACCTTCAACGGTGAGGGGCTAGTGCCCGTAGAAGCTCCCGAGGACCTGGCGGCGCTGGCAACGGTGAACATGTCCTCCGACTACTCCAGCGGGAGTGAGCAGGAAGAAGAGGAGGAGGAAGAAGAGCCTGACTCTGAGGCGACCGATGAGGAGTCGGGGGAGGCCTTCCCTCGGCGCAGGTCCCGTGCCCTCCGCTCCATGCCGGATGACGACGAGGCCGGCGCCAGGCGAGGCAGGGAGGACTCTCCCTTGGTCCCGAAGAAGGGCAAGAGGGGGCTGGTTCTCCCAGGGCCTGCTCTGGTCCCGAGGCGGTCTGAGGCCAGCTCCGGCCCTCCTGAAGCACCTTCTGCTCTCGGCCTCCCAAGGCTGACCCCAGCTGCAGGCTCTCGGGCTTCAAGTTTGGCCGGAGGCTGCTTGAGTCCTTGAACGATGACCAGTAAGTGCTCGATTTGTGTTTTTCTTTGTTTCTGTCGCCAAGACTTGACGTCTGCATCCTTTTGGCCAGGCCGGCGCCTGCAGCAAAAAGGTTGAAAGGGTCCTCGGCGACCCTGTTTGGGGCGAGTTCATCTGCCGGGGTAGCGCCTTCATCTGCGGGGAAAGGAGGCGGCAAGGCTCGCGCCTGCCCTGCCCGATCGTCCTCGCGAGGCCAGCAGGGATGCTCCGGCGAGGAGTCAGCCCCCGTGGCCCCGCTGACTCTGGAGGTGCCTGCGCTTGATGCTGTCGCCGGGGTGGCCAAGACCCAGGGGGTTCCTTCCTCCCAAGCCGTGATCACGCTGCCGTCCTCTCCGCCTATTCCACCGGCTCCCGTTTCTTCCGACTCCTCCACCGTCCTGGACCAGGCTGCCAACGAACTGAGCCGATTGCGGGAGGATCTTCGGAGCACGGACCCCTGCCTGATGGCCGAGCGTTTGGAGCTAGCCTCTGGTTGGGCCCGCTCCACTGCCTCCGTCCGAGCGGCGCTGAGCCAGGCCGTGTCTGCCTCCGATGAGGAGAAGCAAGCTGCTTCCCAGGCCAAGGCCACTCGTGACGCTGCCTTGGGTGACGCTGCGGATGCCCTGGGCCGCTGCAAGGCGCTAGAGGTCGAGCTGCAAGGCCTGCGTGACGAGCTCGCCAAGGAGGTCTGCGGCCACCAGGAGAAGGAGAAGGAGATGAAGGCTCGGGAGGCCGCCGTCAGGGACTGGGACGCAGCGCTTGATGACTGTCGTGGCTGGTTGGAGACGCTGGAGCAGACGCTGAAGGCGGAGAGGACAGAGCTAGATGGCAAGGCGAAGGTCCTGGCCGAGGATCGAGTGGCCTTCGCGAAGCTGGAGGAGAAAGCTCGCGTCGCGCTGAAGATGCTTTATGAGGGCGGCTTAGAGAAGCCGTTGGCTGGTGCAGAGGACGGCCCCGCCGAGCTGCTTCCCTTCCTGGTCCATGCACTCGAAGATGTCGCAGACGGCCTTGCTCCTACGGCCGAGGCCGAGGCGCGTGCCCTGTCTTCTGCAGCACTGACGCGTGTCCTCAGCCACGTTTACCTTCACGACCCCAACGTCGCCTCGACAGGATGCTGGAACCTGTGAGCGGCGACCTTGCCGCAGCTACTGCTGAGGCCGTGAAAGGCCGAGCCGAGGCTTTGCTAGGGAGGTTCCGCGCCTTCAGCACCTTGCCCGGGCGCGATGTCGCCAGCTCCGCGGCCTCAGGAGGTGGAGCCGCCCAGCGTGACTCCACCACAGGTGGTGGCGCTTTTCACTGGAAAGTGATCCCTTCACAGCTTCTGTCCTGTTTTTACTCCTGCAACATGCACCATGCCTCGTGGAGGCATTTAAACTTGTGTTTGGCATTGTGAACAATCTATGGCTTGTAATATTTGCTTTTGAATTCCCTAGAATTTGCATTTTTCCCTCCTATTTGCTTGTGTTCTATGTCGGCAGGGCCCGACCCCGCGCATACCTCAGCCGCTGTTAGCCCCGACCGGAAACCAGGACGGGACTAAAGAGTGAGGGGCTACGTGGCAAGTTAGGCTCCTGAGTCGTGATGCTCAGGAGTCCCCCTTGACGCTCAAACAACAAGTAGGGAAGGGAGGCATAGGAGTGGATTTGTCGTTCTACGTCGGCAGGGCCCGGCCCCGCGCATACCTCAGCCGCCGTTAGCCCCGACCGGAAACCAGGACGGGACTAAGGAGTGAGGGGCTACGTGACCAGTTAGGCTCCTGAGTCGCGATGCTTAGGAGTCCCCCTTGACGTTCAAACGAGTTTTCATACCTCGGCTCCGCTCGGGGAGGGGCGCACGACGACCAGGTCCGAGGGACCTGGCTGCGTGGCATGCACTCGGGTGTGGCCTGGGCGCAGCCCCCATGTGCAGCCCCCTCGCGCGGCACTCCCAAGGGGAGGCGTTGCGATGGTGCCATGCCCTCAGTTGTTTATCAGTAGTGTGGAGCATAGTGCTTCCGTAAGTGTACGGGCATAGCCGCTCCTCGGCAGTGTCGTTAGCCAACGCAGAGCATGGTGCTTCCACTCGTGCGTGGGAGGGATCTCCCCTCCGGGAGGAGCCCCCGGGGCGTGTACAGCCCCGCCCTAACACGTGGCTGGCACAGTAGGGCTAGGAGAGGTGTATCTGGGCACCCGTGAGTCAGCGCGGGACTCACGAGGCCCTACCTCGAGGCGGGTTGCGCCTGGCTCTGGGCCTTTATCAATGGTATGTTCCTGCAAGGTGGTTAGAATGCAAATGCTCTACGTCCTCAGGTCCCGGCCCTCGAGCAGGCTCAGCCGCCGCTGGAATGACAGGTCGCGATGCTGTGGGTCAAGGCCAGGGGGTGAGGGCTGGAGAGCCAGTAAGAGCCCATGAGTCGTGATGCTCAGGCACCCTCCTTTTAACGTGCAAGCATTTTGCATGAGGGTGGAGAGACCCGTGATAGGCAGTAGAAGATAATCATGGGGAATAGGTTAACCATGGAAGAGCAAATCTATTTAGATAGATGCAGAAAAAGCAAACGCCACTGGGTCAGGCCCGAGCAGCTTGGGGATAACGCAGCTCGAGGGGCGCCCCCAACAAGGTAAGCAAAGAACATGAGCAAAACGGATACATGCCGCAAGGACGGACCCACGCGACCTAGGAATGATGCAGTCCTGTGGGCGCTCCCAGCTGAAAGTGGAACTTGAAAGATGTCACCTGACACGGTTGAAGATGAAGGGATGCTGAAGTAGCGGACGACGCGTGGTGAGGAGGCCGATCCTCACGAGCTCCCAGGACCCGGAGCCTCGGGAGGCTCCGAGGGAACGGGTGGATCTTCGAGGACCATCTCCATCTTCGCCAGGACCGCGCGATGCCTGACCTCCCGAGCCTCTAGAATGCTCCTCAGCAGGCGCTGATGAGCGGCGACCACGTTCGGCAGGCCGAAAGGCATGCGAATGTAGCTGTGAGGTGGACCCTCACAACGCCCCACGTGTGAAGGCCAGAGGCGCTCCTGAGACGCAGCTCGGTTGAGCCCTGGCACATCGATGCAGACGCGCAGCCCGCCATCCTCGCCTGGATGGGGGGCTGCGGCGGGTAGGCGGTGGCTACCGCGCATGACTCTTGACTCCTATAGCTCTTGAGTGTTTCTCTTGATGAACTCCTGAGGGTTTGGCCCTCCTTGCCTCATACCTTCCTGAGGGAAACGCGCCTTGAAGCACGCCTCCAAGTGGTGCCCGAGCGCCTCCCTCGTGACCTTGGCAAAGTCGGTGGCTCTCCAAGAAAGAGCCCTCGAGCCCTGCCCGAGGAGGGCGCCGGGCGCGCCTTCCTATGCGACAGAGGGTGCGTGCCTGATGCAACGCCTCCGGAGGTGCCTACCTCGTGAGGGTTTGGCCCAGGTGAAGCCTTCTTCTTCTTAGGGACCACCTCAGGAAGTCTTCCGCTCCTGTGATCTGGGTCTTCGATTGCCGCGGCTTGGAAGGCACGCTCAAGAGAACACACTGCATCCCTTTCCTCATAGTGTACTATGATGACTCCACCGCTTCCTGGCATCTTAAGGACATTATAGCCGTGGTGAGTCACTACCATGAACTTGGCTAGGGCTGGGTACCCGAGGATGGCATTGTATGGAAGCGAATGTGGGCGACATCGAAGTCAATGAGCTCAGTGCGGTAGTTGTTGTGCTGCCCAAAGGTAACTGGAAGGCGAACCTGATCATATGTGACTCCTGAGAAAGGCTTGGTCGGCTGAAGCTGATCATATGGCACTTGGAGATTGTTGAATGTCTCGACGGACAGGACGTTGAGTCCTGCTCCGCCATCCATGAGGGTCCTGGTGACTTGCACATTGCTGATGACTGGGGAACAAAGCATCGGGAGGACTCCGGCCGTTGCTGCGCACTTGAGCTGATCCGCTGAGCTGAACGTGATAGCGCACGCAGACCACCTGAGAGGACGCGTGGCCTCAAGCTTGGGGAGGACTGCATTCACCTCGCGAGCAAACTGCTTGAAGATGCGTTGTGAGGCTGGGGCCTGGGCGCCGGCTAGAAGCCCCCAGCCCCCTCGTCCTGATGCTGGTCTTCATTCCTCCTTGGCGGTGGTGGCAGAGGAGGGAGGCCTGCGTTGTCGTGCGGGCGGTCCTCACGAGGCTGATCCTGCCAACCTCCCTCGCGAGGCTGGTCCTGCCAGCGGTCCTCGCGAGGTCAGTCACGCCACCCTTGGCGAGGGCCATGGTCTTCCCATCGTCCTCTACCTCTTCCTCCTCCTCGGCCATAGCCCCGATCGTTGCACTCGGGGCGTCAGCCAATACGCCCATCTCGTACGGCCCTATGCTCTTGGCATTCGTTGGTGTTGTGGGTGTGGAGGTCGTGGTACACGCAGTACCAGCTACCCTTGGATGACTCAGGCTAATCCCTGCCATGCTTGGTGTCTGGCTCTGCTGCGAGCACGGCATCTCCCTTACGCTTCACGTCCTTGACCTTGGGCTTCTTCTCTTCTGGATCGGCAGCCGGCAGCTCGAGGAGGGAGAGGCGCCCTTCCTTAGCCCTGGCGCACTTGGTCGCCAAGTTGAACAGCTCTAGGGATGTGCATATGTCTTCATGGATTGCTACCTCCACTTTCATCTTGATGTCATGCACGCCATCAGAGAAGGCTGAGATGATGGCTTCCTCAGTCACCCTGGGGATCTTGAGGCGAGCGTTGTTGAAGCGCTGGATGTACTTCTGCAGGGTCTCTCCTGGCTGTTGCTTGATGCGTCGCAGGTCACTCATGGCCGGGCGCCGGTCGCGAGTGCCTTGGAAGTTGGTGATGAAGCGAGTGCGCATCTCATCCCAGGAGGAGATCGTGCCAGGAGCCAGGTACAGGAGCCAGGTGTGCCCTTAAGATCATCCAGAGTATATCCAATAGCAGCACGGTGCTTCTTCAGAGTTTTCAATAATCTTTCCTCTTCTTGCTCTGAAAGGTTAGCACTAATAATAACAGGATATATCTTCTTTTCATCAAGATAAGCATATTTAAGATTATTAGGTAAAGGTTTGAGCTCAAACACAGGATCACCCTTGGGTGGAGGGGGATCCCCTAGGATTTCAACAGGCAAGTTGTGTTTCAGAATAGGACCCGGTTGAAGGAATACTTCATCTATTTCCCTTCTTTCATTCATAAACATATCATTTTCATGGTCTAACAAATATTGTTCTAATGGATCAGTAGGAGGCACGGCAATAGAAGCAAGACCAATAATTTCATCGTTACTAGGCAATTCTTTATCATGGGGTTGTCTACGAAATTTAGCAAAATTAAACTCATGAGACATATCTCCTAAGCCAATCGTAACAACATCGTTTTTGCAATCAACCCTAGAGTTAACAGTATTCAAGAAGGGTCTGCCAAATATAATGGGACAAAAGTCATCTTGTGGGGAACCAAGAACAAGAAAATCAGCATGATATTTAACTTTCCCACACAAGACTTCAACATCTCTAACAATCCCAAATGGTGTAATAGTATCTCTATTGGCAAGCTTTGTTGTAACATCAATATCTTCTAACTCAGTGGGTGCGATATCATGCATAATTTCTTTATATAGGGAAATAGGTATTGCACTAGAACTAGCACCCATATCACATAAGCCATGATAACAATGATCTCCTATTTTAACAGAAATAACAGGCATGCCTACAACAGGTCTATGTATCTTAGCATGCATCAGGTTTAGGAATATTAGCAGCCTGTTCACAGAAGTAAATAACATGCCCATCTATATTATCAGCCAAGAGATCTTTAACCATAGCAATACTAGGTTCAACTTTGATTTGCTCAGGAGGTGTATAAGTTCTAGTATTACTCTTATGAACAACTGTTGAAGCTTTAGCATGATCCTTTATCCTAACAGCGAAAGGTGGTTTCTCAACATAAGTAGTAGGAACAATAGGATCATTATAAGTGATAGTCTTTTCTTCAACTGTAATAGGTGCAACTACTTTTACTTCAGTGGGAGGATTATATTTAAACCACTTCTCCTTAGGGAGGTCAACGTGAATAGCAAAAGATTCATAGAAAGAAGCTACTATCTCAGAGTCAAGTCCATATTAAGCGCTAAAGCCACGAAAAGCATCGGTATCCATAAAAGATTTAACACAATCAAACTTCGGTGTCATACCTGACTCCTTACCATCGTCGGAATCCCAATCTTCAGAGTTGCATTTAATTCTTTCCAATAAGTACCACTTGAATTCAATAGTCTTTAGCATATAAGAACCAGCATAGGAAGTATCGAGCATGGTGCGATCATTGAGAGAAAGCCGAGCATAAATTTTTTGAATAATCATATCTCTTGAGTGCTCATGATTGGGGCATGAATATAACATTGACCTAAGCCTCCCCCAAGCTTGAGCGATACTTTCTCCTTTGCGAGGCCAAAAATTATATATATAATTACGATCACGATGAACAAGATGCATAGGATAGAACTTCTGGTGAAATTCCAATTTCAATCGTTTATAGTTCCAAGATCCCATATCACCACATAGCCTATACCATGTCAATGCGTCTCCCTTCAAAGATAAAGGAAAGACCTTCCTCTTAACAACATCATCAGGAATACCTGCAAGCTTAAATAATCCACAAACTTCATCCACAAAGATAAGGTGTAAATCGGGATGCAATGTTCCATCTCCTACAAAGGGATTAGCTAGCAGTTTCTATATCATACCCGAAGGAATCTCAAAGTAAACATTTTTCAGTAGGTTCAGTAGGTTGAGGAGCAACTCTTTGCTCTACTGGTTGGGGCGAAGATGCCCCGAACAAGCCCCTCAAAGGATTAGTTTCCATAGTAACAAGTGACAGAAAATTTCAGCACACTATATAAATGTTTCCTTACCAAGTTCCACTCACCAAAGGCGCTTCAGTCCCCGGCAACGGCGCTAGAAAAGAGTCTTTATGACCCACAAGTATAGGGGATCTATCGTAGTCCTTTCGATAAGTAAGAGTGTCGAACCCAACGAGGAGCAGAAGGAAATGACAAGCGGTTTTCAGTAAGGTATTCTCTGCAAGCACTGAAATTGTAGGTAACAGATAGTTTTGTGATAGGATAATTTGTAACAGGTAACAAGCAATGAAAGTAAATAAGGTGCAGAAAGGTGGACCAATCCTTTTTGTAGCAAAGGACAAGCCTGGACAATTTCTTATAATGACAAAAGCGCTCCCGAGGACACATGGGAATTATCGTCAAGCTAGTTTTCATCACGCTCATATGATTCGCGTTCGGTACTTTGATAATTTGATATGTGGGTGGACCGGTGCTTGGGTACTACCCTTTCTTGGACAAGCATCCCACTTATGATTAACCCCTATTGCAAGCATCCGCAACTACAAAAGAAGTATTAAGGTAAACCTAACCATAGCATGAAACTAGTGGATCCAAATCATCCCCTTACGAAGCAACGCATAAACTAGGGTTTAAGCTTCTGTCACTCTAGCAACCCATCATCTACTTATTACTTCCCAAGGCCTTCCTCTAGGCCCAAATAATGGTGAAGTATCATGTAGTCGACGTTCACATAACACCACTAGAGGAGAGACAACATACATCTCATCAAAATATCGAACGAATACCAAATTCACATGACTACTAATAGCAAGACTTCACCCATGTTCTCAGGAACAAACGTAACTACTCACAAAATATATTCAAGTTCATGATCAGAGATAATATGCATTAAGGATCTGAACATATGATCTTCCACCAAGTAAACCAATTAGCATCAACTACATGGAGTAATCAACACTACTAGCAACCCACAGGTACCAATTTGTGGTTTTGATACAAGATTGGATACAAGAGATGAACTAGGGTTTTGAGAGGAGATGGTGCTGGTGAAGATGTTGATGGAGATTGACCCCCTCCCAATGAGAGGGTCGTTGGTGATGACGATGGTGATGATTTCCCCCTCCCGGTGGGAAGTTTCCCCGGCAGGACAGCTCCGCTGGAGCCCTAGATTGGTTCCGCCAAGGTTCCGCCTCGTGGCGGCGGAGTTTCGTCCCGTAAGCTTGCTTATGATTTTTTCCAGGGTAAAAGCCTTCATATAGCAGAAGATGGGCACCGGAGGGCCAACAGGGGGCCCACAAGATAGAGGGGCGCACCTAGTAGGGGGGGCACCCTCGTGGCCAGGGTGTGGGGCCCCTCTGGTACTTTCTTTGCTCAATAATTCTTATTAATTCCAAAAATGACTTCCGTGGAGTTTTAGGACTTTTGGAGTTGTGCAGAATAGGTTTCCAATATTTGCTCCTTTTCTAGACAAGAATCCCAGCTGCCGGCACTCTCCCTCTTCATGATAAACCTTGTAAAATAAGAGAGAATAGCCATAAGTATTGTGACATAACGTGTAATAACAGCCCAATTATGCAATAAATATCAATATAAAAGCATGATGCAAAATGGACGTATCAACTCCCCCAAGCTTAGACCTCGCTTGTCCTCAAGCGGAAGTCGATTTCGAAAAATACACCCACATGTTTAGAGATAGAGGTGTCGATAAAAATAAAATACGGACATGAGGGCATCATGATCATTCTTATAACAGCAACATATATAGATTTTGTCATATGATTTCTTATGCTCAAGTAACAATCTATTCACAATGTCAAGTATGGTTCAGAAACTTCATTGAGAACTAACAAACTATAATCTCGGTCATTGAAGTAATTGCAATTTATCATAACATCAGAAAGAGTCAATAATAGAGCTTTTCAGCAAGTCCACATAGTCAACTATCATATAGTCTTCTACAATTGCTAACACTCACGCAATACTTATGGTTATGGAGTTTTAATTGGACACTGAGAAAGATAGGGGCTTATAATTTTGCCTCCCAACTATTAACCTTTGGGTGATGTCAACAATAATAGTTCATGCTAACTTACATCCAATTGGATATATATATCAGGATCTTTCCAACACGAGGTGCTTGCCAAAGGATAAAATGAAAAAGGGAAAGGTGAAGATCACCTTGACTCTTGCATAAAGTAAAAGACATAAAGTAAAAGATAGGCCCTTCGTAGAGGGAAGCAGAGGTTTTCATATGCTTTTAGGGTTGGATGCACAAAATCTTAATGCAAAAGAACGTCACTTTATATTGCCACTTTTGATATGAACCTTTATTATGCTCTCCGTCGCTTTTATTACTTCCATATCACACGATCGTATAAAGCTTATTTCTTCCGCACTAATAAGTCATACATATTTAGAGAGCAATTTTTGTTGCTTGCAACATGACAACTTACTTGAAGGATCTTACTCAATCCATAGGTAGGTATGGTGGACTCTCATGGAAAAACTGGGTTTAAGGATATTTGGAAGCACAAGTAGTATCTCTACTTGGTGCAAGGAATTTGGCTAGCATGAGGGGGAAAGGCAAGCTCAACATGTTTGAATGATCCATGACAATATACTTTAACTGAGATGTGAGAAAACATAAACCATGTCAGGACCCTGACTCAATGCCACATCGATCTAGCATGTAACACCTCATATCACTTTGCAGCCTCACGCACGGTATTCCCACGGGTGTCGCCTTACCTTTGCCCGGGACCGTTTGCACCTTTTGGCACACGTATATGATAAGTGTCGCTAGCATCCATATGATAAGGAGCCCGGGCTGGCATGGCTAGTCGTAAACCCAAAGTGGCACGAACATACAGGGACAGGCATCCATGACCCAGCATCGAACGTGTCGGTCATCAGCGAGTGAATCTAGGCTGTAGCACTGGGCTAGCAGGACTCCGGTGAACCGGGCTGTAGCGGGCTAACAGGACTCCGGTATTCATCGCGTGACATTTCCCCGAAGGGACAGACACAGGAACGAAGAAGGACACATACCGGCCAGCCTAAGTGTTCCGGAGCAGTAGCAAGCTACCATGGCTCAGTGGAAGCACTAGGAGACATTTCCCGGTAAGAGAGGCTACTGAGGATAAATAACTAGATAGTCAGATCCCACACATACCAAGCATTTCAATAACATACACACAATATGCTCGATATGTGCAAATACAACATGGCATCACAACATGACTCTACAACTCAAGTATTATATTCAATAGGCTCCGAGGAGTGAGATATTACAAACATGGGTCTCACTACCCAACATTCAGAGCATACAAGTCAAAGCACAAGCGGAAGCTTAACATGTCTGAGTACAGACAACTACAAATGCAAAAGGCTGAGAAGCCTGACTAACTACTAGATCCTGCCGAGGGCACAAGATCGTAGCTGAGGTAACAAGCTAAACGTCGAAGTCCACGTGGAACTACCGGTGAGACCGAAGTCTCTCTGCAAAGACATAAAATAGGCAAACGTGAGTACAAATGTACCCAGCAAGACTTACATCAGAACTAACTACATATGCATCATTTTCAACAAAGGGGGTGGTGGGGTTTAACTGCAGCAAGCCGGCTTTGACTCGGTGGCTATCCTGAACTACGACTGCAAGTAACTCTTTTGAGGTGGCGCACACGAGTCCACATATTCACCATATCAACACACCACTATGGATCTGCTCTCGTCTCCCTAGGAGAACGCCATCCATATCACTCACACTTATCTTGCGTATTTTAGGGTATCCACTTTCACTTGTCTATGAACTATACAGGCAACCCAGAAGTCCTTTACCGCGGACACGGCTATTCGAATAGATAATGTTAACCCTGCAGGGGTGTACTTCTTCACACACGCTCTCACCACTTATCGCCGTTTACACGACATGTACTCGGCAACCTTCAAGCGGAAGCCCAGCGAGGGTGTCGGCCACAACCTGACTAACCACACAAGTCTCTCGTCCAGGTTTATCGCCTATTCGGGTTCCATCCGCAAGGAGATCCGGCCGACGTGTCGCTCACGGCCCCAAACGATGTGAGCAAGGTTCCCAAGCCCACCATCCGGGTGCCACTTGGTACAACGTGCCACTGTGCCTAGTCTGTCCCAAGCCCACCTGTACCGGGTGCCACTTGGTAGACTACTAACACTACCTACAAACACCAGAAACTAGTTGCAACTCCTGGACAGAGATCAGGTTGATTAATAAGTCGAGAGGGGCCGAGTTACCGAAACCCAGTGTGTGGTAGTAGCTGCTCATGGACCACAAACACAGAACTCTGTTCCTGAGGACGGCTTCAATGAGACAACCCACCATGTACTCCTACATGGCCTCTCACCGCTACCTTTACCAAATCGTGTTCACACACTTAGCTCACACACAGTAGGACATGTTCACACATCTCTGATTCATCCCCTATGAATCAGACCTGACTCAACTCTAAGCAGTAGCAGGCATGACAAACAAGCATGAATGAGTAGGCACAACAGGGCTCAAACAACTCCTACTCATGCTAGTGGGTTTCATCTATTTACTATGGCAATGACAGGTCATGCAGAGGATAAAGGGGTTCAGCTACCGCAGCAAGTAACAGATGAATCGTTGTTGTTCTAATGCAGTAAAAGAGAGCAGGAGCGAGAGAGTGGGATTGTATCGGAATGAACAAGGGGGTTTCGCTTGCCTGGCACTTCTGAAGATAATATAATTCTTCATTGGTGTCATCGAACTCATCGTCGGAACCACATCTATCGAGAGGGGACAAACACCGGCAAATAAGGAAGAACACAATCAATGCAATGCACAATATGATGCATAATCATGACATGGCAATATGCTGTGATTTGAGCTAATGCAACTAGCAGCAAGTTAAATGGAGTTGGTTTGAACCCTAGGTTCAAATTCAAACTCCACATGTGGTTATTTAAATGCTATTCATTTGATTTGTCCTAAATAGTAGCCATAAGTTGTTCTAACATGCATGAAAATGATACAGATGGATAGATTGGATTTTTCTGATCATTTTTTATATATAATTTATTTCATCTGGAGTTACAGTTGAATTTCTATGACTTTTAGAAGTTTGTGGTATTTTCTGGAATTTCCTGTATAAAAATAAATCCAGAAAATACTTATTGCATCAACATTGCATCAGCATGACATAAGCGAGTCAACGGGGCGGCCCAGGTCAAACTGACCAGTGGGGCCCGCGTGTCAGTGTCTAACTAAACTAACCTAGTTTAATTAGCACTAACCTAGGTCAAACTAATTAAGTATACACCTAAACTAGATTAATTAGCCGGGTGGGGCCCGCATGTCATAGAACCGGGGGTGGTCAAATCCCCAGGTCAACCGGGGCTAAACCACCGGCGGTCAAGGCGGTCAACCTACCGGCGTTTAGCCGTCGGCGAGGCCGAACGCGGCGGAGGCATCGGGAATCGCCCACAGGCGACCATTTGCACGGAGGAGAGGCTCTACGTGATGAGGAGACTCGTCCGCGTCTAGTGGTGGTGGTGTTTGGGCTCGGGGTGGTCAGAAAAGACGCCGGCGACGACGTTGGCGGCAGCCGGAGCTCGGACGAGCTCGGGGTCGTTGCTAGGAGGCATGGCAGGAGATGTGGAGCGGTGCTGCGTGCTCCTGGGGACGCGGCGAGTGCGGTGACGCGCTCGGTTTTGAGCTTACGTGTCTGTGGCCACGACAGCGACATGGCCAGCGGAGCCGAGATCTCGGCCGTGATGGCCAACTGGGTTAGGGGCAGCTCGAGCGACGTGGCTAGGGGTAGAAGAAAGGTGAACTCACGGAGAGTGCCGCGGTGGCCTCAGAGAGCTCGGGGAGGCAGCGAGTCGAGCGCGGGGTCGCCGGCGATCTCGGGGCTCGAAGGTTGAAGAAGAGGTCGAGGAAGCCGCTGTGGGGCGCATCCGGTCGCGTGGATCATCGGAGATGCGTAGAGGTTGAAGGTGGATCTTTATGCCATGGTGGGGAGGCTAGGCGAGCTCGGTGGGCACGGTGGCAGCAAGCGGCGGTGATAGCAATGCTCGGTTGCGCGCGAGAGAGAGGGTTAGAGGAGGGGGCGAGAGCAGAGAGTAACGGGGAGAGGCAGAGAGGGTGGTCGGGGCTGCGTGGCGTCGCGAAGGAGGCCCAGGCGACGAGGGGGAAGCGGCAGGAAGCAGGAGGTGGCACGGGCGCGTGCCGGCGTGCGGCGAGCACACGCCTCGCGTCCTTCTGGCGCGAGGTGGAGGAGGGCTGACAGATGGGCCTGGTGGGCTGCTATAGTGCCAGGCCGGCCAGGTAAGCGCCAGGTAAGTGGCCCAGGTAAGCGTTCTCTCTCTCTTTTCTAAATTGTTTCTGTTTTCTATTTTCTGTAATCGTGTTTGGCTTTAATAAAAATGCGAGGGCATTTCCAAAAATCATGAAACTAATCATGACTACTGTTTGGAATATATCCAACAGTAAACATTTTAGTTTATGATTATTTGAGCATTTAAAATATTTAATAGCATTTAAATGCCCAAATGCAAATACTATAAGATTTAATTAAGAGCCCAAATATGTCATGGAAAAATGTGCAACACCTCTGGTTATTGCTTCTAGCATTTTCCAGAAATGATGGACATTTTTAAAAGCCATTTGGATTCACTGAAATTATTTTAGTTGAACCTAGTGAATTCCTTTGATGCTAGGGTTTGAAACAATCCCCATTTCAAATTTAAGAGAAACTTAAACATGATGCAACACAAGACTAGCTAACCCAGAGCAGGCCAGAACTAGGGATGTGACAAACCATTACGTTGTTTTCCTTGTCCAACATCAACTCTTTAGCATGTCATACTTAATGAGTGCTCACAATTATAAAAGATGTCCAATATAGTATATTTATATGTGAAAACCTCTCTTTCTTTATTACTTCCTATTAATTGCAATGATGACCAAAACTACGTTTGTCAACTCTTAACAACTTTTAAGACTCATACTCTCTATATGTGAAGTCATTACTATCCATAAGATCAATATGAACTCTTTTATACTTTTTATTCGTTATATTTTCTCAAGATCATAGCAAGATAGAAAAGCCCTTGGCTCAACACTAATCTTTATTATATAGCTCATGGACTCGATTACATAGAGAGATCACAAAGCAAAACTCAAAACTAATTCATACCAAAACTTTATTCTACTAGATCAAGATATTACTAAAAGGATCAAACTAAGTAAAACGGTAAAGATAGGAGTGTGATGGTGATACGATACCGGGTCACCTCCCCCAAGCTTGGCAGTTGCTAAGGGGAGTGCCCATACCCATGTGATTATGTCTCCTTCTTCAGAGTTGGTGTTGTGATCTTCTTGGCGATGAAGCCCCTAAGGATACGATTCTCCTCCTCGAGCTTATTAACTTGTTGCTTGAGGTCCATATTTTCCTTGCGGAGCTTGCCCGTGATGGTGAAAGCTTCTTTTACCCAATGATGCTGCATAGCTTCTGGAGAACAAGTGACACTCTTTTTCATATTTTCATAAGAAAGAAATTTAACATTAGAAGGGATGACCGAGTATGGGATTGCTGAGCTCTGTATTCCCCCATCATGAATCCTGCTTGGAAGCGAGAGGTAACTTCTTGATCCTCCTCCATGGCATCTATCCTTTTTAAGTCGGCGTCCATCTCATCCTCCGTTGATGGCCCAAAGTGATAAGCATCGCTGTTTGCTCCTGGACCTGGTGTCGGGTGAGACACCCGACTCTCTCCGACTGACTCTTGAGAAGGCATCTTGCTCTAATCTGCGACAGAAACAGCTCGAAACAAAAACAGAGGATTTTTAGGTGATACGGTGCTCAAAACCTTCGAGAGATTATATAATGAATTTTTACCGACCAAAAGAAGTAACGTGCAAGAAAACGGAGTCCGGGAGGCACACGAGGTGCCCACGAGATAGGGGGCGCGCCCAGTAAGGGTGGGCGCGCCCTCCACCCTCGTGGAGTCCTCATGTCCTTCCCGGATTACTTCTTGCTATCCAAAATTCTTAAATATTCCAAAACAGAGAAAAATTTCCATTAGAATTGTTTTGGAGTTCGTTTACTTACCATACCACATAACTATTCCTTTTCGGAGTCTAAAACGTTCTAGAAAGTGTCTGTTATGTATTCCTACGGGGTTACAGTTTCAATAATATTAGTTTCATCATTTATAGGATTACCTGAGATATAGTGTTTGATTCTTCGACCGTTCACCACCTTCGGATTTGTGCCTTCGAAGTTGTTGATTTTTATGGCACCGGAACAATACACCTCCTCATAACGTAAGGACCTTCCCACTTAGAGAGAAGTTTTCCTGCAAAAAATCTTAAACGAGAGTTGAATAGCAACACATAATCACCTACGTTAAACTCACGCTTTTGTATCCTTTTGTCATGCCATCTTTTAACTTTTTCTTTGAACAGCTTGGCATTCTCATATGCTTGGGTTCTCAATTCATCAAGTGAGCTAATATCAAATAACCTCTTCTCACCGGCAAGTTTGAAATCATAGTTGAGCTCTTTGATAGCACAGTATGCCTTATGTTCAAGTTCGAGAGGCAAGTGACATGCTTTTCAATATACCATCTTATACGGAGACATACCCATAGGATTTTTATATGAAGTTATATAGGCCCATAATGCATCATCAAGTTTCTTGGACCAATTCTTTCTAGATCTATTAACAGTCTCTTGCTTCTCGCGCTCGGTGCGCTCCTTGGCCACTTTGTCTTTGACCTCGGTCAGCGCCTTCTTAAGGACCGCCACTTCGGTCGTGGCCCCTATTAAAGTTCATGATGCTTCTATTAGCAGAAACCATTTCTCCTTTATAAATATATAGACGGGGTATTGTGTACCTTCGTTTTCCTCGAGCTACCTCTTCACGAGGCCGAGCTTTCCTTCGGTCCACTCCAGGTCCCGCTTCAGTCCGGAGACCTCCACAGTACGAGCGGCAACGGCCAGCAGCGACGCCTGCTTATTCACATAGACATCTTCCGTTAGACTCCTGTGGATGTTATTTGATCCTATGTTCGGCCTTTCTTTCCAAACACCAAACAGAGCATCAGGGGCTACTGTCTATACTGTGATATTTTCTTACAATTTTATTACTTACCTCAAAGCCTGTTAGGAGGCTGGCGCAGGCTTCGGTCAATCCGCTTTTGGCGGACTAGACCTTCTCAATCACCATACTCATAATGGTACGGTGTTCTTCATCAATGGAAGCGCCGCGAAGCGCTTACAGCAAGTTATCCGATGCCTCTGGATGGACAGAGGTCATCGGTACAGGCGGCTCGCCCCCCTTAGAGAGAGCCTGCATGCCTGAATTCGGAACCACTGGGGGTTCCGGAGCCGTATCCGGCTGGGGGCCAAACTTGCTGCGGCCCCCGTTATTGGAGTCCATGGGGGTCTTCCCCCCTTGTGCCCGGCGACTGGGATTTCTCCTGGGGGCGTCTCCAGAGCAGTCTCCCCTTGGTCCGGTATCCTCTAAGACAACACCTCGGTGTCGTCCGTGGGCCTGGGGGAGGAGGCTGTCGGGAGTGAATCGTTGTTCATCGCCGACGGGCCCAGGGACCCCTCCTAAGAGGATACCTCAATGTGGGATTTGGCCGGACTGCAAGTGTACATATGACATGATAAGAAGCAATAAAAAAACATACCGGAAATGCTATTGTGGCCGGATACTTACGACTTTTCCAGGGGCTTGTCCCTAGGCTCCCACTCCTCGCCGTTGTAGGTGGCGGTGGTGGAATGGTCCGGAAGGAAGGTCTTTCACTTCTTGGACATCTCGGCCACCCCCTGCGGGGCGGCCTTTCTCTTCCCCCCCCCCCCCTCGGTTGGGGGGGGGGGGGTTTCGGCGTTCTGGGAACGGGGGTCCCCAGACTTGCCTGCCTGCGGCCTGCGGCGTGGCTCAAGTGGGGGCCCAATGCAGCCCAGCTTCATTAGCTCAAGCTCAAGACCCTCGCGAGGGGCCAAGCCTCGCGGGGCGGACGACAGGAAGCTTCCTCAGGAGCGGCCTCCTCGGGCAGGCTCGTGAGGAGGCGGAGGGATCAAGGCAGGGCACCTCCCGAGGGGCCCGTGACGCAAGCCATGACGGTCGAGGCCAGGCGGGTGCGGCATGATGGCCACACCGCCACCCCGTCACTGACTATGGCCGGTTTGTCATCTCGCGCCCGTCGCGCCCCCACGGATGCGCCGCCCACTCCTACGGCCGATGCGGGCGCTGGGGCCAGGGGGCTCCGAGCCTTGGCTTTGCGGCAGGTGCAGTGGCCGCCCAAGATAAAGCCCGAGATGCTGCCGCGCTACAACGGCACGGTGGACCCGTTGGTTTTCCTACTGGCGTACGAGGAGGCTGTCCTCAAGGCCGGGGGCGACAACAAGGTGATGGCCAACTGGTTCCCCATGGCCCTCACCGGCGTTCCGCACATGTGGCTGCTCCACCTACCGACGGCTTCTATGACCTCCTGGGGGGAGCTGCGCGACCTCTTCCTCGCCCGTTACGACGCGCCAGCACCCCCGGTCATCGCAGCTCTCATAGGCGGCTCGCAGGCGCCGCCCGCGAGTCACCATGTCAAGCCATTCACCCTCCAGATCGGTGTCGCCTCCAAGCGCCGAGAAGCTCCCCTAGGTTGGGTGGTGCCCGAAGCTGATCTGACCTTCAATTTGGACGATCACCCCTCCAACCCTGCCTGTTCGGGTGCGCTCCCGATGCTGTGCACCCCCACCATCCGCCAAGTGGCCGTCACCAGGACCCTCATCAACGGCGGAGCTGGCCTCAATGTGCTCTCAGCGGAGGCCTTTAGCCTGCTCCACGTGCCACTAGAGTGGCTTCAGCCCAGCAGGCCCTTCACGGGTGTCGGAGCCGGTTCCACCATCTCCTTAGGGCAGATCCGCCTCCCGGTGACCTTCGGCACCTACGACAACTTTCGCACAGAGCTGATCGACTTTGACATCGCCCCCATCGGCCTCCCCTACAACGCCATCCTTGGCTACCCGGCCTTGGCCCGGTTCATGGCAGCAACTCACCCGGCATACAACCTCATAAAGATGCCCGGGAGCAGCGGCGTCCTCACCATGTCAGGAGACAGAAGAGATGCGCTGCAGGCACTCAAGTTCGCTTTCAAGACAGCCGCGGTGGCACAAACTGCCAGCTCCGATGCCCTTGAGCCCAAGGGGGCTGCGCCGGCCAAAAAGAAGTAGCTATTCACCCAAGACAAGACGGAAACCAAGCAGGTACCGGTCGACGAGGACGGGTCCACTAATGCCACCTTCACCATAGGCGCCAACCTCGAACCTGAGCAGCAGGAGGCCTTGGTGAAATTCCTGCGCACAAACAAGAAGGTATTCGCGTGGGAACCTGATCAGTTACCAGGGGTCCCGAGGGGTGTGATTGAGCATCACCTCAATGTGTGCCCCAACGTACACCCCGTGAAGTAGAAGGCGAGGCGGCAGTCCACAGAGAAACAAGCTTTCATCATCCAAGAGACCCACAAGCTAGAGGCGGCAGGGGTTATTCGCGAGGTCCGCTACCCAGATTGGTTGGCTAACCTGGTGGTCATATCGAAGAAGGGAGGAAAGGAACACATGTGTGTCGACTTCACCAACCTCAACAAGGCCTGCCTGAAGGATCCATTACTCCACCGCTGAGTGTGACCTATTGTGCTTCTTGGATGCCTTCTCGGGTTACCACCAGATCAAGATGGTTGTAGAAGACGTGGAGAAGACGGCCTTCCTGACCCCATGTGGAGTGTACTGCTATACATGCATGCCGTTTGGGTTGCGCAACGCAGGCGTGACCTTTCAACGGCTGATGCACATCACCTTGGGCAGGCAGCTCGGGAGGAATGCTGAGGCCTACGCCGATGACATTGTGGTGAAGTCTCGAGAGGCAAAAACCCTGATACAGGACTTAGAAGAAACCTTCACGAGCCTCAATGAGGTGGACCTGTGGCTCAACCTGGAGAAGTGCGTGTTTGGAGTCCCCTCGGGCAAGCTCCTGGGCTTCCTTGTATCCCACAGGGGCATCGAGGCCAACCCGGAGAAGGTCAAAGCATTCGAAGACATGAGCCCACCGAAGACCCTTAGAGAAATGCAGAAGCTCGCCGGGCATGTGACCGCGCTAGGACGCTTCATCTCCAAGCTGGGGGAACGAGCGCTGCCCTTCTTCAAGCTGATGAAGAAGAAAGGCCCCTATGAATGGACTGAAGAGGCCGACAAGGTGTTCCAGGATCTCAAGAGGTACCTAACCAACCGTCTGGTGATGGTAGCCGCGTCCTCAGGAACCCCTGGTGCTCTACCTTGCAGCCACTCCCTACTCCGCCAGCGCAGCCCTGGTGCCGGTTAGGGAAGAGCGTCGGGTCAAGACCGCAACAATCGTCCGGGTCGAAGCAAAGCAAAGCCAAGAAGGCCTCGCAGAGACCGAGACCGCAGCCGAAGAGGATCAGACGCAGCAGGGGAGCACCGCCGGAGCAGAAGAGGCCCCTCTGTGCGACCAAGCGCTGGGGGCTCCGTCATCTCGGGAGGCACTCCAACCTCCGGAGGACGTCAGCAACGCCAGCACTCTCAACCTCATCGAGCACCCCGTGTACTTCGTCAGCACAGTGCTACGGGATGTGAGGGCATGGTACCCTATGCCCCAAAAACTCCTCCTCGCGCTATTGGTGGCCTCACGCAAGCTGCGACACTACTTTCAGGGCCATCCCATCAAGGTCGTCTTAGCATACCCCTTGGAAAGGGTACTCAGGAGCCCCAACTCAGCTGGAATAGTCGCTGAGTGGAACATCGAACTGCAAGCATTTCGGCTAGAATTTAGCACGACCAGAGTCATCAAGGGGGCTGCACTTGCAGACTTTGTGGCAGAATGGGCAGAGGCACCGGGCCTCAAGGCTGGCGAGGATCGATCACTTTCCCCGAGAAGCGAGGCACTGGAAGGCTGGGTCATGTACTTCGACGGGGCGTTCTCCCGACACTCCACGGGGGCTGGCGCGGTGCTCGTATCTCCCACTCAAGACAAGCTCTAGTACGTTGTAGAACTCTGTTTCCAGCACGGAGAAAAGGTCTCCAACAACATAGCAGAGTACGAAGGCCTAATAGCAGGCTGAAAGCCGCACTCGCCTTGGGGGTAAAGTGCCTCACCATAAAGGGCAATTCACAACTCCTCGTCAACTTCTCTAACAAGGTATACGAGCCGAAGGACGAGCACATGGAAGCCTACCTCGCGGACGTTCGCAGAATGGAGAAGCAGTTCTGGGGGCTGGAGTTGCAGCATGTGCCTCGCGGCACCAATCAAGAGGCTGATGACATCGCTAAGAGGGCATCAAGGCGGCTGCCTCAGGAGCCAAGCGTCTTCGAGGAGTGACTCTTCAAGCCCTCGGTGGCACCATCACTATCAAGCACGGCGCAACCTCGGGAAGAGCTCCCTCAGCTGCCCGCCTCGGGAGCCCCGGTCTGCGGCCCGGCCTCAGGGGCACGCCTGCTCCTGGCGTTGGAGCCTCAGGAAGGATGTTGGATCACAGAGCTCAGGAACTACCTGACACAAGGGACCCTGCCGGAGAAGGAGGAGGAAGCGGAGCATGTGGCGCGGCAGGCCGCGGCCTACTGCATCAAGGATGGAGAGCTCTACCGGAGGCGACCAAATGATGTATCCCTACATTGCATTTCCAGAGAGCAATGGAAGGAGTTGCTGGCAGACATACACGGTGGAGACTGTGGGCATCACTCATCATCACAGACCCTCGTTAGCAAGGCGTTCCGCAGTGGTTTCTATTAGCCCACGACACTCAGTGTCACGGTAGAGCTGGTGAAGGCTTGTGAGGCCTGCCAATTCCATGCCAAGCAGATCTATCAGCCGGCGGGGGGTCTGCAGACTATACCCCTTTCATGGTCATTCGCAGTCTAGGGGCTGGATATCCTGGGCCCGTTCCCTTGGTCGCCAGGGGGCTATCGCTATCTCTACGTTGTCGTGGACAAGTTCACCAAGTGGGCTGAGGTGGAAGCTGTCCGCACCATCCCCGCGGGCTCCGCAGTCAAGTTCATCAAAGGCCTCGTGAGCCAATTTGGGGTGCCTAACCGCATCATCACCGACAACGGTTCGCAATTCACCAGTAACCTCTTCAAAACATACTGTGCTAACCTTGGAACGCAGATATGCTATGCTTCGGTAGCACACCCCCGGAGCAACGGCCAGGCTGAGCGAGCCAACGCGGAGGTCCTGAGGGCCTCAAAACCAAGATCTTCAAGAAGAAGCTGGAGGCATGTGGCAGGGGCTGGTACGATGAGCTCCAGTCTGTGTTGTGGCCTATTCGCACGACCGCGGCCAAACCAACTGGCGAGACTCCGTTCTTCCTCATCTACGGAGCTGAGGCCGCCCTCCCTCACGAGGTCAGGCGTCATTCCGCACGGGTCCTGGCGTTCGACGAGGCGCAGCAGGACGCCATGCGGGGGACGGATCTCAAGCTGGGGGAGGAACGCCGTCGAGAGGCCGCACTGCGAGCGGCAAGGTATCAACAGGCGCTGCGGCGATACCAATGGCGCAACATCCGCCCCAGGACTCTTGAGGTAGGGGACCTCATGCTCAGACGGGTCCTCTCCAGGGAAGGGCTGCACAAGCTATCTCCCATGTGGGAGGGCCCGTTCAAGGTTGTTAATGTTTCCAGGCCCAGCTCCGCGCGCTTGGAAACCCAGGAGGGAGTGCCCATCCAGAACACATGGAACATTCAACATCTCCGGAGATTCTACCCCTGAGGGAGGCCCGGTGCCTATGGAAAAGGCCCGGTGCTTGTGAAGAAGGCCAATGCCTGTGAAGCTATCGCATTTTGGGGAAGGCCCAGTGCCTGTGAAGAAGGCCAACGCCTGTGAAGCTACCGCATTTTGGGGAAGGCCCGGTGCCTGTGAAGAAGTCCAACGCCTGTGAAGCTACCGCATTTTGGGGAAGGCCCGGTGCCTGTGAAGAAAGCCAACGCCTGTGAAGCTACCACATTTTGGGGAAGTCCCGGTGCCTGTGAAGAACGCCAATGCCTGTGAAGCTCGCCGCCCGTGACACTCTCACGTAATAATGAGTGGGGCTCTACACGCCCCGGAGTCTCCGGAGTGCCGCCCTCAGTCCTCGGGGGCTCCCGCCCACGCCCAGTGGCAGCACTTAGCTCCGCGCTGGTGAGAAGACGTCGAAGACTAGATTAGGTGCCAGACGCGGCTTTTTCATTTGCTTTCTACAGTTGGCTTGTTCTTTCCCATTTGAAGTTTTATCGAAGTTGTCGCTGCCTTTGGCTTGGGACCCTTTGTCCTTTTTGCTCACTTGCCTCAGTTTTCCCTCACGCAAGTCTCGCGAGGGAGGTACGCGGGTACCCTCGAGAGTGTTTTCTGCCCCGGTCGTTTGGAGCTCTCCTATCCGAGTCCGCTGAGGGAGCACCACTCCCAGTCCTTGCCCCATGGGCATCACGACATGAGCACAGGACCTGGGTCGGTCGCCCCCACAACCAAACCGGAAGCTACCCCTCTTGACTAATCCTTGCAGGACATAAAAGTGCACGGCGAGGCCTCGGGCTCAGGAGGCAAAGACCTTTACAAGCCCCCCCCCCCCCCCCCCCGGGTTAAGTAACTCCCGCACATGGGCACACGGCACGGAAACGTAGCACAGAAATAGCGGAAACAACACGGAAAGGAAGAAAGGCAAAACAGGCATGACTTGCTCGGCACCAGCTCACGACGAGGGCTCGTACTGCCTCCGGAGCTCGGTTAGATTCCCTCCTCTCGTTTCACTAGGGTGCGACGGCGGATTGACCCGCTACCTTCCCCCAGGCGGGCACGACCATGCGGGGGCTGGTCGCGACCCCCACTGGAGGAGCTGCTGTCTGAAGGGGAGTCGCCAAAGTTTCGAGAGCCTCGGGCGCTGCTACCCGCGCGCCTGCCGCCATCTTTGTCTTGATCAACACCGAGGCTGGGCGCCCGGACGCGGTCGTCATCTTCGGGGCAGCACCCAGCATGACGACCATCTTCCCCGAACACCCTCACGTAGAGGGCGGCGTCGTCGTCGAACCTGAAGTGCAGGGTGCACCACCGGCTCAGGCCACGCGCGCGGGCAAAAGTTTGCCAGCCGCGGGTCAGGGCCAAACCCCCAGTGACAGAGACCTCCAGCGAAGCCCAGGAGGCCCTGTTGCAGCAGTTGTCCGCCTGAAGCCAGGGGCCGCCCGGAGCGCCGGCCGGAAGCTCACCTACGAAGAAGCGAGGAAGCTGGAGTCAAGTGCTGGTTGGGTCCGCCGACCACACGACGAACTCCGGCAGCACTTCCGCCGAGCGGAAGCGCGGCCTGGGGGTCGCGCAACCACGACGTGCCTCCCATCGATGGCCGGGCGCTTGTCGCCGCGCAGGGAGCCGCCTCCACGGCCGCGGGAAGCCACCACCGGGGACGCAGGGTGCTTGCGGGGGCAGCCCCAACCACGCTTGGTCAGAGGAGAGTCAGGCCCATCCTGGCGAGCCTTCCCCTTCTCCGCGGCTGAGAACCTCTTCGGCGGAGCCATGGGGATAGCAAGCAGCCGGGGTGAAGAAGAGGAGGAGTAGCAGAGGGAGATGAACTAGAATGGCTCGCGCCGTTCCATACTTATAGCTAGAGGAGGCCAACCGACGGCCTCCACGATCGCAGGTAATCATGACCCGTTTTTGCATGCAGGTACTTGTCAAGTCGTGTGGTTGCCGAGGCGTCGTGGGGAGCAGAGATGCCCACGTCGAATCAATCACCAGGCGGCACCCAAGGCCGCAAGCTGATGGGGCCCGCGGCGCTTCGCACTTGCCCCTTCGCTTCTCTGCTAAGCCAAGTCCGCGCGCGCCTTGGGTCCGGGGGCTACTGTCGGCATTCTGGGAATGGGGGTCCCCATACTTGCTTGTCTGCGGCCTACGGCGTGGCTCAAGTGGGGGCCCAATGCAGCCCGGCTTCATTAGCTCAAGCTCAAGACCCTCGCGAGGGGCCAAGCCTCACGGGGCGGACGACAGGAAGCTTCCTCAGGAGAGGCCTCCTCGGGCAGGCTCGCGAGGAGGCAGAGCGATCAAGGCAGGGCACCTCCCGAGGGGCCTGTGATGCAAGCCATGACGGTCGAGGCCAGGCGGGCACCGGCCTATGCAGTGTCCTTGTTTCCCTTTCGGTGCAAAGGGGGCAAGCACAGGCCAAAGCATTAGGCAAAGGTTACCGTTTCGGTGCAACACGACCAAGACCAGCAGAACGGCAGGATGGAGGTCACCGTGGAGCCCAGGGTGGTGTCATCTTCAGGGCCTTTGGTAGCCGAAGGCCAACTTTAGTCAGGATAAGTGTACCAGATGTTCCCCTTCAAAATGGCCAATTGTTGGCGCCCTTCCCGCTCATTATTTGGGAAGAGGCCCAGGGCCTCGCTCTATAAATAGGACTAGCCACCACAGAGTGGAGGTATGGAGCATCTATCTCAAGAACACGCATAGACTAGAGAGAGGCGACTGAACTCACCCTAGCAGTTCATCGCACCAGCTCAAGAACAGCCCCTCGCGAGGCTGCTCTCCCTTCGTACTATTCATCATCAGCCCCTGAGGCAATCCACCACACCACACACTGGAGTAGGGTATTACACCGCAATGGTGGCCTGAACCAGTATAAATCTCGTGTCCCTTGTGTGTTCATCTTTGTTGCTTAGATCTTTGCGAGACTTTGAGACGTGAGCCGGTAGGGGAGAGATCGTCGTGCGAACCCCAGTGTTCGAACCTCAAGGGTCTGCCGGAACCCGAAATCCGACAGGGGGGAGGGATTTACTGTTCCTCCTCTTCGTCTTTGTTGGAGGAGTGCGTTTTGGTGTCTTCGGACGTCACGTCCGATGTCACCTTGCGACGGAGACCTTTCCTGGTCCCCGCAGCCTTCTTCTTGGCCTTCTTCTCCGGCATCTCATAGGGCGCCGGAAGCAGCATCTTCGTTAGAAGAGATGATTCTAGATCTTTAGGTAGCAGAGCCGGACAGTCAATCCGCTCCGCTATCGATACCCAGTCCTTAGTAAATCAGCATGGAGGCTTAGTTTTCTCCCGCGGATGTGCTGGTAAAAGGCACATCTTGCAAAATATAAAAACTCACCGGATGGGCTTGGCATTTCGCGCTGAGTCCGCGATCTTCGGTTATGGGAGGAGGGACCTCGTTGGCCTTGAAGAGTACCTTCCAGACGTCTTCGTGCATCGTGCCGAAGAGCTGTTGCAGCATCTGGTGTTCGGCAGGGTCAAACTCCCACAGATTGTAAGCCCGTCTCTGACACGGAAGGATCCGGCGGATGAGCATGACCTGGACCACGTTGACAAGCTTGATTTTCTTGCCTATCATATTTCGGACACAGGTCTGGAGTCCGATCAGCTCCACTGCTGACCCCCGGGCTAATCCCTTCTCTTTCTAGGAGGTGAGCCGCATGGGGACGCCGGTCCAGTTGGTGTCGCATGGCTCGGTGATGTAGAACCACCCCGATTGCCACCCCTTCACGGTCTCCACATAGGAGCCTTCGGGCCAGGTGACATTGGGCATCTTGCCCACCATGGCACCCCCGCACTCCGCTTGCTGGCCACCCACCACCTTTGGCTTCACGTTGAAGGTCTTCAACCATAGGCCGAAGTGGGGCGTGATGCGGAGGAAGGCCTCGCACACGACGATGAACACCGAGATGTTGAGGATGAAATTGGGGGCCAGGTCATGGAAGTCCAGCGCGTAGTAGAACATAAGTCCGCGGACGAATAGGTGGAGGGGGAATCCTAGTCCGCAAACGAAGTGAGAGAGGAATACTACCCTTTCCTGGGGTTTTGGGGTAGGGACGATCTGCCCTTTGGCCGGAAGCCAATGCACAATGTTCGTGGACAGGTATCCGGCCTCCCAAAGCTTCGTGATGTCTCCCTCCATAACGGAGGAGGCCATCCACTTGCCTCCCGCTCCGGACATGCTCGGAATGGCTTTGCGGAGAAGGTGAAAACTTGGGCGTTGGAACTCGAGAATGGATGAGCAGAGGAAGCAGAAGGCATGGGTGAAAAAGGGGAATCCTTATCTCTTTATAAAGGCGGTAGAAACCATGCGCCTCCCCACTTGCCCTAGAAACTCGCTTTTCCCCAAGCGCCGTGTTGATGGCGCGGTTGGGTTACCCACACCCGTATTGATGAGTATCCTGTGATAAGGTGACATGATCTCTGCTTCGACGAGATGTGCCTATGAAACCGCCTCGCAAGATGTGCAGTAGCGGGTCGAGAAAAACGGTTCGAATAATTACCGGGCCGCGGCGTGATGTCACGCTATGGAAAAGTTGTCAGCGGATTAGATTCGTGGAATATTGTGCTCTTTACGGTGGTATATGGAATTCGTCTTGCAGAGCTGAACACGATTCCTGTGTTCAAGATCTTCTTTGGAGTATTCGGAGAAGGAACCCGCCTTGCAATGTCGAAGACAATCTACGCGCCGAACTCATCGTCATTGAAGCCTGGTTCAGTGGCTACTGAGGGAGTCCAGGATTAGGGGGTCCTTGGAAAGCCGGACTGTATGCTTATGTCGGACAGTTGGACTATGAAGATGCAAGACTGAACACTTCGTCCCGTGTCCGGGTGGGACTCTCCTTTGCGTGGAAGGCAAGCTTGGCAATTCGAATATGTAGATTCCTTTCTCTGTAACTGACTCTGTGTAACCGTAGCCCCCGCCGGTGTCTATATAACCGGAGGGTTTAGTCCGTAGGACAACAACAATTAGAATCATATGCTAGCTTCTAGGGTTTAGCCTCTATGATCTCGTGGTAGATCAACTCTTGTAATACTCATATCATCAAGATCAATCAAGCAGGAAGTAGGGTATTACCTCCATAGAGAGGACCCGAACCTGGGTAAACATCGCGTCCCCCGCCTCCTATTACCATTAGCCTTAGACACATAGTTCGGGGACCCCCTACTCGAGATCCGCCGGTTTTGACACCGACAGAAGCCTCCCCCAATCTTGTGGGAGACTCTCTTCTTCAATTTGCACAAAATTATATATTTCCCTTAAGGCAGCTTGTTTCTTATGAGCAGTGAAATATTTAGCAGAGAAGTGATAAATCATATCCTGGGGACTACGCACAGAACCAGGATCAAGAGAATTAAACCAAGTTTTAGCATCATCCCTTAATGAGGACAGAAATATCTTAAGGATATAATAGTAGTGAGATTTCTCATCATTAGTGAACAGGGTGGCTATATCATTTAACTTAGTAAGATGTGCCACAACAGTTTTAGATTCATAGCCATAAAAAGGATCAGATTCAACCAAAGTAATTATCTCAGGATCGACAAAGAATTCATAATCCTTATCAGTAACAAAGATAGGTGAAGTAGTAAAAGCAGGGTCATATTTCATTCTAGCATTCAGAGTTTTCTGTTTTAGCTTAGCTAATAACTTCTTAAGATCAGATCTATCATTGCAAGCAAGAAAATCTCTAGCAGTTTCTTCATCCATAACATAACCCTCTGGAACAACAGGCAATTCATATTTAGGGGGAGAACCTTCATCATCACTATCTTCAATAATATCAGTTTCAAGAATTTCATTCTCTCTAACCCTAGAAAGTTGTTCATCAAGGTATTCACCTAAGGGCACAGTAGTATCAAGCACAGAAGTAGTTTCATCATAAGTATCATGCATGGTAGAAGTGGCATCATCAATAACATGCAACATATTAGAATTAATAGCAGAAGCAGGTTTAGGTGTCGCAAGCTTACTCATAACAGAAGGAGAATCAAGTGCAGAGCTAGATGGCAGTTCCTTACCTCCCCTCGTAGTTGAGGGATAAATCTTAGTTCTTTCGTCTTTCAAGGTCCTCATAGTGATCAGCAGATATAAATCCCATGTGACTCAAAGAATAGAGCTATGCTCCCTTGCAACAGCGCCCGAAAATAGTCTTGATAACCCACAAGTATGGGGGATCGCAACAGTTTTCGAGGGTAGAGTATTCAACCCGAATTTATTTATTCGACACAAGGGGAGCCAAAGAATATTCTCAAGTATTAGCAGTTGAGTTGTCAATTCAACCACACCTGGATAACTTAATATTTGCAGCAAAGTATTTAGTAGCAAAGTAGTATGGAAGTAACGATAACAGTAGCAAAAGTAACGGTGGCAGTTTTGTAATAATTGTAACAGCAGCAACGGTAAAGTAGATAAGCAAAGAACAATATGTGAAAAGCTCGTAGGCATTGGATCAGTGATGGATAATTATGTCGAATGTGATTCCTCATGTAATAGTTATAACATGAGGTGACATAGAACTAGCTCCAGTTCATCAATGTAATGTAGGCATGTATTTCGAATATAGTCATACGTTCTTGCATGACATCTTTTGTCCTACCCTCCCATGGCAGCGGGGTACTAATGGAAACTAAGGGATATTAAGGCCTCCTTTTAATAGAGTACCGGACCAAAGCATTAACACATAGTGAATACATGAACTCCTAAAACTACGGTCATCACCGAGAAATATCCCGATTATTGTCATTTCGGGGTTGTCGGATCATAACACATAACAGGTGACTATAGACTTTCAAGATAGGATCAAGAACTCACATATATTCATGAAAACATAATAGGTTCAGATCTGAAATCATGGCACTCAGGCCCTAGTGAAAAGCATTAAGCATAGCAAAGTCATAGCAACATCAATCTCAGAATATAGTGGATACTAGGGATCAAACCCTAACAAAACTAACTTGATTACATTGTAAATCTCATCAAACCCATCACCGTCCAGCAAGCCTACGATGGAATTACTCACGCACGGCGGTGAGCATCATGAAATTGGTGATGGAGGATGGTTGATGATGATGACGGCGATGAATCCCCCTCTCCGGTGCCCCGAACAGACTCCAGATCAGCCCTCCCAAGAGAGATTAGGGCTTGGCGGCGGCTCCGTATCGTAAAATGCGATGAAACTTTCTCTCCGATTTTTTTTCTCAGCGAAAGCAAATATATGGAGTTGGAGTTGAGGCCGGTGGACGTCCAGGGGGGCCACGAGGCAGGGGGCGCGCCCTAGGGGAGGGGGCGCGCCCCCACCCTCGTGGACAAGGTGTGGGCCCCCTGACGTTGATTCTTTCGCCAATATTTTTTATTAATTCTGAAAAGTTGCTCCGCGGATTTTCAGGTCATTCCGAGAACTTTTATTTCTGCACAAAAATAACACCATGGTAGTTCTGTTGAAAACAGCGTCAGTCCGGTTAGTTCCATTCAAATCATGCATGTTAGAGTCCAAAACAAGGGAAAAAGTATTTGGAAGAGTAGATATGACGGAGGCGTATCATTTACCATGCGCGACCCATCACAAACGATTGACTATTATAGAACTTTTATGATAAGCATACAATCACACACATTCGCTTTTCCCAAACCATATGCAAAAACTAATTAAGAAGATTAGATAATCGTCATACGAGTGTTGGACAGGATTACGAAACGTTGGGCCATCGTAACATCGTCGTACACGACAACTATCGCACACGCTATTCTGTGGTGCAATGTTTACGATGCATACTTCATCGGAAACAGTTCATGGTTGTGCATCGTGTATGATAAGGCAACTAACACAAACATTTAGTTTGCCCACACCGTTTGTGATATTGTTTGACATCGCACACGCTTTGCAAATGGCAACTATGTGCATTCTTGCACACGTTTCCTCTCTGTGAACCCTGTCGGATTATGGTGTATATCGCAAATGTTTGTGTTTTACCAACCGTGTGCGCCGTAACGACCTGGAGGGCGTGATTTCACCGTAATTTAATTGTTGTTATTTCAAATTGTACCGGGTTTGCATTGAATTTGAATGTATGTTGTAGCTTTCTTCGTATCCGTCATGTTGGTGCAACAACCTTGGGTCTGTTGCCCAGACTATGCACAGGCACGAGAGCAAGATTGAAGCGCCAACTCAGGCCAGAGAAACAAGATATCACCAAGAGAAAGGCCTCCTTTGCCGGGCAGGCGAGCCCGGCAAGGGGCAAGGCCACCCCCAGAAGCAGTTGATCAAGGCGCCCCGACAAGGTCCGCCGGGGCTCGCGGAGGCAAAATCACCCACCGACCACTCCACCACGACCCACGTCGTCCATTAGTGCGGTGTCAAGCCGCAAAGAGATTAAGTGGCAACCATCCGCCACAAGGCAGCTCCTTTCTACAGGAGAAGCCCACAGATGACACCTGTCTTGCGACGTGTCAAGCAAGCAGGCGCGAAGCTGTCAAGATAGCCCGGCGAGCCTGGCCAGGCAACCAACGATGTGACGTTAAGTGGCGCATTTAATGCACCCTATCAGCCCGCAGAGTTAGGTATGATAGCATTGTTTGCTATCATATCAATGCATAATGACTAGTTTGCCACTGTGGTGTCCCCTTAATCTATAAAAGGAGGCCCATGGCAACCGTAGAAATGGTTAGAATGTTGGCTTAATCACACGCCCATACGCGCATAGCCGCTGCCACCCCGAGACAACCCTTGCCGGGCAAGTGTACTACGCACTATCGGATTACAGGTTCCACAAACCCTTGAAAGGTTCGAACTCTGGCGTGCGTGCGGAGATCTCAACCTACCCAGCCTGTCTACTCGCAATCCTCCTAAGCCTAGCGCGTTGGGCTCAAAGAGACAAAGAGACACATCAGTTTATCCTGGTTCAGGCCACCTTGCGGTGTAACACCCTACTCCAGCGTTTTGGTGGATTGCCTCGAAGGGCTGAGGATGAACTAGTACAGTGGATGAACTAGCCTCAGGAGGTGAGGTGTTCTTGATCTCAAGAGAGCTGGTGAGGTGGACGGGTGAGAATGGATCCGATCTGTTCGTCCCCCTCTATGGTGGTGGCTAAGTCCTATTTTTAGTGGCCTTGGTCCTCTTCCCAAATGTTGGCGGGAAGGGATCCCACAACGGCTAGATTTGAAAGGGGACAAGTAGTACATCCTATCCGGACTAAAGTGGTCTTCGCCTGCGAAAAGCCTATGGTCGCGACACTGCGGTGGGCTCAGTGGTGACCTCTGTGCTGCCGTCCTAGCGGTCTTGGTCTTGTTTCACTAGAACGGAAACCTTTGGCTAGTTCCTCGGGACTCCGCGCCTGCGGCTTGCCTCCCTTGCACCGAAGAGGAAACTGGCGCTCTACGCCCGCTGGCGCCCACCTGGCCTTGGTCGTCATGGTTCACATCAGCTGAGCCTCGTGAGGTGCACCTTGTATAGAACTCTCCGCCCCTCTAGAGCCAGCCTGAGGAAGCTGATTCCCTTGGGGATCTTGGTGTCATCTGCCTCACGAGGTTTGGCCCCTCGAGAGGGTCTTGAGTCGTTGATGCTGAAGCTGGGTCGTACCAGGCCCTCGATGGGGCCTAAACCTAGGAATGGTTATTAAAAAACTGGGTGAAACGGTTCGGTTCTTACTTTGGGTTTGATTGGTTCAGGTTTTATTGGGCTGAATCTTTTTTAGTTTGGTTTTGGTTTGGGTATGTGAAGAAACCAATTTGGGTATAGTTGGTTATGGGCTTAAACAGTTTGGTTATTAACGGCTGTAAACTATGGGTCCAAACCGGTTTTAGTGGATTGGTTATGTGCAATAAGCAACGACGCAACGTCAACGAGTATCTTTGATCCGCGTACATGATGCGATGCACTATGTAATTCTGTATTATGGGAAACAACACATGCAAATTGAATGTGTCTGCTTGTGCTTTAGCTAAGCAATTGATTTTAATGCACTTGTCAGTGAGCTTTTCAGTCGTGGGCGTTGTCTTTTTGACACTTGTTGTGTGTTGACCATATCTCAACGATAACTTTGTTCCCAAACTATTGTAGATGCACTTATGTCTTTTCTACGCCATTTGCTTTTTGACATGTCGATTTGTGCAATCATATATACATTGAAGCAAACCCATAGTTACGTATTGGGTTTAAACCCACGGTTATGTATTGGGTTTAAATTAGTTTGGGTAGAAAAAATAGAAGGTTTAGTTTTGGTTGGGCTGAAAATGGCATTAAACGGGTATGGTTCAAGTATGGTTTTGAGAGATACATGTACGGGTATGGTTCAAGTATGGTTTAGTTATGAAACCATTCTCAGATTTAATGGGGCCACGCGGTGGGCCACAGGTAGGCGAGTATGGATACCCCCATATCCAGAACACCGACAGTAGCCCCCGGGCCCAAGGCATGCTCGAACTTGGCTTCTAGGCGAAGCCAAAGGGCAAGTGCGGAGCGCCGCGGGACCTAAACGCCTGCGGCCTTGATGACACATGGCGATTGATGGGACATGGACGTCTCCACTTCCCCACGCCGCCTTGATATCCGCCAGGCCTAGTGTTCGCCCGTTGCCAGAGCAGCTCGCCCTTGCAGGTTGTTGCGCTTGGCCTTCGTTTCTTCTTCTCCCAGTCTTGTAGCTCCATGCGCAGATCCGGCGTCAGCACCTTGCCCCCTTCCCAGCTTCTATCATGGCCCCACTGCAGAGGAGGAAGAAGGGGAAGCCGAACGCCCCGGCCAGGCCCCCACCGGCCTTGGAGCCAGCTCTTGAGCGGCCGACGCTGATCAATCAGGAAGGGTTGGACAAGGTCCACCCTGCCTTTGCAGCCGATTCCAATGAGTGGAAGGCGACGGTCATCCGTCATGTGTCTTGGCTTGTGGGTGACATGAGCGCCACCGAGATCCCCATCTATCTCCATGCTCTCTTCGCGGATCCGATTCCCCCCTTCTCTCCCTTCTTCAATGCCGTAATTTCGAATTACCAGATCCACTTGCTGCATCTGGATCCCCGCTCCGTCATCCTCCTCGCCGTCTTCGCCTTCCTTTGCCAGGCCATGGTCGACATTACTCCTTCTGTGGCCTTGTTTCGCCATTTCTTCTTGCTCCGGCTGGTCGATGCTCACCAATGCTCGGGATGTGTGACCTTCGAAGCTGTGGCCGCGACCGCCATCTCGGGGATCGACTTCAAGCTTTTGCCCGCCCCGAAGGGGTTCCAGAAGCAGTGGCTGCTTATGGATACTGGCACGTGCAGCCCCCTACTCTTGACTCTTCCGGCACCGGCCACGCCCAGCTCTGGTTGGGGGCATGTGAAGCTCTCCGACCGGCGCCTTACTTGCGTCTGGAAGATGTTGGCGAGGCTGCAGAGGCTGGAGGTGACGATGCCGATGGTGGTGAAGGAATTCATCAGGCAGCATGTCGCCCCTCTTCAGCGCCATTCTCGTCCGATGTGGGACCTTGCCGGCGTCGAGGATCCCATGAGGCTGCAGAGGCCGTCACTTCTGTCGGAGAACTTGAGAATGGTGCTTGAGCTCCTGACGGGCAAATCCAAGCCCACCGATCTTCCAGGAGATGGCTGCTTCCTCTATTAGTGTTCGAACAAGCTGGTCTTCGTGGGACAGATGACCCTATTCGACGAGTGGGGGTTGCGCCCGGAGGGCCTCGAGGGGCCTCGTGAGAACCCCATCCTCATGGTTCCCCTGCTGCTTGATCCTGCTGCGCGCGCCCCAAGTGTCGAAGCAGGGGGGTGCTCACCGCCAGCAGCTGCTGAAGGTTCCTCCAGAGACCTAGCGCCGCTGGGGGCCTGGGAGACTGGGACCCCCGAGACACAGAAGGGGGCCGCCGCGGGTTTGGCCCAACCCTCTGGTCCGGAGGCAGAGGCTCCTGACGCACGGGGTGATGGCTTCGAGGTGGCTGCTGCTGGTGAGGCGCCCATCGACGGCTCAGGAGCCGTCGTCCTGAAGACCCCGTCAGGCGCTCCCGCTCCTAAGGCCTCCGCCCCGGGTGCCTCGCCCGTTGGGGCCCAGTCGGCCCCGCCTGAGCCTTGAATTGCTCCTGAAGAGGAAGGGATCTCCGTGCCGCAGCAACAGCACCCGCCGACCGCTGAAGCTGAGGAGATATGTGGCTGCAGACGAGTAAGTACCTTTGTTCTTGATTCCTGCACGTCGTGCTCTCTCCTGACTAGGGCCTTGCAGTGTTCCCGCGATGACGAAACATCAGGAGGAGAGTGCTTCCAAGGATCCTGGCTTGATTTCAGCACACAGCCCCCTGTGCCTTGGCTCTGCCCAGGGCACGGGGCCAACTCCGGCCGCCGGAGTGCCGTGAGGGGGCCCAGGGCCCGAGCTTCCTGCTTCCTTTCTCCGCTGCTCAGCTTGTGGGATGGGGGACGCACCTGCAATCCTTCCTCTGGTCGTTGCCAGCAATCAGGTGCCTCTTGGGTGGCTTTCGTCTTCAGGATCCGGGGCTACACCGGCCAGCCCCCGGCCGGGGGCAAGTGAAATGTCCAACTCCCCCTCGGCGGCCTCTAGGGCTGAAGAAGGCCCTGGCAATGCGCTAGCACTTGCGTGCGGGCGCAGTGCCGTCCGCTTCGAGCTTTTAGGCGAGGCAATGCATGCGATGGTCCAACTTGGTTGGGAGCTTGCCAATGTCGACACCAGGCTCCAAGCGGAGGGCCACCACTTGGTGCATGAGTGGCAGTAGCTGAAGGTTACAATCAACCTCAGGAAACTTCAGCATGGCCAAGCCCACGCGCTTGCAGCGGCCTCACTTGCGACTTCTCACGAGGCTTGCTTCCGTGCCATGGGGGAGGCCGAAGCCGCCAACCACCGTCACGAGGCGGCCGAGGAGCGGGAGCGGGAGCTTCTGTCTTCAAATGCTGCCTGTCATGGGGAACGAGCACCTATGGGGCAGGGCCCCTTTTCGGTCCGGCAAGGGAGCAGAGGGCGCACGCAGAGCAGATCAAGGCGAAGGCACGCGGGGGATTTTACGCAGCTTCGGAGCTCTCCGGAGAGATAAAACTCCTACTACTGCTTTGAGTTTCTATTCTGTTCTTGCTTGAAAGCGTGGGTGTGTTGTGGTGTCGAGTGAGTCGAACCGAACCGAACCCCTTCTACGTGCGTATGGGCCTCCTTTTTATAGGTTAAAGGGGTCACCGACAGGTGGCAGCGTAGAAAGAGGGGTAAAAGAGTAAAAACGGGGGTTGGTACAACCGCTACCAACAGTGCCCCCTACCTAACTCTGACGGCAGGGGACAAGGGCATTTAATGCCCGTCCGGTCGCCCAAACAGTGAAAGGAAGCGACCGTTAGGAGCGCCACCGCCTGCCACGATGGCCTTCTCGTCATCTCCTCTTGCCACCTCACACCGCTTGGCTGCACAGCGCCTCGCCACGTGCTCCTGGGATGGTCCTGGGGTGACACGTCATCGGATGTGATGGAGCTCGGGTGCAGAGTGGCAGTCTTGCCGCGGCAAGCGCCTTGCCGCGGTCGTTATCTTGTCGCACCCGCAAGCTTGCCGCTCGTCGGGCCTTGCCGGGACGCGCGGAGCGTCACGGCAAGTTTTCTGGAGTGCCTTGGTTGGCCTTCCCGGCAAGCTCCTCTTGCCGGGGTCTTGTCCTTCCTGGCAAGCTCCTCTTGCCGGGGTTCTGTCTTCTCAGCTAACACTTTGTTCTTGAATGGCAGTAAACAGGAATAGCGAAGGACATTGGCAGACGCCCGGCAAGCCTTGCCGTGGGACGCTGCGACTGCCCGTGCACAAGTTCGGGGTACTAAGGTACCCCTACTTTAGTACACCGACAGGAGCCCCCAGGCCTGGGCCATACACGGTGCCGAGCGCTGTTGGGCCAGGCCCAAAACGGGGCACGGGCACGCGCGGCCTGGGTCCAAACCAATTCGACTCTGTATCCACCGCGTTCTCCCGTAACGGCATGCGTCAATCGCGGCGTCGTGGGAGAGATCGTGGGCAATACTTAAATCCAGGAAATGCGTAACATTCGCATCCCCTGGTTCTGCATCCCTGCCACGCGGCTCCCATGCACTTGGGGTCGCGGACGGTGGAAGTGGGAAACTGGGCCGTTGCGAGCGGATTCAGCGGGTCGGCCCCAACTCCCTGCTCTTCCCGTGCCCTAATTCGCTGAGCGGGGCGGCCGAGCCCCCACCTTGCTCCTTTAAGAAGAGCGGGAGGGGGGCGCAGGAGCCCACACTCTCTCATCCTCTCCTTTCTTCAGCTTCTGCTCCCCTTTCTCTCATTCGCCATGGAGGAAGGGAACCCTGGCCCTTCATCGGTGGCGGTGAGGGTCGCCGCCAGACAGCGCACCCCTTCCTATCCCGCGCCCGTGGTGGCAGAGCCAGCCATAAGGGGAAGAGGGAGGGGGCGAGGTCGTGGACGAGGTCGAGGACGAGGTCGAGGCGCTCGGGGAAGAGGCGGACGGGGCGGCGCGCCATCTCCGCCTCCACCGGTGGTTCCTCTCTCCACGGCGGTCCATACAGGGGACGACCCTTGCGAGTTCTTCATCAGGCTGCACCGGGCGCCTCGTCGTCGCCTTCGGCTTCCAGCTCCGTTTGGGAGCGCGATGGAGTTGGACCCGCCCGAGTCATTGAGACTGCACATGAGGGGCTGTGGGATCAACGGCACGCGAGTCCGCGTTGTATTCCCAGCCCCTAATGTGATGTATCTTGATCATGGGTGGAAGATGTTCGCCCGCATCCACAGCCTGATGGCAGGGTTTACCCTCCATTTTAAGTTAATGGAGGGCGATCTCCTCTCCGTCAAAGTCTTCGGGTGCTTCGGCACTCGGGCGAAGTGCTGCGTGGACAGCTCCTCCGATAGCGAAGGCTCCTCCTCGAGCGAGAGTGACGAGGAGGAGAGCGACAGCGACGACGAGGGTAGCGGGCGGCAGGATGGCGGGCCCGACTAGGTGTCGGGCGCCGCTTCGTGCGTCACCGGCGACCCCATCATCCGTGTCGCCGGCTCCTTGAACTCCCCGGGGTCGTCTCCTTGGGTGGCTGGCGTAGGGAGGCTGCGGAAGGGGAAGAGGGCTGGCGACAAGGCCGTCAAGTCGAAGTACGAGGGCGTAGTGCCCTCGACAGCGTGCTGACGTCCTGCCGCCCCGTCTTCAAGCCCCGCTTCCGGCACCGCCATCACCGTCCAGCCTTCGGATAGCCCCCGGAATGTTCTCTTGGTGTCTTCTGGCACCTGTAGCTCGCCTAGGCGCCCCTTTTGCCCTTTTCGCCTCCTTGACCTACCTCCTGAAGAGAGGGACAGGAAAGGGATTACGGGCATCTTATCTTTTTTAATTTGTAAGCCTCCGGGCCTTAGCCGCATTTAAAACTTGTAATCCTCTCTTTCATGTTTGTTTAATGAAAAAGGAATGCTTGTTATGTTATATTCTTTTCTCAATTCCATCCCTTGTATGTTTTTACCCTACGCTTTTAGGGAACTTGCCGGTGGGAACACACTTGCCGCGAGCGCTGAGTGCGGAACATCAGCAGCCTTCCGGCAGTGTTGCTTCCGGCAAGAAACCTTGTCGGGGCTAGTTGCAGCACACTTTCATCGTTGAGCGGACTCGAAACAGATTAAGGGCGTAACTTAGCCACGAGTCGATTCCTCCGCGCACAAGTTTTCCATACAAGGCACGGTCGTTCAAGGAATATAACATAAAAATTTTAAAAATTGACAGTGTTCAAACTTTGACAACTTAGCTTTTCTGTCGTCTGTGTCCCAGCAAGGCTGTACTTCTTCGAACGACGCCCGGTCCACACCTAGCTCCTCGATCCAATTTCTTCCGCACCTGCGCAGCCTGTCGAAAGTTCTGGTCTTGAGCTCACACAGCACTTCAGCATTCGCCCTCTCCGCTTGACCGTTGCTTCTCGGGTGAGCAACAGAAGCGACGCAGATCTTGGCGCCAAGATCTTGGACGTACTGCATGAAGGTGTGGCTCGTGAATTGTGTACCATTGTCGGTGATGATCCTGTTAGGGACTCTGAAACAGCAAAACAATTGACCTGAAGATCTTGGCGCCCATGTGGTGACCACATATGCCTCCATGTATCTCCGCCAACAGCTCCTGTCCATCTTCCCGGGAAATGCACTTCAATTTCACTCTGTTGAATCTTCTTCTGTACAGTATGTCATCGACAAACTGGTACATACTTGATTGTCGGGCTACTCTCTCCACTTCTTCTTGTTCTTCGGGAAGTTCTCCTGTCTGAAGGAAATGGACGATCTGCTGTGCCCATGCCAGAGCTTGTGGCTCGACGACAAGGACTAAAGGCGCAAATACTGCTGCAGGAACATCCGCTTCTACGGCAAGAATCTGGGATCCTGCCGGAGCGTGATGCTCCCCGGCAAGCGTGTCGGGACACAGCTTGTCGAGAGCGTCTGCTTCAACGAAACAAACCCTAGGGCTTGTCGGAGCAGACTGCTCCTCAGCACTTTCTGTGTTGATCCTGGGGACCTTCTTGACGGCGGCTTCGGGGAGCTCTGCCGGAAAATAGTCGCCAGTAACCAACTTCCTCTTCTTGCTATGTCCAGTTGATGGTGTTACAGACGGTTGAGTCAGCTTGAGCACAAAAATCCCTGGTTCCACAGGTAACTTGAGTGCGGCGCACTTTGACAGGCCGTCTGCAATGTCATTCTGAGCTCTTGGAATGTGTTCCATCTGTAGGCCATCAAAATGTTCTTCTAGCTTCCTCATTTCATCAATGTACGCTTCCATCAACGGACTCTGATAATCTTTGTTAACTTGGCGGACGACAAGCTGTGAGTCACCCCTGACAATAAGCTTCCTGATCCCAAGGTCTGCCGCGATCCTGAGTCCGGCAAGCAAGCCTTCATACTCTACAGTATTGTTTGTTGCTTTCTCCTTGGGAAAGTGCATCTGGACCACGTACTTGAGGTGCTCTCCGGTGGGTGCGACAAGTAGCACGCCCGCACCGGCGCCTTGCAGCGAGAAGGCACCATCAAAGTACATGACCCATTCTTTGCTTGCTTCCTTGACGGGGATGCTCCTCTCCGGAGTTTCTTCATCGGGTGTTGGCGTCCATTCTGCTATGAATTCTGCCAATGCTCGGCTCTGAATAGTTGAAGTACTTTCAAACTTGAGGCCAAAGCTTGACAATTCTAGTGCCCACTCGACAATCCTGCCTGTTGCTTCTGGGTTCTGCAATATCCTCTTCAACAGAAAGCGAGTGACCACTGTGATCTCGTGTGCTTGAAAGTAATGGCGCAGCTTCCTCGAGGCCATGAGAAGGCCGAAAAGCAACTTCTGCACACCAGAGTACCTTGATCTAGCCCCCTGTAGAAGGGAACTGACAAAGTAAACTGGGCGCTGCACCATTTTCTTCTGTTTCTCTTCTTGTGGCTGCGCAGATCCATCCTTGTCGGGACCAGAGCTTGTCGGGGAAGCCTCCTGCTTGTCGCCGGATTCGCTTGCCGCGGCCGCTGGCTCATCATCCACCTCCCTCTCTGCTACTAACGCAGCACTAACCACTTGATTGGTTGCCGCCATATATAGCAGCAACTTCTCTTGTGGCTTAGGTGCGACAAGTGTTGGAGTGGAGGACAAATATTTCTTCAAGTCTTGCAGCGCAGCCTCCGCTTCCGGAGTCCATTTCATTGGACCCGCCTTTTTCAAAATTTTGAAAAACGGCAGGGCGCATTCAGCAGACTTGGAAATGAACCTGCTGAGAGCAGCAACACAGCCGGCAAGCCTTCGCACATCCTTGACGCGTTTTGGTGCTTCGATTTGCTCGATGGCCTTGATCTTGTCGGGATTGGCTTCAATCCCCCTCTGGGACACAAAGAACCCGAGAAGCTTGCCGGAAGGAACTCCAAACACGCACTTCTCGGGGTTCAACTTGAGATTGATCTTGCGCAGATTTGCAAAGGTCTCGTCCAAATCTTGGATCAAAGTTTCTTTGTCCTTGCTCTTGACCACTATATCATCCATGTAAGCTTCTACATTTCTGTGTAGCTGTGGTTCAAAAGCATGACTGACTACCCTTGCGAATGTTGAACCAGCATTCTTTAGTCCGAAAGGCATTCGTACAAAGTAGTACGTGCCACATGGAGTAATGAATGCGGTTTTCTCTTCATCCTCTTCTGCCATGAAGATCTAATGATATCCTGAGTATGCATCAAGGAATGAAAGCAGATCACATCCTGCCGTGGAGTCGACAATCTGGTCAATGCGCGGCAAGGGAAATGGATCCTTGGGACAAGCTTTATTAACATCAGTGAAGTCAATACAAAGCCTCCACTTCCCGTTCGCCTTGCACACAACTACTGGATTGGCTAACCACGTTGGATGGAGTACTCCTCGGACCAGGCCTGCTGCTTCCAATTTCTTGATCTCTTCAGCAATGAACTCTTGTCGCTCTACTGCTTGTTTTCTGACTCTCTGCTTGACGGGCCGCGCGTGAGGGCAGACGGCAAGGTGGTGCTCAATTACTTTCCTGGGAACACCGGGGATGTCAGATGGTTGCCATGCAAACACATCGACATTCGCCCACAGGAAAGCAACGAGCGCGCTTTCCTATTTAGGGTCAAGTGTGGCACTGATGGTGAAGGTACCACTAGTGCCGTCCTCCTTGGCGGCCACTTTCTTGGTCTCTGGTGAAGCTGTCTTTGCCTTCTTGCACTTGCCGGTGGAGCTCGATGGTGCGTCCTCGACGGTAGCGCAGCACTCCGAAGAGGTGCGTTTGCCGGAGTGCGCATCAGAGCTACTCCATCCGGACTTGGTCTTCTTCTTCACCCCGGGAGCTTCAGCGGCAAGTGGTTTGCGTTCTGCTGCGGCTGCTGCTTCCCGGTAGATCTTGTCGGTACAGATAAGTGCATCTTTCTTGTCGCCATGGACATAAATAACACTTATCGGACCAGGCATCTTGAGCACATTGTAGGCGTAGTGAGAGGCTGCCATGAACTTGGCAAGCGCTGGACGGCCAAGTATCCCATTGTAGGGTAATGGGAAATCAGCAACGTCAAATGTGACTCTCTCTGTCCTGAAATTCAGCTCGCTGCCAAACGTCACCGGCAGCGTGATCTTCCCCTTCGGCTTGCTCCTTCCTGGGTTGATTCCTTGGAAGGTACCAGTCTCTTCAAGCTCGCTGTCGGGGATCTGGAGCTTCTTGAGCACCGCGGAAGAGATCAGATTCAGGCCGGCCCCGCCGTCAACCAGCATCTTCGTGACCTTGAGGTTGCGGATTGTTGGCGAGACCAACATCGGCAAGCACCCGACCGCAGTGATTCGATCAGGGTGATCCTCAACATCAAAGATGATGGGCGTGCTGGACCACTTCAGGGGCTTGCGCGACTCAACGGACGGTTCTGCTGCGTTCACTTCCCGCACCCACTGTTTGAGTTGGCAGTGCGAGGTGTGCAGAGAAGCACCGCCGTCGACGCACAAAACCTCCGTTGCCTTCTGGAACTCCTGCTCGTCAGTCTCATCCTCCTCCATCTCATCATCTTCATCTTCGTCTTCGTCTTTGTCGCGGCCACGGGGAGGCCTATCTCCTTGCCGCTGCTTGGCCTTGCCGCGGCGCCCTCCCCGGGCGGGACGCTTCTTGCCGGATCCTCGCCACCTTCCTGGGCCTTCTCCTTGTCGTGGCATTCGTATTCAGCTTTCTGTAGCTCTGCCATCTGCTCAACCTTCTTGCAAGCTTGGAGGTCGTGGCCCTTGGTGCGGTGGATCTTGCAGTACTGCTTGCCGGAGCCGTCCTGCTTGTCGGCGGCTACCACAGCCTCGCCGGAGTCACCAGCTTTGGCCTTCTCGGAACCGCCTCCGTTGCCGGACTGCTCAACAACTAGCACATCATTAGCCTTCCTCTTTCTGTTATTCCGCCTCCGGTTCTTCGTTGCCGGAGGGGCGTCCTCACTGTCTGATCCTTCTGCTCCTGCGTTCTCTCCGGGGAGTCTCCTCCCCTCTTCAGCCCGTGCACACTTGTCGGCCAGAGCATATAGCTCGCTGACATCTCTGATTTTGCACATCGCCATCTCCTCCCTCATCCTGCGGTTACGCACGTTCTGATGGAACGCGCTGATAACCGCGGCAGGGTGGACGTCTGGGATGTTGCGCTGCACCTGGCTGAATCTCTGTATGTACTTGCGCAGGGGTTCTCCTTCCTTCTGGGCGAGCAGATGAAGGTCGCTATCCTCGCCATGGGGTTTGTGGCCGCCTGTGAAGGCGCCAACAAACTGATGGCACAGGTCCGCCCACGAAGAGATGGAGTTGTCCGGCAAGTGCATGAGCTAAGATCTGACGTTGGGCTTGAGCACCATCGGGAAGTAGTTGGCGAGGATCTTCTTGTCGCGCCCTCCGGCAGCCTGCACCGCAATGGTGTAGACGCTGAGGAACTCCAACGGATGTATCCTGCCATCGTACTTCTCGGGCACGTCTGGCTTGAAGTTCTTGGTACTGGGCCATTGGACCTGCCGCAGCTCACGGGTGAACGCAGGGCAACCTACCGCGTACGGCAAGTCGCCTGGTTCCCCTGGCGCATGCATATCGACAGTGGGCCCAGCGCGCTGGTCAGATTGACGCCGCGCTTCTCTTCGATGCTCGATGCGAGTGCGAGCGTCTTTGTGTCGTCGTTCTTGGAGAACTTGGCGTTGATCGCGGCGAGCTCGGGGGTCCGACGACGCGGTGGAGTCGGTGACGAGGTTGGCCCGGCGAGTTGGCGATCTTGGCCTTCGAGGCGGGGAGTGCACGGTGGTGGCACCCCCAGCGGTCTTGTCGGCGTCGGCCTGCGCCTGGGCGTCATGCCGGGGCTTCAAGGTGCTCGGTTGCCGGGGCTTGTCGCTGTTGGCGAAGCCGATGAGGCTCTGAATGGCGGCCCTCCAGTCGTTGATCTTGTCTGGCACTGTAGGGTAATCTAGAAGCAGCTGGGCTCGGGCCAGCGCTTCCTCTAGAGTGTTGGGTGGCGGTGGCGAGCGACGCGAGGTGCGAGATACGCTCAAACTTCTAACAGTGTTAGAAGGAGCAACATCTCGTCCAGGTGACCGCACTGCGCTCGTGCCGGCGTGTTGACGCGCACGTTGGCCTTGAGCGTCCCACGACCCACCAGCTTGGCCTTGTTCCAACGCGAGTACGGTGCTAGGAGCACCGTGGCGTTGTCGATCCTGCACCCCCTGAGAGGGTTGCGGTGGATGTACAAACGTTGAAGCTTGCGGGGCCTTGTCCTTGGACCTGGTGACGACGTGAGTCCCCCCGTCGGCGCCCGCTCCTCCGCCGGCGTTCAGCCCGCCGCCCGTTTGCTCTGGTGGCGGCAGGATAGTCGCAGATGGAGCGGCCACCTCCGAAGTCTTCTTCTTCGGTGGCATGTCGATGTAGATGTTGATGTAGCGCGCGCGGACGCCGGATCAGGTACGCACGACCTCGACGCCCCCTACCTGGAGCGCCAAACATGTCGTGGGGAACGAGCACCTATGGGGCAGGGCCCCTTTTCGGTCCGGCAAGGGAGCGGAGGGCGCACGCAGAGCAGATCGAGGCGAAGGCACGCGGGGGATTTTACCCAGCTTTGGAGCTCTCCGGAGAGATAAAACTCCTACTGCTGCTTTGAGTTTCTATTCTGTTCTTGCTTGAAAGCGTGGGTGTGTTGTGGTGTCGAGTGAGTCGAACCGAACCGAACCCCTTCTACGTGCGTATGGGCCTCCTTTTTATAGGTTAAAGGGGTCACCGACAGGTGGCAGCATAGAAAGAGGGGTAAAAGAGTAAAAACGGGGGTTGGTACAACCTCTACCAACAGTGCCCCCTACCTAACTCTGACGGCAGGGGACAATGGCATTTAATGCCCGTCCGGTCGCCCAAACAGTGCAAGGAAGCGACCATTAGGAGCGCCACCGCCTGCCACGATGGCCTTCTCTTCATCTCCTCTTGCCACCTCACACCGCTTGGCTGCACAGCGCCTCGCCACGTGCTCCTGGGATGGTCCTGGGGTGACACGTCGTCGTATGTGCTGGAGCTCGGGTGCAGAGTGGCAGTCTTGCCGCGGCAAGCGCCTTGCCGCGGTCGTTGTCTTGTCGCACCCGCAAGCTTGCCGCTCGTCGGGCCTTGCCGGGACGCGCGGAGCGTCGCGGGAAGTTTTCTGGAGTGCCTTGGTTGGCCTTCCCGGCAAGCTCCTCTTGCCGGGGTCTTGTCCTTCCCGGCAAGCTCCTCTTGCCGGGGTCTTGACCTTCCCGGCAAGCTCCTCTTGCCGGGGTTCTATCTTCTCAGCTAACACTTTGTTCTTGAATGGCAGTAAATAGGAGGATCTTGGCGGACACCTGGCAAGCCTTGCCGTGGGACGCTGCGACTGCCCGTGCACAAGTTCGGGGTACTAAGGTACCCCTACTTTAGTACACCGACACTGCCCTTGAGCGAGAAGTTGAGGAGCGGCGCGCCCTCCTGGCCACTTCACCAGGCGAAGCGGCCCTTGCCGAGGCGGAGCTCCTGAGGCGCCATGATGACCTGGCGTTGGAGGCCATGGAGCACAACATGGCATTGGAGAGGTTGGAGGTGAGGAGCGCGAGGCTGCTGCAGCTGAGGATGTCGTCACCGCCCGAGAAGCCCAAGTCTAGCTGGAGGTGGAGGAGAGGGTGGCGAAGGCGCGTGCTGATCTAGCTGAGGGGCACCGCCTGGATCTGGAGCTGCTCAAGGCCGAGCTTGAGGGCAGGACCGCCACCCTGAAGGCAAAGCTGAAGTCCGCAAAGCAGCGTGGGAATGCCGCCCAAGAAGCTTTGACCTCTTCCGAATCTGCCTTGAATTCTGCTCGCGCCGAGATATCCTCCCTCCAGTAGCAAGTCAAGGAAACCACCTCCCTCCTGGAGAGGGCTGCGAATGAAAAGAGTCACCGCCTGACGCTGGAATGTGAGCACGGCTCTATGCTCCAGGGTCTGCGCGTCAGGGCTAACCGTGTCTTGGGCGCCATCTGCGACGAGAGCGCTCCTCACCCGCATGAGAGTGACTACACCAGCGATCTCAACTTCTTCACTGATTTTGTCACCCGCCTGGAGGATCAGGCCGCGAAGGCTCGCCGGCTTGTTGAGGGGAGGAGCCGGGGCCTCCTCGGGCGCGCGCTCTCGTGTGTCTTCAGCAACCTCCTGAATCGCGATTTCCATTTTGACTTCAATGTTGTGCTAGCCCCCGCGCCCGTGGCTACCCAGGATAGGCTCGTCAGGTGGGTGGATGACCATGTGAAGCCTTGGTGAAGGAGATGGCTTCTAAGGATGACACGACGGTGCTCATGGCCGGAGTGAGTGGCACGGGTAGTGGTGATGAGGAGGATAATCCCAACGGCTTGGGCGGCACGAGTAGCACAGATGAAGGCGACGAAGAGGGCGCACACAGCTAGACCTGTACTCCTATTTGCTTTAACCTGCATGACCAAACTTGAAAGTTCCCTTGTGAGAGCATTTTGAAAGGGGGGCCCCTTGTGATGTATATAATTGTGAAATGCCGTGAAATGATGCCACGGAGCGACCCCTTAGGTCTGCAGCCTAAGGCGGGATGTTGGTCATGACTTATCTTTGGCTCCGCGGGTCTCGAGCAAGCCCTGACGCTGCAGAAACATTTTTCCTCCCGAGGCGTGCCCGCTGCGGGCTTGTGAGGGTCTGGCTCTTGCGAGTAGCCTGTTGACCTGTCCTGGAGTGCTTCGCGAGGAGCCAACTGCCGGATCACGGTGTGGTGGGCGCGCGTGGCGGCCGTATCCTTGAGCCGCCAAGGGGGAAAGTGGTCAATACGGATGCGCGCGCACCGCACCCAGCCCTCGCTTGCGAGGTTCTCGGGGGCAGGGCAGTAGGCACGAGCTCCGGAAAAACACAAGACCAGAAAGCGAGAGAGCGATGCAAGACAAGGAAAACTCCCCCCATTTTTTAAATGCACGAGAACCAAGTTCACTCCAAAAAGCCGACGAACGAGTACAAAAAAGGAGGCAAAGCAAATGGCTGCGTCCAGCACCTAGCTAGTCTTCAAGTCTTCTCACCAGCGCGGAGCTAAGTGCTTCCACTGGTTGGGCATAGTCATTGCAGGACAGTGTCGACGGCCAGTGCGGAGCCTGGTGCTTCCACTAGGACGTGGGTGGGAGCCCCGTGAGGCCCCACGGGGGCGCTCAGGAGACTCCGGGGCATGTACGGCCCCACTCATTATTACGTGAGAGTGTCACAAGTGGAGACCTTCATAGGCCGGAGCCTTGCTTCATGTCGCCCCACGAGGACCCCGCCCTGCGCCGCCCCGACCACCGTTGGGGAGACCGGAAACCAGGACAAGACCAAGGGGTAAGGGGGACGCTAGCGGCATCCTCAGCAACCGTAGGCCCCCCACCACGAGGAAGGGCTCGCTGGCGCCTTCCCTGGTGGGGAACCTACCTCCAAGCAGGATCGTGCTCTGCGCAACGCGGGGAAGGCCCTGCCCCCGGGCTCCCCCCGCGCTGCTCCCAATGCCCTTTGCGCTCTTGCAGTGGATCCGCCATCCTGAGAGTCCTGATGGTAGCTGCGCCCTGGTTCACCTGTGATCCATGGTCAACGTAAGCGTGCCCCTATGGCATTAGCTGTACCCAGAGGTTGTTGCCATTGGAGACATTGGCGGGGCTCGGCAGCGACTCGTAAAGGATCTCGGCTTCATGTACATCCAGCGCACAGCCTGGCGTGGGGGATCGGCCGGGGCCCTCTCCCTGCGCGTGCCTCAGGTCCACCGCGACGGGCACGTAGGCTTCCGGGCTGGCTGCGCCAGAGTCGCTGCCCGGCTGCCTCACGTTCCCGCCTTCTTCGGTCGCCCTCTGGTCCTAACGACCAGGGGCCGGCGACCCAGCGTGGCCCCTGGGCATGTTTGGAGGTGTGCGGGCTGCACCGTGAGGCTGGCCGACGCCGAGAGGCTCTTCAGGGGGCCTTGGAGGGGGCGCACGGTAATGGGGAGGATGAGCGTGCGCCCCTACCACAGCCTGCGACGTGGGTAGGGTGCAGAATGGTGCTGCACCCCTGCACGCCGCATCCAGCAGCTCGGCAACCCGCTCAAGCAGGGCGTCGCAGCCACTTTCCAGCAGCCTGCACCTCAAGAGCTCTCGAGCCACGATGACCACAGCCCGCATGTTTGCCTGCTCCCTGCGCGTGTGCGGTGTGGTTGTTGCGGCATAGCTTGCAGATCACGCGGCGGCGCAGTTGCAGCTCCGCGCCAGAGGGGAAGGCTGCGCCACGCGCCCCCCGCGGCCAGCTGCCCCAGGCGGAGCACGGGCCGTGAGCAGAGCGGAGTGGAGGTCCTCCTCATTGACGGGCGTTGTCGAGGAGGCTCGGACAACCCAGTGCTCGACGTGGGCCCTCGGGGCGTCGGCCATGGCGTTGGAGGAGCAGCGGAGGACCGGTTGATAGAAGAGGAGATCCGACGTACCCCTACCTGGCACGCCAAATGTTGGATTACGGGTTCCGCAAACCCTTGAAAGGTTTAAACTCTAGGGTGCGTGCGGAGATCTCAACCTACCCAGCCTGCCTACTCGAGATCCTCCTAAGCCTAGCGCGTCGGGCTCAAAGAGACAAAGAGACACAACATTTTATCCTGGTTCGGGCCACCTTGCAGTGTAATAACCAACTCCAGTGTTTTGGTGGATTGCTTTGAAGGGCTGAGGATGAACTAGTACAGTGGATGAACTGGCCTCAGGAGGTGAGGTGCTCTTGAGCTCAAGAGAGCTGGTGAGGTGGATGGGTGAGAATGGATCTAATCTATTCGTTCCCCCCTATGGTGGTCGCTAAGTCCTATTTATCATAGCCTTAGTCCTCTTCCCAAATGTTGGCGGGAAGGGAGCCCACAACAGCCAGATTTGAAAGGGGACAAGTAGTACATCCTATCCTGACTAAAGTGGTCTTCGCATGCGAAAAGCCTCTAGTCGTGACGCTGTGGTGGGCTCGGTGATGACCTGCGTCATGCTGTCCTGGCGGTCTTGGTCTTGTTGCACCAGAATGGAAACCTTTGGCTGGTTCCTCAGGACTCCGCGCCTCTGGCTTGCCTTACTTGCACCAAAGAGGAAACTGGTGCTCTGCGCCCGCTGGCGCCCACCTGGCGCCCTCCTGGCCTTGGTCGTCATGGCTCATGTCAGCTGAGCCTCGTGAGGTGCACCTTGCATAGAACTCTCCGCCCCTCGGCAGCCAGCCTGAGGAGGCCGATCCCCTTGGGGGTCTTGGTGTCGTCCGCCTCGCGAGGCTTGGACCCTCGCGAGGGTATTTAGTCGTTGATGCTGAAGCTGGGCCATACCAGGCCGTTGATGCGGCCATGCGGTGGGCCGCAGGCAGGCGAGTCTGGATACCCCCATATCCAGAACGCCGACACGCACCACCACCACCTTTCCACCATCAATCCACTACTAGAAAAAGGGCTATAGATGGTATTGACACTAATGGCGCACCAGACAAGTGGTGTGCCATTAGTATATACTAATGGCGCACCACCTTTTGATGCGCCATTAGTGTTGAAACTACTAATGGCGCACCAGGCCCACGGTGCGCCATTAGTACCAATTTTTTTTGAACTAGTGCACCTGCCCAAACATACTAATGGCGCATCCACAATTAGTGCGCCATTACTAGTTGTAACTAGTAATGGCGCACCAGCCAGAAAGTGCGCCACTAATGTTATTTTTTTATTATTTTTTTATTCCTTTTTTTGCAAAAGTACTAATGGCGCACTCACACGCGGTGCGCCATTACTAGTTCAAACTAGTAATGGCGCACCGTGGCAGGGTGCGCCATTAGTATGTTTTTTTGCAAAACTAATAATGGCGCACCACCAGGGGGTGCGCCATTAGTAACCTGGATTACTAATGGCGCATTTGTTGTTGGTGCGCCATTAGTAAGTGGGCAGCAACAAGATATTTTGGACAGCCTCTCCTCCCACACTCACTTTCTCCCCACTTCATTCTCTCCACCGCCTCCTCCTTGTCTCGGGTGCCTCCTCTTTTTCACCTCATTTCCACCATAGATTCATTCAAATTAAGTGGTTAAGTTACCTTGTTTTGCTAGGTAAGTAAGGGGGGAAGCTATATTTATGTTGTTCTCCCTACAACAATGTGCACATGCACTTTTTATGGCCTAGCTAGATCTATGTATGTTCGTGGTGTTGCATATGTTTGTGGTGTTGCATAAGTGTTTGTGTTTGGAGGTGTACCGGTATTTGAAATGCGGTAGTTGCCAATATTTTGCCGGAATGTTGATTCATTTTCGTTTCGGCGAGAATTTTGGCATTAAGCATTCTTTTTGGTCCTATTTTTAGGGAAAGTCATGCCAAATTTTTTCTTGGTTCTAAAATATCATTTTGCTCTACCCCGCAGGCGACCATGGTCCGCACGATGACTGAAGGCATCGTGAATAGGTTTTTGAGGTCCGCAAAGGCCGAGATGCTTCAAAAGAACGAGATGGAGATAAGATGTCCGTGTCGAAGATGCAAGCTGAATAGCCTTATTGCGGACCCGGATTCTGGGCAGGTGCGGGACCACCTGCTCTTGCGTGGTTTCATGGATGGCTATCGGTGGCAAGGTGATGAAGATGACTACGAAGTCGTCCATGGGGGCCGGGCAAGAAATGAGGAAGGGCAGCAAGACAACCACCGCGGCTCGGGCGGGCGAGAAGACGAAGAATCCCCAGGAGATGATCACGACGGTGATGCTGTACACAGTCATCATGTAGAAGATGCAGGACATGATGATGTTGCCGGCGGAGCAGACGACGCTGGACCATCGATGGGCTGGGTGCAGGACCCTCATATTCAAGAGCTGCTTCTCAAGTAGACGGATAACGCAAGAGCTGCCGCCCGAGAGAAAGCCAAGATGGATCAACTTGAGTTAGACGCGGTTACTCCATTGTATGAAGGATGCAGGCCCGAGGATACCCGCCTGAAAGTAACGCTCATGGCTCTGGAGATGAAGGTAAAACACAAAATGACCGACGCATGCTTCGACGAGAACATGTCATTCTGGCACGAACGTCTTCCCAAGGGGAACAAGTGCCCGACCAGTTTGGAGGAGGTGAAGAAAATCGTGTGTCCTCTGGATTTACCGCACGTGAAATACCATGTGTGCATGAACAATTGCATCATTTATCGGGACGAGCACACGGAGTCTACCATATGTCCGGTATGCGGTGTCACTCGATACAAGAAGAGGAAGAAAGCTCCTCGAAAAGTGGTGTGGTACTTTCCGATCACTCCTCGTCTACAGCGGTATTTCGCGGACCCTAAGGTAGCAAAGCTCCTGCATTGGCACGCGGATAGGGAGGAGAAGAAGCGAGAAGATGACGCAAATGATCCGAAGATAGATAAAAAGACAAGATGCTGAGTCACCCTAAGGATGTGAGCCAGTGGCAAGCATTGAACTTCGAATACCCAGAATTTGGGAATGATCCAAGGAACATCGTGCTGGGCGCGAGCACTGATGGAATCAATCCGTTTAGCAGCCAAAGAAGCACACATAGCACCTGGCCTGTGTTTGTGTGGATGTACAACCTTCCCCCCTGGTTGTGCATGAAGAGGAAGTACATTCACATGAGTATGCTAATTGAAGGGCCGAAACAACCAGGGAACGACATCAATCTGTATCTGGGGCTGCTGAAAGAGGAGCTTGACACGCTGTGGAAAACGCCAGCCAATACGTGGGACGCCGCAGAGAAATAATATTTCCCTATGAGAGCCGCACTGCTCAGGACGGTGCACGACTATCTCGGTTACGGATATCTTGCGGGGCAGGTAGTCCACGGATTTTTTGGATGCGTAAGGTGCATGGATGACACAACGTATCGCCAGCTAGATAGAGATCCCGGGTCTTCGAAAACCGTGTTCATGGGACAACGAAGGTGGCTTCGCGACGATGACCCGTGGAAGAAACGCAAGGATCTGTTCGATGGTGAAACCGAACCCCGAAAACGCCCGTGTACGAGGAGCGGCGAGGAAATAGACAAGCTGTTGAAAAATTGGAAAGACTGCCCACTGCCGGGAAAGAAGCAAAAGGCGCCACAGCCGGGAAAGAAGCGAAAGGCGCCAGAGCCGCTGCTGAAGGTATGGAAAACGAGGTTTGTTTTCTGGGACTTGCCGTACTGGAAGATCCACCGTGTGCCTCACAGCCTTGATGTCATGCATATCACGAAGCACGTGTGCGAGAGTCTGCTTGGTACCCTGCTCAACATGCCAGAGAGGACCAAAGATGGGCCGAAAGCAAGGGCAGACTTGAAATCAATGGGCATCAGGCAGGAGCTTCACGCTATATATGATGATGATGATGATGATGATGATGATGATGATGATGATGAGGCGAAGCACGACACAGAAAGTCGTCGCAAAGGCAAAAAGGCCAAGAAGACCGGAAATGACTACCCTCCCGCGTGCTTCACTCTAAGTCAGGAGGAGATCGAGCAGTTTTTCACCTGCCTCCTAGGAGTAAAACTTCCTTACGGTTACACAGGGAAGATAAGCAGATACCTAGACCCAGCGAAGCAGAAGTTCAGCGGGATGAAGTCTCACAACTGTCACGTGCTGATGACGCAGATACTTCCAGTTGCAATCCGTGGGATCATGGACGCGCACGTCCGTGAAATGCTATTTGGCCTATGCAACTTCTTCGACGTCATCTCTCGGAAGTCGATTGGCGTGAGGCAACTCAGAAGGCTACAGGAAGAGATCGTGGTGATACTATGCGAGCTTGAGATGTACTTCCCGCCCGCATTCTTCGACGTTATGGTGCATCTGCTGGTCCATATAGTGGAGGATATCATCCAACTCGGGCCGACGTTCCTGCACAGCATGATGCTGTTCGAAAGGATGAATGGTGTCATCAAAGGATACGTTCGCAACATGTCACGTCCAGAAGGAAGCATAGCCAGGGGCTTTCTGACCGAAGAGTGCATCTCCTACTGCACGAATTATCTAGGCATCGAGAACCCCGTTGGTCTGCCCGTCAACAGGCACCTCGGCAGGCTCGCTGGATGGGGTCACCGTGAGGGTCGCCGCGAAATGCATGTCGACTTCGAGGGTCGACTCGCCGACTTTGAAAGAGCAAACCTAGTCGCGCTACAACACATAGACGTGGTCGATCCTTGGGTGGTAGAGCACAAAACCTTTATTAAGAAGACGTACAATGACCGAGGCCAACAGAGGACGGACGGAGATATACTCAAAGAGCACAACTCATGTTTCATGCGTTGGTTCAAGCAGAAGCTTCTGTCGTACCCTTTACATGAGGATTCTTCCGCGGAAGAACAACTCATATTCGCCTTGTCACAGGGCGCCGAGCACAACCTGATGACCTATGAGGCGTACGATATCAACGGCTACACATTCTACACTGAGGCCAAGGACATGAAGAGCGATGGTTATCAGAACTCCGGGGTAACGATGGAATCCTACACCGGTAACGACAAGGACAGATACTACAGAAGGATTGAGGAGATCTGGGAGCTGAGCTACGCTGGAGAGAAGGTCCCGATGTTCCGTGTCAGATGGGCCAAGAACGTCATAAAAGAAGACCGGTATTTCACCACCATGGTTATACCCGAAGCCAAATCCAAGACCGCGGGCGCAAACGTCACCGCAAAAAATGAGCCATGGGTACTGGCTTCCCAAGTGGACCAATGCTTCTTCATTACCGACCCGCCAAAGCCCAGTCGTGTTGTCGTGAGGAGAGGCAAAAGGAAGATCATCGGAATGGATGGAGTAGCCAATGAGCAAGACTTCGACAAGTACGGCGACCCGAGGATCGAACATGACGACGATGATGAAGTAGCAGCATACACCACAAGAAGAAGCGGGACCACCCTACCTAAAGGACGTCCATTCCACAGAAGAACTCCATTTGTGAAAAAGAAGGGCAAGAAGATTGTGAACAGATAGCTAGCTAAGATCGATTGTATTTAAATCGTAGCCTTCATTTCTTGATTGTATTTCATGGGTACTTTTTGAACTATCATGAATATTTTTAAATTTCATGGACACTCGATCTCGATCCCCCTCCATCTCGATCGCTATCCCACCTCGCCAGATCCGGTCCCCCTCGCCGCCGAGCACCCCCCAGTCCACCGGCCACCGCCGCCGACCCCCCGCACCCTCGATTCCCCTACTCAACCGCCGCCACCGACCCCCCGCACCCCGCGCACCGTCTTATAAAAAAATAAGTATCAAACAGCTTTTTAAATGCTAATGTCTTATAAAAAATATTACTGTTATTATTTAAACAAGTTTGAACATATTTAAACACAAATAAGTATCAAACAGCTTTTTAAATGCTAAAAAAAATTTGTGGAGCCTGGCAGTCGAACCCAGGACCTCCTCGCTATCCCACCTCGCCAGATCCGGTCCCCCTCGCCGCCGAGCACCCCCCAGTCCACCGGCCGCCGCCGCCGACCCCCCGCACCCTCGATTCCCCTACTCAACCGCCGCCGCCGACCCCCCGCACCCCGCGCACCGTCTTATAAAAAAATAAGTATCAAACAGCTTTTTAAATGCTACTGTCTTATAAAAAATATTACTATTATTATTTAAACAAGTTTGAACATATTTAAACACAAATAAGTATCAAACAGCTTTTTAAATGCTAAAAAAAATTTGTGGAGCCTGGGAGTCGAACCCAGGACCTCCTGGTGTGAGAACTGGCTGCTGACGAGTCGAGCCAGTAGAGGGGACTTGATGTGGATCAGTTCTGGTGGTACATAACCTGTTGGCTCAAGTTGAAATAAAAAAAATACTAATGGCGCACCACGGTGAGGTGCGCCATTAGTATGGATGTACTTATCGCGCACCGAGGGGTGGTGCGCCATTAGTATTGTGCCCGATCCCCCCTTCCCTCTCCCCCTTCGCCCGATCCCCCCTTCCCTCTCCCCCTCGCCAGTTCCCTCTCCCTCGATCCACCGCCGCCGCCGCCGCTGCCCTGACCCACTGCGCCGCAGCCGCCCACGCGCCCCCGCCGCCTCCCTCTCCCCTTCCTCCCCCTCGAGCCCGCGCCGTCCGCCCAAACCTAACCCGACGCCGTCCGCCCCCGCCCGCTCCACCGCCGCCGCCCTGCCTCTCCGCCCTCTCCTCGCCCTCGCCCTCTCCCTCCCTCGCCCTCTCCTCGCCTTCCCTCTCCCTCGCCCCGCCTCCCTCGACGCCACCGTCCCCGCCACCTCGACGCTGCCCCGCCGCCTCGACGCGACCCCGCCGCCCGGACGCCGCCCCGACGCCGCCTCGACGCTGCCCCGCCGCCCCGACGCCGCCTCGACCCCGCCCCGACACCGCTGCCCCACCTCGACGCTGCCCCGCCGCCTCGACGCGACCCCGCCGCCCGGACGCCGCCCCGTCCACACCACCGTCGCCGGAGCACCACCACCCCCATGAGCTCCCCCTCCTCCTCTCCCACAACTTGCACCAATTTGGATCTATCTATCTTGGGGAAACACTCTAGTCGATTTGGGACACATGAATTGAGCACCATTTTCTCACTGATCACCACCATCCATGATCTCTGCCGATGGTATATCTTTTCATGGCTTTACAAACCCACATGCTAACATATTTGTTAATGTAAATTATTCTATCACACATTAATGTGTATGCAAATACCACCCCTCCCTTCCCCCCGGATCAATGAAGAAGGGAGAAGTCAGTTGATTCTTGTCAACATTAACAGGAGAGTCACATTGCTAATTGACCATCATTGGCATACATTTAACTATAAGAGCACCTCAACTGAGCTAGGCTACTTTGCCCTCCCCCTAGGATAAGTTTTCACCAGCCTGCATTTTTACTGTGCATTTTTACTGTGCATTTTTTAACACAAAGTTCTCAAAGAGAGTTTGCCTCCTAGGATAAGTTTTCACCAGCCTGCATCTCTCTTTTTTCCAATGAAAGAATGCAGGACTTTTAGTTTCAAGTACTATGAATTACGTGGAGTTTGTGGTAAACATGTTTGTACCCATAATGTGGTCACAAGCTTCACAAGTGTGTCCTTGTAAATTTTTTCAAGGCATCTTGAAAGTTGTAGCAAAGATTGAGTAAAATGGAATTCTAAACATGTATCCATGCTTCTGACAAGAATTCTAAATTTGATGCATTTAATAGCAAGAATTGTGAATTGTCATCTTTGTATTGCAGAAGCTTTTAAATTCTTTAGCATGAGTTTCTTCAAGTTTGGTTGTTCCTGCTGCATATGCCCAGCTAATAGCATGATTTAGCTCTTTGAAACTCGTCGTGCGTGTGTGCACGCACTGCTGTAAGGTTGCAAAGCTTTGGTCCGGATGCTGCTCCGGGACAGATCACCTGAAGCAAAACAATGCACCATATTTCTCAAAGATCAATGTGGAAATGGAATCATAATTCTGAGCTATTTTTGTAGAGACACTGATAAGATGATTCAAACTGCAATGCCTTGATACTGAAAATAGTTAGAACATCTCTGTTTGTGCCAAAAAATAACCCCTTTCTCCTGAAACGTTGATTAATTTCCGTTTCGGTTGAGAAATGGGGCACTCCTAGGTCAAGAAAATTAGCAAAGGTCATGCCCAATTTTCTTGACCTAGAAGGTGCCCGATTCTCAACCGAAATAAAAATTAATTTGCTTTAGTGGTTGGATTAGTTTAGTATTTTATTCACACACCCACATAAGTATTCAACACAATGAAAAAATAGTACAAATCCTGGTGTAGTAAAAAGTAATTACAGATACACTATCCTGGTGTAGCAATGTTCTGTGTCAGTACAACCACTGCTCTAGCAATTTGACATGGTTACCTGGTCTGCCTTCAGATTTCTATTGGTCTGCGAACTTTACATCTTTTACAGAATAAATACAGCAAGTTTACATACAGGAAACCATAGAGCAAACAACATCTTCCAGCTCTTGACTGACAAAACACTGCAGCTATTCCAGTAGAATTGTAATGTAGAAGTGTTGAGTTTTTCAGAAACTCAATAGTTGCTAGGGGCGCAAGACTATCGACCGCATGTGGTGCTATTTTCATATGCAAACACAGTATCACCATCTATGGTGTAATATGTTTCAGCTATAGATTGAAAAAGCAATAACAGGGTACCCTTTCTAGGCTGAAAGAATGTTAAAACCCAACCAATTTCACCCATATAGCAAATTCAATCTTTATATGATGTGAACCGAACAAAACATTGCAAATAGACCAAAAAAGCATACATACATGTTAAGTAGTCTAAAGTACATAGAAAATATGTAAATAAAAGTTGATGAAATCTTGAATCCCTGAAAGAGTTACAACTGAAGGGCACCAGGATAGTGCAGTTCTGTAGAAATAATCCTGAATCCCTGAAAGAGTTACAACTGAAGGGCACCAGGATTAGTTCTGCGGTGTAGTAAAAAGTAATTACAGATACACTCACCCACATAAGTATTCAGCACAATGAAAAAATAGTACAAATTAAGGAAAGGCAATACCATTTCAGACGCTTGTCTTCTAAAAAGAAGAGTAAACTTTCTAGACACACCCCTCAAGAACTAGGTTACCCTGAGAACGTGGACTTGGACCTTAGCAACAACACACTAACAGGTTCTATCCCAAAACACCTAGGCAATATCACAGACATCTCTCAATTGTTCCTTGACAATAACCAACTTTTTGGCGACATTCCTCGAGAATTAGGTTATTTGGTCAACTTAGAGATCTTGTTCCTTGACAATAACCAACTTTTTGACCAAACTTTGTTTCTATTTAGAGAGAAACATGGCCCACAACGATGAGGCCGGGGGTTCGGGCGGCAAGGCATTCTGGGAGCTGTCCCAGGAGATGGAGGAACAACCTCACTTGTATGAGGCCGCCGCCTTCCCCACCAATCCTGAGACCACTGATGGTGCCACCGAGGATGACGACACTGATGCCACCACTGATGGTGCCGCTGAGGATGCCACCACTGATGATGGCGGCGCCCGCACAGATGGCAGCCAACAGAAGAGGCAACGGAAGGACCGGCGCCCGATCGTGCTCCTCACCCTCAAGGAGGAAGTTACTGAAGTGGACTCCAACGGGAATCCAACGGCGCCCGAATGAATAGTCAAGGGGTACTCGCTTCAGCTCGGGTGCATTGTCCGGAGCACCATCTCAATCAACACTGAGAACCTGAGGCATCCTGACCGAGGGAATTTGCGCCACCTCCTCTTCACGAAGCTGCACGAACGATACAAGTTCCCCGCTGAATTTGCAAACACAAGCCTCAAAGGGAATAAAGTGAACAATGCTGCCCTCACGAAGATGAGCAAGGCCCTGTCTACTTGGAAAAGCAATGTGAAGAAAATGATCGAGAAAGGTGAGAGTTATCAGAAGATCAAGGAGAAAAATCCTTCGATCACCGAAGATGATTACAACGACTTCAAGATCAATTGCTCGAGCACCGCAAGCTCCCAATCAAGTGAGTGGGGGAAACAAATGCGGGAGCTGAACATAGGGGAACACACACTCGGTCCCGGCGGTTACATAGTGGCGGAGCCTATATGGGACAAGGAGGAGGCGGACCATGCCGAGCAAGGCCTACCGCCCCTCTTCGAGAAATACAGCGGTAACAAGCAGACCAGGAACTTTGTCAGGGCCCGGTACAAGAAGGACCCGAAAACAAAGGAGCTTACCACGGATCCGAAGACCAGGCAGCTTGAGCTTGTTCTGGTAAGGAATACACCCCCGCGTAATTAGCTCCATATGGTTGCATTCTAATTAATGAAGCCAAATTTCTAAATGGTTCACATTCCTTCCGCAGGCGACTGAAAGCAGTAGCGCGGGGTCGACTAAGAGCAACCCTTGGGACACCACTCTAAATAGGGCGTTGAATGTAATGAAGAACAAGGATAAGCTCAGTAAGCCGACGTCAGCTGGTCGTGCGGCCGGCAAAGGCTTGTCGACAAAATGGGGGTCATACTATACCGCTGGTGTGCGGAAGGAGAAAAAGACCAGCTCGGAAAGCCAGGCGCGAGAGGTTCAAGAACTCAAGGCACAGGTGGCGCGGATTCCGGAGATTGTCCAAGAGCAAGTGGAACAACGACTCGGAGCGACGATCACCGCCATTGTGCCTACCTTGATCTCGGGGTTGAGTGCGTGGATTGCGGGCGGCCAACAGGGGCCGCCCCCGATTCCTAGCTTCACGGCCAGCAACTCGCATAATGCGATGGCGGGGCCATTGGTGCCTCCGGCGGAGGCGGCATTGGTGTCTCTGACGCCGGCACGGGAGCTTAATGCACCCGGGTGTACGCCGGCCGGCACCTCTGCAGCAAGCGGCCCCTCCGTCAACTGCACGCCCGCCGTTGGCGGTGCGTCGACACTAGCCGAGCTCGACGCCATCATCACGGTAACTAATTAAGCCTCTCTCGGCCGAGGACTTCATCTCCTTGCCTTTGACTGGGCATCCCTGACGCCCTACATGTTTTCGTAGGGCGCCGCCGACGTTCCGTGCACTCTCCTCCACTTCGTGAACAATGAGTTGGTCGATGTCGCCAAGGGCAAAATCGTTCAACCGGGTAACCCCTTGTTCCACGGTACCCAGATGCCACCCAACTTGTTTAGGGTTCAACTGGTTCGGGTGCTGCCAGGCTGCGATGACTTGTTACCTCCGATTCGACCCGTCGGGACCGACGATGATGACGTGATGACCCTCAGTGCCTGCCTGAGCTGGCCCCTGGTTTGGCCGAAGAGCCGGATTCGTTTGGGGGCGGGGGACACCACCCCAAAGACAACACCGCCAGTCGTGCCGGCGCCAAGTCGGCCCCATGGCAAGACCGCCGTAACGGTGCCGTACATCCCTATGCCACTGGATCCAAACATGCATATGGCACAGGATCAGAACGACGACGAAGACAATGATGATACATTTGGCAACGTCGATCAGTACTTTGCCGATCATGGGTACGATGGCGACTTCATGGGGCCTCCTTCTCAAGAACCAAACCCAACAAAAGACGTGTGCGATCTAGCTGGTACCGCGGAGAAGCCAAGTTGCAACAGGCGCCGTCTTGCGTTCAGCTCTCAGGAGACGCCTCCAGCTGCCGACTTCACCGAGCCTCAGATAGGCGAGGTGCGAAATATTATCAGCCCCAACACACTCAAGAATGCGGTATGTGAGCAGAACTCGGTCCCATTATAGGAGAAGAAGAAGGCACGCAAAAGAAAGAGTAAGAAGGGTGCGAGCCAGCCGGCACCGAGTACGATCCGTGCTCAGGATGGGCCACCTTCACCGCAGGATATCTCGAGGAGGGTGCATGTGGTGGGTAGGGCGATGCTACCGACAAATATGCTCAATGCTGCAACCGGTGCTATGCGGAGTCTGCATGACAGTGTTCTTGCTTTGGAGAAGCGGCGTCTCAGAGAGAAGGATGTGGCATACCCGGTTTTCGCGGCCAAGGTGCCAGAGGGCAAGGGCTTTGTGGATAACTCCATCGAGCGTACGATCGTCCTGCGTTTTGATGACATCCACGCTATGTTGAACCTTCATCCGCTGCACTACACCTTCGTTCGGCTATTTTCGCTGAGTATGGAGATGCGGATCATTTGCGACAAGACCCCGGACATCGTGATAGTCGACCCCTTCTACATGCGTGCCAAGATCTTGGGCAGCGCTGGGGACCGGCAAGTCGCGAGTTCTTACCTCGAAGGCATCATTCTGGCAAACCAAGATAAGGATAACTTCCTCGTGCCTTACTTTCCCGAGTAAGTCCTCCCCTCAACCGGCCCGTAACATATGAATTCTTACATTTCGATCATTTTTCTTTTAACATTCCGTGTTTTCTGCAGTGACACATGTTGCACGCTCATCCTCCTAAGCCCCAAATATTCCATGGCCACGTATTTCGACCCGGACCGTCAGTCAAACGTAGACTACACAAATGTCAAGAAGGTTCTTGATGATGTTCTCCCCGACTACGCCAAATCTGGAGGCACCTTCACCAAGCCTATTCGTAAGTACGGCAAGCACGTGTTCTCCCACAATACGACGTTCTGCTGCGTCAAGCAGCCGCCTGGCGGTCAGAAGGGTGCCTACTACGCCATCCATCACATGCGGGCGATCGTACGGGACCATCATCAACTTCTGCTACCGAGTAAACTCAAAGATTGGGCACAGAGCGTGTCGGCAATCCAGGACGCGGACCTCCGACAAGAATTCTTTCGCATCCAGTCGGAGTTTGCGGAAATCATCCATCAAGATGTCCTTCGTACCTCGGGGCAGTTCTACCTCAACAATCAACTGTCCAACAGTGACATCGACACAATGCTACAAATGCAGGCTGACAACGACCGTTATTTCATGACTCCCATGATAGACGGCGGCTTCATCCATGCTCCGGTCCCTTGAGTCGAGTCGAAAGCAGTGATGCTGTGTCTAGTTCTGAAACATCGATTGGCTCATGTTGTAATTAAACTTTAATGAACTTGTAGTATGTCTCTTTGGTTTCGAGAGTCGTTCAACTTAGATGTAATCGATGCTATTAATGTCTTGCTTTTCTCTTCCGATCGTTCTGTTGCATACTTATATATTGCTTATGTATTGTCTGTGAATTGGTACTAACGTTTCGTTTGGCTAGTGCATAGCGATGCCGACGTATGTCGTGTACAAGGGTAAGGTTCCCGGAGTCTACCATGACTGGGAGGACTGTCGGAGACAGGTTCACCGATTCAGCGGTACAGTTACAAAGGGTACACCACTAGGGCCGAGGCCGAATCTAGATACGCCCGCTATCTAGCGGGAGAGGGGAGGGAGCGTTGGAGGAACCGGATGAAGACGAGTTTCATCGTGATGATGCTCATCGAGATGACCGCGGCTCTCTTCTATGTGATGGTAGTTTAGATGATCGATATCGACTTGTAATGTGAAGACAAACTCGCTACTCGCGGTCTCGAGACTTGTAATATTATGTTCTATCTTTGTTCGGTCTTTTCAATTCGGAGACTAATATGATGAATTGTATTCGGAGACTAATATGATGAATTGTATTCAAAGACTAATCTTCTATTGTATTCGATGAATCTGTTGTTGATGTGTGTTGTCTATATTTTGTCAAATTATACATTTTGTAACCTGTGCAAAAAACAGAAAATAAAAAATAAAAAAACCTAATATTCATACTAATGGTGCATCAAATGACAGTGCGCCATTAGTATGACAAAGCATACTAATGGCGCATCACAGGACAGTGCGCCATTAGTATGCCGCGGTTACTAATGGCGCATCACGTCGTGGTGCGCCATTAGTATGCCAAAGCACCTGGGTATACATGGCCCCTGGGAGGCATACTAATGGCGCACCCTGGCCTATACTAATAGTGCACCAGTGGTGCGCCATTAGTATACCAGATACTAATGGCGCACCAGTGGTGCGCCATTAGTAAAAATTACTAATGGCGTGCTACTAATGGCGCACCACTGATGTGCCATTAATGGCCATATTAGGTGCGCCATTAGTAGGGGGTTTTCTAGTAGTGATCCACCAAAGCAAGAGTAGGGTTTTACGCCTCACGGTGGCCCGAACCTGGGTAACACTGCCCGCGTGAGCTCTGCCATGCTGCCACACGTTCGTCTGCTCTTTGTGCAATGCGACGTCCCCTGTCGAACTAGCAAGGGGCTTCCTGGCCCCATAGGTGGCCGTGGTTTCCCATGATATCTTTGGCATGCCAAGTAGGGGGCTCGCTTGTGCGAACCTGAAGACGTGTGCGGTGCGCGTCATCTTCATCACCATCTTCATCTTCGACGACGCCATAGGCAATGGCGCCCAAGAAGAAATCCGGTCCTGCAGCTCACCCATCCACCTCGAAGGCTCCGCTGCCTGCAGCCTCCAACGCTGCGGAGGGTGCGGAGGCACACGAAGATGCGGACGCTGCCGGGGAAGTGGTCGGAGCAGGCGGCGCCGTCACCGCTTCCCCCGCAGCCGACGCAGGAGAGGGAGGCACTGGAAGGGAACAACATCAGCAACACCCCGACGACCATGTTCCCCAAGGTACGGGTGAGGGGGTCACTCCATCTACGCCCCTCTCTCCCGCCAACGAGCATAGCCACAGCAACGACGCTCGGACCGGGGAGAACCGCCGCCCTCCGACCACCCCCACCATGGGTGCGGTCCCAGCGCGTGCACCTCCCTCGGGACGGGCCAGCCAAGCCGCTGCGCCCGACGGAGCCACTAGCCCTCGAGCACCATCGCCGCACCACCTCCAGGTGGTCGCCCCGCAACAATAGCGGGGGCGCAGTACTACCGCCGCTGGCACCGTCAAGAGCCGAGCGACGGTACGGTCGACTTCATCATCATCCATGCCAAGTACAGCGTCGGAGGCCATGGCATGGACTCAGCTGTTGTTGAGGTTTCCGCCAGCAGCCGAGCAGATGGATGAATGGCGATCCACCATCCAAAGCCTGATCGGCTTCGCCGAAGCTGGGGGTTCACGGCGAGCTGGCCTACCACAGTCTCCCCAAGCGACAATAGCAGCTCACGCTGCTGCCCGTACTGAGGGGGCCATCCCCACGGTGCAGTCCCCGCCACGGCAGCCAGTGCAAGAACGACCAAATCAACACCCCGACGGCGTCTCGATGGCCTCTTCTGGCCCTCGAGAACATCCAGGCCAACGTCGAGCCCCGGAGGATAGGCGAAGGAGAGACGCGCGCGTCGTCGTCGATCCACACTACGATGACCTCCACAAGGCCCGACGGGTGCAGTGGCCTTGACGTCGATGAGCCTGCGCTCGGTGTTGGTGGGTGCCTACCTTTCAAGGTTGGCTACCCTGCCTTTACATGAGAGCTGCGGCAAGTCCGTTAGCCGTCCGTTCGCACGTTCAAGCCAGAGATACCTGAGAAGTAGGACGGGAGGCTAAACCCAACAGAGTCCCTGAGCATCTACACCATCGTTGTTCAGGCTGCCAGGGGAAGAGATGAGAAGATGTCCACCAACTACTTCCATTTGGCCCTCAAGTCCAATGTGAGGTCATGGCTGAGGCACCTACCGGAAAACTCCATTTCATCATGGGCAGACCTGTGCCACGAGTTCGTCAGTGCCTTCACATGTGGCCACCAAGAGCTCGACAGGCCCCATGACTTGTAGCTTCTCCAGCAGAAGGAAGGAGAAACTCTCCGTAAGTATTTATAGAGTCAACAAAGTTCATAGAAATATTCCAAATATCCATCCGACAGCCGTTATAGCTGCCTTACAGTCCAATGTGCGCAACCGCCGAATTCGGTCTAAGATGAACGTGCGGTTGCCCAAGACTGTGAAGGAGCTTTACACATTAGTAGATAAGTGTGCTCGGATGGAGGAAGGAAGGAAATTTCCAAGAGAGGAAGATTGTGTAAATGTTTATTCGGAGGATGGTGATGAATCAACCAGTCAAAAGAGGGGCAAGAAGCGCAGTAAGAAGCGGAGAGATAAGGTAGTGATGACTACTGAACGATCCGGCACGCCTAGTACCGGCAAGAAGGCCAAATCTGAGGCCCACGGCAAGGAAGTTGTTGCGTGCGCTCACTACCGGGAAGCCGCTGCTGCCGAGAAGGTTTGGAAAGGCGATGAGCTGTACTGCAAGATTCATCGGACCAAGGACCACGACCTTCAAGACTGTTACCAAGTTGAGCAGCTTGTCAAGAAGCAGAAAGCAGAGTATGAGAAGTGTGATAAGGAGAAAGGTCAGAATGTCGCTAGCGGTAAGGGCCGAGGTGGTGAAGCAAAATGCCCTGGCAAACCCCATCGGAACCAAGGAAAGCCTGCCAAGGGACGAGAGAAGGAAACCTGTGATGATGAGAGTGATGGAGGGGATGAAGAGGAAACCAGTGAGCAAGAGTTTCAGAAGGCCACAAATGCCATGTGCATTGATGGAGGTGCATCTTTGCACACTTCTCACCGCCAGCTTAAACGATGGGCGCGAGAGGTCAATGCCACGGAGCCAGCACCAGAGGCCCAGAAGCCGCTCAAATGGCCCCGTACGCCCATCATCTTTGAGGAGGAGGATCATCCTAGCCGTACCATTGTGGTAGGATGTTTGCCATTGTTGGTATGCCCAACGGTACGCGACCTCAAGGTCACAAAGATGCTGGTGGATGGCGGGGCCAGGATGAATTTGATTTCCCCGGCAGTCATCAGCATGCTTCAGATAGGAGAAGAAGAGCTAGCGGTTACTGGCACGTTTCAAGAAATTAATCCCGGCAGGATCCATCCTAAGGAAAGATCATGTTTCCGGTAACGTTTGGGGGAGAACTAAACTACCAGACTGAGAAGATTGTGTTTGATGTTCATCTTCCCCTGTCATACAACGGGATTCTTTGACGCCCAACCCTGGCTAAGTTCATGGCAGCATCCCACTATGCCCACAACACCTTAAAGATGCCTGGGCCACTAGGAGTCATCACCATGCCATCAAACACTACAAAAAAATACAGATCCATGACATTTTGGGTCGAACGATTTTTTTTTCTGTCATACTTATGACACTTCTATAACGATAATTGTGACAAAACCCGGTATCATCATAGATGTGGTGGGCTCCTACTTCCATGACAAAAAATCATGACAGAAAATGGGCTTTTTGTCCTGGGCGGGCCTGACACGCAGCTACATGACATTCTTTGGGCCGTCCACGCTGGAAAAAACCGTGGTAGAAGCGAGGGCGAGGAAAATATCGGTGAGTTCCCGGTTACGGTGGATGGTTGGGGGCCAAGCGATGCGTGTTTCTCTCGTACTCGTACGCGCGTGTGTGTGAGGCGTTGGGCTCTAACTGAACCCGAGAGAGGCGTTGGGCTCTAACTGAACACGAGCGATTGCAGTAGCTACGTTCTTGAACCCCGAGTGCTTGCTTTGCTACTGCTGCTAACTGAAGCCGATCGAACCCTGCTGCCTCCTTCCCTTAATGAACAATGAGCATTGTTGGGGAGTTTGGATGAATAGTTCCCAGTGGGGGTGGGTGAACAGGACCCCATGGTGTTGCCTCTGGATGAACAAGACCCCGATCGAGCCGGTTGGTGCTGGATCAACAGGACCCCATGGAGGGCTGGATGAACAGGACGACCCCGTGGAGGGCTGGTTGAACAGTAGCTGGTGGAGGGCTGGATGAACAGTAGCCCATGGAGGGGTGGTTGAACAGGACCCCATGGAGAGGGCTGGTTGAATAGTAGCCGGCGGAGGAGCGCGTAGTGGAGGCGGGATGAACAGGAGCTCGTGGATGAATAGTCACAGGTGGAGGCTGGAGGAGGTTGGTGGTGGATGAACAGTAGCCCGTGGAGGCTGGAGGAGGTCGACGGTGGAGATGAACAATATCCCATGGAGTCTTGTTTTGCAGTACAATACACCCCTCATGATGAACAGGACCCCCGTTTCGACCGTAGCGCTCCAACACAAGTCTGTTTCCTCTGTTTTGCGGTACGGCACACCCCTCCTGATCAACAAGACCCCGTTTCGACCGTAGGAGGTCCAACAGAAGTCCGTTTCCTCCGTTTTGCGGTACGCCAGACCCCTCCCGATGAACAGGATCCCGTTTTAACCATGGTCGGTCGAACACAAGGCCGTTTCCTCCGTTCTGCGGTACACCATGCCTCGTTTCCATCGGCTGTTCCATCCAAGCCCTCCCGATGAACACGACGACGCATTCCATTCCGACCCAGCCGGTTGGCTCCCCATGAACACGACGACAACGCAGTTTCTCTGTTCCGACCCAGCCATGTACATGAGCCCTGGCCGTACGTATGCGCGAGTAGGTGTTCAAGACCCCGGCCGTATGTACATACGTGGCCGTATTTACTTTCTTGCACCCTGGCCGTTGTACATACATGTACTTGCTACGTGTGCGCCTCTACTATGACACGTGCGTGTCTACATCGACTAGTATGTACGTACACGTTCGCGACCAGAATGACAACGCTACATACACTTCGACCAAGTGGGTCCCAACTCTCAGGCACTTCCTTGCATGCGAAGATGTAGCTGGTGGGTCCCAACAGTCAGGGGAGAATCATTTTTTTGCCCGTAATATGGACGCACTTCCTTGCGTGCGAATATGTAGCTGGTAGGTCCTAGCAGTCAGGGGGGGAAACATTTTTTTCACGAAATATGGTGGCCCGTCTGGTGGGTCCCTGCTGTCACGTGAAGGAATCATTATTTTCCGCATAATAAGGAGGCACTTCCTTGCTGCGGCCATAGACCCAACTGTCAGCCTCTCCACATACAGTACTCTTCCGATGGAAGTCGGTCGTTGTCCACATTGACCATGCCACGCTAAGAGCACCAAGGTGGTGGACGACGGTGAGGCCTAGGAAGGGGACGACGCGGAGCCGGGGAAGATGCAGTAGTGGATGCCCACGCGGAGAGGAGTACGAGGGTTCACTGGTTTGGCTGCGGTGTGAGGCTGTCATCTCCGCAGAATAACAGGGGGTGTGAGTGAGTAGAGGGATGGCCTAGCCAGCGGTGGGAGTAGCAGGAGCGGTGAGGCCTCCACGGCATCATAGCTGGCCACGGGAGGCAAGAGCACGCGGCACGACCGGTGCTAGTTTGGGCGGCTGGAGCAAGAATACCAGAGGTTGAAGAAGCACTACGGCCGTTGGATGAACATCGTATGGTAACTAGAGCTAGAATTGTTCATATTGACTAAGTATACAAAGCCCTCCGTCCCCGTCAACTTAGTAGGCCCACAAGTCAGCCACCCAATATCCTGGGTTCCAACTAGCAGGGGGAGTATTCATTTTTTTTGTGCATAATAAGGAGGCACTTCCTTGCGGGTGAACATATAGCTGGTGGGTCCGACCTGTCAGCGGGGGGGGGGGGGCACGTTTTTTTCGCAAAATACAGAGGCCCTTCCGGTGGGTCCCAGATGTCAGGAGGAGGAATCATTATTTTGCGTGTAATAAGGAGGCATTTCCTTGTGTGCGGCTATGGACCTGCTACGTCTTGAGCTTGCGTTGGTTTTCCTCGAAGAGGAGAGGGTGATGCAGCAAAGTGTAGCGTAAGTATTTCCCTCAGTTTTGAGAACCAAGGTATCAATCCAGTAGGAGGCTCCTCAAAAGTCCCACGCACCTACACAAACAAACTTAGAACTCGCAACCAACGCAATAAAGGGGTTGTCAATCCCTTCACGGCCACTTGCGAAAGTGAGATCTAATAAAAATAGTATGATAAGATAAATATATTTTTGGTATTTTATAAGATAGATGCAAAAAGTAAAGATGCAAATAAAGGTAGATTGAAAGCAACTATGATAAGAGATAGACCTGGGGGCCATAGGTTTCACTAGAGGCTTCTCTCAAGATAGCATAAGTATTACGGTGGGTGAACAAATTACTGTCGAGCAATTGATAGAAAAGCGCATAGTTATGAGATTATCTAGGCATGATCATGTATATAGGCATCATGCCCATAACAAGTAGACCGACTCCTGCCGCATCTACTACTATTACTCCACACATCGACCACTATCCAGCATGCATCTAGAGTATTAAGTTCATAAGAACAGAGCAACGCATTAAGCAAGATGACATGATATAGAGGGATAAACACATGCAATATGATATAAACCCCATCTTGTTATCCTCGATGGCAACAATACAATACGTGTCTTGCAACCCTTTCTGTCACTGGGTAAGAACACCGCAAGATTGAACCCAAAGCTAAGCACTTCTCCCATGGCAAGAAAGATCAATCTAGTAGGCCAAACCAAACTGATAATTCGAAGAGACTTGCAAAGATAACTCAATCATACATAAAAGAATTCAGAGAAGATTCAAATATTATTCATAGATAAACTTGATCATAAACCCACAATTCATCGGATCTCGACAAACACACCGCAAAAAGAGTTTACATCAAATAGATCTCCACAAGAGAGGGGGAGAACATTGTATTGAGATCCAAAAAGAGAGAAGAAGCCATCTAGCTAATAACTATGGACCCGTAGGTCTGTGGTAAACTACTCACAACTCATCGGAGGGGCAAGGATGTTGATGTAGAGGCCCTCCGTGGTTGCTTCCCCCTCTGGCAGAGTGCCGGCAAGGGCTCCAAGATGGGATCTCGCGGATACAGAAGGTTACGGCGGTGGAAATTGTGTTTCGTGGTGCTTTCGGATGTTTTTGGGGTACGTATGTATATATAGGAGGAAGAAGTACGTCGGTGGACGCTCGAGGGGCCCACGAGACAAGGGGGCGCGCCCTATAGGGGGTGCGCACCCTCCTATCTTGTGGGGCCCTCAGAGCTTTCTTGACTTGCACTCTAGGCTCTCCAGATCAGATTTGTTCCAAAAATAACGCTCCCGAAGGTTTCATTCCGTTTGGACTCCGTTTGATATTCCTTTTCTTCAAAATACTGAAATAGGCAAAAAAACAGCAATATGGGCTCGGCCTCTGGTTAGTAGGTTAGTCCCAAAAATGATATAAATGTGTAAAATAAAGCCCATAAACATCCAAAAGGGGTAATATAATAGCATGAAACAATCAAAAATTATAGATACGTTGGAGACGTATCAAGCATCCCCAAGCTTAATTCCTGCTCGTCCTCGAGTAGGTAAATGATAAAAAAGAAATTTTTGATGTGGAATGCTACCTAGCATAATTCATAATGTAATTTTCTTTATTGTGGCATGAATGTTCAGATCCAAATGAATACAAAATAAAAGTTCATATTGACATAAGAAATAGTAATACTTCAAGCATACTAATCAAAGTAATCATGTCTTCTCAAAATAACATGGCTAAAGAAAGTTATCCCTACAAAATCATATAGTCTGGCTATGCTCTATCTTCATCACACAAAGTATTTAATCATGCACAACCCCGATGACAAGCCAAGCAATTGTTTCATGCTTTAATAATCTCAAACTTTTTCAACTTTCACGCAATACATGAGCGTGAGCCATGGACATAGCACTATATATGGAATAGAATGGTGGTTGTGGGGAAGACAAAAAGGAGAAGATAGTCTCACATCAACTAGGCATATCAACGGGCTATGGAGATGCCCATTAACAGATATCAATGTGAGTGAGTAGGGATTGCCATGCAACGGATGCACTAGAGCTATAAATATGTGAAAGCTCAACAAAAGAAACTAAGTGGGGTGCATCCAACTTGCTTGCTCACGAAGACCTAGGGCACTTTTGAGGAAGCCCATCATTGGAATATACAACCAAGTTCTATAATGAAAAATCCCACTAGTATATGACAACATATGAGACTCTCTATCATGAAGATCATGGTGCTATTTTGAAGCACAAGTGTGGAAAAAGAGATAGTAGCATTGTCCCTTCTCTCTTTTTCTCTCATTTTATTTTTTTCTCTTTTCTTTTCTTTTCTCTTTTTTTTTCTTTGGCCTTCTTCTTTTTTTATTTTTTTGGCCTTTCTCTTTTTTTCTTTTTTTTTCTTTTTGTGAAGTACGAAGTCTCATCCCGACTTGTGGGGGAATCATAGTCTTCATCATCCTTTCCTCACTAGGACAATGCTCTAATAATGAAGATCATCACACTTTTATGGATTTACAACTCAAAGCTAGAACAAGATATGACTCTATATGAATGCCTTCGGCGGTGTACTGGGATATGCAATGAATCAAGAGCGACATGTATGAAAATTATGAAGGTGGCCTTGCCACAAATACAATGTCAACTACATGATCATGCAAAAAAGCAATATGACAAAAGTGATGCGTGTCATATGAATGGAACGGTGGAAAGTTGCATGGCAATATATCTCGGAATGGCTATGGAAATGCCATAATAGGTAGGTATGGTGGCTTTTTTGAGGAAGGAGTATGGTGGGTGTATGGTATCGGTGAAAGTTGCACGGTACAAGAGAGGCTAGCAATGGTGGAAGGGTGAAAGAGTGCGTATAATCCATGGACTCAACATTAATCAAAAGAACTCATATACTTGTTGCAAAAATTTAGAAGTCATCAAAAACCAAAGTACTACACGCATGCTCCTACGGGGGTAGATTGGTAGGAAAAGACCATCGCTCATCCCCGACCGCCACTCATAAGGAAGACAATCAATAAATAAAATTGTGCTCCAACTTCATCACAAAGCGGTTCACCATACGTGCATGCTACGGGAATCACAAGACAACACAAGCATTCTTTAAATTCATAATCACCCAACTAGCATGACTTTAATATCACTACCTTCATATCTCAAAACAATTATCAAGCATCAAATTGATCATCCAATTCAATTTCTATGATAGTTTTTATTATACCCAACTTGGATGCTCATCATTCTAGGACCAACTTTATGATAATAGAAAATACCATGTTGTTCCAAAAGACTCTCAAAATAATATAAGTGAAGCATGAGAGACTAGCAATTTCTTAAAAATTAAGACACCACCGTGCTCTAAAAGATATAAGTGAAGCACTAGAGCCAAAACTATCAAGCTCGAAAGATATAAGTGAAGCACATAGAGTATTCTAGCAAATTCTAATCAAATAGTCTTCTCCCAAAAGGTGTGTACAGCAAGGATGATTGTGGTAAACTAAAAAGCAAAGACTAATATAATAGACGACGCTCCAAGCAAAACACATATCATGTCGCGAATAAAAATATAGCTCCAAGTAAAGTTACCAATGAACGAAGACGAAAGAGGGGATGCCTTCCCGGGGCATCCCCAAGCTTAGGCTTTTGGCTATTCTTGAATATCTTGGGGTGCCATGGGCATCCCCAAGCTTAGGCTCTTGCCACTCCTTATTCCATAGTCCATAAAAGCTTTACCCAAAACTTGAAAACTTCACAACACAAAACTCAACAGGAAATCTTATAAGCTCCGTTAGTGAAAGAAAACAAAACCACCACATAAGGTACTGCCACGAACTCATTATTTATTTAATTTGGTGTTAAAACTACTGTATTCCAACTTCTTTATGGTTCATAGATTGATTTACTAGCCATAGATGCATTGAAATAAGCAAACAACACACGAAAAACAGAATCTGTCAAAAACAGAACAGTCTGTAGTAATCTATAACTAACGCAAACTTCTGGAACTCTAAAATTCCTACAAAATAGGAAGTCCTGGACAATTTGTCTATTGAACAGCATAAAAAAGAATCAACGCAAAAGCACGTTCCTGTGATTTAACAAAATTACATTCGTGCGCGCAAAGTTTCTGTTTTTCAGCAGAATCAAATCAACTATCATCGTAGGTTATCCTATAGGTTCTACTTGGAACAAACACTAATTAAAAGATAAAAACACATGTAACCAGAAGGTAGATGCAAGATTTATTACTAAACAGGAGCAAAAACAAAGAACATAAAGAAAATTGGGTTGCCTCCCAACTAGCGCTATTGTTTAACGCCCCTAGCTAGGCATTGAGATTTCAAAGATGCTCACATGAAAGACAAGAATTGAAGCATAAAGAGAGCATCATAAAGCATGTGAAAAATACATCTAAGTCGAACATACTTCCTATGCATAGGCATCTTATAGGAAAAGAAATTATCAAGGCAAGCAAAAACTAGCATAAGCAAGGCAGCGGAAAGAAACAATAGCAATCTCAACATAACGAGAGGTAATTTAGCAACATGAAAATTTATACAACCATATTTTCCTCTCTCATAATAATTATATGTGGAATCATAAGAAAATTCAACAATATAGCTATCACAAAACATATTCTCGACACGATCCACATGCATACAAAGTTGACACTCTTCCAAGAAAGTGGGATTAACATTAACTAAAGTCATGACCTCTTCAAATCCACTTTCAATATTATTGCAAACACTATTATCAATCTCACATTCATCATGGGACTTAAGTAAAATTTGAAGATCAAAAGAAGAATCACCCCAATCATGACCATTGCAACAAGTAGTAGACATAGCAAAACTAGCATCCCCAAGCTTAGGGTTTTGCATATTATTAGCAAAATTGACATCAAGAGAATTTATAGTGAAATCATTGAAATCATGATTTTTATCGAAGGAACTAGCAAGTATGGGTGCAATAGCAACGATCTCATGTTTAACATACGGAACTATAGCAAATTCGTCTTCATAAATATTGGCATCATGGCCACAAGAATAGCAAGCATCATGTTCATCAAGGGATATTTCAACCAAATCATCAGAATCATCATTATCAATAGATTCATGCATATCATTATTTTCTTCCAAAGCAACGGTCATTCTTTCAATAAATTCTTGGACATAGACATTATGAGCAAAGTTTTCATTGCAGTATTTAAGTATGACGGAATTTTCAGATTCGTTGAGAGTAAAATCATACTTTTCAATCAAAGAAGCAACTTCATGAGAACCCTTAAAAACGACAAATTCTTCAATTTGTTCGATATCATAGTAATTATAAACACCCCTTGCATAAGAAGACAAGATTTCATTATCATTGAACTCACATAGGTAGGAAAGGTGTTTTTTAGGGTTCTTAGAGCAACAAGTAAAATCACAAATTTCACAAATATTCCAAGCATAGCATAACAAACTATTTATATGATACCATAAGAGCTTCCCTTTTCAGACAAACGATGACGCACAAAATGAGCATGCTCATCTAAAGATTTCCCATCAACTAGGCTAGTTGGGGTTTCAGCACGAGCGCATAAGGATCAAAGATGATCCAAGTAGAACACTTTAAGTGGATCCATATCAATAGATTTTTAGCAAGCAAAGATGCAAGCACATAGAAGGCACATGGCAACACAAGCAAGCGAAAGAGATGAATGGAAGAGGGGCGAATAAAACGGCAAGGATGAAGTGGGGGAGAGGAAAACGAGAGGCAAATGGCAAATAATGTAAATGTGAGGGAGATGGGTTTGTGATGGTTACTTGGTATGTCTTGACTTGAGCGAAGACCTCCCCGGAAATGGCGCTAGAAATACTTCTTGCTACGTCTTGAGCTAGCGTTGGTTTTCCTCAAAGAGGAGAGGGTGATGCAGCAAAGTGTAGCTTAAGTATTTCCCTCAGTTTTGAGAACCAAGGTATCAATCCAGTAGGAGGCTCCTCAAAAGTCCCACACACCTACACAAACAAACTGAGAACTAGCAACCAACGCAATAAAGGGGTTGTCAATCCCTTCACGGCCACTTGCGAAAGTGAGATCTAATAAAGATAGTATGATAAGATAAATATATTTTTGGTATTTTATAAGATAGATGCAAAAAGTAAAGATGCAAATAAAGGTAGATTGAAAGCAAATATGATAAGAGATAGACCCGGGGGCCATAGGTTTCACTAGAGGCTTCTCTCAAGATAGCATAAGTATTACAGTGGGTGAACAAATTACTGTCGAGCAATTGATAGAAAAGCGCATAGTTATGAGATTATCTAGGCATGATCATGTATATAGGCATCACGTCCATAACAAGTAGACCGACTCCTGCCGCATCTACTACTATTACTCCACACATCGACCACTATCCAGCATGCATCTAGAGTATTAAGTTCATAAGAACAGAGCAATGCATTAAGCAAGATGACATGATGTAGAGGGATAAACACATGCAATATGATATAAACCCCATCTTGTTATCCTCGACGGCAACAGTACAATACGTGTCTTGCAACCCTTTCTGTCACTGGGTAAGAACACCGCAAGATTGAACCCAAAGCTAAGAACTTCTCCCATGGCAAGAAAGATCAATCTAGTAGGCCAAACCAAACTGATAATTCGAAGAGACTTGCAAAGATAACTCAATCATACATAAAAGAATTCAGAGAAGATTCAAATATTATTCATAGATAAACTTGATCATAAACCCACAATTCATCAGATCTCGACAAACACACCACAAAAAGAGTTCACATCGAATAGATCTCCACAAGAGAGGGGGAGAACATTGTATTGAGATCCAAAAAGAGAGAAGAAGCCATCTAGCTAATAACTATGGACCCGTAGGTCTGTGGTAAACTACTCACAACTCATCGGAGGGGCAAGGATGTTGATGTAGAGGTCCTCCGTGGTTGCTTCCCCCTCCGACAGAGTGCCGGCAAGGGCACCAAGATGGGATCTCGTGGATACAGAAGGTTACGGTGTTGGAAATTTTGTTTCGTGGTGCTCTCGGATGTTTTCGGTGTACGTAGGTATATATAGGAGGAAGAAGTACGCCGGTGGACGCCCGTGGGGCCCATGAGACAGGGGGCGCGCCCTCCTATCTCATGGGGCCCTCGGAGCTTTCTTGACTTGCACTCCACGCTCTCCGGATCAGATTTGTTCCAAAAATAACGCTCCCGAAGGTTTCATTCCGTTTGGACTCCGTTTGATATTCCTTTTCTTCGAAATACTGAAATAGGCAAAAAAAACAGCAATATGGGCTGGGCCTCCGGTTAGTAGGTTAGTCCCAAAAATGATATAAATGTGTAAAATAAAGCCCATAAACATCCAAAAGGGGTAATATAATAGCATGGAACAATCAAAAATTATAGATACGGTGGAGACTTATCAGGACCCAGCTGTCAGCCTCTCCACGTATAGTCCACGTCCGATGGATGTCGTTCGTTGACCACGTTGACCAGGCCGCACCCAGAGCACCATGGCGGTGGAGGACAACGAGGCCTAGGAAGGGAACGACATGGAGCCGGGGAAGACTCGGCAGTGGTTGCCCACGCGGTGGGGAGTACAAGGGTTTACTGGTCCGGCTGCCGTCGCCGGAAAATAACAGGAGGTGTGGGTGACTAGAGGAATGGCCTGGCTAGCAATGGAGTTGGGTGGGGCAGTGCGGCCTGTGCGGCAGCACAGCCGACCACGGGAGGCGGGAGCAAGCAGTCCCACCGGCGCTGGTTTGGGCGGCTGGAGCAAGAAGACCAGATATTGAAGAAGCAGCACGGCCGTTGGATTAACATCCAACGGTCACTGCTGCTAGAATCGTTTGTGGACTAAGTTGACAAAGCCTTTCGTACATGTCAACCTAGTAGACCCGCAAGTCAGCCTCCAAATCTGTCCCAAACAACATACAACCCAAAATTTCTAGCCAGATTCAAATTAATTTTAAAACTAAATATACCTTAATTTAAATTCAATGAAATTTTACCCGCACAAAAACAATGAAATTTAAAATATCAAAATCTGAAAGAAAAAAGTATTTTGAAACTAATTGCATGTTTGCCGTAATTTTTCGTTTTACAGCCCATTTATTATTACTTATAGCCCATTTCTTATTACTTATAGCCCATTTTCTAGGCAAAATGCATCCCTCTCATCTTGAAAGATTTCCGGCCCAGCAGGGCGCAGAAAAGCAAGTAGGCCTATGTTGGTTATTCCGCAAAAAACAAAATAGCTGGCTAGCCATTTTTAGAAAGGGAAAAACAAACTAGGCTGGTCATGTGGTAAACATATGAAATAAAAGCCTGGGCTAGACGGGCTACAGCTCCTGCACAACCCAGTTGATACCCTTCTCCGTCCCAAAAAAACAAAATTATTGCGCGTGCTGCTGGGTCCTTAATGGCATCCTCACCATGTACTGTCATCTCCTTATTCCTCTCAGTTGTTGACCATGTGGACAACACCGAAGAGCGGCACCGCAGCGAGCGAACAAAGGCGGAGGACGATGGTGAGGCCTCGGATGGGAATGAACTGGAGCTAGGGAAGATGCACAGAGTTTTAGGGTGCGATGTGGCCACGATGTGTGCGCGGCACCACATCCAGCTATGGGAGGCGGGAGCAGGCGGTCCCACCGTCGCTGGTTTGGCTTTGGCAGCTGGATGAAGAAGAGATTGAAGAAACACGACAGACGTTGAATGTCAATCCAATGGTAAAGGTTGGCACAATCGTTTGTTGACTAAGCCAACACCAAGTATCATACTTTTTATATATAGGAAGAAAAGAAAAACTGGGCTCATTCGCCTGATAACATTCCCAAAGCTGCGACCGTTCGATCCTGTGTCACAACTAAAACTCCGAGGAAAATGCGTTCGTCTGCCATCCTCCTCCCAGGGAACGTTTGCCACATAAGTGACTAGCACCCTTGGTTTTCATCCGAGAGGTCTTGGGCTTGAGTCCCAGGAACTCTCAATTTTGTCCACCTTCCTTCCTTGCAAAAAAATAAAGAAAATCAAAGACTTGAGAAGGCGTACAGAACAAGCTAGTGTACCAGGAAAGAGACGTTGCTGAGTTTTAGAAAAAAGAGAGACGTGCTCCCGTAGCTGGTTCAAATCCAAACCTAGACTATGACTATATACCGTGCTATGCTACTCTGCAAGTAATGAAACTGACATATCCAACGTTCGCTTCTCCTCTTCTCTACTTACTCTGCCTAGCATCAGAAGCTCTGGCCGCAGCAACCATGTCCGATGGTTGCTCGTCCACCTTCTCTTCAGCAGGCAACAACCAGATATGCGCCAAGTTGCCACCCGTACCATCGCCTGTGGGTCTCATCACAGCCCCGCCGGCACAGGCACCGCAGCCGGTTGCTCAGCGCAACCCGCTGCCGTTGGTGTGGTGCCAGTGCTACAAATCACGCAGAGTCATCCATCGCGTCTCAACCACAATCCTCAACCCTGGCCGGGTCTTCTACAAATGCCCGAATCATGGGGTAATAATATGTTTAAGCGTTGTTCTGCTACTTTAAGTTGCTGATTTTTTTAATAGTTTGGTTGATGATCTTCCAATTTGATTCATGCAGAAAAGGGAAAATTCATGTGATTTGTATTTCTGGGAAGTTGCTGATGTGGGGGAATGCAACTACACTGATTATTTGGTTAGCCGAGGAATCCCAATACCAGCAGGTTGGGGTGTTGGACAAGTAACTGAAGGAATGGCAGAAGAGGAAGATGCAGAGTAGAAGGTTAAAGATGCAGTTCCTCTGATCATGGCCAAGCAACAGCTGTTGAACAACCTTGACAGCAATGAGGAGATGAAAGAGCTTGTGAAGATAGCTGGCAAAATCGATGTGCTCTGTAGGATGATTGTCTCTTTATTTGCAGTGTATGTAGCACTTGTGATGTATTCACTGGCTATTACATGAGCACTTTGCTGAAACTAGTAATGAATGAAACCTGTGTAGCAGGTTGGGCGTAGTGTTGTGAAAATCTTATGATTTCTATTAACGGAAATCAAGGGGTATCCCCTTTTGCTCATAAATAAATAAATAGCAGAGGCCCTTTTGGTAATAAATAAATAAATTAGAAGAGGCCCTGTCGGGTCAGCTTTGTTCCCATTCGAAGACGTCGAGCAAATTGCAGTCCAACAACAAACTATGTCATCAAATTCAAGTTTCACAGCCAAATATGAGTACAACTAAACAACAATGTCATCATGTTTTAGTCGTCATACAATCACCAAACACAAATCAGCATACATAACAAGTGATGTTCTCATAGCAAAATACTAAACAACACGTTCATCAGGTTTCAGTTGTCATAGCAAACACAATTTCACATAGTAGATAAAAAAACTTCTTCTGACAGGGAAATACAACAAAAGCAATCTAATCATCATCCACAACAGCAGCGTCAACATGTTTGCCATGTGTATCAGTCTGAATCGTAATTCCCCATGGTGTCATCTTCTTCTTCATCCTCAATGTCCTTGAACGTTGGCTTATTCTTGATCAACTCTTGTATGTCCACAGCACGACAGGCAATCTTTTCGTCGGCGTCATTGACGTCATGGTTCTCAAAGATATTAGGAACATCTATGTTATCTTGTACATCAGAAGCAGTGTAAGCATCATCTTGTTGTGCAGCTTCACTGAACGAGTTCCTCTGCCCAAACCTTTGCAATACTCTCCAGTCATCCCTACATGCAAATGTGTCTTCCAAGAAAAATGTATGTGTTGCTTGATTTGCCAAAATAAATGGCTCGTTGGTCTGGTACACCGCCTTGACATTGAAGGATTTGAAATAATCATCAGCTCTGGGTTTTGCGATCTTGGAAAACAGGTTATACCAACGACAGCACAACAGAACCACACACCAATGATCCTCGAAACTGGAGATATACTGCAACTGAACAATGTCTGTTATGTTATCATACATTTTAGTTGTCTCTGTCATACGTATCCGTGCTCATGAGGGCACTGTTTTATGTCTTCCTACCTTCGTCGCGTGCAAGGGTGTTGTAGCGCACATCTCCAACAATGCAAGATTCATAATGTCTTACCCTAGTATCAGGACCCATTGCTAGTGAGTAAAGGGCATCATCAACTGCCTGCCCATCCTCCCGCATCTTCTTAACCTACAGTTAGAAAATAGACAAGCTGATCATCTTATGTACTCAATATATTAAAAAAACTAACAGTGCAATTCAAAACTTTACATGGCTCTTGAACCATTTCGCAAATCCTGCCATAACCAGTTTGTCAATGTTTCTTGGATTTTGCAGCAGTAACTCCTTTTTGTAGATGTTGCACAACATAGTGATCGCGTCAAACATCTAAATATATAAGAATGTGCTGCAAGTTTAGTAGATTATGATGTATAAGCTGCAGTACTTAGCACTTACTTGATATAAGGTAGTATCTTAGGACAGTTATTCAACACATACCAAACCATTTGGTCCAAATCTTTAGGTTTGTCCTCTTGTCGACTCTTCCCTGTAACTCGAACAGAATAATCAAAAACATTGAGCCCGAGATTGTCTTCACCCACCTCTTTGCTAAGCTGATCAGCTGTTTCAGTGTATTTTGAGCAGAATGTCAATGCTTTTGTAGCAATGTAGGCCTCTGCAATGGAACCCTCGACTCTAGCTCTGTTCCTAACATAGCCCTTGAAAGTTCCTAGCCGCCTTTTAATAGGATACATCCAGCCATATTGTACTGGACCTCTAAGTAGTGCCTCATCGGGTAGAAGAATAGCCAAATGCACCATCACATCAAAGAGGGCTGGAGGATATATCTTCTCAAGGTCGCATAGGATAGTTGGTATCTTGTCCCTAAGATGCTCCAAAGCATCTATCCTGATATTTCTACTGCAGAGTTCCTTGAAGAATTGTCCCAACTCTGCAACTGCTCTGTATAAGTCAGGGCGGCCCGATCCTCTAAGGATAACAGGTAAAACCCTTTGAAGTAGGACGTGGCAGTCATGAGTTTTCAACCTGTGTACCTTGTTTCCATTTGCGCCGACTCTCATTTCAGGGTTGGAAGCAAATCCATGTGGGAATCTCACACATGACAGGACCTCACAAAATTCTTTTCTTTTTACCTTGTCCAAGACGTACACAGCTGGTGCCATATCCGGCGGTTTACCTTCATCTTGCACCTACAAATCCTGTTTGATACCTAGGTGTGTCAAATCAGTCCTAGAATTTAAGGTATCTTTCGTCTTGCCTTCAATCTTAAGAAGTGTGCTGATAATGTTGTCATATATATTTTTCTCGATGTGCATCACATCAAGATTATGCCGCAGATCCAAATCTTTCCAATACTCCAAGTCCCACAAAGTGGACCTGCGGGTAAACAATAGTCTCTCTTCTACCCTGCCACGCTTCCTTTTCCCGCTACCATTACCAGGATGGTTTCCTGGTGTAATATGCCTGACCTTCTCTAATTCCACTTGCAACTCATTGGCGGTGAGCCTCTTTGGCGCATCACGGTTTTCATGATTTGCATTGAACACCTGTCTTTGGTATTTTCTAGGATGCGGCTTGTCCTTGGCAAGGAAATGGCGGTGTCCAATATAACAGACCTTGCTAAGTATTGCGTATGACAGCGGATTCCTGTCACAGCAAAAACATGCATTGTGACCATGTGTCGTTCGCCCTGACATAGTGCCCAAAGCCGGATAATCATGGATGCACCACATTATAACAGCATGTAGAAAGAAATCAGCTGGTGGGCTACTATATAGGTCTCGAGTGAGAACACCCCTCCACAGCTGTTGAAGTTCCTCCACAAGAGGCTCCATGAATAAATCAAAATCCTTTCCAGGACTTTTTGGACCTAGGATGAGCAAGGCCATCATGTATTTTGATTATTTGGTGCAGACATTTGGAGGCATGTTGTAAGGGATAACGACCACTGGCCACATGCTATATGTGGCGCTCCGATGGCCAAATGGGTTAAATCCATCTGAAGCTAAGCCAAGTCTAATGTTTCTCAGGTCAGCAGCAAAATTTTTGTGTTTATGATTGAAGCTTTTCCACTCACTACCATGAGATGGATGGCTCATTACATTCTGATCCCTGTACTCCTGGTTCCTAGAATGCCACGGTACATCCTCTCTTGTTTCAGCATCATGAAACAACCTCTGCAATCTTGGTATAATTGGAAAATATCTCAGAAGATTATGAGGAATCCTCTTCACATCATCGCCATCTTTCCAACTTGATGATTTGCATTTCGACCATTCACTTAAGTTGGCATAATCCTTCCGGAACAATACACAATTATTCTTACAAACATGGATCATATCATATCCAATTTCAACTGCACGAAGGAAATTCTTCATTTTACTATAGGTGTGTGGCAGTTCAGACGCATTTGGGAAAGATTTGCGGAAAGCAGCCAACATCGAATCGAATGATTTGTCGGTCATCCGCTCAGATGTCTTCACCTGAAGAAAGGTGGCCATAGCTGAGAATACTGACAGCTTATTTCCTGGAGTGACAGCCATGTTGCATTGTTCCAACATGCGGGCCCACCGTTTTTCTTCTGCAAGTGAAAGTTCAAGAAATGCACGAGCATTTCGTAGCATTGTTTCGATGTTGGTCAAACTCACTGGCTCCGCCACCACCACCTCCTCCTCCTCTTCCACCTGAGCATCAGGCAGATCAAGATGGTGATCTACTGCTTCCACGTAGTCAATAACATTGATGCTCACAGCTTCACCATGATGAACCCACCTAGTATATGTGATCGACATCCCATACAAGTGTAGATGATTTTGCACAGTTGACTGGGGTCTTGTAATTGAATTCATACAACTGCTACACAGGCAGAGCACATCTGATTTCGGACCACCGTACTCAACTCTGATAAAGTTCATGAAGTTTTCAACCCCCTCGACATATGCAGAGGAGAATCTTCGAGCAGAAGTTATCCAAGTCATGCCCATCTGTTAGACATACAAATTAGTTCTTCTACTAGATATTACAGGAAAAACATATATGCTTTTTTATGAAGTCCAGAAAAAATACCTAGGTTGATGTCTAAAGCTATGGCAAGATATTTGGATGAGCATATCTAAGTAACGAAATATATGTAAAGCTAATTCAGCAAATAGATTTGAGTGCTAAATTATGGTAGGCTGTTTCAGCAGTCAATGAGGCCGAGCACATAGCCATCAAACTATCGAAGGCCATCGCAACAACAAAGATTGAGTATAAAATGGTGTAGAGCTATTTCACCTAACAGATTGGCTACTAGACCATGGCAATCTACATCACAATAAATATATGGCAGGATATTTTAGCAACTAATCGGCCTTGGAATGCCATCTCAGCTAAGCAGATTGAGTGCAAAACAGGGCAAGGAAGCTTCTTAAGCAGATCATATTGACTGTAAACTACTTCGGCAAACAGTGAGATTAACAACGTCTATCAGCTAACATTCAGCGCTACACCGACATGCACGGGGCCTTAGTATAGAATGTGTGTACCGCTTGTAGTCAGTGCAGTTCTTTTTCTGCGGTTTGCTAGTGGCCGCAATAACCTATTTTTTAAAACTAGGCCACAATAACCATGGGCTACATATTTACTGTAGTTACCATGGGCCTCCTACGGGTCGTAGAAACAATGGGCCTTCTAAGGGCCATAGAAAAAATGGGCCTTCTACGGGGCGTAGAAACAATGGGCCTTCTACGGGCTATGGACACAATGGGCCTTCTACGGGTCGTATCATCAATGGGCCTTCTACGTGTCGTATGATCGATTGGCCAAACATGGGCCAATAACAGACCGCATTATGGCCGTAAACGGGCTAGAGTTGGAATCGTCCATTCATGGGCCGAGCGTAACAGGCCGTCATTAATCGGTCGTATTTGATGACGCTATTAAAACGGCCCAACGTATTAATGGGCCACAAACGGACCGACTGTAACCACAGGCCGAATTTGGCCCACAAGCAGAAAATGACAGTAACGGGCCGTAAGTAAACGAATGCTGAAAATGAGCCCAAGAATAAATGGACCCTGAGAAGGCCAAAAGATAATATGGGCTGGACACGGCCCAATGGAATAATGGGCCGTTAATGGGTATAAAGTGATACACTATTCATTACGGTCCAGTTTCACCACGGGCTGTTAATGGGCCAAGAGTTACAGAGGGCCTCATATGGGCCGAAAGACGTCATGGCCAAAGTTAAAATGGGCTGGAATCATATTGGACAGCCCCGATGACACTATTGGGCCTAATTCGGATAGGTTGTAACGGGCCTGGGTTAGCGGGCTGTAAATGGGCTATATGAGAACATGCTGTTAACAGGCTTTCCGTGGGCCGGCCCGCCACCTTCTGACCAAGTCAAACGGGTCAGCCTTTTCACAGGAATGGGCCTCTATTGGGCCGTGCCACGTGTTGACGTATCATAGGCGCCTTCGGTCCAATGAGTGGATGACATCTGTCCCAATGGTGAGCCGACACGTGTTTCCTCCAGCCAATGATGATTTTACACGTGGAAAATCCCCATTGGTCGGGGCTGTTAACGGGTTATCGGATCCAAAACCGGATCTGATAGCTTAACGGCAAGCCGTTACGGTGGATGCCATCTGTCGGTCACCCTTGACGAAAGCACTTCTATGACGCGCGATTTATCGTCATGTAAGTGGACACTTCCGTGATGATAATTTAGGTAATGTCATGGAAAACTTCTACGACAGCACAGGTATGACTATCTTGATTCTGTCATAAAATCGTCATGGATGTACATGCATGACAAAAAACATGACCGACTGTGACAAACACGTATCACCACGGAAGTGTATTTTTTTGTAGTAATGTGACGGTGACCCACCATAACAAGAACTAGGAGGAATCCATTCATGGCAAAATTCCCCTCATTATCGATCAAAGGGGTGATATATATAGACCCCAGGGACCCACATATATGTGTGTCGTCAAAAAACCGCACAGATGTGGTCGATCAGAAGACCCCCTATACCCTTCATGCGGCCCGAAAATATGTATGGGTGGTGTGTGATGTGTTCAAATCCCCAATGCACAACTTCGATGGGGTAGCAACTACATTACAAACCAAACATCATACCCCCAGGCCAGGTTCAAGACATATGATGTCGGTTCCCCAACTTTGAGGCAGCGGAGGGGGTGTCGTCCAACGCATGTGCTCAAACTTGATTTGGTCTAACATGGCACACAGAGCAAAAGCAAACTGTCATGGTCAAAGCCTTCTTGTACGTTGGGTTAAAGGGATAGATTGTGTGGGTCCCCCTCATTATCGTTGAAATGGATGATATATATAGACCCCGGGGAGCCCACAGATATGTGTGTCGTCTGAAACCGCACAAGGGAAACGTGCTCGATCAGAAGACCACCTACACCCTACATGCGGCCCGAAAAAATGTATGGGTGGTGTGTGATTTGTTCAAATCCCCAATGCACAACTTCAATGGGGCACCAACTACATTAGTAACATTACAAACCAAACATCATAACCCCAAGCCAGGTTAAAGAAGTACAATGTCGGTTCCCTAACTTCGAGGCGGGGGGTAGGGGGTGTCTTGTGACGCATGTGCTCAAACTTGATTTGGTCTAACATGACACACAGAGAAAGAGGAAACTCTCATGGTCAAACCCTTCTCGTACATTGTATCAGAGGGATAGATTGTGTGGGCCTACAGATCTCGATCATTCTCTGATTTTTTAGAACAAGAAATAATGAAAAAAACATATTCTACAAATTAACAGAACAAGGATCCCAATGTTAATATAATCGTCATGACAGGTCACTACTGACACATTTAGATGTTAAATGTCTGTAATGACCGTATCATGGCGCTTTAATGAAGCTAGAAATATGCAACTTCCCACCGGGTCACCCACCGTTAGACTCCTCCAGCCCCAACACGCCTAACTTCTGTGTTCTATTTGACTCGGCTAGCGGATGGGAAACCACCCCTTGCTGATAAGAGTTGCCTCCTTGCCTTTAAGGCGTTTCACGCTGGTCACTCGGCTAGCGGATGGGAAACCACTCCCTATTATCACACACGTTTGTGCTTTTAGAAACTGTGTGCAATCTTTACATGACTGGTGTGTCGCCGCCTAGCCTTCTATGAGCAGTGACACTGGCAGCGGGAAACCGATGGGAGAAGAGGTGGGAAACCGATGGGAGGAGTGGTGGGAAATGGTAGCGTGTTTGGATATATAACACCATTAATATGGAAAACTTAGTAACGAAGGAAGCGTGAGCTAGCATGATGCATGTGCAAAGTGCTTACCCACGGGTGCCAGACGGTTGACCAGGACCGCTTTAAATATTCAGGGTTCATTTGGATTTTTATGCATTATAATTAAGTTTTATAAGCATTAATTTAATGTGCATAATTCAAATTGGTGCACCAAAATGGCTACAAAAATCATAGATGTGTCCTTGGATGCATGTTTAGGTCCCATGCAAAGAATGTGAATGAATTACAACCGTCTCGGCATCTCGCTCGGCCTCGAACATTGAGAATATCGGTTTTTAAATCCTCGTAAATCCGAAACTCACCCGAAAATCGTGAAATTTCGCATGGTGTCACGACATGGCACATATATGTCGTGGAAAAAATTGTCCATTTTGGGGCAAGTTTTACTACAAGCCTCTTACAAATCGGAGCTTCTCTCAAGAACCCTCGTGGTTCCAATAGGGAAACGTGTACCCGTTGTGGGCAAAACGATAATCGTTGCCTCTTCTCGCCTTGTATTTTTTTCTACAGGCAACATGGAACGACAGGATATCCGTGTTGGAACTTAAAATTATTCAGGGTTCGTTTCGCTTTTTTCATACATTAATTGAGTTTTCTGGGCATTTAATATCCATAATTTAAAACTGAACTACAAATACATGCTCCAGTGCACCAAAACGGCTAGAAAAATCATACATGTGTCCTAGGGTGCATGTTTAGGTCCCATGCAAGGAATGAGAATGAATTATAGCCGTCTTGATGTCCTGGCTCGGCCTCAAACATTGGGAATGTCTATTTTCAAATCCCCGTAAATCCAAAACTCACCGGAAAATCATGAAAGTTGACATGGTGTCACGACATGGCACATATATGTCATGGTAAAAAATGTCCAATTTGGGCCAAACTTTATTACAAACCTCTTACAAACCGGAGCTTCTCGCAAGAACCCTCGCGGTTTGGATTGGGAGGGCGAAACGATAATCGCTGCCGCTTCTCGAATTGTATGGTTTTTCTACAAGCAACATGGAACAACGGGAGATTCGTTCTGAACTTTGAAATTATTCAGGGTTCATTTGGCCTTTTTATACATTAATTGAGTTTTCAGGCATTTAATTTCCATAATTCAAATCAGAACTACAAATACATGCTCAAGTGCACCAAAATGGCTAGAAAAATTGTACATGTGTCCTTGGGGTGCATGTTTAGGTCCCATGCAAGGAATGGGAATGAAGTCAACCGTCTCGTCATCCTGGCTCAGCCTTAAACATTGGGAATCTTGGTTTTTAAATCCTCGTAAATCCAAAACTCACCAGAAAATCATGAAACTTGACATGGTGTCATGACATGGCACATATATGTCATAGTAAAAAATTGTCCAATTTGGGTCAAGCTTTACTACAAGCCTCTTACAAACTGGAGCTTCTCGCAAACCTCGTTGTTCCAGTAGGGAAATGTGCCCCTCTTGTGGGCGAAACGATAATTGCTGCCTCTTCTCGCCTTGTATTTTGTTTTCTACACGCAACATAGAATAATAGGAGTTTTGTGCTAAAATTTGAAATATTCAGGGTTCGTTTGGCAATTTTATATATTAATTGAGTTTTCTAGGCATTTAATGTCCATAATTCAGATTTGAACTACAAGCACATGCTATAGTGCACCAAAATGGGTGGAAAATCATTCATGTGTCCTTGGGTACATGTTTAGGTCTCATTGAAGGAATGGGAATAAATTGCAAACGTCTCGTCGTCCTAAAACATTGAGAATCTCGGTTTTTAAATCCTAGTAATCCAAAACTCACCCAGAAATCATGAAACTTGGCATGGTTTCATGACATAACACATATATGTTGTGGTAAAAAATCGTCCTGTTTGAGGCAAGGTGCACACATTAATAGTCAACGAAGTCCTTTTGGAACAAATAGGTGACACGTTAATATCACAAATAGTTGTATTATTTGAACCATGTGTGTTTGCATAACCATTTAACTGCGGCCACACGTCCCTATTTTTATGGGAGAGTACTACCTCGGTCCTGGTTCATTGGTCCTCTTTGTATTTTGTGCCAAAATTTATCCTTAGTCGGTGGCATTAGTGTAGCTGTTTGATTAGATGGGACAAGCGTGAGAAGTCCGCCGTGCAGGCTCAACGGGACGAGTGCGAGTAGTCCAACACGCAGGCTCCATGGGACACATCTGACCTTATCACCGCGCAGGCTCGACGGGACGTGTGCGACCAGTCCGCCATGCAGGCTAGATGGGACACGTGTGAGCAGTCCGCCATGCATGCTCACCGGGAAGCGAACTCTATGACCTCCATCCACCAGCCGCCCGCCTCACTCACAAAATTCTCCATTAATAGCGGCCGAGCCGCTGCTTAACATATGGTTAATTAAAGCACCTGGACAGAAGGTGTTTGCTTGTGATCCCATGGCCCCACTCAATGTTAGCATTTGCTTTGTTCATGTTTTCAACTCGTATTTCGGATAATTTAAAATGCCACATGCGGCAATGGATAATGCGACGGCAAAATAAAATGGCAACGGATAATACGATGAAAAATTGACAATGGGTTGGATAATAATGGTCTTACATATTCTGAATAATTTAAAATGCCACATGCGGCAACACCCGGAAGACACCGGGGCAAGAGAACAAGGAAATGGTAGACAATGATTTGGGTCGCTACTGTCTCCACTCCTCAATGGATCGCCGGGCGATGAGATCCTCCAGCTCCTTCAATTCCTCGCGACTTTGTTTGACAGCAGCCACGGATTCCTCCACCTTCAGCTCGCGCTCGATGAGGAGCTTCCTCAATTCACCCGTAAGTTCCTCGACGACCGCTTTCAGCGTCATCCCCGAGGCACTACTCGGCTCATGCAACTTCTTCCAGCCAGTGACCTCCTCCTCCTTCTCAACAAGGGCCTTGAGGAGCTTTGCTTTTGTCACCCATGAATTGCACGACGAGGCCGGTCGCAGTCTCAACCGAGGCATCACTGATCTCGAGCAGCTTCACCAAGCCGTCGACCAGATCCTGTTGCTTAATTAGGCCAACGGGACTGTCATCGTCGCTGGCCCAGGACATCAGCACTGCCAGCTCGTCGCGATCGCTGACACGGTGAGTGCACCTGTGAGAGCCCTCACGTGCTGGTGAGAGCTTGTTCGAGGGCTCCGTGGCACGCCAGGACATCGCTGTTGCGGCTGCCGCATAGCGGTGGGACCTCTCTATAGCTTCTGCGACTTTGGTCTTTACTCCCTGGTTATATGTCGACCCGATACTCCTCCTACTAGTCATGGCGGAACAACTTGACAGGAAAGACCTGTCTTGTGGGTGATGAGGAGAGGAATTGTGAAGTAATTTTCAAGTGTGTAGTTTTTATAGCCCGGTGCTAAGTGGGAACACGTTTAGGTTTGATCGGTGTGAGCAAATATGCAATTACTTATAGCGTGGTAATATGGAATGTGACGAGAAACAAGCTCAAAATTTATTGATGGTTCTGGGCTCGACACCCGAAACGGTTCCCGGATATGGCATACGTGGGCCCGCATTCTCGATGTGTACGTGTCTACCTACTATCGCACATGGTCCAGATATCACCATCGTGTCTGATGGATGGGCCGTCGCGCCTCCCACGTGGTGGCAGAAGGTTGACCATAATTGCAATGTGCATGTGTGGTTGCTCGCCGTTGAGGCGGCCGCGGTGCGCTCTGCTCGCGACCCCCCACATGCTCTACTCGTCATTGAGGTGGCTGTGGCCCGCTCTACTTGCGTCCGTCCTCGCATTTTGCTCTTCATTGAGGCGGCTGCGGCGCTCCCCTCTGGCGTCCCTGCGCGCGCACTGCTCGCCGTTGAGGCAAATTTACATTGGCAACGGTTAATAATTGTCTTACATATTCAAGATAATTTAACATACCACATGCAGCAACGCCCAAAACACACACGAGCTACATATGCTTAGTGACTTAAAATGTCGATATGCGACATTTGCACACAATTATATATAACAAAATATAGGCTAAAAGGCTGAGCTGGCGGCCTTCCGACGACGGTCTTCTCGGACTCCATGATCAACATAGCACTTTGCGGCCATTCATTCTGAGTGTACTGACCCGCGGCCATGGTACCCGTCTCCGCCTATGGAGCTGCTGGTGTTGGGAGGCTCTAGGGGTCGCTGGGCCTCGGGTAGCGTCCCTCCACGCGCTCTGCTCGCCGTTTAGGCGCCAAGGCGCGCTCAGGGCGCGTCCCTCCGTGCGTGCTCTGCCTGTAGTTGGGTCCGGCGCACGATCTCATTGGGGAAGCTTTAGTTATTTGATCTCAGATTATGTTAATTAATTATATCTCCAGAGTTGGAATCATCCGGCTTTGGAGGTATAACTAATTAACCTAAACTATGATCTCCGGTGCCCGTTCCTATCGGGCAACTCCGTCCTGTCATCGGCCGTTGGGGGTATGCCGGTATTTGTGGGTAACTAGCTAGCACATGGGTAAGTAGCGAGTCGCCGGCGGTGGCCATTGCTGTGATTATTTATAGCTAGCAGCTGGCTAGGGAATTAGGGATTTTACAATTCACCCCCGTGGAGCACGGGAGTCCTTCACTAGAGAGCGGGAAGACCAAGTGGAGCACACAACCCGACAACCATATGCGGTGTCACATGTTATCACACACGTGTTAACATAAGGAAACGTATGTGTAACTTACTAATCATCACACACAAGTACTCGCAAACCCATCATGTGCGATACTCCTAGCCATCGCAGGCAACTAGTGTGCATTTTTTCAAAGTTTTTTCTACACATAGAATCGCACACATATTAACTGTAGTAACCGCATGTGTTATATTTTCTCATCACAAACAGTTCATTCGAGTGGGCTATTTCTCGCGTATCACACACATCTTGTTTACACAAATCGTTTGTGTTCTTGTGGCTCATCACAAACAGTTCATCTATGCGAACTATATGCCGCATATCACACACATCTTGTTAAGTTGAACCGTTTCTGTTGTGTTGCCTAATCGAAAACATTTCATCCGAGTGAACGGTATGTCATATATCACACACACCTTGATCTCGCTGACAATTTCTGTTGCGTTCCCTAATCACAAACAGTTCATCCAGAGTGAACTATATGTCGTATATCGCACACACCTTGATATGTCTGCCCGTTTCTGTTGTTCTGGCTCATCGCTAATAGTTCTTATGAATTAACTGTATGCCATGCATCGCACACACTACTACAATCTGGATCGTTAATGATTTCTCCACCATCGCAAACGTCGTATCATTTTTTACGGTTATTTTACATCATTGTTTGTGATTAATGCATCACACACAATTTCGTCGAAGGGTCTCTGATTGTAGTGTCGCGTTAGCAGCATCCTGCAGTAGTGTATGATGGTTGTGTAACTTTCACTTGGTCATAGGAGCTTAGTGGTGGGGGCGAGTAACTAGCCCCCAGTCTGCAAAGGTTTTGGCTGCCACAGAGGTATAAACCTTTAACCACTTTGTCTTGTTTTAGAAAAAGCCCATTGTTTAACATCAAAGATCTCTATCGATCCATGGTCTAACACTGTTGTCGAATTACCGACCAGTTTACGCTTACCAAGACAGTTTGTTTTCATCTTCTCCACTAAGGCTCTTTACCATTCAAGATGGAAGCATTCGTAGTGGTTCTCCCTTTAGACTCTTAACTGAACAAAGCAGAAACGTAAGAGGTAAGCAAAGGAACCGGGCAACCCAACTATTGACCAAAATCATTGTTGAAACTGATTCATATAATGCAATATCCAAGACACCGAATAAACTATTCAGACCTATACTCAGGTGTGGGATAGAATCCGACCCTCCGGTCGATACCCACGTGTGTTGTGAAAGAATTTGTATCGCGAGAGTTATCTTTGGCTCAAAGGAAAGAAAGAAAAGAAGATAACACAAATATATGTGTGGTGACCGCGAAGGGTCCATTTTCTTTCAATTTATAAAGTCAAAACTATACATGCCGAGCTGATCAAAGAAACTTTTAAAGATACTTTTAAAAGCGAAAGGAGGGGGATTAAACAGGGTGGTTATAGTCGGGTTTATAGCCGTAGTCCTCCCCTGCCACACGCCTGCGCCTCTATGTGATTTATCAGCTTTTCCTCGTCTACAATGAGGTTGTTGTGTGCCGCCTGCTACCCCGCATATACTATGTTTTATGCATTCGAGAAGCGGATCCTTGGAAATTGGAATAGGTCATAGCTGTCGCACAGTGGTTTAAACCATGTCTTCATGATACTCCTGTTGGACCTTTAATAGTGCCCCGTTGGCGCCAAGTCGTAGAGCGGGTGTCACTTGGTTAAGCCAAATAGTGTATCCTGCTTTTTATGCTCCTCGCCCTCCCATAGAATTTTAAGCATGGAGTTATGTACTCTAGGTACATAATCTTCAACCTAATCAGCGAGTAACCCTATTTAGGGTGAGCGCTGGACTATCCGAAGACGGGAGGCATACCCCGGCTGCGTTTTAAAGAGCATGCCTGGACCTCAGCTACGAAAGCCAAGGTTTGTTCCTCTGTGCAGAGGGAGTTCTCAGTGTTACCATTTATTGTAATAACACCATTTGGTCCTGGCATCTTTAGCTTTAAATATGCATAATGCGGAACCGCGTTGAAGTGAGCGAATGCAGTTTGCCCGAGCAGTGTGTGGTAATCACTGTGGAAAGGGGACAATATCGAAGATCAAGTCTTCAATTCGGAAGTTCTCGGGATATCCAAAGACTATCTCCAATGTGAATGTTCCCGTGCAGCGTGCTTCGACACCGGGTATGACACCCTTGAAAGTGGTAGAGCTGGGCTTCATTCTTGACGGATTGACGCCCATTTTCCTGATCATCTCAACATACATCAGGTTGAGGCTACTGCCTCCGTCCATAAGCGCATATCAAGTGAAACACATCAACGATAGGGTCCAAAACGGAAGTCGCAAACCCTCCATGACGGATAGTGGTTTGGTGGTTGTGTTTGTTGAAGGTGATTGGGTAAGTCGACAGTGGATTGAACTTTGGGGCCACGGGCTCTAGAGTGTAGACATCCCGAAGTGCTCGTTTCCTCTCCTTTTTGGGAATGTGACTGACATAGATCATGTTCACACCCTTCACCTTGGAGGGAACTATTTTTGGCCTCCATTATTCGGCTGTCGAGGTTCATCCTTGTCCTCAATGTGGGACTAGCTTTTGCTTTTCCCCTTCACTACAACCTTTTTGACCTGCTTGAAGACCCAACAGTTCTGGTTGTGTGATTGGAAGGTTTGTCCAAGGTTCCATGAATCTGGCAGGATCTGCCGAGGATTTTATCCAGTTGGCTAGGACCATCCTTGTTCCCTTTAAAGGGTTTATTTTTCTACCTGGCCTTGGGGCCATTGAACCCTGCATTGACTGCGGCGTCCTTGGTGTCACCGATGTCGTTCTTGTGTCTGTGCTAATTCTTGTTGCGCCTGGGTTTGTCATTACCATCGCGGACTTCCGACGTGCCAGCCTAGCCGTTGTGGGAGCTGCGAGCCAGCCAGCTGTCCTCTCCCATGCAAAAGAGGGTCATGAAGGAAGTAAGGGCCTCCATTGTCCTTGGCTTGTCTTGCCCAAGCTGGCATGTGCACCATTCATCCTGAATACTATGTCGGAAGGCGGCAATTGCCTCTGCATCGGGGCAGTCAAAAATCTGGTTCTTTTTAGTCAAGAACTGATTTCAAAACTTCCTTTATGACTCACCGGGCTGTTGAATGACATGACTGAGGTTGTCGGCATCCGGGGATTGGACATAAGTTCCCTAGAAGTTTGCCCTAAAGGCGTCCTCCCACGCCTCCTAACTCCCGATGGAGTGAGGAGGTAGGCTGTTGAGCTAATGCCCGGCTGGTCCTTTAAGTTTGAGTGGCAAGTATTTGATGGCGTGGAGGTCATCTCCATGACCCATGTGGATACGGAGGAGGAAATCTTCAATCCAGATGGCTGGGTCGGTCATCACATCGTATTGTTCAATACTTCTTGGTTTAAACTCATCCAGGAACAGGTGCTCCATGCTTCTTGTGAACTCCGTTGAGATTTCCCTGTAGAGGAGAGGATGGTGCAGTACAATAGAGATAAGTATTTCCCTCGGTTAGAAACCAAGGTTATCAATCCAGTAGGAGAATCACGCAACAACTCGTTAGCAGCACCTACACACAAAATAACAAATACTTACACCCAACACAAACAAGGGGTTGTCAATCCCTTGGAGGTTAATTGCAAGGATCAAATCTCATACTGATAGATAGATAAATAAAACACAAAATAAAATAAACCAAATAAAAGTGCACGAATATAGTTTTGGATTTTTATGTATGATTTAGATAGACCCGGGGGCCATAGTTTTCACTAGAGGCTTCTCTCTTGAAAATAGCATACGGTGGGTAAACAAATTACTATTGGGTGATCAATAGAAAAGCGAATAATAATGGCGATATCTAAGGCAATGATCATTGATAAGTCTCCAACATATCTATAATTTTTTATTGTTCCATGCTATTATATTATCTATCTTGGATGTTTTATATGCACTAATATGCTATTTTATATCATTTTTGGGGACTAACCTATTAACCTAGTGCCCAGTGCCAGTGGTTGTTTTTCCTTCTTTTTTGTATTTTACAGAAAATCAATACCAAATGGAACAAAACTTTTTGAGGATTTTTCTTGGAGCAAAAGACAACAACAAAGCTTCGGGAAGAGGCCACAAGACCCACGAGGGAGCCACTAGCCCTAGGGGCACGCATACTAGGCTTGTGGGCCCCTCGTAGACCTCCTAACCCTAATTCCAGCTTTATAAATACCTAAATGTTCCCCTTACGTCACGGGGCACACCAAAAATACTTTTCCGCCGCTGCAAGCTTCCATTCTCGCGAGATCCCATCTTGGGTCCTTTTTCGACACTCTGCCGGAGGGGTATTCCATCACAGAGGGCCTCTACACTAACCTTGTTGCCCTTCCGATGATGTGTGAGTAGTTTATCACAGACCTGCGGGTCCATAGCTAGTAGCTAGATGGCTTCTTCTTTCTCTTTGATCTTCAATACAATGTTCTTCTTGATGTTCTTGTAGATCTATTCGATATAATCTTCTTTTGCGGTGCGTTTGTTGATATATGATGAATTGTGGATTTATGATCGGATTATCTATGAATATTATTTTAGTCTTTTCTGAACTCTTTTATGCATGATTAAGATAGATTTGTATTTCTCTCTGATCTATCGATTTGGTTTGGCCAACTAGATTGGTTTTTCTTGCAATGGGAGAGGCTTTGTGATGGGTTCAATCTTGTGGTGTCCTCAACCAGTGACAGTAGGGGCAGCGAGGCACGTATTTGTATTGTTGCCATTAAGGATATAAAGATGGGGGTTTTACCATATTGATTGGATCTATCCCTCTACATCTTGTCATCTTGCTTAAGGCGTTACTCCGTTCTTGTTAACTTAATACACTAGATGCATGTTGGATAGCGGTCGATGGGTGGAGTAATATTAGTAAATCCAAGCAGGAGTCGGTCTTCTTGTCACTGACATGATGCCTATATTCATGATCATTGCCTTAGATATCGTCATAACATTGCACTTTTCTATCAATTGCTCAATAGTAATTTGTTCACCCACCATGTGTGTTCTTTCAAGAGAGAAGCCTCTAGTGAAAACTATGGCCCCGGGGTCTATTTATCATCATATTTTTTCAGATCTATAAAAGCAAAAACCAAAAAATACCTTACTGCAATTTATATTTACTTTATTTTGCCTTTTAGTTATCTTTTATACCCATCCCTATTAGATCTCACTCTTTCAACTGGCTGTGAAGGGATTGACAACCCCTTTTTTGCGTTGTGTTCAAGTGTTTGTTAGTTTGCGAAGGTGCATCTATTGGGGACTTGCTTGTACCTCCTACTAGATTGATACCTTGGTTTAACTGAGGGAAATACTTATCTCTACTGTGCTGCATCACACTTTCCTCTTCAAGGGAAAAAATCAACGCAAGCTCAGGAAGTAGTAATCATGTATATAGGCATCATGTCCGAGACAAGTAGACCGACTCCTGCCTACATCTACAACTATTACTCCACACATTGACCGCTATCCATCATGCATCTACTGTATTAAGTTCATAAAGAACAGAGTAATGCCTTAAGCAAGATGACATGATGTAGACAAATTAAACTCAATTAATATGAATAAACTCTATCTTTTTATCCTTAATGGCAATGATACAAATACATGTCATGTCCCTTTCTGTCACTGGGATTGAACACCGCAAGATTCAACCCATCACAAAGCACCTCTCCCATTGCAAGAAAAATCAATCTAGTTGGCCAAGCCAAATCAATAGATCGGAGAGCAATACAGAGCTATAATAATCATGCATAGAAGAGTTCAGAGAAGACTCAAATAATATTCATAGATAATCTGATCATAAACTCACAATTCACCGGATCCCAACAGACACACCGCAAAAAGTGATTACATCGAATAGATCTCCAAGAACGTCAAGGAGAACATTGTATTGAAGATCAAAGAGAGAGAAGAGGTCATATAGCTACTAGCTATGACCCGTAGGTCTATGGTAAACTACTGACATATCATCGGAGGGGCGGCAAGGTTGATGTAGAACCCCTCCGTGGTTGATTCCCCCTCCGGCAGAGTGCCAGAAAAGGCCCCAGATGGGATCTCTCGAGAACAGAAGCTTGCAGCAGCGAAAAAAGTATTTTGGGTGGCTCTCTATTGGTTTCCCAATTTTAGAGAATTCATAGAGGCGGAATTAGGTAAAATAGCTGAACATGGGCCCCACAAGACAGCACGGCGCGCCTACCCCTCTAGGTGCGCCCTGGTGCCTTGTGGGCTACTCCTTCATGTTCTTGCCCTTTCCCGAAGCTTCCAGGGTCTGTTTTGTCCAGAAAAAAATATTTAAAAAGTTTTGTGGCATTTGGACTTCATTTGGTATTGATATTAACCAAAAACAAAAAAACAACAACTGGCACTTGGCACTAAGTTAATAGGTTAGTCCCAAAAAGTGATATATAATAGCATATAAAACATCCAAGATCGATACTATAATGGAACAATAAAAACTTGTAGATACGTTGGATACATATCACTCCATCACCTCGTATCTGAAACATATCAGATGTGAAGGCCCTCGAAATCAAGTCGTATTATGCCAAATATTGAGAGACATCCATGCATATGCCAGTTGTCGAGCCGTATCGTGCCTATCTAACCAGGCCTTGTAGTCGTCGAGTCTGACTGGCGCATGTCCCCTTGACCCGTAGATGGATCATGGAGGGGCTCAATTTTCTTCTAGCCTTCTACTTGTGTTGTAGTACTCGGGGTATTTAACGGGGTCCTTGCCATAACGGCAATTTGTTGTTTGGGGGTTCCTATGCTCCCCACTCGGCCTGTCGTGCTCTCTAGGGGGGCAGTCAGGCTGGTCGGCATGACCTCGTGCCAAAATCATGTTATCAGTTGCCTCGTCGTCAAATTCCGGTAGCAGACTCCAGCGTGGATAAGATTTGGATGTGCTCTCCCAATGTTCTTCGAGGTCTTGTTCGGCTGCGAGAACTTCAACCCATTTGTCATTGAGCTTGTTCTGATCGGCGTGCAGCTGTTGCTGCCTCTTTTTCATGCTCCTGGCGGTTGCCACCAACCATAATCTGAACCGCTCTTGTTCGTACAGGTTCTCGGGGTCTACGAATTCCTTAGCTCCAAGGCTCTCATCTCCCTCGGATTCAGGTAGATAGTTGCTACCGACCCCATTGTAGGGACTGTCGTGGTTCTAAGTCTGGCAGTAGAGTAGGGGGGTAGGAATGGAGAGGCAAGATACTAGCTATGGAGTAGTTGTATACGCAAGATGTTTACGAGTTCTGGCCCTTCTTGGAGGAAGTAACAGCCCTACGTCTCGGAGCCCGGAGGCGGTCGACTGGATTATGTGCGTATGAGTTACAGGGGTGCGAACCCTTGACACTGAGGTAGGGCGTGGCTTATATAGAGTTTGCCAGACCCCTCCGACCCTCAGTTATGCAGGGTTTAAAGTACATTAAGATCGGGGGTTACTGGTAACGCCTTACATAAAGTGCTATGATGACCATAAAAGCTACTTAATAACCGACCGTTTTTATGCAGACTGACTTTAGATCTCCTGGCAGTCGAGTGGTTGGTTTCATGGTCGAGTGTCTTCAAGTCCGTCGAGTGGATTACCTCTAAGTCGACTGACAAGTGGTTTCTTCTAGAGATGTCCTTGGGGAGGGTATCTTGGACAGGTCCATGACCCTACCCTAGGTACATGGCTTCATCATTAGCCCCCGAATGGACCGAGGTTTGAGTGGGGAAGGAGTTGAGAACTCTTCCGACCCACTTTTCATGCTATGAGCATGTCTTGTTCTGGATCGATGAATTTAAGTGACGGCATCAACTTCTTTTTCAGTCTCCTTGGTCCATTCTTTGTATCCGTCGAGTGAATTTTCTGCACTTGGAGATCTCCGAACGACAAAGCGAAGGAAATCTCCCGTCAGACAAGTTGCCCTGCAGTTTGCGGATTTAGCGGGATCTGAATTTCGGGAAGCGCGCGAGGCGGAGGAGGCCGCGGTACTCGGATGGGATAAGGCAGGAACGCCTCGATCTCCGTGCCACCTTTTTCGCCACGTATCGTACGCGCGACTGTTGCGGGATTTGACAGGATCGTCCGGGCCTACAAGTCAGTCACACGGAAGCAACCTCATATAAGGCGCCGGACGGGGGTTTTTGAATAGTGCGCCCTCATTTCCCTCTCCCTCTTCCTCAGACTCATCCGGCATGTTTGCCTCCATCCCAGCGCTGCTGCTCCGTGCGTGCTTGGCCAGCGACGATGGTGAAGGAGAAGACGGCGGTTTTGGAGCGGGCAAAGAAGGCGACGGTGAAGGCGAAGGGAAGAGCGACCAGTCGGGGCGAATCCTCGTCAAGGGCCGGCCTGCTGCAGGGCTGGATCTAGGGCAACTGGATCCGCTCGACTATCCGTCAGAAAGATCTTGACGACCTGGCCAATGATGGACTGATCCCCCATGGATCAGTGAGGCTCCCGGGGAAGGAGTGCCAGCCGCAGCCTCAGGAGGGTGAGTGTGTCCTCTTGGTCACCCATGTTGACCGCGGGTTTTCTTTGCCGCCCCACCCTTTCTTTCGGGGATTTCTGAACTTCTTTGGGGCACAACTCCACCACTTCACACCCAACTCCATCGTGTATCTCGCTGCTTTCGTGTCCTTGTGCGAGAATTTCTTGGGTTGTCGGCCTCATTGGGGTCTATTCAAACACATTTTCACCTGTCGCTCCCAGACGGTGAAAAAGGCCAATCTAAGTGACGAGAAAACTTAGGTGATTCATATGTGTGGGGGTCTTGGGGTTCAAATGAGAGGAAAAGTGCCTTTTCGACAATGGTCCTTCCCGAGTCGGTCCGTGGGTGGCAGTCAACCTGGTTCTACTACCAAGACCAGCCGACGCCGGGGCAGTCGACTGGACTCCCTTCTTTTTCCATGGACCGAGTGAGGAAGCCGTCCTCTTTGAAGGTGGTTCCGGAGGAGAAGGCGCAGGTTAAGGTGCTGGTCGAGCGTGTAGTCCAGCTTATCCGTGACGTGGTGACCGGCATGGATCTCTTGGAGGTCTTCCTCCGACGACGCATCCAGCCGCTTCAATACCGCGACCATACGATGTGGATGTATTCTGGCACTGAAGACACCACTCGGATCCACCCGTAGGAGGTTGAGGATGCCACGCTGGAGAGGTGGATGACTGCCATCACAGGGAACAAGGACAACCCCCGAGGAGCCAGGAGGATTCCTCCACTCGACCAATCATACGAAGTAGACAAGGTCCAATTCTGCATCTCCGACTGCGATCTTGTTTTCTTCATTCTGCTTGTTTTAAAATCAATCGACTGACCTTTGCCTTGTTTGTTGTCTTCTAGGTCACCACTGAGATGTATTCGATGCCCAACGGGGCGCAAGATCAGGTCGAAGAGGAGGAGGTAAGCGGAGGTGAAAGTCAGGAGGAGTGGCAATCTGATGGTGAGGGGGATGAAGATGACGACGGCTCTGGTGAAGTGGAGGAGGAGGAGGAAGAGGAGGAGGAAGTCGACCCTCCTCGTACTGAAAGGCGATCCAAGCTCGCCCATGACCCCGCAATCGAGCGTGGCAAAGCGACTGTGCCTGTTGGGCAGTCAACGAAACGTCCCCGGACAACTTCCTCGGCGCCGACTAAAAAAGCGCTGAAGCATCCCCGAGCGGCGTCATCAAAGCCGTCGAAGGCCCTGCCCAAGATGAGAAAGGCCATCCCCACCATTTCCGGGTAACAGCAGAACTTGTGTTTTCCCGTTTAGCATGGATAGACTCTTGGTCGACTCGTTGACTAACCGATTAATTTTTGAAATCTGCAGTGCTGCTACCTCCGAGACCTCAGTCAGGAACGAAGACCAAGAAATGGAAGATGCTGCCACCTCTAACCTTGGTATGATCTCTGGAGTTTCGCTTTTGGTCGATTGGATCTTCATTTTTAACTTTGAATTTTTCCTGTAGCCCCACCTCATGTCATTGATCTCCCTGATGATGACGATGAGGCGCCACCAAGGTCGAGGAGGAAGAAAAAGGCGCCTGCTGGCAAGACTGCTCAGGTTGTATCAGCACCTGAGACGCTGGTACAAGAGGGAGGCAACGTCACTCGGACTTCCGTGTCCTTTGCTGTGCCGCTGACGAGTGGTCGCCCTTCGTTGTCGACTGCTGATCCGCCTTCCCTTTTCGCCACACACCACGTCCCAGAGGACCAAGTGGGTGCTGCTAAGGAGGCTATACGCTAGGCGGTGGTCAAGATGGAGCAGGTGAAGGCGATCCGAGATGCCAGCCAAGCAGCTTATGATGCAAGCTCAGCTCTTCAGAGCAATGTCCAGGTTAGTTGGTCACCGCTTGTTCTGTTAGGATATGGTACCTGAAAACTCTTCTTTCTGAAGGTCTTTGTATCTGTACACCCACTAGGTGTGTCGATTGAATTTTTGGATTGGTGGGGGAACGCTGAGTGCACCCACTGGGTGTAGTCCTCGAGACTATGGTGGACTGCTGGCAGTCGACTGTAGTCTTTATACTTTGAATTTCTTCACTTTAACTTCTCCACTCGGTCTGGTCGACCGAGTCGGTAGAACCAGTGGAGGCACGCTGAGTGCACCCGCTGGGTGTAGACCCCGAGACCATGGTCAACTGCTGGCAGTAAACTAAGGTCTGAATAACATCTCTCTTTTCTTTTTTTTAAATCATGATGATACCGTGGCTGACTGCTGGCAGTTAGCTATGGTCAGGATCGTAACTTTTTGTCTCTTTCGGTCGACTGATCGAACCGAGTCGGTAGAACCAGTGGGGGCACGCTGAGTGCACCCACTGGGTGTAGTCCCCGAGACTACTGTTGAATATTTTGATTCGGCTGTAGTCTTAGAAATGCTACAATTTTTCTCTTAGTCACTCAGAAGCAACCTATCTTTAATGTTTGTCAACTGTCCTTTCGTAGAAATCTTGCGAGCTTGTGGCTCGCTATACTGAGTTGGAGAACAAACATATCCAGCTCGAACTTGACTTGAAGCTTGTCCAGGAGAACTTAACGAAGGCGAAGGAGGAAGCAAAAGGTATGTTTGGTGAGAATCTTGACGATTGCCTTTATTTTTTGTCCATTCCTGATTGTGATCTCATTGTCACCTTGCAGATAAACTGAAGGAGGCTCTGAAGAAGAAGGACCTTGACCTCGCCGAGGCGCAGAAAGCGGCTTCGGACAAGATGAAGCTCACAGAAGAAAACCTGGCTTCAGTCAGTAAACTTGAAGAGGAGAATACCAATCTGAAAGCTACTCTCGATGCGGCCAACAAGGAGGTCAGCCATCTGAAGAATGACAAGATAGCTCTGGGTGACAAGGCTAGCGAACTGATGGGGAAGAAGAACGATCTGGAGGCTTATCTAGAAGGGCTCGCCAAGAAGTTATTCCTCATGCTTGAAGGTAATCTCTTTTATCCAACTGACTGGTTATCATCGACTCATCATAGAACTATTGGCTTAACTTCAAACTGTGTTTACAGAATTCTGCCAGAACTTCGAGGAGGAGACCAGTCGACTGGAGACAAACTTGGACCCCATCAACTCTCCTCTGAAGGATGAGGCTGCTATGAACGTGTTCCGACTAGAGTCTTGCATTGCTGGTATGGTCGACTACCTCGCTCGACTGAAGGTTGCGGTGTCGCAGATCGACATGACACTCTGGCCAAGAGAGACGCTTCAAAATGACCTCGAGTCTTTAATGACTTGACTGAATGACGTTCCAGGTCGAGTGCAGGAATGGAAGAAGTCTTTCGCCAGGTGTCGTGCTAATGTTGCTTTGTCCCTGGTACGTGTTCACTGCAAGGATGCGCGAGAGGACAAGTTGGCGTCCATCAGGGTGGCCAATACCAAGAAGCATGACTTCCAATCTTTCATGGAGACCTTCATTGCTGCTGCCACTCAGATTGCTGACAGCCTGGACCAGTTCGTCGCGCCCTCTAGTCCTCCACCTGAGGAGTAAAAAACTTCTATGCTTTGTCTTAAATTTGCCTCGGAATGCCGAGTGGTTTTGTAACCGATAAAATTTTACAGGCTTGACGCCTGAGCACTTCCGAATTCGTAGGACGTTATCTGGACTTGGCTTATCATTAAATATGCTTGCTCTTGCCTTCGAGCGAACTTTGTCTTTCACTCAGAATACACTTTAACGCTTGAGATGCAGCTCTGAGGTGGAAAGTCCAGTCGACCTGCACTTCACTGCTTTTGTAGGTAGGGATGGAGCACAGATGGCAGTCGACCTGCGTCCCTGCGGATCAGGATGGAGTGCACATTGTGTTTGTGGCGTAGCTCGGAAGGAGAAGGTAGCAGTCGACCTGCGCCTCGTCATCCTTGCAGAGCAGAATAGATCAAGTACTTAGGCGAAGACTGGGCTGCAGCTAAGCCCCCGAGTGGGAGGATTGCTCTCCACTCGGTGGGATTTTCAAATACTTAGGCGAGCACTGGACTGCAGCTAAGCCTCCGAGTGGGAGGTTTGCTCTTCACTCGGTAGGATTTTCAGATACTTAGGCGAGCACTGGACTGCAGCTAAACCCCCGAGTGGGAGGTTTGCTCTCCACTCGGTAGGATTTTCAGATACTTAGGCGAGCACTGTACTGCAGCTAAGCCCCCGAGTGGGAGGTTTTCTCTCCACTCGGTAGGATTTTCAGATACTTAGGCGAGCACTGGACTGCAGCTATGCCCCTGAGTGGGAGGTTTGCTCTCCACTCGGTAGGATTTTCAAATACTTAGGCGAGTACTGGACTGCAGCTAAGCCCCCGAGTGGGAGGTTTGCTCTCCACTTAGTAGGATTTTTTGTGGCGTAGCTCATAAGGAGAAGGTAGCAGTCGACCTGCACCTCATCATCCTTGCAAAGTGCACATTGTATTTGTGGCGTAGTTCAGAAGGAGAAGGTAGCAGTCGGCCTGCACCTCGTCATCCTTGCAAAGCACACATTGTATTTGTGGCGTAGTTCGGAAGGAGAAGGTAGCAGTCGACCTGCACCTCGTCATCCTTGCAAAGCACACATTGTATTAAATACTTAGGCGAGTACTGGACTGCAGCTAAGCCTCTGAGTGGGAGGCTGGCTCACCACTCGGTAGGATTTTAAACACTTAGGCGAGTTCTTGGACTGCAGTAAGCCTCCGAGTGGAAGGCTGGCTCACCACTCGGTAGGATTTTAAACACTTAGGCGAGTACTGGACTGCAGCTAAGCCCCCGAGTGGAAGGCAGGCTCACCACTCGGTAGGATTTTAAACACTTAGGCGAAACGGATTCGCAGCTAAGCCCCCGAGTGGAAGGCTGGCTCACCACTCGGTAGGATTTTAAACACTTAGGCGAAACGGATTCGCAGCTAAGCCCCCGAGTGGGAGGCTGGCTCACCACTCGGTAGGGATTTTTTTTACAAACTTAGGCGAAACGGATTCGCAGCTAAGCCCCCGAGTGGAAGGCTGGCTCACCACTCGGTAGGATTTTAAACACTTAGGCAAAACGGATTCGCAGCTAAGCCCCCCGAGTGGGAGGCTGGCTCACCACTCGGTAGGGATTTTTTTTTACAAACTTAGGCGAAACGGATTCGCAGCTAAGCCACCCACTGGGGGATTTCTCACGTAAACAAAAGTAACAACAGTCACTGGGAAAATTATAACACTCTTGTCTTTGAAAAACAAACTACAGAAGTACTTTTATTACATCTCATCCGAGTGAATACTTAAGTATAAAAGGGGTGGAGCAGCTCCGCGTTCCAAGCTCGTGGCTCGTCAATCTAGTGATCGACATTGTAAAGACGGTACGCTCCATTGTGGAGGACTTTGGTCACGATGAAGGGGCCTTCCCAAGTAGGAGCAAGCTTGTGTGGCTTGTGCTGATCCACTCGGAGAACCAAATCTCCTTCTTGGAAGGCTCGACTCTTCACATTTTTGGCATGGAATCGACGCAGGTCCTTCTGATAGATAGTCGATCGGATCATGGCCATCTCTCTTTCTTCTTCTAGGGGTGCATCTTCTTCATCTTCATGGCCATCGGTCTTGCTCTGCTTCATCTTCAGTGTAGAGCTCGACTCGGGGTGCATTGTGAAGCAGATCACTCGGCAGGACTGCTTCAGCTCCATAAACCAGAAAGAATGGAGTTCGCCCGGTCGACCGATTAGGAGTGGTCCTCAATCCCCAAAGAACTGATGGAAGTTCGTCGACCCACGCTCCTGCTGCATGCTTGAGATCACGCATCAACCGGGGTTTCAGTCCTTTGAGAATTAGACCATTTGCTCGTTCCACTTGTCCATTCGACTGGGGGTGAGCGACTGAAGCGTAGTCGACCCATGTGCCTTGAGAGGCGCAAAAGGCTCTGAATTCATCAGAATCGAAGTTTGACCCATTATCAGTGATTATGCGATGTGGAACTCCATATCTGAATATCAACTCTCTGATGAAGCTAACAGCCGTGCCGGCATCCAGATTCTTAATAGGTTTAGCTTCAATCCACTTAGTGAACTTGTCGACTGCCACCAGTACATGGGTGAAGCTGCTCCTGCCAGTTCTCAGTGGTCCAACCATATCCAATCCCCACACAGTGAAGGGCCAAACGAGTGGAATGGTCTTCAAGGCTGAGGCGGGCTTGTGTGACATATTGGAATAAAACTGGCATCCTTCACACTTGTCAACTATCTCCTTTGCCATCTCATTTGCTCTTGGCCAGTAAAATCCTGCTCGGTATGCTTTAGACACAATGGTCCGAGAGGATGCATGATGACCACAGGTCCCCGAGTGGATGTCGTCAAGGATTATCTGACCTTCTTCTGGTGTTATACATTTCTGGCTGACTCCAGTCGCGCTTTCTCTGTACAATTGTCCCTTTATCACAGTGAAGGCTTTGGATCGACGAATGATCCGTCGAGCCTCTTATTCATTTTCTGGGAGCTCTTTCCTTAGGATATATGCAATGTATGGCACTGTCGAGTCGGGAGTGATGACCAAAACTTCCATGATCAGGTCGACCACAGCTAGGACCTCAACTTCAGTCGGATTTGTAACACTTTTCGGCTGCGGGGCTTCTTCAGTGAAAGGATCCTCTTGAACTGATGGTGTGTGGATGTGTTCTAAAAACACATTACTGGGAATGGCTTCTATTTCGGAACCTATCTTTGCCAAATCATCAGCCGCTTGATTTTTCAGTCGGGGTATATGATGGAGCTCTAACCCCTCAAATTTCCTCTCTAGCTTTCTCACTGCATTGCAGTAACCAGTCATGGCTGGACTTCTGACGTCCCACTCCTTCATCACCTGATTAACCACCAAATCTGAGTCGCCATAGACCATGAGGCGACGGACGCCGAGTGAAATGGCCATACTCAACCCATACAAAAGTGCTTCGTATTCTGCTTCATTATTGGAGGAATCAAAGTGGATCTGGAGCACATATATGAGATTATCTCCTCGGGGGGAAACCAATACTACCCCAGCACCGGAACCATTCAGCATCTTAGAACCATCAAAGAACATGGTCCAGTACTCCGAGTGAACTTGAGTCGGAAGTTGCTTTTCAATCCACTCGCTGATGAAATCTGCTACTGCTTGGGACTTAATGGCTTTCTTTGCCTCAAACTTGATATCAAGGGGAAGGAGTTCAATCGCCCATTTTGCCACTCGACCAGTTGCATCTCTGTTGTGCAGAATCTCTAACAATGGGGCGTCACTGACGACTGTAATGGAATGGTCAGAGAAGTAATGAGCAACCTTCTTCGTGGTCATATAAATCCCATATACAAGCTTCTGATAATGAGGGTATCTTTGCTTTGATGGGGTCAACAATTCAGAAAGATAATATATTGGGTGCTGAACTTTGAAGGCTTTTCCTTCTTCTTCCCGCTCAACCGTAAGTACTGTACTGACGACTTTTCCTATGGCTGCAATGTAAAGCAGCAAAGGCTCTTTGCTGATTGGGGCAACAAGCACCGGCTGGGTGGAGAGCAGAGCTTTTAGCTCTGCAAACGCTGCATCAGCTTCGGGAGTCCACTCGAACTTGTCTGACTTCTTCATCAGTCGGTAAAGAGGCAATGCCTTTTCACCGAGACGAGAGATGAATCGACTTAAAGCGGCCAAGCATCCAGTAAGCTTTTGGACATCGTGCACACGCACAGGACGTTTCATTCGGAGTATAGTACCAACTTTTTCTGGGTTGGCGTCGATTCCTCATTCAGAAACAAGAAAACCGAGTAACTTTCCGCCAGGAACTCCGAATGTGCACTTTGATGGATTAAGCTTGATATCATACTTCCTGAGATTGGCAAATGTTTCAGCAAGGTCAGTCAACAGGTTGGAACCCTTCCGTGATTTGACCACAATATTATCCATGTATGCTTCCACATTCCGACTGATCTGAGTGAGCAAACACTTCAGAATCATCCTCATGAACGTGGCTGCGGCATTCTTGAGGCCGAATGGCATGGTGACATAGCAGAAGCACCCGAATGGAGTGATGGAAGCTGTTTTGATCTTGTCGGGTCCATACAGATGGATCTGATGGTAACCGGAATAAGCGTCTAAAAAAGACAGGCGCTCACACCCCACAGTCGAGTCAACTATTTGGTCGATGCCGGGGAGAGGAAAATGATCTTTCGGGCAGGACCAATTGATATGTTTGAAGTCAATGCACATGCGAAGTGACTTGTCCTTCTTGGGTACCATGACAACATTGGCAAGCCACTCGGAGTGGTAAATCTCTCGGATAAACTCTGCTGCTAGGAGCCAAGCCACCTGCTCGCCAATGGCCTTTCTCTTCTGGACGGCGGACCGTCGAAGATGTTCCTTGACAGGTTTCACTTTTGAGTCGACTCGTAGACGATGCTCAGCCAGCCCCCTGGGAACACCCGGCATGTCAGCAGGCTTCCATGCAAAGATGTCCCAGTTCTCACGAAGGAACTGGACGAGCGCTTCTTCCTATTTGGAGTCAAGTGTTGTAGAGATATGAGTCGGAGCAACACTGGGGTCGGTCGGGTGAATGTGAATCGGCTTTGTCTCACTGGACGACTGAAACGCTGATTTCATAGCAGGCTTCTTGGCTCACAACAAATCACTCGGATCTGCAGTTTTCTGGTATTCCTGCAGCTCTACCACTGCCATCTCAGCATCAGCAATCTTTGGGCCCTTCTGAAAGCACTCTTCTGCCTTTTTCCGATTGCCAGTAATGGTGATCACACCTTTGGGACCAGGCATCTTCAATTTGAGGTACACATAACATGGTCGAGCCATGAAGCGTGCATAAGCTGGCCTGCCTAAAATAGCGTGATAAGCACTCTGGAAATCCGCAACTTCAAACGTCAACTTTTCTTTGCGGTAATGCTTTGAATCACCGAAAACCACATCAAGAGCAATTTGGCCGAGTGACTCAGCCTTCTTCCCAGGAATGACTACATGGAAACTCATGTTGCTTGTAATGAGTCTGGACATCGGAATGCCCATCCCTTTCAGCGTCTCCGCATACAATATGTTCAGGCCACTGCCACCATCCATCAAGACTTTGGTTAGTCGAGTGCCTTCGATGACTAGGTCGACCACCAAAGCTTGCCTCCCAGGGGTGGCAATGTGTGTCGGCTGATCGGACTGGTCGAATGTGATGGCGGTCTGAGACCATTTCACATAACTGGGAGTTGCCGGAGCAACCATATTCACCTCACGGTTGATAACTTTCAATCGACTTTTGCTTTCAACATCAGCAAAAATCATCAGGGTGGAGTTGACCTGAGGGTATCCATCATCACCATCTTCTTTGTCTTCAACTTTGTCCAACTCCTTCTCCTTATCTTTGGACTGTTTCCCCTGGAATTGCTGGATCAAGAGCCGACACTGTTGAGTGGTATGTTTTGGGTAAATGAATTTACCCTCCTCATCTTTCTTTATGTGGATGTGGCACGACAAATCCATCAAGTCATTTCCTTCCTTGTCCTTCACCTTCTTAGGGTTCCAAGACCCTTTGGGCTTCCCTTTAAATTTTCCTTGAGTCACGGCCAAGGCTTCTCCAGGAGCAGCTGGCTCGGCTTTCCGCTTCTGCTTCCGACTGGAGTTTCCTCCCCCGGTTTCATGAACGGCTGGCTTGTACTTGCCACTCCGGAGCCGATCCTCTTCTTCACCATTGGCATACTTGGTGGCAATCTCCATCATTCAACTCAGGGTCATGTCTCCGGTCCGACCGAATTTCAAACTTAGCTATCTGTTCTTAACGCCTTCCTTGAAGGCACATACTGCCTGGTGATCAGATACATTATCTACCGTGTGATGCAGTGTGATCCATCTCTGGATGTAATCTCTCAGAGTTTCATTCGACTTTTGCACACAAACCTGCAGCTCTGTCAACCCTGCTGGTCTCTTGCAAGTTCCTTCAAATGTTAAGACAAACACTCGGGCAAGATCTTCCCAGGTGTAAATGCTGCTAGGTGCCAACTGATTCAGCCATGCTCTGGCCGATCCCTCCAACATAAGAGGTAGGTGTTTCATGGCCACCTCATCATTGCCGCCGCCAATCTGAACAGCCACTCGGTAGTCCTCAAGCCAAGTATCAGGCTTGGACTCACCAGTGAACTTACTGACTCCAGTCGCCAACCTGAAGTTGGGAGGAATCACCGCGGCCCTGATTGCTCTGCTAAAACACTCTGGTCCTGAGACATGAACTCTGCTGCTGGTGGGCACATCTCTGTCATGGCCTTCTCTATGAGCTCTGTTCCTGTCGACCAAACCTTGAACAATAATGGATCTAGCATCAAAGCCTGGTTCTCTGGGGTCGACTGGAACCCTTCGCCCAACACTGTGCTAGCGTCTGTCATCCTGTTATCGAGGCGCGTAAGACCCACCCCTTGGGGGAGGAGTGGGCACTCGACATCGATCGTCACGATCGAATCGGTCATCATACTGATCACGCCGGCCTCCACGTCCCTCACGCCTCGGGGGCGATCTTGGGCTATGGGCCGACTGGACTGTATTCGTAGCGACGGATCTGCTGTGAATCCTGTTCCGCGACTGTGATACGGCTGAATTTTGATCTCCTGCTGCCCGGAGTAAATCTCTGATCTGTAACAAGCCTCTGCCAGCCTCTGACTGGGAAGGCTGAATCGACTCTGCTATACGGGCTGCAGCTGCTAGATTCTGAATCGGAGTTCGATATACCTGAGTCGGTGGTGGAAAGAGTTGATGTCGACTGGAGTCTGGGACTCGTTGCCGCGCACGCTCGTCGAGTGCTCGCTGGAGGTTCTCCAGTCGAGTGCGCTCAGCCAAGTTGGCCAAGCGTGCGTCTTCTAAGGCACGAGCCTCAGGGGTTTCTCCAACGATAGGGGTTTCTCCGGGCTCCGAGACGTAGGGCTGTTACTTCCTCCGAGAAGGGCCTGAACTCGTAAACATCTTGCGTATACAACTACTCCATATCTAGGATCTTGCCTCTCCATTCCTACCCCCCTATTCTACTGTCAGACTTAGAACCACGATAGGGACTGTCGGGGTCTTCACCCTCGAGTATTCCTGTAGGGCTATTCTCCGCCTTGGCGAGGCTTGAATATCCTCTCCCTGGTCTTCAGCATCATCGTCCATGCCGTTGTTATCGGTAGCACTCATATTATTCCTGCTGGGGCCGTCGCCGGTACCTTTCAGTCGTCAGCGTCGGTGTCTTGATGGATTCTTGGGAGTATCGACCATATAGACGTCATAAGTGGAAGTGGCGGCCCATCTGCCCGTATGAGTTAGGGTCGTGGACGCTCCAAGTGTGGCGCAGACATCTTCATACATGTCGGTGGCCTCCTCAGATGCATAGTCTAGTATGTTGGTTAAGTCATCAACGGTGGCGACTAGGTGGACAGTGGTTGGGATGTAAATTTCCCTATTGTCGGCTCTAAGTCCGATCTTGTCATAGGTTGAGGTCTGTTTGTTCGAAATTGATAATCCCTGCGATCCAGCATCTCATTAAGGTGAGACAAATCCTCGGAGCTCATGGCCTAATTATAGGCCAGGCAGATCTGAAGCATCATCCATGACTCGCTCGACGTGGCTTCGATGGTCAGCTAGGGTTGATCCCTGGTTGTCCACAGAGGTGACCGGCTTTAAGCTTGACCCTGGGTCTGTATTCAAGCTTGAGTCACGGTCAAGGCCTGATGAGAGGATAGGGTCCATGCCGGAGTCAAGGCTCGATGTGGTGACGACCAGTTCTGTGATTGCAGCTGGATCCGCTGCGGGATCCGATCCTTGGCCCAGATTGGAAGCCAGTTCTGAGGTCAAGCCTGCAGTGGCCAATGGATTCTCGATCCGACCTGGCATTCAGTTAGAAAGGATAAGCTCACCACTTGAATAAGTGGTGTCTTCCAGCCTCCCGAACATGACAACTTGGTCCGGGGTGAAATTCTTGACACGGGCGAGATGGCCCACTGAGTTGGCATGCAAGGCAATGTTGCTGAATGTGAAAAGCTACCCATGCATGAAGATGTCACCACAGCCAGTGTCGCGGTTGATCTGTAGATGAGCCGTTGACCCTTTTTTCGGTCACACAGCGAAACTCTCAGTGAAAGTACCAATGTCGGTACTAAAACCAGTAGACCTAGGGTAGGGGGTCCTGAGCTGTGGATCTCGGATCTATGGGTAATAGGAGACAAAGGGGACAATATTTACCCAGGTTCAAGCCCTCTCGAAGAGGTAATACCCTACATCATGCTTTAATTGTATGATGATGATGTGTCTAGTACAAGTTTGATCTACCTCAAGATCGTAAGTTGAGTTCTAATACTAAGGCTAGATGGTTGTAATTGTGACCATCCCCCCTACGGACTAAACCCCTAGTTTATATAGACACTGGGAGTACCTAGGATTATACATGGTCGTTTTCCATTCTAGAGATATGCATGCCAACGGTCCACGCAGTCCTTGGAGTACACGTCAAGACTTCGGCAAAGTCCACCTTGATCATGCCAAAGTGCGGGGCCTCCAGAGTCCTTCCTTGTAAGAATGGTGGGCCATAGGCTTAGCCCACGGACTACGGGCCGACTAGGTCGTGTAAGTGCATCTAGTGCCCCTTAGTGATTTTGGTGTATTGAAGACTTATAGGTTAAGGGACTGATGCATTTATGAGTGTACACAGGTCTATAAGTCTATGAGGAGTTTGATATTTACAGAGAAAGTCGACACCTAAAAATGAAGTTCTTCGACTGAAGACTTTGAAATACTGAAGACTTTCTGAAGACTTTGAAAGTGAAGAAATTGGTGTGACCTTGAAGACTTGATATTCACTTGAGGAACATGAAGCGTGAAGACTTTTGTTTTTGTAGTTTCATTTTCTCTTTCTTGAGTCATAGGAAACACCGTACTGTTAAAGGGGGTCGAGGAAATACTAAGGAAAATTTTCCATGTGATGCTCAACTCAAAATCCTACACCTACCAATCCCTTCGAGTGAAGCCATTGGAAATCTCATACAGTTCAGTCATTTTCTTCAGTGACAGAGACGCAGTTCTTCTGGTCACTGATGACTTTGCTCTGACTGAGGAGTTAGGAATTCGCCAGTGTGAATTGCCTACACAGTGAGGAACATGATAGCCTTGAGGAACTTGAGAGTCAAATTTCCGACCGTTGTTGTGCCGCGCACCGGCTGTCCCAAAATATCTTATCCACCTAACGGTCATATCATTGAAGGGCATTTATGTCTTATCATGTCGGGCTGCTCCCTAGGCTATAAATAGCCGCCCCCTACAACCACTAGTTGGTTGGCTGCTCTAAGAGAACTTGACACTTGTCATTTGAGACAACCCATCCTCCGAGGACTTTGAGCGAAAATCATCAAGTGAGGAAAATCCAAAACCAAACCCCCCACAAACCCAAAGTGATTGAGCATCACTGAAGAAATTGATCCTGCGTGGATTCGACGCTTGTTACCTTTGAAGACTGTGCTTCTTCCAGACAGTTAGGTGTCAAGGTCTAGAGCATCCAAGAGGAATTGTGGATCACCGAGTGACCAAGTCTGTGAAGGTTTGGAAGTCACCTGAAGACTTACCACGAGTGATTGGACGAGGCCTGCGTGGTCTTAGTTCAAGGAGAATACGGTGAGGACTGGGTGTCCTGATTTGCGGCTCAGAGAATGGGTGTCCGGGACTACGTGTCCTCGAGTTTAAATACTCAGCCGCTCCAACCAAACGTACAACTGAGACAGCAGTTGGAACTGGTTTACCAAATCATTGTCTTCACCAACCATCTGGTTCTATCTCCTCAACCCTTTCATTTCCTCATTACTGTGTTGAATGTTTGTTCATATCTGTGCTTGAAGACTTTGACTGAAGACTTTCTCAATTTCCTCAGTTCAATTTCTTCAGTCTGTTTGTCTTCATCTTGAGTTATCCTGTTGAGGGAGTCCTGGACTGGGGGGTGTCCGGACAGCCGGACTATCATCGTCCGCCGGACTCCAAGACTACGAAGATACAAGATTGAAGACTCCGCCCCGTGTCCGGATGGGACTTTCCTTGGCGTGGAAGGCAAGCTTGGCGATACGGATATGTAGATCTCCTACCATTGTAACCGACTCTGTGTAACCCTAGCCCTCTCCGGTGTCTATATAAACCGGAGGGTTTTAGTCCGTAGGACACAACATCCATTACAACAATCATACCATAGGCTAGCTTCTAGGGTTTAGCCTCCTTGATCTCGTGGTAGATTCACTCTTGTAATACACATCATCAATATTAATCAAGCAGGACGTAGGGTTTTACCTCCATCAAGAGGGCCCGAACCTGGGTAAAACATCATGTCCCTTGTCTCCTGTTACCATCCGCCTAGACGCACAGTTCGGGACCCCCTACCCGAGATCCGCAGGTTTTGACACCGACATTGGTGCTTTCATTGAGAGTTCCTCTGTGTCGTCACCGATAGGCTCGATGGCTTCTTCAATCAACAACTACGCCGTCCAGGGTGAGACTTTTCTCCCCGGACAGATCTTCGTATTCGGCGGCTTCGCACTGCGGGCTAATTCACTTGGCCATCTGGAGCAAATCGAAAGCTACGCCCCTGGCCGTCAGGTCAGATTTGGAAGCCTAAACTTCACGGCCGACATCCGCGGGGACTTGATCTTCGACGGACTCGAGCCACAGCCGGGCGTGCCGCGCTGTCACGATGGGCATGATTTAGCTCTGCCGCCGGACAGTGCCTTGGTGGCCGCACACGAATCCGCTCCGGCCCTCAGTCCGGAGCCGATCGCCCAGATCGAGGACCGGTGGCTGGACACCGCCTCAGGGGCTGCAACTTCCGCGGTGATGGAGCCGAACACTGACCTTGTCCCCTATAAAGCTCATGACTCCGAGGTGCCGGATCCCCTGCCGGACTCCGAACCTCCTGCGCCCCTGCCAATCGAATCCGATTGGGCGCCGATCATGGAGTTCACCGCTGCGGACATCTTTCAGCACTCGCCCTTCAGCGACATTCTAAATTCGCTAAAGCATCTCTCGCTATCCGGAGAGCCCTGGCCGGATTATGGCCAGGATGGTCGGGATGCGGACGAAGAAGAAATTCAAAGCCCACCCACCACCCACTTTGTAGCCACTGTCGACGATCTAACCGACATGCTAGACTACGACTCCGAAGACATCGACGGTATGGACGACGATGCCGGAGACGATCAAGAACCAGCGCTCACAGAGCACTGGAGGGCCACCGCAACCCATGATGTATATATGGTGGATACCCCGAAAGGAAGCGATAATGAGGACCAACGGGGCGTGGCAAAGGATAATCCCGCCGATAAACAACCAAAACGGCGACGCAGACGCCGCCCTAAGTCCTGCCTCGACAGCAACAGCGCTCCTAATGACCCAACAATAGAGCAGGGCAAACCAGTGGACGACGAACATGCAGCCAAGCAACCATCCGAATAGGACGAATCGGATAATCAATCCATGCCCGGCGAAACCAACAGTCCAGACGACCTCACGCTAGACACACCACCGGAGAATAAGAGCCTTCGCAAAAGACTCATCGCCACTGCAAGAAGTCTGAAGAAGGAAAAATGGAAGCTCAAAACGGCGGAAGACATACTCAGAATGAGGTGGAGCAAAGTGCTCAAAACCGCAGACAAATACGGCAATGGCCATCAATCAAAGAGCTACCCGAAGCGCAAGCTGCTGCCAGAATTCGACGAGGAAGCCATAGAGCCCCCACAGTCAAAAAACAAAGAGGCCACCTGGCCGGATAGACGGCCAGATGATAGGCCAAAAACTATAAGTGGCGCCGCACACAAGCCGGCCCATGATCCTGGGAAAACAGATGGCCCAGCCAGGTCAATTTACGGGCCAAAAAAGAGGGCCCCAGGAAGCAACACAACACGCCAAGTGTTCGAAGACAGCGGTACACCCAAATACAGGGGCGCCGCACACCCACTATGTTTCACCAATGAGGTGCTAGATCATGAATTCCCAGCAGGGTTTAAACCCATAAACATAGAGGCTTACGACGGAACAATAGACCCGGGTGTCTGGATAGAGGATTATATACTACACATACACATGGCTAGAGGAGATGACCTCCACGCCATAAAATATCTACCCCTCAAGCTCAAAGGGCCAGCTCGGCATTGGCTCAAAAGCCTCCCAGAAAACACTGTTGGAAGTTGGGAAGAGCTTGAGGACGCGTTTAGAGCAATTTTTCAAGGGACTTATGTCCGCCCTCCGGATGCAGACGATTTAAGTCATATAACTCAACAGCCCGGAGAGTCAGCGCGCAAATTCTGGAACAGGTTCCTTACTAAAAAGAACCAAATAGTCGACTGCCCGGACGCCGAAGCCTTAGCAGCTTTCAAACACAACGTCCGAGACGAATGGCTCGCCAGACACCTTGGCCAAGAGAAGCCGAGGACAATGTCCGCGCTAACAAGCCTCATGACCCGCTTTTGTGCGGGGGAAGACAGCTGGCTAGCAAGATGCAGCACCAGCGACCCAAGTACATCCGAGATCAGAGATGGAAACGGAAAATCACGGCGCAGAAAAGATCAGCGCCGGAATAAAGAGAAAAGCCCAAAGAACACGGCGGTCAACGCCGGATTCAAAAGCTCGCGGCCACACAACAAAACACTGCCCCTTAAGGACAACAGTGATGAGCTATCCAACCTAAACAAAATTTTGGATCGGATATGTCAAATCCACAGTACCCCCGGAAGGCCTGCAAACCACACCCACCGAGATTGTTGGGTTTTCAAACAGTCCGGCCGACTCAACGCCGAACACAAGGGGCTCGACGCATCAAGCGAGGATGATGATAAACCCCACCAGCAGAGCACCGGAAAACAAAAGACTTTCCCACAAGAAGTCAAAGCAGTAAACTCACTTCATGTGATAATACGGAAAAACAATGCGGCACCCGCTAAAATGGGTCTCGCACGGTCCACCCCAGCGGAACCTCGAGATTGGATATCAAAACCAATCACTTTCGACCACCTGGATTATTCCAGAAGCGTTCGAAATGCAGGATGGACTGCCCTGATATTGGATCCTATAATCGACGGACTACAATTTACACAAGTCCTGATGGACGGAGGCAGCGATTTAAACCTGCTATATCCAAACACAATCTGCAAGTTGGGGATAGACCTTACTAAAATTCGACATAGCCGCACTTCCTTTAAAGGAGTGACGCCAGGCCCTTACGCCAAGTGCACAGGCTCCTTATTACTAGAAGTTGTGTTCGGGTCACCGAACAACATCCGACGCGAAAAACTGATCTTTCATGTCGTCCCATTCAAAAGTAGCTATCAAGCACTATTGGGACGTGAAGCTTTTGTCCGCTTCAACGCCATACCACATTATGCGTCTCTTAAACTTAAAATGCCCGGTCCACGTGGCATCATTTCATTACGAGGGTCATTTAAAGACCCCGGACACGGCTAGACGAGTCCGACATAAATAAGCTAATGGCTCCCTAGCCGCACACCCCTTCACAAGGGGCTGTGCGTATAAGCAACAATGAGCTAATATAGACTCCGCTTTACTTATTTATTAGTATTTTTCATAAACTTTTTTCGCATGATTTCCTTTCAAACTAAGTTCCTCTCTTTTTACAGATGAACAACGTGCACACCCGTCCAGGATAACGGCACAATGGAGACACAGGCGCAGACATGCAGTAGGGACCCGTCGCAAGGATTCTTTTCAGATTAAGACCCTGCGTAAACCTTTTTTACTGTCTCTTGTTGCTATAATCCCCTGGTTTCTCATTATAACCAGGGTGGAGCCTGACGTTTTGGCATCGGCCGCGTCAGAGGACCTTGCCCGTACCTGGACACTAGGGGCTTAGGGCATTGTTTTGCCCATTATTACAAAGACCGAACACCTTAGGGAGTGTTCGGCGTCTCGAGTTAGGCCTTATATGCATCAGCTCCGAATCATGTCTTTGGTCAAATGTTGGGTTTGCCCGGCTCCTGTGTTTTGCTGCCTTATGTTCCGTATCATCGGCTAACGCGGCACCAGGAGAACTACTGCGATTGTGCCCCAGTTCGGCTGGGCGAGCACCTCAGTAGAGAAAGCCGAAAACTGACTGTCATGATACAGCGAGAGACTGGTCAACCACTCGATCGACCACCGGAATGTTTAGAATTCCTCCGCTTTGACGAAGGACCGTTTCCCGGTCAGGCACACACGCGCCCCGAATTTGGAGAGCGCGGTGCCCCCAGGGGCTATATCGTAGCCCCACCCTCAAACTCCAATAGGCTAAGTGAAAGTGATAAAGTATCATAGTCTGGTTGCCTCGTTTGCTACGCTACCACCTCCTCAACAGGACCGCGACGTCGGATTAAGTGTGACAATGCGCTATTTTTGCGAACACCCCCGCACCTTGTGCGTGGGGGCTGAAGCCGAAGACTGCCATCTTTCAGGTTATACACACGTATACATAAACGGCCGCATAGGAGATATTTCAATACTTGAAACGCACAAGTATAAAAAGAGATTACATCACAACCATTGTTATAAAAATAAAACTTTCATTTGAACGTGACATTTTTCGAGCACTGCGACTCTATTACACGAGCACCGCGCACCCTCTATGCAGGCCGACCGCTTCATCTCCTTGATATGCGGCACCGCCCCAAGAAATTGCTGCAATAAGCCAAAATAGCTCGTCGCCTTGGGCCTCTCCGGCCAGACATGAGTCACGATATCCGTCATGGCAAGTCCGGACAACCTACTCAGCTCAGCCCATTCGGCCAACCGATCGGTCAGCGGAAGTGAATGATCCGGACTATGGAATTGAGACCAAAACAGCTCTTCCGTCTTGTGATCCTTCTGACTCCGGAAGTGCACAACGGCATCCGCCGCACTTGCCGCTAAGTCCATATATGGATCCTCTGGACCCCATAGCTGGCCAAGATGGGCATAATTTGGATCCGTAAACCTGCGGTGCGGCAGAAAAGGCTTGCCAGCCACAATGTCTCCGGCTTGACGCAGCTCCCCCTTCATAGCCCGCATTGCAGAACGGGTATCCTTGGCCTCGGCGGTGGCCTTCCCCAGGTCTTCTCGCTCTGATAGGCTCTCCTTTTCAAGAGCCTCATTGCGGTCGGTAGCATCCTTCAATTTAACGGCTAGTTCGGCCATCTCTTCCCTGCTTCGGCAGTGTGCAGCCCTTTCGGCTTCTAACTCTTCGGCCGCCCTCGAGGCAGCCGCATCACTCCTTCTGGCTTGCTCCTTGGCTTGAGCAAGATCTGCCAGAAGGCTCTCCACAGCAGCAGCACCATCTGCGTCAAGCATAAATATTGTAAGAGGTGGCCTTTGGCTCCCTTAATAGGTGACTGCGGAGAAACAATTTACCTTGCGACTCGTCAAGTCGCTTGTTGACTAGCGCGATGTCCGCATCCGCAACATCGAGTTGCCGCATTAATTCAGCAACTCCACCAGTCCGGCTAGCCCCCGGACTATCCGCCACCTGCATAGGAAAGGCGACACTCAATACCTGCGATTTTGATCCCCGGCACGCTATCGCTTTTCGACAACTTACCGAGTCTCAGGGGCTACTATCTATACAGGGCGCACTTTCATGTGCAAAACTGTCAAAAAGGTGCGTCGTTTTTACGTACCTCAAACCCCGCCAGTAAACTCCAGACGGCATTATGCAATCCGCTTTCGGCGGACGAAATCCTTCCAATCACCATGCTCATCAATGCACGGTGATCTTCTGAGATGGACGCCCTCTCAAGCAGATCCTTCAGCTCCCCCGGCCGAACACTAGTCAGCGCCAAACTCTTCGGCTCTGCCGGGCTCGGGGATACCCTCCGTGACGACACATCAGGCTCGTCCGCCCTATCCGACGACGCAGCAGACGGAGGCGTCTCGCTCTCCATCATCTCCGGACGAAGATCCCCCGAAGACGAGCTCATCTGAGAAGGTCGCAGATCCGAACTACATGGTAAAAATTTCATTTATCCTCAGAAGCACAAATAGGGATGTTTCTTATTAGTGAACTCACCTTTTTCTACTCACGGCTCGCTGGAGGGCTGATTCTTTAGAGAAGATTGTGCGGCCGGGACCTCCCCGGACGCAGGACCCTCTGGTGAAGATTTCTTCCCCCGCTTAGGGGCTTTGGCCTCCGGGTCTTCGGAAGCGGTCCTCTTCTCCCCCTAGAGGGAGGGATTCTCGATCCCCCCTTCTTCAAGCGCCCTCTTGGGCGAGGTGGTAGCTCCTTTATTTTCCCCTTCGCCTTCTTCTGAAGGCGCAACCTCCAACATTCTGACCAGCACGGGCTCCGGCGCGGTCTCTGGGAGGGGGGCCGGACACCGTATCAGCTTTGCTTGCGCTATCCACTCCTGTTGAAGGATAACGGGTTAAACGGCAAATTGTAGAAAGGCAAACAAACGGTGCGTCCGAACACTGAGCTACTTACTTGAGTATCCGGGCGATTGCAGCTTAGGCCGGCATCCTCGGTCAATTCCGGACACGCCGCCTGCGGTCCGAAGAATAACTTGTACATATCCACAGGTGTCGTACCCATAAAGTGTTGGAGAATGCGTGGTCCCTCCGGATTGAACTCCCATAGCCGGAGAGGACGGCATTTGCAGGGCAGAAGACGCCTGATTAGCATGACCTGCATCACCACGACCAGATCGATCTCCCCTGCCTGGAGGTCTCGAATCCTGCCCTGCAATAGGGACACGTCTTTTGACGGCCCCCAGTTGAGCCCTTGGTTGACCCACGACATTAACCGTCGTGGAGGTCCCGAGCGGAATGAAGGCGGCGGCTTCTGCCTGATGCCCTTCGGAGCGGTGATATAGAACCACTCCTGCTGCCACAAGCCGAGCTCCTCTTGGAAGGAGCCCTCGGGCCACGGGGCATCGGCCCTCCTGCTTATGGCCGCCCCGCTGCACTCTGCTTGACGCCCCCCAATCATCTTCGGCTCCACATTAAAGGTCTTCAGCCACAGGCCGAAGTGGGGGGTGACGCGGAGGAAGGCTTCACAGACGATAATATATGCGGAAATATGGAGGATGGACTCCGGAGCCAAGTCATGGAAATCCAGCCCGTAGTAGAACATGAGCCCTCTCACGAAAGGATCCGTCGAGAAGCCTAAACCCCGACGGAGGTGGGATACAAAGATGACGTGCTCACCGGGCTTGGGAGTGGGTATGGCCTGCCCTTGGGCGGGCAACCTGTGCGAAATCTCGTAGGACAGGTACTTGGCCTCTCGCAACTTTGGGGGAGTCCTGGACTGGGGGGTGTCCGGACAGCCGGACTATCATCGTCCGCCGGACTCCAAGACTACGAAGATACAAGATTGAAGACTCCGTCCCATGTCCGGATGGGACTTTCCTTGGCGTGGAAGGCAAGCTTGGCGATACAGATATGTAGATCTCCTACCATTGTAACCGACTCTGTGTAACCCTAGCCCTCTCCGGTGTCTATATAAACCGGAGGGTTTTAGTCCGTAGGACACAACATCCATTACAACAATCATACCATAGGCTAGCTTCTAGGGTTTAGCCTCCTTGATCTCGTGGTAGATCCACTCTTGTAATACACATCATCAATATTAATCAAGCAGGACGTAGGGTTTTACCTCCATTAAGAGGGCCCGAACCTGGGTAAAACATCGTGTCCCTTGTCTCCTGTTACCATCCGCCTAGATGCACAGTTCGGGACCCCCTACCCGAGATCCGCCGGTTTTGACACCGACACCTGTGATTACGCTTTCTGTACTCTGTGCTAGTCTTCATTTCATCATGGTGACCATGCTTGTATTCTGTTATGCTTACTTCTGAGTACTTATTCCGCTGCAAGTAGTTCTTCGCTAAGGAATTTCCTCACCGGCAAATTCCTCAGTGAAGAATTCATAAAAATCGCCTATTCACCCCCCCTCTAGTCGATATAACGCACTTTCAATTGGTATCAGAGCAAGGTACTCCCTTGTTCTGTGTGATTTTGGTTTAACCGCCTGGAGTTTTAGTTATGTCGACCGCAGGTATGAAGAAAGTGACATGCCCTATCTTTGACGGTCACGACTATCCCAAGTGGAAGGCCATGATGAGGAAGCGCCTCATGGCAATGAACAGCGAGCTGTGGACCGTCACTGAGATTGGTCTTACTGATCTATGCAAGATGGCGGACGATGATGATATTCGCAAGTACACTCGACTTGACCTCATTGCGAAGGATATCATCTGTTCCTGCCTATCCAGAGATCAATTCGGGCGCATTATGCATCTTGCAAATTCGAAGCTTATCTGGGACCGAATCTCTGATGTCTATGAAGGTCATCGAACCCGTCATGATCCCTGGTTTGAGGACTTCAAGGAATCTCTCAAAACGATGACTTTCGAGCCAGAATCATCATCTTCTGCTTCATGTCTCATGGTAGACGGTGCTGAGGTAACCGAATGATCCTCATCCGAGTTCTGTGACGATGAATCTGATAATGATGAATCTAATAATGATGAATCTGATAATGATGAATCTGATGATGATATTGAATCTTTTTATACCAAACTTGTTTGCATTGCCACTAAACAACAAACAGCTTTGGAACAAGTTCAAAACATGCTAGACAAAAGTGATGATATGTTGCGTAAAGAAATGGATCAGTCAAAAGCATTGGGTGAATGTCTTCAGAGAATTCACTCCAAGTTTGACGCCCTTCAAGATCAACATAATACCCTCTTGACTGATCATGAAAAGCTTTCGTCTGAATCTCTTCAAAGAAAGGATGATCTTGAAAAGCTAAGAGTGTGTTATGAAGATCTTCAGAAGGAGCGCGATTCATTACTATCTCAACAAATTAGCGCTTCTCAGGAAGAATTTGTTCCTCCATGCTTAAAGTGCATTGAACGTGAATCTGCTAATTCTTCACCTGAATGTTCAAATGCTTAAACTGTTACAAATTCTTCATCCGCCTCTGCTATCACTAATTCCTCACTTGAGGACATTGCTAGTAACACTGACAATGCAGGGCTAAAGGAATTGTACATGACAGTCATGTACAAAAGCCTCAAAGGGCATCAGACTCTTTGTGATGTGCTTAAAAAGCAGATTCTCAATAGAAACCCTAGGAAAGAGGGTATTGCCTTTGAGAGGAAACTCAATGCTGATGGAACATATTGGAAGCCTGAGCAGTACCCCAAAACCTCATGGGTTGCTACAAAGGGACCTCCAGTTGATCCATCTAACTTATCTGGCTTTACATGTGAATATCCTCATTCTTCTGATGAGTCATTTGACTCCAACTATAAACTGTTCAAAAATCAGAATGGTGAAGTATTTGCTAGATATGTTGGCACTAACTGCAGGAACGGTTCCCCTATGAAGAAAATCTGGGTTCCCAAAAGTTATGTTGAAAGTCTTCAGGTGAATGTCCTCATTACACCACCTGTGAAGAATAGGAACCCCAGATCGAATTCTTCATATGGACCAAATTCTTCATATGGATCCAAGTTCTCATACGGACCGAATTCCTCACATGGATCAAATTCCTCAAAAGGATCAAAGTGCTCATATGATTATCATCGTGCTAACAACTCTGTCTCGCAGGGTAGAGCTAAGGGCTATGAATATGTGCATTATTCTTCAAACCATTATGTTCATAAGTCCTCGAAGAATTACTCTGCTTATTCATATGCTTACCCTAACCCCTCTTATGTGAAACGAAATGGTTTGGCATCTTTGCCACCATTCTCATATGGTGCTTGCAGAATGATGAACTCTTTGCCACCCCTCCAGATGTGGGTGGTGAAGAAAAAGAACTAATCTCTTCTACAGGGTCAGGTGTCCAGACGTGCTTTAACGTCTGAAGAATTTGCTGGGGACCTGACAAAATGCCTGAAAGGATGCAGGCGAATCATGATGAAATGAACTTTCATCTCACACGTCCTCATACTGCTATATCTGTTTACTACTTGATGAAATTCATCTGATGAACTTGATATCATATTCTTCACTGATGAAGCATATGAGATTGTAAGCTACACTAATTCATCTGCAGGATGATCAACCCAAAACTACTGAATGGGTCCTCGATAGTGGATGTACAAATCACATGACTGGTGACAAGAATCTATTGATGGATGCTCCCTTATCACCATCACCTCTGAAGCATATCATCTTTGCTGACAAAGGCAAAAGTCAGGTATTGGGTCTTGGTAAGGTTGCGATCTCTAAGGATAAACACATGGACAAAGTCATGCTTGTTGAGTCCTTAGGATACAATCTCATGTCAGTCTCAATGCTTTGTGATCTTGATATGGTTGTTGTCTTTGGCAAGTATCGCTGTGTTGTGATTATGGAAGCTGACAATTCCAAAGTCTTCGAAGGCTTTAGGAGAGCAGATTTGTATATTGTTGATTTCTCTACAGGACCACAACCAGCCGTGTGTCTATTTTCAAAAGCTTCAGAAGGCTGGCTATGGCATCGACGACTTGATCACGCGGGCATGAGGAATTTGCACACGCTTGCGAAGAAGAAGCATGTCATTGGCATTGAGAATGTCAAATTCCTCAAGGATCACCTATGCGGAGCCTGTGAAGCTGGAAAAATGACCAAGGCCAAGCATCCAGCAAAGACTATCATGACCACTACCCGTCCATTCGAATTGCTTCACATGGACCTCTTCGGACCTAATCATTACTCAGCAGTCACTAATGATGCATCTCTATATGGTTTTGTCATTGTTGATGATTACTCTCGATATACATGGGTACACATTGTTACTTACAAACATGAAGTGCAGGAAATCTTCAAATGATTTTCCTCGAGGGCTTCAACCAACTTTGGTGTGAAGATCAAGCACATCAGAAGTGACAATGGAACTGAGTTCAAGAATTCTGGTCTTGATGCTTATCTTGATGAACTTGGTATTACTCATGAGTTATCTGCTCCTTATACTCCTCAGCAAAATGGCGTCGTGGAGCGCAAGAACAGAACTCTAGTTGAGATGGCTCGCACTATGCTTGATGAATACAAAACGCCTCAGCGTTTTTGGATTGATGCAATTGATACTGCGTGCCACATCATCAACAGAGTATATCTTCACAAATTCTTCAAGAAGACGGCCTATGAACTCCTCACTGACAAGAAACCCAATGTGAGTTATTTCAAAGTCTTCGGTGCTAAATGTTGGATTAGAGATCCTCACCACAACTCTAAATTTGCACTGAAAGCACATGAAGGTTTTATGCTTGGTTACGGAAAGGACTCGCACACCTACAGAGTCTTCAACATTGTTCTTCACAAGATTGTTGACACTGTAGATGTGCGGTTCGATGAAACTAATGGCTCGCAAAGAGAGCACCTACCTTCTGTGTTAGATGAACCAGCACCTGAGGATTCTATCAAGTTCAAGGCAACTAAGGATGTCATTCCTACTGAAGAATTTGCTGAAGAATTCATTCCTGTTCATGAAGAACGTCGAACTGATGCACCTGAAGAACATGATGAAGAAAATGTTGCTGAAGAAAATGCTGATAAAATTCCTCAGCGACAACCAGCTCATCCTCGCGTTGCAAAAGAAGTACAAGTGGAGAAGATCATCGATGACATTAGTGCACCAGGTCCTCTCACACGCTCAAAAGCTTCACATTTATCTAACTTTTGTGGGCACTATGCTTTTGTCTCTATCACAGAGCCCACTAAGGTAGATGAAGCATTTTTGGAGCCAGAGTGGATTCAGGCTATGCAAGAAGAATTACATCAGTTCGAGCTTAACAATGTCTGGGAAATGGTCAATCGCCCAGATCCTCGCAAGCACAATATCATTGGCACAAAGTGGATCTACCGCAACAAGCAAGATGAAAATGGCCTTCTGGTGAGGAATAAGGCACGACTAGTAGCTCAAGGCTACACACAGGTTGAAGGAATTGATTTCGATGAAACTTTTGCACTTGTTGCTAGACTTGAGGCTATTCGCATATTACTTGCTTACGCTAACCATCATGATATCATCTTATATCAAATGGATGTGAAAAGTGCATTCCTCAATGGTAAGCTTGAGGAAGAAGTATATGTTACTCAACCCCCAGGTTTTGAAGATCCAAAGAATCCTGACAAAGTCTTCAGACTCAATAAGGCTCTCTATGGCCTCAAGCAAGCCCCTCAGGCGTGGTATGATACATTGAAGGAATTCTTCGTGAAGAATGGCTTCACACCCGGTTCACTCGACCCTACTTTCTTTACTAAATCTTATGATGGTGAACTGTTTGTGTGCCAAATATATGTTGATGATATTATCTTTGGCTGTACTGACCAACGTTATAGTGATGAATTTGCCTATATGATGAGTGAAGAATATCAAATGTCTATGATGGGAGAGTTGAAATTCTTCTTAGGTCTTCAAATTTGTCAGCAGTGCAATGGCATATTCATATCTCAGGAGAAATACCTCAAAGATGTACTGAGGAAATTCGGCATGCAAGATTGCAAAGGCGTCAAAATTCCTATGCCCACAAATGGCCATCTATGCACTGATGAAAATGGTATTGACTTCGATCACAAGGTATACCGCTGCATGATTGGTTCTTTATTGTACTTATGTGCATCTAGGCCAGATATAATGCTTAGTGTTTGCATGTGTGCCCGATTTCAAGCTGCACCGAAGGAATCACACCATAAGGCTGTGAAGCATATTCTTCGATATCTAGCTCACACACCAACACTAGGATTATGGTACCCCAAGGGCTCTGCTTTTGATCTCATTGGATATTCTGACTCTGACTATGCTGGTGATCGTGTGGACCACAAGTCAACTTCTAGCACTTGTCATTTCCTCAGATGATCTTTGGTCTGTTGGTCCTCGAAGAAACAGAACTGTGTATCACTGTCTACTGCTGAAGCTGAATACATTGCTGCTGGCTCATGCTGTGCTCAACTGCTTTGGATGAAGCAAACCCTCAAGGACTATGGCGTCAATGTGAAGAATGTGCCTCTCCTCTGCGACAATGAGAGTTCCATCAAGATTGCACACAACCCAGTTCAGCACTCGAAGACAAAGCACATTCAGATTCGTCATCATTTTCTTCGTGATCATGTGTTGAAGGGCGACATCTCTATCGAGCATGTGAAGACTAAAGAACAGCTAGCTGATATCTTCACCAAGCCCTTGGATGAGAAGAGATTTATCAAGTTGTGGTGTGAGCTAAATATCTTAGAGTCTTCGAATGTTCTTTGAAAAAGACACACATCCTAACACTTATGCAAAATTGATGAATTAGATGTGCAACACATGAAGAAACGTTTTTCTTCAATCAATGAAGAATAACACTCTAAGTGTGAATAAATTAATGAAGAATTTGATTCTCAGAACCCTACGACAATTGTACGCGGTGTCTGAAATCATCATACTTATACGGTGGGTTACGCCACCACAAAAAGTTGGAAATCTTCAATTTGAGTTTTTCCTCAGTTTTTCAAATTCTTCAGTTTTTCAAATTCTTCAACTTTGCAAAATCTTCACTGTTTCCATCGTTTTTCTTCATTGGCTATATATATATATATATATATATATATATATATATATATATATATATGAGTTTATGTCCTCTACAGCATTCACTTATGGCTATTTCTTCAAGTTGCGTTTTCTGCTAAGTGAATGTGATCGGACCCTTCCCCCTCTATGCTATACTCAACCCAATCTATTAACAAATTCTTCATGTGCGTTCTATTTGAAACTCGTTCAAAGTCTTCACTGTGTCCTTGTTAGCTGAAGAAATTGCGAACGAAACTTTAAAACAAATCTTATCCAGATTTTCGGTTTTACCGCTCAAACCGTTCCGCATCCCACGATGTATTATTATAATCACCCACGATCTTACACGATCTCATCTGCACAGTACGTGGGTGACACATGTCGCGTGAAGGAGAAAGGGCAGGGGCATGTTCGTCCCAAAATATTCAGGCGAACAGTTTTCACCGTGGCTATAAATACCCCTCTCCCCTTCCTCACTTCATTTACTCCGCTCGGTCGCTGTCTCTCGCTCGAGCTCCTCAAACCCTAGCGCCGCCGCTACTCCATCGTCGTCGGTGAGGAAGAGCTTTGCTGCCTCGACCTTGTCGCCGTCATACTCGCGCCGGCTGCGGAAATCTTCACTCCGCCGCCGCCGTAGCTGTCTCCCTCTGCCAAGTTAGGGCGTGGGAGATCTAACTTGACGAACTTCACCGCTGTTCATCTCAGTTCGTCGTGTTCTTCAGTTCGGGTAATTAAAAGTTACTTTTATTACTCACTTTGATTCTCAAGCTTTCCTGAAAATCTTCAAAGGTGTTTTTATTCTTCAAATCTTCACACATATGAACACCTCACACACTGTATGCTCTTGATCCATTTCTCTAAGCACTCATTTTCTTAAAGATTCCTCAATTGTGTGGATCTTTGATCTGTACAACTCTGGAACCTAAGACAAGAACGCTTAGTGAAATTCCTCAAGGCTCAACCGGTCAAATTCCTCAAAACTTGTCTTTTCGAAAAATCTTCTGAGAACGCATATGACCTCTCTAAATTCCTCGCACCTACACTCTGCTCACAGGTACTCATGTCCGCTGCTGAATCACTAGGTTCTCATCAACTTAACTCATTTGCAGCGTTCCTCGAAGAAAAACTGCATACTTCTTCAGAGTGTTCAATTGTTCAAATTCCTCATCTGAAGAATATGGCTGAAGGAAAGAGACCGCAGAAAGGAGGAAAGAAACCTGAGGTCATGACTGCTTTCGAGATCCCTGATGACATATACAAAGACTATTGCACACCTGATGAAGCCAAATTTCGCAAAGAGAACAAAAATCAGCGCAAAGTGCGCATTCAGAGGATTGAACGTAGATGGGCACGAGAATGGAGGGAATATCGATATGTTACTCCAAAGTACATGAAGAAATTCGCCTTAAATCCTCCATGCCCAAGAGCTCCATTGGCACCTGGCCAAGTAGCTGATCCCACCAGCATCAAGCGTGGTGAGGACTTTCCTGAAGAATGGGCTAGGCACCAAGCAAAATTGGCAAGACAAGCCAAGGAGGCAGTGAGGAAATTCAATGAGGATTCTGCTGCTGCTTCTGCTGCTGAGACCTCGGTCAAGCCGAGGAAATCAATGCCAAAGAAGCCTGCTCGTAAGCCGAGTGCTTCACCAACAGCGCCCTCACGGCCAAGTTCCTCAGCTATGCCCTCACGGCAAATTCCTCAGACCACTATTGCTCCACCAAAGTCCTCAACTCCTGTGCATCTGGCTACATGCCAAAGGACTACGGGTTTTTCAATTGCTTCTGGTGTCTCAGCGAGTTCCTCAGCTGCACCAATGTCCTCATCAGGCCCCACTCTGTTGAAGACTAAAGCAACAACTGGACGCGGTCCTTGGCCAAGTCCAAGGAAGAAACGGGTTGCATTCCAAGTGCCATCTGATGATGAAGCTTCTGATGTTGCAGAAATCATCAGAGACTGACAAGTAAAGGCCGCTAGAGCCAAAGGCACATCTGTGCCACTGCTTTTGGATCCGAGGAAAATCCTCGATTATATTGACCTCTGGCACAAGGATCCGAACACCCCTATGCCTGATTTTCAACAGACTCCTGGTCAAAGTCACATGCTAACCCATTTCATCTCTCCAGAGAAATGGAAGTTTGAAAAGGCTCGTGAAATCAAGAAGGCTCAATACAGGAAGGAGAAGCTCCTGAAGAAAAACGTTGTCACAATGACACCTGAGGAACTTCTCCAGGCTCAGTCTGAAATCCAAGCCCTCAGCAAGGAATTCGATGCATACTATGCTGATTGGCAAGGAGCCAAAGTGAGACTCGTCAACCTGACGAAGAAAATGTCAACTGTTGCAGCCCCATCGCAACAAGAAAATCCTCAGGCTGTAGACTCTTCTCAGCCTGCTGAAGAACATGCCAGCACCGCTGATGACTTTCAGCCTGCTGATGAAAATGTAAGTTCCAGGGCTGATGACTCCATTCCAGCCGCTGAAGAAATTGCCAGGGCATCCACTAGTGGTGCGCCTGAAGAAACTGAAGAGATCAGGGCAACTGCATCAGTTGTGCCTAAAGAAAATCAACCAAAGTCCTCAGCTCGTCCCGCGCCTACACCAACTCCAATTCTCCCTTCTGCCTATGAAGTGAAGAAGACCAAGGCTGCAGAGCAAGCTACAGTGAAGAAAAGGAAGGCATCAGTTGCGTCAAATTCTTCGGCTGCGAAGAAAATGAAGCCTATGACCAGCTCTCTTGAACATCCAATTGATGCCGTTCCGATTTCCTCCATGTCATCAAAGGAAATTGTTCCTTTTGGATAAGACTACAAGATTCCTAGCGGATCTGATGAAGAAAATCATTCTGCTGCTTCGTCAGAGAAGATTGATGAAGAAATTGAAGTGGAGACCGTCCCTTCAACGACAGTCAATTCCTCACCTATGCCTCAGTTCACAGCTGAAGAGGCTGGTGTTGAGGAAATTGAAGATGAAGATGTGGATATTGGATGCTCCACACCAGTGATGAACAATGACTTCTGGGAAAGTCAGCATCCCAATACTCCGCTCTTCACTCCTATTCAACAGATTCCTCAGTATCCGGCAACAACAGTTCAACTGGGCTCTGAAGAAACTCATCCCACTTCCTCTGTTCATGAAGAAATTCCAGCCGCTAGTGTTGAAGAACCTGCTGCGGTTGATCCACAGATTGCACATGAGGAACCGGAAATTCCTCAGCCTGAAGCACCTGAGATCACGATTCCTGAGGTAGTACTGCAAATCACTGATATTCCTCTGCCGAAGCCGAAGAATCCGTTCTCAAGCAAACAGAAGTTCAAGGCTGAAGACTTCTTTTCCGAGCATGTGTTCTTCACTGACTCTGCTCGCATAAGGAAGAGGCGTTTCTGGACAGCTAGCCAAGCCAAATTCTACTCCTCAGTGCTCTTTGACAAGGACAAAATCTTCGATCATGAACATATTCCTCACGTGGATATGGAATCTCTGCCATGCTTCGAGCCAGTCCTCAGTGTTCTTCACGATGCAGGATTTCTCAATTTCTGCAATGACATATGTGATTGGAATGAAGAACTCATTCTTCAATTCTACGCCACACTGCATATCACTGGAGACACTAAAGATGTTAATTCATGGGTGTTGGATTGGATGACCGAAAACACTCACTACAAGGCACCAGCAACTGAATTGCTTTGTGTCCTTCCTCTTGATCCTCCCCATGACAGTGCACGTTGCATCTACAATGACCCTGAATTGTCAAATCACTACATGCAAGTGCTCATGAAGCCTTTGAAGCCTGGGCAGGCCCCACGAACCAAATTCCTCGTCAAGGAATTGCTCTATGTGCCCCGGACTGTCTATCGCATCCTGACGAAGACAATGAGTCCCATGAAAGGCCACGACTCAAATGATGAAGATGTCGTTGGCATCATGAAGAATATGCTTTTCAACATCATTCATGGCGTTCCCGTCAACTTCCATGATTTCTTCATGAGGACTCTGGCAAATGTTGCTATGTCACCTTTTGAGCTGAAACCCTATGCGCCTTGGATTATGAGATTCATAAGGGCAAGATCTTCACTGAATTACAAAGCTGACACTCTGAACCATGGTAGCTACTTGCCTCCCATTGAAGTCCTCAAGCGACCAGTTTCATCATCTGATGATAAAGGCAAGGCAGCTGTTGTGATCGATGAAGGCATTCGTCCATTGGATGGTCAATTTCGCCTGGCTACATCTTACTCTACCAGCAACGATTTTGCCACACATGACACTGCCGCAAATACCTCAGCCAAGCAAAATCCTCAAGCCACAGCACCCAGGGTGATGACTGACCGTGAGTTACTCCTCAGTCTTCATCAGAAGGTTGATCGCAATCACAAATGGGTGAAGCGTCAGTTTGCTGCTATTCTTCACAATATGACCTCAACACATAATGCAGTGAAGAAAAACCATTATCACCTTCATGAAACCCTCAACCGCACCTGGGCTGTCCTCACACATGTATATAGCGCGGAAGAACTGAAGACTATGGGTCTCCAGGAAGCATTTGACTGGTCTGCACCTCCTCCGAAGAAATTCAAGAGGGTCAAAGTTCCTGATCTGGTGGCCAGCTCTTATTCTTCATCGCGTGACACTGATGAATATGAAGATTTGGGCGACACTGCGGCAGGCCCTGCTACAACAAACAACCCCGACAACACTGGCGCTCCTCCATCAACTTGAAATTCTTCAGGGGCGTTAGTCCTCAGTTTCAATCATTTTGGTCATTTGATGACAAAGGGGGAGAAATCTGAGTTAGTCTTCAAGCGGGTTTATATTATGGGCGTTTTTGTTAAGTTACAACTCTCGTTCTTCCGAAACTTTTTATTGGATCGAGTTGTAATCTTAAACCTGATGGTGCTCTGATACTTTTGGATGGTGCTTTTGTTGCACTATGCTCCGATACTTTTGATGCTTTCGGCATGCTTATTCCTCGCTAATATTATTGCACGCATGCTGAATTTCATCAGGCACCATATTTCATCATGCATTTCAAATTCTTCATATTATATATCAAATGCGTGTATGAATTACAAGATATAGGGGGAGTTCTCCATGATTCAACTCTTCAAATGTGCATTGCCTCAAAAGCAAATTCCTCACTATGCACATCTTCAGGGGGAGTTCTTCTATATCTTGCAATCAAATTCCTCAATATCGGTATTTACACTTCATATGTTTATCCCCGTTGAAAACTTAACCTATGTTGTCATCAATCACCAAAAAGGGGGAGATTGTAAGTGCATCTAGTGCCCCTTAGTGATTTTGGTGTATTGAAGACTTATAGGTTAAGGGACTGATGCGTTTATGAGTGTACACAGGTCTATAAGTCTATGAGGAGTTTGATATTTACAGAGAAAGTCGATCCCTAAAAATGAAGTTCTTCGACTGAAGACTTTGAAATACTGAAGACTTTCTGAAGACTTTGAAAGTGAAGAAATTGGTGTGACCTTGAAGACTTGGTATTCACTTGAGGAACATGAAGCGTGAAGACTTTTGTTTTCGTAGTTTCATTTTCTCTTTCTTGAGTCATAGGAAACACCGTACTGTTAAAGGGGGTCAAGGAAATACTAAGGAAAAATTTCCATGTGATGCTCAACTCAAAATCCTACACCTACCAATCCCTTCGAGTGAAGCCATTGGAAATCTCATACAGTTCAGTCATTTTCTTCAGTGATAGAGACGCAGTTCTTCTGGTCACTGATGACTTTGCTCTGACTGAGGAGTTAGGAATTCGCCAGTGCGAATTGCCTACACAGTGAGGAACATGATAGCCCTGAGGAATTTGAGAGTCAAATTTCTGACCGTTGCTGTGCCGCGCGCCGGCTGTCCCAAAATATCTTATCCACCTAACGGTCATATCATTGAAGGGCATTTATGTCTTATCATGTCAGGCTGCTCCCTAGGCTATAAATAGCCGCCCCCTACAACCACTAGTTGGTTGGCTTCTCCGAGAGAACTTGACACTTGTCATTTGAGAGCAACCCATCCTCCGAGGACTTTGAGCGAAAATCATCAAGTGAGGAAAATCCAAAACCAAACCCCCACAAACCCAAAGTCATTGAGCATCACTGAAGAAATTGATCCTGCGTGGATCCGGCGCTTGTTACCTTTGAAGACTGTGCTTCTTCCAGACGGTTAGGTGTCAAGGTCTAGAGCATCCAAGAGGAATTGTGGATCACCGAGTGACCAAGTCTGTGAAGGTTTGGAAGTCACCTGAAGACTTACCACGAGTGATTGGACGAGGCCTGCGTGGTCTTAGTTCAAGGAGAATACGGTGAGGACTGGGTGTCCTGAGTTGCGGCTCAGAGACTAGGTGTCCGGGACTGCGTGTCCTCGATTTTAAATACTCAGCCGCTCCAACCAGACGTACAACTGAGACAGCAGTTGGAACTGGTTTACCAAATCATTGTCTTCACCAACCATCTAGTTCTATCTCCTCAACCCTTTCATTTCCTCATTACTGTGTTGAATGTTTGTTCATATCTGTGCTTGAAGACTTTGACTGAAGACTTTCTCAATTTCCTCAGTTCAATTTCTTCAGTCTGTTTGTCTTCATCTTGAGTTATCCTGTGATTACGCTTTCTGTACTCTGTGCTAGTCTTCATTTCATCATGGTGACCATGCTTGTATTCTGTTATGCTTACTTCTGAGTACTTATTCCGCTGCAAGTAGTTCTTCGCTAAGGAATTTCCTCACCGGCAAATTCCTCGGTGAAGAATTCATAAAAATCGCCTATTCACCCCCCCTCTAGTCGATATAACGCACTTTCAGGTCGATACCTCCTAATCCAGGACATCACTAGGGAATAGAATCAGGTTGTCCCCTACGAATAACTTGATGCACCATATCCCTTCAACCCTTTGAGAGAAATGTAGAAAAAGGAAGGAAAATCCATGGGCCAACCCAGTTGTCTACACCCGTAAGAACTATGGGATCACCCCAAGGACGCCATCCCAGTAGGTGAAAAGGGAGGACAACACATCCCCATCGATCTCCGCTAGTTATACCATGGGTCTGCCTCCCCTCTATATCCATCACTCTGGTGGCTGGTTGGCGGGGAGGGGAATCTAGTGTCTCGGTTCCGACTTGTAGATAGGGTAGGGGTAGGTTCTGAGGGGCAGGATGAGGGGGTTTTGTTGACTAAATAGTTTTCGGACTCAAATCCAATTCATCTATCGGGGCGGGGCCGATGGAGCTTCGCTAGAGATTACTGCCTATTGAGGAGTGCTTGCATGGCAGCGAGACCTGGTGTCGGACGTCGGTGCCTCTATTGGGGAGTGACAACATCACATCATGTTTTGTTGCGGCTTCGTCGTCGCCACAAAGTCTTATGGGACATTGTGATGAAGTTTGCGGCTGACTTCTGCCAAATCGGACAACATGACCGTACTTCATAAGTGAGGTTGGCAAGGAGGCAATAAAAACCTCGTTAGGGGGTTTTGTTCCTCGGCTTCGTTCCTGCTCCAACGACACTTTCTCGAACACCGGCGGGAAACAGGTGGATCCTGCATAGGAGGATGGCTACGTCATTCGCTTTATTCGTTGGTTTCTCGTCGATGGTGGCTCGGTAGCAGGTATGGTGTACTTGATCTTTTCAAGAGTTCATCCGGCTTTGGAGCGGCGGCCCTCAAAGGCATGCTCACGAAGACTTCTCACATGTTATCGAGAAGGTTAGGCCGTCTCCGATAGGGGAGCGACCACAACGCGCATAAAGTAGTGTTTGTTGGGTGGTCCAATGACCTCGATGTAATAGTTCTTACGCTTGGGTTGCTTCTCTAACGACATTGGTTTCAAAAACAATGTAGACATGTAGACATGCGCACACTGAAGGCATTTTGAGCCAAAAAAAGTCCATGATACTCATTTCAAAATTGGCGAATTTTTTGCATGTCCAAATTTGAGATTGGGACGTAAATTTGTCTATAATATTATATCAATGATCGAAAAACATAGCCACGAAAAAATGAGTTGAACAAATCTTGATATTCTTTAGAAACACCCGTTACACATAGTGTCTCCTGAAAATCTAACTGAGGCCGCAGAGTTTAAAGATTGACAAAACCACCACATACACCTTGCTATAAATAGAAACGTCAACTCCCACTGAAACCACAAGTTATTTGAGTATACACTAAATATTATTATTTGTGAAAAATACTCTGATTATTTTTTGAAATAGATCGAGATCTATAATAAGAGTTCATCAGAAGTATAAAAATACTTCAAACAAATAAAAGTTATATCATGTTCTCTAGACCACTGAACGATCACTATCTCCATTAGAACGAGACGCCAACGTGCCATTGTCACCACTTCTCTACTGGAGCCGGCTTGACCTTGTCGATGACAACTGAGAAGCCTGCATGCACATGCCTCTAATGACCAGCGCCATGGAGCCAAAGCCGTCGTTATTGAACTGTTGAATAGATCTAAATAAGTTGACCAAAATCTCGCTCTCGCGCACGCATGATGAAAAATCCTAATGTTGCCACCCCAAGGACATGAGAGGAATATACGTCTAAGATCCATCGACTACGTACAGATGGACGACCTCGAGGAGGATCAGAGTCCGAAAGACAAAATTGAAGAAGTGTTGCCATCTGAGCGAGTGTTTTTTTAAAACAAGGCAAAAGATTTGCTATTTCATTGATTAAGAAAAGAGTTATTGAACAAGGGCCGCAAGACGGCAAAATAAAATGTCTACTCTCGCGGCATTACAGCACTAATGTGCTTTGCACCCCCCACTGTCCAAAGAGACACCTCCTCTTTGATCTTACAGATTAGGACCATGGAAGGGATGGCTGTGTTTTGAAAGACCCTAGCGTTACGCTCTGTCCATATCTCCCATGAGATAAGCATCATCAAGGAGGATAGCGCCTTAGGGGAGCCAAAGTGAATCTGAAGGTTGTCGTTTCACCAGTCTTTCACCAAAGTCCTCGTCTGCCATATTGTCGTAGAAATGTGGTGCATGCCAAGCCACATAAGAATATGGTTCCAAATGCGGATGGTGAAGCGGCATTGGAAGAGGAGGTGGGCCACTGACTCCTAGCATTGCTTACAAAGTGGGCAGAGGCCACAGTTTGGCCATCCGCGACGTATGAGACAATCCGATGTCCAAATCCTATTTTAAAGGACTAGACAAGCAAAGAACTTGCACCGAGGGGTGGCCCAAACCCTCCACACAGAGTGAACGAGATCGAACAATGTGAGACCCTCAAATTGTGCCTTGTAAGCAAACGAAGCAGAGTACACCCCATCCTTGGTGAACTTCCAGGTGATGGAATCTTCTATGTCATCATTCAGAGCGATCATGGATATCTTCTCCCAGAGGTCGGCAAACTGTTGGACGTGTGCAAATGATAGGCCATTGGAGGTGTCAATGAGGGAGATCCAGCTGTTGTTGGTGAGGGCTTGCTGGACGGAGGAATTCTTCTTGCGGGAGATGGCAAAAATATTCGGCGCTAAGTCACAGGGGCAGAGACCATGCAACCAAGGGGAGTGCCAGAATCTGGCCGTGCGCCCATTTCCCACAATCACCACTGTAGCAGCCGCAAAAAATTTGCGGTCGTCCTCGGTGCATGGAGACCCCATGCTAACCCAAGGCTTGCTTTTGTCCACCCACTCGAACCATAGCCATCGAAGTCGGAGGGCCTTAGCGAATTTGTTCAAATTAAGCACACCCAAGCCACCAAACTGTTTAGGCTTGCAGACGAGGTCCCAATTGATCTTGCATGACCCTCCCGAGACTTTGTCAGTACCCTCCCAAAGGTAAGCACGCTGAAGTCGGTCAATTACGTTAAGGATCTCCACGGGGATGTCGAGAGACATGAGATGATAAATTGCAATGGCCGTGAGGACCGCCTTTACAAGCACCACACGCCCAGCAGTAGCGACGTGACTTCCCTACCAAGGTGGGAGCTTGCATGCGACCTTGTCCACAAGGTGTTGAAGATGAATGCTCTTGAGGCGCTTGACCGATAGCGGAAGGCCAAGGTACCGCATCGGGAATGCCGTGCGCACCGCCGGGAAGGCCTCGAGAATGTCATCCAAATTTATGTTGTCACAGAGAATAGGAGCCACCAAACATTTGGTACAGTTAGTATGCAAGCCGGTCACCTCTCCAAAAGCAGCCAAGGAGGAAGCAAGAAATTGGACGTCACCCCTGGTGGGTTTGACAAAGATGGCAGCATCGTCTGCGTACAAGGACGTCCTGATGGTCGGAGAACTTCCGCAGATGGGTTGAAGATGTCCTTGTGCAGTGGCCTTGTTGAGGAGGTGGTGCAGTGGGTCGATTGCCAGGACAAAGAGCAGCGGGGATAATGGATCTCCCTGCCGGAGGCCACAGCCATGTTTCATCGGATCACCCACCACCCCATTGATAAGAACCCTCGAGGTGGTAGTGGAGAGTAGTGCCGAGACCCAATTGCGAAATCTGGACGGGAATCCCAAGTGCCTCAAGAGGTCCATAAGGAAGTCCCATCTAACTGAGTCAAAAGCCTTCTTGATGTCAAGCTTGAACAACAGGGTGGGTGTACGATTTCTGTGAAGTTTCCTCGCCAAGTTTCTGACATACATGAAATTATCGTGAATGCTTCTCTTCTTTATGAAGGCGCTTTGCGCACTGGAGACAAGGTTGTCCATATGGGGAGCTAGGCGCGTAGCCAACACCTTTGTTAGGATCTTCGCAATGGCGTGAATGAGGCTAATGGGGCGAAAGTCCGAGATGCATTCCGCTCCATCTTTCTTTGGTATGAGAGCAATGTTGGCCGAGTTGAGCCAATGAAGATTGGATGTGTGCAAGTTTGCGAAGTGGTTCACAGCAATCATAATGTCATCCTTGATAATCTCCCAACACTCTTTGAAGAAAGCTCCAGAGAAGCCATCGGGCCCTGGTGCTTTGTCACGGGGAAGGTCAAAAACTGCCTTCCTAACCTCCTCCTCCGTAAAGGCCGCCCCAAGATCTGAAAGGTCACTTGCAGGCACCGGAATGTTGTCCCAGTTGATGTCTTGATGGCGTGGCGGGACACACTTGGAGACCTCGGCAAAGTGGTTTTGGATGACGGACTTTTTGTGATCATGGTCCACCACCCAGCCATTGTTGTGCTTCAGACGGTGAATGAAGTTCTTTCTTCTTCGGTGATTGACCCGCAGGTGAAAGAAACGAGTGTTGGCATCACCCTCTTTGAGGCTGGTGATTCTTGAATTTTGTCTCTTTCAGGCACGCTCCATCACAGACAGGGCAATAATCTTTCTTTTGAGCCTCCTACGAATATCACGCTCCTCCACACTGAGAGGCCTGAGCTCTTGTGCCACATCTAGGCAGAGAATGACCTCCAGAGCCATGAACAGCTACACCTTTGAGTGTGCGAAAATTGTCTTGCTCCATTTCCTTAGTGCTTGGCTAGTTTTCTTGAGCTTGTGGAATAGGATCTGATAGGGGTCAGAGTGGTTCACCCTTTGGTTCCAAGCGCCTTGAACGATCTCCTTGAATCTGGGCATTTTAGTCCAGAAATTCTCAAAGCGGAAACACTTTGACTTAGGTGGTCCTTGGACATTTGTGAGAAGGAGAGGCCAATGGTCAGAGAGGGATGAAGAGAGGGCATGAAGTAGATGACTACCAAAGTCGATGTCCCAATCTTCATTGCAGAAAAACGAATGGAGTTTACATAAGGTTGGATCACTTTGCTCATTACTCCAAGTGTACTTCCTATTTTGTAGGTGTATTTCTTTCAGCTCACAGGTATTGAGGGTTTTACGGAAGCGTGTCATGCGGCTCCGATTACTGTTAGCGCGGTTCTTGTCTCTTGTGCGATAAATCTGATTAGAGTCGCCGGCTAGCGGCCATCTAGTACCAGGAGTAGGCTTCTCAGAGATCAGCTCTTGGAAGAAAATGTCTTTGAGGTTGCTACGAGTTGGTCCATAGACGGTTGTGAACTTGAAGGAAGTGTCGGTACGGATAATGGTGATTGTAGCCGAGAGGAAGAAAGTTCCAGTGTTAATGTCCTTAACCTCGACGAGGTCTTCGTCCCACAGAAGCAGGATGCCACCACGAGTACCAGTAGCAGGTCGTTGTGCGAAGCCTTTGAGCCTCTGACCTCCAAGAGAGGAAGCCATGAAGGGGTCGACGTGCTCGAGTTTGGTCTCCTGTAGACATACTAGATGGCAAGGCGTAGCAGCGACGGTCTCTCGTATAGTTGCGCGGCGATTGGGACAGTTTAAGCCACGAACATTCCAGATCAGAATACTCAGGTCTTGATCATGCATATTGAAACCTGGGATACATCAGCAGTGGAGCAACAAGAAGTGACACATCAAGTAAGAACTGCCTTGGACGTTTAGGACAGATTCCATTGAGCATCTTCAGGTAGCAGAAGTTGTGATAATGAAAGTGCATCATCAGGTAACAGCAGAAGCTACAACAACTACAGGACTCACACATATTCGCCTTGCCAGGGCAACAAGGGGCAGCTATCTTCATCGACAGCAGGAAACAGGCATACACCCACACAGACAGAAAGCAACAGTAGGCCTTAGTTAACATATAGAACTAAGCTACATCTTCAGTGACCAAAGCAGTCCAGTCACGCGGCCTCGCCGGCCACCTCACCATTCGCAGAATGCAGCTCTGCTCCAGCCTCGCCTCCATGCTCCACCAGTGCGTCCTCAACGGCCTTCACAAGGTCACAGTCAAGGTTGAAGAGGGCTCGAAGGGCCGCCACTGTGATGTCCGGAAGTTTCCCATTGAACATGGCAACAAATTTCCTGATGGCTTCTTCAGTAACTTCTTGTCCTTCATTGATGATGCCCATGCGTTGACAGAGAAGCCTCTCTGCCATCTGCGCCACCGGCAAAGCTCTCTTCTTTGCTTGAAGCCGAGGGCTGCGTCGGCTGAGGTTGAAGCCCGACACACCCGCGAGTGTCTTCCTCCTTGTCCTGGGTAGCCTTGGTGGTGTAGAGTTCGGTGCAGGCAGCAGGGGCGGAGCACAGGTGACAAACAGCGGGGACTGCACAAGAGGTTCATCAGAACCAGTCACAGCAGGACTAAATGGTGGGCTTGACATCGGAATGAAAATCGGAGTTGTCGGCTCCGCCTCCAGGTCAGCCGGCGAGGCATGGGAGGTTGAAGCATTCAGCATCAGTGGTGGTGGAGCAGCGCTGCAAAGATGCACAAGAGGAGTCGATGGGTGCAGCTCGATGATGTCCTGCATCGTTGTGCGAGGGGAGGCCTCCTGATACGGCGCAGCAGGGCACACCACGGCAGGCCTCATTTGGGCACCAAAGCAAGGTGCGATCTAGCTCAACCAGGAGGCGTCGCCAGGCGATGAGGACACTTGCACCACGTTGCAGGAGGTGGGCGTAGGCTTGGGCGGAGATGATGTCCTGCAGCTCGATGATGTCCTGCATCTGAGCGAGTGTTGCACCTGCAAGAACTAAAAAACCTTAACCTAAGTTACTAGCCGGAGCAAAGGCACCAGGATTGCCCTCTTCGCCGCTGGCCACTAGAGTGACCGACGGAGAGAGACGAATCCCTGGGATCATTGACAAAGTCTGGAGGGCAGAATTTATCCTAGCCGTCGAAGTAAAGGAATGAAAAACGAATGAAAACCCTTGATGAAAAAGTAGCAATTCTGGGTCTTAAATAGAGTAATTATTCCTAGTTAAAGTACGAATTTGAACAATCAAGATAGGCAGAACGTACTACTACCTGTTGAGATCTTTTTCACGAAGGGATGTGCGGTAGTTTTCTTTTCTCCTCGATACCATATAAGCCATAAATATCTGTAGGTGCTATTCTGCAGCCCGGTGTCGACAGTAAAATCGTTTTAGAAAAAACAAAAAATTGATTTTTTTTTTACGGTGCAGGATGCTCAAGTGCGTGGTGCCATGAGAAATCTAGAGAAGTTTGAACATTGGAGGAGCTCGTGGCAAAAAAGACAATTTTTGGGTGTGTGAGAAACTTTTGAAAACAACACTATTTTTTCTTTGCGGGATTTTGAACAGCACTATTTGAACCTGGTTTTTTTTTGCCACGAGCTCCTTGCATGTCTAAACACCCTGAATTTTTTCCACGGGCATATGACGCATTTGAGCATCTTGAATGTCAAAAAAGTCAGAGTTTTTTCATTTTCTTTGCTATTTTTTCTGTTTTATTGTTCATCGGGTGTAGATAACCCGGGCTCCGAATTGAATTATCGGCTCATATTCGCCCTTTTGCATACGTCTTGGTCACATGGAAAAACTAAACAAACTCCGTGGTATCTAGCTTGCTACGTTGGACTCCTACAGCCGATGAATGTAGGCGTGTAGGTATATATATATGTGCATTCATGCCTGTGTACACATATGAATACTCTCGAACGTTGGGAATAATAAACGAGTGAATGACATAGTGGAGCCGGATAACATTGGGGATAAGAATTGCTACGTGGTGTTCTTACTCTTTTCCGATCAAACCATCTGAACCATAATAATATGTGCAACTGGACAGTCGAGTAGTCGACCAGTCGACAGAGATACACACCAATATGTGGACGCCCTCGATCGTATGCATGCATTCGCATCTACCTTTTTCTGCGTGTGAATATTTCGGTCAATTAACGACACATACTCCACGTATACTCTGCACTGTTAGATTCGATGTACTTTTTCTTTTCCTCAGGTGATATCTTTAAATTACCATGGAATTCCACAAATTCACGAAAAAAAATCTAGGGAACCATACAGTTCTAGAGGATAAGTATGTTTTTATCCCTGAATTTGTCACAAACTACGTGTCAGGTGCTTTAGTGTATTTTCTTTGACAAAAGACGCAGAGTGTGTATCTTATATAGAAAACAGCGAAAATTGCTTTTGGAGGCCGAGCTCCATGAAGGCCTCCATTTGCAATTTTTGAAGTTCATAACTCTAAGTTTCAAAAAGAAATATAAAAGTATAGATATCCATGCAGGCATAATGTACATGTGTGTAAATTTTCAGAACGAAATACGTTGAAATGAGAACTGTGCAAAAAAATCCTAGGGATTTTTGCACATGATACTATTCATTCTCAAAGTCCATGAATTTGTTTTTTTTTGTATAGGTCGCATTTCAACGTATTTCATCCTGAATTTTTATACACATATACATTTCATTCTTATATACTTGCATCTTTTTCTTCAGTTATTTTGAAATCGAAAAGTTTGAATTTTGTTTTTTTTAATTGTGGGCTCCATGGAGCCCGGTCACTAAAATGTTGCACTCAGAAAACAGTTCTAGTACTTCCTCCTTTCTAAAATATAAGGCATGCTAGATTTTTCTAATCTTCATCCCATAATTTTGACTGTGATTTTCATCCATTCCATGACTATAAAATTAGTGTGAAGACATATAAAACAAAATTGCTCCCCCGCAATAAACAAAAAACAAAATTGCTTTGCAAGATAAGTAAAACGATATACTACGTGGAATACGTGGTAACAACGCAAACTTATATTTATAAACAAAATGATAAGACGATACAGTTTTAGATATTCAATCCATCTAGTAATTTGGTATATATTGATGGTCAAAATCATGCATCAAACACAATACGAAGTCAAGCGCGCTTTATATTTTTGGGAAGGAGTACAATGGAAAGACAACCAAATACAGAATGACTAGTACAAATAAAATTACACTGAAAATCATATTGGTCATCTTCTTTCTTCGGTTGTACGCCGCTTGCCGAATATTGAAAATTGTACTGAGGCTTTGAAGATCACAATACTCATTGATCACTTGATACGAGATCTAAAAATCGCTAAAGGAAAAAAGACTAGGGCATCACCCATGGACCACATGCTTACAATTGTTCATGATCAGTCGAGAGGGTTGGACAAATCGTACCATGCCACTAAACAAATCGAAGATGTCGAACTCAATGCACCAAGATCCAACCATCTGCTTTCCTTGATTGACACACAACTGTCAAGATCTGACAACACCTACCCGCACTGCCATGTTTTGGCGTCAGATCGAACGTCCTCGAGGTACGAAGACTCCCAAGAGATCTTATTTCAATGTGTCATCATCATCACCATCTCATTGATATGCTGCCAAGGAACCAAAATCTAAGGAAAACAAGACCCTACTTGAATTAAGAGATATAGTCGACCAATAATGGTTTGTTGTGGCTTTGGCAGCTTGGGGCCATTCTTCTGGAAGCGAGGTCTAATGAGAGGCTCGCACAGGAAAACTCACACATGCACCACTATTTTTGTACAATGCTAGAGAAATGAAATCATAGTTCATAAAACAAAATTAAATGAAGCACCAAAAGGAAAAAAATAGATCCTCATACAAATGTAGACAACAAAAGGAAAGGGCCAATAATAGAAAATGATATATATTATTGACCGTAGAAAACATAAAGGACCTTATGACATACACAAATCATGTGCCAAACTTCAATGCATTAGTTAAAGAATTTGAAGTTATGGTAGCATAGATAAGGAGATATTTCCAACCAGGTTAGCAACTGCCGCCTCCTCCTAATAAAAAGAAACACCAGGATTACCTCCTAAGGGCCCCTTTGTCGTCAGTTGCCATCACCTCCAGGTGCCTTCTGCCGCCAACGAGGTGGTGCAGTTTAGGTTGGCTCTATAGTCTCTCATCACTCTAGCTTTAATTAGAAGTCTAAGTGTCTAGTTGGTGGTGGTGAGGTGAGGTGCCATCAGCAACGAGGAATAAGTCATTCATGTCTCATCATCGTTCCGTCCATGCTGTTTGGCACTAGCGAAGGGAGTGTGGAGCTTCAGTGAGGGAAATATCATGGGCCTTGTTTTTATCTTCTTTTAATCTACTAGGTAATCGACGATGCCCTACTGAGTTCCTTCTCCTTCTGATGATCCTCAGACATATGGGGCTTCGTCGAGGAACTTGTGAGGTTTGTGCCCCCCTCATCTATCTAGCGGGAGTTGGGATTATCTTATAGTCCTCCTCGGGGCTAGGTTCTTCAAGATTGTGATATGTTCAGATCATGATCGTCAACATCTTTTGGTCTACATCGTCTACTATCCGGCCGCTGCTTCTTCAAGATCCTAGGTTTCAACAAGATTACTCCATTGAGACTAGAGACTCGGAGGAAACAATGAGCTTTCTAGTGCGCTGCCAGTCATTGCAGAAGGAACAAGATGCTGGTTTCTTCAAGGACTTGAACATAATTTCTTATTATTGTAAGGAAGTTCTTGTAAGGCATGGTTTTATCTAATATATGGACTTAGACCTTTTTGAAAAAATAAAATAATTGAACTTATTCCTCAACACTTGCATCGAAAGTTAGGCAAGTTCCATCATTGATCTATAGGCAGGTCCAACACCACTTAGTGAACTTTGTGTAACACTTTCTTCTTCTTCTTTCAGAGAAAAGCCATACGCGTGACTTTATAAATAAAGCCACACGGCAGAGTACCAAACACACTAGCAACACGCACACAGCACAACCACGCCAATAGGCGAACAACCACAAGTCGAATAAACATAAGTTCATTGGCACGCATGCCCAAATGATATACTAGAAGGCACATAGGCCAACCTGTTGGGGAACGTAGTAATTTCAAAAAAATTCCTACGCACACGCAAGATCATGGTGATGGCATAGCAACGAGAGGGGAGAGTATTTGTCTACATACCCTCGTAGACCGTAAGTGCAAGCGTTATCACAACGCGGTTGATGTAGTCGTACGTCTTCACGATCCGACCGATCCAAGCACCGAACGTACGGAGCCTCCGAGTTCAGCACACGTTCAGCTCGATGATGATCTCCGGCCTCCGATCCAGCCGAGCTCCGAAGATGAGTTTCGTCAGCACGACGGCGTGGTGACGATGATGATGTTCTACCGGCGCAGGGCTTCACCTAAACTCCGCGACGATATGACCGAGGTGGAATATGGTGGAAGAGGGCACCGCACACGGCTAAGGAATGATCCGTAGATCAACTTGTGTGTCTATGGGGTGCCCCCCGCCCCCGTATATAAAGGAGCCAGGGAGGAGGAGGCCGCCGGCCTAAGGGGGCGCGCCAAGGGGGGAGTCCTACTCCCACCGGGAGTAGGACTCCCCTTTTCCAAGTTGGAGTAGGAGAGAAGGGGGAAAGAGGAGGAAGAGGGGAAGGAAAGGGGGGGCGCCGCCCCCCTTCCCTTGTCCTATTCGGACTAGGAGGGGGAGGGGCGCGCGGCCCCCTCCTGGCTCCTTCCTCTTCTCCCTCTTGGCCCATGTAGGCCCATTAATCCCCCGGGGGGGTCCGGTAACCTCCCGGTACTCCGGTAAAATGCCGATGTCACCCGGAACCATTCCGATGTCCAAACATAGGCTTCCAGTATATCAATATTTATGTCTCGACCATTCCGAGACTCCTCGTCATGTCCGTGATCATATCCGGGACTCCGAACAAACTTCGGTACATCAAAACTTATAAACTCATAATAAAACTGTCATCGAAACGTTAAGCGTGCGGACCCTACGGGTTCGAGAACTATGTAGACATGACCTAAAACCATTCTCGGTCAATAACCAATAGCGGGACCTGGATGCCCATATTGGTCCCTACATATTCTACGAAGATCTTTATCAGTCAAACCGCATAACAACATACTTTGTTCCCTTTGTCATCGGTATGTTACTTGCCCGAGATTTGATCGTCGGTATCCAATACCTAGTTCAATCTCGTTACCGGCAAGTCTCTTTACTCGTTCCGTAATACGTCATCTCATAACTAACTCATTAGTTACATGGTTGCAAGGCTTAGGTGATGAGTATTACCGAGAGGGCCCAGAGATACCTCTCCGACAATCGAAGTGACAAATCCTAATCTCGAATTATGCCAACCCAACATGTACCTTCGGAAACACCTGTAGAGCACCTTTATAATCACCCAGTTACGTTGTGATGTTTGGTAGCACACAAAGTGTTCTTCCGGTAAACGGGAGTTGCACAATCTCATAGTTTTAGGAACTTTGTATAAGTCATGAAGAAAGCAATAGCAGTATACTAAACGATCAAGTGCTAGGCTAACAGAATGGGTCATGTCAATCACATCATTCTCCTAATGATGTGATCCCATTAATCAAATGACAACACATGTCTATGGTCAGGGAACATAACCATCTTTGATTAATGAGCTAGTCAAGTAGAGGCATACTAGTGACTATGTGTTTGTCTATGTATTCACACATGTATCATGTTTCCGGTTAATACAATTCTAGCATGAATAATAAACATTTATCATGATATGAGGAAATAAATAATAACTTTATTATTGCCTCTAGGGCATATTTCCTTCAGTCTCCCACTTGCACTAGAGTCAATAATCTAGATTACATAGTAATGATTCTAACACCCATGGAGTCTTGGTGCTGATCATGTTTTGCTCGTGAGAGAGGCTTAGTCAACGGGTCTGCAACATTCAGATCCGTATGTATCTTGCAAATCTCTATGTCTCCCACTTGGACTTGGTCCCGAATGGAATTGAAGCGTCTCTTGATGTGCTTGGTCCTCTTGTGAAATCTGGATTCCTTTGCCAAGGCAATTGCACCAGTATTGTCACAGAAGATCTTCATTGGTCCCAATGCACTAGGTATGACACCTAGATCGGAAATGAACTCCTTCATCCAGGCTCCTTCATTCGCTGCTTCAGAAGCAGCTATGTACTCCGCTTCACATGTAGATCCCGCCACGACGCTTTGTTTAGAACTGCACCAACTTACACCTCCACCATTTAATATAAACACGTATACGGTTTGCGATTTAGAATCGTCCGGATCAGTGTCAAAGCTTGCATCGACGTAACCATTTACGACTAGCTCTTTGTCACCTCCATATACGAGAAACATATCCTTAGTCCTTTTCAGGTATTTCAGGATGTTCTTGACCGCTGTCCAGTGATCCACTCCTGGATTACTTTGGTACCTTCCTGCCAAGCTTATTGCTAAGCATACGTCAGGTCTGGTACACAACATTGCATACATGATAGAGCCTATGGTTGAAGCATAGGGAACATTTTTCATTTTCTCTCTATCTTCTGCTGTGGTCGGGCATTGAGTTTGACTCAACTTCACACCTTGTAGCACAAGCAAGAATCCTTTCTTTGCCTGATCCATTTTGAACTTTTTCAAAATTTTGTCAAGGTATGTGCTTTGTGAAAGTCCTATTAAGCGTCTTGATCTATCTCTATAGATCTTGATGCCCAATATGTAAGCAGCTTCACCGAGGTCTTTCATTGAAAAACTTTTATTCAAGTATCCTTTTATGCTATCCAGAAATTCTATATCATGTCCAATTAATAATATGTCATCAACATATAAAACTAGAAATGCTACAGAGCTCCCACTCACTTTCTTGTAAATACAGGCTTCTCCAAAAGTCTGTATAAAAACATATGCTTTGATCACACTATCAAAACGTTTATTCCAACTCCGAGATGCTTGCACCAGTCCATAAATGGAACGCTGGAGCTTGCACACTTTGTTAGCACCTTTTGGATCAACAAAACCTTCCGGCTGCATCATATACAACTCTTCTTCTAGAAATCCATTCAAGAATGCAGTCTTGACATCCATTTGCCAAATTTCATAATCATGAAATGCAGCAATAGCCAACATGATTCGGACAGACTTAAGCATCGCTACGAGTGAGAAAGTCTCATCGTAGTCAACCCCTTGAACTTGTCGAAAACCTTTCGCAACAAGTCGAGCTTTATAGACAGTAACATTACCATCAGCGTCAGTCTTCTTCTTAAAGATCCATTTATTCTCAATGGCTTGCCGATCATCGGGCAAGTCAACCAAAGTCCATACTTTATTTTCATACATGGATCCCATCTCAGATTTCATGGCCTCTAGCCATTTTGCGGAATCTGGGCTCATCATCGCTTCCTCATAGTTCGTAGGTTCATCATGGTCAAGTAACATGACTTCCAGAATAGGATTACCGTACCACTCTGGTGCGGATCTTACTCTGGTAGACCTACGAGGTTCAGCAGAAACTTGATCTGAAGTTTCATGATCAATATCATTAGCTTCCTCACTAATTGGTGTAGTTGTCACGGGAACCGGTTCTCGTGATGAACTACCTTCCAATAAGGGAGTAGATACAGTTATCTCATCAAGTTCTACTTTCCTCCCACTCACTTCTTTCGAGAGAAACTCCTTCTCTAGAAAGGATCCATTCTTAGCAACGAATGTCTTGCCTTCGGATCTGTGATAGAAGGTGTACCCAACAGTCTCTTTTGGGTATCCTATGAAGACACATTTCTCCGATTTGGGTTCGAGCTTATCTGGTTGAAGTTTCTTCACATAAGCATCGCAGCCCCAAACTTTAAGAAACGACAACTTTGGTTTCTTGCCAAACCACAGTTCATAAGGTGTCGTCTCAACGGATTTTGATGGTGCCCTATTTAACGTGAATGCGGCCGTCTCTAAAGCATAACCCCAAAACGATAGCGGTAAATCGGTAAGAGACATCATAGATCGCACCATATCAAGTAAAGTACGATTACGACGTTCGGACACACCATTTTGTTGTGGTGTTCCGGGTGGCGTGAGTTGCGAAACTATTCCGCATTGTTTCAAATGTAAACCAAACTCGTAACTCAAATACTCTCCTCCACGATCAGATCGTAGAAACTTTATTTTCTTGTTACGATGATTCTCCACTTCACTCGGAAATTCTTTGAACTTTTCAAATGTTTCAGACTTGTGCTTCATTAAGTAGATATACCCATATCTGCTCAAATCATCTGTGAAGGTGAGAAAATAACGATATCCGCCACGAGCCTCAACATTCATCTGTCCACATACATCTGTATGTATGATTTCCAACAAATCTGTTGCTCTCTCCATAGTTCCGGAGAACGGTGTTTTAGTCATCTTGCTCATGAGGCACGGTTCGCAAGTACCAAGTGATTCATAATCAAGTGATTCCAGAAGTCCATCAGTATGGAGTTTCTTCATGCGTTTTACACTGATATGACCTAAACGGCAGTGCCACAAATAAGTTGGACTATCATTATCAACTCTCCATCTTTTGGCTTCAACATTATGAATATGTGTATCACTACTATCGAGATTCAATAAAAATAGACCACTCTTCAAGGGTGCATGACCATAAAAGATATTATTCATATAAATAGAACAACCATTATTCTCTGATTTAAATGAATAACCGTCTCGCATCAAACAAGATCCAGATATAATGCTCATGCTCAACGCTGGCACCAAATAACAATTATTCAGGTCTAAAACTAATCCTGAAGGTAGATGGAGAGGTAGCGTGCCGACCGCGATCACATCGACTTTGGAACCGTTTCCCACGCGCATCGTCACCTCGTCCTTGGCCAGTGCTCGCTTATTCCGTAGTCCCTGTTTCGAGTTGCAAATATTAGCAACAGAACCAGTATCAAATACCCAGGTGCTACTACGAGCTCTAGTCAGATACACATCAATAACATGTATATCACATATACCTTTGTTCACTTTGCCATCCTTCTTATCCGCCAAATACTTGGGGCAGTTCCGCTTCCAGTGACCAGTCTGCTTGCAGTAGAAGCACTCAGTTTCAGGCTTAGGTCCAAACTTGGGTTTCTTCTCTTGAGCAGCAACTTGTTTGCCGTTCTTCTTGAAGTTCCCCTTCTTCTTCCCTTTGCCTTTTTTCTTGAAACTAGTGGTCTTGTTATGCTCCTTTTTGATTTCTACCTCCGCGGCTTTCAGCATCGCGAAGAGCTCGGAAATAGTCTTGTTCATCCCTTGCATATTATAGTTCATCACGAAGCTCTTGTAGCTTGGTGGCAGTGATTGGAGAATTCTGTCAATGACACTATTATCAGGAAGATTAACTCCCAATTGAATCAAGTGATTATTATACCCAGACATTCTGAGTATGTGTTCACTGACAGAACTATTCTCCTCCATCTTGCAGCTATAGAACTTATTAGAGACTTCATATCTCTCAATCCGGGCATTTTCTTGAAATATTAACTTAAACTCCTGGAACATCTCATATGCTCCATGACGTTCAAAACGTCGTTGAAGACCCGGTTCTAAGCCGTAAAGCATGGCACACTGAACTATAGAGTAGTCATCAGCTTTGCTCTGCCAGACGTTCTTAACGTCGTCAGTTGCATCAGCAGCAGGCCTGGCACCCAACGGTGCTTCCAGGACGTAACTCTTCTGTGCAGCAATGAGGATAATCCTCAGGTTACGGACCCAGTCCGTGTAATTGCTACCATCATCTTTCAACTTTGCTTTCTCAAGGAACACATTAAAATTCAACGGAACAACAGCACGGGCCATCTATCTACAAACAAACATAGACAAGCAAGATACTATCAGGTACTAAGTTCATGATAAATTTAAGTTCAATTAATCATATTACTTAAGAACTCCCACTTAGACAGACATCTCTCTAGTCATCTAAGTGATCACGTGATCCAAATCAACTAAACCATAACCGATCATCATGTGAGATGGAGTAGTTTTCAATGGTGAACATCACTATGTTGATCATATCTACTATATGATTCACGCTCGACCTTTCGGTCTCCGTGTTACGAGGCCATATCTGCATATGCTAGGCTCGTCAAGTTTAACCTGAGTATTCTGCGTGTGCAAAACTGGCTTGCACCCGTTGTAGATGGACGTAGAGCTTATCACACCCGATCATCACGTGGTGTCTCGGCACGACAAACTTTGGCAACGGTGCATACTCAGGGAGAACACTACTTATTAGTTTAGTGAGAGATCATCTTAAAATGCTACCGTCAATCAAAGCAAGATAAGATGCATAAAGGATAAACATCACATGCAATCAATATAAGTGATATGATATGGCCATCATCATCTTGTGCTTGTGATCTCCATCTCCGAAGCACCGTCGTGATCACCATCGTCACCGGCGCGACACCTTGATCTCCAACGTAGCATCGTTGTCGTTTACGCCATCTATTGCTTCTACGACTATCGCTACCGCTTAGTGATAAAGTAAAACAATTACAGGGCGTTTGCATTTCATACAATAAAGCGACAACCATATGGCTCCTGCCAGTTGCCGATAACTTCGGTTACAAAACATGATCATCTCATACAATAAAATATAGCATCACGTCTTGACCATATCACATCACAACATGCCCTGCAAAAACAAGTTAGACGTCCTCTACTTTGTTGTTGCAAATTTTACGTGGCTGCTACGGGCTTAGCAAGAACCGTTCTTACCTACGCATCAAAAACCACAACGATAGTTCGTCAAGGTGGTGCTGTTTTAACCTTCGCAAGGACCGGGCGTAGCCACACTTGATTCAGCTAAGGTGAGAGAGACAGACACCTGCCAGTCACCTTTAAGCACGAATGCTCGTAACGGTGAAACCAGTCTTGCGTAAGCGTACGCGTAATGTCGGTCCGGGCCGCTTCATCTCACAATACCGCCGAACTAAAGTATGACATGCTGGTAAGCAGTATGACTTGTATCGCCCATAACTCACTTGTGTTCTACTCGTGCATATAACATCAAGGCATAAAACCTAGGCTCGGATGCCACTATTGGGGAACGTAGTAATTTCAAAAAAATTCCTACGCACACGCAAGATCATGGTGATGGCATAGCAATGAGAGGGAAGAGTATTCGTCTACGTACCCTCGTAGACCGTAAGCGGAAGCGTTATCACAACGCGGTTGATGTAATCGTACGTCTTCACGATCCGACCGATCCAAGCACCGAATGTACGGAGCCTACGAGTTCAGCACGCGTTCAGCTCGATGACGATCTCCGGCCTCCGATCCAGCCAAGCTCCGGAGATGAGTTTCGTCAGCACGACGGCGTGGTGACGATGATGATGTTCTACCAGCGCAGGGCTTCGCCTAAACTCCGCGACGATATGACCGAGGTGGAATATGGTGGAAGGGGGCACCGCACACGGCTAAGGAACGATCCATAGATCAACTTGTGTGTCTATGGGGTGCCCCCCGCCCCCGTATATAAAGGAGCCAGGGGGGAGGAGGCCGCCGGCCTAAGGGGGCGCGCCAAGGGGGGAGTCCTACTCCCGCCGGGAGTAGGACTCCCCTTTTCCAAGTTGGAGTAGGAGAGAAGGGGGAAAGAGGAGGAAGAGGGGAAGGAAAGGGGGGCGTCGCCCCCTTCCCTTGTCCTATTCGGACTAGGAGGGGAAGGGGCGCGCGGCCCCCTCCTGGCTCCTTCCTCTTCTCCCTCTTGGCCCATGTAGGCCCATTAACCCCCCGGGGGGTTCCGGTAACCTCCCGGTACTCCGGTAAAATGCCGATTTCACCCGGAACCATTCCGATGTCCAAACATAGGCTTCCAATATATCAATCTTTATGTCTCGACCATTCCGAGACTCCTCGTCATGTCCGTGATCATATCCGGGACTCCGAACAAACTTCGGTACATCAAAACTTATAAACTCATAATAAAACTGTCATCGAAACGTTAAGCGTGCGGACCCTACGGGTTCGAGAACTATGTAGACATGACCTAAAACCATTCTCGGTCAATAACCAATAGCGGGACCTGGATGCCCATATTGGTTCCTACATATTCTACGAAGATCTTTATCGGTCAAACCGCATAACAACATACTTTGTTCCCTTTGTCATCGGTATGTTACTTGCCCGAGATTTGATCGTCGGTATCCAATACCTAGTTCAATCTCGTTACCGGCAAGTCTCTTTACTCGTTCCGTAATACGTCATCTCATAACTAACTCATTAGTTACATGCTTGCAAGGCTTAGGTGATGAGTATTACCGAGAGGGCCCAGAGATACCTCTCCGACAATCAAAGTGACAAATCCTAATCTCGAATTATGCCAACCCAACATGTACCTTCGGAAACACTTGTAGAGCACCTTTATAATCACCCAGTTACGTTGTGACGTTTGGTAGCACACAAAGTGTTCTTCCGGTAAACGGGAGTTGCACAATCTCATAGTTTTAGGAACTTTGTATAAGTCATGAAGAAAGCAATAGCATTATACTAAACGATCAAGTGCTAGGCTAACAGAATGGGTCATGTCAATCACATCATTCTCCTAATGATGTGATCCCATTAATCAAATGACAACACATGTCTATGGTCAGGAAACATAACCATCTTTGATTAATGAGCTAGTCAAGTAGAGGCATACTACTGACTATGTGTTTGTCTATGTATTCACACATGTATCATGTTTCCGGTTAATACAATTCTAGCATGAATAATAAACATTTATCATTATATGAGGAAATAAATAATAACTTTATTATTGCCTCTAGGGCATATTTCCTTCACAACCACCTACTTCTAAAAGGAAGGAGACCACACAATTAGGAGGGAGTTGCGTCGGCAGGAGATGACATCAGATTGGCAGACGCCCGCACTTTGTTGATCCGCACCTCCATACCATCCCGATCCACTGGCTTAGTCAGTAATTTCCACTGCTGCAAGAAGATAGACTTTTAAATAGGACATCAACAGGTTTATTAGGAAAAACACCCTCAATGATGAATTTATTCCTAGTAGTCCACAGAGACCAGCATAAAGCACCCCAGCCCAAAACAGCCTCTTAGAAACACCCTGGAGGTTGCCATCCGACAATCATAAGTCCGAGAACGAGTTGGGAGGCATGAAACACTCAACCAAGAGCGAACACATCCCCAGGCCAGCTTGGCCAGCGCACACCCAAAGAAAATATGGTTGGTGTCTTCCGGGGTAGAGCACAAGGCACAATTATCAGAGCGATGGCCATTCCTTTTCCGGATCTAATCAGCAGAAGGCAAGCAACCTCTAAAGTCCTACCAAATAAAAATCTTAATCTTAGGGGGAATCCTGGCAGCCCAAATTTGCTTGAACTTTGAAGTAGGGGATCCAGAAATAATCCTAGCACAAAGAGACTTGACAATAAATTGCCCAGATGCCACATGGGGCCAAGCCACTGAATCCTCCTCCTCCAAGAGGATAGGGAACAAAGCAGCAAGACGGTGCCAGTCCCCCAACTCTACGGGAGAAAGAGATCTCTGGAAGCCTAGATCCCAGTTGTTACCAGAGAGCTCAGAGATTGAGATCTCATGGTTGGAACAGTAAGAAAATAAAACGGGAAAAGAAGAAGCTAAAGAGGCATCGCCAGACCAGCAGTCCAACTAGAAGCGAGTAGAAGCATCGTTCCTAACAACAAACTTGACATGTTCGTGAAACACATCCCTCACTCTGATTAGGTCTTTCCAAACTGAGACCCACGTGACACCGAAGCAAACATGGGACTACCGGAAGGGAAGTACTTAGCTTTTAGAAGATCGAACCAAAGGGTACCAGGAGATGCGTCATGATCCTTCACCACAATTTAATGATGGGGCAATTGTTCATAACCAATGTGTTAAAAATCCCTAGCCCCCAAGGCTATTAGGTCTACAAATGATATTCCATTTGACAAACCTATATTTACGCTTGTTATCATAAGAATCCCAAAAAAGGCACCCCTATGCTTGTCAAAACCCTCATGCGTGCCCTTAGACAATCTGAAGAAACCCATGGTGAACATAGGATGGGAGGAGAGACACGCATTAATGAGAAAAAAAATCCCGGTCATAGTGTTGTATGTACCACACCACGGCACAACTGTGATGGTTGAGACTAGGCTGTGAACATAGCTTGTAAAAAGGTACTTTATATTTCAATTAATCAACCTGCAGTCTAGTATCCGCCAGGATTTCATATAATGGATTGATTTTAATGAAAGATGGGGTCTTATAGCAAATCTTTAGACTATACGGGTTTGTTGTGATGAAATGGTTGATATTTTCTGTGAATACGCGATCAACTCACGCCCAGGCCAGGTCTTATCCCTCAGTTTTTCATTCCTCGTCCTAATGGGTTTAATGGGTTGCCCTGGAAAAGTGTTGGAACCTGGTTTTCCAAGACTTCTACAGATCAGTTGAGGACTTCCATGCTAGGAGGGTTAATTTGGAATCTGTTAATGAGTCTTTCAATACTCTGGTTCCAAAAAGGCCACCTCCTGAACCTATCAATGATTTCAGGCCTATGTCTTTGACATGGAGTTCCTATCAAATTTTTAAGTAAAATGGCTGCAAATAGGTTAAAGGGGGTAATAATGGAGTGTGTGCACAAGAACCATCATAGATTGTTTGGCACGGACCTTAGAGTACCTGCACTAATGTCATTAGTCCAAGAGCCCAATTTTAATTTTGAAGCTTGATTTTGAGAAGACCTTTGACACTGTAGAACATGAAGCTATTTATCATAATTTCTAGTCCGATGGGTTTGATACAAAATGAATTTCTTAGATTAAGGGGTTTCTTTCTGCTGGTACTTCTTTTATCCTATTAAATGGTGTTCATGGGAGGCATTTTCAATGTAATAGTGGGGTTATGCAGGGTGACCCCCTCTCCCCACTTCTTTTTGTGTTTGCTGCTGACATGTTACAATCCATTGTAAGTGAGATGTTGCGAGGAGTTGAATTGAGTTTTCCAGTCCCATTCCATGAAAAGGATTTCCCAATTATCCAATATGCAGATGATACCCTATTGATTCTGTCAGCCGAGGAGTCTCAATTGTTGGCTTTGTAGAAAATGTTTGCCTCTTTTGCTGAATCAACTGCCATTGTGGTTAATTATAACAAGTATTTTACTGCCAATTAATGTGTCTGAAGAGGATATAGTTAGGCTTGCAGGGATATTTGAACGTCAAGTTGGGAAACTTCCATTTACATACTTGGGTCTTTCTATGGGCACCAGCGGTCCTAGAATTGTGGATCTTCTTCATGCAGTGGACTGTATGGAAAGGAGATTAACTGCAAGCTCATCCTTTCTGGCCCAAGCAAGACGGCTTCGGCTGATTAATTCTGCAATATCCTCCATGTCCATTTTTCTAATGTGTACCATTAAATTGCCACCTGGAATTACTAAGCACCTACAAAGAACACAAAGAAACTATTTTTGAAGAAAAAATAGGTAGGAACCTACACCCTCCCTAGCATCATGGGACCTAATTTGTAGGCCTGTGAAAAAGGGTGCTTTGGGAATTCTTAACTTGGTGGTCCAAAATGATGCCCTCCTTTTCAAACATGCAAATAAATTCCTCAATGGGCTGGATGTTCCATGGGTTAACTTAATATGGAGTCATATTATGATGGGAGAGCTCCTCAAGCCATTGTGTCTTGTGGGTCATATTGGTGCACGGACATCCTGCAACTGTTGGATGCTTTCAGGAATCTGACTTGGGTTAAAGTTAATAGAGGAGACATAGTGCTTTTCCGGAATAATTTCTGGCAGCATTCAAGGATAGTGGTTCCCTTGCAACACAACTTTAGAAGACTTTTATCCTTTGCAAAGGATCCATACATTAGTGTTTAGGAGGTGCTCAAATGCAATGGTCTTATTTTCTTGTTTCATCTCCCACTGTCTGATGCTGCTTACTAGGAAATGCAGGCAATTGAAAAGGATCAATGATATCTTCCCTAACAAGGAAACCTGATGAAAATGATATTTGGCTACGGAGAAGCACTGAGAAGGGCTTCACGCCCAAAAGATACTATGAGTTAATTCACTCCCCAATAGTCTCTAACACAATTCTATTATGGATAGGAATGGCTTTTTGCACCTTGAAGATCAAGGTCTTTGCTTGCATGATGATAATGGATAGACTAAATACAAAGGTTATGCTACAAAGAAGGCACTGGACTATTTTAGATGGGACTAACTGTATTTTATGCACAACACACAGCAGGGAGGACACGGACCATTGTTCTTCACTGCCAACTTTAGTGGAAGGATTTGGAATTACTTGCAAATTAAATGGCCTGGTGGGGATGCTATGTATGCTATTGCTTCACAAGCAGGAGGGATTTTGGGCAACCTTTATTTTTAGAGGTTACTAGATTGTGAAGAATGGGAAGGGTTTTAGAAATGAGAGACCCACTTTTGCCAAATGGAAGGTTGGATTCATTAAGGATATTACCTTACAAGCTTATAGGATCAAACTCAATACAAGGATGACCCGATCAGACGGGTGTCTCACCTACCCCCTTAACTATAGAAGGTTTGTTATAGTTTGAGTTTTTTTATTTTCTTCTTTCTTTTTAGGCACTTTGGCCTTGTAATTATGCATGTAATTATTTCTGGACCTCTATTTTTGGTTTGAATAAAATGAAGGTTGTGGGGTTTTTACTCTGCATTTATAATTTTTTTCAAAAATAAAATCACGGGGTGCATTGGCTGTTTCATTGGATGTATTTTCACTAGTAGCATGTTACAACTTAGAAGAAGGCATGCATGTTGTATGTGTGTGTGTGGGGGGGGGGGCTTGCAACCCATTTTGATTTCTTTTTTCTGAACCATGCAGAAGAGTTGCATGTATTATATTAAAGAGTATTAGGGGTACAACATACGCCATGGCTAGTCCGACAAACTACAAAACTACACAGAGAGAAAAATACATAGTAGTACAGATGATACAAACAAGACGACTTCAACTAGCCGCCTGCTAATGAATGATCAGTACTCCAGGACTCGCACCTTCCATTGGCTAGCGTTAGTTTTGATGTCATCAATGACTCTATGTGAAGGCATGAAGCGATTAATTTGTTATTTCTTTCACGCCAAATGCTCCAAATAATAAGTCGAATGGCAAGTTATCCAGGGGAGCGACCTCACTTAGACTATCCCAAAGAAACAGTGAGCATTTTGACTCACCAAATGAAATCCTTAGGGCATCTCCAGTTACATCCCTCAAAATGTATGCATACGTCCAAACTGTGTTGTCCGAGCATAGTTTGCCATCCACGCGGACCCGTATTGGGCGCGAACACGTCCATTTGTCCAAATTACCGCAGACTGGACACAAACTGGGGGAGGATTACGGGTGTCCAGACCTCCACCACATACAAGTCCGACACACTCGACCCACTCAAATAGCCTCCCGGATCACTCCAGACATAATCTTGTCATTTCTTCCACTCTGCCGTTGCTCCCCCTTACTATGCATCTACACCCTCATCATTCGACGCCATCGATTTACCTCTCTAGTCACCACCTAGGCGTTAACGAGCGTCCGCAACCCCCACCCACACCCTTGCCCGCCTTGGACTACACTGTTGTCCACCCAAGACCCATCCGCAGCCAGGTACCCTCTGTCACCCTACTAATGTCGTCCATGGCGGACACCAGGGCTGGCGGGTGTTCGGCCAAATGCCATTGAGCTTTTATTGAACCTTCTTATTGTTTTATAAAGTAAGCACAATGGTGGGAAACTCGGTGATGGAGGATCGATGAGTTGTTGTGCGATGCATGGAAGGTCATATCTACAGACTTTGTAGACATGAGGCAAGGGGGCTCGGCCTTTTGGAAAAATGACATGCCTCGTTTCATGAGAAAAAGCACTTCGCGCCCTACAACTTCCACGTGATCCAAGAACACAATGTGAAGTTGCTAGCCCATTAGTGATACACCATCTCCAGCTTCGTCATAAAATTTTCTGGTGCGATTGAACAAGTGGAAGAAGGAGGACGACGTGCTCGTCAACCATAGATTGTAAGGTTTGCTTCTTGTTGCTCTACATGTTGGTCAATTCATTGATTCACTCATTGTTGCAACATAATAATCATCAGGTTGTATAGTCCAGACACGCTACCGTGTTGTACCAGAGGACTAAGAGCAGACCCTTTATGTTCATACGTTGTTGGATGAAGTTCAAGTGGAACAGTGCATGGGATGACATGTGTGGATTCTGACTCGAGTATGTTGAATCTAGAATCGATGAATTCAAAAAACTTGTTGAACATTTGGTTATCTCGGATATAATTTTTACATTTGAACTATTGTTGTACTAGGGATATTTGCATGTTATTTATGGATGAATTGTGCTATTTTCTATAATTATTTTGACTTTTGTGGACCTAGAGAAAAAAATAGGGATAGACGTTTAGAGGACAAGGTTGGATGGTCGGCTCCCGTATCCATGTACGCAGACCAGTCCTCGAACATATAGTGTGTTCGGTTTAAGGGTCAGTGTTGGAGATGCTCTTACAATATTCATTTGCATTGTTTCACTATTCATTCACCTAGTTCTCTATCCATCCACTTGCACTATTCATTCTCCTGTTTCTCTCTCCGTCATGTAACCACCTCTAGCTCCCCTTTCATTGATTGATTTGTGGCAAGGAAGATTGGTCTCTAAGGTCGGGAAATCATTTCTCAATATATCTTCCCTGGACAACCTTCCAATATTTATATGGGTCTATACCTATTCCCAAAAGGGGGCCCATGCAGACATGGACAAATAACAATCCAAATTTTTCTCACAAGGTGAAACAAATAGACAAAAATACCATATGGTCAAATGGCAGGACATTTGCATGCCAAAAGACCAAGGGGTCTTGGCATCACTTCTACTTGTCGCATGAACATTTGACTCGTGAACAAATGGATTTGGCGTGTTATCTAGAGAGATGGTGGTCTTTTTTATACCTTATTAGGGCCAAATATATTTAGGGGCAATCATTCATTGTTTGCTCCACAACCATAGGCTCTCAATTTTGGCAGGCCATTCAATCCCTCAAATGGGTTTTCCATCTAGGGCTTCGGTGACGGTGGAGAGAGGCACTAACACTCATTTCTATTAGATAGTTGGCATGATGACCGACCACTCCTTGCTTAGTTTTCGCCACTCTTTGCCTATCAGAGCAGCCATTTATCTCGATGGCCATGGCGGTTGCTGAGGCAGGCTGAAATCTCTCATTCCCCCGCTCTTTCGTCCCCCTAGAGTCCATTGAGTGGTTAGAGTTCTCCTCAGTTGTGGTAGTTGTTGCCATGTCGATGGCACTAGATTTCACGTCATAGAAATAGGAGCCCTCGGGAAATTTCTCTACTAAGTCACTTCACAATCAACTAGCGGCGGGCATAGGGTCGGATGAGTTGACTAAGCTTTGGTAGGTGCGTCTGCCTCCTAGGATCAAGATCTTCCTGTGGCAGCTGATTAGGGGTAGACTGGCTTTGGGTGATCAAGTGCTCAAATGCAATGGCTCGGGGCGATGGACAATGCCCGCTGTGTGGGGTGGATGAGGACCTGGAGCATATTTTCTTCTAGTGTGTATGCCAAGTTTACGTCGAGTTGCTTCAAGGAAGTTTAGGGCAATAGTTGGTACCCAACCAACTTCCCTGATTGGCACCAACTCATGGTTAATTACTTGGATCAGATTCACAGAATGTTGTGGGTGAAGTTTGTAACCTTCGCTTGGACCTATGGTATGATATAAATAAACTTATGATAGAACATATATACCCTTCTAGGGCCACCAATGCCATTTACAATTATGTGAATTTTTGCAGTTGTGGAAGCCTCTCTCCAAGCAGCGGATAAGACGGCCATTGACAAGATGACAAGGAAGTACAAGGAGGTGGCGTGCAGATTACTTTTGATCATTTGCCCGCCTTGAGACCTTGCTATGTTATGTTTCTTTTCCGGGCTTGTTTGCTGTTTCCCCCAGCTAGTACTATTTCTTTCCTTTCTTGTTGCACTTATTATTTTCTTGTGGACCTCTGTTTCGGTATTGTTATATCATATTGTTGCTTTATTTATAAAGCGGGGCGCAAAACCTTTTTCGGTAGCTACTCTTCCATTTTCCTCTAATAATTTTCTCTTCGCATCCATGCATGCCACCTTTCTCAACATGGTGCAGAGGTTGCCCGCCGTCCCGCCAGTCATGGCTCACGTCCTCCTTTTGATCCTCGGTCCTTATTTATATCCAAGCGACACCAAAACTAGACCATCAGGGCATCTCCAATGCTGACCCACAAATTTGCTCCGGCATCCGTCCGTGAACAGGGGACTAGGCCGCGCACACAGATGCGGGAGCCGGCCATCCAAAGCTAGCTGCATATGTCCGTTTACATTTCAAATGAAATTCAATGAAAATAAACAAATTTGATTCAAACTCAAACAAACATGACTTTTTTTTACATAAAACCGAATGCTTTTCATCTAAACCGGAGCAAATTCATTACAGTTAGACGTTTTTCAACCAGACCGGACTCTAAACCTAAACTAAAATGACCGCCGACGCCCGTTCCCCATCTCCGGCCGGCCATGATCCATGTAAAATGAAGCCCCTGACCCTTAGCAGCCCTCCGTGGCCCCTCCGCTGACATGTCTTTCCCATGTCCGACAGCCCGCTCGTCGGACTGCCGGATGCCTTGGAGGGATATGCTTTAGCGAGATGGGAATAATAGCCTCCACTTCTCCCATACCTTCCCTATGTACGGCTGGGCCACTCATCGGAGTGGCCTCCACTTCCCTGAAGCATGGATCAGGGTTGGTTTTTGGAGCGGGAGGCAAAGGTGGCCTGCAAAGAGGGCAAGACACTGGTTGTGCACGCCGGTTGGGGCCTTCGTGGGACCCAATCGGAGGCGGCCCCCCATAATCTACTTTTCCTCACTGCCAACGACGGCCATGGACGTGCTAGCCGCCTCATTTATCTCCACGACGCCGACTTATTTCTCCATCGGCAGGGCGCGGTTTCACGCAAGTTGCGACAGATGGTGGGAGGGGCGGTACGACACTGCCTCGTCCATGTCAACAACTTTTCTCGTGCTGACGTGCTCCTCCGCGAGCTGGCTTGGAGCAGTGACTTACTAAACCATGCGCCGGCTCGGAGCGACCAGTTGCTCCTCCGTGCGCCGGCCTGCAGGCTCGCCCATGGTAATTACGGCCTCGGGTGGCGAGGGAGGTCGAGCAGCGAGTTGCCTAACTCGTATCCGGCTGGCTCGGCAGGCCACCCGGTCGGCTTTTATGCTGGAGAACCCCTCTTCATGCTCACCGGATGCCATGAACTGTCTGGAGAATATGGTGCAAGGAGGAGATGGGGAGCGGAGGTGTGGTCGGTTCTTGCCCAGCGTCTGGCCTCGTTTAAATAGCCGCTGGACACGAGGAGCCAACCGGCATTGTGTTTAATGTCGGCCGGCTCGCGAATGGACGTGTGGCCGAGGTAGGTTTCTTGGCACATGTGAGGATTTAATGGATGCAAGCGAGGAGGCTTGTTCAGCTGGGCAGGCTCGGAGGTGTGTTCAGCCGGGCATGTAGCGGGCGGCGCTCTCTCAGCCGTCGCGCCACTTCATTGACGGCGCCAGTGAGAGGTCCCGGCGTCCCGCCCACTCTGGAATGGTGTTAATGCGGAGCGGCCGATGACAGCGGTATGAATGCGGGCAGCTGGCGCCGGACGGGAAAGCACATAGACGATGGAGGAGGGTTTTGGGTGGGCCAGGGCAGTTAGAAGCGGACGTGGCAACGGTCCGGAAGCCCACAACCCCCCCCCCCCCCACCACCACCACCACCACTTTGTCTCCGGTTTGCGGGGGTGGGGGGGATGCACCCGGCCGCTGAGCGGACCGATACAAGCCCACGCTGGATGTCAAAACACGTCCGGACCTCATGGTCCGAACATATGTGGGTGATTTATTTTTCGAGAAAACTTTCAATCTATTCATCTTGCGTCATGATAGTACGTGAACACTAGAAATAATAAAAATTACATACAGATCCATAGACCACCTAACGACGATTACAAGTACTGAAACAAGTCGAAGACGCGCCGCTGTCATCCTCCCTCCCTCGCCAAAGCCGGGCAGGGTCCATGTTGGAGATGCCCTCATCGTCTTATCCCGCTGCCATCCTCTTAAGCCAGAGGGGACATAGTCACATAGAGATTTAAACCCCTCCTCCTCGCTAACTTCTAATTATAAGCAAACCGTAACAGCAATGCCTGTGCCAAAGGAAACTGACTGCCCAAATAAATTTTATTATTATCGGCCGCTCACTAGAGCAACATTCGATGAAAACATAATATCAGGCAGAAAAAAAATACTGCTAGCCAGAAAGAAAACATCCTAGACTGCTATCAAAATCGATTTGAACAATCTGTAGAAACCAGGAAAACGCGGGAGTGCCAAGGAAACAGACGGGGGATGGTCCCTTGTGAACCACGATGTCCTGTTCAATTTTGACTTCGATCTTATGCTTTTTCCAAGATGCATCAGCGCATGATTGGTGACGGATGGGGATGCCTCTGGTCGTGCAGCATGGCCCTTGGATGCAATACCGGCCATCCACGTGGACTTTGACATCGTGCTAGCTGATTTGACACGACCAGCAAACGCCGACGTGTCATTACCGACCTTGAAAGCCAAAAGAGCACTACACGATTGGCTTGCAAACGGCTACGTGGCCACTGATTTTTGGTGCAGCATAGATGCATCTTCCATCCTGCCATCACCCTCCATCTCCATCTAGAATCTCAAACAAGCGTGTGTTCGTTACTTGCTTTACCAATGCTGCCATTATTGTTCACATATTTTTCCTCTTTTCGTAGATTCTCGTGGATAATAATTTAGATATGTAATCATGATTCTTTCATCCGAAATTGCATTTTTTATTTTCGAGAGGAGCTTCGGCTCTGCATATGCAGATCGAATTAGCATCAACATGAAACCATCTAGAGAGGCCGGTGGTAAGGTCGTCAGATCAGAGAAGACATGAATTTTCAAGAATACATAAGAGAGTTGCCTGCATTTTCATTAAGGAGATAGTTCAAGCTACATTACAAGCCAGAGTAGGCCGCATATATACTTTGATGAGACAAAATGCTTTTATGAAAAATTAATCAACCAAAGAAAGAAAAAAATGCCTCACTACCTTGTGTTGCTCCACTTGGACGACTCGGGTGGCGACAAACCCCAACAACAACAGTATGTTCTTTCCCTCCTCCACGCTCCTTGTCGTTGCCTGAATGAGCCAACGGAAGCCCGCGTACTTCGAAGATGGCAGCGGTGAGGCGACCTTCGTGTGTTGCTCGCAAATTGGCAGGGCATGTGCCATACTCGTCGTTGAGGCAACGCGAAGGCTAATCCTGTCCATGGGGTGCACTGTCGCTGGTGGTATTATTTTTCTTTTTCATTAAGTTTGGATTGTTTACCACGAGCGTAGTGTGCTTCGCTGGTAGTATTATGACTCCTTCACCATGCCAGGCGAAGCAAAAATCCTCCCAAACATGCCTTTGTTTGTCTTTTTCATGGGTGCAAGTTGCACGTATGGCACATCTCAAAACCACTCGTGCCAGCGCTAACTATACTAAGAACAACTTTAATCGATCCCCTAAAATTTAGAGTAAACGGCCGAGTATCCTTTAGTGGAGTATTTTACTCCTCTAAATTTTGGTCGTTTCTAGCGGATCCTCTAAACTTGGCCGAGTAAAAAAGAATTGAGTGGCATAAGCACAAATTCGGTGCACATAAACACAAATTTGATTCAAACAAGTATGTATAAAAGCTACTAAAACTAAATTCGGTGTCGATTCATATATAATATTTTACATTGACATTTAGATGAACTTAACCGAAACTTAGACTAAACTAATCGAAACTTACTAATTCCTATCCATCTTTTGGGCGAGCTTCTTTCAATAGCCTCTGATCAGCCCACTCATCATCGGGTCGGGGCCTTGGCCGTTGTCGCCGCCGTCCTCGCCCCTATCATTGTCGTCGCTGGACAGAATGATAACGTCCGCCCCCTAGCCGCTAACTTCTCGTAAAATCGGCGCTCTGCCTTGATGGGGGCGGAGCTCCGCCATGTACATCTCATTCGTGGCCTCCGCCACGATGCGCTTCGAGCCTCCCGGTCCTCCCTCCTCTCCCGCGCAGACACCACCAGTGGGTCGACGGGCTCCAATCGCGGCATCTCCTTAAAAGGAAAGTCTCGGTGGCCGTCGGCGCCGAGCAGGCGGACATACATGATATCGTTTGTTCGCGCCGCCGACGGAATGGGAGGATCCAATCAAGATTTTCTTGTGGGTGTGTCAGTTGGTTATGTCGGCCACCCACACTCCCTAATTCCACTGCTGCACACCGATGTACTGCCTCTGTGGCGACGGCGACGGAGGCAGGAGCTCGGAGAAGCGGCGCAGGCCTCCGTGGGAAGAAGAAGCGGCGGCGCGGCCACGGCCTCAGGACCACTTGTGGTGGCGCAGATCTGTGTTGCGGATGGTCGATGGGGAGCGGCGGCGGTGGCATCCAACCATTATCAGCGCTGGAGTGGGTGCGGGACTCGCCGGCGTAGATTGGGCAGCTGGGATTGGATGGAGGAGAGGTGGAGAGGCACAGTTGAATTTTAATCCGCAGCCGTGAGGAGTAAATATAAAAGTTCTGTGCCACTCAAGTAAAAAATTAACTCCTCTAAAATATTTCTGGGCTTCGGCTAGGTGTCGGTTAGAGGAGGGATACCGATTTTTTTTTTCTAACCGGTCCTAGGGGATCAGCTAGAGTTGCTCTAACTGACAACAGTAGGATTAACAATAACAAATTCTGCTGGGAAGTTGGTTGGTTAGTTGGGACTTGGGAGGGGGGACGCGCGCCCAAGCGGAACTCAAACGCAGCGGGCTCAATTGAAGAACAAAGGATGGAGCATCGAATCAGACTAGCATAGGAGATTAATAATTATGTAAGCTAAAGGAAGCGGAAAGAAAGGAAACCAAGCTAGAGCTGGACGCGGGCGGGAGGAATGAACGACGAATGAATTATTGGCGCGTCGCGTAGGAGTGAGAAAGGAAAGATTCGACGATAGGGAGAGAAACGAACCAAAGCAATCTCTCTCTCTCTCTCGAAGTATGGAATTGGAGGAGGGGCAGAGACAGCAATTCGGCCATATCCGAAAGGCATCCATCCCTTCCACCATCGTCGCCGACCCGGCCCGGCGGTTTCTCGGATTCCGCGAATATATCCTAGCCAGCAAATCCATCCATCACCCGGCCATCCCTCGCCCATAAATTGCACGCCCCCGAGACGTTTCTTGCCACCGTGGAGTTCGCCCAGCTCTCTCTCATCTCTCATTTCCTTGGCTACGTACTTCTTCCACCTCCCCCTCTCTCCCACGCACCTCTCTCTCAGCGCTTCGGCGATCCGAGCAAGCCGCTTGTTGGGTTCTTTGCTTGGTACGTCTCAATGCTGTCGATCCTCCTAGATCGATATGATGTAGGCATGCATGTAGCTGCCAGGAAATACAATAGGAATACTTCTTTCTGCAAAATTTATCTATAGCCTTCTGCGGCTCTTTTCTTGATGATGCATGTATGGCTACATATATAGTTGTACTGATCGAGCATGCATTGCATATTTGCATATATATATATATATATATATACACACTCCTACGTAAGCAGAATCAATGTGTGTATGTGTGTGTGTCGTTAACAATGACAGATGTAATCTGCAGGCATGCCTAGGTGCACCTCGTCGGTCAATTACCAAACGGAGACAGCGACCATGTCGGAGCTCATCTGCAACGGCTGCTTCAGCCTGGTGCTCTACAACCGCGGCGCAGCCAACGTACGCTGCTCCCGATGCAACATGCTCAACTCCACAAGATCAGGTATTGCTTAATCATTTCTGCAGCTACTCACTCACACCAGTCATGTTTCCTGGGCTGCTGCTGCAACTGAGCTGCATTCATCACCTAGCTAAGCTGCTTGTTGCATTGAACTGGACTGACATTGGTATTCACATACGGTTTGGCAGCGAGCCAGTACGCCCACCTGAAGTGCGGTGGCTGCCGGACGACGCTCATGTACCCGCCGGGGGCCTCCACCGTGGGGTGCGCCACGTGCCACCACGTCAACCCCGTCAGAGCCCAGGGCTCCTCGGCTCCTCCGGTAAGCGCCCACGCCTTCTTCGATCGCACTAGCTAAATCTTACTATGCCTCCCGTAATCAGTGGCCTGATCTTTGAAAACTAACTTCTCTTAGAGGCTATGTCTATGCATGTCTAGAATGCCATGTGATATTTTCGAACGCAACGTTGTAGCTACTAGTCGGCACGGTTTCCCGCACAAAGAATCAGTTTACGGAGATATTTGTGTGGTCCAAAGCTACATGGGCCATGCATTGTGCGATCACCCTCTCCTGTTGCATCAAAATTTCTTGAAAAGATCACCACTATGGTAGGTTCAGGTTGCTCCATAGCTTCGTCACGGAATCAGTTCCCACTGCTCAGATAGGCAAGTACCTGAGAATAATATAGATGATTAGCTACGTACGTACCACAGACTAGCATTCAAATTCTCTGGACCATTCGTGTTATCAAATTCTCTGGACCATCCGTGTTATCAAATTGTATGAAAATTACATACGTACCAGTGCAGTGTGGTCCATTGGAATCGATCATCGGCCAAACAATCTGAATCTTATTGTCAAAGGTTGATGGCGGCGCCAGCCGGCTTTATTCTCTAGCTAAACTTTGTCCGTGCTACTTGCAGGATGCCCATGCCCGGCCTCAGACAGTTCTCGTGGAGAATCCCAGGACAATGAACGACAAGGGCAAACTGGTAACCAGCCTCATCTCTAGCTAACACTCTACCAAAACCCTCTATTTTCATCGCTAGTTATGGCAAAGAAATTATCTATGTAATTTACTGAATTTGTCTGCGTCTGATTCAGGTCAGCAATGTGGCGGTCGGTGTCACCTCATGGAAAAGATGACCAAGAAGGAATTCTTGGTTTTATCCCCAAGGGTCTGGTTAATGATGCATGCCCTTGGTGGATCTGTATCACCGTCGTCATCGTCATCGTCGTCGTCAGATAAATGTTAAAATCAAGTGTGTTTTGAAGCTTGATATAAACAAGAGAAACAGTAGGAAAAGAGGCAGGAAAGAGGAGAAAAGAAAAAAAAATGGATCTCTGAAATGTGCCGTGTTTGTGCTTCTTTCTGAAAATGTAAATATGCTGGCTGTGTGCTAGCCTATGATGTGCTCTTAAGAAAAAGGAATGCAAAAAAGCATTATGTCCAGGAATTTTCTCTCTCTCTCTCTCTCTCTCCCCCTCTCCTTTTTGTGTTATCCTTTTCGGAAATTTCTTTTCGGCCGGCTTACTGATCGACATGCTGAGTCGACTTTGCACTTGGGGCTCTGATTCTTCAGTTGAAAAGCTGAAACTACTGTGCAGCGAAAAGATGATGACGGAATAATATGGATGCCTGCTTCTTTTTGACTGTTCACAGGAAGAAGAGCCAGATGTGTTCATCTTTCCAGCGCCGGCAGTTCAGGTTTTGAACGTTGAAGACAGCCCATGGATAACACTAGGGCTAGGCTTCTACAGTTACAGTACAAACCCTACGTTTTTTCTTTGAGGGATCAGTACAAACCCTAGTGAATCAGGCCCGCCAAAGCATAAGCATGCAGAACATGGCCCATCCAGAGCCCGGCCCAGCCCAAGGCCTAGAAAAGAAACCACGAGTAATTTATATATGCAAACAATCACATGACTAAATAGTACTCCCTCCGTCCGAAAATACTTATCGTCAAAATGGATAAAAGAAAATGTATCAAGATTAGATACATTTTCTTTTATCCATTTTGATAACTTCGGATGGAGGGAGTACCGTACACGTATATTTTGGGGGATGAAAAGAAATAGAATAATGTATTTCTTTTATTTGAGATTTTAAGGCTCTGGGTCAGGGTGGGCCGACTTGAAAAGAAATGGGAAATGTTACCTGGGCCCAGGAGAGTCGGGGCCACCTGAACAGAGGCTGAAACTTGCATTCTGGCAATTTCAACAGCATGGATGGAACACCACCAATTCAGCAGTACCAGTACACCAACCAGACAGAATTCCCTTTAAAAACATAGGATCTCTTCCTCTCTTCGACGTGGAGTTCACGTGAATGTTTTATGCTTCCAAGTGCACTTATATTATTCTACAGTAGTTAACAACTTGCTCATGACCCTCGCAGAAAAAAAAAATACTTGCTCATGAGACAAGATCATGTTCAATTCAATTGTATTCAGAGGGGGGCCTCGGGACCTTCCTGGCAGGAGAGGTATGCACACAGTTCTTGGTTTCTCCACTTCTTTTCTGACGAGGACATCAATACCATTGTTGCACCCACAGCCCCTGCTGCTATACATACTGGACCAATTACTAGAGCTCGCGCACGCCAACTAAATTACCAGGTACTTTCGTTTCTTGGTAATGATTCTAATGTTCAAGAGATTATGATGCTGCCTAAATTGGATACATTTGTTTTGCTTACAAATGAAGGGCCTAGCTTGGAGAAGGATAAACATTGGAGCAAGAACACGCATGGAGTTGATGGCATGCGCAAGGGGATCAAGAACGGAGTTACAAGTGATGATTTCAGGACTTTGAAGCCACCATAAGGAGTGCATGAAGCCTTGGACGAAATATACAAGATGCCACTTCATAATATTCGTCCATAGGCTATTCTAGGTGCTGCGTCACCTGATTAATGGGCCAGGCCCATGTAATTTCGAAATACTTAAGTATAGGCTATTTTTAGAGTCCGTATGTGTGGGGAAACAAGAGTTAGGGTTGGTTTCGGACCCCACCCACAAGGGCCACGAAATTCCCCCCTCTTCCTCCATATATACAGCCCTTAGGGCGTCGTTTAGACTTTGGGTTTTGTTTAGATTAAAAGTTCGCCATAGCTGCAACTTCGCGTACTTCGTTTGTGTTCAACGACCAGACAAAGGCGCCACAGAACCCCACCTTGATCAATAAAGCTTTCATCTTATATTCGCAATATCCAGATTGCAATCTCAGTTTCTTGCTTGTTCTTCGTTTGCTCGCAGGAAACAGACCCTCGTGGTCAGGTTGATCGTGCTCCGGCGTGGTCAATAACCTCTCGGAGTTGGTTTAGCGATTGCTAAGGCGCGACGTCCTCGCACGTTCGTAGTCGGATCGTCAAAGTCGACTTCCACCAAAGCGATATCCATCATCTCATCGAAAGACGGGACACCTTTGCCTCTATCAAGTGGTATCAGATTTCCAGGTTGCTCGGTGAGATTTTACAGTTTTTCATAGTTTAGATCGAGTCTGTTCTTCATACCTATAGTCCATGAAAAAGCCAAAAAAAAATAGGGTTAGTTCATCCCATCCGAACCAATCTGAGCCTTTGCATAATCTTTTCTGTATTTGCTTTGTTGAATTTGCGGTTGCATCGTCGTGTCAAGTTGCTGGTCTTAGCGTCTAGTCTTTTAGAGTTTCGAGTTCTGTTCACAGGTTGTCACGTCGCCGCTGCCATATATCACCATCGCATCATCATCGTCGCTGTTGCCATATACCACCACCACATATTCACCGCCAATCCGAATCCATATACGCCACCACATATCCGCCGCCATCACGCCAATCCGAGTTCACCTGCAACATATATCCGCCACCTGTCCGTGTTCCACCAGATTCATCTCCGCCACCAGTCCGAGTTCCACCAGATTCATCTCCGCCACCAGTCCTAGTCCGAGTCTAGTAATTGTTGCATTGTTCTCGATTTCCAGATCATGCGATACTCCGAGTCGTGACAGAGAAGGACTCCCCAACTTCCGAGCCACCCGCAGAAGAAAAATAGTTCCATTTTTAAAAAAAAACTAAGTCTGGAAAATTCTGGCTAGGCAGTTTTTAGACCATTTGTAGACTTTTTCGAAAAAAAATTGTTGCGGAGCAAAAAAAAAGAGGAAAAAAAGTGCAAAAAAAAGAGAAAAAAATTCAGAGTGTGCTTCTCCCTTGTTTACGTGCCGCGCCGTGATTTTGTTGGTGTTCTAGGCTCGTGTCTCTAGCACAGTCTAGCCTAGGACCAGCACAGTACCGTCGTTGAGCGTTTATTCAACTTTGCATCTCTTAATTGATTATTGCTGACCCTTTTTGCTACCATATTATAAGCCTTCCCAGCTCGACATACATCTACGTCGTGCGTTTGACTCTCCCTGGTAATCGCTCTATCCAAGCTTTGAGAGTTTTGACTACAACGGTTGCCGATCACCGCCTGTTGCTGGGTAAGAACTGGTAAGAATTTGAGTTTTGCTTGACGGATTTGTGACACCCACCACCACCACTTGTTCGTAGTCTGTAGGATCATATTCTTGTGTGTTTCTATTGCTGCTAACCATGCCAGGATCACAAGCCGACGAGATTGACTGGGAGAATTTATCGAACAAGGAGCTTCATGATAAGTTTCAGCAAATGATGAGTGGACAGGTGCAAGATGTGCTAAACAGATTTGAAGAGGCCATGGAGAAGATAGATGGCATGGAGAAGACGTTCGAAACAAAGCTCGATAACAAGTTTAATGAATTGCTCACGCGTCTTCCACCACCACCACCCGCTGCACCTAACGCACCTCTCCAACAACAACAACAACGACTACCTCCACATCGCGAAACAGACCTTCGCCGAGCGAGCCGTGTTCCTCTTGCGTTTGGCCAAACTGTTGGTGCTGCTGTTGATACTTCTGTGGCTCTTGCTGCTGATGCGGAGGAGGATGATTATGTGGGAGATTATGAGGATGAGGTCGATCAAAATCAGCACTACGTGCAGCCACCTGCACCACCACCAGCAGGTCGACCTCAGGTATATATTCGTAATGGTAGGCCTGCACCACCACCTCAGGTACGAGATGATGTCCATATTCCTAAACTGAAATTGAATATTCCACCATTTGAGGGTAGATATGTTCCTGATATATATCTTACTTGGGAGTTAGAAACTGAACAACGTTTTACATGTTTACAATATCCCGAGGAGAGACGGGTTGCTGCTGCTGTTTGTGCTTTCACTAGTTTTGCATGTGTATGGTGGTCTGAACATTGTAGATTATATCCTATTCCCGCTACTTGGGCTTCTTTGAAAACTGCTACGCGTACTCGTTGGGTTCCACCATATTATCAACGTGAATTGCTTCAAAAATTACAGCGCTTAAGACAAGGAAAAAATTCTGTAGAAGAATATTATCAGGAATTACAAACTGGCATGATTAGATGTGGTATTGTTGAGGAGAATGAAGCTATGCTTGCACGTTTTCTAGGTGGATTAAATAGAGAGATTCAGACCATTCTAGACTATAAGGAGTATACTAATATCACTCGTTTATTCCATCTTGCTTGTAAAGCTGAACGTGAAGTGCAGGATCGACAAGCATTGGCGCGAACTAACTTTTCTACAGGCCGACCTTCATCATGGACACCGCGTGCATCTTCTACTTCAACTGCACCAGCACCTAAATCACGTGCCTCCTCCAGTCGTGATACAAGAAAACAGGCACAACCACCATTATCTGCCAAGAGCGCACCTACTGGGCCTGCACAGAGTTCTTCTTCTTCCATGGCATCAACAGGGCACACAAGTGATATTATTTGTCGTCGTTGTAAGGGAGGAGGTCATTATGCGAGAGAATGCAAATCTCCGCGTGTGATGATTGCTACCGCGGATGGTGGATATGAGTCTGCTAGTGACTATGATGAGGAGACTTTGGCTATTATTACACGTGAAGAACATGGTGGAGATGATTCTGATCATGAGACGCAATACATGGCTCCTGAAGACGCTGACAGGTATGAATGTTTAGTTGCTCAACGTGTTTTGAGTGTGCAGGTCACACAAGCTGAGCAAAATCAGAGGCACAATTTGTTCCATACCAAGGGAGTTGTGAAAGAACGTTCTGTGCGTGTCATCATAGATGGAGGGAGCTGCAACAACTTGGCTAGCATGGAGATGGTGGATAAGCTTTCTCTCACCACAAGACCACATCCACATCCTTACTACATCCAATGGTTCAACAATAGCGGCAAGGTTAAGGTAACACGTACTGTTCGTGTGCATTTTAGTATATCTACATATGCTGATTATGTTGATTGTGATGTGGTACCTATGCAAGCATGTTCCTTATTACTTGGTAGACCATGGCAATTTGATAAAAAATATGTACACCATGGTAGAAACAATCAGTATACTCTTGTTCATAAGGATAAAAATATTACTTTGCTTCCTATGACTCCTGATTCTATTTTGAAAGATGATATTAATAGAGCTAATAAAGCAAAACAAGAGAAGAATAAGAGTGAAAATCAGATTGTGGCAAAAGAATTTGAGCAACAAATGAAGCCTAATAATAAACCATCTAGTGTTGCTTCTGAAATTAAATTGAAAAGTGCATGTTTATTTGCCACCAAATCTGATATTGATGAGCTAGATTTCAGCAAATCTGTTTGCTATGCTTTTGTGTGCAAAGAGGCATTATTTTCATTCGAGGACGTGCCTTCCTCTTTGCCTCCTGCTATCACTAACATTTTGCAGGAGTTCGCTGACGTCTTTCCACAAGACGTGCCACCGGGATTACCACCTATTCGAGGGATTGAGCATCAGATCGACTTAATTCTCGGTGCTTCACTGCCAAACCGTGCGTCATACCGTACCAATCCAGAGGAGACGAAGGAGATTATGCGTCAAGTACAAGAGCTTCTCGACAAAGGTTATATACGCGAATCCCTTAGTCCTTGTGCTGTTCCTATTATTCTAGTGCCGAAAAAGGATGGTACATCGCGTATGTGTGTTGATTATAGAGGCATTAATAATATTATTATTCGTTATCGTCATCCTATTCCTAGGCTAGATGATATGCTTGATGAATTGAGTGGCTCTACAATATTCTCCAAAGTTGATTTGCGTAGTGGATACCATCAAATTCGTATGAAATTGGGAGATGAATGGAAAACAGCATTTAAAACTAAGTTTGGATTATATGAGTGGTTAGTCATGCCTTTTGGGTTAACTAATGCACCTAGTACTTTCATGAGATTAATGAACGAAGTTTTACGTGCTTTCATTGGACGATTTGTGGTAGTTTACTTTGATGACATATTGATTTATAGCAGATCTTTGGAAGAACATTTGGAACATTTACGTGCTGTTTTTATTGCTCTACGTGATGCACGTTTGTTTGGTAACCTTGGGAAGTGCACCTTTTGCACCGACCGAGTATCTTTTCTTGGCTATGTTGTTACTCCACAGGGAATTGAAGTTGATAAAGCCAAGATTGAAGCTATTGAGAGTTGGCCGCAGCCCAAAACGGTCACACAAGTGAGGAGTTTTCTTGGCCTCGCCGGATTCTATAGGCGTTTTGTGAGAGATTTCAGCACCATTGCTGCACCTCTCAATGAGCTTACAAAGAAAGATGTGCCTTTTCTTTGGGGTACCGCACAGGAAGAAGCCTTCTCGGTATTGAAAGATAAGTTGACACATGCTCCTTTACTCCAACTTCCTGATTTTAATAAGACTTTTGAGCTTGAATGTGATGCTAGTGGAATTGGATTAGGAGGTGTGTTATTACAAGATGGCAAACCTGTTGCATACTTTTCTGAAAAATTGAGTGGGCCTAGTCTGAATTATTCTACTTATGATAAAGAATTATATGCTCTTGTTCGGACTTTAGAAACATGTCAACATTATTTATGGCCCAAAGAATTTGTTATACATTCTGATCATGAATCTTTGAAACATATTAAAAGTCAAGCTAAACTGAATCGTAGACATGCTAAATGGGTTGAATTCATTGAGACTTTCCCTTATGTCATTAAACACAAGAAGGGAAAAGAAAATGTTATTGCTGATGCATTGTCTCGTCGCTATACTATGCTTTCACAACTTGACTTCAAAATATTTGGTTTGGAGACCATCAAAGATCAATATGTGCATGATGCTGATTTTAAAGATGTAATGCAGAATTGTAAAGAAGGAAGAATGTGGAACAAGTTTGTCGCTAATGATAGATTTGTGTTTCGTGCTAACAAGCTATGCATTCCAGCTAGCTCCGTTCGTCTTTTGTTGTTGCAGGAGGCGCATGGAGGAGGATTAATGGGACACTTTGGCGTGAAGAAGACGGATGATGTACTTGCTACACATTTCTTTTGGCCAAAGATGAGACGGGATGTTGAGCGTTTTATTGCTCGCTGCACTACATGTCAAAAAGCTAAGTCACGACTCAATCCTCATGGTTTATATATGCCTTTGCCTGTACCTAGTGTTCCTTGGGAGGATATATCTATGGACTTTGTTTTAGGTTTACCTAGAACAAAGAAGGGGAGGGATAGCATATTTGTTGTCGTGGATAGGTTCTCAAAAATGGCACACTTTATACCATGTCATAAAAGCGATGATGCTGTTAATGTTGCTGATTTGTTCTTTCGTGAAATTATTCGCTTGCATGGTGTGCCAAATACTATTGTTTCAGATCGTGATACTAAATTTCTTAGCCACTTTTGGAGATGTTTATGGGCTAAGTTGGGGACTAAACTGCTTTTTAGTACTACTTGTCACCCCCAAACTGATGGCCAAACTGAAGTAGTCAATAGAACATTGTCTACTATGCTTAGGGCTGTTTTGAAGAGTAACAAGAAAATGTGGGAGGAATGCTTGCCTCATATTGAATTTGCTTATAATCGTTCATTGCATTCTACTACTAAGATGTGCCCTTTTGAAGTTGTGTATGGTTTCCTACCTCGTGCACCTATTGATTTGTTGCCTCTTCCATCTTCGGAGAAGGTTAATTTTGATGCTAAACAACGTTCTGAATTGATTTTGAAAATGCATGAGTTAACTAAGGAAAACATTGAGCGTATGAATGCCAAATATAAATTTGCTGGAGATAAGGGTAGAAAACATGTTGTGTTTGCACCTGGAGATCTTGTTTGGTTACATTTGCGTAAGGATAGATTTCCTGATTTGCGCAAATCAAAGCTCATGCCACGGGCTGATGGTCCCTTTAAGGTGTTAGAGAAAATAAATGATAATGCATATAAACTTGAGCTGCCTGCAGATTTTGGGGTTAGTCCCACTTTTAACATTGCAGATTTGAAGCCTTATTTGGGTGAGGAAGATGCGCTTCCGTCGAGGACGACTTCATTTCAAGAAGGGGAGGATGATCAGGACATCAATACCATTGTTACACCCACAACCCCTGCTGCTATACATACTGGACCAATTACTAGAGCTCGCGCACGCCAACTAAATTACTAGGTACTTTCGTTTCTTGGTAATGATTCTAATGTTCAAGAGATTATGATGATGCCTAAATTGGATACATTTGTTTTTCTTACAAATGAAGGGCCTAGCTTGGAGAAGGATGAACATTGGAGCAAGAACACGCATGGAGTTGATGGCATGCGCAAGGGGATCAAGAATGGAGTTACAAGTGATGATTTCAGGACTTTGAAGCCACCATAAGGAGTGCATGAAGCCTTGGACGAAATATACAAGATGCCACTTCATAATATTCGTCCATAGGCTATTCTAGGTGATGCGTCACCTGATTAATGGGCCAGGCCCATGTAATTTCGAAATACTTAAGTATATGCTATTTTTAGATTCCGTATGTGTGGGGAAACAAGAGTTAGGGTTGGTTTCGGACCCCACCCACAAGGGCCACGAAGTTCCCCCTCTTCCTCCATATATACAGCCCTTAGGGCGTCGTTTAGACTTTGGGTTTTGTTTAGATTAAAAGTTCGCCATAGCTGCAACTTTGCGTACTTCGTTTGTGTTCAACGACCAGACAAAGGCGCCACAGAACCCCATCTTGATCAATAAAGCTTTCATCTTATATTCGCAATATCCAGATTGCAATCTCAGTTTCTTGCTTGTTCTTCATTTGCTCGCAGGAAACAGACCCTCATGGTCAGGTTGATCGTGCTCCGGCGTGGTCAATAACCTCTCGGAGTTGGTTTAGCGATTGCTAAGGCGCGACGTCCTCGCACGTTCGTAGTCGGATCGTCAAAGTCGACTTCCACCAAAGCGATATCCATCATCTCATCGAAAGACGAGACACCTTTGCCTCTATCATTTTCTTTTGCAAGGGCTGGTTCCTTCACCTATTGCACACGTGGAATAGAAATGTTCTCGCCGGGATCACAGGGTAGACGACCGGCAGCGGACGCTGGACGACTGGGCCTCTTTGAATTACAGGGTTTACATAGCAACTTCTGTGTTTCCCTTTTTTATATTACTCGCTCTGATCATATTAATTGTCGTTGATTTAGTACAGAGTGGATCAGAGGGAGTATTATTGTTTGCTTGATTGGCAGAACTTTTTTTCAAAACCATGCAAGAGAACTGTGTGTGATTAATATAGAAGGTAAGAGATAGCAACGACCTAGCAAGAAAGAAATTAATGCTTGCCTCACCAGCCTCCTTCTTTTAGAAAAGACTAGGGTTCCTCAGCCTTTCGCCGGCGCCGGCGCTGGTCCGCCTCGGCTCTAATGGCCTTAGAATCATGGCGGTCCGATGGATCCCGGCCCTTGCTGGCAGAAGGGCTTTGTTTCCAGATGTTTTTCAAATTTTGTTAGGGTTTGTGTTTTACTCAGGAAGATGAGACGACAACGTTTCCCTAACGATGAAATAAGATTCTCCCGGCCCCGCCCCCATCCCGGTGGTATGTCTAAGCATCATCGGCGGGCGTGTGGAGATGTGTCTTCGGCGGATCTGTCTTTGGTGGATTGTTCGGATTTGATCGTACGTCATCTACGTTCGTGTTTCTTCAGGTTGGATCTTTCCGATCTACGCTACTCTTCATAGGCGGCGGTTGCTATTTTGCTGCGCTTGTCCTATGGGGTCTTAGCACGACAACTTTCCGACTATCTACTACACAAGTTTTGTCTGGCTCCGGCGAATGAGAGGCAATGACGGTGGCGCGCCTTCGGCTCGCTTCAGTGCTTGTAGTCGTCGCTAGGTGGTCTACGAAACTGGATATACTTTTTATTATTTACAATGTTCGTTGTACCGCCATGATCGAAAATGAATAGATAGAAACTTTTCTTGAAAAAAAAGTCTCGGCAAGAAAAACAAAAGGAACAAAAGAAGGCAAAAAGCTAAGACAAAAGCCACCCTAGGCGAACGACCTCGTGCGTTTAGTGCCCGGTTTAGACCAATTGAGTGCATCGACATTTTATTGTCTAAGATACAATCAATGGAGTTAGTTTGTTATCAAAGAACCTACTGTTTCGCTATTGTTGAAGCCACTAAGACGACCATGATGTTTAAATTATTTATCTCAACCCAAGGTACACTCTGTTAGAAAACGTGGTAGAAAATAAAACAATGTCACTTTACGATCAACAGTATGAAGATGCCATAAACAGTTTGGATCAATCGTTACCGACTCCGAGTTAAAGCAGAAGAAGACGAGTCGGTGTAGATCGTACTTGGAGTCCCACGACCGTAGATGAACAATCTCACGAACCGCCACGAACAATCCCTCGAACGGAAGACCGAAAGCTTGCGCTGCGTGCAACACTTGCAGCCTTTTCTGTTTCTTCTATTATTCAGTCTAGTACAGAGACTTGGATCACAACTGAAAACAAGAGAAAGTAGCTGGCGAGTAGGTCTATCGGACGCGCCATCCCACGTCCACCTGAACCCAACTACAATGGCGATGTATGCACTGGTTTCGTGCCATCCCACGAAGTACATGCAGCGGCCAGAACTAACTAACCTGAATTTACGCCAAGACGTGGACATGTACACGTTACTTGGACTCTTATTTACCTCTCTACGGGTTGCAAGCTTACGGTCTTCATAATCCGACAACGCTTCGCCCTCTAGAGCTAATAGTCGCCACAGAATTAGACGGAAGAGATTAGAACCATACTGGACTTCTAATTATGAGAATTAGATGATCTAGGTCTACCTCTAATTGTTTAACTTCGACCAACTAGAACTAGAACTACAAACTAGAGGAGGCTCCAAAACTTGTATGCTCAAAAGGTGCCAATAGGGGGGCGCCTCCCCCTATTGGGCCCTTGTGGTCCAATTCTTCTTTCACCACTTGGCATTTTAAGACCCATTGATATTAAATTAAATATAAAAGCCTCATAAGTATCACTAGAGCCTTTATTATTAATTTAACATCTCTGAAAATATTTTTCACATATATATTATTTATCGGTAATACCCGGTATTGTCCGATAAACTATGAACTCTTCCGGTTCCTCTCAAAACTATTTCTAATATTAATGAAACAATTTCACAAACATATTCTCGATATTCCCCATTCCTACTAACACTCAGAAGATCATGATTACCTTAAGCTTGTGACCCAATAGGCTCGGTAAAACATAGACATGAACAAAATCTCTTTGTTCAGTGACTGATAGCGGAACCGTGGACGTCCATATCGATCCCTATGAGTACGCGAATGACATTCAAAGGAACCTTTGGTTATCATGTGCTATTCCCTTTGCTTCGCGATACTTTACAAAACCCGAGGTAAGATATATCAATATCCTCCTGAGTCATACAAATGTTCACTATACCGGTCTTCTGTTGCCGGTTTTGTTCTTCTTTCTTGTTGACATGTTCTGGCATCCCCATGACATAATCACTTGTGTATGGCCAGACAATGATGGATGCCATCACACCGAGTGGGCCCTAAGAATATCTCTCCATCGTCGGAGGAGCAAATTCCACTCTCGAGTTAGTCCCTTGTCAAACTTTCCGATGAACCTGTAAGTTGTCATTATGATCACTGTGTTACAGATGACATTTGAGCAACCCCAAAGTTCATCATATGGTACGAAGTGACTACGATATTCTCGGTCTAAGGAACTAAATCACACGTTAACACTCTGTGTTATAACAATTGACTTCTGACGATATTATCTCAAAGTATAATAAACAAATTTGGGTTGATTCAATATGATCGTTCTTCTAATGTCATACTCTTAATGTTGTTTTAGGACTTTTGTTACACCTAACAACATCCTAAGATTCGGAAAACATGATCACTAACAACACTTGAGCTAGTCTTACATGCAAGATTAGGAATCTTATTTTATCGTTTATTATTCCACATGTGCATTTGAGTTTTCCACTGAATCACATATTCCAGGATCATAGCAGTTATAGCATAGAATATTAAATCTTAATTATGAATAGAGAAATAAAATAATACGATATTATTGCCTCTAGTGCATATTTCCAACACACTCGTCCTAGTTATTGTCTACCAGTTCACGAAGGAACTACCACGGCTGGAGCGATATTAGGAAGCCCGATCTGGTTTGGAGTTACGCACAATTGTGTTGGATATGGAGCAGCCCAACAAAAGATGATCAGCATCCTCCTCACCGGCGTTATAGACGACACAACTCTTGTTGTAAGGAAGATCATGCATGGCTAAGCAATCCGCCGTCCAAAGCCATTTGCAGACAGCAAAAAGCATATGCCGCATATGATGGTCTGCTTCTATCCAACTTGGTTGGTGCGGTTACCGAGGTTGGTTTGGAGGATGCAAGACATGGGTCCAGTTTTTGTGAGTTCACAACGTCCTTGCATAAATCTAAATCCTATTACTCCAAAAAGAAACAAAAACCGCCCAAGAAGGCTAAGATTTCCACCCCGACCTGAATTTTCACATGAGAGGCGCGGTCTGGAATAGCAGAGGTCTTTCAGACTTGGCTAAACATAAACACGTTGATGATTGGAGACCATGGGCTCGATTTTGTGGGAAAAAATTAGGCTGATAAATGTGACTTTCGTACACATGTCCATGATCACCTAGCTATCAGGTGGTTTCGACTACACATGACATAGTCTGCCAGCACGTGGAAGGTTCGGAGGAATCTTACTTGAGATACAAACCACAACCATGGACTTGTTAGCTTTTTCGACTGCTGAATTTCACATCAAATTCCACCTCCGAAACAAAGCTGATAATTTTACATGGAGTCTAGTCGTAGTGTATGGTGCTACCCAAGATGAGCATGAATCTACTTTCCTTAGGGAATTGGTAAATCTGGCTAAGGATAACCCACATCCAATGCTTATTGGAGGGACTTCAATATCCGTAGGTATTAAGAAGAGAAAAATAATGACCTCTTTGACATACACTGGCCTTTCCTATTCAATGCATTCACTGACAGTTTGAATTTTCAGGGAGTCGGTATGTCGGGCCGCCAATTCACTTGGGCCAATAACCTTGTTGTGCCGACATACGAGAACCTCGATAGGGTTCTCATGGATATCGACTGGGAGTTAAAGTTCCCTATGGTAATTGGTAACTGTACGGGCCCAAGAGCGTATCGAGGCGTCAAATCATGTGCCTATCACTCTTGATTCTAACTCTATGAGCCCAACTGCTCACCGCCCTTTCAATTTTGAATTTGGATGGTTGCATCGGAAATGCTTCGGGGGCATAATAAAGAATGTATGGGAGATGCTCGCCGCTGGTCGTACACCTATTCAGAGATTGAACTTTAAAATATGGGCCACACGGCAACACCTCTCTGGATGGGAGAAACATGTCAATGGGATGTACAAAAATAAAAGCAACGCCTAAGCACTATTATTGATGACCTCGATAAAATCGCAGAGACTCGCATCTTGTTGCAATAGGATATTGAATTGAAAAATCAATCAAATGAGAAATTTGCATGTCTTCTGCGTGAAGAGGAAATCAAATATTACCAAAGATCTAAAGCCGACTTCATCTTGAAGGGAGACAATAATACACGTTACTTCCAACTCGTCGCCGATGGTCGGCATGAGATGAAGTGTATTTTTAGTCACCAACAAGATAAAGGGCGGATCGAAGGTTAGGCAAAGATCAACAGTGGATATCACCAAATAATACAAATCTTTGTATGGGGCATCGGATGAAAATAATTTCACACTTGGAGAAACCCAAATAGCATTCCACAAGTCATGGCAAAAGAAAATGATATCCTCACGGTACCTTTCTCTGAAGATGTCGTGGTTTTGTCACAGCAGATGTCCTAACGAGAGGACTTAGTCGTGAGGCCATTGCTGCGAGGTAGTACCTTGAATGGGGTTGATCATAATCGAGAGACAAGGATTTACCCAGGTTCGGCCCCTCTCATGGAGGTAATAGCCTACTTCCTTCTTGATTTTGTTATTGTGTGGGATCTCGATTACAAGGGTGCAACTTGGCTATCCTAGTACTCGAGAGCTTGTAACTTAGCCTTTCTGCCTCAGGGGCTAAAGGAAATATGCCCTAGAGGCAATAATAAAGTTATTATTTATTTCCTTATATCATGATAAATGTTTATTATTCATGCTAGAATTGTATTAACAGGAAACATAATACATGTGTGAATACATAGACAAACATAGTGTCACTAGTATGCCTCTACTTGACTAGCTCATTTATCAAAGATGGTTATGTTTCCTAGCCATGGACAAAAGAGTTGTCATTTTATTAACGGGATCACATCATTAGGAGAATGATGTGATTGACATGACCCATTCCGTTAGCCTAGCACTTGATCGTTTAGTATATTGCTATTGCTTTCTTCATGACTTATACATGTTCCTGTAACTATGAGATTATGCAACTCCCGTTTACCAGAGGAACACTTTGGGTGCTACCAAACGTCACAACGTAACTGGGTGATTATAAAGGTGCTCTACAGGTGTTTCCAAAGGTACATGTTGGGTTGGCATAATTCGAGATTAGGTTTTGTCACTCCGATTGTCGGAGAGGTTTCTCTGGGCCCTCTCGGTAATACTCATCACCTAAGCCTTGCAAGCATTGTAACTAATGAGTTAGTTATGAGATGATGTATTACGGAACAAGTAATGAGACTTTCCGGTAACGAGATTGAACTAGGTATTGGATACCGACGATCAAATCTCGGGCAAGTAACATACCGATGACAAAGGGAACAACGTATGTTGTTATGTGGTTTGACCGATAAAGATCTTTGTAGAATATGTAGGAACCAATATGGGCATCCAGGTCCCGCTATTGGTTATTGACCGAGAATGGTTCTAGGTCATGTCTACATAGTTCTCGAACCCGTAGGGTCCGCACGCTTAACGTTACGATGACAGTTTTATTATGAGTTTATAAGTTTTGATGTACCGAAGTTTGTTCGGAGTCCCGGATGTGATCACGGACATGACGAGGAGTCTCGAAATGGTCGAGACATAAAGATTGATATATTGGAAGCCTATATTTGGACATCGGAATCGTTCCGGGTGAAATCGGCATTTTACCGGAGTACCGGGAGGTTACCGGAACCCCCCGGGGGTTATTGGGCCTACATGGGCCACGAGGGAGAAGAGGGAAGGAGCCAGGAGGGGGCCGCGCGCCCCTCCCCCTCCTAGTCCGAATAGGACAAGGGAAGGGGGGCGGCGCCCCCCCCCCCCCTTTCCTTCCCCTCTTCCTCCTCTTTTCCCCCTTCTCCTACTCCTACTTGGAAAGAAGGGAGTCCTACTCCCGGTGGGAGTAGGACTCCCCCCTTGGCACGCCCTCCTTGGCCAGCCGCCTCCTCCCCCCTGGCTCCTTTATATACGGGGGCAAGGGGGCACCCCATAGACAAGTTGATCTACGGATCGTTCCTTAGCCGTGTGCGGTGCCCCCCCTCCACCATATTCCACCTCGGTCATATCATCGCGGAGTTTAGGCGAAGCCCTGCGCCGGTAGAACATCATCACCGTCACCACGCCGTCGTGCTGACAGAACTCATCCCTGACGCTTCGCTGGATTGGAGCCCGGGGAACGTCATCGAGCTGAACGTGTGCTGAACACGAAGGTGCCGTACGTTCGGTGCTTGGATCGGTCGGATCGTGAAGACGTACGACTACATCAACCGTGTTGTGCTAACGCTTCCGCTTACGGTCTACGAGGGTACGTGGACGAACACTCTCCCCTCTCGTTGCTATATCATCACCATGATCTTGCGTGTGCGTAGGAATTTTTTTGAAATTACTGCGTTCCCCAACATTGGCATCCGAGCCTGGTTTTATGGTTTGATGTTATATGCACGAGTAGAACACAAGTGAGTTGTGCGCGATATAAGTCATACTGCTTACCAGCATGTCATACTTCGGTTCGGCGGTATTGTTGGATGAAGCGGCCCAGACCGACATTACGCGTACGCTTACGCGAGACTGGTTTTACCGCCGTGCTTTGCACACAGGTGACTAGCGGGTGTCAGTTTCTCCAACTTTAGTTGAACCGAGTGTGGCTACGCACGATCCTTGCGAAGGTTAAAATAGCATCAACTTGACAAACTATCGTTGTGGTTTTGATGCGTAGGTGAGATTGGTTCTTGCTTAAGCCCGTAGCAGCCACGTAAAACTTGCAACAACAAAGTAGAGGACGTCTAACTTGTTTTTGCAGGGCATGTTGTGATGTGATATGGCCAAGACGTGATGCTATATTTTATTGTATGAGATGATCATGTTTTGTAACCGAAGTTATCGGCAACTGGCAGGAGCCATATGGTTGTCGCTTTATTGTATGAAATGCAAACGCCCTGTAATTGCTTTACTTTATCACTAAGCGGTAGCGATAGTCGTATAAGCAATAGATGGCATAAATGACAATGATGCTATGATGGAGATCAACGTGTCGCGCCGGTGACGATGGTGATCATGATGGTGCTTCGGAGATGGAGATCACAAGCACAAGATGATGATGGCCATATCATATCACTTATATTGATTGCATGTGATGTTTATCCTTTATGCATCTTATCTTGCTTTGATTGACGGTAGCATTTTAAGATGATCTCTCACTAAAAATTATCAAGAAGTGTTCTCCCTGAGTATGCACCGTTGCCAAAGTTCGTCGTGCCCAGACACCACATGATGATCGGGTGTGATAAGCTCTACGTCCATCTACAACAGGTGCAAGCCAGTTTTGCACACGCGGAATACTCAGGTTAAACTTGACGAGCCTAGCATATGCAGATATGGCCTCGGAGCACGAAGACCGAAAGGTCGAGCGTGAATCATATAGTAGATATGATCAACATAGTGATGTTCACCATTGAAAACTACTCCATCTCACGTGATGATCGGTTATGGTTTAGTTGATTTGGATCACGTGATCACTTAGATGACTAGAGAGATGTCTGTCTAAGTGGGAGTTCTTAAGTAATATGATTAATTGAACTTAAATTTATCATGAACTTAGTCCTGGTAGTATTTTGCAAATTATGTTGTAAGATCAATAGCTTGCGTTGTTGCTTTCATATGTTTATTTTGATATGTTCCTAGAGAAATTGTGTTGAAAAATGTTAGTAGCAATGATGCGGATTGGATCCGTGATCTGAGGTTTATCCTCATTGCTGCGCAGAAGAATTATGTCCTTGATGCACCGCTAGGTGACAAACCTATTGCAGGAGCAGATGCGGACGTTATGAATGTTTGGCTAGCTCAATATGATGACTACTTGATAGTTTAGTGCACCATGCTTAATGGCTTAGAATCGGGACTTCAAAGACGTTTTGAACGTCATGGACCATATGAGATGTTCCAGGAGTTGAAGTTAATATTTCAAGAAAATACCCGAGTTGAGAGATATGAAGTCTCCAACAAGTTCTATAGCTAAAAGATGGAGGAGAATCGCTCAACTAGTGAGCATGTGCTCAGATTGTCTGGGTACTTCAATCGCTTGAATCAAGTGGGAGTTAATCTTCCAGATAAGATAGTGATTGACAGAATTCTCTAGTCACCATCACTAAGTTACTAGAACTTCGTGATGAACTATAGTATGCAAGGGATGACGAAAACGATTCCCGAGCTCTTCATGATATTGAAATCAACGAAGGTAGAAATCAAGAAAGAGCATCAAGTGTTGATGATTGACAAGACCACTAGTTTCAAGAAAAGGGCAAAGGGAAAGAAAGGGAAACTTCAAGTAGAATGGCAAACAAGTTGTCACTCCCGTGAAGAAGACCAAAGCTGGACCAAAGCCTGAAACTGAGTGCTTACACTGCAAAGGGAATGGTCACTGGAAGCGGAAATGCCCTGAATATTTGGTGGATAAGAAGGATGGCAAATTGAACAAGGGTATATTTGATATACAGGTTATTGATGTGTGCCTTACTAGTGTTTATAGTAGCCCCTGAGTATTTGATACTTGTTTGGTTACTAAGATTAGTAACTCGAAACAGGAGTTACAGAATAAACAGAGACTAGTTGAAGGGGAAGTGACGATGAGTGTTGGAAGTAGTTCCAAGATTGATATGATCATCATCACACACTCCCTATATTTTCGAGATTAGTGTTAAACCTAAATAAATGTTATTTAGTGTTTGCGTTGAGCATGAATATGATTTGATCATGTTTGTTGCGATACGGTTATTCATTTGAAGTTAAAGAATAATTGTTATTCTGTTTACATGAATAAGACCTTCGATGGTTATACACCCAATGAAAATAGTTTGTTGGATCTCAAACTTAGTGATACACATATTCATAATATTGATGCCAAAAGATGCAAAGTTAATAATGATAGTGCAACTTATTTGTGGCACTGCCGTTTGGGTCATATCGGTGTAAAGCGCATGAAGAAACTCCATAAAGATGGATTTTCGGAATCACTTGGTTATGAATCATTTGATGCTTGCGAACCGTGCCTTTTGGGCTAGATGACTAAAACTCCGTTCTCCGGAACAATGGAATCAGCTACTTACTTATTGGAAATAATACATACCGATGTATGCGATCCAATGAGTGTTGATGCTCGTGGCAAGTATCGTTATTTTCTGACCTTCACAAGATGATTTGAGCAGATATGGGTATATCTACTACATCAACCGTGTTGTGCTAACGCTTCCGCTTATGGTCTACGAGGGTACATGGACGAACACTCTCCCCTCTCGTTGCTATATCATCACCATGATCTTGCGTGTGCGTAGGAAATTTTTTGAAATTACTGCGTTCCCCAACAGGGGCTCCCCTTTATATACAGGTCGAGGCCCTGGGCTTACAACATAGTCCGGGTCGTATTATGATCCATAGCCTACTTCCTGCTTGATTTTGTTATTGCGTGGGATCTCGATTACAAGGGTGCAACTTGGATATCCTAGTACTCAAGAGCTTGTAACTTAGCCTTTCACCCTCGGGGGCTCACCATTATATACAGGTCGAGGTCCTGCACTTACAATAGAGTCCGTGTCATACTACGATCCATGCTCTAATAAATTTCCTATTTGTCTTATTTCCCAAGTAAATTAACTACGATGCCCTTCGATGAGCTGCCGGCCTACTGAATGAGTCGCCACATGGGCCATGAAGTCTTGGTCACCATAGCCCATATCAAGTCTCTCGTCAAGCCGCCACTGGATAACCCGGCCCTAAATGGGCGGGTCATACCGTGGGGTTATATCCCCAACATTAGCCCCCAGATTGACTTGGATTCATCCATGTTAATCTTTAGACTGATAAGAAATCCAGGTCATCTTCCCTTTACGAATCTGCATTGTGGCCGGGTCATACGTTCCGGCTTATGACACTTCCACACTTGACATTTTCTATTTCTTGGAAACATGATGTCATCTTCTAGAATTTCAGGAGCTCAAGTGTGACATCACAACAAATCTTTTGTGTATATATGTTAGGCCCAAATATCGAGGCGTCCCTTACTCGAAAAGTTACTGTGCCTCCTCTATTTTCATGCCTACCTTTTCCCTTCTCTTTATCTTATAAATACGATCGTAGGGGTTCAACTTTCACCTTTTACCTCTTCGCTCCCGCACTTCTCCTTCTTCTTCCTTGAGCCTGAGCTCCTTCACGTCCGGAACACCATCGTGCCGTCTCAAGCTCGTCGGCTACTTCAACCTCTACGCCATCTGGATCATCGCCGGAACCTTCAGGAACACTTCAAACGGACTACTCCGCATCCAGGTATGCCCAAACCCATACTTTTTACAGCACCTTTATTTCCTCTTTTAGTTTGTCGGCATTCATCGATGCTCGTGGTGTTCATCAATTTATAGACATTTTCCGCCACTAGATCTAAACTTGATTAACCTCTTCATAGTAAATCTCCATTTATAGTCGTGGCACCATTTTTTCATCAGAAACTTACTCCTTTGTCAACTCCTGTCAATAGACTAGCTAGTACCCCCACTGCACGCCTTTAGGTTTAGTGAATATTTTACTTTTTGAACCAATTTGTAGATCCGTAGTGGCAATCGCTTCAGAAGACACTTGTTTCTATCAACACTTAGCCGAAAACCAAAGAGGTCTTTAAGTAGGATGAGTCGCCCTATGCTTTATCGGCTCATTATTACATCTTGGAACTCGCCTAGTTTTGATAGTCATAGTTGTCCCTTATTTGTCCGGTTCAATATTTTGAATACCTTGGCAACTTGTTAATGATAGAGCAAACATGTTGGCTCGCCCCAAAAATTGTAGTAACCTCGTTATTTTGCCAACTCATCTTATAAACCCACTGGTGACTTATCGCTCCAAAAAATGACCCGCCATTCATATCTTGCCCGCAGTTTTAATCCTTTGGGCAACTCATCATGGCCAAGACTGACAAGGCTAAGACCGATAAGGCCTGTAACTGTGTCTGATCTCAAGTCTCAACCCTGGTACTTGATGACCTCATGGGGCAAGGTCTTCTTCAGGCTCAAGCATTAGTTGGCTGGCGGGCGCCTAATAAAGAGAGCACCCCCCCCCCCCAACCTGACAAAGGAGAAGTCATTGTGTTCACAGACCATCTTCATAGGGGCTTCTCACCACCCGGGTCAAAATTCTTCTGGGATTTCCTTAGTTTCTTCAAACTCCATCCTCAAGATATTGGTCCCAACTCTATGACCAATTTGTGCCAATTCCAAGTCTTCTGCGGGGTTTATCTTCAAACAGAGGGAACTATCCCTATCTTCAGGGAGTTTTTCTATATCAACCACCAGACCGAGTTTGCGTACGGTCCTAGCATAGAGCTTGGTGGGGTTTCCATTCGGAGGCGGAAGAACTGACCCTTTCCAGAAGCTAAACTGCCAAGTCATCCAAAAGGATGGAATAGAACCTGGTTCTACTGTAAGAATACTACTCCTACCGGTGAAAATCCATTGTCGGTTTACAGACTTGAGCGACTTAACGCAGCCGAAGCTTTTCCTGGTTGGCCTTCTAAGGATGAGCGACAAGAAGTCACCCATATATACTCTCAATTGAGGGCCTTGTCAGCAAACATCCTCACTAGGATCGATCTGACCATGTGTTAGATCAGCTGGAGAGTTCAATAATTAAGTCGGAGGGGCGACTTAATGTGTATATACCGGCGACTTAGCCGACGTACAACGTTTCAGCCAAGTTGACTTATCAGCTAATGACATAAACAAGGCCATGAAGAAACTGCTAGGAGAACCCCCAAAGATGCATGCAACAAGACGAGGCTTGCTCCTTTCTATATTAAAAATCCAGCACCTCTAGAAGTATGCTTCTATTCATTTATCTTGCTTATTAATCTTTGCTTGACCTAGGCTCACTTCTTAATATATCAAAACATGCAGGTTCACTCCCCGTTTTGGAAAATGAAAAAGGCCCGCAAGCTTGCTCCGGTGCCAACTGAGCAAGTGAATGTACCAATCAACAACGACGAGCCGGCTACTGGGAATGAGTCGGAGGTGGAGCTTGACTCACTTGGTTGTTTATTTATGCAACTCACTGATGCCCCTTCTTCTCAGGATCACACGAAAATAGTCGAGCCAGCCCTGCTGAGGTAATTTCTATCCCAACTAGCTCGGATATTTTTATCCCGAAGAAAACGAGACGAGTCATCATAAAGGTTCCCTTTTCGCATCCAGACGCTCACCTAGATCCCAAATTTCTTTTGAAGAAAACGCAACAAGTAGGTACCTCCAAACACAAGCTCCAAAGTGATTCTGGTGAGTGATTGACGGGCTTGTCAGATGAACCAGTCGCCCACAGGCGACGAAATTAGGTGCTTCATAGCCCAACTCTGTCTCTTCCACGAGCCGGCCTTATTAGACAAACCCTTAACTCTTCTGATTCGAATTATCAGGAGTCACCACCGTCATCTGGAGGTTCATCCATCTCATAGCTCCCCCCATAGGTCATTAAACCTAGGTAAGTACTTAGTATTTTATGCTTCATCATAACAATTGCTTTGTTATCTTGAACATTCATATGATTGCAGGGCGAAAGCCATTAAGAAAAGGAAAGTTGGAGAGTCATCTTCTTCTGCAGCCATCCCTGAGTCTCAAAACCCGCCTTCTGCCACTCAAAGGCGACTGAAGATGGATGTAATGACCAATGATGAGGTCACCATTACTGGGGAGGCACACAAAGCTTCGGATACGTTGAACGTGCTGGCCAAGTTCATGACCAAAGATGATCCGGCCGTGTCTAGAAGGGGAAGGCAAAACTAGAGTTGCCAAAGTTTGAGGATCTTAGCGTGGACGAGCTTCATCAAGGTACCTGACCCGGCTATCTACAAGCCGGGATATGGAGGCGAGCATGGTAAACATGTTAAAAAGAAAATATGAGGTACGAAATATTTCTTCTGCTCAATATTGTATTCATAACCCCCCAAGTCTTAGACATAGGAAAGGATGAGTATGTGAGACTTGCATATAATGTTGACAAGCCTACGGTAGCCCCCAAGGGCCGGGTAGTTATGAAAATAACAACTCGGTTCGTGAAAATATATCCTCTTGTAGATTGAGCAGTGACATGTAGCCCCCAAGGGCCGGCACATATCTTTGAGAGGGTCGGGTCTTCTAAAAATGTGTTGACAACTAAAAGATTTGAAGAACACCGTGTAGCCCCCAAGGGCCGGCTCATCTCCATGAGATGAGCCGGGTCTTGTCTTTGTATGCTGTCTTGAAAAATGCCATACATTAGCCCCCAAGTACCATGTATGTTGCTGACAACTGCTTGGGACTTGAAATGTAGAATAAGTGTTTGCCTCTTGCAGCTCTTAAGTACTGGGTCGTGCGATTATGCCGGCTCGAAATTCCAAAAAATTTAAGATTGAGCATGTGTTTTTTGTATGTCAGGATATGGTCAATGAGGCTGAATCAAAAGCCGCCAGTTTTCAAGAACAATGGAAATCAGAGAAGAAATTGCGTCAAAAGGCAGAATCATCCTCTTCTACACTACAGAAATTTTGGTTGATTGCCTCTGAACAATTGGGCTCTTTGAAGGCCTCATACAAGGAGGAAAGAACAGCATTGTTAAAAAATGTCGAGGAAGTTGAGGGACGGCTTGAGCCGGTCACAGAAGAGTTGAATGTGTTGAAACGCCACATCACCAATATGATTGTGGCTATCTTTGGTAAGTAGAATTGTCTTGATAAGTGAATGCTTGACTTATTCATCTGGCGACTTACTCACCTGCATCTTTTTTGCAGGAAAGGAGATGGCAGAGGTATCCAACTGCCTCTAGTAAAATTGAAGGCAATATATACTTGTGTGGAGTAGTTGTACACTGGCGGCATGTACGCCATCATGGCAGTGAAAGACGCTGACTCATACTCCAAGAGGATCAAAGACATGCTCAAGGACTTGTCGACCATCCCTCAACAGATTGAAGAGAAGGTCAAATCTGCGGCTCGTTCCGGGACTGACATGGTGCTTGCGCGCGCAAAAGCCTTCCTGCCTGAGATGGATCCGTGCGAGATGGTAGGCGGCTTTCCTTAGAAAAAACTTAATGGGAGCGACTTTACACAAGACGACTTTGCACGATGTGTGAGCACGTGGGCGGCGGCGACTCAAATGGTTGATGAACTTGACCTGGCCAAGTACCAACCTGGATATGATGAAGATAACAAGCTGAAAGTTCTAGTTATTGACTAGAGGGGGTGAATAGGCGATTTTTATGAAAGTCTTTAAAACACGAGGGCTTTGAAGACAAACAGGTAATACTGAACCTATATTATATACAGAGGAATGTAAACTACACTAGGAAAGTAACAGTCAAGCAAGTAGTTCAGTGAAAGCACGAAGACTAACAGCAGCTAGGTAGACAGGATCAGAATGGAAGATAGTATGAAGCCAAACAGATATAAGTCTTCACTCAGTGAAGTCAAATGGATCAGGCAGGCAAGCAAAGACTTCACGAAGACAAACTGAAAAGTAAGGAGTGTAGGGGATAGAACCGGTTTCTTGGTGAAGACAAGGATTTGGTAGACCAGTTCCAGTTGTTGTGACAACTGTACGTCTGGTTAGGGAGGCTGAGATTGAACTCAGAAGACTGTGTCTTCACCTAATTCCCTTAGAGCTAAGAACACTTAGTCCTCGCCCTATCACTCAGGTAAGTCTTCAAGGTAGACTTCCAAACTTTCACAGACCTCGTTCACGGTCAATCCACAATGACTCTCGGATCCTCAGAACGCGATGCCTAACCGGCTGGAGGATGCACAGTCCTCAAGTGTAACAAGTCTTCAGATCACGCAGACAGAAAGACTTCAGTGATGCATAACACTCTTTGGCTTTGGGTGCTTTGGGCTTTGTCCTCGCAAGGATCTCTCTCTCTCTAATGCTTCGGAGATGGGTTGCTCTCAAACGACAAAAGCCGTGCACTAACTCTGAGCAACCACCAATTTATGGTGTAGGGGGTGGGCTATTTATAGCCAGGAGGCAACCCGACCTGATATTTCCGAAGTGACCCTAGGTCACTAAGGAACTGACACGTGTCCAACGGTCGGATTTCAAACACACGCGGCATCTTGGCTTGGGCTACAAGCAAAGCTGACTCATCCAGCTCTGGATAAGATTTGCTCTCACTGTCTTCGCTCGAAGACATAGGATTTGGTTGAGCATCACATCAGTCACTTTGATTTTGTTCACTTGGACCCCACTTAACAGTACGGTGGTTCCTATGACTCAATGAAGAAGAAAAGGAAACTACGAAACAACTATGTCTTCGCACTCCATAGTCTTCAAGTGAATGTCTTCACACATCATTATCTTCACCGTGAATGTCTTCACGAACCACCATTGTCTTCAATGTCTTCACACATTTTTAGGGGTCCTCTCTGGTAGATAAACCGAATTAATGAGGGACTACTACCTGTGTTATCCTGCAATTCTCACAAACACATTAGTCCCTCAACCACGTTTGTTGTCAATACTCCAAAACCAACTAGGGGTGGCACTAGATGCACTTACAATCTCCCCCTTTTTGGTGATTGATGACAAACTAGTTGAAGTTTTCAATGGGGATAAAAGTATGTGAAAGTTCAGGTACATGGGCATTGTCTTCATAGATTAAAAGAGGCTCCCCCTAAAGATGTGCATATAAGTAGTTTGCCTTTGAATGCGAATGCACATGGCAGGTTTTGCTTTGTGGGGACCTACTTCAATCATGAAGACAATTCATCATGCATATATGAAAGTAATGAAGATAATGATATGCATAATGAGAAATGAACATCTGCAGAATGACTTCATGTGGAATTTATCATCGCATCACAAAGTAGCAGCAAGAGTAGAGGACGACCATCAAGTTTAAGTATTACAACTCAAGAGCCAAATAGTTTCGAAACGAGAGTTGTAAACACTTAGCAAAAATAAGACAACCACCCCATATGGACCCTCTTGAAGACTACCAACCTCATATGCTTCTCCCCCATTTGTCAGTAAGGACCAAAAGGGTTTGAAGACATAGAGTATCTACTCGTTCCCAGGTGGAGAAGATGTTGGAGCAGCAGGGTCGACGTTGGAGTTGGGCGGTGTAGACGGGCCTGGTGCAGAATCTTGATGCAGTGAAGCCAATGTTGGTGAGGTGGCGTCGTCTTCTTCATCAAGAACTCTCGCAACAACAGTTGCAGCCGAATATGAATACTCAGAATCTTCAATGGAAGGTGTTGGATGCCAATTTGCAGATTGCGGTGGCCTGGAGTCAAACTTGAATTTCTCTGTGAATCCATCTCCGCGAAGATCATCTTCAGAGCAAAGCAGTGTGAGGCTCTTCCAGGACCACTGACAGGCTTCATGCGCGACGAAGGAATTCTTGGTGGCCAAGTTGCGAATGCGATTAACATCCACCAGAAGACTCTGCATTTGGCGCTTCAGCCATTCATGATGCCTATCCTACTTTTGATTTAGAGATACCAGAAACTCATGGTCGTTGAGTACACGGGGATGCTTCTGAGGCCTTTGAGCAATTGTGCTGGCAGTGGCTTCAGTATTGGCAGGATGTGGCAAATGCAAGTTGCCAGCCAGAGGATAAGCAGGAGTAGCAAAATTTGGCACATGAAGGCCTTCAATTGGCTGACTAAAGCTTTGATATTCAGCACTTTGCAAGTGGAGTGGCTTCTTTGCTGGATCGGTGTAGATGGCTTCATAAGACATGTCAACTTCAGGCAAGAGTACGACATGATTGCGTGCTGAAGGTTGATAGTTCATAGTGGAATGAAGCTTGATCAAGCGCATGACCCCGGGGCATAAAACTTCAGTCCAAAGAGATCAATGTCAGAAGAAGCAAGCTATCGGATGAAGAAGTCTTGGGTATTGAATTTGATGCCATTGATGATATAGAAGACCAAAGTCTTCATGGCGCCTTCGAGTTTGGCTTCAAAAGAGTTTCTTTTGATAGGCCATAGAGTATGCCTCGGAATATGATATACTGTGTGGGGCAAGTACTCAAGGTCCTGGACAAAGAACTCCTTGGGGTATTCGGCATCATGGGGCAAGGGCTTCATCATGCTCAGCATCTGGCTCATGTTGGGCTCTGGCTTCTGAAAGATGCTCTACAGTTCATTTTGAAGAAGCTGACAACCTGGTTCATACAACTCACTAGGAGTGGGCAGGGAAGTAAGCTCAATGATGTCGTGAGCTTTGGCTTCATGATGGACGTCACCTGTCATCCACTCAAGGATCCAAGTCTTCGGATCCCTGTTATAGCCTCGAATGTGCAAAGTGGCATAAAAGAGCAGCAGAAGCTCTTTGTTCCAGTGCTCTTTATCAGTCACAAATGGCAGTAGCCCGACGTCTCTGAAGCAGTCAAGGGCCTCTTCAAGGCAAGGCAGCCCAACAATAGCATCACAATCCAGACGCTTATGAGGAAAAATCTAGTCTTGGTTGTATATGATGTATGAGTAATAGCTTCATTGCTGACGGCTTCAAAACCTGTCAGAGGAGATCTTGGGCTTCCTGTATGGGTTATTGGTGCTGTCAAAAAAATGTGTTGTGCTCTCTGAAGCTGAGCACACTGAACGAGCCTTGGGTTGTTGCAGCACTTGGAAGCCTTGGCAGTCTTGGCTTTGGCTTTAGAGTTTGAGGCCTTTGCTCCACATGATAATCGTACTGAGGGCCTGGAATAGTGGGTAGTACCATAATGGGCCATCTGACAGTCACCAACTCACCATGATTGTAAGCTTGTTCCATAGTGTGTGGCACTGGTGGAGGAACATTTACGTCGAATGAGATTGGCTGCACAATATCTTTAGTTGCAGTATTGACTTCAGGCTCCACATTGTCTTCAGCCATGACTATATCATTCGCTTCAATGTTGTTGGTGGCGGCAGCCACATTGGTTTCAACCTCCATGGCTTCAATCACTGGAGGGTCGGGCACAATCACTTCTTCTTCTGTCACAAAAGTTTCACTGGCAGGGGGAATGACTTCTTGATCATCTGCTTTGTCTTCATCGGCTGATGCAGCCGAAATGTCTTCAACATCCTTTGCTTCAGACTCATGAGCGGTCTCAGAAGGGATGGCGTCAAGGAACACTTGACGTGTGATGTCTGCTAGAACTATGTCGGTATTTCCCCAAAGAGGAAGGGATGATGCAGTATAGCGATGGTAGGTATTTCCCTCACTGATGAGACCAAGGTTATCGAACCAGTAGGAGAACCTCGTCACACCACGTAAACAACACCTGCACACAAATAACAAATACTCGCAACCCGACGTGTTAAAGGGGTTGTCAATCCCTTCCGGGTACGGCGCCTCAAGATAGGCAAATAACGTGAGATAAAAGTGGTAGATAGGATAAATAGATCGCGAAACAAATAAATCGCAGCAAGGTATTTTTGTATTTTTGGTTTAATAGATCTGAAAATAAATGCAAAGGAAAATAGATCACAAAGGCAAATATGATGAAAAGAGACCCAGTGGTCGTAGGTTTCACTAGTGGCTTCTCTCGAGAAAAATAGCAAATGGTGGGAAAACAATTATTGTTGGGAAATTGATAGAACTTCAAATAATCATGACGATATCTAGGCAATGATCATTATATAGGCATCACATCCAAGATGAGTAGACTGACTCTTGCCTGCATCTACTACTATTACTCCACACATCGATCACTATCCAGCAAGCATCTAGTGTATTAAGTTCATGGAAAAACGGAGTAATGCAATAAGAACGATGACATGATGTAGACGAGTTCTATTTATGTAGAAATAGACCCCATCTTGTTGTCCTTAATAGCAATGATACATACATGTCGTTTCCCCTTCTGTCACTGGGATCAAGCACCGTAAGATCGAACCCATCACAAATCACCTCTTCCCATTGCAAGATAAATAGATCAAGTTGGCCAAACAAAACCCAAATATCAGAGAAGAAATACGAGGCTATAAGCAATCATGCATATAAGAGATCAAAGAAGACTCAAATAACTTTCATGGATAAAAACATAGATCTGATCATAAACTCAAAGTTCATCGGATCCCAACAAACACACCGCAAAAAGGCTTACATCATATGGGTCTCCAAGAGACCATTGTATTGATATTCAAGAGAGAGAGAGAGAGAGAGAGAGAGATGAAGCCATCTAGCTACTAACTACAGACCCGTAGGTCTACAAAGAACTACTCACGCATCATCGGAGAGGCACCAATGGAAGTGGTGAACCCCTCCATGATGGTGTCTAGATTGGATCTGGTGGTTCGGGACTTTGCGGCGGCTGGAATTGATTTTTGTCGGCTCCCCTAGGGTTTCTGGAATATTGGGGTATTTATATAGCAAAGAGGCGGTTCAGGGGGCACCCGAGGTGGGCACAACCCACCTGGGCGCGCCTGGGCCCCCAGGCGCACCCTGGTGGGTGTTGCCCCCCTCAAGGTACCCCGCAAGTGCAGCCCTGGCCCACTGGATGTCTTCTGGCCCAAAAAAATTCTCAAAAAGTTTCGCTGTGTTTGGACTCCGTTTGGTATGTATTTCCTGCGATGTAAAAAACATGCAGAAAACAGCAACTGGCACTGGGCACTATGTTAATAGGTTAGTACCAAAAATGATATCAAATGACTATAAAATGATTGTAAAACATCCAAGAATGATAATATAACAGCATGGAATAATCAAAAATTATAGATATGTTGGAGACGTATCAGCATCCCCAAGCTTAATTCATGCTCGCCCTCGAGTAGGTAAATGACAAAAATAGAATTTTTGATGTGGAATGCTGTCTAACATGTTCATCACATTTCTTTTCTTTATAGCATGGACATATGGACTTTTATTTGATTCAAAGCAATAGTCTAGTTTTGACATGAAGACTTTAATACTCAAGCATACCAACAAGTGACCATGTCTTTCAAAATATCAACACTAAAGCAAGTTATCCTTAGCCCATTATGCTCAATCATTGATCCATTCATGAAACACACTCTAATATTAGCTATACCCAATGCTCGAACATGATCATAGTGCCCCTTAGTTGGTGCTTAATAAGAGAAGATGGAGACTCAAATTCAAAATAAAATTGCATAAGTAAAAGAAAGGCCCTTCGCGGAGGGAAGTAGGGATTTGTAGAGGTGCCAGAGCTCAAAGCTTAAATTGAGGGATAAAAACATTTTTGAGAGGCATACTTTTCCCACCAACGAAAACAACTTAGAGATCCCAACCCTTTCCATCCTAGATACATCATAGGTGGTTCCCAAACAGAAAATAAAGTTTATTTATTTTTCCACCATCACTTTCAGTTTCCATCGCTAGCTGAATCCATGGTTGGCCTCCATACCAACACTTTCCAAGGAATTTATTATTTGACAACATAAAGTAAATTCATTTTTCATGTCGGGATGGGCATCCCTAATCCTTTGTCGTACTCTCGTGCAATGACAAGTGAATAAACACTTATCGTGAGAATAACACATCTAGCATGGAAAATATTGGTCACCTTTCACCGCCTCGCGAGCGGTAGAGCACACAAAAGAGAAATTTATTTTGAAAATTAGAGATGGCACATACAAATTTGCTTAGAGCGGCATGGAAATATCGCATATAGGTAGGTATATTGGACTCATAAGGCAAAACTGGTTTAAAGGGTTTTGGATGCACAAGTAGTGATCATACTTAGTGCAAAATGAAGGCTAGCAAAAAGATTGAGAAGCGACCAACCAAAAAGCGAAAAATCTCATACCCAAGCATTAAGAATAAGTAACACTGAATAATGCACCACAAGTAGGATATAAATTTCATTGCATAACTATTGACTTTCGTGCTTGCATAGGGAATCACAAACCTTAACATCAATATTCTTACTAAAGCACAATTACTCTTCAACATGACTCACATATCATATCGTCATATCTCAAAACCATTACTAAGAATCAAGCTTATTTTGTCCAATGATCTTCATGAATTTTTTTATTATATCCTCCTTGGATATCTATAACTTTGGGACTATTTTCATATGTTGCTTTTGATAAGCTCAAACAAATATAAGTGAAGAACATGAGCATAATTTTTTCTTTCTCTCAAAATAATCTAAGTGAAGCAAGAGAGAATTTCTTCACAAATAACAAAGCGCACCATTTTCAAAAAGATATAAGTGAAGCACTAGAGCAAATCCATGGCTCTAAAAATTTAAGTGAGCATAGGAGCAAGCATAGCATAATTTTTGGCTCTCTCAAAAAGGTGTGTCCAGCAAGGATTCAAGACTAAGAACACAAAGCAAAACAAGCATTGACTCATACTCCCCCCGTCCGAAAATACTTGTCATCAAAATGAATAAAAAGTGATGTATCTAGAACTAAAATACGTCAAGATACATCCCTTTTTGTTCATTTTGATGACAAGTATTTCCAGACGGAGGAAGTATCATACAAGACGCTCCAAGCAAAACTCATAATATGTGCCTTTTTGTTCATTTTGATGACAAGTATTTCCAGATGGAGGAAGTATCATACAAGACGCTCCAAGCAAAACTCATAATATGTGACGAATAAAAATATAGCTTCATGTAAAATACTGATGGTTGTTAGAAGAAAGCGAGGATGCCACTCGGGGGCATCCCCAAGCTTAGTTTATTGCTACTTCTTTGAATATTATCTTAAGCTTAGTTTATTGCTACTTCTTTGAATATTATCTTGGGGTGCCTCGGGCATCCCCAAGCTTAGCCTTTGCTTACCTTATTCCTTCATCCATCGTAAGATCACCCAGAACTTGAAAACTTCAATCACACAAAACTCCAACAAAACCTTCGTGAGATCCATTAGTATAAGAAAGCAAACCACTACTATAAGTACTGTTGCAAACCTATTCTAATTTTGTTTTTGCAATATATCTATTGTATTACAACTTTTATATTGCAAAAACTCATCAAAGAAAACCATAGAATCATCAAAACAAGCACACAACGCAAAGAAAACAGAATCTGACAAAAACAGAACATTCTGTAGCAATCTGGATATTTCGAATACTTTTTTAACTCCAAAAATCTTGCGAAGTTAGAAAAACTGGGTAATTTGTGTATTAATATTTTGCAAAAAGAATCAACTCAAAATCACTTTTGTGTGATTTATTATAACTACTTTCGTGAGTGCATAAGTTTCTATTTTTCAGCAAGATCAAATCAACTTTCACCCAAATCAACCCAAAGGCCTTGCTTGGCACAAACACTAATTAAAACACAAAAAACACAATCATAACAGTAGCATAATTGTGCTAACACACAAGAGCAGAAAGCAAAAAAACAAAAATAAATTTTATTCATTGGGTTGCCTCCCAACAAGCGTTATCGTTTTACGCCCCTAGCTAGGCATAACGCGTAGGATCTAAGTGTTGTCATTCTTATCCTTGTTTTCCTTGGAGGTATTTGTGTCGGGAGGTTTTGTAAATAAGACATAAAACACATTATCCATGGAAACCTTAGCACTATCAAGTTTCTTTTTATCATAACCCCTTTGATTTCCGGCAGTGATCCAAGAATAGTGTTGATTAACATCGTTAAAAACTTATTGGATCATATCTAAAATGGGTACTTGCTTTTTAAGATTATCATCAAAGATTTGGTTATCTCCAAGCAAATATCTTAAAGCATAATCACTATTATAAATAATTTCATCAATCATGGGTTTTTCACGATTCATGCCATAAAAATCAAAGTTTTCCCTAGCTTCCTGTATTATGTAGTCAAATTCATTCATCAAAACAAGAGTGGCTAACTTTTTAGCTTTAGGATCCTTTATAACGGGTAACTCATAGAACAATCTTTGCAAGGTAGGATGAGTACCAATAAATCTAGTTTCAGAACAAGTGCCGGAATAGCTTTCGCGTAAGATTTAGTCCTTTTAAGTATAGGAATATCATCGAGACTTAATTTTCCGATACAATTGAAAAATTCTTGGATATGTTCTTTTCCCATAAAATTACCTTTCCCCAAGACAAAAGTTTGGCATCTAGATTACCCGTACGCTCCATTTTAGGAGTTAGGCCATCATCTGTTTCTGCCATACCAAAGTCACTCATGGTGACAAGTTCAAGCAAATAAAAGATCTGACGAGAAAACGGCGAACCAAAAAGAGGGCGAATAAAACGGCAAGATTTTGTGAAGTGGGGGAGAGGAAAACGAGAGGCAAATGGAAAATAATGTAAATTGCAAGGAGATGAGATTTTTTATTAGGAACCTGGTTGATGTTGAAGATCTTCCCCGGCAACGGCGCCAGAAAGCACATTGACGTGGAGACTATCTTGACGTGATGTTCCCCAGCAACGGCGCCAGAAATTCATTTTGATGTCTGCAAGAACTACGTTGGTATTTCCCCAAAGAGGAAGGGATGATGCAGTATAGCGACAGTAGGTATTTCACTCAGTGATAAGACCAAGGTTATAGAAACAGTAGGAGAACCTCCTCACACCATGTAAACAACACCTGCACACAAATAACAAATACTCGCAACCTGACGTGTTAAAGGGGTTGTCGATCCCTTTCGGGTACGGCGCCTCAAGATAGGCAAATAACGTGAGATAAAAGTGGTAGATAGGATAAATAGCTCACGGAACAAATAAATTGCAGCAAGGTATTTTTGTATTTTTGGTTTAATATATCTGAAAATAAATACAAAGGAAAATAAATCGCAAAGGCAAATATGATGAAAAGAGACTCGGGCGCCGTAGGTTTCACTAGTGGCTTCTCTCGAGAAAAATAGCAAATGGTGAGAAAACAATTACTGTTGGGCAATTGATAGAACTTCAAATAATCATGATGATATCCAGGCAATGATCATTATATAGGCAACAAGTCCAAGATTAGTAGACCGACTCCTGCCTGCATCTACTACTATTACTCCACACACCGACCGCTATCCAGCATGCATCTAGTGTATTAAGTTCATGCAAAAATGGAGTAATGCAATAAGAACGATGACATGATGTAGACGAGATCTATTTATGAAGAAATAGACCCCATCTTGTTATCCTTAATAACAACGACACATACGTGTCGTTTCCCCTTCTGTCACTGGGATCAAGCACCGTAAGATCGAACCCATCACAAAGCACCTCTTCCCATTGCAAGATAAATAGATCAAGTTGGCCAAACAAAACCCAAATATCGGAGAAGAAATATGAGGCTATAAGCAATCATGCATATAAGAGATCAAAGAAGACTCAAATAACTTTCATGGATAAAAACATAGATCTGATCATAAACTCAAAGTTCATCGGATCCCAACAAACACATCACAAAAAGGCTTACATCATATGGATCTCCAAGAGACCATTGTATTGATAATTAAGAGAGAGAGAGAGAGAGAGAGAGAGAGAGAGGAAGCCATATAGCTACTAACTATGGACCCGTAGGTCTACAAAGAACTACTCATGCATCATCAGAGAGGCACCAATGGAAGTGGTGAACCCCTCCGTAATGGTGTCTAGATTGGATCTGGTGGTTCTGGACTCTGCGGCGGCTGGAATTGATTTTCGTCAACTCTCCTAGGGTTTCTGAAATATTGGGGTATTTATAGAGCAAAGAGGCGGTTCATGGGGCACCCGAGGTGGGCACAACCCACCTGGGCGCGCCTGGGGGCCCAGGCGCGCCCTGGTGGGTGCTGCCCCCTCGGGGCACCCCCCCAGGTGCAGCCCTGCCCGCTGGATGTCTTCTGGCCCAAAAAATCCTCAAAAAGTTTTGCTGCGTTTTGACTCCGCTTGATATTGATTTCCTGCAATGTAAAAAACATGCAGAAAACAACAACTGGCACTGGGCACTATGTCAATATGTTAGTACCAAAAAATGATATCAAATGACTATAAAATGATTGTAAGACATCCAAGAATGATAATATAATAGCATGGAACAATCAAAAGTTATAGATACGTTGGAGACGTATCAATGTGGAACTGAGCTAGTTGGTTGCACATCCTCTTCTGGAATGCTTGACATGGAGGCCTATGGCCTAAGATCTTTGCGATGCCTTTTGAAGGAAGGCGGCGCCTGTGGTGAAGGGATTGTGAAATCAAAGTCTTCAGGACTTTGTTGATTTGTCTCAAGAACCGGAGTGGTGACTTGAGTTGTTGGAGTGCGCAGAATAGCTTCATCATCCAAGGGAATATCTTGAGTGATTGGCGTCATGGGACGGGGAGTCAAAGGACGGCCAATACTGATCAACACACTGCTTGTGGAGCAGCCGATGATACCACGGGATTTGGTTCAATCTGAGGAAGGACTTCATCATCTTCAACATGGTCCTCATGACCAATGTCTTCAGCTATGATGGGATCTGTAGCTGGAATTTTTTCATCTTCAGGAGCCTCTGTGGAAGCAGGCTCATGGATCACTAGATGGTGCTCGTGGTTGGCTGAGGCTGGTAGAGCAACAGATATTGGTTCGACGATCAGCGGTTCCTGGGCAGAACCACGCTCTTTGCAAGAAGACTTTGAAGCTTTAGTCTTCGGCTTCTTCTAGGAGGGAGCAGCGTCAGGGGCTTCATGGAGCTTCCTCTTTCGGGCTTCAGCCTCAGCTTGCCGAGTTTTGTTTTGCTCAGAAGCTATTGAGGCAACCTATGGCTTCGAGCCAGTCATGCTGGTAGGGAAGACTATGCTAGGTCGTTCCTGCCTTGGAGTGTAGGGTTTGGCTTCAGCAGACTTCTTGTTCTTCTTTGCAGCAAGCTTGGGTTCGATGCCAGGACGCCCAAGTGCCTTTCTCTTCTCGGCCTCATTGTGCGCTTGCACACACTTCTGTGCATAGTACTTCATGTGCTCGCGTGAGCCTTTGGCTTCTTCATGCTTCTTGTTGGACTGGTCCTTGAGGTCATGCATCATCTGCTTGAAGTTTTGCACATCAGAAATACTGAGCCTAGCCACGTGCTTCTTGAACTATGCCTTCTCATAATTGATCCTATTCTTCAGCTCAACAATTTTCTGAGCAATGGCAAGTTCGTTGGCAATGGCTCCTTGAAAAGTGACACTGATGTCCACTAGCAGCTGCAAATCATCAATGTTGATGTTCTGATTCTTGAACCATTCATCGATGAAGTTGTTGAGAATGTCAGCATCAAACAGAGGCAGGTCCTGGAAGATCTCAGCCTCTTGTTTTCTCTTGATAAACTGTTCCAGAGCATCATCTTCAAGATCTTTATCACTTGATAGATCAATGGTGTTGTCTTCACTGCGCAGAATGGCAGCAGGAGTGAGTGCTGCCCAGAAATCTTCTTGGGCTTTGGCTTCTTGGTTCTCTTGGATATGCGGGACTGATCTTCAGACAGCACACTTGATTCAGGCGGTGCATTTTGTAGTGGTTTCACAGTCGAAGCTTTTGGAGCAACAGAGGGCTTTGAAGCTTTTGACTTCTTCTTCTGCTTCGGTGGTGCAGGAGCATCCTCACAGTCTGCACCATCAGCAGATTGTTCTACTGTGGCCCTCTGAGCAGCAATGGGAGAGGAGCCCATCATAGTTATTGAAGGGGCCAATCCTATTCTCATTGGCTTCATGAGTGCCATTAGACCTTGGAGCAGACAGACCAGGGTTGAAGTTGAGTCTGAATGCCTTCTTGTTCTTGGCGGCAGACTCCTTTGCAAGCTGGAAGTTGCGCTTGAACAGATCATCATCACGACACCATCGAAGAGATGTTGGGTTGGCATTTTCTGGCTGAGGTCCTCAAACCATGCATGGATAGAAGCCCTGAGCAATAGCTTTAGGCTTCGTCTTCGGTGACAAATTCTTGTAAAGAATATCGCCCCACGGGTGCTTAATAGCATTCTTTTCTGCATACTCAGGTGTGACAAAGTTATACTTTTCTGCATACTTGAACCATTGCTCGGCCCAATATCTTCGGATCCATTGGATTCTGGTCTTGCGCTGATTGTAGTTCTCCTCAGGATCAGACTTGTAAAGTTTGTACAGATCTGGGGGCAGGTCTAGAGCAGTATTGCCATGGCTTTGTCTGCCACCTTTCCTTGCTGACTTTTCAGTAGCCATAATATTCAGACAGAGAGGCTTCAAAATAGTGAAAGGCCTTCGATGACTAGTCAGACAAGAACTGGCTTCAGGAGTTCTGCAAACAAATGCAGACTATGAGAACCAAGGGATTCCTCCACGGACATGTACCTGTGACAGCATTAGAGATGCGAGGGCAGGGGAAGAGGTCATATGCATTTTAAGAAGATTTTGAAGATAAATCAGTATGAAGACATTGACCTCATAGTGCGAAGACATTCACTTATTTGAAGTGAGTTGGTTCCAGATTTGTACGAATCCATGAATAAGTACAAGTGAGGAATCTAACTAGTTGTGAAGCATAAGTGAATATACTTTGCAAGATATGAGATTCAGAAACAAAAAGATCTAGCTTTAGAAGTGCAAAAACCACTTTTGGGTGAAGTGGACGGATTTGACAGATCAAAAAAGTAGTAAAAAGGCATTTTTTAGTTACCACTTGAAGAACTGCTAGACGGGGCAGAACGGATGCCGAGCAGTCCAATCTCTTGTGCCATAACTTGGCGACGGAATACACCTACGGCGGCGGCAGAGAAGACGAGGTCCGCGGGCGGCGTGAGGACGACATCGAAGAGGTCGCGGAAACTAAGCGCTTTGTCTCCGGCATTGACTCAAGCTAGCGGTGGCGCTAGGGTTCGAGCGAGATGGTGAGGTGGAAGAGGAGATAATGACCTCGCGGGTGTGTATTTATATGGAGGAGGGTGGCGCAGCGCAATTACGCAGGTGCCCCTGGTAGTTCACATCTAGTGGACACATGGCATGCATGCAACTTATCTGAGTTGAGCCATGTTCCCATGCATGCCTAGATTGTGGGGTGGTTGTTTCAGCTTCTCCGAATTTCAGACAAAAAGATAGGTCATTAAAATTAGTTTTAAATGTGTGTCTCTGTATCTTCAGCTTACAAGGACACAGTGAAGACATTCGACACGTGTCAACAGAATGCATATGACTAGACAGAGAGAATTTGAGGGAGTGGCATAGATGGGGTCAGGGTTCGATCACATTCACTTAGGTCAGAAGAATAGCAACTAGAACACATAGCTATACACTGGTACGCGTCGGTGCTATACAAACGGTTTTTAACCCCTTTCCGCGACGACATTTGGAACCGTCATCAAGTGAGTGTGGGCGATAGGGGGTTCCTTCCCACATGACCCAGAAACCGTCGGGGATAGGCCCTCCTGGCACACAGGCTGGGGCAAAATGAGCTCATGTGCGATCGAGCAAGGCATCGAAACCCAATTGTTTCCGTTCGTATGTACATCCCACGGGGTGAATCCCAGAAAAATATTTTCGTTCGTATGTATATCACACACAGTCAATCCAAGGAGTACGTTTCAGTTCTTATGTACATCCCACACAGTCAATCCAGGGAAAATGTTTCCGTTTGTATGTACTTCCCACACAGTCAATCCAGGAAAAACGTTTCAGTTCATATGTACATCCCACAGAGTCAATCCAGGGAAAACGTTTCCGTTCGTATGTACATCCCAAACGATTAGGCCGCTAAAGTCGTGTGATAAAGGTGGACATCAACATTTAATCTACCGATACGTTTGTGATAGGTATGTTATCGCACACGGTTCAATAATGTAAAATGTGTGTGGTGCCTCTACTAATGCCAACGTGTACATTTTCGTAACTGTGTGCGATTGGTATTCCTATCACACACGCACACTGGTTTGAAACATTTGCCATATTACCATGAATTGCACACGCATATGACACGAAACCGTGTGTGCGTCCGACGGGCATCGCAAACGTTTCACGTCAAAGAACCGTCTATTTTCTTTTTTCATCGCACACGCTGTTTTCTTTCTAACCGTGTGCACATTATTTTATTCGCTCATGTACAATTTTTTTGGCTGTAATTTATTATTCGAATTGGAAATTTTCAAATATGAACGTGCAATTCAAATTCTCAGCACAATGGTTCAACAACGAATCCATAAATAAAACTGTCAGTACAATATGTTCAGTAATTACAAGATTAGACATAAATTAACTATGATGAACCATAATATTTACAGGCGGTAAAGGTGAAGAGACAAGTGTAAATCATTTGGATTGTCGATGTTGTTGAAGAAGCGGAATGCCCATAATGTGCCTTCCTGCATGCCATAGGCACAAACAACTTTTGTCCAACCCCTTGTGACGATTGCCTGCTCATGTTTCACCGCCATCAGGAAGACTTATAGAGCATTATCAGGGTAGCATGAATTATATACTTTAACCTTAGTTGCCTCCACTCCGGTCATGTAGTTTGCAAGGTAATCATCAGTAAATAGGTTCGGAAACCACTGAAAAGAGAAAAATATCAGATCATGAGGTCTAATAGAGTAACTTGTTGTGAGCAGGGGGAAAAGGCAACAGATTACTTACCATCCTAAAGTTCACTGATGTCTTGGACAAAGTGTAAATAAAGAGCTTAATTCCCATCACCTGTTTCTTTCGCCTAAGAATCTTTGTTAGTTTCCTCACTTGACGCTTGTTCATGAATATCTCATTGCCCCATACGCAAAAGGGATCGAATCATGGATCAGTACCGCTCATATACGTACCTAAAAGCAACCAGTAAATGTGAGAAGCTAAGTGAGATTGCACAAATGATGTTCCTAAGTACAAGTATTTTTAGAGATTTCAATATGAACTACATACGGATGTATATAGAATTATAGTTATAGTTTAAATTAGAATCTAGATTCACTCATTTTGCTCCTTATGTTGTCTATATTGGAATCTCTAAAAATACTTAAATTTAGGAATAGATGGTGTATAAGAGATGGGATGCAGCTAACCTTGACGGCAAACAACAACATCGCCCATTGTAGCCCTGTGCAAGTACATGGAAAGCTAATGTTAACTACAACAGGGTTAACATCCACCAAAAATAGCAAATGGTAATAAAACGGCTGCATCTGTAGTGATATCTTCAGTGCGAAAGAGTAGCGCGGTAGCAAAGGGATGGATTAAAAAATGGATACAACTGTTAATTGCAACAGGCTTAACAGCATCATAATTCATGTTTTGTAAGTTTGTAGCCATTGAAATACAATTGTTTAAAAATGGATACAACTGTTAATTGCAACAGGCTTAATGGCCATTGAAACCGGTACTGATAAAAATGCAATTGGCAGAGTTAAACATCACAAGGCAGCTACTGCCAGAGCATATAATGACCCAGTTGTCTATAAAAAGGTAGGGAGAATAGCTAAAACGTGTTAGGCATGTTTAGTACAAGATGCTTAAGACATCGACCATACAAAACATAGCGATAACAACTGGTATTGGTAATATTGAACTGGTGAGTTCATACTTGGTAAGTCCTGAGAGGTAGTTGCTGCGGCACTTCATCTTGGCCAGAGCCCGCCAAAAGTCAACGGCGGTGGAGGCGAGCTCTTCCTCTGGGTCGAAGCGTGGATCAGTGCCCTCGACATGTGTACCTACAAGAAGCAAGTAAATGTTAGAAGTCAAACTGCAATTGCACAAATGATGTAAAATACTGTAAGACATGGGATGCAGCTAACCTCGACGGCAAACAACAGCCTCGCCCGTTATGGCCCTGCGTAAGTACATGGATAGGCATGTTAAGTACAACAGGGTTAGCATCCACAAAAAATAGCAAATGGGCAGCATATCTAGTATATCTTCATTGCGGAGAGTAGCATGGTAGCAAGGTTTGTTGCTGGTATTGGTGAAATTGAACTGAACAGTTAATACTTGAACATCACACAGTGTGCAGTACTGAAATAAACAAGGCACGAACATGCTTAATACATCAACCGTACAAAACATAGCCATTGCAAGTGGTATTGGTAAGATTTAGCTGGTCAGGTCATACTTGTTAAGTCCTGGGGGTAGTTGTCGGGGCACTTCTTCTGGGCCAGAGCCTGCACCATGTCGGCAGCGGCGGAGGCTAGGTGTTCCTCCGGGTCAACACGCACAGCGGCCATCGCGCCATGGACCGCCATCAGCTCCTCGACCTCCACGTGATATGTGGTTGGGCTTGCACATCGATGCTTTGGAGGTAGGGACAGTGAGGATTTGGAGGCATGAGGATGTTTCGCATGTGCCATTTAAGCAATTAGGCCGGGGCCGTGATAGAGATCGATGGGTTACCTGACTAGATCTGAATAGAACATAGATGTGGTTGAAGATGTGGTTGCGGTGGCGGCGGTTTGAGCTGTCGATAAGGGGAGGCGCGGGGGGGGGGGGGGAGGGGGAAAGTGGGGGGAGATACTGAGGAAATTTGATGGGTGGGGATGTGGTTGGAGGAATAAATTCTGAAATCACGCGCCTAATGAAAATTTCGCTGCGAAACTTGAAACTTGGGCGGGGGAAACACACAACGGAGACGAAGCGCGTAAAATACTCGTGTGTGAGAAAACAGAAAATTGGCAGTTCCCGTCTCCAAAAAATGTACATGTGTATTCGATTTTTTTCGGTCAATGGTACACTTGGTTTATTAGGAACCATCGCACAGGTAACAGACTTATGGATCATTATCGCAAAAAAACGCACATGGGTACGGCATAAAAACCATGTGTTTTGTGATCTTCTAATGATTAACGCAAAAAAACGCACACTGTCACACATGCTAATCAACGCTCAAAGCCCTCAAAGGATGCTCTTATCGACATTGTATGTTAATACTACAAACTTAAAGTACTACTGGTAATTTTCCCTAATACTACAAACTTAAACTACTTCTCACATGTTGCCATTGGGGCATGCTGGCCAGACGCCGGTGTTCTCCTTCCAGGCCTTGTAGGCGGCAGCCAACCGTGCTTCGATCTCCGCCAAGCTCTCCTCACCACGGCGTGCGGCCTCTTCTTTCTTGTGGCAGTGGGACTCTCTTTTCTTGACTGCTTTCTGCCTTTTCCGATCCTCCTATGCGGCTTTGGCCACCTCTAGATCCACCGCCCATTTCGCCATGGCAGCCTCAAGGTCCGCCACGTAATTGTGTGGCCGCCAGCGATGATGAACTCGGCGCGGCGAGATGCCATCGCTTCTTTACCATGTGTGCGGTCGCGGCGCGGTGGGATGCCATCGCTTCCTTACCAGTTAATGTGTGCCGCGGTGCCATGAACGATGCTTGGAGAGAGCTCTGGGATGGAGGGGTCGGGCAGCCGTATAGTGTGGTGGTTTTTAAGATCTCAGCGACAAATGACAAAGGAAATTTGGCTTCCCTTACAATTTTGCTCGTTCATTATCGCACACGGTTCATCTTGGTCGCTTCCGGAAACAGCATGCACTAAGGCCCCAGCCACGCGGATCATGCGTGTGCACCATATGCTGCGCCGCGATCGAACGGCAATCCACGTCCCTCACATCACATCCATGCAGTTGTAGCTGGATTGGATTTATATGCGCCAAATGCCTAGAAAATGCACATAATCCCTTAAATATAGTAAATGAGCCCGGAAAAATGCTAAAATTTGAACACGATGATTTGCAGGGTGTATGTTCTTCGTAGAAAAAAACTCCAGGTTAAAGAACAAAGAAAATTTGGATTCCCCTTCAATTTTGGTGATTTCCCTCTCGAAAGCATGGAACTTCCCCGGTGATGGTTTGATTTATGAAGGGCGTGCATGACGACATAAGCCAAACCTTCTCAAATTTTCACCAGGGCATGATGAGGTCATACCATGGCACCTTGCTAGGCGTCATGTTTTTCAATCATTCATTTCATTTTTTCTATAGTTGAAACCCCAAAAAACAAACGTTTGTGGTTGACTATTGCCACACATTTCATCGAAATATTTGTCCATTCCTTGTAAAAGGCATGAGAATTTATTAAATGGCATGAGCATCGTTTTCCAAACCGTTCTTGTCCACCCTTTCATGCACCGATTGTTTGAACTTGAATTATGTGCATTAATGCCTAGAAAATGCACATAATCCCCTAAATATGGTAAGTGAACCCGGAAAAGTGTCAAATTTGAACATGGTGATTTGCAGGGTGTATGTTCATCGTAGAAAAAAACGCATGGACAAAGGACAAAGGAAATTTGGATCCCCCTTCAATCTTGGTGATTTCCCTCTCGAAACCATGAAACTTCCTCGGTGATGGTTTGATTTATGAAAGGTGTGCATGACGACATAAGGATAATATTCTCAAATTTTTACCAAGGCATGGTGAGGTCATACCATGGCACCACGCCAGGCGTCATGTTTTTCAAGAATTTATTTCATTTTTTGTATAGTTGTTAACCCAGTAAATGACGCGTTTATGGTTGACTATTTCCACACATTTCCTCAAAATATATGTCTGTTCCTTGTAAAAGGCATGAGAATTTACTAAATGGCACGAGGATGGTTTTCCAAACGGTTCTTGTACACCTTTTAATGCACCGATTGTTCGAATTTGAATTATGTGCATTAATGCATATAGAATGCAAATAATCCCCTAAATATGGTAAATGAACATGGAAAAGTGTCAAAATTGACCATGGCACCACGCCAGGCATCATGTTTTCCAAGCATGTATTTCATTTTTATATAGTTGTTAACCCAATAAACGACGTGTTTATGGTTGACTATTGCCACACATTTCCTTGAAATATCTGCCCATTCCTTCTAAAAGGCATGAGAATGTACTAAATAGAACGAGGATGGTTTTCCAGACCGTTCTTGTGCACCTTTTCATGCACCGATTGTTCGAATTTGAATTATGTGTATTAATGCCTAGAAAATGCAAATAATCCCCTAAATATGGTAAATGAGCCCGGAAAAATTTCAAATTTGAACACGTTGCATCTAAGGCAGTATGTTGATCGTTGGAAAAAACTGAATGACAAACTAGGACGGAAATTTGGATTCCCCTTGAATCTTGGTGATTTCCCTCTCGAAAGCATGGAACTTCCTCGGTGATGGTTCGATTTGTGAAGGGCGTGCATGACGACATTAATCAACCCTTCTCAGCTTTTAACCAGGGCACGGTGAGGCCATACCATGATGGCACCATGCTAGGCGTCATGTTTTTCAAGCACGTATTTCATTTTTCTATAGTTGCTAACCCAGTAAATGACGCGCTTTGGTGGACTATTGCCACGCATTCCCTTGAAATCTCTGCTCGTTCCCTGTAAAAGGATTGACAATTTACTAAATACCACGAGTATGGTTTTTTCAGACCGTTCGTGTGCACCTTTTCATGCACAGATTGTTTGAATTTGAATTATGTGGATTAATGCCTAGAAAATGAACATAATCCCCTAATATGGTAAATGAGCCCGAAAAATGCCAAATTTGAGAACGTTGCATTCGAGGGGATATGTTAATTGTAGAAAAAAACTGAATGACAAGCTATGAAGGAAATTTGGATTCACGGCCCCTTCAATCTTGTTGATTCCCCTCGAAGCCATGAAATTTCCTAGGTGATGGTTCGATTTATGAATGGCGTGCATGACGACATAAGACAAATATTCTCAATTTTTTACCAGGGCATGGTGAGGCCACACATTTCCTTGAAATATCTGCCCATTCCTTTTAAAAGGCATGAGAAATTACTAAATGGCATGACCACGGTTTTCCAGACCGTTCTCGTGCTCCTTTTCCGATTGTTTGAATTTGAAGTATGTGCATTAATGCCTAGAAAATGCACATAATCCCCTAAATATTGTAAATGAACCCGGAAAAATGCCAAATTAGAACACGGTGATTAGCAGGGTTTACAGTGTAGAAAAAAACTCATGGACAAAGGACAAAGGAAATTTGGATTCCCATTCAATCTCGGTGATTTACTATCGCGCACGATTCATCTCTGTCGCCTCTGTGAACCATGTGTGTTCACTCACACATGCAAAAGGAAAAAAGAAAACCCTCGCCCCCTTTGTCTCCACCCACTCGCTGCGGAATCCTTCGCAACTCTGCACCTCATCAACTCCTATCACGGCGGCCACCCTAAGCTCAATAGCACTGTTGTCGGCGGGCGGAGGTCGCACTCCAAACGGCACGGGATTTCGCCCCTACCGCTTTTCGCCGCCTATCTGCACTGACATTCTAGACACTGGTCGACTGGGATTTTCTGCGGGATTGGCCCAGGGATTTTTTTAATGAAGAAGGTAATCAACTTAGCAAAACATTCACTCATCTCTTATCGCAGTTCGTCCGTCGCTGTTAATTAACTGGCAGAAATCACCGTGGAATCATTTTTGTTCTAGCTGATTCATGGGTGTTCATTCATGTGTCCACAGTGCGAGCACAAATCGGGCAAGTGTGGTCGCGGCCAGTCGGAAACGAAGTTCTATCTCACCATTCTGGATGACTTCAGGGAGCGCTCGATATGTTCAATCTCAACCTACCACGGTCGGCCTGGCCTAAATATGTGAACATATACCATCTATTGCTACATTATCTATATATTTGCATCAAATCTTTGTTGCATTATCTATTTTTAATTATATATTTTTGTACTTTGCTTTCATCTATATATTGATCTATTCTATCAGTTACTCCCACATTTGCATCTTGCTCTGTTATTTCAATATATCTAGTTTGCGATCTTAATTTTCATTTCAAGCAGTACATCCCTTGCTTTGCAAGAAAAGGAGTAGAAGGAAATCTTGGGCTTTACTTTTTTGATGACTCCCAGGATGTCATATCGACAACCAGCATGGACATGCAATGACGGTTAGCGTAAAACTTGATAAAGATGGTCACTCCTATTTTAATGCGGACCTTTGGAGAAAATTGTCTAAGTGTTATGAACTGAAAGCTGGCAATAAAATTATAGTGCGTCCACCACAGCCTAGTCTAACTAACATGGATGTTTACTTCCCCAACATCATCAGCCGATCAAAGTCTGATCGAGGTTAGTGTCCTTTCAACTTTCTCCATGCTGTCATATTACTTAGCAAAATCGGGGTATTTGTTCTGACTAATTGATCACTATTTAAGCAACCAATTGTGTTTTCATTTTCTAACTCCATTCCTAGGCAATAACAAATTCTATTTACCAAATTATGTGCACTATGTATTCTTCTGCCATGTTCGGAATAAATAATACCTTTCCACCTTTTAAGCAGGATATGTTGGATGCATAGTGAACGATCTGTATGTTACTAAGCGTACCAAATTTCACTGGAAGGACTTGAAGCATGTCATAAACTTTGTTGATAATCTGACAGAGATAGCACAACGTATGAATGCAGGATTTTGGATGGGATTAATTATACCTATGGTGCACACATTGAACAAGACCAATTCTGTGCACAAAACGCTGGTAAAAAGTCTTATTTTAATGTTGATGCTCATGAACTATATATATCTTCAATGATATGTTACAATTGATTTTTATTCTACATTTCAACAGAAATTGCCCGCTGTAGTAGTTCCTGGTTCAATTTCTCTGAGTGGTCGAATTACACTTGTGCCTGCTAATAACGCCAAAGTGATTGCAAGGTACTGCATTTCCCGCAGAAATGGAACCATTCAAATTAACAAGTTGTCGCTTGTCATGGCAATGCATCCATATAGGAAAATTGGAGACACTGTTCTACTCATGCTCTATCAAGGCACAGGAGGGCTCTTCCTTTTCATTGACAAGATGCCAAGTCGCCGTGATCAAGCTACTTCCAGTGGATAGTTGTGGTTGTTGGCCCTCAGCCTCTTAAAATGTGATAGCTGTTACTATGTTAAGTATGTAGATATGGACCATATGGTTGTTGGCCGTTAGCCTCTTAAAAAGTGATAGTTGTTACTATGTTAAGTATCTAGATATGGACCATATGGTTGTCAAAACCGTGTTATGAAGATCCTCCTTTTGTCAAATAGTGTAACCACTATATATATGTTACTCAATTGATGTTAGCCAAGTTCTTAAATTTTCATGGAAAGTATTAGTATCGTACGCAGTTCTTTGAGTTTAAGCATGTGCCCGATATCCAGAAGGCATTTGCATATTAAGTGTCCATATTGCAAATTCACACACATGTTAACATAAGGAAATGTATGTGTAACTTACTAACATTGCACACAAGTACTAACAGATGCATCGTGTGCGATACTCCTAGCCACTGCAAGCAACTAGTTTGCATTTTTCAAAGTTTTTTGTACGAACAGAATCGCACACAAACTTACTATAGTAACCCTGTGTGTTATAATTTATGTTTCCTGCGTATCACACACATCTGGTTTACACGAATCGTTTGTGTTCTTTTGGCTGATCACAAATGCCGCATATCACACACATCTTGTTAAGATGAACCGTTTCGGTTCTCTTACCTAATCGAAAACAATTTGTCCGAGTGAACCGTATGTTGTATATCACACACAACTTCATCTGGCTGACCGTTTCTGTTGCATTCCCTAATAGCACACAGTTCATCGGAGCGACCTGTATGTTGTATATCACACACACATTGATATGGCTGCTCGTTTCTGTTGTTCTATCTCTTCGCAAATAGTTCGAATGGATTAACCTTGTGTCCAACATTGCGAAGATATAGATCTTGAAGACAAATCAATGTTGAAGACAATCCAAATATGAAGATAATGCAATCATGACGCCAAATGAAAATCTTCAAGAAAGTGTGGTGGTGGCGTTACCCACCGTATAGGAAATATTAGACCCAGACACGACGCACAATTATTGTGGTGCTCCGAAGTCAAATTCCACATTAATGTATTCACACTCAGAGGGTAAGTCTTTATTGATTGAAGAAATGCGTTACTTTGTGTGTTGCACATCTAAGTCATCAACATGCATAAGCGTTAGGATGTGTGTCCATTCACTGGACATTCGAGGATTCTAAGATATTTAGCTCACACCGCAGCTTGTAAAACCTTTTCTCATCCAAGGGCTTTGTGAAGATATCTATCAGTTGCTCTTCAGTGTTGACGTGAATGATATCAATATCTTCCTTGATGACATGATCTCTGAGAAAGTGATCACGAATCTCAATGTGCTTTGTCTTGGAGTGCTGAACTGGATTCTTAGCAATCTTGGTGGCGCTTTCATTGTCGCAAAAGAGTGGCACATTCTTCAAGTTGATGCCATAGTCCTTGAGAGTTTGCTTCATCCAGAGAAGCTGAGCACAACATGATCTAGCAGCAATGTATTAAGATTCAGCAGTGGAGAGAGATACATAGTTCTGCTTCTTTAAAGACCAACAGACAAGAGATCCTCCAAGAAAGTGACATATGCCTGATGTAGACTTGCGATCAACTTTGCCACCAGCATAATCAGCATCTGAGTATCCAACTAGATCAAACACTGAGCCCTTTGGATACCATAATCCTAGCGTTGGGGTGTGAGCCAAATATCGAAGAATTCGTTTCACTGCGAGGTGATGCGATTCCTTTGGTGCCACTTGGAATCGGGCACACATGCAAACGCTAAGCATAATATCTGGCCTAGATGCACATAAGTATAATAAGGGACCAATCATGGAGTGGTATACCTTTTGATCGAACTCTTTACCATTGTCGTCAGCGACAAGATGGCTTTTGGTTGGCATTGGCGTCGTGTACCCTTTGCAGTCTTGCATTCCATACTTCTTCAGGCAGTCTTTAAGATATTTTTCTTGCGATATGAAGATGCCATTTCGCTGTTGATGGATTTGAAGACCAAGGAAGAACTTCAGCTCTCCCATCATGGACATCTGGTATTGCTCTTGCATCATGTATCCAAACTCATCACTGTGTCTCTTATCAGTGCAGCCGAAGATAATGCCATCCACATATATTTGGCACACAAACAGTTCACCATCATATGTCTTCGTGAAGAGAATAGGATCTAGAGAACCAGGTTTGAAGCCTTTGCTCTTCGGGAATTCCTTGAGTGTGTCATACCAAGCATGAGGTGCTTGTTTGAGGCCATACAGTGCCTTGTTGAGCTTGTATACCATATCAGGATGTTTTGGATCTTCAAAGCCAGGCGGTTGACCAACATACACTTCTTCTTATTTTGCCGTTGAGGAAGGCACTCTTCACATCCATTTGGTACAGAAGAATGTTGTGGTGGTTGGCATATGCTAGCACTATGAGAATGGCTTCAAGCCTAGCCACGGGAGCAAAGGTTTCATCAAAATCAATTCCTTCCACTTGTGTGCAACCTTGAGCAATGAGGCGAGCTTTGTTTCTGACAACTTGTCCAAGTTCATCTTGCTTGTTGCGATAGACCCATTTGGTGCCAATGATATTGTGCTTGCGAGGATCAGGATGTTTGACAAGCTCCCAAACATTATTTAGCTCAAACTGTTGAAGCTCTTCTTGCATAGCTTGAATCCATTCAGGTTCCATGAAGGCTTCTTCGACTTTCTTGGGTTCAGATATAGAGACAAAGGCAAAGTGACCGCAGAAGTTTGCTAGTTGCATAGCTCTTGATCGAGTAAGAGGACCTGGTGCATTGATGCTATCAATAATCTTATCAATTTGGACTTCATTTGCAACCCGAGAATGAACTGGACAAAGATTTTTTTCAGGCTGACTATTGTCTTCATCTTCAGGGTTGGCTTCAGACTGAGCATTGTCTTCGTGTTGATTAGGTGCAGAAATGATGATCTCATCATCAGCCTGTTCCTTGGTGGGTATGATTTCTCCAGTACCCATTAGCCTGATAGCTTCACCTGGTGTAGCTTCATATAGCACATTTGGCAGGTGGTCTCTTTGTGAGCCATTAGTCTCATCGAACCGCACATCTACAGTTTCAACCACTTTCTAGTGAAAGAGGTTGAAGACTTTGTAGGTGTGCGAATCCTTTCCGTAACCAAGCATAAAATCTTCGTGTGCTTTCAGTGCGAATTTAGAAGTGTGATGTGGATCCTTGATCCAGCACCTAGCACCAAATACTTTGAAGTAACTAACGTTTGGCTTCTTACTAGTCAGAAGTTCATAAGATGTCTTCTTCAAGAACTTATGAAGATAAACTCTGTTGATGATGTGGCATGCAGTATCAATGGCTTCGGGCCAAAATTTTCTTGGAGTCTTGTATTCATCGAGCATCGTGCATGCCATCTCAATGAGCATTCTATTCTTGCGCTCCATGATGCCATTTTGCTGAGGTGTGTATGGAGCAGAGAACTCATGCGTGATGCCCAAGGTATCAAGATAAATGTCGAGGCCAGCATTCTTGAACTCAGTGCCATTGTCACTCCGGATGTGCTTGATCTTGACGCCATAATTCATCATGGCTCGATTTGCAAAGCGATTGAAGACATCATGCACCTCGTTCTTATAGAGAATTATGTGTACCCAAGTGTATCTCGAATAATCATCAACAATAATGAAGCCATAGAGATGTGCAATGGTAGTAAGGGTAGAGTAGTGAGTAGGGCCAAATAAGTCCATGTGAAGCAACTCGAAGAGACATGAGGTAGTCATGATTGTCTTCAAGAGATGCTTAGCTCTAATCATCTTTCCAGCTTCACAAGCACCACATAGATGATCCTTCTTGAACTTGACGTCCTCGATGCTAATGATGAGCTTCTTCTTTGCAAGAGTGTGTAAGTTCCTCATGCCCACATGTCCTAGCCGATGATGCCATAGCCAGCACTCTGAAGCTTTTGCTAGAAGACATACGGCAAGCTGTGGTCCTACTAAAAAATCTACCATATATAGATCACCTCTTAGATAGCCTTCGAAGACTAAAGATTTGTTAGATTCCATTAGCACAAGACAACGACATTTTCCAAATATCACAATCATATTCAGATCGCAGAGCATTGACACAAACATTAAGTTGTATCCAAGGGATTTAACAAGCATCACTTTATCCATGTGTTGATACTTTGAGATAGCAACTCTACCAATACCTTGCTTTTACCAGTGTCAGCGAATGTGATGTGGCTTTTAGTAGATGGATGTAGGGTTGAATCCATGAGAAGACTTTGATCACCAATCATGTGGTTGGTGCAGTCGCTGTCCATGATCCATTCAGTGTCTTTCGGAGTTCTACCGTATAGTGCAGTTAGCGGGATAGGCTTCACCAAGAGTATTGTGAAGCAAAAACATGTAGTGAACAAGCATATTATCAAAGTTGAGATTCTGGTTGGGCATGATAGGGTGCTCGTCAAGAAACCCTGGGACGAAATACATGGTAAGACCATTCGGGCGCTTTATCTTGCGTCCCAGAACATGTTTTAGGTCCCCCAGCATTGGCGTCAGAAGTGTTTGATTTACGGTTGGAGAACTTTCCCTGCAAGAGAAGTTAATTCTTCTTAACAACCCACATCTTCAGGGGTGGCTTAGAAGCAATGAGTCTAAGTGCAGCATCTAAGAATTTTTGCTTTGGAGCCCGAGCAAATAGCTTCGCAGGAGGTGAATAATACTCATATGAATATGCAGAAAAGCTCTTAGTTTTGTGAACATAGCGGTTAGAAGAAACACGCTCATACTCATGAGTCTGATGATGGTTCTCCTGTAAAACATTGGCGTTAGGGTGACCATGAGTGGTCCTCTGTCGATATGAAGCCTTTGGGCCATATGATGCCTTTGGTTAGGGGTTTGTCTTCTTCCCAGGTAGTGTCATGACGACATTCACGGGAAGCTTCTCAATACAGCTTTTGGGTACCCAGATCTTCTTCAAGGGTGGCCCATTCCTGCAGTTAGTACCAATATACCTGGCAAATAGTTTATAATTGGTGTCAAAGGATTCATCAATGACAATAGGGTTAGCACAAGTGAAGCCAGATAAAGTGGATGGGTCCACTGAGGGATCCTTAGAAGCAACACATGTGGTTTTGGGGTACTACTCAGGCGTCCAGTAAGCACCATAAACATTCATCTTCCTCTCCAACCCAACACCCTCTTTTCTAGGGTTTCGGTTCAGAATCTGTTTCTTAAGGACATCGCACAGAGTCTGATGCCCTTTGAGGCTTTTGTACATGCCTCTTTCAAGCAATGTCTTCAACCTAGCATTCTCATCAGTAATAGTAGTGGCATCCTTGAAATCGCCAACATGAACACAAACGAAATCATCTGAATTTTGTATAGAAAGTAATTTGAGAATGCTGCCCCCAATCCGTAGCTGAGGATGCTTCCGAGATCTTATGTAAGAAATACTAGAAAAAGTAGAGAAAAAAGATCTACAAAACTCTACAAGAAATGTCTTTCCTGTAGAAGACTCTAACTCCTCACAGCATTACGTCTAGGGGTGAAAGGCCAACCAAGATCGGATATAGCTGGTTTTCCACAAAATCTATTTCAGTAGAGCGTATGATGTCGATGGCCCGAGGTAGAGCACTCAATGGGCTAGGGTGGCCCCCTTTTTTGATCGTTTTTTTAATGCAAATAGATTCAATCTAGTAATTTCTTTTAGATTAAGTCTTACGTCTTGATTTGACCGGTGAAAGACTTCCTTTGTTGAAATGTTCTGTTCCCAAAATTCCTAAAATAAAAGGAAAAAACTTTCCGCTTTCAGAGGATCTAAATCAGTCTTCATCCTTTCGCTTTTCAAAGCCCCTCGCAATAAATATGTAAATTTGTTTCGTAGAAATTTAGAGATTTTTGATCTCCTCGAAAAAAATGAGTTCGATCAGCAACACCGATCTCTGCAGCACCAGGATAAAGACCTTCTTTTTACCCATAACCTTTCTCTGCAGCATTGGAACCAAGATCGGGCTTGGCATAGGCGGCGAGTTTGTAGCAGTAGGTGGCAAAGTGGCTTTGTTACCTATTCCATTAGGAACCGCAGATTTTTTAGTCCATCACATTCATGCATTTACCATACATGTGACTGTATTAATACTTTTGAAAGGTGTTTTATTTGCTCGGTCGGCTTGGCCAGCTCGGTTTTGTCTGAATCTTTGTGGAAGAAGAAGTGGTTCGCCAGCCGCTACATCCAGGGATCCCACAAAATCATTCGTTTGTTGCTTTGCATGAACATTTAGATATTGGAAAGCGAACTCCCTGAATTAGGAATTTCATAGATTCGCAGCAAAGGAACTAGCACTTTCTTAAGCTTTCCACCGTTCTTGCTTATTCCCCTTACTTACGTAGAGGGGTTAGTTACCCCATCAGCAGTTGACGATATTGCAACATCAGAGGCAGTAGAACATCCAGCAATGGAGACAATATCATCATGCTTAATACATTTTAAACATGGTGGAACAAATTCTTCCTGAGCAGAACTGATCTGTTGAGCGAGTAGTGAATCATTCTCCTTTTGAAAATATTCATGAGACGCTCTCAGTTTCTCAAGTTCTTGCTTCCTTTGAAGATAATCATAGGAAAGCTTCTCATGAGAGGCTGAGAGAGTTTCATGACGACTCTTGAGTTCCTCGTACTTAACGCGAAGATTTTTTATGTCTTCGATTAAGGACTGAGATCGATTCATTTCCACGTCCAACAGGTCATCACTTTTGTCTAGCAGCTTTTGAATATGTTCCATAGCAGTTTGTTGCTCAGTTGCAATTTTAGCAAATGTCTTATAGCTAGGTTTGGATTCACATTCAGAGTCACCTTCACTGGAAGTTTGAAAGTAAGCATCGCGTGAGTTTACCTTGGCACCACGTGCCATGAAGCAGTAGGTTGGAGCAGAGTCATCCTCATCATCATCTTCAGCTTCGGTGGTGTGACCATTGTCTTCAGTGTTGAAGATGGACTTGGCGATGAATGTCGAAGACAGAGCCAAGCTTGCCATGCCTGAATCAGACTCCTCCTGAGACTCCACCTCCGCCTCCTCAGAAGCAGACTCCTCCTCTGAATCCATCTCCTTGACAATAAATGCACGAGCCTTGCTTGATGAGGTCTTCTTGTGAGACGAAGACTTTGACGAAGACTTTGAAGAAGATTTTGATGATTTCTTCTTCTTCTTGTCATCTGAGTCATATTCCTTGCTCTTCTTCTTCTTCTTCTTTGATTCCTTGTCCCACTGAGGACACTCAGAGATGTAATGGCATGTCTTCTTGCATTTGTGGCAAGTTCTCTTCTTGTAGTCACGAGATGAAGCCTCATCATTCTTTGAGTTGGATCTTGAAGACTTGCTGAAACAGTTCTTCTTCGAGAACTTCTGGAACTTCCTCACAAGCATTGCAAGCTCTTTGCCAATGTCTTCAGGATCACCAAAACTATAGTCAGATTCTTCTTCAGATGAGGAAATGGCGTTTGCCTTCAAAGCACGGGTTCAGCTATAGTTAGGGCCGTAGATATCACGCTTCTCAGATAGCCAGAACTCATGTGTGTTGAGCCTCTCAAGTATATCAGACGGATCGATGTAGCGACCCGACCCGAATGGGTCAAGTCTCTGTGCTTACGTGTCATCCCTGGATCAGTATGCTGACACACACAGTACTCGAGGATTTATAACAGAGGTAAATCACATGTATAAAGTAACGTAAATACTATTACCTCAATCCAAAATAGCGGAAGTGACAAGGTTGTGGATTCCCATCAACACCAACGGCAAAGTTGAGTATAGGAAATCGTAACCCTAACGTATCACTTAATCATCGTAAGATCCTGCAACATGAGACGTTGTAGCCACAGAGGGTCAGTACATTGAATGTACTGGCAAATTCACACCATAGAGCAATGATGAAAAAGGCTATCACTACATGCATATTTGGCTGGTGGAAAAGCTCTATGGTTACAGTTTTGCGTAAAGCCAATTTTTCCCTACTGCAAAGGAATAAATTTATTTAACTATCATGGTGGTTGTTAAACATTGAGAATGGTTGACAGCATTGTCAATCCCAATTAAAAGTACTCATTAACAACCCAACAATATTAATTAAAGTAACATGATGAGATCAACAGGATAATCCAAGTACTAGATACTCAAAACGTCCATAACCGGGGACACGGCTAACCATGATTAGTTTATACACTCTGCACAGGTTTGCGCACTTTACCCCACAAGACTCGATCGCCTCCGTTGGATTCCTCGCACTACATGATGTTTGAGAAACGGATGACCGAGACATAGTCTTTCGGAAGCGCTAGCACCTTACATGTGGGTAGACCGGTACACCTACTTTCCCCTACATCTGCTAGTCTACCCGTAAGAGTTCGCACAACTTAATCAACTATGCCAGAGCCCATAATGGCTTGTGGCTGCACACGAAAGTTTCTAGTTTGAATAATCTCATGATCCCTTTGAGCCTGGGTGGCGGTCCGAAGAAATACAGGCAAGTCCTGGAAACCCAGGTGCCTAGACAGGCAAGTCCTGGAGTAACCAGGTGCCTCAATCCACCCAGATGTGTATTAATGTTGCCACCTTAAATAAACCATTAATTAACAATCTCACATCTGTCATGGATATTCACTCACCCAATCCATGTCTACTAGCATAGAATGGCATAATAAGCAAACATAGAAGTAACTCCCAAAGGTTTGATAATAAAACAGGTAATAGGTACTACCTCAACTACTTCCCATCCCACAATTTAATTAGATCCTAATCATGCAATGTTTGAGGATTGAACTAATGCATAAAACTGGGTATGAGAAAAGGTATGATCAAAGTGTGAACTTGCCTGCAATGTTGATGAAGATGATTCGCACGCATAACTCTTGGTAATTCTACTCGTCACACTCCGGTCAATCTATCGCGAGCAAGCAATAGTAACCACACATAAGCAATCACTCAAAAGCATCTAAAGAACAAAGAAATCAATTCGGAAAACATCAAAACCAAACAAATAACTCTTGCAACATAAAACAATTTATAACAGTACCAAAATTATGTGAATTTGGCCTTATCATAAAGTTTAGGTCAAGAGCTTCGATTTGCAAAAAGAATCAACTAAATCGGAGTTAAGAAACTCAAGTTAAGATCAAAAGAAGTTCAAATACTAAACTATTTGAAATTCAAATTTTAAACTTTCAAAAACATGTTTAAGTTGGATTACTGGATAGAGGAGGTCATAACGAAGAAGTGGGCGTTGGTTTCGTTGTATTTGGATAAACGTTTGAAAAGTAGTGACCGTTTGAAGATTAGGGGCTAATCTGTAAATAAAATCATCACACACGAGTCCCTGGCAGAAAAACTAATAAAAGAAAGAAAAAAATCCTATCAAACGAACGTTTGCTACAGAGCCCTACAGAACGGAATCGTTCGCTACCGAATAGTAACGGACGAACGTCCACTAATTAATCTAACTAAAATATAAAACCGACTTATAAAAGAAAAACCGGAGGAAAACTAAAGAAATAAACCGGACCGGGGGAGGTTTATACCGGTTCGGGAGAAAAGTCCGGCGGCGGCGGCTCGCCTACTTCGGCGAGGCGGCGGACTCCGGTGAGGCGGGGCGGCGGCTCCGGCGGTCGTCGAGGCCGACGAAGTGGTCGGGGAGGGGCGGCGCTGGGCGGCGGGTGCGGTGGTGGTGACGGCGGTGGTCATCGGCAGCGAGGGTGGCAGCTTCGGGCGGCGGGGCTCGGTAGATCTCGCCGGCGGCGGCGAGGCGTGGGATGTGAGGCGAGGCGAGGAGGAAAAGAGGGGCGGCGGCGTCGGGGCTGGCCTTTTATGGGGAGGGGCGAGGAGGTGGCGTGGGGAAGGGGGCAGGAGGAGGCCGGGCGGTGCACGGCGTCCATGGCGGCGCGGCGGCGTGCCCGAGCGGAACTCCCGCTCGGTAAGGAGAGGGGCGGCGCTGCTGGGCTGGGCCGTGGCCTGGCCGGTTGGCTGGGCCGGCCCAGTTCGGCGGAAAGTTTTTTTTAAAATACATTTTGCAGACAGCAGAAAAAATAAAATAAACTATACAAAATAAAAACATACTATAGGCATATAATATATCAAATTTTTTCAGAAAAAGATTTTCTACATCATGAACATTTTACTAAAGTCGAATAAAATCCACACAAATTCAGATAAATCAAACACTGCTGCTGCTCTAATAAAATCCAACGAAAATCATTTTAAAAATACCAAAATTAATTCAAATTTATTTCTCTCCAATTTTCTGATGTAGGGAATCATGTTACCCTATTTTCCATATATTTTATTTTTGGAGAAAAATAATTTGAATAAAACTCCAAATTGAAAAATATATTCAAAAGAACCTTGAATTTAATTCTTTTAAACTCCCAACTCATATTTCATATGTTTTGAAGAAGTCATTTTATCTTCTCTCATGAAAATCATTGAGTTGCTTGAAGTTTATGAATTGGAAATATTTCCAAATGAAATTCAAATATTTTCAAATACCCTTTCATTTAATTAAATGGAAGAAGTCATATCATCTTCGCTCAAGGGTTTTGTATTTGAAAAGAATTTGAATTCATGAAAAAACAGAAAAGAAAATGAAAGTTTGGGAAAGTCCTTTTATTCCCTCTCATTTAACTTTCAAAAAGTTTCGAATTCACTCACTTTCAGTCAATCAATCAAACAATCAATCAAATCTATCTATTTATTATAACATTCCAAAATTTAGAATTTTGGGATGTTACAATCGAGATCTTTGAAGTCAGGACATTCTTATATCATCAGGGCTAGGGTGTCAAATGAGCTGTCAAGTGATCGCAGAAGCTTCTTCACAGTCTCATGCTTGGTGATCTCAATGGCGCCAAGTGCACGAAGATCATTAGTGATATCAATGAGGCGATCAAACGTGAGCTGGACATTCTCATTGTCATTCCTCTTGAAGCAGTTGAAGAGATTGAGAAGAACATCAATCCTTGAGTCTCTCTAAGTCGAGACACCCTCATTGACTTTGGACAGCCAGTCCCAGACTAGCTTCATAGTTTCTAGTGCACTCACACGATCGTACTGCCCTTTTGTCAGGTGACCATAGATGACGTTCTTGGCGGTTGAGTCCAGTTACACAAACCTCTTGACATCAGCAGCGGTGACACCTTCACCGACCTTGGGAACGCCTGTCTTAACGACATACCAGAGGTCGACGTCAATGGCTTCAAGATGCATGTGCATCTTATTCTTCCGGTAGGGGTAATCAGTGCCATCGAAGACTAGGCATGCAGCAGAGACCTTGATTATCCCTGTAGTCGACATGGCTAAAACTCCAGGTGGTTAAACCAAATCACACAGAACAAGGGAGAGTGCTAGTTATCGACTAGAGGGGGGTGAATAGGCGATTTTTATGAAAGTCCTCAAAACACGAGGGCTTTGAAGACAAACAGGTAATACTCAACCTATATGATATGCAGCGGAATGTAAACTACGCTAGGCAAGTAACAATCAAGCAAGCAGTTCAGTGAAGGCACGAAGACTAACAGCACCTAGGTAGACAGGATCAGAATGGAAGACTGTATGAAGCCAAACATATATAAGTCTTCACTCAGTGAAGTCAAATGGATCAGGCAGGCAAGCAAAGACTTCACGAAGACAAACTGAAAAGTAAGGAGTGTAGGAGATAGAACCAGTTGCTTGGTGAAGACAAGGATTTGGTAGACCAATTCCAGTTTTTGTGACAATTGTACGTCTCGTTAGGGAGGCTGAGATTGAACTCAGAAGACTATGTCTTCACCTTATTCCCCTAGAGCTAAGAACACTTAGTCCTCGTCCTATCACTCAGGTAAGTCTTCAATGTGGACTTCCAAACTTTCACAAACCTCATTCACGGGCAATCAACAATGACTCTTGGATCCTCAGAATGCGACGCCTAACAGGCTGGAGGATGCACAGTCCTCAAGTGTAACAAGTCTCCAGGTCATGCGGACAGAAAGACTTCAGTGACGCCTAACTCTCTTTGTCTCTGGGTGTTTTGGGCTTTGTCCTTGCAAGGATCTCTCTCACACAGGCTTCGGAGGTGGGTTGCTCTCAAATGACAAAAGTCGTGCACTAACTCTAAGCAGCCACCAATTTATGGTGCAGGGGTAGGCTATTTATAGCCAGGAGGCAACCCGACCTAATATGTCCAAAATGACCCTGGGTCACTAAGGAACCGACACGTGTCCAACGGTCAGATTTCAAACACACGCGGCAACTTGGCTTGGGCTACAAGAAAAGCTGACTCATCCAGCTCCGGATAAGATTTGCTCTCATTGTCTTCGCTCAAAGACATAGGATTTGGTTGAGAATCACATCAGTCACTCTGACTTTGTTCACTTGGACCCCACTTAACAGTACGGTGGTTCCTATGACTCAGTGAAGAATAAAATGAAACTACAAAACAACTATGTCTTCGCACTCCATAGTCTTCAAGTGAATGTATTCACACATCATTATCTTCACCGTGAATGTCTTCCCGAACCACCATTATCTTTAATGTCTTCACACATTTTTAGGGGTCATCTCTGGTAGGTAAACTGAATCCGTGAGGGACTACTACCTGTGTTATCCTGCAATTCTTACAAACACATTAGTCCCTCAACCAGGTTTGTCGTCAATACTCCAAAACCAACTAGGGGCGGCACTAGATGCACTTACACAAGCGCATTAACCCACCAGATTACCAGTTGTTTGAGCTTATCCCACCATGCAGTAAGACATCTTTTGCTCCTGATGTTGACCCATCTAGTATCATCGCCGATGACTCAGTATTCTAGAAATTATCTACTATACAGTGGTTACCAAGGGGCTGCCAACAGACCGAGCAAAACGAGCAGGCGCAGGCTGATCTAGTGACTGATGTCGAGGGTCATCAAGACGATGTTAACCCAAAAGCTTCTTAGGCGAGTCGTAACATAAAAACCTTTGCCTGATTTTGAGACCGCCTATGGCTTTGTAATAGGGTAGTGACAAGACTTTCTTTCTATGATGCCAAGCACTTGATATTTTTGCAGAATATATTTGAGCCAGTGCGGTGTTTTGTTAACCCACCCAATTTCATTGTGCTTGCATTATGTTTATGCTTGCATTAATGAGCAATAATTGATAACCCAGGACATCTAGTCAGTACTTTGACTCTTGACCGTGTAGTAGTGATAACGGAGAATAACCCGGTTTGTTGTTTGAATCGGGCGACTCATGATCGCTGAGAGCTCAATCTTTGATCAAAATAATCTGGTGTTTTCATGACCCGGTGACTCATGGTCGATATAATAATTAATCAAGGAGCAAGTAATCCTGTAAAATAGAAATTGAAACATCGATATAGATAAATGTTAAGCCGGCTTTCGATGCGCAACAAAAAGACCGGCTTTCGAGGCTCGAGTCCTGCTTCAATGAATCTGGCTTGATAGCCCATGATTTATCCTAGCTTTCTGTAAGTCGGCTCTCACATGACATAAGCTGGCATTTTAACCTTGACAAGTTCAAGGTCATAATAGATTGACTGGCAAGAGTATACCGGGTCATCTTGGTGGAGTAACATCAAGGAAACTGGCAGGTTTAACTAGGATACATAACGGGATATGTCGGGTCAAGAGGGATGTTAATAGCTAAGATCGATGAGTTGGAAGCCCCCAAGCGACCTACTATCAGAAAATAATGACTCCATACACAATATATGGGATGAAATGACAGAGGCCTTGAGTTTCAAGGATGTCACCTTTATTAATAATGATCATAAAGAAATATACAAAGGTATGTACAAAAAGTTGGAGCCAGTGGCTCTAAGTATAATAGGGTCGGAGATGAGCACTGTTCCAAGGTAGTTGGTCTCCTCCTCATATGTATGTGGCTTATCATGTTCACGGATGTCAATCAGGTAATATGACCCGTTGTTGAGGTTCTTGCTGATGACAAAAGTCCCTTCCCGTGGAGGAGAAAGCCTATGCGTACCTGTTTGTTCTTGTATCAGACGGAGCACACCCTCCTGGAAAGTACGGCTGCGAACTCTACGGCTATGATAGCGACGTAGGTCTTGCTGATATATCACAGATCATGTTGCGGCGAAGTCACATTCTTCTTCCAAGGCGTCCAAAGAGTCCTGACAACTTTGTTCATTATTTGCTTTGACATAAGCTGCAACTCTTGGAGAATCATGACAGATGTTTCTAGGTAACACGCTTCTGCACCATAGACCATGAAGAAAGGCGTGTATCCCGTTAATCTGTTGGGGCGGTTCATATACTCCAAAGGATGGAGGGGAGTTCCTCAACCCAACAACCCGGAGTACGTTGCAAAGGAACCGTGAGCCTTGGATTGATACCTCGTAAAAATCTCCTAGTTGGCGCGTTCTGCTTGCCCATTATACTGAGGATGTGCTACTGATGCTACATCAAGACGGATATGCTCTCGTTGAAAAAATTGCTTCGTAGCTCCTTTGGACAAGTTAGTTCCATTATCAGTGATAATGTTGTGTGGATGACCAAAGCGAAAGATCAACTTCTTCAGGAACTGAACTATTGTGGTTGCATCACAATTTCTTATTGGCTCTGCTTGAACCCACTTGGTAAACTTATCAACAACAACCAGAAGGTGGGTCTTCTTGTCCTTGGATCGTTTGAACGGGCCAACCATATCAAGCCCCCAGACAGCGAATGGCTAGGTGATTGGAATCATCCGAAGTTCTTGAGCAGGAACACAGGTTTGACGTGCAAACTTATGGCATCCATCACACTTATGCACAATATCCTCAGCATCCGCATGAGCCGTGAGCCAGTAAAAGACGTGTCAAAACGCCTTCGCTACCAAGGATCTTGAGCCGGCATGATGACCACAATCATTAGTGTCGGGGAAAATATACGGGGGTATATGTTTCCCCTGACTCGTGCACGGACAAGCCAAGATCGAGCCAAGATGTACAAGAAACCAAGAGATTCGAAGGACCAACAAGCAGATCAGAGGGACCAAGACCAAGCAAGAGAAGCAAGATATCGTCAAGAGAAATGCCTCCTTTGCCGGGCAGGCGAGCGCGGCAAAGGAAGAGGCCACCCCTAGAAGAAGACGACCAAGGCATCCCAGCAGGGCCTACCGGTACTTGCGGAGGCTAAATCACCTCACCAACCACTCCACCACGACCCACGTCGTCAATCAGTGCGGTGTCAAGCTGCAGAGTGATTAAGTGGCAGCCATTCTCCACATGGCAGCCTCTCCCTACAGGAAACCCGCAGATGACACCCATCCTGCGATGTGTCAAACAGGCAGGCGTGCAGCTGGCAAGATAGCCTGGCAAGCCTTGCCGGGCAACCAACGATGTGACGTTGAGCGGTGCATTAAATGTGCACTGTCAGTCCACAGAGTTAGGTATGGTAGCACTGTTTGCTATCATATCAATGCATAATGACTACTTTGCCATTGTGGTGACCCCTTAATCTATAAAAGGAGGCCCTTGGCAACCGTAAACGAGGTTAGAAGGTTGGATAACTCACACCCCATACGCGCGTAGTCGCTGCCGCCCTGAGGCAACCCTTGCCATGCAAGGGTACTACGCTTCACCACCACATTTTCACCATCAATCCACCAAAAGCAGGAGTAGGGTTTTACGCTTCGCGGCGGCCTGAACCTGGGTAAAACTGCCCGTGTGATCTCTGCCATGCTGCCTCACGCTCGTCTACTCTTTGTGCAACGCGACTCCCCCCTGCCGAACCAACAAGGGGCCTCCTGGTCCCATAGGTGGTCGTGGTTTTCCGTGACAATCAGAGTGAATCTCATTGAGGATCTCTCGTCCTTCATCAGGGGAAACACAACATTGAAAAACACCTGTGATGCTTCTTCTGTGCCATTCACTGTTGACAATAGTCATGGACTTGGAGCGTCGAATGACCTGACAAGCAATGAGTTCATCCGCGAGGAGCTCACCGCGAGTCAAATAAGACAAATAAGGAGTCATCCAATCTAGTATAGCACGAAGAGCCACCATTAACTATGCCTCCGGGTCGGGTATAGCAAGATCTTCCTCTAAAGGTAATTTAACTGAAGGATTATGGAGAACATCAAGGAACACATTGGGAGGGACAGGCTTATGCTGAGAGCCGAGTCATGAAAGAGCATCAGTCTCCTCATTCAACCGTTGATCTATATGGTCCACTTGATATCCTTTAAAATGTCCTACAATATTAGTCACTCCCTGTCAATAAACTGCCATGAGGGAGTCCTTAGAATCCCACTTCCCAGAAACTTGTTGAGCAACTAGATCAGATTCGCTGAGGAACCTGACCCGTCGAAGATTCATCTCTTAGCCATACGGAGGCCATGAAGGAGGGCCTCATATTCAGCTGCATTGTTAGTACAAGGGAACATAATCCTTAGAACATAACAAAATTTGTCACCTCGAGGGGAAGAAAAGATAACCCCAACCCCCGAGCCTTCCAAATTCCTGGACCCATCAAAGTTAATTGTCCAATACGTGTTGTCTGGCTTCTCTTATGTAATCCTAAGGTCAGTCAAATAATTGATGAAATCCACTAATGCTTGAGACTTGATGGCTGTTTGGGGCACGTATTTTAGATGATGTGGCCCAATCTCAATTGCCCACTTAGCAACCCGACCTGTGGCTTCCCTGTTCTAGATGATGTCTCCCAAAGGGGGCGGAGCTTACCATGATTATGGGGTGTTCCTGGAAATAATGCTTCAACTTGCGACTAGCCATGAATACACCAAACACCAGTTTCTACCAATGTGGATATCTCTGCCTGGACTCTGTCAAAACTTCGCTGATATAATAGATTGGCCTCTGGACTGGATATTCTTTGCCAGCCTCTTTGCGCTAGACGACGACTGTGACACTGACTGCTTTATTATTAGCCACAATGTATAGGAAATAGGCTCTTTGTCAATAGGAGTACCAAGGATGGGTGGCTCAGCCAACTATTTCTTGAGGGCTTCAAAAGCTTTATCTGCAGTGTCGCTCTAGATGAAGTGGTCAGTCTTTTTCAGCATGTGATACAAGGGAATTGCCTTCTCACCCAGGCGGCTTATGAATCGGTTCAAAGCAGCAATGCAACCCGCCATACGCTGGACATCATTTATGTTAGCCGGCTTAGCAAGGGAGATCACCGCCTTGATTTTCTCCGGATTAGCTTCAATGCCTCTCTCAGACACCAGAAAACCTAGCAATTTGCCTGCAGGAACGCCAAAACACACTTGGCTGGGTTAAGCATCATCTTATAAACCCGAAGATTGTCAAATGTTTCCTTAAGATCATCCAGCTGTTGGGGAACATAGTAATTTCAAAAAAAAATCCTACGCACACGCAAGATCATGGTGATGCATAGCAACGAGAGGGGAGAGTGTTGTCCATGTACCCTCGTAGACCGAAAGCGGAAGTGTTAGAACAACGTGGTTGATGTAGTCGTACGTCTTCACGGCCCGACCGATCAAGCACCGAAACTACGGCACCTCCGAGTTCTAGCACACGTTCAGCTCGATGACGATCCCCGGACTCTGATCCAGCAGGGTGTCGGGGAAGAGTTCCATTAGCACGATGGCATGGTGACGATCTTGATGTTCTACCGTCGCAGGGCTTCGCCTAAGCACCGCTACAATATTATCGAGGACTATGGTGGAGGGGGGCACAGCACACGGCTAAGAGATCTTGGAGATCAATTGTTGTGTCTAGAGGTGCCACCCTGCCCCCGTATATAAAGGAGCCAAGGGGGAGGGGGCGGCCGGCCAAGGAGGGCGCGCCAAGGGGGAGTCCTACTCCCACCGGGAGTAGGACTCCCTTCTTTCCTAGTTGGAGAAGGAGAAGGGGGAAGGAGGAGGAAGAGGGGAAGGAAAGGGGGGCGCCGCCCCCCTCTCCTTGTCCTATTCGGACTAGGGGGGAGGGGCGCATCCAGCCCTTGCCTCCTCTCTTCCTCTCCACTAGGGCCCATGTAGGCCCATTAAGCCCCCTGGGGGGTTCGGTAACCTCCCGGTACTCCGATAAAATCCCGATTTCACCCGGAACACTTCCGATATCCAAATATAGGCTTCCAGTATATCAATCTTCATGTCTCGACCATTTCGAGACTCCTCGTCATGTCCATAATCTCATTCGGGACTCCGAACAAACTTCGGTACATCAAAACTCATAAACTCATAATATAAATGTCATCAAAACCTTAAGCCTGCGGACCCTATGGGTTCGAGAACTATGTAGACATGACCTAGAACTGTTTCCGGTCAATAACCAATAGCGGAACCTGGATGCTCATATTGGCTCCTACATATTCTACGAAGATCTTTATCGGTCAAACCGCATAACAACATACGTTGTTCCCTCTGTCATCGGTATGTTACTTGCCCGAGATTCGATCATCGGTATCCAATACCTAGTTCAATCTCATTACTGGCAAGTCTCTTTACTCGTTAAGTAATACATCATTCCATAACTAACTCATTAGCTACATTGCTTGCAAGGCTTATAGTGATGTGCATTACCGAGAGGGCCCAGAGATACCTCTCCGACAATCGGAGTGACAAAACCTAATCTCGAAATACGCCAACTCAACATGTATCTTTGGAGACACCTGTAGAGCTCCTTTATAATCACCCATTTATGTTGTGACGTTTGGTAGCACACAAAGTGTTCCTCCGGTAAACGGGAGTTGCATAATCTCATAGTTGTAGGAACTTTGTATAAGTCATGAAGAAAGCAATAGCAATATACTAAACGATCAAGTGCTAAACTAACGGAATGGGTCAAGTCAATGACATCATTCTTCTAATGATGTGATCCCGTTAATCAAATGACAACACATGTCTATGGTTAGGAAACACAACCATCTTTGATTAATGAGCTAGCCAAGTAGAGGCATACTAGTGACATTAAGTTTGTCTATGTATTCACACATGTATTATGTTTCCGGTTAATACAATTCTAGCATGAATAATAAACATTTATCATGATATGAGGAAATAAATAATAACTTTATTATTGCCTCTAGGGCATATTTCCTTCAGTCTCCCACTTGCACTAGAGTCAGTAATCTAGATTACACAGTAATGATTCTAATACCCATAGAGTCTTGGTGTTGATCATGTTTTGCTCGTGGAAGAGGCTTAGTCAACGGGTCTGCAACATTCAGATCCGTATGTATCTTGCAAATCTCTATGTCTTCCACCTGGACTTGGTCCCGGATGGAATTGAAGCGTCTCTTGATGTGCTTGGTCCTCTTGTGAAATCTGGATTCCTTTGCCAAGGCAATTGCACCAGTGTTGTCACAAAAGATCGTCATTGGTCCCGATGCACTAGGTATGACACCTAGATCGGAAATGAACTCCTTCATCCAGACTCCTTCATTTGCTGCTTACGAAGCAGCTATGTACTCCACTTCGCATGTAGATCCCGCCACGACGCTTTGTTTAGAACTGCACCAACTTACAGCTCCACCATTTAAAAAACACGTATCTGGTTTGCGATTTAGAATCGTCCGAATCAGTGTCAAAGCTTGCATCGATGTAACCATTTACGACTAGCTCTTTTGTCACCTCCATAAACGAGAAACATATCCTTAGTCCTTTTCAGGTATTTCAGGATATTCTTGACCGATGTCCAGTGATCCACTCCTGGATTACTTTGGTACCTCCCTGCCAAGCTTATTGCTAAGCATACGTCAGGTCTGGTACACAGCATTGCATACATGATAGAGCCTATGGCTGAAGCATAGGGAACATCTTTCATTTTCTCTCTATCTTCTGCTGTGGTCGGGCATTGAGTCTGACTCAACTTCACACCTTGTAATACAGGCAAGAACCCTTTCTTTGCCTGATCCATTTTGAACTTTTTCAAAACTTTATCAAGGTATGTGCTTTGTGAAATCCAATTAAGCGTCTTGATCTATCTCTATAGATCTTGATGCCCAATATGTAAGCAGCGTCACCGAGGTCTTTCAATGAAAAACTTTTATTCAAGTATCCCTTTATGCTATCCAGAAATTCTATATCATTTCCAATTAACAATATGTCATCTACATATAATATTAGAAATGCTACAGAACTCCCACTCACTTTCTTGTAAATACAGGCTTCTCCAAAAGTCTGTATAAAACCATATGCTTTGATCACACTATCAAAGTGTTTATTCCAACTCCGAGATGCTTGCACCAGTCCATAAATGGATCGCTGGAGCTTGCACACTTTGTTAGCACCATTTGGATCGACAAAACCTTCCAGTTGTATCATATACAACTCTTCTTCCAGAAATCCATTCAGGAATGCAGTTTTGACATCCATTTGCCAAATTTCATAATCATAAAATGCGGCAATTGCTAACATGATTTGGACAGACTTAAGCATCGCTACGGGTGAGAAAGTCTCATCGTAGTCAACTCCTTGAACTTGTTGAAAACCTTTCACAACAAGTCGAGCTTTGTAGAGAGTTACATTACCATCAGCATCAGTCTTCTTCTTGAAGATCCATTTATTTTTGATGGCTTGCCGATCATCGGGCAAGTCAACCAAGGTCCATACTTTGTTCTCATATATGGATCCCATCTCAGATTTCATGGCCTCAAGCCATTTTGCAGAATCTGGGCTCATCATCGCTTCCTCATAGTTCGTAGGTTCGCCATGGTCAAGTAACATGACTTCCAAAATAGGATTAACGTACCACTCTGGTGCGGATCTTACTCTGGTAGACCTACGAGGTTCGGTAGTAACTTGATCTGAAGTTTCATGATCAATATCATTAGCTTCCTCACTGATTGGTGTAGTTGTCACAGGAACCGGTTCTTGTGATGAACTACTTTCCAATAAGGGAGCAGGTACAGTTACCTCATCAAGTTCTACTTTCCTCAGATCTATGATAGAAGGTGTACCCAATAGTCTCTTTTGGGTATCCTATGAAGACACATTTCTCCGATTTGGGTTCGAGCTTATCTGGTTGAAGTTTCTTCACATAAGCATCGCAGCCCCAAACTTTAAGAAACGACAACTTTGGTTTCTGGCCAAACCATAGTTCATAAGGTGTCGTCTCAACGGATTTTGATGGTGCCCTATTTAACGTGAATGCGGCCGTCTCTAAAGCATAACCCCAAAACGATAGCGGTAAATCAGTAAGAGACATCATAGATCGCACCATATCTAGTAAAGTACGATTACGACGTTTGGACACACCATTTTGTTGTGGCGTTCCGAGTGGCGTGAGTTGCGAAACTATTCCGCATTGCTTCAAATGTAAACCAAACTCGTAACTCAAATATTCTCCTCCACGATAGATCGTAGAAATTTTATTTTCTTGTTACGATGATTTTCCACTTCACTCTGAAATTCTTTGAACTTTTCAAATGTTTCAGACTTGTGTTTCATCAAGTAGATATACCCATATCTGCTCAAATCATCTGTGAAGGTGAGAAAATAACGATACCGGCCGCGAGCCTCAATATTCATTGGACCACATACATCAGTATGTATGATTTTCCAACAAATCAGTTGCTCGCTCCATAGTTCTAGAGAACGGCGTTTTAGTCATCTTGCCCATGAGGCACGGTTCGCAAGTACCAAGTGATTCATAATCAAGTGATTCCAGAAGTACATCGGTATGGAGTTTCTTCATGCGCTTTATACCGATATGACCCAAACGGCAGTGCCACAAATAAGTTGCACTATCATTATCAACTCTGCATCTTTTGGCTTCAACATTATGAATATGTGTATCACTACTATCGAGATTCAATCAAAATAGACCACTCTTCAAGGGTGCATGACCATAAAAGATATTGCTCATATAAATAGAACAACCATTACTCTCTGATTTAAATGAATAACCGTCTCGCATCAAACAAGATCCAGATATAATGTTCATGCTTAACGCTGGCACCAAATAACAATTATTTAGGTCTAAAACTAATCCCGATGGTAGATGTAGAGGTAGCGTGCCGACCGCAATCACATCGACTTTGGAACCATTTCCCACGTGCATCGTCACCTCGTCCTTAGCCAATCTTCGCTTAATCCGTAGTCCTTGTTTCGAGTTGCAAATATTAGCAATAGAACCAGTATCAAATACCCAGGTGCTACTGCGAGCATTAGTAAGGTACACATCAATAACATGTATATCACATATACGTTTGTTCACTTTGCCATCCTTCTTATCCGCCAAATACTTGGGGCAGTTCCGCTTCCAGTGTCCAGTCTGCTTGCAGTAGAAGCACTCAGTCTTAGGCTTAGGTCCAGACTTGGGTTTCTTCTCTTGAGCAGCAACTTGTTTGCTGTTCTTCTTGAAGTTCCCCTTCTTCTTCCCTTTGCCCTTTTTCTTGAAACTGGTGGTCTTATTGACCATTAACACTTGATGCTCCTTCTTGATTTCTACCTCTGCAGCCTTTAGCATTGCGAAGAGCTCGGGAATAGTCTTGTCCATACCTTGCATATTATAGTTCATCATGAAGCTCTTGTAGCTTGGTGGCAGTGATTGAAGAATTCTGTCAATGACACTATCATCAGGAAGATTAACTCCCAGTTGAATCAAGTGATTATTATACCCAAACATGAGTATGTGTTCACTGACAGAACTATTCTCCTCCATCTTACAGCTTAGATATTATTGGAGACTTCATATCTCTTAATCCGGGTATTTGCTTGAAATATTAACTTCAACTCCTGGAACATCTCATATGCTCCATGACGTTCAAAACATCGTTGAAGACCCGGTTCCAAGCCGTAAAGCATGGCACACTGAACTATCGAGTAGTCATCAGCTTTGCTCTGCCAGACGTTCTTAACGTCGTCAGTTGCATCTGCAGCAGGCCTGGCACCCAGCGGTGCTTCCAGGACGTAATTCTTTTGTGCAGCAATGAGGATAATCCTCAAGTTACGGACCCAGTCCGTGTAATTGCTACCATCATCTTTCAACTTAGCTTTCTCAAGGAACGCATTAAAATTCAATGGAACAACAGCACGAGCCATCTATCTACAACAAACATAGACAAGCAAAATACTATCAGGTACTAAGTTCATGATAAATTTAAGTTCAATTAATCATATTACTTATGAACTCCCACTTAGACAGACATCTCTCTAGTCATCTAAGTGATCACGTGATCCAAATCAACTAAACCATGTCTGATCATCACATGAGATGGAGTAGTTTCAATGGTGAACATCACTATGTTGATCATATCTACTATATGATTCACGTTCGACCTTTCGGTCTCCGTGTTCCGAGGCCATATCTGTATATGCTAGGCTCGTCAAGTTTAACCTGAGTATTCCGCGTGTGCAACTGTTTTTCACCCATTGTATTTGAACATAGAGCCTATCACACCCGATCATCACGTGGTGTCTTAGCACAAAGAACTTTCGCAATGGTGCATACTCAGGGAGAACACTTCTTGATAATTAGTGAGAGATCATCTTAAAATGCTACCATCAATCAAAGCAAGATAAGATGCATAAAGGATAAACATCACATGCAATAAATATAAGTGATATGATATGGCCATCATCATCTTGTGCTTGTGATCTCCATCTCCGAAGCACCGTCGTGATCACCATCGTCACCGGCGCGACACCTTGATCTCCATCGTAGCATCATTGTCGTTTACGCCATCTATTGCTTCTACGACTATCGCTACCGCTTAGTGATAAAGTAAAGCAATTACAGGGTGTTTGCATTTCATACAATAAAGCGACAACCATATGGCTCCTGCCAGTTGCCGATAACTTCGGTTACAAAACATGATCATCTCATACAATAAAATATAGCATCACGTCTTGACCATATCACATCACAACATGCCCTGCAAAAACAAGTTAGACGTCCTCTACTTTGCTGTTGCAAATTTTACGTGGCTGCTACGGGCTGAGCAAGAACCGTTCTTACCAAGGTAGTTTGTCAAGTTAAGTTAGTGTTGTTTTAACCTTCGCAAGGACCGGGCATAGCCACACTCGGTTTAACTAAAGTGAGAGAGACAGACACCCGCCGGTCACCTTTAAGCACGAGTGCTCGTAACGGTGAAACCAGTCTCGCGTAAGCGTACGCGTAATGTCGGTCCGGGCCGCTTCATCTCACAATACCGCTGAACCAAAGTATGACATGCAGGTAAGCAGTATGACTTGTATCGCCCACAACTCACTTGTGTTCTACTCGTGCATATGACATCTACGCATAAAACTAGGCTCTGATACCACTGTTGGGGAATGTAGTAATTTCAAAAAAATTCCTATGCACACGCAAGATCAAGGTGATGCATAGCAACGAGAGGGGAGAGTGTTGTCCACGTACCCTCGTAGACCGAAAGTGGAAGCGTTAGAACAATGCGGTTGATGTAGTCGTACGTCTTCACGCCCCGACCGATCAAGCACCGAAACTACGGCACCTCCAAGTTCTAGCACACGTTCAGCCTGATGACGATCCCCGGACTCCGATCCAGCAGGGTGTCGGGGAAGAGTTCCGTCAGCACGACGGCGTGGTGACGATCTTGATGTTCTACTGTCGCAGGGCTTCGCCTAAGCACCGCTACAATATTATCGAGGACTATGGTGGAGGGGGGCACCGCACACGGCTAAGAGATCTTGGAGATCAATTGTTGTGTCTAGAGGTGCCCCCCTGCCCCCATATACAAAGGAACCAAGGGGGAGGGGGCGGCCGGCCAAGGAGGGCACGCCAAGGGGGAGTCCTACTCCCACCGGGAGTAGGACTCCCTTCTTTCCTAGTTGGAGAAGGAGAAGGGGGGAAGGAGGAGGAAGAGGGGAAGGAAATGGGGGGGCGCCGCCCCCCTCTCCTTGTCCTATTCGGACTAGGGGGAGGGGGCGTGGCCAGCCCTTGCATCCTCTCTTCCTCTCCACTAGGGCCCACGTAGGCCCATTAAGCCCCCCGGGGGTTCCGGTAACCTCCCGGTACTCTGGTAAAATCCTGATTTCACCCGAAACACTTCCGATATCCAAATATAGGCTTCCAATATATCAATCTTCATGTCTCGACCATTTCGAGACTCCTCGTCATGTCCGTAATCTCATTCGGGACTCCAAACAAACTTCGGTACATCAAAACTCATAAACTCATAATATAACTGTCATCGAAACCTTAAGCGTGCGGACCCTACGGGTTCGAGAACTATGTAGACATGACCTAAAACTGTTTCCGGTCAATAACCAATAGCGGAACCTAGATGCTCATATTGGCTCTTACATATTCTACAAAGATCTTTATCGGTCAAACCGCATAACAACATACGTTATTCCCTTTGTCATCGGTATGTTACTTGCCCGAGATTCGATCGTCGGTATCCAATACCTAGTTCAATCTCGTTACCGGCAAGTCTCTTTACTCGTTACGTAATACATCATTCCGTAACTAACTCATTAGCTACATTGCTTGCAAGGCTTATAGTGATGTGCATTGCTGAGAGGGCCCAAAGATACCTCTCCGACAATCGGAGTGACAAAACCTAATCTCGAAATACGCCAACTCAACATGTATCTTTGGAGACACCTGTAGAGCTCCTTTATAATCACCCAGTTATGTTGTGACGTTTGGTAGCACACAAAGTGTTCCTCCGGTAAACGGGAGTTGCATAATCTCATAGTTGTAGGAACTTTGTATAAGTCATTAAGAAAGCAATAGCAATATACTAAACGATCAAGTGCTAAGCTAACGGAATGGGTCAAGTCAATCACATCATTCTTCTAATGATGTGATCCCGTTAATCAAATGACAACACATATCTATGGTTAGGAAACACAACCATCTTTGATTAATGAGCTAGTCAAGTAGAGGCATACTAGTGACGTTAAGTTTGTCTATGTATTCACACATGTATTATGTTTCCGGTTAATACAATTCTAGCATGAATAATAAACATTTATCATGATATGAGGAAATAAATAATAACTTTATTATTGCCTCTAGGGCATATTTCCTTCACTAGCTATGTTTCCTTCTTTTGGGACTTGACCATGATATCGTCAACATAAGCATGAGCAATGCGCCCGATCTGATTGTGAAAACAATTCTGGACGCAGCGCATATAAGTAGCTCCCGTGCTCTTAAGCCCAAAAGGCATAGAGACATAGCAGAAAGCCCCAAAGGGTGTGATGAAGGTTGTTTTCTCTTGGTCATCAACAACCATGTTTATCTGATGATAGTCGGAGTAAGCATCCAAGAAACATAAGCTCTCACAACCAGCGGTGGAATCAATGATCTGATCAATGCGTGGGAGGGCAAACGGGTCTTTGGGACAAGCCTTGTTAAGATCTGTGTAATCAACACACATACGCCGAGTGTCATTTTTCTTACAACAAGCACTAGATTAGCCAGCCACTCAGGATGAAATACTTCCACGATGAACCCGGTAGCTAGGAGTCGGGCCACTTCTTCCCCAATAGCCTTGTGTCTTTCCTCGTTAAAATGACAGAGGTATTGTCGGACTGGTTTCATCTTAGGATCAACATTGAGGTGGTGCTCAGCAAATTCTCTCGATACACCAGGCATGTCAGAAGGTTTCCATGCAAAGATGTCCCTATTCTCACGGATGAACTCAATGAGCGCGCTTTCCTATTTAGGACCCATGCTAGTCCCAATAGTGAATTGTTGGGATGAGTCGCCAGGGATGAAGTCAACCTGTTTTGTATCCTCAACCGACTTAAACTTGAGCAGGGGATCAAACTCTGTAGTGGGTTTCTTCAGGGGGGCTCATGTCTGCCGGGTCAACATTAGATGTGTAAAACTTCAACTCTTCTGCCGTGCAGGCCGACTCAACATAAGCTGCATCCCCCTCCTTGCACTCGTGTGCGATTTTCTTGTTACCATCAACTGTGATAGTGCCCTTCGGCCCAGGCATTTTGATCTTGAGATACACATAGCAAGGCCAGGCCATGATACGAGCATAAGCCGGCCGGCCGAAGAGGGCATGATATGGGATCTTAATCTTGACCACCTCGAACGTCAAAAACTCTGATTTGTAGTTATACTCATTACCAAACACAATTCCAGCTTAATCCGCCCAATAGGATAAGCGGACTTTCCAGGAACGATCCCATGAAAAACGGTCGAAGATGGCACGAGTTGTTTCTCTGACAAATTCATGCGCCTGAAGGTATCATAATATAAAATGTTGATGCTGCTTCCTCCATCCATGAGCACCTTAGTAAGCTTATAACCATCAACTTGGGGTGTCACCACCAGAGCAGGACAACCCGGATTCTCGACCCTGGGGGGATGATCCTCCCTAATCCAAATGACTGGTTGTTCTGACCAATTTAAATATTCAGGCACAGCCGGCTTAGTCAAGTTGACGGCACGCTTCTTGAGCTTGCTATCCCCCTTGTAGGTGCTAGTCAAAAAGACATGACACTGCCCACTATTTAACTGCATAGGATTGCTTTGAAAACCTATCTGGTTGCCCTGCTGCTGAGTACCTTGACCAAAATGTTGATTTCCTCCTCCATGATTGCTAGACCCCTAATATCCAGACCAAGACCTGCCATGACCATTAAAACCACCGAACAAGCCGGCTCCCGGAAAAATGGATCCTGAGCCGCCAGCCCAGGTTGCCCCGGGTTTCCACCGCCGCCACCCAGGTGATTCTGGAAAACTTGATTGTGATACTGCTACATAATATAACAGTTCTCCCAAGAGTGGCTCGCTGACTTATCTTGAGTAATGTGCTTATGACATGGACCTTCGAGGGCTTCCTCGAAATTGCGAACCTTATTTGCATTAAATGGTCTCTCGCAATTATTTCGTCTTTGGCCCTTGAACCCAGCATTGGTGTTGGCAACAAAATTTGTGTCGCCTTCCAGGTGCTTGTGCAGTTGTGCTTGCCTTCATTGCCATGATTACCCTGGTTGCCAGTGTTCCCGGAGTTGTTCTGTTGTTGTCCCTTGCCAGCATCATTTTTCTTGCCTTTGATGGCCTTCTCGTCATCTGATGTGGGATCTTTCATGGTGTTTGACTCAACATATCTGGTAAGGACATCCATGAAACCTCCCATGTCCTGAACCGTCCGCTTGAGGCGCCCAAGCTTCTAAACCAAAGGATCAAAATGACAGTTTTTCTCCAAAATTAAGACAGTCTGGGCGGCTAATATGTCATCAGAGGAGTGGATTATATCCGCGACCTGGCGGGCCCAATGATGAGCTAACTCGCCCTCGCGCTGGACTCAATGATGTAAATCAACAATTGTCATTGGGTGCTTGTAGGTTCCTTAGAAGTGTTTGATGAAACGCTCCTTCAGCTTCGACCAAGTGTTAATGGAATTAGGGGGCAAGTTTTTCAACCAAGTATGAGCCAGACCTTCAAGCATCATAGTCAAATACTTACCACAGAATGTGTGGCTAACATCAAGCATGTCCATGGAAAATTTCTAACTTTCAATCCAAGACGCCGGCTCGAGGTCAGTCGTGTAATTTGGGACCTTACGAGGGCCTTTGAAATCCTTAGGCATGCGCTCATTCCGAAGAGCCGACACTAGGCATGGAATCCCAATGGTTCTGGTACTTAACCCTACTCCCTACGAGGCCAAAGGAGTTGAAGTGGGTGATGGGTGAACCGACGCGTTGGCCGCTTCTGCCTCCCATTGCGCATGGGCCGTGTCGACAATCTCCTGAGCGTCTAGGGCTCCATGTCAAGGCGAATCGCGCGACTGCTCGCATCCCCTCTGGGCACTGCTGGAAACTGCGGGCGACTCGGCATGGAGGCTCGTACTGCGGCTTGGATGCGGGGTGGAGTGGAGTCGCTATTGGCTATAGGAGTAGTTTGCTTGCTGGGCAACCGTAGTCTTCAACATCTCGATGGCGTGCAAGGCTTCCCTCTCAACTTGGGTATTCCCTGTGACCGGAAGTGCGGTGAGGTTGGTAGCTGCTGCCAACAGGTTATCGACGGGATCGGAGAATGGACCCGCTGGTGTCACAAAATGATCCTGCGTTGTGCGAACATGCAGCCGGTGTTGGGCCGCCGTCTCGAGCCGGTGTTGCTGAACCGGCTGACGGGACTGGGCTGGAGGTGGTCGTCCGTCTCCATCCTGAGGCACGACCCTGTTCAATTGGGGTATGACCGGAGCCCCCAGGTTACTCTCCCAGCCCCCGGTGTAGGTGTGTTGAATAAATGTCTACGCTCGTAACCAATGGGCAGGGGGCTCTCGTGCCTCCTCCTGTGAACCATATCTGAAGCGTTATGTCGGAGACCCATGTGCCAAGCCTCCATCCTCAAGCCCTCTTCTTCGCGTTGAATTTGGGCTCGTAGCTGCACCATGTGAGCGTTCTCGGCGTTGACATCCTCCTGAGCCTTAGCCATCTGCTCGCGGATTTTAGCTACCTCTGCATTGCGTTCCACCTGATTCTCCGCCGGTAACAGCAACTCGAGGAGCATCGTCAACGAGGCAACTAGCTCTGAAAGGAATTGAGTCTGTGTTTTAACAGGGCCAGACGCACTTGGATTGGCTGCTGAAGCGTCGGTTCTTTCCATGGTGCCTGCCGCAGTAGAATTGAGGGTCGGTGCAGTGCCCGCCATGTAGATGGTGGTCCAGCGGGGCGACTCGTGATTGTCCAGGGCCGGCTCATCATCAGAGAAGCCCCCAAGTCTACCGTCATACCACGGGCGCATCGACTCGGTGTCCCTGATCGATGACTTGCCTTGGAGTAGAGAAGGGTGTCTCCACCAGACGCGGAGTTGTCCATGAGATCGACTCCGTGGGTGAAGCCAACGAAAACATGGTTCTAGCCTGCTTGAGCCCGGGTGGGTTGCGTGCGCCGAGCCGGCTCGACGATGTCAGTGCAAATGTCTGGCTCAGGTCCTGGTTTGCCAATTTTGCCAATGAAGACGTGGATCTTGCCGAAGGGGACCCGGTACCCGTATTCTATTCAGTCGGCCTCGGGGCCCCAGCCTGCATCGTCGATGTAGAGCTTGTCGTGGCGACTCCTGGTCATGTGGTCGATCGTAAATCCCTCGATCCCTGGGAGAGCTCCCTCCAAGAACTCAACACCACCGGACGATAGCCCCATGGTGGGCGCCAACTGTAGTGGTTTTGTCACGGCAGATGTCCCTGTGGAAGGACTTAGTCATGTGGCCATCGCTGCGAGGTAGTAGCTTGAATGGGGTTCATTAGAATCGAGAGACAACGATTTACCCAGGTTCGACCGATTTCGATGGAGGTAATAGCCTACTTCTAGCTTGATTTTGTTATTGCATGGGATCTCCATTACAAGGGTGCAACTTGGCTATCCTAGTACTCGAGAGCTTGTAACTTAGCCTTTCTGCCTCAGGGGCTCCCCTTTATACACAGGTCAAGGCCCTGGGCTTACAGCAGAGCCGGGTCGTACTGCAATCCATGCCCTAATAAATTTCCTATTTGTTTTATTTACCAAGTAAGGTAACTACGGCGCCCTTCGATGAGCCGCCGCCTCAGGCCTAGGGCCACAAGCCGGCCTACTAAATGAGTCGCCACATGGGCCTTGAAGTCTTGGTCACCAGAACCCATATCAAGTCTCTCGTCAGGCCACCACTCGATAACCCGGCCCTAAACAGGCGGGTCATACCGTGGGGTTATATCCCCAACAGAAGAGGAGGTGAGAGCTGTGATGTTCCAAATGGAACATAATAAATCTCCATATCCGGATGGCTTCCTTGTAGAATTCAATCAGAATTTTTGGGAGGTTATCAAGATTGACCTTTTGGAATTTTTCAATTCCCTTCATGACAGCCAACTTGACCTATTCAAGCTTAACTTTGGTGAGATCGTTTTGTTGCCGAAAATTAAGGAGGTTGAGTAGATCCAGCAATATAGGCCCATATGCCTCCTTAATGCCATCTTCAAATTTTCACCAAAGTGGCTACTAATAGGCTCAACACGGTTGCTGACCATGTTCTTTGGCCATCTCAAACAGCTTTCATGCAAGGCTGAAATATACTCAACGGAGTAGTAATCCTACATGAGACCAGAGACCGTCCATGAGATGCACCGAAAAACATGAGTGGAGTAGTTTTCAAGATTGACTTTGAAAAGGCCTGTGACAAGGTCAAGTGGTCTTTCCTTAAACAGGCCCTGAGAATGAAAGGATTCTCCGATAAATGGCGCTAGTGGATCCAAAATTTTGTCACTAGAGGTAGTGTGGTTGTCAAAGTCAATGATGGCATAGGTCATTACTTTCAAACCAAAAAAAGGACTACATCAGGGTGACCCCATGTCTCCAATGTTATTTAACATTGTTGCTGACATGCTGGTTATCTTGACTGATCGTGCCAAGCAAGATGGTCAGATTGCAGGTGTAGTGCCACACCTTTTGGATGGTGGACTCTATATTCTCCAATATGCCGATGATACAATTCTTTTATGGAACATGATCTGGATATGGCTCGAAACTGAATTTTTTCTTCCAGCGTTTGAGCAAATGTCAGACCTCAAAATTAATTTCCATAAAAGTGAGTTGCTCTACTTGGGAGAAGTCGGTGAGGAGGCGGCTAATTATGCTGGCATGTTTGGTTGTGCACAAGGCAAATTCCCGATTAAATATTTGAGAATTTCAATAGATTATCGGCATCTCTCTAATGTGGAGTGGAAACATGTTGAGGAACGCTTAGAGAAACAATTGACCAGTTGGAAAGGCAAGTTGGTCTATTGGAGGACGGTTGGTCTTGATCAATTTTGTACTCACAAATATGGTTATCTATATGCTTTTCTTTTACCAACTCCCTAAAGGGATCTTGCAAAGGTTGGATTATTTTAGATCCGGGTTCTTTTGGCAAAGAGACAGTGAAAAAAAGTGCAAGCTGCTCAAATGGAGTGTGGTTTGTAGGCCAAAAGACCAAGGTGGCCTTGGCATTCATGACCTACAGGTGAAGAATGGTGTCTTAGTAAATGGTTGTTCAAACTACTTACTGAGGACCCTCCTGCGCAACAAGTACCTAGGCCGAAAGGTTGTATCTCAGGCCTATTGAAAATATGGTGACTCGCACTTTTGGGCCGGTCTAATGGCCACAAAGAAACATCTTTTCCACTTTGGATCCTTCGCGATCAAAGACAGGTCAGAAGTTCGTTTCTCGAATGACATTTGGCTAGGCAATGCCAGCCTCCGAGAATAATATCTTGCCTTGTACCACATTTTCGATAAGAATGATACTATTGCGCAGGTGCTCAGTTCATTCCTGTCAGATATTTCTTTCAGGCGAGATTTGATTGTTCCCCATCTCATGTCATGGCAAAATCTTCTATCTCGTTTGGATTCTATTAACCTGACACAAGGACGGGATGTGTTTCAGTGAATCCTCACTATATCTGGGTCCTTTACAGAATGTGCCGTGCACTCATGCATTCAGAGGTTCCGATGGAAAATAACAAGAAAATTTGGAAGTCTAAGATTTCACTGAAAGTCAAAATATGATGCGGTAGTCGCATCTCTTGAAATGTATGGTATTAAATCTGGTATGAATTTTTCTAAAAATTCTTTTGTAGTACCATGCATTTCAAGAGAAATTTTATCTTGACTTGGTCATGTTTTTTTTTTTGCAAAAATTGACTCGGTCATGTTAGGACGAATTCTATGTTTCCTTGTAGTATATGTATTATATATAATCAAACAAAGTAACAAACTCTGGTATAGATTTCAAGTCTGTAAAAAAATGAAGAGTGGGGATGCTCGTCTGGATACAGATACTTCAGTCTTTTGGTTTATGTATTCAGCGGTCAAACAGGAGTGGGGATGCTCATCTGGATACAGATAGTCCGACCTCGGCAAGCCGGTCCCTCCTAACGTGCGACTAATGATCATCAAATTTTAAAATTCCATTATAACACCTGCAGATCGTGATCCATGTTCCATGATGCATCACCGGCGCACGGAACAGAGAGGGAGAGAGATTCCAAAAATAGTCAACCTCATGCCAAGATTACCAGCTTCATTATTGCTGTTAATATCATACTGCGGGCGGGTAACAACCTCCCCGATTAAGCTTAACAACCCCCGCCGGACGGCCATGGTCTTTTACAGGAAGGACCCTGCATTCCACGTCCCCTGGTTCGTAATTTACGACTAGGACCTCGATACAGCTGAGAAACTATCATATAGTCCCCGCCGGGTCAGCCGCGCCTCCCGCCCGGTCCGTTCCCGCTGCTGTTGTTCCCCGGCGCTCACGCGAATGCCAATGCCAATACCGGCCGCAGCCGGAAACGGAGAGGCCTCGCCGCTCGTGGAGGCGGTGGGGTGTAACATGCTGCAGCCGCGGGGCGGGCCGCCTCCCCCGTCGCCGTCCCCGGTGGTCGGCAAGCCGCTCGCGTCCGGCGCAGTGCCGCGGCACGCGCTGGAGTTCGACGGCGATGGGCGGTATATGGACGCGCCGTGGGACCTGCCTACGTCGCCGGAGACGTCGCCTTCCTCCGCACCGGGGGCGTTCACGTGGCATCACGTCGAGCTCCCGCGGTTGCTCACCGGTGGCGCGGCCGCGAAGCCGCTCCACCACGCGCAGGAGCTGATCGAGCTCCTGTGCCCGCCGCTCACACTCCAGGAGATCCTCGCGCTCGTCGGGAACGGACCGCACTGCGGCGGCGTCGCCGACGGCGGCGGCGGCGCGCTCGTGCTCCGCGTCAGCGCGCCCGGCCCGCTCGGCAGCGCCTTCGCAATCCGCCTCGCCGCGCGCGTCACCGAGAGCTCCGTAGTCACCGTGTCCGTCGGCGCCGTCCCGCGGCTCGCGTTCGGGACCACGCAGGCGTCGCTCCTCTCGGAGGTGCCCCTCGGGGTGGCCGCCTCGCTCGCCGAAGAGGGGCACGGCGGCGGCCGAGCCGTCGAGGGCGGCGTCGTTATCGACGAGCGCCTGCTCGAGTCGCTGCTCGCCATGAACCACGCGGACGGAGCCCACACCGACAACCCGGTGCCACGGACGGTGTCCAACCTCCTCGTGCACGTCCTCGGCACGCACGTCGACCACGTCCACGACATTGTCACGCGCCTCGAGATGGAGATCGACAACATCGAGCTGCACATCGACAAAGGTGGGTACGGAGGTTGCTTTCTTGGCTGGTAATCTCAAAGCATACAATAATTTATGTGGTATGGTGCTTTTTCTACTAGTCATCTTTTTAAGACTGCAAAAAAAAGGCAATCTTTTAGGAGTTGATACTAACTTCATGTCTACGCCTTTATGGTTGGTGATGACAAATTCTTGTTGTATGAACAACATGAGTTGCATTAATCATCATCATAGAATGTTAATTGAACCGGAAGCTTAATTTGGTGGTAAGGAAATGGGGGTTGGGTGTCAAATTTGTTGCCATTGTTGATGTGCATTGGAATGGCGAACTGGGAGAACTTCTGGAAGGTCAACACGAGCTTGCTGATGTTCTTGGGTTAATTGTGGATTGTTCGATTTGCAACACATTTTTGGTTCCACATTTGTGCTTAAGCTGATTCTCAAATGATGTTTTTCCATCTAGAGGTCATTCCCTGATAGATTGAAGATGCCCTAATGCTGGAATAAAGATAAAAGAGGAAGCTAAGAACTTAACAGGTTTTGCTTATGGATGGTAGAATGTGAATTGTCAAGCAACCTTATTTTCTGAAATGCGATGAATGCAGTGGCGGTACATATTTGCCCAACATGATCTTTTCTGCCTCATCTGCGAGTTATTGGGGGAATTTTGTTCATCAATATCTTGGGTTCTAGACAGGTTAATGTCAATGGAATGCAATATAAAGCAAGTCTTCATTACTACTGATAAACTTGTACTCAAATTTATTTGTAAGGTGATATCATATAATCGAATTACTTTAGTTTATGTAGTACTCCCTCCGTCCGGAAATACTTGTCATCGAAATGAATAAAAAGGGATGTATCTAGATGTATTTTAGATCTAGATACATCCTTTTTTGTCCATTTTGATGACAAGTATTTTCGGACGGAGGGAGTACTAGTCTAGTTTGATTATGCATATATCTACAAGGTATCAGATGGCAAATGTATTCACCTAGCACCTGGCAAATCGACTCTTGAGGTTTTTCATGGTATGCTTATGTATGTTGATTGCAGGTGGTCACTTCATGAGGAAACTTCTGTTGGATGGTAGGAGATTCCCCAAAATGCACCTTGATTTACAGCGCCTACTTCAGGTATTTGTTGAACCCTCTCCCAAATTCCTGAAGAGATATACTGGGGATTTGAGTGGGATGTACTTCAGTGATGTATCATCTGCTGTTTCCTGACCTGTCATACCATGATACCAAATAAAAGTTGGAGACCTGATGCTAATATGCTGTTCCTCCAGGTGGTTTCTCACGGCGAACAAGTCTTCCCCCGTGTGAAGGAAAGATGCGCGAGCAAGAGTTGGTTCGCAACTGAGGATATTGCCGCCCTCGAAGATTTGATCGGCCGCCTTAGGAGGCTCAAGGAAAACCTTGGATTTATAACAAACAGAGTGACTACGCTGCAGGCCAGCCTCGACAGCTGGCAGTCAGAACAGATCAACAAGAGCCTATACTATCTTTCATTCCTCTCCATAGTTTTCCTCCCTCTCTCCATTGTAACTGGAGGTAAGTTCTCCATGTTGGTCATCATAGTGGGCTTCCCCATCATAAGGTTGTTTCCTGTTCATGGGTGATCACCTGGATATACCCTTCCCTGCTATTTTACGCAGTTTTTGGAATGAATGTCGGTGGTGTGCCATGGACCGAGCAGAACAAGAACCCCGCAAATCTGGACGGTTTCGCCAACGTGATGCTGATATGTGCCGTGATCTTGCTGCTCCTTCTGCTTTGCTTTCTGTTCCCTTCACTGTATTCTCATGTGTCGGCATGGCGAACCCGGCGTGAGCTGACCAGGAGTGGCTCCCAGAACAAGAGGCACCTGAAACTCTTCAAAGGCCACAGGGAAGGTTACATGCGCCTGTGAGGTGAACATCACAGGTAAAATGGTGCAGCAGTTAGTTAGCATGAATGGAACCTTCTTATGTATGCTCATCTCCTTGAAATCCATCCATGAATGCAGGTTGGGGGATGCTTTCCGGTAGGCAATCATGAAGGGAAGATCCGAGGTGTTTCATTGGCAGCGAGAAATCTTGATACCAAGAATTTCTTTAGTGATGTTGTTGTAATATTGGGTGTAAAATTAGACAGAAAACTAGATAGGGGCCATGTACAGCTTTGGTTCACAACCTCCGACATAGGTTCACCACACATCTGTTCATTTTTTAGTTCTTTTCTTTTCCATTGTTATCTTGGGGAAGTTTGGTAGTAAGTCTCACTGTACCATTATTTTGCCTGTAAACTATAACATTTTTTCAAGAGAGCCAGCTAATTGCTTCCATTGTTCTTCAGGTGTTTGTTCACTTATTCTCATCATAGTTGCATGGTTTTTCTTAAGAATTGGATCATGGAAGAAACCAACATGTTTCAAATCATTTGTTCGGAACTTCCAAACTTGCCTTGTGGGCAAGAATATGGCAGTATGCTGATTGGCTTCATTGTTTAGACCAAGAGGCACATACAATTTGGGAATAGTCCCGGTCCAAAAGCATCTTCAGAATATTCACGGTTTCTTCCTGTTGAGTATTACGTTTAGTTAGGAAAGACAAGATAGACTAGAATTTGTTCTGGCTTGTCTTGTACTTCAAATAGATCATTGTACTCCTATATATATGCCCACGAGGCTCAAGCAATACAAAAACAATTCCATCAATCCCCTCTCTCCCTTCTAACATGGTATCTATCGCAAGTCGATCCTAAACCCTAGCCGCCGCCGCTTCCGCACCCGCGCGCCGCCCCAGGGGCGGTCGGCCTCCATGACCGCCGCCGGGGGCCGCGCCGCCCGTACCTAGGGTTCGTCCGCCGGCCGTGTTGGCCGGCTGCCCTAGAGAGTTTTTTTCCCGATCCTTTGATTTGGGTTTTCTCTCTCTCGTCGGTCGCCTTGATCGGCGTCTACTTTTTGGTTTTTCGGTCTATGTGATCCGGTTTGCGTCGCCCACCGTCGCCGTCGACCCCGTGCGCCTCTACTCCAACACCGGCGCGATTGGCCGGCTTCTTCACCGACCCGGCGGCCTCGCGCGTCATCCGCGCGTCTGCCCGTCGGTCGCCCCGACTCGGCGGCCTCGTGCATCGTCCGCGCGTCGGCCCGCCGGTCGCCCTGACCCGGCGGCCTCGCGTCATGTGGCGGCCCTTAACCGCCGCCGTTCGCGTGACGGCCCGCCCGTCGATCTACGCCGGCCGTGATCGCCCTGCTCCGACCGGGACTCCTGCATCACCCCGACCCGGCGGCCTCGCGCCATGCGGTGGCCAATCATAGCCGCCCTGCCGCCCGTCGCCGCCGGCTTCATCTCGGACTCCGCCGCCACCACGCCTCCACCGAGCGGCGTCCCCGACCTCGCGCGCGATCGACTTGATCACCCGCTCGCCGACGCGATCCGCCTCATCTACGCCGCGCGACCGACCTGGCCCGTCGGTTACACGCGCCTCCGCAGGTCCCGTGAAGATCGTCCCCGAGTTCAGCGCGCCTCTCCACCGATCGAGCATCGGGTTGCCGCTGCGTCGCCCCGTCGGGCCGCAGTGCCGCCGCCCCGTGGTTCTTCTCCCGGCTGCACCGACCTGCATCACCGCTGCGTCGCCCCTTCGGGCCATAGTGCCGCGGCCCGCGGTCCCCCGCCGCCCCGAGGGTGTCCGCTCTAGGCCGTCCCGTGGCTGCATCGACCCTCGCGCCGCCGCTGCGTCGCCCCGTCAAGCCGTAGCGAGCGTGGCACGCGGTCCACGCTGCCGTCCCTGCGGTTGCACCAACTCGCGAACCGCCGTTGCGTCCCCCCTTCGGGCCGCAGCGTCGCGGCCCGTGGTCTCCGCCGCCGCCCCGAGGTCTTCCCGCCGTCGCCCCGACCCGCATGCCGCCTCTGCGTCGCCCCTTTGGGCTGTAGCGCCGCGGCCCGCGGTCCACTCCGCAGTCACCGCGCGTCGATCTCCCGTGGTATGCGCCGCGCCGTCTCCCTTGGCGCGGGAACACCACCGTCCGCGCCGGTCTTCATCACGCTGTCAGGGTTCTTCGCCTACTTCAAGCACCGCCGCCGCACTTCTAACCTAGCCGCCGCCGCCGCCGTCAGGCCGCCGCCGCCGCTCTTCTTTGGCCGCCGCCTCCGCTACCTTCGTAGCCGCCGCCGCCACCCGTCCACCCCCTTCGTCTTCGTCCAAGCACCAGCCCGTCGCCAGCGTCGCCGTCATCTACCCCTACCACTTCGTCTACTCCGACCACCGTTGGTGACATCGGCCCCGCGCCGATGGACGCCGCAATCGTCGTCGAGTTCTTCTTTGCTGGCCCCTCCGACTTCTCCGACATGGCGTACAGCTCGTGCAGGTCCCTCGTCTACGCATGCCCGGTGCTGGCAACACCGATGCGTGCCTTCATCCACGACGTGTCCCCGGGCCTGGCAAGCCTGGTCGGCGCTTCGTCAACTTCGCCTTCGTCCATCTACGCATGCCCGGTGCTGGCAACACCGGTGTGTGCCTTCGTCCACGATGTGTCCCCGGGCTTGGCAAGCCCGCCGCGACGCGTCGTCAACAACATCTTCTTCCCGGCGCACCACTACTTCGACACCACTGCGCCCATGACTAACTCGGCGCCTCCTTGCGCCCGCGGCTCCACGGCGACTTCCTCGACACCGGCCACCCCGACTCGACATCGACCACTGAAGGAAATATGCCCTAGAGGCAATAATAAAGTTATTATTTATTTCCTTATTTCATGATAAATGTTTATTATTCATGCTAGAATTGTATTAACCGGAAACATAATACATGTGTGAATACATAGACAAACATAGTGTCACTAGTATGCCTCTACTTGACTAGCTAGTTTATCAGAGATGGTTATGTTTCCTAGCCATGGACAAAAGAGTTGTCATTTGATTAACGGGATCACATCATTAGGAGAATGATGTGATTGACTTGACCCATTCCGTTAGCTTAGCACTTGATCGTTTAGTATGTTGCTATTGCTTTCTTCATGACTTATACATGTTTCTGTAACTATGAGATTATGCAACTCCCGTTTACCGGAGGAACACTTTGGGTACTACCAAACGTCACAACGTAACTGGGTGATTATAAAGGAGTACTACAGGTATCTCCGAAGGTACATGTTGAGTTGGCGTATTTCGAGATTAGGTTTTGTCACTCCGATTGTCGGAGAGGTATCTCTGGGCCCTCTCGGTAATGCACATCATTATAAGCCTTGCAAGCAATGTGACCAATGAGTTGGTTACGGGATGATGCATTACAGAACGAGTAAAGATACTTGCCGGTGACGAGATTGAACTAGGTATTGGATACCGACGATCGAATCTCGGGCAAGTAACATACCGATGACAAAGGAAACAATGTATGTTGTTATGCGGTTTGACCGATAAAGATCTTCGTAGAATATGTAGGAGCCAATATGGGCATCCAGGTCCCGCTATTGGTTATTGACCGAGAATAATTCTAGGTCATGTCTACATAGTTCTCGAACCCGTAGGGTCCGCACGCTTAAGGTTTCAATGACAGTTATATTATGAGTTTATGAGTTTTGATGTACCGAAGGAGTTCGGAGTCCCGGATGAGATCGGGGACATGACGAGGAGTCTCGAAATGGTCGAGACGTAAAGATCGATATATTGGACGACTATATTCGGAGTTCGAAAAGGTTCCGAGTGATTCGGGTATTTTTCGGAGTACCGGAGAGTTACGGGAATTCGCCGGGGAGAAGTATTGGGCCTTATTGGGCCCTGCGGGAAAGAGAGAGGGGCTGCCTAGGGCAGGCTGCGCGCCCCCCCATGGCCTAGTCCGAGTTGGACTAGGGGGAGGGGCCGCACCCCCTCCTTCCTTCCCTTCTCTCTTCCCCTTCCTTGTCTCCTACTCCTAATACATGGAAGGACTCCTAGTTGGACTAGGAAAGGGGGAATCCTACTCCCGGTGGGAGTAGGACTCCCCATGGCGCGCCATAGTAGAGGGCCGGCCTCCTCCTCCCTCCCTCCTTTATATACGGGGGCAGGGGGCACCCCATGGACACACAAGTTGATCTACGGATCGTTCCTTAGCCGTGTGCGGTGCCCCCCTCCACCATATTCCACCTCGGTCATATCGTCGCGAAGCTTAGGCGAAGCCCTACGCCGGTAGAACATCAAGATCGTCACCACGCCGTCGTGCTGACGGAACTCTCCCTCGACACTCGGCTGGATCGGAGTTCGAGGGACGTCATCGAGCTGAACGTGTGCTGAACTCGGAGGCTCCGTACGTTCGGTGCTTGGATCGGTCGATCGTGAAGACGTACGACTACATCAACCGCGTTGTGATAACGCTTCCGCTTACGGTCTACGAGGGTACGTGGATATACACTCTCCCATCTCGTTGCTATATCATCACCATGATCTTGCGTGTGCGTAGGAATTTTTTTGAAATTACTACGTTCCCCAACAGTGGCATTCGAGCCTAGGTTTTATGCGTTGATGTTATATGCACGAGTAGAACACAAGTGAGTTGTGGACGATATAAGTCATACTGCCGACCAGCATGTCATACTTTGGTTCAGCGGTATTGTGAGATGAAGCGGCCCGGACCGACATTCCGCGTACGCTTACGCGAGACTGGTTTCACCGTTACGAGCACTAGTGCTTAAAGGTGGCTGGCGGGTGTCTGTCTCTCTCACTTTAGTTGAACCGAGTGTGGCTACGCCCGGTCCTTGTGAAGGTTAAAACGGAGTCTATTTGACAAACTATCATTGTGGTTTTGATGCGTAGGTAAGAACGGTTCTTGCTAAGCCCGTAGCAGCCACCTAAAATTTACAACAACAAAGTAATGGACGTCTAACTTGTTTTTGCAGGGCATGTTGTGATGTGATATGGTCAAGACGTGATGCTATATTTTATTGTATGAGATGATCATGGTTTGTAACCGAAGTTATCGGCAACTAGCAGGAGCCATATGGTTGTCGCTTTATTGTATGAAATGCAAACGCCCTGTAATTGCTTTACTTTATCACTAAGCGGTAGCGATAGTCGTAGAAGCAATAGATGGCGTAACGACAACGATACTACGATGGAGATCAAGGTGTCGCGCCGGTGACGATGGTGATCATGACGGTGCTTCGAAGATGGAGATCACAAGCACAAGATGATGATGGCCATATCATATCACTTATATTGATTACATGTGATGTTTATCCTTTATGCATCTTATCTTGCTTTGTTTGACGGTAGCATTTTAAGATGATCTCTCACTAAAATTATCAAGAAGTGTTCTCCCTGAGTATGCACCGTTGCCAAAGTTCGTCGTGCCGAGACACCACGTGATGATCGGGTGTGATAAGCTCTACGTCCATCTACAACGGGTGCAAGCCAGTTTTGCACACGCAGAATACTCAGGTTAAATTTGACGGGCCTAGCATATGCAGATATGGCCTCGGAGCACGGAGACCGAAAGGTCGAGCGTGAATCATATAGTAGATATGATCAACATAGTGATGTTCACCATTGAAAACTACTCCATCTCACGTGATGATCGGTCATGGTTTAGTTGATTTGGATCACGTGATCACTTAGATGACTAGAGAGATGTCTGTCTAAGTGGGAGTTCTTAAGTAATATGATTAATTGAACTTTAATTTATCATGAACTTAGTCCTAGTAGTATTTTGCAAATTATGTTGTAGATCAATAGCTCGCGTTGTTGCTTTCATATGTTTATTTTGATATGTTCCTAGAGAAAACTGTGTTGAAAAATGTTAGTAGCAATGTTGCGGATTTGATCCGTGATCTGAGGTTAATCCTCATTGCTGCACAGAAAAATTATGTCCTTGATGCACCGCTAGGTGACAGACCTATTGCAAGAGCATATGTAGACGTTATGAACGTTTGGCTAGCTCAATATGATGACTACTTGATAGTTTAGTGCACCATGCTTAACGGCTTAGAATCGAGACTTCAAAGACGTTTTGAACGTCATGGACCATATGAGATATTTCAGGAATTGAAGTTAATATTTCAAGCAAATACCCGAGTTGAGAGATATGAAGTCTCCAACAAGTTCTATGGCTAAAAGATGGAGGAGAATCGCTCAACTAGTGAGCATGTGCTCAGATTGTCTGGGTACTTCAATCGCTTGAATCAAGTGGGAGTTAATCTTCCAGATAAGATAGTGATTGACAGAATTCTCTAGTCACCATCACTAAGTTACTAGAACTTCGTGATGAACTATAGTATGCAAGGGATGATGAAAACGATTCCCAAGCTCTTCGTGATGCTGAAATCAACGAAGGTAGAAATCAAGAAAGAGCATCAAGTGTTGATGGTTAACAAGATCACTAGTTTCAAGAAAAGGGCAAAGGGAAAGAAAGGGAACTTCAAGTAGAATGACAAGCAAGTTGTCACTCCCGTGAAGAAGACCAAAGCTGGACCAAAGCCTGAAACTGAGTGCTTACACTGCAAAGGAAATGGTCACTGGAAGCGGAAATGCCCTGAATATTTGGTGGGTAAGAAGGATGGCAAAGTGAACAAGTGTATATTTGATATACAGGTTATTGATGTGTGCCTTACTAGTGTTTATAGTAACCCCTGAGTATTTGATACTTGTTCGGTTGCTAAGATTAGTAATTCAAAACGGGAGTTGCAGAATAAACAGAGACTAGTTAAGGGGAAAGTGACGATGAGTGTTGGAAGTAGTTCCAAGATTGATATGATCATCATCGCACACCCCCTATACTTTCGGGATTAGTGTTAAACCTAAATAAATGTTATTTGGCGTTTGCGTTGAGCATGAATATGATTTGATCGTGTTTATTGCAATACGGCTATTCATTTAAAATCAGAGAATAATTGTTGCTCTGTTTACATGAATAAAACCTTCAATGGTCATACACCCAATGAAAATAGTTTGTTGGATCTCGATCGTAGTGATACACATATTCATAATATTGAGGCCAAAAGATGCAAAGTTAATAATGATAGTGCAACTTATTTGTGGCACTGCCGTTTAGGTCATATCGGTGTAAAGCGCATGAGAAAACTCCATAAAGATGGATTTTTGGAATCACTTGGTTATGAATCATTTGATGCTTGCAAACCGTGCCTTTTGGGCAAGATGACTAAAACTCCGTTCTTCAGAACAATGGAACGAGCTACTGACTTATTGAAAATAATACATACTGATGTATGCAGACCAATGAGTATGAAGGCTCGTGGCAAGTATCGTTATTTTCTGACCTTCACAGATGATTTGAGCAGATATGGGCATATCTGCTTGATGAAACATAAGTTTGAAATAGTTGAAAGGTTCAAAGAATTTCAGAGTGAAGTGGAAAATCATCGTAACAAGAAAATAAAGTTTCTGCGATCTGATCGTGGAGACGAATATTTGAGTTACGAGTTTGGTCTTCAATTAAAACAATGTGAAATAGTTTCACAGCTCACGCCACCTGGAACACCACAACGTTATGGTGTGTCCGAACGTCGTAGCCGCACTTTATTGGATATGGTGCGATCTATGATGTCTCTTACTGATTTACCAATATTATTTTGGGGTTATGCATTAGAGACAGTTGCATCCACATTAAATAGGGCACCATCTAAATCCGTTGAGATGACACCGTATGAACTATGGTTTAGCAATAAACCTAAGCTGTCGTTTCTAAAAAAATTTGGAGTTGCGATGCTTATGTGAAAAAGTTTCATCCTGATAAGCTCGAACCCAAATCGGAGAAGTACGTCTTCATAGAATACCCAAAGGAAACTGTTGGGTACACCTTCTATCACAGATCTGAGGGCAAGATTTTCGTTGCTAAATTCGGATCCTTTCTAGAGAAAGAATTTCTCTCGAAAGAAGTGAGTGGGAGGAAAGTAGAGCTTGATAAGGTAATTTGTACCTTCTCCCGAATTGGAAAATAGTTCATCACTGAAATCAGTTCCAGTGATTCCTACACCAATTAGTGAGGAAGCTAATGATGATGATCATGAAACTTCAGATCAAGTTACTACAGAACCTCGTAGGTCTTCCAGAGTACGGTCCGCACCAGAGTGGTACGGTAATTCTGTTCTGGAAGTCATGTTACTAGACCATGATGAACCTACGAACTATGAGGAAGCGATGATGAGCCCAGATTTCGCGAAATGGCTTGAGGCCGTGAAATCTGAGATTGGATCCATGTATGAGAACAAAGTGTGGACTTTGGTGGAGTTGCCCGATGATCGGCAATCCATATTGTATAAATGGATCTTCAAGAGGAAGACAGATGCTGATAGTAGTGTTACTATCTACAAAGCTCGACTTGTCGCAAAAAGGTTTTTGACAAGTTCAAGGTGTTGACTACAATGAGATTTTCTCAACTGTAGCGATGCTTAAGTCTGTCCGAATCATGTTAGCAATTGCCACATTTTATGAAATCTGGCAAATGGATGTCAAAACTACATTCCTTAATGGATTTATTAAAGAAGAGTTGCATATGATGCAACCAGAAGGTTTTATCAATCCTAAAGATGCTAACAAAATGTGCAAGCTCCAGCGATCCATCTATGGACTGTTGCAAGCATCTCGGAGTTGGAATATATGCTTTGATAAGTTGATCAAAGCATATAGTTTTATATGGACTTACGATGAAGCCTGTATTTACAATAAAGTGAGTGGGAGCACTACAGCCTTTCTGATTAGTATATGTGAGTGACATATTGTTGATCAGAAATGATGTAGAATTTTTCTGCAAAGCATAAAGGAGTGTTTTAAAGGAGTTCTTTAAAAATAAAAGACCTCGGTAAAGGCTACTTACATATTGAGCATCAAAATCTATTGAGATAGATCAAGACGCTTGATAAGATTTTCAATGAGTACATACCTTGGCAAGATTTTGAAATAGTTCAAAATGGAACAGTCAAAGAAAGAGTTCTTGCCTGTGTTACAAAGGTATGAAATTGAGTAAGACTCAAATCCCGACCACAGCAGAAAATAGAAAGAGAATGAAAAGTCATTCCCTATGCCTCAGTCATAGGTTCTATAAAGTATGCTATGCTATGTACCAGACCTATTGTATACCTTGCTCTGAATTTGGCAAGGGAGTACAATAGTGATCTAGGAGTAGATCACTGGACATTGGTCAAGAATATCCTTAGTAAGAACTAAGGAGATGTTTCTCGATTACGGAGGTGATAAAAGAGTTTGTTGTAAAAGTTACATCAGTGCAAACTTTTACACTGATCTAGATGACTCTAAGTCTCAACCTGGATACATATTGAAAGTGGGAGCAATTAGCTAGAGTAGCTCCGTGCAGAGCATTGTGGACATAAAATATTTGCAAAATACATACGGCTCTGAATGTGACAGACCCATTGACTAAGCTTCTCTCACGAGCAAAACATGATCACACCTTAGTACTCTTTGGGCGTTAATCACATAGCGATGTGAACTAGATTATTGACTCTAGTAACCCTTTGGATGTTGGTCACATGATGATGTGAACTATGGGTGTTAATCATATACAGATATGAATATTGGTGTTAAATCACATGGCAAAGTGAACTAGATTATTGACTCTAGTGCAAGTGGGAGACTGAAGGAAATATGCCCTAGAGGCAATAATAAAGTTATTATTTATTTCCTTATTTCATGATAAATGTTTATTATTCATGCTAGAATTGTATTAACCGGAAACATAAATACATGTGTGAATACATAGACAAACATAGTGTCACTAGTATGCCTCTACTTGACTAGCTCGTTTAAAAGAGTTGTCATTTGATTAACGGGATCACATCATTAGGAGAATGATGTGATTGACTTGACCCATTCCGTTAGCTTAGCACTTGATCGTTTAGTATGTTGCTATTGCTTTCTTCATGACTTATACATGTTCCTGTAACTATGAGATTATGCAACTCCCGTTTACCGGAGGAACACTTTGGGTACTACCAAACGTCACAACGTAACTGGGTGATTATAAAGGAGTACTACAGGTATCTCCGAAGGTACATGTTGAGTTGGCGTATTTCGAGATTAGGTTTTGTCACTCCGATTGTCGGAGAGGTATCTCTGGGCCCTCTCGGTAATGCACATCATTATAAGCCTTGCAAGCAATGTGACCAATGAGTTGGTTACGGGATGATGCATTACAGAACGAGTAAAGAGACTTGCCGGTGACGAGATTGAACTAGGTATTGGATACCGACGATCGAATCTCGGGCAAGGAACATACCGATGACAAAGGGAACAATGTATGTTGTTATGCGGTTTGACCGATAAAGATCTTCGTAGAATATGTAGGAGCCAATATGGGCATCCAGGTCCCGCTATTGGTTATTGACCGAGAATAGTTCTAGGTCATGTCTACATAGTTCTCGAACCCGTAGGGTCCGCACGCTTAAGGTTTCAATGACAGTTATATTATTAGTTTATGAGTTTTGATGTACCGAAGGAGTTCGGAGTCCCAGATGAGATCGGGGACATGACGAGGAGTCTCGAAATGGTCGAGACGTAAAGATCGATATATTGGACGACTATATTCGGAGTTCGGAAAGGTTCCGAGTGATTCGGGTATTTTTCGGAGTACCGGAGAGTTGGGAATTCGCCGGGGAGAAGTATTGGGCCTTATTGGGCCCTGCGGGAAAGAGAGAGGGGCTGCCTAGGGCAGGCTGCGCGCCCCCCATGGCCTAGTCCGAATTGGACTAGGGGGAGGGGCCGCACCCCCTCCTTCCTTCCCTTCTCTCTTCCCCTTCCTTGTCTCCTACTCCTAATACATGGAAGGACTCCTAATTGGACTAGGAAAGGGGGAATCCTACTCCCGGTGGGAGTAGGACTCCCCATGGCGCGCCATAGTAGAGGGTCGGCCTCCTCCTCCCTCCCTCCTTTATATACGGGGGCAGGGGGCACCCCATGGACACACAAGTTGATCTACGGATCGTTCCTTAGCCGTGTGCGGTGCCCCCCTCCACCATATTCCACCTCGGTCATATCGTCGCGAAGCTTAGGCGAAGCCCTGCGCCGGTAGAACATCAAGATCGTCACCACGCCGTCGTGCTGGCGGAACTCTCCCTCGACACTCGGCTGGATCGGAGTTCGAGGGACGTCATCGAGCTGAACGTGTGCTGAACTCGGAGGCTCCGTACGTTCGGTGCTTGGATCGGTCGATCGTGAAGACGTACGACTACATCAACCGCGTTGTGATAACGCTTCCGCTTACGGTCTACGAGGGTACGTGGACATACACTCTCCCCTCTCGTTGCTATATCATCACCATGATCTTGCGTGTGCGTAGGAAATTTTTTGAAATTACTACGTTCCCCAACAACCACGGCATTCGTTGCACGGCTACCTCGACCATGGCTCCACCACCACATGCTCTCGGCTACCTCGACAAACGGCATAAAGGGCTACCTCCTTGCTTGAGCAACCTCGTCGGTTTCTACTCCAGCCACGACTTCCGCGATACGTCGACCGTTACGACTATGGGGGGTGTCCGTCGGCTTGCCTTCGGATTCTTCTCCAGTCTCACCGTCTGCGTCGCTACCGTTGTGACTGCGGGGGGATGTTGAGTATTACGTTTAGTTAGGAAAGACAAGATAGACTAGGATTTGTTCTGGCTTGTCTTGTACTCCAAGTAGATCATTGTACTCCTATATATATGCCCACGAGGCTCAAGCAATACAAAAAAACTATTCCACCAAATCCCTCTCTCCCTTCTAACACTTCCTACCAGCCAACATAATTCATGAATTCAAGCGGTTGCTATCTTGAATATTCACAACACAGTTATTCCAAATTTGCACAACATGAGATAAAAATATTGTTTACCCCTTGCAATCTAGTGTTGTACATGTTGAGACGGATTCCCCAAGAGAAATGGTACATGAGTACAATTGGTACATCTGAAGCGCATTTCACTTTCCACGCCACCAAGGACAAAAGATTGTTCAGACCGAAGAACTAATCCCACTTCAACGAAAAAGAATGAAGCGTTCCTAGTGATGCGAATTTGGAGGGCAGTTGCAATCACCACTCTTCACTATTATACACAGCCTCTTGTGAAAATGCCGCCTGCATCGCTATTGAATTACAGTTCAGCTGACAGAAATGGTGAGCAATTGACGGGCAACACAGGAAATGTCCTTCTAGATCCTGCTGTTCATAGCACTGGTGTTAGGAGGCACTTATCAGTAAGTAAACATAGAACTGTGAGTTAAAAGGGTTTTTCTTATGTAACATTATATACCCTATATAATCTAAAGCTAGAACAAGCTTGTAATATTTCAGATATGAAACTGTTGCATTTATAATACTAAACCGAGTAGCTAGATGCTACAACTCTACTGGACTGAATGATCATGGATCTACTGTCAAAAATATAAGAAAGCTTTTATCTACAGAAGTAGATCCAGACTATCGAAATCCATCGGCATATTTCTGCAGTGTAGCTTACTCAGGTCTATCATGAGCACCCATACATATATCAGCTGAGATGATAATATATTCTGGAAAGAGAAATGATAATAGACCAAAGTAATGCACCTCAATCCAAGTTTAATTCTGGTTTTGCAACTGCACACGAGATGAATGATCTGCAAATATAATACAACATGAATATCATAATTCATCAGGTTTATCTGAGCCGAGTAGTGCAATAAAGAACCAGATATAGTGTTAGTATGGTGAAGTACCACTTGTAACACCAGTAGAAATCATTCTATCCATATTATCTATACGTCTTTGTATGGACCTCAGTAGCATGTTTAGCGCTAACACTCTCTTGCGGATAGAGGAAATCCTTGCTGCATGTTGTGCTATTACCGGGGAGGGTGCATTCTCCAATAGCCTGTCTAGTTCTGCAGAAACCAATAGGCATAATTTCATAAAATTCACGACACACAGGGAGAGTATGAGTTAAAAATAATGTGCATGCAGAGAAAAATAACAACACAAAGTTCAATTCAGAAACATATGAACCACAGAATAAGCATCCAATAACAGAAGTATAAATCTCTGGGGTGATATCTTGCCAAATGCTGATGTACTTCACATAACATGGTTCAAGGTAGGATCACGTGTGCCGGGAAATACACAGGTGCACATGGATGCTCCACCCCCCTATATGAAAATTAAATTCAAAAAATACAAGAAAAATTCAAAAAATGAAATCTTGGACTATCAAACTTGGGTGCCCAGTCTACTCCCGTATGAAGTTTCGTAGAAAAAATACCAGGAAATGTATCCGTGGCGACAAAAATACAGTCCGAAATAAAATCCATCCAAACAGTTTTTTTTTCTATACATAAGAATCATTTGTCTTTTTTGCCATGGATACGTTTCCTGGTATTTTTTTCATGAATTTTCACACGGAAGTATATTGGGTTCCCAGGTTTCATATTCCAAAATTTCAGATTTTTTTTTTGAAATTTCCTTGTATTTTTTTTAATTTATAATGTTCACATAGGGGTGTGGAGCACCCAGGTGCTACAAATCCTCTTCCCACGTGTGCCTCTCAATACTGCAAGCACGATAAGCAATCTCTCATAGGCAATATGATTAAATGTACATTAGTTACCCTAAGATCGGATTTAATTCCTTGCAATTAACTCGATGGTGCTGGTAGGGTGCAGGGCACAAGGGCAAAACCTGTCGTCACAAACAAAAGGGCAAAAAACATGTACACTCTTTTTTTTCGAAAAGGCTCGGATCTATTATAAAGATACGTACAAAGCACCCCAAACATAATAAAAATACATCAAGGTTTTTGGACCACCGAACGACCACTACCGCCGCTAGAACGAGCTGTCGACGAGCCGCTGTCGCCGCTCCCGAACCAGCCTGACCTTGTCGATGACAGCAGGGAAGTCTTCGTGCACGTGCCCTTAAGGACCAGCGTCCCAAAGCCGCAGGCGTCGCCCTTGAACCCTTAAATCAATTCGAAGAACCTGACACGAAATCTCACCGTCTCGTATGCAAGGCAAGAAACCCTAACCTCGCCGCCCCAAGGAGACGGCAAGAATCTACTCCGTAGCTCCGTCTAATCCATCTAACGGACGAACTTGAGGAGGATCGGAGCCCGGAAGACTGACTCGGAGATGAAGCACCGCCATCCATCGAGTGCCGCCCCTGTGAGGATTAAGACCCTAACCTATCTACTAACCGGACTCGAGACACCAAGATTCCCCTCCCCGCCATCGGATGGGAGGAGATTCCAGGGGCTCGCCAGCAGAGATTGAGGTGAGGAAGCTTCGCCCTAGTCGCCTTGCGAGAGGGAAAGGAAAGCCAACGATAAACCTGTACACTCATGTAATGATGGCGCCACAGAAGCCTTGCTTCTACCATATTCAACTTATATAAGTGTGCAGGTAATAAACAAACAATTTATTATAGTCAATACAACATAATACCACTACTCTATGTCCTGACCTTAAACACCAGAACCGTCCAGATACAGGGGGTGCGCATCACCCGGAGCCAAAGATTCGCTACCCATATAGGTCCTGCTTTTTATGGAAAGCAACATGCACTGGAGAACCCAGCCTAGCAACTATGGTTTGCTGGACCAAATCTTCCTCAATCAGGTATTTATCTTACTCAGCGTATTTCCATGTGTTTTGTCAATTTAACTATCATATTTGTGTTTGTATCGACAGTGATGTACTTTTCAGTAATATAATTTTAATTCCAATCTAGTGAACCCTTTTGTATGCCATAACTTAGCACCTCGCTGGCTTCATTTATATGTGTTTGTCCACCGAGTTAGTTGCTTAATATACTTCATTTTGTTGTTTGGGTGTTTCAAAGTGCGGTTTTTTATCCAAGAACTGAGCCCCGATGATATTCCAAACCGCTCTTGTTTGTCTTCCACTTATGTAGGATTATAATAGAGCCAGCAGCTGGCTATATAAATCTACCATATCACCAAAAGCCAGCCTTAATTACTGTATAGAGTTGGCAATTAGGTTAGTACTTTTTTTCACTTTCTCTCTTCATTTTTCTCATTAGTTTTTTTTACCTAGGAGCACACGTAGAGCTCACTCCTTCTCTTTTTCCTTACCTCTCTTTTCCACATAGGCAAAAATGTCATTTAATAAGCAGGCTTATAGCGTACTACCTCCATCTCGGTTTATTAGTCCCCTTCGTATTTTGTGCCAAATTTTGATCATAGATTTCACTAACAAAATATAAGTTGTATACCACAAAAGTTATATTGTTGGATTCATATTCGAAAGAGGTTTTTAATGATACTATTTTCATGGTATATAACTTATTTTTTGGTAGTTAAATCAAAGGTCAAAGTTTGACCCAAAATACAAGGGGGGCTAATAAACCAGGATGATAGTACTAGTATTATACTTCCTCTGAATACGCAATCATTGTCAAGTCAGCCATGCCACTTAAAAACATGCTCTACATTATTATTAGTTCATAAATACTCCCTCTGTTCCGAAAAACTACTTGCACTGCAACAAAACTGAAACCAAATACTAGCATGAGCATCTCTACACTAAGAATGATCTTCGGTTCGAATTGACGGAAAAATACACATTAACTACTGCTCAGACAACAAGGCTGGGTCAGTACCAGAATGACCATAAAAAAGAAATACTAGCGCGAGTACCCATATCACAATGTACCACAAAAATTCAGGAGCTTAAAGCAGAATCTGTTGGTCCTTAGGGCATTTCTAACCGATCCCCAGTAACCAGTTAGAGGAGTAAAATTCCGGTTTTACTCTAACCGGGACCTAACCGATCCCCAATAGACCATAGTGGAGTAAAAGAATTACTTGGCCGCCGCAATCTCCCTATTTTTACTCCACCGCTCGGCGGCCGAGTAGAAAATCTCTCCCTCTCTTCCTCTCCTTTGCCTCCTCTTCTCCCCCTCGCCCTGCCGCCGGCGCGCCCCCCACCCTTCCCTGCCGCCCCCTCACCTCCCAATGGCCGGACGCGGTGGCCGATGATCTCCGCCGCAGATCCGCAACGCGGATCCGCGCTGCCACGCCCGTGGGTCGTCGTCTGCTGGCGCATTCTCGAGCCGCCACCGCTCGCCCGATCGGCCCGCCCCCACCTGATTCGCCGATTTCCCAGAGCTCCCTCCGCCGCGGCCGCCGACGAGGACCTACCTCGGCGTCCGACAGCGCTCGTGGGGGATATGGGTGGCGGAGATCACCGACCGGGAGACCCACAAGAGGAAGTGGGACGGGTCGTTCCACACGGTGGACCTTGCGGCGATGGAGTATGACCGGTGGCAAGTCCGGTTCCATGGCCGCGATGCGAGGCTGAACTTCCCGTTCGGGACGGCGTCGGTCCACCTCGTCCTGCTAGAGCCGGGTGTGGTGAGCGCGGCGATGGCGCGGGAGGACCGAGAGGCGAGGGAGCGCCTCAAGGCGGAGGCCGCTGACGAGGCGTACATGGAGAACCTCCGCCGCCAGCACCCGGAGCTCGTGGAGGCGGAGCGGGCGATATTCGCCGACAAGCGGGGAGGTCATCGTCATCTTCGACGACGAGGTGTAAGGCGGCCAGGAGGAGGAATTCGACGTCGAGGAGTGGCAGAGCATCTTCCTCGACTGCGATGACGACGGCACCGGCCTGGACCCAGCTCTCATCGAGGGCGGCCTGTCGAGGAAGAATTGGCTCAACCTCCACTCCGGCCGTTGAGGTTGAGTAGTTTTCAGTGTAGTTTTACGTTTAGTGTAGTTTAGGTCTAAATTTATGTTTAATGTTCGGTTGTCAAGACTATCTATGTTGAACTTATGTTTAAATGCATGCAAGTTTCGGTTGAACAGGGCGGACCTTCGCCCGCCAGGCTTGGCACGAGGTACTGGCCTGGCTGCGCATCCCAGCCCCGATCCCCAACCGCGAGCCCTCCCTCATGGACCGGTGGAAGCATGCCAGGGAGAACACGCCTCTGGGACTTCACAAAGCCCTGAAATCCGCTGCGCTGCTCGTGCCCTTGATGGTTTGGAAACACAGGAACAGCTGCGTGTTCGACAACGCAACGCCATCCATGAACACGCTTCTCGACAGGATCAAGGACGAGGCATCCTCTTGGGCAGCTGCTGGGGCACCCGGCCTCCGGCTGGTACTGCCTCAAACATGGGATGTACACTAATCACACTGTAATTCCCGCGTCCTCGGACATTTGTAACTGAACTCCTCACTTTTCAATGCAAAGAAACGCAAAGCTTTTGCGTTTTCTCGAAAAGTTTCGGTTGAAATTAGGTTGAATTTATGCAAATTTACGTTTTACTCCGCTAAGTTTAGGGGATCGGCTAAAACCGACCAAAACTTAGTGAAGTATAAATACTCTGCTAAGATTTACTCAACCGGATACTCCGCTATTTTTTAGGGGATCAGTTAGAAATGCCCTTAGATCAGTCAGATGCCATATCAATTAATCCAATTCACTCAGAGCAGAGCTAATCTGTATCGAATCACTTGATTAAAACACATGCCGGAGACACCTCAACGCAAACAAAACCCTAGGCGAAGAGGAGCCCGCACACCCCCACGGGACGGCCGCAGAGGCAGCAGCAGGGAGCAAGTAAATTTGAGACCAAGGCGTAAGAGATGATGCAGGAGGTAACCACCTACCTCCGTTGAGGCGGTCAATGGCGGTGGCGAGCTCGGCCTGGCTCTGGGCGGTGGCCGCGGCGCGCGCCTCATGCTCCTCAAGCGCGCCGCCTAGCACCCCTGCGATGGCCGCAGCCAGCGCCTCGCACCTGTCAGGAAGAGGACCCGTGTCCGCATCCTCCAAGCCGCCGTGTCCGGTGATCTTCGGAGGCCGGTCGTCGCCGCCGGCGATTGTAGCAGACGGGCCGGAGGTGGTGGGAAGATCGAAGCCGTCCATTAGAGGTGGTTCCATCGAGAGAGAGGACTGGAGACAAGCAGTGGGATCGGGAGGACGCCGGGCCTCAGATTGGGCCTAGCAATGGGCTTCGTTTAATTTCCTCATTCTGGGGATTTGAATGGGACAAAAGAGCAGGGGGCTTCTAGTCGCGTTCTGGGCCAGCCCAGTATCATGGCTACATTGTCGCTCGTCCAGAGTCATTGTTTTTGAAAAAACACGAATTTCAAAAAAGTTAATGGATTTTGAAAAACAAGGATGGATTTGAGAAAATAATTCACGAATTTGCAAAAAAAAGTGCATCAATTTTGAAAATAAGTTCATGAACTTGAAAAAGTTTGCGGATTTTGTAAAAAAACGCAAATTTGAAAAAATTCATCAATTTTGAAAAATAAATGAATTTTAAAAAAGTTCACGGATTCTGAGAAAAAAGTTTGTCAAATTTGAAAAGAGTTCATGGATTTAAAAAGCATTGAAAAGGTCAAGAATTTAAGAAAAATGTTCATGATTTAAAAAAGGGAAATAAAATGAACAAAGAAAGAGAAAGAGAAAAGAAAAAGAAAAACACAAAAGAAAACCCGGGCAAGCAATTTGGAAAAGAAAAAAAGAAACCAAATAGAGAAACCGCTCTGTCTTTTAGCGTTGTAGTTGAAGAAAAAAAGAAGTAAACTAGGCACAGCAGGCAAGTTGTCCACTTGGTTACCCCGGTTTGTACTAAGGCCAATTCCGTCGCGTCGACCCAAACGAACGTGAATTTTATCTCTTTTTTTTGTCTGTTTGGGTTGCCAGTTTGGCTCATATCCGCATGAATTTGCACAGTGCGCCCAACCGGCCAACCCATTTGGTCTGTCTGGGTTGTTTCCAAAAATGGTATGTTTGGGTAGTGCGCCAATCCATTTTGCCCTCGGTCGTTTTTTCAACTTTCATTTTTTAGTAATCAAACATAGTAAGTATATAGCAAAATAAATCTAGCATATTTGCATTGTATGCTATGCCGGCATACAACATTGGAACAAAAGGATCACCACGGCCATAGTTCATGCACCTCGCCCCTAGTTCATGAAAACAAACAAATAGAAGATGATCACGCATCTCGGTCTTGGATGAACTTTTGCTTCCCCTCAAACTCAACCTTCTTTTTTGGAGTCATCTTGCTCGTGTCGCCCGCCATGATCTCCACTTCCTTGGAGATTAGCGCAAGCTCGACCTCCCTTGCTCTTGTCTTGGCATTGGCCTCTTCGATCTCGAGCTTCTTCTTTTGTATGTCGGAGTAGGTCTTCATGGCCTCCTCTTTCTCTTGGCGCTTCCTCTTTTCCCTCTCTTTCTTTTGGGTCATGAACCCCTTCAAAGTTTCTTGCAAGGTGATTGTCGAAGCATCAAGCTTTGCATCCATGGTCTTCCCCTAGGCCTTTTCTTTCACTTCGGTCGGGGACCGACGAGCCCCCCCCCCCCCCCCCACCCACCCACCTCTTTTCTGGGCCACATATTGCTCCTTAAATTTTGGGCATCCACCTTGGAAATGTTGTTCCTTTTTGCTCGGTGCCGGTTTTGGAATCTTGTCTGATTGCCATCGAAGCTTAGCAAATAAACTTGTCCTCATCCTCTCTGTATGCTCCCTTCCTCACACTTCTTCTCCTCTTTTGTGATCGGCCTTGCTTTACAAGCTCTTCATCAAACAACAATGGTTCTCCATCGATGTCGACACAATCTTCGCCTTCAGGGTCTTGGCCATCATTGTATTGGTCGTGGGTGTCTTGGGAGGCGGCTTCTTGGCTGTATTGAATCTCTTCTTCATCATACCCTTGGCCATCCTCGTTGATCATATCCTCCAAGACTTCCACATAGAACCTCGGATCGGTCGGCGTGGGGATAGGCATTTCACCGAACAAGTTGTGGATATCAGGAAAGTTGGCCGGGGAGACCACCCGTGAGTGCTTCCTTTGCATTCCAATGGACTGGTCGGCCATAGGTTAGGCATTCAGATCAGCGCGGAGCACCATGGAAGAGGTTGGCACGTAGTCACCCACTTCTGGCGAGCCATCACTATGTGGCGTGGAGAAGCAGGATGTGCTGGGTCGTGTTCAGGGAACAAACACGTACACCGGCAGCGGCATTGTTGACATGCGCGACCACTCCAAAAGCTTTGGCGGGCGGGCCTCTAACGAGCCCGTGCTGGCCACTACGGCAACGGCGGCTAGAAGGGCCAACTTGTGGTACCCTAGAAGGAGAAGGGCCTGTTGCGCTGCTTTGGCGATGAGGGCCTCGTTGTTCTTAGCGGCAGCGTTCGCCTCAACAATCGCGACGACAATGTCTCTTTTTCATGTCATGCCCCCTCCGGTCAGCTCGCTTTTCCACCTCGTGGGACATCTCCTTTGGGGTGTGCACCTTCTTCGGCTTCTTTGAGGCCACGGCGAGGATGGTGATGGAGTCAAATCCAGCAAATCTCGGGTAGGGGTCCTGGACAGGTAGCCTTGGTATGATGGTAACAGGATACACGAATTTACCCAGGTTCGGGCTCTCTCGTAGAGATCTCAAACACGCATATGGTACTTGTGAGCTGCGTTGGGATTTTCCCCAAAGAGGATGGGCGAATCAATCTAGTACCAGATAAGTATTTTCCCTCAATGAGAACAAGGTTATCGAACCAATAGGAGAACCACTGAAAGGATCGAGAAGAGGTGTCTAGAGGGGGGGGGGGTGATTAGACCCTCAACAAGCAAAAGTGGCAGTTTTTAAGTTCTTCAAGTTAAGGTGGAGTTTTAGCACAAGTTTAATCATTCACGATACATTTCAAGCAAGCATGGCAAGAGAATGAGCAGCGGAAAGAGTAAAGCATGCTAGTTGCAAGAAAGTAAAGGGATGGGATTGGTGTGTGCAAACGCAATGCAGACACAGAGATTTTTGGCATGGTTTCGATAGGTGGTGCTATCGTGCATCCATGTTGATGGAGACTTCAACCCATGAAGGGTAACGGTTGTGCGAGTGCACAGAGGGCTCCACCCAAGAAGGGTCCACGAAGAAGCAACCTTGTCTATCCCACCATGGCCATCGCCCATGAAGGACTTGCCTCACTCGGGTAGATCTTCACGAAGTAGGCGATCTCCTTGCCCTACAAACTCCTTGGTTCAACTCTACAATCTTGTCGGAGGCTCCCAAGTGACACCTAACCAATCTAGGAGACACCACTCTCCAAAAGGTAATAGATGGTGTGTTGATGATGAACTCCTTGCTCTTGTGCTTCAAATGATAGTCTCCCCAACACTCAACTCTCTCTCACAGGTTTGGCTATGGTGGAAAGATGATTTGAGTGGAAAGCAACTTAGGGAAGGCTAGAGATCAAGATTTTTGTGGTTGGATTGGAATATCTTGGTCTCAACACATGAGTAGGTGGTTCTCTCTCAGAAAATGAGTAGTGGAAGTGTAGGCACGTTTTGATGGCTCTCTCGCAAATGGAGAAGGGGTGGAGGGGTATATATAGCCTCCACACAAAATCCAACCGTTACACGCATATGACCCAACTCGGTCAGACCGAATAGAAGAAATCGGTGAGACCGATTCAGTTCAAAATGTGAATGTTAGGAATCTCGGTGGGACCGACATGATCAACTCGGTGGGACCGATGTGCTAGGGCTAGGGCAAAACCTCATTTCGGTGAGACCGATTGCATGAACTCGGTGAGAGCGATTTCAGCAAAGAGCAAACAGAGAGTTGGTCAGGCAAACTCGATGGGACCGATTGCACATCTCGGTGAGATCGAAACAATTACAACAGGCAACAGAGAGTTTGCAAGGCCATCTCGGTGTGACCGAGATCCACATCGATGAGACCGAATTGCCTACGGTTTCTGGCAGTGGCTAGGTCAAATGAACTCGGTGGCGCCGGATAGATCAAATCGGTGGGGCCGAGTTTGACTTTGAGTTTTGGACATATTTGAAAATTAGAAAGTGGTTGATGGTTTTGGAGCAATATCACTAAGAACTTTGAGCAAGTAGACCATTAAGCAACACCTCATCCCCTTTTAATAGTATTGGCTTTACTATGGACTCAATGTGATCTTGGATCACTAAAATGAAAATGAAGAGTCTTAAGCTTTTGCCAATCTTTGTCCTTAGCATTTTGAAGGGGTTCCACATCCTCTTGTCCTTGCCGCGCCATTGTTGAACTCATCTGAAATATACTAGATAAAAGTATTAGTACAATAAGAGATATGTTGACATTAATTACCAAAATCACCCAGGGAGCACTTGTGCTTTCTATCTCCCCCTTTTTGGTAATTGATGACAACATACATCAAAGCTTTAGATAGATGATATGAGAGTAACAAGTAAAGCTTTGGAAAGATATGTAACATGCATAGGCTCCCCCTACATGTGTGTAATCATGTAAAGATAGAATATAAGAACATGTGAACGCATAAGCATGTCAGAGCAAGCAATGAGTTACATGTATCTTGGATATATGCATCATAGCAAATGATATAGATAAGGTAAATGTGCCTTCATGTTCATGAATCCTTCTTGCAAACAATATGTACATCAGCAAGGGATCATCATGCACATGAGTGTGATGCATATACTTACCTTGTGGTCTTGAGATGGCTTTGGAAGAGGTGAACTTGAGAAAACAGGGTTAGATAACACAAGAACACGCTAATTAAAGCAATCTCAGGAAACCACAAGAGTACCAAGACTGGGATGACATGTAATGGGTGAGTACTACTTCATTTGGATATAGACATGTCCCCCAAAATGATTAAAGATATGCAATAAATGCCAGAGATTTTATTCCTTAGATGTGGACTCTTTCTCCCCCTGAATCTAATATTGGATAATAGGGGGAAGCAGGGTAAGAGAAAACCAGAGCAAGAAAGAAAAAACAGAAAACAGAGCAGGAAATGGTGCAGACAACCATACATTGACATGTCTTTCCCCTCTTAAAGACATGTGACTTCTCTCCTCTTTTTGTTAACAAGCATCTGGAAGAGCTGGAAGAGCTTAGATGTGCCCTCTCTCCAATGTGATAAGCTTTGATGTGCTCTCTCTCTCCCCCTTCGACATCAATTTCCAAGAAGGGAACTTTTGAAGCATGAGTCAAACAGGTTTGGTCCTTGAGGCATACCACAAAGCAGCATGTAGTTTAAGATGCGTGTGGAGGATAAGAATCATTGAGTGGAGCTGGAGAAGAAATGAAGTATGCAATGGCAAAAAGTTTTCTCAGTAGTGAAATCGGTAACGCCAATTAGTTTTCATCGGTGACACCGAGTTGATAGTGTCATTGATGATGCATATCAGTCAGACCGGGTTAGTCCACGTCGGTTGTACCGATGTGTAAGTGCATCTAGTGCCACCCCTAGTTGGTTTCGGAGTATTGACGACAAACCTGGTTGAGGGACTAATGTGTTTGTAAGAATTGCAGGATAACACAGGTAGTAGTCCCTCATTGATTCGGTTTACCTACCGGAGATGACCCCTAAAAATGTGTGAAGACACTGAAGACAATGGTGATCAGTGAAGCTATTCACGTTGAAGACTATGACATGAGAAGACATCACGTGAAGACTATGGAGCGCGAAGACTTAGTTGTTTCGTTGTTTCCTTTTCTTCTTTGTTGAGTCACAGGAACCACCGTACTGTTAAGTGGGGTCCAAGTGAACAAAGTCAGAGTGACTGAAGTGATGCTCAACCAAATCCTATGTCTTCGAGCGAAGACAATGAGAGCAAATCTTATCCAGAGTCGGATGAGTCAGCTTTACTTGTAGCCCAAGTCAAGCTGCCGCGTGTGCTTGAAATCTGACCGTTGAGACACGTGTCAGTTCCTTAGTGACCTAGGGTCATTTCGGACAAATCAGGTCGGGTTGCCTTGTGGCTATAAATAGCCCACCCCCTACACCATAAATTGGTGGCTGCTTAGAGTTAGTACACGGCTTTTGTCATTTGAGAGCAACCCACCTCCGAAGCTTTTGAGAGAGAATCCTTGCAAGGACAAAGCCCAAACCACCCAGAGCCCAAAGAGTGTTTGGCATCACTGAAGTCTTTCTGTCCGCGTGATCTGAAGACTTGTTACACTTGAGGACTGTGAATCCTCCAGCCGGTTAGGTGTCGCGTTCTGAGCATCCAAGAGTCGTAGTGGATTGCCGGTGAACAAAGTCTGTGAAGGTTTGGAAGTCTACCTTGAAGACTTACCAGGGTGATTGGGTGGGGACTAGGTGTCCTTAGCTCAAGGGGAATAAGGTGAAGACACGATCTTGTGAGTTGAATCTCAGACTCCCTAACCAGACGTATAGTTGTCACAGCAACTGGAACTGGTCAAACAAATCTCTGTCCTCCCGAAGCTACTGGTTCTATCTCTCACTTCTCTTTACTTACAGTTTGTCTTCGTGAAGTCATTGCCTGCTTGCATTATCTGTTTGACTTCATTGTGTGACTACTTGTCCTGATTGGCTTCATAATATCTTCCATCCTGATCTTTACTACCTAGCTGCTAATAGTCTTCGTGCTTTCACTTCATTGAATACTTGAGTATGGCTTGTCTAGTGTAGTCTACCTTCCCCTGTATACAAATAGTGTCATTTCTATTGTTTGTCTTCGAAACTCCCATGTTTTGAAGACTTTCATAAAAATCGCCTATTCACCCCCCTCTAGTCGATAACTAGCCCTTTCAATTGGTATCAGAGCAAGGTAGGTTTAACCACCTGGAGTTTTAGCTATGTCGACTGCAGGGATAACCAAAGTCTCCGATGCGTGCCCCATCTTCGATGGCACTGAATATCCCTACTGGAAGAATAGGATGCACATGCATATTAAAGCCATTGATGTCGATCTATGGTATGTCATCAAGGACGGCGTTCCCAAGACTGGTGAAGGTGTCACCCCTACTGATGTCAAGAAGTTCGTTCAACTGGACTCTACCGCCAAGAACATCATCTGTGGTCATCTGACCAAAGGACAGTATGGCCGTGTGAGTGCTCTAGAAACATCAAAGCTAGTCTGGGACTAGCTCTCCAAGGTCAATGAAGGCATCTCAACTCAGCGAGATCAACGGATCAGTACTCTCCGCAACCTCTTCAACCGTTTCAAGAGACACGGCAATGAGAACGTCCAGCTCACATTTGATCGCCTCACTGATATCACAAATGAGCTCCAAGCACTCCGCGGCACTGAGATTACGAAGCATGAAATAGTGAAGACACTACTGAGATCTCTTGACAGCTCATTTGACACCTTAGCCCTGATGATACAAGAACGCCCTGACTTCAAGACTCTCGATCCGTTTGACATACTTGAGAGGCTCAACACACATGAGTACTAGCTATCTGAGAAATGGAATATCTATGGCCTCAACTATGGCCGAACTCGTGCTTTGAAGGCAAAGGCTACTGCTTCCTCATCTGAAGAAGAATATGACTACAGTTCTGGTGATCCTGAATACATTGGAAAGGAGCTTGCTATGCTTGTGAAGAAGTTCCAGAAATTCACCAAGAAGAAAAGCTTCAGAAAGTCTTCATGATCCAGCTCAAGGAATGATGAAGCATCCACTCATGACCACAAGAAGAGAACCTGCCACAAGTGCAAGAAACCGTCACTACATCTCTGAGTGTCCATAGTGGGACAATGAGAAGAAGAAGAAGAAGAGCAAAGAATATGATTCTGATGACAACAAGAAGAAGAAATCCTCAAAGTCTTCTTCCAAGTCTTCATCACACAAGAAGAGCTCATCTGGCAAGGCTCGTGCGTTTGTTGGCAAGGAGATGGATTCAGAGGAGGAGTCTGCTTCTGAGGAGGCGGATGTGGAGTCTGAGGAGGAGTCCGACTCTGGTGTTGCAAGTCTGGCTCTAGCTATAGCCTACGTCGCCAAGTCCATCTTCAACGCTGAAGACAATGGCTCCGTCACCAACGCTGATGATAATGACAAGGATGACTCAGATCCCACCTACTGCTTCATGGCACGTGGTGCCAAGGTAAAATCACGTGATGCTTACTTTCAAACATCAAGTGAAGATGACTCTGATGGTGAATCCAAACCTAGTTACAAAACACTTGCTAAAATTGCAACTGAACAACAGAAATCTATGGAACATACTCAAAAACTGTTAGACAAAAGCGATGACCTGTTGGACGCGGAAATGACCAAGTCTCAGTCCTTAATTGAAGACATCAAAAATCTTCATGTTAAGTACCAGGAACTTGAAGGAAGCAGGAACTTGGGAAATTGAGATCGGCTCATGAAGATCTTCAAAAGGAGAATGAGTCACTTCGCGCTCAATAGATCAGTTCCGCTCAGGAAGAATTTGAACCACCATGTCTAGAATGCATTGAGCGTGATAACGCTGCCTCTGTTGCTAAATGTTCTGCTGCTACTACTGTTGCAATATCTTCAACTACTGATGTGGTAACTAACCCCTCTGCTGAGGATACCACTACTATTACTGATGACAATGCCAGGTTGAAGACACTGCTTGAGACAGGGATGTACAAAAGTCTCAAAGGGCATCAGACATTATGTGATGTCCTCAAAAAATAGATTCTGAACCGAAACACTAGGAAAGAGGGTGTTGGGTTCGAGAGGAAAATGAATGTTGATGGGTCGTACTGGAAGCCTGAGCAGTACCCCAAAACCACATGGGTTGCTGCAAAGGAACCTTCAGTAGATCCATCCACCTTATCTGGTTTCACTTGTGCTAACCCTATTATCATTGATGAATCCTTTGATGCAAACTATAAATTGTTTAAGAATCAGAATGGCGAAGTGTTTGCCAGGTATATTGGTACTAACTGCAGGAATGGGCCACCTATGAAGAAGATATGGGTACCCAAAAGTTGTCTTGAGAATCTTCCGGTGCATGTCATCTTGACACCACCTGTGAAGAAGACAAACCCCATACCAAAGGCTTCATATGGTCCTAAAGCTTCATACAGACCGAGGACTCATCTGAGTCACCCTAACGTCAATGTTTTGCAGGGAAATCATACTCAGACCCATGAATATGAGCGTGTTTCCTCAAAATGCTATGTTCATAGAACTAAGAACTTTTCTGCTTATTCCTATGAGTATTATTCACCTCCTGCAAGGCTATTTACTAGGGCTCCAAAGCCGAAGTTCTCAGATGCTGCACTTAGACTCATTGCTTCTAAGCCACCCCTGAAAATGTGGGTGGTTAAGAAAACTTAACTCTCTTTTGCAGGGAAAGGTCTCCAGCCGGAAATCTAAGGCGTCCAATGCTAATGCTGGGGACCTTAAACATCTTGTGGGGTGCAAGATAAAATGCCCAAATGGTCTTACTTTGTATTTCGTTCCAGGATTCCTTGACACTCATCCTATCTATCCTAAACAAGATCTGAATTTCCATGTTCCACTTGTTTGTCAAATGTTTATGCTTCACAACTCGCTTGGTGAAGCCTGTCCCCCAAACTGCACTGTAGGCTATGACACCTCGTACTTCATAATGGATTATGGACAGTGGATGCACTAATCACATGACTGGCGATCGAAGTTTTTTGATGGATTCAACCATACATCCATCAGACAAGAGTCACATCACATTTGCGGACACTGGTAAAAGTAAGGTATTGGGTCTAGGTAGAGTTGCAATATCAAGGGATCAGCACATGGATAAAGTGATGCTTGTTGAATCCCTTGGTTTCAACTTAATGTCTGTCTCAATGCTTTGTGACTTAAACATGATTGTGCTATTTGGAAAATATCGATGCCTTGTGCTATTGGAATCTGAAAAGTCTCTAGTCTTTGAAGGGTATCGGAAAGATGATCTGTATATGGTAGATTTCTCAGCAGGACCACGGATGGCCGTATGTCTTCTAGCAAAAGCTTCAGAGTGCTGGCTTTGGCATCGAAGGCTAGGACATGCTCGCATGAGGAACTTGCACACTCTCGCGAAGAAAAAGCATGTCGTGGGCATAGAAGGCGTCAAGTTCAAGAAGGATCATCTGTGTGGCGCCTGCAAAGCTGGAAAGATGACCAGGGCCAAGCATCCCTCGAAGACAATCATGACTACATCTCAACCCTTCGAGCTGTTACACATGGACTTATTTGGCCCTACTCACTACTCTACTCTCAATGCTACTGCTTGCCTCTATGGCTTTGTCATTGTTGATTATTACTCTAGATATACTTGGGTGCATATAATCCTCTACAAGACTGAAGTGCAGGATGTCTTCAGACGCTTTGCCAATCATGCCATGACAAACTATGGCGTCAAGATCAAGCACATCAGAAGCGACAACGGCACTAAGTTCAGGAACACCGGCCTCGAACTTTATCTGGATACTTTGGGTATTACTCATGAGTTCTCTGCTCCTTACACACCTCAGCAGAATGGCATCGCGGAGAGCAATAACAGAACTCTTATTGAGATGGCCCGAACGATGCTTGATGAGTACAAGACTCCATGGAAGTTCTGGCCTAAAGCCAATGACACTGCATGCCATCAACCGTGTTTATCTTCACAAGCTTGAGAAGAAAACATCCTATGAGCTCCTAACTGGTAAGAAGCCAAATGTAAGTTACCTCAGAGTATTTGGTGCTAGGTGCTGCATCAGGGATCCACATCACACTTCAAAATTTGCACCGAAAGCACATGAAGGTTTTATGCTTGGTGTAGGACCTTGAGAAGAGGTGTCTAGAGGGGGGGGGGATTAGACACTAAGTACCAAAGTTGCAATTTTTAACTTCTTTAAGTTTAAGTGGAGTTTAGGCACAAGTTTAACATTCACAATACATAACAAGCAAGCATGCAAGGAGTGTATGAGCAGTGGAAAGTAAAGCATGCAACTTGCAAGAATGTAAAGGGAAGGGTTTTGGAGGATTCAAACGCAATTGGAGACACGGATGTTTTTGTCATGGTTCTGATAGGTGGTGCTATCGTACATCCACGTTGATGGAGACTTCAACCCACGAAGGGTAACGGTTGCGCAAGTCCACGGAGTGCTCCACCCACGAAGGGTCCACGAAGAAGAAACCTTGTCTGTCCCACCATGGCCGTCGCCCACGAAGGACTTGCCTCACCAGCGGTAGATCTTCACGAAGTAGGCGATCTCCTTGCCCTTACAAACTCCTTGGTTCAACTCCACAATCTTGTCGAAGGCTCCCAAGTGACACCTAGCCAATCTAGGAGACACCACTCTCCAAGAAGTAACAAATGGTGCGTTGATGATGAACTCCTTGCTCTTGTGCTTCAAATGATAGTCTCCCCAACACTCAACTCTCTCTCATGGGATTTGGATCTGGTGGAAAGAAGATTTGAGTGAAAAGCAACTTGGGGAAGGCTAGAGATCAAGATTCATATGGTAGGAATGGAATATCTTGGCCTCAACACATGAGTAGGTAGTTCTCTCTCAGAAAATGTATGCTGGAAGTGTAGGTTCAGTCTGATGTCTCTCTCCACGAATGAAGAGGAGGTGGAGGGGTATATATAGCCTCCACACAAAATCTAACCGTTACACACAACTTGCCAAACTCGGTGGGACCGAATCAACAAACTCGGTCGGACCGATTTAGCAAATCTAGTGACCGTTAGGGTTTTCGATGGGACCGACATGCAACTCGGTAGGACCGATATGATTAGGGTTAGGGCATAACGTAATCTCGGTGAGACCGATTACACAAACTCAGTGGGACCGATTTTGGTAATTAGCTAACCAGAGAGTTGGTCAGGCAAACTCGGTGGGACCGATTACTCAAACTCGGTGGGACCGATTTTGGTAATAAGTTAACTAGAGGGTTTGCATTGTAATCTCGGTAGTACCCGATTACACAAACTCGGTGAGACCGATTTTGGTAATGGACATACACAGAGAGATTACAATCCCATCTCGGTGAGACCGAGATCCCTATCGGTGAAACCGATTTGTCTAGGGTTTGTGGCAGTGGCTATGACATCTGAACTCGGTGGCGCCGGATAGAAAGAATCGGTGATGCCGAGTTTGACTTTAGGTTTAGGTCATATGTGTGGAAGTGGGAAAGTAGTTGAGGGTTTTGCAGCATATCACTAAGCACTGTGGAGCAAGAAACTCATTAAGCAACACCTCATCCCTTCTTGATAGTATTGGCTTTTCCTATAGACTCAATGTGATCTTGGATCACTAAAATGTAAAATGAAGAGTCTTGAGCTTGAAGCTTGAGCCAATCCTTTCTCCTTAGAATCTTGAAGGAGTTCCCACATCTTTTAGTCCATGCCACTCCATTGTTGAACTTATCTGAAACATACTAGATAAAAGTGTTAGTCCAACAAGAGATATGTTGACATTAATTACCAAAACCACCTAGGGAGCACTTGTGCTTTCAATCTCCCCCTTTTTGGTAATTGATTACAACATACATCAAAGCTTTAGATAAAGATATAAAGAATAGCAAGTAAAGCTTTGGAAAGACATGTGACTAGCATAGGCTCCCCCTACATGTATGCAATCATGTGAATATGGAATATATAAGCATGTGAGATCATAACCATGATAGAGCAGGTAATGTGTTACATGTATCTTGGCCATATGCATCAGAACAAAGAATATTTAAGAAAATACCTTCATGCCCATGAGTCCTTCTTGCAAACAGTATGTACATCAGCAAGAATTCCTCATACACATGATTGTGATGCATATACTTACCTTGCAGTATTGAGTTGACTTAGGATGGAATGAACCTGCGTAAACAAGGTTAGATAACACAGGTACATCTACTAGCCAGAGCAAACAGAAGAAACCACAAGAATACCAAGACTGAGATGACATGTAGAGAGTGAGTACTAAGTACCACATTGGATTAGACATGTCCCCAAGAGTAAAGATATGCAATGAATTCAAATGATTTCTTTCCCTTAGATGTCTTGCTCCCCCTGAATCTAGCATGGGATACTGGGAGAAGATAGGGAATAGAAAATCAGAGCTGAAAGATATAAATGAATAGAGCTAATGCAAATAAGCACATATGAACATGTCTTTCCCCTCAAGAAGACATGTGGTATCTCTCCTCTTGAACACCAAGCATCTGGGATCCTTGAGAAATACTTTCTACTTGAGTATTCTCTCCCGCTGTGGAAGTAATACTCTCTCTCTCTGATGTGATCTCTCTAAGTGATAAGCTTTGATGTGATCTCTCTCCCCCTTTGACATCAATTTCCAAGAAGGGTTTGATCCTTGAGTCGCAGCACAAAGCATATATATAAATGTGATGCTTGTAGAGGACAAGATTCATTGAGTGGAGCTGGATTAGAAGAAACACAGAATAAGTGGCAAACTGTTTTTCCTGTTGTGAAATCGGTGGCACCGAGTGGTATGCTTCGATTGTACCGAAAGGTTTCGGTCGGACCGAAAACAACAAATCGGTGAAACCGAGTTCATCGCAGAGAAAATACTTGTCACCTCAGCTCACTAGACTAGTAAGATCTCACAAAGATTTGCAAGGAATTTACTGAATGATATGCAATGAATTGGATGCAGAAAACACAGAGCAAACAGAAAGAAATCTAGATGAAGTTTGTTTTTTTGAAAGGGGAAACAAATATGCATGAGACAAATGCAAAAACACAGAAAAGAACACAAGAGAACTTCATCTAGAGATGGTCGGCGACAAAGTCACCTATGTGAGAGTATATTGACTTAGGAGTCAAGTGAGATCACTTGATCATAGGTCATACTCATTGTTTAAGCTCAAAATGGGGTTGCCATTTTTCGTTTAAGCATCTTGATGTATTCACATCTTGTCGAGTTGCTTTAGCTCATGACTTGGAGTAAAGCTTCTCTAAGATGGAATAACATACCTTGGTTGGTGGTGTTGACCATGTAGTTGAACTTGTGTGGGTTGCTCAAGGTTGATGTAGCTCATCAAGAATTGGGAGAACAACTTGGAATTTGAGTCCATCTACCTACATGGGTTAGTTCTTGCAAGGAAGAGCACTTGTGTATCCAAAAATGACAATCATGAAGCTCAACATAGAATTTGTCAAAGGATATGTTTGAATGGTTCCGTGCTTCCTTGTCTTCAACCACCATAGTGTAGAAACTTGGTGATGTAGAGATTGCTCAAGATGTGAGTAGATTACAATCTCATGGAATTTGATTCCACCAAGTACCTGCATGGGTTAGATAACATGCAAGATCCAAATATTTCCAAGACATAAGATTTTCATCATAAGAGAAATATCAAGGATTAGTCATAAGCTCATGTCTTGCATGTATCCAATGGAGTTCCTACTCCAAGTTTGAAGCATCAATGATGTTCAATTGTCCTCTCAACCTGCAAAACACTTTCTCATCAAGAGGTTTAGTGAATATATCCGCTAATTGTTTTTTGGTGTGAACATGCTTAAGATTAATGTCACCCTTAGCAACATGATCTCGAATGAAGTGATGACGAACTTCAATATGCTTAGTTCGAGAATGTTGTACGGGATTATGACCAATTTTGATAGCACTTTCATTGTCACAAAGCAATGGAACATGTTTCACATATATCCCATAATCTTTAAGAGTTTGGGTCATCCAAAGTAATTGAGCACAACATGAACCAGCGGCAATATACTCTGCTTCGGCGGCGGATAAGGATACCGAGTTTTGTTTCTTGGAGGACCAAGACACAAGAGATCTACCAAGAAATTGACAAGTACCCGAAGTGGACTTTCTATCAACCTTGTCTCTGGCATAGTCCGAGTCGGAGTAGCCAACAAGATCGAAAGAGGCCCTCTTAGGATACCAAATGCCAAAATTTGGTGTATGGATTAAGTATCTCACTATCCTTTTGACGGCCTTAAGATGACATTCTTTAGGAGCAGCTTGATATCATGCACACATGCACACACTTAGCATGATATCGGGATGTGAAGCACATAGATATAACAATGAACCAATCATAGAGCAATAAACCTTTTGATCAGCCGGTTCACCATCTTTGGTCAAGTCAAGATGTTCACTAGTAGGCATGGGTGTAGACATACCTTTGCATTCTTGCATATTGAACTTCTTGAATAAGTCCTTGGTGTACTTTGTTTGAGAAACAAAAGTACCTTCCTTAGTTTGCTTGATTTGCAATCCAAGAAAGAATTTGAGTTCACTCATCATAGACATCTCAAACTTCTCCGACATTAGCTTCCCAAACTTTTCACTAAAATGAGGGTTAGTTGAACCAAATATAATATCATCAACATAGATTTGGCACACAAATAGTTCTCAATTAACCCTTTTAGTAAAAAGTGTGGAATCAATTTTCCCAATTTCAAAGCCTTTTTCAATAAGGAACTTGGTCAAGCATTTATACCATGCTCTAGGAGCTTGTTTAAGACCATAAAGCGCTTTGTGAAGTTTGTAAACATGATTTGGTTTCTTAGGATTGACAAAGCCGGGAGGTTGCTTAACATAAACTTCCTCCTCTATTTCACCATTTAGAAAAGCACTTTTAATGTCCATTTGGTACAAGGTGATATCATGATGATTAGCATAGGCAAGTAAGATGCGAATGGACTCAAGTCTAGCAACGGGAGCGTAAGTCTCACCATAGTCCATACCTTCGACTTGTGTGTAGCCTTGGGCGACGAGACGTGCTTTGTTGCGAACTAATTGTCCATCTTCATCTTGCTTGTTGCGAAACACCCATTTGGTACCGATGATGTTGTGGTTGTTGTCGGGCTTCTCAACCAATGTCCGAACTTGGTTCCTCTCAAAGTTGTGTAGCTCTTCATACATAGCATTTATCCAATCCGGATCTTCCAATGCTTCTTCGACCTTCATAGGTTCAATGCTAGAGATGAAAGAATAGTTTTCACAAAAGTTAGCTAAACGAGTTTTAGAGCGAGTGATTCTCCCGGTTTGAATATCATTGTAGATTTGCTCGACGGGATGCTCTTTAGCAATTCTTGCTCGAACTCGTGAAAGCTTTTGCTTGGTTCTTGGCTGAACTTCTTCTTCATCTTGTTCTTCTTATTGGCCTTCTTCATTGTTGGCGTTGTCGTTCTCTTGTCATGGTGGAGAAGGAGGTTGTTGACATTCATCTTGATGCACTTCCTCGTTTTCTTCATGTTGGTGTGTCCCACTTGTGGATGCTTCCGTATCAACTCTTTGTTCACCTTTTCGTGAAGTAGAAGCTTCCACTTGGACGGACGAGGTACTCTCCTTCACGTCCGTTGGACGGACCTTGCCAATAGACAAGTCTTGGATTGCTTCCGAAGGATCTTTGTCTCCTACATCAATTGGCAATTGCTCTACTTGCGAGCCGTTAGATTCATCAAACTTCACATCTACCGTCTCTTCAACCTTTCGGGTGAAATTGTTGTAGACACGGTAAGTGTGAGAGTTTGAGCCATAACCTAGTAGGAAACCTTCATGAGACTTAGGAGCAAATTTAGAACGACGATGCTTATCAAGAATGTAGCACTTTGAGCCGAATACTCGAAAGTATCCAACTTGGGGTTTGTTACCGGTGAGGAGCTCGTATGCTGTCTTGCCGAGTAGCTTGTGAAGATACAAGCGATTTGTTGCATGACAAGCTGTCTCAACCGCTTCTGGCCAAAAGTGCTTCGGTGTCTTGTACTCATCAAGCATCCGGTTCTTCCTCTCAACAACTCCATTTTGTTGAGGTGTGTACGTAGCTGAGAACTCGTGTGAAATCCCTTCTTCGTCAAGAAAGGTGTCCACATTTGCATTCTTGAACTCCGTTCTGTTGTCGCTGCGAACCTTCTTGATCTTCACTTCAAATTGGTTTTGGGCCTTCCTAGTGAAGTTTTTGAAGATCTTTTGGACCTACGATTTATCATTGAGAAAGAACACCCACGTAAATCTTGAAAAATCATCAACTATAACTAGACCAAAAGAATTTCCACCGAGACTCTTGTGAGAGTTGGGACCAAAAAGATCCATGTGAAGTATCTCAAGTGGCCTCCTTGTGGTCATGATGTTTTTCACGTGATGCCTTCCTCCAACCTGTTTACCTGCTTGACAAGCACTGCAAAGTCTATCCTTATCAAATATCACATCGTTAACACTAAGGATATGATTCCCTTTAATAAGCTTATCAAGGTTTCTCATGCCAACGTGACCTAGTTGTCTATGCCATAACCAACCTTTTGAGGATTTAGCAATGAAGCAAGTTTTAGGTTGAGCCTTTTTAGTGAAATCAACAATGTATAGATCACCTCTACGCACACCGGTAAAGACCATTTTATGATTATATCTACGAAACACTTGGCAATCTACTTCACTAAATAGGACAATGAAACCAAAATCAGCAAGTCTAGATACTGAAAGTAAGTTGTAGCCAAGAGATTCAACGAGCATAACATTCTGAATGGAGCTATCATGTGAGATGGCCACCTTACCGAGGCCAACCACCTTACCCTTTGAGTTGTCACCGAAAGTGACATACTTTCGAGGACCATCGTTTTCAGCAAGCTCACGAAACATGTCTTTATCTCCGGTCATGTGATCGGTACATCCACTATCAAGAACCCATTCCTTTCCTCCTGACATATATCCCCGAAGATTTGCCATAAGACCAAAGTGTCTCATTGCATCGTCAAGATCGAAGTCACTATCATCATCCTCATCATAGTATCCATGTTCAACATCGTCATGTGGTGGATCAAATCCTAGAGAGGGTGATTCGTTAGAGTGAGTTTGACAATGATCTTGCTTATGAATTTTTATAGCTTCGGAAATAATATCACTAATAATTCCAACATCTCCTTTGGCACGCATAAGGTTTGTAAGTTCAAATAGACGATCACAAAACATAGGATCACTAGTATTCATCTTACTCGAGGCAATAGACTTATGGAGAATTTCATCTAGATTTTTCAAGGAATAATTTGGAAAGCGTTCCTCAAGAAATTTCCATATAGTGTAGGCACACTTAAGAGTAGGCAAACATCCAATCAAGTTTCTAGGCAATCCTCTAACAATAAGTTCGGCAGTTCTAAGATTGCAGATCATGTTAATTGACTCATCTAGAGTAGGATGCATAGGATCAACATGAGGTGCACAAGGGATAGCAATGTACTTGTTCAAATGATATTGATTGAAAATTACAAGCATCTCATTTTTTCACTCATGGAAATACTCTCCATCAAGAATAGGCACTCTATGTCTAAGACTCCCCAAAGTAGACTCATCCATCTTCCTCCAATGGTGATTAAACCAAGGCAATGGAGACCAAAGCTCTGATACCACTTGTAGGACCTTGAGAAGATGTGTCTAGAAGGGGGGTGGGTGATTAGACACTAAGTACCAAAGTTGTAGTTTTTAACTTCTTTAAGTTTAAGTGGAGTTTAGGCACAAGTTTAACATTCACAATACATAACAAGCAAGCATGCAAGGAGTGTATGAGCAGCGGAAAGTAAAGCATGCAACTTGCAAGAATGTAAAGGGAAGGGTTTTGGAGGATTCAAACGCAATTGGAGACACGGATGTTTTTGTCATGGTTCCGATAGGTGGTTCTATCGTACATCCACGTTGATGGAGACTTCAACCCACGAAGGGTAACGGTTGCGCGAGTCCACGGAGGGCTCCACCCACGAAGGGTCCACGAAGAAGCAACCTTGTCTATCCCACCATGGCCGTCGCCCACGAAGGACTTGCCTCACTAGCGGTAGATCTTCACGAAGTAGGCGATCTCCTTGCCCTTACAAACTCCTTGGTTCAACTCCACAATCTTGTCGGAGGCTCCCAAGTGACACCTAGCCAATCTAGGAGACACCACTCTCCAAGAAGTAACAAATGGTGTGTTGATGATGAACTCCTTGCTCTTGTGCTTCAAATGATAGTCTCCCCAACACTCAACTCTCTCTCATGGGATTTGGATCTGGTGGAAAGAAGATTTGAGTGGAAAGCAACCTGTGGAAGGCTAGAGATCATGATTCATATGGTAGGAATGGAATATCTTGGCCTCAACACATGAGTAGGTAGTTCTCTCTCAGAAAATGTATGCTGGAAGTGTAGGTTCAGTCTGATGGCTCTCTCCACGAATGAAGAGGAGGTGGAGGGGTACATATAGCCTCCACACAAAATCTAACCGTTACACACAACTTGCCAAACTCGGTGGGACCGAATCAACAAACTCGGTCGGACCGATTTAGCAAATCTAGTGACCGTTAGGGTTTTCGGTGGGACCGACATGCAACTCGGTAGGACCGATATGATTAGGGTTAGGGCTTAACTTAATCTCGGTGAGACCGATTTTGGTAATTAGCTAACCAGAGAGTTGGTCAGGCAAACTCAGTGTGACCGATTACTCAAACTCGGTGGGACCGATTTTGGTAATAAGTTAACCAGAGAGTTTGCATTGTAATCTCGGTAGTACCGATTACACAAACTCGGTGAGACCGATTTTGGTAATGGACACACACAGAGAGATTACAATCCCATCTCGGTCGGTGAGACCGAGATCCCTATCGGTGAAACCGATTTGTCTAGGGTTTGTGGCAGTGGCTATGACATCTGAACTCGGTGGCACCGGATAGAAAGAATCGGTGAGGCCGAGTTTGACTTTAGGTTTAGGTCATATGTGTGGAAGTGGGAAAGTAGTTGAGGGTTTTGGAGCATATCACTGAGCACTGTGGAGCAAGAAACTCATTAAGCAACACCTCATCCCTTGTTGATAGTATTGGCTTTTCCTATAGACTCAATGTGATCTTGGATCACTAAAATGTAAAATGAAGAGTCTTTAGCTTGAAGCTTGAGCCAATCCTTTATCCTTGGCATCTTGAAGGAGTTTCCACATCTTTTAGTCCATGCCACTCCATTGTTGAACTTATCTGAAACATACCAGATAAAAGTGTTAATCCAACAAGATATATGTTGACATTAATTACCAAAACCACCTAGGGAGCACTTGTGCTTTCACTTGGTTACGGAAAGGATTCGCACTCCTACAGAGTCTTCAACCTCTTTCACTATAAAGTGGTTGAAACTGTGGATGTGCGGTTCTTTATGAGACTAACGGCTCGCAAAGTGAGCACCTGCCAAATGTGCTAGATGAATTACCCCTAGAGAGTCAATCAAGGAAATGGGAATTGGAGAGATCATACCATCTGAGAATCAGACTGAAGAAGAATTGATCGTTTCTGCACCTAATCAACCTGAAGATAATGCTCAGCCTGAAGACAATCCCCCATATAATGACATTAATCATCATGAGCAAAATCTTCGTCTTGTTCATCCTCGAGTTGCAAATGAAGTACATATTGAGAAGGTAATCGACAACATCAATGCACCTGGTCCGCTCACTCATTCAAGAGCTACTCAAAGAGCAACACAACTAACCAATTTCTGTGGGCATTTTGCAATCGTCTCAATCTCAGAACCCAAGAAAGTCGATGAAGCCTTCATGGAACCTTAATGGATTCAAGCTATGCAAGAAGAGCTTCAATAGTTCGAGCTGAATAATGTGTGGGAATTGGTCAAGCGTCCTGATCCTCGGAAGCACAATATCATTGGCACCAAATGGATACATCACAACAAGCAAGATGAGCATGGACAAGTCGTCAGAAACATTGCACAAGGTTACACTCAAGTGGAAGGAATTGACTTCGATGAAACATTTGCTCCGGTGGCAAGGCTTGAAGCCATTCGCATACTGCTAGCCTATGCAAATCATCACAACATCCTTCTGTATCAAATGGATGTGAAGAGTGCTTTTCTCAATGGAAAGATAGAAGAATAAGTATATGTCGCACAACCTCCTGGCTTTGAAGATCCAAAACATCCTGCTATGGTATACAAGCTCAACAAGGCAGTGTATGGCCTCAAACAAACCCCTCGTGGTTGGTATGACACGCTCAAAGACTTCCTGAAGAGCAAAGGCTTCAAACCTAGTTCACTAGATCCTACACTCTTCACGAAGACATACAATGGTGAACTATTTGTGTGCCAAATCTATGTGGATGACATTATCTTCAGCTGCACCAACAAGAAATACAGTGATGAGTTTGCTCACATGATGCAAGAGCAATATCAGATGTCCATGATGGGCGAGCTAAAGTTCTTTCTAGGTCTCCAAATCCGTCAGCAACGCAACGACATCTTCATATCTCAAGAAAAATACCTCAAAGATTGCCTGAAGAAGTTTGGAATGCAAGACTGCAAAGGATACATGACGTCAATGCCAACCAAAAGTCATCTGGGTCCCGACGCCAATGGTAAAGAGTTCGATCAAAAGGTATACCACTCCATGATTGGTTCTTTGCTTTATTTATGTGCATCTAGGCCAGATATAATGCTTAGTGTTTGCATGTGTGCCCGATTCCAAGCGGCACCAAAGGAATCGCATCACTTAGCTGTGAAGCGAATTCTTCGATAGTTGGCTTACACCCCAACACTAGGATTATGGTATCCAAAGGGCTCAGAGTTTGATCTAGTTGGATTCTCAGATGCTGATTATGCTGGTGACAAGGTTGATCGCAAGTCCACATCGGGCACATGTCACTTTCTAGGATGATCTCTTGTTTGTTGGTCTTCAAAGAAGCAGAACTGCGTATCTCTCTCCACTGTTGAATCCGAATACATTGCTGCTGGATCTTGCTGTGCTCGGCTTCTCTGGATGAAGCAAACTCTCAAGGACTATGGTATCCACCTGAAGAATGTGCCACTCTTCTGCGACAATGAGAGCGCCATCAAGATTACCAACAACCCAGTTCAGCACTCGAAGACAAAGCACATTGAAATTCGTCATCACTTTCTCAGAGATCACGTCATGAATGAAGATATTGATATCATTCACGTCAACACTGAAGAGCAATTGACCGATATCTTCACCAAGCCCTTGGATGAGAAAAGGTTTTGCAAGTTGCGGTGTGAGCTGAATATCTTGGAATCCTCAAATGTCCTGTGATTAGGCACACATCCTAACACATATGCATTTTGATGACTTAGATGTGCAACACACGAAGTAATGTATATCTTCAATCAATGAAGACATACACTCTAAGTGTGAATACATTAATGTGGAATTTGACTTCGGAGCGCCACGATAATTGTGTGCCGTGTCTGGGTCTAATACTTCCTATATGGTGGGTAACGCCACCACCAAACTTTTGTTTGAAGTGTTTCCCTTGGCGTTATATTTGCAAGGTCTTCGAATTTGATTTATCTTCATCCTTTACTTAAGTTCATATTTATTTCATCTTGTTGATTTGGTCGTATTCTAGTTATATACATATTTATGTTCTGTCCTCTACAACATTCACTTATAGCTATGACTTCATGCTGAATCTCTTGATCTAAGTGAATGTGATCGGACCCTAACCTATCTATGCTTCTACCTCAACTCTATCTGTCCAAATCATATGCATTCTATTGAAAATTGTCGATTGTCTTCACTGAGACCTTGTCAGCTGAAGTCAATCAGACAAACATTTATATCTATTTTTAATGCTATATCCTTAGTGCCTGAAAGCCAGAGAATTCGGAACGACCATCCCGACAATCCAGGAATGCGTGGGAACATGGAACAACTTCCAAGGTGTTGCATGCTTGCCACGTGCCCTTCAGATGTGAACCGCCAGGGGCACCTGCGTAATTGCACTGTGCCGTTGAGGGAGTCCTGGATTAGGGGGTATCTGGACAGCCGGACTATATACTTTGGCCGGACTGTTGGACCATGAAGATACAAGACTCAAGACTTCATCCCGTGTCCGGATGGGACTCTCCTTTGCGTGGAAGACAAGCTTGGCGATCTGGATATTAGATCTCCTTCTTTGTAACCGACTCGGTGTAAACCCTAGCCCCCTCCGATGTCTATATAAACCGGAGGGTTTGATCCGTATAGGGACAATCATAATCATCATAGACTAGCTTCTAGGGTTTAGCCTCTACGATCTCGTGGTAGATCAACTCTTGTAATACTCATATCATCAAGATCAATCAAGCAGGAAGCAGGGGTTTACCTCCATCGAGAGGTCCCGAACCTGGGTAAAACATCGTGTCCCTTGCCTCCTGTTACCATTAGCCTTAGACGCATAGATCGGGACCCCCTACCCTAGATCCGCCGGTTTTGACACCGACATTGGTGCTTTCATTCAGAGTTCCTCTGTGTCGTTGCTGCAAGGCTCGATGGCTCGTCTCATTGTCAAGGACAACATCACCTCTGGGGGAGCACTAGCGGTAGGCCAAACTCTCCGACTAGGCGGCTTCGTCATGGCCGCTCGATCAGCTTCAGCACCGACGATGACCTCTCGGGTCATCAAAAACGGCCTCCACGTCAACTCGGAACTCACCGAACAGATGGATCCAATGGAGCTCTCCTCCCTCAATGAGCTCTTGGATCGCATCGCCGCTTTGGGAGTCGCTACAGACTATGATCTGATTGGGCTTAAACCCGACCAAAGGGATATTAAATCCCCACCGGTCACCCACGAGATAGCGGTAGTGGAAGAGCCACACATGGATTATCCCTCTATTTTGAGGACGAACTATGTCCGGATTGCCGAGCTCTCTGAGCTGGATACCCGTTCGCGGGAGGACATGACCCAGGCCCCGAACTTAGAATCAGGCAACGGGCCGGAAAAATTGGGCAGCACCCCGGAGCCCGAGCTGTCAAGCCCGGAAGCTCCTCTGCCCCTGGGCGTTAGATTGGATCAGAATCCAGATTTAACTACGCCCACCCACCCAGACTTAAGCCGTCTCTCCCATATCAGACAAGAGCCCCAAGAGACAGTACATCTCTACTAGGCCAGGTTCCTCCTTGTGATAAACAAGGTCAAGGACTATCGCGAGGAGGATGCAATCTCACTTTTCTGCAACAATTGCACGACCAAAGGGATCCTTAATGCTATAAGTCGTCATGACATAGTACACTTTGCCGACTTAGCAGCCATAGTACAGAAGTACTGTGCGATGGAAAGTGCCTGGAAAACCCAAACAGACTTTTGGGATAATCCAGCTCTCACTAAACCCTTCCTCCGAGCTAAAAGGGCAAACTCTCGTAAGTTACCTGATCCAATTCCCAAAAAACCAAAGCCCACCCCAGGGCATGGAACTGTATTGGAAGAATGGCTCAATGGGCCATGCAAATTTCACATCACGCCGGACACTACGCCAACGCATAGCCTTAGAGCATGCTGGATACTCCGGCAGGTAGCAAAAAGCGGCAAGGATCTTCTTGTAAGCCATAAAGCAGAGCAACATCCTGCCGAAGACAACAATGCGGTACTTATAGTCTTCGAGACTTTCGCCTCAAATAATAGGCGCAAGCGAGCTCATCGAAATTTCGCTGAAATCTGCCATGTGGCAAACATAAATCCGTGGAACGACACTTCTATAAGTTTCAACACCAGTGACGAACCCCAATTCCAGACAGTCCGGGCACCAGCCGCTTTGGTCCTTAGCCCAATCGTGGACGGCTTTCGGCTCACTAAAGTACTCATGGACGGCGGAAGCGGATTAAACTTGATCTATGAAGAAACACTCAACAAGATGGAAATTGATAAAAGCTGCATTGAGCAAAGCGGCACGACCTTCAGGGGAATCATCCCTAGTTGGGAGGCACGGTGCGCGGGTAAAATCACACTCGATGTGGTATTCGGCACCCCAGAAAATTACAGGTCCGAAGAAATCACGTTCCAAGTGGCTCCTTTCAGCAGCGGATACCACGCCCTTTTAGGGCGGGACGCATTCACGAGCTTTCAAGCTATACCCCATTATGGGTACATGAAGCTTAAAATGCCCGGGCCCAATGGAATCATCACTCTAGCTAGTGATCCGGACGTCGCACTCCGCGCCAAAAATAAAACTGCAGCACTAGCCCTGGAAGCATTATCCGAAGCCCTAGCGGCCGAAGAATTAACAATGCTGCGCGCCACAGTGGACAGGGACGACGTGATACTCGACAAACGACCCAAGTCCACCTCATTTAAACCCGCAGATGAGATAGTCAAATTCCAGGTCCATCCAATGGACCCCACGAAGACAACTTCCATCGGGACACAGTTGAGCCCCACAATGGACGCCGCACTACGAGACTTCCTACGCGAGAATTGGGACATTTTCACCTGGCACCCTTCAGACATGCCGGGCATCCCACGCAGGCTGGCCGAACACAGCCTCAATATACTGAAATGATACAAGCCAGTCAAACAGACTCTTAGGCGCTTCTCAGAGCCTAAACGGCAAGCCATGGGAGAAGAGCTAGCCAAGCTACTTGAGGCCGGATTCATCAGAGATATCAAGCATCTGGATTGGCTAGCAAATCTGGTAATGGTAGCAAAGAAGGACAAATCCTGGCGCTTATGCGTCAATTTCAAAGACCTCAACAAGGCTTGCCCCAAGGATCCCTTCCTCCCCCCTCGCATCGACCAAATCATCGACGCCACTGCAGGACACGACTCACTATGTTTCCTCGACGCATACTCCGGATACCATCAAATAAAGATGGCAGAGTCCGACCAAGCCACAACGGCCTTCATAATGCCATATGGTCCCTTCTGCTTCAACACTATGCCTTTCGGGCTTAAAAATGCCGGCGCAACCTATCAACGCATGATTCAAACATGCCTGGAGAAGCAAATCGGCAAAACAGTGGAGGCATATGTGGACGACGTGGTCATAAAAACAAGACACGTCGAAACCCTAATAGATGACTTGAGGCTTAAGTTCGACAACCTCCGAACATACGACATCAAGCTAAACCGAGAAAAATGTGTTTTCGGCATACCATCCGGGAAGTTGCTCGGCTTCATTGTTTCTAATAGAGGAATCGAAGCAAATCCGGCAAAAATCCAAGCTCTGTCGCAGTTGGCTATCCCAATAGACCTCAAGCATATCCAGAAACTAGCTGGATGCGTGGCTGCCTAAAGCCGCTTTATCTCCCGATTAGGAGAAAAGGCATTACCTCTTTACCGCCTTCTTCGGCACACCAAACACTTCGTGTGGACGGATGCAGCCGCGGCCGGACTGGATGAAATAAAGACCTTGTTGGCCAGTAATCCAGTCCTGACAGCGCCAAATATTGGCGAACCTATGCTATTGTACATAGCGGCAACACATCAAGTTGTAAGCGCAGTGCTCATCGTCGAACGAGGGGCAGACGGATACAAATTCCCGCTCCAAAAGCCGGTATATTACGTGCCCACGGTCCTCACCCCATGCAAATCTCGATACCCACACTATCAAAAGATAGCATACGCGGTCTTCATGGCATCCCAAAAGCTACGACACTACTTCCAGGAGTGTTCGATTACGGTGGCCTCCGAAGTACCACTCAATGACATAATAAACAACCGCGATGCTACGGGACGGATTGCTAAATGGGCCGTCGAGCTCCTTCCATTCAACATAACATACAAACCATGGCGGGCCATTAAGTCGCAAGTATTGGCTGACTTTGTCACCGAATGGACAGAAGCCGAACTCCCTAAAGAGTACGGCGCGTACTCCAATTGGATCATGCACTTTGACGGCTCTAAAATGCTGGCCGGATTGGGAGCGGGTGTAGTCCTGACATCCCCCACCGGAGACACGGTCCAATACATACTCCAAATATTATACACAGACTCCAACAACGCAGCCGAATACGAGGCTCAGTTGCATGGTCTTCGGACGGCAATCTCTATGGGCATTCAACGCCTGAAGGTGTGCGGGGACTCAAACCTCGCAATATCACAAATAAACGGAGATTTTGATGCCAAGGATCCGAAAATGGCGGCCTACCGCAACGCCGTCCTCAAAATGTCAGCTCGGTTTGAGGGGCTCGAATTCCACCATGTGGCTCGAGAAAACAATCAAGCGGCGGATATCCTTGCCCGCATCGGCGCTAAACGTGACCCTATCCCACCCAACATATTCTTGGAGAGTCTGTTCAAGCCATCCGTGGTATGGGAAGGGGAGTCCGGCAACACTAGCCCGGATCCGAATACAACCCCAGATTCCGAACCATCTAATGTAATCGGGGGCTCCGCCACGAAAATAACACCTTCGGCCCACGAAATCATGGCTGTAATCGCCTCGTGGACCGAGCCTTTCTTGGCCTACCTAAATAGGCAGGAGCTCCCCGAGGACCAAAATGAAGCACGTTGTATTGTGCGGCGTTCCAAGGCCTACAAAGTCTGTGAGGGAGAACTCTATAAGAAAAGTGCAACCCGAGTGCTCCAAAGATGCATTTCCGAAGAGGAAGGGAGGCAGCTCTTGGCTGAAATCCATGCCGGACTCAGCGGGCACCACGCTGCGGCTCGGGCACTTGTCAGCAAGGCCTTCCGTATAGGTGTTTATTTGCCGACAGCCCAAGTAGATGCATAGGACCTTGTCCAACACTATGTCGGTTGCCAGCTCTTTGCCAATCAGAGCCATATGCCCCCTACCGCTCTCCAAACAATCCCCATTACTTGGCCCTTCGTGGTCTGGGGGCTGGATATGGTCAGACCCCTTAAAGGGGGAAGCCATAAGAAAAAATACTTATTGGTCATGGTGGACAAGTTCACCAAATGGATAGAAGTCAAACCAGTTAAAACGGCCGAATCCGGACCAGTGATAGACTTCATATCAGGGATTGTACACCATTACGACATCCCCCACAGCATCATTGCGGATAATGGCTCAAACTTCATAGCCGATGAAGTGAAAACTTGGTGTGGCAACATGGGCATTAAGCTCGATTACACCTCCGTCTACCATCCCCAAACAAACGGCCAGGTCGAACATGCAAACAGTTTCATCATGAGCGGCATCAAACCCAGACTAGTGCTGTCCTTGACAGAATCGGACACGCACTGGGTCGAGGAGCTTGAATCCGTACTCCGGGGGCTGCAGACCACGCCTAATCGCACCACCGGATACACACCATTTTTTATGGTGTACAGCGCAGAAGCAGTATACCCTGCGACATAATCCATGACTCACCTCGCGTGCGCATGTACGAAGAGAAGGAAGCCGAGTTAGATCAGCAGGACAACCTAGACGCCCTGGAGGAGGAGCGCGACATTGCAAAAGCCTGTTCCGCATTCTATCAGCAGCAGGCTCGTCGGTATCAAAGCAGAGAAGTGCGGGCCAAAACTTATAATATTGGCGAACTCGTTCTACGCCTACCGGAGAAGAAGAAGGACAAGCTCAAACCTAAGTGGGAGGGTCCCTTCATTATTGACAAAGTTCTCACCGGAGGAGCGTACCGCCTGCGTAATGCATCTGATAGCAGACTCGAGCCGAACCCATGGAACACGGCTAGACTCTGGAGATTCTACGCCTAGTGCCGAACCCAGTGTTCGTCTCCTTACCCCCGCTCTTTTAATTATGCTCCTCCCCTTTTTTTCCTTACCCTTTTTTCCCTTCTTCACACAAAGTACTCAATACAGTACGGATGCCCTGATCACTCCGGCCGCACTATGTGTGTAAACCATACCTGGGGGCTTCCTATACGGAAGCTAAATATAATTACTTTCATGGCTTCTTGCCTATCACATATGCGTTCTTTTTCCATATGTGCCTTTTCTTCACCATTATATGCATCGATATGACTTAAGATGTGGCCATGCTAGGTTGCCTGGCTCTTGTGTTTATGCCCTACGTTCCCGTTAATTCGGCTAGGGCATAAGGGGAGCACCTTTGCGATTATTACTGCCGGTTCAGCCGGATGTGTACCTCAGACTGGGTGAAGCCGAAAGCTAGCATTCTTAAGGGAATATTCAGTCGGTGAACAAAAGATGTTTCTTTCATTTATTACAACGTGAACCCCCAGAAGTTTTGTATCTTGCGTTTCTGTTCGCAATCCGGACATGTACATCGATGCATGTGTACCTAGGGAAAGGAACCCCTAACAGAACTATTCTCCCTGGAAGATATTTCTTACTACAAATGTAATATAACATAACTAGTTGGGTACTTGTCTGTTCAAGCACTTATGACCCCTACGCCTGGTTTCCATGCATATCCCAGTTTTGCATAACTGAGCGGGTATTCGGATACACCCCGACTGTCGGATCCGGGGGCTGAAGCAAAAAAGGTCCGCCATGACAAATGATTTTTAATCCGGCTAGGGACTACATATGTCCATTGAATTACATAGTCACTTAGACTGACTATATTCTTCCTCTATACCGTCCAATAGGCTATCTAGCTTGCAATCCTATTGGGAATACTTTGCGGCTAACGCTACCTGGTCATACACCAGACTCACGGGAATTTCTTGCCCATCTGGCCCCGCCGGTCCGACTTCGGCCATATGGTTCGGGTCAAGCTTGGTGTAGCGCGTCTTCACTATGGCCCAGGGTTCCCTTGCACCTTGTCGGCAGGCTGACATCTTCTACAATCGGAAGCGCCGCCGTGCTCCTTGGAGCATATCCACGAGCTCCCCTATGCCTCTTGGCAGGGAAGTGGATGGCCACAAGGCCTGGGTAATACCCTGCATCACCTGCCGAACTCGTTCGTGCAGCTGTGAGAGGTCTTGCAGTAAATCGCCTGCGGACCCGGGCATCTCCTCTTCAGGACGGCCCGTTAACATACCTATAGATATAAACTCTTTTAATATGCTTCCTCGTTGAACTGTACTGCAGTTCGTTTACGCACTTACCATACATGCCGCGACGAAGCCTTCTGTTCTCCTTCATGGAGTCCGCCAGCTGAGCTCGAACATCTGATAATTCAATGCCCAGACGAACATTGGCATCTTGGAGATTGTTCCTCTCCTGCCTAACCTGCGTAAGCACACGCTCGCCAGCCTTCAGCTGTCTTTGGAGATGCGACTCACTATCTTTTGCGATCTCCGGATTTGTCTCGGGATGGTCTGCAGAATTTTCTGTTAGACTTATGAAGCAAGCCAATTGCTAACTGGTATATTCCTTTAAAATTTCTCTACTGAGACAAATGTTACCAGATGAGGCCTTCTGGGATTCCTCTAGTTTGGCAACCGCGGCCCTCAGCTGGGTCTTGCACTCCTCCAGCTCTTGAGACAATTGGGTATTCTTATCTACAAGAAACTGTGCATAAAATGATCCTTAAATTAGTTGCTCCAACCGTTTCAAGTCTTAGGGGCTACTACTATACATGCTTATCAAATTTCCTTACCCGTATATCTTTTGCATACTGGTCCGTCACTCGGGCGAGCCCGCCTTGAGCAGCTCGGATGTATGCGTCTCCCGAATTGAAAGCATTAAATGCCTCTTCGGAAAAGTTGCTATTGTGAAGTACGGCCCGTCGGTGCCGGTGATTCATGGCACTCTCTACTTCGGAATTCATGGCGGAGAGCATATCCGCATGCTCTATCGGAGGACAATTCGGCATCGGCCCCGCATTGGCCTCCTCTCTCGAAGCCGGTTCTGGAATCCGGCTGGTGGAGGCGTGATCGGCAGGATCTCCGGATATAGTCCGGCGACTCCTCTTTCTGCCAGAACATGAAGGACGCTGTTACATTTCAAACACAATAATCACAGAGCAGGTTTTTACCATACCTCTGTAACGGCGTTTCGGCCCTAACCGCCTTCCTCTTAAGCCTGCCTGACCCGGACGCCCTTTGCCGACGAGCCCCAGGGGCTCGGCGCCATGTTCCGATGGTCGTCTCTATAAAAATACGATATTTTATGCATAAGGCATGATATCAGAAAGGAGTCCTCTTCAGAGGATAAGGTTTCGACTTTGCTTACATACGATGCAGGTACCAGTCCGGGATAGTCGGCGATAATAGCCACCGAGGCGCCATCGCAGCTGGCCTGATAAAATGTCTCGTTGACAAGCTCCACAGTAATATCCAGATCTTCTTCAAGTCCTGGATCGAAGGCCCTTCCGGGGTCCTTTGGCTTCGGGGAGGGGCTGTTGAATCCTTCCACGGCCCTCCTCAGTTCCTGCTCAGAAGTATCGAGGTTAATGATTGTGATGAAGAGTGCCAGAATGAATAGAGTGGGGGAAAGAGTGACGACTTACCCAGCTTGGGGGGTTGTACATGGAAAATACGTCCCGCGGTTTAATGCGAAGGAATTCTTCTTCTTCTCCTTTATACAAATCGGACAATATTCTCGCCAGAGCAGTGGCGGAGTCCGAACCTTTACAACCACAGCGGGTGGCATCATCTTCCCCATTGTAGTGCCACATGGGCTTCCCCCGATATTGAAGTGGCTGCACCCCCCGCATTATGCATATTGCTATAACCTCGACTATTGTCAGCCCTGATTTGGCCAGTGTCTTTATCCTTCTCATCAGGAAGTGGACTTCTCTGGTATCTTCCTCTTGGGGGCACCGAGGGCGCCAATTTCGGCGTGTCTTCAGTGGAGCGTTATTGAACTCAAGGAGGCCCGGCCGGATTGGATCCGGAAGGGGAATGTCATCAACATAAAACCACTCCGAGGGCCAGTTTTCAGGTGCCTTCTTGGGAGTGTCGGACAGGTATCCAGTCTCGGCGACGCGCCATATTTCGGCTCCGCCGACTTGACATATGGATTCCCCCTGGTTGCGAGGGACGAGGCAGAACAACTTCTTCCATAACCCGAAGTGAGCCTCGCAGCCCAGAAATAATTCACAAAGGGCAACGTATCCTGCTATGTGCAGCACGGAGGCGAGGGTGAAGTTGTGCAGCTGGAGGCCATAGAACTCCAGGAGCCCGCGAAGGAATGGGTGAATTGGAAACCCGACGCCCCTTAGCAAATATGGGATGAGGCATACTCGCTCCCCCTGAGATGGGCCGGGAAATCTCTCCACTTGCTCCCCGCCATCATAGGTGGCTAGTCCGGTTCGGACGGGGACCATGAACGCCGGTGGAAGAAACCCTTGGGTCTGCAACTCTACTAAACGGCTATGGGGAACTGAACACTCTTCCCAATCACCTGGCTTAGAGCGAAGGGAACGAGAAGAAGAGCTGTGGCGACCGACCATGTTGGAATGGTTTTTTTCCCAGAATGCTCTGTTGGATGCTTGCTCAAGGGAAGAAGGTGAGGTTTGGATCTGAGGATCCCCGTCCCTTCAAATAGACGGTTTGCCTGCAGGGCCGGGGTGGCAAATGCGAAAATGCCTCGGCTCCTCGTGTTCACTCGACACGTGGAGATGGCCATTATTGAAGCACAAAAGCCGAGGAGTACAACATTGATGGGAAGTCGGACACTGTTCATTGTAACAGGTACTCTGGAGTATTCGGAGATGGAACCCGCCTTGCAATGCCGAAGACAAACTGCGCGCCAGACTCATCGTCATTGAAGCCTGGTTCAGGGGCTACTGAGGGAGTCCTGGATTAGGGGGTATCCGGACAGTCGGACTATATACTTTGGCCGGACTGTTGGACCATGAAGATACAAGACTCAAGACTTCATCCCATGTCCGGATGGGACTCTCCTTTGCGTGGAAGACAAGCTTGGTGATCCGGATATTAGATCTCCTTCTTTGTAACCGACTCGGTGTAAACCCTAGCCCCCTCCGGTGTCTATATAAACTGAAGGGTTTGATCCGTATAGGGACAATCATAATCATCATAGGCTAGCTTCTAGGGTTTAGCCTCTACGATCTCATGGTAGATCAACTCTTGCAATACTCATATCATCAAGATCAATCAAGTATGAAGTAGGGTTTTACCTCCATCGGGAGGGCCCGAACCTGGGTAAAACATCGTGTCCCTTGCCTCCTGTTACCATTAGCCTTAGACGCACAGATCGGGACCCCCTACCCGAGATCCGCCGGTTTTGACACCGACAGCCGTCCCCTTCCTTATAAATACCCGTCACATCTTAGTCAAAAATTCTTATTCCACCTCGCCACCTCTCGCAAACCCTAGCGCCACCGCCATCTCTCGACGACGACGGCGACGAAGCGCTTAGCTACCGTGACTTCTCCGACGCCGTCCTCATGCCGGCTGCGGACCTCGTCTTCTCCGCTGCCGCCGTAGGTGTCTTCCGTCGCCAAGTTAGGGCACGGAAGATCGAACTGCTCGGCCTCCAACTTCGCTCCGTCTAGCAGTTCTTCGTGTGGTAATTAAAAATCACTTTTACCATCTTTTTGATCTGATAGATTCATCCTTCTTCACCAAAAGAGGTTTCTAGATCTCCAAAGTTGAATCTATCTCTTTCTGCATCTCATACTATGCCTAGTCTCTTCACTTATGCTTCTCTACAAGTTAGATTCCTCAATTGTATTTATTCTTGGATTCGAACAAATCTAGAACCAACTCTCAACAAATAAGTGAATATCTTCGCATTATGAGGTCAATGTCTTCAAACTGATTTATCTTCAAAATCTTCTGAGAATGCATATGACCTCTTCCCCTTCCCTCGCACCTCTAATGCTGCCACAGGTACATGTCCGTGGGAGAATCCCTTGGTTCTCATAGTCTGCATTCGTTTGCAGAATTCTTATAGAGTCACATAAATTCTCCTGAAGCCAGTTCTTGTCTAACCAACCGTCGGAAGCCTTTGCAAGTTCTAAAGCCTTTCAGGTTAAGCTTCATGGCTACTGAGAAGTCAGCAGGAAAGGGTGGCAGACAACGCTGTGGGAATACTTGAAGGAAATATGCCCTAGAGGCAATAATAAAGTTATTATTTATTTCCTTATTTCATGCTAAATGTTTATTATTCATGCTAGAATTGTATTAACCGGAAACATAATACATGTGTGAATACATAGACAAACATAGTGTCACTAGTATGCCTCTACTTGACTAGCTCGTTTATCAGAGATGGTTATGTTTCCTAGCCATGGACAAAAGAGTTGCCATTTGATTAACGGGATCACATCATTAGGAGAATGATGTCATTGACTTGACCCATTCCGTTAGCTTAGCACTTGATCGTTTAGTATGTTGCTATTGCTTTCTTCATGACTTATACATGTTCCTGTAACTATGAGATTATGCAACTCCCGTTTACCAGAGGAACACTTTGGGTACTACCAAACGTCACAACGTGACTGGGTGATTATAAAGGAGTACTACAGGTATCTCTGAAGGTACATGTTGAGTTGGCGTATTTCGAGATTAGGTTTTGTCACTCCGATTGTCGGAGAGGTATCTCTGGGCCCTCTCGGTAATGCACATCATTATAAGCCTTGCAAGCAATGTGACCAATGAATTGGTTATGGGATGATGCATTACAGAACGAGTAAAGAGACTTGCCGGTGACGAGATTGAACTAGGTATTGGATACCGACGATCGAATCTCGGGCAAGTAACATACCGATGACAAAGGGAACAATGTATGTTGTTATGCGGTTTGACCGATAAAGATCTTCGTAGAATATGTAGGAGCCAATATGGGCATCCAGGTCCCGCTATTGGTTATTGACCGAGAATAGTTCTAGGTCATGTCTACATAGTTCTCGAACCCGTAGGGTCCGCACGCTTAAGGTTTCAATGACAGTTATATTATGAGTTTATGAGTTTTGATGTACCGAAGGAGTTCGGAGTCCCGGATGAGATCGGGGACATGACGAGGAGTCTCGAAATGGTCGAGACGTAAAGATCGATATATTGGACGACTATATTCGGAGTTCGGAAAGGTTCCGAGTGATTCGGGTATTTTTCAGAGTACCGGAGAGTTACGGGAATTCGCCGGGGAGAAGTATTGGGCCTTATTGGGCCCTGCGGGAAAGAGAGAGGGGCTGCCTAGGGCAGGCTGCGCGCCCCCCATGGCCTAGTCCGAATTGGACTAGGGGGAGGGGCCGCACCCCCTCCTTCCTTCCCTTCTCTCTTCCCCTTCCTTGTCTCCTACTCCTAATACATGGAAGGACTCCTAGTTGGACTAGGAAATGGGGAATCCTACTCCCGGTGGGAGTAGGACTCCCCATGGCGCGCCATAGTAGAGGGCCGGCCTCCTCCTCCCTCCCTCCTTTATATACGGTGGCAGGGGGCACCCCATGGACACACAAGTTGATCTACGGATCGTTCCTTAGCCGTGTGCGGTGCCCCCCTCCACCATATTCCACCTCAGTCATATCGTCGCGAAGCTTAGGCGAAGCCCTGCGCCGGTAGAACATCAAGATCGTCACCACGCCGTCGTGCTGACGGAACTCTCCCTCGACACTCGGCTGGATCGGAGTTCGAGGGACGTCATCGAGCTGAACATGTGCTGAACTCGGAGGCTCCGTACGTTCGGTGCTTGGATCGGTCGATCGTGAAGACGTACGACTACATCAACCGCGTTGTGCTAACGCTTCCGCTTACGGTCTACGAGGGTACGTGGACATACACTCTCCCCTCTCGTTGTTATATCATCACCATGATCTTGCGTGTGCGTAGGAAATTTTTTGAAATGACTACGTTCCCCAACAGTGGTATCAGAGTCTAGGTTTTATGCGTTGATGTTATATGCACGAGTAGAACACAAGTGAGTTGTGGATGATATAAGTCATACTGCCTACCAGCATGCCATACTTTGGTTCAGCGGTATTGTGAGATGAAGCGGCCCGGACCGACATTACGCGTACGCTTACGCGAGACTGGTTTCACCGTTACAAGCACTAGTGCTTAAAGGTGGCTGGCGGGTGTCTGTCTCTCTCACTTTAGTTGAACCGAGTGTGGCTACGCCCGGTCCTTGTGAAGGTTAAAACGGAGTCTATTTGACAAACTATCGTTGTGGTTTTGATGCGTAGGTAAGAACGGTTCTTGCTAAGCCCGTAGCAGCCACGTAAAATTTGCAACAACAAAGTAGAGGATGTCTAACTTGTTTTTGCAGGGCATGTTGTGATGTGATATGGTCAAGACGTGATGCTATATTTTATTGTATGAGATGATCATGTTTTGTAACCGAAGTTATCGGCAACTGGCAGGAGCCATATGGTTGTCGCTTTATTGTATGAAATGCAAACGCCCTGTAATTGCTTTACTTTATCACTAAGCGGTAGCGATAGTCGTAGAAGCAATAGATGGCGTAACGACAACGATGCTACGATGGAGATCAAGGTGTCGCGCCGGTGACGATGGTGATCATGACGGTGCTTCGAAGATGGAGATCACAAGCACAAGATGATGATGGCCATATCATATCACTTATATTGATTGCATGTGATGTTTATCCTTTATGCATCTTATCTTGCTTTGTTTGACGGTAGCATTTTAAGATGATCTCTCACTAAAATTATCAAGAAGTGTTCTCCCTGAGTATGCACCGTTGCCAAAGTTCGTCGTGCCGAGACACCACGTGATGATCGGGTGTGATAAGCTCTACGTCCATCTACAACGGGTGCAAGCCAGTTTTGCACACGCAGAATACTCAGGTTAAACTTGACGAGCCTAGCATATGCTGATATGGCCTCGGAGCACGGAGACCGAAAGGTCGAGCGTGAATCATATAGTAGATATGATCAACATAGTGATGTTCACCATTGAAAACTACTCCATCTCACGTGATGATCGGTCATGGTTTAGTTGATTTGGATCACGTGATCACTTAGATGACTAGAGAGATGTCTGTCTAAGTGGGAGTTCTTAAGTAATATGATTAATTGAACTTTAATTTATCATGAACTTAGTCCTAGTAGTATTTTGCAAATTATGTTGTAGATCAATAGCTCGCGTTGTTGCTTTCATATGTTTATTTTGATATGTTCCTAGAGAAAACTGTGTTGAAAAATGTTAGTAGCAATGTTGCGGATTTGATCCATGATATGAGGTTAATCCTCATTGCTGCACAGAAAAATTATGTCCTTGATGCACCGCTAGGTGACAGACCTATTGCAAGAGCATATGTAGACGTTATGAACGTTTGGCTAGCTCAATATGATGACTACTTGATAGTTTAGTGCACCATGCATAACGGCTTAGAATCGGGACTTCAAAGACGTTTTGAACGTCATGGACCATATGAGATGTTTCAGGAATTGAAGTTAATATTTCAAGCAAATACCCGAGTTGAGAGATATGAAGTCTCCAACAAGTTCTATGGCTAAAAGATGGAGGAGAATCGCTCAACTAGTGAGCATGTGCTCAGATTGTCTGGGTACTTCAATCGCTTGAATCAAGTGGGAGTTAATCTTCCAGTTAAGATAGTGATTGACAGAATTCTCTAGTCACCATCACTAAGTTACTAGAACTTCGTGATGAACTATAGTATGCAAGGGATGATGAAAACGATTCACAAGCTCTTCGTGATGCTGAAATCAATGAAGGTAGAAATCAAGAAAGAGCATCAAGTGTTGATGGTTAACAAGATCACTAGTCTCAAGAAAAGGGCAAAGGGAAAGAAAGGGAACTTCAAGTAGATTGACAAGCAAGTTGTCACTCCCGTGAAGAAGACCAAAGCTGGACCAAAGCCTGAAACTGAGTGCTTACACTTCAAAGGAAATGGTCAATGGAAGCGGAAATGCCCTGAATATTTGGTGGGTAAGAAGGATGGCAAAGTGAACAAGTGTATATTTGATATACAGGTTATTGATGTGTGCCTTACTAGTGTTTATAGTAACCCCTGAGTATTTGATACTTGTTCGGTTGCTAAGATTAGTAATTCGAAACGGGAGTTGCAGAATAAACAGAGACTAGTTAAGGGGAAAGTGACGATGAGTGTTGGAAGTAGTTCCAAGATTGATATGATCATCATCGCACACTCCCTATACTTTCGGGATTAGTGTTAAACCTAAATAAATGTTATTTGGCATTTGCGTTGAGCATGAATATGATTTGATCGTGTTTATTGCAATATGGCTATTCATTTAAAATGAGAGAATAATTGTTGTTCTGTTTACATGAATAAAACCTTCAATGGCCATACACCCAATGAAAATAGTTTGTTGGATCTCGATCGTAGTGATACACATATTCATAATATTGAGGCCAAAAGATGCAAAGTTAATAATGATAGTGCAACTTATTTGTGGCACTGCCGTTTAGGTCATATCGGTGTAAAGCGCATGAAGAAACTCCATAAAGATGGATTTTTGGAATCAATTGGTTATGAATCATTTGATGCTTGCGAACCGTGCCTTTTGGGCAAGATGACTAAAACTCCGTTCTTCAGAACAATGGAACGAGCTACTGACTTATTGAAAATAATACATACTGATGTATGCAGACCAATGAGTATGAAGGCTCGTGGCAAGTATCGTTATTTTCTGACCTTCACAGATGATTTGAGCAGATATGGGTATATCTGCTTGATGAAACATAAGTTTGAAATAGTTGAAAGGTTCAAAGAGTTTCAGAGTGAAGTGGAAAATCATCGTAACAAGAAAATAAAGTTTCTGCGATCTGATCGTGGAGATGAATATTTGAGTTACGAGTTTGGTCTTCAATTAAAACAATGTGAAATGGTTTCACAGCTCACGCCACCTGGAACACCACAACGTTATGGTGTGTCCGAACGTCGTAGCCGCACTTTATTGGATATGGTGCGATCTATGATGTCTCTTACTGATTTACCAATATTGTTTAGGGGTTATGCATTAGAGACAGCTGCATTCACATTAAATAGGGCACCATCTAAATCCGTTGAGATGACACAGTATGAACTATGGTTTAGCAATAAACCTAAGCTGTCGTTTCTAAAAAAATTTGGAGTTGCGATGCTTATGTGAAAAAGTTTCATCTTGATAAGCTCGAACCCAAATCGGAGAAGTACGTCTTCATAGAATACCCAAAGGAAACTGTTGGGTACACCTTCTATCACAGATCTGAGGGCAAGATTTTCGTTGCTAAATTCGGATCCTTTCTAGAGAAATAATTTCTCTCGAAAGAAGTGAGTGGGAGGAAAGTAGAGCTTGATAAGGTAATTTGTACCTTCTCCCGAATTGGAAAATAGTTCATCACTGAAATCAGTTCCAGTGATTCCTACACCAATTAGTGAGGAAGCTAATGATGATGATCATGAAACTTTAGATCAAGTTACTACAGAACCTCGTAGGTCTTCCAGAGTACGGTCCGCACCAGAGTGGTACGGTAATTCTGTTCTGGAAGTCATGTTACTAGACCATGATGAACCTACGAACTATGAGGAAGCGATGATGAGCCCAGATTCCGTGAAATGGCTTGAGGCCGTGAAATCTGAGATTGGATCCATGTATGAGAACAAAGTGTGGACTTTGGTGGAGTTGCCCGATGATCGGCAATCCATATTGTATAAATGGATCTTCAAGAGGAAGACAGATGCTGATAGTAGTGTTACTATCTACAAAGCTCGACTTGTCGCAAAAAGGTTTTTGACAAGTTCAAGGTGTTGACTACAATGAGATTTTCTCAACTGTAGCGATGCTTAAGTCTGTCCGAATCATGTTAGCAATTGCCACATTTTATGAAATCTGGCAAATGGATGTCAAAACTGCATTCCTTAATGGATTTATTAAAGAAGAGTTGCATATGATGCAACCAGAAGGTTTTATCAATCCTAAAGATGCTAACAAAATGTGCAAGCTCCAGCGATCCATCTATGGACTGTTGCAAGCATCTCGGAGTTGGAATATACGCTTTGATAAGTTGATCAAAGCATATAGTTTTATATGAACTTACGATGAAGCCTCTATTTACAATAAAGTGAGTGGGAGCACTACAACCTTTCTGATTAGTATATGTGACTGACATGTTGTTGATCAGAAATGATGTAGAATTTTTCTGCAAAGCATAAAGGAGTGTTTTAAAGGAGTTCTTTAAAAAGAAAAGACCTCGGTAAAAGCTACTTACATATTGAGCATCAAGATCTATTGAGATAGATCAAGACGCTAGATAAGATTTTCAATGAGTACATACCTTGGCAAGATTTTGAAATAGTTCAAAATGGAACAGTCAAAGAAAGAGTTCTTGCCTATGTTACAAAGGTATGAAATTGAGTAAGACTCAAATCCCGACCACAGCAGAAAATAGAAAGAGAATGAAAAGTCATTCCCTATGCCTCAGTCATAGGTTCTATAAAGTATGCTATGCTATGTACCAGACCTATTGTATACCTTGCTCTGAATTTGGCAAGGGAGTACAATAGTGATCTTGGAGTAGATCACTGGACATTGGTCAAGAATATCCTTAGTAAGGACTAAGGAGATGTTTCTCGATTACGGAGGTGATAAAAGAGTTTGTTGTAAAAGTTACATCAGTGCAAACTTTTACACTAATCCAGATGACTCTAAGTCTCAACCTGGATACATATTGAAAGTGGGAGCAATTAGCTAGAGTAGCTCCGTGCAGAGCATTGTGGACATAAAATATTTGCAAAATACCTACGGCTTTGAATGTGACAGACCCATTGACTAAGCTTCTCTCACGAGCAAATCATGATCACACCTTAGTACTATTCGGGCGTTAATCACATAGCGATGTGAACTAGATTATTGACTCTAGTAAACCCTTTGGATGTTGGTCACATGATGATGTGAACTATGGGTGTTAATCATATACAGATATGAATATTGGTGTTAAATCACATGGCGAAGTGAACTAGATTATTGACTCTAGTGCAAGTGGGAGACTAAAGGAAATATGCCCTAGGGGCAATAATAAAGCTATTATTTATTTCCTTATTTCATGATAAATATTTATTATTCATGCTAGAATTGTATTAACCGGAAACATAATACATGTGTGAATACATAGACAAACATAGTGTCACTAGTATGCCTCTACTTGACTAGCTCGTTTATCAGAGATGGTTATGTTTCCTAGCCATGGACAAAAGAGTTGTCATTTGATTAACGGGATCACATCATTAGGAGAATGATGTGATTGACTTGACCCATTCCGTTAGCTTAGCACTTGATCGTTTAGTATGTTGCTATTGCTTTCTTCATGACTTATACATGTTCCTGTAACTATGAGATTATGCAACTCCTGTTTATCGGAGGAACACTTTGGGTACTACCAAACGTCACAACATAACTGGGTGATTATAAAGGAGTACTACAGGTATCTCCGAAGGTACATGTTGAGTTGGCGTATTTCGAGATTAGGTTTTGTCACTCCGATTGTCGGAGAGGTATCGCTGGGCCCTCTCGGTAATGCACATCATTATAAGCCTTGCAAGCAATGTGACCAATGAGTTGGTTACGGGATGATGCATTACAGAACGTGTAAAGAGACTTGCCGGTGATGAGATTGAACTAGGTATTGGATACCGACGATCGAATCTCGGGCAAGTAACATACCGATGACAAAGGGAACAATGTATGTTGTTATGCGGTTTGACCGATAAAGATCTTCGTAGAATATGTAGGAGCCAATATGGGCATCCAGGTCCCGCTATTGGTTATTGACCGAGAATAGTTCTAGGTCATGTCTACATAGTTCTCGAACCCGTAGGGTCCGCACGCTTAAGGTTTCAATGACAGTTATATTATGAGTTTATGAGTTTTGATGTACCGAAGGAGTTCGGAGTCCCGGATGAGATCGGGGACATGACGAGGAGTCTCGAAATGGTCGAGACGTAAAGATCGATATATTGGACGACTATATTCAGAGTTCGGAAAGGTTCTGAGTGATTCGGGTATTTTTCGGAGTACCGGAGAGTTACGGGAATTCGCCGGGGAGAAGTATTGGGCCTTATTGGGCCCTGCGGGAAAGAGAGAGGGGCTGCCTAGGGCAGGCTGCGCGCCCCCCCATGGCCTAGTCCGAATTGGACTAGGGGGTGGGGCCGCACCCCCTCCTTCCTTCCCTTCTCTCTTCCCCTTCCTTGTCTGCTACTCCTAATACATGGAAGGACTCCTAGTTGGACTAGGAAAGGGGGAATCCTACTCCCGGTGGGAGTAGGACTCCCCATGGCGCGCCATAGTAGAGGGCCGGCCTCCTCCTCCCTCCCTCCTTTATATACGGGGGCAGGGGGCACCGCATGGACACACAAGTTGATCTACGGATCGTTCCTTAGCCGTGTGTGGTGCCCCCCTCCACCATATTCCACCTCGGTCATATCGTCGCGAAGCTTAGGCGAAGCCCTGCGCCGGTAGAACATTAAGATCGTCACCACGCCGTCGTCCTGACGGAACTCTCCCTCGACACTCGGCTGGATCGGAGTTCGAGGGACGTCATCGAGCTGAACGTGTGCTGAACTCGGAGGCTTCGTACGTTCGGTGCTTGGATCGGTCGATCGTGAAGACGTACGACTACATCAACCGCGTTGTGCTAATGCTTCCGCTTACGGTCTACGAGGGTACGTGGACATACACTCTCCCCTCTCGTTGCTATATCATCACCATGATCTTGCGTGTGCGTAGGAATTTTTTTGAAATTACTACGTTCCCCAACAGTGGTATCAGAGCCTAGGTTTTATGCGTTGATGTTATATGCACGAGTAGAACACAAGTGAGTTGTGGATGATATAAGTCATACTGCCTACCAGCATGTCATACTTTGGTTCAGCGGTATTGTGAGATGAAGCGGCCCGGACCGACATTACGCGTACGCTTACGCGAGACTGGTTTCACCGTTACGAGCACTAGTGCTTAAAGGTGGCTGGCGGGTGTCTGTCTCTCTCACTTTAGTTGAACCGAGTGTGGCTACACCCGGTCCTTGTGAAGGTTAAAACGAAGTCTATTTGACAAACTATCGTTGTGGTTTTGATGCGTAGGTAAGAACGGTTCTTGCAAAGCCCGTAGCAGCCACGTAAAATTTGCAACAACAAAGTAGAGGATGTCTTACTTTTTTGCAGGGCATGTTGTGATGTGATATGGTCAAGACGTGATGCTATATTTTATTGTATGAGATGATCATGTTTTGTAACCAAAGTTATCGGCAACTGGCAGGAGCCATATGGTTGTCGCTTTATTGTATGAAATGCAAACGCCCTGTAATTGCTTTACTTTATCACTAAGCGGTAGCGATAGTCGTAGAAGCAATAGATGGCGTAACGACAACGATGCTACGATGGAGATCAAGATGTCGCGCCGGTGACGATGGTGATCATGACGGTGCTTCAAAGATGGAGATCACAAGCACAAGATGATGATGGCCATATCATATCACTTATATTGATTGCATGTGATGTTTATCCTTTATGCATCTTATCTTGCTTTGTTTGATGGTAGCATTTTAAAATGATCTCTCACTAAAATTATCAAGAAGTGTTCTCCCTGAGTACGCACCATTGCCAAAGTTCGTCGTGCCGAGACACCACGTGATGATCGGGTGTGATAAGCTCTACGTCCATCTACAACGGGTGCAAGCCAGTTTTGCACACGCAGAATACTCAGGTTAAACTTGACGAGCCTAGCATATACAGATATGGCCTCGGAGCACGGAGACCGAAAGGTCGAGCGTGAATCATATAGTAGCTATGATCAACATAGTGATGTTCACCATTGAAAACTACTCCATCTCACGTGATGATCGGTCATGGTTTAGTTGATTTGGATCACGTGATCACTTAGATGACTAGAGAGATGTCTGTCTAAGTGGGAGTTCTTAAGTAATATGATTAGTTGAACTTTAATTTATCATGAACTTAGTCCTAGTAGTATTTTGCAAATTATGTTGTAGATCAATAGCTCACGTTGTTGCTTTCATATGTTTATTTTGATATGTTCCTAGAGAAAACTGTGTTGAAAAATGTTAGTAGCAATGTTGCGGATTTGATCCGTGATCTGAGGTTAATCCTCATTGCTGCACAGAAAAATTATGTCCTTGATGCACCGCTAGGTGACAGACCTATTGCACGAGCATATGTAGACGTTATGAACGTTTGGCTAGCTCAATATGATGACTACTTGATAGTTTAGTGCACCATGCTTAACGGCTTAGAATCGGGACTTCAAAGACGTTTTGAACGTCATGGACCATATGAGATGTTTCAGGAATTGAAGTTAATATTTCAAGCAAATACCCGAGTTGAGAGATATGAAGTCTCCAACAAGTTCTATGGCTAAAAGATGGAGGAGAATCGCTCAACTAGTGAGCATGTGCTCAGATTGTCTGGGTACTTCAATCGCTTGAATCAAGTGGGAGTTAATCTTCCAGATAAGATAGTGATTGACAGAATTCTCTAGTCACCATCACTAAGTTACTAGAACTTCATGATGAACTATAGTATGCAAGGGATGACGAAAACGATTCCCAAGCTCTTCGTGATGCTGAAATCAACGAAGGTAGAAATCAAGAAAGAGCATCAAGTGTTGATGGTTAACAAGATCACTAGTTTCAAGAAAAGGGCAAAGGGAAAGAAAGGGAACTTCAAGTAGAATGACAAGCAAGTTGTCACTCCCGTGAAGAAGACCAAAGCTGGACCAAAGCCTGAAACTGAGTGCTTACACTGCAAAGAAAATGGTCACTGGAAGCGGAAATGCCCTGAATATTTGGTGGGTAAGAAGGATGGCAAAGTGAACAAGTGTATATTTGATATACAGGTTATTGATGTGTGCCTTACTAGTGTTTATAGTAACCCCTGAGTATTTGATACTTGTTCGGTTGCTAAGATTAGTAATTCGAAATGGGAGTTGATGAATAAACAGAGACTAGTTAAGGGGAAAGTGACGATGAGTGTTGGAAGTAGTTCCAAGATTGATATGATCATCATCGCACACTCCCTATACTTTCGGGATTAGTGTTAAACCTAAATAAATGTTATTTGGCGTTTGCGTTGAGCATGAATATGATTTGATCGTGTTTATTGCAATACGGCTATTCATTTAAAATCAGAGAATAATTGTTGTTCTGTTTACATGAATAAAACCTTCAATGGCCATACACCCAATGAAAATAGTTTGTTGGATCTCGATCGTAGTGATACACATATTCATAATATTGAGGCCAAAAGATGCAAAGTTAATAATGATAGTGCAACTTATTTGTGGCACTGCCGTTTAGGTCATATCGGTGTAAAGCGCATGAAGAAACTCCATAAAGATGGATTTTTGGAATCACTTGGTTATGAATCATTTGATGCTTGCGAACCGTGCCTTTTGGGTAAGATGACTAAAACTCCGTTCTTCAGAACAATGGAACGAGCTACTGACTTATTGAAAATAATACATACTGATGTATGCAGACCAATGAGTATGAAGGCTCGTGGCAAGTATCGTTATTTTCTGACCTTCACAGATGATTTGAGCAGATATGGGTATATCTGCTTGATGAAACATAAGTCTGAAATAGTTGAAACGTTCAAAGAATTTCAGAGTGAAGTGGAAAATCATCATAACAAGAAAATAAAGTTTCTGCGATCTGATCGTGGAGATGAATATTTGAGTTACGAGTTTGGTCTTCAATTAAAACAATGTGAAATAGTTTCACAGCTCACGCCACCTGGAACGCCACAATGTTATGGTGTGTCCGAACGTCATAGCCGCACTTTATTGGATATGGTGCGATCTATGATGTCTCTTACTGATTTACCAATATTGTTTTGGGGTTATGCATTAGAGACAGCTGCATTCACATTAAATAGGGCACCATCTAAATCCGTTGAGATGACACCGTATGAACTATGGTTTAGCAATAAACCTAAGCTGTCGTTTCTAAAAAAATTTGGAGTTGTGATGCTTATGTGAAAAAGTTTCATCCTGATAAGCTCGAACCCAAATCGGAGAAGTACGTCTTCATAGAATACCCAAAGGAAACTGTTGGGTACACCTTCTATCACAGATCTGAGGGCAAGATTTTTGTTGCTAAATTCGGATCCTTTCTAGAGAAAGAATTTCTCTCGAAAGAAGTGAGTGGGAGGAAAGTAGAGCTTGATAAGGTAATTTGTACCTTCTCCCGAATTGGAAAATAGTTCATCACTGAAATCAGTTCCAGTGATTCCTACACCAATTAGTGAGGAAGATAATGATGATGATCATGAAACTTCAGATCAAGTTACTACAGAACCTCGTAGGTCTTCCAGAGTACGGTCCGCACCCGAGTGGTACGGTAATTCTGTTCTGGAAGTCATGTTACTAGAGCATGATGAACCTACGAACTATGATGAAGCGATGATGAGCCCAGATTCCGCGAAATGGCTTGAGGCCGTGAAATCTGAGATTGGATCCATGTATGAGAACAAAGTGTGGACTTTGGTGGAGTTGCCCGATGATCGGCAATCCATATTGTATAAATGGATCTTCAAGAGGAAGACAAATGCTGATAGTAGTGTTACTATCTACAAAGCTCGACTTGTCGCAAAAAGGTTTTTGACAAGTTCAAGGTGTTGACTACAATGTGATTTTCTCAACTGTAGCGATGCTTAAGTCTGTCCGAATCATGTTAGCAATTGCCACATTTTGTGAAATCTGGCAAATGGATGTCAAAACTGCATTCCTTAATGGATTTATTAAAGAAGAGTTGCATATGATGCAACCAGAAGGTTTTATCAATCCTAAAGATGCTAACAAAATGTGCAAGCTCCAGCGATCCATCTATGGACTGTTGCAAGCATCTCGGAGTTGGAATATACGCTTTGATAAGTTGATCAAAGCATATAGTTTTATATGGACTTATGATGAAGCCTGTATTTACAATAAAGTGAGTGGGAGCACTACAGCCTTTCTGATTAGTATATGTGAGTGACATATTGTTGATCAGAAATGATGTAGAATTTTTTTGCAAAGCATAAAGGAGTGTTTTAAAGGAGTTCTTTAAAAAGAAAAGACCTCGGTAAAAGCTACTTACATATTGAGCATCAAGATCTATTGAGATAGATCAAGACGCTTGATAAGATTTTCAATGAGTACATACCTTGGCAAGATTTTGAAATAGTTCAAAATGGAACAGTCAAAGAAAGAGTTCTTGCCTGTGTTACAAAGGTATGAAATTGAGTAAGACTCAAATCCCGACCACAGCAGAAAATAGAAAGAGAATGAAAAGTCATTGCCTATGCCTCAGTCATAGGTTCTATAAAGTATGCTATGGTATGTACCAGACCTATTGTATACCTTGCTCTGAATTTGGCAAGGGAGTACAATAGTGATCTAGGAGTAGATCACTGGACATTGGTCAAGAATATCCTTAGTAAGGACTAAGGAGATGTTTCTCGATTACGGAGGTGATAAAAGAGTTTGTTGTAAAAGTTACATCAGTGCAAACTTTTACACTGATCCAGATGACTCTAAGTCTCAACCTGGATACATATTGAAAGTGGGAGCAATTAGCTAGAGTAGCTCCGTGCAGAGCATTGTGGACATAAAATATTTGCAAAATACATACGGCTTTGAATGTGACAGACCCATTGACTAAGCTTCTCTCACGAGCAAATCATGATCACACCTTAGTACTCTTTGGGCGTTAATCACATAGCGATGTGAACTAGATTATTGACTCTAGTAACCCTTTGGATGTTGGTCACATGATGATGTGAACTATGGGTGTTAATCATATACAGATATGAATATTGGTGTTAAATCACATGGCGAAGTGAACTAGATTATTGACTCTAGTGCAAGTGGGAGACTAAAGGAAATATGCCCTAGAGGCAATAATAAAGTTATTATTTATTTCCTTATTTCATGATAAATGTTTATTATTCATGCTAGAATTGTATTAACCGGAAACATAATACATGTGTGAATACATAGACAAACATAGTGTCACTAGTATGCCTCTACTTGACTAGCTCGTTTATCAGAGATGGTTATGTTTCCTAGCCATGGACAAAAGAGTTGTCATTTGATTAACGGGATCACATCATTAGGAGAATGATGTGATTGACTTGACCCATTCCGTTAGCTTAGCACTTGATCGTTTAGTATGTTGCTATTGCTTTCTTCATGACTTATACATGTTCCTGTAACTATGAGATTATGCAACTCCCGTTTATCGGAGGAACACTTTGGGTACTACCAAACGTCACAACATAACTGGGTGATTATAAAGGAGTACTACAGGTATCTCCGAAGGTACATTTTGAGTTGGCGTATTTCGAGATTAGGTTTTGTCACTCCGATTGTCGGAGAGGTATCGCTGGGCCCTCTCGGTAATGCACATCATTATAAGCCTTGCAAGCAATGTGACCAATGAGTTGGTTACGGGATGATGCATTACAGAACGAGTAAAGAGACTTGCCGGTGACGAGATTGAACTAGGTATTGGATACCGACGATCGAATCTCGGGCAAGTAACATACCGATGACAAAGGGAACAATGTATGTTGTTATGCGGTTTGACCGATAAAGATCTTCGTAGAATATGTAGGAGCCAATATGGGCATCCAGGTCCCGCTATTGGTTATTGACCGAGAATAGTTCTAGGTCATGTCTACATAGTTCTCGAACCCGTAGGGTCCGCACGCTTAAGGTTTCAATGACAGTTATATTATGAGTTTATGAGTTTTGATGTACCGAAGGTGTTCGGAGTCCCGGATGAGATCGGGGACATGACGAGGAGTCTCGAAATGGTCGAGACATAAAGATCGATATATTGGACGACTATATTCGGAGTTCGGAAAGGTTCCGAGTGATTCGGGTATTTTTCGGAGTACCAGAGAGTTACGGGAATTCGCTGGGGAGAAGTATTGGGCCTTATTGGGCCCTGCGGGAAAGAGAGAGGGGCTGCCTAGGGCAGGCTGCGCGCCCCCCATGGCCTAGTCCGAATTGGACTAGGGGGAGGGGCCGCACCCCCTCCTTCCTTCCCTTCTCTCTTCCCCTTCCTTGTCTCCTACTCCTAATACATGGAAGGACTCCTAGTTGGACTAGGAAAGGGGGAATCCTACTCCCGGTGGGAGTAGGACTCCCAATGGCGCGCCATAGTAGAGGGCCGGCCTCCTCCTCCCTCCCTCCTTTATATACGGGGGCAGGGGGCACCCCATGGACACACAAGTTGATCTACGGATCGTTCCTTAGCCGTGTGCGGTGCCCCCCTCCACCATATTCCACCTCGGTCATATCGTCGCGAAGCTTAGGCGAAGCCCTTCGCCGGTAGAACATCAAGATCGTCACCACGCCGTCGTGCTGACGGAACTCTCCCTCGACACTCGGCTGGATCGGAGTTCGAGGGACGTCATCGAGCTGAACGTGTGCTGAACTCGGAGGCTCCGTACGTTCGGTGCTTGGATCGGTCGATCGTGAAGACGTACGACTACATCAACTGCGTTGTGCTAACGCTTCCGCTTACGGTCTACGAGGGTACGTGGACATACACTCTCCCCTCTCGTTGCTATATCATGACCATGATCTTGCGTGTGCGTAGGAAATTTTTTGAAATTACTACGTTCCCCAACAATACTTCCAAAGACTTGCCACCAGATTTGCATGAACTGTACAAGACAGACCTAGAGGAAACTTATGGTGAACGCAAGAATCGAATCCAATGGATTCAAAGATATTGGGTAGAGGAATGGTTCAAGTACAAATTTGTCACTGAAGAGTATGCCGAGAAGAATGCCATTAAGCGACCCTGGGAGATATACTATACAAAAATCTTCCTCCCAGGTCCAAGACTGAAGGTATTGAGCAAGGCTTCTATCCGTGCATGGTTCATGGACCACAGCCAGAGAACATTGACCCTTCATCTCTGCTGTGGTGTCGCGAAGACAATTTGTTCAAGCGCAACTTCAAGTTCGCAAAAGACTCTGCTGTGAAGAATAAGAAGGCATTTGGACTCGACTTCAACCCAGGTCCATCTGCTCCTCGGGAAGATGGCACCCGTGAAGCCAATGAAAATAGAATCGGCCCCTTCTACAACCTCGCAGGCCTCATCACTCACATTGCCATCCAAGATGCAAATGTGGATCACTCTGGTGATGATGCTGACTCTGATGATGCACCAGCTCCTCCTCCTAAGCCAAGAAGCAAAAGAAATCTAAGGCTTCAAAACCGACTGCTGCACCAAAAGCTTCTCGAGTGAAGCCATTGGCAACTGCCCCTCCTGCTCCAAGTAACAATTCAGAAGATCTATCTCGCATCTCCAAGAAGCAAGAGAAGACATAGAAGAAAAATGTTCAAAGCTCTGGTCAAGCCCTGACACCTGCTGCCGTTCTGAGGAACGAACCCGAAGCTATTGATCTGTCATCAGATGATGAGTGTGGAGATGATGCTCTATAGAAGCTGATAAAGAGCAAGCAAGAGGTGGAGATCTTCAATGATCTGCCCCTCTTCGACGTAAACATTTTGGATAACTTCATTGATGAGTGGTTTGACAACCCCAATCTCAGCTTTGATGATCTTCAGCTCCCAATTGGCATCAGCGTCTCTTTCCAAGCCGCCATTGCTCCTGAGCTGGCTCTGGCTCAGCGAATTGTTGAACTAAAAAAAATTGATTTTGAGAAAGAACAGTTCAAGAAGCATGTGGCCAAGTGAGGGAGTCCTGGATTAGGGGGTATCCGGACAGCCGGACTATATACATCGTCTGGACTATTGGAGCGTGAAGATACAAGACTCAAGACTCCGTCCCGTATCCGGATGGGACTCTCCTTTGCGTGGAAGACAAGCTTGGCGATCCGGATATTGTATTTTATTCCTTGTAACCGACTCTATGTAAACCCTAGCCCTCTCCGCTGTCTATATAAACCGAAGAGGTTGGTCCTTAGAAGGCCGATCACAACTACAATCATAATCATCATAGGCTAGCTTCTAGGGTTTAGCCTCTACCATCTCGTGGTAGATCTACTCTTGTACTACTCATATCGTCAATATTAATCAAGCAGGAAGTAGGGTTTTACCTCCATCGAGAGGGCCCGAACCTGGGTAAACGTTGTGTCCCTTGCTTCCTGTTACCATCAGCCTAAGATGCACAGATCGGGACCCCCTACCCGAGATCCGCCGGTTTTGACACCGACATTGGTGCTTTCATTGAGAGTTCCTCTATGTCGTTGTTACAAGGCTTGATGGCGCCTTCAATCGTCGACAACACGGTCTAGGGCGAGACTTTTCTCCCCGGGCAGATCTTCGTGTTTGGCGGCTTCGCACCGCGGGCCAATTCGCTTGGCCATATGGAGCAGATCGACAGCTACGCCCCTGGCCACCAGGTCAGGTTCGGAAACCTGAACTACACGGCTGATACCCGCAGAGACTTGGTCTTCGACGGAATCGGGCCTATGCCAGGAGTGCCGGGCACTCACGATGAGCACGGCCTAGACCTGCTGTCGGACTGTGCTCGGAATATTACCCCTGCAATAGACCCGGACCTAAATCCAGAGCAGACTGTGTGGCCCGAGGACGGGCGGATGGACCCCGCCCCGCAGGCCGCACACTCATCAGCGGTAGAGCCAAACACAAGCCTCACTTCTAAGGAAGCGTGTGACTCCGGACCCCCGGAGTCGTATCCGGTTGTAGGTTCCAGTCCGCGCGCTCCCGAGCATGCCGAGCCTGGTTGGGCTCCGGTAATGGAGTTTACCGCTGCGGATATCTTCCAGCACTCTCCCTTTGGCAACATGCTGAACTCATTAAAGTCTCTCTCTTTGTAAGGAGGCTCTTGGCCGAACTATGTCCGGCTCGAGTGGGAAGCAGGAGACGAAGGAATTCGCTGCCCACCCACCACCCACTTCATTGCCACGGTCGATGATCTAATCGACATGCTTGACTTCAACTCCGAAGACATCGACGGTATGGCGACGATGCAGGAGAAGTGCATGAACCACCGCTCACAGGGCGATGGACAGCAACCTCTACATACGATATATATATGGTGGACACTCCGAAGGAAACTAATGGCGATGAGGTAACGGAGGATAACCCCTCAGGGAGAAAAACAAAGCATGGGCGTTGTCAGCACCGCTCCAAGCTCTGCCACAGCTACCGGCCCAAGAGAGGAAAACAATCCGGATGGTGCCAAAGAGGAATACAACCTCGACCAGCCTGCCTTCGAGCAGGCCGAACAGGCGATGGACGGATATCCGGAGGAGGACAACCACATGCCCCCCTCCGAAGACGAGATTAGCCTCGGCAATTCCAAATGCGGCGTGCCTGAGGATCCAATGGAGCAAGTTCGCTTCAAGCGACGGCTCATGGCCACGGCAAGGAGCCTGCAAAGGAAGAAACAGCAGCTCAAAGCTGGCCAAGATTTGCTCATGGACAGATGGACCAAGGTCCTGGCCACCGAAAAATACAAACTCGACCGCCCCGACAAAGGGCACACACGGCATAATCCGCTACCCCAACCTAAGGAGGATAATCTAAGGCACATACCCCAACGTCAACACACCACAACGGTCCAAGACAATACGAAGGATACACGAAGAGGCATCCTCAAGCCTCGATGCAATTTTCATAAACGTCAAGTCAGGAAGTTGGTGCCAAATCCAGCAACTCCCAGTCCAGTCAGCGGACAAAGAACAGCTCAAGCCTATATGGCCCGAGCAACATACTCGATCAACCATGTGAAATTCATGGTACTCCTAGAACGGCCAAGCACACCAATAGAGAATGCCGGATCCTCAAAAAAAAGCGGCCGGTCGTGTGCCGGAAACAATGAGGGGAGGAGTCCAACAACGAGAAAGTCAAAAGATCCTCCAGATCATACAAGTACGGCCGATCCCCCCCGATCACATCAACCGTCCGGACAACATCAACCACAGCAATTCAATTGCAGTACCTCTAGACCTAGTAGTCCGGGGCTCCATCTCACATAAAGCCCCCGCGGGTACGAAACCACAAATAACATCTTCTAAAAGATGCCAGGTGCAAAGGCCAAGTTTTATTGGCCCACCACTCTAATGGTTGTCTTTGAATCACCAAAAAATGCCACGCCAAAGAATAATTCTTCGGCACCTTCCCCTCATACGGTAATTTACCATATGCTAACGGGATGAACCACGTTGACTAGATTCCATGTGGTAAACCATCAGGCCAATACCGTGTGATATAATCACACCTATGGGCAAGGCCGAACCCCGCCCTTAGAGCAGAAATCATACAGCTGGCTGAGTAGCGAGTCGTGCATGCCTATCAAAATTTTGATATGACAGCCAACTATCCGGACACCCACTAAGGAGTCCGTGCTACTTCACGGTATAACGGCTAGGTTAACCAGGGTCCGATCAGGAACCCTCAGACCAACCACAAGAGGACGTTCAGCTGCCTCCAAGTATTTGCCTTTACAAACTAACTTTGGCGCAGAACAGGAATGGCGACGTGGAATCGGCCCGGACACACAAGGGTAGGAACATGCATGTGAACCCCCCCCCCCCAAAGAAGGCAGTCCAGATTCACTTCAGAAGCACTCACAGCCCCCTCCAGTCCGGCCATCACAGGTTCCGCCAAAAACACCTCTTTTCATAATCATAAATCGTACTCATATGCATAGACATATCATCCAACCACAATGCGTAGACTTAAATAACACTTACCTGCCATCGTTTCTCATCGATGCCTCTTTGTCAAAAACGGCAGCCACGCCTCGTGTTACGCCCGATTATGCCAGGGGCTTCACAGTATGGCAATAAAGTCCGACCACCTTTTCGGTCGCTCGGCACCCCGAACTTATAGCACTATATGCATCAGCTCTGAATCATGTCTTGGGTCATTGGTTGGGTTTGCCCGGCTCCCATGTTTTGGTACCTTACGTTCCGCCCCATCGGCTAAGGTAGCGCTGGGAGAACTACTGCGATTGTGTCCCGGTTCTGCCGGACGAGCACCTCAGTAGAGAAAGCCGAAAATTGACTGTCATGATACAGCGAGAGCTGGTCAGCTGTTCAAGAGGTTGTAAAATCCTTAAAATTTTATTTCGCATAACGCCATTATAAATGCAGAGTGCGATGGATCGGTCTTCCGATCAGGCGCCAATAGAGCCCCTAGTTCGGCCTTCCGAACACTAGGGGCTGCGCCGACCATACTCGAATTCCTATGGCTAAGTGAGAGTGGTAAATCCCTATAGTCTGATTGCCTGGTTCGTGGTGAGGAACACCTCCTTAAAAGGACCCAGCCATGGGATAAAGAGTGTTTAGGTATGTCCCGAACACCCCCGTATTTCTTTCGTGGGGACAGAAGCCGACGACTGGCCAACTCTCAGGATTTACATACACTAAACAACCGCACAGGAAGAACAAATGTTCAAACAAAACAGGCAATAAATAATAAAAGTGCCATTATCCCATATTAAAAAGAACGGCAAGAATGCCCTCAGGGAAATATAATGTCTTTGCTACACTTATCCGCCACAAGGCGGGCTCCCTTCAGTACACCTTCATAGTACAACTCAGGCTTGCGGTGCTCCTTACCCTCTGGCAGCCCCTCAGTCATCAGCTTCTCCGCGTCAAGCTTCCCCCAATGCACTTTTGCACGGGCAAACGCCATGCGTGCACCCTCTATATAGACCGATCGCTTAACAGCATCAAGCCGAGGACAGGCGCCCACAATCCACTTCACGAGTCCGAAGTAACTGCTTGGAATTGGCTCCGTGGGCCACAGCCGGACAACCAAGTCCTTCATGGCTAGTTCGGCCGCCTGGTGCAGTTCGACCAGCTGCTTCAGCTGATCGATAAAGGGCACTGGATAGTTCGGCGCCAAATACTGCGACCAGAAATTCCTCTCTGCAGACTTCTTCTCCTCGGTCCGGTAGAATTGGGCGGCATCTGATATGCTGCGAGGTAGATCCGCAAACGCCCCTGGAAAAACAAGAATTCAGCTTGTCGCTTAGGGTTCTTACCACTATCATGTAAAAATGCCCATGAATACAAAAGGCCTTACTAGCCGCAACTTCCCTGGCCTCTTGAATGTCCCGCACAGCACCTCGGGCTTCTTCCCGAGCATCTTCCGCGGCTTGGAGAGCTTGGGCGAGTTTGGATTCTTTCCCTAGTAGACTCTGCTCCAAGCCCTCACTTTTCTTCACAGCCTCCTAGAGCTCTCGCTCAGCTGCGATGACCCTGGCCTCGTGTTTCACACGAAGCGCCTGTTCGGCGGCAGCCTTCTCGTTGGCATCAGCCACAGCCTTCTTCAGTGCCTCATATTCGACACTCGCTCCTAGAGCATACAATACAAATACTTTTCAATAGGAACAATTACTCATTCGGGCCAAATTCAAGACAATGTTTCAACATACCTTGCTTGTCCTCCAATTGTTAGAGAACGTAGTAATTTCAAAAAATTTCCTATGCACATGCAAGATCATGGTGATGCATAGCAACGAGAGGGGAGAGTATTATCCACGTACCCTCGTAGACCGTAAGAGGAAGCGTTATGACAACGCGGTTGATGTAGTCGTATGTCTTCACGATCCGACCGATCCAATTACCGAACGTACGACACCTCCGAGTTCAGCACATGTTCATCTCGATGACGATCCCCGGACTCCGATCCAGCAAAGTGTCGGGGATGAGTTCCATCAGCACGACGGCGTGGTGACGATGATGATGTTCTACCGGCGCAGGGCTTCGCCTAAACTCCGCGACGATATGACCGAGGTGGAATATGGTGGAGGGGGGGCACCGCACACGGCTAAGGAACGATCTTGAAGATCAACTTGTGTGTTCTAGGGTGCCCCCTGCCCCCGTATATAAAGGAGGGAGGGGGAGGTGCGGCCGGCCCCCTAGGGGTGCGCCTGGAGGAGTCCTAATCCCATCGGGAGTAGGACTCCCTCCTCTTGCTTTGGTGGAGAAGGAAAGGGGGGGAGGGGAAAGAGGAAAGGGGGGCGCCGCCCCCCTTCCTTGTCCTATTTGGACTAGGGGGGAGGGGGCACGCGGCCTGCCCTGGCCGGCCCTCCTCTTCTCCCTCATGGCCCACTAAGGCCCATTAACCCCCGGGAGGGTTCCGGTAACCCCCCTGTGTTCCGGTAAAATCCAGATTTCACCCGGAACCATTCCGATATCCAAATATAGGCTTCCAATATATCAATCTTTATGTCTCGACCATTTCGAGACTCCTCGTCATGTCCGTGATCACATCCGGGACACCGAACAATCTTCGGTACATCAAAACTTATAAACTCATAATAAAACTGTCATCGTAACGTTAAGCGTGCGGACCCTACGGGTTCGAGAACTATGTAGACATGACCTAGAACTATTCTCGGTCAATAACCAATAGCGGAACCTGGATGCCCATATTGGCTCCTACATATTCTACGAAGATCTTTATCGGTCAAACCGCATAACAACATACGTTGTTCCCTTTGTCATCGGTATGTTACTTGCCCGAGATTCGATCGTCGGTGTCCAATACCTAGTTCAATCTCGTTATCGGCAAGTCTCTTTACTTGTTACGTAATGCATCATTCCGTAACTAACTCATTTAGCTACATTTATTGCAAGGCTTATAGTGATGTGCATTACCGAGAGGGCCCAGAGATACCTCTCCGACAATCGGAGTGACAAAACCTAATCTCGAAATACGCCAACCCAACATGTACCTTTGGAGACACCTGTAGTGCTCCTTTATAATCACCCAGTTATGTTGTGACGTTTGGTAGCACCCAAAGTGTTCCTCCGGTAAACGGGAGTTGCATAATCTCATAGTTACAGGAACATGTATAGGTCATGAAGAAAGCAATGGCAACATACTAAACGATCAAGTGCTAGGCTAACGGAATGGGTCATGTCAATCAGATCATTCTCCTAATGATGTGATCCCATTAATCAAATGACAACACATGTCTATGGTTAGGAAACATAACCATCTTTGATTAATGAGCTAGTCAAGTAGAGGCATACTAGTGACGTTATGTTGGTCTATGTATTCACACATGTATTATGTTTCCGGTTAATACAATTCTAGCATGAATAATAAACATTTATCATGATATGAGGAAATAAATAATAACTTTATTATTGCCTCTAGGGCATATTTCCTTCAGTCTCCCACTTGCACTAGAGTCAATAATCTAGATTACACAGTAATGATTCTAACACCCATGGAGTCTTGGTGCTGATCATGTTTTGCTCGTGGAAGAGGCTTAGTCAATGGGTCTGCAACATTCAGATCCGTATGTATCTTGAAAATCTCTATGTCTCCCACCTGGACTTGGTCCCGGATGGAATTGAAGAATCTCTTGATGTGCTTGGTCCTCTTGTGAAATATGGATTCATTTGCCAAGGCAATTGCACCAGTATTGTCACAGAAGATCTTCATTGGTCCCGATGCACTAGGTATGACACCTAGATCGGAAATGAACTCCTTCATCCAGACTCCTTCATTTGCTGCTTCCGAGCAGCTATCTACTCCGCTTCACTTGTAGATCCCGCCACGATGCTTTGTTTAGAACTGCACCATCTTACAGCTCCACCGTTTAATAACAACACGTATCCAGTTTGCGATTTAGAATCGTCCGGATCAGTGTCAAAGCTTGCATCGACGTAACCATTTACGACTAGCTCTTTGTCACCTCCATATACGAGAGACATATCCTTAGTCCTTTTTAGGTATTTCAGGATGTTCTTGACCGCTGTCCAGTGATCCACTCCTGGATTACTTTGGTACCTTCCTGCCAAGCTTATTGCTAAGCACACGTCAGGTCTGGTACACAGCATTGCATACATGATAGAGCCTATGGCTGAAGCATAGGGAACATCTTTCATTTTCTCTCTATCTTCTGCTGTGGTCGGGCATTGAGTCTGACTCAACTTCACACCTTGTAGTACGGGCAAGAACCCTTTCTTTGCCTGATCCATTTTGAACTTTTTCAAAACTTTATCAAGGTATGTGCTTTGTGAAAGTCCTATTAAGCGTCTTGATCTATTTCTATAAATCTTGATGCCCAATATGTAAGCAGCTTCACCGAGGTCTTTCATAGAAAAACTTTTATTCAAGTATCCCTTTATGCTATCCAGAAATTCTATATCATTTCCAATTAATAATATGTCATCTACATATAATATGAGAAATGCTACAGAGCTCCCACTCACTTTCTTGTAAATACATGCTTCTCCAAAAGTCTATATAAAACCATATGCTTTGATCACACTATCAAAGCGTTTATTCCAACTCCGAGATGCTTGCACCAGTCCATAAATGGATCGCTGGAGCTTGCACACTTTGTTAGCACCTTTTGGATCAACAAAACCTTCTGGTTGCATCATATACAACTCTTCTTCCAGAAATCAATTCAAGAATGCAGTTTTGACATCCATTTTCCAAATTTCATAATCATAAAATGCAGCAATTGCTAACATGATTCGGACAGACTTAAGCATTGCTACGGGTGAGAAAGTCTCATCGTAGTCAACCCCTTGAACTTGTCGAAAACCTTTCACAACAAGTCGAGCTTTATAGACAGTTACATTGCCATCAACGTCAGTCTTCTTCTTAAAGATCCATTTATTCTCAATGGCTTGCCGATCATCTCGCAAGTCAACCAAAGTCCATACTTTGTTCTCATACATGGATCCCATCTCAGATTTCATGGCCTCTAGCCATTTTGCGGAATCTGGGCTCATCATCGCTTCCTCATAGTTCGTAGGTTCATCATGGTCAAGTAACATGACTTCCAGAATAGGATTACTGTACCACTCTGGTGCGGATCTTACTCTGGTAGACCTACGAGGTTCAGTAGAAACTTGATCTGAAGTTTCATGATCAATATCATTAGCTTCCTCACTAATTGGTGTAGTTGTCACAGGAACCGGTTCTTGTGATGAACTACTTTCCAATAAGGGAGCAGGTATAGTTACCTCATCAAGTTCTACTTTCCTCCCACTCACTTCTTTCGAGAGAAACTCCTTCTCTAGAAAGATCCAAATTTAGCAACGAAAATCTTGCCCTCAGATCTGTGATAGAAGGTGTACCCAACAGTCTCTTTTGGGTATCCTATGAAGACACATTTCTCTGATTTGGGTTCGAGCTTATCTGGTTGAAGTTTCTTTACATAAGCATCGCAGCCCCAAACTTTAAGAAACGACAACTTTGGTTTCTTGCCAAACCGCAGTTCATGAGGCGTCGTCTCCATGGATTTTGATGGTGCCCTATTTAACGTGAATGCAGCCGTCTCTAAAGCATAACCCCAAAACAATAGCGGTAAATCAGTAAGAGACATCATAGATCGCACCATATCTAGTAAAGTACGATCACGATGTTCGGACACACCATTTCGTTGTGGTGTTCCGGGTGGCGTGAGTTGCGAAACTATTCCGCATTGTTTCAAATGTAAACCAAACTCGTAACTCAAATATTCTCCTCCACGATCAGATCGTAGAAATTTTATTTTCTTGTTACGATGATTTTCCACTTCACTCTGAAATTCTTTGAACTTTTCAAATGTTTTAGACTTGTGTTTCATTAAGTAGATATACCCATATCTGCTTAAATCATCTGTGAAGGTGAGAAAATAACGATACCCGCCGCAAGCCTCAACATTCATTGGACCACAAACATCAGTATGTATGATTTCCAACAAATCAGTTGCTCGCTCCATAGTTCCGGAGAACGGCGTTTTAGTCATCTTCCCCATGAGGCACGGTTCGCAAGTACCAAGTGATTCATAATCAAGTGATTCGAAAAGCCCATCAGTATGGAGTTTCTTCATGCGGTTTATACCGATATGACCTAAACGGCAGTGCCACAAATAAGTTGCACTATCATTATCAACTCTACATCTTTTGGCTTCAACACTATGAATATGTGTATCTCTACTATAAAGATTCAATAAAAATAGACCACTCTTCAAGGGTGCATGACCATAAAGATATTACTCATATAAATAGAACAACCATTATTCTCTGACTTAAATGAATAACCGTCTCGCATCAAACAAGATCCAGATATAATGTTCATGCTCAACACTGGCACCAAATAACAATTATTTAGGTCTAAAACTAATCCCGATGGTAGATGTAGAGGTAGCGTGCCGACCGCGATCACATCGACTTTGGAACCATTTCCCACGCGCATCGTCACCTCATCCATAGCCAATCTTCGCTTAATCCGTAGTCCCTATTTCGAGTTGCAAATATTAGCAACAGAACCAGTATCAAATACCCAGGTACTACTGCGAGCATTAGTAAGGTACACATCAATAACATGTATATCACATATACCTTTGTTCACTTTGCCATCCTTCTTATCCGCCAAATACTTGGGGCAGTTCCACTTCCAGTGTCCAGTCTGCTTGCAGTAGAAGCACTCAGTCTCAGGCTTAGGTCCAAACTTGGGTTTCTTCTCTTGAGCAGCAACTTGTTTGCTGTTCTTTTTGAAGTTCCCCTTCTTCTTCCCTTTGCCCTTTTTCTTGAAAGTGGTGGTCTTGTTGACCATCAACACTTGATGCTCCTTCTTGATTTCTACCTCCGCGGCTTTTAGCATCGCGAAGAGCTCGGGAATAGTCTTGTCCATCCCTTGCATATTATAGTTCATCACGAAGCTCTTGTAGCTTGGTGGCAGTGATTGAAGAATTCTGTCAATGACACTATCATCAGGAAGATTAACTCCCAGTTGAATCAAGTGATTATTATACCCAGACATTTTGAGTATGTGTTCACTGACAGAACTATTCTCCTCCATCTTGCAGCTATAGAACTTATTGGAGACTTCATATCTCTCAATCCGGGCATTTGCTTGAAATATTAACTTCAACTCCTGGAACATCTCATATGCTCCATGACGTTCAGAACGTCGTTGAAGACCCAGTTCTAAGCCGTAAAGCATGGCACACTAAACTATCGAGTAGTCATCAGCTTTGCTCTGCCAGACGTTCTTAACATCGTCAGTTGCATCAGTAGCAGGCCTGGCACCCAGCAGTGCTTCCAGGACGTAATTCTTCTATGCAGCAATGAGGATAATCCTCAGATTACGGACCCAGTCCGTGTAATTGCTACCATCATCTTTCAACTTTGCTTTCTCAAGGAACGCATTAAAATTCAACGGAACAACAGCACGAGCCATCTATCTACAACAAACATAGACAAGCAAAAAACTATCAGGTACTAAGTTCATGATAAATTTAAGTTCAATTAATCATATTACTAAAGAACTCCCACTTAGATAGACATCCCTCTAATCCTCTAAGTGATTACGTGATCCATATCAACTACACCATGTCCGATCGTCACGTGAGATGGAGTAGTTTCAACGGTGAACATCAATATGTTGATCATATCTACTATATGATTCACGCTCGACCTTTCGGTCTCCGTGTTCCGAGGCCATATCTGTTATATGCTAGGCTCGTCAAATTTAACCTGAGTATTCCGCGTGTGCAACTGTTTTGCACCCGTTGTATTTGAACGTAGAGCCTATCACACCCGATCATCACGTGGTGTCTCAGCACGAAGAACTTTCGCAACGGTGCATACTCAGCGAGAACACTTCTTGATAATTTTAGTGAGAGATCATCTTAAAATGCTACCGTCAATCAAAGCAAGATAAGATGCATAAAGGATAAACATCACATGCAATCAATATAAGTGATATGATATGGCCATCATCATCTTGTGCTTGTGATCTCCATCTCCGAAGCACTGTCATGATCACCATCGTCACCGGCGCGACACCTTGATCTCCATTGTAGCATTGTTGTCCTTACGCCATCTATTGCTTCTACGACTATCGCTACCACTTAGAGATAAAGTAAAGCAATTACAGGGCGTTTGCATTTCATACAATAAAGCGACAACCATATGGCTCCTGCCAGTTGCCGATAACTTCGGTTACAAAACATGATCATCTCATACAATAAAATATAGCATCATGTCTTGACCATATCACATCACAACATGCCCTGCAAAAACAAGTTAGACGTCCTCTACTTTGTTGTTGCAAATTTTACGTGGCTGCTACGGGCTAAGCAAGAACCGTTCTTACCTATGCATCAAAACCACAACGATAGTTCGTCAAGTTAGTGCTGTTTTAACCTTCGCAAGGACCGGGTGTAGCCACACTCGATTCAGCTAAACTGAGAGAGATAGACACCCGCCAGTCACCTTTAAGCACGAGTGCTCGTAACGGTGAAACCAGTCTCGCATAAGCGTACGCGTAATGTCGGTCCGGGCCGCTTCATCTCACAATACCGCTGAGTCAAAGTATGACATGCTGGTAAGTAGTATGACTTGTATCGCCCACAACTCACTTGTGTTCTACTCGTGCATATGACATCTACGCATAAAACTAGGCTCTGATACCACTTTTGGGGAACGCAGTAATTTCAAAAAATTTCCTACGCACACGCAAGATCATGGTGATGCATAGCAACGAGAGGGGAGAGTATTGTCATCGTACCCTCGTAGACTGTAAGCGGAAGCGTTATGACAACGCGGTTGATGTAGTCGTACGTCTTCACGATTCGACCGATCCAAGTACCGAACGTACGGCACCTCCGAGTTCAGCACACGTTCAGCTCAATGATGATCCTCGGACTCTGATCCAGCAAAGTGTCGGGGATGAGTTCCGTCAGCACGACGGCGTGGTGATGATGATGATGTTCTACCGGCGCAGGGCTTCGCCTAAACTCCGCGATGATATGACCGAGGTGGAATATGGTGGAGGGGGGCACCGCACACGGCTAAGGAACGATCTTGAAGATCAACTTGTGTGTTCTAGGGTGCCCCCTGCCCCCGTATATAAAGGAGGGAGGGGGAGGTGCGGCCGGCCCCCTAGGGGTGCGCCTGGAGGAGTCCTACTCCCATCGGGAGTAGGACTTCCCCCTCTTGCATTGGTGGAGAAGGAAAGGGGGGAGGGGAAAGAGGAAAGGGGGGCGCCGCCCCCCCTTCCTTATCCTATTCGGACTAGGGGGGAGGGGGTGCGCGGCCTGCCCTGGCCGGCCCTCCTCTTCTCCCTCATGGCCCACTAAGGCCCATTAACCCCCGGGAGGGTTCCGGTAACCCCCCGGTGTTCCGGTAAAATCCCGATTTCATCCGGAACCATTCCGATATCCAAATATAGGCTTCCAATATATCAATCTTTATGTCTCGACCATTTCGAGACTCCTCGTCATGTCCGTGATCACATCCGAGACACCGAACAATCTTTGGTACATCAAAACTTATAAACTCATAATAAAACTGTCATCGTAACGTTAAGTGTGCGGACCCTATGGGTTCGAGAACTATGTAGACATGACCTAGAACTATTCTCGGTCAATAACCAATAGCGGAACCTGGATGCTCATATTGGCTCCTACATATTCTACGAAGATCTTTATCGGTCAAACCGCATAACAGCATACGTTGTTTGCTTTGTCATCGGTATGTTACTTGCCCGAGATTCGATCGTCGGTATCCAATACCTAGTTCAATCTCGTTACCGGCATGTCTCTTTACTCGTTACGTAATGCATCATTCCATAACTAATTCATTTAGCTACATTGCTTGCAAGGCTTATAGTGATGTGCATTACCGAGAGGGCCCAGAGATACCTCTTCGACAATCGGAGTGACAAAACCTAAACTCGAAATACGCCAACCCAACATGTACCTTTGGAGACACCTGTAGTGCTCCTTTATAATCACCCAATTACGTTGTGACGTTTGGTAGCACCCAAAGTGTTCCTCCGGTAAACGGGAGTTGCATAATCTCATAGTTACAGGAACATGTATAGGTCATGAAGAAAGCAATAGCAACATACTAAACGATCAAGTGCTAGGCTAACGGAATGGGTCATGTCAATCACATCATTCTCCTAATGATGTGATCCCGTTAATCAAATGACAACACATGTCTATGGTTAGGAAACATAACCATCTTTGATTAATGAGCTAGTCAAGTAGAGGCATACTAGTGACGTTATGTTGGTCTATGTATTCACACATGTATTATGTTTCCGGTTAATACAATTCTAGCATGAATAATAAACATTTATCATGATATGAGGAAATAAATAATAACTTTATTATTGCCTCCAGGGCATATTTCCTTCACCAATTGCTTCTTCACACGGCCAAGTTCCTCCTCGGCCCGTTCCAAGCTCTGCTTCAGTCTGGACACTTCCGCATTATGAGCGGCCATCTTCTCTGTAGACGCCTGTTTTCACACAAAGGGGTATATGTCATTAACAAAGGCTCCTGCAAAAGCAGAGGATTTGATCCCCTGCCCGGCTCTCTCTTTCGCCGGACAGTGTATCAGGGGCTACTACTCATATTATGACGATTCCTCAAAGGTTTCTTAGAAAACATACCTCAAAGGCCTTTATAAGGCCAAGGCAGGACTCATTCAGCCCGCTCTCGGCGGACTGAATCTTTTCAACCACCGCACCCATGAGGGTCCGATGTTCATCGATGATAGACGCGCTCTTTAACGCTGTCGATAGACTGCTTGGCAGCTCTGCTTGGACAGAGGTTGCCGGCAGAGTAGGCAAGCCTCCCGCCGTCGAAGGCGGCTGCTCGCCCGATCCTGGAGCCTTAGAGGTATCTAGGACATTGTCCGGCTGTGGTCCGAACCCGAGATCGCCCCCATCGTCGACACGCCGGGGGGCCGCCGCCCCCGTGTGTCCGGCCCCAGAGACATGATTCCCCTGGTCTAGGTCTCTTTGAGACGACACCTCAGTGTCGCGCCTGGACTTCGGGGAAGGGGCCTCTGGAGGCGTCTCGCTCGCCAAAGCGTCTGAGCTCAGCGGATCCTTCGATGAGGATTGTCCGGCGCGAGACCTCGCCTGGCTGTATGAAATATGGCGACAGTTAAAACTACTGTATCCAAACGACCCTGGATGCATATGCGCGTTCGGATTTCGGATACTTATGACTTTTCTAGGGGATGGGCCCTGGGATCCCACTCTGGGCTGTTAACGGTAGCCGTGGTAGATGCCTCTGGGTGGTAACCTCTCCCCCTCTTGGGCGATTCGGCCTCGAAGGACGAGGAAGCCGCCCTTTTCTTCCCACCTCCAGAGTGAGGCTCGTCCTCCTCTGCTTCCTCCTCTTCGTCTTCGGAAGAAGGAGCGTCGCTGGAGTCTTTGGATTTTGCGTCCGAAGCCTCGTGGCGACGGAGGCCACTCCGGGATGTTTTGACCTTCTTGGAGCCTCTTTCTTTGGCGCCCGTAAGGCGCGGGGACCAGCATCTTCGTCAGAAGAGATCCGGCCGGTTCCTCCGGAAGCGGGGCCGGACAATTTATTCGCTCCACCTTTTTTATCCATCCCTGGGGTCCCGATAAAGCATGATAAAAATGTCTCCCTCAGGACATGCCAACTGAAGCATGGATGGACAGAGCGTGGCTATAACTTACCGGGTTTGCAGAATGGAATAATTGATACCCACGGTCCTCGGCGGAGCCCGACCATGATTTTCCAGACTTAAAGAGCACCTTCCAGATATCCTTGTGGGAGGAATCATAGAGCTCCCGAAGGGTTTGGTGCTCGGTTGGGTCGAGCTCCCACAAATTGCAGGCTCGGCGCTGGCAAGGGAGAACCAGGCGAACTAACATCACCTGGACTATGTCAACGAGCTTGACGTCCTTGTCGACCACACTCTGAACGCGTGTCTGGAGCAGTGACAGCTCACCGGACGAGGACCAGTTCGGGCCCTTCTTGGGCCAGGACGTGAGCCACAGTGGGGCTCCGGATATGAACTCAGGAGCTGTAGCCCACTTTTTGCCGCGTGGTTCGGTGATATAGAACCACTGCTGCTACCACTCCTTGACGGAGTCGTTGAAGGCACCTGTCGGCCAAACGACCTTGGGCATCTTGCTCACCATGGTGCCGCCGCACTCGGCGTGCTCACCACTCACCACCTTGGGCTTCACATTGAAAATCTTCAGCCACAGGCCGAAGTGAGGCCAAACCCGGAGAAAAGCCTTGCACACGACGATGAACGTCGAGATATTGAGGAAAGAATTGGGGGAAAGATCATGAAAATCAATCCCATAGTAATACATGACTCCACGAACAAATGGGTGAAGGGGAAACCCGAGCTCGCGGACAAAATGGGGAAGGAACAAGACTCTCTCGTGAGGCTCCGGAGTAGGGACGACCTGTCCCGCCGGTGGGAGACGGTGGCCGATCTTCTTGGCCAGATACCCGGCCTCCCAGAGCCTCTTGATATCCTTCTCCTGGACGGTAGAGGCCATCCATCTGCCTCCTGCTCTGAATCTAGACATCTTTGGAAAACCTCTCTTCGATGGAAAAGAAGAATGCATGGGCGTTAGGGCTCGAACAGAGGGGAATGGGCTAGCGGAAGGAGAAGGCGTGGGTAAAGAGGAAGAGACCTTATCTCTTTATAGAGACGGTAAAAGCTTTTTGCGCCTCCCCACTTGCCTGGTGGAACCCGCTCGCTCCCCACTCGCCGCGATTAGCGGTGCAGTTGGATTATCCATACTCGTATTGATGAGAATCCCACAATAAGGGGACACGATGTCTGCTATGGCAAAACATGCAGAAGAAACTGCCTCGTGATATGCGCTATGGCTGGTTGTGGGAAAACGGTTCGAATAATGACCCGACCGTAATGACATGTCACGTGGTCAGCAGATTACGTTTGTGAAATATCATTTTCTCTATGGTGGTATGTGAGGATCATCTCGCAGATCCAGACACGGTCAAAGTGTTCGATAATTACTTTGGAGTATTCGGAGATGGAACCCGCCTTGCAATGCCGAAGACAAGACTGCACGCCGGACTCATCGTCATTGAAGCCTGGTTCAGGGGCTACTGAGGGAGTCCTAGATTAGGGGGTATCCGGACAGCCGGACTATATACATCGTCCGTACTATCAGAGCGTGAAGATACAAGACTCAAGACTCCGTCCCATGTCCGGATGGGACTCTCCTTTGCGTGGAAGACAAGCTTGGCGATCCGGATATTGTATTTCCTTCCTTGTAACCGACTCCGTGTAAACCCTAGCCCTCTCCGGTGTCTATATAAACCGGAGAGGTTGGTCCTTAGAAGGCCGATCACAACTACAATCATAATCATCATAGGCTAGCTTCTAGGGCTTAGCCTCTACGATCTCGTGGTAGATCTACTCTTGTACTACTCATATCGTCAATATTAATCAAGCATGAAGTAGGGTTTTACCTCCATCGAGAGGGCCCGAACCTGGGTAAACATTGTGTCCCTTGCTTCCTGTTACCATAAGCCTAAGACGCATAGATCGGGACCCCCTACCCGAGATCCGCCGGTTTTGACACCGACACCAAGCTCAGCGTGGCTGATTTTCAAAACTTCAAGCTGATGCTGCATGACCTCAAGGAGGCATTTCTCAAGAAGCGCGAAGAAGCCAAAGGTTCAAGAGAGCGCATGAAGAATCTAGCTGCCAAGTGTGTTCAAGCTTACAATGAAGCTGAGAAGCGTAAGGCACTTGGGCGTCCTAGCATCGACCCCAAGCTGGATGCCAAGAAGAAGAAGCCCACTGTGGCCCAAACTGAAGCACCAAGGCGGGAAGAACCTCGCATTGTCTTCCTTGCCAGTATGACAGGCTCGGAGCCTAAGGTCCCCATAGTGGCTTCAGAACAGAAGAAAACCAGGGCAGCTGAAGCCGAAGCCAGAAAGCGCACACTCAAGAACACCACTGATGATGCACCACCCACCAAGAAAAGAAAGATCAAGAAGAAAGATCGGGCTGCTCCCATAGAGCCCCTCGTTGTCGAGCCCATTGCTTTTGCTCATCCTGCATCTGAACACCAAGAGCATCAGTTGATAGTTCATGAGCCTGCTTCCACAGAGGCTCCTGAAGCTGAAGAAGTTCCAGCCATTGACCCCATCACGGCTGAAGACATTGGTCCCCAAGACAATGTAGTTGATGATGAAGTCCTTCCTCAGATCGAGCACCCAACGGTATCATCGCCTGTTCTCATGACCAGCGAACTCATCAGTATTGGTCGTCCTTTGACGCCAATCTCTCAAGATGCCTCATGGGCTGATCGCCCCCAACCAGCAACTCCAAGTCAAGACTCACCAAGTACACCCCGTCCTCCACCAGCACAAGTCACCAGCCCGATGGTGAATGACGACAATTACATGGAGACTACACCATCACCAAAAGCTTCGCCTGTGTTCCAATGGCTTCGCAAAGGCCTAAGGCCATCAGTCTCCATGACAACCATCACAGAAGAAGATTCAAACCAATCCAGCTTAGTGGCACGTCAAGTGTTCCCTGAAGAAAATCCCTCTGTGACGGTTCCCACGTCCGAAGCCAATGTTGCTGAAGACAATCCGGCTGCATCAGCCGATGAAAGACAAGAAGAAGAACGTGTTGCCACACCCCCTACCAACCGAGAAGATGTTCTCGAGGAGTGTCTGTGCCCGACCCTCCAGCTACTCATGTGGAGGCTGAAAATCCTGAGGCGACCACCAATAACTCCACTGAAGCCAATGACGTTGTCATGGCTGAAGATAATGTGGCACCTGCAATGAACACTGTGCATGAAGCCAATGATGCACCTACAACAAATGTTCAGCCTGACGCCCTTGCTAATGCCACTGCTCCTATTCTGCCACCAAGGCCACACACTATTGAGCAAGCATTCTATCAAGGCGAGATGGTCACTGTCAGATGGCCAATTCTGGTTCCTCCACCTACTCCTGGACCTCAGTTTGACTATCATGTGGAGCATAGGCTTCAGGTTCAGAAGCCAAAACCAAGGCTGCCAAGGTTTCCAGGTACTACATCTGCACCAGGATCATTCAATGTCAATGGCTTCATTGCACACAATACCTTCTTCGATAGAGCTAAGAACCCATATTCCAAGCCAAGAATATCATCTGATCGGTTCTGGAGTTATCGGCAGCACAGCTATTACTCTTGTGTTCTATACAATCAAGGGCGCATATTTCCTCATATGCATCTGGATTCCGAAGCCATTGCTGGTCTGCCCTGCTTAGAAGAAGCCCTCGACTATTTCAGAGATGCAGGCCTTCTTCAGTTTGTGACAGATAAGGAGAATTGGAATGAAGAGCTTCTGCTGCAATTCTATGCAACTCTCCACATTCGCGGCTACAACATGGATCGGAAGACATGGGTCCTTGAGTGGATGACATGCAATGTCCATCATGAAGCCAAAGCTCTTGACCTCATTGAGCTTACTGGCCTGTCCACTCCAGGTGAACTCTATGAACCTGGTTGTCAGCATCACCGGAATGCGTTGGAAAGCATCTTTCAGAAGCCTGAGCCCAATATGAGCCAAATGCTGAGTATGATGAAGCCACTGCCGCAGGATGCTGAGTATCCCAAGGAATTCTTTGTTGAAGACCTAGAGTATCTGCCCCGGACCATCTATCACATTATCAGGCGAACTCTATGGCCCATCAAAGGACATTCTTCCTCAGCCAAGCTAGAAGGCGCAATGAAGACATTGGTCTTCTATATTCTCAATGGCATCAGCTTCAATGCTCAGGATTTCTTCATTCGCCAATTTGCTGCATCTGGCTCAGACATATTTGGTCTGAAATCTATGCTCCATGGGTTATGCGACTGATCAAGCTTCATTCTGCTGTTGACTATTAGCCCTCTGCACGCAACCATCTCATATTTCTGCCAGAGGTTGATATGTCCGTCGAAGCCATTTACCCAGAGCCTGCCAAGGAGGCAATTTATCTTCACAATGTCGATTGTCAGAGTTTCTCTCAGCATGTTGAAGGTGTTCAGGCTGCTTCTCGTGTTTATCCACTGGCCGGCAATACTTGCCGTGCATGTACTGAAGCCATAGAAAGCACTACTTCTCCAAGGCCTCGAAAGCGATCTCGTGTGCTCAATGACCGAGAGCTTCTCATGGCCTTGCATCAGAAACACGACAAGCATCACTACTGGCTAAAGCGTCAAATGCAAAGCCTCTTGGTGGGTATTAATCGCATTCGCAACCTTCCCACCAAGAATGCCTTTGTCATTCATGAAACCTGTCGGGGGTCTTGGAAGAGTTTGACATTGCTCAGTGCTGAAGCTGATCTTCAAGACGATGGCTTCAAAGAGAGATTCAAGTTCGACACCACTCCTCCTAGGAATGCTGTCTTGCGTCGAACCCCGTCTCTTGAAGATTCAGAGTACTCCTCCTCCGCAGCAACTGTTAATGCTAGAGTCCTTGATGACGCCGATGATGCTACTTCACCACCTCCAACTTCGGCGCATATCGACACTGCACCAAGTTCGTCTGCACCACCGAACCTCAACGACGACCCTGCTTAGCTTTGGGTTCAATCTTGCGGTGTCCTTACCCAGTGACAGCAGGGGTTGCAAGGCACATATTGTATTGTTGCCATCGAGGATAAAAAGATGGGGTTTATATCATATTGCGTGAGTTTATCCCTCTACATCATGTCATCTTTCTTAATGCGTTACTCCGTTCTTATGAACTTAATACTCTAGATGCATGCTGGATAGCGGTTGATATGTGGAGTAATAGTAGTAGATGCAGGCAGGAGTCGGTCTACTTGTCACGGACGTGATGCCTATATACATGATCATGCCTAGATAATCTCATAATTATTCGCTTTTCTGTCAATTGCTCGACAGTAATTTGTTCACCCGCCGTAATACTTATGCTATCTTGAGAGAAGCCACTAGTGAAACCTATGGCCCCCGGGTCTATCTTTTATCATATAAGCTTTCAATCTACTTTTATTTGCATCTTTACTTTTCCTATCTATATTATAAAATACCAAAAATATATTTATCTTATCATACTATCTCTATCGGATCTCACTTTTGCAAGTGGCCGTGAAGGGACTGACAACCCCTTTATTGCGTTGGTTGCGAGTTCTTTGTTTTCTTGTGTAGGTGTGTGGGACTTTTGAGGAGCCTCCTACTGGATTGATACCTTGGTTCTCAAAAACTGAGGGAAATACTTACGCTACTATTGCTGCATCACCCTTTCCTCTTCAAGGAAAATCAATGCAAGCTCAAGACGCAGCAAGAAGGATTTCTGGCACCGTTGCCGGGGAGGTCTTCGCTCAAGTCAAGACATACCAAGTACCCATCACAAACTCATCTCCCTTGCATTTACAATATTTGCCATTTGCCTCTCGTTTTCCTCTCCCCCACTTCACCCTTGCCGTTTTATTCGCCCTCTCTTTCCCAATCTTCTCCTCTCTCTTTCGCTTGCCTTTTTTTGTTTGCTCATGTGTTAGACCGTTTACCTTGTCTTAATGGCTAGTCCTCCTATCCTTATTATCACTCCCTAACATGAAATTCTCAATTTTAAGCAAAGGGAGGGAGAAAATTTAAAAGATGCTTGGCATAGAATTTGCAACGCTCAAAATAAATCTACTAGGAAGCTTTCTACTTCCGTACTTCTTCTCAATTTTTATGTGGGCATTACTCCTTGGAATAGATGCGTTGTTGATACCGTTACCGGAGGTGATTTCTTGAGGAGCCATACGTTTGATGCTTATAATGCTATGTTAGATTTGTTTGGCCCACCACCTCTTTTGGTTAATGGAACTGTTTTAACTTTAGAACATGTGATGCAACGGCTTGAAATTATTGAAAATAAAGTTGCCAATGTTGAGTTGATTGAAAATTTGGATAAAAATATTCATAATCAGATTACCCAATATGGATCTAGGGTTGGAGTTACTTTGAAAAATCTTAAAGAGAAAGAACCTATAGTTAATGAAAAAATAGATCTAGATTCTGCAAGAATCGGTAAACTTGAGGATATCATTACCAACTTAGATTCGGCATTTTCTTCCATGAAAAACACTCCAAAACCTCCTACCAAAACTACCAAATTTATTTATGTTCCTAAAAATAAGGGTGAATCTTCTAGTAAGGGAGACGCAGATCTCAAATCAATAAGTGTTCATCCCAATTGTCTCTCTATCATTAAGGAACCTTTTGCTACAAATGAATTTCTTGAATTTTTGCCTAAAGGGTTAATCATTGCTAAAAAGGGAGAAACCCCTAAAGATTATAAGTGCTCTATTGAGGATTTGAGTGCCAAAGATGGCACTACTTAGATCTATCTTCGCTTTTATGCCTAGCTAGGGGCGTTAAACGATAGCGCTAGTTGGGAGGCAACCCAATTTTATTTGTGTTTTTGTTTTTGTTTCTATTTAGTAATAAATTTTGCATCTACCTTCTGTTTAGATGTGTTTTTATCTTTTAATTAGTGTTTGTGCCAAGTAGAACCTATAGGATAACCTACGGTGATAGTTAATTTGATTCTGCTGAAAAACAGAAACTTTGCGCGCACGAAATTAGTTTTGTTAAATCACAAAAATGTGATTTTGTGTTGATTCTTTTTGCTGATGATCAATAGACAAATTTCCCAGGACTTCCTGTTTTGGTAGGATTTTTTTAGGTTCCATAAGTTTGCGTTAGTTACAGATTGCTACAGACTGTTCTATTTTTGACAGATTCTGTTTTTCATGTGTTGTTTGCTTATTTTGATGCATCTATGGCTATATAAATAAAGAATGAGTTCATTACAGTACCTTATGTGGTGGTTTTATTTTCTTTCATTAACGAAGCTTATAAGATTTCCTGTTGTGTTTTGTGTTGTGAAGTTTTCAAGTTTTGGGTAAAGATTTGATGGACTATGGAATAAGGAGTGGCAAAAGCCTAAGCTTGGGGATGCACATGGCACCCCAAGATGTTCAAGAAGACAAAAGCCTAAGCTTGGGGATGCCACGGGAAGGCATCCCCTCTTTCGTCTTCGTTCATTGGTAACTTTACTTGGAGCTATATTTTTATTCGCCACATGATATGTGTTTTGCTTGGAGCATCGTGTATGATATGAATATTTGTTTTTTAGTTTTCCACAATCATCCTTGCTGTACACACCTTTTGGGAGAAGCCCACTTGATTAGAATTTATTAGAATACTCTATGTGCTTCACTTATATCTTTTGAGCTAGATAGTTTTTGCTCTAGTGCTTCACTTATATCTTTTAGAGCACGGTGGTGGCTTAATTTTGTAGAAATTGCTAGTCTCTCATGCTTCACTTATATTATTTTGAGAGTCTTTTAGAACAGCATTGTATTTGCTATGGTTATAAAATTGGTCCTAGAATGGTAGGCATCCAAGTTGGGTGTAATAAGAACTATCACAGGAAGTGAATTGGATGCTACGATCAATTTGATACTTGATAATTGTTTTGAGATATGGAGGTAGTGACATTAAAGTCATGCTAGTTGGGTGATTATGAATTTAAAGAATGCTTGTGTTGAAGTTTGTGATTCTCGTAGCATGCACGTACGGTGAACTACTTTGTGATGAAGTTGGAGCACAATTTTATTTACTGATTGTCTTCCTTATGAGTGGCGGTCGGGGACGAGCGATGGTCTTTTCCTACCAATCTATCCCCCTAGGAGCATGTGCGTAATACTTTGTTTTTAATGACTTGTATATTTTTGCAATAAGTATATGAGTGCTTTATGACTAATGTTGAGTCCATGGATTATACGTACTCTCACCCTTCCACCATTGCTAGCCTCTCTTGTGCCGCACAATTTTCGCCGGTACCATACACCTACCATATACCTTCCTCAAAACAGCCACCATACCTACCTATTATGGCATTTCCATAGCCATTCCGAGATATATTGCCATGCAAGTTTCCACCGTTCCGTTTATATGATACGCATCATCATTGTCATATTGATCTTTGCATGATCATGTAGTTGACATCGTATTTGTGGCAAAGACACCATCATAATTTTCATATATGTCGCTCTTGATTCATTGCATATCCCGGTACACCGCCGGAGGCATCCATATAGAGTCATATCTTGTTCTAGTTTTGAGTTGTAATTCTTGAGTTGTAAATCAATAAAAGTGTGATGATTTTCATTATTAGAGCATTGTCCCAGTGAGGAAAGGATGATGGAGACTATGATTCCCCCACAAGTCAGGATGAGACTTCGGACTTTACAAAAAGAAAGAAAAAAAAAGAAGAAAAAAGAGAAAGGCCAAAAAGAAAAAAAGGAAAGGCCAAAGAAAAAAAAGAAAAAGAAAAGGAAAAAAAAGAAAAAATGAGAGAAAAAGAGAGAAGGGACAATGCTACTATCCTTTTACCACACTTGTGCTTCAAAGTAGCACCATGATCTTCATGATACAGAGTCTCCTATGTTGTCACTTTCATATACTAGTGTGATTTTTTTATTACAGAACTTGGCTTGTATATTCCAATGATGGGCTTCCTCAAAACGCCCTAGGTCTTCGTGAGCAAGCGAGTTGGATGCACACCCACTTAGTTTCTTTCGCCGAGCTTTCATACATTTATAGCTCTAGTGCATCCGTTGCATGGCAATCCCTACTCACTCACATTGATATCTATTAATGGGCATCTCCATAGCCCGTTGATACGCCTAGTTGATGTGATACTATCTTCTCCTTTTTGTCTTCTCCACAACCACCGTTCTATTCCACATAAAGTGCTATGTCCATGGCTCACGCTCATGTATTGTGTGAAAGTTGAAAAAGTTTGAGATTACTAAATTATGAAACAACTTCTTGGCTTGTCATCGGGGTTGTGCATGATTAAATACTTTGTGTGATGAAGATAGAGCAACAACAAGACTATATGATTTTGTAGCGATAACTTTCTTTAGCCATGTTAATTTGAGAAGACATGATTGCTTTGATTAGTATGCTTGAAGTATTACTATTTCTTATGTCAATATGAACTTTTATTTTGAATCATTTGGATCTGAACTTTTATTTTGAATCATTTGATTAGTATGCTTGAAGACATTTGTAGCATTCTACATCAAAAATTCTGTTTTTATCATTTACCTACTCGAGGACGAGCAGGAATTAAGCTTGGGGATGCTTGATACGTCTCCAACGTATCTATAATTTTTTATTGTTCCATGCTATTATATTACCCCTTTCGGATGTTTATGGGCTTTATTTTACACATTTATATCATTTTTGGGACTAACCTACTAACCGGAGGCCCAGCCCGTATTGCTGTTTTTTTCCCCTATTTTAGTATTTCGAAGAAAAGGAATATCAAACAGAGTCCAAACGGAATGAAACCTTCGGGAGAGTGATTTTTGGAACGAACGTGATCCAGAGGACTTGGAGTGCAAGCCAAGAAGCAGCCGAGGCGGCCACGAGGGTGGAGGGCACGCCCACCCCTACAGGGCGCGCCCCCTGTCTCGTGGGCCCCCCGGGCGGCCACCGACCTACTTCTTCCTCCTATATATATCCACGTACCCGGAAAACATCCAGGGAGCCAACGAAAAACAATTGCCACCGCTGTAACCTTCTGTATCCGCGAGATCTCATCTTGGAGCCTTCGCCGGCGCTCCACCGGAGGGGGAATCGACAACGGAGGGCTTCTACATCAACACCATAACCCCTCCGATGAGTTGTGAGTAGTTTACCACAGACCTTCGGGTCCATAGTTATTAGCTAGATGGCTTCTTCTCTCTTTTTGGATCTCAATACCATGTTCTCCCCCTCTCTTGTGGAGATCTATTTGATGTAACTCTTTTTGCGGTGTGTTTGTCGAGATCCGATGAATTGGGGGTTTATGATCAAGTTTATTTATGAGAAATAGTTGAATCTCCTCTGAATTCTTTTATGTATGATTGAGTTATCTTTGCAAGTCTCTTCGAATTATCAGTTTGGTTTGGCCTACTAGACTGATCTTTCTTGCCATGGGAGAAGTGCTTAGCTTTGTGTTCAATCTTGCGGTGTCCTTACCCAGTGACAGCAGGGGTTGCAAGGCACGTATTGTATTGTTGCCATCGAGGATAAAAAGATGGGGTTTATATCATATTGCATGAGTTTATCCCTCTACATCATGTCATCTTTCTTAATGCGTTACTCTGTTCTTATGAACTTAATAATCTAGATGCATGCTGGATAGCGGTCGATGTGTGGAGTAATAGTAGTAGATGCAGGCAGGAGTCGGTCTACTTGTCACGGACGTGATGCCTATATACATGATAATGCCTAGATAATCTCATAATTATTCACTTTTCTATCAATTGCTCTGTAGCGACCAGACCTCAAACAGTCTGATTTCTGTGCTTTAGTGTCATCCCTGGATCAGTAATGCTGACACGCATAGTACTTGAAGGATTTATAACAGAGTAGCAATCACAACTTATTACATCGAATGTCTCAAAAGATAACTTATTACAATAAAAATGGCTTAAGGCCATCTAATAACAATAACAGCGGAAGGCTTGGAAGATAAGTGAGTCCATCAACTCCAACGGCATCACTGAGTATAGAACCACGACCTAAAGGCACCTTACTCGTCGTCTGAAAAGTCTGCAACATGAACGTTGCAGCCCAGAAAATGGGTCAGCACACGGAATATGCTGGCAATGTAACACATAGAGAGTAACGAACAGAATAATGCTATCACTACATGCATATATGGCTGGTGGAAAGCTCTATGGTTACAGTTTTGCATAAAGCCAATTTTCCCTACTGCAAAGGAATAAATTTTATTTAGCTATCATGGTTGTTGTTAAACATTGAGAGTGTAGACACCCTCTCAATCCCAATTAAGCATCATCATTAAAACCCAACAAAATTAATTTAAAGTAACATGATGAGATTCACATGATAATTCAAATACTAGATACTCAATATGTCCATAACCGGGGACACGGCTAACCATGATTAGTTTATACACTCTGCAGAGGTTTGCGCACTTTTCCCCACAAGACTCGATCTCCTCCGTTGGAATTCTCACACTACATGGTGTTTGAGAAACGGATGGCCGAGACATAGTCTTTCAGAAGCACTAGCACCTTACGATCGGGTAGACAGTTACACCTACTTTCCCCTACATCTACTAGTCTACCACTGTAAGAGTTCGCACAACTTAATCAACTATGCTAGAGCCCATAGTAGCTTGTGGCTGCACACGGAAGTTTCTAGCATGAATAATCTCATGATCCCTTTAAGCCTGGGTGGCGGTCCATAAAGAAAAACAGGCAATTGCTGGAATACCCAGGTGCCTCAATCCACCCATATGTGTGTTAAAGTTGCCACCTTAAATAAACCATTAAATAACAATCTCACATGTGTCATGGATACACTCACCCAATCCACGTCTACTAGCATAGCATGGCATAATAAGCAAACGTAGAAGTAACTCCCAAGGGTTTGGTAATAAAGCAGGTAATAGGTACTACCTCATCTACTTCCCAAAACCCACATATTAATCAGATCCTAATCATGCAATTGTTTGAGGATTGATCTAATGCAATAAAACTGGGTAGTAAAGAGGTATGACCAAAGTGTTACTTGCCTTGCTGATGATCCGTGAAACCTAGAGATTCAAAGTAGCAAGCGGCGCACTCCAGATACTCTATCGCAAACAAACAAGCATACAATAAGTACTTATCTAATGCATGGGTTAAAGGATCGAGAAGAGGTGTCTAGAGGGGGGTGATTAGACACTAAGTACCAAAAGTTACAGTTTTTAACTTCTTTAAGTTTAAGTGGAGTTTAGGCACAATTTTAACAATCACAATACATAACAAGCAAGCATGCAAAGAGTATATGAGCAGCGGAAAGTAAAGCATGCAACTTGCAAGAATGTAAAGGGAAGGGTTTGGAGGATTCAAATGCAATTGGAGACACTAATGTTTTTGTCGTGGTTCCGATAGGTGGTGCTATCGTACATCCACGTTGATGGAGACTTCAACCCATGAAGGGTAACGGTTGCGCGAGTCCACGGAGGGCTCCACCCACGAAGGGTCCACAAAGAAGCAACCTTGTCTATCCCACCATGGCCATCGCCCACGAAGGACTTGCCTCACTAGCGGTAGATCTTCATGAAGTAGGCGATCTCCTTGCCCTTACAAACTCCTTGGTTCAACTCCACAATCTTGTCGGAGGCTCCCAAGTGACACCTAGCCAATCTAGGAGACACCACTCTCCAAGAAGTAACAAATGGTGTGTTGATGATGAACTCCTTGCTCTTGTGCTTCAAATGATAGTCTCCCCAACACTCAACTCTCTCTCACAGGATTTGGATTTTGTGGAAAGAAGATTTGAGTGGACAACAACTTGGGGAAGGCTAGAGATCAAGATTCATATGGTAGGAATGGAATATCTTGGCCTCAACACATGAGTAGGTGGTTCTCTCTCAGAAAATGTATGCTGGAAGTGTAGGTTCGTTCTGATGGCTCTCTCCACGAATGAAGAGGAGGTGGAGGGGTATATATAGCCTCCACACAAAATCTAACCGTTACACACAACTTACCAAACTCGGTGGGACCGAATTGATGAACTCGGTCGGACCGATTAAGCAAATCTAGTGACCATTAGGATTTTCGATGGGACCAACATGCAACTCGGTAGGACCGATATGGTTAGGGTTAGGGCATAACGTAATCTCGGTGAGACCGATTACACAAACTCGGTGGAACCGATTTTGGTAATAAGCTAACCAGAGAGTTGGTCAGGCAAACTCGGTGAGACCGATTACACAAACTCGGTGGGACCGATTTTGGTAACAGGCTAACTAGTGAGTTTGCATTGTAATCTCGGTAGTACCGATTAATCAAATTTGGTGAGGCCGATTTTGGTAATGGACATACACAGAGAGATTACAATCCCATCTCGGTGAGACCGAGATCCCTATCGGTGAGACCGATTTGCCTAGGGTTTGTGGCAGTGGCTAAGATATCTGAACTCGGTGGCGCCGGATAGAAAGAATCGATAGGGCCGAGTTAGACTTTTGGTTTTGGACATATGTGGATGTGAGAAAGTAGTTGAGGGCTTTGGAGCATATCACTAAGCATTTTGAGCAAGTAAGCCATTAAGCAACACCTCATCCCCTCTTGATGGTATTGGGTTTTCTTATAGACTCAATGTGATCTTGGATCACTAAAATAGAAAATGTAGAGTCTTGATCTTGGAGCTTGAGCCAATCCTTTGTCCTTAGCATCTTGAAGGGGTTCCACATCCTCTAGTCCATGCCACTCCATTGTTGAACTTGTCTGAAACATACTAGGCAAAAGTGTTAGTCCAACAAGAGATATGTTGACATTAATTACCAAAATCACCCAGGGAGCACTTGTGCTTTCAATCTCCCCCTTTTTGGTAATTGATGACAACATACATTAAAGCTTTAGATAAAGATATAGAGAATAGCAAGTAAAGCTTTGGAAAGACATGTGACAAGCATAGGCTCCCCCTACATGTATGCAATCATGTAAATATGGAATATAGAAGCATGTGAATGCATAAACATGACAGAGTAGGCAATGTGTTACATGTATCTTGGCTATATGCATCAGAGCAAATGATGTGAATATGGGAAATGTACCTTCATGCTCATGAGTCCTTCTTGCAAACAATATGTACAACAACAAGAATTCCTCATGCACATGATTGTGATGCATATACTTACCTTGTGGTCTTGAGTTGGCTTGGATGGAATGAACCTATGAAAATAAGGTTAGATAACACAGATGCACCTACTAGCCAGAGCAAACAGAAAGAAACCACAAGAGTACCAAGACTAGGATGACATGTAGAGAGTGAGTACTAAGTACCACATTGATTATAGACATGTCCCCAAAGGTAAAGATGTGCAATGAATTTAAAGAATTTCTTTCCCTTAGATGTCTTGCTCCCCCTGAATCTAGCATGAGATACTGGGAGAGGATAGGGAACAGAAAATTAGAGCAAAATACAAAATTAGAGCTCAAAGAAGCAAATGAACAGAGCTAATGCAAATAGGCACATATGAACATGTCTTTCCCCTCAAGAAGACATGTGGCATCTCTCCTCTTGAACACCAAGCATCCGGGATCCTTGAAGATTACTCTCTCCTTGAGTACTCTCTCCCCCTAGAGATATCTCTCTCCCCCTGTTGAAGTGATAAGCTTTTATGTGATCTCTCTCTCCCCCTTTGACATCAATTTCCAAGAAGGGTCTTCTGGAGTTTGTCGAGAATGGGTTTGGTCCTTGAGTCACAGCACAAAGCATTGATAAAATGTGATGCTTGTAGAGGACAAGATTCATTGAGTGGAGCTAGATCAAAAGTAGTGCAGGAATAAATGGCAAAATGTCTTTCCTGTAGTGAAATCGGTGGCACTGAGTGGTATGCTTCGGTAGCATCGAAAGAATTCGGTTAGACCGAAACAAGAAACCGGTGTGACCGAATTCATCACGGAGAAAACACTTGTCATCTCAGCTCACTAGACAAGTAAGATCTCACAAGGATTTGCAAGGAATTAACTGAAGGATTTGCAATGAATTGGATGCAGGGAATGCTGAACAAATAGAAAAGAAAAGAAATATAGATAAAAAAGGAACAAATATGCAAGGGACAAATGCAGGAGCACAGAGAGGAACACAAGAGAACTTCATCTAGAATTGGTCGGCAAAGTCACCTATGTTAGAGTATATTGACTTGGAGTCAAGTGAGATCACTTGATCATAGGTCATACTCATCGTTTAAGCTCAAAATGGGGTTACCATTCTTCGTTTAAGCATCTTGATGTATTCACATCTTGTCGAGTTGCTTTGACTCATGACTTGGAGTAAAGCTTCTCTAAGATGGAATAACATACCTTGGGTGGTGGTGTTGATCGTGATCATGTAGTTGAACTTGTGTGGGTTGCTCAAGGTTGATGTAGCTCATCAAGAGTTGGGAGCACCACTTGGAATTTGAGTTCATCTACCTACATGGGTTAGTTCTTGCAAGGAAGAGCACTTGTGTATCCAAAATGACAATCATGAATCTCAACATAGAATTTGTCAAAGGATATGTTTGAATGGTTTCGTGCTTCCTTGTCTTCAACCACCATTGTGTAGAGACTTGGTGATGTAGAGATTGCTCAAGATGTGAGTGAGTTACAATCTCATGGAATTAGATTCATCCAAGTACCTACAAGGGTTAGATAAAATGCAAGGTGCAAATATATCCAAGACATAAGATTATCATCATAAGAGAAATATCAAGGATTAGTCATAAGCTCATGTCTTGCATGTATCCAATGGAGTTCTTATTCCATGTTTGAAGCATCAATGATTTTCAATTCACCTCTTAACCTGCAAAACACTTTTTCATCAAGTGGTTTAGTGAATATATCCGCTAATTGCTTTTCAGTGCAAACATGCTTAAGATTAATGTCACCCTTTAGCAACATGATCTCGAATGAAATGATGACGAACTTCAATATGCTTAGTTCGAGAGTGTTGCACGGGATTGTGAGCAATCTTAATAGCACTTTCATTGTCACAATGTAATGGAACATGTTTCACATATATCCCATAATCTTTAAGAGTTTGGGTCATCCAAAGCAATTGAGCACAACATGAACCAGCGGCAATGTATTCCGCTTCGGCGGTGGATAAGGATACCGAGTTTTGTTTCTTGGAAGACCAAGACACAAGAGATCTACCAAGAAATTGACAAGTACCCGAAGTGGACTTTCTATCAACCTTGTCACCGGCATAGTCCGAGTCGGAGTAGCCAACAAGATCGAAAGAGGCCCTCTTAGGATACCAAATACCAAAATTTGGTGTATGGATTAAGTATCTCACTATCCTTTTCACGGCCTTAAGATGACATTCTTTAGGAGCAGCTTGATATCGTGCACACAAGCACACTCTTAGCATGATATCAAGACGTGAAGCACATAGATATAACAATGAACCAATCATAGAGCGATAAACTTTTTGATCAACCGGTTCACCATCTTTGGTCAAATCAAGATGTCCACTAGTAGGCATGGGTGAAGTCATACCTTTGCATTCTTGCATATTAAACTTCTTGAATAAGTCCTTGGTGTACTTCGTTTGAGAGACAAAGGTACCTTCCTTAGTTTGCTTGATTTGCAAACCAAGAAAGAATTTGAGTTCACTCATCATAGACATCTCAAACTTCTCCGACATTAGCTTCCCAAACTTTTCACTGAAATGAGGGTTAGTAGAACCAAATATAATATCATCAACATAGATTTGTCATACAAATAGTTCTCCATTGACCCTTTTAGTAAAAAGAGTAGAATCTATTTTTCCAATTTCAAAGCCTTTTTTAATAAGGAACTTGGTCAAGCATTTATACCATGCTCTAGGAGCTTGTTTAAGACCATAAAGAGCTTTGTGAGGTTTGTAAACATGATTAGGTTTCTTAGGATTAACAAAGCCGAGAGGTTGTTTAACATAAACTTCCTCCTCTGTTTCACCATTTAGAAAAGCACTTTTAATTTCCATTTGGTACAAGGTGATATCATGGTGATTGGCATAGGCAAGTAAGATGCGAATGGACTCAAGTCTAGCAACGGGAGCATAAGTCCCACCATAGTCCATACCTTTGACTTGTGTGTAGCCTTGGGCGACGAGACGTGCTTTGTTGCGAACTACTTGTCCATATTCATCTTGCTTGTTGGGAAACACCCATTTGGTACCGATGATGTTGTGGTTGTTGTCGGGCTTCTCAACTAATGTCCAAACTTGATTTCTCTCAAAGTTGTGTAGCTCTTCATGCATGGCGTTTATCCAATCCGGATCTTCCAATGCTTCTTCAACCTTCATAGGTTCAATGCTAGAGATGAATGAATAGTGTCCAGAAAAGTTAGCTAAACGAGTTTTAGAGCGAGTGATTCTCCCGGTTTGGATATCATTGTAGATTTGCTCAACGGGATGATCTTTAGCAATTCTTGCTCGAACTCGTGTCAACTTTTGCTTGGGTCTTGGTTGAACATCTTCTTCATCTTGTTCTTCTTCTTGGCCTTCTTCATTGTTGGCGTTGTCGTTCTCTTGTCGTGGTGGATAAGGAGGTTGTTGACGTTCATCTTGATGCACTCCCTCATTTTCTTCATCTTGGTGTGTCCCACTTGTGGATGCTTCCGTATCAACTCTTGGTTCACCTTGTCGTGAGGTAGAAGCTTCCACTTGGACGGACGAGGTACTCTCCTTCACCTACGTTGGATGAATCTTGCCAATAGACAAGTCTTGAATTGCTTTCGAGGGGTTGTTGTCTCCTACATCAATTGGCAATTGCTCTACTTGCGAGCCATTAGATTCATCAAAATTCACATCTACCGTTTCTTCAACCTTTCGGGTGAAATTGTTGTAGACACGGTATGTGTGAGAGTTTGAGCCATAACCAAGTAGGAAACCTTCATGAGACTTAGGAGCAAATTTAGAATGACGATGCTTATCAAGAATGTAGCACTTGGATCTGAATACTCAAAAGTATCCAACTTGGGGTTTGTTACTGGTGAGAAGCTCGTATGCCGTTTTGCCAAGTAGCTTGTGAAGATATAAGCGATTTGTTGCATGACAAGCTGTCTCAACCGCTTCCGCCCAAAAGTGCTTTGGCGTCTTGTACTCATCAAGCATCGTTCTAGCCATTTTGATGAGCGTCCGGTTCTTCCTCTCAACAACTCCATTTTGTTGAGGTGTGTACGTAGCCGAGAACTCATGTGAAATCCCTTCTTCGTCAAGAAAGGTGTCCACATTTGCGTTCTTGAACTCCGTTCCATTGTCGCTGCGAACCTTCTTGATCTTCCCTTCAAATTGATTTTGGGCCTTCCTAGCGAAGTTTTTGAAGATCTTTTGGACCTGCGATTTATCATCGAGAAAGAACACCCACGTAAATCTAGAAAAATCATCAACTATAACTAGACCAAAAGAATTTCCACCGAGACTTTTGTAAGCGTTGGGACCAAAAAGATCCATGTGAAGTAGCTCGAGTGGCCTCCTTGTGGTCATGACGTTCTTCACGGGATGCCTCCCCCAACCTGTTTACCTGCCTGACAAGCACTGCAAAGGCTATCCTTATCAAATATGACATCATTAACTCCAAGGATATGATTTCCTTTAATAAGTTTGTCAAGGTTTCGCATACCAACATGACCTAATCGTCTATGCCATAACCAACCTTTAGAGTATTTAGCAATAAAGCACGTTCTAGGTTGAGCCTTTTTTGTGAAATCAACAATGTATAGATCACCTCTATGTACACCGGTAAAGACCATTTTATGATTATCTCTACGAAACACTTGGCAATCTACTTCAGTAAACATGACATTGAAACCGAAATCAGCAAGTCTAGATACTGAAAGTAAGTTGTAGCCAAGAGATTCAACGAGCATGACATTTTGTATGGAGCTATCATGTGATATGGCCACCTTACCGAGGCCAACCACCTTACCCTTTGAGTTGTCACCGAAAGTGACAAACTTTCGAGGACCATCGCTTTCAGCAAGCTCACGAAACATGTCTTTATCTCCGGTCATGTGATCGGTACATCCACTATCAAGAACCCATTCCTTTCCTCCTGCCATATATCCCCGAAGATTTGCCATAAGACCAAAGTGTCTCATTGCATCATCAAGATCGAAATCACTATCATCATCCTCATCATAGTATCCATGTTCAACATCGTCATGTGGTGGATCATATCCTAGAGAGGGTGATTCGTTAGAGTGAGTTTGACAATGATCTTTCTTATGAATTTTTATAGCTTCAGAAATAATATCACTAATAATTCCAACATCTCCTTTGGCACGCATAAGGTTTGTAAGCTCAAATAAACAATCACCAAACATAGGATCACTAGAATTCATCTTACTCAAGGCAATAGACTTATGGAGAATTTCATCTAGATTTTTCAAGGAATAATTTGGAAAGCGTTCCTCAAGAAATTTCCATATGGTGTAGGCACACTTAAGAGTAGGCAAACATCCAATCAAGTTTCTAGGCAAGCCTCTAGTGATAAGTTCAACAGTTCTAAGATGGCGAATCATGTCAATTGACTCATCAAGAGTAGGATGCATAGGATCAACATGAGGTGCACAAGGGCTAGCAATGTACTTGTTCAAATGATATTGATTGAAAATCACAAGCATCTCATTTTTCCACTCATGAAAGTACTCTCCATCAAGTATAGACACTCTATGTCTAAGACTCCCAATAGTAGACTCATCCATCTTCCTCCAATGGTGTTTAAACCAAAGCAATTGAGACCAATGCTCTGATACCAATTGAAAGGATCGAGAAGATGTGTCTAGAGGGGAGTGATTAGACACTAAGTACCAAAAGTTGCAGTTTTTAACTTGTTTAAGTTTAAGTGGAGTTTAGGCACAATTTTAACAACCACAATACATAACAAGCAAGCATGCAAAGAGTATATGAGCAGCGGAAAGTAAAGCATGCAACTTGCAAGAATGTAAAGAGAAGGGTTTGGAGGATTCAAACGCAATTGGAGACACTGATGCTTTTGTCGTGGTTCCGATAGGTGGTGCTATAGTAAATCCACGTTGATGGAGACTTCAACCCACGAAGGGTAACGGTTGCGCGAGTCCACGGAGGGCTCCACCCACGAAGGGTCCACGAAGAAGCAACCTTGTCCATCCCACCATGGCCGTCGCCCACGAAGGACTTGCCTCACTAGCGGTAGATCTTCACGAAGTAGGCGATATCCTTGCCCTTACAAAATCCTTGGTTCAACTCCACAATCTTGTCAGAGGCTCCCAAGTGACACCTAGCCAATCTAGGAGACACCATTCTCCAAGAAGTAACAAATGGTGTGTTGATGATGAACTCCTTGCTCTTGTGCTTCAAATGATAGTCTCCCCAACACTCAACTCTCTCTCACATGATTTGGATTTGGTGGAAAGAAGATTTGAGTTGAAAGCAACTTGTGGAAGGCTAGAGATCAAGATTCATATGGTAGGAATGGAATATCTTGGCCTCAACACATGAGTAGGTGGTTCTCTCTCAGAAAATGTATGCTGGAAGTGTAGGTTCGTTCTGATGGCTCTCTCCACGAATGAAGAGGAGGTGGAGGGGTATATATAGCCTCCACACAAAATCTAACCGTTACACACAACTTACCAAACTCGGTGGGACCGAATTGATGAACTCGGTCGGACCGATTAAGCAAATCTAGTGACCATTAGGATTTTCGGTGGGACCAACATGCAACTCGGTAGGACCGATATGGTTAGGGTTAGGGCATAATGTAATCTCGGTGAGACCGATTACACAAACTCGGTGGAACCGATTTTGGTAATAAGCTAACCAGAGAGTTGGTCAGGCAAACTCGGTGAGACCGATTACACAAACTCGGTGGGACCGATTTTGGTAATAGGCTAACCAGTGAGTTTGCATTGTAGTCTCGGTAGTACCGATTAATCAAATTCGGTGAGACCAATTTTGGTAATGGACATACATAGAGAGATTACAATCCCATCTCGGTGAGACCGAGATCCCTATCGGTGAGACCGATTTGCCTAGGGTTTGTGGCAGTGGCTAAGACATCTGAACTCGGTGGCGCCTGATAGAAAGAATCGGTAGGGCCGAGTTAGACTTTTGGTTTTGGACATATTTGGATGTGAGAAAGTAGTTGAGGGCTTTGGAGCATATCACTAAGCATTTTGAGAAAGTAAGCCATTAAGCAACACCTCATCCCCTCTTGATGGTATTGGCTTTTCTTATAGACTCAATGTGATCTTGGATCACTAAAATAGAAAATGTAGAGTCTTGATCTTGGAGCTTGAGCCAATCCTTTGTCCTTAGCATCTTGAAGGGGTTCCACATCCTCTAGTCCATGCCACTCCATTGTTGAACTTGTCTGAAACATACTAGGTAAAAGTGTTAGTCCAACAAGAGATATGTTGACATTAATTACCAAAATCACCCAGGGAGCACTTGTGCTTTCAATCTCCCCCTTTTTGGTAATTGATGACAACATACATTAGAGCTTTAGATAAAGATATAGAGAATAGCAAGTAAAGCTTTGGAAAGACATGCAACAAGCATAGGCTCCCCCTACATGTATGCAATCATGTAAATATGGAATATAGAAGCATGTGAATGCATAAACATGACAGAGTAGGCAATGTGTTACATGTATCTTGGCTATATGCATCAGAGCAAATGATGTAAATATGGGAAATGTACCTTCATGCTCATGAGTCCTTCTTGCAAACAATATGTACAACAACAAGAATTCCTCATGCACATGATTGTGATGCATATACTTACCTTGTGGTCTTGAGTTGGCTTGGATGGAATGAACCTATCAAAATAAGGTTAGATAACACAGATGCACCTACTAGCCAGAGCAAACAAAAAGAAACCACAAGAGTACCAAGACTGGGATGACATGTAGAGAGTGAGTACTAAGTACCACATTGAATATAGACATGCCCCAAAGGTAAAGATGTGCAATGAATTTAAAGAATTTCTTTCTCTTAGATGTCTTGCTCCCCCTGAATCTAGCATGAGATACTGGGAGAGGATAGGGAACAGAAAATCAGAGCAAAATACAAAATTAGAGCTCAAAGAAGCAAATGAATAGAGCTAATGCAAATAGGCACATATGAACATGTCTTTCCCCTCAAGAAGACATGTGGCATCTCTCCTCTTGAACACCAAGCATCTGGGATCCTTGAAGATTACTCTCTCCTTGAGTACTCTCTCCCCCTAGAGATATCTCTCTCCCCCTGTTGAAGTGATAAGCTTTTATGTGATCTCTCTCTCCCCCTTTGACATCAATTTCCAAGAAGGGTCTTCTGGAGTTTGTCGAGAATGGGTTTGGTCCTTGAGTCACAGCACCAAGCATTGATAAAAACGTGATGCTTGTAGAGGACAAGATTCATTGAGTGGAGCTGGATCAAAAGTAGTGCAGGAATAAATGGCAAAATGTCTTTCCTGTAGTGAAATCGATGGCATTGAGTGGTATGCTTCGGTAGCATCGAAAGAATTCGGTTAGACTGAAACAAGAAACCGGTGTGACCGAGTTCATCACGGAGAAAACACTTGTCATCTCAGCTCACTAGACAAGTAAGATCTCACAAGGATTTGCAAGGAATTAACTAAAGGATTTGCAATGAATTGGATGCAGGGAATGCTGAACAAATAGAAAAGAAAAGAAATATAGATAAAAAAGGAAACAAATATGCAAGGGACAAATGCAAGAGCACAGAGAGGAACACAAGAGAACTTCATCTAGAATTGGTCGGCGACAAAGTCACCTATGTTAGAGTATATTGACTTAGGAGTCAAGTGAGATCACTTGATCATAGGTCATACTCATCATTTAAGCTCAAAATGGGGTTACCATTCTTCGTTTAAGCATCTTGATGTATTCACATCTTGTCGAGTTGCTTTGACTCATGACTTGGAGTAAAGCTTCTCTAAGATGGAATAACATACCTTGGGTGGTGGTGTTGATCGTGATCATGTAGTTGAACTTGTGTGGGTTGCTCAAGGTTGATGTAGCTCATCAAGAGCTGGGAGCACCACTTGGAATTTGAGTTCATCTACCTACATGGGTTAGTTCTTGCAAGGAAGAGCACTTGTGTATCCAAAATGACAATCATGAATCTCAACATAGAATTTGTCAAAGGATATGTTTGAATGGTTTCGTGCTTCCTTGTCTTCAACCACCATTGTGTAGAGACTTGGTGATGTAGAGATTGCTCAAGATGTGAGTGAGTTACAATCTCATGGAATTAGATTCATCCAAGTGTTGGAAATATGCCCTAGAGGCAATAATAAATTGGTTATTATTATATTTCCTTGTTCATGATAATCGTTTATTATCCATGCTATAATTGTATTGATAGGAAACTTAGATACATGTGTGGATACATAGACAACACCATGTCCCTAGTAAGCCTCTAGTTGACTAGCTCGTTGATCAACAGATGGTTACGGTTTCCTGACCATGGACATTAGATGTCGTTGATAACGGGATCACATCATTAGGAGAATGATGCGATGGACAAGACCCAATCCTAAGCCTAGCACAAAGATCGTGTAGTTCGTATGCTAAAGCTTTTCAATGTTAAGTATCTTTTCCTTAGACCATGAGATTGTGCAACTCCCAGATACCGTAGGAATGCTTTGGGTGTACCAAACGCCACAACGTAACTGGGTGGCTAGAAAGGTGCACTACAGGTATCTCCGAAAGTGTCTGTTGGGTTGGCACGAATCGAGACTGGGATTTGTCACTCCGGTAAACAGAGAGGTATCTCTGGGCCCACTCGGTAGGACATCATCATAATGTGCACAATGTGACCAAGGGGTTGATCACGAGATGATGTGTTACGGAACGAGTAAAGAGACTTGCCGGTAACGAGATTGAACAAGGTATCGGTATACCGACGATCGAATCTCGGGCAAGTATAATACCGCTAGACAAAGGGAATTGTATACGGGATCGACTGAGTCCTTGACATCGTGGTTCATCCGATGAGATCATCGTGGAACATGTGGGAGCCAACATGGGTATCCAGATCCCGCTGTTGGTTATTGACCGGAGAACGTCTCGGTCATGTCTACATGTCTCCCGAACCCGTAGGGTCTACACAGTTAAGGTTCGATGACGCTAGGGTTATAAAGGAAGTTTGTATGTGGTTACCGAATGTTGTTAGGAGTCCCGGATGAGATCTCGGACGTCACGAGGAGTTCCGGAATGGTCCGTAGGTAAAGATTTATATATGGAAAGTTGTTGTTCGGGTTCCAGAAAAAGTTCGGGGTTTTTCGGTATTGTACCGGGAAGCTTCCAGAAGGTTCCGGAGGATTCCGGAGGGGTCCGGAGGTCCGGAAATTGTTCCACCACGTCTAATACAGTAGCATGGGCTGTAGGGGGGCGCCCTAGCCTTAATGGTCCAGGGGCACCAGCCCCCCCAAGGCCCATGCGCATGGGAGAGGGAAAACCCTAAGGGGGAGGGCCTCCACTTGACTTGGGAGGCACTCCTCCCCCCCTTGGCCGCCGCCCCCTTCTCAGATTGGATCTGAGGGGGCCGGCCCCCCTCTCCCTTGCCCCTATATATATGTGGGGGGTGGGAGGGCAGCCGCACCACAAGTTCTGGCGCAGCCCTCCCCCTACCTCTCTTACTCCTCTCCCGTGGTGCTTGGCGAAGCCCTGTAGGATAGCCACGCTCCTCCATCACCACCACGCCGTTGTGCTGCTGCTGGATGGAGTCTTCCTCAACCTCTCCCTCTCTCCTTGCTGGATCAAGGCGTGGGAGACGTCACCGGGCTGTACGTGTGTTGAACGCGGAGGTGCCGTCCGTTCGGTACTAGGATCTCCGGTGATTTGGATCACGACGAGTATGACTCCTTCAACCTCGTTCTCTTGAACGCTTCCGCTTAGCGATCTACAAGGGTATGTAGATGCACTCTCCTTCCCCTCGTTGCTGGTTTCTCCATAGATAGATCTTGGTCACACGTAGGAAAATTTTGAATTTCTGCTACGTTCCCCCACAGTGGTATTAGAGCTAGGTCTATTGCGTAGATTCTTTGCACGAGTAGAACACAATGTAGTTGTGGGCGTTGATTTTGTTCAATATGCTTACCGTTACTAGTCCAATCTTGTTTCGACGGTATTGTGGGATGAAGCGGCCCGGACCGACCTTACACGTACTCTTACGTGAGACAGGTTCCACCGATTGACATGCACTTGGTGCATAAGGTGGCTAGCGGGTGCCAGTCTCTCCCACTTTAGTAGGAACGGATTCGATGAAAAGGGTCCTTATGAAGGGTAAATAGCAATTGGCATATCACGTTGTGGTTTTGCGTAGGTAAGAAACGTTCTTGCTAGAAACCCATAGCAGCCACGTAAAACATGCAACAACAATTAGAGGACGTCTAACTTGTTTTTGCAGGGTATGCTATGTGATGTGATATGGCCAAGAAGAATGTGATGAATGATATGTGATGTATGAGATTGATCATGTTCTTGTAATAGGAATCACGACTTGCATGTCGATGAGTATGACAACCGGCAGGAGCCATAGGAGTTGTCTTTATTTATTGTATGACCTGCGTGTCATTGAACAACGCCATGTAATTACTTTACTTTATTGCTAACCGGTAGCCATAGTAGTAGAAGTAATAAGTTGGCGAGACAACTTCATGGAGACACGATGATGGAGATCATGATGATGGAGATCATGGTGTCATGCCTGTTACGATGATGATCATGGAGCCCCGAAGATGGAGATCAAAAGGAGCAAAAATGATATTGGCCATATCATGTCACTATTTGATTGCATGTGATGTTTATCATGTTTATGCATCTTGTTTACTTAGAACGACGGTAGTAAATAAGATGATCCCTTACAAAAATTTCAAGAAGTGTTCTCCCCTAACTGTGCACCGTTGCTAAGGTTCGTCGCTTCTAAGCACCACGTGATGATCGGGTGTGATGGATTCTTACGTTCACATACAACGGGTGTAAGACAGATTTACACACGCGAAACACTTAGGGTTAACTTGACGAGCCTAGCATGTACAGACATGGCCTCGGAACACAGAGACCGAAAGGTCGAGCATGAGTCGTATGGAGGATACGATCAACATGAAGATGTTCACCGATGATGACTAGTCCGTCTCACGTGATGATCGGACATGGCCTAGTTGACTCAGATCATGTAATCACTTAGATGACTAGAGGGATGTCTATCTGAGTGGGAGTTCATAAGATGAACTTAATTATCCTGAACATAGTCAAAAGATCTTTGCAAATTATGTCGTAAGCTCGCGCTTTAGTTCCACTGTTTAGATATGTTCCTAGAGAAAATATAGTTGAAAGTTGATAGTAGCGATTATGCGGACAGTAGAAAGCTTATGTCCTTAATGCACCGCTCAGTGTGCTGAACCCCAAACGTCGTTTGTGGATGTTGCGAACATCTGACATACACATTTTGATAACTACGTGATAGTTCAGTTAAACGGTTTAGAGTTGAGGCACCAAAGACGTTTTCGAAACGTCACGGAACATATGAGATGTTTCAAGGGCTGAAATTGAGATTTCAGGCTCGTGCCCACGTAAGGAGGTATGAGACCTCCGACGATTTTCTTAGCCTGCAAACTAAGGGAGAAAAAGCTCAATCGTTGAGTTTGTGCTCAGATTGTCTAAGTGCAACAATCACTTGAATTGAGTGGGAGTTGATCTTCCAGATGAGATAGTGATGTTTCTCCAAAGTCATTGCCACCAAGCTGCTAGAGCTTCGTGATGAGCTATAACATATCAGGGATAGATATGATGATCCTTGAGGTATTCACGATGTTTGACACCGCGAAAGTAGAAATCAAGACGGAGCATCAATTGTTGATGGTTGGTGAAACCACTAGTTTCAAGAAGGGCAAGGGCAAGAAGGGATACTTCATGAAACGACAAATCAGCTACTGCTCTAGTGAAGAAACCCAAGGTTGAACCCAAACCCGAGACTAAGTGCTTCTGTAATGAGGGGAACAACCACTGGAGCGGAATTACCCTAGATACTTGGTAGATGAGAAGGCTGGCAAGGTCGATAGAAGTATATTGGATATACATTATGTTAATGTGTACTTTACTAGTACTCCTAGTAGCACCTGGGTATTAGATATCGGTTCGGTTGCTAAGTGTTAGTAACTCGAAATAAAAGCTACGGAATAAACGGAGACTAGCTAAAGGTGAGCTGACGATATGTGTTGGAAGTGTTTCCAAGGTTGATGTGATCAAGCATCGCACGCTCCCTCTACCATCGAGATTTGGTGTTTTCGTTGAGCATAGACATGATTGGATTATGTCTATTGCAATACGGTTATTCATTTAAGGAGAATAATGGTTACTCTATTTATTTGAATAATACCTTCAATGGTCTTGCACCTAAAGGAATGGTTTATTGAATCTCGATCGTAGTGATACACATTTTCATGCCAAAAAGATATAAGATAGTAATGATAGTACCACTTACTTGTGGCACTGCCATGTAAGTCATATTGGTGTAAAACGCATGAAGAAGCTCCATGTTGATGGATCTTTGGACTCACTCGTTTTTGAAAAGTTTGAGACATGTGAACCATGTCTATTGGTGTATACGCATGAAGAAACTCCATGCAGATGGATCGTTTGGACTTACTTGATTTTGAATCACTTGAGATATGCAAATCATACCACATGGGCAAGATGACTAAAAAGCCTCGTTTTTCAGTAAAATGGAACAAGATAGCAACTTGTTGGAAGTAACACATTTTGATGTGTGCAGTCCAATGAGTGCTGAGGCATGCAGTGAATATCGTTACGTTCTTACTTCACAGATGATTCGAGTAGATGTAGAGTATATTTACTTGATGAAACACAAGTCTGAATGATTGAATGGTTCAAGTAATTTCAGAGTAAAGTTGAAGATCATCATGACAAGAGGACGAAATGTCTATGATATGATCATAGAGATGAGTATCTGAGTTACGAGCTTTGGCACGCAATTAAGACATTGTGGAAATTGTTTCACAATTAATACCGCCTGGAACACCATAGTTTGAAGGTGTGTCCGAACATCATAGTTGCACCCTATTGGATATGGTGCGTACCATGATGTCTCTTATCGAATTACCACTATCGTTTATGGGTTAGGCATTAGAGACAACCACATTCACTTTAAATAGGGCACCACGTAATTCCGTTGAGATGACACCATATGAACTATGGTTTAGAGAAACCTAAGCTGTCATTTCTTAAAGGTTTGGGGCTGCGACGCTTATGTGAAAAAGTTTCAGGTTGATAAGCTCGAACCCAAAGCGGATAAAATGCATCTTCATAGGTCACCCAAAACAGTTGGGTATACCTCCTAATTCAGATCCGAAAGCAATAGGGATTGTTTCTTGAATCCGGTCCTTTGTCGAGGAAAAGTTTGTCTCGAAAAGTTGAGTGGGAGGATGGTGGAGACTTGATATGGTTATTGAACCGTCACTACAACTAGTGTGTAGCAGGGCACAGGAAGTTGTTCCTGTGGCACCTACACCAATTGAAGTAGAAGCTTATGATAGTGATCATGAGACTTCGGATCAAGTCACTACCGTACCTCGTAGGGTGACAAGGATGCGTACTGCTTCAGAGTGGTGCAGTAATCCTGTCGTGAAGGTCATGTTGCTAGACAACAATGAACCTACGAGCTATGGAGAAGCGATGGTGGGCCCAAATTCTGACAAATGGTTAGAAGCCATGAAATCTGAGATAGGATCCATGTATCATAACAAAGCATGAACTTTGGTGGACTTACCCAATGATCAGCAAGCCATTGAGATAAATGGATCTTTAAGAAGAAGACGGACGTGGACGGTGATGTCACCGTCTATGAAGCTCGACTTGTGGCGAAGAGTTTTTCACAAGTTCAAGGAGTTGACTACGATGAGATTTTCTCATCCGTAGCGATGCTTAAGTCCATCGGAATCATGTTAGCATTAGCTGCATTTATGAAATCTGGCAGATGGATGTCAAAACGAGTTTCCTTACCAGTCTTCGCAAGGAAAGGTTGTATGTGTTGGGGAATGTAGTAATTTCAAAAAGTTTCCTACGCACACGCAAGATTATGGTGATGGCATAGCAATGAGAGGGAAGAGTGTTCGTCTACGTACCCTCGTAGACCGCAAGCGGAAGCGTTAGCACAACGCGGTTGATGTAGTCGTACGTCTTCACGATCCGACCGATCCAAGCACTGAACGTACGGAGCCTCTGAGTTCAGCACACGTTCAGCTCGATGACGATCTCCGGCCTCCGATCCAGCCGAGCTCCGGAGATGAGTTCCGTCAGCACGACGGCGTGGTGACGATGATGATGTTCTACCGGCGCAGGGCTTCGCCTAAACTCCGCGACGATATGACCGAGGTGGAATATGGTGGAAGGGGTACCGCACACGGCTAAGGAACAATCCGTAGATCAACTTGTGTGTCTATGGGGTGCCCCCCGCCCCCGTATATAAAGGAGGGAGGGGGGAGGTGCAGCCGGCCCCCTAGGGGTGCACCTGGAGGAGTCCTACTCCCACCGGGAGTAGGACTCCCCCCTCTTGCCTTGGTGGAGAAGGAAAGGGGGGCGCCGCCCCCCCTTCCTTGTCCTATTCGGACTAGGGGGGAGGGGGCGCGCGGCCTGCCCTGGCCGGCCCTCCTCTTCTCCCTCTTGGCCCACTAAGGCCCAATATCCCCCGGGAGGGTTCCGATAACCCCCCGGTGTTCCGGTAAAATCCCGATTTCACCCGGTACCATTCCGATGTCCAAATATAGGCCTCCAATATATCAATCTTTATGTCTCGGCCATTTTGAGACTCCTCGTCATGTCCGTGATCACATCCGGGACTCCGAACAAACTTCGGTACATCAAAACTTATAAACTCATAATAAAACTGTCATCAAAACGTTAAGCGTGCGGACCCTACGGGTTCGAGAACTATGTAGACATGACCTAGAACCATTCTCGGTCAATAACCAATAGCGGGACCTGGATGCCCATATTGGTTCCTACATATTCTACGAAGATCTTTATTGGTCAAACCGCATAACAACATACTTTGTTCCCTTTGTCATCGGTATGTTACTTGCCCGAGATTTGATCGTCGTTATCCAATACCTAGTTCAATCTCGTTACCGGCAAGTCTCTTTACTCGTTCCATAATGCATCATTCCGTAACTAACTCATTAGCTACATTGCTTGCAAGGCTTATAGTGATGTGCATTACCGAGAGGGCCCAGAGATACCTCTCCGACAATCGGAGTGACAAAACCTAATCTCGAAATACGCCAACCCAACATGTACCTTTGGAGACACCTGTAGTACTCCTTTATAATCACCCAGTTATGTTGTGACGTTTGGTAGCACCCAAAGTGTTCCTCCGGTAAACGGGAGTTGCATAATCTCATAGTTATAGGAACATGTATAAGTCATGAAGAAAGCAATAGCAACATACTAAACGATCAAGTGCTAGGCTAACGGAATGGGTCATGTCAATCACATCATTCTCCTAATGATGTGATCCCGTTAATCAAATGACAACTCATGTCTATGGTTAGGAAACTTAACCATCTTTGATTCAACGAGCTAGTCAATTAGAGGCATACTAGTGACACTATGTTTGTCTATGTATTCACACATGTATTATGTTTCCGGTTAATACAATTCTAGCATGAATAATAAAAATTTATCATGAAATAAGGAAATAAATAATAACTTTATTATTGCCTCTAGGGCATATTTCCTTCAGTCTCCCACTTGCACTAGAGTCAATAATCTAGTTCACATCACCATGTGATTTAACACCTATATTCATATCTGTATATGATTAACACCCATAGTTCACATCGTCATGTGACCAACACCCAAAGGGTTTACTAGAGTCAATAATCTAGTTCACATCGCTTATGTGATTAACACCCAAAGAGTAGTAAGGTGTGATCATGTTTTGCTCGTGAGAGAAGCTTAGTCAACGGTTCTGTCACATTCAGAGCCGCATGTATTTTGCAAATATTCTATGTCTACAATGCTCTGCACGGAGCTACTCTAGCTAATTGCTCCCACTTTAAGTATGTATCCAGATTGAGACTTAGAGTCATCTGGATCGGTGTGAAAACTTGCACCGATGTAACTCTTTACGACGGGCTCTTTTATCACCTCCATAATCGAGAAATATTTCCTTAGTCCTCACTAAGGATATTCTTGACCAATGTCCACTGATCTACTCCTAGATCACTATTGTACTCCCTTGCCAAATTCAGAGCAAGGTATACAATAGGTCTGGTACATAGCATAGCATACTTTATAGAACCTATAACTGAGGCATAGGGAATGACTTTCATTCTCTTTTCTATTTTCTGCCGTGGTCGGGATTTGAGTCTTACTCAATTTCACACCTTTGCAACACAGGCAAGAACTTTTTCTTTGACTGTTCCATTTCGAACTACTTCAAAATCTTGACAAGGTATGTACTTTTGAAAAACTTATCAAGCGTTTTGATCTATCTCAATAGATCTTGATGCTCAATATGTAAGTAGCTTTATTGAGGTCCTTCTTCGAAAAACACCTTTCAAATACTCCTTTATGCTTTGCAGAATAATTCTACATTATTTCCAATGAACAATATGTCATTCACATATACTTATCAGAAATGTTGTAGTTCTCCCACTCACTTTCTTGTAAATACAGGCTTCACCGCAAGTCTGTATAAAACTATATGCTTTGATCAACTTATCAAAGCGTATATTCCAACTCCGAGATGCTTGCACCAGTCCAGAGATGGATCGCTGGAGCTTGCACATTTTGTTAACACCTTTAGGATCGACAAAACCTCTTGGTTTCATCATATACAACTCTTCTTTAATAAATCCATTAAGAATGAAGTTTTGTTTATCCATTTGCCAGATTTCATAAAATGCGGCAATTGCTAACATGATTCGGACAGACTTAATGTAACGCCCCGGATTCGGTGCGCCAGGTGTCTGCCAGTTATTCGTCGTCTTTGCCATGTCATTTGCTTGCATGTTGCACTTTGCCATGTCATCATCTGCATTTCATACCATGCCATCATGTGCATTTCATTTTGCATACATGGTCGTCTCATGCATCCGAGCATTTTCCCCGTTGTCCGTTTTGCAATCCGGCACCCCTATGTCATCCGGCGCCCCCTTTTACCTCTTCTCATGTGCGGGTGTTAAACTTTCTCGGAATGGCCCGAGGTTTGCCAAGCGGCCTTGGTATAGCACCGGTAGACCGCTTGTCAAGTTTCGTGCCATTTAGAGGTCGTTTGATACTCCAACAGTTAACCGGGTAACCGTAAAGCCCTCTTTTGTTGCATCCCAACACCCCTTACAAAGTGTACCAAAACCCACCAAGTCCCCTCCATGCTCTCGGTCATTCGGTCACGATCGCGTGGCCGAAAAACGCTCCTCATTTGGACTCTCCTAGCTCCCTCTACCTATATATATGTGGCCTTCCCCGAAATTCCCGCAGTCCAAACCCTAGCCAAACTCCTCCGCGCCGCCGGACATGTCCATCCGCGCCGGACATGTCCGCCAGACACGTCGTTTCGCCCAATCAGGGCGCGACACGTCACCGCCGCCGTCGCCCGGGCCAACCACCGCCTGCCACGTGGCCACCCCGGCCACCGCGCGCCGCCGCAGCCCGCCGGGCCCAGGCGCGGCCCTGCCGGCCTGCGCGCCGCCCGCCGCCGCTCGGGCGCCTCGCCCCATCGCGCCGCCGCCGCGGGCTCCCTCCGGCGCCCCGCCGCCTCGTCGCCGGCGCCTCCCTCCGCCGGAGCCGCCTCCTCCGGCGATCCCCGAGCGCCGCCGCCGCTCCCGTGCGCAGCCCCGCGACTCCTCGCCCGGCCCCGTCGCCTGCTCGCCGATGCGCCGCGCCCCGCCGCCTCCCGCGCCGGCGCCCGCCGACGCCGGCCGCTGCGCGCCGCCGGCCGAGCCTCCCCGGCGTCGAGCTCGCCGGCCCGCGCCGCCCCGCGCCTCCGCCGCGCCGGATTCGGCCGGATCCGGCCGGGCCAGCTCCTCCCCGTGCCTCCCCGGCCTCTCCCTCGTCTCCGACCTCGTCTTCCTCCTCTCCGGCCGATCTACGGCGAGATCTGGTGAACCTCGGTTCGCGTGCCCGGATCTGTGACATAATCATGCCATGTTCATCGCATTACATCTCTGCATCCGTAGCTCCGTTTCGTGCGTATAATATGTCAAATTGTTCGTCTCGACGGGTACTTCATTTCATTCCATTGCATCATTTTCATTTGAGATCATTTTGATTCCCTAAATGCTGTTGGAAGAGTGCACGTTGATGTTAATCTGCTGAAACTGTTATAACTTGCTCATTTGTCATTTTTGCCATGATTGATGTGTGCATCCTATGAGGTTGATGTCTTCATGTGTTTTGATCTATGCCATGCCATCTTTCCAGGGGTGTATGCCATGTATTTTTGTGATCAATGTGGTGACTAGAACAAGCATGCAAACTAGGCTTCGTGATATTGCTGATTTTAGTCCTTGTTCTGCTGTTATTTTGACGCCATGTAAACTTGTTGCTACAGAGAGATCCATGCATATTTTGAGTTACTTCAGTAAGGGTGTTTTGAACATATGGTTGTTGTCTATCCATTCATGCCCTTGTTTGCAATTATGGAGTAGCCTAGCATGTCATTTGAGTGCTCTACTTTTGCTTAAAAATGTTTCCTGGCAGATTGTTTACATGTTATTCAATTTGGCCAAGGTTGCTATATTTGATCCTTGCATGCTATGGACTTGTTCTTGCCTTGGTTTGTTTCACAAACATGTCTTCTTGATGATGCTATGCTTATCTTTTCATGCAATGACTTGTGGTGAGTGAATCGAGCTTGTTAAGGAGGGTACTTGCTGTTACTGTTTTCCTGACAGATTCTGTTATATTTTGTTGCTATGTAAACATGTTGCTACTAATCATTCTGTGCATAATCTGGAGATGTTCTATAAACATGTTTTGATCTACATGTTATGACCTATCCATTCATGCCCCTGGTTGCATTTATAGCTTGCTGTAGGTTGTTCATATCTTGCTCCAAAGTTGCTTGATAATGTTGCTATCGGCCTGTTAACATTAAGTTCAATGTTTCCATGATAGTTTCCTAGTGATCCATGCACCCTATGAACTTGCTCTTGCCATGCTTAGATTCATAAATATGTCTTCTTACTGTTGGTTGCCTTGCCATGCCATGTATTGCTCTGTGGTGAGTGGTTCAAGCTCACGAACATGCCTACTTATTGTTGTTCCTGCCATGTGTGAATCTGTAATATAAGTTGCCATGTTTACATGGGTGCCATCATATTTTCTGATCCTTTTTGGCTCATGGTCAGTAAGGGACTTTTGATCTATGCAATTAGTAGGTTCACGCCATGCCTTTGTTTGCCATGATATGTTCCTGTAACATGTTGTTTGCTTGCTCTAAACATTGCAACCTGATGTTATTTCTGCTAAAGTCTGAAACTGTTATTATTTGCAATCTTTCCATGTCTTTTTGAGCATGTTCTAGTTGTTTCTGGAGATAGCTCAGTGTTCATGTTTTGTTATGCTTTACCTGTACTTCATGCCCATGCCTTTTGTTATTATGTTGGGGTGCTGTAGCATATTGTTTTGATGCTTGCAATATGCCTAGTTGCTGTTATGGACAGATTGTTGCTATAACTTGTATAGTGTATGTGTTGCACCGTTGCTCCGTTTTGAGTGTGCTCTATATGAAACTTGCTTGATTTTGCATGTAGCTTCATATTATCATGTTGCATCCATGTTTTGAGGTGTTTGCTTGATGTTTGAGTGCATTTTGCATCAATGCCATGTTTAACTTGTTTTGCTCATATCTTCTAGGCCGTAGCTCCGAATCTAATGAACTTTATATGTAACTTGACTAGAATTTCGTGTAGATCCTCTTGGTGCTCTTTAACTTGCTGTTCAACAACTTGAACATAATGTTTATTCAGTGCTGTACCAATTTCGAAATATGCATATGAGGACTTACCGGAATTGTTATATGTTGTTCCCGGCCTCATTTAAACTTGCCTTGATGTGTTGTTCTTGTTTGCATCATCTCTTGCCCTGAGTAGCTTCATGTAGCTTGGTCATGCATCATGCTTGTTGTGCATCATGCCTTGTTCATGTGTGGTGTGTTTACCTATGTTGTGTGCTTCTTCTTGTTAGTTCCTGTTTCGTTGCGATCGTGAGGATTCGTTCGTCTATGGTTGGTTCGGCTTCATCCGTTCGTCTTCTTCATGGACTCGTTTTTCTTCCTTGTGGGATTTCAGGCAAGATGACCGCTACCCTGGATCTCACTACTATCATTGCTATGCTAGTTGCTTCGTTCTATCGCTATGCTGCGTTACCTATCTTTTGCTCTTCAAGCCTCCCAAATTGCCATGAACCTCTAAGCTTTGACACCATTCCTAGCAAACCATTGCTTGGCTATGTTACCGCTTTTGCTCAGCCCCTCTTATAGCGTTGCTAGTTGCAGGTGAAGTTGAAGATTGCTCCATGGTGGACAGGGTTATGTTGGGATATCACAATATCTCTTATATTATTAATGCATCTATATATTTGGTAAAGGGTGGAAGGCTCGGCCTTATGCCTGGTGTTTTGTTCCACTCTTGCCGCCCTAGTTTTCGTCATACCGGTATTATGTTCCCGGATTTTGCGTTCCTAAAGCGGTCGGGTGATTTATGGGACCCCCCTGACAGTTCGCTTCGAATAAAACTTGTCCAGCAAGGCCCAACCTTGGTTTTACCATTTGCCTCACCACTACCTATACCCTTCCCTTGGGTCGGCCAACCCGAGGGTCATCTTTATTTTAGCCCCCCCGGGCCAGTGCTTGTCTAAGTGTTGGTCCGAACCAAGCAGCCTGCGGGGCCACCTCGTGGCAACTCGAGGTCTGGTTTTACTCGTAGCTTGACTTATCCGGTGTTGCCCTGAGAACGAGATATGTGCAGCTCCTATCGGGATTGTCGGCGCATCGGGCGGCTTTGCTGGTCTTGTTTTACCATTGTCGAAATGTCTTGTAAACCAGGATTCCGAGACTGACCGGGTCTTCCTGGGAGAAGGTCTATTCCTTCGTTGATCGCGAGAGCTTGTCATGGGCTAAGTTGGGACACCCCTGCAGGGTATAAACTTTCGAGAGCCGTGCCCGCGGTTATGTGGCAGATGGGAAATTGTTAATGTCCGGTTGTAGATAACTTGACACCAGATCCGAATTAAAACGCATCAACCGCGTGTGTAGCCGTGATGGTCTCTTCTCGGCGGAGTCCGGGAAGTGAACACAGTTTCTGTGTTATGATTGACGTAAGTAGGAGTTCAGGGATACCCATGGTAATGGGATTGCTGAGTCCTCGTGGCTCACAGATTACTACAACAACAGTTGCAGGTACAGGTTATGCGATGATCTTGACGCGAGCGCGATGTTTGCTTGTTTGGAGTTATTCTTCTGCTTCTTCTTCGATCAGGGGATAGGTTCCAGGTCGGCAGCCTGGGCTAGCAGGGTGGATGTTGTTTGAGTTTCTGTTTGTGTTTCATCCGTAGTCGGATGTTGTTCTTGTATGTTGTATTGTTGTATTCATGTGACATTGTATGTATCGGATGTATCCCCACTATTATGTAATGTTGATGTAATGATATCCACCTTGCAAAAGCGTCTTCAAGATGCGCTTCTATCCTTGGTGGGACCTTCGAGTTCCTTTAGGATAGGGTCGCATCTTGGGCGTGACAAGTTGGTATCAGAGCCTCGACCGACCCTAGGAGCCCCCTTGATTGATCGTGTAGTTTGGCCGTTGTTGAGTCTAGAAGAAAACTGTTTTCGGAGTCTAGTTATATCGGAGAGTAGGAATTCTTTTTACTCCTCTGTCCCTTCGTCGCTCTGGTAAGGAATCTTGACGTAGGTGTTTTGAATTACTCCTCTTCCCCTTCAAATTTTCTTTAGGTTCACGCAGTTGGTTTTCCGGTAGTTGTTCCTCAGCTCTTTGCATCCGGTGCATTTCTCGTCAAGTCGACTTGACCATCTTCATCTTTGCAAGTTCAATCCTCAGTTGTCTTCTTTTCCCACCCGCCCACCCTTTTTCATCTCGGAACCGGAGTCCGTAATCGAGTATCCATCCTACTTGTGCGAAGTCTTTTCCTTTCTTTCCACAATGATTTCAACCGGTGTTTTCTCTTCAAGATATTCGTCGTTTTCCCCTTCCAGTTGCCTGTGTTTTTTTCCCGCCCTCCCACCCTCTTCTTCCCGGAGTTTGAGTCTCTTTTGACCATCAATTTTATTCCTATGGAGTCTCTTCATTCTTCCCTCAATTATTTCAACCAGTGAATTCTCGTCTCGTTCGTCATTCTTCATCTCTTTTCTTTCCGGTGGACTTAATTCAAGTTTTTGGGTTGATCATATTCTTTCCCTTGGATAAAGTGATCTCTTTACTCGTTTGCCTCTCGTCATTCAATCATTCCGGAGTTCAAGACATCTCAGGAGGTTCGTCTGTGTTCGAATTAATTCGAGGTTGTCACCTCATTCAAATATTTCAATCATTTCGGTGCATCATCTACCTCTTGAACAATCCTTTTCAACGGTGTTTTCTTGTAGTGGGCCCTAACCCACAGGTCTTTTCCCAGGATCTTACCTGACTCTTCTAATTCCTCGGAGTTATTCTCAAATTCTTTTCAAAGTGTGACGTAAGAATGGATTCCATCAGTCACATGCCTTCTCCAAGATCGCTTTCAAATTCTTTTCATTGTTGGCTCAACCTTTTCGGTATTCATTCTTCCAGAGTATCTCAGTAATTTTGGTGGTGTTTCCCGTCGTCATTGGAGGACTGAAGAAGAGTTTTTTTTTCATCTAAAGCTTGTTTGTTCTCTCGAAGATTCATGGCGCTAGCTCGATGTTATCCTATCAAATTGTTTCAGGTCATGCAAATTCTTTTCATCCATCCGGAGCATTTCAGGAGTTACTTTCTCTCTCGATCATTCGAAGGCCATCTTTTCGGTAGATTTCTTCGTTCTAAGTTTTCAGATTCGTTCTCCAATTATTCTATATCCGTGCCCTTTCGTTCGTCTCAATATTCTCCCGGTGCTTCGCTCAAGTATTATTCAACCAGTTCGCGATCCCGCCATTATCTTGTCTTTTTATTCCTCAAGTATCTTTGTGCTTTTCTAATTCTTCCCGGTGATTCATACTCTTTCATCAGTCATTTTTGAATTCTTATGGTGGTTCGTTCAAGATTCTTTTTCCTTGTTTATCATATTAATCCATTCGTTCTGTCAATCCTACCGGTGGTTCATGAAGACTTTTTCAAGTTTTGTGCTATTCTCTCCTTAATCCTTTTCAAGAAGAATAAGTAGTATGTAAAATCCATTGCTTGTCATCAATTTAATTTGATGAAGGATAAGCGTACAATAAATCTTATTCTTATTTCCTCCAAGTGAGTAATCCCTTCCTTCAGAGTTTGTTCTTGATGAATAAATTCTAGTTCCAAGTGTTTCATCTTTTCTTTTCCAGAGTTCAATTGTTTCCTCGGCCATCTCGTCGGAAACTCCATCTAAATCACCGCAAGGCTCATCTTATTCTTTCATCCTTCAACTCTATCTCATTGTCTTTTGTTACCGGAGTTCTTCATGGTGGTTCTTCATGATTTAATTCATTCTTCAAGAGTTCGTCAAGTATCTTTCCATCCTCTCAAGCTCGTGTTCTATTCCTCCATGTTTAGCCGGAGCGCTGCCTAAATCCTTTCAGGCTTATTCGTTTCTTTTCTCATTCTAACCACTCTGGTTAGAACGTGTGATTTCTTAGTCTATCAGATTCCGTGAGCTTTCCATTCTTGTCATTCTCGCCGTTCCTCTCTTCTTCTCGAGTGCTCTCGATTCTTTGCTTCTTCTCTTGAGTTCTTGCTTCACCTCATCCCTTTTCCCTTCCGTCTCGGTCCTAAGATCTCGGAACGAGATCTCTTGTTAGTGGAGGAGTGTTGTAACGCCCCGGATTCGATGCGCCAGGTGTCTGCCAGTTATTCGCCGTCTTTGCCATGTCATTTGCTTGCATGTTGCACTTTGCCATGTCATCATCTGCATTTCATATCATGCCATCATGTGCATTTCATTTTGCATACATGGTCGTCTCATGCATCCGAGCATTTTCCCCGTTGTCCGTTTTGCAATCCGGCACCCCTATGTCATCCGGCGCCCCCTTTTACCTCTTCTCATGTGCGGGTGTTAAACTTTCTCGGAATGGCCCGATGTTTGCCAAGCGGCCTTGGCATAGCACCGGTAGACCGCTTGTCAAGTTTCGTGCCATTTGGAGGTCGTTTGATACTCCAACGGTTAACCGGGTAACCGTAAAGCCCTCTTTTGTTGCAGCCCAACATCCCTTCCAAAGTGGCCCCAAACCCACCAAACTCCCCTCCATGCTCTCGGTCGTTTGATCACGATCGCGTGGCCGAAAACCGCTCCTCATTTGGACTCTCCTAGCTCCCTCTACCTATATATATGTGGCCTCCCCCGAAATTCCCGCAGTCCAAACCCTAGCCAAACTCCTCCGTGCCGCCGGACATGTCCATCCGCGCCGGACATGTCCGCCGGACACGTCGTTTCGCCCAATCAGGGCGCGACACGTCACCGCCGCCGTCGCCCGGGCCAACCACCGCCTGCCACGTGGCCACCCCGGCCACCGTGTGCCGCCGCAGCCCGCCGGGCCCAGGCGCGGCCCTGACGGCCCGCGCGCCGCCCGCCGCCGCTCGGGCGCCTCGCCCCGTCGCGCCGTCGCCGCGGGCTCCCTCCGGCGCCCCGCCGCCTCGTCGCCGGCGCCTCCCTCCGCCGGAGCCGCCTCCTCCGGCGATCCCCGAGCACCGCCGCCGCTCCCGTGCGCAGCCCCGCGACTCCTCGCCCGGCCCGTCGCCTGCTCGCCGGTGCGCCGCGCCCCGCCGCCTCCCGCGCCGGCGCCCGCCGACGCCGGCCGCTGCGCGGCGCCGGCCGAGCCTCCCCGGCGTCGAGCTCGCCGGCCCGCGCCGCCCCGCGCCTCCGCCGCGCCGGATCCGGCCGGATCCGGCCGGGCCAGCTCCTCCCCGTGCCTCCCCGGCCTCTCCCTTGTCTCCGGCCTCGTCTTCCTCCTCTCCGGCCGATCTTCGGCGAGATCCGGCGAACCTCGGTTCGCGTGCCCGCAGGTTGACTTCCCCCCCCTCCGAAAAATGTCCAAGTCCCTGGATCTGTGACATAATCATGCCATATTCATCGCATTACATCTCTGCATCCGTAGCTCCGTTTCGTGCGTATAATATGTCAAGTTGTTCGTCTCGACGAGTACTTCATTTCATTCCATTGCATCATTTTCATTTGAGATCATTTTGATGCCCTAAATGCTGTTGGAAGAGTGCATGTTGATGTTAATCTGCTGAAACTGTTATAACTTGCTCATTTGTCATTTTTGCCATGATTGATGTGTGCATCCTATGAGGTTGATGTCTTCATGTGTTTTGATCTATGACATGCCATCTTTCCAGGGGTGTATGCCATGTATTTTTGTGATCAATGTGGTGACTAGCGCAAGCATGCAAACTAGGCTTCGTGATATTGCTGATTTTAGTCCCTGTTCTGCTGTTATTTTGATGCCATGTAAACTTGTTGCTACAGAGAGATCCATGCATATTTTGAGTTACTTCAGTAAGGGTGTTTTGAACATATGGTTGTTTTCTATCCATTCATGCCCTTGTTTGCAATTATGGAGTAGCCTAGCATGTCATTTGAGTGCTCTACTTTTGCTTAAAAATGTTTCCTGGCAGATTGTTTACATGTTATTCAATTTGGCCAAGGTTGCTATATTTGATCCTTGCATGCTATGGACTTGTTCTTGCCTTGGTTTGTTTCACAAAAATGTCTTCTTGATGATGCTATGCTTATCTTGTCATGCAATGACTTGTGGTGAGTGAATCGAGCTTGTTAAGGAGGGTACTTGTTGTTACTGTTTTCCTGACAGATTGTGTTATATTTTGTTGCTATGTAAACATGTTGCTACTAATCATTCTGTGCATAATCTGGAGATGTTCTATAAACATGTTTTGATCTACATGTTATGACCTATCCATTCATGCCCCTGGTTGCATTTATAGCTTGCTTTAGGTTGTTCATATCTTGCTCCAAAGTTGCTTGATAATGTTGCTATCAACCTGTTAACATTAAGTTCAATGTTTCCATGATAGTTTCCTAGTGATCCATGCACCCTATGAACTTGCTCTTGCCATGCTTAGATTCATAAACATGTCTTCTTACTGTTGGTTGCCTTGCCATGCCATGTATTGCTCTGTGGTGAGAGGTTCAAGCTCACGAACATGCCTACTTATTGTTGTTCCTGCCATGTGTGAATCTGTAATATAAGTTGCCATGTTTACATGGGTGCCATCATATTTTCTGATCCTTTTTGGCTCATGGTCAGTAAGGGACTTTTGATCTATGCAATTAGTAGGTTCACGCCATGCCTTTGTTTGCCATGATATGTTCCTGTAACATGTTGTTTGCTTGCTCTAAACATTGCAACCTGATGTTATTTCTGCTAAAGTCTGAAACTGTTATTATTTGCAATCTTTCCATGTCTTTTTGAGCATGTTCTAGTTGTTTCTGGAGATAGCTCAGTGTTCATGTTTTGTTATGCTTTACCTGTACTTCATGCCCATGCCTTTTGTTATTATGTTGGGGTGTTGTAGCATATTGTTTTGATGCTTGCAATATGCCTAGTTGCTGTTATGGACAGATTGTTGCTATAACTTGTATAGAGTGTATGTGTTGCACCGTTGCTCCGTTTTGAGTGTGCTCTATATGAAACTTGCTTGATTTTGCATGTAGCTTCATATTATCATGTTGCATCCATGTTTTGAGGTGTTTGCTTGATGTTTGAGTGCATTTTGCATCAATGCCATGTTTAACTTGTTTTGCTCATATCTTGTAGGCCGTAGCTCCGAATCTAATGAACTTTATATGTAACTTGACTAGAATTTCGTGTAGATCCTCTTGGTGCTCTTTAACTTGCTGTTTAACAACTTGAACATAATGTTTATTCAGTTCTGTACCAATTTCGAAATATGCATATGAGGACTTACCGGAATTGTTATATGTTGTTCCCGGCCTCATTTAAACTTGCCTTGATGTGTTGTTCTTGTTTGCATCATCTCTTGCCCTGAGTAGCTTCATGTAGCTTGGTCATGCATCATGCTTGTTGTGCATCATGCCTTGTTCATGTGTGGTGTGTTTACCTATGTTGTGTGCTTCTTCTTGTTAGTTCCTGTTTCGTTGCGATCGTGAGGATTCGTTCGTCTATGGTTGGTTCGGCTTCATCCGTTCGTCTTCTTCATGGACTCGTTTTTCTTCCTTGCGGGATTTCAGGCAAGATGACCGCTACCCTGGATCTCACTACTATCATTGCTATGCTAGTTGCTTCGTTCTATCGCTATGCTGCGTTACCTATCTTTTGCTCTTCAAGCCTCCCAAATTGCCATGAACCTCTAACCTTTGACACCATTCCTAGCAAACCATTGCTTGGCTATGTTACCGCTTTTGCTCAGCCCCTCTTATAGCGTTGCTAGTTGTAGGTGAAGTTGAAGATTGCTCCATGGTGGACAGGGTTATGTTGGGATATCACAATATCTCTTATATTATTATGCCTGGTGTTTTGTTCCACTCTTGCTGCCCTAGTTTCCATCATACCGGTGTTATGTTCCCGGATTTTGCGTTCCTAACGCGGTCGGGTGATTTATGGGACCCCCCTGACAGTTCGCTTTGAATAAAACTTGTCCAACGAGGCCCAACCTTGGTTTTACCATTTGCCTCACCACCACCTATACCCTTCCCTTGGGTCGGCCAACCCGAGGGTCATCTTTATTTTAGCCCCCCGGGCCAGTGCTTGTCTAAGTGTTGGTCCGAACCGAGCAGCCTGCGGGGCCACCTCGTGGCAACTCGAGGTCTGGTTTTACTCGTAGCTTGACTTATCCGGTGTTGCCCTAAGAACGAGATATGTGCAGCTCCTATCGGGATTGTCGGCGCATCGGGCGGCTTTGCTGGTCTTGTTTTACCATTGTTGAAATGTCTTGTAAACCAGGATTCCGAGACTGATCGGGTCTTCCTGGGAGAAGGTCTATTCCTTCATTGATCGCGAGAGCTTGTCATGGGCTAAGTTGGGACACCCCTGCAGGGTATAAACTTTCGAGAGCCGTGCCCGCGGTTATGTGGCAGATGGGAATTTGTTAATGTCCGGTTGTAGATAACTTGACACCAGATCTGAATTAAAACGCATCAACCGCGTGTGTAGCCGTGATGGTATCTTCTCGGCGGAGTCCGGGAAGTGAACACAGTTTCTGTCTTATGATTGACGTAAGTAGGATTTCAGGGATACCCATGGTAATGGGATTGCTGAGTCCTCGTGGCTCACAGATTACTACAACAACAGTTGCAGGTACAGGTTATGCGATGATCTTGACGCGAGCTCGATGTTTGCTTGTTTGTAGTTATTCTTCTGCTTCTTCTTCGATCAGGGGATAGGTTCCAGGTCGGCAGCCTGGGCTAGCAGGGTGGATGTTGTTTGAGTTTCTGTTTGTGTTTCATCCGTAGTCGGATGTTGTTCTTGTATGTTGTATTGTTGTATTCATGTGACATTGTATGTATCGGATGTATCCCCACTATTATGTAATGTTGATGTAATGATATCCACCTTGCAAAAGCGTCTTCAAGATGTGCTTCTATCCTTGGTGGGACCTTCGAGTTCCTTTAGGATAGGGTCGCATCTTGGGCGTGACACTTAAGCATAGATACGAGTGAGAAATTCTCATCGTAGTCAACACCTTGAACTTGTCGAAAACCTTTTGCGACAATTCTAGCTTTGTAGATAGTAACACTATCAGCGTCCGCCTTCCTCTTGAGGATCCATTTATTTTCTATGGCTTGCCGATCATCGAGCAAGTCCACCAAAGTCCACACTTTGTTCTCATACATGGATCCTATCTCAGATTTCATGGCCTCTAGCCATTTCGCGGAATCTAGGCTCATCATCGCTTCCTCATAGTTCATAGGTTTATCATGGTCTAGTAACATGACATTCAGAACAGGATTACTGTACCACTCTGGTGCGGACCGTACTCTAGAAGACCTACGAGGTTCTGTAGTAACTTGATCTGAAGTTTCATGATCATCATCATTAGCTTCCTCACTAATTGGTGTAGGAACCACTTGAACTGATTTCAGTGATGAACTATTTTCCAATTCGGGAGAAGGTACAGTTACCTCATCAAGTTCTAATTTCCTCCCACTCACTTCTTTCGAGAGAAACTCCTTCTCTATAAAGGATCCATTTTTAGCAACGAATATCTTGCCTTCGGATCTGTTATAGAAGGTGTACCCAACAATTTCCTTTGGGTATTCTATGAAGATGCACTTCTCCGATTTGGGTTTGAGCTTATCAGGATGAAACTTTTTCACATAAGCATCGTAGCCCCAAACTTTAAGAAATGACAACTTGGGTTTCTTGCTAAACCATAGTTCATATGGTGTCGTCTCAACGGATTTAGATGGTGCCCTTTTAATGTGAATGCAGTTGTCTCTAATGCATAACCCCAAAACGACAATGGTAAATCAATAAGAGACATCATAGATCGCACCATATCCAATAAAGTGCGGTTACGACGTTCGGACACACCATAACGTTGTGGTGTTCCAGGTGGCGTGAGCTGTGAAACTATTCCACATTGTTTTAATTGAAGACCAAACTTGTAACTCAAATATTCGTCTCGGCGATCAGATCGCAGAAACTTTATTTTCTTGTTACAATGATTTTTCCACTTCACTCTGAAATTCTTTGAACCTTTCAACTATTTCAGACTTATGTTTCATCAAGTAGATATACCCATATCTGCTCAAATCATCTTGTGAAGGTCAGAAAATAACGATACTTGCCACGAGCATCAACACTCATTGGATTTCATACATCGGTATGTATTATTTCCAATAAGTCAGTAGCTTGTTCCATTGTTCCGGAGAACGGAGTTTTAGTCATCTTGCCCAAAAGGCATGGTTCGCAAGCATCAAATGATTCATAACCAAGTGATTCCGAAAATCCATCTTTATGGAGTTTCTTCATGCGCTTTACACCGATATGACCCAGACGGCAGTGCCACAAATAAGTTGCACTATCATTATTAACTTTGCATCTTTTGGCATCAATATTATGAATATGTGTATCACTACGATCGAGATCCAACAAACTATTTTCATTGGGTGTATGACCATTGAAGGTTTTATTCATGTAAACAGAACAACAATTATTCTCTAATTTTAAATGAATAACCTTTTTGCAATAAACATGATCAAATCATATTCATGCTCAACGCAAACGCCAAATAACATTTATTTAGGTTTAACACTAATCCCAAAAGTATAGGGAGTGTGCGATGATGATCATATCAATCTTGGAACTTCTTCCAACACTCATCGTCACTTCCCCTTCAACTAGTCTCTGTTTATTCTGTAACTCCTGTTTCGAGTTACTAATCTTAGCAACCGAACAAGTATCAAATACTCAGGGGCTACTATAAACACTAGTAAGGCACACATCAATAATCTGTATATCAAATATACCCTTGTTCACTTTGCCATCCTTCTTATCCACCAAATATTCAGGGCATTTCCGCTTCAGTGACCATTTCTTTTGCAGTGTAAGCACTCAGTTTCAGGCTTTGGTCCAGCTTTGGTCTTCTTCACGGGAGTGACAACTTGTTTGCCATTCTAGTTGAAGTTTCCCTTTCTTTCCCTTTGCCCTTTTCTTGAAACTAGTGGTCTTGTCAATCATCAACACTTGATGCTCTTCTTGATTTCTACCTTCGTCGATTTCAACATCATGAAGAGCTCGGGAATCGTTTACGTCATCCCTTGCATACTATAGTTCATCACGAAGTTCTAGTAACTTAGTGATGGTGACTAGGGAATTCTGTCAATCACTATCTTATCTGGAAGATTAACTCCCACTTGATTCAAGAGATTGAAGTACCCAGACAATCTGAGCACATGCTCACTAGTTGAGCGATTCTCCTCCATCTTTTAGCTATAGAACTTGTTGGAGACTTCATATCTCTCAACTTGGGTATTTGCTTGAAATATTAACTTCAATTCCTGGAACATCTTATATGGTCCATGACGTTCAAAACATCTTTGAAGTCCCGATTCTAAACCGTTAAGCATGGTGCACTAAACTATCAAATAGTCATCATATCGAGCTTAGCCAAACGTTCATAACGTCTGTATCTGCTCCTGCAATAGGTCTGTCACCTAGCGGTGCATTAAGGACATAATTCTTTTGTGCAGCAATGATGATAAACCTCAGATCACGGATCCAATCCGCATCATTGCTACTGAAATTTTTCAACACAATTTTCTCTAGGAACATATCAAAATAAACATATGAAAGCAACAACGCGAGCTATTGATCTATAACATAATTTGCAAAATACTACCAGGACTAAGTTCATGATAAATTTAAGTTCAATTAATCATATTACTTAAGAACTCCCACTTAGACAGACATCTCTCTAGTCATCTAAGTGATCACGTGATCCAAATCAACTAAACCATAACCGATCATCACGTGAGATGGAGTAGTTTTCAATGGTGAACATCACTATGTTGATCATATCTACTATATGATCCACGTTCGACCTTTCGGTCTCCGTGTTCCGAGGCCATATCTGCATATGCTAGGCTCGTCAAGTTTAACCTAAGTATTCCGCGTGTGCAAAACTGGCTTGCACCCGTTGTAGATGGACGCAGAGCTTATCACACCCGATCATCACGTGGTGTCTCGGCACGATGAACTTTGGCAACGGTGCATACTCAAGGAGAACACTTCTTGATAATTTTAGTGAGAGATAATCTTAAAATGCTACCGTCAATCAAAGCAAGATAAGATGCATAAAGGATAAACATCACATGCAATCAATATAAGTGATATGATATGGCCATCATCATCTTGTGCTTGTGATCTCCATCTCCGAAGCACCGTCGTGATCACCATCGTCACCGGCGCGACACCTTGATCTCCATCGTAGCATCATTGTCGTTTACGCCATCTATTGCTTCTACGACTATCGCTACCGCTTAGTGATAAAGTAAAGCAATTACAGGGCGTTTGCATTTCATACAATAAAGCGACAACCATATGGCTCCTGCCAGTTGCCGATAACTTCGGTTACAAAACATGATCATCTCATACAATAAAATATAGCATCACGTATTGACCATATCACATCACAACATGCCCTGCAAAAACAAGTTAGACGTCCTCTACTTTGTTGTTGCAAATTTTACGTGGCTGCTACGGGCTTAGCAAGAACCGTTCTTACCTACGCATCAAAAACCACAACGATAGTTTGTCAAGTTGGTGCTGTTTTAACCTTCGCAAGGACCGGGCGTAGCCACACTCGATTCAGCTAAAGTGAGTGAGACAGACACCCGCCAGCCACCTTTAAGCATGAGTGCTCGTAACGGTGAAACCAGTCTCGCGTAAGCGTACACGTAATGTCGGACCGGGCCGCTTCATCTCACAATACCGCCGAACCAAAGTATGACATGCTGGTAAGCAGTATGACTTGTATCGCCCATAACTCACTTGTGTTCTACTCGTGCATATAGCATCAACACATAAAACCTAGGCTCGGATGCCACTGTTGGGGAACGTAGTAATTTCAAAAAATTTCCTACGCACACGCAAGATCATGGTGATGGCATAGCAACGAGAGGGGAGAGTGTTCGTCTACGTACCCTCGTAGACCGTAAGCGGAAGCGTTAGCACAACGCGCTTGATGTAGTCGTACGTCTTCACGATCCGACCGATCCAAGCACCGAACATACGGAGCCTCCGAGTTCAGCACATGTTCAGCTCGATGACGATCCCCGGCCTCCGATCCAGCTGAGCTCCAGAGATGAGTTCCGTCAGCATGACGGCGTGGTGACGATGATGATGTTCTACCAGCACAGGGCTTCGCCTAAACTCCGCGATGATATGACCAAGGTGGAATATGGTGGAAGGGGGCACCGCACACGGCTAAGGAACGATCCGTAGATCAACTTGTGTGTCTATGGGGTGCCCCCCGCCCCCGTATATAAAGGAGGGAGGGGGGAGGTGCGGCCGGCCCCCTAGGGGTGCGCTTGGAGGAGTCCTACTCCCACCGGGAGTAGGACTCCCCCCTCTTGCCTTGGTGGAGAAGGAAAGGGGGGAGGGGAAAGAGGAAAGGGGGGCGCCGCCCCCCCTTCCTTGTCCTATTCGGACTAGGGGGGAGGGGGCGCGCGGCCTGCCCTGGCCGGCCCTCTTCTTCTCCCTCTTGGCCCACTAAGGCCCAATATCCCCCGGGAGGGTTCCGATAACCCCCCGGTGTTCCGGTAAAATCCCAATTTCACCCGGAACCATTTCGATGTCCAAATATAGGCTTCCAATATATCAATCTTTATGTCTCGACCATTTCGAGACTCCTCGTCATGTCCGTGATCACATCCGGGACTCCGAACAAACTTCGGTACATCAAAACTTATAAACTCATAATAAAACTGTCATCAAAATGTTAAGCGTGCGGACCCTACGGGTTCGAGAACTATGTAGACATGACCTAGAACCATTCTCGGTCAATAACCAATAGCGGGACCTGGATGCCCATATTGGTTCCTACATATTCTACGAAGATCTTTATCGGTCAAACCGCATAACAACATACTTTGTTCCCTTTGTCATCGGTATGTTACTTGCCCGAGATTTGATCGTCGGTATCCAATACCTAGTTCAATCTCATTACCGGCAAGTCTCTTTACTCGTTCCGTAATGCATCATTCCATAACTAACTCATTAGCTAAATTGCTTGCAAGGCTTATAGTGATGTGCATTACCGAGAGGGCCAGAAGATACCTCTCCGACAATCGGAGTGACAAAACCTAATCTCGAAATACGCCAACCCAACATGTACCTTTGGAGACACCTGTAGTACTCCTTTATAATCACCCAGTTACGTTGTGACGTTTGGTAGCACCCAAAGTGTTCCTCCGGTAAACGGGAGTTGCATAATCTCATAGTTACAGGAACATGTATAAGTCATGAAGAAAGCAATAGCAACATACTAAACGATCAAGTGCTAGGCTAATGGAATGGGTCATGTCAATCACATCATTCTCCTAATGATGTGATCCCGTTAATCAAATGACAACTCATGGCTATGGTTAGGAAACTTAACCATCTTTGATTCAACGAGCTAGTCAATTAGAGGCATACTAGTGACACTATGTTTGTCTATGTATTCACACATGTATTATGTTTCCGGTTAATACAATTATAGCATGAATAATAAACATTTATCATGAAATAAGGAAATAAATAAGAACTTTATTATTGCCTCTAGGGCATATTTCCTTCAGTATGTGATACAATCAGAAAGTTTTTTTCGATCCTAAGGATGCTAAAAGGTATGCTGGCTCCAGCGATCCTTCTAAGGACTGGAGTAAGCATCTCGGAGTTGGAATGTACGCTTTGATGAGATGATCAAAGATTTTGGATTTATACAAAGTTTATGAGAAACTTGTATTTCCAAAGAAGTGAGTGGGAGCACTATAGAATTTCTGATGAGTATATGTTGTTGACATATTGTTGATCAGAAATGATGTAGAATTTTTGGAAAGCATATAGGGTTATTGGAAAGTGTTTTTCAATAGAAAACCTGGATTAAGCTGCTCGAACATTGAGCATCAAGATCTATAAGGATAGATCAAAACACTTAATGGTACTTTCAAATGAGCATATACCTTGACATGATCTTGAAGGTGTTCAAGATGGATCAGTCAAAGAAGGAGTTCTTGCCTGAGATGTAAGGTATGAAGTTAAGACTTAAAGCTCGACCACGGCAGAATAGAGAAAAAAAGGACGAAGGTCGTCCCCTATGCTTCAGACGTAGGCTCTATAGTATGCTATGCTGTGTACCGCACGGGAAGTGTGCCTTGCCATGAGTCAGTCAAGGGGTACAAGAATGATCCAGGAATGGATCATTGGACAGCGGTCAAAAATTGTCCTTGGAGTAAATAAGGACATGTTTCTCGATTATGGAGGTGATAAAGAGTTCGGCGTAAAGGGTTACGTCGATGCAAGATTTAACACCTATCCGAGTGATTCTGAGTAGCAAACCGGATATGTATAGTGGAGCCACCATTTGGAATAGCTCCAAGTGGAGCCTGGAAGCAGCATTACAATATGACCTAGAGATTTGCGAAGTACATACGGATCTGAATGTTGCAGACCCGTTGACTAAAACCTCTCTCACAAGAAAAACATGATCAAACCCCAGAACTCATTGAGTCTTAATCACATGATGATGTGAACTAGTTTAATGACACTAGTAAACTCTTTGGATGTTGGTCACATGGCTATGTGACCTGTGAGTGTTAATCACATGGCGATGTGAACTAGATTATTGACTCTAGTGCAAGTGGGAGACTGTTGGAAATATGCCCTAGAGGCAATAATAAATTGGTTATTATTATATTTCCTTGTTCATGATAATCGTTTATTATCCATGCTATAATTGTATTGATAGGAAACTCAGATACATGTGTGGATACATAGACAACATCATATCCCTAGTAAGCCTCTAGTTGACTAGCTCGTTGATCAACAGATGGTTACGGTTTCCTGACCATGGACATTAGATGTCGTTGATAATGGGATCACATCATTAGGAGAATGATGTGATGGACAAGACCCAATCCTAAGCCTAGCACAAAGATCGTGTAGTTCGTATGCTAAAGCTTTTCAATGTCAAGTATCTTTTCCTTAGACCATGAGATTGTGCAACTCCCGGATACCGTAGGAATGCTTTGGGTGTACCAAACTCCACAACGTAACTAGGTGGCTAGAAAGGTGCACTACAGGTATCTCCGAAAGTGTCTGTTGGGTTGGCACGAATCGAGACTGGGATTTGTCACTCCGGTAAACGGAGAGGTATCTCTGGGCCCACTCAGTAGGACATCATCATAATGTGCACAATGTGACCAAGGGGTTGATCACGGGATGATGTGTTACCGAACGAGTAAAGAGACTTGCCGGTAACGAGATTGAACAAGGTATCGGTATACCGACGATCGAATCTCGGGCAAGTATAATACCGCTAGACAAAGGGAATTGTATACGGGATCGACTGAGTCCTTGACATCGTGGTTCATCCGATAAGATCATCGTGGAACATGTGGGAGCCAACATGGGTATCCAGATCCCGCTGTTGGTTATTGACCGGAGAACGTCTTGGTCATGTCTACATGTCTCCCGAACCCGTAGGGTCTACACACTTAAGGTTCGATGACGCTAGGGTTATAAAGGAAGTTTGTATGTGGTTACCGAATGTTGTTCGGAGTCCCGGATGAGATCTTGGACGTCACGAGGAGTTCCGGAATGGTCCGGAGGTAAAGATTTATATATGGAAAGTTGTTGTTCGGGTTCCGAAAAAAGTTCGGGGTTTTTCAGTATTGTACCGGGAAGCTTCCAGAAGGTTCCGGAGGATTCCGGAGGGGTCCGGAGGTCCGGAAATTGTTCCACCACGTCCAATACAGTATCATGGGCTGTAGGGGGGCGCCCTAGTCTTAATGGGCCAGGGGCACCAGCCCCCCCAAGGCCCATGCGCATGGGAGAGGGAAAACCCTAAGGGGGAGGGCCTCCACTTGACTTGGGAGGCACTCCTCCCCCCCCTTGGCCGCCGCCCCCTTCTCAGATTGGATCTGAGGGGGCCGGCCCCCCTCTCCCTTGCCCCTATATATATGTGGGGGGTGGGAGGGCAGCCGCACCACAAGTTCTGGCGCAGCCCTCCCCCTACCTCTCTTACTCCTCCTCTCCCGTGGTGCTTGGCGAAGCCCTGCAGGATAGCCACGCTCCTCCATCACCACCACGCCGTTGTGCTGCTGCTGGATGGAGTCTTCCTCAACCTCTCCCTCTCTCCTTGCTGGATCAAGGCGTGGGAGACGTCACCGGGCTGTACGTGTGTTGAATGCGGAGGTGTCGTCTGTTCGGCACTAGGATCTCCGGTGATCTGGATCACGACGAGTATGACTCCTTCAACCCCGTTCTCTTGAACGCTTCCGCTTAGCGATCTACAAGGGTATGTAGATGCACTCTCCTTCTCCTCGTTGCTGGTTTCTCCATAGATAGATCTTGGTGACACGTAGGAAAATTTTGAATTTCTTCTACGTTCCCCAACAATGGTATCAGAGCTAGGTCTATTACGTAGATTCTTTGCACGAGTAGAACACAATGTAGTTGTGGGCGTTGATTTTGTTCAATATGCTTACCGTTACTAGTCCAATCTTGTTTCGACGGTATTGTGGGATGAAGTGGCCCGGACCGACCTTACACGTACTCTTACGTGAGACAGGTTCCACCGATTGACATGCACTTGGTGCATAAGGTGGCTAGCGGGTGCCAGTCTCTCCCACTTTAGTAGGAACGGATTCGATGAAAAGGGTCCTTATGAAGGGTAAATAGCAATTGGCATATCACGTTGTGGTTTTGCGTAGGTAAGAAATGTTCTTGCTAGAAACCCATAGCAGCCACGTAAAACATGCAACAACAATTAGAGGACGTCTAACTTGTTTTTGCAGGGTATGCTATGTGATGTGATATGGCCAAGAAGAATGTGATGAATGATATGTGATGTATGAGATTGATCATGTTATTGTAATAGGAATCACGACTTGCATGTCGATGAGTATGACAACCGGCAGGAGCCATAGGAGTTGTCTTTATTTATTGTATGACCTGCGTGTCATTGAACAACGCCATGTAATTACTTTACTTTATTGCTAACCGGTAGTCATAGTAGTAGAAGTAATAAGTTGGCGAGACAACTTCATGGAGACACGATGATGGAGATCATGGTGTCATGCCGGTGACGATGATGATCATGGAGCCCCGAAGATGGAGATCAAAAGGAGCAAAAATGATATTGGCCATATCATGTCACTATTTGATTGCATGTGATGTTTATCATGTTTATGCATCTTGTTTACTTAGAACGACGGTAGTAAATAAGATGATCCCTTACAAAAATTTCAAGAAGTGTTCTCCCCTAACTGTGCACCGTTGCTAAAGTTCGTCGCTTCTAAGCACCACGTGATGATCGGGTGTGATGGATTCTTACGTTCACATACAACAGGTGTAAGACAGATTTACACACGTGAAACACTTAGGGTTAACTTGACGAGCCTAGCATGTACAGACATGGCCTCGGAACACAGAGACAGAAAGGTCGAGCATGAGTCGTATGGAGGATACGATCAACATGAAGATGTTCATCGATGATGGCTAGTCCGTCTCACGTGATGATCGGACACGGCCTAGTTGACTCGGATCATGTAATCACTTAGATGACTAGTGGGATGTCTATCTGAGTGGGAGTTCATAAGATGAACTTAATTATCCTGAACATAGTCAAAAGATCTTTGCAAATTATGTCGTAAGCTCGCGCTTTAGTTCCACTGTTTAGATATGTTCCTAGAGAAAATATAGTTGAAATTTGACTGTCGCGATTATGCGGACAGTAGAAAGCTTATGTCCTTAATGCACCGCTCAGTGTGCTGAACCCCAAACGTCGTTTGTGGATGTTGCGAACATCTGACATACACGTTTTGATAACTACATGATAGTTCAGTTAAACGGTTTAGAGTTGAGGCACCAAAGACGTTTTCAAAACGTCGCGGAACATATGAGATGTTTCAAGGGCTGAAATTGAGATTTCAGGCTCGTGCCCACATCAAGAGGTATGAGACCTCCGACGATTTTCTTAGCCTGCAAACTAAGGGAGAGAAAGCTCAATCATTGAGCTTGTGCTCAGATTGTCTGAGTGCAACAATCACTTGAATTGAGTGGGAGTTGATCTTCCAGATGAGATAGTGATGTTTCTCCAAAGTCATTGCCACCAAGCTGCTAGAGCTTCGTGATGAGCTATAACATATCGGGGATAGATATGATGATCCTTGAGGTATTCGCGATGTTTGAGACCGCGAAAGTAGAAATCAAGAAGGTGCATCAATTGTTGATGGTTGGTGAAACCACTAGTTTCAAGAAGGGCAAGGGAAAGAAGGGATACTTCATGAAACGGCAAATCAGCTGCTGCTCTAGTGAAGAAACCCAAGGTTGAACCCAAACCCGAGACTAAGTGCTTCTGTAATGAGGGGAACAACCACTGGAGCGGAATTACCCTAGATACTTGGTAGATGAGAAGGCTGGCAAGGTCGATAGAAGTATATTGGATATACATTATGTTAATGTGTACTTTACTAGTACTCCTAGTAGCACTAGGGTATTAGATACTGGTTTGGTTGCTAAGTGTTAGTAACTCGAAATAAAAGCTACGGAATAAACGAAGACTAGCTAAAGGTGAGCTGACGATATGTGTTGGAAGTGTTTCCAAGGTTGATGTGATCAAGTATCGCACGCTCCCTCTACCATCGAGATTTGGTGTTTTCGTTGAGCATAGACATGATTGGATTATGTCTATCGCAATACGGTTATTCATTTAAGGAGAATAATGGTTACTCTATTTATTTGAATAATACCTTCAATGGTCTTGCACCTAAAGGAATGGTTTATTGAATCTCGATCGTAGTGATACACATTTTCATGCCAAAAAGATATAAGATAGTAATGATAGTACCACTTACTTGTGGCACTGCCATGTAAGTCATATTGGTGTAAAACGCATGAAGAAGCTCCATGTTGATGGATCTTTGGACTCACTCGTTTTTGAAAAGTTTGAGACATGTGAACCATGTCTATTGGTGTATACGCATGAAGAAACTCCATGCAGATGGATCATTTGGACTCACTTGATTTTGAATCACTTGAGATATGCAAATCATACCACATGGGCAAGATGACTAAAAAGTCTCGTTTTTCAGTAAAATGGAACAAGATAGCAACTTGTTGGAAGTAACACATTTTGATGTGTGCAGTCCAATGAGTGGTGAGGCATGCAGTGAATATCGTTATGTTCTTACTTCACAGATGATTCGAGTAGATGTAGAGTATATTTACTTGATGAAACACAAGTCTGAATGATTGAATGGTTCAAGTAATTTCAGAGTAAAGTTGAAGATCATCGTGACAAGAGGATGAAATGTCTATGATATGATCATAGAGATGAGTATCTGAGTTACGAGCTTTGGCACGCAATTAAGACATTGTGGAAATTGTTTCACAATTAATACCGCCTGGAACACCATAGTTTGAAGGTGTGTTCGAACATCATAGTTGCACCCTATTGGATATGGTGCGTACCATGATGTCTCTTATCGAATTACCACTATCGTTTATGGGTTAGGCATTAGAGACAACCACATTCACTTTAAATAGGGCACCACGTAATTCCGTTGAGATGACACAATATGAACTATGGTTTAGAGAAACCTAAGCTGTCATTTCTTAAAGGTGTGGGGCTGTGACGCTTATGTGAAAAAGTTTCAGGTTGATAAGCTCGAACCCAAAGCGGATAAAATGCATCTTCATAGGTCACCCAAAACAGTTGGGTATACCTCCTAATTCAGATCCGAAAGCAATAGGTATTGTTTCTTGAATCGGGTCCTTTCTCGAGGAAAAGTTTGTCTCGAAAAGTTGAGTGGGAGGATGGTGGAGACTTGATATGGTTATTGAACCGTCACTACAACTAGTGTGTAGCAGGGCACAAGAAGTTGTTCCTGTGGCACCTACACCAATTGAAGTAGACGCTTATGATAGTGATCATGAAACTCCGGATCAAGTCACTACCGTACCTCGTAGGGTGACAAGGATGCGTACCGCTTCAGAGTGGTGCAGTAATCCTGTCGTGAAGGTCATGTTGCTAGACAACAATGAACCTACGAGCTACGGAGAAGCGATGGTGGGCCCAAATTCTGACAAATGGTTAGAAGCCATGAAATCCGAGATAGGATCCATGTATCATAACAAAGCATGAACTTTGGTGGACTTACCCGATGATCGGCAAGCCATTGAGATAAATGGATCTTTAAGAAGAAGACGGACGTGGACGGTGATGTCACCGTCTATGAAGCTCGACTTGTGGCAAAGAGTTTTTCACAAGTTCAAGGAGTTGACTACGATGAGATTTTCTCATCCGTAGCGATGCTTAAGTCCGTCGGAATCATGTTAGCATTAGCTGCATTTATGAAATCTGGCAGATGGATGTCAAAACGAGTTTCCTTACCAGTCTTGGCAAGGAAAGGTTGTATGTAATACAATCAGAAAGTTTTTTTCGATCCTAAGGATGCTAAAAGGTATGCTGGCTCCAGCGATCCTTCTAAGGACTGGAGTAAGCATCTCGGAGTTGGAATGTACGCTTTGATGAGATGATCAAAGATTTTGGATTTATACAAAGTTTATGAGAAACTTGTATTTCCAAAGAAGTGAGTGGGAGCACTATAGAATTTCTGATGAGTATATGTTGTTGACATATTGTTGATCAGAAATGATGTAGAATTTCTGGAAAGCGTATAGGGTTATTGGAAAGTGTTTTTCAATAGAAAATCTGGATTAAGCTGCTTGAACATTGAGCATCAAGATCTATAAGGATAGATCAAAACACTTAATGGTACTTTCAAATGAGCATATACCTTGACATGATCTTGAAGGTGTTCAAGATGGATCAGTCAAAGAAGGAGTTCTTTCCTGATATGTAAGGTATGAAGTTAAGACTTAAAGCTCGACCACGGCAGAATAGAGAAAAAAAAGGACGAAGGTCGTCCCCTATGCTTCAGACATAGGCTCTATAGTATGCTATCCTGTGTACCGCGCCGGAAGTGTGCCTTGCCATGAGTCAGTCAAGGGGTACAAGAATGATCTAGGAATGGATCATTGGACAACGGTCAAAAATTGTCCTTGGAGTAAATAAGGACATGTTTCTCGATTATGGAGGTGATAAAGAGTTCGGCGTAAAGGGTTACGTCGATGCAAGCTTTAACACCTATCCGAGTGACTCTGAGTAGCAAACTGGATACATATAGTGGAGCGACCATTTGGAATAGCTCCAAGTGGAGCCTGGAAGCAGCATTACAATATGACCTAGAGATTTGCAAAGTACATACGGATCTGAATGTTGCAGACCCGTTGACTAAAACCTCTCTCACAAGCAAAACATGATCAAACCCCAGAACTCATTGAGTCTTAATCACATGATGATGTGAACTAGTTTAATGACACTAGTAAACTCTTTGGATGTTGGTCACATGGCGATGTGACCTGTGAGTGTTAATCACATGGCGATGTGAACTAGATTATTGACTCTAGTGCAAGTGGGAGACTGTTGGAAATATGCCCTAGAGGCAATAATAAATTGGTTATTATTATATTTCCTTGTTCATGATAATCGTTTATTATCCATGCTATAATTGTATTGATAGGAAACTCAGATACATGTGTGGATACATAGACAACACCATGTCCCTAGTAATCCTCTAGTTGGCTAGCTCCTTGATCAACAGATGGTTACGGTTTCCTGACCATGGACATTAGATGTCGTTGATAACGGGATCACATCATTAGGAGAATGATGTGATGGACAAGACCCAATCCTAAGCCTAGCACAAAGATCGTGTAGTTCGTATGCTAAAGCTTTTCAATGTCAAGTATCTTTTCCTTAGACCATGAGATTGTGCAACTCCCGGATACCGTAGGAATGCTTTGGGTGTACCAAATGCCACAACATAACTGGGTGGCTATAAAGGTGCACTACAGGTATCTCCGAAAGTGTCTGTTGGGTTGGCACGAATCGAGACTGGGATTTGTCACTCCGGTAAACGGAGAGGTATATCTGGGCCCACTCGGTAGGACATCATCATAATGTGCACAATGTGACCAAGGGGTTGATCACGGGATGATGTGTTACCGAACGAGTAAAGAGACTTGCTGGTAACGAGATTGAACAAGGTATCGGTATACCGACGATCGAATCTCGGGCAAGTATAATACCGCTAGACAAAGGGAATTGTATACGGGATCGACTGAGTCCTTGACATCGTGGTTCATCCAATGAGATCATCGTGGAACATGTGGGAGCCAACATGGGTATCCAGATCCCGCTGTTGGTTATTGACCGGAGAACGTCTCGGTCATGTCTACATGTCTCCCGAACCCGTAGGGTCTACACACTTAAGGTTCGATGACGCTAGGGTTATAAAGGAAGTTTGTATGTGGTTCCCGAATGTTGTTCGGAGTCCCGGATGAGATCTCGGACGTCACGAGGAGTTCCGGAATGGTCCGGAGGTAAAGATTTATATATGGAAAGTTGTTGTTCGGGTTCCGGAAAAAGTTCGGGTTTTTTCGGTATTGTACCGGGAAGCTTCCAGAAGGTTCCGGAGGATTCCGGAGGGGTCCGGAGGTCTAGAAATTGTTCCACCACATCCAATACAGTAGCATGGGCTGTAGGGGGGCGCCCTAGCCTTAATGGGCCAGGGGCACCAGCCCCCCCAAGCCCATGCGCATGGGAGAGGGAAAACCCTAAGGGGGAGGGCCTCCACTTGACTTGGGAGGCACTCCTCCCCCCCTTGGCCGCCGCCCCCTCCTCAGATTGGATCTGAGGGGGCCGGCCCCCCTCTCCCTTGCCCCTATATATATGTGGGGGGTGGGAGGGCAGCCGCACCACAAGTTCTGGCGCAGCCCTCCCCCTACCTCTCTTACTCCTCCTCTCCCATGGTGCTTGGCGAAGCCCTGCAGGATAGCCACGCTCCTCCATCACCACCACGCTGTTGTGCTGCTGTTGGATGGAGTCTTCCTCAACCTCTCCCTCTCTCCTTGCTGGATCAAGGCGTGGGAGACGTCACCGGGCTGTACGTGTGTTGAACGCGGAGGTGCCGTCCGTTCGGCACTAGGATCTCCGGTGATTTGGATCACGACGAGTACGACTCCTTCAACCCCGTTCTCTTGAACGCTTCCGCTTAGCGATCTACAAGGGTATGTAGATGCACTCTCCTTCCCCTCGTTGCTGGTTTCTCCATAGATAGACCTTGGTGACACGTAGGAAAATTTTGAATTTCTGCTACGTTCCCCAACAGCAAGTACCTACAAGGGTTAGATAACATGCAAGGTGCAAATATACCCAAGACATAAGATTATCATCATAAGAGAAATATCAAGGATTAGTCATAAGCTCATGTCTTGCATGTATCCAATGGAGTTCTTATTCCAAGTTTGAAGCATCAATGATGTTCAATTCACCTCTTAACCTGCAAAACACTTTTTCATCAAGTGGTTTAGTGAATATATCCGCTAATTGCTTTTCGGTGCAAACATGCTTAAGATTAATGTCACCCTTTAGCAACATGATCTCGAATGAAATGATGACGAACTTCAATATGCTTAGTTCGAGAGTGTTGCACGGGATTGTGAGCAATCTTAATAGCACTTTCGTTATCACAAAGTAATGGAACATGTTTCACATATATCCCATAATCTTTAAGAGTTTGGGTCATCCAAAGCAGTTGAGCACAACATGAACCAGCGGCAATGTATTCCGCTTCGGCGGTGGATAAGGATACCGATTTTTGTTTCTTGGAAGACCAAGACACAAGAGATCTACCAAGAAATTGACAAGTACTCGAAGTGGACTTTCTATCAACCTTGTCACCGGCATAGTCCGAGTCGGAGTAGCCAACAAGATCGAAAGAGGTCCTCTTAGGATACCAAATACCAAAATTTGGTGTATGGATTAAGTATCTCACTATCCTTTTCACAGCCTTAAGATGACATTCTTTAGGAGCAGCTTGATATCGTGCACACATGCACACTCTTAGCATGATATCGAGACGTGAAGCACATAGATATAACAATGAACCAATCATAGAGCGATAAACTTTTTGATCAACCGGTTCACCATCTTTGGTCAAATCAAGATGTCCACTAGTAGGCATGGGTGAAGTCATACCTTTGCATTCTTGCATATTAAACTTCTTGAATAAGTCCTTGGTTTACTTCGTTTGAGAGACAAAGGTACCTTCCTTAGTTTGCTTGATTTGCAAACCAAGAAAGAATTTGAGTTCACTCATCATAGACATCTCAAACTTCTCCGACATTAGCTTCCCAAACTTTTCACTGAAATGAGGGTTAGTAGAACCAAATATAATATCATCAACATAGATTTGTCATACAAATAGTTCTCCATTGACCCTCTTAGTAAAAAGAGTAGAATCTATTTTTCCAATTTCAAAGCCTTTTTTAATAAGGAACTTGGTCAAGCATTTATACCATGCTCTAGGAGCTTGTTTAAGACCATAAAGAGCTTTGTGAAGTTTGTAAACATGATTAGGTTTCTTAGGATTAACAAAGCCGGGAGGTTGTTTAACATAAACTTCCTCCTCTATTTCACCATTTAGAAAAGCACTTTTAATTTCCATTTGGTACAAGGTGATATCATGGGCGATTGGCATAGGCAAGTAAGATGCGAATGGACTCAAGTCTAGCAACGGGAGCATAAGTCCCACCATAGTCCATACCTTCGACTTGTGTGTAGCCTTGGGCGACGAGACGTGCTTTGTTGTGAACTACTTGTCCATCTTCATCTTGCTTGTTGGGAAACACCCATTTGGTATCGATGATGTTGTGGTTGTTGTCGGGCTTCTCAACCAATGTCCAAACTTGATTTCTCTCAAAGTTGTGTAGCTCTTCATGCATGGCGTTTATCCAATCTGGATCTTCCAATGCTTCTTCAACCTTCATAGGTTCAATGCTAGAGATGAATGAATAGTGTCCACAAAAGTTAGCTAAACGAGTTTTAGAGCGAGTGATTCTCCCGGTTTGGATATCATTGTAGATTTGCTCAGTGGGATGATCTTTAGCAATTCTTGCTCGAACTCGTGTCAGCTTTTGCTTGGGTCTTGGTTGAACATCTTCATCTTGTTCTTCTTCTTGGCCTTCTTCATTGTTGGCGTTGTCGTTCTCTTGTCGTGGTGGATAAGGAGATTGTTGACGTTCATATTGATGCACTTCCTCATTTTCTTCATCTTGGTGTGTCCCACTTGTGGATGCTTCCGTATCAACTCTTGGTTCACCTTGTCGTGAGGTAGAAGCTTCCACTTGGACGGACGAGGTACTCTCCTTCACCTCCGTTGGACGAATCTTTCCAATAGACAAGTCTTGAATTGCTTTCGAGGGGTTGTTGTCTCCTACATCAATTGGCAATTGCTCTACTTGCGAGCCGTTAGATTCATCAAAATTCACATCTACCGTTTCTTCAACCTTTCGGGTGAAATTGTTGTAGACATGGTATGTGTGAGAGTTTGAGCCATAACCAAGTAGGAAACCTTCATGAGACTTAGGAGCAAATTTAGAACTACGATGCTTATCAAGAATGTAGCACTTGGAGACGAATACTCGAAAGTATCCAACTTGGGGTTTGTTACTGGTGAGAAGCTCGTATGCCGTCTTGCCGAGTAGCTTGTGAAGATACAAGCGATTTTTTGCATGACAAGCTGTCTCAACCGCTTCCGCCCAAAAGTGCTTCTGCGTCTTGTACTCATCAAGCATCATTCTAGCCATTTTGATGAGCGTCCGGTTCTTCCTCTCAGCAACTCTATTTTGTTGAGGTGTGTACGTAGCCGTGAACTCATGTGAAATCCCATCTTCGTCAAGAAAGGTGTCCACATTTGCGTTCTTGAACTCTGTTCCATTGTCGCTGCGAACCTTCTTGATCTTCACTTCAAATTGATTTTGGGCCTTCCTAGCGAAGTTTTTGAAGATCTTTTGGACCTGCGATTTATCATCGAGAAAGAACACCCACATAAATCTTGAAAAATCATCAACTATAACTAGACCAAAAGAATTTCTACCGAGACTTTTGTAAGCATTGGGACCAAAAAGATCCATGTGAAGTAGCTCGAGTGGCTTCCTTATGGTCATGATGTTCTTCACGGGATGCCTCCCTCCAACCTGTTTACCTGCCTGACAAGCACTGCAAAGTCTATCCTTATAAAATATGACATCATTAACTCCAAGGATATGATTTCCTTTAATAAGATTGTCAAGGTTTCGCATACCAACATGACCTAATCGTCTATGCCATAACCAACCTTTAGAGTATTTAGCAATAAAGCACGTTCTAGGTTGAGCCTTTTTTGTGAAATCAACAATGTATAGATCACCTCTACGTACACCGATAAAGACCATTTTATGATTATCTCTACGAAACACTTGGCAATCTACTTCAGTAAACAGGACATTGAAACCGAATCAGCAAGTCTAGATACTGAAAGTAAGTTGTAGCCAAGAGATTCAATGAGCATGACATTTTGTATGGAGCTATCATGTGATATGGCCACCTTACCGAGGCCAACCACCTTACCCTTTGAGTTGTCACTGAAAGTGACATACTTTCGAGGACCATCGCTTTCAGCAAGCTCACGAAACATGTCTTTATCTCCGGTCATGTGATCGGTACATCCACTATCAAGAACCCATTCCTTTCCTCCTGCCATATATCCCCGAAGATTTTCCATAAGACCAAAGTGTCTCATTGCATCATCAAGATCGAAATCACTATCATCATCCTCATCATAGTATCCATGTTCAACATCGTCATGTGGTGGATCATATCCTAGAGAGGGTGATTCGTTAGAGTGAGTTTGACAATGATCTTTCTTATGAATTTTTATAGCTTCAGAAATAATATCACTAATAATTCCAACATCTCCTTTGGCACGCATAAGGTTTGTAAGCTCAAATAAACAATCACCAAACATAGGATCACTAGAATTCATCTTACTCAAGGCAATAGACTTATGGAGAATTTCATCTAGATTTTTCAAGGAATAATTTGGAAAGCGTTCCTCAAGAAATTTCCATATGGTGTAGGCACACTTAAGAGTAGGCAAACATCCAATCAAGTTTCTAGGCAAGCCTCTAGTGATAAGTTCAACAGTTCTAAGATTGCGAATCATGTCAATTGACTCATCAAGAGTAGGATGCATAGGATCAACATGAGGTGCACAAGGGCTAGCAATGTACTTGTTCAAATGATATTGATTGAAAATCACAAGCATCTCATTTTTCCACTCATGAAAGTACTCTCCATCAAGTATAGACACTCTATGTCTAAGACTCCCAATAGTAGACTCATCCATCTTCCTCCAATGGTGTTTAAACCAAAGCAATTGAGACCAATGCTCTGATACCAATTGAAAGGATCGAGAAGGTGTGTCTAGAGGGGGGTGATTAGACACTAAGTACCAAAAGTTGCAGTTTTTAAATTCTTTAAGTTTAAGTGGAGTTTAGGCACAATTTTAACAATCACAATACATAACAAGCAAGCATGCAAAGAGTATATGAGCAGCGGAAAGTAAAGCATGCAACTTGCAAGAATGTAAAGAGAAGGGTTTGGAGGATTCAAACGCAATTGGAGACACTGATGTTTTTGTCGTGGTTTCGATAGGTGGTGCTATCGTACATCCACGTTGATGGAGACTTCAACCCACGAAGGGTAACGGTTGCGCGAGTCCACGGAGGGCTCCACCCACGAAGGGTCCACGAAGAAGCAACCTTGTCCATCCCACCATGGCCGTCGCCCACGAAGGACTTGCCTCACTAGCGGTAGATCTTCACGAAGTAGGCGATCTCCTTGCCCTTACAAACTCCTTGGTTCAACTCCACAATCTTGTCGGAGGCTCCCAAGTGACACCTAGCCAATCTAGGAGACACCACTCTCCAAGAAGTAACAAATGGTGTGTTGATGATGAACTCCCTGCTCTTGTGCTTCAAATGATAGTCTCCCCAACACTCAACTCTCTCTCACATGATTTGGATTTGGTGAAAGAAGATTTGAGTTGAAAGCAACTTGTGGAAGGCTAGAGATCAAGATTCATATGGTAGGAATGGAATATCTTGGCCTCAACTCATGAGTAGGTGGTTCTCTCTCAGAAAATGTATGCTGGAAGTGTAGGTTCGTTCTGATGGCTCTCTCCACGAATGAAGAGGAGGTGGAGTGGTATATATAGCCTCCACACAAAATCTAACCGTTACACACAACTTACCAAACTCGGTGGGACCGAATTGATGAAATCGGTCGGACCGATTAAGCAAATCTAGTGACCATTAGGATTTTCGGTGGGACCAACATGCAACTCGGTAGGACCGATATGGTTAGGGTTAGGGCATAACGTAATCTCGGTGAGAGAGATTACACAAACTCGGTGGAACCGATTTTGGTAATAAGCTAACCAGAGAGTTGGCCAGGCAAACTCGGTGAGACCAATTACACAAACTCGGTGGGACCGATTTTGGTAACAGGCTAACCAGTGAGTTTGCATTGTAATCTCGGTAGTACCGATTAATCAAATTCGGTGAGACCGATTTTGGTAATGGACATACACATAGAGATTACAATCCCATCTTGGTGAGACCGAGATCCCTATCGGTGAGACCGATTTGCCTAGGGTTTGTGGCAGTGGCTAAGACATCTAAACTCGGTGGCGCCGGATAGAAAGAATTGGTAGGGCCGAGTTAGACTTTTGTTTTTGGACATATGTGGATGTGAGAAAGTAGTTGAGGGCTTTGGAGCATATCACTAAGCATTTTGAGCAAGTAAGCCATTAAGCAACACCTCATCCCCTCTTGATGGTATTGGCTTTTCTTATAGACTCAATGTGATTTTGGATCACTAAAATAGAAAATGTAGAGTCTTGATCTTGGATCTTGAGCCAATCCTTTGTCCTTAGCATCTTGAAGGGGTTCCACATCCTCTTGTCCATGTCATTCCATTGTTGAACTTGTCTGAAACATACTAGGTAAAAGTGTTAGTCCAACAAGAGATATGTTGACATTAATTACCAAAATCACCCAAGGAGCACTTGTGCTTTCAACGGGTAAAACTCAAATAAGAGGACTAACCAGAAAGTTCAACTTAAGAACTCCGGTTTGCAAAAAGAACCAAATCGAACGAAGGTACGAAACAAAAACGGCGAAAGAAATAAGCTTTGTTTACTAATCTGGACCTAAATCAAATTCTACAAAAGCAAAAACTTGTTTGAGTGGGTTAAACAGAAAGAGGGTTTCGAGACGAAACTCTAGGCGCTTGAATCGCCTGATTCCAATAAACGAGCGAAAAGTTATACTAGAACGAAAATCGGATCGGAAATCGCGATAAAAAATAATCGCGGAAAATCCGAGAAAAAGAAAAACTGACGAACAGATTAACGAACGAACATTCGTTAACTGAAACTAAACAATGAACTCGTCCGTTAAAACGAAAGAACGAGCGAACGCTCGCTAAATAGATAAACCAAAAAAATAAACCGATCTATTCTAAAAAAACGAATACTAGGGTTTCAAAAAAACCGGATCTGGTTTTTAAAAAAAAACGGACCACGGCGGCGGCGGTGGCTATACCTCCGGCGAGGTGCTCCGGCGGGGCGGGGCGGCTCCGGCGGGGCGAGGGGACGTGGCGTGGGGCTCCGGCGGCGGCGGCTGGCGTCGGCGGCGACGGCTACGGGCGGTGGCGGCGCAAAGGCGGTGGCAGCGGCTCGGATCGGGTGGCGGCGGGGCGGCTCGGGGTGGCGGTGTGGGGCGGCGGCGGCGGCTAATTATGGAGGGGGGCGGCTCCAGCTTGGGGAAGGGGGCAGGGGACGTGCCCCGGCCGGACTCGGCGGCAGCGCGGAAGGCGGCGGCGGCGTGGGCCGGCCTGGCTCGGCTGGGCCTTCGGCCTAGTGGGCGCGGGTGATTTTTTAGAATAATTCCACCGAAACTAAGAAAAATTCTAGAAAAATAAATAAAAATCTAAAAATGCCAAAACAAATAATCATCGTCTAAATAAAATATTTAGAACGAGATGAACATTTTCTTGGCCCTAAAATGCAGTTTTGAAAAACGTGCAATTTTTCCTAATTTCAAATAAAAAGGCAAAAACTCCAAAATAAATCTTATTCGATTTTTTTATTAAATCCTCAATATTTCTTTATTTGGGAAAGTCATTTTATTCCCTCTCTCATATTTTTATAATAGAAATAATTGAAGATAAAATAAATAAAATCAAATGATCCTATTTTCAAAATTTGAGAAAACTCAAATATGAAAATAACAAAATCCCCAACTCTCTCTGAGGGTCCTTGAGTTGCGTAGAATTTCTAGGATCAGGCCAAAAGCAATAAAATATGATAGGCAATGATGATCTAGTGTATAACATTCCAAATTGAAAATTTGGGATGTTACATGCTCGACAGTAATTTGTTCACCCACCGTAATACTTATGCTATCTTGAGAGAAGCCACTAGTGAAACCTATGGCCTCCGGGCCTATCTTTTATCATATAATAAGCTTTCAATCTAATTTTATTTGCATCTTTACTTTTCCTATCTATATTATAAAATACCAAAAATATATTTATCTTATCATACTATCTCTATCAGATCTCACTTTCGCAAGTGGCCGTGAAGGGATTGACAACCCCTTTATTGTGTTGGTTGCGAGTTCTTTGTTTGTTTGTGTAGGTGCCTGGGACTTTTGAGGAGCCTCCTACTGGATTGGTACCTTGGTTCTCAAAAACTGAGGGAAATACTTATGCTACTATTGCTGCATCACCCTTTCCTCTTCAAGGAAAACAAACGCAAGCTCAAGACGTAGCAGTAATCCCTGTAGCTAAACATTATGTCAAGGGAAGCCCTTCACCCTTGAAGCTATGTCAAGGGAAGCCCTTTATAATGCCCTTCTCCATGTCAAGGGAAGGATAACTCAAGAATTTTAGCATAGAATCTTCTTCATAAGCATTGCCTGTACTCTACATTTTGTAGAGAGTAATTATAGATATGATAATACTGGAAAGGATAGAGGATAATGAAGATAAGATGCATATTGATGCTACATAATCAACTACCAATCCCTGGAAGTACAAGCGTTACAGGACAAAATGTACTGACAAGAGCAATGGGCTACACTTCTGCACTGGCATTGTCTATGTATTCAAATTTTTGGTAAGATCAAATATATATCTGATATTTTTTAGTAAATGGTGGGCGAGGGAGATAAGATGCAGAATGCTACACAATGAACCAATCCCTCTTCCCATAATATAAGTGTTTTGAACACTGGTATACTGTACAAAACGTTCTTATATTATGGGATGGAGGCAGTAGCTGTTAATGTAAGTACAGTGATAGACGATGTTCAGTCCTTACAAGAGGACTGCAGAGCTAAACCTCTTCAAAAGCATTGGGTTGATTCTAAATTTATGTAAGAGTCCATACGGATATTATAATGTCCACCAAATGGACGATAACGAGGCTAACTTGTGTAGTGATGCTACATAATGAACCAGCTATGAAAGTAAGCATGGTCATACAGGGCAAGAGGTACTCACAAGAGCAATGCAGTGTGCAGTATAGTTGCGAGATTCTGTGGTCCCTTGAGAATGAATGTTCTTCTACAAACAGTTTTCGTACAAGTGAGATGTTAAGGCACATGCAGAAATGTAGTTCAAATTGTGATGTGATATCATAGACAGTACCTTATGCTGCAGACGAGACCAATGTGTAACAAGATTATTCCAGTCACTGTCTCATAAATGTAGCACTGGCGACTTTACAGAAATTTCTTTTAGAGGCTTGCCATCGAAGTGTGCGTGCCTCAGGTAGGAACAATACTTCATCAACGAGTGCTTGAAAAGCGCAACCAACCCTTGCTCGTCTTGACAATCCAGTTTGGTCCTTGCCTATTTAAAAGAATGAAATCTTGTGTATTCTATCAGTAGAAACATATGCAGTAATTACCATGAATAACATTAGTACATTACTTAAGCTTAAGTTGCGGAGGATGATTGGAAATTGTTCTATGTCTGTGGTATAATCTTTCCATGAAGGAAAGATGCGCACAAAGTTCCTGACAACAATATAAGCTTCGTCTTGTAAACTGGGAAGAAGTGGAACATGAGTCCTATTTGCTGCAATTGGGGCTCTCTCTTGTTTGAAAAGGGATTTGGCAATTGAATTTGGTGTACTCTTTGCTGGAATGGGGGTTTTGCATCGTAGAGGTGGTGCTATGTCAACTAGCATCATCATACAGTTTGCGGCAGTTGGGGTCTGCTGAGTTGGGGCATCAAAGATGGCTAGTGTAGTAGGGCTAGAGTCTGCTAGAGTTGTGGTCGTGTTTTTGGGTCTGGTTATATTTCAACTATACCTAATGGGCTATTTGATTTATCAGGTGTCACTACCTTTTCCAAATACTTTGTTCGTGCTCCTTCGCATCAGCAATCACCCTCTTCCTTTTGAACGTCTGATACACAAGAACATCATTTGAATGGATAAATATGGTATGATGACAGATGGAATATGTACTAAAAATGGATAGGCAACGCGTATTCACATGCACAATGTGTAAACCAAGCTAATGGCAGTGCAACAAACTAGAAGCAATGCAAAGCATCAGTTGCAAGATATGTGCGACCAATATAACCTTGGAAAGTTAGAACAAGCACCTTGATGGGTGAATAAGACTGCCTCTAACTCCTCCATTAGGGAGCTATATTGACTTAGGTCTCCCTCTAGCTCAGAATCACTGTTAGGATCATATTCTGAGCATGAATCTGTAGGTGGAGAGCGTTTGCATTGCATTGCATCCAGAGTTGATTTCAGTCCCTTAATGCCAAGTTTGACAACCATGGCATTGTTTTGCTTTATTCTTTTCATGTGCGCAAGCTCATAATCATTATGATGTTGTTCAATATCTGAGATTCATGAAAACATAAAAAGTAGTCAGATTATCTATGAAAGGCATTGCGGATTCAACCCAAAAAGTGTCTCCCTATAAACCCCTGCATATGCAAAGTTCACCCCAACCGTGTTGACCATACATCACACAGAAATACAAACCTCTTATGTCTCTATAACAGGCAGACACACATTTCAAAACTGAAGTAGGAACATTAGAATCATATCAAATTCGTATTTGAACAAATAAACTAAGGAATTATGAGTGGCATAACAAAGCAAGTAGGTAGATTGTATTCCATGTAAAAGATCGTAGTCTATGTAAAAGGTGGAAATGACACTTCCTTTCTATACAATGTGTTCGTTGCCCACACATGATGGAAGAGATCACATAGAGAAATACTATTCACTCATGTCTGTGGTTCCAGTATTTTGAAACAGGTGATCCACCCTAAAAGAATATTGACAACAAATATGACAAGGCAATCATGGATATGGTGAATTAATCATTACTTGTGAGCTTACTAGGACAAGTATGCAGAATTGTAACTGTAGTAAGAGACCGTCCAAAATCTGAATCAAGAAGTTGGTCTAGCACTTATTGTTTGCAACTAATCGACGTGAATAATTGGATATCATATCAAATGAGTAAGAAAGACAAGTAAAATTTTCAATAAACCTGGCCTGCAGTAGTAATCTGAGTCAATGTCACTATGACCAACAATCCAAAATGACTAGTGTCTGTTCCTAGGGCCAGAATTTTGAAACCATGTGAACTTTATAGGTACTAAAGATTACTGGGATACATCTGAACCATTAAGTGCAAGTAGCACTCAGTACACAACAAACCCTAATGACAGTCCTGCCTAATGAGTAATGTATCAATTAGAAAATGGGTGATGAGGAGTGGCTGGTGAGTGTTGAGGATGTATCTCAGGATAAATCGGGTTGGCTTAGTGGCTGATGCACACCAGAGCACTGAATAGACTAGGAAGGTAGGCACGGCGGCGTGCCCGGGCAGCAGTGACGCTGTTCAGCGAGCGGCTCCTAACCACCTGTTAGTCTGGCGTCTCCTCCTAGAGTCATGTCATCCGGGGACGGCAAGTCGTAGCTAGGCAGGAGGCTGGGGGCGAGTAGAGATCAGAAGCGCAGCAGAACAGAGGGGAATCGGGGCCCGTGTGCCGACCCAAAATCCCAAGGTGGGCCACGACCCACCATGGGCACCTTGTAGATACACACCCGAGCGACGTACATGCATTTTCAAAACTAAATTAGGAACATTTAGCTGACCAATTAAACAACTCTGTTTTAATAATATCATAATCGTATTTGAACAACTAAGCTTGTTTAACTTGATGGGTGGAGAAGTGCTATTATGGCACGAAGCACGTATGCTGATCGTATAGTGATCATAAAAGGGGGAAACCCTAAGCATTTTTTTAAGAAAAAGAGGGTTTCCCCTCTGATTTCTATTAAAGAAACCACCATAGAACCAACATGATCAATTAAGACCTAAGCATGATCAATTAAACCCTATTATGACTATGCCATGGCAGATTTAAAGCTGCAAACCGCAGAAATGCTATTTACCATCCATTGTTTGCTTCGAACAAAGAACTAAATTCTAAGAGCTGAAAAGAAAGTACAGTAACCAAGTTACGATCTATTTTCTGGTTGAGATCAAAAAGTTGAGAAGATATGAAGTACCACCTCTCTTGCGGCACCGTGTAGACATCGGGGGTGCGATGGCTATCAGTGGCGTTGAAGCAGATCTGCGATGGTAGGCGGGTGCATCGGGGCATAAGCCCCTTTGCGGTGGACGAGAAGGTCGTGTGAGCTGCCCCGGCAAAGAGGACGATGGCGCTGATGAAGCGAGAGGACGCGATGCAAGGCTCCTGGTCCGTCACCGTGGATGAGAAACGTCCATCTCTAGCAGTGGACGACACGGTCTTGTGATACGTCTCCAACGTATCTATAATTTTTGATTGTTCCATGCTATTATATTAACCCTTTTGGATGTTTATGGGCTTTTTTTACACATTTATATCATTTTTGGGACTAACCTACTAACCGGGGGCCCAGCCCATATTGCTGTTTTTTTGCCTTTTTTAGTATTTCAAAGAAAAGTAATATCAAACAGAGTCCAAATGGAATGAAACCTTTGGGAGCGTGATTTTTGGAACAAACGTGATCCAGAGGACTTGGAGTGCAAGTCAAGAAGCATCCGAGGCTCCCACGAGATAGGAGGCCCCCCCTATAGGGGCGCCCCCTGTCTCGTGGGCCCCTCGGGCGGCCACCGACATACTTCTTCCTCCTATATAAGCCTACGTACCCCAAAAACATCCTGGGAGCAGACGAAACACAATTTCCACCACCGTAACCTTCTGTATCCGCGAAATCTCATCTTGGAGCCTTTGCCGACACTTTGCCGGTGGGGGAGTCGACCACGGAGGGCTTCTACATCAACATCCTTGCCCCTCAGATGAGTTGTGAGTAGTTTACCACAGACCTACGGGTCCATAGTTATTAGCTAGATGGCTTCTTCTCTCTTTTTGGATCTCAATACAATGTTCTCCCCCTCTCTTGTGGAGATCTATTCGATGTCAACTATTTTTGCGGTGTGTTTGTTGAGATCCAATGAATTGTGGGTTTATGATCAAGTTTACCTATGAATAATAATTGAATCTTCTCTGAATTCTTTTATGTGTGATTGAGTTATCTTTGCAAGTCTCTTCGAATTATCAGTTTGGTTTGGCCTACTAGATTGACCTTTCTTGCCATGGGAGAAGTGCTTAGCTTTGGGTTCAATCTTGCGGTGTCCTTACATAGTGACAGAAAGGGTTGCAAGGCACGTATTGTATTGTTGCCATCGAGGATAACAATATGGGGTTTATATCATATTGCTTGAGTTTATCCCTCTACATCATGTCATCTTCCTTAATGTGTTACTCTTTTCTTATGAACTTAATACTCTAGATGCAGGCAGGAGTCGGTCGATGTGTGGAGTAATAGTAGTAGATGCAGGCAAGAGTCGGTCTACTTGTTGCGGACGTGATGCCTATATACATGATCATGCCTAGATAATCTCATAATTATTCCCTTTTCTATCAATTGCTCGACAGTAATTTGTTCACCCACTGTAATACTTATGCTATCTTGAGAGAAGCCACTAGTGAAACCTATGGCCCCCGGGTCTATCTCATATCGTATTTGCTTCCAATCTACTTTTATTTGCATCTTTACTTTGTGCATCTATATTATAATATACCAGAAATATATTTATCTTATATTACTATCTTTATTAGATCTCACTTTCGCAAGTGGCCATGAAGGGATTGACAACCCCTTTATTGCGTTGGTTGCGAGTTCTCAGTTTGTTTGTGTAGGTGTGTGGGACTTTTGAGGAGCCTCCTACTGGATTGATACCTTGGTTCTCAAAAACTGAGGGAAATACTTACGCTACTATTGCTGCATCACCCTCTCCTCTTCGAGGAAAACCAACGCAAGCTCAAGACGTAGCAAGAAGGATTTCTGGCGCTGTTGCCGGGGAGGTCTTCGCTCAAGTTAATACATACCAAATACCCATCACAAACCCATCTCCCTCGCATTTACATTATTTGCCATTTGCCTCTCGTTTTCCTCTCCCCCACTTCACCCTTGCCATTTTATTCGCCCTCTCTTTGCCAATCTCCTCCTCTCTTTTGGCTTGCCTTTTCTGTTTGCTTGTGTGTTGGATTACTTGTTGCCATGGCGCAAGATAATACCAAATTGTGTGATTTCTCGAATACCAATAATAATGATTTCCTTAGTACTCCGATTGCTCCTCTTAATGATGTTGAGTCTTGTGAAATCAATACTGCTTTGCTGAATCTTGTTATGAAAGATCAATTCACCGGCCTTCCTAGTGAAGATGCCGCTACTCATCTAAACAACTTTGTTGATTTGTGTTATATGCAAAAGAACAAAGATACGGATAACAATATTGTCAAATTGAAGTTATTTCCGTTTTCTCTTAGAGTTTGTGCTAAAGTTTGGTTTTCGTCTTTGCCTAAAAATAGTATTGATTCTTGGAACAAGTGCAGAGATGCTTTTATCTCTAAGTATTTTCCTCCCGCTAAGATTATCCCTCTTAGGAACGATATTATGAATTTTAAACAACTTGATCATGAGCATGTTGCCCAATTGAGGGAGTCCTGGACTAGGGGGTGTTCGGACAGCCGGACTATCATCGTCCGCCGGACTCCAAGACTACGAAGATACAAGATTGAAGACTCCGTCCCGTGTCCGGATGGGACTTTCCTTGGCGTGGAAGGCAAGCTTGGCAATACGGATATGTAGATCTCCTACCATTGTAACTGACTCTGTGTAACCCTAGCCTCCTCTGGTGTCTATATAAACCGGAGGGCTTTAGTCCGTAGGACAACATACATTACAACAATCATACCATAGGCTAGCTTCTAGGGTTTAGCCTCCTTGATCTTGTGGTAGATCCACTCTTGTACTACCCATATCATCAATATTAATCAAGCAGGACGTAGGGTTTTACCTCCATCAAGAGGGCCCGAACCTGGGTAAAAACATCGTGTCCCTCGTCTCCTGTTACCATCCGCCTAGACGCACAGTTCGGGACCCCCTACCCGAGATCCGCCGGTTTTGACACCGACATTGGTGCTTTCATTGAGAGTTCCTCTGTGTCGTCACCGATAGGCTTGATGGCATCTTCAACCAACAACGCTGTCCAGGGTGAGACTTTTCTCCCCGGACAGATCTTCGTATTCGGCGGCTTCGCACTGCGGGCCAATTCACATGGCCATCTGGAGCAGATCGAAAGCTACGCCCCTGGCCGTCAGGTCAGATTCGGAAGCTTAAACTTCACGGCCGATGTCCGCGGAGACTTGATCTTCGACGGACTCGAGCCACAGCCAAGCGCACCGCACTGTGACGATGGGCATGATCTAACTCTGCCACCAAAGAGTGCCTTGGTGGCCGCACACGGGTCCGCTTCGGCCATCAGCCCGGAGCCGATCGCCCAGATCGAGGGCCGGTGGATAGACGCCGCCCTGGGGGCTCCAACATCCACGACGATGGAGCCGAACACTAATCTTGTCCCCTGCGAAACTCATGATTCCGAGGTGCCGGACTCCTCGCCGGACTCCGAACCTCCCGCGCCCCTACCAATCGATCCGGATTGGGCGCCGGTTATGGAATTCACCGCCGCGGACATCTTCCAATACTCGCCTTTTGGCGATATCCTGAATTCATTAAAGCATCTCTCGTTATCAGGAGAGTCCTGGCCGGACTATGGCTAGGATGGTTGGGGTACGGACGACGAAATTCAGATCCCACCCACCACCCACTTTGTAGCCAATGTCGACGATCTAACCGACATGCTAGACTACGACTCCGAAGACATCGACGCTATGGACGACGATGCCGGAGACAATCAGGAACCAGCGCCTACAGGGCACTGGAAGACCACCTCGTCATATGACATATACATGGTGGACACCCCAAAAAACGGGGAAGGCAAAGAAACAGCGGAGGCGGACTCTTTAAAGAAGCAGCCCAAACGCCGGCGTCAGCGGCGCCGCTCTAAATCTCGCCACAGCAAGAATGGAGATTCCGGCACAGGAGATAATAATACTCCAGAGAGTGCCGAAGACAATCCCCTCCAGCAAGACTCAGCACAGGAGGATGCAGAAGCAAGCCCTCATGAGGGGGCGGCAGACGAAGAGGTTGAGGATCATAACTATATGCCTCCCTCCGAAGACGAAGCAAGCCTCAACGATGATGAATTCGTCGTACCCGAGGATCCCGCCGAACAAGAGCGCTTCGAGCGCAGGCTTATCGCCATAGCAAACAGCCTAAAGAAAAAGCAGCTATAGCTTCAAGCTGATCAGGACCTGCTGGCCGATCGATGGACCGAGGTCCTCGCGGCCGAAGAGTATAAACTCGAATGTCCCTCCAAAAGTTACCCAAGACGCAAGCTGCTCCCCCGATTAGAGGAGGAAGCATACATACCTCCATCACCAGCGCACGATATGGCTGACCGACCACCCCGTGGTCGTGACAGAGAGGCATCCAGGCCCCCAGCCAAGACCATACCCCGGCATCGCTCCAAAAGTACGAAGCCAAGAGGGAATGCGCCGGACTTGCAAGACATATTGGAGGACAAAGCAAGGCAATCCAGATCCATCTATGGATCACGTGGGCGCCCTACGACCCACGACGAATACCGTTGCGCCGAATACAATAACCCTGGCCGGGCCGAACACAGCAGACAGCGCTCTCTCGAGCTGCATCGCGATATTGCTCAATACAGAGGCGCCGCACACCCGCTATGCTTCATTGACGAAGTAATGGACCATCAGATCCCCGAAGGGTTTAAACCCGTAAACATCGAATCTTACGATGGCACAATAGACCCCGCGGTTTGGAATCGAAGACTATCTTCTCCACATCCATATGGCCCGCGGCGACGATCTCCACGCCATCAAGTACCTCCCACTCAAGCTTAAAGGACCAGCTCGGCATTGGCTTAACAGCTTGCCCGCAGAGTCAATTGGGTGTTGGGAGGACCTGGAGGCTGCATTCCTTGATAACTTCCAAGGCACATATGTGCGACCACCAGACGCCGATGACCTAAGCCACATCATTCAGCAGCCAGACGAATCGGCCAGACAATTCTGGACACGGTTCTTGATGAAGAAAAATCAAATCATCGATTGTCCGGATGCAGAGGCCCTCGCAGCCTTCAAACATAACATCCGGGACGAATGGCTAGCCCGGCACCTGGGGCAGGAAAAGCCAAAATCCATGGCAGCCCTCACATCATTAATGACCCGCTTTTGCGCGGGAGAGGACAGCTGGCTAGCCTGCAGCAACAATCTCCGTAAAAATTCAGGCAGTCCGGATACTAAGGACAACAACGGCAGGTCACGTCGAAACAAAAACAAGCGCCGCATTAACAACGACGATAAGGAGGACACGGCAGTCAACGCCGGATTCCGAGGCTCTAAACCTGGTCAGCGGAAGAAGCCATTCAAAAGAACCACTCCGGGTCCGTCCAATCTGGACCGAATACTCGACCGCTTATGCCAGATACATGGCACCTCTGAAAAGCCAGCTAACCACACTAATAGAGATTGCTGGGTGTTCAAGCAGGCCGGCAAGTTAATTGCCGAAAACAATGACAAGGGGCTAAACAGCAACGACTAGGAAGAGACCCGACCGCCGAACAACAGAGGACAGAAGGGTTTTCCCCCACAAGTGCGGACGGTGAATATGATATACGCGACCCACATACCCAAGAGGGAGAGGAAACGCGCACTAAGGGACGTCTATGCGATGGAGCCAGTTGCCCCAAAGTTCAACCCATGGTCCTCTTGTCCGATCACTTTCGATCGAAGAGACCATCCGACCAGCATACGCCATGGCGGATTCACCGCATTGGTTTTAGACCCAATAGTCGATGGGTTCCACCTCACGAGAGTCCTGATGGACGGCGGCAGCAGCCTGAACCTGCTTTATCAGGATACAGTGCGCAAAATGGGCATAGACCCATCAAGGATTAAACCTACAAAGACAACCTTTAAAGGTGTCATACCAGGAGTGGAAGCCAACTGTACAGGCTCAGTCACACTGGAAGTGGTCTTCGGATCCCCGGATAATTTCCGGAGCGAAGAGTTAATCTTCGACATAGTCCCGTTCTGCAGCGGCTATCACGCTCTGCTCGGACGAACCGCGTTTGCAAAATTCAACGCGGTGCCGCACTATGCATACCTAAAGCTCAAGATGCCAGGCCCTCGTGGAGTCATCACGGTCAATGGGAATACGGAATGCTCCCTCCGAATGGAGGAACATACAGCAGCTCTCGCGGCAGAAGTACAGAGCAGTCTTCTAAGGCAATTCTCGAGTCCGGCCATTAAAAGGCTGGATACAGCAAAACGCGCCCGGAGCAATGCTAACCAAGACCACCTGGCGCGATCAGAGCACGCGTAGCAATGCGGCCCCAACCCTCGCCCGAACATGATCGCAAGAATAACACTCCGCGTACATCATTACGCTTTGGAGATACCATGGGCACAGGGGAGGGGGCATGATCGCAACGGACCCAGAGTGCGGTTCGACCACACCGGGGGCTCGCAAGTGTGCCCCCCTCTTTATATTTTTCTTCTTTTATGTATACAGGACTCTGTTAACCAGAAGCCCTGTCCGGCGGCGAACCTGCCGAACTCAAGATACAACAGTCAGGGACTAAAGAAGGCCGCGACGAACACTCAGGTGGTCTCAATTACAAGCATTAAATTATATACACCAAGTTCGCAGCTCATCCCTGGAGGGGGACATGTTTACTTAGTCCAAATCCCTTGCTTACCGCGCTATTTGTATCAGTCCGCTCTACTAGCAGACTTTCTTTCATAAATAATGCAGCAACTTTTTGATCGCAATTGCATTACTTTTTATATATATGCTAATTATGTGACATTTTGCACCCGTATATTTTGGTACGGCCTAATACACCGGGGGCTTATGTTCCCACCCTATGGTGTGATAAGTCCGAACACTTTCACAAGTGCGGCACCCCGAACTTATAGCATTATATGAATCGGCTCCGAATCATGTCTTGGGTCAATAGTTGGGTTTGCCTGGCTCCCACGTTTTGGTGCCTTACGTTCTGTTCCGTCGGCTAAGGTGGCACTGGGAGAACCACTGCGATTGCGCCCCGGTTGAGCCGGGCGAGCGCCTCAGTGCAGAAAGCTAAAACTGACTGGCATGATAAGGCGAGAGACTGGTCGCTGTTCGAGAGGTTTTTTCGGGTCCTTAAAGACTCACGCCGCTTCGAGCAAAGTTCCGGACAATGTCCGATGAAGGCGTGGATAGCGCCCCGGATTCGGCCTTCCGAATACCAGGGGCTTCGCCAAAATTTAAAATTATAGAATTCTATGGCTAAGTGAGAGTGTTCAAGCATTATAAGTCCAGTTGTCTCGTTCGTTGTGTTGAGTGCCTCCCTCGATGGACCCAACAATGGGAACAAGAGTGCTCAAGTTTATCCCGAACACCCCAGCACTCGTGGCTTGGGGGTTGAAGCCAACGACTTGCCATCTCTCAGATTTTATAAACGGCCGCACAGAAGGTAATATTTTAAATTAAACAAGCGTTGCTTAACGCGCACATGAACAAAGTTTCGGCGCGTAGGATAATTACACAGCAAATTCATTCAAAGATTACATTTCGGGGGCACTCATCCGCAATATTGCGGGCTCCCTTCAGGACAGTTTTATAATACATCTCGGGCATGCGATACTCCTTGCCCGGCGGCGGGGGGTCCGTGAGAAGCTTCTCCGCATCCAACTTGCCCCATTGCACCTTTGTGCGGGCAAGAGCTCGGCGAGCGCCTTCAATACAGGCGGAGCGCTTGATGACATCCACCCAGGGGCATGCATCCATCAGCCGCCACACGAGGGCAAAGTAGCTCCCAGGCATGGCCTGTCCAGGCCACAGCTGGACTATAAGGCCCTTCATGGCCTCCTCAGCTACCTTGTGGAGTTCGACCAGCTGCTTCAGCTGGTCGCTTGGGGGCACCGAGTGTCCGACCTCAGCATACTGAGACCAGAAGACTTTTTCCGTCGAGCTCCCCTCCTCGCCACGATAGAATGCGGCGGCATCGGACGCACTACGTGGCAGATCTGCAAACACCCCTGGAGAGCTCTGAATGCGGGTAAGTGTCAGGTATTTTACATTAACATGCTTGCTTTGCATGAAAAATGCCTTACCCGCCGCTATTTTCTTTATATCTTCAACCTCCTGAAGGGCCTTATGGGCCTCGGCCTTGGCAGACTTGGCACTTTCGAGAGCCAAGGCAAGCTCGGACTCTCGAGTCTTGGAGTCACGCTCCAAGATCTCATGCTTTTCCATGAGAGCCTGGAGCTCTTGCCGAACTTCCGCCACCCGTGCCTCCTGCTTTTCTCGCTCTGCCCGTTCCGTGGCCGCACTGTGTTCGGCCGCGGACACAACATCCTTTAGGGCGGCCACCTCGTTAGTGGCCCCTGCGATACACATATTATCCTGGTTAATTTAAGTGCAACCAAAATCCTTTTTTGTAAGGTAACTATTCAAAGTGGTGTTACTCACCTTCTTTGTCCTCGAGCTGCTTCTTCGCATGGCTGAGCTCTCTCTCGGACCGCTCGAGATCCTGCTTCAGCACATCGACCTCCGCCGTTAATGCGGCAGAGGCCAGCAGCGCAGCCTGCAAACCCATATTGACATATTTTTAGCAACCCTGCGCATATCTTGTTAGATCCTCAGTCCGGCTCTTCTTTCCGAACACCGAACTGAGCATCAGGGGCTACTATCTATGCGGTATTACATTACATAATTTTAACTTCTTACCTCAAAGCCTGTTAAAAGGCTGCTGCAGGCTTCGGTTAGCCCGCTTTTGGCGAGCTGAACCTTTTGAATCACCGCACTCATGATAGTGCGGTGTTCTTCCTCGATGGAAGCGCCTTTAAGCGCCTCCAACAAGTTATCCGGTGCCTCCGGCTGGACGGAGGCCACCGGTGTCATGGTCTTGCCCTTCTTTCGAAGGGGCCGCTTGCCGGACTCTGGAACCACTGCGGGTTCCGATGTAGAGCCCAGCGCAAAGTCCGGGAGGTTGCCTGATGGTGACTCCGGAGCCTCCTCCTAATGGGTCCCTCTGTGGGATCCCACCTCGGCGTCCTCGTCGGCGCATGGGGTGGAGGCGGTCGGAAGTGAATTCACATCCGACGAGGCCAACGACCCGCTCGATGAGTTGGGGAGATCGTCATCGGCCGGACTGCGGACAGAATGCGGCGTTAGAAGGACACTACGTGACATAAAAGATATGCGTATAAAGGATCCGGGTACTTACGATCTCGCCGGACGCCTGGCCCTTGGAGGCCACTCATCCTCGCCAACGTTGGTGTTGGCGAAACTGTCCGGGGGGATAGCTCTCCCCCTCTTGGACCCTTCGGCCTCCCCTATTGGGGGAGCCTTCCTCTTCTTCTCTCCCCCCTCCGGGAGAGAGTACTCCTCCTCCTCCTCGTCTTCGGGGGAGGAGTCCACGTCATCGTCAGACGCCTGATTACGGGAACTCTTTCGAGTCCCCGCGGACACCTTCTTGGCCTTCTTCTCCGGCACCACGTGCGGTGCCGGAACCAGCAGCCCTGCTAGGCGGGCGTTAACTGGATCTTCTGGCATGGGAGCCGGGCTGATAAGCTGCCTGGCCTTCTCCATCCATTCCTGTCAAAGGAAAGGAAAGGATGAAACCCTCTTATAAATGACATGATTACTATAAAGTGTCCCGTAATGGGGTTGAATCACTTACCTCGTCAGTTGGATACTGCGAGCTGAATCCGCGATCTTCCGTCGCGGATGCGGGGGCTTCGGCGCCCTTGAACAGCACTCTCCAGGCGCCTTCGTATGTTGTATCGAAGAGCCCGCTCAGCGCCCGGTGATGTTCCGGATTGAACTCCCACAGATCGAATGCCCGTTCTTGGCATGGGAGAATCCGGCGGATGAGCATGACTAGGACCACATCGACGAGCCTGAGATTATTGCTCACCAGCTTCTGGATACAGGTTCGGAGTCCAGTCACCTCCTTCGGATCACCCCACAGCAAGCCCTTCTCTTTCCAGGAGGTGAGCTGCGTGGGGACGCCAGATCTAAACTCGGGGTCCGCCGCCCATGTGGGCTTGCGCGGCTCGGTGATGTAGAACCACCCCGATTGCCATCCCTTGACGGAGTCCACAAAGGCCGCTTCGAGCCAAAGGACGTTGGGTAATTTACCCAACATGGCGCCTCCGCATTCCGCTTGCGTGCCCTTCACAACCTTTGGCTTGACGTTGAAGGTCTTGAGCCACAGGCCGAAGTGGGGCCGGATGCAGAGGAAGGCCTCACACACGACGATGAACGCCGAGATGTTGAGGATGAAGTTCGGCGCCAGATCGTGGAAATCCAGGCCATAATAGAACATGAGCCCCCAGACGAATGGATGGAGCGGAAAGCCCAGTCCGCGAAGGAAGTGGGGAAGGAAAACGACCCTCTCGTGAGGCCCAGGGGTAGGGACGAGCTGCCCCTCGTCGGGCAGCCGATGCGCGATATCGCCGGAGAGGTATCCGGCGTTGCGCAGCTTGGTGATGTGCTCCTCCTTAACGGTGGAGGCCAACCAGTTGCCTCCCCCTCCGGACATATTCGGAGGAGGTCGAGGAGAGATGCGCGAGCTTGGGCGTTGGAGCTTGAGTGCGTGGAGATGTGTAAGCAAAGGAGGAAGAACGCGTAGGTGAGAAGGTAAATCCTTATCCCTTATATGTAGGCGGACGAAACTGTACGTCCCCCACCGGCCTGGTAAAACTCGCTTATCTCCCAAGCGCCACCATCAATGGCGCGGTTGGGTTACCCACGTCCGTATTGATGAGAATCCCGGAATAAGGGGAACACGATCTCTGCTTCGACAGGACGTGCCAAGGAAACCGCCTCGCTAAACGTGCTGAGGTGGTATAGTAAAAAACGATTCAAACAAAGGCTTGGTGGCGGTGTGATGTCACGCTGCATAATACGTCAGCAGATTGAACTAAATGTACATTTTATTCTCTCTACGGTGGAATGTGGAATTTATTTTGCAGAGCCGGACACTATCCTGGTGTTCATGATCTTCTCTGGATTATTCAAGGGAGGAACCCGCCTTGCAATGCCGAACATTATGCGCGTCGGACTTAGTCATTGAAGCCTGGTTCAGGGGCTACTGAGGGAGTCCTGGACTAGGGGGTGTCCGGAAAGCCGGACTATCATCGTCCGCCGGACTCCAAGACTACGAAGATACAAGATTGAAGACTTCGTCCCGTGTCCGGATGGGACTTTCCTTGGCGTGGAAGGCAAGCTTGGCAATACGGATATGTAGATCTCCTACCATTGTAACCGACTCTGTGTAACCCTAGCCTCCTCCGGTGTCTATATAAACCGGAGGGCTTTAGTCCGTAGGACAACATACATTACAACAATCATACCATAGGCTAGCTTCTAGGGTTTAGCCTCCTTGATCTCGTGGTAGATCCACTCTTGTACTACCCATATCATCAATATTAATCAAGCAGGACGTAGGGTTTTACCTCCATCAAGAGGGCCCGAACCTGGGTAAAAACATCGTGTCCCTCGTCTCCTGTTACCATCCGCCTAGACGCACAGTTCGGGACCCCCTACCCGAGATCCGCCGGTTTTGACACCGACACCAATCTTGGGAAAGAATGAAATTGATGCTTTGCAATTGCCCTACTCATGGTTTGAATTTATGGATGATCATACAAAAATTTTATGCCGGTTTGAACTTTGCTTCTAGAAATCTCTTAGATTTGGCCGCGGGAGGCACGCTTATGGAAATCACGTTAGGAGATGCTACAAAATTTCTTGATAATATTATGGCTAATTATTCTGAATGGCACACCGAAAGATCTTCTAGTAAAAAAGTGCATGCTATAGAAGAAATTAATGTTTTGATTGGAAAGATGGATGTACTTATGAAATTGTTTGCTACTAAAAATACTCCTCTTGATCCCAATGATATGCCTTTGTCTTCCTTGATTGAAAATAATAATGAATCTATGGATGTGAATTTTGTTGGAAGGAATAGTTTTGGAAACAATGCTTATAGAGGAAACTTCAATGCTAGACCGTTCCCTAGTAATTCCTCTAATAATTATGGAAATACCTACAATAATTCTTATGGTAATTTTAATAAGATGCCCTCTGATTTTGAGAATAGTGTGAAATAATTTATGATTTCTCAAAAGAATTTCAATGCTTTGCTTGAAGAAAAATTGCTCAAAGTTGATGATTTGGCTAGGAATGTTGATAGACTTTTGCTTGATGTTGATTCTCTTAAACTTAGATCTTCTCCTCCTAAGCATGATATCAATGAGTCTCTCAAAGAAATTAGAATTTCCATTAACGAGTGCAAGGAAAGAACCGCTAGATTGCGCGCTAAAAAAGATAGCTTTATAAAAGCGTGTTCTTCTAGTTTCCATGAAAATAATGATGAGGATCTTAAAGTTATTGATGCGTCTCCTATTAGATCTATGTTTTGCAATATGAATTTTGATAATTATGGGACTGATGATGAATCAACTTTGCCTAGAAGGCATCCCAAGAATTCAGAGTTTTTAGATCTTGATGCTAAATTTGGTAAAAGTGGGATTGGAGAAGCCACAACTTCAAATAACATTGAACCCACTATCTCGGATTTCAAGGAATTTGATTATGATAATTTTTCTTTGGAAGGTTGTATTTCCTTGTTGCAATCCGTTGTTAATTCTCCTCATGCTTATAGTCAAAATAAAGCTTTTACCAAACATATTGTTGATGCCTTGATGCAATCTTATGATGAAAAACTTAATTTGGAAGTTTCTATACCTAGAAAACTTAATGATGAGTGGGAACCTACTATAAAGATTAGAATTAAAGATCATGAGTGTTTTGCTTTGTGTGATTTGGGTGCTAGTGTTTCCACGATTCCAAAAACTTTATGTGATATTCTAGGTTTCCATGATCTTGATGATTGCTCTTTAAATTTGCACCTTGCAGATTCCACCATTAAAAAGCCAATGGGAAGGATCAATGATTTTATTATTGTTGAAAATAGAAATTTGGTGCCCTTAGATTTTATCGTTCTTGATATAGATTGCAATCTTTCTTGCCCTATTATTCTTGGTAGACCTTTCCTTAGAACGACTGGTGCGATTATTGATATGAAGGATGGGAATATTAGATTCCAATTTCCATTAAAGAAAGGCATGGAGCACTTTCCAAGAAAGAAAGTCAAATTACCTTATGAATCTATCATGCGGGATACTTATGAATTTAGTGCCAAAGATGGCACCCGTTAGATCTATCTTTGCTTTTATGCCTAGCTAGGGGCGTTAAATGATAGCGCTAGTTGGGAGGCAACCCAATTTTCTTTATGTTTTTTTATTTTTGCTCCTGTTTAATAATAAATCTTGCATCTACCTTCTGTTTAGATGTGTTTTTATCTTTTAATTAGTGTTTGTGCCAAGTAGAACCTATAGGATAACCTATGATGATAGTTGATTTGATTCTGCTGAAAAAACAGAAACTTTGCACGCACGAATATAATTTTGTTAAATCACAGGAAAATGCTTTTGCGTTGATTCGTTTTTCTGCTGATCAATAAACAAATTGTCCAGGACTTCCTATTTGTGTAGGATTTTTAGAGTTCCAGAAGTTTGCGTTAGTTACAGATTGCTACAGACTGTTCTGTTTTTGACAGATTCTGTTTTTCGTGTGTTGTTTGCTTATTTCAATGCATCTATGGCTAGTAAATTAGTTTATAAACCATAAGGAAGTTGGAATACAGTAGGTTTAACACCAAAATAAATAAAGAATAAGTTCATTACAGTACCTTATGTGGTGGCTTTGTTTTCTTTCATTAATGGAGCTTATAAGATTTCCTATTGAGTTTTGTGTTGTGAAGTTTTCAAGTTTTGGGTAAAGCTTTTATGGACTATGGAATAAAGGGTGGCAAGAGCCTAAGATTGGGGATGACCAAGGCACCCCAAGATATTCAAGGATAGCCAAAAGCCTAAGCTTGGGGATACCCCGGGAAGGCATCCCCTCTTTCGTCTTCGTTCATTGGTAACTTTACTTGGAGCTATATTTTTAATCGCCACATGATATGTGTTTTGCTTGGAGCGTCGCGTATTATAGTAGTCTTTGCTTTTTAGTTTACCACAATCATCCTTGCTGTACACACCTTTTGGGAGAAGCTTGCTTGATAGTTTTGCTCTAGTGCTTCACTTATATCTTTTAGAGCACGGTGGTGTCTTAATTTTGAAGAAATTACTAGTCTCTCATGCTTCACTTATATCTTTTTGAGAGTCTTTTAGAATAGCATGGTATTTTCTATGGTTTTAAAGTTGGTCCTAGAATGGTGAGCATCCAAGTTGGGTATAATTAAAACTATCATAGAAAGTGAATTGGATGCTATGATCCATTTGATGCTTGATAATTGTTTTGAGACATGGAGGTAGTGATATTAAAGTCATGCTAGTTGGGTGATTATGGATTTAAAGAATGGTTGTGTTAAAGCTTGTGATTCCCGTAGCATGCACGTATGGTGAACCGCTTTGTGATGAAGTTGGAACACAATTTTATTTATTGATTGTCTTCCTTATGAGTGGCGGTCGGGGACGAGCGATGGTCTTTTCCTACCAATCTATCCCCCTAGGAGCATGCACGTAGTGCTTTGGTTTTTGATGACTTCTAGATTTTTGCAACAAGTACATGCATTCTTTTGACTAATGTTGAGTCCATGGATTATACGCACCCTTTCACCCTTCCATGATTGCTAGCCTTTCTTGTGTCGCGCAACTCTCGCCGGTACCATACGCCCACCATTTAACTTCCTCAAAACAGCCACCATACCTACCTATTATGGCATTCCCATAGCCATTCCGAGATATATTGCCATGCAACTTTCCACCGTTCCGTTCATATGACACGCATTACTTTTGTCATATTGCTTTTTGTATGATCATGTAGTTGACATCGTATTTGTGGCTAGGCCACCTTCATAATTTTCATACATGTCGCTCTTGATTCATTGCATATCCCGGTACACCGCCGGAGGCATTCATATAGAGTCATATCTTGTTCTAGCTTTGAGTTGTCATTCTTGTGTTCTAAATCCATAAAAGTGTGATGATCTTCATTATTAGAGCATTGTCCCAGTGAGGAAAGGATGATGAAGACTATGATTCCCCCACAAATCGGGATGAGACTTCGGACTTTACAAAAAGAAAAGAAAAAAAGAAGAGAAAAGAAAAAAGAGTAAGGCCAAAAAGAAAAAAAAGAAAGGCCAAAGAAAAAAAAGAAAAAAATGAGAGAAAAAGAGAGAAGGGACAATGCTACTATCTCTTTTTTCACACTTGTGCTTCAAAATAGCACCATGATCTTCATGGTAGAGAGTCTCATATGTTGTCACTTTCATATACTAGTGAGAATTTTTCATTATAGAACTTGGCTTGTATATTCCAATGATGGGCTTCCTCAAAGTGCCCTAGGTCTTCATGAGCAAGCAAGTTGGATGCACACCCAATTAGTTTCTTTTGTTGAGCTTCCATATATTTATAGCTTAGTGCATCCGTTGCATGGCAATCCCTACTCACTCACATTGATATCTATTGATGGGCATCTCCATAGCCCATTGATACGCCTAGTTGATGTGAGACTATCTTCTCCTTTTTGTCTTCTCCACAACCACCATTCTATTCCACATATAGTGCTATGTCCATGGCTCACGCTCGTGTATTGCGTGAAAGTTGAAAAAGTTTGAGATTATTAAAGTATGAAACAATTGCTTCGCTTGTCATCGGGGTTGTGCATGATTAAATACTTTGTGTGATGAAGATAGAGCAATAGCCAGACTATATGATTTTGTAGGGATAACTTTCTTTGGCCATGTTATTTTGAGAAGACATGATTACTTTGATTAGTATGCTTGAAGTTTCACCATTTTCATGTTAATATGAACTTTTATTTTGTATCATTTGGATCTGAACATTCATGCCACAATAAAGAAAATTTCATTGATAACTATGCTAGGTAGCATTCCACATCAAAAATTCTCTTTTTATCATTTACCTACTCGAGGACGAGCAGGAATTAAGCTTGGGGATGCTTGATACATCTCCAACGTATCTATAATTTTTGATTGTTCCATGCTATTATATTACCCCTTTTGGATGTTTATGGGCTTTATTTTACACATTTATACCATTTTTGGGACTAACCTACTAACCAGAGGCCCAGCCCATATTGCTGTGTATTTCAAACGGAGTCCAAACGGAATGAAACCTTCGGGAGCGTGATTTTTGGAACAAACGTGATCCAGAGGACTTGGAGTGCAAGTAAGGAAGCATCCGAGGCTCCCACAAGATAGGAGGGCACCCCCCCTATAGGGCGCGCCCCCTGTCTCGTGGGCCCCTCGGGCGACCACCGACGTACTTCTTCCTCCTATATAAGCCTACGTACCCCGAAAACATCCAGGGAGCAGACGAAACACAATTTCCACCACCGTAACCTTCTGTATCCGCGAAATCTCATCTTGGAGCCTTCGCCGGCACTCTGCCAGAGGGGGAATCGACAACGAAGGGCTTCTACATCAACATCCTTGCCCCTCCGATGATTGTGAGTAGTTTACCACAGACCTACGGGTCCATAGTTATTAGCTAGATGGCTTCTTCTCTCTTTTTGGATCTCAATACAATGTTCTCCCCCTCTATTGTGGAGATCTATTCGATGTAAACTCTTTTTGCGGTCTGTTTGTCGAGATCCGATGAATTGTGGGTTTATGATCAAGTTTATATATGAATAATATTTGAATCTTCTCTGAATTATTTTCTGTGTGATTGAGTTATCTTTGCAAGTCTCTTCAAATTATCAGTTAGGTTTGGCCTACTAGATTGATATTTCTTGCCGTGGGAGAAGTGCTTAGCTTTGGGTTCAATCTTGCAGTGTCCTTACCCAGTGACAGAAAGGGTTGCAAGGCACGTATTGTATTGTTGCCATCGAGGATAACAAGATGGGGTTTATATCATATTGCTCGAGTTTATCCCTCTACACCATGTCATCTTCCTTAATGCGTTACTCTGTTCTTATGAACTTAATACTCTAGATGCAGGCAGGAGTCGGTCGATGTGTGGAGTAATAGTAGTAGATGCAGGCAGGAGTCGGTCTACTTGTTGCAGACGTGATGCCTATATACATGATCATGCCTCGATAATCTCATAATTATTCGCTTTTCTATCAGTTGCTCGAAAGTAATTTGTTCACCCACCGTAATACTTATGCTATCTTGAGAGAAGCCACTAGTGAAACCTATGGCCCCCAGGTCTATCTCATATCGTATTTGCTTCCAATCTACTTTTATTTGCATCTTTACTTTTTGCATCTATATTATAATATACCAAAAATATATTTATCTTATCTTACTATCTTTATTAGATCTCACTTTTGCAAGTGGCCGTGAAGGGATTGACAACCCCTTTATTGCGTTGGTTGCGAGTTCTCAGTTTGTTTGTGTAGGTGCGTGGGACTTTTGAGGAGCCTCCTACTGGATTGATACCTTGGTTCTCAAAAACTGAGGGAAATACTTACGCTACTATTGCTGCATCACCCTCTCCTATTCGAGGAAAACCGACGCAAGCTCAAGACGTAGCATCTTGGTAGGCGCTCCGGCATGGTGGAGGATGGTGGCGATTGATGGGGTGGAGGACGTCGACAATGGATGGGGTGGCGGATGGAGGAGGCTGGTGTGGGGTTGGTGTTCTAGCGCGGACGGTGTATGAATGGGAAAATGGAGGGAGAGGTACGGGAAACCATGTTTTTGGGACACGCCTGTCTGAAATATGGGAAAGTTACAAACTTAGCCCCCGTTTAAAATTTGGACATCTTGTCTGTTGGGGATAGGACGGTAATCTCGCATCTCCGCATTATTTGCCCAGAGCGATTTTGGGCGAGGAGAGGGTGTTTTGGCGCCCACGGTTGGTGCCCACGGTGTATGAACAGGGCTGACAGGTAGGGTGGTTGTGTCACATCTGAGTGAAGTTACGAACCTGCCCCTATTGATAATATTTGCCGACATCAATTTCGGCCGAGTCGAGTTTGTTTTGCCGCCCATCATGTATGAATGGGCAAATGGAGGGAGAGACAGACGTCTTTCGGACAAGCTTGAATCAAATGTGTTTTGCCGCCCATGTTTGGCGCCCACCGTGTTGGAATGGGCTCAGAGGCGGTCGTGTCATGTCTAGTTGAAGTTACTAACCTACTCCTATTGATAGAAGTGGAAATCGGGCCGATGGATTTTCCGTGTAAGGGGTAGACAGTAATTTCCATCTCCCAAACACTGGCTTCGGGCAGCCGACGTGGGAGTAGACATTTTGCCGCTTCTTTCGAATTTTGGGACAATAAGCATCCACGTTTACCCTGACAACTAAATTCGAATCCATTTTGTATTCCTATACGAAGACTTATAAATCATTCAATGCATTTTTATATATCTTCAAATGCATGAGCAAGATGTATTCCAATGTCATATATGAATATGATTTACAAATGCCGATACTAGAATTCATAAGCTAGAATCCAGTTTAAGGTGAATTCGAATATTTGAAACCACTTTATGTCCAACTCAAGTGTCACACGCAGCATAATGTGTACTCCCATTAAGATATGTACACAAGCGATGTCTCAAGATTCAAAATACCAAGTCAATCAACCAATAATGTTCAAAACTAACAAACATATAAACACTTATAGAGTATATGGATCAATAATATCAACTAACATACATAAGCTAGGCCGCTGTACTTTTTTTTGCTAGAAGAGCATCCTTTTTTAGCGAAGCTAGTACAACATATTGGCCCTTTCAAATGTGTGCCACTTAAGGACCATTTATACTACTATTATTGTTGAATGCACATTCAGCCCGATTGGCATATTTGTAGGTTTGGCACAACAATCAAAATGAAATGTCTCAGAGTCTCATCAATTTATAGAGACCTGTGCTCAAAAAAATTACAACCCAAAAAAACAGAAAACAATTATTGCATGATTTCTAAAACAAATGGTTTGATCGATTACATGAACAAACAACACAAAGGTTATTCAACGCCGAAAAGAACATTTCACCTATGATTTACCAAGTGGGAATTTAATTTTCTTTTTTTTCCTTCAGGACCTTAACAATGCGGTCAGTCTCAGCTTGCTTCATTTTAAAATCCACCAAATATTTAATGGTTGTCTTGAGTACTGCTTGTGATTGTGTTGTTTGCTTCCTCAACATGTCAACTTCATCTCTAAGTGCAGAAGAAGAATCTCTTTCTACCAATAGTTTAGCCTCTAGAGCATCAGCAGTTGGCAATTCATGATGCACGATCGGGCCGGTGCCACTAATGTGGGATGATACAACATCCATGGGGACCTCACTCTTTGATCTTGGGCTAACCTATTTTGCCATTCCAATTGGATTCTGGAAAGTTGAAGTTAACAAAACAACTCAACTAGGAGTTATAACAGTAAACCAGTTAAACAAACAAGGAATTAAAGAGTTTCAATTGGATGCTAAAAAGTAGTTATTAACATCATTGTAACCAGTTGCAGCAGCAAATTAGTTAAACAAACAAGTTTTGCAAAAGGTACCTGTTGTGGCATTGGAGTTTCTCTTGGATCCTGAAAAGTTGTGTAGCCAGCAACATGATTAGAGCAACCGGTTGGAGCAGCAAAGCAGTTAAACAAACAAGTTATGCAAAACGAACATGTTGTGGCATTGGAGTTTCTCTTGGATCCTGAAAAGTTGAGTAGTCCGTAACTTGAGTAGAGTAACAAGTTATAGCAGCAAACATGTTACACAAATATATTTTTGAAAATATACCTGCTGTGCAATTGGACTTCCAATAGGATCCTGAAAACTTGAAGTTGGTAAGATGATTACAGCAACAAGTTACAACAGCAAACTAGGTAAACAAGGAAGTTTCTGAAAACATACCTGTTGTGCCAATAGAGTTTCAGTTGGATCCTGCAAACTTGAATGTTAGCAATCATAAATAAAGTGTTGCAAGAGCCATAAGAAACTAACATCAAACTAGTAAAACTAACCAGTTTTGGCAACGTATTTAATTACACATGAACTAGTAAAACTAACAAGTTCTTGGCAACGTATTAAAGTAACGAGTCGGTACCGTTTACTAGCAACACAGACATCTGTAAATTTCTTTGATGTAAGCAAAATCATTCCAACACACACACACACACACACACACACACACACACACACACCCACACACACATAACGCAAGTTAAAAAGACGGTGTCCCTCATATAAACCTGACAGTTGTCTATCTATGAACATGCAAACATTACTAGTGCTACAAGTGATAGCAACAAACCATTTAAACAAATAGGGTATCAGAACATAAATTACACGTGAATTATGCTGCACCCTAGAAGTACATATGACCAGCTATCTATGTGCTTAAGTAGCTATTTAAGTTCAAGAAAACAGGTAATTCTTAACAGTAAGTATCAAACACATAGATAGGCGCAGTCTATAATAGGATTAATAGGCTATGACATTATGTAATCAGTAGCAAACTAAATTAAGCCAAGCAATATAATTGAACAATTTTGCAATAAGTGGCTAACTAAAATTCCGAAAAGCAGGTAACTGAACTTACACTAGCTCTTTGTATAGGCACACTGCAACTTCTTTTTTGCTTCCAAGGTTCTACGAAGGAGTCCATTGCATCAATTGCTTGGATACGCAGTCCCAATACTTCTTTCTTCCCACACTACATTGGTAAGTCAAATGGTTAATCTAATAAGATGGTGCGTCCTTGATTTGTTATATGAGGACGGGTTGTCAGACTAGTTGTAGCCACACACATCACACTGGCTTTTACCGTATATTTCATGCGATTACATTTGGCATATCGAGATCTAAGAAATATACAATAGGATGAAAAGACTGGCATACTTCACATTATTGGCGAACTCAGTTCATAGAAACAAGAAATTCAACCATTCTGTGGGTAAATCAAAAGCGCCACTAGAATATTTTTCACTACCCCAATCATAGACGCAAAAAGGGGCGAGCCACCGTAGGGGCTGGTATTAGCGGCCACCTCGGGTGGCTGGAAAGAATGCACCTAGTTTGAGTCATCCAGGTTGGCCCAGGCTAGTTTTGTTCGTCCCAACGCATGAGCAGGCAATGTAAAAACGGAAGAGAAACGTTTCAATTTGGATGGACCAATAATGTAAGTGCAAGGCAGGCCCTATAGCAGGCTCGTGGCCCAAACGAGCGCCTCCTATATCGATCGACAACAGGAAAAATCCCAATTCATTCAGTCCACCCTCGAGTCTGGTTCGCTCCTAACCTAGCCGCCACTGGACAGACCGACACAGCACTTCCTCGCGCCCTCACTGAACGCCGGTCGCCGGGCTTCAAGTGAATGGAAGGACAAGAAGATGAAGATCCAACCCTGGGTGTAGCCTGCGTGGGAGGCAGCGGTGGCAGCACGGGCATGGCATCGAGCTTGCGCAAATGGAGAGTCGCAGCTTGCAAGAGCAGCATGCGCAACAAGCAGGTACATCACATCCCTGATTATATCTAATTCAACTGGTTAATTTCTGGCCAATAGTTAAACCTGACGGTGTTGTAAAACTGCTTGTATGTAGGGAATCTATGAGAAAATGAAACCAATTTTTGCTTATTTTATAACCCCCCCCCCCCAATCAATACTGAACTGACTGAACCTGATGTATCTAATCAACTTTCTGGTGCAAACATACAAGCTCGTGTTGTTCTTGAGCCTGAAGTGTTTAATAAACACACTGCTAATGAAGGATTTGATGATATTACATGATCCTAGTGATGAACATATAGTGTCTAATGAGGGATCTAATGCAAGCATTTTGCAAGTTCCCATTGAAGGATTTAGTGTCTAATGATGATCTGCTATGTTAACAGAGACACAGAGATTTGCAAGCATTGATGACAAGCAAATTATAGTACATTTTCATGGCTTCAGGAAATGTCGAGGCCATCTACCAGAAAGTCCCCGTATCATGACAATGTAGCATAAATACTTTTTTAATCTATTGTTTGAAACTATTAGCATACTTGTGTGGGGTAGATATACTGATATGCAGTTTGTGCCCTGGTTATAGGTGCAATTACACTTTGATATTTTCAGCCAGAGAACGAATAGTTCAAGCAGGTATAGACCATGTTAGCAGTCCTTGTACAACATGCTGCATTTTGTGTTTTTTGGTGCTTACATCATTTAGTGTTTTATAATCTGGAACTACTTTCGATCATAAGTTGGTTTTCAAAGTGCATGTAGCTTCACATTTCTCAAGTTATGTTGATTTCTGAAGCGCAAGTGCCTTCGTATTTTTTAAGTTAAATTGTTGCCCCTGGTAACTTGAATTCGTGGATCCGCCACTGCACACAAATCATACACGCAGGCCAGTATGAATTAAATGAAATACAGGGACTTACGCTAGCTCGTTGTACAGGCTCACTGCTGCTCTGCTTGCACTTGGGATGTTCCATGTAGAAGTCCATGTTACCACTTGCTTGGATGTGCAGGCCTTGTGCTCCTTGCATCCCCCTCTGCATTTTTGACATGGCGAATGGTTGATCAAATAAAAGGAATCGACCTTGCTGTTGTACCGGAGGATGGGTACTTACAAGGTTATAGGTGTGCAGGATGTGTACCAAACCCCGTAGCGCCGTCATGCTTTGCTAAAAAATGGTTTTGCTTGTTTCAGATGATATCTCCAGAAGAAATAAGAGTTAAAGTCAGAGTTGCATAGGTGTGTAAGCTAAGAGAGCAGTGAAAGGATATCCAAACATCATCAGAACAGTGCACAAGGGAGTGATATTTGGATACCTAGTTCGGGTCGGCGTTTGGGCATGTTCGCCTAGCTAGAGTGCGGGTCACTTCAGAGCCGTTCAGGGTGATGCGTTGGCGTTGGCTGGCCACGCACGGATGCAGATCTTGAGTGGTAGCGGAGCACTACAATGTGGTGGACGAGACCGTTGGTGAAGCCCAATGGCCTCGGGGGGCGGAGGTGAAATGATGTGCTCGATGAAGTAGCCCCGGTGTGGTGGGAGATGGCGTCGGTGAAGCGCACCCGATGCGATGCAAGTCGGTGTCTGTGAGGCACATCGGTTGTGGCAGTCGACATTGTCGGTGGACCACCCGGTGTAGTGGACGAGGGCGTAGATGAGGTAGCTCCGGTGCGGTGGTGAAGCGCGACCGTCATCTTTGTCGTCGTCGTTCTTCACGGAGGTGGGTAAAGAGACGGGACGAGGGGCAATTGGAACTTTGCTTGGGTTGGCGGCAAATTAGGGATTTGAGCGCTCTGGACGCGGAAGGGGATGGTGGAGAAGGGAGATTTTGCAGGCTTGGAATTGGGACCACTAGATATTTCAATTCGAAATGTGGAAGCCCGAACTTACTTTGTCATCGTTCTTTTTTTTTTGGGGGGGGGGGGGGAGGGGGAGGGAGGGGGTGGGTGGCTGGGTGCTAGTGTTTGTACGACACATGCGACCACCACGACACAACCCTAGTCTGCCTGATGCGCCTACATTTGAGAATGCAAACGAATCTTCTTCCATTTTCGAATAAATCTGTATGTATTACCATTCCCGTGTTTTCCTTGCAAATAATTAGTCATTCGAAATGAGATACTATAAATTAATTAATGAGGATTTATTTGAATTAGGGTGTGTGTCACATAGTGATCTCTAATTCTAACGTGGATTTCACATTTCACAGTATCCACGCTACTTTTTTATTAGAAATTCATATGTATATGACGAACACCATGGTAGTGAGAAAACTTTGGATGGATTCAAACATATGACCTACAAAATAGCACAACAATTGAGTCAATGTCAACTTTTCCAAACCTTGTATGGTACGAATTCGAAGTAATTATGGAAGCCATATGCATGGTCCTCAGTTCAAATCTTACAATGTACACTAAACTGAAACATCGATATTAAATCTCGTACTATCTATATTCGAATGTTGTTTTTAGCCCCACCCCCCTCGGCACACATGCTACATATTTCCTGTATCGATCAATGTTCCTCTCCTAACCACCTTAGGAAGCTATCTGTTTCTGACACACATTCATTCTTTCTCTCCATGTTTCGATCTCTAACTCTCTCAACTACACAACCTCCTTTTTCCACTATGTTACCAAATGTATCTAGCTCACACACCCGCCATTGCACCCCATGCCGAGCTCTCTCCTCTCCCTCCTACCCTCTCTCGCTAGATACATGCATTGCCTATGTAGACGCCCCCTCTCGTGCGCACGCACGCACGTTGTCTATCTAGGTCACCCTCTCGAGACTGTCTCACTCTTTCTTCCACACAGCGGGCCACACTCGCTCATTCTCGCTCTCTTTATCTAAGTCTCGATTAACCTTGCTTTCTTCCACACAGAAATGATATACCTTCCTGTTCGGGCCTCGATCGACACCTCTATACTCTCTCATGCAGATTGTCTATCTAGGTCAGTCCATCCAAGCCGCTCCCACTCTTTCGACCTCATGGCGGGCCACGCTAGCTCAATCTCTCTCTCTCTCTCTCTCTCTCTTTGTATGTCTCGATTGACCTCGCTCTTTCTCGGACACAAACGATATATCTCCATGTTTGAGCCCAATTCGACATATTGATATTGTACACTATCTCATGCACATTGCCTATCTAGGTCACTCTCTCCAACCCGTCTCACTCTTTCGATCGCACAACGACCCACACTCGCTCAATCTCTCTCCCTTTATATATGTAACCGATTGACCTTGCTTCCTCCCGCACACAATATGTATCTCTCAAGATCTATCTTAGAGCCGTCACCCTTCCCAAAAGCTCAATCGAACAATATATCTCCAGAGCATATATATATATCTTTTCAACGAATGTCGGACCACACTCACTTTGTCTCTCTATCTATCCGTGTCTCGGTTGACCTTGCTTTCTCACGCCGTATCTTCCACACATCGAAGCTACCTCTCCACCCCTCGCAGAGTCGGAGCTATTTACATTACAAGGGGGACTCCAACCTTGGATTAGTTTGGCAAGGCATTTATTCCGGTGGGATTAGATTATATTTTCGTAGCATTCGGCCCACTACTACTCCAAACACCGTTGCAACCCCCGCACCTCCCCAATTGATTTCTCTGCCTTGGTCATCACTCTCTCGCACATCCTTTCTCACCTTCAATGTCACACCATGGTATTTTTGCAAAAAACTCTGTTGTTCTCTTTAATTATTACAAATAATCTACAAAACTACACACCGATAGTCCACCTATAATGGAACAAATTTTGACCCACAAATTAAAGTGCTACAAATTACACACCGAGGGGCCCACCTGTCATGGAACAAATATGGACCCATATATAAATTAAAAATTAAAAAGAATGAGGATCGAACATGCGACCAGGACCTTCAAGCTGCACATCAATAGGCAACATAGTACAACAATGTTTGTTGTACCCCCCTTTGTTGATATAATGTTTTTATATTGCCACAGCCTATTTAATGGATAACATGTTTTAATATTATTTTTAGTACATTAGTGGGACCGGCTTGTTAGCACGTACTATTCGCCTTCACTTACTGGTGGGTTCCATGTCTGCTCTCGCTCTCTTCCTCTTCTACGTTTAGACGCATGGGCAAACACAAAGAACTCACGGGCGACGCTGCCATTGAACATATCTAGACGCGTTCACAAGTTACGACACTAGTTTCATGTACTAGTAGTACTAGTCAATGTGTACGTGCAATGCATGTTAATTTGGAAGTATATTAAGTGCATGCGGATTAAGTAGGATATTATTTGCGTGTTATTATGTGATTAGCACTATTTTTGGCATGAAATTAACTTCACGCTAAACGTGCACTCGACATTGAAGCAGTCTAGGTCGTTGGATTGACATGATTTGATGGCCGAGATTAATTGGATCTGCCCCTTTGGCATAGGTGGTATAGATATAGATTATACATGTAACAAGTTTAGGAACAAAAGTGACCATGACGGAGAAGTTATCTAGTACTGTATATTTATCTACTACTCCGTAATAATTAAATGCATTGATAAATAGATGTATCGCCTAGTATTTGGAATTGACTTCCCTAAGAAAATATTTGGAATTGACGTGGTATTTAATATGAAATTTTTGCGATGAGAATGAATACATGTGGCTTGATGACGTTTTATATTTAACTTGATACGGCTCTAGCAAAACATTCTATCGATCAAACCATAGATTTCATTCAGTCTGACTCCAATTTTACATTCATACGACTATCTATCTAGAATAAACAGAAACAATAAACGTTCGGATTTTAAGCATGGCAATCCGGATGTTCTTCATTGCAAATTTGGATTATGCGGTGGCGGCGGGGGTGTCTTGTGGTGGGAAGAGGCTCCTCTACCGTGCTCTGTGTGTCATCGGGCCACTGACCGACGGCAATGGCGATGGCAACATCTTGTGCCGTTGTTGGCGTACTCCTGGATTTTGGCCCTAGCTTCAAGGAAGGCCAGGATGTTCTGGACTTCGGTCTCCAGGAGCGAGTCAACTGGTGTTGGTGCAAGGAAGTGGTCGATGGCGGCCATCCATGCCCCTGAGGGGGGCACTGGCACCCGCGCGGGGACATGCATTGGCAACGGCGCACCGGAGACATTCGTGTGCATGAGCACTGGCACGGGCGCGCGTGTCAGTGCACGTGTAGGTGCATGCGCTGGCAGGTGCATGGGTGCGTGAAAGTCGATAGGGACCTCGTGGAACCCCGTGGCATCAAGCTCGGCGATAATGTGTGGCTTCCAACCCATCAATGCCACGGGGATGGGCGTTGGTGCAGTCGGGGCGACGGGAGCGGGGACAAGCGCGGTGTTTTCCTACAAGGCCAGTTCAAGCTCGTCGCAAAGCGCGGTGTCTTCCTCAGGAAACTAGAAGGCTAAGGGCAAACCATCGTGATGCGGCATGGTGTACGGTTAGGTCAGGCTAGTTGGAGGTAGATGACAGGAGAATCGAAGAGGAAGAGAGAAGATTGTAGCGATAGCGAGTGGTGCGGGGGTGATTTTAAACTATGGCGCTAGCGCCATTAAAAGTGGGGGCAATTGAGATGAAGGTGGGCGGCGGAGCCTAGTCAAAGGGCTCACCTCCCAGTGAGCCTGCGTAGCGGCCTGCTCGCACGCCTCCCGGTCAGCCGGCGCAGCGGTCTGCCCGCACGCCTCCTGTCGACTCACACGCTTGATCGAAAGGCACCTGCAGATGAGACGCAGGACTCCTGGCGGCACGTAAACGCCCACGGTTTGAATAGTGAAAGCGTTCGCCTTAACGTGACAAGTCTTTGTTCCAAAATACCTTGGCTCTTCATTTGTGCAACTTCTCATAAGCAGCTTGTCTCAAATTGAATAGGAAAAATACGACAGCATATTTATGCCATATCACGAGACCATGCTCAGTTCCATGAATTTCCGGTCACTTGGATTTTCTGAAATTTAAAATCCAGGATTCGAAACAATATCATAACCTGCATCATGCAATAAATTTTCAAGCAATACATCTTTACAGTTGTAGATGTTAATATTTCTTAAGAAAGGAATTTGGTCAAACATTTTGCTCAGTTAGACTTCGGACAAGTTATATATGCAGACTAGAAAGGATAATCCCTCCGCACCAGTGCATTGCCTGATATATTAACTCAAGTACTAGGCACGAACAAACGGGGTTCAGTTCTGTGCTCATCCTGGTGTAGTACTCCTATAAGTACTAGGCAATGGAGTTGACAGGTGACCTTGGGTACCGGCGATCGAGGGAATTGAACTGTGCTTGGCACATTAGGTAATGTTGTCTAGTTACTAAAGCATCCCTCCATTGTTCATCGGTAGTCATTATGGATCGGGGACATGGGGGGAGTTTCCTAGGGCTGGAATTCTGGCCGCCAGATATTTTGACTCAAAACGCGGAGGCTCAACTGGTTGGGGTTGGCTAATGTGCGTACCATGCATGCCACCAGAAGGATATGAGCCTGGGTAGTTCTTTAAGAATCAACACAAGCCCGGGTCTGGCTGGTATGCCGTTGGGTGCTACTCCTACCATTTGAGAATACGAAAGGAATCTTTTAAATTGCCGAACGAATCTATATGTATTACAATGCCCGTATTTTCCTTGCAAATAGTAATCGCAACGTGGTAATTGATTTATGATGAGTTCTTGAATTAGAGTGAGTTTGTGATATAGTGATCTCAACATGGGTTACACATTTGATGGTATCCCTAGTATGTTTTTCATTGCAAATTCAAATTTAAAAGATGAACAGTATGGTGGTGAGAAAACTTTGTATGTATCAAGCATATGACGACACGCACACACACGAATACAACAACAATCCAGTAAGTATAGCGCATCTATTTTTCCAAACCATGCATGTATGACACGAATTCAAAAATACTCCCTCTGTTCCTAAATATTTGTCCTTTAGAGATTTCAACAAGTGACTGCATACGAAGAAAAAAATGAGTGAATCTACACTCTAAAATATGTCTATATACATTCGTATGTGGCTGTTCATTTGAAATATCTAAAAAGACTAATATTTTAGGAATGAAGGGAGTAAAATCTAAGACATGCATGGTCTTCAATTCAATATTTAAAATGAACAGGAAACTGAAACATGAATATTAAGTCTAGTACTACATACATGCAGATGTTGTGTTTAGGCGGAGCTATGCAGATTGTCGGGGGTTAATCCCTTGACCTTAGATAAAATTGTTAAGCTCTATTCAGGATTCTTCAGATTATATTTTTTGAACATTATATTTGTCCCCACCCTCCCAAACACCGATTGGTTGTGCACCCCCTCTCCCCGTGAGAATATCATGTGCCCCCACTCCTTAGCACTACTGCAGGATGCGTCTAACACGACACTACGATCAGAGACCCTTCGAAGAAACTGTGTGCAATGGAATAATCGCAAGCGATGGTGTAAAAACCCGTCAAAAAATGTGCAAAACATTTGCGATGACGTATGCATCAAACACGGTTCAGATTTTGGTTGCATGTGCGATGTAGGGCATATGGTTCAGTTCAACTAACTATTTGCGATGAGGAGGAACAAAAGAAACGGGCTGCCAGATGAAGGTGTGTGCGATATACAACATACGGTTCATCCGGATGAACTGTTTGTGATTAGGCAACACAAAAGAAACGGCCAGCCAGATCAAGGTGTGTGCGATATACGGCATGCGGTTCACTCGGATGAACTGTTTGCGTTGAGACAAGAGAATAGGAATGGTTCAATATAACAAGATGTGTGTGATACGCGGCAAACAAGTCTGTAATAAGAAATGTGTGCGAAGACCGATAATAACACAGACGATGGCTTCTAATAAGACGTATGTGATATGCTTTGTCTACACAACATCTATTGGCCATTGGGGGACGGGCAGTCATCCGGATACGCCATAAGGATGCGAAGAGGCATCCTATATCAGCAAGAACTAGCTATTCCACCAATAGCTCATGTAAGAGAACTCTCAAGTTAAGTGTGCTCAGGCTGGAGCAGCCATCAGATGGGTGAATGGATGGGAAGTTGTGTTGATGTTAAATTAATTGATGGGATGGTTCATAAAGGTCAAATTAAGTGCCTCTGTGATCCATCCAATGAGTTAAATTAACCTCAAGGTCCTTTTTATTTTATTTTTTATTTTTTAACACATGTTAAAGAAGGTCTACCACATTACTTTTTGACAATGTGCAATATGTGGCATACAGTTGATCCATCCAACCTGTTTGTGATGGAATAAGCCATGTGTGTTGTGGGCAAAGGCTTGCTAGTATACAACCGCTTGCGGTTGATGAATTCATCGCCGACGGGTTCCCTAGTGTGGTCCGTGTTCATCTCATAATCATCTACTTCTTGTGCTAGCTCGATGTTCCTTATATGCTAACTTTCCATTAATTGATGGCATTTTATGAACACACCACCGTTTCCCACCATTTCCTCACCTGTTTGCCGCCACCCAGCGATATTGCGCATAAATCGAGGCGGTGCACGATGCACGAAGGCAACAAGCGCAGCTTATAGCACATCCACCTTTTCCAAGCATGCCAACCCACCAAAGTGCCGCCTCTGCCATCAACCTCGTCGATGAGGAACACCAAAAGGCGCCACGGCCCGTTGAGGCCGCGACGCTCCCCGGCAGCGCGATGGATGATGTCGTGATGCGCGTCGTCACTAGGGTTGAGCAGACCCTTGGTGCATGGTGCTTCAGTGCTGCGGATCAAGATAGGCATCTCAGCGCCGAGAGGCTGCAGCTCACCGCACAACATGATTGATGGCGCGCCACAAAGCAAGCCAGGCGCGTCCGCGCCGATAGGCTGCGGCTCGCCGCACGGCAAGACTGTTGGAGCACCGCAGAGCGAGAGGCGCGGCGCGCCGCATAGCAAGAGCAGATCCATCAGCGCTTGCCTGCTGTCGACAGGGTGTCACAGTTGGGTACATGTCCCATCAGTATCCCCATTCCTCACCAGGAGTGGGAACAGGCCCTCTACGCTGTACTTGCACCAGAGGCCGGCCGCACCGTACTTGCACTAGACGCCCACCGCGCCATTCGCATGGGTCGCGCCGTTCGCATTGTCCGTGGCCCGCTCGATGCCAACGCGTTGGTCGGTAGGCTCGACCGCCTCCTTGGCCCAGGTGTCCGCCTGGGCGCAGTAGGGGAACATGGCCATCGCATCCTCGAGGTGGTGATCACCTATGAAATAGCCAACTTGAAGCTCGAGACCACGCTCCAGATGTACCACAAGCGTGTCGACCGCTTGGATGAACGTCTGCACTAGTTCAGGCAAAGCCAAGAGCTACCGTAGGCAAGGGCTGCTGGTCATGGTCTCATGGACACGTTTTATTTTGTTGAGTCATTTCGACGTGGATAGCTATGTGTTCACAACAATCATAGTATTGCTCTGTTTATTGCTCTGTTTCAATGTGTGTACTCTGTTTTCCGTTCTTATATGTTCTGTTTCAATGTGTGTATATACGCTTTCCATTCTGTATATGTGGATGATAACAGCTAGATTCAAATTAGTATACAAACAGATAGAAAATGGAAGTCATAATATATATAATATCAGCACATATACGTGATGATACTTAACTACTAGGTACAATGCATAAAATTGAAAACGAACAATACTAAAACTAATAATCCCTCCTGGGGGCAGTATTCCGGCAGCCCCTCGCCAGCAGCTCCCTGGTGCGCGCGTCTTCCCAGCACGGAGGCAGTACTCCGCCTTCTCTGCCTCGCAGCGCTTGATGTACCAATCTGCCTCTTGTGGGCGGACGAGCACGAACGATTTTGCCATTTTGTTGGGTGCCCACCGGAGCTCCCCGTCGGTGGCACGCTGGAGCTTATCGGCCCGCCTCCACGCAGCGATGAGGCGACTAGCACCTTTGACCTTCCTCGCAAAGTACCCGTCTTCGTACACCTCCTCCGCACGACGACACGCCACCCCCAAAGCTCCACCACCTCCTTTTTCCAGGCGGCATCACGGGCTTCACAGGCCGCATGGTACCTGGCATCCTCCTCCACCATCTCCTTCTTGAAAGCCACTTGCCTGGCTTTCTCAGTCGGTGGGAGCGACTTCCAAAGACAAAGATTGTATTGGCCCCAAAACCAATCCAAAGTTGGCGGGTCCGGCGCGACCTCGTCCGGCGGCGCGTAGGGGTCCTCGTTGCTGGTCTTTGAGTGAGCATCCTTGGGGGGCAGCGACTCCTCGTCGGTGCATGGGAAGATCAGCGGCACCATGGAAGAGATTTGAGAGATAGATAGATAGATAGATAGATAGATAGATAGATAGATAGATAGATAGAGAGAGGGCGAGCAAGGGGAGGATGTAGATGAGAATGCAAGTGGGACGACGCGAGCAAGGTAGTATTTATTGGCGGACGGAATCTAGATCGACGGGAACAGTACATGATAACCCACAAGTATAGGGGATCGCAACAGTTTTCAAGGGTAGAGTATTCAACACAAATTTATTGATTCAACACAAGGGGAGCCAAAGAATATTCTCAAGTATTAGCAGCTAAGTTGTCAATTCAACCACACCTGAAAGACTTAATATCCACAGCAAAGTATTTAGTAGTAAAGTAGTATGGAAGTAACGATAACGGTGGCAAAAGTAACACTAGAAATTTTGTAGCGATCGTAACAATGTAAAAGGAAAAGTAACTATGCAGAGATCAATATGTGAAAAGTTCGTAGGCAATGGATCAATGATGGATAATTATGTCGGATGCAATTCATCATGCAATAGTTATAACATATGGTGACACAGAACTAGCTCAAGTTCATCAATGTAATGTAGGCATGTATTCCAAATATAGTCATACGTGCTTATGGAAAAGAACTTGCATCACATCTTTTGTCCTACGCTCCTGTGGCAACGGGGTCCTATTGGAAACTAAGGGATATTAAGGCCTCCTTTTAATAGAGTACCGGACCAAAGCATTAGCACTTAGTGAATACATGAACTCCTCAAACTACGGTCATCACTGGGAGTGGTCCAGCTTATTGTCACTTCGGGGTTGCCGGATCATAACACATATTAGGTGAGTATTGATTTGCAAGATAGGATCAAGAACTTGCATATATTCATGAAAACATAATAGGTTCAGATCTGAAATCATGGCACTCGGGCCCTAGTGACAAACATTAAGCATGGCAAAGTCATAGCAACATCAATCTTAGAACATAATGGATACTAGGGATCAAACCCTAACAAAACTAGCTCAATTACATGGTAAATCTCATCCAACCCATCACCGTCCAGCAAGCCTATGATGGAATTACTCACACGCGGCGGTGAGCATCATGAAATTGGTGATGGAGGATGGTTGATGATGACAATGGAGACGGATTCCCCTCTTCGGATCCCCGAACGGACTCCAAATCAGCCCTCCTGAGGAAGATTAGGGCTTGGCGGTGGCTCCGTGTCGTAAAACGTGATGAATCCTTCCCTCTGATTTTTTTCTCCCTGAAAGTGAATATATGGAGTTGGAGTTGACGTCGGTGGAGGTCCAGGGGCCCCACGAGGCAGGGGACATGCCCTACACCCTCGTGGATAGGGTGTGGGCCCCCTTACGCTGATTCTTTCACCAATTTCTTTTTATTAATTCCAAATCGTGTCTCTGTGGATTTTCAGGTCATTTCGAGAACTTTTATTTCTGCACAAAAATAACACCATAGCAATTTTGCTGAAAACAGTATCAGCCCGGGTTAGTTCCATTCAAATATTGCAAGTTAGAGTCCAAAACAAGGGAAAATGTATTTGGAAAAGTAGATACGTTGGAGACGTATCAACTCCCCAAGCTTAAACCTTTGCTTGTCCTCGAGCAATTCAGTTGACAAACTAAAAGTGATAAAGAAAAACTTTTACAAACTCTGTTTGATCTTGTTATTGCAAATATGTAAAGCCAACATTCAAGTTTTCAGCAAAGATTATGAACTAACCATATTCACAATAACATTTAGGTCTCACATTTACTCATATCAATGGCATAATCAACTAACGAGCAATAATAATAAATCTTAGATGACAACACTTTCTCAAAAGAATCATAATATGATATAATAAGATGGTATCTCGATAGCCATTTCTGAGACCGCAAAACATAAATGCAGAGCACCCCTGAAGATCAAGGACTGACTAGACAATATAATTCATGACAAAAGAGATCCAGTCACGGTCATACTCAATGTAAATTAATAGCAATGCATGCAAATGACAGCTGTGCTCTCCCACTGGTGCTTTTTAATAAGAGGATGATGAGTCAACATAAAAGTAAATAGACAGGCCCTTCGCAGAGGGAAGCAGGGATTTGCAGAGGTGTCAGATCTCGAGTTTTGAAATAGAGATAAATAATATTTTGAGTGGCATACTTTCATTGTCAACATAACAACCAAGCGATCTCGATATCTTCCATGCTACATACATTATAGGTGGTTCCCAAATAGAATGGTAAAGTTTATACTCCCCCACATCGGCCGCCGGAATTTACGAGTACTGTAGTTTGATTACACATGATTCCCGCAGCAAAATCCATGTGTGAAGATAATAGTTGACGGTTTCCAATAAAGAACCGTGTTTGATTAATAACCCCGCCCACTCACCTTCCAAACCATGAGGTGCGAAATAGAGTGCCAATGGTGTGGGGTCCGGTTGTCTTGCCAGATTTTACATTTTCTTTTTTGAACACCGGATATTTACATCATCTGATGATTTTTCAAACCCTTATGGTTAGCCGTTGCATGTAGATGTAGTTCAAATTTAAATTACGGTCATTAAATGGCTAGAAAATCACTTAAATATCTTTAGAAGGTCAAATGACCTCAGAAATTTTCCAAATTTTCACATAACAGTTGTATCAGTGCACGTTAAACGTAGAAAAAATTTGAAGGCCGTAAGAGGGAGCTATCTCCCGTTCGTCATCAAACATGCATTGTTCCCTCTCAGAACCACGAGCCTTCTAGTGAGTTGCTCTGGTTTGTGAGGGGTGTGTGTCCAAACTTTCGTCAAATAGGCCAATTGTTTTACCACATCATCTTGGTGGCATGACATTACATCACGGAAGGTTTCATGTTTTTTTGATCATTTTTTTATTTTTTTGGAATTAAAATGCCATGACACTCCATGCATATGTGTCAATGTCGTGAGACCAATATGTTTGAAAATTCCTTCTAATTTACCGCACATGGAATTAACTCACACGCAAGTACACAAATATGATATTTCAAATCATTATGGTTAGCCGATGCATGTAGATGTAGTTCAAATTTGAATTCTGGTCATTAAATGGCTAGAAAATCACTTAAATGTCTTTAAAGGGCCAAATGACCCCTAAAATTTCCAAATTTTCACATGACGGTTGTATTAGTGCATGTTACACGTAGAAAAAATTTAAAGGCCGTAAGAGGAACCTATCTCCCATTCGCCATCAAACATGCATTTTCCCTCTCGGAACCACGAGCCTTCTAGTGAGTTGCTCCGGTTTGTGAGGGGTGTGTGTCCAAACTTCCGTCAAATAGGCCAATTTTTTTACCACATCATCTTGGTGGCATGACATTACATTAAGCAAGGTTTTATGTTTTTCTGATATTTTTTTAATTTTTTGGAATTAAAATGCCATGGCACTCCATGCATGTGTCCATGCCGTGAGACCAATATGTTTGAAAGTTCCTTCTAATTTACTGCGCATGGAATTAACTCGCAAATATGTTTTTACAAACCGTTATGGTTAGCCATTGCATGTAGATATAGTTCAAATTTGAATTACGATCATTAAATGGCTAGAAAATAACTTACATGTCTTCAAAAGGTCAAATGACCCCTGAAATTTTCCAAATTTTCACATGGCAGTTGTATTAGTGCACGTTACACGTAGAAAAAATTTGAAGGCCGTAAGAGGAAGCTATCTTCCATTCGTCGTAAAACATGCATTGTTCCCTCTTGGAACCACGAGCCTTCTAGTGAGTTGCTCCGGCCTGTGAGGGGTGTGTGTGTCCAAACTTTCGTCAAACATGCCAATTTTTTTACCACATCATCTTGGTGGCATGAAATTACATCAAGCAACCTTTCATGTTTTTCTGATCATTTTTCAATTTTTTATAATTAAAATGCCATGGCACTCCATGCATGTGTCCATGCTATGAGACCAATATGCTTGAAAATTCCTTATAACTTACTGCACATGGAATTAACTCGCACACAAGCACACAAATATGATTTTTCAAACCGTTATGGTTAGCCGTTGCATGTACATGTAGTTCGAATTTGAATTACGGTCATTAAATGGCTAGAAAATCACTTAAATGTCTTCAAAAGGTCAAATGACCCCTGAAATTTTCCAAATTTTCACATGACAGTTGTATTAGTGCATATTACACGTAGAGAAAAATTTGAAGGCTGTAAGAGGAAGCTATCTCCCGTTCGTCATCAAACATGCATTGTTCCCTCTCGGAACCCCGAGCCTTCTAGTGAGTTGCTCCGGCTTGTGAGGGGTGTGTGTCCAACCTTTCGTCAAACAGGCCAATTGTTTTACCACATCATCTTGGTGGCATGACATTACATCAAGCAAGGTTTCATGTTTTTCTGATCATTTTTAATTTTTTGGAATTAAAATGCCATGGCACTCCATGCATGTGTCCATGCCATGAGACCAATATGTTTGAAAATTCTTTCTAATTTACTGCACATGGAATTAACTCGCACACAAGTACACAAATATGATTTTCCAAACCGTTATGGTTAGCCGTTACATGTACATGTAGTTCTAATTTGAGTTACGGTCACTAAACGGCTAGAAAATGACTTAAATGTGTTTAAAAGGTCAAATGACCCCTGAAATTTTCCAAATTTTCACATGACAGTTGTATAGTGCATGTTAAATGTAGAACTTTTTTTAAGGCCATAAGGGGAAGCTATCTCCCATTCGTCATCAAACATGCATTGTTCCCTCGCGGAACCATGAGCCTTCAAGTGAGTTGCTTCGGTTTGTGAGGGGTGTCTGTCCAAACTTTCGTCAAACATGCCAAATTTTTTTACCACATCATCTTGGTGGCATGACATTAATTACATCAACCAAGGTTCATGTGTTTCTGATCATTTTTTATTTTTTTGGAATTTAAATGCCATGGCACTACATGCTTAATTGTGTCATAGCCGTTAGACCAAATTGTTTGAAAATTCCTTCCAATTTACTACACATGGAATTAAATCGCACACAAGTACACAAAATATGACTTTTCAAACCGTTATGGTTAGCTGTTGCATCTATGTCTAGTTAAAATTTCAATTACGGTCATTAAATGGCTAGAAAATCAATTAAATGTCTTAAAAGGTCAAATGACCCATGAAATTTCCCACAATTTGACATGACAGTTGTATTAGTACTACAAATTTTCTTGTACATTTAAAACACCATCCGTTGCCACTTTACTCCAAATTCTTCTTTCAGAGCTAATAAAAAATATCTACAACATCACACATAGTTGTTTTGTAGGAACCGTTTGCGATGAAAATTTCTAGGTCTATTTAAGTCTTTCTCCTTAAGTTTCGCCGGCTCGTCTGCTCCAGTGCCGGCAGCCCCCAAATCCACGAATCCTGATCCCCATTCCAGCACCCCCTTCTTGCAAACATGATGTTGTGGAAACGCTTCGTGAAGGCCCGTACGATGGCTGCATCCCTCCCAAGCGTCGCCGCCTGCATCGAGAGTGTCGCGGCATCCGCATTGAGCGCGGCCGCATCCGCCGAGAGGGTGTCTCCGGCAGCCGAGACGGCTGCAGCTGCTGCTGTGACGTCGGCCGCAAACACCGAGAGGCTCGAGCTGCCGTCCGTTCCGTCGATGTCGCCCTGGCCTGGTCGAGGCCATCCATGCCAAGATATTCTAGGCCACCTCGGAATCCAGCATGCAACCCATGTCCGAAAAGGCGGCGGTGGCCATGGAGCACCTGCTTCCTCATGAGATCGCTGAGTGGGAGCTAGAGATGCAGGAGGCGGCGGAGATCGAGGAGAGCCAGGAGGAGGAGTTGCGTGTGGCCCAGGTCAAGGAGAGTCTGTCTGTCGAGGAATTGGCGGTGGAGTACCAACATGAGCTCTGGTGCAGCCACTACTACGAGTACTACAACCTTGAGGGCGGTGCTGAGGACGAGGACGAGGATGCGATCAACTTCAGGAGGGGGGCGCGGAGTCCACGAACATCGGCATGTCATCAGGAGAAGTCATCGACGTCTCATCTCACACCGGCGATGCATAGGCCGGCGCGGCGGCAGATTTGTTAAAATTATGCATACTTAGGCTTTGTTTTTAATGCTTGTCTTTTGTTAGAGCAATATTTAGGTCAACTGGCTTTGTTTAATTACAAAAATTGCTCGATTCAGTAAGTGTGGTCTGTGTGCTGTACACTCTTTTGTGTGCCCAAATTAGCAAGCGATGTTAAATTATGCAATGACGTACCCGGGGAAATTTTCACCAATATTTGAATTATCAGACTCATCCCATGCACGTAAAGTAGAAGAATTGTTTGCGATGCACACTATCGTTCAAAGTGAATGGTGTCCGGCGGCACCGCGTGCAAAGTTTCCCTCCACATTTCGAAATTTTTGGCATACCACCGAAATATCTACACCCTTCCCCACCCCCTTTCCGACTCGACCACAAGTCACATTTCCCCTGTTTGCTCCTCCCTTCCTTCCTTCCTAAGCTATAGCCGCTTCCTCGCTTGCTTCCTTGCTGTCACCGCCTCGCATCCTACCGCCGGGGTCACCATGGTCTTCTTCAAAGACCTCTCCAGCGGTTCCTCCTCCTCCTCCGACTCCTTCACCACCCGGGTATGCCTCTCTTCTCTCTCTCGGGCTATGACTTGGAATGAAGGATTTTAGCCCGGTGGTCGATTTGAGTCATTTCTTCCTCTTGTAGTTCCCTAGGACCATCAGTTGCAACGAATGGAGTGGGGTGGCTGAAGAACTGTCTGCTTGTTGTCACCGTCAATCTCCATGCGTGAAGCTAGTTGCATTTGAATCTATGGACAGTGGGAGGAAGTTTCTGGCATGTGCAGAGAAGGTTAGACCCTCTTTCGCTGTTACAAATCATTTGTTAGATGTGATTCAGACACTGTCACAGTCCCAACCCATTCATACCACACCTTCAACCAAACGCATCCTAAGACAGTGTCATAGTTTGTACCTAGTATCTAAAAATGTTGCCATTAGAAAATTATTTGGCACCGTTTTAGTAGTTTGTGCAGCGAACTTGTCCACACATCCAAGTAGCCAAGCAGTAAAATACTAATTCTTTATGGAACGAAGGAACTGGGCATTAGACAACTAGGTGCTCTGGAGTTCAGGTCCCTGCTTTTTTTTCCGCTGCATCGGTTTGCCAGTGCAGGGCACCGGTGCGATATGTAGCACCAGTTGTCTTTACGACGGTTTTGGCATACATAGTGGATGGCTTTAGTGCTATTAGTTCTATGTTACTAAATTTGTGCATGTACACACCTGTTAGTATCAATTTATTGTCATCCAAACACTGTCGTTATGCTATTGCTGTTATATTTACCGTCCTCTTAAAATGTTCAATTTGTTATTTATAGTACATGAGTAAGAACTTGTAGCATCGTTGTAGTTAATTATAGCTTCTGATGTTTCAGAATTTGGTTGTTGTCTCAGTAGCAATTAATTCATTTGCACATTGATCTTTTTGAGAAGATATGTCATAATTAACCTGTTTCTTCATTTTTTTTCAAAGTAAGTATTGGTGATTTTCTATGTTGCTATAAACCCATATTCCCAACAATTGTTACTGATCTAATTTTAAATATTATAGGATGAACGGAAGTGTTCTTGCTTGTAGTGGGTCGATCAAGAGTGGCCACAGTCTTTGAAGATGTGCCTAGTCTGGAGCATGTATGAGGAAGAGAACAGAGATAGGCTTAGAGGAAGTGTTGTCAATGCTGAAGAATATTTGAAGATGCGAGATAAAAAAAGGAAGGTGGCGAATGAGCTCAAATTTTTTAAATTAGACTTTGCTAAGATGGTGTTGGCGAAGGAAGAGGCACTTTCCCAGTTGGCCAGTGCAAAACAGGTTCTTACTGAACTGAAAACAGAGGTGGATAAGACGATCCTGGATGATCTCGATTAGGGAAATGAATATATTGTTCTTATATTGTTCTTATGAAGTTGAACTAGCTATATGTTGTATTGTGCTGTTTTCAGGTAGCTATCGTACTGTGATGTTAAAATATATCTATGTGCCTGATATGAAATTGGCAAACAGATGTTCGATATGAAATGTGAATTTGCGTAATACTGGAATTATTAATTGTAAACTAATAAACCTGCTAAATGGGTCATGGAACTTTGCAGAAGGTTCTAGCGGTAAAAGCGCTTGAGATGGATAGCGCAATGCCACATAGTTTTCTTCATCAAATCGTGTGTGATGTAGTTGATAAAAGCAAACGATTAACCAAGGCAGAGTGTGTGTGATAGTTACACCTATCACACATGAGGCTATACATAAACTTGTGTGGAATGTGCATACTAATGGAAACGTTTTCCCTGGATTGACTGTGTGGGATGTACATACGAACGAAAATGTTTTCCCTGGATTGGCTATGTGGGATGTACATACGAATGGAAACGTTTTCCCTGGATTGACTATGTGGGATGTACATAAGAACGGAAACGTATTCCTTGGATTGACTGTGTGTGATATACATACGAACGGAAATGTTTTTCTGGGATTCACTGTGTGGGATGTACATATGAATGGAAACGATTAGGTTTTTATGCCTCGCACGATCGCACACGAGTTCATTTTGCCCCAGCCTGTGTGCCAGGAGGGCCTATCCCCAACAGTTTCTGGGTCATACGGGAAGGACTCCCCTATATCCCACACTCACTTGGCGATGGTTCCAAATGTCGTCGCAGAAAGGGGTTAAAAACCGTTTGTATAGCACCGACGCGTACCAGTGTAGATACTATATGCTGATACGAGTTGCTTGGAGCTTGTAGATGTGAGATATAGAAGCTCACAGGATGTCTTAACATTTTTACAGGAAACTTTAATGAGTTTGAGAATTGCACACAATTTGTACAAAAACTACTCAGATGCCCTTGGATCCCATATCCAATGACCTCGAAGCTCATATCACTGTAGCATCTAAGATGAAGGAGGACCTCATATTCTCCTGTATGTAAGAATATCATGTGCTACCACACCTTAGATGCTTTGGTGATACAAGCTCTTCGAAGCCGTTGGATCTGTGATCCAACAACTCCTTGGTGGTTGAAATGTTTTTTACAGAAAATCCCCCAAAGAGTTCGTCCACTGCTTACAAGCACAAAGACCACTCAGATGCAATTGGATCTCGGATCGAACGATCTCGAAGCTCATATCACCATAGCATCCAAGCTGCAAGAATACCTGATGTTTTCTCGCACGGTAGAATATGAGGTGCTCCTGCACCATAGATTCTATGGTGATACGAGTTCCCGGAGATCTAATTGCTCACATTAGAAGGTTTGCATGTTTTTGCAATATACGCTTGAGAGAGTTTGGGAATTGCGCAGAAAGTACAAATACTATGCAAGTGGCATCTGATCAAAGATCATACGACCTAGATGCTCATATCACTGTAGCGGCTAACTAAGCTATGGGGAGCACATAATGTGAGCAACTGTGTCAGCGTTCTGGGAACGGGGGTCCCCAGACTTTCCTACCTGTGGCCTACGGCGTGGCTCAAGTGGTGGCCCAGTACAGCCCGTCTTCATCATCACAAGACTCAAGACCCTCGCGAGGGGCCAAGCCTCATGGGCCGGACGACACAAGGCTTCCTCATGGACGGCCTCACCAGGCAGGCTCGCAAGGAGGCGGAGAGATCAAGGCAGGGTACCTCGCAAGGTGCTCGTGACGCAAACCATGATGATCGAGGCCAGGCGGGCGCCGGCCTGAGCAGTGTCCTTGTTTCCTCTTTGGTGCAAAGGGTGCAAGCACAGGTGTGGAGTACCGAGGCATTAGGCAAAGGTTGCCATTTCAGTGCAACGAGACCAAGACCAGCGAAGCGGCAGGATGGAGGTCACCATGGAGCCCAAGACAGCGTCATGGCCAGTGCTTTTGGCAGCCGAAGACCAACTTTAGTCAGGATAACTTGTACTGGATGTTCCCCTTCAAAATGTCCGTTGTTGGCGCCCTTCCCGCTCAATACATGGGAAGAGGACCAGGGCCTCCATAAATAGAGCTAGCCACCATAGAGTAGGGGGATGGGATATTCAGCAGAGAGAGAGAGAGAGGCGATCGAACTCACGCAAGCAGTTCATCGCACCAGCTCAAGAACACCTCTCGTGAGGCCGTTCTTCCCTTGTACTGTTCATCATCAGCCCCAGAGGCAATCCACCACACCACACACTGGAGTAGAGTATTACACCACAACGGTGGCCCGAACCAGTATAAATCTTGTGTCCCTTGTGTTGTTCATCGTTTTTAGCTTAGATCTCACGAGGCGATCGGATGTAGATCGGTAGGGGAGAGATCTGAAGGAAATATGCCCTAGAGGCAATAATAAAGTTATTATTTATTTCCTCATATCATGATAAATGTTTATTATTCATGCTAGAATTGTATTAACCGGAAACATGATACATGTGTGAATACATAGACAAACATATAGTCACTAGTATGCCTCTACTTTACTAGCTCATTAATCAAAGATGGTTATGTTTCCTAACCATAGGCATGTGTTGTCATTTGATTAATGGTATCACATCATTAGGAGAATGATGTGATTGACATGACCCATTCCGTTAGCCTAGCACTTGATCGTTTAGTATACTGCTATTGCTTTCTTCATGACTTATACAAAGTTCCTGCAACTATGAGATTGTGCAACTCCCGTTTACCGGAAGAATACTTTGTGTGCTACCAAACGTCACAACGTAACTGGGTGATTATAAAGGTGCTCTACAGGTGTTTCCGAAGGTACATGTTGGGTTGGCATAATTCGAGATTAGGTTTTGTCACTCTGATTGTCGGAGAGGTATCTCTGGGCCCTCTCGGTAATACTCATCACCTAAGCCTTGCAAGCATTGTAACTAATAAGTTAGTTATGAGATGATGTATTACGGAACGAGTAAAGAGACTTGCCGGTAACGAGATTGAACTAGGTATTGGATACCAACGATCAAATCTCGGGCAAGTAACATACCAATGACAAAGGGAACAACGTATGTTGTTATGCGGTTTGACCGATAAAGATCTTCGTAGAATATGTAGGAACCAATATGGGCATCCAGGTTCCGCTATTGGTTATTGACCGAGAATGGTTCTAGGTCATGTCTACATAGTTCTCGAACCCTTAGGGTCCACACGCTTAACGTTACGATGACAGTTTTATTATGAGTTTATAAGTTTTGATGTACTAAAGTTTGTTCGGAGTCCCGGATGTGATCACGGACATGACGAGGAGTCTTGAAATGGTCGAGACATAAAGATTGATATATTGGAAGCCTATATTTGGACATCGGAATCATTCCGGGTGAAATCGGCATTTTACCGGAGTACCGGGAGGTTACCGGAACCCCTCGGGGGGTTATTGGGCCTACATGGGCCACGAGGGAGAAGAGGGAAGGAGCCAGGAGGGGGCCATGCGCCCCTCCCCCTCCTAGTCCGAATAGGACAAGGGAAGGGGGCGGCACCCCCCTTTCCTTCCCCTCTTCCTCCTCTTTCCCCGCTTCTCCTACTCCTACTTGGAAAGAAGGGAGTCCTACTCCCGGTGGGAGTAGGACTCCCCCCTTGGCGTGCCCTCCTTGGCCGGCCGCCTCCTCCCCCTGGCTCCTTATATACGAGGGCAGGGGGGCACCCCATAGACACACAAGTTGATCTACGAATCATTCCTTAGCCGTGTGCGGTGCCCCCCTCCACCATATTCCACCTCGGTCATATCGTCGCGGAGTTTAGGCGAAGCCCTGCGCCGGTAGAACATCATCATCATCACCACGCCATCGTGCTGATGGAACTCATCTCCGGAGCTCGGCTGGATCAGAGGCTGGAGATCGTCATCGAGCTGAACGTGTGCTGAACTTGGAGGCCCCGTACGTTCGGTGCTTGGATCGGTCGGATCGTGAAGACGTACGACTACATCAACCGCGTTGTGCTAACGCTTCCGCTTACGGTCTACGAGGGTACGTGGACGAACACTCTCCCCTCTCGTTGCTATATCATCACCATGATCTTGCGTGTGCGTAGGAAATTTTTTGAAATTACTACGTTCCCCAACAGTGGCATCTGAGCCTAGGTTTTATGCGTTGATGTTATATGCACGAGTAGAACACAAGTGAGTTGTGGGCGATACAAGTCATACTGCTTACCAGCATGTCATACTTTGGTTCGGCGGTATTTTGAGATGAAGCGGCCCGAACCGACATTACGCATACGCTTACGCGAGACTGGTTTCACCGTTACGAGCACTCGTGCTTAAAGGTGGCTGGCGGGTGTCTGTCTCTCTCACTTTAGCTGAATCGAGTGTGGCTACGCCCAGTCCTTGCGAAGGTTAAAACATCACCAACTTGACGAACTATCGTTGTGGTTTTGATGCGTAGGTAAGAATGGTTCTTGCTAAGCCCGTAGCAGCCACGTAAAATTTGCAACAACAAAGTAGAGGACGTCTAACTTGTTTTTGTAGGGCATGTTGTGATGTGATATGGTCTAGACGTGATGCTATATTTTATTGTATGAGATGATCATGTTTTGTAACCGAAGTTATCGGCAACTGGCAGGAGCCATATGGTTGTCGCTTTATTGTATGAAATGCAAACGCCCTGTAATTGCTTTGCTTTATCACTAAGCGGTAGCGATAGTCGTAGAAGCAATAGATGGTGTAACGACAACGGCGCTACAATGGAGATCAAGGTGTCACGCCGGTGACGATGGTGATCACGACGGTGCTTCGGAGATGGAGATCACAAGCACAAGATGATGATGGCCATATCATATCACTTATATTGATTGCATGTGATGTTTATCCTTTATGCATCTTATCTTGCTTTGATTGACGGTAGCATTTTAAGATGATCACTCACTAAAATTATCAAGAAGTGTTCTCCCTGAGTATGCACCGTTGCCAAAGTTTGTCGTGCCGAGACACCACGTGATGATCGGGTGTGATAAGCTCTACGTCCATCTACAACGGGTGCAAGCCAGTTTTGCACACGCGGAATACTCAGGTTAAACTTGACGAGCCTAGCATATGCAGATATGGCCTCGGAACACGGAGACCGAAAGGTCGAGCGTGAATCATATAGTAGATATGATCAACATAGTGATGTTCACCATTGAAAACTACTCCATCTCACGTGATGGTCAGTTTTGGTTTAGTTGATTTGGATCACGTGATCACTTAGATGACTAGAGAGATGTCTATCTAAGTGGGAGTTCTTAAGTAATATGATTAATTGAACTTAAATTTATCATGAACTTAGTACCTGATAGTATCTTGCTTGTCTATGTTTGTTTGTAGATAGATGGCTCGTGCTGTTGTTCCGTTGAATTTTAATGCGTTCCTTGAGAAAGCAAAGTTGAAAGATGATGGTAGCAATTACACGGACTGGGTCCGTAACCTGAGGATTATCCTCATTGCTGCACAGAAAAGTTACGTCCTGGAAGCACCGCTGGGTGCCAGGCCTGCTGCTGATGCAACTGACGACATTAAGAATGTCTGGCAGAGCAAAGCTGATGACTACTCTATAGTTTAGTGTGCCATGCTTTACGGCTTAGAATCGGGCCTTCAATGATGTTTTGAACGTCATGGAGCATATGAGATGTTCCAGGAGTTGAAGTTAATATTTCAAGCAAATGCCTGGATTGAGAGATATGAAGTCTCCAATAAGTTCTACAGCTGCAAGATGGAGGAGAATAGTTCTGTCAGTGAACATATACTCAAAATGTCTGGGTATAATAATCACTTGATTCAACTGGGAGTTAATCTTCCGAATGATAGTGTCATTGACAGAATTCTCCAATCACTGCCACCAAGCTACAAGAGCTTTGTGATGAACTATAATATGCAAGGGATGAACAAGACTATTCCCGAGCTCTTCGCAATGCTAAAAGCTACGGAGGTAGAAATCAAGAAGGAGCATCAAGTGTTGATGGTCAACAAGACCACTAGTTTCAAGAAAAAGGGCAAAGGGAAGAAGAAGGGGAACTTCAAAAAGAATGGCAAACAAGTTGCTGCTCAAGAGAAGAAACCCAAGTCTGGACCTAAGCCTGAAACTGAGTGCTTCTACTGCAAGCAGACTGGTCACTGGAAGCGGAACTGCCCCAAGTATTTGGCGGATAAGAAGGATGGCAAAGTGAACAAAGGTATATGTGATATACATGTTATTGATGTGTACCTAACTAGAGCTCGTAGTAGCACCTGGGTATTTGATACTGGTTCTATTGCTAATATTTGCAACTCGAAACAGGGACTACGGAATAAGTGAGCACTGGCTAAGGACGAGGTGACGATGCGCGTGGGAAACGGTTCCAAAGTCGATGTGATCGCGGTCGGCACGCTACCTCTACATCTACCTTCGGGATTAGCTTTAGACCAGAATAATTGTTATTTGGTGCCAGCGTTGAGCATGAACATTATATCTGGATCTTGTTTAATGCGAGACGGTTATTCATTTAAATCAGAGAATAATGGTTGTTCTATTTATATGAGTAATATCTTTTATGGTCATGCACCCTTGAAGAGTGGTCTATTTTTATTGAATCTCGATAGTAGTGATACACGTATTCATAATGTTGAAGCTAAAAGATGCAGAGTTGATAATGATAGTGCAACTTATTTGTGGCACTGCCGTTTAGGTCATATCAGTGTAAAGCGCATGAAGAAACTCCATACTGATGGACTTCTGGAATCACTTGATTATGAATCACTTGGTACTTGCGAACCGTGCCTCATGGACAAGATGACTAAAACACCATTCTCCGGTACTATGGAGAGAGCAACAGATTTGTTGGAAATCATACATACGGATGTATGTGGTCCGATGAATGTTGAGTCTCGTGGCGGATATCGTTATTTTCTCACCTTCACAGATGATTTGAGCAGATATGGGTATATCTACTTAATGAAGCACAAGTCTGAAACATTTGAAAAGTTCAAAGAATTTCAGAGTGAAGTGGAAAATCATCGTAACAAGAAAATAAAATTTCTACAATCTGATCGTGGAGGAGAATATTTGAGTTACGAGTTTGGTTTACATTTGAAACAATGCGGAATAGTTTCGCAACTCACGCCACCTGGAACACCACAAAGAAATGGTGTGTCCGAACGTCGTAATCGTACTTTACTTGATATGGTGCGATCTATGATGTCTCTTACCGATTTACCGCTATCGTTTTGGGGTTATGCTTTAGAGACGGCCGCATTCACGTTAAATAGGGCACCATCAAAATCCGTTGAGACGACGCCTTATGAACCGTGGTTTGGCAAGAAACCAAAGTTTTCGTTTCTTAAAGTTTGGGGTTGTGATGCTTATGTGAAGAAACTTCAACCAGATAAGCTCGAACCCAAATCGGAGAAATGTGTCTTCATAGGATACCCAAAAGAGACTGTTGGGTACACCTTCTATCACAGATCCGAAGGCAAGACATTCGTTGCTAAGAATGGATCCTTTCTAGAGAAGGAGTTTCTCTCGAAAGAAGTGAATGGGAGGAAAGTAGAAATTGATGAGATAACTATATCTACTCCCTTATTGGAAAGTAGTTCATCACAAGAACCGGTTCCTGTGACAACTACACCAATTAGTGAGGAAGCTAATGATATTGATCATGAAACTTCAGATCAAGTTTCTACTGAACCTCGTAGGTCTACCAGAGTAAGATCCGCACCAGAGTGGTACGGTAATCCTATTCTGGAAGTCATGTTACTTGACCATGATAAACCTACGAACTATGAGGAAGCGATGATGAGCCCAGATTCCGCAAAATGGCTAGAGGCCATGAAATCTGAGATGGGATCCATGTATGAAAACAAAGTATGGACTTTGGTTGACTTGCCCGATGATCGGCAGGCCATTGAGAATAAATGGATCTTTAAGAAGAAGACTGACGCTGATGGTAATGTAACTATCTATAAAGCTCGACTTGTTGCAAAAGGTTTTCGACAAGTTCAAGTGGTTGACTATGATGAGACTTTCTCACCCGTAGCGATGCTTAAGTCTGTCCAAATCATGTTATCTATTGCTGCATTTCATGATTATGAAATTTGGCAAATGGATGTCAAGACTGCATTCTTGAATGGATTTCTAGAAGAAGGGTTGTATATGATGCAGCCGGAAGGTTTTGTTGATCCAGAAGGTGCTAACAAAGTGTGCAAGCTCCAGCGTTCCATTTATGGACTGGTGCAAGCATCTCGGAGTTGGAATAAACGCTTTGATAGTGTGATCAAAGCATATGGTTTTATACAGACTTTTGGAGAAGCCTGTATTTACAAGAAAGTGAGTGGGAGCTCTGTAGCATTTCTAGTTTTATATGTAGATGGCATATTATTAATTGGAAATGATATAGAATTTCTGGATAGCATAAAGGGATACTTGAATAAAAGTTTTTCAATGAAAGACCTCGGTGAAGCTGCTTACATATTAGGCATCAAGATCTTTAGAGATATATCAAGATGCTTAATAGGACTTCCACAAAGCACATACCTTGACAAAATTTTGAAAAATTTCAAAATGGATCAGGCAAAGAAAGGATTCTTGCCTGTGCTACAAGGTGTGAAGTTGAGTCAAACTCAATGCCCGACCATAGCAGAAGATAGAGAGAAAATGAAAAATGTTCCCTATGCTTCAGCCATAGGCTCTATCATGTATGCAATGCTGTGTACCAGACCTGACGTATGCTTAGAAATAAGCTTGGCAGGAAGGTACCAAAGTACTCTAGGAGTGGATCACTGGACAGCGGTCAAGAACATCCTGAAATACCTGAAAAGGACTAAGGATATGTTTCTCATATATGGAGGTGACAAAGAGCTAGTCGTAAATGGTTACGTCGATGCAAGCTTTGACACTGATCCGGACGATTCTAAATCGCAAACCGGATACGTGTTTATATTAAACGGTGGAGCTGTAAGTTGGTGCAGTTTTAAACAAAGCGTCGTAGCAGGATCTACATGTGAAGCGGAGTACATAGCTGCTTCTGAAGCAGCAAATGAAGGAGTCTGGATGAAGGAGTTCATTTCTGATCTAGGTGTCATACCTAGTGCATCGGGACCAATGAAGATCTTCTGTGACAATACTGGTTCAATTGCCTTGGCAAAGGAATCCAGATTTCACAAGAGGACCAAGCACATCAAGAGACGCTTCAATTCCATTCGGGACCAAGTCCAAGTGGGAGACATAGAAATTTGCAAGATACATACGGATCTGAATGTTGCAGACCCGTTGACTAAGCCTCTCTCACGAGCAAAACATGATCAGCACCAAGACTCCATGGGTGTTAGAATCATTACTATGTAATCTAGATTATTGACTCTAGTGCAAGTGGGAGACTGAAGGAAATATGCCCTAGAGGCAATAATAAAGTTATTATTTATTTCCTCATATCATGATAAATGTTTATTATTCATGCTAGAATTGTATTAACCGGAAACATGATACATGTGTGAATACATAGACAAACATATAGTCACTAGTATGCCTCTACTTGACTAGCTCATTAATCAAAGATGGTTATGTTTCCTAACCATAGGCATGTGTTGTCATTTGATTAATGGGATCACATCATTAGGAGAATGATGTGATTGACATGACCCATTCCGTTAGCCTAGCACTTGATCGTTTAGTATACTGCTATTGCTTCCTTCATGACTTATACAAAGTTCCTGCAACTATGAGATTGTGCAACTCCCATTTACCGGAAGAACACTTTGTGTGCTACCAAACGTCACAACGTAACTGGGTGATTATAAAGGTGCTCTACAGGTGTTTCCGAAGGTACATGTTGGGTTGGCATAATTCGAGATTAGGTTTTGTCACTCCGATTGTCGGAGAGGTATCTCTGGGCCCTCTCGGTAATACTCATCACCTAAGCCTTGCAAGCATTGTAACTAATTAGTTAGTTATGAGATGATGTATTACGAAATGAGTAAAGAGAGTTGCCGGTAACGAGATTGAACTAGGTATTGGATACCGAGGATCAAATCTCGGGCAAGTAACATACCGATGACAAAGGGAACAACGTATGTTGTTATGCGGTTTGACCGATAAAGATCTTTGTAGAATATGTAGGAACCAATATGGGCATCCAGGTCCCGCTATTGGTTATTGACCGAGAATGGTTCTAGGTCATGTCTACACAGTTCTCGAACCCGTAGGGTCCGCACGCTTAACGTTACGATGACAGTTTTATTATGAGTTTATAAGTTTTGATGTACCGAAGTTTGTTCGGAGTCCCGGATGTGATCACGGACATGACGAGGAGTCTCGAAATGGTCGAGACATAAAGATTGATATATTGGAAGCCTATATTTGGACATCAGAATCGTTCCGGGTGAAATCGGCATTTTACCGGAGTACCGGGAGGTTACCAGAACCCCCCGGGGGGGTTATTGGGCCTACGTGGGCCACGAGGGAGAAGAGGGAAGGAGCCAGGAGGGGGCCGCGCGCCCCTCCCCCTCCTAGTCCGAATAGGACAAGGGAAGGGGGGCGGCGCCCCCCCCCTTTCCTTCCCCTCTTCCTCCTCTTTCCCCCCTTCTCCTACTCCTACTTGGAAAGAAGGGAGTCCTACTCCCGGTGGGAGTAGGAATCCCCCCTTGGCGCGCCCTCCTTGGCCGGCCGCCTCCTCCCCCCTGGCTCCTTTATATACGGGGGCAGGGGGCACCCCATAGACACACAAGTTGATCTACGGATCGTTCCTTAGCCGTGTGCGGTGCCCCCCTCCACCATATTCCACCTCGGTCATATCGTCGCGGAGTTTAGGCGAAGCCCTGCGCCGGTAGACCATCATCATCGTCACCATGCCGTCGTGCTGACGGAACTCATCTCCGTAGCTCGGCTGGATCGGAGGCCGGAGATCGTCATCGAGCTGAACGTGTGCTGAACTCGGAGGCCCCGTACGTTCGGTGCTTGGATCGGTCGGATCGTGAAGACGTACGACTACATCAACCGCGTTGTGCTAACGCTTCTGCTTACGGTCTATGAGGGTACGTGGACGAACACTCTCCCCTCTCATTGCTATATCATCACCATGATCTTGCGTGTGCGTAGGAATTTTTTTGAAATTACTACGTTCCCCAACAAGATCTTCGTGCGCACCCCAGTGTTCGAACCTTAAGGGTCTGCTAGAACCCAACATCCGACATTTGGCGCGCCAGGTAGGGGTGCGTCGGAATCTTTCTTCCGCTGTTCGTGTTCGATCTTCCATTGTGTCCATGGCTGACGCTCGCCGGGCTCGCGCCGAGCGTCGGGCTGCTCTAGCCGCCCGCGTTGCCCAGACGGCGCCCATCGGCGGGCGTCCCCGTCGTTCCCCGTCGCCTGCCGCCAACGCCGCCATCGGCCCGGCAGGGAACGAGCATCAGGCCTCGTCCCTGCATCCTTCGGTGCAGCGGGAAGGCCACACCGCCACCCCATCGCTGACTCTAGCCGGTTCGTCGTCCCACGCCCGTCGTACCCCCACGGACACGCACGCCGCGTTGCTCCTAGCGCGTGAGCTCCTACACTACCATCCCGTCGACAACCTCTACGAGGACTGCCTCGCCCGCATCACCGAGCTCGTCAGTGCCGCAGGGGGCTCCCCTATGCCGTCCCTCTCACTGCCTCGCCCTCCATCCTGCGCAGGAGGCACAGATCAGGAGGTGCCTCCGCCACCTCCTCCCCAAGAAGGTGCCCTGGCTCCAAGGCGCGCGGCGCCAGGACGAGATCCATCACGTCCGGCGCCTGCGCGACAAGAAAGGAGCTGCCAAGAAATCCCTCGTCCCCAAGAAGGCGCACGCATGCTCCCAGCACCGGTGCGCCACGATCGCGTCCCTGCGCCACCATGACAAGACCCCGCGCTGCTCCAGGCAGCGGCGCGTGGGAATTTCCAGGAGCAAGCCCAGCATCAGCGGAGAGCTCCGATGGTCACCGGAGGCTGCCGCGCCTTCACCCCCGAGCTACACAGTGTCGCCTGGCCAGGCAAGTTCAAGCCTGACCTGCCTCCTCGCTACGACGGCACTGCAGACCCCGCGGAGTTCCTACAGCTCTACGAGCTGGGCATCGAAGCCACCAACGGGGACGAAAAGGTCATGGCAAACTAGTTTCCCATGGCACTCAAGGACGGTACCTGCACCTGGCTCCTGAACCTGGCTCCTGGCACGATCTTCTACTGGGACGAGATGCGCACCCGCTTCATCGCCAACTTCCAGGGCACTCGCGACCGTCCGCCGACCGTGGGTGACCTGCGCCGCATTAAGCAGCAGCCTGGAGAGACCTTGTATAAGTACATCTAGTGCTTCAACAACGCTCGCCTCAAGATCCCTAGGGTGACTGAGGAGGCCATTATCTCTGTGTTCTATGATGGCGTTCGTGACGTCAAGATGAAGGAGGATGTAACACCCCGGATGCAACTTTCCATATTTGTAACTCCAACTCTTGCCATTTTCGGCATTGTGATATGATATTCCCTCCATGGTTGGGTTTTTCTTCTTTTTGCATTTTGTCCATGTCATGCATTTCATATCATGTCATCATGTGCATCGCATTTGCATACGCGTTCGTCTCATGATTCCGAGCATTTTCCCCGTTGTCCGTTTTGCAATCCGGCACTCCTATGTTCCCCGGCGTCCCCTTTTACATTTTTTCCATGAGCGGGTATTAAACTTTCTCGGAATGGACCGAGGCTTGCCAAGTGGCCTTGGTACACCACCGGTAGACCACCTATCAAGTTTCGAGTCATTTGGAGCTCGTCTGATACTCCAACGGTTAACCGGGTAACCGCATAGGCCTCTTTTGAGTTGCAGCCCAACACCCCTCCAAACCAGCCCAATAACCCATCTAAGTCACTTCCATGCTCTCCGTCGTCGGATCACGATCGTGTGGGTGAAAACCGCACCTCATTTGGAGTCTCCTAGCTCCCTCTACCTATAAATACGTGCACCCCTCCTCCATTTCCGGATCCCCAAACCCTAGCCCGCTCCTCCTCCGCCGCCGGACACGTCCGGGCGAGCCGGACACGTCCGCCGCCGCGCCGCAGCCACTCCGGGCACGCCACGTGGCGCCCGCGCCCCACATCGCCGCCGACCCGCGCGCCCATCGCGGCCCGTCGCCGGCCCCCGCGGCCCGCGAGCGTCCCGCGCCCGCGCCCGAGGCGCCCCCGCGCTGGATCCCGCGCCCGAGGCCTCCGGCGCCGCTTCTCCGCCGCCGGACCACCGCCGCCGCCGCCCCGCAGCGCGCCCAGGCCGCCACCCCGGCCGGAGCTCCCCGCGCCCGGCCGCGCCGCCCACGCCCCGGCCTCCTCCGCCCGGGATCGACACCGCCGACCTCTCCCGCGGCCGGATCCGCCACCCCAGCCTCCTCCGGCGAGCTCCGGAGCAACTCCGGCGAGATCCGCCGCCGTCTCGATTCGCGTGCCGACGAACACAGCGGTTGACTTTCTTCTCCCCGAATTCCACTAAGTCTTATCTGTCATTATTTTGTTGCATTTTCATTGCATCACAACTTCGCACTCGTGGCTCCGTTTTGGGCGTGTAGCATATCAAATTGTTCGCCTCGATGAGTACATCATTTCATCTCATTGCATCATTTATATTTGAGCTCATCTTGATGCCCGAAATGCTGTCGGAAGAGGGCTATGTGATGTTAGTTTCTGTTTCTTAACAGAACTTGCACTTTTATCATTTTTGCCATGATTAATGTGTGCACCTTATGAACTTGAGTCCTACATGTGTGTTGAACTATGCCATGCCATATTTACAGGGGTGTATGCCATGTATTTTTGTGAGTTATGTGGTGACTAGAACAAGAATGCAAACTAGGGATGATAATGTTGCTGATTTCAGGAACTTAGTGTTTTCACAAATCCATGTCCTGCTGTTATTTTTATGCCATGTGTTCATGTTGTTACAGAGAGATCTATGCCCTTTTTGAGCATGATCAGTAAGGGTGTTTTGGAAATATGGATGTGCTCTATCCATCCATGCCTTTGTTGGCATTTATGGAGTAGTCTAGCATGTCATTTTCGTGCTCTATTTTTGCTTCAAAATGTTTCCTGGAAGATTGTTTACATGAGATTCAATTTTCACAAGGTTGTTGTAGTTGATCCTTGTATGCTATGATGTTGTTTTTGCCATGTATAGCTTCTATGCCATGTCTTCTTGATGGGTGTATGCTTAGTTTGTCATGAGATGCTCTGTAGTGAGTGCATCGAGCTCACGAACATGCCTACTTGTTATCTGTTTTTCCCATGTCCAGTTTTTCTGTCAAGTCTGAGATCTGTAATGAAACTTGCTATGTTTACATAGGTGCCGTCATTTCTTATGGTCCTTTTTGGCTTATGGTCAGTAAGGGACTTTTGATCTATGCTTTGAGTAGATTCATGTCGTACCTTGTTTTGCTATTATAAGTTCCTGTAGCTTGTTGTTTTCTTGCTCTAAACATGCCTTCCTGATGTTAATTTCTGGCATACTAGTATTTTCACTAAGTCTGTGAACCTGATATTTTTTGCACTTTCACCATGCTTGTTTGAGCCTGTTATGATGTGATCTAGCCGTGGCTCAGTGTTCCTCTTTTGTTAAGCATCTCCTGTAGATCACTTTCATATGCTTTGTTTTTATGTTGGGGTGCTGTAGCATAGTTTCTTGTTGCATGCTAAGTAGCATCGTGCTGTTAAACGCAGATTTGTGCCATAATTGTTTTGCTTGCCATTTGCAAACCGTGCATCCTATTCCGGTGATCTTTATATCGATTTCAACCGAAATTATCTCATCTTTCCAGCGGCATACTTGGTTTGCCAAGTTGATGCCTTGTTCATCATTTTCCTTCCGGAGCACACATATGCATTGCATACCACATCTCGCATAGTATGTCATGTATTGCATCATGTTGCTTGTGCATTGCTCCTTGTTTGATTGTTGTTCCATTGCTTGTGTTCTTGCCTTGGGTAGAGCCGGGAGATGAGTACGTGAACGAGGAACCTGTTGAGAACTCCTTCGAGGATCAAGCCTTCGACAACCCTGAGAACCTTGCAGGCAAGATGACCATACCCTCGAAATCACTTCTATCTTTGCTTGCTAGATGCTCGCTCTTTTGATATGCCTATGCTACGATACCTACCACTTGCTATATCATGCCACCCATATTGCCATGTCAAACCTCTAACCATCCATGTCCTAGCAAACCGTTGATTGGCTATGTTACCGCTTTGCTCAGCCCCTCTTATAGCGTTGCTAGTTGCAGGTGAAGATGAAGTTTGTTCCTTGTTGGAACACGGATATTTTGGGATATCACAATATCTATTGTTTTAATTAATGCATCTATATACTTGGTAAAGGGTGGAAGGCTCAGCCTTATGCCTGGTGTTTTGTTCCACTCTTGCCACCCTAGTTTCCGTCATACCGGTGTTATGTTCCTTGATTTTGCGTTCCTTACGCGGTTGGGTGATTTATGGGACCCCCGTGATAGTTCGCTTTGAATAAAACTCCTCCAGCAAGGCCCAACCTTGGTTTTACCATTTGCCACCTAAGCCTTTTTCCCTTGGGTTTTCGCGAGCCCGAGGGTCATCTTTATTTAACCCCCCCGGGCCAGTGCTCGTCGTGAGTGTTGGTCCAACCTGTTAGCCGCCGGTGGCCACCAGGGGCAACTCTGGCATGGCCTATCGGAAGTTTGGACAATCCGGTGTGCCCTGAGAACGAGATATGTGCAGCTCCTATCGGGATTTGTCGGCACATTCGGGAGGCTTTGCTGGTCTAGTTTTACCATTATTGAAATGTCATGCGAACCGGGATTCCGAGACTGATCGGGTCTTCCCGGGAGAAGGTTTATCCTTCATTGACCATGAGAGCTTGTGATGGGCTAAGTTGGGACACCCCTGCAGGGTATTATCTTTCGAAAGCCGTGCCCGCGGTTATGAGGCAGATGGGAATTTGTTAATGTCCGGTTGTAGAAAACCCGAAGTTGACCTTAATTAAAATACATCAACCGCGTGTGTAACCGTGATGGTCCCTTCTCGGCGGAGTCCGGGAAGTGAACACGGTGTTGGAGTTATGTTTGACGCAGGTTGCTCCAGGATCACTTCTTGATCGCTACTAGCTTCACGACCGTGCCTTGCTTCTCTTCTCGCTCCCTTTTGCGATTGTAGCCACCCTATATGCTAGTCGCTTGCCGCAGCTCCACCTCACTACTCTGTCCTACCTATAAGCTTAAATAGTCTTGATCTCGCGGGTGTGAGAATGCTGAGTCCCCGTGGCTCACAGATTCTACCAAAACAGATGCAGGTACCAGTGATACCAGTGCAGATGGCGCAACTGAGCTGAAGTGGGAGTTTGATGAGACCCTTGGTCGTTACTATGTTTCATTTCCAGACGATCAGTAGTGGAGCCCAGTTGGGACGATTGGGGATCTGTGTTGCATTTGGGGTAGTCTTCTTTTATTTTGGTTCCTTAGTCGGACCTTGAGTGTAAACTGAATGATGGATGTTTATTTATGCATTGTGTGAAGTGGCGACTGTAAGCCAACTATGTATCTCTTTCCCTTATGTATTACTTGGGTTGTGTGAAGATTACCTCACTTGCGACATTGCTTTCAATGCGGTCATGCCTCTAAGTCGTGCTTCGACACGTGGGAGATATAGCCGCATCGAGGGCGTTACAAGTTGGTAATCAGAGCCTTCCCCGACCTTAGGAGCCCCACTGCTTGATCGTTTTTAGTGGCCGAGTTGTGTCTAGAAAAAAATGTTTTGAGTCATTTAGGATTATATATATCGGAGAGTTAGGAATTCTTTTTACTCCCCAGTCTCTTCATCGCTCTGGTAAGGCATCCTGACGTAGAGTTTTGACTCTTCTCTTCTCAAATTTCACTAAATTTTTTTTTAGGATCACGCGGGTATCTTGGAATCGTTCCGATGGTTTTATGATGAGAACATTGTCTTGGTGCCTCCTGTCAGGGGTTTAGTGGAAGTGTCCCGGGGAGTTGAGCTCTGAGGTGTTGTCGTCATAATTTTATCGTTGCAGTTCTGGAATACCTGAGTTTAGTACGCCGACATCGAAAATCTCTTTTATGCAATTGTTGGTGAGATAACCCCGATAACCCAGTACTGAAGTGAGTACGGGAGTATTGCCATGACTCGTATAACGGATGCTTTTCGAAGGTTGAGGTACACGATTTCCGAAGGTTTCTTGGTTATGTGTTGACGGATGGATACAGCTGGATGTAGGGATTGTTAGTTTGGGTGAGATATATTGCTTCCCCTGTATCACCAACACCTGATTGCATAACCAGAAAGTTTCGGGAGTTTATAGGTGGGATTCAAGTAGCTCTAGCACTTCTTCTCGGAGATATTTGGTTTGTGATTGGGTAATCCTTACCACTTATTTGTTCCATTCTTACCCTGTTTTTATTTTCATTCATCAATCTCTTATCAAGTGGCTTCTCAGCTTAATGGACGTGATGTTTACTTTGGAATTCATTCGTTCATCCCTGTTCGAATGTTTATTGTGAAGACTATATGTCGCAATTTCTATCCGTTGATTCAACTTGTGTATCTGTCAATCAAGATGCTAACGGATGTCACCCTCTTCAGGATGGCTCCGCCAACGCGTCAGAATCCAGAATGCAGTGATGGGAGTCAGGCGAACCCTCCACCTCCACCTCAGCCTCCGGAGGCATGGCAAACTTTAATGGCAACCACTAACGCCAACGCTTAGTTGTTGATTCAGCTGATGCAAGAGTGTAACCAAGGCCAAGGCAACCAAGGGAATCAAGGTCAAGGGCAGTTCTACCATCAGCCATAGTTTCCTACCCTCAACCAGTTCCTTGCAAATCAGCCAAAGTCTTTCAGCTACTGTGCCGAGGCCACAGACGCCGACGATTGGCTCGTGGATATCAACAAGCATTTCGAATGCAGCAATGTCAGACCTGAGGACTACGTCAAGTTCGTGTCTTTTCAGCTCAAGGATCAAGCAGCAGATTGGTTCCAGCAATACAAGGATTCCAGAGGAGGTCGAGTGATTACTTGGACTGATTTCTGTCGGGACTTTAAAGCTCACCATATTCCTACCAGTGTTGTTGAGAGCAAGTGTGAGGAGTTCCGCAATCTCAAGCAAGGCAACATGTCAGTGTACGAATACAACAAATAGTTTCAGAAACTTGCTCGTTTTGCTAAACAAGACGTTCCTGATGAAAAGAGTATGATCTATCAATTCAGAGGTGGCCTTAGAGAGGATCTGCAGTTAGCACTCGTTCTTGTTGAGCCTACTCAGTTTGATCAATTCTACAATATGGCCCTCAAGCAAGAAGGTGCTCATCTCAAGTGTGAGGCTTCAAAGAAGAGAATCAGGGATGCAGTTCAGTCTTCTTCTTCCTCTCAAGGCGCAGTTAAGCAGCAAAAGTTCTACCTTCCTCCTCCTCCGTTTCGTCAGCCTTACCAACAGAAGAACTCAGGTGGTCGTGGATCTTCCCACCCACCCAACCCAGTCTATCAGAACAAGTCTCAGCCTCAAGCTCCAAGGTCAAATGCTCCTTATCACCGTCCGCTCTCAGAGGTGACCTGCAACAAGTGTCAGCAGAAGGGTCACTATGTGAACAAATGCTTCAACCAAAGGCGCCTTCCTCCTCCTCCTCCTGTGAGGTCTTCAAGCAATGCAGTGGTCAAGCATAATTCCAAGTTTGCAAAGGTCAACATGATGAATGCAGCTCAGGCAGAGAATTCTTCAGACGTGATCATGGGTAATCTTCCTGTTAATGATATTCCTGCAAAAGTTCTTTTTGACACTGGTGCATCGCTTAGTTTCATCTCAAAACCATTTGCATCTAAGCATGAGTTGTCTTTCCAAGATTTGCCTAGACCATTAGCAGTTGTCTCTCCGGGTAAATGCATGAATGCAAGCTACATGGTTCCGGATGTTTCTATCAAGATGGGCGACTATAGATTTCTGGCTAAACCAATTGTCCTTGGTGACTCGGATATTGATCTAATTCTCGGTATGGACTGGCTTTCTCAGCACAAAGCTCAACTTGATTGTGCTGCCAGGGAAATTCAATTGACACACTCTTCTGAGGATGTTATCATCTATGCCACCCATGATGAAACCATTCGGTTGTTTTCTCTCAATGAGAAGGGCGAGCTACACGCAATCTCTCAAATTCCAGTCGTTTGTGAGTACCAAGATGTCTTTCCAGAAGAGCTTCCGGGTATGCCTCCGCACCGGCCAGTCGAATTCGTTATCGATCTTGAGCCTGGCACTGAACCCGTTTGCATGCGTCCTTACAAGCTTGGACCTGAAGAACTGAAGGAATTGAAGAAACAGCTCGATTAACAAGAGCATCTGGGTTTGATCAGACCGAGTTCATCCCCATGGGGTTGTGGAGTTCTTTTTGTCCAGAAGAAGGATGGCACGGACCGACTGTGCGTCGATTACCGTCCATTGAACAAGAAGACAATCAAGAACAAGTATCCACTTCCCAACATCAATGAGCTATTCGAGCAACTCAAAGGTGCTAAAGTATTCTCCAAGCTTGACCTTCGTATGGGTTATCATCAGATTCGCATTCGTGAACAAGATATTCCCAAGACAGCATTCAGAACAAGTTTTGGTTCTTATGAATATACTGTCATGTCTTTCGGCCTTGTCAATGCTCCTCCAACATTCTCTCGAATGATGAACTTTATCTTCAACCCCTACACCAATGATTTCATCTTGGTGTATCTCGATGATATTTTGGTCTTCTCCAAGAACAAGCAGGATCATGCCAAACATTTGCGATTGGTGCTCGACAAGCTCAGAGAGCATCAATTCTATTGGCTTGATGAAGTTCCTTATCTTGGCCACATCATCTCCGCCAAGGGCATCACTGTTAATCCTGAGAAGGTGTCTTCAATTGTGAATTGGGAACCTCCTCAGAATGTCAAGCAGCTCCGCAGTTTTCTCGGTCTTGCAAGCTATTGCCGAAGATTCGTTGAGAATTTCTCTAAGATTGCAAAGCCCCTTTCCAACCTCCTCCAGAAGCATGTCAAGTATGTCTGGACGCCTGAGTATGATATCGCTTTCAACACCCTCAAAGAGAAACTCATCACAGCTCCTGCCTTGACTCCTCCTGATGAATCCAAGCCATTCGAAGTTTTCTGTGATGCTTCCTTGCAAGGTCTCGGTGTTGTGTTAATGCAAGAGAAGAAAGTTGTGGCCTATACCTCTCGCCAGTTGAAGCCCAACGAAAAGAACTACCCCACTCATGATCTTGAGTTGGCGGCAGTTGTCCATGCATTGATAACATGGAGACATCTCTTGTTGGGAAGGAAAGTGGACATTTTCACCGATCACAAGAGTCTCAAGTATATCTTCACTCAACCCAACCTCAACCTCAGGCAAACTCGATGGGTCGAAATGATTCAAGAGTACAATCCAAGTATTGAATATACTCCTGGCAAGGCGAATGTGATTGCAGATGCTCTGAGCAGAAAGGCTTATTGCAACAGCTTAATTCTCAAGCCATTTCAACCGGATCTTTGTGAAGCTTTCCGCAAGCTGAATCTTCAAGTTGTTCCTCAAGGCTTTCTTGCCAACCTCATAGTCTCTCCTACTTTGGAAGATCAAATTTGTGAGGCACAACTCCTGGATACCATGGTGAAGAAGGTGAAACGTGGTATTGACAAGGGCATTTCCAAATACAAGTTCTATCGCTTGGATGACAAAGACACTCTTTTCTTCGAGGATCGAATTGTGGTTCCCAAAGGCGATCTAAGAAAAGTCATCATGAATGAGGCACGCAATTCTCTTCTATCCATTCATCCTGGAAGTACGAAGATGTACCATGACCTCAAGCAGTCGTATTGGTGGACTCGAATGAAGCGAGAAATTGCTCAATTCGTGAATGAATGTGATGTCTGCAGAAGGGTGAAAGCAGAACACCAAAGACCAGCTGGTCTCCTCCAACCTCTTGCTATTCCAGAATGGAAGTTTGATCATATCGAGATGGACTTCGTGACTGGTTTTCCTAAGTCCAAGCGTGGAAATAATGCTATCTTCATTGTCATTGACAAGCTCACTAAAGTGGCTCATTTCCTTCCTATCAAAGAATCTATCACAGCAGCTCAGCTGGCAGAGCTATCCACCTCCAGAATTGTCTCCTTGCACGGCATTCCACAATTGATTTCTTCAGACCGTGGAAGCATCTTCACTTCTAAGTTCTAGGACTCCTTTCAGAGGGCCATGGGCACCAACATTCGTTTCAGCATAGCTTTCCATCCTCAAACTAGTGGCCAAGTCGAGCGAGTTAATCAAATCCTTGAAGATATGCTCAGGGCTTGTGTCATTTCCTTTGGCATGAAGTGGGAAGAGTGTCTTCCATATGCCGAGTTCTCCTACAACAACAGCTTCCAAGCGAGTTCGGGCAAGGCCCCATTCGAAATTCTCTATGGCAGAAAGTGTCGTACTCCTCTCAATTGGTCTGAGACAGGTGAACGCCAACTTCTTGGCAACGACTTGATCACAGAAGCTGAAGAAATGTGCAAAGTCATTCGTGAGAATCTCAAAGCCGCGCAATCGTGCCAGAAGGGCTATTATGATGACAAGCACCGTGATGTGGCTTTTGAAATCGGAGACCATGTCTACCTCCGCGTCTCTCCAATGAAAGACACTCGTTGCTTCGGTATCAAAGGGAAGCTTACCCCTCGATACGTGGGTCCTTTCAAGATCATTGGCAAAAGAGGCAATCTCGCCTATCAACTTGAGCTTCCGTCCAATTTTGCAATCATGCACGATGTGTTTCACGTGTCTCAACTTCGCAAGTGCTTCAAGATTCCTGACCGCACTATCAACTTTGAAGAAATTGACCTCCAAGAAGATCTCTCTTATCATGAGCACCCCGTTGCTATTCTTGAAGAAACCGAGCGCAAGACTCGCAACAAGTCAATCAAATTCCTGAAAGTGAAGTGGTCACACCATTCCGACCGAGAAGCCACCTGGGAGCGCGAGGACCACCTCCGTTTCGAATATCCGGAGTTCCTTCAGTCCTAGATCTTGGGACGAGATCCTCTTGTAGTGGTGGAGTGTTGTAACACCCCGGATGCAACTTTCCATATTTGTAACTCCAACTCTTGCCATTTTCGGCATTGTGATATGATGTTCCCTCCATGGTTGGGTTTTTCTTCTTTTTGCATTTTGTCCATGTCATGCATTTCATATCATGTCATCATGTGCATCACATTTGCATACACGTTCGTCTCATGATTCCGAGCATTTTCCCCGTTGTCCGTTTTGCAATCTGGCACTCCTATGTTCCCCGGCGTCCCCTTTTACATTTTTTCCATGAGCGGGTATTAAACTTTCTCGGAATGGACCGAGGCTTGCCAAGTGGCCTTGGTACACCACCGGTAGACCACCTGTCAAGTTTCGAGTCATTTGGAGCTCGTCTGATACTCCAACGGTTAACCGGGTAACCGCATAGGCCTCTTTTGAGTTGCAGCCCAACACCCCTCCAAACCAGCCCAATAACCCATCTAAGTCACTTCCATGCTCTCCGTCATCGGATCACGATCGTGTGGGTGAAAACCGCACCTCATTTGGAGTCTCCTAGCTCCCTCTACCTATAAATACGTTCACCCCTCCTCCATTTCCGGATCCCCAAACCCTAGCCCGCTCCTCCTCCGCCGCCGGACACGTCCGGGCGAGCCAGACGCGTCCGCCGCCACGCCGCAGCCACTCCGGGCGCGCCACATGGCGCCCGCGCCCCACATCGCCGCCGACCCACGGGCCCGCCGCGGCCCGTCGCTGGCCCCCGCGGCCCGCGAGCGTCCCGCGCCCGCGCCCGAGGCGCCCCCGCGCTGGATCCCGCGCCCGAGGCCTCCGGCACCGCTTCTCCGCCACCGGACCACCGCCGCCGCCGCCCCGCAGCGCGCCGCCCTGCCGCGCGCCCAGGCCGCCACCCCGGCCGGAGCTCCCCGCGCCCGGCCGCGCCGCCCGCGCCCCGGCCTCCTCCGCCCGGGATCGACACCGCCGACCTCTCCCGCGGCCGGATCCGCCACCCCAGCCTCCTCCGGCGAGCTCCGGAGCAACTCCGGCGAGATCCGCCGCCGTCTCGGTTCGCGTGCCGACGAACCCAGCGGTTGACTTTCTTCTCCCCGAATTCCACTAAGTCTTATCTGTCATTATTTTGTTGCATTTTCATTGCATCACAACTTCGCACTCGTGGCTCCGTTTCGGGCGTGTAGCATATCAAATTGTTCGTCTCGATGAGTACATCATTTCATCTCATTGCATCATTTACATTTGAGCTCATCCTGATGCCCGAAATGATGTTGGAAGAGGGCTATGTGATGTTAGTTTCTGTTTCTTAACAGAACTTGCACTTTTATCATTTTTGCCATGATTAATGTGTGCACCTTATGAACTTGAGTCCTACATGTGTGTTGAACTATGCCATGCCATATTTACAGGGGTGTATGCCATGTATTTTTGTGAGTTATGTGGTGACTAAAACAAGCATGCAAACTAGGGATGATAATGTTGCTGATTTCAGGAACTTAGTGTTTTCACAAAGTCATGTCCTGCTGTTATTTTTGTGCCATGTGTTCATGTTGTTACAGAGAGATCTATGCCCCTTTTGGGCATGATCAGTAAGGGTGTTTTGAACATATGGATGTGCTCTATCCATCCATGCCTTTGTTAGCATTTATGGAGTAGTCTAGCATGTCATTTTCATGCTCTACTTTCGCTTCAAAATGTTTCCTGGAAGATTGTTTACATGAGATTTAATTTTCACAAGGTTGTTGTAGTTGATCCTTGTATGCTATGATGTTGTTTTTGCCATGTATAGCTTCTATGCCATGTCTTCTTGATGGGTGTATGCTTAGTTTGTCATGAGATGCTCTGTAGTGAGTGCATCGAGCTCACGAACATGCCTACTTGTTATCTGTTTTTCCCATGTCCAGTTTTTCTGTCAAGTCTGAGATCTGTAATGAAACTTGCTATGTTTACATAGGTGCCATCATTTCTTATGGTCCTTTTTGGCTTATGGTCAGTAAGGGACTTTTAATCTATGCTTTGAGTAGATTCATGTCGTGCCTTGTTTTGCTATTATAAGTTCCTGTAGCTTGTTGTTTGCTTGCTCTAAACATGCCTTCCTGATGTTAATTTCTGGCATACTAGTATTTTCACTAAGTCTGTGAACCTGATATTTTTTGCACTTTCACCATGCTTGTTTGAGCCTGTTATGATGTGATCTAGCCGTGGCTCAGTGTTCCTCTTTTGTTAAGCATCTCCTGTAGATCACTTTCATATGCTTTGTTTTTATGTTGGGGTGCTGTAGCATAGTTTCTTGTTGCATGCTAAGTAGCATCGTGCTGTTAAACGCAGATTTGTGCCATAATTGTTTTGCTTGCCATTTGCAAACCGTGCATCCTATTCCGGTGATCTTTATATCGATTTCAACCGAAATCATCTCATCTTTCCAGCGGCATACTTGGTTTGCCAAGTTAATGCCTTGTTCATCATTTTCCTTCCGGAGCACACATATGCATTGCATACCACATCTTGCATAGCATGTCATGTATTGCATCATGTTGCTTGTGCATTGCTCCTTGTTTGATTGTTGTTCCATTGCTTGTGTTCTTGCCTTGGGTAGAGCCGGGAGACGAGTACGTGAACGAGGAACCTGTTGAGAACGCCTTTGAGGATCAAGCCTTCGACAACCCTAAGAACCTTGCAGGCAAGATGACCATACCCTCAAAATCACTTCTATCTTTGCTTGCTAGATGCTCGCACTTTTGATATGCCTATGCCGCGATACCTACCACTTGCTATATCATGCCACCCATATTGCCATGTCAAACCTCTAACCATCCATGTCCTAGCAAACCGTTGATTGGCTATGTTACCGCTTTGCTCAGCCCCTCTTATAGCGTTGCTAGTTGCAGGTGAAGATGAAGTTTGTTCCCTGTTGGAACACGGATATTTTGGGATATCACAATATCTATTGTTTTAATTAATGCATCTATATACTTGGTAAAGGGTGGAAGGCTCGGCCTTATGCCTGGTGTTTTGTTCCACTCTTGCCACCCTAGTTTCTGTCATACCGGTGTTATGTTCCTTGATTTTGCGTTCCTTACGCGGTTGGGTGATTTATGGGACCCCCGTGATAGTTCGCTTTGAATAAAACTCCTCCAGCAAGGCCCAACCTTGGTTTTACCATTTTCCACCTAAGCCTTTTTCCCTTGGGTTTTCGCGAGCCCGAGGGTCATCTTTATTTAACCCCCCCGGGCCAGTGCTCGTCGTGAGTGTTGGTCCAACCTGTCAGCCGCCGGTGGCCACCAGGGGCAACTCTGGCATGGCCTATCGGAAGTTTGGACAATCCGGTGTGCCTTGAGAACGAGATATGTGCAGCTCCTATCGGGATTTGTCAGCACATTCGGGAGGCTTTGCTGGTCTAGTTTTACCATTGTCGAAATGTCATGCGAACCGGGATTCCGAGACTGATCGGGTCTTCCCGGGAGAAGGTTTATCCTTCGTTGACCGTGAGAGCTTGTGATGGGCTAAGTTGGGTCACCCCTGCAGGGTATTATCTTTTGAAAGCTGTGCCCACGGTTATGAGGCAGATGGGAATTTGTTAATGTCCGGTTGTAGGAAACCCAAAGTTGATCTTAATTGAAATACATCAACCGCGTGTGTAACCGTGATGGTCCCTTCTCGGCGGAGTCCGGGAAGTGAACACGGTGTTGGAGTTATGTTTGACGCAGGTTGCTCCAGGATCACTTCTTGATCGCTACTAGCTTCACGACCGTGCCTTGCTTCTCTTCTCGCTCTCTTTTGCGATTGTAGCCACCCTATATGCTAGTCGCTTGCTGCAGCTCCACCTCACCACTCTGTCCTACCTATAAGCTTAAATATTCTTGATCTCGCGGGTGTGAGATTGCTGAGTCCCCGTGGCTCACAGATTCTACCAAAACAAATGCAGGTACCGGTGATACCAGCGCAGATGGCGCAACTGAGCTGAAGTGGGAGTTTGATGAGACCCTTGGTCGTTACTATGTTTCATTTCCAGACGATCAGTAGTGGAGCCCAGTTGGGACGATCGGGGATCTGTGTTGCATTTGGGGTAGTCTTCTTTTATTTTGGTTCCGTAGTCGGACCTTGAGTGTAAACTGAATGATGGATGTTTATTTATGCATTGTGTGAAGTGGCGACTGTAAGCCAACTATATATCTCTTTCCCTTATGTATTACTTGGGTTGTGTGAAGATTACCTCACTTGCGACATTGCTTTCAATGCGGTTATGCCTCTAAGTCGTGCTTCGACACGTGGGAGATATAGCCGCATCGAGGGCGTTACAGAGGAGCTGGCGATCCATGAAGATCTGTGCATGTCTCTGGAGCTGTTCAACCTGGCGACCAAGTGCGCAAGGGCTGAGGAGGGACGCCTCTCCCTTCTCGAGCTCCTGGCAGCAGACCCAGAAGAGAAGAAAGCCAAGGCCAAAGATGTGAAGCGCAAGGGAGCAGCTGTGCTCGCAGCAAAGCCGGACACCAAGCGCGGCAGGGACCAGCCGGAGTCGTCCAAGGGCAGCCGGTACTATGTGTACCACGATCTCGACACCCACGACATCAACGAGTGCCAAGAGCTCAGGGCCGTGCGAGAAGGCCGAGTCGGTCGACGCCCCGAGCGCAACGATCGGGGCTACGACCGAGGCGGAGCAAGAGGTGGAGGACGATGGGACGACCGTGACCCTCGCCAAGGGTGGCGTGACCGACCTCGGGAGGACCGCTGGCAGGACCAGCCTCACGAGGGAGCTTGGAGAGATCAGCCTCGTGAGGATCGCCCGCAAGGCAACGCAGGCCTTCCTCCTCTGCCACCACCACCAAGAAGGAATGAAGACCATCATCAGGACGAGGGGGTGGTTGATTCCAGGAGCCACGTGCAATCGCTTGCATCCTGGGCGGTGCTCAGGCCCCAGCCTCACAGTGCATCTTCAAGCAGTTTCCTCGCGAGGTGAATGTAGTCCTCCCCAAGCTTGAGGCCACACGCCCTCTCAGGTGGTCTGCGTGCGCCATCACGTTCAGCTCAGCGGATCAACTCAAGTGCGCGGTGACGGCCGGTGTCCTTCCAATGCTCTGTTCCCCAGTCATCAGCAATGTGCAAGTCACCAGGACCCTCATCAACGGTGGAGCAGGACTCAACGTTCTGTCCGTCAAGACGTTCAACAATCTCCAAGTGCCATATGATCAGCTTCAGCCAACCAAGCCTTTCTCAGGAGTAATTGATGGTTCCACTGTCCCGATAGGGCAGGTCCGCCTTCCTGTCACCTTTGGACAGCGTAACAACTACCGCACCGAGCTCATTGACTTCGACATCGCTCACATTCGCCTGCCATACAATGCCATCCTCGGGTATCCGGCCCTGGCCAAGTTCATGGCAGTGACTCACCATGGCTACAACGTCCTCAAGATGCCAGGAAGTGGCAGGGTCATCCCGGTCCCCTGTGAAGAGAAGGATGCGGTGTGCTCCCTCGAGCACGCCTTCCAGGCCGCGTCGATCGAGGACCTGGACAGCAAGAGTGGAAACCTCCCTAGAGCGACTCCCAAGAATAAGAAGACATCACCTGGCTCAAGGCCTCAGGAGGCAGGTACCTCTGGAAGCACCACGCTCGGACACGCGCCTGTCCAAGGGGCGCCACCCTCCATCGCATAGGAAGGCGCGCCCGGCGCCCTCCTCGGGCAAGGCTTGGGGGCTCTCTCCTGGGGAGCCACCGACCTTGCCAGGATCACGAGGGAGGCGCTTGGGCACCACTTGGAGGCTTGCTTCACGGCATGTTTCCCTCAGGAAGGCGTAAGGAAAGAAGGACCCGACCCTCAGGAGTTCATCACCAAGGCCGCTCAGGAGTTGGAGGAATCGAGAGTCATGCACGGCAACCCCCGCCTACCCAGCGTAGCTCCCCATCCAGGCAAGGATGGCGGGCTGCGCGTCTGCATCGACTACCCAGGGCTCAATCGAGTTGCTTCTCAGGAGTGCTTCTGGCCTTCGCGCGTGGGACGTTGCGCGGGGCTGCCACACAACTACGTTCGCATGCCCTTCGGCTTGCCGAACGCGGCTGCAGCCCGCTAGCGCCTGATGAGGAGCATTCTGGAAGCTCTGGTGGCCAGGCATCATGCGTTCTTGGAGGAGATGGAGATGGACCTCAGCGAGCCGCCCGGACCTCCTGAGCCTCTCGAGGCTCGGAGTCCCGAGGGCTCGTGAGGATCGGCTTCTTCACCCTGCATTGTCAGCTACTCCGACACTCGTTCTGCAATAGTATCAGGTGACTTCTTTTCAGTTTTTGTTTTAGCTAGGAGCGCCCTCAGGGCTGCATCATTCCCAGGTCACATGGGTCCGTCCCTGCGGCATGTATCCGTTTTGCTTATGTTCTCTGCTTACCTTGTTGGGGGCGCCCCTCGGGCTGCATCATCCCCAAGCCACTCGGGCCTGACCCAGTGGTGTTTGCTTTCTCCGCATCTATCTAAGTTGGTTTGCTCCTTCATGATTGTTGTCCGCAGCCCGCCACGGGTCTACTTTTCCTCATGCGAATCGCTTGCACGTTAAAAGGGGGGCGCCTGAGCATCAAGACTCATGGGCTCTTACTGGCTCTCCAGCCCTCACCCCCTGGCCTTGACCCACGGCATCGCGACCTGTCATACCAGCGACGGCTGAGCTTGCTCGAGGGCCGGGACCTGAGGACGTAGAGCATTTGCATTCTAACCACCTTGCAGGAACATACCACTGATAAAGGCCCACAGCCAGGCACAACCTGCCTCAAGGTAGGGCCCCATGAGTCCTGCGGTGGCTCACGGGTGCCCAGATACACCTCTCTTAAGCCCTACCGTGCCGGCCACGTGTCAGGGCGGGGCTGTACACGCCCCTGGGGCTCCTCCCAGAGGGGAGTCCCCCTCCCACGCACCAGTGGAAGCACCATGCTCCGTGCTGGCTGACGACACTACCTAGGAGTGGCTATGCCCGTACACATACGGAAGCGCTATGCTCCGCGCTGGTGATAAACAACTCAGGGCAGCCCACGGCTGTATCAACCTTAGGGAGCCCAGAGCTCAGTGTATGGCACCATCGCAAGGCCTCCCCTCGGGAGTGCCACGCGAGGGGGCTGGACACGAGGGCTGCGCCCGGGCCACGCCCGAGCACATGCCACCCAGCCAGGTCCCTCGGACCTGGTCATCGGGCGCCCCTCCCCGAGCGGAGCCAAGGTATGAAGACTCATTTGAGCATCAAGGGGGACTCCTGAGCATCATGAATCAGGAGCCTAACTGGTCATGTAGCCCCTCACTCCTTAGTTCCGAAAGGCTAACGGCGGTTGAGGTATGCGCGGGGCCGTGCCCTATCGACGTAGAACAACAAATCCTCTCCTCTTCCCCCTCCCTATTTGATGTTCGCGCGTCATGGGGGACTCCTAAGCATCGCGACTCGGGAGCCTAACTTGTCACGTATCCCCTACTCCTTAGTCTCGTCCTGGTGATCCTGTCGGGGCTAATGGTGGCTGAGGTATGCACAGGGCCGGGCTCTGCTGACGTAGAACACAAGCAAATAGGAAGGAAATCGCAAAATCTAGCAAATCCAGAAGCAAATATTACAGACCATAAATTGTTCGCACAATACCAGACACAAATTTAAACGCCTCCACGAGGCATCGTGCATGTTGCAGGAATCCAAGCAGGAAATAGGGCCACGAGAAGGTCACCCCTAGGCCGCGCCACCGCTCGTGGCAGAGTCGCGCTTGGCAGCCCCACCTCCTGGAGCTGCGGGGCCGGAAGCACCTCACTTGGGCGCGGTGTTGAAGGCACGGAACTTCGACGGCAAGGCCTCCGCTCGACCCTTGACGGGTTCAGCAGTAGTGGCGGAGTGCTTGGCGTCCACGGGCTCCAGCAGATCATCGAGGCTGGCGTCGGGCTTGCAGAGGTAGACGTGGCTGAGGATCCGCGTCAGCGCTGCGGAGGAGAGGACGCGAGCCTCGACTTCAGCCATGGGGCCAATGTCGATCATGACCTCCTCAAGCGCCTCGACAAGGAAGGGAACCAGCTTAGCAGGGCCTTCCTTGGCTCCGGCCAGTGGCCTCTCTAGGCCATCGTCATAGAGCGTTTTTAGCGCTATGCAGGCCCTCTCCTCGTAGAGCATGAAGGTCGTGCGGTCTTCAGCCAGGATCTTCACCTCAGCATCTAGTTCGACCCTCTCCACCTTCAGCGCCTCCTCCAGCGTCTTCAGCTGGTCGAGGTCGGCTGACAGTTTGGCATTGCGCTCCTTGACAGCAGCCTCCCGAGCTTTCATCTCCTCCTCCTTTGCCTGGCGGTTGCGAACCTCCTTGGCAAGCTCAGCACGCAGCTCTCTCGGCTCGCTCTCCAGCTTCTCGCAGCGGCCCTTGATGGTTGAAGCATCCTTCAGCGCTGCGTCACGGGCGGCCACGGCCTGGGAGGTGGCTTGCTTCCCCTCGTCGGAAGCCATCACAGCCTGGCTCAGCACCGCTCGGAGGGAGGCGTCAGAACTAGCCCAGCTAGAGACCAACTCAGGCGCCCGGACACCAGGCGGGGGTCTGCGCTCCGGAGATCCTCCCGCAACTGACTCAGTTCGTCGGCGGCACGGTCCAAGGTGGCGGAGGAAGCAGAGGAGATGGGAGCCGGTGGAGTAGGAGGAGAAGATGGCAGTGTAATCACAAGCTGGGAGGCAGGGACCTCCGGAGTCTTGGCAACCTCGGCGACAGCGTCAAGCACGGGTGCCTCCAGAGTCAATGGGGCCACGAGGGCTGACTCCTCGTTGGAGTGTTCCTACTGGCCTCGCGAAGTTGATCAGGCGGGGGACGCAGCCACGGCCGATGAGCCAGTTTCAGGCAGGGTCACCGCGCCTCCCTTCAGCCTCTTTGCTGCAGGTAGCCACCTACCCAATGGAAGATGTCAGGCTTTGACAGCAAAAAAAACAGGGGCGAGGCGAAGTTCGGATACTTACTTGCTGACCGCTGCGGGATCCCACGGACTCTGGCCAAGCTTGAAGCCTGAAAGCCTGTTGCGGGGCTTAGCCTTGGGAGGCCCAGTCACAGGAAAAGGCGCGCCTGAAGGGCTGGAGTTGACTTCGGCCGATGCAGAGGCTGGGGTAGACCCTTGGGGGATCAGCCCGGACATGTCCTTCCTCGGGATCAGGGGCGCGCCCTTCCCCTCTCGCCTGGTGCCGGCCTCGTCGTCGTCAGGCAAGGAGCAGAGGGCCCTGGACCTACGCCAGGGGGAAGTCTCCCCCGTCCCCTCGAAGGTCGCCTCCGAGTGACGCTCCTCGTCCTCCGATTCACCGGAGGACAGGTCCACCGTCGACGTCGCCGCCTGACCCTCAGGATCCTCCGCCGGCACCAGGACGACCCCGTCGAAGGTGGGCATGGCGTCCACCACTAGCTCCCAGTCATCATGGAGGAACAAAGAGACCGGTGCACCCGCCGGGCCGGCCACTTCCTCTCCAACCAAGCAGCACAGGGCCGCGGTCAGATCCTCGTCGCTCAGGGCGTCCAAGCTCAGGCAGAGCACGACATCCGCATCTGCGAGCCTCCACAGCGGGCGCGAGTGCGCCTGAAGAGGGGCCACCAGGTGTGACAGAAACTCCCTTAGGAGTGAGGCCCTGGTCAGCTTCGCCGCCCTTAGACTGCCCGGCCTCAGGTCGGCGTTCATCTTCTCCAACACCCGCTTCGCCCGCCGGTCATCAAGCTTCACGCCGGACCATGCCTCAACGGCCTCGGGATGCTTCGTCGGCAGCTCCAGCAGGGGGTTGTGGCACCCAGCGTTCACCATGACCCACTTGCTCTGGAAGCCCTCGGCCCTCTTCCCAGCCTTCGAGATGGCGTTGGACTTGGAGTACGCGACAAAACTTGCGCACGCCGAGATATTGCCGCCGGAGACCCGGCGGGAGAAGAAGTGGCGCAGCAAGGCCACGGAGGGCGCCACCCCAACGTGCGGCTCACAGTAGTAGGCGAAGATTGACAAGAGGAGGATGGAGTTGGGGTGGATATGCAGAGCATGCAACTGATATAGGTGAAGGACGGCAAGGAAGAACTCAGAGAAGGGAGGAACCAGACTAGCGATGACGGCGTTCATGAAGAAGGGATAGAAAGTGCTCCCCTTGTCCTCCGGTTGGGCGGAGTCAAGACGGAGCACAGTCTCCCCCATCTCGTTGATCTGCGACGCCGCCATCCGGCATGTGACGGTGAGATTCTTCTCTGTCACGTTGGGAGAGACCACGGCCGGCGAGTACCAGGCCGATGCAACCCCAGCCGGAGTCTTGCAGGGGGCCATAGCTCGCTGGAGGAGAAATAATGTGGCAGATCTAGAGATTTTTGAGGCAGGAAGGCGAAGAGCAAGAAAGGGGATCTGGAGCAAGGAGAACGAGCGTAATGAGGTAAGGCTAACCCAGAGCCAGCCTTTTGTCAGTCGAGCAGTTGCCGAGGCAGCGTGGGAAAGCGGAGACGCCCACGTCCAATCAACCGCCACATGGCGCCCAAGGCCGCAGGCTGATGGGGCCCGCAGCGCTCCGCACTTGCCCCTTCGCTTCTCCGCTAAGCCAAGTCCAAGCGCGCCTTGGGCTCGGGGGCTACTGTCGGCATTCTGGGAACGGGGGTCCCCAGACTTGCTTGCCTGCGGCCTACGGCGTGGCTCAAGTGGTGGCCCAGTACGGCCCGTCTTCATCAGCATAAGACTCAAGACCCTCGCGAGGGGCCAAGCCTCGCGGGGCGGACGACGCAAGGCTTCCTCAGGGACGGCCTCACCAGGCAGGCTCGCGAGGAGGCGGACAGATCAAGGCAGGGTACCTCACGAGGTGCTCGTGACGCAAGCCATGACGATCGAGGCCAGGCGGGCGCCAGGCGGGCGCCGGCCTGAGCAGTGTCCTTGTTTCCTCTTTGGTGCAAAGGGGGCAAGCACAGGCGTGGAGTACCGACGCATCAAGAAAAGGTTGTCATTTCAGTGCAACAAGACCAAGACCAGCGGAGCGACAGGATGGAGGTCACCGTGGAGCCCAACACAGCATCATCGCCAGTGCTTTTGGCAGCTGAAGACCAACATTAGTCAGGATAACTTGTACTGGATGTTCCCCTTCAAAATGGTCGTTGTTGGCGGCCTTCCCGCTCAATACTTGGGAAGAGGACCAGGGCCTCCATAAATAGATCTAGCCACCACAGAGTAGGGGGGGATGGGATATTCAGTAGAGAGAGAGAGGCGATCGAACTCACCCAAGCAGTTCATCGCACCAGCTCAAGAACACCTCTTGCGAGGCCGTTTTTCCCTTGTACTGTTCATCATCAGCCCCAGAGGCAATCCACCACACCACACACTGGAGTAGGGTATTACACCACAACGGTGGCCCGAACCAGTATAAATCTTGTGTCCCTCGTGTTGTTCATCATTTTTAGCTTAGATCTCACGAGGCGATCGAACATAGATCGATAGGGGAGAGATCTTCGTGCGCACCCAAGTGTTTGAACCTTAAGGGTCTGCCGGAACCCAACATCCGACAAACTGGGAGCCGTTGGATCCAAGATGTAGTGGCACACATGAGGCCTACATGTTTTATTTGCAAAACAAACCATGGAGAGTTTGGAAATTGCGCATAATTACAAAGAAGCGCAAGCACCCCGCCGAGACTACCACAGACAAGCTCAAGGCCATTGCCTTGTCCAAGGCCCCCTCGATCTCTCCGGGATCCCTCATTAAGCAAGTCCAGGTAATATCTTTTCTTGACGATGTTTTTTCATCTAACACGCAGTACTAGTACTAGTAGTACAACTTTCTGGGTGATCTTGCATGTGATTTTTGTGTGCCAAATGACAGTTCTAAATTCCTCTTTTGACCCAGACATGCGAGAAGTTGACACTGATTTCTTATAGATTACTTTCAACTACTTTATGAACATCAATGCTACATTTGAAGAGAGTATATTAGCCTCAGTAACTTGTGTTATGGATATTGCAAGTAATCCCTCTGCTCTCATGCCTTTGAAGACATGTTCTAGTGTCTTTGTTCACTCATTTCTATGCATATATGTAGTCTTATATGGAGTAAAATATTGAAAATCATCTTATATTTCTGAACGGAGGTAGTAATAAAATATTTGGTTTCTGTTTGAATTAGAACCAGGTCCGTGGTGGAGATGAAGTTCTCAAAGTCATGTCGTGTGAACTGGAAGACCCGAGGATGATTTCTACTGCTAAATTATCCAGCTGATGTGTCCTTGTCGCCACATGTCCTGAACTAGTGTTTTCTAGTAGCATTGTTGTCAGGCGTGTTCTCGAGGGTGTACTTCACCACAACAATTTCCTAGTTGTGCCTTCGATTACGAAGGGTGTGGTTCTTGTGAAGCTTCCCGACAAATCTGATGCAGACTGTCTTCATCGTCATGTTTATGAGTGGAAAGACCACTCTCTTAGGTTCTCCAAGGTTAACGAGATGGTGATGGTGTTGGTATACATCTCTCACCAAGTCCATGGCCTAGTCAGTTATGCGGGGCACATCCCGTAGGTCGGTGGCAAGAAATAGTCTGCAGAGTTTAATTAGTGCAACTTTGCTTGTCTGTAGTAAGTACTATTGCTCAGTACTTAATTTGTGTGTGTGAACCCTGTATTGTTTAGTATTTCCGCTTTTGTTGTTTGTTGAGTCCTGAGAACAGTCTATGTTAATGTCAGTCAACTCAATTCAGTCTATATATTTTGAAGTATCCAGATCATCTTTTTTGTGAGGACGGTTTGTCAATTATGGTTACACTCCAATATTTGTATGCATTGCAGGGTTTATCGCACCCACCAGGATTTGCAGTCCCATGGATGTTCAGTCCATATGATTTTTCAGGACCTTTGGACTGTCCTGTTTGTGGGAGTAAGCGGGGGGTCTGCATGCCACGCGTAATTGGATGATCAATCTTCTATTTACAACTTGAACATAGTGATTACCTGGTAAGGATTCACTCATGCATATCAAGTAAATCTTATTGATCTAATGTCATGTTTTCTTACTTTTGCTGCAATTTTACGATGCAGGTTTTGCCATGTGACATTCTTCATAGAATAAACCGTTTGGTTTGCTCTATGATGGTTATTTTTGCAGGTTTCACTTCTTATGTCGTGTCAGTAATGAAGGCACTGTCCATCACTTATATTACTAGACACAATAGGATCAGCCTGTTGTCTGAGTACAATCTGAAGCCCTATGATGAACTACAGTTTGGTTTAACAAACACGCCACAATTAGTCCTTCTCGTGTTTAAAATCAATGAAGAAAAAGACTGGATCAAGGTCATGAAGTGTAAGTGCATCTAGTGCCCCTTAGTGATTTTGGTGTATTGAAGACTTATAGGTTAAGGGACTAATATGTTTGTGAGTGTACACAGGCTCTATAAGTCGATGAGGAGTTTGATATTTATGATGAAAGTCGACCCCTAAAAATGTATGTCTTCAACTGAAGACTTTGGTTCTCCTGAAGATTTTGAAAGTGAAGAAATTGGTGTGACCATGAAGACTTGCATATTCATGCAAGGATTATGAAGCATGAAGACTTTTGTTATCGTAGTTTCATTTTCTCTTTCTTGAGTCATAGGAAACACCATACTGTTAAAGGGGTTCGAGGTAATACTAAGGAAACTGATTTCCAAGTGATGCTCATCTCAAAATCCTACACCTACCCAATCCTTTCGAGTGAAGCCATTGGAAATCTCATATCAGTTCAGTCAATTTCTTCAGTGACAGAGACGAAGATCTTCTGGTCTCTGAGGAATTTGTTCTGACTAAGGAGTTAGGAATTCGCCAGTGCGGATTGCCTACACTGTGAGGAACATGATAGCCCTGAGGAATTTGAACCTCAAATATCCGACCGTTATTGTGCGATGCGCCAACTGTCCAAAATATCTACCCACCTAACGGTCATATCATTGAAGGGCATTTATGTCTTATCATGTCGGCCTGCTTCCTAGGCTATAAATAGCTGCCCCCTATAACCACTAGCTGGTTGGTAGCTCCGAGAGAAACTAACACTTGTCGTTGAGAGCAACCCATCCTCCGAGGACTTTGAGCGAAAATCATCAAGTGAGGAAAACCCAAAAACCCAAACCCAAACACCTACAAACCCAAAGTGATTGAGCATAATTGAAGAGATTATTCCTATGTGGAACCGATGCTTGTTACCTTTGAGTACTATGTATCCTCCAGACGGTTAGGCGTCATGGTCTGAGCATCCAAGAGGAATTATCGATCGCCGAGTGACCAAGTCTGTGAAGGTTTGGAAGTCACTTGTGAAGACTTAGCATGAGTGTTGGGCGAGGTCTATGTGACTTTAGCTCAAGGAGAATACGGGGAGGAATGTGTGTTCGGGACTGTGTGTCCTCGAGTTTAAATACTCAGCTGCTCCAACCAGACGTACAACTGTCACAGCAGTTGAAACTGGTCTACCAAATCATTGTCCTCACCAAGCCAACTAGTTCTATTTCTTCAATCCTTTCATTTCCTCATTCATGTGTTGATGAACCTGATCATTACTATTTGAAGACTTTGACTGAAGATTTTCTCTATTTCCTCAATCCAATTTCTTCGGTCACATTGTCTTCAGCCTGCTTATCCCTTTTTTAGGCTATCTATACTCTGTGCTTGTTTTCATTTCATCATGATGACTATGTTGTTGCTCCGTTATGCTTATGCCTGAGTACTTATTCCGCTGCTAGTGTGTTGTTGCTTAGGAATTTCTTCACCTAGAAATTCCTTAGTGACGAATTTGTAAAAATTGCCTATTCACCCCCTCTAGTCGATATAATGCACTTTAAATTGGTATCAAAGCAAGGTACTCCCTTGTTCTGTGTGATTTTAGTTTAACCACCTGGAGTTTTAGTTATGTCGACTGCAGGAATGATCAAGGTCTCGGCTGGGTGTCCTACCTTCGATGGGACGGACTACCCCTACTGGAAGAACAAGATGCGCATGCATCTTGAGACAATTGATAACAATCTCTGGTATGTTGTGGAAAATGGTGTTCTCTCAGTCACTCCATCTGTGAATGCTGCTGATATGAAGGGATTCAAGCAACTCAATTCTCAAGCGAAGAATATCATATGTGGCCATTTGAGCAAAGGACAGTATAGCAGAGTGAGTGCTTTGGAAACTACTAAGTTGATTTGGGATAGGTTGTCCAAGGTCAACGAAGGAGTCTCTACTCCATGTGACTCCCGAGTTGATGTTCTTCGCAATCTCTTCAACCACTTCAAAAGACTCGACAACGAAAATGTTCAGCAAACCTTCGATCGCCTCACTGACATCTCGAATGAGCTTCAGGCACTTGGTGCCACTGACATCACCGACCATGAGGTGGTGAAGAAATTGCTGAATCACTTGATTCCTCATTCGATACTCTTGCATTGATGATTCAAGAGCGAGCTGATTACAAGTCTCTAGATCCCGCTGATATCCTTGATAGGCTAAACACTCATGAGTTCCAGCTTGCTGAGAAGAGAGACCTCTATGGTCCGAGTTTTGGAAGATCATGTGCGTTGAAGGCTAAGGCAGTCTCTGAATCTGAAGGTGAAGATTCTAGTAGCAGCCTTGGTGACCCTGGAGAACTGAGCCAGGAGCTAGCAATGCTTGTGAAGAAATTCCAGAAGTTCTCTCGCCGTGGTCGCTTTGGAAAGTCTTCAAGGAGTGATGATTCCTCGTCCCGTGACTACAAATAGAGAACTTGCCATAAATGCAAGAAACCTGGTCACTACATGTCTGATTGTCCTCTGTGGGAAAAGGAATCGAAGAAGAATAAGTACAGAGATGACGATTCTGATGACTCAAAGAAGAAGAAGAAATCTTCAAAATCCTCATCATCAAAATCTTCAAAGTCTTCGTCTCACAAGAAGAGTAGTTCAAAGAAGGCATGGGCATTTATTGGCAAGGAAATGGACTCTAAAGCTGAATCTGAGGAAAATGTGAAAGAGGGGGAGTCTGAGGAGTCATAATCTGGTGGGTCGAGCCTAACCCTCACTACTACTTACGTTAGCAAGTTCATGACTATTCTCCCACCTATTGCTTCATGGCAAAAGGTGCCAATGTACTCAAACATTCCCCCTCCGAATCTAGTGAGGATGAATCCGATGACAATCTCAAACCTAGCTATTCCAAACTAGCTAAAATTGATGTTAAACAACAAAAGGCTTTGGAAAAGATTCAAAATCTACTAGAAAAAAGCGATGACCTGTTGGGTGAGGAATTGAATCGAACTAAGACTTTGACTGATAATCTTCAGACACTTCAGCCTAGGTTTGACAACCTTCAAAATCATCATAACACTCTCTTATATGATCATGATAAGCTTTCATATGAATTTCTTCGGAGAAAGCAAGATCTTGAAAAGTTAACAGTGAGTTATGAAGATCTTCAGAAGGAAAACGATTCATTGCTTGCTCAACAACTCAGTTCCGCTTAGGAAGAACTTATTCCACCATGTCTGAAATGCATTAAGTGTGAATCTGCTAATTCTTCACCTGAATGTTCAAATGCTTCTATTGCTGCAAAGTCTTCAACTGTCTCTATGGTCACAAATTCCTCATCTGAGGATGCCACAAGTATCACTGACGATAATGCAGGGTTCAAGGAATTGTATGTGATAGGAATATACAAAAGCCTCAAAGGGCATCAGACTATTTGTGATGTGCACAAAAGGCAGATCTTGAATAGGAACCCTAGGAAAGAGGGTATTGCCTTTGAGAGGAAACTCAATGCTGACGGGACCTATTGGAAACCTGAGCAGTACCCCAAAACCTCATGGGTTGCTGCGAAAGGACCTTCCATAGATCCATGCACTTTATCTGGCTTTACTTCTGAATCTTCACATTCCTCTGATGAGTCATTTGACTCCAACTATAAACTGTTCAAGAATCAGAATGGTGAAGTATTTGCTCGATATGTTGGAACTATCTGCAGGAATGGTCCCCCTATGAAGAAAATCTGGGTTCCCAAAAGGTGCCTTGAAAATCTTCATGTGAATGTCATCATGAAACCACCTATGAAGAATAGGAACCCCAGATCAAATTCTTCATATGGATCAAAATCTTCATATGGATCCAAGTCCTCTTATGGACCAAATTCTTCATCTGGATCAAATTCCTCACGTGGATCCAAATCCTCATATGGACATCATTGTGCTAACACTTCTTTTTCGTAGGGAAAGTCTAAATGCTATGAATATGTGCATTATTCTTCAAACCATTATGTTCATAAGTCCTCGAAGAATTTCTATGCTTATTCATAAGCTTACCCTAACCCGTCTTCTGTGAAACGAAGTGCATTGGCTTCAATGCCATCTTTTTCTTATGGAGCTCGCAGAATGATGAACTCATTGCCACCCCTTCGAATGTGGGTGGTGAAGAAAAAGAACTCATCTCTTATGAAGGGTGAGGTCTCGAGATGAACTTAATCGTCTGTAGAATTTGCTGGAGACCTGAATGTGCTTGAATGGACGCAAGCTAATCATGAAGAAATGAATTACTCATTTCTCACGTCCTCATGTTGCTATATCTGTTACTGTTGATGAAATTGATATCATATTCTTCATTGATGAAGTATATGGGTTCATAAGTTGCACTAATTCATCAGCAGGGTGAACAACCAAAGCTACTGAGTGGGTCCTCGACAGTGGATGTACAAATAACATGATCGGTGACAGGAACTTATTGATGGACACTGCTTTATCTCCATCTGATCTGAAGCATATCACCTACGCTGACAAAGGCAAAAGCAAGGACCACAGCCTGCCACATGTCTACTTGCAAAAGCTTCAGAAGGCTGGTTATGGCATTGACGACTTGGTCATGCTGGTATGAGGAACTTGCATACAATCGCGAAGAAGAAGCACGTCATTGGCATCGAGGGTGTCAAATTCCTCAAAGATCATCTTTGTGGGGCTTGTGAGGCTAGAAAGATCACCAGAGCCAAGCATTCCTCAAAGACTATCATGACCACTTCTCGTCCCTTTGAATTACGTCACATGGATCTCTTGGGCCCTACTCATTATGCCATGTTAACTAGTTCTGCATCATTATATGGCTTTGTCATTGTTGATGATTATTCTCGTTATACCTGGGTGCATATCATCACTTACAAAAATGAAGTGCAGGAAGTCTTCAAACGATTTTCCTTAAGAGCATCTACGAACTTTGGTGTGAAGATCAAGCATATCAGGAGTGATAATGGAACCGAGTTCAAAAACACTGGTCTTGATGAATATCTTGATATACTTGGTATTACTCACGAGTTATCTGCTCCCTATACTCCTCAGCAGAATGGCATTGTGGAGCGCAAGAACAGAAATCTTGTTGAGATGGCTCACACTATGCTTGATGAATACAGGACTCCACAACGTTTCTGGCCAGATGCTATTGATACTGCATGCCACATCATCAATAGAGTATATCTTCACAAATTCTTCAAAAAGACCTCATATGAACTCCTCACTGACAAGAAACCCAACGTAAATTATTTCAAAGTCTTCGATGCTAAATGCTGGAAAAGAGATCCTCACCACCACTCTAAATTTGCACCGAAAGCACATGAGGGTTTTATGCTAGGTTATGGAAAGGCTCGCACACCTACAGAGTCTTCAACACCTATCATCACAAGGTTGTTGAAACTGTAGATGTGCGGTTCGATGAAACTAATGGCTCACAAAGAGAGTACCTACCTCCTGTGCTAGATGAAATGTCACCTCAGAATCAAGTTCAAGGATGCTAAGGATTTCATCCCACCGAAGAATCTACTGAAGAAGTCATTCAGGATCGTGAAGAAAATCACGCTGGTGCTACTGATGAAATTGGCCCTGAAGAAATTGCTAGGCCTAATCAAAGTCGTCAACCTGCTCATCCTCGCGTTGCAAAGAAGTGCAGATTGAGAGAATCATCAACGACATCAACGCACCAGGTCCTCTCACGCGCTCAAAAGCTTCACATTTGTCTAACTTTTGTGGGCATTTTGCGTTTGCTATCATAGAGCCCACCAAAGTTGATGAAGCATTCATGGAATCTGAGTGGATTCAAGCTATGCAAGATGAATTGCATCAATTCGAGCTAAACAGTGTGTGGGAGCTTGTCAAGCGACCAGACCCACGCAAGCACAACATAATCGGCACCAAATGGATCTACCGCAACAAACAAGATGAAAATGGCCTTGTGGTGAGGAATAAGGCTCGTCTTGTAGCTCAAGGCTGCACACAGGTTGAAGGAATTGATTTCGATGAAACTTTTGCACCTGTTGCTAGACTTGAAGCTATTCGCATATTGCTTGCTTATGCTAACCATCATAATATCATCTTACATCAAATGGATGTGAAAAGTGCATTCCTCAACGGTAAGCTTGAGGAAGAAGTATATGTTGCTCAACCACCAGGTTTTGAGGATGCAAAATTTCCAGATCACGTCTACAGACTCAACAAGGCCCTCTATGGCCTGAAGCAAGCACCTCGAGCGTGGTATGATACATTGAAGGAATTCCTCATGAAGAAAGTCTTCAAACCCGGTCCACTTGACCCAACTCTTTTCACCAAAGCATATGATGATGAATTAGTCGTGTGCCAAATATACGTTGATGATTGGTTGTACTAACCAATGTTACAGTGACAAATTTGCCTATATGATGAGTGAGGAATATCAAATGTCCATGATGGGAGAGTTGAAATTCTTCTTAGGTCTTCATATTTGTCAACAACACAATGGCATATTCATATCTCAGAAGAAATACCTCAAGGATGTGTTGAGAAAATTCGGGATGCAAGATTGCAAAGGCGTCAAAATCCCTGTGCCCACATATGGTCATCTATGCACCGATGAAAATGGTAAAGACTTCGATCAAAAGGTATACCACTCCATGATTGGCTCTTTACTGTATCTATGTGCATCTAGGCCGGATATTATGCTTAGTGTTTGCATGTGTGCCCCATTTCAAGCTACACAGAAGGGATCACACCATAAGGCTGTGAAGCATATTCTTTGATATCTAGCTCACACTCCAACACTTGGATTATGGTATCCCTAGGGCTCTTCTTTTGATCTCATTGGATATTCTGACTCTGAATATGCTGGTGATCGGGTGGACCGCAAGTCAACATCAGGCACATGCCATTTCCTCAGATGATCCTTGGTATGTTGGTCCTCGAAGAAACAGAACTGCATATCACTCTCCACTACTGAAGCTGAGTACATTGCTGCTGGATCTTGCTGTGCTCAATTGCTATGGACGAAGCAAACCCTCAAGGACTATGGCATCAATGTGAAGAATGTTCCACTCTACTGCAACAATGAGAGTGCTATCAAGATTGCTCACAACCTTGTTCAGCCCTCGAAGACAAAGCACATCCAGATTCATCATCATTTTCTTCATGACCATGTGCTGAAGGGCGACATCTCCATCAACCACGCAAATACTGAAGATCAGCTGGCTGATATCTTCACAAAGCCCTTGGATGAGAAGAGATTTAGCAAGTTGCGGTGTGAGCTAGAATCTTCGAATATTCTTCGAAAAGGACACACATCCTAACACTTATGAAAATTTGATGACTTAGATGTGCAACACACGAGGTAACGTTTTTCTTCAATCAATGAAGACTAACCCTCTAAGTGTGAAGAAATTAATGAAGAATTTGATTCTCATAACCCTACGACAATTGTACGCGGTGTCTGAAATCATCATTCTTATACGGTGGGTTACGCCACCAACCAAAGTTGAAAATCTTCAATTTGAGTTTTTTTGTGATTTCTTCAGATTTTTCAATTTCCTCAGTCTTTCCGTCGTTGTTCTTCATTGCTATATATATTTGAGTTTTTCATGTGCTCTACAACATTCACTTATAGCTAATTCTTCAAGTTGCTTTTTTTCTAAGTGAATGTGATTGGACCTGTTCCCCCTCTATGCTATACTCAACCAAGTCTGTTCACAAATTCTTCATGTGCATTCTGTTTGAAACCCGTTCAAAATCTTCACTGTGTCCTTGACAGCTGAAGAATTTGTAATGAAACATTCAAATTTTCATATCTTTTTTCGGCTTTTGCCGCTCAGATCCTTTCGCATACCACGACTGGATTAAACAACTCACCCACGATCTCACACGATCTCTACCTCTCTGTACGTGGGTGACACATGTCGCTAGGATGGCAAGGGTCAGGGGCATGTTTGTCCAAATTCTTTGGATGAACAGTTTTTCACTGCCTTATAAATACCCCTCCCCTTGCACCTCAGTTCATTTACTCTGCTCGACCTCTCCCTCTCCCGCTCGAGCTCTCTGACCTAGCGTCGCCGCTAATCTCCACATCATCGATGAGGAAGAGCTTAGCTGCCTCGACCTCGTCGTCGTCGTACTCGCGCCGGCTGCGGAAATCTTCACCTCCACCGCCTCCGTAGCTGTCTTCCTCCGCCAAGTTAGGGCGTGGAAGATCTGTGGACGAGCTTCTCCAGTTCATCTCTCTGTTCATCGTGTTCTTCGTCAAGGGTAAATAAAACTTGCTTTTACCGCCCTTGTCGATTCTGATGATTTACAAAAAATCTTCAAAAGGTGTTTATTCTTCAAACTTCACATTCTTAAACACCACAGTTGCATCTGTTCTTGATCTGTCTCTCTAAGATGTACTTTTCTTCAAGATTCCTCAATTGTGTGGATTTCCAATCTATACAACTCTGGAACCTAAGACAAGAACTCTTAGTGAAATTCTTCAAGACTCCCTGGTCAAATTCCTCAAACTTGATTCCTTTTAAAAAACAAATTCTGAGAACGCATATGACCTCTTCAAATTCTTCGCACCTATACTCTGTTCATAGGTACACATGTCTGCTGATGAATCACTAGGTTCTCATCAACTTAACTCATTTGCAGCGTTCCTTGAAGAATAACTGCATACTTCCTCAGATACATCCATTGTTCAGAATCCTCAGCTGAAGAAAATGGCTGAAGAAAAGCGTCCTCAAAAGGGAGGCAAGAGGCCTGAGACAAAACACAGCATTCGAAATCCCTGAAGATATCTATGCAGATTACTGCACTCCTGATGAGGCCACTCATGGCAAGGAAAATAAAAATCTACGCAAAGTGCGCATTCAGCCGATTGAACAAAGATGGGCACGGGAATGCAGGGATTACCGCTATGTAACTCCCAAATACATGAAGAAATTCACCGTAAATCCTCCATGCCCAAGACCTCCTCTCGCACCAGGCCAAGAAGTCGATCCCTCTAGCATCAGAAGAGGTGAGGAATTTCCTAAAGAATGGGCCAAGTGCCAAAGGAAATTGGATAAAGTAGCAAAGGAGGCAGGGAAGAAATTCAATGAAGATTCAGCTGCTGCTGCTGCTGAAGCATCGGCTAGTCAGCCTAAGAAGGCTATGAAAAAGAAATTTGCAGTGAAGCCATCTTCCTCTGCAATAACCTCACGGCCCAGCTCCTCAATGCCCTCACGGCCTAGCTCCTCAAAACCCTCAGGGTCTTCTGCTCAAGCAAAGCCCTCAGCTGCACCATCAAAGTCCACAGCACCAGTGCATCTTGCCACGTGCCAACGGATGTCAGGACCCCGATTCTAAGTCACACTGATCTAGCATGTAACACATCATATCACTTTGCGGCCTCATGCACAGTACTCCCACGGCTGGTACCTTACCTGGCCCGGGACCGTTTGCACCTTTTGGCTCACGTATATGATAGTGTCGCTAGCATCCATATGTCAGAGAACCCGGGCTGACATGACTAGTCGTGAACCCAAAGTGGCGCTAACTTACAGGGACATGCATACATGACCCAACAACGAACATGTTGATCAACAACGAATGAATCCAAGTCGTAGCAAACTACAAGGACTTAAAGGAACACTGCATGACATTTCCCCGAAGGGACAGACATAGGAACGAAGACGGACACATGCCGGTATTCCAGAGTAGTAGCAAGCTACCATGGCTCAGTGGAAGCACTAGGAGACATTTCTCGGTAAGAGAGGCTACCAAGGATAAACAACTAGTTAGTCAGATCCCACACATACCAAGCATTTCAATTCATACACACAATATGCTCGATATGTGCAATACAACATGGCATCACAACAAAACTCTACGACTCAAGTACTTTATTTAAAAGCTTCCAAAGAGCCATACATATCATTCATACAGATAGGGGTCACACGACCCGACATTCAAGTCACACAAGCATACAAGCACAAGCAGAAGCAACATGTCTGAGCACAGATAACTAGAAAGCAAAAGGCTTGAGGAAGCCTAACTATCTACAAGGGTCCTTAACATGCTCAGGATCACCACCCGGGCATCAAGCTACTCATCAATGTCAAGGTCTACGTAAAACCCATCAGAAGGGGCGGCATTCTCTTCTGCAACAGTAATTAAGCAAACATGAGTACAAAGGTACTCAGCAAGACTTACATCAGATCCTACATACATGCACATCATCAACAAAGGGATAGTGGAGTTTATTGCAGCAAGCCATCTCTGACTCTTGGCTAAGCTATCCTACGAGACAGCAACTTGTAAATGTTTTGCGCACTCGAGTCCACTACTCACCACAACAATACAATACTGCGGATCCTCTTCCATCATCCTACGGAAGGGCCATCCACGATACTCACACTTGTCTTGAGGCTTTTAGTAGTTTCAATTTACTTGTCTATGAACTGTATAGGCAACCAAGTAGTCCTTTAGCGCAGATGCGGCTATTCGAATAGATGATGTTAACCCTGTAGGGGTGTACTTCTTCACACACGCTTCCACCACTTATCGCCGTTTACACGACATGTACTCGCCAACCTTCAAGCGGAAGCCCAACGAGGGTGTCGGCCATGGCCTGACTAAACACTCAAGTCTCTAATCCAGGTTTATCGCCTATTCAGGTTCCATCCGCAGGGAGTCCGGCCGAGGTTTCCACATACGTCCCTGAACGATGTGTGCAGGGTCCCCGAGGCACCAAACAGGCGCCCGGTACAGCATGCCACGTACCTACCGCATCACAACCCACCCCGAGGGTCAGCGTTGTGCACGACCTCCAGTATACTACAAACACCAGAAACTACTTGCAACTCCTGGACAGAGGACAAGGGCGGTTAATAAGCCAAGAGGGTCAATTAAGGATCCCAATGTATGCTAGTAGCTGATCTTAAATCACACATATAGATCTCAGTTCTTAGGGACGGTTCCAATGAAACAACCCACCATGTACTCCTACATGGCCTCTGATCGATACCTTTACCAAATCGTGTTCAACACTTCACTCTCATCACCGACATGATCATTTCACTCTAGCCCATCACCCAGATGAACCAGACCTGACACGACTCTAAGCATAGCAGGCATAGCAAGGTAGGAAACACAAACATGGCTCAATCAACTCCTACACATGCTAGTGGGTTTCCTCTAGTTACTGTGGCAATGACAGGTCATGTAGAGGAAATGGGTTCAACTACCACAACACACAATAGTTTGAAACGTTGTTATCTTAAATGCAGTACATGAGAGCAGGAGCGAGAACATGGGATTTTATCGATATGATCAAATGGTGGTTGCTTGCCTGGCAGATCGGTAGACGGGTACTGTCCTTCAGTTGGATAATCACGGTAATCCTCCAGAACAGAACCTACTGCAGAGAATACACCAGTAACACAATCAATACACGACAATATGCAACAATATGATGCATACATATGACATGGCAAAATGAGTATGTTGGGCTAATGCAACTACAACCAGATGGGTTTGAGCCATTTTGATCCAAAGGTTCAACCCCAAACTCATCTTATGAAATTAAATAGTGCTTTATCATGTTTTGCACTAAACAACAAGGTTAAGTTGCTTAAACATGCATGAGACAAGTACATATGGATAGATTGGATTTTTTGATCATTTTTCATATATAAATCTTTGCATTTGGAGTTACCGATTAATTTCTATGATTTTTTTGAAGTTAGCACTATTTTCTGGAATTTCCTGAATAAGAAAAAATCCAGAAAAAGCATTACTGCGTGAGCACTGCGTCAGCAGGTCAACTGGGCGGTCCAGGTCAAACCTGACCAGTGGGACCCACTGGTCAGTGACATAGTTAGTTAACTAACTAATTAGTGGTTAATTAGCTACTAACCTAGGTTTGACCAAAGGGCTGGGCCCACATGTCAGTGACCCAGGGGGGTCAAATCCCTGGTCAAACTGGGTCAACTCGCCGGCATTTAGCCACCGGCGATGACCAGACGCGGTGGAGGGATGCGGGTTTCGCACTCTGGCGACCAAATGGGCGGCGGAGGCCATCTATGTGTAGCTGGGAGCAAGCCGCGTTGAGTTGTGGTGGTGGTTGAGCTCAGGGTCACCGGAAACAACACCGGCGACGAGCTTGGCGGTTGCCGGAGTTCGGGCGAGCTCGAACTCGTCGTTGCAGTGATCTTGGAGGCACGGGGCCAGCTCCTACGAGGCCTACACGGTGCGGTGAGTGCAAAGGACACGGTGGTGAGGCCATTGCGTGGCTGGAGCCACATCGGCGGCGAGCTTAGGTGGCGGCGTGCGCAGGTATGCTCGTTGCGGTTGCTACGGCATGTGGCAGCGCGAACGGAGAGGAGGGGGAGAAGTAGGAGCTCACAGCGGACACGGTGAGCTAGGCGGCGAGGTCGGGGATGAGCTGGAGCGAGCGGGACGTCGGAGTGGATCTCCGGCGACGACGAGGCAAGACGAGGTCAGTGCAGTGGCTTCGGGGCGAGCGAGCGCTCGGGGCTCGGTCTGCTCAACGGAGTAGACGGTGGCGGGGCTCCTGGGTGACGGGGGGCGACGGTGGCTACGGTTACAACGACGGTGCGGCTGCGGTGGTGTCGGCCATGGTGGGGAGGGAGCGATAGAGAGGCGCGGGGGGAGAGTGAGGTGTCGGGGAGGTTGGTCGACGAGGTGGAACTCATCCACGCGTCCAGCAGCTCGGCAGCAAGCAGGTGACGGCGTGGCGAGCTCGGGCGCGCCGGCGCTCTCCTCTCTGCCTGCCTAGCGAGAGGAAGCAGCTGACTGGCCATGGGCTAGCACAGTGCTGGGCCGCCAGGTAGGTTTGGCCAGGTAAGTTTCTTTCCTTTTTAGTTTCTATTTTCTATTTCTTCTGTAACTTTGTGGATTTATTAAAAATACCAGAACAAATCCAAAAATCATGAAACTGCTCAAGCCCATTGTTTGGAATATATCCAACAGTAAACATTTTAGTTCATGATTATTTGGACATTTAAAATATTATATATTTAAATGCCCAAATGCAAATAGAATATGATTTAATTCGGTGACCCTATGATGTCCTAGAAAATTGTGCACCATTTTTGTCAGAGGTTCTAGACTAAGGCAAAGATGATGAACATTTTAGAAGGGCATTTCATGTTCATTGAAAAATATTTTAGTAAACCCTAGTTGGATTAAGTGGTGCTGGGGGTTTCTGTCATCCCCATTTCAATTTTCTGTGAAAAGTAAACATGATGCAGTCACAATAATGCATGTACCAACTAGGGTTGTGACAACTCACCCCCACTCAGAAAAATCTCGTCCCGAGATTTAGGATCCGCCGGAAAAAAAGTGGGGTACTCAAGTCGAAGACGATCCTCCCTTTCCCAAGTGGCTTCTTTCTCGGAATGGTGTGACCATTGAACCTTGAGGAACTTGATATTATGGCGTCGGGTGGTACGCTCGGCTTGATCAAGGATACGAACGGGATATTCCCGATATGTGAGATTATCTTGGAGATCAATCGTTTCGTGGTCCACTCCACGGATAGGATCCGAGAAGCAACGCCTAATTTGAGAAACGTGGAAGACATCATGAACTTTGGAGAGATGCGGAGGTATTTCCAGTTGGTAGGCAACTTCTCCTCGTTTGGCAAGAATGCAAAAGGGACCAATCTAGCGAGGAGCCAATTTGCCTTTGATACTGAAGCGATGGGTTCCCCTCAAAGGAGTAACCCGAAGGTAAGCCTTCTCATCAACTTCAAAAGTCATGGCCTTATGTTTACGATCATATTGGCTCTTTTGACGAGATTAGGCTGTTTTCAACTTTTCACGAACAATGCGAACTTGCTCTTCTGCTTCCTGGATCATATCCTGGCCAAAGAATTGTCTTTCCCCAGTTTTTGACCAGTTAAGAGGCGTTCGACACCTTCGTCCGTAGAGAACCTCAAAAGGAGCTTTGCCCAAGCTAGATTCATAGCTATTGTTATAAGCAAATTCGGCAAATGGAAGGCATTTCTCCCAATCCATTCCGAATGATATAACAGAAGCTCGGAGCATATCTTCCAGAATTTGATTGAGGCGTTCTACTTGACCACTTGATTGAGGGTGGAAGGCGGTGCTAAAGGAGAGATGAGTTCCCATAGCATTTTGGAAACTTTCCCAAAATTGAGAGGTGAAGAGACTTCCACGATCTGAGTTGATCTCCAACGGAATACCATGAAGAGACACTATTCTATTGATATACAAATCTGCTAGTTGGCTAGCGGTTATACTTTCTCGAAGATGCAAGAAATGAACTACTTTGGAAAGACGATCGATGACGATGAAGATAGCATTATTCCCTCTCATGGTCCTGGGAAAACTGGTGATGAAATCCGTACCAATTTTATCCCATTTCCATTCAGGAATAGCTAAAGGTTGAAGGGTGCCAACAGGCCGTTGATGCTCTAGTTTAACACGATGACAGACGTCACAATTAGCAATATACTGAGCAATTACTCTCTTCATCCTAGTCCACCAGAACCTCTGGCGTAGGTCCTAATACATCTTAGTACTACCGGGATGAATTGTGAGAGGAGATTCATGATCTTCCTTAAGGATCAATCGCCTCACATTTCGTACCTTGGGAACCACTAAGCGGTTTCCGAAGTACACAACACCTTGATCATCAATGGAAAAATAATCCGCAACTCCTTTCTTGTTGTTTCTCTTGATACGGGAGATTCCTGGATCTACCTTCTGAGCTTTGATGATCTGATCCGGAAGGGTAGGTTTCGCCACCAAGGTGGAAAGGAATCTTTGAGGAACAATGTGAAGGTTAAGCTTCCGAAATTACTCATGGAGAAGTGGTTGACTTTGTTGTAACATCAAGTTGTTACAATAAGATTTATGACTCAGTGCATCAGCCATGACATTGGCTTTTCCCAGGGTGTAAGATATTCCTAAGTCGTAATCTGTGATCAAATCGACCCAACGTCTTTGCATGAGATTCAAATCCGGTTGGTGAACATGTATTTCAGACCTTGGTGATCGGTGAAGATTTCGCATCGATTACCGAGAAGGTAATGTCGCCAGGTTTTGAGTGCATGGACTACAGCTGCAAGCTCTAGATCATGTGTAGGATAGTTTTCCTCATGTGGATGCAGCTGTCGTGAAGCATAGGCAATTACATCACGATATTGCATCAGTATGCAACCAAGTCCTTGTCACGAGGCATCGCAGTAGATAACAAAGTCCTTCGAGAAATCTGATGGTACCAGTACGGGAGCAGATGTCAGGCGTATTTTCAGTTCCTGAAAACTGTGCTCGCACTGTGGGGTCCACTCGAAGTTTTTATCTTTGTTGAGGAGTTCAGTTAGAGGTTTAGCAACCTTGGAGAAGTTCTCGACAAAACGGCGGCAATAGCTCGCTAAGCCAAGGAAACTCCGAACTTGCTTGACTGGTTCAGGTGGAGTCCAATTAAGAATGGCTTGAACTCGCTCGAGATTGACAGCAATACCCTTACCAGAGATTACATGGCCTAGGTAGGTCACTTCTGGAACCAGAATTCGCATTTGGAAAATTTGGCATAAAGGCGATGCTCTTGAAGTTTCATCAATACTAGCCTTAGATGCTCGGCATGTTCTTCCTCGCTCTTGGAGTAGATGAGTATATCATCAAGGTATACCACGACGAATTTATCCAAATACTCCATGAAGATCAAGTTCATTAACCGAGAGAAAGTGGCTAGGGCATTGGTTAAACTGAAGGACATGACGGTGTACTCGTATTGGCCATAATGAGTAACAAAGGCCGTTTTGGGAATGTCATCGTTCTTGATTTTTGATTTGATGGTAGACCAACCTCAAATCCATCTTGGAAAAGATTGAGGATCCAGCAAGCTAATCATACAGGTCGTTGATCCTGGGGAGCGGATACTTGTTCTTTATGGTGACCAAATTGACGGGTCGATAATCTACAACCATCCGATCCGTACCATCCTTCTTCTTCATGAAGAGGATGGGGCAAGCCCATGGAGAAGAGCTAGGACAGATGAAACCCTTTTTCAAGGACTCATCGAGTTGTTTCTTATGTTTAGCTAGTTCTAGGGGTGCCATCTTATAGGGTCTCCTAGAGATTGGGACAGTTCCTGGAATAAGATCTATCACGAACTCGACATCCCTGTCAGGTGGAATACCTGGCAGTTCTTCTGGAAAGACATCCGGGAAGTCAGGGACTATCGGGACATCTTCGAGGTCTGGCAAAGGACTGACATTAGGAGAGTAGAGCTGACGCTCAGACACTCGGTTCAAGACATTGACCACCTTGCCCGATGGATGTGTACGTTGAACAGCCCTAGAGTAGCAATCAATCTTAGCATGATGGGCTATCATCCAGTCCATACCCAAGATGATATTGATATCCGAGGATTTGAGAGCTATCAAAGATGCAAGGAAAACGAGTATATTGACATGAATTTCATTCCCATGGCTTACTCTAGAAGTTTGCCATCTAGAACCAGGAGTAGAAATTTCCATGGTGGAGGGCATATCACAAAATGCGGTGTTGTTCAAACGAGCATAGCTCTCAGATATAAATTAATGAGATGCTCCAGTATCGAAAAGAACAGATGTTGGATGGCAGTTAACAAGGAGCGTACCAAGAACGACGTTGGGATCATTGATACGTCTCCAACGTATCTATAATTTTTTATTGCTCCATGCTACTTTATCTACTATTTTGGACTATATTGGGCTTTATTTTCCACTTATATTATTTTTGGGACTAACCTATTAACCGGAGGCCCAGCCCAGAATTGCTGTTTTTTGCCTATTTCAATGTTTCGAAGAAACGGAATATCAAACGGAGTCCAAACAGAATGAAACCTTCGGGAACGTGATTTTCTCAACGAACGTGATCCAGGAGACTTGGACCCTACTCCAAGGAACAAAAGAGGCGGTCACGAGGGTGGGGGGCACGCCCTCCCCCTTGGGCGCGCCCCCTACCTCGTGGGCCCCCTGTTGCTCCACCGACGTACTCCTTCCTCCTATATATACCTACGTACCCCCAAACGATCAGAACAGGAGCCAAAAACCTAATTCCACCGCCGCAACCTTCTGTATCCAGGAGATCCCATCTTGGGGCCTGTTCCGGAGCTCCGTCGGAGGGGGCATCCACCACGGAGGGCTTATACATCAACACCATAGCCCCTCCGATGAAGTGTGAGTAGTTTACTTCAGACCTTTGGGTCCATAGCTAGTAGCTAGATGGCTTCTTCTCTCTTTTTGGATCTCAATACAATGTTCTCCCCTCTCTTATGGAGATCTATTCGATGTAATCTTCTTTTTGCGGTGTGTTTGTTGAGACCGATGAATTGTGGGTTTATGATCCAGTATTATCTATGGAAAATATTTGATTCTTCTCTGAATTCTTTTATGTATGATTGAGTTATCTTTGCAAGTCTCTTAGAATTATCCTTTTTGGTTTGGCCAACTAGATTGGTAGTTCTTGCAATGGGAGAAGTGCTTAGCTTTGGGTTCAATCTTGCGGTGTTCTTACCCAGTGACAGAAAGGGTTGCAAGACACGTATTGTATTGTTGCCATTGAGGATAACAAGATGTTTTTATTATCATATTGCATGAATTTATCCCTCTACATCATGTCATCTTGCTTAAGGCGTTACTCTGTTTTTAACTTAATACTCTAGATGCATGCTGGATAGCGGTCAATGAGTGGAGTAATAGTAGTAGATGTAGAATCGTTTCGATCTACTTGTTTTGGACGTGATGCCTATATACATGATCATTGCCTAGATATACTCATAACTATGCTCAATTCTGTCAATTGCTCAACAGTAATTTGTTCACCCACCATAGAATATCTATGCTCTTGAGAGAAGCCACTAGTGAAACCTATGGCCCCTGGGTCTATTCTCATCATATCAATCTCTATCGCTTTATTTACTTGCTTTGCTTTTACTTTGCCTTTTACTTTTACTTTGAATCTATCTATCAAAAATACCAAAAGTATTATTTATCATCTCTATCAGATCTCACCCTCGTAAGTGACCGTGAAGGGATTGACAACCCCTAATCGCGTTGGTTGCGAGTAGCTATTGTTTTGTGTAGGTACGAGGGACTAGTGTGTGGTCTCCTACTGGATTGATACCTTGGTTCTCAAAAACTGAGAGAAGTACTTACACTACTTTGCTGCATCATCCTCTCCTCTTCGGGGAAATCCAACGCAGTGCTCAAGAGGTAGCAATCATCCTGAGCCTCTTCAGCTGAGACACAGTTCACATGGCCACGTGCAGCGGTGGCTGGCTTGGCATAGTACACCTTCCCTGTTGGCTTGCCATGGCCAACAGCCTTTCCAGACTGGTTGGTGTTGTTGTTTTGTGGACACTCTCGCATGTAGTGACCCGGTTCTCCATAGTTGAAGCATGTCACAGTGTTGGTGCGTGGACTAGCATTGGCGGCTGATCCACCATAATTCTAGAGCGGTGCATACTGCTGGGTTGGATGAGGCGCCTGATAGGATGGCCTCGGAGTGAACCTGGGTGGCAAAGCTGTGTTTGGCACCCACACCCAGCGCTTCTGGGAGCCAGAACCGGATGAGGAACCAGTGTCACGGGCGTGCTTGCATGTAGCTTCAAAATCAGTCTGACCTGTCTCAGCACTAATAACCTTGTTCACTAGCTTCTGGAAGGAGGTGCATTCATGCAGTCGAAGATCACGGCGAAGCTCGGGGCAGAGTCCCTTGCGGAACCTTGCCTTCTTCTTGGCGTCAGTGGACACTTCTTCGGGTGCATAGCGTGCTAGATTTCCAAACTCTATGTTGTATGCATCCACGGTTAGCCAGCCCTGGGTGAAGTTGCAGAACTCCTCCCTCTTATGATCCATAAGACCTTCCGGGATTTGATGCTCACGGAAAGCCTCACTGAAGTCTTCCCAAGTGGTATCCTGGCCAGCTGGGCGCATGGCCTCATAGTTTTCCCACCAAAGGCTGGCGGGGCCTTCAAGATGATAAGCAATGTAAGTGACCTTGTCAGCTTCAGCTATATGTGTAGAACGTAGCTTGTGGGGATGCTGCGGAGGCAATCATCCGCATCGAGAGGCTCGACAGAATGATGAAATGTTTGTGGGTACAACTTGATGAAGTCATTGAGAGACACCAAGTCGTTCCTCTGGTGATGTGCAGTGTTCTGCTCAATGCGTTCCAGCAGGCGGTTGGTCTCACGTTTGTTCCTTTCAGCCTCCAACATGACCTCGGCCAAGGAAGGTGGATGAGGCAGATTCCCATCCCTAGCCCCACTGGCTTCACCCTGCTCCTGGGCAGCAGGGGTACTTAAGGGTGTTGACCATCCTAGGAAACAAAACAACAGTTTAGACAAGGATGGCAGAACTCTGACATAGGAGTGCAGAATGTAATGGACGACACAGAATTTAGAGACGTTCATTCGTACGACATGGTAATACAGAAACTGCCATATATATACCATCGGTCATACACAACATACATAGTTTAGTGCAAGCCCAAGCTAAAGTACAACTGCGGTGAAAGAACATTACATCTCATCGGAGGCATTCCAAGCTCCTATACAATATTTTTCTACACCTTCGGAATTCAGTACACACTAAGTCATACTCCACAAGACACGCAGGACTGTGGAGATACAACTACTACAATACTACTAGTGCCATGATCCAGCTCAGTCGTCTCCGTCTCCGTAGTAATCTTCATAAAGATTACCTGTGTAGCCTGGAAGTGGAACATGCGGATCTGGAAACTCCCGGTCGCGTGGGGCATGTGGACCATAAGGGCAAGGATGAGGCCTTGGCCCATGAACGGTGGCAGACGACACCCACATGGAGGTGTGATGCCTCCAACATCTGGATAGTCCACGCGAGCTAGCAGACGATTGCGTACAAGGTACAAATCCCGCATATCAAGGTAACCAGTCTACACGGCGGGTGCGAGCCGTGTCAGGCTGGCCCAGTGGTCCACTCGAGTGTTGTACAGCTCCATGCGGACGGCACGGTTCTCACGGTCCCTTTCCTCCAGCATCTCTGTGGTGATACGAAGGCGCGACTCCTCATGAGTAGCATCAGCATAAAGACCAGTGTAATAAGCCTCCTGACCACTGAGTGCTGCTGGCAGATAGCAGAACTCGGTGTTCTGAAGTGACGAATGACTGGCTCGAATGATAGTGATCATGGAGTAAGGTACATCCTGGACGGACATCTCCACGGTAACTCCGAGCCCGTAAGACCAGTGAAGGGGATCGGTAGCTCCGGGTAGGAAGGAAATATCCTCATTGTGCAGATATACTAACTCTGATTAAAATCTCAATACTGCTCTTCAACGGTATACTCCGGATACCATCGATAGCCTGTCTCTGTCATTGCACGGACCAACTTGGCTATGTGCCCCGGCACATCAATGCACCGAGTCGGACGTACCACCTGGTGTGTGGTGCGGGAAGTCATCTGAAACACGAAATAATGCAAAGGCATTAGAATTTCTGGTAGAAATTGGACAACATAACGGCTGTAAATGCTCAAAAGGGATTTTGAGACATTATGCAAAGGATTGCATAGTCACTCAACAACATCATATCAAGGTTCTAGGTCGAACTAACAACATACTAAAGTAGTAGAACTGAACTGGGGCTTTGTAACCAACAATCCTATAAGAGTCTACAGACTAGTAACACATGAACCTGATAGAAGGAAGAGATCCTAGTCCTTAACCCTCGTGGAAAGAATGGACTGACTCAGATCAGAATTCCATGAGGTAAAGGAGTAAAAGAGCCTTATGTTCCATCCCACAATCAATTCCCCTACATATAACTATAGCATTTCTAGACTCAGCATCGACCAGTTTGGCTTGAAGAACCTACAGGCAGTCCGGCTCTAATGCCAACGCTGTCAGGACCCCGATTCTAAGTCACACTGATCTAGCATGTAACACATCACATCACATTGCGGCCTCACGCACGGAACTCCCACGAATGCCACCTTACCTGGTGTCGGGTGGTAGGTGCGAAATATGCCAACGGGTGGCTTATCATTGTGGGAGCCAATAAGACATCGCCGGTGCCTGGAAAAGGGATGAGGCGAAGACATGCACGCCGGCGGACCTTACCCAGGTTCGGGGCTCTCCGTGGAGATAACACCCCTAGTCCTGCTCTGCGGGGTCTCCGCATGATCACTAGATCAACAAGTGGCTAGAAGAGGCTCCTTGTGCTGTTCGGTGAGAGGAGGAAGAAGGGCAAGGCTAGCTCTCTTCTCCCCTCAATGTAGTGTCGAAAACTATCAGAGATCAACCCTTTGCATGGGTGCCCTGGGGGGTTTTATAGGCCTACCCCCGGGGGTACAATGGTAATCCGGATGGGCGTGGGCCCTAGCCGTCAGTGTCTACGTTTGGCGGCTTCTCCGCCGGCTGCTGGGGCCCGCCGGCTGGTGGGTCCCACCGGCTGCCGGCCTCTTGGTCGACAGGCGGGTCCCACTGCTTGGGGGTCTTGTCGGGGGCTGGTTATTGTTGCCTCACTCTTGATGACGAGGGCTTTGTCGAGGTAAGCATGGCTACAGTGCCACCACCTGGCGGGCTCTCACTGTAGCCTTACCTCGTCCAGTGTTCTTAATGGTGCGCATACTTTGAGGGAGGGAGCGAGCCGACTGCTAGGAGCCGGCCGCCTCCCAGGCCGACTGGGGGAGGCATGGCCGCCTTCGGGTGTCTCTCTGACCGAAGGGGCCCTCCGCCTACTGGTCGTACTGACAGCCTATCGTGGGTGCGTCATGGTCAGCATGGCAACAATGCCACGCTGGACGGGTCATGGCTGCCCCGTACGGCGTACTGTGGCCATGCGTGCTCCGGGATTCGGGGGTGGCAGGCCTCACTGTTGCCACGCCCCATCTCATCACCGTTATGTGGGTGCAGACTTTGAGGGAACGATCTTGGCCGCCTGCCGGGGGCCGGCTTCTTGGAGTCGGTCTTCTCGTGGCCGGCTTCTTGGAGTTGGCCTCCCAGTGTCTTTCTTTATGAGAGTTTAGGGTTGGGCCGTCTTCCGGTAGTCGGCCTGTGAGACAGCCGGCCAAGGGAAGGCGTCCCTATGCCTTGGATGCTTGAAGGCTCGATCGGCCTGTTATTTTTTGAAGAGCCAGGGGAGCCGGCTAGGCTACCCGTGGTCATTTACTCCGACAGTAGTCCCCGAAGCTGGTTGGGCTTCGTGGCTGAAAGGGGAACGAGAAGCTCAATCAGCCTCCTATCCCGAAGAGCTGGCAGCTAGGAGCCGGCTTTGCGCAGGCGTGCCGCCTCGGCAAGGCTTTTTGAAGTCTGAAGGCGGGAACCAGCTGGCGCGCAAGCCAGGCTGCGGGCTGGCCGCTCGCCGCCTGCGCGCCACTTGGCACCCTTCGGCTGGAAGGGCCTGCCAGCCCACACTTGTGACGGGACGTCGCCGCAGACTGGGGCCCGCCACTTCCATGCCTCGGCCCAAGTGTGGATCTTCTGTGGCCCGAACGGGCCGCTCGCCTTCCGACGGCGGTTTTCGCACGTCGTTAAGGCGTAATAATTGCGGGGCGTGGGGGAGTGGGCGTAGTTAATCCCACGTTCCCCCACGCCTCGCCTCCTCAGCTTCGCCGCACGAGGCTATAAGTAGGGGGAGGAGGGGGGCGGCAGACGCTCGCATGCTCGCCCTCGCCTCGCCATTTTCTGCCTCTTCTTCCTCTCTGTCGCCGCAGCTGCTCGCCACCGCGCCACCATTCCACCAATCTTCTTGGTGTGCCGTAGCTTCGCTACAGCTGAATCGTGCACCCTCCGCCACCGCGCTTTCCCCGTCGTCTCTCCGTCCTCATGGCACGGTCCAGCTCCTAGGATGGCTCCAACGTCCATGAGGACCACGTCGATTTCCTCCGCAAGACGCGGCGGTTTCCAGGCACGGATTACGTGCGGGTCCGTCTTGCACCAGAGAATGAGATCTCGCCGGCGCCGGAGGAGGACGCAGGTGATCTTCCGCTTGCACTGCCTGCGCGATGTTGGCCTGCCGGCGAGTGGATTCTTTCGCACCTTTCTTGAGTTCTACCATCTCCAGCCGCACCACCTTACTCCAAACACGGTGGTGCTGCTGTCGGCCTTCGTCACTCTGTGCGAAGGCTTCCTTGGCGTCCTCCCCACCCTCGAACTTTGGGGGGAATTCTTCCAGTCCAAGCTTGGCACCATCGTCGCGGGTGTGCCTGCCCCATGCGGCGCCTTCATCGCCGTGCGGAGACCGACTGGCGACAATCTGTTTCTGCCCATCGCGCTGATCCAGTCAGTGAAGCTCTTCCAAAAGTCATACTTCTACGTAAAGAACGTCGCTCAGCAAGGCGACTTTGTCAATCTGCCGGCTTACGTAGCCGGCCCGCCTGCTGGGAGGCGGCCTTCATGGTCCTACCAAGCCAGGTCGCTGACTCTGGCTGGGGCTGCCGCCGTCGCTCGGCTCCGTGTGCTGGTCTAGTCGGAAGGCCTGACCAGGTCCGACCTAATAGCCGCCTTCGTGGAGCGCTGGGTACTCCCACTCCAAGGCCGCCCTCACATGATTTGCCAGATGAGCGGTCGCTTCGACCCGAGTCGGCTAAGCACCAAGGAGATGCCTCATAACGAGGTATCTTACATGGTGAATTACATTGCCAACTGCAAGCTCACCGAGGAGTGGCGGTTCGGCAAGGAGCCGTACTCTCGCGCCAATCCCCCGCCTATGGTAGGCTTCCCTTCCTTTCTTCTTCTCTTTGTTGCCGAGTTCATGCTGGCCGACTCTTGACCAGCCGGCTTGTTTTTTACAGAGCCCCTCCTTCAACCGGCGGCCGGAGCCACGGGGGTGGAGCACCAGTTCGTCCCGGACCGCGCGAGGGACGACTTGGACGATCCCAACTTGGGGGCGGCCGCCCTAGACGACGACGCCGTAGGGGGAGGCAGTGAGGCAGGCGGCTCCGGGCTCACCGCCGGCTTCGAGGACTGGTCAGACGACGACGAGGCCGAAGCTATTCCGCGCCGCCAGCCGGTGTCTGATCATCAAGGCGCGGGCTCATCTGCCGCACTGGCTGTTCGTGGTGGCACGCAGAAACATCGGGCCACGCCGGCCCTCTTCGGCAGTCGGCCGAAGAAGCCCAAGGGTTCTGCAGCGGCGACCAAGCGGGATGAGGCGGCCAGGAAGGCAGCCCGCTTCCGCAAGGTGGTGAAGTAGCCGCAGGCGGTTTCGGCGTAACTGTCAATTCTCTCCCGCCTTTCTTTTTTCTCTTCGGTTGACATGCTTCTAAGTCTTTTCCTTGACTTATCAAACAGCGCTCTGCTTTCTCCCGAGCGGACTACTACCGCCTCCGTGGTCGGAGGGGCGGGAGGATCTGCAGGCTCCCGCCGCGTGGACCCCCTGCTGATCTCCTAGCGACGACAAAGCGGAATGCGCGGGAGGCGCGGGAGGAGCAGGAGGCGGAGGAGCAGAGGGCGGCCGCGGCTAGGGCGGCTCAGGAGACGATGGAGGAGTCGGCGGAGGCGCAAGCCGACGCGGCGGCCAAGGCTCAAGCGGAGGCCGCGTCCGCGGAGAGGGCGGCGGAGGCCCTGCGTGACCAGCCTCCGCAGCTCATCATCCCCCTCTACACCGTGGCTCCCGAAATCCCAGTGCCCCCGCCGGAGGAAGCCGGTCGCGACCAGCCGGCGATGGAGAGGGAGGAGGGCGACACAGGCGTCCTGGAGGGGGAGGCGGTACCGCCATCGCCGATTGGAACGGGCCAAGGCGGCCGGCCTAACGCGCCGCCAGAGCAGCCGCTGGGGGCGAGCCGGCTGTGAGGGCGGATCTTGTGGTCCTGTCGCCGTCTCGTCGGCATGCAGGGAAGGCGACTTCAGCGCCGGACCCGTAGAAAGCCGCGGGCTCTAGCTTGTTGGCCCACGATTTGGAGACGGCTAGCGTCAGCTTGCCGGGGTGGACGCCGGGTGGTGGGACGGCCGTGCTGAACGTGGCGGCGCAGGACATCCTGAACCGGCTTCAGTCCCAGGCCGTCGCGCTGAAGCAGTATACTCAAGAGTTTCTTGCAACATGGTCGGGCATTCGGGTGAGTCTTCTCACTTTTCGTCGATCGCTCTTGATTTCTTCCGTGGGGGCGCGTCAGCGCACCCACTGGGTGTAGTCCCCGAGTTTCGAGTCGGCTGCTGAGCAGGCGGCTTGGAACTTCTTAGCAGACTTTGATTGATGTCTTGTTCTTATTCGCACCTTCGTCCTATTTGTAGGACTATCACAACCTCCACGCGGCTACCATCAACTCCCAGGCCCGGGAGATGAATCAGAAGACCGTTGATCTGACGGAGAGCTGGAGTAAGTGCTTCATTTTTTATCTCATGCGGGGGCCCGGGAGAACGGTGTAGTCCCCGAGATTTGGGCCGACTGCTGAGCAGTCGGGTCGGATCTTTCCTGCTGACTTCTTCCTTATTACTTTTTTCTTCTTCTTCATATCTACTGGGGCCAATGCCGACTTGAGGGAGCAGGTAGGCGGGGCCCAGACCGCCCTTCGTGCCAAGGAAGCTGTCGGCGTTCTGGGAACGGGGGTCCCCAGACTTGCCTGCCTGCAGCCTGCGGCGTGGCTCAAAGGAGGCCCAGCACAGCCCATCTTCATCAACGCAAGCTCAAGACCCTCGCAAGGGGACAAGACTCCGGGGCGGACGACAAGGAGCTTCCTCAGGCATGGCCTCATCAGGCTGGCTCATGAGGAGGCGAAGAGTTCAAGGTGGGGTACCTCGCGAGGTGCCCATGCTGTAAGCCATGACGACCGAGGGCGCCAGTCGGGCGCCAGCCCGCGCAGTGTCCTCCTTTCCTCTTTGGTGCAAAGGGAGCAAGCGCAGGCGAGAGCATCAAGCAAAGGCGTCCATTTCGGTGCAACAAGACCAAGACCAGCCCAATGGCCGGAAGGAAGTCATTGTGGAGCCCAAGCCGGTGTCACCACCAGAGCCTTTAACATGCGAGGACCAACTTTAGTCAGGATAAGTGTACCCATTGTTCCCCTTCAAAATGGCCAATTGTTGGCGCCCTTCCCGCTCAATATTTGGGTAGAGGCCCAGGGCCCTTGCCTATAAATAGGACTAGCCACCCCTAGGGTAGAGGCATCCGGACCCGACCTAGCAATCTCAATCCTCACCAAGAAACCAGTAGATAGGGCGACCGAACTCCTCCCAGCTATTCGTCGCACCAGCCAAGAATAGACCCTCGCGAGGCTGTTCTGCCTTGTATTGTTCATCATCAAGCCCAAGAGGCAATCCACCACATCACATACTGGAGTAGGGTATTACACCACAATGGTGGCCTGAACCAGTATAAATATTGCGTCTCTTGTGTTGTTCTGTTTAGTAGTTTAGGTCCTGGCAATTCGGTGAGGAGCGAGCCGGTAGAGGGTTGAATCTCCGCGCGCACCCCAGTGTTCGAACCTCAAGGGTCTGCCGGAACCCGAAATCCGACATTTGGCGCGCCAGGTAGGGGTGCGCCGGAATCTGCCTGCCGTCGTCTCGTTCTTCCCCGACCACCGCAACCATTCTGACGCTCGTCGGGCCCGCGCCGTGCGCCGAGCCTCCCTCGCCTCCCATGTCGCCCAGACGTCTCCCGTCGGTGGGCGCCCTCGTTGTTCCCCGTCACCTGCCGTCAACGCCGCCACCGGCCCGGCGGGGAATGAGCAGCAAGCATCGTCCCAGCATCCGTCCATGAGGCGGGACGGCCGCACTGCCACGCCCTCGCTCACTGCCGCTGGTTCTTCGTCATGCGCGCCCCGCGTGGCCATGGAGGCCCGAGCTATGCTCATCGCGGCAAACGAGCTCCTGCGCTACCGCCCCATCGATGACGTCTACGAAGAATGGCTCGACCGAGTCGCCGAGCTCGTCCGCACCGCTGGAAGCGCCCCCGCACCGTCCTTCTCGTTGCACTGCACCCCGCCCTGCGCGGGCAATGAAGCTCCTGGGGCGCCTCAGCCGCCTCCTCCTCAAGAAGGCACCCTGGCCCCAAGGCGCGCGGCCCCTGGGCGGAACACGCTCTGTCAGGCGCCAGCGCGGCAAGAGCAGAGCTGCCAAGAAGTCCCTCACCCTCGAGAAGCTGCCCAAGCGCTCCCTGCTCCAGCACATCAAGACCCTGCGCTGCCCCCAGCCGCGGCGCATGGGGACCTGCAGGACCAAGCTCTCTGTCACCCAAGGCCCCCTGCGGCCACGGCGGGCTGCCGCGCCTTCACCTCCGAGCTGCACAGCGTCGCGTGGCCCGGCAAGTTCAAGCCAGACCTACCTCCTCGCTACGACGGCACGGCTGACCCTCCGGAGTTCCTCCAACTCTACGAGTTGGGCATCGAGGCTGCCAACGGAGACGAAAAGGTCATGGCGAACTGGTTTCCCATGGCGCTCAAGGACGGAGCCCGCACCTGGCTCCTGAATCTGGCCCCAGGCACGATCTCCTCCTGGGACGAGATGCACACCCGCTTCATCGCTAACTTCCAGGGTACTCGCGACCGGCCACCCGTCGTGAGCAACATGCGCTGTATCATCGCTGCCTTCTCCGACGGTGTGCGCGACGTCAAGATGGAGGAGCTGGCGATGCATGAAGACCTGTGCACCTCCTTGGAGCTGTTCAACTTGGCGACCAAGTGCGCCAGGGCTGAGGAGGGGCGCCTCTCCCTCCTCGAGCTGCCTGCCGCAGACCCCGAAGAGAAGAAGCCCAAGGTCAAGGACGTGAAGCGCAAGGGGGCTGCTGTACTCGCGGCCGAGCCGGACACCAAGCGGGGCAGAGATCAGCCCGAATCCTCCAAGGGCAGTCAGTACTGCGTGTACCACGACCTCCACACCCACAACACCAATGAATGCCAAGAGCTCCGGGCCGTGCGTGAAGGAAGGGTCGGCAGACGTCCCGACCGCAGCGACCGGGGCTACGATCGAGGAGGAGGAAGGAATGCAGGACGTTGGGAAGACCGCGGCCCGCGCCAAGGGTGGCGCGACCAACCTCGCGAGGATCGCTGGCAGGACCCGTCTCGCGAGGGAGGCTGGAGGGATCAGCCTCGCGTGGATCGCCCGCAAGGGAACGCAGGCCTCCCTCCGCTGCCACTGCAGCCAAGGAGAAATGAAGACCGTCATCAGGACGAGGGGGCTAGGGGCTTCCAGGAACCACGCGCAATCGCCTGCATCCTGGGCGGAGCTCAAGCCCCAGCCTCTCAGCGCATCTTCAAGCAGTTTGCACGCGAAGTGAATGCAGTCCTCCCCAAGCTCGAGGCCACGCGCCCTCTCAGGTGGTCGGCATGCGCCATCACGTTCAGCTCAGCGGATCAGCTCAAGTGCGCGGCCACAGCCGGAGTCCTCCCGATGCTTTGTTCCCCAATCATCAGCAACATGCTGGTCACCAGGACCCTCATCGACGGCGGGGCAGGGCTCAATGTCCTGTCCGTGGAAACGTTCAACAATCTCCAAGTGCCCTACAATTAGCTTCAGCCAACCAAGCCCTTCTCCGGAGTCACCGACGGCTCCGCGGTCCCGATCGGGCAGGTCCGCCTTCCTGTCACCTTCGGGGCACGCAACAACTACCGCACCGAGCTCATCGACTTCGACGTCGCCCACATTCGCCTGCCGTACAACGCCATCCTCGGGTACCCTGCGCTGGCTAAGTCCATGGCCATGACCCACCACGGCTACAACGTCCTCAAGATGACAGGAAGCGGCGGGGTCATCATGGTGCCCTGCGAAGAGAGAGACGCAGTGTGCTCCCTGGAGCGAGCCTTTCAGGCCGCATCACTGGAAGACCCAGACCATGGAGGCAGGAGGCTTCCCGAGGCCGCCCCCAAGAAGAAGAAGACATCGACGAGCCCAGCCCCTCAGGAGGAAGGCCCCTCAGGGCCCGCGCCTAGCCGGGAGGAGCCTCCCTCCATCACATAGGGAAGCGCGCCCGGCGCCCTCCTCGGGCAGGGCTCGGGGGCTCTCCCCTGGAGGGCCGCCGACCTCGCCAGGGTCACGAGGGAGGCGCTTGGGCACCACGTGGAGGCATGCTTCGAAGCACGTTTCCCTCAGGAAGGAGCAAGGCAAGGAGGGCCAAACCCTCAGGAGTTCGTCAGCAAGGCCATTCAGGAGTTACAGGAGCCAAGGGTCATGAGAGGCAGCCGCCGCCTACCCGCTATGGCCCCCCATCCAGGCGAGGATGGTGGGCTGTGTGTCTGCATCGACATACCGGGGCTCAACCGAGCCGCGTCTCAAGAGTGCCTCTGGCCCTCGCGAGTGGGACGTTGCAAAGGTCCGCCCCACAACTACGTACGCATGCCTTACGGCTTGCCGAACGCGGCTGCTATGCACCAGCATCTCATGAGAGCCATCTTGGAGGCTCAAGAGGTCAGGCGAGCCGCAGCCCTGGTGGAGATGGAGATGGCCCGCGAGGAGCCGCCAGCGCCTCCGGAGCCTCCTGAGGCCCCTGGGCCTGGGGGCTCGTGAGGATCGGCTCCCGCAACCCACCGAGTCTGCTACACCAACACTCCTTCGACCCCAACATCATCAGGTGACATCTTTTAAGTTTCATTTCTGGCTGGGAGCACCCTCAGGGCCGCATTATTCCCAGGCCGCATGGGTCCGTCCCTGCGGCATGTATCCCTTTTATTTCATGTTCCTGGCTTACCTTATTGGGGGCGCCCCTCGGGCTGCATCATCCTCGAGCCGCTCGGGCCTGTCCCAGCGGCATGTATCCCTCTTGCATTTATCTTAGGGCTATGCTTTTGATCCACATGGTTGTTAGTTGGTGCCTTTTTCTCCTGGGCGTCAGAATCTTGAGCGTTAAAGGGGGGGGTGCCTGAGCATCGTGACTGAGGGCTCCTACCAGCTCTCCGGCCCTCACCCTCTGGTCTTGTCCATGGCATTGCGACCTGGCATGCCAGCGACGGCTGAGACCAGCCCAAGAGCCGGGACCCGAGGACGTAGAGTTTCGTCATCTAACCCAGCTTGCGCGTTAAAGGGGGGGTGCCTGAGCATCGCGACTCAGGGCTCCTACCGGCTCTCTGGCCCTCACCCTCTAGTCTTGTCCATGGCATCGGGACCTGGCATGCCAGCGACGGCTGAGACCAGCCCGAGAGCCGGGACCCAAGGACGTAGAGTTTCGTCATCTAACCCAGCTTGCGCGTTAAAGGGGGGTGCCTGAGCATCGCAACTTAGGGATCCTACCGGCTCTACGGCACTCACCATCTGGTCTTGTCCATGGCATCACGACCTGGCATGCCAGCGATGGCTGAGACCAGCCCGAGAGCCGGGACCCGAGGACGTAGAGTTTCGTCATCTAACCCAGCTTGCGCGTTAAAGGGGGGTGCCTGAGCATCGCGACTTAGGACTCCTACCGGCTCTCCGGCCCTCACCCTTTGGTCTTGTCCATGGCATCGCGACCTGGCATGCCAGCGACAGTTGAGACCAGCCCGAGAGCCGGGACCCGAAGACGTAGAGCACCGTCATCTAACCAAATTTGCAGGAACACATTCCAAGGTAAGGCCCAATGCCGGGCGCAACCCGCCCTGGGGATGGGCCCCGCGAGTCCCGCACTGGCTCACGGGTGCCCCAATACACCTCGCCAGGCCTTTCATGCCTCGTCGCCTCTCCAAAGCAGCTAACGGCTAACTATTGATTGCCACAGAGAACTCTTGTTCCTTTTGTGATGAGCCTGCAGGGTCCCTCCAAGGAGCATTGCCAGGCGAGGCCCTCACGGTGCCTTCTTCACTCTCGTCCGTGCAACCCGCTTGCACGTTAAAGGGGGAGGGGGGTGCCTGAGCATCGCGACTCAGGGCTCCTACTGGCCCTCTAGCCCTCACCCTCTGGCCTTGACCATGGCATCGCGACCTGGCATACCAGCGACGGCTGAGACTCGCTCGAGGGCCGGGACCCGAGGACGTAGAGCAGAAAGGGGAGCAAAGGCGAGAGGGGAGGAGCACGCGAGGACCTCGCCAAGCAACCCCTCGCCAGCCAAGGCACGGACCTAGCGCCTCACCAGGAAGCGTCTTTCTGACCCTCGAGATAAGTCACTCTCCGGAAGCATTGGTTATCGCGGCACCACCCCCGCACCAACTGCAATCCCGTGTTAGCAACGTCGCTCTCCTTTCTCACTGAACAATGGCTGCTTGAGCGCTAAATGGGACCTCCTGAGCATCGCGACTCAGGGGCTCTTACCGGACCTCGGGCCGCTCACCTCCTGGCCTTGACCACGGCATCGCGACCTGGCATACCAGCAACGGCTGAAGCCGCCTTAGGACTGGGACCTGTCGGCGCAGAGCATCAAGCCCTCGCGAGGTCTGAAAGGAGGAAACTAAGCTAAAACGGAATAAGCATCTCGCACCGCTTCACAATGAGGATCATATTGACAGACGAAGCTACAAACATCTTACAAGCACCCGTGGGGTATATTCTTGGCTCCTCGCAGGAACAAAAGGCGCGAATCCTAAGGAGTCCTAACTACAGGGGGCATCGCTGCAGATGCCATCATCAATAGTGGGCCGCCCAGCACCGGCGCCAACCCCATCCAGATCAGATGCGGCGACGGCCTGACGAGCCCGCCCTGCTCCGGGAACAGCGCAGGTTCGGGGGCTCATAGCTGTTGTCGCTGGATCCTCCGGCGCCTCCGTCGCCTGAGGAGCGGCCAAGGGAGCGATCGGCCGGCCGCCGTCTCGCTGCAGCGGGGTCCCGACCGCCTCTCCCGGGGCAGCACTCCAGCCGGCGACCCTCCGCATCGAAGACCTTGAAGGACATCACCGAAGCGCCGTCATACTCCAGATGGATCGTGTGGGCGCCCCTCGTCCTGCAGACCTGGGCGACCTCGCCCCAACCTCGAGTCATGAAGACCTCGCCCGGGGCAACGACCGCGACCTCTGCCCCGGACGCGAGGGTGCCGCGGCCGGCGTGCTGCAGCCAGAGCCCCAGGGGTTCCCCTACCGGACGACGGAGGCGAAGAAAGAAAGGAGACGAATTCAAGACTTAGGAGGCGTGGAGGCATGAAGCACGAACTCCCGGCAGGAGTCCTCGGCGTGGACTCCAGGAGGGAAGACGCACACCTTCGTGACCCGCCGGCGTCGTCGGTGGTGCCGCTCGTGGTGTTCGGCGTCGACTCCTTCAGAGCCGCCAATGTGCATGTACAAAGGAAGAGGGAACCCTGGTGGCGGCCGCTCACACCAGGGTCTTGACGCTTCCTGACGAGCGCCCTCGCCATGACACCAGAGAGCAAGCCGCTTCTTTGGGGGAAGCGGGTCAGGATACTCTTGGGGAGCCTTTCCCTTCTCTTCCGCGGAGAACCGACGGATCGGAGCCATTGCAGCAATACGGAGCAAGGTCCAGGAAGAAGGAGAAACAGAGGGATAGACCGGAAGGGCGCGCGCCGTTCCGTACTTATAGCCGGCGAAGGCCAACCGTCGACCTCCACGATCGCAGGTAATCATGACCCGCTTTGCATGCAGGGACTTGTCGAATCCGTGCGGTTACCAAGGCATTGTGGGGGAACAGTGCCGCCCACGTCCAATCAACCGCCACATGGCGCCCAAGGCCGCAGGTTGATAGGGCCCGTGACGCTTCGCACTTGCCCTTTCGCCTCTCTGCTCGGCCAAGTTCGGGCGCGCCGTGGGCCTGGGGGCTACTGTCGGTGTTCTGGGAACGGGGGTCCCCAGACTTGCCTGCCTGCGGCCTGCGATGTGGCTCAAAGGAGGCCCAGCACAGCCCATCTTCATCAACGCAATCTCAAGACCCTCGCGAGGGGCCAAGCCTCGCGGGGCGGACGACAAGGAGCTTCCTCAGGCACGGCCTCGTCAGGCTGGCTCATTAGGAGGCGGAGAGTTCAAGGCGGGGTTCCTCGCGAGGTGCCCATGACGCAAGCCATGATGACCGAGGGCCCAGTCGGGCGCCAGCCCGCGCAGTGTCCTCCTTTCCTCTTTGGTGCAAAGGGAGCAAGCACAGGCGAGAGCATCAAGCATAGGCGTCCATTTCGGTGCAACAAAACCAAGACTAGCCCAACGGCCGGAAGGAAGTCATTGTGGAGCCCAAGCCGGCGTCACCACCAGAGCCTTTGACAAGCGAGGACCAACTTTAGTCAGGATAAGTGTACCCGTTGTTCCCCTTCAAAATGGCCAATTGTTGGCGCCCTTCCCGCTCAATATTTGGGGAGAGGCCCAGGGCCCTTGCCTATAAATAGGACTAGCCACCCCCAGGGTAGAGGCATCCGGACCCGACCTAGCAATCTCAATCCTCACCAAGAAACCAGTAGATAGGGCGACCGAACTCCTCCCAGCTGTTCGTCGCACCAGCCAAGAACAGACCCTCGCGAGGCTGTTCTGCCTTGTATTTTTCATCATCAAGCCCAAGAGGCAATCCACCACACCACACACTGGAGTAGGGTATTACACCAAAATGGTGGCCTGAACCAGTATAAATCTTGTGTCTCTTGTGTTGTTCTGTTTAGTAGTTTAGGTCCTAGCGATTCGGTGAGGAGCGAGCCGATAGAGGGTTGAATCTCCGCGCGCACCCCAGTGTTCGAACCTCAAGGGTCTGCTGGAACCCGAAATCCGACAGAAGCCAAGTGCAACGCCTTGACTCAGGAACGTGATCGCCTGGCCAAAAAACTGGCCGACCAGGAGGAGAGCTACAAGGCGACCCTGGAGACGGCGCAGGACAGCGAGGCCGCCCTCAATGCCGAATACGAGACCGAGGCGGCGAGCTGGGCTGAGGCGAGGCAAGCGTTGAGCGAAGGTTATGGCCGGATTGAAGATTTGATTGACGGTAGGCCGCCTTCTTCTTCGTCCCTTTTCTCGCCCCCTGTCATCTGGTCTGTCTTCTCACTTTGTTCTACTTTTTCTTCTTTGTGAAGATTACTTCCCTGGTTACTCCGTTGCCGCCAACCAAGCCATCAAGGCTCACCATGAGGAACGACGGCAGGCTGGGGTTGAGATCGCACCGGATGCTGTCCGGTCGCTTGAGGAGCAGCTTCTGGCGATTCAAGCCCGCCTCCAGCCGGCTTACCGCATGATCCGCCGTCTTCAGCGCGCCAGGGCATAGGTGCTGGCCGCCCTCTGGCCCGGCGAGGTGGTTCCCTGCACCCCCAGTCGGACTGCCGACTGGCTGGAGGTAGCAGTCGGCCGCTTCAAGGCGTGGAAGGCTTCTGCAGCTCGGTCTGACGCCCGGCGGGCGCTAGAGTTCGTCCGGGCTTGGTATCCTGGGCAATATTTGGCCTAGCTGAGCACCTGGCGGCAGGAGGCTAATGAGGAGCTGGAGGCGGTGCGGCCGGCTATCATCCAGCATGCCTCGGCGATCGGCGACTACACCGACACTAGTGCCTTTCCCCCTAAGGTAAATGAAGACTGCGTCACTCAGCCGGAGGAGTGGTTCGGGCTGAACCTGGCAGAAGGTGAAGACACGGCAGAGGAGATCGATTCTAGCGATGAGGGAAAAGAGGAAGAGGGGGAGGATGGTGAAGACGTCGCGCCAGACGATGGAGCGACCAGCCAGCCCCAGCCTGATCATGCCTCCAGCAACGAGGCGCGTGCGAGCGCGCCGCCTGTAGTAGGTGACGATCATGCCGAGACTTGTCAGCCGACCACTCCTCTAGCCAGCACTGCCGTCTCCACCAACCTGCCCGACTCACCTGTTGCTCCCTTGGCCTGATTCGCCATCCTTGTTTTCCTGCTTGTTACTCTTTGAACAACTTTATTAAATTTGCGCAGTTCCACCCACTGGGGGTGTATTCAAACTATGTTGAACGCTGGCCTTTCAAAGGCCTTTTGTGTAAATATAATCATGCATGTGCTTGGCTTCCGTTCATACTTGCTTTTCATCCTTCGGCTGTTTTCCTTTGCCGCCCTCCCTTGGTCGCCTCCTTCCCAGCCGGACAGCTGCTCTGCAGTCTGTGGCTGGGGAAGGGCTTGGCCGTTTGGGAGGACAAGTACTCAAGCTTTCTTAGATTATAGCAAGGTGAAAGGGAAGCCAGCCAGCCGGCTGCTCTGACAGCCGGTTGGCGGGTGGGAGGCCGGCTTGTGTTATATAAGTTTGTTAGTCCTTAGCCATTTTTCATGTGGGCATCCTTTCGTGCCTTTGGCTCTTTCCAGCTGGACAACCGATTCTTCGAGCTGCGACTTTCAACAAGAGAGGGCTTGGGTGCCGGCACACTACTTGTTTGACTGCAGGTAGAACTTGAATATAACTCAAGGCGGCTAGTCCCCGGGCCGACTGATCGAACCCGGTGCCGGACAAGAAAACAGATGTAGTAACATAATCATAGGCATGATACTCATCATTCATAGATAAAAGAGGGTAGTCCCTAAGTGCTCCTCGGGGGGGCCGTTGTCTTGTACTTAATACAAAAGGTAGCATGGTACATACTGCATTTTAACTGTAAAATCTTCGGAGGAGATTGGCGTTCCATGGTCGTTCCGACTCCTTGCCGGAATCATCTCTCTTGCGTGCCTTCGGCTTCTGTGCGTCGATCAGGTAGTAGGAGTCGTTGCCTAAAGCCCGGCTGATGACGAAGGGGCCTTCCCAAGGGGCTGAGAGCTTGTGCTGGCCGGCTATTCGCTGGAGCAGCCAGAGCACAAGATCACCCTCTTGGAAGGATCTCGGCTTGACCTTCCGGCTGTGGTAACGGTGTAGACCCTGCTGGTAGATGGCGGACTGGCTGAGGGCTAACATCCGGCCCTCTTCTAGCAGGTCGACGCCATCTTCTCGCGCTTCCTTGGCCTCCGCCTCCGTGTACATGGTGACTCGAGGTGAGTCGAACTCAATGTCAGTTGGGATGACAGCCTCGGCACCATATACAAGGAAGAAAGGGGTGAAGTCGGTTGACTTGTTCGGGGTAGTGCGCAAACTCCAGAGGACGGCTGGCAGCTCGTCGAGCCAACAGTCGGCTGAGCGCTCCAGTGGCACGACCAGTCGGGGCTTGATGCCGGAGAGGATGGGGCCGTTTGCTCGCTCGACTTGGCCGTTTGACTGCGGGTGGGCAACGGACGCTAAGTCCAGTCGGATACCCTGTTTCGCGCAGAAACGTGCCAGTGCTCCCTTGGCAAAATTCATGCCGTTGTCGGTGATGATGCTGTGTGGTACGCCATACCGGGTTGTAATATCTGCGATGAATGTCACGGCAGTCGGCCCATTCAGTTTCTTGATCGGCTTCGCTTCAATCCACTTGGTAAATTTGTCCATAGCGATGAGCAGATGTTTCATGCCGCCGCACGCCGTCTTGAATGGGCCCACTGTGTCCAGTCCCCAGACGGCAAAGGGCCAGGTGAGGGGGATGGTCTTGAGTGCGGAAGCCGGCAGATGTTGCTTGGAGCTGAAGACTTGGCACCCTTTGCAGTGTTTGACTAATTCCTTGGCGTCATCCAAAGCAGTCGCCCAGAAGAATCCATGGCAGAAAGCTTTGGCGACGAGTGATCTTGAGGCCGCGTGGTGGCCGCATTCGCCTTGGTGGATGCCCCTGAGGATTGTTATGCCCTTCTCTGGCTCGACGCAGCGCTGGAAGACTCCAGTGACGCTGCGCCTAACGAGCTCTCGGTTCATTATTGTGTATGCTCCGGCTCGGCGTTGGACTTGCCTTGCCGAGATCTCGTCAGTCGGCAGCTCTCTGTTTACTAGGAAGTTGAGGATGGGCTGGGCCCATGATGGAGCTGTGACTTCTTCTATTGCCAATACGGCTACTGCGACCCGGGCGGGTGGGCTGGGTGGTAAAGAGTTGGAGTCAGCCACCGCCTGTCGTGTCGATGCAGTCCCCGGGCCGACTGCGGTAGTCCCTGGGCCAGGTGCGACTATGGCAGTCCCCGGGCCACCTGTCGATGTCCCCGAGCTGCCTGCTTGGTTCCCCAAGTCGGATCCGACTGCGTCGGGGTCAGGCGGTATGAAGATGGAATCAGATTCTGGAGATGGCTTGACAGACGGCTTGAGGAGGCATTGGAGAGAGACGCCGGGTGGTATAGCTTGTCGGGTAGAGCCTATTCGTGCCAAGGCATCTGCTTGGTCGTTGTCGGCCCGTGGCACGTGGAGGAACTCGCATCCTTCAAAATATCCACTGATTTGCTGAACGAGGAAGCGGTAGCTCGCCATGTTTACGTCCTTGGCGTCCCAGTCGCCAGATGATTGCTGGACTACCAAATCCGAGTCGCCATAGCACAGGATCCGGCGGATGCCGAGTTCTTTGGCTAGCCGGAGCCCGTGTATGAGCGCCTCATACTCGGCCACATTGTTGGAGGCGGCAAAATGAATTTGCAATGTGTATCTGAGCTTGTTGCCCTTGGGAGAGGTGAGGACGATGCCGGTTCCCAAGCCGGTGCGCATCTTGGATCCATCGAAGTGCATCCGCCAATGAGTGGAGTCGGGGGCCGGCGGCAGGTACTGGGTCTCGTCCCAGTCGACAAGGAAGTCGGCCAATGCCTGGGACTTGATGGCGGTGCGAGGCTGGTAGAAGATTGTGTAAGGAGCCAGCGCAATGGCCCATTTTGCCACCCGGCCGGATGCATCCCGGCTGCCTATGATCTCGGCGAGCGGGGCAGTACATACGACCGTGATGGGGTGCTCTTCAAAGTAGGGCTTGAGCTTCTTGGCGGCGAAGTATACATCATAGCACATCTTCTGGTAGTGCGGGTAGTTCTGCTTCGAGGCGGATAGTACTTCGCTCAAATAATACACCGGCCTCTGGACTAGCTGAGCTCGGCCTTCTTCTGGGCGCTGAACCACGATAATGGTGCTTACCACCCGGCTAGTGGCGGCAATGTAAAGGAGCATGGGCTCTTTCTCAGTCGGCGCCGCCAAGACAGGCGGCGTGGTCAGCATGTTCTTTAGCTCGTGGAAAGCTTGGTCTGCTTGGTCGTTCCATTCGAAGCGAGTGGACTTCTTCATGAGTCGGTAGAGGGGGAGAGCTTTCTCTCTGAGACGGCCGATGAAGCGGTTTAGGGAGGCCAAGCATCTGGTAAACTTTTGGACATCTCGTAGCTTGGTAGGAATCTCCATTCTCTCTATGGCCTTGATCTTCACTTGGTTGCATTCGATGCCGCGTTCGGAGACTAGGAAGCCTAGAAGCTGGCCAGCTGGTACTCCGAACACGCATTTCTCGGGGTTGAGCATGATCTGAAACCGACGCAAGTTTTCAAATATCTCCCTGAGGTCTTCCAGCAAGGTGCCGCGCTTCTCCATCTACACTACAATATCATCTACATAGACGTGGGCATTTTTGCCGAGCAGCTTGAGGAGGCATTTCTGCATGCAACGCTGAAAAGTGGCACCGGCATTTCTCAAGCCGAATGTCATAGTCAGGTAGCAGAAAGCTCCAAATGGCGTGATGAAGGCGGTCTTCAGTCGGTCGGCCGGATCCAACTTTATCTGGTGGTAGCCCGAGTAAGCATCCAAGAAACTCAACAGCTCGCATCCGGCTGTGGAGTCTATCACTTGATCAATCCTTGGCAGAGCAAAGGGGTCTTCGGGGCAGGCTTTGTTGAGGCTGGTGTAGTCAATGCACATGCGCCGCTGCTTCTTTTTCTTCAACACCAGGACTGGGTTGGCCAGCCACTCTGGAAAGAACACCTCCATAATGAAGCCGGCTGCTAGAAGCCGGGCTATTTCTTCTCCAACAACTCTTCTCTTCTCTTCCGGCAGGCGCGCAAGGGCTGCCTGACCGGCTTGGCATCAGATCGGACATGTAGCTTGTGCTCGGCGAAATCCGTCGGGACACCCGGCATGTCTTTGGGAGACCATGCGAAGATGTCCCGATTCTCATGGAGGAAATCGACGAGCTCGCTTTCCTATTTGCAATCAAGGCCGGTGCCTACGACAGCGTGCCTCTCCGGGTGCTCCGGGTCCAAAGGTATCTTCTTTGTTTCTTTGGCCGGGTGGAAAGAACCTTGAGCATCATATTCCTTGGGGTCGGGGGACAGGGCCGGCTGCTTGCCGGCCATGGCCACGACTCGATCTAGCATCTTTTTTTCTTCAGCAATCACGAGGGACTCGGCCAGCCGGCTGCTGGCTGCCGCACACTCAGAGGATTTCTTGTGGTATCCAGCTACGGTGATGATGCCCTTGGAACTCAGCATCTTCATCTTGAGGTAGGGGTAGTGGGGCACAGCCATGAAATTGGCCAGAGCAGGTCGGCTAAGCAATGCGTGGTAAGGGCTCTCCAAATCCACTACTTCAAACCATATTGCTTCTCGACAGAAATGATCCTTGTCCCCAAAGAGAACATCTATCTTGATCTTGCCGATTGGTGAGCAGGACAGGCCGGGTACGATGCCGTGGAACACAGTCCAACTAGGCATGAGCTGCTTCGTCTTGATGTTCAGCTTCTCCATGGTGTCACGATACAGTATGTTGATGTTGCTCCCGCCATCTATCAGCACGCGGGAGAAATGGGTAGCTCGCCTTTCTGTTGCAAGGGTGGCATCCAAAACCAATGCATAAGAGCCGAGAGATGGCATCACCTCTGGGTGATCGGCCCGGCTCCAGCTGATAGGCTTCTCCGACCAGTGCATGAACTCGGGGTTGTTGGAGGCGACCGTGTTGACCTCTTGGTGCTGTCGGCGCCGGCTGCGCCGGTCTTTAGTTTGGCTTGTAAAAACTACGTAGGCGGCATGCTCGTCGGGGAACTCATCTTGAACAGCCCCAACCACTGACCGAGCGGCCGGCTGCTGAGGGGCTGGAGGCGGTTGGCCAGTAGGCGGAGGCGGCACCAGCCCTTCGCCCTTGGAGATTTGCGTGAGCCAATGGCATTTCTGAGTCGTGTGGTTGGACGCCTTCGCGCCGTTGTGGAACTTGCAGGGGGCATCGAGGGCTTGCTCGTAGGATAAAGTCGGCTGCCAAGCCGGCCTGCCACCCTTCTGCTTCTTGGGCGCGGGCCGCCCTTCGGGTTGTTCGTCTTCGACTGTGGCCACTTGCCGACTGGTGGAAGGCGGCATAGGGGCCTTGCGCTTGTTGTCATTCTGGTACGGGCGTCGGCTGGAGTCTCCAGCCGGTGTCTTTGGAGCCGGAGCGAGCACCTTCCCGGAGGCGTCTACTCGAAGCTCGGTCTTCATTGAAGAGTCGGCCGTGCATACTTGTCTGCTATGATCAGAAGCTCGTCGAGGGTAGTCGGCTCGTCGCCGGTGCTTGACGAGGGTGCCTTCTCGGCATCCGGCGGTGAAGTACTCTATGGCTTGAACCTTGTGCACCCCCTCACAGGAGTTGTGGAGCTTGGACCAACGCGTGAGGTAGTCGCAAGTTGATTCATCGGGCCCTTGAACACACAAGGAGAGCTGTCGGGGCTTGGGAGCCCGTTTGTAGGTGCTGGTGAAGTTGCGGATGAAGGCTTCCGTGAAGTCTAGCCAGCTGTTGACGCTGTAAGGCTTGAGGCTATTGAGCCAGGTGCGCGCCGTGCCTTGGAGGATAAGGGGGACATATTTCACGGCAACACGCCTGTTGCCGTTTGCTATGCGAACCGCAGTGGAGTAATCGATCAACCAGTCTTCCGGCTTCATGGAGCCGTTGTACTTGGGCGTGTCTCTTGGGAGCGAGAACCCTTTGGGAAGGGCTCGTCGAGGATGCGGGGGCAAAGCAAGGCGGGCTGACATCGTCTTCTTCTTCTAGCTCCAGGGAGCGCGCAAGGCGGTCGATCCGATGGCGGGCGTCATTCTCGCTGACTCCTTCGCGGCGGCTTAGTCGGCTGCTGAGAGTCAGATGCGTGACGGGCGGCGGGGTGGGTTATCTCTCCCCACGAGGCGGAGGAGGAGGCGAATCACCTCGTCGCTCTACAGCTCGAGGGCGGCCTTCTGCGTCGCGCTCGATGGTGATTCGAGTCCGACAGCGGCTAGCAGCTGGCTCCTTTTCTTGCCTTGTGCAAGCGTGATATCTACTACACACCCTTCTTCTTGTAGACATTGTTGGGCCTGCCAGTGCACAGGTTTGTAGGACAGTAGCAAATTTCCCTCAAGTGGATGACCTAAGGTTTATCAATCCGTGGGAGGCGTAGGATGAAGATGGTCTCTCCCAAACAACCCTGCAACCAAATAACAAAGAGTCTCTTGTGTCCCCAACACACTCAATACAATGGTAAATTGTATAGGGGCACTAGTTCGGCAAAGAGATGGTGATACAAGTGCAATATGGATGGTAGATATAGGTTTTTGTAATCTGAAATAATAAAAACAGCAAGGTAACCAATGGTAAAAGTGAGTGTAAATGGTATTGCAATGATAGGAAACAAGGCCTAGGGTTCATACTTTCACTAGTGCAAGTTCTCTCAACAATAATAACATAGATAGATCATATAACAATACCTCAACATGCAACAAAGAGTTACTCCAAAGCCACTAATAGCGGAGCACAAACGTAGAGATTATGGTAGGGTACGAAACCACCTCAAAGTTATTCTTTCGGATCGATCTATAAAAGAGTTCGTACTAGAATAACACCTTAAGACACAAATCAACCAAAACCCTAATGTCACCTAGATACTCCATTGTCACCTGAAGTATCCGTGGGCATGATTATACGATATGCATCACACAATCTCAGATTCATCCAACCAACATAAAAGTACTTCAAAGAGTGCCCCAAAGTTTCTACCGGAGAGTCAAGAAAACTTGTGCCACCCCCTATGCATAGGTTCATGGGCGGAACCCGCAAGTTGGTCACCAAAACATACATCAAGTGGTACGTGATATCCCATTCACACCACAGATAAACACAGCAAGACATACATCATGGAGAGTGCTGGGATGATGAAGATGGCCACCGGTGATGGATTCCCCCTCCGGCAGAGTGCCGGAACGGGCTCCCGAGAGGTTTTTGGTGGCTACAGAGGCTTGTGGCGGCGGAACTCCCGATCTATCTTGATATTCGATGGTTTTAGGGTACGTACGGTTATATAGGCGAAAGAAGTCGGTCGGGGGTGCTCAAGGGGTCCACGAGACAGGGGGCCACGCCCTGTAGGGGGGGCGCCCCCTATCTCCTGGGCTCCTCGAGTATCTTCTGACTTGATCTCCAAGCCTCCAGGATGATATTCTTCCAAAAAAATCACGATGCCGAAGGTTTCATTCTATTTGGACTCCGTTTGATATTCCTTTTCTTCGAAATACTGAAACAGGCAATAAAACAGCAATATGGGCTGGGCCTCCGGTTAATAGGTTAGTCCCAAAAGTAATATGAAAGTGAATAATAAAGCCCGTAATCATTCAAAACACAAAATTAAATAGCATGACTGCTTCATAAATTATAGATACGTTGGAGACGTATCCGGGCGCTGCCCGCAGTCGGTGTCCGTGACGTCGCACCGTGCTCTCGGCATGGGGGGGACTTCCAGCGCGGACGCCGGCTTCATGTTGTTCTGCGGCCGCGTCGATCAACTGCTGGATGCGTCTGGTCATGTAGGGGAGCTCGTCGGCCCCCAGTCCATTCAGCTCATCTACGACCGACTGGGTGGCGTGTAGGTTCTCAAGGGGCATGGCATAGACTGGGCGGTCTGCTCCCAGCATGTTGGCGATGGCCACGCCGTGCTTCTTGACGACGCCGGCTCGGCTCGGCCCATCGGGAGGCGGCGTACCAAAGGCGGCGCGGTCGACTTCGCGCTGGTGAGCTTCAGTGAGGCGTCTCATGGAGGCTATCTTCTGGCCCTCCGTGATGAGGGCGAGGCGGCGTGCTTCCGGCGTCTCGGCATCGACGTCGGCCGGGATGGGGACGGACAAGTCGTGCAGCGCTGCTTGCAGGGCGTCGTGGGCATTCTCGCCAGAGGTGACACCGTGGCTGATGACTAGCACCTCGGTGACGGTGCTGGCGCCGCTGGCGGCTCGAGGAAGAGGGTCGTCGAAGATCACTATGTTGGTGGGGAAGGCGTCGAGCGATGCCGTGTCGGAGTCGACAAGCATCGGGTCGGTGGAGCCAACCGACTCCAAATCCGCAGTAGGCTTGCTGGAGACGTAGAGTTGGTTGAGGAGGCAGCTCTCGGGGCAGCCGGTGCCCACGTCGGACACGGGCTCGTCGGAGATGCGGGCCTTGCCAAGAAGATCGGCGAGGCAGCTCACCGCGCAGGCGTCATCGACACCTTGCAGCGTGTCGGGGCAAGCGCCATCGGGCATGCTGGGCTGGCTACGCTCGCTGGGGAGAAAAAGGGTTCCCGTCCAGAGCAGGTCTCCGGATGATGGTGCACCTGGCACCATGGTGGGCGCCAAATGTCGGGTGGTAGGTGCGACATATGCCAATGGGTGGCTTATCATTGTGGGAGCCAATAAGACATCGCCGGTGCCTGGAAACGGGATGAGGCAAAGACATGCACGTCGGCGGATCTTACCCAGGTTCGGGGCTCTCCATGGAGATAACACCCCTAGTCCTACTCTGCGGGGTCTCCACATGATCACTAGATCAACAAGTGGCTACAAGAGGCTCCTTGAGCTGTTCGGCGAGAGGAGGAAGAAGGGCAAGGCTAGCTCTCTTCTCCCCTCAATGTAGTGTCTAAAACTATCAGAGATCAACCCTTTGCATGGGTGCCCTGGGGGGTTTATATAGGCCTACCCCCCCGGGGGTACAATGGTAATCCGGCTGGGCATGGGCCCTAGCCGTCAGTGTTTACGTTCGCTGGCTTCTCCGCCAGCCGCTGGGGCCCGCTGGCTGGTGGGTCCCACCGGCTGCCGGCCTCTTGGTCGACAGGCGGGTCCCACCGCTTGGGGGTCTTGTCGGGGACTGGTTACTGTTGCCTCACTCTTGATGATGAGGGCTTTGTCGAGGTAAGCATGGCTGCAGTGCCGCCACCTGGCGGGCTCTCACTGTAGCCTTACCTCGTCCTATCTCCTTAATGGTGCGCATACTTTGAGGGAGGGAGCGAGCCGGCTGCTAGGAGCCGGCCGCCTCCCAGGCCGACTGGGGGAGGCATGGCCGCCTTCGGGTGTCTCTCTGGCCGAAGGGGCCAGCCGCCTTCGGGCCGTACTGACAGCCTGTCGTGGGTGCGTCATGGTCAGCATGGCAACAGTGCCACACCGGACGGGTCATGGCTGCCTCGTACGGCGTACTGTGTTCATGCGTGCTCCGGGATTCAGGGATGGCAGGCCTCACTGTTGCCACGCCCCGTCTCATCACCGTTATGTGGGTGCAGACTTTGAGGGCACGATCTTGGCCGCCTGCCGGGGGCCGGCTTCTTGGAGTCGGTCTTCTCGTGGCCGGCTTCTTAGAGTCGGCCTCCCGGCGTCTTTCTTTATGAGAGTTTAGGGCCGGGCCGTCTTCCGATAGTCGGCCTGTGAGACAGTCGGCCCAGGGAAGGCGGCCCTATGCCTTGGGTGCTTGAAGGCTCGATCGGCCTGTTATTTTTTGAAGAACCAGGGGGAGCCGGCTAGGCTACCCGTGGTCATTTACTCCGACACCTGGGTCGGGACCATTTGCGCCTTCTGGATCAGGTATATGATAGTGTTACTAGCATCCATATGTCAGAGAACCCGGGCTGACATGACTAGTCGTGAACCCAAAGTGGCACTAACTTACAGGGACATGCATACATGACCCAACAATGAACATGTCGATCAACAACGAATGCACCCAAGTCGTAGCAAGCTACAAGGACTTAAAGGAACACCGCGTGACATTTTCCCGAAGGGACAGACACAACAATGAAGAAGGACACATGTCAGCCAGCCTAAATGTTCCGGAGCAGTAGCAAGCTACCATGGCTCAATGGAAGCACTAGGAGAGATTTCCCGGTAAGAGAGGCTACAAGGATAAACAACTAGGTAGTTAGATCCCACACATACCAAGCATTTCAAATCACACACACAATATGCTCGATATGTGCAAATACAACATGGCATCACAACAAAACTCTACAACTCAAGTACTTTATTTAAAAGGCTCCAAAGAGCCATACATATCATTCATACAGATAGGGGTCACACGACCCGACATTCAAGTCATACAAGCATACAAGCACAAGCGGAAGCAACATGTCTGAGTACAGACAACTATAAAGCAAAAGGCTTGAGGAAGCCTAACTATCTACAAGGGTCCTTCACATGCTCAGGATCACCACCCGGGCATCAAGCTACTCATCAATGTTGAGGTATACGTAAAACCCATCAGAAGGGGCGGCATTCTCTTGAGCAATAGTAATTAAGCAAACATGAGTAAAAGGTACTCAGCAAGACTTACATCAGATCCTACATACATGCACATTGTTAAGAAAGGGATAGTGGAGTTTATTGCAGCAAGCCAGCTCTAACTCTTGGCTAAGCTATCCTACGAGACAACAACTTGTAAATGTTTTGCACACTCGAGTCCACTACTCAGCACAACAATACACAACTGCGGATCCTCTTCCTTCATCCTACGGAAGGGCCATCCACGACACTCACACTTGTCTTGAGACTTTTAGTAGTTTCCATTTACTTGTCTATGAACTGTATAGGCAACCAAGTAGTCCTTTACCGCGGACGCGGCTATTCGAATAGATGATGTTAACCCTGTAGGGGTGTAATTCTTCACACATGCTTCCACCACTTACCGCTGTTTACACGACATGTACTCGCCAACCTTCAAGCGGAAGCCCAAGGAGGGTGGCAGCCACGGCCTGACTAAACAGTCAAGTCTCTAGTCCAGGTTTATCGCCTATTCATGTTCCATCCGCAGGGAGTCCGGCCGAGGTTTCCACATACGGCCCTGAAAGATGTGTGCAGGGTTCTTGAGACACCAAACAGGCGCCCGGTACACCATGCCACATACCTACCGCATCATAGCCCACCCCGAGGGTCAGCGCTGTGCACGGCCTCCAGTATACTACAAACACCAGAAACTACTTGCAACTCCTGGACAGAGGACAAGGGCGGTTAATAAGCCGAGAGGGTCAATTAAGGATCCCAATGCATGGTAGTAGCTGATCTTAAATCACACATACAGATCTCCGTTCTTAGGGACAGTTCCAATGAAATAACCCACCATGTACTCCTACATGGCCTCTCATCGATACCTTTACCAAATCTTGTTCAACACTTCACTCTCATCACCGACATGATCATTTCACACTAGCCCATCACCCAGATGAACTAGACCTGACACGACTCTAAGCATAGCAGGCATAACAAGGTAGGAAACACAAACATGGCTCAATCAACTCCTACACATGCTAGTGGGTTTCATCTAGTTACTGTGGCAATGACAGGTCATGTAGAGGAAATGAGTTCAACTACCGCAGCACACAGCAGTTTGAAACGTTGTTGTCTTAAATGCAATACATGAGAGCAGGAGCAAGAACATGGGATTTTATCAATATTATCAAATGGTGGTTGCTTGCCTGGCAGATCGGTAGACGGGTACTGTCCTTTAGTTGGATAATCACATTAATCCTCCGGAACAGAACCTACCGCAGAGAATACACCGGAACACAATCAATACACGAAAATATGCAACAATATGATGCATGCATATGACATGGCAAAATGAGTGTGTTGGGCTAATGCAACTACAACCAGATGGGTTTGAGCCATTTTGAACCAAAGGTTCCACCCCAAACTCATCTTATGAATTTAAATAGTGCTTTAGCATGTTTTGCACTAAACAGAAAGGTTAAGTTGCTTAAACATGCATGAAACCAGTACATGTGGATAGATTGGATTTTTCTGATCATTTTTCATATATAAATCTTTCCATTTGGAGTTACAGATTAATTTCTATGATTTATTGAAGTTAGCACTATTTTCTGGAATTTCCTGAATAAGAATAAATCCATCAGCATTGCGTCAGTATTTGAAGAAAAATGTGCTGAAAATGACAACTGATGAACTTGTGACTATACAGTTAGAAATCAAAGCTCTCAGTGATGAATTTGACGCTTACAAAGCTGATTGGCTAGGAGCCAAAGTCAGATTCGTCAAACTGGCTAAAGGTCTCAAGCCCAATGTTGCTGGTGAAGCGCAACAAGAAGTTCCTCAGGGTGAAGCATCTGCTCAGCCCACTGAAGAACATGCCAGCACCACTGATGAAAATCAGGCTGCTGAAGAAACTGATAGTGCCAGGGCTGATGATGACATTCCAGCTGCTGAAGAAACTGCCAGGGAAACCACTAGTGTTGCGCCTGAAGAACAAGACAGGCCAGCTGAAGCATCTGTCGCTGAGCCTGAAGAATCTGAACAAGTCAGGATAATTGCATCAGTTGTGCCTGAGAAACTGCACCAAACTTCACTGCTCCTCCTGCACCAACCCAAAGTCTTATCCTTCCTTCTGCATCAGAAGCAAAGAAAACCAAGGTTACGGAGCGAGCAGCTATGAAGAAAATGAAAGCGTCTACTGCCTCTGAGTCTTCAGAACCAAAGAAAATGAAGACTTTGACAAGCTCTTTTGAAAATCCAATAGATGTTGTCCTTGTTTCAAGCATGCCATCAAAGGAGATTGTTCCCTTTGGTAAGGATTATGAAATTCCTAATGACTCAGATGAGGATGATCCTTCTGCTGCTTTGATAGAGCAGTTGGATGAGGAAATTGAAGCTGACCATGCCATTTCGACTCCATTGGTATCATCGGTCATGCCTTAGTTCACAGCTGAAGAGGCAGGCGTTGAGGAAGTTGATGAAGATGATGAAGACATGGACATTGGGTGTTCCACTCCTATTATGAATGATGACTTCTGGGAAAGTCATCACCCCAATTCACCACTATTCACTCCTCTGCAACAAATTCCTCAGTCCCCGGTTCATACAGAAGAAATTCATATGGGCTCTGAAGAACGTCAAGCTTCACTTCATTCCATCCCTGAAGAAATTCCAGCCACTAGTGCTGATAAAACTGAGAAGAAGACTGCAGAAGAAACTGCTCTAGAGATTCCCCAGCCTACTATTCTAGAGGCTGCGCTTGAAATGGTTGTGAAGACTTCAACTATAAATCTTCAGCCCAAGCCATAGAATCCTCACTCCAAGAAGCAGAAGTTTAAGGCTGATGACTTCTTTACATCATTTCTTCTCTGACTTCAATCCTTATGACGATGCTCGTCTTTGCTGCAAACGCTTCTGGACAGCTTCTCAAATGAACTCTTATTCCTCGCTGCTGTTTGACAAAGACAAAGTGTTTGACCATGAGCATCTTCCTCATGTGGACATGGAGTCACTTCCGTGCTTTACTCCAATCCTCAGTGTCAATGCAGGGCTGCTCAACTTTTGCGTTGACATTTGCAATTGGAATTAAGAGCTAATTCTTTAGTTCTATGCCACTCTGCATTTGACAGGCAATGTTGACGATGTAAATTTATGGGTTTTGGACTGGATGACTGACAATACTCATCACAAAGCTCCGGCCTCTGAATTGCTTCATGCTGTCCCAGTCAGTCCGCCCCCTGAAGGAGCCCTGAAGCTTTATTAGGAACCTGGACTATCAAATCATCAGATGCAAGTGCTAATGAAGCCTTTGAAGGCCAGCCAAGCACCAAGAATAAATTTCCTCGTCAAGGAATTTTTGTATGTGCCAAGGACTGTCTATCGCATCTTGGCCAAAACCCTCAGTCTCACCAAGGGCCACAACTCTAAAAAAGAAGAGGTTGTTGGCATCATGAAGAATCTGATGTTCAACATCATGCATGGTATTCCAATCAACTATCATGATTTCTTCATGAGGACTTTGGCCAATGCTCCTTTGTCACTATTTGAATTGAAGCCTTATGCTCCCTGGATCATGAAATTCATCAGATCACGGACTTCAATTTAGTACAAGGCTGATTTTCAAAATCATCTCAGCTATTTGCCCTCGATCGAAGTCCTCAAAAGGACTATTTCCTTAGCTGATGAGAAGGGCAAGGCTGCAGTTGTTGATGAAGGCACTCGTCCTTTGGACGGGCAGTTTCGAAAGGCAGCATCCTACTCCACTAATGATGACTCTGCCACACATGACACTACTGCAAATGCTTCAAAGCATAATCCTCAGGCAACAGCTCTGCGTGTGATGACAATCGTGAGCTGCTTCTAATTCTTCACCAGAAGGTGGACAGAAATCACAAGTGGGTCAATCGTCAGTTTGGTGCTATTCTTCACAACATGACAGTCTCTCAAAATACTGTGAAGAAGAATCACTATTATCTGCATCAAGTCTTTGACCACACCTGGGTTATCTTTCACATGTCTACACCGATGATGAACTCAAGAAGATGGACTTCCAACAGGACTTTGATTGGTCTCAGCCACCTTAGAAGAAATTCAAGAAGGTCAAAGTTCCTCCGCTGGTTGTCAGCTCATATTTTTCATCACGCGAGACGGACGAAGCCGAAGATTTCGATGACACTGCGGCTGGCCCTACTACAACGGACGACCCCACAACACTGGCGCTCCTCCATCGACATCATGAAGAAATTCTTCAGGGGCGTTAGTCCTCACTTTTTGTCCCTTTTGGTCATTTGATGACAAAGGGGGAGAAATTTGAGTTAGTCTTCAAACGGGTCTTTATATGGGCGTTTTTTTGCAAAGTTACAACTCTCGCTCTTCTGAAGTATTTGTTGGATCGAGTTGTAAACTTAAGTCCGATGGTGACCTGATACTTTTGCTCTGCTTTTCTGCATGCTATTTCCTCATATATGTTAATGCACGCATGCTGAATTACATCAGTCACCATATTTCATCATGCATTTCAAATTCTTCATTCGATATGTTAAATGCGTGTATGAATTACAAGATATAGGGGGAGATCTCCATGATATAACTCTACAACGTGCATTGCTTTTTGAAAGGAAATTCCTCACATATGCACATCCTCAGGGGGGAGTTCTTCGATATCTTGCAATCAAATTCCTCAACATTGAACACTTTCAATTGATATGTTTATCCCCGTTGAAAACTTAACTTATTTGTCATCAACCACCAAAAAGGGGGAGATTGTAAATGCATGTAGTGCCCCTTAGTGATTTTGGAGTATTGAAGACTTATAGGTTAAGGGACTAATATGTTTCTGAGTGTACACAGGCTCTATAATTCGATGAGGAGTTTGATATTTATTATGGAAGTCGACCCCTAAAAATGTATGTCTTCAACTGAAGACTTTGGTTCTCCTGAAGATTTTGAAAGTGAAGAAATTGGTATGACCTTGAAGACTTGGATATTCATGCAAGGATTATGAAGCGTGAAGACTTCTGTTTTCGTAGTTTTATTTTCTCTTTCTTGAGTCAAAGGAAGCACCGTACTGTTAAAGGGGGTTGAGATAATACTAAGGAAACTGATTTCCAAGTGATGCTCATCTCAAAATCCTACACCAACCCAATCCTTTCGAGTGAAGCCATTGGAAATCTCATATCAGTTCAGTCAATTTCTTCAGTGATAGAGACGAAGATCTTCTGGTTTCTGAGGAATTTGTTCTGACTGAGGAGTTAGGAATTCGCCAGTGCGGATTGCCTACACAGTGAGGAACATGATAGCCCTGAGGAAATTGAACCTCAAATATCCAACCGTTGTTGTGCTACACGCCAACTCTCCAAAATATCTACCCACCTTACGGTCATATCATTGAAGGGCATTTATGTCTTATCATGTCGGGCTGCTCCCTAGGCTATAAATATCCGCCCCCTACAACCACTAGCTGGTTGGCTGCTCCGGGAGAAACTGACACTTGTCATTGAGAGCATCCCATCCTCCGAGGACTTTGAGCAAAAATCATCAAGTGAGGAAAACCCAAAAACCCAAACCCAAACACCTACAAAACCGAAGTGATTGAGCATCACTGAAGAGATTGTTCTTGTGTGGAACCGATGCTTGTTACCTTTGAGGACTGTGTATCCTCCAGACGGTTAGGCGTCATGGTCTGAGCATCCAAGAGGAATTGTGGATTACCGAGTGACCAAGTCTGTGAAGGTTTGGAAGTCACTTGTGAAGACTTACCATGAGTGTTGGGTGAGGTCTGTGTGACTTTAGCTCAAGGAGAATATGGTGAGGGTTGTGTGTCCTCGAGTTTAAATACTCAGCCGCTGCAACCAGACGTACAACTGTCATAGTAGTTGGAATTAGTCTACCAAATCATTGTCCTCACCAAGCCATTTGGTTCTATTTCTTCAATCCTTTCATTTCCTCATTCATGTGTTGATGAACCTGATCATTACTTTTTGAAGACTTTGACTGAAGATTTTCTCTATTTCCTCAATCCAATTTCTTCGGTAACATTGTCTTCAGCCTGCTTATCCTTTTTTTCATGCTATCTGTACTCTGTGCTTGTTTTCATTTCATCATGATGACTATGTTGTTGCTCTGTTATGCTTATGCCTGAGTACTTATTCCGCTGCTAGTGTACCATTGCTTAGGAATTTCTTCACCTAGAAATTCCTCAGTGACGAATTTGTAAAAATCGCCTATTCACCCCCCTCTAGTCGATATAACACACTTTCACCGAGCCTAGTCAAGTTAGAAAGCTGATCATAGTAAACTAGAGATGATCATTGTTGTCTCGCGCATCGGTACCACCTTCAGAAATGGATCGAGCACCGGCACCTTCCCCGACGACACTTGCTCTTGCACTGACAGTGGCAGTAGCTCAGTCTGATCTACCAGAGGATTGGGCACCGACCGCGTCAGCGGATCAGGCTGATCTACCGGAGGATCGAGCATCAACACCGGCACCAGCTCCACAAGGAGCACCATCTCCGGCAGTAGTAGCGGCACTACCATTCGCACCGGCACGGGTACCAGCAACAGCTCCAGCACCTGCACCAACACTTGAAGTTGACTTGCATCTACTCCGGCTCGTGCAGTGGCAACGGAACCAGCAGTTGCACCGGCAACAGACTGGGCTGCAGTTCGCACAGCATATACCAAAGTCCTTACAGAAACCAACATCTCCACCTTCTTGGTAAGCATTCGCCGCCCAAGTGCTTTTGTGTATGTCTTCTTGTTTGCAAACAGAGAATTCCTAGAGCAACGAGGGAGTCGTTCAACAATCCGGGCGACCGTGGCCAAGTTTCTCTTACCATGTGCAGCCTTGGTGTGAATGAACCTGCTCAATATACCTAAGTACAAAGGATGGTCGCATGATGATTGATGCTAAAGGATGGTAAAGGTTCAAATCTAAATCAAATCTTGCGATAGGGGTGATGTCAAAATCGAACTTTCTCGGCAAGGAGAGCTGGTCCAAATCAACTTTGAAATTCTTCAGTAACAGCATGCAACTGCCGAATTGATCTATCCTCTGAGAGATTTTAATGTAATAATATGGCATGGTGAAACAAGTGTCCTGTGTGTATAAGTAGTACTACAGTATTATTTATCATGTAGGATATCGTTGATAGAATTGCAACTCTAATTGCTGGTTAGGAACTGTTGTTCGATTTCATTCTAATAGCTACCGTGCTTTATTCAATTTTCTGTATTCGCCTTGCGACAGCATCTAAAACCTGCGACGTACCGATCACTTGCAATATGAAATGCGTTGAGGTTGAACACATGGGCCGCCAAACATGCAGGCCCACCGGCATGTGGCCCGAAGTCCAGAACCGTGAGCATGTCTGAGTATTATATTCTCAGCTGAACCCCATATTATGTTATATATATTCCCCTTGATTTTTCTTATGTATAAAGTTGTGATATAAAGATGTTTATATTTCTTTACAGAGGGAGTATCTCTTTGTCAAAAATATATTTATGTGTAACTAGTTACTCTTGCCTTTCTACTTCCTTTCGCTGATATGTGGGGCATCCTGCAACGGGGTCCACATGCAATGCACCAAATTAGAGTGCACAACTGCACGGTAGACTCACCCCGGTCGTAACTCCGCAGTAATTCCCAATGAGCCGTCAAATCACAAAAAACCCCACCTTTCCAGCTTTATCAGTAAGCTGGACGGACAAAGCAGTAATATTTCACAGGGCCTGAATCCCCTTCTCCCTCGTCTGCTTGTTCCAAGAAAACCCCCTCTCTCACTGGGCCTGAATCCCCTTCTCCCTCGTCTGCTTGTTCCGAGAAAAACCCCCTCTCGGCGATTGCATAGGGTTTTCTCATGGAGAACCAGGTACAAATTCTTCATCCATCCCCGATAAATCCAAGTCCCTTGGTCGCGGGTAATCCTAGGATGGCAGCCGCCGTTGTTGATGCATTTTTCTTCCTACTAAATCTAGTGTGTTTCATTTGAGGTGCCCAAAGTGTGAGGGCCCTACAGGTTTCTGCGCCCTCGGCGAGATGCCACACTTGTTCCTTCTCATCCTAACATAGGATTTTAAAACGCTCACAGTATGTTCCGTGAATCCTCTTTTCTATCCGGGAGGGTGGTTTTTTCAACATGTTGTCAATTAATTTGGAAATTTGGATTGCTATATTTGGATAAAAGGTACTAGTACCATGGTCAACACTGACGTGAAGGAGGAAATTATTTCTAGATTTGGATAGCGAATACATTGTGTTCTCATATTATTTTTCCTGCAGTGCTCAAGATGGTCGGCCTTGCCATAACTGAATACACCAGTTTAATGGTCACATCGAAGACAAGCCATGGATATAAGTTTCGAGTTGGGTTCATGAACCAAGAAGATCGCGGATTTTTTATGGTAGAACTTGGATAAACTTTCTCAAGTGTTACGGACTAAAAGTTGGCGCACGAATGTTGATGGAAATAGCAGAACCTGGTCTCATCTTCACTGTGATCTTCCACCCCGACGTCGTTGCAGTAGTTCATCCATGTTAGTTTTGTATCTGGTTCTTGCTTGTTGCCTCAATTACTTCTTAATCCACCTATTATGTCTAACTAATCACAATTTAACTTTAGAAGTAGCAACGATTTGTGATTCCTTTCTCTCACGAAGATGCTACTTCTAAATAATATTTCTTATAATTGATAACACGTGTAGGTTATTTCAAAGTTAAGCACGCTACTTGTCGTGGATTCGTCACGGCAGATTTCCTTAGTGTCAGGACTTAGTCATGAGGCCAACGCATCTATGTGGTAGCTTGAGAGGGGTTGAGTGGGACGAGAGACGCGAGGTCTTTTACCCAGGTTTGGCCCCTCACGATGGAGGTAAAAGCCTACTCATGCTTCATTGATATTGATCATGGTGCTCACGATTACAAGGGTGCTCTTTGGCAACCTCTATCTTGAGAGCTATTGACTTGTCTGTCCCAACTTGTGGAACTCCCCACTCTTGGGGTGCCCTGTCCCTCCTTATATAAGTTGGAGGGGCAGGTTACATGAGGAGTCCTAGTAGGACTAGGATTATTCTATAACAAGCGGAATCCTAGTCTTGCTTTCTTTGTCAGGGAATATTCCTTATTCATTTCCTCTTAAGCCGACCTACCATAACATGAGCCATTCTTCCATGAACCGCCTTCTAGGTCACCGGGTCTTGTCGCTCTTCTGAATCTCATGCCGGGTCACCAATGAATCGCCAACTCTGGGTGGGGTACTAGTCAATCGCCGGGTCAGCGCAGGTCAGCAATGAGTCTCCAAGTCCGACCGGGTCATACATCCGACCAGGATACACTGCGGGGTATATCCCCGACACTATTCGTTTGTTATTCTGTAAGAACTCAACTGTTACTAATGGCACTGAAGTTGACTGGGACGACATCAACAAATTCCTACACTTTATTGATCGTCTTGAGATCCTTGTGGAGCGTTTCAATGGTGGAAGGCCATGTGGGATATATGTGCCACTGCTACACACGTTGAACAGGTCCAACCATGTCGAGAAACTTATGGTACGAGCTGTTTTCTGTTATATATGTTGTTCGTAAACTCTTTCTTATACATAGTTTTACAGCTGTGATCTTCTTGAAACAGAAACTACCCAGTTCAACTGTTCCTATACACATGCCTGACCATGGTCGGGTCAGACTTGCGCTTGGTCACAACATGATGTTTATGTCGACCTACTCCATTCCTCTTGGAGGTGAAAAGATACTTATTCATGGGTGGTCTCAAATAATGAAGGCACGTCCATCTGGAGAATAGGACAGAAGGTTATGCTCATGCTTTTTCATGGCTGTAAAGCGAATATCCTGTTTATTGGCCGCATTGGGAGATGAAGCCTCTTTCAGAAGGTTGTGGATGTGCGAGGTGGCGCCTAGGCCTTCTCATGGGGCTTGGTGGCCTCACCCTTGGTTAACTGTAGGAAAAGTAGCACTATTCGATGCGTGATTTGTACGGTTGAACCTGTATAACTACTCATACTGCTTTCAGCTATGGTTGTTAAGTGCCCCTGCTGGTTTCAGTTAAGGTTGTTAAGTACTACTGCTGCTTTTATAGTCTATCGTGTTTCTTCAGTCTCATCTTTTCTTCCAGCCGCCAAAACCAAACTAGCGCCAGCGGGGCTGCCTACTTCCGCCTCCCATGGCTGGCTGCGTGTCAGCGCACGCATCGCCGCCCCACCGTCTCCTAAATTGTTAACGTTGGCGTGCGAGGCCTCGTCGTCGCCCTCCACACGCTTTGTTGCGCTCACCGCAGCGCTGCCCTCTCATGTTGTCAACATGATCAACAAACAAGAGGAATCGGGAGAGAATTGTACGTGGAGAGGATGATAGTAGGGACCCATCATGTCCATGGTGTTGACGCTCAAAAAGGGCATGATCGCAAAGAGTGACTTGAGGCTATAGCAAGATGAGGTCAAATTTATGAGTTCATGTCACCATTTGATGGCTCTCTTCAAGATAATCAAAGTAAATGTGAAGATGGATCAAAACGGAGCTCAAGTGTAAAAGATATGCCAATTTCGGAGATACTTGTGTTGACACCAGATTAGAAAATGGCATGAAACCTAATCAAGATGGCCTCTGATGGAAAAAGTTACCACAAAAAAGTTCTTCGTCTCGTTGAGACGGACGATTTTTATATAAAGATCGTCCCCATCCGAGTTCGTATGCAAAAGTTACAGCCAAAACTGTGCGCTGCAGCACTGTATGGCCGGATTATCCGGACCGGGGTCCAGATCATCCGGCCGAGGGCCGAAAAATTGACCAAAACAACAGAAGCTAAAAGTTGAAGCCGGATGATCTGGATCAACTCCCGGATGATCCGGGTAAAGGCCGGACAATCCGGGCAATCGTCCGGGTGTCCGGACACGTTTTTCTGCTGCAGACTTTAGAAAACGGCTCGAAACACCCTCAAGATGGCCTCGGATGAAAAAGTATTCAACATGAAAGTTGTGCGTCTCGTCGAGACGGTTGATTTGGATATAAAAAACGTCCAAATACGAGGGCGTATGAGGATTCTAGAGCCAAAACAGTAAGCTGCTGTCAAGAAACTGGGCTAGGCCGGATCATCCGGGCCTTGAGCCGGACATCCGGGCCGGGGGTCGTGAATAGTCCGTGTTTTATTAGGTTTTGATGATTTGGACGGATAGGCAAGTCCTTTTCTTGTACGGGAAGTCCAACCGCCTCTTATATAGACAAGAGGTGACGGCCGATTGAACAACAACACACAATCGCAAAACTCATCTACTTTTTACCCTAGTTTTACATCCCTCCCTTGTTCTTTCTCTCTCGTTCTTCGTGTTGAAGGGCAGCGATCCTCGAGGCTCTAGGGGCGGGCGAACCGACCTAGGGCAGCCCATCGCCGCCGTGCGTCCAGACGGGGTCCCTCCCGGGCGCGTGGGGTTTCGGGTCCTGAAAAGCACCCGCCGGATTGTCTTGCGTACCGCGCTTCCGGCAGGTCTCCTTCGACGTGAGCTGCGGTGCATCACCCTCGGCGTTGGAGGTACACGGTGACATGTTCGTGTGCGAACACACTTTTTGGCGACTCCGCTGGGGACGAAAGATCAAGAATCGTAATCAACCATGTCTAATCTTCCCAAGCCCTCAGAAGTTGACGCCGATAACATCATTAAGCCCGGTCTTGATGAACTATCGGATGAATATCGCCAAGCCTACGAAGCGCGCAAGAAGCAGCGTGAAGAGGCTTTTGAGGCGCTCAAGAAGAAGCGCGAGGAGGAGGATTTGGAAGCATTTCTTTCAAGTTTCAAGAAGGACAGTCAAGGCAACATCACTCCGGTTGGAAACGTCAATTTTCCTCCCCTCGTCGACGAACAAGATGTAATCACTGTGAGTAAAGTTTTTTCCTCCAGAGCAAGTGGCTGTGATTGAAAGTCTTGTTAGTAAGGGTAATGTGATGGCATACAATTCTTTTGTGGCTAGTGCTAATGCTCAGAAAAATATGCCTCCATCATCTAGTGGTACTGTTGGTATATCTGAAAACCCTAGTCCAATTTTACCTATTTCATCGGCACCACCTATGCAACAACAATATAATATGCCGTTGAATTTTTGTCCTACTCAAACCAACCAGCTTGTGACTGCACCTACATACCCTAATCCTATTATGAGTATGTCCAATTCGGCGTCAACGCCGAATCACTTTGTCACACCACCCATAGGTGCAAGCATGTTTGGTCTTCCGTCGAATTATGGTTCGGCGCCCATCCCACAAGTTGCACCAATAGCTAGTACTCAGGTTGCTCCTATGTCATTGCTACAAACATCTTCATCTACCTCGGATCCAATTTTAGCTAAATTAAGGGAGGATTTGTATAAGATGTTTCAAGAAACTTTCGGAAACGAGCCGAAAGTAAAGAGTCGTGTGTATCAAAAGCCTTATCCTGAACACTTCGGTGCAGTTTCTTACCCTCAAGGTTATAAAGTTCCTGATTTTGTTAAATTTAGTGGTGAGGGCACGAAAACAACTTGGGAGCATGTGAGTCAGTATCTAGCACAGTTAGGTGAAGCAAGTTCCATGGAAGAATTGAAAGTGCATTTATTTCCATTATCTTTAACTGGTACCGCATTTTTCATGGTTTATAGCTTTACCACATGGCTCAATTCTCTTATGGTCGCAATTAGAGCAAAAGTTTCATGATCACTTTTATAGCGGCGATAATGAGCTAAAGTTGTCACATCTTGCATCGGTTAGGCAGAAACATGATGAATCGGTCACCGATTATGTCAAGAGATTTAGAGATATAAAAAATCGATGTTATAGCTTAGTGATAACTGAGAGAGACTTGGCAGATCTTGTTCTTAATGGTTTGAAAACTCACATTAAAGAGAGGCTAGAAAGTTATGAGTTTTTGAGCATTAATCAAGTCTTACAAAAAGCTTTGGCCCAAGAGAGTCGAAGTAAAGAGGTCCATAGGTCTACAACTGATTGTCCTAGAATGCATATGGTTGAACACAATGACGATAATTCGGACGATGAGGTTGATGTCTATACTAATGAATTTGTTTGGTCCTCAAAGGCCAAACCCTATATGTGCAATGCTCTTAAGCCGATTCGTAAGAATCATGATGAGGAGATGAGGTTTACTTTTGTCAAAGTGTGATAAAATATTTGATGCACTCTTGCAAGATAAGATGATTAGAATATCACACACCATACCGCCGTTTGAGGAGCTGAAACGGCGTGCTTATTGCAAGTACCATAATTCATTTTCTCATGCTACTAACGATTGCAATGTTTTCCGACGACAGATACAATCGGCCATTAATGACAGACGATTGAATTTTGCTGAGATGCAAGTTGATAAACAACCCTTCCCGATACACACCATGGACTTGGAGGGAAAGAAAATGTTGATTCGGCCTAGCATAGCCGAATCTGCTAATAAAGATAATGTTGTTATTGGTGAACCCAGGAATAGCAAGGAGGGCGACAAGGTCTTGGGAAGAAAGATTCTGCTTGAGAAGCAACCCGATGGCAAGGAAGTGTTGAAGATCACTATAAAAAATGCCACACTCGGGGGGCAACCACAAGTATTCAGAAGTTGGCAAGTGGAAAAAGAATGAAACTAAGAACAAGAGAATCAAGCCAACTTTTGATATGTTGCTATCCAAATATGCAAGTCAAGCGGCCGGTTCTAGCTCTAATCGGCCATCACATTCAAAGAGTTCAAGATTGCCTGGAGCAAGAGTTTCAACGATATGCAAGGCCATATGGGTCAGGGGCAACGACACCATGGATGTCACAACCCTCCTATGCGCCATATTACAGGAGAGGCTTCGGTGGAGGATGGGGGCAGCCCCCAATGGCTCCTTATGCTTTCCACATGGGGTGGGCAGCACCTAGAAGGCCTGCTCGTGAGAGGCTTTATTATCCCACACAAGGCCGTTTGAGATATGGTGCTAATCGGCCAACAAAAATTTCTCCAAGTAAGGTCAATAAAAAAGTGTGGTGTCTTAAGTCATCTAGTGTGGAAATTTCAGAATGCGACAAGAAAAAGGAGATCAAAAAGCCGGTTGTTGGTAATCTGGCTACTTCTAATGGTGATATTGTTATTGTTCAACAGGGTTCCATGCTTAGGGATCATGAGGCGAGCACAAGCAAGGCCAAACCAAGGGATCCCAAATATACTCAACCTAAGTGGTGTCCTCCCGGTTTAACCAAGACCATGAAAAGGAGATTACAACGCATGAGGAACCATGAGAAGGTAGAGCACAAAGAGGAGAGGCAAAGGGACGAATTGTTAAGTGAAATTCGGCCCATGGCACTCACAAAACAAGTGTGGAGGCCTAAAGAAAAAAAAACGCAGGTGCTTCGACATTAGCTACAACAACACATTCACCACCAAAAGAGGATGATGCAACCCCTATTACATCGTCCACACCACCTGAAACATCCCTTCAATTGAAGAATCTTTGAGCCCAATATTCACATTGGGAGATGAAGATGAGATGGTGGATTATGAATATACGCCGGTTCGGGAAGGTATGGATATTAATATGGTATATTACTTACCTGCCGAGTTTCGTGCTATAGGTGAAGAAAGGGAGGTAGCCCAGCTGAATTTTGGTCCTAAGAATGCTATTTTCGAGAAGCCAAGAGAACCGGTGAAACACTTGAAGCCATTGTACCTCAAAAGTCATATTAACGGATCGCCGGTTGCTAGGATGCTCGTTGATGGTGGTGCTGTGATAAATCTTATGCCCTACTCGGTCTTCAAAAAGTTGGGGTTAGATGATGATGCATTGATGAAGACCAATATGGTACTTAATGGATTCGAGGGTAAAGAAAAGACAGAGGCCAAAGGTGTGATGTGCATGGAACTCACCGTGGGAAGCAAAACTTTGTCCACCACATTCTTCATCACCGAGGTGCAAGGTAACTATAATGTTATATTAGGTCGTGATTGGGTTCATGCTAACCAATGTGTGCCATCTACCATGCATCAATTTTTAATACAATGGATCGATGATGAGGTAGAAATCATTCACGCGGATAATTCGGCTTGTGTTGCTTTGGCCGATGCATCGGTGGATTGGAATCATCCCGATGTTACTTGCTTAACAGGGCGTGACCTCTCGGAGTTTGATTTCCTTAGTGCTACAAGGAACGGGTTCATTCCCATCTCTTTAAAACCGATTGGTGGTAATCGGCTACAAGGTATGATGTGAACCAGAAGTTAAAGTCAATGGCCGATATAAAGTTATCGACCTAAGCATAAACATGGCCGATATAGAGATTATCGCCCTAAGCACATATAAATGGCCAATGGAGTGTTGACATCGTTCTTAGACAAATGTTTTACAAGTTATTTTTCGGCGCGCTAGCTTTGCCGAAAAACAGGGGGGCATGTGTTGACGCTCAAAAAGGGCATGATCGCAAAGAGTGACTTGAGGCTGTAGCAAGATGAGGTCAAATTTATGAGTTCATGTCACCATTTGATGGCTCTTTTCAAGATAATCAAAGTAAATGTGAAGATGGATCAAAACGGAGCTCAAGTGTAAAAGATATGCCAATTTCGGAGATACTCGTGTTGACACCAGATTAGAAAATGGCATGAAACCTAATCAAGATGGCCTCTGATGGAAAAAGTTACCACAGAAAAGCTCTTCGTCTCGTCGAGACGGACGATTTTGATATAAAGATCGTCCCCATCCGAGTTCGTATGCAAAAGTTACAGCCAAAACTGTGCACTGCAGCACTGTATGGCCGGATCATCCGAACCGGGGTCCAGATCATCCGACCGAGGGCCGAAAAATTGACCAAAACAACAGAAGCTAAAAGTTGAAGCCGGATGATCTGGATCAACTCCCGGATGATCCGGGTAAAGGCCGGACAATCCGGGCAATCGTCCGGGTGTCCGGACACGTTTTTCTGCTGCAGACTTTAGAAAACGGCCCGAAACACCCTCAAGATGGCCTCGGATGAAAAAGTACTCAACATGAAAGTTGTGCGTCTCGTCAAGACGGTTGATTTGGATATAAAAAGCGTCCAATCCCGAGGTCGTATGAGGATTCTAGAGCCAAAACAGTAAGCTGCTGTCAAGAAACTGGGCTAGGCCGGATCATCCGGGCCTTGAGTCGGACATCCGGGCCGGGGGTCGTGAATAGTCCGTGTTTTATTAGGTTTTGATGATTTGGACAGCTAGGCAAGTCCTTTTCTTGTACGGTAAGTCCAACCGCCTCTTATATAGACAAGAGGTGGCGGCCGATTGAACAACAACACACAATCGCAAAACTCATCTACTTTTTACCCTAGTTTTACATCCCTCCCTTGTTCTTTCTCTCTCGTTCTTCGTTCGTTCTTCGTGTTGAAGGGCAGCGATCCTCGAGGCTCTAGGGGCGGGCGAACCGACCTAGGGCAGCCCATAGCCGCCGCGCGTCCAGACGGGGTCCCTCCCGGGCGCATGGGGTTTCGGGTCCTGAAAAGCACCCGCCGAATTGTCTTGCGTACCGCGCTTCCGGCAGGTCTCCTTCGATGTGAGCTGCGGTGCATCACCCTCGGTGTTGGAGGTACACGGTGACGTGTTCGTGTGCGAACACATGGCCACAAGCAAGTTACTCATTTTTTAAATTCTCCATTATCAGCATATAGAAAAAGATAATGCTTCCTCCTAGTGGTTTCCTAACATCTGGGACCCATGACATTGTCAGCGTATATAGTCAATAGACAAGAGAACAACACAAGACACCTGGGACGTAGCTGCTCGACCAGTAATATTTTTTGTTATTGTTGAGACAGAGTAGAGTTTCAACTGGGCTGTGGCTCGTCTAGCCCAGGCTTATATTTTACTTTCACCACATGGCCAGCCCAGCTATTTTTTTCTTTATGAAAATGAGCCTAGTCTATTTTTCTGAAGAATACCCTATCCAGGCCTACTTATTATTCTACGTCCTGATGGGCTGCAACTCTTTCAAGACGGCTGCAAATATTGAAAGTAATATGAAATGGGCTGTAAATATAAAAAACAGACGACAAATTGGCAATTACTTTATAATTTCTGAATTTTTTCACATTTTCAGATTCCAATTTCACTCGGCTTTAACATAATTTAAATATATCTTCAAAGTACTTTAAATCTGGCTCGACATTTTGGTATTAAAAATAGTTTGGACCCCACCAAAATATGCAAAATTTCATTTAAATGTTTAACCCTGGCTCTGACCAACAAAAACGGACTGTAATAAATTGCATAAGAAGTTGCAATGAGATATAAATTATTAAAAAATAGGGAATGGTCTGACTTGTGGGCCTATTAAGTTGACGCGTATGCAAGATTTTTTACTTATTATATACGTCAACAAACGATTCTAGCAGACGTAACTGTTGGATGTCAATCCAACGGCCCTTGTGCTTCTTCAATCTCTGGTCTTCTTGCTCCAGCCGCCAAATCCTGCTCCAGCAGGACCGCCTGCTCCCACCTCCCGTGACCACCTGTGCTGCCACGCAGGGCTCACTGTCCCCTACTACTCCCACCGCTGGCCAGGCCATCCCTCTACTCACCCACATCCCTCCACTGTTGTGGCTTCCCTGCCTTCGGGTCATTCCCTTCCTGGGTCTCATTGTCGTCCATCGCGCTGGTGTTCTCGGCACGGCGTGGTCAACATTGTCAACAAACGACAACATCGGAAGAGGGATGTACATGGAGAGGCCAACAGTTCGGACCCACATGGTCCATGTCCACACGCAAGCAAGTACCTCCTTATTACGCCAAAAAGAATGAATCCTCCCAATGATAGCTGGGACCCACCAGCTATATCTTGGCACGGAAGGAAGTGCCTCCTTATTAAGCAAAAAATAACGAGTGCTCTCCATGATAGCTGGGGCCCACCAGATTTGGAGGCTGACTTGTGGCCTACTAAGTTAACGCGTACGAATGGCTTTGTCAACTTAGTCAACAAACGATTCTATGACCAGTGATTGTCGTGGAATTGTCACGGCAGATATCCTAGTGCGAGGACTTAGTCGTGAGGCCAATGCATCTATGTGGTAGCTTGAGAGGGGTTGATCGGGATGAGAGATGCGAGGCGGATCAATACACAAGACAAGGATTTAGACAGCTTCGGGCCCCAGGAAACATCATCCGGTAATAGCCCTACATGTTGTTTGTGCCTAGGTATCATTATGCTCATGAGGGAGTCGCCGCATAGCCGGATCTCCTCTAGTTGTGGATAGCCTTAAAGATTCTTCGCCCCCCTCTTGGGGTGCCCTGCCCCTCCTTATATAAGTTGGAGGAGCGGGTTACATGTAGAGTACTAGTCGGATTAAGACTCAACCTATTCTGACTTATCATCAGGGACTTCTCCTCATGGGCTTCTTAACGTCTTGGGCTTCTTAACATCTTGGGCTTATTAACCCCAGGCAACTCTGTCTTGACGGGTCATAATTGTATGCCGGGTCATAATTGTCTGTCGGCTTACAACTGTCCACCGGGTTAAAGACTATTAGTTGGCTTACAACTGTCCGCCGGGTCTCACCACCCGGTTTAGGATCTGAGATGACTTAACGTCAAAGCGACTTTAAACACAGAGATGACTTAAGCCTCAGGGCAGCTTATCCTTATGAGTCGGGTCTTGGTCGTGGGGAATATCCCCAACATTAGCCCCCAGTTTAGCTTTGAATTTATTCATGCTAAACTCTTAAAATATGAATATGTAAAAAGGACCGGCTCACTCAATAAACACCGGTTAATCATCTCCTAAAAATTCTGAATCTATGTCATATCAATAAACTGATGTTGGCTCCTTGAAGAAAAAATAACCCTTATTATCTTCAACTGTCTTGACTTGATAAAATTCGTTTGACGTTGTGCCAATTTTCAATACTTCTTCCTCATATCCTTATTACCTGTAGCCCCCAAGTCATAAGAAGGGAACGTAGTAACAGCTTAAGACTTGCTTCAATATGAATGTCGCAACCTTGAATAAATCCGGGTTGTTCATCTCAATCACTAGTCAAAACTGAATATTCCACATATGTAGCCCCCAGTGCCGAGTTGTCATGCTTGCAGCAACGTGGGACTTGTAATTGCCTTATGCTCATAAAAACTTCAACCAGTGTAGCCCCCAAGGGCCGGGTCATTAAACAATAATGAGCAGGTACTTTGTAGATATGATCATGTCGACTTGAGCAGCAACGTGTAGCCCCCAAGGGCCGGCTTAGCAAGACAATACTGAGCTGGGAATTTATATATACTTCATTGACGATAACATCACATGATGTAACCCCCACCTTGGGGCTCAAATCCACGTCCACAAGGTTAAGAGCCTTGTGCTCTACCAACTGAGCAATGTACCCTTCGATATAATGGAGTAAGGCTTGTATACTTTGAATTTTTGATAGGAGAAATTGGTAGCCCCCAAGGGCCGGCTCATTACAATGTGATGAGTCAGGTCCTCAATAAGGCAAGTAAAAAATGACTTTGCATTAGCCCCCAAGTGTCATGGTGCATGCTGGTAGTGACATGGGACTTGCATATTTGATGTAATCTCAACTTGAATAATGTAGCCCCCAAGTGCCGGGTTGTAAGCCTGCAGCGACTCAAGACTATTCCATGCCTTGCAGAATAAATCATATCCATTGATGAAGAAACAATAGCCATTGCGCTGAAGCAACTTTGAAAACCTCAATCATAATACTGGTTATTGATAACCATAATAAAAATACAGCCATGTTGGCTATTAAAGATTTGAATAATATAACCGGTATGAAAATCGCAATCATTCAATATCTTTATGAAAATCCAGCCAAGTTTGGCTATTAAAAATTTGAATACCTTATCGGTTGACAAGTAAATCCGGAGTTTAAATACTCGGTGGCTCTTGGCCGATGGCGATTTAATACGCATTCATTGCAAGCCAGAATTTTATAACCCGGTGGCTTATAGCCTTTGAGAAAATAAATAATTGATAACCCTTTTGAGACACCAATTTCAATATTTGATGATGGGCTTGAACTTAATCATTTATGTAAGTCATAGCTCTTCAAATGCTGCATAGAGTTTAAACAACATATGCCCTAGCGACTTAACGTCAAAAGCCAGGGCGGGTATCAACCCAAACATAATATAGTCTTATGCATTTATGGAAATCACTAGCATTAAGGCCATTCAAGCCTAAACATACTGGAGACTTATCGTCAAAAACCAAGAAAACATACCTGCAGAATTGATTTATACTGCAGGCTTCCATCGCCATATGCAGTGAAGATAACAATCCAATGATTTATAGGCGCATGATTTCAATAGCACAATCCAAAATATGCTGCGACTTAACATCCATAGCCAGGCCGGGTTAATAACACTCTGGATAAAGATATACATGCACCATCAGGCAACGTGGCCCTATTTGGTTTTTTAACCATGTATTGATATGTAACCAGAAGCAAAAAAACTTCATCAAAATGGTCAAACAAAAGAAAAATCAGAAAACAAGGCTTTCATAGGCCGCCAAGCCTAAAACCCGAGTGCTTTCATGGGCCGCACAGCCGCTGAGTTAAATTTTAATTCAAAACCTTGTAAGTCAGGCCTCACATGACCAATCACCGTTTAAACGTTGACAAGTTCAGTGTCTTTGTAAGAATAAATGTCAAGACTTCGGTGGGTCACTCCAGGGCGGTGTGGCAGACTTACGAAGGCAAGCTAACTCGGATTTTTCGGTGAATACACCTAGGCGTCCATGCCTAAAGGGTCATAGCTATGCTAGTGAGCCCCCAAGTTTTACATCAGGTTGATAAACCGGAAGACTCCAAGTGTCCTTCAATCGCGCCATATAAACCGGATCAAGAGGGTAGTAACGCTATGTTCTCTTTGGTGAATACACCTATGTTTGAACAGGAAGCCCCCAAATGACATATAATGAGCCTCAAGGCAGGATGCCTATGTTTGAACAGTGTAGTGCAATGATACGTCTCCAACGTATCTATAATATTTGATTGTTCCATGCTATTATATTACCCTTTTTGGATGTTTATGGGCTTTATTTTACACATTTATATCATTTTTGGGACTAACCTACTAACCGGATGCTAGTGAGCCCATTTGTCGTTTGCTCTAGTGCTTCACTTATATCTTTTAGAGCACGGCGGTGGTTATATTTTGTAGAAATTGCTAGTCTCTCATGCTTCACTTATATTATTTTGAGAGTCTTTTAGAACAGCATGGTATTTGCTATGGTTACAAAGTTGGTCCTATAATGATGAGCATCCAAGTTGGGTATAATAAAAACTATCATAGAAAAAGAATTGGATGCTATGATCAATTTGATGCTTGATAATTGTTTTGAGATATGGAGGTAGTGATATTAGAGTCATGCTAGTTGAGGTGATTATGAAAAATACTTGTGTTAAGGGTTGTGATTCTCGTAGCATGCACGTATGGTGAACCTCTTTGTGATGAAGTTGGAGCACAATTTGTTTATTGATTGTCTTCCTTATGAGTGGCGGTCGGGGACGAGCGATGGTCTTTTCCTACCAATCTATCCCCCTAGGTGCATTCGTGTAGTACTTTTGTTTTTGATGACTTATAGATTTTGGTAACAAGTACATGAGTTCTTGTTGACTAATGTTGAGTCCATGGATTATACGCACCCTCACCCTTCCACCATTGCTAGCCTCTCTTGTGCCGCGCAAATTTCGCCGGTACCATACACCCACCATACTCCTTCCTCAAAACAGCCACCATACCTACCTACTATGGCATTTCCATAGCCATTCTGAGTGTCATGCAACTTTCCACCATTCCGTTCATATGACACGTATTACTTTTGTCATATTTCTCTTTGCATGATCATGTAGTTGACATTGTATTTGTGGCAAGGCCACCTTCATAATTTCATACATGTCACTCTTGATTCATTGCATTAATATAGAGTCATATCTTGTTCTAGCTTTGAGTTGTAAATCCATAAAAGTGTGATGATCTTCATTATTAGAGCATTGTCCTAGTGAGGAAAGGATGATGAAGACTATGATTCCCCCACAAGTCGGGATGAGACTTCGGACTTTACAAAAAAAAGAAGAAAAAAAGGAAAAAAGAGAAAGGCCAAAAAGAAAAGGAAAAAAAAGAAGGCCAAAGAAAAAAAGGAAAAAAATAAAAAAATAAAATGAGAGAAAAAGAGAGAAGGGACAATGCTACTATCTCTTTTTCCACACTTGTGCTTCAAAGTAGCACCATGATCTTCATGATAGAAAGTCTCATATATTGTCACTTTCATATACTAGTGGGAATTTTTCATTATAGAACTTGGCTTGTATATTCCAATGATGGGCTTCCTCAAAATGCCCTAGGTCTTCATGAGCAAGCAAGTTGGATGCACACCCACTTAGTTTCTTTTGTTGAGCTTTCATATATTTATAGCTCTAATGCATCCGTTGCATGGCAATCCCTACTCACTCACATTGATATCTATTAATGGGCATCTCCATAGCCTGTTGATACGCCTAGTTGATGTGATACTATCTTCTCTTTTATGTCTTCTCCACAACCACCATTCTATCCCACATATAGTGCTATGTCCATGGCTCACGCTCATGTATTACGTGAAAGTTGAAAGAGTTTGAGATTATTAAAGTATGAAACAATTGCTTGGCTTGTCATTGGGGTTGTGCATTATTAAATACTTTGTGTGATGAAGATAGAGCAACAGCCAGACTATATGATTTTGTAGGGATAACTTTCTTTGGCCATGTTATTTTGAGAAGACATGATTACTTTGATTAGTGTGCTTGAAGTATCACCATTTTCATGTCAATATGAACTTTTATTTTGTATCATTTGGATCTGAACATTCATGCCACAATAAAGAAAATTACATTGAGAATCATGCTAGGTAGCATTCCACATCAAAAATTCTGTTTTTATCATTTACCTACTCGAGGACGAGCAGGAATTAAGCTTGGGGATGCTTGATACGTCTCCAACGTATCTATATTTTTTTATTGTTCCATGCTATTATATTACCCTTTTTGGATGTTTATGGGCTTTATTTTACACAATTATATCATTTTTGGGACTAACCTACTAACCGGAGGCCCATCCCATATTGTTGCTTTATTGCCTGTTTCAGTATTTCGAAGAAAAGGAATATCAAACGGAGTCCAAACGGAATGAAACCTTCGCCAGCGTTATTTTTGGAAGAATATGATCCTGGAGACTTGGAGTTCACGTCAGAAGGTCCTCCAGGCAGCCACGATATAGGAGGGCGCCACCCCTGTAGGGCACGCCCCCTGTCTCGTGGGCCCCTCGAGCACCTCCCGACCGACTTCTTTCGCCTATATATTCCCACGTACCCTAAAACCATCAGAAATCAAGATAGATCGGGAGTTCCGCCGTCGCAAGCCTCTTTAGCCACCGAAAACCACTCGGGAGCCTGTTCCGGCACCCTGCCGGAGGGGGAATCCATCACCGGTGGCCATCTTCATCATCCCGGCGCTCTCCATGACAAGGAGGGAGTAGTTCACCCTCGGGGCTGAGGGTATGTACCAGTAGCTATGTGTTTTATCTCTCTCTCTCTCGTGTTCTCTCTCGTGTTCCCTCTATGGCACGATATTGATGTATCCCAAGCTTTGCTATTGTAGTTGGATCTTATGATGTTTCTCCCCCTCTACTCTCTTGTGATAAATGAGTTTCCTTCTTGAAGTTATCTTATCGGATTGACTCTTTACTTTGAGAACACTTGATGTATGTCTTGCCGTGCTTATCTGTGGTGACAATGGGATATCACGTGCCACTTGATGTATGTTTTGGTGACCAACTTGCGGGTTCCGCCCATGAACCAATGCATAGGGGTTGGCACACGTTCTTGACTCTCCCGTAGAAACTTTGGGGCACTCTTTGAAGTACTTTGTGTTTGTTGGATGAATCTAAGATTGTGTGATGCATATCGTATAATCATGCCCATGGATACTTGAAGTGACAATGGAGTATCTAGGTGACATTAGGGTTTTGGTTGATTTGTGTCTTAAGGTGTTATTCTAGTACGAACTCTTTTATAGATTGATCCGAAAGAATAACTTTGAGGTGGGTTCGTACCATACCATAATCTCTACGTTTGTTCTCCGCTATTAGTGGCTTTGGAGTGACTCTTTGTTCCATGTTGAGGGATTGTTATATGATCTATCTATGTTATTATTGTTGAGAGAACTTGCAATAGTGAAAGTATGAACCCTAGGCCTTGTTTCCTATCATTGCAATACCGTTTACACTCACTTCTATCATTAGTTACCTTGCTGTTTTTATTATTTCAGATTACAAAAACCTATATCTACTATCCATATTGCACTTGTATCACCATCTCTTCGCCGAACTTGTGCACCTATACAATTTACCATTGTATTGGGTGTGTTGGGGACACAAGAGAATCTTTGTTAGTTGGTTGCAGGGTTGTTTGAGAGAGACCATCTTCATCCTACGCCTCTCACGGATTGATAAACCTTGGTCATCCACATGAGGGAAATTTGCTACTGTCCTACAAACATGTGCACTTGCAGGCCCAACAACGTCTACAATAAGAAGGTTGCGTGGTAGACATCATGCAACAAGTTCTCTTTGGAAATCCTTTAATTTGGGCAGGAAGCCCCCAAGTGACCATAATAAGATAAGCCCATAAGGCAGGATACCCATGTTTGAACTGCACATCATGGTAGCAAGTTCTCTTTGGCAACCTTTAATTTTTCTTGGAACTCGAACTTGCGAGAGATTAATTCTTTTTGAGCCAGAATTTTTAAACCGGATATTGAGAGCTTCAAAGCTTTGTGAGAGACAGATTTCCCTTGAGCCGGATTTTAAACCAGAATCTTCATTTCAAGCCAGAAATTTTCTGACAGCCTTTAAATTTTTATCAATATAACAGTAGCCTCTGGGACCGGGTTATCTTCCCTCCAATGACCCTGGGTTCTTGAATTTGCTGAAACTGGCAAGATTTGCTAAGTCATATCATTGTAGCCCCTGAGTCTTAAGACGACTCGAGGAGTTGGCTTGAGACTCTCCATACTTGACCGTGATATATCCCGAGATATAACTGAACAGCGGAACGCTGAAATATGTTGAAGCTGGAAACAAGGTGGCGAGTTGATGATCTTCACAACACTCATTGTATATCCTTAGCGTTGATAATGCGATATGAATCCACGGAAGGTTAAGGTTGACCATGGCGGGTTATAAATGATCCCGTATGTTTTGTGTCTGTAATCCGGCTAGTGGTTCATCCCAGATGGTTGTTGAAATTACCCAAACCGCAATAGCAGTGACTTGTAGGCCTCTCCATTGATCCATCCGGTGTAGGCAAGGGCCATAGCTTGATGGACTCTTTTGTAATGATGAATTGTTCTGCATAAAAAATTTCACAGACGAGAGTAATTGTTCTCAAAGAAAACAAAAATGTATCAATAGAAACTTGACAGGGTTGATTTCACCTAATACGTTTTATCAAAAATTATCAGCCGTAGGGTTGCAGTAACGATGACAGTGGCGGTTTTAAAGCGCGGCATCGGGCGGCTCAGAACAGACCCTCCGGGTCATGGACTTTTTTTTACCCAGCCCCTCTTATCCTTTCTTTTGCTGTTAAGAGCAGAAGCAAGACCAGCCACGACAGGGTGGCTCGAGGCAGGCGGCGAAGGCGGTGGCATGGCACAAGTGGAGCAGGCCAGGGCAGCCTAGAAGCAGTCGCAGTGGCGGCTCGTCGTGAGGGCCCGTGCGGGGGCGGGTCAAAGGCAAGGTGAGGAACTTAGGCAACTTGCGGGTAGTTGAGGGGGCCACGGCGAATGGACGACGGCGTCTCAACTGCAACCGGCGGGTTGGAGGCGTCAACCAGCGACGGTGGTAATGTACCGGCGGGACTATTCACGATGGAGGAGAGACCACTCATGCCGGGGGAAGTGGCGGCTCACGGCAGCAGGTCACGGTGTCGAGACAAGTGCTTTAGAAGCGGCCGGCAGTGGGACGAGTCGTGGAGAGGCGTCGCGCGGCGACTTGGCGGAGACAAGGCGACGGCGGCTCAACACATTGGTGACGGCTCGGGACTGCACCTGGCGGTGGCGGCTCAATGGTGCGTCTGTGATTTTGAGGCGGAGGTGAGCGGCGGCTTGTAAAGGCAGAGTGAGGCCTTGTCAGCGGCTTGAAGGCGATGCAGGGCCAGCTCTGGGCAGCGGTGGTTGATGCGGTGTGGAACAGAGGCAGCCAGCGGCTTCCCAGCGAAGCAAGGCCTCAGTTTTGACGAGGCGGAAGCAACGACCAAAGCCGGCGGCTCAACTCGAGGCATTTGGCCACGGGGGCTGAGGGAGTCCTGGACTAGGGGGTGTTCGGATAGCCGGACTATCATCATCGACCGGACTCCAAGACTATGAAGATACAAGATTGAAGACTTCGTCCCGTGTCCGAATGGGACTTTCCTTGGCGTGGAAGGCAAGCTTGGCGATACGGATATGTAGATCTCCTACCATTGTAACCGACTCTGTGTAACCCTAGCCCTCTCCGGTGTCTATATAAACCGGAGGGTTTTAGTCCGTAGGACACACAACCATTACAACAATCATACCATAGGCTAGCTTCTAGGGTTTAGCCTCCTTGATCTCGTGGTAGATCCACTCTTGTACTACCCATATCATCAATATCAATCAAGCAGGAGTAGGGTTTTACCTCCATCGAGAGGGCCCGAACCTGGGTAAAAACATCGTGTCCCTTGTCTCCTGTTACCATTCGCCTAGACGCACAGTTCGGGACCCCCTACCCGAGATCCGCCGGTTTTGACACCGACATTGGTGCTTTCATTTGAGAGTTCCTCTGTGTCGTCACCGATAGGCTTGATGGCTTCTTCAATCAACAACAACGCAGTCCAGCGTGAGACTTTTCTCCCCGGACAGATCTTCGTGTTCGGCGGCTTCGCACTGCGGGCTAATTCACTTGGCCATCTGGAGCAGATCGAAAGCTACGCCCCTGGCCATCAGGTCAGATTTGGAAGCCTAAACTTCATGGCTGACATCCGCGGAGACTTGATCTTCGACGGATTCGAGCCACAGCCGAGCGCGGCGCACTGTCACGATGGGCATAATTTAGCTCTGCCGCCGGACAGTACACTGGAGGCCGCACCTGAGTCCGCTCCGACCCCTAGTTCGGAGCCTACCGCGCAGATCGAGGACAGGTGGTTGGACACCACCTCGGGGGCTGCAATCTCTATGGCGATGGAGCCGAACACTGACCCTATCCCTTGCAAAGCTCGTGACTCTGAGGTGCCAGACTCCCTGCCGGACTCTGAACCTCCTGCGCCCCTGCCAACCGAATCCGATTGGGCGCCGATCATGGAGTTCACCGCTGCGGACATCTTTCAGCACTCACCCTTTGGCGACATCTTGAATTCGCTAAAGCATCTCTCGTTATCTGGAGAGCCCTGGCCGGACTACGGTCAGGACGGTTGGGATGCAGATGACGAAGAAATTCAAAACCCACCCACCACCCACTTTGTAGCCACTGTCGATGATCTAACAGACATGCTAGACTACGACTCCGAAGACATCGACGGTATGGACGACGATGCCGGAGACGACCAAGAACCAGCGCCTACGGGGCACTAGAAGACCACCTCGTCATAGGACATATACATGGTGGACATCCCAAAAGATGGGAACGGCGAAGAAGCAGCAGAAGCAGATTCCTCTAAGAAACAGCCCAAGCGCTGACGTCAGTGGCTCCACTCTAAATCCCGCCACAGCAAGAATGGAGATTCCGGCACTGGAGACAATAATACCCCAGAGATTGCCGAAGACAACCCCCTCCAGCAAGATTTAGCACAGGAGGACGGAGAAGCCAGCCCTCGAGAGAGAACGGCAGACGAGGAGATAGAGGATAACAATTACATGCCTCCCTCCGGAGATGAGGCAAGCCTCAACGGCGACGAATTCGTCGTGCCCGAGGATCCCGTCGAACAAGAGCGTTTTAAACGCAGGCTAATGGCCACGGCAAACAGCCTAAAGAAAAAGCAGCAACAGCTTCGAGCTGATCAAGACCTGCTAGCCGACAGATGGACCGAGGTCCTCGCGACCGAAGAGCACGAACTCGAACGCCCCTCCAAAAGTTACCCAAAATGCAAGTTGCTCCCCCGATTAGAAGAGGAGGCATATAAACCTTCATCACCAGCGCACAATACGGCAGACCGACCACCTCGTGGCCGCGACAGAGAGGCATCTAGGCCCTCCACCAGAGCCGTACCCCGGCACCGCTCGAAAAGCGCGAAGCCACGGGGGAATGCGTCGGACTTGCGAGACATATTGGAGGACAATGCAAGACAATCAAGATCTATCTACGGATCACGTGGGCACCCCACGATCCACGACGACTACCGTCGCACCGGATACAGCAACTCCGGCCGGGCCGAACACAGCAGACAAAGCTCTCTTGAGCTACGTCGTGATATTGCCCAGTATAGAGGCGCCGCACACCCACTATGCTTCACAGATGAAGTAATGGATCATCAAATCCCCGAAGGGTTCAAACCCGTGAACATTGAATCCTACGATGGCACAACAGACCCCGCGGTTTGGATCGAAGATTATCTCCTTCATATCCATATGGCCCGCGGTGACGATCTCCACGCCATCAAATATCTCCCGCTCAAGCTTAAAGGACCAGCTCGGCATTGGCTCAACAGCTTGCCAGCAGAATCAATTGGGTGTTGGGAGGACCTGGAAGCCGCATTCCTTGACAACTTCCAGGGCACATATGTGCGACCACCAGACGCCGATGACCTAAGCCACATAATTCAGCAGCCAGACAAATCGGCCAGACAATTCTGGACACGGTTCCTCACAAAGAAAAATCAAATCGTCGACTGTCCGGATGCAGAGGCCCTCGCAGCCTTCAAACACAACATCCGCGACGAGTGGCTGGCCCGACACCTAGGACAGGAAAAGCCAAAATCCATGGCAGCCCTCACATCACTCATGACCCGCTTTTGTGCGGGGGAGGACAGCTGGCTAGCACGCAGTAACAACCTCAGCAAAAATGCTGGCAGTCCGGATACTAAGGACCGCAATGGCAGGTCGCGTCGAAACAAAAACAAACGCCGCCTTAATGGCGATAACACTGAGGATACGGCAGTCAACGCCGGATTCAGAGGCTCTTAACCCGGTCAGCGGAAGAAGCCATTCAAAAGAACCACTCCGGGTCCGTCCAATTTGGACCGAATACTCGACCGCTCTTGCCAGATACATGGCACCCCCGAAAAGCCAGCTAACCACACCAACAGGGATTGTTGGGTATTCAAGCAGGCAGGCAAGTTAATTGCCGAAAACAATGACAAGGGGCTGCACAGTGATGACGAGGAAGAGACTCGGCCGCCGAACAATAGAGGATAGAAGGGTTTCCCCCCACAAGTGCGGACGGTAAACATGATATACGCAACCCATATACCCAAGAGGGAGCAGAAGCGTGCACTTAGGGACGTATATGCGATGCAGCCAGTCACCCTGAAGTTCAATCCATGGTCCTCTTGCCCAATCACTTTCGATCGAAGGGACCACCCCACCAGTATCCGCCATGGCGGATTTGCCGCATTGGTTTTAGACCCAATCGTCGATGGATTTCACCTCACTAGAGTCCTGATGGACGGCGGCAGCAGCCTGAACCTGCTTTATCAGGATACAGTGCGCAAGATGGGCATAGACCCCTCAAGGATTAAACCTACAAAGACGACCTTCAAAGGCGTCATACCAGGTGTTGAGGCCAATTGTACAGGCTCAGTCACACTGGAAGTGGTCTTCGGATCCCCGGATAATTTCTGAAGCGAGGAGTTAATCTTCGACATAGTCCCGTTCCGCAGTGGCTATCACGCTCTGCTCGGACGAACTGCATTTGCAAAGTTCAACGCGGTGCCGCATTATGCATACCTTAAGCTCAAGATGCCAGGCCCTTGTGGAGTCATCACGGTCAACGGAAACACTGAACGCTCCCTCCGAACGGAGGAACACACAGCGGCTCTCGCGGCAGGAGTACAGAGCAGCCTCTTAAGGCAATTTTGAGTCCGCCGTTAAACGACCGGACATGGCCAAACGCGCCCGGAGTAAAATAAATCAAGACCACCTGGCATGTTCCGAGCACGCGTAGCAATGTGGCCCCAACCCCTGCCCTTGCAAGATTGCAAGACCAACCCTTCGCGTACATCATTACGCTCTGGAGATACCATGGGCATAGGGGGAGGGGCACGACCACGACATGCCCAGAGTGCAGCTCAACCACACCAGGGGCTCCCAAGTGTGTCGCTCTTTTTCTTCCTTTTTTTATTTATCCACAGGACTCCGTTCACCAGAGACCCTGTCCGGCGGTGCATCTGCCGAACTCACGATGCAACAGCTAGGGAAGGACATAGGCTACGACGAACACTCAGGTGGTCTCCATTATGAGCATTAAATTTGTTAAATACACCATTCCGCAGCCTACCCCTGGAGGGGGACATGTCTAATAGTCCAATCCCTTGCTTACCGCACTATTTGTATCGTCCTACACTCATGGCAGAATTCCTTGAGTAAATAATGCATCACTTTTCGCTTGTAATTGCATTCCTTTCTTACATGTATGTTCGTTTATGACGTTCTGCATCCGTACACTTTGGTACGGCCGAATACACCAGGGGCTTATGTTCCCCGCATTACGGTGTGTTAAGTCCGAACACTTTCACAAGTGCGGCACCTCGAACTTATAGCATTATATGCATCGGCTCCGAATCATGTCTTGGGTCAATAGTTGGGTTTGCCCAACTCCCATGTTTTGGTACCTTACGTTCCGTTCCGTCGGCTAAGGTAGCACTAGGAGAACCACTGCGATTGCGCCCCGGTTGAGCTAGGCGAGCGCCTCAGTGGAGAAAGCTAAAACTGTCCGTCATGATAAGGCGAGAGTTGGTCGCTGTTCGAGAGGTCTTTTCGAGTCCCTAAAGACTTATGACGCTTAGAGCGAGGAACCGGCTTCGTCCGGCCCAGGCGTGGATAGCGCCCCGAACTCGGTCTTCCGAACACTAGGGGCTTCGCCGAAATTTAAAATTATAGAATTCTATGGCTAAGTGAGAGTGTTCAAGCATTATAATTCCGGTTGCCTTGTTCGTTGTGTTGAGCGCCTCCCTAGATGGACCCAAAAATGGGAACAAGAGCGCTCAAGTTTATCCCGAACACCCCAGCACTCGTGGCATGGGGGCTGAAGCCGACGACTTGCCATCTCTCAGATTTGATAAACGGCAGCACAGAAGGTAATATTTTAAATTAATAAGCGTTGCTTAGCGCATATGAACAACGTTTTCAGCGCACAGGATAACACATGGCGAGTCTACTCAAATATTACATCTTTGGAGCACTCATTCGCAATCCTGCGGGCACCCTTCAGGACACTCTTATAATACATTTCGGGCGTACGATACTCCTTGCCCGCCGGCAGCACGTCTGTCAGAAGCCTCTCAGCATCCAGCCTGCCCCAGTGCACCTTTGCGCGGGCAAGGGCCCGACGGGCACCTTCAATGCAGGCGGAGCACTTGATGACTTCCACCCAAGGGCACGCATCCACCAGCCGCCGCACGAGGCTGAAGTAGCTCCCAGGCATGGCCTCTTCAGGCCACAGCCGGACTATGAGGCCCTTCATGGCCTGCTCGGCTACCTTGTGGAGCTCGACCAGCTGCTTCAGCTGGTCGCTAAGGGGCACCCGATGTCCGGCCTCAGCATACTGAGACCAGAAGACCTTCCCGTTGAGCTCCCCTCCTCGGCCCGGTAGAATGCGGCGGCATCAGACACGCTGCGAGGCAGATCTGCAAATGCTCCTGGAGAGCTCCGAATTCGGGTAAGTAACAGGTAATTCACATTCACATGCTTGCTTTGCATGAAAAATGCCTTACCCGCCGCTATTTTCTTCACCGTCTCAATCTCCTGGAGGGCCTTATGGGCCTCGGCTTAGTGGCTTTGGCACTCTCAAGAGCCGAGGCAAGCTCGGACTCTCGAGTCTTTGAGTCGCGCTCCAAACTCCCATGCTTTTCCATGAGAGCCTGGAGCTCTTGCTGCACCTCCGCCACCCGCGCCTCCTACTTCTCTTGCTCCGCTCGTTCCGCGTCCGCATCACGTTCGGCCGCGGACACGGCCTCCTTCAGGGTCGCCACCTCGTTCGTGGCCCCTGCAGTGCCCACGTTATCCTTGTTATTTCTATTGCAACCAAAATCCTTTTCTGTAAGGTACAAATTTAATACGGTGTTACTCACCTTCTTTGTCCTCGAGCTGCTTCTTGGCAGGGCCGAGCTCGTTCTCGGACCGCTCGAGGTCCTGCTTCAAAGCACCGACCTCTGCAGTCAGTGCGGCAGAGGTCAGCAGCGCAGCCTGCAATCCCATATTGACATAATTTTTAGAACTCCTGCGTATATCTTTTTAGATCCTCAGTCCGGCTTTTCTTTCCAAACACCGAACTGAGCATCAGGGCTACTGTCTATGCGGTATTACATTGCATATTTTAAAACTTCTTACCTCAAAGCCTGTTAGAAGGCTGCGGCAGGCTTCGGTCAGCCCGCTCTTGGCGAGCTGAACCTTCTGAATCACCACACTCATGATAGTGCGGTGTTCTTCCTCGATAGAAGCACCGTTGTGCACCTCCAACAAGTTGTCCGGCGCCTCCGGTTGGACGGAGGCTGCCGGTGTCACGGTCTTTCCCTTCTTACGAAGGGGCCGCCTGCCGGACTCCGGAACCACTGCGGGTTCCGGAATGGAGTCCGGCGCAAAGTCCGGGAGGCTGCCTTGCGGCACCTCCGGAGCCTCCTCCTGATGGGTCCCCTCCTGGGATCCCACCTCGGCGTCGTTAGCATCACGAGGGGTGGAGGCGGTCGGAATGGAATCCACATCCGACGGAGCCAAGGACCCGCTCGATGAAGTGGGAAGATCATCCTCGGCCGGACTGCAGGTAGTGTGCGGCATTAGAAGGACACCATGTGGCACAAAAGAGAAATTATAAATCATTCAGGAATCTGGATACTTACGATCTTGCCGGGGGCTTGGCCCTTGAGGGCCACCCTTCGTCACCGTCGTTGGCGTTGGCGGAGCTGACCGGAGGAAGGGTCCTTCCCCTCTTGGACCCTTCGGCCTCCCCCGTTGGGGAAGCCTTCCTCTTCCTCTCTCCCCCTCCTGGGGAGAGTCCTCTTTCTCCTCCTCGTCTTCGGGGGAGGAGTCCGCCTCGGAGCCATCGGACGATGAGTCCGATACCACCTGGCGCCGGGAACTCCTTCGGGTTCCCGTGGCCTTCTTCTTGGCCTTCTTCTCTGGCACCACATAAAGTGCCGGGACTAGCAGCCCCGTTAAACGGGTATCCGCTGGGTCTTCGGGGAGGGGAGCCAGACAGTTAGCCTGTCCGGACGTCCTCTGCCAGTCCTGTTAAAGGCATTGGGAATTTTAGATCCCACAATAGAGTCAAACTATGAAAGAAATAAATGTCCAATAAAGGATAACATATCTTACCACACCGGCCGGCCGTTTCGTGCTGAATCCGCGATCTTCAGTTGCGGATGCGGGGGCTTCTCCGCCCTTGAACAACACCCTCCAGGCAACTTCGTACGTTGTGTCGAAGAGCATGCTAAGGGTCCGGTGCTGTGCCAGATCAAACTCCCACAGATTGAAGGCCCGTTGTTGGCAGGGGAGAATCCGGCGGACGAGCATGACCTGGATCACGTTGACAAGCTTGAGCTTCTTGTTCACCAGGGTCTGGAGACAGGACTGGAGTCCGGTCAGCTCCTCCTAACTGCCCCATAGCAAGCCCTTCTCTTTCCAGGAGGTGAGCTGCATGGGGGTACCAGATCTGAACTCGGGGGCCGCTGCCCATTTAGGGTCACGCGGCTCGGTGATACAGAACCACCCCGATTGACACCCTTTGATGGTTTCCACGAAGGCGCCCTCGAGCCAGAGGACATTGGGCATTCTGCCCACCATGGCGCCTCCGCACTCTGCTTGGACGCCCTTCACTACCTTCGGCTTGACATTGAAGGTTTTTAGCCACAAACCGAAGTGGGGCTGGATGCAGAGGAAGGCCTCGCACACGACGATAAACTCCGAGATGTTGAGGATGAAGTTTGGCGCCAGATCATGGAAGTATAGGCCGTAGTAGTACATGAGCCCCCGGACGAAGGGGTGAAGTGGGAAGCCCAGTCCGCGGAGGAAGTGGGGAAGGAATACGACCCTCTCATGGGGCCTGGGGTGGGGATGAGCTGCCCCTTTTCGGGCAGCCGGTGCGCGATGTCGCTGGACAGGTATCCGACGTCGCGCAGTTTTTTGATGTACCCCTCCGTAACGGAGGAAGCCATCCACTTGCCTCCCGCTCCGGACATGGCTGGAGAAGGTTGAGACGAGATGTGCGGACTTGGGAGCTGGAGCTCGAGTACGCAGAGATGGATAGGCAAAGGAGGAAGAGGGCGTAGGTGAAAAGGGTGGATCCTTATCCCCTTATATATGGGCGGACGAAGACTATGCGTCCCCACCGGCCTGGTAAAACTCGCCTATCTCCCAAGCGCCACAATCAATGGCGCGGTTGGGTTACCCACGTCCGTATTGATGGGAATCCCGGAATAAGGGGAACACGATCTCTGCTTCGACAAGACGTGCCAAGGAAACCGCTTCGCTAAACGCGCTAAGGTGGTATAATAAAATTCAAGTAAAGGCTTGGTAGTGGCGTGACATCATGCCACAAGATACGTCAGCAGATTGAACTTGTGTACATATTATTCTCTCTATGGTGGAATGTGGAATTTATTTTGCAGAGCCGGACACTATCCTGGTGTTCACAATCTTCTATGAATTATTCGAAGGAGGAACCCGCCTTGCAATGCCGAACAATATGCGCACCGGACTCATCGTCATTGAAGCCTGGTTTAGGGGCTACTGAGGGAGTCCTGGACTAGGGGGTGTCCGGATAGTCGGACTATCATCATCGACCGGACTCCAAGACTATGAAGATACAAGATTGAAGACTTTGTCCCGTGTCCGGATGGGACTTTCCTTGGAGTGGAAGGCAAGCTTGGCGATACGGATATGTAGATCTCCTACCATTGTAACCGACTCTGTGTAACCCTAGCCCTCTCCGGTGTCTATATAAACTGGAGGGTTTTAGTCCGTAGGACACACAACCATTACAACAATCATACCATAGGCTAGCTTCTAGGGTTTAGCCTCCTTGATCTCGTGGTAGATCCACTCTTGTACTACCCATATCATCAATATCAATCAAGCAGGAGTAGGGTTTTACCTCCATCGAGAGGGCCCGAACCTGGGTAAAAACATCGTGTCCCTTGTCTCCTGTTACCATCCGCCTAGACGCACAGTTCGGGACCCCCTACCCGAGATCCGCCGGTTTTGACACCGACAGGGGCCTTCCGGCGAACGGGCGGCGCGTCGAAGGGCCGATAACAGCAGGAGGTGGATGGCAGCGGCAGCTCTGGTTGTGGCCGGATGATAGAGGCATCGGCAGCGGCTTACCATGGTAGTCAACAGGGCGGGTCAATGAAGGTAACCCAGAGCGACAACTCAGCAGCAATATAGACTAGCTCAGAAGCTTCAGACCACGACACAGGCAGAGAGCAACAGCGGCTCTAGGAAATGCATCGGCGAGCAAGGCAAGGGCCCTCAACAGCAGTGGCTCGACGGAGGTAGAGTGGCGGCACATGGAGTCAGTCTATCCATTGCGAGCCATGCATCCGCACTAGCGAACAGAAAGGAATAAGCACCATGGCAGCCCCGCTATATGCGACAGCTGGAACAGACGGCGACAGCGGCTCGCGGCGGAATCGAAGGCGGCCTGCCGAAGTGATGTAGTGCGATGGCGAAGGCGTGGCCTGCGAGGAAGGCCTCGGTGATGGCTCAAGGCCATACTTGGCAACTCAGCCAAGGCCATGGTGATGCCGCGGAGTCAGCAGCAGCCGCGGTCGGTGCTACGTCTTGAGCTTGCGTTGGTTTTCCTTGAAGAGGAACGGGTGATGCAGCATAGTAGCGTAAGTATTTCCCTTAGTTTTTGAGAACCAAGGTATCAATCCAGTAGGAGGCTCCTCAAAAGTCCCACGCACCTACACAAACAAACAAAGAACTCGGAACCAACGCAATAAAGGGGTTGTCAATCCCTTCACGGCCACTTGCGAAAGTGAGATCTGATAGAGATAGTATGATAAGATAAATATATTTTTGGTATTTTATAATATAAATGCAAAAAGTAAAGATGCAAATAAAAGTAGCTTGAAAGCTTATATGATAGAAGATAGACCCGGGGGCCATAGGTTTCACTAGTGGCTTCTCTCAAGATAGCATAAGTATTACGGTGGGTGAACAAATTGCTGTCGAGCAAATGATAGAAAAGCGAATAATTATGAGATTATCTAGGCATGATCATGTATATAGGCATCACGTCCCCAACAAGTAGACCGACTCCTTCCTGCATCTACTACTATTACTCCACACATCGACCGCTATCCAGCATGCATCTAGAGTATTAAGTTCATAAGAACAGAGTAACGCACTAAGAAAGATGACATGATGTAGAGGGATAAACTCAAGCAATATGATATAAACCCCATCTTTTTATCCTCGATCGCAACAATACAATACGTGCCTTGCAACCCTTTCTGTCACTGGGTAGGACACCGCAAGATTGAACCCAAAGCTAAGCACTTCCCCATGGCAAGAAAGATCAATCTAGTAGGCCAAACCAAACTGATAATTCGAAGAGACTTGCAAAGATAACTCAATCATACATAAAATAATTCAGAGGAGATTCAAATATTTCTCATAGATAAACTTGATCATAAACCCACAATTCATTGGATCTCGACAAACACACCGCAAAAAGAGTTACATCAAATAGATCTCCACAAGAGAGGGGGAGAACATTGTATTGATATCCAAAAAGAGAGAAGAAGCCATCTAGCTAATAACTATGGACCCGAAGGTCTGTGGTAAACTACTCACAACTCATCGGAGGGGCTATGGTGTTGATGTAGAAGCCCTCCATGGTCGATTCCCCCTCCGGCGGAGCGCCGGGGAAGGCTCCAAGATGGGATCTCGCAGATACAGAAGGTTACGGCTGTTGAATTTTTTTTCGTTGGCTCCTGGATGTTTTCGGGGTACGTGGGTATATATAGGAGGAAGAAGTACGCCGGTGGCCGCTCAAGGGGCCCAGGAGACAGGGGGCGCGCCCAGGAGGGGTGGGCGCGCCCTCCTATCTCCTGCCGCCTCGATTGCTTCTTGACTTGCACTCCAAGTCCTCTGGATCACGTTCGTTCCAAAAATCATGCTCCCGAAGGTTTCATTCCGTTTGGACTCCATTTGATATTCTTTTTCTTCGAAATACTGAAATAGGCAAAAAAACAGCAATACGGGCTGGGCCTCCGGTTAGTAGGTTAGTCCCAAAAATGATATAAATGTGTAAAATAAAGCCCATAAACATCCAAAAGGGGTAATATAATAGCATGGAACAATCAAAAATTATAGATACGTTGGAGACGTATCAAGCATCCCCAAGCTTAGTTCCTACTCGTCCTCGAGTAGGTAAATGATAAAAACAGAATTTTTGATGTGGAATGCTACCTAGCATATTTCTCAATGTAATTTTCTTTATTGCGGCATGAATGTTCAGATCCAAATGATTCGAAATAAAAGTTCATATTGATAAAAGAAATAGTAACACTTCAAGCATACTAATCAAAGCAATCGTGTCTTCTCAAAATAACATGGCTAAAGAAAGTTCATCCCTACAAAATCTTATAGTTAGGCTATGCTTCATTTTCGTCACACAAAGATGTTCCAAAATTCTACACCCCCGATGACAAGCCAAGCAATTGTTTCGTACTTAAATAATCTCAAACTTTTTCAAATTTCACGCAATACATGAGCATGAGCCATGGATATAGCACTATGGGTGGAATAGAATATGATGATGGGGATTGTGTGGAGAAGACAAAAAAGGAGAAAGTCTCACATTGACGAGGATAATCAACGGGCTATGGAGATGCCCATCAATTGATGTCAACATGAGGAGTAGGGATTGCCATGCAACGGATGCACTAGAGCTATAAATGAATGAAACCTCAACAAAAGAAAACTAGTGGGTGTGCATCCAACTTGCTTGCTCATGAAGACCTAGGGCATTTGAGGAAGCCCATCGTAGGAATATACAAGCCAAGTTCTATAATGAAAAATTCCCACTAGTATATGAAAGTGACAACATATGAGACTCACTATACGAAAAACATGGTGCTACTTTGAAGCACAATAAATGAGACTCGCTATATGAAGGACATGGTCCTACTTTGAAGCACAAGTGTGGAAAAAGAGATAGTAACATTGCCCCTTTTTATTTATTTTCTTTTCTTTTTTTTTCTTTTTTTACTTTTTTCTTTCTCTTTTTTCTTTTGTTTTCTTTGGTTTCTTTTTTTTGGCCTTTCTTTTTTTTTCTTTGGGACAATGCTCTAATAATGATGATCATCACACTTTTATTGATTACAACACATGAATTACAACTCAAAACTAGAACAAGATATGACTCTATATGAATGCCTCCGACGGTGTACTGGGATGGTGCAATGAATCAAGAGTGGCATGTATGAAAATTATGCATGGTGGCTTTGCCACAAATACGATGTCAACTACATGATCATGCAATGGCAATATGACAAAAGTAATGTATGTCATGATGATGAACGGAACGGTGGAAAGTTGCATGGCAATATATCTCGGAATGGCTATGGAAATGCCATAATAGGTAGGTATGGTGGCTGTTTTGAGGAAGATATAAGGAGGTTTATGTGTGATAGAGCGTATCATATCACGTGGTTTGGATGCACCGGCGAAGTTTGCACCAACTCTCAAGGTCAGAAAGGGCAATGCACGGTACCGAAGAGGCTAGAAATGGTGGAAAGTTAAAAGTGCGTATAATCCATGGACTCAACATTAGTCAAAAGAACTCATATACTTATTGCAAAAATTTATAAGTCATAAAAAACCAAGCACTAAGTTGATGCTCCTAGAGGGATGGATTGGTAGGAAAAGACCATCGCTCGTCCCCGACCGCCACTCATAAGGATGCACAATCCAGGTACACTTCATGTTTCAAATTTGTTACACAACTTTAACCATACGTGCATGCTACCGGACCTGCTAACTTCAACACAAGCATTCTTTAAATTCATAATCACCCAACTAGCATGACTTTAATATCACTACCTCCATATCTCAAAACAATTATCAAGTACCAAATTGATCATAGCATCCAATTCACTTCCTATGATAGTTTTTATTATACCCAACTTGGATGCCTACTGTCGGTGTCAAAACCGGCGGATCTCGGATAGGGGGTCCCGAACTGTGCGTCTAGGCGGATGGTAATAGGAGACAAGGGACTCGATGTTTTACCCAGGTTCGGGCCATCTTGATGGAGGTAAAACCCTACGTCCTGCTTGATTAATATTGATGATATGGGTAGTACAAGAGTGGATCTACCACGAGGTCAAGGAGGCTAAACCCTACAGCTAGCCTATGGTATGATTGTTGCGAGGTATATTGTGTCCTACGGACTAAAGCCGTTGGCCCATTAATATTGATGATGATCTCCCCGCTTCATCAAGCGGGTCGTTGGCCCCGTCGGATGTGGATTCACTTCCGACTGCCTCTACCCCCCGCGCCGATGAGGACGCCGAGGTGGGATCCCAGAGAGGGACCCATCAGGAGGAGGCTCCGGAGGCGCCGCCAGGCAGCCTCCCGGACTTCGCGCCGGACTCTACATCGGAACTTGTAGTGGTTCCAGAGTCCGGCAGGTGGCCCCTTCGAAAGAAGGGCAAGACCGTGACACCGGTGGCCTCCGTCCAACCGGAGGCGCCGGACAACTTGTTGGAGGCGCTTAAAGGCGCTTCCATCGAGGAAGAACACCGCACTATCATGAGTGCGGTGATTCAGAAGGTTCAGCTCGCCAAGAGCGGGCTGACCGAAGCCTGCAGCAGCCTTCTAACAGGCTTTGAGGTAAGAAGTTATAATCATGTAATGTAATACCGCATAGACAGTAGCCCCTGATGCTCAGTTCGGTGTTCGGAAAGAAAAGCCGGACTGAGGATCTAATAAGATATACACAGGGTTGCTTAAAATATGTTAATATGGGTTTGCAGGCTGCGCTGCTGACCTCTGCCGCACTGACTGCGGAGGTTGGTACGTTGAAGCAGGATCTCGAGCGGTCCGAGCAAGAGCTCGGCCATGCCAAAAAGCAGCTCGAGGACAAAGAAGGTGAGTAACACCACTTTGAATAGTTACCTTACAGAAAAGGATTTTGGTTGCAATAAAATTAACAAGGATAATATGGGTATTGTAGGGGCCACGAACGAGGTGGCAGCCCTGAAGGAGGCTTCAGGAGGAGGCTCCGGAGGCGCCGCCAGGCAGCCTCCCGGACTTCGCGCCGGACTCTACATCGGAACCTGTAGTGGTTCCAGAGTCCGGCAGGCAGCCCCTTCGAAAGAAGGGCAAGACCGTGACACCGGCGGCCTCCGTCCAACCGGAGGCGCCGGACAACTTGTTGGAGGCGCTTAAAGGCGCTTCCATCGAGGAAGAACACCGCACTATCATGAGTGCGGTGATTCAAAAGGTTCAGCTCGCCAAGAGCGGGCTGACCGAAGCCTGCAGCAGCCTTCTAACAGGCTTTGAGGTAAGAAGTTATAATTATGTAATGTAATACCGCATAGACAGTAGCCCCTGATGCGCCGAACGCAGTGCGGCCGCGGAACGGGCAGAGCGAGAAAAGCAAGAGGCACGGGTGGCGGAAGTACGGCAAGAGCTCCAGGCTCTCATGGAGAAGCATGAGAGCTTGGAGCGTGACTCCAAGACTCGAGAGTCCGAGCTTGCCTTGGCTCTCGAAAGTGCCAAGTCTGCCAAGGCCGAGGCCCGTAAGGCCCTTTAGGAGGTTGAAGATGTAAAGAAGATAGCGGCAGGTAAGGCATTTTTCATGCAAAGCAAGCATGTTAATGTAAACTACCTGACACTTACCCGCATTCGGAGCTCTCCAGGGGCGTTTGCAGATCTGCCGCGTAGTGTGTCCGATGCCGCCGCATTCTATCATGGCAAGGAGGGGAGCTCGACGGAGAAGGTCTTCTGGTCTCAGTACGCTGAGGCCGGCCATCCGGTGCCCCCAAGCGACCAGCTGAAGCAGCTGGTCGAAGTCCACAAGGTAGCTGAGGAGGCCATGAAGGGCCTTATAGTCCGGCTGTGGCCTGGACAGGCCATGCCTGGGAGCTACTTCGGCCTCGTGCGGCGGCTGGTGGATGCGTGCCCCTGGGTGGAGGTCATCAAGCGCTCCGCCTGCATTGAAGGTGCTCGTCGGGCCCTTGCCCGCACAAAGGTGCACTGGGGCAGGCTGGATGCGGAGAAGCTTCTCACGGACCCGCCGCCACCGGGCAAGGAGTATCGTACGCCCGAAATGTATTATAAAACTGTCCTGAAGGGAGCCCGCGATATTGCGGATGAATGCCCCAGAGATGTAACTTTTGAGTAAACTCGCTATGTATTATCCTGTGTGCTGAAAACTTTGTTCATATGCGCATTAAGCAACGCTTGTTTAATTTAAAATATTACCTTCTGTGCGGCCGTTTATAAAATCTGAGAGATGGCAAGTCGTTGGCTTCAGCCCCCGAGCCGCGAGTGCTGGGGTGTTCGGGATAAACTTAAGCACTCTTGTTCCCATTTTTGGGTCCATCTAGGGAGGCGCTCAACACAACGAACAAGGCAACCGGACTTATAATGCTTGAACACTCTCACTTAGCCATAGAATTCTATAATTTTAAATTTCGGCGAAGCCCCTGGTATTCGGAAGACCGAATCCGGGGCGCTATCCACACCTTCGTCGGACATTTATCCGGAACTTCGCTCAAAGCGGCGTGAGTCTTTAAGGACTCGAAAAGACCTCTCGAACAGCGACCAGTCTCTCGCCTTATCATGCCGGTCAGTTTTAGCTTTCTCCACTGAGGCGCTCGCCCGGCTCAACCGGGGCACAATCGCAGTGGTTCTCCCAGTGCCACCTTAGCCGACAGAACGGAACGTAAGGCACCAAAACATGGGAGCCGGGCAAACCCAACTATTGACCCAAGACATGATTCGGAGCCGATTCATATAATGCTATAAGTTCGGGGTGCCGCACTTATGAAAGTGTTCGGACTTATCACACCATAATGTGGGGAACATAAGCCCCTGGTGTATTAGACCGTACCAAAATATACGGGTGCAAGATGTCCTGTAATGAACATATATATATATAAAGTAATGTAATTGCAGTCGAAAAGTGCTGCATTATTTATTAAAGAAGTCTCCTATGAGTGCGGACTGATACAAATAGTGCAGTAAGCAAGGGATTTGGACTAATTAAACATGTCCCCCTCCAGGGATGAGCTGCGGACTTGGTGTATATAATCGAATTTAATGCTCGTAATTGAGACCACCTGAGTGTTCGTCGCAACCTTCTTTCTTCCCTGGCTGTTGCATCGTGAGTTCGGCAGATTCACCGCCGGACAGGGCCTCTGGTTAACGGAGTCCTGTGTAAACAAAGAAGGAAAATAATAATAATAAAAAAGGGGGGCGCACTTGCGAGCCCCTGGTGTGGTCGAGCCGCACTCTGGGTCCGTTGTGATCGTGCCCCTTCCCCTGCGCCCATGGTATCTCCAAAGCGTAATGATGTACGTGGAGGGTTGTTCTTGCAATCATGCGAGGGCAGGGGTTAGGGCCGCATTGCTACACGTGCTTGGATCGTGCCAGGTTGTCTTGGTTGGTATTGCTTCGGGCGCGTTTTGCTGTATCCGGCCGTTTAACGGCCGGACTCAAAAATTGCCTTAAAAGGCTGCTCTGTACTTCTGCCGCGAGAGCCGCTGTATGTTCCTCCGTTCGGAGGGAGCGTTCCGTATTTCCGTTGACCGTGATGACTCCACGAGGGCCTGTCATCTTGAGCTTGAGGTATGCATAATGCGGCACCGCGTTGAACTTTGCAAACGCGGTTCGTCCGAGCAGAGCGTGATAGCCGCTGCGAAATGGGACTATGTCGAAGATTAACTCTTCGCTCCGGAAATTATCCGGGGATCCGAAGACCACTTCCAGTGTGACTGAGCCCGTACAATTGGCTTCCACACCTGGTATGACACCTTTAAAGGTTGTCTTTGTAGGTTTAATCCTTGAGGGGTCTATGCCCATCTTGCGCACTGTATCCTGATAAAGCAGGTTCGGGATACTACCGCCGTCCATCAGGACTCTCGTGAGGTGAAATCCATCGACGATTGGGTCTAAAACCAATGTGGCGAATCCGCCATGGCGTATGCTGGTCGGATGGTCTCTTCGATCGAAAGTGATCGGAAAAGAGGACCATGGATTGAACTTTGGGGCGACTGGCTCCATCGCATAGACGCCCCTTAGTGCATGCTTCCTCTCCCTCTTGGGTATATGGGTTGCGTAAATCATGTTCACCGTCTGTACTTGTGGGGGGAAACCCTTCTGTCCTCTATTGTTCGGCGGTCGGGTCTCCTCCTCGTCGTCACTGTTTAGCCCCTTGTCATTGTTTCCGGCAATTAACTTGCCTGCCTGCTTGAACACCCAGCAATCTCTGTTGGTGTGATTGGCTGGCTTTTCGGGGGTGCCATGTATCTGGCATAAGCGGTCAAGTATTCGGTCCAAGTTGGACGGACCCGGAGTGGTTCTTTTGAATGGCTTCTTCCGCTGACCGGGTTTAGAGCCTCGGAATCCGGCGTTGACTGTCGTATCCTCCTTATCGTCGCCGTTAATACGGCGTTTGTTTTTGTTTCGACGTGACCTGCCGTTGTGGTCCTTTGTATCCGGACTGCCAGAATTGTTGTTGAGGTTGTTGCTGCGAGCTAGCCAGCTATCCTCTCCCGCGCAAAAGCGGGTCATTAATGATGTGAGTGCTGCCATGGATTTCGGCTTTTCCTGTCCCAGGTGCCGGGCTAGCCACTCGTCGCGGATGTTATGTTTGAAGGCTGCGAGGGCCTCTGCATCCGGACAGTCGACGATTTGGTTTTTCTTTGTCAAGAACCGTGTCTAGAATTGTCTGGCCGATTCCTCTGGCTGCTGAATTATGTGGCTTAGGTCATCGGCGTCTGGTGGCCGCACATACGTGCCCTGGAAATTGTCAAGGAATGCGGCTTCCAGGTCCTCCCAACACCCAATTGACTCTGCGGGCAAGCTGTTAAGCCAATGTCGAGCTGGTCCTTTAAGCTTGAGTGGGAGGTACTTAATGGCATGGAGATCGTCGCCGCGGGCCATATGGATGTGAAGGAGATAATCTTCAATCCAAATCGCGGGATCTGTTGTGCCGTTGTAGGATTCGATGTTTATGCGTTTAAACCCTTCAGGGATTTAATGATCCATTACTTCGTCAGTGAAGCATAGCGGGTGTGCGGCACCTCTATATTGAGCAATATCACGACGCAGCTCGAGAGAGCATTGTCTGGTGTGTTCGGCCTGGCCGGGGTTATTGTATCCGGCGCGACGGTATTCGTCGCTGGTCGTGGGGCGCCCTTGTGATCCGTAGATGGTTCTGGATTGCCTTGCTTTGTCCTCCAATACGTCTCGCAAGTCCGGCGCGTTCCTTCTTGGCTTCGTACTTTTGGAGCGATGCCGGGGTACGGTCTTTGTGGAGGGTCTGGATGCCTCTCTGTCGCGACCACGTGGTGGTCGGTCGGCCGTATCATGCGCTGGTGATGAAGGTATGTATGCTTCCTCCTCTAATCGGGGGAGCAACTTGCGTCTGGGGTAGCTTTTGGAGGGGCGTTCGAGTTTAAACTCTTCGGCCGGGAGGACCTCGGTCCATCGATCGGCCAGCAGATCCTGATCAGCTCGAAGCTGCTACTGCTTTTTCTTTAGGCTATTTGCCATGGCGATAAGCCTGCGTTTAAAACGCTCTTGTTCAACGGGATCCTCGGGCACGACGAATTCATCGTCGTTGAGGCTTGCCTCGTCTTCGGAGGGAGGTATATAGTTATAATCCTCGACCTCTTCGTCTGCCGCCCTCTCGTGGGGGCTTGCTTCTGCGTCCTCCTGCGCTGAGTCTTGCTGGGGGGGGATTATCTTTGGCACTCTCTCGGGTGTTAATATCTCCTGTGCCGGAATCTCCATTCTTGCTGTGGCGGGATTTAGAGCGGCGCCGCTGACGCCGGCGCTTGGGCTGTTTCTTTAAGGAATTTGCCTCCGCTACTTCTTCGCCGTCCCCATCTTTTGGGGTGTCCACCATGTATATGTCGTATGACGAGGTGGTCTTCCAGTGCCCTATAGGCGCTGCTTCCTGTTCGTCTCCGGCATTGTCGTCCATAGCGTCGATGTCTTCGGAGTCGTAGTCTAGCATGCCGGTAAGATCATCGACAGTGGCTACAAAGTGGGTGGTGGGTGGGCTCTGAATTTCTTCGTCGTCCGTATCCCAACCATCCTGGCCATAGTCCGGCCAGGACTCTCCCGATAGCGAGAGATGCTTTAGCGAATTTAGGATGTCGCCAAAGGGCGAGTATTGGAAGATGTCCGCGGCGGTGAATTCCATAACCGGCGCCCAATCCGATTCGATTGGTAGGGGCGTGGGAGGTCCGGAGTCTGGCAAGGAGTCCGGCACCTCGGAATCACGAGTTTCGCGAGGGACAAGGTTAGTGCTCAGCTCCATCGCCGTGGAAGTTGAAGCCCCCGAGGTGGTGTCCATCCACCGGTCCTCGATCTGGGCGATCGGCTCCGGAGTAAAGGCCGAAGCGGATTCGTGTGCGGCCACCAAGGCACTGTTCGGCGGCAGAGCTAGATCATGCCCATCGCAACAGTGCGGCGCGCTTGGCTTTGGCTCGAGCCCGTCGAAGATCAAGTCCCCGCGGGCGTCAGCTGTGAAGTTTAGGCTTCCGAATCTGACCTGATGGCCAGGGGCGTAGCTTTTGATCTGCTCCAGATGGCCAAGTGAATTAGCCCGCAGTGCGAAGCCGCCGAATACGAAGATCTGTCCGGGGAGAAAAGTCTCACCCTGGACAGCGTTGTTGATTGAAGATGCCATCGAGCCTATCGGTGACGACACAGAGGAAATCTCAATGAAAGCACCAATGTCGGTGTCAAAACCGGCGGATCTCGGGTAGGGGGTCCCGAACTGTGCGTCTAGGCGGATGGTAACAGGAGACAAGGGACACGATGTTTTACCCAGGTTCGGGCCCTCTTGATGGAGGTAAAACCCTACGTCCTGCTTGATTAATATTGATGATATGGGTAGTACAAGAGTGGATCTACCATGAGATCAAGGAGGCTAAACCCTACAGCTAGCCTATGGTATGATTGTTGCGAGGTATATTGTGTCCTACGGACTAAAGCCCTCCGGTTTATATAGACACCGGAGAAGGCTAGGGTTACACAGAGTCGGTTACAATGGTAGGAGATCTCCATATCCGTATTGCCAAGCTTGCCTTCCACGCCAAGGAAAGTCCCATCCGGACACGGGACGGAGTCTTCAATCTTGTATCTTCGTTGTCTTGGAGTCCGGCGGACGATGATAGTCCGGCTGTCCGGACACCCCCTAGTCCAGGACTCCCTCAGTAGCCCCTGAACCAGGCTTCAATGACGATAAGTCCGGCGCGCATAATGTTTGGCATTGCAAGGCGGGTTCCTCCCTTGAATAATCCAGAGAAGATCATGAACACCAGGATAGTGTCCGGCTCTGTAAAATAAATTCCACATTCTACCGTAGAGAGAATAAAATGTACACAAGTCCAATCTGCTGACGTATTATGCGGCATGACACCACACCGCTACCAGGCTTGTACTTGAATCGTTTTTTATTATACCACCTCAGCACGTTTAGCGAAGCGGTTTCCTTGGCACGTCTTGTCGAAGCAGAGATCGTGTTCCCCTTATTCCGGGATTCTCATCAATACGGACGTGGGTAACCCAACCGCGCCATTGATGGTGGCGCTTGGGAGATAAGCGAGTTTTACCAGGCCGGTGGGGGACGCATAGTCTTCGTCCGCCTATATATAAGGGATAGGGATTTACCTTCTCACCTACGCCTTCTTCCTCCTTTGCTTATCCATCTCTGCGCACTCAAGCTCCAACGCCCAAGCTCGCGCATCTCGCCTCAACCTTCTCCGATCATGTCCGGAGAGAGAGGCAAATAGTTGGCCTCCACCGTTAAGGAGGAGCATATCACCAAGCTGCACAGCGCCCGATACCTTTCCGGCGATATCGCGCATCGGCTGCCCGACGAGGGGCAGCTCATCCCTACCCCTGGGCCCCATGAGAGGGTCGTCTTCCTTCCCCACTTCCTCCGCGGACTAGGCTTTCCACTGCACCCTTTCGTCCGGGGGCTCATCTTCTATTACGGCCTAGGTTTCCACGATCTGGCGCCGAACTTCATCCTCAATATCTCGGCATTTATCGTCGTGTGCGAGGCCTTCCTCTGCATCCGGCCCCACTTCGGCCTATGGCTCAAGACCTTCAACGTCAAGCCAAAGGTTGTGAAGGGCACGCAAGCGGAATGCGGAGGCGCCATGTTGGGCAAGTTTCCCAACGTCCTTTGGCTCGAAGGGGCCTTCGTGGACTCCATTAAGGGGTGGCAATCGGGGTGGTTCTACATCACGGAGCCGCGCGAACCCACGTGGGCAGCGGCCCCCGAGTTCAGATCTGGCATCCCCACGCAGCTCACCTCCTGGAAAGAGAAGGGCTTGCTGTGGGGCAATCCGAAGGAGCTGACGGGACTCCGAGCCTATATCCAGAAGCTGGTGAGCAATAAGCTCAGGCTCGTCGACGTGGTCCAAGTCATGCTCATCCGCCGGATTCTCCCATGCCAAGAACGGGCATTCAATCTGTGGAAGTTCAATCCAGAACAGCACCAGGCGCTAAGCGGGCTCTTCGACACGACGTATGAAGGCGCCTGGAGGGTGCTGTTTAAGGGCGCCGAAGCCCCCGCATCCGCGATGGTAGATCGTGGATTTCGCTCGCAGCATCCAGCTGACGAGGTAAGTGATTCAACCCCTTTACGGGACACTTGTGGTAAATAGATTGATTCTAAGAAGGTCTCAACCTCTCTTTTCCTTTGGCAGGAATGGATGGAGAAGGCCATGCAGCTCATCTGTCCGGCTCCCATGCCAGAAGACCCAGTGAACGCCCGTCTAGCAGGGCTGCTGGTTCCGGCACCGCACGTGGTGCCGGAGAAGAAGGCCAAGAAGGTGGCCGCGGGGACTCGAAAGAGTTCCCACAATCAAGCATCCGACGACGAGGCGGACTCCTCCCCCGAAGACGAGGAGGAGGAAGAAGACTCTCTCCCGGAGGAGGGAGAGAGGAAGAGGAAGGCTTCCCCAATAGGGGAGGCCGAAGGGTCCAAGAGGGGGAGAACTATCCCCCCGGACAGCTCCGCCAACACCAGCGTTGGCGAGGAGGTGTGGCCAACACTAGAGTGGATCTACCATGATATCAAGGAGGCTAAACCCTACAGCTAGCCTATGGTATGATTGTTGCGAGGTATATTGTGTCCTACGGACTAAAGCCCTCCGGTTTATATAGACACCGGAGAAGGCTAGGGTTACACAGAGTCGGTTACAATGGTAGGAGATCTCCATATCCGTATTGCCAAGCTTGCCTTCCACGCCAAGGAAAGTCCCATCCGGACACGGGACGGAGTCTTCAATCTTGTATCTTCGTAGTCTTGGAGTCCGGCGGACGATGATAGTCCGGCTGTCCGGACACCCCCTAGTCCAGGACTCCCTCACCTACCATTCTAGGACCAATTTTATAACCATAGAAAATACCATGCTGTTCTAAAAGACTCTCAAAATAATATAAGTGAAGCATGAGAGACTAGCAATTTCTACAAAATAAGCCACCGCCGTGCTCTAAAAGATATAAGTGAAGTACTAGAGCAAAAACTATCAAGCTCAAAAGATATAAGTGAAGCACATAGAGTATTCTAATAAATTCTAATCAAGTAGGCTTCTCCCAAAAGGTGTGTACAGGAAGGATGATTGTGGAAAACTAAAAAGCAAATACTAATATAATACACGACACTCCAAGCAAAACATATATCATGTGGTGAATAAAAATATAGCTCCAAGTAAAGTTACCAATGAACGAAGACGAAAGAGGGGATGCCTTCCCGGGGCATCCCCAGGCTTAGGCTTTTGGCTATTCTTGAATATCTTGGGGTGACATGGGCATCCCCAAGCTTAGGATTTTGCCACTCCTTATTCCATAGTCCATCAAATCTTTACCCAAAACTTGAAAACTTCACAACACAAAACTCAACATGAAATCTTATAAGCTCCGTTAGTGAAAGAAAACAAAACCACCACATAAGGTACTGTAATGAACTCATTCTTTATTTATTTTCGTGTTAAACCTACTGTATTCCAACTTCTCTATGGCTTATAAACTATTTTACTAGCCATAGATGCATCAAAATAAGCAAACAACACACGAAAGGCAGAATCTGTCAAAAACAGAACAGTCTGTAGCAATCTGTAGCTAACACAAACTTCTGGAACTCTAAAAATCCTACAAAAATAGGAAGTCCTGGAAAATTTGTCTATTGATCAGCATCAAAATGAATCAACGCAAAAGCACGTTTCTGTGATTTAACAAAACTAATTTTGTGCGCACAAAGTTTCTGTTTTTCAGCAGAATCAAATCAACTATCATCATAGGTTATCCTATAGGTTCTACTTGGCACAAACACTGATTAAAAGATAAAAAAACATCTAAACAGAAGGTAGATGCAAAATTTATTACTAAACATAAACAAAACAAAAAACACAAATAAAATTGGGTTGCCTCTCAACTAGCGCTATCGTTTAATGCCCCTAGCTATGCATAAAAGCGAAGATAGATCTAAGTAGTGCCATCTTTGGCACTCAATTCCTCAATAGAGCACTCATAATCTTTAGGGGTTTCTCCCTTTTTAGCAATGATTAAACCTTTAGGCAAAAATTCAAGAAATTCGTTTGTAGCAAAAGGTTCCTTAACGATAGAGAGACAATTGGGATGAACACTTATGGATTTGAGATCCGCGTCTCCCTTACTAGAGGATTCACCCTTATTTTTAGGACATAAATAAACTTGGCAGTTTTGGTAGGAGGTTTTGGAGTGTTTTTCATGAAAGAAAATGCCGAACCCAAGTTGGTAATGATATCCTCAAGTTTACCAATTCTTGCAGAATCTAGATCTATTTTTTCATTAACTATAGGTTCTTTCTCTTTAAGATTTTCCAAAGTGACTCCAACCCTAGATCCATATTGGGTGATGTGATTATGAATCTTTTTGTCCAAATTTTCAATCAACTCAATAGTGGCAATTTTATTTTCAATAATCTCAAGCCGTTGCATAACATGTTCCAAAGTTGAAACAGTTCCATTAACCAAAAGAGGTGTCGGTCCAAACAAGTCTAGCATAGCATTATAGGCATCAAACGTATGACTACTCAAGAAATCCCCTCCGGTAACGGTATCAAGAACACATCTATTCCAAGGAGTAATGCCTACATAAAAATTGCGAAGAAGTACGGAAGTAGAAAGCTTCCTAGTAGATTTATTTTGAGCATGATGCCAAGCATCTTTTAAATTTTCTCCCTCCCTTTGCTTAAAATTGAGAATTTCATGTTCGGGAGTGATAACAAGGATAGGAGGACTAGCCATAACGACAAGGTAAACGATCTAACACACGAGCAAACAGAAAAAGGCAAGCAAAAAAGAGAGAGGGAGATTGGGAAATAGAGGGCAAATAAAACGGCAAGGGTGAAGTGGGGGAGAAGGAAATGAGAGGCAAATGGCAAATAACATAAATGCAAGGGAGATGAGTTTGTGATGGGTACTTGGTATGTCTTGACTTGAGCGAAGACCTCCCCGGCAACGGTGCCAGAAATTCTTCTTGCTACATCTTGAGCTTGTGTTGGTTTTCCTTGAAGAGGAAAGGGTGATGCAGCAATAGTAGCATAAGTATTTCCCTTAGTTTTTGAGAACCAAGGTATCAATCCAGTAGGAGGCTCCTCAAAAGTCCCACGCACCTACACAAACAAACAAAGAACTCACAACCAACGCAATAAAGGGGTTGTCAATCCCTTCACGGCCACTTGCGAAAGTGAGATCTGATAGAGATAGTATGATAAGCTAAATATATTTTTGGTATTTTATAATATAGATGCAAAAAGTAAAGATGCAAATAAAAGTAGATTGAAAGCTTATATGATAAAAGATAGACCCGGGGGCCATAGGTTTCACTAGTGGCTTCTCTCAAGATAGCATAAGTATTACGGTGGGTGAACAAATTACTGTCGAGTAATTGATAGAAAAGCGAATAATTATGAGATTATCTAGGCATGATCATGTATATAGGCATCACGTCCGCAACAAGTAGACCGACTCCTGCCTGCATCTACTACTATTACTCCATACATCGACCGCTATCCAGCATGCATCTAGAGTATTAAGTTCATAAGAACAGAGTAACACATTAAGAAAGATGACATGATGTAGAGGGATAAACTCAAGCAATATGATCTAAACCCCATCTTTTTATCCTCGATGGCAACAATACAATACGTGCCTTGCAACCCTTTCTGTCACTGGGTAAGGACACCGCAAGATTGAACCCAAAGCTAAGCACTTCTCCCATGGCAAGAAAGATCAATATAGTAGGCCAAACCAAACAGATAATTCGAAGAGACTTGCAAAGATAGATCAATCATACATAAAAGAATTCAAAGGAGATTCAAATATTTCTCATAGATAAACTTGATCATAAACCCACAATTCATCGGATCTCGACAATCACACCGCAAAAAGAGTTACATCAAATAGATCTCCACAAGAGAGGGGAGAACATTGTATTGAGATCCAAAAAGAGAGAAGAGGCCATCTAGCTAATAACTATGGACCCGAAGGTCTGTGGTAAACTACTCACAACTCATCAGAGGAGCTATGGTGTTGATGTAGAAGCCCTCCATGGTCGATTCCCCCTCCGGCGGAGCACCGGTGTAGGCTCCAAGATGGGATCTCGCGGATACAGAAGGTTACGGCGGTGGAAATTGTTTTTTGTTGGCTCCCTGGATGTTTTCGGGGTACGTGGGTATATATAGGAGGAGGAAGTACGTCGATGGCCGCTGGAGGGGCCCAGGAGGGGTGGGCGCGCCCTCCTATCTCCCGGCCGCCTCCATTGCTTCTTGACTTGCACTCCAAGTCCTTTGGATCACATTCGTTCCAAAAATCACGCTCCCGAAGGTTTCATTCCGTTTGGACTCCGTTTGATATTCTTTTTCTTTGAAATACTGAAATAGGCAAAAAAACAGCAATACGGGCTGGGCCTCCGGTTAGTAGGTCAGACCCAAGAATGATATAAATGTGTAAAATAAAGCCCATAAACATCCAAAAGGGGTAATATAATAGCATGGAACAATAAAAAATTATAGATACGTCGGAGACGTATCAGTCGGCGGTTTTGAAGCAGGCGGACAGTGGCATTTGCAGCAGAGGCGGCCGGTGGCTCAAGGCGCGACGGCGAAGGCGCGGCCTGCGAGGGAGGCCTCGGTGACGACTCGAGGCCACGAGCCCGGGCGGCTCAGGGCAGCGAAGCAGGGTTGCAGGGGCGACTTAGGCCCGCGGGCGAGGCCGGCTTGACCCGGCGCGACAGCGGAGTCACGCGGAGGAGCAGTAGAACTGGCGCGAGGTGTGTGCTACCGCGGCTCAGAGGCAAGGTGCGGAGCTGGTCAAGTGACCGCCGTGTTGGCGTTGACTTTGTCAATCCGATCAGGTGTTGGAGTCCTTGCCAACATGCATGTTCACGTAAGGCAAACAATGTTATTTTCCTTTTTTGTCTTTCAGCAATGATAAGCTTCTGTTTTTTAAACTCTTTTTGGTCCTGGCCTTTGTTCCTGGCGCCTTGCACCAAGATTGATCTGGCTCAGATTCTTTAATTGCACAGGGAACAATGCTTGTCGGTCTCGGCAATGCGTAGTGGTACTAGTGGAAATTGATCTCCTCTCGGATCCGACTTGCAAAGGCGACGGCTTGCAGCACTGCCCTAAATTTTTGTTTAACCTTTAAACCTCATCAATCATAAATCTGGTCCGATGAACTGACGCACATCTTTTAAAACTGGCGCTTCTTCATCCGGAAAATTGTGAACTCTCGATCCCTAGGAGAGATCCCTCCAAGAACTCAAACCGCCGTGCGCGAGCCCCATGGTGGGCGCCAACTATTGTGGAATTGTCACGGCAGATGTCCTAGTGTGAGGACTTAGTCGTGAGGCCAACACATCTATGTGGTAGCTTGAGAGGGGTTGATTGAGATGAGAGACGCGAGGCAGATTTAGACAGCTTCGGGCCCCGGGAAACATCATCCGGTAATAGCCCTACATGTTGTTTGTGGCTAGGTCTCATTATGCTATGAGGGAGTCGCCGCATAGCCAGCTCTCCTCTAGTCGTGCCTAGCCTTAAAGATTCTTTGCCCCCCTCTTGGGGTGCCCTGCCCCTCCTTAAATAAGTTGGAGGGGCGGGTTACATGTAGAGTCCTAGTCGGATTAAGACTCAACCTATTCTGACTTATCATCACGGACTTCTCCTCATGGGCTTCTTAATGTCTTGGGATTCTTAACGTCTTGGGCTTATTAACCCCAGGCAACTATGTCTTGTCGGGTCATAACTGTCTGCCGGGTTAAAGACTATCTGCCGGTGTACAGCTGTCCGCTGGGTCTCACCAGCCAGGTTAGGATCTGAGATGACTTAATGTCAGAGAAACTTTAAACCCAGAGATGACTTAAGCCTCAGGGCGGCTTATCCTTATGAGCTGGGTCTTGGTCGTGGGGAATATCCCCAACAGTGACCGTTGGATTGTTAACATCCAACAGTCGTCCTGCTTCTTCAACCTCTGACTTTCTTGCTCCAGCCGTCCAAACCACCGCGTGCTCCTGCCTCCTGTGGCCAACTGTGCTACCACGGAGACCTCACCGCCCCCTACCACTCCCACTGCTGGCCAGGCCATCCCTTTACTCACCCACACCCCCTGTTATTCTGCGGCGACGGCAGCCTCACACCACAGCCAAACCAGTCAACCCTGGTACTACCCTCTGCATGTTCCCAGGCTCCGCGTCGTTCCCTACCTCACCGTCGTCCACCGCCTGGTGCTGTCCGCGTGGCATGGTCAACGTGGTTAACAAACGACGGCCATTGGAAGAGGACTGTACGCGGTGAGGCTGATAGATGGACCCACCAGCTACATCTTCGCACGCAAGGAAGTGCCTCCTTATTACGTGCAAAAAAAAAGAATCCTCCCCCTGTCAGCTCGGACCCACCAGCTACATCTTCGCACGCAATGAAGTGCCTCCTTTTCCTCCCTGACAGTTGGGACCCACCTGGTGGAAGCTACATACCGTTCTCATTCTGGTCGCAAACGTGTACATACTGGTCCATCAGTCTTTCTAATACGATGAACCGTGGCCCAGTAAAGCGGTAGCTGTTTAGTCAGTCCCGTATATATCGTTTACACGTACGTACGTACATACGGGCGGGGTCTCGAATGCCTACTCGCGCATACGTACGGCCAGGGCTTGTGTACATGGAGAGGCGGCGGATGGCAGCAACGGTGTCTTGTGCATCGGCAACCAACCGGCTGGGTCAGAACGAAGAAACCGCGTCGCCATGTTCATCGGGAGGCAATGGAATGCGTCCTGTTCATCAGGAGCCAGCCAGCTTGGACGGAACAGCCGAAATGAGGCACGGCATACCGCAGAATGGAGGAAACAGCCTTCTGTTCGACCTCCTACGGTCGAAACGGGATCCTGTTCACCGGGAGGGGTGTGGCATACTGCAAAACTGGGAAAGGACACCCCAAGATTGAACCCAAAGCTAAGCACTTCTCCCATGGCAAGAAATATCAATCTAGTAGGCCAAAGCAAACTGATAATTCGAAGAGTCTTGCAAAGATAACCAATCATACATAAAACATTCAGAGGAGATTCAAATACTTCTCATAGATAAACTTGATCATAAACCCACAATTCATCGGATCTCGACAAACACACTGCAAAAAGAGTTACATCGAATAGACCTCCAAGAAGATCGAGGAGAACTTTGTATTGAGATTCAAAGAGAGAGAAGAAGCCATCTAGCTAATAACTATGGACCCGAAGGTCTATGGTAAACTACTCACAACTCATCGGAGAGGCCTTGGAGATGATGTAGAGGCCCTCCGTGGTCGATTCCCCCTCCAGCGGAGCACTGGCAAGGGCTCCAAGATGGGATCTCGCGGATACAGAAGGTTGTGGTGGTGGAAATAGTTTTTCATAGTGCTCCTGGATGTTTTAGGGTACGGGAGTATATATAGGCGAAGGAAGTACGTCGGTGGAGCCACGAGGGGCCCACGAGGGTGTGGGCGCGCCCACCCCCTTAGGGCGTATCGGGCACCCTCGTGGCCGCCTCGTTTGTAGGTTGATGTCCACTCCAAGTCTCCTGGATTGCGTTTGTTCCGAAAAGATCGCTCCCGAAGGTTTCATTCCGTTTGGACTCCATTTGATATTCCTTTTCTTCGAAACACTAAAATAGGCAAAAAAAACAGCAATTCGGGCTGGGCCTCCGGTTAGTAGGTTAGTCCCAAAAATGATATAAAAGTGTAAAGTAAAGCCCATAAACATCCAAAACGGGTAATATAATAGCATGGAACCATCAAAAATTATAGATACGTTGGAGACATATCAAGCATCCCCAAGCTTAATTCCTGCTCGTCCTCGAGTACGTAAATGATAAAAACAGAATTTTTGATGTGGAACGCTACCTAGCATAACTCTCAATGTAATTTTCTTTATTGTGGCATGAATGTTCAGATCCAAATGATTCAAAATAAAAGTTCATATTGACATAAGAAATAGTAATACTTCAAGCATACTAACAAAGCAATCATATCTTCTCAAATATCATGGCATTAGAAGGTTCATCCCTACAAAATCATATAGTTAGGCCATGTTTCATTTTCATCACACAAAATACTCCCATCGAGAACAACCCCGATTTCAGCCAAGCAATTGGTTCATACTTTTAACGTGCTTCAGCTTTTTTCAACTCTCACGCAATACATGAGCGTGAGCCATGGATATAGCACTATGGGTGAAATAGAATATGATGATGGAGGTTGTGTGGAGAAGACAAAAAAGGACAAAGTCTCACGTTGACGAGGCTAATCAATGGGCCATGGAGATGCCCATCAGTTGATGTCAACATGAGGAGTAGGGATTGCCATGCAACGGATGCACTAGAGCTATAAATATATGAAATCTCAATAAAGGAAACTAGTGGGTGTGCATCCAACTTGCTTGCTCACGAAGACCTAGGGCATTTTGGGGAAGCCCATTGTTGGAATATATAAGCCAAGTTCTATAATGAAAAATTCCCACTGGTATATGAAAGTGACAACATATGAGACTCTCTATATGAAGAACATGGTGCTACTTTGAAGCACAAGTGTGGAAAAGGATAGTAACATTGTCCCCCTTTTTTATTTCTTTTCTTTTTTTGGGCCTTTTTTATTATTATTTGGCATTTATTTTTTATTTATTTTCCTTTGTCCTTTCCTTTTTTTTTCCTTTTTGGCCTTTCTTTTTTTATAAGGGATAATGCCCTAATAATGATGATCATCACACTTCTATTTATTTACAACTCATGAATTACAACTCAAAACTAGAACAAGATATGACTCTATATGAATGCCTCCGGTGGTGTACCGGGATGGGTAATGAATCAAGAGTGACATGTATGAAAAATTATGAAGGTGGCTTTGCCACAAATATGATGTCAACTACATGATCATGCAAGGCAATATGACAATGATGATGCGTGTCATGATAAACAGAACGGTGGAAAGTTGCATGGCAATATATCTCGGAATGGCTATGGAAATGCCATAATAGGTAGGTACGGTGGCTGTTTTGAGGAATATATAAGGAGGTTTATGTGTGATAGAGCGTATCGTATCACGGGGTTTGGATGCACCGACGAAGTTTGCACCAACTCTCAAGGTGAGAAAGGGCAATGCACGGTACCGAAGAGGCTAGCAATGATGGAAGGGTAAAAGTGCGTATAATCCATGGACTCACATTAGTCATAAAGAACTCATATACTTATTGCAAAAGTTTTATTAGCCCTCAAAGCAAAGTACTACTACGCATGCTCCTAGGGGAAGGGTTGGTAGGAGTTAACCATCGCGCGATCCCAACCTCCACTCATAAGGAAGGCAATCAAAAGAGCATTCCATGCAACAAATTTGTTACACAACTTTTACCATACGTGCATGCTACGGGACTTGCCAACTTCAACACAAGTATTCTTTAAATTCACAATTACCCAACTAGCATGACTCCAATATCACCACCTCTATATCTCAAAACAATTATCAAGCATCAAATTGATCATAGCATCCAATTCACTTCCTATGATAGTTTTTATTATACCCAACTTGGATGCCCATCATTCTAGGACCAATTTTATAACCATGGAAAATACCATGATGTTCTAAAAGATTCTCAAAATAATATAAGTGAAGCATGAGAGATCAACAATGTCTACAAAATTAAACCACCGCCGTGCTCTAAAAGATATAAGTGAAGCACTAGAGCAAAATTATCTAGCTCAAAAGATATAAGTGAAGCACATAGAGTATTCTAATAAATTCCAAATCATGTGTGTCTCTCACAAAATGTGTATACAGCAAGGATGATTGTGGTAAAATAAAAAGAAAAGACTAATATCATGCAAGACGCTCCAAGCAAAACACATATCATGTGGCGAATAAAAATATAGCTCCAAGTAAAGTTACCGATAAACAAAGACGAAAGAGGGGATGCCTTCCAGGGCATCCCCAAGCTTAGGCTTTTGGTTATCCTTGAATATATTGGGGTGCCATGGGCATCCCCAAGCTTAGGCTCTTGCCACTCCTTATTCCATAGTCCATCAAATCTTTACCCAAAACTTCACAACACAAAACTCAACAGGAAATCTCATAAGCTCTGTTAGTGCAAGAAAGAAAAACCACCACATAAGGTACTGTAATGAACTCATTATTTATTTATATTGGTGTTAAACCTACTTTATTCCAACTTCTCTATGGTTCATACCCCCCGATACTAGCCATAGATGCATCAAAATAAGCAAACAACACACGAAAAATAGAATTTGTCAAAAACAGAACAGTCTGTAGCAATCTGTAACTTTCAAATACGTCTGGAACTCTAAAACTCCTACCAAAATAGTAAGTCCTGGGAAATGTGTCTATTGATCTACAGCAAGAAGAATCAACGCAAAGTCACGTTTCTGTTATTTATTAATATTATTCTCGTGTGTGCAAAACTTTCTGTTTTTCAGCAGAATTAAATTAACTATCATCGTAGGTTATCCTATAGGTTCTACTTGGCACAAACACTAATTAGAACATAAAACCACATATAAACAGAGGCTAGATGAAATATTTATTACTAAGCAGAAGCAAAAAGCAAGAAACAAAAATAAAATTGGGTTGCCTCCCAACAAGCGCTATTGTTTAACGCCCCTAGCTAGGCATAAAAGCGAGAAAAGATCTAAGTAGTGCCATCTTTGTTATTCAATTCTTCAATAGAGCACTTATAACTTTTAGGAGTTTCTTTCTTTTTAGCAATGATTAAACTCCTAGACAAGAAATTCAGAAATTCATTTGAAGCAAAAGGTTCCTTTATGATAGAGAGACAATTGGGGTGAACGCTTATTGATTTGAGATCCGCATTTTCCTTACTAGAAGATTCACCCTTATTTTTAGGAAAATAAATAAATTTAGCAGTTTTGGTAGGAGGAGTTGGACTATTTTTCACGGATGAAAAGGCTGACCCTAAGTTTGTAATAATATCCTCAAGTTTTCTGGTTCTCGTAGAATCTAGATCTATTCTTTCGTTAACTATAGGTTCTTTCTCTTTAAAAAAATTCAAAGTAACTCCAACCCTAGATCCATATTGGGTAATTTGGTTATGGATCTTTTTATCCAAATTTTCAATTACCTCAACAGTGGCAACTTTATTTTCAATAATTTCAAGTCTTTGCATCACATGTTCTAAAGTTAAAACAGTTCCATTAACCAAAAGAGGGGGTGGACCAAACAAATCTAGCAGCACTATAAGCATCAAAAGTATGGCTATCCAAGAAATTCTCTCCGATAATGGTATCAAGAATGCATCTATTCCAAGGGGTGATGCCTACATAAAAATTGTGAAGAATAACGGAAGTAGAAAGCTTCCTAGTAGATCTATTTTGAGCATTGCAAATTCTATGCCACGCATCTTTTAGATTTTCTCCCTCCCTTTGCTTAAAATTAAGAATTTCATGTTCGGGAGTAATAACGAGGATAGGAGGACTAGCCATAACGACGAGCACACAAGAGACAAGCGAAAGAGAGAGGCGAACGGAAAAGAGAGGGCGAATAAAACGGCAAGGGTGAACTGGGGGAGAGGAAAACGAGAGGCAAATGGCAAATAATGTAAGGCGAGGGAGATGAGTTTGTGATGGGTACTTGGTATGTCTTGACTTGAGCGAAGACCTCCCCGGCAACGGTGCCAGAAATCCTTCTTGCTACCTCTTGAGTATTGTGTTCGTTTTCCCTTGAAGAGGAAAGGGTGATGCAGCAAAGTAGCGTAAGTATTTCCCTCAATTTTTGAGAACCAAGGTATCAATCCAGTAGGAGGCTCCTCAAAAGTCCCACACACCTACACAAACAAACAAGAACCTCGCAACCAACGCGATAAAGGGGTTGTCAATCCCTTCATGGTAACTTGCAAAAGTGATATCTGATGGAGATAATAAGATAAGATAAATATTTTTGGTGTTTTTATGATATAGATTGGAAAGTAAAAGATGCAAATAAAAGTAGATGGAAAACTTATATGATGAAAGATAGACCCGGGGGCCATAGGTTTCACTAGTGGCTTCTCTCAAGATAGCATAAGTATTACGGCGGGTGAACAAATTACTGTCGAGCAATTGATAGAAAAGTGCATAGTTATGAGAATATCTAGGCATGATCATGCATATAGGCATCACGTCCGCAACAAGTAGATCGAAACGATTCTGCATCTACTACTCTTACTCCACAGATCGACCGACTCCTACCTGCATCTAGAGTATTAAATTCATGAAGAACAGAGTAACGCATTAAGAAAGATGACATGATGTAGAGGGATAAACTCATGCAATATGATATAAACCCATCTTTTTATCCTCGATGGAAACAATACAATACGTGCCTTGCTGCCCCTGCTGTTACTGGGAAAGGACACCCCAAGATTGAACCCAAAGCTAAGCACTTCTCCCATGGCAAGAAAGATCAATCTAGTAGGCCAAACCAAACTGATAATTCGAAGAGACTTGCTAAGATAACCAATCATACATAAAAGAATTCAGAGGAGATTCAAATACTTCTCATAGATAAACTTGATCATAAACCCACAATTCATCGGATCTCGACAAACACACCGCAAAAAGAGTTACATCAAATAGATCTCCAAGAAGATCGAGGAGAACTTTGTATTGAGATTCAAAGAGAGAGAAGAAGCCATCTAGCTAATAACTATGGAACCGAAGGTCTGTGGTAAACTACTCACAACTCATCGGAAAGGCCTTGGAGATGATGTAGAGGCCCTCCGCGGCCGATTCCCCCTCCGGCAGAGCGCCGGCGAAGGCTCCAAGATGGGATCTCGCGAATACAGAAGGTTGCGGCGGTGGAAATAGTTTTTTGTGGTGCTCCTGGATATTTTCGGGGTACATGAGTACATATAGGCGAAGGAAGTACGTCGGTGGAGCCACGAGGGGCCCACGAGAGTAGGGGGCGCACCCACCCCCTTAGGGCGTGCTGGGCACCCTCGTGGACGCCTCGTTTGCAGCTTGACGTCCACTCCAAGTCTCCTGGATTGCGTTTGTTCCGAAAAGATCGCTCCCGAAGGTTTCATTCCGTTTGGACTCCATTTGATATTCCTTTTCTTCGAAGCACTGAAATAGGCAAAAACACAGCAACTCGGGTTGGGCCTTCGGTTAGTAGATTAGTCCCAAAAATGATATAAAAGTGTAAAGTAAAGCCCATAAACATCCAAAACGGGTAATATAATAGCATGGAACAATCAAAAATTATAGATATGTTGGAGATGTATCAACGCCCCAGAGGCCCCGGCTGCCCCACCGGACAGCAAGGCTCCCGAGGCTCCCTCGTCTCAGGAGGGGCAGGATGCCGTCGACGCTCCCTCCTTTGTTGAGCATCTCGTGTACTTCGTCAGCATGATGCTGCGTGACGCGTGTTCACGCTACCCAATGCCACAGAAGCTCCTGCTCGCGCTCCTCGCCGCCTCCAGGAAGCTACGCCACTACTTCCAAGGCTACCCTATCAAGGTTTTCTCCGCATACCCCCTGGAGAAGGTGCTCCAGAGCCCCAACACCGCGGGAAGGGTTGCTGAGTGGAACATCGAGTTGCAGGCGCTCCAGTTGGAGTTCATCACCACTAGAGTCATCAAGGGCGTAGCCCTCGCTGACTTTGTGGCGGAGTGGACTGATGCCCCTGACCGAGGGGTGGGTGAGGACCGTTCCCTCACGCCTGGAGATGAAGCACCATATGGTTGGGTCATGTAACTCAATGGCGCATTCGCACGCCAGGGCGCAGGGGCTGGAGCCGTGCTCATCTCGCCTGCCCAGGACAAGCTCTACTACGTCGTGCAGCTCTGCTTTCAGCATGGTGAGAAGGTCTCCAACAACATTGCCGAGTACGAGGGCCTGATCACCGGCCTCAAGGTCGCGGCGGCTCTGGGGATCAGGCGCCTCACCATCAAGGGCAACTCCCATCTCCTCGTCAACTTCTCCAAGAAGGAGTACAAGCCAAAAGACGAGCACATGGAGGCGTATCTTGAAGAGGTACGCAAAATTGAGAAAAAATTCTTGGTCTTGGAATTGCAGCATGTACCGCGTGGCACGAATAAGGAGGCAGATGACATTGCCAAGAGGGTGTCCCGTCGCGACCCCCAGAAGTCTGGCGTCTTTGATGAGCGGCTCTTCAAGCCATCGGTGACTCCCCACTACAGGACCAGCGCTGCCTTGAGAGGAGCCTCCCGTGGCACCCTCCTTGGGCGCCCCGGCATGCGGCCCGACCTTGGGGGCCCGCCTGCTTCTCTCCCTCGAACCTCAGGAGGGGTGCTGGACCGAGAAGTTCAAGGCGTACTTGCTCAGAGGCGCCTTGCCAGAGAAGGAGGAAGACGCAGAACATGTGGCCCGTTAGGCCACCACGTACGGCCAGGGCTTGTGTACATGGAGAGGCGGCGGATGGCAGCAACGGTGTCTTGTGCATCGGCAACCAACAGGCTGGGTCAGAACGAAGAAACCGCGTCGCCGTGTTCATCGGGAGGCAATGGAATGCGTCCTGTTCATCAGGAGCCAGCCAGCTTGGACGGAACAGCCGAAATGAGGCACGGCATACCGCAGAATGGAGGAAACAGCCTTCTGTTCGACCTCCTACGGTCGAAACGGGATCCTGTTCACCGGGAGGGGTGTGGCATACTGCAAAACTGGGAAAGGACACCCCAAGATTGAACCCAAAGCTAAGCACTTCTCCCATGGCAAGAAATATCAATCTAGTAGGCCAAAGCAAACTGATAATTCGAAGAGTCTTGCAAAGATAACCAATCATACATAAAACATTCAGAGGAGATTCAAATACTTCTCATAGATAAACTTGATCATAAACCCACAATTCATCGGATCTCGACAAACACACTGCAAAAAGAGTTACATCGAATAGACCTCCAAGAAGATCGAGGAGAACTTTGTATTGAGATTCAAAGAGAGAGAAGAAGCCATCTAGCTAATAACTATGGACCCGAAGGTCTATGGTAAACTACTCACAACTCATCGGAGAGGCCTTGGAGATGATGTAGAGGCCCTCCGTGGTCGATTCCCCCTCCAGCGGAGCGCTGGCAAGGGCTCCAAGATGGGATCTCGCGGATACAGAAGGTTGTGGTGGTGGAAATAGTTTTTCATAGTGCTCCTGGATGTTTTAGGGTACGGGAGTATATATAGGCGAAGGAAGTACGTCGGTGGAGCCACGAGGGGCCCACGAGGGTGGGGGCGCGCCCACCCCCTTAGGGCGTATCGGGCACCCTCGTGGCCGCCTCGTTTGTAGGTTGATGTCCACTCCAAGTCTCCTGGATTGCGTTTGTTCCGAAAAGATCGCTCCCGAAGGTTTCATTCCGTTTGGACTCCATTTGATATTCCTTTTCTTCGAAACACTAAAATAGGCAAAAAAACAGCAATTCGGGCTGGGCCTCCGGTTAGTAGGTTAGTCCCAAAAATGATATAAAAGTGTAAAGTAAAGCCCATAAACATCCAAAACGGGTAATATAATAGCATGGAACCATCAAAAATTATAGATACGTTGGAGACATATCAAGCATCCCCAAGCTTAATTCCTGCTCGTCCTCGAGTACGTAAATGATAAAAACAGAATTTTTGATGTGGAATGCTACCTAGCATAATTCTCAATGTAATTTTCTTTATTTTGGCATGAATGTTCAGATCCAAATGATTCAAAATAAAAGTTCATATTGACATAAGAAATAGTAATACTTCAAGCATACTAACAAAGCAATCATATCTTCTCAAATATCATGGCATTAGAAGGTTCATCCCTACAAAATCATATAGTTAGGCCATGTTTCATTTTCATCACACAAAATACTCCCATCGAGAACAACCCCGATTTCAGCCAAGCAATTGGTTCATACTTTTAACGTGCTTCAGCTTTTTTCAACTCTCACGCAATACATGAGCGTGAGCCATGGATATAGCACTATGGGTGAAATAGAATATGATGATGGAGGTTGTGTGGAGAAGACAAAAAAGGACAAAGTCTCACGTTGACGAGGCTAATCAATGGGCCATGGAGATGCCCATCAGTTGATGTCAACATGAGGAGTAGGGATTGCCATGCAACGGATGCACTAGAGCTATAAATATATGAAAGCTCAATAAAGGAAACTAGTGGGTGTGCATCCAACTTGCTTGCTCACGAAGACCTAGGGCATTTTGGGGAAGCCCATTGTTGGAATATATAAGCCAAGTTCTATAATGAAAAATTCCCACTGGTATATGAAAGTGACAACATATGAGACTCTCTATATGAAGAACATGGTGCTACTTTGAAGCACAAGTGTGGAAAAGGATAGTAACATTGTCCCCCTTTTTTATTTCTTTTCTTTTTTTGGGCCTTTTTTATTATTATTTGGCATTTATTTTTTATTTATTTTCCTTTGTCCTTTCCTTTTTTTTTCCTTTTTGGCCTTTCTTTTTTTATAAGGGATAATGCCCTAATAATGATGATCATCACACTTCTATTTATTTACAACTCATGAATTACAACTCAAAACTAGAACAAGATATGACTCTATATGAATGCCTCCGGTGGTGTACCGGGATGGGTAATGAATCAAGAGTGACATGTATGAAAAATTATGAAGTTGGCTTTGCCACAAATATGATGTCAACTACATGATCATGCAAGGCAATATGACAATGATGATGCGTGTCATGATAAACAGAACGGTGGAAAGTTGCATGGCAATATATCTCGGAATGGCTATGGAAATGCCATAATAGGTAGGTACGGTGGCTGTTTTGAGGAATATATAAGGAGGTTTATGTGTGATAGAGCGTATCGTATCACGGGGTTTGGATGCACCGACGAAGTTTGCACCAACTCTCAAGGTGAGAAAGGGCAATGCACGGTACCGAAGAGGCTAGCAATGATGGAAGGGTAAAAGTGCGTATAATCCATGGACTCACATTAGTCATAAAGAACTCATATACTTATTGCAAAAGTTTTATTAGCCCTCAAAGCAAAGTACTACTACGCATGCTCCTAGGGGAAGGGTTGGTAGGAGTTAACCATCGCGCGATCCCAACATCCACTCATAAGGAAGGCAATCAAAAGAGCATTCCATGCAACAAATTTGTTACACAACTTTTACCATACGTGCATGCTACGGGACTTGCCAACTTCAACACAAGTATTCTTTAAATTCACAATTACCCAACTAGCATGACTCTAATATCACCACCTCTATATCTCAAAACAATTATCAAGCATCAAATTGATCATAGCATCCAATTCACTTCCTATGATAGTTTTTATTATACCCAACTTGGATGCCCATCATTCTAGGACCAATTTTATAACCATAGAAAATACCATGATGTTCTAAAATATTCTCAAAATAATATAAGTGAAGCATGAGAGATCAACAATGTCTACAAAATTAAACCACCGCCGTGCTCTAAAAGATATAAGTGAAGCACTAGAGCAAAATTATCTAGCTCAAAAGATATAAGTGAAGCACATAGAGTATTCTAATAAATTCCAAATCATGTGTGTCTCTCACAAAATGTGTATACAGCAAGGATGATTGTGGTAAAATAAAAAGCAAAGACTAATATCATGCAAGACGCTCCAAGCAAAACACATATCATGTGGCGAATAAAAATATAGCTCCAAGTAAAGTTACCGATAAACAAAGACGAAAGAGGGGATGCCCCGGAAGCTTAGGCTTTTGGTTATCCTTGAATATATTGGGGTGCCATGGGCATCCCCAAGCTTAGGCTCTTGCCACTCCTTATTCCATAGTCCATCAAATCTTTACCCAAAACTTCACAACACAAAACTCAACAGGAAATCTCATAAGCTCTGTTAGTGCAAGAAAGAAAAACCACCACATAAGGTACTGTAATGAACTCATTATTTATTTATATTGGTGTTAAACCTACTTTATTCCAACTTCTCTATGGTTCATACCCCCCGATACTAGCCATAGATGCATCAAAATAAGCAAACAACACACGAAAAACAGAATTTGTCAAAAACAGAACAGTCTGTAGCAATCTGTAACTTTCGAATACGTCTGGAACTCTAAAACTCCTACCAAAATAGTAAGTCCTGGGAAATTTGTCTATTGATCTACTGCAAGAAGAATCAACGCAAAGTCACGTTTCTGTTATTTATTAATATTATTCTCGTGTGTGCAAAACTTTCTGTTTTTCAGCAGAATTAAATTAACTATCATCGTAGGTTATCCTATAGGTTCTACTTGGCACAAACACTAATTAGAACATAAAACCACATATAAACAGAGGCTAGATGAAATATTTATTACTAAGCAGAAGCAAAAAGCAAGAAACAAAAATAAAATTGGGTTGCCTCCCAACAAGCGCTATTGTTTAACGCCCCTAGCTAGGCATAAAAGCGAGAAAAGATCTAAGTAGTGCCATCTTTGTTATTCAATTCTTCAATAGAGCACTTATAACTTTTAGGAGTTTCTTTCTTTTTAGCAATGATTAAACTCCTAGACAAGAAATTCAGAAATTCATTTGAAGCAAAAGGTTCCTTTATGATAGAGAGACAATTGGGGTGAACGCTTATTGATTTGAGATCCGCATTTTCCTTACTAGAAGATTCACCCTTATTTTTAGGAAAATAAATAAATTTAGCAGTTTTGGTAGGAGGAGTTGGACTATTTTTCACGGATGAAAAGGCTGACCCTAAGTTTGTAATAATATCCTCAAGTTTTCTGGTTCTCGTAGAATCTAGATCTATTCTTTCGTTAACTATAGGTTCTTTCTCTTTAAAAAAATTCAAAGTAACTCCAACCCTAGATCCATATTGGGTAATTTGGTTATGGATCTTTTTATCCAAATTTTCAATTACCTCAACAGTGGCAACTTTATTTTCAATAATTTCAAGTCTTTGCATCACATGTTCTAAAGTTAAAACAGTTCCATTAACCAAAAGAGGGGGTGGACCAAACAAATCTAGCAGCACTATAAGCATCAAAAGTATGGCTATCCAAGAAATTCTCTCCGATAATGGTATCAAGAATGCATCTATTCCAAGGGGTGATGCCTACATAAAAATTGTGAAGAATAACGGAAGTAGAAAGCTTCCTAGTAGATCTATTTTGAGCATTGCAAATTCTATGCCACGCATCTTTTAGATTTTCTCCCTCCCTTTGCTTAAAATTAAGAATTTCATGTTCGGGAGTAATAACGAGGATAGGAGGACTAGCCATAACGACGAGCACACAAGAGACAAGCGAAAGAGAGAGGCGAACGGAAAAGAGAGGGCGAATAAAACGGCAAGGGTGAACTGGGGGAGAGGAAAACGAGAGGCAAATGGCAAATAATGTAAGGCGAGGGAGATGAGTTTGTGATGGGTACTTGGTATGTCTTGACTTGAGCGAAGACCTCCCCGGCAACGGTGCCAGAAATCCTTCTTGCTACCTCTTGAGTATTGTGTTCGTTTTCCCTTGAAGAGGAAAGGGTGATGCAGCAAAGTAGCGTAAGTATTTCCCTCAATTTTTGAGAACCAAGGTATCAATCCAGTAGGAGGCTCCTCAAAAGTCCCACACACCTACACAAACAAACAAGAACCTCGCAACCAACGCGATAAAGGGGTTGTCAATCCCTTCATGGTAACTTGCAAAAGTGATATCTGATGGAGATAATAAGATAAGATAAATATTTTTGGTGTTTTTATGATATAGATTGGAAAGTAAAAGATGCAAATAAAAGTAGATGGAAAACTTATATGATGAAAGATAGACCCGGGGGCCATAGGTTTCACTAGTGGCTTCTCTCAAGATAGCATAAGTATTACGGCGGGTGAACAAATTACTGTCGAGCAATTGATAGAAAAGTGCATAGTTATGAGAATATCTAGGCATGATCATGCATATAGGCATCACGTCCGCAACAAGTAGATCGAAACGATTCTGCATCTACTACTCTTACTCCACAGATCGACCGACTCCTACCTGCATCTAGAGTATTAAATTCATGAAGAACAGAGTAACGCATTAAGAAAGATGACATGATGTAGAGGGATAAACTCATGCAATATGATATAAACCCATCTTTTTATCCTCGATGGAAACAATACAATACGTGCCTTGCTGCCCCTGCTGTTACTGGGAAAGGACACCCCAAGATTGAACCCAAAGCTAAGCACTTCTCCCATGGCAAGAAAGATCAATCTAGTAGGCCAAACCAAACTGATAATTCGAAGAGACTTGCTAAGATAACCAATCATACATAAAAGAATTCAGAGGAGATTCAAATACTTCTCATAGATAAACTTGATCATAAACCCACAATTCATCGGATCTCGACAAACACACCGCAAAAAGAGTTACATCAAATAGATCTCCAAGAAGATCGAGGAGAACTTTGTATTGAGATTCAAAGAGAGAGAAGAAGCCATCTAGCTAATAACTATGGAACCGAAGGTCTGTGGTAAACTACTCACAACTCATCGGAGAGGCCTTGGAGATGATGTAGAGGCCCTCCGCGGCCGATTCCCCCTCCGGCAGAGCGCCGGCGAAGGCTCCAAGATGGGATCTCGCGAATACAGAAGGTTGCGGCGGTGGAAATAGTTTTTTGTGGTGCTCCTGGATATTTTCGGGGTACATGAGTACATATAGGCGAAGGAAGTACGTCGGTGGAGCCACGAGGGGCCCACGAGAGTAGGGGGCGCACCCACCCCCTTAGGGCGTGCTGGGCACCCTCGTGGACGCCTCGTTTGCAGCTTGACGTCCACTCCAAGTCTCCTGGATTGCGTTTGTTCCGAAAAGATCGCTCCCGAAGTTTTCATTCCGTTTGGACTCCATTTGATATTCCTTTTCTTCGAAGCACTGAAATAGGCAAAAACACAGCAACTCGGGTTGGGCCTTCGGTTAGTAGATTAGTCCCAAAAATGATATAAAAGTGTAAAGTAAAGCCCATAAACATCCAAAACGGGTAATATAATAGCATGGAACAATCAAAAATTATAGATATGTTGGAGATGTATCAACGCCCCAGAGGCCCCGGCTGCCCCACCGGACAGCAAGGCTCCCGAGGCTCCCTCGTCTCAGGAGGGGCAGGATGCCGTCGACGCTCCCTCCATTGTTGAGCATCTCGTGTACTTCGTCAGCATGATGCTGCGTGACGCGTGTTCACGCTACCCAATGCCACAGAAGCTCCTGCTCGCGCTCCTCGCCGCCTCCAGGAAGCTACGCCACTACTTCCAAGGCTACCCTATCAAGGTTTTCTCCGCATACCCCCTGGAGAAGGTGCTCCAGAGCCCCAACACCGCGGGAAGGGTTGCTGAGTGGAACATCGAGTTGCAGGCGCTCCAGTTGGAGTTCATCACCACTAGAGTCATCAAGGGCGTAGCCCTCGCTGACTTTGTGGCGGAGTGGACTGATGCCCCTGACCGAGGGGTGGGTGAGGACCGTTCCCTCACGCCTGGAGATGAAGCACCATATGGTTGGGTCATGTAACTCAATGGCGCATTCGCACGCCAGGGCGCAGGGGCTGGAGCCGTGCTCATCTCGCCTGCCCAGGACAAGCTCTACTACGTCGTGCAGCTCTGCTTTCAGCATGGTGAGAAGGTCTCCAACAACATTGCCGAGTACGAGGGCCTGATCACCGGCCTCAAGGTCGCGGCGGCTCTGGGGATCAGGCGCCTCACCATCAAGGGCAACTCCCAGCTCCTCGTCAACTTCTCCAAGAAGGAGTACAAGCCAAAAGACGAGCACATGGAGGCGTATCTTGAAGAGGTACGCAAAATTGAGAAAAAATTCTTGGTCTTGGAATTGCAGCATGTACCGCGTGGCACGAATAAGGAGGCAGATGACATTGCCAAGAGGGTGTCCCGTCGCGACCCCCAGAAGTCTGGCGTCTTTGATGAGCGGCTCTTCAAGCCATCGGTGACTCCCCACTACAGGACCAGCGCTGCCTTGAGAGGAGCCTCCCGTGGCACCCTCCTTGGGCGCCCCGGCATGCGGCCCGACCTTGGGGGCCCGCCTGCTTCTCTCCCTCGAACCTCAGGAGGGGTGCTGGACCGAGGAGTTCAAGGCGTACTTGCTCAGAGGCGCCTTGCCAGAGAAGGAGGAAGACGCAGAACATGTGGCCCGTTAGGCCACCACGTACGGCCAGGGCTTGTGTACATGGAGAGGCGGCGGATGGCAGCAACGGTGTCTTGTGCATCGGCAACCAACAGGCTGGGTCAGAACGAAGAAACCGCGTCGCCGTGTTCATCGGGAGGCAATGGAATGCGTCCTGTTCATCAGGAGCCAGCCAGCTTGGACGGAACAGCCGAAATGAGGCACGGCATACCGCAGAATGGAGGAAACAGCCTTATGTTCGACCTCCTACGGTCGAAACGGGATCCTGTTCACCGGGAGGGGTGTGGCATACTGCAAAACTGGGAAAGGACACCCCAAGATTGAACCCAAAGCTAAGCACTTCTCCCATGGCAAGAAATATCAATCTAGTAGGCCAAAGCAAACTGATAATTCGAAGAGTCTTGCAAAGATAACCAATCATACATAAAACATTCAGAGGAGATTCAAATACTTCTCATAGATAAACTTGATCATAAACCCACAATTCATCGGATCTCGACAAACACACTGCAAAAAGAGTTACATCGAATAGACCTCCAAGAAGATCGAGGAGAACTTTGTATTGAGATTCAAAGAGAGAGAAGAAGCCATCTAGCTAATAACTATGGACCCGAAGGTCTATGGTAAACTACTCACAACTCATCGGAGAGGCCTTGGAGATGATGTAGAGGCCCTCCGTGGTCGATTCCCCCTCCAGCGGAGCGCTGGCAAGGGCTCCAAGATGGGATCTCACGGATACAGAAGGTTGTGGTGGTGGAAATAGTTTTTCATAGTGCTCCTGGATGTTTTAGGGTACGGGAGTATATATAGGCGAAGGAAGTACGTCCGTGGAGCCACGAGGGGCCCACGAGGGTGGGGGCGCGCCCACCCCCTTAGGGCGTATCGGGCACCCTCGTGGCCGCCTCGTTTGTAGGTTGATGTCCACTCCAAGTCTCCTGGATTGCGTTTGTTCCGAAAAGATCGCTCCCGAAGGTTTCATTCCGTTTGGACTCCATTTGATATTCCTTTTCTTCGAAACACTAAAATAGGCAAAAAAAACAGCAATTCGGGCTGGGCCTCCGGTTAGTAGGTTAGTCCCAAAAATGATATAAAAGTGTAAAGTAAAGCCCATAAACATCCAAAACGGGTAATATAATAGCATGGAACCATCAAAAATTATAGATACGTTGGAGACATATCAAGCATCCCCAAGCTTAATTCCTGCTCGTCCTCGAGTACGTAAATGATAAAAACAGAATTTTTGATGTGGAATGCTACCTAGCATAATTCTCAATGTAATTTTCTTTATTTTGGCATGAATGTTCAGATCCAAATGATTCAAAATAAAAGTTCATATTGACATAAGAAATAGTAATACTTCAAGCATACTAACAAAGCAATCATATCTTCTCAAATATCATGGCATTAGAAGGTTCATCCCTACAAAATCATATAGTTAGGCCATGTTTCATTTTCATCACACAAAATACTCCCATCGAGAACAACCCCGATTTCAGCCAAGCAATTGGTTCATACTTTTAACGTGCTTCAGCTTTTTTCAACTCTCACGCAATACATGAGCGTGAGCCATGGATATAGCACTATGGGTGAAATAGAATATGATGATGGAGGTTGTGTGGAGAAGACAAAAAAGGACAAAGTCTCACGTTGACGAGGCTAATCAATGGGCCATGGAGATGCCCATCAGTTGATGTCAACATGAGGAGTAGGGATTGCCATGCAACGGATGCACTAGAGCTATAAATATATGAAAGCTCAATAAAGGAAACTAGTGGGTGTGCATCCAACTTGCTTGCTCACGAAGACCTAGGGCATTTTGGGGAAGCCCATTGTTGGAATATATAAGCCAAGTTCTATAATGAAAAATTCCCACTGGTATATGAAAGTGACAACATATGAGACTCTCTATATGAAGAACATGGTGCTACTTTGAAGCACAAGTGTGGAAAAGGATAGTAACATTGTCCCCCTTTTTTATTTCTTTTCTTTTTTTGGGCCTTTTTTATTATTATTTGGCATTTATTTTTTATTTATTTTCCTTTGTCCTTTCCTTTTTTTTTCCTTTTTGGCCTTTCTTTTTTTTATAAGGGATAATGCCCTAATAATGATGATCATCACACTTCTATTTATTTACAACTCATGAATTACAACTCAAAACTAGAACAAGATATGACTCTATATGAATGCCTCCGGTGGTGTACCGGGATGGGTAATGAATCAAGAGTGACATGTATGAAAAATTATGAAGTTGGCTTTGCCACAAATATGATGTCAACTACATGATCATGCAAGGCAATATGACAATGATGATGCGTGTCATGATAAACAGAACGGTGGAAAGTTGCATGGCAATATATCTCGGAATGGCTATGGAAATGCCATAATAGGTAGGTACGGTGGCTGTTTTGAGGAATATATAAGGAGGTTTATGTGTGATAGAGCGTATCGTATCACGGGGTTTGGATGCACCGACGAAGTTTGCACCAACTCTCAAGGTGAGAAAGGGCAATGCACGGTACCGAAGAGGCTAGCAATGATGGAAGGGTAAAAGTGCGTATAATCCATGGACTCACATTAGTCATAAAGAACTCATATACTTATTGCAAAAGTTTTATTAGCCCTCAAAGCAAAGTACTACTACGCATGCTCCTAGGGGAAGGGTTGGTAGGAGTTAACCATCGCGCGATCCCAACATCCACTCATAAGGAAGGCAATCAAAAGAGCATTCCATGCAACAAATTTGTTACACAACTTTTACCATACGTGCATGCTACGGGACTTGCCAACTTCAACACAAGTATTCTTTAAATTCACAATTACCCAACTAGCATGACTCTAATATCACCACCTCTATATCTCAAAACAATTATCAAGCATCAAATTGATCATAGCATCCAATTCACTTCCTATGATAGTTTTTATTATACCCAACTTGGATGCCCATCATTCTAGGACCAATTTTATAACCATAGAAAATACCATGATGTTCTAAAATATTCTCAAAATAATATAAGTGAAGCATGAGAGATCAACAATGTCTACAAAATTAAACCACCGCTGTGCTCTAAAAGATATAAGTGAAGCACTAGAGCAAAATTATCTAGCTCAAAAGATATAAGTGAAGCACATAGAGTATTCTAATAAATTCCAAATCATGTGTGTCTCTCACAAAATGTGTATACAGCAAGGATGATTGTGGTAAAATAAAAAGCAAAGACTAATATCATGCAAGACGCTCCAAGCAAAACACATATCATGTGGCGAATAAAAATATAGCTCCAAGTAAAGTTACCGATAAACAAAGACGAAAGAGGGGATGCCCCGGAAGCTTAGGCTTTTGGTTATCCTTGAATATATTGGGGTGCCATGGGCATCCCCAAGCTTAGGCTCTTGCCACTCCTTATTCCATAGTCCATCAAATCTTTACCCAAAACTTCACAACACAAAACTCAACAGGAAATCTCATAAGCTCTGTTAGTGCAAGAAAGAAAAACCACCACATAAGGTACTGTAATGAACTCATTATTTATTTATATTGGTGTTAAACCTACTTTATTCCAACTTCTCTATGGTTCATACCCCCCGATACTAGCCATAGATGCATCAAAATAAGCAAACAACACACGAAAAACAGAATTTGTCAAAAACAGAACAGTCTGTAGCAATCTGTAACTTTCGAATACGTCTGGAACTCTAAAACTCCTACCAAAATAGTAAGTCCTGGGAAATTTGTCTATTGATCTACTGCAAGAAGAATCAACGCAAAGTCACGTTTCTGTTATTTATTAATATTATTCTCGTGTGTGCAAAACTTTCTGTTTTTCAGCAGAATTAAATTAACTATCATCGTAGGTTATCCTATAGGTTCTACTTGGCACAAACACTAATTAGAACATAAAACCACATATAAACAGAGGCTAGATGAAATATTTATTACTAAGCAGAAGCAAAAAGCAAGAAACAAAAATAAAATTGGGTTGCCTCCCAACAAGCGCTATTGTTTAACGCCCCTAGCTAGGCATAAAAGCGAGAAAAGATCTAAGTAGTGCCATCTTTGTTATTCAATTCTTCAATAGAGCACTTATAACTTTTAGGAGTTTCTTTCTTTTTAGCAATGATTAAACTCCTAGACAAGAAATTCAGAAATTCATTTGAAGCAAAAGGTTCCTTTATGATAGAGAGACAATTGGGGTGAACGCTTATTGATTTGAGATCCGCATTTTCCTTACTAGAAGATTCACCCTTATTTTTAGGAAAATAAATAAATTTAGCAGTTTTGGTAGGAGGAGTTGGACTATTTTTCACGGATGAAAAGGCTGACCCTAAGTTTGTAATAATATCCTCAAGTTTTCTGGTTCTCGTAGAATCTAGATCTATTCTTTCGTTAACTATAGGTTCTTTCTCTTTAAAAAAATTCAAAGTAACTCCAACCCTAGATCCATATTGGGTAATTTGGTTATGGATCTTTTTATCCAAATTTTCAATTACCTCAACAGTGGCAACTTTATTTTCAATAATTTCAAGTCTTTGCATCACATGTTCTAAAGTTAAAACAGTTCCATTAACCAAAAGAGGGGGTGGACCAAACAAATCTAGCAGCACTATAAGCATCAAAAGTATGGCTATCCAAGAAATTCTCTCCGATAATGGTATCAAGAATGCATCTATTCCAAGGGGTGATGCCTACATAAAAATTGTGAAGAATAACGGAAGTAGAAAGCTTCCTAGTAGATCTATTTTGAGCATTGCAAATTCTATGCCACGCATCTTTTAGATTTTCTCCCTCCCTTTGCTTAAAATTAAGAATTTCATGTTCGGGAGTAATAACGAGGATAGGAGGACTAGCCATAACGACGAGCACACAAGAGACAAGCGAAAGAGAGAGGCGAACGGAAAAGAGAGGGCGAATAAAACGGCAAGGGTGAACTGGGGGAGAGGAAAACGAGAGGCAAATGGCAAATAATGTAAGGCGAGGGAGATGAGTTTGTGATGGGTACTTGGTATGTCTTGACTTGAGCGAAGACCTCCCCGGCAACGGTGCCAGAAATCCTTCTTGCTACCTCTTGAGTATTGTGTTCGTTTTCCCTTGAAGAGGAAAGGGTGATGCAGCAAAGTAGCGTAAGTATTTCCCTCAATTTTTGAGAACCAAGGTATCAATCCAGTAGGAGGCTCCTCAAAAGTCCCACACACCTACACAAACAAACAAGAACCTCGCAACCAACGCGATAAAGGGGTTGTCAATCCCTTCATGGTAACTTGCAAAAGTGATATCTGATGGAGATAATAAGATAAGATAAATATTTTTGGTGTTTTTATGATATAGATTGGAAAGTAAAAGATGCAAATAAAAGTAGATGGAAAACTTATATGATGAAAGATAGACCCGGGGGCCATAGGTTTCACTAGTGGCTTCTCTCAAGATAGCATAAGTATTACGGCGGGTGAACAAATTACTGTTGAGCAATTGATAGAAAAGTGCATAGTTATGAGAATATCTAGGCATGATCATGCATATAGGCATCACGTCCGCAACAAGTAGATCGAAACGATTCTGCATCTACTACTCTTACTCCACAGATCGACCGACTCCTACCTGCATCTAGAGTATTAAATTCATGAAGAACAGAGTAACGCATTAAGAAAGATGACATGATGTAGAGGGATAAACTCATGCAATATGATATAAACCCATCTTTTTATCCTCGATGGAAACAATACAATACGTGCCTTGCTGCCCCTGCTGTTACTGGGAAAGGACACCCCAAGATTGAACCCAAAGCTAAGCACTTCTCCCATGGCAAGAAAGATCAATCTAGTAGGCCAAACCAAACTGATAATTCGAAGAGACTTGCTAAGATAACCAATCATACATAAAAGAATTCAGAGGAGATTCAAATACTTCTCATAGATAAACTTGATCATAAACCCACAATTCATCGGATCTCGACAAACACACCGCAAAAAGAGTTACATCAAATAGATCTCCAAGAAGATCGAGGAGAACTTTGTATTGAGATTCAAAGAGAGAGAAGAAGCCATCTAGCTAATAACTATGGAACCGAAGGTCTGTGGTAAACTACTCACAACTCATCGGAGAGGCCTTGGAGATGATGTAGAGGCCCTCCGCGGCCGATTCCCCCTCCGGCAGAGCGCCGGCGAAGGCTCCAAGATGGGATCTCGCGAATACAGAAGGTTGCGGCGGTGGAAATAGTTTTTTGTGGTGCTCCTGGATATTTTCGGGGTACATGAGTAAATATAGGCGAAGGAAGTACGTCGGTGGAGCCACGAGGGGCCCACGAGAGTAGGGGGCGCACCCACCCCCTTAGGGCGTGCTGGGCACCCTCGTGGACGCCTCGTTTGCAGCTTGACGTCCACTCCAAGTCTCCTGGATTGCGTTTGTTCCGAAAAGATCGCTCCCGAAGGTTTCATTCCGTTTGGACTCCATTTGATATTCCTTTTCTTCGAAGCACTGAAATAGGCAAAAACACAGCAACTCGGGTTGGGCCTTCGGTTAGTAGATTAGTCCCAAAAATGATATAAAAGTGTAAAGTAAAGCCCATAAACATCCAAAACGGGTAATATAATAGCATGGAACAATCAAAAATTATAGATATGTTGGAGATGTATCAACGCCCCAGAGGCCCCGGATGCCCCACCGGACAGCAAGGCTCCCGAGGCTCCCTCGTCTCAGGAGGGGCAGGATGCCGTCGACGCTCCCTCCTTTGTTGAGCATCTCGTGTACTTCGTCAGCATGATGCTGCGTGACGCGTGTTCACGCTACCCAATGCCACAGAAGCTCCTGCTCGCGCTCCTCGCCGCCTCCAGGAAGCTACGCCACTACTTCCAAGGCTACCCTATCAAGGTTTTCTCCGCATACCCCCTGGAGAAGGTGCTCCAGAGCCCCAACACCGCGGGAAGGGTTGCTGAGTGGAACATCGAGTTGCAGGCGCTCCAGTTGGAGTTCATCACCACTAGAGTCATCAAGGGCGTAGCCCTCGCTGACTTTGTGGCGGAGTGGACTGATGCCCCTGACTGAGGGGTGGGTGAGGACCGTTCCCTCACGCCTGGAGATGAAGCACCATATGGTTGGGTCATGTAACTCAATGGCGCATTCGCACGCCAGGGCGCAGGGGCTGGAGCCGTGCTCATCTCGCCTGCCCAGGACAAGCTCTACTACGTCGTGCAGCTCTGCTTTCAGCATGGTGAGAAGGTCTCCAACAACATTGCCGAGTACGAGGGCCTGATCACCGGCCTCAAGGTCGCGGCGGCTCTGGGGATCAGGCGCCTCACCATCAAGGGCAACTCCCAGCTCCTCGTCAACTTCTCCAAGAAGGAGTACAAGCCAAAAGACGAGCACATGGAGGCGTATCTTGAAGAGGTACGCAAAATTGAGAAAAAATTCTTGGTCTTGGAATTGCAGCATGTACCGCGTGGCACGAATAAGGAGGCAGATGACATTGCCAAGAGGGTGTCCCGTCGCGACCCCCAGAAGCCTGGCGTCTTTGATGAGCGGCTCTTCAAGCCATCGGTGACTCCCCACTACAGGACCAGCGCTGCCTTGAGAGGAGCCTCCCGTGGCACCCTCCTTGGGCGCCCCGGCATGCAGCCCGACCTTGGGGGCCCGCCTGCTTCTCTCCCTCGAACCTCAGGAGGGGTGCTGGACCGAGGAGTTCAAGGCGTACTTGCTCAGAGGCGCCTTGCCAGAGAAGGAGGAAGACGCAGAACATGTGGCCCGTTAGGCCACCACGTACGGCCAGGGCTTGTGTACATGGAGAGGCGGCGGATGGCAGCAACGGTGTCTTGTGCATCGGCAACCAACAGGCTGGGTCAGAACGAAGAAACCGCGTCGCCGTGTTCATCGGGAGGCAATGGAATGCGTCCTGTTCATCAGGAGCCAGCCAGCTTGGACGGAACAGCCGAAATGAGGCACGGCATACCGCAGAATGGAGGAAACAGCCTTCTGTTCGACCTCCTACGGTCGAAACGGGATCCTGTTCACCGGGAGGGGTGTGGCATACTGCAAAACTGGGAAAGGACACCCCAAGATTGAACCCAAAGCTAAGCACTTCTCCCATGGCAAGAAATATCAATCTAGTAGGCCAAAGCAAACTGATAATTCGAAGAGTCTTGCAAAGATAACCAATCATACATAAAACATTCAGAGGAGATTCAAATACTTCTCATAGATAAACTTGATCATAAACCCACAATTCATCGGATCTCGACAAACACACTGCAAAAAGAGTTACATCGAATAGACCTCCAAGAAGATCGAGGAGAACTTTGTATTGAGATTCAAAGAGAGAGAAGAAGCCATCTAGCTAATAACTATGGACCCGAAGGTCTATGGTAAACTACTCACAACTCATCGGAGAGGCCTTGGAGATGATGTAGAGGCCCTCCGTGGTCGATTCCCCCTCCAGCGGAGCGCTGGCAAGGGCTCCAAGATGGGATCTCGCGGATACAGAAGGTTGTGGTGGTGGAAATAGTTTTTCATAGTGCTCCTGGATGTTTTAGGGTACGGGAGTATATATAGGCGAAGGAAGTACGTCGGTGGAGCCACGAGGGGCCCACGAGGGTGGGGGCGCGCCCACCCCCTTAGGGCGTATCGGGCACCCTCGTGGCCGCCTCGTTTGTAGGTTGATGTCCACTCCAAGTCTCCTGGATTGCGTTTGTTCCGAAAAGATCGCTCCCGAAGGTTTCATTCCGTTTGGACTCCATTTGATATTCCTTTTCTTCGAAACACTAAAATAGGCAAAAAAACAGCAATTCGGGCTGGGCCTCCGGTTAGTAGGTTAGTCCCAAAAATGATATAAAAGTGTAAAGTAAAGCCCATAAACATCCAAAACGGGTAATATAATAGCATGGAACCATCAAAAATTATAGATACGTTGGAGACATATCAAGCATCCCCAAGCTTAATTCCTGCTCGTCCTCGAGTACGTAAATGATAAAAACAGAATTTTTGATGTGGAATGCTACCTAGCATAATTCTCAATGTAATTTTCTTTATTTTGGCATGAATGTTCAGATCCAAATGATTCAAAATAAAAGTTCATATTGACATAAGAAATAGTAATACTTCAAGCATACTAACAAAGCAATCATATCTTCTCAAATATCATGGCATTAGAAGGTTCATCCCTACAAAATCATATAGTTAGGCCATGTTTCATTTTCATCACACAAAATACTCCCATCGAGAACAACCCCGATTTCAGCCAAGCAATTGGTTCATACTTTTAACGTGCTTCAGCTTTTTTCAACTCTCACGCAATACATGAGCGTGAGCCATGGATATAGCACTATGGGTGAAATAGAATATGATGATGGAGGTTGTGTGGAGAAGACAAAAAAGGACAAAGTCTCACGTTGACGAGGCTAATCAATGGGCCATGGAGATGCCCATCAGTTGATGTCAACATGAGGAGTAGGGATTGCCATGCAACGGATGCACTAGAGCTATAAATATATGAAAGCTCAATAAAGGAAACTAGTGGGTGTGCATCCAACTTGCTTGCTCACGAAGACCTAGGGCATTTTGGGGAAGCCCATTGTTGGAATATATAAGCCAAGTTCTATAATGAAAAATTCCCACTGGTATATGAAAGTGACAACATATGAGACTCTCTATATGAAGAACATGGTGCTACTTTGAAGCACAAGTGTGGAAAAGGATAGTAACATTGTCCCCCTTTTTTATTTCTTTTCTTTTTTTGGGCCTTTTTTATTATTATTTGGCATTTATTTTTTATTTATTTTCCTTTGTCCTTTCCTTTTTTTTTCCTTTTTGGCCTTTCTTTTTTTTATAAGGGATAATGCCCTAATAATGATGATCATCACACTTCTATTTATTTACAACTCATGAATTACAACTCAAAACTAGAACAAGATATGACTCTATATGAATGCCTCCGGTGGTGTACCGGGATGGGTAATGAATCAAGAGTGACATGTATGAAAAATTATGAAGTTGGCTTTGCCACAAATATGATGTCAACTACATGATCATGCAAGGCAATATGACAATGATGATGCGTGTCATGATAAACAGAACGGTGGAAAGTTGCATGGCAATATATCTCGGAATGGCTATGGAAATGCCATAATAGGTAGGTACGGTGGCTGTTTTGAGGAATATATAAGGAGGTTTATGTGTGATAGAGCGTATCGTATCACGGGGTTTGGATGCACCGACGAAGTTTGCACCAACTCTCAAGGTGAGAAAGGGCAATGCACGGTACCGAAGAGGCTAGCAATGATGGAAGGGTAAAAGTGCGTATAATCCATGGACTCACATTAGTCATAAAGAACTCATATACTTATTGCAAAAGTTTTATTAGCCCTCAAAGCAAAGTACTACTACGCATGCTCCTAGGGGAAGGGTTGGTAGGAGTTAACCATCGCGCAATCCCAACATCCACTCATAAGGAAGGCAATCAAAAGAGCATTCCATGCAACAAATTTGTTACACAACTTTTACCATACGTGCATGCTACGGGACTTGCCAACTTCAACACAAGTATTCTTTAAATTCACAATTACCCAACTAGCATGACTCTAATATCACCACCTCTATATCTCAAAACAATTATCAAGCATCAAATTGATCATAGCATCCAATTCACTTCCTATGATAGTTTTTATTATACCCAACTTGGATGCCCATCATTCTAGGACCAATTTTATAACCATAGAAAATACCATGATGTTCTAAAATATTCTCAAAATAATATAAGTGAAGCATGAGAGATCAACAATGTCTACAAAATTAAACCACCGCCGTGCTCTAAAAGATATAAGTGAAGCACTAGAGCAAAATTATCTAGCTCAAAAGATATAAGTGAAGCACATAGAGTATTCTAATAAATTCCAAATCATGTGTGTCTCTCACAAAATGTGTATACAGCAAGGATGATTGTGGTAAAATAAAAAGCAAAGACTAATATCATGCAAGACGCTCCAAGCAAAACACATATCATGTGGCGAATAAAAATATAGCTCCAAGTAAAGTTACCGATAAACAAAGACGAAAGAGGGGATGCCCCGGAAGCTTAGGCTTTTGGTTATCCTTGAATATATTGGGGTGCCATGGGCATCCCCAAGCTTAGGCTCTTGCCACTCCTTATTCCATAGTCCATCAAATCTTTACCCAAAACTTCACAACACAAAACTCAACAGGAAATCTCATAAGCTCTGTTAGTGCAAGAAAGAAAAACCACCACATAAGGTACTGTAATGAACTCATTATTTATTTATATTGGTGTTAAACCTACTTTATTCCAACTTCTCTATGGTTCATACCCCCCGATACTAGCCATAGATGCATCAAAATAAGCAAACAACACACGAAAAACAGAATTTGTCAAAAACAGAACAGTCTGTAGCAATCTGTAACTTTCGAATACGTCTGGAACTCTAAAACTCCTACCAAAATAGTAAGTCCTGGGAAATTTGTCTATTGATCTACTGCAAGAAGAATCAACGCAAAGTCACGTTTCTGTTATTTATTAATATTATTCTCGTGTGTGCAAAACTTTCTGTTTTTCAGCAGAATTAAATTAACTATCATCGTAGGTTATCCTATAGGTTCTACTTGGCACAAACACTAATTAGAACATAAAACCACATATAAACAGAGGCTAGATGAAATATTTATTACTAAGCAGAAGCAAAAAGCAAGAAACAAAAATAAAATTGGGTTGCCTCCCAACAAGCGCTATTGTTTAACGCCCCTAGCTAGGCATAAAAGCGAGAAAAGATCTAAGTAGTGCCATCTTTGTTATTCAATTCTTCAATAGAGCACTTATAACTTTTAGGAGTTTCTTTCTTTTTAGCAATGATTAAACTCCTAGACAAGAAATTCAGAAATTCATTTGAAGCAAAAGGTTCCTTTATGATAGAGAGACAATTGGGGTGAACGCTTATTGATTTGAGATCCGCATTTTCCTTACTAGAAGATTCACCCTTATTTTTAGGAAAATAAATAAATTTAGCAGTTTTGGTAGGAGGAGTTGGACTATTTTTCACGGATGAAAAGGCTGACCCTAAGTTTGTAATAATATCCTCAAGTTTTCTGGTTCTCGTAGAATCTAGATCTATTCTTTCGTTAACTATAGGTTCTTTCTCTTTAAAAAAATTCAAAGTAACTCCAACCCTAGATCCATATTGGGTAATTTGGTTATGGATCTTTTTATCCAAATTTTCAATTACCTCAACAGTGGCAACTTTATTTTCAATAATTTCAAGTCTTTGCATCACATGTTCTAAAGTTAAAACAGTTCCATTAACCAAAAGAGGGGGTGGACCAAACAAATCTAGCAGCACTATAAGCATCAAAAGTATGGCTATCCAAGAAATTCTCTCCGATAATGGTATCAAGAATGCATCTATTCCAAGGGGTGATGCCTACATAAAAATTGTGAAGAATAACGGAAGTAGAAAGCTTCCTAGTAGATCTATTTTGAGCATTGCAAATTCTATGCCACGCATCTTTTAGATTTTCTCCCTCCCTTTGCTTAAAATTAAGAATTTCATGTTCGGGAGTAATAACGAGGATAGGAGGACTAGCCATAACGACGAGCACACAAGAGACAAGCGAAAGAGAGAGGCGAACGGAAAAGAGAGGGCGAATAAAACGGCAAGGGTGAACTGGGGGAGAGGAAAACGAGAGGCAAATGGCAAATAATGTAAGGCGAGGGAGATGAGTTTGTGATGGGTACTTGGTATGTCTTGACTTGAGCGAAGACCTCCCCGGCAACGGTGCCAGAAATCCTTCTTGCTACCTCTTGAGTATTGTGTTCGTTTTCCCTTGAAGAGGAAAGGGTGATGCAGCAAAGTAGCGTAAGTATTTCCCTCAATTTTTGAGAACCAAGGTATCAATCCAGTAGGAGGCTCCTCAAAAGTCCCACACACCTACACAAACAAACAAGAACCTCGCAACCAACGCGATAAAGGGGTTGTCAATCCCTTCATGGTAACTTGCAAAAGTGATATCTGATGGAGATAATAAGATAAGATAAATATTTTTGGTGTTTTTATGATATAGATTGGAAAGTAAAAGATGCAAATAAAAGTAGATGGAAAACTTATATGATGAAAGATAGACCCGGGGGCCATAGGTTTCACTAGTGGCTTCTCTCAAGATAGCATAAGTATTACGGCGGGTGAACAAATTACTGTCGAGCAATTGATAGAAAAGTGCATAGTTATGAGAATATCTAGGCATGATCATGCATATAGGCATCACGTCCGCAACAAGTAGATCGAAACGATTCTGCATCTACTACTCTTACTCCACAGATCGACCGACTCCTACCTGCATCTAGAGTATTAAATTCATGAAGAACAGAGTAACGCATTAAGAAAGATGACATGATGTAGAGGGATAAACTCATGCAATATGATATAAACCCATCTTTTTATCCTCGATGGAAACAATACAATACGTGCCTTGCTGCCCCTGCTGTTACTGGGAAAGGACACCCCAAGATTGAACCCAAAGCTAAGCACTTCTCCCATGGCAAGAAAGATCAATCTAGTAGGCCAAACCAAACTGATAATTCGAAGAGACTTGCTAAGATAACCAATCATACATAAAAGAATTCAGAGGAGATTCAAATACTTCTCATAGATAAACTTGATCATAAACCCACAATTCATCGGATCTCGACAAACACACCGCAAAAAGAGTTACATCAAATAGATCTCCAAGAAGATCGAGGAGAACTTTGTATTGAGATTCAAAGAGAGAGAAGAAGCCATCTAGCTAATAACTATGGAACCGAAGGTCTGTGGTAAACTACTCACAACTCATCGGAGAGGCCTTGGAGATGATGTAGAGGCCCTCCGCGGCCGATTCCCCCTCCGGCAGAGCGCCGGCGAAGGCTCCAAGATGGGATCTCGCGAATACAGAAGGTTGCGGCGGTGGAAATAGTTTTTTGTGGTGCTCCTGGATATTTTCGGGGTACATGAGTACATATAGGCGAAGGAAGTACGTCGGTGGAGCCACGAGGGGCCCACGAGAGTAGGGGGCGCACCCACCCCCTTAGGGCGTGCTGGGCACCCTCGTGGACGCCTCGTTTGCAGCTTGACGTCCACTCCAAGTCTCTTGGATTGCGTTTGTTCCGAAAAGATCGCTCCCGAAGGTTTCATTCCGTTTGGACTCCGTTTGATATTCCTTTTCTTCGAAGCACTGAAATAGGCAAAAACACAGCAACTCGGGTTGGGCCTCCGGTTAGTAGATTAGTCCCAAAAATGATATAAAAGTGTAAAGTAAAGCCCATAAACATCCAAAACGGGTAATATAATAGCATGGAACAATCAAAAATTATAGATATGTTGGAGATGTATCAACGCCCCAGAGGCCCCGGCTGCCCCACCGGACAGCAAGGCTCCCGAGACTCCCTTGTCTCAGGAGGGGCAGGATGCCGTCGACGCTCCCTCCTTTGTTGAGCATCTCGTGTACTTCGTCAGCATGATGCTGCGTGACGCGTGTTCACGCTACCCAATGCCACAGAAGCTCCTGCTCGCGCTCCTCGCCGCCTCCAGGAAGCTACGCCACTACTTCCAAGGCTACCCTATCAAGGTTTTCTCCGCATACCCCCTGGAGAAGGTGCTCCAGAGCCCCAACACCGCGGGAAGGGTTGCTGAGTGGAACATCGAGTTGCAGGCGCTCCAGTTGGAGTTCATCACCACTAGAGTCATCAAGGGCGTAGCCCTCGCTGACTTTGTGGCGGAGTGGACTGATGCCCCTGACCGAGGGGTGGGTGAGGACCGTTCCCTCACGCCTGGAGATGAAGCACCATATGGTTGGGTCATGTAACTCGATGGCGCATTCGCACGCCAGGGCGCAGGGGCTGGAGCCGTGCTCATCTCGCCTGCCCAGGACAAGCTCTACTACGTCGTGCAGCTCTGCTTTCAGCATGGTGAGAAGGTCTCCAACAACATTGCCGAGTACGAGGGCCTGATCACCGGCCTCAAGGTCGCGGCGGCTCTGGGGATCAGGCGCCTCACCATCAAGGGCAACTCCCAGCTCCTCGTCAACTTCTCCAAGAAGGAGTACAAGCCAAAAGACGAGCACATGGAGGCGTATCTTGAAGAGGTACGCAAAATTGAGAAACAATTCTTGGGCTTGGAATTGCAGCATGTACCGCGTGGCACGAATAAGGAGGCAGATGACATTGCCAAGAGGGTGTCCCGTCGCGACCCCCAGAAGTCTGGCGTCTTTGATGAGCGGCTCTTCAAGCCATCGGTGACTCCCCACTACAGGACCAACGCTGCCTTGAGAGGAGCCTCCCGTGGCACCCTCCTTGGGCGCCCCGGCATGCGGCCCGGCCTTGGGGGCCCGCCTGCTTCTCTCCCTCGAACCTCAGGAGGGGTGCTGGACCGAGGAGTTCAAGGCGTACTTGCTCAGAGGCGCCTTGCCAGAGAAGGAGGAAGACGCAGAACATGTGGCCCGTTAGGCCACCACGTACTACATCCAGGACGGTGAGCTCTACCGAAAGCGCCCAAACGACGTCTCTCTATGGTGCATCTCTAAGGAGCAGGGGTGCGAGCTGCTAGCCGACATCCATAGTGGGGACTGCGGGCATCACTCCTCGTTGCGCACCCTCGTGGGTAAGGCATTCCGCAGCGGGTTCTACTGGCCCACGACGCTCATTGACGCTGCTGAGCTGGTGAGATCTTGCGAGGCATGTCGATTCCATGCCGAGCAGATCCACCAGCCCTCTCAGGGCCTCCACACCATCCCACTCTCATGGCCATTCATGGTCTGGGGGCTGGATATCCTAGGCCCACCGGGGGCTACCACTACCTCTACATCGCCATCGACAAGTTCACCAAGTGGGCGGAGGTAGAGCCCGTGCGCACCATCCCGGCAGGCTCGGTCGTCAAGTTCATCAAGGGCCTCGTGAGCCGCTTTGGGGTTCCCAACCGTATCATCACTGACAATGGCTCTCAGTTCACGAGCAACCTTTTCAAAACATATTGTGCTAACCTTGGAACGCAAATATGCTACACTTCGGTGGCACACTCGTGCAGCAACGACCAAGCAGAACGCGCCAATGCGGAGGTCCTGAGTGGCCTCAAGACAAGGAGCTTCAAGAAGAAACTCAAGGCCTGCAGCAGGGGCTGGCTTGATGAGCTCCAGTCTTTGATGTGGTCCATCCGCACCACCGCGACCAAGCCTACAGGTGAGACCCCATTCTTCCTCATCTACAGGGCTAAAGCGGTTCTCCCTCATGAGGTCAAACATTGCTCCTCGTGGGGGATGGACCTCATGCTTGGGAGGAGCGTCGCTGCCAAGCCTCGCTCCGTGCAGTGAGGTACCAGCAGGCGCTGTGGCGGTATCACTGATGTAGCATCCACTCCAGGACCCTCGAGGTGGGTGACCTCGTCCTGAGGCGAGTGCTCTCCAGGGAGGGGCTTCACAAGCTCTCGCCCATGTGGGAGGGCCCATTCAGGATCGCCCATGTCTCCAGGCCTGGTGCCGCGCGTCTGGAGACACAAGATGGTGTCCCTATCCAGAATTCCTGGAACATCCAGCACCTCCGGAAATTCTACCCATGACCAAGGCCATGCGCCCCTCAAGATCTCCGCTCGTGACACTCTCACGTAATAATGAATTGGGGTTGTACACGCCCCGGAGTCTCCTGAGTGCCGCCCCTGGGCCTCACGGGGGCTCCCACCCACGTCCTAGTGGAGGCCCCATACTCCACGCTGGTGGGAAGACAAGAAGACTAGTGTAGGTGCCAGATGCGGCTATTCTTTTGCTTGCTTTCTGTAGCTGTTTTGCAACTTCTTGAAATGAAATTCGGAGCTTTCGCATCTTTTATTTGCAAGGGTTGGGAAATTTTTCTCCTCGCAGCATTTGCTCTTTCAAATCTTGTCTTAGGAAGAGGGACAGTTGCCCGTCGCTCTTCCTCGCGCGTCCTGCGCGTGGGGGCTGGGCACGGTGTGTGCGCTTGGGCTCGCCCGCAACACACCTCGACAAAGCCTTGTTGCCCTAGCCTTTGGCGTCTTAATCCTCGCGTGACGCTCTCAAACGAGCTCATGGGCACACATGTTCTCTCGAGTCTGTATCTCCGGGCATTGCGACGTGACATACTAGCGTCGACCAGCCCACACTCGGGGGCTCGCGCGAGGTGTGTCGCCTCATGAGTTCTCCTAACCCTGCAGCCACATGACATCTCCTGAGGCTCGACCACTTTCGAGTTTTCAAGAAGGAAGCCTTGGATAATGCCCCTGGAACAAGGTGCACGCAGGAAATCCAAGCCCTAGAGAGGTGCTCCCTCGCAGCACGGGAGTCTACCGCAAGCACATTAAGCTAAGTCATCCTAATCACAACCAGCAGCAGCACAGATATCACGACACAATATAAAAACGATAAGCATAGCATAATGGCGCAAGCGCCATGGTTCATTACACGCCCCGACGGGGCCTTCTACTTTTTTGATGCAGGAGAAAGAAAGAAACAAAAGCGGCCCATGACTACAGTGGCTCCTGAGACCCGGCTCCAGCAGTGACCGTGCGGAGCGCGGTGTCGGGGCGGCTCATCGCCTTCCCTGGTCCGAGCCCAGCGGCGTGGCGGCTCGTTGTAGTCGTTGTCGCTCGTACTCTCCCTAGAAGAAGAGCCACCGCTGCTGGAGGCGGCGCGGCCGTCGTCAAGGTCAAGCTCACCATCGGCGATGATGCCGCCCCTCCAGCCTTCATCGTTGTTGTCGTCGTCATTGTCGCTCTCTGCGCAGCCCCCCAGGTGCTGGCCATCTTCTCCAAAGACCCTGACATAGAGGGTCGCGGCGCCATCATACCTGAAGTGCAGGGTGCGCCTCCCCTGGAGGCCGCGCGCGCAGGCAAACGGCTGCCACCCGCGGTTCAGGAACATGTTGCCAGTGGCGGTAACCTCGACCTCCACCCAGGAGGCCTTGCTGCAACAGCCGTCCGCCTGCAGCCAAAGGCCACCGGGTCCCTCGGCCGGTAGCGCGCTCGCAAAGAAGCACGGAAGCTGGAACCAGATACCTGTAGGCCTCTCCACCCACACCCTCGGGGAGCCACCGCCGGTCTCGCAGCGTACTTGCAGGGACAGCCACGCCCCCTCTTGGGCGGCGGCGAGTCTGGCCCCTCCTTGGGGGCTTTCCCTTCTCCGCGGCAGAGAACCTCCTCACTGGCGCCATGGATGCTCTGGCGAGATGACAAGACAAAGAAGAAGGAGAAGCGGGGGTGAGAAGATGAACATGGGACTAGGGGCTCCGCCCCTCCCCCATTTATAGCCGGAGGAAGGCTAACCGTCGGCTTCTCACGTCCTAGGTAACGATGGCCTTCCTGCAAGCAACAGGCAGTTATCAAGTCGGGCAGTTGCCGAAGCAGCGTCGGAAAGTGGAGACGGCCACGTCCCATGAAACGCCATGCTTCGACCCGGTCAGCAGGCGATTGGGGCCCGCTACGCTTCCCTAGAAGCCAAGTTCCTTGGGCCTGGGGGCTACTGTCGGCGTTCTGGGAACCAGGGTACCCAAACTTTCCTGCCTGCGGCCCATGGCGTGGCTCCATCAACGGCCTGGTATGGCCCATCTACAGCACCAACAAGACAAGACCCTCGCAAGGGGTCAAGCCTCGTGAGGCGGGCGACGTCAAGACCTCCAGAGGGAGCGGTCTTCCCAGGTTTTCTCCTGAGGAGTGGAGATTTCTATGCATGTGCTCAACCTCATGAGGTTGCGGTGACGCAAGCCATGAGGCCAGGCGGGCGCCAGCGGGCGCAGAGCAGCATGTTTCCTCTTTGGTGCTAAGGAGGCAAGCGCAGGCACAGGGTCCCGAGGAATCGCCCAAAGGTTTCCATTCCCACGCAACAAGACCAAGACCGCCTGGACAGCAGGAGGATGTCATCGCCGAGCCCACCACAGCGTCACGACTAGGAGCTTTGCAGAAGAAGACTACCTTTTGTAAGGATAAGATGTACTACTTGTCCCTGTTCGAATTGGCCACTATGGGATCCCTTCGCGCCTACGTTTTGGGGGAAGAGGACCAAGGCCACTATAAATATAGGCTAGCCACCACCATAGCAAAGGGTCGAACAGTCGAATCCCTTCAGCTCACATCCACACTAGAACAGACCTCGCAAGGTTGTTCTTCCCTTGTACTAGTTCGTCCTCAGCCCCTCATGAGGCTAATCCACCCCAAAGCAGGAGTAGGGTCTTACGCCGCAAGGTGGCCTGAACCTAGGTAAACTGTCATGTCCATCTTCTTGTTTGTTCGTCGAGCTAGGCCGTGGGGGTGAAGAATTGGTTGGCTGGAGAGGTTGAGTTCTTCGCACATGCCCCCGAGTTCAAACCTTTTTCTTGGGTCTGCAGAGCCCTGACTCCGACACTCGTCCTTCTTCATTGTTGTTGGCGTTGTTGTTCTATTGTGGAGGTGGAGAAGGAGGACGATGAGATTCATCTTGTTGTACTTCCTCATTTCCTTCATCTTGACGTGCTCCACTTGTGGATGCCTCCAAGTCAACTTGTGTTTCACCTTGTCATGACGTTCAGGCTTCCACTTGAACGTAGGAGGTACTCTCCTTCACCTTCGTTGGGCGAATCTTGCCAACAGACAAGTCTTGAATTGCTTCTGAAGGATCTCTATCTCCTACATCAATTGGCAATTTCTCTACTTGCGAGCTGTTAGATTCATCAAACTTCACATCTACCGTCTCTTCAACCTTTCGGGTGAAATTGTTGTGGACACGGTAGGTGTGAGAGTTTGAGCCATAACCAAGTAGGAAACCTTCATGAGATTTAGGGGAAAATTTTGAATGACGATGCTTGTCAAGAATGTAACACTTTGAGTCAAATACTCAAAACTATCCAACTTGGGGTTTGTTACCAGTGAGAAGCTCGTATGCCGTCTTGCCGAGAAGCTTGTGAAGGTATAGTTGATTTCTTGCATGACAAGCTGTCTCAACTGCTTCCGCACAAAAGTGTTTTGGCGTCATGTATTCATCAAGCATCATTATCGCCATCTCAATAAGTGTTTGGTTCTTCCTCTCAACAACTCCATTTTGTTGGGGTGTGTACGTAGCCGAGAACTTGAATCCCTTCTTCGTTAAGAAAGGTATCCACATTGGCATTCTTGAACTCTGTTCCATTGTCGCTCCGAACCTTCTTGATCTTCACTTCAAATTGACTTTCAGCCTTCCTAGAAAAGTTCTTCAAGATCTTTTGGACCTGCGATTTATCATCAAGAAAGAACACCCATGTAAATCTTGAAAAATCATCAACAATGACCCATCCAAATGAGTTACCACCGAGACTCTTGTAGGTGTTGGGACCAAAAAGATCCATATGAAGTAGCTCAAGCGGTCTTCTCGTGGTCATGATGTTATTCAGCGGATGACTTCCTCCAACTTGTATTCCTGCTTGACAAGCACTGCAAAGTCTATCTGTGTCAAATATAACATCTTTAACACCAAGGATATGATCACCTTTAATAACCTTATCAAGATTTCGCATGCCCACGTGACCTAACCTTCTACGCCACAACCAACCTTTAGAAGATTTAGCAATTAAGCAAGTTCTAGGTTGAGCTCTTTTAGTGAAATCAACAATGTATAGATCACCTCTACGTATACCGACAAATACCATATTATGATTGTCTCTTCGAAACACTTGGCAATCTACTTCACTGAATAGAACATTGAAACCAAAATCGGCTAGTCTAGACACAGAAAGTAAATTGTAGCCAAGAGATTCAACTAGCATAACATTTTGGATAGAGCTGTCATGTGAGATGGCCACCTTACCAAGGCCAACCACCTTAGCCTTTGAGTTATCACCAAAAGTGACATACTTTCGGGGACCATCATTTTTAGCAAGCTCTCAAAACATATCCTTGTCTCCGGTCATGTGATCGGTACATCCACTATCAAGAACCCATTCCTTTCCTCTGTCCATGTAATCATGAAGGTTAGCCATAATACCAAAGTGTCTCATCGACTCATCAAGATCAAAGTCACTATCATCATCCTCATCATAATATCCATGTTCAACATCGTCTTGTGATTGATCATCACCTAGAGAGAGTGATTCATTAGATTTATGACCATGACAATGTGCACATTTATGAATTCTAATGACTTGAGAGATGATGCTACTAATGACTCCAACATCTCCTTTGGCACGCATGAGGTCACGAAGATCAAATAGACAATCACCAAATTTAGGATCACTAGGATTCATTTTATGAAAAGCAATGGACTTTTGAAGAATCTCATCTAGATTTTTCAAGGAATAGTTTGGAAAGCGCTCCTCAAGATATCTCCATATGGTATAAGCACATTCAAATGTAGGCAAGCATACAAGCAAATTTCTAGGCAATCCTCTTATGACAACATCAATAGCTCTAAGATTGCGGGTCATGTCAATATACTCATCGGGGGTAGGATGCAAGGGATCAATAGGAGGCGCGCAAGGTCTAGTAATATACTTGTTCAAATTATATTCATTGAAAATCTCAAGTTCACTTTTCCAAGCACTATAGAACTCTCTGTCAAGCATAGGCACTCTACATCTAAGACTCCCAATCATAGACTCATCCATCTTCCACCAATGGTTATTAAACCAAAGCAATGGAGACCAATGCTCTAATACCAATTGAAAGGATCGATAAGAGGTGTCTAGAGGGGGGTGATTAGACCCTCAACAAGAAAAAGTGGCAGTTTTTAAGTTCTTCAAGTTAAGGTGGAGTTTTAGCACAAGTTTAAGCATTCACAATACATTTCAAGCAAGCATGGCAAGAGTATGAGCAGCGGAAAGAGTAAAGCATGCTAGTTGCAAGAAAGTAAAGGGATGGGATTGCAGTGTGCAAACGCAATGTAGACACGGAGATTTTTGGTGTGGTTCCGATGGGTGGTGCTATCGTACATCCATGTTGATGGAGCCTTCAACCCACGAAGGGTAAGGGTTGCACGAGTCCACAGAGGGCTCCACCCACGAAGGGTCCACGAAGACGCAACCTTGTCTATCCCACCATGGCCATTGCCCACAAAGGACTTGCCTCACTCGGGTAGATCTTCACGAAGTAGGCGATATCCTTGCCCTTACAAACTCCTTGGTTCAGCTCCACAATCTTGTCGGAGTCTCCCAAGTGACACCTAACCAATCTAGGAGACACGACTCTCCAAAAGGTAATAGATGGTGTGATGATGATGAACTCCTTGCTCTTGTGCTTCAAATGATAGTCTCCCCAACACTCAACTCTCTCTCACAGGTTTGGCTATGGTGGAAAGATTATTTGAGTGGAAAGCAACTTGGGGAAGGCTAGTGATCAAGATTCTTGTGGTTGGATTGGAATGTCTTGGTCTCAACACATGAGTAGGTGGTTCTCTCTCAGAAAATGAGTAGTGGAAGTATAGGCACGTTTTGATGGCTCTCTCACAAATGGAGAAAGGGGTGGAGGGGTATATATAGCCTCCACACAAAATCCAACCATTACACACATTTGACCCAACTCGGTCAGATCGAATAGGAGAACTCAGTGAGACCGATTCAGTTCAAAATGTGAATGTTAGGAATCTCGGTGGGACCGACATGATCAACTCAGTGGGACTGATGTGCTAGGGCTAGGGCAAAACCTCATCTCGGTGAGACCAATTGCATGAACTCGGTGAGACCGATTTCACCAAAGAGCAAACAAAGAGTTGGTCAGGAAAACTCGGTGGGACCGATTGCATATCTCGGTGAGACCAAAATAATTACAATAGGCAACAGAGAGTTTGCAAGGCCATCTCGGTTAGACCGAGATCCGTATCGGTGAGACCGAATTGTCTATGGTTTCTAGCAGTGGCTAGGTCAAATGAACTCGGTGGCGCCAAATAGATCAAATCGGTGGGGCCGAGTTTGACTTTGAGTTTTGGACATATTTGGAAATGAGAAAGTGGCTGAGGGTTTTGGAGCAATATCACTAAGCACTTTGAGCAAGTAGACCATTAAGCAACACCTCATCCCCTTTTAATAGTATTGGCTTTCCTATGGACTCAATGTGATCTTGGATCACTAAAATAAAAATGAAGAGTCTTGACCTATTGCCAATCTTTGTCCTTGGCATTTTGAAGGGGTTCCACATCCTCTTGTCCTTGCCACACCATTGTTGAACTCATCTGAAATATACTAGATAAAATTATTAGTCCAATAAGAGATATGTTGGCATTAATTACCAAAATCACCCAGGGAGCACTTGTGCTTTCAACCACGCAAATGTCTAGTCAATAGTACCTACACACACAAGAGCAAATACTTGCACCCAACGCGGGCAAGAGGGTTGTCAATCCCATTGAACTTGTTACTTGCAAGGATTAAATCTGATAATGGTAGATAGATAAATTGAAAAGTAAAATAAAAGTAAATAAATTGCAGCAAGGTATTTTTGGTTTTAGTAATATGATAAAAGTAGACTCGAGTGCCATAGTTTTCACAAGAGGCTTCTCCCTCATAAACATAGCATACGTTGGGTAGACAAATTATTGTTGCACAATTGATAGTAAACGCATAATTATGATGTTATTCATGGCAATCATTATGGATATAGGCATACATTTGTGACAAGTAGACCAAAACGATTCTGCATCTACTACTATTACTCCACTTCGAGAGCGCTTCTACACTTGCCTCTCTACGTATTAAGTTCATAACAAACAGAGTAATGCATGAAGTATGATGACATAATATAGAAACAACAGAACCAAACAATATGATTGAACCCCATCATTTTACCCTTACTGGTAATAATAAAAATACGTGCCTCGCTACCCCTTCTGTTACGAGGTGAGGACACTACAAGATTGAACCCACTACAAAGCACCTCTCCCACTGAAGATAAATCGAACTATTTGGCCAAACCAAACGGATAGATCGGAGAGAAATACAAAGCTATAAAATCAAGCATAATAAAGTTTAGCAACGACTCAATTACTTTCAATGAATAATCTGATCATAAACCCATAATTCATCGGATCCCAACAAACACACTGCAAAAGAAGATTACATCGAATAGAACTCCAAGGAGAACATTGCATTGATGATCGGAGAGAAAGAAGAAGCCATCTAGCTACTATCTATGGACCCGTAGTTGTACGGTAAACTACTCACACATCATTAGACGTGCAGCAAGGATGATGTAGAAGCCCTACGCTATCGATTTCCCCTCTGGCAGAGTACCACAAAAGGCCTCCTGATGGGATCGTGGAAAAATGGAAACTTGCAGCGGCGGAAAAAGTGTTTCGGGGGCCTTTCTGCTGGTTTGGGACTTATGGGAATTTATAGCACTAGAATTACGTTAAACGGAGTTGTGTGGGACCCGTGAGCTCAGGTGGCGCCCCCTAGGGGCATGCCGTGTGATCTTGTGGCTCTCCCGTAGATCTTATGGCCTCTTCCCGATTGTTCTAGGGTCCCTTCTGGTGCAGAAAAAATCACAGTAAAGTTTCATCATGCTTGGACTTTGTTTGGTACTGATTTTCTGAAAAGCCAAAAACAAGCAAAAAAACAGCAACTGGCACTGAGTTAATAGGCTAGTCCCCGAAAATGATATAAAATTGCATAAAAAGTATCTAACATTGGTAATATAGTAGCATGAAACAATCCAAAATTATAGATACGTTGGAGACGTATCAGCATCCCCAAGCTTAATTCTTGCTCGTCCTCGAGTAGGTAAATGAGAAAAACAAAAAAATATGTTGAATGCTACCTAACGTGTTTATCATATAATCTCCTTACAGTATAAGAAATAATGAAGTAATTGATATCACCATAATAATATCCATAAATATAAGAACATAATCAATACTTTTTCAAAATATACGATGCTCAATGAATGTTATCCCTACTCACTGAATTATGTAAGCATGGCATGACTTTGCCATCACTGCATAAATATAAATCATGAGCACCCCGGTGTCAAACCAAGCAATTAGATCATACTTTTTAACGTGCTTCAGCATTTTCATCTCCACTCAATACATGAGCATGAGCCATGCACATTAGCACTACGGGTGGAATAGAATGCAGTCGTAGAGATATATAGGAGAAGTCAAAAGGGAAGAACGGCTTGCATCAACTTGGCGAATGATTAGGAAATGGAGAGGCCTTACAATTGATATCAATGCGAGGAGTAGGGATTGCCATGCAACAGATGCACTAGAGTTATAAGTGTATGAAAGCTCAACATGCAACTAAGTGGGTGTCCATCCAGCTTGCTTGCTCGTGAAGACCTTGGGCATTTGAGGAAGCCCATTATCGGAATATACAAGCCAAGTTCTATAATGAAAAATTCCCACTAGTATATGAAAGTGATATCTCATGAGACTCTCTATATGAGGATCATCGTGCTACTGTGAAGCACAAGTGTGGTAAAAGGATAGTAGCATTGTCCCACCTCTATTTTCTCTCATTTTTTATTCTTTTTTTACTTCCGAGGCTCAGCCCGACTTGTGTGGGATTCATTGCCTTCATCATCCTTTTCATCACTGGGACAATGCTCTAATAATGGTGATCATCACACTTTTATTTACATGTCATAAGACGGAATGGTGGAAGTTGCATGGCAATATATCTCGGGATGGCTATGGTGATGTTTTGAGGAAGATATAAGGAGGCTTATGTGTGATAGAGCGTACCATATCACGGGGTTTGGATGCACCAGCAAAGTTTGCACCAACTCTCGAGGTGAGAAAGGGCAATGCACGATACTGGAGAGGCTAGCAATATGCGGAAAGGTTGGAGTGCGTAATTGTCCATGAACTCACACTAGTCATAAAGAACTCATATACTTATTGTGGAAGTTTTATTATCCCTCAAAGAAAATTACTACTCGCATGCCCCTAGGGAGGAGGTTGGTAGGAGTTAACCATCGCGCACCCCCGATTTAGACAGCACTCAAGGATTTCAATCAGACATAAAAATGCTCAAACCTCCCCACCATGCTGTGTCGGACACTTAAATGAGTAGTTAATTAATACATCTCTATTGTATCTATAATTTTTGATTGTTTCATGCCAATATTCTACAACTTTTATATACTTTTGGCAACATTTTATATTATTTTTGGGACTAACATATTGATCCAGTGCCCAGTGCCAGTTCTTGTTTGTTACATGTTTTTTGTTTTGCGGAATATCCATATCAAACGAAATCCAAATACGATAAAAATTTATGGAGATTTATTTTGGAATATATGTGAAGTTTTGGAAGAAGATTCAATGCAATACGATGCTCAAGAGCCCCACTACCCACCAGGGCACGCCCAGGGGGGTAGGGCGCACAGTGGTGGGTAGTGAGCCCCTCGTAAGGCGGTTGCAACCCTTCTTTCACTGCAAGAAAGATAATATCCAGAAAAACTCGTGTTAAAATTTCAGCCCAATCGAAGTTAAGGATCTCCGGATATTTAAGAAACGGTTTTTGGCAAGAAAGCAGGAACGTGAAACAGAAGAGAATAGAGAGAGAGAGAGAGAGAGAGAGAGAGAGAGAGAGATCCAATCAAGGAGGGTCTCCTGCTCCCCTGCCGCCATGGCAACCATAGACCAGAGGGGGGACTCTCCTCCCATCTAGGGGGGGCAAGGAAGAAGAAGAAGTAGGGGGCTCTCTCCCCCTCTCTCCCGGTGGCGCTGGAATGCCGCCGAGGCAACCATCGTGACAGCAATCTACACCAACAACTTTGTCGCCATCACCACCAACTCTCTCCCCCTCTCTGTAGTGGTGTAACACCTCTTCTCCTCTATGTATGCTCTAATTAAACATGGTGCTTAATGCTACATATTATTATCAATGATGTGTTGCCATCCTATGATGTTTGAGTAGATTCGTTTGTCCTATGGGTTGATTGATGCCCATGATTGGTTTGAGTTGTATGTTTTATTTTGGTGCTTCCCTATGGTGCCCTTCGTATCGCGCAGGTGTGAGGGATTCCTGCTATAGGGTGTTGCAATACGTTCTTCGCTTATGGTGGGTGGCGAGAGTGATAGAAGCTTATACCCGAGTAAGTAGGGTGTTGTGTATGGGATAAAGAGGACTTGATACCTAATGCTATGGTTTGGTTTTACCTTAATGATTTTTGGTAGTTGCAGATGCTTGCTAGAGTTCCAAGCATAAGTGCATATGATCCAAGTACAGAAAGTATGTTAGCTCATGCCTCTCCCTCATACAAAATTGCAATAATGATTACTGGTCTAGTTATCGATTGCCTAGGGACAAATAACTTTCTTGTGTTACAAAAAACTTTTTACTAAACAAGTAACTTTTATTCTCTTGAAAGTTATTCGTAGTTTTATTCTCGCTAAGTACAAAGAGTTTTATTGTTGCAAACCTATCCTATCACTTACAAAATAGTTTCATACTTGTTCTAGGTAAAGCGAACGTCAACTGTGCGTAGAGTTGTATTGGTGGTCGATAGAACTTGAAGAGAATATAAATTCTAACTTTAGCTCCTTGTTGGGTTCGACACTCTTATTTATTAAAGAGCTATAATTGATCCCTATACTCGTGGGTTATCAAGACCTTTTTCTGGCACCGTTTCCAGGGAGCAATAGCGTGGGGTGAATATTCTCATGTGTGCTTGTTTGGTTTATCACTAAGTAGTTTTTATTTTCTATTCTAAGTTTTTTTTATATCTTTAGTTATGGCTATAGAACACGAAATACCAAAAAAATAGTTGTACCTGCTACTCATGGAGATGGGGAACCTCCTAAAACCCTTGATTCTCATTATGTTGAAAATATTAAAAACTACTTTGATAATCCTGAGAAAACCCCATTCAAGTTGATAATGGGAGACATGTTGGATCAACGTGAATACTTTATGGATTATCGCTTGAATCAAAAAGGGAAACTCTTATGGGATCAAATTGAAATGTTGCATTGATATGGTTGGGGTCTATGCTTGAGATATGATTATACTTGTTGCTCTAGGATGAAGGCACCACACCTTCCCTTTTCATGTGAATTTAATGATAATGAAACCTTGGCTTCTTATGCTAATGGTATATATGATAACTGTGATTTAGAACGAATAGAAGATTTTTTTTTGCTTTAAGGGTGCTTATGAAATTGAATATTTGTTTGAAAAGTATGAAGATTTTGATGATGTTGTTTATAAACCTGAAAATTTTGCTATACTTAAATATTGTTATGAGAATTATAAATACAATGTCAATATTGATGCATTTATTGAGAAAGTCTCCGCTGTCCAAGAAGATATTTTGCAGGAGTCTATGGAAGAAGAAATTGATGAAACTGTGAGCTCATTAGATGAAAAAGATGAGGAGGAGAGCGAAGAACAAAAGGAGGAAGAGCAGATTAGCTACCCGTGCCCACCTTCTAATGAGAGTAAATCTTCAACTCATACATTGTTTAATTTCCCTTCATGCTTATCGAAGGATGAATGCTATGACAATTGCTATGATCCCTTGAATTCGTTTGAAATATCCTTTTTTGATGAAATTGACGATTGCTATGCTTGTGGCCAAGATGCCAGTATGAATTATGCTTATGGAGATGAACTTGCTATAGTTCCTTATGTTAAACATGAAATTGTTGCTATTGTACCCACACATGGTAGTCCTATTATCTTTTTTTCTCCCAACTACACTATATCGAAGAAGTTTGCACTTATTAAGGATTATATTGATGGGTTGCATCTTACTACTACACATGATGATTTTGATGAGTATGCATGTGTTTGCTGCTCCTACTTGCAATTATTATGAGAGAGGAACTACATATCAACCTCTCTATGTTTCCAATACGATAAAATTGCAAGAAACTGCTTATGCTATGTATCGGCCTTTACTTTATGTGCATGAATTATTTTGTCCCCTTTACACGACCGACTCCAGACCTTCATATAGTGCAAACAGGCACGTACATACTCAAGACTCTTGGATGACACGAATCCATCTACTAGAAAAAGATAAAATGTTTCTCCTCCTATGATTGGGAGAGAGAAAAACAAACCTTCTAAAACTAAATCATGTAACAACTAGTATTTGACATGAAAACAAAGGAAACAACTGGTGCGGTTTGATTGCCTTTAGATCTCAACATCATCTGGATGAATGACTTCATAATTCCAGGAATAAAAAAGGAAATTTATATGCTCCTTATGTGACATGAACTCGTAAGGAACCAACCATGGTCCACCTGCTTGGCGTTCTAACCGTTGGCTTGATTTCTTCAGGCTTAGGATCTGATAATGCAATATGCATCCGTATTTTTTCAATAAAGAAAAATTCTTCTGCCTTTGCCATCTCCGTTAGTTCTGACAGCAAGTCCTCCTGAACTGGTGTAGGTTGGGTCGTTATTTTATGTGAAATATTAGCCTTGGTGGCGATGGTCACATCACCTAGGGTGTCCACAAGTTAATTACTAGACATGCATCATGTGATCTCAGATTCAAAATTTTCAATCCAACATAAAGAAACTTCAAAGAGCAAGACTCAATTCACCATAGAAAGGATATAGGGAGATGAACATCATAAGATTCAACTTTATTAATAAAGCTCATGATACAATCAAGATCGAATCCATCAAAAACATGAGAGAGAGATCAAACACATAGCTAATAGAACATACACTACTAGGAAAAAGCTTCTACACACACACTTATTAGTAGCTCTTGTTAAAGTGAAGCGCTATTTCTACATAGCAGTAGCATGTGTCAGGGCAGTGTGCTACTACCATAAAGATAGCAGTAGCGCATTCACCATAAAATGTGTTGCTACTACGACAACCAGAATTGTTGCTACCATGCTAGTTATAGTAGCAGCGTGCTTCTAAGGACCACGCTACTGCTAACAAAATAGTAGAAGCGCGTTTTTGGGCGATAGTGCTACAACTAACAAAAGGAAAAGAAAGGAAAAAAGGAAAGGAAAAAAGAAAAGGAAAATTAAAGAAAAAGAAAAAATGAAAGCAATAGCAGCAGCGCGTTTCTATGAAAGCGCTGTAGCTACTTTAGCTATAGCGCGTTCTACCAACACGAGCTATAGCTATATCTATAGCTGTAGCGTGTTTATGCGAAAAGCGCTATAGCTAAGTAGCTATAGCGCATGTTTTGTAAAACCGCTACTACTATGTTTGACTTACCGCTTCTCGGGAGTCCCTCCTTCCCCCAATTCCCCAATCTTCTCGCCAGATCCCCAACCTTTCCCTCGCCGCCCCTGCCACATCACCGCCAGAGCTGCCGCCGCCGTCACCGGAGCCCCTGCTCCCTTGCCGCCCCTGCTCCCTCGTCATCCATCCTCTCTGTAAGCCCCACACCCCTCCCTCTAGGTTAATCAACTTAGGTGAATTTAGTTCATTAGGTTAACTAAGTGAACTAAGTCAACTAGCTAGGTTAATTGAGGTAAACTAACTAGGTCAGGTAACTAAGTGAACTAGCTAGGTTAATTTGGTTTACTAACTAGGTTAATTAGATTTTTTATATGTTTGGTTAACTAATTTGGTTAACTAACTAGGTTAGGTAACTAAGTAGATCGATGTTAATTAGGTTAGGGCTGTAGTGGTACTATTAATTAGATGTTTTTTAGTTAGGGAAGTAGGTTAGGTAACTAAGTAGATGTTAATTAGGTTAGGTAACTAACTAGATGTTAATTTAGGTTAATTTGGTTAACTAACTAGGTTAGGTAACTAAGTACATGTAAATTAGGTTAGGGCAGAGTGGTACTAGTAGATGTTAATTAGATGTTTTTTAGTTAGGGAAGTAGGGTTTTACTAGGTTAATTAGGTGAAGTAAATGAATGACCTAAATGAATGATATTAGTAGTTAACTGAAGTTTTAGGACAAATTTGTATATGCTTAAGTACTTAACTAGATATTATTTTTAGGACAAACTTGTATATGCTTAAGTAGTTAACTAAATATATTATAGGGTTGTATATATAGTTGCTTAAGTACTTATATAGTTGTTCTGCACCCAATGTATGCTTAAGTAGTTTTATAATTCCTAGGGTTCATGAGTGGGTGCTTAAATAGTTGTAGATGCTTAAGTAGCTAGCTAGGGTTCATCTAATTGGTTAGTACTTGTAGATGCTTAAGTACTAGGGCAGTAGGGTTAGGGCAGTGGGGTTAGGGCAGTAGGACATAATTTGAATTGAGTTCTAGGGTTCATAATTTGAAATTTGTGTAGATTTTCTTGAAGTGTGAAACATTGAAGTGGTCATGATATATGAAAATTCCTCGATTGTGCCCAAGTGGCCTTTTGTTGTTTCCAGGGAATGAAGCCGAGTGGCCTATGTTTCGCCGTAATGTTGATTCATTTCCGTTCCAACAAATTTTAGGTGCTCGATTTGTCCACTTTTTAGCAAAGGTCATGCCGAAATTTTCCGTGAATTTCGGGATGACTTGTGCTACAAACTAGGAAATATCGAGTGCCCAAGATTTGCCGCACCGGGAAGGAATCAACATTCCTGCAAAACATAGGCCTTTCTATGTCATTATTCATTTTATTAGGTTTAGAATTAATTGACTAGATTTAATCATAGGAAACATGGCTAGCAACGATGAAGGACAGGGTTCTGGTGATTGCAACAATGTCTACCTGGCGGCAGACGAATATTTGAACCTTGCCAGCGATCAACAATTGTTGTTGTTGGGCCCACCTGTCTTATCCGAGACCGACATCAAGACTGGCGCCGAGACTGGCATTGAGACCCAGACCGGCACTGAGACTGGCAAAGCCATAGAACCGAAACCGAAGAGGAGATGTCGACGCCCAAACCAGCTCCTCACTACTAGACTAGTGGTCACGGAGGTGGATGACGACAATTTTGAGCCAAAACTGCCTGTGGAAGCGCGCTCCTGCTAAGGCAATCAAATAGGCTGCATCGTACGGGCATGCGCCACCATCAATGGTGAGAAACTAAAGAAGAGGCCAAATATGAAGCACTCCCTCCTAACCCTGCTGCACCGGATATTCTTGTTCCCGGGTCGGGATGAAATCCAATATGCTGATCCACAGAAAGACCCGGCAATGAAGAAGATAAACAAATGCGCCATGACCAAGTTTAGTGATGCGTTGGCCGCCTGGAAAGTAAGGGTGAAACAGGAACCCTACTCCGAGATTGTAAAGGAAAATCCGACAATCAGGGAAGAGAAGTTTCAACTATTCAAGGCGGCTTGCGATGCCGAAGATGCCAAAAAAAAGTTGAAGGACATGAAGGAGCTTGAACAGAGGAACATGGGGCGCCACCACCTCGGAAGTCGTGGTTACGCGGGGAAGAGGTCCATATGGGCCAAGGAGGACTCAAAACACGAAAGTCAGGGCATCCCAGACCCGTTGGCGGACTTCACCGCCCCGCAGGAGTGTGACGTCCTCAGGACCCGGTACCGTTGGGACCCAGTCAAGAAGGTTTTCGAGACGGACCCGGTTACGACAGAGTTCAGGAGACTGCTGGTAATTTTAGTTTCTGATCAATTCGGCTGCACGTTTAGTCATATTTGTAAGCGGTCCTTGTTCCTTTTGCAGAGAGAGCAGCACAGGATTGCGGCCGAAAGCGACTCACCGTCTGAGGCGTTGGCGAGTGTCGGTGTCAAAACCGGCAGATCTCGGGTAGGGGGGCAAGCTGTGCGTCTAAGGATCAATGGTAATAAAAGGCCAAGGGACACGATGTTTACCCAGGTTCAGGCCCTCTTAATGGAGGTAAAACCCTACTCCTGCTCGATTGTGGTTATCGAATATGAAGATTACAAGAGTTAATCTACCTCAAGATCGTGATGGCTAGCCCAAGATGTCTAGCGTATGAGGATTCCAATGATGGTGAAATTTGGCCTCTATGGACTAACCCCTCCTATTTATATACACACCGGAGTCCGGAGGGGGTCTATGGATTGTAAAAAGTCGATTTATCAGGGAAGGAAACCTCCATACTCTATTCATGCCGCCCACGTGTTGAGAAGTCCCATCCGGACATGGCAGATGATCTTCGACGTGATCTTGTACGGCCCATCCAACCCGGCCCAAACTCCTAGGCCGGACATCTGAGGACCCCCGAATCTAGGACTCCCTCAGTAGCCCCGAACTTGCCTTCAATGTCGTTGTAGTATGTGGACGCAAGTCTTCGGCTTTGCAAGGCGGGTTCTCCATTGTACTAGACAGTCCGGCGTCGGCTTCCGCGTCCAGTCTTTATGATTCCTCCCCGTCATCGCCTCGATTTCCACGCGTTTGAGTGAATGTGAACGGTCTGTTATCCTTGTATTTTAATATTCCTGGCAGGCACGATCCATGCCTATAAAGTGAGGCGAGATCTCTAAACCGTTGTCTTGCATCACATCAAAAGCAACAGAGCAAGCCACAGAAAACAAACCATGGCGAGCGCCCCTGGTTCCTCCTTGTGTCCTCATGGCCCTCAAGAGGGGGGCTGACAGAGTTGTTCCATATCTCACCTCCATCTTAGTTGACTCCAGACACAAGGATACCTCCCTCCCCCAGATCTTGTCTCCGTATGGGTGGGGCTAACCACCATAGGTGCTGATGCATTGGCGGAGAATTTCCCCAATATCAGTGAAGGGGAGAGGGTGTGTTTCACCTCATTTCTTTTGAGGGGCGTGGGATTCCCAATCCACCCCTTCCTTAGGGGCCTACTAGAACACTACAGGATCCAGCTGCACAACCTCACACCTGGTTCTATTTTACACATCTCCGGTTTTGTCACTCTTTGCGAATTGTTCTTGGGTTGTGAGGCTCACTTCGAACTATGGAAAAAGTTCTTCTGCCCCAATCCACCCCTTCCTTAGGGGCCTACTGGAACACTACGGGATCCATCTGCACAACCTCACACCTGGTTCTATTTTACACATCTCTGGTTTTGTCTATTTTAGAAGTGGCCGGTGCCGAAGTATGGCGTATAGCCGGATCCAGTTACCCCGTCAGGACTCCAAATAAAGTATCCGCCAAATGGTCTTCGGAATGGTTCTATATTGATGACGTACCCCTTACGGACCCTGTTCGGCACGGACTGCCAGAATTTTCTAGTGCCCCCTTGAAGAAGCTATACAGCTGGCGTCCCAAATCCTCCACCCAAGAAGACAGTGTGGAGGTGATGAACTTGGTAAACAAGATCAAGCTACTGACCCATTCTGGACGCTCCATAGTAGAAGTTATGGCTATCATGATAAAAAGATGCATCCAGCCACTTCAATCCCGAGTAACTCCCTTATGGAACTACAACGGGGAGGACGACACATCCCGCTACATGCGAAAGGGTCCGGATGGCCAAGCCGCATTAGTGACAGCTCTGGCCGACCTATATAAAGGAGAAGAGAAGACTTCATGCATGTAAATTGTCGAGAAGCCTATTCTATGTACACCCCTATTGAATGGGTAAGTTTACTAACCGCTTTTGTTTTTTTATCCATAGGGATGCATTGATCTGATATCTTGGCTATTATTTTTTGGACAGTCATGGAGGTAGATTGTCGAGAACATTAACTGCCCCGCCCCCCAGCCGGAGGATCATGATCGCAATGAAGATCCCGGATTCCATGAAGATTCGGACATATTTGTAGAGTTCGAAGATGGGGTCTACTATCAGGAGAGCCTTGATGGCTTGGAGGTGGCCATTATGGCTAACTACCCCGACCTCAATCCCTTCATGAAGGTAAGTGTTCGGAAATTGTATTCTCAAAGAAGAGGGATACTCCCACTTGTCTCCTTATCCTCCACCTTGGGCCATGTTTTGCAGGATCTGTGCTCAGCAAGCCGCACCCAAGGGAGGGCGACCAAGAAAAGGTCAGCATCTTCGCGGAAGGGTCGTGAAAAACGAAAGGAGGCCGGCAGCACTACTGAACCTGCCCCACCTTCAAAAAGGTATATTCTTCTTTGTTAATATTCGGTTGTGAAGTCGGACCGTCATTCGAATCCTCCCTTTATCATTGCAGGAGGGGTATACGGCACACCATGGGTAAGGTCCCAGTCAGCCGAGCTGCGGCTAACCCGGTGCCGGAGATACCAATCAGGATAGGGCACATGTTGATGCAGCACAGACTCGCTTGTCTCACGGAGAGCCGAATGAGATATCCGTGACCAACTCCGAAGTCGAGAGTGCGATGAACCATCGTCACTTAAAAGAAGCCTTACGCGCCCCTGCCCTAACAGAGCCGGAGTTTAACGCCTTAAGCACTGTAGGTGCCTATGTTCGAGCTGTCCGGGAAGGACTCACCGGGGTCGCTCGCCTATTCTTAAAGGATATGGAGGTAAAAGTTCAGGAACTTAATGGATAGATAGTAGTAGTAGCCCCCGAGACTTAAAGCGGGTGAACAAAACTGATTTAAGGATCGTTTGATGACCACAGGTTCTCAAGGAAAAGAACAGCGCACTGACCCGGGAGCTCGAAGAAATAAAGAGTGCCCCAATGTATTATGGCCACGATAAAAAACTGGAAGAAGAAGTAAATAAACAGGCCGAAGAGATAAAGAGCTTGAAGGCTCAACTCCTAGAGGCACAATGAGAAAACCAGAAACTAAAGGGCAGCATATTCAGTATGTCTTGTGAACCGTCTGAATTATTGATAGAATCATATAATGTGGAATATCATAGTTCAGTTGATACAGGTATGTTGACCAGCCGCCCCGAGGAGGAAATGTCAGTTCTTCAGAGCGACATTCTGAAGGAGCTGGCCAAGTTGCACGAGCGTGCTTGGAAGGCGATGAAGAATATGGCCAAAGCTTTGTGGCCTTCCGACGTCCCTCGAGAAAGTATGGAGGGGTTGGCTGATCTATTCAAGGGTTCCCGGCGTCAGTTCAAGATGTGGAAGACATCGGCCTGCCATGAAGGTGCTCGAGAGGCATGGTCCATGGTGAAGACACGCTATACTGGTCTTGACCCGAACCATATGGCTAGAGTTGGACCACGGGGACCCGATGGGAAGGAAATTCCCGTAAGCTTGATATACGACCAAGTGATGACAGCGGCGAAATTTTTGCAACAGGATTGTAAACTAGATAGCCTACTAGATGGTGTAGAAAGGGAGTGAGCGTTCGCTTTGATGTACCCATGTACTTTATGACCAAATTATCTCCTGCCGAATTGTATGAAAGTTTTGTCATCGCAGACCTTTGGCTTCCACCTCCGAACCAAAAAGTTGGAGTGTTTCTGCATACTCTGTTTGACTAGTAAACATTTGGTATTGTCGAAAACCAGGCAATCCGGTCATATTGCTCAAACAGACAAACTGTGTTCGGCGGAGTTATGTTATATTACTTTTTAACGTAAGAAACATCTTCCAAGAAAAATAGTTCTGTTAGGGGTTCCTTTTCTTAGGCTGGGCTTGTATCTGAAGTACAGACAGACACTTTATGCATTATTCCGAAAACATCCTGTTGAATATGTGCAGCCCAATTATTCTCTTAAGAACACTAGCTTTCGGCTTCACCCGTTTGAGGTACAGCACCGGATAACCCGGTTGTAACAATCGCAGAGGTGCTCCCTTTACACCCTAGCCGAACGATTAGGAACGTAGGATATAAGCACGGGAGCGAGGCAACCCAGCTTGGCAAAAACTTAAGTCATAGAGGTGCATAACATGGCCGAAAAAATAGATATTATGGACAAGAGAAGCTTGTAAGCTTTGTAATAAAATGCTTCTTTCAAAAAAGCCCCCATGTATGGTGGGATGTATACATTTAAAGATGCGTACTCCCAACAATGCGGTTTATCCGAACACACAATATAAGGAGAGAAAGGTAAAGAGGGTAAAAAGAAAGAGAAAACGGGAGAACCCTAGTTTTAAACTTAGACCTAAGGAGGCCGAATTATGCGTAAAATCTTTGGAGCCGGGCGACATTCCATGGGTTCGGCTCAAGGCGATTATCCTCCGCATTGCGAAGGCGATAGGCTCCTACAGTAAGGACTTCATCAATAATGAAGGGGCCCTCCCATTTGGGTTTGAGCTTATCCTTTTTCTTCTCCGGGAGGCGTAGAACAAGTTCTCCAATGTTGTATGTTTTAGCCCGCACTTCTCTGCTTTGGTAACACCTAGCCTGTTGTTGATAGAATTCGAAACGGGCCTTGGCTACATCGCGCTCCTCTTCAAGTCCATCTAGGTCGTCCTACCGATCAAGTTCGGCTTCTTTTTCTTTGTACATGCGCACTCTAGGTGAGTCATGAATAATATCACAAGGCAATAGGGCTTCTGCGTCGTATACCATAAAGAAGGGTGTGTATCCGGTCGTTCGATTGGGCGTGGTTCGGAGTCCCCAGAGTATGGAATCGAGTTCCTCAACTCAGTGCTTATCTGATTCTTGTAAAGAGCACATGAGTCTTGGTTTAATACCACTCATGATCAGACCATTGGCCCGTTCGACTTGGCCGCTCGTTTGGGGGTGGTATACAGATGCATAGTCGAGTTTAATGCTCAACTTAGCGCACCAGGTTTTCTCCTCATCAGCTGTGAAGTTAGAGCCATTATCAGTGATGATACTGTGCGGGATACCATAATGGTGGACTACGCCTGATATAGAATCGATCACTCATCCGGCCTCAGCTATTTTGACTGGTTTGGCTTCTATCCATTTAGTGAATTTATCCACCATGACCAGTAAGTATTTCTTTTTGTGGCTTCCCCCTTTAAGGGGTCCGACCATGTCAAGCCCCCAGACCGCAAAGGGCCACGTAATGGGGATTGTTCTTAATGCGGTGGGAGGCATGTGGCTCTGATTGGCGAAGAGTTGAAAGCCCACGCAATGTTGGACAAGGTCTTGAGCGTTAGCTTGAGCCGTAGGCCAGAAAAAGCATGTCCAGAACACCTTGCTTACAAGGGCGCGGGCTGCAGCATGATGACCACCGAGACCGGCATGTGTCTTTGCCAAGAGTTGCCTTCCCTCCTCTTTGGAAATACACCTTTGAAGGACTCTGGTTGTACTTATTTTATATAGTTTGCCTTCATGTACTTTGCAGACTTTGGAGCACCAAACTATGCATCGCGCCTCATTTTGATCTCGGGGAGCTCTTTCCTATTAAGGTAGGCAAAGTAAGGTTCAGTCCAAGGAGCGATAACGGACATGATCTCATGAGCAGAGGGTGTTATCTCGATATCCGAACCCCCGATGTTGTCCGCATTGTGTTCGGCGGCTGGGGGTGTGATCAGGTCTGTGTTGCCTTCGCCGCTCTCACCCTGCCACACCATAGATTGCTTAAATAGCCGCTCCACGAAGGTGTTGGGTGGCGCGGAGTCGCCTTTAGCACCCATACGAGCAAGGATGTCGGCTGCCTGATTACTTTCTCGAGCGACATGATGGAACGAGTCCGTTGAACCGAGCTGACATTTTTAATATGGTGTTTCGGTATGCCATCATTTTTGGGTCCTTCGCATTGAAATCTTCGTTGACCTATTAAATTGCGAGGTTCAAATCACCACGCACCTCCAAGCATTGTATGCCCGTGGAGACAGCCATACGAAGACCGTGCAGTAGCGCCTCGTATTTGGCTACATTATTAGAGTTCGTATACATGATTTGCAATATGTAGCGGGCTGTGTCCCAAGTGGGGTATGTGAGGATTACGCCAGCCCCAGTCCGGCCAGCATTTTGGAGCCATCGAAGTACATGGCCCAATTAGAATATGAGTTATACTCTTTAGGGAGTTCAACTTCCGTCCATTCGGCTATAAAGTCGTCCAATACTTGGGATTTAATAGCCCGGCATGGCTTGTATATGATTTCGAACGGTAATAGCTCGATGGCCCACTTTGCTATGCGGCCAGTGGCGTCCCTATTCTTAATGATGTCATTCAGTGGCACCTCGGATGCCACTGTGACCGAACACTCTTGAAAGTACTGCCGAAGTTTGCGAGACGCCATGAAGACTGTGTAGGCTATCTTCTGATAGTGCGGGTATCGGGATTTGCAAGGTGTAAAGACCTCCGACACATAGTAAACTGGTTTTTGGGTGGGGAATTTATGTCCCTCCTCCCCTCGCTTGATGACGAGGACGGCGCTTACTACTTGGTTAGTTGCCGAAATGTATAATAACATAGGCTCTCCAATGCCAGGTGCGGCCAAGATTGGGTTGCTTGTGAGAAGGGACTTTATTTCTTCCAATCCGGCTGTGGATGCATCCGTCCACTTGAAGTTATCAGTGCGGCGCAGTAACTTGTATAATGGCAATGCCTTTCCTCCTAATTTGGAGATAAATCAGCTTAAAGCCGCTACGCACCCAACTAGTTGCTGGACCTGCTTTAGGTCTATTGGCGTGGCCAGTTGTGACGGAGCTTGGATTTTTGCTGGGTTTGCCTCAATTCCTCTATGGGAAACAATGAACCCTAGCAACTTTCTGGCTGGAACTCCGAAGACACATTTTTCCGGATTAAGCCAGATGTCTTATGTTCGGAGATTGTCGAAGGTGAGGCAAAGGTTATCCACCAATGACTCGATGTATTTTGTTTTGATGACCACATCGTCCATGTATGCTTCGACTGTTTTTCCTATTTGCTTTGCCAGGCATGTTTTAATCATGCACTAGTAGGTGGCCCCGGTGTTTTAAAGTCCGAAGGGCATAGTATCGAAGCAGAAGGGACCGTAAGGTGTGATGAATGTGGTTGCAGCCTGGTCCGACTTCATCTTAATTTGATGGTATCTGGAATAGGCATCAAGGAAACACAGTGAATCATGTCCTGCAGTTGCGTCGATAATTTGGTCAATGCGGGGCAATGGGGAAGGATCTTTGGGGCAGGACTTGTTGAGGTCTTTGAAGTTGACACATAGGCGCCATGATTTTTCCTTTTTAGGGACCATGACCAGATTGGCTAGCCAATCCGGATGTTTGATTTCCCTAATGAACCCAGCCTCTAGTAACTTGGCTAGCTCTTCTCCCATAGCTTGGCGTTTGGGTACGAAGAATATCCGTAGTGTCTGCTTCACGGGTTTGAATCCCTTGATTATATTGAGACTATGTTCAACCAGTCTGCGGGGGATGCCAGGCATATCTGAAGGATGCCAGGTGAAGATATCCCAATTCTCACGAAAGAATGCATGTAGGGCGGCGTCCACTGCCGGATCCAGCTGTGCCCCGATGGATGCTGTTTTATTGGGGTCCGTTGGGTGCACTTGGAATTTTACTATTTCCTTGGCTGGTTTGAAAGAGGTGGACTTGGATCTCTTATCAAGGATCACGTCGTCCCTATCCACTGTAGCTCGTAGGGTGGTTAATTCTTATGTCTCTAGGGCTTGAGACAGTGCCTCAAGGGCCAAGGATGCGGTCTTGTTTTCGGCACGGAGAGCTTTGTCTGGGTCGCTTGAGATTGTAATGATTCCATTAGGGCCGGGCATTTTGAGCTTCATGTATCCATAATGGGGTATGTCTTGAAAGCATGAGAAGGCGTCCCGGCCGAGGATAGCATGATACCCACTATTAAAGGGGACCATGTGGAAGAGCAACTCTTGGATCTATAGTTCTCAGGTGTGCCGAACACCACGACCAGTTTGATTTTTCCCGAGCAGTGTGCCTCTCGACTGGGGATAATACCTCGAAAGGTGGTGTTACTTTGCTCGATGCATGACCTATCCATCTGCATCTTATCGAATGTGTCCTCATAGATGAGGTTAAGTACACTACCGCCATCCATGAGAACTTTGGTAAGCCGAAAACCATCAACAATGGGGTTTAACACCAGGGAGGCGGGTGCTCGGACGGACCGAGCCTTTGGTTCGTCTTCGGCCGTAAAGGTTATTGTTGTGTCGTTCCATGGGCTCAGTTTGGTAACTTGACGGACTTCAGTGAGGTCGCGGAGCACCCGATTGCGCTGGTTGTTAGAGGAGAAAGTCTCGAAGACTGTCAGGATGTTGAAGCTGTCCTTCTCCTGTGAATATCCTTCTAAGGTTGTGGTGAGGATTGACTCTCCACCTTTTGCTACCTTCGGAGTACCCAGCATGCCCGGAGGTTATGGGTTGGGACTGTGTGCGGAATAGTATGGATCGAGCAGGGTTTGTCCAATAGTTCATCAAGAATGGACCTATGTCCCATGAAGGGCTTGTTCTTCCTGCCTGTAACTCGATGGTCGCGTGACCCGCTGGGGTATATTCTTTTAGCCCGGGCCGCGCTCGGCGTCGAGGTAGCGGGCTCCAGTTGAGTTTTCTGGGCCCTCCATATGCTTCGCACAGTACTTTTGTACTACATGCGATAACTCCGTGAAGTTCTGTATGTGGTGGCGGTCGAGGGCATTCAATATCCCCTCGTCTGTGCAGTTACGGTGGAAGACCAAAACTACGTCATCATTTGAACAGTCCTTGATCTTGTTTTTAACAAGCAGGAATCTGGCCCAAAAGTGGTGGACCGTTTCCTAGGGCTGCTGCCGGACATACATCAGGTCATATATATCTGGAGGACCTGAGTTGCTTGGAGAGTATAGATTGTGGTGGGTGGGTGGATTGAATTTTAGATCCTTTCCCATGTCCGTGTTTGGAGCCGGTATGGCTTTCGCAGTAACTGGTTTGGGTCCGATTAAGCGCGAAAGCTCTTGCGACCCTGCCACTGAACTAGAGTCTGGCAGGAGTAAAGTCCCTTCCGAAGGAGAAGTATCCGGCTCAGGGGTTTCGGGGACCCGAACATACTTGGTCCTCAATATGGTGGGGAGTTGTCGGTGACCGGTTCCTCGACTATCACACGAAGTGGGTGACCAGTGGGTGATTAATTTTCCTTTGGTCGGGCTTGAGCCCGATCCGACCATAGTCCGTTGAGGCCCCCACGGCAGCGATGCGGTCTAGTAGTACGTTTAAAGACAAAATATATGTCGGATCCAATTTTTCAGAGTACTTGGGGCCAATGCAAGGACGGTGTCCGGTAGCCATGAGGGGAGTTGCGGGCTCGATGGACACGCGCGCCCTCATGGTAAAACCGCCGAATCGGAGGGTCTGCCCCGAAGCCAGGCACCCTCTAGAAGTAATGTTGTCGTTGATGACTAGGCGAGCCATAGATCGCTTTTAGTAGACAGCATAGTGGAGCTCTCAATGAAAGCACCAATGTCGGTGTCAAAACTGGCAGATCTCGTGTAGGGGGGCCAAGCTATGCGTCTAAGGATCAATGGTAATAGGAGGCCAGGTGACACGATGTTTACCCAGGTTCGGGCCATCTTAATGGAGGTAAAACCTGTCGGTGTCAAAACCGGCGGATCTCGGGTAGGGGGTCCCGAACTGTGCGTCTAGGCGGATGGTAACAGGAGACAAGGGACACGATGTTTTTACCCAGGTTTGGGCCCTCTCAATGGAGGTAAAACCCTACTCCTGCTTGATTGATATTGATGATATGGGTAGTACAAGAATGGATCTACCACGAGATCAAGGAGGCTAAACCCTAGAAGCTAGCCTATGGTATGATTGTTGTTGTGATTGTTGTCCTACGGACTAAAACCCTCCGGTTTATATAGACACCGGAGAGGGCTAGGGTTACATAGAGTCGGTTACAATGGTAGGAGATCTACATATCCGTATTGCCAAGCTTGCCTTCCACGCCAAGGAAAGTCCCATCCGGACACGGGACGAAGTCTTCAATCTTGTATCTTCATAGTCTTGGAGTCTGGCCGATGATGATAGTTCGACTATCCGGACACCCCCTAGTCCAGGACTCCCTCAGTAGCCCCTGAACCAGGCTTCAATGACGACGAGTCTGGCGCGTATATTGTCTTCGGCATTGCAAGGCGGGTTCCTCCTTCCAATAATTCATAGAAGATTGTGAACGCCAGGATAGTGTCCGGCTCTGTAAAATAAATTCCACATACCACCGTAGAGAGAATAATATTTACACAAGTTCAATCTGCTGACGTATTTTGTGGCGTGACATCACACCACTACCAAGCCTTTACTTGAATCGTTTTTATTATACCACCTCAGCGCGTTTAGCGAAGCGGTTTCCTTGGCACGTCTTGTCGAAGCAGAGATCGTGTTCCCCTTATTCCGGGCTTCCCATCAATACGGACGTGGGTAACCCAACTGTGCCATTGATTGCGGCGCTTGGGAGATAAGCGAGTTTTACCAGGCTAGTAGGGACGCATAGTTTCATCCGCCCATATAAGGGGATAAGGATCCACCTCCTTTACCTACGCCTTCTTCCTCCTTTGCTTATCCATCTCCGCGCACTCGAGATCCAGCGCCCAAGTCCGCACATCTCACCTCGACCCTTTCCAGCTATGTCCGGAGTGGGAGGCAAGTGGATGGCCTCCTCCGTTACGGAGGGGCACATCGAGAAGCTGCGCAGTGCCGGATACCTGTCCAGCGACATCGCGCACCGGCTGCCCGACGAGGGGCAGGTCATCCCCACCCCCAGGCCCCATGAGAGGGTCGTATTCCTTCCCCACTTCCTCCGCGGACTGGGCTTCCCACTCCACCCCTTCGTCCGGGGGCTCATGTACTACTACGGCCTGGATTTCCACGATCTGGCCCCAAATTTCATCCTCAATATCTCGGCGTTTATCGTCGTGTGCGAGGCCTTCCTCTGCATCCAGCCCCACTTCGGCTTGTGGCTAAAGACCTTCAATGTCAAGCCGAAGGTTGTGAAGGGCAGCCAAGCGGAGTGCGGAGGCGCCATGGTGGGCAAAATGCCCAATGTCACTTGGCTCGAGGGTGCCTTCGTGGAATCCATCAAAGGGTGGCAATCGGGGTGGTTCTACATCATCGAGCTGCGTGACCCTAAATGGGCAGCGGCCCCCGAATTCAGATCTGGCATCCCCATGCAGCTCACCTCCTGGAAAGAGAAGGGCTTGCTATGGGGTAGTTTGGAAGAGCTGACCGGACTCTAGTCCTGTCTCCAAACCCTAGTGAACAAGAAGCTTAAGGTTGTCAACGTGATCCAGGTCATGCTCGTTCGCCGAATTCTCCCCTGCCAGCAACGGGCCTTCAATTTGTGGGAGTTTGATCCGGCACAGCACCGGACCTTGAGCGGGCTCTTCGACATGATGTACGAAGCTGCCTGGAGGGTGCTGTTCAAGGGCGCCGAAGCTCCCGCATCCGCAACCGAAGATCGCGGATTCAGCACGCAGCGCCCGGCCGGCGAGGTAAGCTATGTTATCCTTTATGGGACACTCATTTTTTTCATAGTTTGACTCTATGTGGGATCTAAACTCCCAATACCTTTAACAGGACTGGCAGAAGACATCCAGACAGGTTAACTGTCTGGCTCCCCTTCCAAAAGACCCAGCGGACGCCTGTTTGGCAGGGCTGCTGGTCCCGGCACTTTACGTAGTGCTAGAGAAGAAGGCCAACAAGAAGGCCACGGGAACCCGAAGGAGTTCCTGGCGTCAGGTGATATCGGACTCATCGTCTGATGATTCTGAGGCGGACTCCTCCCACGAAGACGAGGAGGAGAAGAAAGATGCCTCTCCCCCAGCGGGGGAGAGAAGAAGAGGAAGGCCTCCCCAACGAGGGAGGCCGAAGGGTCCAAGAAGGGAAGGACCCTTCCCCCGGACTGCTCCGCCAACGTTGGCGACGGCAACGAGGAGTGGCCCTCAAGGGCCAAGCCCCTGGCGAGATCGTAAGTATCCGGATTCCTAGATAATTTATAATTTTTCTTTTTGCCACACGGTGTCTTTCTAATGCCGCCTACAACCTGTAGTCCGGCCAAGGACGATCTTCCCGCTTCGTCGAGCGGGTCCTTGGGCACGTCGGATATGGATTCTCTTCCGACCGCCTCAACCCCCCGTGACGCTGACGACACCGAGGTGGGATCCCGGGAAGGGACCCGCCAGGAGGAGGAGGCCCCAGAGGTGCCGCAAGGCAACCTCCCGGACTCTGCACCGGACTCTGCACCGGAACCTGCAGTGGTTCCGGAGTTCGGCGAGCGGCCCCTTAGTAAGAAGGGCAAGACTGTGACACCGGAGGCGCCGGATAACTTGCTTGAGGCGCTCAACGGTGCTTCCATCGAAGAAGAACACTGCACTGTCATGAGTGCGGTGATTCAGAAGGTTCAGCTCGCCAAGAGCGGGCTGACCGAAGCCTGCAGCAGCCTTCTAACAGGCTTTGAGGTAAGAATTTTAAGATATGTAATATAATACCGCATAGACAGTAGCCCCTGATGCTCGGTTCGGTGTTCGGAAAGAAAAGCCGGACTAAGGATCTAAAAAGATATACGCAGGAGTTCTAAAAAATATGTCAATATGGGATTGCAGGCTGCGCTGCTGACCTCTGCCGCACTGACTGCAGAGGTCAATGGTTTGAAGCAGAGCCCCGAGCGGTCCGAGAGCGAGCTCAGCCATGCCAAGAAGCAGCTCGAGGACAAGGAAGGTGAGTAACACCGTATTAAATTTGTACCTTACAGAAAAGGATTTGGTTGCAAGAGAAATAACAAGGATAACGTGGGTACTCCAGGGGCCACGAACGAGGTGGCGACCCTGAAGGAGGCGGTGTCCGCGGCCAAACGCAATGCGGCCGCGGAGCGAGCCGGGCGAGAGAAGCAGGAGGCGCGGATGGCGGAGGTGCAGCAAGAGCTCCAGGTTCTCATGGAAAAACATGAGAGTTTGGAGCGCGACTCAAAGACTCGAGAGTCTGAGCTTGCATCGGCTCTTGAGAATGCCAAAGCCGCTAAGGCCGAAGCCCACAAGGCCCTCCAGGAAATCGAGGCGTTGAAGAAGATAGCGGCGGGTAAGGCATTTTTCATGCAAAGCAAGCATGTGAATGTGAATTACCTATTACTTACCCGAATTCGGAGCTCTCCAGGAGCGTACACAGATCTGCCCCGCAGCGTGTCCGATGCTGCCGCTTTCTACCGGGCCGAGGAGGGGAGCTCGACGGAGAAGGTCTTCTGGTCTCAGTATGCTGAGGCCGGACATCCGGTGCCCCTTAGCGACCAGGCCATGAAGGGCCGCATAGTTCGGCTGTGGCCCAAGGAGGCCATGCCTGGGAGCTACTTCGGCCTAGTGTGGCGGCTGGTGGACGCGTGTCCCTGGGTTGAAGTCATCAAGCACTCCGCCTGCATTGAAGGTGCCCGTCGGGCCCTTGCCCGTGCAAAGGTGCACTGGGGCAGGATGGACACTGAGAAGCTTGTGACGGACGCGCCACCGACGGGCAAGGAGTATCGCACGCCCAAAATGTATTATAAGAGTGTCCTGAAGGGTGCCCGCATGATTGCGAGTGAGTGCTCCAAAGATGTAATATTTGAGTAGACTCGCATTTTGTTATCTTGTGCGCTGAAAACTTTGTTCATATGCGCTAAGCAACGCTTGTTAATTTAAAATATTACCTTCTGTGCGGCCGTTTATCAAATCTGAGAGATGACAAGTCGTCGGCTTCAGCCCCCATGACACAAGTGCTGGGGTGTTCGGGATAAACTTGAGCGCTCTTGTTCCCATTTTTGGGTCCATCTAGGGAGGCGTTCAACACAACAAACGAGGCAACCGGACTTATAATGCTTGAACACTCTCACTTAGCCATAGAATTCTATAATTTTAAATTTCGGTGAAGCCCCTAGTGTTCGGAAGACCGAGTTCAGGGCGCTATCCACGCCTGGGCCGGACAAAGCCGGTTCCTCGCTCTAAGCGGCATAAGTCTTTATGGACTCGAAAAGACCTCTCGAACAGCGACCAGCTCTCGCCTCATCATGACGGTCAGTTTTAGCTTACTCCACTGAGGCGCTCGCCCAGCTCAACCGGGGCGCAATCGCAGTGGTTCTCCCTGTGCTACCTTAGCGGATACGACGGAACGTAAGGTACCAAAACATGGGACCCGGGAAAACCCAACTATTGACCCAAGACATGATTCGGAGCCGATGCATATAATGCTATAAGTTCGGGGTGCCGCACTTGGGAAAGTGTTCGGACTTATCACACCATAATGTGGGGAACTTAAGCCCCTGGTGTATTTAGCCGTACCAGAGTGTACAGATGCAACATGTCATAAATGAACATATATATATAAGAAAAAATTCAGTTATAAGCAAAAAAGCGATGCATTGTTTATTCAAGAAATACTGCCATGAATGCAGAACGATACAAATAGTGCGGTAAGCAAGGGATAGGACTCCAGGGGTAGGCTGCGGAATGGTGTATAAAACGGATTTAATGCTCGTAATGGAGACCACCTGGATACTCGTTGTAGCCTTTCTCCTCCCCTGGCTGTTGCATCGTGAGTTCGGTAGGTCTACTGCCGGACAGGTCCTCTGGTGAACGGAGTCCTGTGGGTAAGAAAAAAGAAAAAATAAAAAAAGAGTGACACACTTGGGAGCCCCTGGCGCGGTTAAGCCGCATTCTGGGCCTGTGGTGGTCGTGCCCCTCCCCCTATGCCCATGGTATCTCCAGAGTGTAATGATGTACGTGAAGGACCAGTCTTGCAATTTTGCAAGGGCTGGGGTTGGGGCCGCATTTCTACGCGTGCTCGGAACGTGCCAGGTGGTCTTGTTGTAGGTTACTCCAGACGCGTTTGGCCGTGTCCGGTCGCTTAACGGCCGGACTCGAAAATTGCCTTAAGAGGCTGCTCTGTACTTCTGCCGCGAGAGTCGCTGTGTGTTCCTCCGTTCGGAGGGAGCGTTCGGTGTTTCTGTTGACCGTAATGACTCCTCGAGGGCCTAGCATCTTGATCTTGAGGTATGCGTAGTGCGGCACCGCGTTGAACTTTGCAAACGCGGTTCGTCCGAGCAGAGCATGATAGCCGCTGCGGATCGGGACTATATCGAAGATTAACTCCTCGCTTCGGAAGTTATCCGGGGATCTGAAGACCACTTCCAGTGTAACTGAGCCTGTACAATTGGCCTCTACACCTGGTATGATGCCTTTGAAGGTCGTCTTTGTGGGTTTAATCCTTGAGGGGTCTATGCCCATCTTGCGCACTGTATCCTGATAAAGCAGGTTCAGGCTGCTGCCGCCGTCCATCAGGACTCTAGTGAGGTGAAATCCATCGACGATTGGGTCTAGAACCAATGCTGCGAATCCACCGTGTCGGATACTAGTGGGGTGGTCCCTTCGATCAAAAGTGATCAGGCAGGAGGACCATGGGTTGAACTTCGGGGCGACTAGCTCCATCGTGTATACGTCCCTGAGTGCACGCTTCCGCTCCCTCTTCGGTATGTGAGTTGCGTATAGCATGTTGACCATCTGCACTTGTGGGGGGAAACCCTTCTGTCCTCTATTGTTCGGCGGTCGGGTCTCTTCCTCGTCATCGCTATGCAGCCCCTTGTCATTGTTTTCGGCAATTAACTTGTCTGCCTGCTTGAATACCCAAAAATCCCTGTTGGTGTGATTGGCTGGCTTTTCGGGGGTGCCGTGTATCTGGCACGAGCGGTCGAGTATTCGGTCCAAATTGGACGGACCCGGAGTAGTTCTTTTGAATGGCTTTTTCCACTGACCGGGTTTGGAGCCTCTGAATCCGGCGTTGACTACCGTATCCTCAGTGTTGTCGCCGTTAACGCGGCGTTTGTTTTTGTTGCGACGCGACCTGCCATTGCGGTCCTTGTTATCCGGACTACCAGAATTTTTGCTGAGGTTGTTACTGTGGGCTAGCCAGCTGTCCTCTCCCGCGTAGAAGCGGGTCATAAGTGATGTGAGGGCTGCCATGGATTTCGGATTTTCCTGTCCTAGGTGCCGGGCAAGCCACTCGTCGCGGATGTTATGTTTGAAGGCTGCGAGGGCCTCTGCATCCTAACAGTCGACGATTTGATTTTTCTTTGTTAAGAACCGTGTCCAAAACTGTCTGGCCGATTCGTCTGGCTGCTGAATTATGTGGCTTAGGTCATCGGCGTCTGGTGGTTGCACATATGTGCCCTGGAAGTTGTCAAGGAATGCGGCTTCCAGGTCTTCCCAACATCCAATTGATTCTGCTGGCAAGCTGTTAAGCCAATGCCGAGCTGGTCCTTTAAGCTTGAGTGGGAGATATTTGATGGTGTGAAGATCGTCACCACGGGCCATGTGGATATGAAGGAGATAGTCTTCGATCCAAACCACGGGGTCTGTTGTGCCATCGTAGGATTCAATGTTCACGGGTTTAAACCCTTCGAGGATTTCATGATCCATTACTTCATCTGTGAAGCATAGTGGGCGTGTGGCGCCTCTATATTGGGCTATATCACGACGTAGCTCTAGCGAGCTTTGTCTACTGTGTTCGGCCCGGCCGGAGTTGCTGTATCTGGCGCGACAGTCGTCGTCGCGCATTGTGGGGCACCCACGCGATCCGTAGATCGATCTTGATTGTCTTGCCTTATCCTCCAATACGTCTCGCAAGTCCGACGCATTCCCCCGTGGCTTCGTACTTTTCGAGCGGTGCCGGGGTACGGTTCTGGTGGAGGGCCTAGAGGCCTCTCTGTCGTGGCCACGAGGTGGTCGGTCAGCCGTATTGTGCGCTAGTGATGCAGGTTTATATGCCTCCTCCTCTAATCGGGGGAGCAACTTGCTTTTGGGGTAGCTTTTGGAGGGGCGTTCGAGTTCATACTCTTCGGCCGCAAGGACTTCAGTCCATCTGTCGACTAGCGGGTTTTGATCAGCTCTAAGCTGTTGCTGCTTTTTCTTTAGGCTGTTCGCCGTGGCCATTATCCTGCGTCTGAAACGCTCTTGTTCGACGGGATCCTCGGGCACAACGAATTCGTCGTCGTTGAGGCTTGCCTCATCTCCGGAGGGAGGCATGTAATTATCATCCTCTACCTCTTCGTCTGCCGCTCTCTCATGAGGGCTGGCTTCTCCGTCCTCCTGTTCTGAATCTTGCTGGAGGGGGTTGTCTTCGGCACTTTCTGGGGTGTTATTATCTCCGGTGCCGGAATCTCCATTCTTGCTGTGGCAGGATTTAGAGCGGCGCCGCTGACGCCGGCGCTTGGGCTGTTTCTTGGAGGAGTCTTCCTCCGCTGCTTCCTCGCAATTCCCATCCTTTGGGATGTCCATCATATATATGTCGTATGATGAGGTGGTCTTCCAGTGCCCCGTAGGCGCTGGTTCTTGGTCGTCTCCGGCATCGTCGTCCATACCGTTGATGTCTTCGGAGTCGTAGTCTAGCATGTCGGTTAGATCGTCGATAGTGGCTATAAAGTGGGGGGTGGGTGGGCTTTGAATTTCTTCGTCGTCCGCATCCCAACCATCCTAACCGCAATTCGGCCAGGGCTCTCCTGATAGCGAGAGATACTTCAGCGAATTCAGGATGTCACCAAAAGGTGAGTGTTGAAAGATGTCCGCGGCGGTGAACTCCATGATCGGCGCCCAATCGGATTCGATTGGAGGGGGCGCAGGAGGTTCAGAGTCCTGCGTGGAGTCCGGCACCTCGGAGTCACGAGCGTCACAAGGGACAAGGTCAGTATTCGGCTCCATCGCCATAGGGGTAGCAGCCCCCGAGGCGGTGTCTAGCCACCCGTCCTCGATCTGGGCAGCCGACTCCGAATTGAGGATCGGAGCAGACTCGTGTGCGGCCTCCAGGGCACTGTCCGGCAGCAGAGCTACATCATGCCCATCATGACAGTGCGGCGCGCTCGGCTGTGGCTCGAATCCGTCGAAGATCAAGTCTCCGCGGATGTCAGCCGTGAAGTTCAGGCTTCCAAATCTGACCTGATGGCCAGGGGCGTAGCTCTCGATCTGCTCCAGATGGCCAAGCGAATTGGCCCGCAGTGCAAAGCCGCCGAATACGAAGATCTGTCCGGCGAGAAAAGTCTCACCCTGGACTGCGTCATTGTTGATGATCAAAGGAGCCATCAAGCCTATCGGTGACGACACAGAGGAGCTCTCAATGAAAGCACCAATGTCGGTGTCAAAACCGGTGGATCTCGGGTAGGGGGTCCCGAACTGTGCGTCTAGGCGGATGGTAACAGGAGACAAGGGACACGATGTTTTTACCCAGGTTCGGGCTCTCTCGATGGAGGTAAAACCCTACCTGCTTGATTGATATTGATGATATGGGTAGTACAAGAGTGGATCTACCACGAGATCAAGGAGGCTAAACCCTAGAAGCTAGCCTATGGTATGATTGTTGTTGTGATTGTTGTCCTACGGACTAAAACCCTCCGGTTTATATAGACATCGAAGAGGGCTAGGGTTACACAGAGTCGGTTACAATGGTAGGAGATCTACATATCCGTATTGCCAAGCTTGCCTTCCACGCTAAGGAAAGTCCCATCCGGACACGGGACGAAGTCTTCAATCTTGTATCTTCATAGTCTTGGAGTCCGGCCGATGATGATAGTTCGGCTATCCGGACACCCCCTAGTCCAGGACTCCCTCACCTACTCCTGCTTGATTAGGATTATCGAATATGAAGATTACAAGAGTTGATCTACCTCAAGATCGTAATGGCTAACCCTAGATGTCTAGCCTATGAGGATTCCAATGATAATGAAAGTTGGCCTCTACGGACTAACCCCTCCATTTTATATACACACCGGAGGGGGTCTATGGATTTTACAAAGGCGGTTTATCATGGAAGGAAACCTCCGGACTCTATTCTTGTCGTCCATGTGTTGAGAAGTCCCATCCGGACACGGTAAATGATCTTCGACATGATCCTATACGGCCCATGCAACCCGGCCCAAACTCCTAGGCCACACATCTGAGGACCCTCGAATCTAGGACTCCCTCAGCGAGGCCCAAGTGGGACACCCCATTCAACCAGGTGTTGAACATATTGAAACGACTCCCGGTGGACACTCGGCCATTGTATGGACGCGTGCACGGTGTTGGAGACAGCGCCACATGGAAGAAGTACTATGGTGAGACCACGGAGGAGAGAAAGGAAAGACGGAGGTTAACTGAAGAAAACATCGACAAGAAGGTTGAGATTCTGGTTGAGAAGAATTCAGCTAAGACAGTCGCAATAGCGGTAGCTGCCGTAAAACAGGAGCTGACAGTCTTGGTTCCGGCTATCGTGAGTTGGAGCAGGCGAAATCCAGAAAAAGATGCAGCGGACATTCCCCTTGCCGACTTCTTAGGGAGCAACTCGACTAGCGTTGCACTAGCACCTGCACCTGCACCATCACCTACACCGCCTCCCACACCTGCTCATAGCAGCCCGTCCTCTGTCTCGGACGTGCTTGGTGGTGCTTCATCTTTGACTGAGATCGACGCCCTCATGGTACCTGTCACAACGGCCCTCTTCAATAAATGTATAATCTCTCATTTCTGTTGCCTTTCAGATGTCTCACATTGTAGACATGTCTTTGCAGGACGACGCCCCATGCAACATATTGTACGACATCAACGGCCAAAAGGTGGACGTGGGGAAGGCGACGATAATCAAGCCGAAGGAACAATTGTTCCACAGCCGGTCGATCCCCCCTGACGTCTTCAAGGTTTTCGTGGCCAGTGTCAAACCGGGCCACAAGAATTTGGTTCCTCCGGTACTAGGGGGAGATGACGACGAGACCCCGCGGAGGCTTGGCGATTGCAAGACGTGGGTCCTGTTGTGGCCAAAGAGTCTGCTTCGTCTGGAGGCAGCCGGGAGCACACCCACGACCACGCAGCCTCCGCAAGGTATGAACATCAGCACCCCACCTACCCAATTAGCATTGCCTGTCATGCTGGGTGATAGAGGACTGGGTGAGGAAGAGGCTCCATTAGTCGCTGATGACATCGCCATAGATGAGGATGAGGATGACGATGACACTCAATAGTATCTCAATACCAACGCCATTGATGACAGAGGATTGATGGCTCAACAGTATGAGTACTCAGGGTTTGAGAGTCATGAGTCGGTGCCTGAATTGCCGCCTCCGGAGCTTGAACATACTATAGACGACCTTCCACCAAAGAAGCATCAGAATAGAGCGAGGAAAGGCAACAATAAAGCTGCTGCTATGATCTAGCTGCCTTCGCAGCCTCGGGTTCAAGACCGTATACCTGTCTGCAGTGCTGCCAAATACCATAACCCCGGTGAACCAATCCTACATGAGGCATCGGTACAGGCCATGGCGATCTAAGGAGACTTCATGGCGATGTGTTGTGGAGAGAGAAAAGCCTAATCGCCTCAGAAAATCCAGGATACCCACTCTACGTGGTTAACGTGCCGCGGAAAAGGTTGTACGTCGACTCATTCCCCATGAAGAAGTTCTTCCTTCGATTCGATTACATCTTTGACATGTTTCACTTGAAGAAGCTGGATTTACGTTTGTCCGCCTTTATGCCTTGTACATGAACTACATCATCGGGATTGAGCATATACCTTATATCTGTGTTGCTGACCCATACTTCATGCACGAGAGCTTCTTGGCAGTCTGCGCAAAGCACCGTAAATACGCGAGGGACTACACCAGCGATTTCATGGTCGCCAATAAGGACAAGGAGACGATTCTCGTGCCTTATCATCCCCTGTAAGTCATCTGCGCGGATATCCTTCCTTCGATTTCAATCATTCATTTGCACGGTGGAGGCTAATTAATTTGAGGTGTACTTATTTTGCACAGCCACGGGCGCGCCGTCCTCGTCATCCTTTACCCACGATACTCCCACACTCTTTACTTGGACTCGTCAAAGAACATGAACAAAAAGGATTACACCCACATAAAGTCTGTTCTGGACAGTGCTATCTTTTTCTACGGCGTACGGTGTGGAGAGATCAAGGACAAGAAGAAGAGGAGCGACAGGCCCGCCTTCAGCCATAAGACCGACTTCTGCTGCATCCAGCAACCGAGTGATACTCTTAGTGATGGATTCTATGTCCTACACCACATGCTGGAGTACAGACGGGATCAGCAGAACCTTCGCATGTCACCGACATCCGGGGATGCCTGACAATTCCATGGACCTAGGGTAGGGTCATAGTCCTGACCTATACGCCCTACCCAAGGTCACTACCCTAGAATCGAAGACACTCAAAGTATAGCAAGAAATACCGACTGAAGTAGCCATGGAGTGCAATCCACTCGACTAGTCACCTCACTCGGATACCCCCAATTTCACTCGACCAAGATGAAGTCATTCGATCGTACAAGAAACCACTCAGAGTACAGAAGACCTGGAGTCACTCAGGATGGCAACGGTCAGGCGTTCACTCCGTAGTCTTAAAGATCATTAATAGCACTTTATAGCTGGCGCTACCAGTAATGCCCTGTCTTAATGTACATTGAACCCTGTAATGGGGGACGGCTGGGGTCTTGGTGCACTCTATATAAGCCACCCCCCTCCTCTAGGACAAGGGTTCACACCCCTTGTAACACACACCCATATTCCAGTCGACTACCTCAGGGCTCCGAGGCGTAGGGTTTTTACCTCCTCCGAAAGGGGCCTGAACTCGTGAACTCGTGTGTACAACCTCGCCGTAGCTAGGGCCTTGCCTCCTCATACGTACCCCCTACTCTTACTATCAGACTTAGTACCACGATAGTTGGCGCCCATCATGGGGCAAAGCGTCTTGGCAACTTCCGGCGGGGTTGCATTTTTTCCGATCTTCATCAACATGGTTTCCGGCGGTGGTTTGGTCATGGGTCGCGAGTTCCAACTCGGCGCACTCACTTTCGGCACCGACGACTCCGCCTGGCTCCAAGAAGCCCCCCTCGATGTCAAGGCCCTTCCGATCCGCGGGGCGTCGCACTTCCGTGTGAGTGCCTACGGCATTCTCCTACGACAGCTGTCAACTCCGTATCGGTTGGCCCTCACATCGTCTGCTCACTCCGCTAGTTGCCGCCGCAAGCGATCCGGTCGGTCGCGGCTCCAGCGGTGGGTAAAGCATGCGGTGGCCCGTCAGACGGCCACCCCACAATTTGCGGTGATCGAGCCCGACGAATTTCTCCCGTCGCAGCCCACCCGAGTTTCGCCGCAACGGCGGCAATGGCGACGATGATGGCCCGTCATACGACCACGATGAGTACGAGCCCCAACCTCTCAATTTGCAGCAGAGGAAGGAGTTGCATCGCTGCAACATGGAGGCGCTCCAGACCCCCATCATGGGAGAAACCGCTGAGGCTCAGACCTTGGAGGCTGCGCGCCTTGCCACACTGGCTGGGCGCGCACGTCTGGAGAACCTCCAGCATTCTCTCGATGAACGCGCCCGTCGACTGATCCCTGAATCCAGTCAATGGCAGCTATTTCCGCCTGAATCCCATGTATACCGCACTCCGATCCAAAATCTTACAGTTGTTGCACGTATAGCAGAGTCTATTCAGCCGTCCTATTTAGAAGCTGGAAGAGGCTTGGAACAAATCTGAGCGCTGCTCCGGGTAGCAGGAGAGCAAAACTCTGCCGTTCCTAGTCGCGGAATAGGATCCATAGCAGGTCAGTAAGGGCAAATACAGTTCAGTCGACACATAGTCCGGGTCGCCTTTGCGACGTGAAGATCGTGATCGCCATCGAGATCGGCACCTGGGAAGAGCTCATGGAGAGTTTGACCGTGAGTATGCCCGTGACAACGACCGTTGAGTGCCTTCGCCCCCTCCGAGGGACGGGTCATACACGCCCCGGCGATATGACGACAGGTGCCCGTATGGTAATGACCGCAGAGTTCCAGTCGACCCAAGAGAGCCTGGGTTCGACGCAAGGTCAGTCCTTGTACAAGGTTTGGTCGACCGAAACAGAGCATACAGAGAAGGGTTGGATAGAGATAGATCCGGTGGAAGTAGGGTGCTCGTCTCCAGCCCTGAGTGTTTCGGAAGAGCCATTCGAGACGCTGAGATCCCTCACAACTTCAGATTGGCGACTGGCGTCAGTAAGTTCACCGGGGAGTCGAAGCCTGATACTTGGTTGGAGGATTACCGAGTGGCTGTGCATATTGGTGGCGGCAATGATGAGGTGGCCATGAAGCACCTCCCTTTGATGCTTGAAGGTTCTGCCAGAGCTCCGCTGAATTAGTTGGCCCCTGGGAGCATTTTCAATCGGGAAGAATTAGCCCGAGTGTTTACCAAAACATTTGAGGGCGCCTGCAAGCGACCTACTGGTTTGACAGAATTGCAGCATTGTGTGCAGAAACAGAACGAGACCTTGAGAGACTATATCCAGAGGTGGACCACCCTTCATCACACAGTGGAGAATGTGTGAGAACACCAAGCAGTTTGTGCCTTTAAAGAAGGCGTTTGTTACAGAGAGCTCAATCTAAAGCTCGGTCGGACCGGAGACATGTCTCTGACTTGAATGATGGATATTGCCACTCGATACGCTAACGGCGAAGAGGAGGACCGACTCCGGAGCGGCAAAAACAAGTCAGTCGTCTAGGATACCGAAGGAGGAAACTCCAGCCGGAAGCAGAAATGGAAAGTTGAGGCTACAGGTCCTGCTGAGGCAGCAGTTTTGAATCAAGGGAAGTTCAAGGGGAAGCCTAAAGGGCCTTGGACCCCTAAAAAAGTGAAAGATCAAGCGAGAAATGATGTGATTGATTTACCGTGTCATATACACACCAAAAAGGATGAAGAGGGAAATCTGATTCTTCCCAAGCATACCACTGGACAGTGTCGACTCCTGATTCAGAGCTTCCGAGAGAGCCAGCCCAGCGAAAAGGACAAAGAGTCTGATAAGGAGGAAGACAAAGAGGAAGACGGTGGTTACCCCAATGTTAATGCCACTTAGATGATTTTGCTGACCTTGAGAGCAAAAGTCGACTGGAAGTTATTAACAGAGAAGTAAACATGGTTGCTCCGGCAACGCCTAGATATTTGAAGTGGTCAAAAACCTATATTACATTCGACTAGTCCAACCACCCACCACACATTGCAACCCCTGGGCGGCAAGTATCGGTGGTCGACACAGTCGTTGGGGGCACCCGACTGACCAAGGTTTTGATGGATGGTGGCAGTGGATTGAATATATTGTATGATGAGGCCCTCCGGGGGATGGGCATTCCGATGTCCAAGCTCAGTGAGAGCAACATGAGATTCCATGGTGTCATCCCAGGAAAGAAATCCAATTCACTCGGTCAGATCACTCTTGATGTGGTTTTTGGTGATTCCCAGAATTACCGCAAGGGAAGTTGACGTTTGAGGTAGTGGATTTTGACAGTGTCTATCATGCCATTCTGGGCAGACTCGCTTATGCTAGTTTCATGGATCGACCGTGCTACGTGTACCTTAAGTTGAAGATGCCTAGCCCCGGAGGCGTGATCACAGTCACTGGAAATCAGCAGAGAGCAGAAGATTGTCTCCAGAAAGGTTCAAAGTTCGCTGATGAACAAATGGCAACAGTAGAGTTTCAAAAATACCAGAAGAATGTAGATCCGAGTGATTTGTTGCATGCCAAGATGCCTGCATTGGAGTTTGCATTTCAGTCGGTCAGCGAAATGAAGCCAGTTCACATTCACCCGACCGATCCCAATGCTGCTCCGACTCATGTTTCAACAACACTCGACGGCAAATAGGAAGAAGCGATCATCCAGTTCCTCCGTGAGAACTGGGACATCTTCTCATGGAAGCCATCTAACATGCCAGGTGTACCTAGGGGACTGGCTGAGCACCATTTGCGAGTTGACCCAAAAGCAAAACCCGTTAAAGAGCATCTTTGTCGGTCCGCCGCGGAGAAGAGGAAGGCAATTGGCAAGGAGCTGGCTCGGCTTCTGGCTGTTGAGTTCATCCGCGAGATATACCACTCCGAGTGGCTTGCCAATGTTGTTATGGTCCCAAAGAAAGACAAGTCACTTCAAATGTGTATTGATTTCAAGCATATCAATCGGGCCTGCCCGAAAGATCATTTCCTCTGCCCCGCATCAACCAGATAGTCGACTCAACTGAGGGGTGTGAGCGATTGTCCTTTTTGGATGCTTATTCCGGGTACCATCAGATCCGTCTGTATGGACCCGACGAGATAAAGAAAGCTTTTCATCACCCCATTCGGGTGTTTTTGCTATGTTACTATGCCCTTTGGCCTCAAGAATGTTGGTGCCACGTTCATGCGCATGATTCAGAAGTGTCTGCTCACTCAAATCAGTCGGAATGTGGAAGCATACATGGATGACATAGTGGTCTAGTCACGCAAAGGTTCCGACCTACTGACTGACCTTGCGGAAACCTTTGCCAACTTAAGAAGATATGATATCAAGCTCAATCCATCAAAAGGCACATTCGGAGTCCCAGGTGGAAAGTTAATCGGTTTCCTCGTTTCCGAACAGGAGATCGACACAAACCCAGAAAAGATTGGCACAATCCTCCGAATGAAATGCCCTGTGCGTGTGCACGATGTTCAGAAGCTTACTGGTTATTTGGCTGCATTGAGTCGATTCATCTCATGCCTCGGTGAAAAGGCATTACCTCTTTACCGACTGATGAAGAAGTCTGACAAGTTCGAGTGGAATGATGAAGCTGAAGCAGCGTTTGAAGAGCTCAAAGCCCTGCTTTCCACCCAGCCGGTGCTTGCTGCTCCAGTCAGCAAGGAGCCTTTACTGCTTTACATCGCAGCCACTGGACAGGTTGTCAGCATAGTGCTCATGGTTGAGCGGGAAGGAGAAGGCAAAGCCTACAACGTTCAGCACCATGTGTACTACATTTCTGAAGTCTTGACTCCGTCCAAACAGAGATATCCTCATTATCAGAAGCTTATTTATGGAATTTACTTGACCATGAAGAAGGTTGCACACTATTTCTCAGACCACTCGATTTCAGTCGTCAACAACACTCCATTGTCAGAAATTTTGAATAATAGGGATGCAACTAGTCGAGTGGCAAAGTGGGCGATTGAACTCCTTCCTTTGGATATCAAGTTTGAGGCAAAGAAAGCCATCAAGTCTCTAGCAATAGCAGATTTCCTCGTAGAGTGGATTGAACAGCAGCAACCGACTCAGATTCACTCGGAACACTGGACTATGTTCTTTGATGGATCCAAGATGTTGAATGGCTCTGGTGTAGGAGTGGTTTTAGTATCCCCAAGAGGAGACCAGCTTAGTTATGTCCTCTAGATTCACTTTGATTCATCAAACAATGAAGATGAGTATGAGGCACTGTTGTATGGGTTACGTATGGCCATTTCACTCGGCGTCCGGCTCTTAATGGTCTACGGCGACTCGAACTTAGTGGTTAATCAAGTAATGAAGGAATGGGACATCAGGAGTCCAGCAATGACCGGTTATTGCAATGCAGTAAGAAAACTAGAGAGCAAGTTTGAGGGGTTAGAGCTCCACCACATACCCCAAATCAATAATCAAGCTGTTGATGATCTGGCAAAGATAGGTTCCACTCGGAAGCCTATCCCCAGTAATGTGTTCTTGGAGCATCTCCACACCCCATCAGTACAAGAAGATCCCTTCAAGGAAGAGCCCCCACAACCGATAAGTTCAACCAATCCGACTGAGATTGAAGTCCCAGCTGTGGTCGACTTGGTCATGGAAGTCTTAGTGATCACGCCCGACTGGACGGTGCCATATATCGCGTACCTTCTCAGGTAGGAACTCCCAGAAGATGAGGATGAGTCCCGCCAGATCATCCGTCGATCAAAGGCTTTCACTGTGATAAGAGGGCAACTTTACAGAGAAGTGTCACAGGAGTGGCTCAACGCTGCATCACCCCAGAAGAAGGTCGAATGATTTTAAATGAGATCCACTCGCGGACCTGTGGTCACCATGCGTCCTCTTGGACCATCGTGGCCAAAGCATACCGAGCAGGATTCTATTGGCCTCGTGCAAATGAGATGGCAAAGGATATAGTCAACAAGTGCGCAGGTTGTCAGTTCTACTCCAACATGTCTCACAAGCCTGCATCTGCCTTGAAGACTATTCCACTCGTCTGGCCATTTGCAGTCTGGGGGTTAGATATGGTTGGACCCTTCAAGACCGGCAGAAGTGGCTTCACTCATTTGCTCTTAGCAGTCGACAAGTTCACCAAATGGATCGAAGCCAAGCCTATCAAAAACCTTGACTCAAGCACCGTCGTTAGTTTCATCAGGGAGTTGATATTCAGATATGGAGTCCCTCATAGCATTATCATAGATACCGGCTCCAACTTTGATTCTGATGAGTTCAAGGTGTTCTGTGCTTCCCAAGGCACTCGGGTCGACTATGCATCTGTTGCGCACCCACAGTCGAATGGGCAAGCAGAAAGGGCGAATGGTTTGATCCTTCAAAAGCTGAAACCCAGACTGATGCGCGAACTCAAGCACACTGCTAGAGCTTGGGTGACTGAGTTCCCGTCCGTCTTATGGGGACTGAGAACAACTCCGAACCGGTCGACTGACCAAACCCCTTTCTTCATGGTGTATGGTGTTGAAACTGTGCTTCCGAGTGACTTGCTACACAATGCTTCCCGAGTGGAACTCTTCTCAGAGGCTGCAGCAGAATAGGCACGCCAGGACACAGTTGATCTCCTGGAGGAGGAACGTGAGATGGCTCTGATCCGGTCGACCATTTACCAACAAGATATGCGTAGATTCCATGCCCGTAATGTCAGAGGTCGAGCGCTCCAGGAAGGAGACCTTGTGCTCCGAGTGGATCAGAAACGACCTCACAAGCTTGCTCCGGCCTGGGAAGGTCCCTTCATCATCGCCAAGGTGCTCCACAATGGAGCATATCACCTCTACAACGTAGCCAAAAATGGACGAGACACACGCGTGGAACACGGAGCTGCTTCGCCATTTATATACCTAAATCACTCGGATCGACGAGTTGTAATAAGAATCCTTCAGTTTGCTTATCGAAGACAAGATTTTTGCAGTACCTTAATGATTGTTTTCCCATAAGCACATATGTTTAAATCCCCCAGTGGGTGGCTTAGCCGCGAACCCGATTCGCCTGAGTTTCAGAACCACTCCGAGTGAAGAGTAACCCTCTCACTCGGGGGCTTAGCCACGAACCTGATTCGCCTAAGTTAAAAACCACTCCGAGTGAAGAGCAACCCTCTCACTCGGGGGGCTTAGCCACGAACCTGATTTGTCTAAGTTAAAAAACCATTCCAAGTGGAGAGCAACCCTCCCACTCGGAGGCTTAGCTGCGACCCCGTACTCGCCTAAGTTAAAAACTACTCCGAGTGGAGAGCAATCCTCCGACTCGGGGGCTTAGCTGCGACCCCGTACTCGCCTAAGTTAAAAAAACATTCCGAGTGGAGAGCAACCCTCCCACTCAGAGGCTTAGCTGTGACCCCGTACTCGCCTAAGTTAAGAACTACTCCGAGTGGAGAGCAATCCTCCCACTCGGGGGCTTAGCTGTGACCCCGTACTCGCCTAAGTTAAAAAAACCATTCCGAGTGGAAAGCATTCCTCCCACTCGTGGGCTTAGCTGTGACCCCGTACTCACCTAAGTTAAAAAACTACTCCCGGTGGAGAGCAATCCTCCAACTCAGGGGCTTAGCTGCGACCCCGTACTCGCCTAAGTTAGAAAACTACTTCGAGTGGAGAGCAATCCTCCCACTCGGGAGCTTAGCTGCGACCTCGTACTCGCCTAAGTTAAAAACTACTCCGAGTGGAGAGCAATCCTCCCACTCGAGAGCTTAGCTGCGACCCCGTACTCGCCTAAGTTAAAAAACTATTCCGATTGGAGAGCAAACCTTCCACTCGGGGGCTTAGCTACGACCCCGTACTCGCCTAAGTTAAAAAACTATTCCGAGTGGAGAGCATTCCTCCCACTTGGAGGCTTAGCCGCGACCCCGCACTCACCTAAGTCACAAAGATCCTCTGAGTTGCGTCACAAGTACAATGTCTGCTCCATCCCGATCTGTAAGGACGATAAGGTGTCAATCGAGCACGTCGTCAGAGCTGCATCACAAGTACAACATACGCTCCATCCCGATCTGAAAGGACGACGAGGTGCCGATCAAACACATCGTCACAGCTGCATCACAAGCACAACGTCTGTTCTGAGTGAGAAGTCAAGTTCCACTCGGAATTAAAAAAGATCTAAAAGTGGTAAAGGCAAAGCCACCATATTCAAAGAAAAACCAAGTTCAGATAAACCCAGCAAAGTTCAGAACCACGGGCATAAGAACTCAGGCATCAGGCCTGAAAGAGTTTAACGGTTACAAAACCTGAAAGCACAAGTGCTCCCTAGGTGGTTTTGGTAATTAATGTCAACATATCTCTTGTTGGACTAACACCTTTATCTAGCATGTTTCAGATAAGTTCAACAATGGAGTGGCATGGACTAAAGGATGTGGGAACTCCTTCAAGATGCTAAGGACAAAGGATTGGCTCAAGCTTCAAGCTCAAGACTCTTCATTTTACATTTTAGTGGTCCAAGATCACATTGAGTCTATAGGAAAAGCCAATACTATCAAGGAGGGATGAGGTGTTGCTTAATGAGCCTCTTGCTTCATGTGCTTAGTGATATGCTCCAAAACCCTCAACTACTTTCCCACTTCCACAAATGACCTAAACCCAAAGCCAAAATCGGTCACACCGATACTTCCAATCCGGCGCCACCGATTCCATAAGTCATAGCCACTGCCACAAACCCCAAGCAAATCAGTCTTACCGATAGGGATCTCGGTCTCACCGAGATGGGATTGTAATCTCTCTGTGTATGTCCATTATCAAATCGGTCTCACCGAGTTTGAGAAATCGGTACTACCGAGATTACAATGCAAACTCTCTGGATGACTTATTACCAAAATCGGTCCCACCGAGTTTGAGTAATCGGTCCCACCGAGTTTGCCTGACCAACTCTCTGGAAAGCTTATTACCAAATCGGTCTCACCGAGTTTGTGTAATCGGTCCTACCGAGATTACGTTATGCCCTAACCCTAACCATATCGGTCTCACCGAGTTGCATTTCGGTCCCACCGAAAACCCTAACGGTCACATTATTTGCTAAATCGGTCTGACCGAGTTTAACGATTCGGTCCCATCGAGTTTGGTAGATTGTGTGTAACGGTTAGATTTTGTGTGGAGGCTATATATACCCCTCCACCTCCTCTTCATTCGTGGAGAGAGCCATCAGACTAAACCTACACTTCCAGCATACATTTTTTGAGAGAGAACTACCTACTCATGTGTTGAGGCCAAGATATTCCATTCCTACCATATGAATCTTGATCTCTAGCCTTCCCCAAGTTGATTTCCACTCAAATCTTCTTTCCACCAGATCCAAATCCTATGAGAGAGAGAGTTGAGTGTTGGGGAGACTATCATTTGAAGCACAAGAGCAAGGAGTTCATCATCAACGCACCATTTGTTACTTCTTGGAGAGTGGTGTCTCCTAGATTGGCTAGGTGTCACTTGGGAGCCTCCGACAAGATTGTGGAGTTGAACCAAAGTGTTTGTAAGGGCAAGGAGATTGCCTACTTCGTGAAGATCTACCGCTAGTGAGGCAAGTCCTTCGTGGGCGACGGCCATGGTGGGATAGACAAGGTTGCTTCTTCGTGGACCCTTCGTGGGTGGAGCCCTCTGTGGGCTCCCGCAGCCGTTACCCTTCGTGGGTTGAAGTCTCCATCAACGTGGATGTACGATAGCACCACCTATCGGAACCACGCCAAAAACATCCGTGTCTCCAATTGCGTTTGAATCCTCCAAACCCTTCCCTTTACTTTCTTGCAAGTTGCATGCTTTACTTTCCGCTGCTCATATACTCTTTGCATGCTTGCTTGATATGTATTGTGATTGTTGAAATTGTACTTAAACTCCACTTAAACCCAAAGAATCTTAAAAACTGCAATTTTGGCACTTAGTGTCTAATCACCCCCCTCTAGACACCTCTTCTCAAGGTCCTACAAGTGGTATCAGAGCTTTGGTCTCCATTGCTTTGGTTTAATCACCATTGGAGGAAGATGGATGAGTCTACTTTGGGGAGTCTTAGACATAGAGTGCCTCTTCTTGATGGAGTATTTTCATGAGTGGAAAAATGAGATGCTTGTTATTTTCAATCAATATCATTTTAACAAGTACATTGCTAGTCCTTGTGCACCTTATGTTGATCCTATGCATCCTACCCACGATGAGTCAATTGACATGATTAGGAATCTTAGAACTGCCGAACTTATCGTTAGAGGATTGCCTAGAAACTTGCTTGGATGTTTGCCTACTTTCAAGTGTGCCTACACTATATGGAAATTTCTTGAGGAACGATTTCCAGATTATCCCTTGAAAAATCTTGATGAAATTCTCCATAAGTCTATTGCCTTGAGTAAGATGAATACTAGTGATCCTATGTTTGGTGATCGTCTATTTGAGCTTACAAACCTTATGCGTGCCAAAGGAAATGTTGGTATCATTAGTGACATTATTTCTGAAGCTATAAAAATTCAAAAGCAAGATTATCAAACTCATTCTAATGAATCACCCTCTCTAGGACTTGATCCACCACATGACGATGTTGAACATGGATACTATGATGAGGATGATGAGAGTGACTTCGATCTTGATGATGCAATGAGACATTTTGGTCTTATGGCAAATCTTCGGGGATATATGTCAGGAGGAAAGGAATGGGTTCTTGATAGTGGATGTACCGATCACATGACCGGAGATAAAGACATGTTTCGTGAGCTTGCTGATAATGACAGTCCTCGGAAGTATGTCACTTTCGGTGACAACTCAAAGGGTAAGGTGGTTGGCCTCGGTAAGGTGGCCATATCACATGATAGCTCCATACAAAATGTCATGCTCGTTGAATCTCTTGGTTACAACTTACTTTCAGTATCTAGACTTGCTGATTTCGGTTTCAATGTTCTATTTACTAAAGTAGATTGCCAAGTGTTTCGTCGAGATAATCATAAAATGGTCTTTACCGGTGTGCGTAGAGGTGATCTATACATTGTTGACTTCACTAAAAAGGCTCAACCTAAAACTTGCTTCATTGCTAAATCCTCAAAAGGTTGGTTGTGGCATAGACGATTAGGTCATGTTGGTATGCGAAACCTTGACAAGCTTATTAAAGGAAATCATATCCTTGGAGTTAACGATGTCATATTTGATAAGGATAGACTTTGCAGCGCTTGTCAGGCAGGTAAACAGGTTGGAGGAAGGCATCTCGTGAAGAACATCATGACCACAAGGAGGCCACTCGAGCTACTTCACATGGATCTCTTTGGTCCCAACTCTTACAAGAGTCTCGATGGAAATTCTTTTGGTCTAGTTATAGTTGATGATTTTTCAAGATTTACGTGGGTGTTTCTCGATGATAAATCGCAGGTCCAAAAGATCTTCAAAAACTTCGCAAGGAAGGCTCAAAATCAATTTGAAGTGAAGATCAAGAAGGTTCGCAGCGACAACGGAACGGAGTTCAAGAACGCAAATGTGGACACCTTTCTTGATGAAGAAGGGATTTCACACGAGTTCTCGGCTACGTACACACCTCAACAAAATGGAGTTGTTGAGAGGAAGAACCGAACGCTCATCGAAATGGCGAGGACGATGCTTGATGAGTACAAGATGCCGAAGCACTTTTGGGCAGAAGCGGTTGAGACAGCTTGTCATGCAACAAATCGCTTGTATCTTCACAAGCTACTCGGCAAGACGGCATACGAGCTCCTCACCAGTAACAAACCCCAAGTTGGATACTTTCGAGTATTTGGCTCAAAGTGCTACATTCTTGATAAGCATCGTTGCTCTAAATTTGCTCCTAAGTCTCATGAAGGTTTCCTACTAGGTTATGGCTCAAACTCTCACACTTACCTTGTCTACAACAATTTCACCTGAAAGGTTGAAGAGATGGTAGATGTGAAGTTTGATGAATCTAATGGCTCGCAAGTAGAGCAATTGCCAATTGATGTAGGTGACAAAGATCCTTCGGAAGCAATTCAAGACTTGGCTATTGGCAAGGTTCGTCCAACGGAGGTGAAGGAGAGTACCTCGTCCGTCCAAGTGGAAGCTTCAACTTCACAACAAGGTGAACCAAGAGTTGATACGGAAGCATCCACAAGTGGGACACACCAAAATGAAGAAAATGAGGAAGTGCATCAAGATGAACGTCAACAACCTCCTTCTCCACCACGACAAGAGAACGACAACACCAACAATGTAGAAGGCCAAGAAGAAAAAGAACAAGATGAAGAAAATGTTCAACGAAGACCCAAGCAAAAGCTTTCACGAGTTCGAGCAAGAGTTGCTAAAGATCATCCCGTCGAGCAAATCTACAATGACATTCAAACCGGGAGAATCACTCGCTCTAAAACTCGTTTAGCTAACATTTGTGAAAACTATTCTTTCATCTCCATCATTGAACCTATGAAGGTTGAAGAAGCGTTGGAATATCCGGATTGGATAAATGCTATGCATGAAGAGCTGCATAACTTTGAGAGGAATCAAGTTTGGACATTGGTTGAGAAGCCCGACAACAACCACAACGTCATCGGTACCAAATGGGTGTTTCGCAACAAGCAAGATGAAGATGGACAAGTAGTTCGCAACAAAGCACGTCTCGTCGCCCAAGGCTACACACAAGTCGAAGGTATGGACTATGGTGAGACTTACGCCCCCGTTGCTAGACTTGAGTCCATTCGCATCTTACTTGCCTATTCTAATCATCATGATATCACCTTGTACCAAATGAACATTAAAAGTGCTTTTCTAAATGGTGAAATAGAGGAGGAAATTTATGTTAAGCAACCTCCCGGCTTTGTCAATCCTAAGAAATCCAATCATGTTTACAAACTTCACAAAGCTCTTTATGGTCTTAAACAAGCTCCTAGAGCTTGGTATAAATGCTTGACCAAGTTCCTTATTGAAAAAGGCTTTGAAATTGGGAAAATTGGTTCCACTCTTTTTACTAAAAGGGTTAATGGAGAACTATTTGTGTGCCAAATTTATGTTGATGATATTATATTTGGTTCGACTAACCCTCATTTTAGTGAAAAGTTTGGAAAGCTAATGTCGGATAAGTTTGAGATGTCCATGATGAGTGAACTCAAATTCTTTCTTGGGTTGCAAATCAAGCAAACTAAGGAAGGTACCTTTGTTTCTCATACGAAGTACAGCAAGGACTTATTCAAGAAGTTCAATATGCAAGAATGCAAAGGTATGTATACACCCATGCCTACTAGTGGACATAATGACTTGACCAAAGATGGTGAACCGGTTGATCAAAAGGTTTATCACTCTATGATCGGTTCATTGTTATATCTATGTGCTTCACGTCCTGATATCATGCTAAATGTGTGCATGTGTGCATGATATCAAGCTGCTCCTAAGGAATGTCATCTAAAGGCTGTGAAAGGATAGTGAGATACTTAATCCATACACCAAACTTTGGCATTTGGTATCCTAAGAGGGCCTCTTTCGATCTTGTTGGCTATTCTGACTCGGACTATGCCGGAGACAAGGTTGATAGAAAGTCCACTTCGGGTACTTGTCAATTTCTTGGTAGATCTCTTGTGTCTTGGTCCTCCAAGAAACAAAACTCGGTATCCTTATCCACTGCTGAAGCTGAATATATTGTCGCTGGTTCATGTTGTGCTCAATTACTTTGGATGACCCAAACTCTTAAAGATTATGGGATATATGTGAGACATGTTCCATTGCTTTGTGACAATGAAAGTGCTATTAAAATTGGTCATAATCCTGTGCAACATTCTTGAACTAAGCATATTGAAGTTCGACATCATTTCATTCGAGATCATGTTGCTAAGGGTGACATTGATCTTAAGCATGTTCGCACCGAAAAGCAATTAGCGGATATATTCACTAAACCTCTTGATGAGAAAGTGTTTTGCAGGTTAAGAGGAGAATTGAACATCATTGATGCTTCAAACTTGGAGTAGAAACTCCATTGGATACATGCAAGACATGAGCTTATGACTAATCCTTGATACTTCTCTTATGATGAAAATCTTATGTCATGGATATATGTGTATCTTGCATGTTATCTAACCCATGTAGGTACTTGGTGGAATCACATTCCATGAGATTGTACTCTACTCATATCTTGAGCAATCTCTACATCACCAAGACTCTACACTATGGTGGTTGAAGACAAGGAAGCACGAAACCATTCAAACATATCCTTTGACAAAATTCTATGTTAAGCTTCATGATTGTCATTGTTGGATACACAAGTGCTCTTCCTTGCAAGAACTAACCATGTAGGTAGATGGACTAAAATTCCAAGTGGTGCTCCAAATTCTTGATGAACTACATCAACCTTGAGCAACCCACACAAGTTCAACTACATGGACAACACCACCAACCAAGGTATGTTATTCCATCTTAGAGAAGCTTTACTCCAAGTCATGAGCTAAAGCAACTCGACAAGATGTGAATACATCAAGATGCTTAAATGAAAAATGGCAACCCCATTTTGAGCTTAAACGATGAGTATGACCTATGATCAAGTGATCTCACTTGACTCCTAAGTCAATATACTCTAACATAGGTGACTTTGTCGCCGACCATCTCTAGATGAAGTTCTCTTGTGTTCTCTTCTGTGTTTTTGCATTTGTCTTATGCATATTTGTTTCCCCTTTCAAAAAAAACTTCATCTAGATTTCTTTCTTTCTAGTTGTTTTGCATTTTTCTGCATTCCAATTCATTGCACATCTTTCAGTAAATTCCTTGCAAATCTTTGTGAGATCTTACTAGTCTAGTGAGCTGAGGTGACAAGTGTTTTCTCTGTGATGAACTCGGTTTCACCGATTTGTTATTTTCGGCCCCATCGAATCTTTTTGGCACGACCGAAGCATACCACTCGGTGCCACCAATTTCATAACAGGAAAAATAGTTTGCCACATAATTCTGTGTTTCTTCTGATCCAGCTCCACTCAATGAATCTTGTCCTCTACAAGCATCACATTTTTATCATTGCTCTGTTCTGTGTCTCAAGGACTAAACCCATTCGACAGATTCCAGAAGACCCTTCTTGGAAATTGATGTCAAAGGGGGAGAGAGAGGACATCAAAGCTTATCATTTGAAGAGAGAGAGAGAGCATCAAAGCTTTAACACCTTCTTAAGGGGGAGAGAACTATCATATCATCTCCTAAAGGGGGAGAGAGACCTTCTAGGGAAGAGACCCTCAAAGGGAAGAGAGAGATCTCCAGGGGGAGAGAATACTTTAGTAGAAAGTATTTCTCAAGGATCCCAGATGCTTGGTGTTCAAGAGGAGAGATGTCCACATGTCTTCTTGAGGGGAGAGACATGTTCATATGTTCTGTTGTGCCTATTTGCATTAGCATGCATCAGCTCTGATCATCATTCATATCTTTCAGCTCTGTTTTCTTTTAGCTCTGATTTTCTGTTCCCTATCTTCTCCCAGTATCCCATGTTAGATTCAGGGGGAGCAAGACATCTAAGGGAAAGAGATCATTTAAATTCATTGCATATCTTTACTCTTGGGGACATGTCTAATCCAATGTGGTACTTAGAACTCACTCTCTACATGTCATCCCAGTCTTGGTATTCTTGTGGTTTCTTATGTTTGCTCTGGCTAGTAGATGTATCTGTGTTATCTAACCTTGTTTACACAGGTTCATTTCATCCTAAGACAACTCAAGACTACAAGGTAAGTATATGCATCACAATCATGTGTATGAGGAATTCTTGCTGTTGTACATATTGTTTGCAAGGAGGACTCATGAGCATGAAGGTATTTTCTTCAACATTCTTTGCTCTGATGCATATGGCCAAGATACATGTAACACATTGCCTGCTCTATCATGTTTATGCTCTCACATGCTCTTACATCCCATATTCACATGATTGCATACATGTAGGGGGAGCCTATGTTAGTTACATGTCTTTCCAAAGCTTTACTTGTTATTCTTTATATCCCTACCTAAAGCTTTGATGTATGTTATCATCAATTACCAAAAAGGGGGAGATTGAAAGCACAAGTGCTCCCTAGGTGGTTTTGGTAATTAATGTCAACATATCTCTTGTTGGACTAACACCTTTATCTAGCATGTTTCAGATAAGTTCAACAATGGAGTGGCATGGACTAAAGGATGTGGGAACTCCTTCAAGATGCTAAGGACAAAGGATTGGCTCAAGCTTCAAGCTCAAGACTCTTCATTTTACATTTTAGTGGTCCAAGATCACATTGAGTCTATAGGAAAAGCCAATACTATCAAGGAGGGATGAGGTGTTGCTTAATGAGCCTCTTGCTTCATGTGCTTAGTGATATGCTCCAAAACCCTCAACTACTTTCCCACTTCCACAAATGACCTAAACCCAAAGCCAAAATCGGTCACACCAATACTTCCAATCCGGCGCCACCGATTCCATAAGTCATAGCCACTGCCACAAACCCCAAGCAAATCGGTCTTACCGATAGGGATCTCGGTCTCACCGAGATGGGATTGTAATCTCTCTGTGTATGTCCATTATCAAATCGGTCTCACCGAGTTTGAGAAATCGGTACTACCGAGATTACAATGCAAACTCTCTGGATGACTTATTACCAAAATCGGTCCCACCGAGTTTGAGTAATCGGTCCCACCGAGTTTGCCTGACCAACTCTCTGGAAAGCTTATTACCAAATCGGTCTCACCGAGTTTGTGTAATCGGTCCTACCGAGATTACGTTATGCCCTAACCCTAACCATATCGGTCTCACCGAGTTGCATTTCGGTCCCACCGAAAACCCTAACGGTCACATTATTTGCTAAATCGGTCTGACCGAGTTTAATGATTCGGTCCCACCGAGTTTGGTAGATTGTGTGTAACGGTTAGATTTTGTGTGGAGGCTATATATACTCCTCCACCTCCTCTTCATTCGTGGAGAGAGCCATCAGACTAAACCTACACTTCCAGCATACATTTTCTGAGAGAGAACTACCTACTCATGTGTTGAGGCCAAGATATTCCATTCCTACCATATGAATCTTGATCTCTAGCCTTCCCCAAGTTGCTTTCCACTCAAATCTTCTTTCCACCAGATCCAAATCCTATGAGAGAGAGTTGAGTGTTGAGGAGACTACCATTTGAAGCACAAGAGCAAGGAGTTCATCATCAACGCACCATTTGTTACTTCTTGGAGAGTGGTGTCTCCTAGATTGGCTAGGTGTCACTTGGGAGCCTCCGACAAGATTGTGGAGTTGAACCAAGGAGTTTGTAAGGGCAAGGAGATCGCCTACTTCGTGAAGATCTACCGCTAGTGAGGCAAGTCCTTCGTGGGCGACGGCCATGGTGGGATAGACAAGGTTGCTTCTTCGTGGACCCTTCGTGGGTGGAGCCCTCCGTGGACTCGCGCAGCCGTTACCCTTCGTGGGTTGAAGTCTCCATCAACGTGGATGTATGATAGCACCACCTATCGGAACCACGCCAAAAACATCTGTGTCTCCAATTGTGTTTGAATCCTCCAAACTATTCCCTTTACTTTCTTGCAAGTTGCATGCTTTACTTTCCGCTGCTCATATACTCTTTGCATGCTTGCTTGATATGTATTGTGATTGTTGAAATTGTGCTTAAACTCCACTTAAACCCAAAGAATCTTAAAAACTGCAATTTTGGCACTTAGTGTCTAATCACCCCCCCCCCCCCCCTCTAGACACCTCTTCTCAAGGTCCTACAAAACCACTAGGCATTCCGAGGCAATAAATGTGCAGCATAAAGTTTGTTCACTTGGCAGGAGGAGGGCTTGCTGGCTCGACGAAGCTGTCAAGATCAATGATGTCTACAATACGAGTAGCAGCGTCGATGAAGGTATCCATGAAGGAATGGAATTGGAGCTTCTTGGTGTTAGCAACCTTGAGAGCCGCCAGCTTGTCTTCTCTGACCTCCTTGCAGTGGACTCGGACCAAGAACAGAGCCACATCGACGCCACAGCGAGAAGACGACTTCTTCCACTCTTGCACTCGACCAGGGATTTCATTCACTCGAGTCATGAGGGACTCGAGATCATTCGGGAATTCCGCTTGGGGCCAGAGCTCCGTGTCGATCCGCGACACCGCCACCTTCAGACGAGCAAGATAATCCACAGCACTGGCAAGACGAGACTCCAATCGCAGCACATTCATCGCAACATCATCCTTGACGGGAGAATTTATGGGGTCTAGATCTATCTCGATCCACCCAGTCTCTGCTTCGAAGTCTTGACAGAATTATGCACATTCGGAAAAGTGGTGGGTCGGCAGCTATATGATGAGTCAACAGTTACAAATCAGTCGGACAAGAGAAAGTACCTTCAAGCTTCAGGACCAGCTTCTCAGCAAGTCTTCCCAGATAAGCCTCCAGTTCGCCCTTCTTCTGAGTGAGATCTCCAACCTTGTCGGTTAGGGCCTCCTTATCCTTCTTCAACTTTGCAACTTCTTTGTTGGCTTCAGTAACATCAGTCTTCAGCTTGGCATTTTCCTCTTCTCACTTGCTGACTGAAGCCAGCTTCTTGTCAGCAAGCTCTATTTTTTCTCACGCCTCTTTCTGTGCCGCGGCAAGGTCAAGGTCCTTCTGCTCTAGAGCCTGCTTCATTTTGACTAAAGAAATAACATTCTTTAGACGACCTTGGAGTTGACGGTTTTCACTACGCACATCTGTTCGAGTGGAGTCACTCGGTTCAAGAGACTAAAAAGGAAGAACTATAAGGTGGACAGTCGGTGAGTTATTACCTCCCATAGCAGCAGCATCATCCTTGGCCTTCTGAAGATTCTTCCTGGCCAGCTCCAGGTCAAGGTTGAGGCCAATCTGTTTCTTCTCCAACTCAGCAAACCGGGCCCCGAGCTCACAAGATTTCTACGGTCAGCAAATAAGACACGTCAGTCGACAGAAACAAAAGTTAATCACAGCAAAAAGTGCTCTAAGACTACTGCAGAATCAAACATTCAATAGTAGTCTCAGGGACTACACCCAGTGGGTGCACTTGGCGTGCCCCCACTGGTCCGGTTTACCACTCAGCATGGTCTGCCCACCATGAGTATGCAAAAAAAAAAGGATTCTCAGACCCTGGCCGACTGCCCATAGTCGACTGTGGTCTCGGGGACTACACCTAGTGGGTGCACTTTGCGTGCCCCCACTGGTCTAGAACCCACTCGGATCAAACTATTCTGCTGAGTGAAAGAACAATGAAGATACATTCGACAAAGACCCCTGCCGAATCAAACATCCGACTGCGGTCTCGGGGACTACACCCAGTGGGTGCACTTTGCGTGCCCACACTGGGTCAGATATACACTCGACCTAACTTGGTTAACTCAGGTGGAAGAACTGTTAAGCAATAAGTTAAAACACCTAGTGTGGGTGATTGGATGTAAAGTGCAGACTCATGATATATGCACATAAAAGGTTCCAAAACACTCATCCAGGGACATCTTACAGACAATGAATCAGCAGCTTACAACTACTATATCGTAGCAGGGCAAAAATAAAATTGGAAGATCAGTCGGAAATCAACTGACCTTGACATTAATGTGTAGAGCAGATCTGGTGTTATAGGCAGCCTGGCTGGCCTCATGCACCACCTTCATCTGCTCCATCATAAGGTCTGCTTGGAGTATGGCTTCCTTGGCTGCACCCACCGGGTCATCTGGGGTATGATGAGCAGCAAAGAGCGACGACGGTAGTACAGTCGGAGCAATCACAGGATCTGAAGCATGGAGCTGCGCAGGCAAAGCGGGGACTTGAGCAATCGATGCTGAAGGACGGTCAGTCGACACAGGATTGGCAAAAGAAACAGAGGCCCGAGTCAGATCTTTGGACTGCTGGACCATCGTTTTTGGTGCCGATGTCGACTGAGGCTCCTGGCCGACAGGCATTCTCCTGCTTGAAGCCATGCCCCTCCTTACCGTATTCTTCTAAGGCACTTCTTCATCATCATCTGGAAGTTCAATGACGTCTCATGGGGCTGCACAAAAAGCAACCATAAGAGCTCAGTCGACTGACAGTTCAACCGACAAAATAAGCACAAGATTGCATAATTGTACCCGCTTTGGAAGTAGCTGCATCTTTAGTCTCTTCATCGTCCTGAGCCTTGTCAATGTCCATGGAGGTCCCAGAAGTTGCAGCACTGAAAAATTCAAAACCCACTCGGTCAAAGCAAAAGTATGAGTCGACGGTAAAACACAGAAAGACAGAACACTTATGCAGAAGCGACGGGAACGTCCATCTTGATCTTGGGCAAGGTCTTCCAAGGCTTTGAAGGCACAACCTTGGGCTACTTGGCGACCTATTCATATGGCTCCGGAGTTGAAGTACAAGTGCGTTTATACACTTGTGTGCTTGGAGGTGCAGCCTTGTTGCGCCCACCTGCAGGATCGTGAGACTGCTTGGACCGGTGCTCTGTGCGGGGTGGTGAGTCGACCTCTTCTTCATCGTCCGACTCATCGCTCTCTTCATCATCATCATCATCGGGAGACTGCCAGTCGGCACTCTCGTCCGCGCTCTCCACTCCCCCCTAGGCTTGCTCCCCATTCGGCATCGAATACATCTCGGTATAAATCTGCAAGGCAAGAAGTTACAAGTCAGATTGAAAGACACTCGGTAATAAGGATCGGACCTTGTCCGGCTGGTTTTCGGCGTCGAATGGGTTGATTCTCCTGGACCCGCTGGGGTTGTCTTTGTTTCTAGTAATGCCCTTCAGCCACTGGGCCATCGTCTCATCGGTGATCTCCTCTGGGTGGACCCGAGCGGTGTCATTGGTTACCGAATACATCCACATCAAATGATCACGAGCTTAGAGTGGCTGGATGTGTCGACTGAGAAACACTTCCAATAAATCCATGCCAGTCACGCCCTGACGGACCAACTGGACTACCCGCTCGACTAGCATGTTCACCTCTACTTTTTCCGCTGCAGACACGATCAGTGAAGAAGGTTGCTGGACTCGATCTAGGGTGAAGGGGGGAAGATCGGTCGACTGACCAGGGGTCGGAATGTCTTGGCAGTAGAACCAGGGCGACTGCCATCCCCTAACCGACTCGGCAAGTGTCATGGGGGGAAAAGTGCTCCTAACTCTCATCTGAATCCCTAAACCTCCGCACATTTGAATCATGTGCGTCCTCTCGTCTGTCGGGTTTGCCTTCTTCACAGATTGAGAACGGCAAGTAAAGATATGTTTGAATAGACCCCAGTGCAGTCTACAACCCAAGAAGTTTTCGCACAAAGAAACTTATGCAGCAAGGTACGTGATAGTGTTGGGAGAAAAACGGTGAATCTGGGCACCGAAAAAGTTCAGAAAACCTTGGAAGAAAGGATGAGGAGGCAAGGAGAAACCACGGTCGACGTGGGTTGCGAGGAGGATGCACTCACCCTGCCACGACTGAGGCTCGATCTCGTCCCCCGACAGCCTCCAGGTCACGTCGGCGATCAAGCCCGCGATGGCCAAATCCTCCAGATCATCTTGCCGGAGCGTAGATTGAATCCAGTCCCCCTGGATCTAGCCAGGCGGCAATCCGGACCTTGACGACGATCCTCGACTCGTTTTCTTGCCCTTCACCGTCGCCGTCGCTTTCTTCGCGCGCTCCAGGGCCGCCGTCTTGTCCTTCACCATTGCGGCGGACTGCGCACGGGCGGGGTGGCGGCGTCGAGAGTAGAGGAAGATGCGGTGGAGAAGCAGAGGAAGAAGAAGGGGGACAGGGGCGCACTCTGCAAATGCATCGGCCTTGACGCCTTTCTGGGCCCGAGCGATCCTGTCAAATCTTGCAACAGTTGCGCACCGGATACATGGCAAAAATCGAGGCGCCACTATCTATTCGTCCCGTTTACTGCGGCGCGCTCCGCCTCATGCGCTTCTCCAAATTTTCGAATCCCGTGAGATCCGGAACCGCAGTAACCAATTGCGCCGAAGATTTCGCACCATATCAACACTCAAAGATTGCCAGCATAAGTTCACTCGACGACCTCTGAATCGATCAAGGCGACTGAAATGAAGTCGAAGTTTCAGTGTGAACCTCGAGCTCAGTAAGAATGCTTATGATGCATAAGAGTCAAGACAGGGTCAACTTCAACTCTCTTTTCACTCGGACCTCAATCCATTGGGGGGCTAATGACGATGCCATGGACCTAGGGTAGGGGGTCATAGGCCTGACCAATATGCCCTACCCAAGGTCACTACCCTAGAATCGAAGACACTCAAAGTATAGCAAGAAATACCGACTAAAGTAGCCATGGAGTGCAATCCACTCGGCCAGTCACCTCACTCGAATACCCCCAATTTCACTCGACCAAGATGAAGTCATTCGACCATATAAGAAACCACTCGGAGTATAGAAGACCTGGAGTCACTTAGGACGAAAACGGTCAGGCGTTCACTCCATAGTCTTAAAGATCATTAATAGCACTTTCTAGCTGGCATTACCAGTAACGCCCTGTCTTAATGTACATTGAACCCTGTAACGGGGGACTGCTGGGATCCTGGCGCACTCTATATAAGCCACCCCCCTCCTCTGGGACAAGGGTTCGCCCCCTTGTAACACACCCATATTCCAGTCGACCGCCTCAGGGCTCCGAGACGTAGGGCTTTTACCTCCTCCGAGAGGGGCCTGAACTCGTAAACTCGTGTGTACAACCTCGCCGTAGCTAGGGCCTTGCCTCCTCATACGTACCCCCTACTCTTACTGTCAGACTTAGTACCACGACAATGCCCATATTCTGCAATGGGCAAGGAACATAGGAGATATCAAGGATCACCGGCTTCGAGCTGAGTTCTATCACATCCAACGCGAACTTGCCCAAATCATCATGAAGAAGGTCCTCGAAAAAACAGGGTTATTCTACGAGGAAGGGCAAATGTCGCGGGAAGACGTCCGAACACGCGTAGCCGCTCAGCGTCTCGGCTTGAAGCCTTTCACTAAGCTCGGGGACTATCTCCCTGACTTGGATGGATGGTACGACATGTTGTGATTGTTGATATATGACAATGTGTCCGTTTAGTCCATACTTCATGTATGACGAAACTTTGAGTTATGCACGATGAAACTTTATTTGTGATGTAATTAAATCGTCCTCCTCGACTAGCGAAGATCACTCTAACTAGGGCATTTTGGGTACGATGAACTTTGTTATTTATGCTTATGATATGTTGCTTCTATTTTTGCCAAGTTTGTCTCTTTCTGTTGCTCAACTATATATGTTGCATATCATTGACTCATGTGATGATGCAGGTGCATAGATCATCGATGGCGAAGAAGTGCTACGCCAGGAGTATACGACGAGTGGTCGGAGTGTCAGGCCCAGGTGTACCGGTTTTCGGTGTTCGAGCGACAGACAGTAGTTAGTTTAGGTTCACGCTAGTGCAAGAGAGGGATACGAACTCAGGTACTGCATAGTTCCGCTCTCACTCATAGTGATAGCTCTTCTCGCGTATATCATTGTTTAGATAGATGACGATGTAGTTGCAAGAACTTGTATTGCTATTTTTGAGATGATGACGAGAGACCACTTTGTGTTGGATGATGATTATGATGATGACATGATTTGATGCTATGATTACATTTCTATGTGTATGATATGCTAAATATTATTGTATAAAGCCTGTTCAAATACAAAACAAATATGCAGAAAAAAACTAATAAAACTAACAGTAGCGAGGGGAGTAGAGTTAGCAGCAGCGCGCCCTTACCAGTAGCGTGCCCTAGATTAAAGCGATGCAGATATTATCAGTAGCGTGTTGTGCAAAAGCTCGCTACTGCTAGCCATGTATAGCAGTAGCGTGGGTCAGCACGCGCTACTGATACATGTTAGCTGTAGCGTTGTATCAGTAGCGCGATGCCCCGCGCCACTGATACACCTAATACGCACGCTACTGCTAGGCTTTTCCCTAGCAGTGATACCCTCAGCCCCAGGGATGAACTACTCGCATGTCACCATGGAGGCAGCAAGGTCGATGAAGCAGCCTCCGCGGATCGGTACCCCCTCCAGCAGACTGTCAGGAAAGGCCTCCAGATGGAATCGTCGCTAAACAGGAACTTGCAATGGTGGAATAATTATTCTGAGGGTACGATGGAGGGTTCGTATTTATATGAAATTGTAGCGTTGAAATCACACCAAAGGGTGTCAGAGGGCCCACAAGCCTAGGGGCGGCCACCACCACCCCTCCCAGGTCGCACCACCTGGCCTTGTGGGGCCCTCGGGCCTCTTCTCGTTGACTCCGGAAGCTTCTAGTGGTCCATTCGGCCCATAAAAATCGTGTTAAATTGGCATTTAATTTGACCTCCATAGGTATTCTGCTAAAACCAAACCAAGAAAAATAGGAACTAGCACCGGGCACTAAATTAATAAGTTAGTCCAGAAAAATAATATAAGTGTACCTAAACCATATATAAATGATGTAAGTATAGCATGACTACTTCATAAATTATACATACGTTGGAGACGTATAAGTCACGGACCGAGTAAAATTTGCGAAACAAAGAACTTTCAGATTCTAATTTGAAGCGGACACGGAGTTCAATATCATTACCCGCAATTGCAAGGAGGCCATCCAATCCCGGCTAAATAATTTGGCCCCGACTCGACTCCCTCCTCTCCAGATAGGTAACATGGCAACCTAACACCTACTGCCACAACACCTTCGACACCACTCTCTGCCGACACTCTCATCTGGATTCTCTCACCGAGTCACCCATGCGACATCACCTTGGGACTACTCGTCAACTCGAGGTCTTCACCTCTAGCGATTAATGCCACGTCTTCAACTGCGGCAACTAGTCTTCGCCGACGGCCGAGAAGCTCCTTCGACCTCCTCTCCCTCCTTGAGGCGCTCCATGGTCCTCGACCAGCTGAAGCAAAACTTATGTCGAGCGAGAGCGAACGTGGTTAGAGTGATCAAACTTCAAACTTGAACGAGAAGTGTGGAATTGAGATTGAGAGTGTTGAATCGAGGAATTGTGTAGCATGAAGGGTTCCCAAATAGGCTCTAAGTATGGGGAAATGATTCACGATCAAGTGATCAACTAACTAATTCATCTCTGGATCGGTAGGGCAAATCGCTCCATCAGTTTGCTCTTAATCACAAAAGCCTCTCATGCCAGCCTTCCAAAGCTCACAAGTTGGTGTCCAAAGGATGTGGATGGATAGGGGATCACCACATCCGGTGATGGCGGGGCATTGGTGACCCAGACGCACAACCCTAGCCACCGACCCCTCGATCCCCTCTCCCTATCCTTCCCGCCACCACCGTCAGGCAAAGCCCGCGCGGTCCCGGTGGCGGTGGGGTCTGCTTCGCCTTCTCCTAGAGTGGGGGTCGTGGGAGTCTCCTCCTTCGATCTGTCGGTGTTGCTCCAAGGCCGACGCACCATGGACGGGTGAGGCTCGGGCAGATGGTGGAGCGAGGCGGGGCAGCTCGCTAGCCGGGCGTGGCGCATCACGACGGTGTGGGTTGGCTGCTTGCGGCGCAGCGCACCTCATCGGGCGGTGCTCGAGCAGGTCCGGGTTGGCCGGAAGTGAGGGAGGCGACTGGAGCATGGTAGGGGCGTGGTGGAGCAGCGGGTCTGGCAGGGACGGGCAGCGGTGCGGTGGCGCGCTGGTGGAGGCGGAGCTGACTGTAGGCAGCAGCTGTTGGAAATATGAGCAATTTACAGAATGATTTTATTAACAGAAATAGTAGATAAATCATGATTAGTATAGCAGTGATAAAACAAGTCATGCGATTTGAGAAAGTGTAGGTAAATAACATCTGCATATATGAGCTAGAACCGATCATCTCTCGAGCAGACAGTAGATCAAGATGCGTATATGAGGTAGATCCTAACATGAGTAAGGTAGATCCTAACATGTGTAGGGCAAACACTAAACCAAGGAACTGTGGCAGAACCTCTAACAGGAAAAATAAGAACACGTACTGGACAGCAGTCGGAGCAGAGGCACTGGACTTGGGGTCGGTGTCCTCCATGTCGTCGAGGAGGTTGTCGACGTCGAGGAAGTAGTCGTCATCGGGGAAGTAGTCGTCGGAGTCCGTGGCGTCCGTGACGAAGAAGTCAGTAGTCGCGCAAAGCGCTCCCCAAAAACCTTATCACCCTTCTCCCGTACAGGACTCAAAGAGGTGCGGTTTCGGAGGCCTACTATCCCGACTCGCGGTGCACGCCGCAAGCCGGGATGAGGAAGACAGCGGCAGCTTAGAGATTGGAACCAGTGGCGAGAGGAAGGAGAAGTTCTGGTGCGTTTCGCTGAGAGGAGCGACCTCCCTTTTATAGGCGCAAGAGAAGGAGGCGAGAGGGCAGCGCCGGGAGCTGAAGGGAACGAGGGAGACGAAACGAACAGACAGCAGCCGAAGGGTGCAGCTTTCGTATTCAATGTCCACTACAGCAAAAAAAAATTCAGCTCCCGAGTGACCTTTCGTATACCCGTAGTGCGTGGCAAAAATTTAGACATCGGCTCGGCTCATTCCCGCAACCCGCAACCCGCGGCGCGGCGCGGCGTGACGAGGCGTGGCATGGCGTGGCGAGGCGGGCGACGGAGGAGGAGCGCGCGTGGATGTCCCTCTTGTTCTCATGCTCATACAAGTGGGGAAGGAGCCTCCCTTATAAAGAGGTCCAACTCCCTCTACACTAGCAATGTGGGACTAAACTTTAGTTCCACCTCTTGCCTTGCACAAATGGGCTGCGTGGGCCTTTAGGATTTATTAGGAATTTCTGAAACTGTTATTGGGCTAGGCCCAAATAGACAAAATTCCAGCAGCAGCATGAGCCCACTATCAGGCGGGTGACGGCGCTGAGATGGCTCGGGCAGATTGAAGTTCTGGCGAGCAGCGAGGGACCGGTTACCCCTATGCAGTGTGGCAAGCAACGATGCCTCCTGGTGGTGCCGGCTTGGGAGTGGTGAGGCAGGTCTAACCATCACAAGGCCGTCCCTTGGAGTGGGCGACGACCGTCACGCATGGTTCTGGACCTTGCCGGAGGAATGGGGTGACTGCGGTTCTCCGTCTAGGATGGGAGTTGGAGTTGGTGGTGTGGCCGAGTTTTCCCCAACCGTGCGTGCAGTCAATCGCCGGCCCTCGGTTTTGCGGCTACGTCAGTAAGGTGTTGAAGTGGCGGCGGTTTGTGGATAGTTGGACGGTTTTGCCAAGTCTGTCGAGGTGTGGAGATGGGCGGCGTGCGGATGAAAAATCTTGCTTCGCTTTTGCTGGGTCGGCGGCAGTGGCACCTGTGGTTGTCATTCTCCTCCTTGGAGGCGTCGCCGAGGCGCGTTTGTCATTTCCCTCGCTCTATTGGAGTTGGTGATTGTCTCCGGGCGAAAAGACTTGATTCGGAGTTGGATCGGCATATGATAACGGCGTCCTCGACGTTCCTCTATTGGGAGCATGGTGTTTGGAGACATGGCTACTTTCTAGATGTTGTCCTTCGGTGCTCACCCGCGGTCCTTTCCTGACCCTCGGCGTCATTGTGCACGCCCATCACCAGTTTGTCCAAGACGATGTCTTCCTTGGATCGGATCGAGTCTTGCCATCCCTTGCCTCTTCCTCTTAGGCATTTAAAGTGGGTGGTGTATCAGGAGAAGCCATGTGAAAGGGTGGTCTTCGGAGGCATCCGGTGTCGATCGTGACACGGTGTTGTGTATCAGCTTAGGATAAGCGCTTTTGTTTGTAGCTGCTTTGCAATGACAGTTGTATTTGGTCTTACCGGGGTGTGGTGTGTGTACTACGTTCATTGTTTGCAGCGAGCGATAGCTTCTTGTAATTGGCATTATGTCTTCTATAAAGTTATGGTAGGTCTAGGCATACTCGCGAGAAAAAAAAAATAGCAAGTTTGAGATTTCATTTGCTGCATACATGCTGTATTGCAATAGCTTGTGGCATCCCCTCTATTCCTAAATATCTCTTTTTAGAGAAATTTCAGATTACTCCTTCCATCCAGCAAAGGTGTACATATAAAATTTTGAAGACAAATTATGAGTGAAGTAAAAAATACAAGAGAAAGATGCAAGCCACCATCTCTCACCTTTTTAATTAGCCAACCCCAATAAGCTAACAACTTATTTGGTTGGGGATATTAAAGGTCGAGAATGGAAATTTAAGGGGAAAGATGCAAGCCACCATCTCTCACTTTTTAATTAGCCAACCCCAATAAGCAAACAACTTATTTGGTTCGGGACATTAAAGGTAGAGAATGGAAATTTAAGGGGTACGTGACATATTTGTTATCTCTTCCCAGCCATCATGTAAGTCCACGTAAAAATTAAAAAATTAAAAAGATCATATGTAGCCAAACACATTGTAAGTACATGTAAAAATTATAAAAAAAACATATGTAGAATATTATTGGTCTTGATTACCATATGATGAGATAAAAAAAATTATACCTGAAAGTATATTTAAAATATGAAAATACACTCTTTTGTAGACAAATATAGAATTGTGGACAAATTTTAAAGGCAAATGTACACTATTCGCTGGACGGGGTACATACAAATGTACGTCGACATAGTATAGAGCGTATCATGTTGCTCCGATGTAGCTCATCTGAAATGTTGCTTGCGCAGGACACCCAAAATGACCTGCTTGCAGCATCCAAAGCAATAACTGTATCCACGTCAACGCATTCAGTGCCATGCGGGATCTAAATCCTAATCCTAAACAATCAAAAGCAGGACTTGTAGCATCCAAAGCAGGATGTATCCATGCCAACACATTCAGAGCAGGCTGCCATCCGGGATCAAAATCCTAATCCTAAACCATCAAGAAGCAGGTGGCATCACCCGGCAAATCAAACTCTACCCGCAGCAGTAATCAACAGATAAGAGCATCCAGACAATAATGCTGATGCCAGCAAAAGCATAAAATACTTGATGGCCGAATATTAGCAGCAAATAAAGCTCCAAAACAGAGTTCATAGTCATGATAGCAGAACTCCTGATACAACTAAAAGCAACGATAACAGGCCTACTAAAGTGCAGGTTTCTGGAATAAACGAGTCGACAGATGAGATGAATGGCGCCGCCATGCCAAGCAAGTACATCCGCAGTCAGCCGCAGCCAAAGACACACATAGCAAGCTACAGCACGCCGTCACCACCTCCATCAGCCTACTTGGATCGCTGCCTCATCTTTCGGCGCTTCCTCTTCAGCCTCCTCATGCGCTTCTTCTTCCACTGAAAGAGATAAACCAAGTTAAAAAGGATACATCATAACATAAATTATTCAATAGAGAACCGGCAGGCATATAAGCACTTTAAGCTACCAGCAAACTACTGGATAGATACAAGAATAAAAGGGTGCCATCCAGGCATGCTGTTTGCAAAAAATTAATCAACTAATGCCATTAACCTCAGTGGTAAACAGAAGTCAGAAGCAACCAAAAGCAAGGCAACAAATCAATCAGCTGCCCCATTCTGAGACAGGTTGTGAACAGTTTAACTGAAATGCGCTGAAAAACTGCATCTGCTACAATATGGCAGTTCAACATTCGAGCTTGTCAATTATCTACTCCCTCCGTTCCTAAATATAAGTTTGTAGAGATTTCACTATGGACAACATAGTGATGTATATAGATGCATTTTAGAGTATAGATTAACTCATTTTGTTCCGTATGTAGTCCATAGTGAAATCTCTACAAAGACTTATATTTAGGAACGGAGGGAGTAATACCGTTCGTCTACTTGGATGCTGGCAATTATGTTCAATATCACTTGCTAAGGCCAAAAGGAATGTTCAATAGCAAGCAGCAAGCAGATTGTCTGCAACATACAAAATTTAACGAGTCTACAACACACATTAAACATGTGGTACTACAGCCAGATAAGCCAATTCATCTTACTACTTAAATCATCATAACCACAGAAGAAATTCGCAGGTTTTGAACCAACATGACGACCACAAAGGACCAACCACCAACGTACATAATCGAACACCAATAGAGTACTTCAGTAAATTGTTAATTCACATCCGGAGGGCTCATATCAAGTGTATTCGACCTTCACCGTGGCAGGGAAACCCAAACGAGACAGACGACCCACGCACGCGCGCGCAAGCACGACGAGCAACGCGAGCACGGTACGTGAGAACCAGAACGCCGAGATACCTAAGCCCACACTATACATCGATCGATCTAAGGTCACACGAGACAAAACATGCCCCGCCATCGCCACCGCCACCGCCGCTGCCGCAGGCGTCGTCGGGCGGCACCTCGCGTTCCATCCCGTACCGGCTAGAGTCGCTCGCCCCGGCGCAGCCGCAGCAGCAACGGGGGGCACGAGCGCGAGACGGCGAGATCTGCCGGCTCGCTAGGGTTTCCCAGGAATTCGAGCCACTCGAGCCTCTCTCTTTGTAATCATAGCCCCCGCTCGGCAAAGAACGAAAGCAACAAACGAACGAAGAAACAAAACTATGGCGGTCGTCGCATGGATCTAGGGGCCGAACAGGATAGGCGTCCAGGGACTAGAGCGTGTGGATTGGGAGGTTACCTTGGCCCTCATGGTCGGTCGCCTCCTCGCGAGATCTCCTTCTCGCGCCTGCTGCTTCTCCTCCTCCTCCTGCGGCGGCGGCGGTCCTGTGGTGGGGAGTGGTGGGGGGGGGGGGGGGGGGGGGGAGTGGGAGAAAGGGGGGCGCACTGGGGGGTTACAAGAAGCGAAACCCTAGGAAGGTAGCTTCGAGAATATGGGCCTGGGCTTGTTAGCCGCTCGAAGGCCCACAGGCTATGGGCGTATTGGGCTGAAGGCATTCGAGGTAACTCTGCTTTCCTTTCCCTTTAGCCGCCCCCTCTCCCCCCTCCAAAAAAAAAAAAACCGCCCCCTCTCTTGCGCGTCAGCTGGGTGTTCGAAAAAAAAAAGTTGGGTCTTCGCATGCACAATAGCTTATTTTTTAGGGATGCATTGAGGTAGCCTCAATCACCATTGAGGTGGGTGGCTCCGTACAATGCTATTCCTTAAATTCACTATATATTACTTCCTCCGTCTCATAATATAAAAAATTGTTTTTGACACTAGAGTATAGTATCGAAAACGATCTTATATTATGCGACGGAAGAAGTACCTAGGAGCGTAAGTCCATCGGAAGAAGGGCTCGGGATCTTGTCCAGAAGGCTCATGAGAAGGTATAGATGATTTAGAAAATGCTTGTTAACCATGCAGAGTAGACATTCGTCTTATTAATAAAAGTCAGGGTTAAAGGGTTATGCGGAGGCATTTATCCAATGGATTAGTAGGTCTTTGGTTCAGAGATTTGTAACATAACCCGATAACGGTGGGCCTAATTACGTTAGTTTTTGTTTGGTTGAGCTTAGCCAAAATCAGATCCTGTGTAATCGAATAATGTCCCTGGCCAAATCTGACTACGCCCATCTCCCTCAGTAAAACGCTTCCTTTCTCAACCAGATTCATCGTTGCTGATCTCTCTCTCCTTCGGTTTGGTTGAGCACGACTAAGAACCACGTTACCTCGTCGACGATGATGGAACCCGCGCTGGTCAGGACATCGTCCAACACAGACACCCCCTCGCTCCCTCTCTCTATTTGCTACTACAACTGCGAAGGCACCAGCGGTGTTGAAACGTGATATCTTTGTATTTATTTCCGACTGATTCTCCTCTTATCTCTAGCCTTGTATAGATTGATCTCTAGAGATATTGTAGGATTAGTTGGCTTGTCACGCAAGACACCTCTTGTATATAATGTAACCGACTCCGATGGAATACAATTGAGTTGCATCTATAGTCTTCTACATGGTATCAGTTTTACCGTGATCCTCTCGCTTCCGCAACCCGCCGCCGCCGCGCCTAGCCCTAGCCGCCGCCGCGCCCACTCCTCCTGCCGCCGCCGTCGCTACTCCTCCGTAGCCACCGCCGCCGCCTCCTTCCCATCTCCCATAGCCGCCTCCACCGCCGCTACTCCCCTTCCCTCTGCCGCCACCTCTCCCTCCCAAAACCCTAAAGGCCGCCACCGCTCCTCTGTACCTCCTGTAGCCGCCGCCGCCCTACCCCTCTCACCCAAAAACCCAACCACCCAACCATCTCCATGGCCAAACCCTCTGCCTCCGACGCTGGCTCCTTCTCCGGTGCCATGTTCACCTCCGATCGTCTCAACGAGATCCACATCAAGGACCACGTTCCGGTCATCCTCGACCTCGACTCGCCGTCCTACAACGCATGGCGCACGTACTTTGCGCTGTTGTTCCGCTCCTACCGTCTCATTGAGCACGTTGACGGGAGCGTCGACTACAGCGACATGAAGGACGACGACGAGTGGCTTGCTGTGGACGCCTGCATCGTCAAGTGGCTCTTCCTCACCATCTCTCCCGGCATCTTCAACATGGTGAACTCCCGCGATCCGTCGGCGTACACCATGTGGACACGGCTGTGTGATCTCTTCCTCGACAATCAACTCCAACGCCGCGTCTTCCTCCAAGGTGATTTTTTCACCATGCAGCAAAACGATCTCTCGATCGACGAGTACTGCACGCGGATGAAGGTTCTTGCGGACGAACTCCGCGACGTCGGCATGAACATCGACGACTCCATCCTCCTCACCAACCTCCTTCGCGGCCTCCACCCCGACCTCGGCCAATCCGCCGCCAACCTCTCCCTCCTCACGCCAACATACGCCAAGGCGGTCACGTACCTTCGCATGGAGGAAAAGCGCCTTCGTCACGCGGCGCGGCAAGCTCCTCTCGCCGCCCTCCACGCCGGCACCACCAAGGGCATCACCGCCCTCCCGCAGCCTCCTCGCGCGCCGGCTCCACAGCCACCCACCGCCCCTGACCAGGGCCGCCAGAAGAGGCGGGGAGGTCGCGACGGCCGCGGCCGCAACGGCGGCTCCCAGCCCCGCCAGGCGGCTCCGCCCGCTCCTACTCAGGCCGCGGCGCCCCCGCCCTGGCTCACGGGGTACAACCCCTGGACGGGGGTGGTGCACGCCTACTCGATGCCCCTTCCGCGGGCACCCGCTCCGGGCATACTTGGCCCTCGCCCGGGCCTTCATCAGGCTCTCCTGGCTGCGCCAGGAGGCCCCGGACTCGGCGGCCCTTCGGCGTACACCGGGGCCATGGCTCCCGGTGCTGCTTCGTCATCCTACGGCGCTGCACCGACCGGCTCCACCTACGACCCGGCGCTCCTAGCCGCCCTCCACGCCGCCCCTTCCCCAAGCAACTACTCTGGCGGCGGGGACTGGTATATGGACACAGGCGCCGCTGCTCATATGGCGTCCAACCCCGGTATCCTCTCTCATGTCTCCCCGTACCATCTTTCTTCTCGCATCGTCGTCGGTGATGGATCCACTCTTCCCATCACCCACCATGGTGCATCCTCCCTCCCTCTCTCATCATCTTCCCTACCTCTTCATAACGTACTTGTGTCTCCATCCTTAATCAAAAATTTATGTTCTGTCCGCACTCTTACTCGTGAACATCCTGTTACTGTTGAGTTTGACAAACATGGTTTTTCTGTCAAGGATGCCCACTCCCGGAAGGTTCTGCACCGATGTGACTCCCCCGGTGATCTTTACCCGTGTGGCCACACGACAAGCAGTGGTCCCGTCGCACTCCACGCCGATGTGTCTCTCTGGCATGCTCGCCTTGGCCATCCCGGCGTCGACGCTCTTCACAAAGTTTTGCAGACATTTCCTTTTTCATGTAATAAATCGGCAGCACACACTTGTCATGCCTGTCGCATAGGAAAACACGTTCGCTTGCCGTTTTCAACTTCATCATCCATTGCTACTTTCCCTTTTGATGTTATTCATTGTGATGTGTGGACATCTCCCGTGCCTAGCAATTCGGGTTTATCATATTACCTTGTGATTTTGGATGATTTTTCTCACTTCACTTGGACCTTTCCATTGCGCCGCAAATCCGACGTCGCTTCCTCCCTTCATGCCTTTTACGCCTATGTTGCCACCCACTTTCACCGCACCATTGCTCACCTTCAAACCGACAACGGAAAGGAATTTGATAACCTCGCCATTCGCACTCTTTTATCCTCTCATGGCACTATTTTTCGTCTCACATGTCCATACACATCTCAGCAAAATAGTCGTGCTGAACGTGTTCTCCGCACTCTTAACGAGAGTGTTCGCGCCCTGCTCTTCCACGCACACATGCCGGCTCAGTTTTGGCCCGATGCCCTCGCCACAGCTACCCTTCTCCTTAACATCCGGCCTTGCAAACCCCGGTGGAACTACACCCCTCATCACCTCTTATTCGGGTCACCTCCGTCATACGATGATCTTCATGTTTTCGGTTGCCTTTGTTATCCAAATATCACCGCCACGACACCACACAAGCTCGCGCCTCGCTCTCTCGCTTGTGTCTTTCTTGGCTACCAACCAAACACCAAAGGCTTCCGTTGCTACGACCCGGAGTCCCATCGTGTGATCGTGTCACGGCACGTGTATTTTGATGAGTTTGTTTTTCCTTTTCAGCAGACTGCACCGCGTCCCTCGCCACCTCTGGACGCCTCTCCTCGCAGGCCTCGTGGAGCCCTTGCGCTCCCACCGCTTCGCCGTTTGGGAGCGGCCGCGCCTTCGTCGCCTGCTGCCTCGACGCTCTCGGCGTCCCCTCCGCCGACTCAGGAGGAGTCGGCCTCCCCGGCCACGCCGGGCCCCCGCCTCTTGGCTCCGGAGGAGCCGGTCTCCCCGGCCTCGTCGGGCCGTCGCCCCCCGGCTCTGGTGGAGTCGGGCGCGACCCCAGCTGGGCCATCAGGTGCCTCGTCGGCTCAGGCGGAGCCGGGCCCTTCGGGCTCCTCTACGCCCCCATCGCCGATCGAGCGAGCGCACTCCGGCTCCCTGTCGGCTCTGGAGGAGCCGACCCTCTCGGCCCCGTCGGCTGGGCCCTCGACATCCACACCCGTCACAGCGCCGGCCTCTTCTTCGTCCTCTGAGCCGGTCGTTGTGGCGCCTCGGCGCCGCGGTCCCCGCCCGCCTCCTCCGCCACCTCACCATCATATGGTGACGCGTGCCAAGGCCGGTGTGCACCAGCCAAACCCGCGTTACCACAACCTCAGCGTCACGACCCTCTCTCCGGTTCCGCGATCGGTGCGTTCTGCGTTGAGTGATCCGCATTGGACCGCCGCTATGCGCGCTGAGTACGATGCTCTCGTCGCCAACCGGACCTGGACCCTTGTTCCTCGTCCTCCTGGAGCGAACATCATCTCGGGCAAGTGGGTTTTTCGTCACAAACTCCATCCGGATGGCTCTCTGGATCGGTACAAGGCTCGCTGGGTTGTCCGAGGATTTGCACAAGGTGCTGGTGTTGACTTCTCTGAGACTTTCTCTCCGGTCGTCAAACCCGCCACGATTCGCGTGGTTCTTCAGTTGGCTGCTTCTCGCTACTGGCCCGTCCATCAGCTCGACATCAACAATGCTTTTCTGTATGGCCATCTTCAGGAGCGAGTCCTCTGTCAGCAGCCGACTACGTTCGTTGACCCTCAGCGACCGGATGATGTTTGTCTGTTGTCCCGGTCCTTATATGGCCTCAAACAGGCTCCGCGCGCCTGGTACCAGCACATCGCCGGATTCCTTGGTCTTCTTGGGTTTCGCAGCACTACATCTGACATGTCACTGTTCGTGCTGCATCAGGCTAATCATGTGGCTATGCTTCTGCTCTATGTTGATGATATTGTCATCACTACCTCCCGCACGGATCTTCTTCGCGACATCATTGGTCGCCTCGGTTCTGAGTTTCGACTGAAGGATCTCGGCGCGTTGCACTTCTTCCTCGGCATTAATGTGCGATGTGATGACACTGGGTTCTTTCTGCATCAGGGACAGTATGCTCTTGATCTTCTGGCCCGTGCCGGCATGACTGACTGCAAGCCAGCCGCCACACCTGCTGAGGCCAAGCCGAAGCTCTCCGCCTCCGCCGGCCAGCCTGCCACCGACGCTGCTCTTTACCGCAGTATTGTGGGCGCCCTTCAGTACCTCACGCTCACCAGACCAGACATTCAGTTCGCAGTCCAGCAAGTTTGCTTGCATATGCACTCGCCTCGTGATGTCCACTGGTCTTTGGTCAAGCGCATTCTTTGGTACATTCGTGGCACCCCGACCTACGGTCTTCGTCTCCGTGCATCCGCCTCGACTGAGCTCCTCGCTTATACTGACGCAGATTGGGCTGGCTGTCCAGACACTCGTCGCTCCACGTCTGGCTATTGTGTCTTCTTCGGTGACTCCTTGGTCTCCTGGTCCTCTAAACGGCAGCCCACTGTCTCCCGTTCGAGTGCTGAGGCCGAGTACCGTGCTGTCGCCAATGTTGTTGCGGAGACTTGTTGGCTTCGTCACCTTCTTGGTGAGCTTCGGATTTCTCTTCCGAAGGCTACTGTGGTCTTTTGTGATAACGTATCGGCCACCTATCTCGCGGCTAATTCGGTGCAGCACAAGCGCACTAAACACATCGAGCTCAATGTTCACTTTGTCCGCGAGAAGGTTCAGTTGGGTCAGCTTCGTGTACTTCATGTACCGACCACCCAACAGTTTGCGGATATCATGACCAAGGGATTGCCTACCGCTGCATTCCAGGAGTTCCGTTCCAGTCTTTGCATCGCCGACGCCGACGCTTCGACTGCGGGGGGGTGTTGAAACGTGATATCTTTGTATTTATTCCCGACTGATTCTCCTCTTATCTCTAGCCTTGTATAGATTGATCTCTAAAGATATTGTAGGATTAGTTGGCTTGTCACGCAAGACACCTCTTGTATATAATGTAACCGACTCCGATGGAATACAATTGAGTTGCATCCTATAGTCTTCTACAAGCGGGCATGGTTGAGCTCCGATCCATGTCGGAAGAAGAGATGGAGTCAGATAGGTCCATGAGTAGATAAGAGTTACTGCTATGTCGTGTACCGTTGGTGAGCACGACCTTCCGCACCATGCTCGGCCTGTTAACCCCAAAGGTGTAGGCCGGCACCTTGAGCAGAGTCTCCATCTCTAGCTCGATGTTGCTTCCATCCATCGGGACCATCATCACCGGCATGGGCGCCTACTATTGCTGCTCGTGCATCTTGATGTGATACTCTGGGGTGCTCCAGCCTATGAAGCTCCCAACTCTCTTCTTTCCAAAATCTATAATTCGCCGCATTCAGCTGCCAAGATTCATTCGCTGCATGCAGCCGCCAAGCTAACCCACCTGATTCCATTACCTACGATGAAACAAACATGTTTCCATTTCCCCCCATTCCCTTTGCATTAACAGCGTAATTTGATACCGATTAGGTTTACGCTAACAGTGCCAAACCAAAATACCTCATGTATTCCCCACAAAGCAGAAATATTTTGTCGTTCCGAAAAAACAGAAAAAATAATTCCATGAGGAAGTGCACGAATAAAATTCAGGAAATGATTTTGATCACCCGGCTGATCTAGCATGGGGGTCCGCCGCCGCTAGCACGTGACGCGTGCCCCATGCGGGGCCCACCCATCCTTAACCCAACAAAACATCATTCACATGTTCTCCACCACCGAGTCATCTTCTTCCTTAGAAACCCCCTTCGATTCTTGCAGAACGAAGCCTTACTCCCGCGATCTCTTATCGGTGTTCTTGTGCGTTGTTGTGAGATCATGCGCTAATTTGGGTTGCGTATTTGTCGTGGAAGCAGGGGAAATATGGACAACGATGGTTGGCGCCTCGGTGGCCAGCAGCGAGGAAGCACGACGGGGTTCGCGGTCACTGGCGCGCTCGACGGAGTGGCACGGCACACAACTAACTACACCGCCAAACGGAGCAAACTACGAAGGTGGGGTCCCCCGCCGTCCAACACCGCCAGTGTCCCGAAGGAGCAACGACGTCCATGGTAGCCGCCTCCTTGAGCTTAGCCACAACAATCGCGCTGCCACGAAAACAGTTCTTGCAACATGATTTTTGTTACAAAAAGTTCCGCAACATGGTCATTGTTGCAAAAAAAAATATGCAGTCATTTTGCAAAAAGATCATTATTGCAACAAAAATGGCAACATGATTTGTGGCGAAAAAAACTTCGAGTCACTTATGCAACATGATCTCTCTTGAAAAAAATGGACATAACCTCTGATGCAACACAATCTATATTGCAAAATGTTTCTGCAAGAGTTAAATACACTACAGGTGCCCTAACTTGTCTCGCGCGGTAAGTTTAGTGCCTAAATTTGAAAAATACACAAAAGTGATGTTGTAACTTGTCTAGACGTTCAAATACGGTGCCTCTGATATCGTATCAAGTGCCCGTGTGGCATGCTAGCGTGTCGCTGCGCCACATGTCAGTGGCTGCGGGCGCGTTCTAAGTTGTGTGTGTAGCTTTTTTTATAGAAATACCCTTGGACTTTAATTAATTCTTGGAAAATATCGTTAGAGGCACTAGACACACACTGTTTTCTTAGGAACGCGCATGTACTTTAATTAATTCTCACAAAAATATAAACACAAGTTGGCAGGAAGGGAATCGAACCACAAACCTGTTGGTTGCCTAACAAACAAGCGGATCAAGAGGCCACACTTTGATTTACATTTAACTGCTAGCTAGCAACTTATATGCACAATTCCACCTATTGCTTTGCACATGTTTTCTACATTTTTTTTGAAGTACTGCTTCGTTTTTTCCCGAGTGAAGTTTTGGTATAATTTTCATGATACATAAATTTTCCCATATGAAAAAATAAAATAATTATCAATATGCAATTATTGTTTATTTTATATCTTTATTCTATTTTCATTATTTGTGTACATTGAAGAGATAAACATGATTTTTTTTTCTAAAATTTATGTGGACATAAAAGGTTGAACGTATATTAAAAATTATTGTGTAAATTTATGCATCCTCATTGAGGACCATAAGCACGAACAATTATTGTGTATCTTCATTCTATTAAAATGCACAATTATTTAAAATTGACATTATTGTATTTTGAAAACTGTTCAACGTGTATAAAATATTATTGTGTGACAATAATAAATTCTAGAAATGTACTAACAGGTTAAGCGTGTTTATAGAAATTTAAGAATAATATTACACATTATTATTTTAATACACATTAAACATTTTCGAAAAACGTGGTGAGCATTTTCTAAAATAATATGAAAATGAAAAATGAACATGAACGTGAACGTGTATTTCAAAAAATGCTCACTGTGTTTTTAATATACGTTCAACTTTTTAATTCAACGTCAACTTTAGAAAAAGTTCATGTTTATCTCTTCAAAGTACACAATAATGGAAATAGAATAGAGATATAAAATAAAGAAAATTTCATATTGATAATTATTTTATTTTTTCATATGGAAAAATTTATGTATCATGAAAACTAAACAAAAACTTCACTCGAAGAAAAACAAGATAGTAACTTGGAAATAAATAAAAATAAAATTACTCCGGTAAAAGCATATGCACAGCGATATATGCAATCATCTATATAAACTGCTTGCTGATAATTAAGCGCAATCCAGACCGTGGCCACTTCCTGGTATTTTTTGCGAGTATTAATTAAAATCAAGGGGTATTTTTTGTGAGAATTAATTAATATCCAGGGGCATTCCGGTAAAAAAACACGCATAGCTCACATCGCGTGTCCAGCACCTGCCACCACTGAAATGTGGCGGCATGCCTCCAGAGGCACTGCATTTGAACGCCCAGACAACTTACGACACCAATTTCATGTATTTTTTAAGTTTAGACACCAAACTGACCGCATCGGATAAGTTAGGGCACCTGTAGTGTCTTTAACTCTTTCTGCAACATTAGCACAATTTTTTTTTGAGACAAACTTGCAAAGCTTTATTAAGTCGTCACAATGTTTACAGGGACGGATGGAAGATCTCCGGGGTGCCCTAACCAGACATGGCGGCCACCACCAAGAGAGAGTGCATGCTTTGCAAGATTGTGAGCTTCAAAGTTTGAGCTCCTAAACTCGTGACTGAAATTATAAAAATCAAAAGACGCTGAATGATCTAAGATTTCACGTATGATTGCTCCATAGCTGGGAGTATTCTTCTTCTGGATATCTTCTATGACACCTTTGCAGTCCGAGGCCACGTGAATGCGCCTTAAGTAAAGATCATCAGAAAGGGCAAGTGCCTCACGCACAGCCAGTGTTTCAAGCACTTGAGGATCGGCAAGGTGTCGAAAGGCTAGCACTGAAGCTCCCAAAAAATTGCCCGTTGCATCACGGCTAATGGTTGCCATGTTGGGGAACGTAGTAATTTCAAAAAATTTCCTACGCACACGCAAGATCATGGTGATGCATAGCAACGAGAGGGGAGAGTGTTGTCTACGTACCCTCGTAGACCGAAGCGGAAGCGTTGACACAACGTAGAGGAAATAGTCGTACGTCTTCCTGGTCCAACCGATCCAAGCACCGTTACTCCGGCACCTCCGAGTTCTTGACACACGTACAGCTCGATGACGCACCCCGAACTCCGATCCAGCAGAGGTATGGGGAGGAGTTCCGTCAGCACGACGGCGTGGTGACGATCTTGATGTTCAACTGTCGCAGGGCTTCGCCTAAGCACCGCTATAATATGACCGAGGTGTAATATCGTGGAGGGGGGCACCGCACACGGCTAAGGAACGATCACGAAGATCAACTTGTGTGTCTATGGGGTGCCCCCTGCCCCCGTATATAAAGGAGTGAAGGAGGGAAGGGCCGGCCCTCTCTATGGCGCGCCCTAGGGGAGTCCTACTCCCACCGGGAGTAGGATTCCCCCTTTCCTAGTCCAACTAGGAGACCTTCCAAGTAGTATGAGTAGGAGACAAGGAAGGGGAAGAGAGAAGGGAAGGAAGGAGGGGGTGCGGCCCCTCCCCCTAGTCCAATTCGGACTAGGCCAGGGGGGGCGCGCGGCCTGCCCTAGGAAGCCCCTCTCTCTTTCCCGTATGGCCCAATAAGGCCCAATACTTCTCCCCGGCGAATTCCCGTAACTCTCCGGTACTCCGATAAATACCCGAATCACTCGGAATCTTTCCGAACTCCGAATATAGCCGTCCAATATATCGATCTTTACGTCTCGACCATTTCGAGACTCCACGTCATGTCCCCGATCTCATCCGGGACTCCGAACTCCTTCGGTACATCAAAACTCATAAACTCATAATTAAAACTGTCATCGAAACCTTAAGCGTGCGGACCCTACGGTTCGAGAACAATGTAGACATGATCGAGACACGTCTCCGGTCAATAACCAATAGCGGGACCTGGATGCCCATATTGGTTCCTACATATTCTACGAAGATCTTTATCGGTCAGACCGCATAACAACATACGTTGTTCCCTTTGTCATCGGTATGTTACTTGCCCGAGATTCGATCGTCAGTATCCAATACCTAGTTCAATCTCGTTACCGGCAAGTCTCTTTACTCGTTCTGTAATACATCATCTCGCAACTAACTCATTAGTTGTAATACTTGCAAGGCTTAAGTGATGTGCATTACCGAGAGGGCCCAGAGATACCTCTCCAACATTCGGAGTGACAAATCCTAATCTCGAAATACGCCAACCCAACAAGTACCTTTGGAGACACCTGTAGAGCACCTTTATAATTACCCAGTTACGTTGTGACGTTTGGTAGCACACAAAGTGTTCCTCCGGTAAACAGGAGTTGCATAATCTCATAGTCATAGGAACATGTATAAGTCATGAAGAAAGCAATAGCAACATACTAAACGATTAGGTGCTAAGCTAACGGAATGGGTCATGTCAATCAGATCATTCAACTAATGATGTGATCCCATTAATCAAATAACAACTCTTTGTCCATGGTTAGGAAACATAACCATCTTTGATTAACAAGCTAGTCAAGTAGAGGCATACTAGTGACACTCTGTTTGCCTATATATTCACACATGTATTATGTTTCCGGTTAATACAATTCTAGCATGAATAATAAACATTTATCATGAAATAAGGAAATAAATAATAGCTTTATTATTGCCTCTAGGGCATATTTCCTTCAGTCTCCCACTTGCACTAGAGTCAATAATCTAGTTCACATCGCCATGTGATTTAACACCAATAATCATATCTGTATATGATTAACACCCATAGTTCACATCGTCATGTGACCAACACCCAAAGGGTTTACTAGAGTCAATAATCTAGTTCACATCGCTATGTGATTAACACCCAAAGAGTACAAAGGTATGATCATGTTTTGCTCGTGAGAGAAGTTTAGTCAACGGGTCTGTCACATTCAGAGCCGTATGTATTTTGCAAATATTCTATGTCTACAATGCTCTGCACAGAGCTACTCTAGCTAATTGCTCCCACTTTCAATATGTATCTAGATCGAGACTTAGAGTCATCCAGATCGGTGTCAAAAATTGCATCGACGTAACCCTTTACGACGAACCTTTTGTCACTTCCATAATCGAGAAACATATCCTTATTCCACTAAGGATAATTTTGACCGTTGTCCAGTGATCTACTCCTAGATCACTATTGTACTCCCTTGCCAAACTCAGTGTAGGGTATACAATAGATCTGGTACACAGCATGGCATACTTTATAGAACCTATGGCCAAGGCATAGGGAATGACTTTCATTCTCTTTCTATCTTCTGCCGTGGTCGGGTTTTGAGTCTTACTCAATTTCACACCTTGTAACACAGGCAAGAACTCTTTCTTTGACTGTTCCATTTTGAACTACTTCAAAATCTTGTCAAGGTATGTACTCATTGAAAAAACTTATCAAGCGTCTTGATCTATCTCTATAGATCTTGATGCTCAATATGTAAGCAGCTTCACCGAGGTCTTTCTTTGAAAAACTCCTTTCAAACACTCCTTTATGCTTTGCAGAATAATTCTACATTATTTCCGATCTACAATATGTCATTCACATATACTTATCAGAAATGTTGTAGTGCTCCCACTCACTTTCTAGTAAATACAGGCTTCACCGCAAGTCTGTATAAAACTATATGCTTTGATCAACTTATCAAAGCGTATATTCCAACTCCGAGATGCTTGCACCAGTCCATAGATGGATCGCTGGAGCTTGCGTATTTTGTCAGCACCTTTAGGATTGACAAAACCTTCTGGTTGCATCATATACAACTCTTCTTTAAATCCATTAAGGAATGTAGTTTTGTTTATCCATTTGCCAGATTTCATAAAAATGCGGCAATTGCTAAGATGATTTGGACAGACTTAAGCATCACTACGAGTGAGAAAATTTCATCGTAGTCAACACCTTGAACTTTGTCAAAAACCTTTTTCGACAAGTCTAGCTTTGTAGATAGTAACACTACTATCAACGTCCGTCTTCCTCTTGAAGATCCATTTATTTTATATGGTTTGCCGATCATTGGGCAAATCCATCAAAGTCCATACTTTGTTCTCATACATGGATCATATCTCAGATTTCATGGCCTCAAACCATTTTGCGGAATCTGGGCTCATCATCGCTTCCTCATAGTTCGTAGGTTTGTCATGGTCAAGTAACACGACCTCCATAACAGGATTACCGTACCACTCTGGTGCGGATCTCACTCTGTTTTACCTACGAGGTTCGGTAGTAACTTGATCTGAAGTTACATGATCATCATCATTAGCTTCCTCACTAATTGGTATAGTAGTCACAAGAACAGATTTCTGTGATGAACTACTTTCCAATAAGGGAACAGCTACAGTTACCTCATCAAGTTCTACTTTCCTCCCACTCACTTCTTTCGAGAGAAACTCCTTCTCTAGAAAGGATCCATTTATTAGCAATGAATGTTTTGCCTTCGGATCTGTGATAGAAGGTGTACCCAAAAATTTCCTTTGGGTATTCTATGAAGACGCACTTCTCCGATTTGGGTTTGAGCTTATCAGGATGAAACTTTTTCACATAAGCATCGCAGGCCCGAACTTTAAGAAACGACAACTTTGGTTTCTTGCTAAACCACAGTTCATATAGTGTCGTCTCAACGGATTTAGATGGTGCCCCATTTAACGTGAATGCAGTTGTCTCTAATGCATGATCCCAAAACGATATTGGTAAATCGGTAAAAAAACATCATAGATTGTACTATATCCAATAAAGTACGGTTATGACGTTCGGACACACCATTATGATGTGGTGTTCCAGGTGGCATGAATTTGTGAAACTATTCCACATTGTTTTAATTGAAGACCAAACTCGTAACTCAAATATTTGTCTCCGCGATCAGATCGTAGAAACTTTATTTTTCTTGTTACGATGATTTTTCCACTTTACTCTGAAATTCTTTGAACCTTTCAACTATTTCAGACTTATGTTTCATCAAGTAGATATACCCATATCTGCTCAAATCATCTGTGAAGGTCAGAAAATAACGATACTTGCCACGAGCATCAACACTCATTGGATCGCATACATCAGTATGTATTATTTCCAATAAGTCAGTAGCTTGTTCCATTGTTCCGGAGAACGGAGTTTTAGTCATCTTGCACAAAAGGCACGGTCCGCAAGCATCAAATGATTCATAACCAAGTGATTCCGAAAATCCATCTTTATGGAGTTTCTTCATGTGCTTTACACCGATATGACCAAAACGGCAGTGCCACAAATAAGTTGCACTATCATTATTAGCTTTGCATCTTTTGGCATCAATATTATGAATATGTGCATCACTACGATCGAGAGCCAACAAACTATTTTCGTTGGGTGTATGACCATTGAAGGTTTTATTCATTTAAATAGAACAACAATTATTCTCTGATTTTAAATGAATAACCGTATTGCAATAAACATGATCAAATCATATTCATGCTCAACGCAAACGCCAAATAACATTTATTTAGGTTTAACACTAATCCCGAAAGTATAGGGAGTGTGCGATGATGATCATATCAATCTTGGAACTACTTCCAACACTCATCGTCACTTCCCCTTCAACTAGTCTTTGTTTATTCTGTAACTCCTGTTTCGAGTTACTAATCTTAGCAACCGAACAAGTATCAAATACTCAGGGGCTACTATAAATGCTAGTAAAGCACACATCAATAACCTATATATCAAATATACCATTGTTCACTTTGCCATCCTTCTTATCCACCAAATATTCAGGGCATTTCCGCTTCCAGTGACCATTTCCTTTGCAGTGTAAGCACTCAGTTTCAGGCTTTGGTCCAGCTTTGGTCTTCTTCACGGGAGTGACAACTTGTTTGCCATTCTTCTTGAAGTTTCCCTTTCTTTTCCTTTGCCCTTTTCTTGAAACTAGTGGTCTTGTCAATCATCAACACTTGATGCTCTTTCTTGATTTCTACCTTCATCGATTTCAACATCACGAAGAGCTCGGGAATCGTTTTCGTCATCCCTTGCATACTATAGTTCATCACGAGGTTCTAGTAACTTAGTGATGGTGACTAGAGAATTCTGTCAATCACTATCTTATCTAGAAGATTAACTCCCACTTGATTCAAGCGATTGTAGTACCCAGACAATCTGAGGACATGCTCACTAGTTGAGCGATTCTCCTCCATCGTTTAGCTATAGAACTTGTTGGAGACTTCATATCTCTCAACTCGGGTATTTGCTTGAAATATTAACTTCAATTCCTGGAACATCTCATATGGTCCATGACGTTCAAAACATCTTTGAAGTCCTGATTCTAAGCCGTTAAGCATGGTGCACTAAACTATCAAGTAGACATCATATTGAGCTAGCCAAACGTTCATAACGTCTGCATCTGCTCTTGCAATAGGTTTGTCACCTAGCGGTGCATCAAGGATATAATTCTTCTGTGCAGCAATGAGGATAAACCTCAGATCACGGATCCAATCCGCATCATTGCTACTAACATCTTTCAACACAGTTTTCTCTAGGAACATATCAAAATAAACATATGAAAGCAACAACGCGAGCTATTGATCTATAACATAATTTGCAAAATACTACCAGGACTAAGTTCATGATAAATTTAAGTTCAATTAATCATATTACTTAAGAACTCCCACTTAGACAGACATCTCTCTAGTCATCTAAGTGATCACGTGATCCAAATCAACTAAACCATAACCGATCATCACGTGAGATGGAGTAGTTTTCAATGGTGAACATCACTATGTTGATCATATCTACTATATGATTCACGCTCGACCTTTCGGTCTCCGTGCTCCGAGGCCATATCTGCATATGCTAGGCTCGTCAAGTTTAACCTGAGTATTCCGCGTGTGCAAAACTGGCTTGCACCCGTTGTAGATGGACGTAGAGCTTATCACACCCGATCATCACGTGGTGTCTGGGCACGACGAACTTTGGCAACGGTGCATACTCAGGGAGAACACTTCTTGATAATTAGTGAGAGATCATCTTAAAATGCTACCATCAATCAAAGCAAGATAAGATGCATAAAAGATAAACATCACATGCAATCAATATAAGTGATATGATATGGCCATAATCATCTTGTGCTTGTGATCTCCATCTCCGAAGCACCATCATGATCACCATCGTCACCGGCGCGACACCTTGATCTCCATCGTAGCATCGTTGTCGTTTACGCCATCTATTGCTTCTACGACTATTGCTACCGCTTAGTGATAAAGTAAAGCAATTACAGGGCGTTTGCATTTCATACAATAAAGCGATAACCATATGGCTCCTGCCAGTTGCCGATAACTTCGGTTACAAAACGTGATCATCTCATACAATAAAATATAGCATCACGTCTTGGCCATATCACATCACAACATGCCCTGCAAAAACAAGTTAGACGTCCTCTACTTTGTTGTTGCTAGTTTTACGTGGCTGCTATGGGCTTAAGCAAGAACCAATCTCACCTACGCATCAAAACCACAACGATAGTTTGTCAAGTTGATGCTGTTTTAACCTTCGCAAGGACCGGGCGTAGCCACACTCGGTTCAACTAAAGTTGGAGAAACTGACACCCGCTAGTCACCTGTGTGCAAAGCACGGCGGTAAAACCAGTCTCGCGTAAGCGTACGCGTAATGTCGGTCCGGGCCGCTTCATCCAACAATACCGCCGAACCAAAGTATGACATGCTGGTAAGCAGTATGACTTATATCGCCCACAACTCACTTGTGTTCTACTCGTGCATATAACATCAAACCATAAAACCTAGGCTCGGATGCCACTGTTGGGGAACGTAGTAATTTCAAAAAAATTCCTACGCACACGCAAGATCATGGTGATGCATAGCAACGAGAGGGGAGAGTGTTGTCTACGTACCCTCATAGACCAAAGCGGAAGCGTTGACACAACGTAGAGGAAGTAGTCATACGTCTTCCTGGTCCAACCGATCCAAGCACCGTTACTCCGGCACCTCCGAGTTCTTGACACACGTACAGCTCGATGACGCACCCTGAATTCCGATCCAGCAGAGGTACGGGGAGGAGTTCCGTCAGCACGATGGCATGGTGACGATCTTGATGTTCAACTGTCGCAGGGCTTCGCCTAAGCACCGCTATAATATGACCGAGGTGTAATATCGTGGAGGGGGGCACCGCACACGGCTAAGGAACGATCACGAAGATCAACTTGTGTGTCTATGGGTTGCCCCCTGCCCCCGTATATAAAGGAGTGGAGGAGGGGAGGGCCGGCCCTCTCTATGGCGCGCCCTAGGGGAGTCCTACTCCCACCGGGAGTAGGATTCCCCCTTTCCTAGTCCAACTAGGAGACCTTCCAAGTAGTAAGAGTAGGAGACAAGGAAGGGGAAGAGAGAAGGGAAGGAAGGAGGGGGTGCGGCCCCTCCCCCTAGTCCAATTCGGACTAGGCCATGGGGGGGCGCGGCCTGCCCTAGGCAGCCCCTCTCTCTTTCCCGTATGGCCCAATAAGGCCCAATACTTCTCCCCGGCGAATTCCCGTAACTCTCCGGTACTCCGATAAATACCCGAATCACTCGGAACCTTTCCGAACTCCGAATATAGTCGTCCAATATATCGATCTTTACATCTCGACCATTTAGAGACTCTTCGTCATGTCCCCGATCTCATCCGGGACTCCGAACTCCTTCGGTACATCAAAACTCATAAACTCATAATTAAAACTGTCATCGAAACCTTAAGCGTGCGGACCCTACGGTTCGAGAACAATGTAGACATGACCGAGACACGTCTCCGGTCAATAACCAATAGCGGAACCTGGATGCCCATATTGGTTTCTACATATTCTACGAAGATCTTTATCGGTCAGACCGCATAACAACATACGTTGTTCCCTTTGTCATCGGTATGTTACTTGCCCGAGATTCGATCGTCGGTATCCAATACCTAGTTCAATCTCGTTACCGGCAAGTCTCTTTACTCGTTCTGTAATACATCATCTCGCAACTAACTCATTAGTTATAATGCTTGCAAGGCTTAAGTGATGTGCATTACCGAGAGGGCCCAGAGATACCTCTCCGACATTCGGAGTGACAAATCCTAATCTCGAAATACGCCAACCCAACAAGTACCTTTGGAGACACCTGTAGAGCACCTTTATAATCACCCAGTTACGTTGTGACGTTTGGTAGCACACAAAGTGTTCCTCCGGTAAACGGGAGTTGCATAATCTCATAGTCATAGGAACATGTATAAGTCATGAAGAAAGCAATAGCAACATACTAAACGATCGGGTGCTAAGCTAACGGAATGGGTCATGTCAATCAGATCATTCAACTAATGATGTGATCCCATTAATCAAATAACAACTCTTTGTCCATGGTTAGGAAACATAACCATCTTTGATTAACAAGCTAGTCAAGTAGAGGCATACTAGTGACACTCTGTTTGTCTATATATTCACACATGTATTATGTTTCCGGTTAATACAATTCCAGCATGAATAATAAACATTTATCATGAAATAAGGAAATAAATAATAACTTTATTATTGCCTCTAGGGCATATTTCCTTCATGCCACTGCCCCCATACCCTCCATGACGAGAAACCGCCGCGTCTACGTTTACTTTTGCACAGTTCACCACCGGCGGCTGCCACTACGTCGGCCTGGATGTCCTTGCGGTAGTCGTCTTTGTCTTCGGTGTATGGACTTCTTGTAGCTCTGAAATCAACCTTGTGATAAAGCCGTTAACTATCACTGGTGATTGGAAGATGGCCTCGTGAATCGCCTTGCGCCGCGCGCTCCATATTGCCCACACCGTAACAATTGTCCTCACAAAGTCTTCCTTGTTCATTATTTCATGTATGTGAAACAACCAGTCCTTAGAGCATTCATGAGAACATTCCTCCTGTGCCAGGGTTTCAACTAGGTGTTCTGGAGCCAGCGCCCAGACACTGCTTGACATCGGGCAAGTGAGGAGAGCATGCCTCCATGTGTCTCTTGCCCCACATAGGTTGCAGCTAACTTCTGATGACATGTTGCGGTGGTTCAAGAGCTCGCCAGTTGGCATGGACTGTCTCGCTAGTCTCCACATGAACATTCTGACTTTGGACGGAACTTGTATATGCCAAATGCTGCTCCACTGCTTACTCTCATGCTGGACATGTGATGAACCTTCTGATTCGTTTAACCAAGCTTCCCGATGGATTTTTGTCCTTAGTATCATACGATATGCGCTCCTAATGCTGAACTTTCCATGGTTTTCTTCATGCCAACCCCAAATATCATCAACTCGACGAGTGCATAGAGGAATCTTTAAAATTTCATGGGCATCAAACGGGGTAAAAACAACACTGATCATCTCCTCTTTCCAGGTAGCCGTAGTGGCATCAATAAGATGTTTCACCAGCGTAGGTGGGTTCGGGACGAGGGAGGTGATGAGGCGCTTAAAGCTATCCCTTGGAATCCAGTTGTGATCCCAAATAGACGTTGTTTCTCCATCCCCTATCCGCCTGACTAGACCTTGCAACAAAACATCCCGGCCATCAAGTATAGCTCTCCAAATCTGTGATGGTTGAGATCCCACCTCTGCCTCAAGTAATGAGCAATGTGATGAATCATCGGTTAAGGTTCTCCAAGCCTGACGTGCAAGTAAAGCGAGGTTAAAGATCTCCAGGTCACGAAAACCTAGGCCTCCCATATGTTTTGGCATTGTCATGATGTCCCACGCCACCCAGCTTGGCTTCCTTTTTCCACGCTTGCTTCCCCACCAAAATTGTCTGATAATTGATGTGATGTTGTCACATAGGCCCCATGGTAATCTGAAACAGGACATAGAAAAGACCGGGATGGCTTGTGCTACAGACTTGATCAACACCTCGTTTCCCGCAGCCGATAATAGTTTCTCCTTCCACCCTTTGATCTTTTCCCACTCCCTGTACCTCAAATATTTGAAAGTCCCGTTCTTTGACTGACCCACATCAGTTGGCATCCCCAAATACCGCTCAGATAAAGATTCATTCTGGACCTGTAGCTGATTCTTCACCTCTTCTCTGACAGGGACCGGGCAACCCTTGCTAAAAAATATGGATGATTTGTCATGGTTGACCCTTTGTCCTGACGCTCTACAGTAAGTGTTCAGTAGGTTTGACACTGCAACTGATCCCTCTACGCTGGCCTTGAAAAGCAACATGTTGTCATCTGCAAATAACAAATGATTAATCGATGGCGCCGATGGGGCCACCTTAATACCTGACAAAGATGATGACTAAGAACTGGATTTCAGGAGGCACGATAGGCCCTCTGCTGCAATCAAGAATAAGTAGGGGGAGATTGGGTCTCCCTGCCGAATCCCTCTGGTCGGTTTAAAAGATTCAAGTCTCTCTCCATTCAGCATAACATAAAAAGAAACTGAAGATACCATGGCCATTACAGTATTGATCCACTGCTCTGCAAAACCAAGTTTTGTCATGATCGCTCTCAAATAGCTCCATTCCAATCTATCATAGGCTTTCATCATATCCAACTTCAGAGCACAAAAGTTGTTAGATTTTGATCGTGAACGCTTCATGAAGTGCAAACACTCATAGGCACATATGATATTATCAGTGATTTGCCTCCCTGGCACGAACGCAGACTGTTCCTCAGATATAATATCCGGCAGTATAACTTTGAGTCTGTTTGCAACTACCTTTGAAGCTATCTTGTATAGAACATTGCAAAGACTTATAGGTCTAAATTGAGCCAAAACAGTGGGGTTAGTTACCTTTGGGATGAGAACTAGAACTGTGTCATTGATGCACTCTGGACTCTCTTCTCCTCTGACTATCCTCAGAACAATATTGGTGACCTCTTCACCACATATATCCCAGTGTCGCTGGTAAAAGTGAGCGGGAAATCCATCCGGCCCCGAGGCTTTTGTTGGAAACATCTGAAATAATGTTGTTTTGACCTCATCACTAGTGTATGGAGCACAAAGGGAGGCATTCATCTCTTCTGTTACTTTCCGCGGGACATGCTCCAACACTGCTTCCACCTGGTGGACCCCTTCCGTTGCATACAGTGTTTTATAAAAGGAGTTGACCATCTCCCTTAACTCAGCCGGGTCAAAGACAATCACCCCAAGTGAGTTTTGTAGTGCCTTGACCATATTTTTCTTCCTTCGTATGCTAGCTCTGAGATGGAAGAATTTCGTGTTCCTGCCACCCTCCGACAACCACTGAATCCGTGCGCGCTGGCGCCACATAATTTCTTCCCTATGGTACATCTCAACCAACCGCTCGTTGATTTTGAGTTCAACATGGGATGGTGCAATCCTCAGGGGGTCCCTCGCAGCTCCTCAAGTACTTTCTTCAGCTGTTTTATCTCCTTCCTAACACTTCTAAAGTTGTCTTTGCTCCATGTGACAAGGCCTTGCGAAAGGTTATGTAGTTTCTGCTTTAGTTGTTCGGCCGAAGTGCAAGGTGCTTCGGCTAACCATCCTTCCGCAACAAATTGTTTTAGACCCTCATGTTGCTCCCACATAATTTCATACTTGAAAGTCCTCGCTGTACGTGGTACATCAGCCTCCCCACGTTCCAGGAGCAGAAGTGAGTGGTCGGAAGTGCTCCTAGTAAGATGCGTGATCGAGGCTGAAGGGAACCTTGCCATCCATTCAGCGTTTACCATCGCTCTATCAAGCCTGCAACGTGTGTATGTGCCTCCAATAACCTTCTGTTCGAAAGTCCAGAAATTTCCTTTATACCCCAGATCTAGCAACATGCAAATGTCAGTAGCATCTCTAAAAGCCTGGATTTGAGCGTTGCTACGTTGTCCTACTCCCTCGTGTTCATCTGTACGTAGAACTTCATTGAAATCACCCCAACACAGCCACGGAAGGGTGCTCAAAATACTGATGTTCTTCAACGTGTCCCATGTCCGGGATCGTAAGTGTGTCTGTGCTTCCCCGTAAACGCAGGTCATCCTCCACTTGTCCTGATCATTCTCCTCTACTGAAACATCTAAGTGGTACTCAGAGTAGCCAAGAATCTCAATTTTTATTGAACTGTTCCAAAAAAGACCAATACCACCACTCCTACCATTGCTATCAACGGCATAAGCACTATCATATCCGAGAGTACTAGCTAGAGCTTCTACCCTGTCTCCTTTTATTTGAGTTTCTACAATACATAAAAGGGTAGGGGCAAATTGCCTCGCGAAGTCGCGAAGCTCTTGAACTGTCGCGGCTTTGCCCACGCCACGACAGTTCCAACATATGGCATTCATTGGGCTCGGCGGTGCCCCACGGGGCCCGCCAAACTTTGCTCCAGCTTTCCTTGCATTCCCTTCTTTTCTGTGGTGTTCTTTCCTGACTCTGCGATCAGCTTTGGCCTCTTTGGCTCCTGTTTGGTGCTCGGGCTCTGAGGAGTTACAGCAGCCAGGAGGGCCAATGCATTGCTCGGCTCCGACGTGGCGGCTCCAGTGTTGTTTGTTGCCGGTGACTTCTGGTGGATTACAGCCAACTCCGAGCCTCTCTTCCTGTTCAGCTCTGCTTCCTTCATCTCTAGATCTCTCTCAGTTCCTTCACCCCCCTCGTAGCCCACAACTTCTTGGGAGAAATACTGGTCGTTGCGTCCCCTACCTCCTGATCGGCCTCCCCTCCTTCCTCCTCTTCTTCCTCCTCCTTCTCCAGGCCCGCGGCCAGTCCTCATCGCCCATGTCGCCCTAAGGTCCTTGAAGATCAGTGCAGATGGAGGGTGTATCCCACTCCCATGTTCCTTGTACAGATGGCCTAGCATCCCACACACGGCACACCAATCGGGTAACTTCTCATACCTCACCCTATAGATTTGTCTCTTCCCATCTCGGATCATTGAAACCGCGTTCTTCAGGGGTTTCGTGACATTTATTCTCACCCAAACTCGATGGAAGTTCCCCTTAAAATCTTGCGATTGCTGCTCCGTGAACAAAACTGCTCCAATCTTTGCGCCTAGGGATGGTACCAAGTGGGTGTAGAGTTGTGGAACGTCATGGATTTGAGCCCATATCTCAATTGTGTCAAGACTGATTGTGGACGGCTTCTGAATTCCATCATACGGCTTAATGATCACTGCATCCCCTCTAAAGTGCCACGGTCCATCCTGAGTGATCCTCTCCCAATCCCCCAAGCATGAGAATTGGATAGTGTACAAATTGTCCTCCAGCGGCTTGAAATTTCCCGGTTGCGCGAGATCCCATGCCGATCGCATGTTGCGGAAGAACCAATATTGACTATAGGTTTTCTCCGAGTGAACCCTAGCAATAGCCAGCCAGCGAGCCGCCTCCTTGGGGGCCTGTTCCTCGTCAAAAATGACATCATCCAGGTCTTCCTCCTTCAAACCTAGCTCCTCCATCATCTTCCTCACATCCTCTGACTCCGATGAGCCAACCTCCATTGACATCTTGGCTGCGCTCGAAGCCATCTTCAGAACCCTAACCCGATCGAGATGTATCTGTCGGGCCTTGCTGCAGTGACCCAAAGCCCTTGGTCCCTCCGCCGCAACGATGATCAGGAGGTGCGCCCCCGATCGATCGCAACAGGTGGCGGTGGTTGGCCGAGGTAGGGAACCAGTAGTCTCGGCGGCGGCGAGTCGCCCCGGGAGGAACAAAACCCTAACGAGAGGGAACACACACCATTCTTGTAGGACGACGAAAAATGTCCTAGCAGGGCCAGGCGAGCTCTACAACATTAGCACAGTTGCAGTGGTGGTCGATGACTCGCGACCTGACCTAGGTTGGGATAATGAATTTTTCGAATCTTGTTGGGAGATGCTTCGCTCCGAGCCCGACTCGGACGGAATGGGGGACCCAGGCCCTTCAATGCCTCCCTCCGGATCCACTAACTCGAAAGAGCTATTCAAAGCTTTTCTGGCTGACTGTGAGGACGCCTCTGCATCCCGCGAGCAGACCGCTCCCCCGGAAGCTGTGGTCAGTCAAGAGCGGTCTGCTCCCCCAGAAGCTGTGGTCAGTCAAGAGCGGCATCCGAATCCCGCTCCAATGCCTGGAGTGGCAGCGGAAGCAGAAAAGTCTTTTAAAAAGATCAGCCGATGGCCGCGTACTACGCCCCATAAAATTTTGTCGGTCTGCTCTCGTCGCATTTTGTTTTGGCATTGGCAATGAATTTCCCAGGATAGTGTTCCTGTGAATTCTATGATTTCCCGTATTTCGCAAGATGTGCCCAGGTGCACATTTCATAATTTATTTCCGTTTGACATGAATTGAGGAAATCAGGGAAAACATAAAATGGATTCATCACTAAGGTGCCATCACGACCATCACAAAATTAGAGGAAAGAAAGCTATTTTAAGCGCCAAACAATATTGGAATTTGTGTCCATCTTTGAATTGAGAAATAAATGTGACAATTGTGACACACGATGGAACAAGGGAGGCGGTGCATAAAACCAAGCAGGTTTTCCGCTCCCCCCCCTACACCGGTGCTGGACTAGGGTCTTCTTCCTGGAGGAAGGAAAGCAAAGCGCTGCATGTCATTCAGTCATTGTCACTTGCTGCGGCTCCCGTTGCACTGGTGAACGAAACCGTTGCCGTTGGCGCTGCCGTTCGTGTGGATCCCATTACTGCTGCTGCTGCTGCCTGCGTCCCTTCGCTTCACGGTGGCTTTCTTTAGCCCCCATATGCGAATGGTATGATCATCGCTCGCAGATGCAAGCATATGTGGATTTGTAGGGTTCCAGCTTACGCAGTTGACCGCACCCGAGTGGCCAGACAGGGTCTCGATAACATCTCCACTAGCTCTGTGCCATATATAGACCTGACAAATTAAGAAAATTGCAAGACACGGAGTTGTCAAACTGAACCAATGACACTGAAAATGTCACAAATGTTGTATATACTGTTATGCTTTATTAGATATACAGTAGAAGGCAGCTTTTCCAGTTCAGTCACTAGGTTCTCCAGTAACATTGGCTTGCAAGATAGCAAATATAACTTAAAAGTTTCTCAGATCTACTCCCTCCGTTCCTGTTTAGAGATTTCAATACGAACTACTTCCCCCGTTCCTAAATATTTGTCTTTCTAGAGATTTCAACAAGTGACTACATACAAAGCAAAATGAGTGAATCTACACTCTAAAATATGTCTATATACATCCGTATGTCATAGTCCATTTGAAATCTCTGAAAAGACAAATATTTAGGAACGGAGGGAGTACATACCGATGTATATAGACCTACTTTAGAGTGTAGATCCACTCATTTTGCTCCATGTGCAGTCCATATTGGAATCTCTAAAAAGACTTATATTTAGGAACGGAGGGAGTAGCATTTATCTGGAACCTACTCCCTCGGTCCCATAATGTAAGTGTCATAATAACACTCACATATTGGTTGTAATAACATCTTATATTATGGGATGGAGTAATAAATAATAGAAATGATGCGGACAACATAATTTATTGATTTATTTGCATCCACAGTCAATATATCATACCTTTGCGTCTTCGCTTCCACTGGCAATAAAGGCCTGCTCAGATCCACCGAAACATGACCTTATCACAAACCGGCTGCGCTTATGGCCAGTGTACTGTTTAACTTGAATCGGATCATTCCTTATGTTCCACAAATGAATCTGCTCATTTATAAGATTTACAAGCAAGAAATCACCATCTTCCGAAAGAGAAAATGAAGTGACTGTATGCTCCTCTTCAATCAGCCTCTCCTGTTTTGTGTCCCTATTGAATAACAGAATTGCGGAATCTCTACTGGTGCTTATTATAAGTTTGCCATCTTTTGAGACAGCAAAATCAGATGTTTTCGTTGACCTCTGCCCTTCCCAGCAATCTGCTTGTTTTCCATCTAAATCCCACAAGCAAAGGCTTTGATCATTTAAACCAGACAATATTTGCTTTCCATCTGGAAACCAACCACATGACAACAGACCAACGCCAGATTTTTCATAAACATGTATACATTCGCCAGATTCAACATCCCAGCGCCGGATGACTTCTTCCATTCCACATGTGAGAAGCTGGCAATCATCAGGGCTCCATGCAACCATCATCACTGGTTTCTCATGACCAGTCAATGTATGCTTCAGCAATAGTTCTCCATCTTCATCAACCTAGGATAACGAATACTCACATTACTGCAAGCAAGGAGAAGACTGTTTTGTGCTGCATCAACTATCGAGGTGATCGTGAAAATGTAACCTTCACCATCATTATCAGTAAACACACATACGCGTGGAATGCAGCTAGCTTCCTGGAACAATGCGGAAGAGGAAAACAGAAAATCGGGTTCATGTTCATCTGGGTCTCGAATGGGTTCAAGTGTTGAAGGAAATAATGGAAATTTTATGCAGATAAGTTTTGACATTTTAAAATAAGGAGCAACAATAAGTGTGTGACCACCAAAAAAAATCAGAACACCTTTCAGATAAGCTAACCATTCCACACATGCATAGAGACCAAAGCTCTAGGGTTGTGGAGTTGTTCATTGAAGTGAAACCAGAAGAAATACACTTCCATGTTCAACGGTGACAGGCCAAGAGAAAAGTGTCTGGTCACACTATCATGTAGTAAAACTAACAAACATATTAATCAAATCTATTTGGTGCTGAAGCCAAACATTGTACAAATAGGCTCCGATGAAACTAATCATGTAAAAAAGGCAATCCTGTATCTTTCACTTTCATTTGCACAAATAACAAAATATTCTGGACAACAATTTTCCAGACAGAACAAATAGCAGGTGAACAGCCAAGCATGAATGAGAGTGCGATTTCCAGTTTTCACATGGGGTGCAAAACTGGAAAGTAAGGGGCAAGTGACTGCACTGTTAACACCAATTAAGAATGTCAAAAGTCAGAAGCATAGATACCTTCCATATGACTGCAGTTTTATCATTTGATGCCGATGCTAAATACTTCCCATTGTTCGAAAATTGGAGAAACCATACTTCGTCATGGTGTGCACACAAAACCTGCAATGATTTTACTTTCTGCTTTAGTAGTACAAGTGGTAAGATATGCATGCAGTGTGTCATCATGCAACACAAAACATAACAGGCATTTACTGTTTTACACTAGGAATGAAAGGCACATCAGGACCCTCAGCTGATAGGATGTTTCCCTGAATAGAAAAATTGCACTCAGCTAACATCTATCTTTCTCGGCCAGTTGTCCATACAGAAACAGCAAGTCCAATACTTCCTCATGCAAATCTCAATTTGTCTGTACGCTTTGGAACCTAAACATATATTGTAAAAATATTCGAATAGCAAGACCGAGGGGGGGGGGGGGGGGGGGGGGGATGGCACTATAGAGATGCTCAAGAGTTGAGAGGCTTATATGTTATGCATATATTGTAAGTAAAGTGGACTTTTGCTTCTTCGGTTAAGATGACTATGTTTTACACTTCAACTATCCAACAACAGCAAAACCAAAGTATACAAGTGGTCAAACATACGCGCTCGCAGCTGCATGCACATACAATCCAAAGAGAAAGGGAAGATAATAGAAAATAATTTCTAATGAGACATCAAATAAAAGCAATGACACATACTCTACTATCTACTCCCTCCGTTCCTAAATATTTGTCTTTCTAGAGATTTCAACAAGTGACTACATACAGAGCAAAATAAGTGAAACTATACTCTAAAATATGTCTACATGCATCCATATGTGGTAGTCCATTTGAAATCTCTAAAAGACAAATATTTAGGAATGGAGGGAGTATATATCTACTACTTCCTCCGTCTCGGTTTATAACCGAGACGGAGGGAGTACTACTTATAAAAGCACGAGTTTGGTGAATCCAAATGATCTGAGCCATCCATCACATATCAATAATTTGGAAACATATTAGTTGCATTACACACAATTAATATTACTGCCAGACTGGACATGCGTGCACGCACACAATTACTAGTAGGCAGTAAAGGAAAGAGCAGACACTACTGCTTCTATTGGTGCGTGACCAGTCCAGTATACCGACAAGTGTGCAACCTTGATTTAGAATACTCTATCTATGCAAATAACCATAGATAAAAAAAGGCGTGCCTAAGCGAGCGCTTAAGCTCGCCTAGGCTCTAGGCGTTGGCAAAACGCATTGCGCATAACTACGCTTAATCTGTGCATAACTGTGCATAAGCATGCGCTTTGGTCAGTAAAGCGCAAGGCGGTGGCAAAACGCACAATTAACGCCCAGCGCTTTTTTGAACTATGCAAATAACATGTAATAAATGCAACTATGGAAGCACTGAAATAGGGCACCAGCATGAGTTCTGACCTGCAGCGCTTGAGATGGTATCTGATCTCTCCCACAGTGATGATCGATATAGAGTGACGGGCCATCAACAGAATTATGGAGATAACAAGCTTCACGTTGTACAGTAAGTGCCTGTTCAACTAAATTCTCTAACCTCCTCTCAGGTACCATAATGGTAGGGGGGAGCACCTTTTGCAGTTCCTCTAGGAGCTTAAACCGTGAGTTAGAAGATTCAATTCCAGGCTTTGAAAAACCAACCAAGACATTTTGCGGAGAAGAAATTAAGCAACTTGCCATTTCGTGAACTCTTTTTCTGTTAATGCCAAGGGGGGAGAGTTCACTTTGCAGCGTCTTCATAGCACCCATGACATTGCCATTTCTCAGAAGTTCAAAAAATTTCTGCTCCAATAATAAAAATACTGCAGACTTCACAATGTTTTCGTCCAGAAGATCAAGTGTGTTCAAGGTAACTACTGCACTGTCCCAATTCCCATCAAGCACCTGCTTTCTGAAAACATTCACTGGTGGGGAATGCAGTTTTATACCTGATTCTTCCTCAAGAACAGCTCCAGTTTTTTCATATCCTAGAGTATACAGAGATTTTGTGATTATCCTCACAAATTCATCCCTCTTAATTAAACCTTTAGAGCCAACCATAACTTCTTTCCCTTGGGAAGTCAAAGGTCTAGCCATTGTACCTCCCAAAGGATTAGTGGGTTTCGAATAACAGGGGATGTCTGACAAAGTTGCTGATTCTACTGAGGATGCTCTTGCCCGTTTTGATGGCGGTTCATCATCTTCAAAACCTCCCATGAAATGCCAAAGTCAGCCCATATATTCTTTACTTCTGTAGAGAATAATGTTACACAAGCAACGAGAAATTGCCACCACAGAAATCTGTAGGTTACTGCAGTCTGCAAATAAATAACGTATTACAGCCATGAATTATCAAATGCAACCAATAACAAATAGTCCATCTCTATCACTTACATCTAATAATGCATACCAACCAGGCAAATTCAAGAAATAAAATGACGCACGTAATGTAAGAAACTACAGCAAGACACAATGTACCATCTGATCTAACAAGAGATGGTACATCACACATCGAAACAATCTACCAGTCCATATGACACATGTATGAGAAAACATGAATCACAATTCACGGCCGAAGCTCAGAGACATAAGGCGCAGGTATTAGTGCTCCCAATTATTTTGTAAGTTGCGGGTCAAACATTATGCACACTCCAGAAAAATACCCACAAAAAAGATCATTATGGGGGTCTGAACCACATAGCATTTGACTGTTATTAATCATCACATAATCCTAAAAAGAAACCATTTGTTTGCGACCAGTCAAAGGGAACCACGAATATGCGAGGTACAACTAGCAAGCTTATGTTTAGTAATCCTCATTTTAAAAACTAATAGGACTAGTCATATTTCAAGCCTGTACTATCTGATCTCTTACCTGCCACCATATACAAGAAACAACACAAAGTCAGGATGATAGTTGGACCAGCATACCCGAAGACAAAGTCACGACATCAAAGCTTCTCGCAAGCTACCACTGATTCAGAAACAATTGCTCCATAATTAAAATAGTACCATCACGATACATTGGACCAACTGATAACTAGTAAACCACAAAATATCTCACTCCAAGATGAGACTCTTGTTTTAGAGAACGTAGCCCAAGGCTCTGGCAGCAGAGGTTCTTTTTTGCCATGAGTTAGCATCAGAATTGGTAGTCAGTTGCTAAAATATGATAAATGACCGCTCCACGCTCAAACCCTACCCTATGGCAATCCTTCACCAGAACTTAATTAATTCATATCAGTCCACTAGCACTGAGAAGTTGCAAATAGCCTCCATTGCGAACCAAAAACAAGATATACATGAAATACTCACATAAATTGCTAGCAAGCAACAACAGACATACTAGACGGATGACCCCTGCAAATACCACGATCCAATTGTTCATCAACCCTTGTAACTACGCTGCCTAATAAATCACCACCAACCATAAATCGCAGGGGCCTAGCCAACCCTGCGCCCTTCGTGATTTCACTAAGCAACGAAGGATGAAGAAACTAAGCAAGCAGCGCTGCGACGGGGGACCGATCATGTACAGAACTCCATTGGCGGACGAGTTCATCGTACGGTCGTACATACGCGCGCCGCCGCAGGAATCCCCCCTCCCGAATCCACAACCCCCACGTCAGAAATCAAGAGGCGAAGCAGAGAGTGGGGAAGGGCCCTGACCTGCAATCCGGTGCCTGATCCCCGCGTGACTGCACGTGCGCGACGCGGAGCAGACCGCCACTGCACGTCACCTCGCCGCTCCCTCGCACGGCCGACGCTGAGCGGGGACTCTGCACGCCGTCGCAATCGGGCCGCAGTCTCCGCGAATCAAGCTGCCGCCGCACCGAATCGAGCCGCCGCCGCCGCCGCACCGAATCAGGCCAGGCGCCGGTGGGAACAGCGAATCGAACCTGATGATGGCGCTACCGGAGGCCGTCGGCGCGACGCTGCGTGGGGTGACGAGGCCGCCGGTCACCGCGGGGATCTTCACCGCTGGGGACGCAAATCCGCCGCTCGCTGCCTCGTCTTGTTCGTTTGGCAATGCCGCTGGCTTCTTCGGTGCTCCTGGAATAATATGATGACGAAAACAAAATACTAGAAAAGACGTGTGTAGGACGGTATGGTAGATACCATGTGATTTTACCCTGCCAGTAAAAGGGAGGGATACGTGATGTTTACCCACTGAATTGAAGACGTAATTCTAGGTTTCCGCTTCCCTCTCTCCTAGAAGGAAATAAATATTTTTACGCTTTCCTTTTTACATAGATTGGCCTGCGTTCTACGTCTTCTCCAAAGGCCATCTGCGCCTTGGAACATCTCCGGCGGCTTCACATGGAGAGTTTATTTTACGTGTCAACTACACCGATCTTGGTTAGCGCATCTTCAGCAAACCGCAAATTTTCTCCCCATATTCCTCCTCGGATCGGATCGGGTATCAGTCCGTGGACACGGATGCGAGAAGACACTATCCAACACTATTCTGTATATGTACGTCCGTAAATTCAAATTCAAATGTGTTTCGATCCACACAACACGTCGGATCACACCAGCGCCGAGTCGCATGCCCGATCAGAACGAAAAAAGGCAAGTATACTTAATTTGTACATACCCGAATCCGAAAAAACATCAGTCCTACAGTCCGTACATTCTGCCATGTCGGGCCGGCAATCTCAGCCGTCTACTCCCCTGATCAAGCTGGTGTCGTTGTCGCCGCGTAGGCAGCCTCCGCCATGTCCTCATAGTCCACCGCCGCCAACTCATCTTTCTGCCGCTGCAATATCTGGTAGCTGACAGATTGCACTATCATTCTTGCGTCGGCATACAAATAGTCGACATTCAAGGTCAACATCTTCACCCGTAATACCTGGACACAACCTCTTGGCTGGTGTACCATCGATGGTTGAGGGACTTCCATTCACGGTTGCGGATGACCGCGTCGGAGTAGGGCGCAAAATGATTATGTTCATGGAACCATATGTGAATTTTTAGGACAGTAAAACTGAGCCTAAACCGAGCTCTCTCACGCCTCCAGCGATTTCGGCCATTAGATTCGCGTTTACATCATTTGTGGCCGTCAGATCAACACCATTAGCTTCATGGCCCAACCGTCTTAGCGTTCTGGCCAGCTGTCCTAAGGGGCTGCTGCTCTGGAGGAAAAAACTGATGCCTCTGGTTAATTGGGCCGCTTGAGAAGGCCCATTTAATCGGGAGGTCTGATTCTGATATATCGCTGGCTCCCTGCTGCTTTCCCTTGCCCGTAAAAAGTATGGATCGAGAACTCGGGATCGAGAGAGGATGCGGCCGTGTGAGGCGACCTTCGCCTGCCCGAGCGGTTATGGTGAATCGGTGAGTTCAGCGGGGTGGAAACCATGGTGATGCGACCGACCGGTACCCTCGTCGGGCTACGCCACGAAGAGGTGGCGCGGACATTGAATCGTCTACTGACGATTCGAGTCCCTTCACCTGCGATTCCGGAACTAAATCGGACATGAATGTTAATAGGTGTGCGTCGGTCGCAGTCTCCCGATATTTGCAAGTCAGTTACGGTGCTCTCCTTTACTGTACGCATCTCCATATAATATGTATCGCTGCTCCTTCTGATTCCCCTCCCTACCTAGCAGAATCTTCTTGGACAACCATGATCGATGCTTACGGTCCTCGATCGTCTTCCACTCTTACCCCTTCTCCCCGTCGGACCTCCTTACCTCCCCTCTTCCCCCAAATTCTGCACCCCCAATTATGTTTTGTTGATCTTGTTCTTTACATGTCCAAACTAATGCAGGTTCTGTAGCTCTGTCCATTGGAGCTTGCTTGCGACGGGTTTGCTGAATCGCAAGGTGAAGCACTGCTTACAACTTCGACGACTTTGTGCTGAATAATATGTTTGAACGACTACATCTTCTAATTGCTCAAGTGCCAATGCTCTGGGCATGTATTGTTTCACAAAAGCACAAATCTGCTATGAGCGGATCTACCTTCTGCTAATATTGCTCCTAACACTCTGGCCCTTTATTCAGTTTGGGGTCTGAAGTCCTTGTTGCCATCTTCATTTTTGTCACAGGAGGATGCGAACGATTTGTTACGATTTGTTACAATTTGTAACCTTCTCACATGGAAGAGCTACTCGCTACCATTTGTAACCTTCTTTTTTGGTTGATTACTGTGCTATAAGGCTGTTGTATTCCTGTTCAGGCTGTTACTGCAGAATTTTCTACTACCTATGATGTAAGACTGAATGGCCGTTTTTAATAAGTTTTCTCAAAGTTGAATCTATTCCCTCGGATGAAGCACCTTGATGTGCCCGCTACGGGTGGTAGAATGTATTGTCTCTTTATGTATAAACCTTCACGATATAAGAGGATATCACACATATTGTGATGAACAGAAAGACAATGCCCTGGTTTTTCTATTTCATGATTATTGTTTGCCTTCCCTAGGTATAAAATATTTGCTTCTTCAGGCTAGAGCTAAATTTAAATAAGCTCATCTTGGCAATTGCCTACCTTATTGTCAAACTTTGTCCAAATTTAAATGTTCCCTTGAGTTATTAAAAGGCTTGCATTGACTCCTCCAAAAAAATGTTTTTAGCAGAAAAGTAAGTTTTTTTCTTCTTTCCCATAGACAATCCATATGGTTTGTCTGCCCTTGACTTAATTCGGCTGCTGTCATAGTATTTCATGGACAATTCAGTTTTTGAATGTGATGGATGCTACTAATATTCCACTACAAGAATTCGTCAAGAACTAGATGTTCCCTATTAAAGTGTTAAATTTGGTGCATGAGCAGAATGTGGTACCCTCTCAAGAGGATATTATGTGATAATTTTTTGTTCCATTTTGACAAATAAATGTAAGAAAAAAATATGATAGTTCAAATATTTCAAGTGTATCTATAATCCAACTTCTTTAAAACATTTTTTGTTTCCTAAAGATGGCTCGTTGCCACAATGCGCGGTTCCTAAGTCAGTGCATGTAAATATAAGTTTTCTCCCATATTACCACATTTCTTCCCTACAAACCAATTAAAATTCATCCCTTCAAATGCGATGAACACATATGCCAATTTATGTAAACTTAACTTAATTATTTTGTGTTTGTACATATTTACAAAAAACCAATGTTGAGGATATCGCTTATCGTTATCGTTTCGGTCAGCTAGAGATTAGAGATTAATCGGAAATCGATCGATTAATCGATTTTATCGGTCGACTATTAATCGGATATTTTTTGCAAATATCAGGTTCCCAACACTAAAATACGCTATATTCAACACCAAAACAAAATTTGACAGAAGTGTTACCTTGATTTCTAGCGTTTGAATCCTCGTATAATGGCAAACAAAATAGGACAATAGTACATATTTCGTAGCAATGTCCACAAAACATAAATAAACATAGTTTTTGCAAACATCGTGCTATGAATAGGTCTAATTTATCGGTAGATTCCCGATAAATCGCTTGTCAGAATGATAAATCGGTCCAAAAGATAAACGGCAAAGATAAGACATAATCTTATCGGTCACCTCCCGATTAGCGATAAATCGGAAGATTAATCGGTGAATTGAAAATTAGATGGGCGCAGCAACGCGCGCCATCATGGTCTAATGTTTCTCTAAAATGTTATGCCCTTCTGCTCCATGTCATGAAGAGGATCAATGCTGGTGGTCAATTGGGCGGAGGGTGGCAGGGAATGGAAGAAGAAAGTGGGGGATTTTAGCGCTGAAACCGTGCGAGATGCTACAAAAGCGCGGGCTCCGACTTCCTTTTGGGTGGGCCAGGGGACGGAGAGCGATGTTTCGCAGGTCCGAACTCCTGCAAAGCCCCTCACGTTTGTCTCTGGTTTGCGGGAGAAAACGCGTCCGAACCGCGCTGCGGATCAATACAGGACCGCGTTGGATGGCTTCCGTGGTCCGGACGGTTGCGGAAGATTTGAGGGTCACGTTGGAGGTGCCCTTAAACTCATAAAATAGACTTATTAAAATTACATATATTTCTAAAAGGTATTATATTCGTTTGCAGACAGAGTATATTCATTTATATATCCATTTACGCTCAATGGCTGTAACACCACTAGATGGATTAGCTATTGGTTTTCATGCATATATTTGAAGGAAATATGCCCTAGGGGCAATAATAAGTTGTTATTTTATATTTTCTTATTCATGATAAAGGTTTATTATTCATGCTAGAATTGTATTGCTCGAAAACTTAAATACATGTGTGAATACATAAACAAATACCGTGTCCCTAGTAAGCCTCTACTAGACTAGCTCGTTGATCAAAGATGGTTAAGGTTTCCTAACCATAGACACGTGTTTTCATTTGATAACGGGATCACATCATTAGGAGAATGATGTGATGGAAAAGACCCATCCGTTAGCTTAACATAATGATCGTTCAATTTATTGCTATTGCTTTCTTCATGTCAAATACATATTCCTTCGCCTATGAGATTATGCAACTCCCGGAACCGGAGGAATACCTTGTGTGCTATCAAATGTCACAAAGTAACTGGGTGATCATAAAGATGATCTTCTCCGAAGGTGTTTGCTGAGTTGGCACAAATCGAGATTATGATTTGTCACTCCAAGTATCAGAGAGGTATCTCTAGGCCCTCGCGGTAATACACATTATAAGCTTGCAAGCAAATGACTAAGAAGTTAGTCACAAGGTGATGTATTACGGAACGAGTAAAGAGACTTGCCGGTAACGAGATTGAACTAGGTATGAAGATACCAATGATCGAATCTCGGGTAAGTAACATACCGATGGACAAAGGGAATTACGTATGTTGTCATAACGGTTCGACCGATAAAGATCTTTATAGAATATGTAGGAGCCAATATGGGAATCCAGGTTTTGCTATTGGTTATTGACCAGAGAGGTGTCTCGGTCATGTCTACATAGTTCTTGAACCCGTAGGGTCCGCGCGCTTACCGTTTGTTGACGATATAGTGTTATATGAGTTATATGTTTTGGTGACCCAATGTTGTTCGGAGTCCCGGATGAGATCACGGACATGACGAGGAGTCTCGAAATGGTTGATAGGTAAAGATTGATACATATGACGATGATATTTGGACACTGAAAGTGTTTCGGGATGTATCGGGTCACCGAAAGGGGTTCGGGCACCCTCCCCGGCAAGTTATGGGCCTTATGGGCCAAAGGAGGGGACAGACCGGCCCACAAGGGGGCTGGTGCGCCTCCTCCCTTGTTTGGCCATCCCTAGAGAAGGAAAAGGGGGAGGGATAGCCCCTCCTGCCTTTCCCTCTCATGGGAGAAAGGAAAGGGGGCGCCACCCTCCCCTGCCTTTCCCCGCACTCCAAATAAGAAAAGGGGGGCGCGGCTTGGGAGGGACCCCAAGTAGGATTCCTCTTACTTGGGCGCCTCCTTTGGCTGCTCCTCCCTGTTGGGGAACGTAGCATGCAATTTCAAAAAAATTCCTACGATCATGCAAGATCTATATAAGAGATGCATAGCAACGAGAGGGGGAGAGTGTGTCCACGTACCCTCGTAGACCGAAAGCGGAAGCGTTAGTTTAACGTGGTTGATGTAGTCGAATGTCTTCACGATCCAACCGATCCAAGTACCAAACATACGGCACCTCTGTGTTCAGCACACGTTCAGCTCGATGACGTCCCTCGAACTCTTGATCCAGTAGAGGGTCGAGGGAGAGTTCCGTCAGCACAACGGCTTGATGACGGTGATGGTGATGTGATCCGCGCAGGGCTTCTCCTAAGCACTACGACGCTATGATCGGAGGAGTAAACTGTGGAGGGGGGCACCGCACACGGCTAAGAAACAACTGTTGCGTCTTTGGGGTGCCCTTTTCCCCCATATATAAAGGAGGGGGGAGGAGGCCGGCCACCAGGGGGCGCACCATGGAGGGGGAGTCCTACTAGGACTCCAAACCTAGTAGGATTAGCCCCCCACACACTTTTTCTTTTTTTCTGGAGTAGCAAAGCGGGAAAGAGAGAGGGAGTAGGAGAGGGAAATGGGAGGGGGCACCGCCCCCGCCCCTTGTCCAATTCGGATTGGCAAGGGGGGGCACCTCCTATGGCCGGTCCTCTCTTCTCCACTAAGGCCCATGTGGCCCATCAACTTTCCCGGGGGGGGGGGGTCGGTAACCTCCCAGTACTCTGAAACTTATCTGAAACTTCCCAAAAACATTCCGGTGTCCGAATGTAACCTTCCAATATATCAATCTTTACTTCTTGAACATTTCGAGACTCCTCGTCATGTCCATGATCTCATCTGGGACTCCGAACAAACTTCAGTCACCAAAACACATAACTCATAATACAAATCGTCATCGAACATTAAGTGTGCGGACCCTACGGGTTCGAGAACTATGTAGACATGACCGAGACATATCTTCGGTTAATAACGAATAGCGGAACCTGGATGCTCATATGGTTCCTACATATTCTACGAAGATCTTTATCGGTCAAACCGCATAACAACAATACGTTATTCCCTTTGTCATCGGTATGTTACTTGTCCGAGATTCAATCGTAGGTATCATCATACCTAGTTCAATCTCGTTGTTAGCAAGTCTCTTTACTTGTTCCGTAATGCACCATCCCGTAACTAACTCATTAACCACATTCCTTGCAAGGCTTATAGTGATGAGCTTCACCGAGAGGGCCCATAGATACCTCTCTGATACACGGAGTGAAAAATCCTAATCTCAATCTATGCCAACCGAACAAACACCTTCGGAGACACCTGTAGAGCATCTTTATAATCACCCAGTTACATTGTGACGTTTGATAGCACACAAGGTGTTCCTGCGGTATTCGGGAATTGCATAATCTCATAGTCAGAGGAATATGTATAAGTCATGAAGAAAGCAATAGCATTAAAACTTAACGATCATTATGCTAAGCTAACGGATGGGTCTTGTCCATCACATCATTCTCCTAATGATGTGATCTCGTTCATCAAATGACAACACATGTCCATGGCTAGGAAAGTTTGAAGGAAATATGCCCTAGAGGCAATAATAAAGTTATTATTTATTTCCTTAATTCATGATAAATGTTTATTATTCATGCTAGAATTGTATTAACCAGAAACTTAGTACATGTGTGAATACATAGACAAAACTTATAGTCCCTAGTATGCCTCTACTTGACTAGCTCATTAATCAAAGATGGTTATGTTTCCTAACCATAGACGTGTGTTGTCATTTGATGAACGGGATCAAATCATTAGGAGAATGATGTGATGGACATGACCCATCCGTTAGCTTAGCATTATGATCGTGTCAGTTTCATTGCTACTGTTTTCTTCATGACTTATACAAGTTCCTCATACTATGAGATTATGCAACTTCCAAATACCGGAGGAACACTTTGTGTGCTACAAAATGTCACAATGTAAAAGGGTGATTATAAAGGTGCTCTACAGGTGTCTCCGAAGGTGTTTGTTGGGTTGGCATATATCGAGATTAAGATTTGTCACTTTGTGTTTCGAAGAGGTATCTCTGGGCCCTCTCGGTAATACTCATCACTATAAGCCTTGCAAGCATTGTAAATAATGAGTTGGTTGCGGGATGAAGTATTACGGAATGAGTAAAATACTTGCCGGTAACGAGATTGAACTAGGTATAATGATACCGACGATCGGATCTCGGGCAAGTAACATACCGATGACAAAGGGAACAACGTATGTTGTTATGCGGTTTGACTGATAAAGATCTTCGTAGAATATGTAGGAACCAATATGAGCATCCAGGTTCTGCTATTGGTTATTGACTGGAGACGTGTCTCGGTCATGTCTACATAGTTCTCGAACCCGCAGGATCCGCACGCTTAACATTCGATGACGATTGATATTATGAGTTTATGTGATATGATGTACCGAAGTTTGCTCGGAGTCCCGGATGAGATCACGGACGTGACGAGGAGTTTTGAAATGGTCAAGACATAAAGATTCATATATTGGAAGGTTGCATTTGGACATCAGAATAGTTCCGAGTGGTTCGGGCATTTTTCTGGAGTATCGGGAGGTTACCGGAACCCCCCGGGAGAAATTATGGGCCTTATGGGCCATAAGAGGGAAGCACACCAGCCCACAAGGGGTTGGTGCTCCCTCCTTTGGGCAGGAGACCGGATTGGACTTGGGAAGAGGGCACCACCCCCCTTTCTCTCTCCTACTCCCTCTCCTTCCCCTTTTCCCCCTCCGGTAGAAGGAAAAAAGGGTGGGGCCAAATCCTACTAGGACTGGAGTCCTTGTAGGACTCCCCTCTCGCTAGTGTGCCCCTTGTTGGCCGGCCTCCTCTTCCCCTCCTTTATATACGGGGGCAGGGGGCACCCCAAAGGCACAACAGACAATCTCTTTGCCGTGTGCGGTGCCCCCTCCACAGTTTTACACCTCGGTCACATCGTCGTAGTGCTTAGGCAAAGCCTGCGTCGGTAACTTCATCATCACCGTCACCATGCCGTCGTGCTGACGGAACTCTCCCTCGGCCTCAGCTGGATCTAGAGTTCGAGGGACGTCACCGAGCTGAACGTGTGCAGATCGCGGAGGTGTCGTGCGTTCGGTACTTGATCGGTCGGATCATGAAGACGTACGACTACATCAACCGCGTTGTCATAACGCTTCCGCTTTCGGTCTACGAGGGTACGTGAACACACTCTCCCCTCTCGTTGCTATGCATCACCTAAATAGATCTTGCGTGATCGTAGGATTTTTTTTTGAAATTACAGTGTCCCCCAACAGTGGTATCAGAGCCAGGTCTATGCGTAGATGTTATATGCATGAGTAGAACACAAAGAGTTGTGGGCGATAATAGTCATACTGCTTACCAGCATGTCATACTTTGATTCGGTGGTACTGTTGGATGAAGCGGCTCAGACCAACATTACGCATACGCTTACGCGAGACTAGTCCTACCGACGTGCTTCGCACATAGGTGGCTAGTGAGTGTTTGTTTCTCCAACTTTAGTTGAATTGAGTGTGGCTACGCCCGGTCCTTGTTGAATGTTAAAACAACACACTTGATGAAAAATCGTTATGGTTTTGATGCGTAGGTAAGAACGGTTCTTGCTAGAAGCCCGTAGCAGCCACATAAAACTTGCAACAACAAAGTAGAGGACGTCTAACTTGTTTTGGCAGGGCTTGTTGTGATGTGATATGGTCAAGCATGATGTGATATAAATTGTTGTATGAGATGATCATGTTTTGTAACAAAGTTATCAGCAACTGGCAGGAGCCATATGGTTGTCGCTTTATTGTATGCAATGCAATCGCCATGTAATTGTTTTACTTTATCACTAAGCGGTAGCGATAGTTGTAGTAACAATAGGTGACGAGATGACAACGATGCTACAATGGAGATCAAGGTGTCACGCTGGTGACGTTGGAGATCATGACGATGCTACGATGATGGAGATCATGAGCACAAGATGATGCTGGCCATATCATGACACATATTTTTATTGCATGTGATGTTTATCCTTTATGCATCTTATTTTGCTTAGTACAGCGGTAGCATTATAAGATGATCCCTAACTAAATTTCAAGGTATAAGTTGTTGGAAATACGCCCTAGAGGCAATAATAAAATGGTTATTATTATATTTCCTTGTTCATGATAATTGTCTATCATTCATGCTATAATTGTATTGACAAGAAACCGTAATACATGTGGGAATACATAGACCACAACAAGTCCCTAGTGAGCCTCTAGTTGACTAGCTTGTTGATCAACAGATGGTCATGGTTTCCTGACTATGGACATTGGATGTCATTGATAATGGGATCACATCATTAGGAGAATGATGTGATGGACAAGACCCAATCCTAAGCATAGCACAAGATCGTGTAGTTCGTTTGCTAAAGCTTTTCTTATGTCAAGTATCATTTCCTTAGACCATGAGATCGTGCAACTCCCGGATACCGTAGGGGTGCTTTGGGTGTACCAAACATCACAACGTAACTGGGTGGCTATAAAGGTGCACTATAGGTATCTCCGAAAGTGTCTGTTGGGTTGGCACGAACCGAGACTGGGATTTGTCACTCCGTATGACGAAGAGGTATCTCTGGGCCCACTCGGTAATGCATCATCATAATGAGCTCAAAGTGACTAAGTAGTTGGTCACGGGATCATGCATTACGGAATGAGTAAAGTGAATTGCGGGTAACGAGATTGAACGAGGTATTGGGATACCGACGATCGAATCTCGGGCAAGTAACGTACCGATTGACAAAGGGAATTGTATACGGGATTACTTGAACCCTTGACATCGTGGTTCATCCGATGAGATCATCATGGAGCATGTGGGAGACAATATCGGTATCCATATCCCGCTGTTGGTTATTGGCCGGAGAGCTGTCTCCGTCATGTCTACATGATTCCTGAACCCGTAGGGTCTACACACTTAAGGTTCGATGACGCTAGGGTTATAAGGAAGATTTGTATGTGATTACCGAATGTTGTTCGGAGTCCCGGATGAGATCCCGGACGTCACAAGGAGTTCCAGAATGGTCCGGAGGTGAAGATTTATATATGGGAAGTCATCATACGGTCACCAAAAATGTTCGGGGGTATACCGGTATTGTACCGGGACCACCGGAGGGGTTCTGAGGGTCCACCTGGAGGGTCTACCTGCCCCGGAGGGCCTTATGGGCTGTAGGTGGAAGGGAACCAGCCCCTAGTGGGCTGGGCGCCATCCCCCTAGGGCCCATGCGCCTAGGGTTGGGGGGAACCCTAAAGGGGGCGCCCCCCTTGCTTGGGGGCAAGCCCCCTCCCCTTTAGCCGTCGCCCCCCTCTAGATCTCATCTAGAGGGGCCGACCCCCTTCCCCCTTCTCCTCTATAAATAGAGGGGTGGAGGGAGGGGTGCAGCACCACATCCAAGGTGCAGCCCCTCCCCTCCCCAACACCTCTCCTCCTCCGCAAGAGCTTGGCGAAGCCTTGCCGGAGAACTGCCACTCCATCACCACCACGCCGTCGTGCTGCTGTTGGAGCCCTCTTCCTCAACCACTCCCTCCTCCTTGCTGGATCAAGGCGCGGGAGACGTCACCGGGCTGCACATGTGTTGAAAGCGGAGGCACCATTGTTCGGTGCTTAGATCGGATTCGGCCGCGATCTGAATCGCTACGTGTACGACTCCTCCAACTGCGTTCTTGCAACGCTTCCGTTTCGCGATCTTCAAGGGTATGAAGATGCACTCCCCTCTCTCTCATTGCTAGTTACTCCATAGATTGATCTTGGTGATGCGTAAATTTTTTTAATTTCTGCAACGATCCCCAACAATGGCATCATGAGCTAGGTCTATGCGTAGTTTCTATGCACGAGTAGAACACAAGTTTGTTGTGGGCGTCGATTTTGTCAATTTACTTGCCACTACTAGTGTTATCTTGTTTCGGCGGCATCGTGGGATGAAGCGGCCCAGACCGACCTTACACGTACGCTTACGTGAGACAGGTTCCACCGACTGACATGCACTAGTTGCATAAGGTGGCTACCGGGTGTCTGTCTCTCCCACTCTAGTCGGATCGGATTCGATGAAAAGGGTCCTTATGAAGGGTAAATAGCAATTGGAATATCACATTGTGGTTTTGGCGTAGGAAAGAGACGTTCTTGCTAGAAACCTATAGCAGCCACGTAAAAAACTTGCAACAACAATTAGAGGACGTCTAACTTGTTTTTGCAGCATGTGCCGTGTGATGTGATATGGCCAAAAGGGTGTGATGAATGATATATATGTGATGTATGAGATTGATCATGTTCTTGTAATAGGAATCACGACTTGCATGTCGATGAGTATGACAACCGGCAAGAGCCATAGGAGTTGTCTTAATTTATTGTATGACCTGCGTGTCATTGAATAATGTCATGTAATTACTTTACTTTATTGTTAAACCATTAGCCATAGTAGTAGAAGTAATAGTTGGCGAGATAACTTCATGAAGACACGATGATGGAGATCATGATGATGGAGATCATGGTGTCATGCCGGTGACGATGATGATCATGGCACCCCGAAGATGGAGATCAAAAGGAGCAAAATGATATTGGCCATATCATGTCACTATTTGATTGCATGTGATGTTTATCATGTTTTACATATTATTTGCTTAGAACGACGGTAGCATAAATAAGATGATCCCTCATAAAATTTCAAGAAAGTGTCCCCCCTAACTGTGCACCATTGCGAAGGTTCGTTGTTTCGAAGCACCACATGATGATCGGGTGTGATAGATTCTAACGTTCGAATACAACGGGTGTAAGCCAGATTTACATAAGCAAAACACTTAGGTTGACTTGACGAGCCTATCATGTACAGACATGGCCTCGGAATACAAGAGACCGAAAGGTCGAACATGAGTCGTATAGAAGATACGATCAACATGAAGATGTTCACCGATGATGACTAGTCCGTCTCACGTGATGATCGGACACGACCTAGTTGACTCGGATCATGTATCACTTAGATGACTAGAGGGATGTCTATCTGAGTGGGAGTTCATTAAATAATTTGATTAGATGAACTTAATTATCATGAACTTAGTCTAAAATCTTTACAATATGTCTTGTAGATCAAATGGCCCATGCTAATGTTACCCTCAACTTCAACGCATTCCTAGAGAAAACCAAGCTGAAAGACGATGGTAGCAACTATACGGACTGGGTCCGAAACTTGAGGATCATCCTCATAGCTGCCAAGAAAGCATATGTCCTTGAAGCACCGCTAGGTGAAGCACCTGTCCCAGCAAACCAAGACGTTATGAATGCTTGGCAGTCTCGTGTTGATGATTACTCCCTGTTTCAGTGCGGCATGCTTTATAGCTTAGAACCGGGGCTCCAAAAGCATTTTGAGCAGCATGGAGCATATGAGATGTTCCAAGAGCTGAAAATGGTTTTCCAAGCTCATGCCCGAGTCGAGAGATATGAAGTCTCCGACAAGTTCCACAGTTGTAAGATGGAGGAGAATAGTTCCGTCAGCGAACACATACTCAAAATGTCTGGGTTGCACAACCGCTTGTCTCAGCTGGGAGTTAATCTCCCGGATGACGCGGTCGTTGAGATAATCCTTCAGTCGCTTCCACCGAGCTACAAGAGCTTTGTGATGAACTTCAATATGCAGGGGATGGAGAAAACCATTCCTGAGGTATATTCGATGCTGAAATCAACGAAGGTGGAAATCAAAAAGGAACATCAAGTGTTGATGGTGAATAAAACCACTAAGTTCAAGAAAGGCAAGGGTAAAAAGGGCTTCAATAAAGACGGCAAGGGAGTTGCCACACCCGGTAAGCAAGCTGCCGGGAAGAAGCCAAAGAATGGACCCAAGCCTGAGACTGAGTATTTTTGTTGCAAGGGAAATGGTCATTGGAAGCGGAACTGCCTCAAGTACTTAGCGGACAAGAAGGCCGGCAACACCAAAGGTATATGTGATATACATGTTATTGATGTGTACCTTACCAGTACTCGTAGTAGCTCCTGGGTATCTGATACCGGTGCCGTTGCTCATATTTGTAACTCAAAACAGGAGCTGTGGAATAAGCGGAGACTGGCGAAGGACGAGGTGACGATGCGTGTCGGGAATGGTTCCAAGGTCGATCTGATCACCGTCGGCACGCTACCTCTACATTTACCTAGGGGATTAGTTTCAAACCTCAATAGTTGTTATTTAGTGCCAGCTTTGAGCATGAACATTGTATCTGGATCTCGTTTAATACGAGATGGCTACTCATTTAAATCCGAGAATAATGGTTGTTCTATTTATATGAGAGATATGTTTTATGGTCATGCCCCGCTGGTCAATGGTTTATTCTTAATGAATCTCGAACATGATGTTACACATATTCATAGTGTGAATACCAAAAGATGTAAGGTTGACAATGATAGTCCCACATACTTGTGGCACTGCCGCCTTGGTCACATTGGTGTCAAATGCATGAAGAATCTCCATGCAGATGGACTTTTGGAGTCTCTTGATTATGAATCATTTGACACGTGCGAACCATGCCTCATGGGCAAAATGACCAAGACTCCGTTCTCTAGAACAATGGAGTGAGCAACCAACTTATTGGAAATCATACATACTGATGTGTGCGATCCAATGAGCGTTGAGGCTCGCGGTGGCTATCATTATGTTCTCACCCTCACTGATGACTTAAGTAGATATGGGTATGTCTACTTAATGAAACACAAGTCTGAGACCTTTGAAAAGTTCAAGGAATTTCAGAGTGAGGTTGAAAATCAACGTGACAGGAAAATAAAGTTCTCATGATCAGATCGTGGAGGGGAATATTTGAGTCACGAATTTGGCACACACTTAAGGAAATGTGGAATCATTTCACAGCTCACGCCGCCTGGAACACCTCAGCGTAATGGTGTGTCCGAACGTCGTAATCACACTCTATTGGATATGGTGTAATATATGATGTCTCTTACCGATCTGCCGCTATCGTTTTGGGGTTATGCTTTAGAGACTGTCGCATTCACTTTAAATAGGGCTCCGTCGAAATCCGTTGAGACGACACCGTATGAATTATGGTTTGGGAAGAAACCTAAGCTGTCGTTTTTAGAAGTTTGGGGCTGCGATGCTTATGTTAAGAAACTTCAACCTGAAAAGCTCGAACCCAAGTCGGAAAAATGCGTCTTCATAGGATACCCTAAGGAAACCATTGGGTATACCTTCTACCTCAGATCCAAAGGCAAGATCTTTGTTGCTAAGAACGGGTCCTTTCTGGAGAAAGAGTTTCTCTCGAAAGAAGTAAGTGGGAGGAAAGTAGAACTTGATGAAGTACTGCCTCTTGAAGCAGAAAGTAGCGCAGCTCAGGAAGATGTTTCTGTGGTGCCTGCACCGACTAGAGAGGAAGTTAATGACGATCAAGGTACTTCGGATCAAGTTGCTACTAAACTTTGTAGGTCCACGAGGACACGTTCCACACCAGAATGGTATGGCACCCCTGTACTGGAAATCATGTTGTTAGACAATGGTGAACCTTCGAACTATGAAGAAGCGATGGTGGGCCCAGATTCCAACAAATGGCTTGAAGCCATGCAATCCGAGATAGGATCCATGTATGAAAACAAAGTGTGGACTTTGACAGACTTGCCCAATGATCGGCGAGCGATAGAAAATAAATGGATCTTTAAGAAGAAGACGGACGCGGATGGTAATGTTACCATCTATAAAGCTCGACTTGTCGCTAAGGGTTATCGACAAGTTCAAGGGGTTGACTACGATGAGACCTTCTCACCCGTAGCGAAGCTGAAGTCCGTCCGAATCATGTTAGCAATTGCCGCATTCTATGATTATGAGATATGGCAAATGGACGTCAAAATGGCATTCCTTAATGGCTTCCTTAAGGAAGAATTGTATATGATGCAGCCGGAAGATTTTGTCGATCCTAAGAATGCTAACAAGGTATGCAAGCTCCAGCGCTCCATCTATGGGCTGGTGCAAGCATCTCGGAGTTGGAACATTCGTTTTGATGAAATGATCAAAGCGTTTGGGTTTATGCAGACTTATGGAGAAGTCTGCGTTTACAAGAAAGTGAGTGGGAGCTCTGTAGCATTTCTCATATTATATGTGGATGACATACTGTTGATAGGAAATGATATAGAACTCTTGGAAAGCATAAATGCCTACTTGAATAAGTGTTTTTTAATGAAGGACCTTGGAGAAGCTGCTTACATATTAGGCATCAAGATCTATAGAGATAGATCGAGACGCCTCATAGGTCTTTCACAAAGAACATACCTTGATAAGATATTGAAGAAGTTCAATATGGATCAATCCAAGAAAGGGTTCTTGCCTGTATTGCAAGGTGTGAATTGAGCTCGGCTCAAAGCCCGACCACGGCAGAAGATAAAGAAAAGATGAGTGTCATCCCCTATGCCTCAGCCATAGGGTCTATTATGTATGCCATGCTGTGTACTAGACCTGATGTAAACCTTGCCATAAGTTTGGTAGGAAGGTACCAAAGTAATCCCGACATGGAACACCGGACAGCGGTCAAGAATATCCTGAAGTACCTGAAAAGGACTAAGGATATGTTTCTCGTTTATGGAGGTGACGAAGAGCTCATCGTAAAGGGTTACGTCGATGCTAGCTTCGAAACAAATCTGGATGACTCCAAGTCACAAACCGGATACGTGTATATTTTGAATGGTGGGGCAGTAAGCTGGTGCAGTTGCAAGCAAAGCGTCGTGGCGGGATCTGCATGTGAAGTGGAGTACATGGCAGCCTCGGAGGCAGCACATGAAGCAATCTGGATGAAGGAGTTCATTACCGACCTAGGAGTTATTCCCAATGCGTCGGGCCCGATGACTCTCTTCTGTGACAACATTGGAGCTATTGCCCTTGCCAAGGAACCCAGGTTTCACAAGAAGACCACACACATCAAGCATCGCTTCAACTCCATTCGTGAAAATGTTCAAGATGGAGACATAGATATTTGTAAAGTGCATACGGATCTGAATGTCACAGATCCGTTGACTAAACCTATTCCACGAGCAAAACATGATCAACACCAGAACTCTATGGCTGTTCGATTCATCACAATGTAACTAGATTATTGACTCTAGGGCAAGTCGGAGACTATTGGAAATATGCCCTAGAGGCAATAATAAAATGGTTATTATTATATTTCCTTGTTTATGATAATTGTCTATCATTCATGCTATAATTGTATTGACCAGAAACTGTAATACATGTGTGAATACATAGACCACAACAAGTCCCTAGTGAGCCTCTAGTTGACTAGCTCGTTGATCAACAGATGGTCATGGTTTCCTGACTATGGACATTGGATGTCATTGATAACGGGATCACATCATTAGGAGAATGATGTGATGGACAAGACCCAATCCTAAGCATAGCACAAGATCGTGTAGTTTGTTTGCTAAAGCTTTTCTAATGTCAAGTATCATTTCCTTAGACCATGAGATCGTGCAACTCCCGGATACCGTAGGGGTGCTTTGGGTGTACCAAACATCATAACATAACTGGGTGGATATAAAGGTGCACTACAGGTATGTCCGAAAGTGTCTATTGGGTTGGCACAAATCGAGACTGGGATTTGTCACTCCGTATGACAGAGAGGTATCTCTGGGCCCACTCGGTAATGCATCATCATAATGAGCTCAAAGTGACTAAGTAGTTGGTCACGGGATCATGCATTACGGAACGAGTAAAGTGACTTGCCGGTAACGAGATTGAACGAGGTATTGGGATATCGACGATCGAATCTCGGGCAAGTAACGTACCGGTTGAGAAAGGGAATTGTATACGGGATTACTTGAATCCTCAACATCGTGGTTCATCCGATGAGATCATCGTGGAACATGTGGGAGCCAACATGGGTATCCAGATCCCGCTGTTGGTTATTGGCCGGAGAGCTGTCTCGGTCATGTCTGCATGATTCCCGAACCCGTAGGGTCTACACACTTAAGGTTCGATGACACTAGGGTTATAAGGAAGATTTGTATGTGATTACCAAATGTTGTTCGGAGTCCCGGATGAGATCCCGGACGTCACGAGGAGTTCCGGAATGGTCCGTAGGTGAAGATTTATATATGGGAAGTCATCATACGCACTACAAAAAAATACACTTCCGTGATGATACGTGTTTGTCACAGTAGGTCACTTTTTCTGTCATGCATGTACATCCATGACGATTTTATGACAGAATCAAGATAGTCATACCTGTGCTGTCGTAGAAGTGTTCCATGACATTACCAAAATTATCATCATGAAAGTGTCCACTTCCATGACGATAAATCGCGCATCACAGAAGTGCTTTCGTCAAGGGTGACCGACATGTGGCATCCACCGTAACGGAATGCCGTTAAGCTATCGGGTCGGGTTTTGGATCCGATAACCCATTAACAACCCCGACCAATGGGAAATTTCCACGTGTAAAATTCCTATTGGCCGGACGAAACACATGTCAGCTCTTCAGTGGGTCAGATAGGCGCCTATGATATGTCGACACGTGCCACAGCCCACCACTGGCCCATTTAGCTTACAAAGCCGGCCCGTTTGACTTGGTCAAAAGTTAACGGGCTAGCCCATGAAAAGCCTGTTAATGGTCTCTTTGCAAATAGCCCATTTTACGGCCCGTTAACTCACGACCCGTTAGGCCCTAAAGGAAATCGGCCCAACAATGTCATGTGGGCCGTCGAATATAACACCAGCCCATTTCACTTTCGGCCCATGTATGGCCCACGACGTCTTTCGACCCATATGAGGCCTTCGTATCTTTTGGCCCTTTACAGGCCCATGGTGACTCTAGCCCATAATGAACAATAATTTTCTTTGTACCCATTAACGGCCCGTGATTTACATGGGCCGTTTCCAGCCCGTGTTAGCTTTCGGCCTATTGACGACCCCTACGTTCTTGGGCTCCTTTTCGGCCCTCGATTACTTTCGGCCCATTACATGCATGTTCCCCTAATGGGCCAAATTTGGCCCATGGCAAGAGTCGGCCCGTTACTGGCCTGTTACCTTAATGGGCCAAATTCGGCCCATGGCAAGAGTCGGCCCGTTTCTGGCCTGTTAACCCGTTGCACCATTTCCAGCCCGTCCTATATTCTGGCCCATTAACGACCCGTTATGCCTGTGACAGAATTAAGCCTTTGCTGTCCTACGGCCTGTTAACGGCCCGTTACCGTGCTGGGCCGATACCAATTACGCCCGTTTACGTCCCACGTAGACCCATTTATCCGACGACCCGAGGCCCATCGATTCTTCGGCCCTGTTGGAGGCCCATTTATCGACGACTCGTAGGAACCCATGGATCCTACGGCCCGTAGGAGACCCATGGATCCTACGGCCCGTAGGAGACCCATGGATCCTACGGCCCGTATATGGCCCATGGTAGTTGCGGCCACTAGCAAACCAGGGAAAAAGAAGACTAGGAAATAAATAAGGCCGAAACTAATGCTAGGCTATTATGGCGATTGAACAGATTACATCCACTCGGCATCAAAGATCGCCACCAATGCAAATATAGGGAACACCCTACACTATACAAAAATGGCTTGCTATTTTCTTCAGCCGGTGGCTGCATGTTAAGAATAAATTTTGTATCGCACCAAAACAAATTACAACTATATAACAAAAGGAAGGTTGGCATAAAACTTAATAGTCTAGCAGATAAATGCACCACCAAAAGTTCAGAAGCTCAGTTCATTTGACCTGACTATTACGTTTTCATGTTGTATTGTCTGATGGAGCACCATAACCCTCACCTTCATTTCCCCTAGGCTCCTGAACAACATAGCAAATGTCTGATAGTCTCATTTCAAAACCATGCATATCTTGACGACATCAAACAATGTCTCTCCTTGTTTCACAAAGGGTCTCTGTTAGGGAATGGACTTGTGTCTGGAGCGCAGATACAACATTTCTTTGAGCTTGCATATCTTGATCATGAGGCAGTTTGGACGATATTGCCTTAACAACCAGCCCAGTATTATGCAGGAACGTGCTTTTGGCACTGTTAGCGGACAGGTACTGACCTACTGCAGCAAGAGCTGACATTGCAGTTATAGTTGCCTCGCCACCTTCAGAAGGTGGTGGTTCCACCATTTTTTCCATAGCTCGCTAAAAAGTTGAGGTTTTACATTAGTGGTACCAGAACAGAAGATATTAAGGAGGCAGGAAAACCAAAAAAAATAGCTTTGGTCTATATACAGAACTTATTCTGGTGAACCCATGTAAAATATTAGTTGTATTTTATTGCAAAGTACATAATAAAACCAGGTTCCAAACATATGACCATGTACCATCGCTAATGTATTGTCTATTTCTTCACATTGTATTGAGGGCTAAGGATAAAGAGACGAAGTTTATAATACGGTAAGCATAGTATGACATCATTCATATCACAAAACAACTGAGAACAGACAAACAGGAAATTATAACGTTGTGTGGACAAGTCCAGCACGGAACTAGACTACGGGTCAAGACCAAAGGAACATCACTCCTCTCTTTTAAACCCTGTAAGGTGCAATGATACGCTAAGACAATTGTGTATAAAATTGAAAAGAGTAATAGACATTGGCTGCAAACCATGCAGTTCAGGGCACAAGTCAAAGTAAGTAGTAGTTAAAAGGCATGAGGATTAAGGACTTACAACAGCGGCTTTGACTGGTGTAGTCATGCCCTTCTTCTTGCTGGTGTGACAGTCCTTGAAGATTTCCACAACATTTGGTTCAGGTACTTTTTGGTCCTTGCAGGCTTTCCTCTGCATTTCGAACAAGTCAATATAGATCTGATAATATGGTACAACGAAAAGAGTGAAACAACAGCTAATTACAAGAGCCTCGTAGTGTGCAATATAGCTACGAGATCCTGTCGTTTGTTGGAATTTCACTTTCGTACGGTTGGCCTTGTTCTTTGAACAGTTCACCTACAAGAAGATAGATTTGTGTGGCACATGCATAAATAGGACTTCAACATGTGATCTGATCACATATATATAATGTACCTGATACTTTGGATCAGACCAGTGTTTAACAAGGCCCCTCCAGTCTTCATCCGATATATTTTCCACTGGAGATGTTTGGGAAAGTTCACTGTTAGCCTTGCCTTCAAAGTGAGTTTTCCTCAAGTTATACCAATACTATCGCAGAGCAGACTTGAAAACATGGGTGCAAGCTTGTCTGGTTGCATCATCTTGGCTATCCAACTTGAACCTCATCTGTTGAAAATTATGAGAGTCTCATTATCAGCAACCTAGAAAGTATGGGACAGAGCAAGACGATATTACTAGTTTCCATACATAACCATACTTACAGATAAATGGTCGAGGAAGGTGTTGAACTGGGTTTTGTCTTTGTCATTCCTGTACTGAATCCATGTTGGGAGGATACGTACATGACACCTAACGGCAACCGCTGCCTCTGATACTAACTTGGCTGACTCTGTAGCATCACGTGGCCTTTTTAAACCTGCCTCAAAATGGATCTCCATTCTTCCTCCTCTAGATTTAGTTAACCTATCGAGCAATATCCCTGATGTTTGTTTCCTCTTGCGCCTAGGTGCTAGTCCAACAACGAACATAGGAAGTGTTAGTGTACATCAAACTGTGAGACTACATATAAAGAAGCATGCAACTGTAACTTGACTCCAGCAACTACCTTCTTGCTGTTGAAGCTCACAAGGTTCATCTGATATTGCCAACTCGTCTTGTGTCAAGAGTGCTTGGGAAGTAGTGTCAGGTGGCAAGGGAGCTTGGGAACATGCTGCTAGCTCAGTTGACGCACGAGTAAGTCGTGCAGCTGGTAGTACTGTTGTAGGTGTTGCAAGAACTAGGGCTGTCTCTGCTTGTTTGGTGGCAGCTATTTGTTTCTGTTTGGCTCTTTTTGCAGCTCGTGTAGCATGGAATGCCGTGTTTGTAGAATTTTCCGCTAGACTTTGACCTTCTATTGCACCATCAGTACCAGCAGAATCTGCAGGATTCATCCGCTTCTCATTCCCTGCCATTCTGTGTTTCTTCCTCTTTCTCCGTGCCATGTTAAGTCAAGCCGACAAGAAAAACGAATAACAATTTAGTTCTTCAGAACAAATTGATGCGTGATGCAGACGAACTGAACTTTGATGTCCTATGATGTGTAAACTAAGAAGAAGACATTTCACCAAATTAGAAGCAATGCAATGGAAGGTAGACACCATATGAAAGATGCTACAAATATCGCTCTGCCAAGTTAACAGTGTCTCATCATAAATGGCGTTTAAACAAATGTGAAGCAGTACAAGAATAAATCATATGCAAGATGCAAACAACATCACACTACCATGTTAGAGGTCTCTCGTCATTAGTGTCATTGCATACTCACATCATTGTATATTCACAGCTTATGATGTGTAAACTAAGGAGAAGGCATTTTAACAAATTAGAAGCAATGAAAGCTAGACACCATATGAAAGATGCAACGAATATCACTCTACCAAGTTAAAACTGTCTCGTCATAAGTGCCATTTCAACAAATTAGTAGTACAAGCTAGAAAAGAATGTGAGATGTAACCTATATCACACTCCGAAGTCAAACGTGTCTTATGATAAGTGATTGTTGCAGGTTACACAACATTAGTAATTTGATGTAAGAACATGGTGTGATAGACAGATATTGTATGTTCTAGAAACAGGAACACGTGTCTTATTCAAGTATAATGTGTAAAGTAAGTAGATGGAATTCAACAAAATTAGAAGCAATACAAGCTAGACATCACACATAACATGCAACCACATATAACAGTGCCAAGTTAGAGGGAGCACCGGTGATGCTGCACTAGGGGAGACATGCTCATCATAAACACAACTTTGTTGAGTGTCTATGCATGTGTTGTCTTGGAAATCATCTTGGGGGTGTGGAGGAGTAGAAACTGTAGAGGCCCTCCGTTCGGAAGGAGCACCTTTATCCGCTGCCTTGCTAACTTCCTTCTGCTTTATTGATTTTGAATTGTCAAGTAAAACCGACAAGAAAAAGCAATAAAATTCTCTCTTCAGAACTCATTCATGCATGATACTGACAATCACTACTTTGATGTAAGGCAAACACATGATACCAGGATGGAATATGTACGAAAAACAGGACGGCATGGCATGTTCACAAATGTTTGTGTAAACTAAGCAGAAACCATTCCAGCAAATAAGAAGCAATGCAAGCTAGACACCACATGAAAGATGCAACCAATATGACTCTGCCAAGTTAAAAGCGTCCCATCATAAATGGAATTTCAACAAATTAGAAGCAGCGCATGCTATAAATCATATGAAAGATGCAACTAATATCGCACTGCATATACTAAAGGTGTCTCGTCATATTGATTGATGCGGGATACAATAAAAGCAATAATTTTATGTAAGGACATGCTTAATAGACAGATGTACTATGTACTAAATACAGGAAGGCATGTCACATTAACAAGTATAATGTATAAGCTAAGCGGACTAGCACATGCAGTTTAACCAGATTGGAAGAATTACAATCTAGACACCATATGCAACATGCAACCACATATCATGCTGCCAAGTTAGAGCAAGCACCTGCGATGCTAGTGCAGGGGAAATGCTGTAATCAACTACAGAGCTATGTTCACTATCTTCATCTAGCATTTCTGTTTCTTGAGAATCATGTCGGGAGGCTGATGCTGCATTCTTTAAATGAGGAGTAGCCCCTTGCCTGCCTGCCTCATCATAAGTGATTGATGAGGGATACACAAGAACATTAGTTTGATGTAAGAACATGGTTAATGCACAGATGTACTAGTATGTACCAAAAACAGAAAGGCATGTCATATTCAAAGGTATAATGTGTAAGCTAAGCAGATGGAAGTTAACCAAATTGGAAGCAATACAAGCTAGACATCCGGCTGGAGTGGTGAGCATGATCATCTAGGACCTGAGAGCCTGGTGGGAGGCGGGCTGCTTCGCCACCATCGCAGCTTTTTAGTTGGCTTCAAGGTGATGCCTATCTTTGATGGGCTTGTCACTGGCTCGGCCAGTGCCCTGACTAGCTATTTGTCTTCTGGTGCTCACGGGATGGTGGTTCATGTAAAAAAATATCTTTCCTTATCTGGCTGTTTGGTTTGTGACTAACTTTGCCAAATGTTGCCACACGTAAAGCTAGGCAAGTTTGACTAACTTAGGTGAGTGTTTGGTTCAAGCCACAGCTTAGGCAAGCCACACTTGGACCCCACATGGCATACACACAAAAAATGTGGCAAGATTCCCTTAGGCTTGCTAACTTGTGGCTTTCATTTTGATCAACTAACCTTAGGCAAGTTTGGCAAAAATATGTGGCAAAGTGTGGCAATGCTAGGCTTAGAACCAAACAGCCTCGACCGACTTCGGCCTTTCGAATACAAGCTAGACACCATATGGAACATGCAACCACATATGACACCGCGAAGTTAAAGCAAGCACCTGGGATGGTTGTTCATTGCGAGCGAGATCATCAACTCCAGAGCTACGTTTACCGTCTCCATCCGCTGACACTGCACCCTTTATAGCGTTGTAACGTGTCATGCATACCCGCGAAGAAAGCTAGCGCGACTTCTCTCTTTTCTTTGCTCCTTCTCTTTCGGCAGATTCTGAAATACCCTTGCATAAAAACACAATAGTGAGAGTATGGGTGAAGTGTGTGCAGAACTAGTGCACTGTAAAAGTAGCAGATAGGAGGTGGCTGAAAAATAAATGACAGGAGACATATGATAGCTCTACAACATTGCATGGCAAACAAAATTAGATTCTACTCCGTATGATTTTGTAATATATGAGCACAGGAAATGCAGGTACTCCTCCAGCACACCACCACATGTGGTAATATCTAAGATAACAGTCGACTGAAAATAAATAGGTCAGTCGATTTTTTTTAATGAACCGTCCGATCTATAAGGAATGGGCAGATGGCCTTCGTCTACCTCCCCCCAGTCACTATTGACGATCTTTCTCGAACAGCCAGCGACCACCGGCCTAGACCCCTGCCTCTGCCGCCTCGCCCTCCCCTCGACCTCACACCACCGCTGTGGTTGGCAGCGCCCCCAGGCCATCCCTTTAATCCCGGCCAACCTCCAGATCGGGCGCCAGTAGCTCTAGGCCGCACACATACCTAAGATAAACACCAAGGCACTGCTTCCCCGACGTCACAGGCGCTAGTTACTAGGAACCTTGTGTTAATTGGGAATCAACTGGCCAGAAATTGAAATTCAGGGTGCGATGGACCTCTAGCTAAGGTGAAATAGTATATGAGGAGAAACCTTGTGCATCGCGAGTTACTAGGAACATCTAGTATCAAGAAGAAGCGGTCAACTAGTGTCTTCTATGGGATGAATACCGTGCAAGTAGAGACGTAAGATTTGCACGAATAAGGGAAGAGGAGTACCTTTTTCGGTTGCCGGTGTGGTCACCTCCACATGTCGCGCCAATCTTCTTATTTTTACCGGGGAAACCGATGTTCTGAAGGATGCAGGCTTGGACGAACCCATGGCCAAATTGTTGACTATGTTGCCATGGTCGTATGTCGGCGGAGGGGAAGCGGATCCGAGGCGGCGAAGGACGGCGTAGCAGGAACATCTCCGGTGCGGTGGAGGGTGGCGAAGTTGGAGTGGCAGCGGTGAGGCGTAGGACGACATGGTTGAACTGGCTCGGGTATGGACGGCTCGGCCTCGGCTTCAACTACTAGCCGTGGAGGGCATTGCGGTTGATGTTGCGGTGGACGACGACATCGGGGTATCGGCTCCGGCGTGATGGAGGAGGGCGGCGGTTGATGGGTGGGTTGGGGTGGCGGACGGAGGACGCCGGGGTTTCGCGGCTGGTGGAGAGGTAGTTTTGGCGCCCACGGAGTACGAATGGGGAATTGGACGGGTGGGGGGGAACCATGTTTCGGTCTGGGACGCGCTTGTTTTTGGCTTTTTGAACAAAAGATGGGACACGCTTGTTTGAAATTTGGGGAAAGTACAAACTTTGCCCCCCTCTTAAATTTCGGACCTACTGTGGGTCGGGGGTAGGATGGTAATCCCAGGTGTCCCAAATAGTGGGCGGGAGCGATTTCGGCCGGGCGCATGTGTGCTTAGGCGGCCATTGTGTATGAATGTTTTTCGGAGGCAGTTGCATGGAGTCTAGATGAAGCTACAAACCTACCCCGGTTTAGACCTTTGGACGTCAGGCCGGTAGGTTTCACGGGTCAGAGTTATTAGAAAAGTAATTTCCTTGTACTATCAAACATTGGCTCACGCGGTTTTGGGCGAGTAGAGGCTCTTTTGGCGCTTCGTTCGAAATTTTCAAAAAACACAAGCATTCACGTTTAGAGTACTCTTGAACTATGAGGATTGACCTAAATAGACAACGTTATATTTGACCTTGTATGTTTCAAAACCTCATTAAATTATCCGCTTCTTTTTGAAATTTTGACACTTAAAAATCCTATAACTACGATTATTTTGGAATGGAGGAGCTAAATTTGAATCTATTTTGTACACGACTACATATGCTATTATGTACAAAATCAGAGCAAAGGTTGGTGCCCCCATAATTTAGGTATGGTTTACAAATGCCATGATATCAAATTCAAATAATTGAATGGACTTCATGTTGAATTCGATTTTTTTAAACCACCTTAAGTTGAATTCAAATGTATGCTAGTTCATAGGTAGCTATTTATAATGTTCGTTGTGTAACTTTCGTATGTATAATGTGTTTACACACACAACATGAACTATACTCACGCTTATATTCGATTGCTAAAGCGATGCATTGTCTGGAGTTCAAAATACTAACTATGTGGATCAATTGTGTCGAATAATAACATAGACATGCTCAAATTCGATAGAATCTAGATGTCTGATGGATCAATGACCGCTCCTTACGCGAATTGCAAATATCATGATCCCATCCTAATATTTGGATACAATTTATATCTTTAAGCAATGTGTACAACAGTCTTTTACGTGTAGTTTCACTCTCCATCGGTGGTCTCTCACACATGCTCACATAATCTCTCCCGAGGTGTCTTTCTCGCACACATGCTCTAGATATAACCCTTCCTCCCTCTCATAACCATTTACAACTGTTTTCACTAACCTTTATCACAAGCACTCTTCCTCTCGCAAACATACACACGCACAATCCTCATCGACCCTTTCTATATACATGGACCTGCCTACGTGTCTCATGTATGCACATTATCTTTAGGCCTGTCTCTCACGCATTGTCTCACACCTCTGTACCTAATCGACGACTATGATTCTAGCAGAGCATTCTGTAGGATGCCCCTTAAAGTTAGGTCGGATGAATAGTAATATCAGAGATAAAGGGGTTACCTTAGTCCGAGAACCTAGGGTTACAAATCCTAGCCGGCCTTGTCAGTGGACACAGAGTCCTTCACAATTCTGCTATCTTTGTCTTGTACGACTAGTCATCCATGGGTCTTCCTAAATGCGTCACGGGCCGACCAATGTGGCACAGGACGGAACCGAACGAAGGGCCTCACCTCGACCCACCGGACCTCATGCGGTGACACACCCTCTGCCCCCACGTCTCATTATCTTCTCACACCCACACATACCAACACAAACACCACACACACAGAAAATTTCTCCTGGTACATCTATTCCCTCCCCCCTTGCATATACACACTCAAGGGAATGGAATCTCTCGTCGTGACATCATATTCGTCTCTCTCTCTCTCTAGACCACTCTCATTTCTTGTGCTATCTCTCCCACGCCCCCCCGTCGGCCCCCCTATCCATGCCTCTCTCGAATACGTAAAACACACACATACCTCTCTATGCCCCGCCAAATGCATCAACTACACATTCACACATGTTACATCACGTACCCCATTGATCTAAAAAGCCCTCTCTTCACGTTTATTTCGCATACAACATTCATTTTGAATAAAGTGTGGCCAAAAAATTGTTTTAGAGTTTCTACATATATACAACATTACAAAGTTATATGGAGGAGTACGAATGTTAATTTGCATTGCATGGTGCCCACAATGATATTTATTCCGCACTGTGAATTTGTATATTTTTATACTATATACAAAGTAATAAAGAGAAACGAAGAGCATCTCTCTCTCCATCACATACCCCCCTGTACGCCCCTTTCACGTATGCACACAAAACTATCTCCAGGTCCTCTAAAAGTAAGCCCCCAGAAAATTCACGCATGTTTCATCTTTCTCTCGCGATATATGCAATAACGATCATTGTATTTGAAGCGAAAGCACGATACATACATTGGACTTCAGAATCCACTCATTACGGTCACCATTTACGTTTAGTGGTTATTATATAGTCACGGGCTCACCATACAACTCTGTATTTGCTCATGACATGACTAGTTGACCAGTTAAACGCTCCACGTGGCACCTCTAGTGTTGCATCACATTATCTCACTACCATCGTGCCCACCTGTCGACTTGTATCTACTCTACATCTACACTCTTATAAAATACACAAAATACACTCTTATAAAAAACAGAGTTGGTGATGATGGTGTGCCTGCCATCCTGCAATATAGGCCGTCTGATTTATATCTGACGGATAGGAAAGAAACTATGGCAATTTTGCAAAAGGTATCCACACACCTCTCCACATTTGCAAATAAGGCCTTCCCTCGTTCATCATTTTCTCTCACAAGATAAACAAGTCATACAAATGCATCTTGATGTTACGTGCAACGCACGGGCATCTTGCTAGTAAGAATGAAAACAAACGACAAAAAAATATTTGGACGGTGGTTCGAAGTCATGACCGCGGGCACAACGGACAAGGTGGCCTTGTATTGGTATGCTAAGCCGTCTGTTTTAACACACAGGAGCTGATGTGGTGATTATACACACACGCACGCATGCACACGAACTGCATCCATGCAACACTCACGCAAACACATGCACCCACGCACGCATGCAACACTCACACCGTCACACGTACACACGCAGCCACGCACGCACGCAACACTCACACACACACACATGCATGCATGCACACACCAGTACACCACACGACCAACACACACTCTCACGCTCAAGTGCTCAACCTACACGTGCATGCGCACACATCAGACCCTGACAGACACATACACAACTAGGTGATTCCCGCGCACGGGTTGGAGCCTTGTCGCGCCTGCGTAAATTTGTGTTTATCTGACCTTTTCCCTATGCGAACTGACAGGTAGGACCCACAAGGAACATGGTCAATTTAACTAGTCAACATGGCGCCACACAGACTATTTGGCCGGTCAACAGAGTGCAATCCGATGCTGAACCGTGAGCAAGTGACCGTATAATCACCGTAAAACGTATATAGTGACCGTAATCAGCTTATTCTGAAGTTCGGTGACCGTATTACGCTTTTCTCTCTGTAGGCCCTCCAAAACTACATCTCTACACGTTCTCGCATGTTACATCTAACAACTATGCAATACAACACTACTACTACACTCTAACACAATAAATCATATGTGTTTTTAGTTTTACTAGATATCATATTGTTACTTATAATTATTCAGTTTGCATAAATTAAAATTGCCTTTGAAATGTATGGCCTGTATCATCTACCGCGCGGGAAAAATCCCGCCCTTTCCTGTTTAATCGGGTTTGTATCGATGGATCGTGTGAAACAGCAAAACTATAGTACTATACAGTACAAGTGACAGTTCACTGGGCCGTCGTGTCGTCTACTCCTCCGTCGTAAGAGTGGAGCGCTCGCTTTCATAAATCTTCTAGTCCCTTTCGCCGACATGTGGGACATCAAGCTACCGGGTCCACGTGCCATACCGGAATACAGTGCAGAGTAGCCGGGGTGAAGCACTCCAGTCATGGTGCCGGTGTAGTAATGAGCAATGAGGCGTCAAATCACAAAGTTGCACCTTTCCCGCAGTTAAGTTGGAGGGATGAAGTAATAATGCTAAAAAAGAAGTTGGAGGGACGAAGCAACCATCATTTCACTCGTTGCTGAATCCGCTTCTCCCTCATCTTCTTCAACTTAACCACGTGTTGCTTCTGCCGTTGTTCTGCCTCATGTGGGACGCGGATCGGCTTGGTAAAGCACTGACACGTGGGACCGCATGTTAGCAAACCGCCAGGACAACATCCTCCGAAAATAAGAAACCTCCCCCGCATCCACGCGGCAAAATCACCTCCTTTTTACTAATCTTGATTCTATAATTTTTTAGATCAATATAATTGAGATTTGTATAGATAGCACACAGGAGCAAAACTAAGTGGTACGGTTAAGGGCATCCACAATGTGTAGCCAAATGTGAAAATAGCTTTTGGCATCGTGGGAACCATTGTGGACGGTGTTGCCAAAGCCAAAAAGATGGAACGGAAGCTCCCTGATTGATTGATTGAAGGAACAGAAAAATGCAACGTCTCTCCTCTTTCTCCCATGCTTGGACGCATGTAGTACAGTATAGAGCACAGAGTCTACTCCCCTGTCCCTTCTATCACAAATCACAAAGTAGTGAGGCATCAAATCACAAAAGCACGGACGGAGCAACCATCATTTCACTCTTCGTTGACTCTGCTTTTCCATCATATTCTTCGAGAAACCATCTCACCGCACTAGTACTCCTAGTAGTACTAGTCCTTTGGTTCAACGGACTTCCTGGATGCAAATAAGGCGGTTGTCTCGGCTTGCAGGCGGCACTTGCGAACGACTTACCGTGGTCTCCCTCAATGGTGTTCTCCGTTGAACGCACTTCGCCAAACCACAAAAAAAAAGATATCGTCGACGTCACCGCAATGGGGAAGGAAGTCAAATATAGTTACTACCTCCATTTTTTTTGTACACAAGGCCCGTATATCAAAATTACAATTTGCAAAGGGCCACTAACACTAATCGAGGCAAAATTGATGGGGTTAGCAACCAAGGACATTAATATCCCCTGCATGCATGCGGAAGTGAGAAGGTTGGTTTGCATGGCGCTGCATTAATCAAGCGATGAGGAGTGAGATGGTTAGCTCTTTGGTCTTTGGAGAAAAAAATACGCATTAATTGATATGTGAAACGAGGATTTGTATCGATTAAATCCCGCGAAGGAAAACCCCGCCTTTCTTTTTTAACACTAGTACTCCTAGTACGTACGTACTTATCGTGTTTGGGTCTAGGCCTTGCATTGCCAAACTTTGCCACACATTTTTGCCGAGCTTGCCTAAAGTTTTCAAAATGAGAAGGAGGTACACTTGCGCACGGCTATCGCGGTCGCATCGCACCCTAACACGGTCGCTCCTGCACGCCGCGGTCGCACCGCACTCTCACACAGTCGCTCCTGCACGCCACAAACCCAACCAAGGGAACGCACCCTCACTGACACGTGTTGTCGCATGTGAATAAACCAAACTCAGCCATCCTATCGCTGACACATAATTTTCGTTCATAGAGTATGTTTATCCAACCGCATGTTGGGAAGTATCCGTACGGCCCGTGCGGTGGTCTGTTGGGGAAGAAGAAGAGGTGAGGAAGAAGGAAAGAAGGGTTAGGAGACATAGGATATTCATCAAACCGCTTGAAATGGTAGACTGACCCAAGTCAGGCAACTTGCATAACAAATATATGTTTTTACACAGCAAAAGATCCATAAAAACAACAATATAAATAAAAACTATCACTGCTCACGGAAAGAGACGGCCTCGTCGTCTTTGGCTGCCGGCGCGAACCAGCCGTAACTGCCGACGTGTGTCTCCGCACCGTGGTTATCCTCGGCCTCCAGCTACTCGTTCAAGCGGAGCGTGCGGGCGCTCTGCACGGACGAGAGCACAGCCCGGTTCAAGTCGAGGATGTCCGATTCCGCCTGCAGGAGGGCCTCGATGGCAGCAGCATCCGCGCGCTCCGCGTCGAGTCGAGCCTCCGCCGCCCGGTTCAAGTCCAGGACGTCCGGTTCCGCCTGCAGGAGGGCGTCGATGAGAGCGACATCCGGGCGCTCTGCGTCGAGTCGAGCCTCTGCCGCCCGGTTCAAGTCCAGGACGTCTCGTTCCGCCTGCAGGAGGGCCTCGATGGCAGCAGCATCCGTGCGCTCCACCTCAAGTTGAGCCTCCGCCGCCCGGTTCACATCCATGACACCCGGTTCCACCTGCAGGAGAGCCTTGATGGCAGCGAGATGCACGCGCTCCGTGTCAAGTTGAGCCTTTGCCTCCTGGTCCTCCTTTAGTATCGCCATGTTGAACCGCTGGTCCGCCTGCACCATGGGGGACTCGGACGCCGGCACGAAGTCGACGTCCATCGTCTCATACCCATCAGGGGCCTTCTGCGCCACGACCTTCGCCATGAACATTGGATCAGTTCCTCCTCCTCGTAGCTTGGCTCCAGAGAACTTCGGGATTGGCCCGCCGCAAAGCGAGCTTGGGAACAGAGGTCTGTGGCGCCGACCGCCGCCGTGATTTCTGCGCGGCGCTCCGGCGTCAGCATCTTGTAGTAAGTGATCTTGCGGCGCACCATGGCTTTCCGGCGAACTAGGGGACGCTTGATGCGGGCTAGGGGATCGAAAGGTGGGGGAATGGGCTGGAGATTTGGTGTGGTTTTAGGGCAGTGGCTGGCGTAGGCTGAGCAGCGAAGGTTCTGGTGTGAATAGTGGTTCCGGTGATGACCGGTCAATCGGTTTTGACTGTACATCGCTCTTGGCGCGTTCGCGTTGCAGCCCGACACGCTGGACCCTCCACGTCGCTCATCGAATGAAACGCGCTTCGTCTTGCGTTTTTGCTCGCTTGTGGGACCGCAGTTGAGAGCAAACCGACGTCCCTCCCCCTCCCCCACCCGTGTCATTTATTATACCACCACTCCCTCCGTTTTCTGCGGAGTAAATAAAAACTGAGGGAGTATACTATGGATGAGGATCCCCTGACGTGGCCGAACCCATTGAGTAACTGACATGCGGGGCCTAGCAAGCATGGGGTCCGCCAGTAAGTGACCGAAAGGGAGGGTAAGGCAGGGATACCTACGTCAGAGGATCCACTTCCACTACTACTCCCTCCTTCCATTTACTATACAAGGCCTAATGCGTTTTTCGAGGCTAACTTTGACCAAATGTTAGAGTAATAATATATGACATGCAACTTACACAAAGCATACGGTCAAATTCGTATGTGAAAGGAGTTTCCAATGATATAATTTTCACATTATACATCTCATGTACTATTAATCTTGCCAATAGTCAAATTGGAAACCATCTCGAGTACAAATCTAGGAGTACATACAAATCTAACAATATTTATTGGGCGTTGTTGAATGTTGATACCTTTTTGATCAAAGTAGAGATACTTTGACTACACATAAAACTTATATGTAAACTAGAAAGGATAGGAGGGAGTATATTGTACGTTCAAAAACGAAACGAACATTGAGTACCCTTTATATATGATTTGCGGATGTTATGATCACCGGTTCAAAATTTTGAATCCGCCTTAGGTATCACGTGCCCCCACTCATTCCCTCTCGATTTCATCTCGGGTTCTGGAGATCTATTGAAAGAGGACTAGGGTGGGTACATGCAAATGATACTCGGCGGAATGTTCAAATGAGGCATGCGGGAATATGGACTCGACTGGAGGGCGACATGATCGATGGAGAAGAGGGTTGGAGAGGAATGAGAAATAAGCAAATGCCACATGATTATACTTGAACGGCTTAAATAAACATAAATTGTCTCGCTTGGCCTACATAGTGAAAGTCCTAATGCGCAACGCGGAGTACTGACGCTCGAATATGGCCAGGAAAATAGGGAAATCGACATATGGGGCACACCCGTCGAGACGATGTAGCGTAGACTAGTCCAATGGAGGAGCTGGCCCACGACCTCCTCGCCACCGACAACCGTTCATGTGGGTCATTGGGGCCAACAACGGGGCGCAGCTCCAGCACCGCCTCTGGACACGGCGACCGCGGTGAGCGACATGCTCATATCGTTGCTAGACACGGTCGGTTTCAGTGTGGCGAGGGTGGCGTTAGTGCTGTGGCACGACCAACAGTATGTTTGGTTTGTGCCCAAGGTTGCCCCATCAAAGCATTGGGTAGCCCAAATTTTGGTTGAGGTATTGGTCGCCCATGATTCGGCCGACATTGGCAAGAAAAATGAACTAGAGTTGGCTAGAGTTCATTGGCATGACAAAAAAATGGCAACCATCCAAACAAAGACCAATCTTTGGGTCATGACCAAAATTTTGGTTGAGGTATTGGTTGCCCATGATTTGGCCGACATTGGCAAGAAAAATGAACTAGAGTTGGCTAGAGTTCATTGGCATGCCAAAAAAATGGCAACCATCCAAACAAAGACCAATCTTTGGGTCATGACCAAAATTTTGGTAAGGTGCACTTTGGCCACAATCCAAACACACCCCAACACCCGGCTCGTCGAGGATGCACGGGGCGCCGCGATGCGTCCGCGGAGTGGTGTAGCACGGCCAACTGCATCCTCTGGACCTGAGATCATGCCGGGTCATCTTGCTTTTTCAATGACATGCGGGGATCGCATGTGAGTAAAGGGCATCTCCAACGTTGCCACGACTGTAGCTAACTACCCTGGCACACCAAAACCCTCGTCCCTCACGCCGTCGCGCGGTGCGTTCCTAGCCGGCGCCAGCTACCCGCATTCATGCCGTCCGTTCGTATGTCGTCGTTAAGAGGCTCGGTGCCTGATGAACCAACTCCGGTGACTTAATGACGCACCCGGACGCTTGGCCTCACCGGAATGCGCTACTTAAAGCGGCAACGCCCAGCTAACCTCCACACCATAGCGCATCATCCTCCTACCTAGCACCACATCTGCCATGACCGCAAGTGCGAACGCTGTGCAGGAGAGCTTGTCTTCGGGGATGAAGCTCAAGGTCGCCGGCCTCGCTCAAGTCGCCTCTCGCGACGCAATAGCGGCGTAGCCGGACGCGGACGCGACCGCACAAGCGGTGACCACGCTGGCGGCCGACGACGGGAGCACCATCAGCCACGCGTCCTACTTGCCTCCGTCCAACGCTCGACATCGCCGAGGTCGGGGACTCCTCCAAGGATGAGTAGGGCATGGGAGGCGGCAGGGCATGGTGTGCCAACTGGCCGGTCCGTATCCCGTGTTCTACTCTTCCTCGCCGGAGACCGCACCTTCACTTCACGGGTCTTGAACCCCGCCCCCGTACATAGAGATCGCAGATGGAGGACGTCGGTCGCCGCCGTAGAATAGGTTTAGGGTCGGGTTTCTTTTATTTTTCTGTCCTATAAAAGTTCGAAATGTAATGAAAATCTGCCGTGTTTGCATTAATCTTGGCCGGTGTATATGAACTTTCACAATAATATACATATTGTAGGAGTACTAGCAAGATGCCCGTGCTTTGCACGGAAGATCAAGATCTTGTGGGAGAAAAGGATGAACGAGGGAAAGCCTTATCTGCAAATGTGGAGAGGAGTGCGGGTAAATTGTCATAGTTTCCTTCCTATCCGTTAGATATAGATCAGACGGCCTATATTGCAGGATGACAGGCACACCATCATCACCAACTCTCCTTTTTATTGGACCGAGACAAATCTAACATGCGAAGTAAAATAAACACATAGGGTCTATACGTACACAAATTATATTAGGCACTCCAATAGTACGTCCACTACACATTCACGCATTTCACATCTTTCTACATCTACGGGAACCTACTAAAGGGTTAACGTAAATTGCCTCTCTCTCTTCTCCCCTGATTTTCATGGTGGTGGTCCCCTCCCTTCCCCCAATCTACAATCAATAGCTCACATGTTTCACATTACGTTAACTACGTAACTGGGATTACATAGGTGTAGCATTACTCGTCCTAAAAAACCCAACTAAGCCAACCTCCCAGCATATCGCGCGAAAAAAGACCCGACCGCGCCGTTTTAGTCGGGATTACCGGATTACTAGTAGTAGTATCGATGGATCGCGCGAAGCAACAAATTTTTTTTGAGGGGGAAAAGCACCTAGTTTAAAAGGGAAAAAGGCGGTACACTCACAACACTCCTGTCACGGTCACATTGCACCCCACACACGTTCGGTCCTGCACACGGCTCACGCAAACGGAACGCGCTTCGGCTTGCCCCTTCACTGACACATGGGACTGCACTTGGAGAAACCGACCATGCGCCAAACTCCCCCCGCCCACCGCGCGAAAATCCTCCCCCCCCCCCCCCACAAAAATTCCCCTCAAATCCGATTCAACCACCCTTCGGCCAACTAGCCAATAATATTCTCCAAAACCCCTCCCCCTCGTCCCCCTCCACTCCATTCGCTCCGCCAAAGCTGCCCTCCCCACCGCGCCGATACGTCGGTGCCGCGGTTCGCCGAGGGGACGCACGGCGATCCTCTTGCTCCCACAGTATGCTCTCGTAGACTGCCGTCCTCTAGCCACGCCGCCACCTCTGGCTATGTTCTTGTGGAGGCGCACGGCGGTCAGCACTGCCACCGCTGGTGACGTTCATGTGGAGACGCACGACGGTCAGCTTCTCCAACGGTACGCGCATTCTAGACTGAGGCCCCGTTCATGTCGGTGTAGCGCTGAATGTTAGCTGATAGACGCTGTTAATCTCACTGTTTGCCGAAGTAGTTTACTATCAATATGCTCTGCTTAAGAAGCTTCCTTGCCCTATTCTGCACTCAATCTGCTTAGCTGAGATGGCATGCCAAGGCCGATTAGTTGCTAAAATATCTTGCCATATATTTATTGTGACGTAGATTGCCATGGTGTAGTAGCCAATTTGTTAGGTGAAATAGCTCTACACCGTTTTATACTCGATCTTTGTTGCTGCGATGGCCTTCGATAGTTCGATGGCTGTGTGCTCGGCCTCATTGACTACTGAAACAGCCTGCCATAATTTAGCACTCAAATCTGTTTGCTGAATTAGCTTTACATATATTTTGTTACTTAGATCTGCTTGTCCAAATATCTTGCCATAGCTTTAGACATCGACCTAGGTAATTTTTTTTCTGGACTTCATAAAAAAACATATATGTTTTTCCTATAATATCTAGTGGAAGAACTAATTTGTATGTCTAACAGATGGATAGGACTTGGATAACTTCTGCTCGAAGATTCTCTGCTGCATATGTCGAGGGGGTTGAAGACTTCATGAACTTTATCAGAGCTGAGTACGGTGGTCCGAAATCAGATGTGCTCTGCCCGTGTAGCAGTTTATGAATTCAGTTACAAGACCCCAGTCAACTGTGCAAAATCATCTACACTTGTATGGGATGTCGGTCACATATACTAGGTGGGTTCATCATGGTGAAGCTGTGAACGTCAATGTTATTGACTATGTAGAAGCAGCAGATCACCATCTTGATCTGCTTGATGCTCAGGTGGATGTAATGCCCGTATAATCAAGCTACACTAATCCCCTACTAATGATGCCAAGTCACCACTGTTACTGCTGCTAATCTCACTTTGATTCAAAACCAGTTCAAATTCAATTTTAAAATAAAATCAAATAAATTTTTTCTCCAAATAGTAAAACAAAAATGTTCGCTGGGTTGCAAATATTCACTAACTAAGTGTCATGAGTGATACAACATCATTAGAGATAGCTAATTTCCCCTGGGAATTAAATCAGTTCCAAATCAGCTTTTTTAAATGCTTTTCAATTTGTGAAAAATCCAAATCAATTCAAACTCCTCCTAAACTTTTTGTGGCAGGTGCCAAATATTGTAATGTATTTATTTGGCCAAGTCCCACCTTTTACAGAACTCCTTTTGGCAGCTCAAATATTGCATAGCATTTTTTCTGTAAAAAGAAAAGAGCAAAAGCAAGGAAAAAGGAAAAAGGAGAAGCCACCCCCACCCCTTTGCCACACTGGGCTTTAGCCCACCCCAACAGCCGGCCCACCTAACCTCTCCCGAGCCAGCCAGCCTCCCCGGTCGCCTTCCCTGTACAACCGACCGGGGGCATGGCCGAGCGCGCCCCTCCGCACCAGCTCGCCGGCGTCGAGGGGATAAGACCCCAACGCCTTGGGCTCCCCTCTTCCCTCCCCACTTGCCTCCCTGCCTCCTCAATCTCGGCCTCCACTCACTTTGCCCCTCTCGCCGAGATCCTTTCCCCTCCTCCAGATCCCCCACCTCCCGACGCGTCCCTCGTCGTCCACCTTGCTCCGACGTGGCCACTGGCCACCATGCGCGTCTTCGCCATGACGTAGCTCCTCGCCGTCATCTGCTACGCCCCCCAGTGCCATCCGCAAGAGCTCGGAGGCGCTGGAGCGCCGTCATGCCGTCTTCTTCAACCTCCGTCCGCCTTGGATCACCGGAGCTCCACTGCTCCGTTCGTCGCCTCCCCTGCGCTACAAAGCCATCAAGGGCTTTTCTTAGCTGCGCGGTGAGCCTCCGCCCGTTCCCCCTTTCTCCCCCTCTTCCTGACGCCGTTTGCCGTCTCCCAAGCTCCGGCCGTTGGCCGCGATGCGCGCCCGTGCCTTGCGCCACGGCGCCCCGTATGCTCCCCGTTATTGCTAGTTACCGTGCCCTGTCCGTGAACCGAACACACCCGCGCGAGGCAGTCGCCCGTGCCATGACTGGGCCCCGTCCCCACTCGCCGCCACCGCCTCCTCCCGCTGCTTTGTGCTGCGACTGCAGCCGCCCGCCGCCCCCCTGTAGTCCACCCCAGCGCCGGCCCTCCCCACCTTTGGGCGCGCCGCAATGGCCGCTGCCCAGCGAACCCCGCCGCGTGTCCAGCTGTTGCCGGAATCGACCGGCCGGAGCTCCTCAGCCGCACCGGATTAGCGTCGGCGTTAGTCGCCGGCTAGGCGCTGACGTGGCCGACTTAATTAGCGCTAACCCAACCATTAAACCCAAATGACAGTCGGGCCCTACACGTTTAATTCTTTTTTTGCTAATAAAAACGTTTTGGTTAAATAAACAACTGACAGGTAGGGCCATCGTTTTTACTGTTCAAATGGATAAGATCTGCTGAGTCAGTATGCTGACTCAGCACTGGGGCCCACCAGTCAGCCTCTGGATGACTAGTCTGTTGACCCTGTCAACAGGGCCCACCAGTCAGCCCTTGTGTGTGCTGGCTGGGTACAATTCTGGGTGCACATAGCAGTTTTCCTATTTATTTCGAATTAGCACTAATTTCATAAAATACTAAAATCTTTGAAAAATCATAGTAAATAATCTATAGCTCGGATGAAAATGTTTTTTATATGAAAGTTGCTCAGAAAAATCTAACGAATCCGAATACACGGTCCATTCATCTGTCACATGCCCCTAGCATGCTGAACATGGAACATTCCCCCTCCGGTCATCTGTTTGACACAGGTCCGGAACCGGGAAAACGTTCTCGGTTGAAATCCCCCTTCGCCTATATCATGTAGCCATACGTTAGGTCACACCCGACACAACATATTGCCATGTTATGCTTTGTGATGCTTTGTTTGCTTTATATTTACTATTTCTTCCCCCTCTTCTCTCCGGTAGACCCCGAGACCAATGCCGCCCCTGTGATCGACTACGTCGACGACGACCCCTCCTTGCCAGAGCAACCAGGCAAGCCCCCCCCTTTGATCATCCCGATATCGCCCATTCCATTCTCTCATGCTTGCATTAGATTTTGCTATTGTCATTGTTTGCTCCTATTCTGATGCATAGCCTGCTTTTGTAACCTGCTTATTGTTACCTTACCGGCTTATCCTAAACTGCTTAGTATAGGTTGGTTAGTGATCCATCAGTGACCCCCACCTTGTCCTTGTTGCCCCTGCTTCATCATCGAAGACCCGATCAACGGGATCGAAGACCAGGCCCCGGCACCGCACATCACTTTCCCCTTAGTTGCTCGACACTACTGGGATACTATCGAGTGCCGAGGGTGAGACCTCTACAGCACTTCTGATGTTAACCCTGTAGTGTAGCTATTCGGTCGTGGTCATCGAGGGTGATTTCCTCTTTAACCACTTCCGATACGACTCTGTCGTGGAACCCCTCAAGTGTGAACCTCGGGGGTGATTCCTCTTACGTTCACCTTGATGATTACATCGAGTGGAATTCACCGGGGGTGATTCCTTGGGTTTTCCCCTTGATGTTTGGACACACGGATACTTGGACTTTACAACTGTTACTTGGAAGGGCGGGTCAACCCTGAGGGGTACCCGCGAGTGATGTGGAGACGGGTTGACCTGGAGGGTGCCCACGAGATAATTACGAGGCGTGGCCGGGCATTCCTAGCCCTTGCCGCAAGTCCTCGAGACGGGGCAACGGGGTCACATCTTTCGTGAGTCTCTGCTTGTTACCGCGCGTTCCTAATCCACTACGATTTGGATATTTGATCCGAGGGGCCTCTGGCCTGATAGCACTAACCATCACGTGGGCATAGTATGGGCGTTCTGCGTCATATGCATCAGCCGAAGCTTAATAGACGTCAGCGACTGAGTGGCGCGCACCGGGTTGGACTGGGTAAGCGCCTGCCTTGTTGAAGGAGGTAGCTAGGTCTGCTCACCGGCCGCGTACGCAATGTGCAGGAGTTCCCGGGGAGATGGACCATGACCCCTGGGGCATAGGTTTAGTCCGGCGTGCTGACCTCTCTGTTAAGTCTAGGTTGGGTTGCGGCGTATTGTTTGGCCGAGGCCGGGCATGACCCAGGAAAGTGTGTCCGGCCGGAGTTAAGCAAGCATGGTGGGTAAGTTGGTGCACCCCTGCAGGGAAGAACTAATCTATGCATAGCCTGTCCTACGGTAACGGACACTTGGAGTTGTATCCCGATCGATACAACTAGAACTGGATACTTGTGATGAGAATTGGATTGTGATGAGGTGATAACCGGATAGTATGGCTCTGGGATTGCTTTCTCACAAGGAGTCGAGAAAGGATCTCTGGCCGAGGTTGATAACACTACTACTACTTTACCTTATGCTACTCTACTCCCTCCTGTTTGCTGCAAGATGGTGGTTTCCAGAAGATGCTAGTCTTCAATAGGACTAGGCCTTCTCTCTATTCTGGCATTTCTGCAGCCTAGTCCACATATACAGCCTTCCTTTGATAATGTTGCATATGTAGTGTAGATCCTTGCTTGCGAGTACTTTGGATGAGTACTCACAGTTGCTTTGCTCCCCCTTTTCCCCCTTTCTTCTTCTTTCCGGTTGATGTAACCAGATGTTGGAGCCCAGGATCCAGACGCCACCTTTGACGATGTCTGCTACTACCACGAGGGTGCCTACTACTACGTGAAGACCGCCGACGACCAGGAGTAGTTAGGAGGCTCCCAGGCAGGAGGCCTTGCCTTTTCGATCGATGTTGCTTTTGTGCTAGCCTTCTTAAGGCAAACTTGTCTAAATTATGTCTGTATTCAGATATTGTTGCTTCCACTGACTCTTGTGTATTCGAGCTTATGTATTCGAGCCCTCGAGGCCCTTGGCTTGTAATATAAAGCTTGTATTATTTTAATTTGTGTCTAGAGTTGTGCTGTGATACCTTCCCGTGAGTCCTTGATCTTGATCGTACACATTTTTAGTGTACGATTGAATCGAGGGTGTCACAGTGGAAAAGGAGGAGGAGGTGGTGGTGGCGGAGCTAGTGAGTTTGACCAACATTGAAACAATGCTACAAAATGATCGTGCATTCCGTGAACTTTCACCCGCAAAAGAAAAACGGTGGGCCCGCATTTTGGAACAATGCAACGTGGCTGTCACCCCAGGAAATAAGCTGTCGGTATTCTCAGCTATGGTCACCTTTCTTCAGGTGAAGACATCTGAGCGGATGACCAACAAACCATTTGATGCGATGTTGGCTGCTTTCTGCAAATCATTCCCAGATGCGTCTGAGCTGCCACACACCTACAGTAAAATGAAGAATTTCCTTCGTGCAGTTGGAATTGGATATGATATGATCCTTGTTTGTAAGAATAATTGTGTTCTGTTCCAGAAGGATTATGCCAACTTAAGTGAATGCCCGAAATGCAAATCATCAAGATGGAAAGATGGCGATGCTGTGAAGAGGATTCCTCATAATGTTCTAAGACATTTTCCAATTACACCAAGATTGCAGAGGTTGTTTCATGATGCTGAAACAAGAGAGGATGTACTGTGGCATTCTAGGAACCAGGAGTACAGAGATCAGAATGTAATGAGCCATCCATCTCATGGTAGTGAGTGGAAAAGCTTCAATGATAAACACAAAAAGTTTGCTGCTGACCCGAGAAACATTAGACTTGGCTTAGCTTTAGATGAATTTAACCCATTTGGCCACCAGAGCGCCACATATAGCATGTGGCCAGTGCTTGTTATCCCTTACAACATGCCTCCAAATGTCTGCACCAAAGAATCAAACTACATGATAGCCTTGCTCATCCCAGGTCCAAAAAGTCCTGGAAAGGATTTTGATTTGTTCATGGAGCCTCTTGTGGAGGAACTTCAACAGCTATGGAAGGGTGTTCTCACTCGAGACCTATATAGTAGCCCACTAGCTGATTTCTTTCTGCGTGCTATTATAATTTGGTGCATCCATGATTATCCGGCTTTGGGCACTATGTCAGGGTGAATGACACATGGTTACAATGCATGTGTTTGCTGTGACAGGAATCCGCTGTCATACGCAATATTAGCAAGATCTGTTACATTGGACACCGTCGTTTCCTTGCCAAGGACAAGCCGCATCCTAGAAAATACCGAAGACATGTGTTCAATGCAAAGCATGAAAACCGTGATGCGCCAAAGAGGCTCACCGCTGATGAGTTGCAAGTGGAATTAGAGAAGGTCAGGCATATTACACCAGGAAACCATCCTGGTAATTGTAGCGGGAAAAGGAAGCGTGGCAGGGCAGAAGAGAGATTATTGTTTACCCGCAGGTCCACTTTGTGGGACTTGGAATATTGGAAAGATTTGGATCTGTGGCATAATCTTGATGTGATGCACATCGAGAAAAATATATGTGACAGCATTATGGGCACACTTCTTAATATTGAAGGCAAGACGAAAGATACCTTAAAATCTAGGATTGATTTGACACACCTGGGTATCAAAAAGGATTTGCAGGTGCAAGATGAAGGTAAACCACGGGATATGGCACCAGCTGTGTACGTCTTGGACAAGATAAAAAGAAAAGAATTCTGCGAGGTCCTGTCACGTGTGAGATTCCCACATGGATTTGCTTCCAACCCTTAAAGGAGAGTCAGTGCAGATGGAAACAAAGTACAAGGGTTGAAAACTCATGACTGCCACGTCCTACTTCAAAGGGTTTTACCTGTTATCCTTAGAGGATTGGGCCGCCCTGACTTATACAGAGCAGTTGCAGAGTTGGGACAAATCTTCAGGGAACTCTGCAGTAGAAATATCAGGATACATGCTTTGGAGCGTCTTAGAGACAAGATACCAACTATCCTATGCGACCTTAAGAAGATATATCCTCCAACCTTCTTTGATGTGATGGTGCATTTGGCTATTCATCTACCTGATGAGGCACTACTTAGAGGTCCAGTACAGTGTGGCTGGATGTACCCTATTGAAAGGCGGCTAGGCACTTTCAAGGGCTATGTTAGGAACAGAGCTAGACCTGAGGGTTCCATTGCAGAGGCCTACATTGCTACAGAAGAGTTGACATTCTGCTCAAAATACATTGAAACAACTGATCAACTTAGCAAAGAGGTGGGTGAAGACAATCCCGGGCTCAATGTTTTCGATTATTCTGTTCGAGTTAAAGGGAAGAGTCGACAAGAGGACAAACCTAAAGATTTGGACAAAATGGTTTGGTATGTGTTCAGTAACTGTCCTGAGATACTACCTTATATCAAGTAAGTGCAGTACTGCAATTTATACATCGTAATCTACTAAACTTGCAGCACATTCTTATATATTTAGATGTTTGACGCGATCACTATGTTGTGTAGCATCTACAAAGAGGAGTTACTACCGCAAAATCCAAGAAACATTGACAAACTGGTTATGGCAGGATTTGCGAAATGGTTCAAGAACCATGTAAGCTTTTGAAGTGCACTGTCAGTTTTTTAATATATTGAGTACATAAGATGATCATCTTGTCTATTTTCTAACCATAGGTTAAGAAGATGCAGGAGGATGGGCAGGCAGTTGATGATGCCTGACGGTGTCCTGGCCTAGGGGGTACTCAACGCGTCGTCTCCCGATCAGTTGGATTGGGCCGAGGACCCCCATGGCCGTACTCATGGGCCAGTCCGGACAGCTGCTGCATACAAGGAAGAATCCACAAGACTTGGCGATCAAGACAAGGACTCCTCCCCCACCGGCGTATTCGGCTAGGACTCATGTTATCCTAGGCCTCTGGTGCGTTATATAAACCGAGGCCAGGCTAGTCGATAGAGGACCAATATACAACAACAATCATACCATAGGCTAGCTTCTAGGGTTTAGCCTCTCTGATCTCGTGGTAGATCAACTCTTGTACTACCCATATCATCAATATCAATCAAGCAGGAGTAGGGTTTTACCTCCATCGAGAGGGCCCGAACCTGGGTAAAAACATCGTGTCCCTTGCGTTACCATTGATCCTAAGACGCACAGTTCGGGACCCCCTACCCGACATCCGCCGGTTTTGACACCCACATTGGTGCTTTCATTGAGAGTTCCACTGTGTGATCGGCGAAAGGATCAATGGCTCGACTGCAGGTCAACTTCAACGTCGGCTTCTTCGTCACCAGCTCGACTGGTCACCTTGGCTTGACCGAGGACTGCGCCCTACCTCCGATCGTCATGTTCGGATGAAGGCCTTCGTCAGAACCAACTCCGATCTCTATCAAGATCATGGAGGAGTCATCAATGGAGCTCGGGGGCTCAACGTCAACATTGCCCTCAGGCGACCGTGCTGTTTTTCTGGACAACAAACTTGTATCCGCCGCCACCGCCTCCTCGAGTGTCGCTTAAACGATTACTTTGGTGGAATTATGCGGAATTAAGTCCACAACAACCCTGCAAAAATTTCGTCGAGTTCCGATGGAAGAATCTCCGGCAATCTCTGATATACCAGAGCCCTCTTGAATCAGGACAAGAATCCGGACGAGTTTAGGGCGTGGTATCCAGCATCTAGCTCGGATGTCCTTTGGAGGATCCAACCGTTGATTTACTGCGGAATTCCCATATCTACCACCTGCCAAAAATTCAGCTCGATCCGACCGTCCAAACTCCGGGAAACTTCCGATTAGTGCATCACTTTTTGGATCTGTTTTCTGCGCGAGAACGAATCCGACCCGAATTCATCTTTTTTATGAACGGGATCTCAGACATCCTTTTTGAAGGAAGTTTTCGTATGGGGTGTTGTGTTTTATTCTCAAACACATCCCAGTAGTATTAAAAGTATTCTTGCAATACGAACTTCACCGTCGCGCCGGTGTCAAACCAGCCCAACAACATCACTCCATGGCGGCCGACCTGCGTTAGACACGTCGTCGCTTTTTGAGCCAAGCTCAATTTCTTCGGATCATCATCTCGGCCAGCCGAAGGCATTGCGAAGGATAAATCTTCACCAATATCGCCGCCCCACAGTTTACACGGAGCGGACACACCTGCATCGCCACACGGTCACTTCATCAAGCAGGCATCGACCACGTCACGACCTGCATCGCTGGACTGGGGGCTTCATCATCTCTTCATCGACCTACTCCGAAGGCTTCGGCATCGCTGGCCGACCAGCTCCGTCACGTTAGCTGGACCGAGGGCTTTGCCTCGGTGAGCCAATCTTTGCCGGCATCGCCATGCCGTTGCTTTATCGCCCATCAGGTGATAGGTGTGCGGATCGAGTCCCAATTTTGGGAATCACCTTTCTTCGGATTGCTACAACAAATAAGCCAGGTGCTATTAATCCTAGTATTTTTTGCTTGTTAGGGTTCATTTTTCCCAATGAATTATTACTTTGGTTTGTCCATCATATGTACGCAGGTCTATCAAATGGTGGCCGCATTAACGACGGTCGCATGGTGGTTCGATCAGTTTCCGTACATAGTCCGGCGAACGCCGCATCCGGAACTCGAACCGACCTGGGAATTGAGGCCTTGCCATGCCTTTACCGCATCACGCCGCCGCCCTGCATCGACATTGACTTCGGCGCTAGGCCATATTTATTTTATTACTCACTTTGCATAAATTATTTGTTATGCAACAATTTTTTTTATTTTTATTGTTATTACCATTATCTCCGGTTTGCACTATTTTTTGTGCACAGGAAAATGATCCAGCCGGACTATATCCTTTGGCGTCACCTCAGCTGGACGGGGGGCTTCATCAACACTTCATTACCCCATGCCGGGGACTTCGGCATCACCCTGCCGTCCTGCATTGACCGTGCTATGTCACCACTTCGGAGCGCCGAGCTCTTTGCTCTGCCACCTCGGGACCGGCTTGGGGGATGGGACCTTGTCCCGCATCAGGCTCGGACCGCGTCATCAATATGGAACACATTAACCAGCTAAGTTGCCTTCATGCTCAAAGTTTTAAATTTTTAACTTGTGTTCGGCTCTGCCAAGCATTATACTTTTTTGGAAAAAAGTTGCTTGTAAAAATTTCTTCGTCCAAACTTTGTTTGTGACGCGCAAATTCAAATACCCGTTTACTTGGGGGCTTCCTTCATGAAGCTTTTTCCTCTTGCATATGGTTATACTTGTACAACTTCGTTCCCTGTTCGTGTATTACGCCACAATATGCACCATATTGACTTAAGCGATTTGCAAGCTGGGTTGCCTGGCTCCTGTGTTTACCCCTACGTTCTCGATTGTTCGGCTAGTGAGTAAAGGGAGCACCTCTGCGATTGTCACGATCGGGTCAACCGAGCCGGACCTCAGACTGGGTGAAGCCGAAAGCTAGCGCTCTTATTGTTTTCAATCATGGTCGGCACATAATGGAACTCATGAGTACAAAAAATCTATTGCACAAGTCTCATAATAACAATGAGCACCGAAGAAAGGTATCGGTGGGGGTACTATTTTCTTCGAAGATGCTTCTTACTCTTCGCAGTAATATAGCATAAGTTCCCTGAGCGCGCTTTGTCTGTTACAGCCTTATGGCCTGATTGCCTGGTTATTGGAAACACCATCGATATTCTCGACAGATGGAGTACATAACACTTTTCGGTCCTTGACCGAAGAGGGAGAAGCCGACGGTCGGTTAAGACGCGTTTAAAGTTCGGTTGAACATAGATATGATATAAGTACTTCGGTACATGCAATCATTCTTTTACCCAAGTCACTTGGGGGCTCTTAAATTTATATGAGCCGTTTTATGATAAGTGTTTTTCTTCTTAGTCGTTGCAAAGTTTTTATTATTATTTATCACTCCTTTTTTCGACACTAGTGTGCGGTCACTAGCCGGGGAGCCTAATTTCTCTCTCAAACCCGCTAGAGTTTAGTTTGCTAAACTGGCCTAGTAAGAAGTACTCCGCCTTCGGGATAGGAGGTTGAAGCTGTAGGCTGACCCGCTTGAGGTTTTGAGATAGGATGTGTCATGTTAAAGCACGACAGAAGCACTTTTTTTTTCTAAAGTCCAATTTTCGGATTGGCACCGAACACTTGATCTAGTTCGGACATTAACATTTTGAATAAGTTTTTTGGCTTTTCGAGCCGATGGCACTTCTAAACTATTTGTGTGTTTTCAGCACAAGTCTCGTAGTGCAACGCCAGACACCTTTAGAGATTCGGCAAAAACATTCTCGGATATTGCTATATATGCTTCGGCTTCGAATTGTGTCTTCGGTTAATAGTTGGGTTGCCCGGCTCCTGCGCTTGCCTCCTATGTTCCGCTTTGTTCGGCTAGGTGTGCAAAGGGAGAACCACTGCGATTGTGCTTCCATCTCACATGGTTAAGCACCTCAGTGGAGAAAGCCGAAAACTGACGGTCACAATAAGCGTAAACTGGTCGGCGATCCGATGACGACATCAAATGACGGGCCATTCATAACAATGGCCGAAGTGTTTACGGCTTGACCTCGACTGTCGCCGAACACTACCGGTGGCTATTAACTGGCCTCCCAAACTAAATCCTCGATATTTTGCTCTTACATTGGAGCTGAGGTTTCATGATCATGATTAGCATGACAACCGAAAGAAAGGAACCGATAGTGGGACTATTTTCTTTGGAAGACATTTCTTCTGTTAAACAGTAATATAACATGTCTCTCCGCGTACCTTTGTTTATAGAACCGTATGGCCAGATTGCCTTGTTTGTTGTAAATCTTTGCCCCCATAAAGGCTTTATAAAGTAGGACAAACACTCCTCGGCTATTGGCCGAGGAGGTGGAAGCCGATGGTCGGTCAGTAAAGTTTTGTACAATGCGGATCCGAGCATTAATGATGTAAAGTACTTGGATACATAGAGTCATTACACATAATTTGTGATTTTACTATGGATATCGATCCTTAATTCGGCCTCCCATGCCCGCATTAAGGCTTGGGGGCTACTGGGCTTCGGGCTTATTATTTACAAATATTAAAGGGGCACATCGATCCCCTGATCTGGTGTTGCCACCCGACCAGTGTCTCGGGGCTACTGCATTGCCTATTCTATGCAGAAAATTCTAAGTGCAATACAATTTCCAAGGAGATTTTGATCCTCAGGTTGGTCGGCCGCACCCAACCTGAGTCTCGAGGACTGAGCACGCCGCTTTTTGTGTCCCGAAGTATTCTGCCGAGCTAGGACTTGATCCTCAGACCGATTTTGCAAATCAACCTGAGTCTCAGCGGCTATGGGGATCAGCGGTCTTATGTCATCCTTCATGTACATCTCGGGTTTTAGACCGATACCCACCTTGAGGGCTACTGGCTATGTATCTCGGCAGAGAATAAATTGCACCAATCAAAAATATTGGCAAAAATCAGCCCATGACCGAGGTGCTTAACCACCTCGGAAGCAGTTCGGCATATAGCTCGGAAGCAAGTGGCTGGCTCCTTAGAGGGCATTTCCGGCATTAAGCCCGGCTAAACTCCTTCAACTTTTTTGGACCAAGATGATCTATGACATCTTGGATATAGTCCGGCGTTGGAGCTTGGACACAGTCCGGCGTTGGAGCTCAGATACATAGTCCGGCGTTAGAGCTGGGAAGCAGTCCGGCATTGGTACTCGGCGGCAAAAGATACCTCGAATGCAGTCCAGCGTTGGAGCTCGGACGCAGGAGGACGTTGCCGCCCGGGAACAACTTTGAACCCGAGGTGTGGCATAAAAATAATAAGGCATTGATAAAGGCCGGAAACTTAAAGGGGCTCCTCGGATACCCGACGTATAAACTCGTCGAATGCATTTCGGCGATCCTCAAGATAGAAGATGAGAAGATTTGTTGAACCAGTTTTAAAGACCGACAACCAAAGATGAAGAACAGTTCGGAAGAATCGTGGAGCGTCCCTAACTTGAAGACCGGTTCAAGGGGCTACTGACATTGTCCTGGACTAGGGGGTACTCAACGCGTCGTCGCCTGATCAGTTGGATTGGGCCGAGGACCCCCATGGCCATATACTCATGGGCCAGTCCGGGCAGCTGCCGCATACAAGGAAGAATCCAGAAGACTTGGCGATCAAGACAAGGACTCCTCCCCCACCGGTGTATTCGGCTAGGACTCATGTTATCCTAGGCCTCTGGTGCGTTATATAAACCGAGGCCAGGCTAGTCGATAGAGGAACAATATACAACAACAATCATACCATAGGCTAGCTTCTAGGGTTTAGCCTCTCTGATCTCGTGGTAGATCAACTCTTGTACTACCCATATCATCAATATCAATCAAGCAGGAGTAGGGTTTTACCTCCATCGAGAGGGCCCAAACCTGGGTAAAAACATCGTGTCCCTTGCCTCCTGTTATCATTGATCCTAAGATGCACAGTTCGGGACCCCCTACCCGAGATCCGCCGGTTTTGACACCGACAATGCCCTTTACTCACTAGCAATGGGTCCTGATACTCAGGTAAGACATTATGAATCTTGCGTTGTTGGAGATGTGCGCTACAACACCCTTGCATGAGACGAAGGCAGGAAGACACAAAACAGTGCCATCATTAGCACGGATACGTATGACAAAGAGACAACTGAAATGTATGCTAACATAACAGACATTGTTCAATTGCAGTATATCTCCAGTTTCGAGGATCATCGATGTGTGGTTCTGTTGTGCTGTTGTTGGTATAACCTGTTTTCCAGGATCGCAAAACCCAGAGCTGATGATTATTTCAAATCCATCAATGTCAAGGCGGCGTACCAGACCAACGAGCCTTTTATTTTGGAAAATCAAGCAACACAGATATTTTTCTTGGAAGACACATTTGCACGTAGCGATGACTGGAGAGTATTGCAAAGGTTTGAGCAGAGGAATTCGTTTAATGAAGTTGCACAATAAGATGATGCTTACACTGCTCCTGATGTACAAGGTAACACAGATGTTCCTAATATCTTTGAGAACCATCACGTCAATGACGCCGGCGAAAAGGTTGCCTGTCGTGCTATGGACATACAAGAGTTGATCAAGAAGAAGCCAACGTTCGAGGACGTTGAGGACGAAGAAGAAGATGACATCGTGGGGAATTATGATTCAGACTGATACACATGGCGAAGATGTTGATGCTGCTGCTGCGGATGATGATTACATTGCTTTTGTCGTATTTGCCTGTCAGAAGACGTTTTTTTATCTACTATGTGAAATTGTGTTTGCTATGACAACTGAAACCTGATGAACATGTTGTTTAGTATTTTGCTGTGAGAACATCACTTGTTATGTATGCTGATTTGTGTATGACAACTAAAACATGATGACATTGTTGTTTAGTTGTACTCATATTTGGCTGTGAAACTTGAATTTGATGACATAGTTTGCTATTGGACTGAAATTTGCTCGACGTCTTCGAATGAGAACAAAGCTGACCCGACAGGGCCTCTGCTATTTATTTATTTATGAGAAAAAGGGGATACCCCCTAATTTCCGTTAATAGAAATCATTAGATGTTCACAACACTATGCCCAGCTTGCTACACAGGTTTCATTCATTACTAGTTTCAGCAAAGTGCTCATGTCGTAGCCACTGAATACATCATGAGTGCTACATACAATTCAAATAAAGAGATAATCATCCTACAGAGCACATCAATTTTTCCCATTATCTTCACAAGCTCTTTCATCTCCTCATTGCTGTCAAGGCCGTTCAACAGCTGTTGCTTGGCCATGATCAGAGGAACTGCATCTTTAACCTTCTGCTCTACATCTTCCTCTTCTGCCATTCCTTCAGTTACTTGTCCAACACCCCAACCTGCTGGTATTGGGATTCCTCGGCTAACCAAATAATCAGCGTAGTTGCATTCCCCCACATCAGCAACTTCCCAGAAATACAAATCACACAAATCTTCCCTTTTCTGCATGAATCAAATTGGAAGATCATCAACCAAACTATTAAAAAAAATCAGTAACTGAAAGCAGCAGAACAACACTTAAACATATTATTACCCCATGATTCGGGCATTTGTAGAAGACTCGGCCAGGGTTGAGGATTGTGGTTGAGACGCGATGGATGACTCTGCGTGATTTGCAGCAGTGGCACCACACCAACGGCAGCGGGTTGCGATGAGCAATCGGTTGCGGTGCGTGTGCCGGCGGGGGTGTGATGAGAACCACATGCGATGGTACGGGTGGCGACTTGGCGCATATCTGGTTGTTGCCTGCTGAAGAGCAGGTGGACGAGAAGCCAGCAGACATGGTTGCTGCAGCCAGAGCTTCTGATGCTAGGCAGAGGAAGTAGAGAAGAGGAGAAGCGAATGTTGGATATGTCAGTTTCATTACTTGCAAAGTAGCATAGCACCATATATAGTCATAGTCTAGGTTTGGATTCGAACTAGCTACAGGAGCACGTCTCTCTTTTTCTAAAACTCGACAACGTCTCTTTACTGGTATACTAGCTTGTTCTGTACGCCTTTCCAAGTCTTTGATTTTCTTTCCCTTTTTTTGCGAGGAAGGAAGGAGGACAAAATTGAGAGTTCCCGGGACTCGAACCCAAGACCTCTCGGTTGAAAACCAAGGGTGCTAGTCACTTATGTGGCGAACGTTCCCTGTGAGGAGGACGACAGACGAACACATTTTCCTTACAGTTTTCTTCCTATATATTAAAAAGTATGCTACTTGGTGTCCACTTAGTCAACAAACGATTGTGCCAACCTTGACCGTTGGATTGACATTCAACATCTGTCGCGTTTCTTCAGTCTTTTCTTCCACGAGCCGCCAAAGCCAAACCAGCGCCGATGGAACCGCCTGCTCCCGCCTCCCACGGCTGGCTGTGATCTTCCCCGGCTCCAGTTCGTTCCCGTCCGAGGCCTCACCATCGTCCTCCGCCTTGGTTCGGTCACCGCGGCGCCGCCCTCCGATGTTGTCAACATGGTCAACAACCGAGAGGAATAAGGAGATGACTGTACATGGTGAGGATGACAGTAGGGACCCAGCAGCGCGCGCAGTAATTTTGTTTTTTCGGGACGGAGAAGGGTATCAACTGGGTTGTGCGGGACCCGTGGCCCGTCTAGCCCAGGCTTTTATTTCATATGTTTAGCACATGACCAACCCAATTTGTTTTTTTCCTTTCTGAAAAATGGCTAGCCAGCTATTTTGTTTTTTGCAGAATAACCAACATAGGCCTACTTGCTTTTCTACGCCCTGCTGGGCCGGAAATCTTTCAAGACGAGGAGGGATGCAGTTTGCCCAGAAAATGGGCTATAAGTAATAAGAAATGGGCTATAAGTAATAAGAAATGGGCTATAAGTAATAATAAATGGGCTATAAAATGAAAAATACAGCAAACAAGCAATTAGTTCCAAAATACTGTTTTCTTTCGGATTTTGATATTTTAAATTTCATTGTTTTTGTGCGGGTAAAATTTCATTGAATTTAAATTAAGGTATATTTAGATTTAAATTTAATTTAAATCTGGCTAGAAATTTTGGGCTATATGCTGTTTGGGGCAGATTTGGAGGCTAACTTGTGGGTCTACTAGGTTGACGTGTACTTTGGCTTTGTCAACTTAGTCCACAAACAATTCTAGCAGCAACCGTGCTGCTTCTTCAATATCTGATCTTCTTGCTCCAGCCTCCTAAACCAGCTCTGGTGGGACTGCCTGCTCCCGCCTCCTGTGGCTGGCTGTGCTGCCGCACAGGCCGCACCGCCCCACCCTACTTCATTGCTGGCCAGGCCATTCCTCTACTCACCCACACCTCCTGTTATTTTCTGGCAATGGCAGCCGTACCAGTAAACCCTCGTACTCCCCATCGCGTGGGTAACCATTGCCGAGTCTTCCCCGGCTCCGTGTCATTCCCTTCCTAGGCCTCACCGTCGTCCACCGCCATGGTGCTCTCGGCACGGCCTGGTCAACATGGTCAACGAACGACATCCATCGGCCGTGGACTGTACGTGGAGAGGCTAACAGCTGGGTCCACGGCCGCACACAAGGAAATGCCTCCTTATTACGCGCAAAATAATGATTCCTCCACCTGACAGCTGGGACCCACCGGAAGGGCCTCTGTATTTCATGAAAAAACGTTCCCCCCGCTGACATGTCGGACCCACCAGCTATATCTTCGCACGCAAGGAAGTGCCTCCTTATTACGCACAAAAAAATGAATACCCCCTGCTAGCTGGGACCCACTATAGCAGGAGGATGACTTGTGGGCCAACTAAGTTGACGGGGATGGAGGGCTTTGTCAACTTAGTCAATATGAGCGATTCTAGCTCCGGTGACCGTACGATGTCCATCCAGCGGCCGTAGTGCTTCTTCAACCTCTGGTCTTCTTGGTCCAGCCACCCAAAGCAGCGTCGGTCGTGCCGCAAGCTCCTGCCTCCCGTGGCCAGCTGTGCTGCCGCGGAGGCCTCACCGCCCCTACTATTCCCACCGCTGGCCAGGCCCTGCGGCGACGGCAGCCTCACACCGCAGCCGAACTAGTGAACCCTCGTACTCCTCTCCACGCGGGCTTCCACTGCCGCGTCTTCCCGGCTCCGCGTCGTCCCCTTCCTAGGCCTCGCCGTCGTCCACCACCGTGGTGCTCTCGACGCGGCCTGGTCAACGTGGTCAAGGAACGACTTCCATCAGACGTGGACTATACGTGGAGAGGCTGACAGCTGGGTCCACGGCCGCAGCAAGGAAGTGCCTCCTTATTACGCGGAAAATAATGATTCCTCCACCTGATAGCTGGGACCCACCGGACGGGCCACTGTATTTCACGAAAAAAACGTTTCCCCCTGACTGCTGGGACCCACCAGCTACATCTTCGCACGCAAGGAAGTGCGTCCAGGCAAAAAGAAAACAATTCGCCACCCTGATTGCTGGGACCCACCAGCTACATCTTCGCACGCAAGGAAGTGCGTCTGGGCAAAAAAAATGATTCGCCCCCCTGACTGCTGGGACCCACCAGCTACATCTTCACACGCAAGGAAGTGCGTCCGGGCAAAAAAAAAACGATTCGCCCCCTGACTGCTGGGACCCACCAGCTATATCTTCGCACGCAAGGAAGTGCGTCCGGGCAAAAAAAAACGATTCGCCCCCTGACTGCTGGGACCCACCAGCTACATCTTCACATGCAAGGAAGTGCGTCCAGGCAAAAAAAATGATTCGCCCCCCTGACTGTTGGGACCCACCAGCTACATCTTCGCACGCAAGGAAGTGCGGCCGGGCAAAAAAAAAAACGATTCGCCCCCTGACTGCTGGGACCCACCAGCTACATTTTCGCACGCAAGGAAGTGCATGACAGTTGGGACCCACCTGGTCGAAGCGTATGTAGCATTGTCATTCTGGTCGCGAATGTGTACGTACATATATACTGGTTGATGTAGAGGCTCACACGTGTCGTAGTAGAGGCGCGCACGTGTCGTAGTAGAGGCGCGTACGTGTTGTAGTAGAGGCGCGCACATAGCATGTACACGTACATACAGCGGCCAGTGTGCAAGAAAGAAAATACGGCCACGTATGTGTACATACGGGCGGGGTCTCGAACGCCTACTCGCGCATACGTACGGCCAGGGCTCATGTACATGGCTGGGTCGGAATGGAGAAACAACGTCGTCGTTGTGTTCATGGGGAGCCAACCGGCTGGGTCGGAACGGAATGCGTCGTCGTGTTCATCAGGAGGGCTTGGACGAAATAGGCGATGGAAATGAGGCCTGGCGTACCGCAGAACGGAGGAAACAACCTTGTGTTTGACCGGCCACGTTAAAAACGGGGGTCCTATTGACCGGGAGGGGTCTGGCGTACCGCAAAACGGAGGAAACAGACCTCCTACGGTCGAAATGGGGGTCCTGTTGATCGGGAGGGGTGTGGCGTACCGCAAAACGGACGAAACGAACCTCCTACGGTCGAAACGGGGGTCCTGTTGATCGGGAGGGGTGTGGCGTACCGCAAAACAGACGGAACGAACTTGTGTTGGAGCGCTACGGCCAAAACGGGGGTCCTGTTCATCAGGAGGGGTGTGGCGTACCGCAAAACAGGACTCCACAAGATACTGTTCATCTCCACCGTCGACCTCCTCCAGCCTCCACGGGCTACCGTCGACCTCCTCCAGCCTCCACGGGCTCCTGTTCATCCAGCCTCCACCGCATGCTACTCCACCGGCTACTGTTCAACCACCCTTCCACGGGCACCCCTCCACCGTCTACTATTCATCCAGCCCTCCACGGGGTCGTCCTGTTCATCCAGCCCTCCACACCACGGGGTCCTGTTCATCCAGAGGCAACGCCACCGCTCACTGTTCATCCACCCCCCGCAACGCTCACTGTTCATCCAGAGAGGCAGCATCGGTCGGCTTCAGTTAGCAGCAGTAGCGAAGGAATCGCTCGATCGGATTCAGTTAACAGCCATCGATCGCTCACTCGGGTTCAATAACGCGTAGCCTGCAGTGCAATCGCTCGAGTTCAGTTAGAGCCCAACGCCTCGCTCGGGTTCAGTAATGTGTAGCCTGCAGTGCAATCGCTCGAGTTCAGTTAGAGCCTAGTTAGAGCCAACGCCTCGCACACACGCGTGTACGTGTACGAGAGAAACGCGCATCGCTCGCCCCCGACCTCCCTCCGTAACCGGGAACTCCCCAAAATTTTCTTCTCCCTCGCTTCTACCACGGTTTTTTCCGTCATGGACGACCCAAAGAATGTCATGCAGCTGCGTCTCCGGCCCGCCCAGGACGAAAAGCCCATTTTCAGTCATAATTTTTTGTCATAGAAGTAGGAGCCCACAATGTCTATGATGATACCGGGTTTTTTCACAATTATCGTCATAGAAGTGTCATATGTATGACAGAAAAAAATCCGTTCGGCCCAAAATGTCACGGATGTGTCTTTTTTTTGTAGTGACGGTCACCGGAAATGTTTGGGGTTATACCGGTATTGTACCGGGACCACCAGAGGGGTTCCGGGGGTCCACCGGGAGGGTCCACCTCCCTCGGAGGGCCTTATGGGCTGTAGGTGGAAGGGAACCAGCCCCTAGTGGGCTGGGCGCCATTCCCCCCTTAGGGCCCATGCGCCTAGGGTTGGGGGGAACCCTAAAGGGGGCACCCCCTTGCTTGGGGGCAAGCCCTCTCCCCTTTGGCCGCCGCCCCCCCTCTAGATCTCACCTAGAGGGGCCGGCCCCCTTCCCCCTTCTCCCTATAAATAGAGGGGTGGAGGGAGGGGTGCAACACCACAACCAAAGCGCAACCCCTCCCCTCCCCAACACCTCTCCTCCTCCGCAAGAGCTTGGTGAAGCCCTGCCAGAGAACTACCACTCCATCACCACCACACCGTCGTGCTGCTGTTGGAGCCCTCTTCCTCAACCTCTCCCTCCTTCTTGCTAGATCAAGGCGTAGGAGACATCACCGGGCTGCACGTGTGTTGAACGCGGAGGCACCGTTGTTCGGTGCTTAGATCGGATTCGGCCGTGATCTGAATCGCTACATGTACGACTCCTCCAACCGCGTTTTTGCAACGCTTCCGTTTCACGATCTTCAAGGGTATGAAGATGCACTCCCCTCTCTCTCGTTGCTAGTTACTCCATAGATTGATCTTGGTGATGCGTAAATTTTTTTAATTTCTGCAACGATCCCCAACATAAGTGTTCTCCCTGAGTATGCACCATTGCTACAATTCTTCATGCCGAGACACCATGTGATGATCGGGTGTGATAAGCTCTACGTTCACATACAACGGGTACAAGCCAGTTTTGCACACGCAGAATACTCGGGTTAAACTTGACGAGCCTACCATATGCAGATATGGCCTCGAAACACTAAGACCGAAAGGTCGAACATGAATCATATAGTAGATATGATGAACATACTGATGTTCACCATTGAAAACTACTCCATCTCACATGATGATCGGACATGGTTTAGTTGATTTGGATCACGTGATCACTTAGATGATTAGAGGGATGTCTATCTAAGTGGGAGTTCTTAAGTAATATGATTAATTGAACTTTAATTTATCATGAACTTAGTCATGATAGTATTTTGCAAATAATGTTGTAGATCAATAGCTCGCATTGTTGCTTCCCTATGTTTTTATATGTGTTCCTAGATAAAACTAAGTTGAAAGATGATAGTAGCAATGATGCGGACTGGGTCCGTGATCTGAGGTTTATCCTCATTGCTGCATAGAAGAATTATGTCCTTGACGCACCGCTAGGTGACATACCTATTGCAGAAGCAGATGCAGACGTTGAACGTTTGGCTAGCTCAATATGATGACTACTTGATAGTTTAGTGCACCATGCTTAACGGCTTAGAATCGGGACTTCAAAGACGTTTTGAACGTCATGGACCATATGAGATGTTCCAGGAGTTGAAGTTAATATTTCAAGCAAATACCCGAGTTGAGAGATATGAAGTCTCCAACAAGTTCTATAGCTAAAAGATGGAGGAGAATAGCTCAAGCAATGAGCATGTGCTCAGATTGTCTGGGTACTACAATTGCTTGAATCAAGTGGGAGTTAATCTTCCAGATAAGATAGTGATGACAGAGTTCTCTAGTCACCATCACCAAGTTACTGGAACTTCATGATGAACTATAGTATGCAAGGGATGATGAAAATGATTCCCAAGCTTTTCATGATGCTGAAATCGACGAAGGTAGAAATCAAGAAAGAGCGTCAAGCGTTGATGATTGACAAGACCACTAGTTTCAAGAAAAGGGCAAAGGGAAAGAAAGGGAACTTCAAGTAGAATGACAAGCAAGTTGTCACTTCCGTGAAGAAACCCAAAGCTAGACTAAAGCCTGAAACTGAGTGCTTCTACTGCAAAGGAAATTGTCACTCGAAGCGGAAATGCCCTGCATATTTGGTGGATAAGAAGGATGGCAAAGTGAACAAGGGTATATTTGATATACAAGTTATTTATGTGTACATTACTAGTGTATATAGTAGCCCCTGTGTATTTGATACGTGTTCGATTGCTAAGATTAGTAACTCGAAACAGGAGTTACAGAATAAATAGAGACTAGTTGATGGTGAAGTGATGATGTGTGTTGGAAGTGGTTCCAAGATTGATATGATCATCATCGCACACTCCCTATAGTTTCGAGATTAGTGTTGAACCTAAATAAATGTTATTTGGTGTTTGCGTTGAGCATAAATATGATTAGATTATGTTTATTGCGATACGATTATTCCTCTAAGATAGAGAGTAAATTGTTATTCTGTTTACATGAATAAAACCTTCTATGGTCATACACCCAATGCTGATGGTTTATTGAATCTTGATCGTAGTGATACACATATTCATAATATTGATGCCAAAAGATGCAAAGTTGATAATGATAGTGCAACATATTTGTGGCACTGTTGTTTGGGTCATATTAATGTAAAGCGCATGAAGAAACTCCATAAAGATGGATTTTTGGAATCACTTGATTATGAATCATTTGATGCTTGCGAACCATGCCTTATGGGCAAGATGACTAAAACTCCGTTCTCCAGAACAACGGAACGAGCTAGTGACTGATTGGAAATAATACATACCGATGTATGCGGTCCAATGAGTGTTGATGCTCATGGCGGGTACCATTATTTTCTGACCTTCACAGATGATTTGAGCAGATATGGGTATATCTACTTAATGAAACACAAGTCTGAAACGTTTGAAAGGTTCAAGGAATTTCAGAGTGAAGTGGAGAATCATCATAACAAGAAAATAAAGTTTCTACGATCTGATCATAGAGGAGAATATTTGAGTTACGAGTTTGACCTTCATTTAAAACAATGTGGAATAGTTTCACAACTCACGCCTCATGGAACACCACAGCGTAATGCTGTGTCTGAACGTCGTAACCGCACTTTATTGGATATGGTGCGATCTATGATGTCTCTTACCAGGTTACCACTATCATTTTGGGGTTATGCATTAGAGACAACTACATTCACGTTAAACAGGGCACCATCAAAATCCGTTGAGACGACGCCTTATGGAACTATGGTTTGGCAAGAAACCAAAGCTGTCGTTTCTTAAAGTTTGGGGTTGTGATGCTTATGTGAAAAAGCTTCAACCTGATAAGCTCGAACCCAAATCGGAGAACTCCATCTTCATTGGATACCTAAAGGAAACTGCTGGGTACACCTTCTATCACAGATCCGAAGGCAAGATATTCATTGCTAAGAATGGATCCTTTCTAGAGAAGGAGTTTCTCTTGAAAGAAGTGAGTGGGAGGAAAGTAGAGCTTGATGAGTTAATTGTACCTTCTCCCAAACTGGAAAGTAGTTCATCACATAAATCAGCTCTAGTGATTCATACACCAATTAGTGAGGAAGCTAATGATGATGATCATGAAACTTTAGATCAAGTTACTACAGAACATCGTAGGTTTTCCAAAGTACGGTCTGCACCCGAGTGGTACGGTAATCCTATTCTGAAAGTCATGTTACTAGACCATGATGAACCTACGAACTATGAAGAAGCGATGATGAGCCCAGATTCCGCGAAATGGCTTGAGGCCATGAAATCTGAGATGGGATCCATGTATGAGAACAAAGTGTGGACTTTGGTGGACTTGCCCGATGGTCAGCAAGCCATATTAAATAAATGGATCTTCAAGAAGAAGATGAACACTGATAGTAGTGTTACTATCTACAAAGCTCGACTTGTCGCAAAAGGTTTTCGACAAGTTCAAGGTGTTGACTACAATGAGATTTTCTCAACTATAGCGATGCTTAAATCCGTCTGAATCATGTTAGCAGTTGCCATATTTTATGAAATCTGGCAAATGGATGTCAAAACAACATTCCTTAAATGGATATTTCTTAAAGAAGAGTTGTATATGATGCAACCGGAAGCTTTTGTCAATCCTAAAGGTACTAACAAGGTGTGCAAGCTCCAGCGATCCATCTATGGACTGGTGCAAGCATCTCGGAGTTGGAATATACGCCTTGATGAGTTGATCAAAGCATATAGTTTTATACAGACTTGCAGTGAAGCCTATATTTACAAGAAAGTGAGTGGGAGCTCTGTAGCATTTCTAATATCATATGTGGATGACATACTGTTGATTGGAAATAATATAGAATTTCTGGATAGCATAAAGGGATACTTGAATAAGAGTTTTTCAATGAAAGACCTCGGTGAAGCTGCTTACATATTGGGCATTAAGATCTATAGAGATAGATCAAGATGCTTAATTGGACTTTCACAAAGCACATACCTTGGTAAAGTTTTGAAGAAGTTCAAAATAGATCAGTCAAAGAAAGGGTTCTTGCCTGTATTACAAGGTGTAAATTTGAGTAAGACTTAAAGCCCGAACACGACAGAAAATAGAAAGAGAATGAAAGTCATTCCCTATGCCATAGTCATAGGTTCTATATAGTATGCTATGCTGTGTACCAAACCTATTGTGTACCCTGCCCTGTGTTTGGCAAGGGAGTACAATTTTGATCTAGGAGTAGATCACTTGACAACGGTCAAGATTATCGTTAGTGAGGACTAAGGAAATATTTCTTGATTATGGAGGTGATAAAAGAGCTCATCGTAAAGAGTTACATCGATGCAAGCTTTTACACCAATCCAGATGACTCTAAGTCTCATTCTGGATACATATTGAAAGTGGAGCAATTAGCTAGAGTAGCTCCGTGTAGAGCATTGTAGACATAGAATATTTGCAAAATACATACGGCTCTGAATGTGACAAACCCGTTGACTAAACTTCTCTCACGAGCAAAACATGATCACACCTTAGTACTCTTTGGGTGTTAATCACGTAGAGATGTGAACTAGATTATTGACTCTAGTAAACCCTTTGGGCGTTGGTCACATGACGATGTGAACTATGGGTGTTAATCACATACAAATGTGAATATTGGTGTTAAATCACATGGTGATGTGAACTAGATTATTGACTCTAGTGCAAGTGGGAGACTGAAGGAAATATGCCCTAGAGGCAATAATAAAGTTATTATTTATTTCCTTAATTCATGATAAATGTTTATTATTCATGCCAGAATTGTATTAACCGGAAACTTAGTACATGTGTGAATACATAGACAAAACTTATAGTCCCTAGTATGCCTCTACTTGACTAGCTCGTTAATCAAAGATGGTTATGTTTCCTAACCATAGACATGTGTTGTCATTTGATGAACAGGATCACATCATTAGGAGAATGATGTGATGGACATGACCCATCCGTTAGCTTAGCATTATGACCGTGTCAGTTTCATTGCTACTGCTTTCTTCATGACTTATACAAGTTCCTCATACTATGAGATTATGCAACTCCTGAATACCGAAGGAACACTTTGTGTGCTACCAAACGTCACAATGTAAAAGGGTGATTATAAAGGTGCTCTACATGTGTCTCCGAAGGTGTTTGTTGGGTTGGCATATATCTAGATTAGGATTTGTCACTCCATGTTTCGAAGAGGTATCTCTGGGCCCTCTCGGTAATACTCATCACTATAAGCCTTGCAAGCATTGTAGCTAATGAGTTAGTTGCGGGATGAAGTATTATAGAACGAGTAAAGAGACTTTCCAGTAGCAAGATTGAAGTCGGTAGAATGATACTGACGATCGAATCTCGGGCAAGTAACATACCGATGACAAAGGGAACAACGTATGTGGTTATGCGGTTTGACCAATAAAGATCTTCATAGAATATGTAGGAACCAATATGAGCATACAAGTTCCACTATTGGTTATTGACCGGAGACGTGTCTTGGTCATGTCTACATAGTTCTCGAACCCGTAGGGTCCGCACGCTTAACGTTCGATGACGATTGTTTCTATGAGTTTATGTGATATGATGTACCAAAGTTTGTTCGGAGTCCCGGATGAGATCACGGACATGACGAGGAGTTTCGAAATGGTCGAGACATAAAGATTCATATATTGGAAGGTTGCATTGGAATGGTTCCGAGTGGTTCGAGCATTTTTCTGGAGTACCGGGAGGTTACCGGAACCCCCCGGGAGAAGTTATGGGCCTTATGGGCCATAAGAGGGAAGCACACCAGCCCACAAGGGGTTGGTGTGCCCCCCTTTGGGCAGGAGACCGAATTGGACTTGGGAAGGGGGCGCCACCCCCTTTCCCTCTCCTACTCCCTCTCCTTCCCCTCCCCCCCGGTAGAAGGAAAAAAGGGTGGGGCTGAATCCTACTAGGACTGGAGTCCTAGTAGGACTCCCCTCTCGCTGGCGTGCCCCGTGTTGACCGGCCTCCTCTTCCCCTCCTTTATATACGGGGGCAGGGGGCACCCCGAAGGCACAAGAGACAATCTCTTAGCCGTGTGCGGTGCCCCCCTCCACAGATTTACACCTCGGTCATATTGTCGTAGTGCTTAGGCGAAGCCCTGTGCTGGTAACTTCATCATAACCGTCACCACGCCATCATGCTGACAGAACTCTCCCTCGGCCTTAGCTGGATCTAGAGTTCAAGGGTCGTCACCGAGCTGACTGTGTGCAGATCGCGGAGGTGCCGTGCGTTCGGTACTTGATCGGTCGGATCGTGAAGACGTACGACTACGTCAACCGCGTTGTCATAATGCTTCCGCTTTCGGTCTACGAGGGTACGTGGACACACTCTCCCCTCTCGTTGCTATGCATCACCTAGATAGATCTTGCGTGATCGTAGGAAGTTTTTTGAAATTACCGAGTTCCCCAACAAACTTAACCATCTTTGATCAACGAGCTAGTCAAGTAGAGGCATACTAGGGACACGGTGTTTTGTCTATGTATCCACACATGTGTCAAGTTTCCGGTTAATACAATTCTAGCATGAATAATAAACATTTATCATGAAGTAAGGAAATATAAAATAACAACTTTATTATTGCCTCTAGGGCATATTTCCTTCACTCCCCCCTCCCACCTGTATATATGTGGGAGGGGGGTGCCTAGCATAGAACAGACAATCGCCTAGCCATGTGCAACGCTCCCCTCCACTGTTTATACCCCCGGTCATATTTACGTAGTGCTTAGGCGAAGCCCAGCTATCGGTGTCAAAACCGGCGGATCTCGGGTAGGGGGTCCCAAACTGTGCGTCTAAAGCTAATGGTAACAGGAGGCGGGGGACACGATGTTTACCCAGGTTCGGGCCCTCTCGATGGAGGTAATAACCTACTTCCTGCTTGATTGATCTTGATGATGTGAGTATTACAAGAGTTGGTCTACCACGAGATCGTAGAGGCCAAGCCCTAGAAGCTAGCCTATGATTTTGATTGTTGTTGTCCTATGGACTAAACCCTCCGATTTATATAGACACCAGAGGGGGCTAGGGTTACACAGAGTCGGTTACAGATAAGGAGATCTACATATCCGAATTGCCAAGCTTGCCTTGCACACAAAGGAGAGTCCCACCCGGACATGAGACGAAGTCTTCAATCTTGTATCTTCATAGTCCAACAGTCCGGCCAAAGTATATAGTCCGGCTGTCCAAGGACCCCCTAATCCAGGACTCCCTCAGTAGCCCCTGAACCAGGCTTCAATGACGATGAGTTCGGCGCGCGGATTGTCTTCGGCATTGCAAGGCGGGTTCCTTCTCCGAATACTCCATAGAAGATCTTGAATATGAGGGTCGTGTCCGGCTCTGCAAAATGATTCCCACATGCCATCGTAGAGAGCACAATATTCCACAAATCTAATCTGCTGACAACTTTTCATAGCGTGACATCACGCCATGGCCCGGTCATTATTCGAACCATTTTTCTCAACTAGCTACTGCACATATTGCGAGGCGGTTTCCTTGGCACGTCTTGTCGAAGCAGAGATCGTGTCCCCTTATTACGGGATTCTCATTAATACGGGTGTGGAAAACCCAACCGCGCCATCAATCACGGCGCTTGGGGAATAAGCGATTTTACGGGGCAAGTGGGGAGGCGCACAGTTTCTACCGCCTTTATAAAGAGATAGGCATTTCTCTTTTTCACCCATGCCTTCTTCTTCCCCTGCCCATCCATTCTTGCACGCTCGAGCTCCAGCGCCCAAGTTCTCACCTTCTCCGTAAAGCCATTCCAGACATGTCCGGAGCGGGAGGCAAGTGGATGGTCTCCTCCGTTATGGAGGAGGACATCACGAAGCTCCGGGAGGCCGGATACCTGGCCGCAGACATCGCGCATCGGCTCCCGGACGCAGGGCAGATCGTCCCTACTCCAGAACCCCACGAGAGGGTTGTATTCCTTGTCCACTTCATCCGCGGACTGGGATTTCCTCTCCACCCATTTGTCCGCGAGCTCATGTTTTACTATGGGCTAGATTTCCATGATCTGGCCCCCAATTTCATCCTCAATATCTCGGCATTTATCATCGTGTGCAAGGCCTTCCTCCGCATCAAGCCCCACTTCAGCCTGTGGCTAAAGACCTTCAATGTGAAGCCAGAGATAGTGGTCGGCCAGCAAGCGGAGTGCAGAGGCGCCATGGTGGGCAAGATGCCCAATGTCATCTGGCTCGAATGCTCCTATGTGGAGACCGTGAAGGGGTGGCAATCGGGGTGGTTCTACATCACCGAGCCGCGCAACGCCAACTGGGCGGCGGCCCCGAATTTTGATCTGGCATCCCCATGTGGCTCACCTCCTGGAAAAAGAAGGGATTAGCTTGGCGCACGCCGGCGGAGATGACCGGACTCCAGAACTGTGTCAAAAACATGATAAGCAAGAAAATCAAGCTTGTCAACGTGGTCCAGGTCATGCTCTTCCGCCGGATCCTCCCGTGTCAAAGACGTGCATTCAATATGTGGGAGTTCGATCCAGCCAAACACGAGACGCTGCGAGAGCTCTTCGACACGATGCACAAAGACGTCTGGAAGGTGCTGTTCAAGGCCGCCGAAGTACCTCCTCCCATCATCGAGGATCGCGGACTCAGCGCAAAGCGCCCTGCCAATCCAGTAAGCTCTTTATATTTCACAAGATGTGCCTTTCCCCAGTATATTCATGGGAGGAATCTAAGCCTCCACGCCAACTTAACAGGACCAGGTAGCGACAACGGAGCAGATCGACTGTCCGGCTCCGCTACCTGAAGATCCAACAACGGCTCTCCTTACGGAGATGCTGTTTCCGACGCCCTATGAGGTGCCGGAGAAGAAGGCCAAGAAGAAGGCTACGGGGACCAGGAAAGGTCTCCAGCGCAAGGTTGTGTCAGACTCATCGTCCGAAGACACCGAGGCGCACTCCTCCAACGAAAACGAGGAGGAGGAGGAAGAGGAAAATCCCCCCTAGCCGAGGGGGGGAGAGAAGGAAGGTCGCCCCGTCCGGGGAGGCCGAAGGGTCCAAGAAAGGAAGGACCCTCCCTCTGGACCACTCCACAACAGCCGTCTACAGCGACGAGGAGTGGTTGCCCAGGGACAAGCCCCTGGCGAAGTCGTAAGTATCCGGACACTATAATACTTCCGGTGTGTTTTGCTTCATTGCTTCTTATCATGTCAAATATGATTGTGTAGTCCGTCCAAAGCCCACATCAACGTATCCTCCTCGGATGTGTCTTTGAGTCAGTCTGCTATGAACAACAATTCACTCCCGACAGCCTCCACCCCCCGGCCCGCGGATGACACCGAGGTGTTGTCCCAGAGGATACCGGACCAGGGGGAGACGGTTCTGGAGATGCCCCAAGGCGAAATCCCAGACGCAGAGCACATGGGAGGGAAGACCCCCATGGATTCTGATGAAGGGGGCAGCAGCAAGTCTAGCCCCCAGCTGGATACCGCGCCGGAACCTCCAGTGGTTCCAGATTTAGGTAGGTAGCCCCTCGCTAAGGCGGGCGAGCCGCCTGTGCCGATGACCTCTGTCCATCCTGAGGCATCGGACAACCTGATGGAAGCACTTCACGATGCTTCCATTGACGAAGAGCACCGCACCGTCATGAGTGCGGTGATTGAGAAGGTCTGGTCCGCCCAAAGTGGATTGACCGAAGCCTGCGCCAGCCTCCTAACAGGCTTTGATGTAAGTAATCAAATTATCACAGTATAGACAGTAGCCCCTGATGCTCTGTTTGGTGTTCGGAAAGAAAGGCCGAACAAAGGATCAAATAACATCCACAGGAGTATGATCCTAGTATGTCTATGTGAACAAGCAGGCGTCACTACTGGCCGCTGCCGCTCGTACTGCGGAGGTCTCCGGATTGAAGCGGGACCCGGAGCGGTCCGAGGAAGAGCTCGTCCTCACGAAGAGGCAGCTCGAGGATAACAAAGGTAAGTGATACCCCGTCTGCATATTGATAAAAAAATTGGTTTTAGCTCATACAATCATTATGAACTTTAATGGGGGCCACGACAGAAGTGGCGGCCCTGAAGAAGGCACTGTTCGAGGCCGAAGACAAAGCGGCCAAGGAGCGCACCGCGCGCGAGAAACAAGAGGCTTGGGTTTATGAGGTCCAGCAAGAGCTCCAGGACTTCGTCAAAAAATTCGAGTCCTTGGAGCGTGACTCTAAGACGCGAGAGTCCGAGCTTGCGAAGGCCCTCCAAAGCACACAAGACGCCAAGGCCGAAGCCCAAAAGGCCCTTCAGGAGATTCAGGCGGCCAAGAAGATAGCGGCGGGTAAGGCATTCGTTATGCAAAGCAAGCATGTGAAGGAGATTTTCCTTTTACTTACCCGAATTCAGAGCTCTCCAGGAGCGTTCGCAGATCTGTCGCGCAGCATATCGGATGCCGCGGAGTTCTACCGGACCGAAGAAGGGAGATCCACGGAGAAGTTGTTCTGGTCCCAGTATATTGGGGCCGAACACCCGATGCCCTTCAGCGACCAGCTGAAGCAACTGGTCGAGCTTCACAAGGCGGCCGAACTGGCCATGAAGGATCTCATAGTCCGGATGTGGCCGGCGAGCCCCTACCCAGAAGCTACTTCGGCCTGGTAAAGCGGCTTGTGAATGCCTGTCCTCGGCTTGAAGCCATTAAGCGGTCAGTCTGCATCGAAGGTGCGCGCAAGGCCTTCGCCCGCGCGAAAGTGCACTGGGCGAAGATGGATGCCGAGAAGTTGGTGACAGAGGGGCCGCCGGAGGGCAAGGAGCATCGCCACCCCAGAAAGTATTATGATAGTGTCCTGAAGGGTGCCCGCCTTATGGCGGAGGAATGTTCTAAGGATGTAATATTTGAATGAATGTACTCATGTCATCCTGTAATATGAAAACGAGTTCATGTGCCCTATATAACGCTTGTTGGTTTAAAATATTACCTTCTGTGCGGCCGTTTATAAAAATCTGAAAGTTGGCCAGTCGTCGGCTTCTGCCCCCATGTAACTCGTACTGGGGTGTTTGGGATAATTAAACACTCTTTATCCAAATGTTTGGTCCTTTAAATAGGTGTTTAGCGCAGTGAACAAGGCAATCGGACTATATAGCTTTATCACTCTCACTTAGCCATAGAAGTCTACAATTTTAAACTTTGGCGAAGCCCCTAGTATTTGGAAGGCCGAACTTGGGGCGCTATACAAACCTAAATCAAACAAGGCCGATTCCTCGCCCAAAGAAGAAAAAAATCTTTAAGGATTTGAGACCTCTCGAACAGCGACCAGCTCTCGCCGCATCATGACAGTCAATTTTCGGCTTTCTCTACTGAGGTGCTTGTCTGGACGAACCGGGACACAATCGCAGTAGTTCTCCCTGTGCTACCTTAGCCGATATAGCGGAACGTAAGGCACCAAAACATGGGAGCCGGGCAAACCCAACTATTGACCCAAGACATGATTCGGAGCTGATGCATATAATGCTATAAGTTCGGGGTGCCGCACTGTCGAAAGTGTTCAGACTTTCTTGCCGTGTTATGGGGTACACTAAAGCCCCTGGCGAGCTGGATGTATCAAAAATGTACAGGTGCAATTTGTAATAAATAAGCTGTCTAGGAAAAGAGATAAAGAAATGTAATAATAAGCTGACGCTGTACATTATTTTCCATTGTTATTTAGATAATACGTCAAAGCGTATGTATACAAGTAGTGCGCTAAGCAAAATAGGACTATTTGACATGTCCTAGCCAAGGGTAAGCTGCGTGTGGGTATGTAAAACAGGTATAACGATCGTTATCAGAGACCACCTGGGTATTCCCTTATACGTCAAAGCTTTTTGCCTCCTTGGTGTTTCCTTCCCGTGATGGGTCCTATAATCAGGCTATCTGAAAGAGCTCCCCGAGAATAGGGTCCTGAAAGAAAGAAAATTATGAAGGTATACGGGTCCTGAGGCGGTTGAGCCGCATTGTGGACCGCAACATGGCCGTGCCTCCGCCTATGCCCATGGTATTTTAAGTGCGTAATTATGTACGTGCGGCACAAATTTCACCGCTTGACTGGGACCAGGACGGAGGCCGAATTGCTAGGTGAGCTTTGGACGTGCAGGACGATCCTGTTTCAGGGAACTTAGGACTCGGTTGATGGTGTTCGGAGGCTTTATTGCTGAGTTAGAGGTCTGCCTAAAAAGGCTGCTCTGTACTTCTTCTGCGAGGGCCGTAGTGTGCTCCTCCGTACGGAGCGAGCGCTCTGTGTTTCCATTAACTGTTATAACCCCGCAAGGTCCTGGCATTTTGAGCTTGAGGTATGCATAATGCGGTACCGCATTGAATCTAGCAAATGCGGTTCGTCCAAGCAGTGCGTGGTAGCCACTGCGGAAAGGGACGATATCGAAGATTAAGTCCTCGTTTCGGAAGTTTTCCGGAGATCCGAAGACTACTTCCAGTGTGATTGAGCCCGTGCAACAGGCTCTACACCTGGTATGACACATTTGAAGGTGGTTTTTGTGGGTTTTATCCTTGAGGGGTCGATGCCCATTTTGCGCACTGTATCCTGATAAAGCAGGTTCAGGCTGCTGCCACCGTCCATAAGGACTCGTGTGAGGTGGAATCCGTCCATGATGGGGTCGAGGACCAATATGGCCAAACCGCCATGACGGATACTGGTAGGATGGTCCCTGCGATCGAATGTGATCGGACAAGAAGACCATGGGTTGAACTTTGGGGCGACTGGTCCATCGCATAGACGTCCCTTAGTGCACGCTTCCGTTCCCGCTTGGGAATATCGGTGGCGTATATCATGTTTACCGTTTTCACTTGGGGAGGAAATTTCTTCTGTCCTCCTGTGTTCGGCGGCCGGGGCTCCTCATCATCGTCGCTGTGCAGCCCCTTTTCCTTGTTTTCGGCATTTAACTCGCCGGCCTGTTTGAACACCCAGCATTCTATGTTGGTGTGGTTGGCTGGTTTTTCGGGGGTGTCGTGAATTTGACACAAGTGATCGAGTATGCGGTCCAGATTGGACGGGCCCGGATTGTTTCTTTTGAATGGCCTTTTCCGGTGACCGGACTTAGAGCCACTTAAGCTGGTATTGACTGTCGTGTCTTCAACGTTGTCACCATTGTTGTGACGCTTGTGTCTGTTGCGTCGTGGCTTGCCATTGATATCTCTGGCATTTGAAGTGCTAGGATTTCTTGATGTGCTGTTGCTATGAGCCAACCAGCTGTCCTCACCCGCACAAAAGCGGGTCATAAGTGTTGTGAGGGCTGCCATGGACTTCAGCTTCTCTTGGCCGAGGTGTCGGGCGAGCCACTCATCGCGAATGTTATGCTTAAAGGCCGCTAGGGCTTAGGCATCCGGACAGTCGATAATTTGGTTCTTTTTAGTTAGGAACCGAGTCCAGAATTTCCTGGCTGACTCTCCGGGATGTTGGTTATGTGACTTAAGTCGTTAGCATCCGGTGGTCGCACATAAGTGCCCTGGAAGTTGTCCAGGAATGCGTCTTCCAGGTTCTCCCAACTGCCAATAGAGTTTGCCGGCAGGCTATTCAGCCAATGCCGAGCCGGTCCTTTGAGTTTTAGTGGGAGGTACTTGATGGCATGTAGATCATCACCGCGGGCCATGTGAATGTGGAGAAGGAAATCTTCAGTCCACATCGCGGGGTCTGTTGTACCATCATATGATTCAATGTTCACGGGTTTAAACCCTTCTGGGAATTCATGATCCATTACTTCATCCGTGAAGCATAGGGGGTGTGCGGCGCCTCTATGCCGGGCTACATCACGACGCAATTCAAATGAGTCTGGTCTGTTGTATTTGGCCCAGTCGGACTTGTTTTTAGTATATCCGGCGTGACGGTCATCGTCACACATTGGGGCACGCCCCCGTGATCCGTAGATCGATCTTGACTGTCGTGCTTTGTTTTCCAATACGTCTCGTAGGTCCTGCGTGTAGCCCCGGGCCTTAGTGTTTTTGTTAGGTTGGCGGCGGGGTGCGGGCTGGTGTACGGGCTGATACGCCTCTTTGTCTCGGCCACGAGGTGGTCGGTCAGCCGCATTGTGTGCTGGTAGTGTGGGCTTTAATGCCTCCTCCTCAAGTTGAGGTAGCAACCTGCGCTTTGGGTAACTTTTGATTGGGCGCTCGAGTCCGTATTCCTCGGCTGCCAGGACCTCAGTCCATCTATCAGTTAGCAGATCCTGATCAGCTTGAAGCTGCAGCTGCTTCTTCATCAGGCTTTTTGTAGTGGCTATAAGCCGGCGCTTGAAGCGCTCCTGCTCGACGGGATCCTCAGACACGATGAATTCTTCGTCGCCAAGGCTCACTTCGTCTTCGGAGAGGGGCATATAATTGTCATCCTCTAACTCTCCATATGTTGCCTGTTCCTTAGGGCTAGCTTGCCCATCCTCCCGCTTGGCCTACTCGAAGCCTGGCTGGGTGGGGTTGTTTTCGTCTTTGGCACTGTCCGGATTGCTATCATCTCTTGCGCCGGTATCGCTATTTTTTCTATGGTGGGGCTTCGAGCGGCACCTATGACGCCGGTGCTTAGATTGCTTCTCAAGGGGATTATCCTCTGTTGCCTCATCGCCATCGCCTTCTTTTGGCATGTCCACCATATATATATATATATCATATGATGAGGTGGCAGTCCAGCGCCCTGTGGGCAGTGGTTCTTGTTCTTCTCCGACATCGTCGTCCATACTGTTGATGTCTTCGGAGTCGAATTCAAGCATGTCGGTTAAGTCATCGACAGTGGCTATTAAGTGGGTGGTGGGTGGAGAGCGAATTTTTTCATCGTCCGCTTCCCATTCAAGAAGGACATAGTTCGGCCAAGAGTCTCCTGACAGAGAGAGAGAGAGACCTCAATGAATTTAGCACGTCTCCCAAGGGCGAGTGCTGAAAAATATCTGCAGAGGTAAACTCCATGATCGGTGCCCAATCAGATTCGATAGGCACGGACGCACGCGGTTCGGAACCTATGGCCGGAGACGAGTCCGAGGGTCTGATGACACAGATCTCTTTGGAGGTAAAGTCTGTGTTCAGATCCAAGGATGAATGTGCGGCCTCCGTGGCTGGGTCCATCCACCCGTCCTCGGATGGCGTGATCTGCTCCAGATCAAGGGCCGGGGCAGCCGCAGGTGCGATCTCCCGCACATTGTCCGATGTCAGATCTAAGTCATGCTCGTCATGACTGTTCGACGCTCCTGACATGGGCTCGAATCCGTCGAAGATCAAGTCTCCGCGGATGTCGGCAGTGTAGTTCAAGTTTCCAAACCTGACCTGATGGCCAGGGGCGTAGCTGTTGATCTGCTCCAGATGGCCAAGCGAGTTGGCCTGCAATACAAAGCCGCCGAATACAAAGATCTGTCCGGGGAGGAAAACCTCACCCTGGACCGTATCGTTGCAGATGATTGAAGGAGCCATCAAGCCTTATTGTGACGACACAGTGGAACTCTCAATGAAAGCACCAATGTCGGTGTCAAACCGGCGGATCTCGGGTAGGGGGTCCCGAACTGTGCGTCTAAGGCTAATGGTAACAGGAGGCGGGGACACAATGTTTACCCAGGTTCGGGCCCTCTCGACGGAGGTAATACCCTACTTCCTGCTTGACTAATCTTGATGATGTGAGTATTACAAGAGTTGATCTACCACGAGATCGTAGAGGCTAAACCCTAGAAGCTAGCTATGATTCTGATTGTTGTTGTCCTATGGACTAAACCCTCCGGTTTATATAGACACCAGAGGGGGCTAGGGTTACACAGAGTCGGTTACAGAGAAGGAGATCTACATATCTGAATTGCCAAGCTTGCCTTCCACGCAATGGAGAGTCCCACCCGGACACGAGACGAAGTCTTCAATCTTGTATCTTCATAGTCCAATAGTCCGTCCAAAGTATATAGTCCGGCTGTCCGAGGACCCCCTAATCCAGGACTCCCTCACCTACAGAGATAGCTTTACCATCACCATCACCATGTCGTGATGTCAGAACTCATCCACTACCTCGCGGTCTTTCTAGATCAAGAAGACGCGGACATCACCGAGCTGAACGTGTGTTGAGCGCGGAGGTGCCGTACGTTCGGTACTCGATCAGTTGGACTGCAAAGAAAGTTCGACTACATCAACCGCAAAGTGAAATGCTTCCGCTTACGGTCTACGAGGGTACGTAGACACACTCCCCCGCTCTAGGTTATATGCATCTCCATGAATAGATCTTGCGTGTGCGTAGAATTTTTTTCCATGCAACGTTTCCCAACAATGGAATCCGAGCCACGTCTACGCGTAGATGATATGCACGAGTAGAACATAAAGAGTTGTGGGCAGTGATAGTCATACTGCTTACCACCAACTCTTATTTCGATTCGGCGGTATTGTGGGATGAAGGTGGCTGGAGGGTGTCTGTTTCTCCTACCTTAATTGAATCAAATTTGACTATGGCTGGTCCTTGAAGAAGGTTTAAACAACAAACTTGATAAAACACCGTTATGTTTTTTGCATAGGTAAGAACGGTTCTTGATAGAAGCCCGTTGCAACCACATAAAACTTGCAAGAACAAAGTAGAGGATGTCTACAGTACAAAAAAAAAGACACATCCGTGACATTTTGGGCCGAACATTTTTTTTTCTGTCATGCTTATGACACTTCTATGACGATGATTGTGACAAAACCCGGTATCATCATAGATGTGGTGGGCTCCTACTTCTATGACAAAAAAATCATGACAGAAAATGGGCTCTTCATCCTAGGCGGGCCAGAGACGCACCTGCATGACATTTTTGGGCCGTCCATGACGGAAAAAATCATGGTAGAAGTGAGGGAGAGGAAAATTTCGAGGAGTTCCTGGTTACGGTGGGTGGTCGGGGCCGAGCGATGCACAGAGGGATTGTGTGTTTATCTCGTACACGTACGTGCGTGTGTGCGAGGCGTTGGGCTCTAACTGAACTCGAGCGAGGTGTTCGCTTACTGAACCCGAGCAATTGCACTGGCTACATTACTGAACCCGAGCGATCGATCGATCCTTGACTGTTGACTGAACGCGATCGAGGGATTCCTTCGCTACTGCTGCTAACTAAAGCCGATCGAACCTGCTGCCTCTTGATGAATACTGAACGTGGGGGTTGGTTGAACAAGTCGAGACGTACGTGGTTGGGGTTGGATGAACAGGACCCCCGTGTTAGTAGTAGTAGGCCATTGTTGCTAGATGAACAGGACCCCGAAAGGAGGCCGCCACAGCCGAGCTGGTTGGGGGTGGATGAACATGACTCTGTGGAGGGCTGGTTGAACAGTAGCCGGTGAAGGGCTGGATGAACAATAGCCCGTGGATGAACAATAGCTGGTGGAGGTAGGACATAGACGCGGTGGATGAACAGTGTAGGTGGAGACTAAATGAAGTCGACGGTGGGTGAATAGAAACCAATGGAGTCCCGTTTTGTGGTACGCCACACCCCTCTGATGAATATGACCCCCGTTTCGACCGTAGCACTCCAACACAAGTCTGTTTCCTCCATTTTGCGGTACGCCACACCCCTCCCGATGAACAGGACCCCCGTTTCGACCGTAACGCTCCAACACAAGTCTGTTTCCTCCATTTTGCGGTATGCCACACCCCTCCCGATGAACAGGATGCCGTTTCGACCGTAGCCGGTCGAACAGAAGGCCGTTTTCCTCCATACTGCGGTACGCCAGACCCTGTTTCGATTGTTCCGTCCAAACCGGTTGGCTCCCGTTGAACAGGACGCATTCCGACCTAGTCTGTTGCCTCCCGATGAACAGTACGCTGTTTCTCTATTCCGACCCAGCCGGTTGGCTGCCCGATGAACAGGACACCGTTGTTGCCATCCGTTGACTCTCCATGTACACGAGCCCTGGTTGTACGTATGCGCGAGTACGCGTTTGAGACCCCGCCCGTATGTATGTACATGGCCGTATTTTTTGGCATGTGGTTGTGCGTATGTGTACACGGTTTAGAAGGGACTGCGTGAACTACTATGTCGGGGGCTCTACTACTACACGTGCTGCTGCTTGCTCGGCCACGATTCATCGTTGCAAAGAGACCTATCGACCAGTATGTATGTACACGTCCACGACAATGCTACGTACGCTTCGACCAGGTGGGTCCCTGCTGTCAGGGAGGATAAGGAGGCACTTCGTTGCGTGTGAAGTAATTGATGGTGGGTCCGAGCTGTCAGGGGGAGGATTCATTTTTTCGCTCCTAATATGGAGGCACTTTCCTTGCGTCCGAAGATATAGCTAGTGGGTCCTAGTTGTCAGGGGGAAAAACATTTTTTCCGCAAAATACAGCTAAGCCAAAATACAGAGGCCCTTCCGGTAGGTCCCTGCTGTCAGGTGGAGGGATCATTATTTTGCGCGTAATAAGAAGGCACTTCCTTGCCGCGGTCGTGGACCCACCTGTCAGCCTCTCCACGTACAGTCCTCTTCCAATGTAAGTCATTCCTTGACCACGTTGACCACGCCGCGCCGAGAGCACCAAGGCAGTGGACGGCGGCGAGGCCTAGGAAGGGAATGTCCGAGGAAGACTCAGTAGTTGTTTCCCACGCGGAGGGGCGTATGAGGGTTTATTGGTTGGGTTGCATCGGAGAATAACAATAGGTTTGGGTGAGTACAGGGATGGCCAGACCATCGATGGGAGTAGGGTGGGGCGTTGAGGCCTGAGTGGCAGAAGAGCCGGCCACGGGAGGCAAGAGCAGGTGGCATGACCGACGCTGGTTTGGGCGGCTGGAGTAAGAATACCAGAGGTTTAAGAAGCACTATGACCATCAGATGGACATCATACGGTCACTGGAACTAGAATTGTTCATATTGATGAGTTGACAAAGCCCTCTGTCCGCGTCAACTTAGTAGGCCCACAAGTCAGCCTCCAACTATGGTGGGTCCCATATAGCAGGGGGAGTATTCATTTTTTTGTACGTAATAAGGAGGCACTTCCTTGCGTGTGAAGATATAGCTGGTGGGTCCGAGCTGTCAGTGGGAGGAATGTTTTTTTCATGAAATACAGAGGCCCTTCTAGTGGGTCCCTGCTGTTAGGTGGAGGAATCATTATTTTCCACATAATAAGGAGGCACTTCCTTGCGTGCGTCTGTGGACCCAATTGTCAGCCTCTCCACGTACAGTCCCCTTCCGATGGATGTCGTTCGTTGACCACGTCACGCCGATAGCACTAGGGCGGTGGACGATGGCGAGGCCTAGGAAAGGAATGACCCGGAGCCAGGGATGACTCGGCAATTGTTGCCCACGCGGTGGGGAGTACGAGGGTTTACTGGTTCAACTGCTGTTGCCGGAAAATAATAGGAGGTGTGGGTCAGTAGAGGAATGGCCTGGGTAGCGATGGAGTAGGGTGAGGTGGTGCGGCGTGTGCGACAGCATAGCCCACCGACGCTAGTGTGAGCGGCTGGAGCGGGAAGAGCAGAGATTGAAGAAGCATGACGGCCGTTGGATGGACATCCAACAGACACTACTCTCGTGTGTTGACTAAATTGACACGGCGTTGCGTGTGCGTCAACCTTTTTTTAGGAAAGCGTATGCGTCAACCTATAGTAGGCGCACAAGTCAGCCTCAAACGTGTGGAAAATAGCATACAACCCATCTGCCATTATTCTAATAATTTATAGCCCATTTGCTAATTCTTAAGGATTTTTTTGGTGCCCATATACTTTTTGTTAGCATTATAGCCCATATTGTGGCCACGGTTCAAGAATTATACGAAATTTTGCATATTTTGGTGCGGTCTCAACTGTTTTTAATCCTGAAATTTTGAGTCACATTCAAACTAATTTGAAAAATAAATTTATATCAATATAAAATCCAAATAATTGTCCACGCATAAAAATCAATGGAATTTAAAATATTGAAATGGAAAAAAGAAATTTGAAACTAATTCTCGGTTTGATGTGCTTTAAATATGTACAACCAATTTCTCATTAGTGATAGCCCATTTTCTGGGCAAGCCGAATGAAACTCTCCTCGTCTTGAAAGATTTACAGCCCAGCAGGGCTGACAAAGTAAGTAGGCCTCGGTTGGGTATTTCTTTCAAAAAAGTGGAACTGTGCTAGCCATTTTCAGCAAGAAAAAAGCACAACTGGGCTCATCATGTGGCAAACATAAATAAAACCCTGGCTAGACAGGCTACAGCCCCGACACAGCCCCGTTGTTACCCTGATCCGTCTCTAAAACTAGTATAAATACCAACCGCTTGTTCCTAAAAAAAGTAAATAACAACTGCTCGACCTGCTGGGTCCCTGGTGTCAGCTGCTCGTTGTGTAATTCTCTCATTTATTGACTATGTTGACAATGGCATGGGCCCTAGATGTCCAACCATTAGGAGGAACCATTTTGGGGCTTGTAATAACGAGGCACTTGCTTGCATATTTCCATGACCCTGGTGGGTCCCTACACTACTAGGGAAAAGCCTATACACAGAATCTTACCAGCAGCGCTCCTCAAAATACCACGCTACTGCTATTTAACAGTAGCGCGTGATATCAAAACGCGTGGCTGAAAGGAAAATAGCAGTAGCGCGTCCACCACAAACCGCGCTACTGCTATAATTGCCATGACCTCGCCCCCCCCGCTAGTTATAGTAGTAGCGCCCTATACTGAATTGCGCTACTGCTATAGAAGTTAGCAGCAGCGCGCTTTGAAGAAAACCGCTAATGCTAAGATCATCCCACAAGTTTAGTCCCACCTCGCTCCGTGAACAGGGTGTTTACCACCTTAAATATGTTATTTCTGAAACTACCACAACCAGTTGGTCTTCACTGAACTCTATGTGTAAAATTTGTGGCTGCAATATGAGTCCTCTCCGGTTCCTACCGGAGAGGACTCATATTGATAATTCAGATTGTACACAAAAAGATCATTGATGGCCAATGTATTTTTGCATTGACGTATTTTTGTATAGTTACACTTAGCAGTAGCGGTTTATATGCAACGCGCTACTGCTATTCAGATTAGCTGTAGCGCGTTTTGGCAAACGCGCTAGAACTATCCCTACCTTATCCCCACGCGCACGACCGACCCTCGCTATCACTCCCACTCTCACTCTCACCCACGTGCCGATAACCGTCGTCGTGCGTCGTCGCCGCCGCCGCCTTCGTCCGTCCGCCACCGAGGTACTCCCCTCCTTCCGTCCCTCCTCTCTCCTCCTCGCACATCCTCCCTCCGCCTGCGGCCGCCCCTCCCTCCTCCACCGCCGCCCTCCTCCCTCCGCCTGGGGCCGCCCCTCCTCCCTCCTCCGCCGGCAGCCCTCCTCCCACCGCCCTCGACCTCGCCGCCCCTAGCTACCTCTCCGTCGCCCCCACCCCTGCCACTAGTTAGTACTAGATTTAGTAGCAGTAGATGTTAATTTAGGGTTCATAGCTAGTACTAGATGTTGCTTAGTTAGTACTAGATTTTTAGTAGTAGTAGATGTTAATTACTAGTAGTGATGGTACTAGTTAACTAGGGCAGTATTATTAATATTAGTTGTAGTTGAACTAGTTTAGTAAGTAAATTAATAAACTAGTTGAACTAGTTGAATTAATAGAACTAATGTATTTGTAGTAAGATAATTAATATAACTAGTTGAACTACTTTATTTTTAGAAAGAACTAGTTTTTTTCTATTTATAGTAAGTTTATATTTAGTAAGAACTAGTTGAATTAGTAAAACTAGTTGAACATGTCATATTTGTTGTTATTTTTTAGTTTAAGCAATTATTCGGGATGTATTAGTGATAACTTAGACGGTTTTAGGTGACCACCGTCGTCCCCGTCACCGACCCCCTCCGACATCCCCGCCGTCGTCCCAGTCACCGACCCCCTTCGACATCGAGGTGAGACCAGCCAAATATCCTTGTATATATTGTGTTGTTGCTCAAATAGGATATGTGGTGGCCCAAGTGGCCGTTCTTGTTCAGTTTACATCTCCGAGTGGCCTATGTTTTGCCGGAGTGTTGATTAATTTCCGTTCCGACAAATTTCAGGCGCTCGATATGTCCTTTTTTAGCAAAGGTCATGCCGGATTTTTTCGTGAATTCTGGCATGACTTGTGCTAGAATATGTACAAGTTTAATCTTTGAATTATGAACGTAGGGAATGTCGTACTCGGACGACGACAGTCTCCCGGGGGAGTGCAGCTGGTGCCACGACGATCGAGGTATGTGCGACATGTTCGTTGAGCTGGACGAAGATTGGCGCTTCAGCATTAAGCTCGAGGAGACCTTCGACTGTGAAATGGTACGCAACAACGACAAGTGTTTTTTTCGTAATTAAGCATGACTTCAACTATTTCAACGTCTAATTTTCATATTTTACAATTCGACTAGCTTATCCCATGCCATGCAAGACGCTATGTCTTGGAGAGGATGGGTTTTGATGACCATGAAAATTTTGAAACAAAGAAAATACAGCTAAGGACCCATCATGATATGGATTTTGAAGTAAATCTGTGCAATGCTCAGAGCGTAACCCATTTTGGTTGCCAAAATTGGGAAGCACTTTGCAAAATGTATGGTTTTATGAGGGTATGATTGTCACCATGGATCTTGGTGATCCTGACATCGAGCAAGACAATATGGACATTTGGGTCCTTGTTGATACGCTTCCGATTGTACCGCTATGTGAGTTTCTCAAACATAGTTATTAACTAATTTATATTGTTTATTTCAAAATAGTTGATAGTTTATTACCATTGACAACTTATTTTGATTCTTCAAAGACTGTGCGGAAGATGGTAGATAAAACCCACTACACCGATGGCACCGAATTAACGTATAAGGAGAAAACTCATCTGATCGCATTTTGTACTCTTCTTGAGAATTACAATAACTATTATCGAACTCCTCCAAATTATGGTGAATATGTGCCACTAGTGCATGTGTTGAACCATGGTAACTTCTCTGGAGATACCCTGGTAAGATTTTTTACTATTACGACATCCGTGCATCTTTTGCATACTTCTAAAACTAGTACATCATTGCTAACTACAAAGTTATTATTTTGTTTTTCAACAGAAACTCCCGATGGATTGTGTTCCTCATCTGATGTCTCTGAATGGTCGCCTCTCAGTTCTGAACATACTGCCAGGTAAATCTAGGGAGCTCACCTGTGCATATCGGATTTCTAAAACCGGTGAACACATGTTCATCAAAGAATGGAAGAAATGTATGGACATTCGCAAGGAGGTTCTTGGAAGTAACATTCAGCGAAAGGCAAGAATTGGAGATAGGCTAATCTCCATTCTCCATAATGGAGAGTCAGGGGCTATCTTATTTTTTGCTATTTTACCTTAGAAAATGTAGTAGGTCTTAATCGAATGTAGTAGGTCCTATGAGGTACAATATGCTTATTATGTGGTAATGTGTTAGAGTTGATAATGAGGAGTACTTGTGATTACGACTAGTGACCAATTTGCTATGTGATGTCATTGATGAAAACGATGATCTTGAGGAGGTGTTATATGAAAATGATGTATTATGATGATAAGTTGTTAATGATATGATGATATTATTATATCATTAGGTGAAAGAACCGCAGATTAGTTTCAAGTGGATGGACATCCACTTGAAACTAGTCCACGGTTCTTTCACCCCGTGATGTAATAACTCATTATGATGTAAAAACAATCTCTAAATTCCTGTTGTATGAAAACTTGTGTAAAGGTGTATGAATATAACATGAAATAAAAAAGAAATAAAATACTAAATAATAGTAGTAGCGCGGGAAAGGAGAAGCGCTACTACTAATTACCAGTAGCGCTGTTCTGAAGAAGCGCTACTACTAAGTCAATTTAGCAGTAGCGTGGATCTAGGCGCGCTATTGCTAAGCTTTAGCTGTAGCGCCTTATCAGTAGCGCTCCTTCCCGCGCTACTGATAGGCCTAAAACCCGCGCTGCTGCTAGGCTTTTCCCTAGTAGTGCTACTGTCATCCTCTCCACATACAATCATCTCCTTGTTCCTCTCGGTTGTTGACGACATTAACAATGCCAGAGGGCAACGCACTGCGCGTGGCGAGCGAACCAAGGTGGAGGATGACGGCGAGGCCTCAAACGGAATGAACAGGAGCCGTGGAAGATGCACCAGTCTATTCGCAGGTGGAGTGGAGTATGAGGGTTAACTGGTTTGGGGTGCCGGTGCATGTTGGAGCTGACATCACCGGAGAATAACATGACATGTGGGGGAATAGAGGGAGGGACTGGCCAATGTTTGAGGATATGGTAGGGCGGCGGAGGCGCAGCCAGCCATGGGAGGCGGGAGCAGGCAGAACCGACGGGGTGGTTTGGTTTGGGCGGCTGGAGGAAGAAGACAAGAGATAGAAGATACACGACAGATGTTGGATGTCAATCCAACGGCTGGTAGGCAGAATCGTTTGTTGACTAGTAATTAAGTGACACCACCTTGGATAGGCTTTTCCTCGTGGGTCCCAAATGTTAGAATCCAAATCTGTCACAGTCATGCATCCTTTCTTATGAAAATTTACAACCCATTTGGTGTGCTAGTTCAAAATAAGTTTGTGGGTGCTGGTGAGGGCTAATCACTTGGGTTCTGTAATGCACAGTGAGCTCAAGCAGCCGGCAAGAGTGATATTATTTCCCTTGGTTGGGATTTGTTACAATATTTCACTCTTAATTAAACAAACGGCAAGCCATTTGCCTTGTTTCAAAAAATATGACAGTCATAGCCGAGTTGAAAAGGGAAACAACATCTAACTCCAACTTACAAACTATACAAAAGCACGATGGTTAATTGTTCATCAGGTTTAGACAAAACCCAGATTGAAAAGGGCAACAACACCTGACTCCAACACTGTTTTCGGCAGTCACAATCAAATGGATCGGTCAGGTCCATAGAATGAACATCCTAGGTTGTAAAATTTGTTGGATTATGACCACAAGATGTTGTAAATAGAAGCCCGACACGTTCAGAAGCCCTTTTGGCCACCTGAAACTCCTTTTTTTGCTCTTCGACATACCCATCCATCGAAACCATGCTGCTGATAAACTTAAGCCTGATGGACAATACTCCCTCCGTTTCTTTTTAGTTTGCATATAAGATTTGGTTAAAGTCAAACTTTATAAAGTTTGACTAGCTTTATAGGAAAAGATATCAACACTCACACTAGGAAATCAACATTATTAGATGCGTGATGAAATTAGCTTTCATAATGTATAACTTTAATATTGTAGATGTTGATATATTTTTCTATAAAGTTAGTCAAACTTTACAAGTTTTGACTTTGACCAAATCTTATATGCAGACTAAAAAGAAACGGAGGGAGTAGTAACCTCGCATTCAGCACGAAGAATGTGACAAATCTAGTGTTTGCATGGTTGGCTACATATCGTTCTAGCGTTATTGTCTTCAATCGAATGTCATGAGAAGCGAGAAAATTCCGGTGCTCACGAATCCACCGATTGATTATAACTTTCATACCCTGTCCTGTTGCCTAAATAGACATGAAGATTGAAAACGGTTAATGTCTAAAAAAAGAGTGTTGAAAGAGCAACAGCTGAACGGTTAATTCTAGTACACTATATGCGGGCTTCCAATGTGCGTGAAATTATCACCTTCATATACAACTTATTCGGACATGGAAAGCATTGCAGCAAGCCAACAATCTTGTTTAGATCAAAACTACATTTGGATATATAAGATCTTGACAGAATCCACCACCATTGATAGGCTATCCATGGAGAAACTCTTCACTGAGCATAGAACATAATATTAGTACAAAATGTGTACTCCAAGATGATATATAACTTATACGCCGAAATTTAAAATGCAGCTTATGGTTACAAGTGTAGATGATAATGTACATTACCTGAAGAATTGTGGAGCCAAACACCACAATGATCATGTATTACACCCAAGATCTCCAGTTTAGGCGCAGAGACGACGATGGTTTGCAATGGTGAATAACTAGAATCAAGGATCAACCTTTGAAGTGAAGGGGAAACTTTGATGATGAGCTGCCTTCCGTCAAAAGAAATTCCAATTCTTACAAGGTTAGGCGACTTTATTTTGAGACAACCGATTCTAACTGTGAAAACAAGCACCAAGCACTCCAGGGCAGGGCAACCGGAGTGGATGATGCTGTGCAATGAGGCCTATGATATACGAACCCGCACAAGTGAAAGTTTTTTGAGAAATAGGAGTCGAAGGTTTAGTACCAAATTGTCTGGTAGGTAGCATAGCGCAAAGGTGGCCGTGTGGAAAGAGGAGGAAAACCATGAGATGGACATCAGTGCTGAGGGCACAAGTACATGGTGTTCGATATCTGGTTGGTGATTTCCTGGGGAATAGTAGAACTCAAGCAACCATAGTTCTGTGAATTCGGGGGATTTCAGCCAGGCGTCCAGCATGCAGATCATGCTGTGCTTGCTCAAGTAGTATGACGGGATGCATAGGCTTTGAACGGAGCCTTGGTGTGAGGAGATGATGGCTCTAGGGAGTTCAAAATCATTAAAGAGAGATAGCTGACGACAGTCGAGATTAAGGGGCACGGCGCGCCATAGAGGGTGCCACCGAGTTGAGAGGACTTGGGTGCAGTAGCAATCCTTGGTAGGGAGAGCGAGATGATCCCCCCAAGGATGACGTCCGGGAGATCGCTGATGCGGTTCACCCGAGATTCTATGGGTTCTTGGGATCCGGTGGGGGCAGGAGCTGTCATGGATTTAACACGGTAGATGCCCTAGTGAAAGGACTTAGGTGTGGAGCCATCGCAACTAGGTTAGCTTGAAGGGGTTGAACGTGACAAAGGACACAAGGAATTTACCCAGGTTCACCCCTTCAAGCTATCCTAGTTGCGATGGCTCCCCACCTAAGTCCTTTCACACTTGGGCGTTAGTAAATTATACTCTGGTTTTCTGAGCCAGTTGCATACTGGTCGTGATCTGGAGGCGGATTTAGTCAAGAAATTGCGAAGAAATATGAGGTGTGAACATCTGTTTCCCTTGCATATATAGTCATCCAACCCCCAAGTCTTATCCGTAGGAAAAGATATATTTGAGTAGGGTTAAGACTTGTCCATATGTTATTGTAACTCTAAAGTCATAGCCCTCATGGGCCGGCTTATCATGATAAGGATGAGCCGGATCACTTTCATTACTTCGAAAGAAAAGCTCAAGACCATTGCCCTCATGGGCCAGCTTATCTTGATAAAGATGAGCCGGATAATTTCCATTACTTTGAAAGAAAAAACTGCAGACCATAGCCATCATGGGCCGGCTTATCTTGATAAATATGAGCCGGATCATTAACAATATATACGATGAAAAGGAGCTTCCACACATATTAGCCCCTAAGTGTCAAGTGCTTTGCTTGCAACATGCTTGAGACTTGTATGTATATTGTGTCCTAACAAATATGTTTATAATTGTTTAACTCTTACTTGCACGATGCCTTAACTCAAGCTGAATCCCAATTGGTCGATTTAAAGACCAGGCTTGAGCATCAAGAGCCTGAAATACGCTAAGCTGACTCGAAGACTAAGCTTAGTCTAGAAGAGAACAAGAAGCTCAGAGCTAGGTTTTCCACAGAAAGAAACGCCTGGATGTCGGTGTACAAAAGTATGGGATCTTCTGTACCCCTTACTTGTGCATGGGCAGTTGTAGCCACGCCAGTGGCCGGGCCCGGCAGGATAGTAGAAGACAAAACACAAGACTACCAAGACAACAATCAAGTCAAAGAACAAAGAGCAGAGGACAAGCTGGACCTCCCCTGGCAACATCCTTGCCGGGATGGCTTGCGTAGCCCCGGCAAGCTCCTTGCCGGGGCAACCTGTGAAGCGCCAGCAAGGCCATCACCCTTGAGGCTGAGAATTCTGACACCATCGACAACGTTAAGGCCAAGAACTTGGGAGCGCATGCATAATAGCATGCAGATCTTTGTGAAGATTGTTAGCCTGCGGGTCCACGTGGGACTAGAAGACGAAGACCCGCGGCAATACCCTTGCCGGGGACGACCGCGAGGCCCCTGGGAAGCCTTGCCGGGGATGATTGTGGGGCCGCGACCAAGCCCGCGCCCGACAAGGTTTTGCCACCTCACCACCGCTCCAGTGCGATGACCAACTTGCCAACTAGGCAGACGCTTGCGTGGTGACATGCAGATCTTCGTGGAGGCTCTACCACCACGCCAACACAGCAGCTAGCTAGCCAGCGTGGCACTGCATGCCTCATCATCCTGGACGCATGTCAGGGCAAGGAAGGGCGGCGACGGACGGGACGGCTTCTGTTGCCGTCCCCGATAAAGTGAAGGGGCACGTAGGCAGCACATTAAATGCGTTTGTCCTACGACCCCCGCGATAAACTTGTACACTGTAGATACTTTCCACCTCCTGTGTGCCACTGTGGCAACCCCTTTGACATATAAAATTAGGCCCGAGGCATACTAAGAGAGGATTCAGACTTTTTGAGCTAGGCATACACCACGGCTAGTTCAAGAACTCAAGAACACAGAATATACACACAAGCAGGACTATGTTATTACGCATCTTTGCTGCCCGAACCTGGGTAAAAATCCCTCGCACTGATCGCTAGACCCGCTCTTCGTGCAACTCCTCTCCCTGCAAACCGTAGAAGGGATCGCCCCTGATCCCATAGGTGCTCGTTTCCCCCAACATCTTTGGCACGCCAGGTAGGAGGTAGAAGTTGTGAGAATCTGGTCTATCAGTTAGTGCAACAGTTTATTAATCGCCATGGCTCCGAAGAAGAAGACAATCACAGCGGTCGGTTTGTCCGGAGCCGCCCCGCCCGTGCCAGCACAGATGGGCGACGTGGCAGATGCCGGTAGCGGAGGAGATCAAGATCGTCCATGCCACCCTGATATGAGAAGCCAGGCGAGCAGCATCGTCCGCAGCGACGACGATGGTCCGCACGCCGCCGCGCCCAAGGACGGAGCTGCGCTACCTACGGATGGCATGGGGACCTCCAAGGGTATAAAGACGACCCCGCCAGCGCACACGCGCGGTCCTCTCAGCTCGTGTGCAACGAACAACGCCGCGATGTTGAGGACCCGGGGCTTCGCCGTGGCAAGAGCCCTCAGCGTCACTCTCAAGACGCGCATGGCCGACATGCATGCCATGATGCTGGCAAAAAAGGCGTGCAGCCGCGGAATCGTGATGGAACTCCTTCTAACATAGTTAGAAGTCCGAGTTCCTCCCATTCCTTGCGCCTGTCGCTACCACCGACACGAGCAGAAGCATTGGCACGAGCGCAACTACTCCTCGACTTTCCTCCTACTATGGAGAAGCAAGAAGAGTGGAGGGCTGCCATCCAAAGCCTTATTGGCCACGCCAACAGGGATGGCCACCGGGAAGCAAGTCCCTCGCGGCGCCGGACCACCGAGCCGGCGCGCATTGATAGTGGAAGGGTTGGAGGCGCCGCAACCACGGTGCACTCCCCTCCACCACGAACGGCCCATCGGGTCGACGCCTGTGATAACATGTCCACGGCATCGTCTGACCCACGAGCGCGTTGCGACCAACGTCAAGTTCTTCGGGAACGGCTCAAGGAAGACGCCCGGACCACTATCGAGCGGTGAGAGGAGGCGCGTCACCAATATGATAGGCGTGCTGGGCCTACCGCGTACTGGCCTATGCCAGGGGATGCTGGCGACTTGCCCTATGCAATAACTTTTCCAGCGTTCACCCATGAGCTGCGGCAGTTCCAGTGGCCCACCACCCGCACATTCAAACCAGAGGTCCCGGAGAAGTATGACGACAAGACCCATCCGTCTGAGTTCCTGAGCATTTACACCATCACAATGCAAGCTGCCATAGCACGAGATGACAAGGTACTCGCCAACTATTTCCCATTAGTGCTCAAGCCAAACGTCAGGTCATGGTTGATGCACTTGCCTATAGATTCCATCTCCTCTTGGTCAGATCTATGCCACGAGTTTGTTGGTGCCTTCACGGGCGGCCACGTAGCTCCTTGCCACGCAAGCGATTTGCATGTGATCCCTCAGAGGGATGGCGAATGCTTGCGAAGTACATACAGAGATTCAATCATGTGCAGTACAACATCCCTGATGTTCATCCCGCCGCTGTCATCAGCGCGTTCCATCAGAACATGCACAATCGTAAGATGCGTGAAGAGCTGGCGATGAACAAGGTTGCGGATGTTGCCGAATGGTATGTTTTGGCCGACAAATGTGCCCGAGCTGAGGAAGGAAGGAAGTACCCTGGCGAAGATGCCAACGCGGGAAGTGATTCTGAGGATGAAGACGTCGTCGCCCTGCCAAAGAAGGGCCATCGACGCAACAGGAAGCGCAAGGGCAAGACCCTGCTTGCCATCGAGGAATCCAGTGACCCCGACACTGCTAAGAAGGCCAAGGTTGACGACCCCGGCAAGGAGATTGTCGGGTGCGATGCCTGCCGGGCCTTGGCGGATGCCGGCAAGTCAGAGGGCTCCGACAAGCAGTATTGCAAGATCCACCGTACCAAGGGCCACGACCTCCAAAACTACCGCCAAGTTGAGCAGCTGATGGAGAAGCAGAGGGCTGAGTATGAGAGACGAGACAAGGAGAAGGGACAAGATGGCGCTGAGGGATTCGACAAGAACCACGGCGGCCAGGGATGTCGCTGCGACAAGGTAAAGCAACAAGAGAGGCCTGCTCGAGGCCGCGACAAGAAAGAGGAAGATGATGATCATGATGATGATGACGAGTCCACCGAGCATGAGTTTCAAAAGGCGACAGAGGTCATGTGTGTTGACGGAGGTGCCTCGTTGCATTCTTCCCACCGCAAACTTAAACAGTGGGCACGTGAGATTAATGCGATGGAAACAATGGCTGATGCCCAGAGTCCACTAAAGTGGTCCCACACGCCTATCATTTTCGACGCCGAGGATCACCCTGTCGCACAACCGCGGTCGGGTGTTTGACGTTGTTGGTTTCACCAACGATACGCAACCTCAAGGTGACAAAAATGTTAGAAATAGTTGACAGTGTGGCCAGTCTAAACTTGATCTTGCCCAACGTGGTAAAGAGGCTGCAGATCCCTGATGAAGATCTCGAGGAAATGGGTAAGTTCCAAGGGAGTAATCTAGGGAGAAGCTAGCCCAAGGGAAAGGTCATACTGCTAGTTACATTTGGTGGCAACCTAAACTATAGGACAGAGAGGATCGTTTTCGATGTCGCCGAGATCCCGTTGCCATTTAACGGGATCCTTGGCCATCCGGCACTAGCCAAGTTCATGGCGGCGGCGCACTACGCATACAACAAGCTAAAGATGCCCGGCCCAATGAGCATCATCACGTCAGCTGCGACAAGAAGGGTGCGCTCATTTGTGCTGATCAACTCTATCAAGAGGCAGTTGCAGCGTCCACCGCCAAGGTACTTGCTCCTGCCGCCGAGAAGAAGACTGGCGAGGCTTCGGCCACCGACAAGACTCCTGGCTCCGGCAAGGGCTCCTGCACTCACCCCGGCAAACGCGCCTCTTCGGAGTGCTGAGTTCCCGCTGAGGACGTGCCAGAGAGCTCTACCGGCAAGAGCAAGAAGTCCAAGGCGGCCCCACCAAAAACCAAGAAGGTACCCATCAAGGAGGATGGCACGGGCGGAGCTTTTACCATAAGCTCCACCCTCGACAGCAAATAGGAAAGCGTGCTCGTCGCCTTCCTGCGGGCGAATGTCGATGTGTTTGCATGGCAAGCATCCGAAATCCCTGACATTCCCAGGGAGGTGATTGAGCACCACCTTACTGTCTGTCCTCATGCGCGTCCCATCAAATAGTAGGTCAGAAAGCAAGCTTTGGAGCGACAAGAGTTCATCATCGAGGTGATCAGAAAGTTGGAAGCGGCAGGCTTGGTCAAGGGAGTACTCCACATGACGTGGTTAGCCAATCCAGTGGTAGTGCGTAAGGCGAATGGGAAATGGAGGCTGTGTATTTACTATACTGATATCAATAAAGCATGTCCAGAGGATCCTTTCCCGTTGCCACGCATCGACCAGATAGTGGACTCCACTGCCGGGTGTGACCTGCTGTCGTTCCTTGATGCCTACTCAGGATACCATCAGATCATCATGAAGAAGGAAGATGAAGAAAAGACCGCGTTCATCACCCCATGTGGTACATATTGTTTCGTACGAATGCCTTTTGGGTTGAAAAGCGTTGGTTCAACATTCGCCCGAGCAGTCCAAATTGGTTTTGAGCCCCAACTGCATAGAAATATGGAAGCTTATATGGATGACAGAGTGGTCAAAACCAAGGACAAGGCCACGTTCGTGTATGATGTGGAGGAAATAAACCTTTGTAAATTTGCGCAAGATAAACCTCAAGCTCAACCCAGAGAAGTGTGTGTTCGGTGTCCCATCCAGCAAACTTCTTGGGTTCTTTGTGTCTCAACATGAAATCGAAGCAAATCCCGACAAGATCAAGGCAATTGAGCAGATTGAGGCGCCCAGACGAGTCAAGGATGTCTGCAGGCTTGCCGGCTGTGTTGCCGCCCTGAGTAGGTTCATATCTAAATATGCTGATCATGCCCTCCCCTTTTTCAAGATTTTGAAAAAGGCGGGTCCAATGAAATGGACTCTGGAGGCAGAGGCAGCGCTGCAAGATTTGAAGAGGTACCTCTCCTCTATGCCAATACTAGTCGCAACCAAATCGCAAGAGCCGTTGCTGCTATATTTAGCAGCAACGAATCAAGTGGTCAGTGCTGTGCTAGTGGCGCAGAGAGAAGTTGAGGAAGAGGCAACGGTGGCGGCAAGGCCATCAGATGAGGAACCGGGGCCGGCAGAACCCGATGCCGACAAGGCAGAACCCCCGGCAGAGCTAGGTCCCAGCAAGACGGAGTCTGCACATGTGAGCGAAGTAAGGCAGAAAAAGAAAGTGGTGCATCACCTAGTCTATTTTGTTAGCTCCTCTTGTAGGGGGCTAGATCAAGGTAATCTGGTATGCAGAAGCTGCTTTTCGGCCTCCTTATGGCCTCGAGAAAGCTGCGTCACTATTTCCAAGCACATGATATTACCGTAGTCACTCGCCTCCCGTTGCAACAAATCTTGCACAACCCGGATGCAACTGGGAGGATTGTGGAGTGGGCGTTGGAACTATCAAGCTTTGGCCTCAAGTTTGAAAGTACTTCGACGATCAAGAGTAGAGCCTTGGCAGAGTTCATAGCCGAATGGACCTCCATGTCTAACGAAGAAGTTCAAGAGACCACTCTTCCCGGCAAAGAGGCAAGCAGTCATTGGATTATGTACTTCGATGGGGCTTTCTCGCTGCAAGGTGCTGGTGCCGGCGTGCTACTCGTCGCGCCCACCGGAGAGCGCCTCAAGTACGTGGTCCAGATGCATTTTCCCCGGGAAAGGTCAACAAACAATACTACAGAGTACGAGGGGCTTCTTGCCGGTCTCAAGATCGTGGCGGACCTCGGAATCAGGAAGCTCATCATCAGAGGTGATTCACAGCTTGTCATCAAACAAGTCAACAAGGACTATCAGAGCCCGCTGATGGAGGCCTACGTGGATGAAGTGAGGAAGTTGGAGGAGCGCTTTGACGGTCTGCAAGCAGAGCATGTCCCTCGAGTAGATAACAACATTGCTGATAACTTGTCAAAACAGGCTACCCTCATGTTGCCTGTGGAACCAGGACCTTTGTGCTTCAATTAACCCAACCATCCGTTGAACCATCAGCAGGACAGAACAAGCAAAGGAAAGCGGTCCCCGGTAAGTACTTTCCCGCTAAGCTCCCAGGAGCCGCCATCAAGGAAGTTGCTGGGTACCCCAAGCTTGCCGGGGAGCAACAGCCTCCGGCAGGGCCCCAAGCCCTTGCCGTAGAGATAGCTGCCCCCACGGCAGAAGACATGCCTTTAGTCCTTGCCATCGAGCCTCAGGCTCCAGCATGGGCACATCATATTGTTCGTTTCCTCCAAACAGGGGAGCTCCCTGAGGAGCAGGAAGAAGCAGAAAAAGTAGCCCGTCGGTCCAGCATGTACCTATTTTTGGATGATGTCCTATATAGAGGGAGACCGAACGGAGTGAAATTGAAGTGCATTCCTCGGGAGGACGGACTAGAGCTGTTGGCAGAGATACATGAAGGCATATGTGGCTCCCACATAGGGTCAAGATCCCTTGCCGGCAAAGCATTCCAGCAAGGTTTCTTCTGGCCCACCGCTCTCCAGGATGCGATAACACAAGTAACCAAGTGTGAAGCATGCCAGTTCCATTCAAAGAAGCTTCATCAACCAGCCCAAGCCCTTCAAACAATTCCTCTTTCCTGGCCATTTTTGGTCCGGGGGCTCGACATACTAGGCCCCTTTCCCCATGCTGTCGGGGGCTTTGAGTACTTGTACATTGCGATTGACAAGTTCACAAAGTGGCCAAAAGTGGATCCAATGAGAAAGGTGACAGCACAGTCAGCCGTCAAGTTCTTAAAGGGACTCGTTTGCCATTTTGGTGTGCCAAATAGAGTCATCATCGACAATGACACACAGTTCACGAGCCGCACCTTCAAGCAGTATATCCAAGACCTTGGCGGCAACGTTTGCTTTGCTTCTGTTGCTCATCCAAGAAGCAACAGCCAGGCAGAAAGGGCAAATGCTGAAGTGCTGCGAGGCCTCAAAACAAGAACTTTCGACAGGCTACACAAGTGTGGAAGGTGCTGGATTGATGAATTGCCAATGGTTCTTTGGTTAATCAGAACGACACCAAATCGAGCCACTGGCCAGACACCCTTTGCCCTGGTATATGAGGCAAAAGCAGTTCTCCCCACGGAACTCATATACCGGTCACATCGAGTGCTCACTTATGATGAGCTTGAGCAAGAGCAGTTGCGCCAAGATGATGCAATGCTTCTTGAGGAAGATCGTCTTCAGGCTGTTGTGCGGGTCGCTCACTACCAGCAAGCCTTGCGCCGCTACCATAGCCGCAAGGTTCATGCCCGAAGCCTTGAGGAAGGCGACCTTGTTCTTTGGCATGTTCAGTCCGCCAAGAATTCAAACAAGTTGACGCCAAAGTGGGAAGGCCCTTATCGGGTAATATGAGTCGCCAGGCCCGGCGTAGTCCGCCTCGAGACCGAAGATGGCATTCCAGTGAGCAACTCCTGGAATATCGAACATCTTCGCAAGTTTTACCCGTAGGGCGCGGTTTCCAGGAGCCCCGGCAACCCCCTTTTGTACTAGCCTTGCCGGCAAGGCATGTAACCATATGTACAGAGCCAGACGCAGACCCTGTGCGCAGTCAGATAACTTTTAGTATGTGCAGTTTCCTATTGATTTCCATCTTTTATATATAAATATATGCATGCTTGTCCAGGATATTATACTGCCTCTGATTCCAGCAAATACTAACGGACCGTTAAGGTTCAAATGCTCCTATCCTCTCTTCTTTCTAGCCACAGTAAAGGCGCTCGGCCCCGCAGTTCCTGTCGTGGACTTGGCTCCGGCAAGAAGCTGACAAGACTACCCGACACGTCGTCGCCGGCAACCCAAACAAATAAAGTTCACCTCTTGTCCATCCATGTTCGTTACCTTTGACTTGTGCATTATAAAAACCCGCCACTCTTTTTAGACTTAGGTGCTCTCATCCTTGACCTGAACGCTGCTTCGGTCAGAATGGTCGCAACAACCTCTGATAAAAAGATATTGGTAGGGGGCTGGGCCCTTTGTCTGTAACCCGACATATGTGACTCTCAGGCAGGCATATAGGGCGCCGACAAGATGGCTTGCCGGGAAGACTCATTTATTTACATTAAAGAGACGTTTCGCCTCTGCATGGACGTACACATGCATGAGTTTTCGGCAAAGCTCGTCTTTTTCATTGATATGATGATGCAAGTACAAATGTTATAGAACATAAGCATGGGCTCGAGAGATTACATTATCTAGAAAGTTAAGATTTGGCAATGATGACCCACAAGTATAGGGGATCTATCGTACTCCTTTCGACAAGTAAGAGTGTCGAACCCAATGAGGAGCAGAAGGAAATGACAACGGTTTTCAGTAAGGTATTCTATGCAAGCACTAAAATCATCACAAACACTATTATCAATCTCATATTCATCATGGGGCTTAAATAAATTTTCAAGACCAAAAGAAGAATCACCCCAATCATGATCATTGCAACAAGTAGTAGACATAGCAAAACTAGCATCCCCAAGCTTAGGGTTTTGCATATTATTAGCACAATTGACATCAAGAGAATTTATAGTAACATCATTGCAATCATGATTTTTATTCAAAGAGTTATCGTGAATCTCTTCATAAATTTCTTCATCATAATTTTCAAATTCACGAATTTCAAGCAAAGCTTCATAAAGATAATCTAGTGCACAAAACTCACTAGCAATTGGTTCCTCATAATTGGATCTCTTAAAAAGATTAGCAAGCGGATGAGGATCCATAGATCTTAGCTTCTCTGTTTAGCAATAAATAATCAACTATTCCAACCAAACAAGCAAACGAGCCAAGTAAGACATCAAAGCAAATGAAAAGACAAACATAAGAAGGGCGAATAAAACGGCAAGGGTGAAGCAGGGGAGAGGAAAACGAGAGGCAAATGGCAAATAATGTAGTGCGAGTGAGATGAGTTTGTGATGGGTACTTGGTATGTCTTGACTTGAGCGAAGACCTCCCCAGCAACGGTGCCAGAAATCCTTCTTGCTACGTCTTGAGCTTGCGTTGCTTTTCCTTGAAGAGGAAAGGGTGATGCAGCAATAGTAGCGTAAGTATTTCCCTCAGTTTTTGAGAACCAAGGTATCAATCCAGTAGGAGGCTCCTCAAAAGTTCCATGCACCTACACAAACAAACAAGAACTCACAGCCAACGCAATAAAGGGGTTGTCAATCCCTTCACGGCCACTTGCGAAAGTGAGATCTGATAGAGATAATATGATAAGATAAATATATTTTTGGTATTTTATGATATAGATTGGAAAAGTAAAGATGCAAGTAAAAGTAGATTGAAAGCTTATATGATAAAAGATAGACCTGGGGGCCATAGGTTTCACTAGTGGCTTCTCTCAAGATAGCATAAGTATTACGGTGGGTGAACAAATTACTGTCGAGCAATTGATAGAAAAGTGAATAATTATGAGATTATCTAGGCATGATCATGTATATAGGCATCACGTCCGTGACAAGTAGACCGACTCCTGCCTGCATCTACTACTATTACTACACACATTAACCGCTATCCAGAGTATTAAGTTCATAAAGAACAGAGTAACGCATTAAGAAAGATGACATGATGTAAAGGGATAAACTCATGCAATATGATATAAACCCCATCTTTTTATCCTCGATGGCAACAATACAATACGTGCCTTGCTACCCCTGCTGTCACTGGGAAAGGACACCGCAAGATTGAACCCAAAGCTAAGCATTTCTCCCATTGCAAGAAAGATCAATCTAGTAGGCCAAACCAAACTGATAATTCGAAGAGACTTGCAAAGATAACTTAATCACACATAAAAGAATTCAGAGGAGATTCAAATATTTATCATAGATAAACTTGATCATAAACCCACAATTCATCGGATCTCGACAAACACACCACAAAAAGAGTTACATCGAATAGATCTCCAAGAAGATCGGGGAGAACATGGTATTGAGATCCAAAGAGAGAGAAGAAGCCATCTAGCTAATAACTATGGACCCTAAGGTCTGTGGTAAACTACTCACTACTCACCGGAGAGGCCTTGGAGATGATGTAGAGGCCCTTCGTGATCGATTCCCCCTCGGGCGGAGTGCCGGCGAAGGCTCCAAGACGGGATCTCGCGGATACAGAAGGTTACGGTGGTGGAAATAGTTTTTCGTGGTCGCCTTTGATGTTCTCGGGGTACGTGGGTATATATAGGAGGAAGAAGTAGGTCGGTGGACTCCCGAGGGGCCCACGAGATAGGGGGCGCGCCCAGTAGGGGGGGCGGGGGCGCCCTCCACCCTCGTGGCCTCCTCGATTGTTTCTTGACTTGCACTCCAAGTCCTCTGGATCATGTTTGTTCCAAAAAGATCGCTCCCGAAGATTTCATTCCGTTTGGACTCCGTTTGATATTCCTTTTCTTCGAAACACTGAAATAGGCAAAAAAATAGCAATACGGGCTGGGCCTCCGGTTAGTAGGTTAGTCCCAAAAATGATATAATAGTGTAAAGTAAAGCCCATAAACATCCAAAATGGGTAATATAATAGCGTGGAACAATCTAAATTATATGTTGGAGACATATCAAGCATCCCCAAGCTTAATTCCTGCTCGTCCTCGAGTAGGTAAATGATAAAAACAGAATTTTTGATGTGGAAAGCTACCTAGCATAATTCTCAATGTAATTTTCTTTGTTGTGGCATGATTGTTCAGATCCAAATGATTCAAGATAAAAGCTTATAAAACATTAAAAAAATAATACTTCGAAGCATACTAACAAATAATCATGTCTTATCAAAATAGCATAGCCAAAGAAAGCTTATCCCTACAAAATCATATAGTTAGGCCATGCTTCATTTTCATTACACAAAATACTCCCATCATGCACAACCCCGATGACGAGCCGAGCAATTGGTTCAAACTTTTTAACGCGCTTCAGCTTTTTCAACTCTTACGCAATACATGAGCGCAAGCCATGGACATAGCACTATGGTGGTATATGGTGGTGGTTGTGAGGACAAAAAGGGAGAAGATAGTCTCACATCAACTAGGCGTATCAACGGGCTATGGAGATGCCCATCAATAGATATCAATGTGAGTGAGTAGGGATTGCCATGCAACAGATGCACTAGAGGTATAAATGTATGAAAGCTCAACAAAAGAAACTAAGTGGATGTGCATCCAACTCGCTTACTCACGAAGACCTAGGGCATTTTGAGGAAGCCCATCAATGGAATATACAAGCCAAGTTCTATAATGAAAAATTCCCACTAGTATATGAAAGTGACAACACAAGAGACTCTCTATCATGAAGATCATGGTGCTATTTTGAAGCACAAGTGTGGAAAAGAGATAGTAGCATTGTCCCTTCTCTCTTTTTCTCTCATTTTTTTATTTGGCCTTTTTATTATTTGGCCTTTCTCTTTTTCTATTTGGTGGGCTCTTTGGCCTCTTTTTTTATTATTATTAAAGTACGAAGTCTCATCTCGACTTGTGGGGGGATCATAGTCTTCATCATCCTTTCCTCACTTGGGACAATGCTCTAATAATGAATCATCACACTTTTATTAATTTACAACTTGAGAATTACAAATCAACACTTAGAACAAAACATGACTCTATATGAATGCCTCCGGCGGTGTACTGGGATATGCAATGAATCAAGAGTGAAATGTATGAAAATTATGAGGGTGGCCTTGCCAAAAATACAATGTCAACTACATGATCATGCAAAGAAAATTATGACAATGATGGAGCGTGTCATAATAACTGAACGGTGGAAAGTTGCATGGCAATATATCTCGGAATGGCTATGGAAATGCCATAATAGGTAGGTATGGTGGCTGTTTTGAGGAAGGTAAATAATGGGTGCATGATACCGGCGAACGTTGCGTGGCACAATAGAGGCTAGCAAGGGTGAGTGTGCGTATATCCATGGACTCACATTAGTCATAAAGAACTCATATACTTATTGCAAAAGTCTACTTAGCCCTCGAAGCAAAGTACTACAACGCATGCGCCTAGAGGGATAGATTGGTAGGAAAAGACCATCGCTCGTCCCCGACTGCCACTCATAAGGAAGACAATCAAAAGAGCACCTCATGCAACAAATTTGTCACACAACTTTTACCATACGTGCATGCTACGGGACTTGCCAACTTCAACACAAGTATTTCTCAATTTCATAATTACCCACTAGCATGACTCTAGCATTACCACCTTTATATCTCAAAACAATTATCAAGCATCAAATTGATCCTAGTGTTTAATGCACTTTCTATGATAGTTTTTATTATACCCAACTTGGATGCTCATCATTCTAGGACCAAATTCATAACCATAGCAAATACCATGCTGTTCTAAAAGACTCTCAAAATAATATAAATTAAGCATGAGAGATCAACAATTTCTTCAAAATTAAGCCACCGTCGTGCTCTAAAATATATAAGTGAAGTACTAGAGCAAAAACTATGTAGCTCAAAAGATATAAGTGAAGCACATAGAGTATTCTAATAAATTCTAATCAAGTGGGCTTCTCCCAAAAGGTGTGTACAGCAAGGATGATTGTGGAAAACTAAAAAGCAAAGACTAATATCATACAAGACGCTCCAAGCAAAGCACATATCATGTGGCGAATAAAAATATAGCTCCAAGTAAAGTTACGGATAGACGAAGACGAAAGAGGGGATGCCTTCCGGGGCATCCCCAAGCTTAGTATTTTGGTTATCCTTGAATATCTTGGGGTGCCATGGGCATCCCCAAGCTTAGGCTCTTGCCACTCCTTATTACATAGTCCATCAAATCTTTACCCAAAACTTGAAAACTTCACAACACAAAACTCAACAGGAAATCTCATAAGCTCCGTTAGTGAAAGAAAGAAAAACCACCACATAAGGTACTGTAATGAACTCATTCTTTACTTATATTGGTGTTAAACCTACTGTATTCTAACTTCTCTATGGTTCATACCACTTAATACTAGCCATAGATGCATCAAAATAAGCAATCAACACACGAAAGGCAGAATCTATCGAAAACAGAACAGTCTGTAGAAATCTGTAACTATTGAATACTTATGGAACTCTAAAAATCCTACCAAAATGGAAAGTCCTGGGCAATTTGTCTATTGATCTACAGCAAAAATAATCAATGCAAAAGCACGTTTCTGTGAACTACTAAAAATATTTTCGTGCGCGCAAAGTTTCTGTTTTTTCAGTAGAATCAAATTAAGTATCACCATAGGTTATCCTATAGGTTCTACTTGGCACAAACACTAATCAAAACATAAAAACACATCTAAACAGAAGCTAGATGCAAAATTTATTGAATAACAGCAAGGAAAAATATTGGGTTGTCGCCCAACAAGCGTTTTTTCTTTAAAGCCTTTTAGTTAGGCAAGAATTGAGGCGCAAAGAGAGCATCACGAAATACGTGACAAACACATCTAAGTCTAACATACTTCCTATGCATAGGCATATTATAAGCAAACAAATTTGCAAGGCAAGGAAAAACTAGCATATGCAAGGAAGAAGAAAGAGACGATAGCAATCTCAACACAACGAGAGGTAATTTAGTAAGATAAAAAAAATTTACGACCATATTTTCCTCTCTCATAATAATTACATGTAGGATCATAAGCAAATTCAACAAAATAGCTATCACATAACATATTCTCAACACGATGCACATGCATGCAAAGTTAACACTCTTCCAAGATAGTGGGATTAACATTAACTAAAGTCATGACCTCTCCAAACCCACTTTCAATATTATTGCAAACACTATTATCAATCTCATATTCATCATGGGGCTTAAATAAATTTTCAAGATCAAAAGAAGAATCACCCCAATCATGATCACTGCAACAAGTAGTAGACATAGCAAAACTAGCATCCCCAAGCTTAGGGTTTTGCATATTATTATCACAATTGACATCAAGAGAATTTATAGTAACATCATTGCAATCATGCTTTTTATTCAAAGAGTTATCGTGAATCTCTTCATAAATTTCTTCATCATAATTTTCAGATTCACGAATTTCAAGCAAAGCTTCATAAAGATAATCTAGTGCACAAAACTCACTAGCAATTGGTTCCTCATAATTGGATCTCTTAAAAAGATTAGCAAGCAGATGAGGATCCATAGATCTTAGCTTCTCTGTTTAGCAATAAATGAAGGAAATATGCCCTAGAGGCAATAATAAAGTTATTATTTATTTCCTCATATCATGATAAACGTTTATTATTCATGCTAGAATTGTATTAACCGGAAACATAATACATGTGTGAATACATAGACAAAACTATAGTCACTAGTATGCCTCTACTTGACTAGCTCATTAATCAAAGATGGTTATGTTTCCTGACCATAGACATGTGTTGTCATTTGATTAGTGGGATCACATCATTAGAAGAATGATGTGATTGACATGACCCATTCTGTTAGCCTAGCACTTGATCGTTTAGTATACTGCTATTGCTTTCTTCATGACTTATACAAAGTTCCTGCAACTATGAGATTGTGCAACTCCCATTTACCGGAAGAACACTTTGTGTGCTACCAAACGTCACAACATAACTGGTTGATTATAAAGGTGCTCTACAGGTGTTTCCGAAGGTACATGTTGAGTTGGCATAATTCGAGATTAGGATTTGTCACTCCGATTGTCGGAGAGGTATCTCTGGGCCCACTCGGTAATACTCATCACCTAAGCCTTGCAAGCATGTAACTAATGAGTTAGTTATGAGATGACGTATTACAGAACGAGTAAAGAGACTTGCCGGTAACGAGATTGAACTAGGTATTGGATACCGACGATCAAATCTCGGGCAAGTAACATACCAATGACAAAGGGAACAAAGTATGTTGTTATGCGGTTTGACCGATATAGATCTTCATAGAATATGTAGGAACCAATATGGGCATCCAGGTCCCGCTATTGGTTATTGACCGGAAACATGTCTCAGTCATGTCTACATTGTTCTCGAACCGTAGGGTCCGCACGCTTAAGGTTTCGATGACAGTTATATTATGAGTTTATGTATTTTGATGTACCGAAGGTTGTTCGGAGTCCCAGATGTGATCACGGACATGACGAGGAGTCTCGAAATGGTCGAGACATAAAGATTGATATATTGGACGGATATATTTGGACACCAGAAAGGTTCCGGGAGAGTTTGGGAATATACCGGAGCTCCGGGAGGTTACCGGAACCCCCCGGTAAGTATATGGGCCTTATTGGGCCTTAGTGGAAGGGGGGGAGAAGGAGCAAGGGAGGGGGCGCGTCCCCCCCAAGCCCATTCCGAATTGGGAGGGGGGCCGGCCCCCCTTTCCTTCTCTCCTCCCCCCTCTTCCTTCCTTCTCCTAGTCCGAATAGGAAAGGGGGGGGGGGCAAACCTACTTGGAGTAGGATTGCCCCCCCTAGGGCGCGCCACCCCTTGGGCCGGCCTCCTCCTCCCTCCCTCCTTTATATACGGGGGTAGGGGGGCACCCTAGACACAGAAGTTGATCATTGAGATCGTTCCTTAGCCGTGTGCGGTGCCCCCCTCCACGATATTACACCTCGGTCATATTGTAGCGGTGCTTAGGCGAAGCCCTGCGACAGGAGAACATCAAGATCGTCACCACGCCGTCGTGCTGACGGAACTCCTCCCCGCGCCCTGCTGGATCGGAGATCGGGGTGCGTCATCGAGCTGTACGTGTGTCAAGAACTCGGAGGTGCCGGAGTAACGGTGCTTGGATCGGTTGGACCGGGAGGACGTACGACTACTTCCTCTACGCTGCGTCAACGCTTCCGCTTCGGTCTACGAGGGTACGTAGACAACACTCTTCCCTCTCGTTGCTATGCATCACCATGATCTTGCGTGTGCGTAGGAATTTTTTTGAAATTACTACGTTCCCCAACAGTGGCATCCGAGCCTAGGTTTTATGCGTTGATGTTATATGCACGAGTAGAACACAAGTGAGTTGTGGACGATATAAGTCATACTGCCTACCAGCATGTCATACTTTGGTTCAGCGGCATTGTGAGATGAAGCGGCCCGGACCGACATTACGTGTACGCTTACACGAGACTGGTTTCACCGTTACGAGCACTCATGCTTAAAGGTGACTGGCGGGTGTCTGTCTCTCTCACTTTAGCTGAATCGAGTGTGGCTACGCCCGGTCCTTGTGAAGGTTAAAACAGAGTCTATTTGACAAACTATCATTGTGGTTTTGATGCGTAGGTAAGAACGGTTCTTGCTAAAGCCCGTAGCAGCCACGTAAAATTTGCAACAACAAAGTAGAGGACGTCTAACTTGTTTTTGCAGGGCATGTTGTGATGTGATATGGTCAAGACGTGATGCTATATTTTATTGTATGAGATGATCATGTTTTGTAACCGAAGTTATCGACAACTAGCAGGAGCCATATGGTTGTCGCTTTATTGTATGAAATGCAAACGCCCTGTAATTGCTTTACTTTATCACTAAGCGGTAGCGATAGTTGTAGAAGCAATAGATGGCGTAACGACAACGATGCTACGATGGAGATCAAGGTGTCGCGCCGGTGACGATGGTGATCACGACGGTGCTTCGAAGATGGAGATCACAAGCACAAGATGATGATGGCCATATCATATCACTTATATTGATTGCATGTGATGTTTGTCCTTTATGCATCTTATCTTGCTTTGATTGACGGTAGCATTTTAAGATGATCTCTCACTAAATTATCAAGAAGTGTTCTCCCTGAGTATGCACCGTTGCCAAAGTTCGTCGTGCCGAGACACCACGTGATGATCGGGTGTGATAAGCTCTATGTCCATCTACAACTGGTGCAGGCCAGTTTTGCACACGCAGAATACTCAGGTTAAACTTGACGAGCCTAGCATATGCAGATATGGCCTCGGAACACAGAGACCGAAAGGTCGAGCGTGAATCATATAGTAGATATGATCAACATAATGATGTTCACCATTGAAAACTACTCCATCTCACGTGATGATCGGTTATGGTTTAGTTGATTTGGATCACATGATCACTTAGATGACTAGAGAGATGTCTGTCTAAGTGGGAGTTCTTAAGTAATATGATTAATTGAACTTAAATTTATCATGAACTTAGTACCTGATAGTATCTTGCTTGTCTATGTTTGTTTGTAGATAGATGGCTTGTGCTGTTGTTCCGTTGAATTTTAATGCGTTCCTTGAGAAAGCAAAGTTGAAAGATGATGGTAGCAATTACACGGACTAGGTCCGTAACCTGAGGATTATCCTCATTGCTGCACAGAAGAGTTACGTCCTGGAAGCACCGCTGGGTGCCAGGCCTGCTGCTGATGCAACTGACGACGTTAAGAACGTCTGGCAGAGCAAAGCTGATGACTACTCTATAATTTAGTGTGCCATGCTTTACGGCTTAGAACCGGGTCTTCAACAATGTTTTGAACGTCATGGAGCATATGAGATGTTCCAAGAGTTGAAGTTAATATTTCAAGCAAATGCCCGGATTGAGAGATATGAAGTCTCCAATAAGTTCTATGGCTGCAAGATGGAGGAGAATAGTTCTGTCAGTGAACATATACTCAGAATGTCTGGGTATAACAATCACTTGATTCAACTGGGAGTTAATCTTCCTGATGATAGTGTCATTGACATAATTCTTCAATCACTGCCACCAAGCTACAAAAGCTTCGTGATGAACTATAATATGCAAGGGATGAATAAGACTATTCCCGAGCTCTTCGCGATGCTGAAAGCCGCGGAGGTAGAAATCAAGAAGGAGCATCAAGTGTTGATGGTCAACAAGACCACTAGTTTCAAGAAAAAGGGCAAAGGGAAGAAGAAGGGGAACTTCAAAAAGAACGGCAAGCAAGTTGCTGCTCAAGAGAAGAAACCCAAGTCTGGACCTAAGCCTGAAACTGAGTGCTTCTACTGCAAGCAGACTGGACACTGGAAGCGGAACTGCCCCAAATATTTGGCGGATAAGAAGGATGGCAAAGTAAACAAAGGTATATGTGATATACATGTTATTGATGTGTACCTAACTAGAGCTCGTAGTAGCACCTGGGTATTTGATACTGGTTCTGTTGCTAATATTTGCAACTCGAAACAGGGACTACGGAATAAGCGAGCACTGGCCAAGGACGAGGTGACGATGCGCGTGGGAAACGGTTCCAAAGTCGATGTGATCGCCGTCGGCACGCTACCTCTACATCTACCATCGGGATTAGTTTTAGACCTGAATAATTGTTATTTGGTGCCTGCGTTGAGCATGAACATTATATCTGGATCTTGTTTGATGCGAGACGGTTATTCATTTAAATCAGAGAATAATGGTTGTTCTATTTATATGAGTAATATCTTTTATGGTCATGCAACCTTGAAGAATGGTCTATTTTTATTGAATTTCGATAGTAGTGATACACATATTCATAATGTTGAAGCAAAAAGATGCAGAGTTGATAATGATAGTGCAACTTATTTGTGGCACTGCCGTTTGGGTCATATCGGTGTAAAACACATGAAGAAACTCCATACTGATGGACTTCTGGAATCACTTGATTATGAATCACTTGGTACTTGCGAACCGTGCCTCATGGGCAAGATGACTAAAACACCGTTCTCCGGTACTATGGAGAGAGCAATAGATTTGTTGGAAATCATACATACAGATGTATGTGGTCCGATGAATGTTGAGGCTCGTGGCGGATATCGTTATTTTCTCACCTTCACAGATGATTTAACCAGATATGGGTATATCTACTTAATGAAGCACAAGTCTGAAACATTTGAAAAGTTCAAAGAATTTCAGAGTGAAGTGGAGAATCATTGTAACAAGAAAATAAAATTTCTGCGATCTGATCGTGGAGGAGAATATTTGAGTTACGAGTTTGGTTTACATTTGAAACAATGCGGAATAGTTTCGCAACTCACGCCACCTGGAACACCACAACGAAATGGTGTGTCCGAACGTCGTAATCGTACTTTACTTGATATGGTGCGATCTATGATGTCTCTTACCGATTTACCGCTATCATTTTGGGGTTATGCTTTAGAGACGGCCGCATTCACGTTAAATAGGGCACCATCAAAATCCGTTGAGACGACGCCTTATGAACTGTGGTTTGGCAAGAAACCAAAGTTGTCGTTTCTTAAAGTTTGGGGCTGCGATGCTTATGTGAAGAAACTTCAACCAGATAAGCTCGAACCCAAATCGGAGAAATGTGTCTTCATAGGATACCCAAAAGAGACTGTTGGGTACACCTTCTATCACAGATCCGAAGGCAAGACATTCGTTGCTAAGAATGGATCCTTTCTAGAGAAGGAGTTTCTCTCGAAAGAAGTGAGTGGGAGGAAAGTAGAACTTGATGAGATAACTGTATCTACTCCCTTATTGGAAGGTAGTTCATCACGAGAACCAGTTCCCGTGACAACTACACCAATTAGTGAGGAAGCTAATGATATTGATCATGAAACTTCAGATCAAGTTTCTACTGAACCTCGTAGGTCTACCAGAGTAAGATCCGCACCAGAGTGGTACGGTAATCCTATTCTGGAAGTCATGTTACTTGACCATGATGAACCTACGAACTATGAGGAAGCGATGATGAGCCCAGATTCCGAAAAATGGCTGGAAGCCATGAAATCTGAGATAGGATCCATGTATGAAAACAAAGTATGGACTTTGGTTGACTTGCCCGATGATCGGCAAGCCATTGAGAATAAATGGATCTTTAAGAAGAAGACTGACGCTGATGGTAATGTTACTGTCTATAAAGCTCGACTTGTTGCGAAAGGTTTTCGACAAGTTCAAGGGGTTGACTACGATGAGACTTTCTCACCCGTAGCGATGCTTAAGTCTGTCCGAATCATGTTAGCTATTGCTGCATTTCATGATTATGAAATTTGGCAAATGGATGTCAAGACTGCATTCTTGAATGGATTTCTAGAAGAAGAGTTGTATATGATGCAGCCTAAAGGTTTTGTTGATCCAAAAGGCGCTGACAAAGTGTGCAAGCTCCAGCGTTCCATTTATGGACTGGTGCAAGCATCTCGGAGTTGGAATAAACGTTTTGATAGTGTGATCAAGGCATATGGTTTTACATAGACTTTTGGAGAAGCCTGTATTTACAAGAAAGTGAGTGGGAGCTCTGTAGCATTTCTAGTTTTATATGTTGATGACATATTATTAATTGGAAATGATATAGAATTTCTGGATAGCATAAAGGGATACTTGAATAAAAGTTTTTCGATGAAAGACCTCGGTGAAGCTTCTTACATATTAGGCATCAAGATCTATAGAGATAGATCAAGACGCTTAATAGGACTTCCACGAAGCACATACCTTGACAAAATTTTGAAAAAGTTCAAAATGGATCAGGCAAAGAAAGGATTCTTGCCTGTGCTACAAGGTGTGAAGTTGAGTCGAACTCAATGCCCGACCACAGCAGAAGATAGAGAGAAAATGAAAAATGTTTCCTATGCTTCAGCCATAGGCTCTATCATGTATGCAATGCTGTGTACCAGACCTGACGTATGCTTAGCAATAAGCTTAGCAGGAAGGTACCAAAGTAATCCAGGAGTGGATCACTGGACAGCGGTCAAGAACATCCTGAAATACCTGAAAAGGACTAAGGATATGTTTCTCGTATATGGAGGTGACAAAGAGCTAGTCGTAAATGGTTACGTCGATGCAAGCTTTGACACTGATCCGGACGATTCTAAATCGCAAACCGGATACGTGTTTATATTAAACGGTGGAGCTGTAAGTTGGTGCAGTTCTAAACAAAGCGTCGTGGCGGGATCTACATGTGAAGCGGAGTACATAGCTGCTTCTGAAGCAGCAAATGAAGGAGTCTGGATGAAGGAGTTCATTTCCGATCTAGGTGTAATACCTAGTGCATCGGGACCAATGAAGATCTTCTGTGACAATACTGGTGCAATTGCTTTAGCAAAGGAATCCAGATTTCACAAGAGGACCAAGCACATCAAGAGACGCTTCAATTCCATTCGGGACCAAGTCCAAGTGGGAGACATAGAGATTTGCAAGATACATACGGATCTGAATGTTGCAGACCCGTTGACTAAGCCTCTCTCACGAGCAAAACATGATCAGCACCAAGACTCCATGGGTGTTAGAATCATTACTATGTAATCTAGATTATTGACTCTAGTGCAAGTGGGAGACTGAAGGAAATATGCCCTAGAGGCAATAATAAAGTTATTATTTATTTCCTCATATCATGATAAACGTTTATTATTCATGCTAGAATTGTATTAACCAGAAACATAATACATGTGTGAATACATAGACAAAACTATAGTCACTAGTATGCCTCTACTTGACTAGCTCATTAATCAAAGATGGTTATGTTTCCTAACCATAGACATGTGTTGTCATTTGATTAGTGGGATCACATCATTAGAAGAATGATGTGATTGACATGACCCATTCTGTTAGCCTAGCACTTGATCGTTTAGTATACTGCTATTGCTTTCTTCATGACTTATACAAAGTTCCTGCAACTATGAGATTGTGCAACTCCCGTTTACCGAAAGAACACTTTGTGTGCTACCAAACGTCACAACGTAACTGGGTGATTATAAAGGTGCTCTACAGGTGTTTCCGAAGGTACATGTTGAGTTGGCATAATTCGAGATTAGGATTTGTCACTCTGATTGTCGGAGAGGTATCTCTGGGCCCACTCGGTAATACTCATCACCTAAGCCTTGCAAGCATGTAACTAATGAGTTAGTTATGAGATGACGTATTATAGAACGAGTAAAGAGACTTGCCGGTAACGAGATTGAACTAGGTATTGGATACCGACGATCAAATCTCGGGCAAGTAACATACCGATGACAGAGGGAACAAAGTATGTTGTTATGCGGTTTGACCGATAAAGATCTTCGTAGAATATGTAGGAACCAATATGGGCATCCAGGTCCCGCTATTGGTTATTGACCGGAGACATGTCTCAGTCATGTCTACATTGTTCTCGAACCGTAGGGTCCGCACGCTTAAGGTTTCGATGATAGTTATATTATGAGTTTATGTATTTTGATGTACCGAAGTTTGTTCGGAGTCCCGGATGTGATCACGGACATGACAAGGAGTCTCGAAATGGTCGAGACATAAAGATTGATATATTGGATGGATATATTTGGACACCGGAAAGGTTCCGGGAGAGTTTGGGAATATATCGGAGCTCCGGGAGGTTACCGGAACCCCCCGGTAAGTATATGGGCCTTATCGGGCCTTAGTGGAATGGAGGGAGAAGGAGCAAGGGAGGGGGCGCGCCCCCCCAAGCCCAATCTGAATTGGGAGGGGGGCTGGCCCCCCCTTTCCTTCTCTCCTCCCCCCTCTTCCTTCCTTCTCCTACTCCGAATAGGAAAGGGGGGGGGGGGGGGGGCAAACCTACTTGGAGTAGGATTGCCCCCCCTAGGGCGCGCCACCCCTTGGGCCGGCCTCCTCCTCCCTCCCTCCTTTATATACGGGGGTAGGGGGGCACCCTAGACGCAGAAGTTGATCATTGAGATCGTTCCTTAGCCGTGTGCGGTGCCCCCCTCCACGATATTACACCTCGGTCATATTGTAGCGGTGCTTAGGCGAAGCCCTGCGACAGGAGAACATCAAGATCGTCACCACGCCGTCGTGCTGACGGAACTCCTCCCCGCACCTCTGCTGGATCGGAGATCAGGGTGCGTCATTGAGCTATACGTGTGTCAAGAACTCGGAGGTGCCGGAGTAACGGTGCTTGGATCGGTTGGACCGGGAGGACGTACGACTACTTCCTCTACGCTGCGTCAACGCTTCCGCTTCGGTCTACGAGGGTACGTAGACAGCACTCTCCCCTCTCGTTGCTATGCATCACCATGATCTTGCGTGTGCGTAGGAATTTTTTTGAAATTACTACGTTCCCCAACAATAAATAATCAACTATTCCAACCAAACAAGCAAACGAGCCAAGTAAGACATCAAAGCAAACGAAAAGACAAACATAAGAAGGGCGAATAAAACGACAAGGGTGAAGCGGGGGAGAGGAAAACGAGAGGCAAATGGCAAATAATGTAGTGCGAGTGAGATGAGTTTGTGATGGGTACTTGGTATGTCTTGACTTGAGCGAAGACCTCCCTGGCAACGGCGCCAAAAATCCTTCTTGCTACGTCTTGAGCTTGCGTTGCTTTTCCTTGAAGAGGAAAGGGTGATGCAGCAATAGTAGCGTAAGTATTTCCCTCAGTTTTTGAGAACCAAGGTATAAATCCAGTAGGAGGCTCCTCAAAAGTCCTACACACCTACACAAACAAACAAGAACTCGCAACCAACGCAATAAAGGGGTTGTCAATCCCTTCACGACCACTTGCGAAAGTGAGATCTGATAGAGATAATACGATAAGATAAATATATTTTTTGGTATTTTATGTTATAGATTGGAAAAGTAAAGATGCAATTAAAAGTATATATGATAAAAGATACACCCGGGGGCCATAGGTTTCACTAGTGGCTTCTCTCAAGATAGCATAAGTATTACGGTGGGTGAACAAATTACTGTCGAGCAATTGATAGAAAAGCGAATAATTATGAGATTATCTAGGCATGATCATGTATATAGGCATCACATCCGTGACAAGTAGACCGACTCCTGCCTGCATCTACTACTGTTACTCCACACATTGGCCGCTATCCAGCATGCATCTAGAGTATTAAGTTCATAAAGAACAGAGTAACGCATTAAGAAAGATGACATGATGTAGAGGGATAAACTCATGCAATATGATATAAACCCCATCTTTTTATCCTCGATGGCAACAATACAATACGTACCTTGCTGCCCCTGTTGTCACTGGGAAAGGACACCGCAAGATTGAACCCAAAGCTAAGCACTTCTCCCATTGCAAGAAAGATCAATCTAGTAGGCCAAACCAAACTGATAATTCGAAGATACTTGCAAAGATAACTTAATCACACATAAAAGAATTCAGAGGAGATTCAAATATTTCTCATAGATAAGCTTGATCATAAACCCACAATTCATCGCATCTCGACAAACACACCGCAAAAAGAGGTACATCGAATAGATCTCCAAGAAGATCAAGGACAACATGGTATTGAGATCCAAAGAGAGAGAAGAAGCCATCTAGCTAATAACTATGGACCCGAAGGTCTGTGGTAAACTACTCACAACTCATCGGAGAGGCCTTGGAGATGATATCGAGGCCCTCCGTGATCGATTCCCCCTCCGGCGGAGCACCGACGAAGGCTCAAAGATGGGATCTCGCGGATACAGAAGGTTATGGTGGTGGAAGTAGTTTTTCGTGGTCGCCTCTGATGTTCTCGGGGTACATGGGTATATATAGGAGGAAGAAGTAGGTCGGTGGACTCCTGAGGGGCCCACGAGATAGGAGGGCGTGCCCTCCACCCTTGTGGCCTCCTCGATTGTTTCTTGACTTGCACTCCAAGTCCTCTGGACCACGTTTGTTCCAAAAAGATCACTGAGGGAGTCCTAGATTAGGGGGTATCCGGACAGCCGGACTATATACTTTGTCCGGACTGTTGGAGCGTGAAGGTACAAGACTCAAGACTTCATCCCGTGTCCGATGGGACTCTCCTTTGTGTGGAAGACAAGATTGGCGATCCGGATATTATATTTCTTTCTTTGTAACCGACTCCATGTAAACCCTAGCCCTTTCTGGTGTCTATATAAACCGGAGAGTTTAGCCCTTAGAGGGACGATCATAATCATAATCATCATAGGCTAGCTTCTAGGGTTTAGCCTCTACGATCTCGTGGTAGATCTACTCTTGTACTACTCATATCATCAATATGAATCAAGCAGGAAGTAGGGTTTTACCTCCATCGAGAGGGCCCGAACCTGGGTAAACATTGTGTACCTTACCTCCTATTACCATTAGCCTAAGACGCATAGATGGGGAACCCCTACCCGAGATCCGCCGGTTTTGACACCGACAATCGCTCCCGAAGGTTTCATTCTGTTTGGACTCCGTTTGATATTCCTTTTCTTTGAAACACTGAAATAGGCAAAAAAGCAGCAATACGGGCTGGGCCTCCGGTTAGTAGGTTAGTCCAAAAAATGATATAAAAGTGTAAAATAAAGCCCATAAACATCCAAAACGGGTAATATAATAGCATGGAACAATCAAAAATTATAGATACATTGGAGACGTACCAGCCCCCCACCCTCGTGGACCATGGGTGGCCCCCCTCTAGTGCTCTCTTCGCCCAATATTTTTAATATATTCCAAAACTGACTTTCATGGAGTTTCAGGACTTTTGGAGTTGTGCAGAATAGGTCTCTAATATTTTGCTCCTTTTCCAGCCTAGAGTCCAGCTGCCGACATTCTCCCTCTTCATGTAAACCTTGTAAAATGAGAGAGAAAAGGCATAACTATTGTGACATAATGTGTAGTAACAGCCAATATTGCAATAAATATCGATATAAAAGCATGATGCAAAATGGATGTATCAACTCCCCCAAGCTTAGACCTCGCTTGTCCTCAAGCGGAAGCCGATATCGAAAAATATGTCCACATGTTTAGAGATAGAGGTGTCGATAAAATAAAATACGGACATGAGGGCATCATAATCATTCCTAGAACAACAACATAAATATTGTCATATGAATTCTTATGCTTAAAGTAACAATCTATTCACAATGTCAAGTATGAGTCAGAAACTTCATTGAAAACTAGCAAACTATAATCTCAGTCATTGAAGCAATTGCAATTTATGATAACATCGGAAAGAGTCAAATATAAGAGATTTTTAGCAATTTCACATACTCAACTATCATTTAGTCTTTCACAATTGCTAACACTCACGCGATACTTATGGGTATGGAGTTTTAATCGGACACAGAGAAAGATAGGGGCTTATAGTTTTGCCTCCCAACCTTTTACCTCAAGGGTAATCTCAACAATAATGCTTTATGAAAACCCACATCTAATTGGGTATATGTACCAGGATCTTTCCAACACATAGTGCTTGCCAAAGGATAAAGTGTAAAAAAGTAAAGGTGAAGATCACCATGACTCTTGTATAAGGTAGAAGACAAAAATAAAAGATAGGCCCTTCGCAGAGGGAAGCAGAGATTGTCATGTGCTTTTATGGTTGGATGCAAAAAATCTTAATGCAAAAGAACGTCACTTTATATTGCCACTTGTGAGCGCCCTCGTGGTCAGGGTGTGGGCCCCCTCTGGTATTTCTTCCGCTCAGTACTTTTTATTAATTCCAGCCTCGTGGACGCCTCGTGTCCTTTCCGGGCTACTTATAACTTTCCTATTTTCTTAAATATTCCAAAACGGAGAAAAATTGCTATTAGAACTATTTTGGAGTCGGTTTACTTACCGTACCACATACCTATTCCTTTTTGGAGTCTGAAACATTCTGGAAAGTGTCCCTTATGTAGTCCTCCGGGGTTACGGTATCAATAACATTGGTTTCAACATTTATGGGATTACCTGAGATATAATGTTTGATTCTTTGACCGTTCACCACCTTCGGATTTGTGCCTTCGAAGTTGTTGATTTTTATGGCACCGGAACGATAGACCTCGTCGATAATGTAAGGACCTTCCCATTTAGAGAGAAGCTTTCCTGCAAAAAGACTTAAACGAGAGTTGTATAGCAAAACATAATCACCTACATTAAACTCACACTTTTGTATCCTTTTGTCATGCCATCTTTTAACTTTTTGTTTAAACAGTTTGGCATTCTCATAGGCCTAGGTTCTCCATTCATCAAGTGAGCTAATGTCAAATAGCCTATTTTCACCGGGAAGTTTGAATTCATAATTGAGCTCTTTAATGGCCCAATATGCCTTACGTTCTAGTTCGAGAGGTAAGTGACATGCTTTTCCATAAACCATTTTATACGGAGACATACCCATAGGATTTTTATATGCAGTTCTATAGGCCCATAATGCATCATCAAGTTTCTTGGACCAATTCTTTCTAGATCTATTAACAGTCTTTTGCAAAATTAATTTAAGCTCTCTATTACACAATTCTACTTGACTGCTAGACTGTGGATGGTATGGAGATGCAATTCTATGATTAACATCATACTTAGCAAGCATCTTACGAAAAGCACCATGAATAAAATGTGAACCACCATCAGTCATTAAGTATCTAGGGACTCCAAACCTTGGAAAAATAACTTCTTTAAGCATCTTAATAGAAGTGTTATGATCAGCACTACTAGTTGGAATAGCTTCTACCCACTTAGTAACGTAATCAACATCAACTAAAATATGTGTACATCCATTATAGGAAGGAAACAGTCCCATATAATCAAAGCCCCAAACATCAAATGGTTCAATAACAAGTGAATTGTTCATAGGCATTTCTTGACGTCTACTAATATTACCAATTCTTTGACATTCATCGCAAGACAAGACAAACTTAGTGCATCTTTAAAGAGAGTAGGCCAATAAAAACCAGATTGCAATACCTTATGTGCAGTTCTATCTCCAGCGTGGTGTCCTCCATATGCCCCGGAGTGACACTTATTTAGCAACAATGTAATTAGCATAATTATCATACCATGGAGTAGTATGAGAAGCATCTATGACAACTAATTGTTCATCAGTAAAGCTATCATCAATAGGTAGTGGGTCATCAAGAACATTTTCTAACCTAGACAAGTTGTCCGCAACGGGGTTCTCAGCTCCCTTTCTATCAATATATGCAAATCAAATTCTTGTAGCAGGAGAACCCATCTAATAAGTCTAGGTTTAGCATCTTTCTTTTCCATAAGGTATTTAATAGCAGCATGATCATTGTGAACAATTACTTTGGAATCAACAATATAAGGTCTGAACTTATCACAAGCAAACACAACTGCTAAAAATTATTTTTCAGTAGTAGCATAATTTCTCTGGTCACTGTCTAGAGTTTTACTAGCATATTGGATAACATTCAATTTCTTATCAACTCTTTGTCCTAGAACAACACCTACAACATAATCACTAGCATCACACATGATTTCAAAGGGTAAATTCCAATCAGGTGGCTGAACAATAGGTGTAGAAATCAAGGCTTTCTTAAGTATTTCAAATGCTTCTACACAATCATCATCAAAGACAAAAGGAACATCTTTTTGTAATAGATTAGTCATAGGCCTAATTTTTTTAGAAGTCTTTAATGAACCTCCTATAAAAACTGGCATGACCAAGGAAACCTCTTATACCTTTGATGTCCTTAGGACACAACATCTTTTCAATAGCATCAACTTTAGCTTTGTCAACTTAATTACCTCTTTTAGAAATTTTATGCCCCAAGACAATACCTTCATTAACCATAAAGTGGCACTTTTCCCAATTCAAGACAAGACTAGTTTCTTCACATCTCTGCAAAACTCGATCAAGGTTGCTTAAGCAATCATCAAAAGAAGTTCCATACATGGAGAAATCATCCATGAAAACCTCAACAATCTTTTCACAGAAGTCAGAGAATATAGCAGTCATACATCTTTGAAAGGTAACAGGTGTATTACATAAACCAAAAGGCATAAGTCTATAAGCAAAGGTACCGAAAGGGCAAGTAAAAGTGGTCTTATCCTGATCCTCTTTTGACACAGGTATTTGAGAGAAACTAGAATAACCATCTAGAAAGCAAAAATGTGTATGTTTGGATAATCTTTCTAGCATTTGATAAATAAAAGTCAGAGGTTAATGATCTTTTCTAGTAGCTTTATTCAATTTGCGGAAATCAATTACCATTCTCTATCTTGTAATAATTCTTTGTGGGATCAATTCGTCTTTATCATTAGGAACAACAGTAATACCACCCTTCTTAGGGACACAATGGACGGGACTTACCCACTGACTATCAGCAACAAGATAAATTATACCTGCCTCCAGAAGCTTTAGTATTTCATTTCCTACCACTTCCTTCGTCTTAGGATTTAACCGTCGTTGGTGATCAACAACTGGTTTAGCGTAGTTCTCCAATTTTAATTTGTGCTGGCATAGAGTGGGGCTAACTCCCTTAAGATCATCAAGAGTATATCCAATAGCAGCACGGTGCTTCTTAAGAGTTTTCAATAATTTCTCTTCTACCTGCTCTGAAAGGTTAGCACTAATAATAACATGATATATCTTCTTTTCATCAAGATAAGCATATTTAAGAGTATTAGGTAATGGTTTAAGCTCAAACACGGGATCGCCCTTGGGTGGAGGAGGATCCCCTAGGATTTCAACAGGCAAGTTGTGTTTTAGAATAGGTCCATGTTTAAAGAATACTTCATCTATTTCCCTTCTTTCATTCATGAACATATCATTTTCATGTTCTAGCAAGCATTGTTCTACATGATCATTAGGAGGCACGACAATAGAAGCAAGACCAATAATTTCATCTTTACTAGGCAATTCTTTATCATGTGCTTGTCTATGGAATTTAGCAAAATTAAAATCATGAGACATATCCCCTAAACCAACAGTAACAATATCCTTTTCGCAATCTATCTTAGCATTAACAGTATTCAAGAAGGGTCTACCAAATATAATGGGACAAAAATCATCTTGTGGGGAACCAATAACAAGAAAATCAGTAGGATATTTAACTTTCCCACACAAGAATTCAACATCTCTAACAATCCCAATTGGTGAAATAGTATCTCTATTGGCAAGCTTAATTGTGACATCAATATCTTCTATCTCAGCAGGTGCAATATCATGCATAATTTATTTGTATAAGGAATGAGGTATTGCACTCGCACTAGCACCCATATCACATAAACCATGATAACAATGATCTCCTATTTTAACAGAAACAACAGGCATGCCTACAACAGGTCTATGTTTATTTTTAGTATCAGGTCTAGCAATTCTAGCAGCTTCATCACAGAAGTAAATAACATGCCCATCAATATTATCGACCAAGAGATCTTTAACCATAGCAATACTAGGTTCAACTTTAATTTGCTCAGGGGGTGTAGATGTTCTAGCATTACTCTTACGAACCACAGTTGAAGCTTTAGCATGATCCTTTATTCTAACAGGGAAAGGTGGTTTCTCAATATAAGTAGTAGGAACAATAGGATCAAAATTATAAGTCATAGTCTTTTCTTCAACTTTAACAGGTTCTACTACTTTTACTTCAATGGGAGGATGATATTTAAACCACTTCTCCTTAGGGAGATCAACATGAGTAGCAAATGATTCACATAAAGAAGCTACTATCTCAGAGTCAAGTCCATATTTAGTGCCAAATTCACGAAAAGCATCGGTATCCATAAAAGATTTAACACAATCAAACTTAGGTGTTATACCCGACTCTTTACCTTCGTCGAGTTCCCAATCTTCAGAGTTGCGTTTAATTCTTTCCAATAAATCCCATCTGAATTCAATAGTCTTCATCATAAAAGAACCAGTACAAGAAGTATCGAGCATGGAGCGATTATTGAGAGAAAGTCGAGCATAAATTTTTTAAATAATAATTTCTCTTGAGAGCTCATGATTGGGGCATGAATATAACATTGAATTATGCCTCCCCAAGATTGAGCAGTACTTTCTCCTTCGTGAGGCCAAAAATTATATATATAATTGTGATCACAATGAACTAGATGCATAGGATAAAACTTCTGATGAAATTCCAATTTCAATCGGTTGTAGTTCCATGACCCAATATCATCACATAGCCAAAACCATGTCAATGACTTTCCCTTCAAAGATAAAGGGAAGACCTTCTTCTTGATAACATCCTCGGGCATACCTGCAAGCTTAAATAATCCACAAACTTCATCCACATAGATTAGGTGCATATCGGGATGTAATGTTCCATCTCCTGTAAAAGGATTAGCTAGCAGTTTCTCTATCATACCCGAAGGAATTTCAAAGTAAACATTTTCAGTAGGTTTAGTAGGTTGAGGAGCAACTCTTTTCTCTACTGGTCGGGGTGAAGATACCCCGAACAAGCCCCTCAAAGGATTAATTTCCATAGTAACTAGTGACAGTAAATTTCAGCACACTATATAAAATTTTCCTTACCAAATTCCACCTACCAAAGGTGCTTCACTCCCCGGCAATGGCGCCACAAAAGAGTCTTGATGACCCACAAGTATAGGGGATCTATCTAGTCCTTTCGATAAGTAAGAGTGTCGAACCCAACGAGGAGTAGAAGGAAATGACAAGCGGTTTTTAGTAAGGTATTCCGTGCAAGCACTGAAATTATCGGTAACAGATAGTTTTGTGATAAGGTAATTCGTAACGGGTAACAAGTAACAAAAGTAAAGAAGGTGCAGAAAGGTGTCCCAATCCTTTTTGTAGCAAAGGACAAGCCTGGAAAAACTCTTATATAAAGGAAAGCGCTCCCGAGGGCACATGGGAATTATCGTCAAGCTAGTTTTCATCATGCTCATATGATTCGTGTTCGTTACTTTGATAATTTGATATGTGGGTGGACCGGTGCTTGGGTACTGACCTTCCTTGGACAAGCATCCCACTTATGATTAACCCCTCTCGCAAGCATCCGCAACTACGAAAGAAGAATTAAGGTAAACCTAACCATAGCATGAAATATATGGATCCAAATCAGCCCCTTACGAAGCAACACATAAACTAGGGTTTAAGCTTCTGTCACTCTAGCAACCCATCATCTACTTATTACTTCCCAATGCCTTCCTCTAGGCCCAAACAATGGTGAACTGTCATGTAGTCGACGTTCACATAACACCACTAGAGGAGAGACAACATACATCTCATCAAAATATCGAACGAATACCAAATTCACATGACTACTTATAACTAGACTTCTCCCATGTCCTTAGGAACAAACCTAACTACTCACAAATCATATTGATGTTCATATTCAGAGGGGTATTAATATGCATAAAGGATCTGAACAGGAAAAATATGAGTTTCTTTAGGAAGTTTGCTTCCAAGAAGAACTCCAAGGAGTTATTAGGGAGTCATCGGACAATGACCTCCACACCCGGAGAATGGTGGAGGTACAGCCGTGCAAATGGCCGTATAACCCATTCATGATGGAGCCAGAATCCGCCAAGAGTTTGCACAATTTGCTACTAATGCAGGCCTCACCGACTTCATTGCAGCTGAGTGTGAACAGTATCATCTCCTCACAAATTCCTTTGTGCAAAGTTTTCATTTCTTGAGTAGGAATAGTCCTCCTGAGGTGCAGTTTAATTTATATGATGAAACCCATTAGATATCACTCACTGAATTTTGTGACATATGCTTGATCCCTTCTGACGGAGATTTAATAGAGCCTAGGCCCACAGAGTTTGATGGTTTTTACCGCACTTTGACAGTGGGGGATGATAGAAGGGTGTCGAGTGTCATTGCCAATAGCTTGCAGTTTCCTTTTGTGCATTATTTTGCTCTATTCATTGTGAAGTGTTTACTTGCTAGAGAGAAGGTAGGTGCACTCAGTGCCCCATATTTTGTTGTCCTACGTCGTGCACTTTATGGCGATAACACTTATAGCTTGGGAGCTATTGTGGCACGTCACCTCCACATTAACAAGTCCAAGGGTAAAATTCATGGCGGTATTTATGCTACTCGCTTAGCGAGTCACTTTAAAATTCAGACACGCCAGCATGATTAACCCTTAGCCAAGGTTTACCTCAGACTATGGCACATCATCAGTTTATTGGTAGTGATAATGAAAGTGCAACTAATCCCCGGGTGGTTTTGGTAATTCATAACAACATATAGCTCATTGAACTAACATCCATTCAAGTTGAATATTCCAAAAATTTCAATGATTGGCATGGCATGGACTAGAGATGTGGACCCCCCCCCCCAAATGCTAAGTACAAATATTGGAAAAGCTCAAGACTCTTCATTTTTTTAGTGATCCAAGATCACATTGAGTATATAGGAAAAGCCAATACTATTATGTAGCGACTAGACCCCAAACAGTCTAGTCTCTGTGCATCAGTGTCATCCCTGGATCGGTAATGCTGACATGCACAGTACTCGAGGATTTATAACAGAGTTTCAATCACACGCTTATTACATCAAATTTCTCAAAAGAGAACTTATTACAATAATATGGCTTAAGGCCATCTAAATAAGATAACAACGGAAGGCTTGGAAGATAAAGTGAGTCCATCAACTCCAACTGCATAGCTGAGTGAATGACAACGACCTAGCACACCTTACTTGTCGTCTGAAAAGTCTGCACCATGATATGTTGCAGCCCTAAATGGGTCAGCACATGGAATATGCTGGCAATGTAACACAAAAGAGCAATGAACAGAATAATTGCTATCACTACATGCATATATGGCTGGTGGAAAACTCTATGGTAAATGTTTTGCATAAAGCCAATTTTTCCCTACAATAAAGGAATAAATTTTATTTAACTATCATGGTGGTTGTTAAACATTGAGAAGGTTCCTCCAACTCAATCCCAATTAAGCAGTATCAATTAACCCAACAAAATTAATTTAGAGTGATGAGATCCACATGATAATCCAAGAACCAGATACTCAAGATGTCCACAACCGGGGACACGTCTAACCATGATTAGTTTGTACACTCTGCAGAGGTTTGCGCACTTTTCCCCACAAGACTCGATCTCCTGTGTTAGATTTCTCGCACTACATGGTGTTTGAGAAACGGATGACCGAGACACAGTCTTTCAGAAACATTAACGCTTTACTCTGGATGGACAGTTACACCTACTTTCCCCTACATCTGCTAGCCCACCACTGAAAGAGGTCATGCAATCTACTCAACTATGCTAGAGCCCATAATAGCTTGTGGCTGCACACGGAAGTTTCTAGCATGAATAATCTTATGATCCCTTTGAGCCTAGGTGGCGAAAGGATGATCACACGGGTACTCCGGAATATCCTAGGACAACACTGGATTCTCCAGGTGCCCGCAACCAATCCACCCAGATGTGTATTTAAGTAGCCACCTTAAGTTAACCATTAATTAACAACTCTCACATCTATCATGGATACACTCAACCAATCCATGTCTACAAGCATAGCATAGCAACCTGAGCATAACGTAGAAGTAACTCCCAAAGGTTTGATAATAAAAAGGCAATAGGTTCTACCTCATCATCTACTTCCCAACCCACATGTTATATCAGATCCTAACCATGCAACATTTGAGGATTGTAACTAATGCATAATAACTGGGAAATAAAGGGATATGATCAAAGTGTTACTTGCCTTGCTGACGATCTGCAAAACCTAGAGACTCGTAGTAGCATGCTTTGCACTCTGGGAATTCTATCACAAACAAACAATAGCATACATAAGCACTCCAGCAAGATGCACTAGTAAAACTCAAATAAGAAGATCCAAACAGAAAGTTCAACTAAAGAGCTTCGATTTGCAAAAATAATCAACTCAAACGGAGCAACGAAACTCAAGATACGAACAAAACAAGATCGTTTACTAATCTGGACTAAAGTCAAATTTTACAGTACCAAAGGCATGTTCAAGTTGGTTAAACATAAAGAGGGCTTCGAGACGAAGATTTAGGCGCTGGTTTCATCTAATTTGGATAAATGAGTAAAACGTTATACTAGATTGAAGATCAGGGCAGAAATCGCGATAAAAAATAATCGCAGATAAAACCCTGGAAAATAAAACGAAACGAACAGACTAATGAACGAACGTTCGCTGTTTGAGCCTAACCAGCTAACAATGTTCGTTAAAACAAATGAACAGACGAATGTCCGCTAAATAACTAAACCGAAGAAAAACCGAACTGATCTATTAAAAAAACAGATCTAGGGTTTAAAAAAAACATCGATTTTTACCTAAACCGAAAAAAACCGGCGGCGGATCCGACGAGGTGAACGGCGGATTCCGGCAGGTGGGAGGCTCCGGCGACTCCGGCGGGTGGTGGGGTTGTGTGGGGCGAGGCGAGACGCGGGTGTTGGCGGCTCCGGGGTGACAGCGGGCGGCGCATGCGTCGACGGGAGGCGCGGGCGACGGCGGCTGCTGCGGCGACGGGGCGGGGTGGCGATGTGGGGCGGTGGCGGTGGCTATTTAAAGAGGGGGAGGGGCGAGGTGGCTTGGGGGAGGGGTTGGCGGCGGTGGAGTCCGAGGCGGTGACGGCGGGCACCATGCGCCAGCGGGGCTCCGACTCAGGGTCGGGGACGGCGAGATCTGGGCCGGCTGGGCTTCAGCCTAGTCGATCGGAAACTCTTTTTAAAATAAATTCCGCCGAAACAGAAAAATCCTAATAAATTATTAAAAAAATTCTAAAAATGCTAAAAACAATTTCCACCATCTAAATAAAATATTTAGAACAAAGTGAACATTTTTCTGTCCTAATAATGCTATTTTAAAAAAAATGCATATTTTCTAATTCAAATAAAATAGCAATAAAAATCCAAATAAAATATTTATTTGATTTTAACATTTTTCCTCCATTATTTCTTTTATTTTGGAGAAGTCATTTTATCCCCTCTCTTTTATTTTAATATCGGAAATATTCAGAGAGAAAATGATTAAAACCAAAATGATCCTCTTTCCTATATTCGAGAAAATTCAAATATGAAAATAAATGAAACCCCCAACTCTCTCCGTGTGTCCTTGAGTTGCTTAGAGTTTCTAGGATCAAGCAAAATGCAAATGAAATATGATATGCATATGATGTCCTACGTATAACTTTCCAAATTGAAAATTTGTGATGTTACAAATCTACCCCCCTTAAGATGAATCGAGATTCGGGTTGGCTAGAAAATAGGTGTGGGTGGTCCTTCCATAGATCTTCCTCTCGTTCCCAGGTGGCTTCATCCTCGGTATGGTGGCTCCAATGAACTTTGCAAAACTTTATAACCTTGCTGCGTGTGACTCGGCTGGTAAACTCGAGAATCTTCATTGGTTTCTCCTCGTAGGTCAAATCACTATCCAGCTGAATCGCTTCCAGTGGCACTGTATCTCTTAGAGGAATATCGGCCATCTCCGCGTGGCACTTCTTTAACTGGGAAACGTGAAACATGCTGTGAACTCCTGACAATCCTTCTGGCAGTTCCAGCTTGTAAGAAACTTCTCCAATACGTTCTAATACTTTGTATGGTCCCACAAAATGTGGTGTTAACTTTCCCTTAACTCCAAAATGCTTAACTCCTCGAAGCGGTGACACACGAAGGTATATTCTATCTCCGACTTTGTAAACTGTCTCCTTGCGTTTAGAATCCGCATAACTCTTCTGCTTAGACTGGGCTACCTTGAGTCTGTCGTGAATCAGTTTAACCTTCTGTTCAGAGTCCTTAATCAAATCTAGTCCAAACAACTGACGGTCTCCAACTTCATCCCACAATAACAGTGTCCTGCACCTCCTTCCGTACAAAGCTTCAAAAGGGGCCATCTTCAAACTGGCTTGATAATTGTTGTTATAAGAGAACTCTGCATATAGCAAATTGTCGTCCCAACTAGATCCATAATCTAGCGCACAAGCTCTCAACATGTCCTCCAGAATCTGATTGACTCTCTTGGTCTGTCCATCTGTCTGTGGATGAAAGGATGTACTAAACTCTAGCCTAGTACCCAAAGTCTCATGCAATTGATTCCAGAACATTGAGGTAAACTGGGTTCCTCTATCTGATACAATGGTCCTTGGAACTCCATGCAGACATACGATCCTGGTCATGTATATCTTTGCCAACTTAGCACTCGTATAAGTGGTCTTCACTGGAATGAAATGAGCTAACTTCGTCAATCGATTGACTACAACCCATATGGAGTCATACCCTGAACGAGTCCTGGGCAATCCTGTGATAAAATCCATGCCAAGCTTGTCCCCATTCGGGTATCGGCAATGGCTATAGCAACCCTGCTGGCTTCTGATGCTCTGCCTTAACTCTCTGACATACATCACATACCGCTACAAACTCGGAAATATCCTTCTTCATTCATGTCCACCAGAAACTTTCCTTCAAATCCAGATACATCTTAGTATTTCCTGGGTGAATCGAATATGGCGAATCATGGGCCTCCTACAGAATCAACTTATTTATCTCGGAGCCATTAGGCACATATACGTGATCCTCAAACCATAATGTATCGTGCTCTTCCTCACGAAATCCTTTAGCCTTTCCTTTACTCATCCTTTCCTTTATCTCGGCAATCTCCTTGTCAGTCTTCTGGGCTTCTCTGATCTTACCCATCAAAGTGGACTAAATTTCCAATGCTGCTACATAACCTCTCTGTAACGCCCCAGATTTATCTTTCCATAATTGTAAATCCAACTCTTGCCATTTCCATCTATGTGATATGTTATTTCCTCCGTGGTTGGGTTTTCGTTTTTCGTTTTGCATTTTGTTCATGTCGGGCATTTCATCTCATGTTATCATTCACATTACATTGGCGTTGTTTTCTTAAAACTTGCATCCGATCGTAGTTGTCGCGTTCCCCTGCTTTCGTTGACTGTTCCGAGACCAACCTTGTTCTTCGTTTTCCCTCTTGCCTAAACCGGAGTCTCTCTCAGACCCCTTGCACGTGTCCGAAAGTTGTCCCGAACCAGACCCGGGCTGTCGTGATCGATGGGTCCGGATCATCCGTAAAATATCTTTGGCTCTTTGTTCGGACTTGCCTAACATTTTTATCTCGGACCATCCGATTACGATCGGAGGGACCTTACCGCCCTAAACTTTTATGTTTTGCTATATATAGTGTGCAACCCTAGTTTCTAGGGAAGATGTCCCATCCATACTCCTGCCCGTCGCCACTCTCTACCAAATCCCCCTCGAGATCCATCCCCAACCTACGTGCCTCCATCCAGGATGGATCGGGAGTAGCACCACCCTGCCCAGCTCGCTGGAGCCGAGCTCCTCCTGCCGACGCCCTCCGCCACCCAGGCGAGCCCCCGTCCTGCCCTCTTCTTCCTCCATTTTCCTTCTCTCTGTACCTCATCTCTCTCTCCCGCTCTCTCTGTGTACCAGGATGCAGCCGCCGCCCCGGGACCATCTCTGGACGCCTCCTGAACCCCAAATTCGGCCCTCTCCGACGCCTCCTCGCCGCATCCAGTCGTCCCCGACTCGCTGAACCTCGCCGCCTCCTTGCCTGCAAGTGCCCAACCGCTCCACCTCAATCCCTCTGCACCTCTGCCTCAACTCCGGTCGGATCAGCTCGGGTCCCCGCCGCCTCCACTTTGATTCGGCAAGGAGCGGGACCATGAAGACCTCCCGCGCTTGGATCCGGACGCCACCGAGCTCCCGCGCCAACCTCTCCCCATCCTGCTGCTTGTCGGAGTACCACTTACGTCTGCCTCGCTCGGCTGTGCCCTCTGCTTCTAGCGACAGGACGAGCATCGCTCGCGTTGACCGCGCCAAGTCCCACGAGCGCACGCGCCTGGGCTGGCCTCGCCTTGGCCCAGCTAGCTCTGCCTGCCCCAAGCCTCTCCACTGACCTGGGCCATGGCCCCATGGTGAGAAACCCCCCAGCCCCCCTGTGCACTTTTGGCCCAGCTAGATTTGGCCATAATGTTTTTTTCTGCTGCTGCGAATTTGTCTAATTATCCAGAGAGCGCATGTTTTGCAGAAAAACCCCTGTTCTTCATGCATTTAATAAATCATAAACTGTGCATCGAATTAAAATAATTTAAACATGAAAAATGCTTAGAATTTCATATAGTTTCACATTATGCCACTTTCATCCATGTTTAAATTGGTCAAACATGCTGTTTGTTTAATTTTGCATAAATGCCAGGTTAAAATGATTTATTTCATAACTAATTAACCGTAGCTCCGAATTTAATAAACTTTATATGTAAATGGGGTGAAAAAATGCATAGATTAACTTGTTGCACTTTATTTTCCTATTTAACAACAATAAAAATATGATTTTAGGCAGAACAGTACCAAATTAGAATAATGCTCATGAGGATTTTCCGGAATTGTTGTTTATTGTTTCCGGCCTCATTTAAACTTGCCTAAATAGTTAGTTTACTTTTGTTTCAACTCTTGCCATGTTTAACAACATTTACTATTGTTGAGTACCTAAATGAGAGCGAACTAAATAACTCGAATGTGGTGTTTCGTCAATATGCAACTCGTTGTATATTGAGCTCCACTTAACTTGTAGTATTGTTTGTTGCACTTCGCCATGCCATGCCTTATTACACCGGACATGCATCATACTTGTTTGTGCATCATGCCATGCTTATGCTTGTTGGTTTACCATGCTGGTTGCTTCTTTCCGGTTTGCTTCTCTCGTTAGCTTCGGTTTCGTTCCGGAGTTGTGAGGATTCGTACGACTACGTCCATTTGTCTTCTTCTTGGACTCGTTCTTCTTCCTTGCGGGATCTCAGACAAGATGACCGTTACCCTCGATATCACTTCTATCTTTGCTTGCTAGTTGGTTCGTTCTATCACTATGTTGCGCTACCTATCACTTGTTTACCATGCCTCCCATATTGCCATGTCAAGCCTCTAACCCACTTTCCTAGCAAACCATTGTTTGGCTAAGTTACCGCTTTTGCTCAGCCCCTCTTATAGCGTTGTTAGTTGCAGGTGAAGTTGAAGATTGCTCCATGTTGGAATATGATTATGTTGGGATATCATAATATCTCTTATTTAATTAATGCATCTATATACTTGGAAAAGGGTGGAAGGCTCGGCCTTATGCCTGGTGTTTTGTTCCACTCTTGCCGCCTTAGTTTCTGTCATACCGGTGTTATGTTCCTTGATTTTGCGTTCCTTACGCAGCCAGGTGTATGGGAACCCCTTGACAGTTCGCCTTGAATAAAACTCCTCCAGCAAGGCCCAACTTTGGTTTTACATTTGCCTAACAACCTATAACCTTCCCTGGGCAGGCCAACCCAAGGGTCATCTTCATTTTAACCCCCCCGGGCCAGTGCTTCTCTAAGTGTTGGTCCAAACCAAGCTGCCTTCGGGGCCACCTCGAGGAAACTTGAGGGTTGGTTTTACTCATAGCTTGTGTCATCCGTTTTGCCCTGAGAACGAGATATGTGCACCTCCTATCGGGATTTGTCGGCACATTCGGGCGGTCTTGCTGGTCTTGTTTTACCATTGTCGAAATGTCTTGTAATCGGGATTCCGAGACTGATCGGGTCTTCCTGGGAGAAGGAATATCCTTCGTTGGTCGTGAGAGCTTATAATGGGCTAAGTTGGGACACCCCTGCAGGGTATAAACTTTCGAGAGCCGTGCCCGTGGTTATGTGGCAGATGGGAATTTGTTAATATCCGGTTGTAGAGAACTTGACACTTGACTTAATTAAAATGCATCAACCGCGTGTATAGCAGTGATGGTCTCTTTTCGGTGGAGTCCGGGAAGTGAACACGGTCTTTGTGTTATGATTGTGCGTAAGTAGTTTTAGGATCACTTCTTGATCACTTCTAGCTTCTCGACCGTTCCGTTGCTTCTCTTCTCGCTCTTATTTGCACATGTTAGCCACCATATTTGCTTAGTGCTTGCTGCAACTCCACCTCATTACCACTTCCTACCCATAAGCTTAAATAGTCTTGATCTCGCGGGCTTTGAGACTGTTGAGTCCTCGTGACTCACCAGATACTATCACAACAGTTGCAGGTGCTGATGATACCAGTGCAGGTGATGCAACCGAGCTCAGATGGGAGCTCAACGAAGATCTTGGTCGTTGCTATGTTTCGTTTCATGTTGATCAGTAGTGGAGCCCAGTTGGGACGATCAGGGATCTAGCATTTGGGGTTATCTTCCTTTTCATTTGGATTTGTCCGTAGTCAGACTATGTGTGTATTTTGGATGATGTATGACTTATTTAAGTATTGTGTGAAGTGGGATTGTAAGCCATCTCTATTTATCCCTTTCCCGTTCATTACATGGGATTGTGTGAAGATGACCCTTCTTGTGACAAAACCACAATGCGGTTATGCCTCTAATTCGTGCTTCGACACGTGGGAGATATAGCCGCATCGTGGGTGTTACTAGTTGGTAATCAGAGCCATCCCTGACTTAGGAGCCCCTTGCTTGATCGAATCGCTGGCGTTGTTGAGTCTAGAACAAAAAAATTTGAGTCTTAGGATTATATATATCAGAGAGTAGGATTCTTTTTACTCCCCAGTCCCTTCGTCGCTCTAGTGAGGTCTCCTGACGTAGATGTTTTGTCTTTCCTCTCCTCAATTTTCACTATTTTTTTAGGATCACGTGGGTATCTTGGGATCATTCTGATAGTTTTCTAACGAGAACATTGTTCTTGGTGCCTCCTTACATTTAGGGGTTGTGGCAGTGTCCCGGGGAGTTGAGCTCCGAGGTGTTGTCGTCATAATTTTATCGTTGCAGTTCTGGAATACCTGAGTTTCGCCGACATTGAAAATCTCTTTTATGCAGTTGTTGGTGAGATAACCTTGACGCCACCCAGTACTGGGGCGGGAGATCGGGAGTATTGCCATAGCTCGTATAACGGATGCTTTTCGAAGGTTGAGGTACATGATTTCCAAAGGTTTCTAGGTTATGTGTTGACGGATGGATACAGCTGGATGTAGGGATTGTTAGTTTTGGGTGAGATATATTGCTTCCCCTGTATCCCCAACACCAGATTGCATAACCAGAAAGTTTTGGGAGTTTTATAGGTGGGAATCAAGTAGCTCTAGTTTTCTTTTCTTTCCGACAGATGCATGATATGAGATTGGGGTTCGACGTCTAGTGGTCCGCCTATCCACGGTCGTTTTTATAGTGGTCTCGTTGTGTCTTAAAGAGCCCTTGGCTATGCTGGTTCGGGGACGCTTCGTATGTCATGTGCACTACCTTGTACATGATGGTGCTGTACGATCGAGCCCGTGTGGGCCCCACCACGAAAACTTCGGACGAAATCTCTATCATATGTTTGTTTCCGGCTTATTCTGCAAGCCAAATCCTTTGTTTTGTTTTATTTGTGGTATTCGAGTTGCTTCGAAGTCAAATGTTGAATCCATACCTTTCCTAAACTGTGTTCTCATATTGCTATGTGAATACTAATCCTTCTTGATCATCGAGGTCGTCATGTTAATTCTTTTACAACCGGCGTGCTTCTCTTCAAGTGGATCCGATCATTTCAACATCCGCAAGATCAATTCTAAGTTTTCTCAACGGTATCCACTCCATCTGCCCCAAGTTGCCTTTGTTTTTTTTTCCGCCCTCCCACCCTTTTCTGCAAGGACTCATATATTTTAATCAAGTATCCATTTATTAATGTGAAGTCTCTTCACTCTTTTCAATCAATGTTCTTATCCGGTGATTCTCAGGAAGATACTAACGGAGCTTCTAGTTCATTATTCTTCGTCTCTTTTCTTCTCCGGTGGATTAATTTCAAGCTTCGGTGTTGATCATATCTCTTCCTTTTGTTTCACATATCTTCCCATGCGAATTTCTTTTCCAAGGCTCTCTTATTTATTCACCTCTCCCAGTTCATATCTGGGGTGTTGAAGATATCTCGGAAGATTCGTGTTTCCATTCTCAATCCGTTCAAGTTATTTTGAGGTTGTTATCTCATTCAAGCCATTTAATTCTACCGGTGCAATCTCTCTTTCAAGTAATCCTTCAACGATGTTTCTTTCGAGTGGGCCCTAACCCATAGGTCTTTTTCCAGGATCTTACCTGACTCTTTTAATTTTCCCGGAGCCATCCCAAATTCTTTTCAAAGTTTGACATAAGAATGATTTCTCATCAGTCAAATGTTTCCTCCAAGATCGCTTTCAAAATATTTTCATTATTGGTTCATCATTTCTATTCTTATTTGTTCCAAAGTGCCTCAACAGTTTGGGGGTTCTCGTCATCATTCTCAGCATGTGAAGACCGAAGAAGTGTTCCCTCTAAATCTTGGTCCATTCTCTTGAAGATTCATCGTTCTAGCTTCATGCCATCCTCTCATAATTCTTTTCGATTGTGAGAATTACTTTCACCCATCTGGAGCATTTCAGGAGTCCTTTCAGTTTGATTATCCGGAGGCCATCATCTCAGAATGATTGTTCATCCTCAGCTTTCAGCTCTCGTTCTATAAATCTTATCGGTGCATCGTTCAAATATCCTCTAATCAGTTCATGATCTCTTCGTTCTCATGTATCTAAATTCTCTGAAGTATCTTTGTTCTTTTTATAATTCTTCCTGGTGTTTCTTTATCTTTTTTTGTTCATTTTCAATTCTTACGGTGGTTCGTTCAAGAGTTCTCTTCCTTGGTTATCATATCAATTAATTCGTTCTTTCCAATCCTACCGGTGGTTCGTTGAAGACCTTCACAAGTTTGCGCTTTGTCTATCCTTAATCCTCCAGGAAGAATAAGTAGTATGCCAAATCCGTTGCTTCTCATCAATTTAAATTGGTGAAGGATACGCATAACGTAATTCTTATTATTGTTTCATCCAAGTGATCTAGTTTCTTCTTTCCAGAGTTCTTCATCATGTCACATTTCTTGGTTCGAGATGGTTCATCTTTTCTTTTCCGGAGTTCCAAGTTTTCCGCATTATCTCGTCATTGCAAGACTTCACCTTGTGTTTTCAACTTCTCTTTCTTTCTATCATCCTTTTATTACCAGAGTTCTCCATGGAGGCTCTACATGGTGGTTCGTCAAGGATTCCTTTCATTCTTCAAGTGTTCTTCAAGATTGTTCTCGGAAAAGCTCAAGTATTCTTCATCTTGCATTCCAAAGTGCAATTCCTTCTACCTTATCTTTGGAGATGGCGTTATATCATTCTTGACAATTTTCATTCATGTTTCGCTATTCACATGTTGTCAAGAATGAGGTATTTTAAATCTATCAATCTCTTTGTTGGAGTTATCTTGGTATAGATTTCACCTAAAGCCTTCCCTAAGGAATGTTGATATTGTGGTGCTTATCAATGTTCCAAGCTATCTCTCTATCATCTTGGTGGAAGAAGTTTTTCATCTCGTTGGTGTTATCAATTATATTACTTGTTTCCGTAGTGGCAGAATTTCGCCTCAATTTTGAGAAGTTTTCCATAAGCCCACTACAAGCTTATTCGTTTTGTTGTTGGTTTTCCAACAACTCCGTTGTAACCTTCTTGGAAGGGTGCTTTCCAAGATCATTTGTGGCAGAAGCTGGCATTTTCTTCTCCATTCTATTATTCCAATTATCTATCTTCTATTCTTTCTTCCGGAGGCATTGTGATGTTGCTCTTTTCACTCATCGTCTCGAATTGTGAGGATCGTGTTCTTTTCGAGCTTATCCATTTAACCGGAGTGTTGTGTCATATCTTCAAGTTCTTTTCATGTTATCAAGTCTTGCATCTCTTTTCAACCGCAGTGTTGTCCGAATTTGTTCTTCCTTGTTCCTTGTTTATCTCGTTTCAAGCAGAGCGGGTTCAATTCCTTCTTGTCCATTGTACTCGTCATTCATAGCTTTGCAACCTCCAAGGTTCAAATGGTGTTCCTTGTTTCTATTTTCTATCGCAGTGCTCTCACTTGTGTTCTACTCTGTTATGTTCTTTCTTTCTACTTTTCAACCTCTCAAGGTTCTTTGGTTTCACTCATTAGTCGGAGAAGCAACTTAGTTTTACCTCTTCTCTTCCTCTTCCATTTCTCTCTGGTGCCATCCTAGATCTCAGGACGAGATCCTCTTGTAGTGGTGGAGTGTTGTAACGCCCCGGATGTATTTTTCCAGAATTGTAAATCCAACTCTTGCCATTTCCGGCTATGTGATATGTTATTTCCTCCGTGGTTGGGTTTTTGTTTTTCGTTTTGCATTTTGTTCATGTCGGGCATTTCATCTCATGTAATCATTCGCATTAGATCGACATTGTTTTCTTAAAACTTGCATCCGTTCATAGTTGCCGCGCTCCCCCTTGCTTTCGTTGACCGTTCTGAGACCAACCTTGTTCTTCGTTTTCCCTCTTGCCTAAACCAGAGTCTCTCTCAGACCCCTCGTGCGTGTTCGAAAGTTGTCCCGAACCAGACCCGGGCTGTCGTGATCGATGGGTCCGGATCATCCGTAAAATATCTTCGGCTCTTTGTTTGGACTTCCCTAACATTTTTATCTCGGACCATCCGATTACGATCGGAGGGACCTTACTGCCCTAAACTTTTCTGTTTTGCTATATATAGTGTGCAACCCTAGTTTCTAGGGAAGATGTCCCATCCATCCTCCTGCCTGCCGCCACTCTCTACCAAATCCCCCTCGGGATCCATCCCCAATCTACGTGCCTCCATCCAGGATGGATCGGCAGCAGCACCACCCTGCCCCAGCTCACCGGAGCTGAGCTCCTCCTGCCGACGCCCTCCACCACCCAGGCGAGCCCCCGTCCTGCCGTCTCCTTCCTCCATTTTCCTTCTCTCTGTACCTCATCTCTCTCCCATTCTCTCTGTGTACCAGGATGCAGCCGCCGCCCCGAGACCATCTCTGGACGCCTCCCGAACCCCAAATCCAGCCCTCTCCGATGCCTCCTCGTCGGATCCGGTCGTCCCCGACTCGCTGAACCTCGCCGCCGCCTTGCTTGCAAGTTGCCAACCGCTCCACCTCAACCCCGCTGAACCTCTGCCTCAACTCCGGTCAGATCGGCTCGGGTCCCCGCCACCTCCACTTCGATCCGGCAAGGAGCGGGACCATGAAGACCTCCAGCGCTTGGATCCGGACGCCAACGAGCTCCGGCGCCAACCTCTCCCCAACCTGCTGCTCGCCGGAGTCCCACCTGCGTCCGCCTCGCTCGGCTGTGCCCTCTACTTCTAGTGACAGGACAAGCATCCCTCGCATTGACCGCACCATGTCCCACGACCACACGCGCCTGGGCTGGCCTCGCCTTGGCCCAACTAGCTCTGCCTGCCCCAAGCCTCTCCACCGACCTGGGCCATGGCCCATGGTGAGAAACCCCCCAGCCCCCCTGTACACTATTGGCCCAGCTAGATTCGGCCGTAATGTTTTTTCCGCTGCTACGAATTTGTCTTATTATCCAGAGAGCGCCTGTTTTGCAGAAAAACCCTTGTTCTTCATGCATCTAATAAATCATAAACTGTGCATCGGATTAAAATAATTTAAACATGAAAAATGCTTAGAATTTCATCTTGTTTCACATTATGCCACTTTCATCCATGTTTAAAATGGTCAAACTTGCTGTTTGTTTAATTTTGCATAAATGCCATGTTAATATTTATTTCATAACTAATTAACCGTAGCTCCGAATTTAACAAACTTTGTATGTAAATTGGGATGCAAAATGCATAGACTAACTTGCTGCACTTTATTTTCCTGTTTAACAACAATAAAATATGATTTTAGGCAGAACAGTACCAAATTCAAATTTGCTCATGAGGATTTTTCGGAATTTTTGTTTGTTGTTTTCGGCTTCATTTAAACTTGCCTAAATAGTTAGTTTACTTTTGTTTCACCTCTTGCCATGTTTAACAACATTTAATATTGTTGAGTACCTAAACGAGAGCGAACTAAATAACTTGAATGTGGTGTTTCGTCAATATTCAACTCGTTGTATAATGAGCTCCACTTAACTTATAGTATTGTTTGTTGCACTTTGCCATGCCATGCCTTATTACAAGGAACATGCATCATACTTGTTTGTGCATCATGCCATGCTTATGCTTGTTGGTTTACCACGCTATTTGCTTCTTTCCGGTTTGCTTCTCTCGTTAGCTTCGGTTTGATTCCGAAGTTATGAGGATTCATACGACTACGTCCGCTTTTCTTCTTCTTGGACTCGTTCTTCTTCCTTGCGGGATCTCATGCAAGATGACCATTACCCTCAATATCACTTCTATCTTTGCTTGCTAGTTTCTTCGTTCGATCACTATGCTGCGCTACCTATCACTTGTTTACCATGCCTCCCATATTGCCATGTCAAGCCTCTAACCCACTTTCCTAGCAAACCGTTGTTTGGCTAAGTTACCGCTTTGCTCAGCCCCTCTTATAGCGTTGTTAGTTGCAGGTGAAGTTGAAGTTTGCTCCATGTTGGAACATGATTATGTTGGGATATCACAATATCTCTTATTTAATTAATGCATATATATACTTGGTAAAGGGTGGAAGCCTCGGCCTTATGCCTGGTGTTTTGTTCCACTCTTGCCGCCTTAGTTTCTGTCATACCGGTGTTATGTTCCTTGATTTTGCATTCCTTACGCGGTCGGTTGTATGGGAACCCCTTGACAGTTCGCCTTGAATAAAACTCCTCCAACAAGGCCCAACTTTGGTTTTACATTTGCCTAACAATGTATACCTTCCCTGGGCAGGCCAACCCATGGGTCATCTTTATTTTAACCCCCCGGGCCACTGCTTCTCTAAGTGTTGGTCCAAACCGAGCAGCCTACGGGGCCACCTCGAGGAAACTTGAGGGTTGGTTTTACACATAGCTTGTCTCATTCGTTGTGACCTGAGAACGAGATATGTGCAGCTCCTATCAGGATTTTTTGGCACATTCGGGCGGTCTTACTGGTCTTGTTTTACCATTATCGAAATGTCTTGTAACCGGGATTCCGAGACTGATCAGGTCTTCATGGGAGAAGGAATATCCTTCGTTGGTCGTGAGAGCTTATAATGGGCCAAGTTGGGACACCGCTGTAGGGTATAAACTTTCGAGAGCCGTGCCCGCGGTTATGTGGCAGATGGGAATTTGTTAATATCCGGTTGTAGAGAACTTGACACTTGACTTAATTAAAATGCATCAACCGCGTGTGTAGCCATGATGGTCTCTTTTCGGTGGAGTCCGGGAAGTGAACACGGTCTTTGTGTTATGATTGTGCGTAAGTAGTTTCAGGATCACTTCTTGATCACTTCTAGCTTCTCGACCGTTCCGTTGCTTCTCTTCTCGCTCTTATTTGCACATGTTAGCCACCATATTTGCTTAGTGCTTGCTGCAACTCCACCTCATTACCACTTCCTACCCATAAGCTTAAATAGTTTTGATCTCGCGGGGTTTTGAGATTGCTGAATCCTCGTGACTCACCAGTACTATCACAATAGTTGCAGGTGCTGATGATACCGGTGCAGGTGATGCAACCGAGCTCAGATGGGAGCTCAACGAAGATCTTGGTCTTTGCTATGTTTCGTTTCATGTTGATCAGTAGTGGAGCCCAGTTGGGACGATCGGGGATCTAGCATTTGGGGTTATCTTCCTTTTCATTTGGATTTGTTCGTAGTCAGACTATGTGTGTATTTTGGATGATGTATGACTTATTTAAGTATTGTGTGAAGTGGCGATTGTAAGCCATCTCTATTTATCCCTTTCTTGTTCATTACATGGGATTGTGTGAAGATGACCCTTCTTGCAAGAAAACCACAATGCGGTTATGCCTCTAATTCGTGCTTCGACACGTGGGAGATATAGCCTCATCATGGGTGTTACACTCTCGGAACTATTTCCAAACATAGCTCGCGAAGATCCTCTGGTAGCTCCTTGGGTAATCCTCCGGTGATGAGTGTATTAACATAACTCTGGCGACTCAACGCATCAGGTACTATATTGGCCTTTCCGGGATGATAATGCAATTTCATATCATAATCCTTAATGAGCTCCAACCAGCTCCTTTTCCTGAGATTCAACTCCTTCTGTGTGAAGATATATTTCAAACTCTTATGTTCCGTGTATACCTCACAATGGTTTCTGATGAGAAAATGTCTCCATGTCTTCAGCGCACGCACTACGGCTGCTAACTCCAAATCATGAGTAGCATAATTTAACTCATGAGGTTTAAGCTATCGTGAGGCATATGAAACAACTCTTCCCTCCTGCATAAGCACTGCTCCAAGTCCTCGACGAGAATCGTCGCAATACACTTGATAATCCTTTCTTTGATCTGGAAGAATTAGCACTGGGGCTGTAACCAAACGCTTCTTCAACTCCTGAAAACTAGCTTCACACTCCTCAGTCCATTTAAACTAGGTGTCCTTCTTCAACAACTCTGTCATGGGTTTAGCAATCCTGGAGAAATTCTCTATGAACCTCCGATAATATCCTGCGAGTCCAAGAAAACTCCTGATCTCTCCAACTGATGTGGGTGCTACCCATTTAGTTATAGATACAACCTTGGTGGGGTCTGCTGCTATTCCTTCTCCGGATATAATATGTCCAAGAAATCCAACTTCCTTCAACCAAAACTCACACTTGCTGAACTTGGCATATAACTGGTGTTCCCTGAGTTTCTCGAGAACCAAACGCGAATGCTCCTTATGGTCCTCTTCATTCTTCGAGTAGACCAATATATCATCAATGAACACCACGACGAACTTATGCAAAAACTCCATAAACACCTTGTTCATCATGTTCATGAAATAGGCAGGCGCGTTAGTCAGACCAAATGACATAACAGTATACTCGTATAGCCCGTACCTTGTGGTAAAAGTTGTCTTAGGTATATCCTGCTCTCGAATCTTCAGCTGGTGGTATCTTGATCACAGATCGATCTTGGAAAATACTTTAGCTCCTTGCAACTGGTCAAACAAATCATTCATCATTGGCAGTGGGTACTTGTTCTTGATTGTCACCTCATTCAACACACGATAATCAACAACCATCCTTAATGATCCATCCTTCTTCTCCACTAGAAGTACTGGGGCTCCCCAAGGTGAGGAACTTGGTCGAATGTAACCTTTATCCAATAACTCCTTAATCTGCTTCTTAATTTCCTCCAAATCCTTTGCAGGCATCTGGCACTGTCTCTTTGATATTGGCCCGGTGCCTGGGAAAAGCTCAATCAAAAACTCAATGTCTCGATCCGGTGGCATGCCTAGCAACTCCTCCGGGATACATCGGGGAAATCCTTCACCACTGGTACTTCCTCCTGTACAACTCCTGATAAGGAATTCACTTGAGTCCTCTTCGGCACATGCCGGGATACATACTTGATCCTTCTTCCTTCTGGGGTGGTGAGCATAATTGACTTACTGGCGCAATCGATGTTTCCTCCATACATCGATAACCAATCCATACCCAAAATCACATCCAACCCTTGTGACTCCAGAATTATAAAATCCAAGGGGAAAACATGCCTACCTATGGTCAATGGCATCTGAAAACACCCTTGGCTTGCCATATGCTCCGCTCCTGGCGAGCTTACTAACATAGGTGTCCTAAGAACTATGGTGGGCAACTTGTACTTATCCACAAATCCCCTTGGTATGTATGAATGGGATGCACCAGTATAAAAAAGAACGATTGCAGTAAATGACTTCACAAAAAACTTACCTATAATAGCATCTGGCTGCTCTTCAACCTCCTCCATGCTAACGTGGTTCACTTGTCCCCTACTGAAAGGGTTGGGCTTCTTCCCAGAGCTTCCATTGCCATTTCCATTCTTTGCTTCAGAACACTCGGTGGCGTAATGTCCATTCTTCCCGCACTTGAAACAAGTAATGTGACTTAGATCCTTCTTGGTGGGCATTGCTGGGTTGGAACGGTTCTGGCTACTGCTTCCTCCATTCTCATTCCCATTCCCATTCTTGGGGCCATTATGGTTATGCGTACTTCCTCCATTGGAATTATGGCCTCCATGGTTATGGTGAATGTGTCTTCCCGAGTTCGGGGTAAAACGAGGTCTCTGCTGAGCTCCTGAATTGTACTTCCCTTGTCCATACTTCCTCTTGCGGCTCTCTATCTGCTGTTGCTTCCCTTCAATCACAAGAGCTCTATCTACCAACTCAACTGCATGCTCAGCTCATCATTCAGTCCTTCCAGAAACTTCTCCTGCTTAGCAGCATCTGTAGCTATGTCATCTGGGGCATAGCGTGCTAACTTACTAAACTCATCCACATACTGGCCCACTGTGCGTCCTCCTTGGCGCAAGTTGCGAAACTCGCGCTTCTTCATGTTCATAGCTCCTGCTAAAACATGGGCAGTGCGAAAAGCCTGCTGAAACTGATCCCATGTAACAATGTCAATGGGGTAAGTGGCTGTGAAATTCTCCCACCATGATGCCGCGAGTCCAACAAGCTGATGTGCGGCAAAACGCACTCTCTCCACATCTGTGCATCCTGCAGTGGTCAGCTCCCTTCCAATCTTGCGGAGCCAATCATCTGCAACAATCGGGTCGGTGCTACTAGAGAACACCGGCGGATTCAGCCTTAGGAAATGGGCTAAGTGATCAACATGTGGTGGTGGTGGTGGGTTGTTGTTGTTGTTGCCTTGGTTCTGATTTTGAACTAGTAGCTTCATCAAGGTATTCTGCTTCTGGATCAACTTAGTGAGCTCTGGTGGGAAAGCAAATCCATTGTCATGTCTCAGAGGCATCTGATAGGTTTAGAAAAGGTGAGAAAACAGAATAGAATGAGGCCTAAAGGGAAAACACTACCCATAAGCTCATGAGACAAACACATTCATATCACACCAATCAATTCAAACAAGGGCATACAATTGATCTAACTACCGTTACAAAAGTGCTCGGACTATTCTATATACATGGGGGAATACTACTAAAATATGGTGGTCGACTAGAAGTTTTGATCGGTGGAAGACTCCATGATATCTGCTCCAGCTTCATCAACGTAGTCATCATCGCTATCGTCGGGGTCAGAATCAGTGTCATCGATGATGATGTAGTCCTCCGAATGAATGTTGTTGGAATGGTCGTCATCTCCTCCTGGCGCGGGGTCTCCCAAGAATACTCCTAGCTTCCTTGTCAGGTCGTCATTCTTCTCCACTAGTATCGTCATTTCCTCCTCATATCCGTCACGTGTAGACTTGAGTTCCTCCTCTAGCTCCATAATCCTATTCATTGCCTTCTTCAGATCTATTATGCTTGCGTACATCTGGTTCTTGATACGTCTCCAACGTATCAATAATTTTTGATTGTTCCATGCTATTATTTTACCCATTTTGGATGTTTATGGGCTTTACTTTACACTTTCATATCATTTTTGGGACTAACCTACTAACCGGAGGCCCAGCCCGAATTGCTGTTTTTTTTGCCTATTTCAGTGTTTCGAAGGAAAGGAATATCAAACGGAGTCCAAACGGAATGAAACCTTCAGGAGCGATCTTTTTGGAAGAAACACAATCCAGGAGACTTGGAGTGGACGTCAAGCTGCAAACGAGGCGGCCACGAGGGTGCCCGGCACGCCCTAAGGGGGTGGGCGCGCCCCCACCCTTGTGGGTCCCTCGTGGCTCCACCGACGTACTTCCTTCGCCTATATATACTCCCGTACCCTAAAAACATCGAGAAGCACAATAGATCAGGAGTTCCGCCGCCGCAAGCCTCTGTAACCAGCAAAAACCTATCGGGACCCTCTTCTGGCACCCTGCCGGAGGGAGGATCCCTCACCGGTGGCCATCTTCATCATGCCAGCACTCTCCTTGACGAGGAGGGAGTAGTTCACCCTCGGGGCTGAGGGTATGTACCAGTAGCTATGTGTTTGATCTCTCTCTCGTGTTCTTGAGGTGATACGATCTTGATGTATTGCGAGCTTTGCTATTATAGTTGGATCTTATGATATTTCTCCCCCTCTACTCTCTTGTGATGAATTGATTTTTTCCCTTGAAGTTGTCTTGTCGGATTGAGTCTTTAAGGATTTGAGAACACTTGATGTATGTATTGCCATGCTTATCTGTGGTGACAATGGGATATTCACGTGATCTACTTGATGTATGTTATGGTGATCAACTTGCGGGTTCAATGAACTTATGCATAGGGGTTGGCACACGTTTTCGTCTTGACTCTTCGGTAGAAACTTTGGGGCACTCTTTGAAGTACTTTGTGTTGGTTGAATAGATGAATCTGAGATTGTGTGATGCATCAGATACTTGAGGTGACATTGGAGTATCTAGGTGACATTAGGGTTTTGGTTGATTTGTGTCTTAAGGTGTTATTCTAGTACGAACTCTATGATAGATGGAACGGAAAGAATAGCTTCATGTTATTTTATTATAGACTCTTGAATAAATCGATCAGAAAGGATAACTTTGAGGTGGTTTCGTACCCTACAATAATCTCTTCGTTTGTTCTATGCTATTAGTGACATTGGAGTGACTCTTTGTTGCATGTTGAGGGATAGTTATATGATCCAGTTATGTTATTATTGTTGAGAGAACTTGCACTAGTGAAAGTATGAACCCTAGGCCTTGTTTCCTACCATTGCAATACCGGTCGTGCTCACTTTTATTATTAGTTACCTTGCTGTTTTTATAATTTCAGATTACAAAAATCTATATCTACCATCCATATTGCACTTGTATCACCATCTCTTCACCGAACTAGTGCACCTATACAATTTACCATTGTATTGGGTGTGTTGGGGACACAAGAGACTCTTTGTTATTTGGTTGCAGGGTTGTTTGAGAGAGACCATATTCATCCTACGCCTCCCACGGATCGATAAACCTTAGGTCATCCACTTGAGGGAAATTTGCTACTGTCCTACAAACCTCTGCACTTGGAGGCCCAACAACGTCTACAAGAAGGTTGTGTCGTAGACATCAAGCTCTTTTCTGGCACCATTGCCGGGGAGGTGAGTGCTTGAAGGTATATATTTAGATCTTGCAATCGAATCTTTTAGTTTCTTGTTTTATCACTAGTTTAGTTTATAAAAGAAAACTACAAAAAAATGGAATTGAGTTTGCCTCGCACGCTTCATCTTTTTAATATCTTTCGTGAAAATGATGGAAAGGAAAATTGTGCTCAATTTCAAGAAGAGGAATGCATTAAAATGTTTGGTACTAGATCTTTGTATGATGAGCATGATTGCAATGTTGTTAGTATGTATTCCTTGAATATCCATGATGCTAATGATATGCAAAGCCACAAGCTTGGGGAAGCTATGTTTGATGAAGATGATATTTTTTGTCACCCAAGTTTTGATGAGCAAATTTATTATGATGAAAGCATGCCTCCTATTTATGATGATTATTATGATGATACGTATGCCATAAAGAATAAACTTTCTTATGTGGAGAGTAGTAAAATTTCTATGCAAGTAGATCATGAAAAGAATGCTTTAGGTGCTGGTTATATGGTTGAATTCATTCATGATACTACTGAAAATTATTATGAGGGAGGAACATATGCTTGTAGGAATTGCAATAATATCAAGTTTCCTCTCTATGTGCTTAAAATCTTGAAGTTATGCTTGTTTTGCCTTCATATGCTAGTTGGTTATTGTTCCCATAAGTTGTTTTCTCACAAAATCCCTATGCATAGGAAGTGGGTTAGACTTAAATGTGCCAGTCATATTCTTCATGATGCTCTCTTTATGATTCAATTCTTATCTTTGATGCGAGCATCATTGAAATCATCATGCCTAGCTAAAAAGGCATTAAAGAAAAGCGCTTCTTGGGAGACAACCCAATATTTACCCTTACTGTTTTTGTGTTTCCACATGATTATGCTACTGTAGTAATCATGTTTTATAAATTTTGTTTCAATAAAGTGCCAAGCAAGACCTTTAGGATAGCTTATGGTGACAGTTGTGTTGATCCTGCTGAAAATCAGAAACTTTTGCACCTAGTAAATTAGTTTCAATAATTCACAGAAACGTGCTTTTTATATGATTGTTCTTGCTCTGGATTGTTAAACAAATTTTCCAGGACTTCCTATTTTTGTAGGAGTTTTAGAGTTCCAGAAGTATTCGAAGATTACAGATTTCTACAGACTGTTCTGTTTTTGACAGATTCTGTTTTTCGTGTGTTGTTTGCTTATTTTGATGCATCTATGGCTAGTATCGGGGGGTATGAACCATAGAGAAGTTGGAATACAGTAGGTTTAACACCAACATAAATAAAGAATGAGTTAATTACAGTACCTTATGTGGCGGTTTTTCTTTCCAGCACTAACGGAGCATATGAGATTTCCAGTTGAGTTTTGTGTTGTGAAGTTTTCAAGTTTTGGGTAAAGATTTGATGGACTGTGGAATTAGGAGCGGCAAGAGCCTAAGCTTGGGGATGCCCATGGCACCCCAAGATATTCAAGGATAACCAAAAGTCTAAGCTTGGGGATGCCCTGGAAGGCATCCCCTCTTTCGTCTTCGTTTATCGGTAACTTTACTTGGAGCTATATTTTTATTCGCCACATGATATGTGTTTTGCTTGGAGCGTCTTGTATGATATTTTTCTTTGCTTTTTAGTTTACCACAATCATCCTTGCTGTACACACCTTTTGGTAGAGACACACTTGATTTGGAATTTATTAGAATACTCTATGTGCTTCACTTATATCTTTTGAGCTAGATAATTTTTGCTCTAGTGCTTCACTTATATCTTTTAGAGCACGGCGGTGGTTTAATTTGGTAGAAATTGTTGATCTCTCATGATGCACTTATATCATTTTGAGAGTCCTTTAGAACAGCATGGTATTTGCGATGGTTATAAAATTGGTCCTAGAATGATGAGCATCCAAGTTGGGTATAATAAAAACTATCATAGAAAGTGAATTGGATGCTATGATAAATTTGATGCTTGATAATTGTTTTGAGATATGAGGATGGTGATATTAGAGTCATGCTAGTGGGGTAATTACGAATTTAAGGAATACTTCTGTTGAAGTTTTTGATTCCCGTAGCATGCACGTATGGTGAACCGCTTTGTGATGAAGTTGGAGCACAATTTATTTATTGATTGTCTTCCTTATGACTGGCGGTCGGGGATGAGCGATGGTCTTTTCCTACCAATCTACCCCCCTAGGAGCATGTGCGTAGTACTTTGTTTTCAATGACTTGTATATTTTTGCAATAAGTATATGAGTTCTTTATGACTAATGTTGAGTCCATGGATTATACGCACTCTCACCCTTCCACCATTGCTAGCCTCTCTTGTGTCGCGCAACTTTCGCCGATACCATACACCCACCATATACCTTCCTCAAAACAGCCACTAGACCTACCTATTATGGCATCTCCATAGACATTCCGAGATATATTGCCATGCAACTTTCCACCCTTCCGTTTATTATGACATGCTCCATCATTGTCATATTGCTTTTGCATGATCATGTAGTTGACATCGTATTTGTGGCAAGGCCACCATCATAATTCTTTCATACATGTCACTCTTGATTCATTGCATATCCCGATACACCGCCGGAGGCATTCATATAGAGTCATATTTTGTTCTAAGTATCGAGTTGTAATCTTGAGTTGTAAGTAAATAAAAGTGTGATGATCTTCATTACTAGAGCATTGTCCCAAGTGAGGAAAGGATGATGGAGACTATGATTCCCCCACAAGTCGGGATGAGACTTCGGACTTTACAAATAATAAAAAAAAGAGGCCAAAGAAGCCCAAATAAAAAAAGGGCAAAAATAAAATAGAAAGAAAAAAAGAAAAAAAGAGAAAAAAAAGAGAGAAGGGACAATGCTACCTTCTTTTTTCCACCCTTGTGCTTCAAAGTAGCACCATGGTCTTCATGATAGAGAGTCTCCTATGTTGTCACTTTCATATACTAGTGGGAATTTTTCATTATAGAACTTGGCTTGTATATTCCAATGATGGGCTTCCGCAAAATGCCCTAGGTCTTCATGAGCAAGCAAGTTGGATGCACACCCACTTAGTTTCTTTCGTCGAGCTTTCATACACTTATAGCTCTAGTGCATCCGTTGCATGGCAATCCCTACTCACTCACATTGATATCTATTAATGGGCATCTTTATAGTCCGTTGATATGCCTAGTTGATGTGAGACTATCTTCTCCTTTTTTGTCTTCTCCACAACCACCGTTCTATTCCATATATAGTGCTATGTCCATGGCTCACGCTCATGTATTATGTGAAACTTGAAAAGGTTTGAGAATACTAAAGTATGAAACAATTGCTTGGCTTGTCATCGGGGTTGTGCATGATTAAATACTTTGTGTGATGAAGATAGAGCATAGCCATGTTATTTTGAGAAGACATGATTGCTTTGTTATTATGCTTGAAGTATTATTGTTTTAATGTCAATATGAACTTTTATTTTGAATCATTTGGATCTGAACATTCATGCCACAATAAAGAAAATTACATTGAGAAATATGCTAGGTAGCATTCCACATCAAAAATTCTGTTTTTATCATTTACCTACTTGAGGGTGAGCACGAATTAAGCTTGGGGATGCTTGATACGTCTCCAACATATCTATAATTTTTGATTGTTCCATGCTATTATATTACCCGTTTTGGATGTTTATGGGCTTTACTTTGCACTCTTATATCATTTTTTGGGACTAACCTACTAACTGAAGGCCCAGCCCGAATTGTTTTTTTTGCCTATTTCAGTGTTTCGAAGGAAAGGAATATCAAACGGAGTCCAAACAAAATGAAACCTTCGGGAGCGATCTTTTGGGAACAAACACAATCCAGGAGACTTGGAGTGGACGTCAAGCTGCAAACGAGGCGGCCACGAGGGTGCCCGGCGTGCCCTAAGGGGGTGGGCGCGCCCCCACCCTCGTGGGCCCCTCGTGGCTCCACCGACGTACTTCCTTCGCCTATATATACTCCCGTATCCTAAAAACATCGAGAAGCACAACAGGTCAGGAGTTCCACCGCCACTAGCCTCTGTAGCCACCAAAAACCAATCAGGACCCTGTTCCGGCACCCTGCCGGAGGGGGATCCCTCACCGGTGGCCATCTTCATCATCCCGACGCTCTCCATGACGAGGAGGGAGTAATTCACCCTCGGGGCTGAGGGTATGTACAAGTAGCTATGTGTTTGATCTCTCTCTCATGTTCTTGAGGTGATACAATCTTGATGTATCGCGAGCTTTGCTATTATAGTTCGATCTTATGATGTTTCTCCCCCTCTACTCTCTTGTGATGAATTGAGTTTTCCCCTTGAAGTTGTCTTGTCGGATTGAGTCTTTAAGGATTTGAGAACACTTGATGTATGTCTTGCCGTGCTTATCTTTGGTGACAATGGGATATTTACGTGATCTACTTGATGTATGTTTTGGTGATCAACTTGCGGGTTCAATGAACTTATGCATAGGGGTTGGCACACGTTTTCGTCTTGACTCTCCGGTAGAAACTTTGGGGCACTCTTTGAAGTACTTTGTGTTGGTTGAATAGATGAATCTAAGATTGTGTGATGCATCAGATACTTGAGGTGACATTGGAGTATCTAGGTGACATTAGGGTTTTGGTTTATTTGTGTCTTAAGGTGTTATTCTAGTACGAACTCTATGATAGATGGAATGGAAAGAATAGCTTCATGTTATTTTACTACGGACTCTTGAATAGATCAATCAGAAAGGATAACTTTGAGGTGGTTTCGTACCCTACAATAATCTCCGTTTGTTCTCCGCTATTAGTGACTTTGGAGTGACTCTTTGTTGCTTGTTGAGGGATAGTTATATGATCCAGTTATGTTATTATTGTTGAGAGAACTTGCACTAGTGAAAGTATGAACCCTAGGCCTTGTTTCCTACCATTGAAATACCGTTCGTGCTTACTTTTATTATTAGTCACCTTGCTGTTTTTATAATTTCAGATTACAAAAACCTATATCTCATCCATATTGAACTTGTATCACCATCTCTTCGCCGAACTAGTGCACCTATACAATTTACCATTGTATTGGGTGTGTTGGGGACACAAGAGACTCTTTGTTATTTGGTTGCAGGGTTGTTTGAGAGAGACCATCTTCATCCTACGCCCCCCACAGATTGATAAACCTTAGGTCATCCACTTGAGGGAAATTTGCTACTGTCCTACAAACCTCTGCACTTGGAGGCCCAACAACGTCTACAAGAAGAAGGTTGTGTAGTAGACATCAGTTCTCCTGGCAATGAATGTGCTGGTTTAACTCCTGGATGAAAGCTGCAATGGACCTGTCCCTCCTGGTGCTGATCATCTCCCATTGCTCATCTCGGCACCCACATATATGGTAGATAGTGTCCTTAAGATCCTTTTGATAAACTTCTCCGATGCGCCCCATGGCGATGTGGGTTGCCATGCTCTTTTCTAGACTCTAGGTTGGTGCATCGAAGGAAAACTCTATGGGATCAGTAACTGGCATGAATGTCCTTCCGGGAACTTGAACTCGAATCATCCAACACTCCTCTTCTGGTAAAGTGGCGATGTAGGTCCCGGTGAAACTTGGTATTCCGATGTTCAGGTACCTAGTGACTTCCTTCAAGTGTCGTCCAAAAGGAGTGTCTTCATCCGGTTGTGTAAACTTGTTCCTTGAGTCCGCCATCCTATAGAGTGGAAAAGGGAGAGGAGTCAGAAATGAGTAGAGAAGAGTGACCTATGGTTGAACTTAGTGGTCGTGTCCTACAGTCAGTGTGTGCTCTGATACCATCTTATAGCGACCAGACATCAAAAAGTCTAGTCTCTGTGCATCAGTGTCATCCCTGGATCGGTAATGCTGACACACACAGTACTCAAGGATTTATAACAGAGTTTCAATCACACACTTATTACATCAAATGTTTCAAAAGAGAACTTATTACAATAATATGGCTGAAGGCCATCTAAATAAGATAACAACGGAAGGCTTGGAAGATAAAGTGAGTCCATCAACTCCAATGACATAGCTGAGTGAACGACAACGACCTAGAGCACCTTACTCGTTGTCTGAAAAGTCTGCAACATGATATGTTGCATCCCGAAACGGGTCAGCACATGGAATATGCTGGCAATGTAACACAAAAGAGCAATGAACAGAATACTTGCTATCACTACATGCATATATGGCTGGTGGAAAACTCTATGGTAAATGTTTTGCATAAAGCCAATTTCCCCTACAACAAAGGAATAAATTTTATCTAACTATCATGGTGGTTGTTAAACATTGAGAAGGTTCCTCCAACACAATCCCAATTAAGCAATATCAATTAACCCAACAAAATTAATTTAGAGTGATGGGATCCACATGATAATCCAAGAACCAGATACTCAAGATGTCCATAATCGGGGACACGGCTAACCATGATTAGTTTGTACACTCTGCAGAGGTTTGCACACTTTTCCCCACAAGACTCGATCTCCTCCGTTAGATTTCTTGCACTACATGGTCTTTGAGAAAAGGATGACCGAGACACAGTCTTTCAGAAACATCAACTCTTTACTCTGGATGGACAGTTACACCTACTTTCCCCTACATCTGCTAGCTCACCACTGAAAGAGGTCATGCAACCTACTCAACTATGCTAGAGCCCATAATAGCTTATGGCTGCACACGGAAGTTTCTAGCATGAATAATCTTATGATCCCTTTGAGCCTGGGTGGCGAACCATAGGATGATCACACGGGTACTCCGGGATATCCTAGGACAACACTGGATTCTCTAGGTGCCCGCAACCAATCCACCTAGATATGTATTTAAGTAGCCACCTTAAGTTAACCATTAATTAACAACTCTCACATCTGTCATGGATACACTCAACCAATCCACGTCTACAAGCATAGCATAACAACCTAAGCATAACGTAGAAGTAACTCCCAAAGGTTTGATAATAAAAAGGCAATAGGTTCTACCTCATCATCTACTTCCCAACCCACATGTTATATCAGATCCTAACCATGCAACGTTTGAGGATGGTAACTAATGCATAAAAACTGGGAAATAAAGGGATATGATCAAAGTGTTACTTGCCTTGCTGACGATCTGCAAAACCTAGAGACTCGTAGTAGCATGCTTTGCACTCTGGGAATTCTATCGCTAACAAACAATAGCATACATAAGCACTACAGCAAGATGGACAAGTAAAACTCAAATAAGAAGATCCAAACAGAAATTTCAATTGAAGAGCTTCGATTTGCAAAAAGATCATCTCAAACGGAGCAACAAAACTCAAGATACGAACGAAACAAGATCGTTTACTAATCTGGACTAAATTCAAATTTTACAGTACCAAAATCATGTTCAAGTTGGTTAAACATAAAGAGGGCTTCGAGGCGAAGATTTAGGCGCTGGTTTCATCTAATTTGGATAAATGAGTAAAAGGTTATACTAGATTGAAGATCAGGGTAGAAATCGCGATAAAAAATAATCGCACTTAAAACCATGGAAAATAAAACGAAACGAACAGACTAACGAACGAACGTCCGCTGTCTGAGCCTAACCGGCGAATAACGTTCGTTAGAACGAACGAACGGACGAACGTCCGCTAAATAACTAAATCAAAGAAAAATCGAACCGATCTATTAGAAAAAACAGATCTAGGGTTAAAAAAACTGTGGGTTTTTACCTAAACCGAAAAAAACCGGCGGCGGATTCGACGAGGTCAACGGCGGGATTCTGGCGGGCGGGCGGCTCCGGCGACTCCGACGGGCGGTGGGGCGAGGCGAGACGCGGGCGTTGGCGGCTCCGGGGCGACGGCGGGCAGCGCGGGCATCGGCGGGAGGCGCGAGCGTCGGCGGTGGCAGGGCGGGGTGGCGATGTGGGGCGGCGGCGGTGGCTATTTAAAGAGGGGGAGGGGCCGAGGTGGCTTGGGGGAGGGGCTGGCGGCGGCGGAGTCCGAGGCAGCGACGACGGGCGGCGTGCGCGAGCGGGGCTCCGGCTCAGGATCGGGGACGGCGCGAGTTGGGCCGGCTGGGCTTCGGCCCACTCGGTCCGGATTTTTTAAAAATAAATTCCGCCGAAACAGAAAAGTCCTAATAAATTATAAAATAAATTCTAAAAATGCCAAAAACAATTTTCACCATCTAAATCAAATATTTAGAACAAAGTGAACATTTTTCTGGCCTAATAATACAATTTAAAAAATGCATATTTTTATAATTCAAATAAAATAGAAATACAAATCCAAATAAAATATTTGTTTGATTTTAATATTTTCCCTCCAATATTTGTTTTATTTTGGAGAAGTCATTTTATCCCCTCTCTTTTATTTTAATATTGGAAATATTCGAAGAGAAAATTCAAATATGAAAATAAATGAAACCCCCAACTCTCTCTGTGGGTCCTTGAGTTGCTTAGAGTTTCTAGGATCAACCAAAATGCAAATAAAATATGATATGCATATGATGACCTACATATAACATTCCAAATTGAAAATTTGGGATGTTACATATTAAAAGGGGATGATGTGTTGTTTAATGGTCTACTTGCTCAAAATGCTTAGTGATATGCTCCAAAGCCCTCAACCACTTTCTCATATCCAAATATGTCCTAAACCTAAAGTCAAACTTGGCCCCACCAATTTGATCTATCCAGCGCCACGGAGTTCCTTTGACATAGCCATAGCCAGAAACCCTAATCAGTTCGATCTCACCGATAGGGTTTCGGTCTCATCGAGATGGGATTGCAAACTCTATGTTTCCCTTCATAACGTTTCGGTCTCACCGAAATGAGCGATTGGTCCCACTGAGTTCGCAATGCAAACTCTTTGTTTCCCTTTTGTAATGTTTCAGTCTCACCGAAAGGTGCAATCGGTCCCACTGAGTTTGCCAGACCAACTCTCTATTTGCTCATTGTTGAATTTGGTCTCACTGAGTTCATGCAATTGGTCACACCAAGATGAGGTTTTCCCCTAACCCTATTGGATCAGTCCCACCGACTTGATCATGTAGGTCCCATAGAGAATCCTAACGTTCACATTTTGAACTAAATCAGTCTCACCAAGTTCACCTATTCGATCTGACCGAGTTGGGTCAAATGTGTGTAATAGTTAGATTTTGCATGGAGGCTATATATACCCCTCCAACCCCATCTCTATTCAAGAGAGAGCCATTAGAATGTGCCTACACTTCCACTACTCATTTTCTGAGAGAGAACCACCTACTCATGTGTTGAGACCAAGACATTCCAATCCAACCACAAGAATCCTGATCTCTAGCCTTCCCCAAGTTGCTTTCCACTCAAATCATCTTTCCACCATAGCCAAATCACTGAGAGAGAGTTGCGTGTTAGGGAGACTATCATTTCAAGCACAATAGCAAGGAGTTCATCATCAACACACCATGTATTACCTTTTGGAGAGTGGTATCTCCTAGATTGGTTAGGTCTCACTTGGGAGCCTCTGACAAGATTGTGGAGTTGAACCAAGGAGTTTGTAAGGGCAAGGAGATCGCCTACTTCGTGAAGATCTACCCAAGTGAGGTAAGTCCTTCGTGGGCGATGGCCATGGTGGGATAGACAAGGTTGCTTCTTCATGGACCCTTCGTGGGTGGAGCCCTCCGTGGACTCGCGCAACCGTTACCCTTCATGAGTTGAAGTCTCCATCAATGTGGACGTACGATCGCACCACCTATCGGAACCACGCCAAAAAAATTCGTGTCTACATTGCGTTTGCCTTCTACAAACCCTCCCCTTTCCCTTCAAATGCAATGTTTTACTTTCCGCTGCTATACTCTTAGAATTGCATGTGTAGGTTGATTGCTTGACCTGAGCTAAGTTGCTAAAATCTGCCAAGACCTAAAATTGTGAAAAGGCTAGATTTTTATTAGGTCAAGTAGTGTAATCACCCCCCTCTAGACCTACTTTCGAAGAGAACCAAATCGTGAAGCAACCGCGGAAGAATTGAAGATGTTGCAATACAATGCTCAAGCTAGCGATATCCTCTTCAACGGATTGTGCCCCAAAGAATTCAACAAAATCAGCTGTCTTGGAATTGCAAAGGAAATTTGGGATACTTTGGTTGATATGCATGAAGGTACTGAGTCCGTAAAGGAATCCAAATTGTATGTGCTTCAAAGTTAACTTGACAAGTTCAAAATGAAGGATGGTGAAGGAGTCGCTGAACTGTATTCTAGGCTTGCTCTCATCCCAAATGAGATTGCCGGCTTAGGAAGTGAAGAGATGGCTAACACATTAATCATCAAGAAGATCCTAAGAGCCTTGGATGGAAAATATGATACCTTGTGCGCCTTGATCCAAATGATGCCCAATTACAAAGATCTCAAGCCAACTGAAGTCATTGGTAGAATTGTTGCTCATGAGATGTCACTTAAGGATAAAGAAGAGATTCACAACAAGTCTAGTGGTGCTTACAAAGCTTCATGTGATGCCCCTACAACATCAAGTGAGAAACAAGCCTTCAATGGAGAATTGAGCCTAATGGTGAAGAACTTCAACAAGTTCTACAAGAGTATAAGCAAAGAGAGAAGTTCCAAGTCAAGGTCCTACAATGACAAAAGATCTTCTAGTCGTGATCGCAATTGCTACAATTGTGAAAGACCCGGACACTACTCTAGTGAGTGTACGGCTCCCTACAAAAGAAGAGAAGACTCACCTAAAAGGACAAGTAAAAGAGAGAAACCACCATCAAGAGAGAGAAGGAGTAGAGATGATCGTTATGAATGAAGACCCTCTCGCAGAAGCAAGGATTCGGAAAGGAAGGATTCATAAAAAAGCTACACAAGACAAAGACATCAAGCTCATGCTGGTGAATGGGTATCCGGTTCCGACTCTGACAACTACTCTAAGAGAAGTTATCACTCCGACTCTGAATATACTTAAGATGAAGGTGTTGCCGGTCTTGCACTTGTTTCATCCAACTCCTACAACATATTTGATTCACCAAATGAAGGTCTGTCCATTCGGCGACAAAGTCAGCCAGTACTTGCGACTTAATGGACCGTCGTGGTTTGTATATTATGTCGAACGGGAGGAGTTCGATAGCCCATTTAGCAATCCGGCCCGTAGCGTCGCGGTTATTAATTATGTCGTTGAGTGGTCCTTCAGAGGCGACGGTAATCGAACACTCTTGAAAATAGTGTCTTAGCTTCCGGGATGCCATGAAGACCGCGTATGCTATTTTTTTTATACTGTGGGTATTGGGATTTGCATGGGGTGAGGACCGTGGATACGTAATAAACCGGCTTTTGAAGCGGGAATTTGTGTCCGTCCACCTCTCGTTCGACGACGAGCACTGCGCTTACCACTTGATGTGTTGCAGCTATGTATAGTAGCATAGGTTCACCGATGTTTGGCGCTGTTAGGACTGGATTACTGGCCAATAAGGTTTTTATCTCATCGAGTCTGGCCGCGGCTGAATCCGTCCATACAAAGTGTTCGGTGCACCGAAGGAGGCGGTAAAGAGGCAATGCCTTCTCTCCTAGCCTGGATATAAAGCGGCTCAAAGCGGCCACGCATCCAGCTAGCTTCTGGATGTGCTTGAGGTCTGTTGGTATAGCCAACTGCGACATAGCTCGGATTTTTGCTGGATTCGCTTCGATTCATTTGTTGGAAACGATGAAGCCCAGCAGCTTCCCCGAGGGGACACCGAAAACGCATTTTTCCGGGTTCAACTTGATGTCATATGTCCGGAGGTTATCGAATGTGAGCCTCAAGTCATCTATTAGGGTTTCGATCTGTCTAGTTTTTATGACCATGTCATCCACATATGCTTCCACTATTTTGCCGATTTGTTTTTCCAGGCATGTTTGAATCATGCGTTGATAGGTTGCGCCGGCATTCTTGAGCCCGAAGGGCATAGTGTGGAAGCAAAAGGGGCCATATGGCATTATAAAAGCTGTTGCAGCTTGGTCCGACTCTGCCATCTTTATTTGATGGTATCCGGAGTATGCGTCGAGAAAACACAGCGAGTCATGTCCAGCTGTGGCATCGATGATTTGATCGATGCGAGGGAGGGGAATGGGATCCTTGGGGCAAGCCTTGTTGAGGTCTTTGAAGTCGACGCATAAGCGCCAAGATTTGTCCTTTTTGGTACCATTACCAAATTTGCCAGCCAATCCAGATGTTTAATATCTCTGATGAATCCGGCCTCAAGCAGCTTGGCTAGCTCTTCCCCCATGGCTTGCCGTTTGGGTTCTGAAAACCGCCTTAGGGTCTATTTGACCGGTTTGTATCCCTTTAGTATATTGAGGCTGTGTTCGGCCAGCCGGCGTGGGATGCCTGACATGTCCAAAGGGTGCCAGGCGAAAATGTCCCAATTCTCGTGTAAGAAATCTCGCAGTGCGGCATCCATCACGGGGCTCAACTGTGTCCCAATGGATGCTGTCTTCATGGGATCCGTTGGATGGACCTGGAATTTGACTATCTTGTCTACAGGTTTAAATGAGGTGGACTTGGGTCGTTTGTCGAGTATCACGTCGTCCCTGTCCACTGTGGCCCGCAGTGTTGTTAACTCTTCGGCTGCTAGGGCTTCAAATAATGCTTCCAGGGCTAGTGCTGCGGTTTTGTTTTCGGCGCGAAGTGCGACGTCCGGATCACTGGCTAGAGTGATGATTCCATTGGGCCCGGGCATTTTAAGCTTCATGTACCCATAATGGGGTACGACTTGAAAGCTTGTAAACGCGTCCCGCCCTAGAAGGGCGTGGTATCCGCTGCTGAAGGGAGCCACTTGGAATGTGATTTCTTCGAACCTATAAATCTCCGGGGTGCCGAATACCACATCGAGTGTGATTTTTCCCGCGCACCGCGCTTCCCGCGTAGGGATGATTCCCCTGAAGGTGGTACCGCTTTGCTCAATGCGGCCTTTATCAATTTCCATTTTGTTGAGCGTTTCTTCATAGATCAAGTTTAACCCGCTTCTGCTATCCATGAGTACTTTGGTGAGCCGGAAGCCGTCCACGATTGGGCTAAGGACCAGAGCGGCTGGTGCCCGGACAGTCTGGAATCGAGGTTCATCACTGGCATTGAAAGTTATAGCAGTGTCGTTCCAGGGGTTTATCTTTGCCACATGGCAAATTTCCGCAGAGCTTCGGTGAGCTCGCTTGCGCCTGTTGTTCGAGGCGAAAGTCTCGAAGACTGTTAGTACTGTATTGCGTCCGCTGGCAGGATGTTGTTCCGCTTTATGGCTTACAAGAAGATCCTCGCCACTTTTTGCCACCTGCCAGAGTATCCATCACGCCCTAAGGCTATGAGTTGGCATTGTATCCGGTGTACTGTGGAGCCTACATGGCCCGTCGAGCCATTCTTCCAATACGGATCCCCGCCCTGGGGTGGGCTTCGGTTTCTTGGGGATTGGATCGGACGTCCTACGAGAGTTCGTCCTTTTAGTTCGGGCAAAGGTTTTGGTGAGAGTGGTACTATCCCAAAATTCTGTTTGGGTCTTCCAAGTGCTCTCCATCGCGCAGTACTTCCGTACTATGATTGCCAAGTCCGCGAAGCGTACTATGTCACGACGGCTTATAGCGTTGAGGAGCCCTTTGTCCATGCAGTTTTTGTAGAAGAGCGAGACCATGTTCTCCTTGCGGCAGTCCTTGACCTTGCTAAGCGCAAGGAGGAATTTGGCCCAGTAATGATGTATCGTTTCCTAGGGCTCTTGCCTGATGCGGGAGAGACAATTTAGGTCCAGATTGGTGTTGTTAGCAGAATCCGGATTTTGATCCGATCCAACGCCCAAGGGCGTGGGCGGTTCCGAGCTTAACAGCTCAGAATCCGGAATATTACCCAATTTCGTTGGCCCCATGCCCGATTCTAAGCCCGGGGCCAGGGTCATGTTTTCCTTTGAGAAGGTTTTCGGCTCGAGGAGTTCGGCAATCCGAACATAATTCGTCCTCAAAGTTGAGGGACAATCCGCGCGTGGTTCCTCCACTATCGCTACCTCATGGGTGGCCGGCGGGGACCTGATGTCCCTTTGGTCGGGTTTAAGCCCAATCCGGTCGTAGTTCGTAGCGACTCCCAAAGCGGCGATGCAATCCAAGAGCTCATTAAGGGAGGAGAGCTCCATTGGATCCATATGTTCGGTGAGTTCCGAACTGACGCGAAGGTTATGACTGATGACCCGAGAGGCCATCATCGGCGCCTCCGCCGATGGAGCGGACATGATAAAGGCGCCGAGTCGGAGCGTCTGGCCTACAGCCAGAGCTCCCTCCGAGGTGATGTCGTCCTTGATGACGAGACGAGCCATCGAGCCTTGCGGCGACGTCACAGAGGAACTCTCAAGGAAAGCACCAATGTCGGTGTCAAAACCGGCGGATCTCAGGTAGGGGGTCCCGATCTGTGCGTCAAGGCTGATGGTAACAAGAAGTAAGGGACACAGATGTTTACCCAGGTTTGGGTCCTCTCGATGGAGGTAAAACCGTACTTCCTGCTCGATTAATATTGATGATATGGGTAGTAGAAGAGTAGATCTACCACGAGATCGTAGAGGCTAAACCCTAGGAGCTAGCCTATGATGGTATGATTGTAATTGTGATCGGCCTTCTAAGGACCAACCTCTCCGGTTTATATAGACATTGGAGAGGGCTAGGGTTTACATGGAGTCAGTTACAAGGAAGGAAATATAATATCTGGATCACCAAGCTTGGCTTCCACGCCAAGGAAAGTCCCATCCGGACACGGGCCGAAGTCTTGAGTCTTGTATCTTCACGCTTCAATAGTCTGGACCTTGCACACAGTCCGGCTGTCCGGATACCCCCTAATCCAGGACTCCCTCAATGAGCCTGCCACAAACCCGCAAGGAGAGTTGACGGGCTGCGTGACCTTGCTAGGGTGCTTCATCTCCAAGTTGGGAGAGCGCGCCCTCCCATTCTTCAAGATGATGAAGAAGAAAGGACCATTCGAGTGGACTCTGGAGGTTGACGTGGCCTTCCAAGACCTTAAGAGGTACCTCACCAGCCCGCCGGTGATGGTAGCGCCACGTCCACTTGAGCCCTTGGTTCTCTATCTGTCCGCCACGCCCCACTCTGCCAGCGCGGCGCTGGTGGTGGTAAGGGAAGAGCGCCCGACCAAAGGCTCATGGCGGGACACCTCGTCACCATATGGGGTGCCTCGGTCTCAGGATGGCACTCCTAAGGCCTCAGCCGCCCCACCAGTCAACGGCGCTCCTGAGACCTTGGCCAATCCCCCAGGCAGCGCGGCTCCTGAGGACGGTGCTCCTGAGGCCACGACTATCATGACAAACGACAAGACTCCTAAGGGCCCCACGGACTCAAGAGGTACAAGACATCACTGATGCCTCCTTCTTCATCGAGCACCCGATGTACTTCGTCAGCAAGGTGCTACATGATGCACGGGCATGCTATCCCATGCCGCAAAAGCTCTTGGTCGCGCTCCTCGTCGCCTCCATGAAGCTGCACCACTACTTCCAAGGCCACCCCATCAAGGTTGTCTCAGCTTACCCACTAGAGAGGGTGCTTCGGAGCCCCAACACCGCGGGAAGGGTCGCAGAGTGGAACATCGAGCTGCAAGCATTCCAGCTGGAGTTCAACACCATCAGGGTCATCAAGGGCGCGGCCCTCGCAGACTTCATGGCAGAATGGACCGACGCTCCTAGCCGTGAAGTAGGCGAGGATTGGTCCCTCTGACCCGGCGACGAAGCACCAAATGGTTGGGTCATGTACTTCGATGGTGCATTCATGCACTAGGGAACGGGGCTGGAGTCGTGCTCATCTCGCCCACCAAGGACAAGCTCTACTATGCTATGCAGCTCTACTTCCAGCAAGGCGAAAAGGTCTCCAATAACATCGCGGAGTATGAAAGCCTGATTGCCAGCCTCAAGGCTGCGTCAGCGTTGGAGGTGAAGTGCCTCACCATTAGGGGCGACTCCCAACTCCTCGTCAACTTCTCCAACAAGGAGTACACGCCGAAGTACGAGCACATGGAAGCATACCTTGAGGAGGTACGCAAAATGGAGAACTGGTTCTGAGGCTTGGAATTGTAGCATGTGCCGCGTGGCACAAAGAAGGAGGCAGATGACATCGCTAAGAGGGCGTCCTGGCGACTGCCTCAGGAGCCTGGCGTCTTTGATGAATGGCTCTTCAAGCCGTCAGCAGCTCCCACCGCTGTGGAGCCAGCACCACCTCAGGAGGACCTCCCACGAGCTCCTACGACGGGCGCCCCATCTTGCGGCCTGACCTCGGGAGCTCCTGCTCCTCGCCATCGAGCCTTAGGAGGGGTGCTGGATCGATGAGTTCAAGGCATACCTGCTCCAGGGTGACTTGCCGGAGAAGGAGGAAGACACGGAGCGTGTGTCCCGCCAGGCCACTACGTCATGCATCCGGGACTGAGCTATGCCGTAAATGGCCGAACAATGTTTCTGTACGATGCATCTCCAGGGAGCAGGGGCGCGAGCTACTGGCCGATATACACGACGGAGCCTGCGGGCATCGCTCTTCATCGTGCACCCTCGTGGGCAAGGCATTCCGCGGCGGGTTCTACTGGCCCACGACGCTCAATGATGCCACCGAGCTAGTAAGATCCTGTGAAGCCTGCCAGTAGCACGCCACGCAGATCCATCAGCCCGCTCAGGGCCTCCAGACCATCCCACTCACATGGTCATTCGCGGTCTGGGGGCTAGACATCTTGGAGAAATTCCCTCGAGCGCCTGGGGGCTACCTCTACCTCTACGTCACCATCGACAAGTTCACCAAGTGGGTGGAGGTGGAAGTCGTCTGCACAATCCCGGCCGGCTCGGCCGTCAAGTTCATCAAGGGCCCCGTGAGCCGGTTCGGGGTTCCTAATCGCATCATCACCGACAATGGCTCACAGTTCACCAGCAACCTTTTCAAAACATACTGTGCTTACCTTGGAATGCAGATATGCTATGCTTCGGTGGCACGCCCCAGGAGCAATGGCCAGGCCGAGCGCGCCAATGCAGAGGTCCTGAGAGGCGTCAAGGTAAGGACCTTCAAGAAGAAGCTCGAGGCCTGCGGCAGGGGCTCGCTGAGCTCCAGTCTGTGTTGTGGTCCATCCGCACCACTGCAACCAAGCCGACGGGCGAGGCTCCGTTCTTCCTTGTCTACGGAGCTGAAGCGGTTCTCCCTCAAGAGGTCAAGCATTACTCCACTCGGGTCTTGGCGTTTGACGAGGCACGCTAGGACGCCATGCGGGGGATGGACCTCGTGCTGGGGGAGGAACGCCGCCGCCAAGCCTCGCTCTGAGCAGCAAGGTACTAGCAGGCGTTGCAGCGGTACCACTACCACAGCATCCTCCCTAGGACGCTCGAGGTGGGTGATCTCGTCCTGAGGCGGGTGCTCTCCAGGGAAGGGCTACACAAGCTCTCGCCCATGTGGGAGGGCCTGTTTAGGATCGCCCGTGTCCCTAGGCCTGGTGCCGCGCGCCTGGAGACACAGCACGGGATCCCCATCCAAAACGCCTGGAACATCCAGCACCTCCGGAAGTTCTACCCATGAAGCAAGGCCCCGTGCCTGTGAAGATCTCCGCTTGTGACACTCTCACGTAATAATGAGTTGGGGCTGTACACGCCACGAAGTCTCCTGAGTGCCGCCCACGGGCCTCACGAGGGCTTCCACCCACATCCTAGTGGCAGCACTTAGCTCCGCGCTGGTGAGAAGACTAGTCTAGGTGCCAGACGCAGCTGTTCTTTTTCTTGCTTTCTATAGATGGTTTGCAACTTCATAATGGAATTTGGAGTTTTCGCGTTTCTCGTTTGCCAGAGCTGGATTTTTTCTCTCCTCTTTCTTCGCTCGCCTCTCTAGTCTTGATCCAGGAAGAGCGGCAGTTGCCCGTCGCTCCTCCTCGCGCATCCCACGCGCTGGGGCTAGGCAAGTGTGTACGCTTGGGCCTGCCCGTACCGTAAAATCACCTCACCGAAGTCTCGCTGCCCCAGAGCTTCGGCTTCCTTAGTCCTCGCGAGGCACTCTTGAATGAGCTCATGGGCATGCACACCCTCCTAAGTCCGTGCCTATGGGCAGTGTGACGCGGTGTGCCAGCCACAACCAACCCTCGCCCGGGGGCTCGCGCGAGAAAGGATGAGATGCTCCGTCAAGTTTTCTAATAACCCTATAGTTGTACAAGGTCTCTTGAGGCCCGACGGCTCTTGAGTTTTAAGGAGGGGAATTTTGCCAAACGCTGCGGGAAAGGCGCACCCTCGCGAGGCGAGAAACTACTGCAAGCATATCAAGCTAAGTTACCCTAACCACACCTAGGAGAAATACGGGAGCTATGGCACAATATCAAGATAACAAACATAGCATAATGGCGATGCCATGGTTCATTACACACCCTAGCTGGACCCTCTACTTATTTCAAATGCAGGAGAAAGGAAAGGTTAAACAAAGGCGGGCCGTGCGGCTGCAGTAGCTCCCGAGTCCAGACTCTAGCGGCGCCTGAGCTCAGCCCGAGTCTTCCTTCCCCTTCACTGGAGCACGACGACGAGATGGCTCATCGCCTTCCTTAATCCGAGCCCGGCGCGGGGTGGTTGGTCGTAGCCACCGCTGCTGGTGCTCTCGCCGGAGGAGGAGCCACCGCTGCTGGAGGAGGCGCGACAGTCGCCAAGGGCAAGCTCACCCTTGTCGTCATCGCGGCTGTCGCCAAGGGCAAGCTCATCGTCGTTGGTGCCGTCTTCCGGGTAGCACCCCGTACAATGGCTATCTTCCCTGAACACCCTCACATAGAGAGTCGCAAGGCCGTCGTACCTGAACTAGAGGGTGCACCTCCCGCTCAGGCCCCGCATGCGGGCAAACACCTGCCAACCGTGGGTCAAGGACACGCCGCCTGATGTCTGCCAGAACTACGTTGGTATTTCCCCAAAGAGGAAGGGATGATGCAGTATAGCGATGGTAGGTACTTCCGTCAGTGATGAGACCAAGGTTATCGAACCAGTAAGAGAACCTCCTCACACCACGTAAGCAACACCTGCACACAAATAACAAATTCTCACAACCCAACGTGTTAAAGGGGTTGTCAATCCCTTTCAAGTACGGCACCTCTAGTGGGCAAATAAGGTGAGGTAAAAAGTGGTAGATAGGATAAATAGATCGCGGAACAAATAAATTGCAGCAAGGTATTTTTGTATTTTTGGTTTAATAGATCTGAAAATAAATGCAAGAGGAAATAGATCGCGAAGGAAAATATGATGAAAAGAGACCCGGGGGCCGTAGGTTTCACTAGTGGCTTCTCTCGAGAAAAGTAGCAAACGGTGGGAAAACAATTACTGTTGGGCAATTGATAGAACTTCAAATAATCATGACGATATCCAGGCAATAATCATTATATAGGCATCACATCCAAGATTAGTAGACCAACTCCTGCTTGCATCTACTACTATTACTCCACACATCGACCGCTATCCAGCATGCATCTAGTGTATTAAGTTCATGAGAAAATGAGTAATGCATTAAGAACGATGACATGATGTAGACGAGATCCGTTTATCTATTGTGGCAGATATACATCTCATCTTGTTATCCTTAGTAGCAACGATACATACGTGTCCGTTCCCTTTCTGTCACTGGGATCAAGCACCGTAAGATCGAACCCACTACAAAGCACCTCGTCCCTTTTAAAGATAATTAGATCAAGTTCGCCAAACAAAACCAAAATATCAAAGAAGAAATACGAGGCTATAAGCAATCATGCATATAAGATATCAAAGAAGACTCAAATAACTTTCATGGATAAAAACATAGATCTGATCATAAACTCAAAGTTCATCGCATCCCAACAAACACACCGCCAAAAGACTTACATCATATGGATCTCCAAGAGACCATTGTATTGATAAACAAGAGAGAGAGAGAGGAAGCCATCTAACTACTAACTACGGACCCGTAGGTCTACAAAGAACTACTCACGCATCATAGGAGAGGCACCAATGGAAGCGGTAAACCCCTCCATGATGGTGTCTAGATTGGATCTTGGTGGTTCTGGACTTTGCGGCGGATGGATCAATATTTCGTCGCCTCCCCTAGGGTCTGGAATATTTGGGTATTTATAGAGCAAAGAGGCGGTTCGGGGGGGGGGGGGGGGGCGAGGTGGGCACAACCCCCCAGGGCGCGCCTGGGCCCCCTGGCGCGCCCTGGTGGGTGCTGCTCCCCTCGAGCAGCCGCTCAGGCGCTTCCTTGGCCCATTGGCTTTCTTCAAGCCCAAAAATAAATCCTCCAGGAGTTACATTGCGTTTGGACTCCATTTGATATTGATTTCCTGCGATGTAAAAAACATGCAGAAAACATCAAGTGGCACTGGGCACTATGTCAATAGGTTAGTACCAAAAAATGATATAAAATAACTACAAAATGATTGTAAAACATCCAGGAATGATAATATAACAGTGTGGAACAATCAAAAATTATAGATACGTTTGAGACGTATCAGCATCCCCAAGCTTAATTCCTGCTCATCCTCGAGTAGGTAAATGATAAGAACAGAATTTTTGATGTGGAATGCTGCCTAACATGTTCATCACATTCTTTTCTTTATAGCATGGACATATGGACTTTTATATGATTCAAAGCAATACTCTATTTTTGACATGAAGACTTAAATACTCAAGCATACAAACAAGTAACAATGTTAACACTAAAGCAAGTTATCCCTAGCCCATCATCGTCAATCATTGATCCATTCATGAAACACACTCGAATATTAGCTATACCCAATGCTCAAATACGATCATAGTGCCCCATAGTTGGTGCTTTATAAGAGAAGATGGAGACTCAAATTCAAAATAAAAATTGCATAAGTAAAAGAAAGGCCCTTCGCGGAGGGAAGTAGGGATTTGTAGAGGTGCCATTCATGGAAAGTGTTGGGATGCTCCAAGTCGATTTTGTTGGTAGGAAAAGGCCCTTCGTTGAGAGATCAAATGATTTTTGAGAGGCATACTTTTCCTACCAACGAAATCGACTTGGAGCATCCCAACACTTTCCATGCTAGATACATCATAGGCGGTTCCCAAACCGAAAATAAAGTTTATTCCCTTTTCCACGATAACTTTCACTTTCCATGGTAGCCGTATCCACGGGTGCCTTCCATACCAACACTTTCCAAGGAATTTATTATTTGACAACATAAAGTAAATTCATTTATTCATTTCGGGACTAGGCATCCCTAGTACCTTTGTCGTACTCTCGTGCAATGACAAGTGAATAAACACTCATTGTGAGAATAACACATCTAGCAAGGAAAATATTGGCTACCCTTTACCGCCTCGCGAGTAGTAGAGCAGAGAAAAGAGAAATTCATTTTGAATATTAGAGATGGCACATGCAAATTTGCTTAGAACGGCATGGAAATACCAAATATAGGTAGGTATAGTGGACTCATAAGTCAAACCTGGTTTAAAGGGTTTTGGATGCACAAGTAGTGATCATACTTAGTGCAAAATGAAGGCTAGCAAAAAGATTGAGAAGCGACCAACCAAAAAGCGAAAAATCTCTTACCCAAGCATTAAGCATAAATAACACTGAATAATGCACCATAAGTAGGATATAAATTTCATTGCATAACTGTTGACTTTCGTGCTTGCATAGGGAATCACAAACCTTAACATCAATAATCTTACTAAAGCACAATTACTCATCAACATGACTCACATATCATATCGTCATATCTCAAAACCATTACTAAGAATCAAGTTTATTTTGTCCACTGATCTTCATGAATGTTTTTATTATATCCTCCTTGGATATCTATCACTTTGGGACTATTTTCATATGTTGCATTTGATAAGCTCAAACAAATATAAGTGAAGATCATGAGCATAATTTTTTTCTTTCTCTCAAAATAATCTAACCGAAGCAAGAGAGAATTTCTTCAAAATTTACTAACTCCCAAATAAATCTAATTGAATCATGAGAGCATATCTTCAGAATTAACAAAGCACACCGTGCTCAAAGAGATATAAGTGAAGTACTAGAGTAAGTCCATGGCTCTAAAAATTTAAGTGAAGCATAGGAGCAAGCATAGCATAATTTTTGGCTGTCTTAAAAGGGTGTGTCCAGCAAGGATTCAACACTTAAAACACAAAGCAAAACAAGCAAAGACTCATATCGTACAAGACGCTCCAAGCAAAACTCATATCTTGTGACGAAGAAAAATATAGTTTCAAGTAAAATACCGATGGTTATTAGAAGAAAGCGGGGATGCCACTCGTGGGCATCCCAAGCTTAGTTGCTTGATAATTCTTTGAATATTATCTTGGGGTGCCTCGGGCGTCCCCAAGCTTAGCCTTTTGCTTATCCTTATTCCTTCATCCATCGTAAGATAACCCAGAACTTGAAAACTTCAATCACCCAAAACTCAAACAAAACCTTCCTGAGATCCGTTAGTATAAGAAACCAAACCACTACTATAAGTCCTGTAGCAAACCTATTCTCATTGTTTTTGCATTATATTTACTGTATTCCAACTTTTCTATGGCAAAACCTCATCAAAGAAAACCATAGAATCATCAAAACAAGCACACAACGCAAAGCAAACATAATCTGTCAAAAACAGAAAAGTCTGTAGCAATCTGAAAATTTCGAATACTTCTGTAACACCAAAAATTATGAAATAAATTGGCAAAAGTGAGGAATTTTTCTATTAATCATCTGCAAAAAGAATCAACTTAAAATCACTCTTGTGTAACAAATGACAATGAATCTCGTGAGCGCAAAAGTTTCTGTTTTTCAGCAAGATCAAATAATTTTTCACCCAAGTCTTCCCAAAGGCATTGCTTGTCACAAACATTAATTAAAACACAAAAAACACAATCATAACAGTAGCATAATTGTGCTAACACTTAAGAACAGAAATCAAAAAGCAAAAGTAAAATTTATTCATTGGGCTGCCTCCCAACAAGCGCTATCGTTTTATGCCCCTAGCTAGGCATAACGCGTATGATCTAAGTGTTGCCTTCCGTTATCTTTGCTACTTTAGTAAGGGTGTTTTCAAACCCTCGAGGCTCTTTGTGCTTCCCTAAATTTTCCGGAAAAGAAACCATCTAGAGATCTAAAATATCCAACCTTTTATTGCAAAGAGAAATCAAAGTGTTCATACGTTTGCTAGTACAATTGAGATGTTTGAGAGGTTCATTATATTTTTGTAATTCCACCATGTGTTTATGCAAATCATCGAGTTTGTCCAAAATTTGGACTCCCTCTGGGGTGAAAGAAAACCCTTTCTTTTGTGGTGGAACCCCCAAAATTCCATCTAAAATTTCATAGGCGATATTGACATCAAGCTCAATGAAATTCCCTTTTGCAGCAAAATCCAAGAGTTGTCTATGATGCAAAGCCAATCATACGTAAAAATTTCTAAGCAGAAGTTTTGCATCTCCCTTTAGGTTGCAAACACGATAAGATTCCATAAGCCTATACCAAGCATCTTTCAAATTTTCTCCTTGTTTTTGTTTGAAGTATAAAACTTCAATTTCTGGTAACAAAGGAGGAGCATTCAAATTAGCCATAGAGAAACAAGGACACGAATAGATCTGACGAGAAAACAGCAAACGAAAAAGAGGGCGAATAAAAACGACAATTTTTTGTGAAGTGGGGGACAGGAAAACGAGAGGCAAATGGCAAATAATGTGCAAGGAGATGAGATTTGTGATTAGGAACCTGGTTGATGTTGAGGATCCTCCCCGGCAACGGCACCAGAAATTCCTTTTGATGTCTGCTAGAACTACGTTCGTATTTCCCCAAAGAGGAAGGGATGATGTAGTATAGAGACGGTAGGTATTTCCCTCAGTGATGAGACAAAGGTTATCGAACCAGTAGGAGAACTTCCTCACACCACATAAACAACACCTGCACACAAATAACAAATACTCGCAACCCTACGTGTTAAAGGGGTTGTCAATCCCTTTTGGGTACGGCACCTCTAGTGGGCAAACGTGAGGTAAAAAGTGGTAGATAGGATAAATATATCGCGGAACTAATAAATTGAAGCAAGGTATTTTTGTATTTTTGGTTTAATAGATCTGAAAATAAATGCAAGAGAAAATAGATCGCAAAGGCAAATATGATGAAAAGAGACCCGGGGCCCCTAGGTTGCACTAGTGGTTTATCTCGAGAAAAATAGCAAACGGCGGGAAAACAATTGCTGTTGGGCAATAGATAGAACTTCAAATAATCATGACGATATCCAGGCAATGATCATTATATAGGCATCATGTCCAAGAATAGTAGACCAACTCCTGCCTGCATCTACTACTATTACTCCACACATCGACAACTATCCAGCATGCATCTAGTGTATTAAGTTCACGAGAAAATGGAGTAATGCATTAAGAACGATGACATGATGTAGATGAGATCCATTATCTATTGCGGCAGATATAGATCTCATCTTGTTATCCTTAGTAGCAACGATACATACGTGTCGGTTCCCTTTCTGTCACTGGGATCAAGCACCGTAAGATCGAACCCACTACAAAGCGCCTCTTCCCATTGCAAGATAAATAGATCAAGTTGGCCAAAAAAACCAAATATCGGAGAAGAAATACGAGGCTATAACCAATCATGCATATAAGAGATCAAAGAAGACTCAGATAACTTTCATGGATAAAAACATAGATCTGATCATAAACTCAAAGTTCATCGCATCCCAACAAACACACCACCAAAAGACTTACATCATATGGATCTCCAAGAGACCATTGCATTGATAAACAAGAAAGAGAGAGAGGAATCCATCTAGCTACTAACTACGGACCCATAGGTCTACAAAGAACTACTCACACATCATAGGAGAGGCACCAATGGAAGTGGTGAACCCCTCCATGACGGTGTCCAGATTGGATCTTGGTGGTGCTGGACTCTACGTGAGCTGATCAATATTTCATCGCCTCCCCTAGGGTTTCTGGAATATTTCGGTATTTATAGAGCAAAGAGGCGGTTCGGGGGGCACCCGAGGTGGGCACAACCCCCCAGGGCGCGCCTGGACCCTTGGCGCGCCCTGGTGGGTGCTGCTCCCCTCGAGCAGCCCCTCAGGTGCTTCCTTGGCCCATTGGCTTTCTTATGGCCCAAAAAATCATCCAGGAGTTACGTTGCGTTTGGACTCTGTTTGATATTGATTTCCTGCAATGTAGAAAACATGCAGAAAACAACTGGCACTGAGCACTCTGTCAACAAGTTAGTACCAAAAAATGAAATAAAATTACTATAAAATGATTGTAAAACATCCAAGAATGATAATATAACAGCGTGGAACAGTCAAAAAATATAGATACGTTGGAGACGTATCACCGCCCGCGGCGGTGACTTCGACCCCAACCCATGAAGCCTTGCTGCAGTAGCCGTTAGCCTACAGCCAGAGGCCATCAAGGCTCGCGGTCGGCAGCTCACCCGTGAAGAAGCACAGGAGCGGGAAACAAGCGCCCACGGGCCTCTCCGACCACATGACGAACTCTGGGAGCACATCCACCGAGTGGAAGCGCGGCCGAGGAGGCCGGGCGACCACGACATGCCTCCCCTCATCACAGGGCTGCCCCGTCCTCGGTGGCCCGCATCACGAGAAGAAGCACCACCGTGGCTGCCCAAAGCGACGCCGGCCCTAGAAGAAGTGCGTCCGCACCCCCGACGAGCTACCGCCAGGGTCGCAACATACTTGCGGGGGCGGCCGTGACCTCTCTTGGGCGGCGGCGAACCCGGCCCCTCCTGAGGGGCCTTCCCCTTCTCGGTGGTGGAGAACCTTCTCGTCGGCGCCATGGATGCTATGGAAAGACAGGGAGACAAAGAAGAAGAAGAAGGAGCGGGCGACGAGAAAATGGAGACGAGGAAGGGGGCTCTGCCCCTCCCCTCATATATAGCTGGAGGAAGGCCAACCGCCGGCCTCCACAATCCCACACAATGATGATCTTTCTCTACATGCAGCAGGCTCTTGTCAACTCGAATGATTGCCGAGGCAGCGCGGGGAAGCGGAGACACCCACGTCCCATCAATCGCCACACTTTGACAAAGGCCGCGGGCGGTTAGGGCCCGTGGCGCTCCACACTTGCCCTTTGGCTTTGCCTCTAAGCCAACTCTAAGCGCACCTTGGGCCCGGGGGATACTGCCTGCATTCTGGGAACAGGGGTACCCAAACTTACCTACCTGCAGCCCACGGCATGGCTCCATCAACGGCCTGGTACAGCCCGGCTTCGGCATCAACAACTCAAGACCCTCGCGAGGGGCCAAGCCTCGCGAGGCGGACGACACCAAGACCTCCAGAAGGAGCAGCCTCCTCAGGCTGGCTCGTGAGGAGTGGAGATTCCTACGCAAGCCTCATGTTGCGAGGTTCGGATGACGTGAACCATGACGACCAAGGCCAGGCAGGCGCCAACGGGCGCAGGATAGCAGTTTCCTCTTTGGTGCTAAGGAAGCAAGCGTAGGCGCGGAGTCCCGAGGAATCAGCCAAATGTTTCCATACCCATGCAACAAGACCAAGACCGCCAGGACGGTAGGATAGAGGTCATAGCTGAGCCCACCATAGCGTCACGACCAGAGGCTTTTGCAGGCGAAGACTACTTTATTCAGGATAAGATGTACTAGTTGTCGACGTTGTGGGATCCCTTCCTGCCTTCATTTGGGAAGAGGACCAAGGCCACAATAAATAGGATCTAGCCACCACCATAGAGGGGGATGGATCATTCAGATCATCCTCTGCCCACCAGCCCAAGAACACGCCTCCTGAGGTCGTTCTTCCACTGTACTAGTTCATCCTCAGCTCCTCGAGGCCAATCCCCCACAAAGCAGGAGTAGGGTTTTACACCCCAAGGTGGCCCTAACCTGGGTAAACTGTTGTGTCCCATTTCCTTCCTGTTCATCGAGCTGGGCTATGAGATTGGCAAGTAGGCAGACTAGGGAGGTTGAGTTCTTCGCACGCACCGTAGAGTTCGAACCTCTCAAGGGTTTGCGGATCCCGAAATCCGACACCCATTTCTATCCAGATGGCAAGATAGTCTGGATGACTGAAGGCACAAGATACCAACCATCAATTGCAGAATGGTCCAAGTTGATCAATGCCCCTGAAGAAGCTGAAGATGACACAGATGTATATGCCAACCCAGGAAAGATCATAACTCCATGGCTCATATGTACAAGGAAATTCCTGATGCTGCCTTGGAGACTCACAAGTTTAGCTCCATCTACTATCTATTGTTAGGGCTGCCCACAATAAACACCATACTGAGGCACACTTTGCTGCCCAAATCAGGAGATGATCGGATGATCAGAGGTCACTCAATCAACCTGGTACATATGTTTGATGTGCCAGGGAAGTTCAAGGTAATGACACTGATTGTTGAAACCATCAAGAGAACTGCTGCTGACCACAAGAGGTCATGTGGATATGCCCCCACATTCAGATGCTCATCAACTCCAAGATGGGGACACGCACATATCTACTAGAGAGAGAGCACCTTCCCCTGAGGCCAGACTTTGAGGACAATGTTGTTATCATGTGTGCATCACATCCTGCATCTGTAGAGGCTCAAGAGAAGCGAGAGAAAGCAAAGGTAGCAAAGACATCCAAGATGCCAAATGTCTCAGCTGTAAATCTCAAGACCAAGAAGGATCAACTGAGCTATCTGCTTGAGGTAACAGTGAGAATAGAGAAAGGACTAGCCACCCTGACTCGAAATCAAGAGAGCCTTGAGAGGATCTTTGAGACAAAGCTGCACGACTTAGATGTGAAGGTCACTGAGATTCAGAACTCAGTTGAGAAGATACAGGAAAACCTAGAGGACATGAGTGACAGGCCAACAACAAATGCATTTCAGAGAGTGCCAATAGCACATAGGTATGTAGCTGTGCTAGTTAGTGATACGAGAGCTACCACTTTAGCATCTGCAGCAATTGCCACTGTTGTACCTCCAGTTGCAACTCCTCCAGCTCCCCAGACATCAGTAGAAGCTTTTTCAGACGGACTCCTCCCCATGCCATCTACGCACACCAGAGCCACCAGCTAGAAGACCACTTCAGGAGCTACCGGAGGTCGTGCTTAGAGTGCTGCATAGCACTATGCATTTTCAAGCTTTTTGGTAACTTGTTCCCAAAGGGGGAGAAAGTGTATAGATCATAGGCTTCGAGAGAGAGAGTGTGTCTTTTGCTTTTGTTTTCCTCTCTTGCTACTTGTTTTTGTTTGTTTGGTTGCTACAATATTTGTGCTTGTGTGTGAGATACTCTTATGATCATGTGGTTGATCATTATACTTTAACTGCTTGCATGACGTTATCTTAACACTTGTGTATGATCAATCAATCATGTTTGCCTTGGTAATGAGTGCATGTTATTTATATTCTACCATTTTGAGCGCTCCACCAAGATGTACGTGACATGGAAGAGTAACCCATGATCCTAATTGATTGTGCATTTGCATTCAATAGCAAATTTTAAATAATGCACAAATTTAGGGAGAGCACTTGCTTATCACATTATATTATCATTTGTCAAAGCTTTGATCTATATGTTGTCATCAATTACCAAAAAGGGGGAGATTGAAAGTGCAACTAATCCCCGGGTGGTTTGGTAATTCATAACAGCATATAGCTCAGTGAACTAATATCCATTCAAGTTGAATATTTCAGAAAGTTCAATGATTAGCATGGCATGGACTAGAGATGTGGACCCCTCAAAATGCAAAGGACAAATATTGGCAAAAGCTCAAGACTCTTCATTTCTATTTTAGTGATCCAAGATCACATTGAGTCCATAGGAAAAGCCAATACTATTAGAAGGGGATGAGGTGTTGCTTAATGGTCTACTTGCTCAAAATGCTTAGTGATATGCTCCAAAGCCCTCAACCACTTTCTCATATCCAAATATGTCCTAAACCTAATGTCAAACTCGGCGCCACCGATTTGATATATCCGGCGCCACCAAGTTCCTTTGTCATAGCCATAGCCAGAAACCCTAATCAGTTTGGTCTCACTGATAGGGATTTTGGTCTCACCGAGGTGGGATTGCAAACTCTCTGTTTCCCTTCGTAATGTTTCGGTCTCACCGGAAGAACGATCGGTCCCACCGAGTTCGCAACACAAACTCTATGTTTCCCTTTCGTAATGTTTTAGTCTCACCGAAAGGAGCGATCGGTCCCACGGGTTTGCGAGACCAACTCTCTGTTCGCTCATTGCTTAAATCGGTCTCACCGAGTTCATGCAATCGATCACACCGATATGAGGTTTTGCCCTAACTCTAGTGCATCGGTCCCACCAAGTTGATCATGTCGGTCCCACCGAGAATCCTAACGTTCACATTTTGAACTAAATCGGTCTAACCAAGTTCACCTATTTGGTCTGACCGAGTTGGGTCAAATGTGTAACTGTTAGATTTTATGTGGAGGCTATATCTACCCCTCCACCCCCTTCTCTATTCAAGAGAGAGCCATCAGAACGTCCCTACACTTCCACTACTCATATTCTGAGAGAGAACCTCCTACTCATGTGTTGAGACCAAGATATTCCAATCCAACCACAAGAATTTTGATCTCTAGCCTTCCCCAAGTTGCTTTCCACTCAAATCATCTTTCCACCATAGCCAAATTTGTGAGAGAGGGTTAAGTGTTGGGGAGATTATCATTTGAAGCACAATAGCAAGGAGTTCATCATCAACACACCATCTATTACCTTTTGGAGAGTGGTGTCTCCTAGATTGGTTAGGTGTCACTTGGGAGCCTCCGACAAGATTGTGGAGTTGAACCAAGGAGTTTGTAAGGGCAAGGAGGTCGCCTACTTCGTGAAGATATACCCAAGTGAGGCAAGTCTTTCGTGGGCGATGGCCATGGTGTGATAGACAAGGTTGCTTTTTCGTGGACCCTTCGTGGGTGGAGCCCTCCGTGGACTCGTGCAACCGTTACCCTTTGTGGGTTGAAGTCTCCATCAACGTGGACGTACAATAGCACCACCTATCGGAACCACGTCAAAAATCTCATGTCTACATTGCGTTTGCTTTCTCCAAACCCGTCCCTTTACCTTCAAATGCAATGTTTTACTTTCTGCTGCTATACTCTTAGAATTGCATGTGTAGGTTGATTGCTTGACTTGTGCTAAGTTGCTAAAATCTGCCAAGACTTAAAATTGGGAAAAGGCTAGATTTTTATTTGGTCAAGTAGTCTAATAACCCCCCTCTAGACCTACTTTAGATCCTATAGAGAACACTGACATTCCTGTTCCCTATAACCTGGTTTTCTGTGAGAACACTTGTGATATTATTCTGTTGCACCTGCTTTGTTTGATCATGTTGCTAGGGGCGGATACAGGATCATGCCAGAGGATATCATTGCCTACTAGAACACCCAGGCAGCAGTAGAGGAGGAACCTCAGGAGTGGGACCCTCAAGTGCCCACTACCCAGCACTTCAACGTGGGACTTGATGGCTTTTTCGAGTGGTGATTACCCATTTAGGCGAAAAGCCTAAGCTTGGGGGAGTACGTATTTCCATCGACTTTACATTCATGTTCACACATTTCATTCCAGTTGTTAGTATTCATACTTTTCATTGTATCATCGATGTTAGATTTATTTTCTCGCTTTCTTCTTGTGTGTTTGATAAACTTTGAGAAAACCCAAAAAAATTGTTGCTTGCTTCTTTTCGGTTTTTATTTCTAATGTAGTTAGTTGTAGAATTTAAAAAAACCCAAAAATATTTCCTTGTTCTTCTTTTGCTTGTTGGGAGCTTTCCCGTGTAAATAGTGTTTCTCGTTTTTCTTTTTCTTTTCTTTTCATTTGCTTTCTTCCAGAAAAACCAAAAACTCCAAAAATATTTCAATGTGTTTCTCTGAATTTCTTTTTTGGTTATTGAGTCATACCAAGGAGAAGACCACGATGAAAATGTTGAGTGGCTCTCATATGCATTATTGTTGATCTAACAAAGAGCCCATATTACCATATCTTCTCCTTTTGAATATAATGTTTGCAGATTACAGCTTAGTCCACGGAACTCTTGCACTATTATTATTTTCAAATCATTCGGTCGTGCAAGTGAAAGGCAATAATGACGACATTTCATGAACTGTCGTTGGCAGAGAGAAACGGGTATGAACTCATCTTGTTCTGTTTTTCTAAAAATGTTTAAGCTAGTATCCATGATTTAGCCTATTATGATCAAACATGTTTGCAATGAAAATTAGAGATTATAGTTTCTCATACCATGCTTAAGTAGCTAGGAGTGGATAATGATTTATCTTGGATGTCAACATTGCGTTAAAATGATTGTGATGTAGTATGATGATATGGTATCCTCCTCTGAATGTTTGAGTGGCTTGACTTGGCACATGTTCATGCATGTAGTTGAACCAAAAAAACATTGCCTCTATGATATTTATGTTCATGGTGTTCATATCCTACTCATGCTAGTATTCAATGTTACTTATGCATAATGCATGTTCATGACCGTTTTCGCTCTCTAGCTGGCCGCTTCTCAACCTATATGCTAGCCTTCACCTATACTAAGCGGGAATTCTGCTTGTGCATCAAAATCCTAAAACCCAAGTTATTCTAGATGAGTCATAACCTATATGCAGTATTACCCTATCATCCTAAGTAAAGTTGCATGTGCCACCTCTAAAAACTTCAAATAAATATCCTTTTGTGTGCTCGGATTGTTCATAGAGCGACAGGAGGTAGTTGGTATCTTCCATGCTAAGCGGGTTGTTCTCATGATGAGTGTTTATTCACTCATCCTTGCATGAGAGGGGCGATAATAGGGATATCCAGTCCCGAAGTCAAATTGCAAATAATTAAACAAAACTCCCCTAGGACTGTTGTTGGTATGGACGGTACCCATGGATTCGGATAAGCCGTGGAGTGTGTTTGTTGGTGGAGGGGGAGTAAACCTTTACTTTTATCTCTTGGGAACCGCCACTAATGTGTTTAGCATGGAAGATACCAATAACTAATGGTCACGAAGTAAACAAGAAAGGTGAATTTCTCAAAATTTCATTTACCTCTGTTTTAAAAAAACTTGAGCTCTGGCACCGATGCAAACCACTGCTTCCCTCTGCGAAGGGACTATCTATTTACTTTTATGTTGTGTGATCACCTTCTCAAATAAGGGCTAGATACTGAGAGCGCTATTGTCATCCTCATGCATTGTGTGTAGCTAATGTTGGGTACATCATGACTAGATCTTTTCTACCATGAATTACAATGTTTAGTCGCTGCTTGAACTTTGGAGGTGCTCTGCATTTATATTTTGCCGTCTCAGAAAGGGCTAGCGGGATACCACTATTGTCATATTATATCATGGTTGTTTTGACAAAGTGTTGTCATTTGACATATCTTATTATTGCTCGCTAGTTGATTATGCCATTGATATGAGTTAATATAATTTTTAAGAGTTATTGTCAACATGGTTAGTCATGATCTTGGATGGAAACCTGGGCGCTACTTAAGCTTATTTATGCAAACAAGAGCAAAAGAGTTTGTAAAAGTTTTTCATTTCCCTTTTCAGTTTATCAACTGAATTGCTTGAGGACAAGCAAAGGTTTAAGCTCGGGGAGTTGATACGTCTCCGTCGTATCTACTTTTCCTAACGCTTTCCCTCTTGTTTTGGACTCTAATTTGCATGATTTGAATGAAACTAACCTGGGCTGACGCTGTTTTCAGCAGAACTACCATGGTGTTGTTTTTGTGCAGAAATAAAAGTTCTCGGATTGGAACAAAACTTTGCGAGGATTTTTTATACAATAAAAGAGAATTACTGGAGCCAAGAACCACCGGAGGGGGCACCTTGGTGGGCACAAACACACCAGGGCGCCCCCCTTCCTGGCGTGCCCAGGTGGGTTGTCCCCACCTGGTGGCCCCACAGACCTCAACACTGATACTATAAAATCATATTTTTTGAGCAAAAATCAGGGAGAAAGAATTATCACATTTCATGAGACGAGGCCGCCGCCACCTCTTATTCTTCCTTGGGAGGCCAGATCTGGAGTCCGTTTGGGGCTCCGGAGAGGGGGATCTTCGATCTTCGTCATCACCAACCCTTCTCCATCGCCAATTCCATGATGCTCCCCACCGGGAGTGAGTAATTCCTTCGTAGGCTCGCTGGTCGATAAGGAGTTGGATGAGATTCATCATGTAATCGAGTTAGTTTTGTTAGGGCTTGATCCCTAGTATCCATTATGTTCTGAGATTGATGTTGCTATGACTTTGCCATGCTTAATGCTTGTCACTTTGGTCCCGGGTCCCATGATTTCAAATCTGAACCATTTATGTTATCACCATTATATCTATGTTCTAGATCCGATCTTGCAAGTTATAGTCACCTATTATGTGTTATGATCCGCAAATCCCGGAGCGACAGAAGTCAGGATACTTTCTGGTGATGAACGTAGTTTGAGGAGTTCATGTATTCACTATGTGTTAATACTTTGTTCCGGTTCTCTATTAAAAGGAGGCCTTAATATCCCTTAGTTTCCAATAGGACCCTGCTGCCACGGGAGGGTAGGACAAGAGATGTCATGCAAGTTCTTTCCATAATCACGTATGATTATTTACGGAATACATGCCTACATTATATTTATGAACTAGAGCTAGTGCCGTATCACCCTAGGTTATGACTGTTATATGATGAATATCCTCCAACGAATTCACTGATCCAATGCCTACGAATTTCTCTCATATTGTTCCTGCTAAGTCACTACTGCTATTGTCACTGTTACACTTGCCAGAAAATCATTGCTATCATTGTTACTGTTACTATTGTTGTTGCTACTACTATCAAAACTATCATACTACTTTGCTACTGATCACTTTGCTGCAGATAATTAATCTCCAGATGTGGTTGTATTGACAACTCAACTGCTAATACTTACAAATATTCTTTGTCTCCCCTTGTGTTGAATCAATAAATTTGGGTTGAATACTGTACCCTCGCAAACTGTTGTGATCCCCTATACTTGTGGGTTATCACGTATCTATAATTTTTTTTATTTTTCCATGCTATTATATTATCTGTTTTGGATGTTTTATATGCATTATTATGGTATTTTATATTATTTTTGGGACAAACCTGTTAACCTAGAGCCAAGTGCCAGTTTTTCTTTTTCCTTGTTTTTGAGTTTCGCAGAAAAGGAATATCAAATGGAGTCCAAACGGAATAAAACTTTACGATGATTTTTCTTGGACCAGAAGACACCCAGAGGACTTGGAGTCCAGGCAAGAAGAGCCATGAGGTGGCGGCAAGGGTGGAGGGAGTACCCTAGGGGGGCGCCCCCTACATTGTGGCCCCCCTCGGGAGTCCCCTGACCTACCTCTTCGTCCTATATATTCACATATATTCCAAAACCCTCAAAGCGAGCCACCGAAATACTTTTCCACCGCTGCAACCTTCTGTTCCTGTGAGATCCCATCTTGGGGCCTTTTCTGGCATCTTGCCGGAGGGGGATTCGATCACGGATGGCATCTACATCAACCCTATTGCCCTTCCGATGAAGCATGAGTAGTTTACCACAGACCTACAGGTCCATAGCTAGTAGCTAGATGGCTTCTTCTCTCTCTTTGATTCTCAATACCATGTTCTCCTCGATGTTCTTGGAGATCTATCCGATGTAATCTTCTTTTGCGGTGTGTTTGTCGAGATCCGATGAATTGTGGATTTATGATCAGCTTATCTATGAATATTATTTGAATCTTCTCTGAATTCTTATATGCATGATTTGATATCTTTGTATTTCTATTTGAATTATTGGTTTGGTTCGGCCAACTAGATTGGTTTTTTCTTGCAATGGGAAAGGTGCTTAGCTTTGGTTTCAATCTTGCGTGATTTCACCGAGTGACAAAGTAGGGGTAGCGAGACACGTATTGAATTGTTGCCATCGAGGATAAAAAGATGGGGTTTTCATCATACTGCTTGAGTTTATTCCTGTACATCATGTCATCTTACTTAAGGCGTGTCGGTGTACAAAAGTATGGGCTCTTTCTGTACCCCTTACTTGTGCATGGGCAGTCATAGCCATGCCTCTGGCCGGGCCCGGCAGGGCAGTAGAAGATAAAACATGAAGACTACCAAGGTAGATACTCAAGTCGAGGAACAAGTTGCAGAAGGCGAGTTGGACCTCCCCCGGCAACACCCTTGCCGGGGCAAACTACGCAGCACTAGCAAGCCCATCACCCTTGAGGCTGAGAGTTCTGACACCATCGACAATGTTAAGACCAAGATTTGGGAACGCATGCGTGGTAGCATGCAGATCTTCATAGATATTGATAACCTACGGTCCACGTGGGACCAGAAGACGAAGACCCCGGGCAAGATCCTTGCTGGGAACGACTGTGAGGCCCCGGGCAAGCCTTGCCGGGGACGATTGCTGGGCTGCGACCAGGCCCGTGCCCGACAAGGGTTTGCCACCTCACCACCACTCCAGTGCGACGACCAGTGTGCCAACTAAGCAGGCGCCTGCGTGGTGGCATGCAGATCTTCTTGGAGGGTCTACCATCACACCAACACAACAGCTAGTTAGCCAGCGTGGCGCTGCATGCCTTGTCAGCCTGAACACGTGTCGAAGCGAGGAGAGGCGACGACGGACGGGATGGCTTCTGTTGCCGTCCCTAATAAAGTAAGAGGGCACATAGGCAATGCATTAAATGTGTTTGTCCTACGGTGCCGAGCGCTAAGCTCATACACTGTAGCTTGCTTTCCACCTCCTATGTGACACTGTGTTAACCCCTTTACGTATAAAAGGAGGCCTGAGGTGAACATAGAGAGGATTCAGACTTTTTGAACTGTGCATGCACCGCAGCTCGTTCAAGAGCTCAAGAACACATATATCCAGACAAGCAAGAACACATACAACAATGAACCCACTCTTTTGGATTCCAAGGATTTTAATTATGATAATTGTTCTTTGATAGATTGTATGTCCTTGTTGCAATTGTTGAATTCTCCTCATGCTTATAATCAATAAAGCTTTTACTAAACATATCGTTGATGCTATGATGAAATCTTTTGAAGAAAAGCTTGAATTGGAAGTTTGTATTCCTAGAAAACTTTATGATGAGTGGGAACCTACTATTAATATAAAGATTAAAGATTATGAGTGCCATGCTTTGTGTGACTTGGGTGCTAGTGTTTCCACGATTCCAAAAACTTTATGTGATGTGTTAGGTTTCCGTGAATTTGATGATTGTTCTTTATTGCATCTTGCGGATTCCACTATTAAGAAACCTATGGGAAGAATTAATAATGTTCTTATTGTTGAAAATAGGAATTATGCGCCCGTAGATTTCAATGTTCTTGATATAGATTTCAATCCTACATGTCCTATTATTCTTGGTAGACCTTTCCTTAGAACGATTGGTGCAATTTTGATATGAAAGAAGGAAAAATTATATTTCAATTTTTGTTAAGGAAGGGCATGGAACACTTTCCTAGAAAGAAAATTAAGTTGCCATATGAATCTATCATGAGAGCTACTTATGGATTCCATAGCAAAGATGACAATACCTAGATCTATGTTTTTATGCCTAGCTATGGGCGTTAAACAATAGCGCTTGTTGGGAGGCAACCCAATTTTCTTTTTGTTCCTGGTTTTTTTGATTCTGTTTTTCAACAAAATTTTCATCTAGCCTCTGGTTAGATGTGTTTTTTATGTTTTAATTATTTTTTGTGCCAAGTAAGACCTTTGGGATGGCTTACGGTGATAGTTGATTTGATCTTGCTGAAAAATAAAAACTTTTGCGCCCAGTCATAGAATTATTAAAAATCACAGAAGCGTGACAAAATTCTGAATTTTTTACACAAGATTGATACACCAATTTCCACTGTTGTCCTAATGTTTCAGAATTGTTTGAGTTACAGAGGTATTCGAAGTTTACAAATTGCTACAGACTGTTCTATTTTTGACAGATTCTGTTCTCTATGTGTTATTTGCTTATTTTGATGAATCTATGGGTAGTATCGGGGGGTATGAACCATGGAGAAGTTGGAATACAGTAGATATTACACCAATATAAATAGAGAATGAGTTCACAACAGTACCAAAAGTGGTGATTTTATTTTCTTATACTAACGGATCTCATGAGTTTTTTTGTTGAGTTTTGTGTTGTGAAGGTTTCAAGTTTTCGGTAAAGATTTGATGGACTATGGAATAGAGTAGCGAGAGCCTAAGCTTGGGGATTCCCAAGGCACCCCAAGGTAATATTCAAGGACAGCCAAGAGCCTAATCTTGGGGATGCCCCGGATGGCATCCCCTCTTTCGTCTTAGTCTATCGGTAAATTTACTTAAGGCTATATTTTTATTCACACGTGATTTGTGTTTTCCTTGGAGCGTATTGTATGATATGAGCCTTTGCTTTTTAGTTTAGCACAATCATCCTTGTTGTACAAACCTTTTGAGAGGGACACACATGAATCATGATTTATTACAATACTCTATGTGATTCACTTATATCTTTTGAGCTAGGCAATTTTGCTCTAGTGCTTCACTTATATATTTTTATAGCACGGCGGTGGCTTTATTTTATAGAAATTGTTGAACTCTCATGCTTCACTTATATTATTTTAAAAGTCTCTCTAAATAGCATGGTAATTTTATTTGGTTATGAATTTAGTCCTACTATGATGGGCATCCAAGAGGGATATAATAAAAACTTTCATATAAAGTGCATTGAATACTATGTGAAGTTTGATTCTTTATGATTGTTTTGAGATATAAAGATGGTGATATTAGAGTCATGCTGGTGAGTAATTGTGGATTGGTAGAAATACTTGTGTTAAAGTTTGTGATTCCCGTAGCATGCACATAGGGTGAAACGTTATGTGATGAAACTGGAGCATGATTTATTTATTGATTGTCTTCCTTATGAGTGGCGGCCAGGGACGAACGATGGTCTTTTCCTACCAATCTATCCCCCTAGGAGCATGTGCGTAGTAATTTGTTTCAATGACTAATTGATTTTTGCAATAAGTATGAGTTCTTTATGACTAATGTTGAGTCCATGGATTAAACGCACTCTCACCCTTCCACCATTGCTAGCCTCTCTAGTACCGCGCAAGTTTTGCCGGTGCCTTACACCCACCTTATACCTTCCTCACTGTTGACGCTACTGGACATGTGCCGAAGAATATAAAAAACTGGACGTTGGTGTTTCAAATGCAGAACAAAAGATCATCTCTCCAAAGATTGCACGGTCATTCACTACTGTCACATTTGCAACAATAACAAGCACCCGTTGCATCATTGTACTATTCTCAAGAAACCAAGGCCTACTGCATCTCTCGGTGGATGCGGTTTGGTTAAGGCAATGTTCGTGCAGTTATCGGACTCATTGTTCAAGGAGCATCTTGTGCCACCAACTTTGCCGACTGCATTGGTTATGATTTCGGATGGTTCTTTATCAGCTGCGGTAGTGGAGGCCGAGGTCACTAAGATCGCCTCGGTCTAGACCTCATGAAAGTGTTAAGCTGTCCCTCATGGAGCCAATTCTTTCTTAGTTTCCTTCCCGTCCTTAGAGATTTTGCAGCGTGTGGCGGCTTTTGAGTACAATGTCAAATCCCATGACGTGAAGATTGCTTTTAGTGAATGGAAAGTTGAGGAGGCTCCATTGGTACTTCCTCTACAGCCAGTTTGGGTTCATGTCACAGGTGTCCCGCCACCTCTCCACCATTTCCTTGGTCTGTGGGCAGTAGGATCAGTTATTGGTGCCACGCAAGATGTTGACTTAGTTTCCTTGCGCCTACATGGTATTGTGCGAATCCAAGTGGTTGTTCACTCCTTGGATATCTTCTCCAAGAAGGATGGGTCTGATGAAGCCTCGGTCTGCTCTGATGTTTATGTCAAGCTCAATGGATACGCGTTTTGGTTTGTACTAGAGGAGGATGATTTCGTCCCCGATGCTGACTTCATTCTGTGGATTTGGGAGCATCGCGATGACAGGCATGGCGATGGTGCTAACCGGGACGAGGATATGCCAGATAGGGAAGCAAGGAAGAGACCGAAAGGCGCCCAATATGATGGTGGAAGTATGGTGTCGGGGCCTCAAACAACTATCGTTCCCATGCAGACTTCTCAGTTGGGCTATGACTTCGTTACACTTCCACACCAAACCAATAAAGTGCAAAACTTTGCTCATGATGTGTCAGTATCAGCTCGAGTGCAACCCCCGACGACTCCTGTTTGTGAAGTGCTGCGATCGGATGTTGCTCCTTCAGTCCAGGGGACTACTCTGCTGCATGTGTAGGAGGCCGCTACATCGCCCATGCGAGGGGTTGTGGAGGCGCTGGTTGCAGGGAGTGCAAAACATCCATCCATGCACGTGCATGGGGATGCTGTGTAGGCTTGCATGCATGCATGTGCACCCATGCAGCCTGGAGTGGACGCGCTGGGTAATGTGCATGGAGCGGCTGCCCATGTGTGCATGGCATGGGTGCACAAGGCTGATGGTGCATGTGCACCGCATGCTGCTGATGCAGCCGGCCGGGCGCGCGGTTGCACCGCCAGCTGTTGCTTCGGTTCGCATGCACGGATCCTCGACGGCGTCTGTGGCGGCTTCTCCAACTCAAGCTTCGGCCATCGTGGTTCCTCTTGATCCGACGGCGGTCCGTGCGACTACTTCTGCCTCGGCACCAATTGTGACAGTTCGGACTCCTCCAAGAGTGCAAAATTCTCCACTTGCAGCTGAACGAAAGGCATCAACTGGTACTATGTCCGGAGGGCTGGCTTCGCCCCTTCGACGTAGTAACCGTCATTTCATTTCCGCTGATGGCTCCTCTATGACTGATGAGCATTCACTAGCAAAGGCAATGTGCCGCCAAGCCTCGAGGAATTTGGACCCCACGCCAGGTACTTCTTCCATGCAATATTTTCTTTCCTTTTGGGATACTCGTATTTCCACTAGCTTAAAGAATATGGGTGTATCTATGGGAAAGAACGATGATGAAATTAACTTGTCGGCCGGGACACTTAAACACATGGAGATTGGCTGTTTCAAGGTTTCTCGGAAGTGTAATAACTCCCTACCTAAACCCGAAACCGAGGATGATGATGAAACGGATGCCAAATATGATGGTCCGTTCATCTCCCACTTGGTTGGTGAGGTTACCGAGGTTGGATTAGATGACGCGAGACCTGGGTCCACGTTTTGTGACTTCACAGCGTCTTCGCAGAAATCTAAATCGCATTCCTCTAAAAAGAAAAAGAAAAAGTGCCCAACAAGGCGAAATGTTCCACTCCAATCTGAGTTTCCACATGAGAGGCATGTTTTGAAATAGTAGAGGTCTCTTAGACTTGGCGAAACATAAACACGCCAGTGACTGTGTGCGAGAACACGAATTGGATTTTGTGGCAATTTTCGAGGCTCGTAAATGTGAATTCCGCCAGCATGTCCTTGATCACCTAGCAGGTGGTTTGGACTACACATGGCATAGTCTACCAGCTCGTGGAAGGTCTGGAGCAATCCTTCTTGGGATACAGACAACGACCATGGACTTGTTGGCCTTTTCGACCGGTGAATTTCATATCAAATTCCACCTACGAAACAAGGCTGATAATTTTACATGGAGCCTGGTCGCAGTCTATGGGGCTGCCTAAGAGGAGCATAAATTTGCTTTCCTCCGTGAACTGGTGAAGCTGGCTAAGGATAACCCATACCCAATGCTTATTGGAGGGGATTTTAATATCCTTAGGTACCAGGAAGAGAAAGTAATGACAGCTTCGACACTCACTAGCCTTTCCTATTCAATGTTGTGATTGACAATTTGGATCTTCAGGGGGCTTGTATGTCGGGCCGACAGTTCACTTGGGTTAATAACCATTCTATGCCGACGTACGAGAAGCTTGATAGGGTACTCATGGATACCGAATGGGAGCTAAAGTTTCCTATGGTAACAGTGCGAGCCCTAGAGCGAATCGAGGCATTATCGGCTCATGTGTCGATCATTCTTGACTCTAATTCTACGAACCCTCCTACCCGTCACCCATTCAAATTTGAATTGGGATGGCTGCATCGAGAAGGTTTTGTAGACATAATCAAGAATGTTTGGGCGAGGCCCTCTGTTGGTCATACACCAATTCAGAGATGGAATTTTAAAATAAGGGCCATGAGGCAACATCTCTCTGGATGGGCAAAACACACCAATGGGTCATACAAAAAGGAAAAGTAGCACCTTTGTACCATCATTGATGACCTCGACAAAATTCCAGAGACCCGCACCTTATCTCAACAAGAGATTGAATTGAAAAATCAATCTAATGAGAAGGTTGCCCATCTTCTACGAGAAGAGGAAATCAAATACTACCAGGGGTCCAAAGCTGACTTCATCCTCATGGGAGATAGTAATACAAGATACTTTCAGTTGGTCGCCAATGGTCGCCATAGGAAGAAATGTATTCATAGTCTCCAACATGATGAGGGGCAGATCGAAGGTCAAGAGGAGCTCAAAAGGTATATAACCAAATACTACAAATCTCTATTCGGAGCACTGGAGGAAGGGAATGTCACCCTTGACGAGACCCGAACAGATGATATTCCACAGGTCACGGCAGAAGAGAATGATATCCTCACAGCACCTTTCTCAGAAGAGGAGGTGAGAGTGGCTGTGTTCCAAATGGAACACAATAAAGCTCCAGGCCCTGATGGTTTCCCCGCAGAATTCTATCAGAATTTCTGGGATATCATCAAGACTGACCTTTTGTAGTTGTTCAATTGTCTTCATGCTGACCGACTTGACCTATCCAGGCTGAATTTTGGCGAGATTGTCTTGTTGCCTAAGATTAAGGAGGCTGAACGGATTCAACAGTTTTGACCCATATGCCTCCTTAATGTCAGCTTCAAGATTTTCACCAAAGTGGATACGAATAGGTTAAACGCAGTAGCTGACCATGTTGTCTGGCCATCTCAAACGACGTTCATGCAAGGAAGGAATATACTCGATGGTGTAGTAGTCCTACATGAGACCGTCCATGAGATGCACCGAAAAAACATGAGTAGAGTGATATTCAAAATTGACTTTGAAAAATCCTATGACAAGGTTAAATGGTCCTTCCTCCAACATGCCCTAAGAATGAAAGGTTTCTCAGATAAATGGTTCTAGTGGATCCAAAAGTTTGTAACTGGAGGTAGTGTTGCCATCAAAGTCAATGGTGAGGTAGGCCATTACTTCTAGACAAAAAAAGGCCTACGGCAGAGTGACTCCATGTCCCTAATGTTATTTAACATTGTTGCTAACATGTTAGCTATTTTGATTGAACGCGCAAAGCAGGATGGCCAGATTGCAGGAGTAGTGCCACACCTTGTGGATGGTGGCCTCTCTATTTTGCAATATGCTGATGACACAATTCTGTTTATGAACATGATCTGGACAAGGCTTGAAACCTGAAACTCTTGCTTTCAGTGCTTGAGCAAATTTCGGGTCTCAAAATAAACTTCCAGAAAATTGAATTGTTCTGCTTTGGAGAAGCCGTTGAGGCGGCGACCGAATATGCTGACCTTTTAGGTTGCGCACGTCGACAATTCCCAATTGAATATCTGGGAATACTGATTCATTATCGATGCCTCACTATTGCAAGGTGGAAGCATGTAGAGGAGCGTCTAGAGAAACGGTTGAGCAGTTGGAAAGGCAAACTACTCTCAGTTGGGGGACAGTTGGTTTTGATTAAATCTGTCCTCACAAATATGGTTCTCTATTTGCTTTCTTTCCTTCAACTCCCAAAAGGGGTCCTACAAAGACTGGACTATTTTAGATCCGGATTCTTTTGGCAAGGAGACAGTGAAAAGAAAAAATATAGGCTGAACAAATGGAGCATGGTTTGTAGGCCGAAAGACCAAGGTGGCCTTGGAATTCATGACCCGCAGGTCAAGAATGAGGCTCTACTCAGTAAATGGTTATTCAAACTTCTTATTGAGGATGGTGTTTGGCAAACCATGCTGCACAACAAGTATCTAGGCAAAGAGGCGTGTCCTAGACATTTTGAAAACCCGATGACTCGCACTTTTGGGCTGGCCTAATAGCGACAAAGAAACATCTCTTTCTCTTTGGGTCTTCCGCGATAAAGGACGGGTCAGAGATTCGTTTTTGGGAAGACATATGGCTAGGCAATGCTAGTCTCTGAGAACAATATCCAGCCCTATACAACATTGCTCGCAATAAGAATAATACTATTCCACAAGTGCTCAATTCATCCCCACCGAATATCTTGTTTAGACGGGATTTGATTGGCCCCCGACTTGTGTCATGGCATAATCTTTTATCCAGGTTGGATTCGATTAACCTGACAGAAGGCTGGGATGTGCTTCACTGGAACCTTACTACATCTGGGTCTTTCACTATAGACTCTATGTACCATACGTTCACACATTCTGAGGTATCAGTCAGTAATAACAACAAAATTTGGAAGTCCAAGATTCCACTAAAAGTGAAAATTTTCATGTGGTATCTTTGTAGGGGAGTTGTGTTAACTAAAGACAACCTCGCACAACGCAACTGGCAAGGGAGTAAGAAGTGTTGTTTTTGTACTCATGACGAGACAATCAAACGCCTCTTTTTTTCAATGCAAGTTTGCACGTTCAACGTAGTCAGTCATCCAAATAGCGTCAAATTTGCATCCCCCCACAAGTGTTGCCAATATTTTTGGTCATCGGTTGGACAGTATTCCAAATAGTTTCAAAACACTAATAAGGGTGTGAGCGTTGCTTTTGCTATGTAGAAATTATTTGATGCTACATTTCAAGATAATAAAATTGCCCTGTATCGAAAAAATGGCATTTCCATAGCCATTCCGAGATATATTGCCATGCAACTTCCACTGTTCCGTTTTACTATGACACACACCATCACTGTCATATTGCTTTGCATGATCATAAGATAGCTAGCATGATGTTTACATGGCTTGTCTGTTTTTATGTCATTTTCTATGCTAGATCATTGCACATCCCGGTACACCACCGGAGGCATTCATATAGAGTCATATTTTGTTCTAAGTATCGAGTTGTAATTCTTGAGTTGTACGTAAATAAAAGTGTGATGATCATCATTATTAGAGCATTGTCCATGTGAGGAAAGGATGGTGCAAGCTATGATTTCCTCACAAGTTGGGATGAGTCTCTAGACTTTACAAAAAAATAAAAGAGGCCAAAGAAGCCCACCATAAAAAATGAGAGAAAAGAGAGAAGAGGCAATGTTACTATCCTTTTTCCACACTTGTGCTTCAAAGTAGCACCCTGATCTTCATGATAGAGAGTCTCCTATGTTGTCACTTTCATATACTAGTGGGAATTTTTCATTATAGAAATTGGCTTGTATATTCCATGATGGGTGTCGGTGTCAAAACCGGCGGATCTCGGGTAGGGGGTCCCGAACTGTGCGTCTAGGCGGATGGTAACAGGAGACGAGGGACACGATGTTTTACCCAGGTTCGGGCCCTCTTGATGGAGGTAAAACCCTACGTCCTGCTTGATTAATATTGATGATATGGGTAGTACAAGAGTGGATCTACCACGAGATCAAGGAGGCTAAACCCTAAAGCTAGCCTATGGTATGATTGTTGTAATGTATGTTGTCCTACAGACTAAAGCCCTCCGGTTTATATAGACATCGGAGGAGGCTAGGGTTACACAGAGTTGGTTACAATGGTAGGAGATCTTCATATCCGTATCACCAAGATTGCCTTCCACGCCAAGGAAAGTCCCATCCGGACACGGGACGGAGTCTTCAATCTTGTATCTTCGTAGTCTTAGAGTCCGGCGGACGATGATAGTCCGGCTGTCCGGACACCCCCTAGTCCAGGACTCCCTCAGTAGCCCCTGAACCAGGCTTCAATGACGATAAGTCCGGCGCGCATAATGTTCGGCGTTGCAAGGCGGGTTCCTCCCTTGAATAATCCAGAGAGGATCATGAACACCAGGATAGTGTCCGGCTCTGCAAAATAAATTCCACATTCCACCGTAGAGAGAATAAAATGTACACCAGTCCAATCTGCTGACGTATTATGCGGCGTGACATCACACCGCTACCAAGCCTTTGTTTGAATCGTTTTTTACTATACCACCTCAGCACGTTTAGCGAAGCGGTTTCCTTGGCACGTCTTGTCGAAGCAGAGATCGTGTTCCCCTTATTCCGGGATTCTCATCAATACGTGCGTGGGTAACCCAACCGTGCCCGTCGCCACGCCTCCTCCATCGAAGGTGAATCTCGAACGGTCACGGAGCCGACCCTTGGTATTTTTCCCCTTTATAAGAGGACCAAGGACCGTTCCTTTTCTTCAATCTCGCATCGAATCTCCTTCTTGCTCCTAGTTCCAGCACCCAGAGCCCCAGATTCGAGCGCTTCGGATTCTCAACCATGTCCGGCTCAAACCATTATGGTCGGTGGATGCCCTCCTCCGTCACGGAGGAGGACGTATCAAAGCTGCGGGAGGCCAAGTACCCGTCCTACAAGATTTCGCACAGGTTGCCTGCCCAAGGGCAGGCCGTGCCCGCCCCCGAGCCCGGTGAGTACGTTGTCTTCGTACCCCACCTCCGTCGGGGTTTAGGCTTCCCGACGGACCCCTTCGTGAGAGGGCTCATGTTCTACTACGGGCTGGATTTTTACAATTTGGCTCTGGAGTCCATCCTCCATATCTCCGCATTCATTATCGTCTGCGAGGCCTTCCTCCGTGTTACCCCCCACTTTGGCCTGTGGCTGAAAACCTTCAATGTGGAGCCGAAGATGATCGGGGGGCGTCAAGCGGAGTGCGGCGGGGCGGCCATAAGCATAAGGGCCGATGCCCCGTGGCCTGAGGGTTCCTTCCAAGAGGAACTCAGACTGTGGTAACAGGAGTGGTTCTATATCACCGCTCCGAAGGGCAGCAAGCAGAAGCTGCCGCCTTCATTCCGCCCGGGACCTCCACGCCGACTGATGTCGTGGGTCAACCAAGGGCTCAATTGGGGGCCGTCCGAAGACGTGCGCTCACTACAGGGCCGGATTTGAGACCTCCAAGTGAGGGAGATCAATCTGGTCGTGGTGATGCAGGTAATGCTAACCAGGCGTCTCCTGCCTTGCAAACGCCGTCCTCTCCGTTTATGGGAGTTCAACCCGGAGGGACCTCGATTCTCCAACACTCCATGGGTGCAACACCCATGGAGATGTACAGGTTGTTCTTCGGACCGCATGTGGCGTTCCCGGAATTGACCGAGGACGCAGGCCTAAGCCGCAATCGCCCGGATACTCAGGTAAATAGCTCAGAATCCGGATGTTTTATTTATCTGCTTTTCTAGGGTTCGCCTCCTGACCCATAACTTTTCACAGGAGTGGGTAGCGCGATCGAAGCTGATAAGGTGTCCGGCTCCCCTCCCAGAGACCGCACTGGAGCCCGTGCTGGTCAGAATGTTGGAGGTCGCGCCCGTACAAGGGGGCGATGGGAAAGATAAAGGAGCTATTACTTCTCCCAAAGGGGCGTCTAAAGAGGGGGGAATCAAAAACTCCTCCTTCCAGGGGGAGAAGAGGACCGCCTCCGAAGATCCGGAGGCCAAAGCCCCTAAACGGGGGAAGAGATCTTCACCGGGGAGTCCGGCGTCCGGGGAGAATCCGGACGTACAATCATCACCAAAGGATCAGCCCTCCAACGAGCCATAAGTATGAAAAGGGGGGTTCATTAGTAAGAAAATACCTCTGTTTGTGCTTCTGTAGGTGACCGAAATTTTTATCTTGCAGTTCGGATTTGCAGCCTTCGCAGATGAGTTCGTCTTCGGGGGACCTTCTTCCGGAGATGATGGAGAGCGAAATGCCCCCGTCTACTGCGCCGTTAGATAGGGCAGACGAGCCTGAAGTATCGTCTCGGAGGGTGCCCCCGAGTCCGGAGGGGCCGGGGAGTTCGGCGCCCGCTAGTGTCCGGCCGGGAGAACTGAAGAATCTGCTGGAGAGGGCGTCCATCTCAGAAGATCACCGTGCGTTGATGCGTATGGTGATTGGAAGGATTTCGTCCGCCGAGAGCGGATTGCGTGATGCCGCTACGAGTTTGCTGGCGGGATTTGAGGTACGCGAAAATGACGCACCTGTTTTTTTGGCCATTTTGCACATAAAAGTGCGCCCTGTATAGGTAGTAGCCCCTGAGACTCGGTAGGTTGTCGAAAGCGACAGCATGCCGAGGATCCAAATCGCATGTAATGAATGTCGCTGTTCCTATGCAGGTGGCGGATATTCCGAGGGCCAGCCGGACTAGTGGGGTTGCCGAGTTAATGCGGCAACTTGACGTGGCGGATGCGGACATCGCACTTGTCAACCGGTGACTTGACGAGTCGCAAGGTAAATGAGTTCTCTACAGTCGCTTTATTAAGGGGGTCAAAGCCCTCCTCTGATAAATTAAATGTTGTTAAACAGACGGCGCTGCTGCTGTGGAGAGCCTTCGTGCCGAACTTGCTCAAGCTAAGGAGCAAGCCCGAAGGAGTGAAGCGGCTGCCTCGAAGGCGGCCGAGGAGTTGAAAGCCGAAAGGGCTGCACACTGCCTAAGCAGGGAAGAGGTGGCCGAATTGGCCGTGAAAGTAAAAGATGCTGCCGACTGCAATGAGGCTCTTGAAAAGGAGCGCTTATCGGAGCGGGAAGACCTGAGGAAGGCCACCGCCGAGGCCAAGGATGCCCGCTCTGCAATGCGGGCCATGAAGGAGGAGCTGCGCCAGGCCGGAGATATCGTGGCTGGCAAGCCTTTTCTGCTGCGTTGCCAGTTTATGGATCAAAAGTATGCTCAATTTGATCGGCTGTGGAGTCCGGAGGATCCGTATATGGACTTAGTGGCAAGTGCGGCTGATGCCGTTGAGCACTTCCGGAGCCAGGAGGATCACAAGACGGAAGAGCTATTTTGGTCTCAATTCCATAGTCTGGATCGCTCACTTCCGTTGACCGACCGGTTGGCCAAATGGGCCGAGCTAAATAGGTTATCCGGACTTGCCATGACTGACATCGTGGCTCATGTCTGGCCAGAGAGGCCCAAGGCGACGAGCTACTTCGGCTTACTGCAGCAATTCCTTGGAGCGGTGCCGCATATCCAGGAGATGAAGCGGTTGGCCTGCATCGAAGGCACGCGGATGGCTCTTGCCCGCGTGAAGGCGCATTGGACAGAGATGGATTCCACCGCTGTTGCCGCCCGGGGTTCGGATGAAAGCCGGCTCCCCGCCGAGCACTATTTCGGGGAAGTTATGTGTGGTGCTCGTGTAATAGAGTCTCAGTGCTCAAAAAATGTCACGTTCAAATGAACATTTTAGCTTGTAAAACGATGATTATGCTATGACTGCTTTTTATACTTGTGCGTCCCAAGTAGTAAAACTTCTCCTATGCGGCCGTTTACGTATACATTTGTATAACCTGAAAGATTGCAGTCTTCGGCATCAGCCCCCACGCACAAGGTGCGGGGGTGTTCGCAAAAATAGCGCGTGTTCACACTTAATCCGACGTCTCGGTCCTGTTTAGGAGGTGATAGCGTAGCAAACAAGGCAATCCAGACTATAATGCTTTATCACTTTCACTTAGCCAGTGGAGTTCGAGGGTGGGGCTACGATATAGCCCCTGGGGGCACCGCATTTCTCCGATTTTGGGGCGCGTGTGTGCCTGACCGGGAAACGGTCCTTCGTCAAAGCGGGGAATTCTAAACATTCCGGTAGTCGATCGAGTGGTTGACCAGTCTCTCGCTATATCATGACAGTCAGTTTTCGGCTTTCTCTACTGAGGTGCTCGCCAAGCCGAACTGGGGCACAATCGTAGTAGTTCTCCTGGTGCCGCGTTAGCCGATGATACGGAACGTAAGGCAGCAAAACACAGGAGCCGGGCAAACCCAACATTTGACCAAAGACATGATTCGGAGCTGATGCATATAATGCCTAACTCGAGACGCCGAACACTCCCTAAGGTGTTCGGTCTTTATGATAATGGGCAGAATAGTGCCCTAAGCCCCTAGTGTCCAGGTACGGGCATGGTCTTCTGACGCGGCCGATGCCAAAACGTCAGGCTCCGCTTTGGTTATAGGAAGAAACCAAGGGAGAGTAACAACAAGAGACAGTAAAAAAGGTTTACGCAGGGTCTTAATCTGAAAAGAATCCTCGCAACGGGTCCCTACTGCACGTCTGCGCCTGTGTCTCCGTTGTGCCATTATCCTGGACGGGTATGCACGTTGTTCATCTATAAAAAGAGAGGAACGCTTAGTTTGAAAACAATTCGTGCGAAAAAAAGGTATGTGTGAAAGAAAAAAAATATGAATAAGCAAAGCAGGGTTTGAATGAACCCGCGGTTTTTTGTGCGCGCAGCCCCTTGTGAAGGGGTGTGCGGCTAGGGAGCCCCTAGCCTACTGATGCCGGACTCGTCTATCCATGTCCGAGGTCTTTGGGTAACCCTCGCACTGAGGTGATGCCGCGTGGACCGGGCATCTTGAGTGTAAGAGACGCGTAATGTGGTATGGCGTTGAAACGGACAAAAGCCTTTCGTCCCAAGAGTGCTTGATATCCACTTTTAAATGGGACGATATGAAAAATTAGTTTTTTGCGCCGAAAGTTGTTCGGTGACCCGAACACGACTTCTAGTAATAGGGAGCCTGTGCACTTGGCATAAGGGCCTGGCGTCACTCCTTTGAAGGAAGTGCGGCTGTGTCGAATTTTGGTAGGGTCTATCCCCATCTTGCGGATTGTGTTTGAATATAGCAGGTTTAAGTCGCTGCCTCCGTCCATTAGGACTTTAGTAAATTGTAATCCGTCGATTATGGGATTCAATATCAGGGCAGTCTGTCCCGCATTTCGAACGCTTCTGGAATAGTCCAGGTGGTCGAAAGTGATTGGTTTTGATATCCAATCTCTATGGTCTGCTGGGTTGGACCGTGCGGGGCTCTTTTTAGGAAGTGCCGCACTATTTTTCCGTACTATCACATGAAGTGAGTTTACTGCTTTGACCTCTTGTGGGAAAGTCTTTTGTTTTCCGGTGCTCTGCTGTTGGGGTTTATCGTCTTCGCTCGCGTCGAGCCCCTTGTGTTCGGCGTTTAGTCGGCCGGACTGTTTGAAAACCCAACAGTCTCGATGGGTATGGTTTGCAAGCCTTCCGGGGGTACTGTGGATTTGACATATCCGACCCAAAATCCTGTTTAAGTTGGACAGCTCATCGCCGTCATCCTTAAGAGGCGGTGTTTTGTTGTTTGGCCGCGAGCTTTTGAATCCGGCGTTGACTGCCGTGCTCTTTGGGCGTTTCTCTTGATTCCGGCACTGCTCTTTTCTGCGCCGTGATTTCCCGTTTCCATCTCTTATCTCGGATGTACTTGGGTTGCTGGTGCTGCATCTTGCTAGCCAGCTATCCTCTCCCGCACAGAAGCGGGTCATGAGGCTTGTTAGCGCGGACATTGTCCTCGGTTTCTTTTGGCCGAGGTGTCTGGCAAGCCATTCGTCTCGGACGTTGTGTTTAAAAGCTGCTAAGGCTTCGGCGTCCGGACATTCAACTATTTGGTTCTTTTTAGTGAGGAACCTATTCCAGAATTTGCGCGCTGACTCTCCGGGCTGTTGAGTTATGTGACTTAGATCATCTGCATCCGGAGGGCGGACATAAGTCCCTTGAAAATTTGCTCTAAACACGTCCTCGAGCTCTTCCCAACTTCCCACAGTGTCTTCTGGGAGGCCTTTAAGCCAATGACGGGCTGGCCCTTTGAGCTTGAGGGGTAGGTATTTTATGGCGTGGAGATCATCTCCTCTGGCCATGTGTATATGTAGTATATAATCTTCTATCCAGACTCCAGGGTCTGTTGTTCCATCATAGGCCTCTATGTTTATTGGTTTAAATCCTGCTGGGAATTCGTTGTCCAGCACCTCATTGGTGAAACATAGTGGGTGTGCGGCGCCCCTGTATTTGGGTGTGCCGCTATCTTTGGGCACTTGACGTGTTGCCTTGCTTCCTGGGGCCTTCTTCTTTGGCCCGTAGATGGACCTGGCTGGGCCATCTGTCCTTCCAAGTTCAGTGGTTGGTTTATGTGTGGCACCACTTTCAGAATTTGACCTGTCATCCGGCCGTCTATCCGACCAGGCAGCCTCTTTATTTTTTCACTGTGGGGGCTCTATGGCCTCGTCGTCGAATTCTGGTAGCAGCTTGTGCTTCGGGTAGCTCTTTGATTGGTGGCCATTGCCATATTTATCCGCGGTTTTGAGTACTTTGCTCCACCTCATTCTGAGTGTGTCTTCCGCTGTTTTGAGCTTCCGCTTTTCCTTCTTCAAGCTTCTTGCAGTGTTGACGAGTCTTTTCCGAAGGTTTTTACCTTCCGGCGGCGTGTCCGGCGTGAGATCGTCCGAACCGTCGTTTTCGCCGGGCCTGGACTGATTATCTGACTCGTCCTGTTCGGATGGTTGCTTATCTGCATGTTCGTCGTCCACTTTTGTGCCCTGCTGTATTGCGGGGTCCTTAGGAGCGTTGTTGTTGTCGAGGTGGGGCTTAGGGCAGCGTCTGCGCCGCCGTTTTGGTTGTTTATCGGCGGGGTTATCTTCTGCCGCGGCCCGTTGGTCCTCGTTTTCGCTCTCTTTTGGGGTATCCACCATGTATATGTCGTATGACGAGGTGGTCCTCGCGTGCCCTATAGGCGCTGTTTCTTGTTTATCTCCGGCGTCGTCGTCTATACCGTCGATGTCTTCGGAGCCGTAGTCTAGCATGTCAATTAGATCATCGACAGTGGCTACAAAGTGGGTGGTGGGTGGGCTCTGAATTTCTTCGTCGTCCATATCCCAACCGTCCCGGCCATAGTCCGGCCAGGACTCTCCCGATAGCAAGAGATGCTTTAGTGAATTTAGGATGTCGCCAAAGGGCGAGTGTTGGAAGATGTCCACGGCGGTGAATTCCATGACCGGCGCCCAATCCGAATCGATTGGTAGGGGCGTGGGAGGTTCGGAGTCCGGCAAGGAGTCCGGCACCTCGGAATCACGAGTTTTGCGGGGGACAAGATCAGTGTTCGGCTCCATCGCCGTGGAAGTTGAAGCCCCCGAGGCGGTGTCCATCCACCGATCCTCTATCTGGGCAATCGGCTCAGGACTAATGGCCGGAGCGGACTCGTGTGCGGACACCAAGGCACTGTTCGGCGGCAGAGCTAGATCATGCCCATCGCAACAGTGCGGCGCGCTTGGCTGTGTCTCGGGTCCGTCGAAGATCAAGTCTCCGCGGACATCGACCGTGAAGTTTAGGCTTCCGAATCTGACCTGACGGCCAGGGGCGTAGCTTTCGATCTGCTCCAGATGGCCAAGCGAATTAGCCCGCAGTGCGAAGCCGCCGAATACGAAGATCTGTCCGGGGAGAAAAGTCTCACCCTGGACAGCGTCGTTGGTTGTAGATGCCATCAAGCCTATCGGTGACGACACAGAGGAACTCTCAATGAAAGCACCAATGTCGGTGTCAAAACCGACGGATCTCGGGTAGGGGGTCCCGAACTGTGCGTCTAGGCGGATGGTAGCAGGAGACGAGGGACACGATGTTTTACCCAGGTTCGGGCCCTCTTGATGGAGGTAAAACCCTACGTCCTGCTTGATTAATATTGATGATATGGGTAGTACAAGAGTGGATCTACCACGAGATCAAGGAGGCTAAACCCTAAAGCTAGCCTATGGTATGATTGTTGTAATGTATGTTGTCCTACGGACTAAAGCCCTCCGGTTTATATAGACACCGGAGGAGGCTAGGGTTACACAGAGTCGGTTACAATGGTAGGAGATCTTCATATCCGTATCGCCAAGCTTGCCTTCCACGCCAAGGAAAGTCCCATCCGGACACGGGACAGAGTCTTCAATCTTGTATCTTCGTAGTCTTAGAGTCCAGCGGACGATGATAGTCCGGCTGTCCGGACACCCCCTAGTCCAGGACTCCCTCAATGGGCTTCCTCAGATTGCCCTAGGTCTTCGTGAGTAAGCGAGTTGGATGCACACCCCCTTAGTTTCTTTTTGAGCTTTCATAAACTTATAGCTCTAGTGCATCCGTTGCATGGCAATCCCTACTCACTCACATTGATATCTATTGATGGGAATCTACATAGCCCGTTGATTCACCTAGTTGATGTGAGACTATCTCCTTCTTTTTGTCTTATCCACAACCACCATATTCCATTCCACCTATAGTGCTATATCCATGGCTCACGTTCATGTATTGCATGGAAGTTGAAAAAGTTTGAGAACATTAAAAGTATGAAACAATTGCTTGGCTTGTCATCAGGGTTGTGCATGATTTAATACTTTGTGTGATGAAGATGGAGCATAGCCAGACTATATGATTTTGTAGGGATAACTTCCTTTGGCCATGTTATTTTGAGAAGACATGATTGCTTTATTAGTATGCTTCAAGTATTATTCCTTTTATGTCAATATTAAACTATTGTTTTGAATCTGATGGATCTGAACATTCATGCCACAATGAAGAAAATTACATGGATAAATATGTTAGGTAGCATTCCACATCAAAATTCTATTTTTATCATTTACCTACTCGAGGAGTAGCAGGAATTAAGCTTGGGGATGCTTGATATGTCTCCAACATATCTATAATTTTTTATTGTTACATATGCTATTATATTATCTGTTTTGGATGTTTTATATGCATTATTATGCTATTTTATATTATTTTTGGGACTAACCTGTTAACCTAGAGCCCAGTGCCAATTTCTGTTTTTCCTTGTTTTTGAGTTTCGTAGAAAAGGAATATCAAACGGAGTCCAAACAGAATAAAACTTTACGATGATTTTTCTTGGACCAGAAGACACCCAGAGGACTTGGAGTCCAAGCCAAAAGAGCCACGAGGCGGCGGCAAGGGTGGAGGGCGCGCCCTAGGGGGAGCCCCTACCTTGTGCCCCCCTCGGGAGTCCCCTGACCTACCTCTTCGTCCTATATATTCACATAAATTCCAAAACCCTCAGAGCGAGCCACCAAAATACTTTTCCGCCGCCGCAACCTTCTATTCCCATGAGATCCCATCTTTGAGCCTTTTCCAGCATCCTGTCAGAGGGGGGTTCGATCACGGAGGGCATCTACATCAACCCTATTGCCCTTCTGATGAAGCGTGAGTAGTTTACCACAGACCTATGGTTCAATAGCTAGTAGCTAGATGGATTTTTCTCTCTCTTTGATTCTCAATACCATGTTCTCCTTGATGTTCTTGGAGATCTATCCAATGTAATCTTCTTTTGCGGTGGGTTTGTTGAGATCCGATGAATTGTGGATTTATGATTAGCTTATCTATGAATATTATTTGAATCTTCTCTGAATTCTTATATGCATGATTTGAAATCTTTGTATTTATTTTCGAATTATCGGATGGTTTGGCCAACTAGATTGGTTTTTCTTGCGTGATTTCACCTAGTGACGAAGTAGGGGTAGCGAGACACATATTTAATTGTCGCCATCGAGGATAAAAAGATGGGGTTTTCATCATATTGCCTGAGTTTATTCCTCTACATCATGTCATCTTACATAAGGCGTTACTCCGTTCTTTATGAACTTAATACTCTAGATGCATGCTGGATAGCGGTCGATGTGTGGAGTAATAGTAGTAGATGCAGGCAGAAGTCGGTCTACTTGACACGGACGTGATGCCTATATTCATAGTCATTGCCTTGGATATCATCATAACTTTGCGCTTTTCTATCAATTGCTCGACAGTAATTTGTTCACCCACCATATTATTTGCCTTCAAGAGAGAAGCCTCTAGAGAAACCTATGACCCCCGGGTCTATTTTCCATCATATTTGTTTCTAATCTGGTATTTTGCGACCTTTTATTTTCAGATCTATAAACCAAAAAACCCAAAAATATTTTATCTTTTATTTAGTTTTATCGATCTCGATCAGATCTCACCTTTGCAAGTGACCGTGAAGGACAACCCCTTTATCGCATTGGGTGCAAGTGTTTGGTTGTTTGTGTAGGTGCATCTATTGGGACTTGCGTGTTTCTTCTACTGGATTGATACCTTGGTTCTTAACTGAGGGAAATACTTATCTCTACTGTGCTGCATCACCCTTTCCACTTCAAGGGAAAAACCAACACAAGCTCAAGAAGTAGCACCCTTCACTTAATTTCAAGATAAAAGTGTTCTCCCTGAGTATGCACCGTTGCTACAGTTCATCGTTTTGAGACACCACGTGATGATCGGGTGTGATAGACTCTACGTTCACATACAACGGATCTAAGAAAGTTTTGCACATGCAGAATACTTCGGTGAAACTTGACGAGCCTAGCATGTACAAACATGGTCTTGGAACACTAGAGACCGAAAGGTCAAACATGAATCATATAGTAGATATGTTCACCATTGATGACCACCCCATCTCACGTGATTATCGGACATGGGTTAGTTGATTTGGATTATCACTTAGATAACTTGAGGGATGTTTATTTAAGTGGGAGTTCATTAGTAATTTGATTAATTGAACTTTATTTATCATGAACTTAGTCTTAATAGTTTTGCATATCTATGTTGTAGATCAATAGCTCGAGATATAGCTCCCTTATTATTTTGATATCTTCCTTGAGAAAACTAAGTTGAAAGTTGATAGTAGCAATGATGCGGACTGGGTCCGTGATCTGAGGATTATCCTCATTGCTGCATAGAAGAATTATGTCCTTGATGCACCACTAGGTGACAGACCTATTGCAGGAGCGGATGCAGACGTTATGAACGTTTTGGCGAGCTCAATATGATAACTACTTAATAGTTTAGTGCGCCATGCTTTACGTCTTAGAATCGGGACTTCAAAAACATTTTGAATGCCATGGAGCATATGAGATGTTCCAAGAGTTGAAATTGGCATTTCAGTCTCATGCCCGTATCGAGAGGTATGAGACCTCTGGCAAGTACTTTGCCTACAAGATGGAGGAGAATAGCTCAGCCAGTGAGCATGTACTCAAAATGTCTGGGTACTACAATCGCTTGAATCAAGTGGGAGTTCATCTTCCAGATAAGATAGTGATTGACAGAGTTCTCTAGTCACTATCACCAAGCTACTAAAACTTCTTGATGAATTATAATATGCAAGGGATGACAAAAACGGTTCCCAAGCTGTTCGCGATGCTGAAATCGGCGAAGGTAGAAATAAAGAAAGAGCATCAAGTGTTGATGGTTAACAAGATCACTAGTTTCAAGAAAAAGGGCAAGGGAAAGAAATGTAACTTCAAGAAGAATGGCAAGCAAGTTGCCACTCCAGTGAAGAAGCCCAAAGCTGGACCCAAACCTGAAACTGAGTGCTTCTACTGTGAAGGAAATGGTCACTAGAAGTGGAACTGCCCCGAATACTTGGCAGATAAGAAGGATGGCAAAGTGAACAAAGGTATATTTGATATACATGTTATTGATGTGTATTTTACTAGTGTTTGTAGTAACCCCTAGGTATTTGATACCGATTCAGTTTCTAAGATTAGTAACTCAAAACAGGAGTTGTAGAGACTAGTTAAAAGCGAGGTGACGATGTGTGTTGGAAATTATTCCAAGGTTGATATGATCACCTTTGCACACTCCCTCTACCTTAGGGATTAGTGTTGAACCTAAATAAATGTTATTTGGTGTTTGCGTTGAGCATGAATATGATTAGATCATGTTTATTACAATAAGTTAATTCATTTAAGTTAGAGAATAATTGTTGTTCTATTTACATGAATAAAACCTTCTATGGTCATACACCCAATGTGAATGGTTTATTGAATCTCGATTGTAGTGATATACATATTCATAATATTGATGCCAAAAGATGCAAAGTTGGTAATGATAGTGCAACATACTTGTGGCACTGCCGTTTAGGTCATATTGGTGTGAAGCGCATGAAGAAACTCCATGCGGATGGACTTTTGGAATCACTTTATTATGAATCATTTGATACTTGCGAACCATGCCTCATGGGCAAGATGACTAAAATTCCGTTCTCTGGAACAATGGAGCGAGCTAATGACTTATCGGAAATAATACATACTAATGTATGCGGTGTGATGAGTGTTGAAGCACGCGACGGGTATCGTTATTTTCCGACCTTCATAGATGATTTGAGTAGGTATGGGTATATCTACTTGGTGAAACACAAGTCTGGAACATTTGAAAAGTTCAAAGAGTTTTAGAGTGAAGTGGAGAATCATCACAACAAGAAAATAAAGTTTCTACGATCTGATCACGGAGGTGAATATTTGAGTTACAAGTTTGGCCTTCATTTAAAACAATGTGGAATTGTTTCACAAACTCACACCACCTGGAACACCACAGTGTAATGGTGTGTCCGAATGTCGTAACCGTACTTTATTAGATATGGTGCGTTCTATGATGTCCCCTACCTATTTGCCTTTATCATTTTAGGGTTGTGCATTAGAGACAGCCACATTCACGTTAAATAGGGCACCGTCTAAAATCCGTTGAGATGACACCATATGAACTGTGGTTTTGCAAGAAACCTAACGTGTCATTTCTTAAAAGTTTGGGATGCGACGCTTATGTCAAAAGGCTTCAGTCTGATAAGCTCAAACCCAAATCGGAGAAGTGCATCTTCATAGGATACCTGAAATAAACTATTGGGTATACCTTCTACCACAGATCCGAAGGCAAAATCTTTGTTGCCAAGAATGGGTCCTTTCTAGAGAAGGAGTTTCTCTCGAAAGAATTGAGTGGGAGGAAAGTAGAACTTGATGAGGTAATTGTACCTTCTCTCGAATTGGAAATTAGTACATCACAGAAAACTGTTCCCATGATGCCTACACAAACTAGAGATGAAGCTAATGATGATGATCATGAAACTTTAGATCAAGTTACCACAGAACTTCGTAGGTCGACCAGAACACGTTCCGCGCCAGAGTGGTACGGTAATCCTGTCCTAGAAGTCGTGTTATTAGACCATGGCAAACCTATGAACAATGAAGAAGATATGACGAGCCCAGATTCTTACAGATGGCTTGAGGCCATGAAATCTGAGATAGGATCCATGTATCAGAACAAAGTGTGGACTTTGGTGAATTTAACCGATGATCGGCAAGCCATAAAGAATAAATGGATATTTAAGAGGAAGACGGACGCTGATGGTAATATCACTGTCTACAAAGCTCGACTTGTTGCAAAAGGTTTTCGACAAGTTCAAGGGGTTGACTACGATGAGACTTTCTGACCCGTAGCGATGCTTAAGTCTGTTCAAATCATGTTAGCTATTGCCGCATTTTATGATTATGAAATCTGGCAAATGGATGTCAAAAACTTGCATTCCTTAATGGGTTTTGAAAGCACAAGTGCTCCCTGGGTGATTTTGGTAATTAATGACAACATATCTCTTGTTGGACTAATACTTCTACTAGTATATTTCAGATGAGTTCAACATTGGAGTGGCATGAACATGGACAAGAGGATGTGGAACCCCTTCAAGATGCTAAGGACAAACATTGGCAAAAGCTCAAGACTCTACAGTTTTCATTTTAGTGATCCAAGATCACATTGACTCCATAGGAAAGCCAATACTATTAAAAGGGGATGAGGTGTTTCTTAATGGCTTGCTTGCTCAAAGTGCTTAGTAATATGCTCCAAAACCCTCAGCCATTTTCTCACATCCACATACGTCCTAAACCTAAAAGTAAAATTCGGCCCCACCAATTTGATTTATCCAGCGCCACCGAGTTCGTTTGAATACAACCACTGCCAAACCCTAATCAGTTTGGTCTCACCGATGGGATCTCGGTCTCACCAAGATGGGCTTGCAAATTCACTGTTGTCTGTTGCAACAATTTCGGTCCCACCGAGTTTGTGCTATCGGCCCCATCGAGTTTGCTTGAAAAATCCTCTGTTTGCTCATTACCAAAATCGGTCTCCGAGTTTGAGTAATTGGTTAAACCGAGTTGAGGTTTTACCCTAACCCCTGCACATTGGTCCCACCGAGTTGACCTTGTCGGTCCCACCGAAAACTCTAACGTTCATATTTTGACCTGAATCGGTCTGACCGAGTTTTTACCATTCAGCCTCACCGAATTTGGGAATCTGTGTGTAATGGCTAGATTTTGTGTGGAGGCTATATATACCCCTCCAGCCATTCTTCATTCGTGGAGAGAGCCATCAGAACATGCCTATATTTCCACTACTCATTTTCTGAGAGACAACCACCTACTCAGGTGTTGAGACCAAAACATTCCATTCCAACCACAAGAATCTTGATCTCTAGCCTTCCCTAAGTTGATTTCCACTCAAATCATCTTTCCACCATAGCCAAATCTGTGAGAGAGAGTTGAGTGTTGGGGAGACTATCATTTGAAGCACAAGAGCAAGGAGTTCATCATCAACACACCATCTATTACCTTTTGGATAGTGGTGTCTCCTAGATTGGTTAGGTGTCACTTGGGAGCCTCCGTCAAGATTGTGGAGTTGAACCAAGGAGTTTGTAAGGGCAAGGAGATCACCAAAGCTGTCAGGACCCCGACTCAATGCCACATCGATCTAGCATGTAACACATCATATCACTTTGTGGCCTCATGCACGGTATTCCCATGGGTGTCGCCTTACCTTTGCCCGGGACCGTTTGCGCCTGTTGGCACACGTATATGATAGTGTCGCTAGCATCCATATGATAAGGAGCCCGGGATGACATGGCTAGTCATAAACCCAAAGTGGCACAAACTTACAGGGACAGGCATCCATGACCCAGCATCGAACGTGTCGTTCATCAGCGAGTGAATCTAGGCTGTCGCACTGGGCTAGCAGGACTTCGGTGAACCGGGCTTTAGTGGGCTAACAGGACTCCGGTATTCATCGCGTGACATTTCCTTGAAGGGACAGACACAGGAACGAAGAAGGACACATGCCGGCCATCCTAAGTGTTCCGGAGCAGTAGCAAGCTACCATGGCTCAGTGGAAGCACTTGGAGACATTTCCCGGTAAGAGAGGCTACTAAGGATAAACAACTAGATAGTCAGATCCCACACATACCAAGCATTTCAATAACATACACACAATATGCTCGATATATGCAAATACAACATGGCATCACAATATGACTCTACAACTCAAATATTTTATTCAATAGGCTCCGAGGAGCAAGATATTACAAACATGGGTTTCATGACCCAACATTCAGAGCATACAAGTCAAAGCACACGCGGAAGCTTAACATGTCTGAGTACAGACAACTATAAATGAAAAAGGCTGAGAAGCCTGACTAATTACCAGATCCTGCCGAGGGCACAAGATCGTAGCTGAGGTAACAAGCTAAACGTCGAAGTCCACACGAAACTACTAGTGAGACTGAAGTCTCTCTGCAAAAACATAAAATAGGCAAACGTGAGTACAAATGTACCCAGCAAGACTTACATCAGAACTAACTACATATGCATCACTATCAACAAAGGGGGTGGTGGGGTTTAACTGCAGCAAGCCAGCTTTGACTCAGTGGCTATCCTGAACTACGACTGCGAGTAACTCTTTTGAGGTGGCGCACACGAGTCCACATATTCACCATATCGATACACCACTATGGATCCGCTCCCGTCTCCCTACGAGAATGCCATCCATAGCACTCACGCTTATCTTGCGTATTTTAGAGTATCCACTTTCACTTGTCTATGAACTGTACAGGCAACCCAGAAGTCCTTTTCCACGGACACGGCTATTCGAATAGATCATATTAACCCTGCAGGGGTGTACTTCTTCACACATGCTCTCGCCACTTACCGCCATGTACACCTCGTGTATCTCGGCAACCTTCAAGCGGAAGCCTGGCGAGGGAGTCGGCCACGACCTGACTAACCACACAAGTCTCTCGTCCAGGTTTATCGCCTATTCGCCGCAAGGAGATCCGGCCGGGGTGTCGCTCACGGCCCCAAACGATGTGAGCAGGGTTCCCAAGCCCACCATCCGGGTGCCACTTGGTACACCGTGCCACTATGCCTAGTCTGTCCCAAGCCCACTTGTACCGGGTGCCACTTGGTAGACTACTAACACTACCTACAAACACCAGAAACTAGTTGCAACTCCTGGACAGAGATCAGGTTGATTAATAAGTCGAGAGGGGCCGAGTTACCGGAACCCAATGTGTGGTAGTAGCTGTTCATGGATCACAAACACAGAACTCAGTTCCTGAGGACGGCTTCAATGAGACAACCCACCATGTACTCCTACATGGCCTCTCACCGCTACCTTTACCAAATCGTGTTCACACACTTAGCTCACACACAGTAGGACATGTTCACACACCTCTGATTCATCCCCGATGAATCAGACCTGACTCAACTCTAAGCAGTAGCAGGCTTGACAAACAAGCATGAATGAGTAGGCACAACAGGGCTCAAACAACTCCTACTCATGCTAGTGGGTTTCATCTATTTACTGTGGCAATGACAGGTCATGCAAAGAATAAAGGGGTTCAACTACCACAGCATGTAACACATGAGTCGTTGTTGTCCTAATGAAATAAAAGAGAGCAGGAGCGAGAGAGTAGGATTGTATCAGAATGAGCAAGGGGGTTTTGCTTGCCTGGCACTTCTGAAGATAGTATAGCTCTTCAGCGGTGTCATCGAACTCATCGTCGGAACCACGTCTATCGAGAGGGGACAAACACTGGCAAACAAGGAAGAACACAATCAATGCAATGCACAATATGATGCATGATCATGACATGTCAATATGCTGTGTGTTGGGCTAATGCAACTAAAACCAGGGTGGTTTGAGCTTATTTGAATCCAAGATTCAAATACAAGCCTAAACTATGAACTCATATAAGTGCACTATCATGTTTCATCTAAACAGCAAGGTTACGTTGCTCTAACATGCTTGAAAATTGTACAAATGGATAGATTGGATTTTTCTGATCATTTTTCATATATAAATTATTTTATTTGGAGTTACGGTTGAATTTCTATGATTTTTAGAAGTTTGTGATATTTTCTGGAATTTCCTGTAAAAAATAAATCCAGAAAATACTTATTGCGTCAGCATTGCGTCATGCTGACCTCAGCAGGTCAACAGACCCGGTCCAGGTCAAACCTGACGCGTGGGTCCTGCATGTCAGTGACTAACTAAACTAACCTGGTTTAATTAGCACTAACCTAGGTTAAGCTAATTTAGTTTAAACCTAAACTAGATTAGTTAGTCGGGCGGGGCCCGCATGTCATGGACCTAGGGGAGGTCAACCCCCTGGTCAACTGAGGCTAACTCGCCGGCGGCTCGACACCGGCGACGATAGGTGCGGCGGAGGGGCTCGGGTTCGCTCTCCCGGCGCCCAAATGAGCGGCGGAGAGCACCCACGGGGAGCCGAAGCTCGCCCGCATCTAGCGTAGCAAGCAGCAGCGGCTAGGGAGGCCGGAGCTCGTCGAAAGCGAGCTCGGGGCGGCGGCCGGCGATTGAGCGCAAGTGGCGCGGCGGCTACGGTGCACAGAGAAGAGAACAAAGAGGGGGAGGACGGGCAGCAGCTCACGGCGTTCTTCTTGGAGTGGACGACAAGCTCAGGGAGGGCCTGAGGCACTCGGGGCGTCGAGGGGGATCTCCGGCGACGGCGGTCGGGGACGAGCTCGGTGAGGGCAGAGGGGCGCGCCCGGCGTCGAGTGGCGGAGCGAGGAGGTCGAGGACGTCGAGGCGGAGCTCATGGACTTGTCAGAGGGGTGAGGGAATGGCTCAGGGTGCGGTAGCGGCGGCGGAAGCGACGGTGGTGCTCGGGCGCGAGAGGGAGGGAGAGCAGAGAAGGGGAGAAGCACGGGAGAGAGTGAGAGCGGTCCAGGGGGGTGCGTGGCATCCTCAGCGCGACGGGGAGACAGGCAGAGAGGCTGGAGGTTGCCTGGGCGTGTGCCCGCGCGCTCCGGCCACACGCCTGCATCCTACTATCCGAGGAGGAAGACGACAGGGATGGCTGCGGTGGTGGGCTGGGCTGCTACAGTAGAAGGCCAGGTAAGTGGGCTGCCAGGTGAGCGCCAGGTAAGTTCTCTCTCTCTGGTTCTCTATTTTAATTTCTATTTTCTATTATTCTGTAATCTTTAGGGCTTTTCTAAAAATACCTAAACCCTATAAAAAATCACTAAACTGCACATGCTCACTGTATAGAATATATCCAACATGGAACATTTCAGTTTAGGAGTATTTCGACATTTAAAATATTTTATAGAATTTAAATGTCCAAATTCAAATACTTATGATTTAATTCAGTGACCTTAGGATGACCTAGAAAATTGTGCACCATTTTTGTCAGAGGTTTAAGACCAAGGCAAAGATGATGAACATTTTAGAAGGGCATTTCAGGTTCATTGAAAATGATTTTATGTTGAACCTATTTGATTTGATCTGGTGCTAGGGTTTGATCAGTCCCCATTTCAAGTTCAAAAAAAATTTAAACATGATGCAGCAACCAAGCTAGTCCAAGTGCATAGCAAGGCTAGGGACGTGACAACTTCGTGAAGATCTACCCAAGTGAGGCAAGTCCTTCGTGGGCGATGGCCATGGTGGGATATACAAGGTTGCTTCTTCGTGGACCCTTCGTGGGTGGAGCCCTCCATGGACTCGCGCAACCGTTACCCTTCATGGGTTGAAGTCTCCACCAACATGGATGTACGATAGCACCACCTATCGGAATCATGCCAAAAATCTCCATGTCTCCAATTGCGTTTGCACACTCCAATCCCATACCTTTACTTTCTTAGAAGTTGCATGCTTTACTTTCCGCTACTCATATACTCTTTGCATGCTTGCTTGATTTGTATTGTGAATGCTTGAAATTGTGTTAATCTACCACCTCAACTTGAAAAACTTAAAAACTGCCACCTTTATTTGTTGAGGGTCTAATCACCCCCCCCCCCTCTAGACACCTCTTCTCGATCCTTGCAATTGGTATCAGAGCTTTGGTCTCCATTGCTTTGGTTTAATCGCCATTGGAGGAAGATGGATGAGTCTATGTTGGGGAGTCTTAGACGTAGAGTGCCTATGCTTGATGGAGAGTTCTTTAGTGAGTGGGAAAATGAGATGCTTGAAACTTTTCATGAATATCACTTGAACAAGTACATTACTACTCCTTGTGAACCCGTTGTTGATCCCTTGCATCCTACCCATGATGACTCTCTTGACATGATTCACAATCTTAGAACTATCAATCTTATCACTAGAGGTTTGCCTAGAAATTTGATTGGTCACTTGCCAACTCTTGATTGTGCTTATACTATATGGAGATTTCTTGAGGAACGATTTCCATACCATTCCTTGAAAATCTTAGATGAGATTCTTCATAAGTCTATTGCTTTGAATAAGATGAATCCCAATGATCCTAAGTTTGGAGATTGTTTATTTGAGCTTCGTCACCTTATGCGTGCCAAAGGAGATGTTGGAATTATTAGCAATATCATTTTCGAAGCTATTAGAATTCATAGAGATGAACATTGTCAAAATCATATATCTAATGAATCACCCTCTCTAGGAAATGATAAATTGCAAGACGATGTTGAACATGGATACTATGATGAAGATGATGATAGTGATCTTGATCTTGAAGAGTCTATGAGACAATTTGGTCTTATCGCTAACCTTCGCGGCTACATGGTTGGCGGAAAGGAATGCGTCTGAGGGAGTCCTGGGCTAGGGGGTGTCCGGACAGCCGGACTATCATTATCCGCCGGACTCCAAGACTACGAAGATACAAGATTGAAGACTCCGGCTCGTGTCCGGATGGTACTTTCCTGGGCGTGGAAGGCAAGCTTGGCGATACGGATGTGTAGATCTCCTACCATTGTAACCGACTCTGTGTAACCCTAGCCCTCTCCGGTGTCTATATAAACCGGAGGGCTTTAGTCCGTAGGACAACATACATTACAACAATCATACCATAGGCTAGCTTCTAGGGTTTAGCCTCCTTGATCTCGTGGTAGATCTACTCTTGTACTACCCATATCATCAATATTAATCAAGCAGGACGTAGGGTTTTACCTCCATCGAGAGGGCCCGAACCTGGGTAAAACATCGTGTCCCTTGTCTCCTGTTACCATCCGCCTAGACGCACAGTTCGGGACCCCCTACCCGAGATCCGCCGGTTTTGACACCGACATTGGTGCTTTCATTGAGAGTTCCTCTGTGTCGTCACCGATAGGCTTGATGGCATCTTCAACCTGCAACGCTGTCCAGGGTGAGACTTTTATCCCCGGACAGATCCTCGTATTCGGCGACTTCGCCCTGCGGGCCAATTCACTTGGCCATCTGGAGCAGATCGAAAGCTACGCCCCTGGCCGTCAGGTCAGATTGGGAAGCTTAAACTTCACGGCCGACGTCCGCGGAGACTTGATCTTCGACGGACTTGAGCCACAGCCAAGCGCGCCGCACTGTGATGATGGGCATGATTTAGCTCTGCCACCGAACAGTGCCTTGGTGGCCGCACACGGGTCCGCTCCAGCCATTGGCCCGGAGCCGATCGCCCAGATCGAGGGCCGGTGGATAGACGCCGCCCTGGGGGCTCCAACGTCCACGGCGGTGGAGCCGAACACTAATCTTGTCCCGTGCGAAACTTGTGATTCCGAGGCGCCGGACTCCTCACCGGACTCTGAACCTCCCGCGCCCCTACCAATCGATCCGGATTGGGCGCCGGTTATGGAATTCACCGCCGTGGACATCTTCCAATGCTCGCCTTTCGGCGATATCTTGAATTCACTAAAGCATCTCTCGTTATCAGGAGAGTCCTGGCCGGATTATGGCCAGGATGGTTGGGATACGGACGACGAAGAAATTCAGAGCCCACCCACCACCCACTTTGTAGCCACTGTCGACGATCTAACCGACATGCTAGACTACGACTCCGAAGACATCGACGCTATGGACGACGATACCGGAGACAAACAGGAACCAGCGCCCACAGGGCACTGGAAGGCCACCTCGTCATACGACGTATACATGGTCGATACCCCAAAAGATGGGGACGGCGAAGAAACAGCGAAGGCAGATCCCTTAAAGAAACAGCCCAAGCGCCGACGTCAGCGGCGCCGCTCTAAATCTCGCCACAGCAAGAATGGAGATTCCGGCACAGGAGATAATAATACTCCAGAGAGTGCCGAAGACAATCCCCTCCAGCAAGACTCAGCGCAGGAGGATGCAGAAGCAAGCCCTCATGAGGGGGCGGCCGACGAAGAGGTTGAGGATCATAATTATATGCCTCCCTCCGAAGACGAAGCAAGCCTCAACGATGACGAATTCGTCGTACCCGAGGATCCCGTCGAACAAGAGCGCTTCAAGCGCAGGCTTATCGCCACAGCAAACAGCCTAAAGAAAAAGCAGCAGCAGCTTCAAGCTGATCAGGACCTGCTGGCCGATCGATGGACCGAGGTCCTCGCGGCCGAAGAGTATAAACTCGAACGTCCCTCCAAAAGTTACCCAAAAAGCAAGCTGCTCCCCCGATTAGAGGAGGAAGCATACGTACCTCCATCACGAGCGCACGATATGGCTGACCGACCACCCCGTGGTCATGACAGAGAGGCATCCAGGCCCCCAGCCAAGACCATACCCCGGCATCGCTCCAAAAGTACGAAGCCAAGAGGGAACGCGCCGGACTTGCGAGACATATTGGAGGACAAAGCAAGGCAATCCAGATCCATCTATGGATCACGTGGGCGCCCTACGACCCACAACGAATACCATCGTGCCGGATACAATAACCCCGGCAGGGCCGAACACAGCAGACAGCGATCTCTCGAGCTGCGTCGCGATATTGCTCAATACAGGGGCGCCGCACACCCGTTATGCTTCACTGACGAAGTAATGGATCATCAGATCCCCGAAGGGTTTAAACCCGTAAACATCAAATCTTACGATGGCACAACAGACCCCGTGGTGTGGATCGAAGACTATCTTCTCCACATCCATATGGCCCGCGGTGACGATCTCCACGCCATAAACTACCTCCCACTCAAGCTTAAAGGACCAGCTCGGCATTGGCTTAACAGCTTGCCCGCAGAGTCAATTGGGTGTTGGGAATACCTGGAGGCCGCATTCCTTGATAACTTCCAAGGCACATATGTGCGACCACTAGACGCCGATGACCTAAGCCACATCATTCAGCAGCCAGACGAATTGGCCAGACAATTCTGGACACGGTTCTTGACAAAGAAAAATCAAATCGTCGATTGTCCGGACGCAGAGGCCCTTGCAGCCTTCAAACATAACATCCGAGACGAATGGCTAGCCCGGCACCTGGGGCAGGAAAAGCCGAAATCCATGGCAGCCCTCACATCGTTAATGACCCGCTTTTGTGCGGGAGAGGACAGCTGGCTAGCCCGCAGCAACAATCTCCGTAAAAATTCTGGCAGTCCGGATACTAAGGACAACAACAGCAGGTCACGTCGAAACAAAAACAAGCGCCGAATTAACGGCGACGATAAGGAGGATACGGCAGTCAATGCCGGATTCCGAGGCTCTAAACCCGGTCAGCGGAAGAAGCCATTTAAAAGAACCACTCCGGGTCCGTCCAATCTGGACCAAATACTCGACCGCTTATGCCAGATACATGGCACCCCTGAAAAGCCAGCTAACCACACCAATAGAGATTGCTGGGTGTTCAAGCAGGCCGACAAGTTAATTGCCGAAAACAATGACAAGGGGCTAAATAGCGACGACGAGGAAGAGACCCGCCCGCCGAACAACAGAGGACAGAAGGGTTTTCCCCCACAAGTACGGACGGTAAATATGATATACGCGACCCACATACCCAAGAGGGAGAGGAAACACGCACTAAGGGACGTCTATGCGATGGAGCCAGTCGCCCCAAAGTTCAACCCATGGTCCTCTTGTCCGATCACTTTCGATCGAAGAGACCATCCGACCAGCATACGCCATGGCGGATTCGCCGCATTGGTCTTAGACCCAATCGTCGATGGGTTCCACCTCACGAGAGTCCTGATGGACGGCGGCAGTAGCCTGAACCTGCTTTATCAGGATACAGTGCGCAAAATGGGCATAGACCCATCAAGGATTAAACCTACAAAGACAACCTTCAAAGGTGTCATACCAGGAGTGGAAGCCAACTGCACAGGCTCAGTCACACTGGAAGTGGTCTTCGGATCCCCGGATAATTTCCGGAGCGAAGAGTTAATCTTCGACATAGTCCCGTTTCGCAGCGGCTATCACGCTCTGCTCGGGCGAACCGCGTTTGCCAAATTCAACGCGGTGCCGCACTATGCATACCTAAAGCTCAAGATGCCAGGCCCTCGTGGAGTCATCACGGTCAATGGGAATACGGAACGCTCCCTCCGAACGGAGGAACATACAGCGGCTCTCGCGGCAGAAGTACAGAGCAGCCTTCTAGGGCAATTCTCGAGTCCGACCGTTAGACGGCCGGATACAGCAAAGCGCACCCGGAGCAATCCAACCAAGACCACCTGGCGCGATCAGAGCACGCGTAGCAATGCGGCCCCAACCCTCGTCTGCGTATGATCGCAAGAATAACACTCCGCGTACATCATTACGCTTTGGAGATACCATGGGCACAGGGGAGGGGGCACGATCACAACGGACCCAGAGTGCGGTTCGACCACACCGGGGGCTCACAAATGTGCCCCTCTTTTTTTTATTATTTTTCTTCCTTTTTGTACACAGGACTCTGTTAACCAGAAGCCCTGTCCGGCGGTGAACCTGCCGAACTCATGATGCAACAGTCAGGGACTAAAGAAGGCCGCGCCGAACACTCAGGTGGTCTCAATTACGAGCATTAAATTTAATTATATACACCAAATCCGCAGCTCATCCCTGGAGGGGGACATGTTTATTTAGTCCAAATCCCTTGCTTACCGCACTATTTGTATCAGTCCGCTCTTCTAGCAGACTTTTCTTTCATTAATAATGCAGCACCTTTATGATCGCCATTGCGTCGCATTTTATATATATATATATGCTCATTATATGACATCTGGCACCCGTATATTTTGGTACGGCATAATACACCGGGGGCTTATGTTCCCCACTCTATGGTGTGATAAAGTCCGAACACTTTCACAAGTGCGGCACCCCGAACTTATAGCATTATATGAATCGGCTCCGAATCATGTCTTGGGTCAATAGTTGGGTTTGCCCGGCTCCCATGTTTTGGTGCCTTACGTTCCGTTCTATCGGCTAAGGTGGCACTGGGAGAACCACTGCGATTGCGCCCCGGTTGAGCCGGGTTAACGCCTCAGTGGAGAAAGCTAAAACTGACTGGCATGATAAGGCGAGAGACTGGTCGCTGTTCGAGAGGTTTTTTCGGGTCCTTAAAGACTCACGCCGCTTCGAGCGAAGTTCCGGATAATGTCCGATGAAGGCGTGGATAGCGCCCCGGATTCGGTCTTCCGAATACCAGGGGCTTCGCCGAAATTTAAAATTATAGAATTCTATGGCTAAGTGAGAGTGTTCAAGCATTATAAGTCCGGTTGCCTTGTTCGTCGTGTTGAGCGCCTCCCTAGATGGACCCAAAAATGGGAACAAGAGTGCTCAAGTTTATCCCGAACACCCCAGCACTTGTGGCTTGGGGGCTGAAGCCAACGACTTGCCATCTCTCAGATTTTACAAACTGCCGCACAGAAGGTAATATTTTAAATTAAACAAGCGTTGCTCATGGCGCATATGAACGAAGTTTTCAGCGCACAGGATAAATAAACAGCGAGTTCACTCAAAGATTACATTTCGGGAGCACTCATCTGCAATATTGCAGGCTCCCTTCAGGACAATTTTATAATACTTCTCCGGCGTGCGATACTCCTTGCCCGGTGGCGGTGGGTCCGTGAGAAGCTTCTTCGCATCCAATTTGCCCCATTGCACCTTTATGCGGGCAAGTGCCCGACGAGCGCCTTCGATACAGGCGGAGCGCTTGACTACATCCAGCCTGGGGCATGCATCCACCAGCCGCCGCACGAGGCCGAAGTAGCTACCAGGCATGGCCTGTCCAGGCCACAGCCGTACTATGAGGCCCTTCATGGCCACCTCAGCTACCTTGTGGAGTTCGACCAGCTGCTTCAGCTGGTCGCTTGGGGGCACCGGATGGTCGGCCTCAGTATACTGAGACCAGAAGACCTTCTCCGTCGAGCTCCCCTCCTCGCCACGATAGAATGCGGCGGCATCAGACGCACTACGCGGCAGATCTGCAAACGCCCCTGGAGAGCTCCGAATGCGGGTAAATGTCAGGTAGTTCACATTAACATGCCTGCTTTGCATGAAAAACGCCTTACCCACCGCTATCTTCTTTATGTCCTCAACCTCCTGAAGGGCCTTACGGGCCTCAGCCTTGGCGGACATGGCACTTTCGAGAGCCGAGGCAAGCTCGGACTCTCGAGTCTTGGAGTCACGCTCCAAACTCTCATGTTTTTCCATGAGAACCTGGAGCTCTTGCCGAACTTCCGCCACCCGTGCCTCTTGCTTTTCTCGCTCAGCCCGTTCCGCAGCCGCACTGCGTTCGGCCACGGACACAGCATCCTTGCATCCTTCAGGGCTGCCACCTCGTTAGTGGCCCCTGCAATACACATATTATCCTTGTTAATTTTATTTGCAACCAAAATCCTTTTCTGTAAGGTACTTATTCAAAGAGGTGTTACTCACCTTCTTTTTCCTCGAGCTGCTTCTTTGCATGGCCGAGCTCTTGCTCGGACCACTCGAGATCCTTCTTCAGCAAGTCAACCTCCGCCGTTAGTGCGGCAGAGGTCAGCAGCGCAGCCTGCAAACCCATATTGACATATTTTAGGCAACCCTATATCTTGTTAAAGATCCTTAGTCCGGCTTTTCTTTCCGAACACCGAACTAAGCATCAGGGGCTACTGTCTATGCGGTATTACATTACATAATTTTAACTTCTTACCTCAAAGCCTGTTAAAAGGCTGCTGCAGGCTTCGGTCAGCCCGCTCTTAGCGAGCTGAACCTTCTCAATCACCGCACTCATGATAGTGCGGTGTTCTTCCTCGATGGAAGCGCCTTTAAGCGCCTCCAGCAGGTTATCCGGCGCCTCCGGTTGGACGGAGGCCGCCGGCGTCACGGTCCTGCCCTTCTTTCGAAGGGGCCGCTTGCCGGACTCTGGAACCACTGCGGGTTCCGATGTAGAGTCTGGCACGAAGTTCGGGAGGCTGCCTGACGGCGCCTCCGGAGCCACCTCCTGATGGGTCCCTCTTTGGGATCCCACCTCGACGTCCTCGTCGGCGCGTGGGGTGGAGGCAGTCGGGATGGAATTCACATCCGACGAGGCCAATGACCCGCTCGATGAGTCGGGGAGATCATCATTGGCCGGACTACGGGCAGAATGCGGCGTTAGAAGGATACTACGCGACATAAAAGAAATTACACATCAAGGATCCGGATACTTACGATCTTGCCGGACGCCTGGCCCTTGGAGGCCACTCATCCTCACCAACGCTGATGTTGGTGAAACTGTCCAGGGGGATAGTTCTCCCCCTCTTGGACCCTTCGGCCTCCCCGATGGGGGAAGCCTTCCTTTTCATCTCTCCCTCCTCCGGGAGAGAGTACTCCTCCTCCTCGGGGGAGGAGTCCTCGTCGTCATCAGACGCCTGATTGCGGGAACTCTTTCGAGTCCCCGCGGCCACCTTCTTGGCCTTCTTCTCCGGCACCACGTGCGGTGCCGGAACCAGCAGCCCTATTAAACGGGCGTCCACTGGGTCTTCTGGCATGGGAGCCAGGCTGATGAGCAGCTTGGCCTTCTCCATCCATTCCTATCAAAGGAAGAGGCAGAATGAAGCCTCACTAGAGTCAATCTAATTATCACAAGTGTCCCGTAATGGGGTTGATTCACTTACCTCGTCAGTTGGATACTGCGAGCTGAATCCGCGGTCTTCGGTTGCGGACGCGGGGGCTTCGGCGCCCTTGAACAGCACCCTCTAGGCGCCTTCGTATGTTGTATCGAAGAGCCCGCTTAGTGCCTGGTGCTGTTCCGGATTGAACTCCCACAAATTAAATGCCCGTTCTTGGCATGGGAGGATCCGCCGGATGAGCATGACTTGGACCACGTCGACGAGCCTGAGCCTATTGCTCGCCATCTTCATGATACATGCTCGGAGCCAGATCTAAACTCGGGGGCCGCCGCCCATGTGGATTTGCGCGGCTCGGTGATGTAAAACCACCCCGATTGCCACCCCTTGACGGAGTCCACGAAGGTCCCTTCCAGCCAAGGGAAGTTGGGCAATTTTCCCAACATGGCGCCTCCGCATTCCGCTTGCGTACCCTTCACAACCTTCGGCTTGAAGTTGAAGGTCCTGAGCCACAGGCCGAAGTGGGGCCGGATGCAGAGGAAGGCCTCGCACACGACGATAAACGCCGAGATGTTGAGGATAAAGTTCGGCGCCAGATCGTGGAAATCCAGGCCGTAGTAAAACATGAGCCCCCGGACAAATGGATGGAGCGGAAAGCCCAGTCCGCGGAGGAAGTGGGGGAGGAAGATGACCCTCTCATGAGGCCCGGGGGTAGAGATGAGCTGCCCCTCGTCGGGCAGCCGATGCGCGATATCGCCGGAAAGGTATCCGGCACTGCGCAGCTTGGTGATGTCCTCCTCCTTGACGGTGGAGGCTAACCATTTACCTCCTGCTCCGGACATATTCGGAGAAGGTCGAGGCGAGATGCGTGAGCTCGGGCGTTGGAGCTTGAGTTTGCGGGGATGGATAAGCAAAGGAGGAAGAAGGCGTATGTGAGAAGGTGAATCCTTATCCCTTATATATAGGCGGACAAAACTATACGTCCCCCACCAGCCTGGTAAAGCTCGCTTATCTCCCAAGCGCCACCATCAATGGCGCGGTTGGGTTACCCACGCACGTATTGATGAGAATCCCGGAATAAGGGGAACACGATCTCTGCTTCGACAAGACGTGCCAAGGAAACCGCTTCGCTAAACATGCTGAGGTGGTATAGTAATTCAAACAAAGGCCTGGTGGCGGTGTGAAGTCACGCCGCATAATACGTCAGCAGATTGAACTAAGTGTACATTTTATTCTCTCTACGGTGGAATGTGGAATTTATTTTGCAGAGCCGGACACTATCCTGGTGTTCATGATCTTCTCTGGATTATTCAAGAGAGGAACCCGCCTTGCAATGCCGAACATTATGCACGCCGGACTTATCGTCATTGAAGACTGGTTCAGGGGCTACTGAGGGAGTCCTGGGCTAGGGGGTGTCCGGACAGCCGGACTATCATTATCCGCCGGACTCCAAGACTACGAAGATACAAGATTGAAGACTCCGGCTCGTGTCCGGATGGTACTTTCCTTGGCGTGGAAGGCAAGCTTGGCGATACGGATGTGTAGATCTCCTACCATTGTAACCGACTCTGTGTAACCCTAGCCCTCTCCGGTGTCTATATAAACCGGAGGGCTTTAGTCCGTAGGACAACATACATTACAACAATCATACCATAGGCTAGCTTCTAGGGTTTAGCCTCCTTGATCTCGTGGTAGATCTACTCTTGTACTACCCATATCATCAATATTAATCAAGCAGGACGTAGGGTTTTACCTCCATCAAGAGGGCCTGAACCTGGGTAAAACATCGTGTCCCTTGTCTCTTGTTACCATCCGCCTAGATGCACAGTTCGGGACCCCCTACCCGAGATCCGCTGGTTTTGACACCGACAGCGTCCTTGATAGTGTGGATGTACCGATCACATGACCGGAGACAAAGACATGTTTCGTGAGATTGCTGAAAACGACGGCCCTCGAAAGTATGTCACTTTTGGTGATAACTCAAAGGGTAAGGTGGTTGGCCCTGGTAAGGTGGCCATCTCACATGATAGATCCATACAAAATGTTATGCTCGTTGAATCTCTTGGCTATACTCTACTTTCTGTATCTAGACTAGCTGACTTTGGATTCAATGTCCTATTTACTGAAGTAGATTGCCAAGTATTTCGAAGATATAATCATAAAATGGTCTTTATCGCCATACGTAGAGGTGATCTATACATTGTTGATTTCACTAAAAAGGCTCAACCTAGAACTTGCTTAATTGCTAAATCTTCTAAAGGTTGGTTGTGGCATAGACAGTTAGGTCATGTGGGCATGCGAAACCTTGACAAGCTTATTAAAGCTGATCATATCCTTGGTGTTAAAGATGTCTTATTTGACAAGGATAGACTTTGCAGCGCTTGCCAAGCAGGAAAATGGGTTGGAGGAAGCCACCCCGTGAAGAACATCATGACCACGAGGAGACCGCTCGAGCTACTTCACATGGATCTTTTTGGTCCCAACACCTGCAAGAGTCTCGGTGGTAACTCGTTTGGACTAGTCATTGTTGATGAGTTTTCAAGATTTACGTGGGTGCTCTTTCTTGATGATAAATCACAGGTCCAAAAGATCTTCAAAAACTTAAAAACCAATTTGAAGTGAAGATCAAGAAGGTTCGCAGCGACAATGGAACGGAGTTCAAGAATGCCAATGTGGACACCTTTCTTGATGAAGAAGGGATTTCACATGAGTTCTCGGCTACGTACACACCTCAACAAAATGGAGTTGTTGAGAGGAAGAACCGGACGCTCATCGAAATGGCGAGAACGATGCTTCATGAGTACAAGACGCTAAAACACTTTTGGGCGGAAGCGGTTGAGACAGCTTGTCATGCAACAAATCGTCTATATCTTCACGAGCTACTCGAAAAGATGGCATACGAGCTTCTGACCGGTAACAAACCCCAAGCTGGATACTTTTGGGTATTCTTCTCAAAGTGCTACATTCTTGATAAGCTTCATCGTTCTAAATTTGCTCCTAAATGTCATGAAGGTTTCCTACTCGGTTATGGCTCAAACTCTCACACTTACCGTGTCTACAACAATTTCACCCGAAAGGTTGAAGAGACGGTAGATGTGAAGTTTGATGAATCTCACGGCTTGCAAGTAGAGCAACTGCCAATTGATGTAGGTGACAAAGATCCTTTGGAAGCAATCCAAGACTTGTCTATTGGCAAGATTCACCCAATGGAGGTGAAGGAGAGTACCTCGTTCATCCAAATGGAAGCCTCAACTCCACGCCAAGGCGAACCACAAGTTTACTTGGAGGCATCCACGAGTGGGACACATCAAGACGATGGAAATGAGGATGTACAACATGATGAACCTCAACGACCTCGGAAAAATTGCACGTTTTCAAAACTGCATTTTAGGGCCAGGAAAATGTTCATCTTGTTCTAAATATTTTATTTAGACGGTGAAAGTTTGTTTTGGCATTTTTAGATTTTTATTTATTTTTCTAGGATTTTTTTCTGTTCGGCGGAATTATTTAAAAAAAAACTTCCGCGCCCGACTGGGCCGAAGCCCAGCCAGGCCAGGCCGGCCCAACCCCGCGCCACCGCCTCCCCGCGCGCGCCGCCGTGCGCGGCACGGACGCCGAGGAGAGTCCGAGCCGGACTCCTCCTCGGGCGCCCCCTCGCCCAAGCAGGCCACCATCGCCGCCCCCTTTATATAGCCGCCGCCCCGCCCCCTAGCCGCCACCACCGCCAGCCGCCCGCCCAGCCGCCGCCGAGCCTCGCCGCGCCGCTAACGCCACCGCCAGGAGCCACCGCCACCGCCGTCTTCCGCCGCCGCCGCCGCAGCCTGCCACCCGCGTCGTCCCGCCGGAGCCGAGCCAGAGGTAACCGCCGCCGCCGCCGCCGTGGTCCAGTCTTTTTTAAAAAAACGATCCGGTATTTCTTTAGAAACCCTACATATTAAGGGGATTTGTGGATAAGTATAAACTGCCAACCCAAGCCCTTAGGTCACCCATGTTAGTAACCTCGCCTGGAGCAGAATGTATGGCTAGTCTATGGTGTGATCGGTTACCATTAAGTATTGGTAACTACGTGTTTCCCTCGGACCTAATAGTATTGGAATCGCAAGGATTGGATGTGATATTAGGAATGGATTGGTTATATTAGGTATGGAGGGAACATTGAATGCGCCAGTAAGACAATTTTGCTCACAACGCCAGAAGGAAGAAGGATCAAGTATGTATCATGGCATGAGCCGAAGAGGACTCAAGTAAATTCCTTATCAGGAGTTGTGCAGGAGGAAGTACCAGTGGTGAAGGATTTCCTTGATGTATTTCCCGAGGAGTTGCTAGGCATGCCACCGGATAGAGACATTGAGTTTTTGATTGAGCTTTTGCCAGGCACAGGGCCAATATCTAAGAGACCATACAGGATGCCTGCAAAAGATTTGGAGGAGATTAAGAAGCAGATTAAGGAGTTACTGGATAAGGGCAATATTCGCCCAAGTTCTTCGCCTTGGGGATCGCCAGTACTTCTAGTGGAGAAGAAGGACAGATCATTGAGGATGGTTGTTGATTATCGAGGATTGAATGCAGTAACAATCAAGAATAAGTACCCACTGCTGATGATCAATGATTTGTTTGACCGATTGCAAGGAGCTAAGGTATTTTCCAAGATCGATTTGCGATCAGGATACCATCAGTTGAAGATTCGAGAGCAGGAAATACCTAAGACGGCTTTTACCACCAGGTATGGGCTGTATGAGTATACCGTTATGTCATTTGGTCTGACTAACGCACCTTCCTATTTCATGAACATGATGAACAAGGTATTTATGGAGTTTCTGGATAAGTTCGTCGTGGTGTTCATTGATGATATTTTGGTCTACTCAAAGAACGAAGAGGAGCATAAGGAGCATTTGCGTTTGGTACTTGAGAAGCTCAGAGAGCATCAGTTATATGCCAAGTTCAGCAAATGTGAGTTTTGGTTGAAGGAAGTTGGTTTCCTCGGACATGTGATATCCGGAGAAGGAATAGAAGTTGATCCCACCAAAGTTGTCACTTTAACCAATTGGGTAGCGCCAATGACCGTTGGAGAGATCCGGAGTTTTCTTGGACTGGCAGGATACTACCGGAGATTCATTGAGAATTTCTCGAAGATTGCGAATCCTATGACGGAGTTCTTGAAGAAGGATACCAAGTTCAAATGGACTGAGGAATGTGAGGCCAGTTTCCAGGAGTTGAAGAAAAGTTTGGTTACCTCGCCAGTGTTGATTCTGCCAGATCAGAGCAAGGATTACGAGGTGTTTTGTGATGCTTCACGTCGAGGACTTGGAGCAGTGCTTATGCAGGAGGGAAGAGTTGTTTCGTATGCTTCACAACAACAGAAACCACATGAGTTGATTTATGCCACCCATGATTTGGAGTTAGCAGCCGTAGTGCATGCGTTGAAGACTTGGAGACATTTTCTCATCGGAAACCATTGTGAAGTGTACACGGATCACAAGAGTATGAAGTATACTTTCACATAGAAGGAGCTGAATCTCAGGCAAAGGAGATGGTTGGAGCTCATCAAGGATTATGATATGAGATTGCATTATCATCCCGGAAAGGCTAACGCAGTAGCCGATGCGTTGAGCCGCAAGAGCCATGTCAACACACTAATGACCGGGGATTTACCGAACGAGTTAGCCGAGGACCTTCGTGAGCTATGTTTGGAGATAGTTCCAAGAGGCTATATAGCAGCATTGGAGATTCAGTCTACCTTGATGGTTAAGATTAGGGAAGCTCAGAAGACTGACAAGGAGATTGCCTCTATAAAGGAGAAGATGAGCAAAGGAAAAGCTAAAGGATTTCGTGAGGATGAGCACGATACCCTATGGTTTGAAGACCGTGTGTATGTGCCTAATGACCCGGAGATCAGGAAGTTAATTCTGTAAGAGGCCCATGATTCACCATATTCGATTCACCCAGGAAATACCAAGATGTATTTGTATTTGAAGGATACTTTCTCGTGGACCGGAATGAAGAAGGATATTGCAGAGTATGTAGCAGTTTGTGATGTATGTCAGAGAGTAAAGGCAGAGCATCAGAAGCCAGCAGGATTGTTCAGCCATTGCCAATACCCGAATGGAAGTGGGATAAGTTAGGCATGGATTTTTTTCACGGGAATGCCCAGGACTCGTTCGGGCTACGACTCGATTTGGGTTGTAGTTGATCGTTTGACGAAGGTAGCTCATTTCATCCCAGTGAAGACCACTTACACCAGTGCTAAGTTGGCAAAGATATACATGACCAGGATCGTATGTCTGCATGGAGTTCCAAGGAGCATTTTATCAGATAGAGGAACCCAGTTTACCTCAAAGTTCTAGAATCAGTTGCATGAAACTTTGGGTACCAGGCTAGAGTTCAGTACAACTTTTCACCTGCAGACAGATGGACAGACCGAGAGAGTCAATAAGATTTTGGAGGATATGCTGAGAGCATGTGCGTTAGATTATGGATCTAGTTGGGACGACAATTTTCCATATGCAGAGTTCTCTTACAACAACAGTTATCAATCCAGTTTGAAGATGGCCCCTTTTGAAGCCTTGTATGGAAGAAGGTGCAGGACCCCGTTATCGTGGGATGAAGTTGGAGACCGCCAGTTTTTGGACTGGATTTGATTAAGGAGTCCGAACAGAAGGTGAAGTTGATACGTGATAGGCTCAAGGTAGCCCAGTCCAGGCAGAAGAGCTACGCAGATTCTAAACGCAAGGAGACAGTTTACGAAGTCAGAGACAGAGTTTATCTTCGTGTATCTCCACTTCGAGGAGTTAAGCGCTTTGGAGTTAAGGGAAAGTTAGCACCACGTTTTGTAGGACCATACAAAGTTTTGGAGCGTATGGGAGAAGTAGCCTACAAGTTGGAATTGCCCGAAGGATTGTCAGGAGTTCATGATGTGTTCCACGTTTCCCAGTTGAAGAAGTGCCACGCGGAGATGGCTGATATACCGCTGAGAGATACAGTGCCGCTGGAAGCGATTCAGTTGGACAGTGATTTGACCTATGAAGAGAAACCAGTTAAGATTCTTGAGTATGCCAGCCGAGTCACCCGCAGCAAGGTTATCAAGTTTTGCAAAGTTCAGTGGAGCCACCACACCGAGGATGAAGCCACCTGGGAGCGAGAGGAAGATCTGCTGAAGGACCACCCTCACCTATTTTCTAGCCAACCTGAATCTCAAGGGCGAGATTCATCTTAAGGGGGGGTAGGTTTGTAACATCCCAAATTTTCAATTTGGAATGTTATACACTAGATCATCATTGCATATCATATTTTATTGCTTTTGGGTTGATCCTAGAAAATCTACGCAACTCAAGGACCCTCGAAGAGAGTTGGGGATTTCGTTATTTTCATATTTGAGTTTTCTCAAATTTAGAAAATAGGATCATTTGGTTTTATTTATTTTATCTTCAATTATTTCAACTATAAAAAAATATGAGAGAGGGAATAAAATGAGTTTCCCAAAATAAAGAAATATTGAGGATTTAATAAAAAAGTCAAATAAGTTTTTCGTTTGGAGTTTTTCCTATTTTATTTGAATTTAGGAAAAATTGCACGTTTTCAAAACTGCATTTTAGGGCCAAGAAAATATCATCTTGTTCTAAATATTTTATTTAGACAGTGAAAATTTGTTTTGGCATTTTTAAATTTTTATTTATTTTTGTAGGATTTTTTTTTCTGTTCGGCGGAATTATTTAAAAAAAAAACTTCCGCGCCCGACTGGGCCAAAGCCCAGCCAAGCCAGGCCGGCCCAACCCCGCGCCGCCGCCACCCCTCGCGCGCGCCGCCGTGCGTGGCACGGATTCAGAGGAGAGTCCGAGCCGGACTCCTCCCCGGGCGCCCCCTCGCCCAAGCAGGCCACCACCGCCGCCCCCTTTATATAGCCGCCGCCCCGCCCCCCTAGCCGCCGCCGAGCCTCGCCGCGCCGCCTGCCGCCGCTAGCGCCGCCGCCAGGAGCCGCCGCCGCAGCCCGCCACCCGCGCCATCCCGCCGCCCCGCCGGAGGTAACCGCCGCCTCCCTATGGTCCGTTCTTTTAAAAAAACGATCCGGTTTTTCTTTAGAAACCCTAGATTCGTTTTTTAAATAGATCAGTTTTATTTTTTTCAGTTTATTTATTTAGCGAGTGTTCGCCCGTTCGTTCGTTTTTAATGAACGAATTCGCCATTTAGTTTCAGTTAACGAACGTTCGTTCGTTAGTCTGTTCGTCTGTTTTTCTTTTTCTCGGATTTTTCTGTGGTTATTTCTGATTGCGATTTCTGTTCCGATTTTCGTTCTAGTATATCTTTTCGCTCGTTTATCGGAATCAGGCGATTCAAGCGCCTAGAGTTTCGTCTCGAAACCCTCTTTCTGTTTAACCAACTCAAACAAGATTTTGTTTCTGTAAAATTTGACTTAGGTCCATATTAGTAAAATGAAGCTTGTTTCTTTCGCCGTTTGACTTTCGTTGCTTCGTTTGATTCGATTCTTTTTGCAAACCGGAGTTCTTAAGTTGTACTTTCTGGTTAGTTCTCTTATTCGAGTTTTACCTGTGCATTAGATAAGTACTTATTGTATGCTTGTTTGTTTGCGATAGAGTACCCGGAGTGCGCCGCTTGCTACTTTGAATCGCTAGGTTTCGTGGATCACCAGCAAGGCAAGTAACACTTTGATCATACCTCTTTACTACCCAGTTTTATTGCATTAGATCAATCCTCAAACAATTGCGTGATTAGGATCTGTTAATATGTGGGATTTTGGGAAGTAGATGAGGTAGTACCTATTACCTGTTTTATTATCAAACCCTTGGGGTTACTTCTACGTTTGCTTATATTGCTATGCTATGCTAGTAGACGTGGATTGGGTGAGAGTATCCATGACAGATGTGAGATTGTTAATTTAATGGTTTATTTAAGGTGGCAACTTTAATACACATCTGGGTCGATTGAGGCACCTGGGTATTCCAGCGATTGCCTGTTTTTCTTTTGGACCGCCACCCAGGCTCAAAGGGATCGTGAGATTATTCATGCTAGAAACTTCCGTGTGCAGCCACAAGCTACTACGGGCTCTAGCATAGTTGACTAAGTCGTGCGAACTCTTACAGTGGTAGACTAGCAGATGTAGGGGATGTAGTTGGTACTGTCTACCCGATCGTAAGGTGCTAGCACTACTGAAAGACTATGTCTCGGTCATCCGTTTCTCAAACATCATGTAGTGCAAGAATCTAAACAGAGGAGATCAAGTCTTGTGGGGAAAAGTGTGCAAACCTCTGCAGAGTGTATAAACTAATCATGGTTAGCCGTGTCCCCGGTTATGGACATCTTGAGTGTCGTGGTTCTAAGTCTGACAGTAGAGTGGGGGTAGGTATGGAGAGGCAAGATCCTAGCTATGGAGCAGTTGTGAACACAAGGATGTACGAGTTCAGGCCCTTCTTGGAGGAAGTAACAGCCCTACGTCTCAGAGCCCGGAGGCGGTCGAGTGGATTATGTGTGTATGGATTATAGGGGTGCGAACCCTTTACACTGAGGAGGGGGGTGGCTTATATAGTGTCTGCCAGACCCCTCCGGCCCTCAGTAATGCAGGGCTTTAAGTACATTAAGTCTAGGCGTTACTGGTAACGCCTTACATAAAGTGTCCTAAATGCCATAAAGACTACTTAATTACAGACCGTTACGATGCAGAGTGGTTCTTGATCTTCTGGTGGTCGAGTGAGTCTTCATGGTCGAGTCCTTCGAGTCCGTCGAGTGAAGTCTCTCTTGGTCGACTGGAAGACAGTTTCTTCTGAGGGTGTCCTTGGGTAGGGTATTTGGATCAGGTCTATGACCCTACCCTAGGTACATGACTTCATCATTAGCCCCCGAATGGGTCGAGGTTTGAGTGAGGAAGGAGTTGATATTATTTCCGAGCTGCTTTTGTGTTCTGGATATGTATCGTCTTGGACCAATAATCTCTTCGTTGATAAAAGCAACTTTTCTTTCAGTCGCCTTGATCCATTCTTTTCTCTCGTCGAGTGAACTTTTGAACTTAGTAATTTCTGAGCGACGGATCGCAAGAAATCTTTCGTCTAACAGATCGATCTGCTGTTAGCGGATTTTGTGGGATCCGAATTTTGGGAAGCGCGCGAAGCGGGGCGGACCGCGGCGCTCGGATGGGATAGGGCATAAATGCCTCGATTCCCGCGCCGTCTTTTTCGCCACGTATCGCGTCCGCGCGACTATTTCGGGATGTGATTGGATTGCCTGGGCCCACTTGTCATCCACTCGGAAGCGGCTCTATAAAAAGCGCCCGGTGAGGGTTTTTGAACAGTACTTCTCCAATCCCCCTTCTGTCCTCTCCACCTCCACCCGCATCGCCTGCTCTCGCCTCTGCCCAACCACTCCTCGTGCGCTTCGAAGGCAACAATGGTGAAGGAGAAGACGGCGGCTCTGGAGCGCGCGAAGAAGGAGACGGCGACAGGGAAGGCGAAAGGGAGAGCGACTAGTCAGGGTGGATCCTCGTCAAGGTCCCGCCTGCCGCAAGGCTAGGTCCAAGGGGATTGGATCCGGTCGACCATCACCGAGAAGGATCTCACTAAGATGGCCAACGAGGGTTTGATCCCCCACAGAGCAGCGACGCTCCCAGGGAACGAGTGGCAACCACAGCCGGAAGAGGGTGAGTGTGTTCTTCTGGCCACCCACGTCGACCGTGGATTTTCTATGCCTCCGAGTGTTTTCTTTCGTGGTTTCTTGAATTTCTTTGGGGCGCAACTCCACCACTTCAATCCGAATTCCATCGCCTACCTTGCTGCCTTCGTGTCCATGTGCGAGAACTTCCTGGGCTGCCGACCGCACTGGGGTCTCTTCAAGCACATATTCACTTGTCGTTCTCAGACAGTGAAAAAGGCGAGCCCAGATGACGATAAGACCAAGGTTATTCAGATGTGTGGGGGTCTGGGGATTCAGATGAGGAACAAGAGTACTTTTCCGGCCATGACCCTTCCTGAGTCGGTCAGAGGTTGGCAGTTGACTTGGTTCTACTGCCAAAACGAGTCGACGCCGGGGCAGTCGAGTGGTCTCCCTCCGTTTACCATGGACCGAGCAAGCAAACCCTCTTCTCTGAAGGTGCTCCCTGAGGAGAAAGCCCAAGTGAAGATGTTGATGGAGCGTGTAGTCCAGCTAGTTCGGGAAGGAGTGACGGGTATGGACCTTCTGGAGGTCTTCCTTAGGCGGCGCATCTAGCCAATTCAGTACCGAGGCCATTGTATGTGGCTGTACTGTGGAACCGAGGATGAAACTCGGGTCCATCCGGAAGCAGTCGACGACACCAGACTGGAGAGGTGGATGGCCGCGGTCACAGGGAATAAAGACAACCCTCGAGGAGCCAGGAGGATTCCGCCACTCGACCATTCTAGCACTCCAGACAAGGTATGCCCACTTTATCCCCAATTGTAATCTTGCCATACTTATTCTGTTTTTGCTGCAAATCGGTCGATTGATCTTTGTCTTGCTGTCTGTCAGGCCCTCACCGAACTATACTCGATGCCCAATGGAGCGCAGACGCCGACTAAAGAGGAGGAAGGAAGTGGAGGTGAAAGTCAAGAGGACTGGGATTCGGATGCCACTGATGACGATGATGGTGATGACTCTGATGGGGAGGAAGAAGAGGAGGAGGAGGAGGAAGTTGCATCGCCTCACTCGGAGAGACGCTCAAAGCTCATCCATGACCCTGCCACCGAGCGTGGTAAGGGGGTCGCAACCGTCGCTCAGTCGACCAAGCACCCTCGAACCACTTCTCCGGGCCCGACTGAGAAAGCCCCGAAGCAATCCAAGGTGGCTCCGTCGAAGCCGGCCAAGGTCCTGCCGAAGATGAAGATGGTGATCCCCACTATCTCAGGGTAATGATGTTGCTTGAGTTTTTCCGTTCCCCATGAATTTATCTTTGGTCGACTCATAAATCAACCGACTGTCTTTTGGAATCGCAGTGCTGCTAATTCTGACACCTCAGCTAGGGCTGATGATCATGAGATGGAAGACGCTGCCACTTCAAAACCTGGTATGACTCTCGTAATTCCGTCTTTTAGTCGATTGGCTCTTAGTCTCTAATTCTGATTCTTTTCTGTAGCTCCATCCAATGTCGTTATCACCCTTCCTGACGACGACGACGATGAGGAACCGCTGAAGCAAAGGAGGAGCAGGAAAGCGTCTGCTGGCAGGGTGACTCAGGACGTGCCAGCACCCGAGACACTGGTCGCGGAGGGGGAAAACACCACTCAGCCCACCGTATCTTTCGCGGTGCCGTTGACGAGTGCTCACCCCGCGTCGTCGAGTGCTGCACAGCCTTCACTCTTCTCGACCCACTATGTCCCAGAGGACCAAGCTAGTGCTGCAAAAGAAGCGATACGCCAGGCGGGAGTCATGATGGAGCAGGTGAAGGCCATCCGGGAGGCTAGCCAGGCAGCCTATGATGCCAGTTCCGCTCTTCAAAGCAACGTTCAGGTCAGTCGATCAACGCAGGTTCTGTTAGGATATGATATCTGAAAATTCTTCTTTCTGAGATCCATAGTAGTCCTACACCCACTGGGTGTGTTGATTGAAATTCCGGTTTAGTGGGGGCACTCTGAGTGCACCCACTGGGTGTAGTCCCCAAGGCTATGGTGGACTGCTGGCAGTCGACCATAGGCTTTATGTCTTGAATTTTTCCTTCATTTGATTAGGTCGAACGGATTTTTAGACCGGTGGGGGCACGCTGAGTGCACCCACTGGGTGTAGTCCCCGAGACTGTGGTCGACTGCTGGCAGTTGACTACAGTCTGAAGAGCACTTTCTGTTTTTTGTTGGTCGACTGGTCGACTCTATCTTGATAGAACTAGTGGGGGCACGCTGAGTGCACCCACTGGGTGTAGTCCCCGAGACTACGGTCGAATGTTTGTATTCGGCTGTAGTCTTAGAAACGTATGATTTTTCCTTAGTCACTCGGAAGTGAATTATCTTTGACATTTTGTCGATTGGTTCTTCGTAGAAATCCTGCGACCTTGCGGCTCGTTACACCGAGTTGGAGAACAAACATATCCAACTCGAGCTTGATCTGAAGCTGGTCCAGGAGAATTTGGCGAAGGCAAAGGAGGAGACCAAAGGTATGTCTGGTGAGGCCTCGATGACTGCTTTTGCCCCTCATTTGTTTCAAAGTCTGATTTTGCTATAACTTTGCAGGCAAAGTGAAGGAGGCCCAAAAGAAGAAAGACCTTGAGCTAGCTGAGATGCAGAAGACAGCTTTAGAGAAGACCAAGCTCGCAGACGAGAAGTTGGCTTCGGTCACCAGGCTTGAAGAAGAAAACACCAATCTGAAAGCTGCTCTTGATATTGCCAATAAAGAAGTGAGTCGACTGAAAAGTGACAAGATTGCCCTGAACGACAAAGCCAGTGAGTTGGTGGGGAAGAAGAAAGATCTGGAGGCTTATCTGGGCGGACTCGCCAAGAAGCTGTTCCTCATGCTCGAAGGTAAACCTTTGCACCAAGCAAGTATTTTTATAGTGATCTTTCCATTCGACTGTTGTCTTGACTCGGTGGTTGTGCTTGCAGAATTTTGCCAAAACTTTGAAGAGGAGACTGGTCGACTGGAACCAAACCTGGACCCCATCAACTCTCCGGTGAATGATGAAGTCGCCATGAACGTGTTCCGGCTCGAGTCTTGTGTTGCTGCTGTCATTGACTATCTCGCAAGGCTGAAAGTCGCCACTTCCCGCATTGACACTACGCTCTGGCCCAGGGAGACGCTCCAGAATGACCTCGAGTCTCTGATGACTCGACTAAACACAGTCCCTGGTCGAGTGCAGGAGTGGAAGAAGTCTTCTGCCAGGTGCGGTGCAGATGTTGCTCTATGTCTGGCCCGAGTCCATTGCAAGGATGCACGAGAGGACAAGCTGGCGGCTCTTCGGGTGGCTAACACCAAGAAGCATGATTTCCGGTCTTTCATGGAGACTTTCATCGCCGCTGCCACTCGGATCGCGGATGGAATCAACCTTGATGAGTTTGTTGCACCTTCCAGCCCTCCACAGGAGGGGTAAAAAACTTCTTGAGCTCGACACTTTAAATTTGCCTCGGTATGCCGAGTGATTTTGTAACCGACAAACCTTAACAGGCCTAGCGCCTGAGCACTTTCGGTTCCGTTAGGTATCTATCCGAACTTGGATTCAACGTTTGAATGTGCTTGCATTTGGCTTGAGATGTCTTTTGCAGGTTAAAGCGAGGTGCTCATTGCAATCGACCTGTTCCCCAATTCACTTAGGCGAGCACTGGGCTGCAGCTAAGCCTCCGAGTGGGAGGTCTGCTCTCCACTCGGTAGGAATTTGAAAACTTAGGCGAGCACTGGGCTGCAGCTAAGCCCCCGAGTGGGAGGTGTGCTCTCCACTCAGTAGGATTTTTATAACTTAGGCGAGCACTGGGCTGCAGCTAAGCCTCCGAGTGGGAGGTGTGCTCTCCACTCGGTAGGATTTTTATAACTTAGGCGAGCACTGGGCTGCAGCTAAGCCTCCGAGTGGGAGGTCTGCTCTCCATTCGGTAGGATTTTTATAACTTAGGCGAGCACAGGGCTGCAGCTAAGCCCCCGAGTGGGAGATCTGCTCTCCACTCGGTAGGATTTTTATAACTTAGGCGAGCACTGGGCTGCAGCTAAGCCCCCGAGTGGGAGGTCTGCTCTCCACTCAGTAGGATTTTCACGTTGTACTTGTGGCGTAGCTAGAAGGAGAGGATCGCAGTCGACCTGTACCTCGTCCTTCTTGCGACCGCACATTGTACTTGTGGCATAGCTCGGAGGAGAGGGTCGCAGTCAACCTGCACCTCGTCTTCCTTGAGACCGCACGTTGAATTTGAACTTAGGCGAGTACTTAGACTGCAGCTAAGCCCCCGAGTGAGAGTCTGGCTCATCACTCGGTAGGATTTTATTGAAACTTAGGTGAGTACTTGGACTACAGCTAAGCCCCTGAGTGGGAGTCTGGCTCACCACTCGGTAGGATTTTATAGAAACTTAGGCGAAACGGATTCGCAGCTAAGCCCCCGAGTGGGAGTCTGGCTCACCACTCGGTAGGATTTTATAGAAACTTAGGCGAAACGGATTCGCAGCTAAGCCCCCGAGTGGGAGGCTGGCTCACCACTCGGCAAGGAATTTTTTTACAAACTTAGGCAAAATGGTTTCGCAGCTAAGTCACCCACTGAGGGGGAAATTTTTACTTAACAAATAAAAGTGACAAAAATCATTGGGGAAATTATGACACTATTATCTTGCAAAACATGGACTACAGAAGTACTTTTATTACAACTCATGCGAGTGAAAACTTAAGTGTAAAATGGGCGGAGTAGCTCCGCGTTCCAAGCTCGGGGCTCATCAATTTTGTGTTCGACGTTGTAGAGATGGTACGCTCCATTGTGGAGAACCTTGGTAACGATGAAGGGTCCTTCCCAAGAAGGAGGAAGCTTGTGTGGTTTCTGTTGATCCACTCGGAGAACCAAATCTCCTTCCTGGAAGGCTCGACTCTTCACGTTTCTGGCGTGGAAGCGACGCAAGTCTTGTTGGTAAATGGTCGAACGGATCAGAGCCATCTCCCTTTCTTCTTCTAGGAGGTCGACTGCATCCTGCCGCGCTTGTTCTGCTTCAGCTTTGGAGTAGAGCTCAACTCGAGGAGCGTTGTGGAGCAGATCACTCGGCAAGACCGCTTCGGCTCCATAGACCAAAAAGAATGGAGTCCTTCCGGTCGACCGATTAGGCGTTGTCCTCAGACCCCAAAGCACCGAGGGAAGTTCATCGACCCATGCTCCAGCCGCATGATTAAGGTCATGCATCAGTCGGGGTTTCAACCCTTTGAGGATCAAGCCATTGGCTCGCTCCGCTTGCCCATTCGAGTGTGGATGGGCGACCGAAGTGTAGTCGACTTGTGTGCCCTGAGAAGTGCAGAACTCTCTGAATTCCTCCGAGTCGAAGTTTGATCCATTGTCTGTGATGATGCTGTGCGGGACCCCATATCTGAATATCAGTTCCCTGATGAAGCTAACAACAGTACCGGCGTCAAGGTTCTTGATGGGTTTAGCCTCGATCCACTTGGTGAACTTGTCGACTGCCACCAATACATGCGCAAAACCACTTCGACCTGTCCTCAAGGGGCCCACCATATCCAACCCGCATACTGCAAAGGCCCAGACGAGTGGTATGGTCTTCAGAGCTGACGCAGGCTTATGTGACATGTTGGAGTAAAACTGACATCCCTCGCACTTGTCCACTATCTCCTTTGCCATCTCATTCGCCCTTGGCCAATAGAATCCGGCTCGGTATGCTTTGGCCACAATGGTCCGAGAGGACGCATGATGGCCACAGGTCCCCGAGTGGATGTCATCAAGGGTTATTCGACCTTCTTCTGGCGTTATGCACTTCTGACCAACTCTAGTCGCGCTCTCTCTGTACAACTGTCCTTTGATCACAGTAAAGGCCTTGGATCGACGGATGATCTGTCGAGCCTCTTCCTCGTCCTCCGGGAGCTCTTTTCTCAGGATATACGCGATGTATGGAACTGTCCAGTCAGGAGTGATCACTAAGACCTCCATGACCAAGTCGACCACTGCTAGGACCTCAACTTCAGTCGGATCTGTGGCACTCTTGGGCTGCGGAGCTTCTTCAGTGAAAGGATCTTCTTTGACTGATGGAGTATGGATATGCTCCAAGAACACACCACTGGGAATGGCTTCCCTCTTGGAACCTATCTTCGCCAAATCATCGGCCGCTTGATTCTTCAGTTGGGGTATATGATGAAGCTCTAACCCCTCAAACTTCTTTTCTAGCTTCCTCACTGCATTGCAGTATCCAGTCATGGCTGGGCTTCTAACGTCCCACTCCTTCATCACTTGGTTGATCACCAAATCCGAGTCGCCATAGACCATAAGGCGATGGACGCCGAGTGAAATGGCCATGCGCAACCCATACAAAAGGGCCTCGTATTCTGCCTCATTATTGGAGGAATCAAAGTGAATCTGGAGCACATATCTGAGCTTATCTCCTCTGGGGGAAACCAGGACAACCCCAGCACCGGAACCATTCAACATCTTAGAGCCATCAAAGAACATGGTCCAATGCTCTGAGTGAACTTGAGTCGGCTGCTGTTGTTCAATCCACTCGGCAAGGAAATCTGCTATTGCTTGGGACTTAATGGCTTTCTTTGCCTCAAACTTGATATCAAGGGGAAGGAGTTCAATCGCCCATTTTGCCACTCGACCAGTTGCATCTCTGTTGTGCAGAATCTAAGAAAGTGGAGCGTCGCTGACGACTGTAATGGAATGATCAGAGAAATAATGAGCAACCTTCTTCGTGATCATGTAGATCCCATACACAAGCTTCAGATAATGAGGATATCTTTGCTTTGATGGAGTCAAAACTTCAGACAGATAGTACACTAGGCGCTGAACTTTGAAGGCTTTCCCTTCTTCTTCCCGCTCGACCGTAAGTACTGTACTGACGACTTGTCCTGTGGCTGCAATATAAAGCAACAGAGGCTCTTTGCTGATTGGAGCAGCAAGCACCGGCTGGGTGGAGAGCAGAGCTTTTAGCTCGGCAAACGCTGCATCAGCTTCTGGAGTCCACTCGAACTTGTCTGCCTTCTTCATCAGTCGGTAAAGAGGCAATGCCTTTTCACTGAGTCGTGAGATGAATCGACTTAATGCGGCCAAGCATCCAGTAAGCTTCTGGACATCGTGCACCCGCATGGGGCGTTTCATTCAAAGTATAGTGCCAATTTTTTCTGGGTTAGCGTCGATTCCTCGTTCGGAAACGAGAAAACCGAGTAACTTTCCACCAGGAACTCCGAATGTGCACTTTGATGGATTGAGCTTGATATCATACCTCCTGAGGTTGGCAAATATTTCGGCGAGGTCAGTCAGCAGGTCAGAACCCTTTCACGACTTGACCACGATATCATCCATGTACGCTTCCACATTCCGACTAAATTGAGTGAGCAAACACTTCTGAATCATTCGCATGAACGTGGCTCCGGCATTCTTGAGGCCGAATGGCATGGTGATATAGCAGAAGCACCCGAATGGAGTGATGAAAGCTGTTTTTATCTCATCGGGTCCGTACAGACGGATCTGATGGTACCCGGAATAGGCGTCTAGAAAAGACAATCTCTCGCATCCCGCAGTCGAGTCAACAATTTGATTAGTGCGAGGGAGAGGAAAATGATCTTTCGGGCAGGCCCGATTGATGTGCTTGAAATCAATGCACATTCGGAGTGAGTTGTCCTTCTTAGGAACCATGACGACATTGGCGAGCCACTCGGAGTGGTATATCTCTCGGATAAATCCTGCCGCCAATAGTCGAGCCACCTCCTCACCAATAGCTTTTCTCTTCTGGACGGCGGACCGACGAAGATGTTCCTTGACTGGTTTTGCTACTGAGTCGACTCTAAGGCGATGCTCAGCCAGTCCCCTGGGAACACCCGGCATGTCAGCTGGCTTCCATGCAAAGATGTCGCAGTTCTCACGGAGGAACTGGATGAGCGCTTCTTCCTATTTCGGGTCGAGTGTTGTGGAGATATGGGTCGGAGCTGCATTAGGGTCGGTCGGGTGAATGTGGACGGGCTTCGTCTCGCCGGACGACTGAAATGCTGACTCTGTGGCAGGTTTCTTGGCTCGCAGCAAATCACTCGGATCTACATTTTGCTTATATCCTTCTAGCTCGACCGCTGTCACCTGGGAATCGTCAATCTTTGAGCCTTTCTGGAAAGACTCTTCTGCTTTTTTCCGATCACCAGTGACAGTGATCACGCCTTTGGGGCCGGGCATCTTCGCCCCACACTGAGTTGACGCCTGTCATCTTGTTGCCGAGGAGCGTAAGACCCGCCTCTCGGAGGAGGAGTGGGCACTCGACGCCTATCCTCACAATCGTATCGGTCACCATATTGGTCCCGTCGATTCTCGCGTCCTTCACGCCGCGGAGGCGATCTGGGGCTGTGAGCCGACTGAACCGTATTCGCAGTGACGGATCGACTGTGAATTCTGTTGCGTGACTGCGACGCGGCTGAATTCTGATCTCCTGCTGCCCGGAGCAAATCTCTGATTTGCATCAAGCCTCTGCCAGCCTCCGACTGAGAGGGCTGAATTGACTCTGCTATACGGGTTGCAGCTGCTAAATTCTGAATCGGGGTTCGATATACCTGAGTCGGCGGGAAGAGTTGACGTCGACTGGAGTCGGGTACTCATTGCCGCGCGCGCTTGTCGAGTGCTCGCTGGAGGTTCTCCAGACGAGCGCGTTCAGCCAAGTTGGCCAAACGTGCCTCCTCCAAGGCGCGAGCCTCGGGGGTTTCTCCTGCGATGGGAGTATGCAGGGCATCCATGTTCCTGCGGTGAAGCTCTTCCCTTTGCAGGGAATTAAGTGGTCCGGGTTGGTACTCCTCATGGACTTGAGCGGGGTCGCCTCCGCCGTCTACCCCGTCGCCGCGGGGGTAGCCGGGAGGACTACGAGGTCCGTCGACCATCAAGACCTCCGCCGCTGGATCACTGCTATCGCACTCGGATGCAGTCTCTACGGAGCCAGTCGACAGATCGAACAGGCCGTAGAGGGATTCGTCGGGCTCGATTGTCGCGACCTGGGTGGTGGCCGTCTGGCGAGCCACCGCGTGCCTCACCCACCGCTGGAGTCTCGACCGACTAGATCGCTTGCGCTGGCGGGAAACAGGGAGGGTGGACGATAGGGGAGTCAACCGATATGGAGTCGACGGTTGCCGCAGCAGAACGCCGCGGACACATGCATGAAAATGCGTCGCACCGCGGACGGGGAGCGCATCGATGTCGAGTGGAGCCTCCTGAAGCCAAGCGGAGTCGTCGGCGATGAAGGTGAGAGCGCCGAGACGGGTCTCGCGGCCCTCGACCAAAACTCCACCAGCAACCATGATGAAAGTAATCGGAAGAATTGCAACTTCTCCAAAAATCACTAAGACACCGGCCCCACGGTGGGCGCCAACTGTCGTGGTTCTAAGTCTGACAGTAGAGTGGGGGTAGGTATGGAGAGGCAAGATCCTAGCTATGGAGCAGTTGTGAACACAAGGATGTACGAGTTCAGGCCCTTCTCGGAGGAAGTAACAGCCCTACGTCTCGGAGCCCGGAGGCGGTCGAGTGGATTATGTGTGTATGGATTACAGGGGTGCGAACCCTTTACACTGAGGAGGGGGTTGCTTATATAGTGTCTGCCAGACCCCTCCAGCCCTCAGTAATGCAGAGTTTTAAGTACATTAAGTCTAGGCGTTACTAGTAACGCCTTACATAAAGTGTCCTAAATGCCATAAAGACTACTTAATTACAGACCGTTACTGTCGGTGTCAAAACCGGCGGATCTCGGGTAGGGGGTCCCGAACTGTGTGTCTAGGCGGATGGTAACAGGAGACAAGGGACACGATGTTTTTACCCAGGTTCGGGCCCTCTCGATGGAGGTAAAACCCTACTCCTGCTTGATTGATATTGATGATATGGGTAGTACAAGAGTGGATCTACCACGAGATCAAGGAGGCTAAACCCTAGAAGCTAGCCTATGGTATGATTGTTGTTATTGTCGTGTCCTACGGACTAAAACCCTCTGGTTTATATAGACACCGGAGAGGGCTAGGGTTACACAGAATCGGTTACAATGGTAGGAGATCTACATATCCGTATTGCCAAGCTTGCCTTCCACGCCAAGGAAAGTCCCATCCGGACACGGGACAAAGTCGTCAATCTTGTATCTTCATAGTCTTGGAGTTCGGCCGATGATGATAGTTCGGCTATCCGGACACCCCCTAGTCCAGGACTCCCTCAGTAGCCCCTGAACCAGGCTTCAATGATGACGAGTCCGGCACGCATATTGTCTTCGACATTGCAAGGCGGGTTCCTCCTCCGAATAATTCATAGAAGATTGTGAACACCAGGATAGTGTCCGGCTCCGTAAAAATAAATTCCACATACCACCGTAGAGAGAATAATAGTATTCACACAAGTTCAATTTGCTGACGTATTTTGCGGCGTGACGTCACACCACAACCAAGCCTTTACTCGAATCGTTTTTATTATACCACCTCAGCGCGTTTAGCGAAGCGGTTTCCTTGGCACGTCTTGTCGAAGCAGAGATCATGTCCCCCTTATTCCGGGATCCTCATCAATACGGACATGGGTAACCCAACCGCACCTGTTTCCACGCCTCCTCCATCGAAGGCGAGTTCCAAACGGTCACGGGGACGGCTCTTGGTATTCTCCCTCTTTATAATGAGACCAAGGCCCGTTCCTTTTCTTCAATCCTCAATCGAATCCGCCCCTCACCCCGAGTTCCAACACTCAGGGCTCCAGATTCGGGCACCTCGGACCTTCGACAATGTCCGGTTCCGACCTACATGGCTGGTGGATGCCCTCCTCCATCACGGAAGAGGACGTGCTAAAGCTGAGAGAAGCCAGGTACTTAACCTACGAGATTTCACATAGGTTGCCAGGATAGTGTCCGGCTCTGCAAAATAATTTCCACATTCCACCGTAGAGAGAATATCATGTACACAGGTTCAATCTGCTGACGTATCTTGTAGCGTGACGTCACGCCACTACCAAGCCTTTACTTGAATCATTTTTTATTATACCACCTCAGCGCGTTTAGCGAAGCGGTTTCCTTGGCACGTCTTGTCGAAGCAGAGATCGTGTTCCCCTTATTCCGGGATTCTCATCAATACGGACGTGGGTAACCCAACCGCGCCATTGATGGTGGCGCTCAGGAGATAAGCGAGTTTTATTAGGCCGGTGGGGACGCATAGTCTTCGTCCGCCTATATATAAGGGGATGAGGATCCACCTTTTCACCTACGCCTTCTTCCTCCTTTGCTTATCTATCTCCACGCACTTTCGAGCTCCAGCGCCCAAGTCCGCGCGTCTCGCCTCGACCTTCTCCGACCATGTCCGGAGCGGGAGGCAAATGGCTGGCCTCCACCGTTAAGGAGGAGCACATCGAAAAGCTGCGCGGCGCCGGATACCTCTCCAGCGACATTGCGCACCGGCTTCCCGACAAGGGGCAGCTCATCCCCACCCCCAGGCCCCATGAGAGGGTCGTTTTCCTTCCCCACTTCCTCCGCGGACTGGGCTTTCCACTTCACCCTTTTGTCCGGGGGCTCATGTTCTACTACGGCCTAGATTTCCATGATCTGGCACCGAACTTCATCCTCAACATCTCGGCGTTTATCGTCGTGTGCGAGGCCTTCCTCTGCATCCAGCCCCACTTCGGCTTGTGGCTCAAGACCTTCAATGTCAAGCCGAAGGTAGTGAAGGGCACTCAAGCGGAGTGCGGAGGTGCTATGTTGGGCAAGATACCCAACGTCCTATGGTTCGAAGGGGCCTTTGTGGAGTCCGTCAAGGGGTGGCAATCGGGGTGGTTCTACATCACCGAGCCGCGCGACCCTACGTGGGCGGTGGCCCCCGAGTTCAGATCTGGTATCCCTTCGCAGCTCACCTCCTGGAAAGAGAAGGGCTTGCTATGGGGTAGTTCGGAGGAACTGACGGGACTCCAAGCCTGTATACAGAAGCTGGTGAACAAGAAGCTCAGGCTCGTCAATGTGGTCCAAGTCATGCTCATCTGCCGGATTCTCCCTTGCCAACAACGGGCATTTAAATTGTGGGAGTTCAATCCGGCACAGCACCAGGCATTGAACGGGCTCTTCGACACGATGTACGAAGGCGCCTGGAGAGTGCTGTTCAAGGGCGCCGAAGCTCCCGCATCCGCCACTGAAGATCGCGGATTTCGCTCGCAGCGACCAGTTGACGAGGTAAGTGATTCTACCCCTTTACGGGACACTTGTTTTCAATAGTTTGACCCTATGTGGGTTTCAATCTTCCTTTTCCTTTGACAGGACTGGATGAAGAAGGCCAAGCAGATCATCTGCCCGGCTCCCATGCCAGAAAACCCAGTAGACGCCCGTCTAGCGGGGCTACTGGTTCCGGCACCGCACGTGGTGCCGGAGAAGAAGGCCAAGAAGGAGGCCACGGGTACTCGAAAGAGTTCCCGTTTTCAGGTGTCCGACGACTCCGAGGCGGACTCCTCCCCCGAAGACGAGGAGGAGAAAGAGGACTCTCTCCCAGAGGAGGGAGAGAGAAAGAGGAAGGCCTCCCCAACGGGGGAGGCCAAAGGGTCCAAAAGGGGAAGAACTATTCCCCCGGACAGCTCTGCCAACACCAACGTTGGCGATGAAGAGTGGCCCTCAAGGCCCAGGCCTCCGGCGAGATCGTAAGTATCCGGATTCCTGAATGATTTATAATTTCTTTTGTGTCACATAGTGTCCTTCTAATGCCGCATACTGCCTGTAGTCCGGCCGACGATGATCTCCCCGCTTCGTCGAGCGGGTCGATGGCTCCGTCGGATGTGGATTCCATCCCGACTGCCTCCACTCCTCGCGCCGCTGAGGACGCCGAGGTGGGATCCCAGGAAGGGACCCATCAGGAGGAGGCTCCGGAGGTGCCGCAAGGCAGCCTCCCGGACTTTGCGCCGGACTCCACGCCGGAACCCGCAGTGGTTCCGGAGTCCGGCAGGCGGCCCCTTCGCAAGAAGGGCAAGACCGTGACGCCGGCGGCCCCCGTCCAACCGGAGGCGCCGGACAACTTGTTGGAGGCGCTCAAAGGCGCTTCCATCGAGGAAGAACACCGCACTATCCTGAGTGCGGTGATTCAGAAGGTTCAGCTCGCCAAGAGCGGGCTGACCGAAGCCTGCAGCAGCCTTCTAACAGGCTTTGAGGTAAGAAGTTAAATCTATGTAATGTAATACCGCATAGACAGTAGCCCCTGATGCTCGGTTCGGTGTTCGGAAAGAAAAGCCGGACTGAGGATCCAAAAAGATATACGCAGGGTTGCTAAAAATTATGTCAATATGGGTTTGCAGGCTGCGCTGCTAACCTCTGCCGCACTGACTGCGGAGGTCGGTGCTTTGAAGCAGGACCTCGAGCGGTTCGAGAAAGAGCTCGGCCGTGCCAAGAAGCAGCTCGAGGACAAAGAAGGTGAGTAACACCACTTTGAATAGTTACCTTACAGAAAAGGATTTAGGTTGCAATAAAAATAACAAGGATAACATGGGTACTACAGGGGCCACGAACGAGGTGGCAACCCTGAAGGAGGCTGTGTCCGCGGCCGAACGCAATGCGGCCGCGGAATGGGCAGAGCGAGAGAAGCAGGAGGCGCGGGGTGGCGGAGGTGCGGCAAGAGCTCCAGGCTCTCATGGAAAAGCATGAGAGTTTGGAGCGTGACTCGAAGACTCGAGAGTCCGAGCTTGCCTCGGCTCTCGAAAGTGCCAAAGCCGCCAAGGCTGAGGCCCATAAGGCCCTTTAGGAGGTTGAGGATGTGAATAAAATAGCGGCGGGTAAGGCATTTTTCATGCAAAGCAAGCATGTTAATGTAAACTACCTGACACTTACCCGAATTCGGAGCTCTCCAGGGGCGTTTGCAGATCTGCCTCGCAGTGTATCCGATGCCGCCGCATTCTACCGAGCCGAGGAGGGGAGCTCAACGGAGAAGGTCTTCTGGTCTCAGTACGCTGAGACCGGCCATCCGGTGCCCCCTAGCGACCAGCTGAAGCGGTTGGTCGAGCTCCACAAGGTAGCCGAGCAGGCCATGAAGTGCCTCATAGTCCGGCTGTGGCCTAGAGGGGCCATGCCTGGGAGCTACTTCGGCCTTGTGCGGCGGCTGGTGGATGCGTGCCCCTGGGTGGAGGTCATCAAGCGCTCCGCCTGTATTGAAGGTGCTCGTCGGGCCCTTGCCCGCGCAAAGGTGCACTGGGGCAGGCTGGATGCGGAGAAGCTTATCACTGACGCACCGCCAGCGGGCAAGGTGTATCATACGCCCGAGATGTACTATAAGACTGTCCTGAAGGGTGCCCGCAAGATTGCGGATGAGTACCCCAGAGATGTAATTATTGAGTAGACTCGCTATGTATTATCCTGTGCGCTGAAAACTTTGTTCATATGCGCTAAGCAACGCTTGTTTGATTTAAAATATTACCTTCTGTGCGGCCGTTTATAAAATCTGAGAGATGGCAAGTCGTCGGCTTCAGCCCCCAAGCCACGAGTGCTGGGGTGTTCAGGATAAACTGGAGCACTCTTGTTCCCATTTTTGGGTCCATCTAGGGAGGCGCTCAACACAACGAACAAGGCAACCGGACTTATAATGCTTGAACACTCTCACTTAGCCATAGAATTCTATAATTTTAAATTTCGGCGAAGCCCCTAGTATTCGGAAGACCGAGTTCGGGGCGCTATCCACGCCTTGGCTGGACATTATCCGGTTCTTCGCTTGACGCGGCATAAGTCTTTAAGGACTCGAAAAGACCTCTCGAACAGCGACCAGTCTCTCGCCTTATCATGACAGTCAATTTTAGCTTTCTCCACTAAGGCGCTCGCCCAGCTCAACCGGGGCGCAATCGCAGTGGTTCTCCCAGTGCCACCTTAGCCGACAGAACGGAACATAAGGTACCAAAACGTGGGAGCCGGGCAAACCCAACTATTGACCCAAGACATGATTCGGAGCCGATTCATATAATGCTATAAGTTCGGGGTGCCGCACTTGTGAAAGTGTTCGGGCTTATCACACCATAATGCGGGGAACATAAGCCCCTGGTGTATTCGGCCGTACCAAAATATACGGGTGCAAGATGTCATTAGTGAACATATATGTAAAGTAATGCAATTATAGGCAAAAAGTGCTACATTATTTATTCAAGGAATTCTGCTATGAGTGCGGAATGATACAAATAGTGCGGTAAGCAAGGGATTGGACTAATTAAGCATGTCCCCCTCCAGGGGTGGGCTGCGGACTGGTGTATATAATCAAATTTAATGCTCGTAATGGAGACCACCTGAGTGTTCGTCGCAGCCTTTTTCCCTCCCTGGCTGTTGCATCATGAGTTCGGCGGACAGGGCCTCTGGTGAACGGAGTCCTGTATATAAAGAAGGAAAATAAAAAATAAAAAAGAGCAACACACTTGTGAGCCCCTGGTGTGGTCGAGCCGCACTCTGGGTCTGTTGTGGTCGTGCCCCTCCCCCTAGGCCCATGGTATCTCCAGAGCGTAATGATGTACGTGGAGGGTTGGTCTTGCAATCATGCGAGGGCTGGGGTTGGGGCCGCATTGCTACGCGTGATCGGAACGTGCCAGGTGATCTTGGTTGATATTGCTCCGGGCGCGTTTGGCTGTGTCCGGCCGTTTAACGGCCGGACTCGAAAATTGCCTTAGAAGGCTGCTCTGTACTTCTGCCGCGAGAGCCGCTGTATGTTCCTCCGTTCGGAGGGAGCGTTCCGTATTTCCGTTGACCGTGATGACTCCACCAGGGCCAGGCATCTTGAGCTTGAGGTATGCGTAATGCGGCACCGCGTTGAACTTTGCAAACGCGGTTCGTCCGAGCAGAGCGTGATAGCCGCTGCGGAACGGGACTATGTCGAAGATTAACTCCTCGCTCCGGAAATTATCCGGGGATCCGAAGACCACTTCCAGTGTGACTGAGCTTGTACAATTGGCCTCCACACCCGGTATGACGCCTTTGAAGGTCATCTTTGTAGGTTTAATCCTTGAGGGGTCTATGCCCATCTTGCGCACTGTATCCTGATAAAGTAGGTTCAGGCTACTACCGCCATCCATCAGGACTCTCGTGAGGTGAAATCCATCGACGATTGGGTCTAAAACCAATGCGGAGAATCTGTCATGGCGGATACTGGTGGGGTGGTCCCTTCGATCGAAAGTGATCGGGCAAGAGGACCACGGATTGAACTTAGGGGCGACTGGCTCCATCGCATATACGTCCCTTAGTGCACGCTTCCGCTCCCTCTTGGGTATATGGATTGCGTATATCATGTTTACCATCCACACTTGTGGGGGGAAACCCTTCTGTCCTCTACTGTTCGGCGGTCGGGTCTCTTCCTCGTCGCCGCTGTGCAGCCCCTTGTCGTTGTTTTCGGCAATTAACTTGCCTGCCTGCTTAAATACCCAACAATCTCTGTTGGTGTGGTTAGCTGGCTTTTCAGGGGTGCCATGTATTTGGCATGAGCGGTCGAGTATTCGGTCCAAATTGGATGGACCCGGAGTGGTTCTTTTGAATGGCTTCTTCCGCTGACCGGGTTTAGAGCCTCGGAATCCGGCGTTGACTGCCATATCTTCCTTGTCGTCGCCGTTAACGCGGTGTTTATTTTTGCTTCGACGCGACCTGCCATTGTGGTCCTTAGTATCCGGACTGCCAGCATTTTTACTGAGGTTGTTGCTGCGAGCTAGCCAGCTATCCTCTCCCGCACAGAAGCGGGTCATTAATGATGTGAGGGGTGCCATGGATTTCGGCTTTTCCTGTCCTAGGTGCCGGGCTAGCCACTCGTCGCGGATGTTATGTTTGAAGGCTGCGAGGGCCTCTGCATCTGGACAGTCGACGATTTGATTTTTCTTTGTTAAGAACCGTGTCTAGAACTGTCTGGCCGATTCGTCTGGCTGCTGGATTATGTGGCTTAGGTCATCGGCGTCTGGTGGTCACACATATGTGCCCTAGAAGTTTTCGAGGAATGCGGCTTCCAGGTCCTCCCAACACCCAATTGACTCTGCGGGCAGGCTGTTAAGCCAATGCCGAGCTGGTCCTTTAAGCTTGAGCGGGAGGTATTTGATGGCGTGGAGATCGTCGCCGCGGGCCATATGGATGTGAAGGAGATAATCTTCGATCCAAACCGCGGGGTCTGTCGTGCCATCGTAGGATTTAATGTTTACGGGTTTAAACCCTTCAGGGATTTGATGATCCATTACTTCGTAAGTGAAGCATAGCGGGTGTGCGGCACCTCTGTATTGAGCAATATCACGACGTAGCTCAAGGGAGCGTTGTATGCTGTGTTCGGCCCGGCCGGAGTTGTTGTATCCGGCTCGACGGTATTCGTCGTGGGTCGTGGAGCACCCACGTGATCCATAGATAGATCTGGATTGTCTTGCCTTATCCTCCAATATATCCCGCAAGTCTGGCGCGTTCCCCCGTGGGTTCGTACTTTTCGAGCGATGCCGGGGTACGGTCTTGATGGAAGACCTGGATGCCTCTCTGTCGCGACCACGGGGTGGTCGGTCGGCCGTATTGTGCACTGGTGATGAAGGTATGTATGCTTCCTCCTCTAATCGGGGGAGCAACTTGCGTTTTGGGTAGCTCTTGGAGGGGCGTTCGAGTTCGTACTCTTCGGCCGCGAGGACCTCGGTCCATCAGTCGGCCAGCAGGTCTTGATCAGCTTGAAGCTGCTGCTGCTTTTTCTTTAGGCTATTTGTTGTGGCCATTAGCCTGCGTTTGAAACTCTCTTGTTCGACGGGATCCTTAGGCACGACGAATTCGTCGTCGTCGAGGCTTGCCTCGTCTCCGGAGGGAGGTATGTAATTGTCATCCTCGACCTCTTCGTCTGCCACTCTCTCGTGAGGGCTTGCTTCTGCATCGTCCTGCGCTGAATCTTGCTGGAGGGGATTGTCTTCGGCACTTTCTGGGGTGTTATTATCTCCTGTGCCGGAATCTCCATTATTGCTGTGTCGGGATTTAGAGCGGCGCCGCTGGCGTCGGCGCTTGGGCTGTTTCTTTAAGGAATCTGCCTCAGCTGCTTCTTCGCCATCCCCATCTTTTGGGGTGTCCACCATGTATATGTCATATGACGAGGTGGTCTTCCAGTGCCCTGTAGGCGCTAGTTCTTGTTCGTCTCCGGCATCGTCGTCCATACCGTCGATGTCTTCGGAGTCATAGTCTAGCATGTCGGTTAGATCGTCGACAGTGGCTACAAAGTGGGAGGTGGGTGGGCTTTGAATTTCTTCGTCGTCCGCATCCCAACCATCCTGGCCATAATCCGGCCAGGGCTCTCCGGATAGCGAGAGATGCTTTAGAGAATTTAAGATGTCGCCAAAGGGCGAGTGCTGAAAGATGTCCGCAGCGGTGAACTCCATGATCGGCGCCCAATCGGATTCGATTGGCAGGGGCGCAGGAGGTTAGGAGTCCGGCACCTCGGAGTCACGGGCTTTATAAGGGACAAGGCCAGTGTTCGGCTCCATCGCTGTGGAAGTCGCAGCTCCCGAGGCGGTGTCCAGCCACCCGTCCTCGATCAGCGTGATCGGCTCCGGACTATGGGTCGGAGCGGATTCATGTGCGGCCTCCAAAGCACTGTCCGGTGGCAGAGTTAGATCATGCCCATCGTGACAGTGCGGCACGCATGGCTGTGGCTCGGATCCATCGAAGATCAAGTCTCCGTGGATATCCGCCATGAAGTTTAGGCTTCCAAATCTGACCTGACGGCCAGGGGCGTAGCTTTCGATCTGCTCCAGATGGCCAAGTGAATTGGCCCGCAGTGCGAAGCCGCCGAATACGAAGATCTGTCCGGGGAGAAAAGTCTCACCCTGGACGGCGTTGTTGTTGATTGAAGAAGCCATCAAGCCTATCGGTGACGACACAGAGGAACTCTCAATGAAAGCACCAATGTCGGTGTCAAAACCGGCGGATCTCGGGTAGGTGTCCCGAACTGTGCGTCTAGGCGGATGGTAACAGGAGACAAGGGACATGATGTTTTTACCCAGGTTCGGGCCCTCTCGATGGAGGTAAAACCCTACTCCTACTTGATTGATATTGATGATATGGGTAGTACAAGAGTGGATCTACCACGAGATCAAGGAGGCTAAACCCTAGAAGCTAGCCTATGGTATGATTGTTGTAATGGTTGTCGTCCTATGGACTAAAACCCTCCGGTTTATATAAACACCGGAGAGGGCTAGGGTTACACAGAGTCGGTTACAATGGTAGGAGATCTACATATCCGTATCGCCAAGCTTGCCTTCCACGCCAAGGAAAGTCCCATCCGGACACAGGACGGAGTCTTCAATCTTGTATCTTCGTAGTCTTGGAGTTCGGCAGACGATGATAGTCCGGCTGTCCGGACACCCCCTAGACCAGGACTCCCTCAGTTACGATGCAGAGTGGTTCTTGATCTTCTGGTGGTCGAGTGAGTCTTCATGGTCGAGTCCTTCGAGTCCGTCGAGTGAAGTCTCTCTTGGTCGACTGGAAGGCAGTTTCTTCTAAGGGTGTCCTTGGGTAGGGTATTTAGATCTGGTCTATGACCCTACCCTAGGTACATGACTTCATCATTGAGTATCTAGTACATGGATTATCATGTGAATCTCATCATGTTACTTTAATTAATATTGTTGGGTTTTAATGATGATGCTTGATTGGGATTGAGAGGGTGTCTACACTCTCAATGTTTAACAACCACCATGATAGTTAAATAAAATTTATTCCTTTGTAGTAGGGAAAAATTGGCTTTACGCAAAACTGTTACCATAGAGCTTTTCTACCGAGCCATACATGCATGTAGTATAGCTTTTCTTTCATTACTCTCTATGTGTTACATTGCCAGCATATTCCATGTGCTGACCCGTTTCGGGCTGCAACGTTCATGTTGCAGACTTTTCAGATGACGAGTAAGGTGCCTTAGGTCGTGGTTCTATACTCAGTGATGCCGTTGGAGTTGATGGACTCACGTATCTTCCAAGCCTTCCGTTGTTATCGTTATTAGATGGCCTTAAGCCATATTTATTGTAATAAGTTCTCTTTTGAGACATTCGATGTAATAAGTGTGTGATTGCTACTCTGTTATAAATCCTTTAAGTAATGAGCGTGTCAACATTACTGATCCAGGGATGACACTAAAGCACAGAGATCAGACTGTTTGAGGTCTGGTCGCAACACAAGAGATCATCCCGTCGAACAAATCTTTGATGATATTCAAACCGGGAGAATTACTCGCTCTAAAACTCATTTAGATAACTTTTGTGAAAATTACTCATTCATTTCTAGCACTGTACCTATGAAGGCACTACAAAAAAAATACACTTCCGTGATGATACGTCTTTGTCACAGTAGGTTGCGTTTTCTGTCATGCATGTACATCCATGACGATTTTATGACAGAATCAAGATGGTCATACATGTGCTGTCGTAGAAGTGTTCCATGACATTACCAAAATTATCATCACGGAAGTGTCCACTTCCATGACGATAAATCGTGCGTCACAGAAGTGCTTTTGTCAAGGGTGACTGACACGTGGCATCCACTGTAACAGAACGCCGTTAAGCTATCGCGTCCGGTTTTGGATTCGATAACCCGTTAACAACCCGGACCAATGGGAAATTTCCACGTGTAAAATTCTGATTAGCCGAAGGAAACACGTGTCAGCTCGTCAGTGGGCCGGATGTCGCTCGTCCATTGGAGGAGACATGCCTATGATACGTCGACACGTGGGAGGGCCCAATAGAGGCCCATATAGGTTAAAAAGGTCGGCGCAGTCAAAGGCCCGTAGTACTTAGTCAGGTACTAGTGGGCCAGCCCAAAAAACGACCTGTTTAAAAAAGGCCCATTTACAGCCCGAAGCCAGATCTGGTCCGTTAATTGTCCGTCGAATATTTGGGCCCAATTACAGCCTAGTGACTTTTGGCATGTTAGAGGCCCGATGTAGACATGGGCCCATTTCAGCCCAGTGTGTGCTACGTCTTGAGCTTGCGTTGGTTTTCCTTGAAGAGAAAAGGGTGATGCAGCACAGTAGCGTAAGTATCAGTATGAGAACCAAGGTATCAATCCAGTAGGAGGCTCCTCAGAAGTCCCACGCACCTACACAAACAAACAAGAACTCGCAACCAACACAATAAAGAGGTTGTCAATCCCTTCACGGCCACTTGCGAAAGTGAGATCTAATGAGATAATATGATAAGATAAATATTTTTGGTATTTTTATAATATATATTGGAAAAGTAAAAGATGCAAATAAAATAGATTGAAAGCTTATATGATAAGAGATAGACCCGGGGGCCATAGGTTTCACTAGTGGCTTCTCTCAAGATATCATAAGTATTACGGTGGGTGAACAAATTACTGTCGAGCGATTGATAGAAAAGCGAATAATTACTAGATTATCTAGGCATGATCATGTAAATAGGCATCACGTCCGTTACAAGTAGACCGACTCCTGCCTGAATCTACTACTATTACACCACACATCGACCGCTATCCAGCATGCATCTAGAGTATTAAGTTCATAAAGAACAGAGTTACGCATTAAGAAAGATGACATGATGTAGAGGGATAAACTCATGTAATATGATATAAACCCCATCTTTTTATCCTCGACGGCAACAATACAATACGTGCCTTGCTGCCCCTGCTGTCACTGGGAAAGGACACCGCAAGATTGACACAAAGCTAAGCACTTCTCCCATTGCAAGAAAGATCAATCTAGTAGGCCAAACCAAACTGATAATTCGAAGAGACTTGCAAAGATAACTTAATCACACATAACAGAATTCAGAGGAGATTCAAATATTTCTCATAGATAAACTTGATCATAAACCCACAATTCATAGGATCTCAACAAACACACCGCAAAAAGAGTTACATCGAATATATCTCCAAGAAGATCGAGGAGAACTTTGTATTGAGATTCAAAGAGAGAGAAGCCATCTAGCTAATAACTATGGTCCCGAAGGTCTGCTTTAACTACTCACAACTCATCGGAAGGGCCTTGGAGATGATGTAAAGGCCCTCCGTGGTCGATTCTCCCTCTGGCGGAGCGCCGGCAATGGCTCCAAGATGGGATCTCACGGATATAGAAGGTTACGGCGGTGGAAATAGTTTTTCGTGGTCGCTTCTGATGTTTTCAGGGTACGTGGGTATATATAGGAGGAAGAAGTAGGTCGGTAGATGCTCGAGGGGCCCACGAGGGTGGGGGCGCGCCCACCTGTAGGGGGCGCGTCGGGCACCCTCGTGGCCGCCTCCTCTGTTGCTTGATGTCCACTCCAAGTCCCCTGGATCACGTTTGTTCCAAAAAGATCGCTCCCGAAGGTTTCATTCCGTTTGGACTCCGTTTGATATTCCTTTTCTTTGAAACACTGAAATAGGCAAAAAAACAGCAATTCGGGCTGGGCATCCGGTTAGTAGGATAGACCCAAAAATGATATAAAGGTGTAAAGTAAAGCCCATAAACATCCAAAACGGGTAATATAATAGCATGGAACAATCAAAAATTATAGATACGTTGGAGACGTATCAAGCGTCCCCAAGCTTAATTCCTGCTCGTCCTTGTGTAGGTAAATGATAAAAACAAAAAATTTGATGTGGAATGCTACCTAGCATAATTCTCAATGTAGTGTTCTTTATTGTGGCATGAATGTTCAGATCCAAATGATTCAAAATAAAAGTTCATATTGACATAAAAAATAGTAATACTTCAAGCATACTAATCAAAGTGTAAGTGCATCTAGTGCCCCTTAGTGATTTTGGTGTATTGAAGACTTGTAGGTTAAGGGACTAATGTGTTCTTTAGTGTACACAGGTCTATAAGTCTATGAGGAGTTTGATATTTACAAAGAAAGTCGACCCCTAAAAATGAATATCTTCGACTGAAGATTTTGGTATTCCTAAAGACTTTCATGAAGACTCTGAAAGTGAAGAAATTGGTGTGTCCATGAAGATTTGATATTCATACGAGGAATATGAAGCTTGAAGACTTCCGTTTTCATAGTTTTGTTTTTCTCTTTCTGGAGTCATAGGAAACACCGTACTGTTAAAGGGGGTCGAGGAAATACTAAGGAAAAATTTCCATGTGATGCTCAACTCAAAATCCTAAACCTACCAATCCCTTCGAGTGAAGCCATTGGAAATCTCATACAGCTCAGTCAATTTCTTCAGTGACAGAGACGAAGTTCTTCTGGTCGCTGAGGAATTTGTTCTGACTGAGAAGTTAGGAATTCGCCAGTGTGGATTGCCTACACAGCGAGGAACATGATAGCCCTGAGGAATTTGAGAGTCAAATTTCCGACCGTTGCTGTGCTGCGCGCCAGCTATCCCAAATATCTTATCCACCTAACGGTCATATCATTGAAGGGCATTTATTTCTTATCATGTCGGACTGCTCCCTAGGCTATAAATAGCCGCCCCCTACAACCACTAGCTGGTTGGCTGCTCCGAGAGAAACTGACACTTGTCATTTCAGAGCAACCCATCCTCCGAGGACTTTGAGCGAAAATCATCGAGTGAGGAAAATCCAAACCCAAACACCCACAAACCCAAAGTGATTGAGCATCACTGAAGAGATTGATCCTGCGTGGATCCGACGCTTGTTACCTTTGAAGACTGTGCTTCTTCCAGACGGTTAGGCGTCATGGTCTAGAGCATCCAAGAGGAATTGTGGATCGCCGAGTGACCAAAGTCTGTGAAGGTTTGGAAGTCGCCTGAAGACTTACCACGAGTGATTGGACGAGGTCTGTGTGACCTTAGTTCAAGGAGAATACGGTGAGGACTTGGTGTCCTGAGCTGCGTGCTCAGCGACTAGGTGTCCGGGACTGTGTGTCCTCGAGTTTAAATACTCAGCCGCTCCAACCAGACGTACAACTGAGAAAGAACTATGGGTGGAATAGAATATGATGATGGAGGTTGTGTGGAGAAGACAAAAAAAGAGAAAGTCTCACATTTACGAGGCTAATCAATGGGCTATGGAGATGCCCATCAATTGATGTCAACATGAGGAGTGGGGATTGTCATGCAACGGATGCACTAGAGCTATAAATGTATAAAAGCTCCACAAAATAAACTAAGTGGGTGTGCATCCAACTTTCTTGCTCACAAAGACCTAGGGTATTTTGAGGAAGCCCATCGTAGGAATATACAAGCCAAGTTCTATAATGAAAAATCCCCACCAGTATATGAAAGTGACAACATATGAGACTCTCTATATGAAGAACATGGTGCTACTTTGAAGCACAAGTGTGGAAAAGGATAGTAACATTGCCCCCTTTTTTACTTCATTTTTATTTTTTTTTAGGCCTTTCTTTTCTTTTGGCCTTTCCTTTTTTTTCTTTTTTTTCTTTTGCCTTTTTATTCATTTATTTGGGGACAATGCTCTAATAATGATGATCATCACACTTCTATTTATTTACAACTCATGAATTACAACTCAAAACTAGAACAAGATATGACTCTATATGAACGCCTCCGGCGGTGTACCGGGATGGGCAATGAATCAAGAGTGACATGTATGAAATATTATGCATGGTGGCTTTGCCACAAATACGATGTCAACTACATGATCATGCAAGGCAATATGACAATGATGATGCGTGTCATGATGATGAACGGAACGGTGGAAAGTTGCATGGCAATATATCTCCGAATGGCTATGGAAATGCCATAATAGGTAGGTATGGTGGCTATTTTGAGGAAGATATTAGGAGGTTTATGTGTGATAGAGCGTATCGTATCACGGGGTTTGGATGCACCGGCAAAGTTTGCACCAACTCTCAAGGTGAGAAAGGGCAATGCACGGTACCGAAGAGGCTAGCAATGATGGAAAGGTAAAAGTGTGTATAATCCATGGACTCAACATTAGTCATAAAGAACACATATACTTATTGCAAAATTTTTATTAGCCCTCAAAGCAAAGTACTACTATGCATGCTCCTAGGGGGGAGGTTGGTAGGAGTTAACCATCGCGCGCCCCCGACCTCCACTCAAGGGAAGGCATCAAAAGAGCACCCCATGCAATAAATTTGGTACACAACTTTTACCATACGTGCATGCTACGGGACTTGCCAACTTCAACACAAGTATTCTTTATATTCATAATCACCCAACTAGCATGACTCTTATATTACCACCTCCATATCTCAAAACAATTATCAAGTATCAAATTGATCATAGCATCCAATTCACTTCCTATGATAGTTTTTATTATACCCAACTTGGATGCCCATCATTCTAGGACCAATTTTATAACCATGGCAAATACCATGCTGTTCTAAGAGACTATCAAAATAATATAAGTGAAGCATGAGAGATCAAAAATTTCTACAAAATCAAGCCACCGCCGTGCTCTAAAAGATTTAAGTGAAGTACTAGAGCAAAACTATCTAACTCAAAAGATATAAGTGAAGCACATAGAGTATTCTAATAAATTCCAATCAAGTGGGCTTCTCCCAAAAGGTGTGTATAGCAAGTATGATTGTGGTAAACTAAAAAGCAAAGACTAATATCATACAAGACGCTCCAAGCAAAACACATATCATGTGGCAAATAAAAATATAGCTCCAAGTAAAGTTACCGATAGACGAAGACGAAAGAGGGGATGCCTTCCGGGGCATCCCCAAGCTTAGGCTTTTGGTTATCATTGAATATCTTGGGGTGCCATGGGCATCCCCAAGCTTAGGCTCCTGCCACTTTTTATTCCATAGTCCATCAAATCTTTACCCAAAACTTGAAAACTTCACAACGCAAAACTCAACAGGAAATCTCATAAGCTCTGTTAGTGCAAGAAAGCAAAACCACCACATAAAGTACTGTAATGAACTCATTATTTATTTATATTGGTGTTAAACCTACTGTATTCCAACTTCTCTATGGTTCATACCCCTACATACTAGCCATAGATGCATCAAAATAAGCAAACAACACACGAAAAACAGAATCTGTTAAAAACAGAACAGTCTGTAGCAATCTGTAACTCTAAAACTCCTACCAAAATAGGAAGTCCTGGGAAATTTGTCTATTGGTCTACATAAAAAACAATCAACGCAAAAGCACGTCTCTATGAATTACTAAAATTATTTTCGTGCGTGCAAAGTTTCTGTTTTTCAGCAGAATCAAATTAACTATCACCATAGGTTATCCTATAGGTTCTACTTGGCACAAACACAAACTAGAACATAAAAACACATCTAAACATAAGGCAGATGAAATATTTATTAAATAACAGCAAGGGAAAATATTGGGTTGTCTCCCAATAGGCGCTTTTCTTTAAAGCCTTTTAGCTAGGCATTGATAATTTTAATGATGCTCACATGAAAGACAAGAATTGAAGTGCAAAGAGAGCATCATGAAACATGTGACAAACACATCTAAGTCTAACATACTTCCTATGCATAGGCATATTATAAGCAAACAAACTTTCAAGGCAAGCAAAAACTAGCATATGCAAGGAAGAAGAAAGAGACGATAGCAATCTCAACATGACGAGAGGTAAATTAGTAAGATAAAAATTTCTACGACCATATTTTCCTCTCTCATAATAATTACATGTAGGATCATAGGCAAATTCAACAAAATAGCTATCACATAACATATTCTCAACACGATCCATATGCATGCAAAGTTGACACTCTTCCAAGATAGTGGGATTAACATTAACTAAAGTCATGACCTCTCCAAACCCACTTTTATCAAAAATATCATAAGATTGAACATACTCAAAATATGTGGGATCTAAAGTTGACACTCTTCCGAACCCACTTTCAATATTATTGCAAACACTATTATCAATCTCATATTCATCATGGGGCTAAAATAAATTTTCAAGATTATAAGAAGAATCACCCCAATCATGATCATTGCAACAAGTAGTAGACATAGCAAAGCTAGCATCCCCAAGCTTAGGGTTTTGCATATTATTAGCACAATTGACATCAAGAGAATTTATAGTAAAATCATTGCAATCATGCTTTTTATTCAAGGAGTTATTGTGAATCTCTTCATAAATTTCTTCATCATAATTTCCAGATTCATGAATTTCTAGCAAAGCTTCATAAAGATAATCTAGTGCACAAAACTCACTAGCAGTTGGTTCATCATATGTGGATCTCTTAAAAAGATTAGCAAGTGGATGAGGATCCACAAATCTTAGCTTCTTTGTTTAGTAATAAATACACAATTATTCCAACCAAACGTGCAAACGAGCCAACTAAGACATTAAGGTAAACGAAAAGACGAACGGAAGAAGGGCGAATAAAACGGCAAGGGTGAAGTGCGGGAGAGGAAAACGAGACAAATGGAAAATAATGTAATGCGAGGGAGATGAGTTTGTGATGGGTACTTGGTATGTCTTGACTTGAGCGAAGACCTTCCCGGCAACGGCGCCAGAAATCCTTCTTGCTACGTCTTGAGCTTGCGTTAGTTTTCCTTGAAGAGGAAAGGGTGATGTAGAACAGTAGCGTAAGTATTTCCCTCAGTTTGAGAACCAAGGTATCAATCCAGTAGGAGGCTCCTCGGAAGTCCCACGCACCTACACAAACAAACAAGAACTCGCAACCAACGCAATAAAGGGGTTGTCAATCCCTTCACGGCCACTTGCGAAAGTGAGATCTGATAGAGATAATATTATAAGATAAATATTTTTGGTATTTTTGTAATATAGATTGGAAAAGTAAAAGGTGCAAATAACAGTAGATTGAAAGCTTATATGATAAGAGATGGACCCGGGGGCCATAGGTTTCACTAGTGGCTTCTCTCAAGATAGCATAATTATAACGGTGGGTGAACGAATTACTGTCGAGCAATTGATAGAAAAGCGAATAATTATGAGATTATCTAGGCATGATCATGTATATAGGCATCACATCCGTGACAAGTAGACCGACTCCTGCCTGCATCTACTATTATTACTCCACACATCGACTGCTATCCAGCATGCATCTAGAGTATGAAGTTCATAAAGAACAGAGTAACGCATTAAGAAAGATGACATGATGTAGAGGGATAAACTCATGAATATGATATAAACCCCATCTTTTTTTATCCTCGATGGCAACAATACAATAAGTGCCTTGCTGCCCCTGCTGTCACTAGGAAAGGACACCGCAAGATTGAACCCAAAGCTAAGCACTTCTCCCATTGCAAGAAAGATCAATCTAGTAGGCCAAACCAAACTGATAATTCAAAGAGACTTGCAAAGATAACTTAATCACACATAAAAGAATTCAGAGGAGATTCAAATATTTCTCATATATAAACTGATCAAAACCCACAATTCATCGGATCTCAACAAACACACCGTAAAAAGAGTTACATTGAATAGATCTCCAAGAAGATCAAGGAGAACTTTGAGATTCAAAGAGAGAGAAGAAGCCATCGAGCTAATAACTATGGACCCGAAGGTCTGTGGTAAACTACTCACAACTCATCAGAATGGCCTTGGAGATGATGTAAAGGCCCTCCATGGTCGATTCCCCCTCCGGCGGAGCACCGAAAAAGGCTCCAAGATGGGATCTCGCGGATACAGAAGGTTACGGTGGTGGAAATAGTTTTTCGTGGTCGCTTCTGATGTTTTCAGGGTATGTGGGTATATATAGGAGGAAGAAGTAGGTCGGTGGATGCTCGAGGGCCCACGAGGGTGGGGGCGCACCCACCTGTAGGGGGCACACCGGGCACCCTCGTGGCCGCCTCCTCTGTTGCTTGATGTCCACTCCAAGTCCCCTGGATCACGTTTGTCCCAAAAAGATTGCTCCCAAAGGTTTCATTCCGTTTGGACTCCGTTTGATATTCCTTTCTTCGAAGCACTGAAATAGGCAAAAAAACAGCAATTCGGGTTGGGCCTCCAGTTAGTAGGTTAGTCCCAAAAATGATATAAAAGTGTAAAGTAAAGCCCATAAACATCCAAAACGGGTAATATAATAGCATGGAACAATCAAAAAATATAGATACGTTGGAGATGTATCAGTGTGTCTTTTGGCCTGGGAATGGCCTGTGCTGCCCATGGGCCATATATGGTCTGATGCGACATTCGGCCCACTAATGGCCCGTGATAAAGGTGGCAACAGTTCAGCCCAACGTGACTTTGGGCCTGTTAAAGGCATGTCGTATAATTCGGCCCATTGATGCCTGTACTTAGCTTTAGGCCTCTTAAAGCCCATGATATCAGTGGGCCAACTAAGGCCCGAGATATGTTTCGGCCTAGTAACGGCCCGTCATATAACTGGGCCCAAAAAGGCCTGGTCTACATTTCATCCTGCTGAAGGCCCGTCGATGACTAGTGAAAATTGAGGCCCAACATGCATTTCGGCCTTCTAAAGGCCCATGGTTTCATCTGGGCAGTAACAGGCCAATAGAATATTCAGCCTGTTAATGGCCCAACGCTACCTGGGCCAAACTAAGCGTTGGGTCCACAAAAGGCCCAACTAAAATTTGGGTTGAATATAGGCCGGAGTAAGTTGTGGTCCTGGCGCAAAGTGTGAAGGCCCCAATCATTCGGGCCCAAGAAAGATGCAGGTGGGCCAATTATGGCCCGCTAAGAACAAGGCCCATTAGAGGCGAATGTTTTGGCCCGGTCGACTACATCAGATTTTTTTTCAGATAGCGAATGATGGCAGTAACTAGTAGGAATTAAGAGCAAACCTACTCTATACAATAAAGAAATTACGGGATAGTAACTAACAATAAACCTACACTATACAATAAAGGATTTATGGTATATTACATCCACTGGGCATCGAAGTTCGCCATGAGTGATCATAAAGCGCAACGAAGAAGCAGATTACAAGAACTGGGCACCATTGCAACATAACAAAATAATACTGAACTGAGACCACTTCTAAGATAGTTCAAGAAAGGTTAGCCTTGCGCGGGAACTGCTGCGCAAGCTGCTGAGCAAGGCTGTGAGACCAGCCTAGCATGTCGGTCATAGCTTCCAGGTGTAGCTGTTTAGCAATGAGGATCTCATTGGTGTTCTCCGCAATCTTTCTTAGAGATAGGACTTCAAGTCGAAGTTGAGTTGCAGAATGCCTTTATGCTAGAACTTGGGACTAGAGAAGTTGAACTGATTCAGATAGTGAATTATGTGACCTTGTCTGACTGCTAGTCTCAAGTAACTTGAACATTGCATCAAGACAAGACTTTGGGGTTGTCTCTCTATCTTCAAGATGTTTTGCCTTCTTTGCTGCAATATATGTTGGGTTTGTCTCACACCCTTCAGTAGACTTGTGCATGCCATCAGGCATATCACCATGAAACAAGCAGAGAGATGATAGGTTTTTCATGTGTATAAACAAAGATGATAACTGTGTTGTCAATTCCATCCAATTTCAAATTAGAAAATAAAGAGTAAGTTCAAAAATATAAATAGCATAATTTGGCATTGTTCATAATGCGGGGAGCTTCACCACACTACTGGATTACCATGTCAACATAACAAGCATAGATGAAGGGCAAAGACAATCATTGTATCTATTTTGGTTAATGCATGGCATGTTGTTCATATCATCAGCCACATCAGTAAGATAAAACAGGAGATGACAAGGTGCAAACGTGGGCTGCTTCACCACACACTGGATGATAGATCCACAAAAACAAGCATACATATAGGAAGTATTGAGTAATGTGCATGGTATGAATAAGGAATTTGGTTTTACAAGTAAAACTTAGAACTTACTGTTCTTGCGAACATGCATTTTGATAGAAACAACAAACTAAACAGCAGTAAACGATAGGGAATATGAGCAAATTAAATAGTAGTTGAGGATAAATGCTTTAGAAGGACTGACTTACATTACTAGTTAACACCGGCTTTATAATGCCCTTCTCCATGTCAAGGGAAGGATAACTCAAGAATTTTAGCACAGAATCTTCTTCATAAGCATTGCTTGTACTCTATATTTTGTAGAGAGTAATTATAGATATGATAATACTGGAAGGGATAGAGGATAATGAAGATAAGATGCTACATAATCAACTACCAATCCCTGGAAGTACAAGCGTTATAGGACAAAATGTACTGACAAGAGCAATGGGCTACACTTCTGCACTAGCATTATCTGTGTATTCTACTTTTTGGTAAGATTAAATATAGATCTGATCTTTTTTAGTAAATGGTGGGCGAGGGAGATAAGATGTAGAATGCTACACAATGAACCAATCCCTCTTCCCATAATACATGAGTGTTTTGAACACTGGTGTACTGTACAAAATGTTCTTATATGATGGGATGGAGGGAGTAGCTGTTAATGTAAGTAAAGTGTAGACGACATTCAGCCCTTACAAGAGGACTGCAGAGCTAAACCTCTTCAAAAGCATTGGGTTGATTCTAAATTTATGTAAGAGTCCATACGGATCTTATAATGTCCACCAAATGGACGATAACGAGGCTAACATGTGCGGTGATGCTACATAATCAAACAGCTATGAAAGTAAGTATGGTCATACAGGGCCAGAAGTACTCACAAGAGCAATGCAGTGTGCAGTATAGTTGCGAGATTTTGTGGTCCCTTTAGAATGAATGTTCTTCTGCTAACAGTTTTCGTACAAGTGAGACGTTAAGGCAAATGCAAAAATGTAGTTCAAATTGTGATGTGATATCATAGACAGCACCTTACGCTGTAGACGAGACCAATGTGTAACAAGATTATTCCAGTAACCCTCTTGGATAAATGTAGCACCGGAGACTTTACAGAAATTTCGTTTAGAGGCTTGCCATCGAAGTGCGCTTGCCTTAGGTAGGAACGATACTTCATCAATGAGTGCTTGAAAGGCGCAACCAACCCTTGCTCATCTTGACAATCCAGTTTCGTCCTCGCCTATTTAAAAGAATGAAATCTTGTGTCTTCTGTCAGCAGAAACATATGCAGTAATTACCATGAATAACATTAGTACATTACTTGCGCGTAAGTTGCGGAGGAAGACTGCAAATTGTTCTATCTCTGCAGTATAATCTTTCCATGAAGGAAAGATGCACACAAAGTTCCTGACAACAATATAAGCTTCGTCTTCTAAACTGGGAAGGAATGGAACAGGGGTCCTATTTGCTGCAACTGGGGCTCTCTCTGGTTCAAAAAGGGATTTGGTAACTGGATTTGGTGTACTCTTTGCTGGAATGGGGAGTTTTGCATCGTAGAGATGGTGCTATGTCAACTGGCATCATCATACTGTTTGCTGCAGTTGGGGTCTGCTGAGTTGGGGCATCAGAAATGACCAGTGTAGTAGGGCTAGAGTCTGCTAGAGTTAGGGTGTTTTGTGGGTTAGGTGATATTGTAACTACACCTAATGGGCTATTTGATTTATTAGGTGTCACTACCTTTTCCAAATACTTTGCTTGTGCTCCTCCGCGATCAGCAATCGCCCTCTTCCTTTTGAACGTCTGATACACAAGAACATCATTTGAATTGATAAATATGGTATGATGACATATGGAATATGTACTGAAGATGGATAGGCAGGGCGTATTCACATACACAATGTGTAAACTAAGCTAATGGCAGTGGAACAATGTAGAAGCAATGCAAAGCATCAGTTGCAAGATATGTGCGACCAATATAACCTTGGAAAGTTAGAGGAAGCACCTTGATGGATGAATAAGATAGGGCATCTGCCTCTGACTCCTCCATTAGGGAGCTACATTGACTTAGGTCTCCCTCTAGCTCAGAATCACTCTTAGGATCATATTCTGAGCATGAATCTGTAGGTGGAGAGCGTTTGCATTGCATTGCATCTAGACTTGATTTCAGTCTCTTAATGCCAAGTTTGAGAGCCATGGCATTGTTATGCATTATTATTTTCATGCGCGCAAGCTCACAATCATTATGATGTTGTTCAAGATCTAAGGTTCATGAAAACATAAAAAGTAGTCAGATTATCTATGGAATGCATTGCGGATTCAACTCGAAGAGTGTCTCCCTATAAACCCCTGCATATGCAAAGTTCACCCCCCAACCGTGCTGACCAGACCACACACAGAAATACAAACCCCTTATGTCTCTATAATAGGTAGACAACATTTCAAAACTAAAGTAGGAACATTAGAATCATATAAAATTCGTATTTGAACAAATAAACTAAGGAACTATGAGTGGCATAATGTTTAGCTTCAAGGGTGGAGTGTTGGTAGTGCGACACAAAGCAAGTAGGCAGATTGTATTCCATGTAAAAGGTTGAAGCCTATGTAAAAGCTGGAAATGACACTTTCTTTCTATACAATGCAGTGTTCGTTGCCCACACATGATGGAAGAGATCACACAGAGAAATACTATTCACTCATGTCTATGGTTCCGGTATTTTGAAACAGGTGGTCCACCCTAAAAGAATATTGACAACAAATATGACAAGGCAAGCGTAGATGTAGTGAATCAATCATTTACTTGTGAGATTACTAGGACAAGTATGCAGAATTGTAACTGCAGTAAGAGACCGTCCAAAATCTAAATCAAGAAGTTTATCTAGCACTTATTGTTTGCAACTAATCGATGTGAATAATTGGATATTATATCGAATGAGTAAGAAAGACAAGTAAACTTGTCAACAAACCTGCCTTGCAGTAGTAATCTGGGTCAATGTCACTACGACCAGCAATCCAAAATGACTAGTGTCTATTCCTAGGGCCGGAATTTTGAAACCCTGTGAACTTTACAGGTACTAAAGATTACTGAAATACATCTGAACCATTAAGTGTAGGTAGCACTCAGCACACAACAAACCGTAATGATAGTCATGCATAATGAGTAATGAATCAATTAGGAAATGGGTGATGAGGAGTGGATGCTGAGTGTTGAGGACGTATCTCAGGATAAATCGGGTTGGCTTAGTGGGTGTTGCACGCCTGACCCCTGAACGGACTGGGAAGGTAGGCACGGCAGCGCGCACGGGCAGCGGTGACGCTGTTGGGCGAGCGGCTCCTGACCTCCTGTTAGTCCGGCATCTCCTCCTAGAGTCATGTCGTCCGGGCACGGCAAGTCACCGGCGAGGTAGGAGGCTGGGGGCGAATAGAGATCGGAAGCGCGCAGCAGAACAGAGGGGAATCGGGGCCTGGGACGACCCAAAATCCCAGGGTGGGCCGCGGCCCACCTTGGGCACCCTGTAGAGATATACACCCGAGCGGCGAACATGCATTTTCGAAACTAAATTAGGAACATTTAGCTGACCAATTAAATGACTCCGTTTTACTAATATCAGATTCGTATTTCAACAACTAAGCTTGTTTAGGTTGATGGATGGAGCAGTGCTATTATGACACGAAGCACGTATTCTGATCGTATAGTGATCATAAAAGGGGGAAACCCTAAGCATATTTTTTAGCAAAAGAGGGTTTCCCCTCCAATTTATATTAAAGAAACCACCACGGAACCAACATGATCAATTAAACCCTAAGCATGATCAATTAAACCGTATTATGACTGTGCCATGGCAGATTTGAAGCTGCAAACCGGAGAAATGATATTTAGAATCCATTGTTTGCTTCGAACAAAGAACTAAATTCTAAGAGCTGAAAAGAAAGTAGAGTAACCAAGTTACGATCTATTTTCTGGTTGAGATCAAAAAGTTGAGGATATATGAAGCACCACCTCTCTTGCGGCGCCGTGTAGGCATCGGGGGTGCGATGGCTGTCGGTGGCGTTGAAGCAGATTTGCGATGGTAGACGGGTGCATCGGGGGATAAGTCCCGTTGCGGTGGAAGAGAAGGTCGTGTGAGCAGCCCCGACAAAGAGGACGACGGCGCCGATGAAGCGAGAGGACGCGATGCAAGGCTCTTGGTCCATCGCCGTGGATGAGAAACGTCCATCTCTAGCAGTGGACGACGCGGTCTTGGTAGGCGCTCCGGCATGGTGGAGGACGGTGGCGATGGATGGGGTGGAGGACGGAGGAGGCTGGTGTGGGGATGGTTTTCTAGCGCAAATGGTGTATGAATGGGAAAATGGAGGGAGAGGTACGGGGAACCATGTTTATGGGACGCGCATGTCTGAAATATGGGAAAGTTACGAACTTAGCCCATGTTTAAAATTTGGACGTCTCGTCGGTTGGGGATAGGACGGTAATCTCGCATCTCGCCAAATATTTGCCCAGAGCAATTTCGGGCGAGGAGACGGTGTTTGGCACCCATGGTTGGCGCCCATGGTATATGAACGGGGTTGACAGGTAGGGCGGTTGTGTCATGTCTGAGTGAAGTTACAAACTTGCCCCTATTCAAAATATTTGCCTACATCAATTTTGGCCGAGTCGAGTTTGTTTTGCCGCCCACCGTGTATGAATGGGGAAATGGAGGGAGAAACAGAGGTCTTTCGGATGAGCTTGAATCAAATGTGTTTTGCTGCCCATGTTTGGCGCCCACCATGTCAGAATGGGCTCAGAGGTGGTCGTGTCACGTCTAATTGAAGTTACTAACCTATCCCTATTGAGAGCAGTGGAAATCGGGCCGATGGATTGTCCGTGTAATGGGTAGACAATAATTTCAATCTCCCAAACACTTGGCTTCTGGCAGCCGACGTGGGAGTGGACACTTTGCCGCTTCTTTCGAATTTTGGGACAATAAGCATCCACGTTTACCCTAGCAACTAAATTCGAATCCATTATGTATTCCTATACGAATCTTTATAAATCATTCTATGTGTTTTTATATATCTTCAAAAGCACGACAAATATGTATTCTACTGTCATATATGAATATGATTTACAAATGCCAATACTCAAATTCAGAAGCTAGAATCCAGTTTAAGGTGAATTCGAATATTTGGAACACTTTATGTCCAACTCAAATGTCAAACGCAGCATAATGTGTACTCCCATTTAGATATGTACACAAGCGATGTATCAAGATTCAAATACCGAGTCAATCAACCAAGAATGTACATAACTAACAGACATATAAATACTTATAGAGTATATGGATCAATAATATCAACTAACATACAAAAGCCAGGCCGATGTACCTTTTTTTGCTAGAACAACATCCTTTTAATAGCGAAGCTACTACAACATCTTGGCCCTTTCCGATGCGTGCCACTTATGGTCCATCTATACTACTATTATTGATGAATGCACATTCAGCCCGATTGGCATATTTGTAGGTCTAGCACAACAATCAAAATGAAATGTCTCCGAGTCTTATCAATTAATACAGACTTGTGCTCAAATAAAATTACAAACCAAAAAGCAAAAAACAATTATTACATGATCTCTAAAACAAATGGTTTGATTGATTACATGAACAAACAACACAAAGGTTATTCAACGATGTAAAGAACATTTCACCTATGATTTACCAAGTGGAATTTAATTTCCTTTTTTCCTTCAGGACCTTAACAATGCGGTTAGTCCCAGCTTGCTTCGTTTTGAAATCCACCAAATATTTAATGGTTGTCTTGAGTACTGCTTGTGATTGTGCTATTTGCTTCCTCAACATGTCAACTTCATCTCTATGTGCAGAAGCAGAATCTCTTTCTACCACTAGTTTAGCCTCTAGAGCATCAGCAGTTGGCAATTCATAATGCATGATTGGGTTGGTGCCACTGTTGTGGGATGATACAACGTCCATGGGGACCTTGCTCTTTAATCTTGGGCTAACCTGTTTTGCCATTAAAGTTCTGATTGGATTCAGAAAAGTTGAAGTTAGCAAAACATCTCAACTGGGAGTTATAGCAGCAAACCAGTTAAACAAACAAGGAATTAAAGAGTTTCAATTGGATCTTGAAAGTAGTTATTAACATCATTGTAACCGATTGTTGCAGCAGCAAAGCAGTTAAACAAACAAGTAACTATTTAAGTTCAGGCAAACAGGTAATTCTTAACAGTAAGTATCAAACACATAGATAGGTGTAGTCTATAATAGGATTAACAGGCTATGGCATTATGTAATCAGTAGCAAACTAAATTAAGCCAAGAAACATAATTGAACAATTTTGCAATAAGTGGCTAACTAAAATTCTGAGAAGCGGGTAACTAAACTTATGCTAGCTCTTTGTACAGGCACACTGCAACTTCTTTTTCACTTAAAAGGTTCTATGAAGGAGTCCATGGCATCAATTGCTTGGATACGTAGTCCCAATACTTCTTTCTTCCCACACTACATTGGTAAGTCGAATGGTTAATCTGGTAAGATGGTGCATCCTTGATATGTTATATGAGGACGTGTAGTCAAACTAGTTGTAGCCACACACATCACACAGGCTTTTACTATATATTTCATGCGATTACATTTGGCATATCGAGATCTAAGCAATCTACAATAGGATGAAAAGACTGGCATCCTTCACATTATTAGCGAACTCAATTCATAGAACAAGCAATTCAACCATTCTGTGCGTAAATCAAAAGCGCCACTGGAATATTTTTCACTACCCCAATCATACACGCAAAAAGGGGCGATGCCACCATAGGGGCTGGTATGGGCGGCCGCCTTGGGTGGCTGGAAAGTGTGCACCTAGTTTGAGTCCTCCAGGTTGGCCCAGGCTAGTTTTGTTCGTCCCAACGCACGAGCAAGCAATGTAAAAATGAAGAAAAATGTTTCAATATGGATGGGCCAATAACATAAGTGCAAGGCAGGCCCTATAGCAGGCTCGCAGCCCAAACGAGCGCCTCCCATATCGATCGACAGCAGGAAAAATCCCAATTCGTTCGCTCCAGCCTCCAGTTTGGTTCGCTCCTAACCTAGACGCCGCTGGACACACCAACACAACACTTCCTTGCCCCCTCGTTGGAGGGCGGTCGCCGGGCTTCAAGCGAATGGAAGGACAAGAAGATGAAGATCCAACCCTGGGTGTAGCCTGCATGGGAGGCAGCAGCGGCAGCACGGGCATGGCATCGAGCTTGCGCAAACAGACAGTCGCAGCTTGCAAGAGTAGCATGCACAACGAGCAGGTACTTCACATCCCTGATTCTATCTAATTCAACTGTTCAATTTCTGGCCAATAGTTAAACCTGACGGTGTTGTAAAACTGCTTGTATGTAGGGAATCTATGAGAAAATTAAACCAATTTCTGCTTATTTTATAACTCCCCCAATCAATACTGAACTGACTGAATCTGATGCATCTAATCAAGTTTCCGGTGCAAACATACAAGCTCATGTTGTTCTTGAGCCTGAAGTGTCTAATGAACAGACTGCTAATGAAGGATTTGATGCAAAAAAAATTACATGCTCCTGGTGATGAACATATAGTGTCTAATGAGGGATATAATGCAAGCATTTTGCAAGCTCCCATTGAAGGATTTAGTGTCTAATGATGATCTGCTATGTTGAGAGAGACATAGAGATTTGCAGGCATTGATTACAAGCAAATTATAGTACATTTTCATGGCTTGAGGAAACATCGATACCATCTACCAGAAAGTCCCCGTATCATGACAACATAGCATAAATACTTTTCTAGTATGTTGTTTGAAACTATTGGCACACTTGTGCAAGATAGATATATTGATATAGAGTTTGCGCACTGGTTATAGGTTCAATTACACTTAAATATTTTCAGTCAGAGAACAACTAATTCAAGCAGGTACAGACCATGTTTGTAGTCCTCGTACACCATGTTGCCTTTTGTGTTTTTTGGTGCTTGCATCATTTAGTGTTTTATAATCTGAACTACTTTGGATCATTAGCTGGTTTTCAAAGTGCATGTAGCTTCACATTTCTCAAGTTATGATTTCTGGAGTGCAAGTGCCTTCGTACTTTTTAACTTAAATGTTCGCCCCTGGTAACTTGAATTCATGGATCCGCTACTGCACACAAATCATACACGTGTGCCAGTATGAATTAAATGAAATGGAGGGACTTACGCTAGCTTGTTGTAAAGGCTCACTGCATCTCTGCTTGCTCTTGGGATGTTCCATGTACAAGTCCATGTTACCACTTGCTTGGATGTGCAGGCCTTGTGCTCCTTGCATCCCCCTCTGCATTTTTTACACGGCGAATGGTTGATCACATAAGAGGAATCGACCTTGCTGTTGTACCGGAGGGCAGATACTTACAAGGTTATACGGGTGTGCAGGATGTGTACCAGATCCCGTAGCGCCATTAGGCTTCGCTAAAAAATGGTTTTGCTTGTTTCAAATGATATCTCCAGAAGAAATAAGAATTAAAGTCAGAGTTGCATAGGCGTATAAGCTAAGAGAGCAGTGAAAGGATATCCAAACATCGTCGGAACAGTGCACAAGGGAGTGATGTGTGGATACCTCGTTCGGGCCGGCTTTTGGGCATGCTCGCCTAGCTAGAGTGCGAGTCACTTCAGAGCCGTTGAGGGTGATGCACTGGCGTTGGCTGGCCGCGCACGAATGCAGATCTTGAGTGGCAGCGGAGCGCTACGATGCGGTGGACGAGACCATTGGTGAAGCCCCAACGGCCTCGGTGGGGGCGGAGGTGCGATGATGTGCTCGGTGAAGTAGCCCCGGTGAGGTGGGAGACGACGTCGGTGAAGCGCACCTCATGCGGTAGAAGTCGGTGTCTGTGAGGCACGTCAGTTGCGGCGGCCGACATTGTCGGTGGACCACCCGGTGCGGTGGATGAGGGTGTAGATGAGGTAGCTCCGGTGCGGTGGTGAAGCACGACCATTGTCTTCGTCGTCGTCGTCCGACACAGAGGTGGGGAAAGAGACGAGATGAGGGGCGATTCGAACTTTTCTTGGGTTGGCGGCAAATTAGGGATTTGAGCAATCTGGGCGCGGAAGGGGACGGTGGAGAAGGGAGATTTTGCAGGGATGGAATTGGAGCCGCCAGCTATTTCAATTCGAAACATAAAAGCGCGAACTTATTTTGTTGTCGTCCTTTTTGGGGGGGAGGGGGAGGGAGGGAGGGGGTGGGTGGCTGGGTGCTAAGCGTCTGTCCGAGACACGGGGTCTGCCTGGTGCGCCTACATTTGAGAATGCAAACGAATCTTCTTTCATTTGCAAATGAATCTTTATGTATTACCATGCCCGTGTTTTCCTTGCAAATAATTAGTCATTCGGAACAAGATACTATAAATAAATTAATGAGGAGTTATTTGAAAAAAATCGAAACAGTATCCACGGTATCCACACTAATGTGGATTAGAGTGTGTGTCACATAATTAGTTATTTGAATTAGAGTGTGTGTCACATCGCGATCTCCAATTCTAACATGGATTTCGCATTTCACTGTATCCATGCTACTTTCTTAATACAAATTCATATGTATGTGATGAACACCATGGTAGTGAGAAAACTTTTGGATGGATTCAAACATATGACCTACAAAATAGCACAACAATCGAGTCAATGTCAACTTTTCCGAACCTAGTATGGCATGAATTCAAAATAATTACCCATATGCATGGTCCCCAGTTCAAATCTTACAATGTACACCGAATTGAAACATCGATATTAAGTCTCGTACTATCTACATTCAAATGTTGTTTTTAGCCCCCCCCCCCACCCCGGCACACATGCTACATACTTCCTGTATTGGTCAATCTTACTCTCCTAACCACCTTAGGAAGCTATCGGTTTCCGACACACGTTCATTCTTTCTCTCCATGTTTCGATCTCTAACTCTCTCAACTACACAACCCCCTTTTTCCACTCTGTTACCAAATGTATTTACCTCACACACCTGCCATTGCACCCCATACCGAGCTCTCTCTCTCTCTCCCTCCCACCCTCTCGCACTAGATACATGCATTGCCTATCTAGCCCCCCAACCTCTCGTGCGCACGTACGCACGTTGTCTATCTAGGTCACTCCCTTGAGACTGTCTTACTCTTTCTTCCGCACGGCGGGCCACACTCGCTCAATCTCGCTCTCTTTATTTGAGTCTCGATTAACCTCGTTTTCTTTCACACACAAATGATATATCTCCCTGTTCGGGCCTCGATCGACACACTCTATACTCTCTCACGCAGATTGTTTATCTAGGTCAGTCCAGCCAAGCCGCTCCCACTCTTTCGACCTCATGGCGGGCCACGCTCGCTCAATCTCTCTCTCCCTCCCTCCCTCCCTCTCTCTCTCACTCTCTCTCTCTCTGTATGTCTTGATTGACCTCACTCTTTCTCGGACACAAACGATATATCTCCATGTTTGAGCCCAATTCGACATATTCATATTGTATACTCTCTCACGCACATTGTCTACCTAGGTCACTCTCTCCAACCCATCTCACTCTTTCGATCGCACGACAACCCACACTCGCTCAATCTCTCTCCCTTTATATATGTAATTGATTGACCTTGCTTCCTCCCACGCACAAAATATATCTACATGTCTATGACTGGATCATCTCTCAAGCTCTATCTTACAGCCCTCACCCTTCCCAAAACCTCAATCGGACAATATCTCTCCAGAGCATATATATATATATATCTTTTCAATGAATGTTAGACCACACTCACTTTGTCTCTCTATCTATATGTCTCTTGATGACCTCGCTTTCTCACGCCGTATCTTCCACACATTGAAGCTACCTCTCCATCCCTCACAAAGCCGGAGCTATTTATTTTGCGAGGAGGACTCCAACCTTGGATTAATTTGTGTAGGCATTTATTCCGGTGGGTTTAGAGTATATTTTCGTAGCATTCGGCCCACAACTACTCCAAACACCGTTGCAACCACCACACCTCCCCCAGTTGATTTCCCTCTGGCTTGGTCATCGCTCTCTCGCATGTCCTTTCTCGTCTTCAATGTCGCACCATGGTACTATTGCAAAAAACTCTGTTGTTATCTTTAATTATTACAAATAAGCTACAAAACTACACACCGATGGTCCACTTGGAATGGAATAAATTTCGACCCACAAATTAAAGTGCTACAAACTACACACCAAGGGGCCCACCTGTCATGAAACAAATTTGGACCCATATACAAATTAAAAAATAAAGGACGAGGATCGAGCATGCGACCAGGGCCTTCAAGCCGCATGTCAACAGGCAACATACGTAGAACAGCAATGTTTGTTGTACCCCCCCTTTTGTTCATATAATGTTTTATATTACCATAGCCTATTTAATGGATACCATGTAATCTTATTTTTAGTACATTAGTGGGACCGGCTCATTAGCATGTACTATTCGCCTTCACTTACTGGTGAGTTCCATGTGTGCTCTCTCTCTCTCTCTCCTCCCCTTCTGCGTTTAGACGCATGGGCAAACACGAAGAAATCACGGGCAATGTTGCCGTTGACCATATCTGGATGCGTTCACAAGTTACGGCACCAGTTTCACATACTAGTAGCACTAGTCAATGTGTACGTGCAATGCACGTTAATTTGGAAGTATATTAAGTGCATGCGGATATTAAGTAGGATATTATTTGCGTGTTATTATGTGATTGGCACTATTTTTGGCATGAAATTAACTGCATGCTAAACATGTTGAGCGCTCGACATTGAAGCAGTCTAAGTCATTGGATGAGAAAGAATACATGTCGCTTGATGATGTTTTATATTTAATTTGATACGGCTCTAGCAGAACATTCAATCGATCAAACCATAGACTTCATTCAGTCTCACCCCGACTTTACATTCATACGACGATCGATCTAAAATAAACGGAAATGATAAACGTTCGGGTTTTAAGCATGGCAATCCGAACGTTTTTCATGGCAAATTTAGATTACGCGGCGGCGGGGGCGTCTTGCGGTGGGAAGCAGCTCCTCTACCGTGCTCTATGTGTCGTCGGGCCACTGACCGACGGCGATGGCAACGGCGACGGCGGCGTCTTGCGCCGTTGTTGGCATACTCCTGGACGTTAGCCCTAGCTTCAAGGAAGGCCACAATGTTCTGGACTTCGATCTCCAGGAGCGAGTCAACTGGCGGGAGGAGGCGACTGGCGTTGGTGCAAGGAAGCGTTTAACGGCGGCCATCCATGCTGCTGAGGGGGGCACTGGCACCCGCACGGGGACAGGCGCTGGCAACAGCGCGGCGGAGACATTCATGTGCATGGGCACCGGCACAGGCGCACACGTCAGTGCACGTGCAGGCGCATGCGCTGGCAGGTGCACAGGCATCGGCACGAGCGTGCGCGTCAGTGCACGCGCATGTGCATGCGTTGGCAGGTGCACGGGCGCGTGAAAGTCGGCAGGGACCTCGTGGAACCCCGAGGCATCAAGCTTAGTGACAATGTGCGGCTCCCAGTCCATCAATGCCACGGGGATGGGCGCTGGCGCAGTCGGGGCGACGGGAGCCGAAACGGGAGCGGGGACAGGCGCGGCGTCTTCCCACAAGGCCGGTTCAAGCTCGTCCCAAAGCGCCTTATGTTCTTGAGACTTCGGCTGGGTATCTTCCTCAGGAAACTAGAAGACTAAGGGAAGACCATCATGATGCGGCATGGCGTACATTTAGGTCAGGCTGGTTGGACATGGATGACGGGAGAATTGGACAGGAAGAGAGAAGATTGTAGCGATACTGGGTAGTGCGCGGTTGATTTTTAACTGCAGCGTCAGTGACATTAAAAGTGGGAGCAATTGGGACGAAGGTGGGCGGTGGAGCCTGGTCAAAGGGCTCACCTCCCGGTGAGCCTGCGCAGCAGTCTGCTCGCATGCCTTCCTGTCAACCGGCGAAGCGGTCTGCTCGCACGCCTCCTGTCGACTCACACGCTTGCTCGGACGGCACCTGTCGATGAGAAGCGGGACTCGTGGCGGCACATAAACGCCCATTGTTCTCTTCATTTGTGCAACTTGTCATAAGCAGCTTATCTCAAATTGAAGAAAAAAATTACGAACGAATATTTGTGCCATATCATGTGACTATGCTCAGTTTCATGAATTTCTGGTCACTTTTGGATTTTCTGAAATTTAAAATCCAGGATTTGAAACAATATCATAACCTGCGTCATGCAATAAATTTCCAAGCGATACATCTATCCTATTGTATTTCTTAAGAAAGTATTTGGTCAAACATTTTGCTTAGTTAGACTTCAGATAAGTTATATATGCAGAGTAAAAGGATAATCCCTCTATACCAGTGCATTGCCTGATATATTAACTCAAGTACTAGGCACAAACAAACGGGCTCAATTCTGTGCTCATCCTGGTGTAGTAGTAGTAGTACTAGGCAATGCAGTTGACGGGTGACCTTGGGGAGCAGCGACCGAGGGAATTGAACCATGCTTGGCACGGTAGGTAACGTTGTCTAGTTACTAAAGCATCCCTCCATTGTTCATCGGTAGTCATTATGGACCGGGGACATGAGGAGAATTTCCTAGGGACGAGGATCCCCTACTGTGGCCTAGCCTACCTTTGAGTCACTGACACATGGGTCCCACAGAGCACGGAGCCCTCCTGTAAGTGACTCAATGGCAGGGTATGACAGGGATTACAAAGTCAGAGGATCCACGTCTGGGCTAGAATTCTGGCCGCCAGATATTTCGTCTCGAAACGCAGACTCGACTGGTTGGGGTTACCTAATGTGCGTACCACGCACGCCACCAGAAGGACACGAGCCCAATTTTTTTTAGGATCAACATGAGCCAAGGTCTAACTGGTACGCCATTGGGTCCTACCATTTGAGAATACGAAAGGAATCTATTAAATTGTCGAACGAATCTATGTGTATTACAATGCCCGTATTTTCCTTGCAAATAGTAATCTCAACGTGGTAATTGATTTATGACGAGTTCTTGAATTCGAGTGAGTTTGTGATATAGTGATCTCAACGTGGATTCCACATTTCATGGTATCCCTAGTAAGTTTTTCATTGCAAAATCAAATTTAAAAGATGAACAATATGGTGGTGAGAAAACTTTGTATGTATCAAGCATATGACCACACATACACACACACACGCGCGCGCGCGCGTGAACACAACAACAATCCAATAAGTATAGTGCATCTATTTTCACAAACCATGCACGTATGACATGAATTCAAAAATACTCCTTCTGTTCCTAAATATTAGTCTTTTAGAGATTTCAACAAGTGACTACATACGGAGCAAAATGAGTGAATCCACACTCTAAAATATGTCTATATACATCCGTATGTGCCAGTCCATTTGAAATCTCTAAAAAGACTAATATTTAGGAACGAAGGGAGTATAATGTAAGACATGCATGGTCCTCAATTCAATATTTAAAATGAACAGGAAACTGAAACATGAATATTAAGTCTAGTACTACAGTACATGCAAATGTTGTGTTTAGGCGGAGCTATGTAGATTGTCGAGGGTTAACCCCTCGACCTTAGATAAAATTGTGAAGCTCTGTTTAGGATTGTTTAGATTATATTTGTCCCCACCCTCCCAAACACCAATTGGTTGCGCACCCCCCTCCTCCCAGAGAGAATATCATGTGCCCCCATACCTTAGATGCTATATGCTAATACAAGTTGCTTGGAGCTTGTAGATCTGAGATATAGCAGCTCACGGGATGTCTTACTATTTTTACAGGAAACCTTGATGGGTTTGAGAATTGCACAATTTGTACAAAAACTACTCAGATGCCCTTGGATCCCATATCCAACGACCTTGAAGCTCGTATCACCGTAGCATCTAAGATGAAGGAGGACATCATATTCTCCTGTATGTAAGAATATCATGTGCTATTACACCATAGATGCTTTGGTGATACAAGCTCTTTGGAACCGTTGGATTTGTTACCCAACAACTCCTCGGTGGTTCGAAAGTTTTCTTTGCAGAAAAGCCCCCAAAGGGTCCGTCCACTGCTTATAAGCACAAAGACTGCTTAGATGCCATTGGATCTTAGATCAAACGACCTCGAAGCTCGTATCACCATAGCATCCAAGCTGCGAGAGCACCTTATGTTTTCTCGCACGAGAGAATATGAGGTGCTCCCGCATCGTAGATTCTATGGTGATACGAGTTCACGGAGATCTAACGGCCCATAGTAGGAGTTTGAATGTTTTTGCAATATACGAGTGAGAGAGTTTGGGAATTGTGTAGAAAGTACAAGTACTACGCATGTGCCATCTGATCACTGATCATACGACCTAGATGCTCGTATCACCATAGCGGCTAATTAAGCTACGGGGAGCACCTAATATGAGCAACGGGGAGCCGTTGGATCCAAGATGCAGCGGCACACATGAGGCCTGAATGTTTTATTTGCAAAAAAACCTTTGGAGAGTCGGGAAATTGCGCATAATTACAAAGACTACTCCCAAGCCATTGGATCTCAATTCCAACGATGTAAAAACTCATATCACCATAGCATCTAAGCTGTGGGGTGAATGTGATATTCTATGCCACTGTCATTTTTGTTCATAAACTTGCAAAATATGTGTAACTCGTGTCGTTACTTGTCTAACCGCGCAAAGTGTTTGTTCAAAACTGAAATATCGGAACAACACACGGGGGTCCCACTTATCATTAATCAAATTTGGACCTAAAACTAACAAATCTGAAAGACGAGATTCGAACTAGCAACGTGGACTAGAAAGTGTAAGTCGATAGCCTGAAACAACAACGGTTGTTGGCTTTGTCCCATAACTTGATTTTATACAGTATTAAGTTGAGTAGAGTAGAGGGAGTGCCTCATCAACACATGCATGACCATTGACTCACTTACTGGTGGGCCCCAGGTCTGCAATCTCTCTCTCCTCTCCATCGTCTAACCTTTGCATGGGCACACACGAAGAGCAGCGCTAGCTTGCTGTGCTGTTATTATAACTAAAGAAAAGCTTGGAAAATAGAAGAATCGCCTAGAACAAGAGACATTGTGGCTGGTTAGGACAGAGCTAACCACACCTATCCTCCATGCCACGTTAGCATGATGAAGCTATGTGGCTAGTGGGGTGTTTTCGACCGACTGGCTGGGTCCCGAGGTCGAACCATAGGTACTACGTCTGATACAGTATATTTTTACACGCATATTTTTCCTCTGTGCCGAGACATTGCACACCCTACCGCGTGGTTTCGGGGTCCTCCCGGTGGTGCATGCATATATTCTTCCTTGTCGAGATGTGGGACGCCCTACTGCGCGTTTTATGGGTCCTCCTCGGTCGTAGAGCTGAAGCAAGAAAATGAGTCGTCAAATCACGAAAGACCACCTTTCCCGCCGAGTACATTAGTGAAGCACGGTGGCTAGCTAGTTGGGCTAGTGCGACCGAGCCGCCTCCACATTTGTTTTTTCACCCCTTTTTTTATCTCCTTGCCGGCAGGTAAATTTAAATATCCACTGCGGCATTCCTCTGGTGTTTGGGAGCGGCAGGATTTTTATTTTTTTGATTATGGGAGCAGGCGCGGCAGGATTTTTAATTTTTTGATTGACGGGGGAAGGCGTGGCAGCAATTAGTCACGATGACTCCGCCTGTAAAACCCACTGCTCCTTGATGTGAGAAGTCGTCGACTGGTGTTTTCCCATGGTAAAAACCAAAAGAAAAAACAAAAGATTCCCTGCTCCTCGGCTGGCTCCCTCCGCCTTCCCGCAGATTGCATTGCTTCTCAACCATTTCGCCCCCTTTGCTTCCTCTCCCCATTGTTTCTACCTGGTGCCATGGCGGCGCAGTAGATCACGGAGTCTGAGGTGAGGCGCCTGACACAAGAGCTCCAGGCCAAGGATCGAGAGCTCAGGGCCAAGGACGTGGAGCTCCGTGAGCTCAAGGAGGAGAGGAGTGCCATGCTCCTCTGTTATGTGTGGGAGTTCAGGGAGCTTCAAAAGCGGCAGGCGTCCACCACAAAGATGCTCAAGGCGTTGGCGGTGTTGCTGCAGAAAGCAGGAGATACGATAGGCCGTCAGGGGAGCCGGCTGGAGCACGAGCGGGTCGATCGTGACGAGGTCCAGGATCGCCTCAGCCACTTGGTGGACCAAGGTGCCACACACGTGTTGCGGCTGCGTGATGCCTACCGTCGTGCCATCGGGCTAAACCTGTTCAACTACCCCGTCGACTTCAACGAGTTGCGGCTTCCTGACCTGATCTCCTTCTTCACCTATATCTCCGACGTGCTGAGCCGTCTCCGCGCGATGGTGGGGGCGGAGCTGGACAAGGAGGGGTTGCGGGCTGCTGTTGCCGGGCGAATCCTCTCAGGGCTCCGTCACCGGAATCCATTCATGCCATTGGACGCCGTCTTTGACGAGCTGGCTCCCGTCGACCAGGAGCGGGCTCTACAGGCGGTTGCACCCTGCATCACCAACATCGTGCGCCTCGAGAAGCAGAGGGACTTAGGTGGTGTTTAGGTGCCCTCTGCATGGGCATGTCCATGTCTCGGCGCAACATGACCATTGGATCAAACTCAGACAGTGCAGATGAGTCACTATAGCACAAAGCGTGTGGGTGTGTTTGGTTGCATTCTCATCTCAATATAGTTGTTCCCTCTTCGTGTAATTGTGTTAACCTACTAGTGTGGACTCATGCACCCTTCATGCACTCTGACAAGCACCCAAAAGTGGGTCGAGAGGGGAACTTTTGCTCCCATCCCAGGCACCCTTCATACACCCTGCCTAACACTGATTCGTGCTTCATATGGTTCATGTTTCGTGGAGTATTGTAGCACCGTACTCTCCATGTGTTGTAGACCTAGTTATGTTAACATTTATCTCACCGTTCATTCTCGACCAGACAGTCGAAAAAGTGGTACTATGTTACTACATTACTGTTCATATAGTTGACATGCGCACAACATCATTTGTTATTGTCATATCTTACTACACTAGCAACAAGATTATGTAGTACCGATACGTCCATTTTGCATCATGCTTTTATATCAATATTTATTGCATTATGGGCTGTTATTACACATTATATCTCAATACTTATGGCTATTCTCTCTTATTTTACAAGGTTTACCATGAAGAGGGGGAATGCCGGCAGCTGGAATTCTGGCTGGAAAAGGAGCAAACATTAGAAACCTATTCTGCACTGCTCCAAAAATCCTGAAACTCCACGAAACTTATTTTTGGAATTAATAAGAATTATTGAGCGAAAGAAACACCAGAGGGGTCCCACACCCTGGCCAGGAGGGTGGGGGGCACGCCCACCCCTACTGGGCGCGCCCCCTGTCTCCTGGGCCCCCTGGTGGCCCTCCAGTGTCCATCTTCTACTATATGAAGGCTTTTACACTAGAAAAAATCGTGGGCAAGCTTACGGGATGAAACTCCACAGCCATGAGGCGGAACCTTGGCGGAACCAATCTAGAGCTCCGGCAGAGCTGTTCTCCCAGGGAAACGTCCCTCCGGGAGGGGGAAATCATCATCATCGTCATCACCAACAATCCTCTCATCGGGAGGGGGTCAATCTCCATCAACATCTTCACCAGCACCATCTCCTCTCAAAACCCTAGTTCATCTCTTGTATCCAATCTTGTATCAAAACCACAAATTGGTACCTGTGGGTTGCTAGTAGTGTTGATTACTCCTTGTAGTTGATGCTAATTGGTTTACTTGGTGGAAGATCATATGTTTAGATCCTTAATGCATATTATTACTCCTATGATTATGAACACGAATATGCTTTGTGAGTAGTTACGTTTGTTCCTAAGGACATGGGTGAAGTCTTGCTATTAGTAGTCATGTAAATTTGGTATTCGTTCGATATTTTGATGAGATGTATGTTGTCTTTCCTCTAGTGGTGTTATGTGAACGTCGACTACATGAAACTTCACCATTATTTGGGCCTAGAGGAAGGCATTGGGAAGTCATAAGTACATGATGGGTTGCTAGAGTGATAGAAACTTAAACCATAGTTTATGCGTTGCTTCGTTAGGGGCTGATTTGGATCCATATGTTTAATGCTGTGGTTAGGTTTACCTTAATACTTCTTTTGTAGTTGCGGATGCTTGCAATAGGGGTTAATCATAAGTGGGATGCTTGTCCATGTAAGGGCATTACCCAAGCACCGGTCCACCCACATATCAAATTATCAAAGTACCGAACGCGAATCATATGAGCGTGATGAAAACTAGCTTGACGATAATTCCCATGTGTCCTCGGGAGCTCTTTTCTCATTATAAGAAATTGTCCAGGCTTATCCTTTGCTACAAAAAGGATTGGGCCACCTTGCTGCACTTTATTTACTTTCATTGCTTGTTACTCGTTACAATTTATCTTATAACAAAACTATCTGTTACCTACAATTTCAGTGCTTGCAGAGAAAACCTTACTGAAAACCGCTTATCATTTCCTTCTGCTCCTCGTTGGGTTCAACACTCTTACTTATCGAAAGGACTACGATAGATCCCCTACACTTTTGGGTCATCAAGACTCTTTTCTGGCGCCGTTGCCGGGGAGCGTAGCGCTTTTGGTGAGTGGAACTTGGTAAGGAAACGCTTATATAGTGTGCTGAAATTTTCTGTTATTTGTTACTATGGAAACTAATCCTTTGAGGGGCTTGTTCGGTGTATCTTCACCCCGACCAGAAGAGCAAAGAGTTGCTACTCAACCTACTGAACCTATTGAAAATATTTACTTTGAGATTCCTTCGGGTATGATAGAAAAACTGCTAGCTTATCCATTTGCAGGAGATGGAACATTGCATCCCAATTTACACCTTATCTTTGTGGATGAAGTTTGTGGATTATTTAAGCTTGCAGGTATTCCCGATGATGTTGTCAAAAGGAAGGTCTTCCCTTTATCTTTGAAGGGAGACGCATTGACATGGTATAGGCTATGTGATGATGCGGGATCTTGGAATTATAAACGATTGAAGTTGGAATTTCACCAGAAGTTCTATCCTATGCATCTTGTTCATCGTGATCGTAATCACATATATAATTTCTGGCCTCGCGAAGGAGAAAGCATTGCTCAAGCTTGGGGGAGGCTTAAGTCAATGTTATATTCATGCCCCAATCATGAGCTCTCTAGAGAAATGATTATTCAAAAAATTTACGCTCGTCTTTCTCCCAATGATCGCAACATGCTCGATACTTCCTCTGCTGGTTCTTATATGCTGAAGACTACTGAATTCAAATGGGACTTATTGGAAAGAATTAAACGCAACTATGAAGATTGGGGTTCCGACGATGGTAAGGAGTCAGGTATGACACCTAAGTTTGATTGTGTTAAATCTTTTATGGATACCGATACTTTCCGTGGATTTAGCACTAAATATGGACTTAACTCTGAGATAGTAGCTTATTTCTATGAATCTTTTGCTACTCATGTTGATCTCCCTAAGGAGAAGTGGCTTAAATATAATCCTCCCGTTGAAGTAAAAGTAGCACCTATTACAGTTGAAGAAAAGACTGTCACCTATAGTGATCCTATTGTTCCTACTACTTATGTTGAGAAACCTCCTTTCCCTGTTAGGATAAAGGATCATGCTAAAACTTCGACTGTTGTTCGTAAGAGTAATACTAGGACTTATACACCTCCTGAGCAAATCAAAGTTGAACCTAGTATTGCTATGGTTAAAGATCTCTTGGATGATGATTTAGATGGGCATGTTATTTATTCCTGTGGTGAGACTGCTAATATTGTTAGACCAGATACTAAGATACATAAACCTGTGGTAGGCATGCCTGTTATTTCTGTTAAAATAGGAGATCATTGTTATCATGGCTTATGTGATATGGGTGCTAGTGCTAGTGCAATACCCTATGATTTATATAAAGAAATTATGCATGACATTGCACCCATTGAATTAGAAGGTATTGATGTTACCATCAAGCTTGCCAATAGATATACCATTTCACCAATTGGGATCATTAGAGACGTTGAAGTCTTGTGTGGGAAGTTTAAATATCCTGCTGATTTTCTTGTTCTTAGTTCCCCACAAGATGACTTTTGTCCTATTATTTTTGGTAGACCCTTCTTGAATACAGTTAATGCTAAGATTGATTGTGAAAAGGATACTGTTACAATTGGCTTAGAGGGTATGTCTCATGAGTTTAATTTTGCTAAGTTTCGTAGACAACCTCGTGATAGAGAATCATCTAGTAAGGATGAGATTATTGGTCTTGCTTCTATTGTTGTGCCTCCTACTGATCCTTTAGAACAATATTAGCTAGACCATGAAAATGATATGTTTATGAAGGAAAGAAGGGAAATAGATAAAGTGTTCCTTCAACAGGAACCTATGCTAAAACACAACCTACCCGTTGAAATTCTAGGGGATCCCCCTCCACCCAAGGGCGACCCCGTTTTTGAACTCAAACCATTACCTGATAATCTTAAGTATGCTTACCTTGATGAAAAGAAAATATATCCTATTATTATTAGTGCTAACCTTTCAGAGCAAGAAGAAGAAAGATTATTGAAAACTCTGAAGAAGCACCGTGCTGCTATTGGATATACTCTGGATGATCTCAAGGGCATTAGTCCCACATTATGCCAACACAAAATTAATTTGGAGGACAATGCTAAACCAGTTAGAGATCCTCAATGATGATTGAATCCTAAAATGAAAGAAGTGGTAAGAAAGGAGATACTAAAGCTCCTTGAGGCAGGTATAATTTATCCCGTTACTGATAGTGATTGGGTAAGTCCTGTCCATTGTGTTCCTAAAAGGGAGGTATTACCATTGTTCCTAATGATAAAGTTGAATTGATCCCGCAAAGAATTATTACAGGTTATAGGATGGTAATTGACTTCCGTAAATTAAATAAAGCTACTAAGAAAGATCATTACCCTTTACCTTTTATCGATCAAATGCTAGAAAGACTATCCAAACACACACATTTCTGCTTTCTAGATGGTTATTCTGGTTTCTCTCAAATACCTGTATCAGCGAAGGATGAATCTAAAACTACTTTTACTTGCCCTTTCGGTACTTCTGCTTATAGACGTATGCCTTTTGGTTTATGTAATGCACCTGCTACCTTTCAAAGATGCATGATGGCTATATTCTCTGACTTTTGTTGAAAGATTTGTGACTTATTCATGGATGACTTTTCCATTTATGGATCCTCTTTTGATGATTGCTTGAGCAACCTTGATCAAGTTTTGCAGAGATGCGGAGACACTAGTCTCGTCTTGAATTGGGAAAAGTGTCACTTTATGGTTAATGAAGCCATTGTTTTGGGGCATAAGATTTCTGAGAGAGGTATTGAAGTTGATAAAGCTAAAGTTTATGCTATTGAAAAGATGCCATGTCCCAAGGACATAAAAGGTATAAGAAGTTTCCTTGGTCATGTCGGTTTTTATAGGAGGTTCATTAAGGACTTTTCTAAAATATCTAGGCCTCTGACTAATTTATTGCAAAAAGATATTCCTTTTGTCTTTGATGATGATTGTGTAGAAGCACTTTAAATACTTAAGAAAGCTTTGATCACTTCACCTATTGTTCAGCCACCTGATTGGAATTTACCCTTTGAAATTATGTGTGATGCTAGTGATTATGTTGTAGGTGCTGTTCTAGGGCAAAGAGTTGATAAGAAATTGAATGTTATCCAGTATGCTAGTAAGACTCTTGATACTGCCCATAGAAATTATGGTACTACTGAAAAAGAGTTCTTAGCAGTTGTGTTTGCATGTGATAAGTTTAGACCTTATATTGTTGATTCCAAAGTTACTATTCACACTGATCATGCTGCTATTAAATATCTTATGGAAAAGAAAGATGCTAAGCCTAGACTCATTAGATGGGTTCTCTTGCTCCAAGAATTTGATTTGCATATTATTGATAGAAAGGGAGCTGAGAACCCCATTGCAGACAACTTGTCTAGGTTAGAGAATATTCTTGATGACCCACTGTCTATTGATGATAGCTTTCCTGATGAACAATTAGCGGTCGTCAATGCTTCTCGTACTGCTCCGTGGTATGCTGATTATGCTAATTACATTGTTGCTAAATTTATACCACCTAGTTTCACATACCAGCAAAAGAAAAAGTTCTTTTATGATTTAAGACATTACTTCTGGGATGACCCACACCTTTATAAAGAAGGAGTAGATGGTGTTATTAGATGTTGTGTACCTGAGCATGAACAGGAACAGATCCTAAGCAAGTGTCACTCTGAATCCTATGGAGGACACCACGCTGGAGATAGAACTGCACATAAGGTACTGCAATCTGGTTTTATTGGCCTACTCTCTTCAAAGATGCTCGTAAGTTTGTCTTATCTTGTGATGAATGTCAAAGAGTTGGTAATATTAGTAGACGTCAAGAAATGCCTATGAATTATTCTCTTGTTATTGAACCATTTGATGTTTGGGGCTTGGATTATATGGGACCTTTTCCTGCCTCTAATGGTTATACACATATTTTAGTTGTTGTTGATTACATTACTAAGTGGGTAGAAGCTATTCCAACTAGTAGTGCTGATCATAACACTTCTATTAAAATGCTTAAAGAAGTTATTTTTCCGAGGTTTGGAGTCCCTAGATATCTTATGACTGATGGTGGTTCACATTTTATTCATGGTGATTTCCATAAGATGCTTGCTAAGTATGATGTTAATCATAGAATTGCATCTCATTATCATCCGCAGTCTAGTGGTCAAGTAGAGTTGAGCAATAGAGAGCTAAAATTAATTTTGCAAAAGACTGTGAATAGATCTAGAAAGAATTGGTCCAAGAAACTTCATGATGCATTATGGGCCTATAGAACTGTATACAAAAATCCTATGGGTATGTCTCCGTATAAGATGTTTATGGAAAGGCATGTCATTTACCTCTTGAACTTGAACATAGAGCATACTGGGCTATTAAAGAGCTCAACTATGACTTCAAACTTGCCAGTGAGAAGAGGTTATTTTGATATTAGCTCTCTTGATGAATGGAGAACCCAAACCTATGAGAATGCCAAGCTATTCAAAGAAAAAGTCAAACACTAGCATGATAAAAGGGTACAAAAGCATGAGTTTAACGTAGGTGATTATGTGTTATTATTCAACTTTCGTTTAAGATTTTTTGCAGGAAAACTTCTCTCTAAATGGGAAGGTCCTTACATTATCGAGGAGGTCTATCATTCCAGTGCCATAAAAATCAACATCTTCGAAGGCACAAGTCCAAGGGTGGTGAACGGTCAAAGAATTAAACATTATATCTCAGGTAACCCTATCAATGTTGAAACTAATATTATTGAGACTGTAACCCTAGAGGAATACATAAGGGACACTTTCCAGAATGTTCCAAACTCCGAAAAGGAATATGTATGTGGTACGGTAAGTAAACCGACTCCAAAACAATTCTAATGGCAATTTTTATCAGTTTTGGAATATTTAAGAATTTTAGAAAGAAAGAAGTAGTCCGGGAAGGACACGAGGCCTCCACGAGGGTGGAGGGCGCGTCCACCCTTCCTGGGCGCGCCCCCTGTCTCGTGGCCACCTCGTGTGCCTCCCGGACTCCATTTTCTTGCACGTTATGTATTTTGGTCGGTAAAAATTCATTATATAATCTCCCGAGGGCTTTGACCACCGTATCACACAAATATCCTCTGTTTTCATTTCAAGTTGTTCTGTTACAGATTCAGAGCAATATGTCGTCTCAGGATTTGAAAGGGGGAAGCTATGTGGCTGATTACCTTGCAGACCCTAAGGTCTACGGGGACTTGGAGCATGATGGCTGGACCTCTGAAGAAGAGGAAGACTATGAGCCTAAGGGAAAGGAGGAGACGAGTTCTGACAAATACGAAGCCCCATTACCTCAGCCTGGGGACATGCATGTGGAGTTTAAAAAGTCAAGCCTCCCTGATAGAGCAAACAAGCCAAAGATCGAGTTTATCCCTTTTCGTCTCTTGCAGGAAAATAAACAGGAATTGTGCAAAAGAGTATTAAGTCTTGAGTAGGAGATCGAGGACCTAAAAGAGCAAAATACTATTGAGGGAGTCCTGGACTAGGGGGTGTCCGGATAGCCGGACTATCATCATCAGCCGGACTCCAAGACTATGAAGATACAAGATTGAAGACTTCGTCCCATGTTCGGATGGGACTTTCCTTGGCATGGAAGGCAAGCTTGGCGATACGGATATGTAGATCTCCTACCATTGTAACCGACTCTGGGTAACCCTAGCCCTCTCCGGTGTCTATATAAACCGGAGGGTTTTAGTCCGTAGGACACACAACCATTACAACAATCATACCATAGGCTAGCTTCTAGGGTTTAGCCTCCTTGATATCGTGGTAGATCCACTCTTGTACTACCCATATCATCAATATCAATCAAGCAGGAGTAGGGTTTTACCTCCATCAATAGGGCCCGAACCTGGGTAAAAACATCGTGTCCCTTGTCTCCTGTTACCATCCGCCGAGACGCACAGTTCGGGACCCCCTACCCGAGATCCGCCGGTTTTGACACCGACATTGGTGCTTTCATTGAGAGTTCCTCTGTGTCGTCACCGCTAGGCTTGATGGCTTCTTCAATCGACAACAACGTCGTCCAGGGTGAGACTTTTCTCCCCGGACAGGTGTTCGTGTTCGGCGGCTTTGCACTGCGGGCCAATTCACTTGGCCATCTGGAGCAGATCGAAAGCTACGCCCCTGGCCATCAGGTCAGATTTGGAAGCCTAAACTTCACGGCCGACATCCACGGAGACTTGATCTTCAACGGATTCGAGCCACAGCCGAGCGTGCCGCACTGTCACAATGGGCATGATCTAGCTCTGCTGCCGGACAGTACCTTGGAGGTCGCACACGAATCCGCTCCGACACATAGCTCGGAGCCGACCGTGCAGATCGAGGACCGGTGGCTGGACACCGCCTCGGGAGCTGCAACCTCTACGGCGATGGAGCCGAATACTGACCTTGTCCCTTATAAAGCTCGTGACTCTGAGGTGCCGAACTCCTTGCCGGACTCCGATCCTCCTGCGCCCCTACCAATCGAATCCGATTGGGCGCTGATCATGGAGTTCACCGCTGCGGACATCTTTCAGCACTCGCCCTTTGGCGACATCCTGAACTCGCTAAAGCATCTCTCGTTATCGGGAGAGCCCTGGCCGGACTGCGGTCAGGATGGTTGGGATGCGGACGACGAAGAAATTCAAAGCCCACCCACCACCCACTTTGTAGCCACTATCGACGACCTAACCGACATGCTAGACTACGACTCCGAAGACATCGACGGCATGGACGACGATGACGGAGACGACCAAGAACCAGCGCCTACGGGGCACTGGAAGACCACCTCGTCATACGACATATACATGGTGGACACCCCAAAGGATGGGGACGGCGAAGAAGCAGCGGAGGCAGATTCCTCTAAGAAACAGCCCAAGCGCCGACGTCAGCGGCGCCGCTCTAAATCCCGCCACAGCAAGAATGGAGACTCCGGCACCGGAGATAATAACACCCCAGAGAGTGCCGAAGACAACCCCCTCCAGCAAGATTCAGCACAAGAGGACGGAGAAGCCAGCCCTCAAGAGAGAGCGGCAGACGAGGAGATAGAGGATGACAATTACATGCCTCCCTCCGGAGACGAGGCAAGCCTCAACGACGACGAATTTGTCGTGCCCGAGGATCCCGTCGAACAAGAGCGTTTTAAACGCAAGCTGTTGGCCACGGCGAACAGCCTAAAGAAAAAGCAGCAACAGCTTCGAGCTGACCAAGACCTGCTGGCCGACAGATGGACCGAGGTCCTCGCGGCTGAAGAGTATGAACTCAAACGCCCCTCCTAAAGCTACCCAAAATGCAAGTTGCTCCCCCGACTAGAGGAGGAAGCATACAAACCTTTATCACCAGCGCACAATATGGCAGACCGACCACCTCGTGGCCGCAACAGAGAAGCATCTAGGCCCTCCGCCAGAACCATACCCCGGCACCGCTCAAAAAGCGCGAAGCCACGGGGAAACGCGCCGGACTTGCGGGACATATTGGAGGACAAGGCAAGACAATCTAGATCCATCTACGGATCACGTGGGCGCCCCACGACCCACAACGTCTACCGTCGCGCCGGATATAGCAACTCCGGCCGGGCCGAACACAGCAGACAACGCTCTCTTGAGCTACGTCGTGATATTGCTCAATATAGAGGCGCCGCACACCCACTATGCTTCATAGACGAAGTAATGGATCATCAAATCCCTGAAGGGTTTAAACCCGTGAACATCGAATCCTACGATGGCACAACAGACCCCGCGGTTTGGATCGAAGACTATCTCCTTCATATCCATATGGCCCGCGGCGACGATCTCCATGCCATCAAGTATCTCCCACTCAAGCTTAAAGGACCAGCTCGGCATTGGCTTAACAGCTTGCCAGCAGAGTCAATTGGGTGTTGGGAGGACCTGGAAGCCGCATTTCTCGATAACTTCCAGGGCACATATGTGCGACCACCAGACGCCGATGACCTAAGCCACATAATTCAGCAGCCAGACGAATCGGCCAGACAATTCTGGACACGGTTCCTAACAAAGAAAAATCAAATCGTTGATTGTCCGGATGCAGAGGCCCTCGCAGCCTTCAAACATAACATCCGCGACGAATGGCTGGCCCGGCACCTAGGACAGGAAAAGCCAAAATCCATGGCAGCCCTCACATCACTTATGACCCACTTCTGTGCGGGGGAGGACAGCTGGCTAGCCCGCAGTAACAACCTCAGCAAAAATTCTGGCAGTCCGGACAGCAAGGACCGCAATGGCAGGTCGCGTCGCAGCAAAAACAAACGCCGCGTTAACGACGATAACACTGAGGATATGGCAGTCAACGCCGGATTCAGAGGCTCTAAACCCGGTCAGCGGAAGAGGCCATTCAAAAGGACCACTCCGGGTCCATCCAATTTGGACCGAATACTCGACCGCTCTTGCCAGATACATGGCACCCCCGAAAAGCTAGCTAACCACACCAACAAGGATTGTTGGGTATTCAAGCAGGCAGGCAAATTAATTGCGGAAAACAATGAAAAGGGGCTGCACAGTGACGACGAGGAGGAGACTCGACCGCCGAATAGTAGAGGACAGAAGTGTTTCCTCCCACAAGTGCGGACGGTAAACATGATATACGCAACCCACATACCCAAGAGGGAGCGGAAGCGTGCACTTAGGGACGTATATGCGATGGAGCCAGTCGCCCCGAAGTTCAATCCATGGTCCTCTTGCCCGATCACTTTCGATCGAAGGGAACACCCCACCAGTATCCACCATGGTGGATTCGCCGCATTGGTTTTAGACCCAATCGTCGATGGATTCCACCTCACTAGAGTCCTGATGGACGGCGGCAGCAGCCTAAACCTGCTTTATCAGGATACAGTGCGCAAGATGGGCATAGGCCCCTCAAGGATTAAACCTACAAAGACGACCTTCAAAGGCGTCATACCAGGTGTTGAGGCCAATTGTACAGGCTCAGTCACACTCGAAGTGGTCTTCGGATCCCCGGATAATTTCTGAAGCGAGGAGTTAATCTTCGACATAGTCTCGTTCCGTAGCGGCTATCACGCTCTGCTCGGACGAACCGCGTTTGCAAAGTTCAACGCGGTGCCGCATTATGCATACCTCAAGCTCAATATGCCAGGCCCTCGTGGAGTCATCACGGTCAACGGAAACACTGAACGCTCCCTCCGAACGGAGGAACACACAGCGGCTCTCGCGGCAGAAGTACAGAGCAGCCTTTTAAGGCAATTTTCGAGTCCGGCCGTTAAACGACCGGACATGGCCAAACGCGCCCGGAGTAACATCAATCAAGACCACCTGGCACGTTCCGAGCACGCGTAGCAATGCGGCCCCAACTCTAGCCCTTGCATGATTGCAAGACCAGCTCCTCGTGTACATCATTATGTTCTGGAGATACCATGGGCATAGGGGGAGGGGCACGACCACGACAGGCCCAGAGTGCGGCTTAACCACACCAGGGGCTCCCAAGTGTGTCACTCTTTTTTCCTCTTTTTTATTTTTTTCCACAGGACTCCGTTCACCAGAGGCCCTGTCCGGCGGTAAACCTGCCAAACTCACGATGCAACAGCCAGGGAGGGACAATGGCTACGACGAACACTCAGGTGGTCTCCATTATGAGCATTAAATTTGTTAAATACACCAGTCCGCAGCCTACCCCTGGAGGGGGACATGATTAAATAGTCCAAACCCTTGCTTACTGCACCATTTGTATCATTCTGCACTCATAGCAGAATTCCTGGAATAAACAATGCATCACTTTCTGTTTATAATTGCATTCCTTTCTTTTTATTATATGTTCATCTATGACATCTTGCATCCGTACACTTTGGTACGACCGAATACACCAGGGGCTTATGTTCCCCGCATTATGGTGTGGCAAGTCCGAACACTTTCACAAGTGCGGCACCCCGAACTTATAGCACTATATGCATCGGCTCCGAATCATGTCTTGGGTCAATAGTTGGGTTTGCCCGGCTCCCATGTTTTGGTACCTTACGTTCCGTTCTATCGGCTAAGGTAGCACTGGGAGAACCACTGCGATTGCGCCCCGGTTGAGCTGGGCGAGCACCTCAGTGGAGAAAGCTAAAACTGACCATCATGATAAGGCGAGAGCTGGTCGCTGTTCGAGAGGTCTTTTCGAGTCCCTAAAGACTTATGCCGCTTAGAGCAAGGAACCGGCTGTGTCCGGCCAAGGCGTGGATAGCGCCCCGAATTCGGTCTTCCGAACACTAGGGGCTTCGCCAAAATTTAAAATTATAGAATTCTATGGCTAAGTGAGAGTGTTCAAGCATTATAAGTCCGGTTGCCTTGTTCGTTGTGTTGAGCGCCTCCCTAGATGGACCCAAAAATGGGAACAAGAGCGCTCAAGTTTATCCCGAACACCCCAGCACTCGTGGCATGGGGGCTGAAGCCGACGACTTGCCATCTCTCAGATTTGATAAACGGCCGCATAGAAGGTAATATTTTAAATTAACAAGCGTTGCTTAGCGCATATGAACAAAAGTTTTTAGCGCATAGGATAACACATTGCGAGTCTATTAAAAAATTACATCTTTGGGGCACTCATCCGCAATATTGCGGGCACCCTTCAGGACACTCTTATAGTACATTTCAGGCATACGATACTCCTTGCCCGCCGGCGGCGCGTCCGTGATAAGCCTCTCCGCATCCAGCCTGCCCCAATGCACCTTTGCGCGGGCAAGGGCCCGACGGGCACCTTCAATGCAGGCGGAGCGCTTGATGACTTCCACCCAGGGGCACGCATCCACCAGCCGCCGCATGAGGCCGAAGTAGCTCCCAGGCATGGCCTCTCCAGGCCACAGCCAGACTATGAGGCCCTTCATGGCCTGCTCGGCTACCTTGTGGAGCTCGACCAGCTGCTTTAGCTGGTCGCTAGGGGGCACCAGATGTCCGGCCTCAATGTACTGAGACCAGAAGACCTTCTCCGTCGAGCTCCCCTCCTCGGCCCGGTAGAATGCAGCAGCATCGGACACGCTGCAAGGCAGATCTGCTAACGCCACTAGAGAGCTCCGAATTCGGGTAAGTAATAGGTAATTTACATTCACATGCTTTCTTTGCATGAAAAATGACTTACCCGCCGCTATTTTCTTCACCGCCTCAATCTCCTGGAGGGCCTTATGGGCCTCGGCCTTAGCGGCGTTGGTACTTTCAAGAGCCGAGGCAAGCTTGGACTCTCGAGTCTTCGAGTCACACTCCAAACTCTCATGCTTTTCCATGAGAGCCTGGAACTCTTGCCGCACCTCCGCAACCCGCGCCTCCTGCTTCTCTCGCTCTGCTTGTTCCGCGGCCGCATTGCGTTCGGCCGCGGACACGGCCTCCTTCAGGGTCGCCACCTCGTTCATGGCCCCTGCAGTACCCATGTTAGCCTTGTTATTTCTATTGCAACCAAAATCCTTTTCTGTAAGGTACAAATTTAATGCGGTGTTACTCACCTTCTTTGTCCTCGAGCTGCTTCTTGGCAAGGCCGAGCTCGTTCTCGGACCGCTCGAGGTTCTGCTTCAAAACACCGACCTCCGCAGTCAGTGCGGCAGAGGTCAGCAGCACAGCCTGCAAACCCATATTGACATAATTTTTAGCACTCCTGCGTATATCTTTTTTAGATCCTCAATCCGGTTTTTCTTTCCGAACACCGAACCGAGCATCAGGGGCTACTGTCTATGCGGTATTAAATTACATATTTTAAAACTTCTTACCTCAAAGCCTGTTAGAAGGCTGCTGCAGGCTTCGGTCAGCCCGCTCTTGGCGAGCTTAACCTTCTGAATCACTGCACTCATGATAGTGCGGTGTTCTTCCTCGATGGAAGCGCCGTTGAGCGCCTCCAACAAGTTGTCCGGCGCCTCCGGTTGGACGAAGGCTGCCGGTGTCACGGTCTTGCCCTTCTTACGAAGGGGCCGCCCGCCGGACTCCGGAACCACTGCAGGTTCCGGCATGGAGTCCGGCGCAATGTCCGGGAGGCTGCCTTGTGGCACCTCCGGAGCCTCCTCCTGATGGGTCCCCTCCTGGGATCCCACCTCAGCGTCCTCGGCATCGCGAGGGGTGGAGGCAGTCGGAATGGAATCTACATTCGACGGAGCCAGGGACCCGCTTGATGAAGCGGGAAGATCATCCTTGGCCGGACTATAGGTAGTGTGCGGCATTAGAAGGACACTACATGACACAAAAGAGAAATTATAAATCATTCAGGAATCCGGATACTTACGATCTTGCCAGAGGCTTGGCCCTTGAGGGCCACCCTTCGTCGCCAACGTTGGCGTTGGCAGAGCTGTCCGGAGGGAGGGTCCTTCCCCTCTTGGACCCTTCGGCCTCCCCTGTTGGGGAAGCCTTCCTCTTCCTCTCTCCCCCCTCCTGGGGAGAGTCCTCTTTCTCCTCCTCGTCTTCGGCGGAGGAGTCCGCCTCGGAGCCATCGGACGATGAATCCGATATCACTTGGTGCCGGGAACTCCTTCGGGTTCCCGTGGCCTTCTTCTTGGCCTTCTTTTCCGGTACCACGTAAAGGGCCGGAACTAGCAGCCTCGTCAAACGGGTTTCCGCTGGGTCTTCGGGAAGGGGAGCCCGACAGTCTAACTGTCCGGATGTCCTCTGCCAGTCCTGTCAAAGGCATTGGGAGTTTTAGATCCTATGAAAGAAAATAAGTGTTCCATAGAGGATAACAAAGCTTACCTCGCCGGCCGGGCGCTTGGTGCTGAATCCGCGGTCTTCCGTCGCGGATGCGGGGGCTTCTCCTCCCTTCAACAGCACCCTCCAGGCAGCTTCGTACGTCATGTCGAAGAGCCCGCTCAGGGTCCGGTGCTGTGCCGGATCGAACTCCCACAAATTGAAGGCCCGCTGTTGGCAGGGGAGAATCCGGCGGACGAGCATGACCTAGATCACATTGACAAGCCTAAGCTTCTTGTTCACCAAGGTCTGGAGACAGGACTGGAGTCCTGTCAGCTCCTCCGAACTGCCCCATAGCAAGCCCTTCTCTTTCCAGGAGGTGAGTTGCATAGGGATACCAGATCTGAACTCGGGGGCCGCTGCCCATTTAGGGTCACGCGGCTCGGTGATATAGAACCACCCCGATTGCCACCCCTTGACGGACTCCAGGAAGGCCCCCTCGAGCCAGGTGACGTTGGGAATTTTGCCCACCATGGTGCCTCCGCACTCCGCTTGGACGCCCTTCACTACCTTCGGCTTGACATTGAAGGTCTTTAGCCACAAGCCAAAGTGGGGCCGGATGCAGAGGAAGGCCTCGCACACGACGATAAACGCCGAGATGTTGACGATGAAGTTTGGCGCCAGATCATGGAAGTCCAAGCCGTAGTAGTACATGAGCCCCCGGACGAAGGGATGCAACGGGAAGCCCAGTCCGCGGAGGAAGTGGGGAAGGAATACGACCCTCTCATGGGGCCTGGGGGTGGGGATGAGCTGCCCCTCGTCGGGCAGCCGGTGCGCGATGTCGCTGGAAAGGTATCCGGCGCCGCGCAGCTTTTCGATGTGCCCCTCCGTAACGGAGGAGGCCAACCACTTGCCTCCCGCTCCGGACATAACTGGAGAAGGTCGAGACGAGAGGTGCGGACTTGGGTGCTGGAGCTCGAGTGCGCGGAGATGGATAAGCAAAGGAGGAAGAAGGCATAGGTAAAAAGGTGGATCCTTATCCCCTTATATATGGGCGGACGAAGACTATGCGTCCCCACCGGCCTGGTAAAACTCGCTTATCTCCCAAGCGCCACCATCAATGGCGCGGTTGGGTTACCCACGTCCGTATTGATGGGAATCCCGGAATAAGGGGAACACGATCTCTGCTTCGACAAGACGTGCCAAGGAAACCGCTTCGCTAAACGCGCTGAGGTGGTATGATAAAAAATGATTCAAGTAAAGGCTTGGTGGTGGTATGACGTCATGCCACAAAATACGTCAGCAGATTGAACTTGTGTACATATTATTCTCTCTATGGTAGAATGTGGAATTTATTTTGCAGAGCCGGACACTATCCTGGTGTTCACAATCTTCTATGATTAATTCGGAGGAGGAACCCGCCTTGCAATGCCGAACAATATGCGCGCCGGACTCATCATCATTGAAGCCTGGTTCAGGGGCTACTGAGGGAGTCCTGGACTAGGGGGTGTCCGGATAGCCGAACTATCATCGTCAGCCGGACTCCAAGACTATGAAGATACAAGATTGAAGACTTTGTCCCGTGTCCAGATGGGACTTTCCTTGGCGTGGAAGGCAAGCTTGGCGATACGGATATGTAGATCTCCTACCATTGTAACCGACTCTGTGTAACCCTAGCCCTCTCCGGTGTCTATATAAACCGGAGGGTTTTAGTCCGTAGGACACACAACCGTTACAACAATCATACCATAGGCTAGCTTCTAGGGTTTAGCCTCCTTGATCTCGTGGTAGATCCACTCTTGTACTACCCATATCATCAATATCAATCAAGCAGGAGTAGGGTTTTACCTCCATCGAGAGGGCCCGAACCTGGGTAAAAACATCGTGTCCCTTGTCTCCTGTTACCATCCGCCTAGACGCACAGTTCGGGACCCCCTACCCGAGATCCGCCGGTTTTGACACCGACATCATCAACAATTGAGGAACAAGCCTACATCATCAACAATTCCTACTTCACCACCTCCAAGGACATAATGACATGGGTATGGGCACTCCCCTTGGCAACTGCCAAGCTTGGGGGAGGCGCCCCGGTATCGTATCACCATCACACTCCTATCTTTACCGTTTTATTTCGTTTGATCCTTTTAGTAGTATCTTGATCTAGTAGATTGAACTTTTGATATCAAGTAGTTTTGCGTTTTGCTTTGTGATCTCTTTATGTAATCGAGTCCGTGAGCTATCTATAATAAAGATTAGTGTTGAGTCAAGGGCTTTGCTTTGTTTCTATGATCTTGAGGAAGTAGAAAGAATGAAAGAGTTCATATCGATCTTATGGATAGTAATAACTTCACAGATAGAAAGTATGAGGCATAAAAGTTGTTGAGAGTTGACAAACGTAGTTTTGGTCATCGTTGCAATTAATAGGAAGTAATAAGGGAAGAGAGGTTTCACATACAAATATATTATCTTGGACATCTTTTATGATTGTGAAGCACTCATTAAGTATGACATGCTAAAAGAGTTGATGTTGGACAAGGAAGACAACGTAATGGTTTATGTTTTATCACATCTCAGTTAAAGTATATTGTCATTGACCTTCCAAACATGTTGAGCTTGCCTTTCCCCCTCATGCTAGCCAAATCCCTTGCACCAAGTAGAGATACTACTTGTGCTTCCAAATATCCTTAAACCCAGTTTTGCCATGAGAGTCCACCATACCTACCTATGGATTTAGTAAGATCCTTCAAGTAAGTTGTCATGTTGCAGGCAATAAAAATTGCTCTCTGAATATGTATGACTTATTAGTGCAGAGAAAATAAGCTTTATATGATCTTGTTGTGGAAGCAATAAAAGCGATGGACTGCATAATAAAGGTCCACATACAAGTGGCAATATAAAGTGACGTTCTTTTGCATTAAGATTTCATGCATCCAACCCTAAACGCACATGACAACCTCTGCTTCCCTCTGCGAAGGGCCTATCTTTTACTTTATGTTTTTACTTTATGCTTGAGTCAAGGTGATCTTCACCTTTCCCTTTTTATTTTATCCTTCGGAAAGCTCCTCGTGTTTGAAAAATCTTGATATATATATCCAATTGGATGTAAGTTAGCATGAATTATTATTGTTGACATCACCCAAAGATGAATACGTTGGGAGGCAACACAATAAGCCCCTATCTTTCTCAGTGTCCGGCTGAAACTCTATAACCACAAGTATTGTGTGAGTGTTAGCAATTGTATAAGATTACATGATAGTTGAGTATGTGGACTTGCTGAAAAGCTCTATTCTTGACTCTTTCTGATGTTATGATAAATTGCAATTGCTTTAATGACTGAGATTATAGTTTGTTAGTTCCCAATGAAGTTTCTGAACCATACTTGACATTGTGAATTGATTGTTACTTGAGCAAAAGAAGTCATATGACAAAATCTATTTATGTTGTTGTTATAAGAATGATCATGATGCCCTCATGTCCGTATTTTATTTTTATCGACACCTCAATCTCTAAACATGTGGACATATTTTTCGACTTCGGCTTCCGCTTGAGGACAAGCGAGGTCTAAGCTTGGGGGAGTTGATACGTCCATTTTGCATCATGCATTTATATCAATATTTATTGCATTATGGGCTGTTATTACACATTATATCTCAATACTTATGGCTATTCTCTCTTATTTTAAAAGGTTTACCATGAAGAGGGGGAATGCCGGTAGCTGGAATTCTGGCTGGAAAAGGAGCAAACATTGGAAACCTATTCTGCACTGCTCCAAAAATCTTGAAACTCCATGAAACTTAAGTTTGGAATTAATAAGAATTATTGAGCGAAAGAAACACCAGAGGGGGCCCACACCCTGGCCAGGAGGGTGGGGGCACGCCCATCCCCTACTGGGCGCGCCCCCTGTCTCCTGGGCCCCCTGGTGGCCCTCCGGTGTCCATCTTCTGCTATATGAAGGCTTTTACCCTGGAAAAAATCGTGGGCAAGCTTATGGGACGAAACTCCGCTGCCACGAGGCGGAACCTTGGCGGAACCAATCTAGAGCTCCGGCAGAGCTGTTCTGCCGGGGAAACTTCCCTCCGGGAGAGGGAAATCATCATCATCGTCATCACCAATGATCCTCTCATCGGGATGGGGTCAATCTCCATCAACATCTTCACCAGCACCATCTCCTCTCAAAACCCTAGTTCATCTCTTGTATCCAATCTTGTATCAAAACCACAAATTGGTACCTGTGGGTTGCTAGTAGTGTTGATTACTCCTTGTAGTTGATGCTAATTGGTTTACTTGGTGGAAGATCATATGTTCAGATCCTTAATGCATATTATTACTCCTCTGATTATGAACATGAATATGCTTTGTGAGTAGTTACGTTTGTTCCTGAGGACATGGGTGAAGTCTTGCTATTAGTAGTCATGTAAATTTCGTATTCGTTCAATATTTTGATGAGATGTATGTTGTCTTTCCTCTAGTGGTGTTATGTGAACGTCGACTACATGACACTTCAGCATTATTTGGGCCTAGAGGAAGGCATTGGGAAGTAATAATTAGATGATGGGTTGCTAGAGTGACAGAAGCTTAAACCCTAGTTTATGCGTTGCTTCGTTAGGGCCTGATTTGGATCCATATGTTTAATGTTGTGGTTAGGTTTACCTTAATACTTCTTTTGTAGTTGCGGATGCTTGCAATAGGGGTTAATCATAAGTGGGATGCTTGTCCAAGTAAGGGCAGTACCCAAGCACCGGTCCACCCACATATCAAATTATCAAAGTACCAAACGTGAATCATATGAGCGTGATGAAAACTAGCTTGACGATAATTCCCATGTGTCCTCGGGAGCTCTTTTCTCATTATAAGAAATTGTCCAGGCTTATCCTTTGCTAAAAAGGAGTGGGCCACCTTGCTGCACTTTACTTACTTTCATTGCTTGTTACTCGTTACAATTTATCTTATCACAAAACTATCTCTTACCTACAATTTCAGTGCTTGCAGAGAAAACCTTACTGAAAACCGCTTATCATTTCCTTCTGCTCCTCATTGGGTTCGACACTCTTACTTATCGAAAGGACTACGATAGACCCCCTACACTTGTGGGTCATCAAGTACTGACGTATGAACCACTGCACATGCCTAGTAGTAGGAGCACTGTGTATGTTCAAGTGGCTGCCGTGTTTCGTACTCCTCCGTCGTAAGAGTGGAAACGCTTGATGTAATCATTTTTTCTTCAGAAAAATAGTGGACACGGTCTACCATGCGGATCCTCCTCCAGCCATGCACTAAATTACTCACTTTCGCCGACGTGTGGGACAGCCAGCATCGGGGTCCACCAGCCATGCACTAAATTACTCCGTAGTAGAGTGCCCAACTGCACGGTACACTACCCCGATCAAAGCACCGTAGTAATGCCCAATGAGCCGTCAAATCACAAAACCCCATCCTTTCCAGCAGTAAGTTGGACGGATGAAGCAACCATTATTTCACTCTTCTCTCTCAGCTTTCTCTCTTGAAGAAACCCCCACTCGCTTCGCTTCTCCCTCATCTCGATCCTCATTTCACTCTTCTCTCTCAGCTTCCTCTCTTGGATGGACGCTGGAGCACCGGCCGACGTGATGTCTATGGCTCTGGCCAAAACCGTCAAGGCTCATGGTATGAAGAAGTGCAAGCACCCCGCCGAGACTACCGCAGACAAGCTCAAAGCCATCGCCATGTCCAAGCCCCCCTCTCCAGGATCCCTCATTAAGAAAGTCCAGGTAATATCTCTTCTTGACGATCTTTTTCTCGATCTTGATCATGTTTTTTCATCTAACACGCAGTACTAGTACTAGTAGTACAACTTTCTGGGTGATCTTGCATGTGATTTTTGTGTGCCAAATGACGGTTCTAAATTCCTCTTTTGACCAAACATGCGAGAGGTTGACACTGATTTCTTATAGATTACTTTCAAATACTCCCTCCACCCCGAAATTCTTGTCTTAGATTTGTCTAGATACAGATGTATCTAATACTAAAATGTGACTTGATACATCCGTATCTAGACAAATCTAAGACAAGAATTTTGGGACGGAGGGAGTACTTTATGAACATCAATGCTACCTTTGAAGAGGGTATATTTGCCTCAGTAACTTGTGTTATTGATACTGTAAGTAATCCCTCTGCTCTCATGCCTTTGAAGACATGTTCTAGTGTCTTTTTTTTGCTCATTTCTGTGCATATGTGTAGTCATATATGGAGTATAATATCGAAAATCATCTTATATTTCTAAACGGAGGTACTAATAAAATATGGTTTCTGTTTGAATTAGAACCAGGTCTGTAGTGGAGATGAAGTTCTCAAAGTCATGTCATGTGAACTGGAAGACCTGAGGATGAGTTCTACTGCTAAACTCTCCAGCTGATGTGTCCTTGTCGCCACGTGTCCTGAACTAGTGTTTTCCTGTAGCATTGTTGTCAAGCGTGTTCTCGAGGCTGTACTTGACCACAACAATTTCCTGGCTGTGCCTTCTATTACGAAGGGTGTGGTTCTTGTAAAGCTTCCCGACAAATCTGATGTGGCATGTCTTCATCATCATGTTTATGAGTGGAAAGACCACTCTGTTAGGTTCTCCAAGGTTGACGAGATGGTGATGGTGCAGGTAGACATCTCTCACAAAGTCCATGGCCTAGTCAGTTATGCGGGGTTCATCCCATAGGTCGGTGGCAAGAAATAGTCTGCAGAGTTTAATTAGTGCAACTTTGCTTGTCTGTAGTAAGTACTATTGTTTAGTACTTGATTTGTGTTTGTGAACCCTGTATTGTTTAGTACTGCCGCTTTTGGTGTGTGGTGAGTCCTGAGAATAGTCTATGTTAATGTCTGTCCACTCAATTCAGTATGTATATTTTGAAGTATCCAGATCATCTTTTTTGTGAGGACGGTTTATCAATTATGGTTACACTCCAATATCTGTATGCATTGCAAGGTTTATCGCACCCACCACGATTTCCAGTCCCATGGATGTTCGGTCCATACGATTTGTCATGACCTTTGTACTGTCCTGCTTGTGGGAGTAGGCGGGGGCCCTACATGCCACGCGTAGTTGGACGATCAATCTTCTGTTTAGTACTTCAACATAGTGATTTCCTCGTAAGGATTCACTCATGTCACATCAAGTATATATTATTGATTTACTATCTAAATCTTATTGATTTAATGTCGTGTTTTCTTTCTTTTCCTGCAATTTTACGATGCAGGTTTTTCCATCTGACATTCATCATAGAATAAACCGTTTCGTTTGCTCTATAATGGCTATTTTTACAGGTTTCACTTCTTATGTTGTGTCAGTAACGAAGGCACTATCCATCACTTATATTACTGGAAAAAATTGGATCAGTCTGTTGTCTGAGTACAAGCTGAATCCCTATGATGAACTGCAGTTTGGTTTAACAAACACGCCATAATTAGTCCTTCTCGCGTTTAAAAGAAATGAAGAAAAAAACTGGATCACGGTCACGGAGCCTAGTCAAGTTAGAAAGCTGATCATAGCAAACCAGACACGATTGCCACTGTCTCGCACATTGGTACCACCTTCAGCAACGGATCGAGCACCGGAAGTTGCTCTAGCACTGATAGCGGCAGCAGCTCAGTCTGATCCAACTGAGGATTGGGCACTGACCGCGTCAGTGGATCAGGCTGATCTACCGGAGGATCGGGCATCGACACTGGCACCACCTCTACAAGGAGCACCATCTCCGACAGCAGCGGCGGCACTACCAGTCGCACCAGCACAGGCACCAGCAACGGCTTCGACACCTGCACCAACACTTGCACTTGCATATGCTCCGGCCCGTGTAGCGGCAACCGAAGGAGCAGTTGCACTGGCAACAGACTGGGCTGTAGTTCGCACTTCATATACCAAAGTCCTTACAAAAACCGACATGTCCACCTTCTTGGTAAGCATTGGCCGCCCAAGTGCTTCGTTCTTTTTCCTTTCCATGTTGTTTCACATGATTCACTGTGTTGATCTAACTGTTTGTATATGTCTTCTTGTTTGCAAACAGAGAATTCCTAGAGCAACGAGGGGGTCGTTCAACAATCCGGGCGACCGTGGCCAAGTTTCTCTTACCATGCACAGCCTTGGTGTGAATGAACCTCCTCAATATACTGTAAGTACAAAGGATGGTCGCATGATGATTGATGCTAAAGGATGGTTAAGGTTCAAATCTAAATCATATCTTGCGGTAGGGGATGATGTCAAAATCGAACTTTCTCGGCAAGGAGAGCTGGTCCAAATCAACTTTGAAATTCTTCAGTAGCAGCACGCAACTGCCGAACTGATCTATCCCCCAAGATATTTTGATGTAATAATCTGGCATGGTGAAACAAGTGTCCTGTGTTTATAAGTAGTACGACAGTATTATTTATCACATGGTATATCATTGATAGAATTGCAACTCTGATTGCTGGTTAGGAACTGTCGTTCAATTTCATTCCAACAGCTATCGTGCTTTATTCAATTTTGTGTATTCACCTTGCGACAGCATCTAAAACCAACGTTTTACCGATCGCTTGCAATATGAAAAGCGCTGAGGTAGAACACATGGGCCCCCAAACATGCAGGCCCACCGGACTGTGGCCCAAAGTCCAGAACCGTGAGCCTGTGTGAGTATTATATTCTCAGTTGAACCCCCATAATGCCCATGCATTGCACGTAACATCAAGAGGCATTTGTATGAGTATTTTATCCTGTGCGGATGAATGAGGGAAGGCCTTATTTGCAAATGTGAAGAGGTGTGTGGGTACCTTTTTGCAAAATTGCCATAGTTCCTTCCTATCCGTCAGATATAAATCGGACGGCCTATATTGCTGGATGGCAGGCACACCATCATCACCAACTCGTCTATACTGTGTTAAAAAACTCTAATTTTCATAATTATATATGTTATATATATTCCCCTTGATTTTTCTTATGTATAAAGTTGTGATATAAAAGATTTTTATATTTCTTTACAGAGGGAGTATCTCTCTGTCAAAAATATATTTATGTGTAACTAGTTACTCCTGTCTTTCTACTTCCTTTCGCAGATATGTGGGGCATCCGGCAACGGGGTCCACGTGCCATATGCACCAAATTAGAGTGCACAACTGCACGGTAGACACACCCCGGTCGTAGCGCCGCAGTAATGCCTAGTGAGCCATCAAATCACAAAACCCCCCACCTTTCTAGCTTTAGCAGTAAGCTGGACGGACGAAGTGGCAATATTTCACTGGGCCTGAATCCCTTTCTCCCTCGTCTGCTTGTTCAGAGAAAACCCCCTCTCAGCGATTGCATAGGGTTTTCTCATGGAGAACCAGGTACGAATTCTTCATCCATCCCCGATAAATCCAAGTCCCTTGGTCGCGGGTAATCCTAGGATGGCAGCCGCCGCCATTGATGCATTTTTCTTCCTACTGAATCTAGTGTGTTTCATTTGCAGTTCCCAAAGTGCGAGGACCCTATAGATTTCTGCACCCTCGGCGAGACGCCACACTTGTTCCTTCTCATCCTAACACAGGATTTTAAAACACGCACAGTATGTTCCTAGAATCCTCTTTTTTATCCAGGAGGGTGGGGTTTTTTGAACATGTTGTCGACTAATTTGGAAATTTGGATTGCTATATTTGGATAAAAGGTACTAGTACGATGGTCAACACTGACGTGAAGGATGAAATTATTTCTAGATTTGGATAGGGAATACATTGTGTTCTCATATTATTTTTCCTGTAGTACATTATTTGCTCTGCCAGAACACATGTACTCAAGATGCTCGGCCTTGCCATAACTGAATACACCAGTTTAATGGTCACAGTGAAGACAAGCCATGGATATAAGTTCCAAGTTGGGTTCATGAACCAAGAAGATCGCTAATTTTTTTATGGCCGAACTTGGATAAACTTTCTCAAGTGTTACAAACTGAAAGTTGGCGCAAGAATGTTGATGGAAATAGCAGAACCTGGTCTCATCTTCACTGCTATCTTCCACCCCGACATCGTTCCAATTGTTCATCCATGTTCCTGGTCCCACTAGTATGAAAAAGGACAACTTATGAGACTCACTATATGAAAAACATGGTGCTACTTTGAAGCACAATATATGAGACTCACTACATGGAGAACAAATTGCTACTTTGGAGCACAAGTGTGGAAAAAGAGATAGTAACATTGCCCTTTTTATTTATTTATTTATTTATTTTTCTTTTTTTGGGCCTGTCTTTTTTTTCTTTTGGCCTTTCTTCTTTTTTTTCTTTTTTTCTTTGGGCAATGTTCTAATAATGGTGATCATCACACTTCTATTGATTACAACATAAGGATTACAACTCGAAACTAGAACAAGATATGACTCTATATGAATGCCTCCGGTGGTGTACCGGGATGGTGCAATGAATCAAGAGTGGCATGTATGAAAAATAATGCTTGGTGGCTTTGCCACAAATATGATGTCAACTACATGATCATGTAATGGCAATATGACAAAAGTAAAGTATGTCATGATGAATATAAACGGAACGGTGGAAAGTTGCATGGCAATATATCTCGGAATGGCTATGGAAATGCCATAATAGGTAGGTATGGTGGCAGTTCTGAGGAAGATATAAGGAGGTTTATGTGTGATAGAGCGTACCATATCACGGGGTTTGGATGCACCGGCGAAGTTTGCACCAACTCTCAAGGTGAGAAAGGGCAATGCACGGTACCGAAGAGGCTAGCAAAGGTGGAAAGGTAAAAGTGCGTATAATCCATGGACTCGACATTAGTCAAAAGAACTCATATACTTATTGCAAAAATTTAGAAGTCATCAAAAACCAAGTACTACGCGCATGCTCCTAGGGGGATAGATTGGTAGGAAAAGACCATCGCTCGTCCCCGACCGCCACTCATAAGGATGCACATGCCAAGTACACTTCATGTTTCAAATTTGTTACACAACTTTAACCATACGTGCATGCTACGGGACTTGCTAACTTCAACACAAGCATTCTTTAAATTCATAATCACCCAACTAGCATGACTTTAATATCACTACCTCCATATCTCAAAACAATTATCAAGTATCAAATTGATCATAGCATCCAATTCACTTCCTATGATAGTTTTATTATACCCAACTTGGATGCCTACCATTCTAGGACCAACTTTATGATAATAGCACATACCATGCTGTTCTAAAAGACTCTCAAAATAATATGAGTGAAGCATGAGAGACTAGCAATTTCTTCAAAATTAAGACACCGCCGTGCTCTAAAAGATATAAGTGAAGCACTAGAGAAAAAACTATCAAGCTCAAAAGATATAAGTGAAGCACATAGAGTATTATAGCAAATTTTAATCAAGTAGGCTTCTCCCAAAAGGTGTGTAAAGCAAGGATGATTGTGGTAAACTAAAAGGAAAAGACTAATATGAAACACGACGCTCCAAGCAAAACACATATCATGTGGCGAATAAAAATATAGCTCCAAGTAAAGTTACCAATGAACGAAGACGAAAGAGGGGATGCCTTCCCGGGGCATCCCCAAGCTTAGGCTTTTGGCTACCCTTGAATATCTTGGGGTGCAATGGGCATACCCAAGCTTAGGCTCTTGCACTCCTTATTCCATAGTCCATAAAAGCTTTACCCAAAACTTGAAAACTTCACAACACAAAACTCAACAGGAAATCTTATAAGCTCCGTTAGTGAAAGAAAACAAAACCACCACATAAGGTACTGCCATGAACTCATTCAATTTAATTTGGTGTTAAACCTACTGTATTCCAACTTATTTATGGTTCATAGACTGAATTACTAGCCATAGATGCATTGAAACAAGCAAACAACACACGAAAAACAGAATCTGTCAAAAACAAAACAGTCTGTAGCAATCTGTAACTAACGCAAACTTCTGGAACTCTAAAAATCCTACCAAAATAGTAAGTCCTGGACAATTTGTTTATTGAACAGAAGCAAAAATAATCAACGCAAAATCACGTTCCTGTGATTTAACAAAATTATATTCGTGCGTGCAAAGTTTCTGTTTTTCAGCAGAATCAAATCAACTATCATCGTAGGTTATCCTATAGGTTCTACTTGGCACAAACACTAATTAAAACATAAAAACACATCTAAACAGAAGGTAGATGCAAGATTTATTACTAAACAGGAGCAAAAACAAAAAACGTAAAGAAAATTGGGTTGCCTCCCAACTAGCGCTATTGTTTAACGCCCCTAGCTAGCCATGAAAACAAAGATAGATCTAACGAGTGCCATCTTTGGCACTAAATTCATCAATAGAGCGCTTGTGATCTTTAGGGATTTTTTTCCTTTTAGCAATGGCTAAACCTTAAATTCAAGAAATTCATTGGTAGCAAAAGGTTCCTTAATGATAGAGAGACAATTGGGATGAACACTTATGGATTTGAGATCCGCGTCTACCTTACTAGAAGATTCACCCTTATTTTTAGGAACATAAATAAACTTGGCAGTTTTAGTAGGGGGTTTTGGAGTGTTTTTCATGGGGGAAAACATGGAACCTAAATTTGTAATAATATCCTCAAGTTTACCGATTCTAGCAAAGTCTAGATCTATTCTTTCATTGACTATAGGTTCTTTTTCTTTAAGATTTTTCAAAGTAACTCCAACCCTAGATCCAAATTGGGTAATGTGATTATGAATCTTTTTATCCAAATTTTCAATCAACTCAACAGTGGCAATTTTATTTTCAATAATATCAAGACATTGCATCACATGTTCCAAAGTTAAAACCGTTCCATTAACCAAAAGAGGTGGTGGGCCAAACAAATCTAACATAGCATTATAAGCATCAAACGTATGGCTACTCATAAAATCACCTCCGGTAGCAATATCAAGAACACATCTCTTCCAAGGATTAATGCCTACATAAAAATTGCGGAGAAGAACGGAAGTAGCAAGCTTCCTAGTAGCTTTATATTGGGCATTGCAAATTCTATGCCAAGCATCTTTTAAACTTTCTCTCTCCCTTTGCTTAAAATTGTGAATTTCTTGTTCGGGAGTGAGAATAAGCATAGGAGGACTAGTCATGACGACAAGGTAAATGAGCTAACACACAAGCAAACAGAAAAATGACAAGCAAAAAGAGAGGAAGAGATTGGGAAAGAGAGGGCGAATAAAACGGCAAGGGTGAAGTGGGGGAGAGGAAAATGAGAGGCAAATGGCAAATAATGTAAATGCGAGGGAGATGGGTTTGTGATGGGTACTTGGTATGTCTTGAGTTGAGCGAAGACCTCCCCGGCAACGGCGCCAGAAATCCTTCTTGCTACGTCTTGAGCTTGCGTTGGTTTTCCTCGAAGAGGAGAGGGTGATGCAGCAAAGTGTAGCGTAAGTATTTCCCTCAGTTTTGAGAACCAAGGTATCAATCCAGTAGGAGGCTCCTCAAAAGTCCCACGCACATACACAAACAAACTGAGAAATCGCAACCAACGCGATAAAGGGGTTGTCAATCCCTTCACAGCCACTTGCGAAAGTGAGATCTAATAAAGATAGTATGATAAGATAAATATATTTTTGGTATTTTATAATATAGATGCAAAAAGTAAATATGCAAATAAAAGTAGATTGAAAGCAAATATGATAAGAGATAGACCCGGGCGCCATAGGTTTCACTAGAGGCTTCTCTCAAGATAGCATAAGTATTACGGTGGGTGAACAAATTACTGTCGAGCAATTGATAGAAAGGCGCATAGTTATGAGATTATCTAGGCATGATCATGTATATACGCATCACGTCCATAACAAGTAGACCGACTCCTGCCTGCATATACTACTATTACTCCACACATCGACCGACTCTTGCCTGCATCTAGAGTATTAAGTTCATAAGAACAGAGTAACGCATTAAGCAAGATGACATGATGTAGAGCGATAAATTCATGCAATATGATATAAACCCCATCTTATTATCCTCGATGGCAATAATACAATACGTGCCTTGCAACCCTTTCTGTCGCTGGGTAAGGACACCACAAGATTGAACCCAAAGCTAAGCACTTCTCCCATGGCAAGAAAGACCAATCTAGTAGGCCAAACCAAACTGATAATTCGAAGAGACTTGCAAAGATAACTCAATCATACATAAAAGAATTCAGAGAAGATTCAAATATTATTCATAGATAAACTTGATCATAAACCCACAATTCATTGGATCTCGATAAATACACCGCAAGAAGAGTTTACATCAAATAGATCTCCACAAGAGAGGGGGAGAACATTGTATTGAGATCCAAAAAGAGAGAAGAAGCCATCTAGCTAATAACTATGGACCCGTAGGTCTTGTGGTAAACTACTCACAACTCATCGGAGGGGCAAGGATGTTGATGTAGAAGCCCTCCGTGGTTGATTCCCCCTCCGGCAGAGTGCCGGCGAAGGCTGCAAGATGAAATCTCGCGGATACAGAAGGTTACGATGGTGGAAATTGTGTTTCGTGGTGCTCCTGGATGTTTTCGAGGTACATAGATAGATATAGGAGGAAGAAGTACGTCGGTGGCCGCCCGAGGGGCCCACGAGACAGGGGGCGCCCTACGGGGGGGCGCCCCCCTATCTCGTGGGGCCCTCGGAAGCTTCTTGACTTGCACTCCAAGCTCTCCGGATCACGTTTGTTCCAAAAATCACGCTCCCGAAGGTTTCATTCCGTTTGGACTCCGTTTGATATTCCTTTTCTTTGAAATACTGAAATAGGCAAAAAAAACAGCAATATGGGCTGGGCCTCCGGTTAGTAGGTTAGTCCCAAAAATGATATAAATGTGTAAAATAAAGCCCATATACATCCAAAAGGGGTAATATAATAGGATGGAACAATCAAAAATTATAGAGACATTGGAGACATATCACACTGCTGCACTCGTTGAACAGGTCCAACTGTGTTGAGAAACTTATTGTACGAGCTGTTTTCTGTTATATACGTTGTTCATAAACTATTGCTTATACACAGTTTTACAGTTGTGATCTTCTTGAAACAGAAACTGCCCAGTTCTATTGTTCCCATACAGATGCCTGGCCATGGTCAAATCAGACTTGCGCTTGGCCACAACATGATGTTTATGTCGACCTACTCCATTCCCCTTGGAGGTGAAAAGATACTTATTCGTGTGGTCTCAAATAATGAAGGCCCGTCCATCTTGGAGAATAGGACAGAAGGTTATGTTCCTGCTTTTCCCTGGCTCTAAAGCGAATATCCTGTTTATTGACCACATTGCGAGATGAATCTGCTTTCAGAAGGTTTTGGATGCGTGGGGTGGCGCCTGGGCCTTGTCCTAGGGCTTGGCGGCCTCACCATTGGTTAACTTTAGGCAGAGTAGAACTGTTCGAGGCGTGCTTTGTATGGTTGAACCTGTATAAGTACTCATACTGCTTTCAACTATGGTTGTTAAGTGCCCCTGTTGGTTTCAGTTAAGGTTGTTAAGTACTCTTGCTGCTTTTATAGTCTGTCGTGTTTCTTTAGTCCCGTCTTCCTCCAGCCGCCAAAACCAAATTAGCACCGGCGGGGCCGCCTGCTTCCGCCTCCCATGACTAGCTGCACCTCAGCGCACGCATCGCCGCCCCACCCTCTCCTAAATCATTAACACCGACGTCTGAGGCCTCGTCGTCGTCCTCCATGCGCTTTGGTGCGCTCGCCATGGCGCCGCCCTCTTTGTTGTCAACGTGGTCAACAAACAACAGGAATCGGCAGAAGTACGTGGAGAGGATGACAGTAGGGGCCCACCATGTCAGCGTATGGAAAAAGAAAATGATTCCTCCTAGTGGTTTCCTGACATCTGGGACCCACGACATTGTGAGTGTATATATTCAATAGACAAGAGAACAGCACAAGATCGGCTGACACCTGGGACGTAGCTGCTCGAGTAGTACTTTTATTTGTTAGTTTTGAGACGGAGTAGGGTTTCAACTAGGCTGTCGACCGTCTAGCCCAGGCTTGTATTTTATGTTCACCATATGACCAGCCCACCTATTTTTCCTTTGTGAAAATGAGCCCAGTTTATTTTTTTCTGAAGAATACCCAATCCAGGCCTCCTTATTTTTCTATGCCCTGATGGGCTGCAACTCTTTCAAGACGCCTGCAAATCTTGAAAGTAATATGAAATGGGTTGTAAATATAAAAACATATGACAAATTGGCAATTACTTTATAATTTCTAAAAAAATCACATTTTTAGATTTCTATTTCACTGGGCTTTAGCCTAATTTAAATATATCTTCAAATTACTTTAAATTTGGCTCAACATTTTGGTATTAAAAATAGTTTGGAACCCACAGAGATATGCGAAATTTCGTTTAAAGTTTTAACCCTGGCACTGGCCAACATAAAAAGCGGACTACAATAAATTGCATAAGAAGTTGCAATGAGCTATATATAAATTATCAAAAAAATAGGGAATGGTCTGACTTGTGGGCCTAGTAAGTTGACGCATATGCAAGATTTTTTTTGTTATTATATACGTCAAAAAATGATTCTAGCAGACGTAACCGTTGGATGTCAATCCAACGGCCGTCGTGTTTCTTCAATTTCTGGTCTTCTTGCTCCAGCCGCCAAATCCAGCGCCGGCGGGACCACCTGCTCCCGCCTCCCGTGGCCGGCTGTGCTGCCGCGCAGGCCTCACCACCCCCTACTACTCCCACTGCTGGTAGGGCATCCCTCTACTCACCTACACCCCCTGTTATTCTGCGGCGTCGGCAGCCTCACACCACAGCCGAACCAGTGAACCCCCGTACTCCCCTCTGTGTGGGCATCCACTCATGCGTCTTCCCCGGCTTTGCGTCGTCCCCTTCCTAGGCCTCGCTGTCGTCCATTGCCCTATTTCTCTCGGCGCGGCGTGGTCAACATGGTGAAGGAACGACTTCATCGGAAGAGTACTGTACGTGGAGAGGCTGATAGCTGGGTCCACGGCCGCAGCAAGGAAGTGCCTCCTTATTACGCGCAAAATAATGATTCATCCACCTGATAGCAGGGACCCACCGGATGGGCCACCGTATTTCGTTAAAAAAACATTCCCCCCTGACTGCTGGGACCCACCAGCTACATCTTCGCACGCAAGGAATTGCATCCATATTACGGGCAAAAAAATGATTCGCCCCCTGACGGCTGGGACCCACCAGCTACATCTTTGCACGCAAGGAAGTGTCTGACAGTCGGGATCCACCTGGTCAAAGCATACGTAGCGGTGTCATTCTAGTCGCGAACGTGTACGTACATACATGTTGATGTAGAGGCGCACACGTGTCGTAGTAGAGGCGCGCACGTAGCATGTACACGTACGTACATCGGCCGGGGTGCGAGAAAGAAAATACGGCCACGTACATACATGCAGGCGGGGTCTCGAACACCTACCCGCGCATACATACGGCCAGGGGTCATGTACATGGCTGGGTCGGAACGGGGAAACTGCATCGTCGTCGTGTTCATGGGGAGCCAACTGGCTGGGTCGGAATAGAATGCGTCGTCGTGTTCATGGGGAGGACTTGGATGGAACAGCCGATGGAAACGAGGCCTGGCGTATCGCAAAACGGAGGAAACGGCCTTGTGTTCGACCGGCCACGATCGAAACGGGATCTTGTTCATCAGGAGGGGTCTAGCGTAACACAAAATGGAGGAAACGGACTTCTGTTGGATCTCCTATGGTCGAAACGGGGTCCTGTTGATCGGGAGGGGTGTGGCGTGCCGCAAAACGAAGGAAACAGACTTGTATTGGAGCGCTACGGTCGAAACAAGGGTCCTGTTCATCGGGAGGGGTGTGGCGTACCGCAAAACGGGACTCCGCGGGATACTGTTCATCTCCACTAAACCTGGGCAAACGTCGGGCCGTGCCGGGTTTCAGGCCGGGCTTGTAAAAGCCCGACCATCATTTCTCAAGCCTGAGCCCGGCCCGAAGCCCGAAATACTCCCTGATTTCAAGCCCGAGCCCGGCCCGAAATCAAGCCCGAAGCCCGAAAGCCTGGCCCGAAAGCTGTTTTTTAGTACATGTACATGTCAGCCTGGCCCAAAGCCCGAAAGCCCGGCCCGAAAAATAGAAAAAGAGAAGCCCGAGCCCGGCCTGAACTACCTTTCGGGCAGCAAAACAAAGCCCGAGCCCGGCCCGAGTGTCAAGCCCGGCCCGGCCCGGCCCAGGTTTTTTGGGCCGGGTCGTCGGGCCGGGCTGCCCATGCCTGGGTTTAATCTCCCCCATCGACCTCCTCCAGCTTCCACGGGCTACTGTTCATCCACCATCGACCTCCTCCAGCCTCCACCTGCGATTGTTCATCCACGGGCTCCTGTTCATCCAGCCTCCACCGCTCCTCCATCGGCTACTGTTCAACCAGCCCTCTCCATGGGGTCCTGTTCAACCACCACTCCACGGGCTACTGTTCATCCAGCCCTCCACGGGGTCATCCTGTTCATCCATCCCTCCACGCGGTCCTGTTCATCCACCCCCAACCGGCTCGATCGGGGTCCTGTTCATCCAGAGGCAACACCACGGGGTCCTATTCATCCACCCCCACCGGGAACTGTTCATCCAAAAAAACCAACAACGCTCACTGTTCATCAAGGGAAGGAGGCAGCAGGGTTTGATTGGCTTCAGTTAGCAGCAGTAGCAAAGGAATCACTCGGGTTCAGTTAACAGCAAGGGATCGATCGCTCAGGTTCAGTAACGTAGCTAGTGCAATCGCTCGGGTTTAGTTAGAGCCCACCGCCTCGCACACACGCGCATACGTGTACGAGAGAAACGCGCACGCTCGGCCCCCGACCACCCACCATAACCGGGAACTCTGTAGCGACCAGACCTCAAATAGTCTGATCTCTGTGCATCAGTGTCACCCTGGATCAGTAATGCTGACATGCACAGTACTCGAAGGATTTATAACAGAGTAGCAATCACACACTTATTGCATCGAATGTCTCAAAAGGGAGCTTCTTATAAATAATATGGCTTAAGGCCATCTAATAAAGATAATAGCGGAAAGCTTGGAAGATAAGTGAGCCAATCAACTCTAACGGCATCACTGAGTATAGAACCACCATCCTAAGGCATCTTACTCGTCGTCTGAAAAGTCTGCAACATAAATGTTGCAGCCCAAAACGGGTCAGCACATGGAATATGCTGGCAATGTAACACATAGAGAGTAATGAAAAATAATGCTATTCTATATGCATATATGGCTGGTGGAAAGCTCTATGGTTACAGTTTTGCATAAAGCCAATTTTTCCCTACTGCAAAGGAATGAATTTATTTAACTATCATGGTGGTTGTTAAACATTGAGAATGGTTGACAGCATTCTCAATCCCAATTAAAACATCATCATTAAACAAATCCAACAATATTAATTAAAGTAACATGTCGAGATTCACATGATAATCCAAGTACTAGATACTCAAAATGTCCATAACCGGGAACACAGCTAATCATGATTAGTTCATACACTCTGCAGAGGTTTGCGCACTATTCCCCACATGACTCGATCTCCTCCGTTGGTTTTCTCGCACTGCATGGTGTTTGAGAAACGGATGACCGAGACATAGTCTTTCAAAGGCGCTAGCACCTTACGATGGGTAGACATGTACACCTACTTTCCCCTACATCTGCTAGTCTACTAATGTAAGAGTTCGCATGACTTAGTCAACTATGCTAGAGCCCATAATAGCATGTGGTTGCACACGGAAGTTTCTAGCATGAATAATCTTATGATCCCTTTGAGCCTGGGTGGCGGTCCAAAAACAAACAGGCAATCCTGGAATACCCAAGTGCCTCAATCCACCCAGATGTGTATTAAAGTTGCCACCTTAAATAAACCATTAATTAACAATCTCACATCTATCATGGATACACTCACCCAATCCACGTCTACTAGCATAGCATGGCATAATAAGCAAACGTAGAAGTAACTCCCAAGGGTTTGATAATAAAACAGGTAATAGGTACTACCTCATCTACTTCCCAAAACCCACATATTAATTAGATCCTAATCATGCAATTGCTTGAGGATTGGTCTAATGCATAAAAACTGGGTAATAAAGAGGTATGATCAAAGTGTTACTTGCATTGCTGATGATCCGTGAAACCTAGGGATTTGAAGTAGCAAGCGGCGCAATCCGGGTACTCTATCGCAAGCAAACAAACAAGCATACAATAAGTACTCATCTAATGCATAGGTAAAACTCAAATAAGAAATCTAACCAGAAAGTTCAACTTAAGAACTCCGGTTGGCAAAAGAAATCAAATCGAACAAAACAACGAAAATCGAACTGCAGAAGAAACAAGCTTAATTTACTAATATGTACCTAAGTCAAATTTTATAGAAGCAAAAACTTGTTTGAGTAGATTAAACGGAAAGAGGGTTTCGAGACGAAACTCTAGGCGCTTGAATCGCCTGATTCCGATAAACGAGCGTAAAGATAAACTAAAACGAAAATCAGATCAGAAATCGCGATCAGAATAATCGCGGAAAAATCCGATAAAAAGAAAATTGACGAACAGATTAACGAACGGACGTTCGTTAAATGAAACTAAACGGCGAAAAACTTTCGATAAAATGAACGAACGGGCGAACGCGCGCTAAATAAATAAACCCTAAAAAAATAAAACCAATCTAAAAAAACGAAACTAGGGTTTTTTTCAACAAAAAAACGAAGTGGTTTTTCTTTAAAAAAACCGGTCTGGCGGCGGCGGCTCGGGCAGTACCTCGGCGAGGCACTCCGGCGGGGCGGGGCGGCTCTGGCGGGGCGGCGAGGGGCGGCGGCGACTCAGCGGCGGGGTGGGGCGGCTCGGGCGGCGGCTCTGGCGGCGGGGTTCGGTGGCGGTGGTTGGTTTGGGCGAGGGGGCGCCCGAGGAGGAGTTTGGCTCGGACTCTCCTCGGCGTCCGTGCCGCGCACGATCGCGCGCGCGAGGGGAGGTGGCGGCCCTGGGTTGGGCTGGCCTGGCTGGGCTTCGGCCCAGTCTGGCGCGGGCGCGTTTTTTTCAAACGATTCCGCCGGAAAAAGAAAAGAAAAAAAATAAAAAAATTCTAGAAAAAGAAATAAAAATCTAAAAATACCAAAATAAATTTTGATCGTCCAAATAAAATATTTAAAATGAGATGAACATTTTTTTGGCCCTAAAATGCAGTTTTGAAAAACGTGCAATTTTTCCTAAATTCAAATAAAATAGCAAAAACACCAAAATAAAATTTACTTGATTTTTTATTAAATCCTCAATATTTCTTTAGTTTGGGAAAATCATTTTATACCCTCTCTCATATTTTTATAATAGAAATAATTGAAGATAAAATAAATAAAATCAAATGATCCTATTTTCAAAATTCGACAAAACTCAAATATGAAAATAACGAAATCCCCAACTCTCTCTGAGGGTCCTTGAGTTGCGTAGAATTTCTAGGATCACACCAAAATGCATTAAAATATGATATGTTATGATGATCTAATATATAACATTCCAAATTGAAAATTTGGGATGTTACAAACCTACCCCCCATAAGATGAATCTCGCCCTCAAGATTCGGGTTGGCTAGAAAATAGGTGAGGGTGGTCCTTCAGCAGATCTTCCTCTCTCTCCCAGGTGGCTTCACCCTCGGTGTGGTGGCTCCACTGCACTTTGCAAAACTTGATGACCTTGCTGCGGGTGACTCGGCTGGCATACTCAAGAATCTTAATTGGTTTCTCTTCATAGCTCAAATCACTGTCCAACTGAATCGCCTCTAGCGGCACTGTATCTCAGCGGTATATCATCCATCTCTGCGTGACACTTCTTCAACTGGGAAACGTGGAATACATCATGAACTGCTGACAACCCTTCAGGCAATTCTAATTTGTAGGCAACTTCTCCCATACGCTTCAAAACTTTGTATGGTCCCACAAAATGTGGCGCTAACTTTCCCTTAACTCCAAAGCGCTTAACTCCTCGAAGTGGAGATACACAAAGATAAACTTTGTCTTTGACTTCGTAAACGGTCTCCTTGCGTTTAGAATCTGCATAGCTCTTCTGCCTGGACTAGGCTACCTTGAGCCTATCGTGAATCAATTTCACCTTCTGTTCAGACTACTTGATCAAATCTGGCCCAAACAATTGGCGGTCTCCAACTTCATCCCACGACAACGGGGTCCTGCACCTCCTTTCGTACAATGCTTCGAAAGGGGCCATCTTCAAACTGGATTGATAACTGTTGTTGTAAGAAAACTCTGCATATGGCAGATTGTCATCCCAACTAGATCCGTAATCTAGCGCACAGGCTCTCAGCATATCCCCCGGAATCTGATTGACTCTCTTGGTCTGTCCATATGTCTGCGGATGAAAGGCTATACTGAACTCTAGCCTGGTACCCAAAGTTTCGTGCAACTGATTCCAGAACTTTGAGGTAAACTGGGTTCCTCTATCTGATACAATGCTCCTCGGAACTCCATGCAGACATACGATCCTGGTCATATATATCTTGGCCAACTTAGCACTGGTGTAAGTGGTCTTCACTGGGATGAAATGTGCTACCTTCGTCAAACGATTGACTACAACCCAAATCGAATCATAGCCTGAACAAGTCTTGGGCAATCCCATAATGAAATCCATGTCTAGTTTATCCCACTTCGATTCGGGTATTGGCAATGGTTGTAACAATCCTGCTGGCTTCTGATGCTCTGCCTTTACTCTCTGACATACATCACAAACTGCTACATACTCCGCAATATCCTTCTTCATTCCGGTCCACCAGAAAGTGTCCTTCAAATCTAAATACATCTTGGTATTTCCTGGGTGAATCGAATATGGTGAATCATGGGCCTCTTGTAGAATCAGCTTCCTGATCTCCGGGTCATTAGGCACATAAACACGATATTCAAACCATAGGGTATCGTGCTCATCCTCACGAAATCCTTTAGCTTTTCCTTTGCTCATCCTTTCCTTTATGGCGGCAATTTCCTTGTCGGTCTTCTAAGCTTCTCTGATTTTATCCATCAAAGTCGACTGAATCTCCAATGCTGCTACATAGCCTCTTGGAACTATCTCCAAACATAGCTCATGAAGATCCTCGGCTAACTCCTTCGGTAACTCTCCGGTCATGAGTGTATTGACATGGCTCTTACGGCTCAATGCATCGGCTACTACGTTAGCCTTTCCCGGGTGGTAATGCAATCTCATATCATAATCTTTGATGAGTTCCAACCATCTCCTTTGCCTGAGATTTAACTCCTTCTGCGTGAAAATGTACTTCAAACTCTTGTGATCCGTGTACACCTCACAATGATTTCCGATAAGGAGTCTCCAATTTTTCAATGCATGCACTATGGCTACTAACTCCAAATCATGTGTGGCATAATTCAACTCATGAGGTTTAAGCTGTCGTGAAGCATACGAAACAACTCTCCCCTCCTGCATAAGCACTGCTCCAAGTCCTCTACGTGAAGTGTCGCAATACAACTCGTAATCCTTGCTCTGATCTGGTAGAATCAATACTGGCAAGGTAACCAAACGTTCCTTCAACTCCTGGAAACAGGCCTCACACTCCTCAGTCCAAATGAATTTGGTATCCTTCTTCAACAGTTCCGTCATCGGTTTTGCAATCTTTGAGAAGTTCTCAATAAATCTCCGATAGTATCCTGCGAGTCCAAGGAAACTCCGGATCTCTCCAACTGTTGTTGGTGCCTCCCATTTTTTCAACCAAAATTCACACTTGTTGAACTCAGCGTATAACTGGTGTTCTCTGAACTTCTCAAGTACCAAGCGCAAATGCTCCTTATGCTCCTCTTCGTTCTTCGAGTAGACCAAAATATCATCAATGAACACCACAACGAACTTATCCAGAAACTCCATAAATACCTTGTTCATCATGTTCATGAAATAGGCAGGTGCGTTAGTCAGACCAAATGACATAACGATATACTCATATAGCCCGTACCTGGTGGTAAAAGCTGTCTTAGGTATATCCTGCTCTTGAATCTTCAATAGATGGTATCCTGATCGCAAATCAATCTTGGAAAATACCTTAGCTCCTTGCAATCGGTCAAATAGATGGTTGATCATCGGCTGTGGGTACTTGTTCTTGATTGTTACTGAATTAAATCCTCGATAGTCAACAACCATCCTCAATGATCCATCCTTCTTCTCTACTAGAAGTACTGGTGATCCCCAAGGCGAAGAACTTGGGCGAATATAACCTTTATCCAGTAACTCTTTAATCTGCTTCTTAATTTCCTCCAAATCCTTAGCGGGCATCCGGTACGGTCTCTTAGATATCGGCCCTGTGCCTGGCAAAAGTTCAACCAAAAACTCGATGTCTCTATCAGGTGGCATGCCTGGCAACTCTTCTGGAAATACATCAGGAAAATCCTTCACTACTGGTACTTCCTCCTGCACAACTCCTGATAAGGAATTTACGTGCATCCTCTTCGGCTCATGTCTTGATACATACTTGATCCTTCTCCCTTCTGGGGTGGTAAGCAAAATCGACTTGCTGGCGCAATCGATGTTTCCTCCATACATCGATAGCCAATCCATACCCAGAATCACATGCAAACCTTGAGATTCCAAAATGATTAAATCTGAGGAGAAGACATGCTTGCCTATACTCAATGGCACTTGAAAACATCCTCGACTGGCCATATACTCCGCTCCTGGTGAGGTTACCAACATGGGTGTTCCTAGAACCTTGGTGGACAGTTTATACTTATCCACAAATCCCCTCGATATGTATGAATGCGATGCACCAGTATCAAAAAGAACGAGTGCAGTAAATGACTTAACCAAAAACTTACCTATTACTGCATCTGGTTGGGCTTCAACCTCCTCCACATTAACGTGGTTCACCTGTCCCCTGTTGAAAGGGTTCGGTTTCTTCCCCGAGCTTCCATTGCTATTTCCATTCTGACCTTCAGGACATTCATTGGCGTAATGTCCAGTCTTCTGGCACTTAAAGCAAGTGACTTGACTCAAATCTTTCTTAGTTGGGGTTGATGGGTTGGTACGATTCTGGTCGTTGCTTCCTCCATTACCATTCTTGGGGCCATTATGATTATGCGAGCTACCTCCTCCATGGGTATGCTGAAAATGTCCTCCCGACTTCGGGGTAAAACGTGGCTTCTGCTGAGCTCCAGAGTTTTACTTTCCTTGTCCATACTTCCTTTTGTGGTTTTCAATCTGCTGCTGCTTCCCTTCAATCATAAGAGCACGGTCTACCAATTCCTGGTAGTTGTTGAAACTTTCTACCATCAACTGCATACTCAGCTCATCATTCAGTCCTTCCAGAAACTTCTCTTGCTTAGCTGCATCTGTAGCAATGTCATCTGGGGCATAACGCGCTAGCTTACTAAAGTCATCCACATACTGGCCAACTGTATGTCCTTCCTGGCGTAAGTTGCGAAACTCACGCTTCTTCATGGCCATAGCTCCTGCTGAAACATGGGCAGTACGGAAAGCCTGCTGAAACGGATCCCATGTGACAATGTCTACTGGATAGTTGGCTGTGAAATTCTCCCACCATGATGCTGCAGGTCCTTCAAGCTGATGTGCGGCAAATCACACCTTCTACGCATCTGTGCATCCTGCAGTGGTTAACTCCCTGGCTGTCTTGCGAAGCCAATCATCTGCAACAATCGGCTCGGTGCTACTGGAGAACACCGGTGGATTCAGCCTAAGAAAACGGGTTAAGTGTCAACAGGTGGTGGTGGTGGGTTGTTGTTGTTGTTCCCCTGATTCTGATTCTGGACTAACAACTGCATCAAGGCATTCTGCTACTGGATCAACTGAGTGAGCTCCGGTGGGAAAGCAAATCCATTGTCACGTCTCGGAGGCATCTGAGGGTTTAGAAAAGATGAGAATACAGAATAGAATGAGGTCTAGAGGAAAAACACTACCCATATGCACATGAGACAAATGCAATCAATACACTTCATTCAAACAAGCAAGGGCATACACCGGTCTATCTATTGATACAAAAGTGCTCAGACCATACTAGATACATGGAGGAAAAATGCTACTACTGTTATGGAGGTCGACTAGAAAAACTGCTCCGATGAGGACTCCATGATATCTGCTCCAGCTTCATCAACATAATCATCATCACTATCGTCTAGGTCCGAGTCGGTGTCGTCGATGATGATGTAGTTCTCAGGACAAGTGCAATCTTTGTCTTCTCCAGTTGCGGGAAATCCCATAAACACTCTTAGCTTCTTCTTCAGATCATCATTCTTCTCCACGAGTGTTGCTATTTCTTCCTCATATCCATCGCATGTAGACTTGAGTTCTTCTTCCAGTTCCGTGATTTTAGTCAGGGCTTTCTTCAAGTCTATCATGCCTGCACACATCTAGTTCTCCTAGCGTTGAATGTGCTGGTTTAACTCCTGGATGAAAGCTGCAATTGATCTGTCCTTCCTGGTGTTGATCATCTCCCATTGCTCATCTCGACGCCCACAAATCTGGTAGGTAGTATCCTCAAGCTCCTTGTGGTAAACTTCTCCAATACGTCCCATGGTGATGTGGGCTGCCATGCTCTTTCCTAGACTCCAGGTCGGTGCATCAAAGGAAAACTCTATGGGCTCAGTGACGGGCATGAACGTCCTTCCTGGAACTTGAACTTGAATCCTCCAGCCCTCCTCTTCAGGTAAAGTGGCGTTGTAGGTCCCGGTGAAGCTTGGTACTCCGATCTTCAGGTACTTGGTGACTTCCTTCAGGTGTCGTCCAAAGGGTGTATCTTCATCCGGTTGCGTGAACTTGTTCCTTGCATCCGCCATCCTAAAAGAGAGAAAAGATGAGGAGTCAGAAATGAGAAGAGAGAGTAGTGATCTAGGGCTTTAGCTTAGTGGTCGTGTCCTACAGTCAGCGTGTGCTCTGATACCATCTTGTAGTGACCAGACCTCAAACAGTCTGATCTCTGTGCATCAGTGTCATCCCTGGATTAGTAATGCTGACATGCACAGTACTCGAAGGATTTATAACAGAGTAGAAATCACAAACTTATTACAAAGAATGTCTCAAAAGAGAGCTTATTACAAATAATATGGCTTAAGGCCATCTAATAACGATAACAGCGGAAAGCTTGGAAGATAAGTGAGTCCATCAACTCCAACAGTATCACTGATATAGAACCGCGATCCTAAGGCATCTTACTCGTCGTCTGAAAAGTATGCAACATAAACGTTGCAGCCCGAAATGGGTCAGCACATGGAATATGCTGGCAATGTAACACATAGAGAGTAATGAAAAATAATGCTATTCTATATGCATATATGGCTGGTGGAAAGCTCTATGGTTACAGTTTTGCATAAAGCCAATTTTTCCCTACTGCAAAGGAATGAATTTATTTAACTATCATGGTGGTTGTTAAACATTGAGAATGGTTGACAGCATTCTTAATCCCAATTAAAACATCATCATTAAACAAACCCAACAATATTAATTAAAGTAACATGTTGAGATTCACATGATAATCCAAGTACTAGATACTCAAAATGTCCATAACCGGGGACACGGCTAATCATGATTAGTTTATACACTCTGCAGAGGTTTGCGCACTATTCCCCACACGACTCGATCTCCTCTGTTGGTTTTCTCGCACTGCATGGTGTTTCAGAAACGGATGACCGAGACATAGTCTTTCAGAGGCGCTAGCACCTTACGATGGGTAGACCTGTACACCTACTTTCCCCTACATCTGCTAGTCTACCATTGTAAGAGTTCGCATGACTTAGTCAACTATGCTAGAGCCCATAATAGCATGTGGCTGCACACGGAAGTTTCTAGCATGAATAATCTTATGATCCCTTTGAGCCTGGGTGGCGGTCCGAAAACAAATAAGCAATCCTGGAATACCCAAGTGCCTCAATCCACCCAGATGTGTATTAAAATTGCCACCTTAAATAAACCATTAATTAACAATCTCACATCTGTCATGGATACACTCACCCCATCCACGTCTACTAGCAAAGCATGGCATAATAAGCAAACGTAGAAGTAACTCCCAAGTGTTTGATAATAAGATAGGTAATAGGTACTACCTCATCTACTTCCCAAAACTCACATATTAACCAGATCCTAATCACGCAATTGTTTGAGGATTGGTCTAATGCATAAAAACTGGGTAATAAAGAGGTATGATCAAAGTGTTACTTGCCTTGCTGATGATCCGTGAAACCTAGGGATTCGAAGTAGTAAGCGGCGCAATCCGGGTACTCTATCGCAAGCAAACAAACAAGCATACAATAAGTACTCATCTAATGCATAGGTAAAACTCAAATAAGAAATCTAACTAGAAAGTTCAACTTAAGAACTCCGGTTGGCAAAAGAAATCAAATCGAACAAAACAACGAAAATCAAACTGCGGAAGAAACAAGCTTCCTTTACTAATCTGGACCTAAGTCAAATTTTACAGAAGCAAAAAACTTATTTGAGTAGATTAAACGGAAAGAGGGTTTCGAGATGAAACTATAGGCGCTTGAATCGCCTGATTCCGATAAACGAGCGAAAAGATAAACTAAAACGAAAATCGGATCAGAAATCACGATCAGAATAATCATGGAAAAATCCGATAAAAAGAAAACTGACGAACAGATTAACGAACGAACGTTCGTTAACTGAAACTAAACGGCGAAGAACATTCGTTAAAACGAACGAATGGGCGAACGCGCGCTAAATAAATAAACCCTAAAAAACCAATCTAAAAAAATGAAACTAGGGTTTTTTTCAAAAAAAAATGAAGTGGTTTTTCTTTAAAAAAAATAGTCCGGCGGCGGCGGCTCGGGCAGTACCTCGGCGAGGCACTCCGGCGGGGCGGGGCGGCTCCGGCGGGGTGGCGAGGGGCGGCGGCGACTCAGCGGCGGGGTGGGGCAGCTCGAGCGGCGGCTCCGGCGGCGGCGGCAGCGCGAGGCGGCGGGGTTCGGCGGCGGCGGCTTGGGGCTCCAAGGGGGCGGCGGCGGCAATTTATATAGGGGGGGGGGGTGGCGGTGGCTGGCTTGGGCGAGGGGGCGCCCGTAGAGGAGTGTAGCTCGGACTCTCCTCGGCGTCCGTGCCACGCACGATGGCGCGCGTGAGGGGAGGCGGCGGCGCTGGGTTTCAGCCCAGTCGGGCGCGGGCGCGAAAAAAACAATTCCGACGGAAAAGAAAAAAAATAAAAAAAATTCGAGAAAAAGAAATAAAAATCTAAAAATACCAAAATAAATTTTGATCGTCCAAATAAAATATTTAGAACGAGATGAACATTTTTTTGGCTCTAAAATGCAGTTTTGAAAAACATGCAATTTTTCCTAAATTCAAATAAAATAGCAAAAACACCAAAATAAAATTTACTTGATTTTTTTATTAAATCCTCAATATTTCTTTAGTTTGGGAAAATCATTTTATCCCTCTCTCATATTTTTATAATAGAAATAACTGAAGATAAAATAAATAAAATCAAATGATCCTATTTTCAAAATTCGAGAAAACTCAAATATGAAAATAACGAAATCCCCGACTCTCTCCGAGGGTCCTTGAGTTGCGTAGAATTTCTAGGATCACACCAAAATGCATTAAAATATGATATGTTATGATGATCTAATATATAACATTCCAAATTGAAAATTTGGGATGTTACAAACTCCCTGAAATTTTCCTCGCCCTCGCTTCTACCACAGTTTTTTCTGGCATGGACGGCCCAAAGAATGTCATGCAGCTGCTTCTCCGGCCCGCCTAGGACAAAAGGTCCATTTTTTGTCATGATTTTTTGTCATAGAAGTAGGAGCCCACTACATCTATGATGATACCGGGTTTTGTCACAATTATCGTCATAGAAGTGTCATAAGCATGACAGGAAAAAAATTCGTTCGGCCCAAAATGTCACGGATGTGTCTTTTTTTTGTAGTGAGGTTGAAGAAGCGTTGGAAGATCCGGATTGGATAAATGCCATGCATGAAGAGCTACACAACTTTGAGAGGAACCAAGTGTGGACATTGGTTGAAAATCCCAATAAGAAGCACACTGTCATTGGAACCAAATGGTTGTCTCGGAACAAGCAAGATGAAGATGGACAAGTTGTACGCAACAAGGCTCGTCTCATTTCTTAAGGCTACACTCAAGTCGAAGGTATGGAGTATGGTGAGACTTATGCCCCCATTGCTAGACTTGAGTCCATTCGCATCTTACTTGCTTATGCCAATCATCATGACATTACCCTATATCTAATGGACATCAAAAGTGCTTTTCTTAATGGTGAAATTGAGGAGGAAGTTTATGTTAAGCAACCTCCCGGCTTTGTTAATTCTAAGAAACCCGACCATGTTTACAAACTCCACAAAGCTCTTTATGGTCTTAAGCAATCTCCTACAGCTTGGTATAAATGCTTGACTAAGTTTCATCTTGAAAAAGGGTTTGAAATTGGTAAGATTGATTCTACACTCTTTACTAAAAGGGTTAATGGAGAATTAATTGTGTGCCAAATTTATGTTGATGATATCATATTTGGTTCAACTAACCCTCATTTTAGTGGAAAGTTTGGAAAGCTTATGTCGGAGAAGTTTGAGATGTCTATGATGAGTGAACTCAAGTTCTTTCTTGGTTTGCAAATCAAGCAAACTAAGGAGGGAACCTTTATCTCTCAAACAAAGTACACCAAGGAGTTATTCAAGAAGTTCAACATGCAAGAATGCAAAGGTATGAATACCCCCATGCCTACTAGTGGACATTTTGACTTGACAAAGGATGGCGAACCGGTTGATCAAAAGGTTTACCGCTCTATGATTGGTTCATTGTTATATCTATGCGCCTCCCATCCCGATATCATGCTAAGTGTGTTCATGTGTGCATGATATCAAGCGGCCCCCAAAGAATGTCATCTTAAGGCTGTGAAAAGGATAGTGAGATACTTAATACATACACCAAATTTTGGCATTTAGTATCCTATGAGGTCTTCTTTTAATCTTGTTGGATACTCCGATTCGGACTATGCCGGTGACAAGGTTAATAGAAATTCCACTTCAGGTACTTGTCAATTTCTTGGTAGATCTCTTGTGTCTTGATCCTCCAAGAAACAAAACTCGGTATCCTTATCCACCGCCGAAGCGGAATACATTGCCGCCGGTTCATGTTCTGCTCAATTACTTTGGATGACCCAAACTCTTAAAGATTATTGGATATATGTGAAACATGTTAAATTGCTTTGTGATGATGAGAGTGCTACTAAGATTTCTCACAATCCTGTGCAACGTTCTCGAACTAGTATATTGAAGTTCGTCATCATTTTATTCGAGATCATGTTGCTAAGGGAGATATCAAACTTAAGCAAGCAATTGGCAGATATAAATGCTTGACTAAGTTTCTTCGATTGGTTGAACAAGGGAAATTTTTTAGAGTTACTTGATTGGGTCAAAGAAAGGAATCCGGAAGTGAAGGTTGCATTTGATGAGCTATGTCCTAAAAATGCCAAAATGACTTCTGGAATCATTCAAAAAGCACTTGCTAAGCATTGCGCAATGGCGGTCACCAAAGCAATCAAAGAAGAGATGGATGGTTGCCTTTTCTCTATTCTTATTGTCGAGTGTCGTGATATTTCAGTGAAAGAACAAATGGCCGTGGTTGTGAGGTACGTGTTGAAGTATGTTAAGTACTTTTTAGTTTCTTTTGTTTTTGTTCTATATAGAATTGTAGGGTGTGTCAACTCATTGTATGATTTTCCTACAAGTTTTTTAGCAAAAAAGGAGAGACCATGGAAAGGTTTTTGGGCATTAAGGATGTCCCAGACACAACATCAGCATCTTTGAAGAAGGCATTATTGGAGGTTTTTGCTAAACATGGCCTGCTTGTTCCAAGACTGCGAGGGCAAGGGTATGATGGTGCATCTAATATGAGAGGAGAATTTAATGGCCTTCAAAAGTTAATTCGTGGTGAGAACCCACATGCTTTCTACATTCACTGCTTTGCTCACCAACTTCAGTTGATAGTTGTTGCAGTTTCGAGATGTTGCAAGGGTGTTGAGGATTTTTTTTTTGACTATGTGAGCATGATTGTCAATCTCAGCGGTTCATCTTGTAGGAGGAAGGATATGTTACTTGATAAGAAAAAGGAAGTTCTTTTGGCTAAGATTCAGGGAGGTGAGGTGCCCACGGGAAGAGGGAAAAATCAAGAAACATCTCTAGTTAGACCTGGAGATACAAGATGGGGCTCTCATTACAGAACTTTATCTCGCATTGAATCAATGTGGGAAGCAGTGATAGAAGTTTTGGGCATTGTTGAGGATGATGTGCGTGTTCCCTGTAGGGCAGGAGGTTTGGTTCATCAAATGGAGACTTTTAGCTTTGTGTTCATCCTAAAGATGATGTTAAAACTCCTTCGTATGACAAATCATTTATCTCTTCTATTGCAAAAGAAGGATCAAAATGTTGTTCAGGTATGTGATAGATTATGTTGTATGTATCTAGTTTGCTTGATATATGTTGTTCATGTAAATTGACTTGCATCTAACCTTACAAATTATAATTGTGTCATTCCAGGCAATGTCATTGGTTATGGATGTGAGAACACGTTTGATCAATTGGAGAAATGATGGTTGGGAGCCACTCTTGGAAGATGTTAAATCATTTTGCACCAAAAATGATATTCCAATACCAAATATGGATGACATGTTTACAAAATGGGGAAAATCAAGAAAAGGTGGAAGAAAGAATGTCACAGCTGATCATTTTTTCCGTGTGGACACCTTCTATGTTGCTATAGACTCCATCACTATAGAGTTTGATCATCGTTTCAATGAGGTATCTTCAGAGCTACTCCAAAGCTTCTCTTGTCTTGACCCAAGGAACTCCTTTGCTAGGTTCAATGTGATTAAGCTTGCATGACTCACAGAGATTTATCATGCTGATTTCTCTAATTATGAACGTGAACACATAGAAGATAACCTTGATCTGTTCATTATTCACATGAGAAGGGTCGAAGACTTTAGAGCTTGTCATGATATTGCAAGCCTAGCTAAAAAGATGGTTGAACTTGAAAGGCACATCATGTTTCCTACAGTTTATCGCCTCATTGAGTTGGCACTGCTACTACCGGTGGCGACGACAACAGTTGAAAGGGCCTTTTCAGCAATGAAAACCATTAAGACCGAGTTGCGTAGCAAGATGTCCGGTTGCTAGCTTAATGACTTGATGGTGTGTTATATTGAGCGTGGGATATTCAAAAGTCTTGATCTTGGTGAAATCAAGAAAAGTTTTCAAAAGAAGGGTAGGGCACTGCCATTGCCTGGGTCTTCTAGGCGCCATTAAAGCTTCACTATTAATTTGTATGTTTTAGGTTGTTGTTCTATTTAGACAAACATGTTTCATTTTCTTTGTATCTGGTTATTCTGTTTAGGATCATTTAAAAATATCAGTGTACGATGTCTGTTAATGTGTGTTATCTACGTGGGTTTTGCATCCAAATTTTTTTTGGCTTCAGAGTTCGCCCCACCTTATTTATTTTTCGTCCTCCGCCACTGGGTGTGGCGTACCGCAAAACAAAGGAAACGGACTTGTATTGGAGCGCTAGGGTCGAAACGGGGGTCCTGTTCATCGGGAGGGGTGTGGCGTACCGCAAAACGAGACTCCACGGGATACTGTTCATCTCCACCGTCGACCTCCTCCAGCCTCCACGGGCAACTGTTCATCCACCGTCGACCTCCTCCAACCTCCACCTGTGACTGTTCATCCATGGGCTCCTGTTCATCCAGCCTCCACCGCTCCTCCATCGGCTACTGTTCAACCAGCCCTCTCCACAGGGTCCTATTCAACCACCACTCCACGGGCTACTGTTCATCCAGCCCTCCACCGGCTACTGTTCAACCAGCCCTCCATGGGGTCGTCCTGTTCATCCAGCCCCCCACGGGGTCCCGTTCATCCACCCCCAACCGTCTCGATCGGGGTCATGTTCATCTAGAGGCAACACCACGGGGTCATGTTCATCCACCCCCACCGGGAACTGTTCATCCAACCCGCCCCCCCCCCCCCCCACAACATCGCTCACTGTTCATCAAGGGAAGGAGTCAGTAGGGTTCGATCGGCTTCAGTTAGCTGTAGTAGCGAAGGAATCACACGGGTTCAGTTAACAGCAAGGGATCGATCGCTCGGGTTCAGTAAGGTAGCTAGTGCAATCGCCCGGGTTCAGTTAGAGCCCAACGCCTCGCTCGGGTTTAGTTAGACCCCAATGCCTCGCGCACATGCACATACGTGTACGAGAGAAACGCGCATCGCTCGGCCCCCGACCACCCACCGTAACCAGGAACTCCCTGAAATTTTCCTCGCCCTCGCTTCTACCACGGTTTTTTGGGTCATGGACGGCCCAAAGAATGTCATGCGGCTGCGTCTCCGGCCCGCCCAGGACGAAAATTCAATTTTCTGTCATGATTTTTTGTCATAAAGGTAGGAGCCCACCACATCTATGATGATACCGGGTTTTGTATTATCGTCATAGAAGTGTCATAAGCATGACAGAAAAAAAATTGTTCGGCCCAAAATGTCACGGATGTGTCTTTTTTTGTAGTGAGGTTGAAGAAGCGTTGGAAGATCCGGATTGGATAAATGCCATGCATGAAGAGCTACACAACTTTGAGAGGAACCAAGTGTGGACGTTGGTTGAAAAGCCCGATAAGAAGCATAATGTCATTGGAACCAAATGGGTGTTTAGGAACAACCAAGATGAAGATGGACAAGTTGTACGCAACAAGGCTCGTCTCACCGCTCAAGGCTACACTCAAGTCGAAGGTATGGACTATGGTGAGACTTATGCCCCCGTTGCTAGACTTGAGTCCATTCGCATCTTACTTGCTTATGCCAATCATCATGACATTACCCTATATGGAATGGACATCAAAAGTGCTTTTCTTAATGGTGAAATTGAGGAGGAAGTTTATGTTAAGCAACCTCCCAGCTTTGTTAATCCTAAGAAACCCGACCATGTTTACAAACTCCATAAAGCTCTTTATGGTCTTAAGCAATCTCCTAGAGCTTGGTATAAATGCTTGACTAAGTTTCTTCTTGAAAAAGGGTTTGAAATTGGTAAAATTGATTCTACACTCTTTACTAAAAGGGTTAATGGAGAATTAATTGTGTGCCAAATTTATGTTGATGATATCATATTTGGTTCAACTAACCCTCATTTTAGTGAAAAGTTTGGAAAGCTTATGTCGGAGAAGTTTGAGATGTCTATGATGAGTGAACTCAAGTTCTTTCTTGGTTTGCAAATCAAGCAAACTAAGGTGGGAACCTTTATCTCTCAAACAAAGTACAGCAAGGACTTATTCAAGAAGTTTAGCATGCAAGAATGCAAAGGTATGAATACCCCCATGCCTACTAGTGGACATCTTGGCTTGACAAAGGATGGCGAACCGGTTGACCAAAAGGTTTACCGCTCTATGATTGGTTCATTGTTATATCTATGCGCCTCCGGTCCCGATATCATGCTAAGTGTTTGCATGTGTGCACGATATCAAGCGCCCCCCAAAGAATGTCATCTTAAGGCTATGAAAAGGATAGTGAGATACTTAATACATACACCAAATTTTGGCATTTGGTATCCTAAGAGGTCTTCTTTTAATCTTGTTGGATACTCTGATTCGGACTATGCCGGTGACAAGGTTGATACAAAGTCCACTTTGGGTACTTGTCAATTTCTTGGTAGATCTCTTGTGTCTTGGTCTTCCAAGAAACAAAACTCAGTATCCTTATCCATCGCCGAAGCGGAATACATTGCCGCCGGTTCATGTTGTGCTCAGTTACTTTGGATGACCCCAACTCTTAAAGATTATGGGATATATGTGAAACATGTTCCATTGCTTTGTGACAATGAGAGTGCTACTAAGATTTCTCACAATCTCGTGCAACATTCTCGAACTAGTATATTGAAGTTCGTCATCATTTTATTCGAAATCATGTTGCTAAGGGAGATATCAAACTTAAGCATGTTCGTACTGATAAGCAATTGGTGGATATATTCACCAAACCACTTGATGAGAAAGTGTTTTGCAGGTTGACAGATGAATTGAACAGCATTGATGCCTCAAAATTGGAGTAGAAACCCCATGTGGATGCATGCAAGGCATGAGCCTTACTTTGACTAATCCTTGATATTTCTCTTATAATAATGATCATATGTCTTGGATATACTTGTACTCTTGCGTGCTTTCTAACCCTTGTAGGTATTTGGACAAACCCAACTCTATGAGATTGTAACTCAATCACATTTTAAGCAATCTCTACTTCTCCAAGTCTCTACAATATGGTGGTTGAAGACAAGGAAGCACGAATCCTTTCAATATATCCCTTAACAATATCGTTATATCCAATTTCATGATTGTCAATTTGGATACACAAGTGCTCTTCCTTGCAAGACTAAACCACGTAGGTAGATGAACTTCAACTACAAGTGTTGCTCCCAACTCTTGATGATCTACATCAACTTGAGCACCCTACACAAGTTCAACTACATGACCAAGGTCAACACCACCACCCAAGGTATGTCATTCCATCTTAGAGAAACTTTACCCCAAGACATGGGTCAAAGCAACTCAATAGGATGTGAATACATCAAAATGCTTAAACGAAAAATGGCAACCCCATTTTGAGCTTAAACGATGAGTATGACCTATGATCAAGTGTCCTCACTTGACTCCTAAGTCAATATACTCTAACATAGGTGACTTTGTCGCCGACCAATTCTAGATGAAGTTCTCTGTTGTTTCTTTGTGCTCTTGCATTTGTCTCTTGCATACTAGTTCCCCTTTCAAAAAAACTTCATCTAGATTCTGTTTCTTTTCTTTTCTTTTCTCTGTTATTTTCTGCATTTCCCTGCATCCAATTCATTGCAAATCCTTCAGTTAATTCCTTGCATATCCTTGTGAGATCTTAATTGCCTAAGTGAGCAGAGGTGACAAGTGTTTACTCTCTGGATTGAACTCGGCCTCACTGGATTGTTTTCTTCGGCCTAACTGAACCATATCGGTGCCACCGAAAGCAACAACTCGGTTCTACCGATGTCACTACTGAGATAAAAATGGTGTCACTTGCATCCTGCATATTTTTCCCAGCTCCATTCAATGATACTTGTCCTCTATCAGCATCCTATATTACATGTATCTTTGTAATGTGACTCAAGGACCAAACCTACTTGACTCATGCTCCAGAAGACCCTTCTTGGAAATTGATGTCAAAGGAGGAGAGAGAGCACACCACAACTTATCACATAAGAGAGAATGCACTCCTAAAAGCTTCTCCTGATGCTTGTTATTCTCAACATGAAGGTATATTTCCAGTATCTACACCATTTACTCTGATGCATATAGCCAAGACACATGTGACGCGTTGCTTTCTATGTCATGATTATGCATTCTCGTATTCTTATGATCTATCATCACATGATTGCATACATGTAGGGGGAGATAATGCATGTTGCATGACCTTCCAAAGCTTTACTTATTGTTTTCTTCATATCTTTATCTAAAGCTTTGATGTATGTTGTCATCAATTACCAAAAAGGGGGAGATTGAAAGCACAAGTGCTCCCTGGGTGATTTTGGTAATCAATGACAAAATATCTCTTCTTGGACTAATACTTCTACCTAGTATATTTTAGATGAGTTCAACATTGGAGTGGCATGAACATGGACAAGAGGATGTGGAACCCCTTCAAGATTCTAAGGACAAACATTGGCAAAAGCTCAAGACTCTACATTTTTCATTTTAGTGATCCAAGATCACATTGAGTCCATAGGAAAGACAATACTATTAAAAGGGGATGAGGTGTTGCTTAATGGCTTGCTTGCTCAAAGTGCTTAGTGATATGCTCCAAAACCCTCAGCAGACCTAAAAGTCAAACTCGACCCCACCGATTTGATTTATCCGGTGCCACCGAGTTCATTTTAATACAGCCACTGCCAAACCCTAATCAGTTCGGTCTCACCAATGGGATCTCGGTCTCACCGAGATGGGCTTGCAAATTCAATGTTGTTTGTTGCAATAATTTTGGTCCCACCGAGTTTGTGCAATCGGCCCCACCGAGTTTGCTTGACCAATCCTCTATTTTCTCATTACCAAAATCGGTCTCACCGAGTTTGAGTAATCAGCCAAACCGAGTTGAGGTTTTACCCTAACCCTAGCACATCAGTCCCACCGAGTTGACCTTGTCAGTCCCATCGAAAACTCTAACGTTCACATTTTGACCTGAATCGGTCTGACCAAGTTTTACCATTCGGTCTCACCGAGTTTGGGAATCTATGTGTAACGGCTAGATTTTGTGTGGAGGCTATATATATACCCCTCCACCCATTCTTCATTCGTGGAGAGAGCCATCAGAACGTGCCTACACTTCCACTACTCATTTTCTGAGAGAGAACCACCTACTCATGTGTTGAGACCAAGACATTCCATTCCAACCACTAGAATCTTGATCTCTAGCCTTCCCCAAGGTTCTTTCCACTCAAATCATCTTTCTACCATAGCCAAATCTGTGAGAGGAAGTTGAGTGTTGGGAAGACTATCATTTGAAGCACAAGAGCAAGGAGTTCATCATCAACATACCATCTATTACCTTTTGGAGAGTGGTGTCTCCTAGATTGGTTAGGTCTCACTTGGGAGACTCCGTCAAGATTGTGGAGTTGAACCAAGGAGTTTGTAAGGGCAAGGAGATCGCCTACTTCGTGAAGATCTACCCAAGTGAGGCAAGTCCTTCGTGGGCGATGGCCATGGTGGGATAGACAAGGTTGCTTATTCGTGGACCCTTCGTGGGTGGAGCCCTCTATGGACTTGCGCAACCGTTACCCTTCGTGGGTTGAATTCTCCACCAATGTGGATGTACGATAGCACCACCTATCGGAACCACGCCCAAAATCTCCATGTCTCCAATTGAGTTTGCACACTCCAATCCCATCCCTTTACTTTCTTGCAAGTTGCATGCTTTACTTTCCGCTGCTCATATACTCTTTGCATGCTTGCTTGATTTGTATTGTGAATGCTTGAAATTGTGTTAATCTACCACCTCAACTTAAAAACTTAAAAACTGCCACCTTTATTTGTTGAGGGTCTAACCGCCCCCCCCCCCCCTCTAGACACCTCTTCTCGATCCTTTCAGGTTTCTTGAGGAAGAGTTGTATATGATGCAACCGGAAGTTTTTGTCGATCCTAAAAGTGCTAACAAAGTGTGCAAGCTCCAGCGATCCATCTATGGACTAGTGCAAGCATCTCGGAGTTAGAATATACACTTTGATGAGGTGATCAAATCATATGGTTTTATACAAACTTATGGTGAAGCCTGCATTTACAAGAAAGTGAGTGGGACCTCTGTAACATTTCTGATATTATATGTGGATGACATATTGTTGATTGGAAATGATATAGAATTTCCGGATAGCATAAAAGGATACTTGAATAAGAATTTTTCTTTAAAATACCTCGGTGAAGCTACTTATATATTGGGCATCAAGATCTATAGGGATATATCGAGACGCCTGATAGGACTTTCACAAAGCACATGCCTTGACAAAGATTTTGAAGGAGTTCAAAATGGATCAGTTAAAGAAGGATTTTTTGCTTGTATTGTAAGGTGTGAAGTTGAGTAAGACTCAAAACCCGACCACGGCAGAAGATAGAGAGAGGATGAAAGTCATTCCCTGTGCCTCAGCCATAGGTTCTATAAAGTATGCCATGTTGTGTACCAGACCTGTTGTGTGCCTTGCCAATGAGTTTGGCAAGGGGTACGATAGTGATCCAGGAGTGGATCATTGGACAGCAGTTAAAATTATCCTTATAAGAAGAAGGACATATTTTCTCGGTTATGGAGGTGATAAAGAGTTCGCCATAAAGAGTTACGTCGATGCAAGTTTTGACACTAATCTAGATGACTCTAACGTCTCAATCTGGATATGTATTGAACGTGAGAGCAATTAGCTAGAGTAGCTCCATGCAGAGCATTGTAGACATAGAAATTTGCAAAACACATATGGATCTGAATGTGGAAGACCAGTTGACTAAACCTCTCTCACAAGAAAAACGTGATCACACCATAGTACTCTTTGGGTGTTAATCACATGATGATGTGAACTAGATTATTGACTCTAGTAAATTCTTTGGGTGTTAGTCACATGGCGATGTGAACTATGGTGTTAATCACATGGTGATGTGAACTAGATTATTGACTCTAGTGCAAGTGGGAGACTGAAGGAAATATGCCCTAAAGGCAATAATAAAGTTGTTATTTTATATTTCCTTATTCATGATAAAGGATTATTATTCATGATAGAATTGTATTGATCGGAAACTTAAATACATGTGTGAATACATAAACAAATACCGTGTCCCTAGTAAGCCTCTACTAGACTAGCTCGTTGATCAAAGATGGTTAAGGTTTCCTAACCATAGACATGTGTTGTCATTTGATAACGGGGTCACATCATTAGGAGAATGATGTGATGGACAAGACCCATCCGTTATCTTAGCATAATGATCGTTCAGTTTATTGCTATTGCTTTCTTCATGTCAAATACATATTCCTTCGACTATGAGATTATGCAACTCCCGGATACCGGAGGAATACCTTGTATGCTATCAAACGTCACAATGTAACTGGGTGATCATAAAGATTCTCTACAGGTATCTCCGAAGGTGTTTGTTGAGTTGGCATAGATCGAGATTAGGATTTGTCACTCCAAGTATCGGAGAGGTATCTCTGGGCCCTCTCGGTAATACACATCATAAGCTTGCAAGCAAATGTCTAAGGAGTTAGTCACAAGGTGATGTATTACAGAATGAGTAAAGAGACTTGCCGGTAACGAGATTGAACTAGGTATGAAGATACCGACGATCGAATCTTGGGTAAGTAACATACCGATGGAGAATGGGAATTACGTATATTGTCATAACGGTTCGACCGATAAAGATCTTCATAGAATATGTAGGAGCCAATATGGGCATCCAGGTTCCGCTATTGGTTATTGACCAGAGAGGTGTCTCAGTTATGTCTACATAGTTCTCGAATTCGTAGGGTCCGCACACTTAATGTTCGTTGACGATATAGTGTTATATGAGTTATATGTTTTGGTGACCGAATGTTGTTTGGAGTCCCAGATGAGATCACGCACATGACGAGGAGTCTCGAAATGGTCGAGAGGTAAAGATTGACATATAGGACGATGATATTTGGACACCGGAAGTGTTTCAGGATGTACCGGGAAGGAATCGGATCACCGGAAGGGGTTCCGGGCACCCTTCCCCCCCCCCCCCTCCCGGCAAGTTATGGGCCTTATGGGCCAAAGGAGGGGACAAACCAGCCCACAAGGGGGCTGGTGCGCCTCCTCCCTTGTTTGGCCAGCCCTAGGGAAGGAAAAGGGGGAGGGCTAGACCTTCCTACCCTTTCCTCTCATGGGAGAAAGGAAAGGGGGGCGCCACCCTCCCCTGCCTTTCCACGTACTCCCAATAAGGAAAGGGGGCGAGACTTGGGAGGGACCCCAAGTAGGATTCCTCCTACTTGGGTGCCTCCTATGGCTGCTCCTCCCTCCCTCCCACCTATATATATGTGGGAAGGGGGCGCCTAGCACACAACAGACAATTGCACAACCGTGTGCGGCGTCCCCTCCACCGTTTATACCCCCAATCATATTTTCGTAGTGCTTAGGCGAAGCCCTGCGGAGATAGATTAACCATCATCGTCACCGTCGTGCTGTCGGAACTCACCCACTACCTCGCCGTCTTGCTGGATCAAGAAGGCGTGGACGTCATCGAGCTGAACGCGTGCTGAACGCGGAGGTGTCGTACGTTCGGTACTCGACCGGTTGGACCGCGAAGAAAGTTCGACTACATCAACCGTGTTGTGAAATGCTTCCGCTTACAGTCCACGAGGGTACATAGACACACTCTCCCCCTCTCATTGCTATGCATCTCCGTGAATAGTTCTTGCGTGTGCGCACAAATTTTTTGTTTTCCATGTAACATTTCCGAACAATATTTTATCGCGAAGTCCATGACTTTAAGCCATTTATCAGAATACATGGGCATTTTTGCTTATTTGTACTCCCTCTGGTCATTTTTACTCCGTATATTAGATTTCTGTCAAGTTAACCTATGTATGTGTATCCGCATACATCTCTGATCAAGGATTCATTTAGAATAATACTTGTACGCATGCAACTGAATTTCACAATTGAATTAGTACGACACGCTTCGTACCCCTGGCTCGCATGAACCAATGACACTCGCCTAGGGTTTCCCCTACTTATCGCCATTGCCACCAGTCCACCTCGTCTCCCATGGTCCTAGGATAATGGAGGCACGATGGATCCCGGCCGTTGTCGACGGGTTCTGTTAGGGTTTGTACCATGCTTAGGAAGATGATGTGACGGTGGCTTTCTGAAGATGAATAAAGTTCTTCCCGCCTAGCCCCCATCCCGGCAATGCTTCTAGCACCTTGATACGTCTCCATCATATCTATAATTTTTTATTGTTCCATGCCAATATTCTACAACTTTTATATACTTTTGGCAACTTTTTATACTATTTTTTGGGACTAACATATTGATCCAGTGCCTAGTGCCAGTTCCTGTCTGTTGCATATTTTTTGTTTCGCAGAAAACCCATATAAAACGGAGTCCAAACGGGATAAAAAGGACGAAGAATTATTTTGCAATATTTGTGATTTTGGGGAGGAAGAATCAACGCGAAACGGTGCCCGAGGTGGCCACGAGAGTGGCCCACGCCACCACTCCAGGTGGGCGCACCCCCTATCTCGTGGGCCACCCGTAAGGCGGTTGATGCCCTTCTTTGGCCGCAAGAAAGCTAATTTTTGGAAAACGATCTGGGCGAAGGTTTCAATCCAATCGGAGTTACGGATCTCTAGATATAAAGGAAACGGTGCCAGGGCAGAATCCCGGGACGCAAAAACAGAGAGATAGATCCAATCTCGGAGGGGCTCTCGCCCCTCCCACGCCATGGGAGCCAAGGACCAGAGGGGAAACCCTTCTCCCATCTAGGGAGAAGGTCAAGGAATAAGAAGAAGAAGGGGGGCTCTCTCCCCCTTGCTTCCGGTGGCGCAGGAACGCCGCCGGGGGCCATCATCATCACCGCGATCTTCACCAACACCGCCGTCATCTTCACCAACATCTCCATCACCTTCCCCCATCTATATCCAGCGGTCCAATCTCCCGCAACCCGCTGTACCCTCTACTTGAACATGGTGTTTTATGCTTCATATTATTTTCCAATGATGTGTTGCCATCCTATGATGTCTGAGTAGATTTTCATTGTCCTATCGGTGATTAATGAATTGCTATGATTGGTTTGAGTTGCATGTTTTATTATTGGTGATGTCCTATTGTGCCCTCCGTGTCGCGCAAGCGTGAGGGATTCCCGCTGTAGGGTGTTGCAATGCGTTCATGATTCGCTTATAGTGGGTTGCGTGAGTGACTGAAACACAAACCCGAGTAAGGGGATTGTTGCGTATGGGATAAAGGGGACTTGATACTTTAATGCTATGGTTGGGTTTTACCTTTATGAATCTTTAGTAGTTGCGGATGCTTGCTAGATTTCCAATCATAAGTGCATATGATCCAAGTAGAGAAAGTATGTTAGCTTATGCCTCTCCCTCAAATAGAATTGCAATAGTGATTACCAGTCTAGTAACGTAGTCAATTGCTTAGGGACAATTTCACAACTCCTACCACCACTTTTCCACATTCGCTATATTTACTTTATTGCATATTTATCTAAACAGCCCCTACTTTTTATTTACGTGTTCTTTATTATCTTGCAAACCTATCCAACAATACCTACAAAGTACTTCTAGTTTCATACTTGTTCTATGTAAAGCGAACGTCAAGCATGTGTAGAGTCGTATCAGTGGCCTATAGGACTTGAGAGAGTATTTGTTCTACCTTTAGCTCCTTGTTGGGTTCGACACTCTTACTTATTGAAAGAGGCTACAACTATCCCGTATACTTGCAGGTTATCAAGACCTTTTTCTGGCGCCGTTGCCGGGGAGTCATAGCATGGGGTGAATATTCTCGTGTGTGCTTGTTTGCTTTATCACTAAGTAATTTTTATTTGCTGTTCTAAGTTGTTATTTATCATTAGTTATGGATATGGAACGCAAAATACCAAAAAAATTAGGTGTACTTGCTACTCATGGAGATGAGATAACTCCTAAAATCCTCGATACTACTTTGATAATCCTGAGAAAACCCCATTCAACTTTATAATGGGAGACACGTTGGATCAACGTGAATACTTTAGGGATTATCGCTCGACACAAAAAGGGAAACTATTACGGGACCAATTTATTATGTTGCGTTTGTATGCCCGGGATTTATGCTTGAGATATGATATTACTTGTTGCTCTAGGATGAAGGCTCCACACCTTCCCTTTTCATGCAAATTTAATGACAATGAAACCTTAGCTTTTTATGCTAATGATATATATGATTACTATGATGTGGAACAAATAGAAGAATTTGTTGCTTTTAAGGCTGCTTACGAAATTGAATCTTTGTTTGAAAAGTATGAAGCTTTTGATGATGATGTTTATAGGCCTGAAAATCTTGCTATACTTAGATATTGCTATGAAAATTATGAATACAATTACTATATTAATGCATTTATTGAGAAAGTCTCCGCTGTCCAAGAAGAGACTAATATTTTGCAGGAAGCTATGGAAGAAGAAATTGATGAAACTGTGAGCTCATTGGATGAAATAGATGATGAGGAGAGCGAAGAACAAAAGGAGGAAGAGCGGATTGATCACCCGTGCCCACCTTCTAATGAGAGTAACTCTTCAACTCATACATTGTTTAATTCCCCTTCGTGCTTACCGAAGGATGATTGCTATGATGATAGCTATGGTCCCTTAAATTTGTTTGAAATATCCCTTTTTGATGATGCTTGCTATGCTTGTGGGCAAGATGCCAATATGAATTATGCTTATGGAGATGAACTTGCTATAGTTCCTTATGTTAAACATGAAATTGTTGCTATTGCACCCACGCATGATAGTCCTATTATCTTTTTGAATTCTCCCTACTACACTATATCGGAGAAGTTTGTGCTTATTAAGGATTATATTGATGGGTTGCCTTTTACCATTGCACATGATAATTTTGATGAATGTAATATGCATGTGCTTGCTGCTCCTACTTGCAATTATTATGAGAGAGGAACTACATCTCCGCCTCTTTATGTTTCCAACACGATAGAATTGCAAGAAACTGCTTATACTATGCATTGGCCTTTACTTGGTGTTCATGAATTGTTCTTTTATGACATGCTGATGCATAGGAAAAGAGTTACACTTTGTTGTTGAATGATATATGTTACTTTGTGCTCACTACTAAATTACAAATCATTGTTAATTAAAATTGGCTTTGATATACCTTGGGATCCGGGTGGATCCATTACTTGAGCACTAAATGCCTAGCTTAATGGCTTTAAAGAAAGCGCTACCAGGAAGACAACCCGGAAGTTTTGGAGAGTCATTTATTTCTGTTGAGTGCTTTTATATAGTTTAAAAACAAAAAAATAAAGAGGGGAACACAAAAACTTTTCAAAAAGGAAAGTGAAAGTGAGAGAGACAAGCATTGTTGAAGTGGGGGAGCTCCTTGAACTTTGTTCATGCTCACGGAAACTTTGTGAATCTTGATTACAGAAACTTTTCATCAAAAATAATTATCCCCTTGTAAAATTTCATTGTATTATAAGAATAATGTGCTAAGGTTTGCCTTTAGGATGTTTACAATGCTTGTTGGTTTGTACGGTGCAGGGCAGAAACTTTGGCTGTAGTGCGCGATTTTACATTTTTAACTGGAACATCAATTGGTTCTGATTCTTGTTGCACTGTCTTGATATAGAACTTTTTTATTTTTCCTAATTTTGGTAGAATTTTTGGGGTACCAGAAGTATGGTGGATGTTCATATTGCTACAGACTGTTCTGTTTTTGACAGATTCTGTTTTTGATGCATAGTTTGCTTGTTTTGATGAATCTATCAATCTATATTAGTGGATTAAGCCATGGAAAAGTTATATTACAGTAGACACAATGAAAAAACAAAATATGAATTGGTTTGCAACAGTACTTAGAGTGGTTATTTGCTTTATTATACTAACGGATCTTACCGAGTTTTCTGTTGAAGTTTTGTGTGGATGAAGTGTCTAAACGAGGAGGTCTCGATATGAGGAAAAGGAAGAGAGGCAAAAGCTTAAGCTTGGGGATTCCCGAGGCACCCCAAGTAAATATTCAAGGAGACTCAAGTGTCTAAGCTTGGGGATGCCCCGGAAGGCATCCCCTCTTTTTTCAACTAGTATCGGTATGTTTTCGTATTCGTTTCATTATGCATTATGTGCAAGTCTTGGAGCGTCTTTTGCATTTAGTTTTCACTTTTCTTTTAAGGACCATGCTGGTATGAGATAGTCCTTGGTTGATTTATAGAATGCTCATTGCACTTCACTTAAATCTCTTGAGTATGGCTTTATAGAATGCTTCATGTGCTTCACTTATATCATTTGAAGTTTGGATTGCCTGTTTCTCTTCACTTAGACAACCGCCATTTGTAGAATGCTCTTTTGCTTCACTTATATTTGTTAGAGCATGGGCATATCTTTTGTAGAAAGAATTAAACTCTCTCGCTTCACTTATATCTATTTAGAGAGATGACAGGAATTGATCATTCACATGGTTAGTCATAAAATCCTACATAAACTTGTAGATCGCTGAATATGATATGTTTGATTCCTTGCAATAGTTTTGCGATATAAAGGTGGTGATATTAGAGTCATGCTAGTGGGTGGTTGTGGATTGTAGAGACACTTGTGTTGAGGTTTGCAAGTCCTGTAGCATGCACGTATGGTAACCATTGTGTGACAAATTTGAAGCATGGGGTGTTTCTTTGATTGTCTTCCTTATGAGTGGCGGTCGGGGACGAGCGATGGTCTTTTCCTACCAATCTATCCCCCTAGGGGCATGCGTAGTAGTACTTTGCTTCGAGGGCTAATAAACTTTTGCAATAAGTATATGAGTTCTTTATGACTAATGTGAGTCCATGGATTATACGCACTTTTACCTTTCCATCATTGCTAGCCTCTTCGGTACCGTGCATTGCCCTTTCTCACCTTGAGAGTTGGTGCAAACTTCGCCGGTGCATCCAAACCCCGTGATATGATACACTCTATCACACATAAGCCTCCTTATATCTTCCTCAAAACAGCCACCATACCTACCTATCATGGCATTTCCATAGCCATTCCGAGATATATTGTCATGCAACTTTCATCATCATCATATACATGACTTGAGCATTCATTGTCATATTGCTTTGCATGATCATGTAGTTGACATCGTATTTGTGGCAAAGCCACCATGCATAATTTTCATACATACCACTCTTGATTCATTGCACCATCTCGGTACACCACCGGAGGCATTCATATAGAGTCATATCTTGTTCTAGTTTTCAATTGTAATTCATATGTTGTAATCACTAAAGTGTGATGATCATCATTATTAGAGAATTGTCCCAAAGAAAAAAAAGGCCAAAAGAAAAGAAAAAAGGCCAACGAAAAAAAAGAAGAAAAAAAGAAGAAGAAAAAGAAGAAGAAAAAAAGAAAAAAGAAAAAAAGGGGGCAATGTTACTATCTCTTTTCCACACTTGTGCTTCAAAGTAGCACCATGTTCTTCATATACCGAGTCTCATATATTGTGCTTCAAAGTAGCACCATATTTTTCATATAGTGAGTCTCATATGTTGTCACTTTCATATACTAGTGAGAATTTTTCATTATAGAACTTGGCTTGTATATTCCTACGATGGGCTTCCTCAAATGCCCTAGGTCTTCGTGAGCAAGCAAGTTGGATGCACACCCACTAGTTTTCTTTTGTTGAGCTTTCATTCATTCATAGCTCTAGTGCATCCGTTGCATGGCAATCCCTACTCCTCACATTGACATCAATTGATGGGCATCTCCATAGCCCGTTGATTAGCCGCGTTGATGTGAGACTTTCTCCCTTTTTGTCTTCTCCACATAAACTCCATCATTATATTCTATTCCACCTATAGTGCTATATCCATGGCTTGCGCTCATGTATTGCGTGAGGGTTGAAAAAGCTGAAGCGCGTTAAAAAGTATGAACCAATTGCTCGGCTTGTCATCGGGGTTGTGCATGATGGGGGCATTTTGTGTGACGAAAATGAAGCATGGCCAAACTATATGATTTTGTAGGGATAAGCTTGCTTTTGCCTTTTTGTTTTGAAAAGACATGATTTCTTTATTGGTACGCTCGAAGTATTATTGTTTTTATGTCAAATGATAGACTATTGCTTTGAATCACTCGTGTCTTAATATTCATGCCATGATTAGATAAGTGATCAAGATTATGCTAGGAAGCATTCCACATCAAAAATTATCTTTTTATCATTTACCTACTCGAGGACGAGCAGGAATTAAGCTTGGGGATGCTGATACGTCTCCGTCGTATCTATAATTTTTGATTGTTCCATGCCAATATTCTACAACTTTTATATACTTTTGGCAACTTTTTATACTATTTTTTGGGACTAACATATTGATCCAGTGCCCAGTGCCAGTTCCTGTCTGTTGCATATTTTTGTTTCGCAGAAAACCCATACCAAACGGAGTCCAAATGGGATAAAAACGGATGGAGAATTATTTTGGAATATTTGTGATTTTTGGGAGGAAGAATCAATGCGAAATGGTGCCCGAGGTGGCCACGAGAGTGGCCCACGCCACCACTCCAGGTGGGCGTGCCCCCCTATCTCGTGGGCCACCCGTAAGGCGGTTGATGCCCTTCTTTGGCCACAAGAAAGCTAATTTTTTGGAAAACGATCTGGGCGAAGGTTTCAATCCAATCGGAGTTACGGATCTCCAGATAAAAGGAAACGGTGCCAGGGCAGAATCCCGGGACGCAAAAACAGAGAGATAGATCCAATCTCGGAGGGGCTCTCGCCCCTCCCACGCCATGGGAGCCAAGGACCAGAGGGGAAACCCTTCTCCCATCTAGGGAGAAGGTCAAGGAAGAAGAAGAATAAGGGGGGCTCTCTCCCCCTTGCTTCCGGTGGCGCCGGAACACCGCCGGGGGCCATCATCATCACTGCGATCTTCACCAACACCGTCGTCATCTTCACCAACATCTCCATCACCTTCCCCCATCTATATCAAGCAGTCCACTCTCCCGCAACCCGCTGTACCCTCTACTTGAACCTGGTGCTTTATGCTTCATATTATTTTCCAATGATGTGTTGCCATCCTATGATGTCTGAGTAGATTTTCGTTATCCTATCGATGATTGATGAATTGCTATGATTGGTTTGAGTTGCATGTTTTATTATTGGTGCTGTCCTATTGTGCCCTCCGTGTCGCGCAAGCGTGAGGGATTCCCGCTGTAGGGTGTTGCAATGCGTTCATGATTCGCTTATAGTGGGTTGCGTGAGTGACTGAAACACAAACCCGAGTAAGGGGATTGTTGCGTATGGGATAAAGGGGACTTGATACTTTAATGCTATGGTTGGGTTTTACCTTAATGAATCTTTAGTAGTTGCGGATGCTTGCTAGAGTTCCAATCGTAAGTGCATATGATCCAAGTAGAGAAAGTATGTTAGCTTATGCCTCTCCCTCAAATAGAATTGCAATAGTGATTACCAGTCTAGTAACGTAGTCAATTGCTTAGGGACAATTTCACAACTCCTACCACCACTTTTCCACACTCGCTATATTTACTTTATTGCATCTTTATCTATACAGCCCCTACTTTTTATTTATGTGTTCTTTATTATCTTTCAAACCTATCCAACAATACCTACTAAGTACTTCTATTTTCATACTTGTTCTAGGTAAAGCGAACGTCAAGCATGCGTAGAGTCGTATCAATGGCCGATAGGACTTGAGAGAGTATTTGTTCTACCTTTAGCTCCTCATTGGGTTCGACACTCTTACTTATTGAAAGAAGCTACAACTATCCCGTATACTTGCGGGTTATCACACCTCCGGAGGGTGTGTAGAGGTGTGTCTCTGGCGAATCTCATGGGATTCGATCGGCGTCTGTCTTTGGTGGATCTGTTTAGATCTGGTCTTCGTTCATCTACGTCTGTGTGTCTGCAGGTTGGATCGTTTCGATCTATGCTTTTCTTCATCGGTGGCGGGTGTTGGCTTGGTGCACTGGTCCTATGCGGCCTTAGTACGACGACTTTTCGACTGTCTACTAAATAAGGTTTGTCGGGCTCCAGTGAGGGAGGGGCAACGACGGCGGCGCGTTTTCAGCTCGTTTCAGTGCTTGTAGCCGTCGTTAGGTGGTTTACGGACCTGGATGTAATTTTACTTTTGGTGTTCTTTGTATTATCTTGACAGTTGATGAATAGATCCAAAGTTTTCTCGCAAAAAGGAAAATAAGTTCACAATTGAATTGCTTATTCATTAATTAACTTGCACAGTGTTATTCATACACTAATGATTAACAAAGGATGTTACTACTCCTATTTGGCGGGCTTGACATTTAAAGAATAGTTCTTTCTTTCCGGAGATGGGAAGGCTTCAATTAGTGTGTTGATTAATTTTTTGGACAATTTGTGGACGAGTTTGACCGGGAGTCTCAAGGAACCCGTGTGTTCTTATGGATGACAAAGGGGAAGAAAAGATGGTTTAGTGCCAAAAATTGGCATGCCAATATTTGGCACATGGCAATGTGTCAAATATTGGCTACTGTTGAGTATATTGATTATTTGGAAAGATGTGATGGACTAGGATTTGTTCCTCCCTTATCTTGTACTTAATTTGGTCATTGTACTCCTATATATATACCCACGAGGCTCAAGCAATACAATCCATCATATTCCACACTAAATCCCTCTATCTCTTCTAACATAGTATCAGCCTAACCGATTCAAACCCTAGCCACCGCCGCCGCCGCTTTCGCTCCGCGCCGCCCCCGGGGCGGTCGATCTCCATGATTGTCGCCGGGGGCTAGGCCGCCTGTACCTAGGGTTCATCCGCCGGTCGTTTTGACTGGCTGCCCTAGAGAGTCTTTTTCCCGAGCCCTTGCCCCTGGTTTTTTCGCTCTCTCGCCGGTCGTTTTGACCGGCGTTTTTCTTTTTAGTTTTCCGATCTATGCTTGATTGGTTTGCGTCGCCCATCGCCGTCGACCATCGTGCGCCTCTACTCCGACACCGGCGCGACCGGCCGGCCTCTTCAACGACCCGACGGCCTCGCGCGACAGACGGCCCCTAAAGGCCGTCGTCCGTGCATCTGCCCGCCCGTCGCCCCGATCCGGTGGCCTCGCACGATAGGAGGCCCCTCACGACCGTCGTCCGCACATCGGCCCGCTCGTCGACCTACGCCTCCCGTCACCGCCCTGTCCCCGAGTTTAGTGCGCCCCTCCACCGATCGAGCAACGGGGTGCCGCTGCGTCGCCCCATCGGGCCGCAGCGTCGCCGCCCCGTGGTTCTCCTCGTGGCTGCACCAATCCGCGCCGCCGCTGCATCGCTCCTTCGGGCCGTAGCGCCGCGACACGTGGTCCCCGCCGCTGCCCTGAGGCTGTACCCGTGGTTGCACCACATCATGCGTTGCCGCTACGTCGCCCCTTGGGCCGTAGTGCCGCGGCCCGCGGTCAACCACTACATCGAGGTCGTCCACTCCAGGTCGTCCCCGAGGCTGCACCGACCCCTCGCGCTGCCGCTGCGTCGCCCCGTCAGGCCGTAGCGAGCGTGGCACGCGATCCCTGCAACCGCCCTGAGGCCTTCCCCGCCGTAGCCCCGACCTGCCCGCCGCCGTTGCGTCGCCCCTTCGGGCCATAGCGCTGCGGCCTGTGGTTCACCGCCTTCCACGCATGTCGACTTCAAGTGGTATGCGATGCGCCGCCTCCTGGCGTGGAAACGCCACCGTCCACGCCGGTCTTCGCCATGCTGTCGGATTCTTCCTCGCCTACTTCGAGCACCGCCGCCGCGCTTCTGACCTAGCCGCCACCGCCGCCTCCTCAGGCCGCTGCCGCCGCTCTTCTTCCCAGTCCACGGTGTCTTCCTCGACACCAGCCACCCCGACTCGACACCGACCACGGCGTTCTTCGCACGGCTACATCAACTACAGCTACACCACCTACGCTCTCGGCTACCTCGACAAACGGCACAAAGGGCTACCGCCTTGCTTGAGCAACCTCGTCGGTTTGTACTCTAGCCACGACTTCTGCGATGCATCGACCGTTACGACTGCGGGGGGGGGGGGGGGGGGGGGGGGGGGTCCGTCGGCTTGCCTTCGGATTCTTCTTCAGTCTCGCAGTCTGCGTCGCTACCGTTGTGACTGCGGGGGATGTTGAGTATATTGCTTATTAGAGCATCTCCAATAGCATGTGTATATTTGGATGTCTACATATTCATATAGACAATGGTCTAAAAAGATTCCCTCATATACACATCCAGTTTTGCATCAGAACGTCTATATACAGGGACCATGATAGGTGGGCCGTTGCTGGGAAGAGGAAGAAATCATGACTACAGCTGAGTTTAGACGATGCCTTCACATTGTCCAGGCGTAGACATTGTCGAGGTCGATTTAGAGGATGTGCATATTTGGACGACCATATAGACAAGCTGTTGGATGCCTGTTTTAGGATCACGTCGTGGAAAACGAGTATAGACATCCATATAGACAAGCTATCGGAGATGCTCTTAGGAAAGACGAGATAGACTAGGATTTGTTCCAGTCTTGTCTTGTACTCCAAGTTGGTCATTGTACTCCTATATATATGCCCACGAGGTTCAAATAATACAATCCATCATATTCCACACCAAATCCCTCTCTCCCATCTAACAGTTACCAACTTGTCTTGCCTATGTCACATAAAGTTCCCAATATTCGGCAAGTCTTGGTATTGCCAATATTTGACAGCAAACCAATCATGCTCTGTTAATCCTTATGTGTTGCCCTCGTCTATTTCTCATCCAATCTCTTGGGTTGCGCCACAAGGGATTTTTAAAATAATAAATGTTGATGCTAGCTTTTTTTGAGAAAATTTCTAATATACTCATCATCAATCATGATAGTACAACGAATACCAGAAATAACAAAAATTACATCCAAATCCGTAGACCATCTAGCGACGACTACAAGCACCGAAGCGAGCCGAAGACGCGCCGCCGTCATCGCTCCTCCCTCCCTGGAGCCGGGCAAAATTTGTTGTAGTAGACAATCAGAAAGTCGTCGTACTAAGGCCCTATAGGACCAACGCATTAGAACAGCAACCGTCGCCATTGAAGAGAAGTTTAGATCTGAAGGATCCAACCTGTAGACACAAGAACACACACGAACAAAGATCGGATCCTTGTGGATCCACCGACGACAAACGCCGACCGAATCTTGCGAGATCCGCTGGAGACAAACCTCCACGCGCCCTTCGATGACGCTAGAAGCATCATCAGGACTATTGACGCTATCCTTGTGGAGGAAATTTTGCTAGTGTCGGTGTGGTAGTAAGAGATCATGATGCGTGGTGCTCCTCTCATCTCGGGAATTCCTGCCACGCTACACATCTGTGGAGCAAGAGGAGATCCGGCCTTGTATTATTATTTTTTTGAGGGCAAGCATTTAGCTTTATTACGAAACGTTATGGGCAAGATCGCCCATTACATTCAGCCACGGAGGCTGGAATTACATGATCAGCAACTAGAGTATTGCCAATAGGGCGAGCAAGTCCTAGCCTGGTCAAATGGTGCGCTGGCATATTTGCTTCGCATTTACAGTGGCTAAACACGCAGGAGGAGAACCACAAACGGGATTGCACCTTTATATCCTCAATTGCCTGCGCTTGTCAGGAGTAATCCGGAGACCGCCTGTTCAGAGCCTGCTCAAGTAGCAATGCATCCATCTCCACATTTAGTTGCACGACTCCCAGGTCTGCCGCCAGATCGAGCGCTTGCTCCACGGCCACCAGCTCGGTGCTGAAAGTATCCGCAGCATGATCAACACGACCAGCCCGCGCAGCCACCACCTCTCCTGTGTGATCCCGCGCAACCACGCCCCAGCCCCCTTGCATGCCATCTTCAATGAATGCCCCGTCCACATTGGATTTATTCATATCCTCTGGAGGAGGGACCAGCGAGACGCGCTTGCTGGCGGGGAGGGTGTTTTGCAGAAACACCCCTAGTACTCTCCGACTGTGCATGCAACTCTAGCAGCGAATTGCGTGTGATCCATCGGCTTTTCTCCCTCTCGGACTTTGTTGCGCTGAGCCCACCATTGCCACCACATGATGATAACCAACATCCGGTCCTTCTCCGGAATCTGCCACAGAACTTGCAAAGTGGAGTCTACTGTATTGCAATCAGTCAGTCGCTGCCGAACATGTTCCAGTTCGAGCCCCCGCCAGACTTGCTTTATTTCATGGCACTCCACAAACAGATGCTTTGTTGTCTCATTTCTCATATTGCACGGAAACAGTTATGATTCTCAATCACCATTCCTCTCCTGCATAAGATATCCTTCGTGGCGAGCGTGTTGTGTGCAAGGCGCCACATAAAATGCCTCACCTTCCCCGGGCACGGCAGCTGCCATAACCTTTTCCATTTGGCTTCTCCCCCGGCATCTAGATCCCCCGCACCCTGCGGTGCCTCGTTCGCCTGCGCATTCTCCGGCTCGGACAGTGCTCGTTTCAGCTTATACGCTTGCTTGACCGAGAACACGCCCTTGGTGTCAAAGTGCCATGCGAGGAAATCAACTGCCCCATCCCGAAGTGGCATATGAAGAATCAGGTTAGCATCCTCCTCCCAAAACATATCAGTGACCAGCTCCGTGTCCCATTTACCCGTAGCTGGGTCGATGAGCTCAGCTACTTTGGTGAGGAGATTACCCCCTCGGGGCGTGATGACCTGCCTAGACCAAGCCCTGGGTATCCACGGGTCATCCCAGATATGAATGCTCTCCCCATCTCCAACACGCCAAATCATGCCCTGCTTAACCAGATCAATACCATAGGTGATGCTGCGCCATGCATACGACATATTTGAGCTCTCCCCAGCCTCAAGGATAGAGCTATCCGGGAAATACTTGGCCTTCATGAGTTGTGCGCACAGGCTGTCTGGTTGCCTTGTATTATTTGGTTGTATATATTTTGGTTACTTGGCATAAGCATTCCGCTATGGAAATTGATTGCCAGTTTGTCAAAAATTACTAGTCTAATAATTCCTTGGACAGATCGACTTGTGTACTTGAAGCGGGAATTGTTAGGAGTTCTTGCTCTAATTCCTCGGTGCACTGTAGAGAAGTTCAAACGAGAGAAAACAAGGTGGCCCATGAGATTGTTGGGTTTGTTCAAATCATAGAGTTAATGGGTTGTTACATGGGGGTGTCCCGTCCCGCGTGATGATATTTGTAATGAACGATTGTAATCTTTGTCCTAATTAATATATGGAGTGTTTTTTTTAAAGGTGACAGGACGGAAAAGTACAAATTTTATAATTGCCTCTTGAACATAATTCCAACAAAAGTTGTAAGAAATGAACGGCTAACCCAAAAATAACCATGTTATGTTTCATCTTCTCGAAGTTACATCCTTCTATAATCATCAAGACCAAGATTCAATGAAATTCCAAATTTACCGAAAAAATCCCTATAAAAAACCTAATAGAACTCTATCCAGATTGGAAAATAAATTAGAATAATAAATCCAGTCAAAATTTAGGACGATGCAAACAATTCTAAAACACAAAGCTTCCATATCGTCCTAACCTTTGTTCTCAATCTACTCACATAATTACTTCTATAGAGTAAGTAAGTTCAACATAATATTTGCTTAGCCGGTATTGTACATCGTCAATAATAGGTGCCCCACGCTTGTGATAAGTATCTACATTTTAACACTCAAGTACATAGTGAAGTCATAAAGAATACTAAAAACTCCATTCATCATCTAAGACAAAAGACAATCTTCCTTGTACCGTTGTTATACAAACGCATCTATAATTCTTACCTCATGGCCAGGGTAGGGGGAGGGCTAAAAACTCAAAGTAGATAGTGAAGTCGTAAAGAATACTAAATGTAGACAGATGATTTGCAATATGATGTATTGATCGGGATGCTGGTGCACGCATATATAATACAAGGGAAGGCCTCTACCTCAACTATACAAGACTAGGAGGTGGGCCACAACTCCAATACACGTGCAATACAAAATATATACTCAACACCCCCCCCCCCCCCCCCCCCCCCCCCCCGCAGTCGAAGCGTCGCTGGAGACACAGAGACTGGACCGAAACTCCTCGAAGACGGGAGTAGGCAATCCCTTAGTCATCACATCAGCAAACTGTTGCGTCGTCGGCACGTGGAGAACCCGAACACGACCAAGGGCAACCTGCTCGCGCACGAAGTGAATATCGAGCTCAATATGCTTTGTCCGTCGATGGTGCACCGGGTTGGCGGAGAGGTAGACCGCGCTGACGTTGTCGCAGTAGACAAGAGTGGCCTTGTGAACATCACAAAGCAACTCCTGAAGCAGTTGACGTATCCAAGAGCACTCGGCCACGGCATTAGCCACGCGCGATACTCTGCCTCGGCGCTGGAGCGGGAGACCGTGGGCTGCCGCTTCGATGACCAAGAGATCAACGAGGGCCCAAGGTAGACGCAGTAGCCTGACGTAGAGCGTCGCGTGTCAGGGCAGCCAGCCCAGTCAGCATCCGAATAGGCCACGAGGTCGGTGGAGGCAGAGGCCGTCAGGGTGAGTCCCAAGGACATGGTGCCGCGTATGTAACGGAGAATACGCTTCACCAAAGTCCAGTGAGAGTCACGCGGGGCGTGCATATGGAGGCACACCTGCTGAACAGCGTACTGCAGGTCGGGGCGAGTCAACGTCAAGTACTGTAAAGCACCGACGATAGAGCGATAAAACGCTCCATCAGACGCGAGAGACCCCTCCAGAGCAGAGACCTTTGCCTTCGTGTCGACGGGGGTGGGAGACGGCTTGCAATTAAGCATACCGGCATGCTCAAGGAGCTCGTGGGCGTACTTCTGCTGATGTAGAAAGAAACCGTCAGCCCGGTGGATCACCTCGATGCCGAGAAAGTAGTGCAGGGGCCCCAAGTCCTTGAGGGCAAACTCATCACGAAGACGAGCAGTCAGCCGCTGATGGAGATCGGGGGTGGACGCCGTGAGGATGATGTCGTCGACGTAGAGCAGTAGATATGCAGTGTTAGCTCCCTGATGATACACAAAGAGTGAGGCATCAGAGCGAGTGGGCCGAAAGCCCAGAGACTGCAGGAAGGCTGCGATTCGCTGGTACCAAGCCCGAGGCGTCTGCTTCAACCCGTAAAGAGAGTGGGAGAGCAAGCATACGAAGTCGGGGTGCTCGGCATCGATGAAACCAGTAGGCTACTCACAGAACACCTGCTCGGCGAGATGACCGTGCAAGAAGGCGTTGGAAACATCCAACTGATGCACAGGCCAGGTGCGCGAGACGGCCAGCTGAAGGACGGCGCGGATCGTGCCCGGTTTCACAACCGGGGCGAAGGTGTCAGTGAAGTCCACGCCTGCGCGTTGCCGAAAGCCACGAACCACCCATCGAGCCTTGTATCGCTCGAGAGAACCGTCCGGGCGAGTCTTGTGGCGAAACACCCACTTGCCAGAGATGATGTTGGCATGAGGGGGTCGCGGAACAAGCTGCCATGTGCGGTTGCGCTGCAGGGCGTCAAACTCCTCCTGCATCGCAGCCAGCCAATGGGGATCCCGAAGGGCGGCACGAGCAGAGGTGGGGATGGGTGATAGCATCGATGTCGAGGCAGCGCACACATACTCGTCAGAGGAATAGCGCGTGCTCAGCCGATGCAGGCGGGTGCCGCGGCAGCAGGGGCCATAGCGGCGACGGGGGCCACGGCCATAACAGGGGCGCCCGCGGCGGCAGGGGCCGCAGCCACAACGGGGGCACCCACGGTGGCGGGGGCCGCGGTGTCAGAGGCCACGATGGTGCCAGCCGAGCCAGCCGCGGAGGAGGCGACGGGCGAGGTCGAGGTTGAGCCCGTCGCAGGAGTAGTGGCGCCGGCCGGGGTGGCGGGTGGGGTGCCTGCGGGCTCGACCTCGGGCGAGGGAGCCAGGGACCCGAGGGCCCGGTCGGACTCAACCTCGGGTGAGGGAGTCGAGAACCCGGGAGGGGCGGCAGAAGGCGCCGGGCCGGGGGTGCCGCCGCGCATCGCACCAGGTACGGGGCGCGGGGGCCGGAGCCGAAGGAGCCGCGGCCGGAGGAACCTGAAAAAAAGGGAACACCGTCTCGACGAAGTACACGTGCCTCGAGGTGTACAAACGATGAGTGACAAGATCATAGCACCGGTAACCTTTGGTGTTGGGAGGGTAGCCAAGGAAGATGCATGGGACGGAGCGCAAGCTTGTGTGGCGTGGTGGACGCGGTGCTAGGATAACAGAGACAACCAAAGATGCGAAGGCCATCATAGGACGGTGGTGTACCGAAAATAAGGTGGTGAGGGGCGTAGTTCCACCGGGGATGACACGGACGAATGTTGACTAAGAGAGAGGCGGTGGCGAGGGCAGCGGGCCAGAACCGAGCGGGCACGTTAGCGTGAAAGAGCAACGTGCGAACGCAGTCATTAAGAGTGCGGAGCATGCGCTCGGCGCGGTCATTCTGCTGTGAAGTGTAAGGGCAAGTCAAACGGAAGGTGGTGCCGTGAGAGGCAAGAAGTGAGCGAAGAGCGATGTTGTCAAACTCTTTTCCGTAATCAGTTTGGAGTGCGAGTATGGGGCGACCGAACTGGGTGGTGACATAGGAGTAGAAGGCGGTGAGTGTGGCTAAAGCATCGGATTTACGACGAAGGGGAAAAGTCCACACATAATGAGAGTAATCATCTAAAAGCACCAAGTAGTAAAGATAGCCCGTGTTACTCGCAACGGGAGATGTCCAAACATCACTATGAAGTAATTGAAACGGAAAAGTGGAAACTGAAGAAGACGCACTAAAGGGAAGACGAACATGCTTGCCTAAGCGACAAGCCTCACAAGAGTGCTCGTCGAGCTTATCACATGAGAAAGAGAAACTCCTAAGAATTTGACGTAAGACGGTGTGGTTGGGGTGACCCAAGCGAGCATGCCAAAGGTCAATGCCGGCGGCAAGGGCGACGGGTGTGGGGGTGGAGGCGCCGGCTTGCACGGGGTAGAGCTCATCGGGACTGTCACATCGGTGAAGGACCATCCGGGTATGGGCGTCTTTCACAGAAAAGCCAACACCGTCAAATTCAACAGTAAGGGGGTTCTCACAAGTAAGACGACGAACTGAAACTAGGTTCGTGACTAAATCAGGTGAAACAAGAACATTAGACATAATGATGGGTGTGGAAGTGGAGGGAAAGCTAGTGCTACCGATACGAGTAATAGATAAGGAGGAGCCGTTGCCGACAGTGATACGAGTGGGTGTGTGAACGGGAGTGGAGGAGGTTAGGTTACCGGGATGAGCTGCCATGTGCACAGTAGCACCTGAGTCCATGTACCAGTCGCCTCCACCGACAGAGCTATGCAGCGACGGCGCGGAGTGCTGGGCGGCGAGGAGGGTGGGGTCCCATGGCACAGGTACCGGCAACGGCGGAAGGCCCCCGTAGGGCGGCGCCGGGACGGGCGGGCCATAACCACCGAGGGACGGCGGCGCAAGGAGGGCGTCGTAGTCAGCGCCAGTCGGCTGGAAGGGCACACCGATGAACGCCTGGTGGCCAGCGGGGAGAGCCTGCTGGTAGTGCGGCGCCCCCCCGGTGTCCCCGGCCCGCTGCTGCTAAAAGCGGCGGCGACCGCCGCCACGCCGGTTGCGTCGGCCCCCTCCCCCTTGCGGGTGCTGCGGGGGAGGCGCTGGTGGCGACAACGGGTAACACCCGGCGGGTGTGGGAGGACGCGACTGAATCGGCGCGGCCGGTGGAGCAGTTCCACCGCAGATGGTGAAGCAGCCCGAAGAGTCCATGGAAAGCGTTAGAAGCGGCGGGAAGAGGAAGGGAACGGCGGCGGCGCGTCGGGTTAGAGTGGCGGCGCGACGGGGCGGCAGCGGCGCGGTAGGTGAGAAGCTGTGGCAGCGGCGGCGCGCACGGGGAGGCGCTGCGCGGCGGCAAGCGAAAGCTGCGTCGGCGGCGGCGGCGGTGCACGCGAGGAAGCGCGGCGCGGCGGCGGCGGCGGCAGTAGGGAGCGGCGGCGGCGACGGCTGCAGGGAGAGGCGAGCGCGCGGAGCGACTTGCCGCAGCACGGAATGCGGCTGACGGCGCGCGGGTACGCAGCAGCCGGAGCTAACCAGGCACACCAGAAACGAGCCAGCAAGACGTAGTTGACTAGCAAAGCTAGCTAGCCTTGGCTTGATGTATTTGCTAGCTATGCAAGACATGCACACGAGAACAGGCGGGTTGAACGTGTCTTGGCGTACGGAGGTAGCAGCGAGCGGGATCGGCAAGCTAGCGAGCGGCGCGGGCGTGGGATGTAGAAGCTAGCGGGCGGGAGGCAGAAGCGAGGAGGTGGGGCGCGGCGGTGGCAGCGGCGGCGCGGGGAGGCGCGGCGGCGGCGGCTACCCTAGGGTTAGACCGAAAAAGATGATACCATGTAGACAGATGCAATATGATGTATTGATCGGGTGCTGGTGCACCCATATATAATACAAGGGAAGGCCTCTACCTTAACTATACAAGATTAGAAGGTGGGCCACAACTCCAATACACGTGCAATACAAAATATATACTCAACACTAAAAACTCGATTCATCCTAAAGACAATCTTCTTTGTATCGTTGTTATACGAACGCATGTGTAATTCTTACCTCATGGCAAGCGTAGGGGGAGGGCTACAACTTTAGCCCAGAGATGAAGCCACGTACAGTTGTGCAGTCAATTGACTACGCAACTTTTTGACGAAAAGCCCGAAACAACATATACATCTAGAAATTAATGTCAAATTGTTTTAAAAAAATCATATGAACACATATATTTGGCCACACAAATTTTAGTTGATGAAGTCTTGTATCTTACTGCTTTAACACAACCCAAAAACATAAGAAAGTATGTGTGCACTATTAGGTCCAATCCAGCATCCCTTGGCCCACCTCCTTCTTTTTGAGAATTCCTGGACCCGCCCCTGTCTCGTGGGCTCTATACAATGAAGCATTGAGATCCACATTTTTTGCCGGAAATACTTTCGCTCTATTCATCTTCAATCTTGGTAGTACAACGAACACTAGAAATAATAAAAATTACATCCAGATCCGTAGACCACCTAGCGACGACTACAAGCACTGAAGCGAGCCGAAGACGCGCCGCTGTCATCGCCCCTCCCTAGCCGGAGCTGGGCAAACCTTTTTGTAGTAGACAGTCGGAAAAGTCGTCATGCTAAGTCCCCATAGAACCAACGCACCAGAACAGCAACCGCCGCAGATGAAGAGTGTAGATCAAAAGGATCCAACTTGAAAACACACGATCGAAGGCGAACGACGAACATATCCGAGCAAATCCACCAGAGACACACCTCCACATGCCCACCGATGATGCTAGACGCATCACCCGGACGCGGGCTATGCGGGAAGACCTTTATTCCATCTTCAGGGAGCCGCCACCGTCTCGTCTTCCTGAGTAGGACACAAACCCTAACAAAGCTCGAACAAAGATCTAAAAACGGAGCCCTCCCGCCGGCAAGGGCCCCGAACCACTCCGCCTCCATGACCCTCCCTAAGGCCACCGGAGTCGGGACGGACCGGCACCGGCGCCGGCGGGAGGCAAAGAACCCTAGCTTTTTAGGAGACGGCGGCTGCCTAGGTCATGTACGTCGAGATCCACATATTTTATATCTCTACACGACATAGCATTGTACTCATCCTGGTGAGCCAGTTATTTAACTTGTATTGATTCATGTTAGGCATCGAAATGACTTAATGATAAAGTAATACTTGACCCTAGACCACATTGACCTTGTTTTGACATGGCGATTCTATAGAATTGACGCCATTAAGGTGTTAAGTTAGTATGCTAACACGAAGGTGATGGAAATATTTGAATCTCAAAGCACGATCTGACATTATATCTAGGGATATCGACTCAAAAGGGGGCATTAAATAGCCCACCGGTAATACTAAAAAAAGCCCAGGGGTAGCAACATTTTTTTCCTTCTGTTTTAGAACAAAAGGAGAACTTCCAACAACCACTTAGTGACGACAATCATTGTCGAAAAAATTGATAGAACTATAAAAAGTGAAATGCCGGGCTTTTAGTTGGTAAAGGTTGACTACAAACCAGGCATGCCTTTAGCATATGTGAACCTCCTAAATCCTAATGAGCCAGCAGTTGCTTGCAAAGCACGGGCAAATCCCGACCATACCCATCTACAACAATTGTACACATAAAAAGAATCACTTCTTTCTGTTGTAACATTGTCTCGCTGCGTTTTTTTGGTTAGACGCTTTATTTACTTAGGACTGAAGAAAATACAAATTTGAACGCATGTTCTCTAAAACGTCATTGTATATTTCTGCAACGGGTGCACTCCTTCGGGTTAACAATACACATCGCACACTATTACACCATGATTCATCTTGCAAAAATATTTTTATGTCACATATTACATCTTTCTGCTAGTAGTAGTACGAGTATGTTTTAAGCACAAATGTATTCGCAAATAAGAAAAGGCACATAAGAAATGAAAACATGTGTTTCTGGATAGAGACACACCGTAGGCCAACTAGCAACCACAAATGAATTGTGCGAGCGCATTCTTTTTTTTGAAACGGAAATTCTTTTTTTCGAAACGGCATTTTTTTTTGTGGCAACCAATTGGGAGACTTGGCGTGACAGCCAAAAAGAGAATTGCCCGCAGGGGTAGGTAGGTACTTTGCCCAACCCATATGTGTTCTGTTGCGCAGGGTACATCTACCTGTTTGGTCGCCTGTTGCTGCAGCCAAGTTGCTGTTCAGTCATCTGTATTTTTCTCCGTGTTTACACCACACACACACACACAGAGAAACCCTCAAAAGAGCACTGCTCACCAGATTGCTGGCAAGACCTCACTACTGATTGCCCTACATAAGCATGTGTTTAGTCAGAGATCAAGCTGTTGTTAACTTGCGGCAACTTACCTAACTATGCAGTTCTGATGCTATTAGGCCTGCAGATTTCCGTGGCATTTCTTCTTTTTGTTCTTCTGATTTGGTCAGCATTTTTGCAGACTTTTGACGAAAACCTCGCATTCCAAACATGCCTGCGTATATTTTGTTTAGATGGAGGATGGCTGGTCACCATGCACGTCATGCTCCCATAGAGCCATCTCTGCAAGTTGGAACACATGAATTCAACGCATTTTTACATGTGAAATTCATGTGCCCGGATACATCTCGAATGATATAGTATGATAGTACAATTTTGCATTTCTTCATGAGGCTGCACAGCACAAAAAAAGTGCAAAAACAGCATGAGAAGTGGGCAAAATATTTTGCATAGCCAAACACAGCAAGGATTTCACAGCCGGCTTCCGTTGACAACCATCAGATTTGAATGGCACAAGAAATGTACTTTACAGTTCTTTCAATCAAGCAATTTGCTCTTACAGATGCTTACAGGCTTTCCAGCATATCCGAATCGCTTATATTTCCACTAGGAAAAAACAAACCTTTTGAAAACAGAAAAAAGAAAAGAACAGATTAAGACCGAAGCGGCTTGGCAAGGAGTATAGAGCACCAAGATCCTATACCACTAACTACAGAATCAACATGTATTAACGGTTTCAGCGGAGTTATTGATTGCGAGCTATATCTAATTTGCCCCATAGCCACGCGGATGCGACTTTTGCCACCTCCATGCGACAGACAGGCTTTCCTTCAGATCGGTGTGTTGAGCAGTCCAGTTGAGCTCACTGTTGATCTTGGTGGGGTCACTGAATACTTCAGCATAGTCTCCTGGCCTCCTGCTGAGGTACTCAATTTTGATGTCAACCCCAGTTGCCTGCTTGCACGCATCGACAAACTCCTTAACGGAACGGCCTGAATAGAGATGGATATGGGCATGATTTGACAGTACAACTTCAGTTAATTCTTCAAGTATGATAACATAATTGCATAACCTTTACATGTTCTTTTTTCTAATGTAAGATCAGTAAAGAATACTCCTTTGGTTCTTCTCAACTAACTCTTTGCATGTTCTTCTATGCCAATTTTCATATACAAATGATATGCTCTGTCCTTGTGTGAGAAAAGAATTAACTGAGATTAAGTAAAATTAGAAAGAAATCTAGTATTGTCAAACCTCTTCCAGTGCCAACATTATAAATGCCAACCCTACTAGGCTCTGCCTTGTTGAGTGCTTTCACATGAGCATCTACTAGATCTGTGACATCAATGTAGTCTCTTATGCAGGTTCCATCAGCTGTAGGATAATCTATCCCTTTAACCTGCAATTGATTTGTCAAAATCCATCAGCTTCATCCCTTACTCAGTGATTGCACTTAAAACACAGGCGTGCTACTTAATCTGAAGCAGAGAGCACAAGCATTATATACCATATTAATATTATAATCCAAACATGCACAACTTGATACGCGAACCTGCTCCAGTCAATATACAAGAAAAAAAAATACCTTCAATCCTGAAATGACTCCTAGTGCTGCATCAAAGCATGCTCCAGATATTCTTCCATGCTCTCGTAGCTCAGGCCTAGGAGCCTCACCTAATCTTCCCTCCGGGTCTGATCCAATGACATTGAAATATCTAAGACAAAAGTTTTTCATGTCAGTCAAAGTCAATTCTGTGTTCATAAATACCTAACTTGTACAAATATCCCACCTTAAAATCATGACAGCCATATCTGTTCTCTTTGAGAAATCTAGTATGATGTCCTCTGCCATTTTCTTGGCTTTTCCATAGGGGTTAATTGGCAACTGTGTAAAGATACATATAAAGCAATTAGGAAAATAATACCAAAAATATCGGAATGTTCCGACAAGGTAAATAGATTTTGTTTTCCGTGAATACAGGTACATACATGAAACTAGCAATAGCAAAGTAAAGAGTAAAATATTTAGCAGCACTGAATTTTGCCTTTTCAATAATTGGAAGATGAAATACCCAAAAACATTGCCTTCATAAGGCCATCTTAAAAATAGTCGCCACTAGAAGCCATGTTAAAAATAATCGCCTGTGCGTCTACAAGTCATCTTAAAAATACCTACCTGAGGTGTGGTTTCTATTATAGGCATCTTCTCTGGTTCTCCATAAGTTGCACAGGTACTAGAGTAAATAAGTGTCTTGACTCCATGAGAAGCCATAGCCTCCAAAATCAGTAAGGTGTTTGATGTAATATTGTGATAATACCTGCCAAGTAGTCGAGACTGTCAAATCTATAACAGCATTATCTGGAGAACTACAAAATATTCAAGTGCATGATTGAGGGGTTGACATTACAGTGCTCCATGGACTAATTACAACATTAGTTTTTTGGAAGGAAAGGAAATTGAGTGTCTGTTTCCCTAGAAGAATATGTTTAGGTCATTCTACCCAAGTGTGTGTGTAAGGTGGGTGAGGCTTAATAGGTGAAGTGTGTCAAACTGTCAATAAGGTGATGGCTTACCTAAGGGGTTCCATTGTACTCTCACCCACATAGGCAACAGCCGCGAAGTGCATCACAGCATCAAATGCATTTTCAGAAAATATCTTGTTGACCTGGAGTCCGGTTAAGTGAATAACAAGAACAATATAACTGTAAAGGACAACATGCTGCAGGTAGTGTTATAAGCATAAAATTAGGATACAGATTTTTGATCCCCAAGATCTGCATAGATGAATTGAAGTCTCCCAGGCTCCGGAAACAATTCTTGGAGAACCTTTACTGCTCCTTTATTTCCTCTAGAAAGATTGTCCTACAAGAATAAACATAACTTATCATCAAGGATGAAGATCCACCGAATGAATCACTCCTTCAGATATTCAACAATTCCACAGAAAGATAAACGGAATTACCACAATGGTAACTCGATAGTTGTCTTTTAATAACCGTAATGAGGCATGTGAACCAATATAGCCAGCTCCTCCTGTCACTAAGACATGGGTAACCCCAGGTTCATGACGAGAAAACTGCAGCGGTACATGAACCAAAATCAGCTCTACAGTTGTGAATTTAAGTGAATATAAATATAGTAATACCATGATAATCATGTAATCATAACAAAGAGGACAAAATAAAGGACCTTGCATGAAGTGATGAGAAGTGTGAGCAACAGAAGTTGATACACACTTTACTTTCCTATCCAACACTTCGAATCAAATTGGAAAGCAAATGATTTTTGTCTGGCTCGTCTATTAATAATTCAAAAAAATTCTTCAGCTCCAGTGATATCATACCCAAGCTTCACCGCACACATATGATGCAAATTTATATATGTATACATCAAGTTAGATATGACCATACACAAAGTCAATGTAGTTTTTCAACTGCAATTAGCAAAAGCCTTTAAAATGTCATACAAAAAAAAACACTGCGCCATATAATTAAACTGTAGTTTCAGAGATCTGATATATCTACATCTGCAAATTCACCAAATAGTTTTTCTTCAACAGGAAAGAGTCAGGGGTATTTATTGAGATGGCTTAGCTGTCATAATATACAACTACCACCTTATTGATGAAAGATCCAATTTGTTAGGATGCATTAGGCCCACAACTTACCAAACCAAGAAGTCGCAACAAACAGTCATGGAAGTTCAAGTTGGACCATGACCTAATGTAAACTACAAAGCAATGCAAAGACTATTGGCTGGAGGGATGTCACTTTCATCATCTGCTTGCCAGCACTACTAAGAGTAGCTAATATGCGTGTGGACAAAACTAGAATATTTATCATTCTTTTTATGTTTATTATACAAGGATGTATTCAATAACCCAAGTGATGACATGCTTGTCTGTTACGCCTACAGTTGCTTGAGACTAAAACAAACTATTCGATGAAGTGCCCAGCAAGAAAACAAAAAAAGGAAGGAACTTAGAAAGGTGTAATCAATACCTATAGGTAGATATGTGGCCTTTAATTTGTGTGCTATTAAACGTGGGGAAAAACTGATCCCGAAAGCAAATTCAAAAGAATATGATTGGAGGGAAAAGGATAAGAGATACGTGGACATCTTACCACACTATTGCCACCAAAACCAGGAGATTGCTTCAGAACAAATATACAGAGTGCTATGAAGAGCAGGGCCACAATGACTTTCCCAATATTATGTGGTTTACGCCTAGCATCAAAGTACTCCATCCCTATCAACAACAAAAGTATAGACCATAAGGGAAACGACCATAAATGTAATCATTACGAATTTATGCTAGTTGATTAAGCTGAAGCATACTCGTGATCAGACCAATGGAGCAACCTAGTCGATTAGAACAATGTATAAGAGAGAGATGAACCTCACAGAAAATAACTTTCTCTTTGTTAAATATATGCAGTAACCAGTAAGTATACTTTTGACTTGCTTGAAATGTGATCGCAACAAAGTGACAGCTTTGCTTAAAGGCTAAATTGGTATGGGTGCACATGTCCAGTTGACTTCAGTTCAAATACTGCATCTAATTGCTTTACTTTCACTTGCCTACCTTCCTAGCAACTTACATCTTTAATGTCTATGTAAGGAGCATTACTTCAGGCAGAAGAAACACCACTGAAAACAGTGCCAACAGAAACACTACGGGGCTGTTTGGTTGGTGTCCATGCCAGCCCTATCAAAACGAAGGCTTGCCAAAATTTTGGTGCAGGAATTTGCCGCCAGGGATTCGCCCGCTGGCTACTACAGAATCACATAGTGTGACCAAATAATTGGCAACGATCCAAAAATTTGGCCATGATCCAAACGCACGCCGGCCTATTGGTCAACGGCCAAAACTTTGGAAGGGCAGCCGTGGACTGCCATCCAAACAGCCCCTACGACTTTCAGTGTGAAACAGCACAGTATCACTAACAATCATGCTAAGCATCACCGTGGAAAGCTAAGCATGCACTTGTGCACCAAGTGAATCCCATTGTAAGCTCTAAAAAAAGACAGCTTTTTCAGGTGGAGTATTGAAAATAATAATATCACATTGTATCATGGGGCATGGATTCAATAGACAAATTAAGCAAAAACAATGCCCACCCACAACTGGTTGGCACACATGCTGAAGGACTATTGGGGTGAAAAGCCATGGCAATTAGGTGTATATATATCTAAAGAAACAGTAATATAAGATGAAGGGCACAGAGATCTACCAGCCCTAGGCTGTGTTCCCCTCCTGTTTACAGGGACCATGTAAGAATTCTTCTCCTTGAGACGAACTAGCCAATGGTGGAACCTCTCCTCGCCGCCGCCACTGCCGCCGCCTTGATCTTTCTGCCAATGGCGGAATCCCTAGAGAACCAGCACACGGCATGTGTCAGTCACAAGGACACAAAAAATCACCCCCAGAGCAAGCGAATGATAAGAATCCCCATGGCCATAGGGCGGCCAATTCCAACAGGGCAAGAACAGCATTGCAATTCCAAACAAGGATCAAAAGCATTAGATAGAACATTGGGCACCAATTGGCCAAAAAAAAAAAACAGGTCCAAAAGTCAATTCGCCGGTCTTGATCTCGAATTCAGAAAAAAGACAAAACGAAATTAAAAGCGCAAGATCTCGAGTTCAAGGGAGTGCCGCCGGGATGGAGTTTTCAGGCGTGGCAACCGCAGTAGATCCGAAGAGAGCAGCACGGAACAACGACGATAGAAATCGAAGCACATTTACTTCTTATTATTACCTTATATCCTCCAGGAAAAAAAATTCGCAAACACGAACAGCTCGAAGAGAAGAAGCCAATGCATCAGAACCCCAGCAATCCCCAAAACGCATCGACCCCCCCTCCATCCGTGGATAAGGGGGGGAAAAACCAATTTCCGAACCGAATCGCATCAATATCGCACTTTTGCCGCCTCAATCCGAACCAAACATCACGAATGTCCAACTACAAGAAACGCAAGCATGATGAAACCCCCGATCCACAAGAAAGTTCCGCGGCCGCGAAGCCAGATCAAGAAAATGCAGCTGAGGCGGCAAGAGCTCACCGTGTGCGCGCAGGGAAACAGAGTGAGTGAGGGGCAGCTCCAATCAAGCAGGGCGAGAGAGGAGAAGCCTCCGTCCGGGAGGAGAAGTAGGAGAAAACACGGGATAGGAGGGGGGTCGTTGGGGTGGTGTTCTGGACCAAGTCCCCTCTCTCTCCTCTCCTCTCCTCTCCTCTGTCTGTCTAGAGAGAAGAGAAGTAGAGTTGCAAAAGTCCTTGCTTTGCTGTTGCTTCCTCTCTCCACCTCCCTCTTTCTTTCTCACTCTAGGTCCAGGAGGTGACCGCACACTCTATCTCTCCACCTTGAAACCAGGACTGAATCTCAAGTTTCACAATTTATTACTCGCATTGTTTGTTGTTAGGAATCTATCACCACCTACACTGCACTGCAAACTTTTCTACGTGCATCTTTTTTCCTTTCTTTTCCTACCTTTCTCTTGCATTTATGAGCCAGCATCAGAGTACATGCCAACACTCTTGGGAAGCAGGTCAGCGTCAAATCGATCTGATGACGAGACACTGCCTGACATGATATTTGTACAGTGTACATGTCAATCTGCTGAGGATTGGTATTTATGGTTTGTTTTTTTTTAACTCCTCCAAAAATGCAAAATACTCCCTGTGTAAAGAAATATAGGAGTGCATGTAGCACTCCTATATTTTTTTTAAGGGGAAGTAGTTTATATTATACTCCCTCTATCTCAAATATAAAACATTTCTTGATACTATTTCAAGACTATTTGTTAGATTTATCATAATGTTTAGATCAAATTATACTAGTACAAATTATACTACTTTAGTATAATTTTCATAAAATAATAGAGATTTATTGAAGATGACACTCCTGGTACTCAGATTCTAAATCTCCCACTACTTGAAGCAGGCGAGGTTGAGGTAGGGCGTGGGAGGCTTCCTACTCGCACCGCAACGACGAAAAGGCAGATGTCGATGAAGCTCAATTTTTGGCAGCGGAGCTCGATTCCAAGCAAGTTGAGCGAAGTATGGAGCGTCCTCCAGAAATATGGCGATGGAGGTGGGTTTAGTGAATATGTTACGGTGTTTTTTTTTACCTTATATACTTCACATTGGCGGTTATTATGGATCCAAGAGGGATATAAAGACTCTAGTAGAGTTGCTCCAATGACTTTGATCCATCGTGGCACCGTGTAGAATGTTGTTTTCTAGTAATACAACCTCCAAGAATTTTCTTGGAACGCATAAATCAGAAACTCGTGGTTAGAATGTGATCGGGACCATAGACATCAAAACTACGCAATTTACTTGGAAATGGCATTTTTAAGATAGTGACACATCGAGGAATTTGCTACTTAACTTGAGAAGACATGAGGGAGAAAAGATGCATGAGATAAATCATATTTGGTTTGCTCCCTTAGGATCTACCATGCTTTCGCAAGTTGTTCACCATGAGTTTCAGAGCACTTTGACTTTATATGACATGAATAAAAGGCTATCCTTGGGATTTTAATGGTGTCTTGTTAGTTTCTCCCTAAATTTATTACTCCAAATAGGGACTAAAATAGAATGTCTCGGGGCATACTCTCTAGTTAGGTCATTCCTTTTCTCTAGAAGATGGGAAATATTTTAACCTAGGTTTTTTAGAATGGGGGAGGGGTCCCCCACCTGATTTTTTTTTAAAAACAACAACTTTATTCATTAGAAACAACAGTTACATCGTCCATAAGAAAATTACAATATTTTTTTAACGCTCTTCGAACCGATTCCTTATCAGGAAACCCTAATTTAGCCAGTTCTTGAGCAACCTTATTTGCTTTCCTATTACATTGTTCAAAACTAGTAAGAGAAAAAACACAAGCCACGAAACAGCAATCATCGAAAATTGTCGTCGTCGCTCCCACATATTGTTCTCTATTCTTCATTGTGTCAATGACTTCCATATTACCAGAGTTAATAACAAGACGATTGCAGCCCATCTTTTGTGCAAGAGATAAATCCAACCTTAGAGCCAACGCTTCCGCTGTAGTACATCAGCCACTAATCGGTCTTCCAATTTCCGCCAACAATGAATTTTCCTTTATCGTCCCTGAGGACAACACCAATTGTGCCCCTAAGCAGATCATGATCAAAAGAAGCATCCACGTTCAGTTTTACAAAACCCATAGGAGGTATGCTCCAGCCCCCCCCCCCCCCTCTTTCCTAATTGCATTAGGTGAATGGGCATTTACATAGTTTGTCATTATAGCGCGACCCCATGGACGTCAGGTACACATCTTTGAAACTTTCCCTCATGAACCAGCTTGTGTCTATCCCACCAACGATACCAATCGGTTATAGTGATCAATTCACGTACATTCTGGAGGCCCAATATAGATAGTTCTTAGTCTGGCATAAGGAGTAAGAATTCCAGAACTGCCTCTCCCATGTGATCAATAGCATGAGATTTATTAATCACATCGTACAACCCCAACTTATCTCAAATGGTTGGGTATTCCTCTATCACTATGCTAAGGCAAAGTGTTTTGCTAGAGAGTGCGAAAATTTTGAAGAAAATATTCTCTACAAGATTGTAGAATCTTCGTGAGTGGGAGGACAGTGCAACTCAACAAGATTGCAGAATCTTCGTGATCAGGTCAAAGAAAAGAAACATAGAAGTGATTCAAGAATTTCCTACGACGACTGATACGAAAGACTCTACATGAGATATAGAGACTTCAGTCCAACTTGCAGCTGAACCATATTGGTTGGGAAAATTTGTGCAGACCTTCATGGCATGCAGACGAAATATTGTTGAACAAATGATTAACCTATATTTCACAGAGAAACATTGATGGGACCTGACTCCGGAAATTGGCTATATGTCAAAATAATCTGAGATAGTATCCATACACATAATTGAAGTTTAGAACTTGATGAACCCTTTGAGACTTAAAGTCTAGAAAATAGTAATGGATCTATAAACTGACAGAGATAGAAATGTTTTATAATGCTTGAATTGTTACAAATAGTTTATGATAAGATCAAGGAGTTGACTATGACGAGATTGTCTCATCATAGCAATACTTAAAGTCAGTGCAGGTTAAACTAGCAATTACTAAATATTTCAATTATGATATATAATGTATGGATGTCAAAATGATTCCTATGATATGGAAATAGAACCAAGGTTGTATGTTTGATACGATCCAAGGCAATTTTGTCGATCCAGAGGATGCTAGTAAATGTGCAAACTTCGAGAGATCTTATAACACTCTGAAGCAAGCATAGTGGAGTTAGAGTCTTCGTGCTAATGAAATGGTCATTGAGGAAAGCGAAGTTGCTTGTATCTACAAGAAAGAAAGTGGAAGCATGATAATATTTCTAAAACACTATATGTGTTTGACACATTATTGATTGGAAATTATATAAAAATTTTGACATGAATTAAGACTTTATTAAACTAGTTTTTCAGTAAAGTACTAGGCAATAGATAGTTCTAATATTAGGCATGATGATCTATGGAGACAGTAGTGTCTAATGGGCTTAGCCAACATACATATTTACAGAATACTAAAGCAGTTTAGTATGAAGTATGCAAGAAGAGTTTCTTGTCAAGGTCACATGGAAGGATTTTTAAGAAAAAATCGTTTTTCTGAAATACTGATGAGCGAAATATGTGATTTCAATTACACTTGTGTTAAATATGTTCCACGGTATGTAAACAACCAGATATGTCCAGTACTCCAAGAAAGTCACGAATAAAGATTACCAGGATGCTCAAATTGTTGATCATAGGACAACAGTGAAAGTGTTGTTAAATATTAATGACACGTGTCTCGTATACGGAGAAGATGAAGAGATTTATGTAAGGAGTTATATCAATACATGCTCGTTGTAAGTAGTACTCCCTCCGTCCGGAAATACTCGTCGGAGGAATGGATGTATCTAGATGTATTTTAGTTCTAGATGCATTCATTTTAGACATTTCTCTGACAAGTATTTTCAGACGGAGGGAATACTTTGATAAAAACTTCATTGATGCTTCAAGCGGTTTTTGATTTCAATTTATGGTGGCACAGTAAGTAGGATTTGGTCCAAAAGATTACTGTGGTGAATTCTACAATAGAAGGCTGAGTATATTTTCACTCTAGAAGTAACAATAGAAGGTGATGAATCAAAAGTTCATTTATGAGTTTGGTATGATTTCAAGATGATTCTGCAAATGGTACACTATTCTTAATGGTGCACTACTGTAGTAACCTGCTAACGTGACACATGAATCAGACACTCTTCGATGAAATTGTGTGCGGTACATGCATCGCAAAACGGTGTCCTAATAAAACCATCACCAATAAGACAACCATCACCAGTAAGACGAACTACTTGCGATGGCGGAGACATCAAGCACGATTCAGATTAGAGTTGCGTGTGCGATACATGGCATATTGTTGATCCATATGAATTGTTTGCGATGAGCCAGAACAACAGAAACGGTCAGCCAGACCAAGGTTTGTGCGATATACGGCATACATTTCACACAGATGAACTGTTTGTGATTAGCCAACACGATAGAAACGGTTGGCCAGATCAAGGTGTGTGCGATATACGGCATACGCGTCACTTAGATGAACTGTTTGCGTTTAGACAACACGACAGAAATGGTCAACCAGATCAAGGTGTGTGCAATAGACGCATACAGTTCACTCAAATTAACTGTGTGTGATGAGCCAAAACAAACACAAACGATTCAGCTTAATAAGATGTGTGTGATACGCGGCAAAAAGGTCAGTAATCAGAAATGTATGGGAAGACCGATAACAACACAGACGATTCCTGCTAATAAGCCATGTGTGTTGTGGGCAAACGATTGCTGGTATACAATTGTCAGCGATTAATGAAATCATCGCCGACAGGTTCCCTAGTTTAGTTTGTGTGCAATGTGATTTGCTCTGTTTACAGAAGAACAACACACATAACCAAAATTAAACATCCAATTACATAGGTGACTATACAAAACATTTGCACACCCCTCAATAAATAATTACATGCATTCTAAACTAGGAGAAACAATCATCTAATCATCTACTTCTTGTGTCGACACTGCCGCCACTGCTCTGTGGCTGGACCCTCTCTTGGGGTAGGACGAAGGCACTTCCTCATGTCAACGACCTGCATGTACATCTCGTGGCTTGTGTACGCGTCATTGGCCATGTACTTGATGTGTTATTCATCTAGTCTATGCACCCAGGCACTGTGCTAGGTGATCTTGTCCTTCTTGCACTCACCCTTCATGTTCTTGTAGTAGGGGTCGATGATGGCCGAGGCGAGGTCAATCAGGCAGTCCTGCTTGTTTTTCGTGCTACCCCAAACCATGTAGTGGCCACGGATGTCGACAAGCTTCTAGCAGTCCAAGCCCCAAATCTCAAGCGCTTTTAGATCATTTTTATGTCCACCATAGCGAAACTGTAGTCGAGACTGTTGATAAACCTACAAAATGCTCGCAAGGCCTTATGGCCATGCAATAGTGGTAGATGAGGACGTGCTGGCACACACACAACTGGGTAACGGCAACCTTCTAATCATGCCCAACACGACCACCGGTGAACTCGAGGTCGAAGCTGACCACTTGATACTTGTCCCTAGCAAGCAACTTCTCCATAGTGTGGATGGAGCTCTTCACCGATACCGGCTCGTTCGTGTACACCACTGAGAGGTCCTTCCCCTCACGTGGGTGTCCACTACAAGAGGCGTGGTGAACTACCGCCAGTTGTCGTCGTCAGCCGCTCGGAGCGCCATTGGAGCCACTGGATATCCTCTTTGTATGTGGCGTCATGGGCGTGCTTATTGTGTCGTGGGGCACGAGAGACTAAGTTAAATGGCCGCAGGAATAAATGGGGGCCGGGCGGCCTGGATTCTTGGCGCATCCGGATGGCAGTTTTTGCAGTGGGTAACAGTATCGTGGCACTTAACTGCATCGTGGTGCCACGCCTGGCGCAACCACATGCATATGGCACCCCGAATGTAATTGATCATGCCCCGGCCCCAAATGCTAGCAACGCATGCAGAGGGACGCGAGCAGAGCGTGCGCGGGGGGACAGAATTAGACGCACCGCAGCCACCTCAACCGCGAGCAACCACACACATAGAGCAGTTGAATGATAACCCACAAAGTGTAGCTGATCAATTGTAGCTTTTTGATAGATAAGAGTGTCGAACCCAATGAAGAGCTGAAGGTAGAATTTATATTCTCTTCAAGTTCTATTGACCACCGATACAACTCTGTGCACACTTAATGTTTGCTTTACCTAGAACAAGTATGAAACTAGAAGTACTTTGTAAGTGTAATGCTAGAACTACTTTGCAAGAATAAAACTAGGACTAATTTGCAAGATAATAGAATTTAGTTTTTTAGTACAAAGCTTTTTGTAGAACGATGAGAAAGATTGTCCATAGGCAATTGAATATAACACGATAGATACTTATCATTATGCAATGAGGGAGAGGCATACACTAACACACTTTTCGTACTCGGATCATATGCACTTATGATTGGAACTCTATCAAGCACCCACAACTACTAAAGATTATTAAGGTAAAACTCAACCATAGCATTAAGTAACAAGTCCCCTTTACTCCCATACGCAACAACCCCCTTACTTGTATAAGCTTTTGTCACTCTTGCCACCCACGATAAGCGAATCATGGTCATATTACAAAATCTTACAGCGGTAATACCACATGCTTGCGTGACACAGAGGGCACCATAGGACAACACCATATCAACATACAACTAATGTCAATCACACAATACCACAACTAACCCATAGGACAAAAGAAATCTACTCAAACATTGTAGGATTGCCACACATCATTGGATAATAATATATAACATTAAGCACCATGTTCAAGTAGAGATTACAGGGGGAGAAGAGATGTTACACCGCTGCATAGAGGGGAAGATAGTTGATGATGAAGGCAGCGAAGTTGTTGGTGTAGATCACCGTCATGATGGTTCCCCCGATGGCGCTCTAGCGTCACCGGAAGAGAGGTGGAGAGGGCCCCCCTCCTTCTTCTTCTTCCTTGCCCCCTAAATGGGAGGAGAGTTCCTCCTCTAGTGCATGGCTTCCATGGCTCCCGGAGGGCAGGGGCCCCTCGGAGATTGGATCTCTCTTTGTTCTCTTCTGTTTGGCGTTCCTGTTTTCTGGTCGAAAACCGCTTCTTATACTCTCGGAGATCCGTAACTCTGAATGGGCTGATACTTTGAGGGGATTTTTATCCAAATATTAGATTCCTTCCGGCAGAAGGACGCCCTCAATCGACCTACAAGGTGGCCACAAGCCTGCTGGGCGCGCCCAGGGTAGGGGTTGCACCCTCTGAGCTTGTGGTCCCCTCGAGCATCCTCTTGCGTTGATTATTTTTCCCAAAAATCACATATATTCCAAAATAAATCTCCATAAATTATTGTCGCATTTGGACTTCGTCTGATATGGATTTCCTGCGAAACAAAAAACATGCAACAAACAGGAATTGTCACTGGGCACTGGATCAATATGTAAGTCCAAGAAAATCATATAAATTGTTGCCAAAAGTATGAGAAAGTTGTAGAATATTGGCATGAAACAATAAAAAATTATAGATACGACAGAGACGTATCAGCATCCCCAAGCTTAATTCTTGCTCGTCCTCGAGTAGTTAATTATAATGACAAAAAGATAACTTTTGATGTGGAATGTTACCTAGCATAATCTTAATCATGTAATCTATTTACGGCATGAATATAAAGATACAAGTGATTCAAGGCAATAACCTATCAATTTGATATTGAAACAATAATACAAAACATGCATGTATTTCAACATTTCCTTTCATAATAATGGAGCTAAAGGAAATGGCCTCTATACACTTAGTTGTGGTAAGGATTACACACTCGTTCTTCCCTTCATAGATATATCAAATCAAGAGTACGCCAATTACAAGCCGAGCAAATGTTTCATACTTTTGAACGCGCTTCAGCTTTTTCAACCTCACGCAATACATGAGCGTGAGCCATGTATATAACACTATGAGTGGAATAGAATGCGGTGATAGAGATCAGTAATGGGAAGTCAAAAAGGGAGAAAGTCTCGCATCAACTAGGCGAATCAACGGGCTATGGAGATGCCCATCAATCGATATCAATGCGAGTAGTAGGGATTGCCATGCAATAGATGCACTAAGAGCTATAAGTGAATGAAAGCTCAACTGAAACTAAGTGGGTGTGCATCCAACTCGCTTGCTGCTACTTGTGAGCTGCGTTGGGATTTCCTCAAAGAGGATAGGATGATGTAGTACAGTAGAGATAAGTGTTTCCCTCAGTTAAGAACCAAGGTTATCAATCCATTAGGAGAACCATGCAACACCTCATTAGCAGTACCTTCACACAAGATAACAAATCCTTGCACCCAACGCGAACAAGGGGTTGTCAATCCCTCAGCGGTTACTTGTGTGACGCCCCCGATTCAATCGTACACTAATCATACACACAAATATGTATGATCAGGATCAGAGACTCACGGGAAGATATCATGACACAACTCTAGACACAAATTAAAGTCATACAAGCTTTATATTACAAGCTAGGCCCCTCAAGGGCTTGAATACAAACAAGTCAGCGGAAGCAACAATATCTGAGTACAGACATAAGTTAAACAAGTTTGCCTTAAGAAGGCTAGCACAAAAGCAACGATGATCGAAAAGGCAAGGCCTCCTGCTTGGGAGCCTCCTAACTACTCCTAGTCATCGACAGTCTCCACGTAGTAGTGGGCACACTCGGGGTAGTAGTAGTCGTTAGTGGTGCCATCTAGCTCCTGGACTCCGTCATCTAATCGCAGCAATCGGGTATAGGGCGAAAAGAAGTAGCAAAGCAACCGTGAGTACTCATCCAAAGTACTCACAAGACTTACATCAGAACTATACTAAGTATGCATCAGTATCAATGGAATGGGGCTATATCTTTGGACTAAACTGTAAAATGCCAGAAGAGAGGGGAAAGCCTAGCCTATCAAAGACTAGCATCTTGAGGCATCTTGCAGCATTAGAAGAGTGCAGATTAGCATAACATAAAGTAGTAGTATGTTGTAGTATTAACGAACAGAGATCTTTCCTCGACTCCCTGCAAGAAAGCAATCTCGGAGCCACATATCCATTTCGTGCCTCAGCATCCAGTTCTAGTTGTATCGATCGGGATACAACTCTAAGCGTCCGTTACCATGGACACGGCTATTCGAATAGATCAATCTTCCCTGTAGGGGTGCACAAACTTACCCAACACGCTCGATCAACTCCAACTGGACACACCATCAGGTCATGACCGACCTCGGCCGATCAACACACCGCAGTCCTACATAGGCTCAATAGAGAGGGCAGCACACCAGTCTACATCCTAAGCGCGCATGGGTCTTGGGCCCATCGCCTGTTGCACTCCTGCATGTTGTGTATGCGGCTAGTGTCAGTCCTGGCTACCTCCTTATACAAGGCAGGTGCTTACGCGGGCCACCCCGCTCAGTCGCTGATGTCCGAAGAGCTTTCGGCTAATACATACAGTGTAGAGTGTCCATACTTATTCCTGCATGGTGGTTAGTGCAAAAAGGCCAGAGGCCTACTCGGATAACATATCCAAACCGTTAGTGTCTTGGTAGCGCGCGGTAATGAGCAGAGACTCATGATCATGTGACCCCGTCACCTCGTCTCGTGGACTTATGGCAAGGGCCCGGAATTGCCCGGCCGTGCCACCTAATTATATTGGGGTTACCCTCTAGGTCAACCCAGCTACACATCAACTCGCGAGTACACTCACGGTCAACCCGACTTCACATTTATCTCGTGGGTACCCCTCGGGGCCGACCCAACTTCAGTCATGGTTCTGGGGTAAAGTCAAAGTATCCATGTGTCCAAAACAGCAAGGGGGAAACCCGAGGAATCACCCTCGATGGATTCCATTTGATGTAACCATCAAGGTGAACTCAGGAGGAATCACCCTTGATGGTTCACACTTGATGGGTTGCATGACAGAGTCGTTATGGGGAGTGGTGAAGGAGGTATCACCCTTGAAGACCACGACCGATGAACTATACTGCACAGATCTCATGAGAGGTGCTATATGAGGTATCACCCTCGGCACTCGATAGTAACCCTGTAGTGTCGTACAACTAGGGGGTGATGTGCTATGTCAGGCCCTGGACATCGATCCCATTGATCGAGTCATCTGGTAATCCAGCAGGGGCAACAGGGACAAGGTGAGGGGTCACTGATGGATCACTAACCAACCTATACTAAGCATATAGGATAAGTAGGTAAGGTACAAAAGCAGGCTATGCATGAGAATAGGAGCAGTCATGATATTTTCACACTTGGAGGGGGGAAATAGGAAGAACACACAAGAACACATGGAGGAAATCACTCAAACAAACCCAAATAACACACCCACTAGAGTAGCATACATGAGATCCACAAGCATACAAGAACAATTCAAGTAAAAAAAGCACTAGGGTAAAGGTTCTTCCCACTAGGTGAGGTCTTGATATCCACAGGAGGATCTTCTCCAAGAGGAGGGCTTGATCTCCCAGAGGAGCTTCACCAAGAGGAGGTCTAGATCTCCAAGAGTAGGAAGATGAGCAAAGCTCTTTATTTGTTTATGTAAAACTTTGCTCACCTCTCAAAAGCTAGGGGAAGAGTTTATATAGCCTAGGGACAAAATATAAGGGAGAGAGGGGTACAAGGGTCAAACACCAAAGTTGCACGCAGGCACTCTTGGAGGGGTCCGGGCACCCGGACCGGTCAGTGGCCGGCTGTAGGTGGGCCGGGCACCCAGGGGTTCCAAGCCCGGGCACCCGGGGTGGCGCCAGGTGGTTGGAGGGTGGAGGCCGGGCACCCGGGGGTCCAAGGCCCGGGCGGCGGCTGGCGCTGGGCAGGTGGCCGGGCACCCAGGGTTGACGGCCCGGGCACCCGGGGCGTTGCCTGGGAGGAGAGGGGTCGGGCAGCGGGGCTGGGAGGCTGGGCACCCGAGGCGTCCAGGGGCCTTGCTCACCCCGCGGTTGCATGCCCGGGCACCCGGGGTCCTCATGTCCGGGCACCCGGGGTGTCCAGGGGATCTCCGGTCCTTCGCATTCTTTTCCCTCTCCTTCTCCTTGGGTCTCCGGGTGCACTTGGTGATTCCTCCATGCTTCCTCGTGATGATCTCCGAAGTACCTAAGAATGCATAATGTGTGTCTTTGAGTTAGAACCCAATTCTCATGTGAATCCGAACGAAACTCGAAGAGGAAAGAATTGAACTCATTCTCGATGGCGTGTGCACGTGCTCTTGTCATTGGTCCTCTCGGTGCTTGTGGTGTTGATGGAGTGTCCATGTGGGTGGACTAGGGATGCTCCGCATCATCTCCCCCCCGGGAGAGATCCGTCCACGGATCGTGATCTTCATCACCATGGTACTTGGCCAAGTCTTTGACGTTGAAGATGTCGCTTACGTTGAACTTGTCACATGGAATGTCGATCTTGTAGGCATTGTCATTGTAGCGTGCAAGCACCTTGAATGGTCCATCGACTCTCGGAAGTAGCTTGGACTTTCACTCCTTGGGGAAGTGGTCCTTGTGGAGATGTAACCATACTAGATCGCCCGGTTGGAACACCATCGGTGACTTGTTGATGTTGAGCTTGGAGGCGAGGCAGTGTACTTGACACTCAATCGTGGAACGTGTTTCTTCATGCATCTTCTTGAGGTAGGTGGCTCTTGCGCTAGCGTCCATGTTCGCTCGTTCTTGTAGCAGTAGAGGAAGGATGTCCAACGGCGACAAAGGGTTGAAGTCGTAGACAACCTAGAAGGGGGACTTGCCGGTAGTAGAGTGTCTTGCGCGGTTGTATGCATACTCGGCAATGGGTAAGCACTCCTCCCACTCCTTGATGTTCTTCTTGATCAACACGCGTAGGAGAGTGGCGAGCATCTGGTTGGTGACTTCCGTATGGCCATCAGTTTGAGGGTGATATGTCTTGGAGAAGAGTATCTTGATTCCAAGTTTGGCATATAACGTCTTCCAAAAGTAGCTTAAGAACTTGACGTCTCGATCCGACACAATTGTCTTTGGCACTCCGTGTAACCTCAAGATTTCCCTACAAAAAAGATTTGCAAGATGTGAAGCATCGTCTATCTTATTGCATGGGATAAAATGAGCCATTTTAGAGAATCGGTCCACAACAACAAATACGGAATCCTTGCCATTTTGAGTCCTAAGTAATCCAAGCACAAAATCCATGCTAATATCTTCCCATGGTTGACGTGGAATAGGAAGTGGCATATGTAAACCATGGGATTGAAATTGTGACCTAGCTTTGCGGCATGTAGAGCACCGGCTGGTGAAGCGCGAGACATCGCGGAACATCTTGGGACAAAAGTAGTTCTTGGAGAGCGTGGCAAAAGTCTTATCGCGTCCAAGATGTCCCATGAGTCCGCCTCCATGAGCCTCTTGCAAAAGTAACAAACGAAGAGAAGACTCGGGGATGCATAGTTTGTTAGCTCTCATTAGATAACCATCTTTGATATAATATCGTTCCCAAGATGTATGTGTCACACACTTAACAAAAGGAGTAGCAAAATTCACATCGTGCTCATACAAATCTTTGATATGATCAAATCCAACAACGTTCAATTCAAGTTGAGTAATTAATATGAATTTGCGGGAAAGAGCATCCACCACAACATTCTCTTTACCCTTAATGTACTTTATCACATAAGGGAAAGATTCAATAAATTCACCCCATTTAGCAATACGTTTATTCAACTTGGTTTGACCTTTAAGGTACTTAAGTGTCTCATGATAGGTATGTATGACAAACTCATGTGGATGAAAATAATGCTCCCAAACATGCAACACGCGCACTAAAGCATACAATTATTTGTCATAGATGGGATAGTTAAGTTGACCACCGGAGAGTTTTCCACTAAAATATGCAATGGCTCGTGATACGTCTCCAACGTATCTATAATTTTTGATTGTTCCATGCTATTATATTACCCCTTTTGGATGTTTATGGGCTTTATTTTACACATTTATACCATTTTTGGGACTAACCTACTAACTGGAGGCCCAGCCCGTATTGCTGTTTTTTTTGCCTATTTCAGTATTTTGAGGAAAAGGAATATCAAATAGAGTCCAAACGGAATGAAACCTTCGGGAGTGTGATTTTTGGAACGAACGTGATCCAGAGGACTTGGAGTGCAAATCAAGAAGCAATCCAGGCGGCCAGGAGATAGGAGGGCGCGCCCATTGAGGGAGTCCTGGACTAGGGGGTGTCCGGACATCCGGACTGTCATTATCCGTCGGACTCCAAGACTACGAAGATACAAGATTGAAGACTCCATCCCGTGTCCGGATGGGACTTTCCTTGGCGTGGAAGGCAAGCTTGGCAATACGGATATGTAGATCTCCTACCATTGTAACCGACTCTGTGTAACTCTAGCCTCCTCCGGTGTCTATATAAACCAGAGGGCTTTAGTCCGTAGGACAACATACATTACAACAATCATACCATAGGCTAGCTTCTAGGGTTTAGCCTCCTTGATCTCGTGGTAGATCCACTCTTGTACTACCCATATCATCAATATTAATCAAGCAGGACGTAGGGTTTTACCTCCATCAAGAGGGCCCGAACCTGGGTAAAAACATCGTGTCCCTCGTCTCCTGTTACCATCCGCCTAGACGCACAGTTCGGGACCCCCTACCCGAGATCCGCCGGTTTTGACACCGACATTGGTGCTTTCATTGAGAGTTCCTCTGTGTCGTCACCGATAGGCTTGATGGCATCTTCAACCAACAACGCTGTCCAGGGTGAGACTTTTCTCCCCGGACAGATCTTCGTATTCGGCGGCTTCGCACTGCGGGCCAATTCACTTGGCCATCTGGAGCAGATCGAAAGCTACGCCCCTGGCCGTCAGGTCAGATTTGGAAGCTTAAACTTCACGACCGACGTCTGCAGAGACTTGATCTTTGACGGACTCGAGCCACAATCGAGCGCGCCGCACTGTGACGATGGGCATGATCTAGCTCTGCCACCGAACAGTGCCTTGGTGGCCGCACACGGGTCCGCTTCGGCCATCAGCCCGGAGCCGATCGCCCAGATCGAGGGCCGGTGGATAGACGCCGCCCTGGGGGCTTCAACATCCACGGCGATGGAGCCGAACACTAATCTTGTCCCCTGCGAAACTCGTGATTCCGAGGCGCCGGACTCCTTGCCGGACTCTGAACCTCCCGCGCCCTTACCAATCGATCCGGATTGGGCGCCGGTTATGGAATTCACCACCGCGGACATCTTCCAATACTCGCCTTTTGGCGATATCCTGAATTCATTAAAGCATCTCTCGTTATCAGGAGAGTCCTGGCCGGACTATGGCCAGGATGGTTGGGATACGGACGACGAAGAAATTCAGATCCCACCCAACACCCACTTTGTAGCCACTGTCGACGATCTAACCGACATGCTAGACTACGACTCCGAAGACATCGACGCTACGGACGACGATGCCGGAGACGATCAGGAACCAGCGCCTACAGGGCACTGGAAGACCACCTCGTCATACGACATATACGTGGTGGACACCCCAAAAGATGGGGACGGCGAAGAAACAGCGGAGGCAGACTCTCTAAAGAAGCAGCCCAAACGCCGGCGTCAGCGGCGCCGCTCTAAATCTCGCCACAGCAAGAATGGAGATTCCGGCACAGGAGATAATAACACTCCAGAGAGTGCCGAAGACAATCCCCTCCAGCAAGATTCAGCGCAGGAGGATGCTGAAGCAAGCCCTCACGAGGGGGTGGCAGACGAAGAGGTTGAGGATCATAACTATATGCCTCCCTCCGAAGACGAAGCAAGCCTCAACGATGATGAATTCGTCGTACCCGAGGATCCCGTCGAACAAGAGCGCTTCAAGCGCAGGCTTATCGCCACAGCAAACAGCCTAAAGAAAAAGCAGCTACTGCTTCAAGCTGATCAGGACCTGCTGGCCGATCGATGGACCGAGGTCCTCGCGGCCGAAGAGTATAAACTCGAATGTCCCTCCAAAAGTTACCCAAGACGCAAGCTGCTCCCCCGATTAGAGGAGGAAGCATACATACCTCCATCACCAGCGCACGATATGGCTGACCGACCACCCCGTGGTCATGACAGAGAGGCATCCAGGCCCCCAGCCAAGACCATACCCCGGCATCGCTCCAAAAGTACGAAGCCAAGAGGGAACGCGCCGGACTTGCGAGACATATTGGAGGACAAATGAAGGCAATCCAGATCCATCTATGGATCACGTGGGCGCCCTACGACCCACGACGAATACCGTCGCGCAGAATACAATAACTCTGGCCGGGCCGAACACAGCAGACAGCGCTCTCTCGAGCCGCGTCGCGATATTGCTCAATACAGAGGCGCCACACACCCGCTATGCTTCACTAACGAAGTAATGGATCATCAGATCCCCGAAGGGTTTAAACCCGTAAACATCGAATCTTACGATGGCACAACAGACCCCGCGGTTTGGATCGAAGACTATCTTCTCCACATCCATATGGCCCGCGGCGACGATCTCCACTCCATCAAGTACCTCCCACTCAAGCTTAAAGGACAAGCTCGGCATTGGCTTAACAGCTTGCCCGCAGAGTCAATTGGGTGTTGGGAAGACCTGGAGGCCGCATTCCTTGATAACTTCCAAGGCACATATGTGCGACCACCAGACGCCGATGACCTAAGCCACATCATTCAGCAGCCAGATGAATCGGCCAGACAATTCTGGACGCGGTTCTTGACGAAGAAAAATCAAATCGTCGATTATCCGGATGCAGAGGCCCTCGCAGCCTTCAAACATAACATCCGGGACGAATGGCTAGCCCGGCACCTAGGGAAGGAAAAGCCGAAATCCATGGCAGCCCTCACATCATTAATGACCCGCTTTTGCGCGGGAGAGGACAGCTGGCTAGCCCGCAGCAACAATCTCCGTAAAAATTCGGGCAGTCCGGATACTAAGGACAACAACGGCAGGTCACGTCGAAACCAAAACAAGCGCCGCATTAACGGCGATGATAAGGAGGATACGGCAGTCAACGCCGGATTCCGAGGCTCTAAACCCGGTCAGCGGAAAAAGCCATTCAAAAGAACCACTCCGGGTCCGTCCAATCTGGACCGAATACTCGACCGCTTATGCCAGATACATGTCACCTCTGAAAAGCCAGCTAACCACACTAATAGAGACTGCTGGGTGTTCAAGCAGGACGGCAAGTTAATTGCTGAAAACAATGACAAGGGGCTAAACAGCGACGATGAGGAAGAGACCCGATCGCCGAACAACAGAGGACAGAAGGGTTTTCCCCCACAAGTGCGGACGATGAATATGATATACGCGACCCACATACCCAAGAGGGAGAGGAAACGCGCACTAAGGGACGTCTATGCGATGGAGCCAGTCGCCCCAAAGTTCAACCCATGGTCCTCTTGTCCGATCACTTTCGATCGAAGAGACCATCTGACCAGCATACGCCATGGCGGATTCGCCGCATTGGTTTTAGACCCAATCGTCGATGGGTTCCACCTCACGAGAGTCCTGAACGACGGCGGCAGCAGCCTGAACCTGCTTTATCAGGATACAGTTCGCAAAATGGGCATAGACCCATCAAGGATTAAACCTACAAAGACAACCTTTAAAGGTGTCATACCAGGAGCAGAAGCCAACTATACAGGCTCAGTCACACTGGAAGTGGTCTTCGGATCCCCGGACAATTTCCGGAGCGAAGAGTTAATCTTCGACATAGTCCCGTTCCGCAGCGGCTATCATGCTCTGCTCAGACGAACCGCGTTTGCAAAATTTAACGCGGTGCCGCACTATGCATACCTAAAGCTCAAGATGCCAGGCCCTCGTGGAGTCATCACGGTCAATGGGAATACGGAACGCTCCCTCCGAACGGAGGAACATACAGCGGCTCTCACGGCAGAAGTACAGAGCAGCCTTCTAAGGCAATTCTCGAGTCCGGCCGTTAAAAGGCCGGATACAGCAAAACGCGCCCGGAGCAATGCCAACCAAGACCACCTGGCGCGATCAGAGCACGCGTAGCAATGCGGCCCCAACCCTCGCCCGCACATGATCGCAAGAATAACACTCCGCGTACATCATTACGCTTTGGAGATACCATGGGCACAGGGGAGGGGGCACGATCGCAACAGACCCAGAGTGCGGTTCGACCACACCGGGGGCTCGCAAGTGTGCCCCCCTTTTTTATTTTATTTTTCTTCTTTTATGTATACAGTACTCTGTTAACCAGAAGCCCTGTCCGGCGGCGAACCTGCCGAACTCAAGATACAACAGTCAGGGACTAAAGAAGGCCGCGACGAACACTCAGGTGGTCTCAATTACGAGCATTAAATTATATACACCAAGTTCGCAGCTCATCCCTGGAGGGGGACATGTTTACTTAGTCCAAATCCCTTGCTTACCGCGCTATTTGTATCAGTCCGCTCTACTAGCAGACTTTCTTTCATAAATAATGCAGCAACTTTTTGATCGCAATTGCATTACCTTATATATATATATGCTCATTTTGTGACATCTTGCACCCGTATATTTTGGTACGGCCTAATACACTGGGGGCTTATGTTCCCCACCCTATGGTGTGATAAGTCCGAACACTTTCACAAGTGCGGCACCCCGAACTTATAGCATTATATGAATCGGCTCCGAATCATGTCTTGGGTCAATAGTTGGGTTTGCCCGGCTCCCACGTTTTGGTGCCTTACGTTCCGTTCCGTTACGTTTCATATGTTGTATCGAAGAGCCCGCTCAGCGCCCGGTGCTGTTCCGGATTGAACTCCCACAGATCGAATGCCCGTTCTTGGCATGGGAGAATCCGGCGGATGAGCATGACTTGGACCACATCGACGAGCCTGAGATTATTGCTCACCAGCTTCTGGATACAGGTTCGGAGTCCAGTCACCTCCTTCCGATCGCCCCACAGCAAGCCCTTCTCTTTCCAGGAGGTGAGCTGCGTGGGGACGCCAGATCTAAACTCGGGGGCCGCCGCCCATGTGGGCTTGCGCGGCTCGGTGATGTAGAACCACCCCGATTGCCATCCCTTGACGGAGTCCACAAAGGCCCCTTCGAGCCAAAGGACGTTGGGTAATTTACCCAACATGGCGCCTCCGCATTCCACTTGCGTGCCCTTCACAACCTTCGGCTTGACGTTGAAGGTCTTGAGCCACAGGTCGAAGTGGGGCCGGATGCAGAGGAAGGCCTCACACACGACGATGAACGCCGAGATGTTGAGGATGAAGTTCGGCGCCAGATCATGGAAATCCAGGCCATAATAGAACATGAGCCCCCGGACGAATGGATGGAGCGGAAAGCCCAGTCCGCGGAGGAAGTGGGGAAGGAAAACGACCCTCTCGTGAGGCCCAGGGGTAGGGACGAGCTTCCCCTCGTCGGGCAGCCGATGCGCGATATCGCCGGAGAGGTATCCGGCGTTGCGCAGCTTGGTGATGTGCTCCTCCTTAACGGTGGAGGCCAACCACTTGCCTCCCCCTCCGGACATATTCGGAGGAGGTCGAGGAGAGATGCGCGAGCTTGGGCGTTGGAGCTTGAGTGCGCGGAGATGTGTAAGCAAAGGAGGAAGAAGGCGTAGGTGAGAAGGTAAATCCTCATCCCTTATATGTAGGCGGACGAAACTGTACGTCCCCCACCGGCCTGGTAAAACTCGCTTATCTCCCAAGCGCCACCATCAATGGCGCGGTTGGGTTACCCACGTCCGTATTGATGAGAATCCCGGAATAAGGGGAACACGATCTCTGCTTCGACAGGACGTGCCAAGGAAACCGCCTCGCTAAACGTGCTGAGGTGGTATAGTAAAAAACGATTCAAACAAAGGCTTGGTGGCGGTGTGATGTCATGCCGCATAATACGTCAGCAGATTGAACTAAGTGTACATTTTATTCTCTCTACGGTGGAATGTGGAATTTATTTTGCAGAGCCGGACACTATCCTGGTGTTCATGATCTTCTCTGGATTATTCAAGGGAGGAACCTGCCTTGCAATGCCGAACATTATGCGCGTCGGACTTATCGTCATTGAAGCCTGGTTCAGGGGATACTGAGGGAGTCCTGGACTAGGGGGTGTCCGGACAGCCGGACTGTCATTATCCGCCGGACTCCAAGACTACGAAGATACAAGATTGAAGACTCCGTCCCGTGTCCGGATGGGACTTTTCTTGGCGTGGAAGGCAAGCTTGGCAATACGGATATGTAGATCTCCTACCATTGTAACCGACGCTGTGTAACCCTAGCCTCCTCCGATGTCTATATAAACCGGAGGGCTTTAGTCCGTAGGACAACATACATTACAACAATCATACCATAGGCTAGCTTCTAGGGTTTAGCCTCCTTGATCTCGTGGTAGATCCACTCTTGTACTACCCATATCATCAATATTAATCAAGCAGGACGTAGGGTTTTACCTCCATCAAGAGGGCCCGAACCTGGGTAAAAACATCGTGTCCCTCGTCTCCTGTTACCATCCGCCTAGACGCACAGTTCGGGATCCCCTACCCGAGATCCGCTGGTTTTGACACCGACACCCACCCCTCCTGGGCGCGCCCCATTCTCCTGGGCCCCTTGAGTGGCCACTGACGTACTTCTTCCTCCAATATATACCCACGTACCCCGAAAACATCCAGGGAGCCAACGAAAAACAATGTCCACCACCGTAACCTTCTGTATCCGCGAGATCCCATCTTGGAGCCTTCGCTGACGCTCTGCCGGAGGGGGAATCGACCATGGAGGGCTCCTACATCAACACCATAGCCCCTCCGATGAGTTGTGAGTAGTTTACCACAGACCTTTGGGTCCATAGTTATTAGCTAGATGGCTTCTTCTGTCTTTTTGGATCTCAATACCATGTTCTCCCCCTCTCATGTGGAGATATATTCGATGTAACTCTTTTTGCGCTGTGTTTGTCGAGATCCGATGAATTGTGGGTTTATGATCAAGTTTATCAACGAGAAATATTTGAATCTTCTCTAAATTCTTTTATGTATGATTGAGTTATCTTTGCAAGTCTCTTCGAATTATCAGTATGGTTTGGCCTACTAGATTGATCTTTCTTGCCATGGGAGAAGTGCTTAGCTTTGGGTTCAATCTTGTGGTGTCCTTGCCCAGTGACAGAAAGGGTTGCAAGGCACGTATTGTATTGTTGCCATCGAGGATAAAAAGATGGGGGTTATATCATATTGCTTGAGTTTATCCGTCTACATCATGTCATCTTTCTTAATGCGTTACTCTGTTCTTATGAACTTAATACTCTAGATGCATGCTGGATAGCGGTTGATGTGTGGAGTAATAGTAGTAGATGCAAGCAGGAGTCGGTCTACTTGTCACGGACGTGATGCCTATATACATGATCATGCCTAGATAATCTCATAATTATTCGCTTTTCTATCAATTGCTCGACAGTAATTTGTTCACCCATCGTAATACTTACGCTATCTTGAGAGATGCCTCTAGTGAAACCTATGGCCCCCGGGTCTATCTTTTATCATATAAGATTTCAATCTACTTTTATTTGCATCTTTACTTTTTGCATCTACATTATAAAATACCAAAAATATATTTATCTTATCATACTATCTCTATCATATCTCACTTTCGCAAGTGGCCGTGAAGGGATTGACAACCCCTTTATTGCGTTGGTTGCGAGTTCTTTGTTTGTTTGTGTAGGTGCGTGGGACTTTTGAGGAGCCTCCTACTGGATTGATACCTTGGTTCTCAAAAACCGAGGGAAATACCTACGCTACTATTGCTGCATCACCCTTTCCTCTTCAAGGAAAACCAACGCAAGCTCAAGACATAGTAGCTCGCTTTTATTGCATGAAAACTACACCAATTCCATTACCAGTAGCATCACAATGAACCTCAAAAGTTTTGTCAAAGTTAGGCAAAGCAAGAATCAGAGCATGAGTAAGCAAAGATTTGATCTCATCAAATGCGGTAGATTGCAAAGGTCCCCAAACAAAGGGTGCATTTTTCTTACTCAAGGCATGCAACAGTGCGGCAATAGTGCTAAAGTATTTCACAAAGCGACGATAAAAACCTGCAAGACCAAGGAAACTACGCACTTGTTGCAAATTAGTGGGTCGAGGCCAAGTTTTAATTGCTTCAATGTTTGACTCATCAACATGGACACCCTTTGAAGAAACAACGAAACCCAAGAAAACAAGCTTGTCAACACCAAAAGTGCATTTTTTCCATATTGGCATAAAGACGTTCCTTTCGAAGAGTTTGCAAAACGGCCCTAAGATGATTTACATGATATTTGATGGATTTGCTAAACACAAGTATGTCGTCAAAGTAGACCACAATAAAACTCCAATGTATGGACAAAGCACAAAATGCATAACATGCATGAAAGTACCGGGAGCTTCCGATAAACCCATAGGCATGACTAACCACTCGTACAAGCCAAATTTAGTTTTAAAAGCCGTTTTCCATTCATCGCCTTCTTGAATGCGGATTTGGTAATAGACACTTTTAAGATCATTTTTTGAGAAAATGGTGGCACCGCTAAGCTCATCTAGCATATCATGAAGGCGATGAATGGGGTGCCTATAACGAACGGTGATGACATTGATGGGTCTATAATCGGAGGACATGCGAAAACTACCGTCTTTCTTAGGCACAAGGATAACCAGAACGTCACAAGGGCTTAAGCTTTCACGTACATGGCCGTTGTCAATGAGTTGTTGTACTTGCCGTTGGATCTCCTTAGTTTCTTCGGGGTTGACGCGGTAGGGAGCCTTGTTAGGAAGAGGTGCTCCCGGGATGAGGTCGATCCTGTGTTCGATGCCACATATAGGAGGAAGACCCAGAGGTAGCTCATCGGGGAAGACATCCGCGAATTCCTGCAACAAGTTAGAGAACACTAGAGGAAGAGGATTAGAAGTGTTAGTTTTTTCCACCTCATCTAGGTATAGTAGGACATAGTGGATGACACTCGATGGGTTCTCACACACTTCCATCATCTCTCTTTTGGTGGCTAGGAGGACTAATTTTTTCTCTCTTGGCGAAGAGTCTCTCAATTTGGGCTTGTGGCGCTCACTTTCTTTGTGATGGTTCACTCTCTCACTAGTATCTCCATGATGTGTGGATGCTTGCTTGTTGGCCATCACTTGGCTTGGTGACATTGGTCGTAGCTTGTACTCCTTGCCCATCCACCCTAGTAAATAATAAAACCAATTCAAAAGCCCATATATTTACTTAATGAGAGGCGCTACCCACACCCAGCACACCGCCCCCCAAAAAAACCTTGGTGCTCTTCTTCCTCTTCATTCCCACCCACCTCACGTCAGCTAGCTCCACTCATACCCCCAAATTCCTCACCTCACTCCTACAAAAAAAACAGCTTCCCTTCTTCCTCACTACTACAGAAAAACCACAGCTCCCCTTCTTCTTCACTCGCACTACAACTAGGCTCGTCATTCGTTACTCTGCTAAAATATGTGAGTGCAACGCGACGCCCTCGAGGAAAATGGAGTCGGCTGACCCCAGCGCCAAGAAGATGAGGCTCCCGCCAGCGGCAATGCCTGTTGTAGATCCTGCACCCGGCAGCGCGGGGAGAAGCGGCGACCCCGCCCCCACCGGATCCCAGGAACCCGTGGAATCTCGGGTGGACCGCATCAGCGATCTCCCGCACGCCGTCCTTGGGGAGATAATCTTGCTTCTACCCACCAAGGATTGCTGCCGCACCCAAGTCCTCTCAATTCGGTGGCGCCCTCTATGGTGCACCATGACCCTTACTCTCGAATGTCGTCAGCTATCTCTCTTCAATGATTTTGAAATCCCCATAGACATCATCTCCTCCCACCAGGGCTCTGTTCAAAGCCTCTGCATCCTGTCATGCTACCTGAGCAAGCATACCATGCCCTGCATGATGGACTCCTGGCTGAAATCCCCTGAATTCACAGAACTACAACTGCTTGAGTTCTACTATTCCCCTGGAAGTCACCTACCAGATATCGAATGCCATGTACTTGTGCCCTTAGCACCGATGTCCATATCGCGGTTTTCCTCCTCTCTCCGCACCGCCACCTTTGCGCTGTGCTACCTACCAGACAATCTGGTACTAAACCTTCAACTCCCATTTCTCAAGAAACTTTCATTTGTGCGGGTTCGTATATCAGAGGCCTCATTACATAACATCATCCACTCCAGTTGCCCTGCCCTGGAGTGCTTGGTGCTTGTTTTCACAGTTAGAATCGGTTGTCTCCAAATAAAGTCGCCTAACCTTGTAAGAATTGGAATTTCTTTTGACGGAAGGCAGCACATCATCCAAGATGCCCCTTCACTTCAAAGGTTGATCCTTGATTCTAGTTATTCACCGTCGCAACTAACCGTCCTCTCTGCGCCTAAACTGGAGACCTTGGGTGTAATACATGATCTCTGTGCTCATTTCAATATGGTGTTTGGCTCCATAGTTCTTCAGGTACTTTATATTATCATCTACACTTGTAACCATAAGCTGCATTTTAAATTTCTGCACATAAGTTATATATCATCTTGTAGTACATATTTTGTACTAATATTATGTTCTATGCTCAATAAAGAGTTTCTCCATGGATGGCCTATCAATGGTGCTGGATTATGTCAAGATCTTATATATCCAAATGAATAGTTTTGATGTGAACAAGATTATTGGCTTGTTGCAATGCTTTCCATGTCTAGAGAAGTTGTATATAAAGGTGATAATTTCACGCACATTGGAAGCCCGCATATAGTGTACTAGAATTAACAGTTCAGTTGTTTCTCTTTCGACACTCTTTTTTTAGACCTTAACTGTTTTCAATCTTCATGTCGATTTAGGCAACAGGACGGGATAAGAAAGTTTTAACCAATCGGTGGATTCGTAAGCACCGGGATTTTCTCACTTCTCATGACATTCGATTGAAGACAATAACGCTAGAACGATATGTAGCCAACCGTGCAAACACTAGATTTGTCACATTCTTCCTGCTGAATGCAAGGTTACTATTGTCCACCAGGCTTAAGTTTATCAGCAGCATGGTTTTGATGGATGGGTATGTCGAAGAGCAAAAAAAGGAGTTTCAGGTGGGCAAAAGAGCTTCTGAACGTGTCGGGCTTCCATTTACAACATATTGTGGTCATAATCCAGTAAATTTTACGACCCAGGATGTTCATTCTATGGACCTGACCGATCCATTTGACTATGACTGCCGAAAACAATGCTGGAGTTAGATGTTGTTGCCCTTTTCAACCTGGGTTTTGTGTAAACCTGATGAAAAATTAACCCTCATGCTTTTGTACAGTTTGTAAGCTGGAGTTAGATGTTCTTGCCCTTTTCAACTCGGCTGTGACTGTCATATTTTCTTTGAAACAAGGCAAATGGCTTGCCATTCGTTTAATTTAGAGTGAAATATTGTAACAAATCCAAACCAAGGGAAATAACATCACTCTCGCCGGCTGCTTGAGCTCACTGTGGATTACAGAAGTCAAGTGATTAGCCCCCCACCAGCACCCACAAACTTATTTCGAACTAGCACATCAAATGGGCTGTAAATTTTGATAGGAAAGGTTGCATGACTGTCGGTGTCAAAACCGGCGGATCTCGGGTAGGGGGTCCCGAACTGTGTGTCTAGGCGGATGGTAACAGGAGACAAGGGACACGATGTTTTTACCCAGGTTCGGGCCCTCTCGATGGAGGTAAAACCCTACTCCTGCTTGATTGATATTGATGATATGGGTAGTACAAGAGTGGATCTACCACGAGATCAAGGAGGCTAAACCCTAGAAGCTAGCCTATGGTATGATTGTTGTTGTTGTCGTGTCCTACGGACTAAAACCCTCTGGTTTATATAGACACCGGAGAGGGCTAGGGTTACACAGAGTCGGTTACAATGGTAGGAGATCTACATATCCGTATTGCCAAGCTTGCCTTCCACGCCAAGGAAAGTCCCATCCGGACACGGGACAAAGTCGTCAATCTTGTATCTTCATAGTCTTGGAGTTCGGCCGATGATGATAGTTCGGCTATCCGGACACCCCCTAGTCCAGGACTCCCTCAGTAGCCCCTGAACCAGGCTTCAATGATGACGAGTGCGGCACGCATATTTTCTTCGACATTGCAAGGCGGGTTCCTCCTCCGAATAATTCATAGAAGATTGTGAACACCAGGATAGTGTCCGGCTCCGTAAAAATAAATTCCACATACCACCGTAGAGAGAATAATAGTATTCACACAAGTTCAATTTGCTGACGTATTTTGCGGCGTGAAGTCACACCACAACCAAGCCTTTACTCGAATCGTTTTTATTATACCACCTCAGCGCGTTTAGCGAAGCGGTTTCCTTGGCACGTCTTGTCGAAGCAGAGATCATGTCCCCCTTATTCCGGGATCCTCATCAATACGGACATGGGTAACCCAACCGCGCCTGTTGCCACGCCTCCTCCATCGAAGGCGAGTTCCAAACGGTCACGGGGACGGCTCTTGGTATTCTCCCTCTTTATAATGAGACCAAGGCCCGTTCCTTTTCTTCAATCCTCAATCGAATCCGCCCCTCACCCCGAGTTCCAACACTCAGGGCTCCAGATTCGGGCACCTCGGACCTTCGACAATGTCCGGTTCCGACCTACATGGCCGGTGGATGCCCTCCTCCATCACGGAAGAGGACGTGCTAAAGCTGAGAGAAGCCAGGTACTTAACCTACGAGATTTCACATAGGTTGCCTGCCCAAGGGCAAGTCATTCCTACTCCCGAGCCTGGCGAGAGTGTCGTGTTCGTGTCTCACCACCGTCGGGGTTTAGGCTTCCCGATGGATCCCTTCGTGAGGGGGCTCATGTTTTACTATGGGTTGGAATTCCATGACTTGGCTCCGGAGTCCATCCTCCATATCTCATCATTTATTATCGTCTGCGAAGCCTTCCTCCACACTACCCCTCACTTCGGTTTGTGGCTCAAAACCTTCAACATGGAGCCGAAGATGATTGAGGGGCGTCAGGCAGAGTGCGGAGGGGCGGTTATAAGCAAGAGGGCCGATGCTCCATGGCCCGAGGGCTCTTTTCTGGAGGAGCTCGGTTTGTGGCAACAGGGGTGGTTCTACATCACCGCTCCCAGGGGCAGCAGGCAGAGGCCGCCGCCCGCCTTTCGCTCGGGCCCTCCACAACGGCTGACGTCATGGGTCAACAAAGGGCTTGACTGGGGGCCGTCCAAGGACGTACCCCTATTGCAGGGCCGGATTCGAGACCTCCAAGAGAGGGAGATCAATCTGGTCGTAGTGGCTCAGGTTATGCTGATTCAGCGTCTTCTGCCCTGCAAACGTCGCCCCTCCGCTTGTGGGAATTCAATCCGGAGGGACTGCGAGCTCTCCAACACTTCATGGGTACGACACCCGTGGAGATGTACAAACTGTTCTTCGGATCACAAGGGATGTGTACGGACTTGACCGAGGACGCCGACCTAAGCTGCAATCGCCTGGATACTGAAGCAAGTAGTCCTGTGTCTGGACATACCGTCCATTTATTTATCATGAATTTGCCTTTTTAACCAGCTATCCCCTGAACAGGAGTGGATAGCGCAAGCAAAACTGATACGGTGTCCGGCCCCCCTCCCTGAGACCACGCCGGATCCGGTGTTAGTCAAGATGCTGGAGGTTGCGCCTTCAGATGAGGGCGAAGGGGAAAACAGAAAATGAGTACCTCTGCTAAGGAGGTTCTCAAAGAAGCAGGGATCGAGAACCCCTCCCTTCAGGGGGAGAAGAGGACCGCGTCTGAAGATCCGGAGGCCAAGGCCTCAAAGCGGGGGAAGAAATCTTCATCGGAGGGTCCTGCGCTAGGAGAAGCCCCGGCCGTATTATTTACCCAAGGGAATCAGCCCTCCAGCGAGCCGTAAGTAGAAAAAGGGGAGTTTTGTAGTAAGGGACATCCCTATATTTATTTCTGAGGATAACCGAAGTTTTTACCTTGTAGTTTGGATCTCAGCGCTTCTCAGCAAAGCTCATCTTCAGGGGATCTTCGTCCGGAGATGATGGAGAGCGAAACGCCTCCATCTGCCGCACCGTCAGGCGGGGCAGACGACCCTGAGGTGTCGTCACGGAGGGTCTCCCCGAGTCCGCGGGGCCGAAGAGTTCGGCACCAACTGGTGTACGGCCGGGGGAGCTGAAGGATCTGCTCGAGAGGGCGTCTATCTCAGAAGATCACCGTACTTTAATGAGTACGGTGATTGAAAGGATTTCATCCGCTGAGAGCGGGTTGCATGAGGCCGTCAAAAGTTTACCGGTGGGGTTTGAGGTACGTAAAAATGACATACCTTTTGACAGTTTTGCACATAGAGTGCGCCCTGTATAGATAGTAGCCCCTGAGACTCGGTATGTTGTCAGAAGCGACGGCGTGCCGAGGATCATAATCTCAGTGTTAAGATGTCGCTGTTCCTATTCAGGGGGCGGAGCGTTCGGTGGCCAGCCGGACTGATAGAGTTGCCGAACTGAAGCGGCAACTGGACATTGCGGATGCGGACATCGCGCTTGTCCATAAGCGACTTGACGAGTCACAAGGTGGGTGGTTTCTCCGCGGTCACCTGGTAAGGGAGCTGATGCTTACACCTTACAACACGTATGCTTGATGCAGATGGCGCCGCTGCTGTGGAGGGCCTTCGGGCAGAGCTTGCTCGAGCCAAGGAGCAAGCCAGAAAAAGTGATGCGGCTGCCTCGAAGGCAGCGGAGGAGCTAAAAGTCGAAAAGGCTGCTCACTGCCGAAGCAGGGAGGAGATGGCCGGAATGGCCGTGAAACTAAAAGATGCTACCGACCTCTATGAGGTTCTTGAAAGAGAACGCCAAGCGGAGCAAGAGGACCTGAAGAAGGCCACCGCCGAAGCCAAGGATGCCCGTTCTGCAATGAGGGCTATAAAGGAGGAGCTGCGTCAGGCCGGAGACATTGCGGCTGGAAAGCCCTTTCTGCTGCGCAGGAAGTTCACGGATCAGAAGTATGTCCAATTGGGCCAGCTGTGGGGTGCGGAGGATCCTTATCTGGATTTGGCGGCGAGTGCGGCGGACGCAGTCGTGCACTTCCGAAGCCAAAAGGATCACGAAATGGAAGAGATTTTTTGGTCTCAATTCCACAGTCCGGAGCGTCCACTTCCGTTGACCGATCGGTTGGCTGAGTGGGCTGAGCTGAATAGATTGTCCGGATTTGCCATGACGGATGTGGTGGCTCATCTGTGGCCGGATAGGCCCAAGCCGAAGAGTTATTTTGGCTTATTGCAGCAATTCCTTGGGGCGGTGCCGCATATCAAGGCGATGAAGTGGTCGGCATGCATAGAGGGTGCACGGATGGCTCTCGCCCGTGTTAAGACATACTGGGCGGAGATGGATGCCACCGATGTTGCATCCCGGCGTTCGGACAAAAGCCGGTTACCTGCCGAGCACTATTTTGGGGAAGTCCTGCAGGGCGCTCGTTTAATAGAGTCGCAGTGCTCGAAAAATGTTATGTTCAAATGATATGTATGATTTGTGAAACCATATTTATAATGTAATGACTTTTTATACTTGTGCGTTCAAGTATTGAAATATCTCCTGTGCGGCCGTTAATGTATATGTGTATATAACCTGAAAGATGGCAGTCTTCAGCTTCAGCCCCCACGCACATGGTGCGGGGGTGTTTGCAAAAGGGCGCATTTTCACACTTAATCCAACGTCTTGGTCCTGTGAAGGAGGCGGTAGCGTAGCAAACGAGGCAACCGGACTATAATGCTTTATCACTTTCACTTAGCCATAGGAGTTCAAAGGTGGAGCTACGATATAGCCCCTAGGGGCACCGCGCTCTTCAAATTCGGGGCGCGTGTGTGCCTGACCGGGAAATGGTCCTTCGTCAAAGCGGAGGAATTCTAAACATTCCGGTAGTCGATCAAGTGGTTGACCAGTCTCTCGCTATATCATGACAGTCAGTTTTCGGCTTTCTCTACTGAGGTGCTCGCCAGGCCGAACCGGGGCACAATCATAGTAGTTCTCCTGGTGCCGCGTTAGCCGATGATACGGAATGTAAGGCAGCAAAACACAGGAGCCGGGCAAACCCAACATTTGACCAAAGACATGATTCGGAGCTGATGCATATAAGGCCTAACTCGAGACGCCGAACACTCCTTGAGGTATTTGGTCTTTATGATAACGGGCAGAACAATGCCCTAAGCCCCTAGTGTCCAGGTACGCGCGAAATCTTCTAACGCGGCCGATGCCAAAATGTCAGCCTCCTCCTTGGTTATGATAAGAAACCGGGGGATGTATAGCAACGAGAGACAGTAAAAAAGGTTTACGCAGGGTCTTAATCTGAAAAGAATCCTTGTAACGGGTCCCTGCTGCACGTCTGCGCCTGTGTCTCCGTTGTGCAGTATCCTGGACGGGTGTAGCATGTTGTTCATCTGTAAAAGAGAAGAACTTAGTTTAAAAAAAGATCGTGCAAAAAATGCATATAAAAAAGAGTATGATTTTAAAAAATGAATAAAATTGAGCTTTATTGGCTCTCATTCCTCATTCGTGTAGCCCCTTGTAAAGGGGTATGTGGCTGGGAAGCCCCTTGTTTGTTTATGCCGGACTCGCCTAGCCGTGTCCGGGGTCTAAATGACCTGTTTTAGGGGCTTCAATCAGCCCGGCCGGATTAGTTTGTGGCTGTCAAGGCAGTCTCACGTTTTTCCGTGGTCGAGGAACACTCTAAGTTTCCCTTTAATGAGATGATGCCGCGTGGACCGGGCATTTTAAGTGTAAGAGACGCGTAATGCGGTATTGCGTTAAAGCGGGCGAAAGCTTTGCGTCCCAATAGTGCTTGATGGCTACTTTTAAATGGGGCGATATGGAAGGTTAGCTTTTCGCGACGGAAGTTGTCGGATGAACCGAACACAACTTCTAATAGTAAGGAGCCCGTGCAATTGGCGTAAGGGCCTGGCGTCACTCCTTTAAAGGAAGTGCTGCTATTGCGAATTTTGGTAGGGTCTATCCCCATTCTGCAGATTGTGTCCGGATATAGCAGGTTTAAATCGCTGCCGCCATCCATTAGGACTTGTGTAAATTGTAGTCCATCGATTATGGGCTTCAATATCAGAGCAGTTCTTCCTGCGTTTTGAGTACTTCTGGAGTAATCCTGATGGTCGAAAGTAATTGGTTTTGACATCCAATTTCGGGACTCCGCTGGGGTGGACCGTACGGTGCGTATTTTAGTAGGTGCCGCACTATTTTTCCTTGCTATCACTTGAAGTGAGTTCACTGTTTTGACTTCTTGTGGGAAAGTCTTCTGTTTTCTGGCGCTCTGCTTGTGGGGTTCGTCATCGTCTTCGCTTGGTGTGTCGAGCCCCTTGTGTTCGGCGTTAAGTCGACCGGACTGCTTGAAGACCCAACAATCCCTGTGGGTATGGTTTGTAGGTTTCCCGGGGGTACTGTGGATTTGGCATATCCTATCCAAGATTTTGTTTAGGTTGGATAGCTCGTCACTGTTGTCCTTAAGAGGCAGTGTTTTGTTATTCGGCCGAGAGCTTTTGAACCTGGCGTTGACCGCCGTGCTATTTGGGCTATTTTCCTTATTCCGGCGCTGATCTTTTCTGCGTCATGATTTCCCATTTCCATCCCTGACTTCGGATGTACTCGGGTCGCTGGTGCTGCATCTTGCCAGCCAGCTATCTTCCGCCACGCAAAAGCGGGTCATGAGGCTTGTTAGCACGGCCATTGTTCTTGGTTTTTCCTGGCCGAGGTGTCTGGCGAGCCATTCGTCTCGGACGTTATGTTTAAAGGCTGCTAAGGCTTCGGCATCCGGACAGTCGACTATTTGGTTCTTTTTGGTGAGGAACCTGTTCCAGAATTTGCGTGCTGACTCTCCGGGCTGTTGAGTTATGTGACTTAAATCATCTGCATCCGGAGGGCGGACATAAGTCCCCTGAAAATTTGCTCGAAACGCATCCTCGAGCTCTTCCCAACTTCCAATGGTATTTTCTGGGAGGCTTTTGAGCCAATGCCGAGCTGGCCCTTTGAGCTTGAGGGGTAGGTATTTTATGGCATGGAGATCGTCTCCTCTAGCCATATGTATGTGTAGGATATAATCCTCAATCCAGACTCCGGGGTCTGTTGTTCCGTCATATGCCTCTATGTTTACGGGTTTGAATCCTGCTGGAAATTCATGATCCAGTACCTCATCGGTGAAACATAGTGGGTGTGCGGCGCCCCTGTATTTGGGTGTGCCGTTATCTTCGAACACTCTGCATGTTGTGTTGCTTCCCGGGGCCTTCTTTTTTGGCCCATAGATGGACCTGACCGGGCCATCCTTTTTGTGAGGATCCTTATATGGATGGTGTGCCGGCTTGTGTGCGGCGTCGCTTGCCGCTCTTAGCCTGTCATCTGGTCATCTATCCGGCCAGGCGGCCTCTTTGTTTTTTGACTGTGGGGGCTCTACGGCCTCCTCGTCAAATTCGGGCAACAGCTTGCGCTTTGGGTAGCTCTTTGCTTGGCGACTATCACCGTATTTATCTGCGGTCTTGAGTACTTTGCTCCACCTCATTTTGAGTACGTCTTCCGCTATTTTGAGCTTCCGCTTCTGCTTCTTCAAACTTCTTGTAGTGGCGACGAGCCTTTTGCGAAGGTTCGTATTCTCCGGTGATGTGTCCGGCGTGAGGCCGTCTGGACTGTTGTTTTCGCGGGGGATGGGTTGCTCGTCCAATTCATCCTGTTCGGATGGTTGCTTGGTGGCATGTTCGTCGTCCACTGGCTCGCCCTGCTCTATGGCTGGGTCAGTATGTGTGCTGTTGTTATCGAGGCGGGACTTTGGGCGGCGCTTGCGTCGCCGTTTTGGTTGTTTTTCGGGGGAATTATCCTTCGCCGCGTCCCGTTGTTCCTCGTTATCGCTTCCTTTTGGTGTATCCACCATGTATACGTCGTGAGTTGAGGTGGCTTTCCAGTGCCCGGTAGGCGCTGGTTCTTGGTCGTCTCCGACATCGTCGTCCATGCCGTCGATATCTTCGGAGTCGAAGTCTAGCATGTCGGTTAGATCGTCGACAGTGGCTACTAAGTCGGTGGTGGGTGGGCTTTGAATTTCTTCGTCGTCCGCATCCCAACCGTCCTGACCGCAGTCCGGCCAGGGCTCTTCTGATAACGAGAGATATTTTAGCGAATTCAGGATGTCGCCGAAAGGTGAGTGTTGAAAGATGTCCGCAGCGGTGAACTCCATGATCGGCGCCCAATTGGATTCGATTGGAGGGGGCGCGGGAGGTTCGGAGTCCGGCGAGGAGTCCGGCACCTCGGAGTCACGAGCTTCACAAGGGACAAGGTCAGTGTCGGTGTCAAAACCGGCGGATCTCGAGTAGGGGGTCCCGAACTGTGCGTCTAGGCGGATGGTAACAGGAGACGAGGGACACGATGTTTTTACCCAGGTTCGGGCCCTCTCGATGGAGGTAAAACCCTACGTCCTGCTTGATTAATATTGATGATATGGGTAGTACAAGAGTAGATCTACCACGAGATCAAGGAGGCTAAACCCTAGAAGCTAGCCTACGGTATGATTGTTGTCATGTATGCTGTCCTACGGACTAAAGCCCTCCGGTTTATATAGACACCGGAGAGGGCTAGGGTTACACAGAGTCGGTTACAATGGTAGGAGATCTACATATCCGTATCGCCAAGCTTGCCTTCCACGCCAAGGAAAGTACCATCCGGACACGAGCCGGAGTCTTCAATCTTGTATCTTCGTAGTCTTGGAGTCCGGCGGACCATGATAGTCCGGCTGTCCGGACACCCCCTAGTCCAGGACTCCCTCAGTAGCCCCTGAATCAGTCTTCAATGACGATAAGTCCGGCGTGCATAATGTTCGGCATTGCAAGGCGGGTTCCTCCCTTGAATAATCCAGAGAAGATCATGAACACCAGGATAGTGTCCGGCTCTGCAAAATAAATTCCACATTCCACCGTAGAGAGAATAAAATGTACACTTAGTTCAATCTGCTGACGTATTATGCGGCGTAACATCACACCGTCACCAAGCCTTTGTTTGAATTACTATACCACCTCAGCATGTTTAGCGAAGCGGTTTCCTTGGCACGTCTTGTCGAAGCAGAGATCGTGTTCCCCTTATTCCGGGATTCTCATCAATACATGCGTGGGTAACCCAACCGCTCCCGTTTCCACGCCTCCTCTATCGAAGGGGAATCCCAAACGGTCACGGAGACGGCCCTCGGTATTTTTTCCCCTTTATAAGAGGACCAAGGCTCGCCATTGTTCTTCAATCTCGCATCGAATCTCTTCCCCGCTCCCAGTTCCAACACCCAGAGCCTCAGATTCGAGCGCTTCGGATCCTTAACCATGTCCAGCTCCGACCTCCAGGGCCGGTGGATGCCCTCCTCCATCACGGAGGAGGACATATTGAAGTTGCGTGAGGCCAAGTACCTGGCCTACGAGGTTTCGCGCAGGTTGCCTGCCCAAGGGCAGGCCGTGCCAGCCCCCGAGCCCGGTGAATACGTCGTTTTCGTATCCCACCTCCGTCGGGGTTTAGGCTTCCCGACGGATCCCTTCGTGAGGGGGCTCCTGTTCTACTACGGGCTGGACTTTCACGACTTGGCTCTGGAGTCCATCCTCCATATCTCCGCATTCATTATCGTCTGCGAAGCCTTCCTCCGCGTCATTCCCCACTTCGGCCTATGGCTGAAGACCTTCAAGGTGGAGCCGAAGATGATCGGGGGGCGTCAAGTGGAGTGCGGCGGGGCGACCATAAGCAAAAAGGTCGACGCCCCGTGGCCCGAGGGTTTCTTCCAAGAGGAACTTGGACCGTGGCAGCAGGAGTGGTTCTATATCACCGCTCCAAGGGGCAGCAGGCAAAAGCCGCCGCCCTTATTCCGCCCGGGACCTCCACGCCAATTGATGTCGTGGGTCAACCAAGGGCTCAATTGGGGGCCGTCCGAAGACGTGCCTTCACTGCAGGGCCGGATTCGAGATCTCCAAGCGAGGGAGATCGACCTGATCAAGGTGATGCAGGTTATGCTAATCAGGCATCTTCTACCCTACAAACGCCGTCCTCTCCGTCTATGGGAATTCAACCCGGAGGGACCTCGGATTCTCCAACACTTCGTGGTGCGACACCCGTGGAGATGTACAAGTTGTTCTTCGGACCGCAGGTGGCGTGTCCGGATTTAGCCGAGGATGCAGGCCTAAGCCGCGATCGCCCGGATACTCAGGTAAGTAGCTCAGAGTCCGGACATTCTATTTATGTGCCTTTCTAGAGTTCGCCTTCTGACCCTTTGTTCTTTACAGGAATGGGTGGCGCGATCAAGGCTGATAAGGTGTCCGGCCCCCCTCCCAGAGACCGCACTGGAGCCCGTGCTGGTCAGAATGTTGGAGGTTGCGCCCACAGAAGGGGGTGACGGGGAAAACAGAGGAGCTAATATTTCGCCCAAAGGGGCGACTGAAGAGGGAGGAAGCAAGAACCCCTCCCTTCAGGGGGAGAAGAGGACCGCCTCCGAAGATCCGGAGGCCAAAGCCCCTAAGCTTTGGGAAGAGATCTTCCCCGGGGGGTCCGGCGCCCGGAAAGAATCCGGACACACAATCATCATCAAAGGATCGGCCCTCCAGCGAGCCGTGAGTATGAAAGAGGGAGTTAATTAGTAAGGAAATACCTTCATTTGTGCTTCTGTAGATAACCGAAATATTTATATTGCAGTTCGGATCTGTAGCCTTCTCAGATGAGTTCATCTTCGGGGGACCTTCTTCCGGAGATGATGGAGAGCGATACGCCTCCGTCCACAGCGCCGCCAGATGAGGCAGGCGAACCCGAAGTGTCATCACGGAGGGTATCCCTGAGTCCGGAGGGGCCAGAGAGTTCGGCACCTACTAGTGTCCGGCCGGGAGAACTGAAGAATCTGCTTGAGAGGGCGTCCATTTCAGAAGATCACCGTGCGTTAATGCGTATGGTGATTGGAAGGATTTCGTACGCTAAGAGCGAATTGCATAATGCCGCCATGAGTTTGCTAGCGGGATTTGAGGTATGCGAGAATGACGCACCCCTTTGTCTTTTAGCAATTTTGCATATAAAAAATGCGCCCTGTATAGATAGTAGCCCCTGAGACTCGGTAGGTTGTCGGAAACGACAACGTACCGAGGATCGAAATCTAAAGGAATGAATTCCGTCGTTCCTATGCAGGTGGCGGATAGTCTGGGGGCTAGCCGGAGTAGTGAGTTTGCCGAGTTAAATAGGCAATTTGACCTGGCAGATGCGGACATCGCACTTGTCAACAGGCGACTTGATGAGTCGCAAGGTAAAAGAATTCTCCGCAGTCGCTTTATTAAGGGGGTCGAAGCCCTCCTTTGATAAATTATATGCTTTTTGTACAGACGTTGCTGCTGCTGTGGAGGGCCTTCGGGCCAAACTTGCTCGAGCTAAGGAGCAAGCCCGAAGGAGTGAAGCGGCTGCCTCGAGGGCGGCCGAGGAGTTGAAAGCCGAAAAGGCTGCGCACTGCCTAAGCAGGGCCGAGGTGGCCGAATTTGCCATGAAAGTAAAGGATGCTGCCGACCGCAATGAGGCTCTTGAAAAGGAGCGCTTATCGGAGCGGGAAGACCTGAAGAAGGCCACCGCCGAAGCCAAGGATGCCCGCTCTGCAATGCAGGCTATGAAGGAGGAACTGTGCCAGGCCGGAGAGATCGTGGCTGGCAAGCCTTTTCTGCTGCGTCGCCGGTTTATGGATGGAAAGTATGCTCAATTTGAGTGGCTGTGGAGTCCGGAGGATCCGTATATGGACTTAGCTGCAAGTGCGGCCGATGCCATTAAGCACTTCCGGAGCCAGAAGGATCACGAGACGAAAGAGCTATATTGGTCTCAATTCCACAGTCCGGATCGCCCACTTCCATTGACAGACCGGTTGGCCGAATGGGCCGAGCTAAATAGATTGTCCGGACTTGCCATGACTGACATCGTGGCCCATGTCTGGCCAGAGAGGTCCAAGGTGACGAGCTACTTTGGCTTACTACAGCAATTCCTTGGAGCAGTGCCGCATATAAAGGAGATGAAGCGGTCGGCCTGCATAGAGGGCGCGCGGATGGCTCTTGCCCGTGTAAAGGCGCATTGTCCAGAGATGGACGCCACCGCTGTTGCTGCCCAGGGTTCGGATGAAGACCGGCTCCCTGCCGAGCACTATTTCGGGGAAGTTATGCGTGGCGCTCGTGTAATAGAGTCGCAGTGCTCGAAGAATGTAACGTTCAAATGAACGCATTAGCTTGTAAATCGATGATTATGTTATAACCGCTTTTTATACTTGTGCGTCCAAGTAGTAGAACTTCTCCTTTTCGGCCGTTTACGTATACTTGTGTATAACCTGAAAGATGGCAGTCTTCAGCTTCAGCCCCCACGCACAAGGTGCGGGGGTGTTCGCAAAAAAGCACGTTTTCACACTTAATCCGACATCTCGGTCCTGTTATAAGGAGGTGGTAGCGTAGCAAACGAGGCAATCCGGACTATAATGCTTTATCACTTTCACTTAGCCAGTGGAGCTCGAGGGTGGGGCTACGATATAGCCCCTGGTGGCATCGCCCTTCTCCGGAGTCAGAGCGCGTGTGCCTGACCAGGAAACGGCCCTTCGTCAAAGCGGGGAATTCTAAACATTCCGATAGTCGATCGAGGGCTGACCAGTCTCTCGCTGTATCATGACAATCAGTTTTCGGCTTTCTCTACTGAGGTGCTCGCCCAGCCAAACTGGGGCACAATCGCAGTAGTTCTCCTAGTGCCGCGTTAGCCGATGATACGGAACGTAAGGCAGCAAAACACAGGAGTCGGGCAAACCCAACATTTGACCAAAGACATGATTCGGAGCTGATGCATATAATGCCTAACTCGAGACGCCGAACACTCCCTAAGGTGTTCGGTCTTTATAATAATGGGCAGAACGATGCCCTAAGCCCCTAGTGTCCAGGTACGGGCATGGTCTTCTGACGCGGCCGATGCCAAAGCGTCAGGCTCCGCTTTGGTTATAGGAAGAAACCAAGGGAGAATAACAACAAGAGACAGTAAAAAAGGTCTACGCAGGGTCTTAATCTGAAAAGAATCCTCACAACGGGTCCCTACTGCACGTCTGCGCCTGTGTCTCCGTTGCGCCGTTATCCTGGACGGGTATGCACGTTGTTCATCTGTAAAAAAGAGAGGAACGTTTAGTTTTAAAAATAATTCGTGCGAAAAATATTAGAAATATAAATAATTAAAGCGGGGTTTGTATGATCCCGCGGTTATTTGTGCGCGCAGCCCCCTGTGAAGGGGTATGCGGCTAGGGAGCCCCTAGCCGACTGACGCCGGATTCATCTATCCAAGTCCGGGGTCTTTAAGTGACCCTCGCACTAAAATTACACCACGCGGTCCGGGCATCTTGAGTGTAAGAGATGCGTAATGCGGTATGGCGTTGAAGCGACAAAAGCCTTGCGTCCCAAGAGTGCTTGATATTCACTTTCAAATGGGACGATATGAAAAATTAATTTTTCGCTTGGAGAATTGTTCGGCGATCCGAACACGACTTCTAGTAATATGGAGCCTGTGCACTTGGCGTAATGGCCTAGCGTCACTCCTTTGAAGGAAGTGCGGTTGTGTTGAATTTTGGTAGGGTGTATCCCCGTCCTACGAATTGTATTTGAATATAGCAGGTTTAAGTCACTGCCTCCGTCCATTAGGACGTTAGTAAATTGCAATCCGTCTATTATGGGATTCAATATCAGGGGAGTCTGTCCCGTATTTCGAACGCTTCTGGAATAGTCCAGGTGGTCGAAAGTGATTGGTTTTGATATCCAATCTCTACGGTCTGCTGGGTTGGACCGTGCGAAGCTCTTTTTAGGAAGTGCCGCACTATTTTTCCGTATTATCACATGAAGTGAGTTTACTGCTTTGACCCCTTGTGGGAAAGTCTTTTGTTTTCCGGTGCTCTGCTGGTGGGGTTTATCTTCTTCGCTTGACGCGTCGAGCCCCTTGTGTTCGGCATTTAGTCGGCCGGACTGTTTAAAACCCCAACAATCCCTGTGGGTGTGATTTGCAGGCCTTCCGGGGGTACTATGGATTTGACATATCCGACCCAAAATTTTGTTTAAGTTGGACGATTCGTCACTGTCATCCTTAAGAGGCTGTGTTTTATTATTGGGCCGCGAGCTTTTGAATCCGGCGTTGACTGCCGCGCTCTTTGGGCTTTTCTCTTTATTCCGGCGCTGCTCTTTTCTGCGCCATGATTTTCCATTTCCATCTCTTATCTCTGATGTACTTGGGTCGCTGGTGCTGCATCGTGCTAACCAGCTATCCTCGCCCGCACAGAAGCGGGTCATGAGGCTTGTTAGTGCGGACATTGTCCTCGGTTTCTCTTGACCGAGGTGCCTGGCGAGCCATTCGTCTCGGACATTGTGCTTGAAAGCTGCTAAGGCTTCGGCGTCCGGATAGTCAACTATTTGGTTCTTTTTGGTAAGGAACCTGTTCCAGAATTTCCGCGCTGACTCTCCGGGCTGTTGAGTTATATGAATTAGATCATCTGCATCCGGAGGGCGGACATAAGTCCCTTGAAAATTTGCTCTAAACGCGTCCTCGAGCTCTTCCCAACTTCCAACAGTATTTTCTGGGAGGCTTTTAAGCCAATGACGGGCTGGCCCTTTGAGCTTGAGGGGTAGGTATTTTATGGCATGGAGATCATCTCCTCTGGCCATATTTATATGTAGTATATAATCTTCTACCCAGACTCCAGGGTCTGTTGTTCCATCGTAAGCCTCTATGTTCATGGGTTTAAATCCTACTGGGAATTCATGGTCCAGCACCTCGTCGGTGAAACATAGTGGGTGTGCGGCGCCCCTGTATTTGTGTGTGCCGCTATCATCGGACACTTGACGTGTTGCCTTGCTTCCTGGGGCCTTCTCCTTTGGCCCGTAGATGGATCTGGCTGGGCCATCTATCCTTCCAAGTTCATTGGTTGGTTTATGTGTGGCGCCGCTGTCAGAATTTGGCCTATCATCTGGCCGTCTATCTAGCCAGGCAGCCCCTTTATTTTTGGACGGTGGGGGCTCTATGGCCTCCTCGTCGAATTCTGGTAGCAGCTTGCGCTTCGGGTAGCTCTTTGATTGGTGGCCATTACCGTACTTGTCTGCGGTTTTGAGCACTTTGCTCCATCTCATCCTGAGTGTGTCTTCCGCTATTTTGAGCCTCCGTTTTTCCTTCTTCAGGCTTTTTGCAGTACTGACGAGTCTTTTCCGAAGGTTCTTGCTCTCCGGCGGTGTGTCCGGCGTGAGGTCATCCGGACTGTTATTTTCATCTGGCCTGAACTGATTATCTGACTCGTCATGGTCGGACGGTTGCTTATCTACGTGTTCGTCGTCCGTTTGTGAGCCCTGCCATATTGCGGGCTCTTTGGGAGCGTTGTTGTCGAGGCGGGACTTAGGACGGCGCCTACGCCGTCGTTTTGGTCGTTTATTGGCGTGGTCATCTTCTGCCACGGCCCGTTGATCCTCGTTATCGCTCTTCTTTGGGGTGTCTACCATATATATGTCATGTGACGAGGTAGTCCTCCCGCGCCTTATAGGCTCTGTTTCTTGTTCGTCTCCAGCATTGTCGTCTATTCCGTCAATGTCTTCGGAGTCAAGGTCTAGCATGTCGGTTAAATCGTCGACAGTGGCTACAAAGTGGGTGGTGGGTGGGCTCTGAACTTCTTCGTCGTCCGTTCCCCAACCGTCCTGGCCATAGTCCGGCCAAGACTCTCCTGATAACGAGAGATGCTTTAGTGAATTCAAGATATCACCGAAAGGCGAGCATTGGAAGGTGTCCGCGGCAGTGAATTCCATAACCGGCGCCCAATCCGGATCGATTGGCAGGGGCGCGGGAGGTTCGGAGTCCGGCAAGGAGTCCGGGGCCTCGGATTCACGAGTTTCGCGGGGGACAAGATTAGTGTTCGGCTCCATCGCCGTGGATGTTGAAGCCCCCAGGGCGGCGCCTATCCACCGACCCTCGATATGGGCGATCGGCTCCGGGCTAATGGCCGAAGCGGATCTGTGTGCGGCCACCAAGGCACTGTTCGGCGGTAGAGTTAGATCATGCCCATCGTCACAGTGCGGCGCGCTCGACTGTGGCTCGAGTCCGTCGAGGATCAAGTCTCCGCGGACATCGGCCGTGAAGTTTAAGCTTCCAAATCTAACCTGACGGCCAGGGGCGTAGCTTTCGATCTGCTCCAGATGGCCAAGTGAATTGGCCCGCAGTGCGAAGCCGCCGAATACGAAGATCTGTCCGGGGAGAAAAGTCTCGCCCTGGACGGCGTCGTTGGTTGAAGATGCCATCAAGCCTATCGGTGATGACACAGAGGAACTCTCAATGAAAGCACCAATGTCGGTGTCAAAACCGGCGGATCTCGGGTAGGGGGTCCCGAACTGTGCGTCTAGGCGGATGGTAACAGGAGACGAGGGACACGATGTTTTTACCCAGGTTCGGGCCCTCTCGATGGAGGTAAAACCCTATGTCCTGCTTGATTAATATTGATGATATGGGTAGTACAAGAGTAGATCTACCACGAGATTAAGGAGGCTAAACCCTAGAAGCTAGCCTATGGTATGATTGTTGTCATGTATGTTGTCCTACGGACTAAAGCCCTCCAGTTTATATAGACACCAGAGAGGGCTAGGGTTACACAGAGTCGGTTAGAATGGTAGGAGATCTACATATCCGTATCGCCAAGCTTGCCTTCCACGCCAAGGAAAGTACCATCCGGACACGAGCCGGAGTCTTCAATCTTGTATCTTCGTAGTCTTGGAGTCCGGCGGACCATGATAGTCCGGCTGTCCGGACACCCGCTAGTCCAGGACTCCCTCGGTCAGTATTCGGCTCCATCGCCGTAGAGGTTGCAGCCCCCGAGGCGGTGTCAAGCCACCCATCCTCGATCTGCGCAGTTGGCTCTGAATTAGGGATCGGAGCGGACTCGTGTGCGGCCTCCAGGACACTATCCGGCAGCAGAGCTAAATCATGCCCATCGTGACAGTGCGGCACACTCGGCTGTGGCTCGAATCCATCGAAGATCAAGTCTCCGCGGATGTCAGCCGTGAAGTTTAGACTTCCAAATCTGACCTGACGGCCAGGGGCGTAGCTTTCGATCTGCTCCAGATGGCCAAGCGAATTGGCCCGCAGTGCAAAGCCGCCGAATACGAAGATCTGTCTGGGGAGAAAAATCTCACCCTGGACTGCGTCGTTGGTGATGATCGAAGGAGCCATCGGGCCTATATGCGACGGCACAGAGGAACTCTCAATGAAAGCACCAATGTCGGTGTCAAAACCGGCGGATCTCGGGTAGGGGGTCCCGAACTGTGCGTCTAGGTGGATGGTAACAGGAGACAAGGGACACGATATTTTTACCCAGGTTCGGGCCCTCTCGATGGAGGTAAAACCCTACTCCTGCTTGATTGATATTGATGATATGGGTAGTACAAGAGTGGATCTACCACGAGATCAAGGAGGCTAAACCCTAGAAGCTAGCCTATGGTATGATTGTTGTTGTTGTCGTGTCCTACGGACTAAAACCCTCCGGTTTATATAGACACCGGAGAGGGCTAGGGTTACACAGAGTCGGTTACAATGGTAGGAGATCTAGATATCCGTATTGCCAAGCTTGCCTTCCACGCCAAGGAAAGTCCCATCCGGACACGGGACGAAGTCGTCAATCTTGTATCTTCATAGTCTTGGAGTCCAGGTGATGATGATAGTTCGGCTATCTGGACACCCCCTAGTCCAGGACTCCCTCAATGACCGTGACAGATTTGGATTCTGACATTTGGGACCCACAAGGAAATAGCCTATCCAAGGTGGTGTCGACTTACTAGCCAGTTAACAAATGATTCTGCCTACCAGCCATTGGATTGACATCCAACATATGTCGTGTATCTTCTATCTCTTGTCTTCTTCCTCCAGCCGCCCAAACCAAACCACCCCGTCGGCTCGGCCTGCTCCCGCCTCCCATGGCTGGCAGTGCCTCCGCCGCCCTACCCTACCCTCCGACATTGGCCAGTCCCTCCTTCTATTCGCCCACACGTCCTGTAATTCTCCGGCGACGTCAGCCCCAACACGCACGCGCACCCAAACTAGTCAACCCTCGTACTCCCCTCCGCCTGCAACTAGACTGACGCATCTTCCACGGCTCCTGTTTGTTCCGTCCAAGGCCTCACCGTCGTCCTCCGCCTTGGTTCGCTCGCCGTGCACAGTGCGCCACCCTCTTGCATTGTCAACATCGTCAACAATCGAGAGGAACAAGGAGATGATTGTACGTGGAGAGGATGACATTAGGGACCCACCAGCGTCATGGCATTACGCAAGCAAGTGCCTCGTTATTACAAGCCCAAAAAATGGTTCCTCCTAATGGTTGGACCTCTGGGGCTCACGCCATTGTCAACGTAGTCAATAAACGAGAGAATTACACTATGAGCGGTTGACACCAGGGACCCAGCAGGTCACACAGTTGTTATTTTTTTGAGGAACAAGCAGTTGTTATTTGTACTAGTTTTAGCGATGGATCAGGGTAACAACGGGGCTGTGCGGGGGATGTGGCCCGTCTAGCCATGGTTTTATTTATGTTTACCACATCATGAGCCTAGTTGTGTTTTTTTTGCTGAAAATGGCTAGCCCAGTTCTATTTTTTAAAAGAAATACCCAAACGAGGCCTACTTGCTTTATCAGCCCTGCTAGGCTGCAAATCTTTCAAGACAAGGAGAGTTTCATTCGGTTTGCCCAGAAATGGGCTATACATTTTTAAAACACATCAAACCGGAAATTAGTTTCAATTTTTTCATTAAAAGATTTTAAATTCCATTGATTTTTATGCATGGACAATTATTTGGATTTTACATTTATATAAATTATTTTTTCAAAATAGTTTGAATGTGACTCGATATTTCGGGATTAAAAACAGTTGACCGCACTGAAATATGCAAAATTTCGTATAATTTTTAACCGTGGCCACAATATGGGGTGTAATGCTAACAAAAAGAAGATATGCTCCAAAAAATTCTTAAGAATTAGCAAATGGGTTGTAAATTATTAGAAATAATGGCAGATGGGTTGTATGCTGTTTTCCACAGATTTGAGGCTGACTTATGCGCCTACTACAGGTGGACGCGTATGCTTTCCTAAAAAGAAGGTTGATGCACACGCAACAGCGTGTCAACTTAGTCAACGCACGAGAGAAGTGACTGTTGGATGTCTATCCAATGGCTGTCGTGTTCTTCAATATCTGCTCTTCCTGCTCCAGCCGCTCAAACAAGCGCCAGCGGGACTGCTTGCTCCCTGCTCCCGCGGTCGGCTATGCTGCCGTGCAGGCCTCACCGCCCCACCGTACTCCCATCGCTGGCCTAGCCATCCCCCTACTCACCCACACCTGCTGTTATTCTCCGGCGACGACAGACGAACCAGTAAACCCTCGTATTCCCCTCCGCGTGGGAAACAACTGCGGAGTCTTCCCTGGCTCTGTGTCATTCCCTTCCTAGGTCTCGCCGTCATCCACCGCCCTGGTGCTCTCGGCACGGCGTGGTCAACGTGGTCAACGAACAACATCCATTGGAAGTGGACTGTACGCGGAGAGGCTGACAACTAGGTCCATGGCCGCACGCAAGGAAATGCCTCCTTATCACGCGCAAAATAATGATTCCTCCACCTGACAACTAGGACCCACCGGAAGGGCCTCTGTATTTTGTCAAAAAAACATTCCCCCCACTGACAGGCCAGACCCACCAGCTATATCTTCGCACGCAAGGAAGTGCCTCCTTATTACGCACAAAAAGTGAATACCCCCTGCTAGCTGGGACCCACCATAGTGGGAGTCTGACTTGTGGGCGTACTAAGTTGAAGGGGATGGAGGTGAGGGAGTCCTGGACTAGGGGGTGTTCGGACAGCCGGACTATCAATATCCGCCAGACTCCAAGACTACGAAGATACAAGATTGAAGACTCCGGCTCGTGTCCGGAAGGTACTTTACTTGGCGTGGAAGGCAAGCTTGGCGATACGGATACGTAGATCTCCTACTATTGTAACCGACTCTGTGTAACCCTAGCCCTCTCCGGTATAACCGGAGGGCTTTAGTCCGTAGGACAACATACACAACATACAATCATACCATAGGCTAGCTTCTAGGGTTTAGCCTCCTTGATCTCGTGGTAGATCTACTCTTGTACTACCCATATCATCAATATCAATCAAGCAGGAGTAGGGTTTTACCTCCATCGAGAGGGCCCGAACCTGGGTAAAAAACATCGTGTCCCTTGTCTCCTGTTACCATCCGCCTAGACGCACAGTTCGGGACCCCCTACCCGAGATCCGCCGGTTTTGACACCGACATTGGTGCTTTCATTGAGAGTTCCTCTGTGTCGTCACCGATAGGCTTGATGGCATCTTCAACCTGCAACGCTGTCCAGGGTGAGACTTTTCTCCCCGGACAGATCTTCGTATTCGGCGGCTTCGCCCTGCGGGCCAATTCACTTGGCCATCTGGAGCAGATCGAAAGCTACGCCCCTGGCCGTCAGGTCAGATTTGGAAGCTTAAACTTCACGGCCGATGTCCGAGGAGACTTGATCCTCAATGGACTCGAGCCACAGCCAAGCGCGCCGCACTGTGACGATGGGCATGATCTAGCTCTGCCGCCGAACAGTGCCTTGGTGGCCGCACACGGATCCGCTCCGGCCATTAGCCCGGAGCCGGTCGCCCAGATCGAGGGCCGGTGGATAGATGCCGCCCTGGGGGCTTCAACATCCACGGCGATGGAGCCGAACACCAATCTTGTCCCCTGCGAAACTCGTGATTCCGAGGCGCCGGACTCCTCGCCGGACTTCGAACCTCCCGCGCCCCTACCAATCGATCCGGATTGGGCGCCGGTTATGGAATTCACCGCCGCGCACATCTTCCAATGCTCGCCTTTCGGCGATATCTTAAATTCACTAAAGCATCTCTCGTTATCAGGAGAGTCCTGGCCGGATTATGGCCAGGATGGTTGGGATGCGGACGACGAAGAAATTCAGAGCCCACCCACCACCCACTTTGTAGCCACTGTCGACGATCTAACCGACATGCTAGACTACGACTCCGACGACATCGACGCTATGGGCGACGATGCCGGAGACGAACCAGCGCCCACGGGGCACTGGAAGGCCACCTCGTCATATGACGTATACATGGTGGATACCCCAAAAGATGGGGACGGCGAAGGAACAGCGGAGGCAGATTCCTTAAAGAAACAGCCCAAGCGCCGGCGTCAGCGGCGCCGCTCTAAATCTCGCCACAGCAAAAACGGAGATTCCGGCACAGGAGATAATAATACTCCAGAGAGTGCCAAAGACAATCCCCTCCCGCAAGACTTAGCGCAGGAGGATGCAGAAGCAAGCCCTCATGAGGGGGCGGCAGGCGAAGAGGTTGAGGATCACAATTATACGCCTCCCTCCGAAGACGAAGCAAGCCTCAACAATGACGAATTCGTCGTACCCGAGGATCCCGTCGAACAAGAGCGCTTCAAGCGCAGGCTTATCGCCACAGCAAACAGCCTAAAGAAAAAGCAGCTGCAGCTTCAAGCTGATCAGGACCTGCTGGCCGATCGATGGACCGAGGTCCTCGCGGCCGAAGAGTATAAACTCGAACGTTCCTCTAAAAGTTACCCAAAACGCAAGCTGCTCCCCTGATTAGAGGAGGAAGCATACATACATCCATCACCAGCGCACGATATGGCTGACCGTCCACCCCGTGGTGACAGAGAGGCATCCAGGCCCCCAGCCAAGACCATACCCTGGCATCGCTCCAAAAGTACGAAGCCAAGAGGGAACGCGCCGGACTTGCGAGACATATTGGAGGACAAAGCAAGGCAATCCAGATCCATCTATGGATCACGTGGGCGCCCTACGACCCACGACGAATACCGTTGTGCCGGATACAATAACCCCGGCCGGGCCGAACACAGCAGACAGCGCTCTCTCGAGCTGCGTCGCGATATTGCTCAATACAGGGGCGCCGCACACCCGTTATGCTTCACTGATGAAGTAATGGATCATCAGATCCCCGAAGGGTTTAAACCCGTCAACATTGAATCTTACGATGGCACAACAGACCCCGCGGTTTGGATCGAAGACTATCTTCTCCACATCCATATGGCCCGCGGCGACGATCTCCATGCCATAAAGTACCTCCCACTCAAGCTTAGAGGACCAGCTCGGCATTGGCTTAATAGCTTGCCCGCAGAGTCAATTGGGTGTTGGAAGGACCTGGAGGCCGCATTCCTTGATAACATCCAAGGCACATATGTGCGACCACCAGACGCCGATGACCTAAGCCACATCATTCAGCAGCCAGACGAATCGGCCAGACAATTCTGGACATGGTTCTTGACGAAGAAAAATCAAATCGTTGATTGTCCGGACGCAGAGGCCCTTGCAGCCTTCAAACATAACATCCGGGACGAATGGCTAGCCCGGCACCTGGGGCAGGAAAAGCCGAAATCCATGGCAGCCCTCACATCGTTAATGACCCGCTTTTGTGCGGGAGAGGACAGCTGGCTAGCCCGCAGCAACAATCTCCGTAAAAATTCTGGCAGTCAGGATACTAAGGACAACAACGGCAGGTCACGTCGAAACAAAAACAAGCGCCGAATTAACGGCGACGATAAGGAGGATACGGCGGTCAATGCCGGATTCCGAGGCTCTAATCCTGGTCAACGGAAGAAGCCATTTAAAAGAACCATTCCGGGTCCGTCCAATCTGGACCGAATACTCGACCGCTCATGCCAGATACATGGCACCCCTGAAAAGCCAGCTAACCACACCAATAGAGATTGCTGGGTGTTCAAGCAGGCCGGCAAGTTAATTGCCGAAAACAATGACAAGGGGTTAAATAGCGACGACGAGGAAGAGACCCGGCCGCCGAACAAAAGAGGACAGAAGGGTTTTCCCCCACAAGTACGGACGGTGAATATGATATACACGACCCACATACCCAAGAGGAAGAGGAAACGCGCATTAAGGGACGTCTATGCGATGGAGCCAGTCGCCCCAAAGTTCAACCCATGGTCCTCTTGTCCGATCACTTTCGATCGAAGAGACCATCCGACCAGCATACGCCATGGCGGATTCGCCGCATTGGTCTTAGACCCAATCGTCGATGGGTTCCACCTCATGAGATTCCTGATGGACGGCGGCAGCAGCCTGAACCTGCTTTATCAGGATACAGTGCGCAAAATAGGCATAGACCCATCAAGGATTAAACCTACAAAGACAACCTTTAAAGGTGTCATACCAGGAGTGGAAGCCAACTGTACAGGCTCAGTCACACTGGAAGTGGACTTCGGATCCCCGGATAATTTCCGGAGCGAAGAGTTAGTCTTCGACATAGTCCCGTTTCGCAGCGGCTATCACGCCCTGCTCGGACGAACCGCGTTTTCCAAATTCAACGCGGTGCCGCACTATGCATACCTAAAGCTCAAGATGCCAGGCCCTCGGGGAGTCATCACGGTCAATGGGAATACAGAACGCTCCCTCCGAACGGAGGAACATACAGCGGCTCTCGCGGCAGAAGTACAGAGCAGCCTTCTAAGGCAATTCTCGAGTCCGGCGGTTAAACGGCCGGATATAGCAAAGCGCGCCCGGAGCAATATAAACCAAGAACACCTGGCGCAATCAGAGCACGCGTAGCAATGCGGCCCCAACCCTCGCCCGCGTATGATCGCAAGAATAACACTCCGCGTACATCATTACGCTCTGGAGATACCATGGGCACAGGGGAGGGGGCACGATCACAATGGACCCAGAGTGCGGCTCGACCACACCAGGGGCTCGCAAATGTACCTCTCTCTTTTTTATTATTATTATTCTTCTTTTTTGTACACAGGACTCTGTTAACCAGAAGCCCTGTCTGGCGGTGAACCTGCCGAACTCATGATGCAATAGTCAGGGACTAAAGAAGCCCGCGTCGAACACTCAGGTGGTCTCAATTACGAGCATTAAATTCAATTATATACACCAAATCCGCAGCTCATCCCTGGAGGGGGACATGTTTATTTAGTCCAAATCCCTTGCTTACCACACTATTTGTATCAGTCCGCTCTACTAGCAGACTTTTTCTTTCATTAATAATGCAGCACCTTTATGATTGCAATTGCATTACATTATATATATATATATATGCTCATTATATGACATCTGGCACCCGTATATTTTGGTACGGCATAATACACCAGGGGCTTATGTTCCCCACTTTATGGTGTGATAAAGTCCGAACACTTTCACAAGTGCGGCACCCCGAACTTATAGCATTATATGAATCGGCTCCGAATCATGTCTTGGGTCAATAGTTGGGTTTGCCCGGCTCCCATGTTTGGCACCTTACGTTTCTGTTCTGTCGGCTAAGGTAGCACTGGGAGAACCACTGCGATTGCGCCCCGGTTGAGCCGGGTTAACGCCTCAGTGGAGAAAGCTAAAACTGACCGGCATGATAAGGCGAGAGACTGGTCGCTGTTCGAGAGGTTTTTTCGGGTCCCTAAAGACTCACGCCGCTTTGAGCGAAGTTCCTGATGATGTCTGATGAAGGCGTGGATAGCGCCCCGGATTCGGTCTTCCGAATACCAGGGGCTTCGCCGAATTTTAAAATTATAGAATTCTATGGCTAAGTGAGAGTGTTCAAGCATTATAAGTCCGGTGCCTTGTTCGCCGTGTTGAGCGCCTCCCTAGATGGACCCAAAAATGGGAACAAGAGTGCTCAAGTTTATCACCGAACACCCCAGCACTTGTGGCTTGGGGGCTGAAGCTAATGACTTGCCATCTCTCAGATTTTATAAATGGCCGCACAGAAGGTAATATTTTAAATTAAACAAGCGTTGCTCATGGCGCATATGAACGAAGTTTTCAGCGCACAGGATAAATAAACAGCGAGTTCACTCAAAGATTACATTTCGGGAGCACTCATCTGCAATATTGCAGGCTCCCTTCAGGACAATATTATAATACTTCTCCGGCATGCGATACTCCTTGCCCGGCGGCGGTGGATCCGTGAGAAGCTTCTCCGCATCCAATTTGCCCCATTGCACCTTTATGCGGGCAAGGGCCCGACGAGCACCTTCGATACAGGCGGAGTGCTTGACTACATCCAGCCTAGGGCATGCATCCATCAGTCGCCGCACGAGGCCAAAGTAGCTACCAGGCATGGCCTGTCCAGGCCACAGCCGGACTATGAGGCCCTTCATGGCCTCCTCAGCTACTTTGTGGAGTTTGACCAGCTGCTTCAGCTGGTCGCTTGGGGGCACCGGATGGCCGGCCTCAGCATACTGAGACCAGAAGACCCTCTCCGTCGAGCTCCCCTCCTCGCCACGATAGAATGCGGCGGCATCAGACGCACTACGCGGCAAATCTGCAAACGCCCCTAGAGAGCTCCGAATTCGGGTAAGTATCAGGTAGTTCACATTAAGATGCCTGCTTTGCATGAAAAACGCCTTACCCGCCGCTATCTTCTTTATGTCCTCAACCTCCTGAAGGGCCTTATGGGCCTCGGCCTTGGCGGACTTGGCACTTTCGAGAGCCGAGGCAAGCTCGGACTCTCGAGTCTTGGAGTCACGCTCCAAACTCTCATGTTTTTCCATGAGAACCTGGAGCTCTTGCCGAACTTCCGCCACACGTGCCTCTTGCTTTTCTCGCTCAGCCCGTTCCGCGGCCGCATTGCGTTTGGCCACGGACACAGCATCCTTCAGGGCTGCCACCTCGTTAGTGGCCCCTGCAATACACATATTATCCTTGTTAATTTTATTTGCAACCAAAATCCTTTTCTGTAAGGTGCTTACTCAAAGAGGTGTTATTCACCTTCTTTTTCCTCGAGCTGCTTCTTTGCGTGGCCGAGCTCTTGCTCGGACCGCTCGAGTTCTTTCTTCAGCACATCAACCTCCGCCGTTAATGCGGCAGAGGTCAGCAGTGCAGCCTGCAAACCCATATTGACATATTTTAGGCAACCCTGTGTATATCTTGTTATAGATCCTTAGTCCGGCTTTTCTTTCCGAACACCGAACTAAGCATCAGGGGCTACTGTCTATGCGGTATTATATTACATTATTTTAACTTTTTTATCTCAAAGCCTGTTAAAAGGCTGCTGCAGGCTTCGGTCAGCCCGCTTTTAGTGAGCTGAACCTTCTCAATCACCACACTCATGAGAGTGCGGTGTTCTTCCTCGATGGAAGCGCCTTTAAGCGCCTCCAGCAGGTTATTCGGCGCCTCCGGTTGGACGGAGGCCGCCGGCGTCACGGTCCTGCCCTTCTTTCGAAGGGGCCGCTTGCCGGACTCTGGAACCACTGCGGGTTCTGATGTAGAGTCCGGCACGAAGTCCGGGCGGCTGCCTGACAGCACCTCCGGAGCCTCCTCCTGATGGGTCCCTCTTTGGGATCCCACTTCGGCGTCCTCGTTGGCGCGTGGGGTGGAGGCAGTCGGGATGGAATTTACATCCGACGAGGCCAATGACCCGCTCGATGAGTTGGGGAGATCATCATTGGCCGGACTGCGGGCAGAATGCAGCGTTAGAAGGATACTACGTGACATAAAAGAAATTACACATCAAGGATCCGGATACTTACGATCTTGCCGGACGCCTGGCCCTTGGAGGCCGCTCATCCTCACCAACGCTGATGTTGGCGGAACTGTCCGGGGGGATAGTTCTCCCCCTCTTGGACCCTTCGCCCCCCCCCCCGATTGGGGAAGCCTTCCTTTTCTTCTCTCCCTCCTCCGGGAGAGAGTACTCCTCCTCCTCGTCTTCGGAAGAGGAGTCCTCGTCGTCGTTAGACGCCTGATCGCGGGAACTCTTTCGAGTCCCCACGGCCACCTTCTTGGCCTTCTTCTCCGGCACCACGTGCGGTGCCGGAACCAGCAGCCCTGTTAAGCGGGCGTTCGCTGGGTCTTCTGGCATGGGAGCCGGGCTGATAAGCAGCTTGGCCTTCTCCATCCATTCCTGTCAAAGGAAGAGGCAGAATGAAGCCTCATTAGAGTCAATCTAATTATCACAAGTGTCCCGTAATGGGGTTGAATCACTTACCTCGTCAGTTGGATTCTGCGAGCTGAATCCACAGTCTTTGGTCGCGGACGCGGGGGCTTCGGCACCCTTGAACATCACCCTCCAGGCGCCTTCGTATGTTGTATCGAAGAGCCCGCTTAGCGCCTGGTGCTGTTCCAGATTGAACTCCCACAAATTAAATGCCCGTTCTTGGCATGGGAGGATCCGCCGGATGAGCATGACTTGGACCACGTCGACGAGCCTGAGCCTATTGCTCACCATCTTCTTGATACATGCTCGGAGTCCCGTCACCTCCACCGGATTCCCCCACTGCAAGCCCTTCTCTTTCCAGGAGGTGAGCTGCGTGGGGATGCCTGATCTAAACTCGGGGGCCGCCACCCATGTGGATTTGCGCGGTTCGGTGATGTAGAACCACCCCGATTACCACCCCTTGATGGAGTCCACGAAGGTCCCTTCTAGCCAAGGGACGTTGGGCAATTTTCCCAACATAGCGCCTCCGCATTCCGCTTGCGTACCCTTCACAACCTTCGTCTTGACGTTAAAGGTCTTGAGCCACAGGCCGAAGTGGGGCCGGATGCAGAGAAAGGCCTCGCACACGACGATAAACGCCGAGATGTTGAGGATAAAGTTCGGCGCCAGATCGTGGAAATCCAGGCCGTAGTAAAACATGAGCCCCCGGAAAAATGGATGGAGCGGAAAGCCCAGTCTGCGGAGGAAGTGGGGAAGGAAGACGACCCTCTCATGAGGCCCGGGGGTTGGGATGAGCTGCCCCTCGTCGGGCAGCCGATGCGCGATATCGCCGGAAAGGTATCCGGCGCTGCGCAGCTTGGTGATGTCCTCTTCCTTGACGGTGGAGGCTAACCATTTACCTCCCGCTCCAGACATATTCGGAGAAGGTCGAGGTGAGATGCGCGAGTTCGGGCGTTGGAGCTTGAATTCGCGGGGATGGATAAGCAAAGGAGGAGGAAGGCGTAGGTGAGAAGGTGAATCCTTATCCCTTATATATAGGCGGACAAAACTATGCGTCCCCCACCGGCCTGGTAAAACTCGCTTATCTCCCAAGCGCCACCGTTGATGGCGCGGTTGGGTTACCCACGCACGTATTGATGAGAATCCCGGAATAAGGGGAACACGATCTCTGCTTCGACAAGACGTGCCAAGGAAACCGCTTCGCTAAACATGCTGAGGTGGTATAATGATTCAAACAAAAGCCTGGTGGCGGTGTGATGTCACGCCGCATAATACGTCAGCAGATTGAATTAAGTGTACATTTTATTCTCTCTACGGTGGAATGTGGAATTTATTTTGCAGAGCCGGACACTATCCTGGTGTTCATGATCTTCTCTGGATTATTCAAGGGAGGAACCCGCCTTGCAATGCTGAACATTATGCACGCCGGACTTATCGTCATTGAAGACTGGTTCAGGGGCTACTGAGGGAGTCCTGGACTAGGGGGTGTTCGGACAGCCGGACTATCAATATCCGCCGGACTCCAAGACTACGAAGATACAAGATTGAAGACTCCGGCTCGTGTCCGGAAGGTACTTTACTTGGCGTGGAAGGCAAGCTTGGTGATACGGATACGTAGATCTCCTACTATTGTAACCGACTCTGTGTAACCCTAGCCCTCTCCGGTATCTATATAAACCGGAGGGCTTTAGTCCGTAGGACAACATACACAACATACAATCATACCATAGGCTAGCTTCTAGGGTTTAGCCTCCTTGATCTCGTGGTAGATCTACTCTTGTACTACCCATATCATCAATATCAATCAAGCAGGAGTAGGGTTTTACCTCCATCGAGAGGGCCCGAACCTGGGTAAAAAACATCGTGTCCCTTGTCTCCTGTTACCATCCGCCTAGACGCACAGTTCGGGACCCCCTACCCGAGATCCGCCGGTTTTGACACCGACAGGAGGGCTTTGTCAACTTAGTTAATATGAATGATTCTAGCTCCAGTGGTCGTACGATGTCCATCCAATGACTGTAGTGCTTCTTCAACCTCTGGTCTTCTTGCTCCAGCCGCCCAAACCAGCACCGGTCATGTCGCGTGCTCCTGCTTCCCGTGGCCAGCTGTGATGCCGCAAAGGCCTCACCGCCCCTACTACTCCCACCACTGGCCAGGCCATCCACTCACCCACACCCCCTGTTATTCTGCGGCGACGGCAACCTCACACTGCAGCCAAACCAGTGAACCCTCATACTCCTCTCCGCATGGGCTTCCACTGTCGCGTCTTCCCCGACTCCGCGTCATCTCCTTCCTAGGCCTTGCCGTTGTCCACCGTCCTAGTGCTCTCGGCGCGGTGTGGTCAACGTGGTCAAGGAACGACTTCCATCAGAAGAGTATTGTACATGGAGAGGCTGACAGCTGGGTCCACGACAGTAGCAAGGAGGTGCCTCCTTATTACGCGCAAAATAATGATTCCTCCACCTGACAGCTGGGACCCACTGGACGGGCCACCGTATTTTGCGAAAAAAATGTTCCCCCCTGACTGCTGGGACCCACCAACTACATCTTCGCACGCAAGGAAGTGCGTCCATATTACGGGCAAAAAAACGATTCGCCCCCTGACTACTGGGACCCATCAGGTACATCTTCGCACGCAAGGAAGTGCCTGACAGTCGTGACCCACCTAGTCGAAGCGTACATAGCATTGTCATTCTGGTCGCGAACTGTACGTACATACTGGTCGATGTAGAGGTGCGCTTGTGTCATAGTAGAGACGCACACATGTCGTAGTAGAGACAAGCACGAAGCATGTACACGTACGTACAACGGCTAGGGTGCAAGAAAGTAAATACGAACACGTATGTACATATGGGTGGGGTCTCCAATGCCTACTCGCGCATACGTACGGCCAGGGCTCGTGTACATGCCTGGGTCGGAACAGAGAAACTGTGTCGTCGTCGTGTTCATGGGGAGCCAACCGGCTGGGTCAGAACGGAATGCATCATCGTGTTCATCGGGAGCCAACCGGCTTGGACGGAAAAACCGATGGAAACGACGCCTGGCGTACCGTGGAACGGAGGAAACGACCTTGTGTTCGACCGACCACGGTCGAAACGGGATCCTGTTCATCGGGAGGGGTCTGGCGCACCGCAAAACGGAGGAAACGGACTCCTGTTGGACCTCCTACGGTCAAAACGGGGTCCTGTTGATCAGGATGGGTGTGGCGTACCACAAAACATAGGAAACAGACTTGTGTTGGAGCGCTATGGTCATAATGGGGGTCCTGTTCATCAGGAGGGGTGTGGCGTACCGCAAAACGGGACTCCACGAGATACTGTTCATCTCCACCGTCGACCTCCTCCAGCCTCCACGTGCTACTGTTCATCCATCGTCGACCTCCTACAGCCTCCACCCACGTCTGTTTATCCACGGGCTCCAGTTCATCCAGCCTCCACCGCGCGCTCCTCCACCGGCTACTATTCAACTAGCCCTCTCCACGGGGTCCTATTCAACCACCCCTCCACGGGCTACTGTTCATCTAGCCCTCCATCGGCTACTGTACAACCAGCCCTCCACAGGCTACTTTTCAACCTTCCCTCCATGGGGTCCTGTTCATCCAGCCCTCCACGGTGTCCTGTTCATCCACGCCCAACCGGCTCGATTGATCGGGGTCTTGTTCATCTAGCGGCAACACCACGGGGTCCTGTTCATCCAACCCCCACCGGAAACTGTTCATCCAAACCCCCTGAGCAACACTCACTATTCATCCAGAGGCAGCATCAATCGGCTTCAGTTAGCAGCAGTAGCAAAGGATCGCTCAATCGCTCGGGTTCAGTAACACGTAGCATGCTGTGAAATTGCTCGGGTTCAGTTGGGCGACGCCTCGCTTGGGTTCAGTTAGAGCCCAACGCCTCGCACCCATGCGCGTATGTGTACGAGAGAAACACGCATCTCTCGGCCCCCGACCACCCACCGTAACCGGGAATTCCCCGATATTTTTCTCGCCCTCGCTTCTACCATGGTTTTTTCCATCATGCACGGCCCAAAGAATGTCATGCAGCTGCGTCTCCGGCCCGCCCAGGACGAAAAGCCCATTTTCTGTTATGATTTTTTGTCATAGAAGTAGGAGCCCACCACATCTATGATGATACCAGGTTTTGTCACAATTATCGTCATAGAAATGTCATAAGTATGACAGAAAATAATTCATTCGGCCCAAAATGTCACGGATGTGTCTTTTTTTTGTAGTGACGACTGGGGCTGAGGGCAAGGGCGATGGCGACATCATCGACGATGGGACTCCACAGGCGGGCGACGACAACGGCCAAGGCTGAAGAGGTGACGCGGCAGTGCTGCTCCTTCCTGTTTCTATTTTGCAACATATAACATGGCTCGTGGAGGCATTAAAACTGATGCTTGGAACAATGTGTTTTGTAATAATTAGCTTATAGTTTTGTGTCTTCTTTTTCTGTTTGCTTTATTGTTCTGCGTCGGCAGGGCCCGACCCCGCACGTACCTTAGCTGTCGCTGGGTCGTCCGGATTGCCAGGACGAGGCCATGGGGTGAGGGGCTACGTGGCCAGTTAGGCTCCTGAGACACTATGCTCAGGAGTCCCCCTTGACGTGTGAACAGCTTGGCAAAGGAGGTGCGAGGGCAAGCCTTGGCATTCTGGGTCGGTAGGGCCCAGCCCCGCGCATACCTCAGCCACCATTGGGTCGCCCGGATTGCCAGGACAAGACCAAGGGGTAAGGGGCTACGCTGCCAGTTAGGGTCCTGAGACGCAATGCTCAGGAGTCCCCCTTGACGTACGAACGGCTTGGGAAGGGAGGAAGGAGAGTTAGGCCTTGGTGTTCTACGTCAGCAGGGCCCGGCCCCGCGCATACCTCAGCCACCGCTGGGTCGTCCGGATCGCCAGGACGAGGCCAGCGGTGAGGGGCTATGCGGCCAGTTAGGCTCCTGAGACGCGATGCTCAGGAGTCCCCCTTGACGTACGAACAGACTATCATACCTTTCCTCGCTCGGGGAGGGAGCATGAAGAGCAGCTCCGTGGGACCTGACAGGGTGGCGTACGCCAGGCGTGGCCTAAGCATAGCCCCCGTACCCAGCCCCCTCGCGCTACCCTACCAAGGGAGAGAAGCGTGGTGAGGCTAAGCACTGAGCCCAGAGACTCCCTGAGGTTGCTGCAGCCGCGAGGCTACCCTCAGTTGTTTATCACCAGTGCGGAGCATGGCGCTTCCTGATACATCTCCAATGTATCTATAATTTTTTATTGTTCCATGCTATTATATTACCCCTTTTGGATGTTTATGGGCTTTATTTTACACATTTATATCATTTTTGGGACTAACCTACTAACCGGAGGCCCAGCCTGTATTGCTGTTTTTTTGCCTATTTCAGTATTTCGAGGAAAAGGAATATCAAATGGAGTCCAAATGGAATGAAACCTTCGGGAGCGTGACTTTTGGAACGAACGTGATCCGGAGAACTTGGAGTGCAAGTCAAGAAGCAAACGAGGCGGCCAGGAGATAGGAGGGCGCGCCCACCCCTCCTGGGTGCCCCCTGTCTCCTGGGCCCCACGAGCGGCCACCGACGTACTTCTTCCTCCTATATATACCTACGTACCCCGAAAACATCCAGGGAGCCAACGAAAAACAATTTCCACCGCCGTAACCTTCTGTATCTGCGAGATCCCATCTTGGAGCCTTCGTCGGTGCTCCGTCGGAGGGGGAATCGACCATGGAGGGCTTCTACATCAACACCATAGCCCCTCCGATGAGTTGTGAGTAGTTTACCACAGACCTTCGGGTCCATAGTTATTAGCTAGATGGCTTCTTCTCTCTTTTTGGATCTCAATACAATGTTCTCCCCCTCTCTTGTGGAGATCTATTCGATGTTAACTCTTTTTGTAGTGTGTTTGTCGAGATCCGATGAAATGTGGGTTTATGATCAAGTTTATCTATGATAAATATTTGAATCTTCTCTGAATTCTTTTATGTATGATTGAGTTATGTTTGCAAGTCTCTTCGAATTATCAGTTTGGTTTGGCCTACTAGGTTGATCTTTCTTGCCATGGGAGAAGTGCTTAGCTTTGGGTTCAATCTTGCGGTGTCATTACCCAGTGATAGAAAGGGTTGCAAGGCACGTATTGTATTGTTGCCATCGAGGATAAAAAGATGGGGTTTATATCATATTGCTTGAGTTTATCCCTCTACATCATGTCATCTTTCTTAATGCGTTACTCTGTTCTTATGAACTTAATACTCTAGATGCATGCTAGATAGCGGTCGACGTGTGGAGTAATAGTAGTAGATGCAGACAGGAGTCGGTGTACTTGTCGCGGACGTGATGCCTATATACATGATCATGCCTAGATAATCTCATAATTATTCGCTTTTCTATCAATTGCTCGACAGTAATTTGTTCACCCACCGTAATACTTATGCTATCTTGAGAGAAGCCACTAGTGAAACCTATGGCCCCCGGGTCTATATTTTATCATATAAGCTTTTAATCTACTTTTATTTGCATCTTTAGTTATTGTATCTATATTATAAAATACCAAAAATATATTTATCTTATCTTATTATCTCTATCAGATCTCACTTTCGCAAGTGGCCGTGAAGGGATTGACAACCCCTTTATTGTGTTGGTTGCGAGTTCTTTGTTTGTTTGTGTAGGTGCGTGGGACTTTTGAGGAGCCTCCTACTGGATTGATACCTTGGTTCTCAAAAACTGAGGGAAATAATTACGCTACTTTGCTGCATCACCCTTTCCTCTTCAAGGAAAACCAACGCAAGCTCAAGATGTAGCAAGAAGGATTTCTAGCGCCGTTGCCGGGGAGGTCTTCGCTCAAGTCAAGACATACCAAGTACCCACCACAAACTCATCTCCCTCGCATTTACATTATTTGCCATTTGCCTCTCGTTTTCCTCTCCCCCACTTCACCCTTGCCGTTTTATTTGCCCTTTCTTTCCCAATCTTCTCCTCTCTTTTTCGCTTGCCTTTTTTCTGTTTGCTTATGTGTTGGATTACTTGTTGCCATGGCGCAAGATAATACCAAATTGTGTGATTTCTCCAATACCAATAATAATTATTTCCTTAGTACTCCGATTGCTCCTCTTAATGATGTTGAGTCTTGTGAAATCAATACTGCTTTGCTGAATCTTGTTATGAAAGATCAATTCACCGGCCTTCCTAGTGAAGATGTCGCTACTCATCTAAACAACTTTGTTGATTTATGTGATATGCAAAAGAAGAAAGATACGGATAATGATATTGTTAAATTGAAGTTATTTCCGTTTTCACTTAGAGATCGTGCTAAAGTTTGGTTTTTGTCTTTGCCTAAAAATAGTATTGATTCTTAGAACAAGTGCAAAGATGCTTCTATCTCTAAGTATTTTCCTCCCACTAAGATCATCACTCTTAGGAACGATATTATGAATTTTAAACAACTTGATCATGAGCATGTTGCCCAATCTTGGGAAAGAATGAAGTTGATGATTCGAATTGCCCTACTCATGATTTGAATTTATGGATAATCATACAAAAAATTTATGCCGGTTTGAACTTTGCTTCTAGAAATCTTTTAGATTCGGCCGCAGGAGGCACGTTTATGGAAATCACGTTAGGAGACGCTACAAAACTTCTTGATAATAGTATGGCTAATTATTCTCAATGGCACACCGAAAGATCTTCTAGTAAAAAGTGCATGCTATAGAAGAAATCAATGTTTTGAGTGGAAAGATGGATGAACTTATGAAGTTGTTTGCTACTAGAAATACTCCTCTCGATCCCAATGATATGCCTTTGTCTACTTTGATTGAGAATAATAATGAATCTATGGATGTGAATTTTGTTGGTAGGAATAGTTTTGGAAACAATGCTTATAGAGGAAACTTTAATTCTAGACCGTTCCCTAGTAATTCCTCTAATAATTATGGAAATTCCTACAATAATTCTTATGGTAATTTTAATAAGATGCCCTCTGATTTTGAGAATAGTGTGAAAGAATTTATGATTTCTCAAAAGAATTTTAATGCTTTGCTTGAAGAAAAATTGCTCAAAGTTGATGATGTTGGAAATATGCCCTAGAGGCAATAATAAAATGGCTATTATTGTATTTCCTTGTTCATGATAATTGTCTATTGTTCATGCTATAATAGTATTAACTGGAAACCCGTAATACATGTGTGAATACATAGACCACAACATGTCCCTAGTGAGCCTCTAGTTGACTAGCTCGTTGATCAATAGATGGTCATGGTTTCCTGATCATGGACATTAGATGTCATTGATAGCGGGATCACATCATTAGGAGAATGATGTGATGGACAAGATCCAATCCTAAGCATAGCACAAAGATCGTGTAGTTCGTTTGCTAAAGCTTTTCTAATGTCAAGTATCATTTCCTTATACCATGAGATTGTGCAACTCCCGGATACCGTAGGAATGCTTTGGGTGTACCAAACGTCACAACGTAACTGGGTGGATATAAAGGTGCACTACAGGTATCTCCGAAAGTGTCTGTTGGGTTGGCACGAATCGAGACTGGGATTTGTCACTCCGTATGACGGAGAGGTATCTCTGGGCCCACTCAGTAATGCATCATCATAATGAGCTCAATGTGACTAAGTAGTTAGTCACGGGATCATGCATTATGGAACGAGTAAAGTGACTTGCCGGTAACGAGATTGAACGAGGTATTGGGATACCGACGATCGAATCTCGGGCAAGTAACATACCGATTGACAAAGGGAATGGCATACGGGGTTGCTTGAATCCTTGACATCGTGGTTCATCCGATGAGATCATCGTGGAACATGTGGGAGCCAACATGGGTATCTAGATCCCGCTGTTGGTTATTGACCGGAGAACGTCTCGGTCATGTCTGCATGGTTCCCGAACCTGTAGGGTCTACACACTTAAGGTTCGGTGACGCTAGAGTTGTTATGGGAAATAGTATGTGGTTACCGAAGGTTGTTCGGAGTCCTGGATGAGATCCCGGACATGATGAGGAGCTCCAGAATGGTCCGGAGGTGAAGATCGGTATATTGGACGAAGGGTATTGGAGTCCGGAATTGTTCCGGGGGTACCAGGTGATGACCAGCGTGTCCGAAAGGGGTTTCGGAGGCCCCGGCAAGCGTTGGGGGGCCTTATGGGCCAAGGGGAGAGGGCACATCAGCCCACTAAGGGGCTGAGAGCACCTCCCACCCCATCTCACATAACCAGGAGAGGTGGGGGCGCCACCCCTAGGGCAGCCGCCCCTCCCGGCTTGGGGGACAAGTTTCCTAGGGGGTGGGGGCACCCAAACCCATCTAGGGTTTCCCCTGTGGCCACCGCCCCTCCCCTAGGGAACCCTAGGGTGCCTCCCCCTCCTCCCTTCCCCCTATATATAGTGAGGGAGAGAGAGGGCAGCCGCACCCTTCCCCTGGCGCAGCCCTCTCCCTCCTCCAACACCTCCTCCTCCTCCGTACTGCTTGACGAAGCCCTGCTGGAGAACCACGAGCTCCATCACCACCATGCTGTCGTGCTGTCGGATTTTTCCCTCAACTTCTCCTCTCCCCTTCCTGGATCAAGAAGGAGGAGACGTCCCCGGGCTATACGTGTGTTGAACGCAGAGGCACCGTTGTTCAGTGCTTAGATCGGATTCGGCCGCGATCTGAATCGCTTCGTGAACAACTCCACTGACCGCGTTCTTGTAACGCTTCCGCTTCGCGATCTTCAAGGGTATGAAGATACACTCCCCTCTCTCTTGTTTCTAGAATCTCCATAGATTGATCTTGGTGATGCGTAGAAAATTTTAAATTTCTGCTACGTTCCCCAATAGATGATTTGGCTAGGAACGTTGATAGACTTTAGCTTGATGTTGATTCTCTTAAACTTAGATCTTCTCCTCCTAAGCATGATATCAATGAGTCTCTCAAAGCCATGAGAATTTCCATTGATGAGTGCAAGGACGCTAGATTGCGTGCTAAGAAAGATTGCTTTGTAAAGGTGTGTTCTTCTAGTTTCCATGATATAATGATGAAGATCTTAAAGTTATTGATGTGTCTCCTGTTAGATCTTTGTTTTGCAATATGAATCTTGATAATAATGGGACTGGAGAAGAGTCAACTTTAGTTAGAAGGCGTCCCAAGAATTCAAAGTTTTTAGATCCTGATGCTAAATTTGGTAAAAGTGGGATTGGAGAGGTCATGACTTTAAATAGCATTGAAGCCACTATCTCGGATTTCAAGGAATTTGATTATGATAATTGTTCTTTAGAAGGTTGTATTTCCTTGTTGCAATCCGTTGTTAATTCTCCTCATGCTTATAGTCAAAATAAAGCTTTTACCAAACATATCGTTGATGCCTTGATGCAATCTTATGATGAAAAACTTAATTTGGAAGTTTCTATACCAAGAAAACTTAATGATGAGTGGGAACCTACTATAAAGATTAGAATTAAAGATCATGAGTGTTTTTCTTTGTGTGATTTGGGTGCTAGTGTTTCCATGATTCTGAAAACTTTATGTGATATTCTATGTTTCCATGATCGTGATGATTGCTCTTTAAATTTGTACCTTGCGGATTCCACCATTAAAAAGCCAATGGGAAGGATCAGTGATGTTCTCATTGTTGCAAATAGAAATTTGGTGCCCGTAGATTTTATCGTTCTTGATATAGATTGCAATCTTTCTTGCCCTATTATTCTTGGTAGACCTTTCCTTAGAATGATTGGTGCGATTATTGATATGAAGGAAGGGAATATTAGATTCCAATTTCCATTAAGGAAAGGCATGGAGAACTTTCCAAGAAATAAAGTCAAATTACCTTATGAATCTATCATGCGAGCTACTTATGAATGTAGTGCCAAAGATGGCACTACTTAGATTTATCTTCGCTTTTATGCCTAGCTAGGGGCGTTAAACGATAGCGCTAGTTGGGAGGCAACCCAATTTTATTTGTGTTTTTTGTTTTTGTTTCTTTTTAGTAATAATTTTTTGCTTTTATCTTCTGTTTAGATGTGTTTTTATGTTTTAATTAGTGTTTGTGCCAAGTAGAACCTATAGGATAACCTATGATGATAGTTAATTTGATTCTGCTGAAAAACAGAAACTTTGCGCACACAAAATTAGTTTTGTTAAATCACAGAAACATGCTTTTGCGTTGATTATTTTTTTGATGATCATTAGACAAATTGTTCAGGACTTCCTATTTTGTTGGGATTTTTAAAGTTCCATAAGTTTGCGTTAGTTATAGATTACTACAGACCGTTCTGTTTTTGATAGATTCTGTTTTTCGTGTGTTGTTTGCTTATTTTGATGCATCTATGGCTAGTATTAATTGGTATGAACCATAGAGAACTTGGAATACATTAGGTTTAACACCAAAAGAAATAAAGAATTAGTTCATTACAGTACCTTATGTGGTGGTTTTGTTTTCTTTCAATAACAGAGCTTATAAGATTTCCTGTTGAGTTTTGTGTTGTGAAGTTTTCAAGTTTTGGGTAAAGCTTTGATGGACTATGGAATAAGGAGTGGCAAGAGCCTAAGCTTGAGGATGCCCAAGGCACCCCAAGATATTCAAGAATAGCCAAAAGCCTAAGCTTGGGGATGCCCCGGGAAGGCATCCCCTCTTTCGTCTTCGTTCATTGGTAACTTTACTTGGAGCTATATTTTTATCTGCCACATGATATGTGTTTTGCTTGGAGCGTCGTGTATTATATTAGTCTTTGCTTTTTAGTTTACCACAATCATCCTTTCTGTACACACCTTTTGGGAGAAGCCCACTTGATTGAAATTTATTAGAATACTCTATGTGCTTCACTTATATCTTTTAAGCTTGATAGTTTTTGCTCTAGTGCTTCACTTATATCTTTTAGAGCATGGCAGTGGCTTAATTTTGTAGAAATTGCTAGTCTCTCATGCTTCACTTATATTATTGTGAGAGTCTTTTAGAACAGCATGGTATTTGCTATGGTTATAAAATTGGTCCTAGAATGGTAGGCATCCAAGTTGGGTATAATAAAAACTATCATAGGAAGTGAATTGGATGCTATGATCAATTTGATACTTGATAATTGTTTTGAGATATGGAGGTAGTGATATTAAAGTCATGCTAGTTGGGTGATTATGAATTTAAAGAATGCTTGCATTGAAGTTAGCAAGTCCCGTAGCATGCACGTATGGTTAAAGTTGTGTAACAAATTTGAAACATGAAGTGTACCTGGCTTGTGCATCCTTATGAGTGGCGGTCGGGGATGAGCGATGGTATTTTCCTACCAATCTATCCCTCTAGGAGCATGTGCGTAGTGCTTGATTTTTGATGACTTCTCAATTTTTGCAATAAGTATATGAGTTCTTTTGACTAATGTTGAGTCCATGGATTATACGCACTTTTACCTTTCCACCATTGCCAGCCTCTTCGGTACCGTGGATTGCCCTTTCTCACCTTGAGAGTTGGTGCAAACTTCGCCGGTGCATCCAAACCCCATGATACGATACGCTCTATCACACATGAACTGAAGGAAATATGCCCGAGAGGCAATAATAAAGTTATTATTTATTTCCTCATATCATGATAAATGTTTATTATTCATGCTAGAATTGTATTAACCGGAAAAATGATACATGTGTGAATACATAGACAAACACATAGTCACCAGTATGCCTCTACTTGACTAGCTCATTAATCAAAGATGGTTATGTTTCCTAACCATAGACATGTGTTGTCATTTGATTAAAGGGATCACATCATTAGGAGAATGATGTGATTGACATGACCCATTCTGTTAGCCTAGCACTTGATCGTTTAGTATACTGCTATTGCTTTCTTCATGACTTATACAAAGTTCCTGCAACTATGAGATTGTGCAACTCCCGTTTACCGGAAGAACACTTTGTGTGCTACCAAACGTCACAACGTAACTGGGTGATTATAAAGGTGCTCTACAGGTGTTTCCGAAGGTACATGTTGGGTTGGCATAATTCGAGATTAGGATTTGTCACTCCGATTGTCGGAGAGGTATCTCTGGGCCCTCTCGGTAATACTCATCACCTAAGCCTTGCAAGCATGTAACTAATGAGTTAGTTATGAGATGACGTATTACAGAACGAGTAAAGAGACTTGCCGGTAACGAGATTGAACTAGGTATTGAATACCGACGATCAAATCTCGGGCAAGTAACATACCGATGACAAAGGGAACAAAGTATGTTGTTATGCGGTTTGACCGATAAAGATCTTCGTAGAATATGTAGGAACCAATATGGGCATCTAGGTCCCGCTATTGGTTATTGATCAAGAATGGTTTTAGGTCATGTCTATATAGTTCTCGAACCCGTAGGGTCCGCACGCTTAACGTTTCGATGACAGTTTTATTATGAGTTTATAAGTTTTGATGTACCGAAGTTTGTTCAGAGTCCCGGATGTGATCACGGACATGACGAGGAGTCTCGGAATGGTCGAGACATAAAGATTGATATACTGGAAGCCTATGTTTGGACATCGGAATGGCTCCGGGTGAAATCGGCATTTTACCGGAGTACTGGGAGGTTACCGGAACCCCCCGGGGGGTTAATGGGCCTACATGGGCCAAGAGGGAGAAGAGGAAGGAGCAAGGAGGGGGCCGCGCGCCCCTCCCCCTCCTAGTCCGAATAGGACAAGGGAAGGGGGGCGGCGCCCCCCCTTTCCTTCTCCTCTTCCTCCTCTTTCTCCCTCTCTCCTACTCCAACTTGGAAAAGGGGAGTCCTACTCCCGGTGGGAGTAGGACAACCCCCTTGGCGCGCCCCCTTAGGCCGGCGGCCTCCTCCCCCTGGCTCCTGTATATACGGGGGCGGGGGGCACCCCATAGACACAAAAGTTGATCTACGGATCGTTCCTTAGCCGTGTGCGGTGCCCCCTTCCACCATATTCCACCTCGGTCATATCATCGCGGAGTTTAGGCGAAGCCCTGCGCCGGTAGAACATCATCATCGTCACCACGCCGTCGTGCTGAAGGAACTCATCTCTGGAACCTTTGCTGGATCGGAGGGCCGGAGATCGTCATCGAGCTGAATGTGTGCTGAACTCGGAGGCTCTGTACGTTCGGTGCTTGGATCGGTCGGATCGTGAAGACGTACGACTACATCAACCGCGTTGTGCTAACGCTTCCGCTTACGGTCTACGAGGGTACGTGGACAAACACTCTCCCCTCTCGTTGCTATGCCATCACCATGATCTTGCATGTGCGTAGGAAAATTTTGAAATTACTACGTTCCCCAACAGTGGTATCAGAGCCTAGGTTTTATGCGTTGATGTTATATGCACGAGTAGAACACTAGTGAGTTGTGGACGATATAAGTCATACTGCCTACCAGCATGTCATACTTTGGTTCAGCGGTATTGTGAGATGAAGCGGCCCGGACCAACATTACGCGTACGCTTACGCGAGACTGGTTTCACCGTTATGAGCACTCGTGCTTAAAGGTGGCTGGCGGGTGTCTGTCTCTCTCACTTTAGTTGAACCGAGTGTGACTACGCCCGGTCCTTGCGAAGGTTAAAACAGAGTCTATTTGACAAATTATCGTTGTGGTTTTGATGCGTAGGTGAGAACGGTTCTTGCTAAGCCCGTAGCAGCCACGTAAAATTTGCAACAACAAAGTAGAGGACGTCTAACTTGTTTTTGCAGGGCATGTTGTGATGTGATATGGTCAAGACGTGATGCTATATTTTATTCTATGAGATGATCATGTTTTGTAACCGAAGTTATCGGCAACTGGCAGGAGCCATATGGTTGTCGCTTTATTGTATGAAATGCAAACGCCCTGTAATTGCTTTACTTTATCACTAAGCGGTAGCGATAGTCGTAGAAGCAATAAATGGCGTAAACGACAACGATGCTATGATGGAGATCAAGGTGCCGCGCCGGTGACGATGGTGATCACGACGGTGCTTCGGAGATGGAGATCACAAGCACAAGATGATGATGGCCATATCATATCACTTATATTGATTGCATGTGATGTTTATCCTTTATGCATCTTATCTTGCTTTGATTGACGGTAGCATTTTAAGATGATCTCTCACTAAAATTATCAAGTAGTGTTCTCCCTGAGTATGCACCGTTGCCAAAGTTCGTCGTGCCGAGACACCACGTGATGATCGGGTGTGATAAGCTCTACGTCCATCTACAACGGATGCAAGCTAGTTTTGCACACGCAGAATACTCAGGTTAAACTTGACGAGCCTAGCATATGCAGATATGGCCTCGGAACACAGAGACCGAAAGGTCGAGCGTGAATCATATAGTAGATATGATCAACATAGTGATGTTCACCATTGAAAACTACTCCATCTCACGTGATGATCGGTTATGGTTTAGTTGATGTGGATCACGTGATCACTTAGATGACTAGAGAGATGTCTGTCTAAGTGGGAGTTCCTAAGTAATATGATTAATTGAACTTAAATTTATCATGAACTTAGTACCTGATAGTATCTTGCTTGTCTATGTTTGTTTGTAGATAGATGGCTCGTGCTGTTGTTCCGTTGAATTTTAATGCGTTCCTTGAGAAAGCAAAGTTGAAAGATGATGGTAGCAATTACACGGACTGGGTCCGTAACCTGAGGATTATCCTCATTGCTGCACAGAAGAGTTACGTCCTGGAAGCACCGCTGGGTGCCAGGCCTGCTGCTGATGCAACTGACGATGTTAAGAACGTCTGGCAGAGCAAAGCTGATGACTACTCTATAGTTCAGTGTGCCATGCTTTACGGCTTGGAACCGGGTCTTCAACGATGTTTTGAACGTCATGGAGCATATGAGATGTTCCAGGAGTTGAAGTTAATATTTCAAGCAGATGCCCGGATTGAGAGATATGAAGTCTCCAATAAGTTCTATAGTTGCAAGATGGAGGAGAATAGTTCTGTCTGTGAACACATACTCAGAATGTCTGGGTATAATAATCACTTGATTCAACTGGGAGTTAATCTTCCTGATGATAGTGTCATTGACAGAATTCTCCAATCACTGCCACCAAGCTACAAGAGCTTCGTGATGAACTATAATATGCAAGGGATGAACAAGACTATTCCCGAGCTCTTCGCGATGCTGAAAGCCGCGGAGGTAGAAATCAAGAAGGAGCATCAAGTGTTGATGGTCAACAAGACCACTAGTTTCAAGAAGAAGGGCAAAGGGAAAAAGAAGGGGAACTTCAAGAAGAACGACAAGCAAGTTGCTGCTCAAGAGAAGAAACCCAAGTCTGGACCTAAGCCTGAAACTGAGTGCTTCTACTGCAAGCAGACTGGATACTGGAAGCGGAACTGCCCCAAGTATTTGGCGGATAAGAAGGATGGCAAAGTGAGCAAAGGTATATGTGATATACATGTTATTGATGTGTACCTAACTAGAGCTCGTAGTAGCACCTGGATATTTGATACTGGTTCTGTTGCTAATATTTGCAACTCGAAACAGGGACTACGGAATAAGCGAGCACTGGCCAAGGACGAGGTGACGATGCGCGTGGGAAACGGTTCCAAAGTTGATGTGATCGCGGTCGGCACGCTACCTCTACATCTACCTTCGGGATTAGTTTTAGACCTGAATAATTGTTATTTGGTGCCAGCGTTGAGCATGAACATTATATCTGGATCTTGTTTTATGCGAGACGGTTATTCATTTAAATCAGAGAATAATGGTTGTTCTATTTATATGAGTAATATCTTTTATGGTCATGCACCCTTGAAGAGTGGTCTACTTTTATTAAATCTCGATAGTAGTGATACACATATTCATAATGTTGAAACCAAAAGATGCAGAGTTGATAATGATAGTGCACCTTATTTGTGGCACTGCCGTTTAGGTCATATCGGTGTAAAACGCATGAAGAAACTCCATACTGATGGACTTCTGGAATCACTTGGTACTTGCGAACCGTGCCTCATGGGCAAGATGACTAAAACGCCGTTCTCCGGAACTATGGAGAGAGCAACAGATTTGTTAGAAATCATACATACAGATGTATGTGGACCGATGAATGTTGAGGCTCGTGGCGGATATCGTTATTTTCTCACATTCACAGATGATTTGAGCAGATATGGGTATATCTACTTAATGAAGCACAAGTCTGAAACATTTGAAAAGTTCAAAGAATTTCAGAGTGAAGTGGAAAATCATCGTAACAAGAAAATAAAGTTTCTACGATCTGATCGTGGAGGAGAATATTTGAGTTACGTGTTTGGTTTGCATTTGAAACAATACGGAATAGTTTCTCAACTCACACCACCCGGAACACCACAACGAAATGGTGTGTCCGAACGTCGTAATCGTACTTTACTTGATATGGTGCGATCTATGATGTCTCTTACCGATTTACCGCTATCGTTTTGGGGTTATGCTTTAGAGACGGCCGCATTCACGTTAAATAGGACACCATCTAAATCCGTTGAGACGACGCCTTATGAACTGTGGTTTGGCAAGAAACCAAAGTTGTCGTTTCTCAAAGTTTGGGGCTGCGATGCTTATGTGAAGAAACTTCAACCAGATAAGCTCGAACCCAAATCGGAGAAATGTGTCTTCATAGGATACCCAAAAGAAACTGTTGGGTACACCTTCTATCACAGATCCGAAGGCAAGACATTCGTTGCTAAGAATGGATCCTTTCTAGAGAAGGAATTTCTCTCGAAAGAAGTGAGTGGGAGGAAAGTAGAACTTGATGAGATAACTGTATCTACTCCCTTATTGGAAGGTAGTTCATCACGAGAACCGGTTCCTGTGACGACTACACCAATTAGTGAGGAAGCTAATGATATTGATCATGAAACTTTAGATCAAGTTTCTGCTGAACCTCGTAGGTCTACCAGAGTAAGATCCGCACCAGAGTGGTACGGTAATCCTATTATGGAAGTCATGTTACTTGACCATGATGAAGCTACGAACTATGAGGAAGCGATGATGAGCCCAGATTCCGCAAAATGGCTAGAGGCCATGAAATCTGAGATGGGATCCATGTATGAAAACAAAGTATGGACTTTGGTTGACTTGCCCGATGATCGACAAGCCATTGAGAATAAATGGATCTTTAAGAAGAAGACTGACGCTGATGGTAATGTTACTGTCTATAAAGCTCGACTTGTTGCGAAAGGTTTTCGACAAGTTCAAGTGGTTGACTACGATGAGACTTTCTCACCCGTAGCGATGCTTAAGTCTGTCCGAATCATGTTGGCTATTGCTGCATTTCATGATTATGAAATTTGGCAAATGGATGTCAAGACTGCATTCTTGAATGGATTTCTAGAAGAAGAGTTGTATATGATGCAGCCGGAAGGTTTTGTTGATCCAAAAGGTGCTGACAAAGTGTGCAAGCTCCAGCGTTCCATTTATGGACTGGTGCAAGCATCTCGGAGTTGGAATAAACGCTTTGATAGTGTAATCAAAGCATATGGTTTTATACAGACTTTTGGAGAAGCCTGTATTTACAAGAAAGTGAGTGGGAGCTCTGTAGCATTTCTAGTTTTATATGTTGATGACATATTATTAATTGGAAATGATATAGAATTTCTGGATAGCATAAAGGGATACTTGAATAAAAGTTTTTCAATGAAAGACCTCGGTGAAGCTGCTTACATATTGGGCATCAAGATCTATAGAGATAGATCAAGACGCTTGATAGGACTTTCACAAAGCACATACCTTGACAAAATTTTGAAAAAGTTCAAAATGGATCAGGCAAAGAAAGGATTCTTGCCTGTGCTACAAGGTGTGAAGTTGAGTCAAACTCAATGCCCGACCACAGCAGAAGATAGAGAGAAAATGAAAAATGTTCCCTATGCTTCAGCCATAGGCTCTATATATGCAGTGCTGTGTACCAGACCTGACGTATGCTTAGCAATAAGTTTGGCAGGAAGGTACCAAAGTAATCCAGGAGTGGATCACTGGACAGCGGTCAAGAACATCCTAAAATACCTGAAAAGGACTAAGGATATGTTTCTCGTATATGGAGGTGACAAAGAGCTAGTCGTAAATGGTTACGTCGATGCAAGCTTTGACACTGATCCGGACGATTCTAAATCGCAAACCGGATACGTGTTTTTTAAACGGTGGAGCTGTAAGTTGGTGCAGTTCTAAACAAAGCGTCGTGGCGGGACCTACATGTGAAGCGGAGTACATAGCTGCTTCTGAAGCAGCGAATGAAGGAGTCTGGATGAAGGAGTTCATTTCCGATCTAGGTGTCATACCTAGTGCATCGGGACCAATGAAGATCTTCTGTGACAATACTGGTGCAATTGCCCTGGCAAAGGAATCCAGATTTCACAAGAGGACCAAACACATCAAGAGACGCTTCAATTCCATTCGGCACCAAGTCCAAGTGGGAGACATAGAGATTTGCAAGATACATACGGATCTGAATGTTGCAGACCCGTTGACTAAGCCTCTCTCACGAGCAAAACATGAGCAGCACCAAGACTCCATGGGTGTTAGAATCATTACTATGTAATCTAGATTATTGACTCTAGTGCAAGTGGGAGACTGAAGGAAATATGCCCTAGAGGCAATAATAAAGTTATTATTTATTTCCTCATATCATGATAAATGTCTATTATTCATGCTAGAATTGTATTAACCGGAAACATGATACATGTGTGAATACATAGACAAACACATAGTCACTAGTATGCCTCTACTTGACTAGCTCATTAATCAAAGATGGTTATGTTTCCTAACCATAGACATGTGTTGTCATTTGATTAAAGGGATCACATCATTAGGAGAATGATGTGATTGACATGACCCATTCTGTTAGCCTAGCACTTGATCGTTTAGTATACTGCTATTGCTTTCTTCATGACTTATACAAAGTTCCTACAACTATGAGATTGTGCAACTCCCGTTTACCGGAAGAACACTTTGTGTGCTACCAAACGTCACAACGTAACTGGGTGATTATAAAGGTGCTCTACAGGTGTTTCCGAAGGTACATGTTGGGTTGGCATAATTCGAGATTAGGATTTGTCACTCCGATTGTCGGAGAGGTATCTCTGGGCCCTCTCGGTAATACTCATCACCTAAGCCTTGCAAGCATGTAACTAATGAGTTAGTTATGAGATGACGTATTACAGAATGAGTAAAGAGACTTGCCGGTAACGAGATTGAACTAGGTATTGAATACCGACGATCAAATCTCGGGCAAGTAACATACCGATGACAAAGGGAACAAAGTATGTTGTTATGCGGTTTGACCGATAAAGATCTTCGTAGAATATGTAGGAACCAATATGGGCATCCAGGTCCCGCTATTGGTTATTGACCGAGAATGGTTTTAGGTCATGTCTACATAGTTCTCGAACCCGTAGGGTCCGCACGCTTAACGTTTCGATGACAGTTTTATTATGAGTTTATAAGTTTTGATGTACCGAAGTTTGTTCGGAGTCCCGGATGTGATCACGGACATGACGAGGAGTCTCGGAATGGTCGAGACATAAAGATTGATATATTGGAAGCCTATGTTTGGACATCGGAATGGTTCCGGGTGAAATCGGCATTTTACCGGAGTACCGGGAGGTTACCGGAACCCCCCGGGGGGTTAATGGGCCTACATGGGCCAAGAGGGAGAAGAGGAAGGAGCAAGGAGGGGGCCGCGCGCCCCTCCCCCTCCTAGTCCGAATAGGACAAGGGAAGGGGGGCGGCGCCCCCCCTTTCCTTCTCCTCTTCCTCCTCTTTCCCCCTCTCTCCTACTCCAACTTGGAAAAGGGGAGTCCTACTCCCGGTGGGAGTAGGACTCCCCCCTTGGCGCGCCCCCTTAGGCCGGCGGCCTCCTCCCCCCTGGCTCCTTTACATACGGGGGCGGGGGGCACCCCATAGACACACAAGTTGATCTACAGATCGTTCCTTAGCCGTGTGCGGTGCCCCCTTCCACCATATTCCACCTCGGTCATATCGTCGCGGAGTTTAGGCGAAGCCCTGCGCCGGTAGAACATCATCATCGTCACCACGCCGTCGTGCTGACGGAACTCATCTCCGGAACCTTTGCTGGATCGGAGGGCCGGAGATCGTCATCGAGCTGAACGTGTGCTGAACTCGGAGGCTCCGTACGTTCGGTGCTTGGATCGGTCAGATCGTGAAGACGTACGACTACATCAACCGCGTTGTGCTAACGCTTCCGCTTACGGTCTACGAGGGTACGTGGACAAACACTCTCCCCTCTCGTTGCTATGCCATCACCATGATCTTGCGTGTGCGTAGGAAAATTTTGAAATTACTACGTTCCCCAACATAAACCTCCTTATATCTTCCTCAAAACAGCCACCATACCTACCTATTATGGCATTTCCATAGCCATTCCGAGATATATTGCCATGCAACTTTCCACCGTTTCATTCATCATCATCATGACATACTTTACTTTTGTCTTATTGCCATTGCATGATCATGTAGTTCACATCGTATTTGTGGCAAAGCCACCTTGCATAATTTTTCATACATGTCACTCTTGATTCATTGCACCATCCCGGTACACCGCCGGAGGCATTCATATAGAGTCATATCTTGTTCTAGTTTCGAGTTGTAATTCATATGTTGTAATCAATAAAAGTGTGATGATCATTATTAGAGCATTGCCCAAAAAAAGAGAAAGGCCAAAAGAAAAAAAGAAAGGCCCAAAAAAAGAAAAAGAAAAAAAGAAAAAATAATAAAATAAATAAAAAGGGCAATGTTACTATCTCTTTTTCCACACTTGTGCTTCAAAGTAGCACCTTGTTCTTCATGTAGTGAGTCTCATATCTTGTGCTTCAAAGTAGCACCATGTTTTTCATATAGTGAGTCTCATATGTTGTCACTTTCATATACTAGTGGTAATTTTTCATTATAGAACTTGGCTTGTATATTCCTACAATGGGCTTCCTCAAATGCCCCAGGTCTTCGTGAGCAAGCAAGTTGGATGCACACCCACTAGTTTTCTTTTGTTGAGCATTCATTTATAGCTCTAGTGCATCCGTTGCATGGCAATCCCTACTCCTCATGTTGACATCAATTGATGGGCATCTCCATAGCCCGTTGATTATCCTCGTCAATGTGAGACTTTCTCTTTTTTTGTCTTCTCCACACAATCCCCATCATCATATTCTATTCCACCCATAATGCTATATCCATGGCTCATGCTCATGTATTGCGTGAAGGTTGAAAAAGTTTGAGATTATTTAAGTACAAAACAATTGCTTGGCTTGTCATCGGGGGTGTATAATCTGGGAACATCTTTGTGTGACGAAAATGAAGCATAGCCTAACTATATGATTTTGTAGGGATGAACTTTCTTTAGCCATGTTATTTTGGGAAGACATGATTGCTTTGATTAGTATGCTTGAAGTGTTACTATTTCTTTTATCAATATGAACTTTTATTTTGAATCATTTGGATCTGAATATTCATGCCACAATAAAGAAAATTACATTGAGAATTATGCTAGGTAGCATTCCACATCAAAAATTCTGTTTTTATCATTTACCTACTCGAGGACGAGCAGGAATTAAGCTTGGGGGTGCTTGATACGTCTCCAATGTATCTATAATTTTTGATTGTTCCATGCTATTATATTACCCCTTTTGGATGTTTATGGGCTTTATTTTACACATTTATATCATTTTTGGGACTAACCTACTAACCGGAGGCCCAGCCCGTATTGCTGTTTTTTTTCCTATTTCAGTATTTCGAGGAAAAAGGAATATAAAACGGAATCCAAACGGAATGAAACCTTCGGGAGCGTAATTTTTGGAACGAACGTGATCCGGAGAACTCGGAGTGCAAGTCAAGAAGCAAACGAGGCGGCCAGGAGATAGGAGGCGCGCCCACCCCTCCTGGGCGCGCCCCCTGTCTCCTGGGCCCCATGAGCGGCCATCGACGTACTTCTTCCTCCTATATATACCTACGTACCCCGAAAACATCCAGGGAGCCAACGAAAAACAATTTCCACCGCCGTAACCTTCTGTATCCGCGAGATCCCATCTTGGAGCCTTCGTCGGCGCTCCACCGGAGGGGGAATCGACCACGAAGGGCTTCTACATCAACACCATAGCCCCTCCGATGAGTTGTAGTTTACCACAGACCTTTGGGTCCATAGTTATTAGCAAGATGTCTTCTTCTCTCTTTTTGGATCTCAATACAATGTTCTCCCCCTCTCTTATGGAGATCTATTCGATGTAATCTCTTTTTGCGGTGTGTTTGTCGAGATCCGATGAATTGTGGGTTTATGATCATGTTTATCTATGAGAAATATTTGAATCTTCTCTGAATTCTTTTATGTATGATTGAGTTATCTTTGCAAGTCTCTTCGAATTATCAGTTTGGTTTGGCCTACTAGATTGATCTTTCTTGCCATGGGAGAAGTGCTTAGCTTTGGGTTCGATCTTGCGGTGTCCTTACCTAGTGATAGAAAGAATTGCAAGGCATGTATTGTATTGTTGCCATCGAGGATAAAAAGATGGGGTTTATATCATATTTCTTGAGTTTATCCCTCTACATCATGTCATCTTTCTTAATGGGTTAATCTGTTCTTATGAACTTAATACTCTAGATGCATGCTAGATAGAGGTCGATGTGTGGAGTAATAGTAGTAGATGCAGACAGGAGGCGGTCTACTTGTCGCGGACGTGATGCCTATATACATGATCATGCCTAGATAATCTCATAATTATTCGCTTTTGTATCAATTGCTCGACAGTAATTTGTTCACCCACCGTAATACTTATGCTATCATGAGAGAAGCCACTAGTGAAACCTATGGCCCCCGGGTCTATCTTTTATCATATAAGCTTTTAATCTACTTTTTTTTGCATCTTTAATTTTTGCATCTATATTATAAAATACCAAAAATATATTTATCTTATCTTATTATCTCTATCAGATCTCACTTTCGCAAGTGGCCGTGAAGGGATTGACAACCCCTTTATTGCGTTGGTTGCGAGTTCTTTGTTTGTTTGTGTAGGTGCGTGGGACTTTTGAGGAGCCTCCTACTGGATTGATACCTTGGTTCTCAAAAACCGAGGGAAATACTTACGCTAGTTTGCTGCATCACCCTTTCTTCTTCAAGGAAAACCAACGCAAGCACAAGACGTAGCACTTCTGCTCTTGCACGGGCATAGCCGCTCCTCGGCAGTGTCGCCTGCCAGCACGGAGCATGGTGCTTCCACTGGTGCGTGGGAGGGGGCTCCCTATGAGGAGAGCCCCCGGGGCATGTACAGCCTCGCACTGACACGTGGCTTGCACAGCAGGGCTGGAGGAGGTGTGTATGGGCACTCGTGAGCCAGAGCGGGACTCGCGAGGCCCTACCTCAAGGCGGGTTGCGCCTGAATTTGATCGGGAACACTTGTGTTAGTCCTGCAAGATGGTTAGGCAACCTGCGCCGAATGAGTCTCCTGAGGTTATTGCATGAGAAGGCCAAACACCAACGACCCCGGGAGGTGACGTGAACGGGGCTAGGCTGCCAGACAGAGCTCAACCGTTGGGTTTATCGACGCTACAGGGACGGGCCCGAGCACAGATGCCATGCCTAGTTGATGTCTACTACACAACCTTCTTCTTGTAGACGTTGTTGGGCCTCCAAGTGCAGAGGTTTGTAGGACAGTAGCAAATTTCCCTCAAGTGGATGACCTAAGGTTTATCAATCTGTGGGAGGCATAGGATGAAGATGGTCTCTCTCAAACAACCCTGCAACCAAATAACAAAGAGTCTCTTGTGTCCCCAACACACCCAATACAATGGTAAATTGTATAGGTGCACTAGTTCGGCGAAGAGATGGTGATACAAGTGCAATATGGATGGTAGATATGGGTAATTGTAATCTGAAAATATAAAAACAGCAAGGTAACTAATGATAAAAGTGAGCGTAAACGGTATTGCAATAGTAGGAAACAAGGCATAGGGTTCATACTTTCAGTAGTGCAAGTTCTCTCAACAGTAATAACATAGATAGATCATATAACAATCCCTCAACATGCAACAAAGAGTCACTCCAAAGCCACTAATAGCGGAGAACAAACGAAGAGATTATGGTAGGGTACGAAACCACCTCAAAGTTATCCTTTCTGTTCTATCTATTCAAGAGTCCGTAGTAAAATAACACGAAGCTATTCTTTCCGTTCAATCTATCATAGAGTTCATACTAGAATAACACCTTAAGACACAAATCAACCAAAACCCTAATGTCACCTAGATACTCCAATGTCACCTCAAGTATCCGTGGGCATGATTATACGATATGCATCACACAATCTCAGATTCATCTATTCAACCAACACAAAGTACTTCAAAGAGTGCCCCAAAGTTTCTACTGGAGAGTCAAGACGAAAACATGTGCCAACCCGTGTGCATAGGTTCATGGGCGGAACCCGCAAGTTGATCACCAAAACATACATCAAGTGGATCACGTGATATCCCATTGTCACCACAGATAAGCATGGCAAGACATACATCAAGTGTTCTCAAATCCTTAAAGACTTAATCCGACAAAACAACTTCAAGGGGAAAACTCAATTCATCACAAGAGAGTAGAGGGGGAGAAACATCATAAGATCCAACTATAATAGCAAAGCTCGCGATACATCAAGATCGTGCCATAGAGAGAACACTAGAGAGAGAGAGATCAAACACATAGCTACTGGTACATACCCTCAGCCCCGAGGGTGAACTACTCCCTCCTCGTCATGGAGAGCGCCGGGATGATGAAGATGGCCACCGGTGAGGGATCCCCCCTTCGGCAAGGCGCCGGAATGGGCTCCCGAGAGGTTTTTGGTGGCTACAGAGGCTTGCGGCGGCGGAACTCCCGATCTATCTTCGTATTCGATGGTTTTAGGGTATATGGGAATATATAGGCAAAAGAAGTCGGTCGGGGGAGCCACGAGGGGACCACGAGACAGGGGGCATGCCCAGGGGGGTGGGCGCGCCCTCCTATCTCCCGGCCTCCTGAAAGCTTCCCTGGCTTGTACTCCAAGTCTCCCGGATCATGTTCGTTCCAAAAGTCACGCTCCCGAATGTTTCATTCCGTTTGGACTCCGGTTGATATTCCTTTTCTTTGAAACACTGAAATAGGCAATAAAAGAACAATATGGGCTGGGCCTCCGGTTAATAGGTTAGTCCCAAAAGTAATATAAAAGTGTATATTAAAGACCATAAACATTCAAAACAGATAATAAAATAGCATGAATACTTCATAAACTATAGATACGTTGGAGACGTATCAGCATCCCCAAGCTTAATTCCTGCTCATCCTCGAGTAGGTAATTGATAAAAGAAAGAATTTATGAAGTGTGAATGCTAGAAGGTGCACAAGTTTGATCAATGATAATTTCAATCACCTTTTCTAGCATGATTATATGTCATAACAGTAGTTCATCTCATAAAACTTCTCAAGATCAAGTAACAAGCTTTGCACATGTTAAAGCATAGACCATAAACTTTCTTGAAAACTAGCAAACTTCATTCTTAGTCATCAAACAATTACAATTCATCTTATTTTCAGGAAGGGTCTATGTTAGAGCTTTGATTTAGCAAACTCCACATACTCAACTATCATATAGTCTTCCATGATTGCTAACACTCACGCAATACTAATGGTTATGGAGTTTTAATCGGACACTGAGAAAGATAGGGGCTTATAGTGTTGCCTCCCAACGTATTCAGCTTTGGGTGATGTCAACAATAATAGTTCATGCTAACTTACATCCAATTGGATATATATATCAGGATCTTTCCAACACGAGGTGCTTGCCAAAAGATAAAATGAAAAAGGGAAAGGTGAAGATCACCTTAACTCTTGCATAAAGTAAAAGCATAAAGTAAAAGATAGGCCCTTCGTAGAGGGAAGCAGAGGTTGTCATGCGCTTTTATGGTTGGATGCACAAAATCTTAATGCAAAAGAATGTCACTTTATATTGCCACCTGTATATGGACCTTTATTATGCAGTCCGTCGCTTTTATTGCTTCCATAACAAGATCGTATAAAGCTTATTTTCTTCACACTAATAGATCATACATATTTAGAGAGCAATTTTTATTGCTTGCACCGATGACAACTTACTTGAAGGATCTTACTCAATCCATAGGTAGGTATGGTGGACTCTCATGGAAAAACTGGGTTTAAGGATATTTGGAAGCACAAGTAGTATCTCTACTTGGTGCAAGGAATTTTGGCTAGCATGAGGGGGAAAGGCAAGCTCAACATGTTTGAATGATCCATGACAATATACTTTAACTAAGATGTGAGAAAACATAACCCATTACGTTGTCTTCCTTGTCCAACATCAACTCTTTAGCATGTCATACTTAATGAGTGCTCACAGTTATAAAAGATGTCTAGGATAGTATATTTATATGTGCAATCTCTCTTCCTTCAATATTCTTTCATGAATTGTTCAAATGACCAATACAATGCTTGCTAACCTTCAATAAATTTACAACCTCTACTTCTTAGATGTGAAGTCATTAATCCCCATGGGATAAGCAAATGAGACATATATAATTTCAGATTTATGACATTCAACTCATTCAACCATTTACTCATAGGATATAATTGAAGCACACGAGTAAATGACAAACTACTCCAAAAAGATATAAGTGAAGATCAATGAGTAGCTAAATAATTATGTAACTATGTGAAGACTCTCTCTCATTAAAGAATTTCAGATCTTGGTATTGTATTCAAACATCAAGCAAAACAAAATAAAATGACATTGCAAGGATAGCACAACTCATGTGAAGAAGCAAAAACTTAGGCTCAACCGATACTAACTGATAGTGGTTGAAGAAGAAAGGTGGGATGCCTACCGAGGCATCCCCAAGCTTAGATGCTTGAGACTTCTTGCAATATTATCTTAGGGTGCCTTGGGCATCCCCAAGCTTGAACTTTTGTGTCTCCTTAATTCCTCTCATATCATGGTTTCTCTTTTTATCAAAAGCTTCATCCACACCAAACTCAACAAGAACTCGTGAGATAAGTTAGTATAAACCAATGCAAAACCTTATCACTTTCTACTGTAACAAATCACTAGAATTATCATTCAACATTACATACTAAATGCCTCTGCATATTTAATACTCCTATCCTCAAATAGAATCATTAAACAAGCAAACATATGCAAACAATGCAACCATAACAGCAATCTACCAAAACAGTATAGTCTGTAAAGAATGCAAGATTCATCATACTTACCTAACTCCAAAAATTATGATAAAAATACTACGCTGTAGGAGATTTATCATAGATCACTATGCAAAAAGTTTCAACATTATATCATTCTCTGACTTTTCTAGGGAATTTTTGCAACATCGCTAAACTTTCTGTTTTCAAACGGCAACATGTATACTAGCAAAATAAGCATGGTAAAGGCTATCCTTGACATTTTTATTGAAAAAGATGCGAAACATTAATCTAAATAACAGCAAGCAAATACTAACAAAAGAAAATGACACTCCAAGCAAAACACATATCATGTGGTGAATAAAAATATAGCTCCAAGTAAAGTTACCGATGAACGAAGACGAAGGAGGGGATGCCATCCAGGGCATCCCCAAGCTTAGGCTCTTGGTTGTCCTTGAATATTACCTTGTGTGCCTTGGGAATCCCCAAGCTTAGGCTCTTACCACTCCTTATTCCATAGTCCATCGAATCTTTGCCCAAAACTTGAAAACTTCACAACACCAAACTTAACAGGAAACTCGTAAGCTCCGTTAGTATAAGAAAATAAATCCACCACTTAGGTACTGTAATGAACTCATTATAAATTCATATTTGTGTAATATCTACAGTATTCCAACTTTTCTATGGTTCATACCCCCCGATACTACTCATAGATTCATCAAAATAAGCAAACAACACATAGAAAACAGAATCTGTCAAAAACAGAACAGTCTGTAGTAACCTATACCAAACGTATACTTATGGAACTCCAAAAATCCTATCAAATTAGGAAGTACCAATAAATTTGTGTACCAATCCAGATAAAGAAGAATAAGATCAAAAGCACGTTTCTGTGAGTTATCAAAACTAATTTACTGGGTGCAGAAGTTTCTGATTGTCAGCAGGATCAACACAACTATCATCGTAAGCTATCCTAAAGGTCTTACTGGCACTTTATTGAAACAAAAGATATAAAACATGATTACTACAGTAGCATAATCATGTAAACACACAAAAACAGTAAGGATAAATATTGGGTTGTCTCCCAACAACGCTTTTCTTTAATGCCTTTCGAGCTAGGCATGATGATGACAATGATGCTCACATAAAAGATAAGGATTGAAACATAACGGGAGCATCATGAAGCATATGACTAGAAAATTTAAGTCTAACCCACTTCCTATGCATAGGGATTTTGTGAGTAAATGACTTATGGGAACAATAATCAACTAGCATAGGACGGCAAAACAAGCATAACTTCAAGATTTTAAGCAGATAGAGAGGAAACTTGACACTATGCTACAAGCATATGTTCCTCTCTCATAATAATTTTTAGTAGCATCATGAATGAATTCAACAATATAACTAGCACCTAAAGCATTCTTTTCATGATCTACAAGCATAGAAAATTTACTACTCTCCACATAAGCAAAATTCTTCTCATTCGGAATAGTGGGAGTATCATAAGAGACTCGAATACTAAAAATTGTTTCCACATTAAAAGAGTAATGTTCAGAAAAAGGGTAATCATAATAATGACAAGTATAGATATAATCATCACTACTTTTTATAGCATAAGTTTCATCACAATAATCATCATAAGTAGCAACTTCGTTCTCATCATAATCGATTGAGACCTCTCCCAAGATAGTGGAATCATCACTAAATAAAGTTGACACTCTTCCAAATCCACTTTCATATTCATCATAAAAAGATTCAACATCCTCCAAAATAGTGGGATCACTACTTCCTAAAGTTGACACTCTTCCAAACCCACTTTCATCAATATAATCATAAGTAAGAGGCCTTCTATCATCATAAGAACTTTGCATATCAAAACTTGGGAGGCTAAAAATATCATCTTCATTAAACATAGCATCCCCAAGCTTGGGACAAACATTAATTTCAGCAAATATATTCTCAAATATGTCATCCTCATCAAACATAGATTCCCCAAGCTTGGGACATTTCATATCATAAGCATAATCACTCTCATCATTAATAGTATGGATAGCACCAATAGTATATCAATTATCATCATCACAATGAGTAGTGGGAGCAACATCATTTGGGCGGGATACCTTTTTACCTTTGTTGATCCTCCTTTTCTTTTTATTATTCACATAATGTGTGGGTTCAACCTTCTTCTTTTAGCTCCTTATTGATGAGATTGGTTGAATAGAAATCTCCTCCTCGTTACCTGATTCATCATAAGAAATAATAGGAGGAGATTGGGAAGTCTCTTCCCTTTCATTAGTATTCTCTTCATATTATATTTGCTTTCTTTTCTTTAGGTAATTGGCAATATAAGGATTTTCAATGCAATTCACTGCACAATACAAATAAATCTTCTCTAGATCGATATCAAGGAAATGCTCAAGGTTAAATTCTGGAATATGCTTAGTTGCACGTTTCAATTCTTCATAACCCAAAAGCAAACTAAGTTCATTATGATGTGCAAGGGAAATCATATAATCACAATTTTTGGACACGATTTGATCATGAAACAATTTGCATCAGAGATTTAAATGACCACATTCATTGAAAAGTTCACAAGGGTAAAGATATCTTAAATTTTCAGCACTAACATTAAGCCTTTCTTGCAACCCTTTAGTTTCTAAATACTTATGCCTCTTGCAATATCTATTTTCCCTATTTGGTGTGTACTTGCAAACCCAATCTACTCCACAAAAATCGACATGCTTATAAGAGATATTTTCATCATAACTAGCGCAATCATCATTAGTACTATGGATATTCAAAGAGCTCATACTAATAACATTGCAATCATGCACATCATTCAAAGATTTAGTATCAAACATTCTATAGATTTCTTCTTCTAGCACTTGAGCACAGTTTTCCTTTTCATCAAACTTATGAAAGATACTAAAAAGATGAAGCGTATGAGACAAACTCAATTCCATTTTCTTGTAGTTTTCTTTTATAAACTAAACTAGTGATAAAACAAGAAACAAAAAGATTCAGTTGCAAGATCTAAAGATATACCTTCAAGCACTCACCTCCCCGGCAACGGTGCCAGAAAAGAGCTTGATGTCTACTACACAACCTTCTTATTGTAGATGTTGTTGGGCCTCCAAGTACAGAGGTTTGTAGGACAGTAGCAAATTTCCCTCAAGTGGATGACCTAAGGTTTATCAATCCATGGGAGGCGTAGGATGAAGATGGTCTCTCTCAAACAACCCTGCAACCAAATAACAAAGAGTCTTGTGCCCCCAACACACCCAATACAATGGTAAATTGTATAGGTGCACTAGTTCGGAAGAGATGGTGATACAAGTGCAATATGGATGGTAGATATGGGTAATTGTAATCTGAAAATATAAAAACAGCAAGGTAACTAATGATAAAAGTGAGCGTAAATGGTATTGCAATAGTAGGAAACAAGGCATAGGGTTCATACTTTCACTAGTGCAAGTTCTCTCAACAATAATAACATAGATAGATCATATAACAATCCCTCAACATGCAACAAAGAGTCACTCCAAAGCCACTAATAGCGGAGAACAAACAAAGAGATTATGGTAGGGTACGAAACCACCTCAAAGTTATCCTTTCTGTTCTATCTATTCAAGAGTCTGTAGTAAAATAACACGAAGCTATTCTTTCCGTTCAATCTATCATAGAGTTCATACTAGAATAACACCTTAAGACACAAATCAACCAAAACCTTAATGTCACCTAGATACTCCAATGTCACCTCAAGTATCCGTGGGCATGATTATACGATATGCATCACACAATCTCAGATTCATCTATTCAACCAACACAAAGTACTTCAAAGAGTTCCCCAAAGTTTCTACCGGAGAGTCGAGACGAAAACGTGTGCCAACCCCTATGCATAGGTTCATGTGCGGAACCCGCAAGTTGATCACCAAAACATACATCAAGTGGATCACATGATATCCCATTGTCACCACAGATAAGCACGGCAAGACATACATCAAGTGTTCTCAAATCCTTAAAGACTCAATCCGACAAAACAACTTCAAGGGGAAAACTCAATTCATCACAAGAGAGTAGAGGGGGAGAAACATCATAAGATCCAACTATAATAGCAAAGCTCGCGATACATCAAGATCGTGCCAAAGAGAGAACATGAGAGAGAGAGAGATCAAACACATAGCTACTGGTACATACCCTCACCCCCGAGGGTGAACTACTCCCTCCTCGTCATGGAGAGCGTCGGGATGATGAAGATGGCCACCGGTGAGGGATCCCCCCCTCCGGCAAGGCGCCGGAACGGGCTCCCAAGAGGTTTTTGGTGGCTACGGAGGCTTGCGGCAGCGGAACTCCCGATCTATCTTCGTATTCAATGGTTTTACGGTATATGGGAATATATAGGCGAAAGAAGTCGGTCGGGGGAGCCACGAGGGGCCCACGAGACTGGGGGCGCGCCCGGGGGGTGGGCGCGCCCTCCTATCTCCTGGCCTCCTCGAAGCTTCCCTGGCTTGTACTCCAAGTCTCCCGGATCATGTTCGTTCCAAAAATCACGCTCCCGAAGGTTTCATTCCATTTGTACTCCGTTTGATATTCCTTTTCTTCGAAACACTGAAATAGGCAATAAAACAACAATATGGGCTGGGCCTCTGGTTAATAGGTTAGTCCCAAAAATAGTATAAAAGTGTATAATAAAGCCCATAAACATTCAAAACAGATAATAAAATAGCATGAATACTTCATAAATTATAGATACGTTGGAGACGTATCACTAGTCTTGTCATGCAAAGGTCCTGAAGAAAAACAACCGGCGCGCGGCTCCCATGGTGGCGAGGCACTAGGTCTCGCACCCTCACTCATCCGCCCATGATTAGCTCATGCGAGAACAAGGCACCAAGGGCCATGGGAGGTGACGTACATGGGAGCTGGCCCATGAGCCAGAGCTCAGCCTCTTAGGTTTAGCGACGCTACAGGGACGGACCCTAGCACAGACGCCGTGCTAGTCCTTAATCATGAGGCGGTCGTGGGTGGGCTCGCAAGGGCACGAGACATTCTTGGCGCCGAAGCGTTGGTCAGGCAATTGATAATTTCAAGGCAACTCATAAGGGAAGGTAAACTAGTTCTGATAGACAGGGATGGACCCATGCGACTTGGGGATAATGCAGCCCGAGGGGCGCCCCCAACCGAACAAACTAAAAGATGTCACTTGGCACCATTGCTGAAGAGATGTCGGGGTAGCAAAAGATGCGTGCTGCTGAAGTCGTTCCTCATGAGCCGCCTTGGCCCTGAGCCTCGGGAGGCTCTGGGGGCCTGGTGGGCTCCTGAGGATCCACCTCCTTCTCCGCCAGGATCGCCTGGTGCCTAGCCTCTCGAGACGCTAGGACGTCCCGCATGCGGTGCTGAAATGCAACAGCCATGCTCGGCAGGCCGAAGGGCATGTGAACGTACCTCTGAGGGGGACCCTCGCATCGGTCGACACGAGAAGGCCAGAAAAGCTGTCGAGACGCGGCCCTGTTGAGCCCTGGGATGTCGATGCAGACGCGGAACTCCTTCCCCTCTCCAGGGCAAGGAGCTGCGCCCGGTGGTTGGCAGCGATCGCCCTGCAGAGCCCTTGCCTCCTGAATCTCCTTAACTGCCTTGCTGATGAATTCCTGAGTGCCTGGCACCTCACACCCTGTGCCTTCTCCTGGGAAGCGTGCGCTGAAGCATGCCTCCACATGGTGCCCGAGCGCCTCCCTCGTGATGCTGGCTAGGTCTGAGGCCCTCTAGAGGAGAGCCCTTGAGCCCAGCCTGAGAGAATGCCGGGCGCGCCTTCCTATGCGATAGGTGAGGGAGCCTTGTCCAGGGACGCGAGGCTCAGCGCGGCACTATCGGGCGATGCCTCCTTGTGAGATCCCTGGCCCAGCTACAGCTTCTTCATCTTGGGGGTGACCTCAGGAGGAAGGACATAGCCCTCATCTTTAGGGTTTTCGACCGCTGCAGCTTGGTAGGCATGCTCGAGAGAGCACACCGCATCCTTTTCCTCGCAGGCGACCATGATGATGCTACCACTCCCTGGCATCTTGAGGACGTTGTAGCTGTGGTGCGTCGCCGCCATGAATTTGGCTAGTGCTGGGTACCCGAGGATGGCATTGTACGGTAGACAAATATCGGCGATGTCAAAGTTGATGAGCTCGGTGTGGTAGTTGTCGCGCTTGCCGAAGGTGACAGGGAGGCGGACTTGCCCTATCGTGTACATGGAGCTGTCGGTCACTCCTGAGAAGGGCTTGATAGGTTGAAGCTGCTGGTATGGCACTTGAAGCTTGAGGGTCTTGGTGACGACCACGTTGCTGATGACGGGCGAGTAGAGTACTGGGAGCGCACCGGGCCGCGTAATTGAGCTGGTCGGAGGAGTTGAAGGTGATGGCGTATCTGGACCACCTGAGCTAGTGTGTCGCCTTGAGCTTGGGGAGCTCCGCGTTCACCTTGCGCGCGAACTGCTTGAAGACACGGTGAGAGGCTGGGGCCTGGGAGCCGCCCAAGATGCAGGCGATGGCCCGAGGCTCCTGGAAGCCCCCAGCCCCCTCGTCCTGATGGTGATCTTCGTTCCTTCTTGGCGGTGTAGGAAGCAGAGGAAGACCGGCGTTGCCCTAAGGCCAATCCTCGTGAGGCTGGTCCCTCCAGGCACGCTCGCGAGGCTAACCCTACCAGCGGTCCTCCCGAGGCTGGTCGCACCACTCCTGGCGATGGTCACCATCGTCCTAGCGTCCTCCACCTCGGCCACCTCCACGACTGTTAGATTATGAGTTCTGCAAACCCTTGAGAGGTTCGAACTCTGGGGTGCGTGCAGAGATCTCAACCTACCCAGCCTGCCTACTCGCGATCCTCCTAAGCCTAGCGTGTCAAGCTCAAAGAGACAAAGAGACACAACAGTTTACCCTGGTTCGGGCCACCTTGCGGTGTAATACCCTACTCCAGCGTTTCGGTGGATTGCCTCGGTGGGCTAAGGATGAACTAGTACAGTGGATGAACTGGACTTAGGAGGTGAGGTGTTCTTGAGCTCGTGGGAGCTGGTGTGGTGTGAGCTAGTTCGACTTGTCTTGCCTCTACGGTGGTGGCTAGTCCTATTTATAGTGGCCTCGGTCCTCTTCCCAAATGTTCGTGGGAAGGGATCCCACAACGGACGAATTTTAAAGGGGATAAGTAGTCGCTTATCCTGACAAAAGTAGTCTTTCCCTGCGAAAAGCGTCTGGTCGTGACGCTGCGGGGGCTTGTCGATCACCTCTGTCCTGCCATCCTGGAGGTCTTGGTCTTGTTGCACCAGAATGGAAACCTTTGGCTAATTCCTCGAGACTCCGCGCCTGTGGCTTGCCTCCTTTGCATCGAAGAGGAAACATGCGCTCTGCGCCCGCCTGGCGTTGGTCGTCATGGCTTATGTCAGCTGAGCCTCATGAGGTAAACCTTGCATAGAACTCTCCGCCCCTCGGGAGCTAGCCTGAGGAGGCCGATCCCTCGGGGGTCTTGGTGTTGTCCACCTCGCGAGGCTTGGCCCCTCGCGAGGGTCTTGAGCTGTTGATGCTGAAGCTGGGCTGTACCAGGCCGTCGATGGAGCCACGCGGTGGGTGATACGTCTCCAATGTATCTATAATTTTTGATTGTTCCATGCTATAATATTACCCCTTTTGGATGTTTATGGGCTTTATTTTACACATCTATATCATTTTTGGGACTAACCTACTAACCGGAGGCCCAGCCCATATTGTTGTTTTATTGCCTGTTTCAGTATTTCGAAGAAAAGGAATATCAAACAGAGTCCAAACGGAATGAAACCTTCGGCATCGTGATTTTTGGAAGAATATCATCCTGGAGGCTTGGAGATCAAATCAGAAGACCCTCGAGGAGCCCAGGAGATAGGGGGCGCGCCCCCCCCTACAGGGGCGGCCCCCTGTCTCGTGGACCCCTCGAGCACCCCCCGACCGACTTCTTTCGCCTATATAACCCTACGTACCCTAAAACCATTGAATATCAAGATAGATCGGGAGTTCCGCCGCCACAAGCCTCTGTAGCCACCAAAAACCTCTCGGGAGTCTGTTCCGGCACCCTGCCGGAGGGGGAACTCATCACCGGTGGCCATCTTCATCATCCCGACGCTATCCATGACAAGGAGGGAGTAGTTCACCCTCGGGGCTGAGGGTATGTACCAGTAGCTATGTGTTTGATCTCTCTCTCTCTCGTGTTCTCTCTCGTGTTCCCTCTATGGCACGATCTTGATGTATCCCGAGCTTTGCTATTGTAGTTGGATCTTATGATGTTTCTCCCCCTCTACTCTCTGGTGATGAATTGAGTTTCCCCTTTGAAGTTATCTTATCGGATTGAGTCTTTTATGAGAACACTTGATGTATGTCTTGCCGTGCTTATCTGTGGTGACAATGGGATATCATGTGCCACTTGATGTATGTTTTGGTGACCAACTTGCGGGTTCCTCCTATGAACCTATGCATAGGGGTTGGCACACATTTTCTTGACTCTCCGGTAGAAACTTTGGGGCACTCTTTGAAGTACTTTGTGTTGGTTGGATGAATTTGAGATTGTGTGACGCATATCATATAATCATGCCCACGGATACTCGAGGTGACAATGGAGTATCTAGGTGACATTAGGGTTTTGGTTGATTTGATGTTATTCTAGTACGAACTCTTGAATAGATTGATCCGAAAGAATAACTTTGAGGTGGTTTCATACCCTACCATAATCTCTACTTTTGTTCTCCGCTATTAGTGGCTTTGGGGTGACTCTTTGTTTCATGTTGAGGGATTTTTATATGATCTATCTATGTTATTATTGTTGAGAGAACTTGCACTAGTGAAAGTATGAATCCTATGCCTTGTTTCCTATCATTGCAGTACCGATTACGCTCACTTTTACCATTAGTTACCTTGCTGTTTTTATTATTTCAGATTACAAAAACCTATATCTAATATCCATATTGCACTTGTATCACCATCTCTTCGCCGAAGTAGTGCACCTATACAATTTACCATTGTATTGGGTGTGTTGGGGACACAAGAGACTCTTTGCTATTTGGTTGCAGGGTTGTTTGAGAGAGACCATCTTCATCCTACGCCTCCCATGGATTGATAAACCTTAGGTCATCCACTTGAGGGAAATTTGCTACTGTCCTACAAACCTGTGCACTTGCAGGCCCAACAACGTCTATAAGAAGAAGGTTGTGTAGTAGACATCAAGCTCTTTTCTGCCGCCGTTTCCGGGGAGGTAAGTGCTTGAAGGTATATCTTTAGATCTTGCAATCGAATCTTTTTGTTTCTTGTTTTATCACTAGTTTAGTTTATAAAAGAAAACTACAAAAAAATGGTGTTAAGTTTGTCTCATACGCTTCATCTTTTTAATATCTTTCATGAGAATGATGGAAAGGAAAATTGTGCTGAAGTGCTAGAAGAAGAATGCATTAAAATGCTTGGTACTAAATCTTTGAATGATGAGCATGATTGCAATGTTGTTAGTATGAATTCCTTGAATATCCATGATGCTAATGATATGCAAAGCCACAAGCTTGGGGAAGCTATGTTTGATGAATATGATATATTTTGTCCCCCAAGCTTTGATGAGCAAATTTATTTTGATGATAGCATGCCTCATATTTATGATGATTACATTGATGAAAGTGGGTTTGGAAGAGTGTCAACTTTAGGAAGTAGTGATCCCACTATTTTGGAGGATGTTGAATCTTATTGTTATGAATATGAAAGTGGATTTGGAAGAGTGTCAACTTTATTTAGTGATGATTCCACTATTTCGGAAGAGGTTCCAATTGATTATGAGAACAAAGTTGCTATCTGTGATGATTATTTTGATGAATTGTATGCTATTAAGAATAATGATAACCATGAAACTTGTCATCATGATTTTAGTTTTCAATTGGATTATGCCTCACATGATAATTATTTTGTTGAGTTTACTCCCACTACTATTCATGAGAAGAAATTTGCTTATGTGGAGAGTAGTAAATTTTCTATGCTTGTAGATCATGAAAAGAATGATTTAGGTTCTGGTTATATTGTTGAATTCATTCATGATGCTACTGAAAATTATTATGAGGGAGGAACATATGCTTGTAGGAATTGCAATAATGTCAAGTTTCCTCTCTATGTGCTTGAAATCTTGAAGCTATGCTTGTTTTACCTTCCTATGCTTGTTGATTATTGTTCCCATAAGTTGTTTGCTCGCAAAATCCCTATGCATAGGAAGTGGGTTAGACTTAAATGTGCTAGTCATATGTTTCATGATGCTCCCATTATGTTTCAATTCTTATCTTTTATGTGAGCATCATTGTCATCATCATGCCTAGCTAGAAAGGCATTAAAGAAAAGCGCTTGTTGGGAGACAACCCAATATTTATCCTTACTGTTTTTGTGTGTCCACATGATTATTCTACTGTATTAATCATGTTTTATAGCTTTTGTTTCAATAAAGTGCCAAGTAAGACCTTTAGGATAGCTTATGGTGATAGTTGTGTTGATCCTGCTGAAAATCAGAAACCTTTTCACCCAGTAAATTAGTTTTGTTAATTGACAGAAACTTGCTTCTTATCTGATTCGTTTTGCTCTGGATTGGTACACAAATTTCTCAGGTCTTCCTAATTTTGTAGAATGTTTGGAGTTCCAGAAGTATACGTTTGCTACAGATTACTACAGACTGTTCTGTTTTTAACAGATTCTGTTTTCTATGTGTTGTTTGCTTATTTTGATGAATCTATGAGTAGTATCGGAGGGTATGAACCATATATAAGTTGGAGTACAGTAGATATTACACCAATATGAATTTAGAATGAGTTCATTACAGTACCTAAGTGGTTGTTTTATTTCTTATACTAACGGGGCTTACGAGTTTTCTGTTGAGTTTTGTGTTGTGGAGTTTTCAAGTTTTGGGTAAAGATTCGATGGACTATGGAATAAGGAGTGGCAATAGCCTAAGCTTAGGGATGCCCAAGGCACCCCAAGGTAATATTCAAGATTAGCCAAAAGCCTAAGCTTGGGGATGCCCTGGATGGTATCCCCTCTTTCGTCTTCGTTCATCGGTAACTTTACTTGGGGCTATATTTTTATTCACCACATGATATGTGTTTTGCTTGGAGCATCATTTTATTTTGTTATTATTTGCTTGCTGTTATTTAGAATAATGTTTTTCATCTTTAGTTTCAATAAAAAAGTCAAGGATTGCCTTTACCATGCGTATTTTGCTAGTATACATGTTGCTGTTTGAAAACAGAAAGTTTACCACTGTTGCAGAAATTCCCTAGAAAAGTCAGAGAATGATATAATGTTGAATCTTTTCGCATAGTGAGATCTGATAAATTTATTACAGTGGGAATTTTAGTTCATAATTGTTGGAGTTAGGTAAGTATTGATACTCTTGCATTCTTTACAGTCTGTACTGTTTTGGCAGATTGCTGTTATGTTTGCATTGTTTGCATATGTTTGCTTGTTTAATGATTCTATTTGAGGATAGGAGTATTAAATATGTAGAGGCATTTAGTATTAAATGTTGAATAATAATTTTAGTGATTTGTTACAGTAGAAAATGATAAGGTTTTGCATTGGTTTATACTAACGTATCTCACGAGTTCTTGTTGAGTTTGTTGTGGATGAAGCTTTTGATAAAAAGAGAAACCATGATATGAGAGGAATTAAAGAGACACAAAAGTTCAAGATTGGGGATGCCCAAGGCACCCCAAGATAATATTTCAAGAAGTCTCAAGCATCTAATCTTGGGGATGCCCCGGTAGGCATCCCATCATTATTCTTCAACAACTATCCGTTAGTATCGGTTGGGCCTAAGTTTTTGCTTCTTCACATGAGTTGTGCTATCCTTGCAATGTCATTTTATTTTGTTTTGCTTGCTGATTGAATACAATACCAAGATTTGAAATTCTTTAATGGGAGAGAGTCTTCACATAGTTACATAATTATTTAGCTACTCATTGATCTTCACTTATATCTTTTGGAGTAGTTTGTCATTTGCTCTAGTACATCACTTATATCTTTTAGAGCACGGAGGTGGCTTAATTTTGTAGAAATTGCTAGTCTCTCATGCTTCACTTATATTATCTTGCGAGTCTTTTAGAACAGCATGGTATTTGCTATGGTTACAAAGTTGGTCCTAGAATGATGAGCATCCAAGTGGGGTATAATAAAAACTATCATAGGAAGTGAATTGGATGCTATGACCAATTTGATTCTTGATAATTGTTTTGAGATATGGAGGTAGTGATATTAAAGTCATGCTAGTTGGGTGATTATGAATTTAAAGAATGCTTGTGTTGAAGTTAGCAAGTCCCATAGCATGCACGTATGGTTAAAGTTGTGTAACAAATTTGAAACATGAAGTGTACCTAGCTTGTGCATCCTTATGAGTGGCGGTCGGGGACGAGCGATGGTCTTTTCCTACCAATCTATCCCCCTAGGAGCATGCGCATAGTACTTGAATTTTTTGATGACTTCTAAATTTTTTCAATAAGTATATGAGTTCTTTTGACTAATGTTGAGTCCATGGATTATACACACTTTTACCTTTCCGCCTTTGCTAGCCTCTTCGGTACCGTGCATTGCCCTTTCTCACCTTGAGAGTTGGTGCAAACTTCGCCGGTGCATCCAAACCCCATGATACGATACGCTCTATCACACATAAACCTCCTTATATCATCCTCAAAACAGCCACCATACCTACCTATTATGGCATTTCCATAGCCATACCGAGATATATTGCCATGCAACTTTCCATCGTTCCTTTCATCATCATCATGACATACTTTACTTTTGTCATAGTGCCATTGCATAATCATGTAGTTGACATCGTATTTGTGGCAAAGCCACCATGCATTATTTTTCATACATGTCACTCTTGATTCATTGCAACATCCCGGTACACCGCCGAAGGCATTCGTATAGAGTCATATCTTGTTCTAGTTTCGAGTTGTAATTCTTATGTTGTAATCAATAGAAGTGTGATGATCATCATTATTAGAGCATTGCCCAAAGAAAAAAGGAAGAAAGGCCAAAAGAAAAAAAAGAAGAAAGGCCCAAAAGAAAAAAAAAGAAAAGAAAAAAAGAAAAAGAAAAAGAAAAAAAAAGAAAAAAAAGGGCAATGTTACTATCTCTTTTTCCACACTTGTGCTTCAAAGTAGCACCGTGTTCTTCATGTAGCGAGTCTCATATATTGTGCTTCAAAGTAGCACCATGTTTTTCATGTAGCGAGTCTCATAAGTTGTCTTTTTCATACTAGTGGGAATTTTTCATTATAGAACTTGGCTTGTATATTCCTACGATGGGCTTCCTCAAATGCCCTAGGTCTTCGTGAGCAAGCAAGTTGGATGCACACCCACTAGTTTTATTTTGTTGAGCATTCATTTATAGCTCTAGTGCATCCGCTGCATGGCAATCCCTACTCCTCATGTTGACATCAATTGATGGGCATCTCCATAGCCCGTTGATTATCCTCGTCAATGTGAGACTTTCTCCTTTTTTGTCTTCTCCACACAATCCCCATCATCATATTCTATTCCACCCATAGTGTATATCCATGGTTCACGCTCATGTATTGCGTGAATGTTGAAAAAGTTTGAGATTATTTAAGTATGAAACAATTGCTTGGCTTGTCATCGGGGGTATAGAAGTTGGGAACATCTTTGTGTGACGAAAATGAAGCATAGCCTAGCTATATGATTTTATAGGGATGAACTTTCTTTTGCCATGTTATTTTGAGAAGACACGATTACTTTGATTAGTATGCTTGAAGTGTTACTATTTCTTTTATCAATATGAACTTTTATTTTGAATCATTTGGATCTGAAAATTCATGCCACAATAAAGAAAATTACATTATGAATTATGCACGGTAGCATTCCACATCAAAAATTCTCTTTTTATCATTTACCTACTCGAGGACGAGCAGGAATTAAGCTTGGGGATGCTTGATACGTCTCCAACGTATCTATAGTTTTTGATTGTTCCATGCTATTATATTACCCCTTTTGGATGTTTATGGGCTTTATTTTACACATCTATATCATTTTTGGGACTAACCTACTAACCGGAGGCCCAGCCCATATTGCTGTTTTATCGCCTGTTTCAGTATTTCGAAGAAAAGGAATATCAAACGGAGTCCAAACGGAATGAAACCTTCGGCATCGTGATTTTTTGGAAGAATATCATCCTGGAGGCTTGGAGATCAAGTAAGAAGACCCTCGAGGAGCCTAGGAGATAGGGGGCGCCCCCACCCCTACAGGGCGCGACCCCCTGTCTCGTGGACCCCTCGAGCACCCCCCGACCGACTTCTTTCGCCTATATAACCCTACGTACCCTAAAAGCATCGAATATCAAGATAGATCGGGAGTTCCGCCGCCGCAAGCCTCTGTAGCCACCAAAAACCTCTTGGGAGTCCGTTCCGGCACCCTGCCGGAGGGGGAACCCATCACCGGTGGCCATCTTCATCATCCCGGCGCTATCCATGACGAGGAGGGAGTAGTTCACCCTCGGGGCTGAGGGTATGTACCAGTAGCTATGTGTTTGATCTCTCTCTCTCTCTCTCTCGTGTTCTCTCTCGTGTTCCCTCTATGGCACGATCTTGATGTATCCCGAGCTTTGCTATTGTATGTTTCCCCTTTGAAGTTATCTTATCGGATTCAGTCTTTTATGAGAACACTTGATGTATGTCTTGCCGTGCTTATCTGTGGTGACAATGGGATATCATGTGCCACTTGATGTATGTTTTGGTGACCAACTTGCGGGTTCCGCCCATGAACCTATGCATAGGGGTTGGCACACGTTTTCTTGACTCTCCGGTAGAAACTTTGGGGCACTCTTTGAAGTACTTTGTGTTGGTTGGATGAATTTGAGATTATGTGACGCATATCGTATAATCATGCCCACGGATACTCGAGGTGATAATGGAGTATCTAGGTGACATTAGGGTTTTGGTTGATTTGTATCTTAAGGTGTTATTCTAGTACGAACTCTTGAATAGATTGATCCGAAAGAATAACTTTGAGGTGGTTTCGTACCCTACCATAATCTCTACGTTTGTTCTCCGCTATTAGTGGCTTTGGAGTGACTCTTTGTTGCATGTTGAGGGATTGTTATATGATCTATCTATGTTATTATTGTTGAGATAACTTGCACTAGTGAAAGTATGAACCCTATGCCTTGTTCCCTATCATTGCAATACTGTTTACGCTCATTTTTACCATTAGTTACCTTGCTGTTTTTATTATTTCAGATTACAAAAACCTATATCTACTATCCATATTGCACTTGTATCACCATCTCTTCACCGAACTAGTGCACCTATACAATTTACCATTGTATTGGGTGTGTTGGGGACACAAGAGACTCTTCGCTATTTGGTTGCAGGCTTGTTTGAGAGAGACCATCTTCATCCTACGCCTCCCACGGATTGATAAACCTTAGGTCATCCACTTGAGGGAAATTTGCTACTGTCCTACAAACCTGTGCACTTGCAGGCCCAACAACGTCTACAAGAAGAAGGTTGTGTAGTAGACATCAGTGGGCCGCAGGGAGGCAGGGCTGGATACCCCCATATCCAGAACGCTGACAGTAGCCCCCGGGCCCAAGGCGCGCTCGGACTTGGCTTCCCGGCAAAGCCAAAGGGCAACTGCAGAGCGCTGTGGGACCTAACCTCCCACGGCCTTGATGACGTATGGTGATTGATGGGACATGTGCGACTCCGCTTCTCCACGCTGCCTCGACAACCGGTCGACTTGACGGGACGATGCGGCATGCAGAAGGTCATGATGGCGCGAGGTCGTGGAGGCCGGCAGTTGGCCTCCCTTGGCTATAAAGGTGAGGGAGGGGCAGAGCCCCTCGTCCATCTCTCCTCCATCTTGCTCTTGTCTGCCTTTTCTCTTCTCCATCTTGCTCCCATGGTGCAGATCAGGAGGTATTCTGCGGCCGAGAAGGGGAAGGCCCCTAGGGAGAGGCCCGATCCTCTCCGGCCGAAGAAGCGGCTCCACCCCCCTCACGATGCCAACACGGGGCAAGAGGTGACCTGGCCTTGGCAGTCGAGGCCTCCGCCTGGCTTCCGTCTCCCCATATATGCTCTTGCTCAGGACGAAGGTGTGCACTGTCAAGTGGCGCGCGACAACGATGTCAGGGCCGCCATTGCCCTGCCGAACGCACCACAGACCCACGCCGAGGGTAGCTCGCGTGAGTTTGTGGTGTGGGCGGTGATGCCTCCCAACACCTGGACCCGGCTCCTACGGTTCTTCGCAGTGAGCTGCCTCCGAGGAGGCCGGTTAAGCTGTGGCTGCAACACGCCGGGTGTTGCAGCTTGGCCACCGGAGCTGAAGTTGAGGTGGTGCTCCTTGGAGATGTTTTCATGATGCGCGTATGGGGTGAGGTCGCCCGGGCTTGCCGCGCAGAGGGAGCCCTGGCGATTCACTTCGAGTATGGCAGCGCGGACACCTTGCACTTCAAGGTCTTCAATGAGGAGGGCGAACGGCTGGAATGCTACCCCGGAGGAAGCGGCCCGCGGGATGCTGCAACGGGCGCCGGGCCCGCTGCTGTCCCCCTTGGCGCCGCATCCAGCAACAGCGGTGACTCCTGTTAATCCGGCGACTCTCCTGATCCTAGTGAGTCTCTGGAGTCGACTGACGATAGATATGTGCCGCCCAGCTCCCGTCGGAGTTGGAGTGCAGCAGCGGTTGCCGCCCGGTGTCGCCAGCGACACCATAGGGCTTAGTAGCCGCTTTCCTTGCACGGAATGAAGATCAGCCCCCATGGGGTTTGTAAGGATCGAAATGTACTCAATATTAGTGTTGCTTCTTTTGATTTTGTGATGAACTCGCGTATCCCAATTTGGCATGGTTCCTCCCTTTTCTTTTTTCCTTGGTAGCGCGACGCTCTAGGCCGACAGGACCCAGTCCTTAGGTAGGCTTCAGCTGTCGCTAGTATGCCAGGTTGCGATGCCGTGGTCAAGGCTAGGAGGTGAGCGGCCCGAGGTCCGGTAAGAGCTCATGAGACGCGATGCTCACGAGGTCCCCCTTGGCATGCAAGCAGCTGCCTAAAGAATTGAAAAGGGGAGTGGAACTGCCAAAATGGAACTGCGAGGCGGGGTGTGCGGGGTGCGAAGCTTGTGCCACCGCGGATCGGGACTTATCTTTTGGTGTCTTGGTCTGTCAGGAAGATGGTGCTTGCTCCCGCACATGTGGCGGTTCCATTGGGCTCGGCCTACAGCGGCCACCTTCCTGCCCCGCTCGCCCAGGTGCTCTACATACTTGGGACCCGACCCTCGAGCGAGCTTAGCCGCCGCTGTATGCGAGGTCGCGATGCCATGGTCAAGGCCAGGGGTTGAGGGCTGGAGAGCCAGTAGGAACTCCCGAGACGCGATTCTCGGGAGGCCCCCCTTTAATGTGCAAGCGACTCGCAAGGACAGATGTGGTCGTCCAAGCGGACCCGTGGCTCATTGCCAGATGAACCTACAGGTTAGATGACAGGAAAGACCATGAGCCCCCGCGGAGCGGGCCTGCAGCCTAGGGCGTAGGACAGAGGCACTGAGGACCCGGCGAGGTGGTGTGCGCGAGGCGGGCCGCGAACCAGAGCTTGATCCCCGGGTTATCAGCGTTGCAGGGACAGACCCGAGCACAAGCGTCGTGCTGACGTGAGTTGTCATGCAGTGATGCAGGAGAGGTACTAGCCAGCGAACACATGGGGGTCGCGATGGCGGCGGTCATAGGGTGACAATCATAGGTAAACTCACAAAAATGGTTAGATAGTCCTGGTGAATGCAAACGATACATGTCGTAGGGCCGGACCCACACGGCCTGGGGATGATGCACCTCGAGGGGCGCCCCCAGACTGAACGAACTAGAGAGATGTCACCTAGTACCGTCACTGAAGAAGTGTTGAAGTAGCAAAAAAACATGCACCGTCGGAGTCGTTCCTCACGAGCCACTCTGGTGCCGAGCCTCGGGAGGCTCAGAGGGCCCGGGAGGCTCCTGAAGGTGCTCCTCCATCTCCGCCAGGATCGCCTGATGCCTGGCCTCGCAAGCCGTCGCAGCGTCCCTCATGCAGCGCTGGAACACCTCAGCCGCGCCCGGTAGGCCGAAGGGCATGCAGACGTAGCTATGAGGTGGACCCTCGCGCCGGCCAACACGAGACGGCCAGAGGAGCTGCCGAGACACGACCCTACCGAGCCCCGGGACGTCGATGCAGACGAGGAACCCCTTACCCTCGCCGGGGCAGTGAGTTGCGCCTCACGGCAGGCGACGATCGCCTTGCAGAACCCTTGCTTCTTGAATCTCCTCAATTGCCTTGCTGATGAACTCCTGAAGGCCTGGTGCCTCACGCCTGCTGCCTTCTCCTGGGAAGCATGCTCTGAAGAGCACCTCCACATGGTGCCCGAGTGCCTCCCTCGTGACCCTGGCTAGGTCTGAGGCCCTCCCGAGGAGAGCCCCCGAGCCCAGTCTGAGAGGGGCGCTGGGAGCGCCTTCCTATGCGATGGGTGAAGGTGCCACGTCCGAGGACGCGAGGCTTAGCGCAGCGTCCTCGAGCGATGCTCCTTCACAAGACCCCTCTCCCAGCTGCAGCTTCTTCATCTTGGGGGCAACCTCAGGAGGGAGGGCACTGCCCTCGTCTTTAGGGTTCTCGACCGCTACAGTGTGGAAGGTGCACTCGAGGGAGCACACCGCATCCTTCTCTTGGCATGCAACCATGATGACGCTACCGCTTCCTGGCATCTTGAGGACGTTGTAGCCGTGGTGCGTAGCTGCCATGAACTTGGCCAGTGCTGGGTACCCTAGGATGGCGTTGCAGGGTAGGCAGATGTCGACGACGTCAAAGTCGATTAGCTCAGTGTGGTAGTTGTTGCGCTCGCCGAAGGTGACAGGGAGGCGGACCTGCCCTATTGGGTGTGTAGAACCATCGGTCACTGCTGAAAATGGCTTGGTTGGGTGAAGCTGGTAGTATGGCACTTGGAGCCTATCGAACATCTGAACAGATAGAACACTGAGCCCTGCTCCACCATAGATGAGAGTCTTGGTGACGACCACATTACTGATAACGGGGGAGCAGAGCATAGGGAGCACGCCAGCAGTGGCCGCGCACTTGAGCTGGTCTGAGGAGATGAAGATGATGGAGCACTTGGACCACTTGAGAGGGCGAGTTGCTTCGGGCTTGGGGAGCACTGCATTCACCTCGCGCGCGAGCTGCTTGAAGACGTGGTGGGAAGCTGGGGCTTGTGAGCCGCCCAGGATGCAGGCGATGGCTCAAGGCCCCTAGAAGCCCCCAGCCCCCTCGTCCTAGTGGTGATCTTCATTCCTTCTTGACGGTGGAGGCTGAGGAGGCAGAGCTGCGTTGCCCTGAGGGCGCTCCTCATGAGGCTGCTCCCTCCAAGCGTCCTCGCGAGGCTGGCCCTGCCAGCGGTCTTCACGAGGCTGGTTGCGCCACTCCTGACGATGGTCACGTCTGTCCGAGCGCCCTCCACCTCGGCTGCCTCCACGACCGTAGCCTCGACCATTGCGCTCGGGGCATCGACTGAGGCGCCCATCGTGGAGGGCCCTGAGCTCCTGACAGTTGTTGGTGTCGTGGCTATGAACATTGTGGAAGACGCAGAACAGTCGGTTGCTCTTGGATGACTCGGGGTGGTCGCAGCCGCGCTTCGTCTCTGGTTCGGCCGCAAGCACGGCCGGCCCCTTGCGCTTCACGTCCTTGGTCTTGGCCTTCTTGTCTTTTGGATCAGCATCAGGGAGCTCGAGGAGGGATAGGCGTCCCTCCTCAGCCCTTGCGCACTTGTTCGCCATGTTGAACATCTCTAGAGCTGTGCAGAGATTCTCATGGATGGCGAGCTCCTCCTTCATCTTGACATCACGGACGTCATTAGTGAATGCTGAAATGATGGCCTCGTCCGACACGTTGGGGATCTTGACGCGAACGTTGTTGAAGCGTTGGATACACTTCTGCAGGGTCTCTCCAGATTGCTGCTTGATGCGATGCAGGTCACCCGCGGCCGGCGGACGGTTGCGAGTGCCTTGGAAGTTGGCGATGAAGCGGCTGCGCATCTCCTCCCAAGAAGAAACCGACCCCTCGGGTAGGTTTAGGAGCCAAGAACGCGTGCCATCCTTGAGGGCCATCGGGAACCAGTTTGCCATGATCTTCTCGTCACTGTTGGCCGCCTTAATGCTCAGCTCATAGAGCTGCAGGAACTCGGCGGGGTCGACAGTGCCGTCGTAGCGTGGAGGCAGGTCAGGCTTGAACTTACTTGGTCAGACGATGTTGCGGAGCTCCGGAGTGAACGCACGGCATCCTGCCGTGGCCACTGGAGGTCGTCGAGGGGGTGGAAACTGGTCCTGGTGCATGCACACCGCCACCTCCTGCGGCGGTACGCGGGCCTGGTGCTGGAGTGCTGGAAGTACGCGCGCTTCTCCTTGAGGTCGCTGCACTACCTGACAACTCACGTCCTCCTGAACTGGTGCAGGGCGCGGCGGGTCACGCCATGGTGCCGCACGGCTTGGGCCAACGATAGCGCCCTGCGCCAGAGGTGGTGGAGGAGCCCCGTGCGCCATGTCGCCCGCTGCAACGAGCGAGCCGGATCGGTGGAGCCATTGTGCGCCACGTCGCCCGCTACAGCGAGCGAGCCGGATCGGTGGAGCCCCCGTGTGCCACGCCGACGAGCTCAGCGATCCGCACGAGCCACTCCTTGTAGAGGTCACCAACTGAGTGATAGCGAAGGAGCTCCTGCGCCATGAGCAGAGCGGCCTATGCGTCCGCCTGGCCACGACGCACGTGGGATGACGAAGCTGCTAGGGTCAGTGACAGAGTAGCGCTGCACCCGTCACAAAGCACCGACGGGTGCAGCGATGAAGCTTCCTGCTCGTGGCCAGTAGGGACCGTGGCGGCGTTAGCCACGGGAGACGGAGTGCGACGGGCACAACCATCGCCCGCCGGAGCCGTCTGAGTGACGCGGGCGGCGACTGCGGCCCGACGCTTGGCGCGAGCTCGGCGTGTGTCGGCCATGGAGGTGTCGGAGTAGCAGGAGACCGGTCGACGAAAGAGAAGATCTGACGCACCCCTACCCGGCGTGCCAAATGTCAGATTACGGGTTCCGCAAACCCTTGAGAGGTTCAAACTCTGGGGTGCGTGCGGAGATCTCAACCTACCCAGCCTGCCTACTCACGATCCTCCTAAGCCTAGCGCGTCAAGCTCAAAGAGACAGAGAGACACAACTGTTGGGGAACGTAGTAATTTCAAAAAATTTCCTATGCACATGCAAGATCATGGTGATGCATAGCAACGAGAGGGGAGAGTGTTGTCCACGTACCCTCATAGACCGAAAACAGAAGCGTTAGAACAACGCGGTTGATGTAGTCGTACGTCTTCACAACCCGATCGATCAAGCACCGAAACTATGGCACCTCCGAGTTCTAGCACACGTTCAGCTCGATTACGATCCCCGGACTCCGATCCAGCAGAATGTCGGGGAAGAGTTCCGTCAGCACGACGACGTGGTGACGATCTTGATGTTCTACCATCACAAGGCTTCGCCTAAGCACCGCTACAATATTATCGAGGACTATGGTGGAGGGGGGCACCGCACACGGCTAGGAGATCAAGAGATCAATTGTTGTGTCTATGGGGTGCCCCCTCCCCCGTATATAAAGGAGTGGAGGAGGGGGCCGGCCAAGGGGGGTGGCGTGCCCTAGGGGGGAGTCCAACCCCAACCGGGAGTAGGACTCCCCCCTTTCCTATTAGGAGAGGGAGAGGGAAGGAAGAGGTGGGAGGAAGAAGGAAAGGGAGGGGGGGCGGCCCCCCTCCCAATTCGGATTGGGCTTGGGGGGGGGGGCTCCTTTGCTTCTTCTCCCTCCTTTCCACTAAGGCCCAATAAGTCCCATATACCTCCCGGGGGGTTCCGATAACCTCCCAGAGCTCCGGTATTGTCCCAATCTCACCCGGAACCTTTCCGGTGTCCAAATATAGTCGTCCAATATATCGATCTTTATGTCTTGACCATTTCGAGACTCCTCGTCAAGTCCGTGATCACATCCAGGACTCTAAACAACCTTCGGTACATCAAAACTCATAAACTCATAATAAAACTATCAACGAAACCTTAAGCATGCGGACCCTACTGGTTCGAGAACTATGTAGACATGACCGAGACTCGTTTCAGGTCAATAACCAATAGCAGAACCTGGATGCTCATATTGGCTACTACATATTGTACGAAGATTTTTATCGGTCAAACCGCATAACAACATACATTGTTCCCTTTGTCATCGGCATGTTACTCACCTGAGATTCGATCGTCGGTATCCAATACCTAGTTCAATCTCGTTACCGGCAAGTCTCTTTACTCGTTATGTAATGCATCATCTCGTAACTAACTCATTAGATACATTGCTTGCAAGGCTTATAGTGATGTGCATTACCGAGAGGGCCCAGAGATACCTCTCCGACAATCGGAGTGACAAATCCTAATCTCAAAATACATCAACTCAACAAGTACCTTCGGAGACACCTGTAGAGCACCTTTATACTCACCCAATTACGTTGTGACGTTTGGTAGCACACAAAGTGTTCCTCCGGTAAGCGGGAGTTACATAATCTCATAGTCATAGGAACATGTATAAGTCATGAAGAAAGCAATAGCAACATACTAAACGATCAAGTGCTAAGCTAACGGAATCGGTCAAGTCAATCACATCATTCTCCTAATGATGTGATCCCGTTAATCAAATGACAACTCATGTCTATGGTTAGGAAACTTAACCATCTTTGATTTACGAGCTAGTCAAGTAGAGGCATACTAGTGACACAATGTTTGTCAATGTATTCACACATGTATTATGTTTCTGGGTAATACAATTCTAGCATGAATAATAAACGTTTATCATGATATGAGGAAATAAATAATAACTTTACTATTGCCTCTAGGGCATATTTCCTTCAGTCTCCCACTTGAACTAGAGTCAATAATCTAGATTACATAGTAATGATTCTAACACCCATGGAGTCTTGGTGTTGATCATGTTTTGTTCGTGGAAGAGGCTTAGTCAACGAGTCTGCAGCATTCAGATCCGTATGTATCTTGCAAATCTCTATGTCTCCCACCTGGACTTGGTCCCGGATGGAATTGAAGCGTCTCTTGATGTGCTTGGTTCTCTTGTGAAATCTGGATTCCTTTTCCAAGGCAATTGCACCAGTATTGTCACAAAAGATTTTCATTGGACCCGATGCACTAGGTACGACACCTAGATCGAATATGAACTCCTTCATCCAGACTCCTTCATTTGCTACTTCAGAAGCAGCTATGTACTCCGCTTCACATGTAGATCCCGCTACGACGCTTTGTTTAGAACTGCACCAACTGACAGCTCCACCGTTTAATATAAACACGTATCCGGTTTGCGATTTAGAATCGTCCGGATCAGTGTCAAAGCTTGCATCGACGTAACCATTTATGACTAGCTCTTTGTCACCTCCATAAACGAGAAACATATCCTTAGTCCTTTTCAGGTATTTCAGGATGTTCTTGACCGCTGTCCAGTGATCCACTCCTGGATTACTTTGGTACCTCCCTGCTAAACTAATAGCAAGGCACACATCAGGTCTGGTACACAGCATTGCATACATGATAGAGCCTATGGCTGAAGCATAGGGAACTTCTTTCATTTTCTCTCTATCTTCTGCAGTGGTCGGGCATTGAGTCTGACTCAATTTCACACCTTGTATTACAGGCAAGAACCCTTTCTTTGCTTGATCCATTTTGAAATTTTTCAAAACTTTATCAAGGTATGTGCTTTGTGAAAGTCCAATTAAGCGTCTCGATCTATCTCTATAGATCTTGATGCCTAATATGTAAGCAGCTTCACCGAGGTCTTTCATTGGAAAACTTTTATTCAAGTATCCTTTTATGCTATCCAGAAACTCTATATCATTTCCAATCAATAATATGTCATCCACATATAATATTAGAAATGCCACAGAGCTCCCACTCACTTTCTTGTAAATACAGGCTTCTCCAAAAGTCTGTATAAAACCATATGCTTTGATCACACTGTCAAAGCGTTTATTCCAACTCCGAGAGGCTTGCACCAGTCCATAAATGGAACACTAGAGCTTGCACACTTTGTTAGCATCCTTTGGATTGACAAAACGTTCTAGGTGCATCATATACAACTCTTCTTCCAGAAATCCATTCAGGAATGCAGTTTTGACATCCATTTGCCAAATTTCATAATCATAAAATGCGGAAATTGCTAACATGATTTGGACAGACTTAAGCATCGCTACGGGTGAGAAAGTCTCATCATAGTCAACCCCTTGAAGTTGTCGAAAACCTTTCACAACAAGTCGAGCTTTGTAGACAGTAACATTACCATCAGCCTTAGTCTTCTTCTTGAAAATCCATTTATTCTCGATGGCTTGCCGATCATTGGGCAAGTCAACCAAAGTCGACACTTTGTTCTCATACATGGATCCCATCTCAGATTTCATGGCTTCAAGCCATTTTGCGGAATCTGGGCTCATCATCGCTTCCTCATAGTTCGTAGGTTCGCCATGGTCAAGTAACATGACCTCCAAAATAGGATTACTGTACCACTCTGGCGCGGATCTTACTCTGGTTGACCTACAAGGTTCTGTAGTAACTTGATCTGAAGTTTCATGATCATCATCATTAGCTTCCTCACTTATTGGTGTAGTCGTCACAGGAACCGGTTTCTGTGATGAACTATTTTCCAACAAAGGAGCAGGTACAGTTACTCATCAAGTTCTACCTTCCTCCCACTCACTTCTTTCGAGAGAAACTCCTTCTCTAGAAAGGATCCATTCTTTGCAACAAATGTCTTGCCTTCGGATCTGTGATAGAAGGTGTACCCAATAGTTTCCTTTGGGTATCCTATGAAGAAACATTTCTCCGATTTGGGTTCGAGCTTATCAGGTTGAAGCTTTTTCACATAAGCATCGCAGCCCCAAACATTAGGAAATGACAACTTTGGTTTCTTGCCAAACCACAGTTCATAAGGCATCGTCTCAACGGACTGCCCTATTTAACGTGAATGCGGCCGTCTCTAAACATAACCCCAAAACGATAGTGGTAAATCAGTAAGAGACATCATAGATCGCACCATATCTAGTAAAGTACGATTACGATGTTCGGACACACCATTACGCTGTGGTGTTCCGGGTGGCGTGAGTTGTGAAACTATTCTGCATTGTTTCAAATGTAAACCAAACTCGTAACTTAAATATTCTCCTCCACGATCAGATCGTAGAAATTTTATTTTCTTGTTATGATGATTTTCAACTTCACTCTGAAATTCTTTGAACTTTTCAAATGTTTCAGACTTATGTTTCATTAAGTAGATATACCCATATCTGCTCAAATCATCTGTGAAGGTGAGAAAATAACGATATCCGCTGCGAGCCTCAATATTCATTGGACCACATACATCAGTATGTATGATTTCCAACAAATCAGTTGCTCGCTCCATAGTTCCAGAGAACGGCATTTTAGTCATCTTGCCCATGAGGCATGGTTCGCAAGTACCAAGTGATTCATAATCAAGTGATTCCAAAAGTCCATCAGTATGGAGTTTCTTCATGCGTTTTACACCAATATGACCTAAACGGCAGTGCCACAAATAAGTTGCACTATCATTATCAACTCTGCATCTTTTGGCTTCAACATTATGAATATGTGTATCACTACTATCGAGATTCATCAAAAATAGACCACTCTTTAAAGGTGCATGACCATAAAAGATATTACTCATATGAATAGAACAACCATTATTCTCAGATTTAAATGAATAACCGTCTAGCATCAAACAAGATCCAGATATAATGTTCATGCTCAACGCTGGCACCAAATAACAATTATTTTGGTCTAAAACTAATCCCGAAGGTAGATGTAGAGGTAGCGTGCCGACGACGATCACATCGACTTTGGAACAATTTCCCACGCGCATCGTCACATCGTCCTTAGACAGTGTCCGCTTAATCCGTAGTCCCTGTTTCGAGTTGCAAATATTAGCAACAGAACCAGTATCAAATACCCAGGTGCTACTGCGAGCTCTGGTAAGGTACACATCAATAACATGTATATCACATATACCTTTGTTCACCTTGCCATCCTTCTTATCCGCCAAATACTTGGGGCAGTTCCGCTTCCAGTGACTAGTCTGCTTGCAGTAGAAGCACTCAGTCTCAGGCTTAGGTCCAGACTTGGGTTTCTTCTCTTGAGCAGCAACTTGTTTGCTGTTCTTCTTGAAGTTCCCCTTCTTTTTTCCTTTACCCTTTTTCTTGAAACTGGTGGTCTTATTGACCATCAACACTTGATGCTCCTTCTTGATTTCTACCTCCGCAACCTTTAGCATTGCAAAGAGCTCGGGAATTGTCTTTTCCATCCCTTGGATATTATAGTTCATCACGAAGCTCTTGTAGCTTGGTGGCAGTGATTGAAGAATTCTGTCAATGACGCTATCATCCGGAAGATTAACTCCCAGTTGAATCAATTGATTGTTATACCCAGACATTCTGAGTATATGCTCACTGACAGAACTATTCTCCTCCATCTTGCAGCTATAGAACTTATTGGAGACTTCATATCTCTCAACCCGGGCATTTGCTTTAAATATTAACTTCAACTACTAGAACATCTCATATGCTCCATGACGTTCAAAATGTCATTGAAGTCCCGGTTCTAAGCCGTAAAGCATGGCACACTGAACTATCGAGTAGTCATCAACTTTGCTCTGCCAGACGTTCACAACATCTGGTGTTGCTCCTGCAGCAGGTTTGGCACCCAGCGGTGCTTCCAGGACGTAATTCTTTTGTGCAGCAATGAGGATAATCCTCAAGTTATGGACCCAGTCCGTGTAATTGCTACCATCATCTTTCAACTTTGCTTTCTCAAGGAACGCATTAAAATTCAACGGAACAACAGCACGAGCCATCTATCTACAACAAACATAGACAAGCAAAATACTATCAGGTACTAAGTTCATGATAAATTTAAGTTCAGTTAATCATATTACTTAAGAACTCCCACTTAGATAGACATCCCTCTAATCATCTAAGTGATCACGTGATCCAAATCAACTAAACCATAACCGATCATCACGTGAAATGGAGTAGCTTTCAATGGTGAACATCACTATGTTGATCATATCTACTATATGATTCACACTCGACCTTTCGGTCTTAGTGTTCCGAGGCCATATCTGCATATGCTAGGCTCGTCAAGTTTAACCTGAGTATTCTGCGTGTGCAAAACTGGCTTGCACCCGTTGTAGATCGACGTAGAGCTTATCACACCCGATCATCATGTGGTGTCTGGGCACGACGATCTTTGGCAACAGTGCATACTCAGGGAGAACACTTTTATCTTGAAATTTAGTGAGAGATCATCTTATAATGCTACCGTCAATCCAAGCAAGATGAGATGCATAAAAGATAAACATCACATGCAATCAATATAAGTGATATGATATGGCCATCATCATCTTGTGCTTGTGATCTCCATCTCCGAAGCACCGTCATGATCACCATCCTCACCGGCGCGACACCTTGATCTCCATCATAGCATCGTTGTCGTCTCGCCAACTATTGCTTCTACGACTATCGCTACCGCTTAGTGATAAAGTAAAGCAATTACAGGGTGATTGCATTTCATACAATAAAGCGATAACCATATGGCTCCTGCCAGTTGCCAATAACTTCAGTTACAAAACATGATCATTTCATACAATAAAATATAGCATCACGTCTTGACCATATCACATCACAACATGCCCTGCAAAAACAAGTTAGACGTCCTCTACTTTGTTGTTGCAAATTTTACGTGCCTGCTACGGGCTGAGCAAGAACCGTTCTTACCTACACATCAAAACCACAACGATAGTTCATCAAGTTAGTGTTGTTTTATCCTTTGCAAGGACCGGGCGTAGCCACACTCGGTTCAACTAAAGTTGGAGAAACAGACACCCGCTAGTCACCTGTGTGCAAAGCACGGCGGTAAAACCAGTCTCGCGTAAGCGTACGCGCAATATCGGTCCGGGCCGCTTCATCCAACAATACCGCTGAGCCAAAGTATGACATGCTGGTAAACAGTATGACTTGTATCGCCCACAACTCACTTGTGTTCTACTCGTGCATATAACATCAACGCATAAAACCTAGGATCGGATGCCACTATTGGGGAACGTAGTAATTTCAAAAAAATTCCTACGCACACGCAAGATCATGGTGATGCATAGCAACGAGAGGGGAGAGTGTTGTCCACGTACCCTCGTAGACCGAAAACAGAAGCGTTAGAACAACGCGGTTGATGTAGTCATACGTCTTCACGGCCCGACCGATCAAGCACCGAAACTACGACACCTCCGAGTTCTAGCACACGTTCAGCTCGATGATGATCCCCGGCCTCCGATTCAGCAAAATGTCGGGGAATAGTTCCGTCAGCACGACGGCGTGGTGATGATCTTGATGTTCTACCGTCGCAGGGCTTCGCCTAAGCACCATTACAATATTATCGAGGACTATGGTGGAGGGGGGCACCGCGCACGGCTAAGAGATCAAGAGATCAATTTTTGTGTTTATGGGGTGCCCCCTCCCCCGTATATAAAGGAGTGGAGCAGGGGGCCGGCCAAGGGGGGTGGCGCGCCCTAGGGGGGGAGTCCAACCCCAACCGGGAGTAGGACTCCCCCCTTCCTATTAGGAGAGGGAATGGGAAGGAGAGGTGGGAGGGAAGAAGGAAAGGAGGTCCCGGCCCCCTTCCCAATTCGGATTGGGCTTGGGGGGCGCCCCCTCCTTTGCTTCTTCTCCCTCCTTTCCACTAAGGCCCAATAAGGCCCATATACCTCCCGGGGGGTTCCGATAACCTCCCAGAGCTCCGGTATTGTCCCAATCTCACCCGGGACCTTTCCGGTGTCCAAATATCGTCGTCCAATATATCGATCTTTATGTATCGACCATTTCGAGACTCCTTGTCAAGTCCATGATCACATCCGGGACTCCGAACAACCTTTGGTACATCAAAACTCATAAACTCATAATAAAATTGTCAACGAAACCTTAAGCGTGCGGACCCTATGGGTTCGAGAACTATGTAGACATGACCGAGACTCGTTTCCGGTCAATAACCAATAACAGAACCTGGATGCTCATATCGGCTCCTACATATTCTACGAAGATCTTTATCGTTCAAACCGCATAACAACATACATTGTTCCCTTTGTCATCGGCATGTTACTCGCCCGAGATTAGATCGTCGGTATCCAATACCTAGTTCAATCTCGTTACTGGCAAGTCTGTTTACTCGTTACGTAATGCATCATCTCGTAACTAACTCATTAGATACATTGCTTGCAAGGCTTATAGTGATGTGCATTACCGAGAGGGCCCAGAGATACCTCTCCGACAATCGGAGTGACAAATCCTAATCTCAAAATACATCAACTCAACAAGTACCTTCGGAGACACCTGTAGAGCACCTTTATACTCACCCAATTACGTTGTGACGTTTGGTAGCACACAAAGTGTTCCTCCGGTAAGTGGGAGTTACATAATCTCATAGTCATAGGAACATGTATAAGTCATGAAGAAAGCAATAGCAACATACTAAACGATCAAGTGCTAAGCTAACGGAATTGGTCAAGTCAATCACATCATTCTCCTAATGATGTGATCCCGTTAATCAAATGACAACTCATGTCTATGGTTAGAAAACTTAACCATCTTTGATTTACGAGCTAGTCAAGTAGAGGCATACTAGTGACACTATGTTTGTCTATGTATTCACACATGTATTATGTTTCCGGGTAATACAATTCTAGCAAGAATAATAAAAATTTATCATGATATGAGGAAATAAATAATAACTTTATTATTGCCTCTAGGGTATATTTCCTTCAACAACAGTTTATCCTGGTTCGGGCCACCTTGCGGTGTAATACCCTACTCCAACATTTTGGTGGATTGCCTCGGTGGGCTGAGGATGAACTAGTACAGTGGATGAACTGGGCCTAGGAGGTGAGGTGTTCTTGAGCTCGTGGGAGCTGGTGTGGTGTGAGCTAGTTCAACTTGTCTTGCCTCTATGGTGGTGGCTAGTCCTATTTATAGTGGCCTCGGTCCTCTCCCAAATGTTGGCGGGAAGGGATCCCACAATAGCCGGATTTGAAAGGGGACAAGTAGTACAACTTATCCTGACAAAAATAGTCTTCGCCTGCGAAAAGCCTCTGGTCGTGACGCTGCGATGGGCTCATCGATGACCTACGTCCTGCCGTCCTGGTGGTCTTGGTCTCGTTGCACCAGAATGGAAACCTTTGGCTGATTCCTCGGGACTCCGCGCCTGTGGATTTCCTCCTTTGCACCAAAGAGGAAACCTGCGCTCTGTGCCCGCCTGGCGCTCGCCTGGCCTTGGTCGTCATGGCTCACGTCAGCTGAGCCTCATGAGGTAAACCTTGCATAGAACTCTCCGCCCCTCGGGAGCCAGCCTGAGGAGGCCGATCCCTCGGGGGTCTTGGCGTCATCCGCCTCGAGAGGCTTGGCCCCTCGCGAGGGTCTTGAGCTGTTGATGCTGAAGCTGGGTCGTACCAGGCCATCTATGGAGCCACGTGGTGGGCCGCAGGCAGGCATGGCTGGATACCTCCATATCCAAAACACCGGCAACGACCGTAGCCTCAATCATTGCGCTCGGGGCATCGACCGAGGCGCCCATCATGGAGGGCTCTGAGCTCCTGGCAGTCGTTGGCGTTGTGGCTGTGCACGTTGTGGAAGACGCAGAATGGTCGGCTGCTCTTGGATGACTCAGGGTGATCGCAGCCGGGTTTCATCTCCGGCTCGGCTACAAGCACAGCTGGCCCCTTGTGCTTTATGTCCTTGGCCTTGGCCTTCTTGTCTTCTGGGTCTGCATCGGGGAGCTCGAGGAGGGAGAGGTGTCCCTCCTCAGCCCTCACACACTTGTTCGCCTGTTGAACATCTCCAGGGCCATGCAGAGGTCCTCATGTATGGCGAGCTCCTCCTTCATCTTGATGTTGTGGACGCCATCTGTAAACGCTGAGATGATGGCCTCGTCCGACACCTTGGGGATCTTGAGGCGAACATTGTTGAAGCGCTGGATGTACTTCTGTAGGGTCTCTCCTGGTTGCTGCTTGATGTGTTGTAGGTCACCTGCGGCCGGCGGGCGGTCGCGAGTGCCCTGGAAGTTGGCGATGAAGCGGTCGCGCATCTCATCCCAAGAGGAGACGGACCCCATGTGGAGATTCAGGAGCCAGGAGCGCGCGCCATCCTTGAGGGCCATGGGTAACCAGTTTGCCATGATCTTCTCATCGCCGCTGGCTGCCTCGATGCTCAGTTTGTAGAGCTGCAGGAACTCAGCAGGGTCAGCGATGCTATCGTAGCATGGGGGCAGGCCAGGCTTGAACTTGCCCGGCCAGATGATGTTGCGCAGCTCCGGGGTGAACGCGCGACACCCTGCCGTGGTCATGGGAGCCCGCCGAGGTGGTGGAGCCTGGTCTTGGCACTCGCGCGCCGACACCATCACAGGCAGCGCACGGTCTTGACGTGGAGGTGCTGTAAGCACACATGCGTCTTCCTGGGGCCGCTGCACCACTTGACAGCTCGCTTCTTCGCGCGCAGGTGCCTGGTGCCGCGGGTCGTGCCGTGGCGCTGCCCGCCTTGGCTCGACGATGGCGCCCTAGACTGGAGGTGGTGGAGGCGCCCCTTGAGCCATGTCGCCTGCAGCAGGCGGCTGCTGAGGCAGTGAGCAGGCCGGCGCAGCAGAGTCTCCGACGGCGCTGACGAGCTCAGCGATGCGCTCGAGCCACTCCTCATAGAAGTAGTCGACTGGGCGGTAGCGAAGGAGCTCCCGCACCATGAGCAGAGTAGCTTGCGCGTTCGCCGGGTTGCAACACGCGTGGGAGGATGAAGCGGCCGAAGTCAGCGACGGAGTGGCGGTGCGCCCGTCGCGACGCACAAAGGGGTGCAGCGATGAAGCCTGTTGCTCGTGGCCAGTAGGGCCCGTGGCGGCATTGGCCGCTGGTGACGGAGGACGATGAGGACAGCTGTCGCCTGCCGGTGCCATCTGAGAGACGCGGGCATCAACTGTGGCCCGGTGCTCAGCGCGAGCCCGACATGCGTCGGCCATGGAAGCATCGGAGTAGCGGTGGGTCGATCGATGGAATAGAGGATCCGATGCACCCCTACCTGGCATGCCAAATGTCGGATTTTGGGTTCCGCAAACCCTTGAGAGGTTTGAACTCTGGGGTGTGTGCGGAGACTTCAACCTACCCAGCCTGCCTACTCGCGATCCTCACAGCCTAGCGCGTCAGGCACAAAGGGATAGAGAGACACAACAGTTTATCCTGGTTCGGGCCACCTTGCGCTATAATACCCTACTCCAGATTTGTGGTGGATTGCCTCGAGGGGCCGAGGATGAACTAGTATAGTGGATAAACAGCCTCAGGAGGGGAGGTGTTCTTGAGCTCGAGAGAGCTGGTGTGGTGGTCGAGTGGGAATGGATCCCAAATGTTGGCGGGAAGGGATCCCACAACGACCAGATTTGAAGGGGGACAAGAAGTACACCCTATCCTGACTAAAGTGGTCTTCGCCTGCAAAAGCCTCTGGTCATGACGCTATGGTGGGCTCGGTGATGACCTCCATCCTGCCGTCCTGGCGGTCTTGGTCTTGTTGCACCAGAATGGAAACCTTTGGCTAATTCCTCGGGACTCCGCGCCTGTTGCTTGCCTCCTTTGCACCAAAGAGGAAGCTGGTACTCTGCGCCCGCTGGCGCCCGCCTGGCCTTGGTCGTCATGGCTCACGTCAGCTGAGCCTTGTGAGGTGCACCTTGCATACAAGTCTCTGCTCCTCGTGAGGCAGCCCGAGGAGGCCGATCCCCTTGGATGTCTTGGTGTCGCCTGCCTCGCGAGGCTTGGCCCCTCCCGAGGGTCTTGAGTTGTTGATGCTGAAGCTGGGTCGTACCAGGACATCGATGGAGCCACGCAGTGGGCCGTAGGGAGGCAAGTCTGGGTACCCCCGTATCCAGAACACCGACACCTGGGTGGGCACAACCCACCAGGGCGCGCCACCCCCTCCAGGCGCGCTAGGTGGGTTGTCCCCACCTGGTGGCCCCGCAGACCCTGAAATCGACGCTATAAAATTCTACTTTTTCAAAAAAGTCAAGGAGAAAGAATTTTCGCGTTCCACGAGACGGAGCCGTCACCGTCTCCTGTTCTTCCTCGGGACGCCAGATCTGGACTCTGTTTGGGGCTGCGGAGAGGGGGATCTTTGATCTTTGTCATCACTAACCCTTCTCCATCGCCAATTCCATGATGCTCCCCACCGGGAGTGAGTAATTCCTTTGTAGGCTCATTGGTTGGTGAGGAGTTGGATGAGATTCATCATGTAATCAGTTAGTTTTGTTAGGGCTTGATCCCTAGTATCCATTATGTTCTGAGATTGATGTTGCTATGACTTTGCCATGCTTAATGCTTGTCACTTTGGGCCTGGGTGCCATGATTTCAGATCTGAACCGTTTATGTTATCACAATTATATCTATGTTCTAGATCCGATCTTGCAAGTTATAGTCACCTACTACGTGTTATGATCTGGCAAACCCGGAGTGACAATAGTCGGGACACTTCCCGGTGATGAGCGTAGTTTGAGGAGTTCATGTATTCACCATCTGTTAATGCTTTGTTCTGGTTCTCTATTAAAAGGGGGCCTTACTATCCCTTAGTTTCCAATAGGACCCCACTGCCACGGGAGGGTAGGACAAAAGATGTCATGCAGGTTCTTTCCATAATCACGTATGACTATTTACGGAATACATGCCTACATTATATTTATGAACTGGAGCTAGTGTCGTATCGCCCTAGGTTGTTACTGTCACATGATGAATATCATCCAACAAATCACCGATCCAATGCCTACGATTTTCCTACATATTGTTCTTGCTAAGTTACTACTGCTATTGTTACTGTTGCACTTGCTAAAAAAATCACCGCTATCACTGTTACCGTTACTATTGCTACTACTACTACTATCAAAACTATCATACTACTTTTCTACTGATCACTTTGCTGCAGATAATTAATTTCCAGGTGTGGTTGAATTGACAACTCAGCTACTAATACTTGCAAATATTCTTTGGCTCCCCTTGTGTCGAATCTATAAATTTGGCTTGAGTACTCTACACTTGAAAACTATTGCGATCCCCTATACTTGTGGGTTATCATTCCTCATCCACACATATACCAGCCATTGTACCTCTATAGTTAGGTCTCTCCCCCCACCCCCACACACGCCGCTGTAGGTAGGTATCCATGCCACAGAGACAAACTGCGCCTGTCCCCTCTCACGTTCCAGTAGGCCAGCCACCCTATATCTTTGATGTGGGCACACACAAATTCAATGGCACTCTTTATTGATCGCGCACGCACACACGCACACACACACACATCATCCCTCTCTTCGATTCTATGGATACCTCACACTGATGATACCTCCACTCTCTTCTCATGGATCGCCCCCTCTCTATATATGATATATTTAGGCCTCTGTTTCACACACATTGCATATGTTACATTTTTTGATTGAAATATCATCGACACAAATTCCCTGTCTATCTCTCACCCCCCAAAAAAACACTCACGAACCCACACACTATATCTCTCTACGTTTGTATATATCTCACACAAACCCACGTAGGTGGTGTACGTAGACGAAAAGAATAGGTGCACGTACTCACGCTTCATGCCCAGCCACACCCGTGTGGGTACACGATGGAGCTCATTTCTGTATGAAATGGCAGCCCACGTGCTAATTTGAGCGCGTGTAGTGGTTGCTTAACTAAGGAGGTCGTGTACCACGCATGCATGAAACAAAATTTGATGTGTTGGCGCGTTATTTGTAAATAAAGTTATATCGCTCAATGGCACGTAAACAGAATATAAAATGATATTTATGGAGAAAAAGGTAGTCCGCTCCACTATATACAATGGAGCCTGCCTGCCGGGGTTTGTCTATCTTCAGAGTATCTCACACAAGGTGGCGGCGGCCTCTCTCTCTCACCGTTGGTCACTGATCCGGTCGCATCCCGTCCTCTAGCGAAAAGGAAGGATGTGCATTATTTCTCTGTTCGACGGAGCCGAGGCAGCACGTCCCGATCTGCGGTACCCGCCGTTCTCTTTGACCATGTTCCGGCGTGGTAGGGCCTACACCATATGCTCGCTACCGTAGTATGGGCAGATCCCGCCCGCCGCCGCTATCCTAGTTACATCTCGATGACCCTGAGGTATTCCCTCCGGCCTTGCTCCACTGCCCATCTTCCCATGTCGCTGCATGTGGAAAATCTTGCATGTGGATCTTCCCTAGTTCTTTGCCCAAAACGTAGCTCGTCGGACGTACTTTCCATATTGCAATCTCGTCCTCACACCGCTTTAGATAAACACAACTGTGTTGTTATCTTCCCTTAGGACAAGGAATATGCGTCTTTTTTGTCGTTGTATGTCATCAACTATTATTGGCCAGTAATTGTTTCCTTTCTACCTCATTTTTGCCAACAGAGCTATCCATTTTACCTCGTTGCTATTGCGACCTTTTGGTGAACTGCACAAATCACTTTTTTCTGAAGAGTGTTTTGTGCAGTTGTACTAAAATGTCACACGGGAAACATCTCTACATTTCAGTGCGACTGCACAAAGGGAGATTGGTTTTGCTCTATCCTCCCATCCAACTCCGAGCCTAATCTTCTCCAACTATTTGCTTAATCTTCTCCAACTAGTTAGTCTTAACAGAGACTGCAAGGGTGACCGGCTTCTATTTGTGTATTTATTGTTCAATAGTCCTCTATTATTGTAATCGCACTTAATATCTTTGGAATAGGGATGCTCAACCTATTTTAGTGGAACTGCACAAAATGATCGAAATGTTGCATGCTCCTGACGGCTACTTTTTCCCCAACATGCCTTGTTCATTTAGACAGAGCTAGGGGGAAGTTGCTGCCAATGAAAGCATGGATCAATTTTAATTTAACACCTTCTCACAACTTTGTCTTCGGTTGTGATGTAAATATTAGCTATGATCTGCTAATCATTGAGATGCATTAGCAAGGAAGTTAGTTTTTTATTTTTTCCGAAAGAGCATGGATGGCAAGACACATGAAACAAAAGCTGAGAGCTCAATGCATTGTACAATTTCATGTCACTGGAAAATTATTTGTATAGTACGTCAATTATGTAAACAAATGCTAGAAGCTTGATAGCATTGAGCCTCTTCAGCATCCGGGTCCATGTGCCATGCACAAAATCATACTCCCTCCATTCCTAAATATTTATCTTTTTAGAAATTTCAAATGGACATATTTTAGAGTGTAGATTCACTCATTTTGCTTTGTATGTAGTCACTCGTTGAAATCTCTAGAAAGAAAAATATTTAAGAATAGAGGGAGTAGTGCACAACCGCATGGGAGACTCAGCCCAGTCGTTGTGTCGCACTAGTAGTGAGTAATGAGAAGTCACATCATAAGCCCCACCTTTCCCACTATAAGTTGCTCGGAAGAAGCAACCATCAATACGCTCTTCTTTGAATCCACTCATACTACTCCCTCCGTCACTGTTTATAGGGTGCCCTGTCGGATGTTGGGTTCTGGCAGACCCTTAAGGTTCAAACTCTGGGGGTGTGCACGAAGATCTTCCCCCTACCAATCCATGTCTGATTGCCTTGCGAGAATCTAAGCTAAACGATGAACAACACAAGGGACACAAGATTTATACTGGTTCGGGCCACCGTTGTGGTGTAATACCCTACTCCAGTGTGTGGCGTGGTGGATTGCCTCTGGGGCGGATGATGAGCAGTACAAGGAAGAACTGCCTTGCGAGAGGTGTTCTTGAGCTGGTGAGGTGTTCTACTTGGGATGAATCTTCCCCTTTCTATCTGATCTTCTCCCTCCCACTATGGTGGCTAGCCCTATTTATAGGGGCCCTGGTCCTCTTCCCAAATATTGAGCGAGAAGGGCGCCGACAACGACCATTTTGGAGGGGAACATCTAGTACAAGTTAACCTGACTAAAGTTGGTCTTCGGCTGCCAAAGGCACTGATGATGACGCTGTGTTGGGCTCCACGGTGACCTCCATCCTGCTTGGTCTCGTTGCACTAGAATGGTAACCTTTGCCTGATGCCTCGATACTCCACGCCTGTGCTTGCCCCCTTTGCATCAAAGAGGAAACAAGGACACTGCGCAGGCCAGCGCCCACCTGGCGCCCGCCTAGTCTCGATCATCACGGCTTGCGTCATGAGCACCTCGTGAGGTATCCTGGCCTTGATCTCTCCGCCTCCTCGCGAGCCTGCCTGGCGAGGCCGCTCCTGAGGAAGCCTTGTGTCGTCCGCCCTGCGAGGATTGGCCCCTTGTGAGGGTCTTGAGTTTTGCGCTGATGAAGATGGGCCGTACTGGGCCACCACTCGAGCCACGCCGCAGGCTGCAGGCAGGCAAGTCTAAGGACCCCCATTCCCAGAACACCGACAGTAGCCCCCGGGCCAAAGGCGCGCTCGGACTTGGCTTAGCAGAGAAGCGAAGGGGCAAGTGCGGAGCGCCGCAGGCCCCATCAGCCTGCGGCCTTGGGCGCCGCATGGCGGTTGATTGGACGTGGGCGCCTCTGCTTCCCCATGCTGCCTCGGCAATCGCTCGACTTGACAAGTCCCTGCATGCAGAAATGAGTCATGATTACCTGCGATCGTGGAGGCCGACGGTTGGCCTCCTCTGATTATAAATGCGGGAGGGCGCAGGCCCCCGCTGCACGACTTCCTCCTTGCTTCTTCTTTCTCCCCATCCCAGCTGCTCACCGTGTTATATGGCGCCGCCGAAGAGGTTCTCAGCCACGGAGAAAGGAAAGGTTCGTCGGAAAGGGCCTGACTCTCCTCCGCCCAAGCGCGGCCGGGGTCGTCCCCGCAAGCATCCCACGACTCCCGCAGCGGCTCCCGCGGTCACGGCTGCGGCCTCCCGTGTGGCGATGGGCGGCTGGTGGGTGAGGGGAGGCACATCGTGGCTGCGCGGCCTCCCAGGCCGCACTTCCATTCAGCGGAGGTGTTGCCGGAGTTCGTCGTGTGGTCGGTGGACCCAACCGACAGTTGGCTCCAGCTTCCCCGCCTCTTCGCAGGCGAATTCCCGGCCGGCGCTCCTGGCGGCCTCTGGCTCCAAGCGGACGGTTGCTGCAGCAGGGCCTCCTGGGCCTCACTGGAGACCTCCGTCGCCAGGAACGTGGCTTTGGCCCGCGGCTGGCAAACGTTTGCCCGCGCGCGTGGCCTGGGCCGGTGGTGCACCCTGCATTTCAAGTTTGACGGTGACGCCACCCTCTACGTGAGGGTATTCAGAGAATATGGCCACCGCGTTGGGTGCTGCCCCGAAGATGATGATGGCGACCGGGTGCCCAGCCTCAGCAATGGCCGAGATGAAGACGAAGGTGGGCGCGTGGCCGGCGGCGTTCGCAGCTCGCCAAGCTTCGGTGGCTCCCCTTTTGACGACAGCTTCTCCAGCGGCGGCCGTGACCAGCCACCGCGCCGCCGCGCTCGCCTTGAGGGGGGTAGTGGGTCATCCTGTCGTCGCGCCTCAGTGAGGCGTGAGGAGGGGTGTGACTGAGCTCCAGAGGGCGGCGTGCATCCCCCTCCATGAGTCGTCGCCGGGCGAGCCGCTCTTATTTTGTTTTTTCTACTTTTCCTACATAGAGAGAGAGAGAAGTTTGGAGCCCCGCGGGGGCTTGCTGGACTATTGTATTTAATTGTTATGCTATTTCCATTATTCCCATGCCGCATTGCGGTATTGCGTGCTCGTGCGTAAGAACAACTTAGCTTGGGGGAATCGCTGCAGTCTTCGCCTTGCGAGGCTCCCACCTGAGGTAGTGTCGGGCGTCTTGGGGCCTACGAAAATTAGCCGGAGGGATAGCTTTCAGGCCCTAGTTGTGAGGGTGACCGATTCGTGTCCTGCGTTCATGTCATGATGCCCGTGGGGCATGGACCAGGAGGGGTGCCCCAGCTGTGAACTTGAGTAGGGAAACCTCACGAAATTAGGCCGGAAGATACTCGCGAGGGCGCCCATGCAGCCCCCTCGCGAGGCTTGCGAAAGAGAAGATAAGACGAGCAAGGAACTAAGACAAGGGAGCACAGGCCGGGGACGGCAAACGACACTAAAAGCAACTCCAACAAAGTTTTGAACAAGCCAACTGCAGAAAGGAAAGGAAAAGCCGCATTCGGCACCTAATCTAGTCTTCGACGTCTTCTCACCAGCGCGGAGCTAAGTGCTGCCACTGGGCGTGGGCGGGAGCCCCCAAGGCCCGAGGGCGGCTCTCCGGAGACTCCGGGGCGTGTACGGCCCCAACTCATTATTACATGAGAGTGTCACGGGCGGCGAGCTTCACAGGCACCGGGCCTTTTTTTGAGGTGTTAAGCTTCACAGGCGTTGGCCTTCTTCACAGGCACCAGGCCTTTTCTAGGTGCGATAAGCTTCACAGGTGCTGGGCCTTCTTTACAGGCACTGGGCCATGTTTCAAGGGTAAAACTTCCGGAGGTGCTGAATGTTCCATGCATTTGGGACGGGTGCCCCCTCCTGGGTCTCCAAGCGCGCGGCACTAGGTCTGGAAACATGAACAACCTTGAACGGGCCCTCCCACATGGGCGAGAGCGTGTGCAGCCCTTCCCTGGAGAGCACCCGCCTAAGCACGAGGTCACCTACCTCAAGGGTCCTAGGGCGGATGTTGCGGCAGTGGTACCATCGCAACGCCTGTTGGTATCTCGCCGCTCGGAGCGCAGCCTCCCGACGGTGCTCCTCCCCCAACACGAGATCCATCCCCCGCATGGCGTCCTGCTGTGCTTCGTCGAAAGCCAGGACCCACGCGGAGCGACGCTTGACCTCGTGAGGGAGGACCGCCTCAGCTCCGTAGACGAGGAAGAATGGGGTTTCGCCGATCGACTTGGTAGCGGTTGTGCGGATGGACCATAGCACGGACTAGAGCTTGTCGTACCAGCCCCTGCCGCAGGCCTCCAGCTTCTTCTTGAAGGTCCTGGTTTTGAGGCCTTTTAGGACCTCTGTGTTGGCACATTCGGCCTGGCCGTTGCTTCGTGGGTGTGATACCGAAGCGTAGCATATCTGCGTTCCAAGGTTAGCACAATTTGTTTTGAAGAGATTGTTGGTAAACTGTGAACCGTTGTCGGTGATCATGTGATTAGGCACCCCGAACCGGCTCACGAGGCCCTTGATGAATTTGACCGCTGAGCCAGCTGGGATAGTGTGGACAGCTTCCACCTCTGCCCACTTTGTAAACTTGTCAATGGTGACGTAGAGGTAGCGGTAGCCCCCTGGCGCCCAGGGAAAAGGGCCCAGGATGTCCAGTCCCCAAACAGCGGACAACCATGAGAGGGGAATGGTCTGCAGGCCCTGAGCCGGCTGATGAATCTGCTTGGCGTGGAATTGACAGGCTTCACAAGCCTTCACCAGCTCGATTGCATCATTGAGTGCTGTTGGCCAATAGAAACCGCTGCAAAACGCCTTGCCGACGAGGGTCCGTGAAGAAGAGTGGTGCCCACAGTCTCCACCATGAATGTTCGCCAGCAACTCTTTCCTTTGCTCCCTGCAGATGCAACGCAGGGAAACATCATTTGGCCGCTTCCGATAGAGCTCCCGTCTTGGATGCAGTAGGCCGTGGCCTGCCGCGCCACGCATTCCGCGTCCTCCTCCTTTTCTGGCAGAATCCCTTGCATCAGGTAATCTTTGAACTCCGCGGTCCAACATCCCTCCTGAGGCTCCAGCGCCAGTAGTAGGTGCGCTCCTGAGGTCGGGCCACAGGCCGGGGCTCCCGAGGCAGGCGGTTGAGGGAGCTCCTCCCGAGGCTGCACTGTGCTTGATAGTGACTGTGCTGCTGAAGGTTTGAAGAGTCATTCCTCGAAGACACCGGGCTCCTGAGACAGCCATCTGGACGCCCTCCTAGCGATGTCATCAGCCTCCTGATTGGTGCCGCGAGGCACATGCTGCAACTCCAACCCGCAAAACTGTTTCTCCATCCTGCGGACCTCCGCAAGATATGCTTCCATGTGTTCGCCCTTCGGCTCGTACACCTTGTTGGAGAAGTTGACGAGGAGTTGTGAATCGCCCTTGATGATGAGGCGCTTTACCCCCAAGGCGGCTGCAGCTTTCAAGCCTGCTATCAAGCCCTCGTATTCTTCTATGTTGTTGGAGACCTTCTCTCCATGCTGGAAATAGAGTTGCACTGCGTAATAGAGCTTGTGCTGAGTGGGGGATATGAGTACTGCGCCAGCCCCCGCGCCATGTCGCGAGAACGCTCCATCGAAGTACATGACCCCCATCCGTCCAGTGCTTCACTTCCCGGGGAAAGCGACCGATCCTCGCCCGCTTCGAGCCCTAGTGCCTCCGTACATTCCGCCACGAAATCTGCAAGCGCGGCCCCCTTGATAGCCTTGGTCGTGCTGAATTCCAGCTGAAATGCTTGCAACTCGATGTTCCATTCAGCAACCCTTCCAGCTGAGTTGGGGCTCCTGAGCACCCTTTCCAAGGGATATGCCGAGATGACCTTGATGGGGTGACCTTGAAAGTAGTGCCGCAGCTTGCGTGAGGCCACTAGTAGCGCGAGCAAGAGTTTCTGAGGCATGAGGTATCATGCCCTTGCGTCCCGCAGCACCGTGCTAATGAAATACACGGGATGCTCGACGAGGTTGAGGGTGTCGTCGTGGCCTGCGTCTTCCGGAGGTCGAGGCGCCTCCCGAGATGGCGGAGCCCCCAGTGCTTGGTCGCCTAGCGGGGCTTCTTCCGCCCTGGGTGCATCCCCCTGTTGAGGCTGATCCCCGTCTGCCGCGGTCATGGTCTTCGCGGGGCTTTCTTGGCCTTGTGCTGCTGCGGCCGGGGTTGCAACCGACGCGGTCTTGACCTGGCGCTCTTCCCGAACCGCCACCAGCACCGCGCTGGCGGAGTAGGGAGTGGCTGCAAGGTAGAGCACCAAGGGCTCCTCAGGGCGCGGAGCCACCATCACCGGAGGGCTGCTCAGGTACTTCTTGAGATCTTGGAATGCTTTGTCAGCCTCTTCAGTCCATTCGAACGGGCCCTTCTTCTTCATCAGCTTAAAGAAGGCTAGTGCTTGCTCTCCCAGCTTGGAGATGAAGCATCCTAACGCGGTTACTCGCCTGGTGACCTTCTGCATTTCTCTGAGGGTCTTCAGCGGACTCATGTCTTCGACTGCCTTGACCTTCTCTGGGTTAGCCTCGATACCTCCGTGGGACACGAGGAACCCCAAAAGCTTGCCTGAAGGGACTCTGAATACGCACTTCTTTGGGTTGAGCCGCAGGTCCATTTCATGAAGGCTCGCGAAGGTTTCTTCCAGGTCCTGAATCAAGGTCATCGCCTCCCGAGACTTCACCATGATGTCGTCGATGTAGGCCTCAGCGTTTCTCCCGAGCTGCCGGCCCAAGGCGATGTGCATCAGTCGCTGAAAGGTCGCGCCCGCGTTGCACAACCCGAACGACATGCAGGTATAGCAGTATACTCCACATGGGGTGAGGAAAGCCATTTTCTCCACATCTTCTACCGCCATCTTAATTTGGTGATAGCCCGAGAAGTCATCCAGGAAGCACAACAGGTCACATTCGGCGGTGGAATCGACGATCTGGTTGATGCGAGGGAGCGGGAATGGATCCTGGGGGCAGGCCTTGTTGAGGTTGGTGAAGTCGACGCACATGCGCTCCTTCCTTCCCTTTTTTGGCACAACGACGGGGTTGGCCAGCCATTCAGGATAGCGAACCTCGCAATGACACCTGCAGCCTCTAACTTGCGGGTTTCTTGGACGATGAAGGCCTGCTTCTCGGTGGACTGTCGCCTTGCCTTCTGCTTCACGGGGCGCATGTTGGGGCACACGTTCAGATGGTGTTCAATCACCTCTCTTGGGACCCCTTCTAGCTGATCAGGTTCCCAAGCAAACACCTCCTTGTTTGTGCGCAGAAATTTCACCAGGGCCTCCTCCTGCTCAGGGTCGAGATTGGCGCCTATGGTGAAGGTGGCGCCAGAGGATCCATCTTCGTCCACTGGTACTTGCTTGGTCTCTGCCTTGTCTTGGGTGAACAACTGCTTCTTCTTGGCCGGTGCAGCCCCCTTGGGCTCGAGGGTGTCAACGCTGGCGGGCTGCGCCATTGCATCCACCTTGAAAGCGAGCTTGAGTGTCTGTAGTGCATCCCTCGCGTCTCCAGACACAGTAAGGACGCCGCTGCTCCCGGGCATGTTCACGAGGTTGTACGTCGGGTGAGTCGCCGCCATGAACTGGGCTAAGGCAGGGTAGCCGAGGATGGCGTTGTATGGGAGGCCGATGGGGGCGATGTCGAAGTCGACCAGCTCCGTGCGGAAGTTGTCGTGGGTGCCGAAGGTCACCAGGAGATGGATCTGCCCCAGGGAGCCGGTGGGGCTAGCTCCGACACCCAGGAAGGGCTTGCTGGGAGTCGCTCCAGCGGCACGTGGAGGAGGCTGAAGGCTGATACGTCTCCAACGTATCTATAATTTTTGATTGCTCCATGCTACTTTATCTACTGTTTTAGGCAATATTGGGCTTTATTATCCACTTTTATATTATTTTTGGGACTAACCTATTAACCGGAGGCCCAGCCCAGATTTGCTGTTTTATGCCTATTTCAATGTTTCGAGGAAAAGGAATATCAGACGGAGTCAAAACGGAACGAAATCAACTGGAGAAGTTATTTTTGGAAGGAAAGCAACCCAGGGAACTTGGAGTGCACGTCAGGGGAGATACGGGCTGCCCACGAGGGTGGGGGGCGCGCCCACCCCCCCGGGCGCACCCCCTACCTCGTGGGGCCCCCGTAGCTCCACCGACGTACCCCCTTCACCCATATATACTCTTGTACCCTAAAACTTCCAGAACAGAAGATAGATCGGGAGTTCCGCCACCGCAAGCATCTGTAGCCACCAAAAACCTTTCGGGAGCCTGTTCCGGCACCCTGCCGGAGGGGGATCCCATCACCGGTGGCCATCTTCATCATCCCGGCGCTCTCCATGATGAGGAGGGAGTAGTTCACCCTCGGGGCTGAGGGTACGTACCAGTAGCTATGTGTTTGATCTCTCTCTCTCTCTCATGTTCTCTCTCGTGTTCCATCTATGGCACGATCTTGATGTATCCCGAGCTTTGCTATTGTAGTTGGATCTTATGATGTTTCTCCCCCTCTACTCTCTTGTGATGAATTGAGTTTCCCCTTTGAAGTTATCTTACCAGATTGAGTCTTTTATGAGAACACTTGATGTATGTCTTGCCGTGATTATCTATGGTGACAATGGGATATCATGTGCCACTTGATGTATGTTTTGGTGATCAACTTGCGGGTTTCGTGAGATTGGGAACCTATGCATAGGGGTTGGCACACGTTCTTGACTCTCCGATAGAAACTTTGGGGCACTCTTTGAAGTACTTTGTGTTGGTTGGATGAATCTGAGATTGTGTGATGCATATCGTATAATCATGCCCGTGGATTGTTGAGGTGACAATGGAGTATCTAGGTGACATTAGGGTTTTGGTTGATTTGTGTCTTAAGGTGTTATTCTAGTACGAACTCTTTTATAGATTGATCCGAAAGAATAACATTGAGGTGGTTTCGTACCCTACCATAATCTCTACGTTTGTTCTCCGCTATTAGTGGCTTTGGAGTGACTCTTTGTTGCATGTTGAGGGCTTGTTATATGATCTATCTATGTTATTATTGTTGACAGAACTTGTACTAGTGAAAGTATGAACCCGAGGCCTTGTTTACTATCATTGCAATACCGTTTACACTCACTTTTATCATTAGTTACGTTGCTGTTTTTATTATTTCAGATTACAAATACCTATATCTACTATCCATATTGCACTTGTATCACCATCTCTTCGCCGAACTAGTGCACCTATACAATTTACCATTGTATTGGGTGTGTTGGGGACACAAGAGACTTTTTGTTATTTGGTTGCAGGGTTGCTTGAGAGAGACCATCTTCATCCTACGCCTCCTACGGATTGATAAACCTTAGGTCATCCACTTGAGGGAAATTTGCTACTGTCCTACAAACCTGTGCACTTGCAGGCCCAACAACATCTACAAGAAGAAGGTTGTGTAGTAGACATCAAGCTCTTTTGTGGCGCCGTTGCCGGGGAGGTTAGCGCTTGAAGGTATATCTTTAGATCTTGCAATCGAATCTTTTTGTTTCTTGTTTTAGCACTAGTCTAGTTTATAAAAGAAAATTACAAAAAAAGGGAATTAAGTTTGTCTCAAACGCTTCACCTTTTTAATATCTTTTGTGAAAATGATGGGAAGGAAAATTATGCTCAAGTGCTAGAAGAAGAATTACATAGAATGCTTGGCATGAAATGTGTGAATGACGAGCATGATTGCAATGTTGTTAGTATGAATTATTTGAATATCCATGATGCTAATGATGATTGCACTAGTTATGATGAAAATATCTCTTATGAGCATGTAAACTTTTGTGGAGTGCATGTTTGCATGAACACACCAAATAGAGAAGATATTTATTGCAAGATGCATAAGTACTTAGTAACCAAATTGTTGCAAGAAGAGCTAGATGAATGTGCTGAAAGATTCAATATTTTTCGCGCTCCTTGTGAACTTTGCAATGAACATGGTCATTTATAGCTCCAATGCTATTTGTTTCATGATCAAGTCGTGTCCAAATATTGTGATAATTTGATTACCCTTGAGCATCATAAAGAGCTTAGCCTTCTTTTGGGTTATGAAGAAATGAAACGTATAACTAAGGATATTTCAAAATTTGCCCTTGATAAAGTTCTTCATTTTGATCTAGAGAAAATTTATATGTATTGTGCGGTGAATTGCATTGAAAATCCTTATATTGCCAATTACATAAAGAAAATAAAGCAAATGGAAGATGATGAGAATACTAATGAAAGGGAAGAGGCTTCCCAATCTCCTCCTATTATTTCTTATGATGAATCAGGTTACGAGGAGGAGCTTTCTATTCAATCAATCTCATCAATAATGATCTCAAAGAGGAAGGTTGAACCTACACATAATGTGAAGAAGAAAAAGAAAAGAAGGAGCAACAAAGGTAAAAAGGTATCCCTCCCAAATGATGTTGCTCCTACTACTACTTGTGATGATGATAATTGCTATACTATTGGTGCTATCCATATTTTTAATGATGAGCGTGATTATGCTTATGATATGAAAGGGCCCAAGCTTGGGGAAGCTATGTTTGATGAGGATGAAATATTTGAGAATATATTTGCTGGAATTAATGTTTGTCCCAAGCTTGGGGATGCTACGTTTAATGAAGATGATATTTTTAGCATCCCAAGTTTTGATATGCAAAGTTGTTATGATAGCATGCCTCCTACGTATGATGATTATATTGATGAAAGTGAGTTTGTAAGAGTGTCAACTTTAGGAAGTAGTTATCCCACTATTTTGGAGGATGTTGAATCTTATTGTGATGAATATGAAAGTGGATTTGGAAGAGTGTCAGCTTTATTTAGTGATTCCACTATCTTGGGAGAGGTTTCAATTGATTATGATGAGAACGAAGTTGCTACTTATGATGATTATTGTGATGAAACTTATGCTATAAAAATTAGTGATGATTATATTTACAAATCTTGTCATGATTATGAGTACCCTTTCTCTTAACATTACTCTTTTAATGTGGAAACAGTTTACAGTATTCAAGTCTCTTATGATACTCCCACTATTCCAAATGAGAAGAATTTTGCTTATGTGGAGAGTAGTAAATTTTCTATGCTAGTAGATCATGAAAAGAATGCTTTAGGTGCTGGTTATATTATTGAATTCATTTATGATGCTACTGAAAATTATTATGAGGAAGGAATATATGCTTGTAGGAATTGCAATAATGTCAAGTTTCCTCTATGTGCTTCAAGTTTTGAAGCTATGCTTGTTTTACCTTCCTATGCTAGTTGATTATCGTTCCCATAAGTTGTTTGCTCACAAAATCCCTATGCATAGGAAGTGGGTTAGACTTAAATGTGCTAGTCATATGCTTCATGATGCTCCCATTATGTTTCAATTCTTATCTTCCATGTGAGCATCATTGTCATCATCATGCCTAGCTAGAAAGGCATTAAAGAAAAGCGCTTGTTGGGAGACAACCCAATATTTATCCTTACTGTTTTTGTGTGTTCACATGATTATGCTACTGTAGTAATCATGCTTTATTGCTTTTGTTTCAATAAAGTGCCAAGTAAGACCTTTAGGGTGGCTTACGGTGATAGTTGTGTTGATCCTGCTGAAAATCAGAAACTTTTACACCTAGTAAATTAGTTTTGTTAATTCACGGAAACATGCTTCTGATCTGATTATTTTTGCTATGGATCGGTACACGCTTTTCTTAGGACTTCCTAATTTTGTAGGAGTTTTGGAGTTCCAGAAGTATATGTTTGATACAGATTACTACAGACTGTTCTGTTTTTGACAGATTCTGTTTTCTATGTGTTGTTTGCTTATTTGATGAATCTATGAGTAGTATCGGAGGGTATGAACCATAGATAAGTTGGAGTACATTAGATATTACACCAATATTAATTTAGAATGAGTTCATTACAGTACCAATGTGGTGGTTTTGTTTTCTTTCACTAACGGAGCTTATAAGATTTCCTGTTGAGTTTTGTGTTGTGAAGTTTTCAAGTTTTGGGTAAAGATTCGATGGACTATGGAATAAGGAGTGGCAAGAGCCTAATATTGGGGATGCCCAAGTCACCCCAAGGTAATATTCAAGGACAACCAAGAGCCTAAGCTTGGGGATGCCCGGAAGGCATCCCCTCTTTCGTCTTTGTTCATTGGTAACTTTACTTGGAGCTATATTTTTATTCACCACATGATATGTGTTTTGCTTGGAGCGTCATTTTATTTTGTTAGTATTATCTTGCTGTTATTTATAATAATGTTTTTCATCTTTAGTTTCAATAAATAAGTCAAGGATAGCCTTTGCCATGCTTATTTTGCTAGTATACATGTTGCTGTTTGAAAACAGAAAGTTTACCGCTGTTGCAAAAATTCCCTAGAAATGTAAGAGAGTGGTATAATGTTGAATCTTTTTGCATATTAAGCTCTGATAAATTTATTACAGTGGGAATTTTAGTTCATAATTTTTGGAGTTAGGGAAGTATTGATACTCTTGCATTCTTTACAGACTGTACTGTTTTGACAGATTGCTGTTATGTTTGCATTGTTTGCATATGTTTGCTTGTTTAATGATTCTAGTTGAAGATAGGAGTATTAAATATGCAGAGGCATTTAGTATGCAATGTTGAATAATAATTTTAGTGATTTGTTACAGTATAAAATGATAAGGTTTTGCATTGGTTTATACTAACCTATCTCATGAGTTCTTGTTGAGTTTGTTGTGAATGAAGCTTTTGATAAAAAGAGAAACCATGATATGAGAAGAATTAAGGAGACACAAAAGCTCAAGCTTGGGGATGCCCAAGGCACCCCAAGATAATATTTCAAGAAGACTCAAGCATCTAAGCTTGGGTATGCCCCGGTAGGCATCCCACCTTTCTTCTTCAACAACTATCGGTCAGTATCGGTTGAGCCTAAGTTTTTGCTTCTTCACATGAGTTGTGCTATCCTTGCAATGTAGTTTTCTTTAGCTTTGCTTGCTGTTTGAATAAAGTATCAATATCTGAAATTATTAAATGAGAGAGAGTCTTTGCATAGCTGCATAATTATTTAGCTACTCATTGGTCTTCACTTATATCTTTCGGAGTAGTTTGTCATTTGCTCTAGTGCATCACTTATATCTTTTAGAGCATGCTGGTAGTTTTATTTTGAAGAAATAGATGAACTCTCATACTTCACTTATATTATTTTGAGAGTCTTAAATAGCATGGTAATTTGCTTAATTTTAATATACTTGGTATTCAAGATATGTGAAACTTTCTTTTGAGTGAATTGAATACTAAGATAAGTTTGATGCTTGATAATTGTTTTGAGATATGGAGGTGATAATATCAAAGTCGTGCTAGTTGAGTAGTTATGAATTTGAGAAATGCTTGTGTTGAAGTTTGCAAGTCCCGTAACATGCACGTATGGTTAAATTTGTGTAAAAAATTTGAAACATGAAGTGTACCTGGCTTGTGCATCCTTATGAGTGGCGGTCGGGGACGAGCGATGGTCTTTTCCTACCAATCTATCCCCCTAGGAGCATGCACGTAGTACTTGATTTTTGATGACTTCTAAATTTTTGCAATAAGTATATGAGTTCTTTTGACTAATGTTGAGTCCATGGATTATACGCACTCTCACCTTTCCGCCTTTGCTAGCCTCTTCGGTACCTTGCATTGCCCTTTCTCACCTTGAGAGTTGGTGCAAACTTCGCCGGTGCATCCAAACCCCGTGATACAATATGCTCTATCACACATAAACCTCCTTATATCTTCCTCAAAACAGCCACCATACCTACCTATCATGGCATTTCCATAGCCATTCCGAGACATATTGCCATGCAACTTCCATCATCATCATCATGACATACATTACTTTTGTCATATTGCCATTGCATGATCATGTAGTTGACATCGTATTTGTGGCAAAGCCACCATGCATTATTTTTCATACATGTCACTCTTGATTCATTGCACCATCCCGGTACACCGCCGGAGGCATTCATATAGAGTCATATCTTGTTCTAAGTTTTGAGTTGTAATCCTTATGTTGTAATCAATAGAAGTGTGATGATCATAATTATTAGAGTATTGCCCAATCAAAAAAATAAAAAAATTAAGAAAGGCAAAAGAAAAAAGAAAAAAGAAAGGCCCAAAAAAAAGAAAATAAATAAAAAGGGCAATGCTACTATCTCTTTTTCCACACTTGTGCTTCAAAGTAGCACCTTGTTCTTCATGTAGTGAGTCTCATATATTGTGCTTCAAAGTAGCACCTTGTTCTTCATGTAGTGAGTCTCATAAGTTGTCTTATTTATACTAGTGGGAATTTTTCATTATATAACTTGGCTTGTATATTCCTACAATGGGCTTCCTCAAATGCCCTAGGTCTTCATGAGCAAGCGAGTTGGATGCACACCCACTAGTTTTCTTTTGTTGAGCATTCATAGCTCTAGTGCATCCGTTGCATGGAAATCCCTACTCCTCATGTTGACATCAATTAATGGGCATCTCCATAGCCCGTTGATTATCCTCGTCAATGTGAGACTTTCTCCTTTTTTGTCTTCTCCACACAATCCCCATCATCATATTCTATTCCACCCATAGTGCTATATCCATGGCTCACGCTCATGTATTGCGTGAAGGTTGAAAAAGTTTGAGATTATTTAAGTATGAAACAATTGCTTGGCTTGTCATCGGGGGTATAGAAGTTGGGAACATCTTTGTGTGACGAAAATGAAGCATAGCCTAACTATATGATTTTGTAGGGATGAACTTTCTTTTGCCATGCTATTTTGAGAAGACATGATTGCTTTGATTAGTATGCTTGAAGTATTATTATTTTTGTGTCAATATGAAATTTTGCCTTGAATCTTTTGGATCTAAATATTCATGCCACAATTAAGAAGATTTACATTGAAATTATGCCAAAGTATCACTCCGCATCAAAAATTCTTTTTTATCATTTACCTACTCGAGGACGAGCAGGAATTAAGCTTGGTGATGCTTGATACGTCTCCAACGTATCTATAATTTTTGATCGCTCCATGCTACTTTATCTACTGTTTTAGGCAATATTGGGCTTTATTACCCACTTTTATATTATTTTTGGGACTAACCTATTAACCGGAGGCCCAGCCCAAATTTGCTGTTCTATGCCTATTTCAGTGTTTCGAGGAAAATGAATATCAGACGGAGTCAAAACAGAACGAAATAAACTGGAGAAGTTATTTTTGGAAGGAAAGCAACCCAGGGAACTTGGAGTGCATGTCAGGGGAGATACGGGATGCCCACGAGGGTGGGGGGCGCGCCCACCCCCCCGGGCGCGCCCCCTACCTCGTGGGGCCCCCGTAGCTCCACCGACGTACCCCCTGCATCCATATATACTCTTGTACCCTAAAACTTCCAGAACAGAAGATAGATTGGGAGTTCAGCCGCCGCAAGCCTCTGTAGCCACCAAAAACCTTTCGGGAGCCTGTTCCGGCACCCTGCCGGAGGGGGATCCCATCACTGGTGGCCATCTTCATCATCCCGGCGCTCTCCATGACGAGGAGGGAGTAGTTCACCCTCGGGCTGAGGGTTTGTACCAGTAGCTATGTGTTTGATCTCTCTCTCTCATGTTCTCTCTCGTGCTCCATCTATGGCATGATCTTGTCGTATCCCGAGCTTTGCTATTGTAGTTGGATCTTATGATGTTTCTCCCCCTCTACTCTCTTGTGATGAATTGAGTTTCCCCTTTGAAGTTATCATATCGGATTGAGTCTTTTATGAGAACACTTGATGTAAGTCTTGCCGTGATTATCTGTGGTGACAATGGGATATCATGTGCCACTTGATGTATGTTTTGGTGATCAACTTGCAGGTTTCGTGACATTGGGAACCTATGCATAGGTGTTGGCACACGTTCTTGACTCTCCGATAGAACTTTGGGGCACTCTTTGAAGTACTTTGTGGTGGTTGGATGAATCTGAGATTGTGTGATGCATATCGTATAATCATGCCCACGGATACTTGAGGTGACAATGGAGTATCTAGGTGACATTAGGGTTTTGGTTGATTTGTGTCTTAAGGTGTTATTCTAGTACGAACTCTTTTACAGATTGATCTGAAAGAATAACTTTGAGGTGGTTTCGTACCCTACCATAATCTCTACGTTTGTTCTCCGCTATTAGTGGCTTTGGAGTGACTATTTGTTGCATGTTGAGGGCTTGTTATATGATCTATCTATGTTATTATTGTCCAGAGAACTTGCACTAGTGAAAGTATGAACCCTAGGCCTTGTTTCCTATCATTGCAATACCACGCTCACTTTTATCATTAGTTACCTTGCTTTTTTTATCATTTCAGATTACAAATACCTATATCTACTATCCATATTGCACTTGTATCACCATCTCTTCGCCGAACTAGTGCACCTATACAATTTACCATTGTATTGGGTGTGTTGGGGACACAAGAGACTTTTTGTTATTTGGTTGCAGGGTTGCTTGAGAGAGACCATCTTCATCCTATGCCTCCTACGGATTGATAAACCTTAGGTCATCCACTTGAGGGAAATTTGCTACTGTCCTACAAACCTGTGCACTTGCAGGCCCAACAACGTCTACAAGAAGAAGGTTGTGTAGTAGACATCCAAGGCCTCCACCGAGAGCACGTTGAGGCCGGCCCCGCCGTCGATGAGGGTTGTGGTGACGGCCACCTGGCAGATGGTGGGGGTGCATAGCATCGGGAGCGCGCCCGAACAGGCGGTGTTGGAGGGGTGATCGTCTGAGCTGAAGGTCAAATCGGCCTTGGGTGCCTCCCAGCCCGGGGGGCTTCACGGCGCTTGAGGACGGCACCAATCTGGCGAACGAATGGCTTGACATGGCGACTCGAAGGTGGCGCATACGAGCGCCCAAGAGAGCTGTAACGATCGGGGGCGCCAGCGCAGCAAAATGGGTGAGGAAGAGGTTGCGCAACTCTCCCAGGAGGCCACAGAAGCCGCTGGCAGGTGGAGCAACCACATGCGCGGGACGGCAGTGAGGGCCATGGGCAGCCAGTTAGCTATTACTCCGTCGTCGCCCCCGGCCTTGAGGACAACTTCTTCATACGCTAGCTAGAAAGCCAGCGGATCGGTCGCACTGTCATAGTGCGGCGGCATGTCTGGCTTGAACTTGTTCGGCCACCGCACCTGTCGCAAGGCGGGGGCCAGGGCTCGGAGCCCCTGGTCCCCGCGCCGGTGTCGACAACCAGAGCAGGCGGTGCGTTGCCCGCCATGAGGGCGGAGCACGGTGCTGATGGAGAATAGGTTGACAGAAGGGAGAGCTCCGGCGCACCCCTACCTGGCGTGCCAAATGTCGGATGTTGGGTTCCGGCAGACCCTTAAGGTTCGAACTCTGGGGTGCGTGCGAAGATCTTCCCCCTACCAATCCACGTCTGATCGCCCCGCGAGAATCTAAGTTAAACGATGAACAACATGAGGGACACAAGATTTATACTGGTTCGGGCCACCGTTGTGGTGTAATACCCTATTCCAGTGTGTGGTGTGGTGGATTGCCTCTGGGGCGGATGATGAACAGTACAAGGAAGAACTGCCTCGCGAGAGGTGTTCTTGAGCTGGTGAGGTGTTCTACTTGGGGTGAATCTTCCCCTTTCTATCTGATCTTCTCCCTCCCACTGTGGTGGCTAGCCCTATTTATAGGGGCCCTGGTCCTCTTCCCAAATATTGAGCGGGAAGGGCGCCAACAACGGCCATTTTGGAGGGGAACATCTAGTACAAGTTATCCTGACTAAAGTTGGTCTTCGGCTGCCAAAGGCACTGGTGATGACGCCGTCTTAGGCTCCACAGTGACCTCCATCCTACCGATCTGCTGGTCTTGGTCTCGTTGCACTGGAATGGTAACCTTTGCCTGATGCCTCGGTACTCCATGCCCATGCTTGCCCCCTTTGCATCAAAGAGGAAACAAGGACACTGCGCAGGCCGGCGCCCGCCTGGCGCCCGCTTGGTCTCGATCGTCATGGCTTGCATAACGAGCACCTCGTGAGGTATCCTCGCCTTAATTTCTCCGCCTCCTCGCGAGCCTGCCTGGCGAGGCAGCTCCTGAGGAAGCCTTGTGTCGTCCGCCCCGCGAGGCTTGGCCCCTCGCGAGGGTCTTATGTTTTGCGCTGATGAAGATGGGCCGTACTGGGCCACCACTCGAGCCACGCCGCAGGCCGCAGGCAGGCAAGTCTGGGGACCCCCGTTCCCAGAACGCTGACACACCCTTCAACAATCTCTGGGACCAAGGCAACTAGTGATCAGCCTGAAAAATAGCATTAGTAGTTATAGCACGGCGTCTATTACTAGAGGAAATAATGCGTACACACATGCATGCAGTGCTTCCACCCCGGGAACACACATGCATGCACTTACTCCACTCCGCGTACACACCTACTACCTCCGTCCTCGTTTATTGGTCCCCTTTGTGATTTGTGCCAAATTTTGACCAAATATTTAATTAACAAAATGTTAATGCATGTCAAAAAATTATATTGTTGGATTCGTATTTGAACATAGTTTCCAAATATGTAGTTTTTTGTGACATGCATGAACATTTTGTTAGTTAAATTTATGGTCAAAATTTGGCACAAAATACAATGGGGACCAATAAACCAAGGCGGAGGTAGTACATCGAGAGATAATTGTGGACTTGATTGCGGTTACCACGCCCTAATTAATTGAGCATTAAACCAAACGCGTCTAAAATCTCTCTGGTGGTGGAAATGCATGGAGAGAAATGCATGAGAATGAAGCGTGCCCTATAAACTGTGACGGAGGGAGAAGTAGTATGAAGATGCAAAACCAAGTACGCGTATGGCATGTCGGTCAACGCACTTCCTCTTGGCATATCACAGACATGTGGGACTGAAGTGTGAGCAAACCAATCTCAATTGACGGAAAAATGACCAACCCGTCGTTCCTTAAGAGAGACGAGGAGCGAGAACACACAAACGGGCTCGCACGGAGGCGAAGATATATTCGAGCATGGTTGATCGATATCATCATTACATGTTCGATGTTTTTAATAGTACTATTGGGCTACCGTTTTCCGCACTTCTCCCGAATAAATGTGTTGTACTTTACCAGAGATTAAAATAAAATAAGAGTACATACGCTCCACCATGTGGTTCCTAATACCTGTATACTAGTAGTAGTACTACTCGTACTACTAAACCTTGCGCTTGGCTCTTCGCCTCTTCGTGAAGTCGAACAATGATGGTACTACAGTGTATGCCTCTGGCAATCTGACACCGAATGAACTGCTGCACATCCACTGCCCGGGCGAGGGTTGGTTGCATTAGTCAAAAGCTTCTAGTTGTCCTGCGAGCCACTAGGCTTGAGGTAGACGGAGAGGGCATAAGGGAGCTTCACCTTGTGCTGCAAGCTTCTTCTTGTTCTGCAAGTTGACGGGACACACCAAAACGTAGTGCTAGTCCATACTCCCTCCTTTCCGGTTAATATGGCTTAATCTTTTTTGTGGGTAAATGAAGAGCTTTATTCATATATAAGCATTCTTAGGACGATTAGCCAAGAGACTAGTCACAAGGAAGCGAGGTATCCCGCAAAAAAGAAGGAAGCGAGGTGTTTCATCAAGCTAGCTCTCGGTCACATTCAAAGTGCAGCAAGCACGGTTCGCACAAAGATGCGTCACAAAGTTTGCTGACTTACAGGTTGAATAACAAAAAAACAGAAAATATTACTGAGCGCTCCTATTTCTAACAGGATTGGAGCCACAATTAAGCGAGAATTGTGGCGAGTGTTTCATGCAATCAACTTGCATTATCACATGTGAGAACCCTCGAAGAAAACCAAATGTGTTGAATATTGCTTTATCATAGACTAAAATAAAATAAGAGTGCACACGCTCCACCATCCGGTTCCTAGTAGTACATACCTGTACAGTAGTAGTACTAGTAGTAAACTTTGTGCTTGGTTGTTCGCCTCTTCGGGAAGTCAAACAATAATGGTACTAGTACAGTGTATGCTTCTGGCAATCTGACACCGAATTAACAGTTGCACATCCACCGCCTGAGCGAGGGAGAGCTTGCATTAGTCAAAAGTTTCTCCTTGTCATGTGAGCTACCGCGCGCAAGCTTCTCCCGTCCTGCAAGCTTCTCCTCGTTCGGAAAGTTGACGGGACACAACAAAGTAATGCTAGTCCATACTGCCTGCTTTCCGGTTAATATGGCTTAATTTGAAACAAGATAAATACACTGTCTGTCACTGTATATTTGTAAAAATACGGTCAGTGGACTTCATAATATGCTCATTGCGCTCAATATATACATTTTCTGGTGTTTATACGGTCACTAGCTCACCCTGACTGAGTATGTGTGTGCATGCACATGTAGGTTGAGCACTTGAGCATGACCATGTGTGTTCCGTCGTGTGCTCGGACATGCATGCATTAGAGCATCGCGCGTGTTTTTGCATCCATGTGTACGTGTGATTGTTGCATGCATGCACGAGGTTGTAGTCCCTCACATTCACATGTTCATAAGTCAATGCTTTGTCAAAACGTTGCATGCAAGGTTTAATCATTCGTTGTTCACGCATGCATTCCCGATATTAATACATTGGTAAAGACAATTTCTTAAGGAAAACGAGCCCATGAATTGAGTACAAAGGGGACCAATAAGCCAGGACGGAGGGAGTACTAGTAGTGAACCGAAAGGAGGGAGTAGGTACTAGTAGTACTACATAACAACGTGCAATAACAAAATTCCTCTATGTGCATCATGTCTACGTGTCACGCAAGAAAATAGAGATAAGTACAAGTGAAACTCAGGAACGGTCATACACGTAGGGGGATACGTGTAGGGGCCACTCAGGAGCAGTCAAATCACACAGTAAGTTAGTCCGAAGAAGCAACCATCATTTCACTCTTCAATGACACGTACGCGATATAAAATGGTTGATATGGGGAGAAAAATAAAATTGCTCCACTATATATACACTAGCAGGAGCCTAAGATACAAGCCTGCTTGCTTGGGTTGCTCTCTTCACAAGCATAGAACGACGATGGCCACACCACTGGTCACAGATCCGGCTTGATCCTGCCGCTGGTGGAAGGGGACGATGTTCTTTGTAGACGCGGTCGACAACGGCGAGGGAGAAAACCCACTGTCGGTGAGTCCCAATTGGGGGTCCCCGCGATATGGGCTAATGCCGCCTCCCAACCGCCCTTCTAGCTATAGCCCGACGTCCTAGGTACAACTTCCTTTTGGAGCCAGCTTGCTCCATTGCCGCACCTCCCCATGTAGCTCCGTCTCCATGTGGATCTTGCTCTACTTCTACCGGCTTCTATTTGTGATGAGTTTATGTCTCATGAACTAGTGCCAGTACTATTATTCTAGTCACATTTCTTCAATATCTTTGCCAACAGGGATGCTCAGATCGATTTTCGGGGACTGCACAAAAGCATCGTATGATCCGAGGGTGCCAGCCATCTTTCCTTCGATAGGTTCTACCTAGCCAGGAAATTAAATCCTGTTTAGGGTTTAGGGTTTACGTCATAGTGACCCCATTAGTAGTTTTTTTTGTACACACTCTCACAACTTTTGTCTTTAGTTGTGAAGTAAATATTGGCTATGATCTGTGAATCATTGAGATGCAACAACATGCATGTTAGTTTTCCTTTGTATTTGATGGAATGTTGTAATGGGGCAACCTTGGAGTAGGAATGAAAATGGAGTGGAAAGTTTCCGTTTTTCAGGAGAAACCAACTTTACATTTTGTTGGATCGCGCCATCGAGCAAAACCAACGTTTAAATCACGTCTGTCGTGTTCGTGTCTCACCCTCCTCCATGGCTCCACCCCACACGGTCGCTCGGCATGCCACTCACCGCAAACCGAGTATACGATAACTTTCCCGCCTGCTTGTCGATGGATCGCGTCATGGAGTACTAGCACTACTAGAAGAGATTGACGAGGAGGGGGAGGACAGCTAGCTGTAGCATGGACTCCCAAAAACTTTTAACATGCATGTTGTGGCCGGCCGTGGCGACCTTTGAACGCGGAGCAGTCGCATGCATCAGGAAGCGGCGCGGGCGGCGCTGTCTCGGTCGGCGCTGCTTCAATGCCAGCGCCAATGAGAGGTCGCGTCCGCTCTGGCCAGGCATGAATGCAACACTGACCATTTTGGGAGGGAAGCACACGCGGGTGATGAAGAGGGTTCGGGTTGGTCAGGAGCGGGCGTGGCAGCGGTCCGCACGCCCGCAAACAAGAGATGTTGTACGTAAATAGTGTTGCGTATATAATTAATAACATAAATAATTTGCCAGTTGGACAAATATGATTGGAGATGGAGATGGAACTTTACGTAAACACGAATATGCATTTCTATGTCTATGTGTGTGTGCGCGACAACTCTCACGACTACTCGTACACACCATCGATGTCTCGTTCTCACTACACACGCACAAACTTAGTACCGCCTCATTTTGTTCCTAGGATAGGAATATCATAGGAGTGGGAAACAATATGAAGTGAGATAAATGGAGTACGACGTACAAGAAGAAATGTACACGCACTCACTCTGCCTCCGAGATACCCGCGAGTACACGATGGAGCGCATTTGTACACGAAGAGGCAGCTTACGTACGTAATAATTTGACCCTTTAATTTGTTCACCTAATAATGGAGGGTCGGGGACCACACGTGAGCGATACAAACTGCGACCTGGAAGGGGGCGTGTTTTTATCGATTTTTCTTTCTTGGTACGTTAAAAAAAGATTTGTCCGCCAGTTTTCGTTTCTTTTTTCCGGGAACGCGCATATTCTATTTAAAACCACTGCTATGGAGAGATTTTTTTACTCCATTGTATATATAGCCTCTAGTTTGATAGGGCTTCTCAGATCTCGCTCTCTCACCATCTCCATATCTAAACAAGATGACAGTGTCCACTCTATCTCTCTCCTCACCTGTGGTCATAGATCCGGCTGAATACCGTCCGCTGCGGGAGGTGCAACGTTGACGTTGTCGCCGTCGGCGATGGAGGAAGCCGATGTGCACCGTCCTCTCTGAGCCGGCGCTGGCACGGACGAAGGTCCTCATCTGCGCCCTTGTTCACTGCCGTCGTGTCGATAGATCCTGCCCGCCCGCCTAAGCGACATCTCGCCCACCTGAGGTATAACTTCTTTTGGATTTCATGCTTGATTGTACTGGTCCAGCTCCCCAGGACGCTACATGCGGGTATTCTTCTATGCCACTACTCCCCCGCTCCCCATGTATAGTAGCTAGGGTTCGTTGGCTGGTCCAAATCACCTATTTTTTACTATTATAGAGGAAAGGCCACTCGAAAAGTTGTCCTGGTTTATGCCTCGGTGGAGGTATACATGTTTTTTTTGACAAAAAGTGCATGGTGGTTGTGCGGTCATTGTTCATATGCTCCTATTGCTGCTGCTAATCTAATACTATCACTGGTTAAATGAAGCAATGCCCATGTTAAAGTGACATCCCTTTTAAGTAATGCTGATGTCAATCCAGAGGCATCGATAAATGCTTATGTCCTGGGTTTTTTTCTCGGGTATCCTGGTTTAGTTCCCATCAAGATAATCATGATGCTTCTGTTTGTTGGTGTACTTTTCATTAATTCTTATGGACAACTGAGATGTTGCTATTAATCTTGTACCACTGCCAAAACAAAGTAACAATGCTATATCCCTTTTTTATATTTTGGCAAACAGCGACGCGTATCCATACCCGGGCATGTCTTCCTCAATTTTAGTGGAACTGCACAAAATTGGATGGCCTTGTTGTTCCGCCTCATGGTCCTCTGCCACGTGGTTCTTCCTTCCTCGAGCTTGATTACCGAGAAGAAACAAACCATAGTAAGGATTTGTCGAACTTCATTGGTGTCTCACCCAAACTTGATGCCAAATGGATGATGCATCACCATGATGACCTATCGATGCTCATGGTTGCGCTCATGGTTGCATCATCTGGTGAAGCTGATCGATTTTCGACGAAAAACATGTTGTCTTCCATTAGTGCTCTTTGCTTGTTATCCACAAAGATGATATCCTTCATCAGTTCACCTTGGTTGCGTTGGATACGCACTCGTCTTTCATGTTGGTGCAATTTTATCATACAATTGGCTATGAACCAAATGTTCCCTCGAAGAAGGATCGACATTGGTACTAAGAGCATAAGTTTGTATTGATTTCCAAGCCTTCTCACAAATTTGTGTTCATATCCCCTGTAATTTTATTGTCCAGCTATTAACTAAATATGTGGTCAGACTTTGATTAAAAATATGGTGTGGACTAAGAACCCGGATGGACGTAGTAGCCCTCCATTTTTATTTACTCTGCATATTAGATTTGGCTGAAGTCAAACTTTGTAAAGTTTGACCAAGTTTAGGCCGAACACAACAAACCATAATTATTGAGAGAGGGAAAACTGTACATACTCTCAAACCTTTCCCATAATTGGAATTAAAATTCTTTATTTGTACACACTCTCACACCTTTTCAATAATTTGACGTGTGTGTGGTTGTTCACTTAACGGAGGGTAGTGTACCGCACGTGAATAGGGCTGGAAAAAAGCTCGAAGCTCGTGAGCTAAACGAGTAGCTCGTGACTCGGCTCGAATCAACTTGAACTAGAAGAATAATGAGTCGAGCCAAGCTTTAGTTTAAGATCGTTTATAGAACAAGTTAAACGAGCCGATCTCGCGAGTACTCGTGTTAATCGTTAGGCTCGGTACAAAAGATCAACCAAGCACCCTATGTCCCAGCCGCACAACACAACGCCTAGACATTCAAGGAAATTACAATTGTTTTGTCATGTATATGTTACTAACTTGCTGATCATTGTGATCACGTATAATTCTTTGTGGTCAATGGTCATGTACATGGTACTGACTTGATGGTACTGACAATTGCAAGTTAAGCTCGCACATGCTTACAATTGTTTGTCAACAGTGTACATGTTTAATACATACATTTTACATTCCCAAGTAATCATTTCTACCATATTTGTAAGCTTTTATGTTCATGTCATTAACGAGCTTAAAAGCTAAATGAGCCAGCTCGGGAGTTATACGAGTCGAGCCAATCTTGGATTCGATCTCGTTATAGTAACGAGTCAAGTCGAGTTAGCTCGTTAACGAAACGAGCTTTAGCAAGTCAAGCCAAGCCGGCTCGACTCGGCTCGAATTCCAGTCCCCTACATGTGAAGGACAGGAAGTGCGACTAGGACGCGTGGAGCGTTAGTTGATTGTAAGTAGTTTTCTTCACTGGTACGTTAAATAAAAAGTTTCATTTTGTACTTACACAATTTAAAACGATTGTTATGGAGAGAAAAAGAAAACCACTCCACTATATATTAGTAGTATACATGAGTACTATATCTCTATCACTACTCTTATAAAAAACCGAGTTGGTGATGATGGTGTGCCTGCCGTCTTGTAATATAAACCGTTCGATCTATATCTGTTGGATAGAAAGCAAACTATGACAATGTTACAAAAGGTACCTGCACTCTCTCCACATTTACAGATAAGGCCTTGCCTCGTTCATCCTTATCTCCCACAACCTCATTGCTGAGAAATTAAAAAAGGAAGTCTCTGGAACAATCTGGCATGGTGGCCGCTGCCGGCGCCGTCCATCCCAATGCCTCTACCCAGTCCGACCACCAGTCACCACCATGCCCCCACTCCTCACCTTATCTCTCATCTTCTCGCGATATCATTTTCTCAATGAAATTCTTGAGATACCATTATTCCGATAAAATTCTAGAGATATCATTAGTTTTTACACATGGGATTACTCCTACATGGGTCAATCACAACGGGTGTTTTGTAAAAAAGATGCATCTTGATGTTCCGTGCAATGCACGGGCATCTTGCTAGTAAGTACTATATAAGCTGGAGCATCAGCGCTTGTTCGCTAGGGTTTGCACTCTCCACACTCTCGCCGCACTACACGCTGGAGGCTCAGCGTTCCTTTGCTAGGGTTTGCTATATTCACAGTCTCTCACCCTCTTCACCAGATCTAAACAAGACTATGTTGGCCTCTGTCTCTCTCCCCCCCTCACAGCTGGTGAAGGAGCCGTCTGAATCCCGTCGCACCGGGAAGGGGAGGAGGTGCATCGTTCACTCTGTCGCCTTCGGCGAGGGAGGCAATCCAGTGCTAGCTGTGCTGTTCTCTTTCACCCAATGCCTATGTGGGAGGGCCACCGACCCCTTCTTCCTTGTTGTCGTACGTAGTGTGGGAAGATCTGGCCTCCCTCCGCATGCCTAGCCACATCCGACGACCCTAAGGTATAAATTTCTTTCAAACCGTCATTGCTCTAGCTGCATGCAGATCTTTTTCGACTCTGTAGTCGAATCTAGGTCTTGGTTCAAAGAGGAAAGAAGGATGGGGTGGGGTGGAGCATTGATGTCTTCTAGAACTACGTTGGTATTTCCCCAAAGAGGAAGGGACGATGTAGCACAACAACGGTAGGTATTTCCCTTAGTGATGAGACCAAGGTTATCGAACCGGTAGGAGAACCAAGCAACACTATGTAAAGAACACCCGCATACAAATAACAAATACTCACAACCCGACATGTTAAAGGGGTTGTCAATCCCTTTCGGGTAACGGCGCCAGAAATCGGCAAATGGACATAAGAAAGTTGTATAATTTGATAGATCGAACGCCAAATAAAATAAAGTGCAGCAAGGTATTTTTGTATTTTTGGTTTAATAGATCTAAAAATAAAAGCAAATAAAAATAGACCGCAAAGGAAAACATAATAAAGAAGAGACCCGGGGGCCGTAGGTTTCACTGGTGGCTTCTCTCGAGAAAAATGGCAAACGGTGGGTGAACAAATTACTGTTGGCCAATTGATAGAACTTCAAATAATCATGACGATATCCAGGCAATGATCATTATATAGGCATCACGTCCAAGATTAGTAGACCGACTCCTGCCTACATCTACTACTATTACTCCACACATCGACCGCTATCCAGCATGCATCTAGTGTATTAAGTTCATGGAAAAATGGAGTAATGCAATAAGAACGATGACATGATGTAGACAAGATCTATTTATTTACAAATAGACCCCATCTTGTTATCCTTAATGGCAACGATACATACGTGTCGGTTCCCCTTCTGTCACTGGGATCAAGCACCGTAAGATGGAACCCATCGCAAAGCACCTCTTCCCATTGCAAGATAAATATATCAAGTTGGCCAAACAAAACCTAAATACCGGAGAAGAAATACGAGGCTATAAGCAATCATGCATATAAGATATCAAAGAAGACTCAAATAACTTTCATGGATAAAAACATAGATCTGATCAAAAACTCAAAGTTCATCAGATCCCAACAAACACATCACAAAAAGAGTTACATCATATGGATCTCCAAGAGACCATTGTATTGAGAATCAAAAGAGAGAGAGAGGAAGCCATCTAGCTACTAACTCGGACCCATAGGTCTACAAAGAACTACTCCGCATCATCAGAGAGGCACCAATGGGCATGATGAGCCCCTCTGTGATGGTGTCTATATTGGATCTGTGGTTTCTGGAACTTGCGGCGGCTGGAATTGATTTTCGTCAACTCCCCTAGGGTTTCTGGAATATTGGGGTATTTATAGAGCAAAGAGGCGGTGTGGGAGGCCACCAAGGTGGGCACAACCCACCTGGGCGCGCATGGGGGCCTAGGAGCGCCCTGGTGGGTTGTGCCCCCCTCGGGGCACCCCCAGGTGCTTCTCCGGGTCACTGGATGTCTTCTGGTCCAAAAAAATCTACAAAAAGTTTTGCTGCGTTTAGACTCCGTTTATATTGATTTCCTGCGATGTAAAAAACATGCAGAAAACATCAACTGGCACTAGGCACTATATCAATAGGTTAGTACAAAAAGTGATATAAAATGATTGTAAAACATCCAAGAATGATTAGCATGGAACAATAAAAAATTATAGATATGTTGGAGACATATCAAGCATGAATCTAGGACGTGGTTCGATGAGGAAAGGAGGGAGGGAAAGTTGTATAGACTGGCTATCCAACCGCTTTGTTGGTTGAAAAGGGAAAAGGGGGGTAACCCAGTACACAGATCTGTAAGGAACCGATCTCTTTGTTGAGAAAGGAAAGAAACTGGGGGGTCGGGTAGTTTGTGCAGGACTAGATTTGCTGCCCTCACATAGGAAAAAGGTTCAAAGAGAACAGATATGGGACCACGCAGATATGCTGCTTGGCAACATACTCTGCATCACCCATTTATACGTGTGTGGTGCTGGCATGTCCCATGTCCCATGTCCCATACAACTATTTTGCTGTTGTTAATCTAAGAATGCCGTTGGAAAATTGAAGCAATGCTACTGTTAAAAGTAAATTACATTTTTAACGAATGTTGTTTTAAGAGAACGTCTCTGTTAATATGAATCAATGCAACCATTTTAGAAATGCTATTGTCCTACTTTGTTTTCCATCAAGATATGTTAGATGCTTCTTTTTATCGCCGTATGTTTCATCCTCCTTTATTGGCCAGTAATTGTTTCCTTTTTTGCCTCTGTTAAAACAGGGATATGTATTCAACTTGTTGCTATAACAAACTTAAATGTCACACTGGTGACTTTGCTTGATTTAGGTGAACTATACAAGACGAGATTGGATTTCCTATTCGTGTTGGCAAATTCGTAGGTGATCTTGTCTGCGTCATGAATGGCCAGTACCTGCCTTCATCCACATGATCATGCAGTGTGTGCTTTGAGATGTTGTGCTACTTGTATTGGTACTATTTTAAATAAATGTTGAATTGAAGATATTGAATTGCTGGCTTTTCCCATTAAGTGAACAAAAATGGGACAAACCCATACATGATGCTCGTTGCTTTGTTACAACAAACTCTACATCACCCCCGTTATAAGTACATGGAAGCACATGGTGTTGTTGCGCCCACTCTCCGCTGGAACTGTTTATGTTTTTTGTTAATCTAATACTGCTGGTAAAATTAAGCAATTCCACTCTCAGAATTAATTACTAAATCTTAGTTTAAAATTGCAACACTTGTCAGGGATCGGCGGGAGTACCATTTATGTTAGGGATCGGCCGGAGTACATGTTTAAGAAATGTATTGTTGAGATAATGTCACTATTATTATATATCAGTTACACTATTTTACAAATGGTACTATCTTGCTTTGTAGTTCTTTCTACATGTTTAACCAAGGTATTGTTAACATAATGTCTCTGTTAATATGAATCAGTCGCATTGTTTTAGGAATGGTACTTTTATGCTTTGTCGTTCTTTATACATGTTGAAACAAGGCATTGTTAAGATAATGTCTCAGTTAATATGAATGAATCACACTGATTGAGAATTGCTACTCTCCTGCTCTGTTTCCCATTAAGATAAGGTAGATGTTTTTTCTTCTAGGAGTATAAGTGATCAACTGTTATTTCTCAGTAATTGTTTCCCTTATACCTATTTTTTGCATACAGGGATATCAAAACTTTTGCTCAGTTTTATTTTGACTTTGATTTTAGTTGAACTGCAGAAAAGGAGCCAATGTGTTTAAGGCCAACTGTTGCATTATTGGGCCCAGTTGGTCTTTCCACTTTGCAGAAAGAAGCAGTCACTGTTAGCGCTACATTACACAAGGAATGATCGAGAAGCTTTACAGAGTATTAGTAGACGCTGGTGACATGACTAGTCTACAGAGAGCATGGGTAACTTAACAACACGCAGAGTGCAAAATTCATTCCACAAGGAAAGGTATGACCAAGTCAGTTGCCGACGCAGCTGTAACAAACGAGGTCAGTATCGGCCTTCATCCACATGGCTGTGCTTGGTTATGTTGTGCTACTTATATTGTTGTATTGTTTTGAATAAATGTTTAATTCAAGCTATTGTATTGCTATCTTTTCCTGTTAAGATAATGAAGATGATTATAGTTGTAAGCATATGTTTAATCAACTAGTACCACTATTATATTCATCATGCTTTTTCTGTATTTATGCAGACAGGGATGCTCAGCTTGATTTTAGTGGGACTGCACAAAATGTTCAGATGGTTCGTGTCCTCCATAATACTTCATCATGCACAATACATCAAATGGTTCTCTAATCATTCGTCGTCACCTTGAGCCACCGGACTATCTACTTGAATGGAGTTGCCAATGTGTTTAATGCTTTGCAACATATAAATACGAAATCCACCATGCTACTCAAGACACTGTTTGATTTCAGTGGAACTACACAAAAAGATACGTTGGTTAATCTGGCTCCATGTGCCATTTCAATGTGCAAACTGATGACAAACCATGCTGTCTGAATGGAGCTACCAACGTCTACAAGGCAGAATAATTCCCACAAGTTCAAGGGAAAGAACTCTGTCCAGCAGAATACTACCTTTAAGAAGGATAAGAAGAAAGACAAAAAGAGAGATGGCTACTTTACTTGTGGCTCAGAGGAACACTGGGGAAACAAGTATAATAAGCCAGGACAGGACTCCAAGTCTGCCAATGTCACTCTAAGCAACAATGATGGGGCATCTGGGTATGGTAATCTGTTTACCGTACTTTTAGTTTGTCAGTCCACCGATTGGTGGGTTGACACTGGGGCCAATATTCGTGTGTGTGCTGATGTTTCTTTATTTTCTTGCAGCATATAAATACGAAATCCACCGTGCTACACAAGACATCGTTTGATTTCAGATGAACTGCACCAAAAGATAGGCTGGTTAATCCGGCTCCATGTGCCATTTCAATGTGCAAACTGATGACAAATCCTACCCGTTCCACAATCATAGGCACTACATATTTTGAATGGGAAAAGCTTGTCAAAGTTTAATCATTGATGTTAGCAAGAAGACATTAGTTTAATATACTGGAATTGGAAAACCTTGTCAAATTTTGCTCATTGATGTTAGCCACAAGACAAGCATTTGATATTTTTCAGTGGGACGCCCTTTGCTGTGAGCAACGTCGATCTTTTTTCCTATTCCTGTCTTCAGTTCAGAAGTAAATATTTACTCTACTGAGATGCATAGTCACATGATGTTGACTTATGTAAGAGTTTGTTCTGAATGTTGTCTATGTAATGCCAGGCCTTGTGAGTTTGATTGCAAAGTTGAGCTTGGAATGCTGTGGCATGCGGCATCACGAGCTGTTCACCGTGCCTCCTGAGAATAATGCTTCATATTGTTTTGCATGTTGATCTAATGCCTATGATTTCCATGTTAAGAAGATCAACCTCTTCTGTTGTTTCTGTGCTTAAGAAGTTCATCATCTTATGTTCCATTCATAGCTTATACGACAACGCGGGTAGGTTAGAGGTGAAACCATATGATCTTCCGACCAACTCATCATCTTAGGTCATGATTGGATCATTGTTTTCCAATCAAAACCGCTTGTAAAACTGACGCTTGTAAATAAAAGCAGATGGTCTTGGGCGAAGCGCTTGGTTGTTCGATTTCGACTAGTAAAATATACACTGGTCTCTCAAATTACACGCGTAACTCATCGATTTTTGTTACAGACCTCAGGTCCTCAGTTTCATTACGCCTGTATTTTACACATTGTTTCTGGTGACGAGTAAATTACACTTGTATCTTAATACAGGTGTGAAACAATCCAGAGCTCCCAAGCGCGGTCTTACCGTTTCATGCCGTCTTAGTCTCTCGAAGGTTCTCATAGGTGTCCGATGATCCTGGCTTCCTGAATGAGCAACAGGCGCTGTATCAGACCATCCGTAGGGCCCGTGAGGCCCTCTCCATCGTCCTTTGAGTTGTAGCACTAGCCGTGGCATGGAGCATTGTCAACATGGTCAACGAACATGAGGAATCGGGAGATGACTTTACTTGGAGAGGATGACAGTAGGGACACACCAGGGCCATAGCCGTACATATGCAAGTTCCTCCTTATTATATACAACTATAATTTTTTTTGCTTCCTCTTGGTTTCCTGACATCACGGTCCCACACTGTTGTCAACCTATATAGTCAATAAATGAGAGAATTACACAAGGAGTGGCCGACAGTTGGGACCCAGCAGCTCGCACAGTATTTGTTTTTTTAGGTGTAAGCGGAGTTTTTCTTGAGCGATGTCTTTGTTGTTGTTCAGAGGAGCACGGTATCAACTGGGCGGGATGTGCCCGTCTAGCCCAGGCTATTATTTTATGTCGACCAAATATCCAGCCTAGATATTATTTTTTCAAGGTGAAAATGGCTAGTCCAGCTATACTTTTTCTCCGCCCCATTGGGCTGTAAATCTTTCCTAGGAGGGACGCATTAGGGCTAACAAGAAAATGGGCTTTAAGAAATAATAAGTGGGATGTAATTATAAAAACTAGCTGTAAATATACAAAAATACACCCAACATGTAATTAGTTTCAAATATATTATTTTTGGAATTTGGAAATTTTAATTTCATTACTTACTGCGCGTGCAATATTACTTTAGATTTTTACCTAATACAAATTCATTTTGAAATTATATTTAATTTGACTCGAAATTTCGGGATAAAAATATTTCGGATCCCATCAAAATGTGGGATTTTTGGTTGAATTCTGTTTTGAGATGTTGGTTGAAATTATTAATCGTTGTCCTGGCTAGAAATGGGCTGTAATTTTAACGGACTGTAAATGGGTTGTAGTAAATTCCATTAGAATTAAAAAATGGGTTGTACATTATACAAATCGCAAATGGGCTATATGTTCTCTGCCACAGATGTGATGCTCACTTGTGGGCCTACTATTTTTTTGAGAACTATAGTCAGTGACGCATACGGAAGGCGTGTGGGCCTACTATGGTGTACGGAAGGCCTTGTCAACTTATAGTCAAGACACGATTCTAGTATTAGTGGCCATTGGATGTCCATCCAACGGCTGTAGTGCTTCTTCAATCTCGAATATTCTTGCTTCAGCCGCCCAAACCATCGCCAACGGTACCCCCTGCTACCGCCTCCCGTGGTGGGCTGTGCTACCGCGCAGGCTTCACCGGCCCACCCTACTCTCAAACGCCGTCCAAGCCATTCCTCTACTCACCAACACCTTCTATTCTTCTCCGGCAATGGCAACCTCACATCGCAGCCGAACCAGTGAACCCTCGTACTCCCCTCTATGTGGGCATCCACTCTTGTGTCTTCGCTGGCTCCGGGTTGTTCCCTTCATAGGACTCGCCATCGTTCACTGCGTTGGTTCTCTCGGCGCGGCGTGGTCAACTTTATCAACAAACGATAGCCATTAGATGAGGCATGTACGTGGAGTGGCTGACAGTAGGGACCCACATGGACCATGGCCGCACGCAGCAAGTGCCCCGTATTATGTGAAAACAAATAATTTCTCCCCCTGACAGGTTTGACCCACCAGCTATATCTTCGCACGCAAGAAAGTGCTTCCTTTATTATGCAGAAATAAAAAGTTTCCTCTCCCTGACAACTGGGACCCACCAGCTTTATTATTATCCTTTTCGTGAAAATATAGATTGTACCGAAGATGCTAAATTTTTTTCTTTTTATTCTAACTCGGAAAAGAAGAAATTAAAAAACCCAGAAAACATCTTTGCACGCAAAGAAGTGCCACCTTATTACGCGAAAAAAGTTTGATTCCCCTGCTAGATGGGACCCACAAGATTTGGAGGCTGACTTGTGGGCCTACTAAGTTAACGCGTACGCAGGGCTTTGACTTAGTCAATAAATGATTCTAGCTGTACTATTTGTTGGATATTAATCCAATAACCAAGCTGCATCTTCAACCTTTGGTCTTGTTGCTCCAGCCGCCCAAACCTGCGCCCGCCGTACCGCCTGCTCCAGCATTCCGTGGCCGACTGTGCTGCCGCGCAGGCCTCGCTGCCTGGCTACTGGCCAGGCCTTCCCTCTACTCACTCACACCCCCTGTTATTCTCCGACGACGACAGCCTTACACCGCAGCCGAACCAGTGAAACCTCGTACTCCCCTCCGCATGGGCATCCACCTACCTCGTCTTCCCCAGCTGAGCGTCGTTCCCTTCCTAGGCCTCGCCATCGTCCACCGCCTGGGTGCTGTCCGCATGGCATGATCAACGAACAACAACCATCAGAAGAGTAGTGTACGTGATGAGGTTGATGGATGGACCTACCAGCTACATCTTCGCACGCAAGGAAGTGCCTCCATATTTAGGCGCGACAAAAAATGAATCCTCACCCTGACATCTTGGACCCACCATCAATAACTTCGCACGCAAGGAAGTGCCTCCTTATCCTTCCTGACAGCCAGGACCCACCTGGTCGAAGCATACATAGTGTTGTCATTCTGGTCGCGAACGTGTACGTACATACTGGTCGATCGGTCTCTCTGCAACGATGAACCATGGCTGAGCAAGCAGAGGCACGTGTAGTAGTAGAGCCCCCAACGTAGCAGTTCAGGCTGTCCCTTCCAAACCATGTACACGTACATATAACCACATGCCAAAAAATACAGCCACGTACGTACATACGGGTGGGGTCTCGAACGCATACTCGTGCATACATACGGCCAGGACTCATGTACATGGAGAGGCAACGGACGACAGGAACGGCGTCCTGTTCATCAGGCAGCCAACCGGCTGGGTCGGAACGGAGAAACAACATCTTGTTCATCGGGAGCAACAGACTGGGTCGAAATGCGTCCTATTCAATGGGAGCCAACCGGCTTGGACGGAACAGTTGAAACGGGGTCTGGCGTACCACAGTATGGAGGAAACGACCTTTTGTTCAACCGGCTACGGTCGAAACGGGGGTCCTGTTCATCAGGAGGGGTGTGGCGTACTGCAAAACAGAGGAAACAGACTTGTGTTGGAGCGCTATGGTAAAAACGGGGGTCCTGTTCATCGGGAGGGGTGTGCGTACCCCAAAACGGAGGAAACGGACTTGTGTTGCAGCGCTACGGTCGAAACGGGGGTCCTGTTCATTGGAGGGGTGTGGCTTACTGCAAAATGGGACTCCACGGGCTACTGTTCATCCACCATCTACTACCTCGCTCCGGCCTCCACGGGCTACTGTTCATCCACCATCGACCTCCTCCAGCCTCCACCAATTACTATTCATCCACAGGGTCCTATTCATCCAGCCTCCACCGGCTACTATTCATCCAGCCCTCCACGGGGTCCTGTTCATCCAGCCTCCACTGGCTACTATTCAACCAGCCCTCCACGGGGTCCTGTTCAACCAGCCCTCCACATACGGGGTCCCTCCACCGGCTACTGTTCATCCACCCCACCTCCTTCACCGGGTCCTGTTCATCCAGCGGCAACGGCCTCTACTACCATGGGATCCTATTCATCCAACCCCCACCTAGAACTGTTCATCCAACCCCCACCGGGAACTGTTCATCAAGAGGCAGCTTCGATCGGCTTCAGTTAGCAGTAGTAGCGAAGGAATCACTCGGGTTCAATTAACAACAAAGGATCGATCGGGGTTCAGTAGCAATCGCTCGGGTTCAGATAGAGCACAACGCCTCGCTCGGGTTCAGTTAGAGTGCAACGCCTCGCACACACGCGTGTACGTGTATGAGAGAAATGTGCAAACCTCTGTGCATCGCTCGGCCCCGACCACCCACTGTAACCGGGAACTCCCCAAAATTTTCCTCGCCCTCGCTTATACCACTATTTTTCCGTCATGGACGACCCAAAGAATGTCATGCAGGTGCATCTCCGGCCCACCCAGGATGAAAAACCCATTTTCTGTCATGATGTTTTGTCATAGAAGTAGGAGCCGACCACATCTATGATGATATATTACAAGATTGAATACAAAAAAAGAAAACAAGGTTGCAGATGCTTTGAGCAGGGTTTTGTCACAATTATCATCATAGAAGTGTCATAAGCATGACAGAAAAAAATTTGTTGGGCCCAAAATGTCTCGGATGTGTCTTTTTTTTGTAGTGTGCGTAGCTTCCTTGGCTTAGCCGGATTCTATCGTCGTTTCGTTAAGGACTTTAGCACTATTGCATCACCTTTGCATGCCTTGAGTAAGAAGAATGCACCTTTTGTTTGGGGACCATCCCAAGATACCGCATTTCATGAGCTTAAGAGTTTGCTTACACATGCTCCATTGCTTGCATTACCCAATTTTGATAAAACTTTCGAAGTCCATTGTGATGCTAGTGGTAATGGTATTGGCGGAGTTTTGATGCAAGAGAAGTGATCCATTGCATACTTTAGTGAAAAACTTTCTGGTGCTCAACTTAACTATCCCATATATGACAAAGAATTATATGCTTTAGTGCGAGTCTTGCATGTTTGGGAACATTATCTTCGCCCACATGAATTTGCCATACATACCGATCATGATACACTTAAATACCTTAAAGGTCAACCCAAGTTGCACAAACAACATGATAAATGGAGTCAATTTATTGAATCGTTTCCTTATGTGATGAAGTACATTAAGGTTAAAGAGAATGTTGTGGCGGATGCTCTTTCCCGCAAATGCATGTTAGTTATTCAACTTGAATTGAATGTTATTGGCTTTGAGCATGTTAAAGATCTATATGCTCATGATCCTTCGTTTTCGATTCCTTATGCCAAATGTCTTGCTAACACTTATTGGGAGCACTATTATCTCAAGGATGGCTATCTTATGTGCGCTAACAAACTTTGTGTACCCGAGTCTTCTCTTTGTTTGTTACTTTTTCAATAGGCTCATGGCGGAGGAATTATGGGGCATTTCGGATGTGACAAGACCTTTGCCACACTGTCCTTCAAGTAATTTTGGCCAAAGATATTTCGAGAAGTTGCACGCTACACCAACTGGTGCTCTACATGCCGCAAAGCTAAGTCACAAGCTCAATATCATGGTTTACATATGCCACTTCCTATTCAATATCAACCATGGGAAGATATTAGTATGGTTTTTGTGCTTGGATTACCTAGGACTCAAAATGGAAAGGATTCGGTATTTGTTGTTGTGGACCGATTCTCTAAAATGGCACATTTCATCCCATGCAATAAGATAGACGATGCTTCACATGTTGCAAGTCTCTTTTGTAGGGAAATCTTGAGGTTACATGGAGTGCCAACGACAATTGTGTCGGACCGCGACGTCAAGTTCCTAAGCTACTTTTGGAAGACACTATGCACCAAGCTCGGCATCAAGCTACTATTCTTGACGGCCTATCATCCCCAAACCGATGGCCAAACGGAAGTGACCAATCAGACACTATCTACTCTCCTGTGTGTGTTGATCAAGAAGAACATCAAGGAGTGGGAGGAGTGCTTACCCATCGTCGAGTACACCTATAATCATGCAAGACACTCGACTACCGGCATGTCCCTCTTTGAGCTCGTCTATGGCTTCAACCCTTTGTCGCCCTTGGACATCCTCCCTCTACCACTACAAGAACGAGCGAACATGGATGCAAGTGCAAGAGCAAGTTATCTCAAGAAGGTGCATGAAGATACAAGGGCCACGATCAAGCTTCAAGTACACCGCCTTGCCACCAAGCTCAACATCAGCAAGACCCCAACGGTGTTCCAACCGGGCGATCTAGTATGGCTACATATCCGCAAGGACCTCTTCCCCCACGAGCGCAAGTCCAAGCTACTACCACGAGCCGATGGACCATTCCAAGTGCTAGCATGCTACAGTGATAACTCCTACAAGATCAACATCCCACGCGACAAGTACAACGTAAGCGACATCTTCAACGTCAAGGACTTGTCTCCATACCATGGTGATGAAGATCACGATTCAAGGACGGGTCTCTCCCAAGGGGGGAGGGAGATGATGAGCATCCTTCGGTCATCCCCATGGACTCTACAACAACACATCAAGCACCATGTGGACCTATGACAAGAGCTCAAGCACGCGCTATCGAAACTGAGGTGAACTCACTCCTATACGAGATTGATATGGATATGGATGGAACTTGGATGTTGCCTCAGCAAAGTGTCCTATGTGTCATTAGGTACGAGGACGAACTCTGATGAGAGGTTAAGGAGTACCCCCAAGGCCTAAGAGAAGGACCCCAAGGCCCAAGAGCTGACTGGAAGTGTCAAGATGAAGAAAAGGAAGCATGCAGAAATTGCACTACCGGAGAGTCCGGTCCCCACAACAGACAGTCCGGTCACACAGAAATTACACGACTGGACAGTCCGGTCACACAGAAATTGCACTACCGGACAGTCCGATCCCCATAGTGGACAGTCCGGTTGCACACAAAACTGCATCTAGACTTACTGGACTGTCCAGTCCTTACCACCGGACTGTTCGGTCGCACCTACGCCATGGCCCAACTACTCCTAACCTCATAGGACTGTCCGGACCCCGCACCGGACTGTCCGCTCCATCCAGTTTCGCTGCGAATTGGGCTAAAAAGCCCATGTACACTACAAAACAATACACTTCCGTGATGATACATGTTTGTCACAGTAGGTCGCGTTTTTTGTCATGCATGTACATCCATGACGATTTTATGACAGAATCAAGATAGTCATACCTGTGCTGTCGTAGAAGTGTTCCATGACATTACCAAAACTAGTAGAACGCCCGTGCGTTGCTACGGGCTGCAATGCATATAAATAAATAAAAATGATTAAGGTCGTTTGTAAGTTGAAGCTCATTTTTCCTCATACGCCCGGGCATGTACATGCACCTAGTGGGCTCCCCGAAATTCAACCGTCTGGACATTCCGTACTCCACCGAATAAAGACCATATGTGTGGAAGAAAAATGGTTGTTTGGACTACCCGCCATGTTATCTCCAACACATGGGCCCTACACCAAAAACCAACCCTAAGACGCACCCTTCTCTGTTCCTACCGGACCCTTCCCTTCCCACTCGGTTTACCAGAGTACCAGGACATTTCTCAAGTCCTCCTCAGCTTCGCCATCGCAACCTCTATCCTTGAAACCGTACTTACCCACAAACTGCCAAGGAGTCCCCCAGCAACCACCCCGCTCTCCGCCCTGACCCCCTCCCATGTGTTCATGCCGATTCGACACCATCAACAAGAGGGGTGGGGGTGGAGGAAGCGTGAGCTGGTTCTACCACCACAAGTGCAGAGCCTCATGCAATGTAAGATTCGGGCCCAAACAATGTCGACACCTTCTCGCTTCTCTCTTGCAGCCACCACATCCCTTCAATTTTTCTCCCTATTCAAAGTGCCTCCTTCTCAAATGCACAACCTTGCAAGGCATTGTATTTGTCCTCCCAAATTCTCAGTCTTCTTACATCTCAAGGCTCCAAGTAAATGTGCATCCTCAGATGCACAACCCTGGACAAGAAAACAGAGCGAAAATCTCGAGTGCCAAATCTATTTACTTCCTCCTGGGTGCTCATATTATCAATCTACCAAAGCACAACATTTGAAGTCAGTCCAAGGATATTAGTTGGATTTGTCCAGAAACTTTATTAAAGTATTATTTTTTGTGAAAATGCCTAAGGCCAAATATTAAGTAACATAGGTCCTTACCCATACAAAGAAAAGTACATTTTTATTTGAGTTGTCAAAACAGGAATCCTTGTAACCAAGAAGAAGAAACAATCGTGAGAATGTTGATGTCACTGAATTTGCATTGCCTTTGCCTAGTACCTAACACGGCTTCTAGATTGGCTTTTCCTTATTTTAGCGAAGGAAAACATGCTCACTTTTTCCAATGCAGTTAAAATGTTGAACTGTGTAAGCCCATGACCAATGTCAAAAGCTCTCAATAAAAAGGAACATTAGTTCAACAACCTGCAACTTAGATACACTCAAATTATGATCTTTCGGTTCTGAAGTTAGCATTAAGTTTTGAATAATGCTAAAATATGAAAGATAATAGAATTGCAACACATTACTGGACCCCAATTTTTTGTATTTTTAGACAATAGTATTGAAAAAGCACAAAGTTGCATATGTCACACAAGCCATGAGGAAGCAAGCACCCACAGCTCGCCCGAGTCACACAAGCGCACCCTTGGATGGCTTCCAGCATCAACGGAGGGACAATGTCCACATCGTTAACATCCTTCTCCACCACCTTACATGCAGCTTTTTCCACACTTCGGTGCGGCCAACACAGACCAGATCCTCTCCGGCCTTTCACCTGAAGCCTGTTGGTGCATACCTTATATGCTTGAGTACTTGTCCGACTTATTTGCAATGCAATTTATTTGTCAGCTGGTGCATTTGGCTGAGAGAAACCAACACGTACAAGCTAGCCAAGCTAAGCTAATCATTCTCCCAGTCATCTTTACAATTTTGCTTCATTCGTAGTGGTAACCTCAAGGCTTTGACATCTGCTAAATGAGGTGATTGAAGAATCCTGCAATTCTGGTAGAATATTTTTCCTGTCCGAGCTAATTATGTGCCAAAACATATTGTCAGCATTTTTCTTGAACCAAGATCTGTAATCCTTGCTAATTTTCCCTCCTTTTCTTGCATATTCCGAACCCAACCGGCCTAAGTGCAACATTGACCTTCAGTACACCCTATTGTATTTAGTATGGAACTTCAATACGATATTTAAGAAGAAATGTCAGTTTTTCTCTGTATCCTTAGTGCAATCACTCGCGTGACTGTCCCTCGACAAAAATCAATAGGTTTTAGATCCCGCAAGTACAATCTTCTCCTTAAAAAATAGAGCATGTATGTCTGTCAGAAATAAGTACTCCCTCCGTAAAGAAATATAAGAGTGTTTAGACCACTAAAGTAGTTATCTAAATGCTCTTATATTTCTTTACAGAGGGAGTACCTAAGGAAGTGAAATATATCCGAGAGAGGATTCCTACTTGGTACATGCCATTATATATGGACACTTCATATGAAGAGTATGCCAAAAAATTAGTAGCTTGTATCTGCAAGGCCAACTCCTTGTTAATTAATTTATAACCCATTTGGCACAGGTCAAAACAATCTTATACTGAGAATATTTCCAGGTAATAACAAGGAAATCTGACCCATATCTGTAGCAGAAGAATATTGATTAATGCTTGCACCCATTTGGTGGTGCCCTATAGCAGAAGAATAAGGAACTGATAATGTCGGAACCCTCTATCCAAAACTCATCATGTACACCAAAGAAGTCTGCATAGGAACAAGCGGTTGCTTTCCTTGTCCCATCGAGCACAAGAACAAGATTATGGAGCAGTACGCAAGTAAACAATTGGGTTAAGGAAATGTACACAAGCTAGTAAGGCTAGCTTTTTGCAGGAAGCTCATGAAAACATCAGTCTAGGTACACAAATTCCTTTATAGATCGAAGAACTAACCTGCACCACATACCTCATATCTAAATTGTGCTGCTCGTCAACTATATTTGTTTGAAAAATACTCTAGCAATTTAAAATTTAATGTATGCCATTCGGTGGAATTTTCTCCTGAAGTCTTCCACAATACATACCATTTATAGTAAATTTTTACATAAAGACCAATTTCAGAGAAAAAGAACATTACTTCTGATAGTACATGAATTAGTATAGCACACAATTACCTCTTCATAAAGATGTATTCTGCAAGTTGGAACTTCGAATAGGGAAACCGAGACAATTCTAGAACATAAACAACCATGAGAAAGTATCTAGCTAGAGATAATAGATGGGAAATACATCAGGTTACTCTTACCTAATTGGTGAAGTAGTATAACTGTTGAGCGGTGGCTGCCGACCATCACCTAGGGACACACGAGGACGTGAGTCTTAGCTCTCAGCTAGAACAACAATTAAAGGAAGAAGTTAGGCAGACACTCACATATGTCATGAACACACACATTTTTTCCCATACATATATTTTCACTATCTAGGATCGGATCAAGCACAAAGATCAAAAGAAAAGAAAGTGCACAAAAATAGGATCTGAAGCAAAAGAAATCGAAGGCATGACACTGAGGGCCCCTGTTGTCTTCTTCGAAAGGAAGACCAATCTACTGGACGCCGCCGATGCTCTTTGCTCATGGCAGCACACAACAGCACGACCTCGAAAAAAAGGACGTAGAAGAAGGGAGGTGAAACCAATCATTTCATTTCGGTCCACATATAAGATCTGCCAGATAAGACGAGAAGTCAATCAGGCATGGACATCACGTACCTTGGCGAATCCCTCGGTTACCACTGGCGCCGGTCTGCCTCTCGAAAAAGAGGACCACCCGCTAGTGGCCGTCTTCCAAATCGCGTTCCTGTTCCATCTTCCCGTCGAGGGGCTTCGCCTTAGGTGGCCTGCTGTGCGCCTATGCCAGGGTCGTGGAGAAGGTAGTGAGACACCGATGGAACAAGATCAGGGCCCCATCCTAGGCAGGCGGCGCCATCCATGTCGGGCATGAAGACAGCCGATGGGAAGGGGGGGAGGTGGGGTAGAAGGGGAGACCAGCGGCGGCTAGGGATTGCAGGCAGGGGACGTGCGAGGTGAGTGTTTTTTCCACCGGTTTCTGTTGTGTTGCCTGCACGGATATATAGGAAAACAAATAGGTGGATTAATTCCTTCCATTGTATCAGTGCTGGGAAAGGAAGCGAGGGACAAAATTCAATCGAGGGGCCTTTAAGAGTAGAGATTAGTTAATTGGATTTTTCCTTAAAGTCCGTTATTTGTTTCCTTAAAATTCATTATATGTTTCCTAAATCAAATAGCATTGATGGGATGGATCGGTTGATTTGGGTAGTCCGTTATTTGTTTCCTTCACATCCATTATATGTTTCCTAAAGCAAATTGCATTGATGAGATGGATCAGTTGATTTGGATAAGTTAGTAAAGTTAGATCTGTGGCTTTTTGTACGTTAGGAAAGTGTTTGTTTAGAAGGAAATAGTGAAAAAATAAATTGATGGATGGTGGGAGGGGGACGAAAAAAACCAGACAAAAAAACTAGACGAAAGTGGTGGGACTATTCAACGAACTCGTCCATTAGGAGTAGAGATTATCATCACGGAAGTGTCCACTTCCATGACGATAAATCGCGCATCACAGAAGTGCTTTCGTCAAGGGTGACCAAAACGTGGCATCCACCATAACGGAATACCGTTAAGCTATCGAGTCGGGTTTTGGATCCGATAACCCGTTAATAGCCCGGACTAATGGAAAGTTTCCACGTGTAAAATTCTGATTGGCCGGAGGGAACACTTGTCAGCTCGTCAATGGGCTAGATGTCGCCCGTCCATTGGAGGAGACACGCGTATGATACGTCGACACGTCGCTGGGCCCAACAGAGGCCCATATAGGTTAAAAAGGCCGGCCCAGTCAAAGGCCCGTAGTACTTACTTAGGTACTAGTGGGCGAGCCCAATAACGACCTGCTTAATAAAGACCCATTTATGGCCCAAAGCCAGATCTGGCCCGTTAATTGTTCGCATATATTTGGGCCCATTTACGGCCCGAAGCCAGATCTGGCCCGTTAATTGTTCACTGAATATTTGGGCCCAATTACAGCCCAGTGACTTTCGGCCTGTTAGAGGCCCGATGTAGACATGGGCCCATTTCAGCCCGGTGTGACTTTCTACCTGGGAATGGCCCGTGCTGCCCATGGGCCATATATGGTCTGATGGGACATCGGGCCCACAACCGGCCTGTGATAAAGGTGGCAATAGTTAAGCCCAACGTGACTTTGGGCCTGTTAAAGGCCTGTTGCACAATTCGGCCCTTTGATGCCTGTACTAAGCTTTCGGCCTCTTAAAGGCCCATGATATTAGTGGGCCAACTAAGGCCTGAGATATATTTTGGCCTGGTAACAGCGCATGACCTAACTGGGCCCAAAAAGGCCCGATCTACATTTCATCCTGTTGAAGGCCCGTCGACGACTAGTGAAAATTGAGGCCCAACATGCATTTCAGCCTGCTAAAGGCCCATGATTTCATATGGGATGTAACAGGCTAGTACAATATTCAGCCTGTTAATGGCCCAACGCTACCTGGGCGAAACTAAGCGCTGGGTCCACAAAAGGCCCAACTAAAATATAGGACGGTATAAGTTGTGGGCCTGGCGCATAGTGTGGAGGCCCCAATCATTCGAGCCCAAGAAAGACGCAGGCCGGCCCAATTGTCGCCTGCTAAAAACCAGGCCCGTTAGAGTCAAATGTTTCGGCCTGGTCAACTACATCTGATTTTTTTCTCAGATAGCGAATGATGGCAGTAACTAGTAGGAATTAAGAACAAACTTGCTCTATACAATAAAGAAATTACGACATGGTAACTAAGAATAAACCTACACTATACAATAAAGGATTTAAGGTATATTACATCCACTGGGCATCGAAGTTTGCCACCAGTGATCATAAAGCACAACGAAGAAGTAGATTACAAAAGCTGGGCACCATTGCAGCGTAACAAATAATACTGAACCGAGACCACTTCCAAGACAGTTCAAGAAAGGTTAGCCTTGCGGGGGAACTGCTGCGCAAGCTGCTGAGCAAGGCTGTGAGACTGGCCTAGTATGTCGGTCATAGCTTCCAAGTGTAGCTATTTAGCGATGAGGTTCTCATTGGTGTTCTCCACAATCTTTCTTAGAGATAGGACTTCAAGTCGAAGTTGAGTTGCAGAATGCCTTTCTACTAGAACTTGGGACTAAAGAAGTCAAACTGATTCAGACAATGAATTCGGTGAGCCTGTCTGACTTAGTCTCAAGTAACTTGAACACTGCATCAAGACACGACTTTGGGGTTGTCTCGCTATCTTCAAGATGTTTTGCCTTCTTTGCTACAATATATGTTGGGTTTGTCTCACAGCCTTCAGCATACGTGTACATGCCATCAGGAATAACACCCTGAAACAAAGCAGAGAGATGACATGTTTTGCACGTGTATAAACAAAGATGATAACTGTGTTGTCAATTCCATCCAATTTCAAATTAGAAAATAAAGAGTAAGTTCAAAATATCAATAGCATAATTTGGCATTGTTCATAATGCGGGGAGCTACACCACACTACTGGATTACCATGTCAACATAATAAGCATAGATGAAGGGCTAAGAAAATCATTGTATCTATTTTGGTTAATGTGCATGGCATGTTGTTCATATCATCAGCCACATCAGTAAGATAAAATAGGATATGACAAGGTGCAAACGTGGGCTGCTTCACCACACACTAGATTATAGATCCACAAAAACAAGCATACATATAGGGAGTATTGAGTAATGTGCACGGTATAAATAAGGAATTTGGTTTTACAAGTAAAACTTAGAACTTACGGTTCTTGCAGACATGCATTTTGGTAGAAATAGCAAACTAAACAGCAGTAAACGATAGGGAGTATGAGCAAATTAAACAGCAGTTGAGGATAAAGGCTTTAGAAGGACTGACTTACATTAACAGTTAAGACCGGCTTTATAATGCCCTTCTCCATGTCAAGGGAAGGATAACTCAAGAATTTCAGCACAGAATCTGCTTCAAAAGCGTTGCCTGTACTCTACATTTTGTAGAGAGTAATTGTAGATATGATAATACTGGAAGTGATAGAGGATAATGAAGATAAGATGCAGATTGATGCTACATAATCAACTACCAATCCTGGAAGTACAAGCGTTACAGGACAAAATGTATTGACAAGAGCAATGGGCTACACTTCTGCACTGGCATTGTTTGTGTATTCTACTTGTTGGTAAGATTAAATATAGATCTGATCTTTTTTAGTAAATGGTGGGCGAGGGAGATAAGATGCAGAATGCTACACAATGAACCAATCCCTCTTCCCATAATACAAGAGTGTTTTGAACACTGGTGTACTGTACAAAACGTTCTTATATTATGGGACGGAGGGAATAACTGTTAATGTAAGTACAATGATAGACGACGTTCAGTCCTTACAGGAGGACTGCAGAGCTAAACCTCTTCAATAGCATTGGTTGATTCTAAATTTATGTAAGAGTCCATACGGGGCTAACATGTGCAGTGATGCTACATAATCAAACAACTATGAAAGTAAGTATGGTCATACAGGGCAAGAGGTACTCACAAGAGCAATGCAGTGTGCAGTATAGTTGTGAGATTCTTTGGTCCCTTGAGAACGAATATTCTTCTGCTAATAGTTTTCGTACAAGTGAGATATTAAGGCAAATGTAGAAATGTAGTTCAAATTGTGATGTGATATCATAGACAGTACCTTACGCTGCAGCCGAGACCAATGTGTAACAAGATTATTCCAGTCACTGTCGGACAAATATAGCACCAGAGACTTTACAGAAATTTTGTTTAGAGGCTTGCCATCGAAGTGCACTTGCCTCAGGTAGGAACGATACTTCATCAACGAGTGCTTGAAAAGCGCAACCAACCCTTGCTTGTCTTCACTATCCAGTTTGCTCCTCGCCTATTTAAAAGATTGAAATCTTGTGTCTTCTGTCAGCAGAAACATATGCAGAAATGACCATGAATAACATTAGAAAATTACTTACGCGTAAGTTGCGAAGGAAGACTGGAAATTGTTCTGTGTCTGTAGTATAATCTTTCCATGAAGGAAAGATGCGCACAAAGTTCCTGACAACAATATAAGCTTCGTCTTCTAAACTGGATGGAACAGGGGTCCTATTTGCTGCAATTGGGGCTCTCTCTGGTTCAAAAAGGGATTTGGCAACTGGATTTGGTGTACTCTTTGCTAGAATGGGGGTTTTGCGTCATAGAGCTGGTGCTATGTCAACTGGCATAATCATACTGTTTGCTGCAATTGGGGTCTGCTGAGTTGGGGCATCAGAAATGACCAGTGTAGTAGGGCTAGAGTCTGCTAGAGTTGGGGTGTTTTGTGGGCTAGGTGATATTGCAACTACACCTAATGGGCTATTTGATTTACCAGGTGCCACTACCTTTTCCAAATACTTTTCTTGTGCTCCTCCACGATCAGCAATCGCCCTCTTCTTTTGAACGTCTGATACACAAGAACAACATTTGAATGGATAAATATGGTATGATGACAGATGGAATATGTACTGAAAATGAATAGGCAGGGCGTATTCACATACACGATGTGTAAACTAAGCTAATGGCAGTTCAACAAAGTAGAAGCCATGCAAAACATCAGTTGCAAGATATGTGCGACCAATGTAGCCTTGGAAAGTTAGAGCAAGCACCTTGATGGGTGAATTAGATAGGGCATCTTCCTCTGACTACTCCACTAGGGAGCTACATTGACTTAGGTCTCCCTCTAGCTCAGAATCACTGTTAGGATCATATTATGAGCATGAATCTGTAGGTGGAGAGCGTTTGCATTGCATTGCATCCAGACTTGATTTCAGTCCCTTAATGCCAAGTTTGACAGCCATGGCATTGTTCTGCTTTATTATTTTCATGCGCGCAAGCTCATAATCATTATGATGCTGTTTAGAATCTGAGATTCATGAAAACATAAAAAGTAGTCAGATTATCTATGGAATGCATTGCTGATTCAACTCGAAGAGTGTCTCCCTATAAACCCCTACATATGCAAAGTTCACCCCCCAACCGTGCTGACCAGACCGCACACAGAAATACAAACCCCTTATGCCTCTATAACAGGCAGACACACATTTCAAAACTGAAGTAGGAACATTAGAATCATATGAAATCGTATTTGAAAAAATAAACTAAGGAATTATGAGTGGCATAATGTTTAGCTTCAAGGGTGGAGTGTTGGTAGTGCGTCACAAAGCAAGTAAGCAGATTGTATTCCATGTAAAAGATCAAAACCTATGTAAAAGCTGGAAATGACACTTTCTTTCTATTCAATGCAGTGTTCATTGCCCACACATGATGGAAGAGATCTCATAGAGAAATACTATTCACTCATGTCTACGGTTCAAGTATTTAGAAACAGGGTGGTCCACCCTAAAAGAATATTGACAACAAATATGACAAGGCAAGCATAGATGTACTGAATCAATCATTTACTTGTGAGCTTACTAGGACAAGTATGCAGAATTGTAACAGCAGTAAGAGGCCATCCAAAATCTGAATCAAGAAGTTTGTCTATCACTTATTGTTTGCAACTAATCGACGTAAATAATTGAATATTATATCAAATGAGTAAGAAAGACAAGTAAAATTGTCAAAAACCTGGCTTGCAGTAGTAATCTGGGTTAATGTCACTACGACCAACAATCCAAAATGACTAGTGTCTGTTCTGAGGGCCGGAATTTTGAAAACCCTGTGAACTTTAGCGGTACTTAAGATTACCGAAATACATATGAACCATTAAGTGTAGGTAGCACTGAGCACACAACAAACCATAATGACAGTCCTGCCTAATGAGTAATGAATCAATGAGAAAATGGGTGATGAGGAGTGGTTGCGAAGTGTTCAGGACGTATCTCGGGATAAATCAGGTAGGCTTGGTGGGTGTTGCATGCCTGAGCCCTGAACAGACTGGGAAGGTAGGCATGGCGACGCGCCCGGGCAGCGGTGACGCTGTTGGGCGAGCGGCTCCTGACCTCCTGTTAGTCTGACGTCTCCTCCTAGAGTCATGAAGTTTGGGGACGGCAAGTCACCGGCGAGGCAGGCGGCTGGGGGCGAGTAGAGATCAAAAGCGCGTAGCAGAACAGAGGGGAATCGGGGCCTGGGACGACCCAAAATCCCAGGGTGGGCCGGCCCACCGTGGCACCCTGTAGAGATACACACCCGAGCGGCGAACATGCATTTTCAAAACTAATTTAGGAACATTTAGCTGACCGATTAAACGACTCTGTTTTAATAATATCAGATTCATTTTTGAACAATGAAGCTTGTTTAGCTTGATGGGTGGAGCAGTGCTATTGAAAGGACATGCGGTGCCCCCATGTGTGGTTTTGGTAATTGATGACATTCTCTATGGACTAATGGTTGCATTGAGTTATATTTGAAGGATTTTTCCATAGGCGTTTCTTGAAGTCCATGTGTTGGTTTCAAGGAGTTTATGGGTTGACCAAGGTGCTATTAAGGAATTATCCAAAGATTGGTCATGTGAGTGTTGAGCTTATTGCAAGCATGTCTTGAAGAAGAAGATTGTGTGATCATTCGTGTTTACCTTCAAGACATCATCCAAACGAAGAGAGTTGGAAAGATTCAAGGTTGATCAAGACTAAGTCAAGAGTGAATCAAGTTGATCAACTCACAAAGCATAGAGGATGTACCAAGAGGGATCAAGTGATCCCATGGTATGGTAAGCATTGTCCATTGCACTTTGTGTACTAACCCATGTTCTATGTGAGAGTCTATGTGGGGTTAGGTACGTGTCCATGGGCTTGCGTCAAGAGGAAGATATCATACAACCCATGGAAAGGATGACATCAAGTGGTGATCGTCATCAAGATTGCTGCGTGCAAGTTCAAGTGGAGCATCACGAAGAGATCAAGTGCTTGAAGCTTGCCATCCATTGTGGTGTCAATGGACTTGTGAAGATGTGTCGAAGAGTGGCTCACCCATAGTGGAGTATGGGGGAGAAATCACCTAGTCTCCATCGACCCAACGCAATCAAGAAAGGTGGTCCATCTTGAGGAGGACAAGATCGTCATCATCTAGCTCAAGTGGATCATGTGCAAGGCAAAGGTTTGCCCTTGATAGGTTTCTATTTTACCGGTCTCATGGTGGTAGTTGGGAGACCGGGTTATAGGATCGATAGCCGTACTATCAAGGGGGGCTCTCAAGTGAGTAGCTTGATCGTATCGTTCGTCGAGAGCTCAAACCATTCCATCCTTGCATTATGTTTCTTGGTTCTTGTTTGGTTCTCTTTGTGAGTCTTAGAGCTTATGGTCATCTTGATGACAAGCTTGAGTTCATCGAAAACGGAGTTTGCATGCGTCTTCTATGATGTTTTCGGTGTTGGAGGTTTTACCGGTCTTATCCGAGGAAGGGTTCTCACCATTTTATTTTGGGACTTTTCTCATTTGCTTCTTATTGATTTTTCTATCAAGATTGTGTTAGCCCTTGTCGCTAGCTTTCCAACATACTTGGTTTCATTGAATTCGGAGTCCGTTTGCAGAAGTTGTGTCAGTTTTGGTGTTCTGAAAAGGCTGCAGCGGTACTACCGCGGATAGGAGCGGAAGTAATTTTTTACTACCGCTCTTGGGAGCAGTACTACCGCGGCTACTTCCGTGGCTACTTCCGCTCGGGACCAAAAACTCGTGTTCCCTCTCTCGTTGGGCTGTTTTGACCGTGCTAAGCAGTAGTACCGCTCCTCCAAGCGGTAGTACCGCTTGTGCATGACCTGAGCACATAACGGTTGGATTCGGGAGGTCCTATAAAAGGGGGTCTTCTTCCCCAATGAACCTTATCCTTTGAGCTTGTGTTCTTCCTCCATTGTTGACCTTCTTCGAGCTTGCTAACTCTCAATCCCTCCATGGATTCTTGCTAGTTTTTGAGGGAAAAGAGAGAGGAGATCTAGATCCACATTTCCACCAATCACTTTCTCCTCTATGTGAGGGGAACCCCTTGGATCTTGATTTTGGAGTTCTTGGTGTTCTCCTTCTTCTTCTTCCTCTCATTTTCCTCCCTAGCATTAGTCGCTTCGGTGGGAATTGAGAGAGAAGGACTTGGGCACTCCGTGTGCCCTTGCCATTGCATTTGGTGCATCGGTTTGAGTTCTTCACGTAATACGTGGAAGTTACAAGTTGAGAAGCTTATTACTCTTGGGTGCTTGGTACCCTTGAGCTTGTTCCTCTTGGGTGCTTGGGCGCCCTATACGGTTGGTGGTGTTCGGAGCTCAATCATTGTGGTGTAAAGCTCCGGGCAAGCGTCGGGGTCTCCAATTAGGTTGTGGAGATCGCCCCGAGCAATTTGACGGGTTCCGGTGACCGCCCCCAAGGGTTGCCAAAGTGTACGGGTTCGGTGACCGCCCCCGAGGGTTGCCATTTGTACGGGTTCGGTGACCGCCCTCAAGGGTCCCTTAGTGGAATCACGGCATCTTGCATTGTGCGAGGGCATGAGGAGATTACGATGGCCCTAGTGGCTTCTTGGGGAGCATTGTGCCTCCACACCGCTCCAAACGGAGATTAGCATCCGCAAGGGTGTGAACTTCGGGATACATCATAGTCTCCGCGTGCCTCGGTTATCTCTTACCCGAGCCCTTTACTTATGCACTTTACTTTGTGATAGCCATATTGTTTCTTGTCATATATCTTTTTATCACCTAAGTAGTTTTTCTTGCTTAGCATAAGTTGTTGGTGCACATAGGTGAGCCTAGTTGTTGTAGGTTTTGTGCCTGACAAATTAACCGCTAGGTTTATTCCGCATTTGTTCAAGCCTCAACCATAATTATTTGAAAGCACCTATTCACCCCCCCCCCCTAGGCGACATCCACGATCTTTCAGCTATTATGACACAAAGCACGTATTCTGATCGTATAGTGATCATAAAAGGGGGAAACTCTAAGCATATTTTTTAGCAAAAGAGGGTTTCCCTCCGATTTCTATTAAAGAAACCACCACAGAACCAACATGATCAGTTAAACCCTAAGCATGATCAATTAAACTGTATTATGACTGTGCCATGGCAGATTTGAAGCTGCAAATCGGAGAAATGATATTTAGCATCCATTGTTTGCTTCAAACTAAGAACTAAATTCTAAGAGATGAAAAGAAAGTAGAGTAACCAAGTTAAGATCTATTTTTTGGTTGAGATCAAAAAGTTGAGGAGATATGAAGTACCACCTCTCTTGCGGTACCGTGTAGGCATCGGGGGTGCAATGGCTGTCGGTGGCGTTGAAGCAGATCTACGATGGTAGACGGGTGCATCGGGGGATAAGACCCGTTGCGGTGGAAGAGAAGGTCGTGTGAGCGGCCCCGGCAAAGAGGACGACGGCACCGATGAAGCGAGAGGACGCGATGCAAGGCTATTGTTCCGTCGCCATGGATGAGAAACGGCCATCTCTAGTAGTGGACGATGCAGTCTTGGTAGGCGCTCCAGCATGGTGGAGGACGGTGGCGATGGATGTGGTGGAGGATGGCGGCGATGGATGGGGTGGAGGACGGCGGCGATGGATGGGGTGGCGGACGGAGGCTGGTGTGGGGATGGTGTTCTAACGCGGACGGTGTATGAATGGGAAAATGGAGGGAGAGGTACGGGGAACCATGTTTTTGGGACGCGCCTGTCTGAAATATGGGAAAGTTATGAACTTAGCCCCTGTTTAAAATTTGGACGTCTCGTCGGTTGGGGATAGGACGGTAATCTCGCATCTCGCCAATATTTGCCCAGAGCGATTTCGGGCGAGGAGAGGGTGGTTGGCGCCCATGGTTGGCGCCCATGGTGTATGAACGGGGCTGACAGGTAGGGTGGTTGTGTCACGTTTGAGTGAAGTTACAAACCTGCCCCTATTGAAAATATCTGCCTACATCGATTTTGGCCGAGTCGAGTTTGTTTTGCTGCCCACCGTGTATGAATGGGGAAATGGAGGGAGAAACAGAGGTCTTTCGGACGATCTTGTATCAAATGTGTTTTGCCGCCCATGTTTGGCGCCCACCGTGTCGTAATAGGCTCAGAGGCAGTCGTGTCATGTCTAATTGAAGTTACTAACCTACCACTATTTGGAGCAGTGGAAATCGGGCCGATGGATTGTCCGTGTAATGGGTAGACAGTAATTTCCATCTCCCAAACACTTGGCTTCGGGCAACCAACGTGGGAGTGGATATTTTGCCGCTTCTCTCGAATTTTGGGACAATAAGCATCCACGTTTACCCTGGCAACTAAATTCGAATCCATTTTGTATTCCTATATGAATCTTTATAAATCATTCTATGTGTTTTTATATATCTTCAAAAGGACGACAAAGATGTATTCCACTGTCATATATGAATATGGTTTACAAATGCCGATACTCAAATTCAGAAGCTAGAATCCAGTTTAAGGTGAATTCGAATATTTGGAACACTTCATGTCCAACTCAAATGTCACACGCAACATAATTTGTACTCCCATTTAGATATGTACACAAGAGATGTATCAAGATTCAAATACCGAGTCAATCAACCAAGAATGTATAGAACTAACAGACATATAAACACTTATAGAGTATATGGATCAATAATATCAACTAACATACATAAGCCAGGCCACTGTACTTTTTTTGCTACAATAGCATCCTTTTTTAGCCAAGCTACTACAGCATCTTGGCCCTTTCCGATGCGTGCCACTTATGGTCCATCTATACTAATATTATTGCTGAATGCACATTTAGCCCGATTGGCATATTTGTAGGTCTGGCACAGCAATCAAAATGAAATGTCTCTGAGTCTTATCAATTAATATAGACTTGTGCTTAAATAAAATTACAAACCAAAAAACAAAAAACAATTATTACATGATCTCTAAAAGAAATGGTTTGATTGATTACATGAACAAACAACACAAAGGTTATTCAACGATGGAAAGAACATTTCACCTATGATTTACCAAGTGGGAATTTAATTTCCTTTTTTCCTTCAGGACCTTAACAATGTGGTAAGTCTCAGCTTGCTTCGTTTTGAAATCCACCAAATATTTAATGGTTGTCTTGAGTACTGCTTGTGATTGTGCTGTTTGCTTCCTCAACTTGTCAACTTCATCTCTAAGTGCAGAAGCAGAATCTCTTTCTACCACTAGTTTAGCCTCTAGAGCATCAGCAGTTGGCAATTCATAATTCACGATTGGGCCGGTGCCACTGATGTGGGATGATACAACGTCCATGGGGACCTCGCTCTTTGATCTTGGGCTAACCTGTTTTGCCATTAAAGTTCCGATTGGATTCAGAAAATTTGAAGTTAGCAAAACATCTCAACTGGGAGTTATAACAGCAAACCAGTTAAACAAACAAGGAATTAAAGAGTTTCAATTGGATGCTAAAAAGTAGTTATTAACATCATTGTAACCCGTTGTTGCAGCAGGAAAGCAGTTAAACAAACAAGTAGCTATTTAAGTTCAAGCAAATAGGTAATTCTTAACAGTAAGTATCAAACACATAGATAGGCGCAGTCTATAATAGGATTAACAGGCTGTGGCATTATGTAATCAATAGCAAACTAAATTAATCCAAGCAACATAATTGAACAATTTTGCAATAAATGGCTAACTAAAATTCCGAGAAGCAGGTAACTGAACTTACGCTAGTTCTTTGTACACGCACACTGCAACTTCTTTTTTGCTTACAAGGTTGTAAGAAGGAGTCCATGGCATCAATTGCTTGGATACGCAGTCCCAATACTTCTTTCTTCCCACACTACATTGGTAAGTCGAATGGTCAATCTGGTAAGATGGTGCGTCCTTGATATGTTATATGAGGACGTGTAGTCGGACTAGTTATAGCCACACACATCACACTAGCTTTTACTGTATATTTCATGCGATTACTTTTGGCATATCGAGATCTAAGCAATCTACAATAGGATGAAAAGACTGGCATCCTTCACATTATTGGCGAACTCAGTTCATAGAAACAGGCAATTCAACCATTTTGTGGGTAAATCAAAAGCGCCACTGGAAAAATTTTCACTACCTCAATCATACACGCAAAAAGGGGCGACGCCACCATAGGGGCTGGTATGGGCGGCCGCCTTGGGTGGCTGGAAAGTGTGCACCTAGTTTGATCCGTCCAGGTTGGCCCAGGCTAGTTTTGTTCGTCCCAACGCACGAGCAGGCAATGTAAAAAATGAAGAAAAATGTTTCAATTTGGATGGGCCAATAACATAAGTGCAAGGCAGGCCCTATAGCAGGCTCGCGGCCCAAAGGAGCGCCTCCCATATTGATCGACAGCAAAATCCCAATTCATTCGCTCCAGTCTCCAGTCTGGTTCGCTCCTAACCTAGCCGCCGCTGGAGAGACCGACACAGCACTTCCTCGTGCCCTCGTTGGAGGGCGGTCGCCGGGCTTCAAGCAAACGAAAGGACAAGAAGATGAAGATCCAACCCTGGGTGTAGCCTGCGCGGGAGGTAGCGGCGGTAGCACGGGCATCACATCGAGCTTGTGCAAACGGGCAGTCGCAGCTTGCAAGATTAGCACGCGCAACGAGCAGGTACATCACATCCCTGATTATATCTAATTCAACTCTTCAATTTCTGGCCAATAGTTAAACTTGATGATGTTGTGAAACTTCTTGTATGTAGGAAATCTATGAGAAACTGAAACCAATTTCTACTTATTTTATAACTCACCCAATCAATACTGAATTGACTGAATCTGATGTATCTAATAAACTTTCCGGTGCAAACATACAAGCTCATGTTGTTCTTGAGCCTGAAGTGTCTAATGAACAGACTGCTAATGAAGGATTTGATGCAAACATTTTACATGCTCCTAGTGATGAACATATAGTGTCTAATGAGGGATCTAATGCAAGCATTTTGCAAGCTCATTGAAGGATTTAGTGTCTAATGATGATCTGCTATGTTGAGAGAGACATAGAGATTTGCAGGCATTGATGACAAGCAAATTATAGTGCATTTTCATAGCTTGAGGAAACGTTGAGGCCATCTACCAGAAAGTCCCCGTATCATGACAACATAGCATAAATACTTTCCTAATCTATTATTTGAAACTATTGGCATACTTGTGCAGGATAGATATATTGATATGCAGTTTGCGCACTGGTTATAGGTGCAATTACACTTCGATATTTTCAGCCAGAGAGCGAATAATTCAAGCAGGTACAGACCATGTTTGTAGTCCTTGTACACCATGTTGCATTTTGTGTTTTTTGGTGCTTGCATCATTTAGTGTTTATAATCTGAACTACTTTGGATCATTAGCTGGTTTTCAAAGTCCATGTAGCTTCACATTTCTCAAGTTATGTTGATTTCCGGAGTGCAAGTGCCTTCATATTTTTTAAGTTAAATGTTCGCCCCTGGTAACTTGAATTCGTGGATCCGCCACTGCACACAAATCATACATGAATTCTAGTACGAACTAAATGAAATGTAGGGACTTACGCTAGCTCCTTGTACAGGCTCACTGCAGCTCTGCTTGCGCTTGGCATGTTCCATGTACAAGTCCATGTTACCACTTGCTTGGATGTGCAGGCCTTGTGATCCTTGCATCCCCCTCTACATTTTTGACACAATGAATGGTTCATCAAATAAGAGGAATCAACCTTGATGTTATACCAGAGGACAGATACTTACAAGGTTATACGGGTGTGCAGGATGTGTACCAGATCCCGTAGCGCCGTCATGCTTCGCTAAAAAATGGATTTGCTTGTTTCAGATGATATCTCCAGAAGAAATAAGAGTTAAAGTCAGAGTTGCATAGGCGTGCAAGCTAAGAGAGCAGTGAAAGGATATCCAAACATCATCGGAACAGTGCACAAGGGAGTGATGTGTGGATACCTAGTTCGGGCTGGCGTTTGGGCATGCTCGCCTAGCAAGAGTGCGGGTCACTTCAGAGCCGTTGAGGGTGATGCACTGGCATTGGCTGGCCGCACACGGATGCAGATCTTGAGTGGCGGCGGAGCGCTACGATGCGGTGGACGAGACCGTTGGTTAAGCCCCAACGGCCTCGGGGGGCGGAGGTGCGACGATATGCTCGGTGAAGTAGCCCCAGTGAGCTGGGAGACGGCGTCGGTGAAGCGCACCTGATGCGGTGGAAGTCGGTGTCTATGAGGCACGTCGGTTGCGGCGGCCGACGTTGTCGGTGGACCACCCGGTGCGGTGGACGAGGGCGTAGATGAGTTAGCTCCGGTGCGGTGGTGAAGTGCGACCGTCGTCTTCATCGTCGTCGTCCGACTCAGAGGTGGGGAAAGAGATGAGATGAGGGGCGATTCGAACTTTGCTTGGGTTGGCGGCGAATTAGGGATTTGAGCAATCTGGGAGCGGAAGGGGACGGTGGAGAAGGGAGATTTTGCAGGGCTGGAATTGGGGCTGCCAGATATTTCAATCCGAAACGTGGAAGCATGAACTTATTTTGTTGTCGTCCTTTTTTGGGGGGGGGAGGGGGCGTGGGTGGCTGGGTGCTACGCGTCCGTCCGACACACGCGACCACCACGACACGACCCTGGTATGCCTGGTGCGCCTACATTTGAGAATGCAAACGAATATTCTTTCATTTGCAAACGAATCTATATGTATTACCATGAACGTGTTTTCCTTGCAATAATTAGTCATTCGAAATGAGATACTCCCTCCGTTCACTTTTGTAAGTCGTTTCAGACAACTTAAAATGAACTGTTTTGCACATTCTCTGAAATGTCTTCAAGGTCTTATAAAAGTGAACGGAGGGAGTACTATAAATTAATTAATGAGGAGTTATTTGAAAAAAAATCGAAAAGGTATCCATGGTATCCACGCTAACGTGGATTAGATTGTGTGTCACATAATTAGTTATTTGTATTAGAGTGTGTGTGTGTCACGTAGCGATCACCAATTCTAACATGGATTTCGCATTTCACTGTATCCACTCTACTTTTTTTAATACAAATTCATATGTATATGATGAACACCATGGTAGTGAGAAAACTTTTGGATGGATTCAAACATAATACCTACAAAATAGCACAACAAATGGAGTCAATGTCAACTTTTCGAAACCTAGTATGGCACGAATTCGAAATAATTACCCATATGCATGGTCCTCGGTTCAAATTTTACAATGTACACCGAATTGAAACATCGATATTAAGTCTCGTACTATCTACATTCAAATGTTGTTTTTTGCCCCCCCCCCCCCCCCCCCGTGCGCACACACGCTACATACTTCCTGTGTCGATCAATCTTCCTCTCCGAACCACTTTAGGAAGCTATAGGTTTCCAACACACGTTCATTCTTTCTCTCCATGTTTCGATCTCTAACTCTCTCAACTACACAACCCCCTTTTTCCACTCTGTTACCAAATGTATTTACCTCACACACCCGCCATTGCATCCCATGCCAAGCTCTCTCTCTCTCTCTCCCTCTCCCTCTCGCACTAAATTAATACATGCATTGCCTATCTAGCCCCCCCCCCCCAATCTCTCGTGCGCACGCACACACGTTGTCTATCTAGGTCACTCCCTCGAGACTGTCTCACTCTTTCTTCCGCACAACGGGCCACACTCGCTCAATCTCGCTCTCTTTATCTGAGTCTCGTTTAACCTCCTTTTCTTTCACACACAAATGATATATCTCCCTGTTCGGGTACCGATCGACACACTCTATACTCTCTCACGCAGATTCTCTATCTAGGTCAGTTCATCCAAGCCGCCCCCACTCTTTCGACCTCATGGCGGGCCACGCTCGCTCAATATCCCTCTCTCTCTTTGTATGTCTTAATTGACCTCGCTCTTTCTCGGACAAAAATGATCTATCACCATGTTTGAGCCCAATTCGACCTATTCACATTGTATACTATCTCACGCACATTGTCTATCTAGGTCACTCTCTCCAACCCGTCTCACTCTTTCGATCGCACGACGACCCTATGTGATCGATTGACCTTGCTTCCTCCCACGCACAAAATATATCTACACGTTTGTGACTGGATCATCTCCCAAGCTCTATCTTACAACCCTCACCCTTCCCAAAAGCTCAATCGGACAATATCTCTCTAGAGCATATATATCTTTCCAATGAATGTTAGACCACACTCACTTTGTCTCTCTATCTATATGTCTCTCGATTGACCTCGCTTTCTCACACCATATCTTCCATGCATTGAAGCTACCTCTCCATCCCTCGCAAAGCTGAAGCTATTTACATTGCGAGGGGCACTCCAACCTTGGATTAATTTGTGTAGGCATTTATTCCGGTCGGTTTAGATTATATTTTCGTAGCATTCGGCCCACAACTACTCCAAACACCGTTGCAACCCCCGCAACTCCCCTAGTTGATTTCCCTCTGGCTCGGTCATCGCTCTCTCGCACGTCCTTTCTCGCCTTCAACATCGCACCATGGTATTATTGCAAAAAACTCTGTTGTTCTCTTTAATTATTGTTAATAAGCTACAAAACTACACACCGATAGTCCACTTGGAATGGAACAAATTTCGACCCACAAATTAAAGTGCTACAAACTACACACCAAGGGGCCCACATGTCATGAAACAAATTTGGACCCATATACAAATTGAAAAATAAAGGATGAGGATCGAACATGCGACTAGGGCCTTCAATCCGCACGTCAATAGGCAACATACGTAGAACGTCAATGTTTGTTGTACCCCCCTTTGTTCACATAATGTTTTTATATTACCACAACCTATTTAATGGATAACATGTAATAAGATTTTTAGTACTATTCGCCTTCACTTACTGGTGGGTTCCATGTGTGCTCTCTCTCTCTCCTCCCCTTCCGCGTCTAGATGCACGGGCAAACACGGAGAACTCACGGGCGATGTTGCCATTGACCATATCTGGACACGTTCACAAGTTACGGCACCAGTTTCACGTACTAGCAGCACTAGTCAGTGTGTACGTGCAATGCAAGTTAATTTGGAAGTATATTAAGTGCATGCGGATATTAAGTACTCCCTCTGTTCCTAAATATAAGTCTTTTTAGAGATTCCACTATAGTCTACATACGGAGCAAAATGAGTGAATCTACACGCTAAAATATGTCTATATACATCCGTATGTAGTTTGTAGTGAAATATCTAAAAAGACTTACATTTAGGAATGGAGGGAGTAGGATATTATTTGCGTGTTATTATGTGATTAGCACTATTTTTGGCATGAAATTAACTGCATGCTAAACGTGTTGAGCGCTCGACATTGAAGCAGTCTAGGTCGTTGGATGACAAGGAATACATGTGGCTTGATGACGTTTTATATTTAATTTGATATGGCTCTAGCAGAACATTCAATCGATAAAATCATCGATTTCGTTCAGTCTGACTCTGACTTTAAATTATACGACGATCGATATTAAATAAACTAAAATGATAAACGTTCGGATTTTAAGCATGGCAATCCAAACGTTTTTCCTGGTAAATTTAGATTACGCAGCAGCGGCGGGGGCGTCTTGCGGTGGGAAGCGGCTCCTCTGTCGTGCTCTGTGTGTCGTCGGGCCACTGACCGCCGGCGACGGCGGCGTCTTGCGCTGTTGTTGGCATACTCCTGGACGTTAGCCTAGCTTCAAGGAAGGCCAAAATGTTCTGGACTTCGGAGCGAGTCAACTGGCGGGAGGAGGCGACTGGCGTTGGTGCAAGGAAGCGGTCGACGAAGGCCATCCATGCCGCTGAGGGGGGCACTGGCACCCGCGCGGGGACAGGCACTGTCAACGGTGCGGCGGAGACATTCATGTGCACGGGCACCGGCACAGGCACGCATGTCAGTGCACGCGTAGGCGCATTCGCTGGTAGGTGCACGGGCATCGGCACGGGCGTGCGCGTCAGTGCACGCGCAGGCGCATGCGCTGGCAGGTGCACAGGCGCATGAAAGTCAGCGAGGACCTCGTGGAACCCCGTGGCATCAAGCTCGGCGACAATGTGTTGCTCCCAGCCCATCAATGCCACGGGGATGGGCGCTGGCGTAGTCGGGGCGACGGGAGCCGAAACAGGAGTGGGGACAGGTGTGACGTCTTCCCGCAAGGCCAGTTCAAGCTCATCCCAAAGCGCCTTATGTACTTGAGACTCCGGCTGGGTGTATTCCTCAGGAAACTGGAAGACTAAGGGTAGACCATCGTGATGTGGCATGGTGTACGTTTAGGTCAGGCTAGTTGGAGGTAGACGACAGGAGAATCAGAGAGGAAGAGAGAAGATTGTAGCGATACCTGGTAGTGCGGGGTTGATTTTAAACTGTGGTGCCGTCGACACTAAGAGTGGGAGCAGTTGGGACGAAGGTGGGTGGCGGAGCCTGGTCAAAGGGCTCGCCTCCCGGTGAGCCTGCACAGCGGTTTGCTCGCACGCCTCCTGTCGACTCACACGCTTGCTCGGACGGCACCTGCCGATGAGAAGCGGGACTCGTGGCGGCACGTAAATGCCCACGGTTTCAATAGTGAAAGCGTTCGCCTTAACGTGACAGGTCTTTGTTCCAAAATACCTTGGCTCTTCATTTGTGCAACTTGTCATAAGCAGCTTGTCTCAAATTGAAGAAAAAAATTAGGAAGTAATATTTGTGCCATATCATGTGACCATGCTCAGTTTCAAGAATTTATGGTAACTTTTGGATTTTCTGAAATTTAAGATCCAGGATTTGAAACAATTTCATAACCTGCATCATGCAATAAATTTTCAAGCCATACATCTGTCCTGTTGTATTTCTTAAGAAAGGATTTGGTCAAACATTTTGCTTAGTTAGACTTCAGACAAGTTATATATGCAGAGTAAAAGGATAATCCCTCCGTACCAGTGCATTGCCTGATATATTAACTCAAGTACTAGGCACGAACAAATGGGCTCAATTCTGTGCTCATCCTGGTGTAGTAGTAGTAGTACCAGGCAATGCAGTTGACGGGTGACCTTGGCGAGCGGCGACCGAGGGATTTTTTTTTTGAAAAATGCGACCGAGAGAATTGAACCATGCTCGGCATAGTAGGTAATGTTGTCTAGTTACTAAAGCATCCCTCCATTGTTCATTGGTAGTCATTATGGACCGAGGACATGAGGGGAATTTCCTAGGGCTAGAATTTTGGCCGCCAGATATTTCGACTCGAAACACTGAGGCTCGACTGGTTGGGGTTGCCTAATGTGCATACCACGCACACCACCAGAAGGACACGAGTCTGGCTTTTTTAGGATCAACACGAGCCAAGGTCTGGCTGGTACGCCGTTGGATCCTACCATTCGAGAATACGAAAGGAAACTTTTAAATTGCTGAATGAATCTATGTGTAGTACAATGCCCGTATTTTCCTTGCAAATACTAACCTCAACGTGGTAATTGATTTATGACGAGTTTTTGAATTAGAGTGAGTTTGTGATATAGTGATCTCAACGTGGATTTCACATTTCATGGTATCCCTAGTAAGTTTTTCAATGCAAATTCAAATTTAAAAGATGAACATATAGAGGTGACAAAACTTTGTATATATCAAGCATATGACCACACACACACGCACAGACACACATGCACGAACACAACAACAATCCAATAATTATAGTGCACCTATTTTTCCAAACCATGCATGAATGACACGAATTCAAAAATACTCCTTCTGTTCCTAAATATTAGTCTTTTAAAGATTTCAACAAGTGACTACATACGGAGCAAAATGAGTGAATCTACACTCTAAAATATGTCTATATACATCCGTATGTGCCAGTCCATTTGAAATCTCTAAAAAGACTAATATTTAGGAACGAAGGGAGTAAAATGTAAGCCATGTACGGTCCTCAGTTCAATATTTTAAAATGAACATGAAACCGAAACATGAATATTATGTCTAGTACTACAGTACATGCAAATGTTGTGTTTAGGCGGAGCTATGATTGTCGGGGGTCAACCCTCGACCTTAGATAAAATTGTGAAGCTCTATTTAGGGTTGTTTAGATTATATTTGTCCCCACCATCCCAACAACCGATTGGTTGTGCACCCCCACCCCTCCTCACCAGGAGAATATCATGTGCCTCCATACCTTAGATGCTATATGCCGATACGAGTTGCTTGGAGCTTGTAGATCTGAGATATAGCAGCTCACATGATGTCTTAATATTTTTACAGGAAACCTTGATGAGTTTGAGAATTACACACAATTTGTACAAAAACTACTCAGATGCCCAGGATCCCATATCCAATGACCTCGAACCTCGTATCACCATAGCATCTAAGATGAAGGAGGACATCATATTCTCCTGTATGTAAGAATATCATGTGCTACCACACCTTAGATGCTTTGGTGATACAAGCTCTTCGGAACCGTTGGATTTGTGACCCAACACCTCCTCGGTGGTTCGAATGGTTTTTGCAGAAAAGCCCCCATAGAGTTCGGCCACTACTTACAAGCACAAAAACTGCTCAGGTGCCATTGGATCTCAGATCAAACGACCTCGAAGCTCGTATCACCGTAGCATCCAAGCTGCGATAGCACCTTATGTTTTCTCGCATGGGAGAATATGAGGTGCTCCCACACCGTAGATTCCACGGTAGGAGGTTTGAATGTTTTTACAATATACGGCTGAGAGAGTTTGGGAAATGCGCATAAAGTACAAGTACTACACATGTGCCATCTGATCACTGATCATACGACCTAGATGCTCATATCACCATAGCGAGTAATTAAGCTACAGGGAGCACCTAATATGAGCAACGGGGAGCCGTTGGATCCAAGATGCAGTGGCACACACGAGGCCTGAATGTTTTATTTGCAAAAAAACCTTTGGAGAGTTTGGAAATTGTGCATAATTACAAAGACTACTCCAAAGCCATTGGATCTCACTTCCAACGGTATAAAAACTCGTATCACAATAGCATCTAAGCTGCGGGGAGGATGTGGTATTCTATGCCGCTGTCGTTTTTGTTCGTAAACTTGCAAAATAAGTGTAACTCATGCCGTTACTTGTCTAACCGCGCAAAGTGTTTGTTCAAAAAACATCCTACACTGAAATATCGAAACAACACACGGGGGTCCCACTTGTCATTAATCAAATTTGGACCTAAAGTAACAAATCTGAAAGACGAGATTTGAATAGGCAACCTGGGCTACAAAGCGTAAGTCAATAGTCTGAAACAACAACGGTTGTTGGCTTTGTCCCATAACTTGATTTTATACAGTATTGCGTTGAGTAGAGTAGAGGGAGTGCCTCGTCAACACGTGCATGACCGTTGACTCACTTACTGGTGGGTCCCAGGTCTGTGATATCTCTCTTCTCTCCATCGTCTAACCTTTGCACAGGCACACACGAAGACCGGCGCTAGCTTGCCGTCGTGTTATTACAACTAAAAAAAAGCTTGGAAAATAGAAGAATCGTCTAGAATAAGAGATGTTGTGGCTGGTCGAGACAGAGCTAACCACATCTATCCTCCGTGCCACGTTAGCATGATGAAGCTATGTGGCTAGTGGGGTGTTTTCGACCGACTGGCTGGGTCCCGAGGTCGAACCATAGGTATATTTTTACACGCACATTTTTCCTCCATGCCGAGACACGGCACACCCTACCGCGCGGTTTCGGGGTCCTCCCAGGTGGTGCACGCATATATTCTTCCTGACGTGGGACGCCCTACCACGTGATTTCTGGGTCCTCCTCGGTCGTAGCGCCGAAGCAAGTAAATGAGTCGTCAAATCACGAAAGACCACCTTTCCCATTGAGTACATTAGTGAAGCACGGTGGCTAGCTAGTTGGGCTAGTTCGACCGATTAGCTAGGCCGCCGCCACATTTGTTTTTTCACCCCTTTTTTTATCTACTTGCCGACATGTAAATTTAAATATCCACGGCGGCGTTGCTCTGGTGTTTGGGTGCGGCAGGATTTTTAATTTTTTGATTAACGGGAGCAGGCGTGGCAGGATTTCTAATTTTTTGATTGACGGGAGCAGGCACGGCAGCAATTAGTCACGATGACTCCGCCTGTAAAACCCACTACTCCCTGATGTGAGAAGTCATCGACTGGTGTTTTACCATGGTGAAAACCAAAAGATTCCCCGCTCCTCGGCTGGCTCCCTCCGCCTTCCCGTAGATTGCATTGCCTTTTAGCTGTTTCGCCCCCTTTGCTTCCTCTCCCCATTGCTTCTACCTAGTGCCATGGCGGCACAGCAGATCACGGAGTCCGAGGTGAGGCACCTGACACAGGAGCTCCAGGCCAAGGACGCGGAGCTCAAGGCCAAGGACGTGGAGCCCCGTGAGCTCAAGGAGGAGAGGAGTGCCATGCTCCTCCATTATGTGCGGGAGTTCACAGAGCTTCAAAAGCGGCAAGCGGCCACCACAAAGATGCTCGAGGCGTCGGCGGCGTTGCTGCAGAAAGCGGGAGATACGATAGGCTATCAGGGGAGCCGACTGGAGCACAAGCGGGCCGATCGTGACGAGGTCCAAGATCGCCTCAATCACTTGGTGAACCAAGTTGCCACATGATACTTCTCCGTCGTATCTATAATTTTTGATTGTTCCATGCTAATATTCTACAACTTTCATATACTTTTGGCAACTTTTTATACTATTTTTGGGACTAACATATTGATCCATTGCCCAGTGCCAGTTCCTGTTTGTTGCATGTTTTATGTTTCGCAGAAACCCAATATCAAACGGAGTTCAAACGGGATAAAAATGGAGAGAGCTTATTTTTGGAATATTTATGATTTTTGGGAAGTAAAATCAACGCGAGACGGTGCCCGAGGTGGCCACGAGGGTGGCCCGCGCACCCACTTATACTAGGCACGCCCCTGACCCTCGTGGGCCCCTCGTAAGGCGGTTAATGCTCTTCTTTGGCCGCAAGAAAGCTAATTTTTGGAAAAATATCTGGGCGAAGGTTTCAATCCAATCGGAGTTACGGATCTCCGGATATAAAAGAAATGGTGCTAGAATCCGAGAACGCAGAAACGGAGAAAGACAGAGAGACAGATCAAATCTCGGAGGGGCTCTCGCCCATCCCAAGCCATGGGAGCCAAGGACCAGTGGGGAGACCCTTCTCCCATCTAGGGAGGAGGTCAATGAAGAAGAAGGGGGGCTCTCTCCCCCTTGCTTCCGGTGGCGCCGGAACGCCGCCCGGGGCCATCATCATCACTGTGATCTTCACCAACACCTCCGCCATCTTCACCAACATCTCCATCACCTTCCCACATCTATATTCAGCGGTCCACTCTCCCGCAACCCATTGTACCCTCTACTTCAACATGGTGCTTTATGCTTCATATTATTATCCAATGATGTGTTGCCATCCTATGATGTCTGAGTAGATTTTCGTTGTCCTATTGGTGATTGATGAATTGCTATGATTGGTTTGAGTTGCATGTTTTATTATTGGTGCTGTCCTATGGTGCTCTCCGTGTCGCGCAAGCATGAGGGATCCCTGCTATAGGGTTTGCAATATGTTCATGATTTGCTTATGGTGGGTGGCGTGAGTGACAGAAGCACAGACCCAAGTAAGTAGGTTGTTTGCGTATGGGCTAAAGGGGACTTGATACATTAATGCTATGGTTGGGTTTTACCTTAATGATCTTTAGTAGTTGCGGATGCTTGTTAGAGTTCCAATCATAAGTGCATATGATCCAAAAAGAGAAAGTATGTTAGCTTATGCCTCTCCCTCAAATAAAATTGCAATAGTGATTACCGGTCTAGTAACGTAGTCAATTGCTTAGGGACAATTTCACAACTCCTACCACCAGTTTTCCACACTCTCTATATTTACTTTATTGATTCCTTATCTATATAGCCCCTAGTTTATATTTACGTGCTCTTTATTATCTTGCAAACCTATCCAACAACACCTATGAAGTACTACTAGTTTCATACTTGTTCTAGGTAAAGCGAACACTAAGCGTGCGTAGAGTCGTATCAATGGCAGATAGGCCTTGAGAGAGTATTTGTTCTACATTTAGCTCCTCGTTGGGTTCGACACTCTTACTTATCGAAAGAGGCTACAATTATCCCCTATACTTGTGGGTTATCAAGACCTTTTTCTGGCGTTGTTGCCGGGGAGTCATAGCGTGGGGTGAATATTCTTGTGTGTGCTTGTTTGCCTTATCACTAAGTAAATTTTATTTGCTATTCTAAGTTGTTCTCTATCTTTAGCTATGGATATGGAACATGAAATACCAAAAAAATTAGGTGTACTTGCTACTCATGGAGATGGGGAACCTCCTAAAACCCTCGATGCTCGTTATGTGAAAGAAATTATGTACTACTTCGATAATCCTGAGAAAACCCCGTTCAATTATGTTATGGAAGACACGTTGGATCAACGTGAATACTTTAGGGATTATCGCTTGACACAAAAAGGGAAACTATTATGGGATCAAATTTATTTGTTATATTGGTATGCTAGGAAACTATGCTTGAGATATGATTATACTTGTTGCTCTAGGATGAAGGCTCCACACCTTCCCTTTTCATGCAAATTTAATGATGATAAAACCTTGGCTTCTTATGCTAATGGTATCTATGATTACTATGATGTGGAACAAATAGAAGAATTCGTTGCTTTTATGGCTGCTTATGAGATTGAATCTACGATTAAAGAGTTTGAAGATTTTGATGATTTAGTTTACAGACCTGAACATTTTGCTATACTTAGATATTGCTATGAAAACTATGAATACAATTCCAATATTGATGCATTTATTGAGAAAGTCTCCACTGTCCAAGAAGAGACTAATATTTTGCAGGAGTCTATGGAAGAAGAAATTGATGAAATTGTGAGCTCATTGGATGAAAAAGATGACGAGGAGAGCAAAGGACAAAAGGAGGAAGAGCAAATTAGCTACCCTGCCCACCTTCTAATGAGAGTAACTCTTCAACTCATACATTGTTTAATTCCCCTTCATGCTTACCGAAGGATGATTGCTATGATGATTGTTATGATCCCGTTGATTCTCTTGAAATATCCCTTTTTGATGATGCTTGCTATGCTTGTGGCCAAGATGCCGATATGAATTATTCTTATGGAGATGAACTTGCTATAGTTCCTTATGTTAAACATGAAATTGTTTCTATTGCACCCACGCATGATAGTCCTATTATCTCTTTGAATTATCCAAACTACACTATATCAGAGAAGTTTGCTCTTATTAAGGATTATGTTGATGGGTTGCATTTTACCGTTGCACATGATGATTTTGATAGATATAATATGCATGTGCTTGCTGCTCCTACTTGCAATTATTATGAGAGAGGAACTATACCTTCACCTCTCTATGTTTCCAATATGACAAAATTGCAAGAAACTGCTTATACTATGCATTGGCCTTTACTTGGTGTGCATGAATTGTTCTTTTATGACATGTCGATGCATAAGAAGAGAGTTATACTTCGTTATTGCTTGATATATGTTACTTTGTGCTCACTACTAAATTACAAATCATTGTTAATTAAAATTGTCTTTGATATACCTTGGGATCCGGGTGGATTCATTACTTGAGCACTATATGCCTAGCTTAATGGCTTTAAAGAAAGCGCTGCCAGGGAGACAACCCGGAAGTTTTAGAGAGTCATTTATTTCTGTTGAGTGCTTTTATATAGTCTAAAAAATTAAAAAAATAAAGAGGGTGAGGGAGTCCTAGACTAGGGGGTGTCCGGATAGCTGAACTATCATCATCGGCCGGACTCCAAGACTATGAAGATACAAGATTGAAGACTTCGTCCCGTGTCCGGATGGGACTTTCCTTGGCGTGGAAGGCAAGCTTGGCAATACGGATATGTAGATCTCCTACCATTGTAACTGACTCTGTGTAACCCTAGCCCTCTCTGGTGTCTATATAAACCGGAGGGTTTTACTCCGTAGGACAACAACAACAATCATACCATAGGTTAGCTTCTAGGGTTTAGCCTCCTTGATCTCGTCGTAGACCCACTCTTGTACTACCCATATCATCAATATCAATCAAGCAGGAGTAGGGTTTTACCTCCATCGAGAGGGCCCGAACCTGGGTAAAAACATCGTGTCCCTTGTCTCCTGTTACCATCCGCCTAGACGCACAGTTCGGGACCCCCTACGCGAGATCCGCCGGTTTTGACACCGACATTGGTGCTTTCGTTGAGAGTTCCTCTGTGCCGTCGTATATAGGCCCGATGGCTCCTTCGATCATCACCAACGACGCAGTCCAGGGTGAGATTTTTCTCCCCGGACAGATCTTCGTATTCGGTGGCTTTGCACTGCAGGCCAATTCGCTTGGCCATCTGGAGCAGATCGAAAGCTACGCCCCTGGCCGTCAGGTCAGATTTGGAAGTCTAAACTTCACGGCTGACATCCGCGGAGACTTGATCTTCGATGGATTCGAGCCACAGCCGAGCGCGCCGCACTGTCATGACGGGCATGATTTAGCTCTGCTGCCGGATAGTGTCCTGGAGGCCGCACACGAGTCCGCTCCGATCCCTAATTCGGAGCCGACTGCGCAGATCGAGGATGGGTGGCTAGACACCGCCTCGGGGGCTGCAACCTCTACGGCGATGAAGCTCGCCGGACTCAGAACCTCCCGCGTCCCCTCCAATCAAATCCGATTGGGCGCCGATCATGGAGTTCACCGCTGCGGACATCTTTCAACACTCACCTTTCAGCGACATCCTGAATTCGCTAAAATATCTCTCATTATCAGGAGAGCCCTGGCCCGACTGCGGTCAGGACGGTTGGGATGCGAACGACGAAGAAATTCAAACCCCACCCACCACCCACTTAGTAGCCACTGTCAACGATCTAACCGACATGCTAGACTTCGACTCCGAAGACATCGACGGTATGGACGACGATGCCGGAGACGACCAAGAACCAGCGCCTACTGGGCACTGGAAAGCCACCTCGTCATATGACATATACATGGTGGATATCCCAAAGGATGGGAATGGCGAAGGAACGGCGGAGGAAGACCCCTCCAAGAAACAGCCCAAGCGTCGGCGTCAGCGGCGCCGCTCTAAATCCCGCCACAGCAAGAATGGAGATTCCGGCACCGGAGATAATAACACCCCAGAGAGTGCCGAAGACAACCCCCTCCAGCAAGATTCAGCACAGGAGGACGGAGAAGCCAGCCCTCATGAGAGAGCGGCAGATGAAGAGATAGATGATGATAATTACATGCCTCCCTCCGGAGACGAGGCAAGCCTCGACGACGACGAATTCGTCGTGCCTGAGGATCCCGTCGAACAAGAGCGTTTTAAACGTAGGCTTATGGCCACGGCAAACAGCCTCAAGAAAAAGCAGCAACAGCTTAGACCTGATCAAGATCTGCTAGCCGACAGATGGACTGAAGTCCTTGCGGCTGAAGAGCATGAACTCGAACGCCCCTCCAAAAGCTACCCCAAACGCAAGCTGCTCCCCTGATTAGAGGAGGAGGCATATAAACCTGCACCACCAGCGCACAATACGGCTGACTGACCACCTCGTGTCCGCGACAGAGAGGCCTCTAGGCCCTCCACTAGAACCGTACCTCGGCATCGCTCGAAAAGCACAAAGCCACGGGGGAATGCGCCAGACTTGCGAGACATATTGGAGGATAAGGCAAGACAGTCAAGATCGATCTACGGATCACGTGGGCGCCCCACGATGCGCGATGACGACCGTCGCGCCGGATACAGCAACTCCGGCCGGGCCGAACACAGTAGACAAAGCTCGCTTGAGCTACGTCGTGATATAGCCCAATATAGAGGCGCCGCACACCCACTATGCTTCACAGAGGAAGTAATGGATCATCAAATCCCCGAAGGGTTTAAACCCGTGAATATTGAATCCTACGATGGCACAACAGACCCCGCGGTTTGGATCGAAGACTATCTCCTTCATATCCACATGGCCCGTAGCGATGATCTTCACGCCATCAAATACCTCCCACTCAAGCTTAAAGGGCCAGCTCGGCATTGGCTTAACAGCTTGCCAGCAGAATCAATTGGGTGTTGGGAGGACCTGGAAGCTGCATTCCTTGATAACTTCTAGGGCACGTATGTGCGACCACCAGACGCCGATGACCTAAGCCACATAATTCAGCAGCCAGATGAATCGGCCAGACAATTCTGGACACGGTTCTGAACAAAGAAAAATCAAATCGTCGACTGTCCGGATGCAGAGGCCCTCGCAGCCTTCAAACATAACATCCGCGACGAGTGGCTTGCCCGGCACCTAGGACAGGAAAATCCGAAATCCATGGCAGCCCTCACATCACTCATGACCCGCTTCTGCGTGGGAGAGGACAACTGGCTAGCCCGCAGTAACAACTTCAGCAAAAATTCTGGCAGTCCGGATACCAAGGACCACAATGGCAGGTCGCGTCGCAACAAGAACAAACACCGCGTTAACGGCGATAACACTGAGGATACAGTAGTCAACGCCAGACTCAGAGGCTCCAAACCCGTTCAGCGGAAAAAGCCATTCAAAAGAACTACTCCGGGTCCGTCCAATTTGGACCGAATACTCGACCGCTCGTGCCAGATACATGGCACTCCTGAAAAGCCAGCTAATCACACCAACAGGGACTGTTGGGTATTCAAGAAGGCAGGCAAGCTAATTGCCGAAAACAATGACAAGGGGCTGCATAGCGATGACGAGGAAGAGACCCGACCACCGAACAATAGAGGACAGAAGGGTTTCCCCCCACAAGTGCGGACGGTAAACATGATATACGCAACCCACATACCCAAGAGGGAGCGGAAGCGTGCACTCAGGGACGTATATGCGGTGGAGCCAGTCGCCCCGAAGTTCAACCCATGGTCCTCCTGCCCGATCACTTTTGATCGAAGGGACCACCCCACCAGTATCCGCCACGGCGGATTCGCCGCATTGGTTTTAGACCCAATCGTCGATGGATTTCACCTCACCAGAGTCCTAATGGACGGCGGCAGCAGCCTGAACCTGCTTTATCAAGATACAGTGTGCAAGATGGGCATAGACCCCTCAAGGATTAAACCCACAAAGACGACCTTCAAAGGCGTCATACCAGGTGTAGAGGCCAATTGTACAGGCTCAGTAACACTTGAAGTGGTCTTCGGATCCCCGGATAACTTCCGAAGCGAGGAGTTAACTTCAACATAGTTCCGTTCCGCAGCGGCTATCATGCTTTGCTCGGATGGACCGCGTTTGCAAAATTCAACGCGGTGCCGCACTACGCATACCTCAAGCTCAAGATGCCAGGCCCTCGAGGAGTCATCACGGTCAACGGAAACACTGAACGCTCCCTCCGAATGGAGGAACACACAGCGGCTCTCGCGGCAGAAGTACAGAGCAGCCTCTTAAGGCAATTCTCGAGTCCAGCCGTTAAGCGACCGGACACGGCTAAACGCGCCCGGAGTAACCTACAACAAGACCACCTGGCACGTTCCGAGCACGCGTAGCAATGCGGCCCCAACCCCAGCCCTTGCAAAATTGCAAGCTGGTCCTTCGCGTACATCATTACGCCCTGGAGATACCATGGGCATAGGGGGAGGGGCACGACCACGACAGGCCTAGAATGCGGCTTAACCACACCAGGGGCTCCCAAGTGTGTCATTCTTTTTCCATTTTCTTTTTTCTTACCCACAGGACTCCGTTCACCAGAGGCCCTGTCCGGCAGTAGACCTGCCGAACTCACGATGCAACAGCCAGGGAAGGAGAAAGGCTACGACGAGTATCTAGGTGGTCTCCATTACGAGCATTAAATCTGTTTTATACACCATTCCGCAGCCTACCCCTGGAGGGGGACATGTTTAATAGTCCCATCCCTTGCTTACCGCACTATTTGTATCGTTCTGCATTCATGGTAGTATTTCTTGAACAAACAATACATCGCTTTTTGCTTATAATTGTATTTCTTTCTTATACATATGTTCATTTATGACATGTTGCATTCGTACACTTTGGTACGACTAAATACACCAGGCGCTTAAGTTCCCCACATTATGGTGTGATAAGTCCGAACACTTTCACGAGTGCGGCACCCCGAACTTATAGCATTATATGCATCGGCTCCGAATCATGTCTTGGGTCAATAGTTGGGTTTGCCCGGCTCCCATGTTTTGGTACCTTACGTTCCGTTGTATCGGCTAAGGTAGCACTGGGAGAACCACTGCGATTGCGACCTAGTTGAGCTGGGCGAGCGCCTCAATGGAGAAAGCTAAAACTGACCGTCATGATAAGGCGAGAGCTGGTCGCTGTTCGAGAGGTTTTTTTGAGTCCCTAAAGACTTATGCCGCTTAGAGCGAGGAACCGGCTTTGTCCGGCCCAGGCATGGATAGCGCCCCGAACTCGGTCTTCCAAACACTAGAGGCTTCGCCGAAATTTAAAATTATAGAATTCTATGGCTAAGTGAGAGTGTTCAAGCATTATAAGTCCGGTTGCCTCGTTCGTTGTGTTGAGCGCCTCCCTAGATGGACCCAAAAATGGGAACAAGAGCACTCAAGTTTATCCCGAACACCCCAGCACTCGTGGCATGGGGGCTGAAGCCGACGACTTGCCATCTCTCAGATTTGATAAACGGCCACACAGAAGGTAATATTTTAAATTAACAAGCGTTGCTTAGCGCATATGAACAAAGTTTTCAGCGCACAGGATAACTAAATGCGATTCTACTCAAATATTACATCTTTGGAGCACTCACCCGCAATCATGCGGGCACCCTTCAGGACACTCTTATAATACATCTCGGGCGTGCGATACTCCTTGCCCGTCGGTGGCGCGTCCGTCACAAGCTTCTCAGCGTCCATCCTGCCCCAGTGCACCTTTGCACGGTCAAGGGCCCGACGGGCACCTTCAATGCAGGCGGAGTGCTTGACGACTTCAACCCAGGGACACGCATCCACCAGCCGCCGCACCAGGCTGAAGTAGCTCCCAAACATGGCCTCCTTGGGACACAGCCGAACTATGAGGCCCTTCATGGCCTGTTCGGCCACCTTGTGGAGCTCGACCAGCTGCTTCAGCTGGTCGCTAAGGGGCACCGGATGTCCGGCCTCAGCATACTGAGACCAGAAGACCTTCTCCGTCGAGCTCCCATCCTCGGCCCGGTAGAAAGCGGCAGCATCGGACACGCTGCGGGGCTGATCTGCGAACGCTCTTGGAGAGCTCCGAATTCGGGTAAGTAATAGGTAATTCACATTCACATGCTTGCTTTGCATGAAAAATGCCTTACCGGCCGCTATCTTCTTCAACGCCTCAATTTCCTACAGGGCCTTGTGGGCTTCGGCCTTAGCGGCTTTGGCACTCTCAAGAGCCGATGCAAGCTCAGACTTTTGAGTCTTTGAGTCGCGCTCCAAACTCTCATGTTTTTCCACGAGAGCCTGGAGCTCTTGCTGCACCTCCGCCACCCGCGCCTCCTGCTTCTCTCGCTCGGCTCGCTCCGCGGCCGCATTGCGTTTGGCCACGGACACCGCCTCCTTCAAGGTCGCCACCTTGTTCGTGGCCCCTGGAGTACCCACGTTATCCTTGTTATTTCTCTCGCAACCAAATCCTTTTCTGTAAGGTACAACTTTAATACGGTGTTAATCACCTTCCTTGTCCTCGAGCTACTTCTTGGCACGGCCGAGCTCGCTCTCGGACTGCTCGAGGCTCTGCTTCAAAGCATTGACCTCCGCAGTCAGTGCGGCAGAGGTCAACAGTGCAGCCTGCAATCCCATATTGACATATTTTTTAGACTCCTGCGTATATATTTTTAGATCCTCAGTCTGGCTTTTCTTTCTGAACACCGAACCGAGCATCAGGGGCTACTGTCTATGTGGTATTATATTACATATCTTAAAATTCTTACCTCAAAGCCTGTTAGAAGGCTGCTGCAGGCCTCGGTCAGCCCGCTCTTGGCGAGCTTAACCTTCTGAATCACCGCACTCATGACAGTGCGGTGTTCTTATTTGATGGAAGCGCCATTGAGCGCCTCCAGCAAGTTATCCGGCGCCTCCGGTTGGACGGAGGCCGCCGATGTCACAGTCTTGCACTTCTTACGAAGGGGCTGCTCGCCGGACTTCGGAACCACTGCAGGTTCCGGTGCGGAGTCCGGTGCAAAGTCCGGGAGGTTGCCCTGCGGCACCTTCGGGGCCTCCTCCTCCTAGCGGGTCCCTTCCTGGGATCCCACCTCGACGTCGTCAGCGTCATGGGGGGTGGAGGCGGTCGGAAGAGAATCCATGTCCGACGTGCCCAAGGACCCGCTCGACGAAGCGGGAAGATCGTCCTTGGGTGGACTATAGGTTGTATGCAGCATTAGAAAGACACCATGTGACAAAAAGAAAAATTATAAAATCATCTAGGAGTCCGGATACTTACGATCTCGCCAGGGGCTTAGCCCTTGAGGGCCACTCCTCGTCGCCATCGCCGACGTTGGCGGAATAGTCCGGGGGAAGGGTCCTTCCCTTTTTGGACCCTTCGGCCTCCCTCGTTGGGGAGGCCTTCCTCTTCTTCTCTCCCCCCACTGGGGGAGAGGTCTCTTTCTCCTCCTCCTCGTCCTCGTGGGAGGAGCCTGCCTCGGAGTCATTGGACGATGAGTCCGATACCACCTGACGCCGGGAACTCCTTCGGGTTCCCATGGCCTTCTTCTTGGCCTTCTTCTCCGGCACTATGTAAAGTGACGGGACCAGCAGCCCTGTCAAACGGGCGTCCGCTGGGTCTTCTGGAAGGGGGGCCAGACAGTTAACCTATCCGGACGTCTTCTACCAGGCCTGTTAAAGGTATTGGGAGTTTAGATCCCGCATAGAGTCAAACTATGAAAAGCAAGTGTCCCATAAAGGATGACATAGCTTACCTCGCCAGCCGGACGCTGCATGCTGAATCCGCGATCTTCGGTAGCGGATGCGGGAGCTTCGGCACCCTTGAACAGCACCCTCCAGGCAGCTTCGTATGTAGTGTCGAAGAGCCCGCTTAAGGTCTGTTGCTGTGCCGGATCAAACTCCCACAAATTGAAGTCCCGTTGCTGGCAGGGGAGAATCCGGCAGACGAGCATGACCTGGATCACGTTGACAAGCTTGAGCTTCTTGTTCACCAGGGTCTGGAGACAGGACTGGAGTCCGGTCAGCTCTTCCAAACTACCCCATAGCAATCCCTTATCTTTCCAGGAGGTGAGCTGTATGGGGATGCCAGATCTGAATTCGAGGGCCGCTGCCCATTTAGGGTCACGCGGCTCGGTGATGTAGAACCACCCCGATTGCCACCCTTTGATGGATTCCACGAAGGCACCCTCGAGCCATGTGACGTTGGGCATTTTGCCCACCATGGCGCCTCCGCACTCCGCTTGGCTGCCCTTCACAACCTTCGGCTTGACATTGAAGGTCTTTAGACACAAGCTGAAGTGGGGCTGGATGCAGAGGAAGGCCTCACACACGACGATAAACGCCGAGATATTGAGGATGAAATTCGGGGCCAGATCATGGAAATCCAGGCCGTAGTAGAACATGAGCCCCCGGACAAAGGGGTGGAGTGGAAAGCCCAGCCCGCGGAGGAAATGGGGAAGGAATACCAGCCTCTCATGGGGCCCGGGGGTGGGGATGAGCTGCCCCTCGTCGGGGAGCCGTTGCGCGATGTCGCCAGACAGATATCCGGCGTCACACAGCTTCTTGATGTGCCCCTCCGTAATGGAGGAGGCCATCCACTTGCCTCCCGCTCTGGACATGGCTGGAGAAGGTCGAGGTGAGATATGTGGACTTGGGCGCTGGAGCTCGAGTGCGCGGAGATGGATAAGCAAAGGAGGAAGAAGGCGTAGGTAGAAAAGGTGGATCCTTATCCCCTTATATATGGGCGGATGAAACTATGCGTCCCTACTGGCCAGGTAAAACTCGCTTATCTCCCAAGCGCCGCAATCAATGGCGCGGTTGGGTTACCCACGTCCGTATTGATGGGAATCCCGGAATAAGGGGAACACGATCTCTGCTTCGACAAGACGTGCCAAGGAAACCGCTTCACTAAACGCGCTGAGGTGGTATAATAAAAACGATTCGAGTAAAGGCTTGGTTGTGGTGTGACGTCACGCCACAAAATACGACAGCAGATTGAACTTGTGTAAATATTATTCTCTCTACGGTGGTATGTGGAATTTATTTTTACAGAGCCGGACACTATCCTGGTGTTCACAATCTTCTATGAATTATTCGGAGGAGGAACCCGCCTTGCAATGTCGAAGACAATATGCGCGCCGGACTCGTCGTCATTGAAGCCTGGTTCAGGGGCTACTGAGGGAGTCCTGGACTAGGGGGTGTCCGGATAGCCGAACTATCATCATCGGCCGGACTCCAAGACTATGAAGATACAAGATTGAAGACTTTGTCCCGTGTCCGGATGGGACTTTCCTTGGCGTGGAAGGCAAGCTTGGCAATACGGATATGTAGATCTCCTACCATTGTAACCGACTCTGTGTAACCCTAGCCCTCTCCGGTGTCTATATAAACCGGAGGGTTTTAGTCCATAGGACAACAACAACAATCATACCATAGGCTAGCTTCTAGGGTTTAGCCTCCTTGATCTCGTGGTAGACCCACTCTTGTACTACCCATATCATCAATATCAATCAAGCAGGAGTAGTGTTTTACCTCCATCGAGAGGGCCCGAACCTGGGTAAAAACATCGTGTCCCTTGTCTCCCATTACCATCTGCCTAGAAGCACAGTTCGGGACCCCCTACCCGAGATCCGAAAGTTTTGACACCGACAGAGGGGAACCTAAAACTTTTCAAAAAGGAAAGTGAAAGTGAGAGAGACAAGCATTGTTGAAGTGGGAGAGCTCCTTGAACTTTGTTCATGCTCACGGAAACTTTGTGAATCTTGATTACAGAAACTTCTCATCAAAAATAATTATCCCCTTGTACAATTCCATTGTATTATAAAAATAATGTGCCAAAGTTTGCCTTTAGGATGTTTACAATGCTTGTTGGTTTGTACGATGCAGGACAGAAACTTTGGCTGTAGTGCGCAATTTTACATTTTTTTACTGGAATGTCAAACGGTTCTGATTCTTTTTGCACTGTCTTGCTGTACAAATTGTTTATTTTTCCTAAGTTTGGTAGAATTTCTGGTGTACCAGAAGTATGGTGAATGTTCATATTGCTACAGACTGTTCTGTTTTTGACAGATTCTGTGTTTGATGCATAGTTTACTTGTTTTGATGAAACTATCAATTTCTATCAGTGGATTAAGCCATGGAAAAGCTATATTACAATAGGCACAATGAAAAAACAAAACGTAAATTGGTTTGCAACAGTACCTAGAGTAGTGATTTGCTTTATTATACTAACTGATCTTACCGAGTTTTCTGTTGAAGTTTTGTGTGGATGAAGTGTTTGATCGAGGAGGTCTCGATATGAGGAAAAGTAAGAGAGGCAAGAGCTTAAGCTTGGGGATGCCCAAGGCACCCAAGTAAATATTCAAGGAGACTCAAGTGTCTAAGCTTGGGGATGCCCCGGAAGGCATCCCCTCTTTCTTCAACAAGTATCGGTATGTTTTCGGATTCGTTTCGTTCATGCGATATGTGCAAGTCTTGGAGCATATTTTGCATTTAGTTTTCACTTTTCTTTTATGCACCATGCTGGTATGAGATAGTACTTGGTTGATTTATAGAATGCTCATTGCACTTCACTTAAATCTTTTGAGTATGGATTTATAGAATTCTTCATGTGCTTCACTTATATCTTTTGAAGTTTGGATTGCCTGTTTCTCTTCACATAGAAAACCGCCATTTGTAGAATGCTCTTTTCCTTCACTTATATTTGTTAGAGCGTGGGCATATCTTTTGTAGAAAGAATTAAACTCTCTTGCTTCACTTATATCTATTTAGAGAGATGACAGGAATTGGTCATTCACATGGTTAGTCATAAAATCCTACATAAAACTTGTAGATCGCTGAATATGATAAGTTTGATTCCTTGCAATAGTTTTGCGATATAGAGATGATAATATGTGGGAGGTACTAGTAGATGGTTGTGTTTAGTAAGGATATTGGTGTTAAGGTTTGTGAGTCCTAAAGCATGCACGTATGGTCTACTCACTATGTAACCAAATTGACGCGCATTGTATTTTGATTGTTTATCTTTGCGTGAAGGTCGGGGGCGCGCGATGGTTAACTCCTACCGACCTCCCCCCTAGGAGCATGCGTGTAGTACTTTGTGAATTCTTTATGACTAATGCTGAGTCCATGGATTATACGCACTCTCACCCTTCCATCATTGCTAGCCTCTTCGGTACCGTGCATTGCCCTTTCTCACCTCGAGAGTTGGTGAAAACTTCGCCGGTGCATCCAAACCCCGTGATATGATACGCTCTATCACAATTAAGTCTCCTTATATCTTCCTCAAAATAGCCACCATACCTACATATCATGGCATTTCCATAGCCATTCCGAGATATATTGCCATGCAATTTCCATCATCATCATATACTTGACTTGAGCATTCATTGTCATATTGCTTTGCATGATCGTAAGATAGCTAGCATGATGTTTTCATGGCTTGTAGGTTTTTTGATGTCATTGCTATGCTAGATCATTGCACATCCCGGTACACCACCGGAAGCATTCATATAGAGTCATATCTTTGTTCCAGTATCGAGTTGTAATATTGAGTTGTAAGTAAATAAAAGTGTGATGATCATCATTATAGAGCATTGCCCCATAAAATAGAGAGGCCAAAGAAGCCTAGATAAAAAAGGGGGGGCCAAAGAAGCCCGCCCAAAAAAGAAAAAAAAAGAAGAAAAAAGGGGCAATGTTACTATCCTTTTACCACACTTGTGCTTCAAAGTAGCACCATGTTCTTCATATAGAGAGTCTCCTATGTTGTCACTTTCATATACTAGTGGGAATTTTTAATTATAGGACTTGGCTTGTATATTCCAACGATGGGCTTCCTCAAATGCCCTAGGTCTTCATGAGCAAGCAAGTTGGATGCACACCCACTTAGTTTCAGTTTGAGCTTTCATACACCTATAGCTCTTAGTGCATCCGTTGCATGGCAATCCCTACTCCTCGCATTGACATCAATTGATGGGCATCTCCATAGCCCGTTGATTAGCCGCGTCGATGTGAGACTTTCTCCCTTTTTGTCTTCTCCACATAACCTCCACCATCATATTCTATTCCACGCATAATGCTATATCCATGGCTCACGCTCATGTATTCCGTGAAAATTGAAAAAGTTTTAGAATACTAAAGTATGAAACAATTGCTTGGCTGACACCAGGATAGGCATGAGGGGGTACCTTGTGTTAAGAAAAGGGAGCATACAAGACTACATGATTTTGTAGGGATAACGTTCTGGTAGCATTGATATTTTGAAAGACATGATTGTTTGTTGGGATGCCCTAAGTATTATTATTTTTAAGTCAAATGATAGAATATTGCTTTGAATCACTCGTGTCTTAATATTCATGCCATGATTAGATATACGATCAAGATTATGCTTGGTAGCATTCCACATCAAAAAGTATCTTTTTTATCATTTACCTACTCGAGGACAAGCAGGAATTAAGCTTGGGGATGCTGATACGTCTCCGACATATCTATAATTTTTTATTGTTCCATGCCAATATTCTATAACTTTCATATACGTTTGGCAACTTTTTATACTATTTTTGGGACTAACATATTGATCCAGTGCCCAGTGCCAGTTCCTGTTTGTTGCATGTTTTATGTTTCGCAGAAACCCAATATCAAATAGAGTCCAAATGGGATAAAAATGGATGGAGCTTATTTTTGGAATATTTATAATTTTTGGGAAGTAAATCAACGTGAGACGGTGCCCGAGGTGGCCATGAGGGTGGCCCGCGCGCCCACTTATACTGGGCGCGCCCCTGACCCTCGTGGGCCGCTCGTAAGGCAGTTGCTGCTCTTCTTTGGCCGCCAGAAAGCTAATTTCTGGAAAAATATCTGGGCGAAGGTTTCAATCCAATCGGAGTTTGGATCTCCAGATATAAAAGAAATGGTGCCAGGGCAGAATCCGAGAACGCAGAAACAGAGAGAGACAGAGAGACAGATCCAATCTCGGAGGGGCTCTCGCCCCTCCCAAGCCATGGGAGCCAAGGACCAGAGGGGAAACCCTTCTCCCATCTAGGGAGAAGGTCAAGGAAGAAGAATAAGAAGGGGGGCTCTCTCCCCCTTGCTTCCGGTGGCGCCGGAACACCGCCGGGGGCCATCATCATCACCGCGATCTTCACCAACACCTCCGCCATCTTCACCAACATCTCCATCACCTTCCCCCATCTATATTCAGCGGCCCACTCTCCCGCAACCCGCTGTACCCTCTACTTGAACATGGTGCTTTATGCTTCATATTATTATCCAATGATGTGTTGCCATCCTATGATGTCTGAGTAGATTTTCGTTGTCCTATTGGTGATTGATGAATTGCTATGATTAGTTTGAGTTGCATGTTTTATTATTGGTGTTGTCCTATGGTGCTCTCCGTGTCGCGCAAGCGTGAGGGATCCCCGCTGTAGGGTTTGCAATATGTTCATGATTTGCTTATGGTGGGTGGCGTGAGTGACAGAAGCACAGACCCAAGTAAGTAGGTTGTTTGCGTATGGGATAAAGGGGAATTGATACTTTAATGCTATGGTTGGGTTTTACCTTAATGATCTTTAGTAGTTGCTGATGCTTGCTGGAGTTCCAATCATAAGTGCATATGATCCAAGAAGATAAAGTATGTTAGCTTATGCCTCTCCCTCAAATAAAATTGCAATAGTGATTACCGGTCTAGTAACGTAGTAAATTGCTTAGGGACAATTTCAGAACTCCTACCACCAATTTTCCACACTCGCTATATTTACTTTATTGATTCCTTATCTAAACAGCTCCTAGTTTATATTTACATGCTCTTTATTATCTTGCAAACCTATCCAACAACACCTACGAAGTACTACTAGTTTCATATTTGTTCTAGGTAAAGCGAACACTAAGCGTGCGTAGAGTCGTATCAGTGGTAGATAGGACTTGAGAGAGTACTTGTTCTACCTTTAGCTTCTCGTTGGGTTCGACACTCTTACTTATCGAAAGAGGCTACAATTATCCCCTATACTTGTGGGTTATCACCACGCACGTGTTGCGGTTATGTGATGCCTACCGTCGTGCCAGCGCGATCATGCCGGCCATCGAGCTAAACCTGTTCGACCACCCGGTCGACTTCAACGAGCTGCGGCTTCCCGACCTGGTCTCCTTCTTCACCTATATCCCCGAGGAGCTGAGCCGTCTCCGTGCGATGGTGGGAGTGGAGCTGGACAAGGAGGGGTTGCGGGCTGCCGTGGTCGTTGCTGGGTGAATCCTTTCAGGGCTCCATCACCGGAATCCATTCGTGCCATTGGACGCCGTCTTTGACGAGCTGGCTCCCGTCGACCAGGAGCGGGCTCTGCGGACGGTTCCATCGTGCATCACCAACGTCGTGCGCCTTGAGAAGCAGACGGACTTCGGTGGTGTTTAGGCGCCCTCTGCATGGGCATGTCCATGTCTCGGCGCAACATGACCGTTGGATCAAACTCAGACGGTGCAGATCAGTCACTGTAGCAAAAAGTGTGTGGGTGTGTTTGGTTGCATTCTCATCTCAATATAGTTGTTTCCTCTTCGTGTATTTGTGTTAACCTACTAGTGTGGACTCATGCACCCTTCATGCACTCTGCCAAACACCGAAAAGTGGGTCGAGAAGGGAACTTTTGCTTCCATCCCGTGCACCCTTCATACACCCTGCCTAACACTATTCGTGCTTCATATGGTTCATGTTTCGTGGAGTACTGTAGCACCGTACTCTCCGTGCGCTGTAGACCTAGTTCTGTTAACATTGATCTCACCGTTCATTCTCGACCGGACAGTTAAAAAAGCGGTACTATGTTATTACATTATTGTTCATATAGTTGACATGCGCACAACATCACTGGTTATCGCCATATCTTACTACACTAGCAACAAGATTATGTAGTACTGACGTATGAACCACTGCACATGCTTAGTAGTAGGAGCACTGTGTATGTTCAAGTGGCTGCCGTGTTTCGCACTCCTCCATCGTAAGAGTGGAAATGCTTGCTGTAATCATTTTCTTCTTCAGAAAAACAGTGGACACGCTCTACCGTGCGGATCCTCCTCCAGCCATGCACTAAATTACTCACTTTCGCCGACGTGTGGGACAGCCAGCATCTGGGTCCACCAGCCATGCACTAAATTACTCTGTAGTAGAGTGACGGTAGACTACCCCGATTGAAGCGTCGCAGTAATGCCCAATGAGCCGTCAAATCATAAAAGCCCCTCCTTTCCAGCAGTAAGTTGGACGGACGAAGCAACCATCATTTCACTCTTCTCTCTCAGCTTCCTCTCTTCAAGAAAACCCCCACTCGCTTTGCTTCTCCCTCATCTCATTCCTCATTTCACTCTTCTCTCTCAGCTTCCTCTCTTGGATGGACGCTGGCGCACCGGCTGACGTGATGTCTATGGCTCTGGCCAAAACCATCGAGCCTCATGGTACGAAGAAGCGCAAGCACCCCGCCGAGACTACCGCAAACTAGCTCAAAGCCATCGCCATGTCCAAGCCCCCCTCTCCGGGATCCCTCATTAAGCAAGTCCAGGTAATATATCTTCACGATCTTTTTCTCGATCTTGATCGTATTTTTTCATCTAACATGCAGTACTAGAACTAGTAGTACAACTTTCTGGGTGATCTTGCATGTGATTTTAGTGTGCCAAATGATGGTTCTAAATTCCTCTTTTGACCAAAACATGCGAGAGGTTGACACTGATTTCTTATAGATTACTTTCAACTAGTCCCTCTGTCCCAAATTTCTTGTCTTAGATTTGTCTAGATACGGATGTATCTAATACTAAAATGTGACTTGATACATCCGTATCTAGTCAAATCTAAGACAAGAATTTTGGGACGGAGGGAGTACTTTATGAACATCAATGCTACCTTTGAAGAGGGTATATTTGCCTCAGTAACTTGTGTTATGGATATTGCAAGTAATCCCTCTGCTCTCATGCCTTTGAAGACATGTTCTAGTGTCTTTGTTCACTCATTTCTGTGCGTATATGTAGTCATATATGGAGTATAATATCAAAAATCATCTTATATTTCTGAACGGAGGTAGTAATAAAATATGGTTTCTGTTTGAATTAGAACCAGGTCCGCGGTGGAGATGAAGTTCTCAATATTATGCCGTGTGAACTAGAAGACTCGAGGATGAGTTCTACTGTTAAACTATCCAGCTGCTATGTCCTTGTCACCACATGTCCTGAACTAGTGTTTTCCTGTAGCATTGTTGTCAGGCGTGTTCTCGAGGCTGTACTTGACCACAATAATTTCCTGGCTGTGCCTTCGATTACGAAGGGTGTGGTTCTTGTAAAGCTTCCCAACAAATCTGATGCGGTCTGTCTTCATCATCATGTTGATGAGTGGAAAGACCACTCTGTTAGGTTCTCCAAGGTTGACGAGATGGTGATCGTGCATGTAGACATCTCTCACGAAGTCCATGGCCTAGTCAGTTATGCGGGGTTCATCCCGTAGGTCAGTGGCAAGAAATAGTCTGTAGAGTTTAATTGGTGCAACTTTGCTTGTCTGTAGTAATTACTATTGTTCAGTACTTGATTTGTGTTTGTGAACCGTGTATTGTTTATTAGTACTGCCACTTTTGGTGTGTGGTCAGTCCTGAGAACGGTCTATGTTAATGTCTGTCCACTCAATTCAGTCTGTATATTTTGAAGTATCCAGATCATATTTTTTGTGAGGACGGTTTATCAATTGTGGTTACACTCCAATATCTGTATGCATTACAGGGTTTATCGCACCCACCAGGATTTCCAGTCCCATGGATGTTCGGTCCATACGATTTGTCACGACCTTTGGACTGTCCTGCTTGTCGGAGTAGGCAGAGCCCCTGCATGCCACCCATAGTTGGATGATCAATCTTCTGTTTAGTACTTCAACATAGTGATTTCCTGGTAAGGATTCACTCGTGTCACATCAAGTAAATCTTATTGATTTAATGTCATGTTTTCTTTCTTTTCCTGCAATTTTATGATGCAGGTTTTGCCATGTGACATTCATCACAGAATAAACCGTTTGGTTTGCTCTACGATGGCTATTTTTGCAGGTTTCACTTCTTCTGTCGTGTCAGTAACGAAGGCACTGTCCATCACTTATAATACTGGAAAAAATTGGATCAGTCTGTTGTCTGAGTACAAGCTGAATCCCTATGATGAACTGCAGTTTGGTTTAACAAAAACGCCACAATTAGTCCTCGCGTTTAAAAGAAATGAAGAAAAAAACTGGATCACGGTCATGCATCCTAGTCAAGTTAGAAAGCTGATCATAGCAGACCAGACACGATCGCCGCTCTCTCGCACATCAGTACCACCTTCAGCAACGGATCGAGCACCGGGAGTTGCTCTAGCACTGATAACGGCAACAGCTCAATCTGATCTAGCAGAGGATTGGGCACCGACCGCGTCAGCGGATCAGGCTGATCTATTGGAGGATAGGGCATTGACACCGACACTTGCTCCGACACCGGCACCACCTCTACAAGGAGCACCATCTCCGGCAGCAGCAGCGGGTTCGGCACCTGCACCAACACTTGCACTTGCATCTGCTCCGGCCCGTGCAGCGGCAACCGAACGAGCAGTTGCACCAACAACAGACTAGGCTGCAGTTCGCACTTCATATACCAAAGTCCTTAAAAAACCCGACATGTCCACCTTCTTGGTAAGCATTGGCCGCCCAAGTGCTTCGTTCTCTTTTCTTTCCATGTTGTTTTACATGATTCACTATGTTGATCTAACTGTTTGGGTATGTCTTCTTGTTTGCAAACAGAGAATTCCTAGAGCTACGAGGGAGTCGTTCAACAATCCGGGCGACCGCGGCCAAGTTTCTCTTACCATGCGCAGCCTTGGTGTGAATGAACCTGCTCAATATCCCGTAAGTACAAAGGATGGTCACATGATGATTGATGGTAAAGGATGGTCAAGTTTCAAATATAAATCATATCTTGCGGTACGGGATGATGTCAAAATCGAACTTTGTCGGCAAGGAGAGCTGGTCCAAATCAACTTTGAAATTCTTCAGTAGCAGCACGCAACTGCCGAACTGAACTATCCTCCGAGAGATTTTGATGTAATCTGGCATGGTGAAACAAGTGTCCTGTGTGTATAAATAGTACGACAGTATTATTTATCACATGGTATATCGTTGATAGAATTGCGACTCTCATCGCTGGTTAGGAACTGTCGTTCAATTTCATTCCAACAGCTGCCGTGCTTTATTCAATTTTGTGTATTCGCCTTGCTGCAGCATCTAAAGCCAGTGCCGTACCGATCGCTTGCAATATGAAAAGCGCCGAGGTAGAACACATGGGCCCCCAAACATGCAGGGTGGGCCTGTGGCCCAAAGTCCAAAACTGTGAGCCTGTCTGAGCATTATATTCTCAGCTGAACCCCCATAATGCCCGTGCGTTGCACGTAACATCAAGATGCATTTGTATGAGTATTTTATCTTGTGAGAGAAAGGGATGAACGAGGGAATGCCTTATTTGCAACTGTGGAGAGGTGTGTGGGTACCTTTTTGCAAAATTGCCATAGTTTCCTTCCTATCCGTCAGATATAAATTGGAGGCCTATATTGCAGGATGGCAGGCACACCATCATCACCAAGTCGTCTATACTGTGTTAAAAACAACTCTGTTTTTTATAATTATATATGTTATATATATATCCCCCTTGATTTTTCTTATGTATAAAGTTGTGATATAAAAGATTTGTATATTTCTTTACAGAGGGAGTATCTCTCTGTCAAAAATATATTTATGTATAACTAGTTATTCCTGTCTTTCTACTTCCTTTCGCTGATATGTGGGGAATCCGACAATGGGGTCCACGTGCCATATGCACAAATTAGAGTGCACAACTACACGGTAGACACACCCTGGTCGTAGCGCCGCAGTAATGCCCAATGATCCGTCAAATGACAACCCCCCCCCCCTTTCCAGCTTTAGCAGTAAGACGAAGCGGTAATATTTCACTGGGCCTGAATCCCCTTCTCCCTCGTCTGCTTGTTCAAAGAAAACCCCCTCTCGGCGATTGCATAGGGTTTTCTCATGGAGAACCAGGTACAAATTCTTCATCCATCCCCGATAAATCCAAGTCCCTTGGTCGCAGGTAATCCTAGGATGGCAGCCGCCGCTGTTGATGCATTTTTCTTCCTACTAAATCTAGTGTGTTTCATTTGCAGTGCCAAAAGTGCGAGGACCCTACAGGTTTCTGCACCCTCGGCGAGACGCCACACTTGTTCCTTCTCATCCTAACACAGGATTTTAAAACACGCACAGTATTTTCCTAGAATCCTCTTTTCTATCCGGGAGGGTGGGGTTTTTTTTGAACATGTTGTCGACTAATTTGGAAATTTGGATTGCTATATTTGGACAAAAGGTACTACTAGTACGATGGTCAACACTGACGTGAAGGAGGAAGTTATTTCTAGATTTGGATAGGGAATACATTGTGTTCTCATATTATTTTTTCTGCAGTGCATTATTTGCTCTGCGAGAACACATGTACTCAAGATGCTCGGCCTTGCCATAACTGAATACACCAGTTTAATGGTCACAGTGAAGACAAGCCAGGATATAAGTTCCAGTTGGGTTCATGAACCAAGAATATTGCTGATTTTTTTATGGCCGAACTTGGATAAACTTTCTCAAGTGTTATGGAATGAAAGTTGGCACACGAATGGTGATGGAAATAGCAGAACCTGGTCTCATCTTCACTGCGATCTTCCACCCTGACGTTGTTCCAATTGTTCATCCATGTTAGTTTTGTATCTGGTTCTTGCTTGTTGCCTTGATTACTTCTTAATCCACCTATTCTGTCTAACTAATTACAGTTTAACTTTAGAAGTAGCAACGAATCTCTCACGAAGATGCTACTTCTAACTAATATTTTCTTATAATTGGTGGCACGTGTACGTTTTTTCAGAGTTAAGCAGGCTGCTCGTTTGTTATTCTGTAATAACTTGGCTATTCCTAATGGCACTGAACTTGACTGGGACGACATCCACAAGTTCCTACACTTTATTGATCGTCTTGAGGTCCTTGTGGGGTGTTTCAATGGTGGAAGGCCACGTGGGATATATGTGCCACTGCTGCACTCGTTGAACATGTCCAACTGCGTCGAGAAACTTATGGTACGAGATGTTTTCTATTATATATGTTGTTCATAAACTATTGCTTATACACAGGAGATGTTTTCTATTATATATGTTGTTCATAAACTATTGCTTATACAAAGTTTTACAGCCATGATCTTCTTGAAACAGAAAATGCCCAGTTCTATTGTTCCTATACAGATGCCTGGCCATGGTCGGGTCAAACTTGCGCTTGGTCACAACATGATGTTTATGTCGACCTACTCCATTCCCCTTGGAGGTGAAAAGATACTTATTCATGGGTGGTCTCAAATAATGAAAGCCTGTCCATTTTGGAGAATAGGACAGAAGATTATGTTCAAGCTTTTCCATGGCTCTAAAGCGAATATCCTATTTATTGACCACACTGTGAGATGAAGCCGCTTTCAGAAGGTTGTGGATGCACGGGGTGGTGCCTGGGCCTTGTCCTGGGACTTGGCGACCTCACCCTTGGTTAACTGTAGGCAAAGTAGCACTGTTCGAGGCGTGCTTTGTACGGTTAAACCTGTATAAGTACTCATACTGCTTTCAGCTTTGGTTGTTAAGTGCCCCTACTGGTTTCAGTTAAGGTTGTTAAGTACTCCTGCTGCTTTTACAGTCTGTCGTCTTTCTTCAGTCCTGTCTTCCTCCAGCCGCCAAAACCAAACCAGCGCCAGCGGGGCCGCCTGCTTCCGCCTCCCAAGGTTGGCTGCGCCTCAGCGCACGCATTGCCGCCCCACCATCTCCTAAATAGTTAACGCTGACGTCCGAGGCCTCGCCGTCGTCCTCCGCGCGCTTTGGTGCGCTCGCCGCGGTGCCGCCCTCTCGCGTTGTCAACATGGTCAACAAACAACAAGAATCGGCAGAAGTACGTGGAGAGGATGACACTAGGGGCCCACCATGTCAGTGTATGGAAAAATAAAATGCTTCCTCCTAGTGTTTTCCTGACATGTGGGACCCACGACATTATGAGCGTATATAGTCAATAGACAAGAGAATAGCACAAGATCGGCTGATACCTGGGACGTAGATGCTCGAGCAGTGTTTTTTTGTTATTGTTGAGATGGAGCAGGGTTTGAACTGGGTTGTGGCCCGTCTAGCCCAGGCTTATATTTTATGTTCACCATGTGACCAGCCCAACTATTTTTTCTTTGTGAAAATGAGCCTGATTTGTTTTTCTGAAGAATACCCAATCCAAGCCTACTTATTTTTCTACGCCCTGATGGGCTACAACTCTTTCAAGTCGCCAGCAAATCTTGAAAGTAATATGAAATGGCTTGTAAATATAAAAACAGATGACAAATTGGCAATTACTTTATAATTTCTGAATTTTTTAACATTTTTAGATTCCTATTTCACTGGACATTAACCTAATTTAGATATATCTTCAGAGTACTTTAAATCTGGCTCGACATTTCAGTATTAAAAATAGTTTGGAACCCACAAAAATATGTGAAGTTGGCCCTGGCCAACCAAAAAAACGAACTGCATTAAATTGCATAAGAAGTTGCAATGAGCTATATATAAATTATTAAAAAAAGAGAGAATGCTCTGACTTGTGGGCCTGTTAAGTTGAAGCGTATGCAAGATTTTTTTAGTTATTATATACGTCAACAAACGATTCTAGCAGACGTAACCGTTGGATGTCAATCCAACGGCCGTAGTGCTTCTTCAACCTCTGGTCTTCTTGCTCCAGCCGCCCAAAGCAGCGCCGGTCGTGCCGCATGCTCCTGCCTCCCATGGCTGGCTGTGATGCCGCGGAGGCCTCACCGCCCCCTACTACTCCCACCGCTGGCCATGGCATCACTCTACTCACCCACACCCCCTGTTATTCTGGGGCGATGGTAGCCTCACACCGCAGCCGAACCAGTGAACCCTCGTACTCCTCTCCGCGTGGGCTTCCACTGTCACGTCTTCCCCGGCTCCGCGTCATCCCCTTCCTAGGCCTCGCCCTCGTCCACTGCCCTGGTGCTCTCGGTCCGGCGTGGTCAATATGGTCAATGACCGACTTCCATCGGAAGAGTAATGTACGTGGAGAGGCTGACAGCTGGGTCCATGGCAGCCGCAAGGAAGTGCCTCCTTATTATGCGGAAAATAATTATTCCTCCACCTGACAGCTAGGACCCATCGGACGGGCCACATATTTCATGAAAAAAATGTTTCCTCCCTGACTGCTGGGACCCACCGGACGGGCCATCGTATTTCGCGAAAAGAACCCCCCCCCCCCCCCCCCCCCCGCTGTCAGCTCAGACCCACCAGAAGTGCCTCTTTATTACGCACAAAGAAATGAATACTCCCCCTGCTAGCTGGGACCCACCTTGCTAGGAGGCTGACTTGTGGGCCTACTAAGTTGACTGGGACGGAGGCCTTTGTCAACTTAGTCAATATGAACGATTCTAGCTCCAGTGACCGTACGATGTCCATCCAACGGCCGTAGTGCTTCTTCAACCTCTGGTCTTCTTGCTCCAGCCGCCCAAAGCAGCACCGGTCGTGCCGCATGCTCCTGCCTCCCGTGGCTGGCTGTGATGCCGCGGAGGCCTCACCGCACCCTACTACTCCCACCGCCGGCCAGGCCATCCCTCTAGCCACCCACACCCCCATGTTATTCTACGGCGACGGCAGCCTCACACCGCAGCCGAACCAGTGAACCCTCATACTCCTCTAAGCATGGGCATCCACTGCCGTGTCTTCCCCGGATCCGCGTCGTCCCCTTCCTAGGCCTCGCCGTCATCCACCGCCCTGGTGCTCTCGGCGCGGCGTGGTCAACGTGGTCAAGGAACGACTTCCATCGGACGTGGACTGTACGTGGAGAGGCTGATAGCTGGGTCCACGGCCGCAGCAAGGAAGTGCCTCCTTATTACTCAGAGAATAATGATTCCTCCACCTGAAAACAGGGACCCACCGAACGGGCCACCGTATTTCGTCTAAAAAAACATTTCCCCCTAACTGTTGGGACCTACCAGTTACATCTTCGCACACAAGGAAGTGCGTCCATATTACGGGCAAAAAAATGATTCACCCCCTGAGGGAGTCCTGGACTAGGGGGTGTCCGGATAGCCGAACTATCATCACCGGCCGGACTCCAAGACTATGAAGATACAAGATTGAAGACTTCGTCCCGTTTCCGGATGGGACTTTCCTTGGCGTGAAAGGCAAGCTTGGCGAATACGGATATGTAGATCTCCTACCATTGTAACCGACTCTATGTAAGCCTAGCCCTCTCCAATGTCTATATAAACCGGAGGATTTTAGTCGTAGGACACAACAACAACAATCATACCATAGGCTAGCTTCTAGGGTTTAGCCTCCTTGATCTCGTGGTAGATCCACTCTTGTACTACCCATATCATCAATATCAATCAAGCAGGAGTAGGGTTTTACCTCCATCGAGAGGGCCCGAACCTGGGTAAAAACATCGTGTCCCTTGTCTCCTGTTACCATCCGCCTAGACGCACAGTTCGGGACCCCCTACCCGAGATCCACCGGTTTTGACACCGACATTGGTGCTTTCATTGAGAGTTCCTCTGTGCCGTCGTATATAGGCCCGATGGCTCCTTCGATCATCACCAACGACGCAGTCCGGGGTGAGATTTTTCTCCCCAGACAGATCTTTGTATTCGGCTGCTTTACACTGCGGGCCAATTCGCTTGGCCATCTGGAGCAGATCGAAAGCTACGCCCCTGGCCGTCAGGTCAGATTTGGAAGTCTAAACTTCACGGCTGACATCCACGGAGACTTGATCTTCGATGGATTCGAGCCATAGCCGAGCGCGCCGCACTATCATGATGGGCATGATTTAGCTCTGCTGCCGGATAGTGTCCTGGAGGCCGCACACGAGTCCACTCCGATCCCTAATTCGGAGCCGACTGCGCAGATCGAGGATGGGTGGCTAGACACCCCTCGGGGGCTGCAACCTCTACGGCGATGGAGCCGAATACTGACCTTGTCCCTTGTGAAGCTCGTGACTCCGATGTGCCGGATCCTCGCCGGACTCCGAACCTCCCGCGCCCCCTCCAATCGAATCCGATTGGGCGCCGATCATGGAGTTCATCGCTGCGGACATCTTTCAACACTCACCTTTCGGCGACATCCTGAATTCGCTAAAATATTGTCAGGACCCCGACTCAGTGTCACATCGATCTAGCCTGTAACACCTCATATCACTTTGCGGCCTCACGCACGGTATTCCCACGGGTGTCGCCTTACCTTTGCCTGGGACCGTTTGCGCCTTTTGGCACACGTATATGATAGTGTCGCTAGCATCCATATGAAAAGGAGCCCGGGCTAACATGGCTAGTTGTAAACCCAAAGTGGCACAGACTTACAGGGACAGGCATCCATGACCCAGCATCGAACGTGTCGGTCTTCAGCGAGTAAGTTCCGGGCTGTAGCACTGGGCTAGCAGGACTCCGGTAGACCGGGCTGTAGCGGGCTAACAGGACTCCGGTACTCAACGCGTGACATTTCCCCGAAGGGACAGACACAGGAACGAAGAAGGACACATGCCGGCCAGCCTAAGTGTTCCGGAGCAGTAGCAAGCTACCATGGCTCAGTGGAGACACTAGGAGACATTTCCTGGTAAGAGAGGCTACTAAAGATAAACAACTAGATAGTCAGATCCCACACATACCCAGCATTTCAATAACATACACACAATATGCTCGATATGTGCAAATACAACATGGCATCACATCATGACTCTACGACTCAAGTATTTATTCATTAGGCTCCGAGGAGCGAGATATTACAAACAGGGGTCTCATGACCCAACATTCAGAGCATACAAATCAAACACATGCGGAATCTAACATGTCTGAGTACAGACATCTACAAATGAAAAAGGCTTAGAAGCCTAACTATCTACCAGATCCTGCTGAGGGCACAAGATCGTAGCTGAGGTATCAAGCTAAACGTCGAAGTCCACGTGGAACTACTAGCGAGACTGAAGTCTCTCTGCAAAAACATAAAATAGGCAAACGTGAGTACAAATGTACCCAGCAAGACTTACATCAGAACTAACTACATATGCATCATTATCAACAAAGGGATGGTGGGGTTTAACTGCAGCAAGCCAGCTTTGACTCGGTGGCTATCCTGAACTACGACTGCAAGTAACTCTTTTGAGGTGGCGCACACGAGTCCACATATTCACCATATCAATACACCACTATGGATCCGCTCCGTCTCCCTACGAGAACGCCATCCATAGCACTCACGCTTATCTTGCGTATTTTAGAGTATCCACTTTCACTTGTCTATGAACTGATATAGGAAACCCAGAAGTCCTTTACCGCGGACACGGCTATTCGAATAGATAATGTTAACCCTGCAGGGGTGTACTTCTTCACACACGCTCTCACCACTTACCGCCGTTTACACGACATGTACTCGGCAACCTTCAAGCGGAAGCCCAACGAGGGTGTCGGCCACGACCTACCTAAACACTCAAATCCCTAGTCCATGTTTATCGCCTATTCGGGTTCCATCCATGAGGAGATCCGGCCGGAGTTTCGCTCACAGCCCCAAACGATGTGAACAGGGTTCCGTGACACCAAACGGGCGCCCGGTTTACCCGGCCACGTGCCTACCGCATCACAGCCCACCCCTACGGTCAGCGCTGCGCACGGCCTCCAGCATACTACAAACACCAGAAACTACTTGCAACTCCTGGACAGAGGACAAGGGTGATTAAGAAGCCGAGAGGGTCCATTGGTTTCGGGCCCAATGCGTGGTAGTAACTGTATCATGGATCACAAACACAGAACTCAGTTCCTGAGGACGGCTGCAATGAGACAACCCACCATGTACTCCTACATGGCCTCTCACCGCTACCTTTACCAAATCGTGTTCACACACTTAGCTCACACACAGTAGGACATGTTCACACACACCTGATTCATCCTCGATGAATCAGACCCGACTCAACTCTAAGCAGTAGCAGGCAAGACAAACAAGCATGTATGAGTAGGCACAACAGGGCTCAAACAACTCCTACTCATGCTAGTGGGTTTCATCTATTTACTGTGGAATGACAGGTCATGCAAAGGATAAAGGGTTCAGCTACCGCAGCAAGTAACAGATGAATCGTTGTTGTCCTAATGCAGTAAAATAGAGCAGGAGCGAGAGAGTGGGATTGTATCGGAATGAACAAGGGGGTTTTGCTTGCCTGGCACTTCTGAAGATAACATTGAGTCTTCATCAGTGTCAACGATCACATCGTCGGTACAACATCTACCCAGGGGGAACAACACCAGCAAAACACAGAAGAAACACGATCAATGCAATGCACAATATGATGCATGCTATGACATGGCAATATGAATGTGTTTTGGGTTAAAGCAGCTAGCAACAAAGTTAAATGAAGTTGGTTTGAATCCAAGATTCAAATTCAAACTCCATATGTGATTATTCAAATGCCCTTTATATGATTTGTGCTAAACAGCAGCTACAAGTTGTTCTAACATGCATGAAAATGGTACAGATGGATAGATTGGATTTTTCTGATCATTTTTCATATATAATTTATTTCATTTGGAGTTACGGTTGAATTTCTATGAATTTTAGAAGTTTTGGACATTTTTCTGAAAATAATAAATCATTTAAGATTTATTTCAATTCCAGAAACAAATACTGCGTCAGCATGACGTATTCGTGACGTCAGCAGGTCAACGTGGCTGGTCCAGGTCAAACCTGGCCAGTGGGACCCACTGGTCAGTGACTCAGTTAACTAACTGAGATAATTAGTGCTAAATCAGCCCTAACTAAACTGTCAGCAGTGCGGGGCCCGCATGTCAGTGGATCATCTAATTAACTAGTTAACTAATACTAATTAAACCTAACACTAATTAAACAGGGGCCTGGGCCCGCTCGTCAGTGAGAGAGAGAGGTCAAACCTGGCCAGTCAGAGCGGTCTACCCGCCGGCATTTAGCCGCCGGCGAGGACAGATGCGGCGGCGGCTTCGGGTTTGGTCCTCCGTCGACCAAATCGACGGTGGAGATGCGCTACATGCTGCTGGTGGACTCGCGCGTCGAGTGGTGCAGGCGGTGTGGGCGCGGGTGGCCGGAGATAACGGCGGCGAGCTCTTTTGCGGCCGCCAGAGTTCAGGCAATCTCGGGGTGGCGTTACAGAGCACGGGAGGAGGCGTCGTGGGTGTCTACAGGTTCATGCGATCGTGTTGAGCACGACGGTGGGCTCGGGAACGAGCTGCGGTGGCTGTGGCCACGGCTACGCCATGGCCGGCGGCGAGATGCTTCGGTCATGGTTGGGGATTGGGGCTAGAGCTCGCAAAGGATGACGAGGGAAGGGGGAATCGGGTCAAAGGCTCACCCGGAGCTGCAGGGATGGTTAGTGGGCTCGGGGGCGCGCCGGAGTGGCCGAATCGACGGAGAAGGCGCCGGAGCCGAAGCTTGAAGACGATGACGATAGCGACTGCTCGGGGCCCTTCTGGTCGCGTGAGTCGACGAGGAGGACGAGGGCGGAACGGCGGAGCTCGTGGGGCGCGTTGTTCAGGCGTGGGGTGGCCGGTGGCCACGGTGGTGACGAACGGCGGCGACGGGCTCCGTTCGGTCGCGGGAGGGAGAGAGAGCAGAGGAGAAGTTGGGGACGAGGGAGAGTGCGAGGGGGTTCCAGGGGGTGGCGTGGAGCTGCGGGAGACGCCCAGGGAGAGGAGGAGGCAGCCAGGCAGGGTGGTGGCGTGGCGAGCTCGGCGGCGTCGCGGTGTCCCTCCTCTGCCTACTGGCACGAGGAGGAAGGCGACAGGGGGAGGCGCCTGGTGGGCTGGGCTGAGCTGGGCCGGTCCTGTTGGGCCACCAGGTAAGTGGACCAGGTGAGTAATGTTCTTTTTTTAATTTTTCTGTTCTGTTTCCCTTTTTATTTTATTTTGCCACTGTTTTCAAATTCAAAATAATTTCAAACAGTGCCAAAACATTCTGAAATATTTTATGTTACCTCTCTGGACTATTCCAAAAGTACATAAAACATTTCAAAGCATTTGAAAATATATTCATTATATATTATGAATATATCCCCAAATTCAAATAGACTATTGATTTAAATTCAGAGACCAAATAATTCCTTAAAAATATTCCAGAATTTTGGTTTGATATATAACTCTTGCCAAAATTCACAAAACTATTTTTAGGGCATTTTGGATTCACAGAATGCAATTTAAAGGGTGCTTGCCCTTCTTTTAATTAGATTTTGAGGTTTCAACAATCCTCAATTCAAGTTTCAGAAATTTAGACATGATGCATGGATGATAAAGCAAAGACAAGCAAGGCCTGAACTGGGGATGTGACAACTCACCCCCACTAAACAAGAATCTCGACCCGAGATTCAAGCGTAGGGTAAGATAAAAGGGAAACGCAAACTAAAATAATCTTCACGATCCAAGTTGCACTTCAAATGAACGTTGATTCGATCACCATCATTGTCTCGAAGTCTTGCTCTGAGAACTCCAACTAACATGACAATGAGAGGAAAGGGAAACTCTAAAAGAATCGATCTTCTCGGAGATCAAACAGCTTAGGATCAGCTCACGGGGTGAGTCATAAAAACATCTCGCAAGCTGAGATACAAAGCACATCTAGAGGAATGGAGTGGAACAGATGACGAGGGTTCACTAGGTAGACAACAATTCCACACCTAAGAGGGTGGTGACGGTTGTCAACGTAGCGAGAGTTTGGGTTGCCATGATACCACAGCGAGACATCTTAGAGGAAGGCAATTCGTAGATATATCCCCTTAAGTGGCAAAAAGAATTACCTTTGATTCAGAGATCATTGAAATTCTTTATACCAGCCTAAGGCAATTCACCATCGATCATTTGAAGGAGTCCGAAAGAATGACATTCTCGGGCCAGAATGGATGATGTGGATTACCTTGTTGAAGACAACACAAGGGATGATTTTGCTTATCATCGGAAATGGATGGGACCCAAGATAGGATGGCACAATGACGGTGCAAGCTGGGAACAAAATACAATGCTGGAAATGATCCTAGTAACTGGGGAGAAACCCAACAGCAGAGAGTGATTCCACTATTGGAATGGTTATAGCATAACCGAGGAGACTGAGAACAATCCCGGTTAGTAACTAGGATAGCACCTAGCGCTTGTGGGTGCTCTCAAGAACTTGAGCATCTCCATAATCATCAAGGTTTTACCAACATACGTGTCAAGGGTGCTGACAACACAACATACCACCATGATGAATAGCGATGGACGATGCAGATGCAAAGGAAGATAACACTTTCTCAGATTTCACCTTAGCGAGGCCAAGGAACAGAATCTGGATGATCGACCGAGAGACATTTAGCACTCCACTTCTAATGTTCTCCTTGATGTACTAGCGTATCCCATTCATAGATATGGTTTGGTATCTAGAGCATCAAGTAAAGGTCGGACTTCGGGAGCACAAAAATCCATAAGGGACAACTAGGGAGTAAATCCTACGAAGTCCTTATGGGGAGGTGGCCAACTTCCTCAATCAAGATACTACAATAATAAGTCTTCCGGCGGGGTGTGTTGGCCATGACATCCACTTTACCGGTTATGAGACCAATATTATAGTTCTTGGGAAATGTTCCAACCATCATGTCTACCTGAGATTCAGGTCTGGTTGGTGTCGGAATAATTCAGACTCATCGAGTCTAGAAAGAAGAATTAAAGTTTGCAACACAAATCGACGAGATGACGTTGCGAGAACCTCAGAGAATGAACTACGATAGCAAGCTCCAAAACATGAGCTGGTTCTGCTACAAACATGTGAACACGTTGTCAAGACAAGCATGTCCATGTGGTAGTCTTATAATAAAACACTACCGAGTTCAGGTGGGGAACCATCATCGAGGATATCGGAGTCCTTACATAAGTCTAGCTCTTAAGAAGGAACTTCTTTTCCTTGAGCAAATCAATCAGTGGCTTGGTGTGCTCGGGACACATATGGAATGAAGGTTGCAAGTCTCCAGACCACAGAATACTTCGCACGTGTGCATGACTGACTTGGGATGATTCCGGAGGAGGTAAACTAAGACTTCTCAAACTCATGGCGGCAACTTGCATCAAATGCACATGAATTAGAGGGACTCACTTCTTTCGTCCAAACATAGGCTTCATGAACGGAACACGAAGGCATTGCTTACAAAGTTTCCAACACTAGCTTAATGTTCGACAAAATTATGGACAAGATAAAAATGTTGCTGATGGACTCAACAACAATTCATCCAGGTTTCCATATAAGTGGAATTCCACAATGATGTGAACAAGGTGATAGCATTGGTCAGACCCAAAAGATATAATGGTGTATGCTCGAAGAAACAACTACGAGTAAGACAACATTACGAATATCGTTGGTTCTGATTTGATTTGACGATAGCCCATACTCAGATCAAACATGGGGTAAGACAATAGGTCCAACAACTGATCACAAGGACCAATTGATGAAGATATCATCTTTCTTCAACACACACACATACACAGAAAGATATCCCTTAACATGAACTAAGTCAGACAAGCTTTTATCTTCCAACTGTCCAAGTTGTCGTTTAGCTTAACCAACTAGCTCAAGGGTATCCAACACAGATTCTTGGAGAAGGGGTGGTTTATAAGAAAACCAACTTGATCACGAACTCAACATAGCGGCCAGGTGACAACCTGGTAATACTTCCGAGAAGATATTCGGAACATCACGAACCACCGATTTGTTACTAAGCTCGAGAACAATCTTGCTTCCAGAGCAAGACGATATGATCAAATAAGCAAGGGACTGAATAATCCTAACTCATTAATCGAGGAGTGCACCAGAATAAGGACTAGGTAGCACAATCAACCTTAGGGTGACGATTCAATAATCAACACGCTAAGAATGAGGTTATCGTCCATTTAACTACCAAGCAACGGAGTTGCCAGCAGTATTGATTTCACACACCACGATTCACTTGTTGGCATTCCGGTTACAATAACACGGAAACCGAGGAATGAACAATGATGGCGAGGAGTATTACTACATAAAGAATTCATAGGATGGTGTGCAATTCCCATGACATTCTCGATATAAAGATGGTATTACTCCAAGGTAGAACAGAACAAAAGCATGGATTAGTATTTGATCTGCGAAGTACGACTGCTTTGACCCAATCCTGGAAATGGACAAGGTACTGGAGTTCGTTTCTCCTAGTCATTCTGGAATAGAATGGCTTGACGGACCACAGAAGTAAAAGGCATCGATGAACACGAATGCACGACTACTCCTGACTATCAATCGATAGACGAAGGTCAGTATACAACTAAAGGGGGACAACTCAAAGGAACATATGATTTTCTGAGTTGTGGATGCATAGATTAGTATGTCGAACCAAGTTCAACATGTTTCTTCCAGATAACCCATGCAAAAAGGTAGAACTGGCAGAGTCACAATATAACATGGAGAAATCTTCGAGAGCACTCTTGTTGTGATCTTTTGGTTCAACAAACTTCTGCCATAAGTGGCTCATAGTATTTGGAAGAAGGAAATACCACGGACCTCGAGGACTAATGCAAAGGTTACTAATAACCTAAAGGAACGAGCAAACACTATCAACATGAAGTAGGTAGGGTGAATCTCGGGTTCAAGAACCCCGGAATGGAATACCTACTAACTAATAACATCACGGGATGCTTTCGAGAATGATGGCCAGAATCATCACACTGGGATACAAATCATGGCTAGATTACTAGATGATCCCCTAAGACACCTAGGGTCATAATAATAATTCCAACATATACGTCGAGGCAATAGAATACCTCAACTCACCGATTAGTGTGGTTAATCTGGCCCAAAGGGACATCGGAATGGGAGGAAGGGATTTTACAAATGCTTCAGACTATTTAGAAACCTGGGATGACTCGGACAGCATAACGGCTGTAAATGCTCAAAAGATTGGAGACATGCTACAAAATAGTGGCATGACCACTCAACATCACAATACCAAGGTTCTGAAGCCAGCTATGAACATACGGAAGTAGTAAAAACTGAATTGAGACTTGAAACTATCAATTCTACAAGTCTATGGATTAGTAACACGTCATCCTGATAGATAGATGAGAAGGCCTAGTTCTTAATCCCCGTAGAAGAGAAGAGGGTGACTCAGATCAAAAGGCCATGAGGTATAAGGAGTAAAAACAGCCTTACGTTCCATCCCACAATCAATTCCCTTACATAACTAAAGCATTTCTAGACACAACTTCGACCAGTTTGGCTTGGTAATCCTACAGGCAGTCAAGCTCTGATACCAAAGCTGTCAGGACCCCGACTCAGTGTCACATCGATCTAGCCTGTAACACCTCATATCACTTTGCGGCCTCACGCATGGTATTCCCACGGGTGTCGCCTTACCTTTGCCTGGGACCGTTTGCGCCTTTTGGCACACGTATATGATAGTGTCGCTAGCATCCATATGAAAAGGAGCCCGGGCTGACATGGCTAGTTGTAAACCCAAAGTGGCACAAACTTACAGGGACAGGCATCCATGACCCAGCATCGAACGTGTCGGTCTTCAGCGAGTAAGTTCCGGGCTGTAGCACTGGGCTAGCAGGACTCCGGTAGACCGGGCTGTAGCGGGCTAACAGGACTCCGGTACTCAACGCGTGACATTTCCCTGAAGGGACAGACACAGGAACGAAGAAGGACACATGCCGGCCAGCCTAAGTGTTCCGGAGCAGTAGCAAGCTACCATGGCTCAGTGGAGACACTAGGAGACATTTCCCGGTAAGAGAGGCTACTAAAGATAAACAACTAGATAGTCAGATCCCACACATACCCAGCATTTCAATAACATACACACAATATGCTCGATATGTGCAAATACAACATGGCCTCACATCATGACTCTACGACTCAAGTATTTATTCATTAGGCTCCGAGGAGCGAGATATTACAAACAGGGGTCTCATGACCCAACATTCAGAGCATACAAATCAAACACATGCGGAAGCTAACATGTCTGAGTACAGACATCTACAAATGAAAAAGGCTTAGAAGCCTGACTATCTACCAGATCCTGCCGAGGGCACAAGATCGTAGCTGAGGTATCAAGCTAAACGTCGAAGTCCACGTGGAACTACTAGCGAGACTGAAGTCTCTCTGCAAAAACATAAAATAGGCAAACGTGAGTACAAATGTACCCAGCAAGACTTACATCAGAACTAACTACATATGCATCATTATCAACAAAGGGATGGTGGGGTTTAACTGCAGCAAGCCAGCTTTGACTCGGTGGCTATCCTGAACAACGACTGCAAGTAACTCTTTTGAGGTGGCGCACACGAGTCCACATATTCACCATATCAATACATCACTATGGATCCGCTCCGTCTCCCTACGAGAACGCCATCCATAGCACTCACGCTTATCTTGCGTATTTTAGAGTATCCACTTTCACTTGTCTATGAACTGATATAGGCAACCCAGAAGTCCTTTACCGCGGACACGGCTATTCGAATAGATAATGTTAACCCTGCAGGGGTGTACTTCTTCACACACGCTCTCACCACTTACCGCCGTTTACACGACATGTACTCGGCAACCTTCAAGCGGAAGCCCAACGAGGGTGTCGGCCACGACCTACCTAAACACTCAAATCCCTAGTCCAGGTTTATCGCCTATTCGGGTTCCATCCATGAGGAGATCCGGCCGGAGTTTCGCTCACAGCCCCAAACGATGTGAACAGGGTTCCGTGACACCAAACGGGCGCCCGGTTTACCCGGCCACGTGCCTACCGCATCACAGCCCACCCCTACGGTCAGCGCTGCGCACGGCCTCCAGCATACTACAAACACCAGAAACTACTTGCAACTCCTGGACAGAGGACAAGGGTGATTAAGAAGCCGAGAGGGTCCATTGGTTTCGGGCCCAATGCGTGGTAGTAACTGTATCATGGATCACAAACACAGAACTCAGTTCCTGAGGACGGTTGCAATGAGACAACCCACCATGTACTCCTACATGGCCTCTCACCGCTACCTTTACCAAATCGTGTTCACACACTTAGCTCACACACAGTAGGACATGTTCACACACACCTGATTCATCCTCGATGAATCAGACCCGACTCAACTCTAAGCAGTAGCAGGCAAGACAAACAAGCATGTATGAGTAGGCACAACAGGGCTCAAACAACTCCTACTCATGCTAGTGGGTTTCATCTATTTACTGTGGAATGACAGGTCATGCAAAGGATAAAGGGTTCAGCTACCGCAGCAAGTAACAGATGAATCGTTGTTGTCCTAATGCAGTAAAATAGAGCAGGAGCGAGAGAGTGGGATTGTATCGGAATGAACAAGGGGTTTTGCTTGCCTGGCACTTCTAAAGATAACATTGAGTCTTCATCAGTGTCAACGATCACATCGTCGGTACAACATCTACCCAGGGGGAACAACACCGGCAAAACACAGAAGAAACACGATCAATGCAATGCACAATATGATGCATGCTATGACATGGCAATATGAATGTGTTTTGGGTTAATGCAGCTAGCAACAAAGTTAAATGAAGTTGGTTTGAATCCAAGATTAAAATTCAAACTCCATATGTGATTATTCAAATGCCCTTTATATGATTTGTGCTAAACAGCAGCTATAAGTTGTTCTAACATGCATGAAAATGGTACAGATGGATAGATTGGATTTTTCTGATCATTTTTCATATATAATTTATTTCATTTGGAGCTACGGTTGAATTTCTATGAATTTTAGAAGTTTTGGACATTTTTCTGAAAATAATAAATCATTTAAGATTTATTTCAATTCCAGAAACAAATACTGCGTCAGCATGACGTATTAGTGATGTCAGCAGGTCAACGTGGCTGGTCCAGGTCAAACCTGGCCAGTGGGACCCACTGGTCAGTGACTCAGTTAACTAACTGAGATAATTAGTGCTAAATCAGCCCTAACTAAACTGTCAGCAGTGCGGGGCCCGCGTGTCAGTGGATCATCTAATTAACTAGTTAACTAATACTAATTAAACCTAACACTAATTACACAGGGGCCTGGGCCCGCTCGTCAGTGAGAGAGAGAGGTCAAACCTGGCCAGTTAGAGCGGTCTACCCACCGGGGTTTAGCCGCCGGCGAGGACAGATGCGGCGGCGGCTTCGGGTTTGGTCCTCCGTCGACCAAATCGACGGCGGAGATGCGCTACGTGCTGCTGGTGGACTCGCGCGTCGAGTGGTGTAGGCGGTGTGGGCGCGGGTGGCCGGAGATAACGGCGGCGAGCTCTTTTGCGGCCGCCGGAGTTCGGGCAATCTCGGGGTGGCGTTACAGAGCACGGGAGGAGGCGTCGTGGGTGTCTACGGGTTCATGCGATCGTGTTGAGCACGACGGTGGGCTCGGGAACGAGCTGCGGTGGCTGTGGCCACGGCTACGCCATGGCCGGCGGCGAGATGCTTCGGTCATGGTTGGGGATTGGGGCTAGAGCTCGCGAAGGATGACGAGGGAAGGGGGAATCGGGTCAAAGGCTCACCGCGGAGCTGCAGGGATGGTTAGTGGGCTCGGGGGCGCGCCGGAGTGGCCGAATCGACGGAGAAGGCGCCGGAGCCGAAGCTTGAAGACGATGACGATAGCGGCTGCTCGGGGCCCTTCTGGTCGCGTGAGTCGACGAGGAGGACGAGGGCGGAACGGCGGAGCTCGTGGGGCGCGTTGTTGAGGCGTGGGGTGGCCGGTGGCCACGGTGGTGACGAACGGCGGCGACGGGCTCCGTTCGATCGCGGGAGGGAGAGAGAGCAGAGGAGAAGTTGGGGACGAGGGAGAGTGCGAGGGGGTTCCAGGGGGTGGCGTGGAGCTGCGGGAGACGCCCAGGGAGAGGAGGAGGCAACCAGGCAGGGTGGTGGCGTGGCGAGCTCGGCGGCGTCGCGGTGTCCCTCCTCTGCCTACTGGCACGAGGAGGATGGCGACAGGGGGAGGCGCCTAGTGGGCTGGGCTGAGCTGGGCCGGTCCTGTTGGGCCACCAGGTAAGTGGACCAGGTGAGTAATGTTCTTTTTTTAATTTTTCTGTTTTGTTTCCCTTTTTATTTTATTTTGCCACTGTTTTCAAATTCAAAATAATTTCAAATAGTGCCAAAACATTCTGAAATATTTTATGTTACCTCTCTGGACTATTCCAAAAGTACATAAAACATTTCAAAGCATTTGAAAATATATTCATTATATATTATGAATATATCCCCAAATTCAAATAGACTATTGATTTAAATTCAGAGACCAAATAATTCCTTAAAAATATTCCAGAATTTTGGTTTGATATATAACTCTTGCCAAAATTCACAAAACTATTTTTAGGGCATTTTGGATTCACAGAATGCAATTTAAAGGGTGCTTGCCCTTCTTTTAATTAGATTTTGAGGTTTCAACAATCCTCAATTCAAGTTTCAGAAATTTAGACATGATGCATGGATGATAAAGCAAAGACAAGCAAGGCCTAAACTGGGGATGTGACAAATATCTCTCGTTATCAGGAGAGCCCTGGCTGGACTGCAGTCAGGACGGTTGGGATGCGGACGACGAAGAAATTCAAACCCCACCCACCACCCACTTAGTAGCCACTGTCGACGATCTAACCGACATGCTAGACTTCGACTCCGAAGACATCGACGGTATGGACGATGATGCCGGAGACGACCAAGAACCAGCGCCTACTGGACACTAGAAAGCCACCTCATCATATGACATATACATGGTGGATATCCCAAAGGATGGGAATGGCGAAGGAACGGCGGAGGAAGACCCCTCCAAGAAACGGCCCAAGCGCCGGCGTCAGCGGCGCCGCTCTAAATCCCGCCACAGCAAGAATGGAGATTCCGGCACCGGAGACAATAACACCCCTGACAGTGCCAAAGACAACCCCCTCCAGCAAGACTCAGCGCAGGAGGATGAAGAAGCCAGCCCTCGCGAGAGAGCGGCAGACAAAGAGGTAGAGGACGATAATTACATGCCTCCCTCCGGAGACGAGGCAAGCCTCGACGACGAAGAATTCGTCGTGCCCGAGGATCCCGTCTAACAAGAGTGTTTTAAATGCAGGCTTATGGCACGGCAAACAGCCTCAAGAAAAGGCAGCAACAGCTTAGAGCTGATCAAGATCTGCTAGCCGACAGATGGACAGAAGTCCTTGCGGCCGAAGAGTATGAACTCGAACGCCCCTCCAAAAGCTACCCCAAGCGCAAGCTGCTCCCCCGATTAGAGGAGGAGGCATATAAACCTGCACCACCAGCGCACAATACGGCTGACCGACCACCTCGTGGCCGCGACAGAGAGGCCTCTAGGCCCTGCACTAGAACCGTACCTCGGCATCGCTCGAAAAGCACAAAGCCACGGGGGAATGCGCCGGACTTGCGAGACATATTGGAGGATAAGGCAAGACAGTCAAGATCGATCTACGGATCGCGTGGGCGCCCCACGATGCGCGATGACGACCGTCGCGCCGGATACAGCAACTCCGGCCGGGCCGAACACAGTAGACAAAGCTCGCTTGAGCTACGTCGTGATATAGCCCAATATAGAGGCGCCGCACACCCACTATGCTTCACAGAGGAAGTAATGGATCATCAAATCCCCGAAGGGTTTAAACCCGTGAATATTGAATCCTATGATGGCACAACAGACCCCGCGGTTTGGATCGAAGACTATCTCCTTCATATCCACATGGCCCGCAGCGATGATCTTCACGCCATCAAATACCTCCCACTCAAGCTTAAAGGACCAGCTCGGCATTGGCTTAACAGCTTGCCAGCAGAATCAATTGGGTGTTGGGAGGACCTGGAAGCTGCATTCCTTGATAACTTCCAGGGCACGTATGTGCGACCACCAGACGCCGATGACCTAAGCCACATAATTCAGCAGCCAGACGAATCGGCCAGACAATTCTGGACACGGTTCTTAACAAAGAAAAATCAAATCATCGACTGTCCGGATGCAGAGGCCCTCGCAGCCTTTAAACATAACATCCGCGACGAGTGGCTTGCCCGGCACCTAGGACAGGAAAAGCCGAAATCCATGGCAGCTCTCACATCAATCATGACCCGCTTCTGCGCGGGAGAGGACAGCTGGCTAGCCCGCAGTAACAACCTCAGCAAAAATTCTGGCAGTCCGGATACCAAGGACCACAATGGCAGGTCGCGTCGCAACAAGAACAAACGCCGCGTTAACAGCGATAACACTGAGGATACGGCAGTCAATGCCGGATTTAGAGGCTCCAAACCCGGTCAGCAGAAAAAGCCATTCAAAAGAACAACTCCGGGTCCGTCCAATTTGGACCAAATACTCGACCGCTCGTGCCAGATACACGGCACCCCTGAAAAGCCAGCTAATCACACCAACAGGGACTGTTGGATATTCAAGCAGGCAGGCAAGCTAATTGCCGAAAACAATGACAAGGGGCTGCATAGCGGACGAGGAAGAGACCCGACCGCCGAACAATAGAGGACAGAAGGGTTTCCCCCCACAAGTGCGGACGGTAAACATGATATACGCAACCCACATACCCAAGAGGAAGCGGAAGCATGCACTCAGGGACGTATATGCAATGGAGCCAGTCGCCCCGAAGTTCAACCCATGGTCCTCCTGCCCGATCACTTTTGATTGAAGGGACCACCCCACCAGTATCCGCCACGGTGGATTTGCCGCATTGGTTTTAGACCCAATCGTCGATGGATTTCACCTCACCAGAGTCCTGATGGACAGCGGCAGCAGCCTGAACCTGCTTTATCAGGATATAGTGCGCAAGATGGGCATAGACCCCTCAAGGATTAAACCCACAAAGACGACCTTCAAAGGCGTCATACCAGGTGTAGAGGCCAATTGTACAGGCTCAGTCACACTTGAAGTGGTCTTCGGATCCCCGGATAACTTCCGAAGCGAGGAGTTAATCTTCGACATAGTTTCGTTCCACAGCGGCTATCATGCTCTGCTCGGATGGACCGCGTTTGCAAAATTCAACGCGGTGCCGCACTACGCATACCTCAAGCTCAAGATGCCAGGCCCTCGAGGAGTCATCACGGTCAACGGAAACACTGAACGCTCCCTCCGAACGGAGGAACACACAGCGACTCTCGCGGCAGAAGTATAGAGCAGCCTCTTAAGGCAATTCTCGAGTCCGGCCGTTAAGCGATCGGACACGGCTAAACGCGCCCGGAGTAACCTACAACAAGACCACCTGGCACATTCCAAGCACGCGTAGCAATGCGGCCCCAACCCTAGCCCTTGCAAAATTGCAAGACTGGTCCTTCGCGTACATCATTACGCCCTAGAGATACCATGGGCATAGGGGAGGAGCACGACCACGACAGGCCCAGAATGCGGCTTAACCACACCAGGGGCTCCCAAGTGTGTCATTCTTTTTCCTTTTTCTTTTTTCTTACCAACAGGACTCTGTTCACCAGAGGCCCTGTCCGGCAGTAGACCTGCCGAACTCACGATGCAACAGCCAGGGAAGGAGAAAGGCTACGACGAGTATCTAGGTGGTCTCCATTACGAGCATTAAATCTGTTTTATACACCATTCCGTAGCCTACCCCTGGAGGGGGACATGTTTAATAGTCCCATCCCTTGCTTACCGCACTATTTGTATCGTTCTGCATTCATGGCAGTATTTCTTGAACAAACAATGCATCGCTTTTTGCTTATAATTGTATTTCTTTCTTATACATATGTTCATTTATGACATGTTGCATCCGTACACTTTGGTACGACTAAATACACCAGGGGCTTAAGTTCCCCACATTATGGTGTGATAAGTCCGAACACTTTCACAAGTGCGGCACCCCGAACTTATAGCATTATATGCATCGGCTCCGAATCATGTCTTGGGTCAATAGTTGGGTTTGCCCGGCTCCCATGTTTTGGTACCTTACGTTCCGTTGTATCGGCTAAGGTAGCACTGGGAGAACCACTGCGATTGCGCCCCAGTTGAGTTGGGCGAGCGCCTCAGTGGAGAAAGCTAAAACTGACCGTCATGATAAGGCGAGAGCTGGTCGCTGTTCGAGAGGTTTTTTCGAGTCCCTAAAGACTTATGCTGCTTAGAGCGAGGAACTGTCTTTGTCCGGCCCAAGCGTGGATAGCGCCCCGAACTCGGTCTTCCGAAAACTAGGGGCTTCACCGAAATTTAAAATTATAGAATTCTATGGCTAAGTGAGAGTGTTCAAGCATTATAAGTCCGGTTGCCTCGTTCGTTGTGTTGAGCGCCTCCCTAGATGGACCCAAAAATGGGAACAAGAGCGCTCAAGTTTATCCCGAACACCCTAGCACTCGTGGCATGGGGGCTGAAGCCGACGACTTGCCATCTCTCAGATTTGATAAACGGCCGCACAGAAGGTAATATTTTAAATTAACAAGCGTTGCTTAGCGCATATGAACAAAGTTTTCAGCGCACAGGATAACAAAATGTGAGTCTACTCAAATATTACATCTTTGGAGCACTCACCCGCAATCATGTGGGCACCCTTCAGGACACTCTTATAATACATCTCGGGCGTGCGATACTCCTTGCCCGTCGGTGGCGCGTCCGTCACAAGCTTCTCAGCGTCCATCCTGCCCCAGTGCACCTTTGCACGGGCAAGGGCCCGACGGGCACCTTCAATGCAGGCGGAGTGCTTGACGACTTCAACCCAGGGACACGCATCCACCAGCCACCGCACCAGGCCGAAGTAGCTCCCAGGCATGGCCTCCTTGGGCCACAGCCGAACTATGAGGCCCTTCATGGCCTGTTCGGCCACCTTGTGGAGCTCGACCAGCTGCTTCAGCTGGTCGCTAGGGGGCACCGGATGTCCGGCCTCAGCATACTGAGACCAAAAGACCTTCTCCGTCGAGCTCCCCTCCTTGGCCCGGTAGAAAGCGGCAGCATCGGACACGCTGCGGGGCAGATCTGCGAACGCTCCTGGAGAGCTCCGAATTCGGGTAAGTAATAGGTAATTCACATTCACATGCTTGCTTTGCATGAAAAATGCCTTACCCGCCGCTACCTTCTTCAACGCCTCGATTTCCTGGAGAGCCTTGTGGGCTTCGGCCTTAGCGGCTTTGGCACTCTCAAGAGCCGATGCAAGCTCGGACTTTCGAGTCTTTGAGTCGCGCTCCAAACTCTCATGTTTTTCCACGAGAGCCTGGAGCTCTTGCTGCACCTCCGCCACCCGCGCCTCATGCTTCTCTCGCTCGGCTCGCTCCGCGGCCGCATCGAGTTCGGCCGCGGACACCGCCTCCTTTAGGGTCGCCACCTCGTTCGTGGCCCCTGGAGTACCCATGCTATCCTTGTTATTTCTCTTGCAACCAAATCCTTTTCTGTAAGGTACAACTTTAATACGGTGTTACTCAGCTTCCTTGTCCTCGAGCTGCTTCTTGGCATGGCCGAGCTCGCTCTCAGACCACTCGAGGCTCTGCTTCAAAGCATTGACCTCCACAGTCAGTGTGGCAGAGGTCAGCAGCGCAGCCTGCAATCCCATATTGACATATTTTTTTAGAGTCCTGCGTATATCTTTTTGGATCCTCAGTCCGGCTTTTCTTTCCAAACACCGAACCGAGCATCAGGGGCTACTGTATATGCGGTATTATATTACATATCTTAAAATTCTTACCTCAAAGCCGTTAGAAGGCTGCTGCAGGCCTCGGTCAGCCCGCTGTTGGCGAGCTGAACCTTCTGAATCACCGCACTCATGACAGTGCGGTGTTCTTCTTCAATGGAAGCGCCATTGAGCGCTTCCAGCAAGTTATCCCGCGCCTTCGGTTGGACGGAGGCCGCCGGTGTCACAGTCTTGCCCTTCTTACGAAGGGGCCGCTCGCCGGACTCCGGAACCACTGCAGGTTCCGGTGCGGAGTCCGGTGCAAAGTCTGGGAGGTTGCCCTGCGGCACCTCCGGGGTCTCCTCCTCTTGGCGGGTCCCTTCCTGGGATCCCACCTCGACGTCGTCAGCGTCACAGGGGGTGGAGGCAGTCGGAAGAGAATCCATGTCCGACGCGCCCAAGGACCCGCTCGACGAAGCGGGAAGATCGTCCTTGGGCGGACTACAGGGTTGTATGCGGCATTAGCAAGACACCATGTGACAAAAAAGAAAAATTATAAGAGTCCGGATACTTACGATCTCCCTAGGGGCTTGGCCCTTGAGGGCCACTCCTCGTCGTTGTCACCGACGTTGGCGGAACAGTCCGGGGTAAGGGTCCTTCCCTTCTTGGACCCTTCAGCCTCCCTTGTTGGAGAGGCCTTCCTCTTCTTCTCTCCCCCCGCTGGGGGAGAGGCCTCCTTCTTCTCCTCCTCGTCCTCGTGGGAGGAGTCCGCCTCGGAGTCATCGGACGATGAGTCCGATACCACCTGACGCCGGGAACTCCTTCGGGTTACCGTGGCCTTCTTCTTGGCCTTCTTCTCTAGCACTACGTAAAGTGCCGGGACCAGCAGCCCTATCAAACGGGCATCCACTGGGTCCTCTGGAAGGGGAGCCAGACAGTTAGCCTGTCCGGATGTCGCCTGCCAGGCCTGTTAAAGGTATTGGGAGTTTAGATCCCGCATAAAGTTAAAACATGAAAAGCAAGTGTCCCATAAAGGATAACATTGCTTACCTTGCCAGCCGGACGCTGCGAGCTGAATCCGCGATCTTCGGTAGCGGATGCGGGAGCTTCGGCGCCCTTGAACAGCACCCTCCAGGCAGCTTCGTACGTAGTATCGAAGAGCCCGCTCAAGGACCGGTGCTGTGCCAGATCAAACTCCCACAAATTAAAGTCCCGTTGCTGGTAGGGGAGAATCCGGCGGATCAGCATGACCTGGATTACATTGACAAGCTTGAGCTTCTTGTTCACCATGGTTTGGAGATAGGACTGGAGTCCGGTCAGCTCTTCCGAACTACCCCATAGCAGGCCCTCTCTTTCCAGGAGGTGAGCTGCAGGGGGATGCCAGATCTGAATTCGGGGGCCGCTACCCATTTAGGGTCACGCGGCTCGGTGATGTAGAACCATCCCGATTGCCACCCTTTGATGGATTCCACAAAGGCACCCTCGAGCCAAGTAACGTTGGGCATTTTGCCCACCATGGCACCTCCGCACTCCGCTTGGCTGCCCTTTACAACCTTTGGCTTGACATTGATGGTCTTTAGTGGGGCTGGATGCAGAGGAAGGCCTCGCACACAACGATAAACGTCGAGATATTGAGGATAAAATTTGGGGCCAGATCGTGGAAATCCAGGCCGTAGTAGAACATGAGCCCCCGGACAAAGGGGTGGAGTGGGAAGCCCAGTCCGCGGAGGAAATGGGGAAGGAATACCACCCTCTCATGGGCCCGGGCGTGGGGATGAGCTTCCCCTCCTCGAGGAGCCGGTGCGCGATGTCGCTGGACAGATATCCGGCGTCTCGCAGCTTCTTGATGTGCCCCTCCATAATGGAGGAGGCCATCCACTTGCCTCCCGCTCCAGACATGGCTGGAGAAGGTCGAGGTGAGATGTGCGGACTTGGGCGCTGGAGCTCGAGTGCGCGGACATGGATAAGCAAAGGAGGAAGAAGGTGTAGGTAAAAAAGGTGGATCCTTGTCCCCTTATATATGGGCGGACAAAAACTATGTGTCCCCATTGCCCTAGTAAAACTCGCTTATCTCCCAAGCGCTGCAATCAATGGCGTGGTTGGGTTACCCACGTCCGTATTGATGGGAATCCCAGAATAAGGGGAACACGATCTCTGCTTCGACAAGACGTGCCAAGGAAACCGCTTCGCTAAACGCGCTGAGGTGGTATAATAAAAACGATTCGAGTAAAGGCTTGGCCGTGGGTGACGGCACGCCACGAAATACGTCAGCAGACTGAACTTGTGTAAATATTATTCTCTCTACAGTGGTATGTGGAATTTATTTTGCAGAGCCGGACACTATCCTGGTGTTCACAATCTTCTATGAATTATTCGGAGGAGGAACCTGCCTTGCAATGCTGAAGACAATATGCGCGCCGGACTCGTCGTCATTGAAGCCTAGTTCAGGGGCTACTGAGGGAGTCCTGGACTAGGGGGTGTCCGGATAGCCGAACTATCATCACTGGCCGGACTCCAAGACTATGAAGATACAAGATTGAAGACTTCGTCCCGTGTCCGGATGGGACTTTCCTTGGCGTGGAAGGCAAGCTTGGCGAATACGGATATGTAGATCTCCTACCATTGTAACCGACTCTGTGTAACCCTAGCCCTCTCCGGTGTGTATATAAACTGGAGGATTTTAGTCCGTAGGACACAACAACAACAATCATATCATAGGCTAGCTTCTAGGGTTTAGCCTCCTTGATCTCGTGGTAGATCCACTCTTGTACTACCCATATCATCAATATCGATCAAGCAGGAGTAGGGTTTTACCTCCATCGAGAGGGCCCGAACCTGGGTAAAAACATCGTGTCCCTTGTCTCCTGTTACCATCGGCCTAGACGCACAGTTCGGGACCCCCTACCCGAGATCCACCGGTTTTGACACCGACACCCCCTGACTGCTGGAACCCACCAGCTACATCTTCGCACGCCAGGAAGTGCGTCCGAAAAAAAACAATTCACCCCCTGACTGCTGGGACCCACCAGCTACATCTTCGCACGCAAGGAAGTGCCTGACAGTCGGGACCCACCTGGTCGAAGCGTACGTAGTGTTGTCATTCTGGTGGCGAACCTGTACGTACATACTGGTCGATGTAGAGGCGTGCACGTGTCGTAGTAGAGGCGCGCACATAGCATGTACACGTACGTACAGAGGCCAGGGTGCAAGAAAGTAAATACAGCCATGTACGTACATACGGGTCAGTTCTCGAACGCCTACTCGTGCATATGTACGGCCAGGGCTCATGTACATGGCTGGGTTGGAACGGAGAAACAACATCGTCATCGTGTTCATGGGGAGCCAACCGGCTAGGTCGGAACGGAATGCGTCGTCGTGTTCATCGGGAGGTCTTGGACGGAACAGGCGATGGAAACGAGGCCCGGCGTACCGTAGGACGGAGGAAACGGCCTTGTGTTCGACCGGCCACGTTCGAAATGGGATCGTGTTCATCGGGAGGGGTCTGGCGTACCGCAAAAAGGAGGAAACGAACTTGTGTTGGACCTCCTACGGTTGAAACGGGGTCCTGTTGATCGGGAGGGGTGTGGCGTACCGCAAAACGGACGAAACGGACTGGAGCGCTACGGTCGAAACAGGGGTCCTGTTCATCAGGAGGGGTGTGGCGTACCGCAAAACGGAACTCCACGGGATACTGTTCATCTCCACCGTCGACCTCCTCTAGCCTCCACGAGCTACTGTTCATCCACCGCCGACCTCCTCCAGCCTCCACCTTCTCCTGTTCATCCACGGGCTCCTGTTCATCCAGCCTCCACCGTGCGCTACTCCACCTACTACTGTTCAACCACCCATCTCCACGGGCTCCTGTTCAACCACCCCTCCACGGGCTACTGTTCATCCACCCCTCTAGCGTCTACTGTTCATCCAGTCCTCCACGGGGTCATCCTGTTCATCCAACCCTCCACGGGGTCCTGTTCATCCAGCCCCAACCGGCTCGATCGTTCGGGGTCTTGTTCATCCAGAGGCAACACCACGGGGTCCTGTTCATCCACCCCCATCGCTCACTGTTCATCCAACCCCTCCCCCTCGCAACACTCACTGTTTATCCAGAGGCAACATCGATCGGCTTCAGTTAGCAGCAGTAGTGAAGGAATCGCTTGATCGGGTTCAGGAACGCGTAGCCTGCAGTGCAATCGCTCAGGTTCAGTTAGGCGACGCCTCGCTCGGGTTCAGTTAGAGCCCAACGCCTCGCACACACGCACGTACGTGTATGAGAGAAACGCGCATCACTCGACCCCCGACCACCCACCGTAACCGTGAACTCCCCGAACTTTTCCTCGCCCTCGCTTCTACCACGGTTTTTTCCGTCATGGACGGCCCAAAGAATGTCATGCAGCTGCGTCTCCGGCCCGCCCAGGACAAAAAGCCCATTTTCTGTCATGATTTTTTGTCATAGAAGTAGGAGCCCACCACATCTATGATGATACCGGGTTTTGTCACAATTATCATCATAGAAGTGTCATAAGTATGACAGGAAAAAAATTCGTTCGGCCCAAAATGTCACGGATGTGTCTTTTTATGTAGTGGTAATCACTGAGGCCCATACCCTTTCGCCCCTAGACTATATATTTCGTGCACATCTCAGTTTTTAGGGTTAGCAAAGCATATGCGAGACATTGATGGAACTTTGCTCCTTCTACCACTCCTCTTGGAGATCTAAACCTCTTAGGAGAGGATCCCAAGTGGATATCAAGATCTCCTTTTGGAGAAGACTATCATCAAAACCTCACCTCCTTAGGAGTGAGAAGAACCTTACTTTTGTGCTTATTTCCTTGGATTGATCTTGTATTCTTCTGGATGTGTGATTTGGGTTTTGTTTGAGTGATTTACCTCTTTGTGTTCTTATGTTCATCCTCTTTTCCCCCTCCAAGTGTCAAAAGATCTCCACTTAGGGTTCCATCCTACAACAAACTGGCTACGAGGTTATTCTTGGGGGAGGATTGGTCACGACGCTGGAGCTTAGTAGTTTGGGAAAGCAATGGCGAGAGAGGAAGGGGGAAGCATGCAGAGAAAACGGTGGCTATTTTCCTTTTATAAGCTGTCATAATACCAAGAGTCCCTTTACTGCGCCGCAAACTCGCTGCTTCCCGATATAATTCAACATTGAAGCGGGACGTGCCAATGAAGGAACCGCCTCGAACCGTGAATCGAGTTTTCACAACGATTCAGTGTTTGTGGCCGGCTGTGACCTTTCACCAAAAGTTGTTAGGTGAGGGCACTATTCATGCGTGATCGGTTGGCCTTCGAGGCTAAGAAATATTTACAATCCATAATTAGGACATAATTCGGATTACACATAGTCGAACATTGAAGCGGTGAAGAACTCATCTCGCAAGCCGGAGACTTCGGGTGTCTGGGCCTACCGGAAATCATAGACCCCGACATCGAAGATTAGTTCGGGGGCTACTGAGGTAGTCCTGGGCTAAGGGGTCCTTGGGCTGCTGGCCTATCCCTTATGGGCCGGACATGTGGGCTATTCTGCAACTACTAGAAGGTCGAGCTATAAGGCGACTCCATGCCCGGACAGTAAATCTTCGGGGCCTTGGTGTGTCCTCCAAGTCAAGATTAAAGGATTGACCTGTTTATTCCTTTGTTGTAACTTACCACATGTAAACCCTAGTACCCCTGGTGTCTGTATAAACCAAGGGGTTTAGTCCGCAGAGGCTAGAAGAAGAACCATCATCCTACTCACCTAGGGTTAGTTCATCTGATCTCGTGGTAGATCGACTCTGTAATCATCCTATACACTTCAATATAATCAAGCAGGACGTAGTGTTTTACCTTTTTGAGAGGGCATGAACCTGGGTAAACATCATCTCCTTTGTCCTTGTTCCCCATTGATCCTAGATCCACAGCTCAGGACTCCTACCCAAGATCCGCCGGTTTTGACACCGACAGTGGGCTCTCTTGAGATGGCCTGCTGGTGAACCGCCGTGGGGGTCCTCGGCCTGGCCCACCTGGGTGGGAGTCATGATGGTGAGTGTGGCCCCTAATCTAGGACACCATCACCAGTCATGTTGGATGGTCTTGTGAAAACACATGATTTCTCTTTGGTCAGAGATGGAGACCCCCATCGCCAACCTAATTGAGCATACGGTTCCCGAAACTATGGGGGATTGGGGTAACAACCATGTAAACAGAGGTCGGGTGTACTAGTGGGTAGTGAATGTGGTCGGTATTAATTGGAGGTCACACATAGATTTTACCCAGTTTCAGGCCTCCAAGAAGGAGTAATTCCCTACGTCATGATTTGTGTTTCATTCATGGTGGGTATACCTCATGCGAGGGATTATAATGGTGAGATGTTTTGCCTACCAAGATTCTAGGTCTATGTAAGTAGATGGGAATGAGGGCCCTATACCCTCCTTATATGGGCAAAAGGGGCTAGGGTTTTACACGAGATACATCCAATTTGGTTGTCATTGCGTAGACTAGGTGCCGAGATGGTCTCTAGATGTCTATCCAATCCTCTGGGCTCCTTCCTGTTGCTAGCTACTTGGTGGGCCTTCCAGGCCCCATGGCAGGCTTCTTGACAGGCTCCCCCCAAAGGAAGCCACCCCTTGTGTATTACACTGTTAGTAGCCCTCGAGTGTGCCTGAAGTTGGAGTGGTTGGTGATACGTCCATTTTGCATCATGCTTTTATATCAATATTTATTGCATTATGGATTGTTATCACACGTTATGTCACAATACTTATGGCTATTCTCTCTTATTTTGCAAGGTTTACATGAAGAGGGAGAATGCCGGCAGCTGGAATTTTGGGCTAGAAAAGGAGCAAATATTAGAGACCTATTCTACACAACTCCAAAAGTCCTAAAACTCCACGAAAGTCATTTTTGGAATTAATAAAAAATATTGAGCGGAAGAAATACCAGAGGGGGCCCACACCCCGGCCACGAGGGTGGGAGGCATGCCCTACCCCCTGGGCGCGCCCCCTATCTCGTGGGCCACCTGGCAGCCCTCCGGTGCCCATCTTCTGCTATATGAAGTCTTTTACCCTGAAAAAAATCGCAAGCTAGCTTTCCGGACGAAACTCCGCCGCCACGAGGCGGAACCTTGGCGGAACGAATCTAGGGCTCCGGCGGAGCTGTTCTGCCGGGGAAACATCCCTCCGGGAGGGGGAAATCATCACCATCGTCATCACCATCGATCCTCTCATTGGGAGGGGGTCAATCTCCATCAACATCTTCACCAGCACCATCTCCTCTCAAAGCCTAGTTCATCTCTTGTATCCAATCTTTGTCCCAAAACCTCACATTGGTACCTGTGGGTCACTAGTAGTGTTGATTACTCCTTGTAGTTGATGCTAGTTGGTTTATTCGGTGGAAGATCATATGTTCAAATCCTATATGCATATTAATACCACTCTGATTATGAACATGAATACGATTTGTGAGTATTCACATTTGTTCCTGAGGACATGGGAGAGGTCTTGCTATAAGTAGTCATGTGAATTTGGTATTCGTTCGATATTTTGATGAGATGTATGTTGTCTCTCCTCTAGTGGTGTTATGTGAACGTCGACTACAAGACACTTGACCATTGTTTGGGCCTAGAGGAAGGCATTGGGAAGTAATAAGTAGATGATGGGTTGCTAGAGTGACAGAAGCTTAAACCCTAGTTTATGCTTTGCTTCGTAAGGGGCTGATTTGGATCCATATGTTTCATGCTATGGTTAGGTTTACCTTAATACTTCTTTTATAGTTGTGGATGCTTGCAATAGGGGTTAATCATAAGTGGGATGCTTGTCCAAGAAAGGGCAGTACCCAAGCACCGGTCCACCCACATATCAAATTATCAAAGTAAAGAACGTGAATCATATGAGCGTGATGAAAATTAGCTTGACGATAATTCCCATGTGTCCTCGGGAGAGCTTTTTCTCTATATAAGAACTTGTCCAGGCTTTTCCTTTGCTACAAAAAGGATTGGGCCACCTTGCTGCACCTTATTTACTTTGTTACTTGTTACCCGTTACAAATTACCTTATCACAAAACTATCTGTTACCGATAATTCCAGTGCTTGCAGAGAATACCTTACTGAAAACCGCTTGTCATTTCCTTCTGCTCCTCGTTGGGTTTGGAACTCTTACTTATCGAAAGGACTATGATAGATCCCCTATACTTGTGGGTCATCAAGACTCTTTTCTGGTGATGTTGCCGGGGAGTGAAGCGCCTTGGTAAGTGGAACTTGGTAAGGAAAAATTTATATAGTGTGCTGAAATTTACTGTCACTTGTTACTATGGAACATAATCCTTTGATGGGCTTGTTCGGGGTATCTTCGCCCCCACCAGTAGAGCAAATGGTTGCTCCTCAAACTACCGAACCTACTAAAAATGTTTACTTTGAAATTCCTTCGGGTATGATGGAGAAACTGCTAGCAAATCCCTTTACAGGAGATGGAACATTGCATCCCGATTTGCACTTAATCTATGTGGATGAAGTTTGTGGATTATTTAAGCTTGCAGGTATTCCCGACGATGTTATCAAGAAGAAGGTCTTCCCTTTATCTTTGAAGGGAGAGGCATTGACGTGGTTTAGGATATGTGATGATATGGGATCATGGAACTACAACCGATTGAAATTGGAATTTCATCAGAAGTTTTATCCTATGCATCTTGTTCATCATGATCGTAATTATATATATAATTTCTTGCCTCGTGAAGGAGAAAGCATCGCTCAAGCTTGGGGGAGGCTTAATTCAATGTTATATTCATGCCCCAATCATGAGCTCTCAAGAGAAATGATTATTCAAAAAAATTATGCTCGACTTTCTCTCAATAATCGCTCCATGCTTGATACTTCTTGTACTGGTTCCTTTATGATGAAGACTATTGAATTCAGATGGGATTTATTGGAAAGAATTAAATGCAGCTCTGAAGATTGGGATCTCGACGAAGGTAAGGAGTCACCTAAGTTTGATTGTGTTAAATCTTTTATGGATACCAATGCTTTTCGTGAATTTAGCACTAAATATGGACTTGACTCTGAGATGGTAGCTTCTTTCTGTGAATCATTTGCTACTCATGTTGACCTCCCTAAGGAGAATTGGTTTAAATATAATCCTCCCACTGAAGTAAAGGTAGTTGCACCTATTAAATATAATCCTGTTGTTCCTACTACTTATATTGAGAAACCACCTTTCCCTATTAGGAGAAAGGATCAGGCTAAAGCTTCAACTGTGGTTCGTAAGAGTAATACTAAAACACCTACACCACCTGAGCAAATTAAAGTTGAACCTAGTATTGCTATGGTTAAAGATCTCTTGGCTGATAATATTGATGGGCATGTTATTTATTTCTGTGATGAAGCTGCTAGAATTGCTAGACCCGATGCTAAGAAACATAGACCTGTTGTAGGCATGCCTGTTATTTCTGTTAAAATAGGAGATCATTGTTATCATGGCTTATGTGATATGGGTGCTAGTGCCAGTGCAATACCTCATTCCTTATACAAAGAAATTATGCATGATATTGCACTTGCTGAGATAGAAGAAATTGATGTTACAATTAAGCTTGCCAATAGAGATACTATTTCACCAATTGGGATTGTTAGAGATGTTGAAGTCTTGCGTGGGAAAGTTAAATATCCTGCTGATTTTCTTGTTCTTGGTTCCCCACAAGATGACTTTTGTCCCATTATATTTGGTAGACCCTTCTTGAATACTGTTAGTGCTAAGATAGACTGTGAAAAGGATGTTGTTACTATTGGTTTGGGGGATATGTCTCATGAGTTTTATTTTGCTAAGTTTCATAGACAACCCCATGATAAAGAATTGCCTAGTAAGGATGAAATTATCGGCCTTGCTTCTATTGCGGTGCCTCCTAATGATCCTTTAGAACAATATTTGCTAGATCACGAAAATGATATGTTTATGAATGAAAGAAGGGAGATAGATGAAGTATTCTTTAAACAGGGACCTATTTTGAAAGACAACTTGCATGTTGAAATTCTAGGGGATCCTCCACCACCCAAGGGTGATCCCGTGTTTGAGATTAAACCATTACCTGATATTCATAAATATGCTTATCTTGATGAAAAGAAGATATATCCTGTTATTATTAGTGCTAAACTTTCAGAGTAGGAAGAGGAGAGATTATTGAAAACTCTAAAGAAGCACCGTGCTGCTATTGGATATACTCTTGATGATCTTAAGGGCATTAGTCCCACTCTATGCCAACACAAAATAAAATTGGAGAAAGACGCCAAACCAGTAATTGATCACCAACGATGGTTAAATCCTAAGATGAAAGAAGTGGTAAGAAAGGAAATACTGAAGCTCATGGAGGCAGGTATAATTTATCCCGTTGCTAACAGTCAGTGGGCAAGTCCTGTCCACTGTGTCCCTAAGAAGGGAGGTATTACTGTCATTTCTAATGATAAAGATGAATTGATCCCGCAAAGAATTATTACAGGTTATAGGATGGTAATTGATTTCCGTAAGTTAAATAAAGCTACTAAAAATGATCATTACCCTCTACCTTTTATTGATCAAATGCTAGAAAGATTATCTAAAGACACACACTTTTGCTTTCTAGATGGTTACTCTGGTTTCTCTCAAATACCTGTGTCAGCAGATAATCAAGAAAAGACCACTTTTACTTGCCCTTTCGGTACTTTTGCTTATAGACTTATGCCTTTTGGTTTATGTAATGCACCTGCTACATTTCAAATATGCATGATGGCCATATTCTCTGACTTTTGTGAAAAGATTTGTGAGATCTTCATGGATGATTTCTCTGTTTATGGATCTTATTTTGATGATTGCTTGAGCAACCTTGAACGAGTTTTGTAGAGATGCAAAGATACTAGTCTTGTCTTGAATTGGGAAAAGTGCCACATTATGGTTAATGAAGGCATTGTCTTGGGGCATAAAATTTCTGAAAGAGGTATTGAAGTTGATAAAGCTAAAGTTGATGCTATTGAAAAGATGCCATGTCCAAAGGACATTAAAGGTACAAGAAGTTTCCTTGGTCATGTCGATTTTTATAGGAGGTTCATTAAGGACTTCTCTACAATTTCTAGATCTCTGACTAATCTCTTACAAAAAGATATTCCTTTTGTCTTTGATGATGATTGTGTAGAAGCATTTGAAACACTTAAGAAAGCTTTGATTTCTGCACCTATTGTTCAGCCACCTAATTGGAATTTACCCTTTGAAATTATGTGTGATGCTACTGATTATGATGTAGTTGCTGTTCTAGGACAAAGAGTTGATAAGAAACTAAATGTTATTCAGCATGCTAGTAAAACTCTAGACAGTGCTCAGAGAAATTATGCTACTACTGAAAAAGAATTTTTAGCAGTTGTATTTGCTTGTGATAAGTTCAAACCTTATATTGTTGGTTCAAAAGTAAATATTCACACTGATCATGCTGCTATTAAATATCTTATGGAAAAGAAAGATGCTAAGCCTAGACTTATTAGACGGGTTCTCTTGCTACAAGAATTTGATTTGCATATTGTTGATAGAAAGGGAGCTGAGAACCCCGTTGCAGACAACTTGTCTAGGTTAGAGAATGTTCTTGATGACCCACTACCTATTGATGATAGCTTTCCTAATGAACAATTAGCTATCATAAATGCTTCTCGTACTGCTCCGTGGTATGCTGATTATGCTAATTACATCGTTGCTAAATTTATACCACCTAGTTTCACATACTAGCAGAAGAGAAAAAGTTTTTCTATGATTTAAGACATTACTTCTGGGATGACCCACAGCTTTATAAAGAAGGAGTAGATGGTGTTATTAGACGTTGTGTACCTGAGTATGAACAGGAACAGATCCTACGCAAGTGTCACTACGAGGCATATGGAGGACACCAAGCTGGAGACAGAACTGTGCATAAGGTATTGCAATCCGGTTTTTATTGGCCTACTCTCTTCAAAGATGCCCCTAAGTTTGTCTTGTCTTGTGATGAATGTCAAAGAATTGGTAATATTAGTAGACGTCAAGAAATGCCTATGAATTATTCTCTTGTTATTGAACCATTTGATGTTTGGGGCTTTGATTATATGGGACCGTTTCCTTCCTATAATGGGTATACACATATTTTAGTTACTGTTGATTACGTTACTAAGTGGGTAGAAGCTATTCCAACTAGTAGTGCTGATCATAACACCTCTATTAAGATGCTTAAATAAGTTATTTTTCTGAGGTTTGGTGTCCCTAGATACTTAATGACTGATGGTGGTTCACATTTTATTCATGGTGCTTTTCGTAAAATGCTTGCTAAGTATGATGTTAATCATAGAATTGCATCTCCATATCATCCGCACTCTAGTGATCAAGTAGAATTGAGTAACAAAGAGCTCAAATGAATTTTGCAGAAGACTGTTAACAGATCTAGGAAGAATTGGTCCAAGAAACTTGATGATGCATTACGGGCTTATAGAGCTGCATATAAGAATCCTATGGGTATGTCTCCGTATAAAATGGTATATGGAAAAGCATGTCACTTACCTCTTGACTAGAACATAAGGCATATTGGGTAATTAAAGAGCTCAATTATGATTTGAAACTTGCCGGTGATAAGAGGTTATTTGACATTAGCTCACTTGATGAATGGAGAACTCAAGTCTATGAGAATGCCAAGCAGTTTAAAGAAAAAGTTAAAAGATGGCATGACAAAAGGATACAAAAGCATGAGTTTAACGTAGGTGATTATGTGTTGCTATTCAACTCTCGTTAAAGATTTTTTGCAGGAAAACTTCTCTCTAAATGGGAAGGCCCTTATGTCATCGAGGAGGTCTGTCATTCCGGTGCCATAAAAATCAACAACTTCGAAGGCACGAATCCAAAGGTGGTGAACGGTCAAAGAATCAAACATTATATCTCAGGTAATCCCATAAATGTTGAAACTAATGTTATTGAAACCGTAACCCCGGAGGAATACATAAGGGACACTTTTCCAGAATGTTTCAGACTCGGAAAGGGAATAGGTATGTGGTACAGTAAGTAAACCGACTCCAAAACAGTTCTAATAGCCTGTTTTTCTCTGTTTTGGAATATTTAAGAAAATAGGAAAATAAAAAGTAGTCCAGGAAGGACACAAGGCGTCCACGAGGGTGGAGGGCGTGCCCTACCCCCCCTGGGCGCGCCCCATACCTCGTGGGCACCTCGTGTGCTCTCCGGACTCCGTTTTCTTGCACGATACTTCTTTTGGTCGGTAAAATTTCATTATATAATCTCCCGAAGGTTTTGACCACCGTATCACGCAAATATCCTCTGTATTTGTTTCGAGCTATTTTTCTGACAGATCTAGAGCACCATGACGTCTTGAAGCGCCCCCAAGGACAAGTTTTTTGAGAAGGTCATCAACCCCTACCTCGCGGAGGTGTTGCATCACCCTCAAACCATTGATATGCGTGAGGGGGTGCTGCACATCCGCGATGTTGAGGGACCAAGGAGGACCGGAAGCATGGAGACAAGACTTGAGGCAATAGAGCAACAAGTTTTCAAGTGCCAAGGGATGGTGGAACACGGACTCAACACCAACCAGATGATGATCGCGGAATTCACCAACAACTACAAGCTGGATGCCAAGAACATCGGGGAGACCATCTTTAAGCTTCATGAGAAAATCGAGCACCTCCAAGCCCAAATCTATGACCTGCAAAACCAAAACTATGAGTATGAATATAGATTCAAGAGGATGAGTTTGGCTGCAGATTTGAGGATTCTGGAGACTCGATCATCCTTCTATGATGGTGAGCCTATGCCTTGGAAGACGGACAACAAGCCTACATCATCAACAACTCCATCGTCACCACCTCCGAAGAGGGAGACATAAACACATGGGTATGGGTACTCCCCTTGACAACTGCCAAGCTTGGGGGAGTTGCCCCGGTATTGTATCACCTTCACACTCCTATCTTTACCATTTTACTTAGTTCGATCGAATTAGTAATATCTTTATCTAGTAGAATAAAGTTTTGGTATGATCTAGTTTTGAGTTTTGCCTTTTGATCCCTCTATGTAATCGAGTCCGTGAGCTCTACATAATAAAGATTAGTGTTGAGTCAAGGGCTTTGCTTTCTCATTATGATCTTGAGGGAATAAAAGAATAAAAAGAAATAAAAGAGATCATATTGACCTTATGAAGAGTAATGACTTCACATATAAAGAGTATGATGATTAAAACTTGTTGAGAGTTGGCAAACATAGTTTTGGTCATCGTTGCAATTAATAGGAAGTAATAAAGAAAGAGAGATTCTCACATATAAATATACTATCTTGACATCTTTTATGATTGTGAGCACTCATTAAAATATGACATGCTAAAGAGTTGATATTGGACAAGGAAGACAACGTAATGGGTTATGTTTTCTTTTATCCGAAATAAAGTATATTGTCATGGATCATCCAACATGTTGAGCTTGCCTTTCCCTCTCATGCTAGGCAAATTCCTTGCACCAAGTAGATATACTACTTGTGCTTCCCAATATCCTTAAACCTAGTTTTGCCATGAGAGTCCACCATATCTACCTATGGATTGAGTAAGATCCTTCAAGTAAGTTCTCATGTTGCATGCAATAAAAATTGCTCTCTAAATATGTATGCCTTATTAGTGTGGAGAAAATAAGCTTTATACGATCTTGTGATATGGAAGTAGTAAAAGCGACGGACAACATAATAAAGGTCCGTATCACAAGTGGCAATATAAAGTGACGTTCTTTTGCATTAGGATTCCGTGCATCCACCATAAAAGCACATGACAACCTCTGCTTCCCTATGCGAAGGGCCTATCTTTTACTTTTATCTTACCTTATGCAAGAGTCATGGTGATCTTCACCTTTACTTTTTACATTTTATCCTTTGGCAAGCACCTCGTGTTGGAAAGATCCTAATATATATATGTATATATATATATATATATATATATATATATATATATATATATATATATATATATATATATATCCAATTGGATGTAACTTAGCATGAACTATTATTGTCGACATTACCCTTGAGGTAAAAGGCTGGGAGGCAACACTATAAGCCCCTATCTTTCTCTGTGTCCGATTAAAACTCCATAACCATAAGTATTGCATGAGTGTTAACAATTGTGAAAGACTAAATGATAGTTGAGTATGTGGACTTGCTGAAAAGCTCTTATATTGACTCTTTCCTATGTTATAATAAATTGCAATTGCTTCAATGACCGAGATCATAGTTTGTTGGTTCTCAATGAAGTTTCTGATTCATACTTGACATTGTGGATAGATTGTTACTTGAGCATAAGAAATCATATGACAATATATATATATATATATATATATATATATATATATATATATATATATATATATATATATATGTTGTTGATATAAGAATGATCATGACGCCCTCATGTCCGTATTTTATTTTATCGACACCTCTATCTCTAAACATGTGGACATATTTTTCGATATCGGCTTCCGCTTGAGGACAAGCGAGGTCTAAGCTTGGGGGGAGTTGATACGTCCATTTTGCATCATGCTTTTATGTCAATATTTATTGCATTATGGACTGTTATCACACGTTATGTCACAATACTTATGCCTATTCTCTCTTACTTTACAAGGTTTACATGAAGAGGGAGAATGCCAGCAGCTGGAATTCTGGGCTGGAAAAGGAGCAAATATTAGAGACCTATTCCACACAACTCAAAAACTCCTAAAACTCCATGAAAGCCATTTTTGGAATTAAAAAAAGTACTGAGCGGAAGAAATACCAGAGGGGGCCCACACCCTGACCACGAGGGTCGGGGGCGTGCCCCCTGCCTCGTGGGCCACCTAGCAGCCCTCCGGTGCCCATCTTCTGCTATATGAAGTCTTTTACCCTGAAAAAAATCACAAGCAAGCTTTCGAGACGAAACTCCACCGCCACGAGGCGGAACCTTGGCGGAACCAATCTAGGGCTCCGGCGGAGCTGTTCTGCCGGGGAAACATCCCTTCGGGAGGGGGAAATCATCACCATCGTCATCACCATCGATCCTCTCATCGGGAGGGGGTCAATATCCATCAACATCTTCACCAGCACCATCTCCTCTCAAACCCTAGTTCATCTCTTGTATCCAATCTTTGTCCCGAAACCTCAGATTGGTACCTATGGGTCACTAGTAGTGTTGATTACTCCTTGTAGTTGATGCTAGTTGGTTTATTCGGTGGAAGATCATATGTTCAGATCCTATATGCATATTAATACCACTCTGATTATGAACATGAATATGATTTGTGAGTAGTTACGTTTGTTCCAGAAGACATGGGAGAAGTCTTGCTATAAGTAGTCATGTGAATTTGGTATTCGTTCGATATTTTGATGTGATGTATGTTGTCTCTCATCTAGTGGTGTTATGTGAACGTCAACTACAGGACACTTCAGCATTGTTTGGGCCTAGAGGAAGGCATTGGGAAGTAATAAGTAGATGATGGGTTGCTAGAGTGACAGAAGCTTAAACCCTAGTTTATGCGCTGCTTCGTAAGGGGCTGATTTGGATCCATATGTTTCATGCTATGGTTAGGTTTACCTTAATACCTATTTTGTAGTTGTGGATGCTTGCAATAGGGGTTAATCATAAGTGGGATGCTTGTCCAAGAAAGGGCAGTACCCAAGCACCGGTCCACCCACATATAAAATTATCAATGTAACGAACGTGAATCATATGAGCGTGATGAAAACTAGCTTGACGATAATTCCCATGTGTCCTCGGGAGCGCTTTTTCTCTATATAAGAACTTGTCCAGGCTTTTCCTTTGCTACAAAAAGGATTGGGCCACCTTACTGCACCTTATTTACTTTTGTTACTTGTTACTCGTTACAAATTACCTTATCACAAAACTATCTGTTACCGATAATTTCAGTGCTTGCAGAGAATACCTTACTGAAAACCGCTTGTTATTTCCTTCTATTCCTCGTTGGGTTCGACACTCTTACTTATCGAAAGGACTATGATAGATCCCCTATACATTTAGGGTCATCAGTTGGTGTTCGAGAACCCAGGCGGGCTCCTTGTCTTTGTGCTGGTTACCATGACTCATATGCTTGGGAGCTCGACCTTGAAGATTCATGCAAGCCTACTTACCGTGGGGGCTCTGGCACACCATCTTGGCAGATGTAGAACAAACGGCAAGGGCTCGAGGAGTCCGCAACACTTTGTCAGGTCTTGTTCGTGGCCATGAGCCTAATCTCATTTTGCGGGCCTCATCTGCCCTCTTCAGAGGACGTGCCTCATGGACTAGGTTTCAATGCCAAGCCTCCCTTGGACGGAAACGTCACAAATCATTCCATATTGTTCTAGCAGATCGGGCTAGTGGGTCGTTGAGGTGCCCGTTGGTTTCACATCGACATGATGATGATGCCTGTATTCTTGCTCCCATACCTCGTAAAATGGGAAACCACAAATAACATGGGGCACGCGTCACGTTGCGAGACCCACTAATTTGTTTTCACTGTGATTGCTATAAAGAGGAGAAAGAAGGTTACTTTTTTCCTTCCACTTCCTTCATTTCGAATCTCATGCTTTCTACCCCTTCGCTCCCTCCACCATTGCTATGCGCATGTTGCTCGTGCCCCTTCCAATCTTCCCACGTTCATTGAGATGGCCCAAACCAAGGCCGACTAGGGGCGGACGCAGGCCCAGAGTGTGGCTCAGGCGACGACTGCCATGGAGTAGAAACAGAATAGGGCGGCCGCCAACGGTGAGAGTAATGAGACCACGGGAAATTGTTTTTGTCGGTTGTTTCCTCCAAGGAGCTCTAGCTACTTGTGGCAGGGAAGTAGATGCTAACGAACATGGCGCACAGATTTCCCAGGGGCGAAGCCGGCCGCCGGCGGCCGTCGCCGAGCGCGTGCTCCATTAGGAGTTATTTCGCCAGGGGCTCGAATTTCCGCTGCACATGTTCGTGCATGGGCTCCTCTTTTTCTTCGGCTGCCAGCACCACCATCTGATGCCGAATGGAGTTTTCCATGCCATGAACTTCATTATGTTCTACGAGTGTTTTCACATGAGAGCTCCACAATTCAATTTCACATGAGAGCAACCTGCAACTCTGGCCTACGACAAAATTCTTTCTGATCGCCTTCTTGAAATCTATGCGGGAATGGTACTAGGCATGGTTCTATGCTTTCGGCCTTGGGACAACCTATCTGCCTTCGTCAACAAGCCTCCAAAGAAGCTAGTGTCGGTGTTCTGGATACGGGGGTACCCGGACTTGACTGCCTGCGGGCCGCGGCGTGACTCCATCAACGGCCTGGTATGACCCAGTATCGACATCAACAACTCAAGACCCTCGCAAGGCGGACGACACCAAGACCTCCAAGGGGATCAGCCTCCTCAGGCTGGCTCCCGAGGAGCGGAGATTTCTATGCAAGGCTCACCTCGTGAGGTTCGGATGACATGAGCCATGATGATCAAGGCTAGGCGGGCACCAGCAGGCGCAATGTACCAGTTTACTCTTTGGTGCAAAGGAGGCAAGCAGCAGGCGCGGACTCCCGAGGAAGCAGCCAAAGGTTTCCATTCCCGTGCAACAAGACCAAGGCCGCCAGGACGACAGGACGGAGGTCATCACCGAGCCCATCACAGGGTCACAACCAGAGGCTTTTGTAGGCGAAGACCACTTTAGTCAGGATAAGATGTACTTGTTGTCTCCCTTCAAATTTGGCTGTTGTGGGATCCCTTCCCGCCTCCATTCAGGAATAGGACCAAAGCCACTATAAATAGGACCTAGCCACCACCAAGGGAGGGGATCGGGTCGGATCGGACCCATTCCACCCTCACCAGCTCACCAGTTCACTTGAGCCCAACAACTCGCCTCCTGAGGCTGTTCTCCACTGTACTAATTCTTCCTCAGCCCCTCGAGGAAAATCCACCACAAAGCAGGAATAGGGTTTTAAACCGCAAGGTGGCCCGAACCTGGGTAAATTGTTGTGTCCTGTTTCCTTCAAGCTCGACGCGTTAGGGTGTGAGATTAGCAGGTCGGCAGACTGGGGAGAGTGAGATCTTCGCACGCACCCCAGAGTTCAAACCTCTCAAGGGTTTGCGAAACCCGTAATCCGACTTTTGCGCGCCAGGTAGGGGTGTGTCGGAGCTTCTCTTCCATCGATCGACTCGCCACCGCTCCACCGCTTCCATGGCTGACGCACGCCGAGCTTGTGCTGAGCATCGGACCACCCTTGCCACCCGCGTCGCTCAGACGGCGACGGCTGCCCTCACCGGCCCCCGTCGTCGGTGGCGAACGCCGCCATGGGCCTCGCAGGCCATGAGCAACATGCCTCTTCACTACATCCGTTCGTGCGCTGCACCGGGCACATTGCCACTCCATCGCTGACTCCAGCTGCTTCATCCTCTCACGCCCGTCATGGCCCGGCGAGCGTGCAGGCCGCTCTGCTCATGGCACACGAGCTCTTGCGCTACCGCCCGGTCAATGACCTCTATGAGGACTGGCTTGACTGCATCGCCGAGCTCGTCAGTGCCGCTGGGGATTCTGTTGCACCAGCTTGCTCGCTGCCTCAACCGCCTCCTGCTGCCGTAGATGTAGCTCATGGGGCTCCTCCTCCACCTCCAAGGCAAGATGCCATCATCGAGCCAGGGCAGGTGGCACCTCGGCGTGATTTGCAGCGTCAGGTGCCCGTGCGCGATGAAGCAAGCTGGCAGGTGGTCCAGCGGCCACAAGAAGATGCACGCGTGCTCCCGGCGCCACGTCAAGACCGCGTGCAACCTGCATTGGTGGTGCATGAGTGCCAAGACCAGGATCCAGCTCCAAGGCGGGCTCTCGTGACCACAACGGGGTGCCGCGCGTTCACTCCGGAGTTGCGTAGCGTCATCTGGGCAGGGAAGTTCAAGCCCGACTTGCCTCCATGCTACAATGGCATAGCCGACCCTGCCGAGTTCCTGCAGCTCTATGAGCTGAGCATCAAGGTGGCCAGCGGCAACGAGAAGGTCATAACGAACTGGTTCCCCATGGCCCTCAAGGACGACGCGCGCTCCTGGCTCTCGAACCTGCCCGTGGGATCAATATCCTCCTAGGACGAGATGAGGGAACATTTCATCACCAACTTCCAGGGCACTCGCGACCGCCCACCGGCCACGTGTGACCTGCGACGCGTCAAGCAACAACCAGGAGAGACCCGGCAGAAGTACATCCAGCCACGGTATTCGCCTCAAGATACCCAAGGTGTAGGACAAAGCCATCATCTCGGCGTTCACGGACGGCGTCCGCGACATCAAGATGAAGGAGGAGCTCGCCATACACGAAGACCTATGCATGGCCCTGGAGATGTTAAACATGGCAACCAAGGATGTGTGCCGGCATTCTGGATATGGGGGTATCCAGCCTTGCCTGCCCGCGGCCCATCATGTGGCTCCATCGACGGCCTGGTACGGCCCAGCTTCAATATCAACAACTCAAGAACCTCGCGAGGGGCCAAGCCTCGCGAGGCGGATGACGCCAAGACCCCTGAGGGGGTCGGTCTCTTCAGGCTGGCTCCCGAGGGGCGGATAGTTCCATGTAAGGTTTACCTCATGAGGCTCGGCTGACGTGAGCCATGACGACCAAGGCCAGGCGGGCGCAGAGCGGAGGTTTCCTCTTTGGTGCAAAGGATGCAAGCCACAGGCATGAGTCCCGAGGAATCAGCCTAAGGTTTCCATTCTGGTGCAACGAGACCAAGACCGCCAGGACGGTAGGACGGAGGTCATCGACGAGCCCACCGCAGCGTCACAACCAGAGGCTTTTCGCAAGTGAAGACTACTTTTGTCAGGATAAGCTATACTACTTGTCCCCTTTCAAACCCGGCCAATGTGGGATCCCTTCCCGCGAACATTTGGGAAGAGGACTAAGGCCACTATAAATAGGACTTAGCCACCACCATAGAGGGGAGAGAGCGAATCTGGTTCACATCCCCTCAGCTCTGTCGAGCTCAAGAACACCTCACCTCCTGAGGCCAGTTCATCCATTGTACTAGTTCATCCTCAGCCCTCCGAGGCAATCCACTAAAATGCTGGAGTAGGGTATTACACCGCAAGGTGGCCCAAACCAGGATAAACTGTTGTGTCGCTTTGTCTCTTCAAGCTTGTCACGCTAGGCTTAGGAGGATCGTGAGTAGGCAGGCTGGGTAGGTTGAGATCTCCGCACACACCCCAGAGTTCAAACCTCTCAAGGGTTTGTGGGACCCATAATCCGACAACATGAGAGCTGAGGAGGGAAGCCTCTCCCTCCTCGAGCTCCCTGATGTAGACCCAGAAGACAAGAAGGCCAAGTCCAAGGACGTGAAGTGCAAGGGACCAGCCATACTCGCAGCCGAGCCAGATATGAAGCGCGGCTGCGATCACCCAAAGTCATCCAAGGGCCGACACCCGTTCTGCATCTTCCACAACGTGCACAGCCACAACACCAATGACTGCCAGGAGCTCAGGGCCATCCGCGACGGGCACCTTGGTCGTCGCCTAGAGCACAACAATCGAGGCTACGATCACGGAGGAGGCCGAGGTGGAGGACGCTGGGACGGCCACGACCATCGTCAGGAGTGGTGCGCCCAGCCTCGGGAGGACCACTAGTAGGGCCAGCCTAGTGAGGGCGCCTGGAGGGATCAGCCTCGCAAGGATCGGCCTCAGGGCAACAATGGTCTTCCTCCGCTACCGCCGCTGCCAAGAAGGAACGAAGACCACCACCACGATGAGGCGGCTGGGGGCTTCCAAGAGCCTCGTGCCATCGCCTGTTGTCGGATGTTGGGTTCCGGCAGACCCTTAAGGTTCGAACATTGGGGTGCGCGCGAAGATCTCTCCCCTACCGATCTACGTCCGATCGCCTCGTGTGATCTAAGCTGGAGACGATGAGCAACACAAGGGACACAAGATTTATACTGGTTCGGGCCACCGTTGTGGTGTAATACCCTACTCCAGTGAGTGGTGTGGTGGATTGCCTCAAGGGCTGATGATGAATAGTACAAGGGAAGAACAGCCTCGCGAGAGGTGTTCTTGAGCTGGTGCGATGAACTGCTTGGGTGAGTTCGATCGCCTCTCTCTCTGGATAGGGTTCTATCAGATGCCTCTACTCTGTGGTGGCTAGCTCTATTTATAGAGGCCCTGGGACTCTCCCCAAATATTGAGCGGGAAGGGCGCCAACAACGGCCATTTCGAAGGGGAACATCTAGTACAAGTTATCCTGACTAAAGTTGGTCTTCGGCTGCCAAAAGCACCGGCGATGACGCCGTCTTGGGCTCCACGGTGACCTCCATCCTGCCGCTCCGCTGGTCTTGGTCTCGTTGCACTAAAATGGCAACCTTTGCCTGATGCCTCGGTACTCCACGTCCGTGCTTGCTCCCTTTGCACCAAAGAGGAAACAAGGACACTACACAGGCCGACGCCCGCATGGCCTCAATCGTCATGGCTTGTGTCACGAGCACCTCGCGAGGTACCCTACCTTGATCTCTCCGCCTCCTCGCGAGCCTGCCTGGCGAGGCCGTCCCTGAGGAAGCCTTGCATCATCCGCCCCGCGAGGCTTGGCCCCTCGCGAGGGTCTTGAGTCTTGTGCTCACGAAGATGGGCCGCACTGGGCCACCACTCGAGCCACGCCGCAGGCAGGCAAGTCTGGGGACCCCTGTTCTCAGAACGCAGACAGTAGCCCCCGGGCACAAGGTGCGCTCGGACTTGGATTAGCGGAGAAGCGAAGGGGCAAGTGTGGAGCGCCGCGGGGCCCATCAGCCTGCGGCCTTGGGCGCCGCATGGCGGTTGATTGGTCGTGGGCGTCTCTGCTTCCCCATGCTGCCTCGGCAACTGCTCGACTTGACAAGTCCCTGCATGCGGAAACGGGTCATGCTTACCTGCGAACGTGGAGGCCGACGGTTGGCTCTCTTCCGGTTATAAATGCAGGAGGGCGCAGGCCTCCGCTTGTGCATCTCCCTCCTTGCGTCCTTCTTTCTCCCCATCCCAGCTACTCGCCATCTCCCATGGTGCCGCCGAAGAGGTTCTCAGCTACAGAGAAGGGAAAGGCTCGTCGGGAAGGGCCCGACTCTCCTCCGGCCAAGCGCGGCCGAGGCCGTCCTCGCAAGCATCATGTGGCTCCCGTAGTGGCTTCCCGCGGTCATGGATGCGATCCCCTGCATGGCAATGGGCGCCAGGTTGTTGAGGGGAGGCGCGCCGTGACTGTGCAGCCTCCCAGGCCGCGCTTCCACTCGGCAGAGGTGCTACCGGAGTTCGTCGTGTGGACGGCGGACCCAACCGGCACCTGGCTCCAGCTCCCCCACTTTTTTGTAGGTGAACTTCCAGCTGGCGCTCCGGGCGGCCTCTGGCTTCAAGCGGACGGTTGCTGCAGCAGGCCCTCTTGGTCTTTGCTGGAGGTCTCCGCCGTCGGGAATGTGGCCCTGACCCGCGGCAGGCAAATGTTTGCCCGCGCACATGGCCTGAGCCAGCGGTGCACCCTGCACTTCAAGTTTGATGGTGACGGCACCCTCTACGTGAGGGTGTTCGGAGAAGACGGTCGTCGCACCGGGTGCTGCCCCGAAGACGATGACCGCGGCCGGGTACCCATCCCCGGCGATGATCTGGATGACGGCGACGGCAGGCGCGCGGACGGCGACGCTCGTGGTTCGCCAAGCTTCGGCGGCTCCCCTTCGGACAGCAGCTCCTCCAGTGGTGGCCGCGACCAGCCTCTGCGTCGTCGCGCTCGCCTTGAGGGAGGTAGTGGGTCAGCCTGCCGTCGTGCCTCGGTGAAGCACGAGGAGGAGTCCGGCTAAGCTCCGGAGGCAGTATGAGCCCTCGCGGCGAGTTGGTGTCGTGCAAGTCGCGCCTATTTTGTTTTTCTCCCTTCCCTGCGCAAAGAGAAAGTAGTGTAGGGCCCCGTGGGGGCGTGTTGAACTGTTGCTGTTAATTACCATGTTGTTTCCGCTATTTCTGTGTTGTGTTTTTGTGCCGCATGCCTGTGTGCAGGAATTACTTAGCTCGGGAGGACTTGCCGCAGTCTTCGCTTCCCGTGGCTGAGGCTCCACCATGCGCTTCATGTCCTGCAAGGATTAGTCAGGAGTGGTAACTTCCGGTCTCAGTCACGGAGGCGACCGACTCAGGTCCTGTGTTCGTGTCGCGATGCCCGTGGGGCACGGACTGGGAGGGGTGCTCCCGTAGTGGACTTGGATAGGGAAAACCTTAGACAACCGGAGCAGAAAACACTCGCGAGGGTGCCTGCGTAGCCCCCTCACGAGACTTGTGCGAGAGAAAACGAGGCAAGTGAGCGAAAGAGACCAGGAGTCACAAGCTAAGGAGGGCAACAACTCCAATAAAAACTTCAAATAGGAACGAACAAGCCAACTGCAGAAAGCAAATGAAAAAGCCGCGTCCGGCACCTAATCTAGTCTTCGACATCTTCTCACCAATGCGGAGCTAAGTGCTGCCACTGGGCGTGGGCGGGTGCCACCGAGGCCCGAGGGCGGCTCTCCGGAGACTCCGGGGCATGTACAGCCCCAACTCATTATTACGTGAGAGTGTCACGGGCGGCGAGCTTCACATGCATTGGCCTTCTTCACAGGCTCCGGGCCTTTCTCGGGGAAATGAGCTTCACAGGCGTTGGCCTTCTTCACAGGTGCCGGGCCTTCTTTACAGGCTCTGGGCCTTTCTTCAAGGGTAGAACTTCCGGAGATGCTGGATGTTGCAGGTGTTCGGGACGGGCACCCCCTCCTGAGTCTCCAAGCGTGCAGCGCCGGGCCTAGAGACATGGACAACCTTGAACGGGCCCTCCCACATGGGCGAGAGCTTGTGCAGCCCCTCCCTGGAGGGCACCCGTCTGAGCACGAGGTCACCTACCTCGAGGGTCCTGGGGCGGATGCTGCGGCAATGGTATCGCCGCAGTGCTTGTTGGTTTCTTGCAGCCCGAAGTGCAGCCTCCCGACAATGTTCCTCCCCAAGCACGAGGTCCACCCCCCGCATGGCGTCCTGCTGCGCTTCGTCGAAAGCCAAGACCCGCGCGGAGCGATGCCTGACCTCGTGAGGGAGGACCGCCTCAACACGTAGACGAGGAAGAACGGGGTTTCGCCGGTCGACTTGGTAGCAGTAGTACGGATGGACCATAGTACAGACTGGAGCTCGTCGTTCCAGCCCCTGCCGCAAGCCTCCAGCTTCTTCTTGAAGGTTCGGGTTTTGAGGCTCTTCAGGACCTCCGCGTTGGCGTGCTCAGCTTGGCAATTGCTCCGAGGGTGCGCCACTGAAGCGTAGCATATCTGCATTCCAAGGTTAGCACAATATGTTTTGAAGAGATTGCTGGTGAACTGTGAACCATTTTCGGTGATGATGCGATCGGGTACCCCAAACCGGCTCACGAGGCCCCTGATGAACTTGACTGTTGAGCCGGCCGGGATGGTGCGGACAGCTTCCACTTCAGCCCACTTAGTGAATTTGTCAATGGCGACGTAAAGGTAGCGATAGCCCCCTAGCGCCCGAAGGAATGGGACAAGGATGTCCAGTCCCCAAACAACGAACGGCCACGAGAGAGGAATGGTCTGAAGGCCCTGAGCTGGCTGGTGAATCTTCTTGGCGTGGAACTGACAGGCTTCACAAGCCTTCACCAGCTCGATTGCGTCATTGAGTGCTGTCGGCCAATAGAAACCGCTGCGAAACGCCTTGCCGACAAGTGTGCATGAAGACGGGTGGTGCCCGCAGTCTCCACCGTGAATGTCTGCCAGCAGCTCTTTTCACTGCTCCCTGGAGATGCAACGCAGAGTAACATCATTCGGCCGCTTTCGGTAGAGCTCTCCGTCTTGGATGCAGTAGGCTGTGGCCTGCCGCGCCACGCGCTCCGTGTCCTCCTCCTTCTCCGGCAGGGTCCCTTGCATCAAGTAATCCTTGAACTCCGCGGTCCAACATCCCTCCTGAGGCCCCAGTGCCAGGAGAAAGCGTTCCCCTGAGGTTGGGCCACAGGTCAGGGCTCCCGAGACAGGCGGTTGAGGGAGCTCCTCCCTAGGCCGTGCTATGCTTGATAATGATGGTGCTGCCGAGGGTTTGAAGAGTCCCTCCTCAAAGACGCCAGGCTCCTGAGGCAGCCGCTGGAGGCCCTCTTTGCAATGTCATCAGCCTCTTGATTGGTGCCGCGAGGCACATGTTGCAACTCCAGCCCCCAAAACTGTTTCTCCATCCTGCGGACCTCCGCGAGATACGCTTCCATGTGCTCGTCCTTCGGCTCGTATACCTTGTTGGAGAAGTTGACGAGGAGTTGTGAATTGCCCTTGATGATGAGGCGCTTTACCCCCAAGGCGACTGCAGCTTTCAAGCCTACTATCAGGCTCTCGTACTCTACTATGTTGTTGGAGACCTTCTCTCCATGCTAAAAGCAGAGTTGCACAGCATAGTAGAGCTTGTCCTGAGTGGGGGATATGAGCACTGCGCCAGCCCCCGCGCCCTGTCGCGAGAACGCTCCGTCGAAGTACATGACCCAGCCGTCCGCGCTTCACTTCCTGGGGAAAGCGATCGGTCCTCGCCCGCTTTGAGCCCCGGTGCCTCTGCCCATTCCGCCACGAAATCTGCAAGTGCGGCTCCCTTGATGACCCTGGTCGTGCTAAATTCCAGCTGAAACGTTTGCAGTTCGATGTTCCATTCAGCGACTCTCCCAGCTGAGTTGGGGATCCTGAATACCCTTTCCAAGGGGTATGATGAGACGAGTTTGATGGGATGGCGTTGAAAGTAGTGCTGCAGCTTGCGTGAAGCCACTAACAGTGCGAGGAGGAGCTTTTCGGGCATGGGGTACCGCGCCCTCGCGTCTCGTAGCACCGTGTTGACGAAGTACACCGGGTGCTCGACGAGGTTGAGGGTGTTGGCGCCGCTCGCATCTTCCGATGGTTGAGGCGCCTCCTGAGACAACAGAGCCCCCAGCGCTTGGTCACCTGGAGGGGCCTCCTCTGCTCTGGGGGCGCTCCCCTGCTGAGGCTGATCCTTTTCTGCTGCGGTTGTGGTCTTCATGAGGCCTTCTTGGTCTTGCTCTGCTTCGGCCGGAGCGGCGGCCGCAGTCTTGGTCCGGCGCTCCTCTCTAACCGCCACCAGGGTTGCGCTGGCGGAATAGGGGGTGGCTGCAAGGTAAAGTACCAAGGGCTCCCGAGGGCGTGGAGCTACCATTACTGATGGGCTGGTAAGATACTTCTTAAGATCTTGGAATGCCTTGTCGGCCTCTTCAGTCCACTCGACCGGGCCCTTCTTCTTCATCAGTTTGAAGAAAGGCAGTGCCCGCTCCCCCAGCTTGGGGATGAAGCGTCCTAGCGCGGTTACGCGCCCGGTGAGCTTCTGCATTTCTCTGAGGGTCTTCGGCGGACTCATGTCTTCAACCGCTTTGACCTTCTCTGGGTTAGCCTTGATGCCCCTGTGGGATACTAGGAAGCCCAAGAGCTTGCCCGAAGGGACTCCAAATATGCACTTCTCCGGATTGAGCCGCAGATCTACTTCACGGAGGCTCGTGAAGGTTTCTTCCAGGTCCTGTATCAGGGTTTTCGCCTCCCGAGACTTCACCACAATGTCATCGACGTAAGCTTCAGCGTTTCTCCCAAGCTACCGGCCCAAGGCGATGTGCATCAGGCACTGAAAGGTCGCTCCTGCGTTGCGTAGCCCAAACGGCATGCAGGTATAGCAATACACTCCACACGGGGTCAGGAAAGCCGTTTCCTCCACGTCTTCTACCGCCATCTTGATCTGGTGATAGCCCGAGAAGGCATCCAGGAAGCACAATAGGTCACACTCGGCGGTAGAGTCGACGATCTGGTCAATGCGGGGGAGTGGGAATGGATCCTGCGGGCAGGCCTTGTTGAGGTTGGTGAAGTCGACACACATGCGTTCCTTTCCTCCCTTCTTTGGCACGACAACAGGGTTGGCCAGCCAGTCAGGGTAGCGGACCTTGTGAATGACTCCTGCTGCCTCTAACTTGCGGATTTCTTGGACGATGAAGGCCTGCTTTTTGGTGGGCTGCCGCCTTGGCTTCTGCTTCACGGGGCGCACGTTGGGGCACACGTTAAGGTGATGTTCAATCATACTCCTTGGGACTCCTGCCACCTGATCAGGCTCCCATGCAAACACCTTCTTGTTTGCGCGTAGGAATTTCACAAAGGCCGCCTCCTGCTCAGGCTCGAGGTTGGCGCCTATGGTGAAGGTGGTGCTAGTGGATCCATCCTCGTCGACCGGTACCTGCTTGGTCTCCACCTTGTCTTGGCTGAATAGCTGCTTCTTCTTGGCCGGCGCAGCCCCCTTGGGCTCGAGGACATCTGCACTGGCAGGCTGCGCCACCGCGGCCGCCTTGAAAGCAAGCTTGAGCGCCTGCAGCGCATCCCTTGTGTCTCCGAACACGGTGAGGACGCCGCTGCTCCCGGGCATCTTCATGAGGTTGTACATCGGGTGTGTCACCGCCATGAACTGGGCCAAGGCTGGGTAGCCGAGGATGGCGTTGTACGGGAGGCTGATGTGGGCGATGTCGAAGTCGATCAGCTCCGTGCGGAAGTTGTTCTGGGTGCCGAAGGTCATCGGGAGGCGGATCTGCCCCAGGGAGCTGGCGGAACTGCCTCCGACGCCCGAGAAGGGCCTGCTGGGTTGAAGCCGCTCTAGCGGCATGTGAAGGAGGTTGAAGGCCTCCACCGAGAGAATGTTTAGGCCGGCACCACGGTCGATGAGGGTCCTGGTGACAGCCACTTGACAAATGGTGGGGGTGCATAGCATCGGGAGCGCGCCCGAACAGGCGGTGTTGGAGGGGTGATCATCTGAGCTGAAGGTCAAATCGGCCTTGGGTGCCACCCGGCCCGGGGGAGTTTCTCAGCGCTTGAGGGCGGCACCGATCTGGCGGACGAACGGCTTGATGTGGCAGCTCGAAGGTGGTGCCTGCAATCCGCCCAGGATGGCCGCGACGACTGAGGGTGCCGACGCAGCATGATGGGTGAGGAAGAGGTTGCGCAACTCCTCCCAGGAGGCCACAGAAGCTGCTGGCAGGTGCAGCAGCCACATGCGCGGGACGCCGGTGAGGGCCATGGGTAGCCAGTTCGCCATGACCTTGTCGTCGCCTCCGGCCTTGAGGACGGCCTCCTCGTACGCCAGCAAGAAAGCCAGCGGGTCCACCGCACCGTCATAGCGTGGCGGCATCTCTGGCTTGAACTTGTGCGGCCACTACACCTGCCGCAAGGCGGGGGCCAAGGCTCGGAGCCCCCTGGCCCCAGAGCTGGCGCCGACCGCCAAAGCCGGAGGCGCGTTGTCCACCATGAGGGCGAAGCACGGCGTTGGTGGAGAGGGAGCCGACGGAAGGAAGAGCTCCGGCGCACCCCTACCTAGCGCGCCAAATGTTAGATGTTGGGTTCCGGCAGACCCTTAAGGTTCGAACACTGGGGTGCGCACAAAGATCTCTCCCCTACCGATCTACGTCCGATCGCCTCGTGTGATCTAAGCTGGAGACGATGAGCAACACAAGGGACACAAGATTTATACTGGTTCGGGCCACCATTGTGGTGTAATACCCTACTCTAGTGAGTAGTGTGGTGGATTGCCTCAAGGGCTAATGATGAACAGTACAAGGGGAGAACAACCTCGCGAGAGGTGTTCTTGAGCTGGTGCGATGAACTTCTTGGGTGAGTTCGATCGCCTCTCTCTCTCTGGCTAGGGTTCTATCAGATGCCTCTACTCTATGGTGGCTAGCTCTATTTATAGAGGCCCTGGGCCTCTCCCGAAATATTGAGCGGGAAGGGCGCCAACAATTGCCATTTCAAAGGGGAACATCTAGTACAAGTTATCCTGACTAAAGTTGGTCTTCGGCTGCCAAAAGCACCGGCGATGACGCCGTCTTGGGCTCGACGGTGACCTCCATCCTGCCGCTCCGCTGGTCTTGGTCTCGTTGCACTGAAATGGCAAACTTTGCCTGATGCCTCGGTACTCCACGTCCGTGCTTGCCCTCTTTGCACCAAAGAGGAAACAAGGACACTGCGCAGGCCGGCACCCGCCTGGCCTCGATCGGCATGGCTTGCGTCACGAGCACCTCGCGAGGTACCCTGCCTTGATCTCTCCACCTCCTCGCGAGCCTGCCTGGTGAGGCCGCCCCTGAGGAAGCCTTGCGTCGTCCGCCCCGCGAGGCTTGGCCCCTCGTGAGGGTCTTGAGTCTTGTGCTGATGAAGATGGGCCGCACTGGGCCACCACTCGAGCCACACTGCAGGCCGCAGGCAGGCCGGTCTGGGGACCCCCATTCCCAGAACACCGACACCTGCATCCTGGGCGGCTCCCAAGCACCAGCCTCACATCGCATCTTCAAGCAGTTCGCGCGTGAGGTGAATGCATCCCTTCAAAAGCTCGACGCGACATGCCCCCTCAGGTGGTCCAAGTACACCATCACCTTCGACTCCTCTGACCAACTCATGTGCGCGGCCACGGATGGCGCGCTCCCAATGCTCTGCTCGCCCATCATCAGCAACATGCTCGTCACCAAGACGCTCATCGACGGTGGTACGGGGCTCAATGTCCTCTCTGTCCAGATCTTCAATAGGCTCCAAGTGCCATATCACCAGCTTCAGCCTACCAAGCCCTTCTCAGGAGTGACCAACGGCTCCATGCATCCGATCGGGCAGGTCCGCCTCCCCGTCACCTTCGGCAAGCGCGACAACTACCGCACCAAGCTCATTGATTTTGATGTCACCGATATTCGCCTGCCATACAATGCCATCCTCGGGTACACGGCTCTCACCAAGTTCATGGCGGCAACGCACCACGGCTACAATGTCCTCAAGATGCCAGGGAACTGCAGCATCATCACGGTCGCTTACGAAGAGAAGGACGCAGTGTGCTCTCTGGAGCACGCCTACCAGGCTGCAGCGGTTGAGAACCCTGATGACGAGGGTGTCGTCCACCCTCCTCAGGTTGTTCCAAAGAAGAAGAAGCAGCAGATTCACTAAGGATCTCAGGAGGATGGGGCGTCCGACGGTGCCGCCTCAAGCCTGGTGTCTGTGGACGGGGAGCCTTCCCCTCTCGCATAGGAAGGCGCGCTCGGCGCCACTCTCAAGCTGGGCTCGAGGGCTCTCCTCTGGAGGGCCTCTGACCTGGCCAGCGTCACGAGGGAGGCGCTCGGGCACCATGTGGAGGCATGCTTCAGCGCACTCTTCCGCGGAGAAAGTGTTGGGCGCGGGGCGCCTAGCGCTCAGGAGTTCGTCGACAAGGCAGTCAAGGAGATTCAGTAGGCAAGGATCATACGGGGCGATCACCGCCCACCGCCAGGCGCGGTTCCTCGTCCAGGCGAGGATGAGGAGCTGTGCGTCTGCGTCGACATCCCAGGGCTCAACAGGGTCGCGTCTCAGAAGCTCTTCTGGTCGTCCCATGTTGGCCGATGCGAGGGCCCCCCTCACAGCTACGTCTGCATGCCCTTTGGTTTGCTGAACGCAGCTACTGCGTTCCAGCCACATCTGAGGTGTCCTGGCGGCTTAGGAGGCCAGGAGCCAGGTGATCCAGGCGGAGATGGCGATGGATCCTCACGATCTCCCCAGACCTCTAGAGCCTCCTGAGGTTCAGGGCCAGGGCGGCTCATGAGGAGCGACTTCTGCAGGCGCGTCTTCCACTACTCCAACACCTCTTCAGCAACGGTGCTAGGAGACATCTTTTAGTTCATTCAGTTTGGGGCACCCCACGGGCTGCACTATCCCCAAGCCGCGTGGGTCCGTCCCTGCGGCATGTATCTTTCTTGCATTTATCAGAGCTGGCTAACCGTCTCCCATGAGTTGCTTTATGATTGTCACACGCTTGCTTCAAGTCCTGTACCCTTCGCGGCCTCTCTGCATTGCTGTCTCGCCCTTTGCTCATCCCGCAACCGGGGCTACACATGCTAGCACAACGCTTGTGCTTGGGTCCGTCCCAGCAACGCTGATAAATCTGAGAGACCGAGCTCTGGCTCGCAACCCACCTCGCGTACGCCACCTCGCCAGGTCCTCGGTGCCTTCATCTTCCTGCGGAAGGTCAAAGGATAGGCAGCAAGTGCCATTCGGGGTCATATTATCCTCCACAGGCTAGCTTGTAGGTATATCTGAAGCCTAGCTATGGGCAGGCCCGACGGCCACCCCCTTCTCACGTAAGTCACTTGCACGTTAAAGGGGGGGCTCCTGAGCATCGTGCCTTAGAAGCTCCTACTGGCTCTCCAATCCTCACCCCTAGCCTTGACCACGGCATCACGACTTGGCATACCAGCAGCGGCTGAGCATCGCTCGAGGGCCAGGACCCGAGGACGTAGAGCACCTAGATGAGTGAGAAAAGGGAATGTGTCGTCGCGAGCCCTACCTAGAGGCGCCACCACTAAGGCACGAATGGGCACCACGCAAGTGAACCGCCGCAAGTTTACTAAAACATAAGTCACTTGCATGTCAGCATAGACCTCACGACTCAATCTCACGACCTTCGCAGTCTCGCTCGGGCAATGTCGCTTCCCTTTCCGATCCGTGGGCAGCTGCTTGCACGCCTAGGGGGACCTCATGAGCATCGTGCCTCAGGACCTCTCACCGGACCTCGGTCCGCTCACCTCCTGGCCTTGACCATGGCATCACGACCTGGCATACCAGCGATGGCTGAAGCCTGCCTGGGGACTGGGTCCCATCAGCATAGAGTGTTGAGCTACCTTGGGAACGGAAAGGGGGAACCATGCCGGGGTGGGATATGCGATTTCATCATAGTGCTAGAAAGAATAACGTTGGAATAAAAGCATCATGGTTTTTACATACCCCCACGGGGCTTGTCATAATTTCGCGCAGGGAAACAAAAGAAGGAACACCTTAGAGGACCGGGCCAAAGGGCATCACCGGCGACGCCGGGCGGGTGTCACTGCACTCCGAGTGCAGCGCGAGCTCGGCGGCACATAGCTATCGTCGCCGGATTCCGGAGAATCGCTGGGCTCGGGAGAGTTGTTGGATTCCCAAGAGTCGTCACTTCTGTTGGAGGATACGCCGGTGGGGTCGGAGGTGGGCCCGGCACTCGCGACCGCGCCCTGCGGGCTACTTCCTCTAGGGCAGCACTCCAGCCGGCGGCCCTCCTCGTCGAAGACCTTGAAGAACAACATAGAGGCGTCGTCATACTGAAAATGGATCGCGAGGGCCCCTTCTGCGCGGCAGGCGTGCGCGACCTCGCCCCATCCACGGGTCATGAAGATATCGCCGGAGACACCACCTCGACCTCAGCTCCGGTGGTCAGGCTGCAGCACCCAGCGTGTTGCAGCCACAACTCAAGGGCCCTCTCGGCGGCATCTCGTCGGCAAAGAACCTCGGGAAACGGATCCACGAGCGAGGCGGCATCGCCGCCCACACCACGATCTCACGTGAGCTACCCTCGGGTAGGGGATCGCAACAGCTTTCAAGCGTAAAGTATTCAACCCAAATTTATTGATTCGACACAAGGGGAGCCAAAGAATATTCTTGAGTATTAGCAGTTGAATTGTCAATTCAACCACACCTGGATAACTTAGTATCTGCAGCAAAGTATTTAGTAGCAAAGTAGTATGATAATAAAGGTAACAGTAGCAAAAGTAATGCTTTTGGGTTTTGTAGTAGTTGTAACAATAGCAACGGAAAAGTAAATAAGCGAAGAACAATATGTGAAAAGCTCGTAGGCCATGGATCAGTGATGGATAATTATGCTGGATGTGATTCCTCATGTAATAACATAGGGTGATATAGAACTAGCTCCAGCTCATCAATGTAATGTAGGCATGTATTTCGTAAATAGTCATACATGCTTATGGAAAAGAACTTGCATGACATCTTTTGTCCTACCCTCCCATGGCAGCGGGGTCCTAGCGAAACTAAGGGATATTAAGGCCTCCTTTTAATAGAGAACCGGAACAAAGCATTACCACATAGTGAATACATGAACTCCTCAAACTACGGTCATCACCGAGAAGTATCCCGATTATTGTCACTTCGGGGTTGTCGGATCATAACACATAATAGGTGACTATAGACTTGCAAGATAGGATAAAGAACACACATATATTCATGAAAACATAATAGGTTCAGATCTGAAATCATGGCACTCGAGCCCTAGTGACAAGAATTAAGCATAGCAAAGTCATAGCAACATCAATCTCAGAACATAGTGGATACTAGGGATCAAACCCTAACAAAACTAACTTGGTTACATGGTAAATCTCATCCAGCCCATCACCGTCCAGCAAGCCTACGATGGAATTACTCATGCATGGCGGTGAGCATCATGAAATTGGTGATGGAGGATGGTTGATGATGACGACGGCGATGAATCCCCCTCTCCGGAGCCCTGAACGGACTCCAGATCAGCCCTCCCGAGAGATATTAGGGCTTGGCGGCGGCTCCGTATCCTAAAACGCGATGAAACTTTCTCTCTGATTTTTTCTCCCTGAACGTGAATATATGGAGTTGGAGTTGAGGTAGGTGGAGGTCCAGGGGGCCCACGAGACAGGGGGGCGCGCCCATGGGGAGGGGGTGCGCCCCCACCCTCGTGGACAGGGTGTGGGCCCCCTGGTCTTGATTCTTTCGCCAGTATTTTTTACATTTTCCAAAAAGTGCCTCCGTGGATTTCCAGGAGATTCCGAGAACTTTTCTTTTCTACACATAAAACAACATCATGGCAGTTCTGCTGAAAATAGTGTCAGTCCGGGTTAGTTTCATTCAAATCATGCAAGTTAGAGTCCAAAACAAGGGCAAAGGTGTTTGGAAAAGTAGATACGTTGGAGACGTATCAACTCCCCCAAGCATAAACCTTTGCTTGTCCTCAAGCAATTCAGTTGATAAACTGAAAGTGATAAAGAAAAAAATTACAAACTCTGTTTGCTCTTGTTGTTGTAAACATGCAAAACCATCATTCAGGTTTCAGCAAATATTATGAACTAACCATACTCACAATAACACATAGGTCTCACAATTACTCATATCAATAGCATAATTAGCTAGCGAGCCATAATAATAAAACTCGGATGACAACACTTTCTCAAAACAATCATAACATGATATAACAAAATGGTATCTCGCTAGCCCTTTCCGAGACCGCAAAACATAAATGTAGAGCACCTTTAAAGATCAAGGACTGACTAAACATTGTAATTCATGGTAAAAGAGATCCAGTCAAGTCATACCCAATATAAACCAATAATAATGAATGCAAATGATAGTGTGCTCTCCGGCGGGTGCTTTTTAATAGGAAGGTGATGACTCAACATAAAAGTAAATAGATAGGCCCTTCGCAGAGGGAAGCAGGGATTTGTAGAGGTGCCAGAGCTCAATTTTAAAATAGAGATTGAATAATATTTTGAGCGGCATACTTTTGTTGTCAATGCAACAACTATGAGATGGCTGTATCTTCCATACTACATGCATTATAGGCAGTTCCCAAATAGAATGGTAAAGGTTTATACTCCCCCAACCACCAACAAGCATCAATCCATGGCTTGCTCAAAACAACGAGTGCCTCCAACTAACAACAGCCCTCGAGGAGCTTTGTTTAATTATTTTGATTTGCTTTGGTCTTTTTGGATCATGGGACTGGGCAACCCGGTTACCGACCCTTTCTCGTGAATGAGGAGCGGAGTCCACTGCTCTTGAGAATAACCCACCTAGCATGGAAGATATAGGCAGCCCTAGTTAAAACATAAGCTGCTCGAGCATACAAAATAGAATTTCATTTGAAGGTTTGGAGTTTGGCACATACAAATTTACTTGGAACGGCAGGTAAATACCGCATGTCGGAAGGTATGGTGGACTCATATGGAATAACTTTGGGGTTTAAGGAGTTTGGATGCACAAGCAGTATTCCCGCTTAGTACAGGTGAAGGCTAGCAAAAGACTGGGAAGCGAGGACCAACTGAGAGAGCGACAAAAGTCATAAACATGCATTAAAATTAATTTACACCGAATACAAGCATTAGTAGGATATAATCTACCATGAACATAAATATCATGAAGGCTATGTTGATTTGTTTCAACTACATGCGTGAACATGTGCCAAGTCAAGTCACTCAATTCATTCAAAGGAGGATACCATCCCATCATACCACATCATAATCATTCTAATAGCATGTTGGCACGCAAGGTAAACCATTATAACTCATAGCTAATCAAGCATGGCACAAGAAACTATAATCTCTAAATGTCATTGCAAATATGTTTACCTCATAATAGGCTGAATCAGAAACGATGAACTCATCATATTTTAAAAAAACAGATGTCGAGTTCATACCAGCTTTTCTCATCTCAATAAGTCCATCATATATCGTCATTATTGCCTTTCACTTGCACGACCGAACGATGTGTATAATAATAATAGTGCACGTGCATTGGACTAAGATGGAATCTGCAAGCATTCAACGCAAGAGAGATGACAGGGTAATATGGGCTCTAAGTTAAATAATCAATCATGCATATGAGAGCCACTAAGCATTTTCAATATGGTCTTCTCAACCCCCAAAGGAAAGGAAAGAAAATAAAACTATTTACACGGGAAAGCTCCCAACAAGTAAAAGAAGAACGAGAAATATTTTTGGGTTTTCATTCTAATTTCTACTACAAGCATGAAAATTAAACTAACTAATTTTTTGTTTTTGTTTTTCTTAAGGTTTATCAAACACACAAGAAGAAAGCGAGAAAAAGGAAATGAAACTAGCATGGATAATACAATGAAAGAGTATGAGCACCGACGACTAGTGTGTGAACATGAATGTAAAGTCAGTGAGAAATACGTACTCCCCCAAGCTTAGGCTTTCGGTCTAAGTTGGTCTAATACCAAGGACCGCTGCTACTCTCCCCGGTGTACTGGGAGGTGTAATTAGGATACCACTGGCTGGTCATCTTCGGATCCCACTGGAAAGATGGTGCACGATAAGGGTCCAGTGCAGGTTCTGGCTCAGGTTCAGGTTCTGGAGTGGATGCTTGGGCTCGATGAGCATACACTGCCTCCGGCGTAACAAGAAAATTATCTGCAATCAAATCAAACAACAGAGGCGCAGGCAAAATAATAATCTCATTGTGTTTCTTATTAAATCTAAGGTTATACAAGAGCATCCTCTCTTTGTTGTTAACAATAAACGTGTGTGCTACCATGCTCTTGTCATCTAAAATGTAAAAAGGCAATTTTGTCTCCTCTTTCTCATGGTGCCTAATAGGTATCTGAAAATGTCTAGCAAGACGTGAAGCATAGATACCTCCAAATATGGGGCCTTTTGTACGATTCAGGCTTAGTTGTTTAGCAACGACGACACCCATACTAAAACTATTATCTCCAAGCAAGGCATGTTGAAGAATGATAATATCAGGAACACTAAAGTTTCCACTATTTCCACGACCAATCAAGCATCTACTAGCAAATATGGCAAAGTAACGTAAAACAGGAAAGTGTATGCTAGAGATTTTCGCTTCGGAACCCTTCTTTGGATTCTCTACAGCGATAGTGTTAACAAAGCCATCCACATCTTTACGATGGGGTTCCTCTAATTCTCCCTCATAGGGTATCCTACATACCACGCAAAAATTACGTAAAGACATTTCTCTGAATTCATCATATAAGTGAAATGATACTGAAGGCGGTGACTTCTTAGGATAATAATAAAAATTTTGCACAAAAGTATTGGTGAGTAAGAGATACTAATCGATCCAGTCGTGGAGGAAACCGGTGAGGCCTGCATTCTCGATCAAAGAATAAAAATCTTCATGAATTCTAGCTTCTTTCAAGAAATCATCGCATGGCCATTCACACGACCGTACTTCCGCTAAGCAAGGAAGATTATACATGGCTTTTTCCTTCTCTTTAGCTTGTTTTTCCCGAGAGCCCTGGCTAGAAGAGCCCCTCAAAAGTTTCCTTCACATTTTCTGAAAAAAATTCTGAAATTTTAGTAACTTCAAAATAAAAGTGAATGAAACTAAACAAGATTGATAGCAACTACTCCTTCAAGTGCCTAGAGCCTATATCATGCATTAGAATTGCTTGGGACCTCATAACATGCAAGCTCAAGAACATGGTCACCTATGCAGCAAAAATTTGCAAAGAATAAAGCACTAGAACAAAAACTAATTGGACCAATGGAGGAGTCACATACCAAACAACAATCTTTCAAAGTAGTTTTGTGAATGGAGCTTTGAGCAAGGAGATCGAAAATCGCAGCAAAATGAGCTAGAACTCGTGCTTGAGCTCGATGGGTTTTTTTTGGGTAGAAGATGAAGTGTGTGGGTGCTAGCATAAGTGGAGGGGGGCCACCAGGGGCCCACGAGACAGGGGGGCACGCCTAGGGGGTGGGCGCGCCCTCCACTCTCGTGGCCTGGTGCTTGCTCCTCCTGCATTGATTCAGTGCCTAAAATCCTCAAATATTCCAAAAAAATCATACTAAATTTGTAGGGCATTTGGAGCACTTTTATTTTCAGGATATTTTTTTAATGCACGGATAATTCAGCAAACAGACAAATAATACTATTTTTGCTTTATTTATTCTAAATAACAGAAAGTAAAAAGAAGGTACAGAAGGTTGTGCCTTCTAGTTTCATCCATCTCATGATCATCAAAATGAATCCACTAACAAGGTTGATCAAGTCTTGTTAACAAACTCATTCCGAATAACACGGGACCGGAGAAATTTCGAATAACACTAAGTTACCTCAACGGGGATATGAAAATCCCCAACAATAAGAATATCATACTTTTTCTTGACAGTAGAAAGAGGAAATTCAAAACCTCCAATAATAATAGTTGGAACTTTTCCAATAGAATTGATGCTATGAACTTGAGATTGTTTCCTCGGAAAGTGTACCGTATGCTCATTACCATTAACATGAAAAGTGGCATTGCCTTTGTTGCAATCAATAACAACCCCTGCAGTATTCAAAAAGGGTCTACCAAGGATAATTGACATACTATCGTCCTCGGGAATATCAAGAATAACAAAGTCTGTTAAAATAGTGACATTTGCAACCACAACAGGCACATCCTCACAAATACCGACAGGTATAGAAGTTGATATATCAGCCATTTGCAAAGATATTTCAGTAGGTGTCAACTTATTCAATTCAAGTCTACGATATAAAGAGAGAGGCATAACACTAACACCGGCTCCAAGATCACATAAAGCAGTTCTAACATAATTTCTTTTAATGGAGCATGGTATAGTTGGTACACCCGGATCTCAAAGTTTCTTTGGTATTCCACCCTTAAAAGTGTAATTAGCAAGCATGGTGGAAATTTTAGCTTCCAGTATCTTTCTTTTATTTGTAATGATATCCTTCATATACTTAGCATAAGGATTTACTTTGAGCATATCAGTTAAGAGCATACGTAAGAAGATACACTACTAGGAAAAGGCCTACTAATGGCGCACCGGTTTTGCCTACTAATGGCGCATTACCAGTGCGCCATTAGTACCACGCCACTAGTATTCTTTACTAATGGCGCACCACTGGTGCGCCATTAGTATCTGGTATACTAATGGCGCACCAAGCAGTGCGCCATTAGTATGTAACACCATGCGCCATTAGTGTGCCTCCCGGGGGGCCATACGTAAGCATGTGCTTTGTCATACTAATGGCGCATTCTGTGTTGATACGCCATTAGTATCCTTTGGCATACTAATGGCGTACCTGGTGGTGATGCGCCATTAGTATGAATATTTGGTTTTTTTTACTTTTCTGATTTTTGCACAGGTTACAAAATATATTATTGGACAGAATATAGATAGCAGCACAAAGTAACATCAGATTCATCGAATACAATAGAAGATTAGTCTCCGAATACAATTCATCATATTAGTCTCCTAATTCAAAAGACCAAACAAAGATAAAACATTACAAGTCTCAAGACCGCGAGTATCGAGTTTGTCTTCACATTACAAGTCGATATCGATCATCTAAACTACCATCATATAGAAGAGAGTTGTGGTCATCACGATGAGCATCATCGCGATCAAACTGGTCTTCATCCGGTTCCTCCATCGCTCCCTCCTCTCTCCCGCTAGATAGCGGGTGTATCTAGATTCGGCCTCCGCCCTAGTGGTGTACCCTTTGTAACTATTACCGCTGAAACGGTGAACCTGTCTCCGACACTCCTCCCAGTCGTTGTAGACTCCGGGAACCTTACCCTTGTACACGACATACGATGACATCTCTATGCACAAGCCAAACAACAGACAATACATAAGCAATATGTAAGTATGCAACAAAAGGATCGGAAGAGAAAAGCAAGACATTAATAGCACGATTCATGGTCCTACCAATAAATAGCATCGATTACATCTAAGTTGAACGACTGTCCAAACCAAAGAGACATACGAATTCATTAAAGTTTAATTACAACATGAGCCAATCAATGTTTCAGAACTACACATCACTACTTTCGACTCGACTCATCGGACAGGAGCATGGATGAAGCCGCCGTCTGTCATGATGGTCATGAAATCGCGGTCGTTGTCACCCTGCATTTGTAGCGTTCCATCTATCTCGTTGTTGGATGGTTGATATCTGAGGAAGAACTGCCCCGAGGTATGAAGGACATCTTGATGGATGATGTCCGCAAACTCTGACTGGATGCGAAAGAATTCTTGTCTGAGGTCCGCGTCCTGGATTGCCGACAAGTTCGCGGCCCAATCTTTGAGATTATCTGGTAGCAGAAGGTGATGATGGTCCCTTACGATCGCCCGCATGTGATGGAGGGTGTAGTAGGCATCCTTCTGACCGCCAGGCGGCTGCTTGACGCAGCAAAACGTCGTATTGTGTGAGAACATGTGCTTGCCGTACTTACGAACTGCCCTGGTGAAGGTGCCTCCAGATTTGGCATAGCCGGGGAGAACATCATCGAGAACTTTCTTGACATTTGTGTAGTCTATCTTGGAGTTACGGTTCGGGTCGAAATACGTGGCCATGGAATATTTCGGGCTTAAGAGGATGAGTGTGCAATGTGTGTCACTGCAGAGAACACAGAATGTCAGAAAAAAAAGAATGATCGAAATCTAAGAAATCATATGTTACGGGGCGGTTAAGGGATGACTTACTCGGGAAAGTAAGCCACAAGGAAGTTATCCTTATCTGGGTTTGCCAGAATGACGCCTTCGAGGTGTGAACTCGCAACTTGGCGGTCCCCAGCACTGCTCAAATGCTTGGCACGCATGTAGAAGGGGTCAACTATCACGATGTCCGGGGTCTTGTCTCTAATGATCCGCATCTCCATACTCAGCGAAAACAGCCGAACGAAGGTGTAGTGCAGCGGATGAAGGTTAAACATAGCAAAGATGTCGTCAAACCGCAGGACGATCGTACCCCCGATGTCGCCATCCACAAAGCCCTTGCCCTCTGGCACCTTGGCCACGAAAACTGGGTATGCCACATCATTCTCTCTGAGACGCCGCTTCTCCAAAGAAAGAACACTGTCGTGCAGACTCCGCATAGCACCGGTTGTAGCATTGAGCATATTTGGCGGTAGCATCACCCTACCCGCCACATGCACCCTCCTCGAGATATCCTTAGGTGAAGGTGGCCCGTCCTGAGCACGAATCAAACTCGGTGCCGGCTGGCTCGCACCGGCGCCCTTGTTAGTCTTTCATTTCCGTCCCTTCTTCTTGATCTCCTGTAATGGGACCGAGTTCTGCTCACAGACCGCCTTCTTGAGCGTGTTGGGGCTGATAATATTTCGCACCTCGCTATCTGAGGCTCAGTGAAGGCGGGAGCTGGAGGCATCTCCTGAGAACTGAATGCCAGACGACGCCTGTTGCAATTGGATTTCTCCGCTGTACCAGCTAGATTGCGGTCGTCTTGGTTGGGTTCTTGAGAAAGAGGCCCACAGAACTCGTCAGCGTACCCATGTTCGGCAAAGTACTTATCGACTTTGGTAAATGTACAGTCGTCGTTGCCGTCGTCGTCCGGATCCTGTGCCATAGGGTTGTTTAGATCCTGTTCCATAGGGATGTCCGGCATAGGGATGTCCGGCAGGTCCGGTAGTGTTGCGGCGTTCTTGCCATGGCTTGGCGCCGGCACGACTGGCGGTCTTGTCTGTGGGGTGGTGTCCCCCGCCCAAAAACGAATATGGCTCTTCGGCCAAAGCAGGGGCCAATTTACGCAGGCGCTGAGGGTTATCTCATCTTCTTCGTCGGCCCCAGCGGGTCAAATCGGAGGTAACAGCTCGTCGCAGCCTGGCAGCACCCGAACCACTTCAACCCTATACACTGTGGGTGGCATCGGATTACCGTGGAACATGGGGTTGCCCGGTTGAACGATTCTGCCCTTGGCGACATCGACCAACTCGGCGCCCACAAAGTGCAGAAGAGTGCAAGGAACATCGGCGGCGCCCTGCGAAAACATGTACAGGGCGTCAGGGATGCCCAGTCAAAGGCAAGGAGATGAAGTCATCGGCCGAGAGGCCTAGTTACCGTGATGCCGTCGAGCTCGGCTAATGTCGAGGCACCGCCAACGGCGGGCGTGCAACTGACGAAGGGGGCGCTTGCTGGCGAGGTGCCGGCCGGCGTACACCCGGGTGCATTAAGCTCCAATGCCCGTGCCGGCGTCGGAGACACGAATACCGCCTCCACCGGAGACACCAATGGCGCCGCCGTCGGAGACACCAATGCCGCCGCCGGAGACACCAATGGCGCCGCCTGCGCGCTGTGTGAGTTGCTGGCCGTGAAGCTGGGAACCGGGAGAGGCCCCTATTGGCCGCCCGCAATCCACGTCGTCAGCCCATGAATCAACGTAGGCACCATGGCGTTGAGCTTCGTTCCCAGTTGTTGTTCCACTTGCTCTTGGACAAGCTTCGGAATCCGTGCCACTTGTGCCTTGAGTGCTTCAACCTCGCGCATCTGGCTTTCCGAGCTGGTCTTTTTCTCCTTCCGCACACCAGCGATATAGTATGACCCCCATTTTGTGGACAAGCCTTTGCCGGCCACACGACCAGCTGACGTCGGCTTAGTGAGCTTATCCATGTTTTTCATTACGTTCAACACCCTATTTAAAGGGGTGTCGAAAGGGGAGCTCTGAGACGACCCCGCACTACTGCTTTCAGTGTCCTGCGAAAGGAACGTGAACCATTTAGAAATATTAGGGATTAATTTGAGTGCAACCATATGGAGCTAATTACGCAGGGGTGTATTCCTTACCAGAACAAGCTCAAGCGTCCTGGTCTTCGGATCCGTGGTAAGCTCCTTTGTTATCGGGTCCTCCTTGTACCGGGCCCTGACGTAGTTCCTGGTCTGCTTGTCACCGCTGTATTTCTCGAAGTGGGGCGGTAGGCCTTGCTCGGCACGCTCCGCGTCCTCCTTGTCCCATATAGGCTCCGCCACTCTGTCCGCCGGGACCGAGTTTGTGTTCCCCTAAGTTCAACTCCCGCATTTCTTTCCCCCACTGACTTGATTCAGAGGTTGCGCTGCTCTCGCACTTGATCTTGAACTCCCTGTACTCATCTTCGCTCATCAAAGGATATTTCGCCTTGATCTTCTCATAACTATCACCTTTATCAATCATTCTATTCACCGCGCTTCTCCAAGTAGACAGGGCCGTGCTCATCCTCGTGAGGGCGGCACTGTTCACTTTATTCCCTGAGAGGCGTGTGTTTTCAAATTCGGCGGGGAACTTGTATCGTTCGTGCAGCTTCGTGAAGAGGAGGTTGCACAAATTCCCATGGTCCTTATTCCTAAGGTTATCGGTGTTGATCGAGACGGTGCTCCGGAGAATGCACCTGAGCTGAAGCGAGTACCCCTTGACTATATGTTTGGGCTCCATTGGATGCTCGTCGGAGTCCACTTGAGTGAATTCCTCCTTGAGGGTGCGGAGCGCATTCGGGCGCCGGTCCTTCCTTTGCTTCTTCGGTTGGCTGCCATCTGTGTGTGCGCCGCCATCATTAGTGGTGGCGTCCTCGGTGGCACCATCAGTGGTGTCATCCCCGACGCCACTAGGGGTTGTGTAGTCAGGATCGGTGTCTTCCGCGGCGTCCTCATAGCGGTGAGGTTGTTCCTCCAACTCCTGGGACAGCTCCCAGAATTGCTTGCCGCCCAAACCACTGGCCTCATCGTTCTGGGCCATGTTTCGCTCTAAATAGGAAAAAAGTTTGGTCAAAAAGTTGGTTATTGTCAAGGAACAAGATCATGGTCTCATCATTTAGGGTTTGTCGACACCGAGGCATCCTAAAAGCTAAGCTTTTATCATTTAGGGTTTGTCGACGCCGAGGCACCCTAAAAGCCTAAGCGTACATCATTTAGGTTCTCATCGACACCGAGGCACCCTAAAAGCCAAGTTAAGTTTTCATCATTTAGGGTTTATCGATGCCGAGGCACCCTAGGTTGGGCCTAATCACTTGGCACTAATCACTTGGCTCTATTGCCACCTATGTTGGGTTTATCATCTAGGGTTTATCGATGCTAAGGAGAATTCTAAGTTGGGCCTAATCACTTGGCTCTATTGCCACCTATGGTTTAATGCAGCAAGAACGGCGGGGCAGTTGATCCTACTTAACTAAGTGCTAAGATACCCCGGCCCATGCATTAGTCGCAAGTACCCCATATGTCCTATTTTTAGCAAAGCCATGCTAAAATTCACGGAAAATTTCAGCATGACCTTTGCTGAAAATAGGACATATGGAGTACCCGAATTTGCCGGAACGGAAGTTAATCGACATTCCGGCAAACTCAAGGGCCTCTCGGGGTACGTGCAAAATCATTATCCCCGCATAATGAAGTCCCCAATGGGTCATTTCAGAAGATCACAAGTAGCATCATCACAAGTACAACATCATCACAAGTACAACAACAGCACCAGTGAATACAGGCATAATAGCAGCAGTAGCAGCTTTATTCTATTTCTTCATAAAGACTAATTGTCTAATTGATCAATACAGCGACAGTGTGAACAAATAAAAACACAAACTACACCTACATATTTGGGTACCTCTATGGTATTAACATGCCATTCTCTGCCTAGAGCTACTGTAGCACGATCTATTCTGCTTACTACTAAAGTTATAGTAGTATCATGCTTTCATAACCAACTAGTTACCATTAAGTTCAAATACTGTCCACAAAACCACAACAGAAGTAGCACAAAATCATTCAAGTACTAGTGTTTAACTAAAACTTGGTGTGAATAAGATCCTCTGTCAGTACTTCATACCAATAATCAAAACCCCAAAACCTGACCCCAACTAGTTACCATAAGGTCAAATACTGTCCACAAACCATAACAGAAGTAGCACAAAATTATTCAAGTATCATTGTTTAACTAAAACTTGGTGTAAATAAGGTAATAAAAGCAAATTATCCTAGCCAACATGGGTTTTCAGGAAATATTGAGACGCCGCACTTCTGATCGACTCCTGAGGTACATTCTTAACTAGCATAGTTTGTTTACCTTCTATTCCTATGTGGTTCATTACTTGATTTCCTTTCAACCTCAAAGTTTATGTTTTTCCTGGTCATATTATGCTTTTGGCAACCACTAGAAATGTAAAAGATTTTTTGTGAACTTGGGAAGAAAAGAACCAACTTTCATCAAAGAAATAAAAATAAGATCATGAGCAGAATAGTTGTTAGGGTACTGTCATTTATAGGACCATTTAACATTGGCTATGCATTTCTTGGCTGCAACAATCACTGAGTATGAAATAGGTAGAATAGAATGTATTTTTCTTACTTGGGAAAGTAATCAGTTACAGCAACTTCAATATTTTGTGTCTCTGAATATTTGCATAAATTCCTACCATCATCCATGAGCAGCACCACATAGCAGTTCACAGAGCAGAACATGAGGCAGTTAGCTACTGACAGAGCTTTTTGGCCAACACTCATAACACTGATCAACATTTCTCTAACTCAAACTACTTTACACTGATCAACTGTTCTAATGGAGGAGAGGAGGAACAGCTGAGGTGGCTACTCACATCTACTTCTGGTGGGTGTTGAGGTAGGACTTCTCACAGTACTCGGAGGCGGAGTAGAGCTGCGGCCGCAGGTTCTTGAGCTCCTGCATCGAGCATGGCCACAACGCTCAGTTTATCTACCATAGACAGTTTAGCAGAAACAAAAGCAACACACACATGTCTATGAAGTATCTGAATTTTGCAACTTTATTGTGTCTGAAATAGCTTTACTCGATGGTGTACATGCAGATCTCAGTTTCAAACTGGAATAATTTACAAGCAGGTCTAGAAAAATGCACTTGTTTGTGTGGACTAATTTTGAAGCAGTTTGTAGAGTACTGTCAAAATTCAGAATGGTGACTGAATTTAACTGACAAACACATATGATTGTGCCATTCTAAGATTAAAAGGAAGACAAGTATCAGCAAAGCATACACAAAAAGTATCCAAAGCAATAAGCACCAAAACATTACTACACACAAAATATCCAGTCTACGCACTGAAACCTTTGAATCTCAAACTGGCCCAACTTGACAAGTCAAGGGAAACTCAGCATTCACAAATTAGTTCAATTAAAGGCATTAATGCCAGTGAAACTATGTACTGGTTCAAGGACCAAAGAACACACATGGTGTGGTGTCGTTGGTCGTAATGAACACCACCTACAATGTCAGAGCCTAATCTCCCCAACCTCATTGGTTGCAAAGGGCCAAGGCACCACCAAGAACCACCCAGAACGCTAAACGAGCTCAGATTACCCACCTGTTCATTCCAAGACCGACAAAGAAATCCCCAAATTCGCTAAAAGAGGCACCGACCCGAGGATCAGGAACTAAATTACCTCGCTGAAATCACTTCGAGACCACCCAAGAAGAAACGGAGAACTAATAAGAACCTAACGCGCATTCCCCAACTAATAAAACCGATCAAGAAGCAGCAGCAGTGGCACGACGAGGCGGCGGCGGCGAGCTCCTGCTCCTAACCCTAGGTCACCGCCCCGTGGGGGCATGGGGATGAGCGGGGGAGAGAGGGAGGAAGGGACAGAGACTAACCATCGTCGATGAGCAGCAGCCGCGCGGGGAGGCTCGCGCCGCCGTCGAGGAGCGCATCCGACGAGGCTAGCCGCCGTCCTTCCATCCGTCGAGGAGCCCGTCCATCGAGGAGCGCGGGGAGGCTCGCGCCGCCATCCGCCCGAGGAGGTCGCGGGCTCGAGGGGGAGGAAGGGGAGAGGGAGGCGGCGGGGGCGCGTGGGCGGCTGCGGCGCAGTGGGTCGGGGCAGCAGCGGCGGTGGCGCGATGGAGGGAGGGACGAGGGAAGGAGCGGCGTGGTGGATCAAGGGAGAGGGAACTAGCGAGGAGGAGAGGGAAGGGGGATCGGGCGAAGGGGTATCCAGCTAGACACTATAGCAATGGCGCACCACCCTCTCGTGCGCCATTAGTAGTTTTTTTTCTTATAGCAATGGCGCACCCACCTCTGGTGCGCCATTAGTAACTTTTTTTTTTCTGATAGCAATGGCGCACCCACCTAGGGTGCACCATTAGTAACTTTTTTTCATTATTTCTTGTTGCATCTAATAATTTGTTTTTTTAATCAAATTTGTTATTTTCATGAGGACTAGAACAGAAGATATCATCAAATATCATCAATTTTTTTGAAAATATCATCATTTTTTGTTAATTGAAAATATCATCAAATTTGTTATTTGAAAATATCATCAAAAAGTGGGGGAGGGTGCGGGGTGTCGGCGGCGGAGGTGGAGCGGGGGAGGGTGCGGGGGGTGCTCGGCGGTGGTGGAGCGGGGGAGGGTGCGGGGGGTGCTCGGCGGCGAGGGGGATCTGGCGAGGGGGATCGGATAGCTATCGAGAGGGAGGGGGTTCGAGATTGAGTGTCCTCATGAATATTCAATATTTTTTCATATTGAATATGAAAAAATATCATCAAATTTGAAAAAATATTCATGAATTCAAAAAGTGCCCATGAAACTTAAAAATATTCATGATATCAAAAAGTGCCCGAGAAATGAAGACTACGATTTAAATACAATCGATCTTAGCTAGCTATCTGTTCACAATCTTCTTGCCCGTCTTTTTCACAAATGGAGTTCTTCTGTGGAACGGACATCCTTTAGGTAGGGTGGTCCTGCTTCTTCTTGTGGTGTGTGCTGCTACTTCATCGTCGTCGTCATGTTCGATCTTTGGGTCGACGTACTTGTCGAAGTCTTGCTCATTGGCTACTCCATCCATTCCGATGATCTTCCTTTTGCCTCTCCTCACGACAACACGACTGGGCTTTGGCGGGTCGGTAATGAATAAGCATTGGTCCACTTGGGAAGCCAGTACCCATGGCTCATTTTTCGCGGTGATGTTTGCACCCGCGGTCTTGGATTTGGCTTCGGATATAACCATGGTGGTGAATACCTGTCTTCTTTTAGGACGCTCTTGGCCCATCTGACACGGAACATCGGGACCTTCTCTCGTAGCTCAGCTCCCAGATCTCCTCGATCCTTCCGTAGTATCTGTCCTTGTCGTTGCCGGTGTAGGATTCCATCGTTACCCCGGAGTTCTGATAACCATCGCTCTTCATGTCCTTGTTCTCGGTGTAGAATGTGTAGCCGTTGATATCGTACGCCTCATAGGTCATCACGTTGTGCTCGGCGCCCTGTGACAAGGCGAATATGAGTTGTTCTTCCGCGGAAGAATCCTCATGTAAAGGGTACGACAGAAGCTTCTGCTTGAACCAACGCATGAAACATGAGTTGTGCTCTTTGATTATATCTCCGTCCGTCCTCTGTTGGCCTCGGTCATTGTACGTCTTCTCAATAAAGGTATTGTGCTCTACCACCCAAGGATCGACCACGCCTGTGTGTTGTAGCGCGACTAGGTTTGCTCTTTCAAAGTCGGCGAGTCGACCCTCGAAGTCGACATGCATTTCGCGGCGACCCTCACGGTGACCCCATCCAGCGAGCCTGCCGAGGTGCCTGTTGACGGGCAGACCAACGGGGTTCTCGATGCCTAGATAATTCGTGCAGTAGGAGATGCACTCTTCGGTTAGAAAGCCCCTGGCTATACTTCCCTCTAGACGTGACATATTGCAAATGTATCCTTTGATGACACCATTCATCCTTTCGAATGGCATCATGCTGTGCTTAAACGTCGGCCCGAGTTGGATGATATCCTCCACGATATGGACCAGCAGATGCACTATAACGTCGAAGAATGTGGGCGGGAAGTACATCTCAAGCTCGCATAGTATCACCACGATCTCTTCCTGTAGCCTTCTGAGTTGCCTCACGCCAATCGACTTCCGAGAGATGATGTCGAAAAAGTTGCATAGGCCAAATAGCATTTCACGGATGTGCGCTTCCATGATCCCATGGATTGCAACTGGAAGTATCTGCGTCATCAGCACGTGACAGTCGTGAGACTTCATCCCGCTGAACTTCTGCTTCGCTGGGTCTAGGTATCTTCTTATCCTCCCCGCGTAACCGTAAGGAAGTTTTACTCCTAGGAGGCAGGTGAAAAACTGCTCAATCTCCTCCTGACTTAGAGTGAAGCACGCGGGAGGGTAGTCATTTCCGGTCTTCTTGGACTTTTTGCCTTTGCATGACTTTCTGTGTTCTGCTTCGCCTCATCATCATCATCATCATCATCATCATCATTAGCGTGAAGCTCCTGCCTGATGCCCATTGATTTCAAGTCTGCCCTTTCTTTCGGCCCATCTTTGGTCCTCTCTGACATGTTGAGCAGGGTACCAAGCAGACTCTCGCACACGTTCTTCATGATATGCATGACATCAAGGCTGTGAGGCACACGGTGGATCTTCCAGTACGGTAAGTCCCAGAAAACAGACCTCGTTTTCCATACCTTCAGCAGCGTCTCTGGCGCCTTTCGCTTCTTTCCCGGCTCTGGCGCCTTTGCTTCTTTCCCGGCAGCAGGCAGTCTTTCCAATTTTCAACAGCTCGTCTATTTCCTCGCCGCTCCTCGTACATGGGCATTTTCGGGGTTCGGTTTCACCATCGAACAGATCCTTGCGTTTCCTCCATGGGTCATCGTCGCGAAGCCACCTTCGATGTCCCATGAACACGGTTTTCAAAGACCCGGGATCTCTATCTAGCTGGTGATACATTGTGTCATCCATGCACCTTACGCATCCAGAAAATCTGTGGACTACCTGCCCCGCGAGATATCCATAACCGAGATAGTCGTGCACCGTCGTGAGCAGTGCGGCTCTCATAGGGAAATATTCTTTCTCTGCGGCGTCCCACGTATTGGCTGGCATTTTCCACAGCGTGTCTACCTCCTCCTTAAGCAGCCCCAGATACAGATTGATGTCGTTCCCTGGTTGTTTCAGCCCTTCAATTAGCATACTCATGTGAATGTACTTCCTCTTCATGCACAACTAGGGGGAAGGTTGTACATCCACACAAACACAGGCCAGGTGCTATGTGTGCTTCTCTGGCTGCCAAATGGATTGACTCCATTAGTGCTCGCGCCCACCACGATGTTCCTTGGATCCTTCCCAAATTTTGGGTATTCGAAGTTCAACGCTTGCCACTGGCTCGCATCCTTAGGGTGACTCAGCATCTTGTCTTTTTTATTTATCTCCGGATCATTTCCGTCATCTTCCCGCTTCTTCTCCTCCCTATCCGCGTGCCAACGCAGGAGCTTTGCTACCTTAGGGTCCGCAAAATACCGCTGTAGACGAGGAGTGATCGGAAAGTACCACACCGATTTTCGAGGAGCTTTCTTCCTCTTCTTGTATCGAGTGATGTCGCACACCGGACATATGGTAGACTCCGCGTGCTCGTCCCGATAAATGATGCAATTGTTCATGCACACATGGTATTTCACATGCGGTAAATCCAGAGGACACACGATTTTCTTCGCCTCCTCGAAACTGGTCGGGCACTTGTTCCCCTTGGGAAGACGTTCGTGCCAGAATGACATGTTCTCGTTAAAGCATGCGTCGGTCATTTTGTGTTTTACCTTCATCTCCAGAGCCATGAGCGTTACTTTCAGGCGAGTATCCTCGGGCCTGCATCCTTCATACAATGGAGTAACCGCGTCTATCTCCAATTGATCCAGCTTGGCTTTCTCTCGGGCGGCAGCTCTTGCGTTATCCATCTGCTTGAGAAGCAGCTCTTGAATATGAGGGTCCTGCACCCAGCCTCCATCGTCGTCTGCTCCGGCATCTTCATCTTCATGATCATGCCCTTCGTCTTGATCTTCCTCACCATCATGTATGACATCTTCTACATGCTGACTGTGTACAGCATCACCGTCGTGATCATGTCCTGGAGATTCTTCGTCTTCTCGCCCGTCGTCGCCGCGGTGGTACTTGTCGTGTTGCCCTTCCTCATTTCTTGCCCGGCCCCCATGGACGACTTCATAGTCATCTTCATCACCTTGCCACCGATAGCCATCCATGAAACCACGCAAGAGCAGGTGGTCCCGCACCTGCCCGGAATCCGGGTCCGCAATAAGGCTCTTCAGCTTGCATCTTCGACACGGACATCTTATCTCCGTCTCGTTCTTTTGAAGCATCTCGGCCTTCGCGGAGCTCAAAAACCTATTCACGATGCCTTCGGTCATCGTGCGGACCATGGTCGCCTGCGGGGTGGAGCAAAACGATATTTTAGAACCAAGAAAAAATTTGGCATGACCTTCCCTAAAAATAGGACCAAAAAGAATGCATAGTGCCAAAATTCTCGCCGAAACGGAAATGAATCAACATTCCGGCAAAATATTGGCAACTATCGCATTTCAAATACCGGTACCTGCAAACACAAACATATATGCAACACCACAAACATACATAGATCTAGCTAGGCCACAAAAAGTGCATGTGCACGTTGTTGGAGCGAGCTAGGGAGAAAAAAAGTAGATCTACATCATGAAGATAGCTTTCCCCTTACTTACCTATCAAAAAAAGGTAATTTCACCACTTAATTTTGATGAATCTATGGTGGAAATGAGGTGAGGAGGAGGAGGCAGCCGAAAGCTCGGAGAAGGAGGTGGAGGGAATGAAGTGGGGAAAGTGAGTGGGTAGGTGTGGCTGTCCAAAATATCTTGTTGGGGTCCCAGGTTACTAATGGCGCACAACTTGCAAATGCGCCATTAGTAACCCTGGTTACTAATGGCGCACCTGCAAGTGGTGTGCCATTAGTAGTTTTGCAAAAAAGTATATATATATATATATATATATATATATATATATATATATATATATAGGGTGGGTCTATTATGATAACACCCCTTAAGTCTTATTCTGCACACCACTTTTCTTATTCTGCTAACACCCCCACTCGGCCCCACACCCATGTCCTACCAGGAACCCCCACGCCCACGCGCACACGACAAACCCCCGTTCCCCCACCTTCTTCCTCGCTGCCCCCACCCTCCCACCGCATCCCACCTTCTTTCCATCGCCTCCCCCCGCCCCCCACATGCCGCCGACCACCGGGGCCTAAACCAGTGCCTCCAAATCCGCTGCCAGCGGCCCCTGCCTACCCCAACGCGTTCCCCTTCCATGTTCCTCCGCCTTCCCCGGGCTTGCCGGCGAGCCGCCCATCTTCCCCCAACTTGCCGCCGGCCCCCCGGTCTTCCTCCCCGCGACCCATCCCCATCCATTCTCCCACCGCCTAACCCCCACCGCACCACTTCTCCACCGTCGCCCCGCCACCTCTCGGTGACCGGTGACATCCCAGCAACCACCAGATCGGGCAGGATCCTCCTCCACCTTCCTCCTCCCATGTCTGCTCCGGCCTTCCCGCTGGAGGCACCACCTGCTCTTCCTCTTCGGCGCAGCCCCCGCGGCGCTCCTGACAACTGGTCGCGCCTCCGTGGGTCCAACGCCTCCTCGAGCCAGATCCTCCCACTCCCGTGCCTTCCCCGAGCCAAGTCCGGCTAGATCTATTCCTCATCGGCCGCCCAAGCACAAGTTCTTGCAGCTACGCTACAAATCCTGCTACTGCAATCCTCCACACGCCTCCAAACCCTGCCGCCGGTGCCCGAGCTCCAAATGAGGGGGTCCAACCTCGCACCCCGACGGCCTCCTGCAAACAAGGCTACGTTGACCGCCACGCGCGTGATGCAGTGCGCGGGTGCACACCTTGCGGTCCATGGCGTGAGTCAAAAATCTATGGTGCTCTCTTGTGCATGCTGTCCGGCAGTGCTACGCATGTAGTGCTCGGGTGAGTAGGTCCGGCATGCAGTTCGGTTCCTCTCCAGGGCCATCTTCTCGTGCCCACCCGCGTCGGACCCTCCTCATAGATGCAGTGCGGCCCCGTGCGGCACGCGGTCCAGCACTCTACCACCTGCAAATCATGGGGGAGGGGGCAGGGATTCCATCTCCAGGCGTCGTCTCCCGGAGGTGAGCGCCCTCCTCTCTCTCCTTTCCTACTTCCTCCTCACCTCTCCCTCACATCTTGCTTCTGCCCTGCAGGTGGCGCCATGGCCATCTTAACCTTGTCCTTGCACCAATCCATTGATCCCGTTCGATCGCGAGCTCCCCGACCACCAAGTGTTGCAGCCCACTTTTCTTCTTTTTGGAGTTCGCTTGTTAAAGTTTCTTTTGCAGTGCGTGTGTGCACTTCGGTGTGAGCTCAAACAAAAAGACACAGATCGGTCCACTATGTTCTCTAATGCAGAAAAATGGAGGAGAAATCAATTATAAAAAATAAACACAAGACGCAGTTTGCTCTCTCTCGGTGGACTCGCTCTCCTGCGTGTAGTTCGTTCAGAGTTACGTGGAGTTTGATTGGGGTTCCCTTAGTAAAGTTTATAAAAAACCTCTGTTTAGATTTGCAGTGCAGTGCATAGTATAGAGGAGTTTATTTTGTAGAAAGTTTCAGTTGGGCGTTCATCGGAGTGAGTGGCGATGTAATCTGGCTGCTGTCAACTTGCAGTTCCCAGGCGTGGTGCTGCTGATAGTTTCCTTGTTGTTTTGAGAGGTTCAATACTGCTACTGTTGTAGTGTGAGTGTCTAGGAGTTCAGTCGGGGCTCTCCTAGTGTAGTTTATAAAAAAAACTGTTTAGAGTTGCAATACAGTGCATGCTACAGAGGAGTTCACTTTGTGAATGCATTCTTCAATGTATCCCTATGACGCGAATTCTATGTGTTTGCAATGCAAAGAGAAAAAATGAAGTACACTTGCCTTGCCTTGATGTCACAGAGGCACATTTATTTTGCATATGAGAGAGTGCACTCCGTTTTGTTCATGTGTTTCTGTGTTTCAAAAGTTGGCCGTGCAGTGGATTTTGTCGTCTGATGTGGTTCACTTTCAAGAGTGATGTTCACTTGCACCTAACATGAAAGTGTGAAAAATTTAGGGAAACAACAAGATGGTAATGCGGTTCACTTCGATATATGATGTGGTTCACTTGCTCTAGTCTCTGCGATCCACTCTCGTTCATAAAAAAAAGTCAAAAAAAGATTAAAAAAACTCATATGAGAAAAATAACGTCCGGCAAAAGAAATTATGCAGCTTGCTTGCCCGTCCAATGCAGTGCGGTTTTCATTCTGAAGCAGTGCAGTCGACCATATGATGTTGTTCATCCCGTAAGTGCAAAAAAAATGTTACGGAAGCGAAAAAAAGTAACGCGGTTCTCTTACCCGATGTGAAGTGCACTCTAGTTTCTCGTTCTTGAAAAAAAATACGTTTGAATAAAAGAAACCATGCAGTTCTCCTACCCGTGTGACGCAGTGCGGTTTTTCGTCCGTTGCAGTGCTGTTTTCAGTCGGATGAAGTACCCACGTCGATTTGGGTGTCGCGAAAAACAGAGTGTCCGCTTTTCGGTAAAATCGAAACTGCTCTTAAACTGTAAGGAATTAGAGAGAGTTTTCTACATGAAAAAGTTGCGTCTCGTCGATATCTTTACAACGGTGTATGATTTGAATCATTCGGACCAGCGGTTTGCAAAAATTTTGCCAAAAATGGCCGCTGTCACTTGTCGTCCGCCGCACGATTTTTAAAATTAACTTAAAACCGTAAGGAATCTCAAAACCATTCCTACATATGAAAGTTGCGCCTTGTCCATAGCTTTCCAACGACGTATCATACGCCTCGTTTCGACAAACGATTCAAAAACTAGAGCGAAAACAGTACCGAAAATTTGAAAAAATTTGAAAAACAGAATTCCGCGATTTAGTAAATTTGAAATTGCTCTTAAACCGTAACGAATTAGAGAAAGATTTATATATGAAAAAGATGCGCCTCGATGATATCTATCCAACGGCGTATCATTTGCTTCGTTCCGACAAGCGGTTTAGAAAAAAACGCGAAAAAACGCTCGCTGCCACTCGTCATCCGCCGCACTATTTTCAAAACTGCTCTTAAACCGTGTGGAATCTCGCAAAGTGTTCAACATGTCGAAGTTGCGCCTAATCCATAGCTTTTCAATGATATATTACACGCCTTATTCCGATAAACAGTTAAAAAGTTAGAGCGGAAACAGTACCGAAAAATAACGCGTGCAGTTTTTTCCGACGAGAAGTTCACTAGTCTCTATTGCAGTGCGCGTCGTCAAAATGATGCAGTGCGCTTCTGTTGAGCGTGCAGTGCCGAAGTGGTGTGCAGAATAGTTATATATACTAATGGCGCACTGTGACACGGTGCGCCATTAGTAGTTTTGCAAAAAAAAATCAGTACTGGCGCACTCCTTGTCTCGTGCACCATTACTAGTTAGAACTAGTAATGGCGCACTTCGGAAGGATGCGCCATTAGTTTGTATGTAAAAATGAAAAAAAAATATCACTAGTGGCGCACCTTTTGTCTGGTGCACCATTAGTGTTTTCCACACTAATGGCGCATCACCAACTGGTGCGCCATTAGTATATAGTAGTGGCGCACTACTTCCCTGGTGCGCCATTAGTGTTAATCCTATCTATAGCCCTTTTCCTAGTAGTGATAGGTCTAATAATTTCAGCAAAGCGCTCAAAATCCTCATTATCCTTTGTCTTGGATGGTCTAGGAGAAAAGGGCATGGGTTTCTGAACCCATGGTCCATGCTTCCTAGCAACAAAATCTCTCTTACCATAACGATGATTCTTTGATTGTGGGTTATCAAGATCAACAACAGGTTCAATCTCTACATCATTGTTTTTGCTAGGTTGAGCATCAACATGAACATTATCATTAACATTATCACTAGGTTCGTGTTCATCACCTGATTGTGTTTCAGCATCGAAGATAGAAATATCATTGGGATTCTCAGGTGTGTCTACAGTAGGTTCACTAGAAGCATGCAAAGTCCTATCGTTTTTCTTTTTCTTCTTTTTAGAAGAACTAGGTGCCTCTAGATTATTTCATTGAGAATCTTGCTCGATTGTCTTAGGGTGGCCTTCAGGATACAAAGGTTCCTGAGTCATTCTACCAGTTCTAGTAGCCACTCTAACAACAAAGTCATTTTTATTATTTAATTCATCAAGCAAATCATTTTGAGCTTTGAGTACTTGCTCAGCTTGAGTAGCAACCATAGAAGTATATTTGCTAATGAGTTTAAGTTCACCTTTAACTCTAGCCATATTAACGCTCACGCGTCCTATCTCGAAAGCATTATTCTTTAACTCTCTACCAACATAAGCATTAAAATTTTCTTGCCTAGCCATAAAGTCATCAAATTCATCTAAGCATGGGCTATGAAATTTAGTAGAGGGGATTTCAACTTTATCATATCTATAGAGAATTTACCTTTATTACATGTGTCGGGTTATCAAGACAATATGGTTCTTCAATAGGCGGTATATTAAGACCATGTATTTCTTCAATAGGTGGTAAATTCTTAACATCTTCATCTTTAATACCTTTTTCTTTCATTGATTTCTTTGCCTCTTGCATATCTTCAGGACTGAGAAATAGAACACCTCTCTTCTTCGAAGTGGGTTTAGGAATAGGCTCAGGAGTTGGCTCAATTGGTTCAGGAATTGCCTCGGGAATTGGCTCAGGGAGAGTCCAATTATTTTCATTAGTCAACATATTATTCAATAGTAATTCAGCTTCGTCGACTGTTCTTTCCCTGAAAACACAACCAACACAACTATCCAAGTAGTCCTTGGAAGCATTAGTTAGTCCATTATAAAAGATATCAAGTATTTCATTTTTCTTAAGAGGATGATCAGGCAAAGCATTAAGTAATCGAAGAAGCCTCCCCCAAGCTTGTGGGAGACTCTCTTCTTTGATTTGCACAAAATTATATATTTCCCGCAAGGCAGCTTGTTTCTTATGAGCAGGAAATATTTAGCAGAGAAGTAATAAATCATATCCTTGGGACTACGCACACAACCAGGAGCAAGAGAATTATACCAAGTTTTAGCATCACCCTTTAATGAGAACGGAAATATCTTAAGGATATAATAATAGCGAGATTTATCATCATGAGTAAACAGGGTGGCTATGTCATTCAACTTGGTAAGATGTGCCACAGCAGTTTCACATTCAAGGCCATAAAAAGGATCAGATTCAACTAAAGTAATAATTTCAGGATCAACAGAGAATTCATAATCCTTATCATTAACACAAATAGGTGAAGTAGCAAAAGCAGGGTCAGGTTTCATTCTAGCACCAAGAGACTGCTGCTTCCATTTAGCTAATAATTTCTTAAGATCATATCTATCTCTACAAGCAAAGATAGCTCTAGCAGCTTCCTCTTCCATAACATAACCCTCAGGAACAACAGGCAATTCATAATCATTAGGAGAACCTTCATCATCACTATCATCAATAATAACATCTTCAATAATTTCGTTCTCTCTAGCCCTAGCAAGTTGTTCATCAAGAAATTCACCTAATGGCAAAGTAGTGTCACGCACAGAAGTAGTTTCATCATAAGTATCATGCATAGTAGAAGTGTCATCATCAATAACATGCCACATATCAGAATTCAAAGCAGTAGCAGGTTTAGGTGTCGCAAGTTTACTAATAACAGAAGGAGAATCTAGTGCAGAGCTAGATGGCAGTTCCTTACCTCCCCTCGTAGTTGAGGGCAAAATCTTGGTTCTGTCGTCTTTCAAGTTCTTCATAGTGATCAACAGATATAAATCCCAAGTGACTCAGAGAATAGAGCTATGCTCCCCGGCAACGGCGCCAGAAATTAGTCTTGATAACCCACAAGTGTAGGGGGTCGCAACAGCTTTCGAGGGTAAAGTATTCAACCCAAATTTATTGATTCGACACAAGGGGAGCCAAATAATATTCTTGAGTATTAGCAGTTGAGTTGTCAATTCAACCACACCTGGATAACTTAGTATCTGCAGCAAAGTATTTAGTAGCAAAGTAGTATGATAATAAAGGTAACAGTAGCAAAAGTAATGTTTTTGGGTTTTGTAGTAGTTGTAACAATAGCAACGGAAAAGTAAATAAGCGAAGAACAATATGTGAAAAGCTCGTAGGCAATGGATCAGTGATGGACAATTATGCTGGATGTGATTCCTCATGTAATAGCTATAACATAGGGTGATATAGAACTAGCTCCAGTTCATCAATGTAATGTAGGCATGTATTCCGTACTTATGGAAAAGAACTTGCATGACATCTTTTGTCCTACCCTCCCGTGGCAGCGGGGTCCTAGCGGAAACTAAGGGATATTAAGGCCTCCTTTTAATAGAGAACCGGAACAAAGCATTAGCACATAGTGAATACATGAACTCCTCAAACTACGGTCATCACCGAGAAGTATCCCGATTATTGTCACTTCGGGGTTGTCGGATCATAACACATAATAGGTGACTATAGACTTGAAAGATAGGATCAAGACACACATATATTCATGAAAACATAATAGGTTCAAATCTGAAATCATGGCACTCGGGCCCTAGTGACAAGCATTAAGCATAGCAAAGTCATAGCAACATCAATCTCAGAACACAGTGGATACTAGGGATCAAACCCTAACAAAACTAACTTGATTAGATGGTAAATCTCATCCAACTCATCACCGTCCAGCAAGCCTACGATGGAATTACTCATGCACGGCAGTGAGCATCATGAAATTGGTGATGGAGGATGGTTGATGATGATGACGATGATGAATCCCCCTCTCCAGAGCCCCGAACGGACTCCAGATTAGCCCTCCCGAGAGAGATTAGGGCTTGGCGGCGGCTTCGTATCGTAAAACGTGATGAAACTTTCTCTCTGATTTTTTCTCCCCGAACGTGAATATATGGAGTTGGAGTTGAGGTAGGTGGAGGTCCAAGGGGCCCACAAGACAGGGGGCGCGCCCAGGGGAAGGGGGCGCACTCCCCACCCTCGTGGACAGGGTGTGGGCCCCCTGGTCTTGATTCTTTCGCCAGTATTTTTTATATTTTCCAAAAAGTGCCTCCGTGGATTTCCCGGACATTCCAAGAACTTTTCTTTTCTACATATAAAACAACATCATGGCAGTTCTGCTGAAAACAACGTCAGTCCGGGTTAGTTTCATTCAAATCATGCAAGTTAGAGTCCAAAACAAGGGCAAAAGTGTTTGGAAAAGTAGATACGTTGGAGACGTATCACCGAGGCAGCGTGGGGAAGCGGAGGTGCCCACGTCCCATCAATCACCACGCGTTACCCAAGGCCGCGGGCGGTTAGGGCCCAGGACATTCCACATTGCCCTTTGGCTTCGCCTAGAAGCCAAGTTCGAGCGCGCCTTGGGCCCGGGGGCTACTGTCGGCGTTCTAGATACGGGGGTACCTAGACTTGCCTGCCTGCAGCCTGCGGCATGGCTCCATCGATGGCCTGGTACGGCCCAGTTTCGACATCAACAACTCAAGACCCTCGTGAGGGGCCAAGCCTCGCAAGGCGGACGACGCCAAGACCTCCATGGGGATCAGCCTCCTCAGGCTGGCTCCCGAGGAGCGGAGGTTTCTATGCAAGACACACCTCGTGAGGTTCGGGTGGCGTGAGCCATGACGATTGAGGCCAAGCGGGCGCAAGGCGGGCGTAGTGTACTAGTTTCCTCTTTGGTGCAAAGGAGGCAAGCAGCAAGCGCAGAATCCCGAGTGTAGGATCAAAAGTATGTCTAGAGGAGGGGTGTGATTAGACTACTTGACCAAATAAAAACTTAACCTTTTTCCAATTTTAGTTCTTGGCAGATTTTAGAAACTTAGAACAAGTCAATCAATCTCAATACAATTCAAGCAAGCATGCAAAGGGTATATGGGCAGTGGAAAGTAAAGCATGCAACTTGCAAGAAGGTAAATGGGGAAAGTTTGGAGGGAGCAAACGCAATGTTGACACAGGAATTTTTGGCGTCGTTCCGATAGGTGGTGCTATCGTACATCCACATTGATGGAGACTTCAACCCACGGAGGGTAACGGTTGCGTGAGCCGATGGAGGGCTCCACCCACGAAGGGTCTATGAAGAAGCAACCTTGTTTATCCCATCGTGGACATCGCCCATGAAGGACTTGCCTCACTAGGGTAGATCTTCACGAAGTAGGCGATCTCCCTGCCCTTACAAACTCCTTGGTTCAACTCCGCAATCTTGACGGAGGCTCCCAAGTGACACCTAACAAATCTAGGAGACACCACTCTCCAAAAGGTAATGGATGGTGTGTTGTTGATGAACTCCTTGCTCTTGTGCTTCAAATGATAGTCTCCCCAACACTCAACTCTCTCTCACAGACTTGGCTATGGTGGAAAGATGATTTGAGTGGAAAGCAACTTGGGGAAGGCTAGAGATCAAGATTCATATGGTAGGATTGGAATATCTTGGCCACAACACATGAGTAGGTGGTTCTCTCTCAGAAAATGAGTAGTGGAAGTGTAGGTTTGTTCTGATGGCTCTTTCCATGAATGAAGAGTGGGTGGAGGGGTATATATAGCCTCCACACAGAAACTAACCATTACACATAGATTCCCAAACTCGGTGGGACCGAATCAACAAACTCGGTCAGACCGATTTAGTTCAAAATGTGAACGTTAGGATTTTTGGTGGGACCGATATAGTCATCTCGGTGGGACCGATATGCTAGGGTTTGGGCATAACATAGTCTCGGTGTGACCGATCACATAAACTCGGTGGGACCGATTTCAGCAATAGGTACACAGAGTGTTGGTCAGGCAAACTCGGTGGGGCCGATTCGCTCACTTTGGTGGGACCGAAGTGTTACGAAAAGGAAACATGAAGTTTACAATCCAGACTCGGTGGGACCGATTTGCTCATTTTCGTGAGACCAAAATGTTACAAAAGGGAAACAGAGAGTTTGCAATCCCATCTCGGTGAGACCGAGATCCCTATCGGTGAGACCGAAGTAACTAGGGTTTGTGGCAGTAGCTATGTCAAGTGAAACTCGGTGGCACCGGATAGAACAAATCGGTGGGGCCGAATTTGACTTTAGGTTTAGGACATATGTCGAATTGAGAAAGTGGTTGAGGGTTTTTGGAGCATATCACAAAGCATTTTGAGCAAGTAACCCATTAAGCAACACCTCATCCCCTTTTAATAGTATTGGCTTTCCTATGGACTCAATGTGATCTTGGATCACTAAAATGAAAACGTAGAGTCTTGAGATTGTTGCCAATATATATCCTTTGCATTTTGAGGGGTCCACATCTCTAGTCCATGCCATGCCAGACATTGAACTTTCTGAAATGATTATCTTGAATGAGCATTAGTTTAATGAACTATATGTTGTTAAGAATTACCAAAACCACCCAGGGATTAGTTGCACTTCCAATCTCCCCCTTTTTAGTAATTGATGACAACATATAGATCAAAGCTTCGACAAATGATAATAAGAATGAAGTACATTGTCGCTTTGAGAAGTATGTGATAAGCAAGAGCTCCCCCTAAATTTGTGCATTGTTTAAAATTTGCTTTGGACTGCAAATGCACAATCTGTTAGGATCATGGGTCACTCTTCCATGTCACATACATCTTGGTGGAGCGCTCAAAAAGATAATAAATAAGAACAAGCACTCATCACCAAGGCAAAGTGAATGATCATACATGAGATAGATAATGTCATCATTCAAACATAAGCATAAAGTGTGATATGATCAAGCACATGATCATACAAAGTATCTCACATATAGACATAATGTATCTCAACCAAACAAGCAAAGCAAATAAGTAGCAAAAAGAGACAACTCTCTCTCTCTCTCCGAAGCCTATGATCTATACACTTTCTCCCCCTTTGGCAACAAGTTACCAAAAAGCTCGAAAATGCATAGTGCTATGCGTCTCTCTAGGCTTGATCTTTGGGAGGTGGTGTTGAGATTACTCCAAGGATGAATGCATCTGTAGATGATGTTGGAGCTGGAGAGGTTGCTACTGGAGGGGCAACATGAGCTGTGGGAGTAGTGGCTGCAGGTGTTGAAGTTGTAGCTCTAGTGTCTGTCACTGGCACTGCTGCAAACCTCTGTGCCCTAGGCACTCTGTGGAACACTTGTGTTGTAGCTTTGCCCTTCCTCTCCTGAGCTTCTTCCTGGAGTTCTTCAACAGCTGTCTGAATCTCAGTCACCTTCAACTCTAGGTCATAGAATTTTGTCTGTATTATCCTCTCCAAGCTCTCCTGGTTCTGAGTCAGGGTAGCTAGTCCTTTATCAATCCTTAGGGTTTCTTGAATTATAAATCCAAGTTGGTCTTGTGTTGACTTGAGAAAGACTTCTGAAGCCTCTGCTGCACTTGGAATCTTTGCTGCTCTGGCCTTTTCCTTCTTCTCATGAGCTGCAACTGAAGATGGACATTAGCATCCATGACAACTGTGTTGTCCTCAAATTCAGGTAGGAAAGGAAGATGTTTTTTGTCCAAAATATACACTCCTTGCTTCATCTTGGAATTGAAAAGCTCTTGGATGTGTGGAGCATATCCACAAGATCTCTTTTGGTTAGCTGTTGTCCTTTTGATTGTCTCAACAATCAAGCTCATGACCTTGAATTTTTGTGGCACAACATCAAACAACTGCAGCAAGTTGATGGAATGCCCTCCGATCATCATGTGATCTCAAAATTTGGGCAACAAAGTGTGTCTCAAGATAGTGTTTATGGTGGCCAAACCAGACAACAAAAAGTAGACTAATCCAAACTTATGTGTTTCCAAGGCCGCATCTGGAATTTCCTTATACACATTGGCCATGGTGTTCTGATCCTTCTTCTTCTCAGCATACACATCTATTTGATGTTCTTCTTCTTCAGGGGAATTTATGAGCCTAGCCCACTCATGAACAGTTGATTGGTGCCTTTTCCCTTCTGTCATCCACACAATTCTTCCATTTGGATAGAAGTGAGTTGTTGAGTAGAATTGCATTATGAGCTCATCATTCTATTTGGTGAGCTTCTAACCAACGAAGTCATCAACACCATTAGCTTTGAAGCTTTCATGTACTCCTGGGAAACGATCAGCATTTGCATCAATGAATTTCCAGTCCACCCATCTCATATCATTGACTATGGGTTTCTTGTCCAGCAACATTGTCTCATAAAAACCTGTTGCTCTTTGGTGTGGAACCTGTAGTCCACTTCAGTCCTCCTCCTCACAGCATACGGATCAGCTTGTCTCCACTTCCTAAGACCAACATCCTTTCTTTCCTTCATATTTTCACACACTGAGTGACTGTCATTATGGTCTGGAATCTTGGGCTTGAGCTTCCTAAGCACTTGGGCTTCAGCTTCTTCTGCAGCTTCAGGCACTGGGGCCTTGTTCTTCTCTGTTGCAGGTATGTTTCTGGTGCTTCTCTTTGGAGCTTGAGCTGGAGCTTTGGGGGCTGTCTTGGGCTTAGAAGGAGCTGCCCCAGACTTGATGGCAACCCCCATCAGCTTATATGCCTTTGCAGGAGGTGCTTGAGCAGCAACATCTTCTTCCTCTTCCTCTTCACTTTCAGAATCCTTCCTCATAGATGGATTTCCAATCACTCTAGCTATTGTCTTTCTGACCCTCTTCTTCCCTTCTTCACCTGCTCTTGGCTCAAGTGAGAAGACCATAGTTTCTGAGTGGAAGTTCTGGCCTTTGACATGGGAACTCTCGTGGCAGGTGCCTTCTTGTGCATACCAGGTTTTGTTGCGGCAGTAGTTCCATATTCCTATTTTAGCACTTTCTTCTTGGAGCTAACTTCATCCTCAGCAGCCACATAGTCCTCATCCTTTGAATCCGAGGTTCTCTTCTTCCTTGTCCTTGTTGCTGCCTTGGGCAAGTTGCTTGGAGTGCTCCTACTGCCATCATCAGAGCTACTAGAGGGACTAGTGCCCTCACTCATGTGCACTTGCTCTTCTGATTTGTTCTGGCTATCACTCTGGTCAGACACTCTGGCAAATCAAACTGACAGCAGACCCTATGAATAGATATAGATGAGGTAGAGTAGATGAGCGTCACAAAGTGCAGAGTTTTTGCAAAAAGAATGAGTCAAAAACTTAGTTTTAGTTTTCTATAGGAAGCATTTCGGAGCTACCGATTTATAAGACTCGGTGACACCGATGCAACTTTGGAATCTAAACATGTGTAATTGGTCAGACCGAGACACAGTTTGGTGACTCTGAGTTTTCTAGGGTTTCACAAAGTCCTGGTCTCAGTCACACCGATTTGCAATTTTCGGTCAGATCAAAAATCACTTGTGCTTTGGCCTAAGCCAAATCGGTGGAACCGATTCCTACAACTCGATCGGTCCGAGATGAGTCTGGCGGAAACCTAACCCTAAATTTTCAAATCAAATCTAGTCTAATGGAGATTCTCTATGGATGGATCGATCTCATACGTGGAATAGAACATGGCGTTGACCTTGTGCATAGAATCAGAAGTAAAAGGAGTGCACAAGGGGTCGAACTCATACCCTAGTTCGGCGGTGAGTTCATTATGGCGGCAATGACGGTAGAGAAATCCGTCGACGGCGGCGAAGACCAGCGACGGGAGGTCGCTGGCGACGAGGTGATGATCCGGAGACTCGAGAGGCAGAGCAGGACACACGCGGGCGATAGGGTTTTGAAGTGATTTCCAAAACCTGGCCCATCAGTATTTATATCTTGACACTATCGGTGTGACCGAGTGGAACAACTCGGTGGCACCGAGACGCAGAATCGCAAGTGGTTACTGCAACTCGATGAGACTGAAAGGTTCTAATCGGTTGCACCGAGATTGAAACTTGATCCACCCAGTGAACTCGGTGTGACCGAAATGGAGGAGTCGGTCAGACCGAAATACACAAAGAGGTTTTGGAAGTTTTAAGTCTATGAAAAAACGGGACTCCGAGTGCTCCTCACACAGAGGGTTTGAATTTGACTTAGATCAAACTTTGTGATGTAGCATGAATAGAATTTGAGAAGAGAAAAGCATAGATAGCTAGAGGGAGTTCTTAGGCATTCTTGTCCATCCATTTGGCAAAAACAAGAAACTCCAAACAATCAAAGCAACAAATGGATGTCCTCGAATGAGAAAAGTATGCATCCAACATGCTCACACAATAAAATGGCAAAAGAAATATGTGGGAAAGCATGCACAATCACTCTAGCATGGCGATGACTAGGTCATCTATATATGAGTATATTGACTTAGGATTCAAATAAGAACATTTGATCATAGGTCATACTCATTGTTTAAGCACAAGTGGGGTTACCACTTTTACATAAAGCATTGTTGTGTTCACACCATTAGAGTTGCTTTAGCTCAATTCTTAGAGTAAAGCTCCCCCTAGATGTGGTATCCCCCCTAAGAGGGATCAACTAACCTTGGGTTTTGTCGATGATGACTTCATGTAGATGTTGAAGATGTGGATAATCATTGTTGATGTAGATCATTTGAAGCAATCCATTGGAGTGAGTTGCACTTTCAATAACTACATGGGTTAGTCCCACAAGGAACAAACAAGGATATCCATAGACATAGAGTGAAGCACACACACGATGATGTCCATGAAAGCATTAGATTACCTTGTCCCTTGTCTTACCAACAAGAGGGTTTTGGCTCCTTGAACTGGTGCAAGATGTGGAAGTTGTTTGCACTTGTTCTTGCCAAAATAAATATGAGTGAAGTATGTTGGCGGAGTCACCCTCAAGAACTCTCCAGTTCTTCTTCTTCGGGATCCACATCATCTTGATGGGAATCCTTGGAGTTGTAGATGTACTTGATGAAGTAGAACTTGATGTAGTCTTGGGAACCCACTTGACCAAGGCCTTCGGAGCATCTTAAAATGCATCAATCTCTTCTTGAAGCTTGTCCTTGCCTTTTAGCTTGTGGTCTTGTGGTGGAAGATCATCTTGAGCTTGTGTCCCCTTGAAGGAAGTAGGGTCATACTTCTATTGTTGAGGAACAAACTTCGTCTCGGTGTATTAATCTTCTTCCCACTCAACTCCATTGGCATTGAACTTTCATTCAAAACCAACACCTTGATTCTTCCGGTGCCTTCCTTGCTTGCATACAATTTCCTCAAATTGCTTACTTCCGGCAAGGCTCTTGTAAACACCTTTCTCTATAATTCCCTTCAATAAGCTATTTTCTTGCTCAAGTGTAACTGGCTAAGAGAATCATTAGTGGAATCAAGAGAACTACTAGAAGCAACAATATTGGATTTAGCATGATTATTGTTACTACTAGAAGAAGAATCTTTCTTGTTTTTGTTGCTAGATTTTACTTGTGGCATGTAAGTAGACAAGAGTAAACGCTTGGCAATGTATGAAGAACTTTTCTTCTGAAGATCATCATTGATGGCCTTTAAGAACTCATGCTCTTGCTCAAGATTGAGCTTTTCGAAGCGTAACTTCTCATGAGTTTTTAAAAGTTCCCGATGATCTTCTAAAGTAGTTTCATGAGCTAACTTAAGGGTGTTTAGTTATTTAGTTAGACGCTCAATCTCCTTCTTATCGTTGTCATTCGTTTTATCTTGATTAGCATGATTAATTGATGTTTCATCATAGTATTCATCACTAGAGTTTTCAACAAGTAAATCATCATCACCTAGCAAGTCATCTTCATCACTATTGAAATCAACATAATCGGGGTGTGTTACCTTGGGGCCTTTAGCCATGAAGCATCTCCCAATTCCTTCATTTGGTGAATCAAATATGTCATAGGTGGTTGACACAAGTGCTAGACCGGCAACACCTTCATCTTGAGTATATTCAGAGTCGGAGTGATAACTTCTCTCAGAGTGGTGGTCGGAGTCGGAGCCGGATACCCATTCACCAACATGAGCTTGATGTCTTCGTTTTGTGTAGATCCTTAATGACTTGTCCTTTCTTTTCGAATCCTTGCTTCTTCGAGAGGTTCTTCATTCATAGTGATCATCTCTACTCCTTCTCTCTCTTGGAGGTGATTCTTCCATTTTGCTTCTTCTAGGTGAGTCTTCTCTTCTTTTGTAGGGAGCCGTACACTCATTGGAGTAGTGTCTGGGTCTTCCACAATTGTAGCAGTTTCGCTCACGACTAGAAGAGCTTTTGTCATGGTAGGACCTTGACTTGGAACTTCTTTCCTTGCTTATACTCTTGTAGAATTTGTTGAAGTTCTTCACCATTAAGGTCAGTTCTTCATTGAAGGCTTGTTTATCATTTGATGATGTAGGAGCAGCACATGAGGCTTTGTAAGCACCACTAGACTTGTTGTGAAGCTCTTCTTTGTCCTTGAGTGACATCTCATGAGCAACAATTCTTCCAATGACTTCGGTTGGCTTGAGATCTTTGTAATTTGGCATCATTTGGATCAATGTGCACACGGTATCATATTTTCCATCCAAGGCTCTCAAGATCTTCTTGATGATGAATTTGTCGGTCATCTCTTCACTTCCTAAGCCAGCAATCTCATTTGTGATGAGAGCAAGCCTAGAGTACATTTCGGCGACACCTTCACCATCCTCCATTTTGAACTTGTCAAGTTGACTTTGGAGCACATCCAACTTGGATTCCTTGACAGAGTCGGTACCTTCATGCATATCAATCAAAGTATCCCAAATTTCCTTTGCATTCTCAAGACGACTGATTTTGTTGAATTCTTCGGGTCACAATCCATTGAAGAGGATATCGCAAGCTTGAGCATTGTACTGCACCATCTTCAATTCTTCCGCGGTAGCTTCATGGTTTGGTTCTCTCCCATCAAAGAATTCACGTTGCAAGACAATACACCCAGTAGCCCAAACGGCGGGGTTATGTCCAAGAATATGCATTTTTATCTTATGTTTCCAACTAGCAAAATTTGTACCATCCAAGTAAGGACCTCTACGGTGGTAATTTCCCTCGCTAGACGCCATACTCTCCTAGGTTGTGAAACCAAGGGTATGATCACCAAAGCGATGGAAATCAAGGCAAATGGAGACCAAAGCTCTGATACCACTTGTAGGATCGAAAGTATGTCTGGGGGGTGATTAGACTACTTGACCAAATAAAAACGTAACCTTTTCCCAGTTTTAGTTCTTGGCAGATTTAGCAACTTAGAACAAGTAAAGAAATCTCAATACAATACAAGCAAGCATGCAAAGAGTATATGGGCAGCGGAAAGCAAAGCATGCAACTTGCAAGAAGGTAAATGGGGAAAGTTTGGAGGGAGAAAACGCAATGTTGACACAGAGATTTTTGGCGTAGTTCCGATAGGTGGTGCTATCGTACATCCATGTTGATGGAGACTTCAACCGACGGAGGGTAAAGGTTGCGCGAGTCCACGGACGGTTCCACCCACGAAGGGTCCATGTCAGTGTCAAAACCGGCGGATCTCGGGTAGGGGGTCCCGAACTGTGCGTCTAGGTGGATGGTAACAGGAGACAAGGGACACGATGTTTTTATCCAGGTTCGGGCCCTCTCAATGGAGGTAAAACCCTACTCCTGCTTGATTGATATTGATGATATGGGTAGTACAAGAGTGGATCTACCATGAGATCAAGGAGGCTAAACCCTAGAAGCTAGCCTATGGTATGATTGTTGTAATGGTTGTCGTGTCCTACAGACTAAAACCCTCCGGTTTATATAGGCACCGGAGAGGGCTAGGGTTACACAGAGTCGGTTACAATGGTAGGAGATCTACATATCCGTATCGCCAAGCTTGCCTTCCACGCCAAGGAAAGTCCCATCCGGACACGGGACGGAGTCTTCAATCTTGTATCTTCGTAGTCTTGGAGTCCGGCGGACGATGATAGTCCGGCTGTCCGGACACCCCCTAGTCCAGGACTCCCTCAGTAGCCCCCGAACCAGGCTTTAATGACGATAAGTCCAGCGCGTTTATAGTCTTCGGCGTTGCAAGGCGGGTTCTCCGTTAAGTTCCATGTACCTGCCGAACAGTGTCCGGCTTCCTTATCAATGTTGCGCTTCTTGGCTTCCACGCCTAATAATGGCCATCTTCCACGCGTCGCACGAATGCGAAAAGCCAGGGTATCTTTTATGTTTTACCCCCTAGCTGTGCAAATAATCTGCCTATAAGAAAGGTAGGAATCCAGATCCAAATCACACCATCTCCCTTCCGCGAGTACTCACCGGAGCGCTTCTGACCAAGAATCCATTCCATCATGGACCATCGACGCGGCTCCTCTTCTCGCGCTCCCAGCCCTCCGCCAGGAGATTGGAGGAGATGTTCTGTCCCGCACAACGAGCTGGTGACGCTCCAGGCGAAGGGATATCTCCCTCCGGCCTTCATGGTCCCGGTTCGAGCCGGGTTGGCCACCTACCAAGGTGGGAAGCAAGCGGAGGCTACCCCAAGTCCCAACAAAGGGGAGTGGGTATGCTTCATCCCCTATCTGATAAGGGGGCTCGGATTTCCCATACATCCGTTCCTCCGCGGGCTCCTGGAGTTCTACGGACTCCAGCTCCACCACCTTACGCCCGCCTCTATCCTGCATATCGCAGGTTACGTAGCACTTTGCGAGCTATTCCTGGGCATCGAGCCCCATTTTGCACTGTGGAAGAGGCTGTTCTGCCTTGTACCCCGCTCTCACGAGGGGTCCATATATCAAGTGGGTGGTGCCGAAATATGGCGCATTGCCGAGACCGGATATCCATCCGGAACCCCTAAGAAGGCGTCCGAAGACTGGCCTTCGGAATGGTTTTACATAGAAGACGCTCCGCTGCCGGACCCTGTTCGGGTCGGCCTCCCGGAGTTCAGTAATGCTCCTCTGAAGAAACGCCTTAGTTGGCGCCCACGGAGCCCCCAACTGGAGGAAGACAAGAGCGTCCAATATTTGATGGGCCGGATAAGATTACTGTCCCATTCCGGGTTGACCATGATTGGAGTCATGGCAACATGCATTACCGGGGGTGCAGCCACTGCAATACAGGGGCCACCCCATGTGGGATTTCAACGGGGAGGACGATGCCACCCGTCATGGCCGCAAAGGACCGGATTCGGCCGAGGATCTGGCGAAGATCCTGTCCGGCCTGTACAAGGGGGAGAAGGAGGACTTCCTCCAGACGAACCCGTTGAATGGGTTCTCCACGAATAACCCTCGGCGCTGGGTAAGTGAACACTTTACGTGCCCGACCCATGCTTTCAAAGTTTTAAGTTCCTTATATTATGCTTTCGGCGCAGGAGCTGCGCCGGGTTGTGGAGGGCATGCTTAGTCCGGCTCCGCAACCCGAGGATCCAGAGAGATCCCAGGATCCGGCCTCCGAAGAGGATCCGGACATAAAGGTGGAGCTAATCGACGGGGTGTTCCACCAGCTTAGCATGGATAATGCTTTGGTCGCCATTATGGCTGACTACCCCGGACTATATCCGGCTTCCCAGGTGATTGTGAACGAAGTCCCGATACCATTATTTCCTCCTTGCTCATATCTGACCTTCGCATACACTGGTGTTTTGCAGGAAGCGCCTTCACGGCGGGAAGCCGAGCCTACGACGGCTGACCAACAAAGGCCAGTCCGGACCAGTAGGCGGAAGAGGAGCGCGGCGCGGTCTGAAACGTCGCCGCAAAGGTATAGCTCACAGTTAATTATTTGGAGCAACGTTCCTAGGAAGCGTTTGAGTGCTCATGACTTCTGTAGGAGAAAAAGCGCCCGCCGGACTGCGGGCGTAGAGGTTGCCAATCCAACCTCTACCAGCCAGGCTCCAGCACCTGGTCCGGAGGGGGAGGCGAGCGCAAGGCGCGAGCCGGACACTCCTCCAACGGAGGATGCTGACAGACTGTCCGCCACCAAATCTGAGGTGGAGAGCGCCATGAACCACAGGCGCCGCCGGACAGTATTTCGTGACGCGTGCTTCTCCCCTGAGGTGTTGAATGCCTTTAACGCGGGGGACGCGCACCTCTGTGCTGCTCAAGATGGTTTTACCAGAGCCACGGAGCAGTATGTAAAAGACATACGGGTAAGAGAATTTAATAGTTGTATATGCCAGTAGCCCCCGAGACTTAAACTAGTTATATTAACTGATTTAAGGATCATTTGAAACGCAGGATCTTACGGAGAAGAATACCCAATTGTCTCAGGAGCTGCAAGAGTGCAAGGCCCAACTCGAGGCCGCACTTGCTGCCGCAGGAGGAAACACAGAGACCCCTCCTGGTAACACATTATTTTAAAAAGATAAGTGGTGTGCGGCGTGTGCGCAAGTCTAATAATGACATTGCAGGTGCTGCCGGACAAGATCCGGATATGCAAGAACTACTGCGCCAGCTGAAGGCCGGCGAGAGGGTGCTGAATAGGGTGCAGCAGGAAAGGAACAAGCTCCAGGATGCCCACGCCCAGCTCGGAGAAGAGCTGAAAGGTGTTCGGGCCGAGCTGTCCGGCTCCGTTAAGGAGACTGAGCGGCTTCGTCGTGGCATCTATAGTAAGTGCTTGAGCGGACTCCTTTGAAAAGAAGAGTTCGACGAGGAAGTCAATTGACACAATATGTCCTGTAGGTATACTCACAGGTCGCCCCGCGGAGGAGATGCCCGTATCAACGGGTGATCAACTTCCCAAGCTGTTGCAGCTGCTCGAACGAGTTCGGTAGGCAATGAGCGGCGTCGTCCAGGCTTTATGGCCAGCCCTCTCCCTACCCAAGGGCCTTGGGGAGCTTGCGGAGAAGCTTCAGGGAGGCTTGGGCCATGGTGAAGACGCGGTACAAGAAGGCGGATCCCAACCACATGGCCGAGGTCGGACCTGTGGGGCCCGATGGGAAGGAGATCCCTGTGAGTTTAGCATACGGCCAAGTAGAGTTGGCCGCTAAATTTTCCCAACGGGACTGTAAATTAGACAGCCTGTTAGACGGGATTGAGGAGGAATATAGTCAATAGATTTGACAATGTATTTTAAAATGACATGTGAAATGCCTTCTAGCCGGATTGTAGATCGTTTGTCTTTGCCGACCTTTTCGCTTCAACCTCGGGACCCTAGAGTCCGGAGTGTGTCCGAATACCTTCTCGGTTAAGAAACAACCGGGGTATGCATGGAGACCAGGTGTAGGGGTCATGAGTGCTTTATCAGACAAGTGCCCAACTAGTTATGTTATATTACATGGTTAGTAAGAAACATCTTCCAGGGAGAAAAGTTCCGTTAAGGGTTCCTTTCCCTGGGAGGCATGCCCTAAAGTGCATGTCCGGACTGCGAAAAGAGCAGAAAAACATCTGGGGGCAGATAAATAAGTAGGTAAAAAATCATCTTTCAAATCACCGACCGAATATTCCCTTAAGAACGCTAGCTTTCGGCTTCACCCAGTCTGAGGTACACATCCGGCTGACCCGGCAGTAACAATCGCAGAGGTGCTCCCTTTACCTCCTAGCCGAACAATCGGGAACGTAGGGGTAAGCATAGGAGCCAGGCAACCCAGCTTGGCCAAAACTTAAGTCATATCGATGCATATAATGGTGAATAAAAGGTACATGTGGAAGCTTGACACATGTGCTAGGCATGAAGCCCTTAAGCTTCTGGTAAAGAAGCCCCCAGGTATAATGAGTGCGGATGGCACATCAAGTGTGTGCGAACAATGCGCAAGTAGGCCCTTAAGGGCTTTTTAGGAAAAGGGTTGAGGGAAGAAAGAGAAACAAAAGACAGCTGAAGTGTAAAAGTTTGGACGGGGGAAGGGGACAAACTCTTAGTCCGACGCTAGGCATAGAATCTTCGGAGGCGGGCTGTGTTCCATGGGTTCGGCTCGAGTCGGTTGTTCGACACATTTCGTAGACGGTACGCTCCGCCGGTCAGGACTTGATCGATAATGAAGGGGCCCTCCCATTTGGGCTTGAGCTTGTCCTTTTTCTTGTCCGGCAGGCGTAGAACTAGTTCGCCAATGTTGTAAGTCTTGGCCCGTACTTCTCTGCTTTGATATCTTAGAGCCTGCTGCTGATAGAATGTGGAACGAGCCTTGGCGACGTCGCGTTCTTCCTCCAATGCGTCCAAGCTGTCCTGCCGATCCAGCTCGGCTTCTCTTTCTTCGTACATGCGCACTCGAGGTGAGTCATGAATGATGTCGCAGGGCAGAACTGCCTCTGCGCCATATACCATAAAGAATGGTGTGAATCCGGTAGTACGGTTGGGCGTTGTCCGCAGCCCCCAGAGTACGGAGTCAAGCTCCTCTACCCAGTGTGTGTCAGATTTCGTAAGTGACCGCACTAGTTTGGGTTTGATGCCGCTCATTATTGGACCGTTCACTCGTTCCACTTGACCGTTGGTTTGAGGATGATAGACTGAAGCGTAATCGAGCTTAATGCCCATATTTTTGCACCATGATTTAACCTCGTCGGCCGTGAAGTTCGTGCCGTTATCGGTGATGATGCTGTGGGGGACACCATAACGGTGTACTACCCCGGATATGAAGTCTATCACTGGTCCGGACTCTGCCGTTTTAACTGGCTTGGCCTCTATCCATTTGGTGAATTTATCCACCATGACCAATAGGTACCTTTGCTTGTGGGTTCCCCCTTTAAGGGGTCCAACCATGTCAAGCCCCCAGACCGCGAATGGCCAGGTAATGGGTATAGTTTTGAGGGCGGTGGGTGGCATATGGCTCTGATTAGCAAAGAGCTGACAACCGACGCATCTTTGGACTAAGTCCTGAGCATCTGCCCGGGCCGTCAGCCAATAAAATCCTGTACGGAATGCCTTTCCTACAAGGGCCCGAGCTGCTGCATGGTGTCCGCCTAGTCCGGCATGAATTTCAGCCAGAAGGTTTCGCCCTTCCTCTTCGGAGATACACCTTTGAAGGACTCCGGTTGTGCTTTTCTTATAAAGTTCTCCCTCATGGACCTTGTAGGCTTTAGATCGCCGGACTATGCAGCGGGCCTCATTTTGGTCTTCGGGAAGTTCCTGCCTAAGCAAGTAGGCTAGGAATGGTTCTGTCCATGGGGCGATTACTGCCATTATGTCGTGGGCTGAAGGTGTTATTTCGGCTGAATCGCCGGTTATGTCAGATTGCTCTGTGTTGGTTGGTGCGGCTGCTTCCGGTTTGTTATTTCCGGACTCCTCTTCCCATAGTACGGATGGCTTAAAGAGCCGTTCCAGGAAGATGTTTGGAGGGACAGCGTCATGTTTTGCGCCGATGCGTGCCAATATGTCGGTTGCTTGGTTATTATCCCGGGCTACGTGATGGAATTCAAGTCCTTCAAACCGAGCTGACATTTTTAGGACAGCGTTGCGATATGCTGCCATTTTCGGATCCTTGGCATTAAAGTCTCCATTTATTTGGGATATTGCAAGGTTTGAATCCCCGCGCACCTCTAGGCGTTGAATGCCCATGGAGATTGCCATCCGGAGGCCATGTAAAAGGGCCTCGTATTCGGCTGCGTTGTTGGAGTCCGTGTACATTATTTGAAGTACGTATTGGACTGTGTCCCCGGTTGGGGACGTCAATACGACGCCAGCCCCCAATCCGGCCAACATTTTAGAGCCGTCGAAGTGCATAATCCAATGGGAGTATGCGCCGTACTCTTTAGGGAGTTTGGCTTCGGTCCATTCAGCGACGAAGTCAGCCAAAACTTGTGACTTTATAGCTCGCCGAGGTTTGTAAGTTATATCGAATGGTAAGAGCTCAATGGCCCATTTTGCAATCCTGCCCGTCGCGTCGCGGTTGTTTATAATATCATTGAGGGGTACTCTGGAGGCCACTGTTATCGAACACTCTTGAAAGTAGTGTCGGAGCTTCCGGGATGCCATGAACACCGCATACGCTATCTTTTGATAGTGCGGGTAACGGGACTTGCAGGGGGTTAACACAGTGGATACGTAGTACACTGGTTTTTGAAGAGGGAATTTATGCCCTTCTGTCTCTCGTTCGACGACGAGTACCGCGCTTACAACTTGATGTGTTGCCGCGATGTATAACAACATTGGTTCGCCCAGGTTGGGCGCAGCCAGGACCGGATTTGTTGCCAATATGGCTTTTATTTCTTCAAGTTCGGCAGTGGCAGCATCCGTCCACTCGAAGTGTTCGGTGCGCCTAAGGAGGCGATAGAGGGGCAATGCCTTTTCTCCTAGACGGGAGATAAAGCGGCTTAGAGCCGCCACGCATCCAGTCAATTTTTGTATTTGTTTGAGGTCTTTTGGAATATCTAGCTGTGACAGAGCTCGGATCTTGGCTGGGTTTGCTTCAATTCCTCTACCGGATACAATGAAGCCCACGAGCTTTCCGGCTGGTACACCGAAAACGCATTTTTCCGGATTCAGCTTGATGTCGTATGCTCTGAGGTTGGCGAATGTGAGCCTCAAGTCGTCTACTAGAGTTTCGATGTGTTTGGTTTTGACGACTACGTCGTCTACATATGCCTCTACTGTTTTGCCGATCTGGGTGGCCAGACATGTTTGAATCATGCGCTGATATGTTGCGCCGGCGTTTTTAAGTCCGAAGGGCATCGTGTTGAAGCAGAATGGTCCATATGGAGTGATGAATGCCGTTGCAGCTTGGTCTGCTTCCGCCATCTTGATTTGATGGTAGCCTGAGTATGCGTCAAGGAAGCATAGTGAATCGTGTCCTGCGGTAGCGTCGATTATCTGGTCGATGCGGGGGAAGGGGAAGGTATCCTTTGGGCAGGCCTTGTTGAGGTCTTTAAAATCGACGCATAGGCGCCAGGATTTGTCCTTCTTTGGTACCATGACCAGGTTTGCTAGCCAATCCGGATGTTTTGATATCTCTGATGAATCCGGCTTCCAATAGTTTGGCTAGCTCTTCTCCCATTGCCTGTCTTTTGGGTTCGGAAAATCGTCGAAGAGCCTGTTTGACTGGCTTGAATCCTTTTAAGATGTTTAGGCTGTGTTCTGCCAATCTGCGTGGGATTTCGGGCATATCCGAAGGGTGCCAAGCGAAAATGTCCCAATTTTCCCGAAGGAATTCTCGCAGTGCGGCGTCTACATCAGGGTTTAACTATGCCCCGATGGAGGCCGTCTTTGTCGGGTCCGTTGGATGGACCTGGAATTTTACTATTTCGTTCGCTGGTTTAAAGGAGGTGGACTTGGATCTCTTATCGAGTATCACATCGTCTCTATTCACAGTAGAGTGTAGCACGGTAAGTTCTTCTGCCGCTAGGGCTTCGGATAGTGCCTCCAGGGATAATGCGGCTGTCTTGTTTTCGGCGCGGAGTGCTATGTCCAGATCACTAACGAGAGTGATTATCCCGCCGAACCCAGGCATTTTGAGCTTCATGTACCCGTAATGGGGTATGGCTTGAAAAATTGTGAATGCCTCTCGTCCTAATATAGCGTGATATCCGCTGTTGAACGGGGCCACTTGGAACGTGACTTCTTCGGACCTGTAATTGTCTGGCGAGCCGAACACCACATCGAGTGTGATTTTTCCGGTGCAGCGCGCTTCCCGGCTAGGGATTATTCCTCTGAAGGTTGTGCTGCTTCGCTCAATGCGGCTCCAGTCTATTTCCATTTTTTGAAGAGTTTCTTCGTAGATGAGGTTTAATCCGCTGCCGCCATCCATGAGGACCTTTGTAAGTCGAAAGCCGTCCACTATTGGACTAAGTACCAGTGCGGCTGGTGCTCGGGCTGTTCGGAATTTAGGTTCGTGTTTGGCATTGAAGGTGATGGTTGTGTCGCTCCATGGATTTATTATTGCTACTTGGTAGACTTCGGCAAGGCTGTGGATTGTTCGTTTCCGCATATTATTTGATGTGAAGGTCTCGAAGACTGTTGATACCGTACCGGTATTGTTGGAGTGGTTTTCCGTGGCTAGAAGCTTCTCGCCACTTTTGGCCACCTGCTGTAATATCCAACATGCTCGAAGGCTATGTGTTGGGGTGGCGCCCTCTGTACTGTGAATTTTACAGGGTCCGCTAAGCCACCCCTCCAGTACGGTTCCATGCCCTTTATGGGGTTTTTGCTTTTTTGTTTTTGTACCCGGTGCCTGAGTGTAATGCACCCTTTTGTTTCGGACTGGGGTTGTATTCGGGGTCGGATTGTCCCAAAACTTAATTTCAGTTTTCCGAAAACTCTCCATCGCACAGTACTTTCGTACTATGGACGCCAGGTCGGCGAAGCGTGTAACTTCACGACGGCTGATGGCGTTCAAGATTCCCTCATCCGTGCAATTATTGCAAAAGATTGAGATTGCGTTTTCCTCTCGGCAGTCCTTTATCCTGTCCATAATCGCATATGTCTGGGCGGCTGGGTGGAATTGAGTCCGGAACCCTACCCATCTCAAGGCTCAAGGGCCGAGAAGTTTCCGAATTTGGAAGCTTGGAAAGTGGAACGTTGTCCAACGAGTCCGGTCCAATGCCTGACTTTAGGTTCAGTGCTTGATCGAAGTCCGTCCCTCCGCAGGAATCCGGCATGGAGGGTTCGGCTGCCCGGACATGGCTAGTTTTCAATACAGGAGAAGAGTCGCCGCATTGTTCCTCTACCACTGCAACGTGGTGGGTGACCTGGGGAGAGTTAATCTCTCTCAGATCGGTTTTAAGCCCAATCTGATTGTAGTCTGTAGCGACTCCCAGGATGGCGATGCGATCCAAGAGCTCGTTTATGGATGAGATCTCTATTGGATCCAGCCGCTCGGCGAATTCCGAGCTGACGTGAAGATTGCTCTTGACGACTTGAGAGGTCATTGTCGAAGCGGTGGCCGGACAGGCGGTCATAAGAAAACCACCTAGCCGGATAGTTTGGCCGGCGGCCAAGGCCCCTTTGGCGAAAATACCGTCCTTGAAGACGGGAGGAGGCATCCTTCCTATCGGTGACGGCACAGAGGAACTCTCAATGAAAGCACCAATGTCGGTGTCAAAACCGGCGGATCTCGGGTAGGGGGTCCCGAACTGTGCGTCTAGGCGGATGGTAACAGGAGACAAGGGACACGATGTTTTTACCCAGGTTCGGGCCCTCTCGATGGAGGTAAAACCCTACTCCTTCTTGATTGATATTGATGATATGGGTAGTACAAGAGTGGATCTACCACGAGATCAAGGAGGCTAAACCCTAGAAGCTAGCCTATGGTATGATTGTTGTAATGGTTGTCGTGTCCTACGGACTAAAACCCTCCAGTTTATATAGGCACCGGATAGGGCTAGGGTTACACAGAGTCGGTTACAATGGTAGGAGATCTACATATCCGTATCGCCAAGCTTGCCTTCCACGCCAAGGAAAGTCCCATCCGGACACGGGACGGAGTCTTCAATCTTGTATCTTCGTAGTCTTGGAGTCCGGCGGAGGATGATAGTCCGGCTGTCTGGACACCCCCTAGTCCAGGACTCCCTCAGTCCACGAAGAAGCAACCTTGTCTATCCCATCATGGCCATCGCCTACGAAGGACTGGCCTCACTAGGGTAGATCTTCACGAAGTAGGCGATCTCCTTGCCCTTACAAACTCCTTGGTTCAACTCCACAATCTTGACGTAGGCTCCCAAGTGACACCTAACCAATCTAGGAGACACCACTCTCCAAAAGGTAATAGATGGTGTGTTGTTGATGAACTCCTTGCTCTTGTGCTTCAAATGATAGTCTCCCCAACACTCAACTCTCTCTCTCACTGATTTGGCTATCGTTGAAAGATGATTTGAGTGGAAAGCAACTTGGGGAAGGCTAGAGATCAAGATTCATATGGTAGGATTGGAATATCTTGGCCTCAACACATGAGTAGGTGGTTCACTCTCAGAAAATGAGTAGTGGAAAGTGTAGGTTTGTTCTGATGGCTCTCTCCACGAATGAAGAGTGGGTGGAGAGGTATATATAGCCTCCACACAAAATCTAACCGTTACACATAGATTCCCAAACTCGGTGGGACCGAATCAACAAACTCGGTCAAACCGATTTAGTTCAAAATGTGAACGTTAGGATTTTTGGTGGGACCAATATGGTCATCTCGGTGGGACCATTATGCTAGGGTTAGGGCATAACATAATCTCGGTGTGACCGATCGCATAAACTCGATGGGACCGATTTAAGCAATAGGTACACAGAGGGTTGGTCAGGTAAACTCGGTGGGACCAATTCACTCACTTTGATGGGACCGAAGTGTTATGAAAAGGAAACATGGAGTTTACAATGCAGACTCGGTGGGACCGACTTGCTCATTTTGGTGAGACCGAATGTTACAAAAGGGAAACAGAGAGTTTGCAATCCCATCTCGGTGAGACCGAGGTCCCTATTGATGAGACCGAAGTAACTAGGGTTTGTGGCAGTGGCTATGTCAAGTGAAACTCGATGGCGCCGGATAGATCAAATCGGTGGGGCCGAATTTGACTTTAGGTTTAGGACATATGTGGAAATGAGAAAGTGGTTGAGGGTTTTTGGAGCATATCACAAAGCATTTTGAGCAAGTAACCCATTAAGCAACACCTCATCCCCTTTTAATAGTATTGGCTTTCCTATGGACTCAATGTGATCTTGGATCACTAAAATGAAAATGTAGAGTCTTGAGCTTGTTGCCAATATATATCCTTTGCATTTTGAGGGGTCCACATCTCTAGTCCATGCCATGCCAATCATTGAACTTTCTGAAATGATTATCTTGAAAGAGCATTAGTTCAATGAACTATATGTTGTTAAGAATTACCAAAACCACCCAGGGATAATTTGCACTTTCACCGAGGAAGGAGCCAAAGGTTTCCATTCTCGTGCAACAAGACCAAGACCGCCAGGACGGAGGTCATCACCGAGCGCACCGTAGCGTCACAACTAGAGGCTTTTGTAGGCGAAGACCACTTTAGTCAGGATAAGATGTACTTGTTGTCTCCCTTGAAATTTGGCCGTTGTGGGATCCCTTCCCGCCTCCATTCGGGAAGAGGACCAAGGCTACCATAAATAGGACCTAGCCACCACCAAGGGGAGGGGATCGGGTCGGATCGGATCCATTCCACCCTCACCATCTCACTTGAGCCCAAGAACTCGCCTCTTGAGGCTATTCTCCACTGTACTAGTTCTTCCTCAGCCCCTCGAGGCAAATCCACCCCAAAGCAGGAGTAGGGTTTTACACCGCAAGATGGCCCGAACCTGGGTAAATTGCCGTGTCCTGTTTCCTTCGAGCTCGACGTGTTAGGCTATGAGATTAGCGGGTCAGCAGACTGGGGAGAGAGAGATCTTCGCACGCACCCCAGAGTTCGAACCTCTCAAGGGTTTGCGGAACCCGTAATCCGACAGCTAGGTTCTTGGGCTCCCCTCGACTACCTATCCAAAGCACCTAGGAGCTCACTGAAGCTAGAGCCCCGCTGAAGGACCGCGAGCTCAAGGGGGGGCACATCCTCAGGACTTGGGTGTCGCATCATGTCCTCCCGATGGCAGCTCGGGAGACTCCGTTGTATGCATAAACAGGGCCAGAGAATCCGATCCGATCCGGGTAGCCAGGAACGAACTTGGACCGATGGAGGTCCAACACCGTATCAACGTCTTGACTGGCTGGAGCCGACGAAGGTCCCTATGGAGGTTGCCGTGGAGCCCTTCCATGTTGAGAACCCGCCGAGCGACGTAAGTCATCCTTCATCATCTTGCTTTGGTGTTAGATCTTGCTTTTGTCACCAAAGAACTAACTATGGACAAGAATACGTGTGTGACAGCAACATGACTTGGTTTCGTGATCTTGTAAGTGTTAATCCTAATCTACCCTAGCTTGCTTGGGACCGGTAGGATTTGTTACTGTTGTTGCTATTCCTTTTGTAAATACTAGCAAAAGAGCCTGTGGATTGCAACGGAAGAGTAAATAACACACGTTCTTAACCCAATAACCATGACTCAAGACCCTAATGTGTTCGCGTCCTTTATTTTCACATGGCATCACATTTTTGTTGTTGATGGCGGTCTCAGTGCTCATACAACGAAAGCATGTTTGAATGCGGTCAGTTCTAAGGCATCTCTCTCGCGCGCACACTCGCTCGAAATAAAATGAGAAATATGTTCTTTTTTCCTGCGAGATTTTTCACAAGTGTGCATGCGTGGTTATCGATGTTTTCTTTCCTCTCTATTAGTAAGAAAGAAAAACGGATCGTACATTATAGATTAAGTTCACACCAAAATAATATTTTAGAAATATTTAACAGCTAAAAGTAGCATCATATTAGATTCTACACACTTTCCTAATCAAGTTTAAATCGGAGTTACGGTTTAAAAGATATTGATAATTTTATTTTAGATAAACTGCGGATTGATTAACCGAAAAGTCAGGGGGTTTTATGTTAAAACGAAAAAAATGTCGGTTGACTTAAATATGGACGGCGGGTTGATTACCTAAAACATCAGGGGTTTTCCAAGAAAATGCAAAAAAAGAGTCAAATGACTTAAACGTGTACCGCAGGTTTATTTACGAAAAATAGAGGTACTTTATTGCAAAATATATGATGGACGATCAGAAACCAATTTACTTTGTTATTAGATAAAGATAAAGATATATAGCTTATATTGAACTCTTTTGGTATTCTCTCATCTTAATGAAAAGGGAAACGTTTAAAGCCGGCGCACCGGCTGAAAATTCAGCCGGTCTCCCGTCACGCTCGCTCTCTCGCATACAGCAGCCACGTGTAAAGCTGGGGCCACCAAGAGTCCACGTCTTCTTTTTATCCTTATCTCTTCACAGCTCCATACAACCACTCATTTGCATCTCGTCTTCCACCGCACACAACGAGCGAGATCTCATCTATTCTTCCCTTTTCTGCTCGCCGGCTACGGAAGCCATGCCACTACTGTGCCACCGTGTCTTGTTCAACGCCGGCGAGGTAGTCATCGTCACGCTCCTATCCAGCCGCACCGCGGACCACTCGGAGCAGCCGGAGGTGCTGGGGACCCCGTGCGCCGTGCTGGGACGAGCAGCGGGAGGTGTTGGACCTCGAGCGGACGAGCTGCGACGGGCTTCTCCGGCGTTGATTGGCAGCTTCGACCCAAGCAGCAACCTTCTGCATCCGGTGCTGGAACCAGCGAGTCCCGGTGCTACCACCGGCTGCAGCGATGCTGGAACCAGCTCAAGGGCAAGCTGCAACCCGGCTGCGTCGAGTGCTGGAACCAGCGATCTCCGATGCTACTACCGGCTATGTCGGGTGCTGGAACCAGCTTTATTTTTTGCTGGAACTTGCTAATTTTTTTGCTACATGTCTTCTTTTTTGATTTTTGCTTCCTGTGATTTTTGCTGGAACTAGACGTGCCTCGACGTCGTTTTTTTGCTGGAACCAGCTTTTTATTTTGCTGGAACTTGCTTCATTTTTTGCTACATCGACTTCTTCATTTTGGTGGTGATGGGTGGTGTTTTTGCTACAAACCGCGACTACAAAAGTTACAACCGGTGAGCTTTTTTGCTACGATGGTGACCGGGCGGCGGCACCGGCGAGCTATTTTTGCTGGAACCACACTCTTTTTGCTACGACCGGCTATTTATTTTGCTGCTGCTGCGAGTTAGTACTTTTTTCTGCGAGCTCGTTGCCGGCGTGTTACGACCGGCGACCATGACCGGCGACCGACGCCACCGGAGCTGCGGCCGTCTCCATGGGGACCTGCAATAGCTGGCGCACGCTGCTGCATGGACGACGGCGAGAAACGCAGGAGGCGGCAGCAGCGACGCCGACCTGCTGGGACGACGACGATCGGCGGCGAGGGCAGCGACCGGCGGCGGGGGAGGCGACAGGTGAGACGCGCCGGGTGGTGCTTCGAGGCCCCGGGCGCTGTCGCTAGTCCATGGCGGCGCGGTGGAAGCTTTTTTTTTCTGAAAAGGAGATGACATCTGAATGGAGGGAAGGGAGAGAATCGTGTGGCTACATGACGTTTGATCGGACGATGCTGGTGCGACCGGCCCAAATTTCGGCCGGCGCACCGGCGCCTATCACTCGCCTAATGAAAATTGGCAGAGCGCCTGCCTATTACGTCAAGGAAAGAAATGCACGTTTCTGCTTTTTTTTTCTCCTATTCTTTAATATATTTCTCCTGTACAAAAAGACGTTATATTCCGACGGCGAAGAAGGGCAGCAGCGCTGCACACGCAGGCACGCAGAGAAAACAAACAAACAAAGTCAGACGAAAAAGCCGATGGCTGCCCGAGACGGGCTCCACCTGTCGGTGTCTGCGCATCGGCCTGTCTCACGTGTCCCCTGGCCGCTACGGCTACCCGCTCGCCCTAGTGCCCTAGACTCGCGTCGCCCTCATTTCAAAATTCAAAACCCACCTCTCTCTCACCCAGACCAGACCAGACCGGACCAAAGAGAGAGAAGGAGGGCAGCAAATCCTCGAACCCTCCGCGACCTCGTCTCGGTATCCGGCGAGGAGCCCCATAGAAAAATCCTGGGCGTGGGGAGGGGGACGCAGGAACGAGGCGAGCATCCGAAGCTGCCCTGCCCTCCCTTCCCTCCCTTGTCGCGTCCATCCCCTCCTCTTCCTCGTCCCCCCCTCGCCCCGCTCCCGTCCCCTTCTTTGTTCATCAGTAGCTGCTCAGCTCGGTTTCCACGGAGGGAGGCCAAGGTCGCGGCTCTGTCCGGGGCGCCGCGGGTAGGTCCCAAGCTCAGGGCTTGGAGCATGTTTGTTTTGGGTGGGGGTTTCTGATGTCCGAGGGGGTTTGTTTGCTGCTCGAGCTCAGATTCGTGTTTTTGTGCAGTGTTTTCAGGTGCATCGGAAGGTGTTCTGACAATCTCCACTCTTTCTTCGCCGGACACCGGTCCGCTGCATTCCGGCAGCGGGATGGGAGGCAAGTTTGTCTGAAAAACACTCATCTCAACTGGCATGTAGTACTACACAGTTACTGTACTATTTAAGCTCGATTTCTTCAGCTTAAAGGTTCGATTTTGCCATGCTGTTTGGGAGCAAATGTGTTGTGCTGGGCAGCAAGGATTAGGGATCTGGTACTTCTCGATGTGCGGCCTCATACCACTGAACTTGATTGCTCAGGCTTGTACGTTACCTGTTTGCAATTTGCTTCTTGTAAATACTACTGCGGATTCAGATTGGGGGATTGATAGATTCAGTTTCCAATGCTACTATGCTAGCGATAAACGTTACTTCCTTCAGAGCCCAGCCCGCAGTGCTGCATAAAAGGCATTCATGGGAGCAACTAGACATTCATTCTCAAGGTTAAGTGTCTCTTTATGATCCTGCCTAGAGTCTCGCCGATAAGAGCTCATGGTCCTGGCTAGAGTCTAGCGAAAAGGACTAATTTGATCAGATATTGAGTTGATGTGCTTGTTTGTTTAAATAGTACAGTAACTGTGTAGAAATGCCTGTTCTGTAGAAATCGAACCTTTAAGCTGAAGATATAAAAGTTGGAAGGGCATTTATATTATGGTGGTGACATTTGTTTATTCCTGGTGAATTACTCACATTTCCGTCCTCTTTTATTTGCAGGTAGTGTGACATTGTAGTAAAGTTCTGCCACCGTTGCATGGTTGGTGTTCAGAGTATCTTTGTCTTGAGTAAAGATGAAAGAGGAGATCATGTTCGACAACCAATCAAAGCCATGCAGATCGAGGGTTGACTCCAAGAGTAACCAAAATCCTCTCAAGCCCAAGTTTGGGTCATCATGGGGATCCCAAATTGTCAAGGGGTTCACAGCCGACAAGAAAACCAAGAAGACAGCAGCTATTGCAAGCAAGAAGCCGCCTCTTGCAAGCGTGGAGAATGTTAACCAGAGCAACCAACAGATTACATACCAATCTAGGGTTAAGAGATCTCTGATAGGAGATTTTCCTTGCTCGCCTGCTGGTGCTCAAGTTCATCCCCATGCCTTTGATTGCCACGGTATTAGGTCCCCGGCATCTCATGATCTTTTTCTTGAGTTGGACCATCTCAGGGAACAACTGCGTGAGTCCAAGGAAAGAGAATCAGCTTTGCAATCAGAGTTGCAGCAATGCAGAGAAAATCCAAGGGTTTCGGCACTCGAGAAGGAGCTTGATTCTAGGAAGAATGAGATTGACAAGCTTGCACGGCTTAAAACTTCATTGGAAGCCGAGAAAACAAGCCTTTCTGAACAGCTATCAGCTCTATCTTCTATGGTGGAGCAGCATGAAGAAACTGTAAGGTTGGATGGGCATGGCAATCGCGCTTCTAGTGCGGATGGGGACAATGTATCTTCTTCAGGAAACTTGGAGTTTGAAGTTGTTGAGCTGCGTCGTTTAAACAAAGAGCTTCAGTTTCAGAAACGAAGTCTTGCAATCAAGCTCTCTTCAGCAGAGTCCAAATTGGCTGTCCTTGAAAAGAATGCAGAGGTACCATCACATCATTTTGACCATTTCTAGCACACTACTAGTTCTACTTCAACTAATCTTTTCTGCGTCCTCCTTATTTTCAACAGAGCGAGATAGTCGCCAAGGTTCAAGCAGAGGCCTCATTGTTGCGGCACACCAATGCAAACTTGAGCAAGCAAGTTGAGGGCCTGCAAATGAGTCGGCTGACTGAGGTTGAGGAGCTTGCTTATCTTCGGTGGATCAATTCATGTTTACGTCATGAGCTCTGTAGCTCAGATCAAACAGCCAGAGCAATCACTGATCTTGATTATAATGATGGCATAGCTTGTAATGATGATCATTGTGATGGCAACACCAGAAATGGTGAGAACAGTTCTGATGATAAAAGGCTCAGCATTGCCGAACGTATCAAGCAATGGTCTCAGAACGATACAAACTGCCAAACATCTAAAAAGGAATCTCTTCTTGATAGAGCATGGATTGAAGCCACAGAAACGCGGAGCCCCACACGTAGGCACTCACTTGGTGGATCAAAGGGATGTGCACAGGACTTGAACATTGTGAAGAGGAGGCAATCTGATACCTTTATCTGCCTTCCAGAGGCAACAGAGGAAGCAGTATCCTGTAATAAGGATCAGACAAGCAGGGAGAAGCGTGAGCTCCTTGTGGACAAGTATGATTTTGGTCAATCTGATAGTTCAAGATTTGCTCTTGGCAAGCCAGAAATATGCAAGTCTCAATGCTTGGATGTCGAAAAGCGCACCCTGCGCATTCCAAACCCTCCACCAAGACCTTCAGTGTCTCTGCCACATTCTGGTCCATCAAATGGATCGACTGTAAATCCACCCCGCCCACCTCCTCCGCCTCCCCCGCCTAAGTTTTCCACAAGAAGTACTGGAGTCATGAAGAGGGCACCACAAGTTGCAGAGCTTTACCATTCACTTATGAGAAGGGATTCAAAGAAAGATACTTCTGGGGGTGGAATCACTGAAACTGCTAACTCGGCAAATGTGCGGAGTAGTATGATTGGTGAAATCGAGAACCGTTCTTCGCATTTGCAGGCTGTAAGTAGAGTAGCCAGATTGAACCCATACCCTTGATACAATGTAGATAACAGTAAGCAGCTGGTTCCCGCACTGACACTGTGCTTTGACTTGTCATTCCATTTTCAGATCAAGGCGGATGTTGAGACTCAAGGTGAATTTGTGAAATCATTGATCAAGGAGGTGACTGATGCAGCTTACAAAGATATAGAAGACGTGGTTGCATTTGTGAAGTGGCTTGATGATGAACTCGGTTTCCTGGTATGCATATTCTAATATTACCATTCTGCAAGCATTCTTTTCAGTTGCATCAGTCACTGAAGCTACTCTTTTTTCATTTATTTGTGCTTCTTGAAGGTAGATGAGAGAGCAGTGCTGAAGCATTTTGATTGGCCTGAGAGGAAGGCGGACACTTTGCGAGAGGCGGCTTTTGGCTACCAAGACCTCAAAAAATTGGAATCGGAAGTTTCTAACTATAAAGACGACCCACGCCTTCCCTGTGACATTGCACTTAAGAAAATGATAACAGTGTCTGAAAAGTATGGCCAAGTTTACTAGTATAAGAAAAAATTGATCTGTAGAATCACATTGTGTACTGAACTTTGGTTGGCATTCCTAATCCAGGACTGAGCGAGGTGTGTACAACGTTCTGAGGACGAGGGATGCAATGATGAGGCAGTGCAAGGAGTTCAACATTCCAGTTGACTGGATGCTTGACAACAATCTCATTAGCAAGGTAAATGGTGTATAGTTTTATGTATTATTATACCACCCCTCTGCAGGTTTTTGAGCTCCTGGTGCCACATTACTATCATACCAGTACCGGCAAACGTAGTTTGGAAATATCATCGGAGTAATCCATTTCCCTTGGCCACTGCAGATCAAATTTGCTTCTGTGAAATTAGCAAATATGTACATGAAAAGAGTTGCTATGGAGCTTCAGTACATGGGACCTCTGAACAAGGATCTAGCTCTGGAGTACATGCTCCTTCAGGCTGTGAGATTTGCCTTCAGAATTCATCAGGTAACAACATTGCAGCAGCAACACATTGCCTTGAGAATTCATCAGATTAGCACCTATCATTTACGTACTATCGCATCTGCCTTCTTGATTTCTTTGTTTATGTTTAATCTCCATGCTATCTGTGTTACTTGAGAACCTCTGGTTGTTTGGGGGCTATTCTCAGGGAAACCTCATGGCGCGTGCCCTAAATTGGCCGTTCATTTTGTTTTTCAGTTTGCCGGAGGATTCGACACAGAGACCATGGACGCATTTGAGGAGCTGAGGAATCTTGTTCATGTCAGAAACAATACCCAGTAGGAAGGCAACTCGATGTAGTATGATCTGAATTTTTCTCGCGGGAAACACTGGCTTACCTTCTCAGTAAGCATGGCGGACAGTTTGAAGGGCTGGTGTGTGTGTATGTGCGTAGTTGTGCGTGCTAGCCTGAAGAAACCAGCTTCGGCCGGCGCGCGTAGGGATTTGGTAGCGACATTGCTGAAACATGCGAGTTTATGTAAGCTATGTTTTCGGTTTGCAGAGGCTGGGTGTTTCAACCTCCTTTTCAAGGAAAATTGTTTTCAGTTTGCAGTTCCGGCACCCTACCGGTACTCTTGTCAGTCTGCTAGGAATGGACGAAAAATCTTCCCCTAATAATAAAGAGCCTAATGCTTCTGGTGGTACGTCATACAAATTGTCCCAGGAGTTATCAATATTTACCCATCACACCACCGGTAAGTGGGGAAAAATAGATCTGTTTTCCCTTCACAAATAGGAGTTGTCAATATTTACCCATCACACCACCGGTAAGTGAAAAAAAAATCCGTTTTCCCTTCACAAATCATCGTCGGATTTTGGTTATTTATCAAGGTGAGCTCTTCTAATACCACAAACATGATAGTAGTGCAATGGCTTGAGATTGGCCACAATGGGTAGTAACATAGACTAGTAACATGCGTATGGGAAAATGCACAGGAGCACCTGGGTGCTCCACCTGCCTATATGAATATCAAATTCAAAAAATACCAGGAATATTAAAAAAATCTGGGATCTTGGGATATCAAACCCAGGTGCCCAATCTACTCCCGTGTAAAGTTTCATGAAAAGATACCAAGAAATGTATCCGTGACGAAGAAAATATAGTCCGACCTATGATCCACCTAAACAGTTTTTTTGCACATAGGAGTTTTTTTGTTTTTTTACCGAGAGTACCACGAATGTCATTTTTTCACGGAAATTTGCACGGAAGTAGATTGGGCACCCAAGTTCGATATCCCGAAATCCCATATTTTTTTTGAATTTTCTCAGTATTTTTTCGAATTTAATGTTCATATAGGGGGGTGGAGCACCCGGGAGCCAAAAATCCGTGTCCCATGCGTATGTTACTAGTCTATATTACTACCTCTATAATGGGGAGTAACATATGTGTGGTAACATACAACACTTCATTTATTAGGCTATAGACATATCTTGCCTTGATATGTGTGATGTTACTCATACTACTAGTAACTAGCTATGTTAGTACCACTTTCCTCTCTTTCTTCATTTATTGCTTGCCCCATCATCTATTTTATCTTTTCTTTGGAAATGGAGGCATGCCCCCGGCATCTGCATCATGGTGATGCATGCAGCCATTTTATTAAAAATCCATGAAGTATCGTCATAATAGTCGTACAGCTCGCAAACGGAGTAGAGCAAAGTAAAAAAGGAAAATTACATGATGACAAAGGCAACCGATACAGTAATAGGAAGGATAAGCTCCCTAGACCCCTATCCTGTTATGCGAGCGCCATCCGAACCGGTTGAATATAACCCGAGCTAGGGATGAAAATGAAGTGGAAAGTTTCCGCTTTTCCGGAGGAAAATGGAAACGGAGAGGAAATATGAAAACGGAAATGGAAATTTGCAAAATGGAAATGGAAATGGAATTTTTTATGCGGAAATGGAAACAAAAACGGAATGGTGTTTTCCGGTGGAACACACGTGGAAAAGGAACTTTCCGTTTCCGTTAATATGGAATTTCTGTTTCTATTATAGCCTCGTGGCTACTTTGTAGCCAACTACCAAACAACAGACAAAGACACAATGAGTAGAATGAGCAGAATGTATCAAGATAAAGATAGTCCTTGGACATTATCAATGATGTGTATCAGCAAGTACGTGACTTGTTTGTGGGACTATGCATTGTATGATGACTGTCCTAAAAGGTCCCTAGTCAAAAGGGTTGTGTGGACGCGCAGTCGACTAGACTAGCATATGACACGGTCGATGGCTTGGTCTCACTAGTCATGGAGCATTAGATGCTAACCAGATAATATGGACTTGGAAAGGTCTGGTCGGATTCGACGTAGTCGGATCCGAGTTGAGATAAGGTCCGAGTCACACAGACCCAACTATGAGACGCAGCGATATGTCATCTGTGAGTCTCTAGTACAACATACGTTCTATGTCCTAAGACCTGAGCTGACACATGTACTCGGGATGGTGACAGACTTGCTTTGGGCCGACCAAATGCTACTCCGTGACAGGGTAGTTACAAAGGTAGGTTTCGGGTTTGTCCAGTCCCATGCTACGAGACATGGTCGAGCAAGATGGGATTTGCCCCTCCGATCAGGAGAGATATACTCTGGGCCCCTCGTTTGATCCGACCAGGATAAGCATGGCCATGCGACAAGGATTATGAGATAATCCGGATGGTGGTCGGTATCATTGGAACGAGAAAGAAATCGGGCTAGCAAAAGGATGACAGTCTCGCCTTGATCCCGACAACATATATCGTGCGGCAAAGGGAACAGAAGTGTGACACGTTGTACATGTTCGCCTAACCAGCTTCATAGTCTGCTTGGTGGTCGGCACGCCTTGCTAGAGGCCGCTACCAACCGTGCAGGTCGGAGGTGATCCGAACTGTGACCAAACCAACTTGAACCTAAGGGGTCGCGCGCTTAAGGGAAGGAACCTACGAGGTCGGTTCGTAGGACACTGGTCGGATGTGATCCGAACTGGACTAGGAACATGACCGAGTAGACTTTGGGCTTTAGGGTCCGTGCGAGGCCCAAGTGTTGAGCCTGCGACAGACGCCTATATAAAGTGGAGGTGTGGCACACTCATGCGGTTGATCGCTCTAGCGCTGCAACTAGGGTTTGCATGTGTTGCAAATAGCCACCTCCACTCGCCGCCGACTGTGTGATCGGACCTAGCAGTCCGCCACACGGTGTTCCTCCTGCACGCGCGGATATCGTTAGAGGCGGTGCACTTGCGCCGCTCCGGTGAACTTGTACGTGGAATCGGACGACCGACTGTTCGAGGGAGATCGGACGAGGAGGAGACGATCCACGCGGACGCGCTGCCCCAACTCTACTTCCGCTGCACGGCACTACACGTCTAGTGGTAACGAACTATGATCCATCTCCCGTAGCATGTTCTTGGTTGTTCTGCGCGTAGGAAATTTTAATTTGCAGTCGACGCACCCTACCGTAGATCCCAACAGTGGTATCAGAGCCTCTGCTATAGGATTTGGATTCAGATCGTATGCATATTAGATATGTGGAGGCAGCAGATGAGATCTGTTGTCCTTGATAAGATCGGCTATGTGCACGGTTGTTGAGATCAATTGCACATGGGGATTGAAGAGGCTATGTTTTCTGATGATCGGAGTCGATGAGGTCGTGACACAACCTACCCCTACCGGTCGGTATCCGCCATCGGGGTTAACAGTGAAACGTAAACTCGAATCGGACTCGCAATGATCGATAAGAGCGGTCAGATCAGAAAATTCGGTGTGATCGGAGTTCAGATGTGATCTGTGATTTCCGATGGGACCGCCGTGTATTTCTCGATGGGACCGCCGTGTGCGTTGCGCTGTGTATTTCGTACCTGACACACAAACCGGTAGAATGCGATTCTATGCATAACTTTGTTTTGCAGGTTTGATGAGAATAGTATGGCTCATGTGTATGTGATGCATGTGTGTAATTTATACATGGCATGCGTGTCATGTTTGTCAGCCGGCAGGAGCAAAGTGCTGTCATTATATTGTATAACGACCTGCGTGTCGACTTGTGACTCTATGTAAAATTCGTTACTAGTTGTAGTAGTTGGATAACAGAGATCAGGTTGGTGGCTTGGCGTCCCGGTGTGACGAACAAGATGGAGTTCCTAGATGGTCATCGGAGTCGGAGCCGACCTGGAAGAACGTCCATAAAGGAGCCATACTATTTCACATTATATGTTTATATGTGATTGTTATGCTTCTTTGTTTCTATGCATGTTAGAATGGTAGAATGATCCCTCATGAATATCAAGAGAATTGCCATCCTCGATGTTGCACCTTCGCACGTCAAGTACGTCTAGTAGTGGGCTCATAAAATTGGGGTGCTGCTGGATGTCCTTGAACTGAAGGATTCGTGTCAGACACGGACATGCACTGCATCAGGTTAAATTGACAAGGCCATCAAAACGGTTTTGGGCCTTGTGGCAAAGAAGGTTGGGAGCCGGGGTATGAGATCCTTTCCCGACCGACAGGAGTCGTATAGAGATGCGATTAGCAAGGAGTTGCTTACCAGATAGGTGTGTTGGCTAGCAGTGATGCTAAAGCTCACTAGTCGCATGCGCTAGTCGGATCCTGAATCACTGAGAGTCTGCGGAGGGATGCTGACTTCAGTGGGAGTATTTCTGTTTAGGCTAGAATTACTCTACATAAACACATTGCTTAGTGATTGCATATTTTCTGTTGTAGATCAATGGCACCACCTGCTCAACCCAACTTTGCATTGAAATAAATTCTGGAAAAGGATAAACTGAATGGAACAAACTTTACCACCTAGTATAGAAATTTGAGAATTGTTCTCAAGCATGATAAAAACGAACATGTTCTAGAGGATCCACTTCTAGAGGAACCTGCCGATAATGCTAATGCCACAACTAAGAATGCCTACCAGAAACTCGTTGATGAATCAACGGAGATCAGCTGTCTGATGCTGGCTTGTATGGAGCCCGATTTGCAACAACATTTTGAAAATGTTGAGGCTTACGATATGATCGAGAGTCTCAAGAGCATGTTTCAGACACATGCTAGGACCGAAAGGTTCAGTCTGGTGATCCTTGATGGATTGCAAGCTGAAGGAAGGTGATCCACTGAGCCCACATGTGATCAAGATGATCGGATATGTGCAAGCTTTGGATCGTTTAGGCTTCCCGCTCTTGGATGAGCTCGCTACTGATGTTGTTCTGGGTTCTCTTCAGCCCAGCTATGGGTCATTCATCTCGAACTATCATATGCTTGGCATGTATAAGAAGCTCACTGAATTGCATGGGATGCTCAAAGTGGCAGAGCAGGATATTAAGAAAGGCACGCATCAAGTGTTGATGGTGTAGAAATCGGCTAAGTTCAAGAAGAGTTGGTCAAAGAAAAAGGCTAAGGCAAAGGGCACGGAGACGGTAACCTCTGCCGCTGCACCGAAGTCTGGACCAGACTAGAAGACCGTTTGCTATCACTACAAGGAGACCGGTCACTGGAAGAGGAACTGTAGCAAGTGGCTTGCAGAGCATGGCAAGAAGGCCGGAAATGCTTCTTCAAGCAAAGGTACACTTGTTGCATATGTTATAGACATTTACCTTGCTGACATACCTAGTAGCTCTTGGGTATTTGATACCGGATCGGTTGTTCATATTTGCAACTCGATGCAGGGGCTGGTAAGAACTAGACGTGTGGCACAAGGGGAGATTGACATCAGGGTCGGCAACAAAGCAAGAGTTGCTGCGTTGGAGGTCAGCACGATGCAGCTCCAGCTTCCTTCCGGATTCATTATGGAATTAAATAATTGTTATTACATTACTGCACTTAGTTGGAACATTATTTCTGCCTCATGTTTGATGAATCAAGGTTATGAACTCAATTTAAAGGATAATGGTTGTTCGATATTTTTGAATGGTATGTTCCACGGCTATGCACCCATTGTTGATGGGCTATTTATATTGAATCTAGAATAGGAACCGGTCTATAACGTGAATGTCAAGAGGCATAAGCCTAATGAGATAAATCCGACATACTTCTGGCATTGCCGGCTTGGACACATTAGTCTGAAATGCATGAATAAGCTCCATGATGATGGGCTCCTAACTTCGTCCGACTTTGAGTCATTCGAGACATGTGAATCATGCTTTCTCGGCAAGATGACTAAGTCTCCTTTCGCAAAGAGTTGCGAGAGGGCGTCCGAGCTGTTGGATCTTATACATAGTGATGTGTGTGGTCCAATGAGCACAACTGCCAGATGTGGCTATCAGTACTTCATGACTTTTACCGACGACTTGAGTAGATATGGATATATCTATTTGATGAGGCACAAGTCAGAAACTTTTGAAAAGTTCAAAGAGTTTCAGAACGAGGTTGAGAATCAACTCGGCAAGACTATAAAACTTCTGCGATCTGATCGTGGAGGTGAGTACATGAGCCAGGAGTTTGATGATCATCTGAAAAGTCGAGGTATAGTACCTCAGCTCACACCTCCGGGTACGCCATAGAGAAACGGCATGTCGGAACGGAGGAATAGGACCTTGTTGGACATGGTCCGGTCAATGATGAGCAAATCGGATTTACCCTTGTCATTCCGGGGATACGCTCTAGAAACTGCAGCTTTCACACTTAATAGGGTACCATCAAAATCCATAGACAAGACACCACATGAGATGTGGACCGGGAAGAGTCCCAGTTTGTCTTTTCTAAAGATTTGGGGTTGTGAAGCATTTGTCAAGCGACTTATGTCAGACAAGCTTACACCCAAGTCAGATAAATGCATATTTGTGGGATATCCGAGGGAAACCTTGGGATATAGCTTCTACAACCGGGAAGAGAACAAAGTGTTTGTTGCTTGGAACGGGGTTTTCTTTGAGAAAGAGTTTCTAAGTCGGGAGGCTAGTGGGAAGACCGTTCGACTCGAAGAAATTCGAGGACCACTCAGGGACGGCTCGGCTAGTGATGAGATCATACCGGAGTCAGTCAGGGAACCCGTAGTGGAAGCGGCACCAGAACCACGGAGGTCGAAAAGATTGCGCAGAGTGCGTGATATATTATTGCTAGAAAGCGGCGAGCCGGCCACGTATGCGGAAGCGATGGTGAGCCCAGATTCCGAGGCATGGCTGGAGGCCATGAGATCCGAGTTAAAGTCCATGGATGAGATTCTAGTCTGGGACTTGGTTGATCCGCCACCTGGCATAACTGCCATTGGCTGCAAATGGGTCTTTAAGAAGAAAACCGATGTGGATGGAAATGTTCAGATCCACAAAGCTCGGCTTGTCGCTAAAGGTTATGGACAAGTTCAAGGAATTGACTACGACGAGACTTACTCGCTGGTAGCGATGCTGAAATCGGTGAGGATCGTACTAGCTATAGCTACATATTTCGATTACGTGATATGGCAGATGGATGTCAAGACGTCTTTCCTTCACGGAAATTTAACCGAGGACGTGTATATGATACAACCCGAGGGTTTTGTCGATCCGACTAGCACTAGTAAGGTATGCAAGCTCAAGAGATCCATTTATGGGTTGAAGCAAGCATCTCGGAGTTGGAGCATTCATTTTGATGAGGTTGTCACTGGTCTCGATTTCATCAAAAGCAAAGAATACTCTTGTTTATACAAGAAGTTAAGTGGGAGCTCGATGGTGTTTTTGATCTTGTATGTGGATGACATACTACTGATCGGAAATGATGTTTCGACGCTGAACTCAGTCAAGGAGTCATTGAATGGCAAGTTTTCGATGAAAGACCTTGGTGAGGTAGTGTATATTTTAGGCATTAAGATCTACAGAGATAGATCGAGGAGGCTGCTTGGCTTAAGCCAGAGCACGTACGTAGATAAAGTGTTGAAGCGGTTCAACATGAGTGAGGCAAAGAAAGGGTTCTTGCCGCTCTCACATGGTATAAGGCTAAGCGAGACTCAGAGTCCTTCGACATCTGATGAGCGAAGCGGGATGAGTAGGATTCCGTATGCCTCGGCAATCGGTTCCATCATGTATGCCATGATATGTATAAGGCCTGATGTTGCTTTTGCAATAAGCCTAACAAGCAGATACCATGCCAACCCAGGTGAGAGTCACTGGGCAGCGGTAAAGACTATTTTGAAGTACCTGAAAAGGACTAAAGAGATGTTCCTAGTTTATGGAGGTGAGGAAGAGCTCGTCATAAGGGGTTACGCTGATGCTAGTTTCCAAACCGACAGAGATGATTGTCGATCACAGTCCGGATTCGTGTACATCCTGAACGGAGGAGCAGTGCACTGGATGAGTCCCAAGCAGGATACGGTGGCCAATTCTACCACAGAAGCCGAATACATTGCAGCTTGTGAAGCTGCAAATGAAGGTGTTTGGATCCGGCATTTTCTGGATGATCTTGGTATTTTCCCAGCCTCGGTGAAACCGTTGGACCTTTATTGTGATAATTCTGGTGCCATCGCACAATCCAAGGAGCTGAGGAATAACCACAAGGTCAGACACATAGACCGGAAATATCACCTGATACGAAAGATCGTAAAGAATTGTGATGTAGAGTTATGCAAGATTCACACGGATGCAAATATTGCAGATTCGTTGACTAAGCCGCTTCCACAACCCAAGCATGAGGGGCACGTTAGAGCTATGGGCATTTGATGTCTATTTGATTGACTCTAGTGCAAGTGGGAGACTGTTGGAGATATGCCCTAGAGGCAATCATGTATGATGATATTTCCTATGTGTTTATGAATAAAGATAGTCCTTGGACATTATCAATGATGTGTATCAGCAAGTACGTGACTTGTTTGTGGGACTATGCATTGTATGATGATTGTCCTAAAAGGTCCCTAGTCGAAAGGGCTGTGTGGATGCGCAGCCGACTAGACTAGCATATGACACGGTCGATGGCTTGGTCTCACTAGCCATGGAGCATTGGATGCTAACCAGATAATATGGACTTGGAAAGGTCTGGTCGGATTCGACGTAGTCGGATCCGAGTTGAGATAAGGTCCGAGTCGGACAGACCCAACTATGAGACGCAGCGATATGTCATCTGTGAGTCTCTAGTACAACATACGTTCTATGTCCTAAGACCTGAGCTGACGCACGTACTCGGGATGGTGACAGACATGCTTTGCGCCGACCAAACGCTACTCCGTGACAGGGTAGTTACAACGGTAGGTTTCGGGTTTGTCCAGTCCCATGCTATGAGACATGGTCGAGCAAGATGAGATTTGCCCCTCCGATCAGGAGAGATATACTCTGGGCCCCTCGTGTGATCCGACCAGGATAAGCATGGCCATGCGACAAGGATTATGAGATAATCCGGATGGTGGTCGGTATCATTGGAACGAGAAAGAGATCGGGCTAGCACAAGGATGACAGTCTCGCCTTGATCCCGACAACATATATCGTGCGGCAAAGGGAACAGAAGTGTGACATGTTGTACATGTTCGCCTAACCAGCTTCATAGTCTGCTTGGTGGTCGGCACGCCTTTCTAGAGTCCGCTACCAACCGTGTAGGTTGGAGGTGATCCGAACTGTGACCAAACCAACTTGAACCTAAGGGGTCGTGCGCTTAAGGGAAGGAACCTACGAGGTCGGTTTGTAGGACACTGGTCGGATGTGATCCGAACTAGACTAGGAACGTGACCGAGTAGACTTTGGGCTTTAGGGTCCATGCGAGGCCCAAGTGTTGAGCCTGCGACGGACGCCTATATAAAGTGGAGGTGCGGCACACTCATGCGGTTGATCGCTCCGGTGCTGCGACTAGGGTTTGCATGTGTTGCGAATAGCCACCTCCACTCGCCGCCGACTGTGTGATCGGACCTAGCAGTCCGCCACATGGTGTTCCTCCTGCACGCGCGGATATCGTAGTAGCCTCGACATGACGAAGCATGGCTACCATCTTGGCACACGCTAGCTGCGGGTCATCCGCATCTGGCTGACCCTGGATCCGGTTGCTGACACGCCTGCCAGCCGTGACCGGATCCGCTATCCCGCCGAAAGCGATAAGCTCCTCCGCCGTCCTCTCCCGAGGGGTATGCTCCCGACTCCCACGCCCTTCCCCTAGCGTCGGTGAAGGAGGGTAAAGCATGGTCGAGCGGAAATCGCCCGCAGTGGTCAAGGGGGAAGAGGACCGTGGAGCCACCTGCTCAATATTCCCGCTCCCCCCTCGCCAACAGAGCAACGCGGCCCCGGTCCGTTCTGCACGGCGCGGGGTTAAGGCACAGGGCTCCTACCCGCGCCTCACTCCCAGCTCGTCCGGGACAACCGGGATAGAAAGAGAACCTAGGACCTCCTGTCCAAGCGCCCCTCCCAAGGAGGTCGAGCCGGACGCGTGTAGGCGGGCGCTATGGGCCTCCTGCCCACGACCCCCCCCCCACTCGCGATCGGCCCGTAAGAGTCCACCTGCCCACCGGGCATGGAACCCATCCTGACTGGACCACTGCTAGTGTGACGTAGTCCCTGTGGTGCCTGTTGTGGGATATCGGAAACCTCTCTCGTAGTAAGGGTCGTCGTCGCCTCACAGACATGGACCAACACCGGTGGTAGCTCAAGTTTTGCCGGGTCGTCCGCCTCAACTCTGGTGCTCCATAACCGACTAGGAGCCGACCTCGCTCCAAACGAACCAAAGCGAAGTGTGTTCATCGGAGTTGTGGACGGGGGTACGTCTTTGGCAGAGTTATCTGCGCTATCTGGTTGCGCATTGGGCCCCTTGGCCGACTCCCGTGGTGAATTGTCTGACCCCTTATCCTGATTTCCGGGGGCTCCGTCCCCCTTAGTTGTGTCCATATCCTGAATCTCATCCCCATCCTGGGAAATCAGAGTGTCCTCGATCTCTAGCTCTAAAACATACGTGATTCTAGCATGTGTCCATCTAACCACATCTGGTATGAACTCAACGCTCACAATACTGACCAGCAACCTCGCGGCCCCTTGTGCACGAGTGAAAGGCATGTCCACCTTTTCTGTCTTGCCAATCATGGAACCCAAGGTCCAAGCAATCAGAAAGTGCTTAATCAGTTTTGGTGGTGCGCCAAAGAAACATACCCACACCTTCTCTAAAGGTGTACCCTCTGGTTCTTCTTGCTTCCACTCATCAAAAGCAATAATAATGTTGGTACTTGGAACTCTGCACAGAACCCACTTAAGAAAATGCATCTAATCCTCTTTAGTTGGGAAATCCACCTTGTAAGCATGTCCCTCCAGCTTTTCCAAATGCCACTGAAAATTACCCGGTACCAGGTCACGCAGCTGCCTCACAATCTGAGCCTCAGTCAACTGCCCATTAGTAACCCGGACCACTGCTGGGAATGAACTCTCAACCACATGTGGTAGAGGATCCACCTCCGGTGTCTCAAAGAACATCAACTCCTTGCAACACACACCAAAAATGTTTACGCCAAGTTTAGGACCGGATAGGAGTGGGCAGTCACCGGTCACATGCTATGATCTGAGGCAATAGTGACAAAGCTCATTAGTACACTCTACCACAAAGTGACCCGGTTCGCCACATCTATAGCAAGGCAACTTCTTCTTCTTAATTGCCCACTTCGAAAGCTTTTCTCCCTCCGCTTTGTCCGGCCCTTTGTCCGTCGTGCCATCCCTAGTTTTTACGACTCCAGAAGCCGCCGAAACGGTCACCGCTGCCAGAGCCTGACCGCGTCAACCGCAGCCGCGGGCAACGTGGATGAGACTCTTGCCACATTTGCTGAGTGCTCAAACTCCGCCCCAGAGCCGTGTCCGCAACGGGCGGTGGCGGCGGCGGAGGTTGTCGCGGTGGAGGTGGGCGCCTCCCTCTCCCGCCACGCCGATAGCCTCCCCGGAAACAATCATTGGGGCCGGCAACACCTTCAACAAAATTACCGGGCGGGCCCTGAAATCCAAGTCCTGGACCATCGCCGTTGCACCAGTTGAAACCACGGCCGCCACCGGAGGATGATCCATGGTGCAGCCCCTCATCGTATGCATCGTAACCACCGTTTCCCCACTGCCCGTATCGGTAGAATCTCGGACCATCTCTGATGTATCCACAGTGCCCTTGACCATCCCATCCATGGTGTGAGCCTCGACCCCTTCTTAGGGCCGGCGCCTTGGCCACCGGCGGCTACGCCGATTCCTCGGGCTGCCGCGCGCTTGGCCTAGCAGCATGTGCCGACGCCTGAGAACCTGAGGCTGCAGCCGGCGGCCCCTGCCTCGCGGTAGGTTGAGCGCCACGGCCGGCTCCGGCTCCAGCCTGCTGACCCGCAGCTAGCGGCCCTTGTGGATGTGGAAAACAACGACCGGCACCACCGGCCACAACGGCGGGCGGAACGCCACGGCCAGCACCGCCGGCACCAACGGCGGGCGGTGGCCCACGCTTTACAGGAGGTGGCCCGCGTCCAGCCATCTTGCCGGCGCAGGAGATCCTAGTCGCCCATCCCACGCCAAGAGTCAGGAAACCCGGTGTGTGCAAAACCCTAGTCACGATCACAGAGGCCTCGGGCAACGATGATACATGCACGCACATCGAATATGGATCGGACGAGGCTTGGGCTATTTTATCTAGATATATGTGATGTTACTACCTATATTACTCCCACTGTGGGTAGTCTGATGGTCCTCCCTCCATCCCGGGGATATGGGATCAAATCCCACCTCTCCCCCTTTTTGCTGTTGTATTTCCTTACCAATTTCTGTTTGCGTAGTATACAATTGCCTGGCCCAAGCATGACTTAGCTGATGGTTGCAATGTTGCAAGTTCGGCCCAGCTACTCTATTTTAAAATTTCTATTCTTTTTTAACAGATTCAAATGCTTTAAACAAATTATTTCAAACCATAACTTCAAAATAAACATCCTATACATGGAAATCCCTCAAAAAAATGTGTAATTTCAAATATGCTATTATCTTGCATGTTAATTATTTCTAAAATTATGTTTAAGATGCACCCTTAACTAATACTTTTATTTATATGGTGTATTTTGAAATGCCTATTATATCTATACCTACTTTATTAACTATTAAAGTCAAAAGTGTTTCTACCCATGATTTTTTTGAAAAAATTGATGTCTTAAAAAATGTTAATGAAATTGTATAAAAAAGTTCCAATTTAAAAAATGTACATGAATGGAAAATATGCAAAAAAAATATCAAAAACTGTTCGTGACTTACAAAATAGTTTACTCATAAATGTTCGCTGATTCAAAAAATGATCATGCATTTCAAAAAATGTTCGCAAATTTTAAAAATTGTTCAACCAGTGTTCGAAACAATGTTTGTCCATTCTAGAAATGTTCGCAGATTCAAGAATTGTTTTTGAATAAATGTTCACGATTTAAACAAAATTGTTTGCAAGTATATAATGTTCACAACTTGCCTCGCCCTTTTTTCTGTTGTATTTCCTTACCAATTTCTGTTTGCGTAGTATACAATTGCCTCACCCAAGCGTGACTTAGCTGATGGTAGCAATGTTGCAATTTCGGCCCAGCTACAATATTTTAAATTTTCTATTCTTTTTTAAGAGATTCAAATGCTTTAAAAATTTTATTTCAAACCATAACTTCAAAATAAACATCCTATATATGGAAATCCCTCAAAGAAATGTGTAGATTTCAAATATGCTATTATCTTGCATGTTAATTATTTCTAAAATTATGTTTAAGATGCACCCTTAACTAATACTTTTATTTATATGGTGTATTTTGAAATGCCTATTATATCTATACCTACTTTATTAACTATTAAAGTCAAAAATGTTTCTGCCCATGAGTTTTTGAAAAAAAAATCAATGTATTAAAAAAGGTTAATGAAATTGTATCAAAAATTTCCAATTTAAATTTTTTTCATGAATGGAAAATATGCAAAAAAATATCGAAACTGTTCGTGACTTACAAAATAGTTTACTCATAAATGTTTGCTGATTCAAAAAAGGATCATGCATTTCAAAAAATGTTCGCAAATTTTAAAAATTGTTCCACCAAATTCAAAACAATGTTTGTCCATCCTAGAAATGTTCACAGATTCAAGATTTGTTTTTGAAAAAATGTTCACAATTTTAAAAAAATTGTTTGCAAGTATAAAATGTTCACAACTTCAAAAAATGTTCTTGATTTAGAAAATGTTCGATAATTTATAGAAGTGTTCATTAATTTGAAAAATGTTCATGATTTCAAATATGTTCATGAGTTTAAAAAAATATTCGCAATTTCATGAAATTGAGAGTGATAGTGTATCTCGATGATGCAACAACATGTGAACATGGCCATTGGAGATTATGATTCTTTTTCTCCCGTTGCAACGCACATGCCCTTTTGCTAGTAATGAAAACATGAGAAACGTTAATCACACGACCACATGCACATCACACTCGCCGCGACCACCGTCAAAGAGATGCATTTTTTTTTTAGAAGAAGAAGAAGAAAACCACAATCTATTTCGACAATGTGGGCCAAAACATCACATTGTAGCCGGTAGGCTCCTGAGCGTTGTTAATGTTGGCCACAACAGTGAGAAAAAGGAAGATAGAGCCACCAGACTTTTATTCTGTGTGACATTGTCTGTACTCTTAAGCTTCGTCACTGGCTAGCATTGAAAACAACTACTATTCTGTCTTGTAATGTAAAATGCTTTTTGACATTTATGTAGTGTCAAAAAATGTCTTATGTTATGGACGGAGAGAGTAATTAGCTGCATGGAGAACATGTTTCCTCGCACGGTTTGGTCGTACTATTCTTGTTCAAGCGGTTCTGATAGCATTTCCTCCTTGATGTCGCTTGGTCCATCAGCTTGGGTTTTCAAAGCCATCGGCAAAATTCAGAGAACCTTCTTATGGAAAGGGGTTGAAGCCGTTGCTGGGGGTCATTGCTTGGTCAATTGGAAGGCAATTTACTAGCCTAAAACCAACGACGGTCTCTGCATTCTCAATCTCACAATCACGAGGAGGGCTCTCAGACTTCCACCACCATGTAGACTGCATGCAGCCGCTGATCAGCCTTTTTTTCTAAAAAATGAGGATGTACTGAAAGGATCGAGAAGAGGTGTCTAGAGGGGGGTGAATAGACTCTAAGTAAGAAAAGTTACAGTTTTTAATCTCTTTAAGTTGAAGTGGAGTTTTGGCACAAGTTTTAACATTCACAGTACATATCAAACAAGCATGACAAGAGTATATGAGCAGCGGAAAGTAAAGCATGCAAATTGCAAGAATGTAAAGGGATGAAATTGGAGTGTGCAAACGCAATTTGGAGACACAGGGATTTTTTATCAGTGGTTCTGATAGGTGGTGCTATCGTACATCCACGTTGATGGAGACTTCAACCCACGAAGGGTAACGGTTGCACGAGTCCACGGAGGACTCCACCCACGAAAGGTCCACGAAGAAGCAACTTTGTCTATCCCACCATGGCCGTTGCCCACGAAGGACTTGCCTCACTCGGGTAGATCTTCACGAAGTAGGCGATCTCCTTGCCCTTACAAACTCCTTGGTTCAACTCCACAATCTTGACGGAGGGTCCCAAGTGACACCTAACCAATCTAGGAGACACCACTCTCCAAGAGGTAACAAATGGTGTGTTGATGATGAACTCCTTGCTCTTGTGCTTCAAATGATAGTCTCCCCAACACTCAACTCTCTCTCACAGGATTTGGATTTAGTGGAAAGAAGATTTGAGCGGAAAGCAACTTGGGGAAGGCTACAGATCAAGATTTATGTGGTTGGAATGGAATATCTTGACCTCAACACAAGTGTTGGTGGTTCTCTCTCAGAAAATGTATGTTGGAAGTGTAGGCATGTTCTAATGGCTCTCTCTACGAATGAAGAGTGGGTGGGACCGATATGATCAACTCGGTAGGACCGATGTGCTAGGGTTAGGGTAAAGCCTCACCTCGGTTTGACGATTACACAAACTCGGTGGGACCAATTTGGGTAATAAGTGAAACAGAGAGTTGGCCAGGCAAACTCGGTGGGACCGATTGCATACCTCGGTGGGACCGAAATTATTGCAATAGGCAACAAAGAGTTTGCAAGCCCATCTTGGTGAGACCGAGATCCCATCGGTGAGACCGACTTGATTAGGATTTCTGGCAGTGGCTATGTCAAGAGAACTCGGTGGCGCCGGATAGAAAGATTCGATGGGGCCGAGTTTGACTTTTGGTTTGGGACATATGTGGATGTGAGAAAGTGGTTGAGGGCTTTGGAGCATATCACTAAGCACTTTGAGCAAGCAAGCCATTAAGCAACACCTCATCCCCTCTTAATAGTATTAGCTTTCCTATGGACTCAATGTGATCTTGGATCATTAAAAGTAAAATGTTGAGTCTTGTGCTTTGAGCTTGAGCCAATCCTTTGTCCTTAGCATCTTGAAGGGGTTCCACATCCTCTAGTCCATGCCACTCCATTGTTGAACTTATCTAAAACATACTAGGTAAGAGTATTAGTCCATCAAGAGATATGTTGACATTAATTACCAAAATCACCCAGGAAGCACTTGTGCTTTCAATCTCCCCCTTTTTGGTAATTGATGACAACATACATCAAAGCTTTAGATAAAGATATAGAGAATAACAAGTAAAGCTTTGGAAAGACATGTAACATGCATAGGCTCCCCCTACATGTATGCAATCATGTAAATATGGAATATAGGAGCATGTGAATGCATAAGCATGACAGAGTAAGCAATGTGTTACATGTATCTTGGCTATATGCATCAGAGCAAATGATGTGAATATAGGAAATGTACCTTCATGCTCATGAGTACTTCTTGCAAACAGTATGTACATCAGCAAGAAATCCTCATACACCTGACTGTGATGCATATACTTACCTTGTGGTCTTGAGTTGGCTTAGGAAGGAATGGACTTGCGTAAACAAGGTTAGATAACACAGATACACCTACTAGCCAGAGCAAAAAAAAGAAACCACAAGAGTACCAAGACTGGGATGACATGTAGAGAGTGAGTACTGAGTACCCCATTGGATAGACATGTCCCCAAAGGTAAAGATGTGCAATGAATTCAAGGATTTCCTTCCCTTAGATGTCTTGCTCCCCCTGAGTCTAGCATGGGATTGGTACGTCCATTTTGCATCATGCTTTATATCAATATTTAATGCATTATGGGCTGTTATTACACATTATATCTCAATACTTATGGCTATTCTCCCTTATTTTACAAGGTTTACCATGAAGAGGGGGGATGCCTGCAGTTGGAATTATGGCTGGAAAAGGAGCAAACGTTGGAAACCTATTCTGCACAACTCCAAAAGACCCGAGACTCCACGAAACAACTTTTCAGATTTAATAAGAATTTTTGGGCAAAAGAAATAGGCCAGGGGGCCCACACCCTGTCCAGGAGACAGGGGGCGCCCCCCTGTAGGGCGCCCCCCTATCTCCTGGCCCCCCTGGTGGGCTTCCGACGTCCATCTTCTGCTATATGAAGGGTTTTCCCCTGGAAAAAATCGTGGGCAAGCTTACGGGACAAAACTCCGCCGCCACGAGGCGGAACCTTGGCGGAATCAATCTAGGGCTCTGGCGGAGCTGTTCTGCCGGGGACACTTCCCTCCGGGAGGGGGAAATCATCACCAACATCATCACCAACGATCCTCTCATTGGGAGGGGGTCAATCTCCATCAACATCTTCACCAGCACCATCTTATCTCAAAACCCTAGTTCATCTCTTGTATCCAATCTTGTATCAAAACCACAAATTGGTACCTGTGGGTTGCTAGTAGTGTTGATTACTCCTTGTAGTTGATGCTATTTGGTTTACTTGGTGGAACATCATATGTTCAGATCCTTTATGCATATTATTACTCCTCTGATTATGAACATGAATATGCTTTGTGAGTAGTTACGTTTGTTCCTGAGGACATGGGTGAAGTCTTGCTATTAGTAGTCATGTGAATTTGGTATTCGTTCGATATTTTGATGAGATGTATGTTGTCTTTCCTCTAGTGGTGTTATGTGAATGTCGACTACATGACACTTCACCATTATTTTGGCCTAGAGGAAGGCATAGGGAAGTAATAAGTAGATGATGGGTTGCTAGAGTGACAGAAGCTTAAACCCTACTTTATGTGTTGCTTCGTTAGGGGTTGATATGGACCCATATGTTTAATGCTGTGGTTAGGTTTACCTTAATACTCCTTTTTGTAGTTGCGGATGCTTGCAATAGGGGTTAATCATAAGTGGGATGCTTGTCCATGTTAGGGCAGTACCCAAGTGCCGGTCCACCCACATATCAAATTATCAAAGTACCGAACGCGAATCTTATGAACGTGATGAAAACTAGCTTGACGATAATTCCCAATGTGTCCTCGGGAGCTCCTTCTTCATTATTAGAATTTGTCCAGGCTTATCCTTTGCTATATAAAGGATTGGGCCACCTTGCTGCACTTTATTTACTTTATTTACTTTTTGCTCGTTACTATTTATCTTATCAGAAAACTATCTATCATCTACTATTTCAGTGCTTGCAGAGAAAACCTTACTGAAAACCGCTTATCATTTCCTTCTGCTCCTCGTTGGGTTTGACACTCTTACTTATCAAAAGGACTACGATAGATCTCCTATACTTGTGGGTCATCAAGACTCTTTTCTGGCGTTGTTGCCGGGGAGCGTAGCGCTCTTGGTGAGTGGAACTTGGTAAGGAAACATTTATATAGTGTGCTGAAATTTTCTATTACTTGTCACTATGGAAACTAATCCTTTGAGGGGCTTGTTTGGGGTATCTTCACCCCAACCAGAAGAGAGAGATGCTCCTCAACCTACTGAATCTTATGAAAATATTCACTTTGAGATTCCTTCGGGTATGGTAGAAAAACTGCTAGCTAATCCTTTTGCAGGAGACGGAACATTGCATCCCGACTTACACCTTCTCTTTGTGGATGAAGTTTGTGGATTATTTAAGCTTGCAGGTATTCCCGATGATGTTGTCAAAAGGAAGGTCTTCCTTTTATCTTTTAAGGGAGATGCAATGACATGGTATAGGCTATGTGATGATACGAGATATTGGAATTATAAGCGATTGAAGTTGGAATTTCACCAGAAGTTCTATCCTATGCCTCTTGTTCATCGTGATCGTAATTACATATATAATTTCTGGCCTCGCGAAGGAGAAAGCATCGCTCAAGCTTGGGGGAGGCTTAAGTCAATGTTGTATTCATGCCCCAATCATGAGCTCTCTCGGGAAATGATTATTCAGAATTTTTATGCTCGGCTTTCTCTTGATAATCGCAACTTGCTCGATACTTCCTGTGCTGGTTCCTATATGCTGAAGACTATTGATTTCAAATGGGGCTTATTGGAAAGAAATAAACACAACTCTAAAGATTGGGGTTCCGACGATGGTAAGGAGTCAGGTATGACACCTAAGTTTGATTCTGTTAAATCTTTTATGGATACCGATGCTTTCCGTGGATTTAGCTCTAAGTATGGACTTGACTCTGAGATAGTAGCTACTTTTTGTGAAACTTTTGCTACTCACGTTGATCTCCCTAAAGAGAAGTGGTTTAAATATAATCCTCCTGTTAAAGTGAAAGTAGCTGCACCTATTACAGTCGAAGAGAAAACTATTACATATAGTGATCCTATTATTCCTACTGCTTATGTTGAAAAACCTCCTTTTCCTGTTAGGATAAAAGATCATGTTAAATCTTCGACTGTTGTTCATAAGAGTAATACTAGGACTTATACACCTCCTGAGCAAATTAATGTTGAACCTGGTATTGCCATGATTAAAGATCTTTTGGATGAGGATTTAGATGGGCATGTTATCTCTTTCTTGGGTGAAACTGCTAATATTGCTATACCCGATACTAAGACACGTATACCTGTTGTAGGCACGCCTGTTATTTCTGTTAAAATAGGAGATCATTGTTATCATGGTTTATGTGATATGGGTTCTAGTGCTAATGCGATACCATATGATCTTTATAAAGAAATTATGCACGATATTGCACCTGTTGAATTAGAAGACATTGATGTTACTATTAAGCTTGCCAATAGGGAAACCATTAAACCTATTGGGATTGTTAGAGATGTTGAAGTCTTGTGTGGGAAGATTAAATACCCTGCTGATTTTCTTGTTCTTGCTTCCCCACAAGATGATTTTTGTCCCATTATTTTTGGTAGACCCTTCTTGAATACTGCTAGTGCTAAGATTGATTGTAAGAGGAAGGTTGTCACTGTTGGCATAGACGGTACGTCCCATGAGTTTTATTTTGCCAAGTTTAGTAGACAACATCATGAAAAGGAACCATCTAGTAAGGATGAAATTATTAGTCTTGCTTCCATTGCTGTTCCTCCAACTGATCCGTTAGAACAATATTTGCTAGACCATGAAAATGATATGTTTATGAAGGAAAGGGAAGAAATAGATGAAGTGTTCCTTAAACAAGAACCTATGCTGAAACATAACCTTCCCGTTGAAATTCTTGGGGATCCCCCTCCACCCAAGGGTGATCCCGTGTTTGAACTCAAACCATTACCTGATAATCTTAAGTATGCTTATCTTGATGAAAAAGAAATATATCCTGTTATTATTAGTGCTAATGTTTCAGAGAAAGAAGAAGAAAGATTATTGAAAACTCTGAAGAAGCACCGAGCTGCTATTGGATATACTCTGGATGATCTTAAGGGCATTAGTCCCACATTATGTCAACACAAAATTTCAGTGGAGAAAGATGCCAAACCAGTTAGAGATCCTCAAAGACGATTAAATCCCAAAATGAAGGAAGTGGTAAGAAAGGAGATACTAAAGCTCCTTGAGGTAGGTATTATTTATCCCGTTGCTGATAGTGAATGGGTAAGCCCTGTCCATTGTGTCCCTAAAAAGGGCGGTATTACTGTTGTTCCTAATTATAAAGATGAATTGATCCCACAAAGAATTATTACAGGTTATAGGATGGTAATTGATTTCCGTAAGTTAAATAAAGCTACTAAGAAAGATCATTACCCTTTACCTTTTATTGATCAAATTCTAGAAAGGCTATCCAAACACACACATTTTTGCTTTCTAGATGGTTACTCTGGCTTCTCTCAGATACCTGTATCAGCGGGGGATCAATCTAAAACTACTTTTACTTGCCCTTTTGGTACTTTTGCTTATAGACGTATGCCTTTTGGTTTATGTAATGCACCTGCTACCTTTCAAAGATGCATGATGGCTATATTTTCTGATTTTTGTGAAAAGATTTGTGAGGTATTCATGGATGACTTCTCCGTCTATATCCTCTTTTGATGATTGTTTGAGCAACCTTGATCGAGTTTTGCAGAGATGCGAAGACACTATTCTCGTCCTGAATTGGGAAAAGTGTCACTTTATGGTTAATGAAGGCATTGTCTTGGGGAACAAGATCTCTGAGAGAGGTCTTGAAGTTGATAAAGCCAAAGTTGATGCTATTGAAAAGATGCCATGTCCCAAGGACATAAAAGGTATAAGAAGTTTCCTCGGTCATACCGGTTTTTATAGGAGGTTCATTAAGGACTTCTCTAAAATCTCTAGGCCTCTGACTAATTTATTGCAAAAAGATATTCCTTTTGTCTTCGATGATGATTGTGTAGAAGCTTTTGAAACACTTAAGAAAGCTTTGATCACTTCACCTATTGTTCAGCCACCTGATTGGAATTTACCTTTTGAAATTATGTGCGATGCTAGTGATTATGCTGTAGGTGCTGTTTTAGGGCAAAGAATCGATAAGAAATTGAATGTTATCCAGTATGCTAGTAAGACTCTTGATACTGCCCAGAGAAATTATGCTACTACTGAAAAAGAGTTCTTAGTAGTTGTGTTTGCATGTGATAAGTTTAGACCTTATATTGTTGATTCCAAAGTTACTATTCACACTGATCATGCTGCTATTAAATATCTTATGGAAAATAAAGATGCTAAGCCTAGACTCATTAGATGGGTTCTCTTGCTCCAAGAATTTGACTTGCATATTGTTGATAGAAAGGGAGCTGAGAACCCCGTTGCAGACAACTTGTCTAGGTTAGAGAATGTTCTTGATGACCCACTGCCTATTAATGATAGTTTTCCTGATGAACAATTAGTGGTTGTCAATGCTTCTCGTACTACTCCTTGGTATGCTGATTATGGTAATTACATTGTTGCCAAATATATACCTCCTAGTTTCACATACCAACAAAAGAAAAAGTTCTTTTATGATTTAAGACATTACTTTTGGGATGATCCACACCTTTATAAAGAAGGAGTAGATGGTATTATTAGACATTGTGTTCCTGAGCATGAACAGGAACAAATCCTACGCAAGTGTCACTCTGAATCCTATGGAGGACACCACGCTGGAGATAGAACTGCACACAAGGTACTACAATCTGGTTTTTATTGGCCTACTCTTTTCAAAGATGCTCATAAGTTTGTCGTATCTTGTGATGAATGTCAAAGAATAGGTAACATCAGTAGACGTCAAGAAATGCCTATGAATTATTCTCTTGTTATTGAACCAGTTGATGTTTGGGGCTTTGATTATATGGGACCTTTTCCTGTCTCCAATGGTTATACACATATTTTAGTTGCTGTTGATTATGTTACTAAGTGGGTAGAAGCTATTCCAACTAGTAGTGCTGAACATAACACTTCTATTAAAATGCTTAAAGAAGTTATTTTTCCGAGGTTTGGAGTCCCTAGATATCTTATGACTGATGGTGGTTCACATTTTATTCATGGTGCTTTCCATAAGATGCTCGCTAAGTATGATTTCAATCATAGAATAGCATCTCCTTATCATCCGCAGTCTAGTGGTCAAGTAGAGTTGAGAAATAGAGAGCTCAAATTAATTTTGCAAAAGACTGTGAATAGATCTAGAAAGAATTGGTCCAAAAAACTTGATGATGCATTATGGGCCTATAGAACTGCATACAAAAATCCTATGGGTATGTCTCCATATAAGATGGTTTATGGAAAAGCATGTCATTTACCTCTTGAACTTGAACATAAAGCATATTGGGCTATTAAAGAGCTCAATTATGACTTCAAACTTGCTGGTGAGAAAAGGTTATTTGATATTAGCTCACTTGATGAATGGAGAACCCAAGCATATGAGAATGCCAAGCTTTTCAAAGAAAAAGTCAAACGCTGGCATGATAAGAGGATACAAAAGCGTGAGTTTAACGTAGGATATTATGTGTTATTGTTCAACTCTCGTTTAAGATTTTTTGCAAGAAAGCTTCTCTCAAAATGGGAAGGTCCCTACGTTATCGAGGAGGTCTATCGTTCTGGTGCTATAAAAATCAACAACTTCGAAGGCACAAATCCGAGGGTGGTAAATGGTCAAAGAATTAAACATTATATTTCAGGTAATCCTATCAATGTTGAAACTAATATTATTGAAACCATAACCCTTGAGGAATACATAAGAGACACTTTCTAGAATGTTCCAGACTCATAAAAGGCATAGGTACGTGGTATGGTAAGTAAACCGACTCCAAAACAACTCTAATGGCAATTTTCATCAGTTTTGGATTATTTAAGGATTTTAGGAAGAAAGAAGTAGTCCGAAAGGGACACGAGGCCCCCACGAGAGAGGAGGGCGCCCCCCTGTAGGGCGCGCCCCCCTGTCTCGTGGGCACCTCGTGTGCCTCCCGTACTCCCTTTTCTTGTATGTTACGTATTTTGGTCAGTAAAAATTCATTATATATACTCCCGAAGGTTTTGACCACTGTATCACGCAAATATCCTCTGTTTTCGTTTCGAGCTGTTTTCCGTTGCAGATTTAGAGCACCATGACTTCTCCCTCCTCCAGCAACGAAGACAAGGATGCTTGGCTATTGAAGATAGAGTTGAAAAGAGAGGAACCATAGGAGATCAACAAGGAAGAAGGGATCAAGAAGGCCATGGAGGCTCAAGCTCCGGTGGTGAAAGAAGAAGACATCCCTCAACCTTTACCTAACCTTTTCACTCCAACAGAGATTGAAGCTTTCAAGATGATTGAGTTAGCCCGCATACAGAACAAGTACCTCACAGAGGAGAATATTTTGTTGAAAGATCATATTGCTGGGCTCAAGGGCATTATCCGCAAGTTGGAGGAGCTTTTATGCTCGATGTGCGATTATCCACCGTCATCATCATCACCTCCATCACCTCCGAAGAACTAATCACATGGGTATGGGCACTCCCCTTGGCAACTGCCAAGCTTGGGGGAGGTGCCCCGGTATCGTATCACCATCACACTCCTATCTTTACCGCTTTATTTAGTTCGATCCTTTAGTAGTATCTTGATCTATTAGTTCGAAGTTTTGATATCAAGTAGTTTTGAGTTTTTCGTTGTGATCTCTTTATGTAATCGAGTCCGTGTGCTATCTATAATAAAGATTAGTGTTGAGTCAAGGGCTTTGCTATGTTGCTATGATCTTGAAAAACTAGAAAGAACAAAAGAGTTCATATCGACCTTATGGATAGTGATAACTTCACACATAGAAAGTATGAGGCATAAAAATTGTTGAGAGTTGATGAACGTAGCCTTGGTCATCGTTGCAATTAATAGGAAGTAATAAGGAAAGAGGGGTTCACATATAAATATATTATCTTGGACATCTTTTATGATTGTGAAGCACTCATTAAGTATGACATGCTAAAAGAGTTGACGTTGGACAAGGAAGACAACATAATGGTTTATGTTTTCCGACATCTCAATTAAAGTATATTGTCATTGACCTTGCAAACATGTTGAGCTTGCCTTTCCCCCTCATGCTAGCCAAATTCCTTGCACCAAGTAGAGATACTACTTGTGCTTCCAAATATCCTTAAACCCAGTTTTGCCATGAGAGTCCACCATACCTACCTATGGATTGAGTAAGATCCTTCAAGTAAGTTGTCATCGGTGCAAGAATAAAAATTGCTCTCTAAATATGTATGACTTATTAGTGCAGAGAAAATAAGCTTTGTACGAACTTGTTGTGGAAGTAATAAAAGCGACGGATTGCATAATAAAGGTCCACATACAAGGGGCAACATGAAGTGATGTTCTTTTGCATTAAGATTTCATGCATCAACCCAAAACGCACATGACAACCTCTGCTTCCCTCTGCGAAGGGCTTATCTTTTACTTTATGTTTCACTTTATGCTTGAGTCAAGGTGATACTCACCTTTCCCTTTTTCATTTTATCCTTTGGCAAGCTCCTCGTGTTTGAAAGATCATGATGCATATATCCAATTGGATGTAAGTTGGCATAGGCTATTATTGTTGACATCACCTAAAGGTGAATATGTTGGGAGGCAACACAATAAGCCCCTATCTTTCTCAGTGTCCGGCTGAAACTCTATAACCACAAGTATTGCGTGAGTGTTAACAATTATAGGGGACTACGAGATAGTTGAGTATGCGAGCTTGCTGAAAAGCTCTATTATTGACTCTTTCTGATGTTACGATAAATTGCAATTGCTTTAATGACTGAGATTATAGTTTGTTAGTTCCCAATGAAGTTTTTGAACCATACTTGACATTGTGAATTGCTTATTACTTGAACATAGGAAATCATATGACAAAATCCATATATGTTGCTGTTATTAGAATGATCATGATGCCCTCATGTCTGTATTTTATTTTTATCGACCCCTCTATCTCTAAACATGTGGACATATTTTTCGATTTCGGCTTTCGCTTGAGGACAAGCGAGGTCTAAGCTCGGGGGAGTTGATACGTCCATTTTGCATCATGCTTTTATATCAATATTTATTGCATTATGGGCTGTTATTACACATTATATCTCAATACTTATGGCCATTCTCCCTTATTTTACAAGGTTTACCATGAAGAGGGGTGATGCCTTCAGCTGGAATTCTGGCTGGAAAAGGAGCAATCGTTGGAAACCTATTCTGCACAACTCCAAAAGACCCGAGACTCCAAGAAACAACTTTTTAGATTTAATAAGAATTTTTGGGCAAAAGAAATAGGCCAAGGGCCCACACCCTGTCCAGGAGACAGGGAGGCACGCCCCCCCTGTAGGGCGTGCCCCTATCTCCTGGGCCCCCTGGTGGGCTTCCGGTGTCCATCTTCTGCTATATGAAGGGTTTTCCCCTGGAAAAAAATCGTGGGCAAGCTTACGGGACGAAACTCCGCTGCCACGAGGCGGAACCTTGGCGGAATCAATCTAGGGCTCTGGCGGAGTTGTTCTGCCGGGGACACTTCCCTCCGGGAGGGGGAAATCATCACCAACGTCATCACCAACGATCCTCTCATTGGGAGGGGGTCAATCTCCATCAACATCTTCACCAGCACCATCTTATCTAAAAACCCTAGTTCATCTCTTGTATCCAATCTTGTATCAAAACCACAAATTGGTACATGTGGGTTGCTAGTAGTGTTGATTACTCCTTGTAGTTGGTGCTATTTGGTTTACTTGGTGGAAGATCAGATGTTCAGATCCTTTATGCATATTATTACTCCTCTGATTATGAACATGAATATGCTTGTGAGTAGTTACATTTGTTCCTGAGGACATGGGTGAAGTCTTGCTATTAGTAGTCATGTGAATTTGGTATTCGTTCGATATTTTGATGAGATGTATGTTGTCTTTCCTCTAGTGGTGTTATGTGAACGTCAACTACATGACACTTCACCATTATTTGGGCCTAGAGGAAGGCATAGGGAAGTAATAAGTAGATGATGGGTTGCTAGAGTGACAGAAGCTTAAACCCTAGTTTATGCGTTGCTTCGTTAGGGGTTGATATGGACCCATATGTTTAATGCTGTGGTTAGGTTTACCTTAATACTCCATTTTGTAGTCGCGGATGCTTGCAATAGGGGTTAATCATAAGTGGGATGCTTGTCCATGTTAGGGCAGTACCCAAGTGCCGGTCCACCCACATATCAAATTATCAAAGTACCGAACGCGAATCTTATGAACATGATGAAAACTAGCTTGACGATAATTCCCAATGTGTCCTCGGGAGCTCCTTCTTCATTATTAGAATTTGTCCAGGCTTATCCTTTGCTATATAAAGGATTGGGCCACCTTGCTGCACTTTATTTACTTTATTTACTTTTTGCTCGTTACTATTTATCTTATCACAAAACAATCTATCATCTACTATTTCAGTGCTTGCAGAGAAAACCTTACTGAAAACCGCTTATCATTTCCTTCTGCTCCTCGTTGGGTTCGACACTCTTACTTATCGAAAGGACTACGATAGATCACCTATCCTTGTGGGTCATCAGGGATACTCGGAGAAGATAGGGAATAGAAAATCAGAGCAAAGAAAAGAAACAGAGCTAATGCAAACAATCAAATATGAACATGTCTTTCCCCTCTTAAAGACATGTGACTTCTCTCCTCTTGAACACCAAACATCTGGGGTCTTTTGAAGTGATACTTCTGTCTCCTTGTAGAAGAACTCTCCCCCCTGAGTATTCTCTCCCCCTATAGAAATGATTAAGCTTTGATGTGATCTCTCTCTCCCCCTTTGACATCAATTTCCAAGAAGGGTCTTCTGGATTTTTGTTACAAATGGGTTTGGTCCTTGAGTCACAGAACAAAGCAGCAAGTCGAATGTGATGATAGTAGAGGACAAGAATCATTGAGTGGAGCTAGATCAAAAAGAATGCAGGAACAAGTGGAAAGTTGTCTTTCTTGCAGTGAAATCGGTGGCACCGAGTTGTGTGCTTCGGTTGCACCGAAAGAATTCGGTTGGACCGAAACAACAGACCGGTGTGATCGAGTTCATCACAGAGAAAACACTTGTCACCTCAACTCACTAGTCAAGTAAGATCTCACAAGGATTTGCAAGGAATTAACTGAAAGATTTGCAAAGAATTGGATGCAGGGAATGCAGAACAAAAAGAAAGAGAAAAGAAATCTAGATGAAGTTTTTTTTGAAAGGGGAAAAATATGCATGAGACAAATGCAAGACGCAGAAAAGGACACAAGAGAGCTTCATCTAGAATTGGTCGGTGACAATGTCACCTATGTTAGAGTATATTGACTTAGGAGTCATGTGAGATCACTTGATCATAGGTCATACTCATCGTTTAAGCTCAAAATGGGGTTACCATTTTTCGTTTAAGCATTTCGATGTATTCACATCTTGTTGAGTTGCTTTGACTCATGACTTGGAGTAAAGCTTCTCTAAGATGGAATAACATACCTCGGGTGGTGGTGTTGATCGTGATCATGTAGTTGAACTTGTGTGGGTTGCTCAAGGTTGATGTAGCTCATCAAGAGTTGGGATCTCCACTTGGAATTTGAGTTCATCTACCTACATGGGTTAGTCTTGCAAGGAAGAGCACTTGTGTATCCAAAATGACAATCATAAAACTCAATATAGAATTTGTCAAAGGATATGTTTGAAGGGTTTCGTGCTTCCTTGTCTTCAACCACCATTGTGTAGAGACTTGGTGATGTAGAAATTTGCTCAAGATGTGAGTGGGTTGCAATTTCATAGATTTAGATTCATCCAAGTACCTACAAGGGTTAGATAGCATGCAAGGGTGCAAATATATCCAAGACATATAAGTAGCAACATGAAAGAAATATCAAGGATTAGTCAAAGGCTCATGCCTTGCATGTATCCAAATGGAGTTCCTACTCCAAGTTTGAAGCATCAATGATGTCCAATTCACCTATCAAACGGCAAAAGACTTTCTCATCAAGCGGTTTGGTGAATATATCCGCTAATTGCTTATCGGTGCGAACATGCTTAAGATCAATGTCCCCTTTGGCAACGTGATCTCGAATGAAATGATGATGAACTTCAATATGCTTAGTTCGAGAGTGTTGCACGGGATTGTGAGCAATCTTGATAGCACTTTCATTATCACAAAGCAATGGAACATGTTTCACATATATCCCATAATCTTTGAGAGTTTGTGTCATCCAAAGTAATTGAGCACAACATGAACCAACGACAATGTATTCTGCTTCGGCGGTGGATAAGGATACTGAGTTTTGTTTCTTGGAGGACCAAGACACAAGAGATCTACCAAGAAATTTACAAGTACCCGAAGTGGACTTTCTATCAACCTTGTCTTCGGCATAGTCCAAATCGGAGTAACCAACAAGATTGAAAGAAGACCTCTTAGGATACCAAATACCAAAATTTGGTGTGTGTATTAAGTATCTCACTATCCTTTTCACAGCCTTAAGATGGCATTCTTTAGGGGCCGCTTGATATCATGCACACATGCAAACACTTAGCATAATATCAGGACGAGAGGCACACAGATATAACAATGAACCAATCATGGAGCGTTAAACCTTTTGATCAATCGGTTCACCATCTTTGGTCAAATCAAGATGTCCACTAGTAGGCATGGGTGTAGTCATACCTTTGCATTCTTGCATATTGAACTTCTTGAATAAGTCCTTGGTGTACTTTGTTTCAGAGACAAAGGTACCTTCCTTAGTTTGCTTGATTTGCAAGCCGAGAAATAATTTGAGTTCACTCATCATAGACATCTCAAACTTCTCTGACATTAGCTTTCCAAACTTCTCACTAAAGTGAGAGTTAGTCGAACCAAATATAATACCATCAACATAGATTTGGCACAAAAATAGTTCTCCATTAACCCTTTTAGTAAAAAGAGTAGAATCAATTTTTCCAATTTCAAAGCCTTTTTCAATAAGGAACTTGGTTAAGCATTTATACCACGCTCTAGGAGCTTGTTTGAGACCATAAAGAGCTTTGTGAAGTTTGTAAACATGATTAGGTTTCTTAGGATTGACAAAGTCGGGAGGTTGCTTAACATAAACTTCCTCCTCTATTTCACCATTTAGAAAAGCACTTTTAATGTCCATTTGGTACAAGGTGATATCATGGTGATTAGCATAGGCAAGTAAGATGCGAATGGACTCAAGTCTAGCAACGGGGGCATATGTCTCACCATAGTACATACCCTTCGACTTGAGTGTAGCCTTGGGCGACGAGACGTGCTTTGTTGCGAACTACTTGTCCATCTTCATCTTGCTTATTGCGAAACACCCATTTGGTACCGATGATGTTGTGGTTGTTGTCGGCTTCTCGACCAATGTTCACACTTGGTTTCTTTCAAAGTTGTGTAGTTTTTCATGCATGGCGTTTATCCAATCCGGATCTTCCAAAGCTTCTTCAACCTTCATAGGTCCAATGCTAGAGATGAATGAATAATGTTCACAAAAGTTAGCCAAACGAGTTTTAGAGCAAGTGATTCTCCCGGTTTGGATATCATTGTAGATTTGCTCGACGGGATGGTCTTTGGCGACTCTTGCTCGAACTCGTGGAAGCTTTTGCTTGGATCTGGGTGGAACATATTCTTCATCTTGTTCTTCTTCTTGGCCTTCTTCATTGTTGATGTTGTCGTTCTCTTGTCGTGGTGGAGAAGGAGGTTGTTGATGTTCATCTTGGTGTACTTCCTCGTTTTCTTCATCTTGGTGTGTCCCACTTGTGGATGCTTCCGTATCAACTCTTGGTTCACCTTGTCGTGAGGTGGAAGCTTCCACTTGGACGGACGAGGTACTCTCCTTCACCTCCGTTGAACGAATCTTGCCAATAGATAAGTCTTGGATTGCTTCAGAAGGGTCTTTATCTCCTACATCAATTGGCAATTGCTCTACTTGAGAGCCATTAGATTCATCAAACTTCACATCTACCATCTCTTCAACCTTTCGGGTGAAATTATTGTAGACACGGTAAGTGTGAGAGCTTGAGCCATAACCAAGTAGGAAACCTTCATGAGATTTATGAGCAAATTTAGAACGACAATGCTTATCAAGAATGTAGCACTTTGAGCCGAATACTCAAAAGTATCCAACTTGGGGTTTTTTACCGGTGAGGAGCTCATATGTCGTTTTGCTGAGTAGCTTGTGAAGATACAGGCGATTTGTTGCATGACAAGCTGTCTCTACTGCTTCCGCCCAAAAGTGTTTGGGAGTCTTGTACTCATCAAGCATCGTTCTTGCCATCTCAATAAGAGTCCGGTTCTTCCTCTCAACAACTCCATTTAGTTGAGGTGTGTACGTAGCCGAGAACTCATGTGAAATCCCTTCTTTGTCAAGAAAGGTGTCCACATTTGCGTTCTTGAACTCCGTTCTGTAGTCGCTGCAAACCTTCTTGATCTTCACTTCAAATTGATTTTGAGCCGTCCTAGCAAAGTGTTTGAAGATCTTTTGGACCCGTGACTTATCATCGAGAAAGAACACCCACGTAAATCTTGAAAAATCATCAACTATAACTAGACCAAAAGAATTTCCACCGAGACTTTTGTAAGCGTTGGGACCGAAAAGATCCATGTGAAGTAGCTCGAGCGGCCTCCTCGTGGTCATGATGTTCTTCACGAGATGCCTTCCTCCAACCTTTTTACCTGCTTGACAAGCGCTACAAAGTCTATCCTTATCAAATATGACATCGTTAACGCTAAGGATATGATTACCTTTAATAAGCTTGTCAAGGTTTCGCATGCCCGCATGACCTAACCGTCTATGCCACAACCAACCTTTAGAAGATTTAGCAATTAAGCAAGTTCTAGGTTGAGCCTTTTTTAGTGAAATCAACAGTGTAAAGATCACCTCTACGTATACCGGTAAAGACCATTTTATGATTGTCTCTTCGAAACACTTGGCAATCTACTTCAGTAAATAGGACATTGAAACCGAAAACAACAAGTCTAGATACTGAAAGTAAATTGTACCCAAGAGATTCAACGAGTATGACGTTTTGTACTGAGCTATCATGTGAGATGGCCGCCTTACCGAGGCCAACCACCTTACCCTTTGAGTTGTCACCAAAAGTGACATACTTTCGAGGGCCGTCGTTTTCAGCAAGCTCACGAAACATATCTTTATCTCCGGTCATGTGATCGGTACATCCACTATCAAGAACCCATTCCTTTCCTCCTACCATGTATCCCCGAAGATTTGCCATAAGACCAAAGTGTCTCATTGCATCATCAAGATCAAAGTCACTATCATCATCCTCAGAATAGTATCCATGTTCAACATCGTCATGTGATGGATCAACTCCCAGAGAGGGTGATTCATTAGAATGAGTTTGACAATGATCTTCTTTATGAACTCTAATAGCTTCGGAAATAATATTGCTAATAATTCCAACATCTCCTTTGGCACGCATAAGATTTGTAAGCTCAAATAGACAATCACCAAACTTAGGATCATTGGAATTCATCTTGCTCAAGGCAATAGACTTATGGAGAATTTCATCTAGATTTTGCAAGGAATAATTTGGAAAACGCTCCTTAAGAAATTTCCATATGGTGTAGGCACACTTAAGAGTAGGCAAGCAACCTATCAAGTTTCTAGGCAAACCTCTAGTGATAAGATCAACAGTTCTAAGATTGCGAATCATGTCAATTGACTCACCAAGGGTAGGATGCATAGGATCAACATGAGGTGCACAAGGGCTAGTAATGTACTCGTTCAAATGATATTCATTGAAAATCACAAGCATCTCATTTTTTCACTCATGAAATTACTCTCCATCAAGTATAGGCACTCTATATCTAAGACTCCCCAAAGTAGACTCATCCATCTTCCTCCAGTGGTGTTTAAACCAAAGCAATGGAGACCAAAGCTCTGATATCAATTGAAAGGATCGAGAAGAGGTGTCTAGAGGGGGGGGGGGGGGGTGAATAGACTGTAAGTAAGAAAAGTTGCAGTTTTTAATCTCTTTAAGTTGAAGTGGAGTTTTGGCACAAGTTTTAACATTCACAGTACTTATCAAGCAAGCATGGCAAGAGTATATGAGGAGCAGAAAGTAAAGCATGCAAATTGCAAGAATGTAAAGGGATAGGATTGGAATGTGCAAACGCAATTTGGAGACACAGAGATTTTTTATCAGTGGTTCCGATAGGTGGTGCTATCGTACATCCACGTTGAAAGAGACTTCAACCCACGAAGGGTAACGGTTGCGCGAGTCCATGGAGGGCTCCACCCACGAAGGGTCCATGTCGGTGTCAAAACCGGCGGATCTCGGGTAGGGGGTCCCGAACTGTGCGTCTAGGCAGATGGTAACAGGAGACAAGGGACACGATGTTTTTACCCAGGTTCGGGCCCTCTCGATGGAGGTAAAACCCTACTCCTACTTGATTGATATTGATGATATGGGTAGTACAAGAGTGGATCTACCACGAGATCAAGGAGGCTAAACCCTAGAAGCTAGCCTATGGTATGATTGTTGTAATGGTTGTGTTGTCCTACGGACTAAAACCCTCCGGTTTATATAGACACCGGAGAGGGCTAGGGTTACACAGAGTCGGTTACAATGGTAGGAGATCTACATATCCGTATCGCCAAGCTTGCCTTCCACGCCAAGGAAAGTCCCATCCGGACACGGGACGAAGTCTTCAATCTTGTATCTTCATAGTCTTGGAGTCCGGCTGACGATGATAGCCCGGCTGTCCGGACACCCCCTAGTCCAGGACTCCCTCAGTAGCCCCTGAACCAGGCTTCAATGACGATGAGTCCGGCGCGCATATTGTTCGGCATTGCAAGGCGGGTTCCTCCCTCGAATAATTCATAGAAGATTGTGAACACCAGGATAGTGTCCGGCTCTGCAAATAAATTCCACATTCCACCGTAGAGAGAATAATATATACACAAGTTCAATCTGCTGACGTATTCTGTGGCATGACATCACGCCACCACCAAGCTTTACTTGAATCATTTTTTATTATACCACCTCAGCGCGTTTAGCAAAGCGGTTTCCTTGGCACGTCTTGTCGAAGCAGAGATCGTGTTCCCCTTATTCCGGGATTCCCATCAATACGGATGTGGGTAACCCAACCGCGCCACTGATGGTGGCGCTTGGGAGATAAGCGAGTTTTACCAGGCCGGTGGGGACGCATAGTCTTCGTCTGCCTATATATGAGGGGATAAGGATCCACCTTTTTACCTACGCCTTCTTCCTCCTTTGCTTATCCATCTCCGCGCACTCGAGCTCCAGCGCCCAAGTCCACACATCTCGTCTCGACCTTCTCCAGCCATGTCTGGAGCGGGAGGCAAGTGGTTGACCTCCTCCGTTATGGAGGAGCACATCGAAAAGCTGCGCGGCGCCGGATACCTTTCCAGCGACATCGCGCACCGGCTGCCCGACGAGGGGCAGCTCATCCCCACCCCCAGGCCCCATGAGAGGGTCGTATTCCTTCCCCCACTTCCTCCGCGGACTGGGCTTCCCACTTCATCCCTTCGTCCGGGGGCTCATGTACTATTACGGCCTGGATTTCCATGATCTGGCGCTAAACTTCATCCTCAACATCTCGGCATTTATCATCGTGTGTGAGGCCTTCCTCTGCATCCGGCCTCACTTCGGCTTGTGGCTCAAGACCTTCAACATCAAGCCGAAGGTGGTGAAGGGCGCTCAAGCGGAGTGCGGAGGCGCCATGGTGGGCAAAATGCCCAACGTCACCTGGCTCGAAGGGTCCTTCGTGGAGTCCATCAAGGGATGGCAATCGGGGTGGTTGTCGGTGTCAAAACCGGCGGATCTCGGGTAGGGGGTCCCAAGAAGTGCGTCTTAGGATCAATGGTAATAGGAGGCAAGGGACACAATGTTTACCCAGGTTCGGGCCCTCTCGATGGAGGTAAAACCCTACTCCTGCTTGATTAATATTGGTGATATGGGTAGTACAAGAGTTGATCTACCACGAGATCAAAGAGGCTAAACCCTAGAAGCTAGCCTATGGTATGATTGTTGTTGTATGTCTATCGACTAGCCTGACCCCGGTTTATATAATGCACCAGAGGCCTAGGATAACAAGAGTCCTAGCCGAATACACCGGTGGGGAGGAGTCCTTGTCTTGATCGCCAAGTCTTGTGGATTCTTCCTTGTATGCGGCAGCTGTCCGGACTGGCCCATGAGTATACGGCCATGGGGGTCCTCGGCCCAATCCAACAGATCGGGAGATGACGCATTGAGTACCCCCTAGTCCAGGACACCGTCAGTAGCCCCCTGAACCGGTCTTCAAGTTAGGGACGCTCCTCGATTCTTCCGAACTGTTCTTAATCTTCAGTCGCCGGTCTTGGAAACTGGTTCAACAAATCTTCTCATCTTCGATCTTGAGGATCGGCGAAATGCATTCGACGAGTTTATACGTCGGGTATCCGAGGAGCCCCTTTAAGTTTCCGGCCTTTATCAATGCCTTGTTATTTTTATGCCACACCTCGGGTTTGAAGTTGTTCCCGGGCGGCAACGTCCTCTTGCGTCTGAGCTCCAACGCCGGACTGCATTCGAGGTATCTTCTGCAGCCGAGCACCAATGCCGGATTGCTTCCCAGCTCTAACACCGGACTATGTATCTGAGCTCCAACGCCGGACGGTATCCGAGGTCCAACGCCGGACTGTATCCGAGGTGTCGTAGATCACCTTGGTTTAAAGAAGTTTGAAGGAGTTTAGCCGAGCTTAATGCCGGAAATGCCCTCTATGGAGCCAGCCACTAGCGCCCGAGCTTTATGCCGGACTGCTTCCGAGGTGGTTAAGCACCTCGGTCATGGGCTGATTTTTGGTCAATGTTTTTTATTGATGCAATTTATTCTCTGACGAGATATATAGCCAGTAGCCCTCAAGGTGGGTATCGGTCTAAAACCCGAGATGCACATGAAGGATGACATAAGACCGCTGATCCCCGTAGCCGCTGAGACTCAGGTTGATTTGCAAAATTGGTCTGAGGATCAAGTCCTAGCTCGGCAAAATACTTCGGGACACAAAAAGCGGCGTGCTCAGTCCTCGAGACTCGGGTTGGGTGTGGCCGACCAACCTGAGGATCAAAATCTCCTCGGAAACTGTATTGCACTTAAAATTTTCTGCATAATGCAGTAGCCCCCGAGACACTGGTCGGGTGGCAACACCAGATCAGGGGATTGATGTGCCCATTTAATATTTGTAAATAATAAGCCCGAAGCTCAGTAGCCCCCGAGCCTTAATGCGGGCACGGGATGCCGAATTAAGGATCGATATCCATAGTAAAATCACAATTATGTGTAATGACTCTATGTATCCAAGTACTTTACGTCATTAATGCTCGGATCTGCACTGTACAAAACTTTGTTGACCGACCATCGGCTTCCACCTCCTCGGCCAATAGCCTAGGAGTGTTTGTGCTACTTTATAAAGCCTTTATGAGGGCAAAGATTTACAACAAACAAGGCAATCTGGCCATACGGTTTTATAAACAAAGGTATGCGGAGAGACATGTTATATTACTGTTTAACAGAAGAAATGTCTTCCAAAGAAAATAGTCCCGTTATCGGTTCCTTTCTTTGGGTTGTCATGCTGAGCATGATCTTGAAACCTCAGCTCCAATGTAAGAGCAAAATATCGAGGATTTAGTTTGGGAGGCCAGTTAATAGCCCCCGGTAGTGTTCGGCGACAGTCGAGGTCAAGCCGTAAACACTTCGGCCATTGTTATGAATGGCCCGTTGTATAACGCCGTCATTGGATTGCCGACCAGTTTACGCTTATTGTGACAGTCAGTTTTCGGCTTTCGCCACTGAGGTGCTTAACCATGTGATCTGGAAGCACAATCGCAGTGGTTCTCCCTTTGCACACCTAGCCGAACAAAACGGAACATAGGAGGCAAGCGCAGGAGCCGGGCAACCCAACTATTGACCGAAGACACAATTCGAAACCGATGCATATATAGCAATATCCGAGAATGTTTTTGCCGAATCTCTAAAGGTGTCCGGCGTTGCACTGCGAGACTTGTGCTAAAAACACACGAATAGTTTAAAAGTGCCATGGGCTCGAAAAGCCAAAAAACTTATTCAAAAGGTTAATGTCCGAACTAGATCAAGTGTTCGGTGCCAATCCGAAAATTGGACTTTAGAAAAAAAAGGTGCTTCCGCCGTGCTTTAACATGACACATCATATCTCAAAACTTCAAGCGGGTCAGCCTACGGCTTCTTTGAGAGAGAAATTAGGCTCCCCGGCTAGTGACCGCACACTTGTGTCGAAAAAAGGAGTGATAAATAATAATAAAAACTTTGCAACGACTAAGAAGAAAAACACTTATCATAAAATGGCTCATATAAATTTAAGAGCCCCCAAGTGACTTGGGTAAAAGAATGATTGCATGTATCGAAGTACGTATATCATATCTATGTTCAAACGAACTTTAAACGTGTCTTAACCGACCGTCGGCTTCTCCCTCTTCGGTCAAGGACCGAAAAGTGTTATGTACTCCATCTGTCGAGAATATTGACGGTGTTTCCAATAACCAGGCAATCAGGCCATAAGGCTGTAACAGACAAAGCACGCTCAGGGAACTTATGCTATATTACTGTGAAGTGTAAGAAGCATCTTTCAAGAAAATAGTACCCCCACCGATACCTTTCTTCGGTGCTCATTGTTATTATGAGACTTATGCAACAGATTTTTTGTACTCATGAGTTCCGTTGTGTGCCGACCATGATTGAAAACAATAAGAGCGCTAGCTTTCGGCTTCACCCAGTCTGAGGTCTGGCTCGGTTGACCCGATCGTGACAATTGCAGAGGTGCTCCCTTTACTCCCTAGCCGAACAATCGGGAACGTAGGGGCAAGCACAGGAGCCAGGCAACCCAGCTTGCAAATCGCTTAAGTCAATATGGTGCATATTGTGGCGTAATACACGAACAAGGAACAAAGCAGTATAAGTATAATCATATGCAAGAGGAAAACGCTTCATGAAGGAAGCCCCCAAGTAAATGGGGTATTTTAATTTGCGCGTCACAAACAAAGTTTGGACAAGGAAATTTTTACAAGCAACTTTTTTCCGAAAAAGTATAATGCTTGGTCAAGCCGAACACAAGTTAAAAATTTAAAACTTTGAGCATGAAAACAACTTAGCTGGTTAATGTGTTCGGTATTGATGTCCGAGCTTGATGCGGGATAAGGTTCCATCCCCGAGCCGGTCCCGAGGTGGCAGAGCAAAGAGCCCGGCACTCCGAAGTGGTGACATAGCACGGTCAGTGCAGGACGGCAGGGTGTTGCCGAAGTCCCCGGCATGGGGTAATGAAGTGTTGACGAAGCCCCCCGTCCAGCCGAGGTGACGCCAAAGGATATAGTCCGGCTGGATCATTTTCCTGTGCACAAAAAATAGTGCAAACCGGAGATAATAGTAATAATAATAAAAATAAAAAAATTCGTTGCATAAAAAATAATTTATGCAAAGTGAGTAATAAAAGAAATATGGCCTGGCACCAAAGTCAATGTCGATGCAGGGCGGCGGCGTGATGCGGTAAAGGCATGACAAGGCCTAAATTCACAGGTCGGTTCGAGTTCTGGATGCGGCGTTTGCCGAACTATGTACGGAAATTGCCCGAACCACCATGCGACCATCATTAATGCGGCCACCATTTGATAGACCTACGTACATATGACAGACAAACCAGAGTAATAATTCATTGGGAAAAATGAACCCTAACAAGCAAAAAATACTAGGATTAATAGCACCTGTCTTATTTGTTGTAGCAATCCGAAGAAAGGCGATTCCCAAAATTGGGACTCGATCCGCACACCTATCGCCTGATGGGCGATAAAGCAACGACATGGCGATGCTGGCAAAGGTTGGCTCGCCGAGGCAAAGCCCTCGGTCCAGCTAACGTGACGGAGCTGGTCGGCCGGTGATGCCGAAGTCTCCGGAGTAGGTTGATGAAGAGATGATGAAGCCCCCGGTCCAGCGATGCAGGTCGTGACGTGGTCGATGCCGGCTTGATGAAGTGACCGTGTGGCGATGCAGGTGTGCCCGCTCCGTGTAATCCGTGGGGCGGCGATGTTGGTGAAGATTTATCCTTTACGATGCCGAACTATTGTTCGGCTGGCCGAGATGATGATCCGAAGAAATTGAGCTCGGCTCAACAAAGCGACGACGTGTCGAACGCAGGTCGGCCGCCGTGGAGTGATGTTGTCGGGCTGGTTTGACACCGGCGCGACGGTGAAGTTCGTATTGCAAGAATACTTTTAATACTACTTGGATGTGTTTGAGAATAAAACACAACACCCCATACGAAAACTTCCTTCAAAAAGGATGTCCGAGATCCCGTTCATAAAGAAGATGAATTCGGATCGGATTCGTTCTCGCGCAGAAAACAGATCCAAAAAGTGATGAACTAATCGGAAGTTTCCCGAAGTTTGGAAGGTCGGATCGAGCTGAATTTCTGGCAGGTGGTAGATATAGGAATTCCGCAGCAAATCAACGGTTGGATCCTCCAAAGGACATCTGAGCTAGATGCTGGATACCACGCCCTAAACTCGTCCGGATTCTCGTCCAGATTCAACAGGGCTCCGGTATATAGGAGATTGCCGGAGATTCCTCCATTGGAACTCGACAAAATTTTTGCAGGGTTGTTGTAGACTTAATTCCGCATAATTCCACCGAAGTAAACGTTTAAGCGACACTCGAGGAGGCGGTGGCGGCGGATACAAGTTTGCTGTCCAGAAAAACAGCACGGTCGCCTGAGGGCAATGTTGACGTTGAGCCCCCGAGCTCCATGGATGCCTCCTCCATGATCTTGATAGAGATCGGAGTTGGTGTTGATGAAGGCCTTCATCCGAATATGACGATCGGAGCTAGGGCGCAATCCTCGGTCAAGCCAAGGTGACCAGTCGAGCTGGTGACGAAGAAGCCGACATCGTAGTTGACCTGCAGTCGAGCCATTGATCCTTTTGCCGATCACACAGCGGAACTCTCAATGAAAGCACCAATGTCGGTGTCAAAACCGGCGGATATCGGGTAGGGGGTCCCAAGCAGTGCATCTTAGGATCAATGGTAACAGGAGGCAAGGGACACAATGTTTACCCAGGTTCGGGCCCTCTCGATGGAGGTAATACCCTACTTCTTCTTGATTAATATTGGTGATATGGGTAGTACAAGAGTTGATCTACCACGAGATCAAAGAGGCTAAACCCTAGAAGCTAGCCTATGGTATGATTGTTGTTTTATGTCTATCGACTAGCCTGACCCTGGTTTATATAATGCACTAGAGGCCTAGGATAACAAGAGTCCTAGCCGGATACACCGGTGGGGAGGAGTCCTTGTCTTGATCGCCAAGTCTTGTGGATTCTTCCTTGTATGCGGCAGCTGTCCGGACTGGCCCATGAGTATACGGCCATGGGGGTCCTCAGCCCAATCCAACAGATCGGGAGATGACGCGTTGAGTACCCCCTAGTCCAGGACACCGTCAGTGGTTCTATATCACCGAGCCGCGTGACCCTAAATGGGCAGCGGCCCCCAAGTTCAGATCTGGTATCCCCATGCAGCTCACCTCCTGGAAAGAGAAGGGCTTGCTATGGGGTAGTTCGGAGGAGCTGATAGGACTCCAGTCCTGTCTTCAGACCTTGGTGAATAAGAAGCTTAGGCTTGTCAATGTGATCCAGGTCATGCTCGTCCGCCGGATTCTCCCCTGCCAACAGCGGGCCTTCACTTTGTGGGAGTTCGATCCGGCACAGCACCGGACCCTGAGCGGGCTCTTTGACACGACGTACGAAGCTGCCTGGAGGGTGCTGTTCAAGGGCGGAGAAGGCCCCGCGTCCGCGACTGAAGATCGCCGATTCAGCACCAAGCGCCCGGCCGGCGAGGTAAGCTTTGTTATCCTCTATGGGACAGTTATTTTCTTTCATAGTTTAATTTTATGTGGGATCTAAAACTCCCAATGCCTTTGACAGGACTGGCAGAGGACATCCGGACAGGTAGACTGTCCGGCTCCCCTTCCCAAAGACCCAGCGGACGCCCGTTTAACGGGGCGGCTAGTCCCGGCACTCTACGTGGTGCCGGAGAAGAAGGCCAAGAAGAAGGCCACGGGAACTCGAAGAAGTTTCCAGCGCCAGGTGATATCGGACTCATCGTCCGATGGCTCCGAGGCGGACTCCTCCCCGAAAACAAGGAGGAGAAAGAGGACTCTCTCCCGAAAGAGGGAGAGAGAAAGAAGAAGGCTTCCCCAACGGGGGAGGCCGAAGGGTCCAAGAGGGGAAGGACTCTTCCCCCGGACAGCTCCGCCAACGCCAACGTTGGTGACGAAGAGTGGCCCTCAAGGGCCAGGCCTCCGGCAAGATCGTAAGTATCCGGATTCCTGAATGGTTTATAATATCTATTTTGTGTCACATAGTGTCCTTCTAATGCCGCACACTACCTGTAGTCCGGCCGATGATAATCTTCCCGCTTCGTCGAGCGGGTCCTTGGCTCCGTCGGACGTGGATTCCATTCCGACCGCCTCCACCCCTCGTGCTGACGACGCCGAGGTGGGATCCCAGGAGGGGACCCATCAGGAGGAGCCTCTGGAGGTGCCGCAAGGCGGCCTCCCGGAGACTCCATGCCGGAACCCGCAGTGGTTCCGGAGTCCGGCAGGCGGCCCCTTCGTAAGAAGGGCAAGACCGTGACACCGGCAGCCTCCGCCCAACCGGAGGCGCCGGACAACTTGTTGGAGGTGCTTAACGGAGCTTCCATCAAGGAAGAACACCGCACTATCATGAGTGCGGTGATTCAGAAAGTTCAGCTCGCCAAGAGCGGGCTGACCGAAGCCTGCAGTAGCCTTCTAACAGGCTTTGAGGTAAGAAGCTTAAAATATGTAATGTAATACCGCATAGACAGTAGCCCCTGATGCTCGGTCCGGTGTTCGGAAAGAAAAACCGGATTGAGTATCTAAAAAAGATATACGTAGGAGTGCTAAAAATTGTGTCAATATGGGTTTGCAGGCTGCACTGCTGACCTCTGCCGCACTGACTGCGGAGGTCGGTGCTTTGAAGCAGGACCTCGAGCGGTCCGAGCAAGAGCTCGCCCTGGCCAAGAGGCAGCTCGAGGACAAAGAAGGTGAATAACACCACTTTTAAGTTTGTACCTTACAGAAAAGGATTTTGGTTGCAACAGAAATAACAAGGATAACATGTGTATTGCAGGGGCCACGAACAAGGTGGCGACCCTGAAGGAGGCCGTGTCCGCGGCCGAACGCAATGCGGCCACGGAACGAGCGAAGCGCGAGAAGCAGGAGGTGCGGGTGGCGGAAGTGCGGCAAGAGCTCCAGGCTCTCATGGAAAAGCATGAGAGTTTTGAGCGCGACTCGAAGACTCGAGAGTCCGAGCTTGCCTCGGCTCTTGAAAGTGCCAAAGCCGCTAAGGCCGAGGCCCATAAGGCCCTCCAGGAGATTGAGGAGGTGAAGAAAATAGCGGCGGGTAAGGCATTTTTCATGCAAAGCAAGCATGTGAATGTAAATTACTTGTTACTTACCCGAATTCGGAGCTCTCCAGGGGCGTTTGCAGATCTGCCTCACAGCGTGTCTGATGCCGCCGCATTCTACCGGGCCGAGGAGGGGAGCTCAACGGAGAAGGTCTTCTGGTCTTAGTACGCTAAGGCCGGACACCCGGTGCCCCCTAGCGACCAGCTGAAGCAGCTGGTCGAGCTCCACAAGGTAGCCGAGCAGGCCATGAAGGGCCTCATAGTTCGGCTGTGGCCTGGAGAGGCCATTCCTGGGAGCTACTTCGGCCTCGTGCGGCGGCTGGTGGATGCGTGCCCCTGGGTGGAAGTCATCAAGCGCTCCTCCTGCATTGAAGGTGCTCGTCGGGCCCTTGCCCGTGCAAAGGTGCATTGGGGCAGGCTAGATGCGGAGAGGCTTATCACTGACGCGCCGCCAGCGGGCAAGGAGTACCGTACGCCCGAGATGTACTATAAGACTGTCCTGAAGGGTGCCCGCAAGATTGCGGATGAGTGCCCCAAAGATGTAATTATTGAGTAAACTCGCAATGTGTTATCCTGTGCGCTGAAAACTTTGTTCATATGCGCTAAGCAACGCTTATTGATTTAAAATATTACCTTTTGTGCGGCCGTTTATAAAATCTGAGAGATGGAAAGTCGTCGGCTTCAGCCCCCATGCCACGAGTGCTGGGTTGTTCGGGATAAACTTGAGCACTCTTGTTCCCATTTTTGGGTCCATCTAGGGAGGCGCTCAACACAACGAACAAGGCAACCGGACTTATAATGCTTGAACACTCTCACTTAGCCATAGAATTCTATAATTTTAAATTTCGGCGAAGCCCCTAGTATTCAGAAGACCGAGTTCGGGGCGCTATCCACGCCTGGGCCGGACACAGCCGGTTCCTCGCTCGAAGCGGCATAATTCTTTAAGGACTCGAAAAGACCTCTCAAACAGCGACCAGTCTCTCGCCTTATCATGACAGTCAGTTTTAGCTTTCTCCACTGAGGCGCTCGCCCAGCTCAACCGGGGCGCAATCACAGTGGTTCTCCCAGTGCTACCTTAGCCGACAGAACGGAACGTAAGGTACCAAAACATGGGAGCCGGGAGAACCCAACTATTGACCCAAGACATGATTCGGAGCCGATGCATATAATGCTATAAGTTCGGGGTGCCGCACTTGTGAAAGTGTTCGGACTTATCACACCATAATGCGGGGAACATAAGCCCCTGGTGTATTCGGCCGTACCAAAATGTACGGGTGCGAGATGTCATGAACGAACATATATAAGAAAAGAAATGCAATTGTAAGCAAAAAGTGCTGCATTGTTTATTCAAGGAGTTCTGCTATGAGTGCAGAACGATACAAATAGTGCGGTAAGCAAGGGATTGGACTAATTTAACATGTCCCCCTCCAGGGGTGGTGCTGCGGACTGGTGTATTTAACAAATTTAATGCTCATAATGGAGACCACCTGAGTGTTCATCGTAGCCTTTGTCCCTCCCTGGCTGTTGCATCGTGAGTTCGGCAGATCTACTGCCTGACAGGGCCTCTGGTGAACGGAGTCCTGTGGAAAAAAAATAAAAAAGAAAGAGTGACACACTTGGGAGCCCCTGGTGTGATTAAGCCGCACTCTGGGTCTGTCGTGGTCGTGCCCCTCGCCCTATGCCCATGCTACCTCCAGAGCGTAGTGATGTACGCGAAGAGCTGGTCTTGCAATCATGCGAGGGCTGGGGTTGGGGCCGCATTGCTACGCGTGGTCGGAACGTGCCAGGTGGTCTTGATTGATGTTACTCCGGGCGCGTTTGGCCATGTCCGGTCGTTTAACGGCCGGACTCGAAAATTGCCTTAAAAGGCTGTTCTGTACTTCTGCCGCGAGAGCCGCTGTGTGTTCCTCCATTCGGAGGGAGCGTTCAGTGTTTCCGTTGACCGTGATGACTCCACGAGGGCCTGGCATCTTGAGCTTAAGGTATGCATAATGCGGCACCGCGTTGAACTTTGCAAACGCGGTTCGTCCGAGCAGGGCGTGATAGCCACTGCGGAATGGGACTATGTCGAAGATTAATTCCTCGCTTCGGAAATTATCCGGGGATCCGAAGACCACTTCCAGTGTGACTGAGCCTGTACAATTAGCCTCAACACCTGGTATGACGCCTTTAAAGGTCGTCTTTGTAGGTTTAATCCTTGAGGGGTCTATGCCCATCTTGTGCACTGTATCCTGATAAAGCAGGTTTAGGCTGCTGCCGCCGTCCATCAGGACTCTAGTGAGGTGAAATCCATCGACGATTGGGTCTAAGACCAATGCGGCGAACCCACCATGACGGATACTGGTAGGGTGGTCCCTTCGATCGAAAGTGATCGGGCAAGAGGACCATGGATTGAACTTCGGGGCGACTGGCTCCATTGCGTATACGTCCCTAAGTGCACGTTTCCGCTCCCTCTTGGGTATATGTGTTGCGTATATCATGTTTACCGTCCGCACTTGTGGGGGGAAACCCTTCTGTCCTCTACTGTTCGGCGGCCGAGTCTCTTCCTCGTCGTCGTTGTGCAGCCCCTTGTCATTGTTTTCGGCAATTAACTTGCCGGCCTGCTTGAATACCCAACAATCTCTGTTGGCGTGATTAGCCGGCTTTTCGGGGGTGCCATGTATCTGGCAAGAGCGGTCGAGTATTCGGTCCAAATTGGACGGACCCGGAGTAGTCCTTTTGAATGGCTTCTTCCGCTGACCGGGTTTAGAGCCTCTGAATCCGGCATTGACTGTCGTATCCTTATTGTTATCGCCGTTAACGCGGCATTTGTTTTTGTTTTGATGCGACCTGCCATTGTGGTCCTTAGTATCCGGACTGTCAGCATTTTTGCTGAGGTTGTTGCTACAAGCTAGCCAGCTGTCCTCTCCCGCACAGAAGCGGGTCATGAGTGATGTGAGGGCTGCCATGGATTTCGGCTTTTCCTGTCCTAGGTGCCGGGCCAGCCACTCGTCGTGGATGTTATGTTTGAAGGCTGCGAGGGCCTCTGCATCCGGACAATCGACAATTTGATTTTTCTTTGTTAAGAACCGTGTCCAGAACTGTCTGGCCGATTCGTCTAGCTGCTGAATTATGTGGCTTAAGTCATCGGCATCTGGTGGTCGCACATATGTGCCCTGGAAGTTGTCGAGGAATGCGGCTACCAGGTCCTCCCAACACCCAATTGACTCTGCGGGCAAGCTGTTAAGCCAATGCCGAGCTGGTCCTTTAAGCTTGAGTGGGAGATACTTGATGGCGTGGAGATCATCGCCGCGGGCCATATGGATATGAAGGAGATAATCTTCGATCCAAACCGCGGGGTCTGTTGTGCCGTCATAGGATTCAATGTTCACGGGTTTAACCCTTCAGGGATTTGATGATCCATTACTTCGTCAGTGAAGCATAGTGGGTGTGCGGCGCCTCTATATTGAGCAATATCACGACGTAGCTCAAGAGAGCATTGTCTGCTGTGTTCGGCCCGGCCAGAGTTGCTGTGTCCGGCGCGACGGTAGTCGTCGTGGGTCGTGGGGCGCCCACGTGATCCGTAGATAGATCTGGATTGTCTTGCCTTGTCCTCCAATATGTCTCGCAAGTCCGGCGCATTCCCTTGTGGCTTCGTACTTTTCGAGCGATGTCGGGGTACGGTCCTGAAGGAGGGCCTAGATGCCTCTCTGTCGCGGCCACGGGGTGGTCGATCTGCCGTATTGTGCACTGGTGATGAAGGTTTGTATGCTTCCTCCTCTAGTCGGGGGAGCAACTTGCGTTTTGGTTAACTTTTGGAGGGGCATTCGAGTTCATACTCTTCGGCCGCGAGGACCTCGGTCCATCTGTCGGCCAGCAGGTCTTGATCAGCTTGAAGCTGTTGTTGCTTTTTCTTTAGGCTATTTGCAGTGGCGATAAGCCTGCGTTTAAAACGCTCTTGTTCGATGGGATCCTCTAGCACGACGAATTCGTCGTCGTTGAGGCTTGCCTCGTCTCCGGAGGGAGGCATGTAGTTTTCATCCTCTTCGTCTGCCGCTCTCTCTCGAGGGCTGGCTTCCCCGTCCTCCTGTGCTGAATCTTGCTGGGGGGGTTGTCTTCGGCACTCTCTGGGGTGTTATTATATCCGCTGCCGGAATCTCCATTCTTACTGTGGCAGGATTTACAGCGGCGCCGCTGACGTCGGTGTTTGGGCTGTTTCTTAGAAGAATCTGCCTCCGCTACTTCTTCGCCATCCCCATCCTTTGGGGTGTCCACCATGTATATGTCGTATGACGAGGTGGTCTTCCAGTGCCCTGTAGGCGCTGGTTCTTGATCGTCTCAGGCATCGTCGTCCATACCGTCGATGTCTTCGGAGTCGTAGTCTAGCATGTCGGTTAGATTGTTGACAGTGGCTACAAAGTGGGTGGTGGGTGGGCTTTGAATTTCTTCGTCGTCCGCATCCCAACCATCCTGACCGCAGTCCGGCCAGGGTTCTCTTGATAACGAGAGATGCTTTAGCGAATTTAGGATGTCGCCAAAGAGTGAGTGCTGAAAGATGTCCGCGGCGGTGAACTCCATGATCGGCGCCCAATCGGATTCGATTGGCAGGGGCGCAGGAGGTTCGGAGTCCGGCAAGGAGTCCGGCGCCTCGGAGTCGCGAGCTTTATAAGGGACAAGGTTAGTATTCGGCTCCATCGCCATAGAGATTGCAGCTCCCGAGGCAGTGTCCAGCCACCTGTCCCCGATCTGCGCGGTCGGCTCCGAACTATGGGTCGGAGCGGATCCGTGTGCGGCCTCCAAGGCGCTGTCCGGTGGCAGAGTTAAATCATGCCCATCGTGACAGTGCGGCACGCTCGGCTGCGGCTCGAATCCGTCGAAGATCAAGTCTCCGCGGACGTCGGCCGTGAAGTTTAGGCTTCCAAACCTGACCTGATGGCCAGGGGCGTAGCTTTCGATCTGCTCCATATGGCCAAGCGAATTGGCCCGCAGTGCGAAGCCGCCGAATACGAAGATTTGTCCGGGGAGAAAATTCTCACCCTGGGCGGCGTTGTTGTTGATTGAAGAAGCCATCAAGCCTATCGGTGACGACACAGAGGAACTCTTAAGAAAGCACCAATGTCGGTGTCAAAACCGGCGGATCTCGGGTAGGGGGTCCCGAACTGTGCGTCTAGGCGGATGGTAACAGGAGACAAGGGACACGATGTTTTTACCCAGGTTCGGGCCCTCTCGATGGAGGTAAAACCCTACTCCTGCTTGATTGATATTGATGATATGGGTAGTACAAGAGTGGATCTACCACGAGATCAAGGGGGCTAAAACCTAGAAGCTAGCCTATGGTATGATTGTTGTAATGGTTGTGTTGTCCTACAGACTAAAACCCTCCGGTTTATATAGACACCGGAGAGGGCTAGGGTTACACAGAGTCGGTTACAATGGTAGGAGATCTACATATCCGTATCGCCAAGCTTGCCTTTCACGCCAAGGAAAGTCCCATCCGGACACGGGACGAAGTCTTCAATCTTGTATCTTCTTAGTCTTGGAGTCCGGCTGACAATGATAGTCCGGCTGTCCGGACACCCCCTAGTCCAGGACTCCCTCAGTCCACAAAGAAGTAACCTTGTCTATCCCACCATGGCCGTCGCCCACGAAGGACTTGCCTCACTCGGGTAGATCTTCATGAAGTAGGCGATCTCCTTGCCCTTACAAACTCCTTGGTTCAACTCCACAATCTTGACGGAGGCTCCCAAGTGACACCTAACCAATCTAGGAGACACCACTCTCCAAGAGGTAACAAATGGTGTGTTGATGATGAACTCCTTGCTCTTGTGCTTCAAATGATAGTCTCCCCAACACTCAACTCTCTCTCACAGGATTTGGATTTGGTGGAAAGAAGATTTGAGTGGAAAGCAACTTGGGGCAGGCTAGAGATCAAGATTTATGTGGTTGGAATGGAATATCTTAACCTCAACACAAGTGTAGGTGGTTCTCTCTCAGAAAATGTATGTTGGAAGTGTAGGCATGTTCTGATGGCTCTCTCTACGAATGAAGAGTGGGTGGAGGGGTATATATAGCCTCCACACAAAATCTAACCGGTACACACAATTTACCATACTCGGTGGGACCGAATCGTGAAACTCGGTCAGACCGATTTAGTTCATAATGTGACCATTAGGCATTTCGGTGGGACCGATATAATCAACTTGGTAGGACCGATGTGCTAGGGTTAGGGTAAAGCCTCAACTCGGTTTGACCGATTACACAAACTCGGTGGGACCTATTTGGGTAATAAGCGAAACAGAGAGTTGGCTAGGCAAACTCGGTGGGACTGATTGCATACCTCGGTGGGACCGAAATTATTGCAATAGGCAACAGAGAGTTTGCAAGCCCATCTCGGTGAGACCGACTTGATTAGGGTTTCTGGCAGTGGCTATGTCAAGAGAACTCGGTGGCGCCGGATAGAAAGATTCGGTGGGGCCGAGTTTGACTTTTGGTTTGGGACATATGTGGATGCGAGAAAGTGGTTGAGGGCTTTGGAGCATATCACTAAGCACTTTGAGCAAGCAAGCCATTAAGCAACACCTCATCCCCTCTTAATAGTATTGGCTTTCCTCTGGACTCAATGTGATCTTGGATCACTAAAAGTAAAATGTAGAATCTTGTGCTTTGATCTTGAGCCAATCCTTTGTCCTTATCATCTTGAAGGGGTTCCACATCCTCTAGTCCATGCCACTCCATTGTTGAACTTATCTGAAACATACTAGGTAACAGTATTAGTCCAACAAGAGATATGTTGACATTAATTACCAAAATCACCCAGGGAGCACTTGTGCTTTCATGTACCTCCAGCCTCTGTATTTGGGCGATGCATGCATTCATTTTATTAATTATTCACAAAGCTATTACAAGGTAATACATTAGTAAGTCTGAAGCCACCATCTTAGCAACATCTATTGCTACTCCTATCCCCGTGATGAAGGGGTGCCAAATGTCCGAGCCTAATACCAAACAAACATCGCACCAACACGTAACATCTAATATCAGATGTCCCATCCAAGCCACAATACTTGGACTGGGTTACACACCGGTCCGGTGCACTTTCAGTGGGCACCACATGCGCACATTGCAAGGGACGTGGCCTCCTTCATCCATCAATCCATCATTATATCAGATACTGACGCATCGACCTTGCCAGGCCTCTCTGCCATTGATGCCACCACGACATCAGACAACGTCGTCCTCTTGCGCGAGTCCATCTCCATCCATCGGACGCCGAGTCTCCACTACGCCATGCCGCCGAGATCCGCCGCCATCGATGTGTAGGATGAAGCACCGCTCCACCACCTACCGATGCCCAACCACCAAGCTGTCCATGTGTCCGTCCAGCCGATAAATGTCTCCAAAGATGATGCCCCCATGGGGGTGACGATTAAGACGTCGCCATCATCCGATCTAGGAGGCCCCTCAACGCCTCCAACTAGGGCTACGACGCCCACAGACGCCATCGGCAATGGTAGCCTCCTCCAGATCTGAGGTTTCCCCCGGAAACAATGGAGCGAGGGATGCCCCACCATCGCCTCCAACGAGGAAAATGACACCCACGGGCATCGCCAATGATGGTGGCATCCTCACACACTTCGGCAGCTAGGCCACCATCTCGCCGGGAAGCCACCGCGAGGCAACACCCACCGACCAGATCCCTTTGGACCGATGATGAACAACAACCAAAGGTAGAGGAGGTCACATCATTGTGTGACCGACGCCATGGCCACACACACGTCGGCCCGAGGTGCCCGCTCAAGATCCACCGTCACAGCCAAGCCTCCAAACCACGACGGAGGGACACCCCGCCGCTGCCATCATCCCCCCACATGGGCTTTGCCCACCCGGGATCCAGCGGCAGCGGGAGGGGAGGCAGATGGGAGGGGAGGGGAGGCGGACAGGAGGAGATCGGATGGGATTGGAGGGGAGGGAGGGTGGACGGGAGGTGGAGGGACCACTGGGGGAGGGGAGATGGACGGGAGGTGGAGGGGATCGCTAGGGGAGGGGAGGCGGACGTGTAGATGGCTTCTGCTGATCGGCCATGGCAATCGTGTGGCAATTTTCTAGAGATTGAAGAAAACGACATATTCAACACACCTATTTCTGGTGCGACAGGTGGCCTGAGGGTGCCACCCTCTACTCCATCACGCAAGAGATTGTTGGCATGCTTCCTCAGACTACTCTTGCGCGACAAACGATGGCCAAATCCTGTATCGACTCTACTTGGCTCAAATACATCAGGTCCTGAACGTCCGCACCTTCCACCATCTCCTTACCCCCACGGGAGAGAACCCACAACTTCCATCTTTGTCAACAACACGAAGACAACTGGTCATGGTCGTGGGTATATTAATGATTACACTGTTATTTCATATTTTTTATGATTAAGAGACTACTAGATGTATTAAAAAGTGAATATGTAGGGAGTAAACAATGGAGTCAATTTGGTGTAGCATTCCCACATCATAAAGCAATACTGTGCCCCACGTAGAAACAGATCAATCCACTTGATAGTGGCTAATTTACTTACATAGCCAACCCTCTCTCAAGTGAAATCCTTGCGAGTTGTACCAATGGTAAACGGTTATCTTAGTTACGGTGCTCTTTTAGCACTATGTATAGAAAAAATAGACAACAACAAACTATTAAACTCATTGTAATATGTATAAGACACATTTGAAAGTGAAAGAAGTATGTTGTGATTTAGGAACAAGCTCCTCATAACACATGCTATATACTCTAGAATTTAAATTTGCATAGATTTAATTAATCATAAAAAAAACATATATTGACATTTCTTATACCATACACTATAGAGATTTATAGCAAGATATTTAAATGTACCCCAATGGGCTGAAGGAAATATGCCCTAGAGGCGATAATAAAGTTGTTATTTTATATTTCCTTATTTAATGATAAATGTTTATTATCCATGCTAGAGTTGTATTTACCGGGAACTTGATACATGTGTGGATACATAGACAAAATACCGTGTCCCTAGTAAGCCTCTACTAGACTAGCTCGTTGATCAAAGATGGTTATGTTTCCTAACCATAGACATGTGTTGTCATTTTATAAACGGGATCACATCATTAGGGGAATGATGTGATGGATAAGACCCATTCGTTAGCTTAGCATTATGATCGTTCAGTTTTATTGCTATTGCTTTCTTCATGTCAAATACATATTCCTTCGACTATGAGATTATGCAACTCCCGGATACTGGAGGAATGCCTTGTATGCTATCAAACGTCACAAAATAACTGGGTGATTATAAAGATGCTCTATAGGTATCTCCAAAGGTGTTTGTTGGGTTAGCATAGATCGAGATTAGGATTTTTCACTCCGTGTATCGGAGAGGTCTCTCTGGGCCCTCTCGGTAATACACATCATAAGAAGCCTTGCAAGAAAAGTGACTAATGAGTTAGTTGCAGGATGATGTATTACAGAACAAGTAAAGAGACTTTCCGGTAACGAGATTGAAATAGGTATGAAGATACCGACGATCGAGTCTCGGGCAAGTAACATACCAATGACAAACGGAATAACTTATGTTGTCATAACCGTTCGACCGATAAAGATCTTCGTAGAATATGTGGGAGCCAATATGAGCATCCAGGTTCCGCCATTGGTTATTGACCGGAGAGGTGTCTCGGTCATGTCTACATAGTTCTCGAACCCGTAGGGTCCGCACGGTTAACATTCGATGACTTTATTATATTATATGAGTTATGTGATTTGGTAACCAAATGTTGTTCGGAGTTTCGGATGAGATCACGGACATGACGAGGTGTCTTGAAATGGTCAAGAGGTATATATATAGGACAATAGTATTCGGACATCGGAAGTGTTCCGGAGGGTACCGGGTACATATCAGAGTACCGGAACCCACAAGGGGTGGCACACCCCCCTATGGAAGGAGGCCGAGTGGGAGAATGAAAAGAGGGGGTTCGGCCCCCTTCCTTCTCTCTTCCCCTTTCCCTTTTCTTCTCCGGCAATTATGGAAGGGGAGGCCGAATTGGGGAAGACCCCAAGTAGGATTCAGCCTACTTGGGGCTCCCATGGCTGCCTCTCCTCCCCTCCCACCTATACATATGTGGGGAGGCGGGCGCCTAGAACACACAACATCAATTGTTAGCCATGTGCGGCGCCCCCTCCATAGTTTACACCCCCGGTCATATTCTCGCGGTGCTTAGGCGAAGCCCTGCGCGGATCACTTCACCATCACTGTCATCACGCCGTCGTGTTGACAGAACTCATCTACTGCCTCGACACCTTGTTGGATCAAGAAGGCGAGGGACGTCACCGAGCTGAACGTGTGTAGAACTAAGAGGTGCCGTACGTTTGGTACTTGATTGATCGGAGCTAGAAGAAGTTCGACTACATCAACCGTGTTGTCAAATGTTTCCGCTTACGGTCTATGAGGGTATGTAGACATACTCTCTCCCCCTCATTGGTATGCATCTCCTAGATAGATCTTGTGTGAGAGTAGGAATTTTTTTGAAATTGCATGCTACGTTTCCCAACAGTCGCATACGAGCTAGGTCTATGCGTAGATAATATGCACAAGTAGAACACAAAGAGTTGTGGGCGGTGATCCTCATACTGCTTACCACTAATGTCTTATTGTGATTCAGCGGTATTGTTGGATGAAGCGGCCTGGACCAACCTTACATGACCACGTTCATGAGACTGGTTCCACCAACAGACATGCAACTAGTTTTGCATAAAGGTGGCTGGCGGGTGTCTGTTTCTCCTACTTTAGTTGAATCGAATTTGACTGCGGCCGGTCCTTGTTGAAGGTTAAAAATAGCAAACTTGATAAATCACCGTTGTGGTTTTTGTGCCGTAGGAAAGAACGGTTCTTGCTAGAAGCCTGTAGCAGCCACGTAAAACTTGCAACAACAAAGTACTAACTTGTTTTTGCAGGGCATGTTGTGATGTGATATGGTCAAAACATGATGTGATATATGTTATTGTATGAGATGATCATGTTTTAGAAAGTTATCGGCAACCGACAGGAGCCTTATGGTTGTCTCTTTATTGTATGAAATGCATACGCCATGTAATTGCTTTACTTTATCACTATGTGTTAGCGATAGTTGTAGAAGCAATAGTTGGCGAGACGACCACGATGCAACGATGGAGATCAAGGTGTAGAGGCGGTGACGATGGATATCATGATGATGCTTTGGAGATGGAGATCAAAAGCACAAGGTGATGATGACCATATCATGCCACATATTTTGATTGCATGTGATTTTTATCTTTTATGCATCTTATATTGCTTAGTATGACGGTATCATTACAAGATGATCCCTTAACTAAATTTCAAGGTATAAGTGTTCTCCCTGAGTATGCACCATTGCGACAGTTCGTCGTGCTGAAACACCATGTGATGATCGGGTGTGATAGGCTCTACGTTCACATACAACGGGTGCAAGACAATTTTGCACATGCAGAATACTCGGGGTTAAACTTGACGAGCCTAGCATGTACAGACATGGCCTTGAGACATTGGAGACCGAAAGGTTGAACGTGAATCATATAGTAGATATGATCAACATAGAGATGTTTGCCATTGATGACTACTCCATCTCACGTGATGATCGGACATGGTTTAGTTGATTTGGATCACGTATCATTTAGATGACTTGAGGGATGTCTATCTAAGTGGGAGTTCTTAAGTAATTTTATTAATTGAACTTAATTTATCATGAACTTAGTCCTGATAGTATTTACATATCTATGTTGTAGATCAATGGCCTGTGCTACCGTTCCCCTGATTTTTAATGCGTTCTTAGAGAAAGCTAAGTTGAAAGATGATGGTAGCAACTACACGGACTGGGTCCGTAACTTGAGGATTATCCTCATTGTTGCACAGAAGAATTATGTCCTTGATGCACCACTAGGTGAAAGGCCTGTTGTAGGAGTAGATGCTGATGTTTTGAACATCTCGCAAGCTCGATCTGATGACTACTCGATAGTTCAGTGCGCCATGCTTTACGGCTTAGAATCGGGACTTCAAAGACGTTTTGAACGTCATGGAGCATATGAGATGTTTCAAGAGTTGAAGTTAATATTTCAAGAAAATGCCCGAGTTGAGAGATATGAAGTCTCCAACAAGTTCTATAGCTGCAAGATGGAGGAAAACAGTTCTGTCAGTGAACACATGCTCAGAATGTCTGGGTATCATAATCACTTGACTCAGCTGGGGGTTAATCTTCCAGATGATAGTGCTATTGACAGAGTTCTCCGATCACTGCCACCAAGCTACAAAGGCTTCGTGATGAACTATAATATGCAAGGGATGGAGAAAACAATTCCCGAGCTCTTCGCAATGCTCAAAGCTGCGGAGGTAGAAATCAAGAAGGAGCATCAAGTGTTGATGGTTACCAAGACCACTAGTTTCAAGGAAAAGGGCAAGGGAAAGAAAGGGAACTTCAAGAAGAATGGCAAACAAGTTGCCACTCCTGGGAAGAAGCCCAAAATTGGACCAAGCCTGAAACTGAGTGCTTCTACTGCAAAGGGACTGGTCACTAGAAGCGGAACTGCCCCAAGTATTTGGCGGATAAGAAGGATGGCAAAGTGAACAAAGGTATATTTGATATACATGTTATTGATGTGTACCTTACTAATGCTCGTAGTAGCGCCTGGGTACTTGATACTGGTTCGGTTGCTCATATTTGTAACTCGAAACATGAGCTACGGATTAAAGAAGATTGGTTAAGGATGAGGTGACGATGCGCGTCGGGAATGGTTCCAAGGTCGATGTGATCGCCGTCGGCACACTACCGCTACATCTACCTTCGGGATTAGTTTTAGACCCGAGTAATTGTTATTTGGTGCCAGCGTTGAGCATGAACATTATATATGGATCTTGTTTATTGCGAGACGGTTATTCATTTAAATCAGAGAATAATGGTTGTTCTATTTACATGAGTAATATCTTTTATGGTCATACACCCTTGAAGAGTGGTCTATTTCTGTTGAATCTCGATTGTGGTGATACACATATTCATAATATTGATGCCAAAAGATGCAAAGTTGATGATGATAGTGCAACATATTTGTGGCACTGCCGTTTAGGTCATATTGGTGTAAAGCGCATGAAGAAACTCCATGCAAATGGGTGGAATCACTTGATTATGAATCATTTGATACTTGCAAACCATGCCTCATGGGCAAGATGACTAAAACTCTATTCTCCGGAACAATGGAGCAAGCTAATGACTTATTGGAAATGATACATACCAATGTATGCGGTCCAATGAGTGTTGAGGCACGTGCTACCTCTTGAGCTTGCCTTGGTTTTCCCTTGAAGAGGAAAGGGTGACACAGCAAAGTAGCGTAAGTATTTCCCTCAGTTTTAAGAACCAAGGTATCAATCTAGTAGGAGACGACGCACAAGTCACTGAATACCTGCACAAACAATCAACAACTTGCACCCAACGCGATAAAGGGGTTGTCAATCCCTTCACGGTCACTTGCAAAAGTGAGATTTGATAGAGATAGATAAACGGTAAAGTAAATATTTTTTTGGTATTTTTGTTTTATAGATTGGAAAGTAAAGATTGCAAAATAGTAGATCGGAAACTAGCAAGATGTAAACGAGATTCAATATAATGGAAGAGAGACCCGGGGGTCATAGGTTTAACTAGTGGCTTCTCTCGAGATAGCAAGTATTATGGTGGGTGAACAAATTACTGCCAAGCAATTGATAGAAAAGCGCATAGTTATGACGATATCTAAGGCAATGATCATGAACATAGGCATCACGTCCGTGTCAAGTAGACCGACTCCTGCCTGCATCTACTACTACTACTCCACACATTGACCGCTATCCAGCATGCATCTAGAGTATTAAGTTCATAAAGAACGGAGTAACGTATTAAGCAAGATGACATGATGTAGAGGAATTAACTCAAGCAATATGATGAAAACTCCATCTTGTTATCCTTGATGGCAACAATACAATACGTGCCTTGCTGCCCCTACTGTCACTGGGAAAGGACACCGCAAGATTAAACCCAAAGCTAAGCACTTCTCCTATTGCAAGAATGATCAATCTTGTAGGCCAAACTAAACCGATAATTTGAAGAGACTTGCAAAGATATCAAATCATGCATATAAGAATTCAGAGAAGAACCAAATAATATTCATAGATAATCTTGATCATAAATCCACAATTCATCGGATCTCTTCAAACACACCGCAAAATAATATTACATCGAATAGATCTCCAAGAACATCAAGGAGAACATGGTATTGAGAATCAAAGAGAGAGAAGAAGCCATCCAGCTAATAACTATGGTAAACTACTCACGCTTCATCGGAGAGGTAATGGTGTTGATGTAGAAGCCCTCCGTGATCGAATCCCCCTCTGGCAGGACGCTAAAAAAGTCCCCAAGATGGGATCTCACGGGTACAGAAGGTTGCGGCGGTGGAAAAGTGGTTTCGTGGCTCCCCTGGATGTTTTTAGGGTATAAGAGTATATATAGGCAAAGGAACTAGGTTAGGAGAGCTACGAGGGGCCCACAAGGATGGGGGGCGTGCCTACCCCCTTGGGTGCACCCTCCTGCCTCGTGGCTTCCTCGTTGCGTCACCGACTTCATCTTCAAGTCTCCTGGTTTGCTTTCGGTCCAAGAAAGATCATCGCGAAGGTTTCATTCCGTTTGGACTCCGTTTGGTATTCCTTTTCTGCAAAACTCTAAAATAGGCAAAAAAACAGAAACTGGCACTGGCCCCTCGGTTAATAGGTTAGTCCCCAAAATAATACAAAATATCATATAATGTCCATTAAACATCCAAAACAGATAATATAATAGCATGGAACAATCAAAAATTATAGATACGTTGGAGACGTATCAGCACGCAGCGAGTAGCGTTATTTTCTAACCTTCATAGATGATTTGAGAAGATATGGGTATATCTATTTAATGAAACACAAGTCTGAAACATTTGAAAAGTTCAAAGAATTTCAGAGAGAAGTGGAGAATCATCGTAACAAGAAAATAAAGTTTCTACGATCTGATCACGGAGGCGAATATTTGAGTTACAAGTTTGGCCTTCATTTAAAACAATGTGGAATAGTTTCACAACTCACGCACCTGGAACACCACAGCGTAATGGTGTGCCCGAACGTCATAACCGTACTTTATTAGATATGGTGCTATGTATGATGTCTCTTACCGATTTACCACTATTGTTTTGGGGTTATGCATTAGAGACAGCTGCATTCATGTTAAATAGGGCACTGTCTAAATCCATTGAGATGACACCGTATGAACCGCGGTTTGAAAATAAACCTAAGCTGTCATTTCTTAAAGTTTGGGGTTGCGACACTTATGTCAAAAGGCTTTAGCCTGATAAGCTCGAACATAAATCGGAGAAGTGCGTCTTCACAGGATACCCTAAGGAAACAATTGGGTACACCTTCTACCACATATCCGAAAGCAAGATCTTTGTTGCCAAGAATGGAACCTTTCTAGAGAAGGAGTTTCTCTCGAAAGAAGTGAGTGGGAGGAAAGTAGAACTTGATGAGGTAATTGTACCTTCTCTCAATTTGGAAAGTAGCTCATCAAAGAAATCCGTTCCCGTGATGCCTACACCAACTAGAGAGGAAGCTAATGATGATGATCATGAGACTTTAGATCAAGTTACTACTGAACCTCGTAGGTCAACCAGAACACGATTGACACCAGAGTGGTATGGTAATCATGTTCTGGAAGTCATGTTACTAGACCATGGCGAACCTACAAACTATGAAGAAGCTATGATGATCCCAGATTCCGATAAATGGCTTGAGGCCATGAAATCTGAGATAGGACCCATGTATGAGAACAAAGTGTGGACTTTGGGTGATTTGCCCATCGGAGAGCCATTGAAAATAATGGATCTTCAAGAAGAAGACTGACGCTGATGGTAATGTTACTGTCTATAAAGCTTGACTTGTTGCAAAAGGTTTTCGACAAGTTCAAGGAGTTGACTATGATGAGACTTTCTCACCCGTAGCGATGCTTAAGTCTGCCCGAATCATGTTAGCAATTGCCGCATTTTATGATTATGAAATCTGGCAAATGGACGTCAAAACTGCATTCCTTAATGGATTTCTTAAAGAAGAGTTGTATATGATGCAACCAGAAGGTTTTGCCGATCCTAAAGGTGGTAACAAAGTGTGCAAGCTCCAGCGATCCATCTATGGACTGGTGCAAGCATCTCGGAGTTGAAATATACGCTTTGATGAGGTGATCAAAGCATATGGTTTTATACATACTTTCGGAGAAGCCTGTATTTACAAGAAAGTGAGTGGGAGCTCTATAGAATTTCTAATATTATATGTGGATGACATATTGTTGATTGGAAATGATGTAGAATTTCTGGATAGCATAAAAGGATACTTGAATAAAAGTTTTTCAATGAAAGACCTCGGGGAAGCTGCTTATATATTGGGCATCAAGATCTATAGAGATAGATCAAGACGCTTAGGACTTTCACAAAGCACATAACTTGACAAAGTTTTTGAAGAAATTCAAAATGGATCAGTCAAAAGAAAGGGTTCTTGCCTGTGTTGCAAGGTGTGAAATTGAGTCAGACTCAATGCCCGACCACTGTAGAAGATAGAGAGAAAATGAAAGTCATTCCCTATGCCTCAGCCATAGGTTCTATCATGTATGCTATGCTGTGTACCAGACCTAATGTGTGCCTTGCCAAAATTCTGGTAGGGAGGTACCAAAGTAATATAGCATTGGATAACTGGACATCGGTCAAGAATATCCTGAAGTACCTGAAAAGGACCAAGGGTATGTTTCTCATTTATGGAGGTGACAAAGAGCTCGTCGTAAATGGTTACATCGATGCTAGTTTTGACAATGATGACTCTAAGTCATAAACCAGATACATATTTATTTTGAATGGTGGAGTTGTCAGTTGGTGCAGTTCCAAGAAAAGCGTCGTGGCGGGATCAGCGTGTGAAGCTGAGTACATAGCTGCTTCGGAAGCAGCAAATGAAGGTGTCTGGATGAAGGAGTTCATATCCGATCTAGGTGCAATACCTAGTGCATCAAGTCCAATGAAAATCTTTTGTGACAATACTGGAGCTATTGCCTTAGCGAAGGAATCCAGATTTCACAAAAGAACAAAACACATCAAGTCAAGGAGGGAGACATAGAGATTTGCAAAATACATACAGATCTGAATATAGTAGACCCATTGACTAAGACTCTTCCAAGAGGAAAACATGATCAGCACCAAGACTCCATAGGTGTTAGAATCATTACAATGTAATCTAGATTATTGACTCTAGTGCAAGTGGGAGACCAAAGTAAATATGCCCTAGAGGCAATAACAAAGTTGTTATTTTATATTTCCTTATTTCATGATAAATGTTTATTATTCATGCAAGAATCGCATTAACCGGAAACTTGATACATGTGTGGATACATAGAAAAAATACCGTGTCCCTAGTAAGCCTCTACTAGACTAGCGCGTTGATCAAAGATGGTTAAGTTTCCTAACCATAGACATGTGTTGTCATTTGATAAATGGGAGCACATCATTAGGAGAACGATGTGATCGGCAAGACCCATTCGTTAGCTTAGCATCATGATTGTTTAGTTTTATTGCTATTGCTTTCTTAATGCCAAATATATATTCCTTCGGTTATGATTATGCAACTCCCGAATACCGGAGGGATGCCTTGTGTGCTATCAAACGACACAACTTAATTGGGTGATTATAAAGATGCTCTACAGGTATCTCCGAAAGTGTTTGTTGGGTTGGCATAGACCGAGATTAGGATTTGTCACTTCGAGTATCAAAGAGGTATCTCTGGGCCCTCTCGATAATACACATCATAAGAAGGCTTGTAAGCAAAGTGACTAATGAGTTAGTTGCAGGATGATGTATTACAGAACGAGTAAAGGGACTTGCCGGTAACGAGATTGAACTAAGTATGAAGATACAGACGATCGAATCTCTGGCAAGTAACATATCAACGACAAAGGGAATAACGTATGTTGTCATAACAGTTCGACCGATAAAGACCTTCGTAGAATATGTGGGAGCCAATATGAGCATCCAGGTTCCACTATTGGTTATTGACCGGAGAGGTGTCTCGGTCATGTCTACATAGTTCTCGAACCTGTAGGGTCCTCACGCTTAACGTTCGATGACGATATTGTATTATATGAGTTATATGATTTGGTGACCGAATGTTGTTAGGAGTCCCGGATGAGATCACGGACATGACGAAGAATCTTGAAATGGTCGAGAGGTAAAGATTGATATATAGAACGATAATATTCAGACACCGGAAGTGTTCCGGAGGGTAGCGGGTACATATCAGAGTATTGGAGGGGTTACTGGAACCCCCGGAGGGAAGATATGGGCCATATGGGCCATGAGAGGGGAGAAAATGAGCCCAAAAGGGGTGGCGCACCCCTCCTATGGAAGGAGTCCGAGTGGGAGAAGGGAAAGAGGGGGTTCGGCCCTCCTTCCTTCTCTCTTCCCCCTTCCCTTTTCTTCCCCGACAATTATGGAAGGGGGAGGCCGAATTGGGGAAGACCCCAAGTAGGATTTGGCCTACTTGGGGCGCTCCCTGGCTGCCTCTCCTCCCATCCCACCTATATATATGTGGGAAGGGGGGCGCCTAGAACAAACAACATCAATTGTTAGCCGTGTGTGGCGCCCCCTCCACAATTTACATCCCCGGTCATATTCTCGAGGTGCTTAGGCGAAGCCCTGTGCGGATCACTTCACCATCACCGTCACCACGCCGTCGTGCTGACGAAACTCATCTACTACCTTGACACCTTGCTGGATCAAGAAGGTGAGGGATATCACCGAGCTAAATGTTGGCAGAACTCGGAGGTGCCATACGTTTGGTACTTGATCGGTCGGAGCTAGAAAAAGTTTGACTACATCAACCGCATTGTCAAACGCTTCCGCTTATGGTCTACATGGGTACATAGACACACACTCTCCCCCTAGTTTCTATGCATCTCCTACATAGATATTGCGTGATAGTAGGAATTTTTTTGAAATTGCATGCTACGTTTCCCAACATGGGCATATACACAATATTAATGTAAGTGTCACAAAATTAATCCAAGAACACATTCGAGTTTGTAGTTACTTATTTTCCTCACATTTAATATGATTTGATTTGAACATGATCTTGAAGGTGTGATGACGGTGTCAAACACCGGGGGTGTCTCACCGAGGGGAGCCCTGCAGAATGCCTGCTAGGGGCCCGCAAGGCTCAGCGATAAGAGGGAGCCCTAAGAAGGCGATAGATGCCACCATCTTAACTCCCAAGTCAAGAGCGACGGTGGCCTAGATCACGTCTCTCCCTCTGTAAAACCCTAGCCTCCACCGTGCATATAAGAGGAGACTAGAGGGCTCTCATATCCATCTTTTCTCAAATATACCAACTCTCGATAGCAATCTCACCTCCACCATTGTATTCCCTCGCACGAGGTATCCCTCCACCATGAATAACAAGAAGAAGGATGATGTAGGGTATTACGTTTCGGAGGCCCAACCCTGCGTAACTTGCGTGTGCGGGCTTGATGTCTACTACACAACTTTATTCTTGTAGACACGTGTTGGGCCTCCAAGCGCAGAGTTTTGTAGGACAGTAGCAATTTTCCCTCAAGTGGATGACTTAAGGTTTATCAATCCGTGGAAGGCGTAGGATGAAGATAGTCTCTCTCAAGCAACCCTGCAATCAAATACAAGAAATCTCTTGTGTCCCCAACACACCCAATGCAATAGCAAATTGTATAGATGCACTAGTTTGGCGAAGGGATGGTGATAAAAGTGTAGTATGGATAGTAGATATGAGTTTTTGTAGTGCGAACAATAAAAAACAGCAAGGTAGTAACTAGTAAAACGGAGCACAAACGGTATTGAAATAATGGAAAATGAGGCCTAGGGTGCATACTTTCACTAGTGCAATCTCTCAACAATGCTAACATAGTTGGATCATATGATTATCCCTCAAAGTGCAATAAAGAATCACTCCCGAGTTCCTATTAGCAGAGAACAAAAGATAGAAATTGTTTGTAGGGTACGAAACCACCTCAAAGCTATTCTTTCCGATCAATCTATCCTAGAGCTCGTACTAAAATAACAACAAGCTATTCTTTCCGATAGATCTAATCAAGAGTTCGTACTACAATAACACCATATGATGCATATGAACCAACTCTAATGTCACCTAGATACCCCAATGTCACCGCGAGTACCCATGAGTTAATTATACGATATGTATCAAACAATATCAGATTTATAATACTCAATCCACACAAAGAACTACAAGGAGACCCAAAAGTTTCTATCGGAGAAAAGATAATAAAAACATGCATCAACCCCTATGCATAGATTACCCCAAAGTCACCTCGGCAATCCGCAAGTTCAGTGCCATAACATATATCAAGTGAATCAAAATAATACCCCATTGTCACCACGGGTATTCATATGCAAGACATATATCATGTGTTCTCAGATCTGAACATTCAATCTGACAAGACAAAAGTTGAAAGGGTAAAGACTCAATTCATCACATCAAGTGTAGAGAGGGGAGAAACATCATATGATCCATCTACGTTAACAAAGCCCATGATACATCAAGATCGTGACATCTCAAGATCACGCGAGAGAGGGAGATTAAACACATAGCTACTGGTACAAACCCTCATCCCCGAGGGTGGACTACTCCCTCCTCATCATGGCGGCCGCCGGGATGATGAAGATGGCCATCGGAGATGATTCCCCCTCCGCCAGGATGCCGGAACAGGCTCCCGATTGGTTTTCGATGGCGGAACTTTCGGTCTATGGTCTCCCCGAGGGTTTTTGGAATATTTGGGAATTTATAGGGCGAAGAAGGGGTACGGGCCCAATGGTTCTCTTCTGTTCCATAAAAAATCCACAAAAAGTTTCGTGGTGTTTGGAGAACTTCCATTTCTGCACAGAAAACAACACCATGGTAGTTCTGCTGAAAACATCGTCAGTCCGGGTTAGTTCCATGCAAATCATACCAAAACCATATAAAATTATTATAAACATGGCATGAATACTTCATAAATTATAGATACGTTGGAGACGTATCAGCATCCCCAAGCTTAATTCTTACTCGTCCTCGAGTAGGTAAATGATAAAAGAAATAATTTATGAAGTCTGAATGCTAGCAAAGTGCGCAAGTTTGATCAATGGCAATTACAATCACTTTTCCTAGCATCATAACATCAATTCTTTCTTATAAACTTCTCATGTTATAATAGCAACCAATTCACATGTTAAGGTTCAAACAATGAATTCTCTTGAAACTCAATAACCTATGTTCTCAGTCACCAAGCAATTGTAAGTCAACTTATTCAACGGAGTCTAAGTAAGAGCTCCACATACTCAACCATCATATAGCCTTCTATGATTTCTAAAACTCACTACATACACATGAGAAAAACGTTTCAACTGGACAATAGAAAGATAGGGGCTTATAATTTTGCCTCCCAACTTATTCACCTCAAGGGTGATGTCAACAATAATAACTCATGTTACCCATATCCAACTGGATATATGTGCCTAGATCTTTCCTCGCCACATGATGCTTGCCAAAGGAGAAAAATAAAAAGGAATAGAGAGAAGAACTTTGACTCTTTGCATAAAAGTAAATACTGAAAAGTAAAAGATAGGCCCTTCGCAGAGGGAAGCAGAGGTTGCCATGCGCTTATTTGTTTGTATGCTTAACCCCTTAGTGCAAAAGAATGTCACGTTATATTGCCCCTTATGATAGCAACCTTTATTATGTAGTATGTCGCTTTTATTCTTTGCCATCACAAGTTCGTACAATCCTCGATTTTCTCTTACACTAATTGATCTAAGACTTTTAGAAGCAATTTTTATTGCCTTATTGCACTGATGACAACTTACTTGAAGGATCTTGCTCAATACATAGGTAGGTATGGTGGAATCTTGAGAATAAGATTTGGGTTTAAGGGTTTTCTGGATGCACAAGTAGTACCTCTACTTGGTGCGGAATTTTTGGCTAGCAAAGATGGGGGGCAAGCACCACGTGTTGAAGGATCTATGACAATATAGCTTCTATGTGAATATGAACAAACAAAAATCATTACGTTGTCTTCCTTGTACAACGTCAACAACTTTGGAATATAATATTTTGATGGGGGCTCACATTCACAAAAGATTTCCAGGATAGCGTATTTGCATGTGAAAGTTCTCTTCCTTCTACTAATCATTTATGAATTGCTTGTATGACCAATATTGTGATTGTCAAGCTTCAAAAGATTTTACTTTCTAAACCCAATGTGAAGCTACCACTAGGCATGATATGAACATGTAATTTCAAATTCATGATATTCAATTCATTCAACAATTTACTCATAGGATATAAGTGAAGCACAAGAGTAAATGACAAACTACCCCAAAAAGATATAAGTGAAGATCAAGCGAGTAGTTAAGTAAAAGGGTAGCTAATTGAGGACTCTCTCATATTTAGAATTTTTAGATCTAAGTATTTTATTAAAACAGCAAGCAAACCAAGACAATATGACATTCCAAGCACAGCACAACTCATGTGAAGAAGCAAAAACTTAGGCTCAACCGATACTAACCGATAATTGTTGAAGAAGAAAGATGGCATGCCTACCGGGGCATCCCCAAGCTTAGATGCTTGAGAGTTCTTGGAATATTAGCTTGGGATGCCTTGGACATCCCCAAGCTTGATCTTTTGTGTCTCCTTAATTCCTCTCATATCACGGTTTCCCTAAATCTCAAAAACTTCATCCACACAAAACTCAACAAGAACTCGTGCGATAAGTTAGTATAAATCAATGCAATGACCTTATCATTCTCTACTGTATCAAATCACTAAAATTATTATTCAACATTGCATACTAAATGACTCTTCATATTTAATAGTCCTATCCGCAAATAGAATCATCAAACAAGCAAACATATGCAAACAATGCAACCATAACAGCAATCTGCCAAAACGGTAAAGTCTGTAAAGAATGCAAGATTCATCATACTTCCCTAACCCCAAAAATTCTTTAAAAAATACCACACTTTAGAAAATTTATCAGAGCTTATTTTCAAAAAGTTTCAGCATTTATCACATTCTGACTTTTCTAGGGAATTTTTGCAACAGCGATAAACTTTCTGTTTTGAAACAGAAACATGTATACTTGCAAATAAGCATGGCAAAGGCTACCATTGCCACTTTTATTGAAATAAAATATGCAAAACATTATTCTAAATAACATCAAGAAAACCCTAACAAAATAAATTGATGCTCCAAGCAAAACACATATCATGTGACGGATGAAAACATAGCTCCAAGTGAGGTTACCAATAATGTTGGAGATGAAAGAGGGGATGCCTTCCGGGGCATACCCATGATTAGTTGCTTGGATCTTACTTGAATATTACCTTGGGGTGCCTTGGGTATCCCCAATCTTAGGGTCTTGTCACTCCTTATTCTCCTCATATCGACATCTCACCCAAAACTTGAAAACTTCAATCGCACAAAACTTAACGGAACTTTGTGAGATAGGTTAGTATGATAAAGAGCAAACCGTTTCACTTTTGGTAATGTCAAAGACAAGATTTATAATTGTTTCCACACAATGCCTACTGTAGCATATCATTTCTACAATTTACATTGAGCAATATAAGCCATAGAAGCTAGAAAACAAGCAAACTATGCATTGAAAACAGAATCTGTCAAAAACAGAATAGTCTGTAGTAATCTGTACTCAAACCATACTTATGCTACTCCAAAAATTATGGAAAAATTATGACCTCGTGAGAAATTTGTATATTAATCTTCTGCAAACAGAATCGACTCAAAATCACTCCTCTGTTAAAAATGAGAGTTATTTTCGTGAGCGCAAAAGTTTCTGTTTTTCAGCAAGATCAAATCAACTATCACCCAACATGATCCCAAAGGCTTTACTTGGCACTTTATTGAAACAAAAACAATAAAACATGATTACTACAGTAGCATAATCATGTGAACACACAAAAACCGGTAGATAAAAGTGTTGGGTTGTCTCCCAACAAGCGCTTTTCTTTAATGCCTTTTAGCTAGGCATGTTGATTTCAATGATGCTCACATAAAAGATAAGAATTGAAACACAAAGAGAGCATCATGAAGCGTATGACTAGAACATTTAAGTCTAACCCACTTCCAATGCATAGGGATTTTGTGAGCAAACAACTTATGGGAACAATAATCAACTAGCATAGGAAGGCAAAACAAGTGCAACTTCAAAACTTTCAACATAAAGAGAGGAAACTTGATATTAGTGAGAAGCCTACAAGCATATGTTCCTCTCTCATAATAATTTTCAGTAGCATCATGAATGAATTCAACGATATAACTATCACATAAAGCATTATTTTCATGATCCACAAGCATAGAATTTTTACTACTCTCCACATAAGAAAATTTATTCTCATGAATAGTAGTGGGAGCAAACTCAACAAAATAACTATCATGGGATTGAAAATTAAAATCATGATGACAAGTTTCTTGATTATCATTATTCTTTATAGCAAACATGTCATCACCATAATCATCACAGGTAGCAACTTCGTTCTCATAATCAATTGAAATCTCTTTCGAAATAGTGGATTCATCACTAAATAAAGTCATGACCTCTCCAAATCCACTTTCATCATTGTGATAAGATTCAACACCCACCAAAACAGTGGGATCATTACCTAGAGTTGACACTCTTCCAAACCCACATTCATCATTGTAATCATCATAAATAGGAGGCATGCAATCATTATAACAAATTTGCACATGAAATTTTGGGGGACTAAAAATATCATCTTCATCAAACATAGCATCCCCAAGCTTATGGCTTTGCATATCACTAGCATCATGGGTATTCAAAGAATTCATACTAATAACATTGCACTCAAGCTCATCGTTTATGCAAAACATTCTATTGAATTATTCTTCTATCAATTGACCACAATTTTCAGTTCCATCATTTTCACGAAAGACATTATAACGATGAATAATATGATGCAACCTCAATTCCATTTTTTTGTAGTTTTATTTTATGAACCAAACTAGTGATAAACAAGAAACTAAAAGATTCGATTGCAATATCTAAAGATATACCTTCATGCACTCACCTTCCGGCAACGGCGCCATAAAAGAGCTTGACGTCTACTACACAACTTTATTCTTGTAGACACGTGTTGGGCCTCCAAGCGCAGAGTTTTGTAGGACAGTAGCAAATTTCCCTCAAATGGATGACCTAAGGTTTATCAATCCGTGGGAGGCGTAGGATGAAGATAGTCTCTCTCAAGAAACCCTGCAATCAAATACAAGAAATCTCTTGTGTCCCCAACACACCCAATACAATAGCAAATTGTATAGGTGCACTAGTTCGGCGAAGGGATGGTGATAAAAGTGTAGTATGGATAGTAGATATGAGTTTTTGTAGTGCGAACAATAAAAAACAGCAAGGTAGTAAATAGTGAAACGAAGCACAAACGGTATTGCAATAATGGAAAATGAGGCCTAGGGTGCATACTTTCACTAGTGCAATCTCTCAACAAAGCTAACATAGTTGGATCATATGATTATGCCTCAAAGTGCAATAAAGAATCACTCCCGAGTTCCTATTAGCGGAGAACAAAAGATAGAAATTGTTTGTAGGGTACGAAACCACCTCAAAGCTATTCATTCCGATCAATCTATCCTAGAGTTCGTACAAAAATAATAGCAAGCTATTATTTCCGATCGATCTAATCAAGAGTTCGTACTAAAATAACACCATATGATGCATATCAACCAACTCTAATGTCACCTAGATACCCCAATGTTACCGCGAGTACCCATGAGTTAATTATATGATATGTATCAAACAATATCAGATTCATAATGCTCAATCCACACAAAGAACTACAAGGAGACCCCAAAGTTTCTATCGGAGAAAAGATAATAAAAACGTGCATCATCCCCTATGCGTAGATTACCCCAAAGTCACCTCGGGAATCCACAAGTTGAGTGTCATAACATATATCAAGTGAATCGAAATAATACCCCATTGTCACCACGGGTATTCATATGCAATACATATATCATGTGTTCTCGGATCTGAACATTCAATCCGACAAGACAAAACTTCAAAGGGTAAAGACACAATTCATCAGATCAAGTGTAGAGAGGGGGGTAACATCATATGATCCATCTACGTTAACAAAGCCCATGATACATCAAGATCGTGACATCTCAAGATCGCGCGAGAGAGATTAAACACATAGCTACTAGTGCAAACCCTTAGCCCCGAGGGTGGACTACTCCCTCCTCATCATGGTGGCCGCCGGGATGATCAAGATGGCCATCGAAGATGATTCCCCCTCCGACAGGATGCCGGAACAGTCTCCCAATTGGTATTCGGTGGTGGAACTTTTGGTCTAGGGTCTCCCTGAGGGTTTTCGGAATATTTGGGAATTTATAGGGCGGAGAAGGGGTACGGGAGGCCACTGAGGTGGGCACAAACCACTAGGGCGCGCCTGGGGGGCCATGCGCACCCTGGTGGGTTGTGCCCCCCTCGGGGCACCCCCAGGTGCTGCTCTGGCCCAATGGTTCTCTACTGGTCCATAAAAAATCCACAAAAAGTTTCGCAGTGTTTGGAGAACTTTCATTTCTGCACAAAAAACAACACCACGGTAGTTCTGCCGAAACACCGTCAGTCCAGGTTAGTTCCATGCAAATCATACCAAAACCATATAAAATTATTGTAAACATGGCATGAATACTTCATAAATTATGGATACGTTGGAGACATATCAGGGCTCCACCCTGATACTTTTGATCACGCTGGTCGGAGATCTAATCTAGGCAGAGATCCAAATGAGCCCGACATGTTCAGGTCGGGCCAGACCTTCACCTTCGGCTCTTTCGAGTCGATGGTTGACAGTTGGGGGTGGCTCTTCGACGTTATGCCACCACCTTATATTGACTACATGCGCTTTTGGTAAATTGAGTTCCTCTTCGATGAGCACGATAAGACCACGGCGTGTTATGTTGGCGTACGACTATCTATGGGGTCGGGAAGCCCCTTTACATTCGGCGTGGGCACACAACACACAAAGAGCAGAACTAGCCGCGCATAGCACACGAGTGTTTACGCAGGTTCGGTCACAGTGGTGTGTAAACCCTACTCCAGATTTGGTTGTGGATTTATGTGTTTAAGAGCCCTGCCTTATAGAGAGCGAAACCTTGCCGGCAAGACGCTCGGGAGGTACTGCTAAACTACTACAAATGGATAGGGTTTCGACCCCTGTAAAGGTTGCCCTAGCCCTCCTTATCTAGATGAAACAGGTCACTGAGGGAGTCCTGGATTAGGGGGTATCCGGACAGCCGGACTATATACATCGTCCAGACTATTGAAGCGTGAAGATACAAGACTCAAGACTTCGGCCCGTGTCCGGATGGGACTCTCCTTTGTGTGGAAGGAAAGCTTGGCGAACCGGATATTGTGTTTCCTTCCTTGTAACCGACTCCATGTAAACCCTAGCCCTCTCCGATGTCTATATAAACCGGAGAGGTTGGTCCTTAGAAGGCCGATCACAATTACAATCATACCATCATAGACTAGCTCCTAGGGTTTAGCCTCTACGATCTCGTGGTAGATGTACTCTTGTACTACTCATATCTTCAATATTAATCAAGCAGGAAGTAGGGTTAACCTCCATCGAGAGGGCTCGAACCTAGGTAAACATTGTGTCCCTTGCTTCCTGTTACCATCAGCCTAAGACACATAGATCGGGACCCCCTACCCGAGATCCGCCGGTTTTGACACCGACATTGGGGCTTTCATTGAGAGTTCCTCTGTGTCGTTGCTACATGGCTTGATGGCGCCTTCAATCATCAACAACATGGTCCAGGGGGAGACTTTTCTCCCCGGACAGATCTTCGTGTTCGGCGGCTTCGCACTGCGGGCCAATTCACTTGGACATCTGGGGCAGATCGATAGCTACACCCCTGGTCACCAGGTCAGGTTCGGAAACTTGAACTACACGGCTGATATTCACAGAGACTTGATCTTTGATGGATTTGGGCCCGCGCCAGGGGCACTGGACAGTCGCAATGAGCATGGCCTAGACCTACTATCGGACAATGTTCGGGTTATCACCCCCGTAGTGTCCCCGAACTTAAATCCAGATCAGGCTGCGTCGCCCAAGGACGGAGGGATGGGCCCCGCCCCGCAGGCTGCACACTCATCGGCGGTAGAGCCAAACACATGCCTCACTTCTAAATAAGCCTGTAACTCCGGATCCCCGGACTCGTATCCGGTCGTTGGTTCTGGTCCGCACACCCTCGAGCCAGCCGAGCCAGGTTGGGCTCCGGTAATGGAGTTTACCGCTGCGGATATCTTCCAGCACTCGCCCTTTGGCGACATGCTGAACTCATTAAAATCTCTCTCTTTGTCAGAAGGCTCGAGGCCGAACTATGTCCGGCTTGAGTGGGAAGCAGGCGACGAAGGAATTCGCTGCCCACCCACCACCCACTTCATAGTCACGGTCGATGATTTAACCGACGTACTTGACTTCGACTCCGAAGACATCGAAGGTATGGATGATCATGCAGGAGAAGTACCGGAGCCACCGCTCATAGGGCGGTGGACATCCACCTCCTCAACGATATATATATGGTGGACACTCCGAAGGAAACCAATGGCGATGAGGCAGCAGAGGATAACCCCTCAGGAGGATAAGCAAAGCATGGGCGTCTTCGACGGCGCTCCAAGCCCCGCCACATCAACACCGGCCCCGGAGATGAAAGCAATCCGGATGGTGCCGAAGAGGAATACAGCCCTGATCAGCCTACCTGCAAGCAGGCCGGACCAGCCACGGTGGGATACTTGGAGAGGGACAACTATACACCCCCCTCCGAAGACGAGGTAAGCCTCGGCAATGACAAATTCGGCGTGCCTGAAGATCCAGTGGAACAAGTTCGCTTCAAGCGACGGCTCATGGCTACGACAAGGAGCCTGCAAAGTAAGCAAGAGCAGCTTAAAGCTGACCAAGATTTGCTAGTGGATAGGTGGACCAAGATCCTGGCCACCGAAAAGTACGGACTCGACCGCCCCAACAAAGGGCATACGCGGCACAAGTGGCTACCTCAACCTAAGCAGGAGAACCCAAGGCACACATCCTGACGTCCACACATCACTACGGTCCAAGACAGTCAGAAGGATACATGAAGAGGCATCCTCAAGCCTCGGCGCAATGGTCATAAACGTCAAGTCAAGGAAGTTGGTGCCAAGTCCCGCAACTCCCAGTCCGGTCAACGGACAGCTCAAGCCTATTTGGCCCGAGCCACACACTCGATCAACCGTGTGAAATTCATGGTACTCCTAGAAGGACGACAAAGCATACCAATAGAGAATGCCGAATCCTCAAAACAAAACGACTGGTCGTGTGTCGGAAACAATGAGGGGAGGCGTCTAGTCAAGAGACCCCCCAAAGCGTAAAAGTACGGCCGATCGCCTCCGATCACACTCACCACAGCAATTCAATTGCCGTACCCCTAGACCTAGTAGTCCGGGGGCTCCATAACACACAAAGCCCCCACGGGTACGAAACCACAAATAACATCTTCTAAAGGATGCCAGGAGCAAAGGCCAAGTTTATTGGCCCACCACCCTAACGGTTGTTTTCGAATCACCAAAAAATGCCACGCCAAAGAGTAATTCTTCGGCACCTTCCCCTCATACGGCAATTTACCGTATGCAAACGGGATGAACCACGTTGACTAAATTCCACGTGATAAACCATTAGGCCAACACCGTGTGATATAATCACGCCCACGGGCAAGGCCGGACCCCGCCCTTAGAGAGGAAATCATATAGCTGCCGGAGTAGCAAGTCACGCATTTTGATATGATAGCCAACTATCCGGACACCAACTGATGAGTCTGCGCTACTTCACGGTATAACGGCTGGGTTCACCGGGTCCGATCAGGAACCCTTAGACCAACCACAAGAGGATGTTCAGCTGCCTCCAAGCATTTGCCTTTACAAACTAACTTTGACGCGGAACAGGATTGGCGGCGTGGAATCGGCTCGGACACACAAGGGCAGGAGCATGCAGGTAGAAGGCAGTTCAGATTCACTTTTGATCCACTCACAACCCCCTCCAGTCCGAACATCACAGGTTCCGCCAAAAACACCTCTTTTCATAATCATACATCGTACTCATATGCATAGACATATCATCCTACTACAATGCGTAGACTTAAATAACACTTACCGTCCATCGCTTATCGCTGACGCCTCTTTGCCAAAAAACGGCAGCCATGCTTCGTGTTACGCCCGGCTATGCCAGGGGCTTCACAGTATGGCAATAAAGTCCGACCACCTTTTCGGTCGCTCGGCACCCCGAACTTATAGCATTATATGCATCAGCTCCGAATCATGTCTTGGGTCATTGGTTGGGTTTGCCCGGCTCCCATGTTTTGGTACCTTACGTTCCGTTCTATCGGCTAAGGTAGCACTGGGAGAACTACTGCGATTGTGTCCCGGTTTTGCCGGACGAGCACCTCAGTAGAGAAAGCCGAAAACTGACTGTCATGATGCAACGAGAGCTGGTCAGCTGTTCAAGAGGTTGAAAAATCCCTAAAGATTTATTCTGCATAACACCATTATAAATGCAGAGTGCGACGGATCGGTCTTCTGATCAGGCGCCAATAGAGCCCCTAGTTCGGCCTTCCGAACACTAGGGGCTGCGCCGACCATACTCGAATTCCTATGGCTAAGTGAGAGTAATAAAGCCTTATAGTCCAATTGCCTGGTTCGTGGTGAGAAACATCTCCTTAAAAGGACCCAACCATGGGATAAAGAGCGTTCAGATATATCCCGAACACCCCCGTATTCTTTTTACGTGGGGGCAGAAGTCGACGACTGGCCAACTCTTAGGATTTACATACAATAAACAGCCGCACAGGAAGAACATATGTTCAGACAAAACATGCAATATATAATAAAAATGCCATTATCCCATATTACAAAAAGCGGCACGAATGCCCTCAGGGAAATATAATGTCTTTGGCACACTTATCCGCCGCAAGGCGGGCCCCTTTCAGTACACCCTCATAGTACAGCTCGGGCTTGCGGTGCTCCTTACCCTTCGGCGGCCCCTCAGTCATCAGCTTCTCCGCGTCAAGCTTCCCCCAATGCACTTTTGCACGGGCAAACGCCATGCGTGCACCTTCTATACAGACTGATCGCTTGATAGCATCAAGCCGAGGACAGGCGCCCACAATCCGCTTCACGAGTCCGAAGTAACTGCTTGGAATTGGCTCCGCAGGCCACAGCCGGGCAACCAAGTCCTTCATGGCTAGTTCGGCCGCCTGGTGCAGTTCGACCAGCTGCTTCAGCTGATCGATAAAAGGCACCGGATAGTTCGGCGCCAAATACTGCGACCAGAAATTCCACTCCGAAGACTTCTTCTCATCGGTCCGGTAAAATTGGGCGGCATCTGATATGTTGCGAGGCAGATCCACAATCGCCCCTATAAAAACAAGAATTCAGCTTGTCGCTTAGAGTTCTCCCCGCTATCATCTAAACATGGCCATGAATACAACAGGCCTTACCAGCCGCAACTTTTCGGGCCTCCTGAATGTCCCGTATAGCACCTCGAGCTTCTTCCCGAGCATCTTCTGCGGCTTGGACAGCTTGGGCGAGTTCGGATTCTTTCGCTACCAGACTCTGCTCCAAGCCCTCGCTTTTCTTCACAGCCTCTTGGAGCTCCCGCTCGGCTGTGATGACCCTGGCCTCGTGTTTTTCACGAAGCGCCTGCTCGGCGGCAGCCTTCTCGTTGGCATCAACCACAACCTTCTTCAGTGCCTCATATTCAGCACTCACCCCTAGGGCATACAACACAAATACTTTTCAATAAGCACAATTACTCATTCGTGCCTAATGCAAGAAAATGTTTCAACATACCTTGCTTATCCTCTAATTGCTTCTTCACACAGCCAAGTTCTTCCTCGGCCCAATCTAGGCTCTGCTTCAGTTCGAACACTTCTGCATTATGAGCGCCCGTCTTCTCCCCAGACGCCTGTTTTCAAAGAAAGAGGTACACATAATTAACAAAGGTTCCCACGAAAAAAGAGGATTTGATCCCCTGCCCGGCTCTCTCTCTTTCGCCGGACAGTGTATCAGGGGCTACTGCTCATATTATGATAATTCCTCAAAGGTTTCTTAGAAACCATACCTCAAAATCCTTTATAAGGCCAAGGAAGGACTCATTCAGCCCGCTTTCGGCAGACTGAATCTTTCCAACCACCGCACCCATGAGGGTCCGATGTTCATCGACGATAGACGCGTTCTTCAACGCCGTCGATACACCGCCCGGCAGCTCTGCGTGGATAGAGGTTACCGGCGGAACAGGCAGGCCTCCCTTCGTCGAAGGTGGTCGCTCACCCGATCCTGGAGCTGTAGAGGTCTCCAGGACCCTATCCGGCTGTGGTCTGAACCCGAGATTGCCCCCATCATCGACACGCTGTGGGGCCGCTGCCCCCATGTGTCCGGCTCCAGAGACATGCCCCCCTGCTCTGAGTCTCTTTGAGACGACACCTCGGCGTTGCGCCTGGACTTCAGAGAAGGAGCCTCCAGAGGCATCTCGCTCGCCACAGCATCCGAGCTCAACGAATCCTCCGATGAGGACTGTCCGGCAGAGACCTCGCCGGGCTGTACGAGATATGGTGATAGTTAAAACTACTGTACCCAAACAACCCTGGATGCATAGGCGCATTCGGGTTTCGGTTACTTACGATTTTTCCAGGGGCTGGGCCCTGGGATCCCACTCCGGGCTGTTATCAGCGGCCATGGTGGATGCCTCTGGATGGGAACCTCTCCCCCTCTTGGGCGATTCGGCTTCCAGGGATGGGGAAACCGCACGCTTCTTCCCACCTTTAGAGTGAGGCTCGTCCTCCTCTGCTTCCTCCTCTTCGTCTTCGGAAGAAGGAGCATCGCTGGAGTCTTCGGATTTGGCGTACGAAGCCTCGAGGCGACGGAGGCCACTCCGGGTCTTCTTGACCTTCTTGGAGGCCTCCTTCTTTGGCACTTCGTAAGGCGCGGGGACCAGCATCTTCGTTAGAAGAGGTCCGGCTGATTCCTCCAGTAGCGGGGCCGGACAATGTATCTGCTCCACCTTCTTTATCCATCCCTGAGGTCACGATGAAACACGATTAAAATGTCTCCCTCATGACATGCCAACTGAAGCAGGGATGGACAGGGCGTGTCTGTAACTTACCGGGCTTGCAGAATGGGATAATTGATACCCACGGTCCTCGGCGGAGTCCGGACACGATTTGCCGGACTTGAAGAGCACCTTCCAGATATCCTTGTGGGAGGAATCATAGAGCTCCCGAAGGGTTTGGTGCTCGGTTGGGTCGAGCTCCCACAATGTGCAGGCGCGGCGCTGGCAAGGGAGAACCAGGCGAACTAGCATCACCTAGACTACGTCGACGAGTTTGACATCCTTGTCAACCACGCTCTGAACGTGCGTCTGGAGCAGTGACAGATCATCGGACGAGGACTAGTTCGGGCCCTTCTTGGGCCAGGACGTGAGCCGCAGTGGAGCTCCGGATCTGAACTCGCGAGCTACAGCCCACTTTTTGCCGCGTGGTTCGGTGATATAGAACCACTGCTGCTGCCACTCCTTGATGGAGTCGTTGAAGGTGCCCTTCAGCCAAACGACCTTGGGCATCTTGCTCACCATGGCGCCGCCGCACTCGGCGTGTTTGCCACTCACCACCTTGGGCTTCACATTGAAAATCTTCAGCCACAGGCCGAAGTGAGGCGAAATTCGGAGAAAGGCCTCGCACACGACGATGAACGTCGAGATGTTGAGAAAAGAGTTGGGGGAAAGATCATGAAAATCAATCCCATAGTAATACATGACTCCACGGACGAATGGGTGGAGGGGAAACCCGAGCCCGTGGATGAAGTGGGGAAGGAACACGACTCTCTCGTGAGGCTTCGGAGTGGGGACGACCTGTCCTGCCGGTGGGAGACGGTGGCCGATCTTCTTGGCCAGATACCCGGCTTCCCGGCGCTTCTTGATATCCTTCTCCCGGACGGTAGAGGCCATCTATCTGCCTCCTGCTCCGGATCCGGACATCTTTCAAAAACCTCTCTTCAATGGAAAAGAAGAGTGCTTGGGCGTTAGGGCTCGAACAGAGGGGAATGAGCTAGCGGAAGGAGAAGGCGTGGGTAAAGAGAAAGAGACCTTATCTCTTTATAGGGGCGGTAAATGCTTTTTGCGCCTCCCCACTTGCCTGGTGGAACCCGTTCGCCTCCCACTCACCGCGATTAGAGGTGTAGTTGGATTACCCATACCCGTATCGATGAGAATCCCGTGATAAGGGGACACGATCTCTGCTTCGACAAGACGTGCCAAGGAAATCGCCTCACAATATACGCTGAGGTTAGATGTGGGAAAACAGTTCGGATAATGACCCGACCTTGATGACATGACATGTTATCTGGAAAGTTGCTAGCAGATTGCATTTGTGAAATATTATTCTCTCTACGGCAATATGTGAGGATCATTTTGCGGATCCGGACACGGTTGAAGTGTTCGATAATTACCTTGGAGTATTCGGAGAAGGAACCCGCCTTGCAATGCCGAAGACAAGACTGCGCGCCGGACTTATCGTCATTGAAGCCTGGTTCAGGGGCTACTGAGAGAGTCCTGGATTAGGGGGTATCCGGACAGTCGGACTATATACATCGTCCGGACTATTGAAGCGTGAAGATACAAGACTCAAGACTTCGGCCCGTGTCCAGATGGGACTCTCCTTTGCGTGGAAGGCAAGCTTGGCGATCCGGATATTGTGTTTCCTTCCTTATAACCGACTCCATGTAAACCCTAGCCCTCTCCGGTGTCTATATAAACCTGAGAGGTTGGTCCTTAGAAGGCCGATCAAAATTACAATCATACCATCATAGGCTAGCTCCTAGGGTTTAGCCTCTACGATCTCGTGGTAGATCTACTCTTGTACTACTCATATCTTCAATATTAATCAAGCAGGAAGTAGGGTTTACCTCCATCGGGAGGGCCCGAACCTGGGTAAACATTGTGTCCCTTGCTTCCTGTTACCATCAGCCTAAGACGCACAGATCGGGACCCCCTACCCGAGATCCGCCGGTTTTGACACCGACAGTCACCATAGTGGCAAATTGGTAATTATAGGGTAAATAGTGGCTATAGTTCTATCATACCTAACACTAATGGAATAGGACAAGCACATTAAATGCGTTTTTAGGTGTCATGCTGGGCTGGATGTCGGCAAGGGAGCTCCGATCCACCTGTACCACTAGCCAAACTACCTCCTATTACCGCGACACGCCTGTGGACGTGTGTTGATAAAGTTGTTCTGCCTAACCGCCTGCACGCCCGCCACCTGTCGGCAAGTTCCTGACAGGCAGATGTGGGTGAAGCGGTGAAGGGATCTTGAGCTTGTTGGAGATGTGGAAAACACCTTGCCAGGAAGGTAGCTTCCCAGCAGCCTGAGTCTTGATCTTGAAATGATCTTCTCGATGACCTGCCTGGAGGCACTACCAGGAGAAAGCTTACAGATAGAATCTTAGCAGTAGTGTGGGCTGGCAGTGCAGCACTACTGCTACTTAGTAGTAGCGCGTGCTACATACCCGCACTACAAGTTGTAAAGTAGCAGTAGTGCGGGCTGGCCGAGCAGTGCTACTGCTAAGTGGTCCCATCGCCAATCGTCCGGGACTATTCATAGTAGTAGCGACTGGCAAAAACAAGCGCTACCACTGTTCCTGTAGCAGTGGCGCATGTCGGTGGCCCACCGCTACTACTATGTGTGCATGGTGCTAGCAGGTGGGCCCAACTTGGCAATAGCGCTTGGCCACCAACACACGCTACTGCTATGGAGCTTAGCAGTAGCGTCGTTTGCCATCCAGCGCTACTGCTATGAGTAGCAGCCACCTTTACTCCCATCCTCCCCCTCCCCCTTTCCCCTCTCCCTCCTCTACCTCCATCACTTAGGCCTTCCTTCTCCTACCTCTCTTCTCTCCCCATTAATGCCCCCATCCACCATCTCCTACATTAATCTTTCTCTATAGCTTCTTCCTCATTTTATTTGTCTCTTCCTTCGTCCCTTTCTCCCTACCTTGTCTCACTAGCTAACTCTCCCTCCCTCTCCACTAGTTAGGTAGAGCATCTCCTTCCAACTAGATCTACCCATTATAGAAGTAAGCCATGCATCTTTGTCCACTACTTACTATCCCTAGCTAGATAGCGGCACCGGCAATCTACCGTGTGCTCGATCCCTCTCTCGGGACGATAGATGAGTAAAAAGTTGTGCTTTGCAAGAATGGAAATATGTGTGTTTGCTCTATGATGGTGGGAATGTGCGTGTAGCATGAGTTGCCGCCTATGTGTATTTGTCAGATCGTGCGTGACATGAGTTGCTTATGTTTTGCCAAAATGTCGATTTATTTCCGTTTCGGCGAATTTCGGGCAAACTCTATATGTCCTATTTTTAGGGAAGGTCATGCCGAATTTTTGTATGACTTTGATATATGCATGCATGGTAATAATTATTTTGCTTATTATACCGTGCACGCGATCATGAAGGTCAGTGAAAGGGTGGTGAAAAGATGGTTATGGCCCGCAGTGCAAGAATGTATTCAAATAACCGTACTGGGATTATATGTCCATGTAGAAAATGCAAACTAATCGTCATCTTGGACCCGTTGGACCGTGGCAGTTTGAAGGCGCACGTGCTCATGCATAGTTTCATGGATGGCTATACTTAGTGGATAATTGAAGATGATGATGAGGATGTCCACATGGCAGGCACTAATGACATGGGGCTAGACAAAGAGACGACCGCCGATGATGGACCCGAAGATGAGGGCGCATGACATGGCGGCTGATACGTCTCCAATGTATCTATAATTTTTTATTGTTCCATGCTATTATATTATCATTCTTGGATGTTTTACAATCCTTTTGTATTCATTTTATATCATTTTTTAGTACTAACCTATTGACATAGTGCCCAGTGCCAGTTACTGTCTTCTGCTTGTTTTTTACATCACAAGAAATCAATACCAAACGGAGTCCAAATGCAGCGAAACTTTTTGTGAATTTTTTTCTGGACCAGAAGACACAAGATGGGCCGAAGAAGTACCAGAGGGGTGCCCCGAGGGGGGCACAACCCACCAGGGCGCGCCAGGGGTCCCAGGCGCGCCCAGGTGGGTTATGCCCACCTCGGTGGCCTCCCGCACCGCATCTTTGCTCTATAAATACCCCCAATATTCCAGAAACCCTAGGGGAGTCGACGAAAATCAATTCCAGCCGCCGCAAGTTCCAGAACCACCAGATCCAATCTAAACACCATCATGGAGGGGTTCATCATGTCCATTGGTGCCTCTCCGATGATGCGTGAGTAGTTCATTGTAGACCTACGGGTCCGTAGTTAGTAGCTAGATGGCTTCCTCTCTCTCTCTCTCTCTTGATCCTCAATACAATGATCTCTTGGAGATCCATATGATGTAACTCCTTTTGTGGTGTGTTTGTTGGGATCCGATGAACTTTGAGTTTATGATCAGATCTATGTTTTTATCCATGAAAGTTATTTGAGTCTTCTTTGATCTCTTATATGCATGATTGCTTATAGCCTCTCCGATATTTGGGTTTTGTTTGGCCAACTTGATCTATTTATCTTGCAATGGGAAGAGGTGCTTTGTGATGGGTTCGATCTTACGGTGCTTGATCCCAGTGACAGAAGGGGAACCGACACGTATGTATTGTTGCTATTAAGGATAACAAGATGGTGTCTATTTCTACATAAATAGATCTTGTCTACATCATGTCATCGTTCTTATTGCATTACTCCATTTCTCCATGAACTTAATACACTAGATGCATGCTGGATAGCGGTCGATGTGTGGAGTAATAGTAGTAGATGCAGGCAGGAGTCGGTCTACCAATCTTGGACGTGATGCCTATATAATGATCATTGCCTAGATATCGTCATGAGTATTTGAAGTTCTATCAATTGCCCAACAATAATTTGTTATTCCACATTTGCTATTTTTTCTCGAGAGAAGCCACTAGTGAAACCTACGGCCCCCGGGTCTCTTCTTTATTATATTTGTCTTCACAATCTATTTTTATTTGCTTTTATTTTCAGTTCTATTAAACCAAAAATACAAAAATACCTTGCTGCAATTTTTAGTAATTTATTTTATCTCGCGTTCCCGTGAGATCTATTTATCCAATCTACTACAATTTTATCTATCTTTTTACCCGTGAGGGATTGACAACCCCTCTCTTACGTCGGGTTGCAAGTATTTGTTCTTTGTGCATGAGCTGTTTACGTGGTGTTGCGTGGTTCTCCTACTAGTTCGATAACCTTGATCTCATCAGCGTGGGAAATACCTACCGTTGATGTGATGCATCATCCCTTCCTCTTTGGGGAAATACCGATGTAGTTCAAGCAAACATCAAAAGGAATTTCTGGCGCCATTGCCAGGGAGACATCATCAACATCAACCAGTTTCCTAATCTTAAATCTCATCTCCTTGCAATTTACATTATTTGCCATTTGCCTCTCGTTTTCCTCTCCCCCACTTCACAAAAAATTGCCGTTTTATTCGCCCTCTTTTTCGTTTGCCATTTTCTTGTCAGGTCTATTCGCGTTTTTGCTTTCTTGTCACAATGGCTGGTTTGACCACTCCACCTTTGTTACCAGATTTTGAAGTTTTATACTTCAAACAAAGACAAGGAGAAATTTTGACAGATGCTTGGTATAGGCTAATGGAGTCCTATCGTGTTTGCAACTTAAAGGGAGACGCAAAAATTTTGCTTCAAAATTTTTATGTAGGATTGGCTTTGCATCCTAGACAACTTTTAGATTTTGCCACAAAAGGGAATTTTATTGAGCTTGATGTCAATGCTGCCTATGAAGTCTTAGAAGGAATTTTGGGGGTTCCACCACAAAATAAAGGGGTTTCTTTCAGCCCAGAGGGAGTCCAAATTTTGGACAAACTCGGTGATTTGCATAAGCATATGGTTGAATTGTAAAAATATAATGAACCTCTCAAACATCTCAATGGTAGTGTCAATTGTTTGAACACGTTGATTACCCTTTGCAATAAACGGTTGGATATTTTATATCTTAGGATGGTTTCCTTTTCGGAAAATTTAGGGAAGCGCAAAGAGCCTCCCGGATTTGAAAAGATCCTTATTAAAGTGGCAAAGATTACAGATGACAACACTTAGATCCTTCACATTATGCCTAGCTAGGGGCGTAAAACGATAACGCTTGTTGGGAGGCAACCCAACTTGTATCTTTTTGTTTTTTGGTTTTCTTGCTGTTTTCAATAAGATACCCAATTATGCCTCTGATTAGATGTGTTTTTGTGGTTTAAATTAGTGTTTGTGCCAAGCAAAGCATTTGGGATGATTTGGGCGAGAGTTGATTTGATCTTGCTGAAAAACAAAAACTTTTACGCTCACGAAAATAATTCCCATTTTCAAAAAAAAAAGTGCTTTTGAGTTTATTCTTTTTGAAGAAGATTAATAAACAAACTGTCCATGTTGTCCTAATTTTTCAAAAAAAATTGAGTTACAGAAGTATTCGAAGTTTCCAGATTGCTACAGACTGTTCTGTTTTTGACAGATTCTGTTTTCTTTGCGTTGTGTGCTTGTTTTGATGATTCTATGGTTTTATTTGAAGGGTTTTTGCCATTGAAAAGTTGGAATACAGTTGATATAATGCAAAAATAAAATATGAATAGGTTTGAAACAGTACTTATAGTAGTGGTTTGCTTTCTTATACTAAGGGATCCCACGAAGGTTTTGTTGAGTTTTGTGTGATTGAAGTTTTCAAGTGTTGGGCGATATTACAATGGATGAAGGAATAAGGATTAGAAAAAGGCGAAGCTTGGGGATGCCCGAGGTGCCCCAAGATAATATTCAAGAAGTAGCAAGCAACTAAGCTTGGGGATGCCCCCGAGTGGCATCCCCTCTTTCTTCTAACAACCATCGGTATTTTACTTGGAGCTATATTTTTATTCGTCACATATTATGATTTTTGTTTGGAGCGTCTTGTATGATATGAGTCTTTGCTTGTTTTGCTTTTTATTTTAAGTCTTGAATCCTTGCTGGACACACCTTTTTGAGAGAGCCAAAAACTATGCTATGCTTGCTCCTATGCTTCACTTAAATTTTTAGAGCCATGGAATTGCTCTAGTGCTTCACTTGTATCTTTTTGAGCACGATGTGCTTTGTTATTTCTGAAGAAATGCTCTCATGTTTCACCTAGATTTATTTGGGAGTTAGTACAGTTTTGAAGAAATTCTCTCTTGCTTCACTTAAATTATTTTGAGAGAAAGAAATATTATGCTCATGTTCTTCACTTATATTTGTTTGATCTTATTAAAAGCAACATATGAAATTAGTCCCAAAGTGACAGATATCCAAGGAGGATATAATAAAAACTTTCATGAATATCATTGAACAAAATGAAATTGGTTCTTTGTAATGGTTTTGAGATATGACGGTATGATATGTGAGCCATGTTGATGAGTAATTATGCTTTAGTAAGAATAATGGTGTTAAGGTTTGCGATTCCCTTTGCAAGCACGAAAGTCAATAGTTATGCAAGAAATTACATCCTACTTGTGGTGCATTATTCGGTGTTGGTTATGCTTAATGCTCGCTTACAAGATTTTTTATTTCTTGGTTGGACACTTCTCAATCTTTTTGCCAGCCTTCATTTGCACTAAGTATGATCACTACTTGTGCATCCAAAACCCTTTAAACCAATTTTGCCATACAAGTCCACTATACCTACCTATATGTGGTATTTCTGTGCCGTTCTAAGCACATTTGCATGTGCCATCTCTAATTTTCAAAATGAATTTCTCTTTTGTGTGCTCGTACCGCTCGCGAGGCAGTGAGGGGTGGCCGATGTTTTCCATGCTAGATGTGTTATTCTCACGATGAGTGTTTATTCACTTGTCATTGCACGAGAGTACGACAAAGGTACCAGAGGGCCGAAGAAGTACCGGAGGGGTGCCCCGAGGGGGGCATAACCCACCAGGGCGTGCCTGGGGTCCCAGGCACGCCCGGGTGGGTTATGCCCACCTCGGTGGCCTCCCGCACCGCCTCTTTGCTCTATAAATACCCCAATATTCTAGACACCCTAGGGGAGTCGACGAAAATCAATTCCAGCCGCCGCAAGTTCCAGAACCACCAGATCCAATCTAAGCACCATCACGGAGGGGTTCATCATGTCCATTGGTGCCTCTCCGATGATGCGTGAGTAGTTCATTGTAGACCCATGGGTCCGTAGTTAGTAGGTAGATGGCTTCCTCTCTCTCTCTCTCTCTCTCTCTCTCTCTCGATTCTCAATACAATGGTCTCTTGGAGATCCATATGATGACTCTTTTTGCGGTGTGTTTGTTGGGATCCGATGAACTTTGAGTTTATGATCAGATCTATGTTTTTATCCATGAAAGTTATTTGAGTCTTCTTTGATCTCTCATATGCATGATTGCTTATGCCTCGTATTTCTTCTTCGATATTTGGGTTTTGTTTGGCCAACTTGATCTATTTATCTTGCAATGGGAAGAGGTGCTTTGTGATGGTTTCGATCTTACTATGCTTGATCCCAGTGACAGAAGGGGAACCGACACGTATGTATCATTGCTATTAGGGATAACAAGATGGGGTATATTTCTACATATATAGATCTTGTCTACATCATGTCATCATTCTTATTGCATTACTCCGTTTCTCCATGAACTTAATACACTAGACGCATGCTGGATAGCGGTCGATGTGTGGAGTAATAGTAGTAGATGCAGGAGGAGTCGGTTGCCGGCGTTCTTGGAATGGGGGTCCCCAGACTTGCCTGCCTGCGGCCTGCGGCGTGGCTCGAGTGGTGGCCCAGTACGGCCCATCTTTCATCAGTGCAAGACTAAAGACTCTTGCGAGGGGCCAAGCCTCGCGGGGCGGACGACACAAGACTTCCTCAGGAACAGCTTCGCCAGACAGGCTCGCGAGGAGGCGAAGAGATCAAGGCAGGGTACCTCGCGAGGTGCTCGTGACGCAAGTCGTGACGACCGAGACCAGGCGGGCGCCGGCCTGCGCAGTGTCCTTGTTTCCTCTTTGGTGCAAAGGGGGCAAGCACGGGCGTGGAGTACCAAGGCATCAGGCAAAGGTTGCCATTTCAGTGCAACGAGACCAAGACCAGCAGAGCGGCAGGATGGAGGTCACTGTGGAGCCCAAGACGGCGTCATCGCCAGTGCCTTTGGCAGCCGAAGACCAACTTTAGTTAGGATAACTTGTACTAGATGTTCCCCTTCAAAATGGCCGTTGTTGGCGCCCTTCCCGCTCAATATTTGGGTAGAGGACCAGGGCCTCTATATATATAGGGATAGCCACCATAGTAGGGAAGAGATCGGATCAAGCGCTCATTAGACCGAAAGGCGATCGAACTCATCCAAGCAGTTCATCGCACCAGCTCAAGAACGCCTCTCGCGAGGCAATTCACCCTTTGTACTGTTCATCATCAGCCCATGAGGCAATCCACCACACCACACACTGGAGTAGGGTATTACACCACAACGGTGGCCCGAACCAGTATAAATCTTGTGTCCCTCGTGTTGTTCATCGTCTAGCTTAGATTTTCGTGAGGCGATCGGACGTGGAGTGGTAGGGGGAGATCTTCGTGCGCACCTCAGTGTTCGAACCTTAAGGGTCTGCCGGAACCCAACATCCGACATTTGGCGCACCAGGTAGGGGTGCGCCGAAGTCTCCCTTCTTCCGTCCCGCGTTCCACCGCTTCACCACCTCCATGTCCGGCGACCCGACGGCCAACTCCGACCGCTGGGCGGCATGGCCTGCCCATGCCGTGCCGCCTGCCCAAGGTGACCTCAACCCCGCACCTCCGGAAGCCCGCGCCCCACAGAGTGTTGCAGGGCACGGGCGACATGGTCAAGTGTCACCTGCCCTCACTCCGTAGCAGGTACGATCGGCAGCGAGGGCCTCAAGCCACGCTGCGGCCACTACATCGCACACTCGATGGGAGCAGGCAAACATGAAGGTCGCGCTCACGGTGGCGCGAGAACTACTGCGGTGCAGACTGCAAGAAAGCGGCACGACGTGCTGCTGGAGCGTGTCGCCGAGCTCCTGGATGCCGCTGCTTCAGCCCCCCCCCCCCGGTTCTGCGTCCAGCTTCCACCCCAGGCCCCGGGCGGATCACGAGGCGGTCCAATCCGTGCCCACGCACCCCCGGGCGCACCTCAAGGCTTCATCAACACCGACCTGGCCATCAGCGTCGGGCGACAAGCTGCGTCGGCACTGCCCCCGGTAAGCGAGGGCATGTGCATCACTACTTACGGCCCTAGCGGGCCGCCGCCCTACCGTCCCCAAGATGGAGCTTCAAGTCGAACTGCATGGCACACGGAGCACTAGACGAGGCCTTTGGGGTGGTCACCCCGGAGGCCTATGTGCCCCACATGGTGGATCGACAGTATGCACTGGAAGAAGACCACGGCTCGTTCCTCGGGCCAGGCTGTGAGGAAGAGGCGCCAGAAGCCAAGCTCTTTCAGGAGCCTCATGGAAGCCTTGGCAGCAACTACTGGGTACCGCTAATTCCTCAGGAGCAAGCTTATGCTAACCATGGGTCGCAGGAGGTTCAGGTCGCTGCAGCGGATGGTTGCCCCAGTGCAGCCGCCTCCCTCCCATCAGGAGGAGGGCACTGGGGCAGCATGAGAGGAGCCGGGAGCCAGGCTCCTCCCCACGGCATGCGGAGCAAGGCGTTCTTCGGAGGTAGGTCCTTTGTCGGGGAGGTGCCCCAGGGCCTACCCCCGGTAAAGGACCCGTGGTCGTCGGGGGAACCGCTGGCGTCCCCTTTTCCCCATTGGCGTCGTCCTGGTTTCCGGTCACCGTCGATGGTAGTCAACGGTGGTGCAAGGCGGGGCCCTCATATGGCGATATGAAGCAAGGCCAGTACCTGTGAACAAGTCCAGTGCCTGTGAAGCTCGCCGTCCGTGACACTCTCACGTAATAATGAGTTGGGGCTGTACACGCCCCGGAGTCTTCGGAGAGCCGCCCTCAGGCCTCGGGGGCTCCCTCCCATGCCCAGTGGCAGCACTTAGCTCCGCGCTGGTGAGAAGACGTCGAAGACTAGACTAGGTGCCGGGCGCGGCCTTTTGCTCTTGCTTCTTTTCGTGTGAACAAGCTTTCTCGTTTTAATCTAAGTTGAAGTCGAATTTGTGTTCGTGTGTGCGGGGAGGGGTGTCGTGTCTTATTGTTGTGCTTTCTCGTGCTCCGATTTCTGTTCAAGTTGGAATTCACACTAGCTGCCTCCCTCTCGCGAGCCCCTCGCGAGTAGGGCAGGGCCCAGCATGTGCGCCCGCCATCCCACAGCCGGCGTTCGCTCTAGCCAGGCTCTCGCTGCATGGTTAAACGGGACCCCCATGAGGTCCTCGGATAGACGTTGCAAAGCCTACTCGTGACCCGCCAAGACAAAGGTAAAACCACGACAGCCTACTCATCGCATCATGCAGGCACCCATCAAGCGCCGATCTTGACAACACATAGGCAACAATCTTTTTACAAGAGGGGCTTCCCCTCCCAAAATGCTCTCACAACCTTTAAGGCCATGCCTGAGTCTCTTCCTGCGCAGGACAAACAGCAGGGGGAAGCGCGGGATCAATCGGACATGTCACTCACCGCATCCCCCAGGGCGTCCCCGGAGGTGTCGCTGGCACCACCGTCATCACCGCTAGCCTCTCCATCACCGTTGTCGGCACCGTCTTCACCACCGTTCACCACGTCGCCTTCATCAGCAGCAACGATTACCCCGTCGTTGTCAGAGGTGAAGGCCCGGACGAGTGCATCTACATTGTCCTCCACCCACCGCGCTAGGTCGCCACGGACGGCCTCAGGCTCCGGGGCGATGGCGGAATCGAAGTCGAAGAGAGGGTCGATGTTCTGGATATAGCTGAAGACACGGGAGAATGCCCGTGCGAGCAGGCCACGGGTCCGTTCCTCCACCAGCTGACGAGACCTCTCAAAGCGGTTCTCCAGATGCGTCACCACGTCAGTGAAGAACCGGAGATTGCCGGCGTAGTTGGTCACGTGCGGCTCCTCGGCGACTGCCTCGTAGATGTTGCCCAAGGCCGCGTTGGCCCTTTCCCTGAGTTCCGGAGCATGGGGCCATGCATGTGTTCTAGCGTCTGCCGCTGGCAGATCTCGTCCGTGTTTTGCCGCGCAACGGCTTCGGCATCATCAACCCGCCGTTGAAGAAGGAGCAGTTCAGCGCGGGAGGAGGCCAGCTCAGCCTGCGCCGAGCTTAGTGCGACAGCGGTGGCCTCAGCTCGCTGCGTGGCTTCAGTCAGCCTGGTCCTAAGAGCAGCAGTCCTGCCTGCGGCTTCAGCCTTGATCAGCTCCAGCCGCTCTTCATACTCGCGCTCAAGGCCTGCGCGAGCCTCCGCCATGCGATGGTCGATATCCTCCTGGACCCGGGCCTCCCGCGCACCGACGTCGTCCTCCGCCTGGGTGACCTGGCGCTCCCTCGTCTCCAACAGCTCAAGATCGAGGTGGCGCTCAGCAGCCTCCAATGTCAACGCTTCCTCACGCCTCCGGAGCTCCTCCTCTTCAGCGGGCCCCCCTTTCAGCAACGCAAGGGAGGCTCGGCGCAACTCCGCCTCCTGCTCCAGGGAGTTGCACCAGTCTTGGAGCTCCCACGCACGCTCTTCCGCAGCTTCACGTTGCCGATCTGCTTCCTGAGCCTCCTCAATGGCTCGGGCGCAGGCCTCCCGAGAGGCCACCAGAGATGCCTCGGCCTTGGCATTGTCGAGATCACGCTGATGACGCGTGAGACCGACAGCCGCCTTCAGCTTGCGCTGCTCCTCGATCAGCCGCAGGCCTTCAGCTTCAAGACGCGCGTCCTTGCCTGCAAGCTCTACACCAAGCTGGCTCACTGCGTCTGTCGCCTTCTGGAGGAACTCTCGTCGGACAGCGCTGCGCTCCCAAGCACGCTTGAGCACGTCGTCAACGTCATCCTCCGCCATCGATGCTGGCGGAGGACCCTGGAGTGATTCGCCCCTTCTCGGTAGGGGGCTGGGAGCTGGTGCCCCCACGATTGCCGGGCAGGCCCCGGAAGGGGCCCAGCCAGGCGCTGATCCACCTCCTGATGAGGAACCAAAGATCAACTTCAACCACTCGCCGCCTATGATCAGTGGAGGAGCCCGGGGCAAGCTAGTTGTACCCAGGGAGGGCTCGCGAAGGAGGAGCAGCGTGCCGACAGGTTCAAGGCGCGCCGCAGGCCAGCCTGCCTCTCCAGCCGAGCTTGCGCCGAGGGTGGCACTCAGACTTGGGCAATCAAGGTCGGTGATGGAGAAGAAGCCTGAGGAAGTGGCTCCTTGGCTGGCTCTACGGGCTCGTCAGAGAGGATCCTCAAAGGCCACGATCAGCCATGGGAGCGGCAAACAAGGAACTATAAGAAGGAGGGACTTACTCGTCCATGGCAAAGTACTTCCAGTGCTTCAATGGGCGGTACGGGCGATCATCACCACCGGAGGCCTCCTTCCTCTTGCGAAGGGCCTCGAAATCTATGTGGAACCGGCCCAAGCTCGCGATGTGCGGGCCGGCGCGTGGCATAGGAGCCGAAGCGTCAGGATGGCCTGCCGAGGCCTCGGGGGCTTCGGCCTCGGGAGCCGCAAGTCGCGCCCTCTCGTCAGCCACCACCTCGAGAGGGGCTCCATAGGCTCCGGAGGATGACGCCTCGGGAGCCCTGCGCGACATCAGCACCTCGACATCAGGCCCCCAGCTCCTTCCAGTGCTTGCCTGCCTGCAACGACTCCTGAGGCAAGGCCGGCGCCGGCGGCTGGGGGAAGGACCGCAACAACCGGGTTCTCGCGTGGCCCCGCGAGGCCAGCCGGGCGCAGCCCCCATTCGTCGAAGCGGGGCATTTGCCTCACGAACTCGACCCTGTTTGTGCAAAGATACAACAGGGCACCTCCATGACGAACGCTCCCAGGAGAGGGGTCGCCAGTCAGGACCTACAACACCTTCTTCAGCGTCTCAGGCGCGAGATCCCCTTCCTGGAGCCTCATACGGTCCTGACGACCGGAGTAAGGCCACATTGGGCAGGAATGGCACTGGAGTGGAGCGATGTGGCGCCGGAGGAACTCCTTCACCACCTGGGGCGCCATCACCCCAAGCTTCCTCAGCGTCTCGAAGCGATGCCAGGTGAAAGCAAGCTGGGGGCTCGTGAGCTCCTCATGACCCCAACCAGGATCGGGAATAGCAGGCAGCGTCGGGTGCGTGAGCAGGGGGCTAGGCACCCCAATGTCCACATACAGCCACCGCTCCTGGAACCCGCTCGCAGAAGGTGGGAGGCCAAAATTGATCCCCGAGGTGGCCGTCTCTGGCACGGCCTGGAAGCTCATGCATCCCGAACACCGGGAAGGGTCAGACAAGCGCAGAGAGAAGAAGTGGCGCAGAAGGGCAACAGAAGGAGGAATACCCACCATGGCCTTGCAGACGAAGGCGAAGACAGCAAGCAGAGTAATGGATTGGGGGCCAAGATGCATCATGTGGATCTAGTAATGGGACAACACCGCATTGAAGAAATCGGAAAAGGGGGGAACCAGGCCCGCCCACAAGGCGTCGACAAAGAATCGGACCTCTGTGACGATCCTGACGAAGGAGGCATGGGACGCAGGCCAGACCATCGTCTTCCCGCACTCATTGAAGCTGGAGGTGAGCGCGGAGCAGACCTTCTCGAGGGCTTCCGGATTGAGTATGAGTGATTTGTCGACGGCTGGAGCAGCCGCTGGAGGCGCGCTGGACGAATGCGCATGTTTCTTCCCCTTATCCTTTTTCGTTGGCGCCATGGCAATGGAAAGGGGGAAGAACTCAAGATGGATTGAAGGCGGAAGCAGAGGCTCGAGGAGGAAAAGGGAACAAGAAGCATGCAGGCAGCAAAGGGAGAATAACTGTGTACAAGCCTTGTGGCCGCCTAGCCAGGTGCATAATGAGGGAGCGTGGGGAAGCGGAGGCGCCCACGTCCAATCAACCGCCATGCGGCACCCAAGGCCACATGTTGATGGGGCCCGCGGCGCTCCGCACTTGCCCCTTCGCTTCTCTGCTAGGCCAAGTCCGAGCGCGCCTTGGTCCCGGGGGCTACTGTCGGCGTTTTGGGGAACGGGGGTCCCCAAACTTGCCTGCCTGTGGCCTGCGGCATGGCTCGAGTGGTGGCCCAGTACGGCCCATCTTCATCAGCGCAAGACTCAAGACCCTCACGAGGGGCCAAGCCTCACGGGGCAGACGACACAAGACTTCCTCAGGAACGGCCTCGCCAGGCAGGCTCGCGAGGAGGCAGAGAGATCAAGGCAGGGTACCTCGCGAGGTGCTCGTGACGCAAGCCGTGACGACCGAGACCAGGCGGGCGCCGGCCTGCGCAGTGTCCTTGTTTCCTCTTTGGCGCAAAGGGGGCAAGCACATGCGTGGAGTACCGAGGCATCAGGCAAAGGTTGCCATTTCAGTGCAACGAGACCAAGACCAGCAGAGCGGCATGATGGAGGTCACCGTGGAACGCAAGATGGCGTCATTGCCAGTGCCTTTGGCAGCCGAAGACCAACTTTAGTCAGGAAACTTGTACTAGATGTTCCCCTTCAAAATGGCCGTTGTTGGCGCCCTTCCCGCTCAATATTTGGAAAGAGTACCAGGGCCTCTATATATATAGGTATAGCCACAATAGTAGGGAAGAGATTGGATCGAGCGCTCATTAGACCGAGTGGCGATCGAACTCATCCAAGCATTTCATCGCACCAGCTCAAGAACGCCTCTCGCGAGGCAGTTCACCCTTTGTACTGTTCATCATCAGCCCCTAAGGCAATCCACCACACCACACACTGGACTAGGGTTTTACACCACAACGGTGGCCCGAACCAGTATAAATCTTGTGTCCCTCGTGTTGTTCATCGTCTAGCTTAGATTCTCGTGAGGCGATCGGACGTGGAGTGGTAGGGGGAAGATCTTCGCGCGCACCCCAGTGTTCGAACCTTAAGGGTCTGCCGGAACCCGACATCCGACATCGGTCTACTAATCTTGGACGTGATGCCTATATAACGATCATTGCCTAGATATCGTCATGACTATTTGAAGTTTTATCAATTGCCCAACAGTAATTTGTTATTCCACCGTTTGCTATTTTTTCTCGAGAGAAGCCACTAGTGAAACCTACGGCCCTCGGGTCTCTTCTTTAATATATTTGCCTTCGCGATCTATTTTTATTTGTTTTTATTTTCAGTTCTATTAAACCAAAAATACAAAAATACCTTGCTTCAATTTTTAGTAATTTATTTTATCTCGCGTTCCCGCGAGATCTATTTATCCAATCTACTACAAGTTTACCTATCTTTTAACCCGTGAGGGATTGACAACCCCTCTCTTACGTCGGGTTGCAAGTATTTGTTATTTGTGTGCAGGAGCTGTTTACGTGGTGTTGCGTGGTTCTCCTATTGGTTTGATAACCTTGGTCTCGTCACTGAGGGAAATACCTACCGTTGTTGTGCTACATCATCTCTTCCTCTTTGGGGAAATACCAACATAGTTCAAGCAAACATCAGGGCAGAGAAGAGGCCGTACACGGTGGGGAGGAGCATGCTGTACACGACGGAGAAGAGGTTGGACATGGCAGAGAAGAGGCGGATACCCTGCAGTCTTCGACGCTACTAAGTTCAGTCATGCATGACCCTCATGTTCGAGACCTGCTTCGCAAGACGACTAGCGACATAGCTGCTTCTAGAGAGAAGGCCAAGCTGGCGCAACTGGAGGTAGACTCGAAGACTCCATTGTATGATGGTTGCAATCCTGAGTGACCCACTTGAGTTTCACACTCTAACTTTTAAAGACGAAGGCCAAAAACAAATGGACAGATGCAAGCCTCCATGAGCATTTGAAGTATCTACATAGTAAAGTTCTCCCCGCGGGGAACCTGTGTCCTATGTCGATGAGGCCAAGAAGATCGTGTGCCTACTTGATCTGCCCCACATTAGATACCATGAATGCATCAATGATTGCATCATTTATCAAAAGGTGCACGTGGAAAAAACCAACCGTCCAGTATGCAATGCTTCTCGATACAAGAAGGCCGGGAAGAAATCTCCTCAGAAAGTTGTATGGTACTTACCGATCACTCCCCGTCTGCAGCGTTATTTCGTAGATCCTAAGGAAGCAAAGCTCATGCGGTGGCATGCGGAGAGGGTGAAGCCCAACGGCGGAGATGATCTAAAGCTGAGACACCTCACAGATGCTAGCCAGTGGCGAGCATTCAACACGGAATATGGATATTTCGTGGATGATGCAAGGAACATCATGCTTGGTGCGAGTACCAATGGCATGAATCCGTTTGGCAACCAGAACACCAACCATAACACATGGCCCGTGTTTGTATGGATGTACACCCCCTGGTTATGCATGATGTCAAAGTACATACACATGAGCATGCTGATTCAAGGGCCGAAACAACCGAGAAATAATATTAATCTGTATCTGGGGCTACTGAAAGAGGAGTTAGACACGTTATGGAAAACACCGGCCAAGACATGAGACGCCAGCAAAGGCAACTATTTTTATATGAGAGCCGCGCTGATAACAATGTTGCACGACTATCTCGGTTACGGTTATGTCGTAGGCCAGGTGTGCCACGGATATTGTGGGTGCACCCGGTGCATGGATGATACAATGTCAGCATCTAACGAAAAATGGAGGGTCTGGGAAAATCGTGTACATGGGGCATCGAAGATGGCTCGAGAAGGACGACCCATGGAGAAACCATGGAGATCTATTCAATGGTGAGGCTGAGCATCGAGGACCTCCACGTAAGAGGAGCGGCACCAAAATCGATGAGCTATTGAAAAATTGGGAACAATGCCCCACGCCGGGAAAGATGGAAAAGGTGCCAGAGTCGCTGCTGAAGGTATGGAAGACGAGGCATGTTTTCTGGGACTTGGAGTGCTGGCCCAAACTCGACACGCCTCATTGCCTTGATGAGCATATGACGAAGAATGTCCTTGAGAGCTTGCTTGCAATAGTGATGAACATGCCGGATAAGACCAAGGATGGGCCGAAGGCAAGAAGAGAATTAGAAGATTTGCAAATCAGGGTAGATCTCCACATGCCGCCTCGTAAAAAGTTGGATGAGATGGAGACGAAGATGGAGGCGAGGGACAGGGTCAAAAAAGTCAATAAGAAGGAAGAGAATTATTGCCCCCTTCTTTCTCACCTTAAGTCTGAAGGAGATCGATTAATTCTTCAAGTGCCTTACCGGAATCAAAGTTAGTTCCGGTTACTGTGGGAAGATAAGCAGATTTCTAGACACCAAGAAGAAAAGGTTCAGCGGGATGAAGTCTCATGACTGTCACATGATGATGGCGCAAATCCTTCCGGTTACCCTTAGAGGTATAATGGACAAGCACGTCCATGAGATGCTTACTGGACTCTGCAACTTTTTCAATGTTATCTCTCGAAAGTTGATCAGTGTGAAGCAGATCCGAAGGCTATAGGAAGAGATCATTGTCATACTAAATGAGCTTGAGATTTACTTCCCGCCCGCATTCTTTGACCTCATGGTGCATCTGTGTGTCCACATTGTGGACAACATCATCGACCTTCGGCCATCATTCCTTCGCAACATGATGCCATTCGAGAGGATGAATGGGGTCATCAAAGGATTCGTTCGCAACATGTCCCGTCCGGATGGAAGCATCATGCAGGGCTATCTGACCCAAGAGTGCATCTCCTTCTGCAAGAATTACCTAGGCGACGAAAACCATATTATTGGTTTGCTCATCAATAAGCACCTTGGGAGGCTCGGAGGCGAAGGTCACACAAATGGCCGAAGGGAATTGCATGTGGACCACGCGGGTCGACGAAACGACTTGGACATAGCAAACTTAGTAGTGCTACAACACCTAAACGTGGTAGATGCTTTCATGGAACTACACAAAGAAACCATTGATACGTCCATTTTGCATCATGTTTTCCTATTGTTATTTACAATGTTTTTGTGCATAATAATGCTTTTTGGAGCAATTATAATGCCTTTTCTCTCGTAATATGCAAGGTTCACACAAAGAGGGAGAATACCGACAGCTGGAATTCTGGACCTAAAAAAGCTACGTCAGGCCACCTATTCTGCACAACTCCAAATGAGCTGAAACTTCACGGGGATTTTTATGGAATAAATAAAAATTATTGGAGCAAATAACTATCAGAGGGGGGCCACCAGATGGGCACAACCCACCTGGGCGCGCCAGGGAGCCCAGGCGTGCCCTGGTGGTTTGTGCCCTCCTCCGGTGCCAATCTTCTGGTATATAAGTCGTTTTGATCTAGAAAAAAAATTAGGAGAGAACTTTCGGGCCGAAGCGCCGCTGTCTCGAGGCGGAACTTGGGCAGGAGCACTTTTGCCCTCTGGTTGAGCGATTCTGCCAAGGAAACTTCCCTCCCGAAGGGGGAAATCATAATTCATCATTGTCACAACCTGATTTTTGGCCCTTTCTTTTTCTTTTGATTTTCTGAGGATTTTGCCTGAGTTTTCTTTTTCCGTGGCTATGTGGTCTGGAAACTGAAGAAGATGACCTATTCTTTCTTTCCAGAGTGGCTTGTCATCCTCCTATCCAACCCTAGACCTTGCCATTTTCATCCTGGGCCGAATCCCAATATTCTTTTCCTGAGGAATATTCCTTTTTCTGTTAAAGGAATAATCTTTTTGCCCTAGGTTGTGAAGCAACCTATATTTCCCTCACTCCTAAAATTCCCAAATAATTCTTATAAATTGTTTGGGTCATATCTTCCTCAAATATGGCAAAATATTTCATTTTCCATGTTTCTCATCATGCTCAATTAATTCCTTTTCTATTATGTCCTAAATGGCACATTGTGAAGCAAGTGCTATTTATCTTTGCCCTATTGACTCCAAACCTTTTGGACATCTTTTCATGTCGATATCATTGCCACATGCCAAAATTCAACCTCATTTGCCTAGTAAATATTTATCAATGATTTTCCAAAGTTTCTGTCCAGAAAGAAACTTTGTGAAGGAGGTACAAGATATGCATATCCAAATGATTTGAAATTTATGCATGACCTCAATATCATCATATCATAGCTCTCCACCAAATTTGAGCTCATGTCATGCCTCCATGTGAGCTCATCTTCAAATCTTTGATTCTATCTAAATTTTTAGTTTGTGAAGCAAGTATATTTTATCTTGCTCCACTATGGCTGAAAGGTTTATAGGGCCTTATCCTATCCATATAACCTATCGCCACCAAATTTGGGCATATTTCATTAAACCACTTTACCTCAGGAATTTTCTCAAGTTTCTGTTCAGAGAGGATCATTATGAAGGAAGTACCACTTTGGCTTTTCTAAATGGTATGAAATTTGTATGGCACTCTCATATGCCCCAATCATCTAGCCCTGCCCATTTTCAGCTCAGGTGTCTTCTTAAATTGCGTGCATCATCATAATCTTGATTCTAGACCATTTTGGTCAGTTGCAAAGCAACTATATTAAGACTTGGTCCAAACCCCTCCAAACTTCACAGGATTCTTGTTCTTCATATCTTAAACACGACAGACATATCATTTGACCCCTAGCTCTTCTCAGCTGATCACAGAAATGTGGACAAGTTTGCTACAACAAACTTGCATCGAAGCCACACTTCACTCCTGACAAGCTTTGATTGATCTATCACTTCCCCCAGCCTCAGTGATGCATGGACTTGTCACCAGACATCTCGAGGCAGCTTCTCTTGTCCTCGTCATGCCAGACTGCACGGTGACCACCGTTTTGGCATGGCATTTCTCGCGCTCTAGCGCCTCTGTCCTCTTCTCCCTCTGCCTGCTCGTCGTCCCAGCGAGCACGGGCATGTCTAGCACCTTCCCCGTGTTGTCTCCGTTCTCCTGGAGCCATCTCCCCCTCCGTTTGCTTCCCCGGCGACCCGTCCCCGTCGCCGAACAGTGAGCCCCTGTGAGCCGCCGTCGTTTTCTTCTTGGTTGGCTTCTTCCGACTCGTGACCTCGGCGTTTTGCTCTGTTCCCTGGCCTCCTCTACCTCTCGTCAGTTCGGCAAACATCGCGCAGTCGAGCTAGCCGCCACCGGCCCGAGTTTGGGCATTGGAGCTCAGGCCAGAACCTCGCCATGGTCGTGCTCGCCCAAACCGACTTACCCCAGCTATTTAAGCATCCCCTTGCCCTCCTGAGCACTCCATCGCTGTCACCCCACTCCACTAGCCCTCCCCGACCACCCAACATAGCTCGAGAAGCTCTCCTCGCCTCCCTCTGCCACCATGGCCGCCTCCACATCTGGCCTAAATTGGCGCAACTTCGGCCTCCTCTCCCCTCCTTTTCACATCCAGTAGGCCTACAGGAGTTCGGCGAGCCTCCCCAGCCCCTCAACTTCGTCTCGCTGCTGCCGGAGCGTCGTGCCCATCCTCTCCCGCAGCCGCCGTCCGCCACAGCCTAAGGCCCGTTCGTTCCAAACCTCCTCGGCGTCCCCGATTGGTCCAGGCGGAAGCGCGGCATCCTCCCGAGCACACCGGTGGTTCGAGCTCCACCGGAGGTGCCCGGAGACGGCCGCACGCTCGCTGGCGCCGCGCGGCCTCGTCTCTCCTTTGTGCCCGCATCGGGAGGAAGAAGAGAAGGACGGGAGAGAGAGAGAGAGAGGTCAGCTGTGGGCCCTGCTTGTATGCCTCACGGTGTTGACCCCTCCACGGGCCCGCGGGTGTTAAGTGGAAGCGAGTATAGATTTTACGCTTTCATTTCAGTGAAAGCGCAAACCACTGTGGCTTCGGCAATGTCCCGAAAGCGTAGTTTCAGGGAGTGCACTTTCTGTTTGAACCCCGCCGTCCGAAACCTCTATATTGTGAACGTTTCATCGGTTAAGAGCAGAAATGAATAAGTTTTTATTTGTTTCCTACCTAATGAACGAACGGTCATAACTTTTTGCTCGAGACTCCGATTGAGGTGAATCCAACGCCAACGTCTTTGTCTCGTCGAGCGTGTTCTACACCCATCATTTTCACCATGTTGTGACATTCTGAAAATGACCTCGACGCCCTTGCCCTAATCAGCCCCCTTCGAGAGAGAATCTTTTCCGGCGTTTCGTTCCACAAGCTTTCCGCACTTCTCCCTGGTGCCTTCTAATAACCCACAAGTATAGGGGATCGCAACAGTTTTCGAGGGTAGAGTATGAAGGAAATATGCCCTAGAGGCAATAATAAAGTTATTATTTATTTCCTCATATCATGATAAATGTTTATTATTCATTCTAGAATTGTATTAACCGGAAACATGATACATGTGTGAATACATAGACAAATCTATAGTCACTAGTATGCCTCTACTTGACTAGCTCATTAATCAAAGATGGTTATGTTTCCTAACCATAGACATGTGTTGTCATTTGATTAGTGGGATCACATCATTAGAAGAATGATGTGATTGACATGACCCATTCCGTTAGCCTAGCACTTGATCGTTTAGTATACTGCTATTGCTTTCTTCATGACTTATACATGTTCCTGTAACTATGAGATTTATGCAACTCCCGTTTACCGGAGGAACACTTTGGGTACTACCAAAAGTCACAACGTAACTGGGTGATTATAAAGGAGTACTACAGGTATCTCCAAAGGTACATGTTGAGTTGGCGTATTTCGAGATTAGGTTTTGTCACTCCGATCGTCGGAGAGGTATCTCTGGGCCCTCTCGGTAATGCACATCATTATAAGCCTTGCAAGCAATGTGACCAATGAGTTGGTTACGGGATGATGCATTACAGAACGAGTAAAGAGACTTGCCGGTAATGAGATTGAACTAGGTATTGGGTACCGACGATCAAATCTCGGGCAAGTATCATACCGATGACAAAGGGAACAACTATGTTGTTATGCGGTTTGACCGATAAAGATCTTCGTAGAATATGTAGGAACCAATATGGGCATCCAGGTCCCGCTATTGGTTATTGACCGAGAATAGTTCTAGGCCATGTCTACATAGTTCTCGAACCCGTAGGGTCCGCACGCTTAACGTTACGATGACAGTTTTATTATGAGTTTATAAGTTTTGATGTACCGAAGTTTGTTCGGAGTCCCGGATGTGATCACGGACATGATGAGGAGTCGAAATGGTCGAGACATAAAGATCGATATATTGGAAGCCTATATTTGGACATCGGAATCGTTCAGGGTGAAATCGGCATTTTACTGGAGTACCGGGAGGTTACCGAAACCCCCCGGGGGGTTATTGGGCCTACATGGGCCTCGAGGGAGAAGAGGGAAGGAGCCAGGAGGGGGCCGCGCGCCCCTCCCCCTCCTAGTCCGAATAGGACAAGGGAAGGGGGGCGGCGCCCCCCCTTTCCTTCCCCTCTTCCTCCTCTTTCCCCCCTTCTCCTACTCCTACTTGGAAAGAAGGGAGTCCTACTCTCGGTGGGAGTAGGTCTCCCCCCTTGGCGCGCCCTCCTTGGCCGGCCGCCTCCTCCCCCCTGGCTCCTTTATATACGGGGGCGACACACAAGTTGATCTACGGATCGTTCCTTAGCCGTGTGCGGTGCCCCCCTCCACCATATTCCACCTCGGTCATATCATTGCGGAGTTTAGGCAAAGCCCTGCGCCGATAGAACATCATCATCATCACCACGCCGTCGTGCTGACGGAACTCATCTCCGGAGCTTTGCTGGATCGGAGCACGGAGATCATCATCGAGCTGAACGTGTGCTGAACTCGGAGGCCCCGTACGTTCGGTGCTTGGATCGGTCGGATCGTGAAGACGTACGACTACATCAACCGCGTTGTGCTAACGCTTCCACTTACGGTCTACGAGGGTACGTGGACGAACACTCTCCCCTCTCGTTGCTATGCCATCACCATGATCTTGCGTGTGCGTAGGAATTTTTTTGAAATTACTACGTTCCCCAACAGTGGCATCCAAGACTGGGTCCGTAACCTGAGGATTATCCTCATTGCTACATAGAAAAGTTACGTCCTGGAAGCACCACTGGGTGCCAGGCCTGCTGCTGATGCAACTTACGACGTTAAGAACGTCTGGCAGAGCAAAGCTGATGACTACTCGATAGTTCAGTGTGCCATGCTTTACGGCTTAGAATCAGGTCTTTAACGACGTTTTGAACGTCATGGAGCATATGAGATGTTCCAGGAGTTGAAGTTAATATTTCAAGCAAATGCCCGGATTGAGAGATATGAAGTCTCCAATAAGTTCTATAGCTGCAAGATGGAGGAGAATAGTTCTGTCAGTGAACACATACTCAAAATGTCTGGGTATAATAATCACTTGATTCAACTGGGAGTTAATCTTCCTAATGATAGTATCATTGACAGAACTCTCCAATCACTGCCACCAAGCTACAAGAGCTTCGTGATGAACTATAATATGCAAGGGATGAACAAGACTATTCCCGAGCTCTTCGCAATTCTAAAAGCTGCGGAGGTAGAAATCAAAAAGGAGCATCAAGTGTTGATGGTTAACAAGACCACCAGTTTCAAGAAAAAGGGCAAAGGGAAGAAGAAGGGGAACTTCAAAAAGAACGGCAAGCAAGTTGCTGCTCAAGAGAAGAAACCCAAGTCTGGACCTAAGCCTGAAACTGAGTGCTTCTACTGCAAGCATACTGGACACTGGAAGCGGAACTGCCCCAAGTATTTGGCGGATAAGAAGGATGGCAAAGTGAACAAAGGTATATGTGATATACATGTTATTGATGTGTACCTTACTAATGCTCGCAGTAGCACCTGGGTATTTGATACTGGTTCTGTTGCTAATATTTGCAACTCGAAACAGGGACTACGGATTAAGCGAAGATTGGCTAAGGACGAGGTGACGATGCGCGTGGGAAATGGTTCCAAAGTCGATGTGATCGCGGTCGGCACGCTACCTCTACATCTACCATCGGGATTAGTTTTAGACCTAAATAATTGTTATTTGGTGCCAGCGTTGAGCATGAACATTATATTTGGATCTTGTTTGATGCGAGACGATTATTCATTTAAATCGGAGAATAATGGTTGTTCTATTTATATGAGTAATATCTTTTATGGTCATGCACCCTTGAAGAGTGGTCTATTCTTATTGAATCTCGATAGTAGTGATACACATGTTCATAGTGTTGAAACCAAAAGATGCAGAGTTGATAACGATAGTGCAACTTATTTGTGGCACTGCCGTTTAGGTCATATCGGTGTAAAGCGCATGAAGAAACTCCATACTGATGCGCTTTTGGAATCACTTGATTATGAATCACTTGGTACTTGTGAACCGTGCCTCATGGGCAAGATGACTAAAACGCCGTTCTCCGGAACTATGGAGCGAGCAACTAATTTGTTGGAAATCATACATACTGATGTTTGTGGTCCAATGAATGTTGAGGCTCGCGGCGGGTATCGTTATTTTCTCACCTTCATAGATGATTTGAGCAGATATGGGTATATCTACTTAATGAAACACAAGTCTGAAACATTTGAAAAGTTCAAAGAATTTCAGAGTGAAGTGGAAAATCATCGTAACAAGAAAATAAAGTTTCTACGATCTGATCGTTTAGGAGAATATTTGAGTTACGAGTTTGGTCTGCACTTGAAACAATGCGGAATAGTTTCGCAACTCACGCCACCCGGAACACCACAACGTAATGGTGTGTCCGAACGTCGTAATCGTACTTTACTAGATATCGTGCGATCTATGATGTCTCTTACTGATTTACCGCTATCGTTTTGGGGTTATGCTTTAGAGACGGCCGCATTCACATTAAATAGGGCACCATCAAAATCCGTTAAGACAACGCCTTATGAACTATGGTTTGGCAAGAAACCAAAGTTGTCGTTTCTTAAAGTTTGGGGCTGCGATGCTTATGTGAAGAAACGTCAACCAGATAAGCTCGAACCCAAATCGGAGAAATGTGTCTTCATAGGATACCCAAAAGAGACTATTGGGTACACCTTCTATCACAGATCTGAGGGCAAGATTTTTGTTGCTAAAATCGGATCCTTTCTAGAGAAGGAGTTTCTCTCGAAAGAAGTGAGTGGGAGGAAAGTAGAACTTGATGAGATAACTGTATCTACTCCCTTATTGGAAAGTAGTTCATCACAAGAACCGGTTCCTGTGACAACTACACCAATCAGTGAGGAAGCTAATGATATTGATCATGAAACTTCAGATAAAGTTTCTACTGAACCTCGTAGGTCTACCAGAGTAAGATCCGCACCAGAGTGGTACGGTAATCCTATTCTGGAAGTCATGTTACTTGACCATGATGAACCTACGAACTATGAGGAAGCGATGATGAGCCCAGATTCCGCAAAATGGCTATAGGCCATGAAATCTGAGATGGGATCCATGTATGAAAACAAAGTATGGACTTTGGTTGACTTGCCCGATGATCGGCAAGCCATTGAGAATAAATGGATCTTTAAGAAGAAGACTGACGCTGATGGTAATGTAACTGTCTATAAAGCTCGACTTGTTGCGAAAGGTTTTCGACAAGTTCAAGGAGTTGACTACGATGAGACTTTCTCACCCGTAGCGATGCTTAAGTCTGTCCGAATCATGTTAGCTATTGCTGCATTTCATGATTATGAAATTTGGAAAATGGATGTCAAAACTGCATTCTTGAATGGATTTCTGGAAGAAGAGTTGTATATGATGCAGCCAGAAGGTTTTGTTGATCCAAAAGGTGCTAACAAAGTGTGCAAGCTCCAGTGCTCCATTTATGGACTAGTGCAAGCATCTCGGAGTTGGAATAAACGCTTTGATAGTGTGATCAAAGCATATGGTTTTATACAGACTTTTGGAGAAGCCTGTATTTACAAGAAAGTGAGTGGGAGCTCTGTAGCATTTCTGATATTCTATGTAGATGACATATTATTAATTGGAAATGATATAGAATTTCTGGATAGCATAAAGGGATACTTGAATAAAAGTTTTTCAATGAAAGACCTCGGTGAAGCTGCTTACATATTGGGCATCAAGATCTATAGAGATAGATCAAGACACTTAATAGGACTTTCACAAAGCACATACCTTGACAAAATTTTGAAAAAGTTCAAAATGGATCAGGCAAAGAAAGGATTCTTGCCTGTGCTACAAGGTGTGAAGTTGAGTCAAACTCAGTGCCCGACCACAGCAGAAGATAGAGAGAAAATGAAAGATGTTCCCTATGCTTCAGCCATAGGCTCTATCATGTATGCAATGCTGTGTACCAGACCTGACGTATGCTTAGCAATAAGCTTAGCAGGAAGGTACCAAAGTAATCCAGGAGTGGATCACTGGACAGCGGTCAAGAACATCCTGAAATACCTGAAAAGGAATAAGGATATGTTTCTCGTATATGGAGGTGACAAAGAGCTAGTCGTAAATGGTTACGTCGATGCAAGCTTTGACATTGATCCGAACGATTCTAAATCGCAAACCGGATACGTGTTTTTATTAAACGGTGGAGCTGTAAGTTGGTGCAGTTCTAAACAAAGCGTCGTGGCGGGATCTACATGTGAAGCGGAGTACATAGCTGCTTCTGAAGCAGCAAATGAAGGAGTCTGGATGAAGGAGTTCATTTCCGATCTAGGTGTCATACCTAGTGCATTGGGACCAATGAAGATCTTCTGTGACAATACTGGTGCAATTGCCTTGGCAAAGGAATCCAGATTTCACAAGAGGACCAAGCACTTCAAGAGACGCTTCAATTCCATTCCGGACCAAGTCCAAGTGGGATACATAGAGATTTGCAAGATACATACGGATCTGAATGTTGCAGACCCGTTGACTAAGCCTCTCTCACGAGCAAAACATGATCAGCACCAAGACTCCATGGGTGTTAGAATCATTACTATGTAATCTAGATTATTGACTCTAGTGCAAGTGGGAGACTGAAGGAAATATGCCCTAGAGGCAATAATAAAGTTATTATTTATTTCCTCATATCATGATAAATGTTTATTATTCATGCTAGAATTGTATTAACCGGAAACATGATACATGTGTGAATACATAGACAAACCTATAGTCACTAGTATGCCTCTACTTGACTAGCTCATTAATCAAAGATGGTTATGTTTCCTAACCATAGACATGTGTTGTCATTTGATTAGTGGGATCACATCATTAGAAGAATGATGTGATTGACATGACCCATTCCGTTAGCCTAGCACTTGATCGTTTAGTATACTGCTATTGCTTTCTTCATGACTTATACATGTTCCTGCAACTATGAGATTTATGCAACTCCCGTTTACAGGAGGAACACTTTGGGTACTACCAAACGTCACAACGTAACTGGGTGATTATAAAGGAGTACTACAGGTATCTCCAAAGGTACATGTTGAGTTGGCGTATTTCGAGATTAGGTTTTGTCACTCCGATCGTCGGAGAGGTATCTCTGGGCCCTCTCGGTAATGCACATCATTATAAGCCTTGCAAGCAATGTGACCAATGAGTTGGTTACGGGATGATGCATTACAGAACGAGTAAAGAGACTTGCCGGTAACGAGATTGAACTAGGTATTGGGTACCGACGATCAAATCTCGGGCAAGTAACATACCGATGACAAAGGGAACAACGTATGTTGTTATGCGGTTTGACCGATAAAGATCTTCGTAGAATATGTAGGAACCAATATGGGCATCCAGGTCCCGCTATTGGTTATTGACCGAGAATAGTTCTAGGCCATGTCTACATAGTTCTCGAACCCGTAGGGTCCGCACGCTTAACGTTACGATGACAGTTTTATTATGAGTTTATAAGTTTTGATGTACCGAAGTTTGTTCGGAGTCCCGGATGTGATCACGGACATGACGAGGAGTCGAAATGGTCGAGACATAAAGATCGATATATTGGAAGCCTATATTTGGACATCGGAATCGTTCCGGGTGAAATCGGCATTTTACCGGAGTACCGGGAGGTTACCGAACCCCCCCGGGGGGTTATTGGGCCTACATGGGCCTCGAGGGAGAAGAGGGAAGGAGCCAGGAGGGGGCCGCGTGCCCCTCCCCCTCCTAGTCCGAATAGGACAAGGGAATGGGGGCGGCGCCCCCCCTTTCCTTCCCCTCTTCCTCCTCTTTCCCCCCTTCTCCTACTCCTACTTGGAAAGAAGGGAGTCCTACTCCCGGTAGGAGTAGGACTCCCCGCTTGGCGTGCCCTCCTTGGCCGGCCGCCTCCTCCCCCCTGGCTCCTTTATATACGGGGGCGGGGGGCACCCCATAGACACACAAGTTGATCTACGGATCGTTCCTTAGCCGTGTGCGGTGCTCCCCTCCACCATATTCCACCTCGGTCATATCGTCGCGGAGTTTAGGCGAAGCCGTAGAACATCATCATCGCCACCACGCCGTCGTGCTGACGGAACTCACCTCCGGAGCTTTGCTGGATCGGAGCAAGGAGATCGTCATCGAGCTGAACGTGTGCTGAACTCGGAGGCCCCGTACGTTCACTGCTTGGATCGGTCGGATCCTGAAGACGTACGACTACATCAACCGCGTTGTGCTAATGCTTCCGCTTACGGTCTACGAGGGTACGTGGACGAACACTCTCCCCTCTCGTTGCTATGCCATCACCATGATCTTGCGTGTGCGTAGGAAATTTTTTGAAATTACTACGTTCCCCAACAGTTCATAGAAAATGCATAGTGCTAGATCGACTCTCAGGCTTGATCTTCTGGTGGTGGTGTCCTGATAGCTCCTTGGACAAAGGCTTCAGTTGAAGTAGATGGTGCTGGAGTGGATGCTGGAGCTGGTTGCACTAGAACTGTAGGGGCAGTAGCTGGTGCTGAAGTTGTTGCTCTAGTGTCTGTCACTGACACTGCAACTGACCTTTGAGCTCTAGGCACTCTGGCAAACACATTTGTGGTAGTCTTGCCCTTCCTCTCCTGCATATCATCCTGCAACTGCTCTACAACCGACTGAATCTCAGTTACTTTAACATCTAGATCATAGAATTTTTGTTCCATGATTCTCTCAAGGCTCTCCTGATTCTGAGTGAGGGTGGCCAACCCCTTCTCAATCCTCAGAGTTGATGCTATCAAGTAACCAAGCTGCTCCTGTTTGGTTTTCAAGAAATACTCAGATGCCTCCTCTTGAGTTGGCATCTTGGCAGCCTTCTCCTTCTTTGCCTTCTCCTTCTTCTCCTAAGCTTGAACTGATTGTGGATCATCTTCATTCATGACAACCTCATTGTCCTCAAAGTCTGGATAAATTGGAAAATATTCCTTATCCAACTGATATTTTCCTGTGCCCATCTGTGAGTTGATCAATTCCTGAATCTAAGGTGCATATCCACAGCTCCTCTTCTTATCTGCTGCAGTCCTCTTGATTGTTTCAACTATTAGGCTCATGACTTTGAACTTCTGGGGCACATCAAACACATGCAGCATGTTGATGGCATGTCCTCTGATCATGTTATGGTCACCAGACTTGGGCAACAAAGTGTGCCTCAGAATCCAATTGATGGTTGGCAACCCTGACAGCAGAAAGTGAACTGATCCAAACCTGTGAGTCTCTACTGCCTTGTCTGGGATTTCCTTGTACATGTGAGCCGTTGAATTGTGTCCCAACTTCTTCTTTGCATAAATGTCCAGGTCATCCTCATTTTCTTTGGGGGCATTTATCAGACTTGCCCATTCTTCAACAGTGGATTGGTACCTTGTACCTTCAGACATCCAAACAATTCTACCATCTGGGTAAAAATGTGTTGTGGAGTAGAACTGCATGATAAGCTCATCATTCCAGTTGGTGAACTTCTGTCCAACAAAATTAGCAACTCCACAAGCAACAAAGCTGTCTTGCACTCCAGGGTAGTGCTCTTCATTGTCCTTGATGTAGGTCCAGTCGACCCACCTCATGTCACAGACTATAGGCTTCTTGTCCAACAAAATTGTTTCATAGAAGTCCTGCTGTTCCTTTTTATGGAACCTATAGTCAACAGCAGTTCTTCTTCTTGAAGCATATGGGTCTTCCATCCTCCACAGCCTCAGCCCTGAATCCTTCCTGATTCTCATGTCCTTAGCCACATGATGGGCATCATTGTGGTCTGGTATGTTGGGCTTGAGCTTTTTAAGGACCTGTCCTTCTTCATCTTCATCTTCAGCAACATTGGGCACTAGGGCCTTGTTCTTCTCAGCAGCTAGAATACTCCTAGTATTCCTCTTTGGAACTTGCTTGGCCTTGGAGGCAGCTTTGGGTGCATCCTTGGGCTTAGATGTTGCAGCCCCTGATCTGATTGCATCTCCCATAAGCTTAGGTGCCTTAGGTGCTGGTGCAGCATCCTCTTCCTCTTCTTCAGAATCTCTTCTCATTGAGGGCTTTCCAAGGACCTTGGCAGTTGTGGTTCTTGCTCTCTTCTTTTTCTTGTCCTAATCACCATCATCCTCTGATTCAATTGTGAACTTCATAGTTGCACCAGTGGGAACTTTCTGAGGTTTGGATGATGTATCTTTCCTTGCAGGTGCCTCTTTGGGTTGAGCTTGAGCTGGCACTTGAGTGGACTTTCTGGACTTAGGCATAGGTGTCCTCTTGGCAGGAACTTTCTTCTTCAGACCTGGCTTTGTGCTCTGTGCAGAGCCATATTCTTTCTTGAGCACCACTTTCTTGGAAGTGGCCTCATCTTCCTCAGCTTTGTAATCTTCATCCTCAGAATCTGAAGTTCTTTTCCTCCTTTGCCTAGTAGCAGCCTTAGGCAAATTGCTAGGAGTACTTCTGCTCCCATCCTCTGAAGTTAAGGGACTAGTGCCCTCACTCAAGTCCATCTGCTCTTCTGACCTGTTCTGGCTGTCACTCTGATCAAACATACTGCAAAAGCTGACTGCTGACCCTGTGAAGAGTTATAGATGAGATAGAATAGATGAGCATCACAAAATGCAGAGATTTTTGCAAAAGAATGATTCAAAAGTTCAGTTTTTGTTTTCCACAGAAAGCATTTCGGATCAACATATTTTCAAACTCGGTGATATCAAAGCAGTTTTGGAACCTAAACTGATGAACTCGGTTGGACCGAGTCTTAGTTCGGTGGCACCGAGACTGCTAGGGTTTCATAGAATCCTCAAATTGGTCGCACCGATTAGTAATTCTTGGTCAGACCGAGAGTCACTAGTGCAATGGCATAAGCCAAATCGGTGAGACCGAGTTTTTCAACTCGGTGGGTCCGAGATGGTTTCGGCGGAAACCTAACCCTAAAAATTTGAATCGCATCTAATCTATGGACTATTTTGGCTGGATAGAACAGTTTCAGTCGTGGCAAGACTCTATAAAAACACATTGTGCTAGGAATCAGATGTGGGTAGCACAAAGATCAAGTCCATACCCTAACTTGGCGGTGGACTTGCTACGGCGGCAACGGCGGGGACGAAATCCGTTGACGGCGGCGGAGACCAGCGATAGGAGGCAGCTGGTGACGAGGAGACGATCCGGAGACCACCGATGGCAGAGCGAGCTGTTGCGCGGGCGAAGGGTTTCGGAGAAATTTCCAAAATTTTGCCCGTGGCTATATATAGCCCGACCCTGTCGGTGTGACCGAGTGGAACAACTCGGTGGCACCAAGATGCATAACTGTGTTCAGTTACAGCAAATCGGTGAGACCGAAAAGTTCAAATTGGTTGCACCAAGATTGAAAACTTAGATCAACTTGATGATCTCGGTAGGACCGAAATGGTGGAATCGGTCTGACCGAGAATCACAAAGAGGTTTTGGAAGTTTAAGTCTATGACGAATCGGGGACTCCGAGTGCTCCTCACACAGAGTGGTTCGAATCTGACTTGATCAAATTTTGTGATGTAGCATGAACAGAGTTTGAGATGAGAAAAGCATAAATAGCTAAAGAAGGTTCTTAGGCATTCTTGTCCATCCACTTGGCAAAAAGGAAAATAACCAAACACTCAAAACAACAAGTGGATGTCCTTGAATGAGTAAAATATGCACCAACATGCTCACACAATAAGATGGCAAATGAAATATGTGGCAAAGCATGCACAACCAATTCTAGCATCTATCAAACAATTGGCAATGACTAGGTCATCTATATATGAGTATATTGACTTAGGAGTCAAATGAGAACATTTGATCATAGGTCATACTCATCGTTTAAGCTCAAGTCGGGTTACCACTTTTACATAAAGCATTAATGTGTTCACACCATTAGAGTTGCTTTGACTCAATTCTTAGAGTTAAGCTCCCCCTAGATGTGAGATTCCCCCTTAGAGGGATGAACTAACCTTGGGTTTTGTCGATGATGACTTCATGTAGGTGTTGAAGATGTAGATGCTCTATGTTGATGTAGATCATTTGGAGCAATCCTTTGGAGTGAGTTGCACTTTCAACTTACCTACATGGGTTAGTCCCACAAGGAACAAACAAGAATATCCATAGATGTAGAGTGATGCAGACACAAGATGATGTCCATGAATTCATTAGGTTACCTTGTCCCTTGCCTTACCAACATGAGGGTTTGTGACTCCTTGAACTAGTGCAAGATGTGCAAGTTGATTGCACTTGTTCTTGCCAAAATGATATGAGTGAAGAATGTTGGCGGAGTCACCCTCAAGAACTCTCTAGTTCTTCTTCTTCGGGATCCACATCATCTTGATGGGAATCCTTGGAATTGTAGTTGTACTTGATGAAGTAGAAATTGATGTAGTCTTGGGAACCCACTTGAACGAGGCTTTAGGTGCTTCTTCAAATGCATCAATCTCTTCTTGAAGCTTGTCCTTGCCTTTTTTTCTTGTGGTCTTGTGGTGGAAGATCATCTTGAGCTTGTGTTCCCTTGAAGGAAGTAGGATCATACTTCTCTTGTTGAGGAACAAACTTCGTCTTGGGGTATTGATCTTCTTCCCACTCAACTCCATTGGCATTGAACTTTCGTTCAAAACCAACACCTTGATTCTTCCGGTGCCTTCCTTGCTTGCGTACAATTTCCTTGAATTGCTTACTCCCGGCAAGGCTCTTGTAAACACCTTTCTCTATAATTCCCTTCAATAAGCTATTTTATTGCTCAAGTGTAACTTGGCTAAGAGAATCATTAGTGGAATCAAGAGAACTACTAGAAGCAACAATATTGGATTTGACATTGTTATTGTTACTACTAGAGGAAGTATCTTTCTTGTACTTGTTACTAGACTTGACTTGAGGCATGTAAGTAGATAAGAGTAAACGCTTGGCAATGTAAGAAGAACTTTTCTTGCGAAGATCATCATTGATTGCTTTTAAGAACTCATGCTCTTGCTCAAGATTGAGCTTTCCAAAGCGTAACTTCTCATGAGCCCTTAAAAGTTCTCGATGATCTTCGTAGATAGTTTCATGAGCTAAATTAAGAGAGTTTAGTTCTTTAGTTAGAAGCTCAATCTTCTCCTTATCATTGTCATTCGTTTTATCTTGATTAGCATGATTAATTGACGTTTCATCATAGTATTCATCACTAGAGTTGTCAACAAGTAAATCATCATCCACAAGCAAGTCATCTTCATCACTATTGAAATCAACATACTCAGGATGTGTTACCTTTGGACCTTTGGCCATGAAGCTTCTTCCAACACCTTCATTTGGTGAGTCAAATATGTCGTAGGAGTTGGTTGACACAAGTGCTAGACCGGCAACACCTTCATCTTGAGTATAGTCGGAGTCGGAGTGATAGCTTCTCTCGGAGTGATTTCGGAGTCAGAGCCGGAAACCCATTCACCAACATGAGCTTGATGTCTTCGTTTTGTGTAGCTCCTTGATGACTTGTCCTTCCTTTCCGAATCCTTGCTTCTCCGTGAGGGTCTTCGTTCATAACGATCATCTCTACTCCTCCTCTCTCTTGGTGGTGATTCTTCTCTTTTGCTCCTTCTTCTTGGAGAATCTTCTCTTCTTTTGTAGGGTGCTGTACACTCATTGGAGTAGTGTCCGGGTCTCCCACAATTGTAGCAATTGCGCTCTCGACTAGAAGATCTCTTGTCATTATAAGACCTTGACTTGGAGCTTCTTTCTTTGCTTCTACTCTTGTAGAATTTGTTGAAGTCCTTCACCATTAAGCTCAATTCTTCATTGAAGGTTGGTTTCTCACTTGATGATGTGGGAGCTTCACTTGAGGCTTTGTAAGCACCACTTGACTTGTTGTGAAGTTCCTCCTTATCCTTGAGTGACATCTCATGAGCAACAATTCTTCCGATGACTTCCGTTGGCTTGAGATCTTTGTAGTTTGGCATCATTTGAATCAATGTGCACACGGTATCATACTTTCCATCCAATGCTCTTAGGATCTTCTTGATGATGAATTTGTCGGTCATCTCTTCACTCCCTAAGCCGGCAATCTCATTTGTGATAAGAGCAAGCCTAGAGTACATTTCAGCGACACCTTCACCATCCTTCATTTTGAACTTGTCAAGCTGACTTTGGAGCACATCCAACTTGGATTCCTTGACGGACTCGGTACCTTCATGCATATCAATCAAAGTATCCCAAATTTCCTTTGCATTCTCAAGACGGCTGATTTTGTTGAATTCTTCGGGGCACAATCCGTTGAAGATGATATCACAAGCTTGAGCGTTGTATTGCAGCATCTTCAATTCTTCCGCATTAGCTTCACGGTTCGGTTCTCTCCCATCAAAGAATTCACCTTGCAAGCCAATACAAATAATTGCCCAAACGGCGGGATTATGTCCAAGAATATGCATTTTCGTCTTGTGCTTCCAACTAGCAAAATTAGTACCATCAAAGTAAGGACCTCTACGGTGATAATTTCCCTCGCTAGACGCCATACTCTCCTAGGTTGTGAAACCAAGGCTATGACCACCAAAAGCTATGGAAATCAAAGCAAATGGAGACCAAAGCTCTGATACCACTTGTAGGACCATGAAGTATGTCTAGAGGGGGGGGGGTGATTAGACTACTTGACCAATAAAAACTTAACCTTTTCCCAATTTTAGAGTTTGGCAGATTTTAGCTCTTTTAGGACAAGTCAAGCAATCATCACACAATTCAAGCAAGCATACAAAGAGTATATAGGCAGCGGAAATTAAAGCATGCAACTTGCAAGAATGTAAAGAGAAGGGTTTGGAGGATTCAAACGCAATTGGAGACACGGATGTTTTTGGCGTGGTTCCGATAGGTGGTGCTATCGTACATCCACATTGATGGAGACTTCAACCCACGAAGGGTAACGGCTGCACGAGTCCACGGAGGGCTCCACCCACGAAGGGTCCACGAAGAAGCAACCTTTCCTATCCCACCATGGCCGTCGCCCACGAAGGACTTGCCTCACTAGCGGTAGATCTTCACGAAGTAGGCGATCTCCTTGCCCTTACAAACTCCTTGGTTCAACTCCACAATCTTGTCGGAGGCTCCCAAGTGACACCTAGCCAATCTAGGAGACACCACTCTCCAAGAAGTAACAAATGGTGCGTTGATGATGAACTCCTTGCTTTTGTGCTTCAAATGATAGTCTCCCCAACACTCAACTCTCTCTCATAGGTTTTGGATCTGGTGGAAAGAAGATTTGAGTGGAAAGCAACCTGGGGAAGGCTAGAGATCAAGATTCATATGGTAGGAATGGAATATCTTGGCCTCAACACATGAGTAGGTGGTTCTCTCTCAGAAATGGTAAGTTGGAAGTGTAGGTTCGTTCTGATGGCTCTCTTCACGAATGAAGAGGAGGTGGAGGGGTATATATAGCCTCCACACAAAATCTAACCGTTACACACAATTTACCAAACTTGGTGGGACCGAATCGTTAAACTCGGTCGGACCGATTTAGTAAACCTAGTGACCGTTAGTGATTTTCGGTGGGACTGACATGCATCTCGGTGAGACCGATTCGGTTAGGGTTAGGGCATAACATAATCTCAGTAAGACCGATTACACAAACTCGGTGAGCCGATTTGGTAATAAGCTTTCCAGAGAGTTGCTCAGGTAAACTCAGTGGGACCCATTTGCTCTTTTCGGTGAGACCGAAATGTTACAAAAAGGAAACAGAGAGTTTACATTGCAATCTCGGTGGGACCGATTGCTCACTTCGGTTAGACCGAAATTTTATGAAGGGAAACAGAGAGATTACAATCCCATCTCGGTGAGACCGAGATCCCTATCGGTAAGACCGATTTGCTTAGGGTTTGTGGCAGTGGCTATGAATTTTGGAATCGGTGGCGCCGGATAGGAAGAATCGTTGTGACCGATTTTGGCTTTGGGTTTAGGTCATTTGTGGATGTGGGAAAGTAGTTGAGGGTTTTGGAGCATATCACTAAGCACATGAAGCAAGAGGCTCATTAAGCAACACCTCATCCCTCCTTGATAGTATTGGCTTTTCCTATAGACTCAATGTGATCTTGGATCACTAAAATATAAAATGAAGAGTCTTGAGCTTTTGAGCTTGAGCCAATCCTTTGTCCTTAGTATTTTGAGGGATCCACTTTCATCATCCATGCCATGCCATTCATTGAGCTTTCCTGAAATAATAGTCTTGGAATAGCATTAGCTCAATGAGCTATATGTTGTTATGAATTACCAAAACCACCTAGGGATAGTTGCACTTTCATTAGCATAGAACAAATCAGCTCTTTATTACAATCTATATGGGTACAAGGGATTACATCGGCACAACAACACTACGCCTGCCACAGTTGCTCTATGCAAGCAGCAGAACAACACGAAGCAGCGGAATAACTACTGGCAGCGGAACAACGACGACGGTGATGAACTCCACTCCGCAGGGACTCTTGCTGGAACGCTTATCCTAGCTCGCAAACAAGGAATCCACGTCAAACAAGCAATTAAATCCGGCATGACCTGCAAACTGGCATGACACGCCAGGTCAGTACATTAAATGTACTTGCAAGCTCACAGCAACCAGAATCAATCAAGACAAACAACAACATGGCAATTACAGGCTAACAAGGATTAGCATGATACTAACAGAACAACATGGCATGAACAACATGATACCACTAGCAGAATATGAGCATGGCATGAACATATAAACATGATGATACTAACATGCAACATGATGACACTATCATGCACCAACTTACTCTGCTCGGGGTTACCTCGTAACCATCACATGCATCACTTACCAACATCGGACATCACATGATCATCTTAGGATCCAATCAAGCTTAGTATAAACAATACCGTAGTAATCAGTCATGACCACAAGGAGCTTGATCATTACCCATGATTCTCGCACAACATCACAAGTATTCAACAACTCAGTATCCTCGATACCACGGTGATCCTCTCATGATCACATAAAGATCAACCCACTTCTTTCATCATCGAACCAGGGTTGTTATTAAGCACATCATTAGTATTACTGTTAACCCATAGTGTGACCAACTACGAACTGGGCCCTTATCCGCGGGTGCGGCTATCGGTAGATTTAAACACACACACTCTACAGAGGTTAGCACATTGTACCCACACCACGGAACCCATGGCCTCGCACTCCCATTCGGGTGGACCAACGGCATTCCGACCAAACTGCTCTATTGCCCATGACACCCTCCCGGCCACTCCGATAAACTCCCCTCTGGGCTAAGTCATGGGTGGCCCCGTGCCTACCAAAGACATCAACGACCACCGTCGTGGCAAAACATAAATGTTCCAAATGGGGACAAAAGTGCGCAAACAACTTGGGCACACGAGGCTTATGCCGTCCTACCCGGCCAAGGTAGCGCCCGCGCATAACCTTCCCTTGTTGGAGGCACCGGCGAGAGGCATGACAATAGACCTAGCTAGGACCTTCCCATAAAAGGCAAATGTAGTTGCACTTGTCAGCTCGATATGGTGGCACCATGACTCAGCTAACAGTTGTTCAAGTTCAATTAAGTCCGATTAAACTTGAATGCAATAAGCTGAGCCATATTAAAATAACATGATGCAACTACAATGCATGAGCACGATTTCAACATAAGCATGGATGCAACATAAATCTTAAGCATAACAATAGTGCATCATTTATCCAGATGAGCATGGCATACTAACGAGCATGAATATCACAGGCATAACACTACTCATAAGCATAGCAAAACCACTAGCATCAGAAGTAAATACCATGCCAGAATAGAACGATAACACCTCAAGTAATCATGTAACCAGCTAGATGCAATGGAACATGCATAACCATGGTACTTGGTAACAGACAATAGTCATGCACCGAAGCATAATTCTAACACCAGTATGTACTACTACTAAGCATGACATACAAAAGTAATACTAGCAAGTAGACCATGATAACCAGGCGCATATGAACATAGCATGAAAGTAAACCCAGATCCATAGCATAACCGAAACAATGACAGAAGTAGCAACACAAACAGACAGTTATTAAAGATTCAGGTTGAAAACCAATGCTACTTCATGACTATCATGCAAATGGTGGTTGTGGCTTGCCTAGGGATGAATAAGGTGATACGTCTCCATCGTATCTACTTTTCCAAACACTTTTGCCCTTGTTTTGGACTCTAACTTGCATGATTTGAATGGAACTAACCCGGACTGATGATGTTTTCAGGAAAACTGCCATGGTGTTATTTTTGTGCAGAAATAAAAGTTCTCGGAATGACCTGAAAATCCACAGAGCAACTTTTCAAAATAAATAAAAAATACTGGCGAAAGAATCAGCGTCAGGGGGCCCACACCCTGTCCACGAGGGTGGGGGCATGCCCCCTCCCCTAGGGCGCGCCCCCTGCCTCGTGGGCCCCTTGGATGTCCACCGACCTCAACTCCAACTCCATATATTTGCTTTCCCGAAAAAAAATCAGAGAGAAAGTTTCATCGTGCGGAGCCGCCACCAAGCCCTAATCTTTCTCGGGAGGGCTGATTTGGAGTCCGTTCGGGGCTCCGGAGAGGGGAATTCGTCGCCGTCATCATCATCAACCATCCTCCATCACCAATTTCATGATGCACACCATCGTGCGTGAGTAATTCGTTCGTAGGCTTGATAGACGGTGATGGGTTGGATGAGATTTACCATGTAATCAAGTTAGTTTTGTTAGGGTTTGATCCCTAGTATCCACTATGTTCTGAGATTGATGTTGCTATGACTTTGCTATGCTTAATGCTTGTCACTAGGTCCCGAGTGCCATGATTTCATATCTGAACCTATTATGTTTTCATGAATATATGTGAGTTCTTGGTCCTATTTTGCAAGTCTATAGTCACCTATTATGTGTTATGATCCGACAACCCCGAAGTGACAATAATCGGGATACTTCTCGATGATGACCGTAGTTTGAGGAGTTCATGTATTCACTAAGTGCTAATGCTTTGGTCCGGTACTCTATTAAAAGGTGGCCTTAATATCCTTTAGTTTCCATTAGGACCCAGCTGCCACGGGAGGGTAGGACAAAAGATGTCATGCAAGTTCTTTTCCATAAGCACGTATGACTATATTCGGAATACATGCCTACATTACATTGATGAACTGGAGCTAGTTCTGCGTCACCCTATGTTATAACTATTACATGAGGAATCGCATCCGACATAATTATCCATCACTGATCCAATGCCTACGAGCTTTTCACATATTGTGCTTTGCTTATTTACTTTACCGTTGCTACTGTTACAATTACTACAAAGCTGCTACCATTACTTTTGTTGCAGATACTAAGTTATCCAGGTGTGGTTGAATTTACAACTCAACTGCTAATACTTGAGAATATTCTTTGGCTCCCCTTGTGTCGAATCAATAAATTTGGGTTGAATACTCTACCCTCGAAAACTGTTGCGATCCCCTATACTTGTGGGTTATCAAGACTATTTTCTGGCGCCGTTGCCTGGGAGCATAGCTCTGTTCTTTGAGTCACTTGGGATCTATATCTGCCGGTCACTATGAGGAACTTTAATGACGAAAGAACTAAGATTTATCCCTCAACTACGAGGGGAGGTAAGGAACTGCCATCTAGCTCTGCACTAGATTCTCCTTCTGTTATGAGTAAGCTTGCGACACCTAAACCTGCTTCTGCTATTAATTCTGACATGTCGCATGTTATTGATGATGCCACTTCTACTATGCGTGATACTTATGATGAAACTACTTCTATGATTGATACTACTATGCCATTAGGTGAATTTCTTGATGAACAACTTGCTAGGGTTAGAGAGAATGAAATTATTGAAAATGAAATTATTGATGATAGTGATGATGAAGGTTCTCCCCCTAAATATGAATTGCTTGTTGTTCCATAGGGTTATGTTATGGATGAAGAAACTACTAGAGATATTCTTGCTTACAATGATAGATCTAATCTTAAGAAGTTATTAGCTAAACTGAAACAGAAATCTCTGAATGCTAGAATGAAATATGACCCTGCTTTTGCTACTTCACCTATCTTTGTTACTGATAAGATTATGAATTCTCTGTCGATCCTGAGATAATTACTTTGATTGAATTTGATCCTTTTTATGGCTATGAATCTGAAACTGTTGTGGCACATCTTACTAAATTGAATGATATAGCCACCATGTTCACTAAAGATGAGAAATCCCGCTACTATTATATCCTTAAGATATTTCCATTCTCATTAAAGGGTGATGCTAAAACTTGGTTTAATTCTCTTGATCCTGGTTGTGTGCGTAGCCCCCATGATATGATTTATTACTTCTCTGCTAAATATTTCCCTGCTCATAAGAAACAAGCTGCCTTGAGGGAAATATATAATTTTGTGCAAATTGAAGAAGAGAGTCTCCCACAAGCTTGGGGGAGGCTTCTCCGATTACTTAATGCTTTGCCTGATCATCCTCCTAAGAAAAATGAAATACTTGATTTTTATAATGGACTAACTGATGCTTCCAAGGACCACTTGGATAGTTGTGCTAGTTGTGTTTTCAGGGAAAGAACAGTCGATCAGACTGAATTGCTATTGAATAATATGTTGATTAATGAAAATAATTGGACACTTCCTGAGCCAACTCCTAAACCAACTCCGAATAAGAGAGGTGTTCTATTTCTCAGTCCTGAAGATCTGCAAGAGGCAAAGAAATCTATGAAAGAAAAAGGTATTAAAGCTGAAGATGTTAAGAATTTACCTCCTGTTCAAGAAATACATGGTCTTAATGTACCACCTATCGAAGAAACACATGGTCTTGATAACCTGACACAGGTAGTAAAGGTAAATTCTCTCTATAGATATGATAAAGTTGAAATCTCGTCTACTAAGTTTGCTAGCCAATGTTTGGATGAATTTGATGACTTTATGGCTAGACAAGAAAATTTTAATGCTTATGTTGGTAGAGAATTAAAGAGTAATTCTTACATGATTGGATGCTTGAGTGATTATATGGCTAGAGTTAAAGGTGAACTTAAACTCATTAGTAAATATGCTTCTATGGTTACCACTCAAGCAGAACAAGTACTTAAAGCTCAAAGTGATTTGCTCGATGAATTAAATAATGAACATGATTTTGCTGTTAGAGTGGCTACTAGAACTGGTAAAATAACTCAGGAACCTTTGTATCCTGAAGGCCACCCTAAGAGAATTGAGCAAGATTCTCAGAGAAATAATTTAGATGCACCTAGTCCTTCTAAAGGAAGAAAAAGAAAAATGATAGGACTTTGCATGCTTCTAGTGAACCTATTGTAGACACACCTGAGAATCCCAATGATATTTCTATTTCTGATGCTGAAACACAATCTGGTGATGAACATGAACCTAGTGATAATGTTAATGATAATGTTCATGTTGATGCTCAACCTAGCAATAATAATGATGTAGAGATTGAACCTACTGTTGATCTTGATAACCCACAATCAAAGAATCAATGTTATGATAAGAGAGACTTTGTTGCTAGGATGCACGGTAAAGAAAGAGAACCATGGGTTCAGAAACCCATGCCTTTTCCTCCTAAGCCATCCAAGAAAAAGGATAATGAGGATTTTGAGTGCTTTGCTGAAATGATTAGACCTATCTTCTTACGTATGCGCTTAACCGATATGGTTAAAGTGAATCATTATGCTAAATACATGAAGGATATTGTTACAAATAAAAGAAAGATACCGGAAGCTGAAATTTCCACCATGCTTGCTAATTACACTTTTAAAGGTGGAATACCTAAGAAACTTGGAGACCCAGGAGTACCAACTATACCATGCTTCATTAAAAGAAACTATGTTAAAACTGCTTTATGTGATCTTGGGGCCGGTGTTAGTGTTATGCCTCTCTCTTTATATCGTAGACTTGAATTGAATAAGTTGACACCTACTGAAATATCTTTGCAAATGGCTGATAAATCAACTGCTATACCTGTCAGTATTTGTGAGGATGTGCCTATTGTGGTTGCGTTATTATCTTAACGGACTTTGTTATTCTTGATATTCCCGAGGACGATAGTATGTCGATTATCCTTGGTAGACCCTTTTTGAATACTGCAGGGGCTGTTATTGATTGCAACAAAGGCCATGTCACTTTTCATATTAATGGTAATGAGCATACGGTACACTTTTCGAGGAAACAACCTCAAGTTCATAGCATCAATTCTATTGGAAAAATTCCAACTATCATTATTGGAGGTTTTGAATTTCCTCTTCCTACTGTCAAGAAGAAATATGATATTCTTATTATTGGGGATATTCATATCCCCGTTGAGGTAACCTAGTGCTATTTGAAATTTCTCCGGTTCCATGCGATTTAGAATGAGTTTGTTAACAAGACTTGACCAACCTTGTTAGTGGAATCCTTTTGATGATCATGAGATGGATGAAGTTAGAAAGCACAACCTACTGTACCCTATTTTTACTTTCTGTTATTTAGATTAAATAAAGCAAAAATAGTATTTTTGCCTGTTTTCTGAATTATCCATGCAATAAAAAATACCCCAAAAATAAAAGTTCTCCAAATGCCCTGCCAATTTAATATGATTTTTCTGGAATATTTGAGAATATCTGGCACTGAGAACACAGCAGGGGGAGCAAGCACCTGGCCATGAGGGTACAGGGTGCGCCCACACCTACAGGGTGTGCCCCCTGCCTCGTGGGCCCATGGTGGCCTCCCTCCACTTATTCCTGCACCCACACATTTCTTCTTCCTCCCAAAAAAATCACCATCCAGCTCAAGCACGAGTTCTAGCTCATTTTGCCGCGATTTTCGATCTCCTTGCTCAAAGCTCCATTCACAAAACTGCTTTGGAAGATTGTTCTTTGGTATGTGACTCCTCCAATGGTCCAATTAGTTTTTGTTCTAGTGCTTTATTCATTGTAAATTTTTGCTGCCTAGGTGACCCTGTTCTTGAACTTGCATGTCAAATTTATATGGTCCCAAGTAATTCTAATGCATGATATAGGCTCTAAACACTTGTGGGAGTAGTTGCTATTAATCTTTTTGAGTTTGATTCACTTTTATTTTGAGTTACTAAAAATTTCAGAAATTTTCCAGAGGAGGAAATATGTCTAGGAAAATGTACCAAGGTGGTTCTTCAAGGAAGAAAGGACCCAGGCTCGCAATACGTGAGCAGGATGACGAACCACCAAGGGAAGCTGACGTGCGGCCTTGTGAATGGCCGTCATAGGAGTTTATGGTCAAAGCAGGCATCAAGGATGAATTTGATGCATATGTGTGTAGTGCCGATCTTGAGTACTTCATGCAAGATAAGTGTCCTCAGTACTACTATTTGACTGATTCATTTGTGAGAAGGTTTAGGTTTACATCCTCGCGTAATTCACCAACTGTCCTGTTTGATATTTATGATAAATCATATACCATGGACTTAGAAGATTTTACTACCGCTTGTAAACTCCCACAGTGGGGCAGTGTTAATGAACCTCGTAAATCTGAATATAAAGACTTCCTTGCTAGTATCACTGTGGGAGAATCTAGAGAAATAGCATAGGCTACCATAGGGAGCATTCACTTTCCTACTATACATTATTTTTCTCTCTTCATAGGTAGATGCATTAACAGTAAAGATGAAGCATGTCACATGTGCGTTCCTGATCTTTGTGTTCTCAAGAGTGCTGTATTAGGTGATAAACAATACAACTTGGGGGCAATTGTTGCACGTAGGTTGCATAATTATGGTTTAGTTGGAGACTTGTTTGGAGGGATTTATGCGACCCGTTTGGCTAATTATCTTGGTATACCCACACATGAAAATGATAGGGAGTTGCCTCCCGCTTATTGAGATTATAATGCCATGGTTAGTCATCATTTTCTTGAGAGAAATGAACAATTCCTCCAGTATCGACTAATCTTTGACAGACGTCGCGCTGTCCATATTACTCTCCCTGCTCCTGCCCTCTTTGACTATCAGGCAAAAGGAAGATATGTTATCACCAGGGAGGAGGCAACCGAGTACGAGAGGAGGGTGGAGGCAGCTCGCCGCCATGCTGCAGCTCAAGAGGCAATGGCCACCGCATCTTAGTACGACCCCAGTTACAACTTTGGATATCAACCAGGCTACCCATGGCCATAGACCAACTTAGGCCAAAAGCCTAAGCTTGGGGGAGTACGTATTTCTCACCGACATTACATTCATGTTCACACACTCATTCTAGTTGTCGGTGCTCATACTTATACATTGTACTATTCATGCTAGTTTATTTTCTTTTTCTAGCCTCCTTCTTGTGTGTTTAATAAACCTTAAGAAAAACAAAAAAATTAGTTAGTTTACTTTCCATGCTGTAGTAGTAGTAATTAAAAGAAAACCCAAAAAGATTTCTCGTTCTTCTTTTGCTTGTTGGGAGCTTTCCTGTGTAAATAGTTTTATTTCTTTTCTTTCCTTTGGGGGTCGAGAGGAGAAGACCATAATGAAAATGTTTAGTGGCTCTTATATGCATTATTGTAGATTTAACCAAGAGCCCATATTACCTTGTCTTCCCCCTTGAATTGAATGCTTGCAGATTCTAGCTTAGTCCAATGCATATGGACTATTATTATTATACATACCGTTCGGTCGTGCAAGAAAGGCAATAATGACGATATATGATGGACTGATTGAGATGAGAGAAGCTGGTATGAACTCGACCTCTGTTGGTTTTGTAAATATGATTAGTTCATCATTCCTGATTCAGCCTATTATGAATAAACATGTTTGCAATGACAATTAGAGATTATAGTTTCTTATGCCATACTTAACTAGCTAGGAGCTTATAATGGTTTACCTTGCGTGCCAACATTCTATTAAAATGGTTGTGATGTGGTATGATAGGGTGGTATCCTCCTTTGAATGATTCGAGTGACTTGACTTGGCAAATGTTCATGCATGTAGTTGAAACAAAATCAACATAGCCTTCACGATATTTATGTGCATGGTGGATTATATCCTACTCATGCTTGCACTCGGTGTTGATTAATTTTAATGCATGTTCATGACTGTTGTCGCTCTCTCAGTTGGTCGCTTCCCAGTCTTTTGCTAGCCTTCACCTGTACTAAGCAGGAATACTGCTTGTGCATCCAAACACCATAAACCCCAAAGTTATTCCATATGAGTCCACCATACCTTCCTTTATGCGGTATTTACCTGCCGTTCCAAGTAAATTTGTATGTGCCAAACTCCAAACCTTCAAATGAAATTCTGTTTTGTATGCTCGAACAGCTCATGTATCAACTAGGGATGTCTGTATCTTCCATGTTAGGCGGATTATTCTCAAGAGGAGTGGACTCCGCTCCTCATTCACGAGAAAATGGTTGGTCGCCGGGATGCCCAGTCCCATGCTCAAATCAAATCAATATAATTGCAAACAAAACTCCCCCAGGATTTTTGCTAGTTGGAGGCACCCGTTGTGTCGGGCAAGCCATGGATTGATGCTTGTTGGTGGTGGGGGAGTATAAACTTTACCATTCTATTTGGAAACTGCCTATAATGTGTGTAGCATGGAAGATATCGAGATCTCATAGTTGTTATGTTGACAGTGAAAGTATATCGCTCAAAATGTTATTCATTTCAAAATCGAGCTCTGGCACCTCTACAAATCCCTGCTTCCCTCTGCGAAGGGCCTATCTATTTACTTTTATGTTGAGTCATCACCCTCTTATTAAAAAGCACCCGCTGGAGAGCACCGTTGTCATTTGCATGCATTACTATTAGTTTATATTGGGTATGACTATGACTGGATCTCTTTTACCATGAATTACAATGTTTAGTCAGTTCTTGATCTTTAAAGGTGCTCTGCATTTATGTTTTGCGGTCTCAGAAAGGGCTAGCGAGATACCATCTTGTTATATCATATTATGATTGTTTTGAGAAAGTGTTGTCATCTGAGATTTATTATTATTGCTCGCTAGTTGATTATGCCATTGATATGAGTAAACATGAGACCTAAGTGTTATTGTGAATATGGTTAGTTCATAATCTTTGCTGAAACTTGAATGCTGGCTTTACATATTTGCAACAACAAGAGCAAACAGAGTTTGTAAAAGTTTTTCTTTATCACTTTCAGTTTGTCAACTAAATTGCTTGATGACAAGCAAAGGTTTAAGCTTGGGGGAGTTGATACGTCTCCGTCGTATCTACTTTTCCAAACACTTTTGCCCTTGTTTTGGACTCTAACTTGCATGATTTCAATGGAACTAACCCGGACTGACGTTGTTTTCAGCAGAACTGCCATGGTGTTATTTTTGTGCAGAAATAAAAGTTCACGGAATGACTTGAAAATCCACGGAGCAACTTTTCAGAATAAATAAAAAATATTGGTGAAAGAATCAGCGTCAGGGGGCCCACACCCTGTCCACGAGGGTGGAGGGCACGCCCACTCCCCTAGGGCGCGCCCCCTGCCTCGTGGGCCCCCTGGACGTCCACTGACCTCAACTCCAACTCCATATATTTGCTTTCGCGGAGAAAAAATCAAAGAGAAAGTTTCATCATGTTTTACGATACGGAGCCTCCGCCAAGCCCTAATCTCTCGGGAGGGTTGATCTGGAGTCCGTTCGGGGCTCCGGAGAAGGGGATTCATCGCTGTCATCATCATCAACCATCCTCCATCACCAATTTCATGATGCTCACCACCGTGCGTGAGTAATTCCATCGTAGGCTTGCTGGACGGTGATGGGTTGGATGAGATTTACCATGTAATCAAGTTAGTTTTGTTAGGGTTTGATCCCTAGTATCCACTATGTTCTAAGATTGATGTTGCTATGACTTTGCTATGCTTAATGCTTGTCATTAGGGCCCGAGTTCTTGATCCTATCTTGCTAGTCTATAGTCTCCTATTATGTGGTATGATCCAACAACCCCGAAGTGACAATAATCGGGATACTTCTCGATGATGACCGTAGTTTGAGGAGTTCACGTATTCACAAAGTGCTAATGCTTTGGTCCAGTACTCCATTAAAAGGAGGCCTCAATATCCCTTAGTTTCCATTAGGACCCCGCTGCCACGGGAGGGTAGGAAAAAAGATGTCATGCAAGTTCTCTTCCATAAGAACGTATGACTATATTCGGAATACATGCCTACATTACATTGATGAACTGGAGCTAGTTCTGTGTCACCCTATGTTATAACAATTACATGAGGAATCGCATCCGACATAATTATGCATCACTGATCCAATGCCTACAAGCTTTTCACATATTGTGCTTTGCTTATTTACTTTACCGTTGCTACTGTTACAATTACTACAAAGCTGCCACCATTACTTTTGTTACCGTTACTGTTACTTCCATACTACTTTGCTACTAAATACTTTGCTACAGATACTAATTTATCCAGGTGTGGTTGAATTGACAACTCAATTGCTAATACTTGAGAATATTGTTTGGCTCCCCTTGTATCGAATCAATAAATTTGGGTTGAATACTCTGTTGGGGAACGTAGTAATTTCAAAAAAATTCCTACGCACACGCAAGATCATGGTGATGGCATAGCAACGAGAGGGGAGAGTGTTCGTCCACGTACCCTCGTAGACCGTAAGCGGAAGCGTTAGCACAACGCGGTTGATGTAGTCGTACGTCTTCACGATCCGACCGATCCAAGCACCGAACGTACGGGGCCTCCGAGTTCAGCACATGTTCAGCTTGATGACGATCTCCGTGCTCCGATCCAGCAAAGCTCCGGAGATGAGTTCCGTCAGCACGACGGCGTGGTGACGATGATGATGTTCTACCGGCGCAGGGCTTCGCCTAAACTCTGCGACGATATGACCGAGGTGGAATATGGTGGAGGGGGGCACCGCACACGGCTAAGAAACGACCCGTAGATCAACTTGTGTGTCTATGGGGTGCCCCCCCGCCCCCGTATATAAAGGAGCCAGGGGGGAGGAGGCGGCCGGCCAAGGAGGGCGCGCCAAGGGGGGAGTCCTACTCCCACCGGGAGTAGGACTCCCTTCTTTCCAAGTAGGAGTAGGAGAAGGGGGAAAAGAGGAGGAAGAGGGGAAGGAAAAGGGGGGGCGCCGCCCCCCTTCCCTTGTCCTATTCGGACTAGGAGGGGGAGGGGCGCGCGGCCCCCTCCTGGCTCCTTCCCTCTTCTCCCTCGAGGCCCATGTAGGTGATCACATCCGGGACTCCGAACAAACTTTGGTACATCAAAACTTATAAAATCATAATAAAACTGTCATCATAACGTTAAGCGTGCGGACCCTATAGGTTCGAGAACTATGTAGACATGACCTAGAACTATTCTCAGTCAATAACCAATAGCGGGACCTGGATGCCCATATTGGTTCCTACATATTCTACGAAGATCTTTATCGGTCAAACCGCATAACAACATACGTTGTTCCCTTTGTCATCAGTATGTTACTTGCCTGAGATTTGATCGTCGGTACACAATACCTAGTTCAATCTCGTTACCGGCAAGTCTCTTTACTCGTTCTGTAATGCATCATCCCGTAACCAACTCATTGGTCACATTGCTTGCAAGGCTTGTAATGATGTGCATTACCGAGAGGGCCTAGAGATACCTCTCCGACGATCGGAGTGACAAAACCTAATCTCGAAATATGCCAACTCAACATGTACCTTTGGAGACACCTGTAGTACTCCTTTATAATCACCCAGTTACGTTGTGATGTTTGGTAGTACCCAAAGTGTTCCTCCGGTAAACGGGAGTTGCATAAATCTCATAGTTACAGGAACATGTATAAGTCATGAAGAAAGCAATAGCAGTATACTAAACGATCAAGTGCTAGGCTAACGTAATGGGTCATGTCAATCACATCATTCTTCCAATGATGTGATCCCACTAATCAAATGACAACACATGTCTATGGTTAGGAAACATAACCATCTTTGATTAATGAGCTAGTCAAGTAGAGGCATACTAGTGACTATAGGTTTGTCTATGTATTCACACATGTATCATGTTTTCGGTTAATACAATTCTAGCATGAATAATAAACATTTATCATGATATGAGGAAATAAATAATAACTTTATTATTGCCTCTAGGGCATATTTCCTTCAGTCTCCCACTTGCACTAGAGTCAATAATCTAGATTACATAGTAATGATTCTAACACCCATGGAGTCTTAGTGCTGATCATGTTTTGCTCGTGAGAGAGGCTTAGTCAACGGGTCTGCAACATTCAGATCCGTATGTATCTTGCAAATCTCTATGTCTCCCACTTGGACTTGGTCCCGAATGGAATTGAAGCGTCTCTTGATGTGCTTGGTCCTCTTGTGAAATCTGGATTCCTTTGCCAAGGCAATTGCACCAGTATTGTCACAGAAGATCTTCATTGGTCCCGATGCACTAGGTATGACACCTAGATCGGAAATGAACTCCTTCATCCAGACTCCTTCATTTGCTGCTTCAGAAGTAGCTATGTACTCCGCTTCACATGTAGATCCCGCCACGACGCTTTGTTTAGAACTGCACCAACTTACAGCTCCACCATTTAATAAAAACACGTATCCGGTTTGCGATTTAGAATCGTCCGGATCAGTATCAAAGCTTGCATCGACGTAACCATTTATGACTAGCTCTTTGTCACCTCCATATACGAGAAACATATCCTTAGTCCATTTCAAGTATTTCAGGATGTTCTTGACCGCTGTCCATTGATCCACTCCTGGATTACTTTGGTACCTTCCTGCTAAGCTTATTGCTAAGCATACGTCAGGTCTGGTACACAGCATTGCATACATGATGGAGCCTATGGCTGAAGCATAGGGAACATCTTTCATTTTCTCTCTATCTTCTGCTGTGGTCGGGCATTGAGTTTGACTCAACTTCACACCTTGTAGCACAGGCAAGAATCCTTTCTTTGCTTGATCCATTTTGAACTTTTTCAAAATTTTGTCAAGGTATGTGCTTTGTGAAAGTCCTATTAAGCGTCTTGATCTATCTCTATAGATCTTGATGCCCAATATGTAAGCAGCTTCACTGAGGTCTTTCATTGAAAAACTTTTATTCAAGTATCCCTTTATGCTATCCAGAAATTCTATATCATTTCCAATTAATAATATGTCATCTACATATAATATCAGAAAAGCTACAGAGCTCCCACTCACTTTCTTGTAAATACAGGCTTCTCCAAAAGTCTGTATAAAACCATATGCTTTGATCACACTATCAAAGTGTTTATTCCAACTCCAAGATGCTTGCACCAGTCCATAAATGGAGCGCTGGAGCTTGCACACTTTGTTAGCACCTTTTGGATCAACAAAACCTTCTGGCTGCATCATATACAACTCTTCTTCCAGAAATCCATTCAAGAATGCAGTTTTGACATCCATTTGCCAAATTTCATAATCATGAAATGCAGCAATAGCTAACATGATTCGGACAGACTTAAGCATCGCTACGGGTGAGAAAGTCTCATCATAGTCAACTCCTTGAACTTGTCGAAAACCTTTCGCAACAAGTCGAGCTTTATAGACAGTTACATTACCATCATCATCAGTCTTCTTCTTAAAGATCCATTTATTCTCAATGGCTTGCCGATCATCGAGCAAGTCAACCAAAGTCCATACTTTGTTTTCATACATGGATCCCATCTCAGATTTCATGGCCTCTAGCCATTTTGCGGAATCTGGGCTCATCATCGCTTCCTCATAGTTCGTAGGTTCATCATGGTCAAGTAACATGACTTCCATAATAGGATTACCGTACCACTCTGGTGCGGATCTTACTTTGGTAGACCTACGAGGTTCAGTAGAAACTTGATCTGAAGTTTCATGATCAATATCATTAGCTTCCTCACTGATTGGTGTAGTTGTCACAGGAACCGGTTCTTGTGATGAACTACTTTCCAATAAGGGAGTAGATACAGTTATCTCATCAAGTTCTACTTTCCTCCCACTCACTTCTTTCGAGAGAAACTCCTTCTCTAGAAAGGATCCGATTTTAGCAATGAAAAACTTGCCCTCAGATCTGTGATAGAAGGTGTACCCAATAGTCTCTTTTGGGTATCCTATGAAGACACATTTCTCCGATTTGGGTTCGAGCTTATCTGGTTGAAGTTTCTTCACATAAGCATCGCAGCCCCAAACTTTAAGAAACGACAACTTTGGTTTCTTGCCAAACCATAGTTCATAAGGCATTGTCTTAACGGATTTTGATGGTGCCCTATTTAATGTGAATGCGGCCGTCTCTAAAGCATAACCCCAAAACGATAGCGGTAAATCAGTAAGAGACATCATAGATCGCACCATATCTAGTAAAGTACGATTACGATGTTCGGACACACCATTACGTTGTGGTGTTCCGGGAGGCGTGAGTTGCCAACTATTCCGCATTGTTTCAAGTGCAGACCAAACTCGTAACTCAAATATTCTCCTCCACGATCAGATCGTAGAAACTTTATTTTCTTGTTACGATGATTTTCCACTTCACTCTGAAATTCTTTGAACTTTTCAAATGTTTCAGACTTGTGTTTCATTAAGTAGATATACCCATATCTGCTCAAATCATCTGTGAAGGTGAGAAAATAACGATACCCGCCGCGAGCCTCAACATTCATTGGACCACAAACATCAGTATGTATGATTTCCAACAAATCAGTTGCTCGCTCCATAGTTCCGGAGAACGGCGTTTTAGTCATCTTGCCCATGAGGCACGGTTCGCAAGTACCAAGTGATTCATAATCAAGTGATTCCAAAAGCCCATCAGTATGGAGTTTCTTCATGCGCTTTACACCGATATGACCTAAACGGCAGTGCCACAAATAAGTTGCACTATCGTTATCAACTCTGCATCTTTTGGTTTCAACACTATGAACATGTGTATCACTACTATCGAGATTCAATAAGAATAGACCACTCTTCAAGGGTGCATGACCATAAAAGATATTACTCATATAAATAGAACAACAATTATTCTTTGATTTAAATGAATAACCGTCTCACACCAAACAAGATCCAGATATAATGTTCATGCTCAAGCAGGCACCAAATAACAATTATTTAGGTCTAAAACTAATCCCGATGGTAGATGTAGAGGTAGCGTGCCGACCGCGATCACATCGACTTTGGAACCATTTCCCACGCGCATCGTCACCTCGTCCTTAGCCAATCTTCGCTTAATCCGTAGTCCCTGTTTCGAGTTGCAAATATTAGCAACAGAACCAGTATCAAATACCCAGGTGCTACTGCGAGCATTAGTAAGGTACACATCAATAACATATGTATCACATGTACCTTTGTTCACTTTGCCATCCTTCTTATCTGCCAAATACTTGGGGCAGTTCCGCTTCCAGAGTCCAGTCTGCTTGCAGTAGAAGCACTCAGTTTCAGGCTTAGGTCCAGACTTGGGTTTCTTCTCTTGAGCAGCAACTTGCTTGCCGTTCTTTTTGAAGTTCCCCTTCTTCTCCCCTTTGCCCTTTTTCTTGAAACTGGTGGTCTTGTTAACCATCAACACTTGATGCTCCTTTTTGATTTCTACCTCCGCAGCTTTTAGCATTGCAAAGAGCTCGGGAATAGTCTTGTTCATCCCTTGCATATTATAGTTCATCACGAAGCTCTTGTAGCTTGGTGGCAGTGATTGGAGAATTCTGTCAATGACACTATCATCAGGAAGATTAACTCCCAGTTGAATCAAGTGATTATTATACCCAGACATTTTGAGTATGTGTTCACTGACAGAACTATTCTCCTCCATCTTGCAGCTATAGAACTTATTGGAGACTTCATATCTCTCAATCCGTGCATTTGCTTGAAATATTAACTTCAACTCCTGGAACATCTCATATGCTCCATGACGTTCAAAACGTCGTTAAAGACCCGGTTCTAAGCCGTAAAGCATGGCACACTGAACTATCGAGTAGTCATCAGCTTTGCTCTGCCGGACGTTCTTAACGTCGTCAGTTGCATCAGCAGCAGGCCTGGCACCCAGCGGTGCTTCCAGGATGTAACTTTTCTATGCAGCAATGAGGACAATCCTCAGGTTACGAACCCAGTCCATGTAATTGCTACCATCATCTTTCAACTTTGCTTTCTCAAGGAACACATTAAAATTCAACGGAACAACAACACGAGCCATCTATCTACAAACAAACATAGACAAGCAAAATACTATTAGGTACTAAGTTCATGATAAATTTAAGTTCAATTAATCATATTACTTAAGAACTCCCACTTAGACAGACATCTCTCTAGTCATCTAAGTGATCACGTGATCCAAATCAACTAAACCATGTCCGATCATCACGTGAGATGGAGTAGTTTCAATGGTGAACATCACTATGTTGATCATATCTACTATATGATTCACGCTCGACCTTTCGGTCTCCGTGTTCCGAGGCCATATCTGTATATGCTAGGCTCGTCAAGTATGACCTGAGTATTCCGCGTGTGCAACTGTTTTGCACCCGTTGTATTTGAACGTAGAGCCTATCACACCCGATCATCACGTGGTGTCTCAGCACGAAGAACTTTCGCAACGGTGCATACTCAGGGAGAACACTTCTTGATTATTTAGTGAGAGATCATCTTAAAATGCTATCGTCAATCAAAGCAAGATAAGATGCATAAAGGATAAACATCACATGCAATCAATATAAGTGTTATGATATGGCCATCATCATCTTGTGCTTGTGATCTCCATCTTCGAAGCACCGTCGTGATCACCATCATCACCGGCGCGACACCTTGATCTCCATCATAGCATCGTTGTCGTTACGCCATCTATTGCTTCTACGACTATCGCTACCGCTTAGTGATAAAGTAAAGCAATTACAGGGCGTTTGCATTTCATACAATAAAGCGACAACCATATGGCTCCTGCCAGTTGCCGATAACTTCGGTTACAAAACATGATCATCTCATACAATAAAATATAGCATCACGTCTTGACCATATCACATCACAACATGCCCTGCAAAAACAAGTTAGACGTCCTCTACTTTGTTGTTGCAAATTTTACGTGGCTGCTACGGGCTTTAGCAAGAACCGTTCTTACCTACGCATCAAAAACCACAATGATAGTTCGTCAAGTTGGTGCTGTTTTAACCTTTGCAAGGACCGGGCGTAGCCACACTCGATTCAGCTAAAGTGAGAGAGACAGACACCCGCCAGCCACCTTTAAGCACGAGTGCTCGTAACGGTGAAACCAGTCTCGCGTAAGCGTACGCGTAATGTCGGTCTGGGCTGCTTCATCTCACAATACCGCCGAACCAAAGTATGACATGCTGGTAAGAAGTATGACTTGTATCGCCCACAACTCACTTGTGTTCTACTCGTGCATATAACATCAACGCATAAAACCTAGGCTCGGATGCCACTGTTGGGGAACGTAGTAATTTCAAAAAAATTCCTACGCACACGCAAGATCATGGTGATGGCATAGCAACGAGAGGGGAGAGTGTTCGTCCATGTACCCTCGTAGACCGTAAGCGGAAGCATTAGCACAACGCAGTTGATGTAGTCGTACGTCTTCACGATCCGACCGATCCAAGCACCGAACGTATGAGGCCTCCGAGTTCAGCACACGTTCAGCTCGATGACGATCTCCGTGCTCCGATCCAGCAAAGCACCGGAGATGAGTTCCGTCAGCACGACGGCGTGGTGACGATGATGATGTTCTACCGGCGCAGGGCTACACCTAAACTCCGTGACGATATGACCGAGGTGGAATATGGTGGAGGGGAGAACCGCACACGGCTAAGGAACGATCCGTAGATCAACTTGTGTGTCTATGGGGTGCCCCCCCGCCCCCGTATATAAAGGAGCCAGGGGGGAGGAGGCGGTCGGCCAAGGAGGGCGCGCCAAGGGGGGAGTCCTACTCCCACCGGGAGTAGGACTCCCTTCTTTCCAAGTAGGAGTAGGAGAAGGGGGGAAAGAGGAGGAAGAGGGGAAGGAATGGGGGGCGCCGCCCCCCTTCCCTTGTCCTATTCGGACTAGGAGGGGGAGGGGCGCGCGGCCTCATCCTGGCTCCTTCCCTCTTCTCCCTCGAGGCCCATGTAGGCCCAATAACCCCCCGGGGGGTTCCGGTAACCTCCCGGTACTCCAGTAAAATGCTGATTTCACCCGGAACGACTCCGATGTCCAAATATAGGCTTCCAATATATCGATCTTTATGTCTCAACCATTTCGAGACTCCTCGTCATGTCCGTGATCACATCCGGGACTCCGAACAAATTTTGGTACATCAAAACTTATAAACTCATAATAAAACTGTCATCGTAACGTTAAGCGTGCGGACCCTACGGGTTCGAGAACTATGTAGACATTGCCTAGAACTATTCTCGATCAATAACCAATAGCAGGACCTGGATGCCCATATTGGTTCCTACATATTCTACGAAGATCTTTATCGGTCAAACCGCATAACAACATACGTTGTTCCCTTTGTCATCGGTATGTTACTTGCCTGAGATTTGATCGTCGGTACCCAATACCTAGTTCAATGTCGTTACCGGCAAGTCTCTTTACTCGTTCTATAATGCATCATCCCGGAACCAACTCATTGGTCACATTGCTTCCAAGGCTTATAATGATGTGCATTACCGAGAGGGCCTAGAGATACCTCTCCGACGATCGGAGTGACAAAACCTAATCTCGAAATACGCCAACTCAACATGTACCTTTGGAGACACATGTAGTACTCCTTTATAATCACCCAGTTACGTTGTGACATTTGGTAGTACCCAAAGTGTTCCTCCAGTAAACGGGAGTTGCATAAATCTCATAGTTACAAGAACATGTATAAGTCATGAAGAAAGCAATAGCAGTATACTAAATGATCAAGTGCTAGGCTAACAGAATGGGTCATGTCAATCACATCATTCTTCTAATGATGTGATCCCACTAATCAAATGACAACACATGTCTATGGTTAGGAAACATAACCATCTTTGATTAATGAGCTAGTCAAGTAGAGGCATACTAGTGACTATAGGTTTGTCTATGTATTCACACATGTATCATGTTTCCGGTTAATACAATTCTAGCATGAATAATAAACATTTATCATGATATGAGGAAATAAATAATAACTTTATTATTGCCTCTAGGGCATATTTCCTTCATGAACTTTTTGGTAACTTGTTGCCAAAGGGGGAGAAAAATATATAGATCATAGGCTTCGAGAGAGAGAGTGCTGCTTTTGTTCTCTCTTGCTTTATTTGGTGGTTTTTCAAACTTTGTTTGCTTTTGGTTGAGATACAATGCTTGTGAGACATTGATGATCATGTGTTTGATCATAAGCTACACTTATGCATGCTTGATATTATCCTATCTATCTTATGTGATCACTCACTATTCTTGGTGATGAGTGCATGTATTCATTGTTTATTATTTTGAGCGCTCCACCAAGATGTATGTGACATGGAAGAGTAACCCATGAGCCTAATTCATTGTGCATTTGCAGTCCAAAGCAAATCTTAACCCATGCACAAATTTAGGGGGAGCTCTTGCTTATCACATACTTCTCAAAGCGACGATGTTATTCAATCTTATTATCATTTGTCGAAGCTTTGATCTATATGTTGTCATCAATTACCAAAAAGGGGGAGATTGAAAGTGCAACTATCCCTAGGTGGTTTTGGTAATTCATAACAACATATAGCTCATTGAGATAATGCTATTCCAAGACTATTATTTCAGGAAAGCTCAATGAATGGCATGGCATGGATGATGAAAGTGGATCCCTCAAAATACTAAGGACAAAGAATTGGCTCAAGCTCAAAAGCTCAAGACTCTTCATTTTATATTAGTGATCCAAGATCACATTGAGTCTATAGGAAAAGCCAATACTATCAAGGAGGGATGAGGTGTTGCTTAATGAGCCTCTTGCTTCATGTGCTTAGTGATATGCTCCAAAACCCTCAACTACTTTCCCACATCCACAAATGACCTAAACCCAAAGCCAAAATCGGTCACACCGATTCTTCCTATCCGGCACCACCGATTCCAAAAGTCATGGCCACTGCCACAAACCCTAAGCAAATCGGTCTTACTGATAGGAATCTCGGTCTCACCGAGATGGGATTGTAATCTCTCTGTTTTCCTTCGTAACGTTTTGGTCTAACCAAAGTGAGCGATCGGTCCCACCGAGATTGCAATGCAAACTCTCTGTTTCCTTTTTGTAACATTTTGGTCTCACCGAAAAGAGCAAATCGGTCCCATCGAGTTTACCTGACCAACTCTCCGGAAAGCTTATTACCAAATCGGTCTCACCGAGTTTGTGTAATCGGTCTTACTGAGATTACGTTATGCCCTAACCCTAACCGAATCGGTCTCACCGACATGCATGTCAGTCCCACCGAAAATCACTAACGGTCACTAGGTTTACTAAATCGGTCCGACCGAGTTTAATGATTCGGTCCCACCGAGTTTGGTAAATTGTGTGTAACGGTTAGATTTTGTGTGGAGGCTATATATACCCCTCCACCTCCTCTTCATTCGTGAAGAGAGCCATCAGAACGAACCTACACTTCCAACTTACCATTTCTAAGAGAGAACCACCTACTCATGTGTTGAGGCCAAGATATTCCATTCCTACCATATGAATCTTGATCTCTAGCCTTCCCCAAGTTGCTTTCCACTCAAATCTTCTTTCCACCAGATCCAAAACCTATGAGAGAGAGTTGAGTGTTGGGGAGACTATCATTTGAAGCACAAGAGCAAGGAGTTCATCATCAATGCACCATTTGTTACTTCTTGGAGAGTGGTGTCTCCTAGATTGGCTAGGTGTCACTTGGGAGCCTCCGACAAGATTGTGGAGTTGAACCAATGAGTTTGTAAGGGCAAGGAGATCGCCTACTTCGTGAAGATCTACCGCTAGTGAGGCAAGTCCTTCGTGGGCGACGGCCATGGTGGGATAGACAAGGTTGCTTCTTCGTGGACCCTTCGTGGGTGGAGCCCTCCGTGGACTCGCGCAGCCGTTACCCTTCGTGGGTTGAAGTCTCCATCAACGTCGATGTACGATAGCACCACCTATCGGAACCACGCCAAAAACATCTGTGTCTCCAATTGCGTTTGAATCCTCCAAACCCTTCTCTTTACATTCTTGCAAGTTGCATGCTTTAATTTCCGCTGCCTATATACTCTTTGCATGCTTGCTTGAATTGTGTGATGATTGCTTGACTTGTCCTAAAAGAGCTAAAATCTGCCAAACTCTAAAATTGGGAAAATGTTAAGTTTTTATTGGTCAAGTAGTCTAATCACCCCCCTCTAGACATACTTCAAGGTCCTACAGCTAACCAGTGTCGTATTCCAGAAGACTTCTCCTTGATCTCTAGGTTGGAATACGAGGCATTCTGGTTTTCTCTAAGCCGGGGTGCCATAGAGCTTGGTATCAGAGCCAGGTTTGGTTGTAGGACGCCCTAGCCCGTGCGAACGTTAGAAAGTGGTAGTATAGACCCCAATTGGTGTTGCATTTGATTGCTGCATTTGTTTGTTGCATAGCATGCATATAGACTCAGTATCTGTTACTAACGGTTAATCTTGTGAGTGTAGGTGGCATTGGTTTCGACCCACTGCCTGCACCCTCCTTCTTAGCATGCCTGATCTTCGATGTTTGGTGTCATCTCTGTCCCAACAGAGTGATGCCCTGGTACCAAGTGTTCCATACACCGTTTGCAGGAGTTATGCTTAGGTATCGCGTCGATATCTTTCCGCCACCCACCCATATTATTTTGGTGATAGACCTGTCTCTATCCCGAATTGTGCCCTCCATCTCGTCCCTTTGGCAACCCTTACTGATCTTTGTTATCAGAAAAGGGAAATGCCCTCGAGCCTTGCTTTTCCTCTGCCATCCTACCCTGTCAGTCCATTATTTGGACGTGTACGGTTCCCTTTCGTACGCTTGATGATGATGTGGTCGTGACCTTTGTGTTCCGCTACTTGATCACCATGTCCGTCCTCGCCTCCGTACCTATCCAGTTTCAACCGGAGTCCAGCCAGCACTTGGTGTAGCCTTGGTTACACCAATTCCTTCCACACATGGATTTCACTTTCGTGCACACCGCCACAACATATTAGATCGTAATCCCGGAGCTTCCGCGAGATTTGTGTGCTGAGGTGTGCATGCATATAATTGTTGTGAATAGCAGTAATATGTGATGTTGCTTGATTATTCATATTATTTTTATGCCTTGTGTGTTGTTGTTTATGTCGTTTCTTTTGTTTCTTTCTTTGGGCCTTCGGTGTTGCCATATTTCCCCCTTATTAAAGTTGCTTGTCAACCAACACCGGAACCAAATTACTAGCCAGGAATGCAAGTATTTGGAAGCTTAGCTAGACAGAATGGAATTATTAGCAGCCTGCAGTGAAATTGGGAATATCTCGTCTGAATGCAAAAGGAATCTTGGATGGACTGTTAGTATCAAGATTGCATTAGCGTGCACTCCTCACAACAATATGGAATTCTCAGCCGACTGCATTGAGACTTGGGGATATCTTATCATGATACGGATAATCAGGTTTGCCTTGGTATATGCCCCCCTCATGGCAGTAATGATCAAATCAGCAAGAAGATCGATTGGGTGCAAGGTCAACAGCATATTATCAGTCAAAGGTATGTTTTAGATGCAAGAGTTGATTCTTCGTTGAGGATGATTTTGAAACATGATATGCCTGGAAGAAAGCAAGGATGTGCCATATACTTAGAAAGGAGGATAGTCCAGCAAAACCCCAGTTGCATAGCATAAATCAACAACAGAAATATTCAGATGATATGTGTATGTGGTAATTGGTCCGTATATCACAATGAGAAGCTTCTGGTGTAAGCAACCCAGTTTTCTCTCGCAAGCTACCAGATAAGCTTCCAAGGCAACATTCCTCAGTATGCTATATGGATGACTTCCTGCGCAAGGTACCCTGTCTTATTAAGTAAGCTACCGCAAAAGCTTCTAGCATAAGGTACCCAGTCATCCCCTAGCAAGTCTTTAAGGGAGGAAGCTTCTGAAGCACGATACCCAGTCTTCCTCAGCAAGATAGTCTGATGGCTTCCAGCATAAGTCATCCAATCTCCCTCAGTACAGCATTGGTACAAGATAGTACACAGTGAATTGGAAGCACATGGCAATGAATCCCAAGAATCAGATCCACAACAGTTTGGTCAGAAGCAAGCATCAGTCAGAATACAAGTCTGTCTCAGGAATCAAATTCTCATATTGTGAAGCATGTTGCCAAGTTCTTGCAAGTCAATGGTACGATGATGAAGTCAAGAAAAACCTCACCAGTTATGCATGAGAAGGAATGCTAGTTGGTGATGCAAGGACTGATAAGATTCGGAGAAATGCAACATGAGACAACGAATTTTGGCAGTACTCAGTCATGCCAGATTCCACATACCCGACAAGGTGATATCAATCGTCACCACCTGGTATGCTTTATAGAAAAAATGAGTTAGATGCAAGCACATGTGGACCCTGTATAGTTCCCACGGTACATGAACAAGGATAAGTTATGACTACCGAAATATTGCACTCGGCAGTACCTAGGGTCACATGAAGAAGCAATGTAACCTAGCTCCTTCAGCCAAGGATCCAGGCAAGAAAACAACAATGAAGGAGCAAGATTGATAATTGTTGCAAGACACACATGGTGCAGATACCCCGGACTGTCTGAGTCAGTGAACCGATCACCACGAATATTCACCTGCGGGGTCTACTCAATTTTGGTAAGGGACCCATATCCAGACAAGTCGCTCAGTTAACAGTATATGCTCAGATTTTTTAGTATCGAATATCTGGGTCTGGCAAGTCCGACCAAAGGTCAATTCAATAGCTTAACCTCAGTGACCATGGTGAAGCATTGCACAACCTACTATCCACATGGATACACCAACAGGATGAGCAATCAGAATGTTGAATGGCAGTCTCAAAGCATGTGCCCTCACTTATGTGAGTCATGGATAGCGTGTCATGGGCATAATTCTTCTGCCAGAACAACCGTCACTCAAGTCCGAGGATATTATCATATAAGGTCATACCCCTTCATGCTGGCCATGACAAGCAAAAGTCAAATTTTTGGTACAGATCTGATACTCCAGATAGTGGGGCCAGTCAGGACGATTCAGAAATTTCTACAATAAGTCAGAATATGTCAGGAAACAGTTATGCCTCAATTCATTGTTTGGAACCCGAAGGACCTACATTTAGTTGAGAAACCCAATGCAAGGAGTCAGAGCTTGGGTGTTCATCAGGAAAATCTGATCACCACTTCATGGAAGGTTGTCAGTACACACACAACCATCGGGAATCACCCTCAGATTTGTGAGACAGACATATATTTCAGTCATGGTAATCTCATATACGTCGACTGATATGAAAAGAAATGGAGCCAGTATAAGCATGTGAGGTAAGATCTGTCAGAATGTTGATACAATGAAGCAACCACCCCAGGGCCAGTCAGGTAAGTCAGATGAAGAATTAAGTGGGAACAATCAATAAAGGAAAAAGGATACCCGAGTTGGAAATGGTTTCCTTAAGGTCAGATATATTCATACTTGTTCCCTGAGCAACCAAATCTCGAGGACAAGATTTCCTTAAGGGGGAAGGTTTGTCACAACCTGATTTTTGGCCCTTTCTTTTTCTTTTGATTTTCTGAGGATTTTGCTTGAGTTTTCTTTCTCTGTGGCTGTGTGGTCTGGAAACTAAAGAAGATGACCTCTTCTTTCTTTCCAGAGTGGCTTGTCATCCTCCTATCCAACCCTAGACCTTACCATTTTCATCCTAGGCCAAATCCCAATATTATTTTCCTTAGGAATATTCCTTTTTCTGTGAAAGGAATAATCTTTTTGCCCTAGGTTGTGAAGCAACCTATATTTTCCCTCACACCTAAAATTCCCAAATAATTCTCATAAATTGTTTGGGTCATATCTTCCTCAAATATGGCAAAATATTTAGTTTGCCATGTTTCTCATTGTCGGTGTCAAAACCGGCAGGTCTCGGTAGGGGGTCCCGAACTGTGCGTCTAAGGCTAATGGTAACAGGAGGCGGGGGACACAATATTTACCCAGGTTCGGGCCCTCTCTATGGAGGTAATACCATACTTCCTGCTTGATTGATCATGATGAATATGAGTATTACAAGAGTTGATCTACCACGAGATCGTAATGGCTAAACCCTAGAAGTCTAGCCTATGAGGTTATGATTGTTGTCCTACGGACTAAACCCACCGGTTTATATAGACACCGGAGGGGGCTAGGGTTACACAAAGTTGGTTACAGAGAAAGGAATCTACATATCCGAATTGCCAAGCTTGCATTCCACGTCCGGACACGGGGAGAAGTCTTCTGTCTTGTATCTTCACGGCCCAACAGTCCGACACATGTACATAGTTGTAACATCCCAAATTTTCAATTTGGAATGTTATACATTAGATCATCATTTCATATCATATTTTATTGCATTTTGGCATGATCCTAGAAATTCTATGCAACTCAAGGACCCACGGAGAGAGTTGGCGATTTCGTTATTTTCATATTTGATTTTTCTCAAATTTTGAAAAGAGGATCATTTGATTTTAATTATTTTCCCTTCGAATATTTCTTTTATGAAAATAAAAGAGAGGGGATAAAATGACTTTCCCAAAATAAAGAAATATTGGAGATTAAATAGTAAGATCAAATAAGAATTTTATTCGGAGTTTTATTGCTATTTTATTTGAATTAGGAAAAATATGCATTTTTAAAAATTGCATTATAGGCCCAAATAAATGTTCGTTTTGTCTGCAATATTTTTAGAGGATGGGGAAAATTTATTTCAGGATTTTAGTCCGTTTAGTATTTCTTTTATTTGTTTTTCTGCATGTGGAATTATTTTTTTTAAAAAAGAACCGACTTAGCCGGGCCGTAGCCGACCCGGACTCCTTCAGCCGTCCCTCTTAAAAAGGCCCGCCCAGGACCCCCTAGCCCAACCGCCGCCCCCGAAACCCTAGCCGCCGCCGCGCCTTGTGCCGCCGCCGCCCCTCTCCTCCACCGACGTCGCCGGCCCACACCGCCGCCGACCCCCACCGCCCCACCGCCGGAGTTGCCACCGCCCCTCGCCGGACCTCGTCGAGGTAGCGGCCGCCGCTGCCGCCGGTTTTCATTAGAAAACCGTTCGGTTTTTTAGAACTCGCGCTTATTTTTTTCTAGATCAGTTTATTTTTTTTCTCGTTTAGTTAATTAGTGAATGCCCATTCGTATGTTCGTTTTAACGAACGGTTTTCACCCATTAGCCGCAGAAAGCGAACGTTTGTTCGTTAGCCTGTTCGTCAGTTTTCTTTTTCCAGGGTTTTTTCGCGATTATTTTTTATCGCGATTTCTGCCCTGATTTTCGTTTTAGTTTATCTTTTCGCTCGTTTATCGGAATCAGGTGATTCAAGCGCCTAGAGTTTCGTCTCGAAGCCCTCTTTCTGTTTAACCAACTTGAACAGGATTTTGCTACTGTAATTTGATTTAAGTCCAGATTAGTAACCGGAGCTTGTTGCTTTCGCAATTTGAGTTTTGTTGCTTCGTTTGATTTGATTCTTTTTGCAAACCGGAGTTCTTAAGTTGAACTTTCTGGTTAGATCTCTTAATTGAGTTTTACCCGTGCTTCTAGTTGAGTGCTTATTGAATGTTTATTTGTTTGCGATAAACTACCCAAAGTGCGAAACGTGCTACTACGAGTCTCTAGGTTTCACGGATCATCAGCAAGGCAAGTAACACCTTGATCATACCTCTTTACTACCCAGTTTTATTGCATTAGATCAATCCTCAAACAATTGCATGGTTAGGATCTGATTAACATGTGGGTTTTGGGAAGTAGATGAGGTAGTACCTATTGTCCTGTTTATTATCAAACCTTGGGAGTTACTTCTACGTTGCTTATATTACTATGCTATGCTCGTAGACGTGGTTTGGATCGAGTGATTCATGACAGATGTGAGTATTGTTAATTAATGGTTGAATTAAGGTGGCTACTTAAATACACATATGGGTGGATTGCTTGATGGCACCCTGGAGTACCCAGTGGTTGTCAGGGCACCTGGAGAATCCAGTGTTGTCCTAGGATATCCCGGAGTACCCGTGTGATCATCCTATGGTCCGCCACCCAGGCTCAAAGGGATCATAAGATTATTCATGCTAGAATCTTCCGTGTGCAGCCGCAAGCCAATATGGGCTCTAGCATAGTTGAGTAAGTTGCGTGAAGCTCTTGAAGAGGTAGACTAGCGGATGTAGTGGGTTGTAGGTGGTACTGTCTATCCAGAGTAGAGAGTTAATGCTTCAGAAAGACTGTGTCTCGAATCTCTGACCATGGATATATTCGAGTCTTGTGGGGAAAAGTGCCAAACCTCTACAGAGTGTACAAACTAATCATGGTTAGCCGTGTCCCCGGTTATGGATGTTTTGAGTATCTAGTTCTTGGATCATCAAGTTGATCTCATCACCCTTAATATAATTTGATTGGGTTTAATGATGACGTTTAATTGGGATTGAGTTGGAGGAACCTTCTCAATGTTTAACCACCACCATGATAGTTAAATAAAATTTATTCCTTTGTTGTAGGGAAAAATTGGCTTTATGCAAAACTGTTAACCATAGAGCTTTCCACCAGCCATATATGCATGTAGTAATAGCATTTATTCTGTTCGTTACTCTCTTGTGTTACATTGCCAGCATATTCCATGTGCTGACCTGTTTTGGGCTGCAACGTTCGTCTTGCAGACTTTTTAGACGATGAGTAAGGTGCCATAGGTCGTTGTCTTTCACTCAGTGATGCCATTGGAGTTGATGGACTCACTTTATCTTCCAAGCCTTCCGCTGTTATCGTTTTAGATGGCCTTAAGCCATATTTATTGTAATAAGTTATCTTTTGAGACATTCGATGTAATAAGTGTGTGATTGCTACTCTATTATAAATCCTCGAGTACTGTGGGTGTCAGCATTACCGATCCAAGGATGACACTGATGCACAGAGATCAGACTGTTTGAGGTCTGGTCACTTCAAGATGGTATCAGAGCACACGCTGAATGCAGGACACGACCACTAAGCTAAAGCCCTAGATCACTACTCTCTTCTCATTTCTGACTACTCTCCCTTTTCTACTCTTTAGGATGGCGGATGCAAGGAACAACTTCATGCAACCGGATGAAGATACACCTTTTGGATGACACTTGAAGGAAGTCACTAGATACCTGAACATCGGAATACCAAGCTTCACCGAAACCTACATCGCCACTTTACCAGAAGAGGAGCGTTGGATGATTCAAGTTCAAGTTACAGGAAGAACTTTCATGCCAGTCACTGAGCCCATAGAGTTTTCCTTTGATACACCAACCTGGAGTCTAGGAAAGAGCATGGAAGCCCACATCACCATGGGACGCATTGGAGAAGTTTACCACAAGGATCTCAAGGATACTATCTACCAGATTTGTGGGCGCCGAGATGAGCAATGGGAGATGATCAACACCCGGAAGGATAGATCTATTGCAGCTTTCATCCAGGAGTTAAACCAGCACATTCGTCGCCAGGAGAACCAGATGTGCGCATGCATGATAGATCTGAAGAAGGCAATGACCAGGATCACGGAGCTGGAGGAAGAACTCAAGTATACACGTGATGGATATGAGGAGGAAATGACAATACTCGTGGAGAAGAATGATGATCTGACAAAGAAGCTAGGAGTTTTCATGGGAGACCCCGCGCCAGGAGGCAAAGATGACGATTCTACCTGTCCGGAGAACTACATCATCATCGACGACACCGACTCAGATCCCGACGATAGCGATGATGACTTTGTTGATGAAGCTGGAGCAGATATCATGGAGTCTTCCACCGATCAGTTTTTCTATTCGACCACCATATCAGTAGTAGTATTCCCCCATGCATATAGTATAGTATGAGCACTTTTGTAATGATAGTTAGACCGATTGTATGCCCTTATTTGAATTGATTGAAGCGATATGTTTGTGTTTGTATCATGTGCATATGGGTAGTGTTTTCCCACTAGACCTCATTCTTTCTATTTTCTCATCTTTTCTAAACCCTCAGATGCCTCCGAGACGCGACAATGGATTTGCTTTCCCACCGGAGCTCACTCAGTTGATCCAGCAACAGAATGCATTGATGTAGATACTAGTCCAGAATCAGAATTAGGGGAACAACAACAACAACAACAAGCCGCCACCACCACCACCCGTTGATCACTTAGCCTGTTTATTAACGCTGAATCCGCCGGTGTTCTCTAGTAACACCGAGCCGATTGTTGCAGATGATTGGCTCCGCAAGATTGGAAGGGAGTTGACCACTGCATGATGCACAGATGCGGAGAGAGTGCATTTTGCCGCACATCAGCTTGATGGACCCGCAACATCATGGTGGGATAATTTCACAGCCACTTACCCCGTCGACACTGTCACATGGGATCAGTTTCAGCAGGCCTTCCGCACTGCCCATGTTTCAGCAGGATCTATGGCCATGAAGAAGCGCGAGTTTCGCAACTTGCGCCAAGGAGGACGCACATTGGGCCAGTATGTGGATGATTTTAGTAAGTTAGCATGTTATGCCCTAGATGACATCGCTACAGATGCAGCTAAGCAGGAGAAGTTTCTGGAAGGTCTGAATGATGAGCTAAGCATGCAGTTGATGGTGGCAACCTTCAACAACTACCAGGAGTTGGTAGATAGAGCTCTCATGATTGAAGGGAAGCAGCAGCAGATTAACAACCGCAAGAGGAAGTATGGACAAGGGAAGTACAATTCTGGAGCTCAGCAGAGACCCTGTTTTACCCCGAACTCGGGAGGACCCCTTCAACATAACCATGGAGGTCACAATCACAATGGAGGAAGTTCGCACAACCATAGTGGCCCCAAGAATGGGAATGGTAATGGAGGAAGTAATGGTCAGAACCGTTCCAACCCAGCAACGCCCACCAAGAAGGATCTAAGTCACATTACTTGTTTCAAGTGCAGGAAGAATGGACATTACACCACGAAGTGTTCTGAAGCAAAGAATGGAAATGGCAATGGAAGCTCTGGGAAGAATCCCAACCCTTTCAACAGGGGACTAGTGAACCACGTTAGCATGGAGGAGGTTGAAGCGCAACCCGATGCAGTAATAGGTAAGTTTTTGGTTAAGTCATTTACTGCAATCATTCTTTTTGATACTGGCGCATCGCATTCATACATATCAAGGGGGTTCGTGGTTAAGTTTAAACTGCCAACCCAAGCCCTTAGGTCACCCATGTTAGTAACCTCGCCAGGAGCAGAGTATATGGCTAGTCTATGGTGTGATCGGTTACCATTAAGGATTGGTAACTACATGTTCCCCGCAGACCCAATAGTATTGGAATCACAAGGACTAGATGTAATATTAGGCATGGATTGGTTATCAAAGTATGGAGGGAACATTGACTGCGCCAGTAAGTGGATTTTGTTTACCACCCCAGAAGGAAGAAGGATTAAGTATGTATCCCGGCATGTGCCGAAGAGGACTCAAGTGAATTCCTTATCAGGAGTTGTACAAGAGGAAGTACCAGTGGTGAAGGATTTCCCTGACATATTTCCAGAGGAGTTGCCAGGCATGCCACCGGATAGAGACATTGAGTTTTTGATTGAGCTTTTGCTAGGCACAGGGCCAATATCTAAGAGACCGTACAGGATGCCCGCAAAGGATTTGGAGGAAATTAAGAAGGAAATTAAGGAGTTACTGGATAAAGGCTATATTCGCCCAAGTTCGTCAAGTTGGGGATCACTAGTGCTTCTAGTGGAGAATAAGGATGGATCGTTGAGGATGGTTGTTGATTATCATGGATTGAATGAAGTGACAATCAAGAACAAGTACCCACTGCCGATGATCAATGATTTGTTTGACCAGTTGCAAGGACCTAAAGTATTTTCCAAGATCGATCTATGATCAGGATACCACCAGCTAAAGATTCGAGAGCAGGATATACCAAAGACAGCTTTTACCACAAGGTACGGGCTATATGAGTATACCGTTATGTCATTTGGTCTGACTAACGCACCTGCCTATTTCATGAACATGATGAACAAGGTGTTTATGGAGTTTTTGGATAAGTTCGTCGTGGTGTTCATTGATGACATATTGGTCTACTCGAAGAATGAAGAGGAGCATAAGGAGCATTTGTGTTTCATACTTGGGAAGCTCAGAGAACATCAGCTATATGCCAAGTTCAGCAAGTGTGAGTTTTGGTTGAAGGAAGTTGGATTCCTCAGACATGTTATATCTAGAGAAGGAATAGCAGTAGACCCTACCAAGGTTGTCACTGTGACAAACTGGGGAGCACCCACGTCAGTTGGAGAGATCTGGAGTTTTCTTGGACTCGCAGGATACTACCGGAGGTTTATTGAGAATTTCTCGAAGATTGCAAAGCCCATGACGGAGTTGTTGAAGAAGGACACCAAGCAAATGGACTGTGGAATGTGAGGCCAGTTTTCAGGAGTTGAAGAGACGCTTGGTTACAGCTCCAGTGTTGATTCTACCAGATCAACTCAAGGATTATCAAGTGTATTGTGACGCTTCTCGTCGAGGACTTGGAGCAGTGCTTATGCAGGAGGGAAGAGTTGCTTAAACCCCATGAGTTGAATTATGCTACCCATGATTTGGAGTTACCAGCCGTAGTGCATGCGTTGAAGACTTGGAGACACTTTCTCATCGGAAACCATTGTGAGGTGTACACGGATCACAAGAGTTTGAAGTATATCTTCACGCAGAAGGATTTGAATCTCAAGAGAAGGAGATGGTTGGAGCTCATTAAGGATTATGATATTAGGTTACATTATCATCCCGGAAAGGCTAACATAGTAGCTGATGCGTTGAGCCGCAAGAGTCATGTCAACACACTCATGACCGGAGAGTTACCCAAGGAGTTAGCAGAGGATCTTTGTGAGCTATGTTTGGAGATAGTTCTGAGAGGCTATGTCGCGGCATTGGAGATTCAGTCTACTTTGATGGATAAGATCAGAGAAGCTCAGAAGACTGACAAGGAGATTGCCGAGATAAAGGAGAGGATGAGCGAAGGAAAGGCTAAAGGATTTCATGAGGATGAACACGATACCTTATGGTTTGAGGATGACCCAGAGATCAGGAAGTTGATTCTGCAAGAGGCCCATGATTCGCCGTATTCGATTCACCCAGGAAATACCAAGATGTATCTGGATTTGAAGGACAGTTTCTGGTGGACCAGAATGAAGAAGGATATTGCGGAGTATGTAGCAGTTTGTGATGCATGTCAGAGAGTGAAGGCGGAGCATCAGAAGCCAGCAGGATTGCTACAGCCATTGCCAATACCCGAATGGAAGTGGGATAAACTAGGCATGGATTTTATCACGGGATTGTCCAGGACTCGTTCTGGCTATGACTCGGTATGGGTTGTAGTCGATCGTTTGACGAAGGTAGCTCATTTGATCCCAGTGAAGACCACTTACACTAGTGCTAAGTTGGCAAAGATATACATGACCAGGATCGTATGTCTACATGGAGTTCCGAGGACCATTGTATCAAATAGAGGAACCCAGTTTACCTCATAGTTCTGGAATTAGTTGCACGAAACTTTGGGTACCAGGCTAGAGTTCAGTACAGCCTTTCATCCACAGACATATGGACAGACCAAGAGAGTCAATCAGATTCTGGAAGACATGTTGAGAGCTTTGCGCTAGATTATGGATCTAGTTGGGACGACAATTTGCCATATGCAGAGTTCTCTTACAACAACAGCTACCAAGCTAGTTTGAAGATGGCCCCTTTCAAAGCTTTGTATGGAAGAAGGTGCAGGACACCATTGTTGTGGGATGAAGTTGGAGACCGTCAGTTGTTTGGACCAGATTTGATTAAGGAGTCTGAAGAGAAAGTTAAGTTGATTCGTGATAGACTCAAGGTAGCCCAGTCCAGGCAGAAGAGCTATGCGGATTCTAAACGCAAGGAGGTAGTTTATGAAGTTGGAGACAGAGTGTATCTTCGTGTGTCCCCACTTCGAGGAGTTAAGCGATTTCGAGTTAAGGTAAAGTTAGCACCACGTTTTGTGGGACCATACAATGTTTTGGAACGTATGGGAGAAGTTGCTTACAAGTTGGAATTGCCCGAAGGACTGTCAGGAGTTCACAATGTGTTCCACATTTCCTAGTTGAAGAAGTGCCACGCAGAGATGGCCGATATCCCTCTGAGAGATACAGTGCGAGTGGAAGCGATTCAGTTGGATAGCGATTTGACCTACGAGGAGAAACCAGTGAAGATTCTCGAGTTTGCCAGCCGAGTCACACGCAGCAAGGTTATCAAATTCTGCAAAGTTCAGTGGAGCCACCATACCAAGGATGAAGCCACCTGGGAACGAGAGGAAGACCTACGGAAGGACCACCCACACCTATTTTCTAGCCAACCCGAATCTCGAGGGCGAGATTCATCTTAAGGGGGTAGGTTTGTAACATCCCAAATTTTCAATTTGGAATGTTATACATTAGATCATCATTTCATATCATATTTTATTGCATTTTGGCTTGATCCTAGAAATTCTACGCAACTCAATGACCCACGGAGAGATTTGGGGATTTCGTTATTTTCATATTTGAGTTTTCTCAAATTTTGAAAAGAGGATCATTTGATTTTAATTATTTTCTCTTCGAATATTTCTTTTATGAAAATAAAAGAGAGGGGATAAAATGACTTTCCCAAAATAAAGAAATATTGGAGATTTAATATTAAGATCAAATAAGAATTTTATTCGGAGTTTTATCGCTATTTTATTTGAATTAGAAAAAATATGCATTTTTCAAAATTGCATTATAGGCCAAAATAAATGTTCATTTTGTCCGTAATATTGTTAGAGGATGGGGAAATTTTATTTCAGGATTTCCGGAGTCCGTTTAGTATTTCTTTTATTTGTTTTTCTGCATGCGGAATTAATTAAAAACAAAGAACCGACTTAGCCGGGCCGTACCCGACCCGGACTCCTTCGGACGGCCCTCTTAAAAAGGCCTGTCCGGGACCCCCCAGCCCAGCCGACGCCCCCGAAACCCTAGCGCCGCCAATCCACGTCGCCGCCGCCGCCCCTCGCCGCCACCGACCGCCGCCGACGCCGCCGACCCCCGCCGCCCGTTGCCGTCACCGACCACCGCCGGAGTTGCCGCCGCTCCTCGTCGGACCTTGTCGAGGTAGCCGCTGCCGCCGGTTTTCATTAGAAAACCGCTCGGTTTTTTTAGAACCCGCGGTTATTTTTTTCTAGATCGGTTTTTTTTTCCGGTTTAGTTAATTAGTGAACGCCCGTTCGTACGTTCGTTTTAACGTACGGTTTTCACCTGTTAGCCTCAGACAGCGAACGTCCGTTCGTCGTTAGTTTTCTTTTTCCACGGTTTTTCCGCAATTATTTTGCATCGAGATTTCTGCCCTGATTTTCGTTTTAGTTTATCTTTTCGCTCGTTTATCAGAATCAGGCAATTCAAGCGCCTAGAGTTTCGTCTCGAAGCCCTATTTCTGTTTAACCGGAGCTTGTTTCTTTCGCAGTTTGAGTTTCGTTGCTTCGTTTGATTTGATTCTTTTTGCAAACCAGAGTTCTTAAGTTGAACTTTCTGGTTAGATCTCTTATTTGAGTTTTACCCGTGCTTCTAGTTGAGTGCTTATTGTATGTTTGTTTGTTTGCGATAGAGTACCCGGAGTGCGAAGCGTGCTACTACGAGTCTCTAGGTTTCACGGATCATCAGCAAGGCAAGTAACACTTTGACCATACCTCTTCACTACCCAGTTTTATTGCATTAGATCAATCCTCAAACAATTGCATGGTTAGGATCTAATTAACATGTGGGTTTGGGGAAGTAGATGAGGTAGTACATATTGTCCTGTTTATTATCAAACCTTGGGAGTTACTTCTACGTTGCTTATATTGCTATGCTATGCTCGTAGACGTGGTTTGGATCGAGTGATTCATGACAGATGTGAGTATTGTTAATTAATGGTTGAATTAAGGTTGCTACTTAAATACACATCTGGGTGGATTGCTTGAAAGCACCCTGGAGTACCCAGTGGTTGTCAGGGCACCTGGAGAATCCAGTGTTGTCCTAGGATATCCCGGAGTACCCGTGTGATCATCCTACGGTCCGCCACCCAGGCTCAAAGGGATCATAAGATTATTCATGCTAGAAACTTCCGTGTGCACCCACAAGCCAATATGGGCTCTGGCATAGTTGAGTAAGTTGCGTGAAGCTCTTGAAGAGGTAGACTAGCAGATGTAGTGGGTTGTAGGTGGTACTGTCAATCCAGAGTAGAGAGTTAATGCTTCAGAAAGACTGTGTCTCGAATCTCCGACCATGGATGTATTCGAGTCTTGTGGGGAAAACTGCGCAAACCTCTGCAGAGTGTACAAACTAATCATGGTTAGCCGTGTCCCCAGTTATGGACGTTTTGAGTATCTAGTTCTTCGATTATCATGTTGATCTCATCACCCTTAATATAATTTGATTGGGTTTAATGATGATGTTTAATTGGGATTGAGTTGGAGGAACCTTCTCAATGTTTAACCACCACCATGATAGTTAAATAAAATTTATTCTTTGTTGTAGGGAAAAATTGGCTTTATGCAAAACTGTTAACCATAGAGCTTTCCACCAGCCATATACGCATGTAGTAATAGCATTTATTCTGTTCATTACTCTCTTGTGTTGCATTGCCAGCATATTCCATGTGCTGACCTATTTCGGGCTGCAACGTTCATGTTGCAGACTTTTTAGACAACGAGTAAGGTGCCATAGGTCGTTATCTTTCACTCAGTGATGTCGTTGGAGTTGATGGACTCACTTTATCTTCCAAGCCTTCCGTTGTTATCGTTTTAGATGGCCTTAAGCCATATTTATTGTAATAAGTTCTCTTCTGAGACATTCCATGTAATAAGTGTGTGATTGCTACTCTGTTATAAATCCTCAAGTATTGTGTGTGTCAGCATTACCGATCCAGGGATGACACTAATGCACAGAGATCAGACTGTTTGAGGTCTGGTCGCTACAATAGTCCAGCTGTCCGAGGACCCCCTAATCCAGGACTCCCTCAGTAGCCCCCGAACCAGGCTTCAATGATGATGAGTCCAGCGCGCAGATTGTCTTCGGCATTGCAAGGCGGGTTCCTTCTCCGAATACTTCAAAGTACCTAACTTAAAGAGCGGTATTCGGCTTTCCATTCAAAGTCGCGCTCCTCGGCTTCTGCACCTTCATGATTTCAGCTTCCACGTGTCGAGCGAATGCGAGAGGTCAGGGCATTTTTGTATTTACCAGCCTGACCCTGTGAGAAAAATGTCTATTTAAGGAGATGGGGATCTTCAGATCTAATCCACACCATCTCCCCCGAACGAGGAATCCTCAAAGCTTGCCCACAGAAACCACCCCAACATGGCTAGCGCTCCCATCTCTTCCTCCCGCTATCACGGCCCCAAACAGGGTGATTGGGAAAAGTGTTCCGTATCCCACGGCCAACTAGTGAAGCTGCAGACCCAGGGATTTCTTCCCCCACAGATCTACTCCCTGTTCGAGCCGGATTGGCTTCCTTCGACGGTGGGGAGCAGGCGGAGAAGTTCCCCAACCCATCCAGGGGGGAACGAGTATGTTTTATTCCCTATTTGTTGAGGCGCGTCGGATTTCCAATCCATCCATTCCTCTGAGGGCTTCTGGAGCACTATGGCCTCCAACTACACAACTTTACACCTGTCTCCATCCTGCATATTGCGGGTTATGTTGCTCTTTGTGAGCTATTTCTGGGTTGCGAGGCCCATTTTGAGTTATGAAAGAAGCTGTTTTGCCTCGTCCCTCATAATCAAGAGGGATCAATATTCCAAGTGGGCGGAACCGAGATATGGCGCATCGCCAGGACCGGATACCTATCTGGTACACCGAAGAAGGCAACCAAAGAATGGCCTTCCGCATGGTTTTATGTTGAGGACATCTCCCTTCCTGACCCAATCCGGAGGGGTCTTCCTGAATTTTCAAGTGCTCCATTGAAAAAGCGCCTCAGCTGGCGCCCTTGGGGCCCCAGGGAGGAAGATAGCATGGAAGTCCACCAACTGATGAGCAAGATATAGACGCTCGCTCAATTCGGATTATCAATAGTCAAGGTTATGGCGATATCCATAATGGGAGAGGTTCAGCCACTCCAATACCAAGGGCACCCTATGTGGCACTTCAATGGAGAAGATGATGCCACCCGCTATGGTCGGAAGGGTTGGGACACTTCCACCGCTTTGGCGAAAATACTGTTCGGATTATACAAAGGGGAGGAGGAGGAGGAGTTCATTCGCATTAAGCCTAGGGATGGATTTTCCATGTACAACCCTCCCAGCCGGGTGAGTTTCCATCCCACTACTCTACTCCATTAACTCCCTGGATCCTTTTTCATAAATATTAATCCGTCCATTTATACAAGAAATGCAGAAAGTCACCAGGGAGATCCACAGCCCCGCACCATAGCCAGAGGACCACAACCGGGCCCTTGATCCCGGATTCGAAGAGGATCCGGATATATTCGTGGAGCTCGAGGAAGGGGTGTTTTACCAGGCGAGCTGTGATGACACCGAAGTGGCCATCATTGCTGACTATCCCAGTCTGCTCCCTGCGTCGTATGTAAGTAATCAGGATATATACTTGTCCTTTGGGATAATTTCCCCTTTCCGCCTTACCCACCGCACTATATTATGCTCTAAAGGGGAGGCGATCGGTGCGCCATGCTGCACCTGAGGCAACGCGCAAGAAGGCGGCGCCTATGAAGGCCTTCGAAGAGGAGGGCAAATAGAGATATGGCTGAGCCTTCATTGAAGAGGTATGGTTTTAAATATGCCCCATGGTCATCATCTTAAAGTATGACACTATCCGTTGTGTCTTGTCAGGCAAAACATTCGTCGGACTATGTCCGGGGATCCTAACGGTCATGCCTCTACTAGCCGGATTCCGGACCCAGTCACGAGGATTGAAGCTAACGCAGAAGTGACACCGGATTGTCCTTCTACGGAGGATTCGGATAAAATATCTGCCACAAACTTTAAAGTAGAAAGCGCCATGCATTGTCGGCGCCGGCGGGCCGCTCTTCGCGACCCTGGTTTTTCAGAAGAGGCTTTCAATGCCTTCAACTCGGGTGATGCATACATCCGAGCTGCTCGAGATGGGCTTTCCAGAGCCACAGATCAGTATTTGAAAGATATGCGGGTAAGTTCATACTTGCACAATTCTAATAATTATATACCAGTAGCCCCCGAGACTTGAAGCAGTTTAAGCAACTGATCTAAGGATCGTTGTATACCCAGGTGCTCAAAGATAAGAATGACCTGTTGTCTCAAGAGCTGGAGAAGTGTCAAGCCCAGCTAACTGCTGCTACCGCCGAACTAGAGAAATCCAAGAAGGCAGCGTCTGGTAATGTTCCCCTCTATCGAGAAAAGATGATCATATACTAGGAGTATTAATACAGGTGCAAATCTTATGACAAAGGCACCGGAGGTCACACAAGCGGGAGGTCCAGGAGCTCAAAGGCAACTGGCCGCGGGCGAACGTATCCTGATACAGGTCAGGGTGAAGAAGAGCAAACTCCAAGATGCCAACACCGAGCTGGGCGTGGAACTAAAAGACGTGCATGCCCAGTTGGCTGACTCCGTGAAGGAGAATAAGAGGCTACGAGGTGGCATATTTAGTATGTGTTCGGATTTACCTTTACATAGTTCGGCAAGGAAAGAAACTGACAATAATTATGTTTGTAGGTATATTGACGGGCCGTCCCGAAGAGGAGGTGTCCGGATCGTCGAGCGATCTTCTACAAGAGCTGTCTCAAATGCACGAGCGAGCTCGGCAGGCGATGCAAAGTATTGCCAAGGCTTTACGGCCATCTGAATCCCCTCCAGGAAGTATGGAGGGGCTTGTACAGCTACTTAAGGGAGCGCGATGGCACTTCCGATTATGGAAGATATCGACTTGCCGGGAAGGTGCGCGAGAGGCCTGGGCAATGGTGAAGACTCGGTTACCAAGCTCGACCCGAATCACATGGCCCGGGTCGGACCTGTAGGGTCAAATGGGGAAGAAATTCCCGTTAGTTTGGTATATGACCAGGTACAAGTAGCCGCCAAGTATTCCCAACGGGATTGTAGGCTAGATAGCCTGTTGGATGGCATAGAGGAAGAAGTGTTTGAGTCTAAGTGACTATGTACTTCATTTGACAAATTGTGTCTCTAGCTGAATTGTAAAACGCTTGTCATGGCAGACCTTTTCGCCTCAACCTATGGACCCGAAGGTGTGGAGTGCTTCCGAATATCCGCGCGGTAATGTAAACCGGGGTATGCATGGAAACCAGGCGTAGGGGTCATAGTTGCTTGAACAGACAAATATCCGGCTAGTTATGCTATATTACATTTTGATCGCAAGAAACATCTTCCGGAGAGAATAGTTCCGTTAAGGGTTCCTTTCCCTGGGTAAGCATGCATTAATGCGCATGCCCGAACTATGTTTGAAAATACCACAGCATACATAACATCTGGGGGTTCATAATGTGACAAGTACTTTAGTCCGCTGACCGAATATTCCCTTAAGAACGCTAGCTTTCGGCTTCACTCAGTCTGAGGTACACATCCGGATGACCCGGCGGTAACAATCGCAGAGGTGCTCCCTTTATGCCTTATCCAAACTAACGGGAACGTAGGGCAGAATCACAGGAGCCAGGCAACCTAGCTTGGCCAGAACTTAAGTCATATCGATGCATATAATGGTGAAGAAAAGGTACATGCGTGCAAAAGACATATATGTGGTGAGCTTGATGCTCGGAAAATAATAATAATAAGCTTTTGTACAAGAAGTCCCCAGGCATAATTGACATACATATTAAGAATTGGATGCGTTGTAGGTGTACGGTTTAGCTGTACAAGAGCTTTACAGCTTTAAAAAAGAAAGGTGAAAAGAGATAAAAATAAAAATGGAAACAAAAAAGGGAAAAAAGGAGACGAACGAAGAGTCCAGCACTAGGCATAGAATCTTCGGAGTCTGGCCGCGTTCCATGGGTTCGGCTCTAGGCGATTGTCTGACGCGTCACATAAGCGGTACGCTCCTCCGGTGAGTACTTCGTCAATGATGAATGGACCCTCCCACTTGGGTTTGAGTTTTTCCTTTTTTTACTCAGGCAAGCGTAGAACGAGTTCGCCAACATTATAAGTCTTGGCCCGTACTTCTCTGCTTTGATATCTGCGGGCCAGTTGTTGATAGAATGCGAAACGGGATTTTGCGACATCGAGCTCCTCCTCCAGGGCATCTAAGCTGTCCTGCCGATCAAGCTCGGCCTCTCTCTCTCTCTTCATACATGCACACTCGAGGTGAGTCATGAATAATGTCGTAGGGCCACACGGCCTCTGCGTCGTACACCATGAAGAAAGGTGTATATCTGGTAGAACGATTGGGCGTGGTCCGCAGCCCCCAGAGTACGGAGTCGAGCTCCTCGACCCAGTGCTTGTCTAATTCTTTCAAAGACCGCACTAACCTGGGTTTAATGCCACTCATAATAAGACCATTGGCGCGTTTGACCTGACCGTTGGTTTTTGGGTGATAGACAGAGGCGTAGTCGAGCTTGATGCCCAGATTGGCACACCAGGCCTTCACCTCATCAGCTGTGAAATTGGAGCCGTTGTCGGTGATGATGTTGTGTGGAACACCATAATGGTGCACAACACTGGATATAAAGTCTATCACTAGCCCGGCTTCGGCCGTTTTAACTGGTTTGGCCTCTATCCACTTAGTGAATTTATCCACCATGACCAACAGATATTTTTTCTTATGGCTTCCTCCTTTAAGGAGTCGGACCATATCAAGCCCCAAGACCGCAAAAGACTAAGTGATGGGGATTGTTTGTAGAGTGGTGGGTGGCATATGGCTTTGGTTGGCGAAAAGCTGGCATCCGATGCAATGTTGGACAAGGTCCTGTGCGTCTGCTTGGGCCATCGGCTAATAGAAACCTGTACGGAAGGCCTTGCTTACAAGGGCCCGAGCCGTGGCGTGGTGACCACCGAGAATGGCGTGAATTTCAGCCAAGAGCTGCCGCCCTTCTTCCTCGGAGATACATCTTTGAAGTACTCGGGTAGTGCTTTTGTTATAGAGTTCTCCCTCATGAACCTTGTAGGCTTTAGAGCACCGCACAATGCAGCATGCCTCATTCTGATCCTCAGGAAGTTCTCACCTATTAAGGTAGGCCAAGAAGGGTTTGGTCCATGGGGCGATGACCACCATGATGAGAAGGGCCGACGGTGTAATTTCGGTCGCTGAGCCCCCGATGATGTCGGTGTGTTCGGAATCTGGGGTTGTATTCGGATCCGAATTGGTATTTCCGCTCTCCCCTTGCTACACCACGAATGGCTTAAAAAGCCTTTCCAAAAAGATGTTAGGTGGGACGGGGTCGCACTTGGCACCAATGCGAGCAAGGACATCTGCCGCTTGATTACTTTCTCGAGCCACATGGTGAAACTCGAGCCCCTCGAAGAGAGCCGACATTTTGAGAACGGCGTTATGGTAAGCCGCCATCTTCGGATCTTTGGCATCGAAATCTTAATTTATTTGAGATATTGCGAGGTTTGAATCCCTGCACACTTCCAGGCGTTGTATGCCCATGGAGATGGCCATCCGAAGACCATGTAATAAGGCTTCGTATTCGGCTGCATTGTTGGAGTCCATGAATAATATTTGTAGGACGTATTGAATAGTATCTCCAGTAGGGGATGTTAGGACAACCCCTGCCCCTAGGCCTGCCAGCATTTTGGAGCCATCGAAGTGCATGATCCAGTTGGAATATGTATCGTACTCTTTAGGGAGTTCGGCCTCTGTCCATTCAGTGACGAAGTCGGCCAGTACTTGAGATTTAATGGCCCGATGCGGTTTGTATGTAATGTCGAATGGGAGGAGCTCAATGGCCCATTTAGCAATCCGGCCCGTGGAGTCGCGGTTATTTAATATGTCATTGAGTGGTACCTCAAAGGCCACCATTATGGAGCATTATTGAAAGTAGCGACGTAGCTTCCGGGATGCCATGAAGACCGCTTATATTTTTTGGTGATGCGGGTACCGAGATTTGCATGGTGTGAGGACAGTGGATACATGGTATACCGGCTTCTGAAGCGGGAATTTGTGTCCGTCCACCTCTCGTTCGACGATGAGCACCACACTCATGACTTGGTGTGTAGCCGATATGTATAATAACATGGGTTCGCCGACATTTGGTGCGGCCAGGATTGGGTTGCTTGCTAGAAGAGCCTTTATTTCTTCCAATTCAGCTGTTGCCGCGTCCGTCCACTTGAAGTGATCGGTGCGTCGGAGAAGGCGATAGAGTGGCAATGCCTTTTCTCCTAGTCTGGAGATAAAGTAGCTTAAAGCTGCCATGCATCCGGATAATTTTTGGGCTTGTTTAAGGTCTGTTGGCATAGCCAACTGTGACAAATCTCGGATTTTAGCTGGATTTGCCTCAATTCCTCTATTGGAAACGATGAAGCCCAGAAGCTTTCCGGCGGGAACGCCGAAAACACACTTTTACGGATTGAGCTTGATGTCATATGTTCGGAGGTTGTCAAATGTGAGACACGGATCATCTATTAAGGACTCGACGTGTCTAGTTTTGATGACTACGTCATCCACGTATGCTTCAACTGTCTTGCCGATTTGTTTCTACATGCATGTTTGAATCATGCGTTGATAGGTGGCACCGGCGTTTTTGAGCCCGAAAGGCATGGTGTTGAAGCAGATAGGCCCGTATGGGGTGATAAATGTCGTTGCAGCCTGATCGGACTCCTTCATCTTGATTTGATGGTATCTGGAGTATGCGTCGAGGAAACACAGTGAGTCGTGTCGTGTGGTAGCATCGATAATCTGATCGATGCGGGGGAGGGGAAAGGGATCCTTAGGGCAAGCCTTGTTAAGGTCTTTGAAATCGATACATAGGCGCCAGGATTTATCCTTCTTTGGTACCATTACCAGATTGCTAGCCAATCCGGGTGTTTTATCTCTCTGATGAATCCGGCCTTGAGTAACTTGGCTAGCTCCTCTCCCATGGCTTGTCGATTAGGTTCGGAGAAGCACCGTAATGTTTGCTTGACCGGCTTATATCACTTCAGTATGTTTAGGCTGTGTTCGGCCAGCCTGCATGGGATCCCTAGCATATCAAAAGGGTGCCAGGCGAATATGTCCCAGTTTTCGCATAGGAACGCCCATAGTGCAGCGTCAACCGCGGGGTCCAGGTGTGCCCTGATGGGTGCTGTCTTCATGGAGTCCGTTGGGTAGACCTGGAATTTGACTATTTCTTCTGCTGGTTTAAAGGAGGTGGGTTTGGATCGCTTATCGAGGATCACGTCGTCCCGATCCACCATGGAGCGCAACGCGGTTAATTGTTTGGCCGCGAGGGCTTCAGACAATGCCTCGAGGGCCAAGGCGGCGGTTTTGTTTTCGGCGCGGAGTGTTATGTCCGGATTACTGGCAAGAGTGATGATTCCATTGGGCTCGGGCATCTTGAGCTTCATGTACCCGTAATGGGGTATAGCTTGGAAGCTTGCAAATGCATCTCGCCCAAAAAGGACGTGATATCCACTGTTAAAAGGGGCCACTTGAATGGTTATCTCTTCAGACCGGTAATTCTCTGACATGCCGAATATCACATCGAGTGTGATTTTTCCCGCACATCGCGCCTCCCGACTGGGAATAATTCCTCGGAAGGTCGTGCTTCTTTGCTCAATGCGGCTCCTGTCTATTTCCATTTTGTTGAGACTTTCCTCGTAAATGAGGTTTAGTCTGCTGCCGTTGACCATGAGCACTTTGGTAAGACAAAAGCCATCCACAATTGGACTGAGGACCAATGCGGATGTGAAAGGATCGAGAAGAGGTGTCTAGAGAGGGGGGAATACACTCTAAGTAAGAAAAGTTGCAGATTTTAATCTCTTTAAGTTGAAGTGGAGTTTGGCACAAGTTTTAGCATTGACAATACATATCAAGCAAGCATAACAAGAGTATATGAGCAGCGGAAAGTAAAGCATGCAAATTGCAAGAATGTAAAGGGATGGGAGTGGAGTGTGCAAACGCAATTTGGAGACACGGAGATTTTTTATCTGTGGTTCTGATAGGTGGTGCTATCGTACATCCACGTTGATGGAGACTTCAAACCAGGAAGGGTAACGGTTGCGCGAGTCCACGGAGGGCTCCAGCCACGAAGGGTCCACGAAGAAGCAACCTTGTCTATCCCACCATGGCCGTCGCCCATGAAGGACTTGCCTCACTCGGGTAGATCTTCACGAAGTAGGCGATCTCCTTGCCCTTACAAACTCCTTGGTTCAACTCCACAATCTTGACGGAGGCTCCCAAGTGACACATAACCAATCTAGGAGACACCACTCTCCAAGAGGTAACAAATGGTGTGTTGATGATGAACTCCTTGCTCTTGTGCTTCAAATGATAGTCTCCCCAACACTCAACTCTCTCTCACAGGATTTGGATTTGGTGGAAAGAAGATTTGAGTGGAAAGCAACTTGGGGAAGGCTAGAGATCAAGATTTATGTGGTAGGAATGGAATATCTTGACCTCAACACAAGTGTAGGTGGTTGTCTCTCAGAAAATGTATGTTGGAAGTGCAGGCATGTTCTGATGGCTCTCTCCATGAATGAGGAGTGGGTGGAAGGGTATATATAGCCTCCACACAAAATCTAACCGTTACACACAATTTACCAAACTCGGTGGGACCGAATCGTGAAACTTGATCAGACCAATTTAGTTCATAATGTGACCGTTAGGCATTTTGGTGGGACCGATATGATCAACTCGGTAGGACCGATGTGCTAGGGTTAGGGCAAAGCCTCACCTCGGTTTGACCGATTACAGAAACTCAGTGGGACCGATTTGGGTAATAAGCGAAACAGATAGTTGGCCATGAAAACTCGGTGGGACCGATTGCATACCTTGGTGGGACCAAAATTATTGCAATAGGCAACACGGAGCTTGCAAGCCCATCTCGGTGAGACCGAGATCCCATCGGTGAGACCGACTTGATTAGGGTTTCTGGCAGTGGCTATGTCGTCTGAACTCGGTGGTGCTGGATAGAAAGATTTGGTAGAGCCGAGTTTGACTTTTGGTTTGGGACATATGTGGATGTGAGAAAGTGGGTGAGGGCTTTGGAGCATATCACTAAGCACTTTGAGCAAGCAAGCCATTAAGCAATGCCTCATCCCCTCTTAATAGTATTGGCTTTCCTATGGACTCAATGTGATCTTGGATCACTAAATGTAAAATGTAGAGTCTTGTGCTTTGAGCTTGAGCCAATCCTTTGTCCTTAGCATCTTGAAGGGGTTCCACATCCTCTAGTCCATGCAACTCCAGTTTTGAACTTATCTGAAACATACTAGGTAAGAGTATTAGTCCAACAAGAGATATGTTGACATTAATTACCAAAATCACCCAGGGAGCACTTGTGCTTTCAATCTCCCCCTTTTTGGTAATTGATAACAACACACATCAAAGATTTAGATAAAGATATAGAGAATAACAAGTAAAGCTTTGGAAAGACATGTAACATGCATAGGCTCCCCCTACATGTATGCAATCATGTAAATATGGAATATGGGAGCATGTCACTGCATAAGCATGACAGAGTAAGCAATGTGTTACATGTATCTTGGCTGTATCATCAGAGCAAATGATGTGAATTATAGGAAATGTACCTTCATGCTCACGAGTCCTTCTTGCAAACAGTATGTACATCAGCAAGAAATCCTCATACACATGACTGTGATGCATATACTTACCTTGTGATCTTGAGTTGGCTTAGGAAGGAATGAACATGCGTAAACAAGGTTAGATAACACACATTCACCTACTAGCCAGAGCAAACAAAAGAAACCACAAGAGTACCAAGACTGGGATGACATGTAGAGAGTGAGTACTGAGTACCCCATTGGATATAGACATGTCCCCAAAGGTAAAGATGTGCAATGAATTCAAGGATTTCCTTCCCTTAGATGTCTTGCTCCCTCTGAATCTAGCATGGGATACTGGGAGAAGATAGGGAATAGAAAATCAGAGCAAAGAAAAGAAATAGAGCTAATGCAAACAATCAAATATGAACATGTCTTTCCCCTCTTAAAGACATGTGACTTCTCTCCTCTTGAACACCAAGCATCTGGGGTCTTTTGAAGTGATACTCCTGTCTGTCGGATATAGGGTTCTGGCAAAACCCTTAAGGTTCGAACTCTGGGGTGTGCACGAAGATCTTCTCCCTACCGATCCACGTCCCAAAACCTCGCCGTGAATCTAAGCTACACGATGAACAACACAAGGGACACAAGGTTTATACTAGTTCGGGCCACCATTGTGGTGTAATACCCTAATCCATTGTGTGGTGTGGTGGATTGCCTCTGGGGCTGATGATGAACAGTATAGAGGAAGAACAGCCTCGCAAGGGGTGTTCTTGAGCTGGTGCAGTGTTCTACTTGGGAAGGATTCGATCAGCTCTGGATGAGATCTCCTCTGGATGAGATCTCCTCTCGATGATCTCCCCTATGGATGAGATCTCCTCTCGATGATCTCCTTCTACGGTGGTGGCTATCTCTATTTATAGGGGCCCTGGTCCTCTTCCCTAATATTGAGCAGGAAGGGATCCAACAACGGCCATTTTGAAGGGGGACAGCTGGTACAAGTTATCATGAATAAAGTTAGTCTTCGACTGCCAAAGGCACTGGCGATGACGCCGTCTTGGGATCCACGGTGACCTCTGTCCTGCCGTCCTACTGGTCTTGGTCTCATTGCACCGATATGGTAACCTTTGCTTGATGCCTCGGTACTCCGCGCCTGCACTTGCTCCCTTTGCACCAAAGAGGAAACGAGGACACTGCACTGGTTGGCGCCCGCCTGGTCTTGTCATGGCTTGCACCACGAGCACCTCGCGAGGTACTCCTTGCCTTGAACTCTCCGCCTCCTCGCGAGCCTGCCTGGTGAGGCTGCCCCTGAGGAAGCCTTGCGTCGTCCGCCCCGCGAGGCTTGGCCCCTCGCGAGGGTCTTGAGATTGGGTTGATGAAGACGGGCCGTATTGGGCCACTGCTTGAGCCACACCGCAGGCCGCAGGCAGGCAAGTCTAGGGACCCCTGTTCCCATAACGCTGACAGTAGCCCCCGGGCCCAAGGCGCGCTCGGACTTGGCTCAGAAGCGAAGCCAAAGGGCAAGTGCGGAGCGCCGCGGGCCCCAACAGCATGCGGCCTTGTTCGCCACGTGGTAGTTGATTGGACGTGGGCATCTCCACTTCCCCATGCTGCCTCAGCAACTGCCTGATTTGATGAGTCCCTGCTGCATGCAAAAAGAGTCATGATTACCTGCGATCGTGGAGGCCGACGGTTGCCCTCCCCTGGACTATAAGTACTGAGAGGCGCGAGCCCCCGTTGTCCATCTCTTCTTGCTCCGCTCGCTTCTTCTTCCTTGCTCCTCCTCCACGTTGCCTCCAATGGCGCCAATCCACCGGTTCTCAGCTGAAGAGAAAGGAAAGGCCCCCGGGAGGGGCCCGACCCGCTACCGCCGAAGAAACAGGCGGTCCCCGGCTGCCGCAATGAGGTTGTGAGGCCAGAGATGTCGAGGCCTTGGTACGAGCGGCCACCTCCTCGGTTTCCGCTACCCCTGTACGCCCGGGCTGAGGGCCCTGGAGAAGGAGATGCCGAGCAACGCTGTCCACGCCATCGGCAACGACGACAAGCCATGGCGGTGCGTGCTGTTGCTCCTGGGGTCCACGCCGCGGACTCCTCTTGCGAGCTCACACTTCACGCCGCGATGCCTTCGGGCACCTGGATCCGCTTTCCTCCCTTCTTCGCCTTCGAGATGCCGCCGAGGGGGACTCTCGAGCTTTGGCTGCAGCACGCCGACTGCGGTACCCCGGCGACCAGAGCGGAGGTCAAAGTCGTCGCTCCGGGCAAGGTCTACATGACCCGGGGCTGGGGCGAGATCGCTCGGGTCTGCTGAACCGGGGGCGCCTTCATGATTCATTTCAAATACGATGGCGCCTCCTTGATGCTCTTCAAGGTCTTTGATGCAAAAGGCCGCCGGCGGGAGAGCTGCCCTAGAGGAGGCAGCCAGGACGTCAATGTGGCAAGGGCTAGGCCTGCCACCCGCTTCCCCAATGGCTCCTCTAGCAGCAGTGGAGATGCTTGGGAGTCCAGCGACTCTCCCGAGCTCCTCGCGACTCCGGAGATGAGCGATGACAGTTATGTGCCCCCGAGCTCGCTTGTGCTCAGAGCACGGCAGCTGCATCAGGCCGTCAGCGCGGCTGATCTGGATGGGGTTGGCACCGGCCTCCCGTGGCCCATTTTTGATGATGGAGTTGGCCATGAGGGTGCGTTTAGTTAGGGATCCTTAGGACTCGCACCTTTTGTTCCCTGCGAGGAATTAAGAAAGTACCCCGTGGGGGCCTGTAAAGTGTCCGCAATGTCTTTTGTTGATATTATCCTGATTATGAAGTGGTGCAAATGCTTGTCCTGTTCCGGCTTGGTTCCCCCTTTCTAACCTCGCAACGACTTGGTGCTCTACGCTGACAGGTCCCGGTCCCCAGGCAGGCTTCAATCATTGCTGGTATGCCAGGTCGCGATGCCATGGTCAAGGCCAGGAGGTGAGCGGCTCGAGGTCTAGTAAGAGCCCCTGAGGCGCGATGCTCAGGAGGTCCCCTTTAGCGCTCAAGCAACCGCCGAAAGGCGAGAAAGGAAGGCAACGTCGCCATCACAGGGCCGCATTAAGTGGGGGTTTCATGTCGCATCAATTAGCTATTCCAGGGGCGAGACTTATCTAGAAAGCAGGGGGTAGATCCTTCGCGAGGCGCCGGACTTGCATGCCTGCAGCTGGGATGTAGCTGGGCTAGGCCTTCGTGAGCTTCCCCTCCCTTCCCCGTACTCTCCTTCGTGCTCTACGTCCTCAGGTCTCGGCCCTCGAGCGAGCTCAGCCGCCGCTGGTATGCCAGGTCGCGATGTTGTGGACAAGGCTAGGGGGTAAGGGCTGGAGAGCCAGTAAGAGCTCCTGAGTCGCGATGCTCAGGCGCCCCCCTTTTAACGTGCAAGTGGATCGCACGAGTAAGAGAAGGAGAGATCTTACGATGCCTCCCATTTTAGGCCTCATGTAGTCCCTGTAAACAAACATGAGAAAAGCAAGGGTTGCCATTACGATTGCCGGCCGGCCATTGGTTGCTCCGAGAGAGTGGTGAGGGCACTGGGGGTTTGGTGTGGTGACACATGCGGGGCTGCCGCGGGCCAGAGTTTGACCACTCAGATTTGTCGGCGTTGCAGGGACGGACCCATGCACAAGCGCCGTGCCAGTGCGAGCGGCTCCAGAGGTAGGTGTCAATTGAGCAGGTGATTATCACAGGCAGGTTAAGCATGGAAGGAAAATTGGCTTAGATAACTGCAGGAAGGATACATGCCACTAGGTCAGGCCCGAGCGGCTTGGGGATGATGCAGCCCGAGGGGCGCCCCCAGCAAGGTAACCTAAAGACTTAAGCAAAAGGGATACATGCCGCAGGAACAGACCCACGCGACCTGGGAATAATGCAGCCCTGAAGGCGCTGCCAGCTGAAATGAACTCAAAAGTGTAGAGCGGGTGTTGAAGTAGCTGACGATGCGCGGTGAAGGGGCTGATCCTCACGAGCCACCGGAGCCCTGAGCCTCGGGAGGCTCTGAGGGTCAGGGCGGCTCCTCGAGGACCATCTCCATATCTGCCAGGACTGCATGGCGTCTGGCCTCCTGAGCTGCCAGAATGCTCCGCAGAAGACGCTGGTGAGCGGCAGCCGCGTTTGGCAGGCCGAAAGGCATGCGAACGTAGCTATGCGGTGGACCCTCGCAGTGTCCCACGCGCGAAGGCCAGAAGCGCTCCTGAGACGCGACTCGGCTGAGCCCTGGGTAGTCGATGCAGGCGCGTAGCCCGCCATCCTCGCCTGGATGGGGAGCTACGCCAGGTAGGCGGCGATCGCCGCGTATGACTCTTGATTCTTTAAGCTCCTGAGTGGCCTTGGTGATGAACTCCTGAGGGTTGGGCCCTCCTTGCCCCATGCCTTCCCGAGGGAAACGTGCCGCAAAGCACGCCTCCAAGTGGTGCCCGAGCGCCTCCCTCGTGATCTTGGCAAAGTCTGAGGCCCTCCAGGAGAGAGCCCCCGAGCCTTGCCCGAGGAGGGCACCGGGCACGCCTTCCCATGCAACGGTGGGAGGCGCCCCTTGCACGGGCGCAGATCCTGAAGTGGCGCCTCTGGAGATGTCAACCTCCTGAGGCCTTGAGATGGGTGATGTCTTCTACTTCTTGGGAACTGCCTCGGGAGGGTTCCCACTCTTGTTGTCTCGGTCCTCGACTGATGCAGCTTGGTAGGCACGCTCGAGAGAGCACACCACATCCTTCTCTTCGCAGGTGACTATGATGATTCCGCCTCTTCCCGGCATCTTGAGGACATTGTAACCATGGTGAGTTACCGCCATGAACTTGGCCAGGGCTGGATACCCGAGGATGGCATTGTATGGCAGGCGAATGTGGGCAACGTCGAAGTCGATGAGCTCGGTACGGTAGTTCTTGCGCTGTCCGAAAGTGACAGGGAGGCGAACCTGCCCTATCAGAGTGGTGGAGCCGTCAGTGACTCCTGAGAAAGGCTTGGTTGGCTGGAGTTGATCATAAGGCACTTGGAGGTTGTTGAACGTCTCGACGGACAGAATGTTGAGCCCTGCACCGCCATCGATGAGGGTCCTGGTAACTTGCACATTGCTGATGACTGGGGAACAAAGCATTGGGAGGACGCCAGCTGTAGCCGCACACTTGAGCTGATCCGCTGAGCTGAACGTGATGGCGCATGTGGACCACCTGAGAGGGCGCGTGGCCTCGAGCTTGGGGAGGACTGCGTTCACCTCACGAGCAAACTGCTTGAAGATGCGCTGAGAGGCTGGGGCCTGGGTGCCGCCCAAGATGCAAGCAATAGCACATGGCTCCTGGAAGCCCCCAGCCCCCTCATCCTGGTGGTGGTCGTCATTCCTTATTGGCGGTGGTGGCAGAGGAGGAAGGCATGCGTTGCCCTGCGGGCGATCCTCGTGAGGTTGATCCCTCCAAGCCCCCTCGCGAGGCTGGTCCTGCTGGCGATCCTCGTGAGGTCGGTCATGCCACTCCTGGCGAGGGCCTCGGTCGTCCCATCGTCCTCCACCTCTTCCTCCTCCTCGGTCGTAGCCCCGGTCATTGCGCTCGGGGCATCGACCAATGCGTCCTTCTCGAACGGCTCTGAGCTCCTGGCATTCGTTGGTGTTGTGGGTGTAGAGGTTGTGGTAGGCGCAAAGTTGGTTGCCCTTGGACGACTCCGGCTGGTCCCTGCCATGCTTCGTGTTTGGTTCTGCTACGAGCACGGCTGCTCCTTTGCGTTTCACATCCTTGGCCTTGGCTTTCTTCTCTTCTGGGTCAGCAGTTGGAAGCTCGAGGAGGGAGAGGCGCCCCTCCTCAGCTCTTGCGCACTTGGTTGCCAGGTTGAACAGCTCCAAGGATGTGCACAGATCCTCGTGGATGGCGAGCTCCTCCTTCATCTTGAAGTCGCGGACGTCGTCAGAGAACAATGAGATGATGGCCTCCTCGGTCACCTTGGGAATCTTGAGGCAAGCGTTGTTGAAGCGCTGGATGTACTTCTGCAAGGTCTCTCTCGGCTGCTGCTTGATGCGGCGCAGGTCACCCACGACTGGAGGACGGTCGCGTGTGCCCTGGAAGTTGGCGATGAAGCGACTGCGCATCTCGTCCCAAGACGAGATCGAGCCGGGAGGCAGGTTCAGGAGCCAGGTGCGGGCACCATCCTTGATCGCCATGGGAAACCAGTTCGCCATGACCTTTTCGTCTCTGTTGGCTGCCTCGATGCCCAACTCGTAGAGCTGCAGGAACTCTGCGGGGTCAGCAGTGCCATCATAGCGAGGAGGCAGATCTAGCTTGAACTTGCCCGGCCAGGCGACACTGCGTAGATCAGTGGTGAAGGCGCGGCAGCCTGCGGTGGCCACCGGAGCCCTTTGCAGACGCGGGGCTTGCTCTTGGAGATTCCCGCGTGCCGCCGCCAGGGGCAGCGCGGGGTCTTGACATGCTGGCGCAGGGATGCGGTCTTGACGTGCTGGAGCAGGGAGCACGCGAGCGCCTTCTTGGGGCCGAGGCATTTCTTGGCAGCTCCTTTCTTGTCGCGCGGGCGCTGGACGCGGTGGGTCTTGTCCAGGAGCCACGCGCCTTGGAGCCAGGGCACCTTCTTGGGGAGGAGGTGGTGGAGGCGCCTCCTGAGCTACATCACCCATGCAGGACGGAGGGCGAGGCAGTGAGAGGGACGACGCAGGAGAGCCCCCTGCGGCATTGATGAGCTCGGTGATGCGAGCGAGCCACTCCTCGTAGAGGTCATCTATGGGGCGGTAGTGCAGGAGCTCACGTGCCAGGAGAAACACGGCCTGCGTGTCCGTCGGAGCGCGACGAGAGTGAGACGACGAACTAGCTGGAGTTAGCGACGGAGTGGCGGTGCGGCCTTCCCCCGCATCGAGGGATGCAGCGATGATGCTTGCTACTTGTTCCCCGCCGGGCCGGTGGCGGCGTTGGCGGCAGGCGACGGAGAATGATGAGGAGGCCCACTGACGGGAGCCATTTGGGCGACGCGGGCAGCGAGAGTAGCCCGACGCTAGGCGCGAGCTCGGCGAGCGTCCGCCATGGATGCGACGAAACGATGGAACGCGGAACCGCGGAAAGAGGATTTTGGCGCACCCCTACCTGGCATGCCAAATGTCGGATATTGGGTTTCGGCAAAACCCTTAAGGTTCGAACTCTGGGGTGCGCACGAACATCTTCTCCCTACCGATCCACGTCCCAAAACCTCGCCGTGAATCTAAGCTACACGATGAACAACACAAGGGACACAAGGTTTATACTGGTTCGGGCCACCGTTGTGGTGTAATACCCCTAATCCAGTGTGTGGTGTGGTGGATTGCCTCTGGGGCTGATGATGAACAATACAGAGGAAGAACAGCCTCGTGAAGGGTGTTCTTGAGCTAGTGCAGTGTTCTACTTGGGAAGGATTCGATCAGCTCTTGATGAGATCTCCTCTGGATGAGATCTCCTCTCGATGATCTCCCCTCTGGATAAGATCTCCTCTCGATGATCTCCTTCTACGGTGGTGGCTATCTCTATTTATAGAGGCCATGGTCCTCTTCCCAAATATTGAGCGGTAAGGGAGCCAACAACGGCCATTTTGAAGGGGGACAGCTGTTACAAGTTATCCTGACTAAAGTTGGTCTTCGACTGCAAAGGCACTGGCGATGACGCCGTCTTGGGCTCCATGGTGACCTCCGTCCTGCCGTCCTGCTGGTCTTGGTCTCGTTGCACCGATATGGTAACCTTTGCTTGATGCCTCGGTACTCCACGCCTGCGCTTGATCCCTTTGCACCAAAGAGGAAACGAGGACACTGCACCGGCTAGCGCATGCTTGGCGCCTGCCTAGCGCCTGCCTGGTCTCGATCGTCATGGCTTGCGTCACGAGCACGTCGCAAGGTACTCCTTGCCTTGATCTCCCCACCTCCTTGGAGCCTGCCTGGTGAGGCCGCCCCTGAGGAAGCCTTGCGTCGTCCGCCCCATGAGGCTTGGCCCCTCACGATGGTCTTGAGCTTGGGTTGATGAAGAAGGGCCGTACTGGGCCACTGCTTGAGCCACGCCGCAGGCCGCAGGCAGGCAAGTCTGGGGACCCCCGTTCCCAGAACGCCGACACTGTCTCCTTGTAGAAGAACTCTCTCCCCTGAGTATTCTCTCCCCCTATAGAAATGATTAAGCTTTGATGTGATCTCTCTCTCCCCCCCTTTGACATCAATTTCCAAGAAGGGTTCTTCTGGATTTTTGTTACAAATGGGTTTGGTCCTTGAGTCACAGAGCAAAACAGCAAGTCGAACGTGATGCTAGTCAAGGACAAGAATCATTGAGTGGAGCTGGATCGAAAAGAATGCAGGAACAAGAGGCAAGCTGTCTTTCCTGCAGTGAAATCGGTGGCACCGAGTTGTGTGCTTCGGTTGCACCGAAAAAAACAGACCGGTGTGACCGAGTTCATCACAGAGAAAACACTTGTCACCTCAGCTCACTAGACAAGTAAAATCTAACAAGGATTTGCAAGGTATTAACTGAAAGATTTGCAAAGAATTGTATGCAGGGAATGCAGAACAAAAAGAAACAGAAAAGAAATCTAGATGAAGTTTTTTTTGAAAGGGGAAACAAATATGCATGAGACAAATGCAAGAGCACAGAAAAGAACACAAGATAACTTCATCTAGAATTGGTCGGCGACAATGTCACCTATGTTAGAGTATATTGACTTAGGAGTCAAGTGAGATCACTTGCTCATAGGTCATACTCATCGTTTGAGCTCAAAATGGGGTTACCATTTTTTGTTTAAGCATTTTGATGTATTCACATCTTGTTGAGTTGCTTTGACTCATGACTTGGAGTAAAGCTTCTCTAAGATGGAATAACATACCTTGGGTGGTGGTGTTGATCGTGATCATGTAGTTGAACTTGTGTGGGTTGCTCAAGGTTGATGTAGCTCATCAAGAGTTGGGAGCTCCACTTGGAATTTGAGCTCATCTACCTACATTGGTTAGTCTTGCAAGGAAGAGCACTTGTGTATCCAAAATGACAATCATGAAACTCAATATAGAATTTGTCAAAGGATATGTTTGAAGGGTTTCGTGCTTCCTTGTCTTCAACCACCATTGTGTAGAGACTTGGTGATGTCGAAATTTGCTCAAGATGTGAGTGGGTTGCAATCTCATAGATTAAGATTCATCCAAGTATCTACAAGGGTTAGATGACATGCAAGGGTGCAAATATATCCAAGACATATGAATAGCAACATGAAAGAAAAATCAAGGATTAGTCAAAGGCTCATGGCTTTCATGTATCCAAAAGGAGTTCCTACTCCAAGTTTGAAGCATCAATGATGTTCAATTCACCTCTCAAACGGCAAAAGACTTTCTCATCAAGCGGTTTGGTGAATATATCCGCTAATTGCTTATCGGTGTGAACATGCTTAAGATTAATGTCCCCTTTGGCAACGTGATCTTGAATGAAATGATGACGAACTTCAATATGCTTAGTTTGAGAGTGTTGCACGGGATTGTGAGCAATCTTGATAGCACTTTCATTGTCACAAAGCAATGGAACATATTTCACATATATCCCATAATCCTTGAGAGTCTGGGTCATCCAAAGTAATTGAGCACAACATGAACCAGCGGCAATGTATTCCGCTTTGGTAGTGGATAAGGATACCGAGTTTTGTTTATTGGAGGACCAAGACACAAGAGATCTACCAAGAAATTGACAAGTACCCGAAGTGGACTTTCTATCAACCTTGTCTCTGGCATAGTCCGAATCGGAGTAACCAACAAGATCGAAAGAAGACCTCTTAGGATACCAAATGCCAAAATTTGGTGTGTGTATTAAGTATCTCGCTATCCTTTTCACATCCTTAAGATGACATTCTTTAGGGTCCACTTGATATCGTGCACACATGCACACACTTAGCATAATATCGAGACGAGAGACACATAGATTTGATCAACCGGTTCACCATCTTTGGTCAAATCAAGATGTCCACTAGTGGGCATGGATGTAGTCACACCTTTGCAGTCTTGCATATTAAACTTCTTGAATAAGTCCTTGGTGTACTTTGTTTGAGAGACAAAGGTACCTTCCTTAGTTTGCTTGATCTGCAAACTGAGAAAGAATTTGAGTTCACTCATCATAGACATCTCCAACTTCTCCGACATTAGCTTTCCAAATTTCTCACTGAAGTGAGGGTTAGTCAAACCAAATATAATATCATCAACATAGATTTGGCACACAAATAGTTCTCCATTAACCCTTTTAGTAAAAAGAGTAGAATCAATTTTTCCAATTTCAAAGCCTTTTTCAATAAGGAACTTGGTCAAACATTTATACCACGCTCTAGGAGCTTGTTTAAGACCATAAAGAGCTTTGTGAAGTTTGTAAACATGATTAGGTTTCTTAGGATTGACAAAGCCGGGAGGTTGCTTAACATAAACTTCATCCTCTATTTCACCATTTAGAAAAGAACTTTTAATGTCCATTTGGTACAAGGTGATATCATGGTGATTAGCATAGGCAAGTAAGATGCGAATGGACTCAAGTCTAGCAACGGGGGCATATGTCTCACCATAGTCCATACCTTTGACTTGAGTGTAGCCTTGGGCGACGAGACGTGCTTTGTTGCAAACTACTTATCCATCTTCATCTTGCTTGTTGTGAAACACCAATTTGGTACCAATGATGTTGTGGTTGTAGTCGGGCTTCTCAACCAATGTTCAAAGTTGATTTCTCTCAAAGTTGTGTAGCTCTTCATGCATGACATTTATCCAACCCGGATCTTCCAATGCTTATTCAACCTTCATAGGTTCAATGCTAGAGATGAATGAATAATGTTCACAAAAGTTAGCCAAACGAATTTTAGAGCGAGTGATTCTCCCGGTTTGGATATCATTGTAGATTTGCTCGACGGGATGGTCTTTGGCGACTCTTGCTCGAACTAGTGGAAGCTTTTGCTTGGATCTGGGTGGAACATCTTCTTCATCTTGTTCTTCTTCTTGGCCTTCTTCATTGTTGATGTTGTCGTTCTCTTGTCATGGTGGAGAAGGAGGTTGTTGATGTTCATCTTGGTGTTCTTCCTCGTTTTCTTTGTCTTGGTGTGTCCCACTTGTGTATGCTTCCGTATCAATTCTTGGTTCACCTTGTCGTGAGGTGGAAGCTTCCACTTGGACGGACGAGGTACTCTCCTTCACCTCCGTTGGACGAATCTTGCCAATAGATAAGTCTTGGATTGCTTCTGAAGGGCTCTACTTGCGAGCCGTTAGATTCATCAAACTTCACATCTACCGTTCTTCAACCTTTCGGGTGAAATTATTGTAGACACGGTAAGTGTGAGAGTTTGAGCCATAACCAAGTAGGAAACCTTCATGAGATTTAGGAGCAAATTTAGAACGATGATGCTTATCAAGAATGTAGCACTTTGAGCCGAATACTTGAAAGTATCCAACTTGGGGTTTGTTACCGGTGAGGAGCTCGTATGCCGTCTTGCCGAGTAGCTTGTGAAGATACAAGCGATTTGTTGCATGACAAGCTGTCTCAACCGCTTCCGCCCAAAAGTGCTTCGGCGTCTTGTACTCATCAAGCATCGTTCTCGCCATTTCGATGAGCGTCCGGTTCTTCTTCTCAACAACTCCATTTTGTTGAGGTGTGTATGTAGCCGAGAACTCATGTGAAATCCCTTCTTCATCAAGAAAGGTGTCCACATTTGCGTTCTTGAACTCCGTTCCGACCTTCTTGATCTTCACTTCAAATTGATTTTGGGCCTTCCTAGCGAAGTTTTTGAAGATCTTTTGGACCTGCTTGACAAACGCTGCAAAGTCTATCCTTATCAAATATGACATCGTTAACGCCGAGGATATGATTACCTTTAATAACCTTGTCAAGGTTTCGCATGCCCACATGACCTAACCGTCTATGCCACAACCAGCCTTTAGAGGATTTAGCAATTAAGCAAGTTCTATGTTGAGCCTTTTTAGTGAAATCAACGATGTAAAGATCACCTCTATGTATACCAGTAAAGACCATTTTATGATTGTCTCTTCGAAACACTTGGCAATCTACTTCAGTAAATAGGACATTGAAACCGAAATCAGCAAGTCTAGATACTGAAAGTAAATTGTACCCAAGAGATTCAACGAGCATGACATTTTGTATGGAGCTATCATGTGAGATGGCCACCTTACCGAGGCCAACCACCTTACCCTTTGACTAATCACCAAAAGTGACATACTTTCGAGGGCCGTCGTGTCCAGCAAGCTCACGAAAGATATCTTTATCTCTGGTCATGTGATCGGTACATCCACTATCAAGAACCCATTCCTTTCCGCCTGCCATGTATCCCCGAAGATTTGCCATAAGACCAAAGTGTCTCATTGCATCATCAAGATCAAAGTCACTATCATCATCTTCATCATAGTATCCATGCTCAACATCGTCATGTGATGGATCAATTACTAGAGAGGGTGATTCATTAGAATAAGTTTGACAATGATCTTCTTTATGAATTCTAATAGCTTCGGAAATAATATTCCTAATCATTCCAACATCTCCTTTCGCACGCATAAGATTTGTAAGCTCAAATAGACAATCACCAAACTTAGGATCATTGGAATTCATCTTAGTCAAGGCAATAGACTTATGGAGAATTTCATCTAGATTTTGCAAGGAATAATTTGGAAAACGTCCCTCAAGAAATTTCCATATGGTGTAGGCACACTTAAGAGTAGTCAAGCAACCTATCAAGTTTCTAGGAAAACCTCTAGTGATAAGATCAACAGTTCTAAGATTGTGAATCATGTCAATTGAATCATCAAGGGTAGGATGCATAGGATCAACATGAGGTGCACAAGGGCTAGTAATGTACTTGTTCAAATGATATTCATTGAAAATCACAAGCATAGGCACTCTCCATTTTTTCACTCATGAAAATACTCTCCATCAAGTATAGGCACTCTATGTCTAAGACTCCCCAAAGTAGACTCATCCATCTTCCTCCAATAGTGTTTAAACCAAAGCAATGGAGACCAAAGCTCTGATACCAATTAAAAGGATCGAGAAGTGGTGTCTAGAGGGGGGTGAATAGACTCTATGTAAGAAAAGTTGCAGATTTGTGGAGTTTGGCACAAGTTTTAACGTTCACAATACATATCAAGCAAGCATGACAAGAGTATATGAGCAGCGGAAAGTAAAGCATGCAAATTGCAAGAATGTAAATGGATGGGATTGGAGTGTGCAAACGCTATTTGGAGACACAGAGATTTTTTATCCGTGGTTCCGATAGGTGGTGCTATCGTACATTCACGTTGATGGCGACTTCAACCCATGAAGGGTAACAGTTGCGCAAGTCCACGGAGGGCTCCACCCACGAAGGGTCCATCAAGAAGCAACCTTGTCTATCCCACCATGTACGTCGCCCACGAAGGACTTGCCTCACTCGGGTAGATATTCACGAAGTAGGTGATCTCCTTGCCCTTACAAACTCCTTGGTTCAACTCCACAATCTTGACGGAGGCTCCCAAGTGACATCTAACCAATCTAGGAGACACCACTCTCCAAGAGGTAACAAATGGTGTGTTGATGATGAACTCCTTGCTCTTGTGCTTCAAATGATAGTCTCCCAACACTCAACTCTCTCTCACAGGATTTGGATTTGGTGGAAAGAAGATTTGAGTGGAAAGCAACTTGGGGAAGGCTAGAGATCAAGATTTATGTGGTAGGAATGGAATATCTTGACCTCAACACAAGTGTAGGTGGTTCTCTATCAGAAAATGTATGTTGGAAGTGTAGGCATGTTCTGATGGCTCTCTCCATGAATGAAGAGTGGGTGGAGGGGTATATATAGCCTCCACACAAAATCTAACCGTTACACACAATTTACCAAACTCGGTGGGACTGAATCGTGAAACTAGGTCAGACCAATTTAGTTCATAATGTGACCGTTAGGCATTTTGGTGGGACCGATATGATCAACCCAGTAGGACCGATGTGCTAGGGTTAGGGTAAAGCCTCAACTTGGTTTGACCGATTACACAAACTCGGTGGGACCGATTTGGGTAATAAGCGAAACAGAGAGTTGGCCAGACAAACTCGATGGGACCGATTGCATACCTCGGTGGGACCAAAATTACTGCAATAGGCAACAGGGAGCTTGCAAGCCCATCTCGGTGAGACCGAGATCCCATCGGTGAGCCAACTTGATTACGGTTTCTGGCAGTGGCTATGTCGTCTGAACTCGATGGTGCCGGATAGAAAGATTCGGTAGGGCCGAGTTTGACTTTTGGTTTGGGACATATGTGGATGTGAGAAAGTGGTTGAGGGCTTTGGAGCATATCAGTAAGCACTTTGAGCAAGCAAGCCAGTAAGCAACACCTCATCCCCTCTTAATAGTATTGGCTTTCCTATGGACTCAATGTGATCTTGGATCACTAAGAGTCTTGTGCTTTGAGCTTGAGACAATCCTTTGTCCTTAGCATCTTGAAGGGGTTCCACATCCTCTAGTCCACACCACTCCATTTTTGAACTTATCTGAAACATACTAGGTAAGAGTATTAGTCCAACAAGAGATATGTTGACATTAATTACCAAAATCACCCAGGGAGCACTTGTGCTTTCAGGCTGGTGCCTGGAGTGTTCTGAATTTTGATTCGTCACTGGCATTGAAAGTTATGGCTGTGTCGTTCCAGGGGTTTATTACTGCAACTTGGCAGACTTCAGCGAGGCCGCGGAGTGCCCTTTTGCGCCTATTGTTTGAGGTGAAAGTCTCGAAGACTGTCAATACCATAGGGTTGTTGTCTTCCGTGGGATGTTGCTCTGTGGTATTTTTGGTGAGGAGATCCTCGCCGCTCTTGGCCACCTGCCGAAGTATCCAACATGCTCGAAGGCTATGGGTTGGTACGGTATCCGGTGTTGTGTGTATTTTGCATGGCCTATCGAGCTATCCCTCCAGAACGGTTCTGCACCCCGTAACGGGCTTTGATTTTTTTTGTTATTGGATTAGGCGACCGATGAGGGTGCATCCTTTTTGTCCGGACGAGGGGTTTAGTGGAAACCGGTGGCTCCCAAGAGGCTGCCTGAATTTTCCAGGCGCTTTCCATTGCGTAGTACTTCTGTACTATTGTTGCCAAGTCAACGAAGTGTGATACGTGACGGCGGTTGATTGCATTGAGGATTCCCTCGTCCGTGCAATTTTTGCAGAATACTGCTTTGATCACGGCACCTATTGTTCAGCCACCTGATTGGAATTTACCCTTTGAAATTGTGTGTGATACTAGTGATTATGTTGTAGGTGCTGTTCTAGGGAAAAGAGTTGATAAGAAATTGAATGTTATCCAGTATGCTAGTAAAACTCTTGATACTGCCCAGAGAAATTATGCTACTACTGAAAAGGAGTTCTTAGCAGTTGTGCTTGCATGTGAAAAGTTCAGACCTTATATTGTTGATTCTAAAGTTACTATTCACACTAATCATGTTGCTATTAAATATCTTATGGAAAAGAAAGATGCTAAGCCTAGACTTATTAGATGGGTTCTCTTGCTTCAAGAATTTGATTTGCATATTGTTGATAGAAAGGGAGCTGAGAACCACGTTGCAGATGATAACCCACAAGTGTAGGGGATCGCAACAGCTTTCGAGGGTAAAGTATTCAACCCAAATTTATTGATTCGACACAAGGGGAGCCAAAGAATATTCTTGAGTATTAGCAGTTGAGTTGTCAATTCAACCACACCTGCATAACTTAATATCTGCAGCAAAGTATTTAGTAGCAAAGTAGTATGATAATAAAGGCAACGGTGGCAAAAGTAAAGATAATAGTTTTTGGGTTTTTGTAGTAGTTGTAACAGTAGCAATGGAAAAGTAAATAAATGGAGAACAATATGTGAAAAGCTCGTAGGCAATGGATCAGTGATGGATAATTATGCTGGATGTGATTCCTCATGTAATAGCTATAACATAGGGTGACACAGAACTAGCTCCAGTTCATCAATGTAATGTAGGCATGTATTCCATAAATAGTCATACGTGCTTATGGAAAGGAACTTGCATGACATCTTTTTTCCTACCCTCCCGTGGCAGCGGGGTCCTAGCGGAAAATATTAAGGCCTCCTTTTAATAGAGAACCGGAACAAAGCATTAGCACATAGTGAATACATGAACTCCTCAAACTATGGTCATCACCGAAAAGTATCCCGAATATTGTCACTTCGGGGTTGTCGGATCATAACACATAATAGGTGACTATAGACTTGCAAGATAGGATCAAGAACACACATATATTCATGAAAACATAATAGGTTCAGATCTGAAATCATCGCACTCGGGCCCTAGTGACAAGCATTAAGCATAGCAAAGTCATAGCAACATCAATCTCAGAGCATAGTGGATACTAGGGATCAAACCCTAACAAAACTAACTTGATTACATGGTAAATCTCATCCAACCCATCACCGTCCAGCAAGCCTACGATGGAATTACTCACACACGGCGGTGAGCATCATGGAATTGGTGATGGAGGATGGTTGACGACGACGACGACGAATCCCCCTCTCCGGAGCCCAGAACGGACTCCAGATCAGCCCTCCCGAGAGAGATTAGGGCTTGGCAGCGGCTCCGTGTCGTAAAACGCGATGAAACTTTCTCTCTGATTTTTTTCTCCCCGAACGTGAATATATGGAGTTGGAGTTGTGGTCGTGGAGGTCCAGGGGAGGGGCGCGCCTAGGGGGAGGGGACGCACCCAGGGGGAGGTGGCGCGCCCCCCTGTCTCGTGGACAGGGTGTGGGCCCCCTGGTCTTGATTCTTTCGCAAATATTTTTTATATTTTCCAAAAAGTCGCTTCGTGGATTTTCAGGACATTCCGAGAACTTTTCTTTTCTACACATAAAACAACATCATGGCAGTTCTGCTGAAAACAGCGTCAGTCCGAGTTAGTTTCATTCAAATCATGCAAGTTAGAGTCCAAAACAAGGGCAAAAGTGTTTGGAAAAGTAGATACGTTGGACACGTATCAACTCCCCCAAGCTTAAACCTTCGCTTGTCCTCAAGCAATTCAGTTGATAAACTGAAAGTGATAAAGAAAAACTTTTACAAACTTTGTTTGCTCTTGTTTTTGTAAACATGAAAAGCCAGCATTCAAGTTTCAGCAAATATTATGAACTAACCGTACTCACAATAACACTTAGGTCTCACAATTACTCATATCAATAGCATAATCAGCTAGCGAGCCATAATAATAAAACTTGGATGACAACACTTTCTCAAAATAATCATAACATGATATAACAAAATGGTATCTCGCTAGCCCTTTCTGAGACCACAAAACATAAACGCAGAGCACCTTTAAAGATCAAGGACTGACTAAACATTGTAATTCATGGTAAAAGAGATCCAGTCAACCCAATATAAACCAATAGTAATGAATGCAAATGACAGTGTGCTCTCTAGCAGGTGCTTTTTAATAAGAAGGGTGGTGATTCAACATAAAAGTAAATAGATAGGCCCTTCGCAGAGGGAAGCGGGGATTTGTAGAGGTGCCAGAGCTCGATTTTAAAATAGAGATTGAATAACATTTTGAGCGGCATACTTTCACCGTCAATGCAACAACTATGAGATGGTTGTATCTTCCATACTACATGCATTATAGGCAGTTCCCAAACAAAATGGTAAAGGTTTATACTCCCCAACCACCAACAATCATCAATCCATGGCTTGCTCGAAACAACGAGTGCCTCCAACTAACAACAGCCCTAGGGGAGTTTTGTTTAATTATTTTGATTTGCTTTGATCTTTTTGGATCATGGGACTGGGCATCCTCGTTACCGCCCTTTCTCGTGAATGAGGAGCAGAGTCCACTCTTCTTGAGAATAACCCACCTAGCATGGAAGATATAGGCAGCCCTAGTTGTAACATGAGCTGCTCGAGCATACAAAACAGAATTTCATTTGAAGGTTTGGAGTTTGGCACATACAAATTTACTTGGAACGGCAGGTAAATACTGCATATAGGAAGGTATAGTAGACTCATATGGAACAACTTTGGGGTTTAAGGAGTTTGGATGCACAAGCAGTATTCCTGCTTAGCACAGGTGAAGGCTAGCAAAAGACTGGGAAGCGACCAACTGAGAGAGCGACAACAGTCATAAACATGCATTAAAATTAATTCACACTGAATACAAGCATGAGTAGGATATAATCCACCATGAACATAAATATCATGAAGGCTATGTTGATTTGATTCAACTACATGCGTGAACATGTGCCAAGTCGAATCACTAAATTCATTCAAAGGAGGATACCATCCCATCATACCACATCATAATCATTCTAATAGCATGTTGGCACGCAAGGTAAACCATTATAACTCATAGCTAATCAAGCATGGCACAAGCAACTATAATCTCTAAATGTCATTGCAAATATGTTTACTTCATAATAAGCTGAATCAGAAACGAAGAACTCATCATATTTACAAAGACAAGAGAGGTCAAGTTCATACCAGCTTTTCTCATCTCAATAAGTCCATCATATATCGTCATTATTGCCTTTCACTCGCACGACCGAACGATGTCTATAATAATAATAGTGCACATGCATTGGACTAAGCTAGAATCTGCAAGCATTCAACTCAAAAGAGAAGACAAGTAATATGGGCTCTAAGTTAAATAAACAATCATGCATATGAGAGCCACTAAGCATTTTCAATATGGTCTACTCGACCCCCAAAGGAAAGAAAAGAAAAGAAAACTATTTACACGGGAAAGCTCCCAACAAGTAAGAAGAAGAACTAGAAATCTTTTTGGGTTTTCATTTTAATTCTACTACAAGCATGGAAACTAAACTAACTAATTTTTTTTGGTTTTTCTTAAGGTTTATCAAACACACAAGAAGAAAACTAGAAAAAGAAATTTAAACTAGCATGGATAATACAATGAAAGAGTATGAGCACCGACGACTAGTGTGTGAACATGAATGTAAAGTCAGTGAGAAATACATACTCCCCCAAGCTTAGGCTTTTGGCCTAAGTTGGTCTAGTACCAAGGACCGCCTCTACTCTCCCCGGTGTACTGGGAGGTGTAATTAGGATACCACTAGCTGGTCATCTCCAAATCCCACTGGACAGATGATGCACGATAAGGGTCCAGTTCAGGTTCCGGCTCAGGTTCAAGTTCTGGAGTAAAAGCTTGGGCGCGGTGATTGTACACCGCTTCCGGCGTGACAAGAAATTTTTTTGCAAGCAAATCAAACAACAGAGGCACAGGCAAAATAATAATCTAAATGTGTTTCTTATTAAATCTAAGTTTATATAAGAGCATCTTCGCTTCGTTGTCAACAATAAACTTGTGTGCTACCATGCTCATGTAATCTAAAATGTGAGGAGGCAATTTTGTCTCCTCTTTCTCATGGTGCCTAATAGGTATTTGAAAATGTCTAGCAAGACGTGAAGCATAGATACCTCCAAATATGGGGCCTTTTGTACGATTCAGGGCTAGCCGTTTAGCAACGACGGCACCCATACTAAAACTATTGTCTCCAAGCAAGGCATGTTGAAGAATGATAATATCAGGAACACTAAAGTTTCCACTATTTCCACGACCAATCAAGCATCTACTAGCAAATATGGCAAAGTAGCATAAAACAGGAAAGTGTGTGCTAGAGATTTTTGCCTCGGAGCCCTTCTTTGGCTCCTCTATAGCGATAATATTAACAAAGCCATCCACATCTTTACGATGGGGTTCCTCTAATTCTCCCTCATAAGGTATCCTACACACCGCGCAAAAATTACGTAAAGACATTTCTCTGAATTCATCATATAAATTAAATGATACTGCAGGCGGTGACTTCTTAGGATAATAATAAAAATTTTGCATGAAAGTATTGGTGAGTAAGAGATACTGATCGATCCGGTCGTTCATGAAATCGGGGAGGCCTGCATTCTCGATCAAAGAATAAAAATCTTCATGAATTCTAGCTTCTTTCAAGAAATCATCACATGGCCATTCACACGACCGTACTTCCGCTAAGCGAGGAAGATTATACTTGGCATTTTCCTTCTCCTTGGCTTGTTTTTCCTGAGAGCCTTGGCTAGAAGAGCCCCTCAAAAATTTCCTTAACATTTTCTGAAATTTTAGTAACTTCAAAATAAAAGTGAATAAAACTGAACAAGATTGCTAGCAACTAATCCTACAAGTGCCTAGAGCCTATATCATGCATTAGAATTGCTTGGGACCTCATAAATTTAACATGCAAGCTCAAGAACATGGTCACCTATGCAGCAAAAATTTGCAATGAATAAAACACTAGAACAAAAACTAATTGGACCAATGGAGGAGTCACATACCAAGCAACAATCTCCCAAAGCAGTTTTGTGAATGGAGCTTTGAGCAAGGAGATCGAAAATCGCAGCAAAATGAGCTAGAACTCGTGCTTGAGCTGGATGGGGATTTTTTTGGGTAGAAGATGAAGTGTGTAGGTGCTGGAATAAGTGAAGGGGGGCCACCAGGGGCCCACGAGACAGGGGGGCGCACCCAGGTGGGGTGGGCGTGCCCTCCACTCCGTGGACTGGTGCTTGCCCCTTCTGCAGTGTTTTTAGTGCCTAAAATCCTCAAATATTCCATAAAAGATCATACTAAATTTGCAGGGCATTTGGAGCACTTTTATTTTCGGGATAATTTTTTAATGCACGGATAATTCAAAAAACAGACAGATAATACTATTTTTGCTTTATTTATTCCAAATAACAAAAAGTAAAAAGTGGGTACAGAAGGTTGTGCCTTCTAGTTTCATCCATCTCGTGATCATCAAAATGAATCCACTAACAAGGTTGATTAAGTCTTGTTAACAAACTCATTTCGAATAACACGGAACCGGAGAAATTTTGAATAACACTAAGTTACCTCAACGGGGATATGAAAATCCCCAACAATAAGAATATCATACTTTTTCTTGACAGTAGGGGGAGGAAATTCAAAACCTCCAATGATGATAGTTGGAACTTTTCCAATAGAATTTATGCTATGGACTTGAGATTGTTTCCTCGGAAAGTGTACCGTATGCTCATTACCATTAACATGAAAAGTGACATTGCCTTTGTTGCAATCAATAACAGCCCCTGCAGTATTCAAAAAAGGTCTACCAAGGATAATCGACATACTATCGTCCTCGGGAATATCAAGAATGACAAAGTCTGTTAAGATAGTGACATTTGCAACCACAACAGGCACATCCTCGCAAATACCGACAGGTATAGCAGTTGATTTATCAGCCATTTTCAAAGATATTTCAGTAGGTGTCAACTTATTCAATTCAAGTCTACGATATAAAGAGAGAGAGGCATAACACTAACACCGGCTCCAAGATCACATAAAGCAGTTCTAACATAATTTCTTCTAATGGAGCATGGTATAGTTGGTACCCCCAGATCTCCAAGTTTCTTTGGCATTCCACCCTTAAAAGTGTAATTAGCAAGCATGGTGGAAATTTCATCTTCCGGTATCTTTCTTTTGTTTGTAATGATATCCTTCATATATTTAGCATAAGGATTTACTTTAAGCATACCAGTTAAGCGCATACGTAAGAAAATAGGTCTAATCATTTCAGCAAAGCGCTCAAAATCCTCATCATCCTTTGTCTTGGATGGCTTAGGAGGAAAGGGCATGGGTTTCTGAACCCATTGTTCTCTTTCTCTACCATGCTTCCTAGCAACAAAATCTCTCTTATCATAACGTTGATTCTTTGATTGTGGTTTATCAAGATCAACAGCAGGTTTTCAATCTCTACATCATTGTTTTTGCTAGGTTGAGCATCAACATGAACATTATCATTAACATTATCACTAGGTTCATGTTCATCACCTGATTGTGTTTTAGCATCAGAAACAGAAATATCATTGGGATTCTCAGGTGTGTCTACAGTAGGTTCACTAGAAGCATGCAAAGTTCTATCGTTTTTCTTTTTCTTCTTTTTAGAAGAACTAGGTGCCTCTAAGGTATTTCTCTGAGAATCCTGCTCGATTCTCTTAGGGTGGCCTTCAGGATACAAAGGTTCCTGAGTCATTCTACCAGTTCTAGTAGCCACTCTAACAACAAAGTCATTTTTATTATTTAATTCATCAAGCAAATCATTTTGAGCTTTAAGTACTTGCTCAGCTTGAGTAGCAACCATAGAAGTATATTTGCTAATGAGTTTGAGTTCACCTTTAACTCTAGACATGTTATCGCTCACGCGTCCTATCTCGAAAGCATTATTCTTTAACTCTCTACCAACATAAGCATTAAAACATTCTTGTCTAGCCATAAAGTCATCAAATTCATCTAAGCATGGGCTATGAAATTTAGTAGAGGGGATTTCAACTTTATCACATCTATAGAGAGAATTTACCTTTACAACCTGTGTCGGGTTATCAAGACAATGTGGTTCTTCAACAGGCGGTATATTAAGACCATGTATTTCTTCAATAGGAGGTAAATTCTTAATATCTTCAGCTTTAATACCTTTTTCTTTCATTGATTTCTTTGCCTCTTGCATATCTTCAGGACTGAGAAATAAAACACCTCTCTTCTTCGGAGTGGGTTTAGGAATAGGCTCAGGAGTTGGCTCAATTGGTTCTGGAATTGCCTCAGGAATTGGCTCAGGAAGAGTCCAGTTATTTTCATTAGTCAACATATTATTCAATAGTAATTCAGCTTCGTCGACTGTTCTTTCCTTGAAAACACAGCCAGCACAACTATCCAAGTAGTCCTTGGAAGCATCGGTTAGTCCATTAAAAAAGATATCGAGTATTTCATTTTTCTTGAGAGGATGATCAAGCAAAGCATTAAGTAACCGGAGAAGCCTCCCCCAAGCTTGTGGGAGACTCTCTTCTTTGATTTGCACAAAATTATATGTTTCCCGTAAGGCGGCTTGTTTCTTATGAGCAGGGAAATATTTAGCAGAGAAGTAATAAATCATATCCTGGGGACTACGCACACAACCAGGAGCAAGAGAATTATACCAAGTCTTAGCATCACCCTTTAATGAGAACGGAAATATCTTAAGGATATAAAAATAGCGAGACTTCTCATCATTAGTAAACAGGGTAGCTATATCATTCAACTTGGTAAGATGTGCCACAACAGTTTCAGATTTAAGGCCATAAAAAGGATCAGATTCAACTAAAGTAATAATCTCAGGATCAACAGAGAATTCATAGTACTTATCAGTAACACGGATAGGTGAAGTAGCAAAAGCAGGGTCAGGTTTCATTCTAGCATTAAGAGACTGCTGCTTCCATTTAGCTAATAATTTCTTAAGATCATATCTATCATTGCAAGCAAAGATAGCTCTAGCAGCTTCTTCATTCATAACATAACCCTCAAGAACAACAGGCAATTCATAATCATTAGGAGAACCTTCATCATCACTATCATCAATAATAGCATCTTCACTAATTTCATTCCCCCTAACTCTAGCAAGTTGTTCATCAAGAAATTCACCTAATGGCAAAGTAGTATCACGCACAGAAGTAGTTTCATCATAAGTGTCATGCAAAGCAAAAGTGGCATCATCAATAACATGCGACATATCAGAGTTCATAGCAGTAGCAGGTTTAGGTGTCGCAAGCTTACTCAAAACAGAAGGAGAATCTAGTGCAGAGCTAGATGGCAGTTCCTTACCTCCCCTCGTAGTTGAGGGAAAAATCATAGTTCTGTCGTCTTTCAAGTTCTTCATAGTGATCAACAGATATAAATCCCAAGTGACTCGGAGAATGGAGCTATGCTCCCCAGCAACGGCGCCAGAAATTAGTCTTGATAACCCACAAGTGTAGGGGATCGCAACAGCTTTCGAGGGTAAAGTATTCAACCCAAATTTATTGATTCGACACAAGGGGAGCCAAAGAATATTCTTGAGTATTAGCAGTTGAGTTGTCAATTCAACCACACCTGGATAATTTAGTATCTGCAGCAAAGTATTTAGTAGCAAAGTAGTATGATAATAAAGGTAACGGTGGCAAAAGTAAAGATAATAGTTTTTGGGTTTTTGTAGTAGTTGTAACAGTAGCAACGGAAAAGTAAATAAACGAAGAACAATATGTGAAAAGCTCGTAGGCAATGGATCAGTGATGGATAATTATGCCAGATGTGATTCCTCGTGTAATAGCTATAACATAGGGTGACACAGAACTAGCTCCAGTTCATCAATGTAATGTAGGCATGTATTCCGTAAATAGTCATACGTGCTTATGGAAAAGAACTTCATGACATCTTTTGTCCTACCCTCCCGTGGCAGTGGGGTCCTAGCGGAATCTAAGGGATATTAAGGCCTCCTTTTAATAGAGAACCGGAACAAAGCATTATCACATAGTGAATACATGAACTCCTCAAACTACGATCATCACCGAGAAGTATCCCGATTATTGTCACTTCGGGGTTGTCGGATCATAACACATAATTGGTGACTATAGACTTGCAAGATAGGATCAAGAACACACATATATTCATGAAAACATAATAGGTTCAGATCTGAAATCATCGCACTCGGGCCCTAGTGACAAGCATTAAGCATAGCAAAGTCATAGCAAACATCAATCTCAGAACATAGTGGATACTAGGGATCAAACCCTAACAAAACTAACTTGATTACATGGTAAATCTCATCCAACCCATCACCATCCAGCAAGCCTACGATGGAATTACTCACGCACGGCGGTGAGCATCATGAAATTGGTGATGGAGGATGGTTGATGATGACAACGGCGACAAATCCCCCTCTCCGGAGACCCGAACGGACTCCCGACCAGCCCTCCCGAGAGAGATTAGGGCTTGGCGGTGGCTCCGTGTCGTAAAACGCGATGGAACTTTCTCTCTGATTCTTTTCTCCCCGAACGTGAATATATGGAGTTGGAGTCGTGGTCGGTGGAGGTCCAGGGGGCTCACAAGATAGGGGGCGCGCCCAGGGGGAGGTGTCGCGCCCCCTGTCTCTTGGACAGGGTGTGGCCCCCCTGGTCTTGATTCTTTCGCCAATATTTTTTATACTTTCCAAAAAGTCGCTTCGTGGATTTTTAGGACATTCTGAGAACTTTTCTTTTCTACACATAAAACAACATCATGGCAGTTCTGCTGAAAACAGCGTCACCGGGTTAGTTTCATTCAAATCATGCAAGTTAGAGTCCAAAGCAAGGGCAAAAGTGTTTGGAAAAGTAGATACGTTGGAGACGTATCAGCAGACAACTTGTCTAGGTTAGAGAATGTTCTTGATGACCCACTACCTATTGATGATAGCTTTCCTGATGAACAATTAGCGGTCGCTAATGCTTCTCGTACTGCTCCTTGGTATGCTGATTATGCTAATTACATTGTTGCTAAATTTATACCTCCTAGTTTCACATACCAGCAAAACAAAAAGTTCTTTTATGATTTAAGACATTACTTCTGGGATGACCCACACCTTTATAAAGAAGGAGTAGATGGTGTTATTAGACGTTGTGTACCTGAGCATGAACAGGAACAGATCCTACGCAAGTGTCACTCTGAATCATATGGAGGACACCACGCTGGAGATAGAACTGCACATAAGGTATTGCAATCAGGTTTTTATTGGCCTACTCTCTTCAAAGATGCTCGTAAGTTTGTCTTGTCTTGTGATGAATGTCAAAGAATTGGTAATATTAGTAGACGTCAAGAAATGCCTATGAATTATTCTCTTGTTATTGAACCATTTGATGTTTGGGGCTTTGATTATATGGGACCTTTTCCTGCCTCTAATGGTTACACACATATTTTAGTTGCTGTTGATTAGTTACTAAGTGGGTAGAGCTATTCCAACTAGTAGTTCTGATCATAACACTTCTATTAAAATGCTTAAAGAAGTTATTTTTCTGAGGTTTGGAGTCTAGATATCTTATGACTGATGGTGGTTCACATTTTATTCATGGTGCTTTCTGTAAGATGCTTGCCAAGTATGATGTTAATCATAGAATCGCATCTCCTTATCACCCGCAGTCTAGTGGTCAAGTAGGGTTGAGAAATAAAGAGCTAAAATTAGTTTTGCAAAAGATTGTCAATAGATCTAGAAAGAACTGGTCCAAAAAACTTGATGATCCATTATGGGCCTATAGAACTGCATATAAAAATCCTATGGGTATGTCTCCGTATAAGATGGTTTATGGAAAAGCATGTCACTTACCTCTTGAACTTGAACATAAAGCATATTGGGCTATTAAAGAGCTCAACTATGACTTCAAACTTGCCGGTGAGAAGAGGTTGTTTGACATTAGCTCACTTGATGAATGGAGAACCCAAGCCTATGAGAATGCCAAGCTGTTCAAAGAAAAAGTCAAACGCTAGCATGACAAAAGGATACAAAAGCGTGAGTTTAACGTAGGTGATTATGTGTTATTATTCAACTCTCATTTAAGATTTTTTGCAGGAAAACTTCTCTCTAAATGGGAAGGTCCTTACATTATCGAGGAGCTCTATCGTTCAAGTGCCATAAAAATCAACAACTTCGAAGGCACAAGTCCGAGGGTGGTGAACGGTCAAAGAATCAAACATTATATCTTAGGTAATCCAATCAATGTTGAAACTAATATTATTGAGACCGTAACCCCGGAGGAATACATAAGGGACACTTTCCAGAACGTTTCAGACTCCGAAAAGGAATAGGTATGTGGTACGGTAAGTAAACCGACTCCAAAACAGTTCTAATGGCAATTTTTCTCCGTTTTCGAATATTTAAGAATTTTTGAAATAAAGAAGTAATCCGGGAAGGACACGAGGCCTCCACGAGGGTGGAGGGCACGCCCACCCTTATTGGGCGCGCCCCCATGTCTCGTGGCCACCTCGTGTGCCTCCCGGACTCCGTTTTCTTGCACGTTACGTATTTTGGTCAGTAAAAATTCATTATATAATCTCCCAAAGGTTTTGACAACCGTATCACGCAAATATCCTCTGATTTCGTTTCGAGTTGTTTTTCTGACAGATCTAGAGCACCATGACGTCTCCAAGCGCTCCCAAGGACATGTTTTTCGAGAGGGTTATCAACCCCTATCTCGCGGAGGTGCTGCAGCACCCTCAAACCATTGAGATGCGTGTGGGGGTGCTGCACATCCGCGATGTGGAGGGACCAAGGCATACCGGAAGTGTGGAGACAAAGCTCGAAGCCATGGAGCAACAAGTTTTCAAGTGCCAAGGGATGGTGGAGTGTGGACTCAACGCCAACCAGATGATGATCACAGATTTCACCAACAACCACAAGCTGGATGCCAAGATCATTGGGGAGACCATCTTTGAGTTTCAAGAGAAAATCGAGCACCTCCAAGCCCAGATCTATGACCTGCAAAACCAAAACTGTGAGTATGAATATAGATTCAAGAGGATGAGTTTGGCTGCAGATTTGAGGATCCTGGAGACTCTATCATCCTTCTATGATGGTGAGCCTATGCCTTGGAAGATGGACAACAAGCCTACATCATCAACAACTCCTACTTCACCACCTCCAAGGACATAATTACATGGGTATGGGTACTCCCCTTGGCAACTGCCAAGCTTGGGGGAGGTGCCCCGGTATCGTATCACCATCACACTCCTATCTTTACCGTTTTATTTAGTTCGATCCTTTTAGTAGTATCTTGTTCTAGTAGATTGAAGTTTTGGTATGAATTAGTTTTGAGTTTTGCTTTGTGATCTCTTTAGGTAATCGAGTCCGTGAGCTATCTATAATAAATATTAGTGTTGAGTCAAGGGCTTTGCTATCTTGCTATGATCTTGAGGAAGTATAAAGAGTAAAAAGAATAAAAGAGTTCATATTGATTTTATGGATAGTAATGACTTCACACATAAAAGTTATGAGGCATAAAAAAGTTGTTGAGAGTTGACAAACATAGTTTTGGTCATTGTTGCAATTAATAGGAAGTAATAAGGAAAGAGAGGTTTTCACATATAAATATACTATCTTGGACATCTTTTATGATTGTGAGCACTCATTAAGTATGACATGCTAAAAGAGTTGATGTTGGACAAGGAAGACAACGTAATGGTTTATGTTTTCTCACATCTCAGTTAAAGTATATTGTCATTGATCTACCCGACATGTTGAGCTTGCCTTTCCCCCTCATGCTAGCCAAAATTCCTTGCACCAAGTAGAGATACTACTTGTGCTTCCAAATATCCTTAAACCCAGTTTTGCCATGAGAGTCCACCATACCTACCTATGGATTGAGTAAGATCCTTCAAGTAAGTTGTCATGTTGCAAGCAATAAAAATTGCTCTCTAAATATGTATGACTTATTAGTGCGGAGAAAATAAGCTTTATACGATCGTGTGATATGGAAGTAATAAAAGCGACGTACTGCATAATAAAGGTTCATATCACAAGTGGCAATATAAAGTGATGTTCTTTTGCATTAAGATTTTGTGCATCCAACCCTAAAAGCGCATGACAACCTTTGCTTCCCTCTGCGAAGGGCCTATCTTTTACTTTATGTTTTTACTTTATGCTTGAGTCAAGGTGATCTTCACCTTTCCCTTTTTCATTTTATCATTTGGCAACCTCCTCGTGTTTGAAAGATCCTGATATATATATCCAATTGGATGTAAGTTAGCATGAATTATTATTGTTAACATCACCCAAAGGTGAATACGTTGGGAGGCAACACAATAAGCCCCTATCTTTCTAAGTGTCCGGTTGAAACTCCATAACCACAAGTATTGCGTGAGTGTTAGCAATTGTAGAAGACTATATGATAGTTGAGTATGTGGACTTGTTGAAAAGCTCTATTTTTGACTCTTTGTGATGTTATGATAAATTGCAATTGCTTCAGTGACTGAGATTATAGTTTGTTAGTTCTCAATGAAGTTTCTGAACCATACTTGACATTGTGAATAGATCGTTACTTGAGCATAGGAAACTGTATGACAAAACCTATATATGTTGCTGTTATAAGAATGATCATGATGCCCTCATGTCCGTATTTTATTTTTATCGACACCTCTATCTCTAAGAATGTGGACATATTTTTCGATTTCGGCTTCCGCTTGAGGACAAGCGAGGTCTAAGCTTGGGGGAGTTGATACATCCATTTTGCATCATGCTTTTATATCAATATTTATTGCATTATGGGTTGTTATTACACATTATGTCTCAATACTTATGGCTGTTCTCTCTTATTTTACAAGGTTTATCATGAAGAGGGGGAATGCCGGCAGCTGGGATTCTGGCTGGAAAAGGAGCAAATATTGGAAACCTATTCTGCACAGCTCCAAAAATCCTAAAACTCCACGGAAGTTATTTTTGGAATTAATTAGAATTATTGAGCGAAGAAAACACCAGAGGGGGCCCACACCCTCGCTAGGAGGGTGGGGGCGCACCCACCCCTACTGGGCGCACCCCCTGTCTACTGGGCCCCTTGGTGGCCCTTCGGTGCCCATCTTCTGCTATATGAAGGCATTTACCCTGGAAAAAATCATAAGCAAGCTTACGGGATGAAACTCCGCCGCCACGAGGCGGAACCTTGGCGGAACCAATCTAGGGCTCCGGCGGAGCTGTTCTGCCGGGGAAACTTCCCTCCGGGAGGGGGAAATCATCACCATCATCATCACCAACAATCCGCTCATCGGGAGGGGGTCAATCTCCATCAACATCTTCACCAGCACCATCTCCTCTCAAAACCCTAGTTCATCTTTTGTATCCAATCTTGTATCAAAACCACAAATTGGTACCTGTGGGTTGCTAGTAGTGTTGATTACTCCTTGTAGTTGATGCTAATTGGTTTACTTGGTGGAAGATCATATGTTCAGATCCTTAATGCATATTAATACTCCTCTGATTATGAACATGAATATTCTTGTGAGTAGTTACGTTTGTTCCTAAGGACATGGGAGAAATCTTGCTATTAGTAGTCATGTGAATTTGGTATTCGTTCGATATTTTGATGAGATGTATGTTGTCTCTCCTCTAGTGGTGTTATGTGAACATTGACTACATGACACTTCACCATTATTTGGGCCTAGAGGAAGGCATTGGGAAGTAATAAGTAGATGATGGGTTGCTAGAGTGACGGAAGCTTAAACCCTAGTTTATGTGTTGCTTCGTAAGGGGCTGATTTGGATCCATATGTCTAATGATGTGCTTAGGTTTACCTTAATACTTCCTTTGTATTTGCGGATGCTTGCAATAGGGGTTAATCACAAGTGGGATGCTTGTCCAAGTAAGGGCAGTACCCAAGCACCGGTCCACCCACATATCAAATTATCAAAGTACCGAACGCGAATCATATAAGCGTGATGAAAACTAGCTTGACGATAATTCCCATGTGACCTAGGGAGCGCTTTTCTCATTATAAGAAATTGTCCAGGCTTGTCCTTTGCTACAAAAAGGACTGGGCCACCTTGCTGCACTTTATTTACTTTCATTGCTTGTTACCCATTACAAATTATCTTATCAGAAAACTATCTGTTACCTACAATTTCAGTGCTTGCAAAGAATACCATACTGAAAACTGCTTGTCATTTCCTTCTACTCCTCATTGGGTTCGACACTCTTACTTATCGAAAGGACTACGATAGATCCCCTATACTTGTGGGTCATCAAATAATAGGGGGTGTGGGTGAGTGGAGGGATGGCCTGACCAACGGTGGGAGTAGTAGGGCGAGGTGAGGCCTCCACGGCAGCACAGCCGGCCACGGGAGGCAGGAGCAGGCGGCACGACCGGCGCTGCTTTGGGCGGCTGGAGCAAAGAAGACCAGAGGTTAAAGAAGCACGACGGTCGTTGGATGGACATCGTACGTTCACTGCAACTAGAATCGTTTATATTGACTAAATTGACAAAGCCCTTGGTACGCGTCAACTTAATAGGCCCACAAGTTAGCTTCCGAAACGGTGCGCCCCAGATGTCAGGGGGAGGAATCATTTTTTGGGCGGGTGAAGCTAGAATATCCGAGATTGAAGAATAAGCACGGCATCCGTTGGATGGACATCCAACGGCCACTGCTGCTAGAACCGTGTGTTGACTATAAGTTGACAAAGCCTTGCATACGCGTCAACTCTCTTTTTTTAGGGGACGCGTCAACTTAGTAAGGCCACAAGTGTGTGGCAGAGACCTTATGCCCATTTGAGATCAGTAAGAATGTGCAGCCCATTTTTGAATTCTAATTGAATTTACTACAACCCATTTACAGTTTGTTAAAAGTACAACCCATTTCAACCAACCGTTCAAAACAGAATTCAATAAAATTTCCCACATTTTGATGGGATCCGAAATATTTTTATCCCAAAATTTCTAGTCAGATTAAAAACAATTTCAATATAAATTTATATTACGTAAAAATCCAACGAAACATTGCGCTCGCAACAATTAATGAAATTAAAATTTTCAATATCCAAAAATAATATTTTATAAAGTAATTACGTGTTTGGTCCATTTTTTATAGTTACTGCCCAGTTTTTATAATTACATCCCATTTATTATTTCTTAAGCTCGTTTTCTTGTTAAGCCTAATGCATCCCTCCTAGGAAAGATTTGCAGCCCAGCGGGGCAGAGAATAACAACTTGACCTTGCCTGGGTATTCCTAAAAAAAGTATAGCTGGGCTAGCCATTTTCAGCTTGAAAAAAATTAATATCTGGGCTGGATATCTGGCCTGGGCTCGACGGGCCACAGCCCGCCCAGTTAATACCTGCAGCGATGTTTTCGTTGTTGTTCAGAGGAGAAAAATTAATATCTGGGCTAAACATCGAAAAACTCTGCAGTGCTCACACCTCAAAAACACAAATACTGCTCGAGCTGCTTGGTCCCAGCTGTCGGCTAGTTCTTGTGCAATTCTCTCGTTTATTGACTATATAGGTTGACAATGGTGTGGGACCGTGATTTCAGAAAACCGGGTGGAAGCAAAAAAATTATAGTTTTATATAATAAGGAGGCACTTGCGTACGTGAGGCTATGGTCCTGGTGGGTCCCCATTGTCATCCTCTCCAAGTAAAGTCATCTCCTCGCCTGCGCGTGCTTTCCGCCCGAAACAGTCAGCGCTGCCCGCCCCGCTTCCCGGTGCAGGCGATTGCTCCACCTTCAAACGACACAAGTGTCGTCCGTCCGTCCATCTGCCGCCCACATTAATGATATGCGGTTGCCGAGGCGGCTACTCCGGCGCCACACGTCCGTCCCTCCGCCGCCCACCATTGCTACATAAACTGCTTCGTCGGTCATAGCCACAGTCATCTGCATCCGTTCCCTTTGTCCTGTCCACACCACTACTGCCCACCATGGCTTCCTCACGCTCCAGCACTCTTCGGGATGGGCGGACGACGGACCACAAGGAGATGGCAGCCATTGTTGCCGACCGGCTGGCCGGTAGGCAGCCGGAGGACGACGACGTCCCAATGAAGAACATTGTAGTCGATGATCCGGCGCCAACCCCCTCCTCCGTGCCATCCTCGCCGATGCATTGCACCATGACCATCAGCGGGGCCCGTGCCCAATATATGGACACGGTGAGGCAGAAGCGTGAGGAGCAGTTCCGGGAGGTGCAAGCCAACGCCGCCTACAACCACCATCTCCTCCAGGAGCACCTGTAGGCGGAGGAGCAGATCGCTGCGGAGCAGGCGGAGCAGGAGGCGCTGCTCGACTCGTACCGCTCCGCCCGCGAGGGCCGCCTCGAGCGCTGGCGGTACCGCATGCGGGTGGCAGAGGTTGCGACCGCCTACAAAGAGGGCGATGAAGCGGGCGAGGCGCTGTTTAGCAAGACCGAGGACGCAGCAGAGGACAATGCCGGCTCCGACGAGTCCCCGCTCCGCTGGCGTCGACGAGGCCCTTCTCCGCCGAGGCCCCGTGGTGCCAACAACGAGGTAGAGGACACCACCGACTCCACCGAGGCCCCGCCCTGCCAACAACGAGGCAGAAGACATCGCCGGCTCAGCCGAGGCCCCACCCTGCCGGCAACGGAGGAGGATTTCCACCGCTCCGCCGAGGCGCCGCCCGCTGGCAACGAGACAGAGGACATCGCCGGCTCCGCCGAGGCCCCGCCCCGCTGCCAACGAGGCCGCGCCACATAGAAAACGAGGAAGAGTATAACATGGTAGGTCGCCGCCACTCGGGTCCAAGTAAGGCCACCGCTGCTACCCTCCGGTTGAAGCCAAGCTAGGCGGGTTGACCATTGACGGCCGGTTAGCTTCTTGGCAGCGACGTGTAGTCAGAGAGCTGTGTTGGAGAAGGACGCTGCTTCTACTTAACTGATGGTGCAGTTGGCTAATTGACACGTGGGCCCAACAGGCCACATGTCAGTTACGCAACTGCACCTGCAGTTAAGTCACTCAAGCTTCTGTTCGGCTCAGCGGGACACAGGTGGGTAGCTTCGGTTAATTAATTATACCTCCAACGCACCCCTTTTTAGTTGAAGAATGTATGAAATGTAATGAAATCCGACATGTTTATATGAAATCCGACCGTGTATGAATGAATTTATTTCGATTAGTTCGAATTCTTGTATCACTGGCATTGGATGAACATGCAAAACAATACGTACTAGCATTATTCCTAGGTGATCACCTCGTTTGCAGAAGTTTCACATGTACTCCCTCCGGTCCTTTCTAGTCCGCATACAAGTTTTGTCTGCAGTCAAAGTATCTCTACTTTGACCAATCTTATAGAAAAAATATGCACTTTCACAATGTGCAAAGTAAAAAAGGAACAGAAGGAGTACAAAGAGTTTGAGCAGCTTTTTAGCGTCTCTATACATTGCAATCAAACACATAGGGCTGGCAATTCATAGAGAACATTCAAAACAATCGATGATTATGCATCTCAGCGACTCACATGTCAGAGGCAATATTTACTTCACAATTAAATAATAAAGAAAAAATTGATCGACGCTGCTGACAGCAAAGGGCATCCCATTTGAAAATATCAAACGCATGTCTTCTTGCTAAAATCAGTGAGCAAGATTTGACAAGGTTGTCCCATTCCAAAATATCAAATGCCTATGATTGCGGAATGGACAGGGTTTGCCATCAGTTCGGACATTGACATGGCACCTCGTGCTAAATAAACAAGCTGTTCTTTTTGTGCAGTTCCACCAAAATCAACCAAATTCGCGCACAGCTTGTATGATTTCGCCCTTATTTGTTGCAACGCCTTGCACTTATCGGCACCTCCTTTCTTGTGGTGGAAATGAATGATTCGATTTATTCATGAACATTTTGTGCAGTTCCCATTGAAATCAAGCTAAGCACCCTTGTTTGCACAAATACAAAAAAAGTGATTAGTATAAAGCAAACTGTACTATGAATTGACAGTTTAAATAGGCACCTACATGGTCCATGTAGAGCACACTTTTAGAAAAATGGAACTCACCAGAAAGAATCCTAGAACAACATTGTACTCACGGATCATAGCAAAAAAATGGAGATTTGTCAGTCCTTCTGAGCTGAAGTTAGTTTAGTCTTGTGGGGAGTAATGTAACCATCCTTCAACTGCTCCTTCTGATGAGAAGATAGACAGGGCTTCTTCATCTTGGCATAATCGGAACTAGTCACTTCACATACTCCATATTCTTCTTCAGAGGAGGAGGATCCTGTTGTGCAAAGACAAGAGGACAACTAAATGCTAGCATCCATGTTTTCTCGAAAAAAAGGAAAGGAAATATTTAAAACAACACAGATGAAGCACTTCTCAAGGACAATACCACTTTTTCATGACAGTATCTAAACAGTAGCACAACACCAATAGAGATGACAAAGCTCCAAAGAATCGGTGCCGCATTCATGCCTGGGCAGAGCAGACGCGTCCTCTCACTGGCGCCTGCGTTGAAGGGAGAAGCAGATTCAAGAGTGATGGTTGCTTCGTCCGTCCATCTTACTGCTGGGTCTATGTGATTTGACGGCTCATTGGTCTTTATTACTGAGGTGGTAGGACTGCTGGATGTCCCACGCTTTCGGCGAAAGGAGGTACTACTAGATTACAATTTTCTCCATTCTTACAGCGAAGGAGTGCAAGAGCAGTGAAAAAACGCAGGCTCAGTGATTACATGGCCCACCTCACACTATCACCATATTTTCTGGACACCATGCGACACCTAACTCTTTACATAGTACTCCCTCTGTTCCTAAATACTAGATGAGTCCACACGCGTTGCCGCGGAACAGCCGTATATCTCTCTGCGAAAATTATCGATTTCATAGAACTAAAAATACTCTATAACTGCATGACAAATGTGGTAGCCAAACTAAAAAAACTCCCATCATCATTTAGATCATCCCACGTAAGGAAAAAAGATCAGCCAACTCCTACTGCATAATGGGATTATATTTTTCTTTTTGACATGTTAATGGGACTTAAAAGCTCACTTACATGCATGCTACCGGTGCACGCTTGCATGCAGACATGTTGATGTGATTTAAAACCCACTCACATGCATGCCACGGTATTTCTGCATGCTTGCATGTGACTTAGTGCGGAGCCTCTCAACGTCTAGACAGACGGCTATTGGACTGATTTAGTTCATCTAACGGCTACATTAATTTTGGTGATGTGGCTCAAGGAGAGGATAGAGAATTCCTAGTAGTGGGGGCTAGCTATTACTTGTATATAAGTCTTTGTAGAGATTCCACTAGGTGAACTACATATGGAACAGAATGAATGAATCAACACTTAAAATGCATCTATATACATCCGCATGTGGTTCATGGTGAAATCTCAACAAAGACTTATATTTAGGAACGGAGGAAGTACTAGTATAGTACGTACTTTAATTTATCAGCGAGATAAATTTGTACAATGCTATGAAGCTTCCAGCTTCTGTTACATGTATCTTGCGTCCAAGGTTGCCCGTTGCAACATTTCATCAAATACAAAGGAGACTAACATGCATGCTATTGCATCTCAATGATTGACAGATCATAGCAAATATGTACTCCCTCCGTTCCAAAATAAGTGTCTCAACTTTATGCAAACTTTAGTACAAAGTTGTACTACTACTAAAGTTGACACTTATTTTGGAACAGAGGAAGCTAAAGAAAAAAATGATCCATGCAGTCCCTAGCCCTTGAACCGTGAACCCTAACCAGGCTTCAATTTGCTGGCAACGTTCGAGCTTCCTAAGAAATGAAGTTTGCAACCTTTTGACCATCGGATCATTTTGTGCAGTTTCACCAAAATCGAGATGAGCATCCCTGTGGCAAAGAAATTGAAGAAGCGTGATTAGAATAAGATTACTGGGACTAGTTGATGAGACATAAACTCATCACAAATACAGTACGTAGAAGCCAGTAGAGGTATGTGCGGGGCAAAGAAGTAGAGAAATATCCACATGGAGTGATGTGGGCAGCTGGAGCAGTGGTGCAAGCCGGCTGTAAAGGGAGTTGCACCTGAGGGATGTCGGGACGTAGCTCAACCTTGAGGAGGGCGGTGGGAGGCGGCAACTGCCCACGTCGCGGCAGTGAGCAAGGGACGAAGGCAACCTCACCGGCTTTGTGACAGAGAACGGAGAGGACCCTGATCGGGACGTGCAGACAGTGGGTTTTCGCTGTCGGCGACGGCGACCACATCTACACTAAGCATCCACCCCTTCCTCCGGCGGACGTGATCCGCCGGGATGTTAGAGATGTGGCCACAGTCGTTTTGTGCGAGAGAGTGTGAAGAGAGCAATGCCAGCAAGCAACTGTGTAGGCTGGCCCGTCCTGACTATGTATATAGTGGAGCGGTTTCCTTTTCTCTCCATATGAACCTATCATATTGTGTACGTGCCACTGAAGAACAAAAAACTTTATTTATAAATGATGCAGCACCTACTACTCGTTCTCCTATAACCTTGCGCTTGGCATTTCCAAAATATTAACCTTGCGATTCGCTCTTCGCCTCTTCGGAAGTCGAGCAATAATGGTAGTGCAGTATATATTGTTCTGGCTATATGAGACCGAATGAATTGCTGCACGTCCACCACGTGGGCGAGGGTCGAGGGGCGAGGGAGAGTGCTACATACGGAGCAAAATGAGTGAATCTACACTCTAAAATACATCTATATACATCAGTGTTTGTAGTATGTACTACTAGTTCATATTGAAATCTACTAAAGAACATATATATTCCAAACAATATGATAATCTCTATAACCAAGGTAGTAGGACGAGGAGTAAACGGAGGGAGTAGTAAATTTTTCTCCTCGTCCTGCGAGCCACCGCGCACGTGGGCGAGGGAGCAGGCGTAAGGCGTACAGTACTAAGCAAGCTTCACCTCATCCTGCGAGCCACCGCGCCTGTGGGCAGGGAAGATGGTGTACTAAGCAAGCTTCTCCTCATTCTATGAGTTGACGGGACACATCAAAAGTACTCCAGTGTATAGAGCCTTGCCTCTAAGGTAGGCCCCACATGGTATGCCTCTTTTTTTAACATAACGCGTCAAGTCGCAATTTGTTTGTTCACCCGTGGTAGACGATCCTCCCTCCACCAAGTGGACAACCAGTACACGTGCCAAATTACCACGTGGGCTGCCTTTTAATACAGAAATGAGCTCCACCGTGTACCGGCGCGGGTGTGGTTGGGAAAGAGACGGGAGTATGTGCGCCGTGCATGCACCTCTTCTCTTCGTGCACGTCCCCCACCTACGTGGGTGTGTGTGAGAGATACAAACCGCATTCGTGAGTGTTTTTTGTTTGGGGGGGTGATTTCATGAATGTATTTGTGGGAATATGTGTCGATGACATCTCTAACAAAACTTTGCATGCAGTCTGTGTGAAATGGAGGCCTATCCATATCATATATAGAGGGTCGGGCGATCCGCGAGAAGAGAGGGAGGGGTCATAGATATTGATAGAGTCGAAGAGAGGATCAAGTGGGTGGGTGCGAGATCGATGAAGAGAGCCATCGAATTTGTGTGTGTGTGCAAGTCAAAGATATAGGGCGACTGACCTACCGGAACGTCAGAGGGCATAGGTGTAACGCCCCGGATTCGATGCGCCAGGTTTCTTCCAGTTATTCATCGTTGTTGCCATGCCATTTGCTTGCGTGTTGCATTTTGCCATGTCATCATCTGCATTTCATCTGCATGTTTTTCAAAACTTGCATCCGTTCGGGTTTCCCCGGTTCTCTCCGTTGTCCGTTCTGAGCCCAACCACACTCACACGCGCCTGTCGTCCCTCTAAGACCTCGTTTCGTGAGCGGGAGAAAAACGTTCTCGGAATGCGCCGAGATTTGCCAAGTGGCCTTGGTATATCACCGGTAGACCGCCCGTCAAATTTCGTTCCATTTGGAGGTCGTTTGATGCCCCAACGGTTAACCGCGCAGCCCGAAACCCCCTTTTCTCTTGCAGCCCAGAAACCCTCCAAATCAGCCCACTAACCCAGCAAACTCCCCTCCATGCTCTCGTTCGTTCGATCACGATCGTGTGGGCGAAAGCCGCACTCCATTTGGAGTGTCCTAGCTCCCTCTACCTATAAATATGTGCCCCTCCCCGAATTTTCGTGCAGATCAAACCCTAACCTAGTCCCTCTCAAACAAAACTTTGCATGCAATGTGTGTGAAATGGAGGCCTATCCATATCATATATAGAGGGTCGGGCGATCCGCGAGAAGAGAGGGAGGGGTCATAGATATTGATAGAGTCGAAGAGACGATCAAGTGGGTGGGTGCGAGATCGATGAAGAGAGCCATCGAATTTGTGTGTGTGTGCAAGTCAAATATATAGGGCGACTGACCTACCGGAACGTCAGAGGGCACAGGTGTAACGCCCCGGATTCGATGTGCCAGGTTTCTTCCAGTTATTCGTCGTTGTTGCCATGCCATTTGCTTGCGTGTTGCATTTTGCCATGTCATCATCTACATTTCATCTGCATGTTTTCCAAAACTTGCATCCGTTCGGGTTTCCCCGGTTCTCTCCGTTGTCCGTTCTGAGCCCAACCACACTCGCATGCGCCTGTCGCCCCTCTCAGACCTTGTTTCGTGAGCGGAAGAAAAACATTCTTGGAATGGGCCGAGATTTGCCAAGTGGCCTTGGTATATCACCGGTAGACCGCCCGTCAAATTTCGTTCCATTTGGAGGCCGTTTGATGCCCCAACGGTTAACCGCGCAGCCCGAAACACCCTTTTCTCTTGCAGCCCAGCAACCTTCCAAATCAGCCCACTAACCCAGCAAACTGCCCTCCATGCTCTCGGTCGTTCGATCACGATCATGTGGGCAAAAGCCGCACTCCATTTGGAGTGTCCTAGCTCCCTCTACCTATAAATATGTGCCCCTCCCTGAATTTTCGTGCAGATCAAACCCTAACCTAGTCCCACTCTGCCGCCGGACGTGTCCGCCGGCGCCGGACACGTCCACCGCCACCGCCCGACGAATCCTCGTGCGCCACGTGGCACCGCAGCGCCGTCCACCGCCGCCGGCCCGCTCAGCCCATGCGGGGCCCCCGCGGCCCGCACCGCGCCCGCCGCTGCCCGCTCCCGCAGATGGCCGCGCCCGTCGCCCGCCTGCACCGTGTGCGCCGCCGCCTCCCTCCACGGCTCCTCCGCGCCGCCGCCGCCCGGTCTTCGCCGGCCCGCGTCGTCGCCGGTCTCCACCGCGCCCGCGCGTGCCTCCCCGCCGCCCATCGCCGCCCCGGCGAGCTCTCCTCCGATGCCGGCGAGCTCCCTGGCCGGATCCCGCCTCTCCGGCGACCCCCAAGCCACGTCCAAGAACTCCGGCGAGATCCAGGCGAACCTCGGTTCGCGTGCAACCCTAGATCTGGAGGTTGAAATTCGTAAGTCTTCTTCTGCAGTATTTTTATGCCATGTTCATCGCATCATAACACCATGTATACAGCTCCGATTCATGCATATGATATATCAAATTCATCAGGAGATTCTCATCATTTTGTTCCATTGTGCCATGCTTGTTTGAGTCCATCTTGATGCCATTATCATCGTTGCAAGAGTGCTATATGATGTTAACTGTTGTCTGTTAACAGAACTTGGTGTTTTGTCATTTTCATTGCATTTTGTGTGTGCATCTTATGAGCTTGATGTCTACATGAGTTTTGAGCTAAATCAGGCCATCCTTACAGTGGTGCAACCCATGTATTTTTGTGTGTGTTGTAGTGAGTGCATCGAGCTTGTGAAGTAGGGTACTTACTGTTACTGTTTTGCTAGTCTGAATCTGCTATATCATGATGCTATGTAAACCTGCTGCTACAAGTCATTCTATGCATAATCTGGAGATGTTCACTAAGGATGTTTTGTTATACATGTCATGATCTATCCATAAATGCCCCTGGTTGCATTTATAGAAGGCTGTAGCTTGTTGTAATCTTGCTCCAAACTTGCTAAATAATGTTGTTGTCAGCCTGTGAACATTAAGTTCCGTTTTGCCATGAGCTTTGCTAGTGATCCATGTACCCTATGACTCTCCATAAATGTGTCTTATTACTATTTATTACCTTGTCATGCCATGTATTGCTCTGTGGTGAGTGGTACAAGCTCACCAACATGCCTACTTATTGTTGTTCCTGCCATGTCTGAATCTGTCATATCACTTGCCATGTTTGCATGGATGCTACCATGTTATCTGTTGATCGTTGGAAGTTCAGTAAGGGAGTTTTATTCTTTGTCTTTAGTATTATCATGCCATGCCTTTGTTTGCCATGAAAATTTCCTGTAGCATGTTGTTTGATAGCTCTAAACATTGCAACCTGATGTTATTTCTGCTAAGTCTGAAACTGTCATTATTTGCAATCTTGCCATGTCCTTTTGAGCATGTTCTAGTGATTTCTCGAGATAGCTAAGTGTTCATGTTTTGCCATGCTTTACCTGTACTTCATGCCCATGCCTTTTTTTCTTATGTTGACGTGTTGTAGCATATTGTTTTGATGCTTGCTAGATGCCAATTGCTGTTTTGGACAGCTTGTCCTTTAAACTTGTATAGAGTGTATGTGTTGAATCGTTGCTCCGTTTTGAGTGTGCTCTATATGAAACTTGCTTGATTTTGCATGTAGTTTAATATTACCTTGTTGCATCCATGTTTTGAGTGTGTTTGCTTGATGTTTGAATGCATTTAGCATCAATGTCATGTTTAACTTGTTTTGCTCATATCTTCTAGGCCGTAGCTCCGAATTAAATGAACTTTATATGTAACTTGACTAGAATCTCGTGTAGATTATCTTGGTGCATCTTAACTTGCTGTTTAACAACTTGAACATAAGGTTTATTCAGTTCTGGACCAATTTCTAAATTTGTATATGAGGACTTACCAGAATTGTGATATGTTGTTCCCGGCCTCATTTAACCTTGCTTTGATGTGTTGTTCTTGTATGCATCATCTCTTGCCATGAGTAGCTTCATGTAGTCTTGTCTTGCATCATACTTGGTTGAGCATCATGTCATGTATATGTGTGGTGTGTTTACCATGTTGTGTGCTTCTTCTCGATAGTTCCTGTTTCGTTGCGATCGTGAGGATTCGTTCGTCCACGCTTGGTTTGGCTTCATCCGTTCGTCTTCTTCATGGACTCGTTCTTCTTCCTTGTGGGATTTCAGGCAAGATGACCGTCACCTTGGATCTCATTACTATCATTGCTATGCTAGTTGCTTCGTTCTATCGCTATGCTGCGCTTCCTATCACTTGTTCTTCGAGCCTCCCAAATTGCCATGTCAGCCTCTAACCTTTTCACCCTTCCTAGCAAACCGTTGCTTGGCTATGTTACCGCTTTTGCTCAGCCCCTCTTATAGCGTTGTTAGTTGCAGGTGAAGTTGAAGATTGCTCCATGATGCACAGGATTATGTTGGGATATCACAATATCTCTTATTTAATTAATGCATCTATATACTTGGTAAAGGGTGGAAGGCTCGGTCTTATGCCTGGTGTTTTGTTCCACTCTTGCCGCCCTAGTTTCCGTCATACCAGTGTTATGTTCCTTGATTTTGCGTTCCTTACGCGGTTGGTGATTTATGGGACCCCCTTGTCAGTTCGCTTTGAATAAAACTCCTCCAGCAAGGCCCAACCTTGGTTTTACCATTTGGCTCACCACCACCTATACTTTTCCCTTAGGAATCGCTCTCCCGAGGGTCATCTTTATTTTATCCCCCCCCCCCGGGCCAGTGCTTCTCTAAGTGCTGGTCCGAACCGAGCAGCCTGCAGGGCCACCTTGGGGAAACTTGAGGGATGGTTTTACTCGTAGCTTGACTTATCCGGTGTTGCCCTGCGAACGAGGTATGTGCAGCTCCTATCGGGATTGTCGGCACATCGGGCGGCTTTGCTGGTCTTGTTTTACCATTGTCGAAATGTCTTGTAAACCGGGATTCCGAGACTGATCGGGTCTTCCTGGGAGAAGGAATATCCTTTGTTGACCGTGAGAGCTTGTGATGGGCTAAGTTGGGACACCCCTGCAGGGTATTATCTTTAGAAAGCCGTGCCCGCGGTTATGTGGCAGATGGGAATTTGTTAATGTTCGGTTGTAGAGAACTTGACACCAGATCCAAATTAAAACACATCAACCACGTGTGTAGCCGTGATGGTCTCTTTTCGGCGGAGTCCGGGAAGTGAACACGGTTTTGGGTTATGTTTGACGTAAGTAGGAATTCAGGATCACCTCTTGATCATTGCTAGCTTCACAACCATTCTGTTTGCTCTCTTCTCGCTCTTATTTGCGTATGTTAGCCACCATATATGCTTAGTCGCTGCTGCAACCTCACCACTTTACCCCTTCCTTACCCATTAAGATTTTCTAGTCCTGATACCCATGGTAATGGGATTGCTGAGTCCTCGTGGCTCACAGATTACTACAACAACAATTGCAGGTTCAGGTTATGCGATGATCATGACGCGAGAGTGATGTTTGCTTGTTTTGGATTTCTTCTTCTGCTTTTTCTTCGATTAGCGGATAGGTTCCAGGTCGGCAGCCTGGGCTAGCAGGGTGGGTGTCGTTTGAGTTTCTGTTTGTGTTTCGTCCGTAGTCGGATGGTGCCCTTATGTAAGATGATGTTGTATTCGTGTGGCATTGTATGCCTTTTGTATGTATCCCCATCTATTATGTAATGTTGATGTAATGATATCCACCTTGCAAAAGCGTATCAATATGCGGTTCTATCCTTTGTGGGACCTTCGTGTCTCTTTAGGATAGTATTGCATATTGGGCGTGACAAGTTGGTATCAGAGCCTCGACTGACCCTAGGAGCCCCCCTTGATTGATCGTGTAGTTTGGGCGTTGTTGAATCTAGAAGAAAACTGATTTCTGAGTCTAGTTATATCAGAGAGTAGGAATTCTTTTTACTCCTCAGCCCCTTCGTCGCTCTGGTGAGGAATCTTGATGTAGGTGTTTTGAATTACACCTCTTCCCTTTCAAACTTTCTTTAGGTTACGCAGTTGGTTTTCCGATCGTTGGTTCTCAGCTCTTTTCATCCGGTGCATTTCTCGTCAAGTTGACTCGAGCCTCTTCATCTTTGCCAAGTTCAATCCTCAGTTGTTTTCTTTCCCCACCCGCCCACCTCTTTTCATCTCGGAGTAGGAGTCCGTAATCGAGTATCCATCCTACTCGTGCGAAGCATTTGCATTCTTTCAACCGGTGTTTTCTCTTCAAGATATTCGTCGGTTTCCCCTTCCAAGTTGCCTTTGTTTTCCCGCCCTCCCACCCTCTTCTTTCCGGAGCCTGAGTCTCCTTCGATCATCAATTTTCATTCGTACGGAGCCTCTTCAGGCTTTCCTCAATCATTTAAACCAGTGAATTCTCGTCTCGGTGGACATTCTTCATCTCTTTTTCTTCTCTGGTGGATTCAATTCAAATTTTCGGTAGTGATTATATTCTTTTCCTTGGATCAAGTGTCCTCCCTGCTCGTTCGCCTCTCACCAGTTTATCCTTCTGGAGTGTTCAAGACATCTCAGGAGATTTGTCTGTGTTCCAATTAAGTCAAGGTTGTCACCTCATTAAAATATTTCAATTGTTCTGGTGCATCATTTATCTGTTCAACATCCCTTTCCAACGGTGTTTTTCTCTTCAGTGGGCCCTAACCCACAGGCCGTTTCCCAGGATCTTACCTGACTCTTTTAATTCTCCCGGAGTTATTCTCAATTCTTTTCAAGTGTGACGTAAGAATGGATTTCATCAGTCAAATGCGATCTCCAAGATCGTTTTCAAATTCTTTTCATCTTTGGTTCAACCCTTCCTTTTTTTTACATTCTACCGGAGTACCTCAGTAATTTTGGTGGTGTTTCTCATTGTCATTTGAAGATAGAAGAAGAGTTTTTCCTCTGAATCTTGTCCGTTCTCTCGAAGTTTCGTGGTTCTAGCTTCATGTTATCCTCTTGAATTATTCCATTTGTCAGATATTCTTTTCATCCATCCGGAGTATTTCAAGAGTTGTTTTTTTTTCGTCTCGATCATCCGGAGGTTATCTTTTTGGAATATTTCTCCGTTCCTAGTTTTCATATTCGTTCTCCAATTATTCTATATCTGTGCCCCTTCGTTCATCTCAATATTCTTCCGGTGCTTCGTTCAAGTATTCTTCAATCACTTCGCGATCCCTTCGTTGTCTTGTCTCTTAATTCCCTCAAGTATCTTCGTTCATTTTCTAATTCTTTCCGGCGATTCGTTCTCTTCTCTTCGTTCGTTTACATTTTCACGGTGGTTCGTTGAAGATTCCTTTTCCGTTCTCATCATATCAATTCTTTCGTTCTTTTCAATCGTACCGGTGGCTCATGAAGACCTTCCCAAATTTGGCGCTATATCCCCCCTTAATCCTTTTTAATGCGGATAAGTTGTATGCAATCCACTGCTTCTCATCAATTTAATTGATGGAGGATACGCATAACATAATTCTTATTCTTGTTTCATCCAATTGTCTAATTCTTTTCTACCGGAGTTTGTTCGTGTTACCAATTTCTCAGTTATGTGTTGTTTATCCTTATTTCCGGAGTTCCAAGTTTTCTCGGTGATCTAATCTCGAACCTCCACCTGAATCATCGCAAGGCTTTAATATTATTCTTTCATCCTTCAATTTTATCTCATCATTCTTTGGTTACCGGAGTTCTTACGGTGGTTCGTCATGATTTAATTCATTCTCCAAGTGTTCATCAAGATTCTTGTTCAAGGAGTTCTAGTATCTTCCTTCTTGCATCTCAAAGTGCAATTAATTCTCCATATTCTTTTGAAGTGGAGTTTTGCATTTCTTCGTTCTTCTCAGCTATTTAATCTTTTCCGCTTGTGGTCGGCGATCACCTCATAATTTTGAGATGTTATTGATATGTCTCCGTCGTATCTATAATTTTTTATTGGCCCATGCAAATATTCTTCAACTTTCATACACTTTTGGCAACTTTTTATACTATTTTTGGGACTAACATATTGATCCAGTGCCCAGTGCCAGTTCCTATCTGTTGCATGTTTTTCGTTTCGCAGAAACCAATATCAAACGGAGTCCAAGCGGGATAAAAATGGACGGAGATTTTCTTTAGCATATTTATGACTTTCTGGAAGTAAAATCAATGTGAAACGGTGTCCGGGGTGGCCACGAGACAGGGGGCACGCCCTCCCCCCTGGGCGCGGCCTGGGCTCTCATGGGCCACCCATAAGGCGATTGACGCTCTTCTTTTGGCGCAAGAAAGCTAATTTTATGAGAAAGATCTGGGCGAAAGATTCACCCCAATCGGAGTTATGGATCTCCGGATATTTAAGAAATGGTGAAGGGGTAGAATCTGAGAAAGCAGAAACAGAGAGATAGATCCAATCTCGGAGGGGCTCTCGCCCCTCCCACGCCGTGGGAGCCAAGGACCAGAGGGGAAACCCTTCTCCCATCTAGGGAGAAGGTCAAGGAAGAAGAAGAAGAAGGGTGGCTCTCTCCCCCTTGCTTCCGGTGGCGCCGGAACGCCGCTGGGTGCCATCATCATCACCGCGATCTTCACCAACACCTCCATCATCTTCACCAACATCTCCATCACCTTCCCCCTTCTATATTCAGCGGTCCACTCTCCCACAATCCGCTATACCCTCTACTTGAACATGGTGCTTTATGCTTCATATTATTTTCCAATGATGTGTTGCCATCCTATGATGTCTGAGTAGATTTTCGTTGTCCTATCGGTCATTGATGAATTGCTATGATTGGTTTGAGTTGCATGTTTTATTATTGGTGCTGTCCTATTGTGCCCTCCATGTCGCGCAAGCATGAGGGATTCCCGCTGTAGGGTTTGCAATATGTTTATTATTTGCTTATGGTGGGTTGCGTGAGTGACTGAAACACAAACCCGAGTAAGTAGGTTGTTTGCGTATGGGATAAAAGGGGACTTGAAGCTTTAATGCTATGGTTGGGTTTTACCTTAATGAATCTTTAGTATTTGCGGATGCTTGCTAGAGTTCCAATCATAAGTGCATAGAATTCCAAGTAAGGGATGATATGTTAGCTTATGCCTCTCCCTCAAATAGATTTACAATAGTGATTACCGGTCTAGTAACATAGTCAATTGCTTAGAGACAATTTCACAACTCCTACCACCACTTTTTCACACTCACTATATTTACTTTATTGCATCTTTATCTAAACAGCCCCTAGTTATTATTTACTTGTTCTTTATTATCTTGCAAACCTATCCAACAACACCTACAAAGTACTTCTAGTTTCTTACTTGTTCTAGATAAAGCGAAAGTCAAGCGTGCGTAGAGTCGTATCAGTGGCCGATAGGACTTGATAGAGTATTTGTTCTACCTTTAGCTCCTCGTTGGGTTCGACACTCTTACTTATCGAAAGAGGCTACAACTATCCCGTATACTTGCGGGTCATCAAGACCTTTTTCTGGCGCCGTTGCCGGGGAGTCATAGCGTGGGGTGAATATTCTCGTGTGTGCTTGTTTGCTTTATCACTAAGTAACTTTTATTTGCTGTTCTAAGTTGTTCTCTATCTTTAGTTATGGATATGGAACGCAAAATACCAAAAAAAATAGTTGTACTTGCTACTCATGAGGATGGGGTAACTCCTAAAACCCTCGATTCTCATTATGTGAAAGATATTGTATACTACTTTGATAATCCGGAGAAAACCCCAATCAACTTTATAATGGGAGACACGTTGGATCAACGTGAATACTTTAGGTATTATCACTCGACAGAAAAAGGGAAACTATTATGGGATCAATTTATTATGTTGCGTTGGTATGCCTAGGCTCTATGCTTGAGATATGATATTACTTGTTGCTCTAGGATGGAGGCTCCACACCTTCCCTTTTCATGCAAATTTAATGATAATGAAACCTTAGCTTCTTATGCTAATGGTATATATGGTTACTATGATGTGGAACAAATAGAAGAATTTGTTGCTTTCAAGGCTGCTTATGAAATTGAATCTTTGTTTGAAAAGTATGAAGCTTTAGATGATGATGCTTATAGGACTGAAAATCTTGCTATACTTAGATATTGCTATGAAAATTATGAATACAATTACTATATTAATGCATTTGTTGAGAAAGTCTCCGTTGTCCAAGAAGAGACTAATATTTTGCAGGAAGCTATGGAAGAAGAAATTGATGAAACTGTGAGCTCATTGGATGAAAAAGATGATGAGGAGAGCGAAGAACAAAAGGAGGAAGAGAGGATTATCTACCCGTGCCCACCTTCTAGTGAGAGTAACCCTCCAACTCATACATTATTTAATTCCCCTTCATGCTTACCGAAGGATGATTGCTATGATGATTGCTATGATCCCTTGAATTTGTTTGAAATATCCCTTTTTGATGATGCTTTCTATGCTTGTGGACAAGATGCCAATATGAATTATGCTTATGGAGATGAACTTGCTATAGTCCCTTATGTTAAACATGAAATTGTTGCTATTGCACCCACGCATGATAGTCCTATTATCTTTTTGAATTCTCCCGACTACACTATATCGGAGAAGTTTGTGCTTATTAACGATTATATTGATGGGTTGCCTTTTACTGTTGCACGTGATGATTTTGATGAATATAATATGCATGTGCTTGCTGCTCCTACTTGCAATTATTATGAGAGAGGAACTACGTCTCCACCTCTCTATGTTTCCAATATGATAGAATTGCAAGAAACTGTTTATACTATGCATTGGCCTTTACTATGTGTGCATGAATTGTTCTTTTATGACATGCCGATGCATAGGAAGAGAGTTAGACTTCGTTGTTGCATGACATATGTTACTTTGTGCTCACTACTAAATTACAAATCATTGTTAATTAAAATTGGCTTTGATATACCTTGGGATCCGGGTGGATTCACTACTTGAGCACTATATGCCTAGCTTAATGGCTTTAAAGAAAGCGCTGCCAGGGAGACAACCCGGAAGTTTTAGAGAGTCATTTATTTCTGTTGAATGCTTTCATATGGTTTAAAAACAAAAACAAAAAAGAGGGGAACATAAAACTTTTCAAAAGGAAAGTGAAAGTGAGAAAGACAAGCATTGTTGAAGTCGGGGAGCTCCTTGAACTTTGTTCATGCTCACGGAAACTTTGTGAATCTTGATTACAGAAACTTTTCAACAAAAATAATTATCCCCTTGTATAATTCCATTGTATTATAAAATTAATGTGCCAAGGTTTGCTTTTAGGATGTTTACAATGCTTGTTGGTTTGTACGGTGCAGGACAGAAACTTTGGCCATAGTGCGCGATTTTATATTTTTAACTGGAACATCAAACGGTTCTGATTCTTTTTGCACTGTCTTGCTACACAACTTGTTTATTTGTCCGAATTTTGGTAGAAGTTTTGGGGTACCAGAAGTATGGTGGATGTTCAGATTGCTACAGACTGTTCTGTTTTTGATGCATAGTTTGCTTGTTTTGATGAATCTATCAATTTATATTAGTGGATTAAGCCATGAAAAAGTTATATTACAGTAGACACAATGCAAAAACAAAATATGAATTGGTTTGCAATAGTACTTAGAGTGGTGATTTTCTTTATTATACTAACGGATCTTACCGAGTTTTCTGTTGAAGTTTTGTGTGGATGTAGTGTCTAGTCGAGGATGTCTCGATATGAGGAAAAGGAAGAGAGGCAAGAGCTCAAGCTTGGGGATGATCGAGGCACCCCAAGTAAATATTCAAGAAGACTCAAGGGTCTAAGCTTGGGGATGCCCCGGAAGGCATCCCCTCTTTCTTCAACAAGTATCGGTATGTTTTCGAATTTGTTTCGTTCATGCATTATGTGCAAGTCTTGGAGCGTCTTTTGCATTTATTTTCATTTTCTTCTATGCACCATGATGGTATGATATAGTCCTTGGTTGATTTATAGAATGCTCTTTGCACTTCACTTAAATATTTTGAGCATGGATTTATAGAATGCTTCATGTGCTTCACTTATATCATTTGAAGTTGGATTGCCTGTTTCTCTTTACATAGAAAACCGCCATTTGTAGAATGCTCTTTTGCTTCACTTATATTTGTTAGAGCGTGGGCATATCTTTTGTAGAAAGAATTAAACTCTCTTGCTTCACTTATATCTATTTAGAGAGATGACAGGAATTGGTCATTCACATGGTTAGTCATAAAATCCTACATAAACTTGTAGATCGCCGAATATGATATGTTTGATTCCTTGCAATAGTTTTGCGATATAAAGGTGGTGATATTAGAGTCATGCTAGTGGGTGGTTGTGGATTGTAGAGACACTTGTGTTGAGGTTTGCAAGTCCCGTAGCATGCACGTATGGTAACCGTTGTGTGACAAATTTGAAGCATGGGGTGTTTCTTTGATTGTCTTCCTTATGAGTGGCGATCGGGAACGAGCGATGGTCTTTTCCTACCAATATATCCCCCTAGGGGCATGCGTAGTAGTACTTTGCTTCGAGGGCTAATAAACTTTTGCAATAAGTATATGAGTTCTTTATGACTAATGTGAGTCCATGGATTATACGCACTTTTACCTTTCCATCATTGCTAGCCTCTTTGGTACCGTGCATTACCCTTTCTCACCTCGAGAGTTGGTACAAACTTCGCCGGTGCATCCAAACCCCGTGATACGATACGCTCTATCACACATAAGCCTCATTATATCTTCCTCAAAACAGCCACCATACCTACCTATCATGGCATTTCCATAGCCATTCCGAGATATATTGCCATGCAACTTCCATCATCATCATATTCATGACTTGAGCATTCATTGTCATATTGCTTTGCATGATCGTAAGATAGCTAGCATGATGTTTTCATGGCTTGTCCGTTTTTGATGTCATTGCTACGCTAGATCATTGCACATCCCGGTACACCGCCGTAAGCATTCATATAGAGTCATATCTTTGTTCCAGTATTGAGTTGTAATATCGAGTTGTAAGTAAATAAAAGTGTGATGATCATCATTATTAGAGCATTGTCCCCAAAAAAAGGCCGAAACGAAAAAAAGGCCAAAGAAAAAAAAGAAAAAAATAAAAATAAAAAAAATAAAAAAATAAAAAGGGGCAATGTTACTATCTCTTTTTCCACACTTGTGCTTCAAAGTAGCACCATGTTCTTAATGTAGTGAGTCTCATATCTTGTGCTTCAAAGTAGCACCATGTTCTTCATATAGATTGTCTCCTATGTTGTCACTTTCATATACTAGTGGGAATTTTCATTATAGAACTTGGCTTGTATATTCCAACGATGGGCTTCCTCAAATGCCCTAGGTCTTCATGAGCAAGCAAGTTGGATGCACACCCAGTTAGTTTATTTTGTTGAGCTTTCATACACTTATAGCTCTTAGTGCATCCGTTACATGGCAATCCCTACTCCTTGCATTGACATCAATTGATGGGCATCTCCATAGCCCGTTAATTAGCCCCGTCGATGTGAGACTTTCTCCTTTTTTGCCTTCTCCACATAACCTCCATCATTATATTCTATTCCACCTATAGTGCTATATACATGGCTTGCGCTCATGTATTGCGTGAGGGTTGAAAAAGCTGAAGTGCGTTAAAAAGTATGAACCAATTGCTCGGCTTGTCATCGGGGTTGTGCATGATGGGGGCATTTTGTGTGACGAAAATGAAGCATGGCCAAACTGTATGATTTTGTAGGGATAAGCTTGCTTTGGCCTTGTTGTTTTGAAAAGACATGATTGCTTTATTGGTACGCTCGAAGTATTATTGTTTTTATGTCAAATGATAGACTATTGCTTTGAATCACTCGTGTCTTAATATTCATGCCATGATTAGACATATGATCAAGATTATGCTAGGTAGCATTCCACATCAAAAATTATCTTTTTATCATTTACCTACTCGAGGACGAGCAGGAATTAAGCATGGGGATGCTGATACGTCTCCGTCGTATCTATAATTTTTGATTGTTCCATGTCAATATTCTTCAACTTTCATATACTTTTGGCAACTTTTTATACTATTTTTGGGACTAACATATTGATCCAGTGCCCAGTGCCAGTTCCTATCTGTTGCATGTTTTTTGTTTCACAGAAACCCAATATCAAACGGAGTCCAAACGGGATAAAAATGGACGGAGATTTTTTTTGGCATATTTATGATTTTCTGGAAGTAAAATCAACGCGAAACGGTGTCTGGGGTGGCCACGAGACAGGGGGGCGCGCCCTCCCCCCTGGGCGCGGCCTGGGCTCTTGTGGGCCACCAGTAAGGCGGCTGACGCTCTTCTTTTGGCGCAAGAAAGCTAATTTTATGAGAAAGATCTGGGTGAAAGAATCACCCCAATCGGAGTTATGGATCTCCGGATATTTAAGAAACAGTGAAGGGGTAGAATCTGAGAACGCAGAAACAGAGAGATAGATCCAATCTCGGAGGGGCTCTCGCCCCTCCCACGCCATGGGATCTAAGGACCAGAGGGGAAACCCTTCTCCCATCTAGGGAGAAGGTCAAGGAAGAAGAAGAAGAAGGGGGGCTCTCTCCCCCTTGCTATCGGTGGCGCCGGAACGCCGCCGGGGGCCATCATCATCACCGCGATCTTCACCAACACCTCCATCATCTTCACCAACATCTCCATCACCTTCCCCCTTCTATATTCAGCGGTCAACTCTCCCGCAACCCGCTGTACCCTCTAATTGAACATGGTGCTTTATGCTTCATATTATTTTCCAATGATGTGTTGCCATCCTATGATGTCTGAGTAGATTTTCGTTGTCCTATCGGTCATTGATGAATTGCTATGATTGGTTTGAGTTGCATGTTTTATTATTGGTGCTGTCCTATTGTGCCCTCCGTGTCGCGCAAGCATGAGGGATTCCCGTTGTAGGGTTTGCAATATGTTTATTATTTGCTTATGGTGGGTTGCGTGAGTGACTGAAACACAAACCCGAGTAAGTAGGTTGTTTGCGTATGGGATAAAAGGGGACTTGATGCTTTAATGCTATGGTTGGGTTTTACCTTAATGAATCTTTAGTATTTGCGGATGCTTGCTAGAGTTCCAATCATAAGTGCATAGAATTCCAAGTAAGGGATGATATGTTAGCTTATGCCTCTCCCTCAAATAGAATTACAATAGTGATTACCGGTCTAGTAACATAGTCAATTGCTTAGACACAATTTCACAACTCCTACCACCACTTTTCCACACTCGCTATATTTACTTTATTGCATCTTTATCTAAACAGCCCCTAGTTATTATTTACTTGTTCTTTATTATCTTGCAAACCTATCCAACAACACCTACAAAGTACTTCTAGTTTCTTACTTGTTCTAGATAAAGCGAAAGTCAAGCGTGCGTAGAGTCGTATCAGTGGCCGATAGTACTTGATAGAGTATTTGTTCTAACTTTAGCTCCTCGTTGGGTTCGACACTCTTACTTATCGAAAGAGGCTACAACTATCCCGTATACTTGCGGGTCATCAAGACCTTTTTCTGGCGCCGTTGCCGGGGAGTCATAGCGTGGGGTGAATATTCTCGTGTGTGCTTGTTAGCTTTATCACTAAGTAACTTTTATTTGCTGTTCTAAGTTGTTCTCTATCTTTAGTTATGGATATGGAACGCAAAATACCAAAAAAATTAGCTGTACTTGCTACTCATGAGGATGGGGTAACTCCTAAAACCCTCGATTCTCATTATGCGAAAGATATTGTGTACTACTTTGATAATCCGGAGAAAAACCCATTCAACTTTATAATGGGAGACACGTTGGATCAACGTGAATACTTTAGGGATTATCGCTCGATAGAAAAAGGGAAACTATTATGGGATCAATTTATTATGTTGCGTTGGTATGCCTGGGCTCTATGCTTGAGATATGATATTACTTGTTGCTCTAGGATGGAGGCTCCACACCTTCCCTTTTCATGCAAATTTAATGATAATGAAACCTTAGCTTCTTATGCTAATGGTATATATGGTTACTATGATGTGGAACAAATAGAAGAATTTGTTGCTTTCAAGACTGCTTATGAAATTGAATCTTTGTTTGAAAACTATGAAGCTTTAGATGATGATGCTTATAGGCCTGAAAATCATGCTATACTTAGATATTGCTATGAAAATTATGAATACAATTACTATATTAATGCATTTATTGAGAAAGTCTCCGGTGTCCAAGAAGAGACTAATATTTTGCAGGAAGCTATGGAAGAAGAAATTGATGAAACTATGAGCTCATTGGATGAAAAAGATGATGAGGAGAGCGAAGAACAAAAGGAGGAAGAGCGGATTAGCTACCCATGCCCACCTTCTAATGAGAGTAACCCTCCAACTCATAAATTATTTAATTCCCCTTCGTGCTTACCGAAGGATGATTGCTATGATGATTGCTATGATCCCTTGAATTTGTTTGAAATATCCCTTTTTGATGATGCTTTCTATGCTTGTGGACAAGATGCCAATATGAATTATGCTTATGGAGATGAACTTGCTATAGTTCCTTATGTTAAACATGAAATTGTTGCTATTGCACCCACGCATGATAGTCCTATTATCTTTTTGAATTCTCCCGACTACACTATATCGGAGAAGTTTGTGCTTATTAAGGATTATATTGATGGGTTGCCTTTTACCGTTGCACGTGATGATTTTGATGAATATAATATGCATGTGCTTGCTGCTCCTACTTGCAATTATTATGAGAGAGGAACTACATCTCCACCTCTCTATGTTTCCAATATGATAGAATTGCAAGAAACTGTTTATACTATGCATTGGCCTTTACTATGTGTGCATGAATTGTTCTTTTATGACATGCCGATGCATAGGAAGAGTGTTAGACTTCGTTGTTGCATGATATATGTTACTTTGTGCTCACTACTAAATTACAAATCATTGTTAATTAAAATTGGCTTCGATATACCTTGGGATCCGGGTGGATTCATTACTTGAGCACTAAATGCCTAGCTTAATGGCTTTAAAGAAAGCACTGCCAGGGAGACAACCCGGAAGTTTTAGAGAGTCATTTATTTCTGTTGAATGCTTTCATATGGTTTAAAAACATAAACAAAAAAGAGGGGAACATAAAACTTTTCAAAAAGGAAAGTGAAAGTGAGAAAAACAAGCATTGTTGGAGTGGGGAGCTCCTTGAACTTTGTTCATGCTCACGGAAACTTTGTGAATCTTGATTATAGAAACTTTTCAACAAAAATAATTATCCCCTTGTATAATTCCATTGTATTATAAAATTAATGTGCCAAGGTGTGCTTTTAGGATGTTTACAATGCTTGTTGGTTTGTACGGTGCAGGACAGAAACTTTGGCTGTAGTACGCGATTTTACATTTTTAACTGGAACATCAAACGGTTCTTATTCCTTTTGCACTGTCTTTCTATGCAACTTGTTTATTTTTCCGAATTTTGGTAGAAGTTTTGGGGTATCAGAAGTATGGTGGATGTTCAGATTGCTATGAACTGTTCTGTTTTTGACAGATTTTGTTTTTGATGCATAGTTTGCTTGTTTTGATGAATCTATCAATTTATATTAGTGGATTAAGCCATGAAAAAGTTATATTACAGTAGACACAATGCAAAAACAAAATATGAGTTGGTTTTCAACAGTACTTAGAGTGATGATTTGCTTTATTATACTAACGGATCTTACCGAGTTTTCTGTTGAAGTTCTGTGTGGATGTAGTGTCTAATCGAGGATGTCTCGATATGAGGAAAAGGAAGAGAGGCAAGAGCTCAAGCTTGGGGATGACCGAGGCACCCCAAGTAAATATTCATGGAGACTCAAGCGTCCAAGCTTGGGGATGCCCCGGAAGGCATCCCCTCCTTCTTCAACAAGTATCGGTATGTTTTCGAATTCGTTTCGTTCATGCATTACATGCAAGTCTTGGAGCGTCTTTTGCATTTAGTTTTCATTTTTCTTCTATGCACCATGCTGGTATGAGATAGTCCTTGGTTGATTTATAGAATGCTCTTTGCACTTCACTTAAATATTAAGAGCATGGAATTATAGAATGCTTCATGTGCTTCACTTATATCATTTGAAGTTGGATTGCCTGTTTCTCTTTACATAGAAAACCGCCATTTGTAGAATGCTCTTTTGCTTCACTTATATTTGTTAGAGCGTGGGCATATCTTTTGTAGAAAGAATTAAACTCTCTTGCTTCACTTATATCTATTTAGAGAGATGACAGGAATTGGTCATTCACATGGTTAGTCATAAAATCCTACATAAACTTGTAGATCGCTGAATATGATATGTTTGATTCCTTGCAATAGTTTTGCGATATAAAGGTGGTGATATTAGAGTCATGCTAGTGGGTGGTTGTGGATTGTAGAGACACTTGTGTTGAGGTTTGCAAGTCCCGTAGCATGCACGTATGGTAACCGTTGTGTGACAAATTTGAAGCATGGGGTGTTTCTTTGATTGTCTTCCTTATGAGTGGCGATCGGGGATGAGCGATGGTCTTTTCCTACCAATATATCCCCCTAGGGGCATGCGTAGTAGTACTTTGCTTCGAGGGCTAATAAACTTTTGCAATAAGTATATGAGTTCTTTATGACTAATGTGAGTCCATGGATTATACGCACTTTTACCTTTCCATCATTGCTAGCCTCTTCGGTACCGTGCATTGCCCTTTCTCACCTCGAGAGATGGTGCAAACTTTGTCGGTGCATCCAAACCCCGTGATACGATACGCTCTATCACACATAAGCCTCATTATATCTTCCTCAAAACTGCCACCATACCTACCTATCATGGCATTTCAAGAGCCATTCCGAGATATATTGCCATGCAACTTCCATCATCATCATATTCATGACTTGAGCATTCATTGTCATATTGCTTTGCATGATCGTAAGATAGCTAGCATGATGTTTTCATGGCTTGTCCGTTTTTTATGTCATTGCTACGCTAGATCATTGCACATCCCGGTACACCGCCGGAAGCATTCATATAGAGTCATATCTTTGTTCCAGTATTGAGTTGTAATATCGAGTTGTAAGTAAACAAAAGTGTGATGATCATCATTATTAGAGCATTGTCCCCAAAAAAAGGCGAAAAAGAAAAAAAAAGAAAGGACAAAGAAAAAAAGAAAAAGAAAAAAAGAAAATAAGAAAATAAGAAAATAAGAAAATAAATAAAAAGGGGCAATGTTACTATCTCTTTTTCCACACTTGTGCTTCAAAGTAGCACCATGTTCTTCATATAGATTGTCTCCTATGTTGTCACTTTCATATACTAGTGGGAATTTTCATTATAGAACTTGGCTTGTATATTCCAACGATGGGCTTCCTCAAATGCCCTAGGTCTTCATGAGCAAGCAAGTTGGATGCACACCCAGTTAGTTTATTTTGTTGAGCTTTCATACACTTATAGCTCTTAGTGCATCCGTTGCATGGCAATCCCTACTCCTCGCATTGACATCAATTGATGGGCATCTCCATAGCCCGTTGATTGGCCGCGTCGATGTGAGACTTTCTCCTTTTTTGTCTTCTCCACATAACCTCCATCATTATATTCTATTCCACCTATAATGCTATATCCATGGCTTGCGCTCATGTATTGCGTGAGGGTTGAAAAAGCTGAAGCGCGTTAAAAAGTATGAACCAATTGCTCGGCTTGTCATCGGGGTTGTGCATGATGGGGGCATTTTGTGTGACGAAAATGAAGCATGGCCAAACTGTATGATTTTGTAGGGATAAGCTTGCCTTGGCGTTGTTGTTTTGAAAAGACATGATTGCTTTATTGGTACGCTCGAAGTATTATTGTTTTTATGTCAAATGATAGACAATTGCTTTGAATCACTCGTGTCTTAATATTCATGCCATGATTAGACATATGATCAAGATTATGCTAGGTAGCATTCCACATCAAAAATTATCTTTTTATCATTTACCTACTCAAGGACGAGCAGGAATTAAGCATGGGGATGCTGATACGTCTCCGTCGTATCTATAATTTTTGATTGTTCCATGCCAATATTCTTCAACTTTCATATACTTTTGGCAAATTTTTATACTATTTTTGGGACTAACATATTGATCCAGTGCCCAGTTCCAGTTCCTATCTGTTGCATGTTTTTTGTTTCGCAGAAACCCAATATCAAACGGAGTCCAAACGGGATAAAAACGGATGGAGGTTTTTTTGGCGTATTTATGATTTTCTGGAAGTAAAATCAACGCGAAATGGTGTCCGGGGTGGCCCCGAGACAGGGGGGCGCGCTCTCCCCCCTGGGCGCGGCCTGGGGTCTCGTGGGCCACCCATAAGGCGGCTGACGCTCTTATTTTGGCGCAAGAAAGCTAATTTTATGAGAAAGATCTGGGCGAAAGATTCACCCCAATCGGAGTTATGGATCTCCGGATATTTAAGAAACAGTGAAGGGGTAGAATCTCAGAACGCAGAAATAGAGAGATAGATCCAATCTTGGAGGGGCTCTCGCCCCTCCCACGCCATGGGAGCCAAGGACCAGAGGGGAAACCCTTCTCCCATCTAGGGAGAAGGTCAAGGAAGAAGAAGAAGAAGGGGGGCTCTCTCCCCCTTGCTTCTAGTGGCGCCGGAACGCCGCCGGGGGCCATCATCATCACCGCGATCTTCACCAACACCTCCATCATCTTCACCAACATCTCCATCACCTTCCCCCTTCTATATTAAGCGGGCCACTCTCCCGCAACACGCTGTACCCTCTACTTGAACATGGTGCTTTATGCTTCATATTATTTTACAATGATGTGTTGCCATCCTATGATGTCTGAGTAGATTTTCGTTGTCCTATCGGTCATTGATGAATTGCTATGATTGGTTTCAGTTGCATGTTTTATTATTGGTGCTGTCCTATTGTGCCCTCTGTGTCACGCAAGCGTGAGGGATTCCCGCTGTAGGGTTTGCAATATGTTTATGATTTGCTTATGGTGGGTTGCGTGAGTGACTGAAACACAAACCCGAGTAAGTAGGTTGTTTGCGTATGGGATAAAAGGGGACTTGATGCTTTAATGTGATGGTTGGGTTTTACCTCAATGAATCTTTAGTATTTGTGGATGCTTGCTAGAATTCCAATCATAAGTGCATAGAATTCCAAGTAAGGGATGATATGTTAGCTTATGCCTCTCCCTCAAATAGAATTACAATAGTGATTACAGGTCTAGTAACATAGTCAATTGCTTAGGGACAATTTCACAACTCCTACCACCACTTTTCCACACTCGCTATATTTACTTTATTGCATCTTTAGCTAAACAGCCCCTAGTTTTTATTTACTTGTTCTTTATTATCTTGCAAACCTATCCAACAACACCTACAAAGTACTTCTAGTTTCTTACTTGTTCTAGGTAAAGCGAACGTCAAGCGTGCGTAGAGTCGTATCAGTGGCCGATAGGACTTGAGAGAGTATTTGTTCTACCTTTAGCTCCTCGTTGGGTTTGACACTCTTACTTATCGAAAGAGGCTACAACTATCCTGTATACTTGCGGGTCATCAGTTATCCATAAGTCCACGACAAGCTTATTCTTTGCGTTGTTGATTTTCTCAACAACTCTGTTCAATCCCTCCTTCTAAGGATGCTCTCTATTTCATTCTTGGCAGAAGTTGTCATCTTCTTCCCCGTTCTTCTCATTCCACTCTTTCAAGTCTTCCGAAGGTTTTGTGTTGTTCCTCTCGTCAAGTATCATTCCATCTTCTCAACCTCGTTTTCTATTCATCCATGTTTCAGCCGGAGTGCTGCCTAAATCCTTTCAGTCTTATTCGTTTCTTATCTCGTTCTAATCAGGGTGGTTTCATAGTTATCTGATTCCGTGAGCTTTCGATTCTCGTCATTCTCGTCGTTCCTCTCTTCTTCTCGAGTGCTCTCGATTCTTTGCTTCTTCTCTTGAGTTCTTGTTTCACCTCATCCCTTTTCCCTTCCGTCTCGGTCCTAAGATCTCGGGACGAGATCTTTTGATAGTGGAGGAGTGTTGTAACGCCCCGGATTCGATGCGCCAGGTGTCTTCCAGTTATTCGTCGTTGTTGTCATGCCATTTGCTTGCGTGTTGCATTTTGCCATGTCATCAACTGCATTTCATCTGCATGTTTTTCAAAACTTGCATCCGTTCGGGTTTCCCCGGTTCTCTCCGTTGTCCGTTCTGAGCCCAACCACACTCGCACGCGCCTGTCGCCCCTCTCAGACCTTGTTTCGTGAGCGGGAGAAAAACGTTCTTGGAATGGGCCGAGATTTGCCAAGTGGTCTTGGTATATCACCGGTAGACCGCTCGTCAAATTTCGTTCCATTTGGAGGCCGTTTGATGCCCCAACGGTTAACCGCGCAGCCCGAAACCCCCTTTTCTCTTGCAGCCCAGCGACCCTCCAAATCAGCCCACTAACCCAGCAAACTCCCCTCCATGCTCTCGGTCGTTTGATCACGATCGTGTGGGCGAAAACCGCACTCCATGAGTCTCCTAGCTCCCTCTACCTATAAATATGTGCCCCTCCCCGAATTTTCGCACAGATCAAACTCTAACCTAGTCCCTCTCCGCCGCCGGACGTGTCCGCCGGCGCCGGACATGTCCACCGCCGCCGCCCGATGAATCCTCGTGCGCCACGTGGCACCACAGCGCCGTCCACCGCCGCCGGCCCATTCGACCCGTGCGGGCCCCCGCGGCCCGCACCGCGCCCGCTCCCGCAGATCGCCGCGCCCGCCGCCCACCGCCCGCCTGCACCATGTGCGCCGCCGCCTCCCTCCGCCGCTCATCCGCGCTGCCGCCGCCGACCGCGCCATGCCGCCGCCGCCCAGTCTTCGCCGGCCCGCGCCGTCGCCGGTCTCCACCGCGCCCGCGCGTGCCTCCGCGCCGCCCATCGCCGCCCCGGTGAGCTCTCCTCCAACGCCGGCGAGCTCCCTGGCCGGATCCCGCCTCTCCGGCGACCCCTAAGCCCCGTCCACGAACTCCGGTGAGATCCAGGCGAACCTCGGTTCACGTGCAACCCTAGATCTGGAGGTTGAAATTCGTCAGTCTTTTTCTGCAGTATTTTTATGCCATGTTCATCGCATCATAACTCCATGCATACAGCTCCGATTCATGCATATGATATATCCAAATGTTCATCAGGAGATTCTCTTCATTTTGTTCCATTGTTCCATGCTTGTTTGAGTCCATCTTGATGCCATTATCATCGTTGCAAGAGTGCTATATGATGTTAACTGTTGTCTGTTAACAGAACTTGGTGATTTGTCATTTTCATTGTATTTTGTGTGTGCATCTTATGAGCTTGATGTCTACATGAGTTTTGAGCTACATCATGCCATACTTACAGTGGTGAAATCCATGTATTTTTTTGAGTCTTGTAGTGAGTGCATAGAGCTCGTGAAGTAGGGCACTTGATGTTACTGTTTTGCTAGTCTGAATCTGCTATATCATGATGCTATGTAAGCTTGCTGCTACAAGTTATTCTATGCATGATCTGGAGATGTTTACTAAGGATGTTTTGTTATACATGTCTTTATCTATCCATCCATGCCCCTGTTTGCATTTATAGCCTGCTGTAGCTTGTTTTAATCTTGCTCCAAACTTGCTAAATAATGTTGCTGTCAGCCTGTGAACATTAAGTTCAGTTTTGCCATGAGCTTTGCTAGTGATCCATTCACCCTATGACTATGCTATTGCCATTTTTAGATCCATAAATGTGTATTCTTACTATTGATTACCTTTTCATGCATGTATTGCTCTGTGGTGAGTGGTACAAGCTCACCAACATGCCTACTTATTGTTGTTCCTGCCATGTCTGAATCTGGCTTACCACTTTCCATGTTTGCATGGATGCTACCATGTTTTCTGTTGATCTTTGGAATTAGTTCACTAAGGGAGTTTTGTTCTTTGTCTTTAGTATTAGCATGACATGCCTTTGTTTGCCATGACAAGTTCCTGTAGCATGTTGTTTGATAGCTCTAAACATTGCAACCTGATGTTATTTCTGCTAAGTCTGAAACTGTCATTATTTGCAATCTTACCATGTCCTTTTGAGCATGTTCTAGTGATTTCTGGAGATAGCTCAGTGTTCATGTTTTGCCATGATTTACCTGTAATTCATGCCCATGCCTTTTTTTCTTATGTTGAGGTGTTGTAGCATATTGTTTTGATGCTTGCTAGATGCCAATTGCTGTTTTGGACAGCTTGTCCTTTAAACTTGTATAGTGTATGTGTTGAACCATTGCTCTGTTTTTAGTGTGCTCTATATGAAACTTGCTTGATTTTGCATGTAGTTTCATATTACCTTGTTGCATCCATGTTTTGAGTGTGTTTGCTTGATGTTCGAATGCATTTAGCATCAATGTCATGTTTAACTTGTTTTGCTCATATCTTCTAGGCCGTAGCTCTGAATTAAATGAACTTTATATGTAACTTGACTAGAATCTCGTTTAGATCATCTTGGTGCATCTTAACTTGCTATTTAACAACTTGAATATAAGTTTTATTCAGTTCTGGACCAATTTCTAAATTTGCATATGAGGACTTACCGGAATTGTTATATGTTGTTTTCGGCCTCATTTAACCTTGCTTTGATGTGTTGTTCTTGTATGCATCATCTCTTGCCATGAGTAGCTTCACGTAGTCTTGTCTTGCATCATACTTGGTTGAGCATCATGTCATGTATATGTGTGGTGTGTTTACCATGTTGTGTGCTTCTTCTCGATAGTTCCTATTTCGTTGCGATCGTGAGGATTCGTTCGTCTACGCTTGGTTTGGCTTCATCCATTCGTCTTCTTCATGGACTCGTTCTTCTTCCTTGCAGGATTTCAGGCAAGATGACCGTCACCTTGGATCTCATTACTATCATTGCTATGCTAGTTGCTTCGTTCTATCGCTATGTTGCGCTTCCTATCACTTGTTCTTCAAGCCTCCCAAATTGCCATGTCAGCCTCTAACCTTTTCACCCTTCCTAGCAAACCATTGCTTGGCTATGTTACCGCTTTTGCTCAGCCCCTCTTATAGCGTTGTTAGTTGCAGGTGAAGTTGAAAATTGCTCCAAGATGGACAGGATTATGTTGGGATATCACAATATCTCTTATTTAATTAATCCATCTATATACTTGGTAAAGGGTGGAAGGCTCAGCCTTATGCCTGGTGTTTTGTTCCACTCTTGCCACCCTAGTTTCTGTCATACCGGTGTTATGTTCCTTGATTTTGTGTTCCTTATGCGGTTGGGTGATTTATGGGACCCCCTTGACAGTTCGCTTTGAATAAAACTCCTCCAGCAAGGCCCAACCTTGGTTTTACCATTTGCCTCACCACCACTTATACTTTTCCCTTAGGAGTCACTCTCCCGAGGGTCATCTTTATTTTAGCCCCCACACCCCGGGCCAGTGCCTCTCTAAGTGCTGGTCCGAACCGAGCAGCCTGCGAGGCCACCTTGGGGAAACTTGAGGGCTGGTTTTACTCGTAGCTTGACTTATCCGGTGTTGCCCTGAGAACGAGATATGTGCAGCTCCTATCGGGATTGTCGGCACATCGGGCGGCTTTGCTGATCTTGTTTTACCATTGTCGAAATGTCTTGTAAACCGGGATTCCGAGACTGATCGGGTCTTCCTGGGAGAAGGAATATCCTTCTTTGACCGTGAGAGCTTGTGATGGGCTAAGTTGGGACACCCCTGTAGGGTATTATCTTTTGAAAGTCGTGCCCGCGGTTATGTGGCAGATGGGAATTTGTTAATGTTCGGTTGTAGAGAACTTGACACCATATCCGAATTAAAACGCATCAACCGCGTGTGTAGCTGTGATGGTCTCTTTTCGGCGGAGTCCGGGAAGTGAACACGGTTTTGGGTTATGTTTGACGTAAGTAGGAGTTCAGGATCACCTCTTGATCATTGCTAGCTTCCCGACCGTTTCGTTTGCTCTCTTCTCGCTCTTATTTGCGTATGTTAGCCACCATATATGCTTAGTCGCTGCTGCAACCTCACCACTTTACCCCTTCCTTACCCATTAAGCTTTGCTAGTCTTGATACACATGGTAATGGGATTGCTGAGTCCTCGTGGCTCACAGATTACTACAACAACAGTTGCAGGTTCAGGTTATGCGATGATCATGACGCGAGAGTGATGTTTGCTTGTTTTGGAGTTCTTCTTCTGCTTCTTCTTTGATCAGGGGATAGGTTCCAGGTCGGCAGCCTGGGCTAGCATGGTGGATGTCGTTTGAGTTTCTGTTTGTGTCTCATCCGTAGTCGGATTGTGCCCTTATGTAAGATGATGTCGTATTTGTGTGGCATTGTATGCCTTTTGTATGTATCCCCATCTATTATGTAATGTTGATGTAATGATATCCACCTTGCAAAAGCGTATCAATATGCGGTTCTACCTTGGTGGGACCATCGTGTCTCTTTAGGATAGTATCGCATATTGGGCGTGACAACAGGTCAAGTTTGTGTGTGGCAGGGAGACATGACTAGAGCGCTCGATGTATTGGTGTGTGGGGGGGGGAGGGGGGTGGGGGGAGGCGTAGGTAGAGGCCTAACTATAGAGGTAGAATGACTCGTATATGTGTTGAGAAGGAGAGACCCAGCTATGTCTTGAGGGAGATCGGTCGACATCCTTACATAACTAAAGGATGGGAAATATGACAGGACAAAGAGAGAGAGAGGAGAGCGAGAGGGAGGGACAGGGGTAGAGTGTTGAATGGGTGATGGAGTTGCTTCTCGAAGTGGTGGGAGAGGCCTACTAGACAAACTGAGGGTGGAACTGCAATGTTATCAATAAGAGTGGGGATGTGTTTCTGTGTGTGCCTGTGCGTGATAGATCTGTCGGGACGCATCCATGGATGATGAAGGGGAACCATGTGTCTGGTAAGCAAACCTAACTAGATCGGTAGAGCAATTGTTGTTTGTCGGAGGAAGGGAGAGACATAACTAATGAGGTAGATCGATCGACGCGTGGGTAAAAACGAGTTATAAGGACCTAGCTAGCTATATGTATAGCGGGAGATCGGTAGGTGTACGTGATGGAGTCATGTACCTAGGGTAGGGTCATAGACCTGATCTAAGTACCCTGCCCAAGGACACCCTTAGAAGAGATCACCTTCCAATCGACCTACGAGGAACTCACTCGACTGACTTGAAGGACTCGAGCACGAAGACTCACTCGACCACCAGAAGGTCAAGAAGCACTCCGCACTGCAACGGTCTGTAATTAAGTAGACTTTATGATAGTTAAGACACTTTATGTGGGGCGTTACCAGTAACGCCCCGGACTTAATGTACCTTAAACCCTTCATTACGTGGGCTGGCAGGGGTCCTGGCGCACTCTATATAAGCCACCCCCCTCCACAGGCAGAAGGGTTCGCACCCCTGTAACTCATATACACATAATCCACTCGACCGCCTCCGGGCTCCGAGACGTAGGGCTTTTACTTCCTCCGAGAAGGGCCTGAACTCGTACATCTCTTGTGTTTACAACCTCTCCATAGCTAGGACCTTGCCTCTCCATACCTACCCCCCACTCTACTGTCAGACTTAGAACCACGACAGTTGGCACCCACCGTGGCGTAGTATATTAGGTGCGCCATTAGTAGGCCTTTTCCTAGTAGTGCGCTGGTGATGTTGTCCCCAATGCACACCACTCGCCAATGTCGACTCCTGATCCAGCAGTTTCAAGGAAAACAGTCTAAGGACAAGGAAAAGGAGTCGGACAAGGCCGAAGACAAGGAGGACAGTGAGGAAGGATATCTGCATGTCAACTCCACTCTGATGATCTTTGCAGACGTGGAAAGCAAGAGTCGACTGAAAGTCATTAACCGTGAGGTGAACATGGTTGCCCCAGCAAAAGCAAGTTATCTGAGATGGTCCCAAACAGCCATCACATTCGACCAATCTGATCACCCGACTCATATTGCCACCCCTGGGAGGCAAGCTTTGGTGGTCGATCAAGTTGTCGAAGGCACTCGACTGACAAAAGTGCTGATGGACGGTGGTAGTGGGCTGAATTTGTTGTATGCAGACACACTGAAAGGAATGGGCATTCCGATGTCCCGACTGAGCACCAGTAACATGAGCTTTCATGGAGTTATACCAGGGAAGAAAGCCGAGTCACTCGGCCAAATAGCTCTGGACGTGGTGTTTGGTGATTCGAAACATTTTCGCAAAGAGAAGTTGACGTTTGAGGTCGTGGATTTTCAGAGTGCGTATCATGCCATTTTGGGGAGACCAGCTTATGCACGGTTCATGGCTCAACCATGTTACGTGTACCTCAAACTGAAGATGCCCGGCCCCTAAGGAGTGATCACTATCACCGGTGATCGGAAAAAGGCAGAATAGTGCTTTCAGAAGGGCTCAAAGATTGTTGATTCTCAGGTGACAGCGGTCGAGTTTGAAGAATACAAGCAAAACGCAGATCCGAGTGATTTGCTACGATCCAAGAAACCCGCCACAGAATCTGCATTTCAGTCGTCCGGTGAGACGAAGCCTGTTCACATTCACCCGACCGACCCCAATGCAGCCCCGACCCACATCTCCACAACACTCGACCCGAAATAGGAAGAAGCGCTCATCCAGTTCCTCTGTGAGCACTGGGACATTTTTGCATGGAAGCCCGCTGACATGCCAGGTGTTCCCAGGGGACTGGCTGAGCATCACCTAAGAGTCGACTCATCAACAAAACCAGTCAAAGAGCATCTTCGGCGGTCCGCCGTCCAGAAGAGAAAAGCCATTGGTGAGGAAGTGGCTCGACTGTTGGCGGCAGGATTTATCCGAGAGATATACCACTCCGAGTGGCTCGCTAATGTCGTCATGGTTCCTAAGAAGGACAAATCGCTCCGAATGTGCATTGATTTCAAGCACGTCAACCGGGCCTGCCCGAAAGATCATTTTCCTCTCCCTCGCATAGATCAAATTGTTGACTCGACCGCGGGATGCGAGAGATTGTCTTTTCTAGACGCCTATTCCGGGTACCACCAGATCCGTCTGTACGGACCCGATGAGACAAAAACAGCTTTCATCACTCCATTCGGGTGCTTCTGCTATATCACCATGCCATTCGGCCTCAAGAATGCCGGAGCCACATTTATGCGAATGATTCAGAAGTGTCTGCTCACTCAAATCAGTCGGAATGTGGAAGCGTATATGGATGATATCGTCGTCAAGTCACGAAAAGGTTCCAACCTGCTCGCTGACCTCGCCGAAACATTTGCCAACCTCAGAAGGTATGATATCAAGCTCAATCCGTCAAAGTGCACATTCGGAGTTCCTGGTGGCAAGTTACTCGGTTTTCTCGTTTCCGAGCGAGGGATCGATGCCAATCCGGAAAAGATCGGCACTATTCTCCGAATGAAACGCCCTGTGCGAGTGCACGATGTCCAGAAGCTTACTGGATGCTTGGCCGCATTAAGTCGATTCATCTCACGACTCGGTGAAAAGGCATTGCCTCTTTACCGACTGATGAAGAAGGCAGACAAGTTTGAGTGGACTCCAGAAGCTGATGCAGCGTTTGCCGAGCTAAAAGCTCTGCTCTCCACCCAGCCGGTGCTTGCTGCTCCAATCAGCAAAGAGCCTCTGTTGCTTTATATCGCAGCCACAGGACAAGTCGTTAGTACAGTGCTTACGGTCGAGTGGGAAGAAGAAGGAAAAGCCTTCAAAGTTCAGCGCCCAGTGTATTATTTGTCTGAAGTCTTGACTCCATCCAAGCAGAGATATCCTCATTATTAGAAGCTTGTGTATGGAATATACATGACCACGAAGAAGGTTGCTCATTATTTCTCTGATCATTCCATCACAGTCATCAGCGACGCTCCACTATCAGAGATTTTGCACAACAGAGATGCAACTGGTCGAGTGGCAAAATGGGTGATTGAACTTCTTCCCCTTGATATCAAGTTTGAGGCAAAGAAAGCCATTAAGTCCCAGGCAATAGCAGATTTCCTCGCCGAGTGGATTGAATAGCAGTAGCCGACTGAAGTTCACTCGGAGCATTGGACCATGTTCTTTGATGGCTCTAAGATGTTGAATGGTTCCGGTGCTGGGGTTGTCCTGGTTTCCCCCAGAGGAGATAAGCTCAGATATGTGCTCCAGATTCACTTTGATTCCTCCAACAATGAGGCAGAGTATGAGGCCCTCTTATACGGATTGCGCATGGCCATTTCACTCGGCGTCCGTCGCCTGATGGTCTATGGTGATTCAGATTTAGTGGTCAACCAAGTGATGAAGGAGTGGGACGTGAGAAGCCCAGCCATGACTGGATACTGCAATGCAGTGAGGAAGCTGGAAAAGAAGTTCGAGGGGTTAGAGCTCCATCATATACCCCGACTGAAAAATCAAGCAGCTGATGATCTAGCAAAGATAGGTTCCAAGAGAGAAGCCATTCCGAGTGGTGTGTTCTTGGAGCATATACATACTCCGTCAGTCAAAGAAGATCCTTTCACCGAAGAAGCTCCACAGCCCAAGAGTGCCACAGATCCGACTGAGGTTGAAGTCCCAGCAGTGGTCGACTTGGTCATGGAGGTCTTGGTGGTCATTCCCGATTGGACAGTTCCATATATCGCGTATATCCTGAGAAAAGAGCTCCCGGAGGATGAGGAAGAGGCTCGACAGATCGTCCGTCGATCCAAAGCCTTTACCGTAATCAAAGGACAGTTATACAGAGAAAGCGCGACTGGAGTTGGTCAGAAGTGCATAACGCCAGAAGAAGGTCGAATCATCCTTAATGATATCCACTCGGGGACCTGTGGTCATCATGCGTCCTCTCGGACCATCATGGCCAAAGCATACCGAGCCGGATTTTACTGGCCAAAGGCGAATGAGATGGCAAAGAAAATAGTGGACAAGTGCGAAGGATGTCAGTTCTACTCGAATATGTCACACAAGCCTGCATCAGCTCTGAAGACCATTCCACTCGTCTGACCTTTCGCAGTATGGGGGTTGGACATGGTCGGTCCTTTGAGAACAGGTCGAAGTGGCATCACGCATGTACTGGTGGCAGTCGACAAGTTCACCAAGTGGATTGAGGCTAAACCAATCAAGAACCTTGACGCCGGTACTGTTGTTAGCTTCATCAGGGAACTGATATTCAGATATGGAGTCCCGCACAGCATCATTACGGATAATGGGTCGAACTTTGACTCAGAGGAATTCAGGGATTTCTGCAACTCTCATGGCACACGAGTCGACTACGCTTCAGTCGCCCATCCGCAGTCGAATGGACAAGCAGAGCGAGCCAATGGCCTGATTCTCAAGGGATTGAAACCCCGACTGATGCGTGATCTCAAGCATGCGGCTGGAGCATGGGTCGACGAACTTCCCTTGGTGCTTTGGGGACTGCGGACCACACCTAATTGGTCGACCGGAAGAACTCCATTCTTCTTGGTCTACGGAGCTGAAGCAGTCTTGCCGAGTGATCTTCTCCACAATGCTCCTCGAGTTGAACTCTACAATGAAGCAGAGCTGAACAAGCGCGGCAGGACGCAGTCGACCTTTTAGAGGAAGAAAGGGAGATGGCTCTGATCCGATCGACCATCTACCAACAAGACTTGCGCCGTTTCCACGCCAGAAATGTGAGGGGTCGAGCCTTCCAGGAAGGGGATTTAGTTCTCCGAGTGGATCAGAAGAAACAACACAAGCTTGCTCCTTCTTGGGAAGGACCCTTCATCGTCACCAAAGTTCTCCACAACGGGGCGTACCGTCTTTACAACGTCGAACATAATATCGACGAGCCCCGAGCTTGGAACGCGGAACTACTCCGCCCATTTTACACTTAAGTTTATCACTCGGATGAGTTGTAATAAAGTACTTCTGTAGTTCATGGATTTCAAAATAATAGTGTCATAATTCCTCCATAATTTTTGTCACTCTTTATTTGTCCAATAAAATTTTCCCCTCAGTGGGTGACTTAGCCGCGAATCCGTTTCGCCTAAGTTTGTAAAAATCCTTACCGAGTGGTGAGCAAGACTCCCACTCGGAGGCTTAGCCGCGAATCCGTTTCGCCTAAGTTCGTAAAAATCCTTACCGAGTGGTGAACTAGACTCCCACTCAGAGGCTTAGCTGCGAACCCGTTTCGCCTAAGATTAAATAAAATCCTATCGAGTGGTAAGCCAGACTTCCACTCGGGGGCTTAGCTGCAGTCCAAGTACTCGCCTAAGTTATAAAAATCCTACCGAGTGGTAAGCCAGACTTCCACTCGGGGGGCTTAGCTGCAGTCCAAGTACTCGCCTAAGTTATATAAATCCTACCGAGTGGCGAGCCAGACTCCCACTCGGGGGCTTAGCTGCAGTCCAAGTACTCGCCTAAGTTATATAAATCCTACCGAATGGCGAGCCAGACTCCCACTCGGGAGGCTTAGCTGCAGTTTAAACACTCGCCTAAGTACAAAATGCGCTCGCAAGGAGGACGAGGTGCAGGACGACTGCGACCCTCTCCTCTGAGCTACGCCACAAATACAACATACGCTCGAAAGGAGGACGAGGTGCAGGTCGACTGCGACCCTCTCCTCTGAGCTACGCCACAAATACAACGTACGCTCGAAAGGAGGACGAGGTGCAGGTCGACTGCGACCCTCTCCTCTGAGCTACGCCATAAGTACAATGTGCGCTCGTAAGGAGGACGAGGTGCAGGTCGACTGCGACCCTCTTCTCTGAGCTTCGCCACAAGTACAACGTGAAAATCCTACCGAGTGAAGAGCAAACCTCTCACTCGGGGGCTTAGCCGCAGCCCAGTGCTCGCCTAAGATGTGAAAATCCTACCGAGTGAAGAGCAAACCTCTCACTCGGGGGCTTAGCTGCAGCCCAGTGCTCGCCTAAGATGTGAAAATCCTACCGAGTGAAGAGCAAACCTCTCACTCGAGGGCTTAGCTGCAGCACAGTGCTCGCCTAAGATATAAAAATCCTACCGAGTGAAGAGCAAACCTCTCACTCAGGGGCTTAGCTGCAGCCCAGTGCTCGCCTAAGATATGAAAATCCTACCGAGTGAAGAGCAAACCTCTCACTCGAGGGCTTAGCTGCAGCCCAGCGCTCGCCTAAGATATGAAAATCCTACCGAGTGAAGAACAAACCTCTCACTCGGGGGCTTAGCTGCAGCCCAGCGCTCGCCTAAGTGGATTAAGAAATAAGTCGACTGCAGTGAGCGTCTTGCTTTGAACCTGCAAAAGACATTTCGAGCTAAAAGCAATCATATTCAAACATCAAATCCAAGTTCGGATCGATACCTAAAGGAACCGAAAGTGCTCAGGCGCTAAGCCTGTTAAGGTTTATCGGTTACAACTCCACTCGGCATACCGAGGCAAATTTAGAGTGTCGAGCTTAAAAGAAGTTTTTTACCCCTCCTGTGGAGGGCTGGAAGGAGCAACGAACTCATCAAGATCAATCCCATCTGCGATCCGAGTAGCAGCAGCAATGAAGGTTTCCATGAAGGACCTGAAGTCGTGTTTCTTGGTGTTGGCCACTCGGAGAGCCGCCAGCTTGTCTTCTCGCGCATCTTTGCAGTGGACTCGGGCCAGACACAGAGCAACATCTGCACCGCACCGAGCTGAGGACTTTTTCCACTCCTGCACTCAACCAGGGACCGTGTTCAGGCGATCCATCAGCGACTCGAGGTCGTTCTGGAGTGTCTCCCTGGGCCAGAGTGTTGAGTCGATGCGAGATGTGGCGACCTTCAGCCTTGCAAGATAGTCCATGACAGCTGCAACACGGGACTCCAGTCGGAAAACATTCATGGCAACTTCATCGTTCACCGGAGAATTGACGGGGTCAAGGTTTGGTTCCAGCCGGCTAGTCTCTTCTTCAAAGTTTTGACAAAACTCTACAAGGACAGTTACCGAGTCAAGGCAATGGTCGAATGGAAAAATCACAGTTGGAAATGATTGACGAGCATAAAGAGTTACCTTCAAGCATAAGGAACAACTTCTTGGCAAGTCCACTCGGGAAGGCCTCCAGATCATTTTTCTTCCCAGTCAACTGGCTGACTTTGCCGGTCAGGGCAGCTTTGTCAGTTTTCAGTCGACTGACTTCCTTGTTGGCGATCCCAAGAGCAGCTTTCAGATTGGTATTTTCTTGTTCGAGCTTGGTGACTGAAGCTAACTTCTCGTCAGCAAGCTTGATCTTCTCATCTAGCTCAAGGTCTTTTTTCTTCTGGGCCTCCTTCACCTTGCCTGCAAGTTATAGCAAGGTCAGATTTTGAAACAAATGAAGAGAAAAAGGAGTCGTCGAGGTCACCGAACATACCTTTGGTCTCCTCCTTCGCCTTCGTCAGATTCTCCTGAACCAGCTTCAGATCCAGTTCGAGCTGAATGTGCTTGTTTTCCAGCTCGGTGTAACGAGCCGCAAGGTCACAGGATTTCTACGAAGAACCAATCGACAAAAATGTCAAAGATAATACACTTCCGAGTGGAAAAGGAAAAATCATGTGTTTCTAAGACTACAGCCGAATACAAGCATTCGACCGTAGTCTCGGGGACTACACCCAGTGGGTGCACTCAGCGTGCCCCCACTAATCCTATTGAAGACAGAGTCGACCAGTCGACCCAAAAAAAAACAAGACGTATTCTTTAAGACTGTAATCGACTGCAAGCAGTCGACCACAGTCTCGGGGACTACACCCAGTGGGTGCACTCAGCGTGCCCCCACCGGTTTGCGAAATCCATTCGCCATAGTCGAACGACGGAAAGACTGAACTTATAAAGCCTAAGGCCGACTGCCAGCAGTCGACCTTAGCCTTGGGGACTACACCCAGCGGGTGCACTCAGCGTGCCCCCGCTAACACGGAGTTTAAATTGACACACCCAGTGGGTGACTGCTATAAATTCCGGAAAGAAAAGTTTTTGATAGCATATCCTAACAGAACAAGCGATGGTCGACTGACCTGAACATTGCTTTGAAGGGCGGAACTGGCGTCGTAAGCTGCCTGGCTCACATCCCGGATGGTCTTCACCTGCTCCATCATGATCCCTGCCTGGCGTATCGCCTCCTTCGCGACGCCAGCTTGGTCCTCTGGGACGTGGTGCGTCGTGAAGAGGGAGGGCTGTGCGGCACTCGACGAAGCAGGGAGAGCACTCGTCAGTGGATCTGCGAAGGACACAGTGTGTCGAGTGGTGTTCCCCTCCTCCGCGACCAGAGTCTCGGGTGCCGTCACATCCTGGGGCACCCTGCCGGCAGACGCTTTCCTGCTCCTTCTGTGCTTCAGCGGTTCCTCATCTTCATCATCATCAGGAAGAGTGATAATAACATTGGATGGAGCTACAGAAAAGAATCGGAATTAGAGATCATGAGTCAGTCGACTAAAAACGGAATTAAGAGTATAGTACCAGGGTTTGAGGTTGCTGCGTCCTCCATCTCATGGTCGTCATCCCTGGCTGAGGTCTCAGAAGTAGCAGCACTGCGATTCCAAAGAATCAGTCGACTAAGTCAAGCGTAAATCAGAGATAAAGCTCGCACAAAACAAGAAGACTTAAGCAACATGTTTACCCTGATATGGTGGGGATTGACACCTTCATCTTCGGCAGGAGCTTGGTCGGCTTTGACTGGGCCGCCCTGGGCTGCTTCGATGCCTTTTCAGTCGGCGCCGGAGAAGTGGTCCGAGGGCGCTTGGTCGACTGCGCAACCCCGTTGCCACGTTCAGTCGTAGGGTCATGGACAAGCTTCGACCGCCTTTCCGAGCGCGGTGGTGCGACCTCCTCCTCCTCCTCTTCTTCATCCTCCTCATCGTCGTCATCATCATCATCATCTTCAGCGGCATCCGAGTCCCACTCCTCCTGGCTCTCGCCCCCGCTCGCTTCTCCCTCTTCAGTCGAAGACTGTGCTCCATTGGGCATCGAGTACAGCTCGGTGAGGGCCTGATGGACATCAAGACAAAGATCAATCGACCGATTTGTGGAGAAAACAGAATTAAATATGACAAGAATACAGTGGAAGGTAGAGCGGACATACCTTGTCTGGAACGCTGTGATGATCTAGCTCCACGGGGGTTATCCTTGTTCCCAGTGACCGCGGCCACCCACCTTTCCACCGTGGCGTCGTCGACTGCTTCCGGGTGGATCCGAGTCTCATCTTCAGTCCCTCAGTACAACCACATGCAATGGCTCCGGAACTGAAGAGGCTGGATACGCCGCCTAAGGAAAACTTCCAAGAGATCCATACCAGTCACTCCATCTCGAACCAACTGAACTACACGCTCCATCAGCATCTTCACGTCGGCTTTCTCCTCCGGAATCACCTTCAGTGAAGAAGGTTTGTTCACTCGGGCCATGGTAAACTGAGGGAGTCCACTCGACTGCCCCGGCGTCGACTCGTTCTGGCAGTAAAACCAGGTCGACTGCCAGCCTCTGACTGACTCGTGGAATGACATGGTTGGGAAGGTGCTCTTGTTTCTCATCTGGATCCCCAGACCACCACACATCTGGACAACTTGGGTCTTTTCGTCGCCTGGGCTCGCCTTCTTCACGGTCTGAGAGCGACACGTGAATATGTGCTTGAACAAGCCCCAGTGCGGTCGACAGCCCAGAAAATTCTCACACATGGACACAAACGCAGCAAGATAGGCGATAGAATTCGGGGTGAAGTGGTGGAGTTGCGCTCCAAAGAAGTTCAGAAAACCACGGAAGAAAACACTCGGTGGCAAAGAAAATCTGCGGTCGACATGGGTGGCCAGGAGCACGCACTCACCCTCTTCCGGCTGGGGCTGCCACTCTTTCCCCGGAAGCCTTGCAGCTCCGTGGGGGATCAGACCGTTGTTGGCCATGTCGAGGAGGTCTTTCTCTGTGATGGTCGACTGGATCCAATCTCCCTGGACCCAGTCGTGCGGCAGACGGGATCTGGACGAAGACCCGCCGCGGCTGGTGGATCTCCCCTTCGCCTTCTCTGACGCCGACGCCTTCTTTGCACGTTCCAGCGCCGCCGTCTTCTCCTTGACCATGGCTGCTGGCGAGACGCACGAGGAGAAGTTGTGTGGAGGCGAGAGCGAGTGCGTTGGGCGGAGACAAAGGGAGCAGAGAGACAATGCTGAGGCACTGTTCAAAAAACCCTCGCCGGGCGCATTTATAAGGTCCCTTCCGAGTGGATGACAGGTGGGCCCGGTCGATCTAATCATATCCCGAAACAGTTGCGCGGACGCGATACGTGGCGGAAAAAGCGGCGCGAGGATCGAGGCGTCTATGCCCTATCCCATCCGAGCGCCGCGGTCCGCCCCGCTTCACGCGCTTCCCCAAATTTCGTATCCCGCAGAATCCGCGAACGGCAGATCGGTCTGTCAGACACGGGATTTCCTGCGATCCGTCGCTCAGAAATCGGCAAAGTCCAAAAGATCACTCGACGAAAGAAAAGAATGGATCGAGTCGACTGAAGAAAAGTTGCTCACTATCAACAAAGAGATTTTTTGGTTCAAAACAACGCACGACCAGTATGCGAAGGCCAATCGAAAGCAACATCAACTCCTTCATCACTCAAGCCTCAATCCATTCGGGGGCTAATGATGGAGTCATGTACCTAGGGTAGGGTCATAGACCTGATCTAAGTACCCTGCCCAAGGACACCCTTAGAAGAGATCACCTTCCAGTCGACCTACGAGGAACTCACTCGACTGACTTGAAGGACTTGACCACGAAGACTCACTCGACCACCAGAAGGTCAAGAAGCACTCCGCACTGCAACGGTCTGTAATTAAGTAGACTTTATGATAGTTAAGACACTTTATGTGGGGCATTACCAGTAACGCCCCAGACTTAATGTACCTTAAACCCTTCATTACGTGGGCTGGCAGGGGTCCTGGCGCACTCTATATAAGCCACCCCCCTCCACAGGCAGAAGGGTTCGCACCCCTGTAACTCATATACACATAATCCACTCGACCGCCTCCGGGCTCCGAGACGTAGGGCTTTTACTTCCTCCGAGAAGGGCCTGAACTCGTACATCTCTTGTGTTTACAACCTCTCCATAGCTAGGACCTTGCCTCTCCATACCTACCCCCACTCTACTGTCAGACTTAGAACCACGATAGTACGTCCATTTGTTAGAGGCAAATAAGGCCAAGTGACATGGATAGACAGAGAGAATGGAGCTAGGAGGTGGTGCGAGAGGCCCAGCTACTAGCTAGATAGGGGGATGAGTGTGCGGTTATGAGATCGATGAAAAGAGGGGCGAGAGTTTACACGTGTGTGGGACCGTATGAGAGACACGAGGCAAGGACACATAAAGGAGGAGATTGAAGGTGCGTGTGTATGTTGTAGGCAGGCATCGCTGGAGAGGTTTATCGATCGGTGTGTGTCGGAAAGGATTTGTGGAGACTCTGGGAGAACGACCTAAAGAAAAAACATGAATGTGCGCGGTGGATAGAATGTCAAGGGAGGGGGAGGGCGAGGAGGGCGTGTGCATGCACGAGAGAAAGTTAGTGGTAGCTACAAAGGTTAGAGGATTGTGTGGGTGTAAGAGACTAACAAAGATCATAATTTGATATGAAAGTGGATTCGTATATTTGAATAGGAGATCATAGTGTTTTAAACATATGCATGCATGAATATAGCGGTGATACGCGTGTTGTGCACATGTTATACCATAATGTGATAATGCATGGCGTTTGCAACTCACAGCTAAATGTCGAACAATCTAAACCATACTATACATCAAAAAAATCTCACATTTTATTTGAATTTATGGTAATGTGTGGCGTTTGCAGCTTACAACTAAATATCGAACAATCTAAACAATACTATATATCGAACATTCTCACATTTTATTTGAATTTGTGGTAATGTGTGGTGCTTGCAACTCACATCTAAATACTTGTAGGCATAGGGGCGGGGCACCATACATAATGTGATAAACATATTATACATATTAGACATGGTTTAGATTATGAAGATCTAGCTAGAGCTAGAAATGTAATGTGATTTGAAATCAACATAAAGTGGATTCAAAAAATCGAGTCTGAGTTCATATAGTACACATAGTTCATATGTAACTCGAGACTAATCATGTGGTGTGCTGTGAAGATAATACACAAACGATGGTTTAACTTTCCAATAATGATGATTGTAGATCTTATTAAAATAGAGAAACGAATTCAAATGCTTTGACTTCACAACAATCATTACTATAGATCTTATTAAAATAGAGAAACGAATTCAAATTTAGTTCATATTGAAGTGGTAGTATATACGTTTATAATGCACTAAAACGTTCATTCGAGTAGTAGGTTGCATGCATTATACACGTAGCGAAATATTTTAATTGAACATAACATGAACTCAAAGTTTTGAATGACATTTATAGTGCGAATTGATTTTGTACAGTAGACGTTAGGCTTGTCTGGAAATTTCAACCCGCGCCTTGTTAGCCCGAAATATTTAAGATATATCTTTGTCTCGTTGTGCTCCGACAACTCCCTCCATCTCAACCCGCGCCTTGCTATTCCGAAATTACAACACGCGCGAAAACTCCCACCTCCTGTGAAATCCCGACATGTGAAATGCATGTGGTACCCCTGAACCGAAAGAACCACCTCAAATCGGTGGGGGTACTTTCATAACTTACCCCACATTTCGGACAAGCGCGTCCCTAAGCCATGGTTCCCCACTCCCATCCCATCCGCCCACCCATTCGTACACCGAGGCCGCGAAAACCTGCGACGAAGCCCCACACCCTCCTCCGTCCGCCACCCAGCCGGAGCCACTTCCCCGACGACGTCGTCCACTGATACGTCTCCAACGTATCTATAATTTTTGATTGTTCCATGCTATTATATTACCCGTTTTGGATTTCTATTGGCTTTACTTTACACTTTTATATCATTTTTGGGACTAACCTACTAACCAGAGGCCTAGCCCGTATTGCTGTTTTTTTGCCTATTTCAGTGTTTCGAAGAAAAGAAATATCAAATGGAGTCCAAACGCGATGAAACCTTTGGGAATGATCTTTTTGGAACAAATGCAAACCTGGAGACTTGGAGTGGAAGTCAAGAAACAAAGGAGGCGGCCACGAGGGTGCCCGGCGCACCCCATATAGGTGGGCGCGCCCCCCACCCTCGTGGGCCTCTCGAGCGTCCACCGACCTACTTCTTCCTCCTATATATACCCACGTACCCCGAAAACATCAGAAGCAACAACAAAAACCTAATTCCACCGCCGCAACCTTCTGTATCCGCGAGATCCCATCTTGGAGCCTTCGTCGGTGCTCCACCGGAGGGGGAATCGACCACGTAGGGCCTCTACATCATCTCCAAGGCCTCTCTGATGAGTTGTGAGTATTTTACCATAGACCTTCGGGTCCATAGTTATTAGCTAGATGTCTTCTTCTCTCTCTTTGAATCTCAATACAAAGTTCTCCTTGATCTTCTTGGAGATCTATTCTATGTAACTCTTTTTGCGGTGTGTTTGTCGAGATCCGATGAATTGTGGGTTTATGATTAAGTTTATCTATGAGAAATATTTGAATCTCCTCTAAATTCTTTTATGTGTGATTAAGTTATCTTTGCAAGTCTCTTCGAATTATCATTTTGGTTTGGCCTACTAGATTGATCTTTCTTGCAATGGGAGAAGTGCTTAGCTTTGGGTTCAATCTTGCGGTGTCCTTTCCTAGTGAAAGCAGGGGCAGTAAGGCACGTATTGTATTTTTGCCATTGAGGATAAAAAGATGGGGTTTATATCATATTGCATGAGTTTATCCCTCTACATCATGTCATCTTTCTTAATGCGTTACTCTGTTCTTTATGAACTTAATACTCTAGATGCATGTTGGATAGCGGTCGATGTGTGGAGTAATAGTAGTAGATGCAGGCAGGAGTCGGTCTACTTGTCACGGACATGATGCCTATATACATGATCATGCCTAGATAATCTCATAATTATTCGCTTTTCTATCAATTGCTCGACAGTAATTTGTCCACCCACCGTAATACTTATGCTATCTTGAGAGAAGCCACTAGCGAAACCTATGGCCCCCGAGTCAATCTTTTATCATATAAGCTTTCAATCTACTTTTATTTGCATCTTTACTTTTCCAATCTATATCATAAAATACCAAAAATATGTTTATGTTATCATATTATCTCTATCAGATCTCACTTTCGCAAGTGGTCGTGAAGGGATTGACAACCCCTTTATTGCGTTGGTTGCGAGTTCTTGTTTGTTTGTGTAGGTGCGTGGGACTTTTGAGGAGCCTCCTACTGGATTGATACCTTGGTTCTCAAAAACCGAGGGAAATACTTACGCTACTATTTCTTCATCACCCTTTCCTCTTCAAGGAAAACCAACGCAAGCTCAAGACATAGCAAGAAGGATTTCTGGCGCTGTTGCCGGGGAGGTCTTCGCTCAAGTCAAGACATACCAAGTACCCATCACAAACTCATCTCCCTCGTTATCAGTTTGGTTTGGCCTACTAGATTGATCTTTCTTGCAATGCAAGAAGTGCTTAGCTTTGGGTTCAATCTTGCGGTGTCCTTTCCCAGTGACAGCAGGGGCAGCAAGGCGCATATTGTATTGTTGCCATCGAGGATAAAAAGATGGGGTTTATATCATATTGCATGAGTTTATTGCTCTACATCATGTCTTCTTTCTTAATGCGTTACTCTATTCTTTATGAACTTAATATTCTAGATGCATGCTGGATAGCGGTCGATGTGTGGAGTAATAGTAGTAGATGCAGGCAGGAGTCGGTCTACTTGTCACGAACGTGATGCCTATATACATGATCATGCCTAGATAATCTCATAATTATTCACTTTTCTATCAATTGCTTGACAGTAATTTGTTCACCCACCGTAATACTAATGCTATCTTGAGAGAAGCCACTAGTGAAACCTATGGCCCCCGGGTCTATATTTTATTATATAAGCTTAATTTGCATCTTTACTTTTCCAATCTATATCATAAAATACCAAAAATATATTTATCTTATCATATTATCTCTATCAGATCTCACTTTCGCAAGTGGCCGTGAAGGGATTGACAACCCCTTTATTGTGTTGGTTGCGAGTTCTTGTTTGTTTGTGTAGGTGCGTGGGACTTTTGAGGAGCCTCCTACTGGATTGATACCTTGGTTCTCAAAAACTGAGGGAAATACTTACGCTACTATTGCTTCATCACCCTTTCCTCTTCAAGGAAAACCAACCCAAGCTCAAGACATAGCATCCACAGCAACACCTCGACGTCCCTCATCCACCGTACCGGATGAGGATCCATCGTTGATAACCCACAAGTATAGGGGATCACAACAGCTTTCGAGGGTAGAGTATTCAATCCAAATTTATTGATTCAACACAAGGGGAGCCAAAGAATATTCTTGAGTATTAGCAGTTGAGTTGTCAATTCAACCACACCTGGATAACTTAGTATCTGCAGCAAAGTGTTTAATAGCAAAAGTGGTATGATAATAATAGTAGCGGTAGCAAAAGTAAAGATAAATGTTTTTGGGTTTTTGTAGTAGTTGTAACAGTAACAACAAAAAAGTAAATAAGCGAAGAACAATATGTGAAAAGCTCGTAGGCAATGGATCAATGATGGATAATTATGCCGGATGCGATTCCTCATGCAATAGTTATAACATAGGGTGATATAGAACTAGCTCCAATTCATCAATGTAATGTAGGCATGTATTCCGTAAACAGTCATATGTGTTTATGGAAAAGAACTTACATGACATCTTTTGTCCTACCCTCCCGTGTTCAGCAGGGTCCTTACGGAAACTAAGGGATATTAAGGCCTCCTTTTAATAGAGAACCAGAACAAAGCATTAGCACATAGTGAATACATGAACTCCTCAAACTACGGTCATCACCGAGAAGTATCCCGATTATTATCGCTTCGGGGTTGTCGGATCATAACACATAATAGGTGACTATAGACTTGCAAGATAGGATCAAGAACACACATGTATTGATGAAAACATAATAGGTTCAGATCTGAAATCATGGCACTCGGGCCCTAGTGACAAGCATTAAGCATAGCAAAGTCATAGCAACATCAATCTCAGAACATAGTGGATACTAGGGATCAAACCCTAACAAAACTAACTTGATTACATGGTAAATCTCATCCAACCCATCACCGTCTAGCAAGCCTACGATGGAATTACTCACGCACGGCGGTGAGCATCATGAAATTGGTGATGGAGGATGGTTGATGATGACGACAGCGACGAATCCCCCTCTCCGGAGCCCCGAACGGACTCCAGATCAGCCCTCCTAAGAGAGATTAGGGCTTGGCGGCGGCTCCATGTCATAAAACGCGATAAAACTTTCTCTTTGATTTTTTTCTCCCCGATACGGTATATATGGACTTGGAGTTGAGGTCGGGAAGTGTCTAGGGGGCCCACGAGATAGGAGGGCGCGCCCTAGGGGGGGCGCCCCCTGTCTCGTGGACAGCCCGTGCGCCCCCTGGCCTTCATTCTTTCGCCAAAAATTCTTATTAATTCTGAAAAGTGCCTCCATGGATTTCCAGGACATTCCGAGAACTTTTCTTTTCTACACATAAAACAACATCATGGCAGTTCTGCTGAAAACAGCGTCAGTCCGGGTTAGTTTCATTCAAATCATGCAAGTTAGAGTCCAAAACAAGGGCAAAAGTGTTTGGAAAAGTAGATATGTTGGAGATGTATCAACTCCCCCAAGCTTAAACATTTGCTTGTCCTCAAGCAATTCAGTTGATAAACTGAAAGTGATAAAGAAAAATTTTACAAACTCTGTTTGCTCTTGTTGTTGTAACATGAAAAGCCAGCATTCAAGTTTCAGCAAATATTATGAACTAACCATACTAACAATAACATAATCAGCTAGCGAGCTATAATAATAAAACTCGGATGACAACACTTTCTCAAAATAATCATAACATGATATAACAAAATGGTATCTCGCTAGCCCTTTCTGAGACCGCAAAACATAAATGTAGAGCACCTTTAAAGATCAAGGACTGACTAAACATTGTAATTCATGGTAAAAGAGATCCAGTCAAGTCATACCCAATATAAATCAATAATAAGGAATGCAAACGACTGTGTGCTCTCCAGCGGGTGCTTTTAATAAGAAGCGTAATGACTCAACATAAAAGTAAATAGATAGGCCCTTCGCAGAGGGAAGCAGGGATTTGTAGAGGTGCCAGAGCTCGATTTTAAAATAGAGATTGAATAACATTTTGAGCGGCATACTTTTGCTGTCAACACAAAAACTATGAGATGGCTGTATCTTCCATACTACATGCATTATAGGCAGTTCCCAAACAGAATGGTAAAGGTTTATACTCCCCCAACCACCAACAAGCATCAATCCATGGCTTGCTCGAAACAACGAGTGCCTCCAACATACAATAGCCCTGGGGGAGTTTTGTTTAATTAATTTGATTTGCTTTGATCTTTTTGGATCATGGGACTGGGCATCCCGGTTACTGGCCCTTTCTCGTGAATGAGGAGCGGAGTCCACTCCTCTTGAGAATAACCCACCTAGCATGGAAGATATAGGCAGCCCTAGTTGAAACATGAGCTGCTCGAGCATACAAAACAGAATTTCATTTGAAGGTTTAGAGTTTGGCACATACAAATTTACTTGGAACGGCAGGTAAATACCGCATATAGGTAGGTATAGTGGACTCATATGGAACAACTTTGGGGTTTAAGGAGTTTGGATGCACAAGCAGTATTCCTGCTTAGTACAGGTGAAGGCTAGCAAAAGACTGGAAAGCGACCAACTGAGAGAGCGACAACAGTCGTAAACATGCATTAAGATTAATTTACACCGAGTACAAGCATGAGTAGGATATAATCTACCATGAACATAAATATCGTGAAGGCTATGTTGATTTGATTCAACTACATGTGTGAACATGTGCCAAGTCGAGTCACTTAATGCATTCAAAGGAGGATACCATCCCATCATACCACATCATAATCATTCTAATAGCATGTTGGCACGCAAGGTAAACCATTATAACTCATAGCTAATCAAGCATGGCACAAGCAACTATAATCTCTAAATGGCATTGCAAATATGTTTACTTCATAATAGGTGACTCAGGAACGATGAATCATCATATTTACAAAAACAAGAGAGGTCGAGTTCATACCAGCTTTTCTCATCCCAATAAGCCATCATATATCATCATTATTGCCTTTCACCTGCACGACCATACGATGTGTATAATAATAAGAGTGCACGTGCATTGGACTAAGCTGGAATCTGCAAGAATTCAACTCAAGAGAGAAGACAAGTAATATGGGCTCAAAGTTAAATAAACAATCATGCATATAAGAGCCGCTAAGCATTTTCAATATAGTCTTCTTGAACCCCAAAAGAAAGAAAATAAAATAAAACTATTTACACGGGAAAGCTCCCAACAAGTAAAAGAAGAACAAGAAATCTTTTTGGGTTTTCATTTTAATTTCTACTACAAGCAGAGGAAATTAAACTAACTAATTTTTTGGTTTTTTTCTTAAGGTTTAACAAACACACAAAAAGAAAGCTAGAAAAAGAAATTTAAACTAACATGGATAATACAATGAAAGAGTATGAGCACCGACGGCTAGTGTGTGAACATGAATGTAAAGTAGGTGAGAAATACGTACTCCCCCAAGCTTAGGCTTTTGGCCTAAGTTGGTCTAATACCAAGGACCGCCGCTACTCTCCCCGGTGTAGTGGGAGGTATAATCAGGATACCACTGGCTGGTCATCTCCGGATCCCACTGGACAGATGATGCACGATAAGGGTCCAGCTCAGGTTCCGGCTCAGGTTCAGGTTCCGGATTAAAAGCTTGGGCTAGATGATTGTTCATGGCCTCCGACGTAACAAGACGACTTTCTGCAAGCATATCAAACAACAGAGGCACGGGCAAAATAATATACTCAAAGTGTTTCTTATTGAATCTAAATCTATAAAAGAGCATCTTCTCTTCATTGTCAACAATAAACTTATGTGCTCCCATGCTCTTGTAATCTAAAATGTGAGGAGGTAATTTTGTCTCCTCCTCCTCATGGTGCCTAATGGGTATCTGAAAATGTTCAGCAAGACGTGCAGCATAGATACCTCCAAATATGGGGCCTTTGTGCGATTTAGGGCTAGCCGTTTAGAAACGACGGCACCCATACTAAAAGTATTGTCTCCCAGCAAAGCATGTTGAAGAATAATAATATCTGGGACGCTCAAGTTTCCACTATTCCCATGACCAATCAAGCATCTACTAGCAAATATGGTAAAGTAGCGTAAAATAGGAAAGTGTATGCTAGAGACTTTTGCCTCAGAGCCCTTCTTTGGCTCTTCTACAGCAATAGTTTTAACGAAACCATCCACATATTCACGATGGGGTTCCTCTAATTCTCCCTCATAAGGTATCCTACATACCGCGCAAAAATCACGTAAAGACATTTCTCTGAATTCATCATATAAATGAAATGATACTGTAGGCGGTGACTTCTTAGGATAATAATAAAAAATTTGCACGAAAGTATTGGTAAGTAAGAGATACTGATCGATTCGGTCGTTCATGAAACCGGTGAGGCCTGCATTCCCGATTAAAGCATAAAAGTCTTCATGAATTCCGGCTTCTTTCAAGAAATCCTCACACGGCCATTCACATGACCGTACTTCCGCTAAGCGAGGAAGATTATACTTGGGTTTTTCCTTCTCTTTGTCTTGTTTTTCCTTAGAGCTTTGGCTAGAAGATCCTTTAAAGAACCTCCTTAACATTTTCTGAAAATTTCTGAAATTTTAGTAACTTCAAAATAAAAGTGAATAAAACTAAACAAGATTGATAACAACTACTCCTACAAGTGCCTAGAGCCTATATCATGCATTGGAATTGCTTGGAACCTCAAAATTTTAACATGCAAGCTCAAGAACATGGTCACCTATGCAGCAAAAATTTGCAATGAATAAAGCACTAGAATAAAAACTATTTGGACCAATGGAGGAGTCACATACCAAGCAACAATCTCCCAAAGCAGTTTTGCGAATGGAGCTTTGAGCTAAGAGATCGAAAATCGCAGCAAAACGAGCTAGAACTCGGGCTTGAGCTGGATGGGGATTTTTTTGGGTAGAAGATGAAGTGTGTGGGTGCTGGCATAAGTGGAGGGGAGCCACCAGGGGCCCACGAGACAGGGGGCACGCCCTCCTCTCTTGTGGCCTAGTGCTTGCCCCTTTTGCAGTGTTTTCAGTGCCTAAAATCCTCAAATATTCCAGAAAAAATCATACAAAATTTGCAGGGCATTTGGAGCACTTTTATTTTCGGACTATTTTTTTAATGCACGAATAATTTAGAAAACAGACGGATAATACTATTTTTGCTTTATTTAATCCAAATAACAGAAAGTAAAAAGAGGGTACAGAAGGTTGTGCCTTCTAGTTTCATCCATCTCGTGATCATCAAAATGAACCCACTAACAAGGTTGATCAAGTCTTGTTAACAAACTCATTCCGAATAACACGGAACCGGAGAAATTTCGAATAACACTAAGTTACCTCAACGGGGATATGAAAATCCCCAACAATAAGAATATCATACTTTTTCTTGACAGTAGGGAGAGGAAATTCAAAACCTCCAAAAATGATAGTTGGAACTTTTTCAATAGAATTGATGCTATGAACTTGAGATTGTTTCCTCAGAAAGTGTAATGTATGCTCATTACCATTAACATGAAAAGTGACATTGCCTTTGTGCCAATCAATAACAGCCCCTGCAGTATTAAGAAAAGGTCTACCAAGAATAATAGACATGCTATCGTCCTCGGGAATATCAAGAATAACAAAGTCCGTTAAGATAGTGACATTTGCAACCACAACAGGCACATCCTCACAAACACCGACAGGTATAGCAGTTGATTTATCAGCCATTTGCAAAGATATTTCAGTAGGTGTCAACTTATTCAATTCAAGTCTACGATATAAAGAGAGAGGCATAACACTAACACCGGCTCCAAGATCACATAAAGCAGTTCTAACATAATTTATTTTAATAGAGCATGGTATAGTTGGTACACCCGGATCTCCAAGTTTCTTTGGTATTCCACCTTAAAAGTGTAATTAGCAAGCATGGTGGAAATTTCAGCTTCCGGTATCTTTCTTTTATTTGTGATGATATCCTTCATATACTTAGCATAAGGATTTACTTTAAGCATATCAGTTAAGCGCATACGTAAGAAAAGAGGTCTAATCATTTCAGCAAAGCGCTCAAAATCCTCGTCATCCTCTGACTTGGATGGTTTAGGAGGAAAGGGCATGGGTTTCTGAACCCATGGTTCTCTTTCTTTATCGTGCTTCCTAGAAACAAAATCTCTCTTATCATAACGTTGATTCTTTGATTGTGGGTTATCAAGATCAACAGCAGGTTCAATTTCTATATCATTGTCTTTGCTAGGTTGAGCATCAACATGAACATTATCATTAACATTATCACTTGGTTCATGTTCATCACCTGATTGTGTTTCAGCATCAGAAATAGAAATATCATTGGGATTCTTAGGTGTGTCTACAGTAGGTTCACTAGAAGCATGCAAAGTTCTATCGTGTTTCTTCTTCTTCTTTTTAGAAGAACTAGGTGCCTCTAAATTATTTCTCTGAGAATCTTGCTCGATTCTCTTAGGGTGGCCTTCAGGATACACGGTAGCAAAAGTAAAGATAAATATTTTTGGGTTTTTGTAGTAGTTGTAACAATAGCAACAGAAAAGTAAAAAAGTGAAGAACAATATGTGAAAAGCTCGTAGGCAATGGATCAATGATGGATAATTATGCGGATGCGATTCCTCATGCAATAGTTATAACATAGGGTGATATAGAACTAGCTCTAATTCATCAATGTAATGTAGGCATGTATTCCGTAAATAGTCATACGTGCTTATGGAAAAGAACTTGCATGACATCTTTTGTCCTACCCTCCCGTGTTTAGCGGGGTCCTTACGGAAACTAAGGGATATTAAGGCCTCCTTTTAATAGAGAACCAGAACAAAGCATTAGCACATAGTGAATACATGAACTCCTCAAACTACGGCCATCACCGAGAAGTATCCCGATTATTGTCACTTCGGGGTTGTCAGATCATAACACATAATAGGTGACTATAGACTTGCAACATAGGATCAAGAACACACATATATTCATGAAAACATAATAGGTTCAGATCAGAAATCATCGCACTCGGGCCCTAGTGACAAGCATTAAGCATAGCAAAGTCATAGCAACATCAATCTCAGAACATAGTGGATACTAGGGATCAAACCCTAACAAAACTAACTTGATTACATGGTAAATCTCATCCAAACCATCACCGTCCAGCAAGCCTACGATGGAATTACTCACGCACGGTGGTGAGCATCAAAAAATTGGTGATGGAGGATGGTTGATGATGAGACGGCGACGAATCCCCCTCTCCGGAGCCCCGAACGGACTCCAGATCGGCCCTCCCGAGAGAGATTAGGGCTTGGCAGTGGCTCCGTGTCGTAAAATGCGATGAAACTTTCTCTCTGATTTTTTTTCTCCCCGAGACGGTATATATGGAGTTGGAGTTGAGGTCTGGAAGTGTCGAGGGGGCCCACGAGATAGGAGGGCACGCCCCCCTATGTCTCGTGGACAGCCCGTGGCCCCCCTGGCCTTCATTCTTTCGCCAAAAATTCTTATTAATTCTGAAAAGTGCCTCCGTGGATTTCCAGGACATTCCAAGAACTTTTTTTCTACACATAAAACAACATCATGGCAGTTCTGCTGCAAAAAGCGTCAGTCCGGGTTAGTTTCATTCAAATCATGCAAGTTAGAGTCCAAAACAAGGGCAAAAGTGTTTGGAAAAGTAGATACGTTGGAGACGTATCAATCGTCGATCTCATCGTCCCGTCGGTTCAGCCACCCCGTCCTCCACCTCCAAGGAGCTACCCCGACATTCCCCTCGTCTTTCGCGCCACCTCCATTCCCACACCGCCGTCTTCACCTGCACCACTGGAAGAGCATCATCATTACCATTTCCTCAAATGAAGTTGCGGCCTAATCGGCGCCACCAAAGAGGTTGTACACTAATGGCTGCATTTTCTTCTTGATTCGATCTCACGGTGCTGTCGGTGCTCGGCCCAGAGCCGACACGGCACGGCTCCATCCACGGTGGCGCCGCCGGCCACTTCCTCCATGGCGTCGCTCCCTCGGCGGCTACGCCCACATCAGTAGGAGTTGCTGTTGCTTTAGCTCTTGCTCGCGCTGCTGCTCTGCTCTTGCTCTCGGTCCCCTGCCTGGTCTGCTCTTGCTATTGCTCTTGCTCACGCTGCTGCTCTTGCGCTTGCTCTTGCTTGCGATGCTGCTCCAATTTAGCTACACTTCAGTCTACAGAATCGACTTTTGGGTCAGTCGATTTTCAGGGGGGGCTCGCCGGAGTGAAGGAAGAACCAGCCACAGCAGGGAGGGGGGCTCGCCGGAGAGGTACCCCACTATCTATCTTAGGGCTCAGGGTGGGGGCGGTGGTCGCCGGCGGTGGTGGGGCAGTGGCGTGGGGATCGCCGGAGAAAAAGCTCGGCATGAGGGGGCTAGAGGGATGGCCAGGGCGGCGACGGACCGGCGGTGGGGAGTGTTGTCGGGGCGGGCGGGCGGCGCACCGCTGGCCGTGGGCGGCGGGGGGCTGCTGTTTGGCCGGTGGTGGCTGGCGGCTCAGGGTTGTGGAGGTTGAAGATGAACTATAGGCCCTTGATTTTGTATCCAACGGCTGCAAAATCGACTGACCATAGATGAAAAAGTCAGTCGACTGGCGTGTAGCCTCACCTTGCTAGTGCGTTCAGTTTCGACAGTAGAATTCAGTTTCGACGGAAAAATTCAGTTTCGATAGTTAAGTTCAGTTTCGATAGTTAAATTCAATTTCGACAGTTAAGTTCAGAGATGAGCGGCTGATGTATTTTACATCTAGCACTTTGTGGTTATGTATTTTACGTCATGTATTGGAGATGCTATTAGAATTCCACTCAGGTTAATGTTGTCTCTCTTGTCCTACTTCAGCCTCGGCGTTGTACAACTCAACGGAGCTGCTCCAACGATGAAACCCTCCATCACAGCGGAGCAGTACCTCGGGCTCCATCTCCAGACGCCTAAGATCTTCTTCCCCTCCTCCGACAACCAAGTCAGCCGGAGCATCCTCACCGGCCAACCCAATCACGCTGAGATCGACATGGCTTCGCCAAAGAGGTTGTATACTTGTTGCATCTCTTTTTTTACTCTACATGTTATATATATATATATATATATATATATATATATATATATATATATATATATATATATATATATTGTCCACTGAGCACACGTAGTAACGTGAAATACGATTATTTTACCCTACTATACGACAAGCAGTGAGGTACCAGGCAACTTAGCTATCCGTGATGGACTCTCCTGAACACCATCATTATTTATCTCTGCGCATTTGAGCTGTGCATTTGTCGATGGGCCTGGGAGTTGAGCTAGTATGGCAGTGGCCTGGGTCCAAAGTAATAAAAGTAGCACAAAAACATTTTTTAGTGTAGGATTTTCCTTGCTCAAGCCTGCCTACTAGAATTGCCAGTGCTTGAAAGGAAAAGTGAATGAAAAACATAGGAATTGGAAAGTTTCCTATGGTACTACTTTTCATGAATTTGGTGCAAAGGAATGGAGCAAAGGAAAACTATAGGATTTGTTCATTTAGTGTCTCCTTGAAAGAAAAACCGTAGGAATTCTAATTTCCACTTGTCCTCCTTTTCATATTCCTATTCATCAAGCACAAGACTAAGAGATAGTAGCATAATAGCATTATAACTGTACATTTTCTTGTGGTTTGACTTAATCTCACCATGCTTTTTTGCATCCTATGATCTTACAATTCTTGTGAATCAAACACCCAGATTGGCAGAAATCCTGTGTTTTTAAATTCTCTGTTTTGCACGTGCATTCCTATCCTATTCATGTCTATTTCCTATCCCTATATTGTTAGAATCCTCAAATTCAAACAAGCCCTTACTCAATTACTTCTGTTACAGATATGTGTCAAAGAAAACCTTGTGTGGTTTGTCCTGATCCCGCGGCGCTGTGTTCCACCCCAGCTCAACTGCTCCAACAACAGAAGGGTTCACCACAGCAGGGATCCGCTCTCCGAACTGTCTTTCGCCGCCTTAGATCTTCTTCCCTGCCGCCGGCAGCCACGACAACTGCATTACCATCATCAACTGAGTAGATGACCTTGAGGACTACACGGGTCCGCAAGAGAGGTCGTACTCTTCCGTGTCTACTTACGTTATGCATCACTTAATTTGATGACATGCTACATTATCGTCGTGTTCACCTATTAGACTCCGAGTCAGGTCCAAACTAATGTTGAAACTTGAGTTTTTAAATGGTTGTGGGGTACATATTGGGGCAGCAATCAGTACTATCTGTCTACTATCTGGTTAATCTCGGGTGTCTACTATGAGTTTCATGTTGGGTGCAAATAAACATTAAAGGAGCCATTATCTGTATTTTTTAACTAAAGCTATTATATGCCTGCTATCATTGGTTTTGGGACTATCCACAGTTTGCTACCATCACTCTGGATTTGTGCATGCACTCCTTACATAATCTCACTATGTTTTATTCCTATGCATGCCAGTTATTGTACACAATTGAACTGATCATGTAGAGCAAAAGAGACGAGCCTTGCGTGGCAATAAAATTTCATGCAGACGTTGCTCCATGGTGGGCGCAAAGGCAGCCCCCCCTCCACCCATTTTGGATCGTAATCAAGAGGAAGATAACTGTTCTGAGGGGGATTCAGAAGGAGAAGACCACTCCTATTTACCCCAAGATGTCATCTGCTTAGTTTAGACATGCTTTGTGTCAATGTCATCTGTTTAGTTTCTTTATCGTATATGTGAATCATGCAATTTCATCTTGTTTAGCCAGGCATCATATATGTGAATTTTGCAATGCCACCCTGGTTAGCCAGTCATCTTATATGTGAATTATATCATGCCATCGTTTTTTTATTATGTGTTAAATTTGTCAACAATTTTAGTACATTCAATTACTCTTCCTGTGCATCAGCCATTCGGCACGGTCATGGAAAAATATGGAGTGGAAACAAGGTCTTCAGAGCAGACAATGCTATCTGACGAAGCGCATGTCTTGCTGGTTACCGATAGCTCCTCAAAGGAGGATTCAGAGACAGATGACCAGTCATATTCCCCCCCCCCCCCGAGGTGCATGCTCTAACTTGGCAGGGTTATGTTGCTCATATAGTGCATATGGTATCTTGATTGCTATGTCATTTTCTTAGTTTAGACATGCTTTGTGTGAATGCCACATGTTTAGTGTCTAATTACCATATATGTGAATTATGCAATGCCATCTTGTTGCAAGACATTATATATGTGAATTATGCAATGTTATCTTATTGCAAGGCATTATATATGTGAATTATGCAATGCCATGCTGTTTAGGCAAGCGTCATATATGTGAATTATATCATGCCGTCCTTTTTTTGTATTTCTCATTGCTTTTGTTGACAATGTTTGTATATTCAACTGCTCTTCCTGTGCATCATCCATTTGAATTGGTGATGGAGAAATCTGGAGTGAAAACAAGGTCTTCAGAGCAAACAATGCTACCTGCTGAAGCAGATATCTTGCTGGTTACAGATAGCTCTTCAGAGGAGGATTCAGAGGCAGATGACCAGTCCTATTATCCCCCTGAGGTGTATGCTCAAACTTGGCAGGGTTATATTACTCATATCATGCATATGTTGTATCGCAATGCTTAGTTTTTACATCATATACACAATATTGAATGCCATCTCCTTAGTTGACACATCATATATGCGATTGCCCTCTGCTCACTTACTTAGTATATAAATCATATATTTGAATTATGTATGCCATGATGTTTACATAGCCAGCATGTATCTGAATTATGGTATGCCAACCCATTTTCTAAAGACATAATATAGTTATATCATCTCATCATATTTACATAGTCATCATATTTTAAATTATGTCATTCTATCCGTGAATTATATCATGTCATCATGTTTCCATCGACAGCATGTTTGTGATTTATGGCATGCCAACCACTTTAATAGACACATCGTATAGTTATATCATGTCATCCTGTTTACATAGTCATCATATTTTGAAGTATGTCATTCTATCCTGTTTAGTTAGCCATCATACATGTGAAATTGTGTCATGCTATCCTGTTTAATTAGCCATCATATATGTGAAATTATGTCCTGCTATTCTGTTTGGTTAGACAACATAAATGTGAATTATTTCATGCCCTGTTTTCTTCCCTACTATCCATTGCACCTGTCTATCTTACAATGTCTGTACATTCAATTACTTTTCTTGTTTATCAGCCATTTAATTGGAGGGGGTGATAGCAGTATCTGTGGGAGTAAAAACACGGTCCTCAGAAAAGATCGTGCTACATGTCGATGCAGATAGAACCACGGTTGTACTTGCCCAAGAACCAGCCCCACCAAACATAACCCATACTCATGCAGATTGTACCCCTACCCAGTTGGACAGAGAACCACCTACACCCCTTCTAACCCCAACCCCAGCCGATAGTAACCCAGTTCTAATTGACACAGCCATACCTGGCCAAACGGGCCGGCCCGGCACGGCACGGCCCGGCCCATCGTAATCGTGCCTGGCCCGGCACGGCCCACCAGGGCACGATTACTATACGGGCCATGCCGTGCCGGCCCGCATGCTGTGCCCCCAGGCCCAGGCACGGCCCAGTTAGTAAACGGGCCGGCACGTTGGCCCGTTTAGCACGGTGGGCCGCATATTTTCAGCCTGTTATTTGCCGCACTAAGCGTTTTTAGCCTATTTTTATATATTGGGCCATATATAGATGTATAAAAAATAAAAAAAACGTAATCGGGCCGTGCCGTGCCGGCCCGCGTGCCCAGCCTCCAGGCCCAGGCACGGCCCAGAGCATGCTGCGTGCTGGGCCCGGCCCGTTTAGACCGTGCCGTGCCTGGCCCAAGGCGGGCCGTGCCGCGCGTGCTCACGGGACGGCCCGAAAAAAATGGCCCATTTGGCCAGCTATAAACACAGCATCGTCTCCACTACAGAGCACCCAAACACAAGCAGTTAGTAAGGCAACTGTAGAACCCAAAGCACGAGGACCACCACTCCGAACCCCAAGTCAACGCTTAAAGCAGAAGAAGAATTGTTCTCAGGTAGGTTCCGTAGCTATGGTTCATACTACTTTGCTCTTGCATCACTGTATTTACTCATACCAACTAATTTCAAATTTGAAGGATGCAATTGAAACTCCAATGGCGCAACAGGTATGTTTTAAACCTGTTTCTTTAACGTGTTTGTTGTTCTAATTTGCTCTATGTTGATTTCAGTTTCAATTGAATAAACAGTTATGTTCTCATGCCATGCACATCACAAGTGTTGTTATTGTTATGTAGTTTCCCACACTTATATTCTATCTATGCTGCTTTGTCTTAAGTAGATATGATTCAAACTGTATCTATCTTGATTTGGCAACATAAACTAGAATGATATAGACCATACAGTGACCATACTACATAGATATATTTGTTTCATGTTGTTATCCTGTCCACCTTACTACTGAACTGGTTTACCAAAATGAGTTTCATATACTACATTGTAAACCTATGATGTGTTTGTTTGTTTCTCTTTTAGAACGCGGATAAAATATTGGAGAAGAGTACCCCGTTATGCAATGGTAAAGGAAGTAATGCAGATAAGGATACATCCCTGTTGGTCTCCAAGAAAGCTGATAAGAACTATATTGAAGACACTAAGACAACCCCAAAGTCTTGTCTTGATGTAGTGTTTGAGTTACTGGCTACTACTGTTGGCACCAGCTCTTTGAACTCGTTGCCTGAATCAGTTCGGCTTCTTGAGTCTCAACTTTAAGTTGAAAGACATTGATCAGATGTTATGTGATGCGTCTCCGTCGTATCTATAATTTTTGATTGTTCCATGCCAATATTATTCACTTTCATATACTTTTTGGCAACTTTTTATATTATTTTTGGGACTAACTTATTGATCCAGTGCCCAGTGCCAGTTCCTGTCTGTTGCATGTTTTATGTTTCACAGAATATCCATATCAAATGGAGTCCAAACGGGATAAAAACGGACGGAGCTTATTTTTGGAAAATAAGGAAAATTCCGGAAGAAAAATCAACGCGAACCAGTGCCCGATGTGGTCACGAGGCAGGGGGCGCGCCTGCCCCCCTGGGCGCGCCCCCTACCCTCGTGAGCCCATTGTAAGGCGGTTGATGCTATTCTTTTGCCGCAAGAAAGCTAATATTCGGGGAAAAAATCACGGCGAAGGTTTCAGGCCAATAGGAGTTACGGATCTCCATATATACACGAAACGGTGAAACAGAGCCAGAACAGAACACATAAACAGAGAGATAGATCCAATCTCGGAGGGGCTCTCGCCCCTCCCAAGCCATGGGAGCCAAGGACCAGAGGGGAAACCCTTCTCCCATCTAGGGAGAAGGTCAAGGAAGAAGAAGAAGAAGGGGGGCTCTCTCCCCCTTGCTTCCGGTGGCGCCGGAACGCCACCGGGGGCCATCATCATCACTGCGATCTTCACCAACACCTCCGCCGTCTTCACCAACATCTCCATCACCTTCCCCCATCTATATTCAGCGGTCCACTCTCTCGCAACCCGTTGTACCCTCTACTTGAACATGGTGCTTTATGCTTCATATTATTATCCAATGATGTGTTGCCATCCTATGATGTCTGAGTAGATTTTCATTGTCCTATCGGTGATTGATGAATTGCTATGATTGGTTTGAGTTGCATGTTTTATTATTGGTGCTGTCCTATTGTGCCCTCTGTGTCGCGCAAGCGTGAGGGATTCCCGCTGTAGGGTTTGCAATATGTTTATGATTTGCTTATGGTGGGTGGCATGAGTGACAGAAGCACAGACCCGAGTAAGTAGGTTGTTTACGTATGGGGTAAAGGGGACTTGATGCTTTAATGCTATGGTTGGGTTTTACCTTAATGAATCTTTAGTAGTTGCGGATGCTTGCTAGAGTTCCAATCATAAGTGCATATGATCCAAGTAGAGAAAGTATGTTAGCTTATGCCTCTCCCTCAAATAGAATTGCAATAGCGATTACCGGTCTAGTAACATAGTCAATTGCTTAGGGACAATTTCACAACTCCTGCCACCACTTTTCCAAACTCGCTATATTTACTTTATTGCATCTTTTCCTAAACAGCCCCTAGCTTTTATTTATGTGTTCTTTACTTTCTTGCAAGCTTACCCAAAAACACCTACAAAGTACTTCTAGTTTCATACTTGTTCTAGGTAAAGCGAACGTCAAGCGTGCGTAGAGTCGTATCAGTGGTCGATAGGACTTGAGAGAGTATTTGTTCTACCTTTAGCTCCTCGTTGGGTTCGACACTCTTACTTATCGAAAGAGGCTACAACTATCCCGTATAATTGTGGGTCATCAAGACCTTTTTCTGGCGCCGTTGCCGGGGAGTCATAGCGTGGGGTGAATATTCTCGTGTGTGCTTGTTTGCTTTATCACTAAGTAATTTTTATTTGCTGTCCTTAGTTGTTTACTATCTTTAGTCATGGGTAGGAAACGCAAAATACCAAAAAAATTAGTTGTACCTACTGCTCCAATGGTTGAAGAACCACTCAAAATCTATCACACTACTGAAGCTTTTTACTTGGATCATCTTTGATCCCTATGTGCTCGTGCTGAAACCCCAACTAGCTTAGTTGAGGGAAAATCTTTAGATGAGCATGCTTGTTATGTGCGACACCGTTTATCTGAAAAAGGGAAACTATTATGGGATCAAATTCAATGTTTACAATGCTATGCTTGGAATTTATGTTGGGAATATGATTTTACTTGTTGTTCTGAAAACCCTAAAAAACACCTTTCCTACCAATGTGAGTTTATTGATAATGGGATCTTATCTTCATATGCTAAGGGTGTTTATAGTTACTATGATGTTCAACAAATTAAAGAATTTGTTGCTTTTAAGGGTGCTTTTGAAATTGCTTCTTTGATTGAAAAGTATGATGCTACTCTTTACAAATCTGAAATTTTTGCTATACTTGAATATTGTTATGAGAATTATGCTTCTAATGCCTATGTTAAACAATATATCGAGGCTTACCCCGCTGTCCAAGAAGAGACTAATATTTTGCAGGAGCCTATGGAAGAGGAAATTGATGAAATTGTGAGCTCATTGAATGAAAAAGATGGTGAGGAGAGCGAAGAACAAAAGGAGGAAGAGCGGATTGATCACCCGTGCCCACCTTCTAATGAGGGTAACCCTCCAACTCATACATTATTTAATTCTCCTTCGTGCTTACCGAAGGATGATTGCTATGATCCCATTGATTCTCTTGAAATATCCCTTTTTGATGATGCTTGATATGCTTGTGGCCAAGATGCCAATATGAATTATGCTTATGGAGATGAACTTGCTATAGTTCCTTATGTTATGAATGAAATTGTTGCTATTGCACCCATGCATGATAGTCCTATTATCTTTTTGAATTCTCCCGACTACACTATATCGGAAAAGCTTGCACTTATTAAGGATTATATTGATGGGTTGCCTTTTACTACTACACATGATGATTTTGATAAATGTAATATGCATGTGCTTGCTTCTCCTACTAGCAATTATTATGAGAGAGGAACTATATCTCCACCTCTCTATGTTTCCCATACGCTAAAATTACAAGAAACTGCATATACTATGCATTGGCCTTTACTCGGTGTGCATGAATTGTTCTTTTATGACATGCCGATGCATAGGAAGAGAGTTAGACTTCGTTGTTGCATGATATATGTTACTTTGTGCTCACTACTAAATTACAAATCATTGTTAATTAAAATTGGCTTTGATATACCTTGGGATCCGGGTGGATTCACTACTTGAGCACTATATGCCTAGCTTAATGGCTTTAAAGAAAGCGCTGCCAGGGAGACAACCCGGAAGTTTTAGAGAGTCATTTATTTATGTTGAGTACTTTCATATAGTTTAAAAACAACAAAAATAAATAGGGGAACCCAAAACTTTTCAAAAAGAGAAGTGAAAGTAAGAGAGACGAGCATTGTGAAAGTGGGGGACGTCCTTGAACTTTGTTCATGCCCATGGGAACTTTGTGAATCTTAATTACAGAAACTTTTCATCAAAAATAATTATCCCCTTGTATAATTCCATTGTATTATAAAAATAATGTGCCAAGGTTTGCCTTTAGGATGTTTACAATGCTTGTTGGTTTTGTACGGTGCAGGATAGAAACTTTGGCTGTAGTGCGCAATTTTACAATTTTAACTGGAAAGTCAATTGGTTCTGATTAATTTTTCACTGTCTTTCTATACAACTTTTTTATTTTTCCTAATTTTGGTAGAATTTTTGGGGTACCAGAAGTATGGTGGATGTTCAGATTGCTACAGACTGTTCTGATTTGACAGATTCTGTTTTTGATGCATAGTTTGCTTGTTTTGATGAATCTATCAATTTATATCAGTGGATTAAGCCATGGAAAAGTTATATTACAGTAGACACAATGCAAAAACAAAATATGAATTGGTTTGCAACAGTACTTAGAGTGGTGATTTGCTTTATTATACTAACGGATCTTACCGAGTTTTCTGTTGAAGTTTTGTGTGGATGTAGTGTCTAATCGAGGATGTTTCGATGTGAGAAGAAGGAAGAGAGGCAAGAGCTCAAGCTTGGGGATGCCCGAGGCACCCCAAGTAAATATTCAAGGAGACTCAAGCGCCTAAGCTTGGGGATGCTGGGGAGGCATCCCCTCTTTCTTCAACAAGTATCGGTATGTTTCGGATTCGTTTCGTTCATGCATTATGTGCAAGTCTTGGAGCGTCTTTTGCAATTAGGTTTTTATTTTTCTTTTATGCACCATGCTGGTATGAGATAGTCCTTGGTTGATTTATAAAATGCTCATTGCACTTCACTTAAATTTTTTGAGTGTGGCTTTATAGAATGCTTCATGTTCTTCACTTATATCATTTGAAGTTGGATTGCCTGTTTCTCTTTACATAGAAAACCGCCATTGGTAGAATGCTCTTTTGCTTCACTTATATTTGTTAGAGCGTGGGCATATCTTTTGTAGAAAGAATTAAACTCTCTTGCTTCACTTATATCTATTTAGAGAGATGACAGGAATTGGTCATTCACATGGTTAGTCATAAAATCCTACATAAACTTGTAGATCGCTGAATATGATATGTTTGATTCCTTGCAATAGTTTTGCGATATAAAGGTGGTGATATTAGAGTTATGCTAGTGGGTGGTTGTGGATTGTAGAGACACTTGTGTTGAGGTTTGCAAGTCTAGTAGCATGCACGTATGGTAACCGTTGTGTGACAAATTTGAAGCATGGGGTGTTTCTTTGATTGTCTTCCTTATGAGTGGCGGTCGGGGATGAGCGATGGTCTTTTCCTACCAATCTATCCCTCTAGGGGCATGCGTAATAGTACTTTGCTTCGAGGGCTAATAAATTCTTGCAATAAGTATATGAGTTCTTTATGACTAATGTGAGTCCATGGATTATACGCACTTTTACCTTTCCATCATTGCTAGCCTCTTCGATACCGTGCATTGCCCTTTCTCACCTCGAGAGTTGGTGCAAACTTCACCGGTGCATCCAAACCCCGTGATACGATACGCTCTATCACACATAAGCCTCATTATATCTTCCTCAAAACAGCCGCCATACCTAGCTATCATGGCATTTCCATAGCCATTCCAAGATATATTGCCATGCAACTTCCATCATCATCATATTCATGACTTGAGCATACATTGTCATATTGCTTTGCATGATTGTAAGATAGCTAGCATGATGTTTTCATGGATTGTCCGTTTTTTGATGTCATTGCTACGCTAGATCATTGGACATCCCGGTACACCGCCGGAAGCATTCATAGAGTCATATCTTTGTTCCAGTATCGAGTTGTAATATCGAGTTGTAAGTAAATAAAAGTGTGATGATCATCATTATAGAACATTGCCCCATAAAAAGGAAAGGCCAAAGAAGCCTAAATAAAAAAAGGGGGCCAAAGAAGCCCACCCAAAAAAAATAAAGAAAAGGGGCAATGTTACTATCTCTTTTTCCACACTTGTGCTTCAAAGTAGCACCATGTTCTTCATATAGATTGTCTCCTATGTTGTCACTTTCATATACTAGTGGGAATTTTCATTATAGAACTTGGCTTGTATATTCCAACGATGGGCTTCCTCAAATGCCCTAGGTCTTCATGAGCAAGCAAGTTCGATGCACACCCACTTAGTTTCTTTTGTTGATCTTTCATACACTTATAGCTCTTAGTGCATCCGTTGCATGGCAATCCCTACTCCTCGCATTGACATCAGTTGATGGGCATCTCCATAGCCCATTGATTAGCCGCGTCGATGTGAGACTTTCTGCTTTTTTGTCTTCTCCACATAACCTCCATCATTATATTCTATTCCACCTATAGTGCTATATCCATGGCTTGCGCTCATGTATTGCGTGAGGGTTGAAAAAGCTGAAGCGCGTTAAAAAGTATGAACCAATTGCTCGGCTTGTCATCGGGGTTGTGCATGATGGGGGCATTTGTGTGACGAAAATGAAGCATGGCCAAACTGTATGATTTTGTAGGGATAAGCTTGCTTTTGCCTTGTTGTTTTGAAAAGACATGATTGCTTTATTGGTACACTTGAAGTATTATTGTTTTATGTCAAATGATAGACTATTGCTTTGAATCACTCGTGTCTTAATATTCATGCCATGATTAGACATATGATCAAGATTATGCTAGGTAGCATTCCAGATCAAAAATTATTCTTTTTTTATCATTTACCTACTCGAGGACGAGTAGGAATTAAGCTTGGGGATGCTGATACGTCTCCATCGTATCTATAATTTTTGATTGTTTCATGCCAATATTATTCACTTTCATATACTTTTTGGCAACTTTTTATATTATTTTTGGGACTAACTTATTGATCCAGTGCCCAGTGCCAGTTCCTGTCTGTTGCATGTTTTATGTTTTGCAGAATATCCATATCAAACGGAGTCCAAACGGGATAAAAACGGACAGAGCTTATTTTTGGAAAATATGGAAAATTCCGGAAGAAAAATCAACGCGAGCCAGTGCCCGAGGTGGTCACGAGGCAGGGAGGCGCGCCTGCCCCCCCTGGGCGTGCCCCTACCCTCGTGAGCCCACCGTAAGGCGGTTGATGCTATTCTTTTGCCGCAAGAAAGCTAATATTCGGAAAAAAATCACGGCGAAGGTTTCAGGCCAATCGGAGTTACAGATCTCCATATATACACGAAACGGTGAAACAGAGCCAGAACAAAATGCAAAAACAGAGAGATAGATCCAATCTCGGAGGGGCTCTCACCCCTCCCAAGCCATGGGAGCCAAGGACCAGAGGGGAAACCCTTCTGCCATCTAGGGAGAAGGTCAAGGAAGAAGAAGAAGAAGGGGGGCTCTCTCCCCCTTGCTTCCGGTGGCGCCGGAACGCCACCGGGGCTATCATCATCACCGCGATCTTCACCAACACCTCCGCCGTCTTCACCAACATCTCCATCACCTTCCCCCATCTATATTCAGCGGTCCACTCTCCCGCAACCCGTTGTACCCTCTACTTGAACATGGTGCTTTATGCTTCATATTATTATCCAATGATGTGTTTCTATCCTATGATGTCTGAGTAGATTTTCATTGTCCTGTCGGTGATTGATGAATTGCTATGATTAGTTTGAGTTGCATGTTTTATTATTGGTGCTGTCCTATTGTGCCCTCTGTGTCGCGCAAGCGTGAGGGATTCCCGCTGTAGGGTTTGCAATATGTTTATGATTTGCTTATGGTGGGTGGCGTGAGTGACAGAAGCACAGACCCGAGTAAGTAGGTTGTTTACGTATGGGATAAAGGGGACTTGATGCTTTAATACTATGGTTGGGTTTTACCTTAATGAATCTTTAGTAGTTGCGGATGCTTGCTAGAGTTCCAATCATAAGTGCATATGATCCAAGTAGAGAAAGTATGTTAGCTTATGCCTCTCCCTCAAATAGAATTGCAATAGCGATTACCGGTCTAGTAACATAGTCAATTGCTTAGGGACAATTTCACAACTCCTACCACCACTTTTCCACACTCGCTATATTTACTTTATTGCATCTTTTCCTAAACAGCCCCTAGCTTTTATTTATGTGTTCTTTACTTTCTTGCAAGCTTACCCAAAAACACCTACAAAGTACTTCTAGTTTCATACTTGTTCTAGGTAAAGCGAACGTCAAGCGTGCGTAGAGTTGTATCAGTGGCCAATAGGACTTGAGAGAGTATTTGTTCTACCTTTTGCTCCTCGTTGGGTTCGACACTCTTACTTATCGAAAAGGCTACAACTATCCCGTATACTTGCGGGTCATCATTATGCGACAGGAAGCCGAAGGACTGAGGAAGTCCCTGCAGAATTCAGATTCATAATTTCTGGTGTAACAACAAGTGCTCGAGGACTTAAGAGCCAAACAAGAGAAAGTTAATAAGCTTGTTAAGCATCTTGCCAGCATTATGGGTACCCAGGATATTGTTTCTTGAGCTCTTCTGAAGTGGTTTCAGTTCTGGACTTGTTTTGCTGCGACGTTTATATGCTGTTGTGTTCCCTATATTTGCACTAGTGGCGAACTTTGATGCCCAGTGGATATAATATGTGTAATAGCTGTGATTCCTAGCGTAAGTTGCTTGCTTATTTATTTCCTTATTGTCTTGTTTATTTCTTTGCTTGTAGTCAGTGCAGTTCTTTTTCCGCGGTTTGCTAGTGGCCGCAATAACCTATTTTTTAAAACTAGACCACAATAACCATGGACTACATATTTACTGTAGTTACCATTTCCCTCCTACGGGCCGTAGAAACAATGGGCCTTCTACGGGTCGTAGAAACAATGGGCCTTATACGGGTCATAGATACAATGGGCCTTCTACGGGCCTTATCATCAATGGGCCTTCTACGGGCCGTATGATCGGCTGGCGAAACATGGGCCAATAACAGACCGCATTATGGCCGTAAACGGGCTAGAGTTGGAATCGTCTGTGCATGGGCCGACCATAATGGGCCGTCATTAATCGGCCATATTTGATGACGCTATGAAAATGGCCCAACGTATTAAAGGGCCACAAACGGGCCGACTGTAACCTCGGGCTGAATTTAGCCCACAAGCAGAAAATGACAGTAATGGGTCGTAAACAAACGAATGCTGGAAAATGAGCCCAAGAATAAATGGGCTTTGAGAAGGCCGAAAGATAACATGGGCTGGAAATGGCCCAACGGAATAACGGGCCGTTAATGGGTATAAAGTGATACACTGTTCATTACGGGCCAGTTTCACCACAGGCCGTTAATGGGTATAAAGTGATACACTGTTCATTACGGGCCAGTTTCACCACGGCTGTTAATGGGCCAAGAGTTACAAAGGGCCTCATATGGGCCGAAAGACGTCATGGGCCAGAAGTAAAAACGGGCTGGAATCATATTGGATGGCCCAAATGACGCTACTAGGCCTAATTCGGATAGCGCGTAACGGGCCTTGGGTTAGCGGGCTGTAAATGGGCTATATGCGAACAGGCCATTAACAGGCTTTTCATGGGCCGGCCCGCCACCTTTTGACCAAGTCAAATGGGCCGGCCTTTTCACAGGAATGGGCCTCTGTTGGGCCGTGCCACATGTCGGCGTATCATAGGCGTCTTCTGTCCAATGAGTGGATGACATCTGTCCCAACGATGAGCCAACACGTGTTTCCTCCAGCCAATGATGATTTTACACGTGAAAAATCCCCATTGGTCGGGGTTGTTAACGGGTTATCGGATCCAAAACCGGACCTGATAGCTTAACGGCGTTCCGTTACGGTGGATGCCACGTGTCGGTCACCCTTGACGAAAGCACTTCTGTGACGCGCAATTTATCGTCATGGAAGTGGACACTTACATGATGATAATTTTGGTAATGTCATGGAACACTTCTACGATAGCACAGGTATGACTATCTTGATTCTGTCATAAAATCATCATGGATGTACATGCATGACAAAAAACCGCGACCTACTGTGACAAACACGTATCATCACGGAAGTGTATTTTTTTTGTAGTGGGAGCACTTCCTCCTAATGAAGTTGCATTAGAGATTATTGTTCCCCGTCTGGGATGAAATTAAATATCCATCACCGTGGCTTGACCCAACAATGAAGAAGATAAACAACAAAGCCATGGGCAAGTTTAGCGGTGCGTTGTCCGCCTGGAAAGTAAGGGTGAAAAGTCGGATTGACAAAAAAGGAACCCTACTCCGAGATTGTAAAGGATAACTCGACAATTACAGAAGAGCAGTTTGAAATATTCAAGACGGCTTGCGCTGCCGAAGCTGCCAAAGAAAAGTCGGAATACATGAAGGGGCTTCAAGAAAGGAACATGGGGTACCACCGCCTCGAAAGCTGTGTTTACTCGGGCAAGAGGCACATATGGGCCAAGGAGGACGCAGAACGTGAAAGTCTGGGGCTCCCAGACCCCTTGGCGGAGTTCACTTTCCCATAGGAGCATGACTTCATCAGGACCCGGTACACTTGGGACCCAGGCAACAAGGTTTTCAAAACAGACGCACCCACGAGGGAGTTCATGAGACTGCTGGTAATTATTAATTTACCACCTTATTTTAGCTTATGATCACATCAACTACATGTTTAGTCGCATTTGTAAACGATCCACGTTCCTTTTGCAGAAAGAGCAGCACATGATTGCGGCCGAAAGCGACTCGTCGTCTGAGTCATCGGCGAGGCCCAAGTGGGACACCCCTTTCAATTGGGCCTTGAACATAATGAAAGGTCTCCGTTGGACAAGCGGCCATCATATGGATGCATGCACGACGTCAGAGATGACACCACGTGGAATACTACTACCATGAGGACACCGAGGAGAGAAAGCAGAGGTGGAAGTTAAACGAAATGAACATCGATAAGAAGGCTGAGATTGCAGTCGATAAGAAATCAACTGGGACCAAAGAAGCGATACGACCTGAGTTGGCAAGCGAGGCAGTCAAAGCAGCGGTAGCTGCCTGCAGAGAGGAAATGGTATCTTCTTATGGTGCCTTGATTCCAGCTGTCATCAATTGGGCAAAGTAACATCCAGATAAAGAGGCAGCAGAATTTCCCCTTCCCAACTTTGTCGAGAGAAACTCGGTGAACGTTGCACTAGCACCTGCTCACGCAACCGCACCTGCTCCCAAACCTGCTCATAGCAGCCCATCCTCCGTCTCTGGCGTGCTCGGCGGGGCTTCGTCTTCAGCTGAGTTCGACACCCTCACAATAACTACCTGTCACACCGGTCCTCTTCAATATATATATATATATATATATATATATATATATATATATATATATATATATATAATCTCTTATTTCTGTCGCCTTTCGGTTGTCTCACGTCACAAACATGTCTTCGCAGGCCAACGAAACCCCATGCACCATGCTCTACACCATCAGCGGCTAGAAGGTGGATGTGGGAAAGGCGACGATAGTGAAGCCGAAGGAACAATTGTTCCACAACCAGCCGATGCCCCCCGGCGTCTTCAAGGTTTCCGTGGCCAGTGTCAAAGCAGGCCATGAGAATTTGGCTCCTCCGGTACCACTAGGGGGAGATGACGACGAGACCCCGCTGCGGCTTGGCGATTGCAAGGGTTGGGTCCTGTTGTGGCCGAAGAGTCTCCTTCATTTGGAGGCGGCCGGGAGCACACCAACGACCAAGCAGCCTCAGCAAGGTATGAACACCAACACCCCACCTAACCAATTAGCGGCGCCTATCGTGCCGGGTGATAGAAGATAACATGGGGATGTGACTCCATTAGTGGCTGATGACGTCGCCGTCGTCGAAGAAGCAATGGATGATGCCATGGACCCTCTACAGTATCTCAATACCGGCGGCTATGACGACGGAGGATTGATAGCTCAGCAGTATGACTTAGGGTTTGAGCATGATGAGTTGATGCCTGAATTGCCAGAGTAGGAATGTCTTAAGGCTGATTGCAAGAAGTCTCTCTTCCTACAATCCTTGCAGGACACGCCTCTGGATGCCGCCTCAACCCAGCAACAACAACATGAGGGTCGTGCAATGTTGAGCCCGACAACACTAGGGCGGGTCACGGATGATATGATAGGCTCACTTACGGTACCAAAGAAGCATAGTAAGATACTGAAGAAAGGCCTTGCTGGCGCCAAAGCTGCTTCTATGAGCCAGCCGCCTCTACAGCCTCGGGTTGTAGACCGTATACCTATCAAAGGAGAAATTCCATGTCCCCGGTGATCCGATCCTACCTAAGGCAGCGTTAGAGGCCATAGACGACGATCTAAGGAGACTTCGTGACGATGTTCTTTTGAAAGAGAAAAGCCTTGTCGTCTCGAAAAATCCAGGATACCCGCTCTACGTGGTTAACGTGCCACAACAAAGGTTGTATGTCCAGACATTCCCCGCGGATAAGTTCTTCCTTCGATTTGATTACATCTTCGACATGTTTCACATGACAAAGCTGGATTTTACATTTGTCCGCCTTTATGCCTTGTACATGAACTACATCATGAGGCGCGAGCAAATATATTATATCTGTGTCGTTGAACCGTACTTTATGCACGAGGGCTTCTTGTCAGTCTGCGCAGAGCACCGTGAATATGCGAGGAACTACATTGCCAATTTCATGGTCGCCAATAAGGACAAGGAGACGATTCTCCTGCCTTATCATCTCATGTAATTCATCCGCGGATATCCTTTGCGACACATACATAATTTTGTAAATTTCAATCATTCATTTGCACGCGTGGAGGCTAATTTGAGGTGTACTTGTTTTGTGCAGCGAGGGGCGCACCGTGCTCATCATTCTTTACCCCCAATTCTCACACGCTCTTTACTTGGACTCGTCGAAGAACATAAAGAAAAATGATTACATACACATCAAGGCTGTTCTTGACAGTGCTATCTTAAGCTACAGTCACCGGGGTGGAGAGATCACGGTCAAGAGGACAAAGAACCGCGCGCCCTGCTTTGGCCATAAGACCGAGTTCTGCTGCATCCAACAACCGAGGGGTACTCTTAGTGATGGATTCTATGTCATCCACCACATGCTGGAGTATAGAAGGGATTGCCAGAACCTTCACATGTCACCTAAACCCGACGATGCTAATATTCTGCAACGGGCCAAGCCTAGGAAATGTACCGGATCATCTACGAGGGGAGTTCTATCACATTCAGCGTGAACTTGCCCAAGTCATCATGAAGGAGGTCGTAGAAAAAACAGGGATGTTCTATGAGAAGGGCAAATGTCGCGGGAAGACGTCCGAACACGCGTAGCCGCTCAGCGTCTCGACCTCAAGCCTTTCACGGAGCTCGGGTCATTCCTCCCTGATTTGGATGGATGGCACGACATGTTGGAGTGATTGATGATATATGACAATGTGTCCATTTAGTCACTACTTTATCTATGATGAAAACTTTGAATTTATGCACGACAAAACTTTGTGATGTAATTAAACTGTCCTCCTCAACTAGCGTAGAACACTCTAGTTAATTAGTTTGGGTACGATGAACTTTGTTATTTATGTTTATGATATGTTGCTTCTATTTTTGCTAACTCTGACTCTTCGTGTTGCTCAACTATATTATGTTGTATATTATCGATGAATTCATCATGTGATGATGCAAGTATATAGATCATCAATGGCGAAGAAGTGCTACGGTGTGTATGTAGGGAAAGTTCCAAGAGTATACGACAAGTGGCCAGAGTGTCAGGCCCAGGTGTCGGGGTTCTCGGGCGACAACCAGAGAGGGTTCAAGAGAAGAGTCAAAGCGGAAGATAGTTACTTGAGGTTCACGCTAGCGCGAGAGAGGGATCGGAACCGGCGCCTCAAGAACTACTACATTATCGCACTCTTGCTCATAGTGATCGCTCTTCTCTTCTATATATCTTAGTTTAGATATAGATAATGAAACATGTGTATATGATGAACATGTAGTTGCTTTTATTCTAGACATGTCACTTAACTTGTATCGCTATATCGAGATTATGATGAGGGACGACATCATTTTGTGTTGAATGATGTGATGAGACTATTATGTGTATGATATGATGAGCATATTGTATGTTCATGATATGACTAGACTACTATAGAAAACCAGTACAAATACAGCGCAAATATGTAGCAGAAAAAAAATGCATGTAATGTTAGGAGTAGCGCTGGTCAACAAGAAGCAACAACGCGAGTTTATCAAAAGCGTTGGCTAGAGACCAATGCTACAACTATCTAGCAGTATCTTCAGTCCAACCCACGCTACTGCTAGGCAAGGATAGCAGTAGCGTGGGTTAGACCAACGCTACCGCTGCAAGTTAGCTGTAGCATTGTTGTAGTAGTGCGGGCACCCGCGCTGCTGCTAGCCCCAAAACCAGCGGTACTGCTAGGCTTTTTTCTAGTAGTGAGGTCTTCTTCACGATATTATTCACCATGACTTGTTTGCTTCAGGATGGGTCTACCTTCTGCCATGCCTTTCCCGGCGTGGAGGCTGTGACTTGACGATGCGTAGTCAGGTGGTGTAAACACCCAATGTTTACTATAGCGACATGTTACTCCCATTAGACGAGCATCGTAATATTTGAACACAAAATAGAATTTATATTTACCATATATATGTTAGCTATGATGTGATTTGACAAAAAAATTATACACAAATAATAAAGTTTTGTACGGATAACTATATTTACTTTTCTATGGGCTCAAGGTCCTATTAACTGATATTGGATGGTTGTCTTGATTAATGTTCAGGTGATAAAGATACACATTTAAGCAAGTCACATGTAAATGTACGGAAATGAAGTCTGTTCCCTCGTGCCAAACCATGGGCTTGTGAGGTTCCAGATTGTCACAAAATTTACTAGTTCTATTTACTACATTTGGATGGAGATAATATTAGTTAACAAAAATTGGTTGTGGGCCTTCTTAAGCTTGTAAAATGTGGTGTTGGTCGGGCACAAGTAATGTGGTTATCATCATGTGCAAATTCCAATTTTCACTTAATACTCTAGCATAACCCCTTGAGCCCATGTACAACGCCCAATTCGGTTCGACTATGAGATGTTGTAACATCCCCAAATGTATCATCTCTATCAATATCGGTAGTGTGTCGGTGTAAACGAAGTAGAGGGAGGCCCTGAAGACGGACGACTGCACATCCTCCACGTCACATGACCAAACTCATTCTCCCTAGTGGACTCATAGAGCTCTTCCTTGAACACTAGCGATCGTGCCGCCAACAACATCTTGTGCACGGGGAAGGACTTCCCTCAGAATATCAAGCGTTATATGCCCTGCCCTCTTCCTCGAGCAATGCCCCAAGGTCACTAGGCGGAGTCGAAGGAGACACCTTGATCTGTGGTAGTGGCCCGGTCTCCAATACCCACGATTGCTTCATCACATCGACAATTAATTCAATGGCTTGCTGGTAGGTCCGGAGATGCCATGACAACGACCTTTTGAGCTGATCTAGCTACATGATTGACGACCTCCTTGGTGCCAATAGACACTCACCCCATAATGATCTTCCTTTCTAGACTCATGAAGTATCTAAAGTAAAGGCAGCCACCTTTCATGATGTTTATTTCCTTTATAAAAGCAGTCTGGCAAAGGGACATTAGTTTCTTCGCGACAAGATCCACTTCGAGGGTGGCTACCTTAGGCCATAGTCACAATTTTGTACAACACTACAAGCAGATTGGTATGTATTTATGAGTTATTTCAACATTAGCGGCCCTAGTAGCTCTATTTGTGGCCATTTTGTCATTCATTCTTACTGAAGGACATGTCCAATTCGACCACTTCATTAGCAGATAGTCTCTCAACACCATCACCAAGGTCATGTGATTTTCTTCCACATGGCTAAAGAGTTCTTTGTAAAAGGAGTTGATGCTCCGGCAAATCAACAATGGATTGTATAATACAAGGTATGTTTTCTTCTCCCATTTGCTCTCTGCGTGATAGTACTCAGTGTTGGCATCTCTCTTGTAGGAGCCATCTTTTGCTAATCTGCTATAACTATATATTTCCCCTTCAGAATATATGTGCAATATCATACATTCAACACTCCCATTATTTTTTGGCAATTTGGCCACCAAAACATGAATCTCTTCCAACAACTCAAGATCTTCTAATTCATCCATCAAATCTTTCTTTTGTCGAATAGAGCATGATGTCTGACATTCACACCCCACGCTTTAGAGGCGGTTTTTGAGCTTCTCAAGTGCCAACCAAAACTTACTGATATTTTTTTTATCAAGTTTCACATGTGAATTCCATTTAGTTGTCATAAATTGAGGATGAGTGAGCCGAGTTTCCTCAAACTGGAAATCCCTATAAGTCTGGCCCAAGGGAAAATCACTTAAATGTCTTAAAAAGGTCAAATGACCCCTGAAATTTTCCAAATTTAGGGTACATCCAAATTTGAACTACATCTAAATGCAACGGCTAACCATAACGTTTTGAAAAATCATATTTGTGTACTTGTGTGCGAGTTAATTCCATGTGTAGTAAATATAAACGAATTTTCAAACATATTGGTGTCACGGATTGGACACGTGCAAGGAGTGCCATGACATTTAAATTCCAAAAAATTAAAAAATGACCAGACGATGTAAATATCTGGTGTTCAAAAAAGAAAAATGTAAAGATCTGGCAAGACAATCGGGCCCCACACAATTGGCACTCTATTTCGCACCTCGAGGTTTGGAAGGTGAGTGGCGCGGGTTATTAATCAGACGCGGTTCTATATTCGAAACCGTCAACTATTAAGTTCACACACGGCTTTTGCTATGAGAATCGTGTGTAATTCAAACTACAGTACTTGTAAATTCCGGCGACCGGCATGTGTACTGTTCCCGTCGATCTAGATTCCGTCTGCCAATAAATACTACCTTGCTCATGTCGTCCCGCCTGCATTCTCATCTACATCCTCCCCTCGCTCGCCCTCTCTCTCTCTCGCTCTCTAATCTCTGCCATGGCGCCGATGATATGCCCACATGCCGACGAGGAGGCGCCGCCCCCGAGGATGCTCAGTCGAAGAGCAGCGACGAGGAGGACCCCTACGCGCCGCCGGATGATGTTGTACCGGACCCCCCCCCCACCCCAAATTTGGAGTGGTTTTGGGGCCAGTACAATCTTTGTCTATGGAAGTCGCTGCCGCCGGCTGAGAAAGCCGGACAAGTGGCGTTCAAGAAGGAGATGGCGGAGGAGGAAGTCAGGTACCAGGCAGCCTGTGAAGCCCGTGATGCCGCTTGAAAAAGGACGCGGTGGAGCTTTGGGGGCAGGCGCGTCATCGTGCGGAGGAGGTGTACGAAGACGGGTACTTCGCGAGGAAGGTCAAAGGCGCTAGGCGCCTCATCGTTGCCTTCGGGCCGCGATGGCGGAGCGGGTGATGGCCATGGTGGCTGGCAGTGGAGTGGCGGCCACGATGGCCACCACTCGCCTTCTGGCCGCCGCGGCGGAGTGGGCGATGGCCCTGGCTATCGATGGTGGGGTGGCGGCAACGACGGCCGGCAACAGCTGCCGACAGGCAGCGGCGGCGGAGTGTGTGGTGGGTGTTCCGCAAACACCCAACAGGGACGCCACGCGCACTACACTATGCCGGGGACTGCGCCGGCAGAGGAGGAGGGGGCTTTCTTCGGGCGACAATGCGATGCCCACCCTCCAGCCACGGTGAGAAGGAGCGCCGCACCAACGAAGCCGACGAGGAGCACTCGGGCAGTGATAGCTCTCCGGAGTGCTTGAGCAGCGACGGCGAAGACGTGTCCCAGGAGGTGCTTAACCCGTTCCCGTTCCTCCTCTTGTTGATTTACTCTTTCACCGGCAAATTTTTGATGTTTTGCTCCTCGTGTTGGCGCTTGCAGATGGAGACGGTGCGGCTGGACTCTTCAAGAATATATTCGCTTCATTTTTAAATGTTTCTTCGAGTTTTGTTAGGGTTTGTGTCTTACTCAGGAAGACGAGACGACGGTGGTTCCTTAAAAATGAAATAAAGTTCTTTCCGCGTGTGGAGGTGTGTCTCCGGCGTATTTGTCCTAGGTGGATTTGCTCGGATCTAGTCGTAGTTTGTCTACGTTCGTGTGTCTTTAGGTTGGATCCTTTCGATCTATGCTATGCTTCAACGGTGGCGAGTGTTCTACTGCTGCGCTGGTCCTATGGAATCTTAGCACGACGACTTCACGTTTGTCTACTACAACAAGTTTTGACCGGCTCCACCGAGGAAGGGGCGATGACGGTAGTGCGCCTTCGGCTCGCTTCAGTACTTATAGTCATCGCTAGGTGGTCTATAGATCCGGATGCAATTTTTATTATTTCTGTTGTTCGTCATACCGCCATTTTTTAAGATGAATAGATTGAAAGTTTCACGAAAAAAAGGGATATAGTGTGACAATATCTATTATTTTATCCTAGTTATATAGGGTATTTGTAAGTTTCTTTTTATTTGAACGGGTGAGTGAGTAGTTTTGCGATATCACAATAGTCGAAAGGCCGTTTCGCAAAATTCGCAAAATCCCCTATCAACTGAAACCCTAGCCGCGACCAGCATCTAATTTGAGCCCGGTTCCACCAGCGACATCTCGCCGGAGACGCCGCTGACACCTCGACGGAACCGACGCCTTCCACCGCCTACGCGGACCTTACCGTCGCGCAATCCAGGGTTCGATGGCCGCGTCGTCTCCGGCCTCCAGCGGCAAGGCGGCGAGCGACTCCTCCGCTCCTCCTCCGGCCCCTTCCCCCGTGGTATCCAATGGTAATGGAACGCCGCAGAAGCCGCCCCCCGTCGCCGGATTCGACATGCCCAAGCCCAACCTCCGTGGCCTCAACAAGCCCAAGTGCATCCAGTGCGGCAACGTCGCCCGCTCCCGGTAAGGGGACCAGGACTTCTCAAGCTTCTTAGGCAGGATTTGTTTCTCGCGCTGGCGCTTATCTCTGTATCTGTCTGGGTTCGTGAAATTTGTGCATTGGTTGGCTTTTCAGGTGCCCGTTCCAGTGTTGCAAGAGCTGCTGCTACAAAGCTCAGAACCCTTGCCACATTCATGGTATGCCTAATAATGCCACTAACGCTGCTGCTGATAGTAGATTAAATTGCATTTTTTTGTTGTTAGCCACACCGGAGCAGTTTTTTTCGCGAACACACAAAGATTTGCATACCATTTCATTGAGGAGGTGGAGTGGGGGGAGAGAACGGTTCAATACATAGCCAAATATGCCACATGCACATGAGCATTGAGTATATGTGACACGGGGAGCAGCCCTAACGGCCACAAGGCGAGGAAATGGCTACTCCTCGGGGATTATGTTAACCAAAGCAGTGACTCCAGTGCGAGCCCATGAACGCCTCGTCTCTGGTGATCTGAGTTAGACAGGTGAGTGTGGGTTGTTCGGTGTTGCACGTCTTCCACATCCACCACGCAATGAGGATGATGAGCAGTTAGCTGCTTTCCAAGTATATGCACAGTCGCTAATTTAGCCCAGTGTGTGGAATAATTTCCCAATGGCGACCTCCTTTTGGTTTTCGGGTGTGTTTGGTTTGAGCCCCAACTAGCCCAACCTGGCATGACCAAAAATTTGGTACCCTAAGTTGTTGCTTGGATTATAGCCATTGTACCTGCCAAGATTTTGGCAAAATTGCTAGGCATCCATTTGGGGTTCGCATAAGTTTGACAACTTGGATTGATTAGTGCTTGGTTTTAAAAGTGAGGCACATAAAGGATTATAGGTACAGACAGCCAAGTCCACGGCATTGAAAGCGCAAGTAGGAAACAAATCACATCAATTGGAGGGGAGCAGGCCTCCGAAGCTGCGATGCAGGCAATACACGTGTTGGTAAAATTGGGCATGCACGGCATGGAGCGAGTCTCACGCAAAAAAACTCAGTTAAATATAGGAGAAAGGTTCAATACATGACAACCAAATATTCCACGTGCACATGAGCATTGAGCATATGTGACACGGGGAGCACCACTAATTGCCACAAGGCGAGGAAATGGCTACCTCATGGGGACCATGCTAACCAAAGCAGTGGCTCCAGCGCGAGCCCACGAACAAGCCTCGTCTCTGTTCATCTGAGTTAGACAGGTGAGTGTGGGTTCTTCAGCGTTGCACGTCTTCCACAGCCACCACACGGTGAGGATGATGAGCAGTTAGCTGCTTTCCAAGTATATGCTCACTAATTTAGCTCAGCCTGCCTGGAATAATTTCCCAATGGCGACCTTCTTTTGGTTTTCGGGTGTGTTTGGTTTGAGCCCCAACCAGCCGAACCAAAAATTTGGTAAGTTGTTGTTTGGATTATAGCCATTGTACCTGCCAAGATTTTGGCAAAATTGCTTGGCATCCATTTGGAGTTAGCATAAGTTTGGCAACTTGGATTGATTAGTGCTTGGTTTCAAAAAGTGAGGCACATAAAGGATTATAGGGTCAGCCGGCCAAGTCCACGGCATTGAAAGCGCAAGTAGGAAACAAATCACATCAATTAAGAGGGGAGGAGGCCTCCGAAGCTGCGAAGCATGCAGCCAATACACGTGTTAGTAAAATTGGGTATGCACGGCATCGAGCGAGTCTCATGCAAAACATCTGCAGTTAATTATAGGAGGAAACGGCCAAGCAATTTAATCAGGTAAGATGTGCGTGAGCGCGTGGCGCTTTGGATTCAGTTAGCTTTAATTTAGCAGGATAATCTGCCTGCCTTTTTAACAGCACCAAACGTATTCACACTCGCCGGCTTTTCGCGAGCTTTTTCCGTGCCCTCTGCGCACCAACAATTGGCGAAAATAGCATGGGGACGTCCAGGGCGCGATGGGCGAGGCAAAGTTTTGGCCTCAGGTCAAACGGCAGCCAAATCATACGGGGAAGCTAATTTTTGGTGTTATCAGTATAGGTTGTAAACCAAACACACCCTTAGCCTCTCTCGTCATTCAGCCACACCTGTTTGATGGTCATAGTTCAGGTTTTGTTCGGATGCTTAGCCAATATGCACTGTATGACTGTATCTTAGCTGGGCTAGCTTCTTCTTCACCATTTAGCCTCCCTGTTTGATGGTCATAGTTCACAATTTGTGTGGTTCAGTAGCCAAGTCAGCTCACTCTATCTTAGCTAGGCTAGCTAGCCATTAATAGCCAATTCATCTTTCCTGGGGATGATGTTTTGTTATTTTACACTTGATGGCAATGGGCAACTTCCAAGTGTCCATTCGTTTGGTCAAAAATTGAGGTTATGTTTGGGTCTCTCCCAAACTTGCTAGGAAAGGCGTTTGGTATTAATATCATAATAGAAGTCTCACTTTGCTCAGGTTACTGTCTGGCCTTGCATTAGTATATAGTGGAACCAGAACAGGAGCAATGCCCTTCTTTATCTAATGAAGGATAGAGGAAGAGGACGGTCAAGATGAACAAAGAAAAGTCCTGAGGCTCTTGCATGAATCTTACTAGAAAGGTGCGATTGTATTGGAGAGAAGGTGCTAATAGAGACAGAGAGTGAATGATCTTCCCCCATTCCGTAGATAAAAAGTCTTTTAGCGAGAGTGCATCAGCAAGTTTTTTACAGTTTCAAAAGCCTAGTCTAGCTAGCCAAGCCTATAAGAGATCTTTGCTTTAAAAAGGGCAACCTGGTGCATGTAGCTCCCGCTTGCGCAGGGTCCAGGGAAGAGTCCGACCACTTTGGGTCTATAGTACGCAGCCTTTCCCTACATTTCTGTAAGAGGCTGTTTCCAGGACTTGAACCCATGACCTCATGGTCACAAGGCAGCAGCTTTACCACTGCGCCAAGGCTCCCCTTCAGATCTTTGCTTTAGGCCTTGAGAATTTAGGATTAGAACGCTCCCTCATTTTTCATGGCAGGCTTAGTAGTTATTATGGTAGAACACTTGCTTATGTCTGTTGGTATTTTATTTATGGTACTATTTAAATCTGCCTCTCTTCATTTATCTTAGTTTCTACTCCCTCTGTAAACTAATATAAGACGTTTTAGATCACTAGTGATCTAATAAGACGTTTTAGTTTACAGAGGGAGTACTTTCTTTTACATTGTTTTGGTGCAGCATCATGTCTGCATTAAATATATTACTACCTCCGTTCCTAAATATATGACGTTTTGGCAGTTCAATTTGAACTGCCAAAACGCCATATATTTAGGAACGGAGGTAGTAGTAGTAGTAGTGTATCTTTAAACTCTTTATTTTGGAAAAATGACACTAATCTTTTCTTACTCCACTTATCACTGCAGTTCTCAAACAGAGCAACACATTGCCAGAGAAGACACCACCAGCTCCTATCCCTTTGTCAGACCAACCATCAACCAATTCACCTTTAACCGGGTAATCTTCAGAAACCCCACTAGTAAAAATTCATCTTTATGCAAGAAAGGGTCCTTATTTCCAATGCTTGCTTGTCATTTCTTGTAGTTCTTCGTCGAGGCTGTCTTCCCTACAAAAGCTTCCCCATCATTTTCTGAATTCCATCCGAACAAGAAAGTCCCTTGCCAAGAAGGTTCATGGCTGTTCCACCCTGTTTGATTATTTATAGTAGTTATACTCTCGTGGTTAATAACTTGCAGTACTTGTGCTGTAGGACATTGCAAGCATAAACAAGTGGAGGTTTATGAAGCTAAAGGAACATATGCAAGGAGATATTGATGTTGAAAATGAAGCATATGATAGGTACACACAGAATATTGGATTGCTGGAGGAAACGTTCTATCTCAAAGAAGATTCTGCTGGTGAACATGAAACTGAAGCAACTTCCTCAGAAGAAATGATGGAAATAATGGTCTCTGAGGCAAAGGTGAGGTTAAAATCTGATTGCGCAAATGCAGCTGGCTTTAAAGAGAGGATTGCCACTGTCTTGGACCAGAAGCTGAAGAAACTGCAAGAGAGGAACAGTGCCTACGAGGAGGACGACAACTCCTCTGACCAAAATCTAGATGACCATAAGAAGCCGGTGAAGTTGAACATAAAACAGCAAACAGTGAGAAACGCGAAAACAAACGAGCTGCTTGGTAAGTTGACAAAAGCACAGAGTGAGGATGATTTGAAGCCTTGCCTCAATATCATGGCGCAGCTGTTTGGAAAGGAGATTGCTTCCTCCTCCATGGGCACATCAAACAAGTCAAGCGACCAAGAATCAACCCCTGCAGTTGCGCCCTCTTATTCATTTCCAAAGCTCACAACTAGGCTGGAGGTAGACGAGAACATGATGTCTAAGACCAGCGAGCTATCTTCTTTGAGTCAGGTTGTTCAGCTATAATCTGGGACCTGGAGTGGTCCTATACCTCCAAACCCCAGAGGCATGTCGTGAATACAAAATGTGGACTGGTTTCTTGCTGCCTGAAAACGTCAAAACGTAACCAGTACTGTTTATCTAGCGTTTCCGTACCGTCTTAGTTAAAAAAACATTTCCGTACTGTCTTGAAAAATGTGATGAACTGTTTACAACGAAGTACAAAAACAACCATGGGAGCAATGAGTTTTTTTAAACTTGTGGCACACTTTATTCAAATCAAATCATGGTTACGTCATTAACAAGTTCAGCTAGGATAAACTGCGGAGGGTCGTCATCCCATAAAATTACATGGTTTGAATCATATGAATTCCCAGCTAACTTGTGTGCCACCTTGTTTGTCTCCCTTGGACAATGACCAAGCTGTCCTCCCAGACGTATGAGGAGGATATGAGGGGACCGGCTGTAGACGCTCTAAGAGACTAAGCTAATTCTGTGCGCTAAGTGAAAACACTCATTCAGAGCAATGAAGTAATTGTTTTCTCAGCGTGCAAAACGATCGGAGGGACTACATCTAAGAGGAAATAATCATATTTTATCTGTTTCTCTTATCCAGAAATATCTTGAACACGTTGAAGATTTATACTTGTTTCTTGAAGTCAATGTGGTAAATCTAAAGGATGATATATTCAACCCTTAAAGGCGCGATCATTTTTCTTACATAGGTTCTGAGAACAGTGACTGATCTTCTTGCCAGGACTCATATATCAATTCATGATAATTTCATAGATGCCCAAATTTTACGCAAAACTGATGGCTCCTAGACTGTCTCTGCGCATGGCCGAACCGGTGCAGATCAAAAAATCAGCTTTGATTCATGGTCGATCAATTCATGACCAATCAGTTGTGAGGAGATTGCATAAGGACAAGGCAAAAGGAGTGTTACTCAAATTGAATATTTCGTGTGCCTTTGACTCCATCGCTTGGCCCTTTCTCTTCGAAGTTTTATGCGCGAAAGTTTTCTCAAATGTCTGAAGATCATAGGTAGCCACTTTACTCACGACAACAACTCTTGAGTTGTCGTCAACGGCTATGTGGCCACAAGTTCATGCATGCTCGAGGGTTGCGTCAAGGTGACCTGTTGTCGCCACTTCTATTTGTAATTGTCATGGATGTTCTCACTGCAATGATAGTAAGAGTGCATCATCTTGGAGCCATGGATGCACTCCTATGCATCGACTGTTGATTTACGCAGATGACGTGGTTCTCTTCATGAGGCCTGCCATATCGGACATGAGCTTCGTTAGAGAAACTCTCAACATTTTTGGCACGACTTCATGCCTTCCGCAAAATCTTCTGCTATTATGCTACGTGGAGAGGAGAGGGACAAACGTAAGGTCACAATAGCCCTTTCGCATGGAATGTTTTCCTTGCAAGTACCTTGGATTTATCTATCTATCAAGCAGTTAACTCGCTCGGAATGGCAACCAATTGTTGACGAGGTTTAATTGGCTCTCGAGGGAGTGGATAAGGGATGCAGAGCGTTTTTTTAGAGGCCGCAAAGGAGATACATGGAGGCAAGTGCCTAGTTTCATGGTATAAGGTGTGTCGTCCTAAGCAACTTGGAGGCCTAGGCATCATTGATCTTAGGAAGGAAGGGATCGCCTTGCAATTACGCTAGGCTTGGCTGCAACGCGCTGCTGATATGAGACCATGGAAGAGACTTCCCCTCGCCATCGATTCATATGTTCAAGGGACTTTCAACAGCCTTGTGCGTTGGCACGTGGGATCGGTCGACCACATCGTTTTTCGGAAGGATCGATGGCTCGACGGTGCTACTATCCTGAGATCGCACCAATTGTGGTTGCTCATATAAAAGCTCAAACGATCAACCATCGCAAGTCACTAATGGTTTGCACTTGAACCAATGGGTATCTGACATCAGAGGTGAGTTATCCACTCAAGGAATGGTGGGACGCCCTATTGTCGGTGGATCTATTGACTGGGCATGATGATCAAGCAATCTGGAAGTGGAACGAACAAGGAATCTACACATTGGCGTTGGCCTATCAATGCTTTTCCATCGTGGTGTGGCTGTTGAGGGAGTCCTGGATTCGGGGGTCCTCGAATGTCCGGCCTATTCAATATGGGCCGGACTGGTGGGCCGTGATAAAGTGGAAGACCATCCCCCGTGTCCGGGTAGGACTCATGTGTGCGTGGGTAGCAAGATTGGTGTCCGGATATGCTCTTTCCTTCTCCTGTAAACCGACTTGGTGTAACCCTAGGCCCCTCCGGTGTGTATATAAACCGGAGGGTCTAGTCCGTAGAGGCTATCATAATATTCATAGGCTAGACAATTAGGGTTTAGCAATTACGATCTCGAGGTAGATCAACTCTTGTAACCCCTATATTCATCGAATACAGTCAAGCAGGACGAAGGGTTTTACCTCCTTAAAGAGGGCCCGAACCTGGGTAAACCTTGTGTCCCTTTGTCCATTGTTACCGTTGATCCTTATATGCACAACTTGGGCCCCCCTACCCGAGATCTGCTGGTTTTGACACTGACATTGGTGCTTTCATTGAGAGCCCTGTTGTGCAGTCCTGAAAAAGCGATCTATGGTTCACCTAGTCATCAACGACACCATCACCTCTGGAAGGAGCCTAACTTCTGGGCAGATCCTCCAGCTCGGCGTTTCATCATAGGTGCCCGTATCACCATCATGCCAATAGCGCCTGAGGGAGTCCTGGACTAGGGGGTGTCCGGACAGCCGGACTATCGTCGTCCGCCGGACTCCAAGACTACGAAGATACAAGATTGAAGACTCCGTCCCGTGTCCGGAGGGGACTTTCCTTGGCGTGGAAGGCAAGCTTGGCAATACGGATATGTAGATCTCCTACCATTGTAACCGACTCTGTGTAACCCTAGCCTCCTCCGGTGTCTATATAAACCGGAGGGCTTTAGTCCGTAGGACACAACATACATCACAACAATCATACCATAGACTAGCTTTAGGGTTTAGCCTCCTTGATCTCGTGGTAGATCCACTCTTGTACTACCAATATCATAAATATTAATCAAGCAGGACGTAGGGTTTTACCTCCATCAAGAGGGCCCGAACCTGGGTAAAACATCGTGTCCCTTGTCTCCTGTTACCATCCGCCTAGACGCACAGTTCGGGACCCCCTACCCGAGATCCGCCGGTTTTGACACCGACATTGGTGCTTTCATTGAGAGTTCCTCTGTGTCGTCACCGATAGGCTCGATGGCATCTTCAATCAACAACGCTGTCCAGGGTGAGACTTTTCTCCCCGGACAGATTTTCGTATTCGGCGGCTTCGCACTGCGGGCTAACTCACTTGGCCATCTGGAGCAGATCGAAAGCTACGCCCCTGGCCGTCAGGTCAGATTCGGAAGCCTAAACTTCACGACCGACGTCCGCGGAGACTTGATCTTCGACGGGCTCGAGCCACAGCCAAGCGCGCCGCACTGTTACGACGGGCATGATCTAGCTCTGCCGCCGAACAGTGCCTTGGTGGCCGCACATGAGTCCGCTCCGGCTCTTAGTCCAGAGCCGATCGCCCAGATCGAGGACCGGTGGATGGACACCACCTCGGGGGCTTCAACTTCCACGGCGATGGAGCCAAACACTAACCTTGTCCCTCGCGAAACTCGTGATTCCGAGGTGCCGGACTCCTTGCCGGACTTCGGACCTCCCGCGCCCCTGCCAATCGAATCGGATTGGGCGCCGGTTATGGAATTCACCGCCGCGGACATCTTCCAATACTCGCCCTTTGGCGACATCCTAAATTCGCTAAAGCATCTCTCGCTATCGGGAGAGTCCTGGCCGGACTATGGCCAGGATGGTTGGGATACGGACGACGAAGAAATTCAGAGCCCACCCACCACCCACTTTGTAGCCACTGTCGACGATCTTACCGACATGCTAGACTACGACTTCGAAGACATCGACGCTATGGACGACGATGCCGGAGACGAACAGGAACCAGCGCCTACAGGGCACTGGAAGACCACCTCGTCATACGACATATACATGGTGGACACCCCAAAGGACGGGGATGGCGAAGAAGTAGCGGAGGCAGATTCCTTAAAGAAACAGCCCAAGCGCCGGCGTCAGCGGCGCCGCTCTAAATCCCGCCACAGCAAGAATGGAGATTCCGGCACAGGAGATAATAATACCCCAGAGAGTGCCGAAGATAATCCCCTCCAGCAAGACTCAGCGCAGGAGGACGCAGAAGCAAGCCCCCATGAGAGGGCGGCAGACGAAGAGGTCGAGGATTATAACTATATAGCTCCCTCCGAAGACGAGGCAAGCCTCAACGACGACGAATTCGTCGTGCCCGATGATCCCGTCGAACAAGAGCGTTTTAAACGCAGGCTTATCGCCATGACAAATAGCCTAAAGAAAAAGCAGCAACAGCTTCAAGCTGATCAGGACCTGCTGGCCGATCGATGGACCGAGGTCCTCGCGGCCGAAGAGTTTAAACTCGAACGTCCCTCCAAAAGCTACCCCAGACGCAAGTTGCTCCCTCGATTAGAGGAGGAAGCATATATACCTTCATCACCAGCGCACGATACGGCCGACCGACCACCCCGTGGTCGCGACAGAGAGGCATCCAGACCCTCCACAAAGACCGTACCCCGGCATCGCTCCAAAAGTACGAAGCCAAGAGGGAACGCGCCAGACTTGCGGGACGTATTGGAGGACAAAGCAAGGCAATCCAGATCCATCTACGGACCACGACAGCGCCCCACGACCCGCGACGAATACCGTCGCGCCGGATACAATAACCTCGGCCGGGCCGAACACAGCAGACAACGCTCTCTCGAGCTGCGTCGTGATATTTCTCAATATGGAGGCGCCGTACACCCGCTATGCTTCACTGACGAAGTAATGGATCATCAAATCCCTGAAGGGTTTAAACCCGTAAACATCGAATCCTACGACGGCACAACAGACCCCGCGGTTTGGATTGAAGATTATCTCCTTCACATCCATATGGCCCGCGGTGACGATCTCCATGCCATCAAGTACCTCCCACTCAAGCTTAAAGGACCAGCTCAGCATTGGCTTAACAGCTTGCCCGCAGAGTCAATTGGGTGTTGAGAAAACCTGGAAGCCGCATTCCTCGACAATTTCCAAGGCACGTATGTGCAGCCACCAGACGCCGATGACCTAAGCCACATAATTCAGCAGCCAGAGGAATTGGCCAGACAATTCTGGACACGGTTCTTGACAAAGAAAAACCAAATCATCGACTGTCCTGATGCAGAGGCCCTCGCAGCCTTCAAACATAACATCCGCGACGAGTGGCTAGCCCGGCACCTGGGACAGGAAAAGCCGAAATCCATGGCAGCACTCACATCATTAATGACCCGCTTTTGCGCGGGAGAGGATAGCTGGCTAGCTCGCAGCAACAACCTCAATAAAAATTCTGGCAGTCCGGATACTAAGGACCACAACGGAAGGTCACGTCGAAACAAAAACAAACGCCGCATTAACGGCGACGATAAGGAGGATACGGCAGTTAACGCCGGATTCCGAGGCTCTAAACCCGGTCAGCGGAAGAAGCCATTCAAAAGAACCACTCCGGGTCCGTCCAACTTGGACCGAATACTCGACCACTTATGCCAGATACATGGCACCCCCGAAAAGCCAGCCAATCACACCAACAGAGATTGCTGGGTGTTCAAGCAGGCAGGCAAGCTAATTGCCGAAAACAATGACAAGGGGCTAAACAACGACGACGAGGAGGAGACCCGACCGCGGAACAATAGAGGACAGAAGGGTTTCCCCCCACAAGTGCGGACGGTGAACATGATTTACGCAACCCATATACCCAAGAGAGAGAGGAAGCGCGCACTAAGGGACGTCTATGCGATGGAGCCAGTCGCCCCGAAGTTCAATCCATGGTCCTCTTGTCCGATCACTTTCGATCGAAGAGACCATCCAACCAGCATATGCCATGGCGGATTCGCCGCATTGGTTTTAGACCCAATCGTCGATGGATTTCACCTCACGAGAGTCCTGATGGACGGCGGTAGTAGCCTGAACCTGCTTTATCAGGATACAGTGCGCAAGATGGGCATAGACCCCTCAAGGATTAAACCTACAAAGACAACCTTTAAAGGTGTCATACCAGGTGTGGAAGCCAATTGTACGGGCTCGGTCACACTGGAAGTGGTCTTCGGATCCCCGGATAATTTCCGGAGCGAAGAGTTAATCTTCGACATAGTCCCATTTCGCAGCGGCTATCACGCTCTGCTCGGACGAACCGCGTTTGCAAAGTTCAACGCGGTGCCGCATTATGCATACCTCAAGCTCAAGATGCCAGGCCCTCGTGGAGTCATCACGGTCAACGGAAATACGGAACGCTCCCTCCGAACGGAGGAACATACAGCGGCTCTCGCGGCAGAAGTACAGAGCAGCCTTTTAAGGCAATTTTCGAGTCCGGCCGTTAAACGGCCGGATACAGCAAAACGCGCCCGAAGCAATACCAACCAAGACAACCTGGCACGATCAGAGCATGCGTAGCAATGCGGCCCTAACCCCCGCCCTCGCATGACTGCAAGAATAACCCTCCGCGTACATCATTACGCTTTGGAGATACCATGGGCGCAGGGGAAGGGGCATGATCACAATGGACACAGAGTGCGGCTCGACCACACCAGGGGCTCGCAAGTGCGCCACCCTTTTTTATTATTATTTTCCTTCTTTGTATACACAGGACTCCGTTAACCAGAGGCCCTGTCCGGCGGTGAACCTGCCGAACTCACGATGCAACAGCCAGGGAAGAAGGAAGGCTGCGACGAACACTCAGGTGGTCTCAGTTACGAGCATTAAATTCGATTATATACACCAAGTACGCAGCTCATCCCTGGAGGGGGACATGTTTAATTAGTCCAAATCCCTTGCTTACCGCACTATTTGTATCAGTCCGCACTCATAGCAGACTTCCTTTAATAAATAATGCAGCATTTTTCGACTTCAATTACATTACTTTATATATATATATGTTCATTACAGGACATCTTGCACTCGTATATTTTGGTACAATCTAATACACCAGGGGCTTATGTTCCCCACATTATGGTGTGATAAGTCCGAACACTTTCATAAGTGCGGCACCCCGAACTTATAGCATTATATGAATCGGCTCCGAATCATGTCTTGGGTCAATAGTTGGGTTTGCCCGGCTCCCACGTTTTGGTGCCTTACGTTCTGTTCTGTCGGCTAAGGTGGCACTGGGAGAACCACTGCGATTGCGCCCCGGTTGAGCCGGACGAGCGCCTCAGTGGAGAAAGCTAAAACTGACCGGCATGATAAGGCGAGAGACTGGTCGCTGTTCGAGAGGTCTTTTCGAGTCCTTAAAGGCTCACGCTGCTTCGAGCGAAGTTCCGGATAAATGTCCGACGAAGGCGTGGATAGTGCCCCGGATTCGGTCTTCCGAATACCAGGGGCTTCGCCGAAATTTAAAATTATAGAATTCTATGGCTAAGTGAGAGTGTTTAAGCATTATAAGTCCGGTTGCCTTGTTCGTTGTGTTGAGCGCCTCCCTAGATGGACCCAAAAATGGGAACAAGAGTGCTCAAGTTTATCCCGAATACCCCAGCACTCGCGGCTCGGGGGCTGAAGCCAATGACTTGCCATCTCTCAGATTTTATAAATGGCCGCACAGAAGGTAATATTTTAAATTAAACAAGCGTTGCTTAATGCGCATATGAACAAAGTTTTCAGCGCACAGGATAATACATAGCGAGTTTACTCAAAAATTACATCTCTGGGGCACTCATCCGCAATATTGCGGGCTCCCTTCAGGACAGTTTTATAATACATTTCGGACGTACGATACTCCTTGCCCGGTGGCGGCGGGTCAGTGAGAAGCTTCTCCGCATCCAGCCTGCCCCAGTGCACCTTTGTGCGGGCAAGGGCCCGACGAGCACCTTCAATACATGCGGAGCTCTTGATGACCTCCACCCAGGGGCACGCATCCACCAGCCTTCGCACGAGGCCGAAGTAGCTCCCAGGCATGGCCTGTCCAGGCCACAGCCGGACTATAAGGCCCTTCATAGCCTCCTCAGCTACCTTGTGGAGTTCGACCAGCTGCTTCAGCTGGTCGCTTGGGGGCACCGGATGGCCGGCCTCAGCGTACTGAGACCAGAAGACCTTCTCCGTCGAGCTCCCCTCCTCGCCACGATAGAACGCGGCGGCATCGGACACACTACGCGGCAGATCTGCAAACGCCCCTGGAGAGCTCCGAATGCGGGTAAGTGTCAGGTAGTTTACATTAATATGCTTGCTTTGCATGAAAAATGCCTTACCCGCCACTATATTCTTTACATCTTCAACCTCCTGAAGGGTCTTACGGGCCTCGGCCTTGGCGGACTTGGCACTTTCGAGAGCCGAGGCAAGCTCGGACTCTCGAGTCTTGGAGTCACGCTCCAAGCTCTCATGCTTCCATGAGAGCCTGGAGCTCTTGCCGTACTTCCGCCACCTGTGCCTCCTGCTTTTCTCGCTCTGCCCGTTCCGCGGCCGCACTGCGTTCGGCCGCGGACACAGCCTCCTTCAGGGCTGCCACCTCGTTCGTGGCCCCTGCAATACCCATATTATCGTTGTTAATTTTATTGCAACCAAAATCCTTTTCTGTAAGGTAACTATTCAAAGTGGTGTTACTCACCTTCTTTGTCCTCGAGCTACTTCTTGGCATGGCCGAGCTCTTGCTCGGACCGCTCGAGATCCTGCTTCAACGCACCGACCTCCGCAGTCAGTGCGGCAGAGGTCAGCAGCGCAGCCTGCAAACCCATATTGACATATTTTAAGCAACCCTGCGTATATCTTCTTAGATCCTCAGTCCGGCTTTTCTTTCCGAACACCGAACTGAGCATCAGGGGCTACTGTCTATGCGGTATTACATTACATAATTATAACTTCTTACCTCAAATCCTGTTAGAAGGCTGCTGCAGGCTTCGGTCAGCCCGCTCTTGGCGAGATGAACCTTCTGAATCACCGCACTTATGATAGTGCGGTGTTCTTCCTCGATGGAAGCGCCTTTAAGCGCCTCCAACAAGTTGTCCGGTGCCTCCGGTTGGACGGAGGCCGCCGGTGTCACAGTCTTGCCCTTCTTTCGAAGGGGCCGCCTGCCGGACTCTGGAACCGCTGCAGGTTCCGATGTAGAGTCCGGCGCAAAGTCCGGGAGGCTGCCTGGAGGCGCCTCCGGAGCCTCCTCCTGATGGGTCCCTCTCTGGGATCCCACCTCGGCGTCCTCATCGGCGCGGGGGGTAGAGGCAGTCGGAAGTGAATCCACATCCGACGGGGCCAACGACCCGCTCGATGAAGCGGGGAGATCATCATCGGCCGGACTGCGGACAGTATGCGGCATTAGTAGGACACTAGGTGACGCGAAAGAAATTGCATATCAGGGATCCGGATACTTACGATCTCGCCGGAGGCCTGGCCCTTGAAGGCCACTCCTCCTCGCCAACGATGGTGTTGGCGGAACTGTCCGGGGGGATAGTCCTCCCCCTCTTGGACCCTTCGGCCTCCCCTATTGGGGAAGCCTTCCTCTTCCTCTCTCCCTCCTCCGGGAGAGAGTCTTCTTCCTCCTCCTCGTCTTCGGGGGAGGAGTCCGCCTCGTCGTCAGACGCTTGATTGCGGGAACTCTTTCGAGTCCCCGTGGCCACCTTCTTGGCCTTCTTCTCCGGCACTATGTGCGGTGCCGGAACCAGCAGCCCTGCTAGACGGGTGTCCACTGGGTCTTCTGGCATGGGAGCCGGACAGATGAGCTGCTCGGCCTTCTCCATCCATTCCTGCCAAAGGAAAAGAGAGATCGAAACCTTCTTAGAATCAATCTGTTTACCACAAGTGTCCCGTAAAGGGGTTGAATCACTTACCTCGTCAGCTGGATGCTGTGAGCGAAATCCGCGATCTTCCGTCGCGGATGCAGGGGCTTCGGCGCCCTTAAACAGCACCCTCCAGGCGCCTTCATACGTCGTGTCGAAGAGCCCGCTTAGCGCCTGGTGCTGTTCCGAATTGAACTCCCACAGATTGAACGCCCATTCTTGGCATGGGAGAATCCGGCGGATGAGCATGACTTGGACCACGTCGACGAGCCTGAGCTTATTGTTCACCAGCTTCTGGATACAGGCTCGGAGTCCCGTCAGCTCCTTCGGATTGCCCCACAACAAGCCCTTCTCTTTCCAGGAGGTGAGCTGCGTGGGGATGCCAGATCTGAACTCGGGGGCCGCCGCCCACGTGGGTTCGCGCGGCTCGGTGATGTAGAACCACCCCGATTGCCACCCCTTAACGGAGTCCACAAAGGCCCCTTTGAGCCAAAGGACGTTGGGCAACTTGACCAACATGGCGCCTCCGCATTCCGCTTGCGTGCCCTTCACAACCTTCGGCTTGACGTTGAAGGTCTTGAGCCACAGGCCGAAGTGGGGCTGGATGCAGAGGAAGGCCTCGCACACGACGATAAACGCCGAGATGTTGAGGATGAAGTTCGGCGCCAGATCGTGGAAATCCAGGCCGTAATAGAACATGAGCCCCCGGACGAAAGGGTGCAGTGGAAAGCCCAGTCCGCGGAGGAAGTGGGGAAGGAAGACGACCCTCTCATGGGGTCCAGGGGTAGGGATGAGCTGCCCCTCGTCGGGCAGCCGGTGCGCAATATCGCTGGAAAGGTATCCGGCGTTGCGCAGCTTGGTGATGTGCTCCTCCTTGACGGTGGAGGCCAACCACTTGCCTCCCCCTCCGGACATGGTCGGGGAAGGTTAAGACGAGATACGCGAGCTTGGGCGTTGGAGCTTGAGTGCGCGGAGGTGGATGAGCAAAGGAGGAAGAAGGCGTGGGTGAAAAGGTGAATCCTTATCCCTTATATAGGCAGGGCGAAGACTATGCGCCCCCACCAGCCTGGTAAAACTCGCTTATCTCCCAAGCGCCACCATCAATGGCGCGGTTGGGTTACCCACATCCGTATTGATGAGAATCCCGGAATAAGGGGAACACGATCTCTGCTTCGACAAGACGTGCCAAGGAAACCGCTTCGCTAAACGTGCTGAGGTGGTATAATAAAAAACGATTCAAGTAAAAGCCTGGTAGCGGTGTGATGTCATGCCGCATAATATGTCAGCAGATTGGACTTGTGTACATTTTACTCTCTCTACGGTGGAATGTGGAATTTATTTTGCAGAGCCGGACACTATCCTGGTGTTCATGATCTTCTCTGGATTATTCAAGGGAGGAACCCGCCTTGCAATGCCGAACATTATGCGCGCCGGACTTATCGTCATTGAAGCCTGGTTCAGGGGCTACTGAGGGAGTCCTGGACTAGGGGGTGTCCGGACAGCCGGACTATCATCGTCCGCCGGACTCCAAGACTACGAAGATACAAGATTGAAGACTCCGTCCCGTGTCCAGAGGGGACTTTCCTTGGCGTGGAAGGCAAGCTTGGCAATACGGATATGTAGATCTCCTACCATTGTAACCGACTCTGTGTAACCCTAGCCTCCTCCGGTGTCTATATAAACCGGAGGGCTTTAGTCCGTAGGACACAACATACATCACAACAATCATACCATAGGCTAGCTTTAGGGTTTAGCCTCCTTGATCTCGTGGTAGATCCACTCTTGTACTACCAATATCATCAATATTAATCAAGCAGGACGTAGGGTTTTACCTCCATCAAGAGGGCCCGAACCTGGGTAAAACATCGTGTCCCTTGTCTCATGTTACCATCCGCCTAGACGCACAGTTCGGGACCCCCTACCCGAGATCCGCCGGTTTTGACACCGACAGCGCCCCCCTACGATCTCCGAACACCGTCTCCGCATCGGTCTCGAGTACTCCGAAAAGATGGATCCGGCAGACATCTCGTCCTTAAACGAGCTGCTAGATCGCATCGCCGCCCTTGGGGCTTCAACGGATTATGGTCGGATCGGGCTTAAACCTGACAAGAGGGAAATCAATCACCCACCAATCACACAGCTGGTAGCGGTCGTCGAGGAACGAGCCGATGACATCTCTCTCCCTATGTTAAGAACCAAATATGTTCGGGTCTCCGAACCCCTCGAGTCGGATACCCTCCCTTCGGATGGGACTCTGCGTCCCCCAAACTCTGGATCAGACGTAGGATCGGGGGAGCACTTGGATCTCCCCGGGCCCGAACCGGTCACCTCGGAGATTTTGCAAGCTCCGAACACAGGTGTGGGTCGGGATTCAAATTTTAGCCCACCCACCCACCACAATCAATACTCTCCAAGCAATTCAGGCCCTCCAGACATATATGACCTGATGTATGTATGACAGCAACCTCAGGAAACGGTTCATCACTTTTGGGCCAGATTCCTACTTGTTAAAAACAAGATCAAAGATTGTTGCTACGACGATGTAATCTCGGTCTTCCATCGCAATTGTACCGACGAGGCAATCCAGAATGCCCTCGACCATCGCCACATATAGAGCTTCATGGAACTATCACAGGTGGTACAAAAGTACTGCGCAATGGAAAGCACATGGAAGGCCCAGAAAACTCAACTAGAGCCTGTTGCCTTTAAGCAGTATGCGGCCCGGGCTAAACGGATACACCCTAGCGAGGCATCCGACTATCAGTCCGTTGGCACAAAAAAAACCTTTACAGGACACAGGTCCGTTCTTGACGAACTCCTTGACAAGCCCTGTCCGATACATGCGACTCCAAGTATAGACTCAACCCATAGTCTTCGCGCATGTTGGGTACTCAGGCAGGTAGCAAAAAGCGGGGAGGTCATCCTCGCCACCATCACTCTAGAGAAATACTCTCCGGAGAGGGACAATTTTAACGTCATCACGCTCTTCAAGACCTTTTCTTCAAATAATAGGCGAAAAAGGGCATTCCATGACCTCGCCGAAGTCCACCAAGTAACCGCACTGAGCCCATGGAACAAGGCGGCAATAACCTTCACTGCCGAAGACGAACCAAAGGCCCGGTCAGTCCGAGCACCCACCACCCTAGTACTAAACCCCATTGTGGACGGTTTTCGACTTACCAAAGTGCTCATGGACGGCAATAGTGGGCTTAACCTCATCTACGAGGACACGCTCGACAAAATGCAGATTGACAGAACACGCATCGAGCAAAGCAGCACCACCTTTCAAGGAATCATTCCCAGTCAAGAAGCACGATGCTTTGGGAAAATTAAATTGGATGTGGTATTTGGCATGCCCGAAAATTACAGGTCCAAAGAGTTGCTCTTCCATGTGGTCCCCTTCAACAGTGGCTATCACGCTATCCTCGGACGAGATGCTTTCTCACATTTCCAAGCTATACCCCATTACGGGTATATGAAGCTTAAAATGCCAGGGCCTAATGGAATAATCACAATTTCGAGTGACCCGGACAAAGTGCTCAGAGCCGAAAACAAAACTGCATCCTTAGCCCTCGAGGCAATATCCGAAGCCTTAGCGGCAGAAGAACTTACCACCCTACGATCCACAGTGGACAGAGATGATGTGATTCTCGATAAGAGACCTAAATCCACCTCTTTCAAGCCAGCAGACGAAATAGTTAAATTTCAACTGCACCTGACTAACCCCAATAAAACAACGTCCATCGGAGCGCAGCTGGATCTGGCAGTAGACGCCGCCTTACGCACATTCTTACGCGAAAATTTGGATATCTTCGTCTGACACCCTTCGGACATGCCCGGGATCCCACGCAGGCTGGCCGAACACAGCCTAAACATCATTAAGGGGTTTAAACCCGTCAAGCAGACATTGCAGCAATTTCCGAACCCAAACGTCGAGCCATGGGGGAAGAGCTGGCCAAACTGTTAGAAGCCAGGTTCATCAGGCAAATCAAACACCCGGATTGGCTAGCCAACTTGGTCATGGTGCCAAAGAAGGACAAATCCTGGTGCCTTCATGTCGATTTCAAAGACCTCAATAAAGCTTGCCCCAAAGATCATTTCCCGTTACCCCGCATTGATAAAATCATCGATGACTCTGCAAGGCACGACTCATTGTGTTTCCTCGACGCTTATTCCGGATACCATTAGATCAAAATGAAGGAATCCGACCAGGCCGCCACGGCGTTCATCACCCCGTATGGCCCTTTCTGCTTCAACACTATGTCCTTTGGGCTCAAAAACACTGGCGCCACTTACCAACTTATGATTCAAACATGCTTGGAAAAACAAATCGGCAAAATAGTCGAAGCATATGTGGACGATGTGGTCATCAAAACCAAACACGTTGAAACACTGGTGGACGACCTTCGCCTCACCTTCGACAACCTCCGAGCATATGACATATGACTCAATCCGAAAAAATGTGTCTTCAGAGTTCTAGCCGGAAAGCTACTAGGGTTCATTGTTTCCCATAGAGGAATTGAACCAAATCCGACTAAAATCCTAGCCTTGTCACAATTGGCTATACCAACAGACCTAAAGCAAGTCCAAAAACTAGTAGGGTGTGTGGCGGCTTTAAGCCGCTTTATATCCAGATTAGGAGAGAAAGCATTACCACTTTACAAGCTACTTAGACGCACGGATAGCTTTGAATGGACGAACGCTGCCACATCCGGATTGGAAGAAATCAAAGCCTTACTAGCAGGCAACCCAATCCTGGCTGCCACAGGTGTTGGTGAGCCCATGTTGCTTTATATCTCCGCAACTCACTAGGTAGTAAGTGCTGTACTCGTCATCGAGTGAGGGGAAGAGGGACATAAATTACCCATCCAAAAGCCAGTTTACTACATATCGGAGGTCCTCACACCATGCAAATCCCGATACCCCCACTATCAAAAGATAGCTTATACGCTCTTTATGGCATCCCGAAAACTATGACACTATTTTCAAGAGTGTTCGATCACAGTGGCATCTGAAGTACCACTTAACGACATTATCAACAACAGGGATGCCACTGGCCGCATAGCCAAATGGGCCATCGAACTCCTACCGTTCGAAATAACATACAAGCCACGCCGGGCTATTAAATCTCAGGTGCTGGCCGACTTCATCGCTGAATGGACGGAAGCCAAACTCCCTAAAGAGTATAGTTCATACTCCAACTGGACTATGTACATTGACGTCTCTAAAATGCTAGCCGGACTGGGGGCTGGCGTCATCTTGACATCCGCCACCGGGGACACAATCCGCTACGTGTTACAGATCATGTATACGGACTCCAATAATGCAGCCGAATACGAGGCGCTTCTACACGGTCTTCGCATGGCTGTCTCCACGGGTGTACAACGCCTCGAGGTGCGCGGAGATTCTAACCTCGCAATATCCTAGGTCAATGGAGAGTTCGATTCAAAAGATTCAAAAATGGTGGCATATCAAAATGCCGTATTAAAAATATCAGCTTGGTTCGAGGGACTTGAATTCCATCATGTTGCTCGAGACAGTAACCAGGCATAATAAGGATCAACATGATGATCCTACTATTTTTGCCCGATCTTTCGCCGCAAGACAACCGAATAGCAAATCTTCTAATGACGGGATCAATCCACGCAACCTGAAGATGAGGAAACGAGTCCAGCGAGCAACGTGGAGATGAACAACACGCCTCTAACCTTGGCAGGATAATCCTTTATCACACAAGAACCTTCACGCAATCATCACTTTATTTGATAAACAACATCGTCGTCCCTAGAGGGATGATTCACCACGTGGACACAATGTTCAAAACTCAATCTAAAAATTTGACCCCCTCTAAACCTGGCCACCGGCCTCCTTATATAGGCATTAGAAAACTAGTCGGTTGGACAAGCCCACACCAAAACACACAAAATAAAAATCCTAAGTGGCCCATAACATGACCTAGAAATAAAAATAGATAAAACTGGAACCGACCTAGTACATGGTTTGGTTACCCCCTTTTGCACACCTCTAACTTGGAGGAGTCCTGAAGTTGGGCTTCACCTCCTCCTTCATGGGAACAACATGAGGTACTGGGATGCCCTCATCATCCTCCCCCCCTTGAAAAGGCGTTGTCCTCAACGCTGGAGGGTCTTCTCTAATGAGTGGCATCAAATCAGCAACAATGGCACGCTTCGCCGCCATCTGCAAGTTTTGCTGACCTGCCACATCACCTCCTCCCTCTCGGCTAGCTGTACTTGTCACAGCGAGTGGCACCACCTTCCGTCGCCACATAAGCTTGGACTTAGGCACCATCAGCTTCTTCTTCTCCACTGTCGATGGAGCTCGTTGTCGCTGAACGTGGAACTTCTTTGTACAACCCTGCAAAATAGGAGCAATGCTTGGGCCACACAATTGACAAACACATCCATCTTTGCCTGTATGCATACGCATATCTGCTCCAACAAATCTCCGCCCAACTGGTCCAACAAACATGCGGTGTACTACCCGCTCCTCCATAAGCACCGAGACACGAGCAACAAAACTATCATCTATTTGAACAACTTGACCGACACAAATTGGAAGTGTAGGACTAGCTGCAATCTTTGTCATCTCACCACTATGAGGTTTAACATCAACCGACTTGTCACCAACAGGCACAACTAGCTTGTCATCGACAGGCAAGGTTGAAACAATATCAGTACTGACACTCCTCTCATCATGCTCCTTCTCCGGAAGCTCAACTATCCTTTGTTGTGGCTTGGCCTTGTGCACTTTCTCCTTGCGCACCACCAACACCACATTAGACTTGATATGATCATCTGTCATAGGCTTCAATGTCCGTTGTTTGCCTTCATGCAAAAATGTATATGTATTTTCTCTCCCAGCATGGATAGCATTGTGATCATACTACCAAGGACGCCCAAGTAACAATCCACACACCTCCAATGGCTACATCGCATCCCACCTCATCAGTATACTCACCAATTGTAAATGGCACACGCGCCTTATATGTAACGTTCAGCATACCGCAGCTATTCAACCACTCTAGATGCTTAGGTTCAGAAATACGCCAAGTGGACAATCCCAAAGATGCCACCATTGCCTTGCTTATGCCATTGGTACAGCTGCCACCATCAATCATCAACTTGCACGCCTTGCCCTTGATCATGCACTGCGTCTGAAATAAATTCCAATGCTGGCCAACTATCATGCAAGCATCACCATGTACACGCTTGAGCTACACATTTAGCCTAATCAATGGTACAACATCATCCACCGAAATCGTGTCAACATCAGCCTTGTCCTCCTTAGAACCAATATGTATTGTCGTTGCCTCATTGTCGTTGTTAACATCATCTATCTTCTTCATGGATGTGTCCTTGGAAATTACTTTCGCAGAATGCTGCACAGTATGCACGGGAAAAACTGTAGTGGAATTTTTTAATTCCGCCGGCATCTCTTTAATGATCTTTTGTATATCAGCTATCTCAGTACAAGCACGTTCCTTAGACTTCTCATCCAGCTGAAAAAACCATGTCGAAGGCATCTTCCCGATCTAGCCAATAGAAAATAAAATCGCAGTATTTTTTTTGTTATCACGAGCCCGACTCTACCGTGAGTTGGTTTCCAAACAGACTGAAACAAGACAACTTTCTCTCTCTTGCCTTAACTAATTAGGATTTAATTAATTTAAAAATCTGGCAAGCTGATCGCAAAACTCCAAAACTTTTTTTTGAACATCAAAAAAAAAATAGTACTCCACGTACCAACCAAATTGCTCTGCTTCCCGAAAATCCGGAGTCAGATGAAAACAGCCAAAAACAGCGTGTCCTTCCTATCCAGCGACCAAACGTCCGCAAGATTGCAAGGAAAATTGATGGCACCGATGCCCTCAATTTGATCTGACTGGAAGACAAACTCTGCCGAGATGCAGACCCAAGCACGCTCAGCCCTCCCGAATTTGCCGCCACTAATCTCCTCGCGAACAACAATTTGCACCGTGATCAACGAGAACTCTCCGCAGAACATACTGGCGGCAATGATGCAATCTCAACAGGATGAACTCATAGTGAGAAACCCAGTAATCTAATACCACATAATAAGGATCAACGTGATGATCCTACTGTTTTTGCCCGATCTTTCACCACAAGACAACCGAATAGCAAACCTTCTAATCACGGGATCAATCCACGCAACCTGAAGATGAGGAAACGAATCCAACAAGCAACGTGGATATGAACAACACGCCTCTAATCTTGGCACGATAATCCTTGATCACACAAGAACCTTCACGCAATCATCACTTTATTTGATAAACAACATCGCCGTCCCCAGAGGGATGATTCACCACGTGGACACAATGTTCAAAACTCAATCTAAAAATTTGACCCCCTCTAAACCTAGCCACCGGCCTCCTTATATAGGCATTAGAAAACTAGTCGGTTGGACAGGCCCACACCAAAACACACAAAATAAAAAATCCTAAGTGGCCCATAACATGACCTAGAAATAAAAATAGATAAAACTGGAACCGACCTAGTACATGGTTTGGTCACCCCTTTGGCACACCTCTAACTTGGAGGAGTCCTGAAGTTGGGCTTCACCTCCTCCTTCATGGGAACACCATGATGTACTGGGATGCCCTCATCAAGGCAGCTGCCATCCTCGCTCGCATGGGCGCCAAGCGCGGCCCCGTCCAACCTAACACCTTTGTGGAAAGGCTCTTTAAGCCATATGTAGTGTGGCAGGGCAAGAGGAGAGAAGCTAGTACGGACCTGGTCACACCCCAGCAGCAGAACACAATGCAGATACCATCGGGGGTTCAGATGCCGAAATAACACCCTCTGCTCACGAGATCATAGGCAGGAGCTTCCTGATGATCAAAATGAAGCCCGTCGCATAGTTCGGCGCTCTAAAGCCTACAAAGTGCACGAGGGTGAACTGTACAAGAAGAGCACTACCAGAGTCCTCCAAAGGTGTATCTCCGAAGAAGAGGGATGACAACTCTTGGCAGAAATACATGCTGGTCTGGGCAGTCATCATGCCGCATCTCGGGCCCTCGTAAGCAAAGCTTTCAGGGCAGGTTTTTTCTGGCCAACGTCCCAAGCAGACGCACAAGCCCTCGCCCAACGTTGTGTGGGCTGTGAGCTTTTTGCAAACCAAAGTCATATGCCTCCCACTGCCTTAAGAACAATCCCCGTCACCTGGCCCTTCACGGTCTGGGGGCTTGATATGGTCGGTCCCCTTAAAGGGGGAAGCCACAAAAAGAAACATTTGTTGATGATGGTAGATAAATTCACTAAATGGATAGAGGCCAAACCAGTAAAAACAGCTGAAGCAGGGCCAGCGATTGACTTTATATCTGGTGTGGTACACCACTATGGTGCCCCGCACAGTATCATCACTGCTAATGGCTCCAATTTCACAACTGATGAGGTGAAAAGCTGGTGTGCTAAATTGGGCATTAAACTCGACTATGCATCCGTGTACCACCCTCAAACAAACGGTCAAGTCGAACGGGCCAATGGGTTGATAATGAGTGGCATTAAGCCCAGACTGGTGCGCTCCTTACGAGAATCAAATAAGCACTAGGTTGAGGAACTCGATTCCGTACTCTAGGGGCTGCAGACCATGCCCAATCGAATGACTGGATATACACCTTTCTTTATGGTGTACGACACAGAAGCTGTATTGCCCTACGACATTATTCATGAATCACCTCGAGTGTGCATGTACGAAGAGCGAGAAGCCAAGCTCGATCGGCAGGATGACCTAGACGGACTCGAAGAGGAGTGAGATGTCGCAAAGGCCCGTTCCACATTTTAACAAAAACAGGCCAGGCGATTCCAAAGCAGAGAAGTGCAGACTCAGACATATAACGTCGATGACCTTGTTTTGCGCATCCCGGAGAAGAAGAAGGGTAAGATCAAACCAAAATGGGAGGGGCCCTTCATCATAGATGAAGTCCTTACAAGAGGAGCCTATCACCTTCGTAATGCATTGGATTATCGCCTTGAGCCGAACCCATGGAACGCCGCTCGGCTCCGAAGATTTTATGCATAATTCGGTCTCCTTATATTTTATTTTTGACTAGGTTTCTCCTTCTTGTTTTTTTATCCCAAGGTATGTTCGGATCTGCCGAACTGTTAGGGGTACACATCTTTCAATGTATACACCCCACTATAACTGGGAGCTTCTTTAACAAAGCTTATAATTATAAGCTTATAGCTTACATTTTGTTTATGTCGTTTGTTTTACACATCTTTTGCCATTATATGCACCTCTATGACTTAAATTTTGGCCAAGCTGGGTTGCCTCACTCCTGTGCTTATACCCTACGTTCCCGGTTGTTCGGCTAGGGTGTAAAGGGAGTACCTCTGCGATTGTTACAACCGGGTTATCCGGATCTATACCTCAGACGGGTGAAGCCGAAAGATAGCATTTTTAAGGAAATAATTGGTCGGCAAACAATGACAGACTGCTTTTACGCTTACAACAAATACGGGATAGGCTGCCCGTAATTCAAATACAAGCCTAGGCATGCATAATTCAGCATGCCGACCCAAGGAAAGGAACCCCTAACGTAACTATTTTCCTTGGAAGATGTTTCTTACGTTAAACAGTAATATAACATAACTCTCTGAACAATTTTTGTCTGTTCAAGTAATATGACCGGATTGCCTGGTTTCCGGACATACTGAATGTTTCTTATGCAACATAGTATCTAGAAACACTCCAACTTTCTGGTTCGGAGGTTGAAGCCGAAGGCCTGTGATGACAAATTTTGGCAAGTTCGGCCGGAGACAAAGTTCGACGATAAAGTACATTGTTACATCGAATCGAACGCCTACTCTTTATCTATGATATCTATAAGACTATCTAACCTATAGTCTTCTTGCAAATATTTCACAGCTATCATCACCCGGTCATATACCAAGTTCACATAAATTTCTTTCCCGTCTAGTCCCAGAGGTCCAACTCGGGCCATATGGTTCGGATCGAGTCCGGTGTAGCATGTCTTCACCATCGCCCATGCCTCCCGTGCACCTTCCCGACATGCCGACGACTTCCATAGCTCGAAACGGCGCCGACACCTTTGAACAGGTTCGCCAACCCCTCCATACTTTCTGGAGGGGCATCGGATGGCCATACGGCTTTGATCATGATCTTCATGGATTTACGGGCCCGCTCATGCACTCTAGACAGTTCTCTTAGAACGTCGCCTTGGAATCCGGACACTTCTTCTTCGGGACGCCCGGTTAACAGACCTACAAGGACAACATTATAATATGTCGTATTATAATATTATATGAGTCCACTGGATAGCTCAAAGGACATACCAAATATGTTGCCTTTAAACTTTTTGTTCTCTTCTTGCGCGGCCGATAATTGAGCCTTTAAGCTCCTTCTCTCTTCGATTTACTTGTTCATTTCCTCCTCCAGTTTTTTTCCGTTCGCCAGTGGTCATTGGGTTTTTCTTCATTTCCTCTAGTTCTGAGGTGGCGGCATTAAGCTGTGTCCGGCTCACTTCAAGCTCCCGGGACAACATGTTGTTCTTTTCTTTGAGAACCTGTGGTCATAACGATCCTTAAAACGGTTAGTCTATACTGCTTCAAGTATCGGGGGCTACTGGCACATATCTATCAAATTTGCACAAACTGTCGCCTGCATATCTTTCAAAAAAAGGTGAGCAACTCCAGTGAGTCCTTATCGGGCGGCCCGGATATATGCGTCCATAGTGCTAAGAGCGGTAAATTCCTGCTCAGTAAAGGCTAGAGCACGCAGGGTCTCTTTCAGGCGTCGATGATTCATCACGCTCTCCACTTCGGAATTAGTGACAGATACGTCATCCGAATCCTCATGAGGCGGATGAGGCGGCGCCGCTTCTGTATGGGCCCTCGTCCTGGTCGACGAGTTCGGCGTTGGATTGGCTGAAGCTCGGCTAGCCGGGATCTTGGATACAGTTCACCATGTACTCCTCCTGGGATAATAGAAGGGGGAGAAATATGACAATTTGATCTTATGCCTAGGCATATATTAAGAGTTCTACCTCTTTGAAGACGGAGGAGGATCAGCGGCACTCCCAGTCTCCTTTCGCTTTGAATGCTCTCCCCTCGAAGATGTTGCCTTCCTTAAGGCCGCCCTCGACTGGGTTCGGCTCGCTGAGCGCCGATCCTATAAAATGCGGTTCAGTGTGATGGGTAAGGTGCCAACAATGGATCCTCTCTTTGAAGATGATTTACGAACACCTACCTTAATGAAGGGGTAAAGGCCAGGGTAGTCGGCTGTGATGGCCACTTCCGAGCCGTCAAGACTCGCTTGATAATAGACCCCATCATCAAACTCCACAAATATACCCGGATCCTCGCGGAAGCCAATGTCTTCAGTGCGAGCATGATCCTCTGGCTGAGGGGGAGGGCAGTGAATGTTTTCGACTACCTTCCTCCATGTCTGCTTAAAAAGACAGTCAGAATGATTAGCACCCCTCGACAACGAGGTAGAACAATGCTGATAGAACAATAAAACTTACCCAGTCAATAGGGTTATACATGGAAAAGCCTTCCCGACAATTTAAGCATAGAAATTCTTCCTCCTCCCCCTTGTAAAGGTCTGCCAGAGTAGCGGCTAGAGCGGCTGCGGTATCCAGGCACTCGTGCTTGTAGAGAGATGAGTCATCATCCCCGTTGTAACACCATAAAGGGGTCACTCTGGACTGAAGGGGCTGGATACATCGCTCTATCACGATAGCCATGACTTCAATTATCGATAGTCTGGAGTGGGAAAGTACTCTAACCTTGCTGACTAACCTCATCACTTCCGCACTATATTCTTGCTTGGGGCTCCGGGGATGCCAATTTAGTAGCTTCTTTGGAGGAGCACTAGAGAATTCGGAAAGCCCACACCGAACTGGGTCCGGAAGGGGAACATCTTCAACATAGAACCATTCCGGAGACCATTCTTTGGACCCCTTCTTGGGAGTTCCGATGGGGTAGCCTGATCCGGCTACGCGCCACACTTTGGCGCCGCCCACTTCAAAAATAGAACGACCTCGGTGGCAGGGGACGAGGCAGAAGAACTTTCACCATAGTTCGAAATGAGCCTCGCATCCTAAGAACAGCTCACAGAGAGCAACAAAACCCGAAATATGCAGGATTGAACCTGGCGTGAGGTTGTGCAGCTGGATCCCATAGAATTCCAACAGACCCCTGAGAAAGGGATGAATCGGGAATCCTAAGCCCCTCAGAAGAAACGAGACGAAGCACACCCTTTCCTCCCCGCTGGGATTGGGGAAATTCTCTGCTAGCGCGTCATTACCCGTCGAAGCCAAACCCGCCCGTACAAAGACTAGATCTAAGGGAGGGAGATATCCCTAAGTCTGAAGTTGACTCAGCTGGAGATGAGATATTGAAAAGCTTCGCCAGTCACCCTCTTGAGGGCCATGGGGGCGCGACGAAGAGCCGGGGGTGCTCATCATGTTTTGGAGTTTTTTCGTGGTTTTTGCTCCGATCCTCTTTGCGCGATGTGGGATGGTGTTTGGGGATTTGACTTCTTTATATAGATGCCGCCCGTGTAAGGCAAGGATCTTATTGGTAATAAAGTATTGGACTGTTCGCATTCACCTAAACGCGTGGAAATTGAGGCGACGACAGGAAGAGATCATAAAGGCAGAATATGGAGGCCAAAGCCGGACTACCTCGATCCGAAGTATGTTAAAGAACCCGCCTTGCAAAGACGAAGACATGAAGCCGGATATTACATCGTCATTGAAGGCAAGTTCGGGGGCTACTGAGGGAGTCTTGGATTCGGGGGTCCTCGAATGTTTGGCCTATCCAATATGGGCCGGACTGGTGGGCCGTGATAAAGTGCAAGACCACCCCCCGTGTCCGGGTAGGACTCCTGTGTGCGTGGGTAGCAAGATTGGTGTCCGGATATGCTCTTTACTTCTCCTATAAACCGACTTGGTGTAACCCTAGGCCCCTGCGGTGTGTATATAAATCGGAGGGTTTAGTCCGTAGAGGCTATCATAATATTCATAGGCTAGACAATTAGGGTTTAGCCATTACGATCTCGAGGTAGATCAACTCTTGTAACCCCTATATTCACCGAATACAATCAAGCATGACGTAGGGTTTTACCTCCTTAAAGAGGCCCCGAACCTGGGTAAACATTGTGTCCCTTTGTCCATTGTTACCATTGATCCTTAGACGCACAGCTTGGACCCCCCTACCCAAGATCTACCGGTATTGACACCAACAATTGTAGCCTATGCCGGCGCAGTTTGGAAGTGTTGGGGCCCTCTATCCTACAAAATCTTCATGTGGTACACTGTTCAACACAATTTATGGACCTCAGGCCGACGACTGAGACATGGCCTACATGACCAGCTCTCTACGTGCTATACCTGTGACCAAGACGAAGACATGGCCGATCATATCCTGTTTCGATGTGTTTCACGCAACAGGTCTGCTTCTACAAGCTCTTGGGTTTAAATAAGTTTACTTCGCCAAGATGGAGGCCTAGAGGCAGCATTGAGTTTTGCTCACCGTGCACCACCGATGGAAGCAGGTGGAAGATTTCAGCACCCTAAGGATTTGGATGTAATCTTATTTTTCTAGATGAATGTGTTTGTAAAGACTTGAGATACTTAATATATGGACTTATGCCATTTCACAAAAAATACTAATTCCACGAGGTGAAAGCAGCCAACCCGGCTAGTCAGAATCAAATCCAAATGTAATATAGGTACATAATTCGAAAAGAAGGATCAAGCACCGGCTTCTGCATCAATTAGTTGATTTAGTTCACACAGTCATATCTTATGGATTATTCAACAACGTCAAGCAAACCCAGCGTTAATGCAGAAAGAACCAGATCAAAAATAAAAACAAAAACCCAAGAGCCTCACTTCCGAATCTTGTGATCGAATAACAAACAAAGCTTTTAGGAAGGGGTCTGTTGGGGAACGTAGTAATTTCAAAAAATTTCCTACGGACACGCAAGATCATGGTGATGGCATAGCAACGAGAGGGGAGAGTGATGTCCACGTACCCTCGTAGACCGTAAGCGGAAGCGTTATGACAACGTGGTTGATGTAGTCGTACGTCTTCACGATCCGACCGATCCAAGCACCGAACGTACGGCACCTCCGAGTTCAGCACACGTTCAGCTCGATGACGATCCCCGGGCACCGATCCAGCAAAGCTTCGGGGATGAGTTCTGTCAGCACGACGGCGTGGTGACGATGATGATGTTCTACCGGCGCAGGGCTTCGCCTAAACTCCGCGACGATATGACCGAGGTGGAATATGGTGGAGGAGGGCACCGCACACGGCTAAGGAACGATCCGTAGATCAACTTGTGTGTCATGGGGTGCCCCCCTGCCCCCATATATAAAGGAGCAAGGGGGGAGGAGGCCGGCCCTAGGAGGGGGCGCGCCAAGTGTGGAGTCCTACTAGGACTCCCTAGTCCTAATAGGATTCCACCTCCCTTGTTGGAGTAGGAGAAGGGGAAAGAGGAGGAGAGGAAGAAGGAAAGGGGGGCTGCGCCCCTTGTCCAATTCGGACCAGAGGGGGGGCGCAGGCCTCCTTCCTTTTGGCCTCTCTCCTCTATTCCCGTATGGCCCAATAAGGCCCATATACTCCCCGGCGAATTCCCGTAACTCTCCGGTACTCCGAAAAATACCCGAATCACTTGGAACCTTTCCGAACTCTGAATATAGTCGTCCAATATATCGATCTTTACGTCTCGACCATTTCGAGACTCCTCGTCATGTCCCCGATCTCATCCGGGACTCCGAACTCCTTCGGTACATCAAAACTCATAAACTCATAATATAACTGTCATTGAAACCTTAAGCGTGCGGACCCTACGGGTTCGAGAACTATGTAGACATGACCTAGAACTATTCTTGGTCAATAACCAATAGCGGAACCTGGATGCCCATATTGGCTCCTACATATTCTATGAAGATCTTTGTCGGTCAAACCGCATAACAACATACTTTGTTCCCTTTGTCATCGGTATGTTACTTGCCCGAGATTCGATCGTCGGTATCCAATACCTAGTTCAATCTCGTTACCGGCAAGTCTCTTTACTCGTTACGTAATGCATCATTCCGTAATTAACTCATTAGCTACATTGCTTGCAAGTCTTATAGTGATGTGCATTACCGAGAGGGCCCAGAGATACCTCTCCGACAATCGGAGTGACAAAACCTAATCTCGAAATACGCCAACCCAACATGTACCTTCGGAGACACCTGTAGTACTCCTTTATAATCACCCAGTTACGTTGTGACGTTTGGTAGCACCCAAAGTGTTCCTCCGATAAACGGGAGTTGCATAATCTCATAGTTACAGGAACATGTATAAGTCATGAAGAAAGCAATGGCAACATACTAAACGATCAAGTGCTAAGCTAACGGAATGGGTCAAGTCAATCACATCTTTCTCCTAATGATGTGATCCCATTAATCAAATGACAACTGTTTTGTCCATGGCTAGGAAACATAACCATCTTTGATAAACGAGCTAGTCAAGTAGAGGCATACTAGTGACACTATGTTTGTCTATGTATTCACACATGTATTATGTTTCCGGCTAATACAATTCTAGCATGAATAATAAACATTTATCATGAAATAAGGAAATAAATAATAACTTTATTATTGCCTCTAGGGCATATTTCCTTCAGTCTCCCACTTGCACTAGAGTCAATAATCTAGTTCACATCGCCATGTGATTTAACATCAATATTCATATCTGTATATGATTAACACCCATAGTTCACACCGTCATGTGACCAACACCTAAAGTGTTTAATAGAGTCAACAATCTAGTTCACATCGCTTTGTGATAAACACCCAAAGCGTACTAAGGTGTGATCATCTTTTGCTCGTGAGAGAAGCTTAGTTAACGGGTCTGTCATATTCAGAGCCGTATGTATTTTGCAAATATTCTATGTCTACAATGTTCTGCACAGAGCTACTCTAGCTAATTACTCCCACTTTCGATATGTATCCAGATTAAGACTTAGAGTCATCTGGATCAGTGCCAAAACTTGTATCGACGTAACCTTTTACGACGAACCTTTTTGTCACCTCCAAAATTGAGAAACATATCCTTATTCCACTAAGGATAATTTTGAACAATGTCCAGTGATCTACTCCTAGATCACTATTGTACTCCCTTGCCAAACCAGGGCAGAGTATACAATAGGTCTGGTCCATAGCATGGCATACTTTTATAAAACCTATGACTGAGGCATAGGGAATGACTTTTATTCTCTTTTCTATTTTCTGCCGTGGTCGGGATTTGAGTCTTACTCAATTTCACACCTTTGCAACACAGGCAAGAACTTTTTCTTTGACTATTCCATTTTTGAACTACTTCAAAGTCTTGACAAGGTATGTACTTATTGAAAAACTTATCAAGCGTCTTGATCTATCTCAATAGATCTTGATGCTCAATATGTAAGTAGCTTTACTGAGGTCTTTCTTTTAAAGAACTCCTTTCAAACACTCCTTTATGCTTTGCAGAATAATTCTACATTATTTCCGATCAACAATATGTCATTCACATATACTTATCAGAAATGCTGTAGTGCTCCCACTCACTTTCTTGTAAATACAGGCTTCACTGTAAGTCTGTACAAAACTATATGCTTTGATCAACTCATCAAAGTGTATATTCCAACTCCGAGATGCTTGCACCCGTCCATAGATGGGGAGCATGCACATTTTGTTAGCACCTTTAGGATTGACAAAACCTTCTGGTTGCATCACATACAACTCTTCTTTAAGAAAACCATTAAGGAATGCAGTTTTGACATCCATTTGCCAGATTTCATAAAATGTGGCAATTGCTAACATGATTCGGACAGACTTAAGCATCACTACAGTTGAGAAAATCTCATTGTAGTCAACACCTTGAACTTGTCAAAAACCTTTTTGCGACAAGTCGAGCTTTGTAGATAGTAACACTACTATCAATGTCCGTCTTCCTCTTGAAGATCCATTTATTTTCTATGGCTTGCCGATCATTGGGCAAGTCAACCAAAGTCCACACTTTGTTCTCATACATGGATCCTATCTCAGATTTCATGGCCTCAAGCCATTTCGCGGAATCCGGGCTCATCATCGCTTCCTCATAGTTCGTAGGTTCATCATGGTCTAGTAACATGACTTCCAGAACAGTATTACCGTACCACTCTGGTGCGGATCTTACTCTGATAGACCTACGAGGTTCAGTAGAAACTTGATCTAAAGTTTCATGATCAATATCATTAGCTTCCTCGCTAATTGGTGTAGTTGTCACAGGAACCAGTTCTTGTGATGAACTACTTTCCAATAAGGGAGCAGGTACAATTACCTCATCAAGTTCTACTTTCCTCCCACTCACTTCTTTTGAGAGAAACTCCTTCTCTAGAAAGGATCCATTCTTAGCAACAAATGTTTTGCCTTCGGATCTGTGATAGAAGGAGTACCCAACAGTTTCCTTTGGGTATTCTGTGAAGACGCACTTCTCCGATTTTGGTTTGAGTTTATCAGGTTGAAAACCTTTTTCATATAAGCATCGCAACTCCAAACTTTAAGAAACGACAGCTTAGGTTTACTGCTAAACCATAGTTCATACGGTGTCGTCTCAACGGATTTAGATGGTGCCCTATTAAACGTGAATGCAGCTGTCTCTAATGCATAACCCCAAAACGATAGTGGTAAACTGATAAGATACATCATAGATCGTACCATATCTAGTAAAGTACGATTACGATGTTCGGACACACCATTACATTGTGGTGTTCCAGGTGGCGTGAGCTGTAAAACTATTCCACATTGTTTTATATGAAGGCCAAACTCATAACTCAAATACTCTCCTCCATGATCAGATCGTAGAAACTTTATTTTCTTGTTATGATGATTCTCCACTTTACTCTGAAATTCTTTGAACTTTTCAACTATTTCAGACTTTATGTTTCATTAAGTAGATATACGCATATCTGCTCAAATCATCTGTGAAGGTTAGAAAATAACGATACTTGCCACGAGCCTTCATACTCATTGGTCTGCATACATCAATATGTATTATTTCCAACAAGTCAGTAGCTCGTTCCATTGTTCCGAAGAACGGAGTTTTAGTCATCTTGCCCAAAAGGCACGGTTCGCAAGTATCAAATGATTCATAACCAAGTGATTCCGAAAATCCATCTTTATGGAGTTTCTTCATGCGCTTTACACCGATATGACCCAAACGGCAGTGCCACAAATAAGTTGTACTATCATTATTAACCTTGCATCTTTTGGCATCAATATTATGAATATGTGTATCACTACGATCGAGATCCAACAAACTATTTTCATTGGGTGTATGACCAGTGAAGGTTTTATTCATGTAAACAGAACAACAATTATTCTCTGATTTTAAATGAATAACCATATTGCAATAAACATGATCAAATCATATTCATTCTCAACGCAAACGCCAAATAACATTTATTTAGGTTTAACACTAATCCCAAAAGTATGGGGAGTGTGCGATGATGATCATATCAATCTTGGAACTACTTCCAACACTCATCGTCACTTCCCCTTCAACTAGTCTCTGTTTATTCTGTAACTCCTATTTTGAGTTACTAATCTTAGCAACCGAACAAGTATCAAATACTCAGGGGATACTATAAACACTAGTAAGGCACACATCAAACACCTGTATATCAAATATACCCTTGTTCACTTTGCCATCCTTCTTATCCACCAAATATTTAGGGCATTTCCGCTTCCAGTGACCATTTCCTTTGCAGTGTAAGCACTCAGTCTCAGGCTTTGGTCCAGCTTTGGTCTTCTTCACGGGAGTGACAACTTGTTTGCCATTCTACTTGAAGTTTCCCTTTCTTTCCCTTTGCCCTTTTCTTGAAACTAGTGGTCTTGTCAATCATCAACACTTGATGCTCTTTCTTGATTTCTACCTTCGTTGATTTCAACATCACGAAGAGCTCGGGAATCATTTTCGTCATCCTTTGCATACTATAGTTCATTACGAAGTTCTACTAACTTGGTGATGGTGACTAGAGAACTCTGTCAATCACTATCTTATCTGGAAGATTAACTCCCACTTGATTCAAGCGATTGTAGTACCCAGACAATCTGAGCACTTGCTCACTAGTTGAGCGATTCTCCTCCATCTTTTAGCTATAGAACTTGTTGGAGACTTCATATCTCTCAACTCGGGTATTTGCTTGAAATATTAACTTCAATTCCTGGAACATCTCATATGGTCCATGACGTTCAAAACGTCTTTGAAGTCCCGATTCTAAGCCGTTAAGCATGGTGCACTAAACTATCAAGTAGTCATCATATTGAGCTAGCCAAACGTTCATAACGTCTGCATCTGCTCCTGCAATAGGTTTGTCACCTAGCGATGCATCAAGGACATAATTCTTCTGCGCAGCAATGAGGATAAACCTCAGATCACGGATCCAATCCGCATCATTGCTACTAACATTTTTCAACACAGTTTTCTCTAGGAACATATCAAAATAAACATATGAAAGCAACAACGCGAGCTATTGATCAACATAATTTGCAAAATACTACCAGGACTAAGTTCATGATAAATTTAAGTTCAATTAATCATATTACTTAAGAACTCCCACTTAGACAGACATCTCTCTAGTCATCTACGTGATCACGTGATCCAAATCAACTAAACCATAACGGATCATCACGTGAGATGGAGTAGTTTTCAATGGTGAACATCACTATGTTGATCATATCTACTATATGATTCACGCTCGACCTTTCGGTCTCCGTGTTCCGAGGCCATATCTGCATATGCTAGGCTCGTCAAGTTTAACCTGAGTATTCCGCGTGTGCAAAACTGGCTTGCACCCGTTGTAGATGGACGTAGAGCTTATCACACCCGATCATCATGTGGTGTCTGGGCACGACGAACTTTGGCAACGGTGCATACTCAGGAAGACCACTTCTTGATAATTAGTGAGAAATCATCTTAAAATGCTACCGTCAATCAAAGAAAGATAAGATGCATAAAGGATAAACATCACATGCAATCAATATAAGTGATATGACATGGCCATCATCATCTTGTGCTTGTGATCTCCATCGAAGCACCGTCATGATCACCATCGTCACCGGCGCGACACCTTGATCTCGATCGTAGCATCGTTGTCGTCTCACCAACTATTGCTTCTACGACTATCGCTACCGCTTAGTGATAAAGTAAAGCATTACAGGGCGATTGCATTGCATACAATAAAGCGACAACCATATGGCTCCTGCCAGTTGCCGATAACTCGGTTACAAAACATGATCATCTCATACAATAAAATATAGCATCACGTCTTGACCATATCACATCACAACATGCCCTGCAAAAATAAGTTAGACGTCCTCTACTTTGTTGTTGCAAGTTTTACGTGGCTGCTACGGGCTGAGCAAGAACCGCTCTTACCTACGCATCAAAACCACAACGATAGTTTGTCAAGTTGGTGCTGTTTTAACCTTCGCAAGGACCGGGCGTAGCCACACCCGGTTCAACTAAAGTTGGAGAAGCTGACACCCGCCAGCCACCTATGTGCAAAGCACGTCGGTAGAACCAGTCTCGTGTAAGCGTACGCGTAATGTCGGTCCGGGCCGCTTCATCCAACAATACCGCCGAACCAAAGTATGACATGCTGGTAAGCAGTATGACTTATATCGCCCACAACTCACTTGTGTTCTACTCGTGCATATAACATCAACGCATAAAACCTAGGCTCGGATGCCACTGTTGGGGAACGTAGTAATTTCAAAAAATTTCCTACGGACACGCAAGATCATGGTGATGGCATAGCAACGAGAGGGGAGAGTGATGTCCACGTACCCTCGTAGACTGTAAGTGGAAGCGTTATGACAACGCGGTTGATGTAGTCGTACGTCTTCACGATCCGACCGATCCAAGCACCGAACGTACGGCACCTCCGAGTTCAGCACACGTTCAGCTCGATGACGATCCCCGGGCTCCGATCCAGTAAAGCTTCGGGGATGAGTTCCGTCAGCACGACGGCGTGGTGACGATGATGATGTTCTACCGGCGCAGGGCTTCGCCTAAACTCCGCGACGATATGACCGAGGTGGAATATGGTGGAGGAGGGCACCGCACACGGCTAAGGAACGATCCGTAGATCAACTTGTGTGTCATGGGTGCCCCCTTCCCCCGTATATAAAGGAGCAAGGGGGGAGGAGGCCGGCCCTAGGAGGGGGCGCGCCAAGTGTGGAGTCCTACTAGGACTCCCTAGTCCTAGTAGGATTCCACCTCCCTTGTTGGAGTAGGAGAAGGGGAAAGAGGAGGAGAGGAAGAAGGAAAGGGGGGCTGCGCCCCTTGTCCAATTCGGACCAGAGGGGGGGCGCAGGCCTCCTTCCTTTTGGCCTCTCTCCTCTATTCCCGTATGGCCCAATAAGGCCCATATACTCCCCGGCGAATTCCCGTAACTCTCCGGTACTCCGAAAAATACCCGAATCACTTGGACCTTTCCGAACTCCGAATATAGTCTTCCAATATATCGATCTTTACGTCTCGACCATTTCGAGACTCCTCGTCATGTCCCCATCTCATCCGGGACTCCGAACTCCTTCGGTACATCAAAACTCATAAACTCATAATATAACTGTCATTGAAACCTTAAGCGTGCGGACCCTACGGGTTCGAGAACTATGTAGACATGACCTAGAACTATTCTTGGTCAATAACCAATAGCGGGACCTGGATGCCCATATTGGCTCCTACATATTCTATGAAGATCTTTATCGGTCAAACCGCATAACAACATACTTTGTTCCCTCTGTCATCGGTATGTTACTTGCCCGAGATTCGATCGTCGGTATCCAATACCTAGTTCAATCTCATTACCGGCAAGTCTCTTTACTCGTTACGTAATGCATCATTCCGTAATTAACTCATTAGCTACATTGCTTGCAAGGCTTATAGTGATGTGCATTACCGAGAGGGCCCAGAGATACCTCTCCGACAATCGGAGTGACAAATCCTAATCTCGAAATACGCCAACCCAACATGTACCTTTGGAGACACCTGTAGTACTCCTTTATAATCACCCAGTTACGTTGTGACGTTTGGTAGCACCCAAAGTGTTCCTCTGATAAACGGGAGTTGCATAATCTCATAGTTACAGGAACATGTATAAGTCATGAAGAAAGCAATAGCAACATACTAAACGATCAAGTGCTAAGCTAACGGAATGGGTCAAGTCAATCACATCATTCTCCTAATGATGTGATCCCATTAATCAAATGACAACTGTTTTGTCCATGGCTAGGAAACATAACCATCTTTGATAAACGAGCTAGTCAAGTAGAGGCATACTAGTGACACTATGTTTGTCTATGTATTCACACATGTATTATGTTTCCGGTTAATACAATTGTAGCATGAATAATAAACATTTATCATGAAATAAGGAAATAAATAATAACTTTATTATTGCCTCTAGGGCATATTTCCTTCAGGGTTGCCATAGGCATACCAAAGCTGATGGCTCCAACCAAAGGTTGCAATTAGTAGTTTCATCCATGAAGCCGAATTTCGGGCCAACAATTTCAACAAGGTTATGATAGGGCACACACGTCAACATTGTCTGATCAAACATCAAAGACGAGATCATGGGTTTTCACCAGAAGCATTCACATATTTGTCATCCAAGCTGTCACTGCCAACAATGCTGCCAACTACTGACGACTCACAAGTTGGATCCCAGTGTTTATGAGACCCTGAATCCCACCCACACCGCTGGAGAGAACACCAAAAATAGGTAAAGGTCCTCGTTGATGTACTGCCTTTGATACCCGTCAATGATGGAGAGACGAGCACTCAACGCAGGGTTACAACCAAGATCCAACCACCGATCCAGCCACATTGCATATCTGCATACCACATCCCTGTGGGCACAACCCTGAAGTGCACCACCACAACACCCACATGTCGGATCAAGACCCTAGGCAGGGGATGGCGGTGAAGGAGGATGGAGGAGGAAATTGCATACAAGGCCATCACCCCCATAAAGGGCCACCAGCCTTCAGCATAGGCAGAACCGCCAGATCTAGATGCCACTGTGCCAGATCCCCCATCATCTTGTTGTAATGCCATCTCGCCTCCAACCACCTCGATGCCAGTCCTTCTCCCGACGGGGGAGCAATGAGGGCCTCGTCGTCACCTTCATTGGCGCCGCACGGCTTGTCGACGGTCGCCTATGGTCAATGGAAATGGGGAAGAGGGGGGAATGGGTGGTGGTGGCCTAAGGTTGGGGAGAAGGTTGTTTTAGGAGAGAAGACTAATTGGCTATGAATGAATCGTGCAGTATTCTACTTTGTCGGATGCATCTCATACATTTTTTTAGAAAAAATGTTACTGTGTACGGATGGGCCTTAAGCAGACAAGGAAAATGAATGGACTCCACCAGCTAATAAACAGGGTCTTCGACCGTCTACAACCGCCAGCAACCGTCTGTTAGTGTTTGATTATGTGGCGCACAACACCCTTCCCTGCCGCATACATGTTTGCAACATTGATCGTGTTGTAAACAAACAAGCGCAACATGGTGCGTGTTGCAGACGACCAAGCCCATCTGTCTGCTCACTGCCTCGCCTGATCCACAACCACCACCGAGTTAGGGAGAAGCGCCTCGCGTCACCGCGTCCCACGACGACCGGTCTCCGTTGACCGCAGACGAGGTCGCCCGCCCCACTGCACGCCTGCCCTCCTACTGCTCGAAGCTGCCAGAGCGGCCCTTGCACAACCCCACCACGGAGTTCTGCTGCCCTTGCCTCGCTGAGTGCCACCGCTTGCAGGTCGTTGTCGCTGAGCGCCTCCATGCAGGATCTCCACGGTCGAACCCCTCCCAGTCGATCGGATTGAAGGATCCCACGGAATCCGCGACGCTAGCGCAGAGCGCCGTCAACCTCACCGTCGTCCTGTCACTCGACGCGCTGTGCATCCACGCCCACCCCGCGCTAGGCCCTGCTTCATTCTTCACAACATCACCTTTGAGACAAGTTGATGCAACAATGACGTTTTTGTGGAATGGTGACCGCGAATGACGACTGAGCTAGTGCACGATGTGGTGGCGATGTTTCTGCAACACGAATATGTTGCAAAAAAAAATATGTAACAAGGGTCTTATTGCAGGAACACAAAGAAGAGGCCGAAGATGTTGTTGCAAATTTTGCAACAAGCAGAGAGAAGAGGCCGGAGATGCTTGGTCCTGTTGTAATGGAGGTTTTGCAAACACTAACTTGAGATATATTTTTTGGCACTATCATTGCAAAGATATTCTGGATTTATATTTGATATCTTCAAGGCAAATAGACCGAATTCGATGGTTGATGTAGTTTTTAAGGGTCTCGTTGAAACGACTGGACGGCTTGGGTCATACAATCGGACCACTCGTGACCCGTCAATCTTTTAAAAAGATCAGCCAGTGGACTCATAGCGCGCCCCAGCAAACAAAGAAGGAAAAAGCAAATGGGATTTTGATGAGCACTTTTCATCCATAGGAATATATATAGTCCCAACTTTTATACTAAACAAACATTAATTAATATGGATCAGAGGGAGTACAACGATGTTGGTTAATGCAAGAAACCCCTTCCGACATATGGTTTCAATCAGATTTTGAGGAGGTTTTCAATCACTACCCCTTTCCAGCCACAATCGAACAAATTGCTCAAATTAATATCTAGGAACACATACGGGTATTTCTTTTTCTTGAAAATAAAAGGTAGACAAGATCTACCTTATATACGGGTATCTTGCTGGTGCAAATAAAGGTCATATCGCAGTGTTGCATTTGTATATCACCTAAACATCTTTGTTTTTCACCTCTTTGGAACGGTTGCTACCTTCATTGCTTCTTCTTCTCAGAGCAGGAAAGGACAGGAGAAGGCGGATGTCAGGGAAAAGCCATGAACTCCGCGCAAGCTCCACTCAGCTCCTTGAAGCCGTGTCGGTCAGCCATGGCCAGCGTGGCTGCCACGGTCTCGACGTCGAGGCTCTTGCACAGAACACGCTCGCAGATCGCTCTTAGCCTGCCCATGCCGTACCGCTCGGCGGCGATAAGGAGGTGCCGGATCATCGCCTTGTGGCCGGCCCCATTAAGGCCACCCACGACCGGCAGCGCGTCCGTGTAGGCGAAGTCGACTAGCGCCTTGAACGACTGTGCTGGCATGTCTCCGCCGTCCACGGAGATCTGTACCTTCCTGTCGCTGCGCGTCGTCGCCGTGTGGATGTGGCGCTTGAGAAAGCCAGGCGCCCGGGCGTCGAGGATGCAGTAGTGCGCGGCGATCGTCTGTCCTGCGACTTCGATGATCACGTCCGGCTCCTCCTTGCCGTAGCCGGCTTGCTGGAAGAGCGGCAGGCCGGAGGACGGTGGCGGGTCGTCGAAGGTGAGCAGGTCGCTGCAGACGTCGATGCCGCACTCGATCTTGAGGCGGTCGCCGAGGACGTACCGCGAGCCGGCATGGAGATGCCTCCTCCTGGCGAGCTCGCCGGTGCCCCAGGTGCACGTGTCCTCGCTGCTGGCGTCGAACAGGATCGGGTCCTTCTCGCGAAACAGCGGCACCGTCTCGCCGGTGGTCTGGTCGACCAGCCCGAACCCGACGCGCGCCCAAGCCGCGGCGCCCTCGGTCACCAGCTCGACGAAGGCGGCAACGTGGTCCGACGACTCCGAATTGCCGCCGGCATGGTGGTTATCGCCGTCGGGGTAGTAGCGGACGGCCCAGTCGAGGCCGCTGACGGTGAAGGTCGGCGAGTACAGAAAGCCATCTACGTCACATTGTTTCTTCCTCAGGCCGCTGAAGCCGTGGATGTCCAGGACGTGCGTTCCACGGGCCGTCTTCGTGATAGTCGCCGCCACCATGGTCACCAACGCCGGCGCCGTTGCAAAATTGCAACAGATAAAACGGAGTTTTGATTGAATGCATTGCTTCATCCGTATATATAGAGAGAGGCAGATCTGAGTTTTTTTTTTTTTTGAACTGGAGGCAGATCTGAGTTGGTACTTCTTGTGTCCGGACTCTAGAGGACCAGATAAGAAAAACTACTTCTGAATTTAAATGTTCATATTTCCATAACCGCGCGGACTGCAGACGTTGACCAAAGTTATTTTATCTTCTTTCGTGGTCATGTTTTTTGACCGCTTAGTAAAGTTAGAAAAACATGAAAAATGGTACAATAGGGGGAGGAGGATCATGGGTGTCTTGGAATTTCACAATACTAGTAGCAAGCTCATGGGCTATTGATTAGCTTCTCTGAGCTCATGTACAAAACTTACTTTAGCAAACTCTATGGATATATAGTACTAGGAATAGTTAAACACAGTCGATGAAGTTCCTGCTGCTTAGAGCATCTCCAGCCGTTCGGCCCCCCAGACGCCTGAAATATCGACGCTTGGGGATGCGCCGGCGCTATTTTAGGCCTGGGGGCGGTCGGATTCCCAACCGCCGCCCCAAGCCCAACCCAGACGCCATCTTTTTGAAAAATAAACTCGGCCAAAATCGGCCAAACACGACAAAATTCAGCCAAATTCGACACATATGAGGCGATGTAATTGATATTTTACCATAAAAACTTTAAAACATAATTCAAAACTAAAATCATAATTAAAAACTAATGCGCTGCCTTCCGCCGCTCCTCCTACAGGACGAAGAACACGCTGAAGGCGCTGTAGTCGTCGCCGTCGTCGACCTCCTTCACATCGCCGCCGTCCTTGCTGCACCCCTTGCCTGTGTCGCCTTGGCTGACGGGTTTGGTTGGCGGCGGTGGTGCGCCGCCGTCACTGTCCTCGAGGATGATGACGCCGCCCACGTCGCGGCCGCGGCGCCGGGCGGCGATCTCCTCGAGGTCGCGGCGCTGGCGTTCCGTCTCCAATTTGACGTAGTCCTCGCGCGCTCACTTGAGCGCGGCCTCCTCGGCGGCGGCGGCCAAGTCGTCGTGCTTGCTCTTCACAGCAACTAGCCCCAGCTCCGTCTTTGGCTTGACGAGGAGGGAGGAAGAGGAGCCACGGCCGCCCTCGTTGATGACGAGGGCGCCGCCACCGGTGCGCCGCTCTAGCGGCGTCTCCATGGGCTCGGCCTTGACGCTGGCGAGCGCCGGCGATCCGGATGAGTGGGAGTGGGAGGAGGAGGACCCACCCACCATGCGTCGCGGCAGCCAAATGCCGCCGCTGCTCCGGCAGGGGACAGGGCCGGCGCCGCCGAGTACTGGAGCGGCAGTTGGTTGCCGCCCTCGAGGTGCTTGAGGACAAAGTGCCGCGTCCGCCCGGGGACGCCCCACCACAGGCGGCGGCCGTTAGCGTTGTTGCGCCCTCTCACCGGCGCGTTGTTGGTGGAGGCGAGGTGCTCCTCGTGGCGGCGTTGGAAGTACGCCTCCTAGCTGATGTGGTTGTCGGCGGCGTACTCCGGGCGGCCGCACCTCCTTCGGCAGGGAGGCCAGGACGCGCTCGATCTCGTCGTGGAAGTGCGTGGAGTGGTCGATGTCGGGTTGCGGGGGGACTGGGACACCTCCGACGCTGAGCCTCCACCACCTCGGCACGCGCATGTCAGGCGCCGCCGGGTTGTTGGCCTCGTGGAGGAGGTGCGCCTCCCACTCGTGCAGGGTGCGGCTGCCGAAGCCGTTGGCCGCTGCACCGTTGCCGGGGAAACGTTCACCCATTGGAGGACGTAGATGTGATGGCCGGTGTCGGGGAAAGAGAGACGAGATGGGGCGGCGGCGACGAGAGAGGGACAGCGGGCGAAGGAGAGTGTGTCTACCAGCGAGGAGGGGGTGGCTTTTTATAGCCGCCGGGGGATGGTAGACGTGTGTGTACGCGTGGCGAGAGGGGGACGACGCGTCGCCGGGCCTTCACTGCGCCGCCCGTGGGGAATCAATGGAAGGCTGACCGGCGACATCCTTGGCATTGATTCCCCGTGGGAAACGAAGCGCTGAGGAAGATGAGACGCGGCTGGTCACTGACTCGGCAGGCTCGCCGTTCTTTCGCGCCAAAAATGCTTCCCCCGACGCCCCCGGGCGCTGCCCAGCGCGCCGGGTTCGTTTAAAATGTTGATAAACTCCATGTTGTCTGAACTGACGAGAATTCTATTGCATCCCGAAGATTCAACAATTAACAATCCTTCCCTGAGCGCAATTGCTTCAGCTGATAGGACATCACGAACCAGAGATATATTTGAATTCTTTGTGGCATTCCTTTATTGTCACAGATAACAACTTCAGTGGTTTGAAAGAAGCATCGACATTAACCTTGACAAAATTTACTGGTGGTGGTGACCAAGAACATTTCCTTACCTTGGGGTGGGGGCTAGCTGCTGCTATAAAATTTTCTGCCCTGCTGCTCTCTAGAATGTTGCCTACTTTCCCCACCAAAGGTACCAGCACACAAGGTTGTCAGAATCACGATTTTGAATTGGATCAGAGCTTCGATGGTAGGATTGCAAATCGTAGAATCTTCACTATCAAGATCATAGAAACATAGATTTTAATAACTAAAATCGTAGAATCACAGGGGTTAGTTTGGATCGTAAAGTCTTAGAATCGTATAACACAATCGCGATTCTGACAACCTTGCCAGCACACAACCGCTATCCATTCGGTTGATGACACCTGCCCCATAACTGGCGATTGAACCAGATGTATGAAAGTACTCCCTCACAAGCCTCCTCGATCGGATCATCTAAACCTGTGTGTTTCCAAACCTTCTTAGCCCTTGGACATTGAAACAACATCATGTTTTGTATCCTCAGCACCCCTAACACAAACCAGACATCAACCAGGACCTTCGAGTGTCTATTTGCAAGATTAAAACGACAGGGCATGATTCCTTGCATAATTCTCCATATAATTTTTTCAACTTTGCTCAAAACTTTCAGTTCCGAAATAGTGGCCCGTATTGGATGTGGGTTTGTTCCTTCTGCAAGTACCCTTCGGTTTATTTTCTGCCCATATGAGCCTCCAATTCAACATGGTAAGCCGATTTCACCAAGAACATGCATGATCTAGTAAGAGACCATGCCACGAAATCTTCCATTTGGTAATCAGCTAGCGGGATAGAGAGGATTATGTGCACATCAACAAACCAGAACACCTGAGTAACAAGATCCTCAGCCCACCAGTTTGTGTTTGGATTAATCAAATCATTTACATTTGCAAACCGTTTTGTGGAAAGAGCGAAAAGCAAACAATAGACACCCCCAAGTTAAATGTTTTCACAGGAGCGTTCAGTCAAAACAGAAAATGCACTTTGGATAATAAAACAGGAAAACAGCATATTGCTCAAAGTTATTGACAACTTGAACAGAGTAACAGGTCCATTTCAAATTAAAGTAATGAACTGATGTAATAAAGAAATTTGTAGTGCATCTGTAAAAGGAGGGAAATGGCAACAATCAGCTTATGGCAGTAAGATGCATATCTCTGGATAGTACAGTTAGCACCCTGTGACTTAAATGGTACAGTTAGCACTCATAATCTAGCATTGTAGCTTTTGGATCTGCTCTAAAGAAAGCTTTGGCGAGCACGGCTCCTCTTCTCCCACACATCTGCTAATGGAGAAGGAGAACCTCTTTTCAGAAGCTGGTACCCTTGGCTTGCCACCACAGCATCGACTCTGTTGGAAGGGGCCATAAAATTGACGCAAGCTTCTTTAAGCTTCTGGCAATTGTACTTATCAGCTAGCCATAGTGCACTAGCCACATTCTCCACATTAAGGTTCATAACCAAGGTGCCTGCACACATAAGCTTCAACCTCTCTAAACCATATTGATCCGCAGCTGCAAGTAGATGCTGGAAAACAGCATTGCTTTCAGCTCTACTGAGATCATCCATCACAGGCAAGGAATCGGTGTAAATGAAATGGAGGAGAGCCTTGAAAACCGCTGGTTCCACAGAGTTGATGGTTATGCGGTTCATCTTCTCCTTCATGGGTTCGCTGAACTGCTTCCAGAAGACAGGTGACCGCGCAGCAAGCACCGCCCTGTGGGCAGCAAATGTTTCTTGTTGAACGTCGAAGGTCACATCTGCTGCGGACGCATCCTCCAACATCTTGCGAAAATGCTGTAGTGCGTTAGGGGGTGGCACATCAATTTCACACAATGGTTTAGTTTCAGACACCCTTAATTGGCCTAAAACAGTGATGACAGATTCGATCACAAGGCAGTCATCTCGGACATACACTGAATCCTCCAACGCCTCCCTTCTTATACACCTCTCCTTACCCCAGGTAGCCTCTGCGAAGCTGTCAGATTTGAATCGAAATGGCTCCTCATCCTCTTCAAAGAATACACTTGACAATAACGATTTGGGCTTCCCAGTGACTTGATCAATCAGTCTTATGTCGACGACCGCTGGCGCCTTCCCATACTTGCTCATGAACTCAACAAAAACTGATATGAATCCCTCACTGTCGTCGCCATAACCCTCTGGGTAGTACAAGATAGCCCAGTCGAATCCCCCAACCCTGAAGGTGCTGGAGCGGATGAAACCATCAGCATTGACGTCCATGCCAACAATACCGTGACTAAACTGACAGATCTTCAATCGGTGCGCGCCTTGCACCGCCTGATATGCGCAGGACGATATGGTTGTTGACGCCATTACTCTCTGCTTTGTGTGCTGTGGTGCCCCTGCAACATTAGCAGATTCGTGTATATTAAATATATCTAATCTACAAGAAATCAATCGCTCAATCGTACTCCCTCCGTCCCACAATATAAGATCGTTTTGCAAGCTGTTACTAGATAGATCGAACTCATAAAGTTCCAGAGGAAAAGAGAAGATGCAATGCCTGATTCCAGTTCTAGGTGGAATCAAGAATGGATCCACATTTCACCCAATCACCAAAAAAAGAAACCAATTCCTGTTCTAAGAGGAATCAAGAAAGCACACGCATTGGTTCCAATAATCCATAGGATCCAAAAGAAGACGGCCAATGTCGGATTGAAGCAACCTAGACGGGGGGCTCCTTACCTTCAGTGTTGCCGGCGGCGGACCTACAGCGTGTTGGCGGCAGGGGGTGTGGTGCGTGGCGGCGGCCGTGCCTTTCGCTCTTCGCTATGGAGCAGAGGTGCCCAAACCCAGCACACGCGTAAACGGACCTGGCATGGCACGGCACGCGGAAACCTGTTTATAAGCGGGCCGTGTCATTCTGACACGCGGGCCGAGCACGGCACATTAACTAAACGGGCCAGTCCAACACGGCGGAATGTGTGCCGGCCTCCCCGCGTGCTTTCACAAAAAAAAAGGCTTTTTTGACTGTTTCGGGGCATTTTTTAGCCTTTTGGGCCAATTACATTTTAAAAAGATATAAAATAAAAATAAATAAAGGTCGACCTCCTCTTTGATATTTCCTATTCGCCGCTCGTTGCGTCGAAATGTGGACGAAATGCACAGGCCAACAACTCGACCGTGGATCTGGGCCGGCCCACTTAGAGTGGGAGCAACCGGTTTGGGAACCTTCTAGAAGGTTCCCAGAACCGGGTTTTTCTGTTTATTTTCTTCTACTGGATTTTCGGGGTTTTTTATGTGTCTTTCTCTCTTCCTTTTTTCTTTTCGGTTCTTTTTCTTTTTTGTTTACTTTTTCTTTTTTATTTCTTTTCTTTTCTTATATTTAGAAAAATTGAAAATTGAAAATTTTGTTCATGTTTCTAAAAAATGTTCTCAAAATTCAAAATTTTCTCTCATTACACAAAAAAGTTCAAAACTTTTGAAATTCAGAAAATGTATCGGATTACAATTTTTTGTTCACATATACAAAAAATGTCCGCACTGCTAAATTTTTTGGGATTTTTTGAAATTTGTTTTCAAGATTCAAAAAATTTTCATGCTTTAAAAAATTGTTTGCGCTTCCAAATTTGTTAGGGATTTTTCAAAATTGTTCTCTATTTCAAAATTTGTTCTCAGTATTCAAAAACTGCTCGTGTTTTCAAATTTGTTCTCAAGATTCAAATATCGTTCATGCTTTAAAAAATTGTTCGCACTTTCAAATTTGTTCGGGATTTTTCAAAATTGTTCTCCGTTTCAAAAAAAATTCTCAGGATTCAAAAAATGTTCATGCTTTAAAAAATTGTTCGCACTTCCAAATTTGTTCTCAAGATTCAAAAATTGTTCGTGCTTTAAAAAATTGTTCAGAAATTCCAAAAATGATCATGTTTTCGAAAAAGTTTGGGAAATTCAAAATTTGTTCGTTTTCATAGATTTGTTTGCATTTTTGAAAGAAAAAAACTTACGTTCAAAAATTACTCAAATTTTGGAAAGAAAAAATAGGGATTTTGTCGAATTGTGTTCGCAATTTAATATAATGTTATTAATTTATGCTGCTTCTATTTAACAAATTCTTTGTGTTTTTTAAAACATTGAGTAATGGTCATTTACGTTGCTGCAGTTTTGTTCTTTAACTTGGTGCTACTGATTTTCACATCTGTGTATATAGTTTGGATGGCTAGTGCGGTACCGACCACAACAGAAGGTCTAGAGATCGAATTCCAGGTTGCGCGTTCTTTCTATTTCGGATTTTTTGCGCCCAACCAACCACTAACAGTTTTACTAGAATGGGCCGGCTCAGTTGCATTTGCTCTGTGCGAAGAGGCGTCTGTTTGCCGCATAGTTCATGAATTATGAAAAAGTTCATCGAATTTCAATAAATGTTTGTGAACTTTGAAAACAGTTCATCAAAATTTTAAAAAACAAATCATCAAAGTTGAAAATAGTTCACCGAGTTTGAAAAAAGTTCATCGGAAATTGAAAAAAAGTTCATCAATTTTGATAATAGTTCACCGAGTATAAAAATAGTTCATCGATCTGAAAGAAGTTCATCGAAAATTGAAAAAAGTTCACCGAGTTTGAAAAATTTTCATCAAAAATTGAGAAAAAAGTTCATCAAATTTGAAAATAGTTCACCAAGTTTAAAAAATTCATTGAATTTGAAAAAAGTTCATCGAAAATTGAAAAAAAGTTCACCGAATTTGAAAAACAGTTCATTGAATTTGAAAAAGGTTCATTAAAATAGGAAAACGTTCATCAATTTGCAGAAAAAATTCATGAAGAAAGAATGTTTCTCGAAAGAGAAAAAAAGAATGGAAAAAGGAACGGATGAAGAAGAAAAGAGTGCAAACATGTATGTGAACACAAGATGTGAAGTGGTTGATTGGTTATCGTTCTATACTCTAGGCTGCTGTTCGTGGGATCGGATCACAGATCTGGCGCAATTTTTGCAGTTTAGGAAACAAGAAAAAAAATCAAAATGGCCCGGCCCAACCGTGATGAGGGGGTGTGCGCCCGTTAGTAGAATGAACAGTATCGGGCGCTGAGGGCGCCGAATAGGATTTGGCTCCGTGTCAGGCCTCACCTTGGCGGATGAACACGGCACACGGCGTGCCACGGGCCAAACATGGGCCGTAGTCGTATGCCGGGTCAGGTCCATTACGTGCCGGGCACGCGTCATCATGGGCCAACCGCGAAAAACACCTGTTTAGCCAGCTCCATTAGGGAGGGTCCCAATATACAATTTTGTCCATGGGAACTAGTATTAATATGTCCTAAATCCTCATTGTCACACAATACCACATGGTTGTTAATAGGGCCGAGCTATTCGTCACCCTCTCTTATTATATCACTACACCACATGTTTGCGTCCCATAATTTTGTACTACATCGAAAGTGAAACGAGAAGGTTTTCGATTTCATGGTCCAATTTGAGGTAGGAAGCGATCTTCAAATACTGATACGTCTTCAACGTATTTATAATTTTTTATTGTTTCATGCTATTATATTATCATTCTTGGATGTTTTATATTCATTTTATAGCAACTTTATATCATTTTTTGGACTAACCTATTGACATAGTGCCCAGTGCCAGTTGCTGTTTTTTGCTTGTTTTTTTACTTCGCAGAATATCAGTACCAAACGGAGTCCAAACACAGCGAAACTTTTTGGAGATTTTTTTTGGACCAGAAGACACCAAATGGGCCAAGAAAGCACCAAAGGGGAGGCCCGTGGGGAGCACAACCCACCAGGGCACGCCTAGGAGCCCAGGTGTGCCCAGGGGAGTTGTGCCCCCCACGGAGACCTCCCCCACCACCTCTTCGCCCAATAAATTTCCAAATATTCCAGAAACCCTAAGATAGTCGACGAAACACAATTCCAGTCGCTGCAAGTTCCAGAACCACGAGACCCAATCTAAACACCATCACGGAGGGGTTCATCATTCTCATTGGTGCCTCTCCGATGATGCGTGAGTAGTCCACCATAGACCTACGGGTCCATAGGCAGTAGCTAGATGGATTCCTCTATTTTTTTGATTCTAAATACAATGGTCTCTTGGAGATCTATTTGATGTAACTATTTTGCGGTGTGCTTTTTGGGATCCGATGAACTTTGAGTTTACGATCAGATCTATATCCATGAATATTATTTGAGTTTTCTTTGATCTCTTATATGCACGATTATTTATAGCCTCGTATTTCTTCTTCAAATCTTTGGTTTGGTTAGGCCAACTAGATCGATTTTTCTTGCCATGGGAAGAGATGCTTTGTGATGGGTTTGATCTTGTTGTGTTCTTTCCCAGTGACAGAAAGAACAGCAAGACACACATGTATCGTTGCTATTAAGGATAACAAGATGGGACTATTCCTACATGAATAGATCTTGTCTATATCATGTCATCGTTCTTATTGCATTACTCCGCTTCTCCATGAACTTAATACACTAGATGCATGCTGGATAGCGGTCGATGTGTGGAGTAATAGTAGTAGATGCAGGCAGGAGTCGGTCTACTAGTCTTGGACGTGATGCCTATATATTGATCATTGCCTTGGATATCGTCATAATTATTCGATCTTCTATTAATTGCCCAACAGTAATTTGTTTACCCACCGTGTGCTATTTCTCGAGAGTAGCCATTAGTGAAATCTACGGCCCCCAGGTCTATTCTTTATCATATTTGCTTTGAGATCTATTTTTATTCGCTTTTATTTTCAGATCTATTATCTCAAAAACCCAAAAATACCTTGCCGCACTTTTTTATTACTTATTTTATTTCGCGTTTTATCGAGAGCTATTTATCCAATCTACCACAAATTTATCTATCTTTTACCGTGGAGGGATTGACAACCCCCTTTACGCGTTCGGTTGTAAGTATTTATTCTTTGTGTGCAGGTACCGTTCACCTACTGGATTGATACCTTGGTTTCACAACTGAGGAAAATACCTACTGTATCTGTACGACATCATCCCTTTCTCTTTAGGGAAATACCGACGCAGTTTCAAGCGACATCAGGTACTTTTCTAGAGAAATCGCTGGATCCATGGGCATGTTCCCTACATAGGGTTGCTCATGAGGCGGGAGCGCATAGAGGATCAGAATAGGTTACACACGGAACGTGGATTTACGCAGATTCAAATTCTTATGGCGAGGTAATACTTTACACCCCGCATGTCATTGTATTAACGTGCTCGGACGCATGGGCATACCTGGAGGGTTCCGAATGTACGTGCCTAATTGTCCGGTGCCCGGGCAAACGGACGCCCCCGCCATAGGCGAACACAACAACCAAATAGCACATAAACCGCGCGCACCCAAACAACCAAGCAGCCACACAAATGATCAGCCACGATAATCAAACTGGCCGGGTGCAACAGGAGGACGAGCCATCTGGCCAGCCCACCCGGCCGCTAGAAATAATCCCGCGTAGGAGAATCTAACAACCATAGTGGGCAAAGTGAAGGAAATATGCCCTAGAGGCAATAATAAAGTTATTATTTATTTCCTCATATCATGATAAATGTTTATTCTTCATGCTAGAATTGTATTAACCGGAAACATAATACATGTGTGAATACATAGAGAAACATAGTGTCACTAGTATGCCTCTACCTGACTAGCTCGTTGATCAAAGATGGTTGTGTTTCCTAACCATAGACATGAGTTGTCATTTGATTAACGGGATCACATCATTAGGAGAATGATGTGATTGACTTGACCCATTCCGTTAGCTTAGCACTTGATCGTTTAGTATGTTGTTATTGCTTTCTTCATGACTTATTCATGTTCCTATGACTATGAGATTATGTAACTCCCATTTACCGGAGGAATACTTTGTGTTCTACCAAACGTCACAACATATCTGGGTGATTATAAAGGATCTCTACAGGTGTCTTCAAAAGTACAAGTTGAGTTGGCGTATTTCAAGATTAGGATTTGTCACTCAGATTGTCAGAGAGGTATCTCTGGGCCCTCTCGGCAATGCACATCACAATAAGCATTGCAAGCAATGTAGCTAATGAGTTAGTTGTGGGATGATGCATTACGTAACGAGTAAAGAGACTTACCGGTAACGAGATTGAACTAGGTATTGAGATACCGACGATCGAATCTCGGGCAAGTAACATACCGATGACAAAGGGAACAACGTATGTTGTTATGCGGTTTGACCGTTAAAGATCTTCGTAGAATATGTAGGAGCCAATATGAGCATCCAGATTTCGCTATTGGTAATTGACCGGAGATGTTTCTTGGTCATGTCTACATAGTTCTCGAACCCGTAGGGTCCGCACGCTTAAAGTTTGATGACGATCGGTATTATGCGTTTTTGTGTTTTGATGTACCGAAGGTAGTTCGGAGTCCCGGGTATGCCCACGGACATGACGAGGAGTCTCGAAATGGTCGAGGCGTAAAGATTGATATATTGGATGACTATGTTCGGACACCGGAATGGTTTCTGACGGTTTCAGGCATATACCGGAGTACCGGGGGGTTACCGGAACCACCCGAGGGGTTTATTGGGCCTCATGGGCCCTAGTGGGGAAGAGGAGGGGCGGCCAGGGCAGGCCGCACCCTCCCTCCCCCTCTAGTCCGAATAGGACAAGGAGGGGGCGGCGCCCCCCCCTTTCCTTCCTCTCCTCTCTCCCTTCCTTTTCCCCTCCTACTCCAACTAGGAAAAGAGGGAGTCCTACTCCCGGTGGGAGTAGGACTCCTCCCTGGCGTGCCTCCTCCTGGCCGGCAGGCCCCTCCCCCTTGATCCATTATATACGGGGGCAGGGGCACCTCTAGACACAACAATTGATCTCTTGATCTCTTAGCCGTGTGCGTTGCCCCCCTCCACCATATTCCACCTTGATAATATCGTAGCGGTGCTTAGGCGAAGCCCTGCATCGGTAGCATCATCAACATCATCATCACGCCTTTGTGTTGACAACTCTCCCGCAAAGCTCTCCTGGATCAGAGTTCGTGGGACGTCATCGATCTGAACGTGTGCTAAACTCGGAGGTGCCGTACGTTTGGTACTTGATCGGTCGGATCGTGAAGACGTACGACTACATCAGCCGCATTGTGCTAATGCTTCCGCTTTCGGTCTACGAGGGTACGTGGACAACACTCTCTCCTCTCGTTTCTATGCGTCACCATGATCTTGCGTGTGCGTAGGAATTTTTTTGAAATTACTACGTTCCCCAACAGTGGTATCAGAGCCAGGTTTTATGCGTAGATGTTATATGCACGAGTAGAACACAAGTGAGTTGTGGGCGATACAAGTCATACTGCTTTACAGCATGTCATACTTTGGTTCGGCGGTATTGTTGGATGAAATGGCCCGGACCGACATTACGCGTACACTTACGCAAGACTGGTTCTACCGACGTGCTTTGCACATAGGTGGCTAGCGGGTGTCAGTTTCTCCAACTTTAGTTGAACCGAGTGTGGCTACGCCCGGTCCTTGAGAAGGTTAAAACATCACTAGCTTGACGAACTATCGTTGTGGTTTTGATACGTAGGTAAGAACGGTTCTTGCTCAGCCTGTAGCAGCCACATAAAACCTGCAACAACAAAGTAGAGGACGTCTAACTTGTTTTTGCAGGGCATGTTGTGATGTGATATGGTCAAGACATGATGCTAAATTTTATTGTATGATATGATCATGGTTTTTAACAAAGTTATCGGCAACTGGCAGGAGCCATATGGTTGTCGCTTTATTGTATGCAATGCAATCGCCCTGTAATTGCTTTACTTTATCACTAAGCGGTAGCGATAGTCGTAAAAGCAATAGGTGGTGAAACGACAATGATGCTACGATGAAGATCAAGGTGTCGTGCCGGTGATGATGGTGATCATGACGGTGCTTCGGGGATGGTGATCACAAGCACAAGATGATGATGGCCATATCATATCACTTATATTGATTGCATGTGATGTTTCTCCTTTATGCATCTTAGTTTGCTTTGATTGACGGTAGCATTATAAGATGATCTCTCACTAAATTTTAAGGTATAAGTGTTCTCCCTGAGTATGCACCATTGCGAAAGTTCTTCGTGCTGAGACACCATGTGATGATCGGGTGTGATAGGCTCTACGTTCAAATACAACGGGTGCAAAACAGTTGCACACGCGGAATACTTAGGTTAAACTTGACGAGCCTAGCATATACAGATATGGCCTCGGGACACTGAGACCGAAAGGTCGAGCGTGAATCATATAGTAGATATGATCAACATAGTGATGTTCACCATTGAAAACTACTCCATCTCACGTGATGATCGGACATGGTTTAGTTGATTTGGATCACGTAATCACTTAGATGATTAGAGGGATGTCTATCTAAGTGGGAGTTCTTAAGTAATATGATTAATTGAACTTTAATTTATCATGAACTTAGTACCTGATAGTTTTTTTTGCTTGTCTATGTTATTGTAGATAGATGACTCGTGCTGTTGTTCCATTGAATTTTAATGTGTTCCTTGAGAAAGCTAAGTTGAAAGATGATGATAGCAATTACACGGACTGGGTCAATAACTTGAGGATTGTCCTCATTGCTGCATAGAAGAATTACGTCCTGGAAGCACCGCTGGGTGCCAGGCCTGCTGCAGATGCAACTGACGATGTTAAGAAGGTCTGACAGAGCAAAGCTGATGACTACTTGATAGTTCAGTGTGCCATGCTTTACGGCTTAGAACCGGGACTTCAACGCCGTTTTGAACGTCATGGAGCATATGAGATGTTCCAGGAGTTGAAGTTAATATTTCAAGAAAATGCCCGGATTGAGAGATATGAAGTCTCCAATAAGTTCTATAGCTGCAAGATGGAAGAGAATAGTTCTGTCAGTGAACATATACTCAAAATGTCTGGGTATAATAATCACTTAATTCAACTGGGAGTTAATCTTCCCGATGATAGTGTCATTGACAAAATTCTTCAATCACTGCCACAAAGCTACAAGAGCTTCGTGATGAACTATAATATGCAAGGGATGAACAAGACTATTCCCGAGCTCTTCGCAATGTTAAAAGCTGTGGAGGTAGAAATCAAAAAGGAGCATCAAGTGTTGATGGTCAACAAGACCACTAGTTTCAACAAAAAGGGTAAAGGGAAGAAGAAGGGGAACTTCAAGAAGAACGACAAACAAGTTGCTACTCAAGAGAAGAAACCCAAGTCTGGACCTAAGCCTAAGACTGAGTGCTTCTACTGCAAACAGACTGGTCACTGGAAGCAGAACTGCCCCAAGTATTTGGCGGATAAGAAGATGGCAAGGTGAACAAAGGTATATGTGATATACATGTTATTGATGTGTACCTTACTAATGCTCGCAGTAGCACCTTGGTATTTGATAATGGTTCTGTTGCTAATATTTGCAACTCGAAACAGGGACTACGGATTAAGCGAAGATTGGCTAAGGACGAGGTGACGATGCGCGTGGGAAATGGTTCCAAAGTCGATGTGATCGCGGTCAGCACGCTACCTCTACATCAACCTTCGGGATTAGTTTTAGACCTGAATAATTGTTATTTGGTGCCAGCGTTAAGCATGAACATTATATCTGGATCTTTTTTGATGCGAGACGATTATTCATTTAAATCAGAGAATAATGGTTGTTCTATTTATATGAGTATTATCTTTTATGGCCATGCACTGTTGAAGAGTGGTCTATTTTTATTGAATCTCGATAGTAGTGATACACATATTCATAATGTTGAAACCAAAAGATGCAGAGTTGATAATGATAGTGCAACTTATTTGTGGCACTGCCGTTTGGGTCATATTGGTGTAAAGCGCATGAAGAAACTCCATACTGATGGACTTTTGGAATCACTTGATTATGAATCACTTGGTACTTGCGAACCGTGCCTCATGGGCAAGATGACTAAAACGCCGTTCTCCGGAACTATGGAGCGAGCAATAGATTTATTGGAAATCATACATACTGATGTATGTGGTCCAATGAACATTGAGGCTCGCGGCGGGTATCATTATTTTCTCACCTTCACCGATGATTTTAGTAGATATGGGTATATGTACTTAATGAAACATAAGTTTGAAACATTTGAAAAGTTCAAATAATTTCAGAGTGAAGTGGAAAATCATCGTAACAAGAAAATAAAATTTCTACGATCTGATAGTGGAGGAGAAAATTTGAGTTACGAGTTTGGTCTAAATTTGAAACAATGCGGAATAGTTTCACAACTCACGCCACCCGGAACACCACAACGTAATGGTGTGTCCGAATTTTGTAATCGTACTTTACTAGATATGGTGCGATCAATGATGTCTCTTACTGATTTACCGCTATCATTTTAGGGTTATGCTTTAGAGATGGCTACATTCACGTTAAATAGGGCACCATCAAAATCTGTTGAGACGACGCCTTATGAACTGTGGTTTGGCAAGAAACCAAAGTTGTCGTTTCTTAAAGTTTGGGGCTGCGATGCTTATGTAAAGAAACTTCAACCTGATAAGCTCGAACCCAAATCGAAGAAATGTGTCTTCATAGGATACCCAAAGGAGACTACTGGGTACACCTTCTATCACAAATCCGAAGGCAAGATTTTTGTTGCTAAATTTGGATCCTTTCTAGAGAAGGAGTTTCTCTCGTAAGAACTGTGTGGGAGGAAAGTAGAACTTGATGAGATAACTGCACTTGCTCCCTTATTGGAAAGTAGTTCATCACAGAAACCGGTTCCTGTGGCGCCTACACCAATTAGTGAGGAAGCTAATGATATTAATCATGAAACTTCAGATCAAGTTACTACCAAACCTCATAGGTCAACCAGAGTAAGATCCGTACCAGAGTGGTATGGTAATCCTATTCTGGGACTCATGTTACTTGACCATGGCGAACCTACGAACTATGAGGAAGCGATGATGAGCCCAGATTCCGCAAAATGGTTTGAGGCCATGAAATCTGAGATGGGATCCATGCATGAGAACAAGTATGGACTTTGGTTGACTTGCCCGATGATTGGCTAGCCATCGAGAATAAATGGATCTTCAAGAAGAAGACTGGCGCTGATGGTAATGTTACTGTCTACAAAGCTCGACTTGTTGCAAAAGGTTTTCGACAAGTTCAAGGGGTTGACTACGATGAGACTTTCTCACCCGTAGTGATGCTTAAGTCTGTCCGAATCATGTTAGCAATTGCCGCATTTTATGATTATGAAATATGGCAAATGGATGTCAAAACTGCATTACTGAATGGATTTCTAGAAGAAGAGTTGTATATGATGCAACCAGAAGGTTTTGTCGATCCAAAAGGTGCTAACAAAGTGTGCAAGCTCCAGCGATCCATTTATGGACTGGTGCAAGCCTCTCGGAGTTGGAATAAATGCTTTGATAATGTGATCAAAGCATATGGTTTTATACAGACTTTTGGAGAAGCCTGTATTTACAAGAAAGTGAGTGGAAGCTCTATAGCATTTCTGATATTATATGTAGACAACATATTGTTGATTGGAAATGATATAGAATTTCTGGATAGCATAAAAGAATACTTGAATAAAGGTTTTTCAATGAAAGACCTCGGTGATGCTGCTTATATATTGGGCATCAAGATCTATAGAGATAGATCAAGACGCTTAATTGGACTTTCACAAAGCACATACCTTGATAAAGTTTCGAAGTTCAAAATGGATCAAGCAAAGAAAGGGTTCTTGCCTATATTACAAGGTGTGAAATTAAGTCAGACTCAATGCCCGACCACTACAGAAGATAGAGAGAAAATGAAAGATGTTCCCTATGCTTCAGCCATAGGCTCTATCATGTATGCAATGTTGTGTACCAGACCTGATGTGTGCCCAGCTATTAGCTTAGCAGGTTGGTACCAAAGTAATCCAGGAGTGGATCACTGGATAACGGTCAAGAATATCCTGAAATACCTGAAAAGGACTAAGGATATGTTTCTCGTTTATGGAGGTGACAAAGAGCTAGTCGTAAATGGTTACGTCGATGCAAGCTTTGACACTGGTCCGGACGATTTTAAGTTGCAAACCGGATACGTGTTTATATTGAACGGTGGAGCTGTTAGTTGGTGCAGTTCTATACAAAGCGTCGTGGCGGGATCTACATGTGAAGCGGAGTACATAACTGCTTCAGAAGCAGCAAATGAAGGAGTCTGGATGAAGGAGTTAATATCCGATCTAGGTGTCATGCCTAGTGCATCGGGACCAATGAAAATCTTTTGTGACAATACTGGTGCAATTGCCTTGGCAAAGGAATCCAGATTTCACAAGAGGACCAAGCACATCAAGAGACGCTTCAATTCCATCCGAGACCAAGTCCAGGTGGGATACATAGAGATTTGCAAGATACATACGGATCTGAATGTTGCAGACCCGCTGACTGAGCCTCTTCCACGAGCAAAACATGATCAACACCAAGGCTCCATGGGTGTTAGAATCATTACTGTGCAATCTAGATTATTGACTCTAGTGCAAGTGGGAGACTGAAGGAAATATGCCCTAGAGGCAATAATAAAGTTATTATTTATTTCCTCATATCATGATAAATGTTTATTATTCATGCTAGAATTGTATTAACCGGAAACATAATACATGTGTGAATACATAGAAAAACATAGTGTCACTAGTATGCCTCTACCTGACTAGCTCGTTGATCAAAGATGGTTGTGTTTCCTAACCATAGACATGAGTTGTCATTTGATTAACGGGATCACATCATTAGGAGAATGATGTGATTGACTTGACCCATTCCATTAGCTTAGCACTTGATTGTTTAGTATGTTGCTATTGCTTTCTTCATGACTTATACATGTTCCTATGACTATGAGATTATGTAACTCCTGTTTATCGGAGGAACACTTTGTGTTCTACCAAACGTCACTACGTAACTGGGTGATTATAAAGGAGCTCTACAGGTGTCTTTGAAAGTACATGTTGAGTTGGCGTATTTCGAGATTAGGATTTGTCACTCCGATTGTCGGAGAGGTATCTCTGGGCCCTCTCGGTAATGCACATCACAATAAGCCTTGCAAGCAATGTAGATAATGAGTTAGTTGTGGGATGATACATTACGTAACGAGTAAAGAGACTTGCCCATAACGAGATTGAACTAGGTATTGAGATACCGACGATCGAATCTCGGGCAAGTAACATACTGATGACAAAGGGAACAACATATGTTGTTATGCGGTTTGACCGATAAAGATCTTCGTAGAATATGTAGGAGCCAATATGAGCATCCAGGTTCCGCTATTGGTTATTGACCGGAGGCGTGTCTTGGCCATGTCTACATAGTTCTCGAACCCGTAGGGTCCGCACGCTTAAAGTTCGGCGACGATCGGTATTATGAGTTTTTGTGTTTTGATGTACCGAAGGTATTTCGGAGTCCCGGATATGACCACAGACATGACGAGGAGTCTCGAAATGGTCGAGACGTAAATATCGATATATTGGATGACTATGTTCAGACACCGGAATGGTTTCGGACGGTTTCGGGCATATACCGGAGTACCGGGGGGGGGGGGGGGGGTTACTGGAACCCCCGAGGGGGTTTATTGGGCCTCATGAGCCCTAGTGGAGAAGAGGAGGGGCGGCCAGGGCAGGCCACGTGCCCCCTCCCCCTCTAGTCCGAATAGGACAAGGAGGGGGGCACCCCCCTTTCCTTCCTCTCCTCTCTCCCTTCCTTTCTCCCTCCTACTCCAACTAGGAAAAGAGGTAGTCCTACTCCCGGTGGGAGTAGGACTCCTCCCTGGTGTGCCTCCTCCTGGCCGGCCGCCCCCTCCCCCTTGATCCTTTATATACGGGGGCACCTCTAGACACAACAATTGATCTCTTGATCTCTTAGCCGTGTGCGGTGCCCCTTCCACCATATTCCACCTCGGTAGTATCGTAGCGTTGCTTAGGTGAAGCCCTGCGTCGGTAGCATCATCGACACCGTCATCACACCGTCGTGCTGACGGAACTCTCCTGCAAAGCTATGCTGGATCGGAGTTCGTGGGACGTCATCGAGCTGAACGTGTGCTGAACTCGGAGGTGTCGTACGTTCGGTATTTGATCGGTCGGATCGTGAAGATGTACGACTACATGAACTGCGTTGGCTAACGCTTCCGCTTTCGGTCTACGAGGGTACGTGGGCAACACTCTCCCCTCTCGTTGTTATGCATCACCATGATCTTGCGTGTGCATAGGAATTTTTTTTGAAATTACTACGTTCCCCAACACAAAGAGCCTAGGCAAGGGCCTCTCGAACACACGTGGCAGCACAGGACATACGAGGCTAAAGCCTTGAGCCGCCCGGCACGCGCACACACATCTGGGCAGGCTCTACGCATGAGGCTCATGCAAACTAAGAAGCCCAACAGGGGGAAGGACGCTGACAAGCCGACTCAACCTCACCTGGCGCGCACGAGATGGCACATTCGGGCATGACGCAAAGCCCCGCTGGAAGGTGGCCCCGCACACACCTACTACCTACGCGTCATGGGCTCCCAAAAATACCCGGCCTGTCCTCGCAAGTGAGGCAGTGCATGAGTCGATGCATGCAGGCGCGATGCAAAGCCCCATGGGAAGGTGGCCCCGCCTGCACCTGCAGCCCATGCGACAATGGCTCTCCTCTTGAGTTTATTCAAGTGTAAAGTGAATGAGAGTACTCCCTTCATCCCGGTGCATAGGGCATCTAATAAAAATCTAGTATTTCAAATATACTCCCTCCGTTCCTAAATATAAGGTGTATTAGTTTTTCAAAAAGTCAATTGTTGTCTATGTTTGACCAACTTTACAACACAATATATAAAGATTTATAATACTAAATATATAAAATGTAAAAATATAGTTCATGATGAATCTAGTGATAATGATTTGGTATTCTAGATATTGATATTTTTGTCTATAAACTTGGTCAAACTTAGAGAAGTTTGACTTTTTGAAAAAATAATACACCTTATATTGAGGAACGGAGGGAGTATATGTCACCCGGTGCATGGAAGAAGCTCCTCATTTCCCGCAATCATTAAGTTTTATTTTAGATGCTGCTACTCTAGAGAAATTAAATAGGATTTGCGTGTTGCTCTTAAGAAATTAATGACATGTAAAACCAACATAGTGGTTGGCTCTTCTGAATTTCCCGCGGGCCAAATAGAAGTGATTATTGTCATTGATTTTTGGTTTAGTATTCTCCATCCAATCTCCACGCACCTAGGTTGCGATGCACCTCCTTAGAGCATGGTTAATAATACAGCCAACAGCCGACTATAAGAAGTTGCCATGTCATCTACAACCAACCTCTTAGCCGGCATGTACAATAGTAAGTTTTAAATATGTACTAGTTTATCAATAGTTGGCCCACTTTCATCCTCACAAAGCGTCTTGGGTCTCGTATTGCAGCTGGCTACTAACCAAGAGGGCCCGCCTCTCTTCTCTCTCCTCCAACTAAGAAAATATATTATTATATTCCTTATAACCTGCTTATGTCACCCTATTGTACTTGATCTTAGGTTGGTCATAGTGGGGAGTAACTTATACTAGTATCATGCATATGACACTGCTCTAAGTTACTTCCTCCATAGTGCAAAGTAACATAATAGTAGTGTCATAGATGGCTTCATTTATTAGCTTGTACACTCATACTTTCTTGGAAAATGCTATGTAACATATTATGTTACTCTAAATACCTCTCCCCTCATTAACTACAATGTGATATAAGCAAAATTTTCTTGGAGTGCACTCTATTACTACCTAAGTTACTCCCACTATGACTAGCCTTATATGCACTATGCACCCGACGGATGGAGTACATGCCCATGTGTAGCCTAAGGCTTCTTGACACATGACAAATGTTATCCTTAAGGCCTTGAGGGTGATATGTTGGAGGATTGCGTGGGTAAACGATGGTCCATGGGTCTATACAAAGTTGAAAACTAGTCAAAAGTGGGCATGTCCATGGCTCATGGTGAACCATGTCTTCTCATTCATTCATGAACAGGCTTTGACAAGTTGGGGCAGAGATTGTATGACTTGCAAGAGACAAGTTGATGCGGAGCATCCCTCGTCCATCCACATGAACACTCCATCACCACCACAAGCACTGAGAGGACCAATAACAAGAGCACATGCACGCGCCATCGAGAACGGGGTCAATTCCTTCCTCTTCGAGTTTCGTTCGGATTCACATGAGAATTGGGTTCTACCTCAAAGAGACACGTTATGCATTCTTAGGTACTTCGGAGATGATCGCGAGGAAGCATGGAGGGATCACCAAGTCCACCCGAAGACCCCAAGCACACATGGAGAAGGGGGAGGAGGGAAGCCTCGAGATGCGTGAAGGAATGGAGCCTCGGGTCACCCAGGGTGCCCGGCCAACTTGGCCCCGGGTTCCCGGCCAGAGCCTGGGCGCCGCCCCAGCCACCCTCGGGTGCCCCGCCAAGGAGCCCCGTGTGCCCGCCTCCCCTACCTGGGCGCAGCCCCGCCGGCCCGGGTGCCCGGCCCCTCCCGCTGGACGCTGGCTGATACGTCTCCAATGTATCTATAATTTTTGATTGTTCCATGCTATTATATTATCTGTTTTGGATGTTTTATATGCATTTATATGCTATTTTATATTATTTTTGGGACTAACCTATTAACCTAGAACCCAGTGCTAGTTTCTATTTTTTGCCTGTTTTAGAGTTTCGTAGAAAAGGAATACCAAACGGAGTCCAAACGGAATGAAACTTTCGCGATGATCTTTCTTGGACCAGAAGCAAACTAGGAAACTTGGAGATGAAGTCGGAGACTCAACGAGGCGTCCACGAGGGTGGAGGGCGCGCCCAGGGAGTAGTGTGCACCCCCTACCTCATGGGCCCCTCGGAGCTCTCCTGACCTAATTCTTTCGCCTATATATACTCTTATACCCCAAAACCATCAGCGAGAGCCACGAAAACACTTTTCCACCACTGCAACCTTCTGTACCTGTGAGATCCCATCTAGGGGCCTTTCCGGCATCCTGCCGGAGGGGGATTCGATCATGGAGGGCTTCTACATCAACACCATCGCCCTTCCGATGAAGCGTGAGTAGTTTACCATAGACCTACGGGTCCATAGCTAGTAGCTAGATGGCTTCTTCTCTCTCTTTGATTCTCAATACCATGTTCTCCTCGATGTTCTTAGAGATCTATCCGATGTAATATTCTTTTGCGGTGTGTTTGTCGAGATCCGATGAATTGTGGATTTATGATCAGATTGTCTATGAATATTATTTGAGTCTTCTCTGAATTCCTATAGGCATGATTTGATATCTTTGCAAGTCTCTTCGAATTATTGGTTTAGTTTGGCCTATTAGATTGGTTTTTCTTGCAATGGGAGAAGTGCTTAGCTTTGAGTTCAATTTTGCGGTGTCCTTCCAAGTGACAGTAGAGGCAGCAAGGCACGTATTGTATTGTTGCCATCGAGGATAAAAAGATGGGGTATTCATCATATTGCTTGAGTTAATTCCTCTACATCATGTCATCTTACTTAATGTGTTACTCTATTCTTCACGAACTTAATACTCTAGATGTAGGCAGGAGCCGGTCGATGTGTGGAGTAATAGTAGTAGATGCAGAATTGTTTCGGTCTACTTGACATGGACGTGATGCCTATGTTCATGATCATTGCCTTAGATATCGTCATAGTTATGCGCTCTTCTATCAATTGCTTGGCAATAATTTGTTCACCCACCATATTATTTGCTATCTTGAGAGAAGCCACTAGTGAAACCTATGGCCACCGGGTCTCTTTTCCATCATATTAAGTTCTCTTTTCCATCATACTAGTTTCCGATCTACTATTTTGCAATCTTTTACTTTTATCGCGTTGGGTGCAAGTTGTTGATTGTTTGTGCATGTATTCGGTGACTTGTGCATTGTCTCCTACTGGATTGATACCTTGGTTCTCAAACTGAGGGAAATACTTACTCTACTTTTCTGCATCACCCTTTTCTCTTCAAGGGAAAAACCAACACAAGCTCAAGGGGTAGAGGAAGAATTTCTGGCGCCATTGCTGGGGAGGTCAACGTCAAGTCAAGCCATACCAAGTACCCATCATAAACTCTCCTCTCTTGCATTACATTATGTCACAACCCTAGTCAGTGCATGCATTAGAGTGACTGCATCATGTTTACTTACTCAGAAACTTTGAAATGGGGATGACAGAACCCCTAGCACCCCCTTAATCCAACCAGGGTTTACTAAAATCTTTTTCAATGAACCTGAAATGCCCTTCTAAAATGTTCATCATCTTTGCCTTGGTCTAGAAACTCTGACAAAAATGGTGCACAATTTTCTAGGACATCCTAAGGTCATTGGATTAAATCATATGTTATTTGCATTTGGACATTTAAATGCTATTAAATATTTTAAATGTCCAAATAATCATAAACTAAAATGTTTACTATTGGATATATTCTAAACAGTGGGCATGAGTAGTTTCATGATTTTTGAAAGTGCCTAAGAATTTTTAGAAAAGCCACAAACTTACAGAAAGAAAAGAAAAACAGAAATAAGAGAAAAAGAACTTACCTAGCCAAACCCACCAGCCGGCCCTGGCGGCCTAGCACTGTGCTGGCCCGCGCCAGCTAGCTGCTTCCTCCCGCCAGGCAGGCAGTGAGGTGAGCGCCGGCGCACCCGAGCTCGCCACGGCGCCAGCTGCTTGCCGCTCGAGCTGCTGGACGCGTGGATGACCTCCACGTCGTCGCCCCGACCCCCTCGACACCTCTATTCGCCCCCAGCACCTCTCCCTCGCCCTCTCCACCCATGGCTGATGCAGCCGCGGCCACCGTCGTCTCCAGGCCGCCTTGCCGTGTCCAGAACCTCCGTCGCCCTTCGCTTCATTGAGCAGACCGAGCCCCGAGCGCTCGTTCGCCCCAGAGCCACCGCAACGACCTCGCTCGACCTCGCCGTCACCGGAGATCCCCTTCGCCGTCACGCTCGCTCCAGCTCGTCCCCGACCTCGCCGCCTAGCTTGCTGTGACCATCGTGAGCTCCAGCATATCCCCCTCCTCTCCGATCTCGCTGCCATCCACTACAACGACCGCAAGGAGCACCACGGCACGGCGCCGCCGCCTGAGCTCGTCGCCGATGTAGCTCCGGCCACACAACGGCCTCACCACCATGTCCAACAACCTCACTACACCGCGTAGACCACGTAGGAGTTGGCCCTGTGCCTCCAGGACCACTACAACGATGAGTTCAGCCTCGCCCGAACTCCGACAGCCGCAAAGCTCGTCGGTGGCATTGTTTCCGGCAACCTTGAGCTCAACCACCACCACCCCTCGACGCGGCTTGCTTCCAGCTGCTCGTAGGTGGCCTCCGCCGTCCATTTGGTCGCTGGAGGGCAAAACCCGCACCCTCCGCCTCGTCTGGACGTCGCCGGCGGTTAAACGCCGGCGAGTCAACCCAGTTTGACCAGGGGTTTGACCCCCCTTGGTCACTGACACGTGGGCCTTGCCCATTAGTCAAACCTAGGTTAGTAGTTAAAATAATCCTAATTAGTTAATTAACTAACTGTGACACTGACCAGTGGGTCCCACTGGTCAGGTTTGACCTGGACTGCCCCAATTGACTTGCTGATGCAATGCTGACGCAGTAAGGCATTTTCTGGATTTATTCTTATTCAGGAAATTCCAGAAAATAGTGCTAACTTCAATAATTCATAGAAATTAATATGTAAGTCCAAATGCAAAGTGTTATATATGAAAAATGATCAGAAAAATCCAATCTATCCATATGTACTGGTTTCATGCATGTTTAAACAAGTTAACCTTGCTGTTTAGTGAAAAACATGATAAAGCACTATTTAAGATCACAAATGGGTTTGGGTTTGAATCTTTGGTTCAAAATAACTCAAACCCATCTGGTTATAGTTGCATTAGCCCAACACACTCATATTGCCATGTCACATGCATGCATCATATTCTTGCATATTGTTGTGTATTGATTGTGTTACTGGTGCTCTCTACGGTAGGTTCTGTCCCGGAGGATTACCGTGAGTATTCGATCGAAGGACGGTACCAGTCTGCAGACCTGCCAGGCAAGCAACCACCCATTTCATCATATCGATAAAATCCCATGTTCTTGCTCCTGGTCTCATTTACTGCATTTAAGACAACCGCGTTTCAAATTGCTGTGTGCTACGGTAGTTGAACCCATTTCCTCTGCATGACCTGTCATTGCCACAGTAACTAGATGAAACCCACTAGCATGTTGTCGGTGTCAAAACCGGCGGATCTCGGGTAGGGGGTCCCGAACTATGCGTCTAGGCGGATGGTAACAGGAGATAAGGGACACGATGTTTTTACCCAGGTTCGGGCCCTCTCGATGGAGGTAAAACCCTACTCCTGCTTGATTGATATTGATGATATGGGTAGTACAAGAGTGGATCTACCACGAGATCAAGGAGGCTAAACCCTAGAAGCTAGCCTATGGTATGATTGTTGTAATGGTTGTGTTGTCCTACGGACTAAAACCCTCTGGTTTATATAGACACCGGAGAGGGCTAGGGTTACACAGAGTCGGTTACAATGGTAGGAGATCTACATATCCGCATCGCCAAGCTTGCCTTCCACGCCAAGGAAAGTCCCATCCGGACACGGGACGAAGTCTTCAATCTTGTATCTTCATAGTCCTGGAGTCCGGCTGACAATGATAGTCCGGTTGTCCGGACACCCCCTAGTCCAGGACTCCCTCAGTAGCCCCCGAACCATGCTTCAATGACGATAAGTCCAACGCGTATATAGTCTTCGGTGTTGCAAGGCGGGTTCTCCTCCGGATATCATGTGCTTGCCGAATAGTGTCCGGCTCCTTTATAAATGTTGCGCTCCTCGGCTTCTACGCCCAATAATGGCTCTCTTCCATGCGTCGCACGAATGCGAAAGGCCAGGGTATCTTTTATGTTTTACCCCCTAGCTGCGCAAATATCCTGCCTATAAGAGAGGCAAGGATCCAGATCCAAACAACACCATCTTCCTTCCGCGAGTATTCATCGGAGCGCCTCTGACCAAAAATCCATTCCATCATGGACCGTCGACACGGCTCCTCCTCTCGCACTCCCAGCCCTCTGCCAGGAGATTGGAGGAAGTGTTCTGTCCCGCATAACGAGCTGGTGACACTCCAAGCGGAGGGATATCTTCCTCCGGCCTTTATGGTCCCGGTTCGAGCCAGGCTGGCCACCTACAAAGGTGGGAAGCAAGCGGAGGCCACCCTAAGTCCCCATAAAGGGGAGTGGGTATGCTTCGTCCCCTATCTGATAAGGGGGCTCGGATTTCCTGTACATCCGTTCCTCCGCGGGCTCCTGGAGTTCTACGGACTCCAGCTCCATCACCTTACGCCCGCCTCGATTCTGCATATTACGGGCTTCGTAGCTCTTTGCGAGCTATTCATGGGCATCGAGCCCCATTTCGCACTGTGGAAGAGGTTATTCTGCCTCGTACCCCGTTCTCACAAGGGGTCCATATATCAAGTGGGCGGTGCCGAAATATGGCGCATCGCGGGGACCGGATATCCATCCGGGACCCCTAAGAAGGCGTCCGAAGACTGGCCTTCCGAATGGTTTTATGTAGAAGACGCTCCGCTGCCGGACCCTGTTCGGATCGGCCTCCCAGAGTTCAACAATGCTCCTCTGAAGAAACGCCTGAGTTGGCATCCGCGGAGCCCCCAGCTGGAGGAGGACAAGAGCGTCCGTTATTTGATGGGCCGGATAAGGTTACTGGCCCATTCCGGACTGACCATGATTGGAGTCATGGCCATGTGCATCGTGCGGGGGGTGCAGCCGCTGCAATACAGGGGCCACCCCATGTGGGATTTCAACGGAGAGAATGATGCCACTCGTCATGGCCGCCAAGGGCCGGGATCGGCCGAAGATCTGGTGAAGATTCTGTCCAGCCTGTACATGGGGGAGAAGGAGGACTTCCTCCAGACGAGCCCATTGAATGGGTTCTCCATGAACAACCCTCGAAGTTGGGTAAGCGAACGTTCATTTATCCGACCCACGCTTTCAAAGTTAAGTACCTTACTTTATGGTTTTGACGCAGGATCTGTGCCGGACTGTGGAGAGCATTCATAGCCCGGCTCCACAGCCCGAGGATCCAGAAAGATCCCTTGATCCGTCCTCCAAAGAGGATCCGGACATAAAGGTGGAGCTAATCGACAGGGTGTTCCATCAGCTCAGCATGGACAATGCTCTAGTCGCCATTATGGCTGACTACCCCGGCCTATCTCCGGTTCCTCAGGTGATTGTGACCGAAGTCCTGACACCATTATTCCGTCCTTGCGCGTTTCTGACCACCGTATACAATGGTGTCTTGTAGGGGGCGCCTTCGGGGCAGGAGGCCGAGGCCACGGCAGCTGGCCAACAAAGGTCAGTCCGGCCCAGCAGGCGGAAGAGGAGTGCAGCGCGGATCGAGACGTCACCGCAACGGTATAGCTCGCGGTTGTTATTTAGGACAAAGTTCCTAGAAAGTGTTTGAATGCTCATGACTTTTGCAGGAGAAAGAGTGCCCGCCGGACTGTGGGTGTAGGAGTTGCCAATCCAGCTTCTACCAGCTAGGCTCCAACGCCTGGTCTGGAGGGGGAGGCGAGCGCAAGGCGCGAGCCGGATACTCCTCCAACGGAGGATGCCGACAGACTGTCCGCCACCAAGTCTGAGGTGGAGAGCGCCATGAACCATAGGCGCCGCCGGACAGCTTTTCGTGACGCGTGCTTCTCCCCTGAGGCGTTGAACGCCTTTAACACGGGGGACGCGCACCTCCGTGCTGCTCAAGATGGTTTGACCAGAGCAGCGGAGCAGTACATAAAGGACATACGGGTAAGAGATTTTAATAGTTGTATATGCCAGTAGCCCCCGAGACTTAAAGTAGTTAGAGTAACTAATTTAAGGATTATTCGACATGCAGGATCTTACGGAGAAGAATACCCAATTGTCCCAGGAGCTGCAAGAGTGCAAGGCCCAACTTGGGGCCGCACTTGCTGCCGCGGGAGGAAACACAGAGACCCCTCATGGTAACACATTATTTCAAAAAGATAAGCGGTGTGCGGCGTGTGTGTAAGTCTGACAATGATATTGCAGAGGTTGCCGGAATGGATCCAGACAAGCAACAACTACTGCGCCAGCTGAAGGCCGGCGAGAGGGTGCTGACGAAGGTGCAACAGGAAAGGAACAAGCTCCAAGATGCCCATGCCCAGCTTGGAGAGGAGCTGAAAGGTGTTCGGGCCGAGCTGTTCGTCGCGGCATCTATAGTAAGTGCTTGAGCGAACTCCTTTGAAAAGAAGAGTTCGGCGAGGAAGTCAATTGACAGAAATATGTCTGTACGTGTGCTCACAGGTCGCCCTGCGGAGGAGATGCCCGTATCCACGGGTGATCAACTTCCCGAGCTGGTGCAACTGCTCGAACGAGTTCAGCAGGCGATGAGCGGCGTCGTTCAGGCCTTATGGCCGTCCCTCTCCCTACCCGAGGGCCTCGGAGAGCTTGCGGAGAAGCTTCAGGGAGCGCGGCAGCGCTTCCGTTTATGGAAGATTTCGGCCTGCCGCCAAGGTGCCAGGGAGGCCTGGGCCATGGTGAAGACGCGGTACAAGAAGGCGGATCCCAACCATATGGCCGAGGTCGGACCGGTGGGGCCCGATGGGAAGGAGATCCCTGTGAGTTTAGTGTACGACCAAGTAGAGTTGGCCGCTAAATATTCCCAACGGGACTGTAAGTTAGACAGCCTGTTAGACGGGATTGAGGAGGAATACAGTCAGTCGATTTGACAATGTATTTTAAAATGATATGTAAAATGCCTTCTAGCCGGATTGTAGATCGTTTGTCTTTGCCGACCTTTTCGCTTCAACCTCTGGACCCTAGAGTCCGGAGTGTGTCCGAATACCTTCTCGGTTAAGAAACAACCAGGGCATGCATGGAGACCAGGCGTAGGGGTCATTAGTGCTTTATCAGACAAGTGCCCAACTAGTTATGTTATATTACATGGTTAGTAAGAAACATCTTCCAGGGAGAATAGTTTCGTTAAGGGTTCCTTTCCCTGGGAGGCATGCCGTAAAGTGCATGTCCGAACTGCGAAAAGAGCAGGAAAGCATCTGGGGGCAGATAAATAAATAGGTAAAAATCATCTTTCAAGTCACCGACCGAATATTCCCTTAAGAACGCTAGCTTTCGGCTTCACCTAGTCTGAGGTACACATCCGACTGACCCGGCAGTAACAATCGCAGAGGTGCTCCCTTTACCTCCTAGCCGAACAATCGGGAACGTAGGGGTAAGCAAAGGAGCCAGGCAACCCAGCTTGGCCAAAACTTAAGTCATATCGATGCATATATTGGTGAATAAAAGGTACATGTGGAAGTTTGACACATGTGCTGGGCATGAAGCCCTTATAAGTAAGCTTCTGGTAAAGAAGCCCCCAGGTATAATGAGTGCGGATAGCACATCAAGTGTGTGAGAACAATGCGCGAGTAGGCCGTGAAGAGCTTTTATGAAAAGGGGGAGAAAAAAGAGAAACGAAAGACAGCTGCAGTGTAAAAATTTGGACGGGGGAAGGAGACAAACTCTTAGTCCGGCGCTAGGCGTAGAATCTTCAGAGGCGGGCTGCGTTCCATGGGTTCGGCTCGAGTCGGTTGTCCGACGCATTTCGCAGACGGTATGCTCCGCCAGTCAGGACTTGATCGATAATGAAGGGTCTTCCCATTTGGGTTTGAGCTTGTCCTTCTTCTTGTCCGGTAGGCGTAGAACCAGTTCGCCAATATTTTAAGTCTTGGCCCGTACTTCTCTGCTTTGATATCTTCGAGCCTGCTGCTGATAGAATGCGGAACGAGCCTTGGCGACGTCGCGTTCTTCCTCCAATGTGTCCAAGCTGTCCTGCCGATCCAGCTCGGCTTCTCTTTCTTCGTACATGCGCACTCGAGGTGAGTCATGAATAATGTCGCAGGGCAAAACTGCCTCTGCGCCGTATACCATGAAAAATGGTGTGAATCCGGTAGTACGGTTGGGCGTTGTCCGCAGCCCCTAGAGTATGGAGTCAAGCTCCTCTACCCAGTGCGTGTCAGATTTCGTAAGGGACCGCACTAGTCTGGGTTTGATGCCACTCATAATTAGACCATTTGCTCGTTCCACTTGACCGTTGGTTTGAGGATGATAGACTGAAGCGTATTCGAGCTTAATGCCCATATTTTTGCACCATAGTTTAACCTCGTCGGCCGTGAAATTCGTGTCGTTATCGGTAATGATGCTATGGGGGACACCATAACGGTGTACTACCCCGGATATGAAGTCTATCACTGGTCCAGACTCTGCCGTTTTAACTGGCTTGGCCTCTATCCATTTGGTGAATTTGTCCACCATGACCAATAGGTACCTTTGCTTGTGGGTTCCCCCTTTAAGGGGTCCGACCATGTCAAGCCCCCAGACTGCGAACGGCCAGGTAATGGGTATAGTTTTGAGGGCGGTGGGTGGCATATGGCTCTGATTAGCAAAGAGCTGACAGCCGACGCATCTTTGGACTAAGTCCTGAGCATCTGCCCAGGCCGTCGGCCAATAAAATCCTGTACGGAATGCTTTGCCTACAAGGGCCCGAGCTGCGGCGTGGTGTCCGCCTAGTCCGGCATGAATTTCAGCCAGAAGGTTTCGCCCTTCCTCTTCGGAGATACACCGTTGAAGGACTCCGGTTGTGCTTTTCTTACAGAGTTCTCCCTCGTGGACCTTGTAGGCTTTAGATCGCCGGACTATGCAGCGGGCCTCATTTTGGTCTTCGGGAAGTTCCTGCCTGAGTAAGTAGGCTAGGAATGGCTCTGTCCACGGGGCGATTACTGCCATTATTTTGTGGGCTGAAGGTGTTATTTCATCGGCTGAGTCGCCGATTATGTGAGATTGTTCTGTGTTGGGTGGTGCGGCTGCTTCCGGGTTGTTATTTCCGGACTCCTCTTCCCATAGTACGGATGGCTTAAAGAGCCATTCCAGGAAGATGTTTGGAGGGACAGCGTCGCATTTCGCACCGATGCGTGCCAATACGTCAGCTGCTTGGTTATTATCCCGGGCTACGTGGTGGAATTCAAGTCCTTCGAACCGGGCTGACATTTTTAGGACAACGTTACGATAGGCTGTCATCTTCGGATCCTTGGCATCAAAGTCTCCATTTACTTGGGATATTGCGAGGTTTGAATCGCCGCGCACCTCTAGGCGTTGAATGCCCATGGAGATTGCCATCCGGAGGCCATGTAGGAGTGCCTCATATTCGGCCACATTGTTGGAGCCCGTGTACATTATCTGAAGTACATATTGGACTGTATCCCCGGTTGGGGACGTCAATACGACGCCAGCCCCCAAGCCGGCCAACATTTTGGAGCCGTCAAAATGCATAATCCAATTGGAGTATGCGCCGTACTCTTTAGGGAGTTCGGCTTCAGTCCATTCGGCGACAAAGTCAGCTAAGACTTGCGACTTTATAGCTCGCCGAGGTTTATAAGTTATATCGAATGGTAAGAGCTCAATGGCCCATTTTGCAATCCTGCCCGTCGCGTCGCGGTTGTTTATAATGTCGTTGAGGGGTACTTCGGAGGCCACTGTTATCGAACACTCTTGAAAGTGGTGTCAGAGCTTCCGGGATGCCATGAACACCGCATAGGCTATCTTTTGATAGTGCGGGTAGCGGGACTTGCAGGGAGTTAAGACAGTGGATACATAGTACACTGGTTTTTGAAGAGGGAATTTGTGCCCTTCTGTTTCTCGTTCGACGACGAGTACCGCGCTTACCACTTGATGTGTTGCCGCGATGTATAACAACATTGGTTCGCCCAGGTTAGGCGCAGCCAGGACCGGATTTGTTGCCAATATGGCTTTGATTTCTTCGAGTCCGGCAGTGGCAGCATCCGTCCACTCGAAGTGTTTGGTGCGCCTAAGGAGGCGATAGAGGGGCAATGCCTTTTCTCCCAAACGGGATATAAAGCGGCTTAGGGCCGCCACGCAACCAGTCAGTTTTTGTATTTGTTTGAGGTCTTTTGGAATATCTAGCTGTGACAGAGCTCGGATCTTGGCTGGGTTTGCTTCAATTCCTCTACCGGATACAATGAAGCCCAGGAGCTTTCCGGCTGGTACGCCGAAAATGCATTTTTCCGGATTCAGCTTGATGTCATATGCTCGAAGGTTGTCGAATGTGAGCCTCAAATCGTCTACTAGAGTTTCGACATGTTTGGTTTTGACGACTACGTCGTCTACGTATGCTTCTACTGTTTTGCCGATCTGGGTAGCCAGGCATGTCTGAATCATGCGCTGATATGTTGCGCCGATGTTTTTGAGTCCGAAGGGCATCGTGTTGAAGCAGAATGGTCCATATGGAGTAATGAATGCTGTTGCGGCTTGGTCTGCTTCCGCCATCTTGATTTGATGGTAGCCAGAGTATGTGTCAAGGAAGCACAATGAATCATGCCCTGCAGTAGCATCGATTATTTGGTCGATGCGGGGGAGGGGGAAGGGATCCTTTGGGCAAGCCTTGTTGAGGTCTTTAAAATCGACACATAGGCGCCAGGATTTGTCCTTCTTTGGTACCATTACCAGGTTTGCTAGCCAGTCCGGATGTTTAATGTCTCTGATGAATCCGGCTTCCAGTAGTTTGGCTAGCTCTTCTCCCATTGCCTGTCTTTTGGGTTCGGAAAATCGCCGAAGAGCCTGTTTGACTGGCTTGAATCCTTTTAGGATGTTTAGGCTGTGTTCTGCCAGTCTGCGTGGGATTCCTGGCATATCTGAAGGGTGCCAGGCGAAGATGTCCCAATTTTCCCGAAGGAATTCTCGCAGTGCAGCATCTACATCAGGGTTCAACTGTGCCCCGATGGAGGCCGTCTTTGTTGGGACCGTTGGGTGGACCTGGAATTTGACTATTTCATCCGCTGGTTTGAAAGAGGTGGACTTGGATCTCTTATCGAGTATCACATCATCCCTATTCACCGTAGAGCGCAACGCAGTGAGTTCTTCTGCCGCTAGGGCTTCGGATAGTGCCTCCAGGGCTAATGCGGCTGTCTTGTTTTCGGCGCGGAGTGCTATGTCCGGATCTCTAGCGAGAGTGATTGTTCCACCGGGCCCAGGCATCTTAAGCTTCATGTACCCGTAATGGGGTATGGCTTGAAAAATCGTGAATGCCTCTCGTCCTAATATAGCGTGATATCCGCTGCTGAACGGGGCCACTTGGAACGTGACCTCTTCGGACCTATAATTGTCCGGCGTGCCGAACACCACATCAAGTGTGATTTTTCCTGTGCAGCGCGCTTCTTGGCTAGGGATTATTCCTCTAAAGGTTGTGCTGCTTCGCTCAATGCGGCTCCGGTCTATTTCCATTTTTTGAAGAGTTTCCTCGTAGATGAGGTTTAGTCCGCTGCCGCCATCCATGAGTACCTTGGTAAGACGAAAGTCGTCCACTATTGGACTGAGGACCAATGCGGCTGGTGCTCGGGCTGTTCGGAATTTTGGTTCGTCGCTGGCGTTGAAGGTGATGGCCGTGTCGCTCCATGGATTTGTTGTTGCTACTTGGTAGACTTCGGCGAGGCCGCGGATTGTTCGTTTTTGCATATTATTCGATGCGAAAGTCTCGAAGACTGTTGACACCGTACTGGTACTGTTGGAGTGGTTTTCCGGGGCTAGAAGCTCCTCGCCACTTTGGGCCACCTGCCGCAATATCCAACATGCTCGAAGGCTATGTGTTGGGGTGGCGCCTTCTGTACTGTGAATTTTACAGGGTCTGCTGAGCCATCCCTCTAGTACGGTTCCTTGCCCTTTATGGGGTTTTTGCTTTTTGGTTTTTGTACCTGGTGCCTGAGTGTGCTGCATCCTCTTGTTACGGACTAGGGTTGTATTCGGGGCCGGATTGTCCCAAAACTTAGTTTCGGTTTTCCGGAACTCTCCATCGCACAGTACTTTCGTACTATGGACGCCAGGTCGGAGAAGCGTGTAATTTCCCGACAACTGACGGCGTTGAAGATTCCCTTGTCCGTGCAATTATTGCAGAAAATTGAAATTGTGTTTTCCTCTCGGCAGTCCTTTATCCTGTCCATAACCAGGAGGAATCTGGCCCATTAATGATGTACTGTTTCACCGAGCTCTTGCCGGATTTGAGATAGATCGCATATGTCTAGGTGGGTGGGTGGAATTAAGTCCGGAATCCTACCCATCTCGAGGCTCAAGGGCCGAGAAGTTTCCGAATTCAGAAGCTTGGATCGTTGGGCGTTGTCCAACGAGTCCGGTCCGCCGCCTGACTTTAGGTTCAGTGCTTGATCGAAGTCCGTCCCCCCGCGGGAATCCGGCATGGAGGGTTCGGAAGCCCGGACATGACTAGTTTTCAACCAAGGAGAAGAGTCGCCGCGTTGTTCCTCTACCACCGCAACGTGGTGGGTAATCTGGGGAGAGTTAGTCTCTCTCAGATCGGTTTTAAGCCCAATCTGATTGTAGTCTGTAGCGACTCCCAGGGCGGTGATGCGATCCAAGAGCTCGTTTACGGACGAGAGCTCTATTGGATCCAACTGCTCGGCGAATTCCGAGCTGACGCGAATATTGCTTTTGACGACCTGGGAGGCCGTCGTCGAAGCTGTGGCCGAAGAGGCGGTCATGAGAAAACCACCCAGCCGGACAGTTTGGCCAGCGGCCAAGGCTCCCTTGGCGAAGATACCGTCTTTAAAGACGGGAAGAGGCATCCTTCCTATCGGTGATGGCACAGAGGAACTCTCAATGAAAGCACCAATGCCGGTGTCAAAACCGGCGGATCTCGGGTAGGGGGTCCCGAACTGTGCGTCTAGGCGGATGGTAACAGGAGATAAGGGACTCGATGTTTTTACCCAGGTTCGGGCCCTCTCGATGGAGGTAAAACCCTACTCCTGCTTGATTGATATTGATGATATGGGTAGTACAAGAGTGGATCTACCACGAGATCAAGGAGGCTAAACCCTAGAAGCTAGCCTATGGTATGATTGTTGTAATGGTTGTGTTGTCCTACGGACTAAAACCCTCCGGTTTATATAGACACCGGAGAGGGCTAGGGTTACACAGAGTCGGTTACAATGGTAGGAGATCTACATATCCGCATCGCCAAGCTTGCCTTCCACGCCAAGGAAAGTCCCATCCGGACATGGGACGAAGTCTTCAATCTTGTATCTTCATAGTCCTGGAGTCCGGTTGACGATGATAGTTCGGCTGTCCGGACACCCCCTAGTCCAGGACTCCCTCACATGTGTAGGAGTTGATTGAGCCATGTTTGTGTTTCCTACCTTGCTATGCCTACTATGCTTAGAGTCGTGTCAGGTCTGGTTCATCTGGGTGATGGGCTAGAGTGAAATGATCATGTCGGTAATGAGAGTGATGTGTTGAACACGATTATATAATGGTATCGATGAGAGGCCATGTAGGAGTACATGGTGGGTTGTTCACTGGAACCGTCCTTAAGAACTGAGATCTGTATGTCTGATTTAAGAATCAGCTACTACCATGCATTGGGATCCTTAATTGACCCTCTCGGCTTCTTAACCACCCTAGTCCTCTGTCCAGGAGTTGCAAGTAGTTTTTGGTGTTTGTAGTTTACTGGAGTCCATGCGCAGCGCTGACCCTCGGGGTGGGCTGTGATGCAGTAGGTACGTGGCATGGTGTACCGGACGCCCGTTTGGTGTCTCGGGAACCCTGCACACATCGTTTGGGACCGTATGTGGAAACCTCGGCCGGACTCCCTGCGGATGGAACCTGAATAGGCAATAAACCTGGACTAGAGACTTGAGTGTTTAGGAAGGCCGTGGCCGACACCCTCGTTGGGCTTCCGCTTTAAGGTTGCCGAGTACATGTCGTGTAAACGGCGATAAGTGGTGGAAGTGTGTGTGGAGAAGTACACCCCTGCAGGGTTAACATCATCTATTCGAATAGCCGCATCCGCGGTAATGGACTACTTGGTTGCCTATACAGTTCATAGACAAGTAAATGGAAACTACTAAAAGCCTCAAGACAAGTGTGAGTGCCGTGGATGGCCCTTCCGTAGGATGACGGGAGTGGATCCTTAGTAGTGTATTGTTGTGGTGAGTAGTGGACTCGAGTGCGCAAAACAATTACAAGCTGGAGTCTCGTAAGATAGTTTAGCCAAGAGTCAAAGCTGGCTTGCTACAATAACCCCACTATCCCTTTATTGATAATGTGCATGTATGTAGGATATGATGTAAGTCTTGCTGAGTACCTTTGTACTCATGTTTGCTTAATTACAATTGCAGAAGAGACTGCCGCTCCTTCTGATGGGTTTTACGTAGACCTTGACGTCGACGAGTAGCCTGAGGCCCAGGTGGTGATCCTGAGCACATGGAGGACCCTTATAGGATAGATAGGCTTCCTCAAGCCTTTTTTACTTTCTAGATGTCTGTACTCAGACATGTTGCTTTCGCTTGTGACTTGTATGCTTGTATGACTTGAATGTCGGGTCGTGTGACCCCTATCTGTATGACCGATATGTATGGCTCTCTGGAGCCTTTTAAATAGTACTCGAGTTGTAGGGATTTGTTGTGATGCCATGTTGTATTTGCACGTATCGAGCATATTGTGTGTATGATTGAAATGCTTGGTATGTGTGGGATCTGACTACCTAGTTGTTTATCCTTGGTAGCCTCTCTTACAGGGAAATGTCTCCTAGTGTTTCCACTGAGCCAAGGTAGCTTGCTACTGCTCCGAAACACTTAGGCTGGCCGGCATGTGTCCTTCTTTGTTCCTGTGTCTGTCCCTTCGGGGAAATGTCACGCGGTGTTCCTTTAAGTCGTGGTAGCTTGCTATGACTTGGGTTCCTTTGCTATTGATCGACACGTTCATTGTTGGGTCGTGTACGCCGGTCCTGTAAGTTAGCACCACTTTGGGTTCACGACTAGCCATGTCAGCCCGGGTTCTCTATCATATGGATGCTAGCAACACTATCATATACGTGAGCCAAAAGGCACAAACGGTCCCGGGCCTAGTAAGGCGACACCCGTGGGAATACCGTGTGTGAGGCCGCAAAGTGATGTGAGGTGTTACATGCTAGATCAATGTGGCTTAGGATCGGGGTCCTGACACATTATTCGCCATTTTCCTCTTGTTTTCCTCTCCCCCCACTTCTAAAATGATTTTTGAAAAGATTTGCCTTTTCTTCGCCCCTTTTCCGTTCGTCTTCCTCGCTTGCTTTTTGTGCTTGTCTGTTAGATTGGTTTGTTGCCACCATGTCTGAAATTGGGGAGGTTATTGATGCGTCTCCAACATATCTATTTTTTTTGGCTATTTAGTGCTGTTTTATTATCAATCTTGGATGTTTTATAATCATTATATAGTCATTTTGTATCATTTTTTGGTACTAACCTATTGACATAGTGCCAAGTGCCAGTTGCAGTTTTCTGCATGTTTTTTTACATCGCAGGAAATCAATATCAGAATGGGTCCAAATACCACGCCAATCTATGATGATTTTTTATGGACCAGAAGGAACACAATGGGCCCTGGTTGCACCTGGGGGGAGACCCGAGGAGGGGACAACCCACCTGGGTGCGCTAGGAGACCCAAGCGCGCCCAGGTGGGTTGCACCCACCTCAGGTGCCCCCTGGACCGACTCTTTACTCTATAAATACCCCGATATTCTAGAAACCCTAGGGGAGTCGACACACTTTTCATCCAGCCGCCGCAGAGTCCAGAACCACGAGATCCAATCTAGACACCATCACGGAGGGGTTCACCACTTCCATTGGTGCCTCTCCGATGATGCGTGAGTAGTTCTTTGTAGACCTTCGGGTCCGTAGTTAGTAGCTAGATGCCTTCCTCTCTCTCTCTCTCTCTTGATTATCAATACAATGATCTCTTGGAGATCCATATGATGTAAGTTCTTTTCGCGGTGTGTTTGTTGGGATCTGATGAACTTTGAGTTTATGATCAATTATACCTTTTTATATCCATGAAAGTTATTTGAATTCTTTGATCTCTTATATGTGTGATCTCTTATAGCCTCATATTTCTTCTCCGATATTTGGGTTTTGTTTGGCCAACTTGATCTATTTATCTTGCAATGGGAAGAGGTGCCCGGTAGTGGGTTCGATCTTACGGTGCTTGATCCCAATGACAGAAAGGGAATCGACACGTATGTATCATCGCTACTAAGGATAAAAAGACGGGATCCATATTTACCGCAACAGATAAATAGATCTTGTCTACATCATGTCATCATTCTTATTGCATTACTCCGTTTTTCCATGAACTTAATACACTAGATGCATGCTGGATAGCGGTCGATGTGTGGAGTAATAGAGTAGATGCAGGCAGGAGTTGGTCTACTAATCTTGGACGTGATGCTTTTGTAATGATCATTGCCTGGATATCGTCATGATTATTTGAAGTTCTATCAATTTCCCAACAGTAATTTGTTCACCCACCGTTTGCTATTTTTCTCGAGAGAAGCCACTAGTGAAACCTACGACCCCCGGGTGTTCTTTCTCATATATTTGCCTTGTGATCTACTTTTTCCTTGCATTTATTTTAAGATCTATTAAACCAAAAAATACAAAAATGCCTTGCTGCAATTTATTTGTTCCATGATCTATTTATCATATCTACAAATTTACCTCACTTCCTTTGCCTATCTTGAGGCATCGTACCCCGAAAGGGATTGACAACCCCTTTAACACGTCGGGTTGCGAGGTGTTGTTCTTTGTGTGTAGGGGTTGTTTACATTGTGTTGCTTGGTTCTCCTACTGGTTCGATAACCTTGGTTTCATATCTGAGGGAAATACCTACCACCGCTCCTACACTCAAGCTCCCGCGACTTCAACACCTCCTACCTCAACTAGAGCATCACCAAGTATTGGTGACAAGTCAAGTTCCATCAAGTTACGCCTTCCTCAGCTCGATCGTCCTCCAGCAAGCACCTACAAATCCAAAACTCCATCATCTTCGGCGCCACCGAATGATCCCGTCAAGACAAGTTCTATCAAGTGCTTCACATGTGGTGGTCGTGGACACAAGTCATTCGAATGCACCAACAAGCGAACCATGATCTTCAACGATGATGGCACAGACGACTCCACGAGTGAACAAGAAATGGAAGCCCTTGAGCATGTGGCCATGCACTGGTGCGTGAACGAAGATGAAGATGATCAAGTCTTTTGTGACAACGATTCAAGTCCCTCCCTCGTGGTCTCCAAGGTCTTGAGATCCAACACCGCCAAGAAGAAGACCAATGGTGCCATATCTTCCACACCAAGGCCATCATCAACGGGCGTTCCATGAAAGTCATTATCGACGGAGGAAGTTGCCACAACCTGGCAAGTGAAGAGCTATGTTCCAAGCTGCATTTGGTCAAGAAGAAGCATCCTTGTCCCTACAAGGTCCAATGGTTAAGCGACTCCGGCACTATTCAAGTGGAGCATACGGTGCAAGTTTCCTTCAAGATCGGCACCTACGAGGAAACCTTGGAGTGCGACGTGGTTCCTATGTCTGTGTGCCATCTTCTCTTAGGAAGACCTTGGCAATTCGACCGCGGCGTCATCCACAACGGAAGAACAAACCACTATGGCTTCAAAATGAAGGGCAAGGAGTACGTGCTACGACCTATGTCACCAAGCCAAGTGATCGTCGACAAGCAAGCATCCACACATCATGGAGAGACTAGTGAGAGTGCGAAAGTGTGTTATATCGACTAGAGGAGGGGGTGAATAGGCAATTTTTACAAATTTGTCACTAAGGAATTTCTAGGTGAAGAAATTCCTTAGCAACGACACACTAGCAGCGGAATAAGTACTCATGTATAAGCATAACAGAGGAAAAACATAGTCATCTTGATGAAATGAAAACAAGCACAGAGTACAGATAGCGTGAAAACAGGATAAGCAGGCTGAAGACTATGTGACTGAAGAATTAGGATTGAGGAAATAGAGAAAGTCTTCAGTCAAAGTCTTCAAACAGTAATGATCAGGTTCATCAACACATGAATGTGGAAAATGAAAGGGTTGAGGAAATAGAACCAGTTGGCTTGGTGAAGATAATGATTTGGTAGACCAGTTCCAACTATTGTGACAGTTGTATGTTTGGTTGGAGCGGTTGGGTATTTAAACCCGAGGACACACAGTCCCGGACACACAGTCCTCACCGTATTCTCCTTGAGCTAAAGTCACACAGACCTCGCCCAATCACTCATGGTAAGTCTTCAGGTGAATTCCAAACCTTCACAAACTTGGTCACTCGGGGATCCACAATTCCTCTTGGATGCTCAGACCATGATGCCTAACTGTCTGGAGGATGCACAGTCCTCAAAGGTAACAAGTGTCGGTTCCACACAGGAACAATCTCTTCAGTGATGCTCAGTCACTTTGGGTTGTAGGTGTTTGGGTTTTGGGTTTTTTCTCACTTGATGATTTTCGCTCAAAGTCCTCAGAGGATGGAATGCTCTCAATGACAAGTGTCAGTTTCTCTCGGAGCAGCCAACTAGCTAGTGGTTGTAGGGGGCGGCTATTTGTAGCCTAGGGATCAGCCCGACATGATAAGACATAAATGCCCTTTTTTTGACAGAAAGACTGTAAGGGAACCCCCTACAGTATAATTGGTGCAACAAACCCAAATTGCAAGCACCGTGCCTTGAACCTGGGTGGGTGGGAAGGCATCAGCCCCTTCCTACCACTAGGCTATGCCTTAGTCTGTGACATAAATGCCCTTCAATGATATGACCGTTAGGTGGGTAGATATTTTGGGACAGTTGGCGCATAACACAACAATGGTCGGATATTTGAGGTTCAAATTCCTCGGGGCTATCATGTTCCTCACTATGTAGGCAATCCACAATGGCGAATTCCTAACTCCTCAGTCGGAACAAATTCCTCAGAGACCAGAAGATCTTCGTCTCTGTCACTAAAGAAATTAACTGAACTGATATGAGATTTCCAATGGCTTCACTCAAAAGGATTGCGTAGGTGTAGGATTTTGAGATGAGCATCACTTGGAAATCACTTTCCTTAGTATTACCTCGACCCCCTTTAACAGTACGATGTTTCCTATGACTCAACAAAGAGAAAATGAAACTATGAAAACAAAAGTCTTCATGCTTCATAATCCTCGCATGAATATCCAAGTCTTCAAGGTCACACCAATTTCTTCACTTTCAAAATCTTCAGGAGAACCAAAGTCTTCAGCTAAAGACATACATTTTTAGGGATTGAATTTCATTGTAAATATCAAACTCCTCATCGACTTATAGAGCCTATGTACACTTACAAACATATTAGTCCCTTAACCTATAAGTCTTCAATACACCAAAATCTCTAAGGGCACTAGATGCACTTACAATCTCCCCCTTTTTGGTGATTGATGACAAATAGGTTAAGTTTTCAACAGGGATAAACATATGAAGTGTAAATGCTAATATTGAGGAATTTGATTGCAAGATATAGAAGAACTCCCCCTGAAGATGTGCATATTTGAGGAATTTGCTTTGAATAGCAAATGCACAGAGTAGAATCATGGAGATCTCCCCCTATATCTTGTAATTCATACACACATTTGACATATAGTATGAAGAATTTGAAATGCATGATGAAATATGGTGTCTGACTTAATTTAGCATGCGTGCATTAAGGTACTTGAGGAAATAAGCATGCAGAAAGCAGTCAAAAGCATTAGAGCACCATAGGACTTAAGTTTACAACTCGGCGAATTAAACACTTCAGAAGAGCAAGAGTTGTAACTTAGCAAAAAACGCCCATACAATAGACCCGCTTGAAGACTAACTCAAATTTCTCCCCTTTGTCATCAAATGACCAAAAAGGATGAAAAATGAGGACTAACGCCCCTGAAGAATATCATCATGATGTCGATGGAGGAGCGCCAGCGTTGTTGGGGTCGTCCGTTGTTGTAGGGCCTGCCGCAGTGTTGTCCAAATCTTCAGCTTCGTCTGTCTCGCATGATGAAGAATATGAACTGACGACCAGCTGTGGAACTTTGACCTTTTTGAATTTCTTCGAAGGTGGTTCTGACCAGTCAAAGTACCGTTGGAAGTCCATCTTCTTGAGTTCATCATTAGTGTATAGATGCGAAAGAATAGCCCAGGTGCGGTCGAAGACTTGATGCAAATAGTAGTGATTCTTCTTCACAGAATTTTGAATGACAGCCATGTCCTGAAGAATTGCACCAAAGTGACGCTTGACCCACTTGTGATTTCTATCCACCTTCTGATGAAGACTTAGGAGCAGCTCACGATCAGTCATCACACGCGGAGCAGTGGCTTGAGGATTTTGCTTTGAAGCATTTGCAATAGTGTCATGAGTGGCAAAGTCATCATTGGTTGAGTAGAATGCGGCCTTGTGAAATTGACCATCCAGAGGACGAGTGCCTTCATCAATGATTGCGGCCTTGCCCTTCTCATCACCTGAGGAAATAGTCCGTGTGAGGACTTCAATTGGGGAAAAAAAGCTGAGATGATTATGAAAGTCAACCTTATAATGAATTGAAGATCTTGATCTGATGAATTTCATGATCCAGGGAGTGTAAGGCTTCAACTCAAAAGGTGACCGAGCAGCATTGGCCAAAGTCCCCATGAAGAAATCGTGGTAGTTGATAGGAATACCATGCATGATGTTGAAAAGCAGATTCTTCATGATGCCAACAACCTCTTCTTCATCAGAGTTGTCGCCCTTGGTTGGCCTGAGGGTTTTGGCCAGAATGCGATAAATGGTTCTTGGCACATACAATAATTCCTTGACGAGGAATTGGGTCCTTGGAGCTTGGCCAGCCTTCAAAGGCTTCATCAGTACTTGCATCAGATGATTTGACAATTCAGGTTCCTCATAAAGCTTCAGAGCACCTTCAGTGGGAGGACTGACTGGGTTGACATGAAGCAGTTCAAAGGCCGGAGCTTTGTAATGAGTATTTTCAGCCATCTAGTCCAACACCAATGAATTCACATCATCTACATTTCCTGTGAGGTGCAAAGTAGCATAGGATTGAAGAATGAGTTCATCATTCCAGTCATAGATCTCAGAACAGAAGTTGAGCAAGCCAACATCATGAAGAACATTGAGGACAGGTTGAAAGCAGGGTAGTGATTCCATGTCCACATGAGGAATTTGCTCATGGTCAAACACTTTGTCCTTATCAAACAGCAATGAGGAATAGAAATTTATCTGAGAGGCAGTCCAAAAAGACTTGCGACGAAGTCGAGCAGAGTCATATGGATTGAATGTAGAGAAGAAATGATGGTCAGCAAAGAAGTCATCAGCCTTGAACTTCTGCTTCTTGGTGTGAGGATTCTGTGGCTTGGGCTAGAGATTTGCAGTGGAAGTCTTCACGGCCTCTTGATGCACAGCCTCTGGAGCCTCAGACTGAGGAATTTCAGGAGCAGTTTCTTCTGCGGTCTTGTTCTCCATTTCATCAGCACTGGTGGCTGGAACTTCTTCTGGAATAGAATGAAGTGAAGCTTGATGTTCATCAGAACCCGTATGAATTTCTTCACTTTGCACAAGGGACTAAGGAATTTTCTGCAGAGGAGTGGTCAGAGGAGAATTGGGATGATGACTTTCCCAATAATCATCGTTTAGCACAAGAGTTGTAGACCCGATGTCCACATCCTCATCTTCAGCATCAATTTCTTCAACGCCTGCCTCTTCAGCAGTGAACTGAGGCATGGGAGATGATACTTGTAGTGGTGAAGGGATTGCATCCACTTTAATTTCTTCATCCAACTACTCTGACGTAGCAGTAGAGGGATTCTCTTCATCAATGTCATCAGCGATGACATATTCTTCTCCAAAGGGAACAATTTCCTTTGATTGCATGCTTGACAGAGGAGCGACATCAATTGGATTCTCGAATTAGCTTGTCAAAGTCTTCACTTTCTTTGGAGCTGAAGACTCTGAGGCATCAGATGCTTTCCTTTTCTTCACAACTGCCCTTTCTGCAGCCTTTGTCTTCTTCACTTCTGATGTAGAAGGAAGGTGAGTGATTTTCATCTGTGATGACTTTGCAGGAGGAGCAGATGAAAGTGGCACAAATTCTTCAGGCGCAACTGATGCAGCTGCCCTGGCAGGTTCAGTTTCTTCAGGCACAGTAGTAGATGCTTCAACTGGCCTGGCTAGTTTGTCAGGCGCAACGTTGGCGGTTGCCCTGGCAATTTCTTCAGAAGCTAGAATTTCATCATCAGCCCTAGAACTCTCGGTGTCATCAACAGCCTGATTTTCATCAGCTATGCTGGCATGTTCTTTAATGGGCTGAGCAGAAGCTTCACCCTGAGGAGTTTCTTGTTGTGCATCAGCAGCAACATTGGTCTTGAAGCCTTTCGCCAGCTTGATGAATTTGACTTTGGCACCTAGCCAATCAGCACGGTATGAGTCAAATTCATCACTGAGAGCTTTGATCTCAGATTGAAGAGTCACAAGTTCTTTAGTAGACATGTTTACAACATTTTTATTCGGAAAGTGCTCCTTCTTGTACTGACCTTTCTTCACTGACCTGGCCTTATCAAATTTCCATTTTTCTTCAGCGATAAAGGCAGTTAGCATCTGACTTCTCCTAGTGAGAGGTTCAGATCAGGTAGAGGTGTGTTTGGATCTTTGTGTCATAGATCTATGAAATCCAGGATCTTCTTCGGATCCATAAAAGTGGCACAACACTGCCTTTGGCACTAACGGCCCGGTGTTGGCGGTCTCTAATGATTTCAGCAAGTTCATCATCATCAGCTTCATCACTACTTGAAGGAATTTCAAAGGCGACCTGCTTCTTGTGAGGAGTTGGCCTTGAGCTGCGTCTAGTAGCAACCTTTTTCTTCAGCAAAATTGGTGCTGTTGAGGACTGAGGCTGAGCTGAGGAACTAGCTGAGGCTCCTGAAGCAATTGAGAAGCCAGTCGTCCTTTGGCACGTGGCAAGGTGCACATGTGCTGAGGACTTTACAGGTATAGCTGAAGATTTTGCCTGAGCAGGTGCTGCACTAGATGGTGTTGCTTGAGCAGTAGGCCATGAGGGATTTGAGGAGCTGGGCCATGAGGGCATTGCAGAAGAAGAAGGTGGCTTGTGAGTAGGCTTCTTTTGCATGGTCTTCTTGGGCTTGCTAGCAGAGGCCTCAACAGCAGCAGCAGAATCTTCATTGAATTTCTTCACTGCTTCTTTTGCTAACTTGGCCAATTTTCTTTGGCGCTTGGCCCACTCTTTGGGGAATTCCTCACCTCTTCTGATGCTTGTGGGATCAGCTTCTTGGCCTGGAGCCAATGGAGGTCTTGGGCATGGAGGATTGACGGCGAATTTCTTCATATACTTTGGAGTGACATAGCGATATTCTCTCGATTCTCTTGCCCATCTGCGTTTGATCCTCTAAATGTGCACCTTGCACTAATTTTGTTTTCCTTGCCATGTGTGGCCTCATCCGGAGTACAGTATTCATCATAAATTTCTTCAGGGATTTCGAAGACAGTGTTAGTTTCAAGCCTTTTTCCTCCCTTTTGAGGACACTTTCCATCAGCCATATTCTTCACCTGAGGATTCTGAACAATAGATGTCTCTGAAGAAGTATGCAGTTTTTCTTTGAGGAACACTGCAAATGAGTTAAGTTGATGAGAACCTAGTGATTCAGCAGCAGACATGTGTACCTGTTAACAGAGTATATGTGTGAAGAATTCGGAGAGGTCATATGCGTTCTCAGAATTTGTTTTTAAAAGGAATCAAGTTTGAGGAATTTGACCAGGGGAGTCTTGAGGAATTTCACTAAGAGTTCTTGTCTTAGGTTCCAGAGTTGTATAGATTGGAAATCCACACAATTGAGGAATCTTGAAGATAAATACATCTTAGAGAAATAGATCAAGAACAGAAGCAACTGTGGTGTTTAAGGATATGAAAGTTGAAGAATAAACACCTTTTGAAGATTTTATGTAAATCATCAGAATCAATAAGGGTAGTAAAAGTGAATTTTATTTACCCTTGATGAAGAACACGATGAACTGAGAGGTGAAAAGTGGAAGTTCGTCCATTCAGATCTTCCACGCCCTAACTTGGCGGAGGAAGACAACTACAGCGGCGGTGGAGGTGAAGATTTCCGCCACCGGCGCGAGTACGACGGCGACGAGGTCGAGGCAGCGAAGCTCTTCCTCACCGGCGACGATGGAATGTAGCGGTGGCGCTAGGTCAGAGAGCTCGAGCAAGGGAGAGAGATCGAGCGGAGTAAATGAGCTCAGAGGAAGGGGAGGGGTATTTATTAAGTGAAAAACCACTCGTTTGAGGAAATTGGACGAACGTGCCCCTGACCCTTGCTATTCTAGTGACATGTGTCACCCACGTACTGAGAGGTGGAAATCGTGTGAGACCGTGGGTGAGTAGTTTAATCCTGTCATGGGATGCAAAAGGATTTGAGCGGCAAAAGCCGAAAAATTAGAATTGGAAATTTTAACGTTTCGTTCGCAAATTCTTCAACTGCCAAGGACGTACACAGTGAAGATTTTAAACAGGTTTCAAATAGAACGCACATGAAGAATTGGTGAATAGACTGGGTTGAGTTTAGCATAGAGGGGGAAAGGGTCCAATCACATTCACTTAGATGAAAGAGCAACTTGAAGAAATAGCTATAAGTGAATGCTGTAGAGGACATGAAAAACTCAAATATATATGTATAGCAATGAATAACATAGTCGGAACGACTGAGGAAATTGCAAAGATCAAGAATTCGAAAAATGAAGAAATTGCAAATACTCAAATTGAAGATTTTCAACTTTGGTTGGTGGTGTAACCCACCGTATAAGAATGATGATTTCAGACACCGCGTACAATTGTTGTAGGGTTCTGAGAATCAAATTCTTCATTAATTTCTTCACATTTAGAGGGCCAGTCTTCATTGATTGAAGAAAAATGTTACTTCGTGTGTTGCACATCTAACTCATCAATTTTGCATAAGTGTTAGAATGAGTGTCCTTTTCAAAGAACATTTGAAGATTCTAAGATATTTAACTCACACCGCAACTTGCTAAATCTCTTCTCATCCAAGGGCTTTTTGAAGATATCTGCCGGCTGATCTTCAGTATTCACGTGGTCGATGGAGATGTCGCCCTTCAACACATGGTCACGAAGAAAATGATTACGAATCTGGATGTGCTTTGTCTTTGAGTGCTGAACTAGGTTGTGAGCAATCTTGATAGCATTCTCATTGTCGCAATAGAGTGGTACATTCTTCAAATTGATGTCATAGTCCTTGAGGGTTTGCTTCATCCATAGTAATTGAGCACATCAAGATCTAGCAGCAATGTACTCAGCTTCAGCAGTAGAGAGTGATAAGCAGTTCTGCTTCTTCGAGGACCAACATACCAAGGATCGTCCGAGGAAATGACATGTGCCTGATGTTGACTTGCGATCCACCCGATCACCAGCATAGTCAGAGTTAGAATATCCAATGAGATCAATCCGAGCCCTTGGGATACCATAATCCAAGTGTTGGAGTGTGAGCTAGATATCGAAGAATATGCTTCACAGGCTTATGGTGTGATTCCTTTGGTGTAGCTTGAAATCGGGCACACATGCAAACACTAAGCATAATATCTGACTTGGATGCACATAGATACAATAAAGAGCCAATCATGGAGCGGTATACCTTTTGATCAGTCTTTACCATTTTCATCGGTGCATAGATGGCCATTTGTGGCCATTGGGATTTTGACGCCTTTGCAATCTTGCATGTCGAATTTCCTCAACACATCCTTGAGGTATTTCTCCTGGGATATAAATGCCATTGTGGTGTTGACGAATTTGAAGACCTAAGAAGAATTTAAACTCTCCCATCATAGACATTTAATATTCCTCACTCATCATATAGGCAAATTCATCACTGTAACGTTGGTTCGTACAACCAAAGATAATATCATCAACATATATTTGGCACACGAATAATTCATCATCATATGCTTTGGTGAAAAGAGTTGGGTCAAGTGAACTGGGTTTGAAGCCTTCCTTCATGAGGAATTCCTTCAAGGTATCATACCACGCCCGAGGTGCTTGCTTGAGGCCATAGAGGGCCTTGTTGAGTCTGAAAACATGGTCTGGAAGTTTTGGATCCTCAAAACCTGGTGGTTGAGCAACATATACTTCTTCCTCAAGCTTAACATTGAGGAATGCACTTTTCACATCCATTTGATGTAAGATGATATTATGATGGTTAGCATAAGCAAGCAATATGCGAATAGCCTCAAGTCTAGCAACAGGTGCAAAAGTTTCATCAAAATCAATTCCTTCAACCTTTGTGTAGCCTTGAGCTACAAGACGTGCCTTATTCCTCAATACAAGGCCATTTTCATCTTGCTTGTTGCGGTAGATCCATTTGGTACCGATGATATTGTGCTTGCGTGGGTCTGGTCGCTTGACAAGCTCCCACACATTATTGAGCTCAAATTGATGCAATTCATCTTGCATAACTTGAATCCACTCAAGCTTCGTGAATGCTTCATCAACTTTGGTGGGCTCTGTGATAGAGACAAGTGCAAAATGCCCACAAAAGTTAGACAAATGTGAAGCTTTTGAGCGCATGAGAGGACCTGGTGCGTTGATGTCGTCGATGGTTCTCTCAATCTGCACTTCATTTGCAACGCGAGGATGAGCAGGTTGACGACTTTGATTTGGGACAACATTTTCTTCAGGACCATTTTCTTCAGTAGCACCATCATGATTTTCTTCACGTTCTGGGATGACTTCTTCAGTAGATTCTTCAGTAGGGATGACGTCCTCAGTAGCCTTGAACTTGCTGGATTACTAAGGTGACATTTCTTCTAGCACAGGAGGTAGCTGCTCTCTTTGTGAGCCATTAGTCTCATCGAACCACACATCTACAATTTCAACAACCTTGTGATGATAGGTGTTGAAGACTCTGTAAGCGTGCGAGTCCTTTTCGTAACCAAGCATAAAACCCTCATGTGCTTTCGGTGCAAATTTAGAATTGTGATGAGGATCTCTAATCCAACATTTTGCACCGAAGACTTTGAAATAACTTACATTGGGTTTCTTGTCAGTGAGGAGTTCATATGAGGTCTTTTTGAAGAATTTGTGAAGATATATCATGTTGATGATGTGGCATGCAGCATCAATAGCATCAGGCTAGAAACAAGGTGGAGTCTTGTATTCATCAAGCATAGTGCGAGCCATCTCAACAAGAGTCCTGTTCGTGTGCTCCATGATGCCATTCTGCTGAGGAGTATAGGGAGCATATAACTCATGAGTAATACCAAGTTCATCAAGATAGTCATCAAGACCAGTATTCTTGAACTCAGTCCCATTATCACTCCTGATATGCTTGATCTTCACACCGAAGTTCGTAGATGCTCTTGAGGAAAATCGTTTGAAGACTTCTTGCACTTCATTTTTGCAAGGATGATATGCACCCATGTGTAACGAGAATAATCATCAACAATGACAAAGCCATATAATGATGCAGCATTAGTGAATGTGGCATAATGAGTAGTGCGAAAGAGATCCATGTGAAGTAATTCAAAGGGACGAGAAGTGGTCATGATAGTCTTCGAGGGACGCTTGGCTCTGGTGATCTTTCCAGCCTCACAAGCCCCACAAAGATGATCTTTGAGTAATTTGACACCCTCGATGCCAATGACATGCTTCTTCTTCGCGAGTGCATGCAAGTTCCTCATCCCAGCATGACCAAGTCGTCTATGCCATAACCAGCCTTCTGAAGCTTTTGCAAGTAGACATGTGGCAGGCTGTGGTCCTGCAGAGAAATCAACAATATACAAGTCTCGTCTCCTAAAGCGTTCAAAGACTTTGGAATTGTCAAACTCTGTTAGCACAATGCAACCATATTTGCCAAAGATGACAATGAAATCAAGATCACAAAGCATTGAGACAGACATGAGGTTGAATCCTAAGGACTCGACAAGCATGACTTTGTCCATGTGTCTATCCTTTGAGATTGCAACCCTACCTAGACCCAATACCTTGCTTTTGCCTTTGTCAGCATAGGTGATATGCTTCAAATGAGATGGAGATAAAGCAGTGTCCATCAATAAGTTCCTGTCACCGGTCATGTGATTTGCACATCCACTGTCGAGGACCCACTCTGTAGCTTTGGGTTGTTCATCCTGCAGATGAATTAGTGCAACTTATGAACCCATATACTTAATCAGTGAAGAATATGATATCAATTTCATCAGATTGAATCTCATCAACAGTATAACAGATATAGTAATATGAGGACGTGAGAAATGAATAATTCATTTCTTCATGATTAGCTTGCGTCCATTCAAGCATATTCTGGTCTCCAGCAAATTCTTCAGACGATTTAAGTTCGTCTGGAGACCTGACCCTGCATAAGAGATTAGTTCTTTTTCTTCACCACTCACATCTGAAGGGGTGGCAAAGAGTTCATCATTCTGCGAGCTCCATATGAGAAAGATGGCATTGAAGCCAGTGCACTTCATTTCACAGACGAGGGGTTAGAGTAAGCATATGAATAAGTAGAGAAATTCTTCGAAGACTTATGAACATAATGATTAGAAGAATAATTCACATATTCATAGCCTTTAGACTCTCCTTGCGAAACAGAAGTGTTAGCACGATGATGTTCATATGAGGATTTGGATCCACGTGAGGAATTTGATCCAAATGAAGAATTTGGTCCATATGAGGACCTAGATCCATATGAAGAATTTGATCTGGGGTTCCTATTCTTCATAGGTGGTGTCATGATGACATTCACCTAAATACTTTCAAGGCACCTTTTGGGAACTGATAACCCACAAATATAGGGGATTGCAACCATTTTTGAGGGTAGAGTATTCAACCCAAATTTATTGATTCGACACAAGGGGAGCCAAAGAATGTTCTCAAGTATTTGCAGCTGAGTTATCAATTCAACCACACCTGAAAGACTTAATATCTGCAGCAAAGTATTTAGTAGCAAAGTAGTATGGAAATAACGGTAATGGTGGCAAAAGTAACAGTAGTAGTGTTGTAGCAATCGTAACAGTAGCAACGGAGAAGTAAAGTAGCGAAGATCATTATGTGAAAATCTTGTAGGCAATGGATCAATGATGGATAATTATGTCGGATGCAATTCATCATGCAACAGTTATAACATAGGGTGACACAGAACTAGCTCCAGTTCATCAATGTAATGTAGGCATGTATCCCAAAGATACTCATACGTGCTTATGGAAAAGAACTTGCATGACATGTTTTGTCCTACCCTCCCGTGGCAGCGGGGTCCTATTGGAAACTAAGGGATATTAAGGCCTCCTTTTAATAGAGTATCGGACCGAAGCATCAGCACTAGTGAATACACGAACTCCTCAAACTACGGTCCTCACCGGGAAGTGTCCCGACTATTTTCACTCCGGGGTTTGCCGGATCATAATACATAGTAGGTGACTATAACTTGCAAGATAGGATCAAGAACTCACATATATTCATGAAAACATAATAGGTTCAGATCTGAAATCATGGCACTCGGGCCCTAGTGACAAGCATTAAGCATGGAAAAGTCATAGCAACATTAATCTTAGAACATAATGGATACTAGGGATCAAATCCTAACAAAACTAACTCGATTACATGGTAAATCTCATCCAACCCATCACCGTCCAGCAAGCCTATGATGGCATTACTCACGCACAACGGTGAGCATCATGAAATTGGTGATGGAGGATGGTTGATGATGATGATGGCGACGGATTCCCCTCTCCGAAGCCCCGAACGGACTCCAGCTCAGCCCTCCCGAGGAAGATTAGGGCTTGGCAGCAACTCTGTATTGTAAAACGCAATGAATCCTTCTCTCTGATTTTTCTCTCCCCAAACGTGAATATATAGAGTTGGAGTTGAGGTCGGTGGATGTCCAGGGGACCCATGAGGCAGGGGGTGCACCCCAGGGGGTGGGCGCGCCCTGCACCCTCGTGGACAGGGTGTGGGTCCCCCTCTGTTGATTCTTTCGCCAATGTTTTCTATTAATTCCAAAACGTGTCTCCATGGAGTTTCAGGTCATTCTGAGAACTTTTATTTCTGCACAAAAATAACACCATGGCAATTCTGCTGAAAACAGCGTTAGTCTGGGTTAGTTCCATTCAAATCATGCAAGTTAGAGTCCAAAACAAGGGCAAAAGTGTTTGGAAAAGTAGATGCATTGGAGACGTATCAACTCCCCCAAGCTTAAACCTTTGCCTGTCCTCAAGCAATTCAGTTGACAAAATGAAAGTGGTAAATAAAAACTTTTACAAACTCTGTTTGATCTTGTTGTTGCAAATATGTAAAGCCAGCATTCAAGTTTTCAGCAAAGATTATGAACTAACCACATTCACAATAACACTTAGGTCTCACATTTACTCATATCAATGGCATAATCAACTAGCGAGCAATAATGATAAATCTCGGATGACAACACTTTCTCAAAACAATCATAATATGATATAACAAGATGGTATCTCACTAGCCCTTTCTGAGACTGCAAAACATAAATGCAGAGCACCCCCGAAGATCAAGGACTGACTAGACATTGTAATTCATGGCAAAAGAGATCCAGTCACAGTCATACTCAATGTAAATTAATAGCAATGCATACAAATGACAGCAGTGCTCTCCAACTGGTGCTTTTTAATAAGAAGATGATGACTCAACATAAAAGTAAATAGATAGGCCCTTCACGGAGGGAAGCAGGGATTTGCAGAGGTGCCAGAGCTCGAGTTTAGAAACAGAGATAAATAATATTTTGAGCGGCATACTTTCATTGTCAACATAACAACCAAGAGATCTCGATATCTTCCATGCTACAAACATTATAGGCGGTTCCCAAACAGAGTGGTAAAGTTTATACTCCCCCACCACCAACAAGCACATTTCACGGCTGGTCTGAAACAACGGGTACCGTCCAACTAACAACAATCCTGGGGGAGTTTTGTTTGCAATTATTTTTATTTGATTTGAGCATGGGACTGGGCATCTCGGTTACCGGCCATTTTCTCATGAATGATGAGCAGAGTCCACTCGTTGTGAGAATAACCCACCTAGCATGGAAGATATAGACAACCCCAGTTGATACATGAGTTATTCGAGCATACAAAATAGAATTTCATTTGAAGGTTTAGAGTTTGGCACATACAAATTTACTTGGAACGACAGGTAAATTCCACATAAAGGAAGGTATGGTGGACTCATATGGAACAACTTTGGGGTTTATGGAAGTGGATGCACAAGCAGTATTCCCGCTTAGTACAAGTGAAGGCTAGAAAGAGACTGGGAAGCGACCAACTAGAGAGCGACAATAGTCATGAACATGCTTTAAGATTAACCAATAATGAGTGCAAGCATGAGTAGGATATAAATCACCATGAACATAAATATCATGGAGGCTATGTTGATTTTGTTACAACTACATGCGTGAACATGTGCCAAGTCAAGCCACTCGAATCATTCAAAGGAGGATACCACCCTATAATACCACATCACAACCATTTTAATAGCATGTAAACTCCTAGCTAATTAAGCATGACATGAATAACTATAATCTCTAATTGTCATTGCAAACATGTTTCATTCATAATGGGCTGAATCAGGAACAATGAACTAATCATATTTACAAAAACAAGATAGGTCGAGTTCATACCAGCTTTTCTCATCTCAATCATTTCATCATATATCGTCATTATTGCCTTTCACTTGCACGACCGAACGGTGTGGATAATAATAATAGTGCACGTGCATTGGACTAAGATGGAATCTGCAAGCATTTAATACAAAGGAGAAGACAAGGTAATATGGGCTCTTGATTAGATCAACAATAATGCATATGAGAGCCACTCAACATTTTCATCGTGGTCTTCTCCTCTTGACCCCCAAAGAAAAGAAAAGAAATTCAAAGGTAAATAAAACTATTTACACGGGAAAGCTCCCAACAAGCAAAAGAAGAACGGGAAATCTTTTTGGGTTTTCTTTTAATACTACTACTACAAGCATGGAAAATAAACTAGCTAAAAGCTACAACTAATTTTGTTGGTTTTCTCTCAAAGTTTTTCAAACACACAAGAAGAAAGCAAGAAAAGAAAATAAACTAGCATGGATAGTACAATGAAAAAGTTTGAACACTGGCAACTAGAATGAGTGTGTGAACATGAATGTAATGTCGGTGAGAAATACGTACTCCCCCAAGCTTAGCCTTATGGCCTAAGTTGGTCTATGCCCATGGCTGGCCTGCTGGATATCCAAAGTCGTAATCGGGGTTGTACTAGGATGCAGCAGCTACTGCCTGGAGAGCTACAGCCTGGAGGCGAGCCGCCTCCGTCCTCCTCTCATATTCACTTTCCTCCTCCCTGGTTATAAAATATCTTCTGTTTTCCTAAAAGTTAAAGAAAGTAGGAGCAGGGAGAGTAATATGGACAATACGCCATCTGTCAAAGATTAGTCGGTACTGAAGGAACTGTTCGTTCCTCTCAAGAAACTGATGGCGAACCATAGCATTATAATCTAGATAAGCAGGTGGCAACTCAATATCATTTCCATGTATGGGTACACCAAGATAATCAGCTAAACGAGTTGCATAAATTCCACCAAACAAATCTCCACTTTTACAATTAAGATGTAGCCTCCGTGCAACAATGGCCGCCAAGTTATATTGTTTATCACCTAATACCGTACTCTTGAGAACACTAAGATCTGGAACGCAGATGTGACAAAGCTCATCTTTACCGTTAATGCATCTACCTGTAAAGAGCGCAAAGTAATGTATGGAAGGGAAATGAATGCTCCCTATGGTAGCTTGTGTGATCTCTCTAGTTTCTCCCACAGTGATATTAGCAAGGAAATCTTTATATTCAGATTTGCGAGGTTCACTAAAGTTGCCCCACTGTGGGATTTTGCAAACAGTGTTAAATTTTCCAAGGCCCATGGTATATGATTTATCATAGAGGTCAAATAAAACAGTATGAGCATTGCGCGTGGATGAAAATTTAAACCTCCTCACAAAGGAATCAGTAAGGTAATAGTATTGTCGGCACTTATCTGATACAAAGTCCTCAAGATTAGCATTATGTACATACACATCAAATTCATCCTTGAAGCCTGCTTGGACCATAAACTCTTCCGACGGCCATTCACAAGGACGCACTTGAGCTTCCCTTGGTGGTTCAAGGTCCGGCTCACATATCGCAAGCCTAGGTTCTTGCTTCCTCGAAGAACCACCTTGGTAGATTTTCCTAAACATTTTTCTCTGAAAAATTTCTGAAATTTTTGTGACTCAAAATAAAAGTGAACCAAACTCAACAAGATTGATAGCAACTACTCCCACAAGTGCCTAGAGGCTATATCATGCATTAAATCTACTTTGGACCATACAAATTTGACATGCAAGCTCAAGAACAGGGTCACCTCAGTAGAAATTTTTTGCAATAAATAAAGAACTAGAACAAAAACTAATTGGACCATTCGAGGGGTCACATACCGAAGAACAATCCCCCAAAGTAGTTTTGTGAATAGAGCTTTGACCAAGGAGATCGAAAATGGCAGCAAAACGAGCTAGAACACGGGTTTGAGATACTGGATGATTTTTCTGGAGGAAGACGAAGTGTGTGGGTGCTGGAATAAGTGGAGGGGGTCCACATGGGGCCCACGAGGCAGGGGGCGTGCCCCAGGGGGGTGGCCACGCCCTGTGCCCTGGTGGCCAAATGGTGGGTACCCCTGGTGTGTTCTAAGTGCCAGAAATTCTTAAATATTCTACAAAAAATCATACTCCATTTTCAGGGCATTTGGAGAACCTTTATTTTCGAGGTATTTTTTTATTCCATGGATAATTCAAAAAACAAACAAAAAATACTATTTTTGCTTTATTATTCTAAATAACAGAAAGTAAAAGGAGGGTATAGAGAGTTGTGCTTTCTAACTTCATCCATCTCATGCTCATCAAAAGGAATCCACTAACAAGGTTGATCAAGTCTTGTTAACAAACTTCTTTCGAATAACATGAAACTGGAGAATTTTCGAATAATACTAGGTTACCTCAACGGGGATATGCATGTCCCCAACAATAAGAATATCATATTTCTTTTTGATAGTAGGAAGAGGGAATTCAAAACCTCCAATAGTAATCGTTGAAAATTTTCCAATAGAATTGATACTATGAACTTGAGGTTGTTTCTTCGGGAAGTGTACCGTATGCTCATTACCATTAACATGAAAACTGACATTGCCTTTATTGCAATCAATAACAGCCCCTGTAGTATTTAGAAAAGGTCTACCAAGAATGATCGACATGCTGTCATCCTCGGGAATATCAAGAATAACAAAGTCCGTTAAAATAGTAACATTTGCAACCACAACAGGCAAATCCTCACAAATACTAACGGGTATAGTAGTTGATTTATAGGCCATTTGCAAAGAGATTTCAGTAGATGTCAACTTATTCAAATCAAGTCTACGATATAAAGAGAGAGGCATAACACTAACACCGGCTCCAAGATCACATAAAGCAGTTTTAACATAGTTTCTTTTAATAGAGCATGGTATAGTTGGTACTCCTGGGTCTCCTAGTTTCTTTGGTACTCCACCCTTAAAAGTATAATTGGCAAGCATGGTGGAAATTTCAGCTTCCGGTATCTTTCTTTTATTTGTAACAATATCTTTTATATACTTGGCATAAGGATTCATTTTAAGCATATCAGTTAAACGCATACACAAAAAGATAGGTCTAATCATTTTAGCAAAGCGCTCAAAATCCTCATCATCCATGGTCTAATCATTCATCTTGGATGGCTTAGGAGGAAAAGGCATGGGTTTCTGAACCCATGGTTCTCTTTCTTTACCGTGATTCCTAGCAACGAAGTCTCTCTTATCATAACGTTGATTCTTTGATTGTGGGTTATCAATATCAACAGCAGGTTCAATCTCTACATCATTGTTATTACTAGGTTGAGCATCAACATGAACATCATCATTAACATTATCACTAGGTTCATGTTCATTACCAGATTGTGTTTCAGCATCAGAAATAGAAATATCATTGGGGTTCTCAGATGTGTTAATAACAGGTTCACTAGGAGCATGCAAAGTCCTATCATTTTTCTTTTTCTTTTTCTTAGAAGGACTAGGTGCAACAATATTACTTCTCTGAGAATCTTTCTCAACTCTCTTAGGATGGCCCTTAGGATACAAAGGTTCCTGGGTCATTCTACCATCTCTAGCCATAACTCTAACAGCATTATCATTATTCTTATTATTTAATTCATTGAACAAATCATCTTGTGCCTTCAGCACTTGTTCTACTTGAGTGGTAACCTATAGCAACCACGATCCCAATGGACCGAAGTCTCTGTGCTTAAGTGTCATCCCTGGATCAGTAATGCTGACACACACAATACTCGAGGAGTTCTAACAGAGTTTAATCACACACTTATTACATCGAGGTCTTCATAAAGAGTATCTGTTACACAAATAATATGGTTGAAGGCCGTCTAAACTAAATAACTGTGGAAGCTTCAAAGGTAAATGAGTCCATCAACTCCAACGGCATAGCTGAGTGCATGACAACGACCTATCACACCTTATTCTTCGTTGGTAAAGTCTGCAACATGAGATGTTGCAGTCGTGTAGGTCAGCACATGGAATATGCTGGCAGAGTTACACTGTAAAGCAAATGAATGCAAGAAAATATGTCTACATGCATATTTGGCTGGTGGAGGCTCTAAGTTTAATGTTTTGCAAAGCTAATTTTTCCCTACAACAAAGGAATACATTTTATTTACTACAAGGTTAAACCAATATTTGAGAAGGTTCCTCCAACTCAAATCCCACCTTTAAACAAGTATCATCATTAAGCCCAATTCATTAATTAAAGAGTGATGAGATCAACAATAATATCCACTTCTAATACTCAAATTGTCCATGACCGGGGACATGGATAACCATGATTAGTTTATACACTCTGCAGAGGTTGCGCACTATTCCCCACAAGACTCGACCGCATCCATGATCGGAAGATCGAGACATAGTCTTTCTGAAGCATTAACTCTCTACACTGGGTAGACCGATACACCTACTTTCCCCTACATCTTCTAGTCCACCTCTTCAAGAGCTCACACAACTTACTCAACTATGCCAGAGCCCATAATGGCTTGTGGCTGCACACGGAAGTTTCTAGGCATGAAATATCATATGATCCCTTTGAGCCTGGGTGGAGAACCGAGGAAAAATCACACAGGTATTCCAAGATTTCCCAAACGGACAAGCACTGGTTTCTCCAGGTGCCCCAACAAATCCACCCAGATGTGTATTAAAGTTGCCAACTTAATGTTATCCAAAATTATTATCTCTCACAACTTCCATGTGTATCACGATCCAATCCCTGTCTACGAGCATGGCTAAGCAACAATTGAGCATAACGTATATTCCCGGGGTGATCAAAGGTAATAGGTTCCTACCTCAAGTACTACAACCAAACCACATGTTCCCAATCCTACTCATGCAAATATTTGAGAGGCAACACTAATGCATAGTAAAAACACGGTATAGAAGAGTATGATCAAAGTGTAACTTGCCTTGCTGACGATCAAAAAACTCTAGAGATTCGTAGTAACAAGCTTCACACTCCAGAAAATCTAGCGTAGACAAACAATAGCATAATAAGCAATTAAGCAAACGATGCAAAAAAGAAATCGGGAAAAGATCCAAATAAAACTCGAAAACAAGCAAACAACTAAACTAAGCAGAAAACAACTTCTAACAACATTATTTTTATGTGGATTCAATCTTAACAGTAGGTACATGTGATTAGCTACGATTTGCAAAAAGAATCAACTCAAGCAGAGCTACGAAACTCAAGATACAAACAAAACAAGATCAAAATACTAATCTAAACTTAACTCAAATTTTAAATTGTCAAAATCATGTTCAAGTTGGTTTACTGGAAAGAGGGGATCGTTACAAAGAATTAGGCGTTGGTTTCATCTAATTTGGATAAACGTGCTAAAAGTTACGCTATTTTGAAGATTAGGGGCTAAATCACGATAAAACTATTCACGAAGAGGTCGCTGGACGAAAATAAACAGAAAAAGAAAAATCTATCGTACGAACGTCTGCCAACAGAGACTAACGAACTAATTCGTTTGTTAACAAATCTAATCGGGTGAACGTTCGTTATTTAAACAGTCTAAGAAAATAAAACCGATCCAACCTAACTAAAGCAAAACTAAAAAACAAAGAATAAACCGGCAAACCAGGACGGTTTTTACCGGTCTTCGGCCGGCGGCGGCCGTTGAGGTCAACGGTGAGGCGGCGTGGCTCTGGTGGGGCGAGGCGGCTTCGGCGGCGACGGCGGGCAGCGGCACGAACGGCAGAGGCGGGCGGCACGGGAAGGCGGCGCGGCAGCGGCGCAAGCGGTGAGCGGCGGCAGTGGCGCGGTGCGGTGGTGGCGGCGGTTTGTGGGGAGGAGGGGTGGCGGGGTCGGCTTATAAGGAGGTCGGAGGGTCCAACTTGGGCAAGGGGCAACCGGCGGCGATGGGGGCACGGACTCCTAGCCGGAGTCCAGCTCAGATGCGGCTACGCATGGGGGAAGGCGGTCGGCGGCTGGGCCTTGGCCTGGCTTCGGCTGGGTCGGCCCAGTTTCGGGGCGCACAATTTTTTTTAAACAACGTCACGAAGAAAAATAAAAAAACAATAAAATTACAGAAACAATTTTCACCATCCCCTCCTAATATTTGGGACAATATGAACATTTTTCTGGACTAAATGCAATTTAAAAAAAATGCATTTTCCCCCCTAATTTAAATAAAATGCAACCGAATAAAATTGCAAATAAAACTCAAATAGAATAATTTTACTCCCAAATTTCTCTTCCAACATTTCTCCTCTGTTTTGAAGAAGTCCTTTCATCTTCTCTCTTTTATTTTTATCATTTTGAAATAATTGGAAAGAATTTGTTGAAATCAAATCGATCCACTTTTCAATTTTGAATAAATTCAAAAATGAAAATTATAAGAAACCTCCAACTCTCTCCTTGGGTCCTTGAGTTGCTTAAGATATATTGGATCACAACAAAAACTAAACAAAAAATGCAATAAACCATGTATGCATATGAATAATCTATGTATAACATCCAAATTGAAAATCGGGATGTTACATAACCATGGATGCATGTTTACTAATAAGCTTAAGGTCAGCTTTAACTCTAGACATACAATCACTCAAGTGTTCAACCATGTAAGCATTGCGTTCCGATTGCTTTTGAATATATTCACTTATGCCATCAATCAAGAAAACCTATCATCATTCTCAAACTTGACTTTGAGAAAGCATTTGATAAGGTTGAATACAAAGCAATTATTGCCATGTTGAAAGCCAAAGGTTTTGGACCTAGATGGATAAATTGGGTTAACAACATACTCCAAACTGCTTCAACATCTGTCCTTCTGAATGGAGTAGCTGGGAAAAAAATCATATGTAAAAGAGGAGTCAGGCAAGGAGATCCTCATTCTCCACTTCTTTATATCATTGCTGCTGATCTCCTACAGTCAGTAATTAATGCTGCTTGGGAAAATGGTGAACTCTCACTCCCCATCAATCAGGCATATGGACTGGATTATCCAATTATACAATATGCTGATGATACTCTAATGATCATGCCTACTGATGAGGAACAGCTCAATCACCTTAAATATCTCCTTAACCTCTTCAGTATGTCCACTGGTCTATTTGTCAACTTCAGTAAATCCTCCATGATCCCAATTAATATTGACCAACAATCTGTCACCAGACTTGCAACATCTTTTGGATGCAAATCTGAAAGCCTTCCTTTTACATATCTGGGACTACCTATGGGCACCACCAAGCCTTCTGTTCATGACCTCATCCCAGTTATATAAAGAATTGACAAGAGACTTTCAGGGGTTGCTAGATTCATGAACCACTCTGGTAGGCTCACTTATGTCAATTCTGTTGTTGCATCATGCCAATATTTGCTATGTGCTCCCTTAAAGTTCATGTTACCATTTTGGATCATGTGGAAAAATCAAGCAGAAACTTCCTCTGGTATGGGAATGAGATCAATAAAGGAGGTAAATGTCTGGCCAGCTGGGAGATGATATGCAAACCCAAACATCAAGGAGGGCTTGGGGTTCTGAATTTAAGAGAACAAAATAAAGCACTCCTTATTAAGCACCTCTTCAAATTCTACAACAAGGTTGATGTCCCATGGGTAAAATTAATCCGGGAAGCTCACTTTCATAATAATGAGGTCCCACACTATAACAGGAACAAAGGCTCATTTTGGTGGAAAGACTACATGAAAATGTTTGACCTTTTCAGAGAAATGACTACTTGTGACATCAAGTCTGGGAGCACTAATTTGCTTTAGGAAGACAAGTGGAATGGTGACATTATGAAAATGAAGTTCCCTGAGCTACATTATTTTACCTAAAAGGAAAGCATATCTATCAAAGAAGCCAAAGAATTGGAAAATTTATTATAGCCTATTTCAACTACCTTTATCCATCCAAGCCCACCAGCAGTTCCATTTGTTATCAGATGATTTAAACAGTATCAGAAACATCTATGATAAGGACACTTGGCTTTTCAACTGGGGAAATAACAAGAACATTAGCAAGCAGATCTATGGATATCTAATGAATGGTGAGGATGCTGCTGACACTTTCAAGTGGATATGGAAATCATGTTGCCTACCAAGACACAAATTTTTCTGCTGGTTAATGCTCAATGACAGAATAAATACATGTGGTCTTTTGGTCCGAAAAAGCATGCATCTGGACTCCACTGTATGTGTTCTTTGCAACAATGAAGACATGGAGGACAGGACTCATCTTCTATTTACATGTCCATTTAGTCAAGGGTTTTGGTGGAACATTGGCTTTGAATGGAATTCGGATCTGGATATCAACAATATGATTATTGATGCTAAGCACAGATACAAAATTGACCACTTTATGGAAACCATGATACTAGGATGCTGGAGCATATGGAATCAGAGAAATGGGATGATTTTTGAAGGAATACCATGCTCAATAAATGAATGCAAGAATGATTTTATCAGATGTTTCAAAATGACCATGCTAAGAGCTAGACCTACTCTGAAAGAGGGCATATCCTCTTGGATAGAAAATATTTAATTTCTAGTAGTTTCCCATTACATTTTTATTAGATAGTTTTCTTTGGTTGTTCTCCCATCAACCAATGATATGTACTTTGATACCTCTATTTATTAATGGAAAATGACTCACAGTAGGGGGTTTACCCTACTGTTCTTTGGTCAAAAAAAGTTTTCTTGTTTAACAATAAAATCATCAAACTCATCCAAGCATTGGCTAGCAAACTTAGTAGATGGGATTTCGCACTTATCAAATCTATAGAGAGAATTTACCTTTACTACCTGTGTCGGGTTATCAAGACCATGTATTTCTTCAATAGGTGGTAAATTCTTAACATCTTCAGCTTTAATACCTTTTTCTTTCATAGGTTTCTTTGCCTCTTTATATCTTCAGGACTGAGAAATAGAATACTCCTTTTCTTTGGAGTTGGCTTAGGAGTTGGTTCAGGAAGTGTCCAATCATTATCATTACTCAGTATATTATTCAATAGCAATTCAACTTGCTCAACACTTCTTTCCTTGAAAACACAACTAGCACAACTATCCAGGTGGTCTCTGGAAGCACCGGTTAGTCCATTATAAAAGATATCAAGTATTTCATTTTTCTTGAGAGGATCAGGCAAAGCATTAAGTAATCGGAGAAGTCTCCCCCAAGCTTGTGGGAGACTCTCTTCTTCAATTTGCACAAAATTAAATATTTCCCTTAAGGCAGCTTGTTTCTTATGAGCGGGGAAATATTTTGCAGAGAAGTAATAAATCATATCATGGGGACTACGCACACAACCAGGAGCAAGAGAATTAAACCATATCTTAGCATCACCCTTTAGTGAGAAAGGAAATAATTTAAGGATATAATAATAGCGAATTTTTTACTCATGAGTAAATAGGGTGGCTATATCATTCAATTTAGTAAGATGTGCCACAACAGTTTCGGATTCATAGCCATAGAAAGGATCAGATTCAACCAAAGTAATTAACTCAGGATCGACAGAGAAACCATAATCCTTATCAGTAACACAGATAGGTGAAGTAGCAAAAGCAGGGTCATATTTCATCATGTCATTCAAAGACTTTTCTTTCAGCTTAACTAACAGTTTCTTAAGATCGTATCTGTCATTGCAAGCAAAAAGGTCTCTAGTCGTTTCTTCATCCATAACATAACGCTCAGGCACAACAGGAAATTCATATCTAGGGGGATAATCTTCATCATCACTTTCATTAATATCATCAGTTTCAATAATTTCATTCTCTCTAACCCTAGCAAGTTGTTCATCCAGAAATTCACCTAATGGCACAGTATTATCAAGCAGAGAAGTAGTTTCATCATAAGCATCATATAGCAGAAGTGGCATCATCAATAACATGCGACATATCAGAATCAATAGCTGGTGCAGGTGTAGGTGTCGCAAGTTTAATCATAACAGAAGGTGAATCAAGTGCAGAGCTAGATGGCAGTTCCTTACCTCCCCTCATAGTTGAGGGAAAAATATTGGTTCTTTCATCTTTCAAGTTCCTCATAGTGATCAACAGATATAAATCTGTCGGGGGAACTGATCCACGGACACCTATGGGACCGGCGGACCGAGCCCCTTTCGGTTCGGCGGGGGGCGGAGGTGTCAGTGGATCAGTTCCCCCGACATCCAGGCCGCGCGTGCTCGTGCCCTGTTTTGGGCCCGGCCCAACAGCGCTCGGCACCGTGTGTGGCCCAGGCCCGGGGGCTCCTGTCGGTGTACTAGAGTAGGGGTACCCTAGTATCCCGAACTTGTGCACGGGCAGTCGCAGCACCCCGCGGCAAGGCTTGCCGGGTGACCGCCAAGGTCCTCCGTGGTTTCTTTGGAGCCATTCAAGAACAAAGTATTCAAGCCAAGGAGACAAGGCCCCGGCAAGAGGAGCTTGCCGGGAAGGCCAACCAAGGCATCTCAAGGGACTTGCCGCGATGCGCCACGCGTCCTGGCGAGGCCCGGTGAGCGACAAGACAACGACCGCGGCAAGGCGCTTGCCGCGGCAAGCTACCACTCTGTACCCGCGCTCCAGCACATCCACCAACGTGTCGCCCTGGGACCTTTCCAGGCGCGCGTGGCAAGAGGTTGTGCAGCCAGCGGTGCGCGGTGGCAAGCGGCCCTGACAAGATTGCCATCGTGGCAAGCGGTGGCGTCCCTGACGGTCCCTTTTTGCACTATTTGGGCGACGCAGACGGGCATTTAATGCCTTTGTCCCCTGCCGTCAGGGTTAAGTATGGTACACTGTGCAGGTAGTTGTACCAACCGCAACTCCTTTCCATTTTTACCCTTGTCTACGTTGCCACCTGTCGGTGACCCCTTGAGCATATAAAAGGAGGCCCATGTGCAACGTAGAGGGGGGTTGGAAGGCAGAAAAACACTCACGCTTGGTCTTGTTAGCAGCTAGTGTGTACTGTAGCACTCAGCGCTCCCGAGCAAGAACTCAATACACTCAGACATGCAGCAGTAGCAGTATTATCTCTCCGGAGAGCTCCGAAGCTGGGTAAACTGCTCGTGTGCTTCGCCTCGATCTGCTCTTCGCGCGACCTCCGCCCCCCGCCGAACCGAAAGGGGCTCGGTCCGCCGGTCCCATAGGTGCCAAAGATGTCAGGGGAACTGATCCACGGACACCTATGGGACCGGCGGACCGAGCCCCTTTCGGTTTGGCGGGGAACGGAGGTCGCGCGAAGAGCAGATCGAGGCGAAGCACACGAGCAGTTTACCCAGCTTCGGAGCTCTCCGGAGAGATAATACTCCTACTGCTGCATGTATGAGTGTATTGAGTTCTTGCTCGGGAGCGCTGAGTGCTACAGTACACACTAGCTGCTAACGAGACCAAGCGTGAGTGTTTTTCTGCCTTCCAACCCCCCTCTACGTTGCGCATGGGCCTCCTTTTATATGCTCAAGGGGTCACCGACAGGTGGCAACATAGACAAGGGTAAAAATGGAAAGGAGTTGCGGTTGGTACAACTACCTGCACAGTGTACCATACCTAACCCTGACGTCAGGGGACAAAGGCATTAAATGCCCGTCTGCGTCGCCCAAATAGTGCAAAAAGGGATCGTCAGGGACGCCACCGCTTGCCACGATGGCAATCTTGTCAGCGCCGCTTGCCATCGCGCACCGCTGGCTGCACAACCTCTTGCCACGCGCGCCTGGAAAGGTCCCAGGGCGACACGTTGGTGGATGTGTTGGAGCGCAGGTACAGAGTGGTAGCTTGCCGCGGCAAGCGCCTTGCCGTGGTCGTTGTCTTGTCACTCACCGGGCCTCGCCGGGACGCGTGGCGCATCGCGGCAAGTCCCTTGAGATGCCTTGGTTGGCCTTCCTGGCAAGCTCCTCTTGCCGGGGCCTTGTCTCCTTGGCTTGAATACTTTGTTCTTGAATGGCTCCAAAGGAACCACGGAGGACCTTGGCAGTCACCCGGCAAGCCTTTCCGCGGGGTGCTGCGACTGCCCGTGCACAAGTTCGGGATACTAGGGTACCCCTACTCTAGTACACCGACAAAATCCCAAGTGACTCAAAGAATAGATCTATGCTCCCCGGCAACGGCGCTAGAAAAAGGTCTTGATAACCCACAAGTATCGGGGATCGCAATAGTTTTTGAGGGTAGAGTATTCAACCCAAATTTATTGATTCGACACAAGGGGAGCCAAAGAATATTCTCAAGTATTAGCAGCTGAGTTGTCAATTCAACCACACCTGAAAGACTTAATATCTGTAGCAAATTATTTAGTAGCAAAGTAGTATGGAAGTAATGTAACGGTGGCAAAAGTAACAGTAGCAGTTTTGTAGCAATCGTAACAGTAGCAACGGAGAAGTAAAGTAGAGAAGATCAATATGTGAAAAGCTCGTAGGCAATGGATCAATGATGGATAATTATGTTGGATGCAATTCATCATGCAACAGTTATAACATAGGGTGACACAGAACTAGCTCCAGTTTATCAATGTAATGCAGGCATGTATTCTGAATATAGTCATACGTGCTTATGGAAAAGAACTTGCATGATGCTACGTCCTGAGTAGGGCTGCAAGAAAAGGTCGAGGCTCCTGAGCCGCTCGAGATCGACTCGTTTTTAACTCGACTCGAGATCGACTCGAAAAGAAACGAGTTGAGTTTGAACACTTTATGTAGCTCGACCGAGAAATGAGCCGATCTTGAGCCAATGTTGGCTCGCTCGATTTTAGCTCGATAGCTCGATAGAATATCGTTATGCTAAGTAATCATGCCTTATATTAAATGGAAATACGATAATTTAGTACCATCTATGTTGTCCATAATTTTTCTCCATTTTATTTACCAACGAACATGGAAACTTAACTAAGTGCAGAGAAGATTTAGGACTCATTATGGCACGTGGTCGACTATGTGTTAAATAACCTATATTTTTGGCAAAGTTCCCAGCATATTCACATTAATTTTTTAGTTTTTCAACCATAGATTCATATTTTTTACCAGCTCATTTAGCTCGAAACTAGCTCGAGATCGACTCGAGATCGTTACAAGCTGAGCACGAGCCATGTTCTACAGCTCGATCATGAGCTTCACTCAGTTTGAGCTCGCTCGAATTTTCATATGAGTTGAGCTGAGCCAACTCCAACTCGCTCGAGCTCGACTCGTTTGCAGCCCTAGTCTTGAGCTTGTGTTGGTTTTCCTTGAAGAGGAAAGGGTGATGCAGCAATAGTAGCGTAAGTATTTCCCTCAGTTTTTGAGAACCAAGGTATCAATCCAGTAGGGGGCTCCTCAAAAGTCCCACACACCTACACAAACAAACAAAGAACTCGCAACTAACGCAATAAATGGGTTGTCAATCCCTTCATGGCCACTTGCGAAAGTGAGATCTGATAGAGATAGTATGATAAGATAAATATATTTTTGGTATTTTATAATATAGATTGGAAAAGTAAAGATGCAAATAAAAGTAGATTGAAAGCTTATATGATAAAAGATAGACCCGGCGGCCATAGGTTTCACTAGTGGCTTCTCTCAAGATAGCATAAGTATTACGCTGGGTGAACAAATTACTGTCGAGCAATTGATAAAAAAGTGAATAATTATGAGATTATCTAGGCATGATCATGTATATAGGCATCACGTCCGCGACAAGTAGACCGACTCCTGCCTGCATCTTCTACTATTACTCCACACATCAACCGCTATCCAACATGCATCTAGAGTATTAAGTTCATAAGAACAGAGTAACGCATTAAGAAATATGACATGATGTAGAGGGATAAACTCATGCAATATGATATAAACCTCATCTTTTTATCCTCGATGGCAACAATACAACACGTGCCTTGCAACCCCTATTGTAACTGGGTAAGGACACTGCAGGATTGAACCCAAAGCTAAGCACTTCTCCCATTGCAAGAAAGATCAATATAGTAGGCCAAACCAAACTGATAATTCGAAGAGACATCCAAAGATAACTCAATCATACATAAAAGAATTAAGAGGAGATTCAAATATTTCTCATAGATAATCTTGATCATAAACCCACAATTCATCGGATCTCGACAAACACACCGCAAAAAGAGTTACATCAAATAGATCTCCACAAGAGAGGGGGAGAACATGGTATTGAGATCCAAAAAGAGAGAAGAAGCCATCTAGCTAATAAATATGGACCCGAAGGTCTATGGTAAACTGCCCACAACTCATCGGAGGGGCTATGGTGTTGATGTAGAAGCCCTCCGTGGTCGATTCCCCCTCCGGCGGAGCACCGGCGAAGGCTCCAAGATGGGATCTCGCGGATACAGAAGGTTACAGCGGTGGAAATTGTTTTTCGTTGGCTCCCTGGATGTTTTCGGGGTACATGGGTATATATAGGAGGAAGAAGTACGTCGGTGGCCGCCCAAGGGGCCCACGAGACAGGGGGCGCGCCTTGTAGGGGTGGGTGCGCCCTCCACCCTCGTGGCCGCCTTGGATGCTTCTTGACTTGCACTCCAAGTCCTCTGGATCACGTTCGTTCCAAAAATCACGCTCCCGAAGGTTTCATTCCGTTTGGACTCCGTTTGATATTCCTTTTCTTCGATATACTGAAATAGGCAAAAAACAACAATACAGGCTGGGCCTCCGGTTAGTAGGTTAGTCCCAAAAATGATATAAATGTGTAAATTAAAGCCCATAAACATCCAAAAGGGGTAATATAATAGGATGGAACAATCAATACTTATAGATACATTGGAGACGTATCAAGCATCCCAAGCTTAATTCCTGCTCATCCTCGAGTAGGTAAATGATAAAAACAGAATTTTTGATGTGGAATGCTACCTAGCATAATTCTCAATGTAATTTCCTTTATTGTGGCATGAATGTTCAGATCGAAATGATTCAAAATAAAAGTTCATATTGACATAAGAAATAGTAATACTTCAAGCATACTAATCAAAGCAATCATGTCTTCTCAAAATAACATGGCTAAAGAAAGTTCATCCGTACAAAATCATATAGTTAGGCTATGCTTCATTTTTGTCACACAAAAATGTTCCCAAATTCTACACCCCCGATGACAAGGCAAGCAATTATTTCATACTTAAATAATCTCAAACTTTTTCAACCTTCACGCAATACATGAGCGTGAGCCATGGATATATCACTATGGGTGGAATAGAATATGACGATGGGGATTGTGTGGAGAAGACAAAAAAGGAGAAAGTCTCACATTGACGAGGATAATCAACGGGCTATGGAGATGCCCATCAATTGATGTCAACATGAGGAGTAGGGATTGCATGGAACGGATGCACTAGAGCTATAAATGTATGAAAGCTCAACAAAAGAAAACTAGTGGGTGTGCATCCAACTTGCTTGCTCACGAAGACCTAGGGCATTTGAGGAAGCCCATCGTAGGAATATACAAGCCAAGTTCTATAATGAAAAATTCCCACTAGTATATGAAAGTGACAACATATGAGACTCACTATATGAAGAACATGGTGCTACTTTGAAGCACAATATATGAGACTCGCTATATGAAGAACATGGTGCTACTTTGAAGCACAAGTGTGGAAAAGGAGATAGTAACATTGCCCCTTATTTATTTATTTATTTTTCTTTTTCTTTTTTCTTTTTTTTGGCCTTTAATTTTTTTGGCCTTTCTTTTTTTTATTTGGCCTTTCTTTTTTTCTTTGGCCTTTCTTTTTTTTCTTGGGGACAATGCTCTAATAATGATGATCATCACACTTTTATTGATTTACAACACATGAATTACAACTCAAAACTAGAACAAGATATGACTCTATATGAATGCCTCCGGCGGTGTACCGGGATGGGCAATGAATCAAGAGTCACATGTATAAAAAATTATGCAAACTGGCCTTGCCACAAATACGATGTCAACTACATGATCATGCAATGGCAATATGACAATAGTAATGCGTGTCATGATGATAAATGGAACGGTGGAAAGTTGCATGGCAATATATCTCGGAATGGCTATGGAAATGCCATAATAGGTAGGTATGGTGGCTGTTTTGAGGAAGATATAAGGAGGTTTATGTGTGATAGAGCGTATCGTATCACGGGGTTTGGATGCACCGGCGAAGTTTGCACCAACTCTCAAGGTGAGAAAGGGCAATGCACGGTACCAAAGAGGCTAGCAATGATGGAAAGGTAAAAGTGCGTATAATCCATGGACTCAATATTAGTGAAAAGAACTCATATACTTATTGCAAAAATCTAGAAGTCATCAAAAACCAAGCACTATGAGCATGCTCCTAGAGGGATAGATTGGTAGGAAAAGACCATCGCTCGTCGTCGACCGCCACTCATAAGGATGCACAATCCAAGGACACTTCATGTTTCAAATTTGTTACACAACTTTAACCATACGTGCATGCTATGGGACTTGCTAACTTCAACACAAGCATTCTTTAAATTCATAACCACCCAACTAGCATGAATTTAGTATCACTATCTCCATATCTCAAAACAATTATCAAGTATCAAATTGATCATAGCATCCAATTCACTTCCTATGATAGTTTTTTATTATACCCAACTTGGATGCCTACCATTCTAGGACCAATTTTATAACCATAGCAAATACCATGCAGTTATAAAAGACTCTCAAAATAATATAAGTTAAGCATGAGAGACTAGCAATTTCTACAAAATTAAGCCACCGTCGTGCTCTAAAAGATATAAGTGAAGCACTAGAGCAAAAACTATCTTGCTCAAAAGATATAAGTGAAGCACATAGAGTATTCTAATAAATTCCAATCAAGTGGGCTTCTCCCAAAAGGTGTGTACAGCAAGGATGATTCTGGAAAACTAAAAAGAAAATACTAATATCATACACGATGCTCCAAGCAAAACACATATCATGTGGCGAATAAAAATATAGCTTCAAGTTACCAATGAACGAAGACGAAAGAGGGGATGCCTTTTGGGGGCATCCCCAAGCTTAGGATTTTGGCTATTCTTGAATATCTTGGGGTTCCATGGGCATCCCCAAGATTAGTCTCTTGCCACTCCTTATTCCATAGTCCATCAAATCTTTACCCAAAACTTGAGAACTTCACAACACAAAACTCAACAGGAAATCTCATAAGCTCCGTTAGTGAAAGAAAGCAAAACCACCACATAAGGTAATGTAATGAACTCATTATTTATTTATTTTGGTGTTAAACCTACTGTATTCCAAGTTCTCTATGGTTCATACCACTTAACACTAGCCATAGATGCATCAAAATAAGCAAACAACACACGAAAAACAGAATCTGTCAAAAACAAAACAGTCTGTAGCAATATGTAACCTACGAATACTTATGGAACTTTAAAAATCCTACCAAAATAGGAAGTCCTGGGAAATTTGTCTATTGATCAGCATAAAAAAGAATCAATGCAAAATCACGTTTCTGTGATTTAACAAAACTAATTTCGTGCACGCAAAGTTTCTGTTTTTCAGCAGAATCAAATTAACTATCACCATAGGTTATCCTATAGGTTCTACTTGGCACAAACACTAATTAAAACATAAAAACACATCTAAACAGAAGGTAGATGCAAAATTTATTACTAAACATAAACAAAAACAAAAAACACAAATAAAATTGGGTTGCCTCCCAACTAGCGCTATCGTTTAACGCCCCTAGCTAGGCATAAAAGCGATGATAGATCTAACTAGTGCCATCTTTGATTTTCAGTTTTTTAGCGGAGTCATGCTCGAATCCGGGAGGTTCTTTACGTTTCCCTTCATACTCAGAAATTTTTAGATCTAAAGAATCCAACCGCTTATTGCAAAGAGTAATCAACATATTCATGCGGTGAAGGTTTCTGCTAACACTTTTAAGAGGCTCAAGAGACTTTTGTAATATTTTTGTTACTTCGCAAATCTTTCCAAACACTTGTGTTTCTTCTTGGGTAGTATGTGGCCCCCCTTTTTGAGGTAGTGTTCCCACTATTCCCTCTATAATTTCATGCGCAATACTAGGATCAATTTCAATAAAATTTCCCTTGGCAATGCAATCCAAGAGTTGTCTATGCGACATATTTAGCCCAACATAAAAATTGCGAAGAAGAATTCTAAAATTCACCTCTAGGGTGCATTTGCGATAAGATTACATCATCCTATACAAAGCATCTTTTAAGTTTTCTCCTTGCCTTTGATTGAAGTGAAGAACTTCATACTTGGGAGACATAGGAGCGGATAAGGAACTAGCCATTATGACAAGGTAAACGATCTAACACACGAGCAAACAGAAAAAGGCAAGCGAAAGAGAGAGGAGAAGATTGGGAAAGAGAGGGCAAATAAAACGGCAAGGGTGAAGTGGGGGAGAGTAAAACGAGAGGCAAATGGCAAATAATGTAAATGCGAGGGAGATGAGTTTGGGATGGCTACTTGGTATGTCTTCACTTGAGCGAAGACCTCCTCGGCAACGGCGCCAGATATCCTTCTTGCTACGTCTTGAGCTTGCGTTGGTTTTCCTTGAAGAGGAAAGGGTGATGCAGCAATAGTAGCATAAGTATTTCCCTCAGTTTCTGAGAACCAAGGTATCAATCCAGTAGGAGGGTCCTCAAAAGTCCCACACACCTACACAAACAAACAAAGAACTCGCAACCAACGCAATAAAGGGGTTGTCAATCCCTTCACGGTCACTTGCGAAAGTGAGATCTGATAGAGATAGTATGATAAGATAAATATATTTTTGGTATTTTATAATATAGATTGGAAAAGTAAAGATGCAAATAAAAGTAGATTGAAAGCTTATATGATAAAAGATAGACCCGGGGCCATAGGTTTCACTAGTGGCTTCTCTCAAGATATCATAAGTATTACGGTGGGTGAACAAATTACTGTCGAGCAATTGATAGAAAAGCGAATAATTATGAGCTTATCTAGGCATGATCATGTATATAGGCATCACGTCCGCGACAAGTAGACCGACTCCTTCCTGCATCTACTACTATTACTCCACACATCGACCGCTATCCAGCATGCATCTAGAGTATTAAGTTCATAAGAATAGAGTAACACATTAAGAAAGATGACATGATGTAGAGGGATAAACTCATGCAATATGATATAAACCCCATCTTTTTATCCTCGATGGCAACAATACAATACGTGCCTTGCAACCCCTATTGTCACTGGGTAAGGACACCGCAAGATTAAACCCGAAGCTAAGCACTTCTCCCATTGCAAGAAAGATCAATCTAGTAGGCCAAACCAAACTGATAATTCGAAGAGACTTGCAAAGATAACTCAATCATACCTAAAAGAATTTAGAGGAGATTCGAATATTTCTCATAGATAAACTTGATCATAAACTCACAATTCATCAGATCTCGACAAACACACCGCAAAAAGAGTTACATCAAATAGATCTCCACAAGAGAGGGGGAGAACCTGGTATTGAGATCCAAAAAGAGAGAAGAAGCCATCTAGCTAATAACTATGGACCGGAAGGTCTATGGTAAACTACCCACAACTCATCGGAGGGGCTATGGTGTTGATGTAGAAGCCCTCCATGGTCGATTCCCCCTCCGGCGGAGCGCCGGCGAAGGCTCCAGGATGGGATCTCGCGGATACAAAAGGTTACGGCGGTGGAAATTGTTTTTCGTTGGCTCCCTGGATGTTTTCGGGGTACATGGGTATTTATAGGAGGAAGAAGTACGTCGGTGGCCGCCCGAGGGGCCCACGAGACAGGGGGCACGCCCTGTAGGGGTGGGCGCGCCCTCCACCCTCGTGGCCGCCTCGGCTTCTTCTTGATTTGCACTCCAAGTCCTGTGGATCACGTTCATTCCAAAAATCACGCTCCCGAAGGTTTCATTCCGTTTGGACTCCGTTTGATATTCCTTTTCTTCGAAATACTGAAATAGGCAAAAACCAGCAATACGGGCTGGGCCTCCGGTTAGTAGGTTAGTCCCAAAAATGATATAAATGTGTAAAATAAAGCCCAGAAACATCCAAAAGGGGTATTATAATAGCATGGAACAATCAAAAATTATAGATACGTTGGAGACGTATCACATGACATCTTTTGTCGTACCCTCCCGTGGCAACGGTGTCCTATTGGAAACTGAGGGATATTAAGGCCTCCTTTTAATAGAGTAATGGACCAAACCATTAGCACTTAGTGAATACACAAACTCCTCAAACTACGGTCATCACAAGGAAGTGTCCCGAATATTGTCACTCCGGGGTTTGCCGGATCATAACACGTAGTAGGTGACTATAACTTGCAAGATAGGATCAAGAAATCACATGTATTCATGAAAACATAATAGGTTCAGATCTGAAATCATGGCACTCGGGCCCTAGTGACAAGCCTTAAGCATGGCAAAGTCATAGCAACATCAATCTTAGAACATAGTGGATACTAGGGATCAAACCCTAACAAAACTAACTTGATTACATGGTAAATCTCATCCAACCCATTGCTACCTCTTGAGCACTGCGTTGGTTTTCCCTTGAAGAGTAAAAGGTGATGCAGCAAGGTAGCGTAAGTATTTCCCTTAGTTTTTGAGAACCAAGGTATCAATCCAGTAGGAGGCTTCACGCAAGTCCCTCGTATCTACACAAACAAACAAGAACCTCGCAACCAACGCGATAAAGGGGTTGTCAATCCCATCACGACCACTTGCGAAAGTGAGATCTGATAGAGATAATAAGATAAGATAAATATTTTTGGTATTTTTATGATATAGATTGAAAAGTAAAGATTGCAAAATAAAGTAAATTGGAAACTTATATGATGGAAAATAGACCAGGGGCCATAGGTTTCACTAGTGGCTTCTCTCAAGATAGCATAAGTATTACGGTGGGTGAACAAATTACTGTCGAGCAATTGATAGCAAAGTGCATAGTTATGAGAATATCTAGGCATGATCATGTATATAGGCATCACGTCCGCGACAAGTAGACCGAAACGATTCTGCATCTACTACTATTACTCCACATGTCGACCGCTATCCAGCATGCATCTAGAGTATTAAGTTCATAAGAACGGAGTAACGCATTAGGCAAGATGACATGATGTAGAGGGATAAACTCAAGCAATATGATATAAACCCCATATTTTTATCCTCGATGGCAACAATACAATACGTGCCTTGCTGCCCCTGCTGTCACTGGGAAAGGACACCGCAAGATTGAACCCAAAGCTAAGCACTTCTCCCATTGCAAGAAAGATCAATCTAGTAGGCCAAACCAAACTGATAATTCGAAGAGACTTGCAAAGATAACCAATCATACATAAAAGAATTTAGAGGAGATTCAAATATTTCTCATAGATAAACTTGATCATAAACCCACAATTCATCGGATCTCGACAAACACACCGCAAAAAGAGTTACATCGAATAGATCTCCAAGAAGATCGAGGAGAACTTTGTATTGAGATTCAAAGAGAGAGAAGAAGCCATCTAGCTAATAACTATGGACCCGAAGGTCTGTGGTAAACTACTCCAAACTCATCGGAGAGGCTATGGTGTTGATGTAGAAGCCCTCCATGATCGATTCCCCCTCCGGCGGAGCGCTGGAAAAGGCCCCAAGATGGGATCTCACGGGTACAGAAGGTTGTGGCGGTGGAAATAGGGTTTCGTGGTGCTCCTAGATGTTTTGAGGGTACGGAGGTATATATAGGCGAAGGAGGTCAGCCAGGGGAGCCACAAGGGGCCCATGAGGGTGGGGGCGCGCCCTCCTGCCTCGTGGCCACCTCGGCTGCTTCTTGATGTCCACTCCAAGTCTCCTGGATTGCGTTTGTTCCAACAAGATCGCTCCCGAAGGTTTCATTCCGTTTGGACTCTGTTTGATATTCCTTTTCTTCGAAACACTGAAATAGGCAAAAAAATAGCAATTTGGGTTGGGCCTCCGGTTAGTAGGTTAGTCCCAAAAATGATATAAAAGTGTATAATAAAGCCCATAAATATCCAAACAGGTAGGAATGATAAAAAATTATAGATACGTTGGAGACGTATCAAGCATCTCCAAGCTTAATTCCTGCTCGTCCTCGAGTAGGTAAATGATAAAAACAAAATTTTTGATGTGGAATGCTACCTAGCATATTTCTCAATGTAATTTTGTTTATTGTGGCATGAATGTCCAGATCGTAATGATTCAAGATAAAAGTTCATATTGACATAAAAATAGTAATACTTCAAGCATACTAACAAGTAACCATGTCTTATCAAAATAACATGGCCAAAGAAAGCTTATACCTACAAAATCATATAGTTAGGCTATGCTTCATTTTCATCACACAAAATACTCCCATCATGCACAACTCCGGTTTCAGCCAAGTAATTGGTTCATACTTTTTAACACGTTTTTCACTCTCATGCAATACATGAGCGTAAGCCATGGATATAGAACTATGGTTGGAATAGAATATGATGATGGAGGTTGTGTGGAGAAGACAAAAAAGGAGAAATTCTCACATTGATGAGGCTATGGAGATGCCCATCAATTGATGTCAACATGAGGAGTAGGGCTTGCCATGCAACAGATGCACTAGAGCTATAAATATATGAAAGCTCAACAAAAGAAGCTAAGTGGGTGTGCATCCAACTTGCTTACTCACAAAGACCTAGGGCACTTTGAGGAAGCCCATCGTTGGAATATACAAGCCAAGTTCTATAATGAAAAATTCCCACTAGTATATGAAAGTGACAACATAGGAGACTCTCTATCATGAAGATCATGGTGCTACTTTGAAGCACAAGTGTGGAAAAGGATAGTAACATTGTCCCCCCTTTTTTCTTTTTTTTGGGGCCTTCCTTTTTTTATTTGGCCTTTCTCTTTTTTTATTTGGCCTTTCTCTTTTTTTGGCCTTTCTTTTCACGGGACAATGCTCTAATAATGATGATCATCACACTTCTATTTACTTACAACTCATGGATTACAACTTGATACTAGAACAAAATATGACTCTATATGAATGCCTCCAGCAGTGTACCGGGATATACAATGAATCAAGAGCGACATGTATGAAAGAATTATGAAGGTGGCTTTGCCACAAATACGATGTCAACTACATGATCATGCAAAAGCAATATGACAATGATGGAACGTGTCATAATAAACGGAACGGTAGAAAGTTGCATGGCAATATATCTCGGAATGGCTATGGAAATGCCATAATAGGTAGGTATGGTGGCTATTTTGAGGAAGATATAAGGAGGTTTATGTGTGATAGAGCGTATCGTATCACGGGGTTTGGATGCACCGGTGAAGTTTGCACCAACTCTCAAGGTGAGAAAGGGCAATGCACGGTACCGTAGAGGCTAGCAATGATGGAAGGGTAAGAGTGCATATAATCCATGGACTTACATTAGTCATAAAGAACTCATATACTTATTGCAAAAGTTTATTATCCCTCGAAGCAAAGTACTACTATGCATGCTCCTAGGGTAAGGGTTGGTAGGAGTTAACCATCACGCGATCCCGACCTCCACTCATAAGGAAGGCAATCAAAAGAGCACCCCATGCTACAAATTTGTTACACAACTTTTACCATACGTGCATGCTATGGGACTTGCCTACTTTAACACAAGTATTTCTCAATTTCATAATTACCCAACTAGCATGACTCTAACATTACCACGTTTACATCTCAAAACAATTATCAAGCATCAAATTGATCATAGCATCCAATTCGCTTTCTATGGTAGTTTTTATTATACCCAACTTGGATGCCCATCATTCTAGGACCAATTTTATAACCATAGAAAATACCATGCTGTCCTAAAAGACTCTCAAAATAATATAAGTGAAGCATGAGAGATCAACAATTTCTACAAAATAAAACCACTGCCGTGCTCTAAAAAGATATAAGTGAAGCACCAGAGCAAAATTGTTTAGCTCAAAAGATATAAGTGAAGCACATAGAGTATTCTAATAAATTCCGAATCATGTGTGTCTCTCCCCAAAATGTGTGTACAGCAAGGATGATTGTGGTAAACTAAAAAGCAAAGACTCATGTCATACAAGACGCTCCAAGAAAAACACATATCATGTGGTGAATAAAAATATAGCTCCAAGTAAAGTTACCGACAGACGATGACGAAAGAGGGGATGCCTTCCGGGGCATCCCCAAGCTTATTCTTTTGGTTGAACTTGAATTATATTGGGATTCCATGGGAATCCCCAAGCTTAGGCTCTTGCCACTCCTTATTCCATAGTCCATCAAATATTTACCCAAAACTTGAAAACTTCACAACACAAAACTCAACAGGAAATCTCATAAGCTCCGCTAGTGCAAGAAAGATAAACCACCACTTAAGGTAATGTAATGAACTCATTCTTTATTTATATTGGTTTTAAGCCTACTGCATTCCAACTTCTCCATGGTTCATACCCCCCGATACTAGCCATAGATTCATCAAAATAAGCAAACAACACACTAAAAATAGAATCTGTCAAAAACAGAATAGTCTGTAGCAACCTGTAACTTTTGAATACTTCTGGAACTCTCAAAATCCTTCCAAAATAGGAAGTCCTAGGAAATTTGTTTATTGATCTACTTCAAAAAGAATCAACTAAAAATTACGTTTCTGTGATTTACTAAAGTTATTCTTGTGTGTGCAAAAGTTTCTGTTTTTCAGCAAGATCAAATTAACTATCACCTTATATGATCCTATAGGTTCTACTTGGCACAAACACTAACTAAAACATAAAACCACATCTAAACAGAAGCTAGATGTTTTATTTATTACTAAACATAAGCAAAAAAGCAAGGAACAAAAATAAAATTGGGTTGCCTCCCAACAAGCGCTATCCTTTAACGCCCCTAGCTAGGCATAAAAGCGAGAACAGATCTAAGTATTGCCATATTTGGTATTAATTTCATAAGTGGCTCTCATAATAGATTCACAAGGTAATTTGATTTTCTTTCTAGGAAAGTGTTCCATGCCTTTACTTAAAGGAAATTGGAATCTAATATTTCCTTCCTTCATATCAATAATTGCACCAATCATTCTAAGAGAAGGTCTACCAAGAAAATTTGGACATGAAAAATTGCAATCTATATCGAGAACAATAAAATCTACGGGCACATAATTCCTAGTTGCAACAATAAGAACATCATTAATCCTTCCTATGGGTTTTTTAATGGTGGAATCCGCAAGGTGCAGGTTTAAAGAACAATCATCAAATTCACGGAAACCTAGCACATCACATAAAGTTTTTGGAATCGTGGAAACACTAGCACCCAAATCACACAAAGCATAGCATTCCTTATCTTTAATTTTAATTTTAATAGTAGGTTCCCACTCATCATAAAGTTTTCTAGGGATAGAAACTTCCAATTCAAGTTTTTCCTCATAAGATTGCATCTAAGCATCAATGATATGTTTGCTAAAAGCTTTATTTTGACTATAAGCATGAGGAGAATTCAACACGGATTGCAACAAGGAATTAAAATCTATTAAAGAACAATTGTCATAATTAAATTCCTTGAAATCCAAAATATTGGGTTCATTGCTATGTAAAGTTTTGACCTCTCCAATCCCACTTTTACCAAATTTAGCATCAAGATCTAGAAACTCCGAATCACTGGGACGCCTTTTAACTAAAGTTGACTCATCTCCAGTCCCATCATTATCAAGATTCATATTGCAAAACAAAGATTTAATAGGGGACACATCAATCACTTTTAGATCTTCATCTTTATTTTCATGGAAACTAGAACACGCTCTTACAAAGCAATCTTTCTTAGCATGCATCCTAGCGGTTCTTTCTTTGCACTCATCAATGGAAATTCTCATGGCTTTGAGAGACTCATTGATATCATGCTTAGGTGGAATAGATCTAAGTTTCGAAGAATCAATAGAAGAGAAATTCTATCCACGTTCCTAGCCAATTCATCAAATTTAAGCAATTTTTCTTCAAGCAAAGCATTGGAATTCTTTTGAGAGATCATAAATTCTTTAACAATATTCTCAAAATCAGAGGGCATCTTATTAAAATTTCCATAAGAGTTGTTGTAGGAATTACCATAATTATTAGAGGAATTACTAGGGAACGGCCTAGGATTAAAGTTTCCTCTATACGTGTTGTTACCAAAATAATTCCTACCAACAAAATTCACATCCATAGATACATTATTATTCTCAATCAAAGTAGACACATGCATATCATTAGGATCAATAGGAGCACTCTTATTAGCAAACAATTTCATAAGTTCATCCATCTTTCCACCCAAAACATTAATCTCTTCTATCGCATGAACTTTTTTACTAGTAGATCTTTCGGTGTGCCATTGAGAATAATTAACCATAATATTATCTAGGAGTTTAGTAGCTTCTCCTAAAGTGATTTCCATAAAAGTGCCTCCCGCGGCCGAATCTAAAAGATTTCTAGAAGCAAAATTCAATCCGGCATAAAATTTTTGTATGATCATCCATAAATTTAATCCATGAGTAGGGCAATTGTGAATCATTAATTTCATCCTCTCCCAAGATTGTGCAACATGTTCATGATCAAGTTGCTTAAAATTCATAATATCGTTTCTAAGAGAGATGATCTTAGCGGGAGGAAAATACTTAGAGATAAAAGCACCTTTGCACTTATTCCAAGAATCAATACTATTTTTAGGCAAAGACGAAAACCAAGTTTTAGCACGATCTCTAAGTGAAAAGGAAATAACTTATATTTAACAATGTCATTATGCATGTCTTTCTTCTTTTGCATATCACACAAATCAACAAACTTGTTTAGATGAGTAGTGGCATCTTCACTAGGAAGGCCGGAGAATTGATCTTTCATAACAAGATTCAACAAGGCAGCATTGATTTCGCAAGATTCAGCATCGTTAAGAGGAGCAATCAGAGTGCTAGGGAAATCATTATTGTTTGTATTGGAAAAGTCACACAATTTAGTATTATCTTGAGCCATCGTGACAAGCAATCCAACACACAAACACACAAGAGGCAAGCGAAAAAAAAGAGGCGAACGGAAAAGAGAGGGCGAATAAAACGGCAAGGGTGAAGTGGGGGAGAGAAAAACGAGAGGCAAATGGCAAATAATGTAATGCGAGGGAGAAGAGTTTGTGATGGGTACTTGGTATGTCTTGACTTGTGCGTAGACCTCCCCAGCAACGGCGCCAGAAATCCTTCTTGCTACCTCTTGAGCACTGCATTGGTTTTCCCTTGAAGAGGAAAGGGTGATGCAACAAAGTAGCGTAAGTATTTCCCTCAGTTTTTGAGAACCAAGGTATCAATCTAGTAGGAGGCTTCACGCAAGTCCCTCGTACCTACACAAACAAACAAGAACCTCTCAACCAACGCGATAAAGGGGTTGTCAATCCCTTCACGGCCACTTGCGAAAGAGAGATCTGATAGAGATAATAAGATAAGATAACTATTTTTGGTATTTTTATGATATAGATTGAAAAGTAAAGATTACAAAATAAAGTAGATTGGAAACTTATATGATGGAAAATAGACCCGGGGGCCATAGGTTTCACTAGTGGCTTCTCTCAAGATAGCATAAGTATTACAGTGGGTGAACAAATTACTGTCGAGCAATTGATAGAAAAGTGCATAGTTATGAGAATATCTAGGCATGATCATGTATATAGGCATCACGTCCACGACAAGTAGACCGAAACGATTCTGCATCTACTACTATTACTCCACACATCGACCGCTATCCAGCATGCAGCAAGAGTATTAAGTTCATAAGAACAGAGTAACGCATTAGGCAAGATGACATGATGTAGAGGGATAAACTCAAGCAATATGATATAAAACCCATCTTTTTAGCCTCGATGGCAACAATACAATACGTGCCTTGCTGCCCCTGCTGTCACTGGGAAAGGACACCGCAAGATTGAACCCAAAGCTAAGCACTTCTCCCATTGCAAGAAAGATCAATCTAGTAGGCCAAACCAAACTGATAATTCAAAGAGACTTGCAAAGATAACCAATCATACATAAAAGAATTCATAGGAGATTCAAATATTTCTCATAGATAAACTTGATCATAAACCCACAATTCATCGGATCTTGACAAACACACTGCAAAAAGAGTTACATCACATAGATCTCCAAGAAGATCGAGGAGAACTTTGTATTGAGATTCAAACAGAGAGAAGAAGCCATCTAGCTAATAACTATGGACCCGAAGGTCTGTGGTAAACTACTCACAACTCATCGGAGAGGCTATGGTGTTGATGTAGAAGCCCTCCGTGATCGATCCCCCCTCCGGCGGAGCACCGAAAAAGGCCCCAAGATGGGATCTCATGGGTAAAGAAGGTTGTGGCGGTGGAAATAGGGTTTCGTGGTTCTCCTGGATGTGTTCAGGGTACGAAGGTATATATAGGCGAAGGAGGTCGGTCAGGGGATCCACGAGGGGCCCACGAGGGTGGGGGGCACCCACCCCCCTAGGGCGCGCCCTCCTGTCTCGTGGTCGCCTCGGCTGCTTCTTGACGTCCACTCCAAGTCTCCTGGATTGCGTTTGTTCCAAAAAGATCGCTCCCAAAGGTTTCATTCCGTTTGGACTCCGTTTGATATTCCTTTTCTTCGAAACACTAAAATAGGCAAAAAAACAACAATTTGGGTTGGGCCTCCGGTTAGTAGGTTAGTCCCGAAAATGATATAAAAGTGTATAATAAAGCCCATAAACATCCCAAACAGGTAATATAATAGCATGGAACAATAAAAAAATTATAGATACGTTGGAGACGTATCACCCATCACCGTCCAGCAAGCGTACAATGGGATTACTCACGCACAACGGTGAGCATCATGAAATTGGTGATGGAGGATGGTTGATGATGACGATGGCGACGGATTACCCTCTCCGGAGCCTCGAACGGACTCCAGATCAGCCCCCCGAGGAAGATTAGGGCTTGGCGGCAGCTCCGTATTGTAAAACGCGATGAATCCTTCTCTCTAACTTTTTTCTCCCCGAACGTGAATATATAGAGTTGGAGTTGAGGTTGGTGGAGGTCCAGGGGACCCACGAGGCAGGGGGCGCCCCCCAGGGGGTGGGCGCGCCCTACACCCTCGTGGACAGGTGTGGGTCCCCCTCTGGTTATTCTTTTTCCAATATTTTTTATTAATTCCAAAATGTTTCTCCGTGGAGTTTCAGGTCATTCTGAGAACTTTTATTTCTGCACAAAAATAACACCATGGCAATTCTGCTGAAAACAGCGTCAGTCCGGGTTAGTTCCATTCAAATCATGCAAGTTAGAGTCTAAAACAAGGGCAAAAGTGTTTGGAAAAGTAGATACGTTGGAGACATATCAGGAACCCAGATTTTCTTCATAGGGGGACCGTTCGTACAGTTAGTTCCAACATATCGAGCAAATACTTCACCGTTCTGATTCTTGAACAACTTATAGTTGGAGTCAAATGACTCATCCGAGGAATATGAAGATTCACAAGTAAAGCCAGATAAAGTGGATGGATCCACAGGAGGTCCTTTTGCAGCAACCCATGAGGTTTTGGGGTACTGCTCAGGTTTCCAGTAGGTCCCATCAGCATTGGGTTTCCTCTCAAAGGTAATACCCTCCTTCCTAGGGTTCCTGTTCAAGATCTGCTTTTTGAGCACACCGCAAAGAGTTTGATGCCCTTTGAGGCTTTTGTATATGCCTGTCACATACAATTCCTTCAACCCTGCATTATCGTCAGTGATACTTGTGGTATCCTCAGATGAGGAATTTGTGACCACAGAGACAGTTGAAGAATTTGCAGTAATAGAAGCATTTGAACATTCAAGTGAAGAATTAGCAGAATTCACACTCAATGCATTTCAAACATGGTGGAATAAATTCTTCCTGAGCGGAACTAATCTATTGAGCTAGCAATGAATCATTTTCCTTCTGAAGATCTTCATAACTCACTTTTAAGTTCTCAAGATCTTGCTTTCTCTTAATAAATTCATAAGAAAGCTTCTCATGATCAGCTAAGAGAGAGTTATGATGACCCTGAAGATTGTCAAACTTAAACTGAAGTCTCTGAAGATTATTAGTCAAAGTCTTAGTTCGATTCAATTCCTCACCCAACAGGTCATCGCTTTTGTCTAGCAGATTTTGAACCTTTTCCAAAGCCTTTTTTTGTTTGACAGTAATCTTAGCAAGTTTGGAATATCTAGGTTTAAGATTGTCATCAGATTCATACTCACTAGATTCAGAGGAGGAATGTTTGAGTACCTTGGCACCTTTTGCCATGAAGCAATAGGTGGGAGCATAGTCATCGACGCTCTTGTCAGTAGTGTTGGGGAGGTCATTTTCTTCAGCATTGAAGATGGACTTGCTGACGTAAGCAGTAGTGAGGGCTAGGCTCGCCACACCCACACCAGAGTCTAACTCCTCAGATTCCTCCTCATCCACATTTTCCTCAGATTCAGCTTTAGAGTCCATTTCCTTGCCAATAAATGCCCGAGCCTTTTTGGAACTGCTCTTCTTGTGAGATGAGGACTTTGAAAATTTCGATGATAAGGAATTTGAAGATTTCTTCTTCTTCTTTGAGTCATCAGAATCGTCATCCTTCTACTTCTTATTATTGGATTCCTTCTCCCACTGAGGAGAGTCAGACATGTAGTGACCAGGTTTCTTGCATTTGTGGCAAGTCCTCTTATTGTAGTCATGGGATGAGGAATCATCACTTCTTGAGGATTTTCCGAAGCGACCACAGCGAGAGAACTTCTGGAATTTATTCACGAGCATTGCTAGCTCCTAGCTCAGCTCTTCAGGATCACCAAGGCTGCTACCAGAATCTGCACCTTCAGATTCAGAGACTGCCTTGGCCCTCAGACCGTGTGAACTTCCATAGCTCGGCCCATAGAGGTCTCTCTTCTCAGCAAGCTGGAACTCACGAGTATTTAGCCTCTCGAGGATATCAGCAGGATCTAGTGACTTGTAATCAGCTCGTTCTTGAATCATCATTGCAAGAGTAGCATGAGGAATCAAGTGATCTCAGCAGTTTCTTCACCACCTCATGGTCGGTGATGCTGGTGGCACCAAGTGCTTGAAGCTCATTTGATATGTCGGTGAGGCGATCAAAGGTTTGCTGAACATCTTCATTGTTGAGTCTTTTGAAGGGGTTGAAGAGATTGCGAAGAACATCAACTCGGGAGTCATGTTGAGTGGAGACTCCTTCGTTGACCTTGGACAGCCTGTCCTAGATCAACTTTGTTGTTTCCAAAGCACTCACTTTGTCGTACCGTCCTTTGCTCAGATGACCACATATGATATTCTTCGCTTGAGAGTCGAGTAGCTTGAATCTCTTCACATCAGCAACATTCACAGACGGAGTGACTGAGGGAACACCATTTTCCACAACATACCAGAGATTGTTATCAATTGCCTCAAGATGCATGCGCATCTTATTCTTCCAGTAGGGGTAGTCCATCCCATCGAAGGTAGGACACCCAGCCGAGACCTTGATCATTCCTGCAGTCGTCATAACTAAAACTCCAGGTGGTTAAACCAAAATCACGCAGAACAAGGGAGTACCTTGCTCCGATACCAATTGAAAGTGCGTTATATCGACTAGAGGGGGGTGAATAGGCGATTTTTACAAATTCGTCACTAAGGAATTTCTAGGTGAAGAAATTCCTTAGCAACGGCATGATGTCTACTACACAACCTTCTTCTTGTAGACGTTGTTGGTCCTGCAAGTGCACAGGTTTGTAGGACAGTAGCAAATTTCCCTCAAGTGGATGACCTAAGGTTTATCAATCCGTAGGAGGCATAGGATGAAGATGGTCTCTCTCAAGCAACCCTGCAACCAAATAACAAAAAGTCTCTCGTGCCTCCAACACACCCAATACAATGGAAAATTGCATAGGTGCACTAGTTCGGAGAAGAGATGGTGATACAAGTGCAAAATAGATAGTAGATATAGGTTTTTGTAATATGAAATAATAAAAACAGCAAGGTAACAAGTGGTAAAAGTGAGCGTAAACGGTATTGCAATGATAGGAAACAAGGCCTAGGGTTCATACTTTCACTAGTGCAAGTTCTCTCAACAATAATAACATAGATAGATAATATGACAAGCCCTCAACATGCAATAAAGAGTCACTCCAAAGCCACTAATAGCAGAGAACAAACGTAGAGATTATGGTAGGGTACGAAACCACCTCAAAGTTATTATTTCGGATCAATCTATAAAAGAGTTCGTACTAGAATAACACCTTAAGATACAAATCAACCAAAACCCTAATGTCACCTAGATACTCCATTGTCACCTCAAGTATCCATGGGCATGATTATACGATATGCATCACACCATCTCAGATTCATCCAACCAACATAAAAGTACTTCAAAGAGTGCCCCAAAGTTTCTACCGGAGAGTCAAGAACGTGTGCCAACCCCTATGCATAGGTTCCGAATGTCACGAAACCCGCAAGTTGATCACCAAAACATACATTAAGTGGCACATGATATCCCATTGTCACCACAGATAATCACGGCAAGACATACATCAAGTGTTCTCATAAAAGACTCAATCCGATAAGATAACTTCAAAGGGGAAACTCAATTCATCACAAGAGAGTAGAGGAGGGAGAAACATCATAAGATCCAACTACAATAGCAAAGCTCGGGATACATCAAGATCGTGCCATCGAGGGAACACGAGAGAGAACACGAGAGAGAGAGAGAGAGAGATCAAACACATAGCTACTGGTACATACCCTCAGCCCCGAGGGTGAACTACTCCCTCCTCGTCATGGATAGCGTCGGGATGATGAAGATGGCCACCGGTGATGGGATCCCCCTCCGGCAGGGTGCCGGAACGGGCTCCCGAGATGTTTTTGGTGGCTACAGAGGCTTGCGGCGGCGGAACTCCCGATCTATCTTCTGTTCTAGAAGTTTTAGGGTACGTAGGTATATATGGGTGCAGGGGGTACGTCGGTGGACCTCCGGGGTGCTCACGAGGTAGGTTTCCTTCCAAAATTAACTTCTCGAGTTGATTTTGTTCCGTTTTGACTCCGTCTGATATTCCTTTTCCTCGAAACACTGAAATAGGCATAAAACAGCAAATCTGGGCTGGGCCTCCGGTTAATAGGTTAGTCCCTAAAATAATATAAAAGTGGATAATAAAGCCCAATATTGCCTAAAATAGTAGATAAAGTAGCATGGAGCAATCAAAAATTATAGATACGTTGGAGATGTATCAAGCATCCCCAAGCTTAATTCCTGCTTGTCCTCGAGTAGGTAAATGATAAAAAAGAATTTTTGATGCGGAGTGATACTTTGGTATAATTTCAATGTAAATCTTCTTAATTGTGATATGAATATTCAGATCCAAAAGATTCAAGACAAAAGTTCATATTGACACAAAAATAATAATACTTCAAGCATACTAATCAAAGCAATCATGTCTTCTCAAAATAACATGGCAAAATAAAGTTCATCCCTACAAAATCATATAGTTAGGCTATGCTTCATTTTCATCATACATAGATGTTCCCAACTTCTATACCCCCGATGACAAGCCAAGCAATTGTTTCATACTTAAATAATCTCGAACTTTCTCAACCTTCACGCAATACATGAGCGTGAACCATGGATATAGCACTATGGGTGGAATAGAATATGATGATGGGTATTGTGGGGAGAAGACAAAAAGGAGAAAGTCTCACATTGACGAGGCTAATCAACGGGCTATGGAGATGCCCATCAATTGATGTCAACATGAGGAGTAGGGATTGCCATGCAACGGATGCACTAGAGCTATGAATGCTCAACAAAAGAAAACTAGTGGTGTGCATCCAACTTGCTTGCTCACGAAGACCTAGGGCATTTGAGGAAGCCCATCGTAGGAATATACAAGCCAAGTTCTATAATCAAAAATTCCCACTAGTATAAAAAGACAACTTATGAGACTCACTACATGAAGAACAAGGTGCTACTTTGAAGCACAATATATGAGACTCACTATATGAAGAACAAGGTGTTACTTTGAAGCACAAGTGTGGAAAAAGAGATAGTAGCATTGCCCTTTCTATTTTTTTATTTTTTTGGGCCTTTCTTTTTGGCCTTTCTTTTTTTTGGGCCTTTTTTTGGCCTTTCTCTTTTTTTTGATTGGGCAATGCTCTAATAATGATGATCATCACACTTCTATTGATTACAACATAAGGATTACAACTCGAAACTTAGAACAAGATATGACTCTATATGAATGCCTCCGGTGGTGTACCAGGATGGTGCAATGAATCAAGAGTGACATGTATGAAAAATAATTCATGGTGGCTTTTCCACAAATACGATGTCAACTACATGATCATGCAATGGCAATATGACAAAAGTAATGTATGTCATGATGAAGATGATGGAAGTTGCATGGCAATATATCTCGGAATGGCTATGGAAATGCTAGGATAGGTTGGTATAGTGGCTGCTTTGAGGAAGATATAAGGAGGTTTATGTGTGACAGAGCGTATCGTATCACGGGGTTTGGATGCACCGGCGAAGTTTGCACCAACTCTCAAGGTGAGAAAGGGTAATGCACGGTACCGAAGAGGCTAGCAAAGGCGGAAAGGTGAGAGTGCGTATAATCCATGGACTCAACATTAGTCAAAAGAACTCATATACTTATTGCAAAAATCTAGAAGTCATCAAAAATCAAGTATTATGCGCATGCTCCTAGGGGGATAGATTGGTAGGAAAAGACCATCGCTCGTCCCCGACCGCCACTCATAAGGATGCACAAGCCAGGTACACTTCATGTTTCAAATTTGTTACACAACTTTAACCATACGTGCATGCTACGGGACTTGCTAACTTCAACACAAGCATTTCTCAAATTCATAATCACCCAACTAGCACGACTTTGATATTATCACCTCCATATCTCAAAATAATTATCAAGCATCAAACTTATCTTAGTATTCAACACACTCATAAGAAAGTTTCACATATCTTGAACACCAAGTATATTAACATTAAGCAAATTACCATGCTATTAACGACTCTCAAAATAATCTAAGTGAAGCATGAGAGTTCAACTATTTCTCCAAAATAAAACTACCACCATGCTCTAAAAGATATAAGTGAAGCACTAGAGCAACAACAAACTACTCCGAAAGATATAAGTGAAGATCAATGAGTAGCTAAATAATTATGCAAATATGCGAAGACTCTCTCTCATTTAATAATTTCAGATCTTGATACTTTATTCAAATAGCAAGCAAGGCTAAAGAAAATGACAATGCAAGGATAGCACAACTCATGTGAAGAAGCGAAAACTTAGGCTCAACCTATACTAACCGATAGTTGTTGAAGAAGAAAGGTGGGATGCCTACCGGGGCATCCCCAAGCTTAGATGCTTGAGACTTCTTGAAATATTATCTTGGGGTTCCTTGGGCATCCCCAAGCTTGAGCTTTTGTGTCTCCTTAATTCATCTCATATCATGGTTTCTCTTTTTATCAAAAGCTTCATTCAGAACAAACTCAACAAGAACTCGTGAGATAGGTTAGTATAAACCAATGCAAAACCTTATCATTTTATACTATAACAAATCACTAAAATTATTATTCAACATTGCATACTAAATGCCTCTGCATATTTAATACTACTATCCTCAAATAGAATCATTAAACAAACAAACATATGCAAACAATGCAAACATAACAGCAATCTGCCAAAACAGTACAGTCTGTAAAGAGTGCAAGAGTATCAATACTTCCCTAACTCCAAAAATTATGAACTAAAATTTACACTGTAATAAATTTATCAGAGCTCAATATGCAAAAATATTCAACATTATACCACTCTCTGAATTTTCTAGGGAATTTTTGCAACAGCGGTAAACTTTCTGTTTCCAAACAACAACAAGTATAGTAGCAAAATAAGCATGGCAAAGGCTATCCTTGACTTCTTTATTGAAACTAAAGATGCAAAACATTATTCTAAATAACAGCAAGCTAATACTAACAAAAGAAAATGACGCTCCAAGCAAAACACATATCATGTGGTGAATAAAAATATAGCTCCAAGTAAACTTACCGATGAATGAAGACGAAAGAGGGGATGCCTTCCGGGGCATCCCCAAGCTTAGGCTCTTGGTTGTCCTTGAATATTACCTTGGGGTGCCTTGGGCATCCCCAAGCTTAGGCTCTTGCCACTCCTTATTCCATAGTCCATCGAATTCTTACCCAAAACTTGAAAACTCCACAACACAAAACTCAATAGAAAACTCGTCAGCTCCATTAGTATAAGAAAATAAAACCACCACTTAGGTACTGTAATGAACTCATTCTAAATTCATATTGGTGTATTATCTACTATACTCCAACTCATCTATGGTTCATACCCTCCGGTACTACTCATAGATTCATCAAAATAAGCAAACAACACATAGAAAACAGAATCTGTCAAAAACAGAACAGTCTGTAGTAATCTGTATCAAAGGTATACTTCTGGAACTGCAAAAATGCTACCAAATTAGGAAGTCCTAAGAAATTTGTGTGCCAATCCAGAGCAAAAAGAATCAGATCAACAAAACTAATTTACTGGGTGCAAAAGTTTCTGATTTTCAGCAGGATCAACACAACTATCACCGTAAGCCATCCTAAAGGTATTACTTGGCACTTTATTGAAACAAAAGTTATAAAGCATGATTACTACAGTAGCATAATCATGTGAACACACAAAAACAGTAAGGATAAGTATTGGGTTGTCTCCCAACAAGAGATTTTCTTTAATGCCTTTCTAGCTAGGCATGATGATGACAATGATGCTCACATAAAAGATAAGAATTGAAACATAACGGGAGCATCATGAAGCATATGACTAGCACATTTAAGCCTAACCCACTTCCTATGCATAGGGATTTTGTGAGCAAACAACTTATGAGAACAATAATCAACTTGCATAGGAAGGTAAAACAAGCATAACTTCAAAACTTTAAGCACATAGAGAGGAAACTTGATATTATTGCAATTCCTACAAGCATATGTTCCTCCCTCATAATAATTTTCAGTAGCATCATGAATGAATTCAACAATATAACCAGCACCTAAAGCATTCTTTTCATGATCTACTAGCATAGAAAATTTACTACTCTCCTCATAAGCAAACTTCTTCTTTATGGCATACATATCATCACAATAATCATCATAGATAGGAGGCATGCTTTCATTATAGTAAATTTGCTCATCAAAGCTTGGGGGACAAAAAATATCATCTTCATCAAACATAGCTTCCCCAAGCTTGTGGCTTTGCATATCATTAGGATCATGGATATTCAAGGAATTCATACTAACAACATTGCAATCATGCTCATCATTCACATATTTCATGCCAAGCATTCTATGTAATTCTTCTTCAAGCACTTGAGCACAATTTTCCTTTCCATCATTCTCATGAAAGATATTAAAAAGACGTAATGTATGAGACAAACTTAACTCCATTTTTTGTAGTTTTTCTTTTATAAACTAAACTAGTGATAAAACAAGAAACAAAAAGATTCGATTGCAAGATCTAAAGATATACCTTAAAGCACTCACCTCCCCGGCAACGGCGCCAGAAAAGAGCTTAGTTGACGGGGTGTGAGTGAGTGCCCTTTACCTAGCCTCCCCGGCAACGGCGCCAGAAAAGAGCTTGATGTCTACTACACAACCTTCTTCTTGTAGACGTTGTTGGGCCTGCAAGTGCACAAGTTTGTAGGACAGTAGCAAATTTCCCTCAAGTGGATGACCTAAGGTTTATCAATCCGTAGGAGGCATAGGATGAAGATGGTCTCTCTCAAGCAACCCTGCAACCAAATAACAAAAAGTCTCTTGTGTCCCCAACACACCCAATACAATGGAAAATTGCATAGGTGCACTAGTTCGGAGAAGAGATGGTGATACAAGTGCAAAATAGATAGTAGATATAGGTTTTTGTAATATGAAATAATAAAAACAGCAAGGTAACAAGTGGTAAAAGTGAGCGTAAATGGTATTGCAATGATAGGAAACAAGGCCTAGGGTTCATACTTTCACTAGTGCAAGTTCTCTCAACAATAATAACATAGATAGATAATATGACAAGCCCTCAACATGCAATAAAGAGTCACTCCAAAGCCACTAATAGCAGAGAACAAACATAGAGATTATGGTAGGGTATGAAACCACCTCAAAGTTATTATTTCGGATCAATCTATAAAAAAGTTCGTACTAGAATAACACCTTAAGATACAAATCAACCAAAACCCTAATGTCACCTAGATACTCCATTGTCACCTCAAGTATCTGTGGGCATGATTATACGATATGCATCACACAATCTCAGATTCATCCAACCAACATAAAAGTACTTCAAAGAGTGCCCCAAAGTTTCTACTGGAGAGTCAAGAACATGTGCCAACCCCTATGCATAGGTTCCCAATGTCACGAAACCCGCAAGTTGATCACCAAAACATACATTAAGTGGCACATGATATCCCATTGTCACCACAGATAATCACAGCAAGACATACATCAAGTGTTCTCATAAAAGACTCAATCCGATAAGATAACTTACAAGGGGAAACTCAATTCATCACAAGACAGTAGAGGGGGGAGAAACATCATAAGATCCAACTACAATAGCAAAGCTCGGGATACATAAAGATCGTGCCATCGAGGGAACACGAGAGAGAACACGAGAGAGAGAGAGAGAGATCAAACACATAGCTAATGGTACATACCCTCAGCCCTGAGGGTGAACTACTCCCTCCTCGTCATGGATAGTGCCGGGATGATGAAGATGGCCACCGGTGATGGGATCCCCCTCCGGCAGGGTGCCGGAACGGGCTCCCGAGAGGTTTTTGGTGGCTACAGAGGCTTGCGGCGGCGGAACTCCCGATCTATGTTCTGTTTTGGAAGTTTTAGGGTACGTAGGTATATATGGGTGCCGGGGGTACGTCGGTGGACCTCCGGGGTGCTCACGAGGTAGGGGGGCAGCCCGTGGGCAGCCCAGGACTCCCCTGACATGCACTCCAAGCCCATCCGGTTGGTTTCCTTCCAAAATTAACTTCTCCAGTTGATTTCGTTCCGTTTTGACCCCGTCTGATATTCCTTTTCCTCGAAACACTGAAATAGGCATAAAACAGCAAATCTGGGCTGGGACTCCGGTTAATAGGTTAGTCCCAAAAATAATATAAAAGTGGATAATAAAGCCCAATATTGCCTAAAACAGTAGATAAAGTAGCATGGAGCAATCAAAAATTATAGATACGTTGGAGACGTATCACGACACACTAGTAGTGGAATAAGTACTCAGGTATAAGCATAACAGAGCAAAAACATAGTCATCATGATGAAATGAAAACAAGCACAGAGTACAGATAGCGTGAAAACAGGATAAGCAAGCTGAAAACTATGTGACTGAAGAATTAGGATTGAGGAAATAGAGAAAGTGTAGCGACCAGACCTCAAACTGTCTGATCTCTGTGCATCAGTGTCATCCCTGGATCAGTAATGCTGACACGCACAATACTTGAAGGATTTATAACAGAGTAGGAGAACTTATTACAATAAATATGGCTTAAGGCCATCTAATAACGATAACAGCGGAAGGCTTGGAAGATAAGCGAGTCCATCAACTCCAACGGCATCACTGAGTATAAGACCACGACCTAAGTCACCTTACTCGTCGTCTGAAAAGTCTGCAACATGAACGTTGCAGCCTGTAAACGGGTCAGCACATGGAATATGTTGGCAATGTAACACATAGAGAGTAATGAAAAGAATAATGCTATACTACATGCATATATGGCTAGTGGAGAGCTCTATGGTTACAGTTTTGCATAAAGCCAATTTTCCCCTACAACAAAGGAATAATTTTTATTTAACTATCATGGTGGTTGTTAAACATTAAGAAGGTTCACCCAACTCAATCCCAATTAAGCATCATCATTAAACCCAACAAAATTAATTAAGGTAACTTGATGAGATTCACATGATAATCCAAGTACTAGATCCTCAAAATGTCCATAACCGGGGACACGGCTAACCATGATTAGTTTATACACTCTACAGAGGTTTGCGCACTTTTCTCCGCAAGACTCGATCTCCTCCAGTGGAATTCTCGCACTACATGGTGTTTGAGAAACGGATGACCGAGACATAGTCTTTCAGAAGCGTTTGCACCTTACGATGGGTAGACAGTTACACCTACTTTCCCCTACATCTGCTAGTCTACCACTATAAGAGTTCACAGGACTTAATCAACTATGCTAGAGCCCATAGTAGCTTGCAGCTGCACACGGAAGTTTCTAGCATGAATAATCTCATGATCCCTTTGAGCCTGGGTGGCGGTCCATGAAGAAAAACAGGCAATCACTGGGATCCCAGGTGCCTCAATCCACCCAGATGTGTATTAAATTTGCCACCTTAAATAAACCGTTAAATTAACAATCTCACATCTGTCATGGATACACTCACCCAATCCATGTCTACTAGATTAGCATAGCAATATAAGCAAAGGTAGAAGTAATTCCCAAAGGTTTGATAATAAACAGGTAATAGGTACTACCACATCTACTCTCCCAAAATCCACATATTAATCAGATCCTAATCATGCAATTGTTTGAGGATTGATCTAATGCAATAAAACTGGGTAGTAAAGAGGTATGATCAAAGTGTTACTTTCCTTGCTGATGATCCGTGAAACTTAGGGATTCGAAGTAGCAAGCGGCGCACTCTGGGTACTCTATCGCAAACAAACAAGCATACAATAAGCACTCATCTAATGCACGGGTAAAACTCAAATAAGAGATCTAACCAGAAAGTTTAACTTAAGAACTCCGGTTTGCAAAAAAAATCAAATCAAACGAAGCAACGAAAATCAAACGGCGAAAGAAACAAGCTTCGTTTACTAATCTGGACCTAAGTCAAATTTTACAATAACAAAACTTGTTAGAGTTCGTTAAACGGAAAGAGAGTTCCGAGACGAAACTCCAGGCGCTTGAATCGCCTGATTCCGATAAACGAGCAAAAAGATATACTAGAACAAAAATTGGATCAGAAATCACGATCAGAAATAATCGCGGAAAATCCGATAAAAAGAAAAACGAATGAATAGGCTAACGAATGAACATTCGTTGTCTGCGTCTAAACGACGAAAACCGTTCGTTAACACGAACATACGGACGGACGTCCGTTAAATAACTAAACCAAGAAAAACTGACGAACCGGTCTAAAAAACGGATCTAGGTTTTTTTAAAAAATGAAGGGTTTTAAAAAAACGGCAGCGGCCGCTGCTATCTCGTCGGGTCCAGCGGGGCTCGAGGCTCCGGCGGGGCGAGGAGGCGTCGGCGGGGGCGGCGGAGGGTGGCGCGCGGTCGGGCGGCGGCGGCGGCGGGCGCGGCACACGGCGGCGACGGCTGGTGGCGGGGCGGGACGGGGTGTGGCGGTGGGGGTGGCGGGGTATTTAAGGAGTAGGGGGCGTCCGACTTGGGGGAGGGGGCACCCCCAGGCGGTGGCGGCGGCGCTCACCCGGACTCCGGTGGGAGTCCGGCTCGGCCACGCTCGGGCGAGGCGGCGCGGCAGGTGGGCCGGCTGGGCCTTCGGCCGAGTTCGGTTCGCGAGGAAAGATTTTTTTATATATAAATAAATTCTGCCGAAACTGAAATAAATCCTAGGAAAATAAAATAAAACTCTAAAAATGCCAAAACAAATTTTCACCGTCTAAATAAAATATTTAGAATGAAATTAACATTTTCTTGGCCCTAAAATGCAATTTTTGAAAAGCGTGCAATTTTCCTAAATTCAAATAAAATAGCGATAAACTCCGAAATAAAATCTTATTTGATTTTATTATTAAATCTTCAATATTTCTTTATTTTGGGAAAGTCATTTTATTCCCTCTCTTTTATTTTTGTATAAGAAATATTCGGAGATAAAATAATTAAAATCAAATGATCCTACTTTCAAAATTTGAGAAAAACTCAATTATGAAAATAACGAAATCTCCAACTCTCTCCGTGGGTCCTTGAGTTGCGTGAAATTTCTAGGATCAAGCCAAAATGCAAATAAAATATGATATGCAATGATGATCTATTGTATAACATTCCAAATTGAAAATTTGGGATGTTACAGAAAGTCTTCAGTCGAAGTCTTCAAACAGTAATGATCAGGTTCATCAACACATGAATGTGGAAAATTAAAGGGTTGAGGAAATAGAACCAGTTGGCTTGGTGAAGACAATGATTTCATAGACCAGTTCCAACTGCTGTGACAGTTGTACGTCTAGTTGGAGCGGCTGGGTATTTAAACCCGAGGACACACAGTCCCGGACACACAATCCTCACCATATTATCCATGAGCTAAAGTCACACAGACCTCGTCCAACCACTCATGGTAAGTCTTCAGGTGAATTCCAAACTGTCGGATATCGGGTTCAGGCAGAACCCTTAAGGTTCAAACTCAAGGGTGCGCACGAAGATCTTCTCCCTACTGATCCACGCCCCAAAACCTCGCCGCGAATCTAAGCTAGCACGATGAACAACACAAGGGACACGAGGTTTATACTGGTTTGGGCCACCGTTGTGGTGTAATACCCTAATCCAGGGTGTGGTGTGGTGGATTGCCTATGGGGCTGATGATGGACAGTACAGAGGAAGAACAACCTCGCAAGGAGTGTTCTTGTGGTGGTGTGCTTGGAGAGGAATCGCTCCGTCTCTGTTTGCTCTAGGTGAGATCTAGATGCCTTCTACTGTGGTGGCTATCTCTATATATAGAGGCCCTGGTCCTCTTCCCAAATATTGAGCGGGAAGGGAGCCAACAACGGCCATTTTGAAGTGGGACAGCTAGTACAAGCTATCCTGAGTAAAGGTGGTCTTCGACTGCCAAAGGTACTGGGAATGACGCCATCTTGGGCTCCACGGTGTTCTCCGTCCTGCCGCTCTGCTGGTCTTGGTCTCATTGCACTAATATGGAAACCTTTGCCTGATGCCTCGGTACTCCGCGCCTGCGCTTGCCCCCTTTGCACCAAAGAGGAAACAAGGACACTGCGCAGGCTGGCGCCCGCCTGGTCTTGATCGTCATGGCTTGCGTCACGAGCACCTCGTGAGGTACTCCTTGCCTTGATCTCTCTGCCTCCTCGCGAGTCTGCTTGATGAGGCCGCTCCTGAGGAAGCCTTGCGTCATCCGCCCCGCGAGACTTGGTCCCTCGTGAGGGTCTTGAACTTGGGTTGATGAAGACGGTCCATACTGGGCCACTACTTGAGCCACGCCGCAGGCCGCAGGCAGGCAAGTCTGGGGACCCCCGTTCCCAGAACGCCGACAGTAGCCCCCGGCCCAAGGCGCGCTCGGGCTTGGCTTAGCAGCGAAGCCAAAGGGCAAGTGCGGAGCGCCGCGGTCCCCAACAGCCTACGGCCTTGGTCGCGAGTGGTGGTTGATTGTACGTGGGCGTCTCCGCTTCCCCACGCTGCCTCGGCAACTGCCCGATTTGACGAGTCACTGCCGCATGCAAAAAGAGTCATGATTACCTGCCATCGTGGAGGTCGGCGGTTGGCCTCCTTGGGCTATAAATGTGGAGGGGCGAAAGCCCCCACTGCACATCTCCCCTCTCCCCACCTGCTTCTTCTTCCTCCTTTCTCCGGTTGCTTGCAGCCTCCCATTGCGCGTGTGAAGAGGTTCTCGGCCGCAAAGAAGGGAAAAGCTTGCCAGGAAGGGCCTGGCTCTCCTCCACCCAAGCGCGGCCGTGGTCATCCCCGCAAGCACCCCGCGACTCCCGCCGCGGCTCCTTGTGGTCGCGGTGGTGGTCCTTCATGCGGTGATGGCCACCCGGTCGGTAGAGGAAGGCGTGCCGTGGCTGCGCGGCCTCCCCGGCCATGCTTTCACTCGGCAGAGGTGCTGCCGGAGTTTGTCGTGTGGTCGGTAGATCCGGCCGGCAACTGGCTCTAGCTCCCCCACTTCTTTGCCGGCAAACTGCCGGCCGATGGCCCTGGCGGGCTCTGGCTGCAGGCGGACGGCTGCTGTAGCAGGGTTTCCTGGGTCGCGGTGGAGATCTCCGTCGCCGGGAACGTGGCCCTGGCCCGCGGCTGGCTGACGTTTGCCCGCGCGCGTGGCCTGAGCCGGCGGTGCACCCTCCACTTCAAGTTCGATGGCGACGTGACTCTCTACGTGAGAGTATTCGGAGAAGATGGCCGCCGTGTAGGGTGCTGCCCTAAAGACGATGACAGCGATGAGGTGCTTGGCCTTGGCGATGTCCGTGATGAGGGCGAAGGCGAACCCGCTCCTGGCGGCGTCCGCAGCTCGCCGAGCTTCAGCTGCTCCCCCTTCGGTGATAGCTCCTCCAGTGGTGGCCATGATCAGCCACCATGTCGCCGTGCCCGCTTCGAGGGCAGTAGCGGGTCGTCCCGCCGCCGTGCCCTGGAGAAGCGTTAAGCAAAGTCCGACTAAGCTCGGGAGGACGGTGTGGATCCCTCCTCGCGAGCTATCGCAGGGCGCGCGCCGTTTTTATTTTGTTTTCCTCCTTTTCCTACATCGAGAGAGAGAAATATGGAGCCCAGTGGGGGTGTGCAACAGCCTATGATTCCCTAATTATCATGCTATTTTTATCGTCCTTGTGCTGTGTTATGGTGATGCGGTTATGTGCTTGCACGTAGGAACAACTTAGCTCAGGATGTTCGCCGTAGTTTTTGCCTCGCGAGGTACCTGCTTGGGGCCTCGTCGGGCGTCTTTAGGTCTGCAAAGATCAGTCGGGAGAATAGTTTTTGAACCTTTGTCACGAGGGTGGCCAGTTTAGGTCCGGTGCTTCGTGTCGCGATGCCCGTGAGGCACGGACTGGGAGGGGTGCTCCCGCCGTGAACTTGAGCGAGGGAGCCTCACGAGAACCATGCGAAAAAGGGCTCACGAGGGCACCCGTGCAGCCCCCTTGCTAGGCTTGCGAGAAACAGAGCGAGCCGGGCAAAAGCCAAAGACAGAGAACAGGGGCAGAGGACGGCAAACAACACTAGAAGCAACTCCAATAAAAGTTCAAACAAGGGAGAACAAGCCAACTCCGGAAAGCAAATGAAAAGCCGTGTCCGGCACCTAGTCTAGTCTTCGACTTCTCACCAGTGCGGAGCTAAGTACTGCCACTGGGTGTGGGCGGGAGCCCCCGAGGCCCAAGGGCGGCACTCCGGAGACTCCGGGGCGTGTACAGCCCCAACTCATTATTACGTGAGAGTGTCACGGGAAGCGAGCTTCACAGGCATCAGGCCTTTCTTGGGGCGGCAAGCTTCACAGGCGTCGGGCCTTCTTTATAGGCATTGGGCCTTTCTTCACAGGCACTGGGCCTTTCTTGGGGCGGCGAGCTTCACAGGCACCGGGCCTTCTTTATAGGCACTGGGCCTTTCTTCACAGGCACTGAGCCTTTCTTGGGGCGGCGAGCTTCACAGGTGCCAGGCCTTCTTTATAGGCACTGGGCCTTTCTTCATAGGCACCGGGCCTTCTTCACAGGCACTGGGCCTTGCTTCAAGGGTAGAACCTCCGGAGGTGCTGAATGTTCCACGCATCTGGAATGGGCACCCCTTCCTGGGTCTCCAAGCGCGCGGCACCAGGTCTGGAAACATGAACAAACTTGAACGGGCCCTCCGACATGGGCGAGACTTGTGCAACCCTTCCCTGGAGAGCACCCGCCTGCGCACGAGGTCACCTACCTCAAGAGTCCTAGGGCGGATGTTGCGGCAGTCGACTTGGTGGCGGTAGTGCGGATGGACCACAGCACGGACTGGAGCTCATCGTACCAGCCCCTGCCATAGGCCTCCAGCTTCTTCTTGAAGGTCCTAGTCTTGAGGCCTTTCAGGACCTCTGCGTTGGCGCGTTTGGCCTGGCCGTTACTCCGGGGGTGTGCCACCGAAGCGTAGCATATCTGCGTTCCAAGGTTAGCACAATATGTTTTGAAGAGATTGCTGGTGAACTGCAAACCGTTGTCGGTGATGATGCGATTAGGGACCCCGAATCGGCTCACGAGGCCCTTTGACTACAGAACCAGCTGGGATGGTGCGGACGGCCTCCACCTCCGCCCACTTGGTGAACTTGTCGATGGCGACGTAGAGGTAGCGGTAGCCCCCGGGCACCCAAGGGAACGGGCCCAAGATGTCCAGGCCCCAGACTGCGAACGGCCACGAGAGTGGGATGGTCTGCACTCCCTGAGCTGGCTGATGGATCTGCTTGGCATGGAATTGGCAGGCTTCGCAAGCCTTCACCAGCTCGATTGCATCATTGAGTGCTGTAGGCCAGTAAAACCCGCTGCAAAACGCCTTGCGGACGAGGGTCCGTGACGATGAGTGGTGTCCACAATCCCCACCGTGTATGTCAGCCAACAACTCCTTCCCCTGTTCCGTGGAGCTGCAATGCAGGGAAACATCATTTGGCCATTTTCGGTAGAGCTCTCCGTCTTGGACGCAATAGGCCGTGGCCTGCCGGGCCACATGTTCCGCGTCCTCCTCCTTCTCTGGTAGAGTCCCTTGCATCAGGTAGTCCGTGAATTCCTTAGTTCAGCATCCCTCCTGAGGCTCCAGCGCTAGGAGTAAGCGTGCTCCCGAGGTTGGGCCACAGGCTGGGGCTCCTGAGGCAGGTGGTTGAGGGAGTTCTTCCCGAGGTTGTGCTGTGCTTGATAGTGACGGTGCCGCCGAGGGCTTGAAGAGCCGTTCCTCAAAAATACCAGGCTCCTGAGGCAGCCGCCTGGACGCCCTCCTAGCGATGTCATCAGCCTCTTGGTTGGTGCCGCGGGGCACATGCTGCAACTCCAGCCCCCAAAATTGCTTTTCCATCCTGCACCTCTGCAAGATACGCCTCCATGTGCTCGTCCTTTGGCTCGTACACTTTGTTGGAGAAGTTTAGCTATGGGTCACCCTTGATGATGAGGCGCTTCACCCCCAGTGCTGCTGCAGCTTTTAAGCCCGCTATAAGGCCTTCGTATTCTGCTATGTTGTTGGAGACCTTCTCACCATGCTAGAAATAGAGATGTATGATGTAATAGAGCTTGTCCTGAGTGGGGGATATAAGCACTGCGCCAGCCCCCGCACCATGTCACGAGAATGCCCCATCGAAATACATGACCCAGCCGTCTGGCGCCTCGCTTCCTGGGGAGAGTGACCGATCTTCTCCTGCTTCAAGCCCTGGCGCCTCTGTCCATTCTGCCACAAAATCTGCAAGCGCTGCTCCCTTGACGACCCTGGTCATGCTGAATTCCAACTGAAATGCTTGCAGCTCAATGTTCCATTCGACAACCCTTCCAGCGGAATTGGGGCTCTGGAGCACCCTTTCCAATGGGTAGGCCGAGACGACCTTGATGGGGTGACCTTGAAAGTAATGCCGCAACTTACGCGAGGCCACCAATAGTGCAAGCAAGAGCTTTGAGGCATGGGGTATCGCGCCCTAGCATCCCGCAGCACCGTCCTAACGAAGTACACCGGATGCTCGACGAGGGTGGGTGTGCTGACGAAGCCCGTACCCTCCAGAGAGTTAGGCGCCTCCTGAGACGTCAGAGCCCCCAGCACCTGGCCGCCTGGTGAGGCCCCTTCAGCCCTGGGGGCGTCTTCCTGTTGAGGCTGGTCTCCATCTGCCAAGGCCCTGGTCTTCGGGAGGCCTTCCTGGTCTTGTGCTGCCGCGGTCGGGGCCGCGGCTGGTTGCGATGCGGCCTTGACCTGGCGCTCTTCCCGAACCACCACCAGAGCTGCGCTGGCGGAGTAGGGCGTGGCGGCGAGGTAGAGCACCAGGGGCTCCTGAGGGCACGACGCCACCATCACAGGAGGGCTGGTCAGGTACTTCTTGAGGTCTTGAAACGCGTCGTCGGCCTCCTGTGTCCATTCGAACGGGCCCTTCTTCTTCATCAGCTTGAAGAAAGGCAGGGCACGTTCCCCCAGCTTGGAGATGAAGCGTCCTAACGTAGTTACGCGCCCGGCTAGCTTCTGCATTTCCCTAAGGGTTTGCGGCGGACTCATGTCTTCGATCGCCTTGACCTTCTCTGGGTTGGCCTCGATCCCCCTATGGGACACGCGGAAGTTCAGAAGCTTGCCAGAAGGAACGCCAAACACGCACTTCTCTGGGTTGAGCCGCAGGTCCACTTCACGAAGGCTCGCGAAGGTTTCTTCCAGGTCCTGGATCAAGGTCTTTGCCTCCCGAGACTTCACCACAATGTCGTCGACGTAGGACTCGGCGTTTCTCCCGAGCTGTCGGCCCCAGGCGATATGCATCAGTCGCTGGAAGGTCGCGCCCGCATTGCGCAACCCGAACGGCATGCAGGTGTAGCAGTACACCCCGCACGGGGTTAGGAAGGCCGTCTTCTCCAAGTCTTCTATCGCCATCTTGATTTGATGATATCCTGAAAATGCATCCAGGAAGCACACCAGGTCGCACTCAGTGGTGGAGTCGACAATTTGGTCGATGCGAGGGAGTGGGAATGGATCTTGAGGGTAGGCCTTGTTGAGGTTGGTGAAGTCGACGCACATGCGCTCCTTTCCTCTCTTTTTCGGCACAACAACAGGGTTTGCCAGCCATTCGGGGTAGCGAACCTCGCGAATGACACCTGCCGCTTCCAGCTTGCGGGTTTCTTGGATGATGAAGGCCTGCTTCTCGGTGGAATGCTGCCTTGCTTTCTGCTTCACGGGGCACACACTGGGGCACACATTCAGGTGATGCTCGATCACCTGCCTTGGGACCCCCGCTAGCTGTTTGGGTTCCCATGCGAACACCTCCTTGTTCAAGCACAGGAATTTCACCAGTGCCTCCTCCTGGTTGGGGTCGAGATTGGCACCTATGGTGAAGGTGGCGCCGGAGGATCCATCCTCATCAACTGGTACCTGCTTGGTCTCCGCCTTGTACTGGGTGGACAGCTCCTTCTTCTTGGTTGGCGCAGCCCCCTTGGCCTTGGAGGCGTCGGCGCTGCTGCGGCTCTCTTGAGGGCAAGCTTGAACGCCAGCAGAGCATCTTTGGTATCTCTAGCTATGGTGAGGACTCCACTGCTCCCGGGCATCTTCATGAGGTTGTAGGCCGGATGGGTCGCTACCATGAATTGGGCCAAGGCGGGGTAGCCGAGGATGGCGTTGTACGGGAGGCCGATGTGGGCGATGTCGAAGTTGACCAGCTCCGTGCGGAAGTTGTCGTGGGTGCCGAAGGTCACCGGAAGGTGGATCTGCCCTAGGGAGCCGGAGGAACCACCTCCGACGCCCAAGAAGGGATTGTTGGGCTGGAGTCGTTCCAGCGGCACATGGAGGAGGCTGAAGGCCTCCACCGAGAGCACGTTCAGGCCTGCACCACCGTCGATGAGGGTCCTGGTGACGGCCACCTGGCAGATGGTGGGCGTGCAAAGCATTGGGAGCGCGCCCGAGCAGGCGGTGTTGACGGGGTGATTGTCCGAGCTGAAGGTCAGGTCGGCCTTGGGTGTCGCCCAACCCGGAGGAGCTCCGTGCTGCATGAGAGCGGTGCCAATCTGGCGGACGAACGGCTTGACGTGGCGGCCCGAGGGTGGCGCCTGCGAGCCGCCCAGGAGAGCTGCAATGACCGGGGCGCCGGTGCAGAGTAGTGGGTGAGGAAGAGGTTGCGTAGCTCATCCCAGGAGGCCACAGAAGCCGTTGGCAGGTGGAGTAGCCACACGCGCGGGACGCCGGTGAGGGCCATGGGAAGCCAGTTGGCCATGACCTTGTCGTCGCCCCCGGCCTTGAGGACGGCCTCCTCGTACGCCAGCAGGAAAACCAGCGGATCTGTCATGTCATTGTAGCGCGGCGGCATCTCTGGCTTGAACTTGTGCGGCCACTGCACCTGTCGCAAGGCGGGGGCCAAGGCTCGGAGCCCCCTGGCCCCAGCGCTGTCATCGGTCCCCGGAAGGGAGAGCTCCGACGCACCCCTACTTGGCGCGCCAAATGTTGGATATCGGGTTCTGGCAAAACCCGATAAGTACCCCTCACCTAGCTTGTTCTAGAGGTTACCAAAGTATTAGATAGACAAAGAGAGAGCTTTTCTCATCTTCCTCCTCTTGGAGATCTAGACGTCCTTTTAGAGAAGCTCCTCTTGGAGATCAAGCCCTCCTCTTAGAGAAGATCCTCTTGTGGATATCAAGACCTCACCTAGTGGGAAGAACCTTTACCCTAGTGCTATTTTCCTTGAATTGTTCTTGTATGCTTGTGGATCTCATGTATGCTACTCTAGTGGATGTGTTATTTGGGTTTGTTTGAGTGATTTCCTCTCTTTGTGTTATTGTGTGTTCATTACTTTTCCCCCCTCCAAGAGTGAAAAGATCCCGCCTAGGGCTTCACCCTACAACACAAGTCAAGGGCGTACTTAGCCATCGATGGTTGTGAACTTGTGATTATTTTCATATCACTAAACACATGCACAAATGTTGAGTTAGCCATCGATGATTGTGATTATTCTTAGCTCACCGAACACATACACCATTAAGAGCGTCTACAACCATGCACCCCAAACCCCGCCTCAAATGTTCGGACGGGTGGCCCGGTCATTGACCGTCCATGAAAAATCGATCCAGATGGGCATGTCAAACGAGTCTCAAATCGCCTGGGCTGACCGAGACCCCTCAGGTCCAGCCCAAATCTGGGGCGGATATAGGGGCGCCCGGGCGCGTTCATCACGTCGGACCCGGGCTGGTTGATGACCCACAAGTGTATGGGGTCAATTGTAGCCCTTTTCGATAAGTAAGAGTGTCGAACCCAACGAGAAGCAGAAGCAAATGACAAGTGGTTTTCAGCAAGGTACTGTCAGCAAGTGCTAAAATTGTGAGTAGCAGAGTAGTTTGATAGCAGGATAATTTGTAACGAGCAAGTAACAATAGTAGTAACAAAAGTGCAGCAAGGTAGCCCAATCCTTTTGAGGCAAAGGACAGGCCAAAATGATTTCTTATGATAAGCAAAGTGTTCTTGAGGGTAAACGGGAATTTCATCTAGTCACTTTCATCATGTTGGCTTAATTCGTGTTCGGTACTTGTTAATTTGATATGTGGGTGGACTGGTGCTTAGGTGTTGTTCTTACTTGAACAAACCTCGTACTTATGATTAACCCTCTCGCAAGTATCCGCGACTATGAAAAAAGTATTAAGAATAAATTCTAACCATAGCATTAAACTTTTGGATCCAATCGGTCCCTTAAGGAATAGCGCATAAACAAGGGTTTAAGCTTCTGTCACTCTCACAACCCACCATCTAATAACTACTCCACAATGCATTCCCTTAGGCCCAAATATGGTGAAGTGTCATGTAGTCAACGTTCAAATGACACCACTAAGAGAATGGCAACATACATACCATCAAAATATCGAACACATATCAAGTTCACATGATTACTTGCAACATGATTTCTTCCGTGACCTCAAGAACGAAAGTGACACTCACAAATGATAAACATGCTCAAGATCAGATGGGTATTAAATAGTATAATGGATCTGAACATATAATCTTCCACCAAATAAACCATATAGTAATCAACTACAAGATGTAATCAACACTACTAGTCACCCACAAGCACCAATCTATAGTTTTGATACAAAGATTGAACACAAGAGATGAACTAGGGTTTGAGAGGAGTTGGTGTTGTGAAGATGTTGATGAAGATATCCCTCCCCAAGATGGGAGAGTTGTTCGTGATGATGATGACGATGATTTCCCCCTCCGGGAGGGAAGTTCCCCTGGCGGAATTGCTCCACTAGAGGGCAAAAGTGCTCCTGCTCAAGTTCCGCCTCGAGGCGGCGGCGCTTCATCCCGAATGTCCTCCCCTTATTTTTTTCGAGGTCAAAATGACTTATATACTAGAAGATGGGCACCGGAGGTGGGCTGAGGAGGGCAGCACCCACCAGGGCGTGCCTGGGCCTCCTGGCGTGCCCAGGTGGGTTGTGCCCACCTGGTGGCCCTCCGCTGGCACTTATTTGCTCCAATATTCATTAAATATTCCATAAAAATGCCTCGGGGAGCTTCAGCCCATTTGGAGTTGTGTAGAATAGGTTGCTTGACATAGCTTTTTCAGGTCCAGATTTCCTGCTGCCAGAATTCTCCCCTTGGTGCATACCTTGCATATTATGAGAGAAAAGGCATTATAATTACTCCAAAAAGGATTATTATACAATAATATAACATAAATAACAGTAGGAAAACATGATGCAAAATGGACGTATCAACTCCCCCAAGCTTAGACCTCGCTTGTCCTCAAGCGAAAACCAAAATCGAAAAACATGTCCACATGCTTAGAGAGAGAGGTGTCGATAAAAACAAAAATATGAACATAGCAGCCTCGTGTGACTTACTATAACAGCAATAAACTTTAATATAAAACTTTTGCCATAGAACTTTTATCATAAACTTCTTATGAACAAGTGACAATTCATCACAACATCAAAGTATAAAGCATAATCTCTATTGGAAACCAACAAACTATGTTCTCAATCGACTTTGCAACTATAATTCATCATCTTTTCAGGAAGGCTCGCGTATCGGAGCCTTTAGGAAAGTCCACATACTCAACCGTCATTTAGTCTTCTATGATTGCTAACACTCACCTCGTACACATGAGCAAAACATTTCAACCAGACACAAAGAAAGATAGGGGCTTATAGTTTTGCCTCCCAACACACTCACCTCAAGGGTGATGTCAACAATAATAACTCATGCTACCCATATTCAACTCGACATATGTGCCTAGATCTTTCCTCACCACATGATGCTTGCTAAAGGAGAAAAATAAAAGGAATAGAGAGAAATACTTTGACTCTTGCATAAAAGTAAATACATGAAAGTAAAAGATAGGCCCTTCACAGAGGGGAGAAGAGGTTGCCATGCGCTTTTTGTTTGTATGCTCAACCCCTTAGTGCAAGAGAACATCACGTTATATTGCCCCTTGTGATGGCAACCTTTATTTTGTAGTATGTCGCTTTTATTCTTGACCATCACAAGTTCGTACAATGCTCAATTTTCCCTTACACTAAATGATCTCACATTTTTATAAGCAGTTTTTATTGCCCTTTTTGCACCGATGACAACTTACTTGAAGTATCTTGCTCAATCCATAGGTAGGTATGGTGGACTCTCAAACAAGATAGGGTTTAAGGGTTTTGGATGCACAAGTAGCATCTCTACTTAGTGCGGAATTTTTGGCTAGCAAAGATAGGGAAAGCACCACATGTTGAAGGATCTATGACAATATAACTTATATGTGAATATGAACAAACATAAATCATTAAGTTGTCTTCCTTGTCCAACGTCAACAATTTTGGCATATAATATTTTGATGGGTGCTCACAATCATAATTATTTTTCCATGATAGTATATTTATATGTGAATCTTCTCTTCCCTTATTAATTCTTTCATGTGTTGCATCATTGACCAACGCTATGTTTGTCAATCTACAATAAAATTTTCTACTACTTTTCCTTGTGTAATGTCATCACTTACCATAAGATTAGCATATGATATTTTCTTTTTATTTCCTTTCTTTTTATTGCAACAAGAAAGTAAAGAAGGCAACACTCAAACTAAACTTTATTATATATCTCGCACACGATTACAAGGATTGATCACTAAGCAAACTCACAAAAAGAAAGGAATGAACTAAACTTTTATTCATCTAATAGCAAAAGATCACCATTGATGGAACTAAGAAAATAAAGGCAAAAGATAGTGGAGATGATACGATACCGGGGCACCTCCCTTAAGCTTGGCGAAAGCCAAGGGGAGTACCCATACCCAATACTCAGTTTTCTTTTGGTGGTGATGAAGAAGATGGTGGTGATGAAGTAGAAGGTTTCTTGTCTTTCTTCCTTAGCTTACGCTTGAGGATGGAATTCTCATCTTTCAGTTCACGGATCTCCCACTCAAGCTCCAACATGTTTTTGCATAAAGCTTGCTTTTTTCCTGCAAGAGACGAAAAGGGATAAACTGGATATTAGGCCCTTTTGCTTTATCGGGGAGACTTGACTTCTTAAATTCAACATGCATGTCCCCAGGTTGGGGCAATGGAACTCCATCCTCCTCTGAGCTTGTCTCCTCCTTCCTCTTAGGATCGTAGTCTTGTTCTTCCTCCGAGGTCTAGCTATAGTGCTCCACATCCCCATAGACTTTGGGGTTTGCGATAAAGTCTGCAACATAACTCTCACCCTCCGAGTCTTGGGACGACATAATTTCAGATCTTACAGGAAAACAGAGAGAAAAGAAAATAGGAGATTTCTCCTCGACACGGAGGTTAACAGGTTTGGGAGGTATATATAGATTTTTTATCTTGGGGAACAAGCAGAACGGAAGAAAAACGAAGTCCGGAAAGTACCCGAGGTGGGCACAACCCACCTGGGCACACCAGGCAAGCCTGGCGTGCCCTGGTGTATCGTGCCCACCAGGGTCACTTTCCCGAAAGTTTCTTATTTCGCTAATTTTCTAAATATTCCAAAATTGACAAAAAATATCTTTGCGGATTTTTCGGGGTCCGTTTACTTACTGTATCACGTACCTCCTTATTTTCACGGTTCTGGACCATTCCGGAAGGACTCTTTTATGTGTTCTTCCGGTGTCAAAGTTGTGATAACATTGCTTTCAACATTAATGGGCGTACCTGAGATATAGTGTTTTATTCGTTCCACATTGACAACCTTCAGGTTAGTCCCTTCAGCATTATTTATTTTGATAGCTCCGGATTGATAGACCTCCTCGATGACATTGGGTCCTTCCCATTTGGAGAGGAGTTTTCCTGCGAAGAATCTAAAACGAGAGTTGTACAAAAGGACATATTCTCCTGCTTTGAACTCACGCTTTTGGATTCTTTTGTCATGCCATCTTTTAATTTTTTCTTTGAATAACTTAGCATTTTCATAAGCCGGGTTCCCCATTCATCTAATGAGCTAATATCAAATAACCTCTTTTCTCCAGCAAGTTTGAAATCATAATTGAGCTCTTTTATTGCCCAAAATGCTTTGTGTTCTAACTCAAGAGGCAAATGACAAGCTTTTCCATAAACAATTTTATATGGAGACATACCCATAAGATTTTTATAAGTCGTTCTATAAGCCCAAAGTGCATCATCTAATTTCTTAGACCTATTCTTCTGGGACCTATTGACAGTCTTTTGTAAGATTAGTTTTATTTCTCTATTGCTAAGTTCAACTTGACCATCAGACTGAGGATGATAAGGTGAAGCAATTCTATGGTTAACGTCATACTTAGCAAGCATCTTACGGAAAACACCATGAATAAAGTGTGAACCACCATCAGTCATTAAATATCGAGGGACTCCAAACCTTGGGAAAATAATTTCCTTAAGCATTTTAATAGAGGTGTTGTGATCAGCACTACTGGTTGGAATAGCTTCTACCCACTTAGTAACATAATCAACAACAACCAAAATATGTGTTTACCCATTAGAGGAAGGAAAAGGTCCCATGAAATCAAATCCCCAAACATCAAATGGTTCAACAGCAAGTGAATAATTCATAGGCATTTCTTGACGCTTACCGATATTACCTATTCTTTGGCAGTCATCACATGATGAGACGAACTTACAGGCATCCTTGAAGAGAGTAGCCCAATAAAAACCAGATTGCAATACCTTATGAGCGGTTCTGTCTCCCGCATGATGTCCTCCATAAGCTTCAGAGTGACATTTTCGTAGGATTTATTCTTGTTCATGCTCAGGTACACAACGTCTAATAATACCATCTACTCCTTCTTTATAAAGCTGTGGGTCATCCCAAAAGTAATGTCTTAAATCATAGAAGAATTTCTTCTTTTGTTGGTATGTGAAGCTAGGTGGTATGTATTTAGCAACAATATAATTAGCATAGTCAGCATACCAAGGTGTACTATGAGAAACGTTTATTGCAGCTAGTTTTTCATCAGGAAAGCTATCATTAATAGGTTGTGGGTCATCAAGAATATTTTCAAGTCTAGACAAGTTATCAGCTACGGGGTTCTCTGCTCCTTTCTTGTCAGTGATATGAAAATCAAATTCTTGTAGCAGAAGAGCCCACCTAATGAGTCTAGATTTAGCATATTTCTTTTCCATAAGATATTTTATAGCAGCATGATCGGTGTGAACAATTACCTTAGAATCAACAATGTAGATCTGAATTTATCACAAGCAAACACCACTGCTAAGAATTCTTTTTCAGTAGTAGCATAGTCTCGTTGAGCACTGTCTAGAGTTTTACTAGCATAATGAATAACATTTAGTTTCTTATCAATTCTTTGTCCTAGAACAGCACCAACAACATAATCACTAGCATCACATATAATCTCAAAAGGCAAGTTCCAATCAGGTGGTTGAACAACAGGTGCAGTAATTAAGGCTTTCTTTAGTGTTTCAAAGGCTTCCATACAATCATCGTCAAACATAAAGGGAATATCCTTTTGCAAAAGATTAGTAAGAGGCCTAGAAATTTTAGAAAAGTCTTTGATAAACCTTTGATAGAAACCAGCATGACCAAGGAAACTACGAATACCTTTGATATCTTTAGGACATGGCATTTTCTCAATGGCATCAACCTTGGCTTTGTCCACCTCAATGCCCCTTTCAGAAATTTTATGGCCAAAGACAATACCTTCGTAAACCATAAAGTGGCAGTTCTCCCAATTCAAGATGAGATTTATTTGTTCACATCTCTGCAAGACTCGATCAAGATTGCTTAAACAATCATCAAAAGACTTCCCATAAACATAGAAGTCATCCATGAAAACCTCAACAATATTTTCACAAAAATCAGAGAATATAGCAGTCATACATCTTTGAAAGGTACCAGGTGCATTACATAAACCGAAAGGCATACGCCTATAAGCAAATGTTCCAATAGGACAAGTAAAAGTGGTCTTTTCTTGATCAGATTGTAAAACTGGTATTTGTGAAAAGCCAGAGTATCCATCAAGGAAGCAAAAATGTGTGTTCTTAGATAATCTTTCTAACATTTGATCAATAAAAAGCAGAGGGTAATGATCTTTTCTAGTAGCTTTATTTAATTTTCTATAATCAATTACCATTCTATAGCCTGTGACAATTCTTTGTGGAATAAGCTCATTCTTATCATTAGGAACAACAGTAATGCCTCCTTTCTTAGGGACACAATGAATAGGACTTACCCATCTACTATCAGCTATAGGATAGATTATACCTGCTTCCAGAAGTTTCAATATTTCCGTTCTTACCACTTCTTTCATTTTTGAGTTTAATCAACGTTGGTGATCAACAATGGGTTTAGCATCAAGTTCCATATTAATCTTGTGCTGACATAGAGTGGGACTAATGCCCTTAAGATCATCAAGAGTATATCCAATAGCAGCCCTGTGCTTCCTTAGAACTTTCAATGATCTTTCTTCTTCATGTTTTGAAAGGTTAGCAGTAATAATAACATGATATATCTTCTTCTCATCAAGATAAGCATATTTTAAAGTGTCTGGTAATTGTTTTAATTCAAACACAGGATCACGCTTAGGTGGAGGAGGACCTGCTAGAGTTTCAATAGGCAAATTGTGTTTAAGCAGAGGTTGTTGTTCGAAAAAGATGCTATCTATTTCATTTCTTTCACGCATATGCAAATCATTTTCATGGTCTAGAAAATATTATTCCAAAGGATTAGTAGGAGGCACAACAATAGAAGCAAGACCAATAATTTCATCCTTACTAGGCAAATCTTTCTTATGAGGTTGTTTACTAAACTTGGAAAAATTAAATTCATGAGATTCATCACCAAAGCTCACACCGACAGTTTGTTTCTCATAATCTATTTTAGCATTGGCGGTGTTCAAGAAAGGTCTACCAAAATAATGGGACAAAAGTCATCTTGTGGGGTGCTAAGAACAAGAAAATCAGTAGGGTATTTTATTTTCCCACACAAAACTTCAACATCTCTAAGAATCCCAATTGGTGATATAGTATCTCTATTAGCAAGTTTAATAGTAACATCTATGTCTTCTATTTCAGCAGGTGCTATTTCATCTTTGATTTCTTGATATAAGGAGAAAGGAATAGCACTCACACTAGCACCTAGGTCACATAACCCATGATAACAGTGATCTCCTATCTTAACTGAGACAATAGGCATGCCCAAAAATTACATATATAATTCCGATCACAATGAACTAGATGCATAGGATATATTTTTTGATGAAATTCCAATTTCAAACGGTTCCAGTTCCAAGATCCAATATCATCGCATAGCCTATACCATGTCAATGCTTTTCCCATCAAAGATAAAGGGAAAACCTTCTTCTTAGCTTCATCTCCGGGCTAACCTGCAAGCTTAAACAATCCACAAATTTCATCCACACATATCAAGTGCATATCAGGATGTTCAGTTCCATCTCCTGCATAAGGATTAGCTAGCAGTTGTTCTAACATACTTGAAGGAATTTCATATTCAATATTTTCAGTAGGTGCAGTAGGTTTAGGGGTAACTAATTGTGGTTCTGGTCGAGGTGAAGATACCCCGAACAAACCCCTCAAAGGATTGCTTTCCATAGTAGCAAGTGACAATAAATTTCAGCACGTAGTAATAATGTTTCCTCACATATTTCCACTTACCAAGAGCGCTTCACTCCCCAGCAACGGTGCCAGAAAATTGCCTTGATGACCCACAAGTGTATGGGGTCAATTGTAGCCCTTTTCAATAAGTAAGAGTGTTAGAACCCAATGAGGAGCAGAAGGAAATAAGAAGTGGTTTTCAGCAAGGTACTATCTGCAAGTGCTAAAATTGTGAGTAGCGGAGTTGTTTGACAGCAGGATAATTTGTAACGAGCAAGTAACAATAGTAGTAATAAAAGTGCAGCAAGGTAGCCCAATCCTTTGAGGCAAAGGACAAGCCAAAACAGTTTCTTATGATAAGCAAAATGTTCTTGAGGGTACGCGGGAATTTCATCTAGTCACTTTCATCATGTTGGCTTAATTCGTGTTCGGTACTTAGATAATTTGATATGTGGGTGGACCGATGCTTAGGTGATGTTCTTACTTGAACAAACCTCCTACTTATGATTAACCCTCTCACAAGCATCCGCAACTACGAGAAAAGTATTAAGAATAAATTCTAACCATAGCATTAAACTTCTGGATCCAATCGGTCCCTTACGAAATAGCGCATAAACTGGGTTTTAAGCTTCTGTAGCTCTCGCAGCCCACCATCTAATAACTACTACACAATGCGTTCCCTTAGGCACAAATATGGTGAAGTGTCATGTAGTCGACGTTCACATGACACCACTAAGAGAATGGCAACATACATACCATCAAAATATCGAACACATATCAAGTTCACATGATTACTTGCAACATGATTTCTCCATGACCTCAAGAACGAAAGTGACTACTCACTAATGATAAACATGCTCAAGATCAGAGGACTATTAAATATCATAATGGATATGAACATATAATCTTCCACCAAATAAACCATATAGTAATCAACTACAAGATGTAATCAACACTACTAGTCACCCACAAGCACAAATCTATAGTTTTGATACAAAGATTGAACACAAGAGATGAACTAGGGTTTGAGAGGAGTTGGTGCTATGAAGATGTTGATGAAGATAGCCCTCCCCAAGAAGGGAGAGTTGTTGGTGATGATGACGACGATGATTTCCCCCTCCGGGAGGGAAGTTCCCCCGGCAGAATCGCTCTGCCGAAGGGCAAAAGTGCTCCTGCCCAAGTTCCGCCTCGAGGCGGCGACGCATCGTCCCGAATGTCCTCCCCTTATTTTTTTCTAGGTCAAAATGACTTATATACCAGAAGTTGGGCACCGAAGGTGGGCCGAGGAGGGCAGCACCCACTAGGGCGCGCCTGGGCCTCCTGGCGCGCCCAGGTGGGTTGTGCCCACCTGGTGGCCCTCCTCTCGTACTTATTTGCTCCAATATTCAGTAAATATTACATAAAAAATTCTCGGGGAGTTTCAGCTCATTTGGAGTTGTGCAGAATAGGTAGCTTGACGTAGCTTTTTCAGGTCCAGATTTTCAGCTGCCGGAGTTCTCCCCCTTGGTGCATACCTTGCCTATTATGAGAGAAAAGGCATTAGAATTACTCCAAAAGGCATTATTATACAATAAAACAACATAAATAACAGTAGGAAAACATGATGCAAAATGGATGTATCACTGGCCCACCCAACTCCACATATATTCCTTCTCATCCGCTCGCCGGATCAAACACTAGCCACTTCACTCCACTCTCCTCCGTCACCAAAGCTCCCATCCCGGCAATCGCCGGCCGTCTCCAGCATGGTGGGAGCGGATCCGAGTCCTTCACCTCCAGATCTGTCAACCCCGAGCTCATCCCATGTGGCCCTGAGGAGGAGATGGTCGTCCGACTTGCTCTTCGTCGGTCCCGGGAGGAGGCCCGTGCGAGACAGCGTTCGAACTCCTTCCGTCGGGAATCCATTGCGTCCGCCCAAATGACGCATGGATCCGGTGCTAGGTGTCTTGTCGCCGCCTCACCGGAGGCGGTGGGGTCCGTCTGGCGTCCGAACGCGAAGGGGGACGCGCAGCCTCTCCGTTGATGCGCCGAGGCCATGGACGCGCAACGGGCGTCGTCCGACGAAAACATGGTGTGGTGGCCCGCGGTGCGGGCAACGGATGCGGGAGGCGGCGGCAGCCCTCGCGACGGTAGAGTCGGCGAGGCGGAGTCACATTCTCTGGCGCCCGTATGGTGCAGCAGTCCGGGCGCCGCAACCGCGTCGTGGTGGATGTCGCTGGCTCGTCCCAGGACGGATCCATCGTCGATCCGACATCCACCGACACCGTTCAAGTTCCGGGCTCCGACGAGGAAGAGTATGGGCATGGGAGACGGCGGCGCCTTGAGTCCCGTGAGTCGGCTTGTGTCCCATGCCCTACTCTACCTTACCGGTGACTGGACCAACACTCTAGGAAGCGCAGCCAGCCGCCGGACATGGGCACAACGGAACCAGGCAAGCTCCGCTTAGATTAGGTTTCACGTTGCATGTAATAATATGGATTTGAGATTTCTAATTTGAGGTGTCTTGTTGTAGAATCAAGTATTTAAGACGTGACCGGCCACTGTCGCGCATTTGAGGGGTCGAATTTGCCAAGTCCGGTTGTAGATGCTCTAACGCAAGTTCACATTATCCACCCTTTAGGCATCCTTTGGTTCGTAGGATAGAAATGTCATAGGAAGAGATGACGTTTGATAGAAATTTTTTCATTGAGTCTAGGCTAATATTTATTTTTCTTTGAAATATGAAGGGTTGATTCCTCCGTTCCTACAAACCAAAGGTCCCAAAAGGAACTTTTCCTTTGAAAACTCTATCCCATAGAATACCTACAAATCAAGGAGGCCTAAATCAAACAAAAAGGATGACACGAAACAGCCCAACAACAAAAGTATTTGCAACCTGCAGATGACAATAGGAACTGAACAGTCATCAGTTCAGCACTACCACATACTAGCAGATCTCCTGGATCACAAGGATTATCACTTCTCACATGTGTGAGGTCGACCGTGAACTAAATCCACTGCTCCCCAAGTTGCGAATCAAAGCAAAGGGCCAAAGTAATTAGTCCAAAACATTTGACAAGATAGGCAGAATTAAAAAAGACCTACATATTCTAGTTACACGCTTAAACATGCATGGGCAACATATCACTAACAGTTTCAACCAAAAGACAAAAGAAACATCGGCAGGCTTTTTTTTTTCAGGGCAGAGACACTTAGGGCCTGGATAAGCATAATACTCTACTGGTGGAATTACGATCACCAATACATGTGGTTTTGTTGACAGAAGTACTCATAACACATCTGCTGACTGAACTTGCTTCTCCTCCAAAGCTTAGACATGTTCTAAACGGAACGTTTGGGGGGACGAGTATTCTTCTCCCACAAATCTGCTAATGGAGAGGGAGAAACCAACTTTATTGACTCGTATTCTCGGCTTGCCACAACAGCATCGATTCTCTCTGAAGGAACCAAAAAGTCAACACAGGCTTCTTTGAGCTTCTGGCAGTCGTATCGATCAGCTAGACGCAGTACAACAGCCACATTATCGACATCAAGGTTCAGGCACAAGATGCGTTCACACATAAGCCTCAACCTATCTAGACGATATTGATCCGCTGCTGCAAATAGATGCTGGACCACGGCATTTCTTTCAGATCTGTCAAGATCATCCATTGTAGGCAAGGAATCAGTGTAAACGAAATGGAGCAGAGCCTCAAAAACCACCGGTTCCATGCGATCAACGGTTATGTGCCGCATCTTGTTCTCCATCATGGGTTCACTTAGCTGCGCTTTGAAAACTGGCGACCTGGCAGAGAGCACTGCCCTGTGGGCAGGAAACATTTCTCCTCTAACTTTGAAGGTCACATCTGCTCTGGACTTATCCTTCAGCATCTTGCCAAAATGCTCTAATGCATTTGGGGGAGGGACTTCAATTTTGCAGGATGCTTTGTTTTCAGACACCCTTAGTTCGTGTAGCACAGTAACGACACACTCAATAACAAGGCGGTTATCTCGGATATACCCTGAATCTTTCAAAGCACGTTTACTGATAAATTTTTCACGCCCCCAGGAAGCCTCTTCGAAGCTGCTAGACTTGAACTGATTCGGCACCCTGTTCTCTGCACATATTGTACACGCATCTCCAGTGACTTGGTTGATCAGTCTCATGTCTACGAATGCCAAAGCCTCCGCATACTTGCTCATCAATTCCAGATAAACTGATATGTACTCCTCCCCATCATCGCCATCAGCGTCCGGGCAGTATACAATAACCCAGTCGAATCCCCCCACCCTGAAGGTGCCTGAGCGGATGTAATCCTCATCACCAACATTCCCATAACTGAACTGACATATCTGGAACCGATGTGTGCCTTGCACAGTCTGAGTTGTGCATGACGATTCGGTGGTTGATGCCATTGCTCTTTGCTGGCTGTGATGTGCAGTTCCTGCAACATTTGCACAAGTATATGTGTTAGTATATCTACAATAAATCGGCCGCACATTCATCTCATTGCTTCACACCCATACGGATCCATACAACTAAAAAGTGCAAATTCCAGCAGTAAAATAGAAAATGAAAAAATCGTGAATCATGAATGGGTGAACAGGACCCACACTTGGTCCACACCGAAGAAACCCCAATAGCTGTCCTAACTGGAATCAATAATGGACACGAAACTGATTCATTCATCCAAAAAATAAGCAAGATAAGTCGATTGACTTAAGATTGAGGCAACATAGGTACACCACCAGCCTATCTTCTTCTTATTTTTCCATTTCAACAAATGTTACCACGAGGATCAGTCAGCAGCGATAAACAATGAAGAGTCTAGGTGGCGAGCGATGGAGAGTAGGCATACCTCTGGAGGCGCCGTCGTCCCGTCCGTCTATTCCGGCGCGTCAAATGTTGCTGGCGGGTGTGGCAAATCTAGAGAATGCGTTTTTCTGGGGATCAATGGGGGTTAGGGTTCTGGAGAAGGGGAGAGGCGGCCGGTGTGGGGTGGGGGGAATGATTCGGTGCTTCGCCCGACCTTTTTATTTTGCCTATTGCATTTTACACATTTACCCTTGCCCCTTTTACTCCGCGGGGGGGGGGGGGGGGGGGGGGGGGGTGTTAAATTCTTTTTTTTAGGAAACTCCGGGGGTTAAATTCTCCAGATGAAAGATGAATTCAGACGGCAGCGCGTGAAGCTGAAGTTGGTCTTGCGTGTCAAAATGAACAATCAATTTCATTTATCAGTGCATTAGTTATCTTAGGTTGTGCACGTGACCAAGGCTGAGGGGAAAATGAGAGAACTAAATGTTTATTTGCTAATTAATACTATTGCATGCAATGAGTTGACCACTGCATGCCATGTTAGGTAGTCTAAAAAGTCATTGAAAGTATACACGCTCCACATTTTTTATTGGTTGATTCTTTTATTTATGTCAAAAACAAGAAACGAGACGAGAGTTAATGCATTGCGCCTATGAATTTGGGGATCATTTGACTTTCGTAATGTGCCTAATGCACCGGTACACAGGGAGTACTCAGCTTCCCGACTGTCTACTACAACAAGTTTGGCCCGGCTTCGGTGAGGGAGGGATGATGATGGCGGCACGCCTTAGCCCGCTCTAGTGCTTGTAGTCGTCGCTAGGTTGTCTATGCACAATGCAATTTTTATTATTTATGTATTCTTTGAACTATCATGACATGATGAATAGATCGGAAGTTTTCTCGCAAAGAAATGTCATTAACAATCTTGTTGACAAATGATGTCAACTTCATAAGGGGCCAATCGGAACCAAACAATTGTTTTAATTAAAGACCGGCCCATCTCGGCGAGTACATGTCTGGCCCTATTTTGCTCACACCCGATGCCTTTTATTTCATGTAGTCATTTCATTGAGGAGTTGACTGGTTGCTCCTACCAAGGATGTAACAGGGACCTAGTGGGTGTAGGGTTGCTGATACTATGGCCACTGTCTCATAGTTCGTCTCAATAATAAGAGGCTCACTGCTTCACTCCATGGCCAGACTCACCCCTTCCATGCACGACGAAACCTCAGCCTCCAGCATGCTAGCACATCTTTGGATGAATCTGCATGAAGAGAAGATGATCACCCCGTGAGTGAAGTCTGATTTAAACCCTAAGGTTGTAGAGTTTGTCAGAAACAAACCATCACCTCCAAATCCTTGAAGTTTGTACCATGTACTCTTCAATACCAATTGTTTACAACCTCAAGGCTGTATCCAAACAAGGATTTTCTATGTGGCATGAAAAGGCGGGGATGGATGGATTAGGCAACACTTGTTCTTCACTTAGAATTGTGTGACTTCGACATTGCTTGTCGTGAGCCCGAGCTCCAATTTGTAGTGGTTGGGCTCAGATTCGGGAGAGTGTATCGCCGTGCGTCACCATTGTATCACTTTGCCATCGCGAGCCGTGAGCCAGAGCTTGCGCGTCTCGATGATGTTCTCCAGGTTGCGCGGCAGCAGACACGGAGCTCGCCGGTCACTAGTGACGTGTTTGGTTGTCATCTTCAAAAATGTCTGCATTGCATACTTGTCGCACTTTCAACCTAGTTGAGCGGAAACAGGCAAAAAATCAACATCTGCACTTAGTTTGGTTGCCCACATCGAGGCTGCCTGCATTAGGGGATCGATTTTGGCACGGTGTTTTGTATCCTGCATTGGCTCAACACACGCAACTACACTGTGTTTGGTTGTATACACGGGATATGATTAAGAGTTAACACACACAGTTAGTGGGACTACGCCACGCCGCCGTTAGACTAGTTTGTGGCGGCCACCATTGAAGCGCTATGCCTCCACTCGCTGCTCGACTACTGGGACGTTAAGAAGCTCAAGGCCCTCCCCGCTGGCGCCGACACGCTCACCAATACCTTCTACCAGGCCATGGGCGGCACGACCACTAGCGCCACGGGAAGCGTCAAGATGGACAAGTTGGAGGGCAGTGGCTTCGGCCTCACATCTGACACCACCCCAGCGACGCCTATGACACGACCTTCGCCAAGGACCTCAAGAAGACGTAGTATGACTTTGTGGTGCTGCAGATCTCGGCGCCCATCGAGTTCGACGGGCCGTTCGCTACCAACACGTTTCGAGCTTACATAGATTCTCTTAGTCGGTGACAAGTTTGCCGCGGTAATTTTGGCTCCTTGTGAATTATTGGTATGTACGTGATACGTCTCCAAAGTATCTATATTTTTTATTGTTCCATGCTATTATAATATAAATCTTGGATGTTTTATATGCAATTATATGCTATTTTATATCATTTTTTAGGACTAACCTATTAACCCAGTGCCTAGTGTCAGTTGTTGTTTCTTTTTTTTTGCCTATTTTGGGTTTTCCAGGAAATCAATACCAAACGAAGTCCAAACGCTGCAAAACTTTTTGACGATTTTTTTCTGGACAAGAGAGACCATCGAAGCTTCGGGAGGAGACCATTGTGGGCCCCTCATGGCTTTGTCTGACCTAATTCCACCTTCATAGATTCTCTAAAATCGGGGAACCAACAAAGAGCCACCCAAAACACTTTTTCCGTTGCTGCAAGTTTTTGTTCTTCCGCGATCCCATCTGGAGGCCTTTTTGGGTACTCCGTTGGAGGGGGAATCGATCATGGAGTGCTTCTACATCATCCTTGTTGTCCTCCCATGATGCGTGATTAGTTCCCACAGACCTACGGGTCCATAGCTAGTAGCTAGATGACTTCTTCTCTCTTTTTGATCTTCAATGCAATGTTCTCCTCGATGTTCTTGAAGTTCTATCCGATGTAATCTTCTTTTGCAGTGTGTTTGCTGGGGTTCGATGAATTGTGGGTTTATGATCAGATCATTCATGAATATTAATTGAGCCTTCTCTGAACTTTATTATGCGTGATTGTTCACTACAAAAAAAGACACATCCGTGACATTTTGGGCCGAACGATTTTTTTTCTGTCATGCTTATGACACTTCTATGATGATAATTATGACAAAACCCGATATCATCATAGATGTGGTGGGCTCCTACTTCTACGAGAAAAAATCATAACAGAAAGTGGGCTTTTCATCCTGGGCGGGCCAGAGACGCAGTTGCATGACATTCTTTGGGCCGTCCATGAAGGAAAAAGCCGTGGTAGAAGCGAGGGCGAGGAAAATATCAGGGAGTTCCCGATTACGGTGGGTGGTCGGGGCCAAGCGATGCACAGAGGGATTGCGCGTTTCTCTCATACACGTACGCGCGTGGGTGCAAGGCGTTGGGCTCTAACTGAACCCGAGCAAGGAGTTCGCCTACTGAACCCGAGAGATTGCACTGGCTACGTGTTACTGAACCCGAGCGATCGATCGATCCCTGGCTGTTAACTGAACCCGATCAAGCGATTCCTTCGCTACTGCTGCTAACTGAAGCCGATCGAACCTGCTGCCTCTTGATGAACAGTGAGTGTTGTTGGGGGTTAGATGAACAGTTCCTGATGGGGGTTGGATGAACAGGATCCCGTGGTAGTAGCTAGAGGCCGTTGCCGCTGGATGAACAGGACCTCGATCGAGCCGGTTGGGGGTGGATAAACAGGACCCCTGTGGAGGGCTAGTTGAACAGTAGTCAGTGGAGGGCTGGATGAAAATTAGCCCGTGGAGGGGTGGTTGAACAGTCGCCAGTGGAGGTAGGATGAACAGGAGCCCGTGGATGAACAATAGCGGGTGGAGGCAGGAGGGAGACGCCATGGATGAATAGTCGCAGGTGGAGGTTGGAGGAGGTCGACGGTGGATGAACAGTAGCCCGTGGAGGCTGGAGCGAGGCAGTAGACGGTGGATGGACAGTAGCTTGTGGAGTCCCGTTTTGCAGTACGCCACACCCCTCCTGATGAATAGGACCCCTGTTTCAACCGTAGGAGGTCGAAGAGAAGTCCGTTTCCTCTGTTTTGCGGTACATCACACCCCTCCCGATCAACAGGACCCCATTTCGACCATAGGAGGTCGAAGAGAAGTCTGTTTCCCATTTTGCGGTACGCCGGACCCCTCCCGGTGAACAGGATCCCGTTTCTAGCGTAGGCAGTCGAACAGAAGGCCGTTTCCTCCGTTCTGCGGTACGCCAAGCCTCGTTTCGGCTGTTCCGCCCAAGCCGGTTGTCTCCCGATGAATAGGACGCATTCCGTTGCCTCCCGATGAACATGACGCAATTTCTCCGTTCCGAACCAGCCGGTTGGCTGCCGATGAACAGGACACCGTCGCTGCTCTCTGTTGCCTCTCCATGTACACGAGCCCTACCGTACGTATGCGCGAGTAGGCGTTCGAGACCCCGCCCGTATGTATGTACATGGACGTATTTACTTTCTTGCACCCTGGATGTACGTACGTGTACGCGATATAGATGGGACTGTGTGACATGCTATGTTCGCGCCTCTACTACGACACGTGCCCTTCCTTACTCGGCCACGGTTCATTGCTGCAGCCTGCAGACAGACTGATCGACCAGTATGTATGTACATGTTCACGACTAGACAAACAACCCTACGTATGGTTTGACCGGGTGGGTCCCAGCTGTCAGGGAGGTAAGGAGGCACTTCCTTACGTGTGAAGATATAGCTGGTGGGTCCCAGCTGTCAGGGGGAGAATCATATTTTTTGCCCGTAATATGGACGCACTTCCTTGCGTGCGAAGATGTAGCTAGTGGGTCCCAGCAATCAGGGGGGAAACGTTTTTTCGTGAAATATGGCAGCCCGTCCGGTGGGTCCCTGCCGTCAGGTGGAGGAATCATTATTTTGCGTGTAATAAGGAGGCACTTCCTTGCTGCGGCCGTGGACCCAGCTGTCAGCCTCTCCACGTATTGTACTGTTCCGATGGAAGTCGTTCCTTGACCACATTGATCACGCCGCGCTGAGAGCACCAAGGCGGTGGACGATGGCGACGCCTAGGAAGGGGACGACGCGGAGCCAGGGAAGAGCAGCAGTGGATGCCCACGCGGAGAGGAGTACGAGGGTTGACTGGTTCGGCTGCGGTGTGAGCCTCCCATCGCCGCAAAATAACAGGGGTTGTGGGTGAGTAGAGGGATGGCCTGACCAGAGGTTGGAGTAGGGTAGGGCGGTCAGGCCTGTGCGGCAGTAGAGCCGCCATGGGAGGAAGGAGCAGGCGGCACGACCGACGCTGGTTTGAGTGGCTGAAGCAAGAAGACCAGAGGCTGAAGAAGCACTACGGTCGCTGGATGGACATCGTACGATCACTGGAGCTAGAATCGTTCATATTGACAAAGTTGACAAAGCCCTCCGTCCGCGTCAACTTAGTAGGCCCGCAGGTCAACCTCCCACTATGGTGGGTCCCAGATAGTAGGGGGAGTATTCATTTTTTTTGTGCAATAAGGAGGCACTTCCTTGCGTGCGAAGATATAGCTGGTGGGTCCGAGCTGTCAGCGGGGGAAACATTTTTTGCGAAATATAGAGGCCCTTCCGGTGGGTCCCATCTGTCAGGTGGAGAAATCATTATTTTGCACGTAATAAGGAGGCATTTCTTTGCATGCAGCCATGGACCCAGTTGTCAGCCTCTCCACGTACAGTCCACTTCTGAAGGATGTCGTTCATTGACCGCGCCGCGCCGAGAGCACCAGGACAATGGACGGCGGCGAGGCCTAGGAAGGGAACGACATGGAGCCAGGGAAGACTCGGCAGTTGTTTCCCACGCGAAGGGGAGTACGAGGGTTTACTGGTTCGTCTATCGTCGCCGGAGAATAACAGCAGGTGTGGGTGAGTAGAGGGATGGCCAGACCAGCGATGGGAGTAGGGTGGGGCGATGAGGCATGTGCGGCAGCACAATCGCCCATGGGAGGAGAGAGCAGTCAGTCCTGCTGGCACTTGTTTGAGCATCTGGAGCAGGAATAGCAGAGACTGAAGAAGCACAGCGGTCGTTGGATGGACATCCAACAGTCACTGCTCTCGTGCGTTGGCTAAGTTGACATGGCGTAGCATGTGCGTCAACCTTTTTTTAGGAAAGCGTACGCGTCAACCTATAGTAGGCGCACAAGTCAGCCTCAAATCTGTGGAAAACATCATACATCCTATCTGCCATTATTTCTAATAATTTACAGCTCATTTGCTAATTCTTAAGGTTTTTTGGGAGCCTACGTTCTTTTTGTTAGCATTACAACCCATATTGTGTCCATGGATAAAAACTTATACAAAATTTTGCATATTTCGGTGCGGTCCGAACTGTTTTTAATCCCGAAATTTTGAGTCATATTCAAACTAATTATAAAAGTAAATTTATATCAATATAAAATCCAAATAATTGTCCATGCATAAAAATCAATGGAATTTAAAATCTCCAAATTAAAAAAAGAAATTTGAAACCAATTGCCGGTTTGATGTGTTTTAAAAATGTACAACCCATTTCTCATTACTGATAGCCCATTTTATGGGAAAGCCGAATGAAGCTCTCCTCATCTTGAAAGATTTGTAGCCCAGCTGGGCTGACAAAGCAAGTAGGCCTCGTTTGGGTATTCTGCAAAAGAAAAAAAAAGTGGGCTAGCCATTTTGAGAAAGAAAAAACTACTGGGCTGGTATTGTGGTAGACATAAAGAAAAGGTGGCTAGACAGGCCAGAGTGCCCCGCACAGCCTAGTTGACACCCTGCTTCTGTCTCAAAAAAACTGGGTGAGCTGCTGGGTCCCTGGTGTCAGCCGCTCATTGTGCAATTCTATCGTTTATTGACTACGTTGACAATGTCATGGGACCCATATGTCATAAATCCATTAGGAGGAACCTTTTTTTGGGCTTGAAATAAGGAGTCACTTGTTTGCGTACTGCCATGACCCTGGTGGGTTCCTGTTGTCATCCTCTCCATGTACAATCATCTCCTGATTGTGTACGCGTCAACCAAATAGGCCCACAAGTCAGCCTCTAAACCCATGGCAGACAAATACATCCCAATTAAAGATAGCAGCCCATTCCATACGTCCAAACGGAAAGTTCAACATTCGGAGCAAAGTAAACAGGTCTGATCCAGATATAGAGTACTGAACTTCCACATTGACAACCATCATAGCCAAGTTTACTATCTACTCCCACTAATGCTCTAGTAGTGTACAAGTATTAACTTACTCTTAGCTAACTAGACGATGCCGGCCACCATCTGCAATACATGCTAAACGCCGGCACTGACGTCCTCGTCCTCGCCTCGGACTTGCCAGAGGTGCGATATGGAGCGTTGCTCGCGCGTGTTGGCCCTTTACATGCCGGTGTGGTCCACCGAAGCTTCGGCTTCTAAGTGGGAAACCCACTTGATGAGCTGGTAGTAAAATTCATCGCCACGAATGCGTGCGTGCTCGACAGCCTCCAGGGCTATTTTCCGTGCGCCGGCCTCCACATAGTCGGCCCAGTTGCGGGCGCTCTGCTCGCGACTCAGAGCGTCAGTGTGCTACTGCTCCATGCCCTACTGGTGGTGCAAATCAGCGATACACTGCTCCTCCACCAGGCAATCGCGCTCCAACAAGTCCTCATACTCTGCATTGCCATCTAAAGACCGATAGAATGCCTCCTCCCTCCGTCTACCTTTTGGTGAAAAACTGAACAGTAGTTCCAGCGGTGACCGCCTTCGGCGTCGCCTATTGCGGATGGGTGGGGGCATGACGGACATGGCGAGAGCAAGGACAAGTGGAGAGCAATGGTGGGCTGGTGGGGGCTTGGGTGATGGTGCCATCGGAGAACCAGTAATTATAGGCGGAAGGTAGGTGAACCAGCGTGTCGCGGGAAACGCGATAGTCATCGCGGTCATCGAAATTCAATGCATAAGCAGGCATGGCTTACCGCGCTAGCTTGCCGTGGAAAACTAGAAAAACTAAAATTATGACTGTGTCGTCCTGTCCCGTCCCACCAGTGGTGCGTCCCGTCCATGCTGGGTCGCACGTCGGCATGATGGTCAAACGAGTGCGCTCGATTCATCCAGATGAGGTACGTGCGTGATCCGCTGGTTATTCGCATAGGATCGAGTCGGTCGGATAGTGTATGTGTAGGATCGCAATAGCGGATGAACGTTCACTGGGAGATAAGGCATTTGTGAAAGTTTTTGCTGGCAGTTTCTTCAGATTCGCATGGCATTTTCTTCAGAACAGCATGTCAGTTTCTTCAGAGGTAGGCATTTTTATTCAAAAAACATCCATTGGATCTTGCGTCGCAACTAAAACTACTGGGAGCGTATTAGTAGGCTAGCTAATGATTGATTAGTAACTTGTAAACACTGAGCGAATAGAAATAAGGAACTGCTAGTAACTTGTAAACACTGAGAACACAGAAATAAGGATCAGCTATGCTCAGTAGTAAGAGCCGATCCGTTCGAAATGTTCACACGAGACTCACAGGCCTGGCATTGTAATATGTTCACATTAGTATCCCAAATTCACAACCAACTAGTACGATCCCCATACATAAGATCAACATGTTAATGCATCTCAATGTTTCACAGATCATATACAAATATGTAGCTCCAAAAGCAAAGATCTGGAAGAAACATCTGTTCTTCCTACTAACATGGATGCTTCTCTAGGCCAACATTTAGTACAGAGTGAAAGACGAATTTGTTTGTGAAGTCTACAATTCCTCTTGCAAACATAAGTGGTTTCACCAACAGACGGAACCATGAGAATGAACCACACATGATGGAGGAACATCCAGTGCAATATGATTTGGTCTTCTCTCGATCACACGGTGAGACTATTTTCAGAATACAAACTTTAACTTAGGAAAAATGATGCCCATGGTATAATCAGACCAAAGCAATGAAGCACCTAGCGTTGGCCAATAAATAGTACAATACTACTTTTGTGCATCCATGAAGTGACTATCAAATCTTTCTGTGTCTATTTTCAAATGGCACTACATGCAGTGACTATACTATTCTCTTGTCCAGTTCCACCAAAATTGCGGTCACTTTGTTTGTTTGCCAAATAGCAATGGGCAGACATCTGTCTACACAAATATCAAGCAGCTAGTAAACATATACCCACCTTGTGTTTTTGGTTTAAACACGCCTCTCCCGCTTAGCATCTATCATGTTTTGCACTGGACAATTTGATACTGTCATGTTTTGCCTTGGACAATTTTGTATTGAATTGATTTGCTGGTACAGAGCAGAAATATGGCGCCTATTCTTCATCAGACCATGGATATCCATGTTCATAGAGATGGAAGAGGTGAAATCGATACAACCGAAATTGAGCATCCAATCAATGAATCATGTCCTGCACCTCCAATATAGGTCCACCCTGCCAATAAATTCACATGCAAACCACTAATATTACTATCTAATGATAGTACAAAAATAGTAGCAAGATAGTAGCAAACCATGTACCTTTGTAATGAACAACTTATAGTGCCACCAATTGGATATAAAGGTTTGGAAGAAAACATTGCTCCTAATGTTGAACCATTTGGACTTTTTGTGCAGTTCCACTAAAATCGAGCATCCCTATTTGCATAGATATTGAAAGTGTGATTACTATAAAAGTGGCACTAGTTGAAGCATAGACTCACAAATATAAGCATTCCAATTTCTTAATGGGAAGGTAGGAAGACTGTTTCTAACCACCTGTTTGAAGGAATAAATAAGGCAACATCGGCTGATGTCAGGAAGGCATACATAGTATTTTCTTAAAAACTAAACCATCCCCGACCTTTCCTCTTCTTTTAAGCATATTTTGTGCAGTCCAACTAAAATAAAATGCCATCACCGCCTTGACAATTCAGTGACACTGTACAAAAAGAAATGACTTATCATTACATCATGATGTCAGGTATGTAATCGACAAGCATCAGAGACAAACATACATACCTCCTCCGATAACATAATGAACATTAGTTTTAACAAAGGTGTGACTAGCTTTACTGGGATAATTTGAGTGAACTCTACACCCTCTGTTCCTTAATATAAGACGTTTTCACAGTTCAATTTAAAGTACCCAAATGTCTAGTATTTAGAAAAACAGGTAGTAGTTTTCTTGAGCACATATCTAGGAAAGCTTGCCACACTTTATATATGTCCATACGCTAATGCAACACGATTTGAATAGTACAAATATACACTAATCCAGTGGCTAGTGCAATAGTAGGGTAGTTTTTTTTATTATGGGGTACAGTACAATGGTTTTACTGAACATATTTCCATAAGCTAGCACTGGAAGATTTCTATAAGCATTAACAATACAAAATGTAAAGGTAACAAGTTTCAACGTTGGTATACTAGTTGTGCAACATCATTAAACCAAATACAAAAGTCTGAAGGTAACTAGCATTATTAACTAATGATAGTATAAAAAATTTGCAAACCATGTACCTTCAGGTAAATATCATTTTGAACTCGAGGGGACCTCAAAATTGCTATCCCAATCTTGATAATCGATCAAACATAAAAACTTGATCGAACGAATCAAGAGAACAACCGGAGGAGGAGGTGCCCACTCTTGACCTTTCCTCTTGTCTTCATAATTTTTTGTGCAATTTAACCAAAATAAAATGACATCAGCCCCTTGGCATTTTGGTGACACTGTAGAAAAAAAATGACTTATCTCATGAAAGTGAGGTACGTAATCTATAAGCATTAACAATGCAAAAATCTGAAGGTAGTAACAAGTTTCATCGTTGGTATACTGGTTGTGCAACATCATTAGAATGCCTTAGCTAAAAAATCTTTAATACATCCACAATCAACAGCTAACCTGAAATAATTCAGTGACATTAAATGGCATTGCTTAAATTTATTGGTGGCATTAGACCGAGTGCGACATTAGTTAAATGTGGCATCACTTTAGTAGTAGCATTGCTTGAATTTACCGTTGCCGTTGTACTAATAGTAAAAAAGTGGTAATAAGAGCATGTGAGGCCCATTCGGACAGTGGGCGCACCAGTACAATGTACCTCCACAGATGCATAGAGTGGTGAGGGAGGTATGGTTGCACAGAGCAACAAATATCCAGGCAACATATGTGGATTACGTCCCATTTTTGTTCTCTTTAGTCACCTTTTTCGTATGTGAGGACAACAAATCAATCGACCTGGTCATTCTCTATTGTGTTGTCATGCCTTTCTACCCTTTTTCAACCAAGAGACATGAGACGCATTCCTTAGCTACTGATTTGCCCCTTTTCAACCTAGATGCGGGTTCCATGCCTAGTCTCTTCGACAGTACTTTCTTCCTTCCTTTCCTTATTCAAACCAGATATGGATTAGTCTGCATGAAGTAGGGTTTCCTTTAATAGTGCAAATTAAGGTTTTTGTCCGCATGACCAGCAGAGTAGAAGATAGCAAATTGGAAAGATGGTGGAGTGGAAAAAGATCCACATGCAACGACGTGGCAGATGGGGCAATAGAACAAGGGTATGGTTTGAAAAGAGGTAGCATACTTGAGGGTCGGTAGGAAGTGGCTTCGCTCATGGTCGTCATCCTATGCACACACTACGACAGTGAGCTTGGGGATGGAGGCCATCCTGCGCGAGCGCTAGGTCTGAGAGGATGGCCTTGTCGTCAGTGCATGACCTTGCTCGCCGACGACGAGTGCGTCAACGCTGCATGTCCTTTTCTTCCCCGGCGGATCTGTGACCACTGGTGAGGAGGGAGAGAGAGGTCGTCTTTTTTAGATCTGGAGAGAGGGTGATAGTGTGAGAAGCAAGCGGGCAGCTCTTAGCAAGCAACCGCTGAAGCTCCACCCTATATATCTTTTTTTATACTAGTACTAGAGGTGGAGTAGTGGTAGAGTAGTTTATATTTTCTCTACATACAGTACCAGTTAGTCATGCTTCAAAACTGATGACACGACATTAAAAAAATAAAGTCAAGAAATGCGGCACCTTAGGCCAAAGCGGCTAGATCGCATTTTGCACGAGAAATGACACACCATTTTTCATTGACATGTGGTGTCGTTCCAACATGTCAGTGAGACGACGGCGAGTCCTTTTATACAATTTCCGAACGGACGTTTAAGTAGGTCAAGGCGCCTCTTCCTGTACTGTGGCAACCATCCACCGCCTCTTCACCTTTCCTTCTCGATTTGGAACTGCTGTCGCACGCTCTTCCTCCCTCCTCCATTTTCCTTCACCATTCCTTCTGCCATTGTTCGATCGTCTTCTCCATGGAGGAAACAGATCAGAAACGACCTCGTTATTCTTGCCCCGATCTGAAAGATGACGTGGTGGAGGAACTCATTGATCGCTGCAATGTCATCACCTCGGCTAGCATGGCAGGTTCGTTCAAGACCATTCTCGACTCAAACAATAATATCATTACAAAGAACCCAAGGGTCCAGGAGCGGTTTGATCTCCCCTATCTTCTTTGCCATGACCCTGCTCGCTGGCATGCGGACAATGGAAGCCTCGCCTTGTGCAAGTTGATGCCGCTTGATAATGATACGTGTGATGTTAAGATGCCATCGCTTAAGGGTAAGGCCTGGGTAGGCGCAAATGGAGATTGGGTTGTTTATATTGGGCACAACTGCAAGTGGGAACTTGTGAATGTGTACACTCATCACCGGGTTCCACTTCCAAAAATCTTGGAGTGCCCAGTGGTTGAGCACACATATGGTCTATGTACGTTCAAGTACAATCATGGTGACTGTCGTCTATAGAAGATAGCAATTTGTCGAGTTCCCATCCGCTCTTGGGATTACACGAACAAGTTGTTGCTATCTTCGACGAGCTTGTTGCCGTCCTTACTTCCAAGCCTCCATGGATATTGCTCAAAAATCAGTTTCTGTACACGGATGTGTACTATGATGCAATTCAATACGAGGGTCTTGTGTTTGCTGCCACCACTCGTGGCACTGTTTTTGCATGGAATCCTTATGCTTTCGGTATGTTTGTCTTCCACCGTAATTATAATTGTTTCATCCACATGCATGCAGGTTAGCTAGTTTCCCTTTACTAGTTAACCTTCTTGTGTTTCCAAGGTCCTGCGAACATTCCACCACCTATACTTGATAATTTTTATAACCAAGGGGGAGATGACAATGGTGATGATCACGAGCATGAGGACGAGCAGGACCTATATATTTAGTGGCGCCTGTCAACTTATTCTGATGGATCACCTCTTCTTGTCTGTATACAACGCACTGCTGATGTTACTACTAAGGAAGCAGGTGTTGTCTCCCATGGTCGCACTCTCCGGACCTATTCCAACATCCGTTGCAGGGTATTCGGGATGGATACTAGTGTGCTAGCACCAACACCTTCTCCCTAGTTCAGTATTGATATTCTTGGAGAAAACTTGCTCTTCCTTGGATAAAACTATCCAATGATGGTGAAAGGCGATCTAGCTGCTGTTGACACAACGAAACTACCATTTATGAGAAGCAACTATATATATACCTCGGACATGGCTATGGTTCCCTACCGTGGCTATCACAATATGCGTCATGATATAGTTCGCTTCAGCCTGGATGATCAGTCTTGCGTTGGTCTCGAGATTGACAATAGCTGTCCCTTCCCAAAGGCTTACCTATGGTTCAAAGCAAGCGTTTCCAATGCTGAGGATTGATTGAGCTGAAGTTCATTTCATTGCTTGTTATTTGTTGTGTGATGAAAACTTTAGTATTTACTAGAATGTTTTGTTGGAACTAATCTATAATCCAACATGTATCCTCGTTATTGTTGTGTGTTGATGACTTGTTGTACATAATGAATGGTACATTTGCATATGCATGTCATAAACTCAATTTATGAATGGTTTTCGACTCACTTCTTGGAGTGTGAGTACTGTAGTAGTATAGCTACCATCCGGTTATATGAAGTTGCCACATCACATAGAGCCAACCTAATATTGGAGTATGCTAGCACAATAGTTAGTTCTAGTTAGATCAACTAGAGCTATGTGTCGCACGGAGGCCGAGAAATATGGTGATAGCGTGACTACGTGAGGTGGGCTTGTACGTGGTATGATGTAGGCACATGGCTTGCCATGTTTCCTGCTCCTCCAGTCTAAATGTGGAGAAGATTTGGTCTAGTTCTTCCTCCTTTTGCCGACATGTGGGACATCCAGCATCCAAGTCGTGCCATGAAAGAAAATGGAGTGCTAGTTGAAGCCACGTGATGTGCATCTTGGGTTAAACTGTAAATAGAATCTTACTCTTGAGTAACTCCAAAAGCGGCTACCGAAGATCTTTATTGGATTTGTTTTTCATCACCAGCACGTTGAGGTGAAAGATGTGCAGGTTCAGTGGGTCGTATTGTGTTTTCACTGAAATGTGGGACCGCATGTGAGCAAACAGACGATGGGCTCCGCGCGTCTGCTGGCTGGCTGAGAAGAGAGAGAGAGAGGAGGGTTCAGCACGGACTCCAGGAAATTTCGCGACAATGTGAGTAGTACTAGTGGTGTACGGTACTCCTGGAGAGATAATGTGTTCGCTCTACATAACCAGCACCTCGATATAGTGGGGTGGCATGGGCCATAACTAGCATTCACGTCTAGCAGTACTGCACACGCCACCCACACGAGTCCCATCTGACACCAATTTTCTTGGAGTTCGTGCTACATCTATCTCTACTCCCTCTTGTTTTCTCAGCCATCGCACGGTGGGCGGGGTGGGGGTTTGCCGATAGGCGGTTTGCTCAACTGCGGTCCCACTGGTAAGTGAAAATGCAACACAACACGCATTCCCCCTTGAGCGGTGTGTCGGACCAACCGTGTGGGGGTGCGACGCAAACATGGCAGGCTTTTCCTTTTGAACTTGTAACTTGTAAAATTTGGTTCTTGTGACGCCCGGATAATTAAGTTATAGTAATTCCCTGCTAATGATGCCACATCATCATGACTACTGTTGTTAAACCCGCGTTGGCTCGAAACCGGTTCAAATTTCAAATTCAAATCAAAGTCCAAAATTCAAAATTCTCAAACATGAAAACTAAAATGTTGATCATGTGGCAAATATTCATTTGTTAATGTTGGTGGTGAACCAACATTTTTGCAAATTGTTTGAATGCCCTAAACTAAACTAAACAAGTAAATAATCAAAAAAATAAAAGGAGAAAGAACCCCCCCCGACTCCCTCGTGGGCCAGCCCAGCTCCCTCCTGTGCCGGACGGCCCACTTATCCCTTCCCCCTGGGTCATCTCCCTCCCTCCTGTTCCTTCGACCGGGCTCCTGCCCGAGCCGTCCCCGCCACACCAGCTCGTCGGTGCCGCCTCAAGGATAAGGCCGATGCCTCGAGCTCCCCTTACCGCCACTCCTACTCCCCCCCACTTCCTCTCCCTCTCGTTCCCTCCCTCCAGATCCACCCACGCCCACCACCGCTTTCGCCATGCCCGCGGCCCCTTTGGCCGTTGCCGTGGCCGGCGCCCCTGGTGGCCTCGGTCGGGGGAACCCGCCCGTTGACCCGCCCCGCCCCGCTATGGCCTATGGGCCACTGCCCAGTAGGTCCCACCGGCCCCTTTTCTTTTTTTTAAAAAAGAAAGTAAAAAATTAGTTAATTTATTAATCGAATAATTAATCTAGCTTAATTAGCTAGTTAACTTCTAATTAGCCTAATGTGACACTGACAGATGGGCCCCTTTGACCCTGTTGACTGGTCAGCTTTGACCCAGTCAACGCTGACTGTACTGCTGTTTGACCCCACATGTCATTGACTGTGGCTGGGTTTACCCTGTGTAATATAAAAGTATTTTACTGTTTAAATTTGAGTTAAAACTTAGAAAAATCATATAAAATAAACCATCTCAGATCGAAAAACTTTGTACATGAAAGTTGCTCAGAACGACGAGACTAATCCGAATACGCCCTCCGTTCGTCTGCCACACATCCCTAGCATAGCGAACATGTAGCCTTTCCCCTCCGGTTCATCTGTCTGACAGACATCCGGAACCGGGAAAACTTTCTCGGTGTTTTCCCCCTTCGCCAGTATCGCCTAGCACTGCGTTAGAACACCTCTAGCACCGGTTATTGTCTTGTTATGCATATGTTTGGTTGTATTTACTGTTTCTTCCCCCTCTTCTCTCCGGTAGACCCCGAGACCGCTGATGATGCCACTGTGATCGTCTACGTCGATGATGACCCTCCTTGTCTGAGCAACCAGGCAAGCCCCCCCTTTGATCATCCCGATATCGCCCATTCTATACTCTCATGCTTGCATTAGATTTTGCTACTATAATTGATTGCTCCCATTTTGATGCATAGCCTGCTTTTGTACCTGCTATTGTACCTCATCTGCTTATTCTAAACTGCTTAGTATAGGTTGGTTAGTGATCCATCAGTGACCCCCACCTTGTCCTTGTTGCCCCTTCTTCATCTTCGACGACTCGATCAACGTGATTGATGACCAGAGCTTGACACCTCACATCACATCACGCCCCTTTAGTTGCTCGACTCTGCAGAGCTACTATCGAGTGTCAAGGGTGATCCCTCATACATCACTCCTGATGATAATTATGTAGTGTAGCTATTCGATCATGGTCATCGAGGGTGGTTCCTCTTTCACCATTCCCGATACAGCTCTGTCGTGCAACACCTCAAGTGTGAACCTCGAGGGTGGATCCTCTTACGCTCACCTTGATGGTTATATCGAGTGGAATCCTCCATGGGCGATTCCTCGGGTTTTCCCCTTGATGTTTGGACACACGGTTACCTTGACTTTACTTGAGACCATTGTTGAAGTTGGGTCGGCCCTGAGGGGTACCCACGAGTTGATGTGAAAGTCGGGCGGGCCCGTAGAGCACCAGCAAGTTTTCCACGTGGCATGGTCGGGCAGTCTGGGCCCTTGCCGTAAGTCCACGAGACGGGGCGACGGGGTCACATTATCGTGAGTCTCTGCTCGTCTCCGCGAGCCCCCAATGCACTAACAGGTTTGGGTATTTGTTCTGAGTTGGCCTCTGGCCTTTACGCACTAACCACCACGCGAGAATAGATATGGGCCTCGATGTCGTGGTATCAACCGAAGCTTTGTCAAACGTCCAGTTCAGCAGTGCGGCACGGCTGGGGGCACCATCCTGTAGTGGTGGAGCCTGGTCCGCCCTGCTCGCAACGACCTGGAGTGCAATGGGCGATGGGCCCAGACCCCGGAGTTCTTAGGAGGTAGACCGGCGGGGACCTCCCTACTGAGCCTAGGTAGGGCTGCGACGTGTTGATCTTTTGAGGCCAGACATTGACCCCAGAAAGGTGTGTCCGGCCAGAGTGATCGAGCGTGTTGGGTAACATGGTGCACCCCTGCAGGGAAGATATATATTCGAATACCGTGCCCACGGTAATGGACGTTCAGACTTATATCCTGATCTTATATAACTAGAAATGGATACTTGAGATATGTGATGGATATGTGGCTCCGGGATTGCTTTCTCGAAGGGAGTCGAGGAAGGATCTCTGGGCGTTGGTGCTACAACATGCTTGTTAATATTAAAATGCTACTCTTTTCTCTTCTACATGCTGCAAGATGCTTGGAGCTGCTTGAAGATGCTAGTCTTTCATAGGCTAGGCCTTCCCCTCTATTTTGACATTCTGCAGTTCAGTCCACAGATACAAACCTTCCCTTTAATACCAATGCATACTTAGTATAGATCTAATGCTTGCGAGTACTTTGGATGAGTACTCACGGTTGCTTTGGTACCCCCTTCCCCCCTTCTATCTTCTTTCCGGTTGATGCAACCAAATGGTGGATCCCTGGAGCCAGATGCCACCGCTGATGGATGCTACTACGTGGAGGCCGTCAACGACCAGGAGTAGTTAGGAGGTCCCAGGCAGGAGGCCTTGCCTCTTCGATCGTTGTTGCTTTTGTGCTAGCCTTCTTAAGGCATCCTTGTTTAACTTATGTCTGTACTCAGATATTGTTGCTTCCGCTGACTCTTGTGTACCGAGCTATGTATTCGAGCCCTCGAGGCCCCTGGCTTGTAATATAAAGCTTGTATTATTTTGATTTGTGTCTAGAGTTGTGTTGTGATATCTTCCCATGAGTCCCTGATCTTGATAGTACACATTTGCGTGTATGATTAGTGTATGATTGAATCGGGGGCGTCACAATTCTGCTCCATGGTGTGACCGATAGATAGAAATAACGATTTTCCCTTGAGTAATGAGAAGTTTGGTTCTGGCGCGGTTCATGCATGGAGTACGTACGAAAATTATGAAGTTGATGCGAAAGGTAGGATAATTACTAGTAGTACAATATACTACTACATGGATTTGACAGAAAGATAAAGATACATATGGATCCATCAGCGACATCCTCACGCTCTAGTGTGCCGGATCACCAACTGACGTGTGAGGTGTAGCGGCGTTGGCGGCGAGCTCAACGTGCTTCTCAACAATGCCGTCCAAGGTTGCCCTGCGGTCCAAGAAGGCCAGCATCCTATCGTCCTCCTCTTGCACATAGTAGTCCTTGTGGATGATTTGCGCGTAGACATGGGTGATTATGTCGATGGTGTCTTGTTGTGCCAGGCGCTACGCGGCAAGCGCAAACTCGAGGTGGACATTCTTAGGCGCGACGGCGGGCAGTCGCAGGGCCACCAGTGCGTCAAAGAGGTTGTCACCATAGAGGCCATTGAGGGTTGCGGGCATTGCAGAGCCTGGGCGCGTGGGCTGGAGGCGTATGTCAAGGTCGTCTGCGAGCTTCGTGAACTTGTCGAGGAAGCCGACGAGGACCTCGTCGAACAAGGAGATGAAGCTATCGTCCAAGAGGCCTCTCTCCCTGGCGGTCTCAAGCACGACCTGGAGACGTTCCTAGATGTCGGGCCGCAGGCCGGCATCGTGGACCATCTGGGACAGCCGGCTGATGCTCGTGCTCATCACCTCCATGGGTCTAGCTTCTAGTCAACTAATCTTGCGATTGGAGTGATCACTCTTGCCCTTGGTTAGGGTGCATAGGTGCATAGGATTTCGTAGATGGGACTGGCGAGGAACCTTTATATGAGAAGTGCAGACTGTGTTGCATTCACGTGTGTGTTGGCCATCTACTCCTCGGTCCTCCCTCCGTGCCAGTGCAGTATAGTCATCTCACCGAGACCAAGTTGGGGCAAAACGAGAGAGCTTTGATGTTTATTGGTTTATTGGTCCCCTTTGCATTTTGTGCCAAGTTTTGACCTTTGATTTAACTAATAAAATGTTAATGCATGTAACCAAAAATGTTGTGCTAAGTAGTCTCAAGTCATTGAATGCATACGCACCCCACGTCTCCTATTGGGTGATTTCTTTTTTCGTGGCAAAAAACTGGGAACGAAGTGGGTAGTTAATGCATCGTGCCTAAAAGTTTTGGGATTATTTGGTTTTCGTAACGTGACTAATGCACCAGTACGGAGGGAGTACAATAGTAGTCTTTGATTGCAATTTTTTGTTAGTAGTTTACCAAGCTAAGCTCTTGGTGAGTACAATAGTAGTCTGATTGATGAGACTTCAGATTTGAGCCGTCTACCGGAAGGGAGAGTGTATAATTTCATCGGGAACTATGTTCAAAACCAAATAAAACAATACTCCATGTATTTATTTATAGAGGGAGTAGTATATTTTTTGTGACATGCATTACTAGATATTGCTAGTCAAATACTAAATCCAAACGAACATGGTAGTACTACTAAATCCAGACGGTGGTGCTAGACTAGTAGTACTACTACCAATGTAGTACTAGTACTGTACTACCCGTTGGTCAAATTACTTCTCATAGTGAAGTGACAAGACCCTGCGCCGGAGATGACACCTGAATGTAGGCGCCGTGTTTGGCATACCAAAGTTAGCCTCACCGTGTGCAGTCACCATCATCATGGCCATAGAGCTAGCCTACTTACAACTAGCCATGTTCGACATAATTTCCCATGCGTTGCCATGAGTATCCCTACTCTTTTATTATACGAGTAAGATACCCATGCATTGCACGGAACACCAAGATTGGGGGTGACGGCGCCGACAGTGGCCATCATGCCAGATTGTTTCATCGCCTTCTAGATGTGGTGGGGAGGATATAAGGATGATTTTGAGAGACAAGGAGTTGTTTGTAAATAGGGAACAAGTGCGGGCATCTTTCTGCAAAACTACAGAAGTTTGCTTTGTATGAGTCAGATCTAGATCCGATGGCTATTGGTGAAAGATGGCAGGCACACCATCATCACCAACTCAGGACCCCTTTGATTCGCAGGATTTTGAAAACGCAGGAATAGGACACGACAATATTACAAGTTTCAAACTGATATTACAAATGTTAGGAGTAGTGCTGCACCTACGAAGAGGTAATTATTAGGAAGTTTACGTAAGAACTTTCGTTACTTTAGGTAGATGCAACATTATCGTACAAACTAAAATCCACCGGCCTGACAAGTTGATAATCCCCAAGTGCAGGGAATCATCGTAGCAATTTCCAAAGCTGGAAGTGATAATAATGGAATGTCGAACCCACAAGGAGCTAAAGGTAAGATCAATATTCTCTCAAGTCCTATATGCCACTAATACGACTCTACGTACACCGAACATTTGCTTCCAACTAGAAACGGGAAATAAAACTACGTTGTGGGTGTGAAGAGGATAACTTTGCATAGTATCGGAGAGCTAAAAATAAAAGTAGGTGTTGTTATCATAAAGTTAGAACATATTACTTAAGTATTATAAGTAGCGAGTGTGGAATAATGATGGGTCGGTGTGCGAAATTGTCCTAGGCAATTGTTAACAAGACCGATAATCACTATTGCAATTTCATATGAGGGAGAGGCATAAGCTAACATACTTTATCTTCTTGGATCATATGCACTTATGATTGGAACTCTAGAAAGCATCCGCAACTACTAAAGATCATTAAGGTAAAACCCAACCATAGCATTAACATATCAAGTCCCCTTTATCCCATACGCAACAACCCCCTTACTCGGGTTTATGCTTCTGTCACTCAAGCAACCCACTATAAGCGAATCATGAACGTATTGCACACCCTACAATGAGAATCCCTCACGCTTGCGCGACAAGGAGGGCACAATAGGACAACACCAAAATAAAACATACAACTCATACCAATCTAGGTCATCAATCAACGCAAAGACAAAGGATATCTACGCAAAACATCATAAGATGGCAACACATCATTGGATCATAATATGTGGCATAAAGCACCATGTTCAAGTAGGGATTACAGCGGGGTGCGGGAGAATGGACCGTGTAAAAGAGATGAGGATGGTGATGTTGATGAAGACAATCACCTGTTGATGATTCCCCTCCCGATGGCACTCCAGCGCCACCTAGAGAGAGGAGGAGAGGTTCTCCCCCTTGTGATTCCTTCTCCATGGCCTCCCCCCTGGATGGGGAGAGGTTCTCCCTCTGGTCCTTGGCCTTCATGGTGATGATGGACGCTCCGAGATCCTCCTCCATGGCCTCCGGTGATGATGTCCCCCTCCGGCAAGGTGCCAGAGAGGGCCTAGATTGATTTCTCGTGGCTACAGAGGCTTGCGGCGGCAGAGCTTCCGATATCTCTTCTATTCTGGGGTTTTCTTGATTTATAGGAGGAGTTGGCGTTGGTTTCATGTTAGGGGGCCCACGGGGAGTCCACGAGGCAGGGGGTGTGCCCTAGGGGGGCGCCCTCCACCCTCGTGGTGCCTTCGGGACTCCCTTCCGGTAGATTTTTATTCCAGTATTTTTTATATTTTCCAAAAATATTCTCCGTTGATTTCCAGCGCATTCCGAGAACTTTTATTTCTGCAGAAAAACAACACCACGGTAGTTCTGTTGAAAACAACGTCAGTCCGGGTTAGTTCTAATCAAATCATACCAAAATCATATAAAAATATTATATACATGCATGAATACTTCATAAATTATAGATACGTTGGAGACGTATCAGCATCCCCAAGCTTAATTCCTGCTCGTCCTCGAGTAGGTAAATGATAAAAGAAATAATTTATGAAGTGTGAATGCTAGCAAGTGCATAAGTTTGATCAAAATGATAGTTTCAATCACTTTTTCTAGCATCATTATATGTCATAACAGTAGCTCAACTCATAAAATTTCTCATGATCAAGTAACAAGCTATTCACATGTTAAAGTATAGATCATAAACTTTCTTGAAAACTAACAAACTATGTTCTCAGTCATCAAACAATTGCAATTCATCTTATTTTCAGGAAGGGTCTGTGTAAGAGCTTCGCTTCAGAAAACTCCACATACTCAACTATCATTTAGTTCTTTCACAATTGCTAACACTCACGTGATATTTATGGGTTCAAAATTTTAATCGGACATAGAGAAATATAGGGGCTTATAGTTTCTCCTCCCAACCTTTTACCTCAAGGGTAATGTTGTCAACAATACTTTATGAAAACCTACATCCAAGTGGATATATATATCCGGATCGCTCCAACACAAAGTGCTTGCCAAAGGAAAAAGTGTAAAAAGGAAAGGTGAAAATCACCATGGCTCTTGTATAGGGGTAGAAGGTAAAAGTAAAAGATAGGCCCTTCGCAGAGGGAAGCAGAGGTTGTAGTGCGCTTTTATGGTTGGATGCACAAAATCTTAATGCAAAAGAATGTTACTTTATATTGCCGTTTGTGATAAGGACCTTTATTATGCAGTCTGTCGCTTTTATTTCTTCCATGTCGCAAGTTCGTATAAAGCTTATTTTCTTCGCACTAATAGATCATACATATTTAAGGAGAAATTTTTATTGCTTGCACCGATGACAACTTACTTGAAGGATCTTACTCAATCCATAGGTAGGTATGGTGGACTCTCATGGCAAAACTGGTTTAAGGGATGTTTGGAAGCACAAGTAGTATTTATACTTGGTGCAAAGAATTTGGCTAGCATGAGAGGGAAAGGCAAGCTCAACATGTTGGATGATCCAAGACAATATAACGTCTATTCGAATATAGGAAAACATAACCCATTAAGTTGTCTTCCTTGTCCAACATCAACTTTTTAGCATGTCATATTTTAGTGAGTGCTCACAATTACAAAAGATGTCCAAGATAGTATATTTATATGTGAAATCTCTCTTCCTTCAATATTCTTTCATGAATTGTTCAAGTGACCAATTCTGCGTTTGCTAACTTCCAATAAATTTACCACCTATACTTATTATGTGTGAAGTCATTACTCCCCATGGTATAAGCATATGAAACATATATAAATTCATATTTATGATATTCAATTCATTCAACCATTTACTCATAGGATATACATGAAGCACGTGAGTAAATGACAAACTACTCCAAAAAAATATAAGTGAAGAACACTGAGTAGTCAAATAATTAACTAGCCATGGGAGGACACTCTCATTCAAGATTTCAGATCCAATGATTTATTATTAGAGATTTCATATCCAAAGGTTTATTCAAACAACAAGTAAAATGAAAATATGCTCCAAGAAAAACACAGATCATGTGACGAATAAAAATATAGCTCCGAGTAAGGTATACCGATGGTTTTGAAGACGAAAGAGGGGATGCCTTCCGGGGCATCCCCAAGCTTAGGCGCTTGAGTCTTCCTTGAATATTACCTTGGGGTGCCTTGGGCATCCCCAAGCTTAGGGTCTTTCCACTCCTTATTCTCCTCATATCGATATCTCACCCGAAACTTCAAAACTTCAATCACACAAAACTTAACGGAACTTCGTGAGATGTGTCAGTATGATAAGGAGTAAACCATTCACTTTGGTACTGTCAAATACAAGATTCATAATTGTTCTCACACAATGACTACTGTACCATATCATTTCTACAATTTATATTGAGAAATATAAGCCATAGAAACTAGAAAACAAGCAAACTATGCATTGAAATCAGAATCTGCCAGAAACAGAACAGTCTATAATGATCTGAACAGCAACCATACTTCTGCTACTCCAAAAATTCTGAAAAAATTATTAAAACCTGAGTTTTTGTATTATTCTTATGAAAAAATAATCAACTCAAAATCACACTTCTATTAAAAGTTAGAATTGTTTTTGTGAGCGCAAAAGTTTCTGTTTTTCAGCAAGATCAACACAACTATCACCGTAAGCTATCCCAAAGGTCTTACTTGGCACTTTATTGAAACAAAAGCTATAAAACATGATTAATACAGTATCTTAATCATGTTAACACACAAAAACAGTAAGGGTAAATATTGGGTTGTCTCCCAACAAGCGCTTTTCTTTAATGCCTTTTAGCTAGGCATGATGATTTCAATGCTGCTCACATAAAAGATAAGAATTGAAACATAAAGAGAGCATCATGAAGACTATGACTAGCACATTTAAGTCTAACAAACTTCCTATGCCTAGGGATTTTGTGAGCACACAACTTATGGGAACAAGAATCAACTAGCATCAGAAGGCAAAACAAGTATAACTTCAAAACTTTAAGCACATAGAGAGGAAACTTGATATTATTGCAACTCCTACAAGCATATATTCCTCCCTCATGATAATTCTCAGTAGCATCATGAATGAGTTTAACAATACAAACATCACGTAAAGCATTCTTTTCATGATCTACAAGCATATAAATTTTACTACTCTCCACATAAGCAAAAGTTAATAGTGGGAGCAAACCCAACAAAATAACTGTCATGTGAGGCACAATACAATTGAAAATTAAAATGATGATGACAAGTTTCATGTTTAAAATTATTCTTTATAGCATACATGTCATCACAATAATCATCATATATAGCAACTTTGTTCTCATAATCAATTGGAACCTCTTCTGAAATAGTGGAATCATTACTAACTAAAGTCAAGACCTCTCCAAATCCACTTTCAAAAATATCATACTAAGATTCAACACCCTCCAAAATAGTGGGATCATTACTTCCTAAAGTTGACACTCTTCCAAACCCACTTTCGATGATAGTATTATTCATACTCCAAAAGATATAATTGAAGTTCATGGAGCATTCTATGATTAATATAGACTAACCAATATCCAAGCTCAGAATATATAAGTGAAGCACAAGAAGCATTCTATAAAACCATACTCAAAAGATATAAGTGAAGCAAAAAGAGTATTCTGTAAATCAATGAAGGGCCATCTCATACTAGCATAGTTCATAAAGAAAAAGAAAAACACAAAATACACAAATCATGTGAACAAAACAAAAACCGAGGTATACCGATAATTATTGAAGAAGAAAGATGGGATGCCAACCGGGGCATCCCCAAGCTTAGATGCTTCAGTATCCTTGAAATATTTACTTGTGGTGCCATGGGCATCCCCAAGCTTTGACTCCTGCCTCTCTTTATTCTTCTCACATCGGTAACTCCTCGTTCTTCGAACACTTCATCCACACAAAACTTAACAAAAAATTGGTGAGATATGTTAGTATAATAAAGCAAATCACTACCTATAGGTATTGTTGTAAACTCATTCAAATTTCATATTAGCGCTATATCTACTGTATTCCAACTTCACCATGGTTCATACCCCCCGATACTACCCATAGATTCATCAAAATAAGCGAACAACACATAGAAAACAGAATCTGTCAAAAACAGGACTGTCTGTAGTAATCTGAAAATTTCGTATACTTCTGTAACACAAAAAATTCTCAAAAATATATTAAAATTTAAACAAATTGTACGGAAGTACTTTGCAAAAAATTTCAGACCCATTTGACTTTCCAGTAAAAAATGTAAATTCATGCGCTACAGCCAAAGTTTCTGTTTTTGCACTGCACATATTAAACAAGCAATCTAATCATCCTAAAACCAAAGCTTGGCACATTATTTTTATAATAAAATGGATATATACAAGGGGATAATTATTTTCATAGAAACTTCCATGAAAAATTCTACATTGTTTCCATGAGCATGAACACAAGTGTTCAAGGTCGACCCTCACTTCTCCAATGCATAACTTTCCAATCACTTCTCTTTTTGAAAAACTTTGTAGGCATAGAGGCAAGTAACTTTTTTTGTATTTCATTCTTTAATTTTTTGTATGTTGCACCCACAACTAAGAAAAACAAAAAGGGAGAACAAAAACTACTTAGTGAAGAAAGCAAACAAGCACACACGAGAATATCAACCCCACGCTATTGCTCCCCGGTAACAGCGCCAGAAAAGAGCTTGATAATCCCCAAGTGCAGGGAATCATCGTAGCAATTTCCAAAGGTCGAACTGATAAGCATGGAGTGTCGAACCCACAAGGAGCTAAAGGTAAGATCAATATTCTCTCAAGTCCTATGTACCACTGATACGACTCTACGTACACCGAACGTTTGCTTCCAACTAGAAACGGGAAATAAAACTACGTTGTGGGTATGAAGAGGATAACTTTGCATAGTATCGGAGCTAAAATATAAAAGTAGGTGCTGTTATCATAAAGTTAGAATATATTACTTAAGTATTATAAATAGCGAGAGTGGAATAATGATGGGTCGGTGTGCGGAATTGTCCTAGGCAATTGTTAAGAAGACCGGTAATCACTATTAGAATTTCATATGAGGGAGAGGCATAAGCTAACATACTTTCTCTTCTTGGATCATATGCACTTATGATTGGAACTCTAGAAAGCATCCGCAACTACTAAATATCATTAAGGTAAAACCCAACCGTAGCATTAACATGCCAAGTCCCCTTTATCCCATATGCAACAACCCCCTTACTCTGGTTTATGCTTCTGTCACTCAAGCAACCCACTATAAGCGAATCATGAACGTATTGCAACACCCTACAACAGGAATCCCTCACGCTTGCGCGAGCGGAGGGCACAGTAGGACAACACCAAAATAAAACATACAACTCATACCAATCTAGGTCATCAATCAACCCAAAGACAAAGGATATCTACTCAAAACATCATAAGGTGGCAACACATCATTGGATCATAATATGTGGCATAAAGCACCATGTTCATGTAGGGATTACAGCGGGGTGCGGGAGAGTGGACCACGTAAAAGAGATGAGGATGGTGATGATGATGGTGATGTTGATGAAGATAATCACCACAGCGATGATTCCCCTCCCGATGGCACTCCGACGCCACCGAGAGAGAGGAGGAGAGGTTCTACCCCTTGTGCTTCCTCCTCCATGTCCCCCCTGGATGGGGAGAGGTTCTCCCTCTGGTCCTTGGCCTTCATGGCGATGATGGCCCTTCTGAGATCCTCCTCCATGGCCTCCGGTGACGATGGCCCCCTCCGGCAGGGTGCCAAAGAGGGCCTATATTGATTTCTCGTGGCTACTGAGGCTTGCGGCGGCAAAACTTCGGATCTCTCTTCTGTTCTAGGGTTTTCTTGATTTATAGGAGTTGGCATTGGTTTCACGTCGGGGGGGGGGGGGGGGGGGGGGGGGCACAGGGAGTCCACGAGGAAGGGGGCGCGCCCTCCACCCCCGTGGTGCCCTCGGGACTCCGCTCCGATAGATTTTTGTTCTAGTATTTTTTATATTTTCCAAAAATATTCTCCGTTGATTTTCAACGCATTTCGAGGACTTTTATTTCTGCACAAAAACAACACCACGGTAGTTCTGCTGAAAACATCGTTAGTCCGGGTTAGTTCTAATCAAATCATACCAAAATCATATAAAAATATTATAAATATGGCATGAATGCTTCATAAATTATAGATACATTGGAGACGTATCACAAGTCACTAATGGGCAAATAAATTTTTGAGTCTCTGGCGACTTGATGTTTCAAAAAACAAATTCAGCTTCTGCGGAGACTTTGTCATTTAGGCTTAGACGCTTGCGGTGATGAGAATGCCATTCATTATTGCACCGGAGGACGCCAAACCTCATTACCTTGAGCACACTTGCCTCTAGAACAAAGAACATGGCCAATTTAATCTCAGATGTGCTGCCTCGGTAGTCGATTAGATCAATTTCTGTAAGATGGAGATCAAGGCATTCGATGAGATTGTTATAGTGCATCACATTTTTCACTTTTGGGTCTTTTTTTATCTGCAAACGAAGATAACATATTAGAGCAGCTGGCTGTATAATATTGCCGTGTCATCAAGAGGTACCAATATCATTCGCTCATACGATAGGGTTGACTGACTAGTGATATTTTTTCACTCTCTCTCTCTCTCTCTCTCTCTCTCTCTCTCTCTCTCTCTTTCTCTTTCCTCTCATTTACCTAGGAGTGCGTGAAGAGCATGGGCATTTGTTGCCTTCCACTATGTGGCCGATGCCATATTTCTCAAAAGTATGCCGCATAATACGCATCGATGTCAAATCAAAAGATTTTGGCACCGGTCTAGCAATGTGAGAGAGTTGGCACCGCTGTGCACACAGACCCACATGTATAAACAAATCAATCAAACCAACTACACCAGCCTCTCACTCTCCCAAACAAGTGTTTTTATTGCCTTAGTCCTCTTCCTCTCCCACGCAAGTGTTTTTCATTGCGTGAGTTAATTTGGCACTGGAGCAAAGTAGGTGATCCAGATTGGGGCACTAGGTGAGCAATGGAGGGGCATCGATGCCAAATGCATCACAAGTGATTTTGGCACATGTTTTGGCCTACATAGTGGAGGTACATTATATCCCACTTTTGTACTACCTCATATTTAGTGTAAAATTTTGACCATAGATTTACCTAAGAAAATGCCAATTCATGTCACCAAAAATTATAACATTTGAAATTATGTTCAAATACAAATCCAATGATATAAATTTTATTGACATGCATTAACATTTTGTCAGTTAAATCTATGGTCAAATTTTGATACTACAAAATAGGAAGAGTAAACTAGGACTGTCGGAGCTATACCCCACGGTATGACCCAGCCTGAAGTATGACCCGACCGGACTTGGCGACTCACTAGTGACCCGTCTTGACTTGGCGATTCACAAAGTGACCCGCCCGGATCTTTCCACTCACTGATGACCCGACCGGGCCTGGTAACTCATTGGTGACCGGGCAGGCGGGTTGGAGGAGCTACAAGACCCGGTGGCCCAGAAGGCGGCTCATGGGAAGGCCGACTTATGTTATTGTGGCCGACTTAAGAGGAAAGGCATAAGGAATATTCCCTTACAAAGGAAGCAAGACTAGGACTCCACTTGTAATAGAGTAATCCTAATCCTGCTAGGACTAGTCATGTAACCCGCTCCTTCAACTTATATAAGGAGGGGCAGGGAACCCCAAGAGGGAGAGGTTGGACAAGTCTAGATAGACAGACAAGTCAATAGCTCTCGAAATAGAGCACCCCTGTAATCATGATCATCATCATTAATATAAATGAAGCAGGATGTAGGCTTTTACCTCCACCGTGAGGGGCCGAACCTGGGTAAAAAACCTCGCATCTCTCGCCCCACTCAACCCCTCTCAAGCTTCCACATAGATGCGCTGGCCTCACGACTAAGTCCTCACACTAAGGACATCTGCCGTGACAAATCCATGACAGTTGGCGCCCACCATGGGGCTTGCGCACAATGGTGATGAGTTCTTGGAGGATCTCCCCAGGGATCGAGGATTTTTCAATTTTTCGGATGAAGATTTTACAATCCATGAGATTGAAGTCGAAGAAGAATTAGGGTTATGGTCGAACCGCCGCGGCCTATCCTATGATCTATTTGGTTGTTTTTCAAGCTGCCGAGACCGACAAGTTTTTGCTGCCAATTCAACTAGTATGCAGCGATGGAAATTGATTCCTGTGCGGGCAGTCCGTCGAGGTGGACACAAACTTCCGCTGCGCTATTGCCATGAAAATTGCAAGTCACCTCCGCAAAATCCAGCTGATCTAGCAAACAGCAGGGTGGTCGCATCTCTCAAGTTACAGTCCCGAGACACATTGGCTTAGGCACTACTGTCTCCACCTTTTTTACAAAGAAGACAAGGAGGGAAAGCAAGAGAAATTTTACAACCTTTTGGTGGGTTTGACCATGAATTCAATCTCCAAGCTGCCGCCGCGGTGAGCCACATCGATTACTGGGTGTTTGCTAGATCCGCACAGGCCAGATACGCCTTATTGCAGTGCTTGGCTGCACTGATCCATTTTCTAAACCGCCGAGCTGTCTCCGCGGATGACTCTTGTTGCATGTTCAGTTGCCGTTGCCTGCTCCAAGCCACCGCGCTGTCGAAGCTGCCGCAGCAGCCGAGGCCTCTGATCTGCCTTGGTTTAACATCATCGTGGCCCCATCCCCGAGATCGGCCTCGCCAACCCACCTGTGCCTCGCCTCCTCGAGCCGGCCACAACCACCACAACAATACCAAAGCCGCCCGGGCCTCGTCACTCCGACTCCAAGTCTCCTCCTCTGTGCAACCCGCCCGCTTTCAGACCGGCTCACCATTCCGTTTCTTGCAGCGCTGGAGGCTACTGCCGTGTATCCCGCCGGCTCACCAGGCAGCCAGTTGCTGCTGCGCCCTCTGCCGGCTCGGGCCACTGTGCGCCCTGTGTCGTGGTAATATCTCGACAGATGCCAGGGGGTGGCTTAGCATGGTTGGGGCCATGAGATCGTCGTCGGGTCCTGGAAGCGGGATTGGGCGCAAGATCAGACGGACACGAGATCTACCCAGGTTTAGGGCTCTCCTAAGAGATGAAACCCCTACTCCTGCTCTGCGGGGTCGTCGCATGATCACTATATCACAAGGTGTACAATGGTGCTCCTGGAGCTGTTCGGCTAGAGGAGGAAGAAGGGCAAGGCTAGCAATCTTCTCCCCTTGCTATGGTGTGTGGAATGGAATGGATCTGAAGTGGAACTGGAACCCCTTGCATGGGTGCGGCCTGGGGAGTTTTATAGGCTAACCCCCAGGGGTACAATGGTAATGTGGCCGGGTAGTAGGTCCCGTCTGCCAGTGTCTATGGTGGCCGGGTTCTCCGCCGACTTCTGGGGCCCGCCTCTGCTGGGTCCTACCGGCTGCCGAGGGACCGGCCGACAGGTGGGGCCTGGCGCCTGCGGGCCCCCTTGACGACTCTTCACTATTGCGCCGTCCATGCTGATGGAGGCCGTGTCGGGCGCGCCATGGCTACAGTGCCGTGCCGGGCGGGTCGGCGGCCGCCTGGCGGCGCCTACTATAGCCATGCGGGCCAGGATTCGTGGGAGGCATGGTGCACTGTTTCCATGCCTGAACTTGTCGTTGGGTCGGGCTCGGACTCCGAGGGGGAGGATGGGCCGCCTGCTAGGAGCCGACCCATACCTCGGCCGCCTTCTTGGGGGTCCGCCGTCTTCTAGGAGGCGGCCTGCTCGTCTCCGCCGCCCTCTTGAGGTCCGACGTCTTCTAGGAGGAGGCCCTCTGGTTCCAGCCGGCCTAGGGGGCCGGCTTTGCGACTAGTCGGACTTAGAGGCTTGGCCAGCCCCGATGTCTTGAAATATGGTTAAGCATGGATGAGGCTACCTGGGGCCTACCCCCCCGATAGTAGTCCCCAAAGTTGGTGAGGTTCTATGGCTTTGGTAGTCGAAGGGCCTCATCAATTTCCCCTTTGAGAGATCCTCCGCCTACTGCACCGTCCGCCTGGGAGGAGCCGAGTGCTATGAGTCGGCCGTGGCTGCGGCCGCCTGGTGGAATTCGAATCGACAAGGCGGGAGCCGAGGAGGCGTCGCCCGCCACACGCATGCCACGTGGCACCCACAGGCTAGGCCGGCCTTCCAGCCCACGCGCGTGAGGGGATGTCGCCACAGGCTGGGGCCCGCCACTATAGGGCCTCGGCCCATGTGCGGATCCGCTGCGGCCGAGGCGGGAGGTTGCCCTTTTGTGGTGCGCTTAATGCGCCATAAATGCGTGGAATACGCGGGCGCATGCGGGGCGTGGGGCGTAGTTAATCCCATGCCCCCACGTCGCCTCGGCTTCGCCGAGCTGGCTATAAAGAGGGAGAGGAGGAGAAGGGGCGGCAGAAGCATGGGTGCCCCCTCCCCACTCTCTCTTCCTCCCTTCGCCATTGCTGCCGCTGCTGTGCTCTGTTGCTGCGGAAGTGCTACCACAGCCGCCACTCCTTCCTTGCCGTCGCCTCGCCGCGGTCACCACTCCGCCAAAGCAGCCGCTCTGCCGCGGCCACTGCAGCGGCTTAACTGCCTTGCGTCATTGCCGCATCGACCACCATCTTATTCACCGTTGCCGAGCTCCTCCGCGCCATCCTTGCGCCATGGCAAAGAGCGGTTGGCTGGGGTCCAACGTCCATGAAGACCACATTGATTTCCTCCACAAGACACGGAGGCTTCCCCGTGCTGACTTAGTGGGCGTGCGCATCCCCCGAGACGGAGACCTCGCCGCGGCTGGAGCTCAGTGAGTACGTCGTCTTCCCCACACACTTTCTCCGCAGCTTCGTGCTCCCGGCCAACGGCTTCTTCTGAGAGTTTGTTCACTTCTACCGGCTGCAGCCGCACCACCTCACCCCCAACACGGTGGTGTGCTTGTCGGCCTTCATCACCTTTTGCGAGGGATATCTCAGCGTCTTGCCGATGATCGAGCTCTGGGGTAGGTTCTTCTACCTCAAGCTGGGTACGACGGCGAAGGTGGAGCTGGTCCAGTGCGGGGTGTGCGTGGCCGTGAGGCGCTCAGGAGGCGGCACATGCTTCCCGGCCATCCCTCTACACGAGTCGGCCAAGCTTTGGCAGAAGTCATACTTCTACGTCCGGAACCTCCGCAACATCGATTACATCAACCTGCCGGCCTACGTGCCCGGGCCGCCTGCTGGGCCGTGCGACAACTGGAACCAGCAGCCGCCCAAGTGCCCCCTGCCGGCCCATATTATTAGCATCCTCGCCCGGCTGGAAGAGATGACAAGCCGGGAGGGGCTCAAGCCGGCCGACCTGCTAGCCGGCTTTATCATTTGTGAGGTATCGCCGCTTCAGCTTCGGTCGCACCTCATCAGCCAGATGAGCGGCCGCCAGGATCCATGCCGGATGTCCACCAAGGAGATGCCGAGGGTGGAAGTGGCCCGCCATGTAAACAACTTCTCCAACTGCAAGCTCAGCGAAGAGGAGTGGTGTATCGGCAACGATCCCTTCAGTCTGGCTAACCCGCCCCCAGTGGTAAGTACCAAGTCCGGTTACCTTATTTACGATGTTCTTTGTTTCTCCGTCTTGACCAGTCGACTTTTGCGGCAGCGCTTCCCGGGCCAAGGCACATTGGCTCCTGGCCACGAATGGATGTCGGACCGCGAGGAAAGCGACATCGACGATCCCGAGCTAGGGGCGGCCGCCATGGAGGAAGGCGGCGAGGAGGAGGCCGCCGGAGGAGGCGGCGGTGGAGCAGGCAACCCCGAAGCAGGCAGCTCCGTAGGAGGCAGTGGGGGAGGAATCGGTGATGTCTGGGCTTGACCGGACGATGACAAAGATGACGAGGAGCAACGTCCGCCTAGGGGAGGCGCGGGAGCAGGAGCCAGACCTTCTACGCCACGGCCGGCTGTTGCACCTGGTGGACATAAGCTCCGCCTAGCAGGGAGGTATGGCAGCCACCCGGCCAAGAAGGCCAGGCAGGCAGACGCCACCCGGCGGCACAAGGCCCAGAAGGTGGCCGCCGCCAGGAAGGGGCCCAAGCCCATGCCGTTCACATCTGGGTAAGCTCGCTCGCCTCCCTAACTTCATGTTTTTCTTCTTTCTTGGTGAGTTTCCTTATCTTTGCTCTCTTGCCGAGCAGGACGGCCATCGCCACCATGCAGGCTTCATCTGCCTCGCTGATGGACCCAGTGGACGGTTCCGCAGATGCTCGGCGTCCGAATCCAGCTGCCGCCCTTCGGGAGGCGCAGGAGAGGAACGCGCGGGAGGCGTGTGAGGCGCAGGAGGCCGCGAAGAAGGCGTGGGCTGATGCCTAGGTGGAGGAGGCAGCGCAAGCGGAGGCCTGGGCCATTGCGGAGGTGGAGGTGGAACCGGCGACGAAGGCGCAGGCGGAGGCCGCGACCAAGGCGCAGGCGAAGGCCGATGCCAGGGTTACGGCGGATCGGGCTGGGGGCGAGGTCCCGGAGATCGTCACCCTCGACCAGCCGGAGGTCGAACCGGACGCCGCCTGTGGTCCCCAACACCGTCATCCTGGAGGTGGAGAAGACCCAGTGCGCGTCGGAAGCTGGCGGACGAGGAGGTGGCGAGCCCAACCAGCCGGCGGCGGGCGGGCGGTAGGCCAGGCCTTAGCGGTGCATGCTCCTGCGCGCCGGCGTGCGACACCGGCGACATCAGAGCCCAGGCGGCAGGTGGAGGCTGCGTCCTCGAGCTCGCGAGGGGTCAACGCTGGGGCCACAAACGCTGCTTCCTCAGGATGGGTAGCAGGGGCCGGCCCCTGCCACCCTGAACTTGGTGGTGCGGGACCTGGAGGACCGGTTCCTCGCCCTACTCTCCTAAGGGTGAGGGAGGAATTGCTGCCAACACGGTCGGCCGTCCGGGTATGTGCATCTTATTTTTTCTTGTTCATCTTGTAATCTTTTGTGGGCGCGCGCCAACGCACCCACTGGGTGTAGCTCCCGAGTTCTGAGCCAGCTGCTGAGCAGGCGGGTTGGAACTCAAATGCATTCTTTTTTGTTTTGCTGATATGCTTGCTTTCGCTGCAGGACTACCATAACATGCGGTCCGCTGCCTACAATACGCAGAACCGGACTCTAACCACCCGGACTACTGAGCTATCTGAGAGCGGAAGTAAGTGAGCCAGCCTTCAATGGGGGCGCACAAGCGCACCCACTGGGTGTAGCCCCCCAGATTCGGGCCGAGTGTTGAGCAGTCGGGACGGGTCTTCTCTGGCAGCCTATTCTTGGTTTTGTTGAAGTAGATGGTGACACTGCTTGCTTGTTTTTGTTTTTGCAGCTACTGCCGCCCGGTTGAGGGAGCACGTGGTTGAGCTTGAGGGCCAGCTCCAGGTTGTGGGGCAGGAGCGCGACCAGGCAGCCGCCGCCCGCGACTGGCTGGAGAAGGAGCTGGCGGACCAGGCCGTGCGACAAGCAGAGCATGTCGAGAAGCTGATGGCGGACAAGGAGCAGCTTAGGGCCGAGTTCGAGACCCAGCGCGCGGACCGGGACAAGAAGGAGAAGCTCCTCAACGATGGCTACTCCGTGATCGAGGACATGCTCGACGGTATGCCTCTTTTCTTTTGTTTCGACTGCTCGCTGCCGGCTGCTGTCGGGGGCCGTCTTACACTTTTGTCTTGTGCACAGAGTTCCTCTCGGGCCATCCTGTCGCCATCTGCATGGCCATCGAGGCTCAGCGCGATGAGTGCCGGCGCGAGGGCAAGGAGATTGCGCAGGACCAGCCTTGGACCATGGGCGAACAGCTCGCTGCCGTCCGGATGCGCCTCGAGCCAACGCGCCGTCTGCTCCGCCGGCTTCAGGGCACCGGGGCGCAGGGCCTAGAGGGATTTTGGCCGGGCGGTCCGATCCTGCGGACTCCCAGTTGGACGGCCGACTGGCTGGAGGTGGCGGCCAACCGGCTCCAAGGCTGGAAGGGCTCCGCGGCGAAGGCTGGGGCGGCCAAGGCGCTGGAGTTCGTCAAGGCTTGGTACCCTGGCGTGCGCCTAGCGCAGCTGGCGACCCTCTGCCAGGAGGCGCTGCCGAAGCTGGCGGCGGAGCGCGTGGACATCGCGATCCGAGCGTCAGCTCTTGCCGATTATGCTAACGTTGACGTCTTCATCCCGGAGCGGGGAGATGATGGCGCCGCCGTCCCTCCGTCTTGGTTCGGTCTGAACCCGTCGGACGGGAAGGACTCGACAGAGGAGATCGCCTCCAGCGACGAAGCCAACAAGGACGACGAGGACGAGGAAGGCAACTCCATTGCACCGGATGGCGGAGCGACCATTCGGACTCTGCCCGACCCAGCGCCGGCTAGTGACCAGCTGGAGACCATGTCAGCCACCGCCGACAGCCAGGACGAGACCTAGCAGCCGGAATCCCCACCTGCTGGAGCTACGCCTGCTGCCAACCCGTCCATGCAGCCCGAGGGGCCGTCCGCCTAGATGGCCTATTATCTTTTTTCAAGTTTTTTCTGTCTTCGTGTTTGAAAACGATATCGGTTATGCGTAGTTCCACCCACTAGGGGTGTATTTTTAAACTTGATGAATGCCAGCCTTGGGCCCTTTTGCAATGTATAAAGTTTGAATCCCACATTTTTGCATGTGTTGCCGGGTTCTGGCTTGAGTTTGCTTTTGCCCACTTTGGCTTTTTCATTTGCCGCCTTCCTTTTGCCACTTCCCTGCGATGCGGTCTGTGGCTAGGTCAGGGACTTGGTCATCTAGAATGGGCAAGTTACTTCAGCCGCTTAGCGCGTAGCTTGTCGAGCGAGAAGCTGGCCCGCCAGCTGCTGAGCAGCCCGACGAGGGGGACATGGGGCCGGCTTGGCTTAGAGTCAACATTTTCCTTAGTCGTTTTTCGTACTGCGCTATGAGCTGTGGCCGGATCAAGAGAGGTCTTTGGCATCGACACACTACTAGGCGGCTCCGGGTGGTGCTAACTTAAGCCAAGGCAGCGAGTCCCCCGGGCCGGCTGGCCGGACCCAGGCGGGGCGAGAATACATACAAAACTCAAATTATGGCATAAACTTATCTCGTACATAAAAAGGTATCCCCCGAGTTCATCTCGGGGGACCTGAGGTCTTTACTTATTACAAAAGTCAACATGGTACATATGCTCGCTTTAACTGTAAATGGACGGAGTAGGTTCGCGTTCCATGGCCGCTTTGTCTCTTCGCTGGATGTGCTTCGCTTGCCTGCCCTGGGCTTTTGGGTGTCAATGAGGTAGTATGAGTCGTTGCCCAGGGCCTTGCTGATAATGATAGGGCCTTCCCAAGGAGCTGCGAGCTTGTGCTGGCCGGCTGATTGCTGGATTTGGTGGAGCACAAGGCCGCCTTCACAGAATGTTTGCGGCTTGACCTTCTTGTTGTGGTAGCGGAGCATGCTCTGCTGGTAGATGGCGGATCGGCTGCACGCCAGCAGCCGGGCCTCTTCCAGCAGATTGACGCCGTCTTCTCGTGCCTCCTTTGCTTCTGCCTCCGTGTACATGGTGACACGAGGCAAGTTGAACTCGATATTAGATGGCCTCGACACTGTACACAAGGAAGAAGGGCGTAAAGCCGGTTGATCTGTTGGCCGTGCTCTGAAGACTCTAGAGGACGGCCGACAGCTTGTCGATCCAGCAGCCGGCTGATCTCTCTAGTGGCTCGACCAGGCGGGGCTTGATGCCGGACAAGATGAGGCTGTTTGCTTGCTCCACCTGGGCGTTTGAATGCGGGTGGGAAACGGATGCTAGGTCCAGTCGGATGCCCTAGTTTGCGCAGAAACGGGCCAAGGCACCTTTGGCGAAGTTGGTGCCGTTGTCAGTGATGATGCTGTGGGGAACACCATATCGGATGATGATGTCGGCGATGAACGTGACGGCAGTCGGACCGTTCAACTTCTTGATTGGCTTGGCCTCTATCCACTTGGTGAATCTGTCCATGGCGACCAGCAGGTGAGTCATGCCGCCGCGTGCTATCTTGAACGGTCCCACCATGTCCAAGCCCCACACGGCAAAAGGCCGGGTGATGGGGATGTTCTTGAGAACAGAAGCCGACTGGTGTTGCTTGGTGCTGAACTTCTAGCATCCTTTGCACTTCTTGACCAACTCTTTGGCCCCGTCCAAAGCAGTCGGCCAAAAGAAACGATGGCGGAAGGCTTTGCCTACAAGAGACCTGGAAGCAGCACGGTGGCCACATTCGCCTTGGTGAATGTCTCTGAGGATCTTCATGCCCTCCTCTGGCTCCACGCAGCGCTGATAAATGCCAGTCATGCTGCGCCTTGCGAGCTCGCCGTCGACGATGGTGTAGGCACCTGCTCGGTGCTGGATCTATCTGGCTAGCACTTCATTGCCTGGTAGCACACGGCTCACCAGATAGTCGCGGATGGGCTGCGCCCAGAATGGTGCTTCTACCATTATGAAGACGGCAACTGGGACTAGTGTGGCCGGGCTGGGAGGCGGCAGGCTGGAGCCGGCCGCTCCTGATGGAGTCAATGAAGTCCCCTGGCCAAATGATATGGTCCCCGGGCGGCCTGCTGGAATTCCTGGGCCGGCTCCTAGTGGTGTAGCCCCCGGGCCGCCTGCTAAAGTCCCCGGGCCACCTGCTGAAGTCTCCGAGCAGGATGCGACTACTTCGGGGTCAGCTGACACGAATATGGAGTCGGACTCTGGTGAGGGCTTGATAGACGGCTTGCATAGGCACTCGAGCGAGACGCCGGCTGGTATGGCCTGCCGGGTGGAGCCAATGCGAGCTAGGGCATCCGCTGCGTCGTTGTCGGCTCGTAGTACGTGGAGGAAGTCGCACCCATCAAAGTGCCCGCTCATCTGCTGGACGAGGAAGCGGTAGCTTGCCATGTTGGCATCCTTGGCGTCCCAGTCGCCGCACGACTGCTGGACCACCAAGTCAGAGTCGCCGTAGCAAAGGATGCGTCGGATGCTGATTTCCTTGGCCAGTCAGAGCCCGAAGACAAGCACCTCGTACTCAGCTACGTTGTTGGAGGTGGCGAAGTGGATCTGCAGCGCGTACTCCAGCTTGTCGCCTTTTGGAGAGGTGAGGACGATGCCGACTCCTGGGCGGGTGCACATCTTCGAGCCGTCAAAGTGCATCCCCCAATGGGTGGAATCTGGCGCTGGCGGCAGGTACTAGGACTCGTCCCAGTCGACGACGAAGTCGTTCAGCGCTTGGGACTTGATGGCGGTGCGGGGCTGGTAGAGGATGGTGTGGGGAGCCAGCTCGATGGCCCACTTGGCCACCCGGCCAGAAGCATCTCTGTTGCCCATGATCTCGGCAAGGTGGGGGGGGGGGGGGAGGGGGCGGTGCAGATGACCGTGATGGAGTGCTCTTGGAAATACTGCTTCAACTTCTTGGCGGCAAAGTACACGTCGTAGCACATCTTCTGGTAGTGGGGGTAGTTCTGCTTGGAGGCAGACAAAACCTCACTCAGGTAGTACACTGGCCTCTGGACCAGCCGCACCTTGCCGGCTTCTGGGCGCTTGACCATGATCACCATGCCGATGACTCGGTTGGTGGCGGCAATTTAGAGGAGCATGGGATCTTTAGCAGCCGGAGCCGCCAGGATAGGCGGCATGGACATCATGTGCTTGGGCTGAAGAAAAGCTTCGTTCGCCTGGTCATTCCGCTCGAAGCAAGTGGTTTTCTTCATGAGCTGGTATAGGGGGAGTGCCTTCTCACCCAACCGACTAATGAAGTGGCTGAGGGATGCCAGGCACCCGGTGAATTTTTGGACGTCACACAGCTTGGTGGGTCTTTGCATCCGCTCGATGGCCTTGATTTTCACGGGGTTGCACTCGATGCCGCATTCAGAGACGAGGAAGCCAAGGAGCTGGCCGGCTGGTACTCCGAAGACACACTTCTCCGGGTTGAGCTTGATTTGAAAGTGGCGCAGATTTTCAAAGGTCTCATTGAGATCCTCCAGGAGGGTGCCATGCTTCTCCGTCTTCACTACAATATCATCCACATAGACGTGGGCATTGTGGCCGAGTTGCTTCAGCACTTCTGTATGCATCGTTGGAAGGTAGCGTCGGCATTCCTCAAGTCGAATGTCATGGTGATGGAGCAGATGGCGCCGAATGGTGTGATGAAGGCGGTCTTCAGGCGGTCGGCCGGATCTAGCTTGATCTGGTGGTAGCCGAAGTATGCGTCCAAGAAGGACAGCAGGTCGTAGCCGGCCGTGGAGTCTATCACTTAGTCGATCCGTGGTAGAGCAAACGGATCCTTGGGGCAGGCTTTGTTGAGGCTCGTGTAGTCGATGCACATGCGCCACTTGTTATTCTTCTTCAAGACGAGGACTGGGTTGGCAAGCTAGTCCGGGTAGAACACTTCCATGATGAAGCCGGCTGCTAGAAGTCGGGCGATTTCTTCACCAACAATCCTTCTCTTCTCTTCTGATAGGCGGCGGAGGGGTTGCTTGACCGGCTTAGCATCCGGCCTCACGTGGAGTTTGTGCTCGGCGAAATCCGTCAAAACACTCGACATGTCTTTGGGGGACCATGCAAAGATGTCTCAATTCTCACGGAGGAAATCAATGAGCTTGCCTTCCTATTTACTGTCGAGGTTAGTCCCCACGACAGCAAACCTCTCCGGGCGCGCTGGGTCGAAGGCGATCTTCTTGGTTTCCTTGGCTTGCTGGAAGGAGGCCCCTGCTTCTGTCTCCTTGGGATCAGTCGGCATGGCCGGCTGCTTGCTAGCCATGGCTACCATCCAGTCAAGGAGACACTTCTCTTAAGCGATGACGAGGGACTCGACCAGCCGACTGCTGGCGGCGGCGCACTCTACCGACTTCCAGTAGTCGCCAACAACAGTGATGATGCCCTTGGTACCCAGCATCTTGGCCTTCAGGTAGGCGTAGTGTGGGACCATCATGAATTTGGCCAGCGTTGGGCGGCCCAAGAGCATGTGGTAGGGGCTGTCCAGGTCAACCACCTCAAACCAGATTGGCTCGCGGCGGAAGTGGTCCTTGTCACCGAAGGACATCGATCTTGATCTTGCCGATTGGTGAGCAAGAAAGGCCGGGAACTATGCTGTGGAAGACAGTCCGGCTGGGCTGAAGCTACTTGGCCTTGATGCCCAACCGCTCCATGGTTTGGCGGTACATGATGTTGATGCTGCTGCCGCCATCTATGAAAATTTGAGTGAAATGGCAGGTCTGCCTTTTCATGGAGAAGGTGGACTCCAGCACCAAAGCATACACACCCAGCGATGGCATTTTGGCCGGATGGTCTTTTTGGCTCCAGGTGATGGGCTTCTCGGACTAGTGCATGAGCTGCAGGACCTCTGATGCAACAGCATTCACCTCGCGGTGCTGCTGTCGCCTGCTGTGCTTGTCGTCGGCCTCACTGGTGAAGATGATGTAAGTGGCGTTTGCATCAGGGAACTCGTCTTGAAGCATGCCAACAGCTCGGGCCGGTTGCTAAACATCCGAAGCTACCTGGCCGGCTGGTGGAGGAGGCGGCAGGGCCTCTCCCTTGGCAATCTGGGCAAGCCAGTTGCACTTCCGGGTGATCTGGTTGGATGGCTTAGCGCCGCTGTGGAACTTGCATGGGGCATCGAGGGCTTGCTCAGAGGAGAAGGCACGTTGCAAGGCACCCTTGCCGCCCTGCTGACGCGTGGGGCCGGGATGCCCATGTTGGGGAATGCAGTAATTTCAAAAAATTTCTTATGAACATGCAAGATCTATCTAGGTGATGAATAGCAATGAGGGGAGAGTGTGTCCACGTACCCTCGTAGACCGAAAGCGGAAGCGTTAAGCAACGCGGTTGATGTAGTCGAACATCTTCGTGGTCCAACTGATCAAGTACCGAATGCACGACACCTCCGCGATCTGCACAAGTTCAGCTCGGTGATGTCCCTTGAACTCTAGATCCAGCTGAGGCCGAGGGAGAGTTCCGTCAACATGACGACATGGTGATGGTGATGATGAAGTTACTGGCGCAGGGCTTCCCCTAAGCACTACGACGATATGATCGCGGTGGAAAACTGCGGAGGGGGGAACCGCACACGGCTAAAGATCTACTTGTGTGTCTATGGGGTGCCCCCTCCCCCATATATAAAGGAGGATTGGAGGAGGCCAACCAGCCACAAGGGGCGCGCCCTAAGAGGGGGGATGCTACTCCAAGAAGGAGTAGGTTCCCCCTTTCCTAGTCCAACTAGGAGAAGAAGGAAGGAGGGGAAGGAGAGAAGGATAGGGGGGCCGCCCCCTAGTCCAATTCGATTTGGGCCAGGGGGCGCGCACCCCACCTTGGCCTGCCTCCTCTCTTCCATCACTTGGCCCATGAGGCCCAATAACCCCCCGGGGGGTTCCCGTAACCCCCCGGTACTCCGGTTTTATCCGAAACTTCTCCAGAACACTTCCGGTGTCCGAATATAGCCGTCCAATATATCAATCTTTATGTCTCAACCATTTTGAGTCTCCTCGTCATGTCCGTGATCTCATCCTGGACTCTGAACAACCTTCGGTACATCAAATCACATAAACTCATAATACCAATCATCATCGAACGTTAAGCGTGCGGACCCTACGGGTTCGAGAACTATGTAGACATGACCGAGACACGTCTCCGATAAATAACCAATAGCGGAACTGGATTCTCATATTGGTTTCTACATATTCTATGAAGATCTTTATCAGTCAAACTGCATAACAACATACATTGTTCCCTTTGTCATCGGTATGTTACTTGCCCGAGATTTGATCGTCGGTATCATCATACCTAGTTCAATCTCGTTACCGGCAAGTCTCTTTACTCGTTCCATAATCCTTCATCCCACAACTAACTCATTAGTCACAATGCTTGCAAGGCTTATAGTGATGAGTATTACCGAGAGGGCCAAGAGATACCTTTCTGAAACACGGAGTGACAAATCCTAATCTCGATCTATGCCAACCCAACAAACACCTTCGGAGACACCTGTAGGGCAACTTTATAATCACCCATTTACGTTGTGACATTTGGTAGCACACAAAGTGTTCCTCTGGTATTAGGGAGTTGCATAATCTCATAGTCTGAGGAACTTGTATAAGTCATGAATAAAGCAGTAGCAATGAAACTGACACGATCATAATGCTAAGCTAACGGATGGGTCATGTCCATCACATCATTCTCCTAATGATGCGATCCCGTTCATCAAATGACAACACATGTCTATGGTTAGGAAACATACCATCTTTGATTAATGAGCTAGTCAAGTGGAGGCATACTAGGGACAATATGTTTTGTCTATGTATTCACACATGTACTAAGTTTCCGGTTAATACAATTCTAGCATGAATAATAAACATTTATCATGTAATAAGGAAATAAATAGTAACTTTATTATTGCCTCTAGGGCATATTTCCTTCAGTCTCCCACTTGCACTAGAGTCAATAATCTAGATCACATAGTAATGATTCTAACACCCCTGGAGCTTTGGTGCTGATCATGTTTTGCTCGTGGAAGAGGCTTAGCCAACGGGTCTGCAACATTCATATCCGTGTGTATCTTGCAAATCTCTATGTCCCCTTCTGACACTTGATGACGGATGGAATTGAAGCATCTCTTGATGTGCTTGGTTCTCTTGTGAAATCTGGATTCCTTTGCCAAGGCAATTGCACCAGTATTGTCACAAAAGATTTTCATTGGACCCGATGCACTAGGTATGACACCTAGATCGGATATGAACTCTTTCATCCAAACTACTTCATTTGCTGCTTCCGAAGCAGCAATGTACTCCACTTCACACGTAGATCCCGCCACGACGCTTTGCTTGGAACTGCACCAACTGACAGCTCCTCCATTCAACAAATTATGTATCCGGTTTGCGACTTAGAGTCATCCGGATCAGTGTCAAAGCTTGCATCGACGTAACCGTTTACAACGAGCTATTATTCACCTCCATAAACGAGAAACATATCATTAGTCCTTTTCAGGTATTTCAGGATGTTCTTGAGTATTATCCAGTGTTCCACTCCGGGATTACTTTGGTACCGCCCTGCTATGCTTATAGCAAGGCACACATCAGGTCTGGTACACAGCATTGCATACATGATAGAACCTACGGCTGAAGCATAGGGAATGCCTTTCATTTTCTCTCTATCTTCTGCAGTGGTCGGGCATCGAGTCTGACTCAACTTCACACCTTGTAACACAGGCAAAAACCCTTTCTTTGACTGATCCATTTTGAACTTCTTCAAAACTTTATCAAGATATGTGCTTTGTGAAAGTCCAATTAAGTGTCTTGATCTATCTCTATAGGTCTTGATGCCCAATATGTAAGCAGCTTCTCCGAGGTCTTTCATAGAAAAACTCTTATTCAGGTATCCCTTTATGCTATCCAGAAACTCTATATCATTTCCAATCAACAATATGTCATCCACATATAATATTAGAAATGCTACAGAGCTCCCACTCACTTTCTTGTAAATACAGGCTTCTCCAAACGTTTGTATAAAACCATATGCTTTGATCACACTATCAAAACGTTTATTCCAACACCGAGAGGCTTGCACCAGTCCATAAATGGATCGCTGGAGCTTGCACACTTTGTTAGCACCCTTTGGATCGACAAAACCTTCTGGTTCCATCATATACAACTCTTCTTCCACAAAACCATTCAGGAATGCAGTTTTGAAATCCATTTGCCAAATTTCATAATCATAAAATGCGGCAATCACTAACATGATTCAGAAAGACTTAAGCATCGCTACGGATGAGAAAGTCTCATCGTAGTCAACTCCTTGAACTTGTCAAAAACCTTTCGCAACAAGTCGAGCTTTGTAAATAGTAACATTACCATCTGCGTCGGTCTTCTTCTTAAAGATCCATTTATTTTCTATGTCTTGCTGTCGGTGTACAAAAGTACGGGCTCTCCTTTGTACCCCTTTACTTGTGCACGGGCAGTCAGAGCTGCGCCCACGGCCACAATCAACAGGGCAGAGGAGGGAAGCCAAAGCCACAAGACAATCAAGCAATGGCAAGACCAGAAACACAAGGAGCAGAGATGGCGAGGTAGGCTCCCTCGGCAAGACCCTTGCCGGGGCAGCCTCCGCAGCCCCGGCAAGACCCTTGCCGGGGCAACTTGCCCAACTCCAGCAGAGCGCGCCACCATTGAGCCCAAGGGTCCCAACGCCATCAACCACATTGGAACCAAGCCTCGGGAGGAACCTCCATGGTGGCATGCAGATCTTCGTGAAGATCATAAACATGCAAGATCAGATAAGGACCAGAAGACAACGACGATCCTCGGCAAGATCCTTGCCAAGGAAATCCACGAGACCTCCGGCAAGATCCTTGCTGGGGACGACCACAGTACCGCGGCAAGACCCTTGTCGGGGCCCTGACAAGACCCTTGCCGAGGACATCAGCGGGGCCACGGCCAGGCCCGCGCCCGCCAATGCTCCACCGCTGTTCCCATGCAGCTGCCAGCCCAGCTAGCTAGGCGAGCACCTGCATGGCGACGTGCGGCCCCAAGACCAACTCAGCAAGCACCTGCGTGGTGGCATGCAGATCTTCGTGAAGACCCTGCCACCGCACCAGCTCAGCAGCTTGCCAGCCTACATGGCGCTGCACGCCGCGCTGGCCTGGACGCGTGTCGAAGCAAGGCAAAGCGGCAACAGCAAGAAGGGCACATCGCCAGTGCATTAAATGTGTTTATCCGACGGTGCCAGAGCATAGACTCAGCCACCGCATGCACTTTCCACCTCCTGTGTGCCACTATGGCATCCCCTTTTTCCTATAAAAGTAGGCCCGAGGCATACATGAGAAGGATTCGGCTTTTTGGACTATGCATGCACTGTAGCTAGTTCAGGAACACAAGAACATTCAGATATACACCAAAGCAGGACTAGGGTATTACACGTCCTCGTGGCCCGAACCTGGGTAAATGATCCGTGTGCTGGCTCCTAGACCCGCTCTTTCCACAACCTCGCGCCCGCCGACCGTAGTAGGGATTCCAGTGATCCCATAGGTGTCATTTCCACCGACATCTTTGGCGTGCCAGGTAGGGGGCGCAGCTGAGAAAATATGGTCTAGCAGCTAGTCTAGTAGTCCTTCGTCGCCATGGCTTCCAAGAGGAATACGATGACGGCGGTCGGTTCATCCAGAGCTGGACTACCCATACCGGTGCGGGCAGGTAGCGGGGCGGTCACAAACAGAACCCGGGGCACGACCTGCGAACACCCACATCGCTCTGGCAGTCAAAGCCTGGAGAGCGGCGTCGTCCGTGTGCAAGAAGACGGGCCGCACGCTGCCAGGTCAAAAGACGGAGCTGGCCCCCCCGTAGACGGCGCGGGGCCCTCTCAAGGCATCTCCATGCCACCTACCGGCGGCGTGGCGACCTCGAAGACACCTACGCTGGTGCCCACGACGCGCTCTTCCCAAGTTGTGCGCGATGAGCAGCGTCACCACACTGGTGACCCTGGGTGCCACCGTGGGAAGAGTCCCGTGCATCCTTCGCAGGATGAAGGAGGCCAGCATGCACGCCGAGGTGCTGGCGAAAATGGCGTACAGCCACAGGGCTGTGATAGAGCTCCTTCTAACATGGTTAGGAGTCGGAGCGCGTCATGGTCCGCGCGGCTTTCGCCGCCACCCACGCCAGCAGAAGCTTTGGCGCGTGCGCAGCTGCTCCTCGACTTTCCTCCCGCTGTGGAGAAGCTCGACGAGTGGAGAGCCACCGTCCGGAGCCTCGTCGGTACCGCCAACAAAGATGAGTGATGTCTACTACACAACCTTCTTCTTGTAGATGTTGTTGTGCCTCCAAGTGCAGAGGTTTGTAGGACAGCAGAAAATTTCCCTCAAGTGGATGACCTAAGGTTTATCAATCCGTGGGAGGCCTAGGATGAAGATGGTCTCTCTCAAACAACCCTGCAACCAAATAACAAAGAGTCTCTTGTGTCCCCAACACACCCAATACAATGGTAAATTGCATAGGTGCACTAGTTCGGCGAAGAGATGGTGATACAAGTGCAATATGGATAGTAGATATGGGTATTTGTAATCTGAAATTATAGAAACAACAAGGTAACTAATGATGAAAGTGAGCGCAAACGGTATTGCAATGGTAGGAAATAAGGCATAGGGTTCATACTTTCACTAGTGTAAGTTCGCTCAACAATAATAACATAGATAGATCATATAACAATCCCACAACATGCAACAAAGAGTCACTCCAAAGCCACTAATAGCGGAGAACAAACAAAGAGATTATGGTAGGGTACGAAACCACCTCAAAGTTATCCTTTCTGTTATATCTATTCAAGAGTCTGTAGTAAAATAACATAAAGCTATTCTTTCCGTTCAATCTATCATAGAGTTCATACTAGAATAACACCTTAAGACACAAATCAACCAAAACCCTAATGTCACCTAGATACTCCATTGTCACTTCAAGTATCCGTGGGCATGATTATACGATATGCATCACACAATCTCATATTCATCTATTCAACCAACACAAAGTACTTAGAGTGCCCCAAAGTTTCTACCGGAGAGTCAAGACAAAAACGTGTGCCAACCCCTATGCATAGGTTCATGGGCGGAACCCGCAAGTTGATCACCAAAACATACATCGAGTGGCACGTGATATCCCATTGTCACCACAGATAAGCACGGCAAGACATACCTCAAGTGTTATCAAATCCTTAAAGACTCAATCCGATAAGATAACTTCAAGAGGAAAACTGAATTCATCACAAGAGAGTAGAGGGGGAGAAACATCATAAGATCCAACTATAATAGCAAAGCTCGCGATACATCAAGATCATGCCATAGAGAGAACACGAGAGAGAGATCAAACACATAGCTACTGGTACATACCCTCAGCCCCGAGGGTGAACTACTCCCTCCTCGTCATGGATAGCGCCGGGATGATGAATATGGACACCGGTGATGGGTTCCCCCTCCGGCAGGGTGCCGGAACAGGCTCCCGAGAGGTTTTTGTTGGCTACAGAGGCTTGCGGCGGCGGAACTCCCGATCTATCTTCGTCTTCGATGTTTTTAGGGTACGTGGACTTATATAGGTGAAAGAAGTCGGTCGGGGGAGCCTCGAGGGGCCCAGGAGATAGGGGGCGTGCCCAAGGGGGTGGGCGCGCCCTCCTATCTCCTAGCTTCCTCGAACCTTCCCTGGCTTGAACTCTAAGTCTCCCGGATCATATCCTTTCGAAAAATCACGCTCCCGAAGGTTTCATTCCGTTTGGACTCCGTTTGATATGTTTTTTCTTTGAAATACTGAAACATGCAATAAAACAGCAGTATGGACTGGGCCTCCGGTTAGTAGGTTAGTCCCAGAAGTAATATAAAAGTGTATAATAAAGCCCGTAATCATTCAAAACAGATAATAAGATAGCATGAATGCTTCATAAATTATAGATACATTGGAAACGTATCAACTTCCCCAAGCTTAATTCCTGCTCGTCCTCGAGTAGGTAAATGATAAAAGAAAGAATTTTTGAAGTGTGAATGCTAGTAGGTGCACAAGTTTGATCAATGATAATTTCAATCACCTTTTCTAGCATGATTATATGTCATAACAGTAGTTCATCTCATAAAACTTCTCATGAACAAGTAATTAGCAATTCACATGTTAAAGCATAGACCATAAACTTTCTTGAAAACTAGCAAACTTCATTCTCAGTCATCAAACAATTACAATTCATCCTATTTTCAGGAAGGGTCTATGTTAGAGCTTTGATTTAGCAAACTTCACATACTTAACTATCATATAGTCTTCTACAATTGCTAACACTCACGCAATACTTATGGTTATGGAGTTTTAATCTGACACTGAGAAAGATAGGGGCTTATAGTGTTGCCTCCCAACGTATTTAGCTTTGGGTGATGTCAACAATAATAGTTCATGCTAACCTACATCCAATTGGATATATATATATATATATATATATATATATATATATATATATATATATATATATATATATATATATATATATATCAGGATCTTTCCAACACGAGGTGCTTGCCAAATGATAAAATGAAAAAGGGAAAGGTGAAGATCACCTTAACTCTTGCATAAATTAAAAGACATAAAGTAAAAGATAGGCCCTTCGCAGAGGGAAGCAGAGGTTGTCATGCGCTTTTAGGGTTGGATGCACAAAATCTTAATGCGAAAGAACATCACTTTATACTGCCCCTTGTATATGGAACTTTATTATGCAGTCCATCGCTTTTATTGCTTCCATAACAAGATCGTATAAAGCTTATTTTATTCACACTAATAAATCATACATATTTAGAGAGCAATTTTTATTGCTTGCACCAATGACAACTTACCTGAAGGATCTTACTCAATCCATAGGTAGGTATAGTGGACTCTCATTGCAAAACTGGGTTTAAGGATATTTGGAAGCACAAGTAGTATCTCTACTTGGTGCAAGGAATTTGGCTAGCATGAGGGGGAAAGGCAAGCTCAACATGTTTGAATGATCCATGGCAATATACTTTAACTGAGATGTGAGAAAACATAACCCATTACGTTGTCTTCCTTGTCCAACATCAACTCTTTAGCATGTCATATTTAATGAGTGCTCACAATTATAAAATATGTCTAGGATAGTATATCTATTTGTGGAATCTCTCTTCCTTCAATATTCTTTCATGAATTGTTCAAATGACCAATACAATGCTTGCTAACCTTCAATAAATCTACAGCCTCTACTTATTGATGTGAAGTCATTACTCCCCATGAGATAAGCAAATGAGACATATATAATTTCAGATTTATGATACTCAACCCATTCAACCATTTACTCATAGGATATAAGTAAAGCACACGAGTAAATGACAAACTACTCCAAAAAGATATAAGTGAAGATCAATTAGTAGCTAAAAATTATGTAATTATATGAAGACTCTCTCTCTCATTTAAGAATTTCAGATCTTGGTATTTTATTCAAACAGCAAGCAAATCAAGATAAAATGACATTGCACGGATAGCACAACTCATGTGAAGATGCAAAAACTTAGGTTCAATCGATACTAACCGATAGTTGTTGAAGAAGAAAGGTGGGATGCCTAACGGGGAATCCCCAAGCTTAGATGCTTGAGGATTCTTGAAATATTATCTTGGGGTGCCTTGGGCATCCCCAAGCTTGAACTTTTGTGTCTCCTTAATTCCTCTCATATCATGGTTTCTCTCTTTATCAAAAGCTTCATCCACAACAAACTCAACAAGAACTCGTGAGATAGGTTAGTATAAACCAATGAAAAACCTTATCATTTTCTACTGTAACAAATCACTAAAATTATTATCCCACATTGCATACTAAATGCCTCTGCATATTTAATACTCCTATCCTCAAGTAGAATCATTAAACAAGCAAACATATGCAAAGAATGCAAACATAACAGCAATCTGCCAAAACAGTATAGTCTGTAAAGAATGCAAGATTCATCATACTTACCTAACTCCAAAAATCATGAGAAAAATATTACGCTTTAGAATATTTATCAGATATCATTATGCAAAAAATTTCAACATTATATCATGCTCTGACTTCTCTAGGGAATTTTTGCAACAGCGGTAAACTTTCTGCTTTCAAACAGCAACATGTATACTAGCAAAATAAGCAAGGGTAAAGGCTATACTTGACATTTTTATTGAAAATAAAGATGCAAAACATTATTATAAATAACAGCAAGTAAAAACTAACAAAATAAAATGACACTCCAAGCAAAACACATATCATGTGGTGAATAAAAATATAGCTCCAAGTAAAGTAACCGATGAACGAAGACGAAAGAGGGGATGCCATCCGGGGCATCCCCAAGCTTAGGCTCTTGGTTGTCCTTGAATATTACCTTGGGGTGCCTTGGGCATCCCCAAGCTTAGGCTCTTACCACTCCTTATTCTATAGTCCATCGAATCTTTACCCAAAACTTGAAAACTCCACAACACAAAACTCAACAGAAAACTCGTAAGCTCCGTTAGTATAAGAAAATAAAACCACCATTTAGGTACTGTAGTGAACTCATTCTAAATTCGTATTGGTGTAATATCTACTGTATTCTAACTTCTCTATGGTTCGTACCCTCCGATACTACTCATAGATTCATCATAATAAGCAAACAACACAATGAAAAGAGAATCTGTCAAAAACAGAACAGTCCGTAGTAATCTGTATCTAACGTATACTTATTATACTCCAAAAATCCTACCAAATTAGGAAGTCCTAAGAAATATGTGTACCAATCTAGAGAATAAGGAATCAGATCAAAAGCACGTTTCTGTGAATTAACAAAACTAATTTACTGGGTGCAAAAGTTTCTGATACTCAGCAGGATCAACACAGCTATCACCGTAAGCTATCCTAAAGGTCTTACTTGGCACTTTATTGAAATAAAAGCTATAAAACATGATTACTGAAGTAGCATAATCATGTGGACACACAAAAACAGTAAGGGTAAATATTGGGTTGTCTCCCAACAAGCGCTTTTCTTTTATGCCTTTCTAGCTAGGCATGATGATGACAATGATGCTCACATAAAAGATAAGAATTGAAACATAACGGGAGCATCATGAAGCATATGACTAGCACATTTAAGTCTAATTCTCTTCCTATGCATAGGGATTTTGTGAGCAAACAACTTATGGGAACAATAATCAACTAGCATAGGAAGGTAAAACAAGCATAGCTTCAATATTTTCAACACATAGAGAGGAAACTTGACATTATTGCAATTCCTACAAGCATATATTCCTCCCTCATAATAATTTTTAGTAGCATCATGAATGAATTCAACATTATAAACAGCACCTAAAGCATTCTTTTCATGATCTACAAGCATAGAAAATTTACTATTCTCCACATAAGCAAAATTCTTCTCATTCGGAATAGTGGGAGTATCATAAGAGACTTGAACACTAAAAATTGTTTCCACATTAAAAGAGTAATGTTCAGAAAAAGAGTAATCATAATCATGACAAGTTTTATAAATATAATCATCACTACTTTTTATAGCATAAGTTTCATCACAATAATCATCATAAGTAGCAACTTCGTTCTCATCATAATCGATTGAAACCTCTTCCAAGGTAGTGGAATCATCACTAAATAAAGTTGACACTCTTCCAAATCCACTTTCATATTCATCACAATAAGATTCAACATCCTCCAAAATAGTGGGATCACTACTTCCTAAAGTTGACACTCTTCCAAACCCACTTTCATCAATATAATCATCATAAATAGGAGGCATGCTTTCATCATAATAAATATTCTCATCAAAACTTGGGGGACTAAACATATCATATTCATCAAACATAGCTCCCCCAAGCTTGTGGCTTTGCATATCATTAGCATCATAGATATTCAAAGAATTCATACTAACAACATTGCAATCATGCTCATCATTCAAAGATTTAGTACCAAGCATTTTAATGCATTCTTCTTCTAGCACTTGAGCAGATATTTCTTTTCCATCATACTCACGAAACATATTAAAAAGATGAAGCGTATGAGACAAGCTTAACTCCATTTTTTGTACCTTTCTTTTATAAACTAAACTAGTGATACAACAAGAAACAAAAAGATTCGATTGCAAGATCTAAAGGTGTACCTTCAAGCACTCATCTCCCCGGCAACGGCGCCAGAAAAGAGCTTGATGTCTACTACACAACCTTCTTCTTGTAGACGTTGTTGGGCCTCCAAGTGCAGAGGTTTGTAGGACAGTAGCAAATTTCCCTCAAGTGGATGACCTAAGGTTTATCAATCTGTGGGAGGTGTAGGATGAAGATGGTCTATCTCAAACAACCCTGCAACCAAATAACAAAGAGTCTCTTGTGTCCCCAACACACCCAATACAATGGTAAATTGTATAGGTGCACTAGTTCGGCGAATAGATGGTGATACAAGTGCAATATGGGTAGTAGATATGGTTATTTGTAATCTGAAATTATAGAAACAGCAAGGTAACTAATGATAAAAGTGAGCGTGAACGGTATTGCAATGGTAGGAAACAAGGCATAGGGTTCATACTTTCACTAGTGCAAGTTCTCTCAACAATAATAACATAGATAGATCATATAACAATCCCTCAACATGCAACAAAGAGTCACTCCAAAGCCACTAATAGCGGAGAACAAATGAAGAGATTATGGTAGGGTACGAAACCACCTCAAAGTTATCCTTTCTGTTCTATCTATTCAAGAGTCCGTAGTAAAATAACATGAAGCTATTCTTTCTGTTCAATCTATCATAGAGTTCATACTAGAATAACACCTTAAGACACAAATCAACCAAAACCCTAATGTCACCTAGATACTCCATTGTCACCTCAAGTATCCGTGGGCATGATTATACGATATGCGTCACACAATCTTAGATTCATCTATTCAACCAACACAAAGTACTTCAAAGAGTGCCCCAAAGTTTCTACCGGAGAGTCAAGACGCAAACGTGTGCCAACCCCTATGCATAGGTTCATGGGCGGAACCCGCAAGTTGATCACCAAAACATACATCAAGTGGCACGTGATATCCCATTGTCACCACAGATAAGCACGGCAATACATACATCAAGTGTTCTCAAATCCTTAAAGACTCAATCTGATACGATTACTTCAAGAGGAAAACTCAATTCATCACAAGAGAGTAGAGGGGGAGAAACATCATAAGATCCAACTATAATAGCAAAGCTCGCGATACATCAAGATCGTGCCATAGAGAGAACACAAGAGAGAGAGAGAGAGATCAAACACATAGCTACTGGTACATACCCTCAGCCCCGAGGGTGAACTACTCCCTGCTCATCATGGATAGCGCCAGGATGATGAAGATGGCCACCAGTAATGGGTTCCCCCTCCGTCAGGGTGCCGAAACGGGCTCCCGAGAGGTTTTTAGTGGCTACAGAGGCTTGCGGCGGCGGAACTCCCGATCTATCTTCGTCTTCAATGTTTTTAGGGTACGTGGACTTTTATAGGTGAAAGAAGTCGGTCGGGGGAGCCTCGAGGGGCCCAGGAGATAGGGGGGCGCGCCCGGGGGGGGGGGGTGCGCCCTCCTATCTCCTGGTTTCCTCGAACCTTCCCTTGCTTTAAATCCAAGCCTCCCAGATCATATCCTTTCCAAAAATCACGCTCCCGAAGGTTTCATTCCGTTTGGACTCCGTTTGATATGCCTTTTCTTCGAAATACTGAAACAGGCAATAAAACAACAATATGGGCTGGGCCTCCGGTTAGTAGGTTAGTCCCAAAAGTAATATAAAAGTGTATAATAAAGCCCGTAATCATTCAAAACAGATAATAAGATAGCATGAATGCTTCATAAATTATAGATACGTTGGAGACGTATCAATGAGCTGCGACCAGCGGGGCCCGTAGGCCGACGCTTCGCTGAACCACCGCACGCCAATGGTGGAAGGGCCGGAGGTGACGCAGCCACGGTGCACTCTCCTCCCCCATGCCAGTTACCGCGGGTGTCGATCCGTCGTGATGACGCTTGTGATAACATTTCCATAGCGTCGTCCGATCCATGGACCCACCGTGATCAGCGCCAAGTTCTTCAGGAGCGAGCCCTTGAAGACGCTCGAACCACCATCGAACGCCGGTGTGATGCGTGCCACCAGTCAGATAGGCGGGCAGGGCCCACTATGGACCACCCGGTACCGGGAGGCTACGGTGGCCTACCCTACGAGGTGGGTTGCCCAGCCTTTACCCGTGAGCTGTGGCAGTTCCAGTGGCTCTCCCACCGCATGTTCAAGCCTGACGTTGGCGAGAAGTACGACGGCAAGACTCACCCGTTAGAGTTCCTCAACATCTACACCATCACGATACAAGCTGCTGGAGCCTGCGACGACAAGGTGCTTGTTGGCGCTTAAGCCCAATGTCATGTCATGGTTGATGCACTTGCCGGCGGATTCCATTTCTTCTTGGTCAGATCTGTGCCATGAGTTGGTTGGCGCCTTCATTAGAGGCCATCAAGCTCATGGCCAGGCAAGCGATCTGCATATCATCCCCCAGAAGGAAGGAGAAAACCTGCGCAAGTACATACAGAGGTTCAGCCGGGTGCAGTACAACATCCCAGACGTTCACCCCGCCGCCGTGATCAGCGCATTCCATCAGAATGTGTGCAACCGCAAGATGTGTGAAGAGCTGGCGATGAACAAGGTCAAAGTTGTGGCCGAACTTTATGTTCTGGCCGATAGGTGCGCTCGAGCTGAAGAAGGGAGAAAGTACCCCGATGTGGACGCCGGTGCGGAAACCGACTCCACAGACGATGACCCTGCCGCCCCGATGAAGAAGGCAAGGCTGTGCTTGCCGTTGAGGGATCCGACGACACCGGCGCTGCCAAGAAGGCCAAGGCAAGCGACCCCGGCAAGGAAGTTGCTGGGTGTGCCGCTTGCTGGGCCTTGGCGGCTGCCGACAAGCCAGGAAGCTCCGACAAGCAGTATTGCAAGATCCACCGCACCAAGGGCCACAACCTCCAGAACTACCAACAAGTTGAGCTGCTTGCTGAGAAGCAAAAAGCTGAGTATGAAAGGCGGGACAAGGAGAAAGGCCAGGACGGTGCCGAAGGATCCGGCAAGAAGCGTGGCGGCCAAGGAGGCCGCGGCGGCAAGAATAACCAGCAAGAGAGGCCTGCCCGGGGCTGCGACAAGAAGCAGGAAGACGATGATCATGATGAGGACGATGAGTCCGGCTACCACGAGTTTTAGAAAGCTACAAAGGCCATGTGTGTCGACGGTGGCGCCTTGCTGCATACCTCTCACCGCCAGCTCAAGCAGTGGGTGCGTGAGATCACATTGGTGGAGCCATCATTCGACGCACGGAAGCCACCGAAGTGGTCCAGCATGCCTATCATCTTTGACACCAAGGACCACCCTGATCGCATGACTGCGGTTGGGTGTTTGCCATTGTGGGCTTCACCAACGATACACAATCTCAAGGTGACAAAGATGCTAGTTGACGGCGGGGCCGGTCTGAACTTGATCTCGCCTGTTGTGATCAAAAGGTTGTAGATTCCTGATGGAGACCTCAAAGAGACGGGCACGTTTCAAGGGGTCAACCCGGGAAAGAGTCAGCCAAAGGGTAAGGTCACGCTGCCCGTGATGTTTGGAGGCGAGTTGAACTACAGGATGGAGAGGATTATCTTTGATGTAGCCGAGATCCCCTTGACTTACAACGGGATTCTCGGTCGCCCGACACTAGCCAAGTTCATGGCGGTGTCACGCTACGCCTACAACATGCTGAAGATGCCTGGGCCGATGACCATCATCACCGCCCCCTCCGACAAGAAGGATGCGCTGATCTACACTGACCAACTTTAACGGGAAGGAGTTGCAGCGACTGCTTCCAAGGCACTTGCTCCTGCCGTTGAAGCCCTGGGAGGGAAGAAGACCGGTGAGACCTCTCGCACCCACCCCGGCAAGCGCACCTCTTCGGAGTGCTGTGCTCCCGTCGAGGACGTGCCAGAGAGCTCCACCGGCAAGAGAAAGAAATCCAGAGCTGCACCACCAGAGACCAAGAAGGTGTCCGCCAAAGAGGATGGCACGGGAGGGGCTTTCACCATAAGCTCCACCCTTGATAGCAAATAGGAAGGTGAGCTCGTCACTTTCCTGCGGGCGAATGTCGATGTGTTTGCATGGCAAGCATCCGACATCCTTGGCGTTCCTAGGGAAGTGATTGAGCACCATCTTGTTGTCCGTCCTCATGCGTGGCCCGTCAAGCAGAAGGTCAGGAAGCAAGCTTTGGAAAGGCAAGAGTTCATCACAGAAGAGGTCAGAAAGCTAGAAGCGACAGGCTTGGTGAGAGGAGTGCTCCATCCGATGTGGTTGGCCAATCCAGTGGTGGTGCGCAAGGCAAACAGAAAGTGGAGGCTGTGTATTGATTACACAGATATCAATAAGGCCTGTCCAAAAGACCCTTTCCCGTTGCTGCGCATTGACCAGATTGTTGACTCCACGGCCGGGTGTGACCTGTTATCATTCGACGCCTACTCAGGATACCATTAGATTTTCATGACGAGAGAAGATGAAGAGAAGACAACATTCATCACCCCATGTGGTACGTATTTCTTTTTACGGATGCCTTTCGGGTTGAAGAGCGCTGGCTCGACCTTTGCAAGAGCAGTCCAAATTGGTTTTGAGCCCCAGCTACATAGAAATATGGAAGCTTATATAGATGACATAGTGGTCAAAACCAGGGACAAGGCAACACTTGTACAAGATCTGGAAGAAACGTTTGCAAATCTGCGCAAGATCAACCTCAAGCTAAACCCTGAGAAGTGTGTCTTCAGCGTTCCGTCCGGCAAGCTTCCTCGGGTTCTTTGTGTCACAGCGTGGAATCGAGGCGAATCCAGACAAGATCAAGGTCATTGAGCAGATTGAGGCGCCTAGGCGGATCAAGGATGCGCGTCAGCTCACTGGCTGCGTTGCCGCCATGAGCAGATTCATTTCCAAATCTGCTGAGCGTGCCCTCCCCTTTTTCAAAATCTTGAAAAAGGCGGGCCCAATGGAATGGACCCCAAAGGCCGAAGCAGCGCTGCAGGACTTGAAGAAATACCTCTCCTCCACGCCGATACTGGTTGCGCCTAAACCACAAGAGCCGCTGCTACTGTATCTAGCGACAACAAATCAAGTGGTCAGCGCCATGCTAGTGGTGCAGAGGGAGGTTGACGAAGGGGCAGTGGCAGCGGCAGGACAAGAGGATGGTGAGCCAGAGCTCCCCCCAGCAGGGCCTGGCCCCCGGCAGGGTCTGATGCCGGCGAGACAGGGCCTGCGCAACCAAATGAAGTGGTGCAGAAGAAGAAGATGATGCAGCGCCCGGTTTACTTTGTCAGCTCCCTCTTGTAGGGGGCTAGGTCAAGGTACTCCGGTGTGCAGAAATTGCTCTTCAGCCTCCTTATGGCCTCGAGGAAGCTGTGTCATTACTTCCAAGCGCACGAGATCACCGTCGTCACCCGCGCCCCCATTGCAACGGATACTGCATAACCCAGATGCAACGGGGAGGATTGTGGAATGGGCCTTGGAGCTGTCGAGCTTTGGTTTGAAGTTTGAAAGTACTTTGACAATCCCGAGCTGAGTCTTGGCAGAGTTCATTGCAGAATGGACCTCGACGCCCGACGAAGAGATTTAGGAGACCACTCTTCCCGGCAAGGAAACAAGCCGCAACTGGATTATGTACTTTGACAGGGCTTTCTCGCTGCAAGGCGCCGGCGCTGGTGTGCTGCTCGTCACACCCACCAGAGAGCACCTCAAGTATGTGATCCAGATGCACTTCCCCAGGGAGATGTCGACGAACAACACTGTTGAATACGAGGGATTGCTTGCCGCTCTCAGGATCGCGGCAGACCTCGGGATCAAGAAACTCATTGTTAGAGGTGATTCACAGCTTGTTGTCAAGCAAGTCAACAAAGATTATCAAAGCCCGTTGATGGTGGCCTACGTGGATGAGGTGAGGTAGCTGGAGGAGCGCTTTGACAGTATACAGGCGGAGCATGTTCCCCAAATGGAGAACGACATCGCCGACTACCTGTCGAAGCGCGCTGCCCTCAAACTACCTGTGGAACCAGGTACTTTTGTGCTTCGGTTAACTCAACCATCCGTTGAACCATCAACAGAGCAGAACAAGCAGAGGAAATCAGGCCCCGACAAGTACTTTCCCACCAAGCTCCTAGGAGCCGCTGGCGGAGATGCTGCCGTGGACACTGAGCCTGCTGTGGGGCAACCGACTTCGACAGGGCATCAAGCCCTGGCCGTAGAGACAGCCGCGCCCATGGCAGAGGAAATGCCTTTAGTCCTTGCCGTCGAGCCCCAGGCTTCGGCATGGGCACAACATACCGTCTGATTCCTCCAAACAGGGGAGCTTCCTGAGGAGCAGGAAGAAGCAGAGAAAGTAGCCCGTCGGTCTTCCATGTACCAGTTTGTTGACAATGTTCTGTACAGAAAAAGATCAAATGGGGTGAAATTGAAGTGCATTCCCCGGGAGGAAGGACTGGAGCTGTTGGCAGAGATACATGGAGGCATATGTGGCTCCCACATAGGGTCGAGGGCCCTTGCCGGCAAGTCTTTCCGGCAAGGTTTCTTTTGGACCACTGCCCTCCAGGATGCGGCAACACTAGTAACCACATGTGAAGCGTGTCAGTTCCATTCAAAGAAGCTTCATCAGCCAGCTCAAGCCCTTCAAACTATCCCTCTCTCCTGGCCATTCTCGGTCTGGGGGCTCGACATACTGGGCCCTTTCCCCCGCGCTGTCGGGGGCTTTGAGTACTTGTATGTTGCAATCAATAAGTTCACAAAGTGGCCGAAGGTGGAAGCAGTGAGGAAGGTGACAGCGCAGTCAGCCGTCAAGTTCTTCAGGGGGCTCGTTTGCCGTTTTGGTGTGCCAAACAGAGTCATCACCGAAAACGGCACACAGTTCACAAGCTGCACCTTCATGCAATACATTGAAGACCCCGGCAGCAAGGTCTGTTTCGCTTCCGTGGCACACCCACGGAGCAACGGCCAGGCGGAGAGGGCAAATGCTGAAGTGCTGCGAGGCCTAAGGACAAGGACTTTTGACAAGCTGCGGAGAAGCGGAAGGCGCTGGATTGATCAGTTGCCGGCGGTTCTTTGGTCGATCAGGACAACGCCAAATCGAGCCACTGGCCAGACACCCTTTGCCCTGGTATACGGGGCAGAGGTAGTTCTCCCCACAGAACTCACATACGGGTCGCCTCGAGTGCTTGCTTATGACGAGCTTGAGCAAGAGCGATTGCGGCAAGATGACGCAACGCTCCTCGAGGAAGATCGTCTTTGGGCGGCTGTGAGAGCAGCGCGCTACCATAGCCGCAAGGTTCATGCCCGAAGCTTTGAGGAAGGCGGCCTTGTTCTTCGGCGCGTTCAATCGGCGAAGAATTCCAACAAGTTGACACCGAAGTGGGAAGGCCCTTATCGGGTAATACGAGTCACCAGGCCCGGCGTAGTCCGCCTGGAGACTGAAGATGCCATTCCAGTGAGCAACTCCTAGAAAATCGAGCATCATCACAAGTTTTACCCATAAGGTACGGCTGCTGGGCCCCCCGACAGACCACCTTTTGTACAAGCCTTGCCGGCAAGGCATGTAACCCTTTGTACAAAGCCAGGCGTAGACCCTGAGCATAAATAAACGAAGCGCTGGCGCCCTAAGTTATAGCATGCATGCTAGGTTAAGTCTCTCGCTCGGTTAGGGTTGATAGTGCTTAGCGGTGACTAACCCCTAGCATAGAGCTCGAGCGTGTGTCTTTCTGTTCCTTCCCATCCTCTTTGGTTCGCACGGTACATGGACATTTTTCTGCTGAGCTATTTAGAAGAAAGAGAACAAGCTGGCGCTCCGGTCCCGGCAAGCCAAGGTTGCCGGGGGCTGAAGACACAAGTGCCCAACCCGGGCAAGCCAAGGTTGCCGGGGGGCTGCAGATTCAGATAAGTCCTTTATCCCCTGTTTTGCATTTCCGTGTGGAATTGGGACGTATGAAACCTCATTTTATTCCTAGGCTACCATGCTCCCCTTTTCCTGTACCCAAGAGCTATTTCTTGGGTCGGAATTTGGTTATAGCCACGGTGGCAAGGAAGCAAGCATAGGGCCTAACCCTACTTCGCCCCTGCCTCTGCCAAGAGCATGAGTACGGTCGAATGGAGTGAGGGGACGACAAGGCCTGTTGCTGGGCGACAATGTTTATCTTAAAAATAACAAGGATTCCCTCCTTGGTATGAGCTTCGCTCACGCACAAAGAACCCGGCAAGCACCCTTTTTTCATTAATACGTCCCATACATGTACATTTCGTATGGAATGTAAACATGAGCAATGGGATTACAAGTTTTAAATTCAACTAAGGCATGTGGGCTTACAAACTAAAAAGAGATAAGATGCACATAATCCCTTTATTGTCCCTCTCCTCAGGAAACGGAACAAGGAAGCAGGAGGGCAAAAGGAGCACCTAGGCGAGGTACGAGCAGCTGAAGGAGCCAAGAGAACATATCGGCAGCCGCCCAGTAGAGGCCTAGTGATGATGGTGCCATGAGATGAGCTAGAAGATGAGGCAACATGCCGCCAATACTCTATGAAGGAATCAGTGCCATCGTACTCTGACTTGACGGCCCGCCACCTGCCTTCCTCGTCTTCTTTGACCTTCCCACGCCAGCCGCCCAAGGAGGCGACCCCGAGAAGTTCAAGGAGCTGGCGATGCAGATGGTGGTGCTGCCGGCGTCACCCAGGGACGGTGTGCCCGACGCCTAGTCGGACCCATCATCCTCCCGCCTGCTACCCTTGCCGTCGCTGTTGCTGTCCTCCTTGTCACTCTCGCCCGACGAGGTGCTTTCGCCATCATTTGAGCTCTCTGCATAGCACCCTAGCCTGTGTCTCGAGCGCCCGAAAACCTTGACGAAGAGCAAATCACTCTCCACTAGCTTGAAGCAGAGGACGTGCCCATCCATCAAGAAATGGGTGCATGCAAAGGTTTTCCAGCACCGGCGAAGGAGCATCACTTGAGGGGTGGGGAACCTTGTGTTCACCCACATGTCACCATGGCAACACCCCTTCATGTGAAGCCTCAGCCGCGGTGGCTGGTCGACCTCCAGCACGCTCGCGAAACCGCTCGGGGAAGACGAAGGCTGTGGCGCGGCAGTTCGCACAGCTGCAAAATGAACTCGAGCGCCGAGTCCCCGACATGACCACTCGGCGAAGCAGGAGGAGATGGCGACGGAGACAGAGACGGGGCGGGCATTCCCCTTCCATGCCCACCTCTGCCTCGACCGCCCGCCGACCGCGGCCCCGTCCAGCGGCTCTGCCTCTAGCGTGGCCTTCGCCCTAGGCATCAAGCTCTTCCTTGACCGCCGCAGCTCTCTGGCACGAGGAGGACTTGGTCGCTTCCAGAGAAGAACGGCCTCGGCCACGCCCCCTCGCCATGGCCGTGGGTGAAGAATGGTGACAAGAGGGAGACACAGGGAGATGCTTTTCCTCCTGCCCCAAGTCCCTTTTTTATAGTTGGGAAAGGGAGGGCGAAGGACTGGCTCTACGCCCCTAAAGAGCCCGCTCGAATCCGGCTCATTAAAGTGGCAGCAGGCGAGGCCATCGACCGCCATCCTTGCCCAATTGAAGGCGCGTGGGTATCAGCCCACGCGCGCCTTCCCATATTCCATGAGTCTATCACCTACCCCGCGCCATGCATGCGGAGTATGTGGTTCAAGGGGCGGGCGTAGTGGGATACGTGGAACGATGGTTCCAAGGTGGGGAAAGTAAATGAGCAGCAGCTCTGCAGTCTTAAAGGGACACACAAGCCACCTCTTTACTATTCACCACAGGATGACGCAGGCATGCTTCGGTCACCCCACGCATGATCCCCATGTCATGCTTTTGACGCGGGTTGTGGGGAGGCGCAACGGGCGAAGGAGTTACCGTGGTAAGGCTCCGCCCCGCCTGCCCGTGCACCGTTCTGGGCTGAGCCCAACAACGCGTCACGCTTATGTGTGGCCCAGGCCCGGGGTCTGCTGTCGGTGTACAAAAGCAGGGGCTCTCCTTTGTACCCCTTTACTTGTGCACGGGCAGTCAGAGCCGCGCCCATGGCCACACTCAGTAGGGCAGAGGAGGGAAGCCAAAGCCACAAGACAATCAAGCAACGCCAAGACCAGAAACACGAGGAGCAGAGAGGGCGAGGTAGGCTGCCCCGGCAACACCCTTGCTAGGGCAGCCTCCGCAGCCCCGGCAAGAGCCTTGCCGGGGCAACTTGCCCAATGCCAGCAGAGCGCGCCACCCTTGAGTCCAAGGGTCCCAACGCCATCAACCACATTAGAACCAAGCCTCGGGAGGCACCTCCATGGTGGTAGGCAGATCTTCGTGAAGATCATAAACACGCAAGATTAGGTAAGGACCAGAAGACAATGACGATCCTCGGCAAGATCCTTGCCAAGGAAATCCACAAGACCTCCGGCAAGATCCTTGCCAGGGACGACCACAGTGCCGCAGCAAGACCCTTGTCGGGGCCCCGAAAAGACCCTTGCCGAGGACATCAGCGGGGCTGCGGCCAGGCCCGTGCCTGCCAAGGCTCCACCGCCGTTCCCATGCAGCTGCTAGCCCAGCCAGCCAGGCGAGCACCTGCGTGGCGACGTGCGGCCCCGAGATCAACTTAGCAAGCACCTGCGTGGTGGCATGCAGATCTTCATGAAGCCCCTGCCACCGCACCAGCTCAGCAGCTTGCCAGCCTACATGGCACTGCACGCTGCGCTGGCCTGGACGTGTGTCGAAGCAAGGCGAATCGGCGACAACAAGCAGGGCACATCGACAGCGCATTATATGCGTTTGTCCGACGGTGCCAGAGGATAGACTCAGCCACCGCATGCACTTTCCACCTCCCGTGTGCCACTGTGGCGTCCCCTTTTTCCTTTAAAAGGAGGCCCGAGGCATATGAGAGAAGGATTTGGCTTTTTGGACTACCCACGCACCGTAGCTAGTTCAAAACACAAGAACATTCAGATATACACCAAAGCAGGACTAGGGTATTATGCATCCTCACGGCCCGAACCTGGGTAAACAATCTGTGTGCTGGCTCCTAGACCTGGTCTTTCCACAACCTCGCGTCCGCCGACCGTAGTAGGGATTCCAGTGATCCCATAGGTGTCATTTCCACCGACACTTGCCGATCATCGGGCAAGTCCATCAAAGTCCACACCTTGTTCTCATACATGGATCCCATCTCAGATTTCATGGCCTCAAGCCATTTCGCGGAATCTGGGCTCATCATCGCTTCCTTATAGTTCGTAGGTTCATCATGGTCTAGTAACATGACTTCTAGAACAGGATTACGGTACCACTCTGGTGCGGATCTTACTCTGGAAGACCTACGAGGTTCGGTAGTAACTTGATCTGAAGCTTCATGATCAGCGTCATTAGCTTCCTCACTAATTGGTGTAGGAATCACGGGAACTGATTTCTGTGATGAACTATTTTCCAATAAGGGAGAAGGTACAACTACCTCATCAAGTTCTACTTTCCTCCCACTCACTTCTTTCGAGAGAAACTCCTTCTCTAGAAAGGATCCATTCTTAGCAACAAAGATTTTGCCTTCGGATCTGTGATAGAAGGTGTACCCAACAGTTTCCTTTGGGTATCCTATGAAGACGCACTTCTCCGATTTGGGTTCGAGCTTATCAGGTTGAAGCTTTTTCACATAAGCATCACAGCCCCAAACTTTAAGAAACGACAACTTTGGTTTCTCGCCAAACCACAGTTCATAAGGCGTCATCTCAACGGATTTTGATGGTGCCCTATTTAAAGTGAATGTAGCCGTCTCTAAAGCATAACCCCAAAACGATAGCGGTAAATCAGTAAGAGACATCATAGATCACACCATGTCCAATAAATTACGGTTACGATGTTCAGACACACCATTTCGCTATGGTGTTCCAGGTGGCGTTAATTGTGAAACTATCCCATGTTGTTTCAAATGAAGACCAAACTCGTAACTCAAATATTCTCCTCCACGATCAGATCATAGAAACTTTATTTTCTTGTTACGATGATTTTCCACTTCACTATGAAATTCTTTGAACTTTTCAAATGTTTCAGACTTATGTTTCATTAAGTAGATATAGCCATATCTGCTCAAATCATCCGAGAAGGTAAGAAAATAACGGTACCCGCCCCGAGCCTCAACACTCATTGGACTGCATACATCTGTATGTATTATTTCCAATAAGTCAGTTGCTCGTTCCATTGTTCCGGAGAACAGAGTTTTAGTCATCTTGCCCATAAGGCATGGTTCACAAGCACCAAGTGATTCATAATCAAGTGATTCCAAAAGTCCATCAACATGGAGTTTCTTCATGCGCTTTACACCGATATGACCCAAACGGCAGTGCCACAAATAATTTGCACTATCATTATTAACTTTTTGGCTTCAATATTATGAATAAGTGTATCATCACTATCGAGATTCAACAAAAATAGACCACTCATGAAGGGTGCATGGCCATAAAAGATATTACTCATATAAATAGAACAACCATTATTCTTTGATTTAAATGAATAACCGTCTCGCATCAAACAAGATCCAGATATAATGTTGATGCTCAACGCTGGCACCAAATAACAATTATTTTGGTCTAAAACTAATCCCGATGGTAGATGTAGAGGTAGCGTGTCGACGGCGATCACATCGACCTTGGAACCATTTCCCACGCGCATCGTCACCTCGTCCTTAGCCAATCTTCGTTTAAACCGTAGCCCCTGTTTCGAGTTGCAAATATGAGCAACAGAACCAGTATCAAATACCCAGACGCTACTACGAGCATTAGTAAGGTACACATCAATAACATGTATATCAAATATACCTTTCACTTTGCCATCCTTCTTATCCGCCAAATACTTGGGGCAGTTCCGCCTCCAGTGACCAGTCCCTTTGTGGTAGAAGCAGTCAGTTTCAGGCTTAGGTCCAGACTTGGGTTTCTTCTCTTCAGCAGCAACCTTTTTTCCGTTCTTCTTGAAGTTCGCCTTCTTCCCTTTGCCCTTTTTCTTGAAACTAGTGGTCTTGTTGACCATCAACACTTGATGCTCCTTCTTGATTTCTACCTCAGCAACCTTTAGCATTGCGAAGAGCTCGGGAATAGTCTTGTTCATCCCTTGCATATTATAGTTCATCACGAAGCCTTTATAGCTTGGTGGCAGTGATTGAAGAACTCTGTCAATCACACTAACAACAGGAAGATCAACTCCCAGTTGAGTCAAGTGGTTATGGTACCCAGACATTCTGAGTATGTGTTCATTGACAGAACTATTCTCCTCCATTTTGCAGTTGTAGAACTTGTTGGAGACCTCATATCTCTCAACTCGGGCATTTGCTTGAAATATTAACTTCAACTCTTGGAACATCTCATTTGCTCCATGATGTTCAAAACGTCTTTGAAGTCCCGATTCTAAGCCGTAAAGCATGGCACACTGAACTATCGAGTAGTCATCAACATGTGTCTACCAGGCATTCACAATGTCCGCAGTTGTTGGCGTGGGTGGTACACCTAACGGTGCTTCCAGGACGTAATTCTTCTGTGCAGCAATGAGGATAATCCTCAAGTTACGGACCTAGTTCGTGTAGTTGCTGCCATCATCTTTCAACTTAGCTTTCTCTAGGAACGCATTAAAATTCAATGGAACGGTAGCACGGGCCATTGATCTTCAATAACATAGGCATGCAAAATAACTATCAGGACTAAGTTCATGATAAATTAAAGTTCAATTAATCATATTACTTAAGAACTCCCACTTAGATAGACATCCCTCTAGTCATCTAAATGATCACGTGATCCAAATCAACTAAACCATGTCTGATCATCACATGAGATGGAGTAGTTTTCAATGGTGAGCATCACTATGTTGATCATATCTACTATATGATTCACGCTCGACCTTTCGGTCTCATTGTTCCGAGTCCATATCTGCATATGCTAGGCTTGTCAAGTTTAACCTGAGTATTCTGTGTGTGCAAAACTGGCGTACACCCGTTGTATGTGAACGTAGAGCTTATCACACCCGATCATCACGTGCTGTCTCGACACGATGAACTGTAGCAACGGCGCATACTCAGGGAGAACACTTATACCATGAAATTTAGTAAGGGGTCATCTTATAATGCTACCGTCGTGCTAAGCAAAATAAGATGCATAAAAGATAAACATCACATGTAATCAAAATATGTGACATGATATGGCCATCATCATCTTGTGCTCATGATCTCCATCACCGAAGCATCACCATGATCTCCATCGTCACCGGCGCGACACCTTGATCTCCATCATAGCATTGTTGTCGTCTCGCAAACTATTGTTACTATGACTATCGCTACCGCTTAGTGATAGAGTAAAACAATTACATGGCAATTGCATTGCATACAATAAAGCGACAACCATATGGCTCTTTCCAGTTGCCGATAACTTTGTTACAAAACATGATCATCTCATACAACAATTTATATCATATCATGCCTTGACCATATCACATCATAGCAAGCTCAACAAAAACAAGTTAGACGTCCTCTACTTTGTTTTTGCAAGTTTTACGCGGTTCTAGCAAGAACCATTCTTACCTATGCATCAAAACCACAACGATTTTTCGTCAAGTGTGCTGTTTTAACCTTCAACAAGGACCGGGCGTAGCCACACTCGATTCAACTAAAGTTGGAGAAACAGACACCTGCTAGCCACCTATGTGCATAAGCACGTCAGTAGAACCAGTCTCATGAACGCGGTCGTGTAATGTCGGTCCGGGCCGCTTCATCCAACAATACCGCTGAATCAAAGTATGACATGCTGGTAAGCAGTATGACTATTATCGCCCACAACTCTTTGTGTTCTACTCGTGAATATAACATCTACGCATAGACTTGGCTCGGATGCCACTGTTGGGGAACACAGTAATTTCAAAAAAATTCCTACAAACACGCAATATATATCTAGGAGATGCATAGCAACAAGGGGAGAGTGTGTCCACGTACCCTCGTAGACCGAAAGCAGAAGCGTTAAGCAACGCAGTTGATGTAGTCGGACGTCTTCGCGATCCAACCGATCAAGCACCGAATGCCCGTCACCTCCGCGATCTGCACACGTTCAGCTCGGTGACGTCCCTCGAACTCTAGATCCAACTGAGGCCGAGGGAGAGTTCCGTCAGCACGACGGCATGGTGACGGTGATGATGAAATTACCGGCGCAGGGCTTTGCCTAAGCACTACGACGATATAACCGAGGTGGAAAACTGTGGAGGGGGGCACCGCACACGGCTAAAGATAAACTTGTGTGTCTATGGGGTGCCCCCCTCCCCTGTATATAAAGCAGGAGAGGAGGGGGCCGTCCGGCCACAAGGGGCGCGCCCTAAGGGGGAGAATCCTACTCCAAGTAGGAGTAGGTTCTCCCTTTTCTAGTCCAACTAGGAGAAGAAGGAAGGAGGAGAAGGAGAGAAGGAAAGGGGGGGCCGCCCCCTAGTCCAATTCGGTTTGGGCTAGGGGGGCGCACGCTCCACCTTGGCCTGCCTATTCTCTTCCACCACTTGGCCCATGAGGCCCAATAACCCCCCCGGGGGGTTCTGGTAACCCCCTAGTACTTCGGTTTTATCCGAAACTTCTCCGGAACACTTCCGGTGTCCGAACATAGCCGTCCAATATATCGATCTTTATGTCTCGACCATTTCGAGACTCCTCGTCATGTCCGTGATCTCATCCTGGACTCCAAACAACCTTCGGTACATCAAATCACATAAACTCATAATACTAATCATCATCGACGTTAAGCGTGTGGACCCTACGGGTTCGAGAACTATGTAGACATGACCGAGACAAGTCTTTGGTCAATAACCAATAGCGGAACCTGGATGCTCATACTGGTTCCTACATATTCTACGAAGATCTTTATCAGTCAAACCGCATAACAACATACATTGTTCCCTTTGTTATCGGTATGTTACTGGCCCAAGATTTGATCGTCGGTATCATCATACCTAGTTCAATCTCGTTACTGGCAAGTCTCTTTACTTGTTCTGTAATACTTCATCCCGCAACTAACTCATTAGTCACAATGCTTGCAAGGCTTATAGTGATGAGTATTACAGAGAGGGCCCAGTGATACCTCTCCGAAACACGGAGTGACAAATACTAATATCGATCTATGCCAACCCAACAAACACCTTTAGAGACACATGTAGAGCACCTTTATAATCACCCATTTACGTTGTGACGTTTGGTAGCACACAAAGTGTTCCTCCGGTATTCGGGAGTTGCATAATCTCATAGTCTTAGGAACTTGTATAAGTCATGAATAAAGCAGTAGCAATGAAACTGACACGATCATAATGCTAAGCTAACGGATTTGTCATGTCCATCACATCATTCTCCTAATGATGTGATCCTGTTCATAAAATGACAACACATGTCTACGGTTAGGAAACATAAGCATCTTTGATTAACGAGCTAGTCAAGTAGAGGCATACTAGGGACAATATGTTTTGTCTATGTATTCACACATGTACTAAGTTTCCAGTTAATACAATTCTAGCATGAATAATAAACATTTATCATGTAATAAGGAAATAAATAATAACTTCATTATTGCCTCTAGGGCATATTTCCTTCAGCCCGACCGGTTGCTGGTCCTCGACTGCTGCCACTTGCCGGCTGTTGGAAGCCGAATGTTGGGCCTTGCGCTTGTTGTCATTCGGCTGGCGCCGGCTGGTGTCACCAGTTGGCATTTGGGAGCTCGGCTGGACCACCTTGGCGGGCGTGTCAACCCGGATCTCTGAATTCATGGAGGAGTCAGCCATGGCGTACTTGTCGGCCACAACGAAGAGCTCAACCAAGGTAGCCAGCTTGTTGCACAGAAGCTTGTGCTCGAGCAGGGTGCCCTCTCTGCACCCGGCGGTGAAGTACTCGATGGCCTGCACCTCGTGGACCCCTTCACAAGAATTGTGCAACTCGGCCCAGCGCGTGAGGTAGTCGCGCGTGGACTCGGCTAGCCCTTGAACACACATGGAGAGTTGGCAAGGCTTGGGGGGCGCTTGTACGTGCTGGTGAAGTTGCGGACAAAGGCGTCACTTAAATCCAACCAGCTGTTGATGCTGTTGGGCTTGAGGCTGTTCAGCCATGTCCGGGTGGTGCCCTGGAGCATTAGCGGAACATACTTCATAGCAATGCACTTGTTGCCATTGGCGATGTTGATGGCTATGGATTAGTCGCTCAGCCATTCTTCCGGCTTCACGGAGCCGGTGTACTTGGGAGTGTGAGGGAGTCCTGGACTAGGGGGTGTCCGGACAGCCGGACTATCATTATCCGCCGGACTCCAAGACTACGAAGATACAGGATTGAAGACTCCGTCCCGTGTCCGGATGGGACTTTCCTTGGCGTGGAAGGCAAGCTTGGCAATACGGATATGAAGATCTCCTACCATTGTAACCGACTCTGTGTAACCCTAGCCCTCTCCGGTGTCTATATAAACCGGAGGGCTTTAGTCCGTAGGACAACATATATTACAACAATCATACCATAGGCTAGCTTATAGGGTTTAGCCTCCTTGATCTCGTGGTAGATCTACTCTTGTACTACCCATATCATCAATATTAATCAAGCAGGACGTAGGGTTTTACCTCCATCGAGAGGGCCCGAACCTGGGTAAAAACATCGTGTCCCTCGTCTCCTGTTACCATCCGCCTAGACACACAGTTCGGGACCCCCTACCCGAGATCCGCCGGTTTTGACACCGACATTGGTGCTTTCATTGAGAGTTCCCCTGTGCCGTCACCGATAGAGCGGATGCCTCCACCCGTCTTCAAAGACGGTGTTTTCGCCGGAGGGGCCTTGGCCGCCGGCCAAACTATCCGGCTTGGTGGTTTTATCATGACCGCTTGTCCGGCCGCCGCTTCGGCAATGACTTCTCAAGTTGTCGAAAGCGATCTTCGCGTCAGCCCTAAAGCTGCCGAACAGTTAGATCCAATAGAGCTCTCGTCTGTTAACGAGCTCTTGGATCGCATCACCGCCCTGGGAGTCGCTACGGACTACAACCAGATTGGGCTTAAAACCGATCTGAGAGAGATTAACTCTCCCCAGGCCACCCACCACGTTGCAGTGGTAGAGGAGCAATACGGCAACTCTTTGCCAGTGTTGAAAACAATTCATGTCCGGATTCCCGAACCCTCCATGCCGGATTCCCGCGGGGGGACGGACTTCGATCGAGCATTGAACTTAAAATCATGCATCGCCCCGGACTCGCTGTATTGTCCCCAGCAAAACACACTTCCGAATTCGGAAACCCCTTGGCCTTTGAGTCTCAAGATGGGCAGGGATCCGGATTTTATTCCACCCACCCGCCCAGACATATGCGATCTATCTCTAATACGGCAAGAGCCTACAGAAACAGTACATCACTACTGGGCCAGATTCCTCCTGGTTATCGACAGGATAAAGGACCGCCGAGAGGAAAACGCAATATCAATCTTCCGCAATAACTGCACGGACAAGGAAATACTAAACGCCATTGATCGTCGCAAAATTATGCGCTTTACCGATCTGGCATCCATTGTACGAAAGTACTGTGCGATGGAGAGTTTCCGGAAAACCGAAAATCAATTTTGGGATAATCCGGCCCCAAACCCAGTCCGCAGCAAAAGGGCGCCTTACACTCAGGCCCCAGATGCAAAAACGAAAAAACAAAAACCCAATCAGGGAAACGGAACCGTACTGGAGGGATGGCTCAATGGACCCTGTAAGCTTCATAATACAGAGGGAGCCGTCCAAACACATAGCCTTCGAGCATGTTGGATATTACGGCAGGTGGCCAAAAGTGGCGAAGAGCTTCTAGCTCCGGGAAACCACTCCAACAATACCAGCACGGTATCAACAGTCTTCGAGACTTTCGCATCAAATAATATGCGAAAACGATCAATCCGCGAACTCGCCGAAGTCTACCAAGTAGCAACAGCAAATCCATGGAGCGACACAGCTATTACCTTTAATGGCAGCGACGAGCCCACATTCCGAACAACCAGAGCCCCAGCCGCACTGGTACTTAGTCCCATAGTGGACGGCTTTCGACTGACAAAAGTCCTCATGGACGGCGGCATCAGACTAAACCTCATTTACGAGGAAACTCTGCGAAAAATGGAAATCGATTGGAGCCATATTGAGCGAAGCAGCACAACCTTTAGAGGAATAATCCCTAGCCGGGAAGCGCGCTGCACCGGAAAAATCACACTCGATGTGGTGTTCGGCTCTCCGGACAATTACAGATCCGAAGAAGTCACGTTCCAGGTGGCCTCGTTCAGCAGTGGATATCACGCCATATTAGGACGAGAGGCATTCACAATTTTTCAAGCAATACCTCATTACGAGTACATGAAGCTTAAAATTCCTGGGCCCAGCGGAATAATCACTCTCGCTAGTGATCCGGACATAGCACTCCGCACCGAAAACAAGACAGCCGCACTAGCCCTCGAGGCACTATCCGAAGCCTTAGCGGCAGAGGAACTCACCGCGCTGCGCTCTACGGTGAACAGGGACGATGTGATACTCGATAAAAGATCCAAGTCCACCTCCTTCAAACCAGCAGACGAGATAATAAAATTCCAGGTCCATCCAACGGACCCAACAAAGACGGCCTCCATTGGGGCACAGTTGAACCCCGAAGTAGACGCCGCACTGCGCGAATTCCTTCAGGAAAATTGGGATATCTTCGCCTGGCATCCTTCAGACATGCCCGGAATCCCTCGCAGGTTGGCAGAACATAGCCTCAACATCCTTAAAGGATTCAAGCCAGTCAAACAGGCTCTTCGACGATTTTCCGAGCCCAAAAGACAGGCAATGGGAGAAGAGCTAGCCAAACTATTGGTAGCCGGATTCATTAGAGATATCTAACATCCGGACTGGCTAGCAAATTTGGTGATGGTACCAAAGAAGGATAAATCCTGGCGCCTCTGTGTCGATTTTAAAGACCTCAATAAAGCTTGCCCAAAGGATCCCTTCCCTCTCCCCCGCATCGATCAAATTATCGATGCCACAGCAGGGCACGATTCGTTGTGCTTCCTGGACGCATACTCTGGCTATCATCAAATCAAGATGGCGGAAGCAGACCAAGCCGCAACGGCATTTATCACTCCATATGGACCATTCTGCTTCAACACGATGCCCTTCGGACTCAAAAACGCCGGCGCAACATATCAGCGCATGATTCAAACGTGTCTGGCCACCCAGATCGGCAAAACAGTCGAGGCATACGTAGACGACGTAGTCGTCAAAACAAAACACATCGAAACTTTAGTAGACGATTTGAGGCTCACATTCGACAACCTCAGAGCATATGACATCAAGCTGAATCCGGAAAAATGCGTTTTCGGCGTACCAGCCGGAAAGCTGCTGGGCTTCATCGTATCCGACAGAGGAATTGAAGCAAATCCGGCCAAAATCCGAGCTCTGTCATAGTTGGATATTCCAAAAGACCTCAAACAAATACAAAAATTAACAGGATGCGTGGCAGCCTTAAGCCGCTTTATCCCCCGTTTAGGAGAAAGGGCGTTGCCCCTCTATCGCCTCCTCAGGCGCACTGAACACTTCGAGTGGACGGATGCTGCCACTGCCGGACTCGAAGAAATAAAGGCCATACTGGCAACAAATCCGGTCCTGGCTGCGCCCACTCTGAGCGAACCAATGTTGTTATACATCGCAGCAACACATCAAGTTGTAAGCACAGTCCTCGTCGTCGAACGAGCGACAGAAGGGCATAAATTCCCTCTTCAAAAACCAGTGTATTATGTATCCACTGTGTTAACCCCATGAAAATCCCGTTACCCGCACTATCAGAAGATAGCATATGCGGTGTTCATGGCGTCTCGAAAGCTCCGGCACTACTTTCAAGAGTGCTCGATAACAGTGGCCTCTGAAGTACCACTCAATGACATTATAAATAACCGCGACGCAACGGGCAGGATAGCAAAATGGGCCATTGAGCTCTTACCATTCGACATCACTTACAAACCTCGACGAGCTATAAAGTCACAAGTTTTGGCTGACTTCGTCGCCGAATGGACTGAAGCCGAACTCCCTAAAGAGTACGGCGCATAGTCCAATTGGACTATGCATTTTGACGGCTCCAAAATGTTGGCCGGACTGGGGGCTGGCGTCGTATTGACGTCCCCCACCGGAGATACAGTCCAGTATGTACTTCAAATAATGTACACGGACTCCAACAATGCAGCCGAATACGAGGCCCTGTTACATGGTCTCCGGATGGCGGTCTCCATGGGCATTCAACGCCTAGAGGTGCCCGGGGACTCAAACCTTGCAATATCCCAAATAAACGGAGACTTCGATGCCAAGGATCTGAAAATGGCAGCATATCGCAACGCTGTCCTAAAAATGTCAGCTCGGTTTGAAGGACTAGAATTCCATCACATAGCCCGAGATAATAACCAAGCGGCCGACGTCCTGGCACGCATCGGTCCGAAACGTGATGCTGTCCCTCCAAATATCTTCCTGGAACGGCTCTTCAAGCCATCCGTACTATGGGAAGAGGAGCCCGGTAGCGACAAACCGGAGAAAACCGCACCAACTGGTGATTCGGCAGACGACATCACACCCTCCGCCAACGTCATAATGGCAGTAATCGCCGCGTGGACAGAACCTTTCCTTGCCTACTTACTTAGGCAGGAACTTCCCGAAGACCAAAATGAGGCCCGCTGCATAGTCCGGCGATCGAAGGCCTACAAGGTCCATGAGGGAGAACTTTATAAGAAAAGTACCACCGGAGTCCTTCAAAGGTGTATCTCGGAAGAAGAAGGGCGAAACCTCCTGGCTGAAATTCATGCCGGACTAGGCGGACACCATGCAGCAGCCCGGGCGCTTGTAGGAAAGTCATTTCGTACAGGATTTTATTGGCCGACGGCTCGGGAAGACGCACAGGACTTGGTCCAGCGATGCGTTGGTTGTCAGCTCTTTGCTAATCAGAGCCATATGCCACCCACCGCCCTCAAAACCATACCCATTACCTGGCCGTTCGCGGTCTGGGGGCTTGACATGGTTGGACCCCTTAAAGGGGGAACCCACAAGAAAAAGTACCTATTGGTCATGGTGGATAAGTTCACCAAATGGATAGAGGCCAAACCGGTCAAAACGGCAGAGTCCGGACCAGTGATAGACTTTATATCAGGGGTCGTACACCGTTACGGAGTCCCCCACAGCATCATCACCGACAACGGCACGAACTTCACAGCTGACGAGGTTAAGTCATGGTGCAAAAATATGGGCATCAAGCTCGACTATGCGTCAGTCTATCACCCTCAAACCAACGGTCAAGTGGAAAGAGCAAATGGTCTAATAATGAGCGGCATTAAACCCAGACTAGTGAGGTCACTCACTAAATCCGACACACAATGGGTCGAGGAGCTCGACTCCGTACTCTGGAGGCTGCGGACAACGCCTAACCGTACTACCGGATTCACACCATTTTTTATGGTATACGGCGCAGAGGCAGTCTTGCCCTGTGACATTATTCATGACTCACCTCGAGTGCGCATGTATGAGGAAAGAGAGGCCGAGTTTGATCGGCAGGACAGCTTGGACACATTGGAGGAAGAACGTGACGTCGCGAAGGCTCGTTCCGCATTCTATCAGCAGCAGGCCCGAAGATATCAAAGCAGAGAAGTACGGGCCAAGACTTACAACGTTGGTGAACTAGTTCTATGCCTGCCGGACAAGAAAAAGGACAAGCTCAAGCCCAAATGGGAGGGCCCCTTCATTATCGATCAAGTACTGACCGGCGGAGCATACCATCTACGAAATGCGTCGGATCACCGACTCGAGCCGAACCCATGGAACGCAGCCCGCCTCCGACGATTCTATGCCTAGCGCCGGACTAAGAGTTCGTCCCCTTCCCCCGTCCAAACTTTTACATTTCGGCTGTCTTTTGTTTCTCTTTTTATCCTTTTCACTTAAAAGCCCTTCCGGGCCTATTTTTGCATTCTTTGCATACGCATGATGTGCCATCCGCACTCATTATTCCTGGGGGCTTCTTTTACAGAAGCTCAATTATACGCATGATGTGCCATCCGCACTCATTATTCCTGGGGGCTTCTTTTACAGAGGCTCAATTATACGGGTTTATACCCAGCACATGTGTCAAGCTTCCACATGTACCTTTTACTCGCCATTATATGCATCGATATGACTTAAGTTTTGGCCAAGCTGGGTTGCCTGGCTCCTGTGCTTACCCCTACGTTCCCGATTGTTCGGCTAGGAGGTAAAGGGAGCACCTCTACGATTGTTACTGCCGGGTCAGCCGGATGTGTACCTCAGACTGGGTGAAGCCGAAAGCTAGCGTTCTTAAGGGAATATTCGGTCGGTGACTTAAAAGATGACTTTTTACCTATTTATCTATTTGCCCCCAGATGTTTTACTGCTTTCTTTGCAGTCCGGACATGCACTTTAGGGCATGCCTCCCAGCGAAAGGAACCCTTAACGGAACTATTCTCCCTGGAAGATGTTTCTTACTAACCATGTAATATAACATAACTAGTTGGGCACTTGTCTGATAAAGCACTAATGACCCCTACGCCTGGTCTCCATGCATACCACGGTTATTTCTTAACCAAAAAGGTATTCGGACACACTCCAGACTCTAGGGTCCCGAGGTCGAAGCGAAAAGGTCGGCAAAGACAAACGATCTACAATCCGGGTAGAAGGCATTTCACATGTCACTTTAAAGGATAGCATACATTGTCAAATTTACTGATTGTATTCCTCCTCAATCCCGTCTAACAGGCTGTCTAGTTTACAGTCCTGTTGGGAAAATTTAGCAGCCAACTCTACTTGGCTATACACTAAACTCACAGGGATCTCCTTCCCATCGGGCCCCACCGGTCCAACTTCGGCCATGTGGTTGGGATCCGCCTTCTTGTACCGCATCTTCACCATGGCCCAAGCCTCCCTGGCACCTTGACGGCAAGCCGAAATCTTCCACAAACGGAAGCGCTGCCGCACTCCCTGCAGCTTCTCCGCAAGCTCCCCGAGGCCCTCGGGTAGGGTGAGGGCTGGCCATAAAGCCTGAACGACGCCACTCATTGCCTGCCGAACTCGTTCGAGTAGCTGCAACAGTTCGGGAAGTTGATCACCCATTGATATGGGCATCTCCTCTGCAGGACGACCCGTGAGTATACCTACAAGACATATCATGTCAAAGTACTTCCTCGCCGAACTCTTCTTTTCAAAAGAGTTCGCTCAAGCACTTACTATAAATGCTGCGACGAAGCCGCTGATTCTCCTTAACGGAGCCGGACAGCTCGGCCTGAGCGCCTTTCAGCTCTTCTCCGAGCTTGGCGTTGGCATCTTGGAGCTTGTTCCTTTCCTGCTAAATCCTATTCAACACACTCTCGCCGGCCTTTAGCTGGCATAGCAATGCTTGCCTGTCTGGATCTTGTCCGGCGGTACCTGCAAATGTCATTATTAGATTCGCGCGCACGCCGCACAACGCTTATATTTATTAATAAAAATGTGTTACCAGGAGGGGTCTTTCCGTCTCCTCCTGCGGCAGCAAGTGCGGCCTCAAGTTGGGCCTTGCAATCTTGCAGCTCCCGAGACAGCTGGGCGTTCTTCTCGTTAAGTGCCTGAAATTTACAATGATCCTTAAATCAGTTAGCATAACTAATTTAAGTCTCGGGGGCTACTGGTATATACAACCATTAAAATTCCCTTACCCGTATGTCTTTCACATACTGCTCCGTGGCTCTGGCAAAACCATTTTGAGCAGCACGGAGATGCGTGTCCCCTGCGTTAAAAGCATCCAATGCCTCAGGGGAAAAGCACGCTTCTTGAAATACTGTCCGGCGGCGCCTATGGTTCATGGCGCTCTCCACCTCAGACTTGGTGGCGGACAGTCTGTCGGTATCCTCCGTTGGAGAAGGATCTGGCTCGCGTCTTGCGCTTGCCTCCCCCTCCAGGCCGGGCGCTGGAGCCTGGCCGGTGTTGGTCGGATTGGCAATTCCTGCGCTCGCAGTCCGGCGAGCGCTTTTTCTCCTACAAAGATCATGAGCATTCATACGTTTCCTCGGAACGTTGCTCTAAAAATTCAAATACGAGCTATACCTTTGCGGCGTTTCCGTCCGCACTGCGCTCCTTTTCCGCCTGCTGGTTCGGACTGACCTCTGTTGGTTGGCCGCCGCGGGCTCGGCTTCCTGCCGTAAAGGCGCTTCCTGCAAAATACCATCGTTCGCGAAGGTCAGAAATGGGCAGGGATGAGATAATGGTGTCCGGACTTCAGTCGCGGTCACCTGGGAAGCCGGACTTAGCCCGGGGTAGTCCGCCGTAATGGCGACCAAAGCATTGTCTATGCTGAGTTGGTGATACACCCCGTCGATCAGCTCCACCTCGATATCCGGGTCCTCTTCGGAGGCCGGATCCAGGAATCCTTCTGGATCCTCGGGTTGTGGAGCAGGACTTACCATGTCCTCCACAGTCCGGCGTAGACCCTGCGCCGAAGACATAATGTAAGAAGCTTAAACTTCGAAAGCATGGGTTGGGCCCTTCAAGGTGTTCACTTACCCATCCTCTGGGGTTGATCATGGAAAACCCATTCAAAGGGTTCGTTCAAAGGAAATCATCCTTCTCCCCCTTGTACAGGCTGGACAGGATCTTCACCAGATCCTCGGTCGAATTCGGTCCTTTGCGGCCGTGCCGGGTAGCATCGTCTTCCCCGTTGAAATCCCACATGGGGTGGCCTCTGTATTGTAGTGGCTGTACCCCTCGCTTGATGCATGTCGCCATGACTCCGATCATGGTCAAGCCGGAATGAGCCATTAATCTTATCCGGCCCATCAAGTAGTGGACGCTCTTGTCTTCCTCCAATCGGGGGCTCCGTGGGCGCCAGCTGAGGCGTTTCTTCAAGGGAGCAGCACTAAACTCCGGGAGGCCGATCCGAACTGGGTCTGGCAGCGAAGCGTCTCCTATATAAAACCACTCCGAGGGCCAGTCTTCGGACGCCTTCTTGGGAGTGCCGGATAGGTATCCAGTCCCGGCGATGCGCCATATTTCGGCGCCGCCCACTTGATATATGGACCCCTGGTAAGAACGGGGTACGAGGCAAAACAACCTCTTCCACAATGCGAAATGGGGCTCAATGCCCAGGAATAGCTCGCAAAGAGCTACGTAGCCCACGATATGCAGGACAGAGGCGGGCGTGAGGTGGTGGAGCTGGAGTCCGTAGAACTTCAGGAGCCCGCGGAGGAACAGATGTATTGGAAGTCCGAGTCCCCTTGTCAAATAAGGGACAAAACATACTCGCTCCCCCTTATTGGGGCTTGGAGTGTCCTCCGCCTGTCTCCCACCTTGATAAGTAACCAGTCCGGCCCGGACTGGGATCATGAAGGCCGGAGGGAGGAATCCCCCCGTTTGGAGCTTCACAAGCTCGTTGTGCGAAATAGAGCACCTCCTCCAATTCCCCGGCGGTGGGCTGGGAGCGCGTGAAGAAGAGCCGCGTTGATGATCCATGGTGGAATGGACTTCTAGGTCAAAGGCGCTTCGATGGAGTATTCGCGGGAGGAAGACGGTGTGGTTTGGATCTGGATTCTTGCCTCTTTTATAGGCAGGTGACTCGCACAATTGGGGGGTGAAATGCAAAATACACCCTGGCTTTTCGCATTCGTGCGACGCGTGGAAGAGGGCCATTATTTGGCGTAGAAGCCGAGGAACACAGTATTCAAGATGAAGCCGGACACTGTTCGGCAGGTACATGGAATTTGAAGGGAGAACCCGCCTTGCAACGCTGAAGACTATAAACGCGCTGGACTTATCGTCATTGAAGCCTGGTTCAGGGGCTACTGAGGGAGTCCTGGACTAGGGGGTGTCCGGACAGCTGGACTATCATTATCCGCCGGACTCCAAGACTACGAAGATACAAGATTGAAGACTCCGTCCCGTGTCCGGATGGGACTTTCCTTGGCGTGGAAGGCAAGCTTGGCAATATGGATATGAAGATCTCCTACCATTGTAACCGACTCTGTGTAACCCTAGCCCTCTCCGGTGTCTATATAAACCGGAGGGCTTTAGTCCGTAGGACAACATATATTACAACAATCATACCATATGCTAGCTTCTAGGGTTTAGCCTCCTTGATCTCGTGGTAGATCTACTCTTGTACTACCCATATCATCAATATTAATCAAGCAGGACGTAGGGTTTTACCTCCATCGAGAGGACCCGAACCTGGGTAAAAACATCGTGTCCCTCGTCTCCTGTTACCATCCGCCTAGACGCACAGTTCGGGACCCCCTACCCGAGATCCGCCAGTTTTGACACCGACAGAGTGTCTCAAGGGAGTGTGAACCCCTTGGGAAAGGGCTCATCGCGGATGCGGGGGCCAAAGCAGGCCGGACCGATCGTGCCCTCCTCCTCTGCTGCCAAGGACCGAGACAGCGGCTCAATCCAGCAACGGGCATCGTTCTTGCTGACTGCTTCATGGGTGCCTAGCTAGTCGCCGAATGTTGGGTAATCAGGCTGCGGCGGCGGTGTTACCGCTCTCTTCCTTTGAGGAGGCGGGCGTTCCTGTGGCTGACGCCTGGGCTCCGGGTCCTGGAGCACTTGGTGGTTGTCTGCCATCATGCGGCGCGAATGCCGGCTGTTGCTAGTAGCCGACTCTGGGTTCCGTTGCTGGCGGCCTCCGCCGCTAGGGGATCGAGAGGTCGTGCCGTTCTCGCAGCGGGGTTGGTTGGTGTCGGCCTATCGGCCTGCTCCTGCCACACGGTTGCCCGTGTCTTGCTGCACATTCGCAGCGTTGTTGAGCTCCTGGAGGCACTCTAGTTGCTCGCGTAGCTCGTCACCCTCCAAGTGCTCGAGCTTGTCTGCGGCCGCCTAGGCGGCACACATGTTTTGCGCCGGGGTCTCGTCGACCAGGCATCTGATTCCCAGCATGCTGGCAATCACAGTGCCGTGTTGCCGGATGGCGCTAGCCTGGCTAGGCTCAGCCGCGGCCGGCGTCCCACCGACGACATGGTCCATCTCGTGCTAAGCGGCTTCAGCGCCGCCATCTTGGAGACTATCGAGGAGCTTGGCATGGTATTCTTCCAGCTCCTCCTGGCTGGCGCCAGCAGGAAGAGGGGCCGCCAAGGCGTGTATGGCTGCATCCAATGGATCCTGGTTGGACCCACCTACGTCCCGGCTGCCGCCAATGACCATCACCTTCGCGAAGGCGAAGGCGTCGAGCGTGCGGACAGGGGCGTTGCTAGCAGCAGGGAGGAGCGGATCGTCAACGACCTTCATGTCGTTGTGGAAGTCGTCGATGGAGGCTGCATCGGTGATGGAGAGCCTGCCAAAGAACTCACCGAGGCTGCTCGCGGGGGAGGCAGCCTCCTCAGCCAGCAGCACGCTGAGGCCAGCGCTGAGGGGCGCGTCAGGCTGACTGATCGCACCAGCCGCGACATGCTCGCTGGAAAGGAACAAGGCTCCCGTCCGAAACATGTCTCCGGTCGACGCCGCTGCTGGCCCCACGGTGGGCACCAACTGTCGTGGTAATATCTCGACAGATGCTAGGGGGTGGCTTATCATGGTTGGGGCCATGAGATCATCGTCGGGTCCTGGAAGCGGGATTGGGCACAAGCTCGGATGGACACGAGACCTACCCAGGTTCAGGGCTTTCCTAATAGATGAAAACCCTACTCCTGCTTCGCGTGGTTGCTGCATGATCACTATATCACCAGGTGTACAATGGTGCTCCTGGAGCTATTCGGCTAGAGGAGGAAGAAGGGCAAGGCTAGCTCTCTTCTCCCCCAGCTATGGTGTGTGGAACGGAATGGGTCTGAAGTGGAAATGGAACGCCTTGCATGAGTGTGGCCTGGGGGGTTTTATAGGCTAACCCCCTAGGGGTATAATGGTAGTGTGGCCGGGTGGTAGGTCCCATCTACCAGTGTCTATGGTGGCCGGGTTCTCCGCCGGCTACTAGGGCCTGCCTCTGGTGGGTCCTACCGGCTGCCAGGGGACCGAGCGATAGGTGGGGCCTGCCGCCTGCGGGCCCCCTTGACGGCTCTTCACTGTTGCGCCATCCGTGCCGAGGGAGACCCTGTCGGGCGCGCCATGGCTACAGTGCCGCACGGGGCAGGTCGGTGGCCGCCTGGTGTCGCCTACTGTAGCCACGTGGGCTGGGATTCAGGGAAGGCATGGTGCACCGTTGCCATGCCTCAACTTGTCGCTTGGTCGGGCTCAGACTCCAAGGGGGAGGATGGGCCGCCTGCTAGGAGTCAGCTGTTGGGGAACGTAGTAATTTCAGAAAAATTCCTACACACACGCAAGATCATGGTGATGATATAGAAACGAGAGGGGAGAGTGTATGTCCACGTACCCTCGTAGACCGTAAGCGGAAGCGTTAGCACAACGCGGTTGATGTAGTCGTACGTCTTCACGATCGACCGATCCAAGCACCGAACGTACGGAGCCTCCGAGTTCAGCACACGTTCAGCTCGATAACGTCCCTCGAACTCCGATCCAGCCGAGTGTCGAGGGAGAGTTCCGTCAGCACGACGGCGTGGTGACGATCTTGATGTTCTACCGGCGCAGGGCTTCGCCTAAGCTTCGCGATGATATGACCGAGGTGGAATATGGTGGAGGGGGGCACCGCACACGGCTAAGGAACGATCCGTAGATCAACTTGTGTGTCCATGGGGTGCCCCCTGCCCTCGTATATAAAGGAGGGAGGGAGGAGGAGGCCGGCCCTCTACTATGGCGCGCCATGGGGAGTCCTACTCCCACCGGGAGTAGGATTCCCCCTTTCCTAGTCCAACTAGGACTCCTTCCATGTATTAGGAGTAGGAGACAAGGAAGGGGAAGAGAGAAGGGAAGGAAGGAGGGGGTGCGGCCCCTCCCCCTAGTCCAATTCGGACTAGGCCATGGGGGGGCGTGCAGCCTGCCCTAGGCAGCCCCTCTCTCTTTCCCGCAGGGCCCAATAAGGCCCAATACTTCTCCCCGGCGAATTCCCGTAACTCTCCGGTACTCCGAAAAATACCCGAATCACTCGGAACCTTTCCGAACTCCGTATATAGTCGTCCAATATATCGATCTTTACGTCTCGACCATTTCGAGACTCCTCGTCATGTCCCCGATCTCATCCGGGACTCCGAACTCCTTCGGTACATCAAAACTCATAAACTCATAATATAACTGTCATTGAAACCTTAAGCGTGCGGACCCTACGGGTTCGAGAACTATGTAGACATGACCTAGAACTATTCTCGGTCAATAACCAATAGCGGGACCTGGATGCCTATATTGGCTCCTACATATTCTACGAAGATCTTTATCGGTCAAGCCGCATAACAACATACATTGTTCCCTTTGTCATCGGTATGTTACTTGCCCGAGATTCGATCATCGGTATCCAATACCTAGTTCAATCTCGTCACCGGCAAGTCTCTTTACTCGTTCTGTAATGCATCATCCCGTAACCAACTCATTGGTCACATTGCTTGCAAGGCTTATAATGATGTGCATTATCGAGAGGGCCCAGAGATACCTCTCCGACAATCGGAGTGACAAAACCTAATCTCGAAATACGCCAACTCAACATGTACCTTCGGAGATACCTGTAGTACTCCTTTATAATCACCTAGTTACGTTGTGATGTTTGGTAGTACCCAAAGTGTTCCTCCGGTAAACGGGAGTTGCATAATCTCATAGTTACAGGAACATGTATAAGTCATGAAGAAAGCAATAGCAACATACTAAACGATCAAGTGCTAAGCTAACGGAATGGGTCAAGTCAATCACATCATTCTCCTAATGATGTGATCCCGTTAATCAAATGACAACTCTTTTGTCCATGGCTAGGAAACATAACCATCTCTGATAAACGAGCTAGTCAAGTAGAGGCATACTAGTGACACTATGTTTGTCTATGTATTCACACATGTATTATGTTTCCGGTTAATACAATTCTAGCATGAATAATAAACATTTATCATGAAATAAGGAAATAAATAATAACTTTATTATTGCCTCTAGGGCATATTTCCTTCAGTCTCCCACTTGCACTAGAGTCAATAATCTAGTTCACTTCGCCATGTGATTTAACACCAATATTCATATCTGTATATGATTAACACCCATAGTTCACATCATCATGTGACCAACATCCAAAGGGTTTACTAGAGTCAATAATCTAGTTCACATTGCTATGTGATTAACGCCCAAAGAGTACTAAGGTGTGATCATGTTTTGCTCGTGAGAGAAGCTTAGTCAATGGGTCTGTCACATTCAGAGCCGTATGTATTTTGCAAATATTTTATGTCCACAATGCTCTGCACGGAGCTACTCTAGCTAATTGCTCCCACTTTCAATATGTATCCAGGTTGAGACTTAGAGTCATCTGGATCAGTGTAAAAGTTTGCGCTGATGTAACTTTTACAACAAACTCTTTTATCACCTCTGTAATCGAGAAACATCTCCTTAGTCCTTACTAAGGATATTCTTGACCAATGTCCAGTGATCTACTCCTAGATCACTATTGTACTCCCTTGCCAAATTCAGAGCAAGGTATACAATAGGTCTGGTACATAGCATAGCATACTTTATAGAAACTATGACTGAGGCATAGGGAATGACTTTTCATTCTCTTTCTATTTTCTGCTGTGGTCGGGATTTGAGTCTTACTCAATTTCATACCTTTGTAACACAGGCAAGAACTCTTTCTTTGACTGTTCCATTTTGAACTATTTCAAAATCTTGCCAAGGTATGTACTCATTGAAAATCTTATCAAGCGTCTTGATCTATCTCAATAGATCTTGATGCTCAATATGTAAGTAGCTTTTACCAAGGTCTTTTCTTTTTAAAGAACTCCTTTAAAACACTCCTTTATGCTTTGCAGAAAAATTCTACATCATTTCTGATCAACAATATGTCACTCACATATACTAATCAGAAAGGCTGTAGTGCTCCCACTCACTTTATTGTAAATACAGGCTTCATCGTAAGTCCATATAAAACTATATGCTTTGATCAACTTATCAAAGTGTATATTCCAACTCCGAGATGCTTGCAACAGTCCATAGATGGATCGCTGGAGCTTGCACATTTTGTTAGCATCTTTAGGATTGATAAAACCTTCTGGTTGCATCATATGCAACTCTTCTTTAATAAATCCATTAAGGAATGAAGTTTTGACATCCATTTGCCAGATTTCATAAAATGTGGCAATTGCTAACATGATTCGGACAGACTTAAGCATCGCTACAGTTGAGAAAATCTCATTGTAGTCAACACCTTGAACTTGTCAAAAACCTTTTTGCGACAAGTCGAGCTTTGTAGATAGTAACACTACTATCAGCATCTGTCTTCCTCTTGAAGATCCATTTATACAATATGGATTGCCGATCATCGAGCAACTCCACCAAAGTCCACACTTTGTTCTCATACATGGATCCAATCTCAGATTTCACGGCCTCAAGCCATTTCACGGAATCTGGGCTCATCATCACTTCCTCATAGTTCGTAGGTTCATCATGGTCTAGTAACATGACTTCCAGAACAGACTTACCGTACCACTCTGGTGCGGACCGTACTCTGGAAGACCTACGAGGTTCTGTAGTAACTTGATCTGAAGTTTCATGATCATCATCATTAGCTTCCTCACTAATTGGTGTAGGAATCACTGGAACTGATTTCAGTGATGAACTATTTTCCAATTTGGGAGAAGGTACAAATTACCTTATCAAGCTCTACTTTCCTCCCACTTACTTCTTTCGAGAGAAATTCTTTCTCTAGAAAGGATCCGAATTTAGCAACGAAAATCTTGCCCTCAGATCTGTGATAGAAGGTGTACCCAACAGTTTCCTTTGGGTATTCTATGAAGACGTACTTCTCCGATTTGGGTTCAAGCTTATCAGGATTAAACTTTTTCACATAAGCATCGCAACTCCAAATTTTTTTAGAAACGACAGCTTAGGTTTATTGCTAAACCATAGTTCATATGGTGTCATCTCAACGGATTTAGATGGTGCCCTATTTAATGTGAATGCAGCTGTCTCTAATGCATAACCCCAAAACAATATTGGTAAATCAGTAAGAGACATCATAGATCGCACCATATCCAATAAAGTGCGGCTACGACGTTCGGACACACCATAACATTGTGGTGTTCCAGGTGGCGTGAGCTGTGAAACTATTTCACATTGTTTTAATTGAAGACCAAACTCGTAACTCAAATATTCATCTCCACGATCAGATCGCAGAAACTTTATTTTCTTGTTACGATGATTTTCCACTTCACTCTGAAATTCTTTGAACCTTTCAACTATTTCAGACTTATGTTTCATCAAGCAGATATACCCATATCTGCTCAAATCATCTGTGAAGGTCAGAAAATAACGATACTTGCCACGAGCCTTCATACTCATTGGTCTGCATACATCAGTATGTATTATTTTTAATAAGTCAGTAGCTCGTTCCATTGTTCTGGAGAACGGAGTTTTAGTCATCTTGCCCAAAAGGCACGGTTCGCAAGCTTCAAATGATTCATAACCAAGTGATTCCAAAAATCCATCTTTATGGAGTTTCTTCATGCGCTTTACACCGATATGACCTAAACGGCAGTGCCACAAATAAGTTGCACTATCATTATTAACTTTGCATCTTTTGGCCTCAATATTATGAATATATGTATCACTATGATCGAGATCCAACAAACTATTTTCATTGGGTGTATGACCATTGAAGGTTTTATTCATGTAAACAGAACAACAATTATTCTCTGATTTTAAATGAATAGCCGTATTGCAATAAACACGATCAAATCATATTCATGCTCAACGCAAACACCAAATAACATTTATTTAGGTTTAACACTAATCCCGAAAGTATAGGGAGTGTGCGATGATGATCATATCAATCTTGGAACTACTTCCAACACTCATCGTCACTTTCCCCTTAACTAGTCTCTGTTTATTCCGCAACTCCCGTTTCGAATTACTAATCTTAGCAACCGAACAAGTATCAAATACTCAAGGGTTACTATAAACACTAGTAAGGCACACATCAATAACCTGTATATCAAATATACACTTGTTCACTTTGCCATCCTTCTTACCCACCAAATATTCAGGGCATTTCCACTTCCAGTGACCATTTCCTTTACAGTGTAAGCACTCAGTTTCAGGCTTTGGTCCAGCTTTGGTCTTCTTCACGGGAGTGACAACTTGCTTGTCATTCTACTTGAAGTTCCCTTTCTTTCCCTTTGCCCTTTTATTGAAACTAGTGATCTTGTTAACCATCAACACTTGATGCTCTTTCTTGATTTCTACCTTCGTTGATTTCAGCATCACGAAGAGCTTGGGAATCATTTTCGTCATCCCTTGCATACTATAGTTCATCACGAAGTTCTAGTAACTTAGTGATGGTGACTAGAGAATTCTGTCAATCACTATCTTATCTGGAAGATTAACTCCCACTTGATTCAAGCGATTGAAGTACCCAGACAATCTAAGCACATGCTCACTAGTTGAGCGATTCTCCTCCATCTTTTAGCCATAGAACTTGTTGGAGACTTCATATCTCTCAACTCGGGTATTTGCTTGAAATATTAACTTCAATTCCTGAAACATCTCATATGGTCCATGACGTTCAAAACGTCTTTGAAGTCCCGATTCTAAGCCGTTAAGCATGGTGCACTAAACTATCAAGTAGTCATCATATTGAGCTAGCCAAACGTTCATAACGTCTACATATGCTCTTGCAATAGGTCTGTCACCTAGCGGTGCATCAAGGACATATTTTTTCTGTGCAGCAATGAGGATTAACCTCAGATCACGGATCAAATCCGCAACATTGCTACTAACATTTTTCAACACAGTTTTCTCTAGGAACATATCAAAATAAACATATGAAAGCAACAACGCGAGGTATTGATCTACAACATAATTTGCAAAATACTACTAGGACTAAGTTCATGATAAATTAAAGTTCAATTAATCATATTACTTAAGAACTCCCACTTAGACAGACATCTCTCTAGTCATCTAAGTGATCACGTGATCCAAATCAACTAAACCATGACCGATCATCACGTGAGATGGAGTAGTTTTCAATGGTGAACATCACTATGTTAATCATATCTACTATATGATTCACGCTCGACCTTTCGGTCCCCGTGCTCCGAGGCCATATCTGCATATGCTAGGCTCGTCAAGTTTAACCTGAGTATTCTGCGTGTGCAAAACTGGCTTGCACCCGTTGTAGATGGACGTAGAGCTTATCACACCCGATCATCACGTGGTGTCTCGGCACGACGAACTTTGGCAACGGTGCATACTCAGGGAGAACACTTCTTGATAATTTTAGTAAGAGATCATCTTAAAATGCTACCGTCAAACAAAGCAAGATAAGATGCATAAAGGATAAACATCACATGCAATCAATATAAGTGATATGATATGGCCATCATCATCTTGTGCTTGTGATCTCCATCTTCGAAGCACCGTCATGATCACCATCGTCACCGGCGCGACACCTTGATCTCCATCGTAGCATCGTTGTCGTTACGCCATCTATTGCTTCTACGACTATCGCTACCGCTTAGTGATAAAGTAAAGCAATTACAGGGCGTTTGCATTTCATACAATAAAGCGACAACCATATGGCTCCTGCCAGTTGCCGATAACTTCGGTTACAAAACATGATCATCTCATACAATAAAATATAGCATCACGTCTTGACCATATCACATCACAACATGCCCTGCAAAAACAAGTTAGACGTCCTCTACTTTTTGTTGCAAATTTTACGTGGCTGCTACGGGCTTAGCAAGAACCGTTCTTACCTACGCATCAAAACCACAACGATAGTTTGTCAAATAGACTCCGTTTTAACCTTCACAAGGACCGGGCATAGCCACACTCGGTTCAACTAAAGTGAGAGAGACAGACACCCGCCTGCCACCTTTAAGCACTAGTGCTCGTAACAGTGAAACCAGTCTCGCGTAAGCGTACGCGTAATGTCGGTCCGGGCCGCTTCATCTCACAATACCGCTGAACCAAAGTATGACATGCTGGTAGGCAGTATGACTTATATCGTCCACAACTCACTTGTGTTCTACTCGTGCATATAACATCAACGCATAAAACCTAGGCTCGGATGCCACTGTTGGGGAACGTAGTAATTTCAAAAAATTTCCTACGCACACGCAAGATCATGGTGATGATATAGCAACGAGAGGGGAGAGTGTATGTCCACGTACCCTCGTAGACCGTAAGCGGAAGCGTTAGCACAACGCGGTTGATGTAGTCGTACGTCTTCACAATCGACCGATCCAAGCACCGAACGTACGGAGCCTCCGAGTTCAGCACACGTTCAGCTCGATGACGTCCCTCGAACTCCGATCCAGCCGAGTGTCGAGGGAGAGTTCCGTCAGCACGACGGCGTGGTGACGATCTTGATGTTCTACCGGCGCAGGGCTTCGCCTAAGCTTCGCGACGATATGACCGAGGTGGAATATGGTGGAGGGGGGCACCGCACACGGCTAAGGAACGATCCGTAGATCAACTTGTGTGTCCATGGGGTGCCCCCTGCCCCCGTATATAAAGGAGGGAGGGAGGAGGAGGCCGGCCCTCTACTATGGCGCGCCATGGGGAGTCCTACTCCCACCGGGAGTAGGATTCCCCCTTTCCTAGTCCAACTAGGAGTCCTTCCATGTATTAGGAGTAGGAGACAAGGAAGGGGAAGAGAGAAGGGAAGGAAGGAGGGGGTGCGGCCCCTCCCCCTAGTCCAATTCGGACTAGGCCATGGGGGGGCGCGCAGCCTGCCCTAGGCAGCCCCTCTCTCTTTCCCGCAGGGCCCAATAAGGCCCAATACTTCTCCCCGGCGAATTCCCGTAACTCTCCGGTACTCCGAAAAATACCCGAATCACTCGGAACCTTTCCGAACTCCGAATATAGTCGTCCAATATATCGATCTTTACGTCTCGACCATTTCGAGACTCCTCGTCATGTCCCCGATCTCATCCGGGACTCCGAACTCCTTCGGTACATCAAAACTCATAAACTCATAATATAACTGTCATTGAAACCTTAAGCGTGCGGACCCTACGGGTTCGAGAACTATGTAGACATGACCTAGAACTATTCTCGGTCAATAAACAATAGCGGGACCGGGATGCCCATATTGGCTACTACATATTCTACGAAGATCTTTATCGGTCAAACCGCATAACAACATACATTGTTCCCTTTGTTATTGGTATGTTACTTGCCCGAGATTCGATCGTCGGTATCCAATACCTAGTTCAATCTCGTCACCGGCAAGTCTCTTTACTCGTTCTGTAATGCATCATCCCGTAACCAACTCATTGGTCACATTGCTTGCAAGGCTTATAATGATGTGCATTACCGAGAGGGCCCAGAGATACCTCTCCGACAATCGGAGTGACAAAACCTAATCTCGAAATACGCCAACTCAACATGTACCTTCGGAGACACCTGTAGTACTCCTTTATAATCACCCAGTTACGTTGTGACGTTTGGTAGTACCCAAAGTGTTCCTCCAGTAAACGGGAGTTGCATAATCTCATAGTTATAGGAACATGTATAAGTCATGAAGAAAGCAATAGCAACATACTAAACGATCAAGTGCTAAGCTAACGGAATGGATCAAGTCAATCACATCATTCTCCTAATGATGTGATCCCGTTAATCAAATGACAACTCTTTTGTCCATGGCTAGGAAACATAACCATCTCTGATAAATGAGCTAGTCAAGTAGAGGCATACTAGTGACACTATGTTTGTCTATGTATTCACACATGTATTATGTTTCCAGTTAATACAATTCTAGCATGAATAATAAACATTTATCATGAAATAAGGAAATAAATAATAACTTTATTATTGCCTCTAGGGCATATTTCCTTCATTGGCCCATACCTCGGCCGCCTTCTTGGGGGTCCACGGTCTTCCAGGAGGAGGCCTGCTCGTCTCCGCCACCCTCTTGGGGTCCGCCGTCTTCTAGGAGGCGGCCCTCTGGTTCCAGCCGGCCTAGGAGGCCGGCCTTGCGACCAGTCGGACTGAGGGGCTTGGCCAGCCCCGATGTCTTGAAATATGGTTAAGCGTGGATGAGGTTACCTGGGGGTGTATCCCACCGACACCCCGTGCACGCAACTAGACCTACCCCACAACCAAATCATTGTGCCTGACTGGGTCTTTCCCCCGCTTTCTCCGAGCCGCCGACGCGCTTTGCTTCTTTTGAGCCACTGTCGAGACCGCCGCCTCTGCCGTGCCTGAGTTGCTGCCGCTGCCGCCGGTCTTTGCCGTGGTCGCCTTGAGCTGCCTGCATGCTGCAGGCCACCTTGTTTCTGCCACCAACCGGCCAACCCTCTGCCACAGTTCACCACGCTCTTCTTCTGCTACTTCAGAGCCACCGCTCGCCCCAATCATCACCAGCCACCTCCGCAGTGGTTAGCCCAGCGGTGAGCCGCCCCGACGGCCTACTTCCGCCTGCGAGCCACACAAACCAGTGCTCCGCTTCTGCGGACAGGGCCTGCTTCAGCCGCCTCCTCCACGAACAGACCCTCTGCATTTCTGTATTATGGATGAGAAGAGGGTGAGATGAAGGAATAGGTAAAAATGGTCTATTGAGTTTCGGTGAGTTACACGTGGACTATGGTTACTGTTGATCAATCGACCTGGCTGTCTGAACGTATGTGTGTTGCTGCTATCTAAGTGCGTGCATTAGTGCTATGCCCGTGGCCACGGTGTCAGATATTATAGCTTGTGGAGAATTGACATCAAGAGATAAAAATCAGTATTGATGCATGAGGTCATCTGGCTAAAGTGTTTGTCAAAACTCAGCAATATATGAAGGTTCAGAGCTACGGCAGTATCTGGCAGAGTCCTCGATGGGATTAATGCAAATATCCTTTGCGTGCATACAAGGATCAACTTTATTGAAAAGTTATCTACGGATGGCACTTATGGATCATCGGTCATCCGAACAAATCAGGTGATATCCATCTAAGTTTATTTTATTAGCACATATTGTTTTTGTCAAAGAGCAATTACTTTGTCTGCATATTTTTATATACAGGATAGTGATTCATTATAAAGGTGGTGCCATGTTGTGTCTATGGAATGTGTGTTAACATCATCATGCACCAGCGTCCACTCCCGCTTGCTGTTGAACGGGTGTGCGCAAGCCGCTGTCCGTGCAACTCGATCTACATCAATTCACCGGGACCACGCCCGCGATTGACGTGCCATCCGTGTGGCTTACCATGCCCGTGATTGACTCGCTGTCCGTGCGGCTTACTACACCTACGATTGACTCCCTGTCCGTGCGGCTTACCATGCCTGTGATTGACTCGCCATCCATGTGGCTTACCGCACCTGCGATTGACTCACCCGTCTACATACCAGCGATTGACTCGCCCATCCACACCGGCTTACAACACCGCAACCAGCTCATCTGTCTGCTCCCATGGCCGATTCGCCCGTGATTAACTTCAGATTCACCATAGTGATCATCAACTCCACGGCGATTAAATTCCGGCCTAACATATCAAGTGAAATCCATCCAGTATATTTTTATATTACATATTACTCTGGCTTGCAAATTCCTTCATGCAGGACAAATGGTTTACTACTAAAGTGACCGACATGCCATGGAGTTTGTTGAATGAATCATACCGGAAGTATACACCACGTATTACGAGGATCAACAACTTGCTTCAAGCTTCTGGTTTACATAAACTTCAGCGTTCCGCTGTCCAACTACATACCGATTTATCACGGTCAAGTATGGAGAATATCAAGACAACTCCTCGAGTCATCTTAAGACTCAGGGGCTACACCGGCATGACTTGGCAGAATTGGCCTTTGTCAGCAAATTCAACAACCCCGGGTCATTGGAGGGAAGATAACCCGGTCCCGAAGGCTACTGCCATATTGATGAAAATTTAAAGGCCGTCAGAAAATTTCCGGCTTAAAGTGAAGGATTCCGGTTTAAAATCTGGCTCAAGGGAAATATGTCTCTCACAAAGCTTTGAAGCTCTCAATATCTTGTTTAAAATTCTGGTTAAAAAGAATCTATCTCTCGCAAGTTCGAGTTCTCAGAAAAAATTAAAGGTTGCCAAAGAGAACTTGCTGCCATGATGCGCGGTTCAAACGTGAGTATCCTGCCTTATTGGCTTATCGCATTATTGGTCACTTGGGGGCTTCCTGCTCACTGAGCATAGCTGTGACTACCCTCTTGATCCAGCTTGCACGCCTTATTACAAATTACATGGGGGCTTCCTGCTCACTGAGCATAGCTATGACTACCCTTTGATCCGGCTTATATGCCATGTTGCAAACGACTTGGGGGCTTTTTTGCCCAAATTAAAAATTTACCAAAGAGAACTTGCTACAATGTGCAATTCAAACATAGGTAACCTGCCTTGATGGTTTATTATAGGTCACATGGGACCTTCCTGTTCAATGAACATAGCTATATTTACCCTTTTGATCAGCTTGGACGCCAGGTGTATTCACCAAAATTCCAGTTTATCCTGCCTTGTATGTCTACCACTGCGCCCAGGTAATCCTGGAATGACCCGTCATACTCTTGATAGTCACTCTTAAAAAGACCCTGGACTTGTCAAAGTTAAAATGGCAATTGGTCATGTGATGCCCGGCTTATAGGTTTGAATAAAGGATTAACTCGGTGGCTGTGCGGCCCATGAACATCACTTGATATTGAGGCTTGGCAGCCTATGAAAGCCTTGTTTTTGTCTGATTTGGGTTCATATCTTTTGTACCATATTGACATGTGGTTTAAAATAATTCAGACCATGTAGCCTTCATCCTTATGGCTCATATTTGAGCATATCTGGGGTTTTGATAAACCGGTCTGGTTTTGGACTATAAGTCGCCAGTATATTTTGATTGTGCACTTGGAGTTATGTGCTCTAAGTTTTTGGGCTGTTACCCTTACTACATATGGCAATGTAAGCCCACAGTATGAACCAATTTCATAGGTATGTTTTTACTTGTTATATGAATATGCGAGGTTGCTAACCTGCCCTAGCTTTTGACGTTAAGACGCCAGTATACTTTGGATTGCGCAATTGGAATCATGCACTTATAAATCTTTGGGTTGTCACCCTCACTGGATATGGCAATGTAAGCCGACAGTATAAGTCAATTCTACAGGTATGTTTTTCCTGGTTATATAAATACGCGAGGTTTGATAACCCTCCCTGGCTTTTGACTTTAAGTCGCCAGTATGTTTATGCTTGAATGGCCTTAATTCTAGTATTTTCCCTAATTGCATAAGACTATATTATGTTTGGATTGTTACCCACCCTGGCTTTTGACGTTAAGTCGCTAGGGCATATGTTGTTTAAACTTTGTGCAGAACATGCAGAGCTCTTACATAAATGATTAATTTCAAGCCCATCATAAAAGATTAAATTTGGTGTTTCAAAAGGGTTATCAGTTCTTGATTTTTTACCAAGGCTATAAGCCGTTGGATTACAAAAATCTCGGATTACAATGAATGTGCATTAAGTCGCCATCGGCCAAGAGCCATTGAGTATTTAACTCTGGATTTACTTGTCAACAGACTAGATCTTATGATTGAGGTTTTCCATACCAGATTATATTATTGAATCTCTAATAGCCAACATGGCTAGATTTTTATTATGGTTATCAATAACCAATATTATGATTGAGGTTTTCAAAACCGCTTCAGAGCAATGGCTATTATTTCTTTATCCAAGAATACCGATCATAGCAAAGAGCATGGTTCAATATTGATATACAAGGCATTCAGTAACATCATCCAGACAGTGGATATGATTTATTTTACAATGGAAGGAATAGTCCCAAATTGCTGCAGGCATACGACCCGGCACTTGGTGGCTACATTATTCAAATCAGGATTATATCAAGTATGCAAGTCCCATGTCGTTGCAAGCATGCACCATGGCACTTGGGGGCTAATGCAAGTTTCTTTTCAAATTATCACATTGACAACAGACTAGGTTCTTTCAGGAAGATGAGCTGGCTTTATATCCTTTTTGCTAAGTCCCTACCCGGTATTGTCTTACTGAGTTGGCCCTTGGGGGCTACACTTCGCTCATCAAGTCTATATGATCAGATCTGCAAAAGTCCCTGCTCATTATTGCATAATGATCTGACCCTTGGGGGCTACGCTGGTTGAAGTTTTTATGACCATGAGGCAATTACAAGTCCCAGGTTGCTGCAAGCAAGACAACCCAGTACTTGGGGGCTACATATGTGGAATATTCAGTTTATAATTAGTGACTGAGATGAACAACATGGATTTCTTCAAGGTTGCGATATTTATGTTGAAGCAAGTCTTAAAGCTATCACTACGTTCCCCTCTTAAGACATGGGGGCTACAGGCAATTATAAACCGACAAGTTCTACATCTTCAAGCCGCCTGAAAATCAGATGAGTATTTCAAGACCAATATTTTGTTAAGCATTGGGAGCTGAATCAAATGAATTATTCTTCACAATATTTTTCTGTGAGAAACTAATGTCAGAAAATTGATTAAGCTGGTCTATTGACCTGGACTTCCCAAAAGAAGGAAATGACAAGGACTTAAGGATGATCAGGATGCATTTAACATGGATAAATCCAAACTAGACTCGAGGCTAATGTCGGGGATATACCCCACAGTATGACTCGCCGAAAGTATGACCCGGCCAGACTTGGCGACTCACTAGAGACCCGTCTTGACTTGGTGATTCACTAAGTGACCCGCCCGGATCTTTCCACTCACTGATGACCGGACCGGGCCTGGTAACTCATTGGTGACCCGACAGGCGCGTCAGAGGAGCGACAAGACCCGGTGGCCCAGAAGGCGGCTCATGGGAAGGTCGACTTATGTTATTGTGGGCTGACTTAAGAGGAAAGGCATAAGGTGTAAGTGCATCTAGTGCCACCCCTAGTTGGTTTTCGAATATTGACAACAAACTTGGTTGAGGGACTAATGTGTTTGTTAGAATTACAGGATAACACATGTAGTAGTCCCATATTAATTCGGTTTACCTACCAGAGATGACCCCTAAAAATGTGTGAAGACATTGAAGACAATGGTGGTCTGTGAAGATATTCACATTGAAGACTATGACATGAGAAGACATCGCATGAAGACTATGGGGTGCGAAGACATAGTTGTTACATAGTTTCCTTTTCTTCTTTGTTGAGTCATAGGAACCACTGTACTATTAAGTGGGGTCCAAGTGAACAAAGTCAGAGTGACTGATGTGATGCTCAACCAAATCCTATGTCTTTGAGCAAAGCCAATGAGAGCAAATCTTATCCAAAGTTGGATGAGTCAGCTTTACTTGTAGCCCAAGTCAAGCTGTCGCGTGTGTTTGAAATCTGACCATTAGACACATGTCAGTTCCTTAGTGACCCAGGTCATTTTGGACAAATCAGGTCGGGTTGCCTCCTGGCTATAAATAGCCCACCCCCTACACCATAAATTGGTGGCTGCTTAGTGTTAGCGCAGGGCTTTTGTCGTTTGAGAGCAACCCACCTCCAAAGCCTCTGAGAGAGAAATCCTTGCGAGGACAAAGCCCAAAACACCTAGAGCCAAAGAGTGTTAGGCATCACTGAAGTCTTTCTGTCTGAGTGATCTAAAGACTTGTCACACTTGAGGACTGTGAATCCTCCAGCCGGTTAGGCGTCGCATTCTGAGCATCCAAGAGACATTGTGGATTGCCGGTGAACAAAGTCTGTGATGGTTTGGTAGTCTGCCTTGAAGACTTACCAGAGTGATTGGGCGAGGACTAAGTGTCCTTAGCTCAAGGGGAATTAGGTGAGGACGCAGTCTTCTGAGTTGAATCTCAGCCTCCCTAACCAGACATACAGTTGTCACAACAACTAGAACTGGTCCAACAAATCATTGTCCTCTCCAAGCAACTGGTTCTATCCTTCACCTCCCTTTACTTACCATTTGTCTTGTGAAGTCATTGCCTCTCTGCATGATTTGATTGTCTTCACTGTGTAAACTCTATTGTACTATCTTCCATCCTGGTCCTTACTACCTAGCTGCTGATAGTCTTCGTGCTTTCACTTCATTGCTTACTTGACTATGGCTTGCCTAGTGTAGTCTACCTTTCGCTGCATATCTATAGGTTCATTGCTACTATTTGTCTTCAAAGCCCCCATGTTTTCAAGACTTTCATTAAAATCACCTATTCACCACCCCGTCTAGTCGATAACTAGCACTTTCAATTGGTATCAGAGCAAGGTGCTCCCTTGTTCTGTGTGATTCGGTTTAACCACCTGGAGTTTAGCTATGTCGACTGCAGGGATAATCAAAGTCTCCGCTACGTGCTCTGTCTTCGATGACACTGATTACCCCTACTGGAAGAATAAGATGCGTATGCATCTTGAAGCCATTGGCATCGACCTCTGTATGTTGTCAAGAATGGCGTTCCCAAGGTCGGTGAAGGTGTCACTGCTGCTGATGTCAAGAGGTTCATTCAACTGGACTCGACTGCCAAGAACATCATCTGTGGTCATCTGACCAAAGGACAGTATGGTCGTGTGAGTGCTCTGGAAACTACGAAGCTAGTCTGGGACTAGCTCTCCAAGGTCAACAAAGGCGTCTCAACCCAGAGAGACTCAAGGATCAGTGTTCTTCGCAACCTCTTCAACCGCTTCAAGAGAAATTACAATGAGAATGTCCATCTCACATTTGATCGCCTCACTGATATCACAAATGAGCTTCATGCACTCGGCGCCACTAAGATCACCAAGGACAAAATCGTCAAGACACTTCTGAGATCACTTGACAGCTCATTTGACACCCTGGCCTTGATGATTCAAGAACACCCTGACTTCAAGACTCTCAATCCATCTTACATACTTGAGAGGCTCAATACACATGAGTTCCAGCTATCTGAGAGAAGAGATATCTATGGTCCCAACTATGGCTGAACTCTCGCTTTGAAGGCAAAGGTTGTTTCCTCATCTGAAGAAGAATCTGACTGCAGTTCTGGGGATCCTGAAGACATTGGAAAGGAGCTTGCTATGCTTGTGAAGAAGTTCCAGAAGTTCACTAAGAAGAAAGACTTCAGAAAGTCTTCAAGATCCAGCTCTAGAAACGATGAAGCTTCCTCTCGTGATCACAAGAAGAGAACATGCCACAAGTGCAAGAAACCTGGTCACTACATCTCTGAGTGTCCACAGTGGGACAATGAGACTAAGAAGAAGAAGAAGAGCAAGGAATATGATTCTGATGACAAGAAGAAGAAGAAATCCTCAAAGTCTTCTTCCAAGTCTTCGTCGAAGTCTTCATCACACAAGAATAGCTCATCAAGCAAGGCTCGTGCGTTTGTTGGCAAGGAGATGGATTCAGAGGATGAGTTTGCAGTTGAGGTGGCAGAGGTGGAGTCTGAAGAGGAATATGATTCTGACATGGCAAGCCTGGCTCTAGCTTCTGCGTATGTCACCAAGTCCATCTTCAACACTGAAGACAATGGCCTCGTCACCAACACTGATGCTAAGGATGAGGATGGCTCTGCTCCCACCTACTGCTTCATGGCACGTGGTGCCAAGGTAAACTCACGCGATGTTTACTTTGAAACATCAAGTGAAGATGACTCTGAATGTGAATCTAAACCTAGCTACAAAACACTTGCTAAAATTGCAACTGAATAACAAAATGTTGTGGAACATATTCAAAAGTTTCTAGACAAAAGCGATGACCTGTTTGACGCAGAAATGACCCGAACTCAGTCCTTAATTGAAGACATTAAAAATCTACATGTTAAGTACGAGGAATTTGAAAGTCGTCATGAAAAACACTCTCAACTACTCATGAAAAGCTCTCCTATGATTATCTTCAAAAAAGCAAGAGCTTGAGAAATTGAGATCGGCTCATGAAGATCTTCAAAAGGAGAACGAGTCACTCCATGCTCAACAGACCAGTTCCACCCAGGAAGGATTTGAACCACCATGTCTAAAATGTCTTGAGCGTGATAATGCTGTCTTTGTTGCTGAATGTTCTACTGCTGCTATTGTTGCAATATCTTCAACTGCTAATGTGGTAACTAACCCCTCTGCTGAGGATACCATTACTATTGCTGATGAGAATGCAAGGTTGAAGACATTGCTTGAGACAGGAATGTACAAAAGTCTCAAAGGGCATCAGACACTATGTGATGTCCTCAAAAAATAGATTCTGAACCGAAACCCTAGGAAAGAGGGTGTTGGGTTCGAGAGGAAAATGAATGTTGATGGTTCTTACTGGATGCCTGAGCAGTACCCCAAAACCACATGGGTTGCTGCAAAGGGACCTTCAGTGGATCCATCTACCTTATCTGGCTTCACATGTGCTAACCCGTATCATTGATGAATGCTTTGATGCAAACTATAAACTGTTTAAGAATCAAAATGGTGAAGTGTTTGCCAGGTATATCGGTACTACCTGTAGGAATGGACCACCTCTTAAGAAGATCTGGGTACCCAAGAGTTGTCTTGATAATCTTCCCATGAATGTCATCATGACACCACCTGGGAAGAAGACAAACCCCAGACGAAAGGCTTCATATGGTCTAAAGGCTTCATACAGATAGAGGACTCACCAGAGTCACCCTGACGCCAATGTTTTGCAGGGAAATCATACTCAGACTTATGAATATGAGCGAGTTTCGTCAAACCGCTATGTTCATAAGACAAAGAACTTTTCTACTTATTCTTATGAGTATTATTCACCTGCTGCAAGGCTATTTGCTAGGGCTCCAAAGCTAAAGTTCTCAGATGCTGCACTTAGACTCATCGCTTCTAAGCCACCCCTAAAGATGTGGGTGGTTAATAAAACTTAACTCTCTTTTGCAGGGAATGGTCTCCAGCCAGAAATCAAAGGCATCTGATGCTTATGCTGGGGACCTTAAACATCTTGTGGGATGCAAGACAAAATGTCCAAATGGTCTTACTATGTATTTCGTCCCAAGATTCCTTGACAATCATCCTATCTATCCAAACCAAGATCTGAACTTTCATAATCCGCTTGTTCGTCAAATGTTTATGCTTCACAATACGCTTGGTGAAGCCTATCCCCCAAACTATACTGTAGGATATGATACCAAGGCTTCAGAATGGATTATGGATAGTGGATGCACTAACCACATGACTGGTGATCGAACTCTTCTGATGAATTCAACCCTACGTCCGTCTGACAAGAGTCACATCACATTTGCTGACACTGGTAAAAGCAAGGTATTGGGTCTAGGTAGAGTTGCAATCTCAAAGGATCAGCACATGGATAAAGTGATGCTTGTTGAATCCCTTGGTTTCAACTTAATGTCTGTCTCAATGCTTTGTGATCTGAACATGATTGTGATATTTGGAAAATATCGCTGCCTTGTGCTTATGGAATCTGACAAATCTTTAGTCTTTGAAAGGTATCAAAAAGATGATCTGTACATGGTAGATTTCTCAGGAGGATCACAGTTCGTCGTATGTCTTCTAGCAAAAGCTTCAGAGTGTCGGCTCTGGCATCGAAGGCTAGGACATGCTGGCATGAGAATCTTGTACACTCTCGCGAAGAAGAAGCATGTTGTGGGCATCGAGGGCGTCAAGTTCAAGAAGGATCATCTATGTGGTGCTTGCGAAGGTGGAAAGATGACTAGGGCCAAGCATCCCTCGAAGACAATCATGACGACATCACGTCCTTTCGAGCTGCTTCACATGGACTTATTCGGCCCTACCCACTGCTCTACTCTTACTACCACTGCTTGTCTCTATGGCTTTTTCATTGTTGATGATTACTCAAGATATACATGGGTGCATATAATCCTCTACAAGAATGAAGCGCAGGATGTCTTCAGACGATTTGCCAACGAACTATGGCATCAAGATCAAGCACATCAGAAGCGACAACAGCACAGAATTCAAGAACACCGGCCTCGACACTTATCTTGATACATTGGACATCACTCATGAGTTCTCAGCTCCTTACACACCTCAGCAGAATGGCATCATGGAGCGCAAGAACAGAACCCTCATTGAGATGGCTCAGACGATTCTTGATGAGTGCAAGACTCCAAGGAAGTTCTGGCCTGAAGCCATTGATACTGCATGTCATGTCATCAACCGTGTTTATCTACACAAGCTTCTAAAGAAGACATCATATGAGCTACTAACTGGTAAGAAGCCAAACGTCAGTTACTTCATAGTATTTGGTGCTAGGTGCTGGATCAAGGATCCACATCACACTTCAAAATTTGCACCAAAAGCACATGAAGGTTTTATGCTTGGATACGAAAAGGATTCGCACTCCTACAGAGTCTTCAAACTCTTTCACTATAAAGTGGTTGAAACTGTGGATGTGCGGTTTGATGAGACTAACGGCTCGCAAAGAGAGCACCTGCCAAATGTGCTAGATGAAGTCCCACCTAGTGAATCTATCAAGCTGATGGGTACTAGAGAAATCATACCTTCAGAAGCTCAGGCTAAAAAAGAAATCATCATTGCACCTAACCAACCTGAAGACAATGCTCAGCCTGAAGTCAATGCTGAAGCTGAAGACAATGATCTGCAAGGGCAAAATCTTCGTCCAGTTCACCCCCATGTTGCAAATGAAGTACAGATTGAGAAGATCATTGATAGCATCAATGCACCTGGTCCACTCACTTGTTCAAGAGCAACGCTAGCAAATTTTTGTGGGCACTTTGCATTTTTCTCTATATCTGAACCCAAGAAAGTTGTTGAAGCCTTCATGGAACCTGAATGGATTCAAGCTATGCAAGAAGAGCTTCATCAGTTCGAGCTGAATAATGTATGGGAATTGGTCAAGCGTCCTGATCCTCGCAAGCACAATATCATACACACCAAATGGATCTATCACAACAAACAAGATGAGCATGGTCAAGTTGTCAGAAACAAGGCTCGTGTAGTTGCTCAAGGTTACACTCAAGTAGAGGGGATTGACTTCGATGAAACATTTGCTCCCGTGGCTAGGCTTGAAGCCATTCGCATACTGCTAGCCTATGCCAATCATCACAACATTCTTCTATACCAAATGTATGTGAAGAGTGCCTTTCTCAATGGCAAGATTGAAGAAGAAGTGTATGTTGCACAACCATCTGGCTTTGAAGATCCAAAACATCCTGATATGGTATACAAGCTCAACAAGGCACTGTATGGGCCTCAAACAAGCTCCTCGCGCTTGGTGTGACACACTCAAAGACTTCCTGAAGAGCAAAGGCTTCAAACTTGGTTCTCTAGATCCTACACTCTTCATGAAGACATATGATGGTGAACTTTTTGTGTGCCAAATCTATGTGGATGACATTATCTCCGACTGCACTAATAAGAGATACAGTGATGAGTTTGGGCACATGATGCAAGAGCAATATCAGATGTCCATGATGGGTGAGCTGAAATTTTTCCTCGGTCTTCAAATCCGTCAGCAGAGCAACGTCATCTTCATATCACAAGAAAAATACCTCAAAGATTGCCTTAAGAAGTTTGGAATGCAAGACTGCAAAGGATACACGACGCCAATGCCAACCAAAAGTCATCTAGGTCCTAACGACAATGGTAAAGAGTTCGATCAAAAGGTATACTGCTCCATGATTGTTTCTTTACTTTATTTATGTGCATCTAGGCCAGATATAACGCTTAGCGTTTGCATGTGTGCCCAATTCCAAGCGGCACCAAAGGAATCGCATCACTTAGCTGTGAAGCGAATTCTTCGATATTTGGCTTACACCCGAACACTAGGATTATGGTATCCAAAGGGCTCAGAGTTTGATCTAGTTGGATTCTCAGATTCTGATTATGGTGGTGACAAGGATGACCGCAAGTCCACATCAGGCACATGTCACTTTCTTGGACGATCTCTCGTGTGTTGGTCTTCAAAGAAGCAGAACTGTGTATCTCTCTCCACTGCTGAATCTCAATACATTGCTGCTGGATCTTGCTGCGCTCAGCTTCTATGGATGAAGCAAACTCTCAAGGACTATGGTATCCATCTGAAGCATGTGCCACTCTACTACGACAATGAAAGCGCCATCAAGATTGCCAATAACCCAGTTCAGCACACGAAGACAAAGCACATTCAGATCCGTTATCACTTTCTCAGACATCACATCATGAAGGAAGATATTGATATCATTCATGTCAACACTGAAGAGCAATTGGCAGATATCTTCACAAAGCCCTTGGATGAGAAAAGATTTTGCAAGTTGCGATGTGAGCTAAATATCTTAGATTCCTCAAATATCCTGTAATTGGACACACATCCTAACGCTTATGCATGTTGACGACTTAGATGTGCAACACACGAAGTAACGTATATCTTCAATCAATGAAGACTTACCCTCTAAGTGTGAATACATTAACATGGAATTTGACTTTGGAGCGCCACGATAATTGTGCGCCGTTTCTGGGTCTAATACTTCCTATACGGTGGGTAACGCCACCACCAAATTCTCATTGAAGTGTTTCTTTTGGTGTTATGGTTGCATAGTATTTGCATTTGGTTTGTCTTCAACATTGATTTGACTTCAAGGTTTATCTTCGCAATGTTGAGTTGGTCTATATATATGTGTTCTATCCTCTACAACATTCACTTATAGCTATGTCCTCATTCTTGAATCTTTATTGATCTAAGTGAATGTGATCGGACCCTAACCTCTTCTGTGTTTCTTCCTCAAATTCTATCTGTCCAAACCATATGCATTCTATTGAAACTTGTCGATTGTCTTCTCTGAGTCCTTGTCAGCAAAGGACAAAGTGACAAACATTTAAATCTGTTTTTAATGCTATATCCTTATTGCCTAAATACCGGAGAAGCCGGAACGACCACCCGACAATCCAGGCATGCTTGGGAACATGGAACAACTTCCAATAAGTTGCATGAAGGCCACGTGTCTCTCAGATGTGAACCACCAGGGGCACCTGCGTAATTGCGCCGCGCCACCCTCCTCTTTCCTATAAATACTCACCCCTTGCGGTCAATATCTGTTCTTCCACCCTTGCCACCTTGCTCAAACCCTAGCTCCTCCACTAGCTCGCATCGATGCCGGAGACGAAGCGCTTAGCTGCCGCGACTTCTTGGACGCCGTCCTCACGCCGGCCGCGAACCTCGTCCTCTCCGCCGCCGTAGGTGTCTTCCGCCGCCAAGTTAGGGCGCGGGAGATTGAACTTCTCGGCCTCTCTTTCTACCTCATCTAGCAGTTCATCAGCGGTAACTAAAACTCACTTTTTACTGCCTTTCTGATCCGTCAAATCCATCCACTTCAACCAAAAGTGGTTTCTTCACTTCCAAATCTGGATCTGTCTTCATCTGCATCTCATATCATGCCAAGTATATTCACTTATGCTTCATAACTAGTTAGATTCCTCACTTGTACTTATTCATGGATTCGTACAAATCTGGAACCAACTCTCTTCAAATAAGTAAATGTCTTCGCACTATGAGGTCAATGTCTTCTAAAAAGATTTATCTTCAAAATCTTCTAAGAATGCATATGACCTCTTCTCCTTCCCTCACATCTCTAATGTTGTCACAGGTACATGTCCGTGGGAGAATCCCTTGGTTCTCATAGTCTGCATTCATTTGCATAACACTTACAGCGTCACATCGAATCTCCTGAAGCCAGTTCTTGTCTGACCAGCAGACGGAAGCCATTTACTGTTTTGAAGCCAATCAGCTTGAACGTTATGGCTTTAGAGAAGTCTACATGGAAAGGTGGCAGGCAACACCGTGGCAAGACTGCACTTGATTTGCCTGATGATCTGTATAATCTACACAAGTCTGACCCCGAGGAGAGTTACACCCAGCGCAAGAACCGGATCCGATGGATCAGAAGATATTGGGCAGAGCAATGGTTCAAATACAGGTTTGTGACACCTGAATATGCTGAAAAGAATGCCATCAAGCGCCCATGGGGTGACTGTCTATACCGCGGCTTGGTACCAAAGGACAAGGCTGAAGCTATTGCTCAAGGGTTCTATCCCTGTATGGCCAGAGGACCACAGCCTATGAATGCCGACCCATCTTATCTCTTATGGTGTCGTGAAGACAATCTTTTCAAGCGCAACTATCAGTTTGCAAGAGATTCTGCTGTCAAGAACCAAAAGGAATTTGGCCTCAACTTCAACCCTGGCCCCTCCGCTCCAAGACCTGATGGGACTCGTGAAGCAAATTAGAACAAGATTGGCCCCTTCGCCAATTTTGATGGGCTTCTGTCTCATATTGCTGCCTAGAGAGTAGCTGTGGAGCAATCTGCTGGAGAAGCTGATTCTGATGATGCTCCCTCACCACCAAAGCAGAAGAAGAAAAAGGCAAAAGCTTCAAGGCCATCTGCTTCACCAAAATCTTCAACCAGGAAGCCTCTGGATGCTGCACTACCTGAATCCAGTGTGCAGTCTGAAGATTTATCCCGCGTGTCCAAGAGGACCAAGAAGTCATTGCCCAAGAAGGCCACTAGGCAACCTCTCACTGCTTTTGCTATTCTGCGCAACAAGGAGGACACCATTGATCTGTCCAGCGATGAAGATCTCGGTGATTGATCCCAGGAGGTGGAAATCTTCAACGATCTGCCCCTCTTTGATGTTGGCATTCTTAAAAACTTCATTGATGCGTGGTTTGACGACCAGAGTATTATCATTGATGATCTTCATCTTCCGGTGGACATCAGCGTCACATTCCATGGAGCCATTGCTAATGAGTTGGCCTTGGCTCAGAAGATTGTTGAGCTCAAGAACAAAATTGACTATGAGAAGGCTCACTTCAAGAAGAACATGGCCAAGCTTAGTGTGGCAGATGTTCAAATCTTCAAGAAGATGCTGCATGACCTCAAGGAAGAGTTTCACAAGAAGCGCAATGAGGCTAAAGGCTCACAAAAGCGCATGAATTACTTCGCACAGAAATGTGTTCAAGAACACAATGAAGCTGAGAAGCGCAAAGCTCTTGGGCGCCCTGGCATTGATCCCAGGATGGCTGCCAAACAAAAGAAGCCTGTCATCACACAAACTGAAGCACCAAGGCAGGAAGCACCTAGCATTGTCTTCCTTGCCAACATGACAGGCTCGAAGCCTAAGGTTACCTCAGTAGCTTCAGAGCTGAATAAGACAAGGGCAGCTGAAGCCGAAGCCAAGAAGCGCAAGCATAAGGATGCATCTGATGATGCCCCTTCCAAGAAAAAGCTGAAGACTAAGGGATCTAAGTCTTCAAAGAAAAGTCGTGCTGCTGCCTCTGAGCCTCCTGTTGTTGATCCCATTTCTGTTGCATATCCTGCCTCTGCAAATCGCGAGCACCATCTCCTTGTCCATGAGCCTGCTTCCACAGAGGCGCCAGTATCTAAAGAAGTTCCAGCTATTGACCCCAACGCAGCTGAAGACATTGGTCATGGAGACAATGTAGCTGATGATGAAGTCCTTCCTCAGCTCGAGCACCAGTTGGTATCATTGCCTGCTCCAACAAGCAGTGAATACATTAGCATTGGTCATCCATTGACGAGAATCGCTCAAGATGACTCCTGGGCTGAGCGCCCATAAGAAGAAACCCCTGTTCAAGATGAAACACCCCACACTCCACCAGCACAAGTTACCAATCCGGTACTTGATGACGACAACTACATGGAGACCACTCCACCTCCAAAAGCGTCGCCCATATTTCAACAGCTTCGCAAAGGTCTCAAGCCATGTGTCTCCATGTCCACCATTCCAGAAGAACATTCACAACAATCTAGCTCAGTGGCACGTCAAGTGTTCCCTGAAGAAAATCCTTCTACGACTGTTCAACCGTCTGAAGCTAAAGCTACTGAAGACATTCCGGCTGCATCAGCCGATGAATAAGAAAGAAGAGAAGAAAGAGAAAGAGAAGCCACACCCCCTGTTGTTGATCAAGTCATTATTGAAGAGAATGTGATCATGCCTGACCCTCCGGTCATTGACCAAATGGAGGTTGAGAACAAGGAGGCTTCCACCAACACTGCTACTGAAGCCAATGACCCTGTCTTGGCTGAAGACTATGTGGAGCCTAAAGTCAATGAGAATCCTGAAGCTTCTGTGACGCCGGTCCTCATTGACGGTGTTGTTCCTCCACCAAGGCCTCACACCATTGAAACGGCCTTCAGTCGTGACGTGGAGTTGGTCATAGTTTGTCGGCCAATCATGATTCCCCCTACCACTCCAGGACCACAATATGACTATCATGTGGAGCGTAGGCCTCAAGTTCAGAAGCCAAAGTCGCGTCTGCCAAGGCTTCCAAGTGCCGTAACTACACATGGCTCGTTCAGCATGCTCAGCTTCAGAGAAGACAATACTTTCTTTGACAGTGCCAAGAACCCCTACAAGAAGCCAAGAATCTCATCCGACAGATTTTGGAGCCACCAACAGCGAAGCTATTACTCTTGCATTCTATACAATCAAGACAGAATATTCCCTCACAGGCGTCTGGATTGTGATGCTATGGCTGGGCTGCCATGTCTGGAAGAAGCCCTTGACTGCTTCAGGGATGTTGGTCTTCTGGCATTTGTCACCGATAAAGAGCACTGGAATGAAGAGCTCCTACTTCAGTTCTATGCCACTGTACATATTCACGGATACAATAGGGATCCGAAGACATGGATCCTTGAGTGGATGACAGGAGATGTGCATCGTGAAGCCAAAGCTCAGGATATCATCGAGCTGACTTCCCTACCCACTCCAGGTGAGCTATATGAACGTGGTTGTTCGCTTTATCAGAATGAATTGCAGAGCATATTTCGGAAGCCTGAGCCAAACATGAGCCATATGCTTAGCATGATGAAGCCTTTTCCCCAAGACGCTGAATATCCAAAGGAATTCTTTGTTGAGGACTTCGAGTATCTGCCACGCACAGTATATCACATTCTGAGGCATACTCTCTGTCCCATCAAAGGCTATTCATTTGAACCTAAACTTGAAGGATCCATGAAGACTTTGGTGTTCTACATTGTCAAGGGCATCAGATTCAACACTCAGGATTTCTTCATCAGACAACTTGCTACTTTCGGGATTGATTTGTTTGGTCAGAAGTTCTATGCTCCATGGGTGATGTGATTGATCAAGCTTCATTCATCTATTGACTATCGGCCCTCAGCCCACAATCACATTGTCTTCTTACCTGAGGTTGATATGTCTGTTGAAGCCATCTACCCCGAGCCTGCAAAGAAGCCCCTCCATCTTCAGAATGCTAAGTTCCAGAGCTTCGCACAGCCCATTGAAGGTGTTCATGTGCCAAATGCTGCAACTCATACCCATCCCTTGGCTGGAAATCTGCGCCTCCCGCATCGTGCAAACACTGAAGCCACTACAAGCACCATTGCCCAAAGGCCTCATAAGCGTCCACGTGTTCTCAATGACCGTGAGCTTATTGTGGCCTTACATCAAAAGCATGATAATCATCATGATTGGCTAAAGCGTCAGATGAAGAGTATGATGGTGGATGTCAATCGCATACGCAACTTAGCCACCATGAACTCGTTTGTTGCTCATGAAGCTTGCCACCGTTCCTGGAAGAGTGTCACTTTGCTCTGAGCTGAAGATGATCTTCATGCAGATGGTTTCACTGAACACTTCAAGTTTGATTCCAGGCCTCCGCAAAATGCAAGTTGGCATCGCACACCCTCCCTTGAAGATTCTGAGTACTCATCCTCAGCTGCAATGATTGTTGCAAGAGTCGTCAATGAAGAAGATGACGCCACTTCGCCTGCTCTCACTGCTCAGCACAATGATGCTGCACCAGGCGCGTCTGCACCGCCAAACTCCAACATCGACCCTGCTGCTCCAACTTCGTCTCCAACTGGGAACAAGTAGATACTCTATGTCTTCAAACCTTTTTGGTCATTACTGACAAAAGGGGGAGAAGCATATGAGTTGATAGTCTTCAAGCGGGTCCATATGGGTGGTTGCTTTATTTTTTTGCTAAGTACTTACAACTCTTGTTCTGAAACTTTTGGCTTTTGAGTTGTAACACTTAAACTTGATGGTTGTCTGCTATTTTTTGTTGCCACTTTGTGATGAGATGATAAATTCCACATGAAGTCATTCTGCAGACGCCCATTTTCCATTATGCATATCATTATCTTCATTATCTTCTTATATGCATGATACATTGTCTTCACACTTTGAAGATGGCCTCCACAAAGCAAAACCTGCCATGTGCATTTGCATTCAAAAGCAAATCATTTATATGCACATCTTCAGGGGGAGCCTCGTCATATGTATGAAGACAATACTCACAAACTGAACTTTCACATACTTTTATCCCCGTTCAAAACTTCAACCAGTTTGTCATCAATCACCAAAAAAGTGGAGATTGTAAGTGCATCTAGTGCCACCCCTAGTTGGTTTTGGAGTATTAACGACAAACTTGGTTGAGGGACTAATGTGTTTGTGAGAATAGCAGGATAACACAGGTAGTAGTCCCATATTGATTCTGTTTACCTACCAGAGATGACCCCTGAAAATGTGTGAAGACATTGAAGACAATGGTGGTCTGTGAAGATATTCACATTGAAGACTATGACATGAGAAGACATTGCATGAAGACTATGGAGTGCGAAGACATAGTTGTTTCATAGATTCCTTTTCTTCTTTGTTGAGTCATAGGAACCACTGTACTGTTAAGTGAGGTCCAAGTGAACAAAGTTAGAGTGAATGATTTGATGCTCAACCAAATCCTATGTCTTCGAGCGAAGACAATGAGAGCAAATCTTATCCAGAGTTGGCTGAGTCATCTTTACTTGTAGCCCAAGTCAAGCTGCTGCGTGTGTTTGAAATCTGACCGTTGGACACATGTCAGTTCCTTAGTGACCCAGGGTCATTTTGGACAAATCAGGTCGGGTTGCCTCCTGGCTATAAATAGCCCACCCCCTACACCATAAATTGGTGGCTGCTTAGAGTTAGTGCACGACTTTTGTCGTCTAAGAGCAACCCACCGAAGCCTTTGAGAGAGAAATCCTTGTGAGGACAAAGCCCAAAACACGCAGAGCCAAAGAGTGTTAGGCATCACTGAAGTCTTTCTGTCCGAGTGATCTGAAGACATGTTACACTTGAGGACTGTGAATCCTCCAGCCGGTTAGGCGTCGTGTTCTGGGCATCCAAGAGACATTGTGGATTGCCGGTGAACGAAGTCTGTGAAGGTCTGGTAGTCTACCTTGAAGACTTACCAGAAATATTGGGCGAGGACTAAGTGTCCTTAGCTCAAGGGGAATAAGGTGAAGACACGGTCTTCTGAGTTGAATCTTAGCTTCCCTAACCAGACGTATAGTTGTCACAGCAACTGGAACTGGTCCAACAAATCCTTGTCCTCTCCAAGCAACTGGTTTTATCCTTCACCTCCCTTTACTTACAGTTTGTCTTCGTGAAGTCATTGCCCCTCTTCATGATCTGATTGTCTTCACTGTGTAAACTCTGTTGTTCTTTGGCTTCATACTATCTTCCATCCTGATCCTTACTACCTAGCTGCTGATAGTCTTCGTGCTTTCACTTCATTGCTTACTTGACTATGGCTTGCCTAGTGTAGTCTACCTTCCACTGCATATCTATAGGTTCATTGCTACTGTTTGTCTTCAAAGCCCCCGTGTTTTGAAGACTTTCATAAAAATCGCCGATTCACCCCCCTCTAGTCGATAACTAGCACTTTTATAAGGAATATTCCCTTACAAAGGAAGCAAGCCTAGGACTCCACTTGTAATATACTAATCCTAATCCTACTAGGACAACCCGCTCCTTCAACTTATATAAGGAGGGGCAGGGCACCCCAAGAGGGAGAGGTTGGACAAGTCTAGATAGACAGACAAGTCAAGAGCTCTTGAAATAGAGCACCCCTGTAATCATGATCATCATCATCAATATCAATGAAGTAGGATGTAGGCTTTTACCTCCACAATGAGGGGCCAAACCTGGGTAAAAAACCTCGCGTCTCTCGCCCCACTCAACCCCTCACAAGCTACCACATAGATGCGTTGGCCTCACGACTAAGTCCTCACACTAAGGACATCTACCGTGAGAAATCCACGACAAGGATGGAGGTAGTACTTGCTCTTAGGGTAACCATAGAGTTACTAGTCTAAGTTACTTTCCACCATGACTTGCCTAGGCTACTAGTAGTACAACAAAAAAACGATGCAGGTGATCACATGAGAAAAAAATACTAATAACATTTCTTTCGGTGCAGTGCATAGATGCAATTTTGAACACTACACTTGTCATCGTGATTTGGGAAAATTATGAAAAATTTGAGCTATGTTGTGATTACCGTTTACTAATAGGAAAGAAATTTCACCTTGTTGAGTAGCTTCTCCATGCATGGAAAGCATGTAAGGAATCCAACAACTTGATTCAGATTGGGGCCGATAGATTTTACTGCCAAGATCTTCACTGTGCGCACAGACTTGGTCAAGCTTGTGGGAATCATTTTCTAGATGACAGTCATAAATACATCAAGAAGAAATTAGAGAAATGTGAATTTCAAGAAGACGGAGAATAAGATGAGTGTTGTACCTGAACGATTACGGATCCAATAAAGAGCTCAGAGAATTTGGCATACGAGTACACCAACACTGTCGATTTTGGTGTGTCAATGACCCTGATTTTTGTTGGACCTTCTAGACCAGATACAAGCAATCTCTCAAGGAAAGGCACATTCTCAATGACCATAACGCGGAATAGCTAGATGATCTCTTCTCAATTGATGCCTTGTTGTGGGGCCAACAAGACACATAAATCCATCGGAGATTCGTCGAGGCGATGTGCAGGCTAATGAACTCGTGGATCTGCCGAAGACGAAGGTACTCGAGCGTAGTACAGCTGCGAAGCAGGTGCTCCATAGCCTCCTTCGAGAAGCCAACGTCGAAGAGGTCGAGCTGCTCGAGTTGAGGGAGAAGAAGGGAGGGCGCGACATTAATCTGGGGAAAATAGCAGGAGCTGAAGCTAGTGCGGCGTAGCGTTGGCGTGAGGCGGAGCGCGGACGGCGGCAGAGAGCGACATCTTCCAGCTTCAAATCTAAGCTCCTTGAGCTGATCTAGGGCGAGGGATAAGAACCACTTGTCGAACTTGGCTTGGACCTTTCAGTTGGTACTGGACATGCGGATGTCAAGGCGTCTGGCTGGCCCAGGGTGCGATGAAAGGATCTTGGAGACTGCGGCCATGCGTTTGCAATCCCCATTGCAGAGGCAGCTATCGACGGTGAGGTTGAGGGGGACGTGGCGCCAGAGGGTGCGCCACCGCCAGGAGAGCAGGATGGTCCGCACGGCAGATTTGGTGGGGAGGAGGCCGATGATGATGGACAACATCTCATTTGGGAGGCTGCTGATGAAGTCTAGGCTCGCCGGATACGGCTTTGGCTCGAGCTGCCTCCGCTTGTTCGCTTCCTGGCCGTCCATCTCAGCTGGCGGCGATGCCGGTGTACATGTGTGCTGGTGTGTATTGTGTGCTAGGTGTGCGCGAGTGCGTCCTACTGTGCATGTCGCCGCGTAGTGCCAAAGTGTGCGCGAGTGCGTCCTTCACACAGAAGAAGTGTGCCCTCCTCAATTTACTAGCGTGCGGGGTGCTACCCCGAGTGGTTTGAGCTTTGCTTACTTCACCGCATGTCAGATGGGCCTCTAGTTTACTTATTTCACCCACATCCACATGGGCCAGCACACGAAGATATAGAACACAAGCTGACAAGGCAGCATGTGGACTGGTTGACCGGTAAACTAAACAATATACGAAGCTATACGCTGACACAGTGATCGTATAGTCCCTCGGTATAGAGATTTCGTGAGAGATAGTAGAGAGAGAGAAAGAGCTACTCCCTCCGTTCGATAATGTAGTGCCTATATTTTCTTAAAGTCAAACTTTTGAAACTTTGACCAAGTTTATAAAGAAATTACTTATATCTACAATACCAAAGATAAATGATAGTATGAAGTAAGTGTTGTGATGAATCTACTGATTGTTCCAGATGTAAAAAAAATTCTCCACATATACCTGGTCAAACTTTTTTGAGGTTCGACTTTTCAAAACATCCATATGCTTATGGACGTGAAAGAGTACCTAACAAGAGAGAGAGTGTGTGTGTGTGAAATAGAAAGAGTGAGTGAAAAAGCGTGTGTGCGTGTGTGAAAGAGACATGGAAAACACACAATAAAGTAGAGAAAAAGCATTGTGTCTTATGCAAACATATCACACATGCATCTTCAACAGCGAAAGCGAGGTGAGGAGATAGTGTGCGGTTGTTTGCAACCGAGAGAGAAAGACCCCTAGCCCGTGGCCAAGAGAGGTCTGACAAACAAGGGAGAGAGGTCGAGAGAGACGTACGGAGAAATGCAGACATGGAGAGGAGAGAGTGTATGTTTGTGACATAGAGATCCCCTGGAGATCGTGACGGGACTACATGGGTCAGAGATTGAGTGACAAGGTGTGTGCTCCTACTTCTTGAGCTTGCATTGTTTTCCCTTGAAGAGGAAAGGGTGATGCAACAAAGTAGAGTTAAGTATTTCCCTCAGTTTGGGAACCAAGGTATCAATCCAGTAGGAGACAACGCACAAATCACCGAATACCTGCACAAACAAACAAACAACTTGCACCCAATGCGACAAAGGGGTTGTCAATCCCTTCACGGTTACTTGCAAAAGTGAGATTTGATAGAGATAGATAAACGGTAAAGTAAATACTTTTGGTTTATAGATCGGAAAGTAAAAGATTGCAAAATAGTAGATTGGAAACTTATATGATGGAAAATAGACCCGGGGGCCATAGGTTTCACTAGAGGCTTCTCTCAAGATAGCAAATAATACGGTGGGTGAACAAATTATTGCCGAGCAATTGATAGAAAAGCGCAAAGTTATGACGATATCTAAGGCAATGATCATGAATATAGGCATCACGTCCATGTAAGGTAGACCAAAACGATCTGCATCTACTACTATTACTCCACACATCGACCGCTATGCAGCATGCATCTAGAGTATTAAGTTCATAAAGAACGGAGTAATGCATTAAGTAAGATGACATGATGTAGAGGAATTAACTCAAGCAATATGATGAAAACCCCATCATTTTATCCTCGATGGCAACAATACAATACGTGCGTTGCTACCTCTTCTGTCACTGGGAAATGACACCGCAAGATTGAATCTGAAGCTAAGCACTTCTCCCATTGCAAGAAAAACCAATCTAGTTGGCCAAACCAAACTGACAGTTCGAAGAGAATTACAAATATATCAAATCATGCATAAAAGAATTCAGAGAAGATTCAAATAATATTCATAGATAAGCTGATCATAAATCCTCAATTCATCGGATATCACCAAACACACCACAAAAAAGTATTACATCGAACAGATCTCCAAGAACATCGAGGAGAACATGGTATTGAGAATGAAAGAGAGAGAAGAAGCCATCTAGCTACTAGATATGGACCTGTAGGTCTGAGGTAAACTACTCACGCTTCATCAAAAGGGCAATGGTATTGATGTAGAAGCCCTCCATGATCGAATCCCCCGCCGGCAGGGTGCCGGAAAAGGTCCCTAGATGGGATCTCACGGGTACAGCAGGTTGCGGCGGTGGAAAAGTGTTTTTGTGGATTGCTCTGGTGGTTTGGGGATATATGGGAACATATAGGCGAAAGAATTAGGTCAGGAGGTGCACGAGGGGCCCACAAGGGTGGGGGCGCGCCCTACCCCCTGGGCACGCCCTCCATCCTTGTGACAGCCTCGTGGCTCCTCCGACTTCATCTCCAAGTCTTCCGGTCCAAGAAAAATCATCACAAAGGTTTTGTTCCGTTTGGTATTTGTTTTCTGCGAAACTCAGAAACTGGCACTGAGCTCTAGGTTAATAGGTTCGTTAGTCCCAAAAATAATATAAAATAACATATTAATGCATATAAAACATCCAAAACAGATAATATAATAGCATGGAACAATCAAAATTTATAGATACGTTGGAGACGTATCAATCATCCCCAAGCTTAATTCCTGCTCGTCCTCGAGTACGTAAATGATAAAAACAGAATTTTTTATGTGGAATGCTACCTAATGTATTTATCCATGTAATTTTTCTTTATTGTGGCATGAATGGTCAAATCCATAATATTCAAAACAAAAGTTCAATATTGACATAAAAACAATAGTACTTCGAGCATACTAACGAGGCAATTATGTCTTCTCAAAATAACATGGCCAAAGAAAGCTTATTCCTACAAAATCATATAGTCTGGCTATGCTCCATCTTCATCACAGAAAACATTCAAATCATGCACAACCCCGGTTTTAGCCAAGCAATTGTTTCATACTTTAGTATTCTCAAACTTTTTCAAATTTCACGTAATACATGAGCATGAGCCATGGACACAACACTATAGGTGAATAGAATGCTGGTTGTGGAGAAGACAAAAAAAGAAGGAGATAGTCTCACATCAACTAGGCGTATAAACGGGCTATGGAGATGCCCATCAAGATATCAATGTGAGTGAGTAGGGATTGCCATGCAACGGATGCACTACTGCTATAAGTTTATGAAAGCTCAAAAAGAAAACTAAGTGGGTGTGCATCCACTTACTTGCTCATGAAGACCTAGGGCATTTGAGGAAGCCCATCGTTGGAATATCAAGCCAAGTTCTATAATGGAAAATTTCCACTAGTATATGAAAGTGACAACATATGAGACTCTCTATCATGAAGATCATGGTGCTACTTTGAAGCACAAGTGTGGAAAAAAGGATAGTAGCATTGCCCCTTCTCTCTTTTTCTCTCATATTTCTAGGCCTTCTCCTTTTTTATTTGGCCTTTTCTCTATCTATTTTTTTTATTTTCTCACATGGAACAATGCTCTAATAATTAAGATAATCACACTTTTATTTACTACAACTCAAAAATTACAACTCGATGTTAGAACAAAATATGACTGTATATGAATGCCTCCAGCGGTGTACCGGGATGTGCAATGAATCCAGAGCAACATGTATGAAAGAATTATGAATGGTGGCTTTGCCACAAATACGATGTCAACTACATGATCATGCAAAGCAATATGACAAAGACGAAGCATGCCATAATAGAAACGGTGGAAAGTTGCATGGCAATATATGTCGGAATGGCTATGGAATGCCATAATAGGTAGGTATGGTGGCTGTTTTGAGGAATGTATATGGTGGGTGTATGGTACCGGCTAAATTTGCGCGGCACTAGAGAGGCTAGCAATGGTGGAATGGTGAGAGCGTGTATAATCCATGGACTCAACATTAGTAATAAAGAACTCACATACTTATTGCACAAGATTATTAGTCATTGAAACAAAGTACTATGCGCATGCTCCAAGGGGAAGGGTTTGTAGGAGTTAGCCATCGCACGATCCCGACCTCTATTCAAAGGATGACACTCAAAAAATATCTCATGCTCCAACTTCGTTAGATAACGGTTCACCACACATGCATGCTACGGGACTCACAAACCTTAACACAAGTATTTCTCAAATTCACAATTACTCACTAGCGTGACTCTAATATCACCATCTTCACATCTCAAAACAATCATAAGGAATCAAACTTCTCATACTATTCAATGCACTTTTTATGAATTTTTTTATTATATCCCTCTTGGATGCCTATCATATTAGGACTTAATTTATAACCAAATCAAATTACCATGCTGTCTAAAGACTCCCAAAATAATATAAGTTAAGCATGAGAGTTCAACAATTTCTATAGAATAAAACCATCGCCATGCTCTAAAAATATATAAGTGAAGCACTAGAGCAAAATTGCCTAGCTCAAAAGATATAAGTGAAGCACATAGAGTATTCTAATATATCCTGATTCATGCGTGTCCCTCTTAAAAGGTGTGTACAGCAAGGATGATTGTGTAAAACTAAAAAGCAAAGACTTAAATCATACAAGACGCTCGAAGCAAAACACATATAATGTGGTGAATAAAAATATAGCCTCAAGTGAAGTTACCGATAGACGAAGACGAAAGAGGGGGTGCCTTCCGGGGCATCCCGAACCTTAGGATCTTGGTTGTCCTTGAATATTACCTTGGGGTGCCTTGGGAATCCCCAAGCTTAGGCTCTTACCACTCCTTATTCCATAGTCCATCAAATCCTTACCCAAAACTTGAAAACTTCACAACACAAAACTCAACAGAAAATCTCATAAGCTCCGTTTGTATAAAAAAATAAATCACCACTTTTGGTACTGTTGTGAACTCATTCTTTATTATATTGGTGTAATATCTACTGTATTCCAACTTTTCCATGGTACATACCCCCCGATACTACCCATAGATTCATCAAAATAAGCAAACAACACATAGAAAACAGAATCTGTCAAAACACAGAACAGTCTGTAGTAATCAGAGAACTTCGTATACTTTTGTTACTCTAATTTTTTTGAAAAATTAGAACAACCTGGAAAATTTGTGTACCAATCAGATGCAAAAAGAATTAGATCAAAAGCAAGCTTCTATGAATTACGAAAATTATTTTCCTGGGCGCAAAAGTTTCAGTTTCTCAGCAAGATCAAAATAACTATCACCGTAAGCTATCCCAAAGGTCTTACTTGGCATAAACACTAATTACAACACAAAACCACATCTAACCAGAGGCTAGATGAATTATTTATTGCAAAACAGAACCTAAAAAGAAAAAATAAAATAAAATTGGGTTGCCTCCCAACAAGCGCTATTGTTTAACGCCCTTAGCTAGGCATAAAACAGGAATAGATCAAGGTATTGTCATCTTTGGTATGCAATCCATAAGAGCTCTCATAATATACTCATATGGCAATTTAAGTTTCTTCCTAGGAAATTGTTCCATGCCCTTCCTTAATGGAAATTGAAATCTAATGTTTCCTTCTTTCATATCAATAATTGCACCAATCGTTCTAAGGAAAAGTCTACCAAGAATAATAGGACATGTAGGATTGCAATCTATATCAAGAACAATGAAATCTATGGGCACATAATTACTATTTGCAACAATAAGAACATCATTAATCCTTTCCATAGTTTTCTTAATAGTGGATTCGCAAGATGCAAATTTAAAGAACAATCATCAAATTCACGGAAACCTAACACATCACATAAAGTTTTTGGAATCATGGAGACATTAGCACCCAAATCAAACAAAGCATGGAACTCATAATATTTAATCTTAATCTTAATATTAGGTTCCCACTCATCATAAAGTTTTCTAGGGATAGAAACTTCCAATTCAACCTTTTCTTCAAAACATTGCATCATAGCATCAATGATATGTTTAATAAAAGTTTTGTTTTGATTATAAGCATGAGGAGAATTCAACATGGATTGCAACAAAGAAATACAATCTATTAAAGAACAATTATCATAATTAAATTCCTTTAAATCCAAAAGAGTGGGTTCATTGGTACTTAAAGTTTTGACCTCTCCAATCCCACTTTTATCACCTTTTGCATCTAGATCTAAAAACTCAAAATCATTGGGACGCCTTTTAACTAAAGTTGACTCATCTCAAGTCTCATCTTTATCAATATTTATATTGGAAAACAAAGATTCAATAGGAGTCACATCAATCACTTTAAGATCTTCATCATTATTTTGATGGAAACTAGAAGAACATGTTTTTACAAACCAATCTTGTTTCGCAAGCATCTTAGAGGTTCTTTGTTTGCACTTATCAATGGAAATTCTCATAGCTTTGAGAGACTCATTAATATCATGCTTGGGTGTAATAGATCTAAGTTTCAAAGAATCAACCTCAAGAGAAATTATATCAAAGTTCGTAGCCAAATCATCAATATTAAGCAATTTTTCTTCAATCAAAGAATTCAAATTCTTTTCTGAGCTCAGAAATTATTTAACACTATTCTCAAAATCATAGGGCATATTATTATAATTTCCATAATAATTGTTTTAGGAATTACCATAACTATTAGATTAATTACTAGGAAACGGCCTAGGGTTACAATTACCTCTATACGCGTTATTACCAAAATTGTTCCTACCAAAAAAATTCACATCCATAGATTAATTATTATTTTAAATCAAAGTAGACAAAGGCATATCATTGGTATCAAGAGGAGAACTCTTGCTAGCAAATAATTTCATAAGCTCATCCATCTTTCCACTCAAAATATTAATCTCTTCAATCGCATGCACTTTTTACTAGTGGAAGATCTTTCGGTATGCCATTGAGAATAATTAAACATAATATTATCTAGGAGTTTAGTAGCTTCTCCTAAAGGAACTTCCATAAAATTACCTCCCGCGGCCGAATCTAAAAGATTTCTAGAAGAAAATTCAATTCGGCATAAATTTTTTGTATAATCATCCATAAATTCAAACCATGTGTAGAGCAATTTCGTATCATCAATTTCATCCTCTCCCAAGATTTTGCAACATGTTCATGATCAAGTTGCTTAAAATTCATAATATCGTTCCTAAGGGAGACGGTCTTAGCGGGAGGAAAATACTTGGAAATAAAAACATCTTTACACTTGTTCCACAAATCAATACTGTTTTTAGGCAAAGATGAAAACCAAGTTTTAGCATGATCTCAAAGTGAGAACGAAATAGCTTCAGTTTAACAATATCATTATCCACATCTTTTTTCTTTTGCATATCACACAAATCAACGAAATTGTTTAGATGGGATGCGACATCTTCACTAGGAAGGCCGGAAAATTGATCTTTCATAACAAGATTTAGCAAAGCGGCGTTAATTTCACAAGATTTTGCATTAGTAGCGGGAGCAATTGGAGTAATAATAAAATCATTATTATTGGTGTTGGAAAATCACACAATTTGGTATTCTCTTGAGCCATCGCGGCAAAGCAACCAATCCATCACACGAGCACACAAAAAGCAGACAAAGAAGATGAACAGAAGAGGGGCGAAGAAAAGGCAAATCTTTTCGAAAATCGTTTTAGAAATGGGGGAGAGGAAAATGAGAGGCGAATGGGGAATAATGTAATGCAAGAGATGAGATTTTATGATGGGTACTTGTTATGTCTTGACTTGGCGTAGATCTCCCCGACAACGGCACCAGAAATTCTTCTTGCTACTTCTTGAGCTTGCTTTGGTTTTTCCCTTGAAGAGGAAAGGGTGATGCAGCAAAGTAGAGATAAGTATTTGCCTCCATTTGAGAACCAAGGTATCAATCCAGTAGGAGACAACGAACAAATCACCGAATACCTGCACAAACAAACAAATAAACAATTTGCACCCAATTCGATAAAGGGGTTGTCAATCCCTTCACGGTTACTTGCAAAAGTGAGAGCTGATAGAGATTGATAAACGGTAAAGTAAATATTTTTGGTTTATAGACCGGAATGTAAAAGATTGCAATATATGATGGAAAATAGAATCGGGGGCATAGGTTTCACTGGAGGCTTCTCTCAAGATAGCAAATAATACGGTGGGTGAACAAATTACTGCCAAGCAATTGATAGAAAAGCGCAAAGTTATGACGATATTTAAAGCAATGATCATGAATATAGGCATCATGTCCGTGTCAAGTACACCGAAACAATTCTGCATCTACTACTATTACTCCACACATCGACCGCTATCCAGCATGCTTCTAGAATATTAAGTTCATAGAGAATGGAGTAATGCATTAAGTAAGATGACATGATGTAGAGGAATTAACTTAAGCAATATGATGAAAACCCCATCTTTTTATCCTCGATTGCAACAATACAATACGTGCCTTGCTGCTCGTACTGTCACTGGGAAAGGACACCGCAAGATTGAACCCAAAGCTAAGCACTTCTCCCATTGCAAGAAAAACCAATCTAGTTGGCCAAACCAAACCAATAGTTTGAAGAGAATTACAAAGATATCAAATCATGCATAAAAGAACTCGGAGAAGATTCAAATAATTTTCGTAGATAAGCTGACGACAAATCCACAATTCATTGGATCTCGGCAAACACACCGCAAAAAGTATTACATCAAGTAGATCTCCAAGAACATTGAGGAGATCATGGTATTGAGAATCAAAGAGAGAGAAAAGCCATCTAGCTACTAGCTATGGACCCGTAGGTCTGAGGTAAACTACTCATGCTTCATTAGAAGGGCAAGGGTGTTGATTTAGAAGCCCTTCGTGATCAAATCCACCTCCGACAGGGTGCCGGAAAAAGTCCCTAGATGGGATCTCATGGGTACAGAAGGTTGCGACGGTGGAAAAGTGTTTTCGTGGATGCCTCTGGTGGTTTAGGGATATATGGGAATATATAGGTGAAAGAATTAGGTAAGGAGGTGCACGAGGGGCCCACAAGGGTGGGGGGCGCGCCCTACCCCCCTGGGCGTGCCCTCCGTCCTTGTGGCCCCCCTGTGGCTCCTCTGACTTCATCTCCAAGTCTCTTGGTTGTCTTCCGGTCCAAGAGAAATCATCGCGAAGGTTTTATTCCGTTTGGACTCCATTTGGTATTCATTTTATGCGAAACTCAAAAACAGGGAAAAAACAGGAGCTGGCACTTGACTCTAGGTTAATAGGTTAGTCCCAAAAATAGTATAAAATAGCATATTAATGCATATAAAACATCCAAAACAGATAATATAATAGCATGGAACAGTAAAAAATTATAGATGCATTGGGGACGTATCATGTGCGCGATAGAAGATACCGTGAGAGATATCGAGATAGACGTATGGATGGAAGGAGACAATGCGTGTGTTCCTGATGGCTAGTGAGAGATAGTCATACTTAGGGGGGAGTGCGTGCGTCGATGATGGAGTGAGGGATTATGGTACTTAGGGGGGGGTGCATGTCACATAGAGGGAGAACAAGGGCGGAGAGTGTTAGATGGATCTATGTAGCGCGAGCGAGATATGTGTATGTGTGAACCGGGATATAGCCGAGTGGTGTGTCAGATAGCCGAGAGGGGGAAAGACATATTCCATCCACTCAATAATGCAGTGCATATAAATTTTTTAGAAGTCGAACTTTGTAAACTTTGACCAGGTTTATGCAAATATTATTTATATCTACAATACCAAAGATACATGATACGAAACTACATCTCATGATGAATCTAATGATATATGTTTGCCGTTCTAGATGTAAATGTTTTTCTCCACATACATGGTCAAACTTTGTGATGTTTGACTTTTCAATAAATCTATATGCTATGGACCGAACAGAGTGCCTAAGTCGAGAGAGATCAAGTGTGTGTGAAGGATAATGAGTGACTGTGGAAAGAGAGAGAGAGAGAGTGTGTGTGAAAGAGAAAGGGACAACAAATGATAAATTAGAGAGAGAGAGAGTGTGTGTGCGTGTTCATTTCTTATGCAAACATATCACGCATGCATCTCCGAGATAGAAAAGCGAGGTGAGGAGATACACGAAAATAGCTAGTGCGTGATTGTTTGCAACGAAGAGAGACACCCCTATAGCACAAGTCCAATAGAGGTCTGGCCAACAAGGGACAAAGGTCGAGAGGGATGCATGGAGAAGATGGATGCATGGGCAGGGAGAGAGGGCGTGTTTGTGATAGAGAGATCCCCTCAAGATGGTGAGGGGACTATATGGGTGGGAGATCGAGGGACAAGGTGCGTGTGCAATAGAAAGATGGCCCGAGAGAAATCGAGATCGACCATGCACCTGTTTGTGATGGAGACTAAGAATTAGCTAGTCATATACATATAGGGGGAATGCGTGTGCCTAAAATTCAGTGAGAGACCATCATACTTGGCTAGGCGTGAGATTGTGTGTGTGTATGTGTGCGTGTGAGATGGAGAGAGAACCAGGTAGAGAGAGAGAGTTTTAGATGGGTCTATCGAGTGCGAGTGAGATATGCATGTGTATGTGTGACCTAGGGAGATGGAGAGTTTGTGAGAGAGTTGGAAGATCTCCGAGATGGCAGAGTGGTGCGTGAGAGAGTTACGGGCAACGAGCCAGGGAATTTGTGTGCGTACGATGAGTGCACCCAAGATATTTAGCTTGGACTAGAGAATCATACATAGTGTGCGAGAGAGACCTATACATGGAGTGTGCATGTGAACTAGAAAGACCCCCCCCACACACACACAAAGAGAGAGAGAGAGGGACCAACAAGGGTTTGTGTTTGAATACGTGTTATAGAATTGAAGATTGTCGGCAAGAGAGAGAGAGAGCAGGAGTCCGGGAGAGGGGGAGGTCGCGTTCATGCATCAAAGACTGGTATAAACCATGTTTCAATATAAACTTGCATTCAAATATTTAAATTGGAGAACATGTTGTCTGCAATCCACACATGAATGGAGATATGCGTATCAAACAAGTTCATTAATTTGACTTTCAACATGTTCATGGAGTACTGTAGTACTGTACAGCATGCTACTCGATTGAGGTGTTCAATTTTGGATTTAGTTCACTATTTTGATGTGGTGAACGAGCTATTTCATTGAATCAAGATATTTAATTTTGGGTTTGATTCCCATTTTTGAGTGGGTCAACTATTTGTCATATAGTAAATCGTTAGCAACAATCATGTAAAAACACATTAGTCCCGAGCATCATCTCTCCATCTAAAAAAGAAGTGGCAAGCTAATCGATACCCAATGGGCATCATTAGCAACTGATTTAGCATAAAGCTAGTTTTTCCCTATAACAAAGGAATAAATTTATTTAACTACACCCATGTTGCCCAATATTTGAGAAGGTAACCCCAACTCAAATCCCAATTACAAGTATCATCAATAACCCAAATCAAATTAACTAGAGTAATGTGATGAGATCACATCAATAGATTCAAGTACTAGATACTCCAGATGTCCATAAACAGGGACACGGCTAACCATGATTAGTTTATACACTCTGCAGAGGTTTGCACACTTTTCCCCACAAGACTCGACCGCATCCATGATCGGATGATCGAGACATAGTATTTCTGAAGCATTAACTCTCTACTCCAGGCGGACTGGTACACCTACTTTCCCCTACATCTGCTAGTCCACCTCTTCAAGAGCTCACGCAACTTACTCAATTATGCCAGAGCCCATAATGGCTTTTGGCTGCACACGGAAGTTTCTAGCATGAATAATCTTATGATCCCTTTGAGCATGGGTGGCATTCCATTGGAAAAATCACACGGGTACTCCGGGATTTCCCAAAACAGGCAACACTGGGTTCCCCAGGTGCCTCAACCAATCCACGCAGATGTATATTAAAGTTGCCACCTTAATGTTATCCATGATTAAATAACTCTCAAACTTCCATGTGTGAATCATGATCCAATCCCCATCTATGAGCATGGCTAAGCAATAATAAGCGTAGCGTATATTCCCGGGGTGATCAAAAGGTATTAGGTTCCTACCTCAAGCCCTACAACAAAACCACATGTTCCCAATCCTACTCATGCAAATATTTGAGGGGCAGAACTAATGCATAATAAAAACTGGGTATAAAAGAGTATGATCAAAGTGTAACTTGCCTTGCTGACGATCTGCAAACTCTAGAGATTCATAGTAACAAGCTTCGCACTCCGGGTAATCTAGGGTAGACAAACAATAGCATACATAAGCAATCACTCAAACGAAACATCGAGAAAACCGAGAAAAGACCCAAATCAAACATGAAACAAGCAAATGGATTAAACTATCAAAAGTCAAACCTAACAACATTATTATCATGTGGATTAGATCTTAGCAGTAGGTACATGTGATTAGCTACGATTTGCAAAAGGATTCAACTCAAACGAAGCAACGAAACTCAAAATACGAACGAAACATGATCGTTTACTAATTTGGACTAAACTCAAATTTTACAGTACCAAAATCATGTTCAAGTTGGTTAACTGGAAAGAACAGAACGAAATGAAGATTTAGGCACTAGTTTCATCTAATTTGGATAAACGAGTAAAAAGTTATGCTAGTTTAAAGATCAGGGGCTAAATCATGAGAAAAACTATTCGTGGATAGGTCCATGGCCGAAAATAAAATAAAAAGAAAAACCTACGGCGCGAACGTTCGCTAACATAACTTATACGACGAAAACCGTTCATTAAAACGAACGAACCAACGAGCGTTCATTAAATAATAAAAATGAAACTAAACCGAACCGAAAAACCAAAAAAACCCGATGTTTGACCGGTTCATACAGGCTCGATGGCGATGGTCGACGGCGGCGGGCGACGGCACGGGTGTCGGGAGGTGGTGCGGGTGGCGGCGAGGCGGCGGCAGGTGGCGCGACGCGGCGAGGCGGCGCGGCGCGCGGGCGACAGCGGCAGCGCGAGCGGCGGCGGCGGCGGAGATCTTAGGTGGCCGCGGCGCTCGGTGGCAGGGCGGCTACGGTGGCGGGGTTTGGCGAGGGGAAAACAGAGGTGGGGCGGCACTTATAAAGGGGCCTCGGAGGGGGGGTGCCTTGGGCGATGGTGCGACATGGGAGTCCGAGCCGGACTCCCCGTTGGCGTGCGGCAGCGGGACTCCTCCCACTCGGAGTCGGCGACGGCACGACGCTGCAGGGCCGGCCTGCTCGGCTGGGCCTTCGGCCCAGTCGGGCGAGAAGTTTTTTTGTTTTTAATAAATTTCTCCCGGAAGAAAAATCCTAACAAATATATAAAAAAATTAAAAATTCTAGAAACAATTTTCGCCATCCATAGCTAATAATTATGACAAGATGAACATTTTTCTGGACTAAGATGCAATTTTCAAAAATGCAATAGTTTCTAATTCAAATAAAATAGCAAATAAAATACCAATAAAATCATAATTTGATTTTAAAATTCTTTCTCCAATATTTCTCTCAGGTTGAAGAAGTCATATTATCTTCTCTCGTATATTTTTAATATTGGAAATAATTGGAGAGAAAAAATAATAAAATCAAATTGATCCCTTCTTCAAATTCAAAAATGAATTTTGTGAAACCTCCAACTCTCTCCTTGGGTCCTTAGGTTGCTTAAGATTTCTAGGATCTCTACCAAATGCAAGAATAAATATGATATGCATATGATGATCTATGTATAACATCCAAATTGAAAATTGGGATGTTAGAAACCTACCCCCTTAAGATGAATCTCGCCCTCGAGATTCGGGTTGGTCAGCTAAAAGGTTTGGGTGGTCTCTATGGAGATCTTCTTCTTGCTCCCAGGTGGCTCCCTCCTCGGTATGGTGGCTCCACTGAACTTTGCAAAACTTGATAACCTTGCTGCGAGTAAGTCGACTGGAAAACTCGAGAATCTTTACTGGCTTCTCTTCATAGGTCAAATCACTGTCTAACTGAATTGCTTCTAGTGGCACTGTATCTCTCGGAGGAATATCGGCCATCTCTGTGTGGCATTTCTTCAACTGGGAAACGTGAAATACATCATCAACTCCTCACAATCCTTCTGGCAATTCCTGCTTGTATGAAACTTCTCCCATGCGTTCCAAAATTCTGTATGGTCCCACAAAACGTGGTGCTAGCTTTCCCTTGACTCCAAAATTCTTAACTCCTCGAAGTGGGGACTCCTGAAGATATGCTCTGTCTCCAACTTCGTAAACTATCTCCTTGAGTTTAGTATCTGCATAACTCTTTTGCCTAGACTGGGCTACCTTGAGTCTGTCGCGAATCAACTTAACCTTCTCTTCCGAGTCTTTGATTAAGTCTGGTCCGAACAATTGTCAATCTGCAACTTCATCCCACGATAACAGTGTCCTGCACCTCCTTCCGTATAAGGCTTCGAAAGGGGCCATCTTCAAACTGGCTTGATAACTGTTGTTATAAGAGAACTCTGCATATGGCAAATTTTCATCCCAACTAGATCCATAATCTAGCGCACAAGCTCTCTACATGTCCTCCAGAATCTTATTGACTGTGGATGAAAGGTTGTACTGAACTCTAGCCTGGTACCCAAAGTTTCATGCAACTGATTCCAAAACTTTGAAGAACTGGGTTCCTCTATCTGATACAATGGTCCTCAGAACTCCATGCAGACATACGATCCTGGTCATGTATATCTTTGCCAACTTAGCACTCGTATAGGTGGTCTTCACCGGGATGAAATGAGCTACTTTCGTCAAACGATAGACTACAACCCAGATAGAGTCATAGCCTGAACGAGTCCTCAGTAATCCAGTGATAAAATCCATACCAAGCTTATCCCACTTCCATTCGGGTATCGACAATGGCTGTAGCAATCAGGCTAGTTTCTGATGCTCTGCCTTGACTCTCTGACATACATCACATTCTGCTACATACTCGGCTATATCCTTCTTCATTCCCGTCCACCAGAAACTTTCCTTCAGATCCAGATAAATCTTAGTATTTCCTGAGTGAATCGAGTATGGTGAATCATGGGCCTCCTGCAGAATCAACTTCCTGATCTCGGGGTCGTTAGGCACATATATGCGATCCTCAAACCATAAAGTGTCGTGCTCATCCTCACGAAATCCTTTAGCCTTTCCTTTGCTCACCCTCTCCTTTATCTCTGCAATCTCCTTGTCAGTCTTCTAGGCTTCCCTGATCTTATCCAAAAGAGTAGACTGAATTTCCAATGCTACAACATAACCTCTCAGAACTATCTCCAAACAAAGCTCTCGAAGATCATCTGCTAGCTCCTTAGGTAATCCTCCGGTTATGAGTGTGTTAACATAACTCCTGCGGCTCAACGCATCTGCTATGACATTGGCCTTTCTGGGATGATAGTGCAACTTCGTATCATAATGCTTGATGAGCTCCAACAATCTCCTTTGCTCGAGGTTCAACTCCTTCTGCGTGAAGATGTATTTCAAACTCTTATGATCTGTGTATACATCACAATGGTTTCTGATGAGAAAGTGTCTCCATGTCTTTAGCGCATGTACTATGGCTACTAACTCCAAATCATGCGTAGCATAATTCAGCTCGTGAGGTTTAAGCTGTCGTGAGGCATATGAAACAACTATTCCTTCCTGCACAAGCACAACTCCAATTCCTCGTCGTGAAGCGTTGCAATATACTTGGTAATCCTTACGTTGGTCTGGGAGAATCAAAACTGGGGTTGTAACCAAATGTTTCTTCAACTCCTGAAAACTGGCTTCAAACTCCTCAGTCCATTTAAACTTGGTTTCTTTCTTCAATAACTCCGTCATGGGCTTTGCAATCCTAGAGAAATTCTCAATAAACCTCCGATAATAACCTGCGAGTCCAAGAAAACTTTTGATCTCTCCAATTGATGTGGGTGCCACCCATTTAGTGACAGAAGTAACCTTGGTAGGGTCCACTGCTATTCCTTCTCCGGATATAGCATGTCCGAGAAATCCAACTTCCTTTAACCAAAACTCACATTTGCTGAACTTGGCATACAACTGATGTTCTCTGAGCTTCTCAAGAACCAAACGCAAATGCTCCTTATGCTCTTCTTCATTCTTCGAGTAGACCAATATGTCATCAATGAACACCATGACGAACTTATCCAAAAAGTCCATAAACACTTTGTTCATCATATTCATGAAATACGCGGGGGCGTTAGTCAGACCAAATGACATAACGGTATACTCATATAGCCCGTACCTTGTGGTAAAAGTTGTCTTAGGTATATCCTGCTCTCGGATCTTCAACTGGTGATAACCTGATCGAGGATCGATCTTAGAGAAAAATTTAGCTCCTTGCAACTGGTCAAACAAATCATTGACCATCGGGAGAGGGTATTTGTTCTTGATCCTCACCTCATTCAGCGCACGATAATCAACAACCATACTTAAAGATCCATCATTCTTGTTCACTAGAAGCACTGGGGCTCCCCAAGGTGATGAACTTGGTCGAATGTAACCTTTCTCTAGTAACTCCTTTATCTGTGTCTTGATTTTCTCCAGATCCTTTGCGGGCATCCGATACGGTCTCTTTGATATTGGTCCGGTGCCTAGCAATAGCTCAATCAAAAACTCAATGTCTCGATCCGGTGGCATGCCTGGTAACTCCTCCGGAAATACGTCGGGGAAATCCTTCACCACTGGTACTTCCTCCTATACAACTCCCAATAAGGAATTCACCTGAGTCCTCCTCGGCGCATGCCAGGAGACATACTTGATCCTCTTTCCTTCTGGGGTGGTGAGAAGAATTGATTTACTGGCGCAGTCGATGTTTCCTTCAAACTTGGATAGCCAATCCATTCCTAGTATCAGATCCAATCCTTGTGACTCCAGAACAATTAGGTCGGTGGGGAAAACATGTCTACCTATGGTTAGTGGCAACTGATAGCATCCCCTACTAGCCATATACTCTGCTCCCGGGGAACTTACTAACATAGGTGACTTAAGGGTTATGGTTGGCTGGTTATACTTATCCACAAATCCCCTTGATATGTATGAATGCAATGCACCAGTATCAAAAAGAACAAGTGCGGTAAATGCATTAACCAAAAACTTATCGATAACTGCGTTGGGTTGATCCTCAATCTCCTCCACGCTGACGTGGTTCACCTGACGTTTGGTGAAGGGGTTGGGCTTCTTAGCAGAACCTCCATTGCCATTTCCATTCTTAGCTTCAGGACATTCAGTAGCATAATGTCTGGTCTTCTGGCACTTGACAAAGGTAATGTGGCTCAGATCCCTCTTGGCTGGTGTTGAAGCGTTGGAACGGTTCTGGCTGCTGCTTCATCCATTCCCATTGCCATTCTTGGGGCCACTGTGGTTATGTGAACTTGCTCCATTGTGCGTATGTCCTCCATGGTTGTGGTTATGTCCTCCTGAGTACGGGGAATAACGGGGCTTCTGCTGAGCTCCTGAAGTGTACCTCCCTTGTCCATACTTTCTCTTGCGATTATCAATCTGCTGTTGCTTGCCTTCAATCACGAGAGCCCTGTCTACCAACTCCTGGTAGTTGTTGAATGTTGCCACCATAAACTGCATGCTCAGCTCATCATTCAGTCCCTCCAGAAACTTCTCCTGCGTAGCGGCATCTGTGGCTACATCATTAGGGGCATAGCGTGCTAATTTGCTAAACTCATCCACATACTGGCCCATGGTATGTCCTCCTTGGCGCAAGTTGCAAAACTCGCGCTTCTTCATGCTCATAGCTCCTGCTGTAACATGGGCAGTGCGGAAAGCCTGCTAAAACTGATCCCATGTAACAGTGTCAATGGGGTAAGTGGTTGTGAAATTCTCCCACCACGATGCTGCGGGTCCATCAAGCTAATATGCGGGAAAACGCACTCTTCCTGCATCTGTGCATCCTGAAGTTGTCAGCTCTCTTCCAATCTTGCGGAGCCAATCATCTGCAACTTTTGGCTCGGTGCTACTAGAGAACACCGGCGGATTCAACCTTAGGAAACGGGCTAGGTGATCAACAGGGGGTGGTGATAGTGGGTTGTTGTTGTTGTTGCCTTGGTTCTGGTTCTGAACTAGTATCTGCATCAAGGCATTCTGCTGCTGGATCAATTGAGTGAGCTCCCGTGGGAAGGTAAATCATTGACACGTCTCAAAGGCATCTGATGGGTTAGAAGGGGTGAGAAACAGAATAGAATGACGTCTAAGAGAGATTCACTACCCATATGCTCATGAGACAAACACAATCAATTTCATTTCATTCAATAACACACACGATCACACAATCGGTCTAACCTATGATTACAAACTCAATCATTGCTAACTACTTGGAGTAAAACTACTAGTTACAATGGTGGTCATCTAGAAATTTTCATCAGAGGAAGACTCCATGATATCTGCTCCAGCTTCATCAACGTAGTCGTCATCGCTATCATCATTTGCATCACTATCCATGTCAATGTCATCCAGGATGATGTAATCCTCCGAACAGATCTCTGTTGGTCGCTTGATATTCTCCATTGATATTCCCATATTCCTCTTCAGGCCTTCATGCTTCTCCAGTAGTACGACAATCTCTTCCTCATATCCATCGCGTGTGGACTTGAGTTCCTCTTCTTGCTCATTGTTTCTCTTCACCAGTTTTTTTGATCTTCTTCATGTGGATAATTTGTCGATTCTCCTGTCGACGAATATGATCTCCCATCTCTTGAATGTAGGCTGCAATTGATGCATCCCTCCTGGTACGAATCATCTCCCGTTTGTCATCTCGGCGGCCACATATCTAGTAAATGGTATTTTCCAGCTCCTTGTGATACACCTCACATATGCGTCCAAAACTGATATGTGCTACCATGCTCTTTCCTACACTCTAGCTTGGTGCATCCAGGTAGACATCAATAGGCTCCATTGTTGGCGCAAATGTCCTCCCAGGTACCCAGACTTTGATGTTCCAGCGCTCCTCTTTCGGTACAGATGTAGAGAAAGTCCCCGTGAAGCTTGGTAGTCTGATGTTCAGATACTTAGTGACTTCCTTCAAGTGTTTTCCGAAAGGAGTGTCGTCATCCGGCTGAGTGAACTTGTTCCTGGGATCCACTATCTATTGAGTAGAAATAGAGGAGAATTAGAAATGAGTAGAGAAGAGAAATCATGTGGCTCATTCTAGTGGTCGCGTCCTACAGTCAGCGGGTGCTCTGATACCATCTTGTAGTGACCAGACCTCAAACGGTCAAGTCTCTACGCATCAGTGTCATCCTTGGATTGGTAATGCTGACACGCACAGTACTCGAGTAATTATAACAGAGTTTCAATCACACACTTATCACATCGAGTCCTCATAAAGAGTAAGTGTCGGTGTCAAAACCGGCGGATCTCGGGTAGGGGGTCCCGAACTGTGCGTCTAGGCGGATGGTAACAGGAGACGAGGGACACGATGTTTTTACCCAGGTTTAGGCCCTCTTGATGGAGGTAAAACCCTACGTCCTGCTTGATTAATATTGATGATATGGCTAGTACAAGAGTAGATCTACCACGAGATCAAGGAGGCTAAACCCTAGAAGCTAGCCTATGGTATGATTGTTGTAATGTATGTTGTCCTACAGACTAAAGCCCTCCGGTTTATATAGACACCAAAGAGGGCTAGGGTTACACAGAGTCGGTTACAATGGTAGGAGATCTACATATCCGTATCGCCAAGCTTGCCTTCCACGCCAAGGAAAGTACCATCCGGACACGAGCCGGAGTCTTCAATCTTGTATCTTCGTAGTCTTGGAGTCCGGCGGATAATGATAGTCCGGCTGTCCGGACACCCCCTAGTCCAGGACTCCCTCAGTAGCCCCTGAACCAGTCTTCAATGACGATAAGTCCGGCGTGTACAATGTTCGGCATTGCAAGGCGGGTTCCTCTCTTGAATAATCCAGAGAAGATCATGAACACCAGGATAGTGTCCGGCTCTGCAAAATAAATTCCACATTCCACCGTAGAGAGAATAAAATGTACACTCAGTTCAATCTGCTGACGTGTTATGCGGCGTGACATCACACCGCCACCAGGCCTTTGTTTGAATTACTATACCACCTCAGCATATTTAGCGAAGCGGTTTCCTTGCCACGTCTTGTCGAAGCAGAGATCGTGTTCCCCTTATTCCGGGATTCTCATCAATACGTGCGTGGGTAACCCAACCGCGCCATTGATGGTGGCGCTTGGGAGATAAGCGAGTTTTACCAGGCTGGTGGGGGACGTATAGTTTTGTCCGCCTATATATAAGGGATAAGGATTCACCTTCTCACCTACGCCTTCTTCCTCCTTTGCTTATCCATCCCCGCGAACTCAAGCTCCAACGCCCGAGCTCGCGCATCTCGCCTCGACCTTCTCCGAATATGTGCGGAGCGGGAGGTAAATGGTTAGCCTCCACCGTCAAGGAGGAGGACATCACCAAGCTGCGCAGTGCCGGATACCTTTCCGGCGATATCGCGCATCGGCTGCCCGATGAGGGGCAGCTCATCCCTACCCCCGGGCCTCATGAGAGGGTCGTCTTCCTCCCCCACTTCCTCCGCGGACTGGGCTTTCCGCTCCATCCATTTGTCCGGGGGCTCATGTTTTACTACGGCCTGGATTTCCACGATCTGGTGCCGAACTTTATCCTCAACATCTCGGCGTTTATCGTCGTGTGCGAGGCCTTCCTCTGCATCCGGCCCCACTTCGGCCTATGGCTCAAGACCTTCAACGTCAAGCCGAAGGTTGTGAAGGGTACGCAAGCGGAATGCGGAGGCGCCATGTTGGGAAAATTGCCCAACGTCCCTTGGCTGGAAGGGACCTTCGTGGACTCCGTCAAGGGGTGGCAATCGGGGTGGTTTTACATCACCGAGCCGCGCAAATCCACATGGGCGGCGGCCCCCGAGTTTAGATCTGGCATCCCCACGCAGCTCACCTCCTGGAAAGAGCAGGGCTTGCAGTGGGGGAATTCGGTGGAGGTGACGGGACTCCGAGCATGTATCAAGAAGATGGTGAGCAATAGGCTCAGGCTCGTCGACGTGGTCCAAGTCATGCTCATCTGGCGGATCCTCCCATGCCAAGAACGGGCATTTAATTTGTGGGAGTTCAATCCGGAACAGCACCAGGCGCTAAGCGGGCTCTTCGATACAACATACGAAGGCACCTGGAAGGTGCTGTTCAAGGGCGCCGAAGCCCCCGCGTCCGCGACCGAAGACCGCGGATTCAGCTCGCAGTATCCAACTGACGAGGTAAGTGATTCAACCCCATTACGAGACACTTGTGATAATTAGATTGACTCTAGTGAGGTTTCATTCTGCCTCTCCCTTTGACAGGAATGGATGGAGAAGGCCAAGCTGCTCATCAGCCCGGCTCCCATGCCAGAAGACCCAGTGGACGCCCGTTTAGCAGGGCTGCTGGTTCCGGCACCGCACGTGGTGCCGGAGAAGAAGGCCAAGAAGGTGGCCGCGGGGACTCGAAAGAGTTCCCGCAATCAGGCGTCTGATGACGACGAGGACTCCTCCCCCGAGGAGGAGGAGTACTCTCTCCCGGAGGAGGGAGAGAAGAAAAGGAAGGCTTCCCCCATTGGGGAGGCCGAAGGGTCCAAGAAGGGGAGAACTATCCCCCCGGACAGTTTCGCCAACAACAGCGTTGGTGAGGATGAGTGGCCTCCAAGGGCCAGGCGTCCGACAAGATCGTAAGTATCCGGATCCTTGATGTGTAATTTCTTTTATGTCGCGTAGTATCCTTCTAACGCCGCATTCTGCCCGTAGTCCGTCCAATGATGATCTCCCCGACTCATCGAGCGGGTCATTGGCCTCGTCGGATGTGAATTCTATCCCGACTGCCTCCACCCCACGCGCCGACGAGGACGTCGAGGTGGGATCCCAAAGAGGGACCCATCAGGAGGAGGCTCCGGAGGCGCCGTCAGGCAGCCTCCCGGACTTCGTGCCGGACTCTACACCGGAACCCGCAGTGGTTCCAGAGTCCGGCAAGCGGCCCTTCGAAAGAAGGGCAGGACCATGACGCCGGCGGCCTCCGTCCAACTGGAGGCGCCGGATAACCTGCTAGAGGCGCTTAATGGCGCTTCCATCGAGGAAGAACACCGCACTATCATGAGTGCGGTGATTGAGAAGGTTCAGCTCGCTAAGACCGGGCTGACCGAAGCCTGCAGCAGCCTTTTAACAGGCTTTGAGGTAAGAAGTTAAAATTATGTAATGTAATACCGCATAGACAGTAGCCCCTGATGCTTAGTTCGGTGTTCGGAAAGAAAAACCGGACTAAGGATCTTAAACAAGATATACGCAGGGTTGCCTAAAATATGTCAATATGGGTTTGCAGGCTGCGCTGCTGACCTCTGCCGCACTAACGGCGGAGGTTGACGTGCTGAAGAAGGATCTCGAGCGGTCCGAGCAAGAGCTCGGCCATGCAAAGAAGCAGCTCGAGGAAAAAGAAGGTGAGTAACACCTCTTTGAATAAGTACCTTACAGAAAAGGATTTTGGTTGCAAATAAAATTAACAAGGATAATATGTGTATTGCAGGGGCCACTAACGAGGTGGCAGCCCTGAAGGATGCTGTGTCCGCGGCCGAATGCAGTGCGGCCGCGGAACGGGCTGAGCGAGAAAAGCAAGAGGCACGGGTGGCGGAAGTTCGGCAAGAGCTCCAGGTTCTCATGGAAAAACATGAGAGTTTGGAGCGTGACTCCAAGACTCGAGAGTCCGAGCTTGCCTCGGCTCTCAAAAGTGCCAAGTCCGCCAAGGTCGAGGCCCGTAGGGCCCTTCAGGAGGTTGAGGACATAAGGAAGATAGTGGCGGGTAAGGCGTTTTTCATGCAAAGCAGGCATGTTAATGTGAACTACCTGACACTTACCCGCATTCGGAGCTCTCCAGGGGCGTTTGCAGATCTGCCACGTAGTGCGTCTGATGCCGCCGCATTCTATCATGGCGAGGAGGGGAGCTCGACAGAGAAGGTCTTCTGGTCTCAGTATACTGAGGCCGGCCATCCGGTGCCCCCAAGCGACCAGCTGAAGCAGCTGGTCGAACTCCACAAGGTAGCTGAGGAGGCCATGAAGGGCCTCATAGTCCGGCTGTGGCCTGGACAGGCCATGCCTGGTAGCTACTTTGGCCTCGTGCGGCGGCTGGTGGATGCATGCCCCAGGCTGGATGTAGTCAAGCGCTCCGCCTGTATCGAAGGCGCTCGTCGGGCCCTTGCCCGCATAAAGGTGCAATGGGGCAAATTGGATGCGGAGAAGCTTCTCACGGACCCACCGCCACCGGGCAAGGAGTATCGCACGCCGGAGAAGTATTATAAAATTGTCCTGAAGGGAGCCTGCAGTATTGCAGATGAGTGCTCCCGAAATGTAATTTTTGAGTGAACTCGCTGTTTATTTATCCTGTGCGCTGAAAACTTCGTTCATATGCGCCATGAGCAACGCTTGTTTAATTTAAAATATTACCTTCTGTGCGGCCGTTTATAAAATCTGAGAGATGGCAAGTCGTTGGCTTCAGCCCCCAAGCCACAAGTGCTGGGGTGTTCGGGATAAACTTGAGCACTCTTGTTCCCATTTTTGGGTCCATCTAGGGAGGCGCTCAACACGACGAACAAGGCAACCGGACTTATAATGCTTGAACACTCTCACTTAGCCATAGAATTCTATAATTTTAAATTTCGGCGAAGCCCCTGGTATTCGGAAGACCGAATCCGTGGCGCTATCCACGCCTTCATCGGACATTATCCGGAACTTCGCTCGAAGCGGCGTGAGTCTTTAAGGACCCGAAAAAACCTCTCGAACAGCGACCAGTCTCTCGCCTTATCATGCCAGTCAGTTTTAGCTTTCTCCACTGAGGCGTTAACCCGGCTCAACCGGGGCGCAATCGCAGTGGTTCTCCCAGTGCCACCTTAGCCGACAGAACGAAACGTAAGGCACCAAAACATGGGAGCCGGGCAAACCCAACTATTGACCCAAGACATGATTCGGAGCCGATTCATATAATGCTATAAGTTCGGGGTGCCGCACTTGTGAAAGTGTTCGGACTTTATCACACCATAGAGTGGGGAACATAAGCCCCTGGTGTATTATGCCGTACCAAAATATACGGGTGCCAGATGTCATATAATGAGCATATATATATATAATGTGATGCAATTGCGATCATAAAGGTGCTGCATTATTAATGAAAGAAAAGTCTGCTAGAAGAGCAGACTGATACAAATAGTGCGGTAAGCAAGGGATTTGGACTAAATAAACATGTCCCCCTCCAGGGATGAGCTGCGGATTTGGTGTATATAATTAAATTTAATGCTCGTAATTGAGACCACCTGAGTGTTCGGCGTGGCCTTCGTTAGTCCCTGACTGTTGCATCATGAGTTCGGCAGGTTCACCGCCGGATAGGGCTTCTGGTTAACAGAGTCCTGTGTACAAAAAAGAAGAAAAATAATAATAAAAAAAGAGGCACACATTTGTGAGCCCCCGGTGTGGTCGAACCGCACTCTGGGTCCGTTGTGATCGTGCCCCCTCCCCTGTGCCCATGGTATCTCCAAAGCGTAATGATGTATGCGGAGTTTTATTCTTGCGATCATACGCGGGCGAGGGTTGGGGCCGCATTGCTACGCGTGCTCTGATCGCGCCAGGTGGTCTTGGTTGGCATTGCTCCGGGCGCGCTTTGCTGTATCCGGCCGTTTAACGGCCGGACTCGAGAATTGCCTTAGAAGGCTGCTCTGTATTTCTGCCGCGAGAGCCGCTGTATGTTCCTCCATTCGGAGGGAGCATTCCGTATTCCCATTGACCGTGATGACTCCACGAGGGCCTGGCATCTTGAGCTTTAGGTATGCATAGTGCGGCACCGCGTTGAATTTGGCAAACGCGGTTCGCCCGAGCAGAGCGTGATAGCCGCTGCGAAACGGGACTATGTCGAAGAGTAACTCTTCGCTCCGGAAATTATCCGGGGATCCGAAGACCACTTCCAGTGTGACTGAGCCTGTGCAGTTGGCTTCCACTCCTGGTATGACACCTTTAAAGGTTGTCTTTGTAGGTTTAATCCTTGATGGGTCTATGCCCATTTTACGCACTGTATCCTGGTAAAGCAGGTTCAGGCTACTGCCGCCGTCCATCAGGACTCTCGTGAGGTGGAACCCATCGACGATTGGGTCTAAGACCAATGCGGCGAATCCGCCATGGCGTATGCTGGTCGGATGGTCTCTTCGATCGAAAGTGATCGGACAAGAGGACCATGGGTTGAACTTTGGGGCGACTGGCTCCATCGCATAGACGTCCCTTAGTGCGCGTTTCCTCTCCCTCTTGGGTATGTGGGTCGCGTATATCATATTCACCATCCGTACTTGTGGGGGAAAACCCTTATGTCCTCTATTGTTCGGCGGCCGGGTCTCTTCCTCGTCGTCGCTATTTAGCCCCTTGTCATTGTTTTCGGCAATTAACTTGCCGGCCTGCTTGAACACCCAGCAATCTCTATTGGTGTGGTTAGCTGGCTTTTCAGAGGTGCCATGTATCTGGCATAAGCGGTCGAGTATTCGGTCCAGATTGGACGGACCCGGAGTAGTTCTTTTAAATGGCTTCTTCCGCTGACCGGGTTTAGGGCCTCGGAATCCGGCATTGACTGCCATATCCTCCTTATCGTCGCCGTTAATTCGGCGCTTGTTTTTGTTTCGACGTGACCTGCCGTTGTTGTCCTTAGTATCCGGACTGCCAGAATTTTTACGGAGATTGTTGCTGTGGGCTAGCCAGCTGTCCTCTCCCGCACAAAAGCGGGTCATTAACAATGTGAGGGCTGCCATGGATTTCGGCTTTTCCTGCCCCAGGTGCCGGGCTAGCCATTCGTCCCGGATGTTATGTTTGAAGGCTGCAAGGGCCTCTGCGTCCGGACAATCGACGATGTGATTTTTCTTTGTCAAAAACCGTGTCCAGAATTGTCTGGCCGATTCGTCTGGCTGCTGAATGATGTGGCTTAGGTCATCGGCGTCTGGTGGTCGCACATATGTGCCTTGGAAGTTATCAAGGAATGCGGTCTCCAGGTCTTCCCAACACCCAATTGACTCTGCGGGCAAGCTGTTAAGCCAATGCCGAGCTGGTCCTTTAAGCTTGAGTGGGAGGTACTTTATGGCATGGAGATCGTCGCCGCAGGCCATATGGATGTGGAGAAGATAGTCTTCGATCCACACCGCGGGGTCTGTTGTGCCATCGTAAGATTCGATGTTTACGGGCTTAAACCCTTCGGGGATCTGATGATCCATTACTTCGTCAGTGAAGCATAACGGGTGTGCGGCGCCCCTGTATTGAGCGATATCGCGACGCAGCTCGAGAGAGCGCTGTCTGCTGTGTTCGGCCCGGCCGGGGTTATTGTATCCGGCACGACGGTATTCGTCGTGGGTCATAGGGTGCCCACGTGATCCATAGATGGATCTGGATTGCCTTGCTTTGTCCTCCAATATGTCTCGCAAGTCCGGCGCGTTCCCTCTTGGCTTCATACTTTTGGAGCGATGCCGGGGTATGGTCTTGGCTGGGGGCCTGGATGCCTCTCTGTCACGACCACGGGGTGGTCGGTCAGCCATATCGTGCGCTGGTGATGGAGGTACGTATGCTTCCTCCTCTAATCGAGGGAGCAGCTTGCGTTTTGGGTAACTTTTGGAGGTACGTTCGAGTTTATACTCTTCGGCCGCGAGGACCTCGGTCCATCGATTGGCCAGCAGGTCTTGATCAGCTTGAAGCTGCTACTGCTTTTTCTTTAGGATGTTTGCTGTGGCGATAAGCCTGCGCTTGAAGCGCTCTTGTTCGACGGGATCCTCGGGTACGACGAATTCGTCATCGTTGAGGCTTGCTTCGTCTTAGGAGGGAGGCATATAATTATGATCCTCAACCTCTTCGTCTGCTGCCCCCTCATGAGGGCTTGCTTCTGCATCCTCCTGCACTGAGTCTTTCTGGAGGGGATTGCCTTCGGCACTCTCTGGAGTATTATTATCTCCTGTGCCGGAATCTCCATTCTTGCTGTGGCGAGATTTAGAGCGGCGCCGCTGACGCCGGCGCTTGGGCTGTTTCTTTAAGGGATCTGCCTCCGCTGTTTCTTCGCCGTCCCCATCTTTTGGGGTATCCACCATGTATACGTCATATGACGAGGTGGCCTTCCAGTGCCCTGTGGGCGCTGGTTCCTGTTCGTCTCCGGCATCGTCGTCCATAGCGTCGATGTCTTCGGAGTCGTAGTCTAGCATGTCGGTTAGATCGTCGACAGTGGCTACAAAGTGGGTGGTGGGTGGGCTCTGAATTTCTTCGTCGTCCGTATCCCAACCATCCTGGCCATAATCCGGCCAGGACTCTCCTAATAACGAGAGATGCTTTAGTGAATTCAAGATATCGCCGAAAGGCGAGCATTGGAAGATGTCCGCGGCGGTGAATTCCATAACCGGCGCCCAATCCGGATTGATTGGTAGGGGCGTGGGAGGTTCAGAGTCCGGCGAGGAGTCCGGCGCCTCGGAATCACGAGTTTCGCAGGGGATAAGATTAGTGTTCGGCTCCATCGCCGTGGATGTTGAAGCCCCCAGGGCGGCGCCTATCCACGGACCCTCGATCTGGGCAATTAGCTCTGGGCTAATGGCTGAAGCGGATCCGTGTGCGGCCACCAAGGCACTATTCGGTGGCAGAGCTAAATCATGCCCGTCGTCACAGTGCGGCGCGCTTGGCTGTGGCTCGAGTCCGTCGAAGATCAAGTCTCCGCGGACGTCGGCCGTGAAGTTTAAGCTTCCAAATCTGACCTGACGGCCAGGGGCGTAGCTTTCGATCTGCTCCAGATGGCCAAGTGAATTGGCCTGCAGGGCGAAGCCGCCGAATACGAAGATCTATCCGGGGAGAAAAGTCTCACCCTGGACAGCGTTGCAGGTTGAAGATGCCATCAAGCCTATCGGTGACGACACAGAGGAACTCTCAATGAAAGCACCAATGTCGGTGTCAAAACCGGCGGATCTCGGGTAGGGGGTCCCGAACTGTGCGTCTAGGCGGATGGTAACAGGAGACGAGGGACACGATGTTTTTACCCAGGTTCGGGCCCTCTCGATGGAGGTAAAACCCTACATCCTGCTTGATTAATATTGATGATATGGGTAGTACAAGAGTAGATCTACCACGAGATCAAGGAGGCTAAACCCTAGAAGCTAGCCTATGGTATGATTGTTGTAATGTATGTTGTCCTACGGACTAAAGCCCTCTGGTTTATATAGACACCGGAGAGGACTAGGGTTACACAGAGTCGGTTACAATGGTAGGAGATCTACATATCCGTATCGCCAAGCTTGCCTTCCACGCCAAGGAAAGTACCATCCGGACACGAGCCGGAGTCTTCAATCTTGTATCTTCGTAGTCTTGGAGTCCGGCGGATAATGATAGTCCGGCTGTCCGGACACCCCCTAGTCCAGGACTCCCTCAGTAAGATTACACAAAAATATCATGGTTGAAGGCCATCTAAACTAGATAACTGCGGAAGCTTCGAAGATAAATGAGTCCATCAACTCCAACGGCATAGCTGAGTGCAAAACAACAACCTATCGCACCTTATTCGTTGTCTGAGTAGTCTACAACATGAGACGTTGCAGCCATGTAGGTCAGCACATTGCATATGCTGGCAGAGTTACACTGTAAAGCAATGAAATGCAAGAACTATATCTACATGCAATATTTGGCTGGCGGAGGCTGTAAGTTTATGATTTTGCATAAAGCTAGTTTTTCCCTATAACAAAGGAATAAATTTATTTTACTACTCCCATGTTGCCCAATATTTGAGAAGGTAACCCCAACTGAAATCCCAATTACAAGTATCATCAATAACCCAAATCAAAATAATTAAAGTAACGTGATGAGATCACATCAATAGATTCAAGTAATAGATACTCAAGATGTCCATAACCGGGGACACGGCTAACCATGATTAGTTTATACACTCTGCAGAGGTTTGCGCACTTTTCCCCACAAGACTCGACCACATCCATGATCGGATGATCGAGACATAGTCTTTCTGAAGCATTAACTCTCTACTCCGGGCGGACCGGTACACCTACTTTCCCCTACATCTTCTAGTCCACCTCTTCAAGAGCTAACGCAACTTACTCAACTATGCCAAAGCCCATAATGGCTTTTGGCTGCACACGAAAGTTTCTAGCATGAATAATCTTATGATCCCTTTGAGCCTGGGTGGCATTCCATAGGAAAATCACACGGGTCCTCCGGGATTTCCCAAAACAGGCAACACTGGGTTCCCCAGGTGCCTCAACCAATCCACCCAGATGTATATTAAAGTTGCCACCTTAATGTTATCCATGATTAAGTAACTCTCAAACTTCCATGTGTGAATCACGATCCAATCCCCGTCTACGAGCATGGCTAAGAAATAATAAGCGTAACATATATTCCCGGGGTGATCAAAAGGTATTAGGTTCCTACCTCAAGCACTAGAACCAAATCACATGTTCCCAATCCTACTCATGCAAATATTTGAGGGGCAGAACCAATGCATAATAAAAACTGGGTATAAAAGAGTATAATCAAAGTGTAACTTGCCTTGCTGATGATTTGCAAACTCTAGAGATTCATAGTAACAAGCTTCGCACTCCGAGTAATATAGCGTAGACAAACAATAGCATACATAAGCAATCACTCAAAGGAAACATCGAGAAAACCGAGAAAAGACCCAAATCAAACACGAAACAAGAAATGGCTTAAACTATCAAAAGCAAACCTAACAGCATTATTATCATGTGGATTAGATCTTAGCAGTAGGTACATGTCATTAGCTATGATTTGCAAAAAGATTGAACTCAAACGGAGCAACGAAACTCAAAATACAAACAAAACAAGATCGTTCACTAATCTAGACTAAACTCAAATTTTACAGAACCAAAATCATGTTCAAGTTGGTTAACTAGAAAGAACAGAATGAAACGAAGATTTATGTGCTGGTTTCATCTAATTTGGATAAATGAGTAAAAAGTTATGCTAGTTTAAAGATCAGGGGCTAAATCATGAGAAAAACTATTCACGGATAGGTCCCTGGCCGAAAATAAACTAAAAAGAAAAACCCACAGCGAGAACGTTCGCTAACAGAACTTATACGGCAAAAACCGTTCGTTAAAACGAACGAATGAGCGTCCGTTAAATAATAAAACCGAAACTAAACCAAACCGAAAAACTGAAAAAACCCGGGGTTTTGACCGGTTCGTACCGGTTCGACGGCGACGGTCGATGGCGACGAGTCAGCGGCGACAGCGCGGCTGCAGAAGGTGGCGCGGGGCGACAGCGGTAGCGCGAGCGGCTGCGGGGGCGGAGAGCTTCGGCGGTGGCGGCGCTCGGCGGCGTGGTTTGGCGAGGGGGAAAAAGAAGGCGGGGCAGCGCTTATAAAGAGGCCCCGGGGGTGTGCCTTGGGCGAGGGGGCGGCACGGGAGTCCGAGCCGGACTCCCCATTGGCGTGCGGCGGCGGGACTCCTCCCACTCGGAGTCGGCGACGACGCGGCACTGCTGGGCCGGCCTGCTAGGCTGGGCCTTCGGCCCAGTCGAGTGGGAAGTTTTTTTTAATAAATTTCACCCGAAAGAAAAATCCTAAAAAAATATAAAACAAATTCTAAAAATTCCAGAAACAAATTTCACCGTCCATACCTAATATTTAGGATAAGATGAATATTTTTCTAGACTAAGATGCAATTTTCAAAAATGCAATATTTTTCCAATTCAAATAAAATAGCAAATAAAATACCAATAAAATCATAATTTAATTTTAAAATTCTTTCTCCAATATTTCTCTCAGGTTGAAGAAGTCATATTATCGTCTCTCATATATTTTGAATATTGGAAATAATTGGAGAGAAAATAATAAAATCAAATTGATCCCTTCTTCAAATTCAAAAATGAATTTTGTGAAACCTCCAAGTCTCTCCTTGGGTCCTTGAGTTGCTTAAGTTTTCTAGGATCTCAACCAAATTCAAGAATAAATATGATATGCATATGATGGTCTATGTATAACATCCAAATTGAAAATTGGGATGTTACATTACATGTCGCAGAAAGGGATAAAAATGGATGTATCTAGAACTGAAATACGCCTAGACCCATCCATTTATTTCCGGATGGAGGGAATACATGTCAATATGTTATGCCTTTCTATTCTTCAGTACATATTCCATCTCTCTGCTGTAGCATGTTTTACAATTGAAGCACCATTCTTCTATATAAGGCATGCAAGGGGAAGACATCTATGTTAGAATGTGAAGTGTTACAAGCAAGGTCTTTGCAAAAGATCCAAACGCGAGGTGATTGTAAACCAACTCCAGTTTTCATAGATACTGCTCCAGCATAGAGAAACCGAACTCCTACTGATAATAAGCAGATTCTAGTGGCCAAAGAACAAGTCCGCTCTAGTCCAGCCAAAACATGTCAACTGCATTCTAAGAAGCATGTGTGTATCCTTGCATCATGAAATTTTATAGCTTTCTGATCATATTTTCTACATGTTTCTTACCCATCTCTCTTTTAGAAAATAAGCTTAAAGGATAGAAGACTTTCTGCACTGGGATCGTATTCGAGGAAAGTATCTTGTGGGAATTCTCTGTGCTCCAATGCTGATGTAAATACCTATTTTACATCAGCATGTATTTTGTTAATCAGCGTAAATCCAATCTTTATCTGATCTAAATTTAGTTGTAGCAAAATCTATAATTAAAGGCGACAATGTTGATTTTTGTAAGGAAAACTGCCTAGTAGTTTTGCATACTGAGCTGGATGAGTGTACTATCTCATATCATGCACATTACTGAATTGTAGTGCTGCTCTGGTTGCCCATTCATTCATTGTGTTAATGTTGCTTTCGTATTACCATACCTGGCTGATGATAGCTGTCCCATATTGTGTTAATTTGGTGTAAGCCGGTGTGGTCTGGTTGCCCAAACATTTGTTGTGTCAATGTTGCTTTCCTATTATCTGACCTAGCCAATGATAAGAATGCTAGTGTATTAATTTGGTGCAGGATGCTGAAGATAAGAAGACAAAGTCTGAAAATAGCAAGGCAACCCCATTGTTTCTTTCCAATAAATCTAGGCCAGGTAATATGGCAAAAACTCTTGATTAATTTGTTCGGTTCTGCTCCTAAGTTATGTTATGATGTAGTGGTCGAGACACTCTCCACTATCAATAATACAAGCCTGCCAAAATCGCCATCTGAATCTGTTTAGTTTCCTCCGTCTCGAATGCAACGGAAAAATGTATGTTTGTTAACCAATTACTGTCTGAAGCAATGATGGAAATCGTGGAGGAATCAGTAGTGCGCATTCTTGCGCAACAACAACTGATCAATGTTTTTAGAGACAGTGTAGTAAAGAAGGAAGAACTTGCTCACATGCTTATGGGGGTCATCCGCACTGAGGTTGCAGATTGTGATGTTGTAGATAGTTAGGTTCTATCCATTTATTTGCACTGGCATCAATCTTTGATTGCCCAGTGGATGTTATTTCCTGTAATATATGCTGGATGTGCAATGTTTTTCCTTGTACGTCGTACCTTTGCTTAGCGCGCCTCGCATTCCAGCTAACTGGTCGCTAGGAAGCTAAAAAAGCAGTGAAATTGTTAGTTAGCACGAACAGTCAAAGCAGTCCGCTGCCCTTAATCGGCTTCCCTAATGGGCTCACAGGGGCCAAAATTCTCATAGGCCTTTGATTGATCGGTTTTGGTCCTGTGCATAATTGCTCGTCGTAATGGGCCCAGTTAATGCTCAGCCCTGTTACCTCCCAGGTTGTTAACAGGCCAACATCAAAGCGGGCAATAGGTGGGCCCATTTGATTTCACGGGCCGTTAACAGGCCGATACTAAGGTCGGGCTACATATGGCCCAACTATACTGTGGGCCTTCAGCAGGCCGAAAGAGAAAGCGGGCTCGTACAGGACCATGAAAGAGCATGGGCCACTAAGAGGCCGTAAGTCAGGTTGTACCGTATATGGCTCAACTGTGTTGTGGGCCTTTAGCAAGCCGAAAGAGAACCGGGCTGGTATTGGACCATGAAGAGCATGGGTGTTTAAAGGCCAAAACTCAGGTCCGACTACAAACGGCCCAACTCATTTATGGGTCGTTAACACGCTAAAAGACACACTGGGTCGGAAATTGGCCCAACACTTAAATGGGTCATTAAAAGGCCAAAAGCGTACATCCTAAAAATTGTCCCATCCCTTGAATGGGCCGTTAACAGGCTGAAACCACATCGGGCCGATATTGAGCCCAAATATATAGCGGGCTGTGAACGGGCTCGAACTGATGATGGGCTGCAATGGTGTCAAATCGTTAACGGGCCATTGATGGGCTGAATTGGCACATCTCATATGGTCCGTGGGCTTAAATGGACCTGACACAAGTAGACCTTATATGGGCCGGCCTGCTAGTTTTTACTGGGCCGACCTTTTTCACCAGAATGGGCCACTGTTGGGCCTTGCCACATCCTGACATATCATCAGAGCCTCCCGTACTATGAGTGGATGACATCTGTCCCAACGTTGAGCCGACACGTGGATCCTCTGGCGAATGAGAATTTTATACGTAGAAAATTCCCATTGGTTGGGGCTGTTAACGGGTTATCGGATCCAATCCAGAACCCGATAGCTTAATGGCGGCCCGTTACGGTGGATGCCACGTGTTAGTTACCCTTGATGAAAGCACTTCTATGACGCGCCATTTATCGTCATGGAAGTGGACACTTCCATGATGATAATTTTGGTATTGTCATGGAACACTTCTATGACAGCACAGATATGACTATCTTGATTCTGTCATAAAATCATCATGGATGTACATGCATGACAGAAAATGTGACCTACCGTGACAAACACGTATCATCACGGAAGTGTATTTTTTGTAGTGGTTATAGCTTTTTATTTCTCTCCAATTTATCGATTTGGTTTGGCCAAAAGATTGATTTATCTTGCAATGGTAGAGGTGCTTTGTGATGGGTTCAATCTTGTGGTGCTCTATATCCTAGTGGCAAAAAGGGACAAGACATGTATTTCTATTGTTTCCATTAAGGATAAAATGATGGGGTTTATTCATATTGATTGGGTTTACTTTGTCTACATCATGTCATCTTGCTTAAGGTGTTACTCTGTTTTATACTTAATACCATATAGGCATGCTGGATAGCGGTCGGTTGGCAGAGTAATAGTAGTAGATGCAGGCATGAGTCGGTCTACTTATCTCGGACGTCATGCTTATATACATGATCATTTCCCTTGAATATCGTCATAACTATGCGCTTTTCTATCAATTGCCCGACAACAATTTGTTCATTGATAACCCACAAGTATAGGGGACAACAACATTTTTCAAGGGTAGTATTTCACCCAAATTTATTTATTCGACACAAGGGAAGCCAAAGAATATTTGCAAGTATTAGCAGTTGAGTTGTCAATTCAACCACACCTGAAGAATCAAACGTCCGCAGCAAAGTGTTTAGTAGCACAGTAGTATGATACTTTGACAAGAATGGTAACAGCATCAATAGTAATGGTAATAGTAACAGTAGCGGTTTTGTAGTGATTGCAACAGCAGCAACAACAAAAGTAACTTAGCAAAAATCAATATGCGAAAAGCATGGGCATTGGATCGGTGATGGATATTTGTGTTGGGTGATATTCATCATATAACATTCACAACCTAGAGCGATACACAATAGCTCTAATTTATCAATGTAATGTAGGCATATATTCCGTATATAGCCATACATGCTTATAATAAGAACTTCCATGACATCGTTTGTCCTACCCTCCCATGGCAGCAAGGTCCATAAGGAAATCTGAGGGATATTAAGGCCTACTTTTAATAGAGAACCGAAACAAAGCATTAAAACATGATGAATACATGAACTCCTCAAACTATGGTCATCACCGGAAAGAATCCCAACTATTGTCACTTTAGGGTATGCGGATCATAACACGTAATAGGTGCATATAACTTGCAGGATAGGATCAAGAACAAAAATATATTCTTGAAAACATAAAGGGTTCAGATCTGAAATCATGGCACTCGGGCCCTAGTGACAAGCATTAAGCATAGCAAAGTCATAGCAACATCTATCTCCGAAGAATAGGGGGTGGCGGTGGCTCCATATCGTAAAACGCGATGAAACTTCTTCTCTTATTTTTACTCACGGAAAAGGAACTAATAGGCTTGAGAGTAGGGTCAGCGGAGCCACGTGGTCCCCACAAGGTAATAGGGCGCGCCCAGGGGGTAGACCGTGCCCTGTTGCCTTGTGGGCAACTGGTGGCTTGATACGTCTCCAATGTAACTATAATTTATGAAGCATTCATGCCATGTTACAACAATTCTATATGTTTTTGGTATGATTTGAATGGAACTAACTCGGACTGATGTTGTTTCAGCAGAACTACTATGGTGTTGTTTTTTGTGCGGAAATCAAAGTTCTCCAAATACAACAAAAGTTTTTGATGAATTTTTTGGAGCAAAAGAGGCACTAGAAGCTTCAAGGGAGGACTAGGAGGTGAAGGAGGTGGCCACTAGGCACCAGGGCACGCCACCCCCTCTGACCGCCCTGGTGGGTAGTGGGCCCTTCAAAGCCCATCTTAGCGTGAGACCAACACCAAATAATCCTATATATAGAAACCCCTAGAAATAACCCTAAATGAGAAGTTCCGCCGTCGCAATCCTCTGTATCCACAAATCCTCAATCGGAAGCCCGTTCCGGCACCCTTCCGGAGGGGGAAATCATCACTCGAGGCCATCTTCATCATCCCGATGGCCACTATGATGAGGAGGGAGTAGTCCACCCTTAGGTCTAAGGGTTTGTACTAGTAGCTATGTGTCTGATCTCTCGCGCGTGTTCTTGATTTGGCACGATCTTGATGTACCATGATGTTTGTTAATATAGTTGGATCATATGTTTTTTCCACTCTCTACCTTGTTGCGACGAATTGAGTTTTTACCTTTGTGGTTTCGCTTTTATCGGATTGAATACTTTGCTGGAATTGACAACATTGACGTATGTCTTGCATATGAATACCCGTCATGACAATGGGCTATTATATTGATCCACTTGATGTATGTTTTGTCACTCAACTCATGGATTCCCGAGGTGACATTGGGTTAATCTATGAATAGGGGTTGATGCATGCTTTCGTCCTACTTTTTCCGGTAGAAATATTGGGGCACTCTTTGAGGTTCTTTGTGTTGGATTGAATATTATGAATCTTAAGTTGTTTGATGCATATCGTATAATTGACCCATGGATACTTGCGGTGACATTGGAGTATCTAGGTGACATTAGGGTTGATTGATGTGTTTTCATATGGTGTTATTTTAGTACAAACTCTAGGGATGTTTGTGACACTTATAGGGGCGGCTCAATAGATTGATTGGAAAGGATAACTTTGAGGTGGTTTGCTAACTACAACAATTTCTTCTTATGTGCTCCAATAGATATGAACTTTGGAGTGACTCTTTTTCGCATGTTGAGGGATTGTTATATGATTCAATTATCTTAGCACTTGAGAGATTGCACTAATGAAAGTATGAACCCTAGGCCTTATTTTCGAGCATCGCAATACCGTTTGTGCTCAGTTTTGTTACTTGCTACCTTGCTATTTTTTATTGTTCCTATTACAAACATCAATATCCACTATCATTACTACATTTGTATCACCATCTATTCGTCGAACTAGTGCACCTATACTATATGCCATTGTATTTGGTGTGTTGGGGACACAAGAGACTCTTTGTTGTTTGGTTGCAGGATTGTTTGAGAGAGACCATCTTCATCCTACACCTCTCACAGATTGATAAACCTTATGTCCTTCACTTGAGAGAAATTTGTTACTGTCCTACAAAACTCTGCGCTTGGAGGACAACAAGAGTCTATAAGAACAAGTTGTGTAGTAGACAATGAACACTCAAGTCATGTATATGATGATGGTGGAAATTGCATGACAATATATCTCGGAATGGCTATGGAAATGCCATGATAGGTAGGTATGGTGGCTATTTTGAGGAAGATATAGGGAGTCTTATGTGTGATAGAGCGTATCATATTGATACGTCTCCAACGTATCTATATATTTTTGTAGTTCTGTGTTGTTATATTATCATTCTTGGATGTTTTACAATCATTTTATAACAACTATATCATTTTTTGGGACTAACCTGTTGACATAGTGCCCAGTGTCAGTTGTTATTTTTTGCTTGTTTTTTACTTCAGAGAAAAGCAATACCAAATGGACCAAAGAAGTACCAGAGGGGGGACTCCGAGGGGAGCACAACCCACCTGGGCGTGCCTGGGGGCCCAGGCGTGCCCTGGTGGGTTGTGCCCACCTTGGCCGCCTCCTGCACCACCTCTTTCCCCTATAAATACCCCAAAAATCCAAAAACCCTAGGGGAGTCGATGAAACACAATTCCAGCCGTCGCAAGTTCCAGAACCACCAGATCCAATCTAGACACCATCACGGAGGGGTTCATCATCCTCATTGGTGCCTCTCTGATGATGCGTGAGTAGTTCATTGTAGACCTATGGGTCCGTAGTTACTAGCTAGATGGCTTCCTCTCTCTCTTTTGATTCTCAATACAATGGTCTCTTGGTGATCGATTTGATGTAACTCTTTTTGCGGTGTGTTTGTTGGGATCCGATGAACTTTGAGTTTATGATCAGATCTAGTATATACATGAAAGTTATTTAAGTTTTGATCTCTTATATGCATAGTTACTTATAGCCTCGTATTTCTTATTCGAATCTTTGGTTTAGTTAGGCCAACTAGATTGATTTTTCTTGCTGTGTGATGGGTTCGATCGTGCGGTGTTCTTTCTCAGTGACAGAAGGGGCAACAAGACACGTATTGATCGTTGCTATTAAGGATAATAATACGGGGTCTATTCCTACATGAATAGATGTTGTCTACATCATGTCATCGTTCTTATTGCATTACTCCGTTTCTCCATGAACTTAATACACTAGATGCATGCTGGATAGCGGTCGGTGTGTGGAGTAATAGTAGTAGATGCAGGCAGGAGTCAGTCTACTAATCTTGGACGTGATGCGTATATAATGATCATTCCCTAGATATCATCATAATTATTTGAGGTTCTGTCAATTCCCCAACAGTAATTTGTTTACCCACCGTATGCTATTTTTCTCAAGAGAAGCCACTAGTCGAATCTATGGCCCCCGGGTCTATTATTTATCACATTTGCTTTGAGATCTATTTTTATTTGCTTTTGTTTTTAGATCTATTATTCTAAAAACCCAAAAATATCTTGGCGCACTTTTTCTTTCTTTATTTTATTTTGTTTTATTGCCAGATCTATTTATCCAAAATCATACAAATCAATCTATCATTTACCCATGAGGGATTGACAACTCCTCTTACGCGTCGGGTTGCAAGTATTTGTTCTTTGTGTGCAGGTACCGTTTACATAGTGTTGCTTGGTTCTCCTACTGGTTCGATAACCTTGGTTTCATAATTCAGGGAAATGCCTACTGAAGCTGTATTGCATCATCCCTTCCTCTTTAGGGAAATACCGACGCGGATACAAGCCATAAAGAAAAATTTCTAGCGTTGTTGCCGAGGAGACATCATCAACATCTATCAGGTTCCTAATCACAAATCTCATCTCATTGCAATTTACATTATTTGCCATTTTTCACTCATTTTCATCTCCCCCACTTCACAAAAATTTGTTGTTTTATTCGCCCTCTTTTTCGTTCGCCTTTTCTCGTCAGATCTCTTATTTTCTTGAACTTTTCACCATGAGTGACTTTGGTATGGCAGAAATAGATGATGGCCCGACTCCTAAAATAGGATGATCTGGAAATCTAGATGCCAGAACTTTTGGTTTAGGGCAAGGGAATGTTATGGGAAAAGAACATATACAAGAATTTTTCAATTGCGTTGGAAATTTGACTCTTGATGATGATCCTATACTTAAAAGAAGTAAATCTTATGTGGAAGCTATTTCAGCACTAGTTCCGAAAATTGAAAATAGATTTATCCGTACCCATCCTACCTTCCAAAGATTGTTTTATGAGCTACCATCTATAAAAGATCTTAAAGCTAAAAAGATAGCTACCCAAGGTCTTATGAAAGAATTTGATTACATAGTACGGGAAGCTAGTGGAAATTTTGATCTTTATGGTATGAGCCATGAAAAACTAGTAAGATGAGATCTTTATAATAGTGATTACATGTTGAAACATTTACTTGGAAATAACCGAATTTTTGATGAGAATCTCAAAAAGGAAATCCCCGTTTTAGATATAATCCAACAACTTTTCAATGATGTCAATCAACAATATTCTTGGATTGTTGCCGGAAATCAAAGGGGATATGTAGATGGGCAACTTGATAGTGCTAAAATCTATATGGATAATGTGTTTCAAGTTATTTTTGCAAAACCTCCTAATAAGAACACATCTATGGAAAGTAAGAAGAAAGATGACAATACTTAGATCTATACTTTATGCCTAGCTAGGGGCGTAAAACGATAGCGCTTGTTGGGAGGCAACCCAATGAATAAAATTTATTTTTGCCATTTTCTTCATGTTATTGAGTGTTTGCACAATTATGCTACTGTTATGATTGTGTTTTTCATGTTTTAATTAGTTTTTGGGCCAAGAAAATCCTTTGGGATCATGTTGGGTGATAGTTGATTTGATCTTGTTGGAAAATAGAAACTTTGTGCACCAGTGATAGAATTGTATAAATTTACAGAAGCATGTTAAATTGCCTATGCTTTCCAAAAAAATCAGAATATTTGGAGTTACAAAAGTATACGAAGTTTTCATATTGCTATGGACTGTTCTGTTTTTGACAGATTCTATTTTCTTTGCGTTGTGTGCTTATTTTGATGAATCTATGGACTTTATCAGGGGTATAAGCCATAGCAAAGTTGGAATACAGTAGATATCATGCAAAAATAAAATATGAATTGGATTGCAACAGTACTCAGAGTAGTGATTTGCTTTGTTATACTAACGGATCAGACGAAGGTTTTGTTGAGTTTTATGTGATTGAAGTTTTCAAGTTTTGGGTGAGATCATGATGGATGAAGGAATAAGAAGTACGAAGAGCCTATCCTTGGGGATGCCCCATGGCACCCCAAGTTATTATCCAAAGAGGAACAAGCAACTAAGCTTGGGGATGCCCCAAGTGGCATCCCCTCTTTCTTCTAATGATCATTGATATTTTACTTGGAGCTATATTTTTATTCGTCACATATCATGAGTTTTGCTTGGAGGTCTTGTATTATATGAGTCCTTGCTTGTTTTAATTTTTATTTTGTGTCAAGTATCCTTGCTGAACACACCTATTTGAGAGAGCCAAAATTATGCTATGATTTGTTAGAATTGCTCTATATGCTTCGCTTAAAAAATTTTGAGCTATGGAATTGCTCTAGTATATATCTTTTTTAGCACGGTTTGGTTTGATACTTCTGAAGAAATGCTCTGATGCTTCACTTAGATTTATTTGAGAGTTAGTAAAATTTTGAAGAAATTCTCTCATGCTTCACTTATATTATTTTGAAAGATGAAACATTTGTGCTCAGGTTCTTCACTTAGATTTGTTTGAGCTATCAAAAGCAACATATGAAATTAGTCCCAAAGTGATAGATATTAAAGAGGGACACAATAAAAACTTTCATGAAGATCATTGGACAAAATAAACTTGATTGTTTGTAATAGTTTTGTGATATGATGATAGTGATATGTGAGTCATGTTGGTGAGTAATTGTGCTTTAGTAAGAATATTGGTATTAAGGTTTGTGATTCCCTATGCAAGCACAAAAGTCAATTGTTATGCATTGAAATTACATCCTACTTATGGTGCGTTATTCGGTGTTAGTTATGCTTAATGCTCGCTTATGTGATTTTTTGTTTCTTGGTTGGTTGCTTCTCAATCTTTTGCTAGCCTTAACTTGTACTAAGTGGGATTACTACTTGTGCATCCAAAATCCTTAAACCCCGTTTTGCCATATGAGTCCACCATACCAACCTATATGCGGTATTCCCGTGTTGTTCTAAGCAAATTCGTATGTGCCATCTCTAATTTTCAAAATAATTTCCTTTTTGTGTGCTCATACCGCTCGTGAAACGGTAGGGGGTGGCTGGTATTTTTCCTTGCTAGATGTGTTATTCTCAAGATGAGTGTTTATTCACTTGTCATTGCACAAGAGTACGACAAAGGTATTAGGGATGCCCAGTCCTGAAATGAAAAATGAATTTACTTTATGTTGTCAAATAATAAATTTCTTGGAAAGTGTTGGTATGGACGGTACCCGTGGATACGGCTAGCCGTGGAATGTGAAAGTATGGTAGAAAAAGGAATAGGCTTTATTTTCTGTTTGGGAACCACCTATGATATATCTAGCACAGAAAGTATTGGGAACTACTCGATCTTTTTCGTTGACAGGAAAAGCATGCCACCCAAAATATTTTATCTCCATTTTTTCCGCTTTGAGCTCTGGAACCTCTACAAATCCCTACTTCCCTCTGGGAAGGGTCTTTCTATTTACTTTATGCAATTTTTATTTTTATTTAAGTCTCCATCTTCTCAACTAAGGGGCACTATTTTCGTACTTGAGCATTGGATGTAGCTAATTTGTGAGTGTGTTTCATGAATGTATCAATGGTTGAGCATAATTGGCTAGGGTTAACTTGCTTTACTGTTGATATTTTGATAGACATGGTTGCTTGTTGATATGCTTGAGTATTGAAATCTTCATGTTAAAACTAGACTATTGCTTTGAACCATATAAAAGTCCATATGTCCATGCTACTAAAGAAAAGAATATGTGATGAACATGTTAGGCAACATTCCACATCAAAAATTCTGTTTTTATCATTTACCTACTCGAGGATGAGCAGGAATTAACCTTGGGGATGTTGATATGTCTCCAATGTATCTATAATTTTTGATTGTTCCATGTTGTTATATTATCATTCTTTGATGTTTCACAATCATTTTATAGAAAGTTTATATCATTTTTTGGGGCTAATCTAGTGACATAGTGCCTAGTGCCACTTGTTGTATTTTGCTTATTTTTTACTTTGCAGAAAATCAATATCAAACGGAGTCCAAACGCAGCAAAACTTTTTGGAGATTTTTTCTAGACCAGAAGACACCTGTTGGGCCATAGAAGTACCAGAGGGGGGCTCCGTGGGGAGCACAACCCACCTAGGCACGCCTAGGGTTCCAGGCGCGCCCTGGTGGGTTGTGCCCACCTCGACCGCCTCCCGCACCGCCTCTTTTCTCTATAAATACCCCGAAAATCCAAAAACCCTAGGGGAGTCAACGAAACACAATTCCAGCAAACACAAGTTCCAGAACCACCAGATCCAATCTGGACACCATCACGGAGGGGTTCATCATCCTCATTGGTGCCTCTCCGATGATGCATGAGTAGTTCATTGTAGACCTATGGGTCCGTAGTTTGTAGCTAGATGGCTTCCTCTTTCTCTCTCTCTCTCTCTTTTGATTCTCAATACAATGGTCTCTTGGATATCTATTTGATGTAACTCTTTTTGCGGTGTGTTTGTTGGGATCCGATGAACTTTGAGTTTTTATGATCAGATCTATTTTATCCATGAAAGTTATTTGAGTGTTGATCTCTTATATGCATGATTACTTATAGCCTCGTATTTCTTCTTCAAATCTTTGGTTTAGTTGGGCCAACTAAACCAATTTTTCTTGCCATGGGAAGAGGTGCTTTGTGATGGGTTCGATCGTGTGGTGTTCTTTCCCAGTGACAGAAGGGGCGACAAGACATGTATGATCATTGCTATTAAGTATAACAAGATGGCGTCTATTCCTACATGAATAGATCTTGTATACATCATGTCATCATTCTTATTGCATTACTCCATTTCTCCATGAACTTAATACACTAGATGCATGATGGATAGCGGCCGATGTGTGGAGTACTAGTAGTAGATGCAGGTAGGAGTTGGTCTACTAATCTTGGACATGATGCCTATATAATGATCATTGCCTGGATATCGTCATAATTATTTGAGGTTCTATCAATTGCCCAACAGTAACTTGTTTACCTGTCGTATGCTATTTTTCTCGAGAGAACCCACTAGTGAAATATGCGGCCCCCGGGTCTATTCTTTATCATATTTGCTTTGAGATCTATTGTTACTTGCTTTTGTTTTCAGATGTATTATTCTAAAAACCCAAAAATACCTTGCTGCACTTTTTCTTTATTTTTCTTTATTTTTTATTTCGAGATCTATTTATCCAAAATCATACAAACCAATCTATCTTTTACCCGTGAGTTATTCACAACCCCTCTTACGCGTCGGGTTGCAAGTATTTGTTCTTTGTGTGCGGGTACCGTTTACATAGTGTTCCTTGGTTCTCCTACTGGTTCAATAACCTTGGTTTCATAACTGAGGGAAATACCTACCGAACCTATACTACATCATCCCTTCCTCTTCGGGGAAATACTGACACGGATACAAGCCATCACATATCACAGGTTTGGATGCACCGACGAAGTTTGCACCGACTCTCGAGGTGAGAAAGGGCAATGCATGGTGCCGAAGAGGCTAGCAAATTGCGGACAGGTAAGAGTGCATATAATCCATGGACTCACATACTTATTGCAAAAGTTCATTAGCCCTCAAAGTAAAGTACTACTACACATGACCCTAGGGTGATAGATTGGTAGGAAAAGACCATCGCTCGTCCTTGACCGCCACCCATAAGGAAGACAATCAATAATAAATCATGCTCCAACTTCTTAGCATAACAAGAGACTATACGTGCATGCTTCGGGAATCACAAACCTTAACACCAATATTCTTACTAAACCACAATCATTACTAGTACCTCCCACATATTATCATCTCTATATCGCAAAACTATTGCAAGGAATCAAACATATCATATTCAGTTATCTACAAGTTTTATGTAGGATTTATGACTAACCATGTGAATGACCAATTCATGTTGACTCTCTAAATAGATATAAGTGAAGAAAGATAGTTTAATTCTTTCTACAAAAGATTTTCCCACACTCTTACAAATATAAGTGAAGCAAAATATCATTATACAAATGGCGGTTTTCTATGCGTAGAGAAACAGGTAGTTGAAACTTCAAATGATATAAGTGAAGCACATGAAGCATTCTATAAAGCCATACTCAAAAGATATAAGTGAAGTGCATCAAACATTATATAAATCAACCAAGGACTCTCATACCAGCATTGTGCATAAAAGAAAAATGAAAAATAAACACAAAAGATGATCCAAGAATTTGCGCATATCATGTGACAAATAAAAATATAGCTCCAAGCAAAATTACCGATGATCATAAGAAGAAAGAGGGGATGCCTTTCGGGGCATCCCCAAGCTTAGTTGCTTGGGAGTCCTTGAATATTACCCTGGGGTGCCTCAGGCATCCCCAAGCTTAGGCTCTTGCCACTCCTTATTCCTTCATCCAACGTGCTCACCCAAAACTTGAAAACTTCAATCACACAAAACTTAACAAAACCCTCATGAGATCCATTAGTATAATAAAGAAAATCACTACTTTAATTACTATTGCAAACCCATTCATATTTTATTTTTGCATTATACCTACTGTATTCAAATTCTCCATGGCTTATACCACTAATACAATTCATAGTCCATCAAAACAAGCAAAACAATGCATCAAAAACAGAATCTGTCAAAAACAGGATAGTTTGTAGTAATCTAAAGAGTAAGCACACTTCTATAACTCCAAAACTTCTGAAAAAAATAAGAAAAAGTTAAAAAATTGCATATAAATATTGTATATTTCAGAAACTTTTGATGTTCCAGTAAAAAATGCAAATGCATGCACTACAACCAAAGTTTCTGTTTTTGCACTGCACATACCAACCAAGCAATCTAATCATCTAAAGGCAAATCTTGGCACATTATTTTTGTAATACAATAGATTTGAACAATGGGATAATTATTTTTGTGAGAAACTTCCATGAAAAATTATACATTATTTCCATGAGCATGAACACAAGTGTTCAAGGTCGACGCTCACTTCTCCAATGCATAACCTCCCAATCGCTTCTATTTTTGGAGAAGTTTTTAGGTCACCTTATATATTTTTATGTTTTTAAACCTTTTAAAAGCACACAAAAGAATAAAATGACTCTTTGAAACTCCAGCATGAATTGTTCTTTTATGACATGCCGATGCATAGGAAAAGAGTTAGACTTCGTTGTTGCGTGATATATATTACTTTGTGCTCACTACTAAAATACAAATCGTTGTTAATTAAAATTGACTTTGATATACCTTGGGATCCGGGTGGACCCATTACTTGAGCACTATATGCCTAGATTAATGGCTTTAAAGAAAGCACTGCCAGGTAGACAAACACATCAAGTAAAGGCCAATGCATATTATAAACAGTTTCTTGCAATTTTATCGTATTGGAAACATAGAGAGGTGGAGATGTAGTTCCTCTCTCATAATAATTGCAAGTAGGATCAGCAAGCACATGCATATTATATCTATCAAAATCATCATGTGTAATGGTAAAACGCAACCCATCAATATAATCCTTAATAAGCGCAAACTTCTCCAATGTGGTGTAGTTGGGAGAATTCAAAAAGATAATAGGACTATCATGTGTGCGTGCAATAGCAACAATTTCATTCTTAACATAAGGAACTCTAGTAAGTTCATCTCCATAAGCATCATTCATATTGGCATCATTGTCCACAAGCATAGCAAGCACCAATTTCATCAAAAAGGATATTTCAAACGAATCCAAGGGATCATAGCATTCATCCTTCGGTAAGCACGAAGGGAAATTAAACAATATATGAGTTGAAGAGTTACTCTCATTAGAAGTTGGGCACGGGTAGCTAATCCGCTCTTCCTCCTTTTGTTCTTTGCTCTCCTCCTCATCCTTTTCATCTAATGAGCTCACAGTTTCAGCAATTTCTTCTTCCATAGTTTACTGCAAAATATTATTCTCTTCTTGGACAGTGGAGACTTTCTCAATAAACTCATTAATATCGGCATTATATTTGTATTCTCATAGTAATAATTTTCGGGTCTGTAAACAACATCATCATAATTTTCACACTTTTCAAACAAAGATTGAAGTTCATAAGCACATTTAAAAGCAACAAATTCTTCTATTCGTTCCACATCACAGTAAACATATATACCATTAGCATAAGAAGCCAAGGTTTCACTATCATTAAATTCACATGAAAAGGGAAGGTGTGGTGACTTCATCCTAGAGCAACAAGTATAATCATATCTCAAGCATAAATTCTAAGCATACAATTGCAAACTATCAATTTGATCCCATAAGAGTTTCCATTTTTGAGTCAAGCGATAATCCCTAAAGTAGTCACATTGGTCCAACATGTCCCCCATTATCAAGTTGAATGGGGTTTTCTCAGGATTATGAAAGTAGTGTTTAATATTTTTTACATAACAAGCATCAAGGGTTTTAGGAGGTTCCCCATCACCATGAGTAGCAAGTATACCTATTTTTCGTATTTCGTGTTCCATATCCATAACTAAAGATAGAGAACAACTTAGAACAAAAATAAAATAAGCTTGGTGATAAAGCAAACAAGTACACACGAGAATATTCACCCCACGCTATTACTCCCCAGCAACGGTGCCAGAAAAATGTCTTGAAACCCACAAGTATAGGGGATCAATTATAGCCTTTCTAGATAAGTAGGAGTGTCGAACCCAACGAGGAGCTAAAGTTAGAACAAATATTCCCTCAAGTTCTATCGACCACTGATACAACTCTATGCACACTTAATGTTCGCTTTACCTAGGACAAGTATGAAACTAGAAGTACTTTGTAGGTGTAATGGGATAGGTTTGCAAGATAATAGCGAGCATGTAAATTAAAGTTAGGGGTTGTTTAGATAAAGGAACAATTATGTTAGTTATAGTAGAGATCTTTTTGTCACAAGAAAGTTATTTGTCCCTAGGCAATCGATAATTAGACTGGTAATCATTATTGCAATTTTATATGAGGGAGAGGCATGGGCTAACATATTTTCTCTACTTGGATCATATGCACTTATGATTGGAACTCTAGCAAGCATCCGCAACTACTAAAGATCATTAAGGTAAAACCCAACCATAGCATTAAGTATCAAGTCCTCTTCACTCCCATCGCAACAACCCCCTTACTCGGGTGTAAGCTTCTGTCACTCTAGCCACCCACCATAAACGAATCATGAATGTATCGGAACACCCTACAGCGGGAATCCCTCATGCTTGCATGACATGGAGAGAACCATAGGACAACAGCAAAATAAAACATACAACTCAAACCAGTCATGATCATCAATCAACCTGTATGTCGTGGGAAACCACGACCACCTATGGGACCAGAGGGCCCCTTGCTGGTTCAGCAGGGGGACGTCGTGTTGCACAATGAGAAGACGAGCGTGGGGCAGCACGACAAAGATCACACAGGCAATTTTTACCTAGGTTAGGGCCGTCGTGAGGCGTCAAACCCTACTCCTGCTTTGGTGGATTGATTGTGGAAGAGTGGTGGTGGAGCGTAGTACACTTGCCCGGCAGGGGCGGCAGTGGCTATGCGCGTATGGGTGTCTAAGTTATCCAACCTTCTAACCCTTTCTCTGGTTGCCATGGGCCTTCTTTTATAGATTAAGGGGTCACCACAATGGCAAAGTAGTCATTATGCACTGATAAGATAGCAAACAGTGCTATCTTACCTAACTCTGCAGGCTGACAGGGTGCATTAAATGCAAAGCTTAATGTCACATCACTGATTTCCCGGCAAGCCTTTCCGAGCTATCTCACCAACTCCACGCCTGCTCGCTTGACACGCCGCGGGATGGGTGTCATCTGTAGGCATTTCCTGTAGAAAGAGGCTTTCATGTGGTGAATGGCCACTTAGTCACTTTGCGGCTTGACACCGCATTGATTAACGACGTGGGTCGTGGCGGAGTGGTTGGGTGAGGTGGTTTTCCTCTCATGGGTCCCGGCAGGCCCTGCCGGGACGCCTTGGATCTCTTCTTCCGAGGGTGGCCCTGTCCTTGTCGAGCTCACCTGCCCGGCAAGGGAGGCTTTTCTCCTGGTGGCGTCTTACTTCCTTGGCTTGACTTTGGTTCTCTTGATCTGCATGCTGGTCCTTCGATGCACTTGGTCTCTTGTATTTTGGCATGGCCTTGGCTTGTCCGTGCACGAGTCAGGGGAAAATATATACCCCTGTCTGTTTTCCCCAACATAAGCCCCCGGGCCTGAGCCATACGTGTCTCATGGCACGTTGGGTTAGGCCCCAAACACTACGCGGACACGTGGTAGGAGAGGGCTGCGCATGCCGGATTGCCAAGGTGACTAGTCAATCCAACATCCACTTCGCGCAATTACTGCGCGTCGTGGGGGAGGCCCATCCCAAAAGGGCATGGAGCGCCCAAGGTTTTTGCGAAGGGGAAGGAAGATCCGCCAAACTCATATCGATTCTTCTGTGGTTACTTTATCTGCGGCCTTTGTCCCCCCTTCTCTAATTTCTTCGAGGCGATTTTGACCATCTTCGGATTCCACCTCCTTGATTTCATGCCAAATGCAATGGCGACCATGGCCATTTTCGCGCACTTGTGCGAGAATTTCGTCGGAGTCAAACCCAAGGTGGATCTATTCCGGCATTATTTGTTCCGCAGGTGGAGAACAAGGGCCACTGCTCCAGAAACATTAGCTGGATGCCGTGGGTGGCAAGGAAGCTCTGGTATTATATCCCAGGGAACTAGCATGAGAGGTGGGACGAATGGAGAGGGGATTGGTGCTGGATTCAAGATGAGGAGGCCCCTGAGTTTTGGGAAGCACGGAAGAAATGTGTTGAGCACAGCAAGGAATGGAGCGCTAAAGGCCTTACTGAAGATAGGTTGCGCCCGACAATTAACAAGATCACCCGATTGAAGGCTGCAGGGCTAACCACTGAGCATGTGGGGGCAGGTTTTCTTCTTCGCCGCATCTTGTCGCTGCAGGAGAGGGACAGACTCGCCTGGCTGTATGGGGATGCTGCTGATAGGATGAGGTTGCTCCCAGGTCTGGCCAACAACTTGTCAATTTTGGTCATGGCTAGTTGTCCGACCAATTGTTTGGTCGCTTGGAACTGTTCAAGCTCCCGGTGACTGTTGTCCCTCTGAACATCAATTCAGCCCGGGACCAGATACTGAAATGGATGCCGGATTGCAATGCCCATGGGGTGGCGGGTGATTGGCGACTGCCGTCCTTGGATGAGGAGCTCCAATGGTCGAGCACCCTGGTGGAGAAGGCCACCAGGGTTGAGACTGGGATGTACAAACGCACCTCCTCTGTGGAGGTGGCATATATCTTGAGGAGGGTCAAGGAGCACAAGGTTGCCCGTCTTGCGGAGATGGCGAAGGGCGCAAAGGCCAGAAAGGGCAAAGGGAAGGCTGAGGACGAGAGCTCTTCCCGCGGTGGTAGCAAGACGCAGGCCACGGAGGAGGCTGCCGGGGAAGAGCCTGCCTGGGATATCTCTGCCGGGGATAACCTTGCCGAGCTAGAGGCCCTAGCCATGGCAGTAACGAACCTTCAAGAGGAGGAGGATGCTGGCGAGGTGGCAAAGCTCGAGGAGGAGTGGCTTGCGGCTGGGCCTCAAGCCCCCGAGCTGGTCCCAAACCAGCACACTCATAGGCGCACCGCCAACCAAGGGGCGGCAAACCCCAATCCAGCATCGGCCGTCAAGAGGGTGAATAAGACCACTACCAAGGCCACCAAGGGTGAGGTGGTGTGTCGCTAATCTCCTCGCCTTGCTCGGACCAAGGTTCCCTCCACCAAGCAACCGACGGACGTGGAAGTGGATTCCAGCTCCCACTCCAGCTCGAGCTCCTAACCGAGCTCGTCTTCCCCGGAGCCGCCAGCGCCACGCCAGGCATCGAAGCTGCCGGGGAGTTCTGCCCTTCCACCTCCAAAGAGAGGAAGGGAGTCCCCGCCTCCCACGGAGTTCAACTTGAACTCCATTCTTATTGAAGAAGAGTAAGGAAGACTTTCCCTACCCTTCATAAGCATTTTTGATATGTTTGATTACTTTAACTAACTAACCTTTCGTTTTGTTATTGCTAGCAAGGAAGTGGAGGAGGACACGGAAGCCCTCATTTACCGCCCACGGAAGAAGCTCCGCCACCTTGGGTCATTGAGGGGCGCGGAGGGCTCGGCCTTGGCAGTGATGATGCAGAAGCCCTGTGCTGAGCCCCCAGTCCAGCCCTCGGCCCGGGCGTGGGTGCTTGGCCCCATCCGCCGGAGCCGACGGGGACGGATTCCCTGTTCCCTCGGCCGGAGGGGGAGGTGAGACGATGCAGGGCGATCCCCTCCTAGAAGGGCATGCTCCCATCACCACTCGAGCAGAAAGGACCCCCATGGAATCCCCCGCGAATGAAGTCATGCAGAAGGCTGCCGTGTCTACCACGGCAGAGGGCGAAGTTCATGGCCCGGCTACAGATGTTGCCGGCGAAACTGAGGGCCCCACCCGGCAGACGTCTCCAGGTAGTCCAATCACTCCCTTTTTCCTTTCTTGCTCTGATTGCTTCTCCTAATCTCCCTATTTGCTTAAAACTCCCGTTTCTCCATTGTTTGCTGACCTTTTCATGTGCAACCCCCCAAGCCGAGGAGCCAGGGCTACTGGCGGTGGTGGCTGATATAGGAAGGGCTACCGCAGATGAGGCCGTGGAGATTGCTGCTGCTGAGGGACATGACCTTGCCATCGGGAATGCCCATGATTCCTTGGCAGTGTTGGAGCATTCTTCAGAGAACGCCTCGGAGGAGGAAGTGGTTGTCGAGGTGAAAACCCCACTCCAGACCATGGCCCCACCCTCTCTTCCGGGGCCATTGCTTAGACCCCACCAACCTCCTTGAACACGCTGACCATGGTGTTGTTACTGCCTGGAACTTGAGCCCCCCAGCCTGTCTCTAACGACGGGCGCGGAGCTCGACGAAGAGCTTCAATGTCTCCTGGCACCGTTTTATCAGGGAGCTGGAGAAGTTGATGACTCAGCCGCCATCGCAATGGACTTGTCCTTCATGGAATCCATGGAGGCGGGCATGAAGGATATGCAAGCTCGGCACAACCAGAAGTGGCAACCGCTCAAGGAGCGGCGCGAGTCCGCCAGCAAGGTGTACCAAATGTTGAAGGATAAATGCCTGGAGTTGCGTGAGTGGCATGACAAGCAGTTCATGGTGCTCATGAGGCAGCAAGAGACGCTCCTGATGACGAGGGAAGATTTCATGGCCCGCGAGGCGCGCCTAGTGGATCGCCAGGCATCCCCGGATGTCAGAGAGCAATAGATCTCCATCCGTGAGGAAAAGCTCGAAGCCACTCTCCGTGCCAAGGACGACAATCTGGAGGCTCTTGTGCGGCAATGCACCAAGGAACTAGATGATAAGCATGGAGCTGCCCTGGATGCCCTTGCCGCTGATTTTGCTGCCCAGCTGTCAGGGAAAATGAACACCTATGGGGTCACAAGGATCCCTTCTACGTTCAGCGGGGGATTAGCTGCACGAAGAGCAGGTCTAGCAGTTAGCACACAGGGGATTTACCCAGGTTTGGGCCGCAAAAATGCGTAATACCCTAGTCCTGCTTGTCTGGATATATGTGTTCTTGAGCTTTTGAACTAGCTACGATGTGAGCACGGTCCAAAAGTCTGAATCCTCTCTCTGTACGCCTTGGGCCTCCTTTCATACGTAAAAGGGTTGCCACAGTGGCACACAGGAGGTGGCAAGCTACAGTGTACGAGCTTATCGCTTAGCAACGTAGGAAAAACGCAGTTAATGTGCTACCTACGTGCCCTCTTGCTTTATCGGGAACGACAACAGAAGCCATCCCGTCCGTCGCCGCTCCTCCTTGCTTCGACATGCGTCCAGGCTGACGAGGCATGCAGCGCCACGCCGGCTAAGTAGCTACTGCGCTGGCACAATGGTAGAGCCTCCATGAAGATCTACATGCCGCCACGCAGGTGCCTACTTAGTTGGCACACTGGTCGTCGCACTAGAGTGGTGGTGAGGTGGCAAATCCTTGTCGGGCGCTGGCCTAGCCGCGGCCCAGCGATCGTCCACGGCAAGGCTTGCCGAGGGCCTTGGAGTCGTCCCCGGCAAGGGTCTTGCCGGGGGTCTTCGTATTCTGGTCCCACGTGGACCTGTGGGCTGTCAATCTTTATGAGGATCCGCATGCTACCAAGCATGCGTTCTCAGATCTTGGTATTAATGTTGTCGATGGTGTCAGAGCTCTCAGCTTCAAGGGTGATGGGCTTGCTGGTGCTGTCCAGGCTGCGCCGGCAAGGGTGTTGCCAGGGGAGGTCTAGCTCGCCCTCTGCTCCTGGTTCTTCGAGTCTCTGTCTTGGTAGTCTTCGTGTTTCATCTTCTGTTGTCCTGCCGGGCCCGGCCACAGGGGTGGCTACAACTGCCCGTGCACAATTAAGGGGTACAAAAGAGCCCGTGCTTTTGTACACCTATAGGAGCCCCCGGCCTGGGCCACACGTGAGCGCAAGGCGTAGTTGGGCCAGGCCCAAAGCAGTGCGCAGGCACGCGTGGCAGGAACTTAATCCTCCACGATCTCTTCGGTAGTTGCGCTTCCCCATGATCCGCCTCGAGCGCGTGACGTGGGGGTTGTGCATGGGATGGCCTCAGCATGCTCGCGTCATTCTGCAGTCGATAGTAAAGAGGTGGCCCGTGCTTCCCTTATTATTAAAAAAGAGGGATTCGCAGGGGCACTACTCATTTACTAAGTGGACTCGGGTTGCAGCCTGCATGGCGCCACACCCCATGATCACGGGGTGGAAAACGGTCGCCTCACCTGTTCCCATGCCTCTGACTCGCTCGTCATTTATCCCGCATGCCTTGGGAAGGGCAGACGATGGACATGGGCATTAATGCCAAGGCGGGAAACGAGGCGTCGCTGATTGGGGTAGCGGGTCAATTCCGATTCCCTATACTTCAGGAGGTCATATTGGTCGCGCGGGGCGGCTGCCCCTTGAGATGGGTGGCTAGGCTCCGGGCTTGCTCTTCTATAAAAAGGAAGAGGGACGGTGTTTCTCCACACTTCTTTCTCTCCTCCTTCTGCTTGACATCTTTCTTCCATTCTCCATGGTGAGAGGGCGTGCTGGCGCTTTGACCGAGGTGACGAGGGCTTCTTCTCGATAGTGTGCTCCTCCTCCCCCAGAGCTTCCAGTGGCAGAGCCCATTGCAAGGGGGAGAGGAAGGGGACGAGGCCGAGGCTACCGCGGTGCTCGGGGAAGAGGAGGACGGGGCGGCGTGCCGGCTGTGCTTCCACTGGCGGCCCCTCCTCCCATGGACGGCCACGTTGGAGACCTGCCCCTCGAGTTCTTCATCCTCCTATACAAGCATGTGAGCGGCCATCTCTGTCTCCCTACTCCGTTCGCACGGTGATGGAGCAGGATTCACCGCAGGCTTTCAGGATACACATGAGGGGCTGCAGGAATGGCAGCACGTGGGTTAACGTCGGCTTCCCGTGCCCTAATGTCATGTACCTCCACCGTGGGTGGAAAACTTTTGCACACGCCCACAGCTTGTCTGAGGGGCCCGTTCTCCATTTTAAGTTAATCGATAATGGCCTGCTCCCCGTCAAGGTCTTCGGGAGCTCAAAAATCTACTTAGGGTGCTGCATGGAGAGTTCCATTGACGACGAAAGCTCCTCCTCAAATGACAGTGGCGAGGAGGAAAGCGCCAGCGATGACGACGGCAGCGGGCGGGAGGACAAAGACTCTGACTCCAGCTGACCATCAGTGGTAGCACCATCATCTGCTCCGCGTTCTGCTGGCTCTGGCGTTGGTGGTCGATGGGCTTCCCCGCCAAGCTCTCCATCACCCCATTCCCCATGCCCGTCACCTTTCTTCGCCTGCCATGCATGGGAGGAAAGGGGCAAGAACGGGGATTACGGGGAACTTATCTTTTTCTCAATTTATAGGCACTTGCTGAATCTTAACTTTCTAGAAAAATGTAATCTTCCGAGCCCATGCTTATGTTCTATAACATCTGTACTTGTATCAGCATATCAATGAAAAAGACGATCTTTTGCTGGGAACTCATGCACGTAAATGTTTGTGTAGAGGCGAAATGCCCCTTTAATAAAAATAAATGAGTCTCCCTGGCAAGCTACCTTGCCGGCACCCTATGTGCCTGCCGGAGAATCACATCTGCCGTGTTACAGACACAGGGTCCAGCCCCCGGCCAATCTCTTATTGCCAAAGGTTACTAAAACCACCCTGGCCGAAGCAGTGTTCGAGTCGGGGATGGGAGCACCTAAGTTCAATCAGAGTGGCGAGGTTTTCTAATGCACAAGTCACAAGTTACGAATATGAATGGGCAGGGGATGAACTTTATCTGGTTTTGTCGTTGGGGACGATGTGTCGGGTAGTTTTCTCAATTCCTTGCCGAAGCGTTGTCATGGCGGCTGTTCGGAGGAGAGGATAGGGGCACGGAGCCTTGATGGTTCCCCCGTTCTTGTTAGAATCTAAGGTAGCACAATATCCTGGGCAAGCATGGCATGCATACATATATATATATATATAGACATGGAAACTAGTAGGAAACTGTACATGCTAAAAACTATCTGGCTGCGCATAGGGTCTGCGCCTGGCTCTATACATAGGATTACATGCCTTGTCGGCAAGGCTAGTACAAAAGGTGGTTGCCAGAGCTCCCAGCAACCACGCCCTATGAGTAAAACTTGCGAAGATGTTCGATATTCCAGGAGTTGCTCACCGGAATGCCATCTTTGGTCTCCAGGCGGATTGCGCCGGGCCTGGTGACTCGTATTACCCGATAGGGGCCTTCCCACTTTGGCGTTAACTTGTTTGAATTCTTGGCGGACTAAACACGCCGAAGAACAAGGTCGCCTTCATCAAGGCTTCGGGCGTGAACCTTGTGGCTATGATAGCGGCACAAGGCTTGCTGGTAGCGAGCGGCTCGCACAACAGCTCGAAGATGATCTTCCTCAAGGAGCATTGCATCATCCTGGTGCAACTGCTCTTACTCAAGCTCATCATAAGCGAGCACTCGAGGTGACCCGTATATGAGTTCCGTGGGGAGAACTGCTTTTGCCCTTTATACCATGGCAAAGGGTGTCTGGCCAGTGGCTCGATTTGGTGTCGTTCTGATTGACCAAAGAACTATTGGCAATTCATCAATCCAGTGCCTCCCGCACTTGTGTAGCCTGTCGAAAGTTCTCGTTTTGAGGCCTCGCAACACTTCAGCATTTTCCCTTTCTGCCTAGTCATTGCTTCTTGGATGAGCAATAGAAGCAAAGTAGACTTTGCTGCCAAGGTCTTGGGTATACTGCATGAAGGTGCGGCTCGTGAACTATGTGCCGTTGTCGGTGATGACTCTGTTTGGCACACCAAAACGGAAAACGAGTCCTTTGAAGACCTTGACAACAGACTGTGCTGTCACCTTTCTCACTGGCTCCACTTTCGGCCACTTTGTGAACTTGTCAATCGCGATGTACAAGTACTCAAAGCTCCCGAAGGCATGGGGAAAGGGGCCCAGTATGTCGAGCCCCCAGACCGAAAATGGCCAGGAGAGAGGGATTGTTTGATGGGCTTGAGCTGGTTGATGAAGCTTCTTTGAATGAAACTAGCACGCTTCACACTTGGTTAGTAGTGTTGTTGCATCCTAGAGGGCAGTGGGCCAGAAGAAACCTTGCCGGAATGCTTTGCTGGCAAGGGCTCTTGACCCTATGTGGGAGCCATATATGCCTCCATGTATGTCGGCCAGCTCCAGTCTGTCCTCCCAAGGAATACACTTCAATTTCACGTCGTTCGGCCTCCTTCTGTAAAGGACATCATCCACGAACGGGTACATGCTTGACCGATGGGCTACTCTCTCTGCCAAGGTTGTTAGATTCTGAATCGGATCGGAGCTCTGATGGTAGGATCGCAAATCGTAGAATCTTCACTATCAGGATTGTAAAAACGTAGATTTTATGAACTAAAATCGTAGAATCAAAAGGGTTAGTTTGTATCGTAAAGTCGTAGAATCATACAACAGAATCGCGATTCTAACAACCTTGCTCTCTGCCTCTTCCCGCTCCTCAGGGAGCTCCCTTGTTTGGAGGAAACGGACTGTATGTTGTGCCCATGTTGGAGCCTGAGGCTCGACAGCAAGGACTAAAGGCATGTCTTCTGCCGCGGAGGCAGCTGTCTCTACGGCAAAAGCTTGGGACTCTGCCAGAAGCTGCTACTCCCTGACAAGCTTGGGGTACCCGGCAACTTCCTTGCCAGTGGCTCCTGGGAGCTCTGCGGGAAAGTATTTTCCAGGGTTTGCCTTCCTTCGCTTGTTCTTCTCTACTGATGGTTCGACGGATCGCTGAGTTAATTGAAGCACAAAGGTACCTGGTTCCATAGGTAGCTTGAGGGCAGCGCGCTTTGACAACTCATCGGCAATGCTGTTCTCTCCTCAAGGAACATGCTCTGCTTGTAGACCGTCAAAAGCGCTCTTCCAACTTTCTCACTTCATCCACGTAAGCCTCCATCAGCGGGCTCTGATAATTCTTGTTGACTTGCTTGACAACAAGTTGTGAATCTCCTCTGACAATAAGCTTCCTGATTCCGAGATCCGCCATGATCCTGAGACCGGCAAGCAGCCTCTCGTACTCTGCGGTGTTGTTTATCGACCTCTCTCGGGGAAAGTGCATCTGGACTGCGTACTTGAGGCGCTCTCCGGTGGGCGCGATGAGCAGCATGCCGGCACTAGCACCTTGTAACGAGAAAGCTCCATCAAAGTACATAATCCAATGACTACTTGCCTCTTTACCAAGATGGGTGGTCTCTTGAACTTCTTCGTCGGGCATGGATGTCCATTCTGCTATGAACCCTGCCAAAGCCCTGCTCTTGATCGTCAAAGTACTTTCAAATTTGATCCCAAAGCTCGACAACTCCAATGCCCACTCGACAATCGTCCCAGTTGCATCTAGGTTGTGCAAGATTCGTTGCAATGGGAGGCGAGTGACGACGATGAGCTCGTGTGCTTGGAAATAGTGGTGCACCTTTCTCGAGGCCATAAGAAGGCCGAAAAGCAACTTCTGCATGCCAGAGTACCTTGACCTAGCCCCCTGCAAGAGGGAGCTGACAAAGTAGACTGGGTACTGCACCATCTTCTTCTGCTGCTTTACTTCGCTTATTTGCGCAGACTCTGTCTTGTCAGGACCGGGCTCTGTCGGGGGTTCTGCCTTGCCGACGTCGGGCCCTGCTAGCCATGGTTCCTCATCCGATGGCCCTGCCACCGCTGTCGCCTCTTCCTCATCTTCTCTCTCCGCCACTAGCGCAGCACTGACCACTTGATTTGTTGCTTCCAAATACAGCAGCAACGGCTCTTGTGGTTTGGGCACGACTAGTTTTGGCATAGGGGAGAGGTACCTCTTCAAATCTTGCAGCGCTGCCTCTGCCTCCGGAGTCCATTTCATTGGACCTGCCTTTTTCAAATTTTGAAAAAGGGGAGGGCGCGCTCAGCAGACTTAAAGATAAACCTACTCAGGGCGGCAACACAGCTGGCAAGCCTACGGACGTCCTAGACTCACTGGGGCGCTTTAATCTACTCAATGGCTTTGATCTTGTCGGGATTTGCTTCGATTCCACATTGAGACACAAAGAACCCAAGAAGTTTGCCAGACGGGACGCCGAACACACACTTCTCTGGGTTGAGCTTGAGGTTTATCTTGCGCAAATTTGCAAAGGTTTCTTCCAGGTCCTGCACGAGTGTGGCCTTGTATTTGGTTTTGACCACTATATCATCCATGTAGGCTTCCATATTTCTATGGAGCTGGGGTTCAAAACCAATTTGGACCGCTTGGGCGAACGTCGAACCAGCTCTCTTCAACCCGAAAGGCATCCGTACGAAACAGTGCGTGCCACATGGGGTGATGAACGTGGTCTTTTCTTCATCTTCCTTCGTCATGAAGATATGATGATATCTTGAGTAAGCATCAAGGAACGACAGCAGGTCGAACCCAGTAGTGGAGTCCACTATCTGGTCGATATGTGGCAATGGGAAAGGATCCTTTGGACAGGCTTTATTGATATCAGTATAGTCGATACATAGCCTCCACTTCCCATTCGCCTTACGTACTACTACTGGATTGGCCAACCACGTCGGGTGGAGTACTCCCTTGACCAAGCCTACCGCCTCCAACTTCCTGATCTCTTCGATGATAAACTCTTGTCGCTCCAAAGCTTGCTTTATGACCTTCTGCTTGACGGGTCGTGCATGGGGTCAGACAGCAAGATGGTGCCCAATCACCTCCCTGGGAACGTCGGGGATGTCAGATGCTTGCCATGCAAACACATCGACATTCTCCCGTAGGAAGGCGATGAGCGCACTTTCCTATTTGCTTTCATGAGTGGAGCTTATGGTAAAAGTTCCGCCCGTGCCATCCTCCTTGACGGACACCTTCTTGGTTTCTAGCGGGGCCGCCTTAGACTTCTTTCTCTTGCCGGTAGAGCTCTCTGGCACGTCCACAGCAGGAACACAACACTCTGAAGAGGAGCGTTTGCCGGAGTGAGTGCAGAAACCCTTGCCGGAGCCAGGAGTCTTGCCGGAGGCTGTGGCCTTGCTGGTCTTTTTCTCGGCGGTGGGAGCGGGTGCCTTGGCGGCAGACGCTGCAACCGCCTCTCTATAGAGCTGATCGGCGCAGATGAGCACGTCCTTCTTATTGCAGCTGACGGTGATGATGCTCATCGGGCCAGGCATCTTCATCTTGTTATATGCATAGTGCGATACCACCATGAGCTTGGCCAGCGCCGGGCGGCCAAGGATCCCGGTATATGCCAACCGGATCTTGGCAACATCGAAAATGATTCTCTCTGTCCTGTAGTTAAGGTTGCCACCAAACATGAATGGTAGTGTGACCTTTCCCTTGGGCTGGCTCCTCCCGGATTGATCCCTTGGAGCATACCCGTTTCCTCAAGATCTTCATCAGGGATCTGCAGCCTCTTGATCACGTTGGGCGAGATCAAGTTCAGGCCGGCGCCATCATCAACTAACATCTTCGTCACCTTGAGGTTGCGTATTGTTGGTGATACCAACAATGGCAAACACACGACCTCAGTTGTGCGATCAGGGTGATCCTCGGCATCAAAAATGGTAGGCGTGTGGGACCACCTTAGCGGCTTCTAGGCGTTGACCATCGGTTCCGTTCCATTAATCTCACGCGCCCACTGTTTCAGTTGGCGGTGGGAAGAATGCAACGAGGCACCTCCGTCAACACACATGACTTCCGTTGCCTTCTGAAACTTGTGCTCGGTGGATTCGTCATCATCATTGTGATCATCATCCTCCCCTTTCTTGTCGCGGCCTCGAGTAGGCCTCTCTTGTTGCCTTTCCTTGTCGCCGTGTCCTCCTTAGCCACCGCGCTTCTTGCCGAATCCTTCAGATCCTCCTTGGCCCTTCTCCTTGTCTCTTCTATAGTACTCAGCCCTTTACTTCTCCATCAGCAGCTCCACTTGGCGGCAGTTCTGGAGGTCGTGGTCCTTGGTACGGTGAATCTTGCAAGACTGCTTGTCGGAGGCCTTTGACTTGCCGGCAGATGCCAAGGCCCAGCAGGCATTCCACCCAGAAATCTCCTTGCCGGGGTCATCAACCTTGGCTTTCTTGGCGGTGTCGGGGTCGCCGGATTCCTCTATGGCAAGCACGGTCTTGCCCTTGCGCTTCCTTTTACGTTGCCGACCCTTCTTTGCCGGGGCGACGACGTCTTTGTCTTCAGAGTCACTTCCCACGTCGGCATCTTCGCCGAGGTACTTTATTCCTTCCTCAGCTCAGGCACATCTGTCGGCCAGAACATACAGTTCTGCAACATCTGCAACCTTGTTCATGGCCAGCTCCTCACGCATCTTATGATTGCGCACGTTTTGATGGACAGCGGCGGGATGAACATCGGGGATGTTGTACTGCACACGGCTGAATCTCTGTATGTACTTGCACAATGATTCGCCGTCCCTCTGAGGGATCACATGCAAATCGCTTGCCTGTCCAGGAGCTACGTGGCCGCCCGTGAAGTCACCAACAAACTCGTGGCACAGATCGGACCAAGAAGAGATGGATTCTATCGGCAAATGCATCAACCATGACCTGACGTTGGGATTGAGTGCCAGCGGGAAATAGTTGGCGAGTACCTTGTCGTCTCGTGCTCCGACAGCTTGCATTGCAATGGTGTAAATGCTCAGGAACTCGGATGGATGGGTCTTGCTGTCGTACTTCTCCGGGACCTCTGGTTTGAACACGCGGGTGTTGGGCCACTGGAACTGTCGCGGCTCATGGGTGAACGATGGACAAGTTATTGCATAGGGCAAGTCGCCAGCGTCCTTCAGCGCAGGCTTGTACGCAGTAGGCCCAGCACACCTATCAGATTGGTGACGTGCCTTCTGTCGCTGCTCGTTAGTAGTCCGGGCGTCCTCCTTGAGGCGCTCTCAAAGAACTTGACGTTGTTCATGACGCGTCCGTGGATCTGGCAATGTCGTGGACACGTTATCACGGGCGTCAACCCGACGGGCCGGCCGTGGTGGAGTGGAGTGCACCGTGGTTGCGGCGCCTCCAACCCTTCCACTGTCCATACGCGCCGGCTCGTCAGTCCGGCACTGCGAGGGACTTGCTCCCCGATGGCCGTCCCTATTGGCATGGCCAATAAGGCTTTGGATGGCAGCCCTCCACTCTTCTTGCTTCTCCAAGGTAGGAGGAAAGTCGAGGAGTAGATGCGCTCGTGATAGTGCTTCTTCTCGCGTGGGAGGCAGCGACAAGCACGAGGAATGGGAGGAAATCGGACTTCTAACATGTTAGAAGGAGTCCCATCGCGATTCCGCGGCCACGCGCCCTTTTTGCCAACATCATGGCGTGCATGTCTGCCCTGCGCGTCTTGAGAGTGACGCTAAGGGCTTTTGCCGTGGCGACGCCCGGGGTCTTCAACATCGCGGCGCTGTTTGTCGCGCATGAGCTGAGAGGACTGCGGTGCGTGTGTTGGCGGGGTCGTCTTCCTGCCCTTGGAGGTCCCCGCGCCACCCGCAGGTAGCGCAAGTCCATCCTTGGGCGCGGCGGCGTGCGGACTGCCATTGCCACCGCGGAGGATGCTGCTCACCTGGCTTCTCGTATTTGGATGATGTGGATGATATTGATCTCCTCCACCGCTGCATCAGCCACATCGCCCGTCCGTGCGGGCACGGGCGGAGCGGCTTTGTACGGGCCGATCGCTGTGATCGTCTTCTTCTTCAGAGCCATCATGGCAAAGAAACTACTGCACTAACTAGTAGACCATATTCTCACAACTAAGCCGCCCCTACCTGGCGCGCCAAAGATGTCGGGGAAAACAAACACCTATGGGGTCACAAGGATCCCTTCTACGTTCAGTGGGGGATTAGCTGCACGAAGAGCAGGTCTAGCAGTTAGCACACAGGGGATTTACCCAGGTTTGGGCCGCAAAGATGCATAATACCCTAGTCCTGCTTGTTTGGATATATGTGTTCTTGAGCTTTTGAACTAGCTACAATGTGAGCACGGTCCAAAAGTCTGAATCCTCTCTTTGTACGCCTTGGGCCTCCTTTTATACGTAAAAGGGGTTGCCATAGTGGCACACAGAAGGTGGCAAGCTACAGTGTACGAGATTATCGCTCGACAACGTAGGACAAATGCATTTAATGCGCTACCTACGTGCCCTCTTGCTTTATCGGGGACGGCAACAGAAGCCATCCATCTGTCGCCGCTCCTCCTTGCTTCGACACACGTCCAGGCTGACGAGGCATGTAGCGCCACGCTGGCTAACTAGCTGTTGTGTTGGCACAATGGTAGAGCCTCCATGAAGATCTGCATGCCGCCATGCAGGCGCCTTCTTAGTTGGCACACTGGTCGTCACACTGGAGTGGTGGTGAGGTGGAAAATCCTTGCCGGGTGCGGGCCTGGCTGCAACCCAGCGATCGCCCCCGACAAGGCTTGCCGGGGGCTTTGGAGTCGTCCCCGGCAAGGGTCTTTCCGGGGTCTTCGTCTTCTGGTCCCACGTGGACCTGTGGGCTGTCAATCTTTATGAGGATCCGCATGCTACCAAGCATGTGTTCTCAGATCTTGGTCTTAACGTTGTCGATTGTGTCAAAGCCCTCAACTTCAAGGGTGATGGGCTTGCTAGTGCTGTGTAGGCTGCCCCGGCAAGGGTGTTGCCGGGGGAGGTCCAGCTCGCCCTCTGCTCCTGGTTCTTCGACTATCTGTCTTGGTAGTCTTTGTGTTTCATCTTCTGTTGTCTTACCGGGCTCGGCCACACACGTATATAACTACCCATGCACAAGTAAGGGGTACAAAAGAGCCCGTACTTTTGTACACCAACACCAACTAAAGAAGCTTACTGAAGATCTGGCTGCCGCGTCTGCCGCCAAGACTGATCTCGACCGGCAAGTGGCTAAGCTAAATGAGGGCCTTGCCAGGAGCGTCAAGGAGGCGGGGGTACTCAAAGAAGAAGCACGACAAGTGGGGGTCCTTTTGACCGACGCACAATCGCAGCTCTCTTCCAAGATCCAGAGCCTTGAGACCGCTAACGTCTCCATCAAATACATGAAGGCACGGATCAACACACTGGAAAGCGCGACAGAGTCCCTTGAGTCCCGCCAGTAGCTATTGTCCAAGGATCTAGACACCGGCAAGCTTCTCCGGCAAGATGTAGAGGACAAGTTGAAGAATCAGATCGAGCAGGTCGGCCTCTGGATCAAGAGCCTGATCGACTTCGCCGAGCATCTTGCCGCCCAAGCTATGGTGATGGGCATGGACGGCCCAACCTTCCCAGTCAACAAGCACGAGGTTCCAACTGCCAAGTTGGGAGTCTTCTTCAATGACCTGATCAAGAAGCTGAAGGTGCATAAGGAGGGGAGGGCCGAGCATTTTGCGACCGAGTCCCGTAAGCTTGCCCACGATGCCCTCCTCATCGTCTTGAGCAATATCACTTGTCGCTATCCGGACCTCGACCTTGATGACGGGTTCAAGAAGCTGCCAGCAGGTGCCGATGTCACAGCTGCCAAGGAGAAAGCCACCCCACGGGCCGCCAGGGTCCTCCACATCTGAGCAGCTTCATCTAGACACTGGATCAAGTATTGGGTCATTGTCGCTCCTTCGTTGCCCTGTAATGAAACATGTTGCACATTTTGTGTTTAGTCACTTTATCTCTTGTGTTTGTGTGGAACTGATATTCTCTGTTGAATCTCGAATGTGTGTTTATCCCTTTGAACACTATATGTTTGTGTTCGTATGATTGATCCCTATGTCTGCTCTGGATGCCCGTTGATATCATATTGTCGCGATTGTCGTAAGGGTCTGGCCCTTAACAGTCATCTTGGCATGGATGTGCCCCGGCAGGTTTTTCCCATGTAGCTCTCGACGTAGCCTCTCGACCTGCAAGCATGGCTCAGGATAGGTCGATGGTGCGATCAAAGAAACTAGCCAAGGTTCCATCACATGAGGGATTTCACGATACGAACACTCACTAAAGTCAAGGGATTAAACAACTGCAGAAAATTTAAAATTGCATCAACAAGAAGCGATAATGTAGACTTAGCTTTCATTTTAAGCTCCTTTCTCCGCTGCCGGGCCGCGTGCGCTTCATGCACTCGTGACGCTCGGCAGAGCGGAAGCCAATCGGGCAGCTCTTTCATTCCCGGCAGGAACTAACACGCGTCCTCATACGATTGGTGGGCAGTGGGGCAGGGTGCCAGGTTATCCCGGTCCTTTTCCCCCTTTTGCTCCTTTCCACCCGCAACAACCAGCCTGCGGCCATCGCATGGATGATGTCAACGCGGACGGCCTTGCCGGAGCACGCTCGCCCGGATACCAACCAACGGATTCATACCGATGTTTCACTCAGAATTTCCCGCAATAGGGAAAATACTGGACCGAGTATCACGCGATAGTCATTGACATTGATGGTGCCAGGATCAAAGCGGCTTGACTGCTAGCGATGGGAGAGGAACGTAGGAAGGGGGTCCCGCGCTTGAGCACCCCACCCCCTCTTTCGTCGGACGGTGCCCGAGCCGCGGATATGCCGCACGAGCCGCAGAAGGGAGCACATCTCTGCCAATAGCAACTTTTCACCGTAGTCATGGCTATGGCGAGATGCAGGGAGGAATGATCCAACTGCGAGGGCGGCCCTGCTTGGTCTTCGTATCTTCATAGGCGCCATAGGCGCCAAAAGCTTCGAGCAAGCCACCGTGGATGGGGCATGCTGCTCACGCTTTCAGGTTCGCGCAAGCGATCCCTCCTACATGGCGCGCCATAGATGTGGGAAACCATGGCCACCTATGGGACCAGAGGGCCCCTTGATGGTTCAGCAAGGGGACATCACACTGCACAAAGAGCAGACAAGTGTGGGGCAGCACGGCAGAGATCAGACAGGCAATTTTTACCCAAGTCCAGGCATCGCGAGGTGTAAACCCTACTCCTGCTTTGGTGGATAAATTGTGGAAGAGTGGTGGTGGAGCGTAGTACACTTGCCCGGCAGGGGCGGAAGTGGCTACACGTGTATGGGTGTCTGAGTTATCCAACCTTCTAACCCTTTCTCCGGTTGCCATGGGCCTCCTTTTATAGATTAAGGGCTCACCACAATGGCAAAGTAGTCATTATGCACTGATAAGGTAGCAAATAGTGCTATCATACCTAACTCTACAGGCTGACAGGATGCATTAAATGCACCGCTTAACGTCACGTCACTGGTTTCCCGGTAAGCCTTGCTGAGCTATCTCGCCAGCTCCACGCCCGCTTGCTTGACACGTCGTAGGATGGGTGTCATCTATAGGCATTTCCTGTAGAAAGAGGCTTCCATGTGGCGAATGGTGGTCACTTAGTCACTTTGCAGCTTGACACCGCACTGATTGAGGACGTGGGTCGTGGTGGAGTGGTTGGGTGAGGTGGTTTTCCTCTCGTGAGTCCTGGCAGGCCCTGCCGGGATGTCTTGGACGTGTTGTTCCGGGGTTGGCCCCGTCCTTGTTGAGCTCGCTTGCCCGGCAATTGAGGCTTTTCTCCCGGTGGCATCTTACTTCTCTGGCTTGACTTTGGTCCTCTTGATCTGCATGCTGGTCCTTCGATGCTCTTAGTCTCTTGTATTTTGGCACGGCCTTGCCTTGTCCGTGCACGAGTCAGGGGAAAATATATACCCCTATCTGTTTTCCCCAACATTGTAGAACAAAACGGATCTACTCAAACATCATAAGATAGCCACATATCATAGGAGAGAGCTCCCCTCCTTCTCCCTTCTTCTTCCTTGAACCTCCCCCTAGATGGGAGGAGGGTTTCCCCTCTGGTCCATGGCCTCCCTAGCAGCGGAGGGACGTGATATGTCTCTGTCGTATCTACTTTCCCTAACGCTTTTCCTCTTGTGCTGGACTCTAATTTTCATGATTTGAATCAAACTAACCCGGACTGACGTTGTTTTTAGCAGAACTACCATGGTGTTGTTTTTGTGTAGAAATAAAATTTCTCGGAATGGCACGAAACTTTTTGGATATTTTTATGGAATAAAATAATAATAATGGAGCCAAGAACAGCCGGAGGGGGGCCTGGGTGAGCACAACCCACCAGGGCATGCCCCCGGCCCTCCAGGTGTGCCCAGGTGGGTTGTGTCCACCTGATGGCCCCGCAGACCCTGATTCCAAGTCTATAAAATCCTATTTTCGGAGAAAAAAATCAGGGAGAAAGAATTATCGCATTTCATGAGACGGAGCCACCGCCGCCTCCTGTTCATAATCGGGAGGCCAGATCTGGAGTCCGTTCGGGGCTCCGGAGAGGGGGATCTTCGATCTTCGTAATCACCAACCCTTCTCCATCGCCAATTCCATGATGCAACCCACTGGGAGTGAGTAATTCCTTTGTAGGCTCGCTGGTCAGTGAGGAGTTGGATGAGATTCATCATGTAATCGAGTTAGTTTTGTTAGGGCTTGATCCCTAGGATCCATTATGTTCTGAGATTTATATTGCTATGACTTTGCCATGCTTAATGCTTGTCTTTTTGGGCCCGGGTGCCATGATTTCAGATCTGAACCATTTTTATTATCATCATTATATCTATGTTCTAGATCTGATCTTGCAAGTTATAGTCACCTATTATGTGTTATGATCCGTAGTGACAATAGCCGGGATACTTTCCGATGATGACCGTAGTTTGAGGAGTTCATGTATTCACTATGTGTTACTGCTTTGTTCTGGTTCTCTACTAAAAGGAGGCCTTAATGTCCCTTAGTTTCCATATGGACCCCGCTGCCACGGGAGGGTAGTACAAAAGATGTCAAGCAAGTTCATTCCATAAGCACGTATGACTATTTACGGAATACATGCCTACATTATATTTATGAACTGGAGCTAGTGCCGTATCGCCCTAGGTTATGACTGTTATATGATGAATATCATCCAACGAATTCACCGATCCAATGCCTACGAATTTCTATTATATTGTTCTGGCTAAGTTACTACTGTTGTTACCATTATACTTGCTACAAAATCATTGCAATCACTGTTACCGTTACTATTTCTATTGTTGCTACTATCAAAACTATCATATTACTTTACTATTGGTCATATTGCTGTAGATAATTAATCTCCAGGTGTGGTTGAATTGACAACTCAGCTACTAATACTTGCAAATATTATTTGGCTCCCCTTGTGTTGAATCAGTAAATTTGGGTTGAATACTCTACCTTCAAAAAATGTTGCGATCCCCTATACTTGTGGGTTATCACGACCTTTTTCTGGCGCCGTTGCGGGGAGCATAGCTATAATTGTTGAGTCACTAGGAATTATTATCAATTTATCACTATGAAGAATCTGAAGGATACCAAGACTAAGATATTTCCCTCTAAGACGAGGGGAGGTAAGGAACTGCCATCTAGCTCTACACTTGATTCACCTTCTATTTTGAGTAAACTTGCAACACCACCACATGCTATTAATTCTAATATGTCGCAAGTTATTTATGATGCTACTTATGCAATGGACAATGCTTATGATGATGTTAGTACCTTGCTTGATGATGGTGTGCCACTAGGTGATTTTCTTGATGAACAAACTGCTAGAGCTAAACAGAATGAAATTACTAAAACTGATGAAATACCTAAATCTGAAAACCTTGAGACACCATTAGACCTAGTCCTCCTGGATGAGGAAACAACTAGACATTCTTGCTTGCAATGATAGAGATGATCTCAAGAAATTATTATGGAAACTGAAAGAGAAATCCTTGAATGCTAGAATGAAATGTGATCCTAAGTTTGCTACTTCTCCCATCTTTGTTGATGATAAGGATTATGAATTCTCTGTCAGCCCAGAGTTAATCACTTTGGTTGAACCTGATCCTTTTCATTGTTATGAAACTAAAATTGTTGTGGCATACTTCACTAAATTAAATGATATAACCACCCTATTTGCTCATGATGAGAAGATTTGCTACTATTATATTCTCAAGTTATTTTCGTTCTCATTAAAGGGTGATGCTAAGATTTGGTATAATACTCTTGCTCCTAGTTGTGTGCGTAGTCCCTAGGATATGTTTTATTACTTCTCTAAAAAATATTTTCTGCTCATAAGAAACAAGCTGCCTTATAGGAAATATTAACTTTGTGCAAATTGAAGAAGAGAGTCTCCCACAAGCTTGGGGGAGGCTTCTCCACTTGCTTAATGCTTTGCCTGGTCATCCTCTCAAGAAAAATGAAATACTTGATATCTTCTATAATGGACTAACCGATGCTTCTAGGGACTTCCTAGATAGTTGTGCTGGTTGTGTTTTCAGGGAACGAACTGTTGAACAAGCTGAAGAATTATTGAATAACATATGAAAAATTATGATGATTGGACTCTTCCTGAACCACCTCCTTAACCAACTCCGAAGAAGAGGGGTATCTTATATCTCAGTCCTGAAGATATGCAAGAGGCAAAGAAATCTATGAAGGAAAAACGTATTAAAGCTGAGGATATAAAAAATTTACCTCCTATTAAAGAAATACATGGGCTTGACACACCACCACCCAAGATGGTAGAGGTAAATTCCCTAATGAAATTTAATGAAAAGGACAACCCTTATAATATGCATCCTAGTCAATGCCTTTATGAGTTTGATAACTACATTAGAAAACATGATCACTTCAATGCAAATGTTATGAAACAATTGAAATACAATTCTCATATGATTGCTCGCTTGAGTGACTTGTTATTTAGAATCTCAAATGATGCTAGAGGTGTAGGAAAACATGCTTCTATGGTTCAAACTCGATTAGAAAAGGTTGCTAAATCTCAAAGAGAGTTGCTAGATGAAATGAATAATAATATGAATGATCATGCTGTCAGAGTAATGACTAGAGGAGGTAGAATGACCCAGGAACCACTTTATCCCGAAGAACACCCAAAAAGAATTGAACAAGATTCTCAAAGAGTTGACACTGATGCACCTAGTCCTTCTAAAAATAAAAATAAAAATAAAAATGGCAGGACTTTGCATACCTCTAGTGAACCTGAAATAGAAAAATCTCCTGAAGCTAATAATGATGTTTCTATCTCTGATGTTGAAACTCAATCTGGTAATGAACATTCACCTAGTGATAATGAAAAATATAATGAGTTCATTAAGACACTCAACCAAATAATAAAGAACCACACAATGACGTTGAAATAGAACCCACAACCCAAGAATAAAAGATATGATAGAAGAGACTTTGTTGCTAGGAAACATGGTAAGGAAAGAGAACCATGGGTTCAAAAACCTATGCCCTTTCCACCTAAATCAACTAAGAAGAAAGATGATGAAGAATTTGAACGCTTTGCTTAAATGATTAGGCCAGTATTTTTGCATACCCGCTTGACTGATATTTTAAAGATGGCCCCTTATGCAAAATATATGAAAGACATCATCTCTAATAAAAGAAAGATACCTGAAGTTGAAATCTCCACCATGCTTGCTAATTATTTTTTAAGGATGGAGTACCTAAAAACCTTGGAGATCCAGGAATATGAACTATACCTTGCTCCATCAAAAGAAATTATGTTAACACTGCTTTGTGTGATTTAGGAGCTGGTGTTAGTGTTATGCCTTTCTCCTTATATAAAAGACTTGATTTGAATAAACTCACACCTACTGCAATATCTTTGCAAATAGCTAACAAATCAACTGCCATACCTATCGGTATTTGTGAGGATGTGCCCGTTGTTGTTGCAAATGCTACAATCTTAACTGACTTCGTTATACTTGAGATGCCCGAGGACGACAATATGTCGATTATCCTTGGTAGACCCTTCTTGAATACTGCAGGGGTTGTTATTGATTGCAAGCAATAACAGCAAGGTCACTTTTCATATCAATGGTAATGAGAATACGATGCACTTTCCAAATAAATAATTCCAAGTGAATGGTATTAATGTTATTGAAAAATATTGGAAGTTTTCAACTACCTCTACCTACTGCCAAAAAGAAATATGAAATGCCTATTGTTGGGGATGTGCATATCCCCGTTGAGATAACCTAGTGTCTTACGAAACTTCTTCAGTTTCATGCTAATTGAAAGTGATTGTTAATAAGACTTGATCAACCTTATTAATGGATCATTTTTTAGAGGTATGAAGTTGATGAATTTAGAAGCCACCACTTTCTGTCCTTACCTTTCATTTTCTATTTTTCTTAGTTAAATAAAGTAGAATGCCATGTTTATCATGTTTTCTGGATTTCACATGCAATAATAAATGACCCAAAAATAAAAGTTCTCAGAATGCTGTGAAAATTTAAATATGATTTTTTTCTCATTATTTAAGATTTTTTAATGCAAATAACATCAGAGGGGGGTGCACTAGGTGGCTACAACCCACCTAGGCGCGCCAGCACCCCCAAGCGCGCCCTGGTGGGTTGTGGTCCCCACATGGGCACCCTCACTTATCTCTTTAGCCCATGTCATCACCTACCTCTAGAAAAATTCACCATATTGCTCTCTCTCGTGTGTCCTTGCTCTCAAACCCGCAGATTTTGATCTCTTTGCTCGAAGCTCCATTTCTGAAACTATTTTTGGGGATTGTTACTTGGGATGTGACTCCTCCATTTGTCCAATTAGTTTTTGCTTTAGTGGTATATGTTTTGAATAATTAGCTACTCTTGGTGCTGCTACAGATGAGCTTGCATGTTGAATTCTTAGAGTTCTAAGTAGTTTGAATGCTTGATATGGCCTCTATACCTCCCTATGAGTAGTTGCTATCAATCTTGTGAAGTTTTGTTGATAAATTTTTTGTGGACTAAAAATTTCAGAATTTTATTTATAGGAATAAGATGAGTTTCTTTAGGAAGTTTGCTTCCAAGAAAAACTCCAAGGGAGTTATTGGGGAGTCACCAGACAATGACCTCCACACCCGGAGAATGGCGGAGGTGCGGTCATGTGAATGGCCGCACAACCCATTCATGGATGGAGCCAGAATCCGTCAAGAGTTCACACAATTTGATGCTAATGCTAGCCTCACCGACTTCATCGCAGCTGAGTGTGAACAATACCATCTCCTTACAAATTCCTTTGTGCAAAGTTTCCATTTTCTAAGTAGGAATAACCTCCTGAGGTGCAGTTTAATCTTTATGCTGAACCTTGTCAGATACCACTTACTGAATTTTGTGACATATGCTTGATCCCTTCTGACGGGGAAATAAGGGAGCCTAGGCGTGCAGAGTTCGAGGGATTTTATCGTACTATGTCCGTGGGAGAGAGAGGGGTGTCGAGTGTCACCGCCACTAGCTTGCAGTTTCCTTCTATGCATTATTTTGCTCTATTCATTGCTAAGTGCTTAATTGCTAGGGAGAAGGTCGGTGCACTCTGTGCTTCGGACTTTGCCATCTTACGTCATGCACTATACGATGACAACACCTATAGCCTTGGGGCTATCATTGCACCTCGCTTGCACATTAATAGATCGAAGGATAAAATTCATGGCGGTATTTATGTGACTCATTTAGCGAGTCATTTTAACGTTCAGATTAACCAACATGATTATCGCATGCCCAAGGTTTACTTAGATCGCCAGGCTATGGCTAATCATCAGTTTATTGATAGTGAGAACACTGACATTCCTGTTCCCTACAACCTGGTTTTTAGTGAGAACACTCGTGATATTATTCCGTTGCCTGCACCTGCTTTGTTTGATTCTATTGCCTGAGGCGGATACATGATCATGCCAGAGGATATTATTGCCTACCGGAACACCCAGGCAGCAGCAGAGGAGGAACCTCAGGAGTGAGATTCTCGGGTGCCCGCCCCCAGCACTTTAATGTGGGACCTGATGGCTTCCTCGAGTGATGATTACCAATCTAGGCCAAAAGCCTAAGCTTGGGGGAGTACGTGTTTCCACTGACATTACATTCATGTCTACACATTTCATTCTAGTTGTCGGTGTCTCCACTTTTTCATTGTATTATCCATGCTAGATTTATTTTCTTGCTTTCTTCTTGTGTGTTTGAAAAACTTTGAGAAGCCCCCCCAAAAAATATTGCTTGCTTCTTTTTGGTTTTTCTTTCTAGTGTAGTTAGTTGTAGTATTAAAAATAAAGCCCAAAAAGATTTATCGATTCTTCTTTTGCTTGTTGGGAGCTCTCTCATGTAAATAGTTTTTCTCGTTCTTCTTTTTTCTTTCTTTAATTTGCTTTCTTCCAGAAAAAACAAAAACTCCAAAAATATTTCAATGTGTTTCTCTGAATTTCTTTTCTTGATATTGAGTCATACCGAGGAGAAGATCACGATGAAAATGTTGAGTGGCTCTCATATGTATTATTGTTTGTCTAACGAAGAGCCCATATTACCTTGTCTTCTCCTTTCGAATAAATTGTTTGCCGATTCCAGCTTCGTCCATGGCACTCTTGCACTATTATTATTTTCATATCATTCGGTCGTGCAAGTGAAAGGCAATAATGACGATATTTGATGAATTGGCTGTGGCAGAGAGAAACGGGTATGAACTCAACTTGTTCTATTTTTGTAAATATGTGTAACCTAGTATCCATGATTTAGCCAATTATGATGAAACATGTTTGCAATGACCCTTAGAGATTATAGTTTCTAATTCCATGCTTAAGTAGCTAGGAGTGGATAATGATTTATCTTAGATGCCAACATTGCGTTAAAATGATTGTGATGTAGGGTATACTCCTCCAAATATTCGAGTGGCTTTACTTGGCACATGTTCATGCATGTAGTTGAATCAAAACCAACATAGCCTCTATGATATTTATGTTCATGGTGTTCATATCCTACTCATGCTAGTATCCAATGTTACTTATGCATAATGCATGTTCATGACCATTTTCGCTCTCTACCTGACCGGTTCTCAACCTATTTGCTAGCCTTCGCCTGTACTAAGAGGGAATATTGCTTGTGCATCAAAATCCTGAAACCCAAGTTATTACAGATGATTCCACCATATATCTACCTATATGCGGTATTACCCTGCCGTTCCAAGTAAATTTGCATGTGCCATCTCTAAAAATTTCAAATAAACATCCGTTTTTATGTGCCTAGATTGTTCATAGAGTGACAGGAGGTAGTCAGTATCTTCCATGCTAGGCGGGTTATTCTCATGATGAGTGTTTATTCACTCTTTATTGCACAAGAGGGGCGGTAATAGGGATTCCCAGTCCCGAATTCAAAATTGCAAATAATTAAACAAAACTCCCCCAGGATTGTTGTTGGTATGGATGGTACCCATGGATTCGGTTAGCCGTGGAGTGTGCTTGTTGGTGGAGGGAGAATAAACCTTTACTTTTATTGCTTGCGAATCGCCACTAATGTGTTTAGCATGGAAGATACCAATAACTAATGGTCGCAAAGTAAACAAGAAGGGTGTATTTCTCAAAATTTCATTTATATCTGTTTCAAAAACTTGAGCTCTGGCACCGCTGCAAATCACTGCTTCCCTCTGCAAAGGGACTGTCTATTTATGTTTATTTTGTGTCATCACCTTCTCAAATAAGCGCCAGACCGGAGAGCACTATTTTCATCCTCATGCATTGTGTATAGCTAATGTTGGGGGCATCATGACTGGATCTTTTCCGCCATGAATTACAATGTTTACTCATTGCTTGAACTTTGGAGGTGCTCTGCGTTTATGTTTTGCGGTCTCAGAAAGAGCTAGCGAGATACCACTATTGTCATATTATATCATGGTTATTTTGACAAAGTGTTGTCATTTGAGATATCTTATTGTTGCTCGCTAGTTGATTATGCCATTGATATGAGTCTGTCAGATTTCGGGTTCCGCAAACCCTTGATAGGCTCAAACTCTGGGGTGCATGTGGAGATCTCAACCTACCAGCCTGCCAACTCGCAATCCTCACAGCCTAGCATGACGAACTCAAAGGGAAAGAGAGACATGTCAGTTTATCCTGGTTCGGTCCACCTTGCGGTGTAATACCCTACTCCAGCCTTGTGGTGGATTGCCTCGAGGGGCTGGGGATGAACTAGTACAGTGGTTGAACAGCCTTAGGAGGTGAGGTGTTTTTGAGCTCAAGTGAGCTCGTGAGATGACGAGGATGGAATGGATTCGATCCTCCTTCTATGTGGTGGCTAGGTCCTATTTATAGTGGCCTTGGTCCTCTTCCCAAATGTTGGCGGGAAAGGATCCCACAACGGCCTGATTCAAAGGGAGACAATGTCGGCGTCCTGGACTTGGGGGTATCCAGTCCTGCCTGCCTACGGCCCACCTCGTGGCTTGATAGATGGCCGGGTACGGCCCAGCTTCAACACCAACATAGAAAGACCCTCGCGAGGTGCCAAGCCTCGCGAGGCGGACGACACCAAGACCCCTGAAGGAGTTGGCCTCCTCAGGAGGGCTCCTAAGGGGGGAGAGTTCTATGCAGCTACCTCATGAGGCTCATCTAACGTGAGCCATGACGAACAAGGCCTGGCAGGTACCAGGGGGGCGCCAGGCGGGTGCAGAGCGCAGGTTTCCTCTTCGGTGCAAGGGAGGCAAGCCACAGGCGCGGAGTCCCGAGGAATCAGCCAAAGGTTTCCATTTTGGCGCAATAAGACCAAGACCGCCAGGACGGCAGGACGGAGGTCATCACCGAGCCCACTGCAGCGTCACGACCAGAGGCTTTTCGCAGGCGAAGACTACTTTTGTCAGAATTGATTGTACTACTTGTCCCCTTTCAAATCCTGCCGTTGTGGAATCCCTTCCCGCTCATATTTGGGAAGAGGACCGAGGCTACTATATATAGAACTTAGCCACCACCATAGGTGAGGGGGAGATCCATTCCAACCCGAGCACCACACCAGCTCAAGAACACCTCACCTCCTAAGGCTTGTTCATCCTTGTACTAGTTCAATCATAGCCCCTCGAGGCAATCCGCCACACCACACTGGATTAGGGTATTACACCACAACGCTCAGACGGCTCAAGCGGGTGACGGCTGCGCCCGCCGCGCTCCTTCTCTAGTGGCCAATGCCGCCACGGGCCCTGCCGGCCAGGAGCAGCAAGCTTCATCGCTGCACCTGTCGGTGCGTCGCGACGGCCGCACCGCTACTCCATCACTGACCCCAGCAGCTTCGTCCTCCCTCGTGCGCCATGGCCAGGTGGACGCACAGGCCGCTCTACTCACGGCGCGGGAGCTTCTTCACTATCGTCAGGTGGGTGATCTCTACGAGGAGTGGTTCAAGCGTATCGCCGAGCTCATCAGCGTCGCGCATGGAGGCTCCGACGGGCTGGCTCGCTCGCTGCCTCAACAACCACCTGCAGTGCGAGGTGTCGCGCACGAGGCTCCTCCTCCACCTCCGACCCGGGGTACCATCATCGAGCCAAGGCATATGGCTCCATGGCGCGACCCGCAGCGCCCGGCGCTGGCTCAGGACGACGTGAGCTGCCAGTTGGTGCAACGTCCCCAAGGAGAGGCACACGTGCTTCCGTGCCCCAGCACCAGGCTCGCGAGCCACCACAGGAGGTGGCTGTGCACGTGCACCAAGACTACGTTCCACCCCCTCGACGACCCCCAGTGGCCACGGCAGGATGCCGCGCGTTCGCTGTGGAGCTCCGCAACGTCGTCTGGCCGAGTAAGTTCAAGCTTGACCTGCCTCCGTGCTATGACGGCACCGCAGACCCTGCCGAGTTCCTACAGCTTTACGAGCTGAGCATCGAGGTGGCCAACGGCAACGAGAAGATCATGGCAAACTAGTTCCCGATGGCCCTCAAGGATGGCACGCATTCTTGGCTCCTGAACCTGACCGAGGGGTCGGTTTCTTCTTGGGAGGAGATGCGTAGCCGCTTCATTGCCAACTTCCAGGGCACCCGCGACCATCCGCCGGCCGCGGGCGACCTGCGCCGCATCAAGCAGCATCCTGGAGAGACCATACATAAGTATATCCAGTGCTTCAACAACGTCTGCCTCAAGATTCCCAAGGTGTCTGACGAGGCCATCATCTCCGCATTCACCGATGGCGTCCACGATGTCAAGATAAGGAGGAGCTAGCCATCCACGAGCACCTCTGCGCCGCCCTGGAGATGTTCAACATGGCGAACAAGTGTACGAGGGCTGAGGAGGGACGCCTCTCCCTCCTCGAGCTCGCTGATGTTGATCCATAAGACAAGAAGACCAAGACCAAGGACACGAAGAGCAAGGGGCCAGCCGTGCTTGCGGCAGAGCCAAAGACCAAGCGCGGCTGCGACCACCCCGAGTCATACAAGGGCAAGCGGCCGTTCTGCGCCTTCCACAACGTCTACAGCCACAACACCAGCGACTGCCAGGAGCTCAGGGCTCTCCGTGACGAGCACCTCGGTCGATGCCCCGAGCGCAATGATCAGGGCTACGGTCGCAACCGCCATCAGGAGTGGCGCGACCAGCCTCGTGAGGACCGCTGGCAGGACCAGCCTCGCGAGGGCAACTGGAGGGAGCAGCCTCATGAGGACCGCCCTCAGGGTAACGCAGCTCTGCCTCCACCGCCAAGAAGGAACGAAGATCACCACCAGGACGAGGGGGCTGGGGGCTTCCAGGAGCCTCGGGCCATTGCCTGCATCTTGGGCGGCTCGCAGGCCCCGGCTTCCCACCGTGTCTTCAAGCAGTTCACGTGCGAGGTGAATGCAGCGCTCCCCAAGCTTGAAGCAACTCGCCCACTTAAGTGGTCCAAGTGCACCATCACCTTCGACTCCACGGACCGGCTCAAGTGCGCGGCCACCGCTAGCGCGCTCCCCATGCTCTGGTCCCCCGTCATTCTCTCCATCCAGACGTTCGACAGACTCCAGCTGCCATACTACCAGCTGCACCCCACCAAGCCATTCTCAGGAGTGACCGACAGATCAACACACCTGATTGGGCAAGTTCGCCTCCCTTTCACCTTCGGCGAGCGCAACAACTACCGCACCAACCTCATTGACTTCGACGTCACCGACATCCGCCTGCCCTACAACGCCATCCTAGGGTACCCAGCACTGGCCAAGTCCATGGCGGCCACGCACCATGGCTACAACATCCTCAAGATGCCAGGAAGCGGCGGCATCATCACGGTCGCCTGCCAAGAAAAGGATGCAGTGTGCTCCCTCGAGCACGCCTTCCAGGCTACAGCAGTTGAGAACCCAGAAGACGAAGACGGCGCCCTCCCTCCTGAGGTTGCCCCCAAGATGAAGAAGCTACAGCTGAGCCAGGGGTCTCGTGAGGGAGCATCACTCGAGGACGCAGCATAGAGTCTCGCGTCCCCAGACGCGGCACCATCACCCATCGCATAGGAAGGCGCGCCCAGCGCCCCTCTCAGCCTGGGCTCAGGGGCTCTCCTCTGGAGGGCCTCAGACCTAGCCAATGTCGCGAGAGGTGCTCGGGCACCATGTGGAGGCGCTCTTGAGGGCACACTTCCCAGGAGAAGGCAGCAGGCGTGAGGCACCAGGCATTCAGGTGTTCATCAGCGAGGCAATCAAGGAGATCCAGGAAGGAAGGGTTCTGCAAGGCGATCGTCGCCTGCCGCAAGGCGGAGCTCACTGCCCAAGCGAGGGTAAAGAGTTCCGCGTCTGCATCGACATCCCTGGGCTCAACAGGGCCGCGTCCCGGTAGCTCATGTGGCCGTCTTGTGTCGGTGATGCGAGGGTCCGCCTCACAGCTACGTCTGCATGCCTTTTGGCCTGGCGGGCGCGACTGAGACGTTCCAGCGCTGCATGAGGGACGCTCAGGCGGCCTGCGACGCCAGGCACCACGCGCTCCTGGCGGAGATGGAGGAGCACCCTCAGGAGCCTTCCGGTCCCTCCGAGCCTCCCGAGGCTCGGCACCGGAGCGGCTTGTGAGGAACGGCTTCTGAAGCGCGCGTTTTTTGGCTACTTCAGCAACGGTACCAGGTGACATCTCCCTAGTTCGTTCAGCATGGGGCGTGTGATAGCCTGGCTTAATAGGGATGATAGGCTACTCATATCAATAAGGAATTCCTTCTTTTCTGGGGGCCCATTTGGAAAGAACTCCAAAGTTAAGCGTGCTCAGCTTGGAGTAATTTCAGGATGGGTGACCGACTGGGAAGTTGCTCCCGGGTGCGCACGAGTGAGGATAAAATGCGCAGAAAAGACTAGTATTGATCTGTGGGTCCAGTCTAGATCCCGCCAGGAGTAACGACCACCGGCGGGTGTGTCCGGGGCATTACAAGTTGGTATCAGAGTCGACCCTCGTGGTTACACGGATGTTTGCTAACAGGTTCGCGGTCATGTTGTTCATGACGTTTGTGACCCGTCATGGTACACGGCATGGCACATGTACCGGACTGGATGCACAGACGTATGTGCCAAGAGGGAACGTTCCTGTGGCCTGACGAGGACGTCGGTTCCTCTGAGTGGGGGTGTATGTGATAGCATGGCTTAATAGGGATGATAGACTACTCATATCAATAAGGAATTTCATCTTTTCTGGGAGCCCATTCGGAAAGAACGCCAAAGTTAAGCGTGCTCAGCTTGGTGTAATTTCAGGATGGGTGACCGACCAGGAAGTTGCTCCGGGTGCGCACGAGTGAGGACAAAATGCGCAGAAAAGACTAGTATTGATCTGTGGGGCCAGTCTAGATCCCGCCAGGAGCAACGACCACCAGCGGGTGTGTCCGGGGCGTTACAGGGCGTCCCTCGGGCTGCATCATCCCCGGGCCATGTGGGTCCGTCCCTACGGCATGTATCCTTTTTGCATTTTCTCAAAGCCAGTTACGATCCTTTACAAACTACTTTCGAATTACCGACTGCCTGACTGGCGCTTCGTCGCTAAGAACGTCTCGCGTCCTTGCAAGCCCTCCCACGACCTCCTCATGATTAAGGATTGGCATGGCTTCTGTGCTCTGGTCCGTCCCTGTAGCGTCGCTAAACCCAAGTAGCTGAGCTCTGGCTCACAGGCCAACCCCATGTACGTCACCTCCCGTGGCTCTTTGTGCCTTGTTCTCGCATGAGCTAATCATAGGTGGATGAGCGAGGGCGCGCGACCTGGTGCCCCCGTGGCCACGGGAACCGCGCGCCGGTTGTTTTTCTTCAGGATCTTTGCATGAGAAGACTGGGCACGGCGTCTGTGCTCGGGTCCGTCCCTGCAGCATCGATAAATCCAGCGGCTAAGCTCTGTGTGGCGGGCCGGTCCCGTTCACATCACCTCCTGGGGTCGTTGGTGTCTAGCCTTCTCATGCAATAACCTCAGGAAACTCATTCGGCGCAGGCTGCCTAACCATCTTGCAAGAACAACCCGAGCATCTCTAATCAAGACCAGGCGCAACCCGCCTTGAGGTACGGCCTCGTGAGTCCCGCGTTGGCTCACGGGTGCCCATATACACCTCCTCTAGCCCTGTCGTGCAAGCCATGTGTCAGGGCGGGCTGTACACACCCCGGGGGCTCTCCTCGGAGGGAGCCCTCTCCCACGCACCAGTGGAAGCACCATGCTCCATGCTGGCCGTCGACACTGCCGAGGAGCGGCTATGCCCGTGCAATAGCGGAAGCGCTATGCTCCGCGCTGGTGATAAATAACTGGGGGTGGCCTCAGGGCCACATTAACCTCAGGGAGCCTCCGGGCTCAGTGACTAGCCTCACCGCGCTGCTCTCCCTCGGGAGGGTAGTGCGAGGGGGCTGGGCATGGGGGCTACACTCAGGTCACGCCTGGTATACCCCACCTCACCAGGCCTAACGGGCCTGGCCTTCGTGCATCCCTCCCAAGCGAGAGCTCGGCGAGGGAAAGGTAGGATGGTCTGTTCGTACGTCAAGGGGGACTTCTGAGCATCGCGTCTCAGGAGCCTAACTGGTCACGTAGCCCCTCACCTCTTGGGCTCGTCCTGGTGATTCGAACGACTCAACGACGGCTGAGGTATGCGCGGGGCTGGGCCCTGCTGACGCAAAACGCCAAGACCTGGCTGTCACCCTTCTCCTTCAAGCCATTCGTACGTCAAGGGGGATTCCTGAGCATCGCGACTCAGGAGCCTAACTGGTCACATAGCCCCTCACCTCTTGGGCTCGCCCTGGTGATCCGGACGACTCAACAACGATTGAGGCACGCACGGGGCCGGGCCCTGCCGATGGAGAACACCAAGGCTTTCCCCTCCATCTTTTCCTAAGTTGTTCGCATGTCAAGGAGGACTCCTGAGCATCGCGACTCAGGAGCCTAACTGGTCACGTAGCCCCTCACCTCCTGGGCTCGTCCTGGTGATCCGGACGAGCCAACGATGACTGAGGAACACGCGGGGCCGGGCTCTGCCAACGCAGAACAACAAAGTAAACGGAAAAGCTGAAGGAGCATAATCTAGTTATTACAAGACATATTGTTCCAAGCAAATAGTTTTAAACGCCTCCCCGAGGCATGTCGCATGGTGCAGGATGAACAAGCAAAAGCAGAATCTAGGCCACCTCCTCAGACTTGAGCGTCACCGCTGCCCGCCAGCAGAGCCTTGTCGCTGGGCGCGTCGCCCATTCCACCGGCTTTAGTCGGAGGACCAACGACCAGGTACTTGCTCAGCATGGCGTCCACGGAGCTCTTCATAGTGGCAACAGTAGCATCCCAGGAGTCAGCGTCCACCGGAGTAAGGAAGGAGGACAGGTTGAAGCTGGCATCCTGGAGATAAAGATGGCTGAAGACGCACGTGAGAGCCGAGGAAGAAAGCGAGCGCGCCTCGGCTTCCACCAAGGATGTAAACCTGTTGACAGCATCTTCGAGCACCGCCACAACTTCAAGAAGCAGAGCAGCAGGGCTCTCCCTCGGGGTCGTCACCACCGCCTTTCCTAAGGGACCATCTCCAAAGAGCGTCTTCTGGGCCTTGTGGAAGCGTGCCTCGAGAGAGGAGAGGGTGTCACGCTCCATGGAGGCCACCTTCTTGGCCTCGGTCAGGGCCACTTGGGCTGCCTCCGCCTCCTCCTTCTGCTTTGTCAGGCGTTCACGCTCTCCAGCCTGCTCCAAGGCTGTCTTCTTCACCTTGGCATCTCGGATGGCAATGGCAGCTTCCTGGGCCTTCAGCTTCTCCTCATGCTCCTGGAGCTGGCTGGCCTGGGTGGCCTGCTGGTCCTAGAGAGTCTTCAGATCAGCCTAAGCCACACGGCACCGGTTCTCAGCTTCCGTAGCCTCCTTCCGTGCCAGGTCGCGCACCGTGGCGGCCACCCCAAGCGCCTTCTGGGCCACCTCCATAGAGCCCCAGGCTACGCGAACAGACGTGTCAGCCTTGAGCCAACCAGAGATCAGCCCCAGGCGTCCTTGCGTTGAACAACGATCCGGGCCCTGAAGCTCACCCTGGAGGAGGTCCAGCGCCGCCCTTGCCTCTTCCAGGGTCCCGGAGGGACCAGAAACACTATGACTCGGCCACGTGCTGGGCAAGGGAGGAGACGCCCTCAGCACCAAGGCAAAAGAAACCTCAGCCTCAGGAAGGACCGGGGGCTCCGGAGACTGGTTGTCCTCAGCGGCCACGGCAAGGCTGGGTGCCGGAGGAGTCAGGCCTGCCGAAGGCACTGGCACCTCCTGAGGATGGGAATCCATGTCCTCCGGAGATGGCGTCACCTCTGGAGCCGCGGGGGCGGCGGCATTCTTCTTCACCAGGGATGCAGAGGCCGCTCCATCGCTTGTGGCCACGACGACTTCCATGCCTTCCTTCTACTTCTTCGGCGGCTGCTGCCTAACGACAGGAGAATACGCTCAGCACCGCTTCAAGAACCAACATGCAAGGATAAAGGAGAAACTTACTGGTCGATGAAGGCATAGCGCCTCTTCATGCTCAGCAGCGGGCGCTGGGGCGGAGCAGCAGGCGCCGAGCAGGCGCCGAGCTCTTGGGGGCAGGAGAACTCGTGGTCGGCGCCACCTGGGACGGCGTCGGCGAAGGTGGGCTGCTGCCCGGAGAGATCACCGCGGTCCTAATTTTCTTCACACCCGCTCGCTTGTGCTGCTTCAAGGAGGCACTTGTGCTGCTTCAAGGAGGCCACCCCAGACCTCATGGTGACCCCTGGAGGTCGCGGCACCTCCACCACCGGGGGCACGTCATCATCATTGTTGTTTGGAAGGTCGCGCATGATCTCCCTTTGCTCCGGGGCAGAGGATTCATCCACAACCTCATCCTCGGTGGCCTCGGAGGATTGGCCGTCGAAGGAGAGAAGCACCAAGGTAGTAGGCGGCAAGGAAGACCCCAGCCGCACAAACCCGAGCTCGTCGAAGACGGGCATGGCAGCGACGACCTCCTTTGCATCATCACGGCAGTACAGCGGAAGCCAGCCCTCTGGAGGGTCGCTCGAGTCCTTTCCCGTCAGGTAGAGCAACACCTTGTTCAGCTCCTCCTCGGGAAGGGGATCTTGGCGCAGGCGGATCTTGTCATCATCACCACCAAGCTTCCACAAGGGACAGGGGCGGTCTTGAAGCGGTGCGACGTGCTGCTTCAGGAACTCCCTGATGAGCATGGCCCCCGTTAGGTTCGCGTCCTTCATCTCCTTATCCATCTTCCTCACAAACAACGTCAGGGAGGGGTCGGTGATCTTCTTAGATTTCCACCACTTATCGGAGACGGGGAATGCGGTCGGCAGCTTTAGCGAGCTCTGGGAGCTCTTGGCATCCATCAACACCCACCTCTTCACGGCATCCTCCACCTTCTTCCCAGCGCGGGAGATTGCATTACCACCCCGCACCGCGACGAATCCGATGCAACCGACCGGATTGTCGCCGGTCTTGCGAAGATAGAAGAAATGGCAGAACAGGGCAACGGAAGGCAGCACCCCCATGAACGCTTCACAATAGAAGGCAAAGAGGGACAGAAGGAGGATGGAGTTGGCATGGATATGGAGTGCTTCGAGACCATAGTGGTGAAGCATGGCGAAGAAGGGGGAGAACGGAGGTACCAGCCTGGAGAAGACGCTGTGCATGAAGATGGGGAAGAAGTTGCTGCCCGCGGGCTCCAAGGCAGCAATGGTGACCCGGAGCGCGGTCTTCTTCCAATCATTGCCGTCGCTCACCGTCAGGAGGAGCATTGTCTGGAGCTTCTCCCCCGTTACGCAGGGCACCAACAGCCCTGGCTCGTACCAGGAGGAGCCGGCAGCCGAGGAAAAAGCCGTGGTCTTCTCGGCGGCCATCAGGTAGGAGATTTGGTGGAGAATCGGCAGATCAGGCGAGCTCTTCTGTTGTGGGGAGAAGGGTATATAGAGCAAGATGAAGAAGGAGCAATGAAAGCCTGGCGGCAGGCGGCACCCCTTTTTGTCAGACAAGAGCAGTTGCCGAGGCAGCGTGGGGAAACGGAGTCGCCCACGTCAAATCAATTGCTACGCGTCATCAAGGTCGTAGGCGGTTAGGGCCCGCGGTGCTCCGCACTTGCCCTTTGGCTTCGCCTGGAAGCCAAGTCCGAGCACGCCTTGGGCCAGGGGCTACTGTCGGTGTCCTGGACTTGGGGGTATCCAGTCCTGCCTGCCTGCAGCCCACCGCGTGGCTTCATCGACGGCCTGGTACGGCCCAGCTTCAACACCAACACAGCAAGACCCTCGCGAGGGGCCAAGCCTCACGAGGAGGACAACGCCAAGTCCCCCGAAGGAGTTGGCCTCCTGAGGAGGGCTCCTGAGGGGCAGAGAGTTCTATGCAGCTACCTCATGAGGCTCAGCTAACGTGAGCCATAACGACCAAGGCCAGGCGGGTGCAGAGCGCAGGTTTCCTCTTTGGTGCAAGGGAGGCAAGCGACAGGCGCGGAGTCCTGAGGAATCAGCCAAAGGTTTCCATTCTAGTGCAACAAGACTAAGACCGCCAGGACGGCAGGACGGAGGTCATCACCGAGCCCATCGCAGCGTCACGACCAGAGGCTTTTCGCAGGTGAAGACTACTTTTGTGAGGATAGAATGTACTACTTATCCCCTTTCAAATCCCGTCGTTGTGGAATCCCTTCCCGCTCATATTTGGGAAGAGGACCGAGGACACTATATATAGGTAGCCACCACCATATATGAGGGGGAGATCCATTCCGACCCGAGCACCACACCAACTCAAGAACACCTCACCTCCTGAGGCTTGTTCATCCTTGTACTAGTTCATCCATTTCCCCTCGAGGCAATCCACCACACCACACTGTATTAGGGTATTACACCACAACGGTGGCCTGAACCAGTATAAATCTCTGTCTTTATGTCTCTATGAGCTCGACGTGCTAGGCTAGGGAGGATCGCGAGTAGGCAGGCTAGGCAAGTTGAAATATCCGTACACACCCCAGAGTTTGAACCTTTCAAGGGTTGCCGGATCCCGAAATCCGATAGGCAACAACTACATCCTATCCTAACTAAAGTGATCTTCGCCTGCAAAAAGCCACTGGTCGTGACGCTGCAGTGGGCTCGGCGATGACCTCCTTCCTGTCGTCCTGGCGGTCTTGGTCTTGTTGCACCGGAATGGTAACCTTTGGTTGATTCCTCGGGACTCCGCACCTGCTGCTTGCCTCCTTTGCACCAAAGAGGAAACTGGTACACTGCGCCCGCTGGCTCCCGCCTGGCCTTAGTCTTCATGACTCACATCAGCTGAGGCTCATGAGATGCACTTTGCATAGAAATCTCTGCTCCTCGGGAGCCAGCCTGAGGAGGCCAATCCCCTTGGAGGTCTTGGTGTCACCCACCTCGTGATTCTTGGCCCCTCGCGAGGGTATTGAGTTGTTGATGCGGGAGCTGGGCCATACCAGGTCGTCGATGGAGCCATGTTGTGGGCCGCGGGCAGGCAAGTCTGGGTACCACCATACCCAGAACGCCGACAGTAGCCCCCGGGCCCAAGGCGCGCTCGGACTTGGCTTTTAGGCGAAGCCAAAGGGCAAGTGCTGAGCGCCGCAGGCCCTAAGCGCCTGTGGCCTTGGACGAAGCGTGGCGATTGATGAGACGTGGGCGTCTCCACTTCCCCATGATGCCTTGAAATCCGTTTGACTTGACGAGTCGATGCTGCATGAAGAGGATCATCATGGCGTGAGGTCGTGGAGGTCGGCGGTTGGCCTCTCTCTGGCTATAAATGAGGGGAGGGGGGAGCCCCCTCGCTCATCTCTTCCTCCATCTTCTCGCTGCTCGTCCCCTCTCCTTCTCCATCTTGTTGTAGCATCCATGGCGCTGACGAGGAGGTTCTCGGCTGCTGAGAAGGGGAAGGCTCCTAAGGAGGGGCTAGCTTCTCCACCACCCAAGAGGAGCCACGGCCGTCCCCACAAGCATGTCGCGACCCCGGCTACGGCCCCCAGGGGTGCGGGCGCACATCTCCAAGGGCCGGCATCTCCCTTGGCGTCCGTGGTGGTGCTTCTTCTCGCGGCGGGGGCCACCGGCCTCGGGGCAGCCCCCACAACGAGGGGAGGAGCGTTGTGGTTGCTCGGCCTCCTTGACCACGCTTCTCCTTGCTGGACGTGCTCCCAGAGTTTGTGGTGTGGTCGGAGAGGCCCGCCGACACCTTGTTCTGGCTTCCGCGCTTCTTTTCCGGCGAGCTTTCGTCCTTGGGGCTCGACGGCCTCTGGTTGCAGGCCGACGGCTGTTGCAGCTGGGCCTTGTGTGGGTGGGGGTTGAGATCGCCACCGCGGGCGGCGTGGTACTGACCCGCGGCTGGTTGGCATTTGCCCGCGCACGAGGCCTGAGTGGGAGGTGCACCCTCCACTTCAAGTACGATGGCCTGGCAACCCTCTTCCTGAGGGTGTTCAGGGAGGACGGCCGTGCTACCCAGAAGACGGCAGCGACCATGAGCCTGGCCTTGACATCGGTCGCGCTGGTGGTGGGGGTGAGCTTGGCCTTGACGACGTCCACTCCTCCTCCCGCGGCGGCAGCTCTTCCTCGGGCGAGAGCTCGAACAGCGGTGGCTATGATCAACCTCCGTGCCGCCGAGCTCGAATTGAGGGAGGCAGCGGATCTTCTCGCCGTCATGTCCAGGTGAAGTAGGAGGAGAGCCCGGCCGGAGCTCGTGGCCGCCGAACTTGGACTCAAGACCTGCCGCGGCCTTGCGGGCCACTTTTGTTTAACCTTTCCTTTCTTCTGCAATTTGAAAAAAGTAGGGTGCCCCGCTGGGGTGTGTAATTAACTACGGCAATTATGCCCCTTTATGCTATGCTTATTATCTTAATGTTGTGCCGTGCACCTTGTCCCACCTCACAAGGGCGAGACCCTTGACACCTGGTGAAGCCCCCATTCCTGGTGACTCGGGGACCACTGGTCTCGGGAGGCGTTTGAGACCTCGGGAGACGATGTGGATCTGCTGCAGAGCATTTTGGAGAAAAACAAAACCTATCGAGCACCTCATTCCTCCTTGCGCGAGCCCCCTGTCATAGGTTAGCTGTGGCTTAATGCACCGCGTCACGCTGCCCGAGGGGCACGAACATGAGAGGGTGCTGGTGCCCATGAGCTTGATCAAGGGCTCCTCGCGAGGATAAAGCCGAAGCACTGGGGCACCGGGGTTCGGTGAGGTGTGCTTGTGCGAGGGTGGAACCGTGCGCACACATCTGCCTAGCCCCCACGCGCGAGGCGCGCGAGGAAAAGAGACGGGCAACTACCACTCTGTCCTAGCCCAGGCTAAGAATGAACGAATCGAGAGGAGAGAGAAAACCCAACTTGGCAAACCAAAGCACGAAAACACCAACTCCATTAAAGATCACTAAAAGATTGCGAAGCAACTTCGGAAAGCAAATGAACAGCCACGTCTGGCACCTAGTCTAGTCTGCTCACCAGCGCGGAGCTAAGTGTTGCCACTAGGACGTGGGAGGGAGCCCCCGTGTGGCCCCAGGGAGGCTCTCAGGAGACTCTGGGGCGTGTACAACCCCACTCATTATTACGTGAGAGTGTCATGAGAGGAGACCTTCACAGGCCGGAGCCTTGCTTCATGGGTAGAACTTCCAGAGGTGCTGGATGTTCTAGGCGTTCTGGATGGGGACCCCGTCCTGTGTCTCCAGGCACGCGGCGCCAGGCCTGGAGACACGGGCAATCCTAAATGGGCCCTCCAACATGGGAGAGAGCTTGTGCAGCCCCTCCTTGGAGGGCACCCACCTCAGGACGAGGTCGCCCACCTCCAACATCCTGGAGCGGACGCTGCAGTAGTGGTACCACCGCAGCACCTGCTGGTACCTTGCCGCTTGGAGCGAGGCTTGACGGCAGCATTCCTCCACCAGCACGAGATCCATCCCCTGCGTGGCGTCCTGATGTGCCTCGTCGAACGCCAGGACCCGCATGGAGCGATGCTTGACCTCGTGTGGAAGAACCGCTTCAGCTCCATAGACGAGGAAGAATGTGTTGGGGAACGTAGTAATTTCAAAAAATTTCCTACGCACACGCAAGATCATGGTGATGGCATAGCAACAAGAGGGGAGAGTATTCGTCTACGTACCCTCGTAGATCGTAAGTGGAAGCGTTATCACAACGCGGATGATGTAGTCGTACGTCTTCACAATCCGACCAATCCAAGCACCGAACGTACGGAGCCTCCGAGTTCAGCACACGTTCAGCTCGATGACGATCTCCGGCCTCCGATCCAGCCGAGCTCCAGAGATGAGTTTCGTCAGCACGATGGCGTGGTGACGATGATGATGTTCTACTGGCGCAGGGCTTCGCCTAAACTCCGTGACGATATGACCGAGGTGGAAAATGGTGGAAGGGGGCACCGCACACGGCTAAGGAACGATCCGTAGATCAACTTGTGTGTCTATGGGGTGCCCCCCGCCCCCGTATATAAAGGAGCCAGGGGGAGGAGGCCGCCGGCCTAAGGGGGCACGCCAAGGGGGGAGTCCTACTCCCACCGGGAGTAGGACTCCCCTTTTCCAAGTTGGAGTAGGGGAGAAGGGGGAAAGAGGAGGAAGAGGGGAAGGAAAGGGGGGGCGCCGCCCCCCTTCCCTTGTCCTATTCGGACTAGGAGGGGGAGGGGCGCGCGGCCCCCTCCTGGCTCCTTCCTCTTCTCCCTCTTGGCCCATGTAGGCCCATTAACCCCCCGGGGGGTTCCGGTAACCTCCCGGTACTCCGGTAAAATGCCGATTTCACCCGGAACCATTCCGATATCCAAACATAGGCTTCCAATATATCAATCTTTATGTCTCTACCATTCCGAGACTCCTCGTCATGTCCGTGATCACATCCGGGACTCCGAACAAACTTCAGTACATCAAAACTTATAAACTCATAATAAAACTGTCATCGAAACGTTAAGCGTGCGGACCCTACGGGTTCGAGAACTATGTAGACATGACCTAAAACCATTCTCGGTCAATAACCAATAGCGGGACCTGGATGCCCATATTGGTTCCTACATATTCTACGAAGATCTTTATCGGTCAAACCGCATAACAACATACTTTGTTCCCTTTGTCATCGGTATGTTACTTGCCCGAGATTTGATCGTCGGTATCCAATACCTAGTTCAATCTCGTTACCGGCAAGTCTCTTTACTCGTTCTGTAATACGTCATCTCATAACTAACTCATTAGTTACATGCTTGCAAGGCTTAGGTGATGAGTATTACCGAGAGGGCCCAGAGATATCTCTCCGACAATCGGAGTGACAAATCCTAATCTCGAATTATGCCAACCCAACATGTACCTTCGGAAACACCTGTAGAGCACCTTTATAATCACCCAGTTACGTTGTGACGTTTGGTAGCACACAAAGTGTTCTTCCGGTAAACGGGAGTTGCACAATCTCATAGTTGTAGGAACTTTGTATAAGTCATGAAGAAAGCAATAGCAGTATACTAAACGATCAAGTGCTAGGCTAACAGAATGGGTCATGTCAATCACATCATTCTCCTAATGTTGTGATCCCATTAATCAAATGACAACACATGTCTATGGTCAGGAAACATAACCATCTTTGATTAATGAGCTAGTTAAGTAGAGGCATACTAGTGACTATGTGTTTGTCTATGTATTCACACATGTATCATGTTTCCGGTTAATACAATTCTAGCATGAATAATAAACATTTATCATGATATGAGGAAAGAAATAATAACTTTATTATTGCCTCTAGGGCATATTTCCTTCAGTCTCCCACTTGCACTAGATTCAATAATCTAGATTACATAGTAATGATTCTAACACCCATGGAGTCTTGGTGCTGATCATGTTTTGCTCGTGAGAGAGGCTTAGTCAACGGGTCTGCAACATTCAGATCCGTATGTATCTTGCAAATCTCTATGTCTCCCACTTGGACTTGGTCCCGAATGGAATTGAAGCGTCTCTTGATGTGCTTGGTCCTCTTATGAAATCTGGATTCCTTTGCCAAGGCAATTGCACCAGTATTGTCACAGAAGATCTTCATTGGTCTCGATGCACAAGGTATGACACCTAGATCGGAAATGAACTCCTTCATCCAGACTCCTTCATTCGCTGCTTCAGAAGCAGCTATGTACTCTGCTTCACATGTAGATCCCGCCACGACGCTTTGTTTAGAACTGCACCAACTTACAGCTCCACCGTTTAATATAAACACGTATCCGGTTCGCGATTTAGAATCGTCCGGATCAGTGTCAAAGCTTGCATCGACGTAACCATTTACGACTAGCTCTTTGTCACCTCCATATACGAGAAACATATCCTTAGTCCTTTTCAGGTATTTCAGGATGTTCTTGACCGCTGTCCAGTGATCCACTCCTGGATTACTTTGGTACCTTCCTGCCAAGCTTATTGCTAAGCATACGTCAGGTCTGGTACATAGCATTGCATACATGATAGAGCCTATGGCTGAAGCATAGGGAACATTTTTCATTTTCTCTCTATATTCTGCTGTGGTCGGGCATTGAGTTTGACTCAACTTCACACCTTGTAGCACAGGCAAGAATCCGTTCTTTGCCTGATCCATTTTGAACTTTTTCATAATTTTGTCAAGGTATGTGCTTTGTGAAAGTCCTATTAAGCGTCTTGATCTATCTCTATAGATCTTGATGCCCAATATGTAAGCAGCTTCACCGAGGTCTTTCATTGAAAAACTTTTATTCAAGTATCCTTTTATGCTATCCAGAAATTCTATATCATTTCCAATTAATAATATGTCATCAACATATAAAACTAGAAATGCTACAGAGCTCCCACTCACTTTCTTGTAAATACAGGCTTCTCCAAAAGTCTGTATAAAACCATATGCTTTGATCACACTATCAAAACGTTTATTCCAACTCCGAGATGCTTGCACCAGTCCATAAATGGAACGCTGGAGCTTGCACACTTTGTTAGCACCTTTTGGATCAACAAAACCTTCCGGCTGCATCATATACAACTCTTCTTCTAGAAATCCATTCAAGAATGCAGTCTTGACATCCATTTGCCAAATTTCATAATCATGAAATGCAGCAATAGCCAACATGATTCGGACAGACTTAAGCATCGCTACGGGTGAGAAAGTCTCATCATAGTCAACCCCTTGAACTTGTCGAAAACCTTTCACAACAAGTCGAGCTTTATAGACAGTAACATTACCATCAGCGTCAGTCTTCTTCTTCAAGATCCATTTATTCTCAATGGCTTGCCGATCATCGGGCAAGTCAACCAAAGTCCATACTTTATTTTCATACATGGATCCCATCTCAGATTTCATGGCCTCTAGCCATTTTGCGGAATCTGGGCTCATCATCGCTTCCTCATAGTTCGTAGGTTCATCATGGTCAAGTAACATGACTTCCAGAATAGGATTACTGTACCACTCTAGTGCGGATCTTACTCTAGTAGACCTACGAGGTTCAGCAGAAACTTGATCTGAAGTTTCATGATCAATATCATTAGCTTCCTCACTAATTGGTGTAGTTGTCACGAGAACCGGTTCTCGTGATGAACTACCTTCCAATAAGGGAGTAGATACAGTTATCTCATCAAGTTCTAATTTCCTCCCACTCACTTCTTTCGAGAGAAACTCCTTCTCTAGAAAGGATCCATTCTTAGCAACGAATGTCTTGCCTTCGGATCTGTGATAGAAGGTGTACCCAACAGTCTCTTTTGGGTATCCTATGAAGACACATTTCTCCGATTTGGGTTCGAGCTTATCTGGTTGAAGTTTCTTCACATAAGCATCGCAGCCCCAAACTTTAAGAAACGACAACTTGGGTTTCTTGCCAAACCACAGTTCATAAGGTGTTGTCTCAACGGATTTTGATGGTGCCCTATTTAACGTGAATGCGGCCGTCTCTAAAGCATAACCCCAAAACGATAGCGGTAAATCGGTAAGAGACATCATAGATCGCACCATATCAAGTAAAGTACGATTACGACGTTCGGACACACCATTTTGTTGTGGTGTTCCGGGTGGCGTGAGTTGCGAAACTATTCCGCATTGTTTCAAATGTAAACCAAACTCGTAACTCAAATATTCTCGTCCACGATCAGATCGTAGAAACTTTATTTTCTTGTTATGATGATTCTCCACTTCACTCTGAAATTCTTTGAACTTTTCAAATGTTTCAGACTTGTGATTCATTAAGTAAATATACCCATATCTGCTCAAATTATCTGTGAAGGTGAGACAATAACGATATCCGCCACGAGCCTCAACATTCACCGGTCCACATACATCTGTATGTATGATTTCCAACAAATCTGTTGCTCTCTCCATAGTTCCGGAGAACGGTGTTTTAGTCATCTTGCCCATGAGGCACGGTTCGCAAGTACCAAGTGTTTCATGATCAAGTGATTCCAGAAGTCCATCAGTATGGAGTTTCTTCATGCGTTTTACACCGATATGACCTAAACGGCAGTGCCACAAATAAGTTGCACTATCATTATCAACTCTGCATCTTTTGGCTTTAACATTATGAATATGTGTATCACTACTATCGAGATTCAATAAAAATAGACCACTCTTCAAGGGTGCATAACCATAAAAGATATTACTCATATAAATAGAACAACCATTATTCTCTGATTTAAATGAATAACCGTCTCGCATCAAACAAGATCCAGATATAATGTTCATGCTCAACGCTGGCACCAAATAACAATTATTCAGGTCTAAAACTAATCCTGAAGGTAGATGTAGAGGTAGCGTGCCGACCGCGATCACATCGACTTTGGAACCGTTTCCCACGCGCATCGTCACCTCGTCCTTGGCCAGTGCTCGCTTATTCCGTAGTCCCTGTTTCGAGTTGCAAATATTAGCAATAGAACCAGTATCAAATACCCAGGTGCTACTACGAGCTCTAGTCAGATACACATCAATAACATGTATATCACATATACCTTTGTTCACTTTGCCATCCTTCTTATCCGCCAAATACTTGGGGCAGTTCCGCTTCCAGTGACCAGTCTGCTTGCAGTAGAAGCACCCAGTTTCAGGCTTAGGTCCAGACTTGGGTTTCTTCTCTTGAGCAGCAACTTGTTTGTCGTTCTTCTTGAAGTTCCCCTTCTTCTTCCCTTTGCCCTTTTTCTTGAAACTAGTGGTCTTGTTGACCATCAACACTTGATGCTCCTTTTTGATTTCTACCTCCGTGGCTTTCAGCATCGCGAAGAGCTCGGGAATAGTCTTGTTCATCCCTTGCATATTATAGTTCATCACGAAGCTCTTGTAGCTTGGTGGCAGTGATTGGAGAATTCTGTCAATGACACTATCATGAGGAAGATTAACTCCCAATTGAATCAAGTGATTATTGTACCCAGACATTCTGAGTATGTGTTCACTGACAGAACTATTCTCCTCCATCTTGCAGCTATAGAACTTATTGGAGACTTCATATCTCTCAATCCGGGCATTTGCTTGAAATATTAACTTCAACTCCTGGAACATCTCATATGCTCCATGACGTTCAAAACATCGTTGAAGACCTGGTTCTAAGCCGTAAAGCATGGCACACTGAACTATAGAGTAGTCATCAGCTTTGCTCTGCCAGACGTTCTTAACGTCATCAGTTGCATCATCAGCAGGCCTGGCACCCAGCAGTGCTTCCAGGATGTAACTCTTCTGTGCAGCAATGAGGATAATCCTCAGGTTACGGACCCAGTCTGTGTAATTGCTACCATCATCTTTCAACTTTGCTTTCTCAAGGAACGCATTAAAATTCAACGGAACAATAGCACGAGCCATCTATCTACAAACAAACATAGACAAGCAAGGTACTATCAGGTACTAAGTTCATGATAAATTTAAGTTCAATTAATCATATTACTTAAGAACTCCCACTTAGACAGACATCTCTCTAGTCATCTAAGTGATCACGTGATCCAAATCAACTAAACCATAACCGATCATCACGTGAGATGGAGTAGTTTTCAATGGTGAAAATCACTATGTTGATCATATCTACTATATGATTCACACTCGACCTTTCGGTCTCCGTGTTCCGAGGCCATATCTGCATATGCTAGGCTCGTCAAGTTTAACCTGAGTATTCTGCGTGTGCAAAACTGGCTTGCACCCGTTGTAGATGGACGTAGAGCTTATCACACCCGATCATCACGTGGTGTCTCGGCACGACGAACTTTGGCAACGGTGCATACTCAGGGAGAACACTACTTGATTATTTTAGTGAGAGATCATCTTAAAATGCTACCGTCAATCAAAGCAAGATAAGATGCATAAAGGATAAACATCACATGCAATCAATATAAGTGATATGATATGGCCATCATCATCTTGTGCTTGTGATCTCCATCTCCGAAGCACCGTCGTGATCACCATCGTCACCGGCGCGACACCTTGATCTCCATCGTAGCATCGTTGTCGTTTACGCCATCTATTGCTTCTACGACTATCGCTACCGCTTAGTGATAAAGTAAAGCAATTACAGGGCATTTGCGTTTCATACAATAAAGCGACAACCATATGGCTCCTGCCAGTTGCCGATAACTTCGGTTACAAAACATGATCATCTCATACAATAAAATATAGCATCATGTCTTGACCATATCACATCACAACATGCCCTGCAAAAACAAGTTAGACGTCCTCTACTTTGTTGTTGCAAATTTTACGTGGCTGCTACGGGCTTAGCAAGAACCGTTCTTACCTACGCATCAAAAACCACAACGATAGTTCGTCAAGTTGGTGCTGTTTTAACCTTCACAAGGACCGGGCGTAGCCACACTCGATTCAGCTAAAGTGAGAGAGACAGACACCCGCCAGTCACCTTTAAGCACGAATGCTCATAACGGTGAAACCAGTCTCGCGTAAGCGTACGCGTAATGTCGGTCCGGGCCGCTTCATCTCACAATACCGCCGAACCAAAGTATGACATGCTGGTAAGCAGTATGACTTGTATCGCCCACAACTCACTTGTGTTCTACTCGTGCATATAACATCAACGCATAAAACCTAGGCTCGGATGCCACTGTTGGGGAACGTAGTAATTTCAAAAAAAATCCTACGCACATGCAAGATCATGGTGATGGCATAGCAACGAGAGGGGAGAGTATTCGTCTATGTACCCTCGTAGACCGTAAGCGGAAGCGTTATCACAACGTGGTTGATGTAGTCGTACGTCTTCACGATCCGACCGATCCAAGCACCGAACATACGGAGCCTCCGAGTTCAGCACACGTTCAGCTCGATGACGATCTCCGGCCTCCGATCCAGCCGAGCTCCGGAGATGAGTTTCGTCAGCACGACGGCGTGGTGACGATGATGATGTTCTACCGGCGCAGGGCTTCGCCTAAACTCCGCGACGATATGACCGAGGTGGAATATGGTGGAAGGGGGCACCGCACACGGCTAAGGAACGATCCGTAGATCAACTTGTGTGTCTATGGGGTGCCCCCTGCCCCCATATATAAAGGAGCCAGCGGGAGGAGGCCGCCGGCCTAAGGGGGCGCGCCAAGGGGGGAGTCCTACTCCCACCGGGAGTAGGACTCCCCGTTTCCAAGTTGGAGCAGGAGAGAAGGGGGAAAGAGGAGGAAGAGGGGAAGGAAAGGGGGGCGCCACCCCCCTTCCCTTGTCCTATTAGGACTAGGAGGGGGAGGGGCGCGCGGCCCCCTCCTGGCTCCTTACTCTTCTCCCTCTTGGCCCATGTAGGCCCATTAACCCCCCGGGGGGTTCCGGTAACCTCCCGGTACTCCGGTAAAATGTCGATTTCACCCGGAACCATTCCGATGTCCAAACATAGGCTTCCAATATATCAATCTTTATGTCTCGACCATTCCGAGACTCCTCGTCATGTCCGTGATCACATCCGGGACTCCGAACAAACTTCGGTACATCAAAACTTATAAACTCATAATAAAACTGTCATCAAAACGTTAAGCGTGCGGACCCTACGGGTTCGAGAACTATGTAGACATGACCTAAAACCATTCTCGGTCAATTACCAATAGCGGGACCTGGATGCCCATATTGGTTCCTACATATTCTACGAAGATCTTTATCGGTCAAACCGCATAACAACATACTTTGTTCCCTTTGTCATCGGTATGTTACTTGCCTGAGATTTGATCGTCGGTATCCAATACCTAGTTCAATCTCGTTATCGGCAAGTCTCTTTACTCGTTCCGTAATACGTCATCTCATACTAACTCATTAGTTACATGCTTGCAAGGCTTAGGTGATGAGTATTACCGAGAGGGCCCAGAGATACCTCTCCGACAATCGGAGTGACAAATCCTAATCTCGAATTATGCCAACCCAACATGTACCTTCGGAAACACCTGTAGAGCACCTTTATAATCACCCAGTTATGTTGTGACGTTTGGTAGCACACAAAGTGTTCTTCCGGTAAACAGGAGTTGCACAATCTCATAGTTGTAGGAACTTTGTATAAGTCATGAAGAAAGCAATAGCAGTATACTAAACGATCAAGTGCTAGGCTAACAGAATGGGTCATGTCAATCACATCATTCTCCTAATGATGTGATCCCATTAATCAAATGACAACACATGTCTATGGTCAGGAAACATAACCATCTTTGATTAATGAGCTAGTCAAGTAGAGGCATACTAGTGACTATGTGTTTGTCTATGTATTCACACATGTATCATGTTTCCGGTTAATACAATTCTAGCATGAATAATAAACATTTATCATGATATGAGGAAATAAATAATAACTTTATTATTGCCTCTAGGGCATATTTCCTTCAGAATGGTGTCTCACCCGTCGGCTTGGTCGCGGTGGTGCAGATGGACCACAGCACAGACTGGAGCTCATCGAGCCAGCCCCTGCTGTAGATCTTGAGCTTCTTCTTGAAGGTCCTTGCCTTGAGGCCTCTCAAGACTTCTGCGTTGGCGCGCTCGGCCTGGCCGTTGCTCCAGGGGTGCACCACTGAGGCATAGCATATCTATGTTCCAAGGTTAGCACAGTATGTTTTGAAAAGGTTGCTAGTGAACTGCGAGCCGTTTTCGGTGATGATGCGGTTAGGAACCCCAAACCGGCTCATGAGGCCTTTGATAAACTTGATGGCTGACCCGGCTGGGATGGTGCGAACGGCTTCTACTTCCGCCCACTTAGTGAACTTGTCGATGGCGATGTAGAGGTAGCGGTAGCCCCCTGGCACTTGAGGAAATGGCCCCAAGATGTTTAGCCCCCTGACCGCAAACGGCCACGTGAGAGGGATAGTCTGGAGGCCTTGCATGGGCTGGTGGATCTGCTTGGCGTGGAACTGGCATGCTTCGCAGGAGCACACCAGCTCAGTGGCGTCGTTGAGTGCTGTGGGCCAATAGAAGCCACTGCGGAATGCCTTGCCCATGAGGGTGCATGACGAAGCGTGGTGTCCGCAGTCCCCACCATGTATGTCTGCAAGTAGCTCGAGCCCCTGCTCCCTGGAGATGCATCGTAAAGAAACGTCATTGGGCCTTTTGTAGTACAGCTCACCGTCCCAGATGCAGTATGCGCTGGCCTGATGAGCCAGGCGCTCGGCATCCTCCTCCTTCTCCAACAAGGTCCCCTGAAGCAGGTACGTCTTGAACTCCTTGGTCCAGCACCCCTGCTGAGGCTCGAGCGCGAGGAGCAAGCGGGACTCTCGGGATGGGCCGCATGCCGGGGTGCCTGTTGCTGGTGCTTGGGGTAGGTCCTTATGAGGTGGTGCTGGTGCTGCGGTGGGGGGAGCCACCGATGGCTTGAAGAGCCATTCGTCGAACACTCCTCGCTCCTGAGGTAGTAGTATGGATGCCCTTTTGGCGATGTCGTCTGCCTCCTTGTTCGTACCTCACGGCACGTGCTGCAGTTCCAAACCCAAAACCGTTTCTCCATTTTGCGTACCTCTTCCAGGTATGCTTCCATGTGCTCGTCCTTGGGTGTGTACTCTTTGTTGGAGAAGTTGATGAGGAGCTGGGAATCTCCCATAATGGTGAGACGCTTCACCCCTAGTACCGCCGCGGCTCTGAGGCCGGCGAGCAAGCCTTCGTACTCTACGATGTTGTTGGAAACCTTTTCGCCCTGCTGGAAACAAAGTTGTACAACATAGTAGAGCTTGTCCTTGGTGGGTGAGATGAGGACGGCTCCAGCCATCGCGCCTTGCCGTGTGAACACGCCATCGAAGTACATGATCCACCCATCTGGCGCCTCGTCTCCAGGAAAGAGGGAGCGATCCTCGCATATTTCACGGTCAAGGACGTCAGTCCATTCCGCCATGAAATCTGCGAGGGTCGTGCCCTTGATGACCTTGGTGGTGCTGAACTCGAGCTAGAACACCTGAAGCTCGATGTTCCACTCTGCAACCCGCCCGGCGGAGTTAGGGCTCCGGACTACCCTCTCTAGTGGGTAGGCTGAAACGACCTTGATGGGGTGGCCCTGGAAGTAGTGGTGCATCTTTTGGGAGGCAACAAGAAGTGCGAGCAAAAGCTTTTGTGGCATGGGGTAGAGCGCTCGTGCCTCCCGTAGCACTGTGCTGACGAAGTAGACCGGATGCTCGACGAGTGGGAAGGTGTTGGTGATGTCTCGTGTCTCTTGGGGATGCTGGCCTTTGGGGGTCCCATCACTTGTCGCGCCAGTTGCGGCCTTGTGAGACTCGGCCTCAGGAGCCCCTTCGGCTGAGGGATCGGTTAGAGCCTCAGGAGGGATATTAGTTGTTGGGTCAGCCGAGGCCTCAGGAGTACCATCCTGAGGCTGCTGCGCTTCACTTGGTGACCGGGCGCCCTGCTGAGGGTCCTTGATCGGGCGCTCTTCTCTTAGCGCCACCATTACGGCGCTGGCGGAATGAGGGGTGGCGTCCAAATAGAGCACCAAGGGCTCGAGAGGGCGCGGAGCCACCATCACCGGCGGGCTGGTCAGGTATCTTTTGAGGTCTAGAAAGGCCACAGCGGCTTCAGGGGTCCACTCAAATGGCCATTCTTTTTCATCAGCTTGAAGAACGGGAGGGTGCATTCCCCCAACTTGGAGATGAAGTGCCCCAGCGAGGTCACGCAGCCCACCAGCTTCTGCATCTCCTTGAGCGTCTGCGGAGGGCTCATGTCTTCTATGGCCTTGACTTTTTCCGAGTTGACCTCGATTCCTCTATGCGACACTAGGAAACCTAGCAGCTCGCCAGAGGGGACCCCGAACACAAACTTCTCGGGATTGAGCCGCAGGTCCACCTTGCGTAGGCTGGCAAACATTTCCTTCAGATCTTCGATCAAGGTCCTCGCCTCCCGACATTTCACCACTATGTCATCAACATAAGCCTTAGCGTTCCTCCCGAGCTGCCGGCCCAGGGCGATGTGCATCAGCCGCTGGAAGGTAGCCCTGGCATTGCGCAGCCCAAAAGGCATGCAGGTGTAGCAGTACGCCCTGCAGGGGGTCAGTAACGTCGTCTTCTCTACATCTTGCATGGCCATCTTGATCTGGTGGTAGCCCGAAAAGGCGTCCAAGAAGCACAGCAGGTTGCACTCGGCGGTGGAGTCAACGATCTGGTCAATGCGCGGAAGCAGGAAGGGGTCCTGAGGGCAAGCCATGTTGAGGTTGGTGAAGTCGACGCACATGCGCTCCTTCCCCCCTTTCTTGGGGATGATGACGGGGTTTGCCAGCCACTTCGGGTACCGCACTTCCCAGATGACACCAGCATCCTTCAGCTTGCGGGTTTCTTGGATGATGAATGCTTGCTTCTCGGTGGACTGTCGTCGGGCCTTCTGCTTTACTGGGTGCACGTTTGGGCGTACCCTTAGGTGGTGCTCGATTATTCCCCTCAGGATCCCAACCAGGTCCTTGGGCTCCCATGCGAACACTTCCTTGTTGGCGCACAAGAAGTTGACCAACGCTTTCTCTTGGTCCGGGGGGAGGCCAGCTCCTATGGTGAAGGTGGCGCCTGACGCCCCATCCTAATCAACTGGCACTTGCTTCATCTCGGCTCAGTCTTGGGAAAACAACTGCTTCTTCTTGGCTGGTGCTGCCCCCGGAGCCTCGGGGCCCCCTCTCTCGCTCGGCTGCACAGACGCTGCAGTTCTGAAGACAAGCTTGAGGGCCTGCAGCGCATCCTTGGTGTCCCCTGCCACCGTGAGGATACCGCTGTTACCTCGCATCTTCATGATGTTGTAGGCTGGATGAGTTGTCGCCATGAACTTGGCCAGGGCTGGGTACCCAAGGATGGCGTTGTATGGCAGGTCGATCTGGGCAATGTCAAAGTCGATGAGCTCGGTGCGGTAGTTGTCGCGGGTCCTGAAAGTCACGGGGAGGCAGATTTACCCTAGGGAGCTGGTGGAGCCGTCGCTGACCCGCAGAAGGGCTTGGTGGGGCGGAGTCGGCCGTGGGGCACATGAAGCAAGCCGAATGCCTCCACGGAGAGCATGTTGAGGCCAGCTCCGCCGTCAATGAGGGTCTTGGTGACCGCCACGTTGCAGATGGTGCGGGTGTAGAACATCGGGAGCATGCCCGCTCCCGCCGTGGTAGCTGGGTGATCTTCTGGGCCGAAGGTGAGGTCGGCCTTGGGCGCCGGCCAGCCGGGGGGAGCCCCCGACCTCACCTGGGCGGCGCTTACTTAGTGGTAGAACTACTTGATGTGGCGGTCGGAGGGTGGCGCCTATGAGCCACCCAGGAGAGCTGCGACGATGGGGGGTGCCGGCACCGTGAAGTGCGCGATGAAGAGGTCGCGCAGCCACTCCCATGAGGCAATAGAAGACTCCGGCAGGTTGAGCAGCCAGGTGCGCGGTGCGCCTACGAGGGCCATGGGGAGCCAATTAGCCATCACCTTGTCATCTCCACCGGCCGCCCAAACTGCCTCCTCATATGCCTGGTGGAAGCCAGCTGGATCCGCCGCACCGTCGTAGCGGGGCCGCATCTCCGGCCTGAACTTGGGTGGACATTCCACCTGTCGCAAGGCGGGGGTGAAAGCGCGGAGGCCCATGGCTCCCCCAAAGGTGCGCGATGGCCTAGTCGACGGGGGAGCGCCTGCCATCGAAGCTGGTTGTGGACGAAGCAGCGGATCTTCGATGCACTCCTACCTGGCACACCAAATGTCAGATTTCGGGTTCTACAAACCCTTGATAGGTTCAAACTCTGGGGTGCGTGCAGAGATCTCAACCTACCAGCCTGCCAACTCGCGATCCTCACAGCCTAGCGCGATGAACTCAAAGGGAAAGAGAGGCACGGTAGTTTATCCTGGTTCGGGGCACCTTGCAGTGTAATACCCTACTCCAGCCTTGTGGTGGATTGCCTCGAGGGGCTGAGGATGAACTAGTATAGTGGTTGAACAGCCTCAGGAGGTGAGGTGCTCTTGAGCTCAGTTGAGCTGGTGAGATGGTGAGGATGGAATGGATTTGATCCCCCCTCTATGTGGTGGCTAGGTCCTATTTATAGTGGCCTTGGTCCTCTTCCCAAATGTTGGCGGGAAGGGATCCCACAGCGGCCAGATTCGAAGGGAGACAATAAGTACATCCTACCCTGACTAAAGTGGTCTTCGCCTGCAAAAAGCCTCTGGTCATGACGCAGCGGTGGGGTCGGCGATGACCTCCGTCCTGCCGTCCTGGCGGTCTTGGTCTTGTTGCACCAGAATGGTAACCTTTGGCTGATTCCTCAGGACTCCGTGCCTGCTGCTCGCCTCCTTTGCACCAACGAGGAAACTGGTACACTGCGCCTGCTGGCACCCGCCTAGCCTTGGTCGTCATGGCTCACGTCAGCTAAGCCTCATGAGGTGCACCTTGCATAGAAATCTTTGCTCCTCAGGAGCCAGCCTGAGGAGGCCGATCCCCTTGGAGGTCTTGGTGTCGCCCGCCTTGCGAGGGTCTTGAGTTGTTGATGATGGAGCTGGGCCGTACCAGGCTGTCGATGGAGCCACGCCGTGGGCCGCAGGCAGGCAAGTCTGGGTACCCCCATACCTAGAACGCTGACAGAGTCAATATAATTTTTAAGAGTTATTGTTGACATGACCAGTCATGATCTTTGCTGAAAACCTGGGTGCTACTTAAGCTTATTTATGTAAACAAGAGCAAAAGAGTTTGTAAAAGTTTTTCTTTTTCACTTTTAGTTTATCAACTGAATTGCTTGAGGACAAGCAAAGGTTTAAGCTTTAAGTTTGGGGGAGTTGATACGTCTCCATCGTATCTACTTTTCCTAACGCTTTTCCTCTTGTTTTGGACTCGAATTTACATGATTTGAATGAAACTAACCCAGACTGATGCTGTTTTCAGCAGAACTACCGTGGTGTTGTTTTTGTGCAGAAATAAAAGTTCTCGGAATGGCACGAAACTTTTTGGAGATTTTTTATGGAATAAAAGAATAATACTAGAGCCAACAACCACCGGAGGGGACCCCCTAGGTGAGCACAACCCACCAGGGCGCGCCCCCCTTCAGGTGTGCCCAGGTGGGTTGTGCCCACCTGGTGGCCCCGCAGACCCTGGTTCCAACTCTATAAAATCCTATTTTCGAAAACAAGGAGAAAGAATTATCGTGTTTTACAAGATGGAGCCATCGCCGCCTCCTGTTCTTAATCAGGGGGATAGATCTAGAGTCTATTCGGGGCTCCGGAGAGTGGGATCTTCGATCTTTGTCATCAACAGCGCTTCTCCATCGCCAACAAGGTTGTCAGAATCGCGATTCTGTTATACGATTCTATGACTTTACGGTCGAAACAAAACACTCTGATTCTAGAATATTATTTCATAGAATCTACATTTTTACGATCCTGATAGTGAAGATTCTATGATTTGCGATCCTACCATCACAGCTCCGATCTGATTCAAAATCGCGATTTTGACAACCTTGATCACCAATTCCATGATGCTCCCCACCGGGAATGAGTAATTCCTTCATAGGCTCGCTGGTTGGTGAGCAGTTGGATGAGATTCATAATGTAATCGAGTTAGCTTTGTTAGGGCTTGATCCCTAGTATCCATTATGTTCTGTGATTGATGTTGCTATCACTAAAAAAATACACCTCCGTGATGATACGTGTTTCTCACAGTAGGTCACGTTTTTTGCCATGCATGTACATCCATGGCAATTTTATGACAGAATCAAGATAGTCATACCTGTGCTATCGTAGAAGTGTTTGCTACGTCTTGAGCTTGCGTTGGTTTTCCTTGAAGAGGAAAGGGTGATGCAACAATATTAGCGTAAGTATTTCCCTCAGTTTTTGAGAACCAAGGTATCAATCCAGTAGGAGGCTCCTCAAAAGTCCCACGCACCTGCACAAACAAACAAAGAACTCGCAACCAACGCAATAAAGGGGTTGTCAATCCCTTCACGCCCACTTCCGAAAGTGAGATCTAATAGAGATAGTATGATAAGATAAATATATTTTTGGTATTTTATAATATAGATGCAAAAAGTAAAGATGCAAATAAAAGTAGATTGGGAGCAAATATGATAAGAGATAGACCCGGGGGCCATAGGTTTCACTAGAGGCTTCTCTCAAGATAGCATAAGTATTACGGTGGGTGAACAAATTACTGTCGAGCAATTGATAGAAAAGCGAATAATCATGAGACTATCTAGGCATGATCATGTATATAGGCATCACGTCCATGACAAGTAGACAGACTCCTACCTGCATCTACTACTATTACTCCACACATCGACCGACTCCTGCCTGCATCTAGAGTATTAAGTTCATAAAGAACAGAGTAACGCTTTAAGCAAGATGACATGATGTAGAGGGATAAACTCAAGCAATATGATATAAACCCCATCTTTTTTATCCTTGATGGCAACAATACAATACGTGCCTTGCTGCCCCTGCTGTCACTGGGAAAGGACACCGCAAGATTGATCCCAAAGCTAAGAACTTCTCCCATGGCAAGAAAGATCAATCTAGTAGGCCAAACCAAACTGATAATTCGAAGAGACTTGCAAAGATAACTCAATCATACATAAAAGAATTCAGAGAAGATTCAAGTATTATTCATAGATAAACTTGATCATAAACCCATGATTCATCGGATCTCGACAAACACACCGCAAAAAGAGTTTACATCGAATAGATCTCCACAAGACAGGAGGAGAACATTGTATTGAGATCCAAAAAGAGAGAAGAAGCCATCTAGCTAATAACTATGGACCCGTAGGTCTGTGGTAAACTACTCACAACTCATCGGAGGAGCAGGGATGTTGATGTAGAAGCCCTCCGTGGTCGATTCCCCCTCCGGCGGAGTGCCGGCGAAGGCTCCAAGATGAGATCTCGCGCATACATAAGGTTACGGCGGTGGAAATTGTGTTTCGTTGGCTCCCTGGATGTTTTTGGGGTACGTAGGCTTATATAGGAGGAAGAAGTACGTTGGTGGACGCCCGAGGGGCCCACGAGACAGGGGGCGCGCCCTATAGGAGGGGCGCCCTCCTATCTCATGGAGGCCTCGGCTGCTTCTTGACTTGCACTCCAAGTCCTCTGGATCACGTTCGTTCCAAAAATCATGCTCCCAAAGGTTTCATTCCGTTTGGACTCCGTTTGATATTCCTTTTCTTCGAAATACTGAAATAGGCAAAAAAAATAGCAATACGGGCTGGGCCTCCGGTTAGTAGGTTAGTCCCAAAAATAATATAAATGTGTAAAATAAAGTCCATAAACATCCAAAAGGGGTAATATAATAGCATGGAACAATCAAAAATTATAGATACGTTGGAGACGTATCAAGCATCCCCAAGCTTAATTCCTGCTCGTCCTCGAGTAGGTAAATGATAAAAAGAGAATTTTTGATGTGGAATGCTACCTAGCATAATTCTTAATGTAATTTTCTTTATTGTGGCATGAATGTTCAGATCCAAATGATTCAAAATAAAAGTTCATATTGATAAAAGAAATAGTAACACTTCAAGCATACTAATCAAAGTAATCATGTCTTCTCAAAATAACATGGCAAAAGAAAGTTCATCCCTACAAAATCATATAGTTAGGCTATGCTTCATTTTCGTCACACAAAGATGTTCCCAACTTCTATACCCCCAATGACAAGCCAAGCAATTGTTTCATACTTAAATAATCTCAAACTTTTTCAACCTTCACGCAATACATGAGCGTGACCCATGGATATAGCACTATGGGTGGAATAGAATATGATGATGGGGATTGTGTGGAGAAGACAAAAAAGGAGAAAGTCTCATATTGACGAGGATAATCAACGGGCTATGGAGATGCCCATCAATTGATGTCAACATGAGGAGTAGGGATTGCCATGCAACGAATGCACTAGAGCTTTAAATGAATGCTAAACAAAAGAAAACTAGTGGGTGTGCATCCAACTTGATTTCTCACGAAGACCTAGGGCATTTGAGGACGCCCATTGTAGGAATATACAAGCCAAGTTCTATAATGAAAAATTCCCACTAGTATGAAAAAGACAACTTATGAGACTCACTATATGAAAAACATGGTGCTACTTTGAAGCACAATATATGAGACTCACTACATGAAGAACAAGGTGCTACTTTGAAGCACAAGTGTGGAAAAAGAGATAGTAACATTGCCCTTTTTATTTATTTCTGTTTTTCCTTTTTTTCTTTTTTTTCTTTTTCTTTGTTTTGGGCCTTTCTTTTTTTTCTTTTGGCCTTTCTTCTTTTTTTTTCTTTTTTTTCGGGCAATGCTCTAATAATGATGATCATCACACTTCTATTGATTACAACATATGAATTACAACTCGAAACTAGAACAAGATATGTCTCTATATGAATGCCTCCGGCGGTGTACCGGGATGGTGCAATGAATCAAGAGTGACACGTATGAAAAATAATGCATGGTGGCTTTGCCACAAATACGATGTCACCTACATGATCATGCAATGGCAATATGACAAAAGTAAAGTATGTCATGATGATGATGAACGGAACGGTGGAAAGCTGCATGGCAATATATCTTGGAATGGCTATGGAAATGCCATAATAGGTAGGTATGGTGGCTGTTTTGAGGAAGATATAAGGAGGTTTATGTGTGATAGAGCGTATCGTATCACGGGGCTTGGATGCACCGGCGAAGTTTGCACCAACTCTCAAGGTGAGAAAGGGCAATGCACGGTACCAAAGAGGCTAGCAATGGTGGAAAGGTAAAAGTGCGTATAATCCATGGACTCAACATTAGTCAAAAAGAACTCATATACTTATTGCAAATATTTATAAGTCATCAAAAAGCACTATGCACATGCTCCTAGGGGGATAGATTGGTAGGAAAAGACCATCGCTCGTCCCCGACCGCCACTCATAAGGATGCACAAGCCAGGTAAACTTCATGTTTCAAATTTGTTACACAACTTTAACCATACGTGCATGCTAGGGACTTGCTAACTTCAACACAAGCATTCTTTAAATTCATAATCACCCAACTAGCATGACTTTAATATCACTACCTCCATATCTCAAAACAATTATCAAGTATCAAATTGATCATAGCATCCAATTCACTTCCTATGATAGTTTTTATTATACCCAACTTGGATGCCTACCATTCTAGGACCAATTTTATAACCATAGCAAATACCATGCTGTTCTAAAAGACCCTCAAAATAATATAAGTGAAGCATGAGAGACTAGTAATTTCTACAAAAATAAGTCACCGCCGTGCTCTAAAAGATATAAGTGAAGCACTAGAGCAAAAACTATAGACTCAAAAGATATAAGTGAAGCACATAGAGTATTCTAGCAAATTCTAATCAAGTAGGCTTCTCACAAAAGGTGTGTACAGCAAGGATGATTGTGGTAAACTAAAAAGCAAACACTAATATAATACACGACGCTCCAAGCAAAACACATATCATGTGGTGAATAAAAATATAGCTCCAAGTAAAGTTACCAATGAACAAAGACGAAAGAGGGCATGCCTTCCCGGGGCATCCCCAAGCTTAGGCTTTTGGCTATCCTTGAATATCTTGGAGTTCCTTGGGAATCCCCAAGCTTAGGCTCTTGCCACTCCTTATTCCATAGTCCATAAAAGCTTTCCCCAAAACTTGAAACTTCACAACACAAAACTCAACAGGAAATCTTATAAGCTCCGTTAGTGAAAGAAAAGAAAACCACCACAGAAGGTACTGTAATGAACTCATTCTTTATTTATTTTGGTGTTAAGCCTACTGTATTCCAACTTCTCTATGGTTTATAAACTATTTTACTAGCCATAGATGCATCGAAATAAGCAAACAACACATGAAAAACATAATCTGTCAAAAACAGATCAGTCTGTAGAAATCTCTAACTAACGCAAACTTCTGGAACTCTAAACATCCTACCAAAATAGAAAGTCCTGGACAATTTGTTTATTGATCAGCAACAAAAATAATCAACGCAAAATCACGTTTCTGTGATTTAACAAAACTAAATTCGTGCGTGCAAAGTGTCAGCGCCCCTCCCACACCTGGGCAGAGGAAGGCCGGCGTGGCACATGGACGGCCCAAGAGAGAAAGGAAACCCTGCCACCGGTTCACTGGGCCTCAGTGGGTGTCTTACATGTTCGGCCCAGAGGAACCCGCCAGCAGCTGATATAAGCGAGTGTAGCAAGTGGGTTAGGGCATCCTGGTTGGATCGGAACGAATCGACAGCGGCTGTAGCGTGTATCCCTCCTCTTGTACTTCTTCCCCTTTCTCGAGATCCCCTATAATCGCCACCATACTTGATTCCTCCATTGATCTATGAAAGAGCAGTAGTGGGTACCTAACACGTGGTATCAGTCGCCACCCACCCCTCTTCCCCGCGCTGGAGACGCGCAAGCAGACAGCCGATCGTCAACGACTCCTCGCCACCATGGATCCGGCGCTCAAGTCCTACCTTGACAAGATGATGGAGAACTTGACCAAGGCCAGCGACGACACCCGCGCCGACATCAAGCGGCTCGCAGGCCGCATCGACACCCAGGCAGCACAAGTCGACGTGCTCTCCGCCTTGAAGCCCGACCTGGAGGACCGCATCTCCAAGCTTCAGGAAGCGGTCGGGGCGCTGCAAGGCGAGCGGGCGCCAGCGGCAACATCGTCCACAGGTGGATCGCGCACGGTGGATCTCCCTGATCCAGCGTCCGGCGACGGGATCCACGGGCCAGATGGCCACGGCGGTCTTCATCAACATTGGGGTGGTCCGCCGGCAGGTAGCATCCCGTTGGCGACCTCTCCGACCAATGGTACACCGCACGTCTTATCCCAGGCACGTCTCTTTGATTCGGCGCTAGGCCCTTGCATCAACCAGGGTCAGCTCGTTGCGGGGCTGGGGCAAACACCTCCATCAGTTTCGTTTCCCCAATTCTGAGAACCCAAAAATTTGGAAAACCATGTGTGAGCAGTAATTTACTATGTTTCAAGTCAATCCGTGCTACTTCATTCCTATGTCCACCCTGCATTTTACTGGCCCCGCAGCAATTTGGTTGCAATCGGTACAGCCCAAGATCGGTCAACTTGATTGGGATGCATTCTGCAACCTCCTATGCTCTCGTTTTGGGCGAGATCGACATCAGCTGTTAATTCGGCAATTTTATGCTCTTCGTCAGACTAGCTCTGTTTCAGATTACATTGAGCAGTTCGAAAACTTAATGAATCATGTCATTTCATATTCTGATGTTTTACACCCCTTGTATTTTCTGACGAGGTTCGTGGAAGGCCTACGGGCAGATATCCGTGTCGTGGTCATGGTCCAACGTCCCAAGGATTTGGACACTGCTTGTGCTCTCGCAGTACTACAGGAGGAAGTGGCTGAGGGTCACAAGGGATCGTGGCACAGTCAACATGAGGGCGCAGGGCTGCCTGCGCGCACACGGCAGCCGACGCCGCTACCACTACCACCTCCGCCAGCGCGAGCACCAACTGCATATCCTGCGGCAGAAGATCGCCGGGGAACGGATGCAGCTCGAGCCAACAGTGACGCGTCGAAACTCACTGCACTTCGCAATTTTCGGCGTGCCAAGGGGCTCTGTTTCAAATGTGGTGAGCGGTGGGGACATGATCATGTGTGTCCCCCAACTGTCCAGCTGCATGTGATCGAGGAGATGCTCAGTCTGTTCAGTATGGAGGCATCAGAGGAACATCCCGCTCTGCGTCCAGCAAGTCAAGATCAGGACGTCACCCAGGAACAGGTGTGGTAGTTGTCTTTGCAAGCAGTCTCGGGTACAGAGGCGCCCACATGCCTCCAGCTGCACGGGTGGCTTCAGGGGCACGAGGTGCTGATGTTAGTGGACTCATGTAGTTCCTCTTCGTTCATGTCTCAGCAGTTACAGTCCAAGCTGAGAGGGATTCAGGATATGCCACGTCCCGTGAAGGTAGCAGTAGCAAATGGATCGGAATTGTGGTGCAGCCAGGAAGTGTTGGGCTGTTCATGGTACTCACAAGGCAATGTGTTCACCACCAATTTCAGGTTGCTACCACTGGGCTGTTACGACGTCATCTTGGGCATGGACTGGCTGGAATATCACAGCCCCATGCTTATTGACTGGCCAAAGCGTCGCACGCAAATCGAACATGAAGGATTTACAGTCGTTCTGCAAGGGATCACTTCATCGGTCAACAAGTGTGATACCTTGAACACCATCCAGCTTGCTAGCATGGAGAAGCAGTCAGGAGTCGCCTATGCAGTCCACCTATGTTATACCCAGGACTCGGAGAACATCACCAACATAACATGCACTGAACTACCACCAGAAATTGCGGAGGTACTGCTGGAATACGAGGATGTATTCATGGAGCCCGTAGGGCTACCACCAAAGCGTGATTGTGATCACCACATACCTCTGATGCAAGGTGCACAACCTGTTAACATTTGGGCATATCATCTTAAACCTGAGCTGAAAACAGAGGTGGAGCGGCAAATTGCAGAGATGCTTAAGGCGGGCATTATTCAGAAAAGTAGCAATCCCTTCTCTTCGCCCATCATCCTAGTGAAAAAGAAGGATGGGACCTGGCGAATTTGTGTTGATTATCGAAGACTAAATGCCATGACCATCATCAGTAAGTACCCAGTGCCGGTGATAGATGACATCCTGGATGAGCTGGCAGGAGCCCATTGGTTCTCTGTACTGGATTTACGATCGGGGTATCACCAGATTTGTCTAGCTGAGGGCGAAGAATTCAAGACGGCTTTCCAAACCCATTTTGGTCACTTTGAGTACAAGGTGGTTCCGTTCGGCCTTGGAGGAGCACCGGCAACATTCTTGGGGGGGTTGAATGTCACCCTAAAACCAGTTAACCGCGTGTGTGCTATGTCGTTCTTCGACGACATCCTCATCTTCAGTCGTACCTTTGCACTACACATTCAGCACTTGCGTCAGGTCCTGTCACTTCTCCGGAAGGACCAATGGTATGTAAAAAGGTCCAAATGCGTGTTTGCACAACAAGAGGTCAGCTATCTGGGGCACACTATTTCAGGCAAAGGAGTGGCAACCGACCAGAGCAAAGTACAACAGGTGATCGATTGGCCAGTACTAGTTTGTGTAAAGGAGGTCCGAGCGTTCCTCGGTCTGGCAGGTTACTATAGGCGTTTCGTCCGGCAGTTTGGTATGCTCGCACGACCTCTGACAAACCTTCTGCGCAAACACATTCAGTTCCAGTGGACGGCAGCAACACAGTCTGCATTTGAGGCCCTCAAGACTGCGCTGACTTCAGCTCCTACACTGGCTCTGCCAGATTTCACCAAGCCCTTCGTGGTCGAAACAGATGCCTGCGAATATGGCGTGGGCGCAGTTCTCCAACAGGAGGGTCACCCTATTGCCTATCTCAGTAAGGCTTTGGGCCCGAGAACCAAAGGCCCGTCTACGTATGAAAAGGAATATTTGGCAATTGTGTTGGCAGTCAAGCAATGGCGACCATATCTACAGTTCGGGGAGTTTGTGATCAAAACTGACTAGCGTAGCCTAGTGCACCTAGAAGAGCAACGACTGCACACTCCCTGGCAACAGAAGGCTTTCACCAAGCTCTTAGGGTTACAGTACCGTATATGCTATCGCAAGGGGGCAGAAAACAGGGTGGCCGATGCACTTTCCCGGCGGCTGGTGCCCACTAGTGAACAAGTTCAGGCCATATCAGTTTGTCAGTCGGCATGGGTACAAGAAATTGTTAAAGGCTATGCTACCGATCCCAAAACCCAGCAGCTGATCACACAGCTGGCAGTGGCACCGATGGAAGACAGCCACTTCACTCTTAACAAAGGCATTTTTCATTTTAAAGGGTGTGTCTGGTTAGGTAACAACACACACCTGCAATAGCAGATCATGCGCGCCCTCCACGACAGTGCTGTCGGCGGCCACTCGGGGTTCCCAGCAACCTACAGAAGGATCAAGCACCTATTCGCGTGGCCAGGTATGAAGCAACACATTAAGGAGCATGTCCAGTCATGTCAAATTTGCCAACAGGCTAAGCCGGACCGAGCTCAGTACCAAGGGCTGCTCCATCCGTTGCCAGTCGCTAAACGCTGATGGGACTTGATTTCCATGGATTTCATTGGTGGTTTGCCTCCCTCTCGACAGTACAACTGCATATTGGTGGTAGTAGATACCTTCTCCAAGTTTGCTCATTTCCTGCCGGTCAAACACCCCTATACAGCACAGACAATCACTCAGCTTTACATTGACCAAGTGTACAGATTACACGGCATGCCAGAAGCCATTGTTTCGGACAGAGACGCTGTTTTCACCAGCAAGGTGTGGCAGGAAATTTTCAAACTGCAAGGAGTGGAACTGAAAATGAGTTCATCTCATCACCCTCAGACGGACGGACAGACCAAAAGGGTCAATCAGTGTCTGGAAACCTATTTGCGCTGCTTCATTCACAGCTCTCCCAACAACTGGAGTAGATGGTTGGCGTTGGCTGAGTTCTGGTACAACTCCACGTATCACTCCACGCTCAACAAGACACCATTCAAAGTGGTTTATGGTCAGGAGCCGCGACACCTTGGACTGGTGCCTTGGCAAGCAACTGAAGGAAATATGCCCTAGAGGCAATAATATAGTTATTATTTATTTCCTTATTTCATGATAAATGTTTATTATTCATGCTAGAATTGTATTAACCGGAAACATAATACATGTGTGAATACATAGACAAACATAGTGTCACTAGTATGCCTCTACTTGACTAGCTCGTTAATCAAAGATGGTTAAGTTTCCTAACCACAGACATGAGTTGTCATTTGATTAACGGGATCACATCATTAGGAGAATGATGTGATTGACTTGACCCATTCCCTTAGCCTAGCACTTGATCGTTTAGTATGTTGTTATTGCTTTCTTCATGACTTATACATGTTCCTGTAACTATGAGATTATGCAACTCCCGTTTACCGGAGGAACACTTTGGGTGCTACCCAATGTCACAACGTAACTGGGTGATTATAAAGGAGTACTACAAGTGTCTCCAAAGGTAAATGTTGGGTTGGCGTATTTCGAGATTAGGTTTTGTCACTCCGATTGTCGGAGAGGTATCTTTGGGCCCTCTCAGTAATGCACATCACTATAAGCCTTGCAAGCAATGTAGCTAATGAGTTAGTTACGGAATGATGCATTACGTAATGAGTAAAGAGACTTGTCGGTAACGAGATTGAACTAGGTATTGGATACCGACAATCGAATCTCGGGCAAGTAACATACCGATGACAAAGGGAACAACGTATGTTGTTATGCGGTTTGACCGATAAAGATCTTCGTAGAATATATAGGAACCAATATGGGCATCCAGGTCCCGCTATTGGTTATTGACCGAGAATGGTTCTAGGTCATGTTTACATAGTTCTCGAACCCGTAGGGTCCGCACGCATAACGTTACGATGACAGTTTTATTATGAGTTTATAAGTTTTGATGTACCGAAGTTTGTTCGGAGTCTCGGATGTGATCACGGACATGACGAGGAGTCTCGAAATGGTCGAGACATAAAGATTGATATATTGGAAGCCTATATTTGGACATCGGAATCGCTCCAGGTGAAATCGGCATTTTACCGGAGTACCGGGAGGTTACCGGAACCCCCCGGGGGGTTATTGGGCCTACATGGGCCACGAGGGAGAAGAGGGAAGGAGCCAGGAGGGGGCCGCGCGCCCCTCCCCCTCCTAGTCCGAATAGGACAAGGGAAGGGGGGCGGCGCCCCCCCCCCCCTTTCCTTCCCCTCTTCCTCCTCTTTCCCCCCTTCTGCTACTCCTACTTGGAAAGAAGGGAGTCCTACTCCCGGTGGGAGTAGGACTCCCCCCTTGGCACGCCCTCCTTGGCCGGCCGCCTCCTCCCCCCTGGCTCCTTTATATACGGGGGCGGGGGGCACCCCATAGACACACAAGTTGATCTACGGATCGTTCCTTAGCCGTGTGCGGTGCCCCCCTCCACCATATTCCACCTCGGTCATATCATCGCGGAGTTTAGGCGAAGCCCTGCGCCGGTAGAACATCACCATCGTCACCACGCCGTCATGCTGACGGAACTCATCTCCGGAGCTCGGCTGGATCGGAGGCCGGAGATCGTCATCGAGCTGAACGTGTGCTGAACTCGGAGGCCCCGTACGTTCGGTGCTTGGATCGGTCGGATCGTGAAGACGTACGACTACATCAACCGCGTTGTACTAATGCTTCTGCTTACAGTCTACGAGGGTACATGGACGAACACTCTCCCCTCTCGTTGCTATGCCATCACCATGATCTTGCGTGTGCGTAGGAAATTTTTTGAAATTACTACGTTCCCAAACAGTGGCATCTGAGCCTAGGTTTTATGCGTTGATGTTATATGCACGAGTAGAACACAAGTGAGTTGTGGGCGATACAAGTCATACTTCTTACCAGCATGTCATACTTTGGTTCGGCGGTATTGTCAGATGAAGCGGCCCGGACCGACATTACGCGTACGCTTACGTGAGACTGGTTTCACCGTTACGAGCACTCGTGCTTAAAGGTGGCTGGCGGGTGTCTGTCTCTCTCACTTTAGCTGAATCGAGTGTGGCTACGCCCGGTCCTTGCGAAGGTTAAAACAGCACCAACTTGACGAACTATCATTGTGGTTTTGATGTGTAGGTAAGAACGGTTCTTGCTAAGCCCGTAGCAGCCACGTAAAATTTGCAACAACAAAGTAGAGGACGTCTAACTTGTTTTTGCAGGGCATGTTATGATGTGATATGGTCAAGACGTGATGCTATATTTTATTGTATGAGATGATCATGTTTTGTAACCGAAGTTATCGGCAACTGGCAGGAGCCATATGGTTGTCGCTTTATTGTATGAAATGCAAACGCCCTGTAATTGCTTTACTTTATCACTAAGTGGTAGCGATAGTCGTAGAAGCAATAGATGGCGTAACGACAATGATGCTACGTTGGAGATCAAGGTGTCGCGCCGGTGACGATGGTGATCACGACGGTGCTTCGGAGATGGAGATCACAAGCACAAGATGATGATGGCCATATCATATCACTTATATTGATTGCATGTGATGTTTATCCTTTATGCATCTTATCTTGCTTTGATTGACGGTAGCATTTTAAGATGATCTCTCACTAATTATCAAGAAGTGTTCTCCCTGAGTAAGCACCGTTGCGAAAGTTCTTCGTGCTGAGACACCACGTGATGATCGGGTGTGATAGGCTCTACGTTCAAATACAATGGGTGCAAAACAGTTGCACACGCGGAATACTCAGGTTAAACTTGACGAGCCTAGCATATACAGATATGGCCTCGGAACACGGCGACCGAAAGGTCGAACGTGAATCATATAGTAGATATGATCAACATAGCGATGTTCACCATTGAAACTACTCCATCTCACGTGATGATCGGACATGGTTTAGTTGATTTGGATCACGTGATTACTTAGATGACTAGAGAGATGTCTGTCTAAGTGGGAGTTCTTAAGTAATATGATTAATTGAACTTAAATTTATCATGAACTTAGTCCTGGTAGTATTTTGCAAATTATGTTGTAGATCAATAGCTCGCGTTGTTGCTTTCATATGTTTATTTTGATATTTTCCTAGAGAAAACTGTGTTGAAAGATGTTAGTAGCAATGATGCGGATTGGATCCGTGATCTGAGGTTTATCCTCATTGCTGCGCAGAAGAATTATGTCCTTGATGCACCGCTAGGTGACAAACCTATTGCAGGAGCAGATGCAGACGTTATGAATGTTTGGCTAGCTCAATATGATGACTACTTGATAGTTTAGTGCACCATGCTTAACGGCTTAGAATCGGGACTTCAAAGACGTTTTGAACGTCATGGACCATATGAGATGTTCCAGGAATTGAAGTTAATATTTCAAGCAAATACCCGAGTTGAGAGATATGAAGTCTCCAACAAGTTCTATAGCTAAAAGATGGAGGAGAATCGCTCAACTAGTGAGCATGTGCTCAGATTGTCTGGGTACTTCAATCGCTTGAATCAAGTGGGAGTTAATCTTCCAGATAAGATAGTGATTGACAGAATTCTCTAGTCACCATCACTAAGTTACTAGAACTTCGTGATGAACTGTAGTATGCAAGGGATGACGAAAACAATTCCCGAGCTCTTCGTGATGTTGAAATCAACGAAGGTAGAAATCAAGAAAGAGCATCAAGTGTTGATGATTGACAAGACCACTAGTTTCAAGAAAAGAGCAAAGGGAAAGAAAGGGAAACTTCAAGTAGAATGGCAAACAAGTTGTCACTCCCGTGAAGAAGACCAAAGCTGGACCAAAGCCTGAAACTGAGTGCTTACACTGCAAAAGAAATGGTCACTGGAAGCAGAAATGCCCTGAATATTTGGTGGATAAGAAGGATGGCAAAGTGAACAAGGGTATATTTGATATACAGGTTATTGATGTATGCCTTACTAGTGTTTATAGTAGCCCCTGAGTATTTGATACTTGTTCGGTTGCTAAGATTAGTAACTCGAAACAGGAGTTACAAAATAAACAGAGACTAGTTGAAGGGGAAGTGACGATGAGTGTTGGAAGTAGTTCCAAGATTGATATGATCATCATCGCACACTCCCTATACTTTCGGGATTAGTGTTAAACCTAAATAAATGTTATTTGGCGTTTGCGTTGAGCATGAATATGATTTGATCATGTTTATTGCAATACAGTTATTCATTTAAAGTTAAAGAATAATTGTTATTCTGTTTACATGAATAAGACCTTCGATGGTTATACACCCAATAAAAATAGTTTGTTGGATCTCGATCGTAGTGATACACATATTCATAATATTGATGCCAAAAGATGCAAAGTTAATAATGATAGTGCAACTTATTTGTGGCACTGTCGTTTGGGTCATATCAGTGTAAAGCGCATGAAGAAACTCCATAAAAATGGATTTTCGGAATCACTTGGTTATGAATCACTTGATGCTTGCGAACCGTGCCTTTTGGGCAAGATGACTAAAACTCCGTTATTCGGAACAATGGAACGAGCTACTGAATTGTTGGAAATAATACATACTGATGTATGCAGACCAATGAGTATGAAGGCTCGTGGCAAGTATCGTTATTTTCTAACCTTCACATATGATTTGAGCAGATATGCGAATATCTGCTTGATGAAACATAAGTCTGAAATAGTTGAAAAGTTCAAAGAATTTCAGAGTAAAGTGGAGAATCATCGTAACAAGAAAATAAAGTTTCTACGATCTGATCGTGGAGGAGAATATTTGAGTTATGAGTTTGGCCTTCATATAAAACAATGTGGAATAGTTTCACAGCTCACGCCACCTGGAACACCACAATGTAATGGTGTGTCCGAACATCGTAATCGTACTTTACTAGATATGGTGCGATCTATGATGTCTCTTATCAGCTTACCACTATTGTTTTGGGGTTATGCATTAGAGACAGCTGCATTCACGTTTAATAGGGCACCATCTAAATCCGTTGATACGACACCGTGTGAACTATGGTTTAGCAGTAAACCTAGGTTGTCGTTTCTTAAAGTTTGGAGTTGCGATGCTTATATGAAAAAGGTTTTCAACCTGATAAGCTCAAACCCAAATCGGAGAAGTGCGTCTTCATAGAATACCCAAAGGAAACTGTTGGGTACTCCTTCTATCACAGATCCGATGGCAAAACATTCGTTGCTAAGAATGGATCCTTTCTAGAGAAGGAGTTTCTCTCGAAAGAAGTGAGTGGGAGGAAAGTAGAACTTGATGAGGTAACTGTACCTTCTCCCGAATTGGAAAATAGTTCATCACTGAAATCAGTTCCAGTGATTCCTACACCAATTAGTGAGAAAGCTAATGATGATGATCATGAAACTTCAGATCAAGTTACTATAGAACTTCATAGGTCTTCTAGAGTACGGTCCGCTCCAGAGTGGTACGGTAATCCTATTCTGGAAGTCATGTTACTAGACCATGATAAACCTACGAACTATGAGGAAGCAATGATGAGCCCAGATTCCGCGAAATGGCTTGAGGCCATGAAATCTGAGACGGGATCCATGTATGAGAACAAAGTATGGACTTTGGTGGACTTGCCCGATGATCGGCAAACCATAGAAAAATAAATGGATCTTCAAGAGGAAGACAGACGTTGATAGTGGTGTTACTATTTACAAAGCTCGACTTGTCGCAAAAAGGTTTTTGACAAGTTTAAGGTGTTGACTACAATGAGATTTTCTCAACTGCAGCAATGCTTAAGTCTGTCCGAATCATGTTAGCAATTACCACAATTTATGAAATTTGGCAAATGGATGTCAAAACTACATTCCTTAATGGATTTATTAAAGAAGAGTTGTATATGATACAACCAGAAGATTTTGTCAATCCTAAAGGTGCTAACAAAATGAGCAAGCTCCAGCGATCCATCTATGGACTGGTGCAAGCATCTCGGAGTTGGAATATACGCTTTGATAAGTTGATCAAAGTATATAGTTTTATACAGACTTGCGGTGAAGCCTGTATTTACAAGAAAGTGAGTGGGAGCACTACAACATTTCTGATAAGTATATGTGAATGACATATTGTTGATCGGAAATAATGTAGAATTATTCTGCAAAGCATAAAGGAGTGTTTGAAAGGAGCTTTTTTCGAAGAAAGACCTCGACAAAGCTACTTACATATTGAGCATCAAGATCTATTGAGATAGATCAAGACACTTGATAAGATTTTCAATGAGTACATACCTTGATAAATTTTTGAAATAGTTCAAAATGGAACAGTCAAAGAAGGAGTTCTTGCCTGTGTTGCAAGGTGTGAAGTTGAGTAAGACTCAAGACCCAACCATGGCAGAAAATAGAAAGAGAATGAAAAGTCATTCCCTATGCCTCAGTCATAGGTTCTATAAAGTATGCTCTGCTGTGAACTAGACATATTGTATACCTTGCTCTGAGTTTGGCAAAGGAATACAATTTTGATCTAATAGTAGATCACTGGACAGCGGTCAAGAATATCCTTAGTGAGGACTAAGGATATGTTTCTAGATTATGGAGGTGATAAAAGAGTTCGTTGTAAAAGTTACATTGGTGCAAACTTTTACACTGATCCAGATGGCTCTAAAGTCTCAATCTGGATACATATTGAAAGTGGGAGCAATTAGCTAGAGTAGCTCCATGCAGAGCATTGAAGACATAGAATATTTGCAAAATACATACGGTTCTGAATGTGACAGACCCATTGACTAAGCTTCTCTCACAAGCAAAACATGATCACACCTTAGTACTCTTTGGGTGTTAATCACATAGCGATGTGAACTAGATTATTGACTCTAGTAAACCCTTTGGGTGTTGATAACATGACGATGTGAACTATGGGTGTTATTCATATACAGATATGAATATTGGTGTTAAATCACATGGCGATGTGAACTAAATTATTGACTCTAGTGCAAGTGGGAGACTGAAGGAAATATGCCCTAGAGGCAATAATATAGTTATTATTTATTTCCTTATTTCATGATAAATGTTTATTATTCATGCTAGAATTGTATTAACCGGAAACATAATACATGTGTGAATACATAGACAAACATAGTGTCACTAGTATGCCTCTACTTGACTAGTTCGTTAATCAAAGATGGTTAAGTTTCCTAACCATAGACATGAGTTGTCATTTGATTAACAGGATCACATCATTAGGAGAATGATGTGATTGACTTGACCCATTCCGTTAGCCTAGCACTTGATCGTTTAGTATGTTGCTATTGCTTTCTTCATGACTTATACATGTTCCTGTAACTATGAGATTATGCAACTCCCGTTTACCGGAGGAACACTTTGGGTGCTACAAAACGTCACAACGTAACTGGGTGATTATAAAGGAGTACTACAGGTGTCTCCAAAGGTAAATGTTGGGTTGGCGTATTTCGAGATTAGGTTTTGTCACTCCGATTGTCGGAGAGGTATCTCTGGGCCCTCTCGGTAATGCACATCACTATAAGCCTTGCAAGCAATGTAGCTAATGAGTTAGTTACGGAATGATGCATTACGTAATGAGTAAAGAGACTTGCCGGTAACGAGATTGAACTAGGTATTGGATACCGATGATCGAATCTCGGGCAAGTAACATACCAATGACAAAGGGAACAACGTATGTTGTTATGCGGTTTGACCGATAAAGATCTTCGTAGAATATGTAGGAACCAATATGGGCATCCAGGTCCCGCTATTGGTTATTGACCGAGAATGGTTCTAGGTCATGTCTACATAGTTCTCGAACCCGTAGGGTCCGCACGCTTAACGTTACGATGACAGTTTTATTATGAGTTTATAAGTTTTGATGTACCGAAGTTTGTTCGGAGTCCCGGATGTGATCACGGACATGACGAGGAGTCTCGAAATGGTCGAGACATAAAGATTGATATATTGGAAGCCTATATTTGGACATCGGAATTGTTCCGGGTGAAATCGGCATTTTACCGGAGTACCGGGAGGTTACCGGAACCCCCCGGGGGGTTATTGGGCCTACATGGGCCACGAGGGAGAAGAGGGAAGGAGCCAGGAGGGGGCCGCGCGCCCCTCCCCCTCCTAGTCTGAATAGGACAAGGGAAGGGGGGCGGTGCCCCCCCCCCACTTTCCTTCCCCTCTTCCTCCTCTTTCCCCCCTTCTCCTACTCCTACTTGGAAAGAAGGGAGTCCTACTCCCGGTGGGAGTAGGACTCCCCCCTTGGCGCACCCTCCTTGGCCGGCCTCCTCCTCCCCCCTGGCTCCTTTATATACGGGGGCGGTGGGGCACCCCATAGACACACAATTTGATCTACGGATTGTTCCTTAGCCGTGTGTGGTGCCCCCCTCCACCATATTCCACCTCGGTCATATCGTCGCGGAGTTTAGGCGAAGCCCTGCGCCAGTAGAACATCATCATCGTCACCACGCCGTCGTGCTGACGGAACTCATCTACGGAGCTCGGCTGGATTGGAGGCCGGAGATCGTCGTCGAGCTGAACGTGTGCTGAACTCGGAGGCCCCGTACGTTCGGTGCTTGGATCGGTCGGATCGTGAAGACGTACGACTACATCAACCGCGTTGTACTAACGCTTCCGCTTACGGTCTACGAGGGTACATGGACGAACACTCTCCCCTCTCGTTGCTATGCCATCACCATGATCTTGCGTGTGCGTAGGAATTTTTTTGAAATTACTACGTTCCCAAACAGCAACACCAATTCCCGAACTTAATGAGTGGTTGGAGGAACGACAACAAATGCAAGATGATGCGGAGCATCCCACGTTCATCCCCATGTACACTCCGACTACTCCCCAAGCCCTAAGGATACATAAGATGAGACCTCGACTATGCACCATTGGACACAAGGTGAATTCACTCCTCTTCGAACCGTCACTTTCCACGTGTGAGACATGGCTACTACCTCATGCATGGACCTTGCATATATTCAGGTATAATCAAGATGATCATGGAGAATCCAAGGATCAAGGCCAAGCATGGAAGAGAAGACGGAAGAAAGGAGAAGAATACGGAGCAGCGGCTGAAGCTAGCCCGGACATCCGGACCGCCATCCGGATCATCCGGACCCAGCCGGATCATCCGGGTCCCCCTCCGGATCATCCGGATAACCGCGCTGAGGATACCCGAAGGATTCTCCTGAAGCCGGATCATCCTGGCCACCTCCCGGATCATCCGGACGACGACCGGATCATACGGACCCCCATCCGGATCATCCGGACCTTGCCTGCGCGCATGACTTGGGCCGAGGCCCGTGTACCCCTTCGCCCCTCACTTACCCCTTCGTGGCTTATCACTACAAATAGACCTCCTCCTCCCCATTTTGAGGGTTAGCATTGGATTAGCTCATATTTGTGTGAGAGCCTTTGCTCATCCACTTGGTTACTTCTCCTTGGAGCTCACGACCTCTTCGGAGAAGATCTCCCAAGCGGATTAAAGACCCCTTCTAGGGAAGAACATCAAGGCCTCCTCTTGGAGAAGAACGGTTCCTTTGTATCCTAACCTTTGTTGACTTTGGATCTCGTGTATCTCTTATGTGTGTGGTGATCTAGCACTTGTGTGATCGATTCCTTGTTGGTTGAGTGATTCTCTCTCGTTTTCCCCGCCCCTTTGTGCTTCCGCGTGTTCTTCGTGATTCCCCGTAGGATCCACTCCAAACGTGAAAGATCGACGCTATAGGGTTCCACCCTACATCATATGGTATCATGAGCCACGTTTATCACGTATTTGGAGTCCCTCCCACCGTTTTCTAGCCTTCTTTTGCTTGATTTCGTCCTAAATCCGAAAATCCCCACCAAAAATAGCCCCCAAATTTTTTTTGCAATTTGTTGGTTTGATGATGTTTTGTTGATTTTGATCCGTGGATTTGCTTGGTTTCAAGTGGATCTAGCATCTCCCCAAGTTTCCCCATCTTCCATCCACAAAATCTCCTCAATTTTGCCCCGAAAATCATCCATTTCCGCCAAAAATTTCGTCCCCGAGAGGAAATCCCGAGCAGTTTGACCCGCCCGGATCATCCGGACCTTCTCCCGGATCATCCGGACACCTCCCGGATCAGCTGGACCCTCTCCCGGACGTCCGGATAACCCACGGGCCCGAATTCCCGAACTGGAGCTGACGAACCCGGATCATCCGGATGTACTCCTGGATCATCCGGACATAGCCCGGATGAGCTGGACCTCCTCCCGGATGTCCGGTTAAGCCTGACACTGACTCGGCTGAAATTTTGTTTTGGTCATAACTAATTCATCCGGAGTCCGTTTTTGACGTTCTTTAGCTCGTTTTGAAGCTATTGACATCCCCCATGCCAAAAAAATACCACCAACACCATTTGACTCCATCAAATTTTTGAAAATTTGGCAAGTTTGCCTAGGCCCTCCACCATATCATCCGCATTACCACCACCGACTTCCGCAACCTAACCCATTTTGTTCCTCATACCATTAGTGGTTCTTTGAGTTGTGATTTGAGTCTCCTAAGGTGTTTCGGCTACTTAGGGACAATTTCTTCTTCATCAACCACCACCACCACTTCCGCATAACCTTGCCCACCATACAATTCCACCCAAACTTAACCCAATTTTGTGTGGGTTGTGGCTTGTGTCTCCTAAGGTGTTTCGGCTACTTAGGGACGGCAACTTCAACTCCGACTCGTGTATAGCCCATCATTCCACTTCCCCATTGCCTAGTGCAACACCACCACCACTTTCCGCTACCACCATTTTGACATTTGACGTTTGAGATTTTGAGTTCGCGGTTTTTCCGTTTCCTAAGGTGTTTCGGCTACTTAGGGACGAGACTCCATCATCTTGGTTTCTACATCAAGAACACCGCCGCTCATCATCGCCAAGGACGGTAACCTCCATATCATCTTGGTATCGTGATATCCCTCCATTGTATATTCCCTTGTCATTGCATTGTTAACCCCTAGCCTTACTTTTGCGTTACTTGCCTATCGAGACTAGCCATTTGAGTATTGCCGGCAACGTTACTTGTGCACTTAGTGATCATACTTCCCATAGCATATATACCATATCATATTGGTATCATCTTGGTATCATATCTTGTGTCACAAGTTTGTTCCCGCATATACAAAATTGCTATCTTGGTTTGTGCATTGTGCAAAAGTGGCCATAGAAAAAAAAAAGAGAAAAAGAAATAAAGCTTTTAAGCAAAGAAAAAGAGAGAGCAAAGAGCTTGTAAGCAAGTGCCATAGCATCATATCACATTGCATATAAGATTGTCATATCCGATCATCTTGGATCATCTTGAGAGAAACACCGGGAACCATACATAATAGCATACTTGGCATAGTAGTTGCTACATTTTGCATCTTATAGGTTGTGCATAAGTGTCGTATCCGCCAATAGAGCAATCGTGCTAGCGTCTCTCTTGAGTTGTGCAACACGAGCGTTTTCCATGGATTCCACATTTTGTGCTCATTCCTTGGTTGCACGACCCCATTTATCTATCCGTGTGTGTGTTTCCGTGTGCCATTCTTTGCTATTGGTCCATTTGTTTCACTTGCAAATTTGTGAATCTCTTTCAACATTATTGACTCTTGCTAACATTTTGCATTAAATTTTTGTGCCACTATCCTCACCGAGCTCCACTATAAGCTTTACTTGTGTAGGTGTGAGAACCGACAAGAATTGGTACCAATAGTGCTATTTCATTGTCCGCATTTGAGTGAACTTGATTCATTGTCAACATCGGTCAAGGTACATTGGTATAAGTTCTTCTCTTTCTCCCACTCATATTTGCTCGAGTCTTGTGATGGATAGGCAAGGCATTTCCTCTCCGGTCTACGACAACAACGACGGCGTGAACAACTACATCTCCAAAGCGTCTATCTTCGATCTACAACGACAAATGCAAGGCGCACAATCAAGATTGCAAGAGCGCATCGAGAACATCTCCATCGACATTTTCCACTCCGAAGCAAGGAAAAGGGACTACATCGACAAGAAGCTTTCCGCACATAAAGAGGAGCAAGCTGCAAGGATGGAGGAGATTAGAGCCTTGACCAAGTCTTCTTCCCCTTCGTCATCCTCAAGGCGGCGACATTCAAGACACAAGTCTTCGGAGCATGAAAAAGATGCAAGTGCAAATCGTCCTCGTCCACATCTACATGGCGACCACCATCACATTCGTGATCAACATCATCATGAAGGGCAAGTCACCTCCAAGCATCATGTGCACGACGACGACGAACGACATCTACTACGAGCTCAAGCACGACAACGACATCATCATCATGAAGATGCTCCACAAGCGCACATGCACAAGTCCCAACAAGCCCTACTTCACGCCAAGTCCAAGCTTCAAGAGCACAAAAGAAGACCGCGAGACGACCACCACCAAGACGGCGCTACGGCTACACCAACCACTTTGGCATCTTCCCCAAGTGCTATCAAGGCATCTTTGCCTTTGGACGTACGGCATCTTCGCCTACTTCCCACGAGTACGCCTACAACGACTTCATCAAGTCCAAGGCGACTACCTACGAGCGAGGGCGAAACTTCCATCTTTGGAAGCCCCTCAAGGAAGATGGCCGAGCATGGGAAACTCCCTTCGGTCATGGAGACGAGCTACGAGGTGCCACATCATATGGGCCTCCAACACCAAGACGGCGACAAGAAGGTCGAGCAAGGGCCATCCCCTTCGACCACGGCGATAAGAGTTGAGCATGGAGACATTTGCACCAACATCTCTCTGACACCCACATATGTCGAGATGCCCCAAGTGCCATGTGAGGAGAGCCACCACCCCATGAGTGAGATGGGTGGCTCCACCATATGTGACATTGAGAGCATTTCCTTTGAGAGGATGAGTGTGCCCACCACTAGCCCCACACATGAGAGCATGCCACACATCCTATGTGAGGTTGAGCGCCATTTGAGTGACTCCACCAACCATATAAGTGAGAGCATCCTTGAGGGAGTGAGTGAGCCACAACACTTAGTGAGTGAGGTAGTTGACACGGCATATGAGGCCACTATGATTTCTAACGACTTAACCTCTACTCCTAGTGTGTTTTCTTCTTTGGTGCTAGGTCTCCTACATGACGACATGCCTACCCTCGACGAGTCCATCCCTCCAATGGGAATACCGATGGCCATGGTGGACGATGATGCACCCCCCACATGGTTCCATCAAGATGAAGATGACAACGAGATGATATTCAACACCTCACCTACAACACATGAGTGACACTCCAAAGGTAACATAGGTGATGGTGCTTCTCTTGTCCCACTAGTGTACTCTCTTGACGATGATTGCTCCCATGATGTTGACCCACCTATTCCCATGATTCATGCTAGTGAGACTTCTTCATGCCTTGACTTACCTATTTATGATGAATATGATGATGAGCATGTTGAGTTTCCTAGTTGTGATGCTATGCTTCATAGGATATCATGTGAAAATTCTATTGGTCACTTCATGTTTGACAACCCATTGAACTTGTCATATGCTATGAGTGAGATCTCCCATATTACTTCATTTCAATCTCAACATAGTAACTATGCATGCCCCATTAAAATCAATCCCATTTGCACTTATGGCATAGATGACGAGATGATGGTCATTGGCTTTTGTTTTTCATGTGATGATATTGCCATGCTTCCTTTACAAGACTTGCGCAATTCATCCAATATGTCATGCCATGATCACATTGTTCCAAATATGCATTGTTTTGGATGTTGTCAATATTCTCCACGTGATGTTGCTACTCATGCTCATGAGGAGACCCCCATAGTTTCCTCATACATATTAGGAGATCTTGATGCATTTCATACTTTGCATGATTCCCATAATTGCTTGCACCATATGCATTCCATGAATAACAATGTTCTAGATATTTCTCATGATGCATTACACAATTTGAGTCTCCATTATGCGATACATAATAAAAAACCTCTCATGATGGATGACATGTTTCTATATCACGCATCTCATTTATTTGAGCATTGGCTATTTTGTGCTAACAAACACACGCACATGCGCATCATGATGGATGATGTGTACATATACCATGCACACACAATTTTTCCTTTGTCTTTGTTTTGTGTAGGTACTCATGTATACTCGTCAACCTCTCAATCCCAAGAGTTGACGAAACGAGCTCTTGAGAGCAACGATGCTTTGGGATCCCGTGGACTATCCTTACCACCGTTCTGTTCGCGCAAGGACTACGCACATCTCTTTTACTTGGCTCTCATATGGCTATGGGCTATTTACCACTTGTCACCTTATGCCCATACTATTGTGTTCACTTTGCATGTTATGCTTGCTCCTATGCCTTTGCCATGCAATTGTGACCCTTGCTTGCATCTACCCATGATTCACCATTATGCTACTTCTATGTGTATTTGCATGCTTGGTGGAGATCCTTGTTGCTTTTTCCATGTTTATCATGTGCCCCATGCTATTGATGCTTGTTGTGTTGGGAGAGTCATGATGCCCCATTGCTATTTACATGTGGTCTCTCGCCAATACATTGATGATATTTTTATCATATCTTGCTTTCATGCTTGTGATATGTCATGTCCATTATTCATGCCCACTATTTGCACACATGACATGCTTGCTATGATTCCCTCTAGTATGTTGCATCTTCGCACTACTAGCTTGCTTGACTTGATCTCTATGATTGCTTGCTATGTTGCATCACCCATGTTCCACTATTACTTGCTTTCTTGGGTTGATGACATATATGCTCATGCCTCTCACATGATATATCTTGATCATTGTCTCTTGTGTCCATTAGTTGCCTCTTTCATATCCACTTGTATTGAGTGCAACCATCCTATGCTTATTGATCTTGGAGACTTTGACACCTTACTTGTGATGCATGCTTGTTTGATTGAGCCTATTGCATTTGGTTGTTCTCGTATCATATGCCTCCATACTATGCAATACTCCCTTGTCATTTCTTATGACGAGCATGATACATACATTTGTTGGGTATCTTACCCCACGAATGATTTGTTTTGCCATTTCGCTAACCTCATTCATTTTTCCAAGTGTTTGTCATGTTCTTTCATTTTGAAGGATTTACAAGGCGGTATCACCATGAGACATATTGGTTATGTGAAGGCATACAAGATGCGCGACTCCATCATCCTTGAGAAACTCCTAAAGGTGACCTCCTTCCCTTTGAGCCATCCTCAAGTATGCATATTGGATGGGTCACTCTTTCATTGTTGTTTCCTTCTTGTTGTCTACATGATACATCTCGCGACCGGAGGAGCGACATTGGAGATTGGCTACATGGACCTTCACATTGAGGAGCGCTCGCACTTACGGGATGCACCTTCGGAATTCCACTCATGCCTCGACATCGAGCTTTGGTACACCAACACCTCCATATTTGTTTATTGTGCTCATACATGTCATGCTCGATGGACATATCATACTCACCACAAGTTTGCACCCCATGCATGGATTGTCTCACATTGTGCTTGTCTTGTTGCATCTATTTCCATGTCATCCATGATATATGAGCTTGTGCATTTCCTTAGCAAATTTGTTGTGATCTTCCTTGATGGCATATTCATACATCATGATCATATTGTCCACCATCAATTGCATGATAGCTTACGCATATTGAGCATCCATTGCCATATTCATGCTATTGATGAACCGTCCCTCTATGACATCATTTTGCACAATGGTAGAATTTGTCGCTTTGTGCACCATGCTAATTATCCCATGAATGCTTTGCATATCATTCTATATCATCTTGATAAGCTTCATGCGCTTTGTCATGCACTATCCATTCGCGCGGACTCTTGCTTAATTGATGGACACTTTGTGTGCGCTAACCATTGTATTTCCAAGTGTACTTTGTGTTTGATCATTTTGCATGTACCACATACCGGAGACACCTTGGAGTACTTGGATTGCGCAATGCCTTCACCTACGTCCCGCTACAAGTACGTCCACGACACCCGTTTCCGTGGTGATGAGGATCACGATCCGAGGTCGGATCTTTCACAAGGGGGGGAGATGATGCGGAGCATCCCACGTTCATCCCCATGTACACTCCGACTACTCCCCAAGCCCTAAGGATACATAAGATGAGACCTCGACTATGCGCCATTGGACACAAGGTGAATTCACTCCTCTTCGAACCGTCACTTTCCACGTGTGAGACATGGCTACTACCTCATGCATGGACCTTGCATATATTCAGGTACAATCGAGATGATCATGGAGAATCCAAGGATCAAGGCCAAGCATGGAAGAGAAGACGGAAGAAAGGAGAAGAAGACGGAGCAGCGGCTGAAGCTAGCCCGGACATCCGGACCGCCATCCGGATCATCCGGGTCCCCCTCCGGATCATCCGGATAACCGCGCTGAGGATACCCGAAGGTTTCTCCTGAAGCCGGATCATCCGGGCCACCTCCTGGATCATCCGGACAACGGCCGGATCATCCGGACCCCCATCCGGATCATCCGGACCTTGCCTGCGCGCATGACTTGGGCCGAGGCCCGTGTACCCCTTCGCCCCTCACTTACCCCTTCGTGGCTTAGCACTATAAATAGACCTCCTCCTCCCCATTTTGAGGGTTAGCATTGGATTAGCTCATATTTGTGTGAGAGCCTTTGCTCATCCACTTGGTTACTTCTCCTCGGAGCTCATGACCTCTTCGGAGAAGATCCCCCAAGCGGATTCAAGACCCCTTCTAGGGAAGAACATCAAGGCCTCCTCTCGGAGAAGAACGGTTCCTTTGTATCCTTACCTTTGTTGACTTTGGATCTTGTGTATCTCTTATGTGTGTGGTGATCTAGCACTTGTGTGATCGATTCCTTGTTGGTTGAGTGATTCTCTCTCGTTTTCCCCGTGTTTTCCCTTTGTGATTCCGCGTGTTCTTCGTGATTCCCCGTAGGATCCACTCCAAACGTGAAAGATCGACGCTATAGGGTTCCACCCTACATCACAAGATATCTTGAGGCAGCACTTATTGCGGGCTAAGCAGGTCATGAAGCAGCAAGCAGACAAGAAAAGGACTCCCAGAGAGTTTCAAGTTGGCGACCAAGTGTTTCTCAAGTTGCAGCCCTACATTCAGACATCTGTGGCGCGCCGGGCCAATCATAAACTGAGCTTCAAGTTCTTCGGGCCTTACCCTGTGGTCCTCCGGGTGAATGAAGTCACGTACGAGCTGCAACTGCCGGAAGGATCATCGATTTTCCCAGTCTTCCATGTGTCACAACTACGCAAGGCGCTGACTCCAGGTGCGAGTGCGTCATCTTCCCTTCCGTCACTTACTGATGTGGTTAATGTCCCGGTGGAGATTTTGGACACAAGATGGCGTCGTGGCTCAAACAAGATGCGGGAACAAGGGCTCGTTCGTTGGCAAGACTCCAAGGCTACTCCGGACACCTGGGAAGATGTCGAAAATCTTCGCAGGCGATTTCCTTCTGCTCCGACTTGGGGACAAGTCGTTTCTGAAGAAAGGGGGGTGTCAGCGCCCCTCCCACACCTGGGTAGAGGAAGGCCGGCGTGGCACCTGGACGGCCCAAGAGAGAAAGGAAACCCTGCCACCGGTTCACTGGGCCTCAGTGGGTGTCTTACATGTTCGGCCCAGAGGAACCCGCCAGCAGCTGATATAAGCGAGTGTAGCATGTGGGTTAGGGTATCCTGGTTGGATCAGAAGGAATCGGCGGCAGCTGTAGCGTGTATCCCTCCTCTTGTACTTCTTCCCCTTCCTCGAGATCCCCTGTAATCACCACCATACTTGATTCCTCCATTGATCTATGAAAGAGCAGTAGTGGGTACCTAACACAAAGTTTTTGTTTTTCAGCAGAATCAAATCAACTATCATCATAGGCTATCCTATAGGTTCTACTTGGCACAAACACTAATTAAAAGATAAAAACACATCTAAACTGAAGGTAGATGCAAGATTTATTACTAAACAGGAAAAAGACAAAAAACACAAAGAAAATTGGGTTGCCTCCCAACTAGCGCAATCGTTTAACGCCCCTAGCTAGGCATAAAAGCGAAGATAGATCTAAGGAGTGCCATCTTTGGCACTAAATTCATAAGTAGCTCGCACGATAGATTCATAAGGTAATTTGACTTTCTTTCTTGGAAAGTGCTCCATGCCTTTCTTTAATGGAAATTGGAATCTAATATTCCCTTCCTTCATATCAATAATCACGCCAATCGTTCTAAGGAAAGGTCTACCAAGAATAATAGGGCAAGAAAGATTGCAATCTATATCAAGAACGATAAAATCCACGGGCACCAAATTTCTATTTGCGACAATGAGAACGTCATTGCTCCTTCCCATTGGCTTTTTAATGGTGGAATCCGCAAGGTACAAATTTAAAGAGCAATCATCAAGATCATGGAAACCTAGAATATCATATAAAGTTTTCAGAATCGTGGAAACACTAGCACCCAAATCACACAAGGCAAAACACTCATGATCTTTAATTCTAATCTTTATAGTAGGTTCCCACTCATCATTAAGTTTTCTAGGTATAGAAACTTCCAAATTAAGTTTTTCATCATAAGATTGCATCAAGGCATCAACGATATGTTTGGTAAAAGCTTTATTTTGACTATAAGCATGAGGAGAATTAACAACGGATTGCAACAAGGAAATACAACCTTCTAAAGAACAATTATCATAATCAAAATCCTTGAAATCCGAGATAGTGGGTTCAATACTATTTAAAGTTGTGACCTCTCCAATCCCACTTTTACCAAATTTAGCATCAAGATCTAAAATCTCCGAATTCTTGGGACGCCTTCTAGGCAAAGTTGACTCATCATCAGTCCCATAATTATCAAGATTCATATTGCAAAACATAGATCTAATAGGAGACGCATCAATAACTTTAAGATCTTCATCATTATTTTCATGGAAACTAGAAGAACACGCCTTCACAAAGCAATCTTTCTTAGCACGCAATCTAGCGGTTCTTTCCTTGCACTCATTAATGGAAATTCTCATGGCTTTGAGAGACTCATTGATATCATGCTTAGGAGGAGAAGATCTAAGTTTAAGAGAATCAACATCAAGCGAATGTCTATCGACATTCCTAGCCAAATCATCAACTTTGAGCAATTTTTCTTCAAGCAAAGCATTAAAATTCTTTTGAGAAATCATAAATTCTTTCACACTATTCTCAAAATCAGAGGGCATCTTATTAAATTTACCATAAGGATTATTGTAGGAATTTCCATAATTATTAGAGGAATTACTAGGGAACGGTCTAGCATTAAAGTTTCCTCTATAAGCATTGTTTCCAAAACTATTCCTACCAACAAAATTCACATCCATAGAATCATTATTATTCTCAATCAAAGTAGACAAAGGCATATCATTGGGATCAAGAGGAGTATTTTTAGTAGCAAACAACTTCATAAGTTCATCCATCTTTCCACTCAAAACATTGATTTCTTCTATAGCATGCACTTTTTTACTAGAAGATCTTTCGGTGTGCCATTGAGAATAATTAGCCATAATATTATCAAGAAGTTTTGCAGCATCTCCTAACGTGATTTCCATAAACGTGCCTCCCGTGGCCGAATCTAAGAGATTTCTAGAAGCAAAGTTCAAACCGGCATAAAATTTTTGTATGATCATCCATAAATTCAAACCATGAGTAGGGCAATTGCGAAGCATCAATTTCATTCTTTCCCAAGATTGGGGAACATGCTCATGATCAAGTTGTTTAAAATTCATAATATCGTTCCTAAGAGTAATAATCTTAGCGGCAGGAAAATACTTAGAGATAAAATCATCTTTGCACTTGTTCCAAGAGTCAATACTATTTTTAGGCAAAGATGAAAACCAAACTTTAGCACGATCTCTAAGTGAAAACAGAAATAACTTCAATTTGACAATATTGTTATCCGTATCTTTCTTCTGTTGCATATCACACAAATCAACAAAGTTGCTTAGATGAGTAGCGGCATCTTCACTAGGAAGGCCGGCGAATTGATCTTTCATAACAAGATTCAGCAAAGCAGTATTGATTTCACAAGACTCAACATCATTAAGAGGAGCAATCGGAGTACTAAGGAAATCATTATTATTGGTATTCGAGAAATCACACAATTTGGTATTATCTTGCGCCATGGCAACAAGTAATCCAACACACAAGCAAACAGAAAAAAGGCAAGCGAAAAAGAGAGGAGGAGATTGGGAAAGAGAGACGAATAAAACGGTAAGGGTGAAGCGGGGGAGAGGAAAACGAGAGGCAAATGGCAAATAATGTAAATGCGAGGGAGATGGGTTTGTGATGGGTACTTGGTATGTCTTGACTTGAGCGAAGGCCTCCCCGGCAACGGCGCCAGAAATCCTTCTTGCTACGTCTTGAGCTTGCGTTGGTTTTCCTTGAAGAGGAAAGGGTGATGCAGCAATAGTAGCGTAAGTATTTCCCTCAATTTTTGAGAACCAAGGTATCAATCCAGTAGGAGGCTCCTCAAAAGTCCCACGCACCTACGCAAACAAACAAAGAACTCGCAACCAACACGATAAAGGGGTTGTCAATCCCTTCATGGCCACTTGCAAAAGTGAGATCTAATAGAGATAGTATGATAAGATAAATATATTTTTGGTATTTTATAATATAGATGCAAAAAGTAAAGATGCAAATAAAAGTAGATTGGGAGCAAATATGATAAGAGATAGACCCGCGGGCCATAGGTTTCACTAGAGGCTTCTCTCAAGATAGCATAAGTATTACGGTGGGTGAACAAATTACTGTCGAGCAATTGATAGAAAAGCAAATAATTATGAGATTATCTAGGCATGATCATGTATATAGGCATCACGTCCATGACAAGTAGACCGACTCCTACCTGCATCTACTACTATTACTCCACACATCGACCGACTCCTGCCTGCATCTAGAGTATTAAGTTCATAAAGAACAGAGTAACGCTTTAAGCAAGATGACATGATGTAGAGGGATAAACTCAAGCAATATGATATAAACCCCATCTTTTTATCCTCGATGGAAACAATACAATACGTGCCTTGTTGCCCCTGCTGTCACTGGGAAAGGACACCGCAAGATTGAACCCAAAGCTAAGCACTTCTTCCATGGAAAGAAAGATCAATCTAGTAGGCCAAACCAAACTGATAATTCGAAGAGACTTGCAAAGATAACTCAATCATACATAAAAGAATTTAGAGAAGATTGAAATATTATTCATAGATAAACTTGATCATAAACCCACGATTCATCGGATCTCGACAAACACACCGCAAAAAGAGTTTACATCGAATAGATCTCCACAAGAGAGAGGGAGAACATTGTATTGAGATCCAAAAAGAGAGAAGAAGCCATCTAGCTAATAACTATGGACCCGTAGGTCTGTGGTCAACTACTCACAACTCATTGGAGGGGCAAGGATGTTGATGTAGAAGCCCTCCATGGTCGATTCCCCCTCCGGCAGAGTGTCGGCGAAGGCTCCAAGATGAGATCTCGCGGATGCAGAAGGTTACGGCGGTGGAAATTGTGTTTCGTTGGCTCCCTGGATGTTTTTGGGGTACGTAGGCTTATATAGGAGGAAGAAGTACGTCGTGGACGCCCGAGGGGCCCACGAGACAGGGGCGCGCCCTATAGGGGGGCGCCCTCCTATCTCGTGGAGGCCTCGGCTGCTTCTTGACTTGCACTCCAAGTCCTCTGGATCACGTTCGTTCCAAAAGTCACGCTCCCGACGGCTTCATTCCGTTTGGACTCCGTTTGATATTCTTTTTCTTCGAAATACTGAAATAGGCAAAAAGACAGCAATACTGGCTGGGCCTCCGGTTAGTAGGTTAGTCCCAAAAATGATATAAATGTGTAAAATAAAGCCCATAAACATCCAAAAGGGGTAATATAATAGCATGGAACAATCAAAAATTATAGATACGTTGGAGACGTATTAGTGTTCCATGACATTACCAAAATTATCATCACGGAAGTGTCCACTTCCATGTCGATAAATTGCGCATCACAGAAGTGCTTTCGTCAATGGTACCAACACGTGGCAACCACCATAACGGAACGCTGTTAAGCTATCGGGTCCGGTTTTGGATCCGATAACCCGTTAACAGCCTGGACCAATGGGGATTTTCCATGTGTAAAATCATCATTGGCTGGAGGAAACACGTGTCAGCTCCGCGTTGGCACAGGTGTCACTCATCCAATGGGTGAGATGCGCCTATGATATGTTGACACATGGACCGGCCCAAAAGTGGCCCATAAAGATTAAATAGGCCGGCCCAACTAAAGGCCCACAAGATTTTGCGGATCATAATGGGCCGGCCCAGCTAAAGGCCCATGAGATTTTGTGGACCATAATGGGCCGGCCCAGCTAAAGGCCCACAAGATTTTTGCGGGCCATAATGGGCCGACCCAGCTAAAGGCCCACGAGATTTTGTGGACCATAATGCGCCGGCCCAGCTAAAGGCCCACAAGATTTTGCGGACCATAATGGGACGGCCCAGCTAAAGGCCCGCGAGATTTCGCCGACCATAATGGGCCGGCCCAGCTGAAGGCCCACAAGATTTTGAGGACACTAGTGGGCCGGACCATTAACAGGCTGCCATGTTTTGGCCAAATGCCGACCCATTTTGATCCGGTCCATTAACAGACAACCACGTTCCAGGCCAAATGAAGGCCCATATGAGATCCGGCCCGTTAAATGCCTACCACGTTCTGGGCCAAATTACGGCACAGATCAGGTCCGGCCCTTTAAGAGGCGTTGGGCTAAATTATGGCCCATATCAGATTCGACCCATCAACTGGACGCTATGCTTTTGGGCCCACTTGCTAAAGGCCCATTTATTAATTCAGCCTGATATTAGTTTTGGCCTGTTAAAGGCATGTTTAACATTTCGGCCCTATATTTATTTTGGCCTGTTAAAAGCCCGTCATATAGTTGGGCCTAGCTACGACCCGGTTTGCATCCGGCCTGCTCACAACCGATAATCTGATTGGTGTTGGGGAACGTAGTAATTTCAAAAAAATTCCTACGCACACGCAAGATCATGGTGATGCATAGCAACGAGAGGGGAGAGTGTTGTCCACGTACTCTCGTAGACCGAAAGTGGAAGCGTTAGAACAACACGGTTGATGTAGTCGTACGTCTTCACGGCCCGACCGATCAAGCACCGAAACTACGGCACCTCCTAGTTCTAGCACACGTTCAGCTCGATGACAATCCCCGGACTCCGATCCAGCAGGGTGTCAGGGAAGATTTCCGTCAGCACGACGGCATGGTGACGATCTTGATGTTCTACCGCCGTAGGGCTTCGCCTAAGCACCGCTACAATATTATCGAGGACTATGGTGGAGGGGGGCACCGCACACGGCTAAGAGATCTTGGAGATCAATTGTTGTGTCTTAGAGGTGCCCCCTGCCCCCGTATATAAAGGAGCCAAGGGGGAGGGGGCGGCCAGCCAAGGAGGGCGCGCCAAGGGGGAGTCCTACTCCCACCGGGAGTAGGACTCCTTTCTTTCCTAGTTGGAGAAGGAGAAGGGGGGAAGGAGGAGGAAGAGGGGAAGGAAAGGGGGGGCGCCACCCCCCTCTCCTTGTCCTATTCAGACTAGGGGGGAGGGGGCACGGCCAGCCCTTTCCTCCTCTCTTCCTCTCCACTAGGGCCCATGTAGGCCCATTAAGCCCCCCGGGGGTTCCGGTAACCTCCCGGTACTCCGGTAAAATCCCGATTTCACCCGGAACACTTCTGATATCCAAATATAGGCTTCCAATATATCAATCTTCATGTATCGATCATTTCGAGACTCCTCGTCATGTCCGTAAACTCATTCAGGACTCCGAACAAACTTCCGTATATCAAAACTCATAAACTCATAATATAACTGTCATTGAAACCTTAAGCGTGCGGACCCTACGGGTTCGAGAACTATGTAGACATGACCTAGAACTGTTTCCGGTCAATAACCAATAGCGGAACATGGATGCTCATATCGGCTCCTACATATTCTACGAAGATCTTTATCGGTCAAACCGCATAACAACATACGTTGTTCCCTTTGTCATCGGTATGTTACTTGCCCGAGATTCGATCGTCGGTATCCAATACCTAGTTCAATCTTGTTACCGGCAAGTCTCTTTACTCGTTACGTAATGCATCATTCCGTAACTAACTCATTAGCTACATTGCTTGCAAGGCTTATAGTGATGTGCATTACCGAGAGGGCCCAGAGATACCTCTCCGACGATCGGAGTGACAAAACCTAATCTCAAAATACGCCAACTCAACATGTACCTTTGGAGACACATGTAGAGCTCCTTTATAATCACCCAGTTATGTTGTGACGTTTGGTACCACATAAAGTGTTCCTCCGATAAACGGGAGTTACATAATCTCATAGTTATAGGAACTTGTATAAGTCATGAAGAAAGCAATAGCAACATACTAAACGATCAAGTGCTAAGCTAACGGAATGGGTCAAGTCAATCACATCATTCTCCTAATGATGTTATCCCGTTAATCAAATGACAACACATGTCTATGGTTAGGAAACATAACCATCTTTGATTAATGAGCTAGTCAAGTAGAGGCATACTAGTGACATTAAGTTTGTCTATATATTCACACATGTATCATGTTTCCGGTTAATACAATTATAGCATGAATAATAAACATTTATCATGATATGAGGAAATAAATAAATAATAACTTTATTATTGCCTCTAGGGTATATTTCCTTCAATTGGGCCAAACAATGACTGAGACAATTTTGGCCTGTTAAAAGCTCGTGATGTGATTGGCACAATCATGGGCCAGGGTCTATTTTGGCCTGCTGCCGGCCCGTGAGCTGTTCGGCATGTTTCAGGCCCAACCTATTTTTCGGCCTCCTAAAATCCCATTGAGTTTTCTTGCGAAAATAGGGTCGGCAGTTTACTCGGCCTATTAAAGGCCCGAATCTACTAGTGGGCCAGTTTACATTTAGGCCTGTTAACGGACCAAGATGACGGGGCCCATGATGCGGATCATACATAGTGATTTGCATGATCGCCCGATTATGTACCGTAATTTTACGGTTTGGCCGGTTTACTATATATACACACACACAAAGTAAAATAACTGCAGCATCGTGAATAAGAAAAAACCTAGACTATACAATAAAGAAATTACGGCATATTACATCCACTGGGCATCAAAGTTCGCCACTATGATAATAAAGCACAAGCAGACAACAGATTACATACACTGGGCATCAAAGATCGCCACCAGTGCAAACAAAACATGTCGACAAGATAATATACAAAACCGACAACACTTCAATAGAGTTCAAGAAAGGTTAGCCCTGCTCGGGAGCTGCAGCGCAAGAAGCTGAGCAAGCTGATGAGACTGCGCTTGTTTGACACTTATATCCTCCTCACTCTGAAAGATAAACAAGCAGACAGATGACAGGTTTTGCACATATAAGTATCAGTGCTGAAAATTCATCACATTTCTTGCTGACAAATAAAGTGACACAGTTTAAAATAGCATTAACACAATATGGTATTGTTCAGGTCAAGACATGGTAGGAAATGACATTGTGAAGGAGTTGGCAGCTTTACAACACCACTGTATTACAAAGCAAGAACTCATTAGTATCAATGGTTTGTGGGTTGTCAAATTATCCCATTTCAGATTGGCAAATAAAGAGACAGTTTAAATAATAGTAGAATGATATGACATTGTTCATAGTTAAGACACTGCAGAATATTACATTGTGCTGTAGTGGGTAGGTTCACCACACCACTGGATTACGGATCAAGAATAGAAGCATACATGCAGTGCAAAAGAAGATCACTTGCTCTGTATAGTTTAATTTACGTGGTATGAAGAAGGAACTTGGTTGTACAACTGAAAACTTAAATTGAGAAGGACAAACTTTTGTTTATGAACTACATAATAAACTTTAAACATGCAATTTGATGCAAACACCAAAAATAAACAACTGTTCCAGTCATGCCTAACCAAATATACGCAACAAAGTTTGAAGGCTTGAGTAGGACAAACTTACATTATTGGTGAAGACAGGCTCTATAAAGCCCTACAAACAATTTCTATCTTTTGTTCTCCGCTAATAGGAACTCAGGAGTGATTCTTTATTGCACTTTGAGGGATAATCATATGATCCAACTATGTTAGCATTGTTGAGAGATTGCACTAGTGAAAGTATGCACCCTAGGCCTCATTTTCCATTATTGCAATACCATTTGTGCTCCGTTTTATCATTTACTACCTTGCTGTTTTTTATTGTTCGCACTACAAAAACTCATATCTACCATTCGTACTACACTTTTATCACCATTTCTTCACCGAACTAGTGCACCTATACAATTTTCTATTGTATTGGGTGTGTTGGGGACACAAGAGATTTCTTGTATTTGATTGTAGGGTTGCTTGAGAGAGACTATCTTCATCCTACGCCTCCCATGGATTGATAAACCTTAGGTCATCCACTTGAGGGAAAATTGCTACTGTCTTACAAAACTCTGCGCTTGGAGGCCCTACACGTGTCTACAAGAATAAAGTTGCGTAGTAGACATCAAGCTCTTTTCTGGCGCCGTTGCCGGGGAGGTTAGGTAAGTGGCACTCACACCCCGTCAACGAAGCTCTTTTATGGCGTCGTTGCGGGGAGGTGAGTGCTTGAAGGTATATCTTTAGATCTTGCAATCGAATCTTTTAGTTTCTTGTTTTATCACTAGTTTGGTTTACAAAAGAAAACTACATAAAAAATGGAGTTGAGGTTGCATCATATTATTGATCATCTTTATAATGTCTTTCTTGAAAATGATGGTTCGGAAAATTGTGCTCAATTGTTAGAAGAAGAAGTCAACAAAATGTTTGGACAAATTATTTGAATGATGAGCATGATTGCAATGTTTTTAGTATGAATTCTTTGGATATCCAAAATGAAAATGATGATTGCACTAGCCATGATAATGATGTCTCCTATAAGAATGTCAATTTTTGCGGAGTGAATTGGGAGTGCAAAAGCACACCAAAAAGGGAAGATAGATTTTGTAAGAAGCCTAAATATTTAGAAACGAAAATTTTGCAAGAGAGGCTAGATGATTGTGCTGAAATATTTAATATTTCTCGCCATCCTTGTGAACTTTACAATGAACATGGTCATTTAAATATCCAATGCGATTTGTTTCATGATCAAGTTGTGTCCAAAAATTGTGATAACTTGATTACTCTTGAGCATCATAAAGAGCTTAGTCTTCTTTTGGGGTATGAAGAAATGAAACGTATAACTAAGGGTATTCCAAAATTTAATCTCAATAGATTTCTTGATTTTGATCTAGAGGAAATTTATATGTTTCGTGGAGAAAATGCATTGAGAATTCTTATATAGCCAACTATCTAAATGATCTAGAGTATGAAGAGAGTACTAATGAAAGGGAAAATATTTCCCAATACCCTCTAGTTTTTCTTATGAGAATCAGGTAACGAGGAGGAGCTTCCTATCCAATCAATCTCTTCAAGAAGAAGCTCGAAAAAATTGATTTAACCCACACGTGAGGTGGTGAAGAAGAAAAAGAAAAGAATAAAAGGTAAAGGTAAAAAGGTAACTCTCTCAAGTAATATTGCTCCTATCACCATTGTGCCTCATGAAAGTGAATCAAATATGTTGATGGAGGATGATGATATTGAGTATGATTTTGTGATGCGTAACAGTTGTTGTAATGATTATGCTTGGGAAGACAATGATGTCTTTTATGATCTTGAAAATCTTTTTGGCACTTGCTTGGAAGAATATGATAATAATGTTTGCTATACTATTGGTGCCATTCATGCTATTGATAAGATTGATTATGATGATATGCAAAACCACAAGCTTGGGGATGCTATGTTTGATGAGTATGAAATGTTTGAAGATTTATTTGCTGAAAGTAATGCTTGTACTAAGCTTGGGGATGGTTTGCATAATGAATATGATCCTTTGATTACTTCTACTTTCGATAAGAAAATTTATTATGATGATAGCATGCCTCCTATTTATGATGATTACAATGACGAACATGGGTTTGGAAACTCTAGGTAGTAGTGATCCCACTATTTTGGAGGGTGTTGAATCTTATTACAATATTGATGAAAGTGGATTTGGAGAGGTCATGACTTTATTTAATGATACATCCACTATTTTGGAAGAGGTTTCAATTGACCATGATGAGAACAAAGTTGCTACTTATGATGATTATTATGATGACATGAATGCCATAAAGAGTGATAAATCTTCTATGCTTTTGGATCATGAAAAGAATGCTTTATGTGATGGTTATATGGATGAATCTATTCATGATGCTACTGAAAATTATTATGAGAGAGGAAGTTATGATTCATGATGCTCTTGTAATGTTACAATCTTTATCTTTTATGCCAGCATCATTGAACTCATCATGCCTAGCTAAAAGGCATTAAAGAAAAGTGCTTGTTGGGAGACAACCCAACACTTTTACCTACCGTTTTTATGTGTTCACATGATTATGACACTGTATTAATCATGTTTTAGATAAAGTGCCAAGTAAAGCCTTTGGGATCATGTTCGGTGATAGTTGATTTGATCTTGCTGAAAAACAGAAACTTTTGCGCTCTCGAAAATAACTCTCATTTTTAACAAAAAAAATGATTTTGAGTTGATTCTTTTGGAAAAAGATTAATATACAAATTTATCACGTGGTCCTAAATTTTCCATAATTTTTGGAGTAGCAGAAGTATGGTTTGAGGACAGATTACTACAAACTGTTCTGCTTTTGACAGATTCTGTTTTCAATGCATAGTTTGCTTGTTTCCTAGTTTCTATGGCTTATATTGCTCAATTTAAATTGTGGAAATGATATTATACAGTAGGCATTATGTGTAAAAAAATTATGAATCTTGTCTTTGACGGTACCAAAGTGAAATGGTTTGCTCTTTATCATACTAACCTATCTCACAAAGTTCCGTTAAGTTTTGTGTGATTGAAGTTTTCAAGTTTTGGGTGAGATGTCGATATGAGGAGAACAAGGAGTGGCAATACCCTAAGCTTGGGGATTCCCAAGGCACCCCCAGGTAATATTCAAGGAAGATCCAAGCAACTAAGCTTGGGGATGCCCCGGAAGGCATACCCTCTTTCGTCTCCAACATTATCGGTAACCTCATTTGGAGCCATGTTCTCAATCGTCACATGATATGAGTTTTACTTGGAGCATCATTTTATTTTGTTAGGATTTGCTTTTTTTATTTAGAATAATTTTTTGCATCTTTTATTTCAATAAAAGTGGCACTGATAGCCTTTGCCATGCTTATATTGCAAGTATACTTGTTGTTGTTTGAAAACAGAAAGTTTACCGTTGTTGCAAAAATTCCCTAGAAAAGTCAGAGTGTGATAAAATGTTGAATTTTTTTGCACAATAAGCTCTGATAAATTATATATAGTTTGGTAGATTTTCATAATCTTTGGAGTTTAAGAAGTATTGATACTCTTGCATTCTTTACAGACTGTACCATTTTGGCAGATTGCTGTTAGGTTTGCTTGTTTAATGATTCTATTTGAGGATAGGAGTATTAAATATGAAGAGGCATTTAGTAGGAAATGTTAAATAATAACTTTAGTGATTTTCTATAGTAGAGAATGATAAGGTTTTGCATTGATTTATACTAACTTATCTCACGAGTTCTTGTTGAGTTTTGTGTGGATGAAGTTTTTGAGATTTAAGGAAACCATGATATGAGAGGAATTAAGGAGACACAAAAGCTCAAGCTTGTGGATGTCCAAGGCATCCCAAGTTAATATTCTAAGAAGTCTCAAGCATCTAAGCTTGGGGATGCCTCGGTAGGCATCCCACCTTTCTTCTTCAACAACTATCAGTTAGTATCGGTTGAGCCTAAGTTCTTGCTTATTCACATAGTTGTGCTATCCTTGGAATGTCATTTTGTTTTGCTTTTGCTTGATGTTTTAATAAATTACTTAGATCTGAAAGTTTTTTTAAATAACAAAGAGTCCTCAAATATCTACCCATTTACATAATTACTTGCTTGATCTTCAATTATATCTTTTTGGAGTAGCTTGTCATTTACCCTTGTGCTTCACTTATATCATATGAGTAAATTGTTAAATGAATTGAATATCATGAAGTTGAAATTGTATGCTCATATCATGCCTAGTGGTAGCTTCACATTGGGTTTAGAAAGTGAAAGCTTTTGAAGCTTGACAATCACAATATTGGTCATACAAGCAATTCCTGAATGATCACTATAATGAAGAGAACTTGCACATGCAAATACACTATCTTGGAAATCTTTTATGATTGTGAGCACCCATCAAAATATTATATGCAAAAATTGTTGACATTGGACAAGGAAGACAACGTAATGATTTATGTTTGTTCATATTCACATAGAAGTTATATTGTCATAGATCCTTCAACATGTGGTGCTTGCCCCCTATCTTTGCTAGCCAAAAATTCCGCACCAAGTAGAGATACTACTTGTGCATCCAAAAACCCTTAAACCCAAATCTTGTTTTGAGAGTCCACCATACCTACCTATGGATTGAGAAATATCCTTCAAGTAAGTTGTCATTGATGTAATAAGGCAATAAAAATTGCTTCTAAAAGTGTTAGATCATTTAGTGTAAGAGATAATTGAGCATTGTACGAACTTGTGATGGCGAAGAATAAAAGCAATAGATTGCATAATAAAGGTTGCTATCACAAGGGGCAATATAACATGACGTTCTTCTGCACTAAGGAGTTGAGCATACAAACAAATAAGCGCATGGCAACCTCTGCTTTCCTCTATGAAGGGCCTATCATTTACTTTTTAGTATTTTCTTTTATGAAAAGAGTCAAAGTTTTTCTCTCTATTCCTTTTTATTTTTCTCTTTTGGCAGGCATCATGCGGTGAGGAAAGATCTAGGCACATACATCCAGTTGGATATGGGTAGCATGAGTTATTATTGTTGCATCACCCTTGGGGTGAATACGTTGGGAGGCAAAATTATAAGCCCCTATCTTTCTATGTGTCCGGTTGAAACGTTTTGCTCATGTGTATGCGGTGAGTGTTAGCAATCATAGAAGACTGTATGATGGTTGAGTATGTGGAGCTCTTACTTAGACTCTGTTGAATAAGTTGAATTGCAATTGTTTGGTGACTAAGAATATAGGTTGTTGAGTTTCAAGAGAATTCATTGTTTGAACCTTAACATGTGAATTGGTTGCTACTTGGTCGTGAGAAGTTTTATAAGAAAGAATTGCTGTTATGATGCTAGGAAAAGTGATTGAAATTGTCATTTATCAAACTTGTGCACTTTGCTAGCATTCACACTTCATAAATTATTTCTTTTATCATTTACCTACTTGAGGACGTGTAGGAATTAAGCTTGGGGATGCTGATATGTGTCCAACGTATCTATAATTTAAGAAGTATTCATGCCATATTTACAATGAATATTTATGGTTTTGGTATGATTTCCACGGAACTAACCCGGACTGACGATGTTTTCAGCAGAACTACCGTGGTGTTGTTTTTTGTGCAGAAATGAAAGCTCTCCAAACACCGCGAAGCTTTTTGTGGACTTTTTATGGACCACAAGACCACCAATGGGCCAGAGCAGCGCCTGGGGGGTGCCCCGAGGGGGCAAAACCCACCAGGGCGCGCCTGGGCCCCCAGGTGCGCCCCGATGGGTTGTGCCCACCTCGGTGGCCTCCCGCACCCCCTCTTCGCCCTATAAATTTTCAAATATTCCGAAAACCCTCAAGGAGACCGTAGATCGGGAGTTCCATCGCCGCAAGCCTCTGTAGCCACCAAAAACCACTCGGGAGCCCGTTTCGGCACCCTACTGGAGGGGGAGATCATCACAAGTGGCCATCTTCATCATCCTGGTGGCCACCATGATGAGGAGGGAGTAGTCCACCCTCGAGGCTGAGGGTTTGTACCAGTAGCTATGTGTTTAATCTCTCTCTCTCTCTCTCTCTCTCGATCTTGAGATGTCACGATCTTGATATATCATGGGCTTTATTAACATAGATGGATCATATGATGTTTCTCCCCTATCTACTCTTATTGTGATGAATTGAGTCTTTACCCTTTGAAGTTTTGTCTTGTCGAATTGAATGTTCAGATCTGAGAACACATGATATATGTCTTGCATATGAATACCCGTGGTGCAATGGGGTATTATTTTGATTCACTTGATATATGTTATGGCACTCAACTTGCAGATTCCCGAGGTGACTTTGGGGTAATTTATGCTTAGGGGTTGATACACGTTTTTATTATCTTTTCTCCGATAGAAACTTTGGGGTCTCCTTGTAGTTCTTTGTGTGGATTGAGTATTATGAATCTGAAATTGTTTGATACATATCGTATAATTAACTCACAGGTACTCGTGGTGACATTGGGGTATCTAGGTGACATTAGAGTTGGTTGATATGTATGATATGGTGTTATTTTAGTACGAACTCTTGATTAGATCGATCGGAAAGAATAGCTTGCTGTTATTTTAGTAGAAACTCTAGGATAGATTGATCGGAAAGAATAGCTTTGAGGTGGTCTCGTACCCTACAAACAATTTCTATCTTTTGTTCTCCGCTAATAGGAACTCGGGAGTGATTCTTTATTGCACTTTGAGGGGTAATCATATGACCCAACTATGTTAGCATTGTTGAGAGATTGCACTAGTGAAACTATGCACCCTAGGCCTCATTTTCCATTATTGCAATACCATTTGTGCTCCATTTTATCATTTACTGCCTTGCTGTTTTTTATTGTTCGCACTACAAAAACTCATATCTACCATCCATACTACACTTTTATCACCATCTCTTCGCCGAACTAGTGCACCTATACAATTTGCTATTGTATAGGGTGTGTTGGGGACACAAGAGATTTCTTGTATTTGATTGCAGGGTTGCTTGAGAGAGACTATGTTCATCCTACGCCTCCCACGGATTGATAAACCTTAGGTCATCCACTTGAGGGAAAATTGCTACTGTCCTACAAAACTCTACGCTTGGAGGCGCAACACGTGTCTACAAGAATAAAGTTGCATAGTAGACATCAATGGCCTTGCCACAAATACTATGCCAACTACATGATCCTGCAAAGCAATATGAAAATGATGGTATGTGTCATAATAAATGGCACGGTGGAAGTTACATGGCAATATATCTCGGAATGGCTATGGAAATGCCATAATAGGTATGTATGGTGGCTGTTTCGAGGAAGGGTATATGGTGGGTTTAATGCACCGGCGAAAGTTGCGCGGTACTAGAGAGGCTAGCAATGGTGGAAGGGTGAGAGTGCGTATAATCCATGGACTCAACATTAGTCATAAAGAACTCCCATAATTATTGCAAAAAATTATTAGCCATCGAAAAGTACTACACGCATGCTCCTAGGGGGGATAGATTGGTAGGAAAAGACCGTCGCTCATCCCTGACCGCCACTCATAAGGAAGACAGTCAAAAAATAAATCATGATCCGACTTCATCACATAAGGGTTCACCATACGTGCATGCTACAAGAATCACAAACTTTAACACACGTATTTCTACCAATCCACAATTACTCAATAATATGACTCTAATATCACCATCTTTATATCTTAAAACAAATTCAAGGAATCAAACTTCTCATATATTCAATGCTCTTTATATGAAAGTTTTTATTATATCCCTCTTGGATGCCCATAATATTAGGACTAAATTCATAACCTAAGAAAATTACCGTTCTGTTTAAAGACTCTCAAAACAATATAAGTGAAGCATGAGGGTTCAACAATTTCTATAAAACAAAACCACCGGCGTGCTCTAAAAAGATATAAGTGAAGCACTAGAGCAAACTGCCTAGCTCAAAGATATAAGTGAAGCACATACAATATTCTAATAAATTCATGATTAATGCGTGTCCCTCGCAAAAGGTGTGTACAGCAAGGATGATTGTGGCAAACTAAAAAGCAAATACTCATATCATACAAGATGCTCCAAGCAAAACACATGTCATGTGGTGAATAAAAATATAGCCTCAAGTAAATTTACCGGTGGATTGAAGACGAAAGAGAGGATGCCATCCGGGGCATCCCCAAGCTTAGATGCTTGGTTGTCCTTGAATATTACACTGGGGGTGCCTTGGGCATCCCCAAGCTTAGGCTCTTGCCACTCCTTATTCCATAGTCCATCAAATCTTTACCCAAAACCTGAAAACTTCACAACACAAAACTCAATAGAAAACTCACAAGCTCCGTTAGTATAATAATTAAATCACCACTTAGGTATTGTTCTGAATTCATTCTAAATTGATATTGGTGTAATATCTACTGTATTCCAACTTCTCCATGGTTCATACCCCCCGATACTACCCATAGATTCATCAAAATAAGCAAACAACACAAAGAAAACAGAATCTGTCAAAAATAGAACAGTCTGTAGTAATCTGGAATCTTCATGTACTTATGTAACTCCAAAAATTCTGAAACATTAGGAAAATCTGGGAAATTTCTATATCAATCTTGTGTAAAAAATTCAGATCAAAATCACGTTTCTGTGATTTTTTAAAATTCTTGCAATGAGTGTAAAAGTTTTGGTCTTTCAGCAAGATCAAATCAACTATCACCATAGACCACCCCAAAGGTCTTACTTGGCTCAAACACTAACTAAAACACCAAATCACAATTACTAAAGAAGTAATAATGTGTATTTATTGAAAAATAGAACCAAAGAAAAAACACAAAATAAAATTGGTTGCCTCCCAACAAGCGTTATTGTTTAACGCCCCTAGCTAGGCATAAAACATACATCTAAGTATTATCATCTTTGGTATTAAATCCATATGTAGACCTCATAATAGATTCATATGGCAACTAAATTTTCTTTCTTGTAAAGTGTTCCATGCCCTTCCTTAATGGAAATTGAAATCTAATGTTTCCTTCTTTCATATCAATAATTGCACCAATCGTTCTAAGGAAAGGTCTACCCAGAATAATAGGACATGTAGGATTGCAATCTATATCAAGCACAATAAAATATACGGCCATATAATTCCTATTTGCAACAATAAGAACATCATTAATCCTTCCCATAGGTTTCTTAATTGTGGAATCCGCTAGATGCAAATTCAAAGAACAATCATCAAGTTTATTGAAACCTAGCACATCACATAAAGTTTTTGGAATCGTGGAAACGCTAGCACCCAAATCACACAAAGCATTACACTCATGATCTTTAATTTTAATCTTAATAGTAGGTTCCCACTCATGATAAAGCTTTCTAGGGATAGAAACTTCCAACTCAAGTTTTTCTTCAAATGATTTCATCATAGCATCAACGATATGTTTAGTAAAAGCTTTATTTTGATTATAAGCATGTGGTGAATTAAGCATGGATTACAACAACGAAATACAATCTATCAAAGAACAATTATCATATTTAAAGTCCTTGAAATCCAAAAGAGTGGGTTCATCACTACTTAAAGTTTTGACCTCTCCAATCCCACTTTTATCATTTTCTTTCATTAAGATCTTTAAACTCCAAATTGTTGGGACGCCTTGTAGCTAAAGTTGATTCATCTCCAGTCCCATCTTTATCAAGATTTATATTAGCAAACGCAGATTCAATAGGAGTGACACCAATCACTTTAAGATCTTCATCATTATTTTCACCAAATTCTGGCTTAGCGACCATCTTATTTACCAAAGTGGTTTGCTTATCAGAAATTTGGCCTACTAAATTTTGAATATGAGCAAATTGAGATTTAAGACCATAAATTTCCTTATAAACATCATCAAGCTCTTTATTGATATATTCTATCCTAGTTTTTTTGTTCTTTATGTTCATTCCTAAAGAAACTATTATGCTCAGATTGTAAGGACATAAAGCTTTTTGCATTATTTTCAATTTCTTCCAACTTCCTATAGTAAGGATCAAGGCTCTGGGGTTGAGCCATAGGGGCAAGCAAGCAACCTAGCACACAAGCAAACACAAAGCAAACAAAAAAGACGAACGGAATTAGGGCGAATAAAAAGGCAAATATTTTTGAGTTTTTCTGAAAACACAAAAGTAGTGGGGGAGAGGAAAATGAGAGGAAAATGACAAATAAAGTAAGTGCAAGAGATGAGAGTTTATGTTGGGTACTTGGTAGGCTTGATGTAGAACCTCCCCGGCAACGGCGCCAGAAATTCTTCCTGCTACTTCTTGAGCTTGCGTTGATTTTTCCCATGAAGAGGAAAGGGTGATGCAGCAAAGTAGAGATAAGTATTTCCCTCAGTTAAGGACCAAGGTATCAATCCAGTAGGAGGCACAAGCAAGTCCCCAATATATGCACCTGCAAAAACTAACAAACACTTGCACACAACGCAAAAAGGGGGTTGTCAATCCCTTCATGGTCACGGACAAGAGTGAGATCTGATAGAGATAGGTATAAAAGTAAATAAAAAGGCAAACTAATGTAAATATAAATAAATTACAACAAGGTATTTTTGGGTTTTTTGGTTTGTAGATCTGAAAATATATGATGGAAAATAGACCTGTGGGCCATAGGATTCACTAGAGGCTTCTCTCTTGAAAGAAAACATATGATGGGTAAACAAATTACTATTGAGCAATTGATAGAAAAGCGCGTAGTTATGATGATATACAAGGCTATGATCATGAATATAGGCATCACGTCCGTGACAAGTAGACCGACTCCTGCCTGCATCTACTACTATTACTCCACACATCGACCGCTATCCAGCATGCATCTAGAGTATTAAGTTCATAAAAACGGAGTAACGGCTTAAGCAAGATGACATGATGTAGAGAGATAAACTCAAGCAATATGATATAAACCCCATCTTTTTATCCTTGATGGCAACAATACAATACGTGCCTCACTACCCCTACTATGCCACTGGGTGAGGACACCGCAAGATTGAACCCAAAACTAAGCACCTCTCCCATTGCAAGAAAACCAATCTAGTTGGCCAAACCAAACCGATAGTTCGAAGAGAAATACAAAGATATCTTAATCATGCATAAAAGAGTTCAGAAAAGACTCAAATAATATTCATACATAATCTGATCATAAATCCACAATTCATCGGATCTCGACAAACACACCGCAAAAGAATATTACATCGGATAGAATTCCAAGAACATCGAGGAGAACATTGTATTGAAGATCAAAGAGAGAGAAGAAGCCATCTATCTACTAGCTATGGACCTGTAGGTCTGTGGTAAACTACTCACACTTCATAGGAAGGGCAGCAAGGTTGATGTAGAGGCCCTCCGTGATTGAATCCCCCTCCGGCAGAGTGTCGGAAAAGACCCCAAGATGGGATCTCATGGGAACAGAGGCTTGAGGCGGCGGAAACGTATTTGCGTGGATGCTTGTGATGTTGGGGGAATATTTGAGAATATATAGAGGTGGAATTAGGGTTGGAGGAAACCCGAGGGGCCCACAAGCCCTCAGGGTGCCACCCTGGGGCGCGCCCTAGAGGCTTGTGGCCTCCTCGGGACTCTTCTGACCCTCTCTCCAAGTCACGTAGGTGTTTCTAGTCCCAAAACAATCTTTGTAAAGTTTTATTTCGTTTGGACTCCGTTTGATATTCCTTTTCTGTAAAACTCAAAAACAAGGAAATTAACATAAACTGGCATTGGGCTCTAGGTTAATAGGTTAGTCCCAAAAATAATATAAAATAGCATATTAATACATATAAAACATCCAAAAGAGATACTATAATAGCATGGAACAATCAAGAATTATAGATACATTGGAAACGTATCAACGAGCACGTGGTCCTTCACTTAGATGTACAGACCATGAAGAACTAAATGAATGTGGGAGTCATAGTGAACAAAAAGACAGTCAGTAATAAAGATGTACATGTTGGTGTTATAGGAAATTATTCAACTATGCTTAGAATATGCCTACTTTTCTTTGTCATGTGTCATGGAATTTAAATTGTGCACTACAATCTGATGTCTTAAAATACATTATGGAAGCAATATTATCATCATCAACTAGACCTGGTGACGAAGGGTCTACATATGCTGCTTCAAGAGTTGAAACAACTCATGTCTCTGAATGCATATGTGTTACCCAGCTCAAGCAAATCAAAGAGAAAGCGGGTTCACCTGGTGAGTAGGCCAACTCTTTTGTGTAAACACTTCCTTACTTTTGATCTTTGTTCACCCATGTAATGGTGAAAGGACATGCGGTGCCCCCATGTGTGGTTTTGGTAATTGATGACATTCTCTATGGACTAATGGTTGCATTGAGTTATATTTGAAGGATTTGTCCATAGGCATTTCTTGAAGTCCATGTGTTGGTTTCAAGGAGTTTATGTGTTGACCAAGGTGCTATTAAGGAATTATTCAAAGATTGGTCATGTGAGTGTTGAGCTTATTGCAAGCATGTCTTGACGAACAAGATTGTGTGATCATTCATGTTTACCTTCAAGACATCATCCAAACTAAGAGAGTTGGAAAGATTCAAGGTTGATCAAGACTAAGTCAAGCGTGAATCAAGTTGATCAACTCACAAAGCGTAAAAGATGTACCGAGAGGGATCAAGTGATCCCATGGTATGGTAAGCATTGTCCATTGCACTTTGTGTACTAACCCATGGTCTATGTGAGAGTTCTATGTGGGGTTAGGTACATGTCCATGGGCTTGCATCAAGAGGAAGATATCATACAACCCATGGAAAGGATGACATCAAGTAGTGATCGTCATCAAGATTGCCGTGTGCAAGTTCAAGTGGAGCATCACGAAGAGATCAAGTGCTTGAATCTTGCCATCCATTGTGGTGTCAATGGACTTGTGAAGATGTGTCGAAGAGTGGCTCACCCATAGTGGACTATGGGGGAGCAATCATCTAGTCTTCATCGAGCCAACGCAATCAAGAAAGTGGTCCAACTTGAGGGAGTCAAGATCGTCATCATCTAGCTCAAGTGGATCATGTGCAAGGCAAAGGTTTGCCCTTGATAGGTTTTTTATTTTACCGGTCTCATGGTGGTAGTTGGGAGACCGGGTTATAGGATCGATAGCCGTACTATCAAGGGGGGCTCTCAAGTGAGTAGCTTGATCGTATCGTTCGTCGAGAGCTCAAACCATTGCATCCTTGCATCATGTTTCTTGGTTCTTGTTTGGTTCTCTTTGTGAGTCTTAGAGCTTATGGTCATCTTGATGACAAGCTTGAGTTCATCGAAAACAGAGTTTGCATGCATCTTCTATGATGTTTTCGGTGTTGGAGGTTTTACTGGTCTTATCCGAGGAAGGGTTCTCACCATTTTCTTTTGGGCCTTTTCTCATTTGCTTATTATTGGTATTTCTATCAAGATTTGTGTTAGCCCTTGTCGCTAGCTTTCTAACAAACTTGGTTTCGTCGAATTCGGAGTCCGTTTGCAGAAGTTGTGTCAGTTTTGGTGTTCTGAAAAGGCTGCAGCGGTACTACCGCGGACAGGAGCGGAAGTAATTTTTTACTACCACTCTTGGGAGCGGTACTACCGCTTGGAGCAGTACTACCGTGGCTACTTCCGTGGCTACTTCCGCTCGGGACCAAAAACTCGTGTTTTCTCTCTCGTTGGGCTGTTTTGACCGTGCTAAGTGGTAGTACTACTCCTCCAAGCGGTAGTACCGCTTGTGCACGACCTGAGCACATAACGGTTGGATTTAGGAGGTCATATAAAAGGGGGTCTTCTTCCCCAATGAACCTTATCCTTTGAGCTTGTGTTCTTCCCCCATTGTTGACCTTCTTCGAGCTTGCTAACTCTTAATCCCTCCATGGATTCTTGCTAGGTTTTGAGGGAAAAAAGAGGAGATCTAGATCCACATTTCCACCAATCACTTTCTCCTCTAAGTGAGGGGAACCCCTTGGATCTAGATCTTGGAGTTCTTCGTGTTCTTCTTTTGTTCTTCCTCTCATTTTCCTCCCTAGCATTAGTTGCTTTGGTGGGATTTGGGAGAGAAGGACTTGGGCACTCCGTGTGCCCTTGCCATTGCATTTGGTGCTTCGGTTTGAGTTCTCCACGTGATACGTGGAAGTTACAAGTTGAGAAGCTTATTACTCTTGGGTGCTTGATGCCCTTGAGCTTGTTCCTCTTGGGTGATTGGGCGCCCTAGACGGTTGGTGGTGTTCGGAGCTCAATCATTGTGGTGTATAGCTCCGGGCAAGTGTCGGGGTCTCCAATTAGGTTGTGGAGATCGCCCCGAGCAATTTGACAGGTTCCGGTGACCGCCCCCAAGGGTTGCCAAGTGTACGGGTTCGGTGACCGCCCCCAATGGTTGCCATTTGTACGGGTTCGGTGACCGCCCTCAAGGGTCCCTTAGTGGAATCACGGCATCTTGCATTGTGCGAGGGCGTGAGGAGATTATGGTGGCCCTAGTGGCTTCTTGGGGAGCATTGTGCCTCCACACCGCTCCAAACGGAGATTAGCATCCGCAAGGGTGTGAACTTCGGGATACATCGTCGTCTCTGCGTGCCTCGGTTATCTCTTACCCGAGCCCCTTTACTTATGCACTTTACTTTGTGATAGCTATATTGTTTCTTGTCATATATCTTGCTATCACTTAGTTGATTACCTTGCTTAGCATAAGTTGTTGGTGCACATAGGTGAGCCTAGTTGTTGTAGGTTTTGTGCTTGTCAAATTAACCGCTAGGTTTATTCCGCATTTGTTCAAGCTTAAACCGTAATTATTTTAAAGCGCCTATTCACCCCCCCTCTAGGCGACATCCACGATCTTTCAATTGGTATCAGAGCCTCGTATCTCTTTGTTGGGCTTAACCACCTAGAGAGTAAAGATTTCGACTAGGGGATTAGGATTCTCTGACACTCTTAGTTTCGATGGCACACATTTTGATGTTTGGGTAATTCGCATGCTTAACCTCTTTAGGGTCATTGACCCAAATTTAGAGCGAATTGTAGATATGGGTTTTTCTCCTCCAAAGGATCCCCAAAGATTATCTTTAGAGGATGAGAAAAACTCTTATCTCAATGCTCAAGCTTCTAATGTGCTTTTTGATGCTTCGAGCAATGTAGTTATATTTCAACTCATGCCGTTCCGGGATGCTCATGAGTTATGGACAAAGCTTCAAGATAAATATGGTGTGTCCAAGATTTGTGGGGATGATTTTTCTCCCTCCACCTCCGGTCGTATTGTCTTCTCAACTTCTTCTACTTTACCTACATGTGGTCATTGCAATGATGATAGTATGCTTATTGCAATGATGATAGTATGCTTATTGTGGATGATCCTTCATCACTATATTATTGCAATGCTTCATCTTTGGACTCTAGCACTTCGAGCACTCCAAATGTTTCACATGCTTGTGTTGATAGTCCTTGCATATCATGTACAAGTTTCTTGACTAAATCTCATGATGATATGCTTGTTATGTCTTGTTGCCATGATAAAAATGCATGTATTTCCTCGAGTTGTTGTGCTAACAATGTAGAGGAAACCCAACACTCCATGGAACAAGATGTGGTCTTGAATGGTGCTTCAAGGGATCCTACATCATCATCTATTGCTTTTTGCCTTATGGCTAAGGCATCAAAGGTATCTCCTACTTTGTACCCCAATATGTCTCTTGATGATGATGTTGATGCTAATGATGAGGAGGATAATGGTGAAGAGAATGATAATGTTGCCTCCTTAAAAACTAAGGGGGAAATTATTTTTAAAGCTCTTCATAAAAATAAAATTGCTCATTCCAACTTCATGGAAATAATGTCCATTGCCATTGATGGCAAGAAATACATTGAGGAGTTGGAATCTCATCTAGAGGAGCATGAGGTCACCATTGAGAAAATGGAAGCTCATGGGCGTGATTACACTAATGAGATCGCGGAGCTATCTCAAGCTCTTGAACATGAACAAACCACCTCTGAATCTCTTGAGGAGACTTTTGCTCTAGAATTATCTAGAGTGAGAGAATCTCATGATAGAGCTCTTGAGGTGGCCAATGATTTCAAAACTAAAAATGTTAAGCTTGAAGTTTCTCATGCTAGACTCCTTGAGGATTTTGAGCACCTCGAAAATGGCTCAAGGGTCATCAAGGGTGAGCTCATCAAACTCACCGAGTCTCATGCCCAACTTGAAGCTTCTTATTTAAAAGATCTTGCCAAGTTGTCCTCTCCTATTGTTGTAAATGATGATGCTTGTGCTACTAACTCTATTGCTTGTGAAGCATCCATTTTGAAGGAGAATGTTGAGCTACGGGCTCAACTTGAGGTGCTATCTAGTAATTATGGGAATTGGAAGAAAGTCATGAAAAGCTCTCAAGCTCTCATGATGATCTTCTAGTATCCCATAGTGTGCTAAAGATAGCTCATGAGGCCATGATTGTTAAGGTAACATATAGTGAGCCTCATGTGGATACTAGCACTACTTCTAGTCAAAATAGTATATTGTCATGTGCTAGTCCTTGTAATTCATCTACTCACAATGTTGGTACATCTTGTGATGAATTGCTTTCCTTGCCTTGTTGCTCTAACGATGAAGCTTATACTTCCTCTAGTACTTGTGTTGAGACTAACCATGTAGAGGAAATCAAAGAGCTCAAGGCCCAAGTCACTTCTTTGAAGAACGACTTGGAAAAGAGTCATGAAGGAAAATTCACACTCAACAATATCTTGAGTGTGCAAAAATCCCCCAATGAGAAAGGTGGACTTGGATTCAACTCCAACAAGAAGAAGAAGTCCAAGATCAACAAGAAGAAGGGCCAAAAACAAGTCAAGAATTCGGCCAAGATTATTTGCTTCAAGTGCAAAATTGAAGGGCATCATGTTAGATCTTGCCCATTGAAGAAGAAGGCCATTAGTGACAAGCAACAAGGGAAGCGGCTACAAGTGCACTCTCATGCTCAACCTCAAGTTGAAGAAAGGCCTATTCCAAAGAAGACTCAAGCTAATGCTTCTCAAGTTGAGAAATCAAGTGAGAAGAAAGTGAAGAGTAGACGTTGCTACCTATGTCATGAGGAAGGTCACCTTGCTTCTTCATGCACTAGTGGTAACTTATCCAACCCAATTGTTATTGATGATGTCTATTCTCTTGGGAAGGATAAGGTTGGCAATGTGTTTGCCAAGTTTGTTGGTACTCAAAGTGGTTTGAAGCAAAGAACCATTTGGGTAGCCAAGCCTATTATGACTAACCTCTTAGGACCCAACTTGGTTGGGGACCAACTAGCTCAAACTTGATCAATAGGTGTTGTTGGAGGGCATTGGAGACTTGGCTACATTATGAAGAATTAAGGGGACTTCATCAATCTTATTGTCTCAAGGCAAGTCAATTGAATCGTCAAGTTTATATCTTATATCCAATGTGCCTCCTTGCGGTAACTTGTACTTAAAATTGCTTACATTGAAAGTTACTTGCCCCCTTGCATGTTTTGGTTTTGTTCCTTGCATGTGTTTGTATATGATGTGTCTCCAAATTGCCTTTGTGTATGTTGGTTTGCACATCATGTACTTGTGTGTCGTTCGTTGAGCCTTAGTGCATCTTGGTTGTATCTTAGTTGGCTCGTGTGAGAGATTAATGGAATATCCCATTATGGGGGAGTGATGTGCTTTGTGCACTTCGCAATCCTATAAATGTGTGTACATGAGTAATACCATGTAGTATTGATATTTCAAGATTATCTAGTTGTTATGTGGTATGTCTTCTCATGAGAAATTCAAATTCTAAATTGTCCATTAATTATCTCTTATTGGATCCTATTATTGCCTCTTGTTAAGTTTTCTTCTTTGGTATCACATTATGGGGGAGTAATATGCTATGTATATTACTAGCCTAGAAAATGTGTACATTTGAGATTTTGTCACCTAGTGTTGATATTGTAGATTATCTTGTTCCTAGGTGGCATGTTAGATCTACAAGTTGCAATTCGCTTGTGTTTGGTGTGAAGATGATGTTGGATATCCTTGCTATCTACCAACGGGAATTATTTCCAAATACTTCTTGTCTTATGACAATTGGTACTCACTTATGTGTGGTAGAAATTATTGATCATCTTTACATTGGCCTTTGCTTTTATTTGCCTTATCTCGTGCCTAGGATTGTGTCAACTCCCATTGTTTTCCATACCACTTGTGGATCTTGTTATTTTCTTGATCTTGTTTAGTGTTTTCTAGATATAGTGAAAGTGGTGATCCCACCTTGTGCATTTTATATTCAAGTGCAAATTCTCTATAATGCACTAGTCTTGGGGGGCTATCCTATTTTCTATAAAACACTCATCTTGTGATCCATATTAAGTGTGTGTTGGTTGATGGCAAGTCGTTTCTTTTGGTACTTTGTGCCATCAAGAAACTTTGTTGAGAGCTTGGTTTGTTTGGAACCATCCTCTCTTTGGGAGTTTGACATATTTAATTTAGTGTGTATCAACGGATATCTCATTCCTTGACGTATCTTTAATGATATCTTCCAAGTGATGATTTATCTATTTGGTATCCTTTTTCACTTGGCTTTTCGTTTTCATTGGTTTCGATTCTTGAAAGTTTCGAGCATGCATATTTACTTCTTGTATGTTTTTTGGCATGCTTTCTTTCTTTGACTCAATATATAAGGGAAACTCCACCTAGCCTCAATTTGGATGAGATGTGCATGAAATTCATTTTCATATCTATGTGCACATATTTATGTGGAGTTTGTCCTATGTATTGGTGTTTCTAACTATGTGGTCCCAATGAGTTTGGGTACCGTTTAGTTTGTGTTGTTCTACTAGGAACATTTGGAGATGCATTGGATGCTCGGCTCACTCACAAGGAAGGTGTTTCCACCATGTGCTTATTGGAGTCAAGCTAGGATGATCAATGAACTACTTTCTACCTTCAATTGGTATCTACTACATCCTTCCAATGCTATATAGGTAACAAGTATCATCATCTACTACATGCACACATTATTGCATCAATCGTGTGTAGATTGTATCATGGCATGTTATTCTTTCTTTCTTGTGATACTTGTTTCCTTTCTCAAAGCATCCCAACAATGATCTCTTGTTGCTAGTTGTGATGTCTTTGATGGTTGTGTGGTAGGAATTCATTTACATACAATAAGACCATATCTAGCCTTGGGCTATGCTTCCAAGCACATATCTTATTGGTATATGTATGACTTCCTTTTGGATATTTTATTCCTTCGTGTTGTAACTATTTCGGGTGTACATCCTTCTTTGTTGATATATATCGTCATGATTTCGTCTACCTAGACCCTTATACACTTGAGAGAAATTTCATCTCTAGATGATTTCCTTTCTTTCACGTCCACCTTGTCTTTCTTATGTTATTTCTTTGGTGGCTCTGTGAAAGCTTTTGCCTTGAGTGCGTGTCCTCTATCATTGCATCTTGTTGCACTCTTGTGTGGTGAAGATTATTTTTCTCTTGCTTATCTTTACGAGGCTTTGCCATCTTAATTGGTATCCCTCGTCTTGACGAGCCTCTCTTCGTCTATCTTCATCACGGGTTGTCACAAGCATAGGTTCTCTTCTGCTTATTAGTAAGCTTGTGAACCCATTTGCCAGTTGTGTGTGGGAATGATAGGCCTTGCACCGTGTGCCTCATTCTTTCAAGACTATGTTGATGCTTAATGCTCATCCTAATTTTAGTCTTCAGAAGTGCTTCGCCATGACTCACACACATTATTTTGGTTGAGCCTATTCTTAAGTTGCCTCTTTCACATGTTGCTCAACCATGTGCTTGTTGTAAGCGCTAGGCTTTGTTTCCTATATGCTCACTTGCACTGGATGTGATTTTCTATTTATTTTGAGGGAGCTATGATCCTATTTTGTGCACTTTGTATTCAAATACAAAATTTCTTATGTGTGCACAAATCATGGGGAGCTTCTCTAGTTTCTTTAGAACACTCCTCTGCTCATATCATAATATCTATATTCATGTGGCTCGTAGGATCATTGGCCTAGTTGGTTCAATTGGTATCTTTTGATAGCTTGCTTCAATTGGTACCTTTTGATTGCTTGTTTCTCTCTTTGTTATGTCTTTGTGGCATATCTTCCTTTTGCAATCTTTGGGCCTCAATATAGTTTGTCTTCCTCCAAGTATTTACCGTTGGATATGTGTATTGCATTCCACTCTCTTGTTGAGAAATACACAATTTATGGAGGAACATATTTTATATTGGCCTTCTAAGCTTTTAGCCCATTTTGGCAATCGATGCCAATGGGGGAGAAGTTTCAGAGAGTTTTGTGGAGAAGTTTATAGAGTATTCTCCTTGCTTTTGTTTTGTTCCTAAGCATTTGCATCTCATACACATGCATTATTGGTTGTTGCATTGCATGGTGATGCATAATTCCTTATATAAACTCTCTTGAAAGTGATTGTCATCAATTACCAAAATGGGGGAGATTGAAAGGACATGCGGTGCCCCCATGTGTGGTTTTGGTAATTGATGACATTCTCTATGGACTAATGGTTGCATTGATTTATATTTGAAGGATTTGTCCATAGGCATTTCTTGAAGTCCATGTGTTGGTTTCAGGGAGTTTATGTGTTGATCAAGGTGCTATTAAGGAATTATCCAAAGATTGGTCATGTGAGTGTTGAGCTTATTGCAAGCATGTCTTGAAGAATAAGATTGTGTGATCATTCATGTTTACCTTCAAGACATCATCCAAACTAAGAGAGTTGGAAAGATTCAAGGTTGATCAAGACTAAGTCAAGAGTGAATCAAGTTGATCAACTCACAAAGTGTAAAAGATGTACCGAGAGGGATCAAGTGATCCCATGGTATGGTAAGCATTGTCCATTGCACTTTGTGTACTAACCCATGGTCTATGTGAGAGTTCTATGTGGGGTTAGGTACATGTCCATGGGCTTGCATCAAGAGGAAGATATCATACAACCCATGGAAAGGATGACATCAAGTAGTGATCGTCATCAAGATTGCCGTGTGCAAGTTCAAGTGGAGCATCACGAAGAGATCAAGTGCTTGAATCTTGCCATCCATTGTGGTGTCAATGGACTTGTGAAGATGTGTCGAAGAGTGGCTCACCCATAGTGGACTATGGGGGAGCAATCATCTAGTCTTCATCGAGCCAACACAATCAAGAAAGTGGTCCAACTTGAGGGAGTCAAGATCGTCATCATCTAGCTCAAGTGGATCATGTGCAAGGCAAAGGTTTGCCCTTGATAGGTTTTCTATTTTACCGGTCTCATGGTGGTAGTTGGGAGACCGGGTTATAGGATCGATAGCCGTACTATCAAGGAGGGCTCTCAAGTGAGTAGCTTGATCGTATCGTTCGTCGAGAGCTCAAACCATTGCATCCTTGCATCATGTTTCTTGGTTCTTGTTTGGTTCTCTTTGTGAGTCTTAGAGCTTATGGTCATCTTGATGACAAGCTTGAGTTCATCGAAAACGGAGTTTGCATGCGTCTTCTATGATGTTTTCGGTGTTGGAGGTTTTACCGGTCTTATCCGAGGAAGGGTTCTCACCATTTTCTTTTGGGCCTTTTCTCATTTGCTTATTATTGGTATTTCTATCAAGATTGTGTTAGCCCTTGTCGCTAGCTTTCCAACAAACTTGGTTTCGTCGAATTCGGAGTCCGTTTGCAGAAGTTGTGTCAGTTTTGGTGTTCTGAAAAGGCTGCAGTGGTACTACCACGGACAGGAGTGGAAGTAATTTTTTACTACCGCTCTTGGGAGCAGTACTACCGCTTGGAGCAGTACTACCGTGGCTACTTCCGTGGCTACTTCCGCTCGGGACCAAAAACTCGTGTTTTCTCTCTCGTTGGGCTGTTTTGACCGTGCTAAGCGGTAGTACCGCTTGTGCACGACCTGAGCACATAACGGTTGGATTCGGGAGGTCCTATAAAAGGGGGTCTTCTTCCCCAATGAACCTTATCCTTTGAGCTCGTGTTCTTCCCCCATTGTTGACCTTCTTCGAGCTTGCTAACTCTCAATCCCTCCATGGATTCTTGCTAGTTTTTGAGGGAAAAGAGAGAGGAGATATAGATCCACATTTCCACCAATCACTTTCTCCTCTAAGTGAGGGGAACCCCTTGGATCTAGATCTTGGAGTTTTTCGTGTTCTTCTTTTGTTCTTCCTCTCATTTTCCTCCCTAGCATTAGTTGCTTTGGTGGGATTTGGGAGAGAAGGACTTGGGCACTCCGTGAGCCCTTGCCATTGCATTTGGTGCATCGGTTTGAGTTCTCCACGTGATACGTGGAAGTTACAAGTTGAGAAGCTTATTACTCTTGGGTGCTTGGTGCCCTTGAGCTTGTTCCTCTTGGGTGCTTGGGCGCCCTAGACGGTTGGTGGTGTTCGGAGCTCAACCATTGTGGTGTATAGCTCCGGGCAAGCGTCGGGGTCTCCAATTAGGTTGTGGAGATCGCCCCGAGCAATTTGACGGGTTCTGGTGACCGCCCCCAAGGGTTGCCAAGTGTACGGGTTCGGTGACCGCCCCCAAGGGTTGCCATTTGTACGGGTTCAGTGACCGCCCTCAAGGGTCCCTTAGTGGAATCACGGCATCTTGCATTGTGCGAGGGCGTGAGGAGATTACGGTGGCCCTAGTGGCTTCTTGGGGAGCATTGTGCCTCCACATCGCTCCAAACGGAGATTAGCCTCCGCAAGGGTGTGAACTTCGGGATACATCGTTGTCTCCGCGTGCCTCGGTTATCTCTTACCCGAGCCCCTTTACTTATGCACTTTACTTTGTGATAGCTATATTGTTTCTTGTCATATATCTTGCTATCACTTAGTTGATTACCTTGCTTAGCATAAGTTATTGGTGCACATAGGTGAGCCTAGTTGTTGTAGGTTTTGTGCTTGTCAAATTAACCGCTAGGTTTATTCCGCATTTGTTCAAGCTTAAACCGTAATTATTTTAAAACGCCTATTCACCCCCCCTCTAGGCGACATCCACGATCTTTCAAATGGTATATTGGGGCAGATGTATCTATAGCTTCTGGAATTCTCCCATATGATGTAACCTGCACGTATTTTTCTGTAGGGAAAGTTAGGATGCTCAAATGATGGCCTTACTACAGGTCATTTTCCCGAGAAACAACAATCTGAACCTGTCATCAGTCCACTGGTAGTGCAGGAGGAAGAACCAGTAGCACTCGAGCACGGCGTGACAAACCAGCATGATGAACTAGATGCTATGAAGAAGGCCCTGGCATGGCAGCTGGTAGAACTTCAAGCTGTCAAGAGGGCACTGGCATAAGAAAAAATATTCATGAATTTATAGGATATCTTCAAAAAAATATTTTTTTTTCAGTTTTCTATGAAAAATATTCACAAAAATATTTTTCACGGATTTGAAAAAAAATAAAAAGGAAATAAATAATATAAAAACAGACACAAAAAGAAAAACTGGATAGAGATATAATAGAGAAAATAAAGAAAACTAAAATGAACAAAAAATAAATTTGTAGTGGAGGAAAGAGAATGGGACATGAAAGAGAGAGTGACACCAGAGAGTGAGAGGAAATCTGTATACACTTAGTTTTCATGGATTGGCGTTAGACTTCCAAATCTCTACAATAAACAAAGGAAAACCCTTTGCACCGGAGACTGGTCGAGCGTTCGACCGGTCCCTCTCACTGGCTTCCTTCTTTTCACGCGGAGACAGGCTGGCACTAGGTGGGCCTCAAGCTAGACGTCATTTTCACGTTTTTTCTTCTTTCTTCTCTGCTTCTTCTTCCTCTCGCCACCTGCTAATTCCATCTCGTCTCCCGCGCTATGAGTTCGCCAGCGGCAACAGTGTGCCCCCTTGCTTCTTGCACAAGCACCTCCTCCCCCTCCGTTGCAAGCATCTCCTCTCCCTCATTTATAACTGAGCACTTTTCGTGCCCTCTCAGGCCATCAGCATCCTCAACTGTCAGATCGTCAGTTCTGAGCATTTTTGGCCGCCAGATTCTTCATGAATCGCGCCTGATCTGGCTTCCTGCGCGATTAACACGATCGCGAACTGTGCTGGGCCGCTACTCTAGCCACTTTTTTGGGCGTCTCAGGTTAATTTGGGCCCAATGGGCCTGTAGCAGCCAAGAAAAAGGCCGCACTTCTCCAACCGGCGTGGCGGCTATTCCCATGGCCGCCCGACCTGTGTCCGACCGCCGCCAGAGCGACGGATCCCATGGAGGTCGCTCTGGGTGCGCCTGGCGATGGCATGGGCTCTTCTCGACTGCTTCGATCCATTCGGTTTCACGGCGCGGCCGGATGGTGTGTGCCCCCGAACAGCTGTTTGAAGTTCTATCATCAGCGGTCATTGATTTTGAGAGATTAATCACCCATTAGTACTAGCAGTTGATGGTCTAGCCATTGATTGCTGCACGTCAGTTACATATGGCGACACATATTCTACATTCAAGTAATGCACGCCATATAACCCAGACTTGCCGCTGCTCCTTTCACTCTCCCCACTCTGCAAACCAATCTCCAGCAGCGATGGGTGATATTCAGGTCTCCAATTCGTTCCAATTGTCTCTCCTTCATGCATCTCCTCTTCCCCCAATTCTTCCTTCATTTTTGAATTTCTTTCCTCCTCAGCGACCTGATACGGGCTGCAAGGAGGCTCCAGAGTTACCAACACCATTGCTCGTCCCTGTCCTTTGCTGAATTATGCTTCATCGCATATCATTGTCCATGCCAGAATTTGTTGCTGATGTTCCAAAATCGACCAAGTCCCTTATCAGTGCTTAGGTAATCTTTGTACTGGTAGGAACTAGGAACTTGTAAACACAAATCAGTACTACTAATTTAGCGTGGACATCATCGTGCTTTGTTTATTCACTTTTACAAGTTAAACTCTAACTGGCAAAGTGGTTACTGATTTATCTTATATCTGGTAGTCAAAGCTCATGTTATGTGACTTGCCAAGTTCTGTTGAATGTATTGTTGAAAAAAATATCCGAAGGAACTATTATTTGGCATCAAATTAAGGACTGTCCTGCATGTTGCCATGTTTACCCTCTTCTGTATTTTTTATATGCTTATCAACAATATCTCCTGATATTATAAGTATTAACTTGTAGGCTGATTCTATTACAGTGAGTAAGACATAGAAAATTCTACTCCCTCTGTACTGAAATACATGTCCTTGGAGTAGCTAAAGTTCAGCTACTCCAACGACATGTATTTCGGTACAGAGGGAGTAGAAGTTATTGAGTAAGGAGGGAGGCAGGTCAATCTCTCTTGTTCTGTTTACAACAATGTTACAGTGAATCTTCAGGAGTTTACCACAAATAATGTTTAAGTGAAGAGAAAGCATCCTATCCGCGACTGCTGACAGCATCACAAGCATTGTTTCCCCTTGCCGATAACGGTACCATGTAAAGGCACTAGCTACACCTATTGATTAATAAGTGCAACGATTAATATTCCCTGGGAGTTGGGATTGCATCTTTGACACTTCAGTTCTTTGCTTTGATATGGCAGGATTGGTCATCTGATTGCCCTAAAAGGTGCTCTTTATTATCAAGACGAACTATACTACAATAGATACAAATTGACCAGCTGAGAGATAAATAGATTTTATTTCTCTGTTTGTTGTATTCATTGACTCTAGCATGGAAGAACAGAGTACGAACAGTGTGTTCGGAATTTCAGTAAAAGCATTGTTTCTTTCTTTTTGGTTAGTTTGATTTAGGTTATGTTCTGGTTTACATTTATCTGTTTTTTTCACTTGGTGACAATGTTAAAACTGTAAGTAAGCTGAACCATTTGAATCTATTATATGTTACTTCCATTTATATTTTCAATTGATTTCTTTGTTACTTACTCGAGATGGGCATAATCAAACTAGGCAAGCTTCTTATAGTATTACTCTGTAGTACGATAAAATGGGAATCTTGCAAACATAAATCCATTTTCTTTTTGAAAAGGAAACATAAATCCATCTTAACATCCATGTTTTGTGTCTATATCTTTATGAGCTACACTATAATCCAACCATCAAAATAGACGTGCGCAACAACGCGCGCCATCAATGATCTAGTGATACCTAAAAGCTACTCCTCTATGGTGCAACCGACGACCCAAAAGCTACAACCGGTGCGGACAAAAGCTTCAACCAGAAGACGACCAAAATCTGCGGTTAGCCATTGCTCAAAACACTAAAAGCTGCATGGGGTGATCGAGAAAGTTACAACCAGCGTCACCAAACGCTTCAATCGATGGAACCAAATTTTTGGGGTGCTGGCACTACGCAAACACGAAAGCTTCAATTAACGACGATAAAAGCTTCAACCGGCGACGAGAAAAGCTTCAACCGGCAACGAATAAGTTTCAACAATAAACGACGCAAATTATGGATGACGAAGAAAGCTGTAATTGTTGGTGACAAAAGCTACATACGGCAATGGAAAAAGCTTCAACCATTCATGTCGCAGCTTTGACCTGCGACGGAGGCGATGCCATTTTTGTTGCATCCATCGTCGTTTTTTTTGGTACGACCCGCGTTGGCATATGCTGCAACCATTCATGACGATCCCAACCTATGACGGCGGCGACGAAATTTTGCTGCATCCATCGTTGTTTTTCGCCATGACCAGCGTTGATGATTGCTCTGACGGGGGCTCGTCATGGGAGGTGGAGCTGCAAGGATTTTGGGAGGTGGAGCTGTGAGGCTACTGGACAAGTTCTTCCTATGACATCGACGGGTAGATAAGATACATCAATGGCCTCCACGTTATTTGCGGCGACGACCTTGGGTGTGGGCGCGGTGAGTAGCGGTGCTGCAAGCGGCCGGCGATGGGGTCGTGCGCCGTCGTTTGCTACGAAAGGTGAGCCCCGAGGTGCTACAAGCTAGAAGACACGATGTGATTTTCAGGCGTCTTCTGCCATGCGCGTGGGAAGGAAGCTTCGCTCGAGGGAATCATTTTCGGATTGGAGGAAGAAAATAAGGCCTAAACGGTTCAGATGGTACCGATCCGACGGCTGCTAGGCGACCGGCCGAAATGTTGGGCCGACGCACCGGCGCCCAGTACTGCCCATAAACAACAAATGGACAAAAAAAGGGCCGAGCCCATCCTACCTGCAACCAGATTATGGGCTGACAGGGAAAAGAAAGGAAACAGGCCGAACGAATGGTCGTGACAGAGAGGGAGCGAAGCGCACTACAGAAACAAAGACTTGAAGCAAACTTGCACGAGATTTACAGTACAAGATCGAACGGCCTACAATTTAGATGTGAGATAGCTATTTCTAGCAATCTTTTTTCTAAAGGTAAACGTTTATAGACGGTGCGCCGGCCGAAGCTTCGGCCGGTCGCACGCCTCGTCACGCGCCCAGCGCGAGCGCACCAGGCCACGCCCCCTTTTTCGTGGGCCCATATAACCATCCTCCTCCCTTCCCCGATCCAACTCCCCTTTTCCATCTTATTAATGTCACGAGCTCCCCCGCCACTCCCCTGCCAGGCTGCACACCTCTGCTGCCGCCTCCCCGCGCTCCCCCTGCCTGCGCCCCGCTCCTCCTCCGCCGCCGATGATACGTTTTTGCTGCAACTAGAATCGAGGAAGCTCCCACCGGTGCCTGGTTTGTTGCAAACAGGCGATGGCGAGCGTGGCCAGTGACGATGGCGCCTGACTTTACTACAACCAGAGACGTTCAAGTGTAAAATGTTGCAACGGGCAAAAACAAAAGATGGAACGGGCGCTCACGTTTGTTGGAAGCGTTTTTTTAATTTTGCTTCAACCGACCACCGGAGCTCTTGACACCCTCACCGGTGACACCGTAAAATGTTGCAACCGGTGAAAGCAAAAGCTGAAACGGGCGTTCACATTTGCTAGAAGCGTTTTTTGATTTACTTCAACCTACCACGGTAGCTCTTATTTTATTGCAACCGGCAACCTGCCAAGCTTCCACCGGTGAGTTTTTTTTTGCTTCGATGGCGACAGATGGAAGTGGCGACCTGGGAGACGACGGCGATGCGAGTGGTATACACCCGGCGGCGAGGGTCGGCGAGGGCGGTCGGGGCGCTCACCTGGTGTTGCAAACATGGGGTGGCGAGGTGCAACCGCTGCCGGCCGGTGCTACATAGTCGTGATGTCAGAGCGGAGACCCGCCATGGCGAGGAGCTGCAAAGAACACGACGGCAACGATGAGGGATGCATACGGCGGCGACGAGGTTGCAAGCACAGCGCGGGAACGCTGGTGGCGGCTCGCTGTCGGGTGCGGGGGCGGCGCTCTCCTTCCTCTCCTTTTTTCCCGTGCGGGAGGTTGACGATGTGTGTGTGGGAAGACAAGGGGGAGATCCAACAGCTGCGCGTATAAATCGAACGGATCTGGCCAGACTGGCCGAAACTTTCGGCCGGTGCGCCGGCACATAGATCTGCCTTTTTTAAACGGTACTCCACTTTACATACAAACTTGATCCCGATGCTGTTGTTTCGCTCGCCGCGCTGCGTTGTGGTTGCGAGCCTAGGACCTACTAACTTTAGTACAAAGTTGGGTCATCTATTTTGAAACGGAAGGAGTAGGTGGGACGCATTATTCACGATCTTATATCTTATATCTTATATCTTATCTTATATATATATATTTACTAATTGGATGCACCATACGAGCCTTCACGTTAATTCTTAAAACTAAGAAAATTATCCGTCCGATCAAAATAATAATGGTCTACAACCGTCAGATAGGTTCTAGGAGTCCTAGCTCGATGCCCCACGTCCTCTCCAAAGAATTACTCCTCAAAACCGCAAAAAAAATCCAACGATGCAGAAAACATCTTCCTCACGGGGAAAAAAAACTCGCTTGCAGACTCCTTCGTCTCCGCCGGCGCACGGACGCATCATCCACGGCTGTAGGCTGTAGCCCCGTTCCTCCTCCCACAGTCCTCCTCCTCCAGTGCTCCTCCTCCTGTTCTTCCTCCACTCTTGACGCGGAAATCATCTAGAATGATCCAGCCAGCCTCTCCCCGATCCCTGCCTCTGCGATCTTTGAATCTCCATTGCCCTAACCCACTCAAGTCTATCTTCGTTGAGTAGGAGATCCTTCCATTTTCTGCTTCTTGACCAAACTGAATCCAATGCAGTGGAGAAGGCGGTGCATCGAAGGAAGTTTGACAGTGCTATTGTTGGTAAAGATGCAAAGTTGAGGGATTATGGTTGACTGTAAGTTTTCCGCATCTTCTGTTCTTATTAATTTGTTATCTCCTGAAAGATCGATGTGCCGTGTGAAATTTTATCACATGTATAAAAATGAAACTAGAAAGCTAATTTATCTTTGCCAAAAAAAATTAGCAGTCTTTCTTGAGGATGCGACCAGCTTCTAATGGAGAACTTCAGCATAGTCCCATTCAACAATAGCAGGGGTTACCTGCTTTTTCTGCACCATTCTAGGGTACAGGGATAATCAAGTGTGTGTTCTTCTTTAGCTTCAATACAGGGACACAAATGGTTGGCCATAGCAAGAACAGCTGTATGTACCTTGGTGATTACTAAGCACAGCTCCAAAAGTAGCTTGACATGTATGAAAAATAAAGGAGGCATCAACATTTATTTTTAGGAGATCAATTGCCAATGGAGACTAAAAGCAGGAAACTGGGCATAAAAGTCTTCTCTTGCTCCCTCATAAGCTTTCGGGGCAGAAGCAAACAAATCATTTTTTCCTTTGTCATTAGTGGGGTCCATGCAGTCACTAAGGAAGTTTGCCAGGTAGTTTGTCAGGAAAACAACCAACTTTGATATAGCATTGCTTCCATTATCCTATCATTCCTCAGATGCCAGCATGCAGCGCCATAACAGAAGAAGGCCAGAGTTCTTTCTTCCTTTCTGATTTTTCAAGCACAATCAGGAGTAAATTGGGCCTGATTATCTAAACCAGTTTTCGTCAGGTAAATTCCAGTGTATTCACATTTGTCCACGTCAAGATTTGGCTTTTGTGCAATTGACAATTGCGTGAAATTTGTTTTTTTCTTCAGTGCCGCAAATGCTGCAGATATCCTCAACCTCAAGATTTTGGTGCCATTTGTTATGCTTTGTATTTCCACTGCTATTCTTTGTTTTCTTAATAATGGCTTAGCATTTGTATGGTTTAATAGAAGATTGCTATGAGCATTTTAGACTGCTCTTACCTATCGATCAAATGTGTTATACTCTGAAGGTTAAATCATACACGTGCTTCATCAGCTCTGTTATCATAACATTCCACTATCCTGACAGTGAGGGAAATCAGTTCACAAGATTCTCATGTTGAGGTCTATACAAATAGGTACGTGTCCATGTCCTTCTGCTGGAAGGAAAAACTCACTTACTGCCAAAGATATAATCTCTAATGCTACAGCCTGCATGTTTAGACCTGCAGAGTGATGTCATATTACTGTGTGGTATAGCATATTATTAACTAGATTTTGATAGTTCATATTTGGTGTTATCTATCATGTTGTTTTATTGTCAGCATATTAGTATGATTTTGCTGTTAAGTCATTATTATGAAACCACAGTTAGGTGCTTTAGAGCTAGGAACTCCTAAATAATTGTTGTTTTACTAAAAGATGAACACAGAGGGAGTGCTTTCTCAGGTATTTAATTTGTAGGTATGTGATGTAAGTTACTACTTTATTGCCTAATCATGTTAGTGTTGTACTACTTTGTTTGAAGGTATTTTTTTCAGCGATTGCCCTTCAAAATTTCTTCTGATAAATTATTGCCCTTTTGTGAAGATCTTCGTGTGAATCTTTCAGTTCATGACTAACCGTCCAACTTTTCAAACACCAAAAGTGTTTGAACATTTCGAAATCATTGGGTTGTATATAAACTACTGGAGGATATGATGGGTACCATTTCTTTTCTTTTAGTTCTGTTCGCATTAATCATGTTTGCGTATTTTCTACACAATTTTGATTATATTTGATATAGTTCTTCAGATGGTGAACAAATGAGGGACCATACTTATGCATTTCGAACTGGTAATTTTCTTAGCAAGGTGATTCTCCTCTGCGTAATGAATTAAAAGGTCTTCTCTAAACTGAAAGAAGCTGATGTTGCTGCTTCCATCATAGTACCTATTAGAGTCTGCACGACATACGTATTTAATTTACAAGAAATATATAACATTGACTATTATCTTTTGATCTTCTGCAAAATTAGGACATAATTAAATCAATGGTTCTTTTGTTGGATGTTGAAGATGTCAGCTAAGAACAGCTTGAGTACCTTTCTGCTCATTCCAAAAGTATGCAGGCCACACGAGGGATGGGAAATAAGAAAGATGCTTTCAAACTCGGATATCAGTAGTGAGATACATGGAAGAGGAAATCTAAGATTAGCCAAATACAAAAGTTTCAGGAAGTATATAACAGCTGCGACTTTCCAAGCTTGCAGTTTTTTCAGATTCTCAGTTTTAATGCTCATACATAAGAAATGTGTAGCGGAGTAAAATTCTGCTATCTATTGGTGGGCATGGCCTTATTTATGAAGCATAAAAAGCGTAAGACGGCAAGTGAGGTATATGTGCTCAAAATGACATGTCATCAAATGGCTGCTTAACACTTTTTGTAACAGTTCCAATACTAATGTTATTATATTTTTCTTTGAAATCGTATTGTGGTCCACTGAAAGAAAACAAAATTTTGTTGGCACTGTTCTGCATCTTTCATATTCATGTTTTATATACAATTTTATCATGCTCTATTATTTGGGGAAGGATTCTTTGCCTGAAGTTGGAAGTGATAGGACATTGGGTGTGTCGTTCAGTGTTGTTTCGCCCTGTGTGTGATCCAAGTGGTCGAGTATGATTTTAACCATTTAATTATTTCTTCAGAATTAATTCATTATGATGTCATGATCATTGATTTGAATTGGTCTTACTTTCTGCCCTATTTGAAAGGATAACTTGTTGATCAAACCCAGTCGCTGCATGTAGACTTTCTTGGATGAAGGCTTTGTAGCATGAAGGCTTTATCTGGACAAAAGGCTAAGGTAGAGAAGTAACTAAGTAGTAGTTGGCTTTCTCTAGTAAAAAGCCTGAGGAGGAGAGTAGTGGTAGACTTTACCTAGCTCAAAAGGCTGAACGTGTGTGTGTGAGTACACAGCTTGTGTGTGCTGTGTGCAAGTCCAGCCCGGCCTATAAAAGGACCCGGCTCTTTCACTTGTAAATCACTCCATCTAGTGCAATACAAATGAACCAGTACTACACCACTCTCTCAAGTGTGTCCGTGAGCTAGCTTTAGTACTAGTGCAGTTTAGCTACTAGTTGGAATATAGCAGGGACACTCCAGTTCATCTGTGTGCGTGTGTGTATTGTAGCTTGCGCTAGTTGCAGTCTGATCCTCGGCATCTTTGCTAGTCGGTAGTTTGGGCTAACATAACTCACTGATGACATGATTTAAGGATATTATGATTTGATTTTTGATGCAGTTCAACAATTAACATTGCCTTGAGTTAATAAAGTAATTTTTTTGTGATAGCAACTATCAGTGGATTATGTTGTCAAGATCGAATCCAGTCTACCCCGATCCCCTTTCTCTCCAACCTTCGATCCCCATCGGCCTCACCTAGCATGCTGGAGCAATCAGCAAATCAATCGGTCAGTGGGGAGATAGTTAATCGAGGAGTATATTGTGTACATACGACAATTTGAGCTACATTGACCGTTTTACCGAAAAAGGCTTTCGCCCCGCTTTATATATAAAGCACCAACCACTTACAACGAGCGATACAACACACAACACGACACGCACCCAAGGCAAGATACATAGGTGCTAAGATGCAGCCAACACTCCCCCAAACAATTCCAAGACAACAAAGATACACACTAGGCACACTAGGAAGTCGAGGGAGAACTCAACCGGGAACAAGCCACAGAAGAGACCAAGCTGCAAGCCGTCGATCCATGAACCCCAAGGCGGTGCCTTCAAGAAGGATACGCCACCGGAGTGCCGCCACCACCCGATCCAGAGGATCAAGATTTTCATCCGGGGTACCTTGGAGGACATGGAGCAACCGCAACGGAGTCTTCAAGAAGATGCCGACGTCCTCGGGCGCCGCCTCCGTCGGCCTGGACATGCCAGGCAGGATTTTCATCCAGGTCAACAACTCCGCCTCCGAACAGGTTACGGACAGTCCTAGGGACAGAGCCGCATCACCGCCACCGATCGACAAGCACCAGCCGCCATGCCGCCCACACGACCATGGAGACTAGCCCGCACCTGAGCCGTGAGCTCCGCCCATGAGCACGCCGCTCCCACCACCAAGGCCGCCGCCCTGCATCCCGACACTCTAGAGACCGACAAAGGAACAGGCTTGGAAACGACCGACTAATCCCTAGCACGGACAGAGCCGCCGGTGACCAGCCTGCCACGAACACCACGAACCCGGAAGCACTAGGCAGGGGAAATGGGGAGGAGAGGAGCGGAGCATGTCCGGACCGGCGCCCCCTGCACCGGTGACGGGTAGAGAGCCCGTCCCTCCTGCAACCTTCCCAGACGTCACCCCTGACGCCCCGCCATGGCCTCCAGCCAGCCCGACGCGGCGCAGCAGCGGCCACCCCGTCCACCGCGGCGAGGGTCGCCGGACCGCCCGAATCCTGCAGCCAAAGAGGGTCTCCAAAGCGCCCATCCACCGATGACCCACACCGCCGCACCGCTGCAGGAGTAGGCCGCACGCCACCGCGGACCACGCCCCGAGCCACGACCTCACGAGGTCATGGCCAGCCTCCCGCGCCGCCTGACAAGAAGGAGCCGCCAGATCTGAAGGCCGATTTGGAGCCCCGTCGCAGTCAGGTCCGCGCCGCCTCGGCCGCCACGACGAGCAACACCACCGGCAACACACGCAGCCCTCCATGCCGGAGCAACAACCACCAGCGCCGTTGCGCCCCACAAAGCGCCGCGTCCCGGAACGAAGGGGCCGTCCCGCGCCGCCCACCACCGCTCGGAGAGGAGAAGAGGCCCCGCCGCCGCCGCTGCCGGCCGGGCTTTGCCCGCCGGCAAGCTCCGGCGGCGGCGAGGGGAGAGGAGGAGGAGAAGAAGGTAGGGGCGGCAGCGGCTAGGGTTTCCCCCCGTCGCTCGCGGGAGCGACGCGGGGGAGGGAGACTCACGTCTTCGTTCTGATGGCTTTTCACATTGACCGTTTTCGACGAGGCTATCAGGTGTGCCACTAATTTCCTCACGAATTCATTAACGAAAACCCATTCAGCTGATGTCTGATGTACAATGATAAAAATCAGTTTGTAGGTCCATCGGCAATAATACTCTTTGCCGGATTTCATGTTTTACTGGGGATTTAGAGATGTTTCCATGTTACCTTAACTAACACTGACCTTCATTATGCGTACTAGGTAAAAGTAGGACTTTAGTTATATGCTACCCAGCATATATAGACTTGAATGTGCATGAACTTTGCTCAAATGCAGTTTGCACAAGAAACTTTCAGGGAAAGGTTTTCTGCGAACTTATATTCATAACGGCACACCTACGTGCTGCATATAATAATATAATATCTCTGCATTTTTGTGTAATTTAAAAACCACCAGTTGACAGTACATTCTAAATATCAATACCAATGGAAGTGCATATGCTGCTGAAGATTCAGCGCAAGACCATGCACTCATGTAGGTATGGCACGTATTGATTTATCTCTAGAATTGGTTCACTCTTGCTGTTACAGACAAATCTTTGTAAACAAATCATTGTTCTTCGGAACAGGTGAGAAATAATGTGTGCTTTTGAGAAGAATACAGATGAAATCATGTCGCTTTAATGTTTACTGTCTGCAAATGCACATGCCCTTATATGTGATTTCGGAATGATTATTCTGTTTTTCTTATGAGACCTGGGTAACTACATGAAGGTTTCTTGGATGATGGAACATTGTTATACCACCCTGCCTCACTACACCAACATTGGCCAACGTGCAAACTAAAACTAGAATACTGGAACTTTAGTTTCTCTTCTTTGTAGTTCGCTTGAATAGGAGGTTTCGTCAATCAGCGCACACACACCAAATGTAGCACATAATGCATCAATGTTAGCAGTAAATGATATCCAACTAAAACAATATTGCCATGTTGTTTCTTATTTACGAAAATAATTAAGATGATCCAAAGGTAAAGGATGGTGAGAGCTTATTATAACTTAGCAAACATGTTAAATCATATTAAGAACGATGTCTTTATAAAATAAAATGACTGTTGAAAATTCCTAATATATGATCAGAGGCTGTCCTTTCTTCTCTGCAAGAAACAATTTGTAGCGTAGTCTGCATCCGACTGTCGATGGACTATTCTGTTGCTACTTTTTCCCTCAACTTTTACAATTTACCATGCAATTTACTACTCCATCCATGAGAATGGAGTTTTCTTAGCACTGCTCTAATTATAATCCCAGCAGTTTTACTATAGAATCACTGGAAGTTAGATTCGTAAATGATATTTCAGAGAGTAATTTATTCCAATCACTATTGCTAGACTGATTAGTTTCTTTCAGCCAGTGTTTAAAGGTAAACAGGTTATGCGGATATGTTTCCCTTTACTTTATCATTAAACTATGTTCACACTGAATGCAAGGAGAAGCACCGAATGGGGCTGTCATGAGGACTAAGGGAAACTACTGTTACTGTCTTATTTTTGAAATTCCATATGCCCTGTAAGTCGCCATGATAGAGAGAATCTACCCTAATACTTTTTGTAGCAGATTAAATGAAAACCACATAATGATAGATCAAAACTGTAGTTGTCTTTAATTTGGCTTCATCACTGATCAAAAACCCAATCGTGATATCTCTCCCTAATAATAAAGCACGGATTGGGTCTCCGGGTTCACCGTCGTGGAGTTTTTGCAGAGAAGCCCCTAAGTTTTATAGCAATCAACCCGCGGTCCGCTGTAATCCGACCGTAAGTGGAAAAGATAAAACGTTTCGTACGCAGCCTAGACTCGGCCGTCGTTAAAATTGCTGTCCCGCACGAGAACCAGGGTTCCACCGCCGCCGCCGCGCCCCCACCCCCTGCTCCTCGTTCGCCGAATCCAGACAAGAGATCTGATGGATCCGCCGCATCCCTCACGACCCTCTCTCGCGTTCGCATAGTCTCGCTGGAAATCGCGAGGCAGCCCCGCCCGGAATCCACCGCTTCCTCCTCCTGTTCGTTTTCTCTCACAAAGTTTTTCCCGATCGAGAGATATCAGAGGGGTTGGCAGGGGCGACAGCTATGTGGCGTTCGACGAGTGTGGCGGCGTGGTCGGACAGCGGGGAGGGGCGTTGTGGTGGCGGAGATGGCCGGCATCGTAGATAAGCGCTGGGAGCTGCCGACGCCATGGCCGAGCGAAGGGGAGAGCCGCCGTGCTGGACGAGAACAACCACCACGGATTCCTCGCCCAAGTCATGATCCAGTTGCATCTGCAATCTCACATCTCACATCTTGATGCCGTATTGGTTGCCGTTATCCTTCATAGTGCGCTATTTGCATAGCGGTATAATCGGGCTCGAAAGTCAACTCGTGGAGCAACGAGAAAGACTCACGAAGCGCGTACGTGGGCGACGCAGGCAGCGGTGGATGTCAACGAGTTTGTGCAAGAGAGACAATTGCAGATTGATTCGATCCGGGAGGCGACGGCTAGGGCACGCATGAGGCAGAGTTGGCGTTGCAGCAGGCAGCGGTGAGGCGCGACAGTAGTGGACGGTCAAGGTCCAGCCGCTGGCGAAGGCATGCAGCAGAGCAGCAGCTTGGCGGCCGAAGGCGACTTCCTTGCGGACGACAGATCAATTGAATTATTGCGCTAGCTAGCAAGCTAAGCAGCTCGATTGACTTCCTTGCGGACGTCGGATCGATTGAGGCATGTGTGATGAGTGACGAGGCAGCTGGATTGGTTTCGAACTTTCAACTGATTGATTGAAGCACAACGTGGGTTAGCTACCTAAGCGGCTGGATGGGCTTCCTCGCAGATGGATCGACGGAGGCACTGCGTGATGACCCAAGGCACCGATGCATGCCGGCGCTGGCTCCGTTGTACAAGGCAGTCGCCACCACATCTGTCGTCTGTGGATCCGAGCAGCCGCTTGTCTCCTGTGGCAGCACGTGAGGACGCTGGAGCTGCCTCATCCGGTGCGGACCTGCTGCTGTTCGCAATTAGGACGCCGCACCATTGTTAAAGCACTAAAACAACAGGTTTCCAGCGGGCGCCTGAACTGTCTTCTATGTTGATCATGTGATTTTACCTATCCTTCCTATCAAGAATTGCACGCAAATTACTGATCATAGTATAGATTTTTGGAAGCACTGTATTTCCTGCCTGCACATTATCTGAACAAAATTACATTGCATATATTTAGAGAAAGTACATGCATGCTACAATTGTTAGAGTAGAATAATTTCCAAACTTCAAATTATTATCAGATTATAATAATTTTGATTCCTTTGGTATCATTTATAAAGTGATTATATTTTCACGTCTGATCTGTGCTATTTTTTCTGGTGTTTACTACATCCCGTGTACTGAGAACAGAGCTTCAAAAATCTCATGTGAGTGTTTTTTCTCGTAGGGAAGAGGACGATCTGCATATATTATTTTATACAATTTTTATGAGCATGATTCCAGCTTAATTGCTTTCATTGGCCATAGTCAATCCTGCTTCATTCACTAGAATGTAACATTCAATCGTTTAATTTCAAAAATATAACTTATTTTTAATATTTGAAGACCAGATCATTGTGTGCCAGGCTTTTATTTCGTTGGTGATAAATGAAAAGAGAGTTGCATGTGCTCATATTGTTGCAACCACGGGTAATGCTACGCTTATTGTATAATACCGATAGACGATGGAGTTGCATGCGCTCATATTATTGCACTCAAGGCTTGATGGAAGAAACAGAAGGACTTGATTTACGGGGCTTGTAAATTGGTTGCATTAACTTAAAAATGCCTAACATATGTAAAGAGTACTATATCCTCCGATCGCGGTTGAGAGTATTGATCAAAGTGCCCTATCCACATGGAAGGTTCCTATGCATATCTTGTAGACCATTTTTTTGCTGAAAACAACAGGTGAGTGTCAATCTGTCGCAGCTTCTAAATTTTACATCCTTGAAATTTTTGTATGGTTAAAGGATACACTTTTACAGTCTTTTGCACTTGTGCATGTGAAAACTTGGATCACTTATGATGTTTGTTGTGCTATACTTCTGACACAATATGTAATGTAGCGCATGTTAAACTATCTACCACTACAGGTTTGGCCAGTCGAGGTTGGATAGCAGAGGATCTGTATATTTATGCTGACGATAGTTGTTGATGATTTTTAGGGTGTCATATAAACTTGCTATACCCCGTTACAACGCACGGGCATTTGTGCTAGTATTCTTTTGAAGTTTGGATGAGTCCTACAGGGTTTGTATTGCTAGAGCCTAAGTTATGTTTGCAACATTACTTATTCCTGAAGTATATATGTACTCAATTCAGGACAACTACGCAATAGTTATCTATTTCTAGGTAGATTCAAGGATTGATAAGTTTTTTAGACCTGGGTCCTCTGCTCATGTTTGGTAAGATGCGTTAAAACATATCCTGCCACACTCAACCGTGTTTTGAGGTCAAAGTGAAAACAACTTGGGTTGTGTAACTTCACACAAGTTTAGTTTTCATATTTCATTCTTGGGGAAATCTTTAGAATATTTAACAAACAATATAGAAAAAATGAAAATAAAAAAGTGATATAATTGTTTATTGAAATATCTAGCCCGTGCAGGTGCGGATGCTGAGCAGGGACGCGTGGCGGTAGATCAAACAGGGGACGCACGGGCCGCACCAAATCTTTTTTTTCCTTTCCCAAATCCGAGTACCACACGTCCACACCGATCATCTTCCAAACGCCGCCTTGTCTTTCCTTCTTTGTGCGGGCGGTTTCCAAAAATTGTTACCGCGTCTCCAACCCCAACCCAACCCTGACCCGAGTTGATCCGGCGCTATCTCTTTCCTTACGGACATCCATATATACCCCTTTCGCCGTTCGTTCTTTGCATCGCCGTCCCACCGAGAGAGAAGCAAAGCAAGAGAGAGAGAGAGAGAGCAACCGTCGCCGCCGCGTTTCCTCCTCCTCGTTGAGAGAGCGACCATGACGCAGCCGCCGCGTTTGCACCCCCTCGTTGAGCAAGCGACCAAGACGCTGCCGCCGCTCGGCAAGAAGACGAAGGGGCGGCAGCGCAGGTTGCAGGGAGAACCGCCGGGTGGAGAAGAAGGAGTCGCGGCAGGTGACCTTCTCCAAGCGCAAGTCCGGGCTCTGGAAGAAGGCCGCGGAGCTCGCCTTGCTCTGCCGCGCCAGCCTCGCCATCGTCGTCTTCTCCGAGGCCGGCAAGGCGTTCGCCTTCGGCAGCCCCTCCACCGACGCTGTCCTGGGCTGCGCCGACGTCAACGGCAACGCCCTTGCTCCTGATCCTGCTGCCGACGACGCGGAGTGGGAGGCCCTAGAGGCGCTGTGCCAGGAGACGGAGGCCATGGGCGTGGAGGTCGCGGCGGAGGCCGAGCGGATGAGCGCCGTCGGGAAGAAGGTGGTGGAGGTGCAGACGCAGGCGGGGAAACGCTTCTGGTGGGAGGCGGACGTGGAGGCGCTCGGGGAGGCGGAGCTGCCGGTCTTCGCCAGGGCGCTTCAGCGCCTCCGGGACAACGTGCGCCGCCACGCCGACAAGATGCCCTCCGCTCCACAGCCGCAGTAGTCCCGAGCTGGACGAGCTTCGGTTAATCGCCATTGTTCTTGGATCATCTTTGAGCTTCGGTTAATTGCCATTGCCATTGTTCTTAGATCATCTTTGCTTAGGTGCCTTGTGCTAGTAGTACTGTGTAAGATTAGTGGGTATTATTGTTCACGAATACAATTGACGAGTTACTGGTTTCAAGATTCATAAGTTGTTTTCTTGTTAACCTGTGCTTCTACTAGATATAGTATGGAGAACGGCGATGGCGCGGACGGGCTCGCGCGCTCCTGCTAGCTGGACGAACGAATCGGCGACGCGTTGCCTACTGTATTCAATGCGGTCGTATGGATACAGCGCCACTACGGACGTCCACAGACGATGTGCGGAGACGGGGCCGTGCAACATAATTGGTATATGTCGGTCCAGGATAGTTATGTTCCGTTGGTACAGGTGAGTTCGTACTGTACATAAAAAAGTCCGTCTGATGCGTCCGTTACACAAACGCCACGTGCGGGATGGTAAGTGATTACTATAATGTGGGCCATTTGTCACCCGACCGACGCTGAAAAGTAAAAGCAGATCAGTCTTCTCCCCTGGGGCGCTGCCTACAGCGAGAAGCTCATGGCTATGGAGGTCGCGACCGCTGGAGACGACGAAGTCGAGTTCTTGTCAGATCCAGTCGACAGGTAAACCTTGCCGACCCCATTTTATGTTTTCTGTGGCAGTCCCAACATCTACATCAGTATCTTATTCGCATACTGCTTTACTTGAAATAGATTTCCCCTGCCGGATCTGGCCGACGCAGCCGCTGCTCGCCCATGGTGCAAGCCAAGCTCTAGTATGCGCGCCTGCTGAATCCAGCATTGGTGAAGCGGGAGATGCCGTCATCAAAACGACGCTTTCCAAACGGATAAGTGTAGGGTTTCAGTGTGGGTCCATTTTCTCGGCCGACAAAATAAAGGAAAAAGAGGTCTGCCCCTTCGAACGCCGCAAGAGCTGTCAAGGGCAGAGCTATGGTGATGCTGGAGGCGGGAGGCGACAGGATTCGAGTTTCCAGCAGATCCAATCGACAGGTTTTTTTTTTGTTCCGCTAGTTTTTTACCTCAGTCTTAGCCACTGTAGTTCGAGGGTCATCTTATCAGGGAACTGGGTTGTTTTACATAGATTTCCATTGCCGGATCTCGCCGCTGCTGAATACTTGTTGTGTGACGAAGTAAATCAATCTCTGCTGTGCGCGGTCGCTCAATCTAGCAATAGTGGTGCCGGCTAGACGGCAGCAGTACAACAAGAATTTGACCACAGATCCAAAAGGGGTGCCCTGTCGAATTCAGAGCAGTCGACAGACAAAGACGATGGACAAGCACCTGACTCGTCCAGCAGGTATATATATGCGGCGGTTTATTTCTAGTTGAAACATATACTCCCTCCGTTCCTAAATATAAGTCTTTGTAGAGATTTTACTGTAAACCGCATACGGATGTATATAGATGCATTTTAAGTTTAGATTCATTCATTTTGCTTCGTATGTAGTCTATCTAGTGGAATTTTTACAAAGACTTATATTTAGGAACGGAGGGAGTAGTAATTATGCAATTTGTGCGTCAGTTTGGCTGTCTAAATTATACTACACTTTATTCATTAACTCACGTGAGATTGGAGTGAATTCTCTAATTCAAATGGTGATACCTTGTCCAGTGTAGGACTCTGCTTTTATGCTAGTGGAAACTGTATGCATACAAATTTTTCTGAGAAATACATTCCCCCATTTTGATTACCAGTGTGAGGGAGTGCACCTACGGGATGGCCTTATATATCTACTGTGTTCTGTAACATAGGTTTCAGTTGCCAGAGGTCACCATCTGTCAACAGTCAGTGAACGGCGAAGCAAGCCAAGCTTTGGTATGCACAGCCGCTGAATCTGCGGCCGCCACCTACGCCAGCCGGGCTTCGCCCGACGGCGGCAGGGGGAGGAAGGGTTGGGGGAGGGTCGCTCGCTGGCGGCGGCTAGGGTTCGCCCTGCCGCCCACGAGAGCAGCACGAGCGAGCGAGGGGGAAAAAGGTTTCGGCCGATGCAATAACATTTGATACAACATACAGAACAAACCTATATGATATGCCATTTGGGCTGTTCGTATGGGTGAACAATCACTTCTAGTGTGATATTTGGCGGCGTGCTAGTCAGAGATGAAACAGTTGAGACTTTCAAGTGGGTATTCAGCGAATTCATCTGCATGGTGGGAGGAAAGCATCCACAAACAATACTCGCAGGTAGGACACCGACAAGTGCATTTTTCTTCTTCAATTCAATAAAATACCTACAATCAATGATAACCAATGATGACTGGTTTCCCTGCTGTAATACTCTTGCCAGTTTCTTGGTTTGTCATAGTAGTCTCTTTTCCAGGATGCAACTCACATAAAAGTGTGTCCTTCCAACTACGTGCAGATCAATGCAGGGCAATGGAGTTAGCAATAGAGAAAGTTATGCCAGACACCACTCACCGCTGGTGCAATTGGCATGTCTTGAAGGCAAAATAAAATCTTGGTCCATATTACACAAAGCACAGCAAATTCAGATCAGAATTCTGCAAAATAATCCATCACATGCTCACAGTTGATGAGTTCGAGACTGCATGGTAGCAACTGGCCGAGGCACACGGGTTGCAAAAAAGGGGCCTACCTCACCAACATCATGAAACAAGAATAAAATGGGCAAAAACATATTTCAACGGCAAGTTCTGTGCAAAGATGACAAGCACACAGCGCAGCGAGGGCGCCAACCATATGCTCAAGGGTTATGTTCCAGCAAGCTGCCCCATGCATCTATTTGTTCGGCAGTACATGCGTCTTCTTTTCAATAGAGAAGCAAGCGAGAACTACGAGGAGAGACACACAAAGATAGTAAGTTTATGACCATTTTCTTCATTACTTGCCACGAAATGTGAACCTAATGCATTCTGTACATCTGCAGGCAGCTCCAGTATTAAAAATGAATACAGCACTAGAGATGCACGCTAGTGATATCTACACACAATGCATGGCTGAAAAGTTTGGCGAAGTTGTATATGAAGCAGGACAGTACAAAGTTGAGGAAGTCACAAAAGGGAAAACCTATTTTGTAAGGCGATATCATCCAGAGAGAAATGAAAAGTGGTGCAGGGTTGTGTACAAAGTGGAAGTGGTTGATGTGGGAGCAGAGCTGATATGTGAATGTGGTAATTTTGAGCACACAGGCTTTCTCTGTTGCCACGCTGTTAAGGTAACAAAATATCCTTTTCTATTTATAATACTCTCCCTCTTCTCTTTGCATAATAGCACCACTAACAAAACCCCACTACCTCCCTTGCAGGTTCTTGATTTATTCGGCATAGACCACAAACCAGAAAAGCATTGAAACGGTGGACAAAGTACGCAAGAGATTTGCTGCCAGCCCACTTGTCACATCTCCAGAAGGATAGCATTTATGTGAATTCAATAACATACGGGCATTCAAATCTGTAGACACATGCACTTGAAGTGGTCAGGCTAGGAGATGCAAATCCAGAAGCATATGAGAGTGCAATGGAAATCCTGAAGGGAGCAATGGATAAGAAGACGCTAATAGCCGCTATGCGGGATGGAATGGGACTGCAAGACAAAATTCAAGAAAACAATACAAAAGATAAAGAACCCATTGCAGCAATTGCACCCTTGAGCTGCTGTGGGAGTGACGCCGAAGGAAGTGCAGTTGGAAATTTTGAAGGATTAAAACATACAGAACGAAAACGAAAAGCTGGTCGACCAACCACTAGCAGGGACAAGCCTCCATATCATGATCGAGGCGCAAAAAGCAAGAAGTACAAGCGAGCACCAAACGCAGAAGATGCAAATAGATGTGGTACAAGTAAACGGACTCGCTTTTGCAGTATATATGCCGGAGACCAGGGCACAAGAGCAGCACATGCCCCGTCCGAGGAGATCTTCCTCGGAAGGAAAGAAAAGACGCGAAATGCTCAAACTATGGTGTTGGTGGGCACAGGAGAAACACATGCAACAAGCCAAAAGTTGTTCTGCATGTGGTGAAGAAAATAGCTGTGGATACAAATTTTCCTTAGTTTGTTTATTTCAACATTCTGTTGTTGAGGTTTCCGCAGCCAAAAATAGAAATTTGTGTAATAAAACCTGTTGAAGATACACTGCTATCTGTTGTACTTGTTAACTTGCCAACATGCTGTACGCTTATGAATGAGGCTACTGTGGTTTAAGTAAAATCACTGTCACGCCTCTATGTGCTCTTCTCACTTTTGAGTATTCGGTATTTTAAATTCTGTTTTGTTCTGTTCTACAACTTTGTCTGCAAAAACAGATTCAGTTTCTCGTCTGTAAAACTAAGTAAATTGGCAATGTGCAGTTGGGCCGTATCGACATTAACTCATTCGTGTCTACACGCAACGGCATGTGGCAACTCAAGTCTGCTGTCTCCGTGCGTTGAAATTCAAACTGCTTGACACCGCTCGACAGAGCGAGTGCGGCTCTTCCGGGCAAACCACGCTCATTTGCACTCAACGTCATAGCAAAAGGAAAAGAAAGGGCGCGTGTGTGTGCATGCGCCAGCAATGAGCAGAACCAGCAGCATTAGTTTTTGGGATCCCAAGATCATATCGCTGGGAGCAGTGAATCAGAGGATGCGGCTATCATGGAGCGGACTCTGTGATTGATGTAAGATGTTCTCACTAGTGTTCATCTCCTTGCTCATCTAAAATGGAAACATAGCAGATCTATATGCTGCTTCGTCCAGCATGCAGGCTTCAGTTCACGGAAGAGCTGACAGTACATCAATGGCTGGTGAAGAATTCGACGACGAACCTGAAGTGCAATCCCGTTTTACAGCCCTGGAAGAGGTCGGCACCTATATATGATCCAGAGAATCGAATCTGCACGGGCGGTGACGACACGTCGGATTCAAGCAGCTACTGTCAGTCAACGCTGAATAGATCTGGTGGCCCGACCAAACCCTTTCACAAACAGAACACCACTTCGTACGCCGTCTGGGACAGTGGTTCATATTGGTGCATGTCGAAAGCGTCGTCATCAACGCGCTGCCGTCGGCCGGCATGTCCCGCAGAACGGCGTCTCTATCCATCACGTATACACATTAAATGTGCTCACGTCCTCGTCCAGGCATACGTCTTGCATCGTGCATCCCGAAACGAACGAACGCATAGCGATACCCGGAGCGCGCGAGCTCGTCCGCGCCAACAAATTTTCGATATAGTATGTTCTTTCAGTTTTTGCTGTATTCCAGTTGATCAGGTTATACTAATTGCTGATCATCAACTCAAATTTCTGCACAAATCATGCGTTCTTGGATCAACTCGCTGAACAAAAAATTTGATGCCGCATTAACTGTCGATGAAGTAGACAATCCGGAAACAAAATAAGTTTCCTTCCGAACCTGCTGCACCTTTTGTAAAGGGCAAGACAAGCAGCAACACAAATATCCTAGACGTTAATTGATTTTTGGCTTCAGCCTTCCAAGTTTTCATCCACTGGACATAGCTGAGTTAACTGCAATGTTAAGTCTAACTCTTCTTATTCATATGATAAAATCTATATATAATCGTACATTGCCCTAAATTTTCTTGGTATTGCAGTAGGCACTGGACAGAGGCTCCGCTCCGGTTACTGAATTATAAACGCCCGATAGTCATGATACAAGAGATTGTGCATTGCAGAGTGCAGACATCAGGCAACAGTGGAAGGAACTAACTGGCATGCATTCAATTAATTTGCGAGTAACATCATACACATCAGTAATGCTAGTAGAAACTCAAAACCAACCTCAAACGGCAGCACAGATACTTCAACAATGGCAGCAATCGATTTGCGATCCATCGCATCAAAACAAGTGTCACTCAGACTTCGACCGTGGCAGCACAAAAGAGAGGAGAATAACAGTGTTCCATTTTTCATTCAAAACGAAACCAGAGTAAAAACCGTACAGATCCTCAACGTTCTACCAAGTTCAAAGCTAGAAAAACAGAAGGAAAGGAAACTGAGGGAGCCAACAGCCCCAAAGTACAGCTTATTACAGATCTCTAAAGTTCAGGCCAGTGCCCCAAAAGCTCAAGAGACGAGTAGAAAACGCTCTTATATTACGGGACAGAGGGGGTATATTTAAGCACCATATTTCACCAATAGACATTATATACATGGCTTTATAGTAGACACTATATATGCGTTAATTTCATTTCAAACGCAACCAAACGCTATGAAGCTTCTATTACAACTATGATACCTAGGAGCATAGTTAACAAGAAACTTAGTTGACAAATACTTAGTGGAGTATCCATCATCGGCCACATGTTAACTACACTTGCACCTTGCATAAACGATCTGGCTCGCTGATCTCTATTTTCTTGATGCGTTGCAGGTCGCGGAGACTAGTTCTCGCCCCGAGCGGCAATGATCTCTTTCATGAGTTTCATGTCCTTAATACGCTGCTCGGAAGCAACCGCGGATTCCTCTACCAGCCTTTCGCGCTCGATGCGGAGCATGGCATTCTCGTCCATAAGTTTCTTGATGATGACGCCCGTCCTCTTCAATAAGGCAGCGGTCTCCTCCGCTTGCTCCGCCCTTCCGGCGATCTTCGCCCTCAGCAGGTCGCGGTCGGCCTGGAGTTGTTCAAACGAGGCAATCAACTCGTCCTGTAACTTCATCCAGCCGGACATCTGATCCATTTGGCTATGGACGATCGCATGCATGCGCCTGTAAGAGTCCTCGCCTGCCCGCGAGAGTTTTTCCCAGGCCGCCGCGGTGCGGGAGGACATCTTTGCTGCATCCGCGGCGTGGCAGGACATCTCTGCTGCTTCCGCGGCGCGACCGGACCAGTCTGCTGCATCGACGGCGCGGCGGGGACCTCCGTGCTGCTTCGGCCGTGCGGCAAGACCTCCGTGCTGCTTCGGCGGCACGGCGGGACATGTCGGCTGCTTTCGCGGCTAAGCAGGACATCTCTCGTGGTTCCGCTTCCATGCTCGCCTCTCCGTGGTGGTAATCTCTCGATCAAGAACTCAATCTAGCCATATGATAGACGCAAGAGAACGATGCTGAATGACTTGTTTTCTTTTGTGGATGAGGAGGTGAGGAAGGAATGTGCAGTCATCTTGGCATAGTACAGTATTTATAACCGAGTACTAATACGCTCCTAAGTGGGAAATCGTTTAGGTTTTGATCGGTGTGAACAGGTTTGCAATTTGGAAGGTGACGGGACGCAGGCTCAAAATTTATTGACGGTTCTATAATTTCTAAGTGTGGCACTATTCCCGGACGACGTAACGTGGGCACGCTTTCTCGGCCGCGTACGTGGCGTTTCGTGCACCACAATCGGCAATGTCAGCACACGTCTTGTTCCATGAACCGTGTGCGCTTGTTATTACCATCGCGCATGCTTCTTTTAATTAGAATGTGTGCCCGTCTGGCGCACACACGTTGATCTGTCTAGCTATTTCTGTTTGTTGTGGCTAATCGTAAACAGTTCATCCGCGTGAAGTGTAGGCCATCAATCGCACATACCTTTGATGTGGCTGACCGTTTCTGTTCTGTTACCTAATCGCAAACAGTTAATCCTTCTGAAGCATATGCCCTCAATCACACACACCTTTATCTAGTTGTCCGTTTCTGTTGTTCCTCCTCATCACAAACAGTTCATTCGAGTGAACCGTATGATGTGTATCGCACACGCCTTCATCTGGCTGCCCGTTTCTTTTGTTCCTCCTCATCGCAAACAGTTAATTGAACTGAACCGTATGCCCTGCATCGCACACGTAACTAAAATCTAAACCATGTTTGATGCATCCGTCATCGCAAATGTTTTAGGCATTTTTGACGGTTCTCTGACACCACCGTTTGCGATTATTGCATTGCACACAGTTTCTTAAAGGGTCTCTGATCGTAATGTCGCGTTAGCTGCATCTTGCAGTAGTGAGATGTTGCACATGTCACTCGCCAAACAGACTCTTGACATGGTGATGTCCATAGGATGCTCCGTATCAATCATGCTCCTTATTAATCTTGTGCTGACATAGAGTGGGACTAATGCCCTTAAGATCATCAAGAGTATATCCAATAGTGACATGACGATTTCTCAGAGTTTTCAATAAAAAAATTCTTAATGCTTTGAAAGGTTAGCACTAATAATAACATGATATATTTTCTTTTCATCATGGTAAGCATATTTCAATGTATTGGGAAATTGCTTAAGCTCAAACACGGGCTCACTCTTGGGTGGAAGAGGATCTTCAAGAGTCTCAACTGGCAAATTACATTTCAAAATAGGCATTTCAAATAAGATCTCATCTATTTCGTTTCTTTCACTACGGAAACAGGAGATTTGTCGTCAGTACTTTCTTTGCCGTGAGCATTTCGTTGGGGCACACGGCAAAGAAAGGGTTTGCCGTCATCAGCAGACGGCAAAGAAAAAGTAACGGTAAAATAGACTTTGCCGTCTGCAAAGAAACTACAGACAACAAAGAGCTCACTTTGTCGTCCGCAAAAAAATACAGATGGCAATAATACACAGACGGCAAAGTGAGCTCTTTGCCGTCTGTATTTTTTTGCAGACGGCAAAGTGAGCTCTTTGCCGTCTGTAATAAAAAATGCAGATGGCAAAGAGAAAGCGCACCACGCGGGTCGATCACGCGGATCGATGACGTGGCAACATCTCAACCCACACAGCCCCGGGCACAATCGCAGCCCACCCCAACATTCTCCCACGCCCGACCCCACCACGCTCTCTCTCTCTCTCTCTCTCTTTCCCTTATCCCGCACGATCTCTCTCCCTATCCCGCATGATCTCTCTCTCTCTTTCTCTCGTACATGTCTCTCTCTGACGCACGCACACAGCCCACCCCCACCACCTCGCCCGCGTCCCGATCCAATTGCCGGCGCCACCAGCCGCGGCTCCTCCGGCCGGCGAACCCTCCGCCACCTCCGGCAGACCTTCGTTCTCCCATTCCTCTGCTACGCCTCCTATGGCTCCCTCCTTCCCCTTCCTGTGGGAAGGGCGGCTGGCACAGGAGCTGCTTCGGCTCCTCCAGCGGGGCGGGCGGCAGGAGCCGGGCTTGGCCTGTGCGGGTAGAGCGGCCAGCACGGGAGCCACTTCGGCTCCTCCAGCAGGGTGGGCGGCGCGAGCCGGGCTTTCCCGGTGTGGGCAGAGCGGCCGGTGCGGGAGGCCACTGCTGTTTCTCCAGCGGGGCGGGCGGCGCGAGCAGGACATGGCCGGTGCGGGCAGAGCGGTCGGCATGGGAGGCTGCTGCGAGCGACCGCGGGCGGGCGTCGGGCGGGCGGTACGAGCAGGGCCCGGGAGGCCGCTGTGGGCAGGGGAAGAGCTCTGGTTGGTGCTTCGGGCCGGCCCGGGCAGAGCGGATAGCATCTCCTCCATTCGGCTCCTATTGGTGCTGCGGGCCGGCATGGGCAGGGCAAGGTGGCGCAGTGGAATCCTTGTGGTTTTGTCCCCGGCCAGAAGAAGGACGGCCGGCGGTGAAATCCATGTTACTGTAGTTGAGAAGGACTTGATTGCTTTTATTTTTAGTTTCTAGGGTCCTTTGTGTAAATTTTTAGGACAACTTTGTGTCTTCTTTGTAACTCCACCTACGATGAATGGAAGGTAGCATGAAGTGTCGAATCCAAAATCTACGTGAGCTGAATCTGCTGTCTTGGTTTGACATTCATGTGTCCGGCGAGATTCTCTACTCTCACGTCACTTTTTTATACGAAAAACAATCTTTGCCATCTCTACTTTAGTCTAGATGACAGCAAAGAACAAGTTTTGACTGACGACAATGAACAGGGTTTTGTTGTCTAGTATTTTTGCGACAGACGGCAAATCTGTAGTTGGCTGACGACAAAATCTTTGTCGTTTGCCCGATGAAATGCTGACGGCAAAGTATTGTTTGTCGACTTATCTTTGTCGTCTGACTTTGCCGTCTGCTTCCTAACGGCAAAATGTTTGTCGTCTGTATTTAGGTCTTTGTCGTCTATGATCCACAGACGACAAATTACCTTATTCTTGTAGTGTTTCACTCATGTGCATGTCATTTTCGTGGACTAGCAAATATTGTTCTAAAGGATCAGTAGGAGGCACGACAATTGAAGCAAGACCAATAATTTCATTCTTACTAGGTAATTCTTTATCACGAGGTTGTCTATGAAATTTGGAGAAATTAAACTCATGAGACACATCACCTAAATGTACACTAACAGTTTCCTTAGTGCAATCAATTTTAGCATTAACCATATTCAGGAAAGGTCTACCAAATATAATGGGACAAAAATCATCTTGTGGGGAACCAAGAACTAGAAAATCATTAGGGTATTTTATTTTCCCACACAAGACTTCCACATCTCTAACAATCCCAAGTGGTGTGATAGTATCTCTATTAGCAAGCTTAATAGTGACATCAATGTCTTCTATCTCAGCAGGTGCAATATCATTCATAATTTCTTAATGTAAAGTAAACGGGTTAGCAATCACACTAGCACCCAAATCACATAAGCCATGATAACGATGATCTCCTATTTTAACAGACAATAGGCATGCCAACAGCAGGTCTATTTTTATCTTTTCATCGGGTTTAGCAATTCTAGTAGCTTCATCACAGAAATAAATTACATACACATCGATATTATCAACCAAGAGATCTCTAACCATAGCATCATTACGTTCAACTTTAATTTGTTAAGAGGGTGTAGGTGTTCGTGTATAACTTTTGCGAACCACAGTTGAAACTATAGCATGTTCTTTTATCCTTATAGGGAAAGGGGGTTTCTCAATATAAGCAGTAGGAATAACTGGATTAGCACTATAAGTAATAGTTTCTTCTCTAGCTTTAGTGGGTTCTACTAATTTTTACTTCAATCGGAGGATGATATTTAAACCACTTCTCCTTAGGGAGATCAACATGAGTAGCAAATGATTCATAGATAGAAGCTACTATCTCAAAGTCAAGTCCATACTTAGTGCTAAAATTATGAAAAGCATCGGTATCCATAGAAGTTTTAGCACAATCAACTCAAGCTTTATACCTAACTCTTTACCTTTGTTGAGCTCCCAATCCTGAGAGTTGCGCTTAATTTTTTCCAAAAGATCCTATATAAATTCAACAGTCTTCTTCATAAAAGAACCAATATAAGAAGTATCAAGCATGGATTGATTCTCACGAGAAAGCCGAGCATAATAATTTTGTATAATAATTTCTCTTGAGAGAACATGATTGGGGCATCAATACAACATTGACTTAAGCCTCCCCCCAAGCTTGAGAGATACTTTCTCCTTCTGGAGACCAAAAATTACATATATAATTCCGATCACGATGAACCAGATGCATAGGGTAAAACTTCTGATGAAAGTCCAATTACAATCTATTCCAATCCCAAGCTCCAATATCATCACAAAGCCTATACCATGTCAATGATTTTCCCTTCAAAGATAAAGGGAAAACCTTCTTCTTAACTTCATTTCCGGTAAACCTGCAAGCTTAAATAATCCACAAACTTCATCCACATAGAATAGGTGCATATTAGGATGTAATGTTCCATCTCTTGCATAAGGATTAACTAGCAGTTTCTCTATCATACCTGAAGAAATTTCATAACAAATATTTTCAGTCGGTGTAGTAGGTTGAGGAGCAACTCTTTGTGCTTCCGGTTGAGGTGAAAATACCCCGAACAAACCCCTCAAAGGATGGTTTTCCATAGTGAGAAGTAACAGTAAATTTTAGCACATAAGATAAATGTTTCCTTACCAAATTCTACTCACCAAAGGCGCTTCACTCCCGGCAATGGCGCCACAAAAGGGTCTTGATGACTCACAAGTATAGGGGATCAATCATAGTCCTTTCGATAAGTAAGAGTGTCAAAGCCAACGAGGAGCAAAAGGAAATGACAAGGTTTTCAGCAAGTTATTTTCTGCAAGCACTGAAATTATTGGTAACAAATAGTTTGGTGGCAAGGTAATTCATGACGAGTAACAAGTAACAAGTGTAACAAAGGTGCAGCAAGGTGGCCCAATCCTTTTTATAGCAAAGGACAAGCTTGCATGAACTCTTATATAAATCAAAGCGCTCCCGAGGACACATGGGAATTATCATCATGTTAGTTTTCATCATGCTCATATGATTCGCGTTCGCTACTTTGATAGTTTGATATGTGGGTGGACCGGTGCTTGGGTGTTGTCCTTACTTGGACAAGCCTCCCACTTATGATTAACCCCTCTCGCAAGCATCCACAACTATGAAAGAAGAATTAAGATAAATCTAACCATAACATTAAACATGTGGATCCAAATCAGCCCCTTACGAAGCAACGCATAAGCTAGGGTTTAAGCTTTTGTCACTCTAGCAACCCATCATCTACTTGCTACTTCCCAATGCCTTTCCCTAGGCCCAAACCATGGTGAAGTGTCATGTAGTCGATGTTCACATAACACCACTAGAGGAAAGACAACATACATCTCATCAAAATATCGAACGAATACCAAATTCACATGATTACTTATAACAAGACCTATCCCATGTCCTCGAGAACAAAAGTAACTACTCACAAAGCATGTTCATGTTCAAGACTAGAGGGGTAATAAATATCATTAAGGATCTGAACATATGATCTTCCACCGAATAAACCAACTAGCATCAACTATAAAGAGTAATTAACACTACTAGCAACCCACAGGTACCAATCTGAGGTTTTGAGGCAAAGATTGAATACAAAAGATGAAATAGGGTGTGAAATGAGATGGTGTTGATGAAGATGTTAATGAAGGTTGGCCCTCCCATTATAAGAGGATCGTTGGTGATGATGATGGCTTCGATTTCCCCCTCTCGGAGGGAAGTTTCCCCGGCAGAATCGCTCCGCCGGAGCCCTGGGTTGCTTCTTCCCAGGTTCCATCTCGAGACGGTGGCGCTTCATCGCGAAAGCCTTCTTCTTATTTTTTTTCTAGGTCAAAACACATCATATAGCAAAATATGGGCACCGGAGGCTGGACAGGGGGCCCACAAGCTCAGGGCGCGTCATAGGGGGTAGGGCGCCCCCCCATGTGTTAGGGCATATTTCTCCATAAGTGGTTTTGGTGATTGATGATAATGTGTTTGCATACTAATGGTGTGCATTGAGCATTTCAAATAATCAAACATTTGGCACCAGACGATTTGAACCCCTCGGAGTTTCAAGTGAAGACAATTTTATTTCCTGCATTTCTTTTTTGGTGGACTTGAGTCGTAGGGAAAACCATACTATCAAGAGCGGGTGGTCCGCTTCGGAAAGGTTTGGGTGGAATCAACACATACACACTCATATTGCACCTATCACCACTTTCCACTTCCTTGGAGTTGCCCATCTTTTGTGCTGAAGAATTGGTGGAGAGCTGCAAGCGGCAGTACCGCGGGCAGCAGCGGTAGTACCATTGTTAGTCCCACTCGTACTACCACTCGTGGTTGAGGCCTCGATTTTTCATGTCAGGTTTTACGGTAGTACCTCCAGCTCTCTACCGTGCTACCAGTTTGGCCCTAGAGGACAAGCGGAAATAGGAGCAGTAGTAGAGGCGGTAGTACCGCCCCTACCACCACTGCTACTACCGCCTAGTCCTCTATTCTCCCATGTTCCTTCATTCTCCTATGCTTCCTGTAGGAAGCGGTAATACTACTTCTGGAGCAGTAGTACCGTTTGTGTGCGGGCTGAGAAGTGCATAATGGTTGGATTTGTCCCCCACCATAAAAGGTGGTCTTCTTCCTCAAGAAGACTTACCTCTTCCTCCGCGAAAACTCCATTGTTGCTCCTAAGATCATTTTTGCCCGATCTCTCTCCCTAGCCAATTAAACTTGTTGATTTTCGAGGGATCAGTGGAGAAGGCCCCGATCTACACTTCCACCAAGAGAAATTTGATTCCCCCACTAATCCCATGCGGATCTTGTTACTCTTGGGTGTTTGAGCACCCTAGACGGTTGAGGTCACCTCAGAGCCATATTCCATTGTGGTGAAGCTTCGTGGTGTTGTTGGGAGCCTCCAGTTAAGTTGTGGAGATTGCCCCAACCTTTTTTTGTAAAGGTTCAGTCACCGCCTTCAAGGGCATCACTAGTGTAATCACGGCATCTCGCATTGTGTGAGGGTGTGAGGAGAATATGGTGGCCTTAGTGGCTTCTTGGGGAGCATTCTGCCTCCACACCGCTCCAACGGAGACGTACTTCCCTTCAAAAGGAAGGAACTTTGGTAACACATCCTCATCTCCACCGGCTCCACTTCTGGTTATTTCTTACCATTACTTTGTGCAAGCTTTACTTGTGTATTATCTCTAGCTTGCTTATGTTGCTTGTGTTGCTTGCATCATATAGGTTGCTCACCTAGTCGCATATCTAGACAACCTATTTGTTGAAAACCCTAATTTCTTAAGTAAAGTTAAAAATTGGTAGTTGCCTATTTACCCCCCCCCCCCCTCTAGTCAACCATATCGATCCTTTCAGTTGGTATCAGAGCCTCATCTCTTTAGTAAGGGTTTTACCTCCTGAAGAGTATGGTTGACACCGAGAGGAAGTGCCCGAGGCCCTGGAGTTGACTTCGATCACATGGGACGACTTAAATGAAGCCATGGCTTCACTTAAGACGTCTATGATGACCGAAGTCAAGTCCATGCTTAAAGAATTGCTTGAGGGGTTGAAAACTACTCCCAATCCTTTGCTTGTGGTTAATCCCACCGCATCGGAGTCGGAGGCCAATTCTGACAAGGAAGCGGCTAAGGGTACTCAAACTTCTTCCCCTCACAACAAGAATGGGACTGGAACCTTTGCCTCGGTTCCCCCTCCCCCGATCTATGGTGGACCGGTCCCTACACCTCATATTAACCACCTTGGTCCTCCTCCTAAGCTTGTAAAGGGCGATTTTGCTAATTGGTTTTTTTTGTATCAAGTCTCATTTGAATCACATCCAAAAAACCTCTGGAGAATCATTAAGCAGGGCTTCTACCCGCATGATCCAAACAATTTCACTCCAAGAGAGGAAGCAGACAATCAATACAATCACTCTGCATTGTTCATCCTCCAAGCCATGGTGCCTCCCGAAGATCTATCACACTTGCACCCCTTCACCCGTGCAAAGGATTATTGGGAGCACATCATATCTTTGTACAAGGGGAGCTCAAGCATACAATGCTCCAACTTTGAAGTGGTCCTTGGTGAGACCGATGAGTTTGTGATGCTAGAAGATGAGGATCCTCGCGATCTCTACCGGAGGGTGACAACTCTTGCAATGGCTCTTGAAGATCATGGGAGCAAGGATACTGATGACAATTGGATCAAGCGCAAGTTCCTCAAGGTCATCATGCCATTCAACAAGGCCATGTCCTCCATGATTTGTCGAATGCCGGATTTCCACACCTTAACCTCAAGTGAAGTGTCGGATGAGTTTATTGCCATGAACATCATGAACAAGACCGCTGACAATGCTCTAGCTCGTGTCCGCTCAAAGAAAAGCTCACCCACTATTTCCTTGAAGGCCAAGGCCATTCCGGAAGAAGAAGAAGAGGAGGAAGAAGAGGAGAGTAGCCCCGAAGACACCAAATATGCTTACCATGAGCACATGGCTCTTGCGTCAAGGCAATTTTGGGGCAACAAGAGGAACTCAAGGCCAAACTTCACCAAGAACAACCCAAGTGGTGCAAAGAACAAGCAACGAGTGAGGACTTGCTACAATTACGGCAGTGTGAGTCACTTTGTGGTGGATTTTCCTTATGAGAAGAGGAAAGACAACAGTGGCAAACTCATTCACAAAGACAAAGCCAAGTCTTCCCAAACAAGAACAACTTCACCAAGAAGATGCCTCCAAAAGGCTTGGTGGCACATGAAGAGTACACCTTGGATGATGATGATGAAGACACAAGTGGTGAAGGAATGGCAACGACAACCGTGGCCATTGCCACCTCTACCCCTTCCAAGGTGTCTCTGTTTGGTGCCCCCAATGAGAACCTCATTGCCAAGTGCCTCATGGCCAAAGGTATCAACAAGGTAATCTCAAACATCAAAACCACCATCACTAATAGTCCTTCCTTGTTAGATTGTGTTGATGATAGTGAGGTGGTGAATGTTGACGAGAACGAGTTTACCAAATTCTTGAGTAAGCTCAACGGTGAACCCAAGAAGCACTTTGTTGCTCTCTTGGAACAACTTGGTGAGGCCAATGATATCAATGAGTCTCATAAGGATACTATCTCCAAGTTGGAGGGGCATAGTCGTGACTATGCCGATGAGATTGTAGATCTTTCCATAACTCTTGAGGAAGAGCGAGGTCTTCGTTTGACTCTTGAGGAGTCACATAACGTTGATCACACTAAATTGCAAAAAGATCTTGATCATGCTCTTGTTCTTACTCATGTGCTTAAATCCAAGAAAGTTGCACTTGGGGGTGGCCATATTAGACTCAAAGAAGAGTTTGACACACTTGACAAGGCTCACAAGGTCTTGAAGGGTGTTCATGCCTCTCTCAAGGAGTCTCATGATCAACTCCAAGTGAAGCTAACCAAGGACATATCCACATGTCAGAGGGAGTCCTGGATTAAGTGGTCCTCGGACAACCGGACTATATACTTTGGCCGGACTGTTGGACTATGAAGATACAAGATTGAAGACTTCGTCCCGTGTATGGATGGGACTCTCCTTTGTGTGGAAGGAAAGCTTGGATATTCGGATTTGTAGATTTCCTTCTCTATAACCGACTCTGTGTAACCCTAGCCCCCTCCGGTGTCTATATAAACCAGAGGGTCTAGTCCGTAGGACAGCAACAATCAGAATCATAGGCTAGCTTCTAGGGTTTAGCCTCTATGATCTCGTGGTAGATCAACTCTTGTAATACTCATATCATCAAGATCAATCAAGAAGGAAGTAGGGTATTACCTCCATCGAGGGGGCCCGAACCTGTGTAAACATCGTGTCCCCTGCCTCCTGTTACCATTAGCCTTAGACGCACAGTTCGGGACCCCTTACCCGAGATCCACCGGTTTTGACACCGACATTGGTGCTTTCATTGAGAGTTCCACTGTGCCATCGCAATAAGGCTTGATGGCTCCCTCGATCATCTTCAACGACGCGGTCTAGGGGAGGTTTTCTTTCCCGGACAGATATTCGTATTTGGCGGCTTCATACTGCGGGCCGACTCGCTTGGCCATCTGGAGCAGATCGACAGCTACGCCCCTGGCCATCAGGTTAGGTTTGGAAGCTTAAACTATACTGCCGACATCTGCGGAGACTTGATCTTCGACGGATTCGAGCCCATGACGGGTGCGCCGAACAATCTCGATGGACATGACTTTGATCTGCCGTCGGACAGTATTCGGGAGATCGCATCCGTGTTGGCGCTGGGAATCAATCCAGAGCAGATCATGCCTTCCGGGGACGGGTGGACGGACCCCGCCACGGAGGCCGCACACTCATCGGCGTCGGAGCCGAACACTGATCCCACCTCCTGTAAGAGTGGAGTTATCGGACCCCCGGACTCGACTCTAGCTGTAGGATCCGAACCGCGTGCGTCCGTGCCTATCGAATCAAAGTGGGCACCCGTCATGGAGTTCACCACCGCGGATATCTTTCACTACTCACCCCTGGGTGACGTGCTGAACTCATTAAGGTCTCTGTCCTTGTCAGGAGATTCTTGGCCGAACTATGTCCGGCTCGAGCGAAAAGCGGACGACGAAGAAATTCGTTACCCACCCACCACCCACTTTATAGCCACTGTCGATGATTTAACCGACGTGCTTGACTTCGACTCCGAAGACATCGACGGTATGGACGATGATGCAGGAGAAGACCAGGAAACACCGCCTACAGGGCGCTGGACCGCCACCTCGTCATATGACATTTATATGGTGGACACCCCTAAAGAAAACAATGGCGATAAGGCAACAGAAGATAACCCCTTGGGGAAGCAATCTAGACACCGGCGTCATCGGCGCCGCTCCAAGCCCCCCCACAACAAAAATAGTGATACCGGCACAAGAGATAATAATCCGGATGGTGCCGAAGATGAAGACAATCCTACCCAGCCAGGCCTCGAGATGGCCGAGCAAGAGTATGGGCAAGATAGCCCTAAAGAACAGGCAACTGATGGAGAATCAGAGGATGATAATTACATGCCTCTCTCTGAAGACGAAGTGAGCCTTGGCGACAAAGAATTCATCATGCCGGAGGATCCCGTCGAGCAGGAGCGCTTCAAACGCCGGGTTATAGCCACTGCAAAAAGCCTAAAAAAAGCAACAACAACTTCAAGCTGATAAGGATCTACTAACTGACAGATGGACTGATGTCCTGGCCGCCGAGGAATACGGACTCGAGCGCCCTAGCAAAAGCTACCCAAAGCGCAGACTGCTACCTCAACTTCAAGAGGAGGCTCTAAAGCCCACACTACCAGCGCATGATTCGGCTGACCGGCTACCCCGCGGGCGCGACAAAACGGCATACCAGCCCGAAGTCCAGACCGCACCCTGCCGCCAATCAAACGATAACACCAAGGCCCGGGGCTACCCGAAGGACCTGCGAGAAGTATTGGAAAACAAAGCAGGACAGTCAAGATCGATCTACGGATCACGGGGGCGCGCCATAAGACGTGACAATGACCGTCACACCGGATACAATAATCTAAAGTCCGGCCGGGCCGAATACAATAGACCGGACTCATTTGAACTACGCCGGGATGTAGCCCGGCATAGAGGCGCCGCACACCCCCTATGCTTCACCGATGAAGTTATGGATCATGAATTCCTAGAAGGGTTTAAACCTGGAAATATTGAATCATACGATGGCACAACAGACCCCACGGTATGGATCAAAGACTTTCTTCTCCACATCCACATGGCCCCTGGCGATGACTTACATGCCATAAAGTACCTACCACTTAAGCTCAAAGGACCGGCTAGGCATTGGCTTAATAGCCTGCCAGCAAGCTCCATCGGCAGTTGGGAGGGTCTGGAAGACGCATTACTCAATAACTTCCAGGGCACTTACGTATGACCACCGGATGCTGATGACTTAAGCCACATAACCCAGTAGCCTGGAGAGTCAGCCAGGAAATTCTAGACTCGGTTCCTAACTAAAAAGAACCAAATTGTCGACTGTCCAGATGCCGAAGCCTTAGCGGCCTTCAAACATAACATCCGAGACGAATGGCTCGCCCGACACCTTAGCCAAGAGAAGCCAAAGTCCATGGCAGCCCTCACGACACTCATGACCCGCTTCTGCATGGGCGAGGACAGCTGGCTGGCTCGCAGCAATGTCATGCCCAAAAACTCAGGCGATTCAGATGGCAGGGATAGTAACGGTAAGCCGCGACGGAATAGACACAAACGTCGCAATAATGGAAACAATGACAAAGACACGATAGTCAATGCCGGATTCAGAGGCTTTAAATCCGGACAGCGGAAAAAGCCATTCAAGAGAAACAGTCCGGGCTCGTCCAGTTTGGACCGCATACTCGATCGCTCATGTCAAATTCATGGCACCCCTGATAAACCAGCCAACCACACCAACAGGGAATGCTGGGTGTTTAAACAGGCTGGCAAGTTGAATGCCAAGAACAAGGAAAAGGGGTTGCATAGCGACGACGATGAGGAGCCCCGACCGCCAAACACGGGAGGACGGAAGAAATTCCCTCCCCAGGTGAAAACAGTGAATATGATATACGCAACCCATATCCCCAAACGGGAACGGAAGCGTGCACTAAGGGACGTCTACGCGATGGAGCCAGTCGCCCCAAAATTTAACCCATGGTCCTCTTGTCTGATCACTTTCGATCGCAGGGACCATCCTACCAGTATCCATCATGGCGGTTCGGCCGCATTGGTCCTTGACCCCATCATCGACGGATTCCATCTCACGCGAGTCCTCATGGATGGCGGCAGCAGCCTGAACCTGCTCTATCAGGACACGGTGCGCAAAATGGGCATTGACCCCTCAAGGATCAAGCCCACAAAAACCACTTTCAAGGGTGTCATACCCGGTGTAGAGGCCTGTTGTACAGGCTCAATCACACTAGAAGTGGTCTTCAGATCTCCGGACAATTTTTGGAGCAAGGAGTTAATCTTCGACATCGTCCCCTTCTGCAGCGGCTATCATGCACTGCTCGGATGAACCACATTTGCCAAATTCAATGCGGTACCGCATTATTCATACCTCAAGCTCAAAATGCCGGGACCTCGCGGGGTTATTATAGTTAATGGAAACACAGAGCGCTCGCGTCGTACGGAGGAGCACACTATGACCCTAGCGGCGGAAGTGCAAAACAGCCTTCTTAGGCAAACAGCCAATTCAGCGATAAAGAACCCGGATACCGCCAAGCGAGTCCGGAGTACTCCACTACAGGATCGTCCGACACGACCAGAGCTCGACTAGCAATTCGGCCTCCGCCCTAGTCCCAGCCAAGCGGCGACATTCGTGCCGCGCGTACATAACTACACACTTAAAATACCATGGGCATAGGCGGAGGCACGACCATGACGCGGTCCTCAATGCAGTTCGACCGCCCCAGGACACGCGCATTTTGGCACCCCCTTTTTTTCTTTCAGGTCCCTATCTTCAGTAGGCTCTTCCAATAGACCAGTTACCGGACACATAGCGGGACGGACACACCAGGACGGATACCTGTTTTTACATACACGCATAGACCGCTCCTGGTCAGTATGTGTCAAACAGTCCTATCATGCTTATCGCACTACTTGTACGTGTATGCTTTGACATATCATTTGAATAACAAGGGAAAATAATATACAGCGTCAGCTTGCTATTAAGTTTCTTTTCCCCTTTTTCTATACTGCTTATTTATTATACCCGTGCATTTCGGCACAACCAATTTGCCAGGGGGCTTCAGTACCCCATAACCTGGCAAGACAAGTCCGAACACTTTCGACAGTGCAGCACCCCGAACTTATAGCACTATATGCATCAACTCCGAATCATGTCTTGGGTCAATAGTTGGGTTTGCCCGGCTCCCTTGTTTTGGTACCTTACGTTCCACTATATCGGCTAAGGTAGCACAGGGAGAACTACTGCGATTGTGTCCCGGTTCTTCCGGGTGAGCGCCTTAGTAGAGAAAGCCGAAAACTGACTGTCATGATAAGGCGAGAGCTGGTCGCTGTTCGAGAGGTCTCAAATCCTTAAAGATTTTTTCCTCTTCAGGCAAGGAATCGGCCTCGTCCGATTTAGGCGTGTATAGCGCCCCGAGTTCGGCTTTCCGGATACTAGGGACTTCGCCAAAATTTAAAATTGTAGACTTCTATGGCTAAGTGAGGGTGATAAAGCCGTATAGTCTGATTGCCTCATTCATGATGCCGAACACCTCCTTAAAAGGGCCAAAATCTTGGATAAAGAGTGTTCATATTTATCCCGAACACCCCAGTACTAGTTACATGGGGGCGGAAGCCGGCGACAGGCCAACTCTCAAGATTTTTTAAGACGGCCGCACAGAAGGTAATATTTTAAATTAACAAGCGCTGCATAGTGCAAATGAACTAGTTTTCATAAATATAGGACGACATGAGTACATTCATTCAAATATTACGTCCTTGGTACATTCACCCGCCACAAGGCGGGCACCCTTCATGACATTTTCATAATACTGTTCGGGGTGGCGATGCTCCTTGCCCTTCGGCGGCCCCTCTGTCACCAGCTTCTTGGCGTCCATCTTCCCCCAGTGCACCTTTGCACGGGCCAAGGCCCTGCGTGGACCCTCAATGCAGACGGACTTCTTGACGACTCCAAGCCACGGACAGGCATTCACCATCCGCTTGACCAAGCCAAAATATCTGCTGGGCAAGGGCTCGCCAGGCCACAGCCGGACTATGAATCCCTTCATGGCCAGTTCGGCCGCCTTGTGAAGTTCGACCAGTTGCTTTAGCTAGTCGCTTAAGGGCATCGGATGTTTGGCCCCAATATACTGGGACCAAAATAGCTTCTCCGTCGAGCTCCCCTCCTCAGCCCGGTAGAACTCTGCGGCATCAGAGATGATGCACGGCAGATCTGCGAATGCTCCTGGAGAGCTCCTAATTCGGGTAAGTAAAAGGAAAGTCTCCTCCACATGCTTGCTTTGCATAATGAAAGCCTTACCCGCAGCTATTTTCTTGGCCGCCTCAATTTCCTGGAGGGCCTTCTAGGCTTCGGCCTTAGCGTCTAGTGCACTCTGACGGGCCTTCGCAAGCTCCGACTCTTGCGTCTTGGAGTCATGCTCCAAGGACTCGAATTTTTTGACAAAGTCCTGGAGCTCTTGTTGGACCTCATCAACTCGCGCCTCTTGTTTTTCGCGCTCAATGCGCTCCTCAGCCACTTTGTTTTCGGCCTCGGACAGCGCCTTCTTAAGGGCCGCCATCTTGGTCATGGCCCCTAGCAAAATTCATCACGCTTTTATCAGCATCCATGATTTTCCCTTTGTATAACATTCAGACGGGGTATTGCTTACCTTTGTTTTCCTAGAGCTGCCTCTTCACGAGGCCGAGCCCTTCTTCAGCCCGCCCCAGGCTCTGCCTCAGTCCGAAGACCTCCGCAGTGGCGGAGGCGGCGACCAGCAGTGACGCCTGCTTATTCACATAGACATAATATGATTAGACTCCTGGGAATAATATTTGATCCTCTGTTCGGCTTTTCTTGCCAAACACCAAACAGAGCATCAGGGGCTACTGTCTACACCGTGATACTTTCTCATAATTTAAATTACTCACCTCAAAGCCTGTCAGGAGGCTGGCGCAGGCCTCAGTCAATCCGCTCTCCGCGGACTGAACCTTCGCAATCACGATACTCATAATAGTACGGTGTCCTTCACCAAGGGAAGCGCTCTGAAGTGCTTCCACCAGGTTATCCGATGCCTCTGGATGGACAGAGGTCATTGGCATAGACGGCTCGCCCCTTGGTGGGTGGCTGCCTGCCTGAGTCCGGAACCACTGGAGGTTCTGGTGCAGTATCCGGCTGGGGGCCAAGCCTGCTGCGGCCCCCCTCATCCGAATCCATGGGGATCTTTCCCCCCATGAGCCCGCCATCGGGAGTCTCGCCTTGAGGCGTCTCCAGGACTACCTCCTCCTGGCCCGTTATCCTCTGAGATAACACCTCGGTGTCATCCGTCGGCCGGGGAGTGGAAGCCGTCGGGAGCAAATAGCTATTCATCTCCGACGAGCTTAAGGACCCATCCGAGGAGGGCAAGTTGATATGGGCTTTGGGCGGACTGCACAAACAAATCTCAACATAATAAGAAGCCATGAAGCTAAAATATGTAAGAAGTATCCTAGCATACGAATAATTACGACTTCGCCAGGGGCTTGGCCCTGGGTAGCCACTCCTCCTTGCTATAGGCGGCGGTTGTGGAGTGGTCCGGAGGGAGGGTCCGTCTCTTCTTGGACCCTTCGGCCTCCCCAGAAGGGGTGGCCTTCCTCTTCTTCTCCCCCTGGTGTTGGGGGAGAGGGTTTTCCTCCTCCTCCTCCTCCTCGTTGTCGTTGGAGGAGTGCGTCCCGGTGTCTTCAGACGATGAGTCCGGCACCACGTTGCACCGGGAACTTCTTCTGGTCCCCATGGCCTTCTTCTCCGGCACCTCATAGGGTGTCGGAACCAGCATCTCCGTCAGGAGTTCGTCTGCTGGGTCTTCAGGCAATGGAACCGGACAGTCGATCCGCTCTACCATCGCTACATATTCCTGTTAAATCAGCACAGTGGCCTAAGTTTCTCCCGCGAATATACTGAGGGAAGGCACATCTTGCGAAATATAGAATGCTTACCGCATTGGTCTGGCGCCTGGCGCTAAGTCCGCTGTCCTCAGAGGTAGGAGGAGGAACTTCGCTGGCCTTGAACAACACCTTCCAGACGTCTTTATGCATCGTGTCAAAGAACTCTTCCAGTGTCTGGTGTTGGGCCGCGTCGAACTCCCACAGGTTGAATGCCCTTCTCTGACACGGGAGAATCCGGCGAAATAGCATAACCTGGACCACATTGACCAGCTTGTTATTCTTGGTTATCATGTTTTTGACGCAGTTCAGGAGTCTGGTCAGCTCCACGGATGTGCCCCAGGCTAGGCCCTTCTTCTTCCAGGAAGTGAGCCGCACAGGGATGCCGGATCGGAATTCGGGGGCCGCCACCCAGTTGGCATCGCGCGGCTCGATGATGTAGAACCACCCCGATTGCCACCCCTTCACGGTCTCTGCAAAGGAGCCGTCGAGCCAGGTGACGCCGGGCATCTTGCGCACCATGGCGCCACCACACTCCGCCTGCTGGCCGACCACTATCTTCGGCTTCACGTTGAAGATCTTTAGCCACAGGCCAAAGTGGGGCCTGATGCGGAGAAAAGCCTCGCACACGACGATAAACGCCGAGATGTTGAGGATGAAGTTAGGGGCCAGATCGTGAAAATCCAGCCCGTAATAGAACAAGAGTCCACGGACAAATGGGTGGAGGGGGAATCCCAGTCCGTGGATGAAGTGGGCGAGGAACACGACCCTCTCGTGGGGTCCCGGAGTCGGAATGATCTGCCCTATGTCCGGGAGCCAGTGCGCAATATCTGCGGCCAAGTGTCCTGCCGCCCGAAGCTTCGTAATGTCCTCCTCCTTGACGGAGGAGGCCACCCACTTGCCTCCCACTCCGGACATGTTTGGCTATGCGGAGAAGGCGAGAACTAGCGCGCTGGAGCTCGAGCGTGCAAGAATGGATGAGCGGAGAAGGAAGTAGGCGTGGGTGGAAGAGGAGAATCCTTATCAGGCAGTAGAAACTGTGCGCCTCCCCACTTGCCCGTTAAGATCGCTTATTTCCCAAGCGCCACGATTGATGGCGCGGTTTGGGTACCCATACCCGTATTGATGAGGATCCCGTGATAAGGGGACACGATCTCTGCTTCGATAAGACGTGCCTCTAAAACCGCTTCGCGATATGTGCGGTGGCCGGTTGTGAAAACGGTTCGAATAATGACCGAACCGTGGCATGATGTCATGCTATAAAAAGCTGTCAGCAGATTAGATTTGTGAAATATTATACTCTCTACGGTGGAATGTGGAATTTGTTTTGCAGAGCCGGACACGATCCTTGTGTTCTAAATCTCTTATGGAGTATTCGGAGAAGGAACCCGCCTTGCAATGCCGAAGACAATATGCGCATCGGACTCATCGTCATTGAAGCCTGGTTCAGGGGCTACTGAGGGAGTCCTGGATTAAGGGGTCCTCGGACAGCCGGACTATATACTTTGGCCGGATTGTTGGACTATGAAGATACAAGATTGAAGACTTCGTCCCGTGTCCGGATGGGACTCTCCTTTGCGTGGAAGGCAAGCTTGGATATTCGGATGTGTAGATTTCCTTCTCTGTAACTGACTCTGTGTAACCCTAGCCCCCTCCGGTGTCTATATAAACCGGAGGGTTTAGTCCGTAGGACAACAACAATCAGAATCATAGGCTAGCTTCTAGGTTTAGCCCCTACGATCTCGTGGTAGATCAACTCTTGTAATACTCATATCATCAAGATCAATCAAGCAGGAAGTAGGGTATTACCTCCATCGAGAGGGCCCGAACCTGGGTAAACATCGTGTCCCCTGCCTCCTGTTACCATTAGCCTTAGACGCACAGTTCGGGACCCCCTACCCGAGATCCGCCGGTTTTGACACCGACAGTGTCCTCCTTTTGTTCTAATTGACAATGCCCATGCTACTAACCCTTGTTGTGAGCATGTGCATCTTGTGGAGGAGAATGCCAAGTTGAAAGAGCAACTTGAGAAGGGCCTTGTGACATGCATACAAGGTGAGAAGAACCTAAATGACCTTTTGAGTAATCAAAAGGAAGTTGTGGGAAAGGAAGGACTTGGGTTTGTACCCAAGTCAAAGAAGAAGAAGAAGAAGAACACCAAGCAACCTCTACCGCTCAAGGAAGCCTTTGTCGAGGCGGGTGAGGGAGTTCTGGATTAGGGGGTCCTCGGACAGCCGGACTATATGCTTATGCCGGACTGTTGGACTATGAAGATACAAGATTGAAGACTCTGTCCCGTGTCTGGGTGGGACTCTCCTTTGCGTGGAAGGCAAGCTTGGCGATTCGGATATGTAGATTCCCTTCTCTGTAACCGACTCTGTGTAACCCTAGCCCCCTCCGGTGTCTATATAAACCAGAGGGTTTAGTCTATAGGACAAGAACAATCATAATCATAGGCTAGCTTCTAGGGTTAGCATCTACGATCTCGTGGTAGACCAACTCTTGTAATACTCATATCATCAAGATCAATCAAGCAGGAAGTAGGGTATTACCTCCATAGAGAGGGCCCAAACCTGGGTAAACATCGTGTCCCCCACCTCCTATTACCATTAGCCTTAGACGCACAGTTCGGGACCACCTACCCAGGATCCGCCGGTTTTGACACCGACATTGGTGCTTTCATTGAGAGTTCCACTGTGACGCCGAAAAAAGGTTTGATGGCTCGCCTTGGTATCAAGGACAACATCGCCTTGGGGGGAGCCCTGGCTTTAGGCCAAACCCTCTGACTAGGCGGCTTCGTCATGACCGCCCGTTCGGCCGCCATGCCAACGATGACTTCTCGGGTCATCAAAAACAACCTCCACGTCAGCTCGGAATACGCCGAGCAGATGGATCCGATGGAACTTTCATCCTTGAATGAGCTCTTGGATCGCATCGCCACCTTGGGAGTCACTACCGACTATGATAGGATTGGGCCTAAACCCGATCAAAGAGAGATTAACTCTCCACCGGTCACCCATCAAATAGCGGTGGTGGAGGAGCAATGAAGTGACTCTTCCTCTATTTTCAAGATGAACCGTGTCCGGATTTCTGAGCTCTCTAAGCCGGATACCCGCTTGCGGGAGGACTTGACCCAAGCTCCGAATCTAGAATCGGACCGCGGGCCAGAAAAATTGGGTAACACCCCGGAACCCAAACTCCCAAGTTCGAAAACTCCCCAGCCTCTGGGTCCCGGATCAGGTCAGGGTTCGGACTTAAATCCACCCACCCACCCAGATACAAGCGATCTTTCCCACATCAAACAACAACCCGAAGAGACAGTACATCACTTTTGGGCCAGATTCCTCCTTGTAATGAGCAAGGTTAAGGACTGTCGCAACGAAGACGCAATCTTATTCTTTTGCAAAAATTGCACGGTCAAGGGAATCCTTAACGCCATAAGTCGCCGTGACATATCACATGTTGCTGACTTGGCGGCCATAGTACATAAGTACTGTGCGATGGAAAGCACCTAGAAAACCCAGGCAGCATTCTGGGACCCTCCGGCTCTCACTAAACCCTTCGTCCGAACCAAAAGGGTGCACTCTCATAAGTCACCCAATCCAATCACAAAGAAACCAAAGCCCACTATAGGGGGTGGAACCATATTGGAGGGATGGCTTAATAGGCCATGCAAAATCCACACCACACCGGATACAGTACCAACACACAGGCTTAGAGCATGTTGGATGCTTCAGCAGGTGGCCAAGAGCAGCGAGAATCACCTCATTAACAATGCCGTAGAGCATCATCCCGCAGAAAACAACAATACAATGTTGACAATTTTCGAGACTTTCGCCTCAAATAACAGGCGCAAGAGAGCACTCCGCGGCCTCGCCGAAGTCTGCCACATTGCAGCAATAAATCCATGGAACGACACGGCCATAACCTTTAATGCCAGTGGTGAACCTCAATTCCGAATAGTCCGAGCACTAGCCGCTTTGGTCCTTAGTCCAATTGTGGACGGCTTCCGGCTTACTAAAGTGCTCATGGATGGTGGCAGCGGATTAAACCTCATCTACGAGGAAACTCTCAACAAAATGGAAATAGACAAGAGCCGCATTGAGCAAAGCAGCATGACCTTTCGAGTAATTATCCCTAGTCGGGAGGCACGATGTGTGGGAAAAATCACACTCGATGTGGTATTCGGCACGCCGGAAAATTACAAGTTCGAAGAGATAACATTCCAAGTGGCCCTGTTCAGTAGTGGATACCACGCCCTTTTAGGGCGGGACGCATTCGCGAGCTTCCAAGCTATACCCCATTATGGGTACATGAAGCTCAAGATGCCCGGGCCCAACGGAATCATCACTCTAGCCAGTGATACGGACATAGCACTCCGCGCCGAAAATAAAACCGCCGCCCTGGCCCTTGAGGCATTATCTGAAGCCCTCACGGCCGAAGAATTAACTGCGCTACGCTCCACAGTGGACAGCGATGACTTGATACTCGACAAACGATCCAAGTCCACCTCTTTCAAACCAGCGGACGAAATAGTCAAATTCCAAGTCCACCCAATAGACTTTACAAAAACAGCATCCATCGGGTCACAGCTGAACCCCACAATCGATGCCGCACAGCGGGCGTTCTTACGCGAGAATTGGGACATCTTCTCCTGGCACCCTTCAGATATGCCAGGGATCCCACGCAGGCTGGCTGAGCATAGCCTAAACATATTGAAGGGATACAAGCCGGTCAAGCAGACTCTATGGTGCTTTTCAGAGCCTTATCCTTATGCTCACATGCTATTACTTGCCTACTCCTCAATTATTATGTTTTGCAAGTATGATTGGTATATAAATTGTAGGGGGAGTGTGGATCCTAAATGTGTGCACTTTGCATTCCAAATCATATCTAAAGTAGTGCACACATCTAGGGGGAGCCCGTCTATATTTTGTAGATTTGCGGGTTTTCTTGCCTCATTGCTATATCTTTAGTGCAAATCCCATGTTGTCATCAATCCACCGAAAAGGGGGAGATTGTTAGGGCATATTTCTCCCTAAGTGGTTTTGGTGATTGATGACAATGTGTTTGCGGACTAATCGTGTGCATTGAGCATTTCAGATAATCAAACATTTGGCAATTTGAGCCTCTCGGAGTTTCAAGTGAAGATGATTTTCTTTCCTACGTTTCATTTTTGGTGGACTTGAGTCATAGGGAAAATTGTAGGGAGTCCGCTTTGGAAAGGTTTGGGTGGAATCAACACGTACACACTCATATTGCACCCATCGCCACTTTTTGCTTCCTTGGAGTTGTCCATCTTTTGTGCTGAAGAAGTGGTGGAGAGCTGCAAGCGGTAGTACCGCGGGCAGTAGCGGTAGTACCGCTACTAGTCCTGCTCGTTCTACCGCTCGTGGTTGGGGCCTCGATTTTTTGTGTCGGGTTTTACGGTAGTGCCTCCGGGTCTCTACTGTGCTACCTGTTTGCCCCTGGAGGACAAGCGGAAGTAGGAGCGGTAGTAGAGGCGGTAGTACCGCCTGTAGGCAGTAGTACCGCCCCTACCACCGCTGCTACTACCGCCTAGTCCTTTGTTCTCCCTTGTTCCTTCATTCTCATGTGCTTCCTATTGGAAGTGGTGGTACCGCTTCTGGAGCGGTAGTACCGCTTCTGTGCAGGCTAAGAAGTTCATAACGGCTGGATTTGTCCCCCACTATAAAAGGGGGTCTTCTTCCTCAAGAAGACTTACCTCTTCCTCCCCCAAAACTCCATTGTTGCTCCTAAGCTCATTTTCGCCCGATCTCTCTTCCTAGCCAATCAAACGTGTTGATTTTCTAGGATTTGGTGGAGAAGGCCTCGATCTGCACTTCCACCAAGAGAAATTTGATTCCCCCCACAAATCCCTTGCGGATCTTGTTACTCTTGGGTGTTTGAGCACCCTAGACGGTTGAGGTCACCTCGGAGCCACATTCCATTGTGGCGAAGCTTCATGGTGTTGTTGGGAGCCTCCAATTAAGTTGTGGAGATTGCCCCAACCTTGTTTGTAAAGGTTCGGTTGCCGCCTTCAAGGGCGCCACTAGTGGAATCCCGGCATCTCGCATTGGCTGAGGGCGTGAGGAGAATACGGTGTTCCTAGTGCCTTCTTAGGGAGCATTGTGCCTCCACACCGCTCCAACGGAGACGTACTTCCCTTCAAAAGGAAGGAACTTCGGTAACACATCCTCGAATCCACCGGCTCCACTTTGGTTATTTCTTACCTTTACTTTGTGCAAGCTTTACTTGTGTATTATCCATAGCTTGCTTGTATTGCTTGTATTGTTGGCATCATATAGGTTGCTCACCTAGTTACATCTCTAAACAACCTATTTGTTGCAAACGCTAATTTGTTAAGTAAAGTTAAAAATTGGTAGTTGCCTATTCACCCCTCTCTAGTCAACCATATCGATCCTTTCACCAGGCTTGTGGCCACCTAGTGGGTCCCCTTCTGGTATTTATTCTCCCAATATTTTTGATATATTACAAAACAATTCTCCGTAAAGTTTCAGGACATTTGGAGTTGTGCAGAATACGTATATCAGATTTGCTCCTTTCCGGTCCAGAATTCCAGCTGCCGACATTCTCCCTCTTCATGTAAATCTTGTAAAATAAGAGAGAAAAGGCATAAGAATTGTATCCTAAAGTGTAATAATAGCCCATAGTGCAATAATATCAACACAAAAACATTATGCAAAATGGACGTATCAGTCATGCCCATGGAGAAACCTACAGAGGAGGGAGATATCCTTCAACCCTTGTATGATCACCTTTCCCCATCTGAAATTGAAGCCCTAAGGTTCTCCGAAACAGTTTGTGTTCAGAATACGCAATGATGCAATTCATGAAAGAATTAATAAGGGAAGAGAAGATTCACATGCAAATACACTATCTTAGACATCTTTTACGATTGGGATCCCCCATTAAGTATTTTATGCAAAATTGTTAACGTTGGACAAGGAAGACAATGTAATGAATTATGTTTGCTTATATTCACATAGAAGTTATATTTTCATAGATCCTCCAACATGTGGTGCTTGCCCAATATCTTTGCTAGCCAAAAATCTGCACCAGGTAGAGATAGTAATTGTGCATCGAAAAACCATAAATCCAGCTTCATGTTATGTGTGTCCACTATACCTACCAGATTGAATAAGATCCTTCAAGCAAGTTGTCATCAGTGCATAAAGCAATAAAAATTGGTCCTAAATATGTTTGATCTTTTATTGTAAGGGAAAATAAGCATTGCACAAACTTTTGATGGCAAAGAAATAAAAGCCACGGACTGCATAAGAAAGGTTACTATCATAAGGGGCAATATAATGTGGCATTCCTTTGCACTAAGAGCTTGTGCATCCAAAAACAAAAAGCGCATGAGAACCCCTGCTTCCCTCTTGGAAGGGCATATCTTTTACTTTTATGTATTCATGTTTCATGCAAGAGTCAATAGTTTTCTCCTCTATTCCTTTTTATTTTTCTATTTTGTAAGCATCATGTGGTGGGGAAAGAACTAGGCACATATATCCAGTTGGATATGAGTGATCATGAGTTATTATTGTTGACATCACCCTTGTGGTGAATAAGTTGGGTGGCGAATTATAAGCCCCTATCTTTATATGTGTCTGGCTGAAACTTTTGCTCTATATATATCTCGTGAGTGTTAGAAATCATAGAAGAGTAAATGATGGTTGAGTATGTGGAGTTTCTACAAAGCTCCAACATGAGACCCTTCCTGAAAATATGATGAATTGCAATTTAATTGTTGATTGAACATAGTTTGTTAGTTTTAAAGAAACTTTATGCCTTACACTTTGATGTTGTGATGAATTATTACTTGCTATCATGATAATATTTTTCTGCTATAATAATGATCATGATGCTTCTATGTACGTATTTTGTTTTTATCGACACATCTCTCTCTAAACATGTGGTCATAATTATCGATATCGGCTTTCGCTTGAGGACAAGCGAGGTCTAAGCTTGGGGGAGTTGACACGTCCATTTTGCATCATGTCTTCCTACTATTATTTATAATGTTTTTAATCAATATAACACTTTGTGGAGCAATTCTAATGCCTTTTCTCTCCTAATTTGCAAGATTTACATGAAGAGGGAGATTGTCGGCAGCTAGAATTCTGGACCTGAAAAAGCTATGTCAGAGATATTATTCTGCACATCTTCAAATGAGCTGAAATTTCACGGAGAATTATTTTGGAATAAATAAAAAATACTGGGAGAAAGAAATACCACAGGGGGGCACCCAGGTGCCCACGAGGCACCAGGGCGCGCCCACCCCCCTTGGCACGCCGTGGTGGCTTGTGGGGCCCTTGGCCTGCCTCCGGTGCCCATCTTCTAGCATATAATCCCATTTTCCCTAGAAAAAAAATAAAGAGAAGACATTCGTGGCAGAGCGTCGCCGTCTCGAGGCGAAACTTGGGCAGGAGCACTTTTGCTCTCTGGCAGAGCGATACCGCCGGGGACACTTCTCTCCGAGAGGGGAAAATCGAAGCCATCATCATCACCACAACCCTCTCATCATGGGAGGATCAATCTTCATCAACATCTTGACCAGAACCATCTCATCTCAAACCCTGGTTCATCTCTTGTATTCGATCTTTGTATCAAAACCTCAGATTGGTACCTGTGGGTGGCTAGTAGTGTTGATTACATCTTGTGGTTGATGCTAGTTGGTTTATTTGGTGGAAGATTGTATGTTCAGATCCATTATGCTATTCAATACACCTTTGATCTTGAATAGGTATATGATTTGTGAGTAGCTACTTTTTTTCTTGTGGACATGCGAGAGTCTTGTCATAAGTAATCATGTGAATTTGGTATTCGTCTAATATTTTGATGATATGTATGTTGTTGTTTCCCTGAGTGGTGTTATGTGAGCATCGACTACATGACACTTCACCATCTTTCGGCCTAAGGGAATGCATTATGGAGTAGTATTAGATGATGGGTTGCTAGAGTGACATAAGCTTAAACCCTAGTTTATGCGCTAATTCGTAAGGAGCTGATTTGGATCCATATGTTTCATGCTATGGTTAGATTTATCTTAATTCTTCTTTTGTAGTTGTGAATGCTTGCAAGACAGGATAATCATACGTGGGAGGCTTTTCAATTAAGAATAACACCAAAGCACCAGTCCATCTACATATCAAATTATCAAAGTAGCGAACGCGAGTCAAACAAACATTCTGAAAGTGACTAGATGGAATTTCCGTGTGTCCTCAAGAACGCTTTGCCTATTATAAGAGACTATTCTGACCTGTCCTATCTTATGCTACTTCTTGAGCTTGTGTTGGTTTTTCCCTTGAAGAGGAAAGGGTAATGCAGCAAAGTAGAGATAAGTATATCCCTCAGTTTGAGAACCAAGGTATCAATCCAGTAGGAGACAATGCACAAATCACCAATACCGGCACAAACAATCAAACAACTTGCACCCAACGCGATAAAGGGTTGTCAATCCCTTCACGGTTACTTGCAAAAGTGAGATCTGATGGAGATAGATGAAACTAAACAAATGATAAAGTAAATATTTTTGGGTCTTTTGGTTTATAGATCGGAAAGTAAAATATTGCAAAATATATAGTAGATCGAAAACTAATATGATGGAAAATAGAAAATCGGAAACTTATATGATGGAAAGTAGACCCGGGGCCATAGATTTCACTAGACGCTTCTCTCAAGATAGCAAATAATACGATGGGTGAACAAATTACTGTCGAGCAATTGATAGAAAAGTGCAATGTTATGACGATATCTAAGACAATGATTATGAAATATAGGCATCATCTTCGTGTCAAGTAGACCGAAACGATTCTGCATCTACTACTATTACTCCACACATTGACTGACTCATGCATGCATCTAGAGTATTAAGTTCATGAAGAACGGAGTAACGCATTAAGTAAGATGACATGATGTAGAGGAATTAACTCAAGAAGTATGATGAAAACCCCATATTTTTATCCTCGATGGCAACAATACAATACGTGCCTTGCTGCCCCTACTGCCATTGGGAAAGGACACCACAAGATTGAACCCAAAGCTAAGCACTTATCCCATTACAAGAAAAACCAATCTAGCTGGCCAAGCCAAACCGACAATTCGAAGATAATTACAAAGATATCAAATCATGCGTAAAAGAATTCAGAGAAGATTCAATTAATATTCATAGATAAACTGATCATTAATCCACAATTCATCGGATCTCGACAAACACACTGCAAAAGAATATTACATCGAATAGATCTCCAAGAACATCGAGGAGAACATGGTATTGATAATCAAAGAGAGAGAAGAAGCCATCTAGCTACTAGCTATGGACCCGTAGGTCCGTGGTAAACTACTCATGCTTCATCGGAAGGGCAATGGTGTTGATGTAGAAGCCCTCCGTGATCGAATCCCCCTCCGGCAGAGTGCCGGAAAAGGCTCCTAGATGGGATCTCATGGATACAGAAGGTTGCGGCAGTGGAAAAGTGTTTTCGTGGATACTTCTGGTGGTTTGGGAATATATGTGAATATATAGGCGAAAGAATTAGGTCAGGGGAGTCACGAGGGGGCCCACAAGGCAGGGGGCGCGCCCTCCACCCTTGTGGCCGCCTCGTGGCTCCTCTGACTTGAACTCCAAGTCTCCTGGGTGTTTTCTGGTCCAAGAAAAATCATCGTGATGGTTTTATTCCGTTTGGACTCCGTTTGGTATTCCTTTTCTGCAAAACTCAAAAACAAGGAAAAAACAGAAACTGGTACTGGGCTGTAGGTTAATAGGTTAGTCCCAAAAATAATATAAAACAGCATATTAATGCATATAAAACACCCAAAACAGATAATATAATAGCATGGAATAATAAAAAATTATAAACACTTTGGAGATGTATCAAGCATCCCCAAGCTTAATTCTTGCTCGTCCTCGAGTAGGTATATGAGAAAAACAAATTTTTTGATGTGGAATGCTACCTAACATATTTATCCATGAAATTTTTCTTTATTTTAGCATGTATGTTCAGATCCATAAGATTCAAAACAAAAGTTTAATATTGACATAAAAATCATAATACTTCAAGCATACTAACAAGGCAATTATGTCTTCTCAAAATAACATGGCCAAAGAAACCTTATCCCTACAAAATCATATAGTCTAGCTATGCTCCATCTTCATCACACAAAATATTCAAATCATGCACAACCCCAGTTTTAGCCAAGCAATTGTTTCATACTTTAGTATTCTCAAACTTTTTCAACTTTCACGCAATACATGAGCGTGAGCCATGGACATAGCACTATAGATGGAATAGAATATGGTGGTTGTGGAGAAGACAAAAAGAAGGACATAGTCTCACATCAACTAGGCGTATGAACGGGCTTTGGAGATGCACATCAATAGATATCAATGTGAGTGAGTAGGGATTTCAATCCAAAGGATGCACTAGGGCTATAAGTTTATGAAAGCTCAAAAGAAACCTAAGTGGGTGTGCATCCAACATTCTTGCTCATGAAGACCTAGGGAAATTTGAGGAAGCCCATCCTTGGAATATACAAGCCAAGTTCTATAATGAAAATATCCCACTAGCATATGAAAGTGACAACATAGGAGACTCTCTATCATGAATATCTTGGTGCTACTTTGAAGCACAAGTGTGGAAAAAAGGATAGAAACATTGCCCATTCTCTCTTTCTCTCTCTCTTTCTCTCTCTCTCTCTCTCTGTTTTTGGCTTCTTTAGCCTTCCTTCTTTTTTTATTTAGGCTTTGTTGGCCTCTCCCTTTTTTCTCACATGGGACACTATTCTAATAATGATGATCATCACACTTCTATTTACTTACAACTCCAGAATTACAATTCGATACTAGAACAAAATATGACTCTATATGAATGCCTCCGGCAGTGTACTGGGATGTGCAATGACTCAGGAGAGACATGTATAAAAAATGATTAAAGGTGGCTTTGCCACAAATACAATGTCAGCTACATGATCATGCAAAGCAATATGACAATGATAAAGCGTGTCATAATAAACGGAACAGTGGAAAGTTGCATGGCAATATATCTCGGAATGCCTATGGAAATGCCATAATAGGTAGGTATGGTGGCTGTTTTGAGGAAGGTATATGGTACTGGCAAAAGTTGCATGACACTAGAGAGGCTAGCAATGGTGGAAGGGCGAGAGTGTGTATAATCGATGGACTCAACATTAGTCATAAAGAACTCACATACTTATTGCAAAAATCTATTAGTTATCGAGACAAAGTACTACACGCAAGCTCCTAGAGGAACGGTTGGTAGGAGTTAACCATTGCGCAATCCCGACCTCCTGCTACGTCTTGAGCTTGCATTGGTTTTCCTTGAAGAGGAAAGGGTGATGCAGCAATAGTAGCGTAAGTATTTCCCTCGGTTTTTGAGAACCAAGGTATCAATCCAGTAGGACGCTCCTCAAAAGTCCCATGCACCTACACAAACAAACAAAGAATTCGCAACCAACGCAATAAAGGGGTTGTCAATCACTTCACGGCCACTTGCGAAAGTGAGATCTGATAGAGATAGTATGATAAGATAAATATATTTTTGGTATTTTATAATATAGATAGGAAAAGTAAAGATGCAAATAAAAGTAGATTGAAAGCTTATATGATAAAAGATAGACCCGGGGGCCATAGATTTCACTAGTGGCTTCTCTCAAGATAGCATAAGTATTACGGTGGGTGAACAAATTACTATCGAGCAATTGATAGAAAAGTGAATAATTATGAGATTATCTAGGCATGATCATGTATATAGGCATCACGTCCGTGACAAGTAGACCGACTCCTGCCTGCATCTACTACTATTACTCCACGCATCGACCGCTATCCAGCATGCATCTAGAGTATTAAGTTCATAAAGAACAGAGTAATGCATTAAGAAAGATGACATGATGTAGAGGAATAAACTCATGCAATATGATATAAACCCCATATTTTTATCCTCGATGGCAACAATACAATACATTCCTTGCTGCCCCTGCTGTCACTGGGAAAGGACACCGCAAGATTGAACCCAAAGCTAAGCACTTCTCCCATTGCAAGAAATATAAATCTAGTAGGCCAAATCAAACTGATAATTCGAAGAGACTTGCAAAGATAACTTAATCACACATAAAAGAATTCAGAGGAGATTCAAATATTTCTCATAGATAAACTTGATCATAAACCCACAATTCATCAGATCTCGACAAACACATCGCAAAAAGAGTTACATCGACTAGATCTCCAAGAAGATCGAGGAGAACATGGTATTGTGATCCAAAAAGAGAGAAGAAACCATCTAGCTAATAACTATGGACCCGAAGGTCTGTGGTAAACTACTCACAACTCATCGGAGGGGCTATGGTGTTGATGTAGAAGCCCTCCGTGGTCGATTCCCCCTCCGGCGGAGCGCCAGCAAATGCTCCAAGATGGGATCTCGCGGATACAGAAGGTTACGGCGGTGGAAATAGTTTTTCGTGGTCTCTTTTGGTGTTCTCGGGGTACGTGGGTATATATAGGAGGAATAAGTAGGTCGGTGGCTGCTCGAGGGGCCCACGAGATAGGGGGCGCGCCTTGTAGGGGTGGGCGTGCCCTCCACCCTCGTGGCCGCCTCGACTGCTTCTTGACTTGCACTCCAAGTCCTCTGGATCATGTTCCAAAAATCACGCTCCCGAAGGTTTCATTCCGTTTGGACTCCGTTTGATATTCCTTTTCTTCGAAACACTGAAATAGGCAAAAAAACAGCAATACGGGCTGGGCCTCCGCCTCCGGTTGTAGGTTAGTCCGAAAAATGATATAAATATGTAAAGTAAAGCCCATAAACATCCAAAACGGGTAATATAATAGCATGGAACAATCAAAAATTATAGATACGTTGGAGACGTATCAAGCATCGCCAAGCTTAATTCCTGCTCGTCCTCGAGTAGGTAAATGATAAAACAGAATTTTTGATGTGGAATGCTACCTAGCATAATTCTCAATGTAATTTTCTTTATTGTGGCATGAATTTTCAGATCCAAATGATTCAAAATAAAAGTTCATATTTACATAAGAAATAGTAATACTTCAAGCATACTTAATCAAGTAATCATGTCTTCTCAAAATAACATGGCTAAAGAAAGTTGTCCCTACAAAATCATATAGTCTGGCTGTTGCTCTATCTTCATCACACAAAGTATTTAATCATGCACAACCCCGATGACAAGCCAAGCAATTGTTTCATACTTTAGTAATCTCAAACTTTTTCAACTTTCAGGCAATACATGAGCGTGAGCCATGGACATAGCTCTACATGTGGAATAGAATGGTGGTTGTAGAGAAGACAAAAAAGGAGAAGATAGTCTCACATCAACTAGGTGTATCGACGGGCTATGGAGATTCCCATTAATAGATATCAATGTGAGTGAGTAGGGATTGCCATGCAACAGATGCACTAGAGCTATAAATGTATGAAAGCTCAACAAAAGGAACTAAGTGGGTGTGCATCCAACTCGCTTGCTAACGAAGACCTAGGACATTTTGAGGAAGCCCATCATTGGAATATACAAGCCAAGTTCTACAATGAAAAATTCCCACTAGTATATGAAAGTGACAACATAGGAGACTCTCTATCATGAAGATCATGGTGCTACTTTGAAGCACAAGTGTGGTAAAAGGATAGTAGCATTGTCCCTTCTCTCTTTTTCTCTCATTTTTTCTTTTTCTTTTTCTTTTTTCTTCTTTTTTTCCTTTTTTTCTCTTTTTTTTTTCTTTGGCCTTTCTTTTTTTCTTTTTGGCCTTTATTTTTTTTCTTTTTTTATAAAGTCCGAAGTCTCATCCCTACTTGTGGGGGAATCATAGTCTCCATCATCCTTTCCTCACTGGGACAATGCTCTAATAATGAGATCATCACACTTTCATTTACTTACAACTCAAGATTACAACTCAATACTTAGAACAAGGTATGACTCTATATGAATGCCTCTGGCGGTGTACCGGGATATGCAATGAATCAAGAGTGACATGTATGAAAATTATGAAGGTGGCCTTGCCACAAATACAATGCAACTACATGATCATGCAAAGAGCAATATGACAATAATGATGCGTGTCATATGAACGGAACGGTGGAAAGTTGCATGGCAATATATCTCAGAATGGCTATGGAAATGCCATAATAGTTAGGTATGGTGGATGTTTTGAGGAAGGTATATGGTGGGTGTATGGTACCGGCGAAAGTTGCACGGTACAAGTGAGGCTAGCAATGCTGGAAGGGTGGGAGTGCGTATAATCCATGGACTCAACATTAGTCAAAAGAACTCATATACTTATTGCAAAAATATACAAGTCATCAAAAACAAGGTATTACGCGCATGCTCCTAGGGGGATAGATTGGTAGGAAAAGACCATCGCTCGTCCCTGACCGCCACTCATAAGGAAGACATTCAATAAATAAAATTGTGCTCCAACTTCATCACAAAGTGGTTCACCATACATGCATGCTACGGGAATCACAAACTTCAACACAAGCATTCTTTAAATTCATAATCACCCAACTAGCATGTCTTTAATATCACTACCTCCATATCTCAAAACAATTATCAAGTATCAAATTGATCATAGCATCCAACTCACTTTCTATGATAGTTTTTATTATACCCAACTTGAATGCCTACCATTCTAGGAACAATTTTATAACCATAGCAAATACCATGCTGTTCTAAGAGACTCTCAAAATAATATAAGTGAAGCATGAGAGATCAACAATTTCTACAAAATTAATCCACCGCCGTGCTCTAAAAGATATAAGTGAAGCACTAGAGCAAAAACTATCTAGCTCAAAAGATATAAGTGAAGCACATAGAGTATTCTAATAAATTCCAATCAAGTGGGATTATCCCAAAAGGTGTGTACAGCAAGGATGATTGTGGGAAACTAAAAGCAAAAACTAATATCATACAAGACGCTCAAAGCAAAACACATATCATGTGGCGAATAAAAATATAGCTCCAAGTAAAGTTACCAATAAATGAAGACGAAAGAGGGGATGCCTTCCCGGGGCATCCCCAAGCTTAGGATTTTGGCTATTCTTGAATATCTTGGGGTGCCATGGGCATCCCCAAGCTTAGGCTTTTGCCACTCCTTATTCCATAGTCCATCAAATCTTTACCCAAAACTTGAAAACTTCACAACACAAAACTCAACAGGAAATCTCATAAGCTCTGTTAGTGAAAGAAAGCAGAACCGCCACATAAGGTACTATAATTAACTCATTCTTCATTTATATTGGTGTTAAACCTACTGTATTCCAAGTTCTCTATGGTTCATACCACTTAATACTAGCCATAGATGCATCAAAATAAGCAAACAACACACGAAAAATAGAATCTGTCAAAAACAGAACAATCTGTAGCAATCTGTAACCCCCGAATACTTATGGAACTCTAAAACTCCTACTAAAATAGGAAGTCCTGGGAAATTTCTCTATTGATCTACAGCAAAAAGAATCAACGAAAAATCACGTTTGATTTAACAAAACTAATTTCGTGCGTGCAAAGTTTCTGTTTTCCAGCAGAATCAAATTAACTATCACCATAGGTTATCCTATAGGTTCTACTTGACACAAACACTAGTCAAAACATAAAAACACATCTAAACAAAATGTTGATGCAAATTTATTACTAAACAGGAACAAAAACAAAAAACACAAATAAAATTGGGGTGCCTCCAAACTAGCGCTATCGTTTAATGCCCCTAACTAGGCATAAAAGCGAGGTTAGATCTAAGTAGTGCCATCTTTGGCACTCAATTCATAAGTAGCTCGCATGATAGATTCATAAGGTAATTTAACTTTCTTTCTTGGAAAGTGCTCCATGCCTTCCCTTAATGGAAATTGTAATATAATATTCCCTTCCTTCATATCAATAATCGCACCAGTCATTCTAAGGAAAGGTCTACCAAGAATAATAGGGCAAGAAAGATTGCAATCTATATCAAGAACGATAAAATCTACGGGCACCAAATTTCTATTTGCAACAATGAGAACATCATTGATCCTTCCCATTGGCTTTTTAATGGTGGAATCCGCAAGGTGCAAATTTAAAGAGCAATCATGAAGATCATGGAAACCTAGAATATCACATAAAGTTTTCGGAATCGTGGAAACACTAGCACCCAAATCACATAAAGCATAACACTCATGATCTTTAATTTTAATCTTTATAGTAGGTTCCCACTCATCATTAAGTTTTCTAGGTATAGAAACTTCCAAATTAAGTTTTTCATTAAAAGATTGCATCAAGGCATCAACAATATGTTTGGTAAAAGCTTTATTTTGACTATAAGCATGAGGAGAATTCACAATGGATTGCAACAAGGAAATACAACATTCTAAAGAACAATTATCATAATCAAATTCCTTGAAATCCAAGATAGTGGGTTCAATGCTATTTAAAGTCTTGACCTCTCCAATCCCACTTTTACCAAATTTAGCATCAAGATCTAAAAACTCTGAATTATTGGGACGCCTTTTAACTAAAGTTGACTCATCTTCAGTCCCATTATTATTAAGATTCATATTGCATAACAAAGATCTAATAGGGGACACATCAATAACTTTAAGATCTTCATCATTATTTTCACCTAATTTTTCTGGTTTGGCAGCCATCTTATTGACTAAGGTAGCTTGCTTATCAGAAATTTGGGCTATAGAATTTTCAAGCCGAGTAATTTAGGTGTTCAAACCATAAAAGTCTTTAGACATATCAAGCTCTTTGTTCATAAACCCCAAAAAACTTTTTTGTTCTTTAAGCTCTTTTCTGAAGAAATTATTATGCTCGAATTGTAAAGTCATAAAACTTCTAACGTTTGATTCAATCTCTTCCAACCTTCTTAGATGAAGGTCGGTGTTCTTAGGCAAAGCCATAAGGGCAAGCAGGCACACAAAAAGACAAGCGAAAGAGAGAGGATATTGGGAAAGGGAGGGCGAATAAAACGGCAAGGGTGAAGTGGGGGAGAGGAAAACGAGAGGCAAATGGCAAATAATGTAAATGCAAGGGAGATGAGTTTGTTATGGGTACTAGGTATGTCTTGACTTGAGCGAAGACCTCCCCGGCAACGGCGCCAGAAATTCTTCTTGCTACATCTTGAGCTTGCGTTGGTTTTCCTTGAAGAGGAAAGGGTGATGCAGCAATAGTAGCGTAAGTATTTCCCTCGGTTTTTGAGAACCAAGGTATCAATCCAGTAGGAGGCTCCTCAAAAGTCCCACGCACCTACACAAAGAAACAAAGAACTCGCAACCAACGCAATAAAGGGGTTGTTAATCCCTTCACGACCACTTGCAAAAGTGAGATCTGATAGAGATAGTATGATAAGATAAATATACTTTTGGTATTTTATAATATAGATATGAAAAGTAAAGATGCAAATAAAAGTAGTTTGAAAGCTTATATGATAAAAGATAGACCCGGGGGCCATAGATTTCACTAGTGGCTTCTCTCAAGATAGCATAAGTATTACGGTGGGTGAACAAATTACTGTCGAGCAATTGATAGAAAAGCGAATAATTATGAGATTATCTAGGCATGATCATGTATATAGGCATCACGTCCGTGACAAGTAGACCGACTCCTACCTGCATCTACTACGATTACTCCACACATCGACCGCTATCCAGCATGCATCTAGAGTATTAAGTTCATAAAGAACAGAGTAACACATTAAGAAAGATGACATGATGTAGAGGGATAAACTCATGCAATATGATATAAACCCCATCTTTTTATCCTCGATGGCAACAATACAATACGTGCCTTGCTGCCCCTGCTGTCACTGGGAAAGGACACCGCAAGATTGAACCCAAAGCTAAGCACTTCTCCCATTGCAAGAAAGATCAATCTAGTAGGCCAAACCAAACTGATAATTCGAAGAGACTTGCAAAGATAACTTAATCACACATAAAAGAATTCAGAGGAGATTCAAATATTTCTCATAGATAAACTTGATCATAAAGCCACAATTCATCGAATCTCGACAAACACACTGCAAAAAGAGTTACATCGAATAGATCTCCAAGAAGATCGAGGAGAACATGGTATTGAGATCCAAAAAGAGCTACTAACTATGGACCCGAAGGTCTGTGGTAAACTACTCACAACTCATCGGAGGGGCTATGGTGTTGATGTAGAAGCCCTCTGTGGTCGATTCCCCCTCCGGCGGAGCACCGACGAAGGCTCCAAGATGGGATCTCGCGGATACAAAAGGTTACGGCGGTGGAAATAGTTTTTCGTGGTCTCTTTTGATGTTCTCGGGGTACGTGGGTATATATAGGAGGAAGAAGTAGGTCGGTGGCCGCCCGAGGGGCCCACAAGATAGGGGGGCGCCCTGTAGGGGTGGGCGTGCCCTCCACCCTCCTGGCTGCCTCGACTGCTTCTTGACTTGTACTCCAAGTCCTCTGGATCACGTTCGTTCCAAAAATCACACTCCCGAAGGTTTCATTCCGTTTGGACTCCGATTGATATTCCTTTTCTTCGAAACACTGAAATAGGCAAAAAAAACAGCAATACGGGCTGGGCCTCCGGTTAGTAGGTTAGTCCCAAAAATGATATAAATATGTAAAGTAAAGCCCATGAACATCCAAAACGGGTAATATAATAGCATGGAACAATCAAAAATTATAGATACGTTGGAGACGTATCACCTCCACACAAAGATGGCAATCAAAAAACACCTCATGCTCCAACTTCGTTACATAACGGTTCACCATACATGCATGCTACGAGAATCACAAACCTTCACACAAGTATTTCTCAAATTCACAATTACTCACTAGCATGACTCTAATATCACCATCTTTATATCTCAAAACAATCATAAGGAATCAAACTTCTCATAGTATTCAATGTACTTTATATGAAAGTTTTTATTATATCCCCCTTAGATGCCTATCATATTAGGACTAAAGTCATAACCATAGCAAATTACCATGTTGTTTAGAGAGACTCTCAAAATAATATAAGTGAAGCATGAGAGTTCAATATTTTCTACAAAATAAAGCCACCGCCGTGCTCTAAAAAGATATAAGTGAAGCACTAGAGCAAAATTGCTTAGCTCAAAAGATATAAGTGAAGCACATAGAGTATTCTAATAAATCACGATTCATGTTTGCCCCTCTCAAAAGGTGTGTACAGAAAGGATGATTGTGGCAAACTAAAGCGTAAAGACTCAAATCATACAAGACGCTCCAAGCAAAACACATATCTTGTGGTGAATAAAAATATAGCCTCAAGTAAAGTTACTGATAGACGAAGACGAAAGAGGGGATGCCTTCTGGGGCATTCCCAAGCTTAAGATCTTGGTTGTCCTTGAATATTACCTTGGGTTGCCTTGGGCATCCCCAAGCTTAGGCTCTTGCCACTCCTTATTCCATAGTCTGTCAAATCCTTACCCAAAACATGAAAACTTCACAACACAAAACTCAACAGAAAATCTCATAAGCTCCGCTAGTATAAGAAAATAAATCACCGGTAATGTTGTGAACTCATTTTTTATTTATATTGGTGTAATATCTACTGTATTCCAACTTTTCCATGGTTCATACCCCCCGATACTACCCATAGATTTATCGAAATAAGCAAACAACACATAGAAAACAGAATCTGTCAAAAACAGAACATCCTATAGTAATCAGAGAACTTCTTAAACTTCTGTAACTTAAGAAATTTTGAAAAGTAGGAAAACCTTGGAAATTTTCATACCAATCATGTGCAAAAAGAATCAGATCAAAAGGACACTTCTGTAAAGAAACTAAAAATATTTTCCTGGGCGCAGAAGTTTTTGTTTCTCAGCAAGATCAAAACAACTATCACCGTAAGCCATCCCAAATGTCTTACTTGGCACAAACACTAATTAAAACACAAAAACACATCTAACCAGGAGATAGATGAATTATTTATTGCAAAACACAAATAAAAATCAAAGAACAAAAATAAAATTGGGTTGCCTCCCAACAAGCGTTATTGTTTAATGCCCTTACCTAGGCATAAAAACACGAATAGATCTAGGCGTTGTCATCTTTGATCTTTATCTTTTAATTGGAGTTATGCTCAAATCCAGGAGGTTCTTTGCATTTCTCCTCATATTCAGAAATCTTTATATCTAGAGCATCCAACCTCTTCTTGCAAAGAGTGATCAACATATTCATGCGGTGGATGTTTCCACTAACACTTTTGAGGGGTTCAAGAGATTTTTGCAAAATTTTCGTTACTTCACATAGTTTCTCAAAAACTTGTGCTCCCTCTTGAGTGTGATGTAATCCCTTTTGTGGGGGTGATATTCCTACTATTCCTTCTATTATTTCATAAGCAATGTTGGGATCAATTTCAATAAAATTCCCTTTTGCGGTGAAACCCAAAAGTTTCCTATGAGACATGGTTATCCCAACATAAAAATTACGAAGTAAAATCTTAAAATCCCCTTCTATAGTGCAATTGCGATAGGATTCTATCATTCTATACCAAGCATCCTTTAAATTTTCTCCTTGTCTCTGTTTGAAGTGAAGAACCTCAAAGTCAGGAGACAAAGGAGGGGTAAAAGTGCTAGTCATGAGAGTAAGATAAGCGATCTAACACACGAGCACACAAAAAGCAAATGAAGAAGACGAACGGAAGAGGAGCAAAGAAAAGGCGAATCTTTTCGAAAATTGTTTTAGAAGTGGAGGAGAGGAAAACGAGAGGAAAATGGCGAATAATGAAATGCAAGGGATGAGAGTTTATGATGTGTACTTGGTATGTCTTGACTTGGCGTAGATCTCCCCGGCAACGGCGCCAAAAATTCTTCCTAATACTTCTTGAGCTTGCGTTGGTTTTTCCCTTAAAGAGGAAAGGGTGATGCAGCAAAGTAGAGATAGGTATTTCTCTCAGTTTGAGAACCAAGGTAACAATCCAGTAGGAGACAACACAGAAATCATCAATACCTGCACAAACAATCAAACAACTTGCACCCAGCACGATAAAGGGGTTGTCAATCCCTTCACGGTAACTTGGAAAAGTGAGATCTGATGGAGATAGATGAAACTAAACAAACGATAAAGTAAATATTTTTGGGTTTTTTGGTTTATACATCGGAAAGTAAAAAATTGCAAAATTGTAGATCGGAAACTAATATGATGGAAAATAGAAGATCGGAAACTTATATGATGGAAAATAGACCCGGGGGCCATAGGTTTCACTAGAGGCTTCTCTCAAGATGGAAAATAATACGGTGGGTGAACAAATTACTGTCGAGCAATTGATAGAAAAGCGCAAAGTTATGATGATATCTAAGGCAATGATTATGAAATATAGCCATCACATTCGTGTCAAGTAGAACAAAACGATTCTGCATCTACTACTATTACTCCACACATCGACCGCTCCAGCCTGCATCTAGAGTATTAAGTTCATGAAGAATAGAGTAACGCATTAAGTAAGATCACATGATGTAGAGGAATTAACTCAAGCAATATGATGAAAACCCCATCTTTTTATCCTCAATGGCAACAATACAATACGTGCCTTGCTGCCCCTACTGCCACTGGGAAAGGACACCGCAAGATTGTACCAAAGCAAAGCACTTCTCCCATTGCAAGAAAAACCAATCTAGTTGGCCAAACCAAACCGACAATTCAAAGTGAACAAAGATATCAAATCATGCATAAAAGAATTCAGAGAAGATTCAATTAATATTCATAGATAAGCTAATCATATATCCATAATTCATCGGATCTCGACAAACACACCGCAAAATAATATTACATCAGATAGATCTCCAAGAACATCGAGGAGAACATGGTATTGAGAATCAAAGAGAGAGAAGAAGCCATCTAGCTACTAGCTATGGACCCGTAGGTCTGTTGTAAACTACTCACGCTTCATCGGAAGGGCAATGGTATTAATGTAGAAGCCCTCTGAATCCCCCTCCGACAGAGTGCCGGAAAAGGCCCCTAGATGGGATCTCACAGGTACAGAAGGTTGCGGCAGTGGAAAAGTGTTTTCATGGATACTTCTGGTGGTTTGGGAATATATGTGAATAGGTAGGCGAAAGAATTAGGTCAGGGGAGTCACGCGGGGGGGGGGGGGGCACAAGGCAGGGGGCTTCCCTACCCCTTGGGCGCGCCCTCCACCCTTGTGGTCGCCTCGTGGCTCCTCCGACTTGAACTCCAGGTCTCCTGGGTGTCTTCTGGTCCAAGAAAAATCATCGTGAAGGTTTTATTCCGTTTGGTATTCCTTTTCTGTGAAACTCAAAAACAAGGAAAAACAAAAACTGGCATTGGGCTCTAGGTTAATAGGTTAGTCCCAAAAATAATATAAAATAGCATATTAATGCATATAAAACATCCAAAATAGATAATATAATAGCATGAAACAATAAAAAAATTATAGATACTTTGGAGATGTATCATGTTATAAAAAGGATTGGGCTACCTTGTTGCACTTTTGTTACCATTACTACTTTTTGCCCGCTACAAATTATCTTGCTATTAAACTACTCGTTACAGATAATTTCTGTGCTTGCAGAAAATACCTTGCTGAAAATCGCTTGTCATTTCCTTCTGCTTCTCGTTGGGTTCGAAATTCTTACTTATCAAAAGGACTACGATTGATCCCCTATAATTGTGGGTCATCAGGGAACCGTTCCCACCTTGTGTGGCGCCCCTCCCTCTCCTGACGTATATATACTAGAGGTGTTGGCCCTTTTCAACACAAATGTTTTGGAGCCTCCTCTAGTTCATCTAGCCCTAGTTCTAATTGGTTATAGTTGGCTAATTAGAGATCGGTCTAGTTTCTTCCTCTTAATTAGAAGCCTAGTGTGGTTCTAATCTACTACCTCTAATTCGCCACTGATGATTGGCTCTGGACGGTGAACCGTTGCTACTTCTTGAGCTTGCGTTGGTTTTTCCCTTAAAGAGGAAAGGGTGATGCAGCAAAGTAGAGGTAAGTATGTCCCTCAGTTAGAAAACCAAGGTATAAATACAGTAGGAGGTACAAGCAAGTCTCCAATCTATGCACCTGCACAAACAATCAAACACTTGCACCCAATGCGATAAAGGGGTTGTTAATCCATTCATGGTCAATTGCAATGGTGACATCTGATAGAGATAGATATAAAAGATTACTAAAACATAAAACAAAATAAAAACAAATAAATTGCAGCACTTTTGGGTTTTTTGGTTTATAGATCTGAAAATATATGATGGAAAATAGACCCGAGGGGGCATAGGTTTCACTAGAGGCTTCTCTCTTGAAGGAAAATAATACAGTGGGTGAACAAATTATTGTCGAGCAATTGATAGAAAAGCACAAAGTTATGATGATATCCAAGGCAATGATTATGCATATAGGCATCACGTCCGTGTCAAGTAGACCGAAACGATTCAGCATCTACTACTATTACTCCACACATTGACCTCTATCCAGCATGCATCTAGAGTATTAAGTTCATAAAGAACGGACTAACGCTTTAAGTAAGATGACATGATGTAGAGGGATAAACTCAAGCAATATGATGAAAACCCCATCTCTTTTATCCTTGATGGGAACAATACAATACGTGCCTCACTACCCCTACTATGTCACTGGCTGAGGACATCGCAAAATTGAACCCGAAACGAAGCACCTCTCCCATTGCAAGAAATACCAATCTAGTTGGCCAAACCAAATCGATAATTCGAAGAGAAATACAAAGATATCAAATCATGCATATAAGAATTCAGAGAAGATTCAAATAATATTCATAGATAATCTAATCATAAATCAACAATTCATCGGATCTTGACAAACACACCACAAACGAATATTACATAGAATAGAACTCCAAGAACATCAAGGAGAACATGGTATTGAAGACCATAGAGAGAGAAGAAGCCATCTAGCTACTAGCTATGGATCCGTAGGTCTGTGGTAAACTACTCACCCTTCATTCGAAAGGCGATAGGGTTGATGTAGCTACCCTCCGTGATCGAATCCCCATCCAGCAGATCGACAGAAAAGGCCCCAAGATGGTATCTCACGGGTACAAAAGGGTTACGGCGGCGGAAAAGTATTTTCGTGAATGCCTCTGATGGTTTAGGAATATTTGGGAATTTATAGGCCGAAGATTAGGGCTAGAGGAGCTCCAAGGGACCACAAGGTAGCCCCCCCTAGGGGGGCACACCCTGCACCCTTGCCGTCGCCTCGGGACTCCTCTGCCTTGGTCTCCAAGTCCTACGCGTGTCTTCTGGTCCAAGAAAAATCATCGTAAAGTTTTATTCCATTTGGACTCCGTTTGATATTCCTTTTCTGTAAAACTCAAAAACAAGGAAAAACATAAACTGGCACTGGGCTCTGGGTTAATAAGTTAGTCCCAAAAATAATAAATCGCATATTAATGCATATAAAACATCCAAAAATAGATAATATAATAGCATGGAACAATGAAAAATTATAGATACATTGGAGACGCATCAAGCACCCCCAAGCTTAGTTCCTGCTTGTCCTCGAGTAGGTAATTGATAAAGACGGAATTTTTGATGTGGAATGCTACCTAACATATTTATCCATGTAATTTTATTTATTGTGGCATGAATATTCAGATCCAGAAGATTCAAAACAAAAGTTTAATATTGACATAGAAACAATAATACTTCAAGCGTACTAATAAAGCAATCATGTCTTCTCAAAATGACATGGCCAAAGAAAGTTATCCCTACAAAATAATATAGTCTGGCTACACTCCATCTTCATCACACAAAGTATTAAATCATGCACAACCCCGATGACAAGCCAATCAATTGTTTCATACTTTTGATGTTCTAAAACTTTTTCAACTTTCACCCAATACATGAGCGTGAGCCATGGATATAGCACTATAGGTTGATAGAATATGGTGGTTGTGGAGAAGGAAAAAAGAAGGAGATACTCTCACATCAAATAGGCGTATCAACGGGCTATGGAGATGCCCATCAATAGATATCAATGTGAGTGAGTAGGGATTGCCATGCAATGGATGCACTAGAGCTATAAGTGTACGAAAGCTCAAAAGAAACTAAGTGGGTGTGCATCCAACTCGCTTGCTCACTAAGATCTAGGGCAATTTGAGGAAGCTCTTCATTGGAATATACAAGCCAAGTTCTATAAAAAAAATTCCCACTAGTATATGAAAGTGACAAAATAGGAGACTCTCTATCATGAAGATCATGGTGCTACTTTGAAGCACAAGTGTGGAAAAAGGATAGTAGCACTGCCCCTTCTCTCTTTTCTCTCATTTTTTATTTTAGGCTCTTTGGCCTCTTTTTTCTCTTTTTTCACTTCTCTTTTTTTTTGTCCGGAGTCTCATGCTGACTTGTGGGGGAATCATAATCTCCATGATGCTTTTCCTCACATGGGACAACGCTCTAATAATGATGATCATCACACTTTTATTTACTTTACAACTCAAGAATTACAACTCGATACTAGAACAAATATATGACTATATGAATGCCTCCGGCAGTTAACCAAGATGTGCAATGACTCAAGAGTGACAGGTATAAAAATATGAATGGTGGCTTTAGCACAAATACGATGTCAACTACATGATCATGCAAAGCAATATGACAATGATGAAGCGTGTCATAATAAATGGAAAGTTGGAAGTTGCATGGCAATATATCTCGGAATTACTATGGAAATGCCATAATAGGTAGGCATGGTGGATTTTTTGAGGAAGGTATATGGTGGGAGTAATGTACCGGCGAAAGTTGCACGGTACTAGAGAGGCTAGCAATGGTGGAAGGGTGGGAGTGCGTATAAAGCATGGACTCAACATAGTCATAAAGAACTCACATACTTATTGCAAAAGTCTATTAGCTATCAAAACAAAGTACTACACGCATGCACCTAGGGGGATAGGTTGGTAGGAAAATACCATCGCTCGTCCCCGACCGTCACTCATAAGGAAGACAATCAATAAATAAATCATGCTCCGACTTCATCACATAACGATTCACCATACGTGCATGATATGGGAATCACAAAATTTAACACAAGTATTTCTACCAATCCACAATTACTCACTAGCATGACTCTAATATCACCATCTTTATATCTCAAAACAATCACAAGGAATCAAACTTCTCATAGTATTCAATGCACTTAATATGAAAGTTTTTATTATATCCCTCTTGCATGCCTATCATATTAGGACTAAATTCATAACCTAAGCAAATTACCATGATGTTTAGAGACTCCCAAAATAATATAAGTGAAGCAAGGGAGTTCAATTTCTATAAAATAAAACCACCACCCTGCTCTAAAAAGATATAAGTGAAGCACTAGAGCATATTGCCTAGCTCAAAAGATATAAGTGAAGCACATAGAGTATTCGAATAAATTCACGATTCATGCGTGTCCCTCTCAAAAGGTGTGTAAATCAAGGACGATTGTGGCAAACTATAAAGCAAAGACTCATATCATATAAGACGCTCCAAGCAAAACACATATCATGTGGTGAATAAAAATATAGCCTCAAGTAAATTTACTGATGGATTGAAGACGAAAGAGGGGATGCCTTTCGGGGCATCCCCAAGCTTAGACTATTGGTTATGCCTTAATATTACCTTGGGGTGCCTTGGGCATCCCCAAGCTTAGGCTCTTGCCACTCCTTATTCCATAGTCCATCAAATCTTTACCCAAAACTTGAAAACGTCACAACAGAAAACTCAACAGAAAACTCATGAGATCTGTTAGTATAAGAAAATAAAATCACCACTTTTGGTACTGTTGTGAACTCATTATTTATTTATATTGGTGTAATATCTACTATATTCCAACTTCTCCATGGTTCATACCCCTCGATACTACCCATAGATTTATCAAAAGAAGAAAACAACACATAGAAAACAGAATCTATCAAAAACAGAACAGTCTGTAGTAATCTCTAAACTTTGAATACTTTTGTGACTCTAAAATTTCTGAAAAATTAGCACAACAGAGGAAATTCATATATAAATCTTGTGTATAAGAATCAGGATTTTATCGTGCTTCTATAAATTATGAATATTATTTTACTGAGCCAAAAGTTTTTGTTTTTTAGCAAGATCGAATCAATGATATACCAAAGTATCCCAAAGGCTTTACTTGGCACAAACACTAATTAAAAATACCAAAACACAATTACTACAGAGGTAATAATGTGTATTCTCATAGAAACAGAAAGGAAAAATATTGGGTTGTCTCCCAACAAGCACTTTTCTTTAAAGCCTTTTAGCTAGGGATTGATAATTTTAATGATGGTCACATGGAAGATAGCAATTGAAACACGAAGAGAGCGTCACGTAGCATGTGAAAAATAAGTTTAAGTCTAACATATTTCCTCTGCATAGGCATTTTATAAGCAAAAAAATTATGAAGAGAAGCAAAAATAGCATATGCGAGGAAGAAGAAAGAAACACTAGCAATCTCAACATAACGAGAGGTAATTTAGTAACATGAGACTTTCTACAACCATATTTAACCCTCTCATAATAATTACATGTAGGATCTTAATCAAATTAAACAATATAGCTATCACATAAAATTTTCTTTTCATGATCCACATGCATGCAAGGTTAACACTCTTCCAAAATAGTAGGATTATCATAAAATAAAGTCATGACCACTCCAAGCACACTTATATCAAAAATTTCATAAGACTGATCAATCTCCAAAGTAGTGGGATCATTATTACCTAGAGTTGATACTCTTCCAAACCCACTTTCAATAATATTGCAAACATTATTATCAATTTCATATTCATCATGAGGCATAAATAAATTTTCAAGATTATAAGAAGAATCATCCCAATCATGATCATTACAATAAGTAGTGGACATAGCAAAATTAGCATCCCAATCTTGGGGTTTTGCATATCATTAACACAATTGATATTAATAGAATTTATAATACATCATGGCAATCAGCTTTTCATTAAAGGAGCTATCGTGAATCACTTCATAAGTTTCTTCTTTTAACACTTCATCACAATTTTCAGATTCACGAATTTCAAGCAAAACTTCATAAAGATAATCTAGTGCACTCAACTCACTAGCAATTGGTTCATCATAGTTGGATCTTTTGAAAAGATTAGCAACTGGATGAGGATCTATAAACTCCTTGCTTCCGATCTTTAATAAACACACAATTATACCAAGCAAACGAGCAAACAAACCAAGTAAGACATAAGGGCAAACGAAAAGACGAACAAAAGAAGGCGAATAAAAAGGCAAATATTTTTGGGTTTTTTTGAAAATGTTTTAGAAGTGGGGGGAGAGGAAAACGAGAGGAAAATGGCAAATAATGTAATGCAAGAGATGAGATTTTACGATGGGTACTTGGTAGTCTTGATGTAGAACCTCACCGGCAACGGCGCCAAAAATTCTTCCTGCAACTTCTTGAGCTTGTGTTGGTTTTTTCCTTGAAGATGGGGTGACGCCGCAAAGTAGAGATAAGTATTTCCGTCAGTTAGAGAATCAAGGTATCAATCCAGTAGGAGGTGCAAGCAAGTCTCCCATCTATGCACCTGCACAAACAATCAAACACTTGCACCCAACGTGATAAATGGGTTGTCAATCCCTTTACGGTCAATTGCAAGGGTGAGATATGATAGAGATAGATATAAAATATTACTAAAATGTTAAACAAAATAAAAACAAATAAATTGCAGCAAGGTATTTCTGGGTTTTCTGGTTTATACATGTGAAAATATATGATGGAAAATAAACCCGGGGGCCATAGGTTTCACTAGAGGCTTCTCTCTTAAAGGCAAATAATATGGTGGGCGAACAAATTACTATTGAGCAATTGATAGAAAAGCGCAAAGTTATGATGATATCCAAGGCAATGATTATGCATATAGGCATCACGTCCGTGTCAAGTAGATCGAAACTATTATGCATCTACTACTATTACTCCACACATCAACCGCTATCCAGCATGCATCTAGAGTATTAAGTTCATAAAGAACGGAGTAACGCCTTAAGTAAGATGACATGACGTAGAGGGATAAACTCAAGCAATATGATGAAAACCCCATCTTTTTATCCTTGATGGCAACAATACAATACGTGCCTCGCTACCCCTACTATGTCACTAGGCGAGGACACCGCAAGATTGAACCCAAAACTAAGCACCTCTCCCATTGCAAGAAATACCAATCTAGTTGGCCAAACCAAACCGATAATTCGAAGAGAAATACAAAGGTATCAAATCATGCATATAAGAATTCAGAGAAGATTCAAACAATGTTCTTAGATAATCTGATCACAAATCCACAATTCACCGGATCTCGACAAACACACCGCAAAAAAATATTACATCGGATAGAACTCCAAGAACATCAAGGAGAACATGGTATTAAAGATCATAGAGAGAGAAGAAGCCATCTAGATACTAGCTATGGACCCGTAGGTCTATGGTAAACTACTCACGCTTCATTGGAAGGGCAATAGGGTTGATGTAGATGCCCTCCGTGATCGAATCCCCCTCCGGCAGATCGCTGGAAACGGCCCCAAGATGGGATCTCACGAGTACAGAAGGTTACGATGGTGTAAAAGTATTTTCGTGGATGCCTCTGATGGTTTGGGAATATTTGGGAATTTATAGGCCGAAGATTAGGGTTAGAGGGCTCCGAGGGACCCACAAGGCAGAGGGCCCCTGATAACCCGCAAGTATACGGGATAGTTGTAGCCTCTTTCGATAAGTAAGAGTGTCGAACCCAACGAGGAGCTAAAGGTAGAACAAATACTCTCTCAAGTCCTATCGGCCACTGATACAACTCTACGCACGCTTGATGTTTGCTTTACCTAGAACAAGTATGAAACTAGAAGCAAACAGGCAATCTCATAAGCACCTTTAAAAGCAACAAATTCTTCAATTTGTTGAACATCATAATAATTGTAAACACCCTTAGCATACGGAGATACAATTCCATTATCACTAAAAAAGCATTGATAGGGTAGGTGTTTCTTAGGGTTTTCAGAACAACAAGTAAACTCATATATTTCACATAAATTCCAAGCATAACATTGCAAATGTTGAATTTGATCCCATAATAGTTTCCCTTTTTCAGATATATGGTGTCGCACAAAACAAGAATGCTCATCTAAAGATTTGCCCTCAACTAAACTAGTGGGGGTTTCAGCACGAGCACAAAGCGATTGAAGATGATCCAAGTAAAAAGCTTCAGGAGTGTGATAAATTTTGAGTGGTTCTTCAACCACTGGTTCAGTAGGTACAACTAATTTTTTTGGTATTTTGCGTTTCCTACCCATAACTAAAGATAGAAAACAACTAGGAACAGCAAATAAAAATTACTTAGTGATAAAGCAAACAAGCACACACGAGAATATTCACCCCACGCTATGACTCCCCGGCAACGGTGCCAGAAAAAGGTCTTGATAACCCGCAAGTATACGGGATAGTTGTAGCCTCTTTCGATAAGTAAGAGTGTCGAACCCAATGAGGAGCTAAAGGTAGAACAAATACTCTCTCAAGTCCTATCGGCCACCGATACGACTCTACGCACGCTTGACGTTCACTTTACCTAGAACAAGTATGAAACTAGAAGTACTTTGTAGGTGTGATAGGATAGGTTTGCAAGATAATAAAGAGTACGTAAATATAAACTAGGGGCTGTTTAGATAAAGATGCAATAAAGTAAATATAGCGAGTATGGAAAAGTGGTGGTAGGAGTTGTGGAATTGTCCCTAGGCAACTGACTACGTTACTAGACCGGTAATCACTATTGCAATTCTATTTGAGGAAGAGGCATAAGCTAACATACTTTCTCTACTTGGATCATATGCACTTATGATTGGAACTCTAGCAAGCATCCGCAACTACTAAAGATTCATTAAGGTAAAACCCAACCATAGCATTAAAGTATCAAGTCCCCTTTATCCCATACGCAACAACCCCCTTACTCGGGTTTGTGTTTCATTCACTCACGCAACCCACTATAAGCGAATCATGAACGCATTGCAACACCCTACAGCGGGAATCCCTCACGCTTGCACGACACGGAGGCCACCATAGGACAGCACCAATAATAAAACATGCAACTCAAACCAATCATAGCAATTCATCAATCACCGATAGGACAATGGAAATCTACTCAGACATCATAGGATGGCAACACATCATTGGATAATAATATGAAGCATAAAGCACCATGTTCAAGTAGAGGGTACAGTGGGTTGCGGGAGAGTGGACCGCTGGATATAGATGGGGGAAGGTGATGGAGATGTTGGTGAAGATGATGGAGGTGTTGGTGAAGATCACGGTGATGATGATGGCCCCCGGCAGCGCTCCGGCGCCACCGGAAGCAAGGGGGAGAGAGGCCCCCTTCTTCTTCTTCTTCCTTGACCTCCTCCCTAAATGGGAGAAGGGTTTCCCCTCTGGTCCTTGGCTCCCATAGCGTGGGAGGGTCGATAGCCCCTCCGAGATTGGATCTATCTCTCTGTTTCTGCGTTCTCAGATTCTTCCCCTTCACCGTTTCTTTTATATCTGGAGATCCGTAACTCCGATTGGGGTGAATCTTTCGCCCAGATTTTTCTTGTAAAATTAGCTTTCTTGGGGCAAAAGAAGACCGTCAACCGCCTTACGGGTGGCCCACGAGAGTCCAAGGCGTGCCCAGGGGGGAGGGCGCGCCCCCCTGTCTCATGGCCACCCCGGACACCGTTTCGCGTTGATTCTTCCTCCGGAAAATCCCAAATGTTCCAAAATAATTCTCCGTTCGTTTTTATCCCGTTTGGGCTCCGTTTGATATTGGGTTTCTGTGAAACAAAAAACATGCAACAGACAGGAACTGGCACTGGGCACTGGATCAATATGATAGTCCCAAAAAATAGTATAAACAATTGCCAAAAGTATATGAAAGTTGTAGAATATTGGCATGGAACAATCAAAAATTATAGATACGACAGAGACGTATCAGCCCCCCCCCCCTCCGGCGCGCCCTGCACCCTTGTCGTCGCCTCGGGACTCTTCTGCCTTGGTCTCCAAGTCCTACATGTGTCTTCTGGTCCATGAAAAATCATCGTAAAGTTTTATTCCATTTGGACTCCGTTTGATATTCCTTTTATGTAAAACTCAAAAACAAGGAAAAACAGAAACTGGCACTGGGCTCTGGGCTAATAAGTTAGTCCCCAAAATAATATAAAATAGCATATTAATACATATAAAACATCCAAAATAGATAATATAATAGCATGAAACAATCAAAAGTTATAGATATGTTGAAGATGTATCAACCGCTACCGGATCGTGAAGGCTGCATGCTTGCAACCAAGTAGAGATCGAGACCGTGCTTTCGGTCTTCGGTTCGAGGGATTATTTGTGGGCGGTTCGCGGGATCGTTCATCGACACTTTAAGGGACTCCAAATACGATCTACATCGACACGTTCTTCTTCCGCTGCAACTAGGTGACGGCAGTGATCGTGATCTCAACCCGTTATGCATCTTCATATTGATCTTGGGTGTGCGTAGGCATGGATTTTTTTGTTTTCTATTACGTTTCCCAACACCGTCGTGCCAGGACGGTCGAGCAGGGCATGACGGTGAGCTCACTCAAGGTCTCGGACAACGATACAACGCCGGACCGCGTGCCAGTGCATGTCAGCCTGACCATGGAGTAGGCGCAGGCGCACTACCGCCATGGCGAAGGAGGAGCGGCATGTGCCGGCTCCTATGTCTATGTACCGGTAGGTGCAAGATGAGCAGAGATACAACATGTTCCTCCTCGAGCAACACCGATTGGCGGACGGCCAAATCTACGGCGAGGCGGCCGTGGCAAATCCGAACATCACTGTGAAGCAGCGTGCGCTATACGAGGCCGCGCATAGTCGTAACGCAGTGCCGACACAGCTGGACGCGGACGTGGCCACACACGCGCTGGCGGCGCAGGCGGTCCAGGACCCTAACACTGCCGACCAACTTTCGTGGCCGCACGTGGCAGGTGGACAGTACGGATCGTCCACGTCCATCATTGACCTCACGTCCATCGGCGCCGGTGATAGATAGGTCATGGACTCCTCCGAGGATGAGTAGGTCATGGGAGGCGGCAGGGCATGGTGTCTCAAGTGGGTCGGTCTGTCTCTCATGTTTTACTCTTCCTCATTGAAATCTGCACCTCCACTTCATGGGTCTTGAACCCCGCCGCCGTTCATGGAGACAACAAATGAATGACGTGATCGCCGATGCGCAATGCAAAGAAAGTGGACGACGGCCGCCACCGTAGGATAGGTTTAGGGTCGGGCCGATTTATATTGAAAAATGTTTAAAATGTAATGAATTTCATCTGGTTTATATAAAAATCTGCCGTGTTTGCATGTATTTCGTCCGGTTAGCTTAAACGGTGGTTAAAATGTATGCACGCATCGTTGGATGACCGTCTCCCGCATCCGTGTCCACAGACTAATCCTCATATCCGTGGACGAATGCCGGAGCAAGTTTTGGTTCAACGTTGGAGATGCCCTCATCGTTGGCATTGGGCTACTGGCTGGAGAGGCTGCGCGACGGCGACAGAGCAAGACGAGGGCTCTGTGCCTTTTTCTTCTCGTACATGGTAAGGAAGGGTATAGCAACAATATCCAATGGCCAACGTGAGGCTATCGTGCGGCGAGGAAGGAGACCGATTCTTGACTTGGATCGATCAATAGACACCAAGAAGTAGCCAATTTCACCATCGACAGAACAAAAGGAAGACTTGGCTGGATCTAGGACTAGGAGTAGACTAGTAGTCTCTAAAGTTAACCACCTACTTACGAGCTAGTTAGACTTCGATCCGATCGAGTCTACACACATAAAAGTCCGATCTAAGTAGGGCATCTACAGCTAAGCTGGTTATTAATTAACTCCTCAGCAAGTGCTAGTGGAGTACTTACAGAGCAAACCAGTTAGCATACATACATTGGCACAGCTCCATACACGCGTGGTACGCGCGCGCACGCGACCGGACGAACGAAAATGGCGAGGCCGCACGCCGTCGTTGTGCCGTTCCCGGGCTCCGGTAACATCAACCCGGCGCTGCAGCTGGCCAAGCTGCTGCACCGCCACGGCGTCTACATCACCTTTGTCAACACCGAGCACAACCACCGCGTCATGGAGACGACGGAGGGCGCCGCTGCCGTGCGTGGCCGCGAGGGGTTCCAGTTCGAGGCGATCCCGGACGGGCTTCTGGAGGCTGACCGGGACGCCGGAGACTACGACCTCGGCCTGTCTGCCGCCACGAGCCACCGGTGCGCGGGGCCGCTGAGGGAGCTCATCCTGCGTGTCAATAGCAGGCCGGGCGTGCCACCGGTAACGTGCGTGGTGCCAACGGCGCTGATGAGCTTCGCGCTGGACGTGGCGCGGGAGCTGGGCGTGCCGAGCATGGTGCTCTGGGGAGGTAGCGCCGCATCGCTGATGGGCCACATGCGGCTCCGGGAGCTAAAGGAAAGAGGCTATGTGCCACTCAAAGGTAATACCAGAGCCAAATTACTAACCATGTTAGTATTTCACAAAAATGTGGTGCTATTAATCGAATCATATGCTATACTCAATCACCAGAACGTGTGTGATTTTTACAGTGCATCTATTGTTCATCCTTACACCTTCAAAGTTTACACACATGTACTATACATCCGTGTTTGAGTTTTCTACTTCCGCTTTAAACTTTTATAATATGTTTTTATAAAAGTTTACAGAGAGGAATTTTAAAAAATAAAGAGCTCCATGAAGCTCGTCCTCAATTTAGCCTTTTTGGCCAAACTCCTCACTAATGAGTCGCCGCAACTCGCCAAATCTATGATCAAAATAGGTGTTAGTGGGGAACATTTTGTATATTGAATTACACCTGCCAAAATTCTTATGAAAGTCCTACGGTGCAAAGAATACTTCAAAATCGCTTCTGCATGAGGATGGCCATAGCTAAGCTATATAACTGAGAATGCATTTCTAATCCAGTTGACAGTAAATACATAGAAGAGATAATTCATCTGTCATATGATTTATCTAAATTATTACTATCTTATACTCCCTCCGTTCCTAAATATTTGTCTTTTTAGAGATTTCAAATGAACTATCACATTCGGATGTATATAGACATATTTTAGAGTGTAGATTCATTCATTTTGCTCCGTATGTAGTCATTTGTTGAAATCTCTAGAAAGACAAATATTTAGGAATGGAGAAAGTAGGCATTTTGCATGCTTTTATCAATGTTATATTGTTTCTTTTTAAATCGACACTTTGCGAACCAGTGAACCAACCCGTGGGGTCTATCCTTATAGGGTGCGGAAAACAAAATATTTTGTCGTTCTGATCAATGCACACCGGAAGGGTCGTTCTGACTCATCAAGACCTTGAAAGTCCCATTAAAATATAATCAATCATTTCGCTCAAGGGGCATATGCATGTGTAAGAGAGATTCTCTCACAAGCTATAAAAGTCAAAGTATTGCAAGATCAGCTTAATTAAGCGCTTAACTTGCTGTTGTTCTGATCTAGGGTATACTTTACCGGTAACTACATATGGGCCCTGAGATCCTTTGATCTCTTTATCCAGTACTACCTCCGTTCCCGAATTATGTGTGGCTCAAATAGATGTATCTATAGTACTCCCTTCTTTTCAAAATATAAGGTATGTGATAACTTTTCTGACCTTCATCCCATAATTTTGACTATGAATCTTACTTATTGTATGCCTGCAAAATTATTGTAAAGATATATGCGATAAAATTGTTTTGTAAGACAAATACAATGATACTATTAATACATGTTTAATCCATGTATTTTGGTATATATATTAATGGTCAAAGTCGTGCATCAAAAACCCTGTAAAATCCAACACGGCTTATATTCTGAAAAGGAGGGAGTACTACTTTAATGTTAGATATGCACATCTGAGCGACAAGCAATTCTGCACGGATGGAGTACTACTTAAAGAAAATCTAAAGAGTACATCTAAAATTTTTCAAATAAAATCTAAACTGATATAGTGTGTCGGAAATGAAATATAAATTTCTAAGTTTCTATGAAGACAAAGTACGAAAGCGATCTGGACGCCACCAAAAGAGAGAACGACATTAGCCAAGTTGCTTTTCGTTCCCCTCTTGCAAGGCGCTAGGGAAATTCTTCCTCTCCTCGATATTCGCCGGCGAGCCTATGAATTCGCATCCCCTCTGCTTGCCGCTCCGGTGACAGGGAAGGAAATTCTGGTGCCTCGACTCTGGCAAGTAGATAGCTAGGTAGGATTTTAGTCCTCGCAGGGGCGGCACAACGACAGATGATTGCACTTCTTCAAGTCAGTCTTCCGGGCACTGATTCGCCTCAAGTTTGTGTGTGGGACGGACTAGACAGAGCTCCAGCGTAGGTTTCTACCAGCTCCTCAAGGCGACGAGGTTAGGGTTTTCCACGGTGCATACGCAACTACGAGATTTGATGTCATATTCTTCAGATCGATTCAATGATTCAATGACGAGGACTGCGGTTCTGGGGCGCTGGTCATGAGAAGCACGTGTGTGAAGACTTCTTGGCTGTCACCAACAAGGTAAGGCTGGCTTCAGTATGAAAGAGGAGACAATGACACATCAAACGACTCATTCTGGCGGCGGCAATGGTCATTCAGTGGTCCATGGATCTCAAAGTAATTTTTATTATGCTTGAGGTGCTTTATATATCGGGTGATTTTTTATAATAGATCTGATCCTTTTCAAAAGAAGGGGGGTGGGTAATGGGAACTGCGCACTCCTACATCGTACTACCTTCAGTCATTTTTACTCTGCTTATAAGATTTGCCTGAAGTACCTCGTAAAGTTTAACCAACTTTCTAAAAAAAGTATCAACATTCACAATACGATATCAATATTATTAGATGTGTTATAAATATAATTTTCACATTATGTAATTTTAGTATTGCAGATGTTGATATATTTATATATGGCCAAATATTACTAATTTTAACTCCTAAAAAAATCTTATAAGCAGAGTAAAAAGGACCAGAAAGGATCTGAACAAACCATAATCTTAAGGATCTCATTTGAATATTCAGATTGTATGCTGATGTATACAGAAAAAACTTCAGACAATTACTTTCCCGTTTCGGCCCGACATCACCCGACCAACGCTCTTTCTTACCGTTGTCGCCGCCGACAAGTGCCTTGTCACGATAGGGCTCACACCCAAGGCGGGGTTGATAGTTCCAGGATATGTGGTGAGGCGTCGAGACGGTGCGATGGATCTATCCGTTGCAGCGGGCCCCTTGCATCGGATCCAAGTTGCGACCTGACCTGGCCGCACCAAAAGCAACCGCATGCATGGTCCCCCTTTTCTCTCCCTTCTCTCAACTGGACAGATTAAGATTAATTTGTGAATAGGGTTGGATGGCCCTCGTCCGCATCATGTCCGTGGATCACTTCCGGACATAAAAACGGACATTTGTGGTGTCCATTTGCTGTTAGGCGAGTTACGACTTGCAGCTAATTACTTAGCATTATTCGAAATTAATATAAACACTTTGTTGTATATCAGAACCAAGTAACCTTAGTTCCCCCCTCCTCCAAATATGAACTAGAAAATGTTGTAGTATTCATGAACCATGGTGTTTTGCGATGTAGTTAGCTAGTTAAACTCTTAAAACCATGGTTTCTGATAATTGTGACTTTTTTAAATAAACAATTAACTTTATTAATTGCAAATAACAGTTACATCGTCAATAAGAAGAGGTACATTCTCATCCAGCTCCTCAAAACAGTCCCTTGTCATGGAAATTTTCGCTAATCTAGCTCGTTCATGAGCCACCTTATTTGCTTCACTACTACAATGTTCAAATCTAGTAAGAGAAAGATCACAAGCCAAAAAATAGCAATCATCGAAGACTGCCGCCGCCGCTCTCACCGATTGTCTCCCATTCTTCATTGTGTTGATGACTTCAATATTATGTGAGTCAACAACAAGGTGATTGCATCCTGCCCTCTGTGCAAGTAATAATTCAAACCTTAGAGCCAAATTTTCTGCTGTCAGAACATCCGCACACCAGTCAAACTTCCAGTTTCCGCCAACAATAAATCTTCCTTTTTCATCTTTGAGAACTGCCCCAGCTATGCCTCTAAACAGATCATGATCAAACGAAGCATCAACATTCAGCTTAACAAGTCTCACGGGAGGTTTGCTCCATCCTCCTTTTTTACTAGATGCATTTGGGGAATGGGCATTTACATAGTTTGTTGTTATTTCCCTAATCCCCATGGAGGATTGTTGCGTGTTTTGAGCCTTACCTTCATGAACCAGCATATGTCTATTCCACCATAAATACCATGCGGTTCTAGCTACCAGTTCACATACATTATGGATTCCCAGAGTATATAGTTCATTATCTGGCATGAGAAGTAAAAATTCTAGGATTGCTTCTCCCGCCCAATCAATAACACAGACATCTTAATCACCGGTATATTCCCAACTTATTCCAAACATTTTTCTCCTTCTGACAGAGGAACAATACATGTTTAGTGTCTTTCTGTCCATTCGAGCATGAGGGGCATATAGGCGAAACCTTCATGTGTCTGCTGGCAAGCGTAACACAACATGGGAAGGTACCATGTAGCGTACGCCAAATAAAGGATTTTACTTTTGCCGTACAAGACAATTTCCAAATCTTTCCCCAAATGGGATTGACATTGAATCTACCCATACCGTTTATATAATGCAATCTATTTCCATGTTGCTGGTTCCGTTCCTCCAAATAAGCAGATAGAAACAACCATTTCTCGAATAGCTCAACGCAATGAAGCCTGGCATATTATGCATATGAAGGGGAATAGCGAGAACTCTTTGAGCATCAATTGGCCACAAAATTTGTCTCACCAAATCTCCGTCCCAACAGTTCATAACTAGATCATTGAGGTCAGATACCTTCGACAAAAGGTGCCCTCTTCTAGGCGTGATAATTTTCCTATTCGCACCATGAGGAACGCATGCATCTCTCCAAATATCAATTTTTGTACCATTTCAACTCGCCAGATATAACCATTTTTCAGCGAGTTAACTCCTGCCATAATGCTTTGCCAAGTAAAAGACAAACCTTTTTTAATCCTAGATGATAACGCCCACACGTGTGGCATGAAGCAACATGGCCCAAACGCCTCAATTACCATTCATTTTGCCACGTCAAAACAGATGACATCAGCGAGAATCTTTTTGGTTTTCGGCTTAAAAATGTTTTATCTCCTATTTAAAATCCAATGAAAAATTCATTTTCACCATTAAATCCGTTTTGACGAGATCTTCAAAACTAGATCCCATCTTGATATGTTTCGACGAAATTTTTTTTGGCCAAAAGTTGCCATGATATTTACACTGTAGTTGACATAATGTTTACACTAAAGTTGCCACGTGGCAATTTTAGTTTATAGATCATGACAATTTTAGTATTTTGACCGTGGCAATTCCATTACTTTGGCCATGAAAATTATTTTTTGTATGAGTCATGGCAATTTTAAGTACATGTATCATGGCAATTTTAGTTTATGGTTCATGGCAAGTCTAGTTTTTTAATTCCCTGTTTTATAATATGTCAAAATTTACTTTAAACATAGAAGAAAAATAGCTGAAACATATCATGACAACTTCAGTGTAAACATGATGGCAATTCATGTGCAATAGACATGTCAACTTTTAAACCAAAAAAAGTCATCGAAACATATCGATATGAGATCTAGTTTTGAAGATCTCGTCGAGATGAATTTAATGGTGAAAACGAATCTTCAATATAATTTTTTATTTAATAGATAATACATTTTAGAAACTGAAGATCCAAAAAGATTCCCACATGCATGCACATGATGACGTGGCAATTTGTTTGTTTTAGAAACGTGTGGTGCGCCTCCCTTCTTTTCCTGCCACATGTGTGGCAGTTATCGACATCCTTTTAATTAGCAACATTAAGCCATTCTCCTAAACTTGATTTATTCATTCCATGATTATTACGTAAGCTTGCAGACGAGAGCTGCTACACGAACGGACACCTGAGTACAACGCTCATCGACTGGATCCCGGGCATGCCACCGATCAGCCTCGGAGACGTCTCCAGCTTCGTCCGCACCACTGACCCGAATGACTTCGGCCTTCATTTCAACATCGTGGAGGCCAACGGCTGCACCAAGGCCGGCGCGCTCATCATCAACACCTTTGACGACCTAGAAGCCGACGTCCTTGCCGCTCTCCGCGCCGAGTACCCGCGCATCTACACCGTCGGTCCCCTAGGCTCCCTCCTCAACCACCAGCTAAGGGACGACGACGATGCCTCTGCCAGCGGCCTGAGCCTGTGGAAGCAGGACACCGAGTGCCTCGCATGGTTGGACACGCAGCAGCCGGGCTCCGTCGTGTACGCCAACTTCGGCAGCCTTACGGTCGTTTCCACCGACCAGCTCGCCGAGTTCGCGTGGGGCCTTGCGGCCAGCGGCCACCCGTTTGTCTGGTCCATCAGGGACAACCTCGTCCCCGGCGCCGGCGCTGGCCTGAGGTCGCTGCTGCCGGCGGAGTTCGTTGCGGCGACGGCAGGGCGGTGCTGCCTGACCACCTGGTGCCCGCAGGATCGGGTTCTTGGGCATCCGGCCGTGGGGTGCTTCCTGACGCACAACGGGTGGAACTCCACCTGCGAGAGCGTGGCGGCCGGCGTGCCGATGGTGTGCTGGCCGGGGTTCGCGGACCAGTACACCAACTGCAAGTACGCCTGCGAGGTGTGGGGCGTGGGCCTCCGGGTTGACGAGGGGGTGAGGAGGGAGCAGGTGGCCAGCCACGTCAGGCATGCGATGAAGGCAGAGGAGATGCGGGGGAGCGCGGCTCGGTGGAAGTCCAAGGCGGAGGAGGCCGTGGCGCCCGGCGGATTGTCGTGCGAGAACCTGCAGAGCATGGTCAGAGCGCTCGGCTGTGCCAGTGCTGAAGCCCGAGGAGTTTGACTGATCGACCAGGATCGGGGTCACCCGCCCCTCAGGCAAAGTGTTCTCCGACTGCAATTCCATCAGTGATGCCAATAAAGTGCCTGTAAGGCTTAAGCCACTGCTCGTTATTTATTTTCGTACTCTGTAATTCGAATATCCAACACAGCCGTTCGATCGCACCGTGATGCAGGAGTATATGCTTTTGGATCGTTTGATTGATGCGGATAAATGGATTTTGGGCAAAAGCTTAGCTTGGTACAATTAATTCACGAATCTGATAACGCCCGAACACCACGTACGAGCGCATGACAAAACGAGCATTTTCGATGACAAGTTTAGTGAAGCGAGGATGACAACTTCAGTTGGCAAACATCACAATTTTCATGCTTTAGTTTATTTTTAATAGAAAATTACCGTGTGTATCAACTAAATTGTCATCCTTGCATCACTAGAATTGCCATTGAAAACATACAATTTGTCATGTGCTGATACCTGACGCGTGTTCGTACCTGACATCACGTATTTGTCATTTCCATTAATTTAGACAATGGTGAAGGATGAAAAAGATTTTAAACAGGACGGACAATTTAAAAAATAAATCATACACACTACAATGCATAATTTTTTAAAGAGTGAACTTCCGTTTTGTTAGAGATATATTTGGGGGACGCGGCTCGTCTGCCGTGAAGAAGGCACGGTAGAACTGCCGTGGAGCATAATCTCAACCGTACTTATTTCATCAAGCTGATCCGACGAACAGCAAAACAGCCCGTCCACGTAAGCACGCAGGGAGCGCGCCAAATCTCTGCTTCCCTTCTTTCGCTGACGCCAAAAAGCAGCCGCCTGCTCGTATTCTGGCGCCAAAAATTAGATCCTTGGCTGCGCGGAGAGAGACCAAGACGATCATCCACTGGCGCGCTGCCGTGGCCGCCGGCGATCATCGCTCAAGACGGCGGGTCGTCGCTACAGATGGCGATCAACTCGGAAGACGGCGGGCTGCCGAGGCCGACGGCATCCGAACGCCGCTGCCTCCCTCCATTAACCCTCACGCTCCCTGTATTCTTGAAGGTAAAATACAATCCACGATCTTGTTTGCCGTCGACCACAGTCCACCTTCACCCCCATCTTCTTATCTTTTCTACATCACTCTCAAGTCTGTTTAATCAATGCTGATTTTGTGCAATCCACCCAAATGAGCTTCTGTAGCATGGAGAACCAACAATCAACGAGGAAAACCAGACCTCTGCTTCAATTGGGTAAGTGAGAAGCATTACAACAACAGCAACATAATCCTCTTTATGTTTTAGAAGAAACAATTGTGTGCAATCTCCTAACCATTGTCTAGTGTTGTCTATTTTACAGAAATGATGTACCAAGCTGGATACCACAAATTGGCATGAAGTTTAGCAGTTTGGATGAGGCTTGGATTTTTTGGGAGCATTATGCTGGCAGAGTTGGGTTTGGTGTTAGGAAATGGTACTCAAATCCGAGCAAATTTTATGGAACAATTACTTCATGCAGATTTGTGTGTCGTAAAGCGGGTCGTCGAAGAAAAGACAAAAGAGATAATCATATTAAGCAACCTCGAGCAGAAATTAGGACTGGTTGCCAAGCTCGTATGGGTCTTACAATAGACCGGAAAAATGGTTATTACGAAGTTTTTGATCTTGTTCTTGAACACAATCACATGTTGCAGTTGCAAGAAACATGCCACCTCATGCCCTCACAGCGAAAGATAACTGAAATTCAAGCGTTTGAGATTGAAATTTGTTAGACTATGTATAACTTCTGTATTTATGTACGTATATTGTACGTATTGTAACACATCCATTATATATATGAGATAAGCCACCTCTAGAGGGTTGCGCTGGTTCCCCCAAAACTTATTGTCTTACATGGTATCACGCTAGGTTACGATCGCTTCCGCTACCAAACCCTAATACCCGCACCGCCGCCGCCGCCTTCACCGCCGCCGCGCCACCGATCGCGCCGCCGCCATGACGAGCGCCGCCACCACTGGTTCCACTGCCGCGGGGTTCCTCCCGGCCTCCCTTGCGGCTCTGCTCAATCTCCCGCTGGATGCCGTCGCCGTCCCGGCCCCGCTCGGGACCCGGAGCATTGGCTCCATCTACTCCACACCGTCGGCGCCCTCGCTTGGGCGCGACCTCGTGGTCCACACCGCGGCGCCGCCGTCCGTCACCGATCCAGCGGGCGTTGTCCCGCCACTCCTGCCGGCAGCGCCTCACACCGCCCCGCTGGCGGGGTTGGCGGCGTCCGCCCCGGCCGCAGGCTTTGCGGCGTCCGCCCCGACTGCGGTCCCGCCTCCTCCCGCATCGACTTCGGTGCCTCCGGCTGCCTCCATGGTGCTTGCACCCCAGGCAGCCCCCTCGATGGGATCGTCATCACCGCCGCCGTTTCACTTTGGTCATCTCATCACCATCAAGCTCTCCGCCGACAACTACATCTTCTGGCGTGCGCAGGTTCTCCCGCTCTTGGGGAGCCACTACCTGCTCGGCTACGTCGACGGATCTCTTCCCTGCCCCCCGGCACTGGTGGACAGCGTGCACGGTCCGGTCTACAATCCGGCCCATCGCGTCTGGACGGGGCAGGACCAGGCGAACCTCTCCTCCATCCAGGGGTCGCTCTCGCCGGCTGTCGCCGGACTTGTTGTCTTCGCGAAAACGTCTCATGAGGCCTGGACCACCCTTGAACGCACCTTCGCAGCGCAGTCTCAGGCCCGTGTCTCTGCACTCCGTCGTCAGCTTGGCGAGTGTCAGAAGCTTGACTCCACTGCCACTGAGTTCTACAACAAGGTCAAGGGCCTCGCCGACACATTGGCCTCCATTGGACAGCCCCTCACCGACTCCGAGTTCAACTCGTTTATTGTCAATGGTCTTGATGAGGAGTATGATGCCTTAGTCGAGATCATCAACGAGCGGGGCAACTCGACACCCATGCTGGCACACGAGGTTTTCTCCCGTCTCCTTCTCACCGAGCAACGGGTCGAGACGCGCCGCTCCAGGGGCAATGGCTCCCTCTCGGCCAACGCCGCCACCAAGGGTGGCCGCTCTTCTTCATCATCCCGGTCTCCCTTGGGGCTGCCACCGTCGCTCGCCCCGACCCCCACTAGTAGAAAACCACCCATTAGTCCCGGTTCGTAAGGGCCTTTAGTCCCGGTTCATGAACCGGGACTAATGGATCGTTACTAATGCCACCACCCATTAGTCCCGGTTCAAACACGAACCGGGACCAATGTGGCTCCACGTGGCCCTATGCACCGAGCCCAGCCAGAGGGCCTTTGGTCCCGGTTGGTGGCTCCAACCGGGACCAAAAGTCAATTTTTTTTACAAAAGTGGCTGCTTTAGGGGTTTTGGGGGTTATTTTTAGGTTGTTATTATAGCTAGCTAATAGAGAGAAGTGTCCTCTCTTATCTTCGTCATTGGTTTATCAACGCTGCTGCTATGTTCATTGCACCCGCAGATATGACATGCTCATGCATGCTTTGCATCATACATCATCATATATATGTATATAATAAAGTCCTACTAATCATGCATCATCATACAACTTCTACTCGTTATTAATAATAAGTCATACGATCATCATCCTCATATATAGTCATCGAACCCAACCCTACATAATTGTTCTTAGCACATGATCATCAGTATCAGGTATAGGACCTAAACACCCTTAAGGTAAAATAGCATAAAACAATATAGACCCTGACTCTCCATTATGAAGAATGGCGATTATCCTGTCTCCAATTCTTGCCTTTCGCTACTTATTGCTTCTAAGAAGCTCCTTACGACTGTCCATACATTTTTTCCATTCTTTGATTGTTATGTCTCCACTTCTTTTAGAAACCCGGTATGGACAGTTGAGATTCGTAGGACGACCTGGTCGTATGTTCAAAACATGAAGGCTACCACGCGTATACATCAGATGAGGCACACAATCATTCGGGATTATCTGTTGAAAAACATAGTAATAACTTCGTAGTTAGCAATGATGTACTAGTTTTAGAAGTGTGCAAAAAGATGCACGGATGTTGTAATAGTAAAAAATAATCTTACCAAGGTATCTCCATGGTAGTTACCGTAGTTCAACACGTGCACTAGTGGCACGTATTGACCATAATGTTGAGGAGTTTGATTGTAGATATTGTAATTCTCAACATCAGTACAAAATCCGACCAGATGTTTTTTCTTCTGATAAGTTAATTCGGAGCCTTCGGTGTAGTACGTTCTGTCTACCATCTTCCGCACATTCTTTGAAGAATGAAAATAAGCTGTCAATGGAGATAAGTTGTCAACTATATATTTTGAAATAAACAATATAAATTACTTAATAACTATGTTTAGCTCACACGAGGGAAGAACTGGAGGTGTATCCACAAAGACCCAAATCGAAGGTGTCTCTTGCTCGATTGTAGAATCACCAAGATCCATGGTGACAATCATACCCTCATCAAGACCATACATCTTGCAAAATGCATCCCAATTTTTGCAACCAAAATGGGTTACACTCTGAGCATTGTACAGCTTTACTTAAAAATCCACACCATGTTCGGTACTTAGGATAATTTTTTTGGTTTCGAAATTTTCATGGTCTTCAAAATCCATCCTCTCCAAGACATAGCGTCTTGCAAAGCATGGGATAAGCTAGTCGAATTGGAAAAGATGAAAAATACACGTTAAAATAGTTGAAGTCGTGCTTAATTACGAAAAAAAACTATTGTCGTCGTTGCGTACCGTATGAACATCGCAAGTCTCCTCGAGCTTAATGCTGAAGCGCCGATCTTCGTCCAGCTCAATGAATCTGTCGCACATACCTCGGTCGTCGTGGCACCAGTCGCACTCCCCCGGGCGATTTTCGTCGTCCGATGAGTACGACATTTCCGACCTACGTTCATAATTCAAATATTAAACTAGATCATTATTATTAATCACGGGAATGAAGGAGAACTTATCCAATATGAGCATTCAATAAGCAAAACCAAATCACAAAATAAAGTATAGTATTCAAATTAGCATGCATTCAATAATTATAAGCAAAAGTACATCATCTCTTGGTGTCCGTACATCATCGAATATTATCACTAATACAACTAAAACCGTAGCGCCCGACGGGTATCGACGCGGGCGGTGGACACCCAAAGATAAGGAACCATCACAGGATCATAGCTCCAGTGAGATCCCTGAAGAACCTGCCAGGTATTGTCGAACCTCCCCTTCAATGCAACCATGTAGCGACGGACGTGCTCGTCCTCCTCGCTGACACGGTGATGTACCACCTCCGCGGTGTCCGGATGCCTCACCACCGTCACTGGCCCACGCGACCGCCACCAAAAAAGGATCGGGTCAACAACGGGCTGCCTCCTCACCAACCTACGTCCCCCGGAAGGTAGCCAGGGGCGGAGCCAGAAAATTTGGCCAATGGGTTCACTCGTTAAGTCATTGTGACAATTTTGTATAACTTAAAGTGTAAAGCTAAATTCGTATCATTTTACTAATAGAGTATAACGCTCAAAGACAGCATACTATATTAAAAAAATACAATATCACATATAGTTGTTGCATTAAAACGAGAGAGTACAAGAACATAATTGTTGGACAAAGTTATAAAATCACTTGTTTACTTATTGTTATAGAGTAGTACCAAAATAGTTTTATAGATTTGGGTGCAACTTCTGATCTTCTGAAGACAGCGAACAAATGACAAGTCACTTCGATATTTATAAAATAAGTACCATAAAAATTAAAAAGAATGTAAAGTCACTCACATTTCAGAGAAAACATATCAGCATTATTAATGGTAGCTAAAAGAAAGATACCCCCACCGTTCCTAAGTATAAGTCCTTTTAGAGATTCCAATATGGACTACATACTAAGGAAAATGAATGAATTCCACTCTAAAATATGTCATGTAGTCCCTAGGGAAATTTCTAAAAAGGATTATATTTAGAAACAGAGGGAGTATCTTTCTTCACATGGAAATTAAATGATCACTCATGAATTAATTTATTCTACAATTGTTTCTTAATACCATTCATAATTGAAAAGCATGTGCCCACATATGTTGTGGCAACAAGCAATATCAGTACTAGTTTCAGAGGTTTATACACCAAAGAAAAGTAATATGATTATCTGTGTGCATGAGTAATTGAGCAAGATCAACACTCCTGTGCAAATTGACGAACTTGTCATGTACTAACACATTGTTGATATAAGTGTGAAGTTCAAGACCAAGATCATTCATTTTTGTAAAATCAAAATTATATAATATAGTGTGTCTCTGGATAGAAAGTTTGGGAGAATACCTTCAACAACAACATTTGGACTTTACTTACAGTGCCCTTGAAGTCATTATCTGAATTTGGTGGTATATTTCTCTTTTGTGGAGTATCGCTCCATAACCTAGATTAGTTCAGGAAAAGACAATTAAAAATTAGGGCAAAATCCATTGCCGAAATAAGCTACTAGATTAGATTAGATTAGACATATGCAAAGAAGAGAGAAGCAGTGGTGATCTAATCTTCCATACCTCAAATTTGGTTTCGGACGGGCGGTGACTCTGGCGATCGATCAGCGAGCGAACAAACAGGACGCCAGGGGGACGAGAGACAAGGTCGATGGGGGAGTTGCGGTGGCCCGCTGGATATGTACATACCAGACCTGGGATATCTACAAGGGGCAAAGCCATGGGAATCGATCAATTAATCAAGGTTATTTTTAGGCTTCTGGGCTGGGCTAATCAAGTTAGAATATTTTAAATGGGCTAAAAGACTTTGCTTGTGCGCTGTAGCTACTTTCCGATGGGTTCAGCCTTAAAAAATTACTGGGTTCATAATAGTCAGTACCTGTGGACATATACGTGGCAGAGAAAACTCGTTGGGTTCAGTTGAACCCTACGGCTGTATGCTGCCTCTGCCGCTGAAGGTAGCACCTCCCAATACCAACCCGGCGGAGCCCAGTCCCGAACATGACCCTGATCAAGCAGGCCTCCACTGCCGAGTCGACGACAACGAGGATGCGGGATAGGCATCGCCGACGTCGACGCGGGAACTACTTCTATATATAGTTAAATAAAAGTAGTCTTATTAATTAAATCAACTATCTAGTTTAACTACTAAACACTTACTATAAATAAATAAGTAGTACTTACTAAAAACAAACTACTTCATTATATAGTAAAATAAATTAGTTTATTAAATCAGCTAGCTAGTTCAACTATATATAAACTTCTTCTTCTTTTTTTCCTTTTTCTAAATACTATGAACAAAAAAATCATTAAAATTACTACACATAATATAATACATATCTAAATTACTACACATCTAATCTAACAAAAAGATCTAAATTACACAATATGAACAAATCTAACAGAAAAAAAATCTAACATAAAAAAACTAACATAAAAAATCTATTTACAGAAAAAAAATCTAACATAATATAATACATATCTAAATTACTATACATCTAATCTAACAAAAAGATCTAAATTACACAATATGAACAAATCTAACAGAAAAAAAATCTAACATAAAAAAACTAACATAAAAAATCTATTTACAGAAAAAAAATCTAACATAATATAATACATATCTAAATTACTACACATCTAATCTAACAAAAAGATCTAAATTACACAATATGAACAAATCTAACAGAAAAAAAATCTAACATAAAAAAATTAACATAAAAAATCTATTTACAGAAAAAAAATCTAACATAATATAATACATATCTAAATTACTACACATCTAATCTAACAAAAAGATCTAAATTACACAATATGAACAAATCTAACAGAAAAAAAATCTAACATAAAAAAACTAACAGAAAAAATCTATTTACAGAAAAAAAATCTAACATAATATAATACATATCTAAATTACTACACATCTAATCTAACAAAAAGATCTAAATTACACAATATGAACAAATCTAACAGAAAAAAAATCTAACATAAAAAAACTAACAAAAAAAATCTATTTACAGAAAAAAAAATCTAACATAATATAATACATATCTAAATTACTACACATCTAATCTAACAAAAAGATCTAAATTACACAATATGAACAAATCTAACAGAAAAAAAATCTAACATAAAAAAACTAACAGAAAAAATCTATTTACAGCAAAAAAATCTAACATAATATAATACATATCTAAATTACTACACATCTAATCTAACAAAAAGATCTAAATTACACAATATGAACAAATCTAACAGAAAAAAAATCTAACATAAAAAAACTAACATAAAAAATCTATTTACAAAAAAAAATCTAACATAATATAATAGATATCTAAATTACTACACATCTAATCTAACAAAAAGATCTAAATTACACAATATGAACAAATCTAACAGAAAAAAATCTAACATAAAAAAACTAACATAAAAAATCTATTTACAGAAAAAAAATCTAACATAATATAATACATATCTAAATTACTACACATCTAATCTAACAAAAAGATCTAAATTACACAATATGAACAAATCTAACAGAAAAAAAATCTAACATAAAAAATCTATTTACAGAAAAAAATCTAAATAATATGAACAAATTAATTACACAATCTACATTAACTACATATCTAAATTACTAAACATCTAATCTAACAAAAAAAATCTATGAACTACAAAAAAATCTAAAAACAAATCTAACAAAAATTAAAAAAGAGGCTCACAGCCGGCAACGGCGACGGCGAGGTGCGGCGCGGGGCGGCGACGGCGTCGAGGCGGCGCGGGCCGGGGAGGCTGCAGGGGCGGGCGGCGACGGCGCGCGGGGCAGCCGGGGCGGCACAGGGCGGCGACGGTATCGGGGCGGGGCGGGGCGGGGCGGGGCGGCGACGGCGAGGTAGCGGCAGGGGACGCGGCGACGGCGGAGGAGGAGAGGCCGGAGAGATCGAAGTCGGGAGAGGAGGACGCTAAGTGCTGTATATATAGCAACGGCATTGGTCCCGGTTCGTGGCACAAACCGGGACCAATGCCTCCTTTAGTCCCGGTTGCTGCCTCCAACCGGGACCAAAGGCCTCTTTTCAGCAACCCAAAGGGCGGGAAACGAAGACCTTTGGTCCCGGTTGGTGGCTCCAACCGGGACAAAAGAATGGCATTGGTCCCGGTTCGTGCCACCAACCGGGACCAAAGAGTGGCATTGGTACCGATTGTTGCCACCAACCGGTTCCAATGGACCCGTCTAACTACTTTTTTATCTTCTGCAGCTGTTTTTTTGTTGATTCTTCCTGCAGCTGTTGTTTTAGTCCCACCTCGCCAAGCGAGAGGCACTCGCAGCTGTTTATAAGCCCTGAGTGCAGATACAACGACGAAGAGGCTCAATGCTCCTGCATGTTGGTTAGCTTCAAGCCTTGCGGAATACGGTAGACTGCACAGAGCCATGTGCAGTGCAGTTGACACTATTCCAAAAGGCTTGAAGCAAATTAACGAGCATTGCGCCTCTTTTTTATTTTTAATGACTTATTACAACTCAGAAAAAAAGAAAAAAAAATGTAGCAGAAAAGAAAAAAATATATAAAAAACCACTCAGAAATAAATAGAAGAAAAAATATAACAGAAAAGAAAAAATATATAGAAAACTACTCAGAAATGAATAGAAGCAAAAAATAGTTGTGATTAACTGTACTAAAAAAGGAGCATATATGCTTATTTTTAATGGCTTATTACAACATAGAAATAAAAAGAAAAAATAATATAGCAGAAAAAGAAAAAAAACTTTATAAAAAACTACTCAGAAATGAATAGAAGCAAAAAATAGTTGTGATTAACTATACTAAAAAAGGAGCATATATGCTTATTTTTAATGGCTTATTACAACTCAGAAATAAAAAGAAAAAATAATATAGCAGAAAAAGAAAAAAAACTATATAAAAAACTACTCAGAAATGAATAGAAGCAAAAAATAGTTGTGATTAACTATACTAAAAAAGGAGCATATACGCTTATTTTTAATGGCTTATTACAACTCAGAAATAAAAAGAAAAAAAATAAATATAGCAGAAAAAGAAAAAAAAACTACTCAGAAATGAGTACAGATGCGCTTATAGAGGAAATTCAACTTAAATTCATAACGAATTTCAAGAGAAATCCGTATGAATTTATGCTAAATTACTTATATAAGCGCATCTATTTTCATTTTCGGAGGAGCTCAATGAGGTAGAGAGGGAGGGGCTTATAAACCGGTCCCGTTCCCCTTCGATTGGCGAGGTGGGACTAAACTCTGGTCGCAACGGGTACCAACCATTTAGTCCCGGTTGATGGCTCGAACCGGGACTAATGGAAGCACATTGGTCCCGGTTAAAGCCACCAACCGGGACCAATGGTTTTGGGCCAGGAGCGAGGCCCATTGGTCCCGGTTCGTCCCACCAACCGGGACCAATAGGTCCAGACGAACCGGGACCAATGGCCCACGTGGCCCGGCCGGCCCCCGGGGCTCACGAACCGGGTCCGATGCCCCCATTGGTCCCGGTTCTGGATTGAACCGAGACTAATGGGCTGGGCCGGCCTGGACCATTGGCCCGTTTTCTACTAGTGCCCCCACCTACTGCGACATTACCGGGGGCTGGCGGTCCGCGTGTGTGTCAGCTTTGTGGCCGCGATGGGCACTGGGCCTCCAAGTGTCACAAGCGCTTCCAGCGGAGTTTTCTTGGTCTTGGCAATGACGGCAAGGATACTCGCAATAATGCCCGTCAGGTCGCCATGGCTGATCGTCCGGCGCCGCAGAAGCAACAGGGACACACTCAGTCCTACTCCATCGATCCACACTGGTACATGGACTCTGGGGCGACAGAGCATCTGACTAGCGAGATGGGGAAGCTTCACACTCGTGAACCCTATCATGGCTCCGACAAGATCCACACCGCCAATGGAGCAGGTATGCACATCTCTCATATTGGTCAAGCATCTCTTCTCACTAGACATGCCAATAGGAGTCTTCAGCTTCGCAATGTTCTTCGAGTTCCATCTGTGACACGTAATCTTCTTTCAGTTTCTAAACTCACACGTGATAATAATGTGCTTTGTGAATTTCATCCTTTTGATCTTTTTATTAAGGATCGGGGCATGAGGGACATTCTTCTTAGTGGGCGGTTGTGCCAGGGCCTCTACTGTCTGGAGCATCCTGGCGTCGCCCGCGTTTTCAGTGGAGTTCGGGTCTCTCCGTCACAGTGGCATGCTCGTCTTGGTCACCCGGCCACACCTATTGTTCATCATATTTTGCGTCGTCATGAGCTTTCTAGCCTCTCTAGTAATAAAGATGTAGCAGTGTGTGATGCTTGTCAGCAGGGGAAGAGTCATCAACTTCCTTTTTCAGAGTTCAGTCGTGAGGTGAAACATCCTTTAGAACTTGTGTTTTCAGATGTATGGGGTCCTGCTCAGACTTCTGTCAGTGGTCACAATTACTATATCAGTTTCGTTGATGCTTATAGTCGCTTTACCTAGCTTTATCTTATTAAACGAAAATCCGATGTGTTTGACATTTTTGTTCAGTTTCAAAAACATGTTGAACGCCTTCTCAAGCACAAAATTGTTCATGTTTAGTCGGACTGGGGGGGGGGGGGGGGGGGCGAGTATCGCAACCTCAACTCCTTCTTTCAGTCGCTTGGGATAGCTCATCGTTTAGCATGTCCACATACACATCAGCAGAATGGTTCAGTAGAACGTAAGCAACGTCACATTGTTGAAGCTGGTCTTACTCTTTTGGTCCATGCATCTGTTTCGTTTCGGTTTTGGAGTGATGCTTTCACCACTGCATGCTTTCTCATAAACCGTACTCCCACTTGTGTTTTAAACATGAAGACTCCCATTGAGGTTCTCCTTAATGAACAACCTGATTATACCTTTTTCAAGGTTTTTGGGTGTGCTTGCTGGCCGCACCTTCGTCCATATAACAAGCGCAAGCTTGAGTTTCGTTCCAAGAAGTGTGTTTTTCTTGGCTATAGCTCTCTTCATAAAGGTTACAAATGTCTTCATGTTCCCACAAATCGTGTCTATATATCTTGGGATGTCGGTTTGATGAGCATGTTTTTCCCTTTGCCAAACTTCCTGTGTCCACTGCCGAACCACCATCTCTGCATTCATCCTCTATTGCTTCTGACCAATTTGATGATGTTGCATACTCTCCTGTGCTGTTACCTAACCATGGTGCAGGAACCGGACGTGGGGCTTGCTTGGAACTGTTGGAGGATTCACCATCATCATCGCCGCCTTCTAATGGGCACGTCGATCGCCCTATGTTGCATGGCATCGATTCATGTGCCCATGCACGGTCGCCTGAAGAGCCTGCCGCGCCGAGCTTGTCCACTGCTTGGCCTGCTACGCCAGCGCCAGCCGTGTCTCCACTGGCTCGGCCCTCTACGCCGGAGTCATCAGCGGCTCGGCCCGTCACGCCGCCTTCGCACTCGGCTCGGTCCATGACGCCGGCATCGCCAGCAGCTCCGTCTGCCCCGCTGGCTTCGCTTGTGGGCCGGCCTTCTACGCCGACCGCGCCCGAGGCCACCGCGTCTGGCTCCTCGTCACCGGCTGACTCGTCTACGTCGCCGTCCTCTAGCCCGTTGCCGGCTGCTCCGTCGACCTCGGTGGCTCCTGTGTCCCGACCACATACACGCAGTCGCAGTGGCATTTTCAAACCCAAGGAACGTAAGGATGGTACTGTTGCTTGGTTGGCTGCTTGTTTGGCTGCTGCTGTTGCGGATCCGTCTTCTGAGCCTCGCTCATATCAGGCTGCCATGCGCATTCCTCATTGGCGAGAGGCTATGGAGCAGGAGTTTCATGCTCTCCTTCGTAACAAGACATGGACTCTCATTCCTCCACCACCACGGGTAAATGTTATTGACTCAAAATGGGTATTCAAAGTGAAGAAGCATTCGGATGGATCTATTGAGCGTTACAAAGCGTGACTTGTTGCTCGAGGTTTTCGGTAGCGCCATGGTCTTGACTATGAGGACACCTTCAGTCCCGTCGTCAAACCTACCACTATTCGGCTTCTTCTTTCTATTGCTGTTTCTCGTGGTTGGTCACTTCGTCAACTTGATGTGCAGAATGCTTTTCTCCATGGATTCTTGGAGGAAGAGGTTTATATGAAACAGCCACCTGGTTTTTCTGATCCTGATCATCCTGACTATATCTGTCGTCTCACCAAAGCACTATATGGTTTGAAGCAAGCTCCTCGTGCCTGGCATGCCCGCCTTGCCTCTGCCCTTCGTGCTCATGGGTTTGTGCCGTCCACTGCTGACTCTTCATTATTTCTTCTACAGAAGCCAGAAGTCACTATGTATCTTTTGGTATATGTCGATGATATTATCCTTGTCAGCTCTTCTCAGTATGCTGCTGATGCTCTTGTCTACTCTCTTGGTGCTGATTTTGCGGTCAAAGATCTTGGGAAGCTTCACTACTTTCTTGGAGTTGAGGTCACTTCTCGTGCTACTGGTTTTGTCCTTACGCAGAAGAAGTACTCCTTGGATTTGTTGCAGCCAGCTGGTATGCTGAAGTGCAAACTGACTACCACACCCATGTCGTCTACCGACAAGATCACAGCTGTTGATGGTGAGCTTTTGTCTCCTGCGGATGCCACAGAGTACAGGAGCATTGTTGGTGGGCTTCAGTACTTGACGATCACGAGACCAGATATCTCTTATGCTGTTAACAGGGTTTGTCAGTATCTTCAGGCTCCCAGAGATACTCATAGGGCTGCTGTTAAACGCATTCTTCGTTATGTTCAGTTCACCCTGACATTTGGGATGCATATTCGGCCGACTTCCTCTCGGGTCCTTTCGGCCTTCTCTGATGCAGATTGGGCTGGTAGCCCAGATGACAGGCGATCCACTGGGGGTTATGCAGTATTCTTTGGCTCTAATTTGATCGCCTGGAGTGCTCGGAAACAGGCTACTGTGTCACGTAGCAGTACTGAAGCTGAGTACAAGGCTGTGGCTAATGCTACTGCAGAGATTATCTGGGTGCAGTCTTTGCTTCAGGAGTTGGGTTTGTCTCAACCGCAGCCTCCTATCCTTTGGTGTGATAACATCGGTGCTACATACCTTTCTACAAATCCGGTATTTCATGCCCGAACGAAACACATTGAAGTTGACTATCACTTTGTACGGGAACGTGTGTCGCAGAAGCAACTCCAGATCAAGTTTATCTCATCTAAGGATCAACTTGTAGACATCTTCACTAAGCCTTTACCTCTGCCACAGTTTGAGGCTTGTAGGCGCAATCTTACCCTTCTTAGTTCTCTAGAAAGTGGCTAAGATTGAGGGAGGGTGTTAGACTATGTATAGCTTCTGTACTTATGTACGTATATTGTACGTATTGTAACACATCCATTATATATATGAGATAAGCCACCCCTAGATGGTTGCGCTGGTTCCCCCAAAACTTATTGTCTTACAAAATTGCCGATGATTCGGGTATTGCACCAAAAGCTGCACATGAATCAGCTTGCCGGCGAGTTGGCGGATCATCCATCCTTGGCTACATTCAACGGGATCACGAAAATTACTTGCGTACTAGGCGCCCAAGGGAACTAAAATATGGTGAAGCAGGAAGTATCTTGAAATATTTCCAGGATAAAACTAGAGAAAACCCATCATTTCAATATGACATACAACATGATTGTGAAGAACAGATCACAAATATATTCTGGGCTGATGCAAGAATGATAATTGACTATGCTCATTTCGGCGACTTTGTAACTTTTGACACCACATTTGGAACAAACAAGGAGCATCGGCCATTTGGCGTATTTGTTGGGTTCAATCATTTCAGAGAAACTGTTATTTTTGGTGCTTGTCTTCTGTATGATGAAACATTTTAATCTTTTAGATGGCCTTTTGAAACTTTTCTCTAAATACACAATCAGAAGCAGCCCAAGACCATGTATACCGATCAAGACACTGCAATGGGAAATGCAGTGGAGAGTGTATTTTCAGCAGCACGACATGGGCTATGCACTTTTCACATAATGCAAAATGCCGTTAAATATTTATCTTGTCGCAAGGAGAAGGAGAAGGACATAAGGACAAAGAAAATGAAGAGGACAAGGAAAAGGAAGAATCAAATATTCTTGCAGACTTTCGTGCTTGCATGTTTGAGTACGAAGAGCTGGAAAAAATTGAGGAAGCTTTTCACACCATGAGAACTAAAGTAGAGAAACAAACTTGGTTTGATAGCATTTATAAGGTAAAAGAAGATGGATGTCCTAGTCTAGCATGCCACCTGTCCGGGGAGATTTTGATGACACCAAAGACTTGTTTATTGAAGCTCTTGAACTCGGGAAAGATAGGGTAGAGCCCATGCACGCATCTACCGCGATAGAGAATTCTCCGTGTGACCTGATCCTTGATCAAAAAGAAATAGGGATGAAATTCAAGAAAAACATTGTTGTCAAGAGCAATGCGATGTACTGAAAGAAGATTTTTGGCAGTTTGGGGAACATGCAAGATGTTTTTAAGGTGAATGTCACGATGAGGGGTTGCAATAATTGAATGACCAACATGAGCTATCTCCATACCTTCTCCATTCGCATTATGAACCTGATCTTGCCCGGGGTACTTGTCATGCATGGTTAGCTTGTCCAGCTCGTGAGTAATGTGGTTGGAGGCGCCGGAGTCGGCGTACCAGTTTGTGTCCACACCATAGGAGGCGTCCACAACAGCTGCAACCTTCTTGCGCTGGGTGTTGTTCTCGGCATAACGGAAATCACAATCCTTCGCAACATGGTTATCTTTCTTGCAAATTTGACACTTGTTAAGATATTCATCATAACCTTGGAAGGGACAGCGATAGTTGTTGTTGTTGTGGCGCTGGTAGTTGTTATTGCTGCGCTGGTTGTAGTGGCCGCCGCCACCACCGCCGCCGTGCTGGAAGTGGCCACCACCACCGCCACCAGCATGCGGATAGGAAGCACCGCCACCACCGCCTCCGTTCTGGAGTTGGGCGCCGCCGCTGCCGCCTGGACCGCCACGATAGCCCCCACCACCACCACCCTTTGGAGGGTTCGGAGAGGGTTTGGGAGGCCCGCGACCGCGATAGGCGGCATTAGCAGAGGACTTGAAGGCGCCGGGACCAGTTCCTTGGAACAGCTCGACGCGCTGATCGAAGTTGGAGATCATGCCAAAGAGTTCATCGGTGGAGACAGAATCAATGCGCACATCAAGAGCAGAGATGATGGGCTGATATTCCATGTCGAGGCCGGCGATGATGAAGGAGATGAGTTCATCTTCGCCGATGGGTTTTCCTGCGGCCGCGAGTTCATCAGACAGCGCCCGCATCTTCCCAAAGTAGGCAGCGGCGCTGAGGGAACCCTTCTGGGCATTGGAGAGAGCAATACGGCAGTTGTTGACGGGAGACTTGGATTGAGCAGAGAACATGTTTGCTAGGGCAGACCAGATAGCATGAGCAGTCTCGAGGGAAGCAACTTGCACGAGAACCTCTTTGGAAAGGTTGCGGAGCAAGTAGGCTACAATTTGTTGGTCTTGGATGAGCCATGGGGTGTGGGCGGGGTTCGGACCGATCTGGTCTTTCCCGTCTGATGATTTTGTGGTGATGGTTCGAGGTGGCTCGGGTATGGTTTGATCAAGGTACCCATATTTCCCGGCTCCCATGATCTGGGAGCGAGCTTGGGCTCTCCAGAGGATGTAATTGGTACGTGTGAGAGGCTCGGAGATGGTGTTGTTCAGGCCGGAGGAGATGAGTTCGCTGGAGGAGGTGGGCATGGCGCCGGAGATGGGAAGGATGGGGGGGGGGGCGAAAAAATTTGTGTGTTGACGATAGGATGGAGGTGGTGATCGCTAGATGAGGAAGAGGGAGACTCTGATTACCATGTTAGATTTGTGTAAGCGTCTCTACCCTCATACAGAGGGCCGCGTGGTGTTTATATTGATTGGGGAGAGACCCATCTCTCATATGTTACAACCGTAGAGATATTACAGGAGGTTTTACAGGAGAGATAAGAGAGAAAAACAAGATAAAGAATCCTACTCCTATAACAGACCTTGGCGCACAAGGCAGCCAAACAAGGCGTACGAGGCGTGACAGATTACATGTTTAACAATATTCAACAAGAGACTTACTTAAATGTTGGGTTCCCAGCAACACGAAAGTGGGAGCACAAATACACAACATCAGAATAATAATTCCCGAGGTTCTGGGTTCCGAAGCTTCACCGATCTATTGACGGTATGTTCCATGTGCAAGTCTGTTGAGATATCAAGTTTTGCTAAAGTAAATAATGCATTGGTGTTAAGATATCAAATGTTCTTAAAATGCAGATTTCTAGTATTGAAGACATTGTTGCCGAATATATCTTCTGATCATGCAAAGATTTCAAGACGAAGTTTTAAGGAGAGTTTGGTGTGCTCCAGGATTGGTGTGTTCAAAAATTTAGAAATCCTCTAAAACAAGCATTTGCATTTTGGCCTTTTGGGACATGGCGTAGTAATCCGTCTGACTCTGTGAGTTGCATGCTCCAGTGCTAAATTTGCATCAACACTTTTGACATTTCTTGATTAAAAGTTGTATCTCTGATTGTGTGTTGATTAAAGACTGAGATGATCGTTTTAGCAGCCAAGGTGGCTTTGTTTTGTACCTCCTGGTAGTCTAAACTTTAGGGCGGTGATCTGCTTGTGGTCGTCAGTTTTGTTCCCTTGCCGTCGAGAGCGACGAGACAGTGACAAGTCATCGTGCAGTGCTTAGTGCCGACGGCCGCGGCAGTGCGTCGTCGGACGGCCGCAGCGTCGCCGGACGTTCAACTATGCTCTGTTTTTTCTTTCTGCCTCAGGTCTGTTGCTCGGAAATACTCACAGAGTAGAAGGGAAGAGAGACTTGGCGCGCTCCCTGCATGCGTACGTGGACGGACTGTTTTGCTGTTCGTCGGATCAGCTTGATTAGATAGGAGCGGTTGAGATTATGCTCCACGGCAATTCTGTCGTGCCTTCTTCACGGCAGACGAGCTGCGTCCATATTTGGGATACATGTATTTGGTAGTATAAGATTTATAATCCGTCTCCTACCTTATCTCTAAAAGAGGCGTCTTGCCCTTCAAATCTTGTACTATACTCGCCCTCTAGGCGCAATAATACATCCATCATATTCCGCCAAACCTCTTTCTTCCTTCTAACATGGTATCAGCCTAATCTCGATCCGAACCCTAGCCGCCGTCGCTTCCGCACCGCGCCGCCTCCGGGGCAGTCGATCTCCATGATCGCCACCGGAGGCCGCGCCGCCCGTACCTAGGGTTCGTCCGCCGGTCATGTTGACCGGCTGCCCTAGAGTCTTTTCCCGACCAATTGATTCGGATTTTTCTCTCTTGCCGGTCGTTTGATCGGTGTTCTTTTTTGATTTTCCAATCTACGACCGGTTTGCGTCATCTGCCGCCGTTGGTCATCTACAACACGTGTTTTCTCCACCGACATCTTCATCAACCACAACGATCGACCGCATTACCACGTCCGAGTCCTCATGTTGGGCAGCGCCTCAGGTGCGGTCGTGCGGCCGCCGCTCGCACCGTCCGCAGGCCCGTCGATCCGCGCCGCAAGGCCACTCACGCGGCCGCGTGTGCGTGGGATTACTTGGCCGCGCGCTTGATCCGTTGGTGCACTCACGTGGCCCAGGGCACTTAGCATGTCGTGCGGGTGCCCACGCTTTTGCATCTCATGGAGTGCTATCCTTGCATGCATGCACGATCTTCGGTGCAGCTTTACAGCACAATGCGTGACGTTTCTGCCCCGTCCGTCCCGTGATTTATTGATCTCTTCCGTCGTCTTCGGTCTGATCAGCCGTCTGCGCGTAGGTTTGCACGTCCTATGAAGATCATCTTTGACTACATCGCGTCATCACCGATCGAGCAATGGGTTGCCGCTGCGTCGCCCCGTGATTCTTCTCCCGGTTGCACCGACCCGCGTCAACATTGTGCCGCCCCTTCGGGCCATAGTGCCGCGGCCCGCGGTCCCCCGCCACCCCGAGGGCGTCCGCTCCAGGCCGTCCCGTGGCTGCACCGACCCTCATGCTGCCGCTGCGTTGCCCCGTCCGGGCCGTAGCGCGCGTGGCACGCGGTCCACGCCGCCGTCCCGAGACCGTTCCCGCGGTTGCGCCGACCCGAGTTTCGTCGCTGCGTCGCCCCTTCAGGCCGTAGCGCCGCGGCCCGCGGTCCCCGCAGCCGCCCTGATGTCTTCCTGCCGTCGTCCTGACCTGCCCGCCGCCACTGCGTCGCCCCTTCGGGCCGTAGCATCGCGGCCCGCGGTCCACACCGTCGTCACCCCGCGTCGATCTCCCGTGGTATGCACCGCGCCGTCTTCCTTGGCGCGGGAACGCCACTTGAAGGAAATATGCCCTAGAGGCAATAATAAAGTTATTATTTATTTCCTCATATCATGATAAATGTTTATTATTCATGCTAGAATTGTATTAACCGAAAACATGATACATGTGTGAATACATAGACAAACATATAGTCACTAGTATGCCTCTACTTGACTAGCTCGTTAATCAAAGATGATTATGTTTCCTAACCATAGACATGTGTTGTCATTTGATTAATGAGATCACATCATTAGGAGAATGATGTGATTGACATGACCCATTCCGTTAGCCTAGCACTTGATCGTTTAGTATATTGCTATTGCTTTCTTCATGACTTATACATGTTCCTGAAACTATGAGATTATGCAACTCCCGTTTATCGAAGGAACACTTTGGGTCTACCAAACGTCAAAACGTAACTGGGTGATTACAAAGGAGTACTACAGGTGTCTCCAAAGGTAGATGTTGGGTTGGCGTATTTCGAGATTAGGTTTTGTCACTCCGATTGTCGGAGAGGTATCTCTGGGCCCTCTCGGTAATGCACATCACTACAAGCCTTGCAAGCAATGTAATTAATGAGTTAGTTACGGAATGATGCATTACGTAACGAGTAAAGAGACTTGCCGGTAACGAGATTGAACTAGGTATTGGATACCGACGATCGAATCTCGGGCAAGTAACATACCGATGACAAAGGAAACAACGTATGTTGTTATGCGGTTTGACCGATAAAGATCTTCGTAGAATATGTAGGAACCAATATGGGCATCCAGGTTCCGCTATTGGTTATTGACCGAGAATAGTTCTAGGTCATGTCTACATAGTTCTCGAACCCGTAAGGTCCGCACGCTTAACGTTACGATGACAGTTTTATTATGAGTTTACGAGTTTTGATGTACCGAAGTTTGTTCGGAGTCCCGGATGTGATCACGGACATGACGAGGAGTCTCGAAATGGTCGAGACATAAAGATTGATATATTGGACGACTATATTCGGACACCGGAAGTGTTCCGGACGTTTTTGGAGAAAACCGGAGTGCCGGAGGGTTACCGGAACCCCCCCGGGAGAGTTAATGGGCCACATGGGCCTTGGTGCCCCCTCTCCCTCTGGTCCGAATTGGACTAGGAGGGGGGGGGGGGGGGGCGGCGGCCTCGTCTTTCCTTCCCCTCTCCCCCTTCCTCCCCCCTCCTAGTAGGAGTCCTACTCCTACTAGGAGGAGGACTCCTCCTCCTGGCGCGCCCTCCTTGGTCCGGCCGGCCTCCCCCTTGCTCCTTTATATACGGGCCCGGGGGGGGGCACCCCATAGACACACAAGTTGATCTACGGATCGTTCCTTAGCCGTGTGCGGTGCCCCACTCCACCATATTCCACCTCGGTCATATCGTCGCGGAGTTTAGGCGAAGCCCTGCGCCAGTAGAACATCATCATCGTCACCACGCCGTCGTGCTGACGGAACTCCTCCCCGAAGCTTTGCTGGATCGGAGCCCAGGGATCATCATCGAGCTGAATGTGCGCTGAACTCGGAGGTGCCGTACGTTCGGTGCTTGGATCGGTCGGATCGTGAAGACGTACGACTACATCAACCGCGTTGTGCTAACGCTTCCGCTTACGGTCTACGAGGGTACGTGGACAACACTCTCCCCTCTCGTTGCTATGCCATCACCATGATCTTGCGTGTGCGTAGGATTTTTTTTTAAATTACTACGTTCCCCAAGAGTGGCATCCGAGCCTAGGTTTTATGCGTTGATGTTATATGCACGAGTAGAACACAAGTGAGTTGTGGGCGATACAAGTCATACTGCTTACCAGCATGTCATACTTTGGTTCGGCGGTATTGTGAGATGAAGCGGCCCGGACCGACATTACGCGTACGCTTACGCGAGACTGGTTTCACCGTTACGAGCACTCGTGCTTAAAGGTGGCTGGCGGGTGTCTGTCTCTCTCACTTTAGCTGAATCGAGTGTGGCTACGCCCGGTCCTTGCGAAGGTTAAAACAACACTAACTTGACAAACTATCGTTGTGGTTTTGATGCGTAGGTAAGAACGGTTCTTGCTAAGCCCGTAGCAGCCACGTAAAATTTGCAACAACAAAGTAGAGGACGTCTAACTTGTTTTTGCAGGGCATGTTGTGACGTGATATGGTCAAGACGTGATGCTATATTTTATTGTATGAGATGATCATGTTTTGTAACCGAAGTTATTGGCAACTGGCAGGAGCCATATGGTTGTCACTTTATTGTATGAAATGCAAACGCCCTGTAATTGCTTTACTTTATCACTAAGCGGTAGCGATAGTCGTAGAAGCAATAGATGTCGTAACGACAACGATGCTACGATGGAGATCAAGGTGTCGCGCCGGTGACGATGGTGATCACGACGGTGCTTCGAAGATGGAGATCACAAGCACAAGATGATGATGACCATATCATATCACTTATATTGATTGCATGTGATGTTTATCCTTTATGTATCTTATCTTGCTTTGATTGACGGTAGCATTTTAAGATGATCTCTCACTAATAATCAAGAAGTGTTCTCCCTGAGTATGCACCGTTGCGAAAGTTTTTCGTGCTGAGACACCACGTGATGATCGGGTGTGATAGGCTCTACGTTCAAATACAACGGGTGCAAAACAGTTGCACACGCGGAATACTCAGGTCATACTTGACGAGCCTAGCATATACAGATATGGCCTCGGAACACGGAGACCGAAAGGTTGAATGTGAATCATATAGTAGATATGATCAACATAGTGATGTTCACCATTGAAACTACTCCATCTCACGTGATGATCGGACATGGTTTAGTTGATTTGGATCACGTGATCACTTAGATGACTAGAGAGATGTCTGTGTAAGTGGGAGTTCTTAAGTAATATGATTAATTGAACTTAAATTTATCATGAACTTAGTATCTGATAGTATTTTGCTTGTCTATGTTTTTTTGTAGATAGATGGCTCGTGCTGTTGTTCCGTTGAATTTTAATGCGTTCCTTGAGAAAGAAAAGTTGAAAGATGATGGTAGCAATTACACGGACTAGGTCCGTAACCTGATGATTATCCTCATTGCTGCACAGAAAAGTTATGTCCTGGAAGCACCGCTGGGTGCCAGGCCTGCTGCTGATGCAACTGACGACGTTAAGAATGTCTGGCAGAGCAAAGCTGATGACTACTCGATAGTTCAGTGTGCCATGCTTTACGGCTTAGAACCGGGTCTTCAACGACATTTTGAACGTCATGGAGCATATGAGATGTTCCAGGAGTTGAAGTTAATATTTCAAGCAAATGCCCAGATTGAGAGATATGAAGTCTCCAATAAGTTCTATAGCTGCAAGATGGAAGAGAATAGTTCTGTCAGTGAACACATACTCAAAATGTCTGGGTATAATAATCACTTGATTCAACTGGGAGTTAATCTTCCTGATGATAGTGTCATTGACAGAATTCTTCAATCACTGCCACCAAGCTACAAGAGCTTCGTGATGAACTATAATATGCAAGGGATGAACAAGACTATTCCCGAGCTCTTCGCAATGCTAAAAGCCACGGAGGTAGAAATCAAGAAGGAGCATCAAGTGTTGATGGTTAACAAGACCACCAGTTTCAAGAAAAAGGGCAAAGGGAAGAAGAAGGGGAACTTCAAAAAAGAACGGCAAACAAGTTGCTGCTCAAGAGAAGAAACCCAAGTCTGGACCTAAGCCTGAAACTGAGTGCTTCTACTGCAAGCAGACTGGACACTGGAAGCGGAACTGCCCCAAGTATTTGACGGATAAGAAGGATGGCAAAGTGAACAAAGGTATATATGATATACATGTTATTGATGTGTACCTTACTAATGCTCGCAGTAGTACCTGGGTATTTGATACTGGTTCTGTTGCTAATATTTGCAACTCGAAACAGGGACTACGGATTAAGCGAATATTGGCTAAGGACGAGGTGACGATGCGCGTGGGAAATGGTTCCAAAGTCGATGTGATCACGGTCGGCATGCTACCTCTACATCTACCATCGGGATTAGTTTTAGACCTAAATAATTGTTATTTGGTGCCAGCGTTGAGCATGAACATTATATCTGGATCTTGTTTGATGCGAGACGGTTATTCATTTAAATCAGAGAATAATGGTTGTTCTATTTATATGAGTAATATCTTTTATGGTCATGCACCCTTGAAGAGTGGTCTATTTTTATTGAATTTCGATAGTAGTGATACACATATTCATAGTGTTGAAACCAAAAGATGCAGAGTTGATAACGATAGTGCAGCTTATTTGTGGCACTGTCATTTAGGTCATATCGGTGTAAAGCGCATGAAGAAACTCCATACTGATGGGCTTTTGGAATCACTTGATTATGAATCACTTGGTACTTGCGAACCGTGCCTCATGGGCAAGATGACTAAAACGCCATTCTCCGGAACTATGGAGTGAGAAACTAATTTGTTGGAAATCATACATACTGATGTTTGTGGTCCAATGAATGTTGAGGCTCGCGGCGGGTATCGTTATTTTCTCACCTTCACAGATGATTTGAGCAGATATGGGTATATCTACTTAATGAAACACAAGTCTGAAACATTTGAAAAGTTCAAAGAATTTCAGAGTGAAGTGGAAAATCATCGTAACAAGAAAATAAAGTTTCTATGATCTGATCGTGGAGGAGAATATTTGAGTTACGAGTTTGGTCTACACTTGAAACAATGCGGAATAGTTTCGCAACTCACGCCACCCGGAACACCACAACGTAATGGTGTGTCCAAACGTCGTAATCGTACTTTACTAGATATGGTGCGATCTATGATGTCTCTTACTGATTTACCGCTATCATTTTGGGGTTATGCTTTAGAGACGGCCGCATTCACGTTAAATAGGGCACCATCAAAATCCGTTGAGACGACGCCTTATGAACTGTGGTTTGGCAAGAAACCAAAGTTGTCGTTTCTTAAAGTTTGGGGCTGCGATGCTTATGTGAAGAAACTTCAACCAGATAAGCTCAAACCCAAATCGGAGAACCGTGTCTTCATAGGATACCCAAAAGAAACTATTGGGTACACCTTCTATCACAGATCTGAGGGCAAGATTTTCGTTGCTAAAATCGGATCCTTTCTAGAGAAGGAGTTTCTCTCGAAAGAAGTGAGTGGGAGGAAAGTAGAACTTGATGAGATAACTGTATCTGCTCCCTTATTGGAAAATAGTTCATCACAAGAACCGGTTCCTGTGACAACTACACCAATTAGTGAGGAAGCTAATGATATTGATCATGAAACTTCAGATCAAGTTTCTACTGAACCTCGTAGGTTTACCATAGTAAGATCCGCACCAGAGTGGTACGGTAATCCTATTCTGGAAGTCATGGTACTTGACCATGATGAACCTACGAACTATGAGGAAGTGATGATGAGCCCAGATTACGCAAAATGGCTAGAGGCCATGAAATCTGAGATGGGATCCATGTATGAAAACAAAGTATGGACTTTGGTTGACTTGCCCGATGATCGGCAAGCCATTGAGAATAAATGGATCTTTAAGAAGAAGACTAACGCTGATGGTAATATAACTGTCTATAAAGCTCGACTTGTTGCGAAAGGTTTTCGACAAGTTCAAGGGGTTGACTACGATGAGACTTTCTCACCCGTAGCGATGCTTAAGTCTGTCCGAATCATGTTAGCTATTGATGCATTTCATGATTATGAAATTTGGCAAATGGATGTTAAAACTGCATTCTTGAATGGATTTCTGGAAGAAGAGTTGTATATGATGCAGCCAGAAGGTTTTGTTGATCCAAAAGGTGCTAACAAAGTGTGCAAGCTCCAGCGATCCATTTATGGACTGGTGTAGGCATCTCGGAGTTGGAATAAACGCTTTGATAGTGTGATCAAGGCATATGGTTTTATACAGACTTTTGGAGAAGCCTGTATTTACAAGAAAGTGAGTGGGAGCTTTGTAGCATTTCTGATATTGTATGTAGATGACATATTATTAACTGGAAATGATATAGAATTTCTGGATAGCATTAAAGGATACTTGAATAAAAGTTTTTCAATGAAAGACCTCGGTGAAGCTGCTTACATATTGGGCATCAAGATTTATAGAGATAGATCAAGACGCTTAATAGGACTTTCACAAAGCACATACCTTGATAAATTTTGAAAAAGTTCAAAATGGATCAGGCAAAGAAAGGGTTCTTGCCCGTGCCTCAAGGTGTGAAGTTGAGTCAAACTCAATGTCCGACCACAACAGAAGATAGAGAGGAAATGAAAGATGTTCCCTATGCTTTAGCCATAGGCTCTATCATGTATGCAATGCTGTGTACCAAACCTGATGTATGCTTAGCAATAAGCTTGGCAGGAAGGTACCAAAGTAATCCAGGAGAGAATCACTAGACAACGGTCAAGAACATCCTGAAATAGCTGAAAAGGACTAAGGATATGTTTCTCGTATATGGAGGTGACAAAGAGCTAGTCGTAAATGGTTACGTCGATGCAAGCTTTGACACTGATCCGGACGATTCTAAATCGCAAACCGGATACGTGTTTTTATTAAACAGTGGAGCTATAAGTTGGTGCAGTTCTAAACAAAGCGTCGTGGCGGGATCTACATGTGAAGCGGAGTACATAGCTGCTTCTGAAGCAGCAAATGAAGGAGTCTGGATGAAGGAGTTCATTTCCGATCTAGGTGTCATACCTAGTGCATCGGGACCAATGAAGATCTTCTGTGACAATACTGGTGCAATTGCCTTGGCAAAGGAATCCAGATTTCACAAGAGGACCAAGCACATCAAGAGACGCTTCAATTCCATTCGGGACCAAGTCCAAGTGGGAGACATAGAGATTTGCAAGATACATACGGATCTGAATGTTGCACACCCGTTGACTAAGCCTCTCTCACGAGCAAAACATGATCAGCACCAAGACTCCATGGGTGTTAGAATCATTACTATGTAATCTAGATTATTGACTATAGTGCAAGTGGGAGACTGAAGGAAATATGCCCTAGAGGCAATAATAAAGTTATTATTTATTTCCTCATATCATGATAAATGTTTATTATTCATGCTAGAATTGTATTAACCGGAAACATGATACATGTGTGAATACATAAACAAACATATAGTCAGTAGTATGCCTCTACTTGACTAGCTCGTTAATCAAAGATGGTTATGTTTCCTAACCATAGACATGTGTTGTCATTTGATTAATGAGATCACATCATTAGGAGAATGATGTGATTGACATGACCCATTCCGTTAGCCTAGCACTTGATCGTTTAGTATATTGCTATTGCTTTCTTCATGACTTATACATGTTCCTGAAACTATGAGATTATGCAACTCCCGTTTATCGAAGGAACACTTTGGGTCTACCAAACGTCACAACGTAACTAGGTGATTATAAAGGAGTACTACAGGTGTCTCCAAAGGTAGATATTGGGTTGGCGTATTTCGAGATTAGGTTTTGTCACTCCGATTGTCGGAGAGGTATCTCTGGGCCCTCTCGGTAATGCACATCACTACAAGCCTTGCAAGAAATGTAACTAATGAGTTAGTTACGGAATGATGCATTACGTAACAAGTAAAGATACTTGCCGGTAACGAGATTGAACTAGGTATTGGATACCGACGATCGAATCTCGGGCAAGTAACATACCGATGACAAAGGAAACAACGTATGTTGTTATGCGGTTTGACCGATAAAGATCTTCGTAGAATATGTAGGAACCAATATGGGCATCCAGGTTCCGCTATTGGTTATTGACCGAGAATAGTTCTAGGTCATGTCTACATAGTTCTCGAACCCGTAAGGTCCGCACGCTTAATGTTACGATGACAGTTTTATTATGAGTTTACAAGTTTTGATGTACCGAAGTTTGTTCGGAGTCCCGGATGTGATCACGGACATGACGAGGAGTCTCAAAATGGTCGAGACATAAAGATTGATATATTGGACGACTATATTCGGACACCGGAAGTGTTCCGGACGTTTTTGGAGAAAACCGGAGTGCTGGAGGGTTACCGGAACCCCCCCGGAAGAGTTAATGGGCCACATGGGCCTTGGTGGGAAGAGAGAGGGGCGGCCAGGGTGGGCCGCGCGCCCCCTCTCCCTCTGGTCCGAATTGGACTAGGAGGGGGGGGGGGCGCCCCCCTCTTTCCTTCCCCTCCCCCCCTTCCTTCCCCCTCCTAGTAGGAGTAGGAAAGGGGGAGTCCTACTCCTACTAGGAGGAGGACTCCTCCTCCTGGCGCGCCCCCCTTGGGCCGGCCGGCCTCCCCCTTGCTCCTTTATATACGGGGGCGGGGGGGGGGGCACTCCATAGACACACAAGTTGATCTACGATCGTTCCTTAGCCGTGTGCGGTGCCCCCTCCACCATATTCCACCTCGGTCATATCGTCGCGGAGTTTAGGCGAAGCCCTGCGCCGGTAGAACATCATCATCGTCACCACGCCGTCGTGCTGACGGAACTCATCCCCGAAGCTTTGCTGGATCAGAGCCCAGGGATCGTGATCGAGCTGAACGTGTGCTGAACTCGGAGGTGCCATACGTTCGGTGCTTGGATCAGTCGGATCATGAATACGTACGACTACATCAACCGCGTTGTGCTAACGCTTCCGCTTACGGTCTACGAGGGTACGTGGACAACACTCTCCCCTCTCGTTGCTATGCCATCACCATGATCTTGCGTGTGCGTAGGAATTTTTTTGAAATTACTACGTTCCCCAACACCACTGTCCGCACCGGTCTTCGTCACGCTATCAGGGTTCTTCGCCTACTTCGAGCACCGCCGTCGCACTTTTAACCTAGCCGCCGCCACCACCTTCAGGCCGCCGCCACCGCTCTTCTTTCGCCGCCGCCGCTGCTACCTCCGTAGCGGCCGCAGCCGCTCGTCCACCCCCTTCATCTTCGTCCAGCACCAGCCCGTCGCCAGCGTCGCCAGTGTCGCCGTCATCTACCCCGACCGCTTCATCTACTCCGACAACCGCGGGTGACATTTGCCCCGCGCCGATTGGCGCCGCAACCGTCGTTCTGTCCTTCTCTGCTGGCCTCTCGGACTTCTTCGACATGGCATACAGCTCGTGCAGGTCCCAGGCTATGCATGCCCGGTGCTGGCAAAACCATCACGTGCCTTCGTCCACGACGTGTCCCAGGGCCTGGCAAGCCTGGTCGGTGCTTCGTCAATTTCGTCTTCGACCGTCTACGCATGCCCGATGCTGGCAACACCGGTGCGTGCCTTTGTCCACGATGTGTCCGCGGGCTTGGCAAACCTGCCGCGACGCATCGTCAACAACATTTTCTTCCCGGCGCACCCCTACTTCGACACCACTGCGCCCGTGCTAACTCGGCACCCCCTTGCGCCCGCGTCTCCACGGCGACTTCCTCGACACCGACCACCCCGACTCGACATCGACCACGGCATTCTTCGCACGACTATCTTGACCACGGCTACACCACCCTACGCTCTCGGCTACCTCAACAACGGCACAAAGGGCTATCATCTGCTTGAGCAACTCGTCGGCTTCCTCTATAGTCAACGTGTCCGCGACGCGACACCGTCCACGACGCTCCCGCTACGACTGCGGGGGTATGTCAGCCCGTCGGCTGCTACTCTCTCCAGTCTGACCGTCCGCGACGCTCCTGTTGTTGGCAACGCTACCGCTACGACTGTGGGGGGATATTAGAGATATATTTGGGATACATGTATTTGGTAGTATAGGATTTGTAATCCGTCTCATACCCTTTCTCCAGGAGAGGCGTCTTGCCCTCCAAATCTTGTACTCAATATATACTCGCCCTCGAGGCTCAATAATACATCCATCATATTCCGCCAAACCTCTCTCTCCCTTCTAACACGTTTTTACGTTTTATTTTAACATTTTTGTCAGACTACCTCATTTAATAGTTTTCCATTGGATTACCCCCCATCTAGCCAGAATCGTGTCGTTTTTACTCCCATTTAGTAAAAGGTTTGCTAGTTTTTATCCTATTTGGTGCTCTATCACCTGGATCTCGACCATTAGGTACACGTGGCATGTCATACTACAATTTGGTGTATGTATGCACCTCATTCACATCACGAAACTATTGGGGCAAGCGGTTCGCTAAGATGGCGCAAAACAAAAACAAATTCTATCATGTGAACCTGGCACATGTTGTAGATCTATATCACAATTCACAAGATCAATTTTTTACCATTAGAGTGCAGTCATGACAGTGGACATAGAGTTGGTGATGCGCGTTCCTATCTCTTCCCTACGGACCCCTCGAAAAGTTCCTCGTGGTTCCCTCGAATGGTCCGTCCAACCAGCAAAGGTACGACGGCTCCAAGGTTTCCTTGTGCACATGGAGGAATGTTGAGCGGCGAACAACTAGATCCGATCGCAGAACATGACTACATGAGTGTGAAGGTGATGGCGGCTATGTCATGAGACTGGCTGAACCCTTTCTAGGGTTTGGCCCCTCCACTTAAATAGATGTCTGAGAAGGGCTCAAAAAGTGAGGCTCGTTAGGACTTCACGCCCTATTTTCACTCGGATCCGATCCGAATGAGCTCCTACCCCTTAAACATGTGACACTACAAGTTCGCGCACACATGGACACGACTCGAGTCGATATCTGGTACCGGCTTCTAGAGAACGTGACTGGTCCCATGTGTGTGTGCAAATTGCAAAGTCATATTGAGTAACCTTAACAATGTATCATATGCACCATTCCTTTTGATTACCCCATCTAGCCAGAATCGTGTCGTTTTACCCTCATTTAGTAAAAGGTTTGCTAGTTTTATCCTATTTGGTGCTCTATCACCTGGATCTCGACCATTAGGTACATGTGGCATGTCATACCGCAATTTGGTGTACGTATGCATCTCATTCACATCATGAAACTGTTGGGGCAAGCGGTTCGCTAAGATGGCGCAAAACAAAAAGAAAATCTATCATGTGAACCTGGAACATGTTGTAGATCTATATCACAATTCACGGGATCAAATTTTTACCACTAGATGCACAGTCATGACAGTGGACATAGAGATGGTGATGCGCATTCCTATCTCCTCCCTGCGGACCCCTTGAACAGTTCCTCGTGGTCCCCTCGAACTTAGCAAAGATAATCCCATTGTTAGAGTCTTGGAAGAAATGGAGCAATCTCAGGGCGTCTAGATCTGGACCGTTGGATTAGGTGTCCAAAAGAATCATGACCGTCAGATCTTCAGATGAAACGATCCTAGCCGTCAGATCGCAATCAACACTGATACAATGAATAGTAGCCCACACTTTTACACACTCTCTGCCTTCACGTATCACAATGATAGGCGGGGCCCAGGCGATGTGGGCCATGCCCACCAGCGGCTGCAGATCGCAGATCTTTTGGTGATTGTGTTTCTGTTGGAGAGGTTGTGCCACCTCCTGTGAATTTGGCGGTGTAAGTGCATCTAGTGCCACCCCTAGTTGGTTTTGGAGTATTGGCGACAAACTTGGTTGAGGGACTAATGTGTTTGTAAGAATTGCAGGATAACACAGGTAGTAGTCCCATATTGATTCGGTTTACCTACCAGAGATGACCCCTAAAAATGTGTGAAGACATTGAAGACAATGGTGGTCTGTGAAGATATTCACATTAAAGACTATGACAAGAGAAGACATCGCATCAAGACTATGGAGTGCGAAGACATAGTTGTTTCGTAGTTTCCTTTTCTTCTTTGTTGAGTTATAGGAACCACCGTACTGTTAAGTGGGGTCCAAGTGAACAAAGTTAGAGTGACTGAAGTGATGCTCAACCAAATCCTATGTCTTCGAGCGAAGACAAAGAGAGCAAATCTTATCCAGAGCCGGATGAGTCAGCTTTGCTTGTAGCCCAAGCTAAGCTGTCGCGTGTGTTTGAAATCTGACCGTTGGACACGTGTCAGTTCCTTAGTGACCCAGGGTCATTTTGGAGAAATCAGGTCGGGTTGCCTCCTGGCTATAAATAGCCCACCCCCTACACCATAAATTGGTGGCTGCTCAGAGTTAGTGCACGGTTTTTGTCTCTTGAGTGCAACCCACCTCCGAAGCCTTTGAGAGAGTAATCCTTGCGAGGACAAAGCCCAAAACACCCAGAGCCAAGAGTGTTAGGCACCACTGAAGTCTTTCTGTCCGTGTGATCTGAAGACTTATTGCACTTGAGGACTGTGAATCCTCCAGCCGGTTAGGCGTTGTGTCCTGAGCATCCAAGAGTCATTGTGGATTGCTAGTGAATGAAGTCTGTGAAGGTTTGGAAGTCTCCCTTTAAGACTTACCATAGTGATTGGGAGAGGACTAAGTGTTCTTCGCTCAAGGGGAATGTCGGATTTCGGGTTCCGGCAGACCCTTGAGGTTCGAACACTGGGGTGCGCGCGGAGATTTCGCCCTCTACCTACCTGCTCCTCGCCGCCTTGCTAGGATCTAAACTACGAAAGGAACAACACAAGAGACACAAGGTTTATACTAGTTCAGGCCACCATTGCGGTGTAATACCCTACTCCAGTGTGTGGTGTGGTGGATTGCCTCTTGGGCTGATGATGGTGAACAATACAAGGAAGAACAGCCTCGCGAGGGCTTGTTCTTGGCCGGGGGGATGAACTGCTAGGAGGAGTTCAGTTGCCCTTCTCTCTTGCTATGATGCTACTTGATTCTAGCTCCTTGATTCTCGATGCCTCTACCCTGGGAGGCCTCCTCCCAAATATTGAGCGGGAAGGGCGCCAACAATTGGCCATTTTGAAGGGGAACATCTGGTACACTTATCCTGACTAAAGTTGGTCTTCGGTTGTCAAAGGCTCTGGTGGTGACGCCTGCTTGGGCTCCACAATGACTTCCTCCCTGCCGTTGGGTGGGTCTTGGTCTTGTTGCACCGAAATGGATGCCTTTGCTTGATGCTCTCGCCTGCGCTTGCTCCCTTTGCACCAAAGAGGAAAGGAGGACATTGCGCGGCTGGCGCCCGACTGGCGCCCTTGGTCGTCATGGCTTGCGTCATGGGCACCTCGTGAGGTACCCCGCCTTGATCTCTCCGCCTCCTCGTGAGCCAGCCTGATGAGGCCGTGCCTGAGGAAGCTCCTTGTCGTCCACCCCGCAAGGCTTGGCCCCTCGCGAGGGTCTTGAGCTTGTGTTGATGAAGATGGGCCATGCTGGGCCCCCCTTGAGCCACGCCGTAGGCCGCAGACAGGCAAGTCTGGGGACCCCCGTTCCCAGAACGCCGACAGTAGCCCCCGGGCCCAAGGCGCGCCCGGACTTGGCCGAGCAGAGAGGCGAAAGGGCAAGTGCGAAGCACCGCGGTCCCTAACAGTCTGCGGCCTTGGGCGCCGCATGGCGGTTGATTGGACGTGGGCGGCACTATTCCCCCACGCCTCCTTATTTTGTGCCATGCTAGGCGGACTCGTAGTCGCACACAGCCGCTCCCCTTTTCGTTGCCCGAGCGTCCTCTGCCCTTCCTCCTCTCGAACTCCAGCTTCCGCTCCCAATCCAATCTCGAACCTTCCCCCCCTTTCCGTTGCCATGGCTCCGATGAAGAAGGGAAGAGGGAAGAAGCCCAAGCCTCCGCCTCACTCGTCGTCGTTGGCGGCCCCCGCCATCGACCGGTCGATCATAATCAATCGAGAGGGCTTGGGCAAGGTCAGCTCAGCTCTGGCCACCATTTTCAACGAATGCGGGAGGACGACGGCCTGGCCCACATCTCGCTTCTCCATCGACAGGGTAATCACCGAGGTCCGGTATTTCGCCGACGCCCTGTGGGCGGGACTGGTTCCCCCCTTTTCCGATTTCTTCAACACCGTGCTCTCCCACTATCAGATCCACATGATGCATCTGGGTCCTGAATCCATCACTCTTCTTGCGGTCTTCGCCTTTGTTTGTGAGGCAATGATGGGCATCCTTCCTTCGGTTGCCTTGCTGCAGCACTTCTTCTCTCTGCGTCTTGTCGACCCCACCCAATGCTCGGGGTGCGTGAGCTTCATTGCTGCACCTCAGACAGTGGCCTCAGGGATAAACTTCAGTCTTCCTCTGCTTGCACCTGGGTTCCGCGAGCGGTGGCTGTATGTGGACGTAGGGGTGCCCAGCCCCCTGCTGTCGGAGCCATCTTCACCTGCTGTCCCCAATTCAGGCTGGGGCCAGGAGACACTCACGAGTTACCGGCTCGTCTTCGTCTGGCGTCGCTTCGCGTTCTTGAGGGCGCTCAGCGTAACGGCGCCCAAGGTGGTGAAGGAGTTCCTGCTATGCCGCATTGCCCCTCTCCAACGCCACTCTCTCTAGATGTGGGCCTTCAGCGGGCGTGGGGATCGTATGAGGCTCCAGGAAGAGGACCTAACGCCTGAAGCACTGAGGAAAGTGCTCTTGGTCTTGACTGGGGACCCCACCCCCGGCGGCATCCGGCAAGGGGGGACTTGCTGTACCTCTGCCCGAACAGGGGTGACTTTGTGAATCAGATGCCCATCTTCATCGAGTGGGGGCCGCGCTCCGCTGGCCTCCAGGGGCCTCGCGAGAGCCCAGTGGTGGTGGCCGCCCTTGCAATCGGCCAAGGCGACTCTTCCTCAAGTGGTGGAGCAGGTAGGCATGAGCCGTCGGAGGCCGAGGGGGCCTCCGCCGAGGTGACAGCGCTGGGCGGCGCTCATGAGGGAGCAGCCCCTGAGGCCCGTGCTGCTGTGGCTGAGGGCGGCGGGCAGCTGCCCGCAGCGCCTGCGGCTGAGGCCCCTGAGGCCCCAGCTACTCTTCTCGATGAGGTGACCGGCGGCGCGCATCAGGCAGACGCCCCTGACGCGGGTCGCCTTGACGCTTCTTCCTCGTCGCAGGCTAACCCCTGCGCTCAACTCTTGGGTCACTTTCGCGTGGACTTCGGGGCCCTCCGGAAGAGAAGGGAGGCCCTGGGTGATGATTACCCTTGTCGCCTGCTGAAGCATAGGAAGTACTTCGCCATCGATGAGTAAGCCTTCTCCCTTCCCAGCTCCTGATCCTTATGTTGCTTTCCTGATCCTTGCTCCGCAGGGCCCTTCCCGCTGAGCTCGCGGAGATGACCGAGGATCCATCCCCCTTGTCTCCGCCCTCTCCACCGTCTTCGAGCACTCCGAGCAGCAGACCCCTTGCGGTGAGGCAGGTTGGAGAGGCGAACCATCCTGAGGCGCATCGCAGCCCTGCGCGCCTCGCGACCTTCCTTCGCGAGCCTTCTCGTGGCATAGCCAGCCTGCCGTGGGCTTCTCATCTGGTTGTGGACCGTGATTGGCTGGGGTACTCCCCGCGCTTTTCATTTGGGGACGGACTGGCTCCAGGCCGGGCTTCTGGCGAGGTGTGCCCGGCCGCCGCGAGGGTGCCAGCCCCCAGCCCCCTGCCCGGAGGGAGAGTGCTGATTCGTGTCCCCCGGCACTCGCTTGGGGCGAATGATGGTCTGGAAGACGTACTCGAGCGCGCCCGAGAGCGTCGCGCTCTTCGCCAAGGGTTTCTTCGGGGGGTGGCTGACGCGGTGATCCTGCTTGGTGAAGAGCATGCTGATGAGGACGCGCGCCTTGAGGCCGAGGGCTTGCGCTTGGGTACAGAGAGGCGCGAGATGAAGGCCCCAGCTATCAGCGCGATCTTGATGATGAGGAGGCCAAGGCGTCGCTGGTGGCCTCTCGGGAGGTCCGTTCCCGTGCCGTCGAGGAGGCCCGGGAAGCTGATCGGCGGCGAGAGGCGACGGAGGAGCGGGCGCGGGAACTCCTGGCCCAGTGCCGCTCACTGGAGGAGTAGGTGGAGCTGCGCGAGGCGGCCCTTGCGTCGGTGAAGGTGGCTTCAGGCGACCCAGCGGAGCTCCAGAAGCGTGAGGAGGCGCTGACGCTGGAAGCCGCTAAACGCGCACACGAGTATGAACACCTGGAGACAAGGGAGCGCTTGGTGACGCAGGCGGAGGATGATGTCGCTGCGCGAGAAGCCCGTGTCCTGGAGGAGGTCGGACATCGGGTGGCGACGGCGCGCTTGAACCTCGAGCGCGAGTTCGAGGAGAGGCTGGGGTTGATCCGGACCAAGGCTGAAGGTAGGACCGCTGTCTTGAGGGTCAAGCTGGAGGAAGTGACACGGCGGGTCGATGCTTTGCAGGCCGCACTTGAGGTGGTGCAGGGGGATTCAACTACCTCCCATGCCGAGTTGCTTCTCCTTCGCCAATGGGTGGACGAGGCTAAGGCCGTCGCGCGCCAAAATGCGGACGAGATACGCCAGCGGCGGATCCTGGAGCATGAGCACGGCCCCATGCTCACCACGCTTCGGGAGAGAGCCAACACAGCCTTGGGTAACATCTGCGAGGCGGCTGTTGGCGAGCCACACGCAGTTAACTATGCCGGCAACCTTCAGTTCTTCACCAACGTGGTGACGCAGCTGGAGGCGCGGTCGGTCAGAGCCGATAGGTTGGTGGAGGAGAGGAGTCGCGCCCTGCTCGGGCGCGCCTTTTCTCGCGTCTTCAGCCATCTCCGGAACATGGATCCCCACTTCGACTTCAACGCTGCCATCGCCCCAGTCCCCCAGGCCGTCCGGGACGACCTGGTGCACTGGGTGGAAGACAACATGGACGCTCTTGTCAGGGCCTTCGCTTCAGATAACGACGAAGCGATCATGGCCGCCGATGAGGGTGGCGTGGTGAACGGTCCTGACGCCGCTGATGGCAACGCAGAGGGCGATGGCGAGGCCAGCGACGCCAGCAACAGTTGGGGCGGTGCTCTTGAGGATGCATTGGGGGATTTATCCGACTGACCGCGTATCATTCCTGTCTCCTTACCCTGCATGAACAGAACTCAGATTTTGACCTGATGGTTGTAAGAGCATTTTGGGAGGGGTGCCCCTCATGTAGAACTCATGTTCAGCGTACTAGTGGATGCTACATCACCCGTACGCCCGCGCCAAGTGGTTGGCTAGGCGACGAGCCGGCTGGCTAGTTTACCTTTGTCCCGTGCGGGCCCTAAGATAGCTTGTGGGAGGCTGTGGTGTCTCGAGTGTCTCCTGATCGAATTCGTAGGATCTACAGTGAAAAACCTCCTGAGAGGATACGACGGCGGCAGTCTGGGCTGCACGCAAGCTAGGCCAGACCTGGCTCGCGAGGGGCTCACGAGGGGAGGCAGGTGAGGCGAAGTGGTAACCGAAACGCGAGAGATTGCTCAAACGAGACTAAGCACCCCTTCCCCAAACACACGCAAATCTCAAATTCGAGTCCAACTTAAATCCAGCGAGGGAAAGCGACAACCAAGGGAAAAGCAATGAAAGCAGAAAAAAGGCCGCGTCCGGCACCTAGTCTAGTCTTGGACGTCTTCTCACCAGCGCGGAGCTAAGTGCTGCCACTGGGCGTGGGAGGGAGCCCCAGGGCCTGAGGCCGGCACCCCTGAGACTCCGGGGCGTGTACATCCCCACTAATTATTACGTGAGAGTGTCACAGGGCGGCGAGCTTCACAGGCACTGGGCCTTCTTCACAGGTACCGGCCTTGCTTCATATCGCCAGATGAGGGCCCCACCTTGCGCCACACTCTAGTGCCACCAACGACGACCGGAAACCAGGACGCCGCCGATGGGGTAGAGCGGTCGCCAGCGGTTCCCCCGACGACCACGGGTCCTCCGCCAGGGGCAGGCCCTGAGGCACCTAGAGGGCCTACCTCCTGAGAATGCCTTGCTCCGAACGCCGCGGTGGTGATGCCGGATCTCGGCTCCTCTCCTGCAGCCCCCGACGCCCTCCTCCTAAGGGGTAGGAGACTGTGGGAGCGGGGCAGTTGCTCGCTGTGGCGACCTGCACCTCCTGCGATCCATGATTAGCGTATGCCTGCTCCTGAGGAATTAGCTGTACCCGATAATCGTCGCTTCCAGCGTGGCCAGTGGGGCCGTCCCGGGGCTCCTGGAAGAGCTCAGCTTCTGGTGCCTCGTCCCCCCAGCTTGGGCTGAGGAGCGAGCCTTGTTCGTCCTCATGCGGGTGCCCTTGGTCCATCATGTGGGGCACGTATTCTTCTAGGGCCGTCATCCTGAAGGCCGCGCCATAGTGCTGCGCGTGCCATGTAGCTCTGCTTGATGTGCCCACCTGGGGGTGGTAGCGCGGCGGCCCACTTGGGCCGTGGGTCGCGACGAGTCCTTCTTTGCTGGCCGGGAGTGGAGTCAGCGCTGCCGCTGGCCCGGTGCTGACAGCTTCGCTGGTGTTGGAGCAGCCTTGGAACCCGCGGGAGCGCGCGGGGCCCCCGCGCGGGCCACCCTGGACCTGAGATGGGAGCTGGGTGCAGAAGGGGTGAGCCCCCGAGGCGGCAAAGCCCAGGAGCTCTGCCACCCGCTCCAGCAGCACGCCGTGGCCGCCCTCCAGCAGCCTGCACTGCAGTAACTCTCGGGCCACCGTGAGCGCGGCCCTTGAGTTCGCCTGCTCCCGGCGGGTGTACGGCGTCGTGGCCGCGGTGTGATTGGAGGCCCTTGCTGCCGACCGCGCCTGCCGCGGCGTGAGAGCTGTCAAAGCCTGTCCGTGTCGCCCGCGGCTCGCAGCGCCCTACGGACCGCGAGCCGCCTGGGGCACGGGGTCGCCCGAGGCGAGCGGATCTGGGCGGGCGGGCCATGACGCCCAGGGATCAGGGTTGCCCGCCTGGTCACCGGACATGGTGATGACGATGCGACGGGACGCGAAGTGGCAGAAGGTGGATCCCGGCGCACCCCTACCTGGCACGCCAAATGTCGGATTTCGGGTTCCGGCAGACCCTTGAGGTTCGAACACTAGGGTGCGCGCGGAGATTTCGCCCTCTACCTACCTGCTCCTCGCCGCCTCGCTAGGATCTAAACTACGAAAGGAACAACACAAGAGACACAAGGTTTATACTGGTTCAGGCCACCATTGCGGTGTAATACCCAACTCCAGTGTGTGGTGTGGTGGATTGCCTCTTGGGCTGATGATGGTGAACAATACAAGGAAGAACAGCCTCACGAGGGCTTGTTCTTGGCCGGGGGGATGAACTGCTAGGAGGAGTTCAGTTGCCCTTCTCTCTTGCTATGATGCTACTTGATTCTAGCTCCTTGATTCTCGATGCCTCTACCCTGGGGGTGGCTAGTCCTATTTATAGGCAAAGGCCCTGGGCCTCCTCCCAAATATTGAGAGGGAAGGGCGCCAACAATTGGCCATTTTGAAGGGGAACATCTGGTACACTTATCCTGACTAAAGTTGGTCTTCGCCTGTCAAAGGCTCTGGTGGTGGCGCCTGCTTGGGCTCCACAATGACTTCCTCCCTGCCGTTGGGCGGGTCTTGGTCTTGTTGCACAGAAATGGATGCCTTTGCTTGATGCTCTCGCCTGCGCTTGCTCCCTTTGCACCAAAGAGGAAAGGAGGACACTGCCCGGCTGGCGCCCGACTAGCGCCCTTGGTCATCATGGCTTGCGTCATGGGCACCTCGTGAGGTACCCCGCCTTGATCTCTCCGCCTCCTCGTGAGCCAGCCTGATGAGGCCGTGCCTGAGGAAGCTCCTTGTCGTCCGCCCCGCAAGGCTTGGCCCCTCGCGAGGGTCTTGAGCTTGTGTTGATGAAGATGGGCCGTGCTGGGCCCCCCTTGAGCCACACCGTAGGCCGCAGGCAGGCAAGTCTGGGGAGCCCTGTTCCCAGAACGCCGACAGGGAATAAGGTGAAGACGCGGTCTTCTGAGTTGAATCTCAGCCTCCCTAACCAGACGTACAGTTGTCACATTAACTGGAACTGGTCCAACAAATTCCCTGTCCTGTTTGAGCAACTAGTTCAATCTTTCACCTGTCCTTACTTACTGTTTGTCTTCGTGAAGTCATTGCGTGTTTGCCTAATCTGATTGACTTCACTGAGTGAAGACTGTTTGTTGTTTAGCTTCATACTTCCATCCTGATCCATACTACCTAGCTGCTGATAGTCTTCGTGCTTTCACTACATTGCTTACTTGACTATGGCTTGTCTAGTGTAGTCTACCTTCCGCTGCATATCAATAGGATCATTTCTAGTGTTTGTCTTCAAAGTACCCTTGTTTTGAAGACTTTCATAAAATCGCCTATTCACCCCCCTCTAGTCGAATACTAGCACTTTCAATTGGTATCAGAGCATGGTGCTCCCTTGTTCTGTGTGATTCAGTTTAACCACCTGGAGTTTAGCTATGTTGATTGCAGGGATAATCAAAGTCTGTGACAGCCTGGTTTTTGCCCTCTTTTCTTTGCCTGGTTTTCAGTTGAGTTGGTTTTGAATTTGGAGTTTTTGAATCATTTCATTTGGACTTAGCCACTTGGATACCCCTGACTTTCACCCAAGTGCTCCCTCTCCTCCTCAAAACCATCATTTCACCTCTGGATCAACTCAAAATATTGCTTGGAATATTTTTCTTAAATGAAAAATATTCATTTTGCCATCCAAAACCCTAGCTAGCCTTTATGCTCCAAAGCAACCCTAATTTTTCTTGTCCCAAAAATCCTGAGAAAAATCCCAATTATTCTTTGAACCCTAGGGCACCTTTTTGAGCAAAAATATTTCATCACTCTTTGGAATATTTTGGCTACAGAAAATAAATTCATTTCTGGACAGAAATGGTAGTTTCTACATCAACTACCATTTTACTAGCTCCATTGTAGCTGGTTTTTCTTGTGCCTATTTACCTTAGTAAGTGTAAGCTAGCCTCCAAAGCTCAGCCCTTAACTCCCAGTGGTTTGACCAAAGTAAACCTCCAAAGTTACTGTCCAGAAACTTGCTAGCAGTACAAATCCATTTCTACTGCACTTGGATCCAAGCCTAACCGTGGTAACACTTCAAACTACCAAGGACTACACACCACACATCAAGTTAGCGCTTAGGGTGGCCTGGTGTCATGGTTCATGCGGTGACCGCGTTCGTCTGGGCGTGCTGGCATGCAAAACACGCGCTCTGCGTGCCACCTAGCGCTCTGTTGAGCACGTGCTCGCTGCCCAGCCTGCCCGAGCATGCCAAGCCTCGCCACCATCCCCGTCTCCACTCCCTTAACTCACCCTTGGCACTCGCCGACGCTGGAGCTCGCCGTAGCGGGCATAGGCACGGTCCGGCCAACGACATAGTGCGCGGCGCACTGTGCTCGTCGTCTTCCCCCTCGCCCCTGTGCTCGTCCGCGCCCGCCAATACTTTCCGCGTGACCTCCGTCGTCTTCCCGCTCTCTCACTGGCGCCGTTCATCGCCGGGCACCGTGGACAGGTGTCCTCCGGCGGAGCCCGAACCCCTCTCGCCGCCCGCCTGTAAATGCCACTACCCCAGCCCTCCTTGAGCACCCGCAGCTACTCCCACACCCTCCATGAACTAGTAGAAGCCGCAGCCAGGCCGGGCAGGCCGCGGGCTGCCGTCCTGAAGCCCGAGCTCACCGGCGATCCACTCCAGATCGTCCGCGCAGCACCGAGCCCTCTCAGGCCAGGGCGACCCTGCCAGGGCCTCCGCCACTCTTCGGTGAGGCCGTTCCGCCCTGTTGGATCCCCTGGAGCCGCCCCGAGCCGCCGTCGTCTTTGTCTCCGGCGACCTCTGCCCTCTGCCTCCGCTGGAGAGGCCATTTCAGACGTCGTACGATCACCTCTAGCCATGCTACGGGTATGGGCAGGTGCGCCATCTTCTTCTCCGTCGATCCCGCCTCTCATTTGACCCCAAGAACCCTCATCGCCGGTGTGTGCTCCGGCGAAGCTCCACCTCCCTCTGTTTCCTTCTCCCCCTCCTTCTAGCCTGACTAGCAGGGCCCGCTAGTCAGCCACTCAGTACACGCATGAAGCGGTACGAGTGGTGGTGCCCTGGCCTTTTATGCCTTCGACTTCACCCCCCAGTCTGCTTATTTTTATTTCAAATTCATTTAAATGCAGGAAACTTCAAACAACCATAACTTTTTATCTATAAGTCCAAATGCATTGATTCTTTTAGCATTGTGTTCCTTGTCCAAAAATCTAACAGCACCCAAAAGATGGGATTTTTCCTTGCTGTCTAGATTTTCTGGTAATTTTTAGAAGTTTTCTTGATGTTTTCTTTTTTGTGGTTTTATTTATTTTCAACAGAGCAAGCTTGACTTGAGGATCACCAGGAGATTTGTGAACCTCATCAGCACTAAGGCAAGCCACAACAACATTTTCATAGTGCCACTTCAATATTTGTGATTTTCCTACTTGAACTTATGATTATTCATGCATTTAAATAATTATTATGATAATTATGTTTTGTTAGATGCTTGTCATGTTAAATATGCTTCATTTACAGAAAGTTTGAAATGAATCTTGCTAATAAGCTAACAAGAACTTAGATATGAGTAATAATAAAATGATATGGTCATGGAGGTTAATAATTAGTTTAATTATTATTCTTGCATGATGAAAAATGATGAGATTGCTAGAAATGGTTCTGGTTTAAATGAGGTTTGATCTTAACCAGAGAAGTATCTTGAGTTGATGATGGATCCGTGGGAGCGTAGTTGATTTAGTTATTTTCATGGTTATGTGATGCATATGTTAGTGATGCATAGCATGGCATTATGACACCGATTACTTTCACCTTAAGTTGAACCTAATAAATAATTAAACTTGAATATGTTATTGACCGGGTCGTGGTGCCACTGAAACGAGTTTTTCCCAGTGCAACCACATTTGCCGGTATGGGACGGCCTTAATGCATTTCATTGTCGTGCCTCTGGTCGGTGCCTCCATCTAGGGAAGGTTATGGGCGTGCTGTACCCTGGCCCGATAAGCAGGCATAATCTTGTGTGCCCGTTGATGAGTTAAGTGTTTGGGTCCCAGAGTGGATCGTTGCCACGACGGTGGTTTGAGGTGTCTTGAGGTAGATACGGGGCCACCCAGGACTAGCCCGATGGGGATTGAGTCGGAGTGGCCGGGGGAGTGTCATGACAATGAAGTGGTTTCGCCGGAATGCTGTTGGTCCACCCGAATGGGAGTGCGAGGCCATGGGTACCGTAGTGTGGGTCCAGTGCGCTACCTCTGCAGAGTGTATTAATCTAACGATAGCTGAGTCCACGGTGATGGACACGCTCGAAAGTAGGGTACACCATGGGTCAACACTTAATAAATGTGCACACTAAGATTTGCACTGAGGTAATGGTAATAAGGCCATCGTGCTGAGTTGTACCAGGTATGGTCTGGTTGTGATCGCCGTAAGGATCATGGTTTGAGACCAAGTGTTGGTCAGGGTTGTGATCGACGTAAGGATCACGAGATTGTCGTTGAGTTCTTCATGTTTGTGGTCTGGGAATGATCACGTTCGGTAAGCCAGTCCATGGGACGAGTACCACTTGAGTATAATCACAACATGTTGGATATATTGTAGCATTGTCATTAATTGGTTAAATATCATGATATTGTTTGTCATTATGTTTATGCTTGTTGTGAGCTTGCAAGTACATTCAATGTACTGACCTGGCGTGTCATGCCAGATTTCAGGAAAGTCTCGTTGGAAGGGAAAGCTGTCCGAGTCTAGATCGTGTCCATATTGGTGTCCTTGTGCTATGGAGTCCTGCTACGACGTTGTTCTGCTGCCGCGTAGTTGTCATGATCGAGGCCCCTTTATGTTTACTAAATAATGTACATATTGCTCAGCCGCACCGTGTGTGCCGCTTGGCCTCGCTAACTGTTGTAATATGAACCATGCTCCGCTAGCATGAATAAAGCGGTTGTTTTTCTGTACCAAGTTGTTGTGTGTTGCCAGAAGACAAGGTCTCTGGGCTGGCAATGCAGGGTAAACCGGTCGCTCTGAGCCGGGGTGCCACAACGCTTGGTATCAGAGCCGCGCTGACTGTAGGCCACGCTAGACTACGCCGAGTTAACTAGACGTTAGATACGAGTTGTAGTTGAGTGTCGGTAGCCTATTGTAGCTGGTTGTTGCATTGCATGCACTGATTTTTACTTTTTTGTTAACATGCTAATGGTTGTTAGTGTAGATGGCTCCGGTGCTGTATCCGTGCCAGTTGCAGCTGATGCCGTACACGTCGCCGCATCTTCTTCGTAACGTGTGGTATCGGCTCTACCCTCATGGTGACGATCCAGTCTATCGTGTGTACCGGGAGCGTCTAGCTGACTCAGCGTATGAGTATCACGCCGTGGTTACTCTGCGTACCAGTTCCGATTCCAGCTCTTACACTCGTACCTCTCGGAACGGCTACGCTTCTACCACTTATCAGGCTGCCCAGTTTGCTGCATTCGAGGTACTCGTTGAGCTCCGTTACAACGAGGTACGGATGCAGAACCACCCAGGTTTCCACTACTATCCTTCTCTCCACGATAATGGTCGTGTCCGTTTCCCTGTCATTGATCTGGAGCCTGATAGTGTAGCTAGCCACCTTTCTCGCTATATCACTGCTAGCTATCTTCTGATCTATGAGCTAGCTCGTGAGCCGAGTCATGCCCGTACTGCTTTAGCCTCTGCTTTAGTCTCTGCTAGATCAACTACTACTCAACCATCTATAGGATTTGCTCCCTATATTCCTGCCAGTTCTAGATCCCTAGTTTCCCCGGATACTCCTCCGAGTAGCTCGGGCACCGCGACTATGAGTCCACTTAGTGCTCCTGCTGAGTGGGTTTCACTCCTCGCCACTCCTGTAGTCCCGATGATTCACCCTCCGCCTAACTCAGAGGGAGAGCCCTCGAGGCAGCGTCGTCGTGTCACTTTTAACCCGGAGGTCTTAGTTAACCCCGTCAGTTCAGGAGCCGAGTCCGCTTCAGGAGAGGACCCCGCAGCACCAGCAGAGGAGTAGAGCTTCCGAGTATCCGCAGTCGTCACGATGGAGTATGGATGTAGTCGTACGAGTCATGATGTTTTGTTTCATGTATGAGGGTAGTTGGACCTGGCATGTTGTTATCTTTCATGTATGAGTCTATGTATAATTATGTTGGACTTTATTTTATTCGCCGTATTTTCTTCGCAATTTCGGTTTTACTCGGATTTTTTGTTGTTGCCTTCTCCCCAGTTTATTTTGAATGTTTCTCATCTCGGTTGCATTGCCTTGGGAAAATAATCATATTAGGATGACGCGGGGAAGCTGCAGTAGCAACATTCGCGAGGGTTCCTGTTCGTCGTTCCGCACGACAGGCAGGGCACTCACCCGAGCCGTACGTTCCACCACCGCCTCCACCGCCAAATCCGCCCTCCACCGAGCAAATTCTGCGTATTTTTGAGGAAATATGAAATAATGATCTAATGGAAATATTCAGAAGTATTCAAGCTGTAGTTGGACAGAATGGAAATCAGCCGGGTCATCACTCCAAGCTATCTTATTTTCAAAGGACTAAGCCTCCCAGTTTCATTCAGGCCATTGATCCCTTGGAAGCAGATGATTGTGTGAGGACTATGGAAAAGAAGCTTGAGGTTGCTCGAACTGATGAAGGGGATAAGGTTCCATTTGTAACACATTATCTTGAAGGTGCTGCTGCCATATGGTGGGAAAATGAAAAAGCCATATGGATTGCTGATGAAGAAATTACCCGGCCAAGATTCAAGGAACGATTCCGGAAATATCACATCCCTACGGGAATTATGAAGACTAAGCAGCGTGAATTTCTCGCGCTCCTCCAAGGAAGTCAGTCTGTGGGAGAATATTTGCAGAAATTCAATCATCTGTCACGTTACTCTCAATATGACGTGGCCACTGAGGAAAGAAAGATGGACAGGTTTCTTGGTGGGTTAAACACGCAACTCCATTGTACTCTCAGTATGTTCGATTTTCCAGACTTCCAAACACTGGTAAACAAGGCTTTCATTGCTGAAAGGGAACACAAGCTTGTATCGGATACTAAGCCTGCCAACAAACGATCACAAGCGCAAGTTTGAAGCAAGAAAAGAAATGCAACCAGTGCATAAGGTTCGTACCTGGCAGCCGACTCAGGTAGCATACAAGCCCAATTGGCAACAAAATGTTAACAAGACCACCACCCAAGTCGAGAATGATGCGCTCAACCCAATTCTAGAGAATCCTCTGCGCAGTAATTCCTGTTTCAATTGTGGGCAAACCGGACATTATGCCAAACAGTGTCCCACGAACAATCGGGTAAATACTACATTCAAGCCACAAGTCCCTTATATGGAGGCATGCCCAGATTAGCACGACCTCACGGGATGCATTCATCACATTTCCGCCGACGAAGCCCAAGAGAACCCCAAAGTCGTCATTGGTATGTTCCCTGTTAATAACATACCTGCAGTAATTTTATTTGACTCTGGGCTTGCCACTCTTTTATTTCTCGGAGTTTTGTTGCCCAAAAGAAATTTCCTTGTTCGCTTTTGGGCAAAAATATGCTGGTACAAACCCCGGGATCTCTAATCAGAAGCAATACAGTCTGTCGTAATCTGGAAGTCAATATCAACGGAGTCCGTTTTCCAACTTCTTTGATACTGATTGAATCCGATAAGTTGGATGTTATCTTGGGTATGAATTGGCTGACTCAGTATCAAGTATGCATAAATTGTGCAACCCGAGAAGTCAACTTGACCGATCAAGAGGGGCAAACTACAAAATTTATTGCTCGTCGAAGCATACCCCCCAACGAAATGGTCTTTACAGCAATGGCTGAAATGGAAGTAATTCCGGTGGTCAGCGAGTTTCCTGATGTATTCCCAGAAGAACTACCAGGCATGCCACCTGATCGAGAGCTTGAGTTTGCAATACATCTTGTGCCCGGAACCACGCCAATACACAAGAAGTATAATCGAATGCCGCCATCAGAATTAGTGGAGCTAAAGAAACAGCTTGATGAAATGCTCCAAAAAGGGTATATCCGCCCCAGCTCCTCACCATGGGGATCACCTACTATTTTCGTGGACAAGAAAGATGGCAGCCTCCGCAGGTGTGTGGATTACCGTCAGCTGAATGATGTCACCATCAAAAACAAATACCCTTTGCCAAGAATTGATGATTTGTTTGATTAGCTCAGTGGGGCCAAGGTATTCTCCAAGATCGATTTATGGACTGGGTATTATCAGCTCAAAATTAAAAAGGAGGATATTCCCAAGACCGCATTCACCACTTGCTACGGTCTCTATGAATATACAGTCATGTCTTTTGGCCTCACCAATGCCCCCACCTTCTTCATGCACATGATGAATAAAGTATTCATGGACTTCCTCGATAAGTTCGTGGTCGTCTTCATCGATGATATACTCATATACTCAAGAAGTGAAGAAGAGCATAAGGAACACCTCCGAGCAGTATTACAACGACTCCGTGAGCATCAATTATACGCCAAATTCAGTAAATGCGAGTTTTGGCTCAAGCAAGTTGGATTCCTCGGACATGTGCTATTCGCTGAAGGTATAGCCGTGGACCCAAGCAAGGTAAAGGATGTGCTCGACTGGTTGCCACCCACAACCATATCTCAGATCCGGAGTTTTCTTGGATTAGCCGGATATTACCGCCGTTTCATTGAAGGGTTTTCCAAGATTGCTAAACCCATGACAGAGCTGCTCAAAAAGGATAAGAAGTTTGAATGGACTGAGGACTGTGAGAAAACTTTCACTGAGTTAAAGAAACGACTAACAACTGCACCAGTATTAACCCTTCCAGATTTCTACCGCAGATTTGATGTGTATTGTGACACTTCGAGGAAAGGACTGGGATGCGTACTTATGCAAGATGGCAAGGTAGTAGCTTATGCCTCATGACAGCTACGACCCCACGAGGGGAGTTACCCCACTCATGATTTGGAAATGGCCGCGGTGGTTCATGCTTTAAAATTTTGGAGACACTACCTCATCGGAAAAAGGTGCCAAATTTTTACCGATCGCAAAAGCCTCAAATATATATTTACTCAGCCGGATTTAAATCTCCGTCAACGAAGATGGCTTGAGTTTGTCAAGGATTATGACCCTGGAATAAATTACCATCCGGGTAAGGCCAACATGGTGCCGATGTGCTCAGTCGAAAGCCCGTCAGTTTAAATGTCCTATTGGGATCTTTGCCTCCGGAACTTGAAGAAGAGATTGCTCAGCTCAACCTGGTCATAGTTGAGGCTGGCCTTGCCAATATTCTGGAAGTTACCCCTACTCTTGAGGAAGAAATCTGCAAGGCCCAGCCAGGCGACGCCGATCTGCAAAAGCATGCCAAACATTCCGATTTCTCGAAGGATCAGTACGGTACCCTCTGATTTAGGGGAAGGATTTGTGTGCCCAGTCAAGCGGATTTAAAGAAGAAGATCCTGTCAGAAGCCCACGAACCCTCATATTCCATTCACCCTGGAGGTACAAAAATGTACGAAGACCTTCGACAAATATTCTGGTGGGATGGAATGAAGAAAGACATTGTTTATTTCGTGGCCTGTTGCGACATATGCAACAAAGTAAAGGCAGAACATCGGAAGCCAGTTGGACTTCTCCAACCATTGCCAGTGTCACAATGGAAATGGGATGATGTATGTATGGATTTCATTACAGGACTACCTAAGACCCGACGGGGCAATGATGCAATCTGGGTCATAGTGGACACATTAACCAAGGTAGCCCACTTTCTCCCGATCAGTACCTCATATCGAGTAGATGAGCTTGCACAACTGTATGTGTCCAGGATAGTCAGTTTGCATCGAGTCCCCCAAACCATTACTTCTGACCGAGATTCACTTTTTACCTCCGCTTTTTGGTCCCGTCTCCATCGAGCCTTAGAGACGAAGTTGAAATACAGCACCGCTTATCATCCTCAGACTGATGGACATACAGAACGAGTAAACCAAATACCCGAGGATATGCTGCGAGCCTGTGTTTTGGCCCAAGGCCCGAAATGGGAAGACTGCTTGCCGTACGCCGAGTTCTCGTATAACAATAGCTTCCAGACCAGTTTAAAGATGTCACCGTATGAAGCTTTCTATGGCCGTAAGTGCCGCACTCCATTAAATTGGTCTCAAACCGGAGATAGCCATATTTTTGGAACGGATCTCATGCTGGAAGCCGAACAGCAAGTCAAGGAAATTAGAGATAGACTGAAGTTGGCCAAATCACGATAGAAAAGTTATTATGATGCAAAGCACCGTCAGATCAGCTTTGAACCTGGAGAACATGTCTATCTTCGAGTCACGCCTATGAAACGTATCAAGAGGTTTCAGACTCGTGGAAAATTGGCACCTAGATTTATTGGTCCATTTCCTATTATGACGAGAGTGGGTGCTGTGGCATATCAGTTGGAGTTGCCCCCTGAGTTGTCAGACGTGCACAACGTGTTCCATGTTTCACAATTGCGACAGTGCATATCGCCGCCTGAGAAAAAGACTGATTTGACAGAAATAGAGCTGGCGAAGGACTTAACATATGAAGAGAGTCCGGTGAAAATTTTGGATCAGATGGAAAGAGTCACTCGTAGTAAAGCACGGAAGTTTTACAAAGTCCAATGGAAGCATCATACCGAGTCAGAATCAACATGGGAATCAGAAGAATTTCTAAGGGCATGTTATCCAGAATGGTTTTCCCAAGCAACCGAATCTCGAGGACGAGATTCATTCTAAGTGGGGGAGGTTTGTGACAGCCTGGTTTTTTCCCTCTTTTCTTTGGCTGGTTTTCAATTGAGTTGGTTTTGAATTTGGAGTTTTTGAATCATTTCATTTGGACTTAGACACTTGGGTACCCCTGACTTTCACCCAAGTGCTCCCTCTCCTCCTCAAAACCATCATTTCACCTCTGGATCAACTCAAAATATTGCTTGGAATATTTTTCTTAAATGAAAAAATATTCATTTTGCCATCTAGAACCCTAGCTAGCCCTTTGTGCCCCAAAGCAACCCTAATTTTTCTTGCCCCAAAAATCTTGAGAAAAATCCAATTATTCTTTGAACCCTAGGGCACATTTCTGAGAAAAAAATTTTCATCACTCTTTGGAATATTTTGGCTACAGAAAATAAATTCATTTCTGGACAGAAATGGTGGTTTCTACAGAAACTACCATTTTACTAGCGCCATTGTAGGTGTTTTTTCTTGTGCCTATTTACCTTAGTAAGTGTAAGCTAGCCTCCAAAGCTCAGCCCTTAACTCCTAGTGGTTTGACCATAGTAAACCTCCAAAGTTACTGTCCAGAAACTTGCTAGCAGTACAAATCCATTTCTACTGCACCTGGATCCAAGCCCAACCGCGGTAGCACTTCAAACTACCAAGGACTACACGCCACACATCAAGCTAGCGCTTAGGGTGGCCTGATGTCACGGTTCACGCGGTGACCGCGTTCGTCCGGGCGTGCTGGCATGCAAAACACGCGCTCTGCATGCCGCCTAGCGCTCTGTTGAGCGCGTGCTTGCTGCCCAGCCTGCTCGAGCATGCCAAGCCTCGCCACCATCCCCGTCTCCACTCCCTTAACTCCCCCTTGGCACTCGCCGACGCCGGAGCTCGCCGCAGCGGGAACGAGCATGGTCCGGCCAACGACATAGTGCACGGCGCACTGTGCTCTTCGTCTTCCTCCTAGCCCCTGTGCTCATCCGCGCCCGCCAATTGTTTCCGCGTGACCTCCGTCGTCTTCCCCCTCTCTCACTAGCGCCGTTCGTCGCCGGGCGCCGTGGACAGGTGTCCTCCGGCGGAGCCCGAACCCCTCTCACCGCCCACCTATAAATGCCGCCACCCCAGCCCTGCTTGAGCACCCGCAGCTACTCCCACACCCTCCACGAACTAGTAGAAGCCGCAGCCTAGCCGGGCAGGCCGCGGGCTGCCGTCCCGAAGCCCGAGCTCACTGGCGATCCCCTCCGAATTGTCTGCGCAGCTCCGACCCCTCTCAGGCCAGGGAGACCCTGCTAGGGCCTCCGCCACTCTTCGGTGAGGCCGTTCCGCCCTGTTGGAGCCCTTGGAGCCGCCCCGATCCCCGTCGTCTTCGTCTCCGGCGACCTCTGCCCTCTACGTCCGCTGGAAAGGCTGTTTCTGACGCAATCCGGTCACCTCTAGCCATGCTACGGGTATGGGCAGGTGCGCCATCTTCTTCTCCTTTGATCCACCCCTCTTGTTTGACTCCAAGAACCCTCGTCGCCCACGTGTGCTCTGGCAAAGCTCCGCCTCCCTCTGTTTCCTTCTCCCCTCCTTCTGGCCTGACTAGCGGGGCCCGCTAGTCAGCCACTCAGTACGCGCGCGAAGCGGTACGAGTGGTGGCGCCCTGGGCTTTTACGCCTTCGACGTCACCCCCCAGTTTGTTTATTTTTAGTTCAAATTCATTTAAATCCAGGAAACTTCAAACAACCCTAACTTTTTATCTATAAGTCCAAATGCATTAATTCTTTTTGCATTGTGTTCTTTGTCCAAAAATCTAAGAGCACCAAAAAGACGGGATTTTTCCTTGCTGTCTAGATTTTCTGGTAATTTTCAGAAGGTTTCTTGATGTTTTCTTTTTGTGGTTTTATTTATTTTCAGCAGAGCAAGCTTGTCTTGAGGATCACCAGGAGATTTGTGAACCTCATCAGCACTAAGGCAAGCTATAGCAACATTTTCATAGTGCCACTTCAATATTTGTGATTTTCCTACTTGAACTTATGATTTTTCATGCATTTAAATAATTATTATGATAATTATGTTCTGTTAGACGCTTGTCATGTTAAATATGCTTCATTTACAGACAGTTTGAAATGAATCTTGCTGATAAGCTAACAAGAACTTAGATATGAGTAATAATAAAATGATATGGTCATGGAGTTAATAATTAGTTTAATTATTATTCTTGCATGATGAAAAATGATGAGATTGCTAGAAATGGTTCTGGTTTAAGTGAGGTTTGATCTTAACCAGAGAAGTATCTTGAGTTGATGATGGCTCCATGGGAGCGTAGTTGATTTAGTTATTTTCATGGTTATATGATGCATATATTAGTGATGCATAGCATGGCATTATGACACCGGTTACTTTCACTTTAAGTTGAACCTGATAAATAACTCAACTTGAATATGTTGTTGACCGGGTCGTTGTGCCGCTGAAACGAGTTTTTCCCAGTGCAACCACATTTGCCGGTATGGGACGGACTTAATGCGTTTCATTGTCGTGCCTCTGGTCGGTGCCTCCATCTAGGGAAGGTTATGGGCGTGCTGTACCCTGGCCCGGTAAGCAGGCATAACCTTGTGTGCCCGTTGATGAGCTAAGTGTTTGGGTCCCAGAGTGGATCGTTGCCATGACAGTGGTTTGAGGTGTCTTGAGGTAGACACGGGGCCACCCAGGACTAGCCCGATGGGGATTGAGTCGGAGTGTCCGGGAGAGTGTCATGACAATGAAGTGGTCTCGTCGGAATGCCGTTGGTCCACCCGAGTGGGAGTGCGAGGCCATGGGTTCCGTAGTGTAGGTCCAGTGCGCTACCTCTGCAGAGTGTATTAATCTATCGATAGCCGAGTCCACGGTTATGGACACACGCGAAAGTAGGGTACACCATGGGTCAACACTTAATAAATTTTCACACTAAGATTTGCACTGAGGTAATGGCAGTAAGGCCATCATGCTAAGTTGGACCAGGTGTGGTCTGGTTGTGATCGCCGTAAGGATCACGGTTTGAGACCGAGTGTTGGTCAGGGTTGTGATCGCCGTAAGGATCACGAGATTGTCGTTGAGTTCTTCATGTTTGTGGTTTGGGAATGATCACGTTCGGTAAGCCAGACCATGGGACGAGTACCACTTGAGTATAATCACAACATGTTGGATATATTGTAGCATTGTAATTAATTGGTTAAATATCATGATATTGTTTGTCATTATGTTTATGCTTGTTGTGAGCTTGTAAGTACATTCAATGTACTGACCTGGCGTGTCATGCTAGATTTCAGGAAAGTCTCATTGGAAAGGAGAGCCGTCTGAGTCTAGATCGTGTCCACATTGGTGTCCCTGTGCTATGGAGTCCCGCTACGACGTTGTTCCACTGCCTCGTAGTTGTCATGATCGAGGCCCCTTTATGTTTACTAAATAATGTACGTATTGTTCAGCCGCACCATGTGTGTCGCTTGGCCTCGCTAACTATTGTAATATGAACCATGCTCCGCTAGCATGAATAAAGCGGTTGTTTTTCTGTACCAAGTTGTTGTGTGTTTCCAAAAGACAAGGTCTCTGGGCTGGCAATGTAGGGTAAACCGTTCGCTCTGAGCCGAGGTGCCACAAAGTCTCCGCTGCGTTCCCTATCTTCGATGGCATTGATTACCCCTACTATTAGAATAAGATGCGTATGCATCTTGAAGGCATTGATGTTGACCTCTGGTATTTCGTCAAGAATGGCGTTCCCAAAGCCGGTGAAGGCGTCACTCCTACTGATGTCAAGAAGTATATTCAACTGGACTCAATTGCCAAGAACATCATCTGTGGTAATCTGACCAAAGGACAGTATGGTCGTGTGAGTGCACTGGAAACTGCAAAGCTAGTCTGGGACTAGCTCTGCAAGGTCAATGAAGGCGTCTCCACCCAAAGAGATTCAAGGATCAGTGTTCTTCGCAATCTCTTCAACCGCTTCTAGAGAAATGACAATGCGAATGTCCAGCTCACATTTGATCGCCTCACTGATATCACAAATGAGCTTCATGCCCTCGGCGCCACTGAGATCACCAAGCATGAAATCATCAAGACACTTCTGAGATCTCTTGATAGCTCATTTGACACCCTGGCCCTGATGATTCAAGAGTGCCCTGACTTCAAGACTCTCAATCCGTCTGACATACTTGAGAGGCTCAACACACATGAGTTCCAGCTATCTGAGAAAAGAGATATCTATGGTCCCAACTGTGGCCGTACTCGCGCTTTGAAGGCAAAGGTTGTTTCCTCATCTGAAGAAGAATTTGACTGCAGTTCTGGGGATCCTGAAGATATTGGAAAGGAGCTTGCTATGCTTGTGAAGAAGTTCCAGAAGTTCACTAAGAAGAAAGACTTCAGAAAGTCTTCAAGATCCAGCTCTAGAAACAATGAAGCTTCCTCTCATGATCACAAGAAGAGAACCTGCCACAAGTGCAAGAAACCCGGTCACTACATCTCTGAGTGTCCACAGTGGGACAATGAGAAAGAAGAAGAAGAAGAGCAAGGAATATGATTCTGATGACAAGAAGAAGAAGAAATCCTCAAAGTTTTCTTCCAAGTCTTCGTCAAAGTCTTCATCACACAAGAAGAGCTCATCAAGCAAGGCTCGTGCATTTGTTGGAAAGGAGATGGATTCAGAGGAGGAGTCTGCATCTGAGGAGGAAGAGGTGGAGTCTGAAGAGGAATCTAATTTTGGAGTAGCAAGCCTGGCTCTAGCTTCTGCGTATGTTTCCAAGTCCATCTTCAACATTGAAGACAATGGCCTCATCACCAACGCTGATGCCAAGGATGAGGATGACTCTGCTCCCACCTACTGCTTCATGGCATGTGGTGCCAAGGTAAACTCACGCGATGCTTACTTTCAAACATCAAGTGAAGATGACTCTGAATGTGAATCTAAACCTAGCTACAAAACACTTGCTAAAATTGCAACTGAACAACAGAATGCTATGGAACATATTCAAAAATTGCTAGACAAAAGCAATGACCTGTTGGACACGGAAATGACCCGAACTCAGTCCTTAATTGAATACATAAAAATCTTCATGTTAAGTACGAGGAACTTGAAAGTTGTCATGAATCGCTCTCAACAACTCATGAAAAGCACTCCTATGGTTATCTTCAAAGGAAGCAAGAGCTTGAGAAATTGAGATCGGCTCATGAAGATCTTCAAAAGGAGAACGTGTCACTCTGCGCCCAACAGATCGGTTCCGCTCAGGAAGGATTTGAACCACCATGTCTACAATGTCTTGAGCGTGATAATGCTGTCTCTGTAGCTGAATGTTCAACTACTGCTACTATTGCAATATTTTCAACTGCTAATGTGGTAACTAACCCCTATGCTCACTACTATTGCTGATGAGAATGCCAGGTTGAAGACATTGCTTGAGACAGGAATGTACAAAAGTCTCAAAGGGCATCAGACACTATGTGATGTCCTCAAAAAGCAGATTCTGAAGCGAGACCCTAGTGTCGTGGTTCTAAGTCTGATAGTAGAGTAGGGGGGTAGGTATGGAGAGGCAAGGTTCTAGCTATGGAGAGGTTGTAAACACAAGAGATGTACGAGTTCAGGCCCTTCTCGGAGGAAGTAAAAGCCCTACATCTCGGAGCCCGGAGGCGGTCGAGTGAATTATATGTGTATGGATTACAGGGGTGCGAACCCTTTACACTGAGGTGGGGGGTGGCTTATATAGTGTCTGCCAGACCCCTCCGGCCCTCAGTAATGCGGGGTTTAAAGTACATTAAGTCTGGGGCCTTACTGGTAACGTCCCACATAAAGTGTCTTAACTATCATAAAGTCTACTTAATTACAGACCGTTGCAGTACAGAGTGCTTCTTGACCTTCTGGTGGTTGAGTGCGTCCTCGAGGTCGAGTCCTTTGAGTCTGTCGAGTGGTGTCCTCCTTGGTCGACTAGAAGGTAGTCTCTTATAATAATGGTGTCCTTGGGTAGGGTATTTAGATCAGGTCTATGACCCTACCCTAGGTACATGACTCCATCATTAGCCCCCGAATGGATTGAGGTTTGAGTGAGGAAGGAGTTGATGTTATTTCCGACATGCCTTTGTGTGCTGGGTATGCGTTGTCTTGGATCAGTAATCTCTTTGTTGATAACCAGCAACTTTCTTCAGTCGACTCGATCCATTCTCTTCTTTTGTCGAGTGACCTTTTGGACTCAACAATTCCCGAGCGACGGATCGCGGGAGATCTCGCGCCTGACAGATCGATCTATCGTTCGCGGATTTTGTGGGATATGAAATTTGGGGAAGCGCGCGAAGCGGGGCGGACCGCGGCGCTCGGATGGGATAGGGCATAGACGCCTCGATTCTCGCGCCGCCTTTTTCGCCACGTATCGTGCCCGCGCGACTGTTTCGGGATGTGATTGGATCGCTCGGGCCCACCTGTCATCCACTCGGAAGTGATCTTATAAAGGCGCCCGGCGAGGGTCCCTGAACAATATCTCTGCATTATCTCTCTGCTCTCCCTGCCTCCACCCACTGTGCCCGCTCTCGCCTCTGCACAACCGCTCCTCGCGCGCCTCGCCGGCAACCATGGTGAAGGAGAAGACGGCGGCGCTGGAACGCGCGAAGAAGGCGTCGGCGACGGGGAAGGCGAAGGGGAGAACCACCAGTCGCGGTGGGTCTTCGTCTAGATCTCGCCTGCCGAACGGCTGGGTCCAAGGAGATTGGATCCGGTCGACCATTACGGAGAATGACCTCACCGACATGGCCAACGACGGTCTGATCCCCCACGGAGCAGCAAGGCTCCCGGGGAACGAATGGCATCCCCAGCCGGAAGAGGGTGAGTGTGTTCTTCTGATCCCCCACTCGACCGAGGGTTTTCTTTGCCACCGAGTGTTTTCTTCCGTGGTTTCCTGAATTTCTTCGGAGCACAACTCCACCACTTCAACCCGAATTCTATCGCCTATCTTGCTGCCTTTGTATCCATGTGTGAAAACTTTCTGGGTTGCCGACCTCACTGGGGTCTGTTCAAGCATATATTCACGTGCCGCTCTCAGACCGTGAAGAAGGCGAGTCCAGATGATGATAAAACCAAGATTATTCAGATGTGTGGAGGTCTGGGAATCCAGATGAGGAACAAGAGCACTTTCTCAGCGATGACCCTCCCTGAGTCGGTCAGGGGCTGGCAGTCGACTTGGTTTTACTGTAAGAACGAGTCGACGCCAGGGCAGTCGAGTGGTCTCCCTCCGTTTACCATGGACCGCGCCAACAGACCTTCTTCCCTGAAGGTGCTCCCGGAGGAGAAAGCTGACGTGAAGATGCTGATGGAGCGCGTAGTTCGGTTGGTTCGGGAAGGAGTGACGGGTATGGATCTCCTGGAGGTTTTCCTTAGACGCCGTATCCAGCCTCTCCAGTACAGAGGCCATTGCATGTGGCTGTACTGCGGGACCGAAGACGAGACTCAGATCAATCCAGAAGCAGTTGACGATGCCACGCTGGAAAGGTGGTTGGCTGCGGTCATTGGGAACAAGGATAACCCTCGTGGGGCTAGGAGAATTCCTCCACTCGACGACTCCAGCACTCCAGACAAGGTATGCTCATTTTACCTCCAATTGTATTCTGGCTACACTTATTTCTGTTTTCGCTGCAAATTGGTCGATTGATCTTTGTCTTGATGTCCGACAGGTCCTCACCGACCTGTACTCGATGCCCAATGGAGCGCAAACTCCGCCTGAAGAAGGAGAAGCGAGTGGGGGCGAAAGCCAGGAGGAGTGGGACTCGGATGCTGCTGAAGATGATGATGATGATGACGATGAGGAGGAGGAAGAAGAGGAGGAGGAGGAGGTCGCACCACCGCGCTCGGAAAGGCGGTCGAAGCTTGCCCATGACCCTGCGACTGAACGTGGTAAGGGGGTCGCGACTGTCGCGCAGTCGACCAAGCGCCCTCAGACCACCTCTCCGGCGCCGACTGAAAAGGCTCCGAAGCAGTCTAGGGTGGCACCGTCGAAGCCGACCAAGGTCCTGCCGAAGATGAAGGTGTCCATCCCCACCATATCAGGGTAAACATGCTGCTTGAGTCCTCTTGTCTTGCGCGAGTTTTATCTTTGATTGACACTTGAGTTAACCGATGATTTTTGGAATTGTAGTGCTGCTACTTCTGAGACCTCAGCCAGGGCTGACGACCATGATATGGAGGATGCTGCAACCTCGAAACCTGGTACCACTCTCTTAATTCCGTTTTTAGTCGATTGACTCTTCGTCCCTAATTCTGATTCTTTTCTGTAGCTCCATCCAATGTCGTTATCACTCTTCCTGATGACGATGACGATGAGGAACCACTGAAGCACAGGAGGAGCAGGAAAGCGTCTGCCGGCAGGGTGGCCCAGGATGTGACGGCGCCCAAGACTCTGGTCGCGGAGGAGGAGAACACCACTCGACACACCGTGTCCTTCGCGGTTCCACTGACGAGTGCTCTCCCCGCTTCGTCGAGTGCTCCGCAGCCTTCCCTCTTCACGACGCACCATGTCCCGGAGGACCAAGCCAGTGCTGCAAAGGAAGCGATACGCCAGGCGGGGATCATGATGGAGCAGGTGAAGTCCATCCGGGAGGCAAGCCAGGCAGCCTACGACGCCAGTTCTGCTCTTGAAAGCAATGTTCAGGTAGGTCGAATCGCTTGTTCTGTTAGGATATGCTATCAAAAAGCTTTTCTTTCCGGAATCTATAGCAATCACCTACTGGGTGTGTCGATTGAAACTCCGTGTTAGCGGGGGCACGTTGAGTGCACCCGCTGGGTGTAGTCCCCAAGGCTAAGGTCGACTGCTGGCAGTCGGCCTTAGGCTTCATAAGTTAAGTCCTTCTGTCATTCGACTGAGTCGAATGGATTTCTCAAACCGGTGGGGGCACGTTGAGTGCACCCACTGGGTGTAGTCCCCGAGACTGTGGTCGACTGCTTGCAGTCGATTACAGTCTGAAGAATACGTCTTGTGTGTGTCTTTTTTTTGGGTCAACTGGTCGACTCTATCTTTAATAGAACTAGTGGGGGCACGCTGAGTGCACCCACTGGGTGTAGTCCCCGAGACCACGGTCGAATGTTTGTATTCGGCTGTAGTCTTAGAAACGCATGATTTTCTCTTATCCACTCGGAAGTGAATTATCCTTGACATTTTGTCGATTGGCTCTTCGCAGAAATCCTGTGACCTTGCGGCTCATTATACTGAGCTGGAGAACAAGCACATTCAGCTCGAGCTGGATCTGAAGCTGGTTCAGGAGAATCTGACGAAGGCGAAGGAGGAGACCAAAGGTATGTTCGGTGAGACCTCGACGACTCCTTTTTTCCTTCATTTGTTTCAAAATCTTACCTTACTGTAACTTGCAGGCAAGGTGAAGGAGGCCCAGAAGAAAAAAGACCTTGAGCTAGCTGAGAAGATCAAGCTTGCTGACGAGAAGTTAGCTTCAGTCACCAAGCTTGAAGAAGAAAATACTAATCTGAAAGCTGCTCTTGCGATTGCCAACAAGGAGGTCAGTCGACTGAAAACTGACAAAGCTGCCCTGAACGACAAGGCCAGTCAGTTGACTGGGAAGAAGAATGATCTGGAGGCATTCCTGAGTGGACTCGCCAAGAAGTTGTTCCTCATGCTCGAAGGTAATCCTTTACACTCGACAGTCATTTTTAACAGTGACCTTTCCATTCGGCCATTGCCTTGATTCAGTGATTGTATTTGCAGAATTTTGTCAAAACTTTGAAGAGGAAACTAGTCGACTGGAACCAAACCTGGACCCCGTCAACTCTCTGGTGAACGATGAAGTTGCTATGAATGTGTTCCGACTTGAGTCCCGCATTGCTGCTGTTGTTGACCATCTTGCAAGGCTGAAAGTCGCCACTTCCCGCATTGACACTACGCTCTGGCCCAGGGAGACACTCCAGAACGACCTCGAGTCTCTGATGGCTCGACTAAACACGGTTCCTGGTCGAGTGCAGGAGTGGAAAAAATCCTCTGCTAGGTGCAGTGCAGATGTTGCTCTATGTCTGGCTCGATTCCACTGCAAGGATGCGCGAGAAGACAAGCTGGCGGCTCTTCGGGTGGCCAACACCAAGAAACATGACTTCAGGTCCTTCATGGAAACCTTCATCGCTGCTGCCACTCGGATCGCGGACGGAATTGACCTTGATGAGTTTGTTGCACCTTCTAGCCCTCCACAGGAGGGGTAAAAAACTTCTTTGAGCTCGACACTTTAAATTTGCCTCGGTATGCCGAGTGATTTTGTAACCGATAAACCTTAATAGGCTTAGAGCCTGAGCACTTTCGGTTCTTTTAGGTATCGATCTGAACTTGGATTTGATGTTTGAATATGCTTGCTTTTGGCTCGAAATGTCTTTTGCAGGTTTAAAGCAAGACGCCCACTGCAGTCGACTTATTCTTTTCCATCCACTTAGGCGAGCACTGAGCTGCGGCTAAGCCTCCGAGTGAGAGGTTTGCTCTTCACTCGGTAGGATTTTTATATCTTAGGCGAGCACTGGGCTGCAACTAAGCCCTCGAGTGAGAGGTTTGCTCTTCACTCGGTAGGATTTTTATACCTTAGGCGAGCACTGGGCTGCAGCTAAGCCCCCGAGTGAGAGGTTTGCTCTTCACTCGGTAGGATTTTTATACCTTAGGCGAGCACTGTGCTGCAGCTAAGCCCCCGAGTGAGAGGTTTGCTCTTCACTCGGTAGGATTTTTATACCTTAGGCGAGCACTGGGCTGCAGCTAAGCCCCCGAGTGAGAGGTTTGCTCTTCACTCGGTAGGATTTTCACGTTGTACTTGTGGCGTAGCTCAGAGGAGAGGGTTGCAGTCGACCTGCACCTCGTCCTCCTTACGATCGCACATTGTACTTGTGGCGTAGCTCAGAGGAGAAGGTCGCAGTCGACCTGCACCTCGTCCTCCTTACGACCGCACGTTGTATTTGTGGCATAGCTCAGAGGAGAGGGTTGCAGTCGACCTGCACCTCGTCCTCCTTACGACCGCACATTGTACTTGTGGCGTAGCTCAGAGGAGAGGGTCGCAGTCGACCTGCACCTCGTCCTCCTTACGACCGCACGTTGTATTTGTGGCGTAGCTCAGAGGAGAGGGTCGCAGTCGACCTGCACCTCGTCTTCCTTGCGAGTGCACATTGTATTTGTTCTTAGGCGAGTGTTTAGACTGCAGCTAAGCCCCCGAGTGGGAGTCTGGCTCACCACTCGGTAGGATTTTATAACTTAGGCGAGCACAGGGCTGCAGCTAAGCCCCCGAGTGGGAGTCTGGCTCACCACTCAGTAGGATTTTATAACTTAGGCGAGCACAGGGCTGCAGCTAAGCCCCCGAGTGGGAGTCTGGCTCACCACTCGGTAGGATTTTATTTGAACTTAGGCGAGTACTTGGACTGCAGCTAAGCCTCCGAGTGAAAGTCCGGCTTATCACTCGGTAGGATTTCATTGAAACTTAGGCGAAACGGATTCGCAGCTAAGCCCCCGAGTGGGAGGCTGGCTCACCACTCGGTAAGGATTTTTTTTACAAACTTAGGCGAAACGGATTCGCGGCTAAGTCACCCACTGAGGGGGTAATTTTTACTTGAACAAATAAAAGTGACAAAAATTGTTTGAGAAATTATGACACTATTATCTTGCAAAACATGGACTACAGAAGTACTTTTATTACAACTCATCCGAGTGATAAACTTAAGTGTAAAATGGGCGGAGTAGTTCCGCGTTCCAAGCTCGGGGCTCGTCGATATTGTGCTTGACATTGTAGAGACGGTACGCCCCGTTGTGGAGAACCTTGGTGACGATGAAGGGCCCTTCCCAAGAAGGAGCAAGCTTGTGTTGTTTCTGCTGATCCACTCGGAGAACCAAATCTCCTTCCTGGAAGGCTCGACTCTTCACGTTTCTGGCATGGAAGCGACGCAAGTCTTGTTGGTAGATGGTCGATCGGATCAGAGCCATCTCCCTTTCTTCCTCTAAAAGGTCGACTGCGTCCTGCCACGCTTGTTCAGCTTCTGCTTCGTTGTAGAGTTCAACTCGAGGAGCATTGTGGAGAAGATCACTCGGCAAGACTGCTTCAGCTCCGTAGACCAAGAAGAATGGAGTTCTTCCGGTCGACCGATTTGGCATGGTCCGCAGTCCCCAAAGCACCGAGGGAAGTTCGTCGACCCATGCTCCAGCCGCATGTTTGAGATCACGCATCAGTCGGGGTTTCAACCCTTTGAGGATCAGGCCATTGGCTCGCTCTGCTTGTCCATTCGACTGCGGATGGGCGACTGAAGCGTAGTCAACTCGTGTGCCTTGAGAGTTGCAGAAATCCCTGAATTCCTCTGAGTCAAAGTTTGACCCATTATCTGTAATGATGCTGTGCGGGACTCCATATCTGAATATCAGTTCCCTGATGAAGCTAACAGCAGTACCGGCGTCAAGGTTCTTGATGGGTTTTGCCTCGATCCACTTGGTGAACTTGTCGACTGCCACCAATACATGCGTGAAACCGCTTCGACCTGTTCTCAAGGGGCCAACCATATCCAACCCCCATACTGCGAAGGGCCAGATGAGTGGAATGGTCTTCAGAGCTGACGCAGGCTTGTGTGACATATTTGAGTAGAACTGACATCCTTCGCACTTGTCCACTATTTCCTTTGCCATTTCATTCGCCTTTGGCCAGTAAAATCCGGCTCGGTATGCTTTGGCCACGATGGTCCGAGAGGACGCATGATGGCCACAAGTCCCCGAGTGGATATCATCAAGGATGATTCGACCTTCTTCTGGCGTTATGCACTTCTGACCAACTCCAGTCGCTCTCTCTCTGTACAACTGTCCTTTGATTACGGTAAAGGCTTTGGATCGACGGACGATCTGTCGAGCCTCTTCCTCATCCTCCGGGATCTCTTTTCTCAGGATATACACGATATGTGGAACTGTCCAGTCGGGAATGACCACTAAGACCTCCATGATCAAGTCGACCACTGCTGGGACCTCAACCTTTGTCGGATCCATGGCACTCTTGGGCTGTGGAGCTTCTTCGGTGAAAGGATCTTCTTTGACTGACGGAGTATGGATATGCTCTAAGAACACACCACTCGGAATGGCTTCTCGCTTGGAACCTATCTTTGCTAGATCATCAGCTGCTTGATTTTTCAGTCGGGGTATGTGATGGAGCTCTAACCCCTCAAACTTCTTTTCCAGCTTCCTCACTGCATTGCAGTATCCAGTCATGGCTGGGCTTCTCACGTCCCACTCCTTCATCACTTGGTTGACCACTAAATCCGAGTCGCCATAAACCATAAGGCAACGGACGCCGAGTGAAATGGCCATGCACAACCCATACAGAAGGGCCTCGTACTCTGCCTCATTGTTAGAGGAATCAAAGTGAATCTGGAGCACATATCTGAGCTTATCTCCTCTGGGGGAAACCAAGACCACCCCAGCACCGGAACCATTCAGCATCTTAGAGCCATCAAAGAACATGGTCCAATGCTCCGAGTGAACCTCAGTCGGCTGCTGTTGTTCAATCCACTCGGCGAGGAAATCTGCTATTACCTGGGACTTAATGGCTTTTTTTGCCTCAAACTTGATATCAAGGGGAAGAAGTTCAATCGCCCATTTCGCTACTCGACCAGTTGCATCTCTGTTGTGCAGAATCTCTGAAAGTGGAGCATCACTGACGACTGTGATGGAATGATCAGAGAAATAATGAGCAACCTTCTTCGTGGTCATGTATATCCCATACACAAGCTTCTGATAATGAGGGTATCTCTGCTTGGATGGAGTCAAAACTTCAGACAAATAATACACTGGGCGCTGAACTTTGAAGGCTTTTCCTTCTTCTTCCCGCTCGACCGTAAGTACTGTACTGACGACTTGTCCTGTGGCTGCGATATAAAGCAACAGAGGCTCTTTGCTGATTGGAGCAGCAAGCACCGGCTGGGTGGAGAGCAGAGCTTTTAGCTCGGCAAACGCTGCATCAGCTTCTGGAGTCCACTCGAACTTGTTTGCCTTCTTCATCAGTCGGTAAAGAGGCAATGCCTTTTCACCGAGTCGTGAGATGAATCGACTTAATGCGGCCAAGCATCCAGTAAGCTTCTAGACATCGTGCACTCGCACAGGGCGTTTCATTCAGAGAATAGTGCCGATCTTCTCTGGATTAGCGTCGGTCCCTCGCTCGGAAACGAGAAAACCGAGTAACTTGCCACCAGGAACTCCGAATGTGCACTTTGATGGATTGAGCTTGATATCATACCTTCTGAGGTTGGCAAATGTTTCGGCGAGGTCAGTGAGCAGGTCAGAACCTTTTCGTGACTTGACCACGATATCATCCATATACGCTTCCACATTCCGACTGATTTGAGTGAGCAAACACTTCTGAATCATTCGCATAAATGTGGCTCCGGCATTCTTGAGGCCAAATGGCATGGTGATATAGCAGAAGCACCCGAATGGAGTGATGAAAGCTGTTTTTATCCCATCGGGTCCGTACAGACGGATCTGATGGTACCCGGAATAGGCGTCTAGAAAAGACAATCTCTCGCATCCCGCGGTCGAGTCAACAATTTGATCAATGCGAGGGAGAGGAAAATGATCTCTCGGGCAGGCCCGATTGATGTGCTTGAAATCAATGCACATTCGGAGTGATTTGTCCTTCTTAGGAACCATGACGACATTAGCGAGCCACTCGGAGTGGTATATCTCTCAGATAAATCCTGCCGCCAACAGTCGAGCCACTTCCTCACCAATAGCCTTTCTCTTCTGGACGGCGGACCGCCGAAGATGCTCTTTAACTGGTTTTGCTGATGAGTCGACTCTAAGGCGATGCTCATCCAGTCCCCTGGGAACACCTGGCATGTCAGCTGGCTTCCATGCAAAAATGTCCCAGTTCTCACGGAGGAACTGGATGAGCGCTTCTTCCTATTTCGGGTCGAGTGTTGTGGAGATGTGGGTCGGGGCTACACTGGGGTCGGTCGGGTGAATGTGGACAGGCTTCGTCTCACCAGACGACTGAAATGCAGATTCTGTGGCGGGCTTCTTGGATCGCAGCAAATCACTCGGATCTGCGTTTTGCTTATATTCTTCAAACTCGACCGCTGTCACCTGGGAATCAGCAATCTTTGAGCCCCTCTGAAAACACTCTTCTGCCTTTTTCCGATCACCGATGACAGTGATCACTCCTTTGGGACCGGGCATCTTCAGTTTGAGGTACACATAACATGGTCGAGCCATGAACCGTGCGTAAGCTGGTCTCCCCAAAATGGCGTGGTACGCGCTCTGAAAATCCACGACCTCAAACGTCAAGTTTTCCTTGCGAAAATGTTTTGAATCACCAAACACCACGTCCAGAGCTATTTGGCCGAGTGATTCGGCTTTCTTTCCTGGTATAACTCCATGAAAGCTCATGTTACTGGTGCTCAGTTGGGACATCGGAATGCCCATTCCTTTCAGTGTGTCTGCATACAACAAGTTCAATCGGCTACCACCGTCCATCAGCACTTTCGTCAGTCGAGTGCCTTCGACAACTGGGTCGACCACCGAAGCTTGCCTCCCGGGGGTGGCAATATGAGTCGGGTGATCAGACTGGTCGAATGTGATGGGTGTTTGGGACCATCTCAGATAACTTGGTTTCGCTAGGGCAACCATGTTCACCTCATGATTGATGACCTTTAGTCGGCTCTTGCTTTCCACATCTGCGAAGATCATCAGAGTGGAGTTGACATGCGGATATCCTCCCTCACTGTCCTCCTTGTCTTCGGCCTTGTCCGACTCCTTTTCCTTGTCCTTGGACTGTTTTCCTTGAAACTGCTGGATCAGGAGTCGACATTGGCGAGTGGTATGCTTTGGGTAAATGATATTGCCCTCTTCATCTTTCTTCGTGTGGATGTGACACGGCATATCCATCACGTCTTCCCTTCTTTATCCTTCACTTTCTTAGGGTTCCAGGATCCTTTTGGTTTCCCTTTGAACTTTCCCTGAGTCACGGCTAGAGCCTCTCCAGGAGCTGCTGGTTCGGCCTTCCGCTTCTGTTTCCGACTGGTGTTTCCCTTCTCCGACTGACTCGGCTTGTACTTGCCGCTTCGGAGTCGGTCTTCTTCTTCGCCATTGGCGTACTTGGTAGCAATCTCCATCATCCGACTCAGGGTCATGTCTCCGGTTCGACCATAATTCAAACTCAATTCTCTGTTCTTGACGCCATCCTTGAAGACGCAGACTGCCTGATGATCAGACACGTTCTCCACGGTATGATGCAAAGTGATCCATCTCTGAATATACTCTATGAGAGTCTCATTCGTCTTCTGCACACAGACTTGCAGCTCTATCAATCCAGCTGGTCGCTTGCAAGTTCCTTCAAATGTTCTGACGAACACTCGGGACAAGTCTTCCCAAGTGTAAATGATGCTAGGAGGTAACTGATTCAACCATGCTCTAGCAGAACCTTCCAACATGAGGGGCAAATGCTTCATGGCCACCTCATCATTCCCACCACCAATCTAAACTGCCACTCGGTAGTCCTCAAGCCAGGTTTCAGGCTTAGACTCACCAGTGAACTTGCTTACTCCGGTTGCCAACCTGAAGTTGGGGGGAATCACCGCGGCTCTGATAGCCCTGCTGAAACATTCTGGACCAGAAACATGCACTCGACTGCTTGTGGGCGCATCTCTGTCGGGGCTGCCCCGATGGGCTCTGTTTTGGTCGACCAAGCCTTGCACGATGATGGATCGTGCATCGAAGCCTGGTTCCCGGGGGTCGACTGGAGCTCTTCGCCCCACACTGAGTTGACGCCTGTCGTCCTGCTGCCGAGGAGCGTAAGACCCACCTCTCGGAGGAGGAGTGGGTACTCGACGCCTATCATCACGATCGTGTCGGTCATCGTACTGGCCTCGCCGATTCTCGCGTCCTCCACGCCGCAGAGGCGATCTAGGGCTGTGAGCCAACTGAACCGTATTCGCAGCGACGGATCGACTGTGAATTCTATTGCGCGACTGCGACACGGCTGAATTCTGATCTCCTGCTTCTCGGAGCAAATCTCTGATCTGCATCAAGCCTCTGCCAGCTTCCGACTGAGAGGGCTGGATGGATTCTGCTATACGGGTTGCAGCTGCTAAATTCTGAATCGGGGTTCGATATACCTGAGTTGGCGGGAAGAGCTGACGTCGATTGGCGTCAGGTGCTCGCTGCCGCGCGCGCTCGTCGAGTGCTCGCTGAAGATTTTCCAGGCGAGCGCGTTCAGCCAAGTTGGCCAAACGTGCCTCCTCCAAGGCGCGAGCCTCGGGGGTTTCTCCCGCGGTGGGAGTATGCAGGGCATCCATGTTCCTGCGGCGGAGCTCTTCCCTTTGCAGAGAGTCGAGTGGCTTGGGCTGGTACTCTTCGTGGTCCCGTACGGGGTCGCCTCCACCGCCTGCCCCGCCCTCATGGGCGAAGCCAGGAGGACTGTGAGGTCCGTTGACCATCAAGATTTCCGCTGCCGGATCACTGCTATCGCATTCGGATGCAGTCTCTACGGAGCCAGTCGACAGATCGAACAGGCCGTAGAGGGATTCGTCGGGCTCGATTGTCGCAACTTGGGAGGTGGCCGTCTGGCGAGCCACCGCGTGCTTCACCCACCGCTGGAGCCTTGACCGACCAGAGCGCTTGTGCTGGCTTGAGACCGGGAGGGTGACCGATAAAGGAGTCAACCGATAAGGGGTCGACGATTGTCGCAGCAGAACGCCGCGGACACATGCGCGAAAATGCGTCGCACCGCAGACGGGGAGCGCATCAATGTCGAGTGGAGCCTCCTGGAGCCAAGGGGAGTCGTCGGCGATGAAGGTGAGAGCGCCGAGACGGATCTCGCGGCCCTCGACCAAAACTCCAGCAGCAACCATGATGAAAGTACTCGAAAGAGTCGCAACTTCTCCAAAAAATCGCTAAAACACCTGCCCCAAGGTGGGCGCCAACTGTCGTGGTTCTAAGTCTGACAGTAGAGTAGGGGGGTAGGTATGGAGAGGCAAGGTTCTAGCTATGGAGAGGTTGTAAACACAAGAGATGTACGAGTTCAGGCCCTTCTCGGAGGAAGTAAAAGCCCTACGTCTCGGAGCCCGGAGGCGGTCGAGTGAATTATATGTGTATGGATTACAGGGGTGCGAACCCTTTACACTGAGGTGGGGGTGGCTTATATAGTGTCTGCCAGACCCCTCCGGCCCTCAGTAATGCAGGGTTTAAAGTACATTAAGTCTGGGGCGTTACTGGTAACGTCCCACATAAAGTGTCTTAACTATCATAAAGTCTACTTAATTACAGACCGTTGCAGTACAGAGTGCTTCTTGACCTTCTGGTGGTCGAGTGCGTCGTCGAGGTCGAGTCCTTCGAGTCTGTCGAGTGGTGTCCTCCTTGGTCGACTGGAAGGTAGTCTCTTATAATAATGGTGTCCTTGGGTAGGGTATTTAGATCAGGTCTATGACCCTATCCTATGTACATGACTCCATCACCTAGGAAAGAGGGTGTTGGGTTTGAGAGGAAAATGAATGTTGATGGTTCTTACTGGATTCCTGAGCAGTACCCCAAAACCACATGGGTTGCTGCAAAGGGACCTTAAGTGGATCCATCTACCCTATCTGGCTTCTCTTGTGCTAACCCAATTATCATTGATGAATCCTTTGATGCAAACTATAAACTGTTTAGGAATTAGAATGGTGAAGTCTTTGCTAGGTACATTAGTACTAACTGCAGGAATGGACCACCTCTTAAGAAGATTTGGGTACCCAAAAGTTGTCTTGAAAGTCTTCCCGTGAATGTCATCATGACACCACCGGGGAAGAATACAAATCCCGGACCAAAGGCTTCATATGGTCCAAAGGCTTCATACAGACAGAGAACTCACCTGAGTCACCCTAATGCCAATGTTTTGCAGGGAAACCATACTCAGACTTTTGAATATGAGCGTGTTTTGTCAAATCCTATGTTCACAAGACCAAGAACTTCTTTTGCTTATTCTTATGAGTATTATTCACCTCCTGCAAGGCTATTTGCTAGGGCTCCAAAGCCGAAGTTCTCAGATGTTGCACTTAGACTCATTGCTTCTAAGCCGCCCCTGAAGATGTGGGTGGTTAAGAAAACTTAACTCTCTTTTGCAGGGAAAGGTCTTCAGCCGGAAATCAAAGGCGTCTAGTGCTTACGCTGGGGACCTTAAACATCTTGTGGGACACATGAATGTCCAAATGGTCTTACTATGTGTTTCATCCCGGGATTCTTGACAATCATCCTATTTATCCTAACCAAGATCTGAACTTTCATGTTTCTGCTTCACAACTCTCTTGGTGAAGCCTATCCCCCAAACTATACTGCAGGATATGACACCAAAGGCTTCAGAATGGATTATGGATAGTGGCTGCACCAACCATATGACTGGTGATCGAAGTCTTCTGATGGATTCAACACTACGCCCATCTAACAAAAGTCACATCACATTTGCTGACACTGGTAAAAGCAAGGTATTGGGTCTTGGTAGAGTTGCAATCTCAAAGGATCAGCACATGGATAAAGTGATGCTTGTTGAATCCCTTGGTTTCAACTTAATGTCTGTCTCAATGCTTTGTGATTTGAACATGATTGTGATATTTGGAAAATATCGTTTCTTGTGCTTATGGAATCTGACAAGTCTCTAGTCTTTGAAGGGTATCGAAAAGATGATTTGTATATGGTAGATTTCTCAGCAAGACCACAGTTGGCCGTATGTCTTCTAGCAAAAGCTTCAGAGTGCTGGCACTGGCATCGGAGGCTAGGACATGCTGGCATGAGGAACTTGTACACTCTCGCGAATAAGAAGCATGTTGTGGGGATCGAGGGCATCAAGTTCAAGAAGGATCATCTGTGTGGTGCTTGTGAAGCTGGGAAGATAACTAGGGCCAAGCATCCTTCAAAGACAATCATGACGACATCACAACCCTTCGAGCCGTTTCACATGGACTTATTCGGCCCTACTCATTACTCTACTCTCACTACCACTGCTTGTCTCTATGGCTTCGTCATTGTTGATGATTACTCAAGATATACATGGGTGCATATACTCCTCTACAAGACTGAAGTGCAGGATGTCTTCAGACGATTCACCAACCTTGCCATGACGAACTATGGCATCAAGATCAAGCACATCAGATGTGACAATGACACTGAATTCAAGAACACCGGCCTCGACACTTATCTTGGTACACTGGGCATCACTCATGAGTTCTCAGCACCTTACATACCTCAGCAGAATGGCATCATGGAGCACAAGAATAGAACCCTCATTGAGATGGCTCGGACGATGCTTGATGAGTACAAGACTCCAAGGAAGTTCTGGCCTGAAGATATTGATACTGCATGCCATGTCATCAACCATGTTTATCTTCACAAGCTTCTGAAGAAGACATCATATGAGCTGCTAACTGGTAAGAAGCCAAACATCAGTTACCTCATAGTATTTGGTGCTAGGTGCTGGATCAAGGATCCACATCACACTTCAAAATTGGCACCAAAAGCACATGAAGGTTTTATGATTGGATACGGAAAGGATTCACACTCCTACAGAGTCTTCAACCTCTTTCACTATAAAGTGGTTGAAACTGTGGATATGCGGTTCGGTGAGACTAACGGGTCACAAAGAGAGCACCCGCCAAATGTGCTAGATGAAGTCCCTCCTAGTGAATGTATCAAGCTTATGGGTACTGGAGAAATCATACCTTCAGAAGCTCAGGCTGAAGAAGAAATCATCATTGCACCAGATCAACCCGAAGACAATGCTCAGCCTGAAGTCAATACTGAAGCTAAAGACAATGATCTACAAGGGCAAAATCTTCGTCCACTACACCCCCGTGTTGCAAATGAAGTACAAATAGAGAAGATAATTGACAGCATCAATGCACCTGGTCCACTCACTCCTTCAAGAGCAACGCAACTAGCAAATTTCTGTGGGCACTTTGCATTTGTCTCTATATCTGAACCCAAGAAAGTTGATGAAGCCTTCATGGAACCTGAATGGATTCAAGCTATGCAAGAAGAGCTTTATCAGTTTGAACTGAACAATGTATGGGAACTGGTCAAGCGTCCTGATCCTCGCAAGCACAATATCATTGTCACCAAATGGATCTATCACAACAAACAAGATGAGCATGGTCAAGTTGTCAGAAACAAGGCTCTTCTAGTTGCTCAAGGCTGCACTCAAATAGAAGGGATTGACTTCGATGAAACATTTGCTCCCGTGGCTAGGCTTGAAGCCATTCGCATACTACTAGCCTATGCCAACCATCACAACATCCTTCTGTACCAAATGGATGTGAAGAGTGCCTTTCTCAGTGGCAAGATTGAAGAAGAAGTGTATGTTGCACAACCACCCGGGTTTGAAGATCCAAAACATCCTGATGTGGTATACAAGCCCAACAAGGCACTGTATGGCCTCAAACAAGCTCATCGCGCTTGGTATTACACTCTCAAAGACTTGCTGAAGAGCAAAGGCTTCAAACCTGGTTCTCTAGATCCTACACTCTTCACGAAGACATATGACAGTGAACTGTTTGTGTGCCAAATCTATGTGGATGACATTATCTTTGGCTTCACTGACAAAAGATACAATGATGAGTTTGGGAACATGAGGCAAGAGAAATATTTGATGTCCATGATGGGTGAGCTGAAGTTTTTATTCGGTCTTCAAATCTATCAGCAGAGAAACGGCATCTTCATATCACAAGAAAAATACCTCAAAGATTGCCTGAAGAAGTTTGGAATGCAAGACTGCAAAGGATGCATGACGCCAATGCCAACCAAAGGTCATCTGGGCCCTGACAATAATGGTAAAGAGTTCGATCAAAAGGTATATCGTTCCATGATTGGTTCTTTACTCTACTTATGTGCATCTAGGCCAGATATAATGCTTAGCGTTTTCTTGTGTGCCCGATTCCAAGCGGCACCAAAGGAGTCGCATCACCTAGTGGTGAAGCGAATACTTCGATATTTGGCATCAATTACATGCCAACATCCGAAGAGGAGGTTAGCCTTGGTGACGAAGACTTCATTGTCCCAGAGGAACCCCTCGACCAAGAATGCTTTAAGCAATAGCTCATTGCCACAACTCAGAGCCTGAAGAGGAATCAGCAGCAGCTCAAAGAAGAACAAGACATGCTGAACAGAAGGTGGACTAAGGTCCTGGCCACTGAGGAATACGGCCAAGAGCGACCTGTCAAAAGTTACCCCAGGCGCAAGCTGCTACCTCATTTCGACAACGAAGTCCTTGAACCAATGCCGTTAAAATACAATCGGGCGGATAACCCAGACCGACCACCACGTGGACGGGATAAAACGACACATAAAGACGAACACCAACCCGCGCCCCCTCGCCGAAGAGGCAAGGAGACTACAGTAGTGGGATATACATACGACTTGCAACGTGACCTAGCAAATAAAGATGGTCAGACCAGATCAATCTACGGAACAAAGGGCCATGCCCCGGCGCGAGATAATGGCCATGAAGCCCGGCATGACGACCGTTACTATGTTCGGGATCAGCACCGAACTCAGATGTCAGCCAACCTTCGCCACGACATTGTGCGATAGAGAGGGGCCGCACACCCCCTATGCTTCACTGATGAGGTTATGGAACATCAGTTTCTGGAAGGGTTTATTCCTGTAAACTTCGAATCGTAGGATGGTACGACGGATCCGGCCGTCTGGATTGAGGATTTTCTTCTCCACATTCACATGGCTCGAGGGGATGATCTCCATGCCATTAAATACCCCCCTCTAAAGCTGAAAGGACCAGCACTCCATTGGAACCTGGGAAGACTTGGAGGACTCTTTTAGGGCTAACTTTCAGGGCACTTATGTCCGGCCACTGGATGCTGATGACTTGAGTCACATAATTGAGCAGCCTGGTGATTCAGCTCGCAAGCTTTAGAATCGGTTCTTAACTAAAAAGAACCAGATCACAGACTGCCTGGACACTGAAGCCTTAGCGGTCTTTAAGCATAGCGTCCGTGACGAATGGTTTGCCTGACACCTAGGGTAGAAAAAGCCGAAGACCATGGCAGCCTTAACGGCACTCATGACCCGCTTCTGTGTAGGCAAAGACAGCTGGTTGGCGTGTAGAAGCAACAGCTCAGGCGACCCCGGCACCTCTGAGGCGCGGGATGGCAATGGTAAACCTCACCACAATAAAAACAAGCGTCAGAACAACAGCACCGACAATGCAGACGATACGGTAGTCAATGCCAGATTCCGCGGTCCTAAGTCCAGTCAGCGGAAAACCTTTTGAAGGCAGCAAGGATGGGCCATCCAGCTTAGACAAAATCCTCGAGAGGCCCTACCAGATTCATGGCACACCCGATAAACCTGCAAATCATACCAACAGGGACTATTGGGTCTTCAAACAGGCCAGTAAGTTAAATACAGAAAACAAGGGAAAAGGGCCTCCAAGCAAAGACGAGGATGAGCCCCGTCAGCCGAACACCAGGGTCAGAAGCAGTTTCCCCCCGAGGTGAGGACAGTGAACATGATATATGTCACTCACATCCCAAAAGGGAGCGCAAGCGCGCACTTCGGGACATCTATGCCGTAGAGCCTGTCATCCCCAAGTTCAACCCATGGTCAGCCTGTCCGATCACCTTTGATCGCAGGGATCACCCAACCAGTATCCGTGTCGGGGGTTCGGCCACCCTGGTTCTTGATCCAATCATTGACGGATACCAGTTCACTAGAGTCCTTATGGACGGAGGAAGCAGTCTCAACTTGATATATCAAGACACCGTCCGTAAGATAGGGATCGACCCGTCACGAATCAAGCTTAGTAACACTACCTTTAAAGGTGTGATACCAGGAGTGGAGGCCCGTTGCATAGGCTCAATCACACTGGAGGTAGAATTCGGCTCCCTAGATGACTTTCGCAGCGAAGAGTTAATCTTCGACATCATCCCTTTCCGCAGTGGCTACCATGCACTGCTCGGACGAACTGCATTCGCCTGCTTTAACGCAGTCTCGCACTATGCTTACTTGAAGCTTAAAATGCCCAGAACTTGTCGCGTTATTACAGTCAATGGTAATGTGAAGTGCTCACTCCGTATTGAAGAGCACACCGTGACCCTTGCAGCCGAACTGTACAATGGCCTCATCAAGCCAAACAGCTCGCCGACCAATAAAGACAACGATGCATATGAACGAGTCCGGTCCACGCATAACAGTGATAGGTCAACGGATCCGGACCTTGATTAGCAGTTCGGCCTCCACCGACCGCCCCATCCGGTCGCGGGTTACGTACCGCTCGTACATACTTACGCACTAAAAATACCTTGGGCGGCGCTGGAGACACACTACGGAATAGGTCCATTACACGACTTGACCATAATTGGACCACATATATGTTTTTCCTTTTAACACAGGTTCATCAAGAGCCCTACTTACAAGATGGTTGTCACCGGAGATCCTTTCAAGGCTAGCTCGTCCCAACCATCAAACTCTCCTATCAAAGGACTCACTACTAAGGAGAAAAGGCACAGACGTGCGGCAGGGCATAATTGGAGTTTCTTTTCCGATCTATGATTTTTAGGCCATGTGTTAGACTTTCCCTTATGTAATTTCTTTCATTTTTCCTTAGGCATGTAATATGACCTTAATATTGAACGACATCGCCCGTCATCTACATATCAATAAAGATATAAAGGGCATAGATGATTATCACCTTCTTGGTTGGGTTTTTGGATTTTCTTTCCCTAACATCCGCGCTCCCCTTATGTTCGGCTGGCGTACGTGGCTTGAATCTGTCGTTATACCAGGGGATGTATTCGGCCCCGCAAAACTCTCAATGTCCGAACACCCATAGGGAACTCTTCGGCGTCCCGGATATTACATTATATGCATCTGCTCCGGATCATGTCTTTGGACTATAGTTGGGTTGCCCGGCTCCTATGTTTGTCACCTTACGTTCCGCAAGTTCGGCTAAGGTAGTAAAGGGAGAACTACTATGATTGTATTTCCGGTTCGTCTGTTCAAGTACCTTAGTAGAGAAAGCCGAAAACTAACTATCATGATAAGCGAGAGTGGGTCAGTGATCCGGTGACTTAGTATTATACTACGAATCGTTCGCGATTTGTACTGTGTTATACGAGGGGCTGGGTTTTTGACCAGCCGCATTGCAAAGGCACTGTACTCGGATTGCCGATCATGCAACGAGGGGCTAGTACTTAGCACCGCCAATGGACTCTTATGGCTAACGTGAAAGTAATAAAACTGCATAGTCTGATTGCCTGGTCCACTCCACAAGACGCCTCCAACATCGGACCAAGACGTTGGATAAAGTGCGGTCATGCGGTTCCGAACACCCCTGTAGTACCTACGTGGGGGCTGAAGCCGACGACTGGTAAACTTTCAGACATATAAATAGCAAAATAGGAGGATAAATTGATAATGCACTATCATACATTACGAGTTCATTACATAACTCTTACAACCGGACACAACTACTCAAATATTATGTCCTTGGAGCACTGTCCTTCTACAATACGGGCCCCCTCGAGGACCTCGTCGAAGTACCTTTCTGGCTGACGGTGCTCCTTGCCCTCAGGTGGCCCTACGGTGGCAATTGCGGTGGCTTTCATCTTCGACCACTGAACCTTCACACGGGCAAAGGCCATCCGAGCACCCTCAATACAGGATGACTGCTTCAGGGCATCAATTCGAGGAAGCGCCTCCACCAGCTTCTTCATGAGCCCGAAGTGGCTGCTGGGTACGGCTTCGGCCAGCCAGAAATAGAGTATCACGTCCTTCATGGCCAGGTCGGCCACCCTATGTAGCTCGGACAACTGTTTCATCTGGTCGCTCAGGGGCACTAGAAGCTCCGGTGCAAGGTACTCCGACCAGAATAGCTTTTCCATTGAGTTCCCCTCTTAGGCTTGGAAGAATGCGGTGGCGTCTGCAATGCTCCATGGCATGTCGGCAAAGGCACCTGGAGAACTCCAAACTCAGGTTAGTAAAATATATCTTCTACTGGCATACCTACTCTGCATAATAAGGGCCTTACCAGCCGCAATCTGTCTCGCCTCCTGGATTTCCTGGCAAGCGTCCCGGGCATCAGCCTGGACTTCCTTTAGGCTCTCACGGGCTTTGGTGGGCTCGGAGGCCTGTTCTGAACTCGTCTGCTCCAAGGACTCGCATCTAGCAATGGCGTCCTTGAGCTCTTTTTCAACCTCACCCACCCACGCCTCATGTCGTTGGCGGGTGGTCTTGTCCTCCTCTAAGCTTTTGGCCGCCTTGTCCGTGGACTCCTTGCTCGCCTCCGCCTCCTTCTTGGCTTTGGCAACGGCACTTTTGAGGGACTCGACCTCATCGACGCCAACTGCAGCACAATTAAAACATTTTTAAGTCTGTTTCAAACAACTAACACATATACAATTGGAGATATATACTCAATGTACGCATACCTTGCGTCTCCTCAAACCGCTTATTAATGTGGACAACCGCTTCATCAGCCAGCCGCAGCTTCCGAGTAAGTTTGGAAACTTCGGCGGACTGGACGCTCGTCGCTAGTAGGGAAGCCTGTTGTACAATAGAGTGTCACCTCTCCAAAAAAATACGTGATCCTCTGTCCGGCTTCTTCAAAACTGGGCAGAGTCTCAGGGGCTACTATCTATACATAGGCATATTCCATTATTAAAATTGGTTAGAAAATTACATTGCATACCTCAAAGCCTATTAATCGGCTGGTAAAGGCTTCGTTTAGCCTGCTTTTGGCGGACTGAATCTTCTTAGCCACCATACCCATCAGGGTACGGTGCTCCTCCACGATGGAAGCACGACGAAGCGCTTCCACCAAAGTATCCGGCGCCTCTGGATTGATGGAGGCCCCCGGTAGAGTTGACGTTCCCCCCTCCTTCAAAGGGGGTCGCTCGCCTGATTCCAGAACCGTATGGGTCTCCGGAACAGTGTTCGACTGGGGACCGGATCGGTCATGGCCCCCATCATCAGTCTCCATGGGGGTTGGCCCTCCCATGTCTTCGGCAGCCGAGGTATTACCATATGGCGCCGTCCTGAGGCCTCTTGTACCTCTCCATGGCCTGGAGAGGCTCTTCGGGACAAGACTTTGTTGTCGTCCGGAGTGCTAGGCGGGGAGGCCCGTGGAGGCGTCTCGCTATCCACCATCCCTGGCTCCAGCAAATTCCCCGGAGACGATATTTGAGGGAGATCGCGGGCCGGGCTGAAACACACAACACAATATGTTAAAAACTATAATTATAAACGCCGATGTATGTAAGGCATCTGGAGATACTTGTGATTCGGCAGGGGGCTTCGACCTGGGGTGATGCTTGGGGATGAATTCGGCATCCGAATCTGAGTTGTCCGTGAGGGATACTCTCCCCCTTTTAGACGCCTCCGCTTTTGGGTCTACGGAAGGCACCCTTTTCTTCCTCCTCCCTTTAGGGGGAGAGTTGCTCTCTTCCTCCTCCTCCTTTTCATCTTCATCTCCCTCGTGGGAGGAGAGGGCTTCGGAATCCCCGGACATAGTGTCCGGGGGACCTTTATGGCGGGGGCCGTTTTTGGCCCCCTTGCCCTTCTTCTTGGTTTTCTTGTCAGGCGCGTGGTACGGCGCCGGAACCAGCATCCTTGTCAGCAGAGGATCAACGGGGTCTTCGGGCAGCGGAGCCGGACACTTGATCCGCTCTGCCTTCTTCATCCCTCCCTATTTCAATTATGAAAGTGTCAATACACCTCTGTGATTTCCGAACTAAGTTATGTTCGGAAACTAAAAAACTTACCGGAGTGGCTGGGAGAGCATAGTCGAGGCCGATGTCGTCGGTTGTCTCCGGCCATGACTTCTGCTTCTGGGCTTTGAAAAGCAGCCTCCATATATCTTCGGGCGTCATGCTGAAGAATCGTTGCAGGGTCTGTGGACCTTCCGCATTAAACTCCCACATGTGGAGAGGTCGGTGCTGGCGGGGAAGGGTCCGGCGAAATTCCATCATCTAAACCACGTCGGGGAGGTTGGTGTTCCTTTTTATGATGTTTTTGATGCACTTTTGCAGCATCGACACCTCGTCAGCTGACCCCCAGTCCAGTCCCTTGTTGATCCATGACGCTAGCCGCATTGGGGTCTAGATCTAAACTCAGGAGTGGCCGCCCAGTTGGCGCCGTGAGGTTCGGTGATGTAGAACCACTCCTGCTGCCATATCTTCATAGTTTCCACAAAAGCCCCTTTGGGCCAGGTGACGTTGGGAAGTTTGCTCATCATCATGCCTCCGCAGTCTGCATGCTCCCCGTCCACAACCTTTGGCTTCACGTTGAAGACTTTGAGCCAGAAGTAGAAGTGGGGGGAATGCGGAGGAGCGCCTCACACACGATGATAAACGCAGAAATGTGGAGGAAGGAGTTTGGGGCTAGATAATGGAAATCTAGCCCATAATAGAACATGAGGCCGTGGACGAAAGGGTGAAGTGTAAAACCTAGTCCGCAGAGGAAGTGAGGGATAAAAACCACTCTTTCTCCTGGCTCTGGAGTGGGGATGACCTACTTCTTGGCAGGGATCCTACACGCGATGTCCGCACTCAGGTACCCCGCCTCCCGGAGCTCCTTGATGTCCTTCTCCCTCACGGAGGAGGCCACCCACTTTCCCTGAAAGCCGGACCCAAACATGGTAGGAGAGGTTGATGGAAGTGGAGAGGATCGAAGCTTGGGCGCTAGAGCTCGAAGATAGAAAGGGTGAGTAAGCCGTGAATACCGAGCGCCCGCCCCCTAGCCTTAAAACCTCGTTTGTCCCAATGTGGGTATGCACCACAGTCAGTTGGATTACCCACATATCATTGACATGCAATCCCGTATTAAGTAGGCATGATCTCTGTTCTGATAGGACGTGCCAATGAGACGTGACCTTGAAACGCGGAACGCGGGGTGTGAAAACGGTTCAAAATGCCGAAGGGTCAAGTCTGACGCTTCGTCGAAATAGTTGTTAGTAAAAGACACTATTTTTTATTATATATATATATATATATGTATATATATGTATATATATATATATATATATATATATATATATATATATATATATATATACCTTCGTGGCTAAGGGTTGTGTTTTTCGCAAAAAGCCGGACATAATTCTTTTACAGAGGAAAGCCGATGAGTATTATTTAAGGAACCATCCTTGCAATGCTGAAGACAATTTGAGCGCTGAATATATCATCATTGAAGACTGGTTCAAGGGCTACTGTGGGAATCCTGGACTAGGGGGGTCCTCGGGCATCCGGCCTATTGATTTGGGCCGGACTGGTGGGCCGTCAAGATACAAGACATAAGGTTATCTCTCGTGTCCGGAGGGGACTCTCACATGCGCGGATGGCAAGTATAGGTGTCCAGATATGTTGTTCCTTTCTGTAAAACTGACTTTGTACAACCCTAAGCCCCTCTGGTGTCTATATAACCCGAAGGGTTAGATCAGAGGCAGGATCATAACATTGCTAGGTTAGCTTTCTAGGGTTAGCCGAATCGATCTCGAGGTAGATCAACTCTTGTAACCCCTATACCCTCAAATATAATCAAGCAGGAGTAGTGTTTTACCTCCATTAAGAGGGCTCGAACCTGGGTAAACACAGTCACCCTTCTCCATTGTTACTATTGATCCTCAGACGCACAACTTGGGCCCCCCTACCCGAGATCTGCCGGTTTTGACACCGACAGTGGCCTAACGCAAATAGTTCTCTGCCGGAAGCCGTGTGTAATTGTTAGTTGATCGGACACGCCTACTTTCTAGAAACCATGTGGTTGTTTGAGTTCATCACCCACGGTGTTGTCTGAGTAACCATCTGCAATATAAAACCCCAATAAGCAAGGTAATTAGCCTATTATTGATAATCCATGTAGTAATCAAATTGACATTTCTAATAGAACACACCAGATATTTCATATCCGTATAACGGCAACCAGGATTTCATAATCGAAAAATATCAGATAGCTTCAACACTCAGTTACGCCATTACACAATAGCACCAAGTTTCACATGCAACATCGAAAACCTTTGGAAAGTAGCATCACACACGGTAAATAGACAGATGAATCTCATCTAGGAAACTGCAGAAGGGGAAGGCAAATATTGAGCCTTCAGTGATGTTGAATGTCCTTGCAACTTTAGGCCAGTGGCTATGGATAATTGCCCACCTAACCTTCATCCTCTTCAGGAAGACTTCAATATTGTACCATGGGTGTTGAATGAGTACCTTCCTCGCCTCTTAACCATGCAGGTGGTTTGAGAGGTAATCATCGGTGAACTTCTTTGAAAATTACTAAAAACAAAGATATGCATAAATCGTTGTTATAAATTTTGATATGGTGCAAGGGGTAAAAACAAGGTAAAAGAGTTTGTACCATCTTATAGATGATTGATTTCTTCTTCATTGTGCAAACAAAGATCTTGTTGTTATTCATCGCAAGTTTCTTCATCCTAACAATCTTTCTGAGTTTCTTGACTTGACTGATATTCATGGACATCTAATTTCCCCATATGCAAAATGGGTCGAACAGTGGGTCTAAGCCTCTGACAGCAGGATCTACATGTGCAACACCAAATTGTAAGAAACCTAAATATTAGAGTGATTCCTGCAACTGCACAATAATGTGCTATTAGCGGAAGGACCATGCATGAGCAAACCTCGATGGTGAACCGCAATGTCTGCCATTGTTTCCCTGCAACACACATAAGGAAGATCTTGATCAGGTTAACCGAGAGTTGCCATACTATTAGTAGAATATGTATTGAGTACAGCCAAATTCGATTTATTTCTCACATGCATACCAATACAAAATTGTACCCACAGCAAATGAAAATCAAATTGCACAATTGAACCAAACAGCTAAATGGACAACACACCAACTGAACCAAAATAGTTAAGTGAGCACGACATTGCATAATAGAAACATGTACTCAAAGATAAGACAGTTAAAGAAGCAAAGAATGCTTGAGAATAGTACTACGAAATGTAGCAATTGTTGGACCAAAGTGTTAACTGAACATTACATTTCAGAGGACCAAACTGTTAACTGAACATCAGATTGCATATTAACATTACACAGGACAAATCACTAGAAGGCACTGGCAATGGCCTCGACAAAACAACACAAACTGTATTTTAAAGTAGACAACCACATGGCGGTGTCGACGGTGGCCTCGAAGACGCGGTGCTCCTCCAAGATCTGGTGGTAGGGACGCATGGCAGCCATAGCGACCTCGTGCGCGTGTGCGGTCGCGATTTGCTTCTCCGCTACCAGATGCTACTGAGGTCCACGTTATACTACGTGCAAAATGGTTGTGGACGGTGCTTAATTGGAGGACGGGGCCAGTGATTTCGGCGGAAGGTACCTGATACGTCTCAAACGTATCTATAATTTTTGATTGTTCCACGCTATTATATTACCCCTTTTGGATGTTTATGGGCTTTATTTTACACATTTATATCATTTTTGGGACTAACCTACTAACCGGAGGCCCAGCCCATATTGCTGTTTTTTTGCCTATTTCAGTATTTCGAAGAAAAGGAATATCAAACGGAGTCCAAACGGAATGAAACCTTCGGGAGCATGATTTTTGGAACGAACGTGATCCGGAGAGCTTGGAGTGCAAGTCAAGAAGCTCCCGAGGACCCCACGAGATACGGGGCCGCGCCCCCCCCCTATAGGGTGCGCCCCCTGTCTCGTGGGCCCCTCGGGTGGCCACCTACGTAATTCTTCCTCCTATATATACCTACGTACCCCAAAAACATCCAGGGGCACCATGAAAAATAATTTCCACCGTCGTAACCTTCTGTATCCGCGAGATCCCATCTTGGAGCCTTCACCGGCACTCTGCCGGAGGGGGAATCGACCATGGAGGGCCTCTACATCAACATCCTTGCCCCTCCGATGAGTTGTGAGTAGCTTACCACAGACCTACGGGTCCATAGTTATTATCTAGATGGCTTCTTCTCTCTTTTTGGATCTCAATACAATGTTCTCCCCCTCTCTTGTGGAGATCTATTCGATGTAAACTCTTTTTGCGGTGTGTTTGTCGAGATCCGATGAATTGTGGGTTTATGATCAAGTTTATCTATGAATAATATTTGAATCTTCTCTGAATTCTTTTATGTATGATTGAGTTATCTTTGCAAGTCTCTTCGAATTATCAGTTTGGTTTGGCCTACTAGATTGGTTTTTCTTGCCATGGGAGAAGTGCTTAGCTTTGGGTTCAATCTTGCGGTGTCCTTACCTAGTGATATAAAGGGTTGCAAGGCACGTATTGTATTGTTGCCATCGAGGATAACAAGATGGGATTTATATCATATTGCATGAGTTTATCCCTCAACATCATGTCATCTTGCTTAATGCGTTGCTCTGTTCTTCTGAACTTAATACTCTAGATGCAAGCAGGAGTCGGTGGATGTGTGGAGTAATAGTAGTAGATGCAGGCAGGAGTCGGTCTACTTGTTATGGACGTGATGCCTATATGCATGATCATGCCTAGATAATCTCATAACTATGCGCTTTTCTATCAATTGCTCGATAGTAATTTGTTCACCCACCGTAATACTTATGCTATCTTGAAAGAAGCCTCTAGTGAAACCTATGGCCCCCGGGTCCAACTCTTATCATATTTGCTTTCCATGTACTTTTATTTGCATCTTTACTTTTTGCATCTATATTACAAAATACCAAAAATATATTTATCTTATCATACTATCTTTATCAGATCTCACTTTCGCAAGTGGCCGTGAAGGGATTGACAACCCCTTTATTGCGTTGGTTGCGAGTTCTCAGTTTGTTTGTGTAGGTGCGTGGGACTTTTGAGGAGCCTCCTACTATTATACCTTGGTTCTCAAAACTGAGGGAAATACTTACGCTACACTTGCTGCATCACCCTCTCCTCTTCGAGGAAAACCAACGCAAGCCCAAGACATAGCAAGAAGGATTTCTGGCGCCGTTGCCGGGGAGGTCTTCGCTCAAGTCAAGACATACCAAGTACCCATCACAAACCCATCTCCCTCGCATTTACATTATTTGCCATTTGCCTCTTGTTTTCCTCTCCCCCACTTCACCCTTGCCGTTTTATTCGCCGTCTCTTTCCCAATCTCCTCCTCTCTTTCTCGCTTGCCATTTTCCTGTTTGCTTGTGTGTTGGATTACTTGTTGCCATGGCACAAGATAATACCAAATTGTGTGATTTCTCGAATACCAATAATAATGATTTTCTTAGTACTCCGATTGCTCGTCTTAATGATGTTGAGTCTTGTGAAATCAATACTGCTTTGCTGAATCTTGTTATGAAAGATCAATTCACCGGCCTTCCTAGTGAAGATGCCGCTACTCATCTAAACAATTTTGTTGATTTGTGTGATATGCAAAAGAAGAAAAATACGGATAATGATATTGTTAAATTGAAGTTATTTCCATTTTCACTTAGAGATCGTGCTAAAGTTTGGTTTTCGTCTTTGCCTAAAAATAGTATTGATTCTTGGAACAAGTGCAAAGATGCTTTTATCTCTAAGTATTTTCCTCCCGCTAAGATCATCACTCTTAGGAACGATATTATGAATTTTAAACAACTTGATCATGAGCATATTTCCCAATCTTGGGAAAGAATGAAATTGATGATTCATAATTGCCCTACTCATGGTTTAAATTTATGGATGATCATACAAAAAATTTATGCCGGTTTGAACTTTGATTCTAGAAATCTTTTAGATTCGGCCGCGGGAGGCACGTTTATGGAAATAACGTTAGGAGATGCTACAAAACTTCTTGATAATATTATGGCTAATTATTCTCAATGGCACACCGAAAGATCTTCTAGTAAAAAAGTTCATGCTATAGAAGAAATCAATGTTTCGAGTGAAAAGATGGATGAACTCATGAAGATATTTGCTACTAAAAATACTCCTCTTGATCCCAATGATATGCCTTTGTCTTCCTTGATTTAGAATAATAATGAATCTATGGATGTGAATTTTGTTGGTAGGAATTGTTTTGGAAACAATGCTTATAGAGGAAATTTTAATGCTAGACCTTTCCCTAGTAATTCCTCTAATAATGATGGAAATTCCTACAATAATTCTTATGGTAATTTTAATAAGATGCCCTCTGATTTTGAGAATAGTGTGAAAGAATTTATGATTCCTCAAAAGAATTTTAATGCTTTGCTTGAAGAAAAATTGCTCAAAGTTGATGATTTGGCTAGGAACGTTGATAGACTTTCGCTTGATGTTGATTCTATTAAAATTAGATCTTCTCCTCCTAATCATGATATCAATGAGTCTCTCAAAGTAATGAGAATTTCCATTGACGAGTGCAAGGAAATAACAGCTAGATTGCGTGCTAAGAAAGAATGCTTTATAAAAGCGTGTTCTTCTAGTTTCCGTGAAAATAATGATGAGGATCTTAAAGTTATTGATGTATCTCCGATTAGATCTATGTTTTGTAATATGAATTTTGATGATTATGGGACTGATGATGAATCAACTTTGCCTGGAAGGCGTCCCAAAAATTCGGAGTCCTTAGATCTTAATGTTAAATTTGGTAAAAGTGAGATTGGAGAATCGTCAACTTCTAATAATATTGAACCTACTATCTCGGATTTCAAGGATTTTGATTATGATAATTGCTCTTTAAAAGGTTGTATTTCCTTGTTGCAATCCGTTGTTAATTCTCCTCATGCTTATAGTAAAAAAAAGCTTTTACCAAACATATTGTTGATGACTTGATGCAATCTTATGATGAAAAACTTAATTTGGAAGTTCTATACCTAGAAAACTTAATGATGAGTGGGAACCTACTATAAAGATTATAATTAAAGATTATGAGTGTTTTGCTTTGTGTGATTTGGGTGCTAGTGTTTCCACGATTCTGAAAACTTTATGTGATATTCTAGGTTTCCATGATCTTGATGATTGCTCTTTAAATCTGCACCTTGCGGATTCCACCATTAAAAAGCCCATGGGAAGGATCAATGATGTTCTCATTGTTGCAAATAGAAATTTGGTGCCCGTAGATTTTATCGTTCTTGATATAGATTGCAATCTTTCTTGCCCTATTATTCTTGGTAGACCTTTCCTTAGAACGATTGGTGGGATTATTGATATGAAGGAAGGGAACATTAGATTCCAATTTCCCTTTAAGAAAGGCATGGAGCACATTCCAAGAAAGAAAGTCAAATTACCTTATGAATCTATCACGTGTGCTACTTATGAATTTAGTGCCAAAGATGGCACTCGTTAGATCTATCTTTGCTTTTATGCCTAGCTAGGGGCGTTAAACGATAGCGCTAGTTGGGAGGCAACCCAATTTTTTTTTATGTTTTTTGTTTTTGCTCCTGTTTAGTAATAAATCTTGCATCTACCCTCTGTTTAGATGTGTTTTTATCTTTTAATTAGTGTTTGTGCCAAGTAGAACCTATAGGATAACTTACGATGATAGTTGATTTGATTCTGCTGAAAAACAGAAACTTTGCGCACACGAATATAATTTTGTTAAATCACAGGAACGTGCTTTTGTGTTGATTCTTTTTTCTTATGTTCAATAAAAAAAATTTCCAGGACTTCCTATTTTGGTAGGATTTTTAGAGTTCCAGAAGTTTGCATTAGTTACAGATTTCTACAGACTGTTATGTTTTTGTCAGATTCTGTTTTTCGTGTGTTGTTTGCTTATTTCAATGCATCTATGGCTAGTAAATTAGTTTATGAACCATAAAGAAGTTGGAATACAGTAGGTTTAGCACCAAATTAAATAAAGAATGAGTTCATTGAAGTACCTTATGTGGTGGGTTTTTTTTCTTTCACTAACGGAGCTTATAAGATTTCCTGTTGAGTTTTGTGTTGTGAAGTTTTCAAGTTTTGGGTTAAGCTTTTATGGACTATGGAATAATGGGTGGCAAGAGCCTAAGCTTGGGGATTCCCATGGCACCCCAAGATATTCAATAATAGCCAAAAGCCTAAGCTTGGGGATGCCCCGGGAAGGCATCCCCTCTTTCGTCTTCGTTCATTGGTAACTTTACTTGGAGCCATATTTTTATTCACCACATGATATGTGTTTTGCTTGGGCCGTCATGTACTATATTAGTCTTTGCTTTTTAGTTTACCAAAATCATCCTTGCTGTACACACCTTTTGGGAGAATCCTATTTGATTAGAATTTGCTAGAATACTCTATGTGCTTCACTTATATCTTTTGAGCTTGATAGTTTTTGCTCTAGTGCTTCACTTATATGTTTTAGAGCACGGTGGTGTCTTAATGTTGAAGAAATTGCTAGTCTCTCATGCTTCACTTATATATTTTTGAGAGTCTTTTAGAACAGCATGGTATTTGCTATGGTCATAAAGTTGGTCCTAGAATGATGAGCATCCAAGTTGGGTATAATAAAAACTATCATAGAAGAAGAATTGGATGTTATGATCAACTTGATGCTTGATAAATTTTTTGAGATATAAAGGTAGTAATGTTAGGGTCATGCTAGTGGGTAATTATGAAACTGAGAAATACTTCTGTTGAAGTTGGCAAGTCCCGTAGCATGCACGTATGGTAAAAGTTGTGTGACAAATTTGTTGCATGAGGTGCTCTTTTGAGTGTCTTCCTTATGAGTGGCAGTCGGGGACGAGCGATGGTATTTCCTACCAATCTATCCCTCTTGGGGCATGCGTAGTAGTACTTTGCTTCGAGGGCTAAGTAGGCTTTTGCAATAAGTATATGAGTTCTCTTTTGACTAATGTGAGTCCATGGACATAGGCACATTCATCCTTTTTACGTTGCTAGCCTTTATTATTATCGCGCAACTTTCGCCGGTATCATAAACCCCTTATTTACCTTCCTCAAAACAGCCACCATACCTACCTATTATGGCATTTCCATAGCCATTCCGAGATATATTGCCATGCAACTTTCCACCGTTCCGTTTATTATGACACGCTCCATTATTGTCATATTGCTCTTTGCATGATCATGTAGTTGACATCGTATTAGTGGCAAGGCCACCTTAATAATTTTCATACGTGTCGCTCTTGATTCATTGCATATCCCGGTACACCGCCGGACGCATTCATATAGAGTCATATCTTGTTCTAGCTTTGAGTTGTAATTCTTGAGTTGTAAATCCATAAAAGTGTGATGATCTTCATTATAGAGCATTGTCCTAGTGAGGAAAGGATGATGAAGGCTATGATTCCCCCACAAGTCGGGATGAGACTTTGGACTTTACAAAAAGAAAAAAATGAGAAAAGAAAAAAAATGAAAAAAAAGAAAGGCCAAAGAAAAAAAATAGAAAGAAAAGAAAAAAAATATAAAATGAGAGAAAATGAGAGAAGGGACAATGCTACTATCTCTTTTTCCACACTTGTGCTTCAAAGTAGCACCATGATCTTTATGATAGAGTCTCCTATGTTGTCACTTTCATATACTTAGTGAGAATTTTTCATTATAGAACTTGGCTTGTATATTCCAATGATGGGCTTCCTCAAAATGCCCGAGGTCTTCGTGAGAAAGCAAGTTGGATGCACGCTTAGTTTCTTTTGTTGAGCTTTCATATATTTATAGCCCTAGTGCATCCGTTGCATGGCAATCCCTACTCACTCACATTGATATCTATTGATGGGCACCTCTATATAGCCCGTTGATATGCCTAGTTGATGTGAGACTATCTTCTCCCTTTTTGTCCTCACAACCACCACCATATACCACCATAGTGTTATGTCCATGGCTTACGCTCATGTATTGCGTAAGAGTTGAAAAAAGCTGAAGCGCATTAAAAAGTATGAAACAATTGCTCGGCTCGTCATCGGGGTTGTGCATAATGGGAGTATTTTTTGTAATGAAAAATGAAACATGACCTAACTATATGATTTTGTAGGGATAAGCTTTCTTTGGCTATGTTATTTTGATAGGACATGATTATTTGTTAGTATGCTTCGAAGCATTATTATTTTTATGTTTTATAAGCTTTTATTTTGAATCATTTGGATCTGAACATTCATGCCACAATAAATAAAATTACATTGAGAATTATGCTTGGTAGCATTCCACATCAAAAATTCTTTTTTTATCATTTACCTACTCGAGGACGAGCAGGAATTAAGCTTTGGGATGCTTGATACATCTCCAACGTATCTATAATTTTTGATTGTTCCATGCTATTATATTACCCCTTTTGGATGTTTATGGGCTTTATTTTACACATTTATATAATTTTTGGGACTAACCTACTAACCGGAGGCCCAGCCCATATTGCTGTTTTTTTTGCCTATTTCAGTATTTCGAAGAAAAGGAATATCAAACAGAGTCCAAACGGAATGAAACCTTCGGGAGCGTGATTTTTGGAACGAACGTGATCCGGAGAGCTTGGAGTGCAAGTCAAGAAGCTCCCGAGGACCCCACGAGATAGGGGGCCGTGCCCCCCCTGTAGGGCGCACCCCCCTGTCTCGTGGGCGCCTTGGGCGGCCACCGACGTTCTTCTTCCTCCTATATATACCTACGTACCCCGAAAACATCCAGGGGCACCACGAAACACAATTTCTACCGCCGTAACCTTCTGTATCCGCGAGATCCCATCTTGGAGCCTTCACTGGCACTCTGTTGGAGGGGAATCGACCATGGAGGGCCTCTACATCAACATCCTTGCCCCTCCGATGAGTTGTGAGTAGTTTACCACAGACCTATGGGTCCATAGTTATTAGCTAGATGGCTTCTTCTCTCTTTTTGGTTCTCAATACAATGTTCTCCCCCTCTCTTGTGGAGATCTATTCGATGTAAACTCTTTTTCCGGTGTGTTTGTCGATATCCGATGAATTGTGGGTTTATGATCAAGTTTATCTATGAATAATATTTGAATCTTCTCTGAATTCTTTTATGTATGATTGAGTTATCTTTGCAATTCTATTCAAATTATCAGTTTGGTTTGGCCTACTAGATTGGTTTTTCTTGCCATGGGAGAAGTGCTTAGCTTTGGGTTCAATCTTGCGGTGTCCTTACCCAGTGACAGAAAGGGTTGCAAGGCACGTATTGTATTGTTGCCATCAAGGATAACAAGATGGGGTTTATATCATATTGCATGAGTTTATCCCTCTACATCATGTCATCTTGCTTAATGTGTGTCTCTATTCTTATGAACTTAACACTCTAGATGCAGGCAGGAGTCGGTCGATGTGTGGAGTAATAGTAGTAGATGCAGGCAGGAGTCGGTCTACTTGTTATGGACGTGATGCTTATATACATGATCATGCCTAGATAATCTCATAACTATGCGCTTTTCTATCAATTGCTCAACAGTAATTTGTTCACCCACCGTAATACTTATGCTATCTTGAGAGAAGCCTCTAGTGAAACCTATGGCCCCCGGGTCTATCTCTTATCATATTTTCTTTCCATCTACTTTTATTTGCATCTTTACTTTTTGCATCTATATTACAAAATACCAAAAATATATTTATCTTATCATACTATCTTTATCAGATCTCACTTTTGAAGTGACCGTGAAGGGATTGACAACCCCTTTATTGCGTTGGTTGTGAGTTCTCAGTTTGTTTGTGTAGGTGCGTGGGACTTTTGAGGATCCTCCTACTGGATTGATACCTTGGTTCTCAAAACTGAGGGAAATACTTACGCTACACTTGCGGCATCACCCTCTCCTCTTCGAGGAAGACCAACGCAAGCTCAAGACGTAGCAGTGACGCGCCATCGGTCGGGCAATGTGGGATGGGGAAGGCGGAGGATGGTTTGGGTGGGGTGTGGATTACCTGACCATATCGACGAGGCCACGCGGCAAGAAGAAGGGCCGGCGACAAGGAGGTTGCACATCAAGAAGAAGGGTCGCCGGTGAGGAGGTGGCGCTGCAAGAAGAAGGGTCGCTGGCGAGGAGGCGGCGCTGCAAGAAGAAGGGTCGCCGATGAGGAGGCAGTGCTGCAAGAAGAAGGGTCGCCGGGGAGGAGGCTAAGCTGCCAGTAATCAACAATGAAGGTTTGAACGTGGAAAGCAAGGATAAACAGTGGAAATGTGGCTTTTGGTGGGACGGAGGGCGGGGAGATAGATATTTCCCTGGTGGCGGAAAAATTTCGCTCGGTGCAGCGAGAAACTGGCGTGCAAGTGTGGTTCAAGCACGGGTGGTGGACTATAGACGACGAACCTTCCTGCGTAAGCCAGACAAGACGATGCACCAAGATATTTTATATCACATCCCACACGATTCTTGCTAGTAAACTGTTTGTGGTATACCTGATTTTTTGTTATGTTTTGAAAGACAAAATGGTGTTATGGAGGGAAAGGATGGTGTTTGATTTGCTAGAACATTTATGTACAGTGAACATGCAACTACATAAGTGTCGTGTTTAAATTTGGAATTATTTCAGGTTCATTTGGCATTTTTATGCATTAATTGAGTTTCTAGGCTTTTAATGTGCATAATTTAAATTTGAGCTACAAGCATATGCCCCAGTGCACCAAAGTTTGTTGAAAAATCATGTGTGTCTTTGGTGAATTTATAGGTCACATGCAAGAAATGGGAATGAAATTCAGACATCTGGGTGTTGTGGCTCGGCCGGGAACATTGAGAAACTTGGTTTTTAAATTCCTATAAATTCAAAACTCACCTGAAAATCATGAAACTTGGCATGGTGTCATTTCATGGAACCAACATGTTGTGGTAAAAAAATTGGCCGCATTTGGACAAGTTTTGGTATAAGCTTCTTGCAAACCAGAGCTTCTCTCGAGAAGACTCGTGGTTCCTGAGGGGGGATGTGTCACCTTTGTGTGCGAAAAAATATACGCTGCCTCCCCCCCTTGATTTTTTACAGAGGCAACATAGAACTGTATGTGTGTCGTGTTAAAATTTGGAATTATTCTGATTTCGTTTGGACTTCTTTATACATTAATTGAATTTCTAGTCATTTAATGTGCATAATTCAAATTTGAACTACAAGCACATGCTCCAGTGCTCCAAAGTTGGTTGAAAAATCACATGTGTGTCCTTGGGTGAATTTCTAGGTCCCATGCAAGAAATGGGAATGAAATTTAAACATCGGGCGTCGTGGCTCGGTCGGTTGAGAAACTTGGTTTTTAAATTCATGTAAATCCAAAACACGCCTGGAAATCATGAAACTTGGCATGGTGTCATTACATGGCACCAACATGTTGTGGTAATTTTTTTGGCTCAATTGGGACAAGCTTTGGTATAAGCTTCTTAGAAACCGGCGCTTCTCTCAAGAAGGCTCGTGGTTCCAAGAGGGAACGTGTCACCTCCGTGTGCAAAATGACATACACTGCCTTCTCCCACCTTAATTTTTTTTTCACAGGAAGCTTAGACCAATTAGGAGTTTCGTCCTAAATTTTGGAATTATTCCGGATTTGTTTGGCCTTTTTATCTATATTGAATTTCTGGGCATTTAATGTGCATATTCAAATTTGAACTACAAGCACATCCTCCAGTGCACCAAAGTTGGTTGAAAAATCACATGTGTGTCTTTGGGTGAATTTATAGGTCCCATGCAAGAAAAGGGAATGGAATTCAAACATCTGGGCATCGTGGCTCGGCCGGAAATATTGAGAAACTTGGGTTTTTAATTCCTGTAAATCCAAAACACGCCTGAAAATCATGAAACTTGGCATGGTGTCATGACATGGCACCAACATGTTGTGGTAAATTTTTGGGCCGAATTGGGACAAGCTTTGGTACAAGCGTCTAGCAAATCGGATCTTGTCTCAAGAATGCTCGTGGTTCCGAGAGGGAACGTGTCACCTCTGTGTGCGAAACGACATACATTGCCTTCTCCCACCTTGATTTTTTTACACAGGCAGCTTAGACCAAATAGGAGTTTCGTGCTAAATTTTGGAATTATTCCGGGTTTGTTTGTCCTTTTTATACATTAATTGATTTTCCAGGAATTTAATGCACATAATTCAAATTTGAAGTACAAGCGCATGCTCCAGTGCGCAAAATTTAGTTGGAAAATCATTTATGTGTACTTGGGCAAATTTTTAGGTCCCATGGAAGAAGTGGGAATAGAATTCAAACATCTGGGCGTCTTGGCTTGGTCGGAAACATCGAGAAACTTGGTTTTAAAATTCCCGTAAATCCAAAACTCGCCTAAAAATCATGAAACTTGGCATGGTGTCATGACATGGAACCAACATGTTGTGGTAATTTTTTTGTCCGGTTTGCGAAGGCGCACACATTAACAATCAACAAAGTCATTTTGGAGCAAGTTTTGTGATGTTACAAATCGGAAACACAAGTATTATTGAAACCATGGGCGTTCTACTTACCATTTACGTGCCTCCACACATCCCCATTTTTAGTGGCTAGGAGGTGCCATGCGGGGTAGCTATTTGAGTACGGGATTCGTGCGATCCCATGTGCAGGCTCATCAGGAGGAGAGCTCTTTGACCTCTATCCGCCACCCACCTCCCCCAACGTCTCCATTAATGGCGCCTGAGCCCCTGTTTCATGGCGTGGCTATGTCTCACTCGACTGAGATTTAAGAGAGAGAAAATAAAATACGAATAGAAAGTTTTGCATGGATCTTGATGTAAGATCCGACGGACCTATATAGCATTGACTACGACTTATAGCAAGATTGGTGAATATAAGGATGATGACAGTGTATAGTAATTGTCTTACATATTTAGGAAGATAAATAAAAAAGCCACATGCGGCAATGCCCGAAATACACAAGGGCAAAAGAAGAAGGAAGACAATGATTTGGCTCGCTCATCTCTACTTTCTTGATGCGTTACTTTAGAACGCGGGAACTAGTCTCCGCAGCGAGCGGTGATGAGCTCTTTCGTGTCCTCAAGATGCTGCTTGAGAGCATCTACGAATTCCTCCACCAGCCTTTGGTGCTTGATGCGGAGCATGTCATTCTCGTCCATAAGTATCTTGACGATGATGCCGGTCCTCTTCAACAAGGCAGTGGTCTCCTCCTGCTGCTCCGCACTTCCAACAATCTTCGCCCTTAGCAGGTCGCGCTCGGCCTAAAGCTTCACATTGCCCTCACTTAGTTGCCGGATGACGTTGGTAGCCTGTTCAAATGAAGCTTTCATGTCATCCTACAACCACGCCCAGCTGGAGATCTGATCCATCTGGCTATGGACGATCGCATTCATGTGCCTGTAAGAGTCCTCGCCTGCCCGCAAGACATTTTCCCAGGCCACCGCGGCACGGGGGGACATCTCTGCTCCATTCACGGTGCGGCGGGACATCTCTGTTGCTTCCGCGGTGTGGCCGGACCAGTCTGCTTCGTCAATGACACGGCGGGACCGCCGTGCTGCTTCGGCGGTGCGGCAGGACCTCTATGTTGCTACAGCCGCGCGGCGGGACATGTCAGCTACTTTTGCAGCAAGGCGCGACATCTCTCGTGCTTTTGTTTCCATGCTCGCTCTCCCTGGTGGTAATCTCTTGACCTCGAACTCACGCTGGCCATGGCAGACGCAAGGGAATGATGATGAATGACTTGTTTGTTTTTGTGGATGAGGGGTTGAGGAGGAATGTGCAGCCATCTTGCAGTAGTAGTAGTTATAACCGATTACTAATATGATCCTAAGTGGGAAACCGTTTAGGTTTTGATTGGTGTGAACATGTTTGCAATTAAATATAGCATGGTAGTAATTTGGAATGTGACGGGACGCATGCTAAAAATTTATTGACGATTCTATAATTTCTAAGTGCGGCACTATTCTCAGACGGCGTAACACGGGCACGCTTTCTTGGTCGTGTACGTGGCGTTTGCACCATAGGGTGCACCACAATAGGCAATGTTAGAACTTGTCTTGTTCCAACAACCGTGCACAATCATTATTACCATCACACACACTTCTTTCAATTAGAATGTGGCCCGTCTAGAGCACACACGTTGATCTGTCTAACTATTTCTGTTTGTTGTGGCTAATCGCAAATAGTTCATCCGTGTAAAGTGTATGCCATAAATCACAGACACTAATCGCAAACAGTTAATCCCTCTGAAGCGTATGCCCTCAATCGCACACACCTTCATTTGGCTGCCCGTTTCTGTTGTTCCGCCTCATCACAAACAGTTATTCCGAGTGAACTATATGCCGTATATTGCACACGCCTTCATTTGGTTGCTCGTTTATGTTCTTCTTCCTTATCGCAAACAGTTAATTGAACTGAATCATATGCCCCGCATTGCACACGCAACTAAAATCTGAACCGTGTTTGATGAATCTTTCATCGCAAATGTTTTGCATCTTTTTTGACGGGTTTTTAACATCACCGTTTGCGATTAATGCATCGCACATAGTTTCATCAAAGGATCTCTGATCGTAGTGTCGCATTAGCAGCATCCTGCAGTAGTGATATAGTAGATATGATCTACATACAGATGTTCACCATTGATGACTACCCCATCTCACGTGATGATCGGACAAGGGTTAGTTTATTTGGATCGCGTATCACTTAGATGACTTGAGGGATGTCTATTTAAGTGGGAGTTCATTAGTAATGTGATTAATTGAACTTAATTTATCATGAACTTAGTTTTATAGTTTTGCATATATGTTGTAGATCAATGGCCTGAGCTACCGTTCCCTTAAATTTTAATGTGTTCCTAGAGAAAGCTAAGATGAAAGATGATGGTAGCAACTAAATGGACTAGGTCCGTAACTTGAGGATTATCCTCACTGTTGCACAGAAGAATTATGTCCTTGATGCACCGCTAGGTGAAAGGCCTGCTGCAAGAGCTGAAGCTGATGTTGTGAACGTCTGGAAAGCTCGATCTGATGACTACTCAATAGTTCAGTGTACCATGCTTTACGACTTAGAACCAGGACTTCAAAGACGTTTTGAACGTCATGGAGCATATGAGATGTTCCAAGAGTTGAAGTTAATATTTCAAGAAAATGCCCGGGTTGAGAGATAAGAAGTCTCCAATCAGTTCTATAGCTGCAAGATGGAGGAGAACAGTTATGTCAGTGAACACATACTCAAAATGTCTGGGTATTACAATCACTTGACTCAGCTGGGAGTTTATCTTCCAGTTGATTGTGTTATTGATAGAGTTCTCCAATCACTACCACCAAGCTACAAAGGCTTTGTGATGAACTATAATATGCCAGGGATGAACAAAACAATTCTCGAGCTCTTCGCAATGCTCAAGGCTGTGGAGGTAGAAATCAAGAAGGAGCATCAAGTGTTGATGGTTAACAAGACCACTAGTTTCAAGAAAAAGGGCAAGGGAAAGAAAGGGAACTTCAATAAGAATGGCAAGCAAGTTGTCACTCCCGGAAAGAATCCCAAAGTTGAATCCAAGCCTGAAACTGAGTGCTTCTATTGCAAAGGGACTAGTCACTGGAAGCAGAACTGCCCCAAATACTTGGCAGATAAGAAGGATGGCAAATGAACAAAGGTATATTTGATATACATGTTATTGATGTGTACCTTACTAATGCTCGTAGCAGCGCCTGGGTATTTGATACTGGTTCGGTTGCTCATATCTGTAACACGAAACAGGAGCTATGGAATAAACGAAGATTGGCTAATGACGGGGTGATGATGCGCATCAGAAATGGTTCCAAGGTCGATGTGATCATCGCCGGCACACTACCTCTACATATACCTTCGGCATTAGTTTTTAGACCTGAATAATTCTTAGCATGAACATTATATCTGGATCTTGTTTATTGCGAGGCTGTTATTCATTTAAATCAGAATAATGGTTGTTCTATTTATATGAGTAATTGAAAGTGCTACTATCGACTAGAGGGGGGGGGGGGGGGTGAATAGGCGATTTTTATGAACGTCTTCAAAACTTGGAATTTTCAAAGACAAACAACAGAAATGACCTAATTGTTATGCAGCGGAAGATAAACTACCCTAAGCAAGCCTTAGTCAAGTATGCAATGATGTGAAAGTACAGGACTAATAGCAGCTAGGTAGTAAGGATCAAGATGGAAGATAGTATGAAGCCAATCAACAGTAGTAGTCAAGCAATGAAGTCAAACAGATACACAGAAAGGCAATGACTTCACGAAGACAAACTTAATTAGGGTTGGGAAGGGATAGAACCAGTTGCTTGTTGAAGACACATTATTTGTTAGACCAGTTCTAGTTGCTGTGACAACTGTACGTCTGGTTAGGGAGGCTGAGATTTAACTCAGAAGACCGTGTCTTCACCTTATTCCCCTTGAGCTAAGGACACCCAGTCCTCGCCCAATCACTCTGGTAAGTCTGCAAGGGAGACTTCCAAACCTTCACAGACTTCGTTTACCGGCAATCCACAGTGACTCTTGGATGCTCAGAACGCGACGCCTAACCGGCTGGAGGATTCACAGTCCTCAAGTGTAATAAGTCTTCAGGTCACACAGACAGAAAGACTTCAGTGATGCCTAACACTCTTTGGCTCTGGGTGTTTGGGCTTTGTCCTCGCAAGGATTTTTCTCTCTCTCAAATGCTTCGAGGTGGGTTGCTCTCAAACGACAAAAGCCGTGCACAAACTCTGAGCATCCACCAATTTATGGTGTAGGGGGTGGGCTATTTATAGCCACTAGGCAACCCGACCTGATTTTTCCAAAATGACCCTGGGTCACTAAGGAACTGACACGTGTTCCAATGGTCAGATTTCAAACACACGCGGCAACTTTACTTGGGCTACAAGCAAAGCTGACTCATCCAGCTCTGGATAAGGTTTGCTCTCATTGTCTTCGCTCGAAGACATAGGATTTGAGTTGAGCATCACTTCAGTCACTCTGACTTAGTTCACTTGGACCCCACTTAGCAGTACGGTGGTTCCTATGACTCAACAAAGAAGAAAAGGAAGCAACGAAACCACACAGTCTTCGCGCTCCATAGTCTTCACGCAATGTCTTCTCATGTCATAGTCTTCAATATGAATATCTTCTCATACCACCATTGTCTTCAATGTCTTCATACATTTTTAGGGGTCATCTCCGGTAGGTAAACCGAATCGATGAGGGACACTACCTGCGTTATCCTGCAATTCTCACAAACGCATTAGTCCCTCAACCAACTTTGTCGTCAATACTCCAAAACCAACTAGGGGTGGCACTAGATGCACTTACAATCTCCCCCTTTTTGGTGATTGATGACAAACTGGTTGAAGTTTTCAACGGGGATAAATATGTGAAATTGTAAGGATAGGAAATTGTCTTCATAAGTTGCAAGGGCTCCCCCTGAAGATGTGCATATAAGTAATTTGCTTTTGGAATGCAAATGCACATGGCAGGTTGTACTTGTGGGGATCCACTTCAACTTATGAAGATAGTTCATCATGCATGAAATGATATAGCAAGTAGAATGACATGCATAATGAAAAATGGACGTCTGCAGAATGATCTAAGTGCGGAAGTTATCATCGCACATGCGGAATTTATCATCGCATCACAGTGAAGCAAATAAGTAGCAGACGACCGTCAAGTTTAGGTGTTACAACTCAAAGAACCAAACGTTTCAAAAGGCAAGAGTTGTAAGCACGAAGCAAAATATAATGCAACCGCCCATATGAACCCGCTTGAAGACTATCAACTCATACGCTTCTCCCCTTTTGTTAGTAAGGACCAAAAAGGTTTGAAGACATAGAGCATCTACTCGTCATCATGAGTAGGTGAAGCAGCAGGGTTGTCATCATTGGTTGGCGGTGCAGATGAACTTGGTGCAGTGTCGATGCGCGCAGTAGTAGGAGGTGGTGAAGTAGCATCATCTTCATCATCGATCACTCTGGCATTTACCGTTGCCGCTGAGGAAGAATATTCAGAGTCTTCAAGAGATGGAGTGCGACGTAGGACATCAGTCCGTGGAGGAGTGGAGTCAAACTGGAATCTTTCATTGAAGCCATCGTCTTGAAGATCTGCTTCAGCATTAAGCAGGGTCAAACTCTTCCATGATCGCCGGCAAGTTTCATGAGCAACAAAGGCATTCTTGGTGGCAAGGTCGCGAATGCGATTGACATCCACCAAGAGGCTTTGCATCTGTCTCTTGAGCCAGAAATGATGCTTATCCTGTTTCTGATGAAGGGCCACAAGAAGTTCTCGGTCATTGAGAACTCGAGAACGCTTCCGAGGCCTTTGTGCAATGGTGCTTTCAGTGGCTTCAGTGGGTGCCCGATGAGGCAGACGAGTGTTTCCAGCCAATGGATAGATTCGCGTCGCTGCTTGAACACCTTCAATAGGTTGAGTGAAGCTTTGGTGCTCGGCATTCTGAAGACAAAGAGGCCTCTTGGCAGGGTCAGAGTATATAGCTTCAACTGACATATCAACCTCTGGCAGAAAGATCATTTGATTGCGAGTAGAGGGTTGATAATTGACAGATGAGTGTCTCTTGATGAGGCACATGACCCAGGGAGCATAAAACTTCAGACCAAATAGGTCAGAGCCAGAAGCAGCAAGTTGCCTGATGAAGAATTCTTGAGTGTTGAAGATGATGCCATTGAGAATATAGAAGACCAAAGTCTTCATAGCTCCTTCAAGCTTGGCCGCTGATGAATGTCCTTTGACAGGCCATAGAGTTCGCCTGATGATATGATATATGGTGCGAGGCAGATACTCAAGGTCTTCAACAAAGAACTCTGTTGGATATTCAGTGTCAGATGGCAAGGGCTTCATCATGCTCAACATCTGGCTCATATTGGGTTTTGGCCTATGGAAGATACTCTCTATAGCATTGTGGTGTAGCTGACAGTCAGGTTCATAAAGTTCTCCAGGAGTGGCTAGCCCTATAAGCTCGATGATATCCATAGCTTTGGCTTCATGATGAACATTTCCAGTCATCCACTCGAGAACCCATGTCTTGATGTCTCTGTAGTAGCCGCGAATGTGTAGAGTAGCATAGAATTGAAGCAATAGCTCTTCATTCCAATGTTCTTTGTCTGTCACAAAGTGGAGCAGACCAGCATCACGAAAGCAATCAAGTGCTTCTTCTAAGCACGACAGTCCAGCAATGGCTTCAGTATCAAGGCGCATATGAGGGAAAATCCGCCCTTGATCATATAGTATGCATGAGTAATAGCTTCTCTGCTGATAGCTCCAGAACCGATCGGATGATATCCTTGGCTTGGAGTAGGGGTTCTTGGCGCTGTCAAAGAAGGTATTGTGGCTTTTGAAGCCCTTTGCATTGAAGGACCCTGGTGAGTTTGTAGTACCTGGAAACCTTGGCAACCTAGGCTTTGGCTTCTGGACCTGAGGCCTATGCTCAATATGATAGTCAAATTGAGGTCCTGAGGCAGTAGGCGGAGGCACCAGAATGGGCCGTCGGACAGTGGTAAGATGACCATGACTGTATGCTTGCTCAATTGTGTGAGGCCTTGGTGGCGGAACAGGAGCAGGGGAAACAACTAAGGCATCAGGCTGCACAACAGGTGCTTCAGGAGCGGTTGTCTCATTAGCTTCAGGTGCAGCAGCCTCAGTAGTTTCAGGTTTAGTGGCCGCATTTGCTTCAGGCACACTAGTTGGTGCAGGCTCCACATTAGCGTCAGCCATGACTACGTCATTGGCTTCATTGGCGTTGGCGGTGGCAGCCTCAACATTGTCAACCTCCTCTTGATGAACATGAGGGTCGGGCACAGGCACGTTCACATCAGGAACTGCTTCTTCTTCAATTACTGGGGGAGTAGGTACACGTACTTCTTCTTGATTTTCCTCGGCTGATGCAGCCGGAATGTCTTCAGCAGCATGTGCTTCAGACTCGGAGACATTCACAGTTGGAGCAGGTTCAGAAAATACTTGACGTGCAACAGGTGAACGTTGCACTTCTCCTTCTGGAACGCTCGACAGAGGGACTTGAGGCCTTTGTCCTTTGCGAAGCCTGCAAAATGCTGGCAACGCCTGAGGAGATGGAGTTGGCTGGGCCTGAAAGTCTTCATCCTCTTCTTGCACGGGGGGTGTAGCTTGTTGTTGTTGTTGGGGAGTACTGGGGGAGTCTTGTAGTTGTGGGTGATCAGCCCACGATGCATCCTGAGCAATTGGCATCAGTGGACGACCAATGCTGATGAGTTCGCTGTTCGTATGAACAGGCGATGATACCACATCATGTTCGATCTGAGGAAGAACTTCATCATCAGCTACATTTTCATCATGACCAATGTCTTCAGCAGCGGTGGGTTCAACTGCTGGAATATCTTCAGCTTCATGAGCCTCTGTGGGAGCAGGCTCATGGACTATCATCCTTCGTTCTTGTTGTTCTGACGCTGGGCGAACCACTGAAATGGGTTCAACAACTAAGGGCTCTGTGGAAGCAGCCCTAGTCTTCTTGGTCTTGCGCTTCTTCTTGGAGGGAGCAGCATCAGAGGCTTCAGTGTTCTTTCTCTTTCTGGCTTCAGCCTCGGCAGCCCTCGTCTTCTTCTGTTCTGAAGCGGTTGTGGTGACCTTTGGCTTCGAGCCAGTCATGCTGCTTGGGAAGATAATGCGAGGGGCTTCTTGGCTTGAAGGTTCAGGCTGTTCAGCAGGAAGCTTCTTCTTCTTCTTTGCAGCCATCCTGGGGTCAATGCCAGGACAGCCAAGTGACTTGCGCTTCTCAGCCTCCTTGTGGGCGAGCGCACACTTATCAGCCAAACTCTTCATGCGCTCACGAGAGCTCTGAGCTTCTTCACGCTTCTTCAGAAAAGCTTCTTTAAGCTCATGTAGCATGACTTTGAAGTTTCTGACGTCTTGAACACTTAGCTTGGCCACATGCTTCTTGAATTGAGCCTTCTCATAATCAATCTTGTTCTTGAGCTCAACGATGCGCTGAGCGAGATCTAGCTCAAAAGCAATGGCGCCATTGAAGGCGACACTGAGGCCAATGGGAAGCTGTAAAGCTTCAAAGCTGAGATTGGGGGTGTTGAACCACTCATCAATGAAATTGTGGATGATGGCCACATCAAAGAGAGGCAAGTTGTTGAAGATTTCGGCTTCTTCCTTGCTCTTTATCAGCTGCTCAAGGGCATCATCAGCAAGATCTTCATCACTTGACAGATCAATGGGTTCTTCGCGCAGAATGGCGAAGGGTGTCAAGGCTCTTTGATCAGATGGCCTGACAAGTTGCTTTTTCTTCTCCGTTCTCTTGGAGATACGGGATTGATCTTCAGACTGCACACTGGCTTCAGGAGGGGCAGTGGCCAGTGGCTTCGCACGAGAAGTCTTCGGAGGTGTAGCTGATCTTGAAGCCTTTGGCTTCTTTTGCTTCTGCGGCTTTGGAGGAGGAGCAGGGGCTTCAGAGTCAGCATCATTTTCAGAATGATCTACTCTTGCGCCTTGGACCACGATGTAGGTGATGAGGCCGTCAAGGTTGGAGAAGGGGCCGATCACATTGGGATCAGCATCACGGGAGCCGTCAGCACAGGGAGCAGAGGGACCAGGGTTGAAGTCCAAGCCCAAGGACTTCTTGTTCTTCTTGGCCGAAGCCACAGCAAACTGGTAGTTGCGCTTGAAGAGAGAGTCATCACGACACCAGAGTAGTGAGGTGGGGTCGGTGTTCTCAGGCTGTGGTCCACGGACCATGCAAGGATAGAAGCCTTGAGCAATGGCTTCAGCTCTATTCTTGGGTTGAAGGCCTCGATAGAGGATATCACCCCAAGGTCTCTTGATGGCATTCTTCTCTGCATATTCCTTCGTCACAAACTTGTACTTGAACCATTCCTCAGCCCAATAGCGTCGAATCCATTGGATTCGCGTCTTTCTCTGATGATAATTTTCTTCGGGATCTGTCTTGTAGAGTTCTGCTAAGTCATCAGGCAGATCTTTGGATGTTCCTTCTCTGCGCTGTCTGCCACCCTTCCTTGCTGATTTTTCTGCAGCCATGAACTTCAAGCTGAATGGCTTCAATACGTTCAAGAGCTTCAGAGACTTACGCTTGCTGGTCAAGCAGGAACTGGCTTCAGGAGAATTGATATGATGTTGTAAGTATTCTGTAAATGAATGCAGACTATGAGAACCAAGGGATTCTCCCACGGACATGTACCTGTGACAGCATTAGAGATGCGAGGGAAGGGGAAGAGGTCATATGCATTCTCACAAGATTTTGAAGATAAATCAGTTCGAAGACATTGACCTCACGATGCGAAGACATTCACTTATATAGGTGAGTTGGTTCCAGATTTGTACCAATCCGTGAATAAGTACAAGTGAGGAATCAAACTAGACAGGAAATCTAAGTGAATTGACTAGGCAGTATGAGATGCAGACAGAATAGATCTAACTTGAATAGGCAGAAATCACTTTCGGTAAACAGGATGAATCTTGAAGATCAAAAAGGTGGTAAAAATAGAGTTATAATTACCGCACGAAGAACTGCTAGATGGGATGAATAGGAGACCGAGCAGTTCAGCCCACCATGCCCTAACTTGGCGATGGAGGACACCTACGGCGACGGCGGAGAGGACGATGTCCGCGGCCGGCGTGAGTACGGCGTCGGAGAAGTTGCGGCAGCTAAGCACTTCGTCACCGGCGTCGTCGCGAGCTAGCGGTGGCGCTAGGGTTTTGACGGAGGTGGAGAGGTGGAAGAAGGATTTCTTTACCGCAGGGGACAAGCATTTATAAGTAGGTGAGCGACACAGCGCAATTACGCTGGTGCCCCTGGCGGTTCATATCTGAGGGGCACGTGGCATGCATGCAACATACTCAGAGTTGTCCCACGTTCCCACGCCCGCCAGGCATGTCGGAGAGTTGTTCCGGCTTCTCCGGATTTCAACAATAAAGATAAGTCATTTAAAACAGATTTAATGTTTGTCTCTTTGCCTTCTGCTGACTAGGATGCAGAGAAGACATTTGACAGTTTTAATAGAATGCATATGATTGGACAGATAGAGTTTGAGATAGGAAGCATAGAGAGGTTAGGGTCCGATCACATTCACTTAGTTCAAAAGATCCAATCTTGAAGACATAGCTATAAGTGAATGCTGTAGAGGACAGAACACTAGTATATATATACATATATATATATATGTATATGTATGTGTATATATATATATATATATATATATATATATATATATATATATATATCAGAAAGCAATCAAATCATCATAGTGTAGAAAGTCATGAAGATAAATTCAAACTGAAGACAAACCAAATGCAAAGTCATTGCAATATAACACCATGAGTGAAACACTTCAAACAGAGAAAGTTGGTGGTGGCGTTACCCACCGTATAGGAAGTATTAGACCCAGACACGGCGCACAATTATCGTGGCGCTCCGAAGTCAAATTCCATGTTAATGTATTCACACTCAGAGTGTAAATCTTCATTGATTGAAGATATACATTACTTTGTGTGTTGCACATCTAAGTCATCAACATGCATAAGTGTTAGGATGTGTGCCTGATCACAGGACATTAGAGGATTCCAAGATATTTAGCTCACACCGTAACTTGCAAAACCTTTTCTCATCCAAGGGCTTTGTGAAGATATCTGCCAGTTGCTCTTCAGTGTTGACGTGAATGATATCAATATCTTTCTTCATAACATGATCTCTGAGAAACTGATGACGAATTTCAATGTGCTTTGTCTTCGAGTGTTGGACTGGATTGTTGGCTATCTTGATGGCACTTTCATTGTCGCAGAAGAGAGGTACTTGTTTCAGGTTGATGCCATAATCCTTGAGAGTTTGCTTCATCCATAGAAGCTGAGCACAACCGGATCCAGCAGCAATGTATTCAGATTCAGCAGTTGAGAGTGATACATAGTTCTGCTTCTTTGAAGACCAACAGACAAGTGATCGACCAAGAAAATGACATGTGCCTGATGTAGACTTGTGATCCACCTTGTCACCAGCATAATCAGCATCCGAGAATCCAACCAAATCAAATTTTGAGCCCTTGGGATACCATAATCCGAGTGTTGGGGTGTAAGCCAAATATCAAAGAATTCGCTTCACAGCTAAGTGATGCGATTCCTTTGGTGCCGCTTGGAATCGAGCACACATGCAACTAAGCATAATATCTGGCCTAGATGCACATAAATAAAGCAAAGAACCAATCATGGAGCGGTATACCTTTTGATCGAACTCTTTACCATTGTCGTCGGGACCAAGATGGTGTTTGGCTGGCATTGGCGTCGTGTAGCCTTTGCAGTCTTCCATTCCAAACTTCTTCAGACAATCTTTGAGGTATTTTTCTTGGGATATGAAGATGCCATTTCTTTACTGACAAATTTGAAGACCAAGGAAGAACTTCAGCTCACCCATCATGGACATTTGATATTGCTCTTGCATCATGTACCCAAACTCATCACTGTACTTCTGGTTGGTGCAGCCGAAGATTATGTCATCCACATATATTTGGCACACAAACAGTTCACCATCATATGTCTTCGTGAAGAGTGTGGGATTGAGGGATCCAGGTTTGAAGCCTTTGCTCTTCAGGAAGTCTTTGATTGTATCATACCAGGCACGAGGAGCTTGTTTGAGGCCATACAGTGCTTTGTTTAGCTTGTACACCATATCAGGATATTTTGTATCTTCAAAGCTAGGTGGTTGTGCGACATATACTTCTTCAATCTTGCCATTGAGAAATGCACTCTTTACATCCATTTGATATAGCAAGATGTTGTGATGATTAGCGTAGGCTACCAGTATGCAAATAGCTTCAAGCCTAGCAACAGGCGCAAATGTTTCATCGAAGTCAATTCCTTCAACTTGAGTATATCCTTGAGCCACAAGACGTGCTTTGTTTCTGACGACTTGACCATGCTCATCTTGCTTGTTTCAATATATCCACTTTGTTCCAATAATGTTATGCTTGCGAGGGTCAGGTCGCTTGACGAGTTCCTAGACATTATTCAGTTTGAACTGTTGAAGTTCATCTTGCATGGCTTGAATCCATTCAGGTTCCATAAAAGCTTCAGCAACTTTCTTGGGTTCTGATATTGACACAAATGAAAAGTGCCCACAGAAGTTTGCTAGTTGTGTTGCTCTTGATCGAGTGAGCGGACCAGGTGCATTGATGCTGTCAATTATCTTCTCTATTTGAACTTCATTTGCAACACGAGGATGAACAGGACAAAGATTTTGCTCTGGCTCATCATTGTCATCATTGGGAGGATTGTCTTTGGTTTGAGCATTTTCTTCAGGTTGATTTGGTGCAGAGATGATAAGTTCCTCTTTAGGTTGTGCTTCAGAGGGCATGATTTCACCAGTTCCCATCAACTTGATAGACTCGTTTGAAGGAGCTTCATCTAGTTTACTTGGCAGAATCTCTCTCTGTGAACCATTGGTTTCATCAAATTTCACATCCACAGTTTCAACGATTTTGTAGAGATAAAGGTTGAAGACTCTGTAGGAGTGTGAATCCTTTCCATAGCCAAGCATGAAGCCTTCGTGAGCCTTAGGTGCAAATTTTGACTTGTGATGGGGATCCTTGATCCAGCATCTAGCTCCAAATACTCTGAAGTAACTGACGTTTGGCTTCTTGCCAGTAAGGAGCTCATAAGATGTTTTGTTCAGAAGCTTATGGATGTACACATGGTTGATGATGTGACATGCTGTATCAATAGCTTCAGGCCAGAACTTTCTTGGTGTCTTGTACTCATCTAGCATTGTTCGAGCCATCTCAATGAGTGTTCTGTTTTTGCGCTCAACGATGCCATTTTGCTGAGGTGTGTATGGAGCAGAGAACTCATGAGTGATTCCCATTGTATCCAGATACAGATCAAGTCCAGTGTTCTTGAATTCAGTGCCATTGTCACTTCTGATGTGCTTGATCTTCACGCCATAATTGTTCATTGCTTGATTTGCGAAGCGCCTGAAGACATCTCGCACTTTAGTCTTGTAAAGAATTATATGAACCCATGTGTATCTTGAGTAGTCATCAACAATGACGAAGACATAGAGACAGACAGTTGTTGTGAGGGTGGAGTAGTGAGTAGGTCCAAATAAGTCCATGTGTAACAGCTCGAAGGGTTGAGATGTTGTCATGATTGTTTTCGAGGGGTGCTTTGCCCTTGTCATCTTTCCAGCTTCACAGGCACCACACAGATGATCCTTTTTGAACTTGACATCCTCGATGCCAATGACATGCTTCTTCTTGACGAGTGAGTGTAAGTTCCTCATGCCAGCATGTCATAACCTTCGATGCCAGAGCCAGCATTCTGAAGCTTTTGTGAGAAGACATACGACAAGCTGTGGACCTGCTGAGAAATCTACCATGTATAGATCATCTTTTCGATACCCTTCAAAGACTAGAGATTTGTCAGATTCCATTAACACAAGGCAACGATATTTTCTAAATATCACAATCATGTTCAAGTCACAAAGCATTGAGACATACATTAAGTTGAAACCAAGGGATTCAACAAGCATCACTTTATCCATGTGTTGATCCTTTGAGATTGCAACTCTACCTAGACCCAATACCTTGCTTTTACCAGTGTCAGCAAATGTAATGTGACTCTTGTTGGATGGACGTAAGGTTGAGTCCATGAGAAGACTTCGATCACCAGTCATATGATTTGTGCATCCACTGTCCATAATCCATTCTGAAGCTTTTGGTGATGTACCCTATAGTGCAGTTAGGAGGATAGGCTTCACAAGAGTGTTGTGAAGCATAAGCATTTGACACATATAGGGACAGTCACAGCTTATATCAAAGTTAGGACATAGTATGACTAATAAGCAATTCAGATGTGAAGTATATAGAATGACATTTTATCGTGCGTCCTAAATGAGTTTTAGGTCCCCAGCAATAGCATTGGACGCCATTGATTGCTGGCTGGAGACCGTTTTCTGCAAAAGAGAGTTAGTTCTTCTTTGCCACCCACATCTTCAGTGGTGGCTTAGAAGCAATGAGTCTTAGTGCAGCATCTGAGAATTTTGGCTTTAAAGCCTTAGCAAATAGCCTTGCAGGAGATGAGTGATACTCATATGAATAAGCTAAAAAGTTCTTAGTCCTATGAACATAGCAGTTCGAAGATACACGCTCATATTCATAAGTCTGAGCATGATTTCCCTGCAAAACATTGGCGTTAGGGTGACTCATGTGAGTCCTGTAACTGTATGAAGCCTTTGGGCCACATGAAGCTATAGGTCTGGGGTTTGTCTTCTTCCTTGATGGTGTCATGACGACATTCACAGGAAGATTCTCAATGTACTGCTTAGGTACCCAGATCTTCTTCACAGGTGGTCCATTCCTGCAGTTAGTACCAATGTACCTGGCAAACACTTCACCATTCCGATTTTTGAACAGCTTATAGTTTGCATCAAAGGATTCAGCAATGATAATAGAATTAGCACAGGTAAAGCCAGATAAGGTGGATGGATCTACTGAAGGTTCCTTTGCAGCAACCCATGTGGTTTTGGGGTACTGCTCAGGCTTCCAGTACGAGCCATCAACATTCATTTTCCTTTCGAACCCAACACCCTCTTTCCTAGGGTTTCGGTTCAGAATCTACTTTTTGAGGACATCGCAGAGAGTCTAATGCCCCTTCAAACTTTTGTACATCCCTGTTTCAAGCAATGTCTTCAACATAGCATTTTCATCAGCAACAGCAGCGGTATCCTCCGCAGAGGTGAAGACAATGAAACAGTAGCAGCAGTGGAACATTCAGCAACAGATGTAGCGTTATCACGCTCAATGCATTTTAGACATGGTGGTTCAAATCCATCCTGAGTGGAACTGATCTGTTGAGCGCGAAGTGACTCATTCACCTTTTGAAGATCTTCATGAGCCGCTCTCAATTTCTCAAGCTCTTGTTTCATTTGAAGATAATCATAGGAGAGCCTTTCATAAGTAGTTGAGAGCGATTCATGATGGCCTTCAAGTTCTTGGTACTTAGCATGAAGATTTTTTATGTCATCAACTAAGGACTGTGAACGTGTCATTTCAGCGTCCAACAGGTCATCGCTTTTGTCTAACAGTTTTTAGTATGTTCCATAGCCTTTTGTTGTTCAGTTGCAATTTTAGCAAGTGTTTTGTAGCTGGGTTTGGATTCACAGTCAGAGTCATCTTCACTTGAAGTTTGAAAGTAAGCATCGCGTGATTTTACCTTGGCACCACGTGCCATGAAGCAGTAGGTGGGAGTAGGATCATCTTCGTCATTAGCTTCAGCGTTGGTGTGGAAGTCATTGTCTTCAGTGTTGAAGATGGACTTGGCGACATAGGCTGTGGCTAGAGCCAGACTTGCAACGTCAGGGTCAGACTCCTCTCCAGACTCCACCTCCGCCTCCTCCGAAGCAGACTCCTCCTCTGAATCCATTTCCTTGCCAACAAAAGCATGAGCCTTGCCCGATGAGCTCTTCTTGTATGATGAAGACTTGGAAGAAGACTTAGAAGACTTTGAGGATTTCTTCTTCTTCTTGTCATCGGAATCATATTCCTTGCTTTTCTTCTTCTTCTTCTCATTGTCCCACTGTGGACACTCAGATATGTAGTGATCAGGTTTCTTGCACTTTTGGCAGGTTCTCTTTTTGTGATCATGGGTGGAAGCTTCATCATTCCTTGAGCTGTATCGTGAAGACTTTCTGAAGCCTTTCTTCTTAGTGAACTTCTGGAACTTCTTAACAAGCATAGCAAGTTCCTTTCCAATGTCTTCAGGATCTTCAGAACTGCAGTCAGATTCTTCTTCAGATGAGGAAACAACTTGTGCCTTCAAAGCGCGAGTTCGGCCATAGTTTGGGCCATAGATATCTCTTTTCTCAGATAGCTGGAACTCATGTGTATTGAGCCTCTCAAGAATATCAGACGGATCGAGTGACTTGAAGTCAGGACGTTCTTGTATCATGAGGGCAAGGGTGTCAAATGAGCTATCAAGTGATCTCAGCAATGTCTTGACGATTTCATGCTTGGTAATCTCAGTTGCGCCAAGAGCTTGAAGTTCATTTGTGATATCAGTGAGGCGATCAAACGTGAGCTGGACATTTTCATTGTCGTTTCTCTTGAAGCGGTTGAAGAGGTTGCGAAGAACACTAATTCTTTGATCTCTCTGGGTTGAGACGCCTTCGTTGACCTTGGATAGCCAGTCCCAGACTAGCTTCGACGTTTCCAGAGCACTCACACGGCCATACTGTCCTTTGGTCAGATGACCACAGATGATGTTCTTTGCAGTAGAGTCCAGTTGAATGAACTTCTTGACATCAGTGGGGGTGACACCTTCACCAGTTTTGGGAACGCCATTCTTGACGACATACCAATGGTCGACATCAATGGCTTCAAGATGCATACACATCTTATTCTTCCAGTAGGGATATTCAGTTCCATCGAACACGGGGCAAGCAGTGGAGACTTTGATTATCCCTGCAGTCGACATAGCTGAAACTCCAGGTGGTTAAACCGAACTCACACAGAACAAGGGAGTACCTTGCTCTGATACCAATTGAAAGTGCCACTATCAACTAGAGGGGGGTGAATAGGCGATTTTTATGAACGTCTTCAAAACTTGGAAGTTTCGAAGACAAACAACAGAAATGACCTAATTGTTATGCAGCGGAAGATAAACTAACCTAAGCAAGCCTTAGTCAAGTATGCAATGATGTGAAAATACAGGACTAATAGCAGCTAGGTAGGAAGGATCAAGATGGAAGATAGTATGCAGCCAATCAACAGTAGTAGTCAAGCAATGAAGTCAAACAGATACACAGAAAGGCAATGACTTCACGCAGACAAACTTAATTAAGGTTGGGAAGGGATAGAACCAGTTGCTTGTTGAAGACACAGGATTTGTTAGACCAGTTCCAGTTGCTGTGACAACTGTACGTCTGGTTAGGGAGGCTGAGATTTAACTCAGAAGACCGTGTCTTCACCTTATTCCCCTTGAGATAAGGACACCCAGTCCTCGCCCAATCACTCTGGTAAGTCTTCAAGGGAGACTTCCAAACCTTCACAGACTTCGTTCACCATCAGTCCACAATGACTCTTGGATGCTCAGAACGCGACGCCTAACCGGCTGGAGGATTCACAGTCCTCAAGTGTAATAAGTCTTCAGGTCACACAGACAGAAAGACTTCAGTGATGCCTAACACTCTTTGGCTCTGGGTGTTTGGGCTTTGTCCTTGCAAGGATTTTTCTCTCTCTCTCAAATGCTTCGAGGTGGGTTGCTCTCAAACGACAAAAGCCGTGCACAAACTCTGAGCAGCCACCAATTTATGGTGTAGGGGGTGGGCTATTTAGAGCCACTAGGCAACCCGACCTGATTTGTCCAAAATGACCCTGGGTAACTAAGGAACTGACACGTGTTCCAACGGTCAGATTTCAAACACACGCGGCAACTTTACTTGGGCTACAAGCAAAGCTGACTCATCCAGCTCTGGATAAGGTTTGCTCTCATTGTCTTCGCTCAAAGACATAGGATTTGAGTTGAGCATCACTTCAGTCACTCTGACTTAGTTCACTTGGACCCCACTTAACAGTATGGTGGTTCCTATGACTCAACAAAGAAGAAAAGGAAGCAACCAAACCACACAGTCTTCACGCTCCATAGTCTTCACGCAATGTCTTCTCATGTCATAGTCTTCAATATGAATATCTTCTCATACCACCATTGTCTTCAATGTCTTCATACATTTTTAGGGGTCATCTCCGGTAGGTAAACCGAATCGATGAGGGACACTACCTGCGTTATCCTGCAATTCTCACAAACGCATTAGTCCCTCAACCAACTTTGTCGTCAATACTCCAAAACCAACTAGGGTGGCACTAGATGCACTTACAGTAATATCTTTTATGGTCATGCACCCTTGAAGAGTGGTCTATTTTTGTTGAATCTTGATAGTTGTGATACACATATTCATAACATTGATGCCAAAAGATGCAAAGTTGATAATGATAGTGCAACATATTTGTAGCACTGTCGTTTAGGTCATATTGGTGTAAAGTGCATGAACAAACTCCATGCAGATGGACTTTTGGAATCACTTGATTATGAATTATTTGATACTTGTGAACCGTGCCTCATGGGCAAGATGACTAACACTCCACTCTCTGGAACAATGGAATGAGCCAATGACTTATTGGAAATAATACATACCGATGTATGCGGTCCAATGAGTGTTGAGGCTCGTGGCGGGTATCGTTATTTTCCGACCTTCACAGATGATTTGAGAAGATATGAGTATTCTACTTAATGAAACACAAGTCTAAAACATTTGAAAAGTTCAAAGAATTTCATAATGAAGTGGAGAACATCGTAACAAGAAAATAAAGTTTCTACGATCTGATCGTGGAGGTGAATATTTGAGTTACGAGTTTGGCCTTCATTTAAAACAATGTGGAATACTTTCATAGCTCACACCACCTGGAACACCACAACGTAATGTGTGTCCGAACGTCATAACCGCACTTTATTAGATATGGTGCGATCTATGATGTCTCTTACCGATTTACCACTATCGTTTTGTGGTTATGCATTAGATACAACTGCATTCACGTTAAACAGGGCACCGTCAAAATCCGTTGAGACGACACCATATGAACTATGGTTTGGCAACAAACCTAAGCTATCATTTCTTAAAGTTTGGGGATGCCACCTCCTCCTTCCTTCCTCCCGTGCTCCTAATAAGGAAAGGGGACGCAGCTTGGGAGAGATCCCAAGTAGGATTCCTCCTACTTCGGCGCCCCTTGGCTTCTCCTCCCTCCCTCCCACCTATATATATATGAGAGGGGGGCACCTAGCACACAACAGATAATTGCCTAGCCGTGTGCGATGCCCCCTCCATCGTTTACACCCCCAGTCAAAGTTTTTTAGTTCTTAGGCGAAGCCCCGCGGAGATAGCTTTGCCATCACCATCACCACGCCATCGTGCTTCTAGAACTCATCCACTACCTCGCTGTCTTTCTGGATCCAGAAGGCAGAGGACGTCACCGAGCTGAACGTGTGCTGAACGCGGAGCTGCCATACGTTCGGTACTCGATCGGTTGGATCACAAAGAAAGTTTGACTACGTCAACTGCGTTGTGAAACGCTTCCGTTTATGGTCTATGAGGGTACGTAGACACAATGTCCCCTCTTGTTGCTATGCACCTCCATGGATAGACCTTGCGTGTGCATAGAATTTTTTTTGTTTCCCATGCAACATTTCCCAATACCTTCATCTCACTTTATATCCTAATCCGAGTAACTGGTTGTGTTGTGGATGGCATCGCCGTAACCATATCAATGGTCCAGGCCCTAGGTGAAAATACTCTAAACTCCTATTCTGTTATTTGAGTACTTGCTTGGACTCATGATGGTTGAGTTTGTGTGGAGCTAGCAACTGTTATGTTTGATCATCACTCATGTATATGCAATGCCTGTTATTCCTAAATTTTGTTAGTTCTGGTCTACAACTACCCCTTCACAATAAGAATAATTATATAAATGTTGCATGGGATGTCAATAGCTTGGCCAATCCATTGTCTTCTTTATGACACATTGCATTTTTTCCAAATCTATTGGTAGTATATCAGGATTGTTCATGTCTTTCCCAACAGCAATCATTGTAGGTTCCTTCTTTGTCAAAGTGTGCTAATTATTAATGTACACTTCACTTTATGTTTTAGAAATTGCTACACATATTAGGCCTTCCGCTCAATCAAATCTGAGTTATGGCAGTTGCTACAAATGTCAAACTTTCAGCTTGATATTATATTACATGGCCGAAATGTTCTCGCTAGTTTATGCTTCTAATAAAATTAGGAAAAATACTTGGTTACATTCATATCAAAGGTAGTTCTAGTTAGAAAGATATTGTCATCTGTGTGCTGCAATTGTAGTTAAAGATCGAGGTAGGATTAGTTTTTTAGTTTTTGTATTAACAATTGTTTTCGTTACAAAGTTAGTGGCTTCTTTAGTACATGTACAGTTCTCATCATAGATGTTCAATTTGGTGCCTGCTATTTTTCACAGATATAGGGATGATATTTGCTTACTAAAAAGGGCAATGGCTAATTACATTACTAATTCCAGTTGATTGGTTGATTAGTGACGTACAATATGATTCGGTGAGTGCACTTGATAGGTGGGGATTTATAAAAAGCAACTAATAGATAGGGAGAGCCTTGCATGTATATATAAAGAAAATATGTCTGGAAACAATTGCTTCTAATCAGATTTGGAGAACCAGTATGTAATATTGCTTCTAATCAATGTTATAAAAGATTTATAAAAACAGGATACACTATTGCTTTATCGAAAACAATATGGTGAACACCCAGTGTATTACATAGTTTACGTCTGTGCTTTTTCCTGTAGTTTCAGTCGTCGTCCCAGGGCTCTATTTCTAATAAAGGTGATGTTTTTGTATGGTGTTTATTGTTCGATGGTACCTTCAGATTGTCAGCATCGTCCCTTGGCTACATTTGTTTTGTAACCTCTTCTTCCAAGATGTGCTTTGCTGTGATTTTCGTCTGTCCATCCAGTGGAAGTAGACAATTGATAGGGAGGGTATAGCTGGCTATATTGGAATAAGTCTAACCGAATATTTGTCAAAAAAAAAACAACAATTGCTTCTCAAAACCCAACATCCTATGCTCCAGCAACATCAGCCCCAGGTTCCAAAAATCTATCATCCCATGTTTGTGTGTATCATCATTTATAGAGATCAGTTGGTAGCTAATGGTTTTTATTTCTTCATTTCTTATTTTTGGTGAGCGAGTGAGCTAATTTGGCTATTTTTCACTTTATCTGTTTCAGCAACTGGATGACTTAAAGGATCTAAACAGAGTTCATTGTGCAAATCTGAACCCCGCTGTCACGTCTCCACCTTCATGAAGTGGGCTTGACTGGAACTTGTGGTTTTCTTGCCAAGACTCCACTACAAAAAAATACACTTCCATGATGATACGTGTTTGTCACAGTAGGTCGCGTTTTTTGTCATGCATATACATCCATGACAAATTTATGACAGAATCAAGTTAGTCATACCTGTGCTGTCGTAGAAGTGTTCCATGACATTACCAAAATTATCATCACGGAAGTGTCCACTTCCATGACGATAAATCGTGCGTCACAGAAGTTCTTTCGTCAAGGGTGACCGACACGTGGCATCCACCGTAACGGAACACCGTTAAGCTATCGGGTCAGATTTTGGATCCAATAACCCGTTAACAGCCACGACCAATGCCGATTTTCCACATGTAAAATTCTCATTGGCTGATGGATACACGTGTCAGCTCCGCGTTGGCACAGGTGTCACTCATCCAACGATTGAGATGGGCCTATGATATGTTGACACGTGGACCGGCCCAAAAGTGGCCCACAAAATTTAGATGGGCCGGCCCAACCGAAGGCCCATAAGATTTAGCAGACCATAATGGGCCGGCCTAGCTAAAGGCCCACAAAATTTAGCGGACCATAATGGGCCGGCCCAGCTAAAGGCCCACAAGATTTTGCAGACTACAATGGGCCAGACAGCTAAAGGCCCACAAGATTCTGCAGACCATAATGGTCCGGCCCAGCTAAAGGCCCAACATTCTCTGTCAAATCGGCCAGTTAATGGCGTGGTCTAAACTTGTCATCAATGCGGCCCATGGTCACTTCTGGCCTATTAACAGTCCACTAAGTAATTGGGCCGAATTATGGCCCGGTGTATTTCCGGCCTGTTAAAGGTCCGGCTTCATTTGGCCCATTTACAGGCCATCAAAACTTTCGGCCCATAAACGACCGTGAAGGATTTGGGTCATATTCGGCCATGTCTATCATTCGGCCTGTTAGAGGCCCACTATAGATTTGGGCCACTTTCGGCCTGTTGTCATTTTCGGCCTGTTAACGCTGGACGTAAACCATGGGCCATATGTGGCACAACATCATATCGGGCCCATTAATGGCCCATATAAAAATGACGATAATCTAGCCCGACCGAAGTTCCGGCCTGTTAAAGGCCCGTGTATTAGGTCGGCGCATTTACGGCCAGTCCGAGTTTTGGCCTGTCAAATATCCGCATCGTAAATGGGCCACCATTTCAGCCTGCTAAGTCCAGTGGGTTATTTGGCACAATCAGGGCCCATTCTCACTTTCGGTCTATTAAAGGCCCATGTTTTTTATGGGCTCGAGATATTTTCACCTGTAAACGTCCTATTTTTACTGAGGGCCCAAATTATGTTTAGGCATGTTAAAGGCCCACTATGGGCACAGGCCTGCCAGAAAAATTTGAAAGCTTATGCTAATTTAAGCCCAGATATTTTTAGTGGGCTACATGCCAATTTCGGCCCGTAATCGTTTTTAGCCCAATTGGAATGGGCCCGACGAATGTTGGCATGTTGGGCTCCTATGAAGCTTTCATCCGAATACATCACTGCAGCAAGAGGTGACATTGTGCCTATAGTAGCCTCGTCACCTTCAGGTGGTTGTGGCTGTTCAATCATTTGTTCCATAGCTTCCTGAAAGTTTGAACTTGTAGATTAGTGTACCAGTGAGTTACTAATGAGACAAAAACAAACAAAGTAGGTTAAACGTTTATACAAAACTTATTTTGGTGAACTACTATAATACATTAGCATGTATTGTAGTGCCAACTACATAATAAAATCACTTTCGGAACATATGTCCATGTAGCATGCCTACTGTATTGTCTATTTCCTCACATTCGTTGACATCTAAGGATAAAGAGACATGTTTTAAAGTAGGATGAACATAGTATGACATCATTCATATCGTGGGCAAACAGATATAAAACAAACAGGCTATTTTATCATTGTGTGCGCACGTGAACATAACAACTAGATTACAGATCAAGACCAAAAGAATATCCTTCATCTCTTTTAAACCATGTATGGTGAAATGATACATTAAGACAAATGTGTATAATAGTGAACAGAGTAACTGACATTGGCTACAAACCAAGTAGTTAAATGAACACATCACAGTACCAATCAGTTCAAGGCAGGAGGAGTAAGGACTTACAACAGCGGCTTGAACTGGTGAGCTCATGCCCTTCATCTTGCTAGTGTGGCAATCCTTGAAGATTTGCACTGCATTCGGTTCAGGTTCTTTTTGGTCCGCATGGGCTTTCCTCTGTATTTGGAACAAGTCAATATAGATACGATAATATGGCACAAAAAAAAGAAGGAAGTAGCAGCTATTTACAAGAGCCTCGCAGTGTGCAATATAGCTACGAGATCCTGTTGTCTGTCGGAATTTCACTTTAGAACGGTTGGTTTTGTTCTTCAAACAGTTAGCCTAGAAGAAGATGCACTTGTAAGGCACATACATAAATACAAGTTCAATATGTGGTCTAATCAAATACATATAGCCTACCTGATACTTTGGATTAGACCAGTGTTTAACGAGGGCTGTCCAGTCTTCATCTGTAATATATTCCACTGGAGATGTTTGGGCGATTTCATTGTTAGCCTTGCCTTCAAAGTGAGATTTTCTAAGGTGGTACCGATACTGTCATAGAGCAGACTGAAAAACATGAGTGCATGCTTGTTTAATTGCATCATCTTTCGGATCCAACTTGAACCTCATCTGTTGAAAAAAGAATGTGAGTCTTATTAGGAGGAAGCTTGAAAGTATGGGATAGAGCAAGACAATATTACTAATTGCGATGAATAACATTACTTACGGATAAATGGTCAAGGAAGGTGTTAAACTGGGTATTGTCTTTCTCATTCCTGTACTGGATCCACATTGGGAGGATACGTGCACGACACCTAACGGCAACGGCTGCCTCTGATACTAACTTGGCTGACTCTGTAGCATCACGTGGCGTTTTTAAACCTGCCTCAAAATGGATCTCCATTCTTCCTCCTTTAGATTTTGTAAATCTGTCAAGCTTTATCCCTGATGGCTGTTTCTGCTCGCTCCGTGGTGCTAGTTCAACAACGAATATGGAAAGTGTTAGTGTACATCAAACTGTGAGAGTACATATAAAGGAGCATGCAACTGCAACTTGACTCGGTCAGGTACCGTCTTGGTGTTGATGCTCATGAGGTTCATCTGATCTTGCCAAGTCCTGTTGTGTCAGCAGTGCTTTGGAAGTAGTGTTAGGTGTGACGGCAGCTTGGGAACTGGCCAGTTCCGGAGCAAACGAACGAGTAACTGGTTGAGATGCTGGTACAGTTGAAGCGGATGCTGCAGCTGGTGGAGCAGGTGATACTGTGTTTGTTGATTTAGTCGGTGGACTTGGACCTTCTACTGCACTATAAGTACCACCAGAATCTCGACGGCAGAACCTTTTCCGTTTCACCCGACGAGTAACAACACTCCCTACTATATTATTTTCCTTGCTCTTTTTTGACTGTGCCATGTCAAGCTGTACCCACAACACAAAAGAATAAAATCACTCTTCAGAACTCATTGATGCATGATACAGACAAGCAATACTTTGATGTAAGACAACCATATGAGGATGGAATATGTAAGAAAAGCAGGACGGCATGACATATTCACAGCTACGATGTGCAAACTAAGCAGAAGGATTTTCAAGAAAATAGAAGTAATGCAAGCTAGACACCATATGAAAGATGCAATCAATATTACTCTGCCAAGTTAAAAGTGTCTTGTCATAAGTGGCAATTCAAAAAATTAGAAGCAGTACAACGTAGAAATCAATGCAAGATTTAACCACTATCAAACTGCCATGTTAAAAGAGTCCAATCATGAGTTACTGATGCAGGATACACAACAGCAGTACTTTGATGTAAGAACATGGTATGATAGATAGATGCAGTGTATTCTAGACACAGAAAGCCATGTCATATGCACATGTATAACGTATAAACTCAGCAGGTGCAATTTAATCAAAATAGAAGAAATACTGGCTAGACAACATATGCAACATGAAACCAATTATCACACTGTCAACTTAGAGCAAGCACCAGCGATGGTGGAGTGCGGGAGATGAACTCATCATGTAGACTTGGGACTTCAACTTCATTAGCAGTAGCAGTGGCAAATCTAGAGAGTCTCTGTTTGCGTCGATGCGGAGTACCACCAACATCCCCTAACTTACTCTTTTCCTTCCTATTTTCTGAGATTTCGTTATGAAGTCAAAACCACAAGAAGATGAATAAAATTAGCTCTGCATAACTGGTTGATGCATGATACAGACGAACACTACTTTGATGTAAGGCAAGCGCAGGATAGGAGGATGGAATATATACAAAAAAAGACAACGTTTCATATTCACACGTACGATAGGAGGATGGAATATGTATGAAAAAACAGTAAGCGGAAGGCATTTCAACAAAATTAGAAGAAATGAAAGCTAGGCACCATATGAACATGCAACCAATATCACTCTATCAGGTAAAAAGTGTCTCGTCGTAAGTGCCATTTCAAGAAATTAGAGGCAGTACAAGCTAGAAGACAATGCAAGATGCAACCTACATCACAGTCCCAAGTTAAATGTGTCTTATGGGTAAGTGATCGTTGCAGGTATAAGTTGTAAGCTATGTAGATGCAATTCTACATAATCAGAAGCAATACAAACTAGACATCATACTGAAAACGCAACCACGTATAACAGTTCCAAGTAAGAGCAAGCACCTGTGATGGTGGAGTAGGGGAGATGTGCTCATCATGTACACATATGTTCTAGAAACAGGAACACGTGTCATATTCACAGGCATTATGTGTAAAGTAAGCAGATTCAATTCAAGTTAGAAGCAATACAAGCTAGACAAAATATGCAACATGCAACCACATATAATAGTGTCAAGTTAGAGCAAGCACCTGTGATGGTGGAGTAGGGGAGATGTGCTCATCATCTACACAGCTACGTTGACTGTCCAACCTTGTGTTGTCTTGCGAATCTTGTTGGGAGGATGGCGGAGTAGAATCTGTAGAGACCCCCTGTTTGAGTTGCTCCGAAGGACCACCATCATCCACTGCCGGACTAATTTCCTTCAACTGTAATGATTTTGCATTGTGAAGTCAAACCGATAAGAAAAAGGAATAAAATTCGCTCTTCAGAACTCATTCATGCATGATACTGACGAACACTACTCGGATGAAAGGCAAACACATGATGCGAGGATGGAATATGTATGAAAAACAGGATGGTGTGACATATTCACACCTATGATGTGGTAACTAAGCAGAAGGCATTTCAACACATTAGAAGCACTGCAAGCTAGACACCATATGAAAGATGCAACCAATATCACTCTGCCAAGTTCGAACTGTATGGCTTTTCAACAAATTAGAAGCAGTATATGCTAGAAATCATATGCAAGACACAACCAATATCACAGTGGCGACTTAAAGGTGCCTTATCATAAGTGACTGATGCGGGATATGCAAGAATAGTATTCTGATGTATAAACTGGAACACATGTCATATTCACAGGCATTATGTGTAAAGTAAGCAGATGCAATTCAACAAAGTTAGAAGCAATACAAGCTAGACATCATACGCAACATGCAACCACATATAATAGTGCCAAGTTAGAGCAAGCACCTGTGACGGTGGAGTAGGGGAGATGTGCTCATCATCTACACAGCTACGTTGACTGTCTAGCCTTGCGTTGTCTTGCGAATCTTGTTGGGAGGATGGCGGAGTAGAATCTGTAGAGAACCTCCGTTTCAGTTCCTCGGAAGGACCACCATCATCCAATGCCTTGCCAATTTCCTTCAGCTTTATTGATTTTGCATTTGAGGTCATACCGACAAGAAAAAGGAATATCATTCGCTCTTCAGAACTCATTCATGCATGATACTGACGAACACTACTATGATGAAAGGCAAAGTCATGATACGAGGATGGAATATGTACGAAAAAATGTACGGCTTGACATATTCACACCTATGATGTGGTAACTAAGCAGAAGGCACTTCAACAAATTAGAAACACTGCAAGACACCATATGGAAGGTGCAATCAATATCACTATGCCAAGTTAAAACTGTCTCGTCATAGGTGGCGTTCATCAAACTAGAAGCAATACATGCTAGAAATCATATTCAAGACGCAAACCAATATCACACTGCCAACTTAAAGGTGTCCCATCATAAGTGACTGATGCAGGATACACAAGAAGAGTAGTTTCATGTAAGAACATGGGGTGATAGACAGATATAGTATGTACCCAAAACAGGAAAACGTGTCATATTCACATGTATCATGTGTAAGCTAAGCAGATGCAGTTTACACTAATTAGGAGCAATACGAGGTAGACACCATATGCAACATGCAACCAGATATCACACTGCCAAGTTAGAGCAAGCACCTTGGATGGTGGAGTAGGGGAGCGGAGACTTGGACCATGTAATGCACTATCAGTACAAGGAGAATCGGTACAGATGCTCCGTTTATGTTGCTACAAAGGACCACCATCATCGCCTTCCTTACTCTTTTCCTTCCTCTTTCTTGATTTTGCCTTGTCAAGTCAAACCCACAAGAAAAAGGAATAAAATTTGCTCTTCAGAACTTATTGATGCATGATACTGATGAACACTACTTTCATGTATGGCAGCCGCATGATAGGAGGATGGAATATGTATGAAAAACAGGACGGCGTGACATATTGACATGTATGATGTATAAAGTGTAAACTAAGCACAAGGTGCTTGAACTTGTTAGAATCGATGCAAGCTAGAAACCATATGAAAGATGAAACCAATATCACTCTGCCAAATTAAAAGGGTGCCCTAACAAATGTATTTGACCAAATTAGAAGCAATACATGTCAACAGGCTAGAAATAATATGCAATATGCAATGAATAAAGGTGACTCATCGTAAGTGATTGATGCAGGATACAGAAGAGAGGTAGTTTCATGTAAGAACAAGGTTAACACATAGATGTATTGTGTACCAAAAATAGGAAGGCATGTCATATTCACAGGTATAGTGTGTAAACTAAGCAGATGCAATTTACCCTAATTAGAAGCATTACAAGCTAGACACCATATGCAACATGCAACCACATATCACACTGCGAAGTTGGAGCAAGCACCTGTGATGGTGGTGTAGGGGAAGTGCTGTCTTCAGGTACAGAGCAACGTTCAATATCTTCATTTAGGCTTGCTGTTTCTTGAGATTCATGTGGAGAGGATGAAATTGCATTCTTTATAAGAGTATTGCGTCCCATATTAACCCACGCGCGTGGTGTGATAGGCAGATGTAGTATGTACCAAAAATAGGAAGGCGTGTCATATTCACATGTATAATATGTAAGCTAAGGAGATGCAATTTACCAAATTAGGAGCATTGATGAGGGATACACAAGAGAAGTAGTTTGATGTAAGAACATGGTTAATAGAAAGACGTAGTATGTACAGAAAACAGGAAGGCATGTCATATTCACAGGTATAATGTGTTAACTAAGCAGATGCAATTTACCCTAATTAGAAGCATTACAAGGTAGACACCATATGCAACATGCAACCACATATCACACTGCCAAGTAAGAGCAAGCACCTGCGATGGTGGTGTGGGGGAATTGCGGTGATCAACTAGAGAGCTACGTTGACTATCTTCATTTAGCCTTGCTGTTTCTTGAGAATCATGTGGGGAGGATGACACTGCACTCTTTAAACGAGTAGGGCGTCTCACAGTAACCCACCCGGGTGACTGTCTCATCATAAGTGATTTACGAGGGATACAAAAGAGCATTAGTTTGATGTACGAACATGGTTAATAGACATATGTAGTATGTATCAAAAACAAGAAGGCATGTCATTATCAAAGGTATAATGTGTAAAGTAAGCAGATGCAATTTAACAGAATTGGAAGCAATACAAGCTAGACACCATATGCAACATGCAACCACATTTGACAGCGCGAAGTTAAAGCAAGCACCTGGGATGGTTGTGTGTGCCAGTTGAGATCATCAACTGCAGAGCTACGTTTACTGTCTCCAACTGCTGACACTGCACCCATTAGAGCGCTGAAACGCTTACTGCTTATCTTCAAATTACACTAGAGCGACTTCTGTCTTTTCTTTTCTGCATTCATCAATACTGCGTCAGAGTCTGAAATACCCATGCATAAAAAAACAACAGTGTGAGTATGGGTGAAGTGTGTGCACAATTAGTACAGTGTAAAGGTAGCAGATAGCAGGTCGGTGAGAAATAAATGACGGGAGACATATGATAGCTCTACAACATGCATGGCACACTCAATTACTACAGGATTCTATGAAAATAATAGTCGACTGAAAGCAAATAGGTCAGTCCATTTTTTCGGCACCGTTCGATGTACAAAGAACAGGCAGATCGCCTTCATCTACCTCCAGCCAGTCAGTGTTGACAATCTTCCTCAAAACGCGAGCGACCACTGGCCCAGTATTCCTCCCATGCCTGCGCCCTCCTGTCGACCTCACCGCACCGCCGTGCTTGGCACCGCCCCCCCGGCCATCCATTCAAGCCCCGCCGACCTCCAGATTGGGCGCAAGCAGCTCCTGCGCCCCACACCCCTATGATAGACACCGATGCGCCACTTCCCCGGGGAATAGGCGGACTAGGTGCTCTGCGTGCCTAAGCGGGTGCTGCTTCTTTTAATTGCGGTTCGACTGACCCTGAATTGAAATCCAGGCGGGCTACTGACCTCTAGCAAAGGTGAAATAGTAAAAGGGAGGAAACCTTGTGCATTTAGTATCACGAAGAAGATGCAGTAAGAAGCGCTCAACTAGTTTCTTACGTGGGATGAATACGGTGTGAGCAGAGACATAAGATTTGCACGAATAAGGGAAGAGGAGTACCTCTTTCTGCTGGCAGTGCTGTGTCCTCCTTCTGTTTTTCCGATGATCTTGTTGCTCTCCGGAAACCAGAAGTTGTGGAGGACGGTGCAACCTTGGACGAACCCATGGCCAAGTTGTTGAGTGTGGTACGGTGGCCGTCTGTCGGCGGTGGGGAAGCAGATCCGAGGCGGCAAACAACGGCGTAGCGGGAACAACTCCGGTGCGGTGGACGGTTGCGACAGTGGAGCCGCCGCAGTGAGGCACAGGACGGCATGGTCGGAGTGGTTCTGGTATGGCGCACGTCGGCGTCGGCGTCGTGGAGGCAGCTCTGCCTCGGCTTCAGCTGCTAAGTCCTTGAGGGTGTTGCGGTTGCGGTTGCGTTGGACAACGACGTCGGGGTACTGGCTCCAGCGTGATGGAGGAGGGCGGTGGTGGATTGGCCGCTATGGGGTGGAGGACGAAGGAGGCTGGGGTTTTGCGGCTGGTGGAGAGGGCGTTTTCGCGCCCACGGAGTATGAACGGGGAAACGGAGGGAGGCGGGGAACTAAGGGGGAACAATGTTTCGGTTTGAGACGCGCTTGTTTGAAATTTGGGGAAAGTTACAAACTTTGCCCCCATCTAAAATTTTGGACATATTGCGGGTTGGGGGTAGGACAGTCATGTGAGGTGTCCCAAATGTGGGCGGGATAGATTTTGGCCGAGCGCATGGGTGTTTAGGCGCCCACGGCGTATGAATGCTTCTCGGAGGCGGTTGAGACTGGCGTCTTGGTGAAGTTACAAACCTACCCCGGTTTAGACCTTTGGACATCGGGCCGATAGGCTACACGGGCCAGAGTCAGGACAGTAATTTCCTACCACCAAAACATTAGTCTCGCGCGGTTTCGGGTGACCAGAGGCCTATTTGGCGCTTCGTTCAATATTTGGGAGCAGAAGCATTAACGTTTTCGGTTCTCTTGAATTGAACTTTCAGGATTTGTCAAACTTCACAAATCTTTACTCTTGAAAATCCTAAAGCTACGATTATTTTGGAATGGAGGGGGTACATTTTAATATACATTGTACACGAGTATATATTAAAAAATATGCAACTTACCTTAGTTCATGCATGGTTCCAGGTATAATCTCCTTGGTTGCAAAAAAAAAGTTAGATATGCATATGAATATATATAGCATGTTCAAACTCACAACAAAGATTGATGCCCCCTTTTACATCTGATTTACAAATGCCATTATCTTGGGTTCAAATAGGTGAATGCACTTCCTATGAATTCGAATCTTCGAAACCCCCTTTATGTTGAATTCAACATGTATTTTATTTCGTAGCTAGCAATTTGGAATGTATCCATGCAAGTGAAAAATGTATAAAGTGCTTCACACTAACAACATGGAGTGCACTAATTAATGTTTATATATGAATTGCAAAAGCATCCATTGCCTGTATTTCAAACCGCTCTCACTCTATGGATCGATAATATGAAATAAACACATGCACATGCTAGAATTCAATAGAGTATGGGTGTCTGATAGACCGATTTTCGTCCATACGCAATTTTGCAAAATTCATGATCTCATCCAAAAATAATAATGCCATTTATATTTTAATTTAATGTGTAGAACCGCCTTTTACACGTAGATGCACTATGCCTCGCCCCGTTCTCACAAACGCGTTATATATCTCTCTATCTAACGCATAAGTACACACACTTTATATGCATGGGCATTTCTCTTTCACACATGCTCACAATCTCTCTCAGGGTGTCGGGGTGTCTCACGCACATGCTCTCTCTGTTTCTCTCTCTCTCTCTTTCTGAATACTATGTACCACTCTTTTCACTAATGTCAGTTGGAAAACACTATTCCTCTCACATGCATATATACACATGCACGGTCTCTACTAGCCCTCTATACGCACATATATGTGCCTACGTGTCTCCCGCACGCACATTATCTTTAGGCCTCTCTCGCACACATTGCACCCCCCCGACACACCTCTCTAATAGTAGTTGTCCGATATGATTTCATCATATCATTCAGTAGGATATTCCTGGTTGTTAGGCTGGATGGTAATACGAGGCAAAGTTTTACCCTAGTTCGGATCGGACCCTTGCAGTTGAAGAAAGAGCCTACTCCTGGTACTGTATATTAGTGATAGGGTTGTGTACAAAGTACACGTGAATACCAGGCATTGTGTGTGTGTGTGTGTATACTATCGACGAACTAGCCCCCAAGCTTGTATAACATACTAAGGGCCTAGGGTTACAAATCATATATAGTCGGCTTATCACCAGTGGGGATAGAGTCCTCCGCGACTCTGGTAGCTTCGTGTTGTATGCCGAGTCCTCCACATGGGTCTCCGTATAACATGTCTCGGTCGAACCGATATGTGGCGCAGGATGGAACCGACCCATGAGTCTTCATGTTGACCCATGACAACTAGAAATGATGTGCCCACCACACCACACACGCAATCGGCCACTAAGAAAATAAGCATATACAATAGTACAACGGTATCTAGCTCCCGATACGTCTCCATATTTTGTTGATGACACTGACGGACTTTCTATTTGATGCGTGCTCCGTATTTTGTTGATGACACTTACGGTCATTGTATTTGAAGCGAAAGCACGATATGGTCACTAGACTTCAGAATAAGCTCATCACGGTTACCACATACATTTTGTCGTGCTAACCCACATGTGGTTGGATGGTTAGAGGACAGTGGTTTCTCGAGCCCACCAAGGTTAAAGTCCCGGTGCTCGCATTTATCTTGTGTTAATTTCAGTATTTTCCGGCGATGTACGTTCAGTGGGAGGAGACGTTCCACTCGACTACGAGGCACCTATGGTGACTTCGTAAAATCTCAAGATCATATATGCTGGCCCACTCTCTCGAAGGTGCTCATAGGGGTAGGGTTCGTGTGTGTGCGCTTATATCGGTGAGTGCTTGCGCGTATATATGAGCCCTTGCGTCTGTACCATGTTAAACAAATACATGTCATGATTATACAGTCACTGGCTCACCCATACAACTCCGTATTTTGTTGATGACACAATCAACTGACCAGTCAAACGACACAACTAGTGTTGCAGCATCGGGGCGCGTAACCGTGGGGCCCACCTGTCAGCCCGTATACGAAAGAAAGAAATGGTAGTTTGAGTCTGTACTGTGTTAATAAAATAGGAGTACATTTTAGGGTGATCATACGGTCACTGGCTCACCATACAGCTCCGTAATTTGTTGATAACACGATCAATTGACCAGTCAAACGGTCCACATTCAGCAGCGCACATTACCATAGGGCCCACCCGTCAGTGCGTATATGAAGGACACAAATGGTAATAAACTAGTGGTCGGTGGGTATTCGAAGTCGTGAGACCTCTGCTTGGCAGTCACCGGCGGTTGGGGGGCGTTCATTGGGTGGTGGGGTGGGGATCCCCGGAGAAAAAGCTCGGCGCGGGGGGAGGGGGGAGGGGGTAGGGGGGCTAGAGGGATGGCCGGTGCGGCGGCGGACCGGCGGTGGGGAGTGGTTTCGGGGAGGGCGGGCCGGCCGTGGGCGGCGGGGGCGGGCGGTTCGGCCGGTGGTGGCTGGCGGCTCGGGGGGGAGTGGAGTTTGATGATAAACTGGAGGCCCTTGATTTCGTATCCAACGGCTGGAAAATCTAATGACCAGGGCTAGAGGGATGGCCGATGCGGCGGCGGACCGGCGGTGGGGAGTGGTTTCGGGGAGGGCGGGCCGGCCGCGGGCGGCGGGGGCGGGCGGTTCGGCCGGTGGTGGCTGGCGGCTCGGGGGGGGGGTGGAGTTTGATGATAAACTGGAGGCCCTTGATTTCGTATCCAACGGCTGGAAAATCTAATGACCAGAGATGAAAAAGTCAGTCTACTGACATGTAGCCTCACCCCGCACGTACACATGCATGCACGCAAGACACACACGCATGTAGGCGTGCAACACTGACACATACACATAACGTACACATGCACACATGCTGGCGTGCAACACTGACACATACACATGCACTCACGAACACACGCACGTACGCGCCCATGCATGCAACACTGAAACGCATCCTTGCACGCACGCAACACTCGCACGCCTGCATGCACACAGCACACGATGCAAGACACATGCTCAACCTATACGTGCACGCACCCTTTGTTAAGGACATGGATTGTTACGGGTATTATTATCTGTGATAAGCAGAACATTGATGTTTGCATTGGTCTTTATGAATCACAATGTATCAAACGGGCTATCAACATAGTAGGCTTAACTACATGAAAAAGATGACGTCACACTCAATGAAAAATCATCGGTTTATGAAATGCCCGCTTCTGACCGCCCTGGCCCACCAAAGGTTCCTCTGCTGTGCGCTGCCTGCGTTGGGTCACTGACATGCAGGCCATTCACCCAAAGAGCCCACACGTTAGTGGAAGAACAGTGCGGTGTCCTAGGTCAGAGTCGAGGGCGCCACTCGCGGCACGCCCGGCTAAACACGCCTCCGTGCCGCATTCAAACGCCTCCATGAAACCCGCCCGTGTGGAAGACGAGAAACCCACTTTGGACACACGTCTGTTCATGACCGGGCCGGCGTTAAACGCAACGCCGGCCGAGCTCCTCCCTTCCGCCATCTATTTAATCTCCTATTTAAATGAGGACAAACGCCAGCCAAGAATCGCACACCTCCGCCGCTCCTCTATCTCCTCCACCATTTTGTCAACTCTTACAATGGCTTACGAAGAGTAGTTATTCCGCATCCAAGCCGGCTGGGTAGCCCGCCGGATACAAGCTATGCTGCTCGCTGATACACCTCCCTCCCCTCGCCCGACAGAGCCAGTTGCCGCCCCAAGACGGCGCGCGGTTCAGCAACTTGCCGCTCCAGGCCAGCTCGACGAGGAGAGGCGCACGGGCGTCGTTGCTGCCATCCATGCCGCCGCCTCGTACCGCGTCTCCCGTTTCTATGGCCAAGATTCCCATGCTGGCGGCCGCGCCATGCAAGCAGCGACAGAAGCCGGGTGCGCGGAGAGCGACGAGTCGGTGGCCAGCGCATACGCGTCCGCCGCCATCATCGAGGAGAAGTAGAACACGGGAGGCCGCCACTGCTTGGGTCCCATGAAGGCCACCATAGAGGCGACGCCAGCATACACAGCAGGTGTCTTGCCGGATCCTTTTGTTGCGAGGACCTTCATCGACCCCGCATGGGCTCCACCGAAGAGGTTAATGTTAGGATGAACTCGAGCCGGTGCCGGCCATGGCGAAGTAGTGGCCGGTGATGAACTCGAACCGGTGCCGGCCACCATCATCTTCGGCACCAGCCAATGATATCAGTTGGGCAGTGGGGAAGTGAGCTATCCTCTGCGCTGAAGCATATACCTCCGGGGCTCCCGGCAGTCCGGTGATCATGCTGCCGTACATGAGGAACACAAATCGATCGGCGGGCGACCATTTAGGCGGCCAAGTAACGAGAAGAAACATAACATAGTTCTGCTAGGGGCTCAGCACAACACACCCCTCAAATTAAACTAAGCACACCTGAAATTAAACTATGCAACTAATCCAGTAGACACTGCATTAGAAGTTTAGAACCACCATGAGCAACGACACTGCCACCTTACTCGGAGTCCTCGTCCACGTCCTCGACTTCGTCCTTGACCCTCTTCCTCTTGGCCGATACTTCTTTGCTTGAACCGCCAACTTGGCTGTTGCTCTTCATCCAACCCTTGTAGATATTGAAACGAAGGTAGCCATCCATTGTAGCATACTGAATGTGGTCTATATCTAGTACATTCCGCTGCCATGCATGACGATGAAACGTGTAATGAGGTTTCTCCAGTTTACCGTACGAAGGATGAACCATGGCTCCTGCCAGGGTCAGCATTGAAGGCTGACGAGAGGGCACCAGCCAATTCTTCTGGAGGTCGAAGGGGTTGCCTACAACGAGGCCTATCCGACGCAGGACTTCTTTGTCGTTACCAAAGTCTACAGTAACGAATTTGACTGTTTTGTCCTCGAGGAAGTTCTTAAAATTCTGGCACTCAACGTCGGCATGGCATATGTGGTAGACCAAGCAAACGTTATGTACGCAAACCTGGATCACGGCAGGCTTCTTCCTCTCTTCGTCCTTTAGATCCTTCTCTCGTCCCACGACTGTAGTGTACTCAACATCTAGCCCAGCGATCCACTCATCATGTGAGTTTTCGAACATGCGTCTGAAGCGACAAAGACATCCTTTCACCATCGCGGAAGTACGGGTGTAGATGACGTCGAACTCATCACTGGTGATGGTTCTAACCTTGTACTCACCGCCGATCGGGGAGATTTGGGACGCCATGGATTTGGGAGGAGGGTTAGAATTAGTGGAACTATCGTAATGTGAATGGACGGGACGACTAGGAGCGAACCGCCGTAGTATTAAAGGACGTGCGGGGACGAGTAGGAGCGAACTGCCAACGTGCAAACGGCAGGGTAGTGGCTTTCCATTCTCCCATGATACGAGCTTCCGAGAGCCCTTGGATCTGAGATCGAACGGTTGCATGGCGTGATTCTAGACCTATGGGTGAATATCCTATCCTGGAGGGTTATTCTTAAAATTTTCAGCAACTTAGCATGCGACCATTTGATCTCAGATCCAAGGGCTGCCAGCAGCCCGTATCATGGTCGCGCCAACCACGACCGTCGCGTCACTCGCGCGGTCGCGCCCTTCGAGATTTAACACGGTGCGTTAGGCTATCTGATGTTGGCATGTCATACATAGTCATCACTTAGTCAGTCATACTACAACAAGGTTGGCTATAAGGTTGGCTATACGTGTATTTTTTTACTCCTCTCTATCTCTTTCTTCGTACTCCCTCCGTCCCATAATATAAGAACGTTTTTGACACTAGCTAGTGTAGTGTCAAAAACGTTCTTATATAATGGGACACAGGGAGTACTAGTATTTATTGCATTTGCCAAGGAGTGACCTCTTCCAATGAAATGGTGTTGCTAAGTTTGCTTCATTTAATTAGCTATAGACTCAAAATTGTCTTTTCACCTAGGTACACGCTCTTAGCACCGTTTCTTCCTTGGGTCACCAAATTAGTCTCTCTCTTCTTGATTAACTTGCGACATCAGACTTTATGCCTATGAGGTAAGCTTAAGCACATGTAGGAGCAAGTAAGTACAATATTGCGCTTTGCATGGCATTTTTGCATATGTGAAGGAAAGAGAGGCAAGGAAAAAGTGGAGAAGTGGGCTCTCATGCAAGAGCCAACCTATACTACTTACATGGTGGAGCATTGGGAGAGGCACCTATATGGAGGTGGTCAGGAATCGGGAGACTCACGCCGGTCGTAGCGCCGCAGTTAAAATGATAATGGCAAGTCAAATCACGGGGCCCCACCCGTCCAGCAGTAACTCGCTGTCAAATCACACAACCCTACGTTTGCAGTAGCCTACTCCCTCATCTTCTCGCGTCTCTGTCGAACCAACTAGGTGGAACTACCCCGCCTACCGCGCAGGAAAAGCCCTGCCCTCGACTTTTAAATACAACTACTCCCTCCGTCTAGGTGAGTAAGTCATCTTACGAAAACCAAATAATCCCAAAATACTAAGGCGAGGTGCATTAACTTCTACCTTGTTTCTTGTTTCTTCACATATCAACCAATAAGAATCCAATGATATACTTTTTATGACATAGTAACTCATATTTAGTTAGTCAAATGGATGACCTAGAACTACGTGCAGGCCCTATAAACCAAGACACCTACAAATAAAAAACCAAGACGGAGAGGGTAGTTCAGCATGTATCCTTTTAGATCAATATAGTCGGGATTCACCAAGGAGCAAAACCAAGTGGTAGGCTGCTCCTGTCATGTTGGCGTAGCAACTCAAGCATGGTCAGTCCGCACACGAAATGGCGACACACTTAACAGGACCCCTTTGGCAGACATGTGGCTCATCCACCATATTGTTCCATGTGCGATGCACCAAATTACAGTTTGGAGCAGTGGTTGGAATTGGAGGCACCCCGGTCGTAGAGCCGCAGTAGTAGAAAATGAGTGATGAGGGGTCAAATCACAAAGCCCCCCCTTTCCCACATTAAGCTAGACGGACGAAGCAACCATCATTTCACTCTAGAGCGCAAGAGCAAAGAGAAAAGAGAAAACAATGATGCGTGCGGCAGCTACCTAGGGCACCCTAGGGTAGGGGTCTCCACTACAGATCCTTTTTTTGAAAGCGCCTCCACTACAAATCGGCTTCTCCCTCGTCCTCTTGAAGAAAACCGATGATGAGTGCGGCGGTAGGGTTTGTAGGAGTACTACGGCGTGCGGGGCCACGCCGTAGTAAACGGGTTCGAGTCGACGCCTTAAATATGTGTGGGCCGCTTGGTTTTACGGGAATGAGGCAGCATTTTGGGTTCGGGGACCAGTGGAGATATAGCACGTACAAAAAATTGTGGACGTAGGTTCTATCGAAAGGCAATGAGGCATGGGCCCTGCATTTTGATATACCCGGGGCCGCGTGAAATTTGCTACTCTACTCAAAACTAGTAAGGTACACATGTATTGAACGCATGAGATTTCGAAACCAAATTATGAATAAATACACACTATAGCATGTAAAGCTTTGAGTCATATATGCATGATGTAGATGTTCGTTTAGTTCTTATAGTTCATCTCATTCAAAATCAATTAGTTTTATAAAAATGTTAAGATTCATGGGTTTGTGCATTGTAAATCATAAAGTAAAAAACAAATAATGGCAATTCATTTAGAAAAAAATAATCAATTATGACACAGGAGATTCTAGAACAAAGGAGAAGTGCTTGTGTTTTGAGGTTTGTGCATTATGCCTAAGTTCAACCATGGAGTCTTCTAAATTGTACATGTGGCAGATCTGGTGGAATGTTGATGATATCCAATGGCCAGTAGTGCTCGGATTTGCCCATCTCTGCACTGTCGTGTTAGCTTCATCCAGCGACCATCTTTCAAAGTTATTGGCACACTATATAGTTCTTGTGCCATAGTTGCATGTTTTGGAAAAAAGCTACTAGTGGGTTGTACTATCTATTTAGGAATAGAAGATGTATACATGGAAGTTGTAGGGAAAGAGATGACATGGAGGATCTCAATTCCTATGAGTAGGGATTGGAAAAGTGATGTCATTTGGTTCACATCATAGGAACTTTTCTATTGAATCTAGAGATGACATGTATCTCCATTCCTATGAGGAGGGATTAGTAAAGAGATGTAATTTGTTTCATATCATAGGAACTTTTCTATTGAATATACGCTAATGTTTATTTTCCTTTGAAACTAAGGGAGTATAGGAATCCATTCATATGAACCAAGTGGCTCTAAAGCTATAGAAATGATATCATGTTTATTTCCTTTGAAATGTAGAGTATATGAATCTATTCCTATGAACCAATTGGCTCTAAAGGAAAAAAATCCTATAAAAATCATATCAAATAGAGTTCCTATGATATTCCTCGACACTAAAGGATGGTTGTAATTGCTGCAGGTGAAACAATGGTCTTTCTTTGTAGACTCCTCACCCATCTTTATAGTTACATCTCGAAGATTAATGAAATGATATATACAGGGTATTCTACATGTGCAATTTGGTACACGAAAACTCGGTAAAAGTTTGCGAGGTTCTAATTTTCAATAAAGCTATATGCACTACATTTCGGAACGGAGGGAGCATACGGCAGGTTCTAACACTCACATGGAAGATTTGTGTGTAGGAGGAGTGGCTGTTCTGTTAAATGACATGGCAAAACTGACACTTTCGGATGCCGATCTAACGGTTCTTATGACGTTCGTCAGGAAAAGGCTTGTGGCGAACGTTTGTCGGATAATGATTTACGGACACATGCATTGCATTGATACGTGCCCCCCCTCTCTCACGCACACGCACCCTCACGAGTCACAACTCTGCCGAGTTCTCTCGCAGACTCGCACGTGGCACCCATCGTCTATCTGTAGGTAGACATCACGCACATATGTGCTCTTCACACCCTACCCTCAGAACTTCTAAAAAACAAAAGACGGCGCACACATTTTATTTTAGCTCACATGTCACACACTTATATTATTACTCTTGCGGCGAACGTTCTTTGGGCATAGTATATATTGTACTCTCACGAAGAGAAGCGGTGCACGCACGCACTAGTTCTCTCACACCCACTCGCGGGTACACGTAGGAGCGCATTTTTTGAAGCCGGTACAACAAAATCACTCCACTATATATAAAAGCAGGAGCCTTAGTGCTTGCTTTACTAGGGTTCCTCTCGTTCACTCTCTCATGCTCTCCAGATCTAAGCAAGACATCGGTGGCCACACTCTCTCTCTTAGCTCACGGCTGGTCACAAATCCGGCCAGACAACCTCGACCGGGGCAGGGGGTCTAGGTGCAGCGTTCACGCTGTCGTCGGCGGCGAGGGAGGAGACCAACGGCTGTCCGCGCGTCCCGATCGGCGGCCGTGCCGTTCTCTCCGAGAGAGCGCCGGCTCGGGAGGGCCTCCGACCCCTTCTTCCTCCCTGCGGTATTGTGGCCAAGATGCGGCCTCCGGACGCCGTCTTTGCCACATGCCGACGACCCTCAGGTATATATTCCTTCGAAACCTGCCTTGCTCTACTGCCCCAGCTCTTCCCCTTTCATGTGGATCCTTTTCTACTTCCGTCCGCTGTTCCAAAGCCACATAGACTTCTACTATTATTAGAAGTAAAGCTAGTTCATATAGTCAACTCAAAGCGTTGGTTCAAACAGGGAAGAAAGTGGGAAAGCTATAGCATGAATCTAGGACTTGGTTCTAAGAGGAAACGGGGGAAAGTAGTAATATCTGTCACTGTTTAAATAACCGTATTTCATATTTGCGCAAACAGGGATGTCTGTCTCCATATCGTTTCGGGATGTCTGTCTCCGTATCGTTTCTATCCGCGCAATCAAAAGCACACACCTCAGTATTAGTACAAGTGCGCAAAATGAGATGGCTATCCCTCGTTGCCGTCGTCTAACCTCCCGTCTTCAAGGTATCCCTACATTGGTAGTAACTAAGGTAGAATGACCAACGCAATCTAAAAGAAGCTGATTCGTATGTTTTACTTCCTGATTGTAGTGCAGGGACGAGCGAAAACAACTACATCCTAGTCCGGAATGCACTCTACCAGTTCATCCATGGACCGAGGACTAGCTGGCACGGCTGCACGGCGGTTTTTTGGACAGGTGCGCGGACAAGAGGCATTGTGGTCTGCTTATTTCTGCAAATAGCGATGCTTAAATTTAGTGGAATGCACAAGAATTTCACCTGGTCAATACACTGCATGGTTCAGTTCAGCATACCAGCTGAGACCACAATTATAATTGGTTATTCTGGAATGAGAGAACCTAACCCTGGATGGTGGCAACAAGAAAAAACCAGAGTGAACTCCAGGAAATTTAAGCCTGCCGGGAGGCCCTTTGCTCAGAGAAGCCTTGCTTGTTTTTCCTGATTTGTAAACCTTCTCACAACTTTGTCTTTTGCTGTGAACTAGTATATGTTTGTTATGTTCTATGAATCATTGAGATGTATAAAACTGCTTAACTTATGCTTTCAAGATTTTTATGAAGACGAGTTTAATGTGAGTGTTCCACATGAGCGCTAGACTAGCGTTGAACGTTTGGAATTTATTACATTGTGGCCTCAATTAACTGCATGAACCACTATAACAAGATACATATTTGCTTATATGTCAGGCGGCAGATTGTTGATTGTTAGCTGGTCGATAGCCTAGTGTTGAAGCGAGCTGAGCCAATGTGCTGTGTTTTGCACAACTGCTTACAAGTGGGGTAGCACCAACAGTGTTTACAAGTACTTATGTATACATCGACGCACGGTTCTCGAACGAGTGCTCTATTTCATCAAAACACACACTGCTTGTATGATAAACCGTGACAACTTATGTCTTACCATGCCATATTCATGAAAAAACTAGTGAGGACGCATCTGTTTCGGCAACAATTACGATGGTTCTCACATGATTCACGGGCACACAAAAGTAGCAGCAGTTCCCATAGACGGATTCAAACAGAGTACTAGCCCAAGAGGGGTCGATAACAGGCAAGGTTCGGATAATTAGACACAATCCAAACTACTATTAAACACTAGCTGGGGCAACTATTTCATGCCTCGATCTAATTTGGGCTGGACACAAGACAGACCTTGCCGTGAATATCATCGAGGACGTCCCGCAGCAGCTCAATACTGTGAACCTTCATGAAGACAACCTTGTGGCCTTGCCACTGATAAACTTGTTTGTGGAGGCATGCCACGTCATCTTCCTGCGTAAGCTTGACAAGAACAGTATGCCTCACAAACGAAGGAGTAGCTTTGAACTTCTTGTGCTTCAGTACAGCCTGGACAAAAAGCCTGACAATAGTGAGGCTAGAATACAACTCTTCATTGGTATAACCGCAAATGGCTTCCAGGATCCAACAGCCTAAGAACTCTGTTTTCCCAGTGCGTTTATTCAGGTCGTCCACCTCATGGCGAGTGACATGCACAACAACACAAGCCTTGCCTGCATCAGGGCTCTAATTGAAACAGAAACAAATTCTAAATTACTTTTCAGTATAAGAAACACAAGTTATTTAAACCACTATGTATAGCATGGCATCAAAGCTAATAAAATTTTGCATTATTAATCACCACATACTTCCTTTTCTAAAAAAAATCACCACATACTTAGATGAAAAACCACAATCGAGATCGGGAAAAGGAAATCACCTTGGGCAGCTCAGCGGGGGGGGGGGGGGGGGACACATCCTCGAAGGGGGAAAACTGCTACTGCAGTGCCACGGGAGCTGTAACCTCAAACGGGGCGTTGACCATCTCAGTAGTGGCCGTGAGCGTATCTGGGGTCGGCTCGGTGGTTGCCTCCATCTTCTTGGATCTCTCTGTCTCGTGGGGATCAGCCTCCCGCGTCTGCCCCAATATCGGCAGATCTTTGCCTGGTTCTCCTTGGTCCATCATGAAACTAACGAATACTAGGAGACCACTGAAAGGAAAACACAATCGCAATGACAATGAAACAAAAAAGAGAGTGAGGATCAGTTACTGCTTTGCAAAAGTTCTTTTTTTTCTCTGAACGAAAATATACCAACATCACGAATCCGCTTACCTTCCCTTCGTTGGGAGAGAAGAACAGTGGCAGATGTGAGTGTTGCCTTTCTTGAAGACGGTGAGGGAGAAGGGGATTCAACGAAGAGTGAAATGATGGTTGCTTCGTCCATCAAACTTAGACTGCGGGGAGGTGGGATTTTGTGATACGACGGCTCGTTACTGCCGGGCTACGACCGGGGTGACTCTCCGCCTGCATACTGCCTTCTAATTTGGTGGATGGCATTTGGGCCCGCGTGCTGCATGGCCCGCATGTCGGTGAACAAAAGTATAACGGCATTCAGTAGAGGGAGATGTTTCAATGACCTAGAAGGAGCCAGAAGCGGTAGAGTGTCTCCAGTGTACTAGTAGTAATTGTTTTTCTAGGTAGCTGTAGAGTGTCTCCACTGTACTAGTAGTAATTGTTTCTTTGGGCCCAAGACAAAACGGCCAATCCACACTAGTAAATAGTAAAATCAATTCAAAAGGCGCTACCCACATCAGCACACCGCCCCCCCCCCCAAAACCTGGGTGCTCTTCTTCCTCCTTGCTCCCACCCCCCTCACGTCAGCTCGCTCCACTCGTACCCCCAAATTCCTCACCTCACTCCTACAGAAAACCCCAGCTCCCCTTCTTCCTCACTCCTACAGAAAACCCCCAGCTCCCCTTCTTCTTCGCTCGCACTACAACTAGGCTCGTCATTCGTTACTCTGCTCAAATCTGTGAGCGCGACGCGACGCCCTCGAGGAAAATGGAGTCGGCTGACCCCAGCTCCAAGAAGATGAGGCTCCCGCCAGCGGCGATGCCTGTTGTAGATCCCGCACCCGGCAGCACGGGGAGAAGCGGCGACTCCGCCCCCACCGGATCCCAGGAACCCGTAGAATCTCGGGTGGACCGCATCAGCGATTTCCTGGACGCTGTCCTTGGGGAGATCATCTCGCTTCTCCCCACCAAGGATTGCTGCCGCACCCAAGTCCTCTCAATTCGGTGGCGCCCTCTATGGCGCGCCGTGCCCCTTAATCTCGACTGTCGTCAGCTATCTCTCTTCAATGATTTTGAAATCCCCAGAGCCATCATCTCCTCCCACCAGGGCTCCGTTCAAAGCCTCTGCATCCCGTCATGCTACCTGAGCAAGCATACCATGCCCTGCACGGTGGACGCCTGGCTGAAATCCCCTAAATTCACAGAACTACAGCTGCTTGAGTTCTACTATTCCCCTGGAAATCACATACCACATACCGAACGCCATGAACTTGTGCCCTCAGCACCGATGTCCATCTCGCGGTTTTCCTCCTCTCTCCACACCGCCAGCTTTGTGCTGTGCTACCTACCAGACAATATGGTACTAAACCTTCGACTCCCATTTCTCAAGAAACTTTCACTTGTGCGGGTTTGTATATCGAAGGCCTCATTGCACAGCATCATCCACTCCAGTTGCCCTGCGCTGGAGTGCTTGGTGCTTGTTTTCACAGTTAGAATCGGTTGTCTCCAAATAAAGTCGCCTAACCTTGTAAGAATTGGAATTTCTTTTGACGGAAGGCAGCTCATCATCAAAGATGCCCCTTCACTTCAAAGGTTGATCCTTGATTCTAGTTATTCACCGTTGCAAATAACCGTCCTCTCTGCGCCTAAACTGGAGACCTTGGGTGTAATACATGATCTCTGTGCTCATTTCAATATGGTGTTTGGTTCCACAGTTCTTCAGGTACTTTATATTATCATCTACACTTGTAACCATAAGCTGCATTTTAAATTTCTGCGCATAATTTATATATCATCTTGGAGTACACATTTTGTACTAATATTATGTTCTATGCTCAATGAAGAGTTTCTCCATGGATGGCCTATCAATGGTGCTGGATTCTGTCAAGATCTTATATATCCAAATGAATAGTTTTGATCTGAACAAGATTATTGGCTTGCTGCAATGCTTTCCATGTCTGGAGAAGTTGTATATAAAGGTGACAATTTCACGCACATTGGAAGCCCGCATATAGTGTACTAGAATTAACCGTTCAGCTGTTGCTCTTTCGACACTCTTCTTTTAGACCTTAACTGTTCTCAATCTTCATGTCTATTTAGGCAACAGGACGGGGTAAGAAAGTTATAACCAATCGGTGGATTCGTAAGCATCGGGATTTTCTCACTTCTCATGAGATTCGATTGAAGACAATAACGCTAGAACGATATGTAGCCAACCGTGGAAACACAAGATTTGTCACATTCTTCCTGCTGAATGCGAGGATACTATTGTCCATCAGGCTTAAGTTTATCAGTAGCATGGTTTTGACGGATGGGTATGTCGAAGAGCAAAAAAAGGAGTTTCAGGTGGGCAAAAGAGCTTCTGAACGTGCCGGGCTTCTATTTACAACATATTGTGGTCATAATCTAGTAAATTTTACGACCCAGGATGTTCATTCTATGGACCTGACCGATCCATTTGACTGTGACTGCCGAAAACAGTGCTGGAGTTAGATGTTGTTTCCCTTTTCAATCTGGTTTTTTTGTAAACCTGATGAACAATCAACCCTCGTGCTTTTGTATAGTTTGTAAGCTGGAGTTAGATGTTCCTGCCCTTTTCAACTCGGCTATGACTGTCATATTTTCTTTGAAACAAGGCAAATGGCTTGCCATTCGTTTAATTTAGAGTGAAACATTGTAACAAATCACAACCAGGGGAAATAACATCACTCACACCGGCTGCTTGAGCTCACTGTGCATTACAGAAGCCAAGTGATTAGCCCCCACCAGCACCCACAAACTTATTTCGAACTAGCACATCAAATGGGCTGTAAATTTTCATAGGAAAGGCTGCATGACCGTGACAGATTTGGATTCTGACATCTCTTGTCTTCTTCTTCCTCCAGCCGCCCAAATCAAACCACCCCGTCGGCTCCACCTGCTCCCGCCTCCCATGGCTGGCTGCGCCTCCGCCGCCCTACCGTACGTACCCTCCAACATTGGCCAGTCCTTCCTTCTATTCCCCACACGTCCTGTTATTCTCCAGCGACGTCAGCCCCAACACGCACCTGTGCCCGAACTAGTCAACCCTCGTACTCCCCTCCGCCTGCGACTGGACCGGCGCATCTTCAACGGCTCCTGTTCGTTCCATCCGAGGCCTCGCCGTTGTCCTCCACCTTGCGGCCTTGGTACGCTCGCCGTGCATGGTGTGGCGCCCTCTTGCGTTGTCAACGTCGTCAACAACCGAGAGGAACAAGGAGATGACTGTACGTGGAGAGGATCACAGTAGGGACCCACCAGCGTCATGGAAGTATGCAAGCAAGTGCCTCTATAGTACAAGCCCAAAAATATGGTTCCTCCTAATGGTTGGACATCTGGGGCTCACGCCATTGTCAACGTAGTCAATAAACGAGAGAATTACACTACGAGCGGCTGACACCAGGGACCCAGCAAGTCACGTAGTTTTTTTTGAGGAACAAGCAGTTGTTATTTATACTAGTTTTAGCGACGGATCAGGGTAACAACGGGCTATGCGGGGGCAGTGGCCTGTCTAGCCAGGGTTTTATTTATGTTTACCACATCTTGTGCCCAGTTGTGTTTTTTTCTTGCTGAAAATGGCTAGCCCAGTTCTATTTTTTTTAAAGAAATACCCAAAGAAGGCCTACTTGCTTTATCGGCCCTGCTAGGCTGCAAATCTTTCAAGACGATGAGAGTTTCATTCGGTTTGCCCAGAAATGGCCTGTACATTCTTTAAAACACATCAAACCGGGAATTAGTTTCAACTTTTTTTAATTACAAGATCTTAAATTCCATTGATTTTTATGCGTGGACAATTATTTGGATTTTATATTTATACAAATTATTTTTCAAAATAGTTTGAATGTGAATCGATATTTCTGGATTAAAAATAGTTGACCGCACCGAAATATGCAAAATTTCGTATACTTTTTAACCGTAGCCACAATATGGGGTGTAATGCTAACAAAAAGAAGATGGGCTCAAAAAAAATCTTAAGAATTAGCAAATGGGCTGTACATTATTAGAAATAATGGCAGATGGGTTGTATGTTGTTTTCCACAGATTTGAGGCTGACTTGTGCGCCTAGTACAGGTTGACGCGTATGCTTTCATAAAAAAAAGGTTGACCCACACGCAACACCCTGTCAACTTAGTCAACACACGAGAGCAGTGACTGTTGGATGTCCATCCAACGGCTGTCGCGCTTCTTCAATCTCTGCTCTTCATGCTCCAGCCGCTCAAACAAGCGCTGGCGGGACTGCCTACTCCCTCCTCCCGTGGCCAGCTATGCTGCCACGCAGGCCTCACGGCCCCACCGTACTCCCATCGCTAGCCTAGCCATCCCTCTACTCACCCACACATGCTGTTATTCTCCAGCGACAGCAGATGAACCAGTAAACCCTCGTACTCCTCCGCGTGGGAAACAACTACGGAGTATTCCCTGGCTCCTTCCTAGGCCTCGCCGTCTTCCACCACCCTGGTGCTCTCGGCGCGGCCTGGTCAACATAGTCAATGAACGCCATCCATCGGAAGTGGACTGTACGTGGAGAGGCTGACAGCTGGGTCCACGGCCGCATGCAAGGAAATGCCTCCTTATTATGTGCAAAATAATGATTCCTCCACCTGACAGCTAGGACCCATAGGAAGGGCCTCTGTATTTCGCGAAAAAAACGTTCCCCCCGCTGACAGGTCAGACCCACCAGCTATATCTTCGCACGCAAGGAAGTGCCTCCTTATTACGCCCAAAAAATGAATACCCCCTGCTAGCTGGGACCCACCGTATTATTGGGCTGACTTGTGGGCCTACTAAGTTGACGGGGACGGAGGGCTTTGTCAAATTAGTCAATACTCCAATGACCGTATGATGTCCATCCAGCGGCCATAGTGCTTCTTCAACCTCTGGTCTTCTTGCTCCAGCCGCCCAAAGCAGCGCCGGTCGTGCCGCCTGCTCCTGCCTCCCGTGGCTGGCTATGCTACCGCCTGCTCCTGCCTCCTGTGGCCCGGCTCCGCGTCCTCCCCTTCCTAGGCCTCGCTGTCATCCACCACCGTGGTGCTTTCGGTGCGGCGTGGTCAATGTGGTCAATGACCGACTTCCATCGGAAGAGTACTGTACGTGGAGAGGCTGAAAGCTGGGTCCACGGCAGCCGCAAGGAAGTGCCTCCTTATTACGCGGAAAATAATTATTCCTCCAACTGACAGCGGGGACCCACGGGACGGGCCACCAGTATTTTGCGAAAAATATCGTTTGCCCCGGACTGCTGGGACCCACCGGACGGGCCACCGTATTTCGCGAAAAAAACTCTGCCCCCGCTGTCAGCTCGGACCCACCGGAAGTGCCTCCTTATTACACACAAAAAAATGAATACTCCCCCGGCTAGCTGGGACCCACTTGTGGGCCTACTAAGTTGACGGGGACAAAAGGCTTTCTCAACTTAGTCAATATGAACGATTCTAGCTCTAGTGACCGTACGATGTCCATCCAACGGCCGTAGTGCTTCTTCAACCTCCGGTCTTCTTGCTCCAGCCGCCCAAAGCAGCACTGGTCGTGCCGCATGCTCTTGCCTCCCGTGGCCGGCTATGCTGCTGCGGAGGCCTCACCGCCCCCTATTATTCCCACCGCTGGCCAGGCCCTGCGGCGATGGCAGCCTCACACCGCAGCCGAACCAGTGAACCCTCGTACTCCTCTCCGCGCAGGCTTCCAATGCCGCGTCTTCCCCGGCTCGTCGTCGTCCCCTTCCTAGGCCTCGTCGTCGTCCACCGCCGTGGTGCTCTCCGTGCGGCGTGGTCAATGTGGTCAAGGAACGACTTCCATCGGAAGAGTACTGTACGTGGAGAGGCTGATAGCTGGGTCCACGGCCACAGCCCAATTTTTTTATGATTTGCCAAGTAAGTCGCTTTGTCAGGCCTGCTGGGCTACAAATCTTTCAAGACGAGGAGAGCTTTCATTCGGCTGGCCGAGAAAATGGCCCATCAGTAATGAGAAATGGGCTATACATTTTTTAAAACATCAAACCGGCAATTAGTTTCAAATATATTTTTTTCATTTCAAGATTTGAAATTACATTAATTTTTATGCGTGGAGAATTTGTTGGATTTTATATTGATATACATTATTTTTAAAATCAGTTTGAATGCGAGTCAAAATTTCGGGATTAAAAATAGTTCGGACCGCACCGAAATATGCAAAATTTCGTATAATTTTTTAACCGTGGCCACAATATGGGTTGTAATGCTAACAAAAAGAATATGGGCTCACAAAAAACCCTTAAGAATTAGCAAATGGGTTGTAAATTATTAGAAATAATGGCAGATGTGCTGTATGCTGTTTTCCACAGATTTGAGGCTTTCCTAAAAAAAGGTTGACGCACAAGCAGTGACGGTTGGATGTCCATCCAACGGCCGTGGTGCTTATTCAATCTCTGCTCTTCCTGCTCCAACTGCTCAAACAAGCGCCGGCGGGACTGCCTACTCCCTCCTTCCCGCGGCCGGCTGTGCTGCCGCGCAGGCCTCACCGCCCCATCGTACTCCCATCGCTGGCCTAGCCATCCCTCTACTCACCCACACCTGCTGTTATTCTCCGGCGACGGCAGACGAACCAGTAAACCCACGTACAGTCGTACTCCCCTCCGCGTGGGAAACAACTACCGAGTCTTCCCTGCCTCCGTGTCATCTCCTTCCTAGGCCTCGCCGTCGTCCACTGCCGTGGTGCTCTCGGCGCGGCGTGGTCAATGTGGTCAATGACCGACTTCCATCGGAAGAGTACTATACGTGGAGAGGCTGACAGCTGGGTCCATGGCCGCAGCAAGGAAGTGCCTCCTTATTACACGCAAAATAATTATTCCTCCACCTGACAGCGGGGACCCACCGGACGGGCCACCGTATTTCGTGAAAAAAACATTTCCCCCTGACTGTTGGGACCCACCAGCTACACCTTCGCACGCAAGGAAGTGCGTCCGGGCAAAAAAAAATGATTCGCCCCCGTGACTGCTGGGACCCACCAGCTACATCTTCACACGCAAGGAAGTGCGTCCGGGCAAAAAAAAACAAAAGAATTCGCCCCCTTGACTGCTGGAACCCACCAACTACATCTTCGCAGGCAAGGAAGTGCCTGACAGTCGGGACCCACCTGGTCGAAGCGTACATAGCGTTGTCATTCTGGTCGCGAACGTGTACGTACATACTGGTGAATGTAGAGGCGCGCACGTGTCGTAGTAGAGGCACACACGTAGCATGTACACGTACGTACAACAGCGAGGGTGCAAGAAAGAAAATACGGCCACGTACATACATACGGGCTGGGTCTCGAACGCCTACTCGCGCATACGTACATGGCTGGGTCGGAACGGAGAAACAGTGTCGTCGTCGTGTTCATGGGGAGGAAACGGAATGCGTCGTGTTCAAGGGGAGGCAACGGAATGCGTCGTGTTCGTCGGGAGGCAACGGAACGCGTGGGATCCAACCGGCTTGGACGGAACAGGTGATGGAAACGAGGCCTGGCGTAGCGCAAAACGGAGGAAACGGACCTCCTACGGTTGAAACGGAGGTCCTGTTGATCGGGAGGGGTGTGGCGTACCGCAAAACGGACGAAACGGACCACCTACGGTCGAAATGGGGGTCCTATTGATCGGGAGGGTTGTGGCGTACTGCAAAACGGAGGAAACGGACCTCCTACAGTCGAAACGGGGGTCCTATTGATTGGGAGGGGTGTGGCGTACCGCAAAATGGAGGAAACGAACCTCCTACGGTTGAAACGGGGGTCCTGTTGATTGGGAGGGGTGTGGCGTACCGCAAAACGGACGAAACGGACTTGTGTTGGAGCGCTACGGTTGAAACGGGGGCCCTGTTCATCGGGAGGGGGTGCGGCGTACCACAAAACGGGACTCCACGGGATACTGTTCATCTCCACCATCGATCTCCTCCAGCCTCCACGGGCTGCCGTCGACCTCCTCCAGCCTCCATGGGCTCCTGTTCATCCAGCCTCCACCGCGCGCTACTCCACCGGCTACTGTTCAACCACCCCTCCACCATCTACTGTTCATCTAGCCCTCCACCGTCTACTGTTCATCCAGCCCTCCACACAACAGGGTCCTGTTCAACCACCCCTCCACGGCCACCCCTCCACCGTCCTAGTGTTCATCCAGCCCTCCACACCACGGGTTCCTGTTCATCCAGAGGCAACGCCACCGTTCACTATTCATCCACCCCCCCCCCCCACAACGCTCACTATTCATCCCAGAGGCAGCATCGATCGGCTTCAGTTAGCAGTAGTAGCGAAGGAATCGCTCCATCAGGTTCAGTTAACAGCCATCGATCGATCGCTCGGGTTCAGTAACACGTAGCCTGCAGTGCAATCGCTCCGGTTCAGTTACAGCCAACGCCTCGCATACACGCGCGTACGTACGAGAGAAACGCGCATCGCTCGGCCCCCGACCTCCCACCGTAACCAGCAACTCCCCAAAATTTTCCTCCCCCTCGCTTCTACCATAGTTTTTTCCGTCATGGACGGCCCAAAGAATGTCATGCAGCTGCGTCTGCGGCCCGCCCAGGACGAAAAGCCCATTTTCTGTCAAGATTTTTTGTCATATAAGTAGGAGCCCACCGCATCTATGATGACCGGGTTTTGTCACAATTATCGTCATAGAAGTGTCATATGTATGACAGAAATTTTTTCCGTTCGGCCCAAAATGTCACGGATGTGTCTTTTTTTGTAGTGCTCCCTGGGTCAACACCTGCTGCCCTGGACCTCTCCCTCCATAGCAATACATGCACCACTTTCTCTCCTATGAAGATAACCAAAGGCGAACACACATGAAATCCATGGCTATATATGCTACCTCTTGAGCTTGCGTTGGTTTTTCCCTTGAATAGGGAAAGGGTGATGCAACAAAGTAGAGTAAGTATTTCCCTTAGTTTGAGAACCAAGGTATCAATCCAATAGGAGACAACGCACAAGTCAACGAATACCTGCACAAACAATCAACAACTTGCACCCAACGCGATAAAGGGGTTGTCAATCCCTTCACGATTACTTGCAAAAGTGAGATTTGATAGAGATAGATAAACGGAAAGTAAATATTTTTGGTATTTTTGGTTTATAGATCAGAAAGTCAAAGATTGCAAAATAGTAGATCAGAAACTAGTATGATAGAAAAGAGAACTTGTATGATGGAAAAGAGAACTTATATGATAGAAAAGAGACCCGGAGCCATAGGTTTCACTAGTGGCTTCTCTCAAGATAGCAAATAATATGGTGGGTGAACAAATTACTGCCGAGCAATTGATAGAGAGCGCATAGTTATGACGATATCTAAGGCAATGATCATGAACATAGGCATCACGTCTGTGTCAAGTAGACCGAAACGATTCTGCATCTACTACTATTACTCCACACATCGACCAACTCCTACCTTCATCTAGAGTATTAAGTTCATGAAGAACATAATAACGCATTAAGTAAGATGACATGATGTAGAGGAATCAATTCAAGCAATATGATGGAAACCCCATCTTTTTATCCTCGATGGCAACAATACAATACGTGCCTTGTTGCCCCTACTATCACTGGGAAAGGAGACCGCAAGATTGAACCCAAAGCTAAGCACTTCTCCCATTGCAAGAAAAACCAATCTAGTAGGCCAAACTAAATTGATAATTCGAAGAGACTTGCAAAGATATCAAATCATGCATATAAGAATTCAGAGAAGACTCAAATAATATTCATAGATAATATGATCATAAATCCATGATTCATCTGATCTCGGCAAACACACCACAAAAGAATATTACATCGAATAGATCTCCAAGAACATCAAGGAGAACATGGTATTGAGAATCAAAAAGGGAGAAGAAGCCATCTAGCTACTAGCTATGGACCCGTATGTCTATGGTAAACTACTCACGCTTCATCGGAAGGGCAATGGTGTTGATGTAGAAGCCCTCCATGAACGAATCCCACTCGGTAGGATGCCAGAAAAGGCCCCTAGATGGGATCTCATGGGTACAGAAGGTTGCGGTGGTGGAGAAGTGTTTTCGTGGCTCCCCCTGATGGTTTTGGGGTATAAGAGTATATATGGGCGAAAGAATTGGATTAGGAGAGCTCTAAGGGGCCCACGAGGTAGGGGGCGCGCCTACCCCCCTGGGTGCGCCCTCCACCCTCGTGGACGCCTTGTTCCATCTCCAACTTCATCTCCAAGTCTCCTGGTTTGCTTCTGGTCCAAGAAAGATCATTGCGGAAGTTTCATTCCGTTTGGACTCCGTTTGGTATTCCTTTTCTGCGGAACTCTAAAACAAGCAAAAAACAGAAACTGGCACTGGGCTCTAGGTTAATAGGTTAGTCGCAAAATAATATAAAATAGCATATTAATGCATATAAAACATCCGAAAAAGATAATATAGTTGCATGGAGCAATAAAAAATTATAGATACGTTGGAGACGTATCAAGCATCCCCAAGCTTAATTCATACTCTTCCTCGAGTAGGTAAATGATAAAAACAGAATTTTTGATGTGGAATGCTACCTAACATATTTATCCATGTAATTCTCTTTATGGTGGCATGAATGTTCAGATCCGAAAGATTCAAAATAAAAGTTTAATATTGACATAAAAACAATAATACTTCAATCATACTAACAAGGCAATTATGTCTTCTCAAAATAACATGTCCAAAGAAAGCTTATCCCTACAAAATCTTATAGTCTGGCTATGCTCCATCTTCATCACACAAAATACTTAAATCATGCACAACCCTGATGACAAGCCAAGCAATTGTTTCATACTTCGATGTTCTCAAACCTTTTCAACTTTCACGCAATACATGTGCGTGAGTCATGGACATAGCACTATGGTGGAAGAGAATATGGTGGTTGTGGAGAAGACAAAAAGAGGGAGATAGTATCACATCAACTAGGCATATCAACAGGCTATGGAGATGCCCATCAATAGATATAAATGTGAGTGAGTAGGGATTGCCATGCAACGGATGCATTATAGCTATAAGTGTATGAAAGCTCAAAAAGAAACTAAGTGGGTGTGCATCCAACTTGCTTGCTCATGAAGACCTAGGGCATTTGAGGAAGCCCATCGTTGGAATATGCAAGCCAAGTTCTATAATGAAAAATCCCCACTAGTATATGAAAGTGACAAAATAAGAGACTCTCTATCATGAAGATCATGGTGCTACTTTGAAGCACAAGTGTGGAAAAAGGATAGTAACATTGCCCCTTCTATCTTTTTCTCTCATTTTTTTGTTTGGCATTTCTCTCTCTTTTTATGGCCTTTTTTTCCTCACATGGGACAATGCTCTAATAATGACGATCATCACACTTCTATTTACTTACAACTCAAAAAAATTACAACGATGCTTAGAACAAAATATGACTCTATGTGAATGCCTCCGGCGGTGTACCGGGATGTGCAATGGATCAAGAATGACATGTATGAAAGAATTATGAAAGGTGGCTTTGCCACAACTACTATGTCAACTACATGATCATGCAAAGCAATATGACAATGATGAAGCGTGTCATAATAAACGGAATGGTGGAAAGTTGCATGGCAATATATCTCGGAATGGCTATGGAAATGCCATAATAGGTAGGTATGGTGGCTGTTTTGAGGAAGGTATATGGTGGGTGTATGGTACCGGTGAAAGTTGCATGGCACAAGAGAGGCTAGCAATGGTGGAAGGGTGAGAGTGCGTATAATCCATGGACTCAACATTAATCATAAAGAACTCACATACCTATTGCAAAAATCTATTAGTCATCGAACGAATTACTACGCGCATGCTCCTAGGGGATAGATTGGTAGAAAAAGACCATCGCTCGTCCCCGACCGCCACCCATAAGGAAGACAATCAATAAATACTTCATGCTCCAACTTCGTTACACAACGGTTCACCATACGTGCATACTACGGGACTCACAAACCTCAACACAAGTATTTCTAAAATTCACAATTACTCCACTAGCATAACTCTAATATCACCATATTCGTATCCCAAAAAATCATAAAGAATCAAACTTCTCATAGTATTCAGCGCACTTTATATGAATTTTTTTTATTATATCCCTCTTGGATACCTCTCATATTAGGACTAAATTTATAACCAAAGCAAATTACCATGTTGTTCTAAAAGACACTCAAAATAATATAAGTGAAGCATGAGAGTTCATAAACTTCTATAAAATAAAGCCACCGCTGTGCTCTAAAAAGATATAAGTGAAGCACTAGAGCAATATTGCCTAGCTCAAAAGATATAAGTGAAGCACATAGAGTATTCTAATAACTCATGATTCATGCGTGTCTCTCCCAAAAGGTGTGTACGGCAAGGATGATTGTGGTAAACTAAAAGGCAAAGACTCAAATCATACAAGACGCTCCAAGCAAAACACATATCATGTGGTGAATAAAAATATAGCCTCAAGTAAAGTTACCGATAGACGAAGTCGACAGAGAGGATGCCTTCCAGGGCATCCCCAAGATTAGGCTTTTGGTTGTCCTTGAATATTACCTTGGGGTGCCTTGGGAATCCCCAAGCTTAGGCTATTGCCACTCCTTATTCCATAGTCCATCAAATCCATACCCAAAACTTGAAAACTTCACAACACAAAAATCAACAGAAAATCTCATGAGCTCTGTTATTATAAGAAAATAAATCACCACTTTAAGGTATTGTTGCAAACTCATTCTTTATGTATATTGGTGTAATATCTACTGTATTCAAACTTTTCCATGGTTCATACCCCCTGATACTACCCATAGATTCTTCAAAATAAGCAAACAACATGTAGAAAACAGAATGTATCAAAAATAGAACAGTCTGTAGCAATCTGTAACTCTTGAATACTTATGTAACTCCAAAAGTTCTGAAAAATTAGGACGACCTGACCAATTTGTGTACCAATCCAGAGCAAAAATAATCATATCAAAAGCACGTTTCAATAAAATTATGGAAATTATTTACTGAGCGCAAAAGTTTTTGTTTTTCAGCAGGATCAACACAACTATCACCGTAAGCTGTCCGAAAGGTTTAACTTGGCACAAACACTAACTAAAACATAAAACCAGATCTAACCAGAGTCTAGATGACTTATTTATTACTAAACAGGAACAAAAAGTGAATAACAAAAATAAAATTGGGTTGCCTCCCAACAAGCGCTATCATTTAACGCTCTTAGCTAGGCATTGACATTTTAGTGATGCTCACATGAAAGACACACTTCTAAGCGCAAGGAGAGCATCATGAAACACGTGACAAACACATCTAAGTCTAACGTACTTCCTATGCATAGGTATTTATAAGCAAACAAATTATCAAGGCAAGCAAAAACTAGCATATGCAAGGAAGAAGAAAGAGACGATAGCAATGTCAGCATCAAGAGAGGTGTTTTAGTAACATGAAAATTTCTACAACCATAATTTTCCTCTCTCATAATAATTACATGTAGGATCATAAGCAAATTCAACAATATAGCTATCACATATCATATTCTCAACACTATCCACATGCATGCGAAGTTGACACTCTTCCAAAATAGTGGGATTAACATTAACTAAAGTCATAACCTCTCCAAACCCACCTTTATCATAAATTTCATAAGATTGAACATTCTCCAAATATGTGGGATCTGAAGTTGACACTCTTCCATACCCACTTTCAATAATATTATGAACATTATTATCAATCTCATATTCATCATGGGGCTTAAATAAATTTTCAAGATTGTAAGAAGAATCACCCCAATCATGATCATTGCGACAAGTAGTAGACATAGCAAAACTAGCATCCCCAAGCTTAGGGTTTTGCATAATATTAGCACAATTGACATTAACAGAATTTGTAATAACATCATTGCAATCATTCTTTTTATTCAAGAAGCTATTGTGAATCATTTCATAAATTTCTTCATCACAATTTTCAAAATCATGAATTTCAAGCAAAACTTCATAAAGATAATCTAGTCCACACAACTCACTAGCAGTTGGTTCAACATAATTGGATCTCTTAAAAAGATTGGCAAGTGGATGAGGATCCATAAACTTTTAGCTAGCGAAGATGCAAGAAAAAATAAGGCACATGGCAAATAATGTAATGCAAAAGATGAGAGTTTATGATGGGTACTTGGTATGTCTTGACTTGGCGTAGATCTCCCCGGCAACCACGCCAAAAATTCTTCCTGCTACCTCTTGAGCTTGCGTTGGTTTTTCCCATGAAGAGGATAGGGTGATGCAGCAAATAGAGTAAGTATTTCCCTCAGTTTGAGAACCAAGGTATCAATCCAGTAGGAGACAAAGCACAAGTCACCGAATACCTGCACAAACAATCAACAACTTGCACCCAACGCGATAAAGGGGTTGTCAATCCCTTCAGGATTACTTGCAAAAGTGAGATTTGATAGAGATAGATAAACAGTAAAGTAAATATTTTCGGTATTTTTGGTTTATAGATCGGAAAGTAAAAGATTCCAAAATAGTAGATCGGAAACCAGTATGATGGAAAAGAGAACTTTTATGATGGAAAAGAGAACTTATATGATAGAAAAGAGACCCGGGGGGCATAGGTTTCACTAGTGGCTTCTCTCAAGATAGCAAATAATATGGTGGGTGAACAAATTACTGCCGAGCAATTGATAGAAGAGCGCATAGTTATGATGATATCTAAGGCAATGATCATGAACATAGGCATGACGTCCGTGTCAAGTAGACTGAAACGATTCTGCATCTACTACTATTACTCCACACATCGACCGACTCCTGCCTGCATCTAGAGTATTAAGTTCATGAAGAACAGAGTAACGCATTAAGTAAGATGACATGATGTAGAGGAATTAACTCAAGCAATATGATGAAAACCCCATCTTTTTATCCTTGATGGCAACAATACAATACGTGCCTTGCTGCCCCTATTGTCACTGGGAAAGGACACCACAAGATTGAACCCAAAGCTAAGCACATCTCCCATTGCAAGAAAAACCAATCTAGTAGGCCAAACTAAACCGATAATTCTAAGAGACTTGCAAAGATATCAAATCATGTATATAAGAATTAAGAGAAGACTCAAATAATATTCATAGATAATTTGATCATAAATCCACAATTCATCGGATCTCAGCAAACACACTGCAAAAGAATCTTGCATCGAATGGATCTCCCAAAACATCGAGGAGAACATGGTATTGAGTATCAAAGAGAGAGAAGAATCCATCTAGCTACTAGCTATGGACCCGTAGGTCTGTGGTAAACTACTCACGCTTCATTGGAAGGGCAATGGTGTTGATGTAGAAGCCCTCCATGATCGAATCCCCCTCCGGTAGGATGCCGGTAAAGGCCCCTAGATGGACCTCATGGATATAGAAGTTTGCGGCGGTGGAAAAGTGTTTTCGTGGTTCCCCCAGATGGTTTTGGGGTATAAGAGTATATATGGGCAAAAGAATTTGTCGGTGTTCTGGGAACGGGGGTACCTAGACCTTCCTGCCTGCGGCCTGCGGCGTGGCTCAAGGAGTGGCCCAGTATGGCCCATCTTCATCAACACATGCTCAAGACCCTCGCGAGGGGCCAAGCTTCGTGGGGCGGACGACAGGAGGCTTCCTCAGGCACGGCCTCGTCAGGCTGGATCGTGAGGAGGCTGAGAGATCAAGGCGGGGTACCTCACGAGGTGCACGTGACGCAAGCCATGACGACCAAGGCCAGGCGAGCGCCAGGCGGGCGCCGACCTGCGCAGAGTCCTTGTTTCCTCTTTGGTGAAAAGGGGGCAAGCGTAGGCGAGGGTATCAAGCAAAGGCAACCATTTCGGTGCAACAAGACCAAGACCAGTAAGACTGCAGGACGAAGGTCATCGTGGAGCCCAAGCCGGCGTCATCGTCAGGGTCTTTGGCAGGCGAGGACCAACTTTAGTCAGGATAAGTGTACTAGATGTTCCCCTTCAAAATGGCCAATTGTTGGTGGCCTTCCGCTCGATATTTGGGAAGAGGCTCGGGGCCTTCGCCTATAAATAGGACTAGCCACCCACAGGGTAGGAGAGATCGGGTCCACATCTGAGACATAGAGAGAGAGAGAGAGAGAGAGGCAACTGAACTCTCCTATCAGTTCATCGCCCCAGCCAAGAACAAACCCTCACGAGGCTGTTCTTCCCTTGTACTGTTCTTCGTCAGCCCCAGAGGCAATCCACACACCACAAACTGGAGTAGGGTATTACACCACAATGGTGGCCTGAACCAGTATAAATATCGTGTCCCATGTGTTGCTCTTCGTGTAGTTTTAGATCCAGGCGAGGCAGTGAGACATGGGTAGGCTGGAGGTGTGATCTCCGCGCGCACCCCAGTGTTCGAACCTTGAGGGTCTGCTGGAACCCGAAATCCGACATTTGGCGCGCCAGATAGGGGTGTGCCGGAATCTGCCTTCCGTCGCCTCGTGTTTCACCGCCCGTCCCATCCATGTCAGACGCACGTCGCGCCTGCGCCGAGCGCCAGGCCGCTCTTGCCACTCGCGCCGCCCAGACGGCCCCCGTCGGTGGGCGACCCTGCGGTTCCCCATCGCCTGCCGTCAACACCGCCACCGGCCCGGCGGGGAACGAGCAGCAGGCGTCGTCCCTGCATCCTTCATTGCGGCGGGAAGGCCGCAGTGCCACCCCGTCGCTGACTCCGGCCGGCTCCTCATCCCACGCCCGTCGCGCCCCCGCGGACACGCACGCCGCGCTGCTCCTGGCGCGGGAGCTCCTGCACTACCATCCCGTCGACGACCTCTACGACGAGTGGCTCGCCCGCATCACCGAGCTCGTCAGCACCGCTGGGGGCTCCCCTGCACCATCCCTCTCACTGCACCGCGCCCCGCCCTGCGTGGGCGACGAAGCTCCGGGGGCGCCTCAGCCGCCTCCCCCTCAAGAAGGCACCTTGGCCCCGAGGCGCATGGCCCCTGGGCGGAACCCACTCTGTCCAGCGCCAGCATAGCAAGAGAAGAGCTGCCAAGAGATCCCTCGTCCCCAAGAGGCCACCCGTGTGCTCCCCGCACCGGCTCGACACAAGCGTGCTCCTGCTCCAGCGCACCAAGACCCTGCGCTGCACCTGGCTGCAGCGCACAGAGACCCGCAAGATCAAGCTCTCCATCACCAAAGGGCTTCCGCGGCCACTGCAGGCTGCCGTGCCTTCTCCGCCGAGCTGCGCTGCGTGGCCTGGCCAGGCAAGTTCAAGCCAGACCTGCCCCCGCGCTACGATGGCACGGCTGACCCTGTTGAGTTCCTCCAGCTCTACGAGCTGGGCATCGAAGCCGCCAACGGGGACGAGAAGGTCATGGCGAACTGGTTCCCCATGGCGCTCAAGGACGGCGCCCGCACCTGGCTCCTGAACCTGGCTCTTGGCACGATATCCTCCTGGGACGAGATGCGCACCTGATTCATCGCCAAGTTCCAAGGCACCCGCGACCGGCCCCCTGCCATGAGCGACTTGCACCGCATCAAGCAGCATCCGGGAGAGACCCTGCAGAAGTTCATCTAGCGCTTCAACAGCGCGCGCCTTAAGATCCCCAAGGTGTCTGAGGAGGCCATCATCTCAGCCTTCTCCGACGGCGTGCGTGACGTCAAGATGAAGGAAGAGCTCGCGATCCATGAGGACATGTGCACCTCCCTGGAGCTGTTCAATCTGGCGACCAAGTGCGCTAGGGCTGAGGAAGGGCGCCTTTCCCTCCTCGAGCTGCTAGCTGCTGACCCAGAAGAGAAGAAGCCCAAGGCCAAGTACATGAAGCGCAAGGGGGCTGCCGTGCTTGCGGCAGAGCCGGACACCAAGCGAGGCAGAGATCAGCCCGAGTCATCCAAGGGCAGCCGGTACTGCGTGTACCATGACCTCCACACCCACAACACCAACGAATGCCAAGAGCTTAGGGCCGTGAGAGATGTGCGTGCTGGCTGACGCCCCGAGCGCAGCGACAGGGGCTATGGTCGAGGAGGAGGAAGAGGTGGAGGACGATGGGAAGACCGTGGCCCTCGCCAAGGGTGGCGTGACCGACCTCGCGAGGATCACTGGCAGGACCAGCCTCGTGAGGGAGGTTGGAGTGACCCACCTCGCGAGGGGGGCTGGAGGGATCAGCCTCGCGAGGATCGCCCACAAGGCAATGCGGGCCTCCCTCCTCTGCCGCCACAGCCGAGGAGGAATGAAGACCATCACCAGGACGAGGGGGCTGGAGGCTTCCAGGAGCCGCGCGCAATCGCTTGCATCTTGGGCGGCGCTCAAGCCCCAGCTTCTCAGCGCATCTTCAAGTAGTTTGCTCGCGAAGTGAATGCAGTCCTCCCCAAACTTGAGGCCACATGACCTCTCAGGTGGTCAGCGTGTGCTATCACATTCAACTCAGCGGATCAGCTTAAGTGCGCGGCCACAGCAGGAGTCCTCCCGATGCTTTGTTCCCCAATCATCAGCAATGTGCAAGTCACCAGGACCCTCATCGATGGCGGAGCCGGGCTCAATGTCCTATCCGTCGAGACGTTCAACAATCTCGAAGTGCCATACAATCAGCTGCAGCCAACCAAGCCTTTCTCAAGAGTCACTGATGGTTCCACGGTTCCGATAGGGCAGGTCCGCCTTCCTGTTACCTTCGGGGAGCGCGACAACTACCGCACCGAGCTCATTGACTTCGATGTCGCTCACATCTGCCTGCCGTACAATGCCATCCTTGGGTACCCAGCCCTGGCCAAGTTCATGGCCGTGACCCATCACGGCTACAATGTCCTCAAGATGCCAGGGAGCGGTGGAGTCATCACGGTGCCCTGTGAAGAGAGAGACGCAGTGTGTTCTCTAGAACGTGCTTTCCAAGCCGCATCAATTGAAGACCCAGATCACAGGAACGGGAGGCCCCCTGAGGCTGCTCCTAAGAAGAAGAAGACATCGCCTGGCCCGACCCCTCGGGAGGCAGGCCCCTCATGGTCCGTGCCTGTTCAGGGGGCCCCTCCTTCTATCGCATAGGAAGGCGCACCCGGCGCCCTCCTCGAGCAAGGCTCGGGGGCTCTCTCCTGGAGGGCCATCGACTTTGCTAAGATCACGAGGGAGGCGCTCGGGCACCACTTGGAGGCGTGCTTCAACGGACGTTTCCCTCAGGAGGAAGCAAGGCAAGGAGGGCCAAACCCTCAGGAATTCATAAGCGAGATCATTCAGGAGCTGCAGGAGTCAAGAGTCATGTGTGGCAGCCGCCGCTTGCCCGCCGTAGCTCCCCATCCAGGCGAGGATGGTGGGCTGCGCGTCTGCATCGACATACCAGGACTCAACCAAGCCGCCTCTCAGGAGCGGCTCTGGCCCTCACGCATGGGGCGCTGCGAAGGTCCACCCCACAGCTATGTTCGCATGCCTTACGGCCTACCCAACGCGGCTGCTGTGCGTCAGCGCCTCATGAGGAGCATCTTGGAGGCTCAGGCGGTCAGGCACTCCGCTGTCCTGGCGGAGATGGAGATGGTCCGCGAGGAGCCGCCAGCGGCTCCGGAGCCTCCCGAGGCCCCTGGGACTGGGGGCTCATGAAGATCGTCTCCCGCAGCGCAGGCCGTCCACTACTTCAGCATCCCTCCATCTTCAGCATCATCAGGTGACATCCTTCGAGTTTCATTTTCAGCTGGGAGCGCCCGCCAGGGCTGCATCATTCCCAGGCCGCGTGGGTCCGTCCCTGTGGCACGTATCCCTTTAATTCATGTTTTTAGCTTACCTTATCGGGGGCGCCCCTCGGGCCGCATCATCCCGAAAGTCGCTCGGGCCCGACCCAGCGGTGGTCGTCTTTTTCTACGTCTATCTAAATGGATTTGCTCCTTCATGATTAACGTGCTTGACTTAATCGCCCGCTCAATTGACACCAACTGACAGAGCTGCTCCCTCACGGCACGACGCTTGCGCATGGGTCTGTCCCTACAACGTTGACAAACTTGGATGGCTGAGCTTTGGCCGCGGCAACCCCGCAGGGCGCCACCTCACCAAGCCTTCAGTGACTCGTCACCTTCCTAGAGCAACCAGCAGCTGGCCGGCAATTGTAATGGCAAACCCTCGCTTTTCTCATGATGAACTCGCAGGATCGCTTCAAGGAGCAGCGTCGGGAAAGGCCTCCGCAGTGTCTCCTTCGCTCTTGTCCACGCGAACCGCTTGCATGTTAAAGGGGAGGGTACCTGAGCATCGCGACTCATGGGCTCTTACTGGCTCTCTAGCCCTCACCCTCTGGCCTTGCCCACGGCATCGCGACCTGGCATAGTAGCGACGACTGAGCCCGCTCGAGGGCCGGGACCTGAGGACGTAGAGCACAAAGGGGAGCAAAAGTGAGAGGAAAGAGGCACGTGGGGACCTCGCCAGGCAGCTCCTCGGCTGTCGACGCGCGGGCCCGGCGCCGCGCCAAGGAGTGGTTTCTGACCCCCGAGATAAGTCATGCTCCGGAAGCACTAGCCATTGCAGCACCGACCTCGCACCCAATGCAGTTCCGTTTTGGCGACGTCGCACTCCTTTCTCACCGAGCAATGGCTGCTTGAGCGCTAAAGGGGACCTCCTGAGCATCACGACTCAGGGGCTCTTACTAGACCCCGAGCCGCTCACCTCCTGGCCTTGACCACGGCATCGCGACCTGGCATACCAGAGATGGCTGAAGCCTGCCTTGGGACCGGGACCTGTCAGTGCAGAGCATCAAGTCCTCGCGAGGTTCGAAAGGAGGAACTAAGCTGAAACGGGACGAGCATCCCTCACCACTTCATGATAAGGATCAAATTAGCAAACGGGACTACAAGCACCTTACAAACCCCCGCGGGCTGTGTTCTTCGATTCCTCACAGGGAACAAAAGGAGCAAATACTAAAGAATGCTAACTACACGTGCCTCCGCAAGAGACGCCATCATCAACAGTGGACCGTCAGCCACCGGCGGCAACCCCATACAGATTAGTGGCGACGGCGGCCTGACGAGCCCGCCCTCCTCTGGGAGCGACGCAAGCTCGGGGGCTCGTAGCTGTCGTCGCTCGTCTCCGAGGTCGCGAGGAGCTCGGCGGAGTCGCTGGATCCTCCGACGCCTCCGCTGCCGGAGGAGCTGCTAGAGAAGCGGTTGACGGGCCTAGTCCTCGCCGCGGCAGGGCCCCGGCCGCCTTTCCCAGGGCAGCACTCCAGCTGGCGTCCCTCCGTGTCGAAGACCTTGAAGAACATCAGGGAGGCGCCATCGTACTCGAGGTGGATTGCGAGGGCGCCACCTGTCCTGCAGACCCGGGCGATCTCGCCCCAGCCACGGGTCAGGTAGACCCTGCCCGGAGCGACGACCTCGACCTCTGCTTCGGTCGCAGGGGTACTGCAGTCAGCATGCTGCAGCCAAAGCTCGATAGGCCCCCTCGGCGGGATCTCGAAGGCGAAGGAAGGAGGGAGGTGAATCCAAGACCAAGGAGGCGTGGCAGCGTGAAGCATGAGCTCGCGAGAAGAGCCCATGGCGTGAACTCCAGGAGGAACGACACGCACCGCTGTGATCCGCCGGCGGCGACGGCGCCTTTGGCGATGCCACTCGGCGCCAGCATCTTCAGGACCCCCGATCCGGGCGTACAGGGGCAGTGGGAATCCCGGCGGCGGCCGCTCGAACCATGGCCTCGACAACTCCTTCCAAGCACCTCCTTCCCCGTGGCAAGAGACGAGCCGTTTCTTCGGAGGAAGCGGGACAGGACCCTCTCGGGGGGCCTTCCCCTTCTCTTTGGCTGAAAACCGACGGATCGGTGCCATTGGCGTAGGAAGGAGCAAGGACGGAGAGGAAGACGAAGAGTAGCGGGAAGAGATGGATTGGAAGGGCTTGTGTCGTTCCGTACATATAGCCGAGGAAGGCCAACCGTCGACTGCCACGGTCACAGGTAATCATGACCCGTTTTGCATGCAGGGACTTGTCAAATCGTGCAGCTACCGAGGTGTCGTGTGGGAGCCAGGACGCCCACTTTCAATCAACCGCCACGCGGCGCCCAAGGCCGCAGGCTATCGGGGCCCACGGCGCTTCGCACTTGCCTCTTCGCTTCTGTGCTAAGCCAAGTCCAAGTGCGCCTTGGGCCTGGGGGCTACTATCGGCGTTCTAGGAATGGGGGTACCCAGACTTGCATGCCTGCAGCCTACGGCGTGGCTCAAGGAGTGGCCCAGTATGGCCTATCTTCATCAACACATGCTCAAGACCCTCGCGAGGGACCAAGCCTCGCAGGGCGGACGACAGGAGGCTTCCTCAGGCACGGCCTCGTCAGGCTGGCTCGTGAGATGGCGGAGAGATCAAGGCGGGGTACCTCACGAGGTGCCCATGACACAAGCCATGATGACCAAGGCCAGGCGGGCGCCGGCCTATGCAGAGTCCTTGTTTCCTCTTTGGTGCAAAGGGGGTAAGCGCAGGCGAGGGTATCAAGCAAAGGCAACCATTTTCGGTGCAACAAGACCAAGACCAGCAGGACAGTAGGACGAAGGTCATCATGGAGCCCAAGTCAGTGTCATCATCAGGGTCTTTGGCAGGCGAGGACCAACTTTAGTCAGGATAAGTGTACTAGATGTTCCCCTTCAAAATGGCCAATTGTTGGCGCCCTTCCCGCTCGATATTTGGGAAGAGGCCCGGGGCCTTCGCCTATAAATAGGACTAGACACCCACAGGGTAGGAGAGATCGGATCCACATCTGAGACATAGAGAGAGAGAGGCGACTGAACTCCCCTAGCAGTTCATCTCCCCAGCCAAGAACAGACCCTTGCGAGGCTGTTCTTCCATTGTACTGTTCTGCGTCAGCCCTAGAGGCAATCCACACACCACAAACTGGAGTAGGGTATTACACCACAATGCTGGCCTGAACCAGTATAAATCTCGTTTCCCTTGTGTTGCTCTTCGTGTAGTTTTAGATGCAGGCGAGGTGGTGAGACATGGGTAGGCTGGAGGTGTGATCTCCGCGCGCACCCGAGTGTTCGAACCTTGAGGGTCTGCCGGAACCCGAAATCCGACAAAATTATGTCGAGAGAGCTCTGAGGGGCCCACGAGGTAGGGGCGCGGCCTACCCCACTGGACGTGCCCTCCATCCTCGTGGCCACCTTGTTGCGTCTCCGACTTCATCTTCAAGTCTCCTGGTTTGCTTCTGGTCCAAGAAAGATCATCGGAAAGTTTCATTCAGTTTGGACTCCATTCGGTATTCCTTTTCTTCGAAACTCTAAAATAGGCAAAAAAAATAGAAAGTGGCATTGGGCTCTAGGTTAATAGGTTAGTCCCAAAAATAATATAAAATAACATATTAATGCATATAAAACATCCGAAATAGATAATATAATAGCATGGAACAATCAAAAATTATAGATATGTTGGAGACGTATCAGGCTACTATCTAACCATGTATTACATTTAATCGTTTTCCCCTTTTGATTTTCCTTGCTGGTTTATATGCTACATGTCCTTTTGTAGGAGAACCAGTGCATCATATCCTTTGTGGGAAAATCTTATTGTGCATATGATACTTATTTTGCATTGAATAAGTAAAGTCTTTGCAGTCTCTTACATGTTCTCGTGCTTCGATTCAGACCCACTGTGCCATTGGAATGACTTGGATTCAGCCGCTGTCATGAGCCTGAGGTTTTGGTCCTACACATGCTAAATTCATTTTTTTGGTAATTGATCCTACACTTACAAATTCCTTTTGGATGCATAGGCGATAGGACAAGGTGTTCTATTAGTAGACTGAGGTTCACATTGTTCTAGTTTCTTTGATTTGGTACATGTTCATTAACTAGATTATAGTCCACTTCAGGTTTATTATGCATTTAGTTCTAGGTTGGTTTGATCTAAGCAAGCGACACCTAGCAATTCATTGATTTCTTGGCATTGTTCATTATCTCGAGCCATGCCTGATACTGAATCTGAACATTTACATCCCTGGTACCATGATACGTCTCCAACGTATCTATTATTTCTGAAGTATTCATGCCATGCTTACAACAATTTTATATGGTTTTGGTATGATTTGATTAGAAATAACCTGGACTGATGCTATTTTCAGCAGAACTACTGTCACTTGTTTTTTGTGAAGAAATAAAAGTTCTCGGAATGGGCTGAAAATTTACGATGGTTTTTTATGGACCAAAAGAGAACCCCAAAGCACCGGAGTTGGGACAAGAAGTGACTGAGGGGGCCACAAGCCTGGGGCACACCCCCGAGCTTGTGGGCCCCTCGGGCACCTCGTTGATGTGAGACTGACGCCAAAAATTCCTATAAATACGCAAAACCCTATAGGAGAAGTTCAGACGCCGCAAGCATTTGTAGGCACGCAAAAACAATCAGGACCCGTTCCGGCACCCTGTCGGAGGGGGAAATAATCACCGGAGGCCATCTTCATCATCCTGGCGGCCACTATGATGAGGAGGGAGTAGTTCACCCTCGAGGATGAGGGTATGTACTAGTAGCTATGCGTTTGATCTCTCTCTCTCTCTTGTGTTCTTGATTTGGCACGTCTTGATGTACTGTGAGCTTTGTTAATATATTTGGATCTTATGGTGTTGTTCCCTCTCTACCTTCTTGTGATGAATTGAGTCTTGCTCTTTGAGGTTTCATTTTGTTGGATTGAATATTGGATTTGAGAACACTTGATGTATGTCTTGCATATGGATACTCGCAGTGATAATGGGGTATTATATTGATTCACTTGATGTATGTTTTGGCACTCAACTCACGGATTCCCGAGGTTACATTGGGGTAATCTGCTGATGACCCACAAGTATAGGGGATCTACCATAGTCCTTTCGATTAGTAAGAGTGTCAAACCCAACAAGGAGCAGAAGGAAATGACAAGCAGTTTCCAGTAAGGTATTCTCTAAAAGCACTGAAATTGTAGGTAACAGATAGTTTTGTGATAAGATAATTTGTAATGGGTAACAAGCAATGAAAGTAAATAAGGTGCAGCAAGGTGGCCCAATCATTTTTGTAGCAAAGGAAAATCCTGGACAATTTCTTATAATGAGAAAAGTGCTCCCGAGGACACATGGGAATTACCGTCAAGCTAGTTTCATCACGCTCATATGATTCGCGTTCGGTACTTTGATAATTTGATATGTGGGTGGACCGGTGCTTGGGTGCTGCGCTTTCTTGGACAAGAATCCCACTTATGATTAACCCCTATTGCAAGCATCCGCAACTACAAAATAAGTATTAAGGTAAACCTAACCATAGCATAAAACTAGTGGATCCAAATCAGCCCCTTACGAAGCAACGCATAAACTAGGGTTTAAGCTTCTGTCACTCTAGCAACCCATCATCTACTTATTACTTCCCAATGCCTTCCTCTAGGCCCAAATAATGGTGAAGTGTCATGTAGTCGGCGTTCACATAACACCACTAGAGGAGAGACAACATACATCTCATCAAAATATCGAACGAATACCAAATTCATATGACTACTAATAGCAAAACTTCACCCATGTCCTCAGGAACAAACGTAACTACTCACAAAGCATATTCATGTTCATGATCAGAGGAGTATTAATATGAATTAAGCATCTGAACGTATGATCTTCCACCAAAGTAAACCAATTAGCATCAACTACAAGGAGTAATCAACACTACTAGCAACCCACAGATACCAATTTGTGGTTTTGATACAAGATTGGATACAAGAGATGAACTAGAGTTTTGAGAGGAGATGGTGCTGGTGAATATGTTGATGGAGATTGACCCCCTCCCGATGAGAGGATCGTTGGTGATGACGATGGTGATGATTTCCCCCTCCCGGAGGGAAGTTTCCCCGGCAGAATAGCTCCGCCGGAGCCCTAGATTGGTTCCGCCAAGGTTCCGCCTCGTGGTGGCGGAGTTTCATCCCGTAAGCTTTCTTATGATTTTTTTCCAGGGTAAAAGCCTTCATATAGTAGAAGATGGGCACTGGAGGGCCACCAGGGGGCCCAGGAGACAGGGGGCGTGCCCAGTAGGGGGGGCGCCCCCACCCTCCTGGCCAAGGTGTGGGCCCCCTCTAGTATTTTTTTCGCTCAATAATTCTTATTAATTTCAAAAGTGACTTATGTGGAGTTTCAGGAATTTTGGAGCTGTGCAGAATAGGTTTCCAATATTTTCTCCTTTTCCAGCCAGAATCCCAGCTGCCGGCATTCTCCCTCTTCATGATAAACATTGTAAAATAAGAGAGAATAGCCATAAGTGTTGTCACAAAACGTATAATAACAGCCCATAATGCAATAAATATCAATATAAAAGCATGATGCAAAATGGACGTATCAACTCCCCCAAGCTTAGACCTCACTTGTCCTCAAGCGGAAGCCGAAATAGAAAAATATGTCCACATGTTTAGAGATAGAGGTGTCGATAAAAATAAAATATGGACATGAGGGCATCATGATCATTCTAATAACAGCAACATATATAGATTTTGTCATATCATTTCTCATACTCAATAAATAATCAATTCACAATGTCAAGTATTGATCATAAACTTCATTGAGAACTAACAAACTATAATCTCAGTCATTGAAACAATTGCAATTTATCATAACATCATAAAGAGTCAAGAATAGAGCTTTTCAGCAAGTCCACATACTCATCCATCATATAGTCTTCTACAATTGCTAACACTCACACCATACTTATGGTTATGAGGTTTTAATCGGACACTGAGAAAGATAGGGGCTTATTGTGTTGCCTCCCAACGTATTCACCTTTGGGTAATGTCAACAATAATAGTTCATGCTAACTTACATCCAATTGGATATATATCAGGATCTTTCCAACACGAGGTGCTTGCCAAAGGATAAAATGAAAAAGGGAAAGGTGAAGATCACCTTGACTCTTGCATAAAGTAAAGACATAAAGTAAAATGTAGGCCCTTCGCAGAGGGAAGCAGAGGTTGTCATGTGCTTTTAGGGTTGGATGCACAAAATCTTAATGCAAAAGAAGATCACTTTATATTGCCACTTGTGATATAAACCTTTATTATGCAGTTTGTCGCTTTTATTACTTCCATATCACACGATCGTATAAAGCTTATTTTCTCAACACTAATAAGTCATACATATTTAGAGAGCAATTTTTATTGCTTGCAACATGACAATTTACTTGAAGGATCTTACTCAATCCATAGGTAGGTATGGTGGACTCTCATGGCAAAACTGGGTTTAAGGATATTTGGAAGCACAAGTAGTATCTCTACTTGGTGCAAGAAATTTTTGGCTAGCATGAGGGGGAAAGGCAAGGTCAACCTGTTTGAAAGATCCATGACAATATACTTTAACAGAGATGCGAGAAAACATAACCCATTATGTTGTCTTCCTTGTCCAACATCAACTCTTTAGCATGTTATACTTAATGAGTGCTCACAATCATAAAAGATGTCCAAGATAGTATATTTATATGTGAAAACCTCTCTTTCTTTATTACTTCCTATTAATTGCAACGATGACCAAAACTATGTTTGTCAACTCTCAACAACTTTTATGCCTCATACTCTTTATATGTGAAGTCATTACTATCCATAAGATCAATATGAACTCTTTTATTCTTTTTATTCTTTCTATTTTCTCAAGATCATAGCAAGATAGCAAAGCCGTTGACAAAACACTAATCTTTATTATAGATAGCTCATGGACTCGATTACATAGAGAGATCACAAAGCAAAACTCAAAACTACTTCATACCAAAACTTTAATATACTATATCAAGATATTACTAAAAGGATCGAACTAAGTAAAACGGTAAATATAAGCGTGTGATGGTGATACAATACTGGGGCACCTCCCCCAAGCTTGCCAGTTGCCAAGGGGAGTGCCCATACCCATGTGATTATGTCATCGGAGGTGGTGAAGAAGTTATTGGTGATAAAGACTTCTTCCTCAATTTACGCTTGAGGGTAGTATTTTGCTCCTTTAGATCATCGATTTCCTGCTCAAGGCTCAATATCTTTATGCACAGTTCCTGTTTGTTTTCCTGCAAGAGACGAAAAGGGATAAACTTGATCTTTGTCTTCTTTGCTCTATCAGGGAGGCTTGACTTTTTAAACTCCACATGCATGTCCCCAGGTTGAGGTAATGGGGCTTCATCTTCGTCTGAGCTCGTCTCCTCCTTTCCCTTAGGCTCATAGTCTTCCTCTTCCTTAGTGGTCCATCCACCATGCTCCAAGTCCCCGTAGACCTTAGGGTCTACAAGGAAATCAGCAACATAGCTTTCTCCCTCCGAATCCTGGGACGACATATTGCTCTAACCTGCGGCAGAAACAACTCGAAACAAAAACAGAGGATTTTTGCATGATACGGTGGTCAAAACCTTCGGGAGATTATATAATGAATTTTTACCGACCAAAAGAAGTAACATGCAAGAAAACGGAGTCCGGGACGCACACGAGGTGTCCACGAGACTGGGGGCGCGCCCAGTAAGGGTGGGCGCGCCCTCCACCCTCGTGGAGGCCTCGTGTCCTTCCCAGAATACTTCTTTCCTCCTAAAATTATCAAATATTCCAAAATGGAGAAAAATTTACTTACCGTACCACATACCTATTCCTTTTCGGAGTCTGAAATGTTCTAGAAAGTATCCCTTATGTATTCCTCCGGGGTTATGGTTTCAATAATATTAGTTTCAATATTGATAGGGTTACCTAAGATATAATGTTTGATTCTCTGACCGTTCACCACCCTCAGACCTGTGCCTTCGAAGTTGTTGATTTTTATGGCACCGGAACGATAGACCTCCTCGATAACGTAAGGACCTTCCCACTTAGAGAGAAGTTTTCCTGCAAAAAACCTTAAATGAGAGTTGAATAGCAACACATAATCACCTACGTTAAACTCACGCTTTTGTATCCTTTTGTCATGCCATCTTTTAACTTTTTCTTTGAACAGCTTGGCATTCTCATAAGCTTGGGTTCTCCATTCATCAAGCGAGCTAATATCCAATAACCTCTTCTCACCGGCAAGTTTGAAGTCATAGTTGAGCGCTTTAATAGCCCAATATGCTTTATGTTCAAGTTCGAGAGGTAAGTGACATGCTTTTCCATATACCATCTTATACGAAGACATACCCATAGGATTTTTATATGCAGTTCTATAGGCCCATAATGCATCATCAAGTTTCTTGGACCAATTCTTCCTAGAAATATTTACAGTCTTTTGCAAAATTAATTTGAGCTCTCTATTGCTCAACTCCACTTGACCACTAGACTGTGGGTGATAAGGAGATGCAATTCTATGATTAACATCATACTTAGCAAGCATTTTACGAAAAGCACCATGAATAAGATGTAAACCACCATTAGTCTTAAGATATCTAGGGACTCCAAACCTCGGAAAAATAACTTATTTAAGCATCTTAATAGAGGTGTTATGATCAGCACTACTAGTTGGAATAGCTTCTACCCACTTAGTAACGTAATCAACAGCAACTAAAATATGTGTGTATCCATTAGAGGCAGGAAAAGGTCCCATATAATCAAAGCCCCAAACATCAAATGGTTCAATAACAAGAGAATAATTCATAGGCATTTCTTGACGTCTACTAATATTACCTATTCTTTGACATTCATCACAAGACAAGACAAACTTACGAGCATCTTTGAAGAGAGTAGGCCAATAAAAACCGGATTGCAATACCTTATGTGCAGTTCTATCTCCAGCGTGGTGTCCTCCATATGGTTCGGAGTGACACTTGCGTAGGATCTGTTCCTGTTCATGCTCAGGTACACAACGTCTAATAACACCATCTACTTCTTCTTTATAAAGGTGTGGGTCATCCCAGAAGTAATGTGTTAAATCATAAAAGAACTTTTTCTTTTGCTCGTATGTGAAACTAGGTGGTATAAATTTAGCAACAATGTAATTAGCATAATCAGCATACCATGGAGCAGTACGAGAAGCATTAATGACCGCTAATTGTTCATCAAGGAAGCTATCATCAATAGGTAGTGTGTCATCAAGAACATTCTCTAACCTAGAAAAGTTGTCTGCAACGGGGTTCTCAGCAACCTTTCTATCAATAATGTGCAAATCAAATTCTTGGAGCAAGAGAACCCATCTAATAAGTCTAGGTTTAGCATCTTTCTTTTCCATAAGATATTTAATAGCAGCATGATCAGTGTGAATAGTAACTTTAGAATCAACAATATAAGGTCTGAACTTATCACATGCAAATACAACTGCTAAGAACTCCTTTTCAGTAGTAGCATAATTTCTCTGGGCAGTATCAAGAGTTTTACTAGCATACTGGATGACATTCAATTTCTTATCAACTCTTTGCCCTAGAACAACACCTACAGCATAATCACTAGCATCACACATAATTTCAAAGGGTAAATTCCCATCAGGTGGCTGAACAATAGGTGCAGTGATCAAAGCTTTCTTAAGTATTTCAAATGCTTCTACACAATCATCATCAAAGACAAAAGGAATATCTTTTTGCAATAAATTTGTAAGAGGGCTAGATATTTTAGAAAAGTCCTTAATGAACCTCCTATAAAAACCGGCATGACCAAGGAAACTTCTTATACCTTTAATGTCCTTGGGACATGGCATCTTTTCAATAGCATCAAATTTAGCTTTATCAACTTCAATAGCTCTTTCAGAAATCTTATGCCCCAAGACAATGCCTTCATTAACCATAAAGTGGCACTTTTCCCAATTCAAGACGAGACTAGTGTCTTCACATCTCTGCAAAACTCGATCAAGATTGCTCAAGCAATCATCAAAAGAGGATCCATAAACGGAGAAATCATCCATGAATACCTCACAAATCTTTTCACAAAAGTCAGAGAATATAGCCGTCATGCATCTTCGAAAGGTAGCATGTGCATTACATAAACCAAAAGGCATACGTCTATAAGCAAAAGTACCGAAAGGGCAAGTAAAAGTAGTTTTTGATTGATCCTCCGCTAACACAGGTATTTGAGAGAAACCAGAATAACCATCTAGAAAGCAGAAATGTGTATGTTTGGATAGTCTTTCTAGCATTTGATCAATAAAAGGTAAAGGATAATGATCTTTCCTAGTAGATTTCTTTAATTTACGGGAATCAATTACCATCCTATAACCTGTAATTATTCTTTGCGGGATCAATTCATCTTTATCACTAGGGATGGCATTAATACCTCCCTTCTTAGGGACACAATGGACAGGACTTACCCAATCACTATCAGCAACGGGATAAATTATACCTGCCTCAAGGAGATTTAGTATCTCCTTTATTACACCTTCTTTCATCTTAGGATTTAATCGTCGTTGAGGATCTCTAACTGGTTTGGCATCTTTCTTCACTTTTATTTTGTGTTTGCATAGAGTGGGACTAATGCCCTTAAGATCATCCGGAGTATATCCAATAGCAGCATGGTGCTTCTTCAGAGTTTTCAATAATCTTTCTTCTTCCTGCTCTGAAAGGTTAGCACTAATAATAACAGGATATATCTTTTTTTCATCAAGATAAGCATATTTAAGATTATCAGGTAAAGGTTTGAGCTCAAACACGGGATCACCCTTGGGAGGAGGGGGGTCCCCTATGATTTGTAAGTTGTGTTTCAGAATAGGACCCTGTTGAAGGAATACTTTATCTATTTCCCTTCTTTCATCCATAAACATATCATTTTCATGGTCTAGCAAATATTGTTCTAGCGGATCAGTAGGAGGCACGGCAATAGAAGCACGACCAATAATCTCATCCTTACCAGGTGATTCTTTATCACGGGGTTGTCTATGAAACTTAGCAAAATTAAACTCATGAGACATATCCCCTAAGACAATTGTAACAATATCCTTTTCACAATCAATCCTAGCATTAACAGTATTCGAGAAGGGTCTACCAAATATAATGGGACAAAATTCATCTTGTGGGGAACCAAGAACAAGAAAATCAGTAGGATATTTAACTTTCCCACACAAGACTTCAACATCTCTAACAATCCCAACTGGTGAAATAGTATCTCTATTGGCAAGCTTAATAGTAACATCAATACCTTCCAACTCAGCCGGTGCGATGTCATGCATAATTTATTTATATAAGGAAATAGGTATTGCACTAGCACTAGCACCCATATCACATAAGCCATGATAACAATGATCTCCTATCTTAACAGAAATAACAGGCATGCCTACAACAGGTCTATGTATCTTAACATCTGGTCCAGCAATATTAGCAGTTTCACCATAGAAATAAATAACATGCCCATCTATATTATCATCCAAGAGATCTTTAACCATAGCAATACTAGGTTCAACTTTAATTTGCTCAGGGGGTGTATAAGTTCTAGTATTACTCTTACGAACAACAGTTGAAGCTTTAGCACGATCCTTTATCCTAACAGGAAAAGGTGGTTTCTCAACATAAGTAGTAGGAACAATAGGATCATTATAAGTGATAGTCTTTTCTTCAACTGTAATAGGTGCAACTACCTTTACTTCAGTGGGAGGATTATATTTAAACCACTTCTCCTTAGGGAGATCAACGTGAGTAGCAAAAGATTCACAAAAAGCAGCTACTATCTTAGAGTCAAGTCCGTATTTAGCACTAAATCCATGAAAACCATAGGTATCCATAAAAGATTTAACACAATCAAACTTAGGTGTTATACCTGACTCCTTACCATCGTCAGAACCCCAATATTCAGAGTTGCATTTAATTCTTTCCAATAAGTCCCACTTGAAATCAATAGTCTTCAGCATATAATAACCAGCATAGGAAGTATCAAGCATGGTGCGATCATTAAGAGAAAGCCGAGCATAAATTTTTTGAATAATCATATCTCTTGAGAGCTCATGATTGGGGCATGAATATAACATTGACTTAAGCCTCCCCCAAGCTTGAGTGATGCTTTCTCTTTCGTGAGACCAAAAATTATATATGTAATTACGATCACGATGAACAAGATGCATAGGATAGAACTTCTGGTGAAATTCCAACTTCAATTGATTATAGTTCCAAGATCCCGTATCATCACATAACCTATACCATGTCAATGCGTCTCCCTTCAAAGATAAAGGGAAGACCTTCCTCTTAACAACATCATCGGGAATACCTGCAAGCTTAAATAATCCACAAGCTTCATCCACAAAGATAAGGTGTAAATCGGGATGCAATGTTCTATCTCGTGCAAAGGGATTAGCTAGCAGTTTCTCTATCATACCCGAAGGAATCTCAAAGTAAACATTTTCAGTAGGTTCAGTAAGTTGAGGAGCAACTCTTTCCTCTACTGGTTGGGGCGAAGATACCCCGAACAAGCCCCTCAGGATTAGTTTCCATAGTAACAAGTGACAGAAAAATTCAGCACACTATATAAATGTTTCCTTACCAAGTTCCACTCACCAAAGGCGCTTCACTCCCCGGCAACGGCGCCAGAAAAGAGTCTTGATGACCCACAAGTATAGGGGATCTATCGTAGTCCTTTCGATAAGTAAGAGTGTTGAACCCAACAAGGAGAAGAAGGAAATGACAAGCGGTTTCCAGTAAGGTATTCTCTGCAAGCACTGAAATTGTAGGTAACAGATAGTTTTGTGATAAGATAATTTGTAACGGGTAACAAGCAATGAAAGTAAATAAGGTGCAGCAAGGTGGCCCAATCCTTTTTGTAGCAAAGGACAAGCCTAGACAATTTCTTATAATGAGAAAAGCGCTCTCGAGGACACATGGGAATTACCGTCAAGCTAGTTTCATCACGCTCATATGATTCGCGTTCGGTACTTTGATAATTTGATATGTGGGTGGACCGGTGCTTGGGTACTGCCCTTTCTTGGACAAGCATCCCACTTATTATTAACCCCTATTGCAAGCATCCGCAACTACAACAGAAGTATTAAGGTAAACCTAACCATAGCATGAAACTAGTGGATCCAAATCAGCCCCTTACGAAGCAACGCATAACCTAGGGTTTAAGCTTCTGTCACTCTAGCAACCCATCATCTACTTATTACTTCCCAATGCCTTCATCTAGGCCCAAATAATGGTGAGGTGTCATGTAGTCGAAGTTCATATAACACCACTAGAGGAGAGACAACATACATCTCATCAAAATATCGAACGAATACCAAATTCACATGACTACTAATAGCAAGAGTTCACCCATGTCCTCGGGAACAAACGTAACTACTCACAAAGCATATTCATGTTCATTATCAGAGGAGTATTAATATGCATCAAGGATCTGAACATATGATCTTCCACCAAGTATACCAATTAGCATCAACTACAAGGAGTAATCAACACTACTAGCAACCCACAGGTACCAATTTGTGGTTTTGATACAAGATTGGATACAAGAGATGAACTAGGGTTTTGAGAGGAGATGGTGCTGGTGAAGATGTTGATGGAGATTGACCTCCTCCCGATGAGAGGATCGTTGGTGATGACGATGGTGATGATTTCCCCCTCCCGGAAGGAAGTTTCCCTGGCAGAATAGCTCTGCCGGAGCCCTAGATTGGTAACGCCAAGGTTCCGCCTCGTGGCGGCAGAGTTTCGTCCCATAAGCTTGCTTATGATTTTTTTCTAGGGTAAAAGCCTTCATATAGCAGAAGATGGGCATCGGAGGGCCACTAGGGGGCCTAGGAGACATGGGCGCGCCCAGTAGGGGGGGCCACCCTCCTGGCCAGGGTGTGGGCCCCCTTTGGTATTTTCTTCGCTGAATAATTCTTATTAATTCCAAAAGTGACTTCTTTCAGGATTTTTGGAGCTGTGCAGAATAGGTTTCCAATATTTGTTCCTTTTCCAACCAGAATCCCAACTACCGGCATTCTCCCTCTTCATGATAAACCTTGTAAAATAAGAGAGAATAGCCACAAGTGTTGTGACAAAACATGTAATAACAGCCCATAATGCAATAAATGTCGACATAAAAGCATGATGCAAAATAGACGTATAATCTGTGCATAGGGGTTGATGCATGTTTTCGTCCTACGTCCTCCGATAGAAACTTTGGAGTGATTCTTTGTTGCACGTTGAGGGAGTCACTGGTACCGTAAGGTGCTATACAAACGGTTTTTAACCCCTTTCCGTGACAGCATTTGGAACCGTCGCCAAGTGAGTGTCGACGACAGGGGGGTCCTTCCCACACGACTAGAAACCATCGGGGATGGGCGAGCGGCTTCTTACGATCGCCATAGAATAAACGTATGAGAAGCCGCCCTAGTCCCACACGTTACATCTCGACGTTATGTTTCTGATCAAACAGACATCCCAAACAATTATGCCGCAATAGTCGTGTGAAAAAGGTGGACATCAACATTTAATCTACTAATATGTTTGTGATAGATACGTTGTCGCACAGGGTTCAAGAATGTAAAATGTGTGCTGTGGCTCTACTAACGCCAACGTGTCCATTTTCATAATTGTGTACGATTGGTATTCCTATCACACACACACACACACACACACACACACACACACACACACACACAGGTTTGAAACATTTGTCCTATTACCATGAATCGCAAACGCATATGAGATGAAACCATGTGTGCGTCCTTCAGGCATCGCAAATGTTTCACGTCAAAGAACCGCATGTTCTCTATTTTTATCGCACATGTTGTTTTCTTTCTAACCATGTGCACATTATTCTATTTGCTCCTATATATTTCTATTTTTCCTTGTACTTATTATTTGAATCAGAAATTTTGAAATATGAAACGTGCAATTCAAATTCTTAGCACAATGGTTCAAAAATGAATCCATAAATAAAACTTTCAGTACAATATGTTCAATAATTACATGATTACACAACAATTAACTATGATGAACCACAATATTTAGAGGCGGTAAAGGTGAAGAGACAAGTGTAAATCATTTTGACTGCCAATGGTTTTGAAGAAATGGAATGCCCATAATGTGCCTTCCTGCATGCCATAGGAACGAACAACTTTTGTCCAACCCCTTGTGACGATCGCCCGCCCATCCTTCACCGCCTTTAGGAAGACTTCTAGAGCATTATCATGGTAGCATGAATTATATACTTTAACATTAGTTGCCTCCACTCCGGTCATGTAGTTTGCAAGGTAATCATTAGTAAATAGCTTTGGAAACCACTGAAAAGAGAAAAATATTAGATACTGAGGTCTAATAGAGTAACTTGTTGTGGGCAGGGGGGAAAGGCAACACATTACTTACCATCCTAAAGTTCACTGTTGTCTTGGACAAAGTTTAAATAAATAGCTCAATTTCCATTGCCCGTTTCTTTCGCCTAACAATCGTTCTTAGTTTCCTCACTTGACACTTTTTCATGAATGTCTCATTGCCCCATACGCAAAAGGGATCGAAGCGATCAGTACCGCTCATATATGTACCTACAAGCAACCAGTAAATGTTAGAAGCTAAACTGAGATTGCACAAATGATGTAAAATACAACTACCTATGTTCCTAAGTACAAGTATTTTTAGAGATTTCAATATGAACTATATACGGATGTATATAGAATTATAGATATAGTTTAGATTAGAATCTAGATTCACTCATTTTGCTCATTATGTAGTCTATATTGGAATCTCTAAAAATACTTATATTTAGGAACGGATGGTGTATAAGACATGGGATGTAGCTAACCTCGACGGCAAACAACAGCATGGCCCATTGTAGCCCTATGTAAGTACATGGAAAGCCAATGTTAACTACAACATGGTTAACATCCACCAAAAATAGCAAATGGTAATAAAACGGCAACATCTGTAGTGATATCTTCATTGCGAAAGAGTAGCACGGTAGCAAAGGGACGGATTAAAAATGGATACAATTGTTGATTGCAACAAGCTTAATAGCATCCTAAGTCATGTTTTGTAAGTTTGTACCCACTAAAATACAGCTGTTTAAAAATGGATACAACTGTTAATTGCAGCAGGTTTAATGGCTATTGAAATCAGTACTGATAAAAATGCAATTCGCAGAGTTAAACATCACAAGGTAGGTGCTGCCAGAGCAGAGAATGGCCCAGATGTCTATAAAAAGGTAGGGAAAATAGCTAAAATGTGTTAGGCATGTTTACTACAATATGCTTAATACATCGACCGTACAAAACATAGCCATTAATTCCAACTGGTATTGGTAAGATTAAACTAGTTAGTTCATACTTGGTAAGTCCTGAGAGGTAGTAGCTGGGGCACTTCATATTGGCCAGGGCCCGCCCAAAGTCAGCGGCAGCGGAGGCGATATCTTCCTCTGGGTCGAAGTGTGGATCAGTGCCGCTGACATGTTTACCTACAAGAAGCAAGTAAACGTTAGAAGGCAAACTGCAATTGCACAAATGATGTAAAATACTTTAAGACATGAGATGGAGCTAACCTCGACGGCAAATAACAAGATCGCCCGTTATGGCCCCACATAAGTACATGGAAAGGCATGTTAAGTACAACAGGGTTAGCATCCACCAAAAATAGCAAATGGGTAGCATCTCTAGTATATCTTAATTGTGGAGAGTAGCATGGTAGCGAAGGGACAAATTAAAAAATGGATACAACTGTTAATTGCAACAGGCTTAGAAACATCCTAAGTCATGTTTTGTAAGTTTGTAGCCATTGAAATACAACTGTTTAAAAATGGATGCAACTGTTAATTGCAACAGACTTAATAGCCATTGAAACCGGCACTGATAAAAATGCAATTGGCAGAGTTAAACATCACAAGGCGGGTGCTGCCAGAGCAGAGAATGGCTCAGTTGTCTATAAAAAGGTAGGGAAAGTAGCTAAAATGTGTTAGGCATGTTTACTACAACATGCTTAGTACATCGACCGTACAAAACATAGCCATTAATTCCAACTGGTATTGGTAAGATTAAACTAGTTAGCTCATAATTGGTAAGTCCTAAGAGGTAGTAGCTGGGGCACTTCATATTGGCCAGGGCCCGCCCAAAGTCAGCGGCAGCGGAGGCGATCTCTTCCTCCAGGTCGAAGCGTGGATCAGTGCCGCTGACATGTTTAACTACAAGAAGCAAGTAAATGTTAGAAGACAAACTGCAATTGCACAAATGATGTAAAATACTTTAAGACATGAGATGCAGCTAACCTCGATGGCAAATAACAACATCGCCCGTTATGGCCCCGCGCAAGTACATGGAAAGGCATGTTAATTGCAACAGACTTAATAGCCATTGAAACCGGCACCGATAAAAATGCAATTGGCAGAGTTAAACATAGGCGGGTGCTGCCATAGCAGAGAATGGCTCAGTTGTCTATAAAAAGGTAGGGAAAGTAGCTAAAATGTGTTAGGCATGTTTACTACAAGATGCTTAATACATCGACCGTACAAAACATAGGGATTAATTTCAACTGGTATTGGTAAGATTGAACTGGTGAGTACATACTTGGTATGTCCTGAGAGGTAGTTGCTGGGGCACTTCATCTTGGCCAGAGCTCGCCCAAAGTCAGCGGCGGCGGAGACGAGCTGTTCCTACAGGTCGAAGCGTGGATCCGTGCCACTGACATGTGTACCTACAGGCAACCAGTAAATGGTAGAAGTTAAAGTGCAATTGCACAAATGATGTGATATATTGTAGGACATGGGATGCAGCTAACCTAGACGGCAAACAACAGCATCGGCCATTATGACCCTGCGAAAGTACATGGACATGCATGTTAAGTACAACAGGGTTTTCATCCACCAAAAATAGCAAATGTCAGCATCTCTAGTGATATCTTGAGTCATGTATTGTAAGTTTGTTGCTGGTATTGGTGAAATTGAGTTGGACAATTAATACTTGATCGTCACACAGTGTGCAGTACTGAAATAAACAAGGCACGAACATGCTTAATACATCAACCGTACAAAACATAGCCATTGCAAGTGGTATTGGTAAGATTTAGCTCGTCAGATCATACCAGTTAAGTCCTGGGGGTAGTCACTGGGGCACTTCATCTGGGCCAGAGCCTGCACCATGTCGTCGGCGGCGGAGGCGAGGTGTTTCTCCGGGTCAACACGCACAACGACCATCGCACCATGGACCGCCATCGGCTCCTCGGCCTCCACGTGATATGTGGTTGGGCTTGCGTGGTGATGCTCCGGAGGTAGGGGTGGTGGGGATTTGGAGGCATGAGGATGTTTCGCAGGCGCCATTTAAGCAATCAGGCCAGGGCCGTGATATAGATCAGTGGGTTACCTGACTGGATCCGAGCAAAACATATATGTGGTTGAAGCTGTGGTTGCAGCATCGGCGGTTTTGTAGCGACCAAACCTCAAACGGTCAAGTGTCTGTGCATCAGTGTCATCCATGGATCAGTATGCTGACATGCACAGTACTTGAGGAATTATAACATAGTTTCAATCACACACTTACTACATCGAGTCCTCATAAAGAGCATGATTACATAAATAAATCATGGCTGAAGGCCATCTAAACTAGATAACTGTGGAAGCTTCAAACATAAATGAGTTCATCAACTCCAATGGCATAGCTGAGTGCAAAACAACGACCTATTGCACCTTATTTGTCGTCTGAGTAGTCTGCAACATAAGACGTTGCAGCCCGAAACGGGTCAGCACATGGAATATGCTAGCATAGTTACACTGTAAAGCAACGATAATGCAAGAACTATATTTACGTGCAATATTTGGCTGGTGGAGGCTATAAGTTTGATGATTTTGCATAAAGCTAGTTTTTCCCTACAACAAAGGAATAAATTCTATTTAACTACTCCCATGTTGCCTATTATTTGAGAAGGTAACCCCAACTCAAATCCCAATTAAAAGTATCATCATTAACCCATCATCAGAATTAATTAGAGTAACGTGATGAAATCACATCAGTAGATTCAGGTACTAGATACTAAAGATGTCCATAACCGGGGACACGGCTAACCATGATTAGTTTATACACTCTGCAGAGGTTTGCACACTTTTCCCCACAAGACTCGACCGCATCCATGATCGGATGATCGAGACATAGCCTTTCTGAAGCATTAACTCTCTACTCCGAGTAGACAGTACCACCTACAACCCTCTACATCTGCTAGTCTACCTCTTCAAGAGCTCACGTAACTTACTCAACTATGCTAGAGCCCATAATGGCTTGTGGCTGTACACGGAAGTTTCTAGCATGAATAATCTTATGATCTGTAACATCCCAAATTTTCAATTTGGAATGTTATACATAGGACATCATTGCATATCATATTTTATTGCATTTTTGGTTGATCCTAGAAATTCTAAGCAACTCAAGGACCCACGGAGAGAGTTGGGGATTTCGTTATTTTCATATTTGAGTTTTTCTCAAATTTTGAAAAGAGGATCTTTTGGTTTTAATCATTTTTCCTCCGAATATTTCCAATGTTAAAATAAAAGAGAGGAGATAAAATGACTTCTCCAAAATAAAAGAAAATATTGGAGGAAAAATGTTAAAATCAAATAAGAATGTTATTTGGAGTTTTATTGCTATTTTATTTAGATTAGGAAAAAAATTGCATTTTTCAAAATTGCATTAGTGGCCCAAATAAATGTTCACTTTGTCCGCAATATTATTAGAGGACCATGAAAATTTATTTCAGGATTTTTGGACTCCGTTTAGTATTTCTTTTTTTTATTTTCCACGTCAGATTTATTTCAAAAAACAAAGCACTGACCTAACGGGCCGTGCCCAACCCGGATACCGCCCGCCCGGCCTTTAAAGGGCGAGGCCCAACCCCCGCCGCCAGCCCAAGCCGCCACCCCGCTGCCAAACCCTAGCGCAGCCGCCGCCCTCGCGCCGCCGCCGCTGCCGACGCCTCCCCGAGCCGCCGTCGCCGCCACCTGACCCCGCCGGAGCCGCCGCCCCGCCACCAGATCCCGCTACCACCGCCGACCTTGGTGAGGGAGCCACAGCCGTCTCAGTTTTCTCAGAAAACCGTTTGGTTTTTGTAAAACCCTAGATCTAGTTTTTTACTAGATTGGTTCTGTTTTTTCGGTTCAGTTATTTAGCAGACGTTCGTCTGTATGTTCGTTTTAACAAACGTTGTTCGTCAGTTAGCCACAGACAGTAAACGTTCGTTCGTTAGCCTGTTCATCTCATTTTATTTTCCAGGGTTTTTCCGCGATTATTTTCAATCGCGATTTCTGCCCTGATCTTCGATCTAGTTTATCTTTTAGCTTGTTTATCCAAATCAGATGACACAAGCGCCTAGATCTTCATCTCGAAGCCCTCTTTCTGTATAACCAACTTGAACAAGATTTTGGTACTATAAAATTTGACTTTAGTCCAGATTAGTAAAAGAATCTTGTTTCTCTCGTAGTTTGAGTTTTGTTGCTCCGTTTGATTTGATTCTTTTTGCAAACCGGAGTTCTTCAGTTGAAATTTCTGGTTAGACCTTCTTAGTAGAGTTTTACCCATGCTTCTAGTTTGAGTGCTTATGTATGTTATTCTTTGTTTGTGATAGAATAGCCGGAGTGCGAAGCGTGCTATTACGAGTCTCTAGGTTTTGCAGATCATCACCAAGGTAAGTAACACTTTGATCATATCCCTTTATTACCCAGTTTTTATGCATTAGTCTCAATCCTCAAACATTGCATGGTTAGGATCTGTTAATATGTGGGTTTGGGACGTAGATGATGAGTTAGAACCTATTGCCATTTTATTATGAAACCTTTGGGAGTTACTTCTACGTTATGCTTATATTGCTATGCTATGCTAGTAGACGTGGTTTGCGTGAGTGTATCCATGACAGATGTGAGTATTGTTAATTAATGGTTAACTTAAGGTGGCTACTTAAATACACATCTAGTTGGATTGGTTGAGGCACCCTGGAGTACCCAGTGGTTGTTAGGGCACCTGGAGAATCCAGTATTGTCCTAGGATATCCCGGAGTACCCGTGCGATCATCCTATGGAATGCCACCTTGGCTCAAAGGGATCATAAGATTATTCATGCTAGAAACTTCCGTGTGTAGCCACAAGCCATTATGGGCTCTGGCATAGTTGAGTAAGTTGCGTGAGCTCTTGAAGAGGTGGACTAGCAGATGTAGGGGATGTAGGTGGTACTGTCTACCCGGAGTAAAGAGTTAATGCTTCTAAAAGACTGTGTCTCGGTCATCCGTTTCTCAAACATCATGAAGTGCGTGGAATTCAACGGAGGGGATTGATTCTTGTGGTGAAAAGTGTGCAAACCTTTGCAGAGTGTATAAACTAATCATGGTTGGTCGTGTCCCGAGTTATGGACATCTTGAGTATCTGGTTCTCGGATTATCATGTTGATCTCATCACTCTAAATTAATTTGATTGGGTTAACTGATGTTCCTTAATTGGGATTGAGTTGAAGGAACCTTCTCAATGTTTAACAACCACCATGATAGTTAAATAAAATTTATGCCATTGTTGTAGGGAAAAATTGGTTTTATGCAAAACTGTAACCATAGAGCTTTCCACTAGCCATATATGCATGTAGTGATAGCATTTATTCTGTTCATTACTCTATGTGTTACATTGCCAGCATATTCCATGTGCTGACCCGTTTCAGGCTGCAACATATCATGTTGCATACTTTTCAGATGATGAGTGAGGTGCCATAGGTCATTGTCGTTCACTCAGCTATGTCGTTGGAGTTGATGGACTCACTTTATCTTCCAAGCCTTCCGCTATTATTGTATTTAGATGGCCTTAAGCCATATTATTTTAATAAGTTCTCTTTTGAGACATTCGTTGTAATAAGTTTGTGATTGAAACTCTGTTATAGATCCTCAAGTACTGTGCGTGCCAGCATTACCGATCCAGGGATGACACTGATGCACAGAGACTAGACTATTTGAGGTCTGGTCACTACAAGATGGTATCAGAGCACACATTGACTGTAGGACACGACCACTAAGCTTAAACCCTAGGTCACTCTTCTCTACTCATTTCTGACTCCTCTCCCTTTTCCACACTATAGGATGGCGGACTCAAGGAACAAGTACACAGCCGGATGAAGACACACCTTTTGGACGACACTTGAAGTAAGTTACTAGGTACCTGAACATTCGAATACCAAGCTTCAACGGGACCTACATCGCCACTTTACTAGAAGAGGAGCGTTGGACGATTCGAGTTCAAGTTCCAGGAAGGACGTTCATGCCAATCACTGAGCTCATAAAGTTTTCCTTTGATGCACCAACCTGGAGTCTAGGAAAGAGCATGGCAACCCACATCGCCATGGGACGCATTGGAGAAGTTTACCACAAGGATCTCAAGGACACTATCTACAAGATATGTGGGCGCCGAGATGAGCAATGGGAGATGATCAGCACCAGGAGGGATAGGGCCATTGTAGCTTTCATCCAGGAGTTAAACCAGCAAATTCGTTGCCAGGAGAACCAGATGTGTGCAGGCATGATAGATCTGAAGAAGGCAATGACCAGGATTTTAGAGCTGGAGGAAGAACTCAAGTCTACACGCGATGGATATGAGGAGGAAATGATGGTACTAGTGGAGAAGAATGACGACCTGACGAGGAAGCTTGGAGTATTCATGGGAGACCCCGCGCCAGGAGGAGATGACGACGACTCCAAGGACATTCGTTCAGAGGACTACATGATCATCGACGACATCGACTTAGACCCCGACGACAGCGATGATGACTACGTTGATGAAGCTGGAGGAGATATCATGGAGTCTTCTACCGATTGAAACTTCTAGTCGACCACCATATCAGTAATAGTATTCCCCCATGTATATAGTATAGTCAGAGCACTTTTGTAACGATAGTTAGACCGATTATATGCCCTTGTTTGAACTGTTTGAAGTGATATGATTGTGTTTGTCTCATGTGCATATGGGTAGTTTTTTCCCTCTAGACATCATTCTTTTCTGTTTTCTCACCTTTTCTAAACCCATCAGATGCCTCCGAGACGTGGCAATGGATTTGCTTTCCCACCAGAGCTCACTCAGTTGATCCAGCAGCAGAATACCTTGATGCAGCTACTAGTCCAGAATCAGAACCAAGGAACAACAACAACAACAACAACAACAACCCACCGCCACCTCCACTTGTTGATCACTTAGCCTGTTTCCTAAGGCTGAATCCGCCAGTGTTCTCTAGTAGCACCGAGCCGATTGTTGCAGATGATTGGCTCCACAAGATTGGAAGGGAGCTAACCACTGCAGGATGCACAGATGCGGAGAGAGTGCATTTTGCCGCACATCAGCTGGATGGACCCGCAGCATCATGGTGGCAGAATTTCACAACCACTTACCCCATTGACACTGTTACATGGGACCAGTTTCAGCAGGCTTTTTGTACTGCCCATGTTTCAGCAGGAGCCATGAACATGAAGAAGCGTGAGTTTCGCAACCTGCACCAAGGAGGATGCATAGTGGGCCAATATGTGGATGAGTTTAGTAAGTTAGCACGTTATGCCCCAGATGACGTAGCTACAGATGCCGCTAAGCAAGAGAAGTTTCTGGAAGGACTGAATGATGAGCTAAGATGCAATTGATGGTGGTAACCTTCAACAACTACCAGGAGTTGGTAGATAGAGCTCTTATGATTGAAGGGAAGCAACAGCAGATAGACAGCCGCAAGAGGAAGTATGGACAAGGGAAGTACAATTCAGGAGCTCAGCAGAGACCTCGTTTTACCCCGAACTCAGGATGACACATTCACCATAACCATGGAGGCCATAATTCCAATGGAGGAAGTTTGCATAACCATAGTGGCCCCAAGAATGGGAATGGGAATGGAGGAAGAAACGGTCAGAACCGTTCCAACCCAGCAACGCCCGCGAAGAAGGATCTATGTCACACTACTTGTTTCAAGTGCGGGAAGAATGGACATTACGCCACGGAATATTCTGAAGCAAAGAATGGAAATGGCAATGGAAGCTCTGGAAAGAAGCCCAACCCTTTCAACAGGGGACAAGTGAACCACGTTAGTGTGGAGGAGGTTGAAGCGCAACCAGATGCAGTTATAGGTAAGTTTGTGGTTAAGTCATTTACTGCAATCGTTCTTTTCAATACTGGTGCATCGCACTCATACATATCAAGGGGATTTGTGGATAAGTATCACCTGCCAACCCAAGCCCTTAGGTCACCCATGTTAGTAACCTCACCAGGAGCAGAGTATATGGCCATCCTATGGTGTGATCGGTTACCATTAAGGAGTGGTAACTACTTGTTCCCCTCAGACCTAATAGTATTGGAGTCGCAAGGACTGGATGTAATATTAGGCATGGATTGGTTATCAAAGTAATGAGGGAACATTGACTGCGCCAGTAAGTCAATTATACTCACCACCCAGAAGGAAGAAGGATCAAGTATGTATCCCGGCATGTGCCGAAGAGGACTCAAGTGAATTCCTTATCAGGAGTTGTACAGGAGGAAATACCAGTGGTGAAGGATTTCTCTGATGTATTTCCAGAGGAGTTGTCAGGCATGCCACCGGATAGAGACATTGAGTTTTTGATTAACCTTTTGCCAGGCACCGGGCCAATATCTAAGAGACCGTATCGGATGCCCGCACAGGATTTTGAGGAAATTAAGAAGCAGATTAAGGAGTTACTGGATAAAGGTTATATTCGCCCAAGTTCGTCACCTTGGGGATCCCCAGTACTTCTAGTGGAGAAGAAGGATGGATCATTTAGGATGGTTGTCGATTATCGTGCGTTGAATCAAGTGACGATCAAGAACAAGTACCCACTACCGATGATCAATGATTTGTTTGAACAATTGCAAGGAGCTAAAGTATTTTCCACGATCGATCTGTGATCAGGATACCATTAGTTGAAGATTAGAGAGCAGGATATACCTAAAACAGCTTTTACCACAAGGTACAGGCTATATGAGTATACTGTTATGTCATTTGGTCTGACTAATGCGCCTGCCTGTTTCATGAACATGATGAATAAGGTGTTTATGGAGTTTTGGATAAGTTTGTCATAGTGTTCATTGATGATATATTAGTCTACTCGAAAAATGAAGAGGAGCATAAGGAGCATTTGTGTTTGGTTTTCGAGAAGCTCAGGGAACATCAGTTATATGCCAAGTTCAACAAATGTGAGTTTTGGTTGAAGGAAGATGGATTTCTCGGACATGTTATATCCGGGGAAGGCATAGCAGTAGACCCCACCAAGGTTGCTTCTGTGACTAAATGGGTAGCACCCACGTCAGTTGGAGAGATCAGGAGTTTTCTTGGACTCGCAAGATATTACCGGAGGTTCATTGAGAATTTCTCCATGATTGCAAAGCCCATGATAGAGTTGTTGCAGAAGGACACCAAGTTCAAATGGACTGAGGAGTGTGAAGCCAGTTTTCAGGAGTTGAAGAAACGTTTCGTTACAGCCCTAGTGTTGGTTCTTCCAGATCAACGTAAGGATTATCAAGTGTATTGCGACGCTTCTGGTCGAGGACTTGGAGCAGTGCTTATGCAGGAGGGAAGAGTTGTTTCATATGCCTCACGACAGCTTAAACCTCATGAGCAAAATTATATTACACACGATTTTTAGTTAGTAGCCGTAGTGCATGTGTTGAAGAGTTGGAGACATTTTCTCATCGAAAACCATTGTGAGGTATACACGGATCACAAGAGTTTGAAATATATCTTCACGCAGAAGGAGTTGAATCTCAGGCAAAGGAGATGGTTGGAGCTCATTAAGGATTATGATATGAAGTTGCACTATCATCCCAGAAAGGCTAATGTAGTAGCTGATGCATTGAGTAGCAAGATTTATGTCAATACGCTCATGACCGTAGGATTACCCAAGGAGTTAGCAGAGGATCTTCGCGAGTTACGTTTGGAAATAGTTCCGAGAGGTTATGTAGCAGCATTGGAAATTCAGTCTACTTTGATGGATAAGATCAGAGAAGCACAGAAGACCGACAAGGAGATTGCCGAGATAAAGGAAAGTATGAGTAAAGGAAAGGCTAAAGGATTTCGTGAGGATGAGCACGATACCTTATGGTTTGAGGATCGCGTATATGTGCCTAATGACCCCGAGATCAGGAAGTTGATTCTGTAGGAGGCCCATGACTCGCTGTATTCGATTCACCCAGGAAACACCAAGATGTATCTGGATTTGAAGGAAAGTTTCTGGTGGACCGGAATGAAGAAGGATATTGCTGAGTATGTAGCCATATGTTATGTATGTCAGAGAGTAAAGGCAGAGCATCAGAAGCCAGCAGGATTGCTACAGCCATTTCCAATACCCCGAATGTAAGTGGGACAAGCATGGCATGGATTTCAACACGCGATTGCCCAGGACTCGTTTGGTCTATGACTCTATATGGGTTGTAGTTGATCGGTTGACGAAAGTAGCTCATTTCATCCCAGTGAAGACCACCTATACAAGTGCTAAGTAGGCAGAGATATACATGACCAAGATCGTATGGATGCATGGAGTTCCGAGGACCATTGTATCAGATAGAGGAACCCAGTTTACCTCAAAGTTCTGGAATCAGTTGCATGAGACTTTGGGTACTAGGCTAGATTTCAGTACAGCCTTTCATCCACAGACAGATGGACAGACGAGAGAGTCAATCAGATTCTAGGGGACATGTTGAGAGCTTGTGCGCTAGACTATGGATCTAGTTGGGACGCTTAATTTGCCGTATGCAGAGTTCTCTTACAACAACAGTTATCGAGCCAGCTCGAAGATGGACCGTTTAGAAGCTTTGTACGGAAGGATGAAGTTGGAGACCGTCAGTTGTTTGGACCAGATTTGATTAAGGAGTCTGAAGAGAAAGTTAAGTTGATTCGCGACAGGCTCAAGGTCGTCCAATCCAGGAAGAAGAGTTATGCGGATTCTAAACGCAAGGAGACAGTTTATGAAGTCGGAGACAGAGTATACCTTCGGGTGTCCCCACTTTGAGTAGTTAAGCATTTTGGAGTTAAGGGAAAGTTAGAACCACGTTTTGTGGGACCATACAAAGTTTTGGAATGTATGGGAGAAGTTGCTCACAAGCTGGAATTGCCAGAGGTATTGTTAGGAGTTCACGATGTGTTCCACGTTTCCCAGTTGAAGAAGTGCCACGCAGAGATGGCCAATATTCCTCTGAGAGATACAGTGCCACTGGAAGCGATTCAGCTGGATAGTGATCTGACTTACGAGGAGAAACCAGTGAAGATTCTCGAGTTTGCCAACCGAGTCGCACGTAGCAAGGTTATCAAGTTCTGCAAAGTTCAGTGGAGCCACCATACCGAGGATGAAGCAAACTGGGAACGAGAGGAAGACCAACGGAAGGACCACCAACACCTATTTTCTAGCCAACCCGAATCTCGAGGGCGAGATTCATCTTAAGGGGGGTAGGTTTGTAACATCCCAAATTTTCAATTAGGAATGTTATACACAGGTCATCATTGCATATCATATTTTATTGCATTTTTGGTTGATCCTGGAAATTCTAAGCAACTCAAGGACCCACGGAGAGAGTTGGGGATATCGTTATTTTCATATTTGAGTTTTTCTCAAATTTTAAAAAGAGGATCTTTTGGTTTTAATCATTTTCCATTCGAATATTTCCAATGTTAAAATAAAAGAGAGGAGATAAAATGACTTCTCCAAAATAAAAGAAATATTGGAGGAAAATTGTTAAAATCAAATAAGAGTTTTATTTGGAGTTTTATTGCTATTTTATTTGAATTAGGAAAAAAATGCATTTTTCAAAATTGCATTAGTAGCCCAAATAAATGTTCACTTTGTCCGTAATATTATTAGAGGACTATGAAACTTTTTTCCGGATTTTTGGACTCCGTTTAGTATTTCTTTTGTTTGTTTTTCTGTGTCATATTTATCTAAAAAAATAATAAAGCACCGACCTAACGGGCCGTGCCCAAACCGGACACCGTACGGCCTACCACTAAAGGGCGAGGCTCGACCCCTGCCGCCAGCCCAAGCCGCCACCCCGCTGCCAAACCCAAGCACCGCCACCGCCCTCGCGCCGCCTCCGCCGCGCGACGCCGCCGCCGCCAACGCCGCCCCCGTGCCGCCGCTGCCGGCGCTGCCACCCAACCCCACCGAAGCCGCCGCTCCGCCATCCAATCCCGCCGCCGCCACCGCTGACCTCGCCGAGGTAGCCATCGCCGCCGTCCCGGTTTTCTCAGAAAACCGTTCGTTTTTTTAAACCCAAGATCTAGTTTTTTTATTAGATCGATTCGGTTTTTTCGGTTTAGTTATTTAGCGGACGTTCGTCCGTACATTCGTTTTAACAAACGTTGTTCGTCTGTTAGCCGGAGACAGCGAACGTTTGTTCGTTTGCCTGTTCGTCTCATTTTAATTAATAGGGTTTTTCTGGGATTATTTTCGATCGCGATTTCTGCCCTGAACTTCCATCTAGTTTATCTTTTCGCTCGTTTATCCAAATCAGATGAAACAAGCGCCTAGATCTTCGTATTGAAGCCCTCTATATGTTTAACCAACTTGAACAAGATTTTGGTACTGTAAAATTTGACTTTAGCCCAGATTAGTAAATGAATCTTGTTTCTCTTGTAGTTTGAGTTTCGTTGCTCCGTTTGATTTGATTCTTTTTGCAAACCGGAGTTCATCAGTTGAACTTTCTAGTTAGATCTTCTTATTAGAGTTTTACCCGTGCTTCTAGTTTGAGTGCTTATGTATGTTATTGTTTGTTTGTGATAGAATATCCGGAGTGTGAAGCGTGCTACTACGAGTCTCTAGGTTTTGCAGATCATCAGCAAGGCAAGTAACACTTTGATCATATCCCTTTATTACCTAGTTTTTATGTGGTAGTCTCAATCCTCAAACATTGCACGGTTAGGATCTGTTAACATGTGGGTTTGGGAAGTAGATGATGAGGTAGAACCTATTGCCCTTTTATTATCAAAACTTTGGGAGTTACTTCTACGTTATGCTTGTATTGCTATGCTATGCTAGTAGACGTGGTTTGGGTGAGTGTATCCATGATAGATGTGAGTATTGTTAATTAATGGTTAACTTCAGGTGGCTACTTAAATACACATCTGGTTGGATTGGTTGAGGCTCCCTGGAGTACCCAGTGGTTGTCAGGGCACCTGGAGAATCCAATATTGTCCTAGGATATCCCGGAGTACCCGTGTGATCATCCTATGGAATGCCACCTAGGCTCAAAGGGATCATAAGATTATTCATGCTAGAAACTTCCGTGTGCAGCCACAAGCCATTATGGGCTCTGGCATAGTTGAGTAAGTTGCGTGAGCTCTTGAAGAGGTGGACTAGCAGATGTAGGGGATGTAGGTGGTACTGTCTACCTGGAGTAAAGAGTTAATGTTTCTGAAAGACTGTGTCTCGGTCATCCGTTTCTCAAACATCATGAAGTGCGAGAAATTCAACGGAGGAGATTGAGTCTTGTGGGGAGAAGTGCGCAAACCTCTGCAGAGTGTATAAACTAATCATGGTTAGCCGTGTCCCCGGTTATGGACATCTTGAGTATCTAGTTCTTGGATTATCATGTTGATCTCATCACTCTAAATTAATTTGATTGGGTTAATTGGTGTTGTTTAATTGGGATTGAGTTGGAGGAACCTTCTTAATGTTTAACAACCACCATGATAGTTAAATAAAATTTATTCCATTGTTGTAGGGGAAAATTGGCTTTATGCAAAACTGTAACCATAGAGCTTTCCACCAGCCATATATGCATGTTGTGATAGCATTTATTCTGTTCATTACTCTATGTATTACATTGCCAGCATATTCCATGTGCTGACCCGTTTCGGGCTGCAACATATCATATTGCAGACTTTTCAGACGACGAGTAAGGTGCCATAGGTTGTTGTTGTTCACTCAGCTATGTCGTTGGAGTTGATGGACTCACTTTATCTTCCAAGCCTTCCGCTCTTATTGTATTTAGATGGCCTTAAGCCATATTAGTAATAAGTTCTCTTTTGAGACATTTGTTGTAATATGTGTGTGTTTGAAACTCTGTTATAAATCCTCAAGTACTGTCTGTGTCAGCATTACCGATCCAGGGATGACACTGATGCACGGAGACTAGACTGTTTGAGGTCTGGTCGCTACATGATCCCTTTGAGCCTGGGTGGCATTCCATAGGATAATCACATGGGTACTCCAGAATTTCCAAAAATAGACAACACTGGGTTCCCCAGGTGCCTCAACCAATCCACCCAGATGTATATTAAAGTTTCCACCTTAATGTTATCCATTATTAAAATAACTCTCAAACTTCCATGTGTGAATGACGATCCAATCCCCGTCTATGAGCATGGCTAAGCAATAATAAGCATAATGTATATTCCCGGGGTGATCAAAAGGTATTAGGTTCCTACCTCAAGCACTACAACCAAAATCACATGTTCCCAATCCTACCAATGCAAATATTTGAAGGCAATTCTAATGCATAGTAAAAACTGGGTATAAAAGAGTATGATCAAAGTGTAACTTGCCTTGCTGACGATCTACAAACTCTAGGGATTCGTAGTAACAAGCTTCGCACTCTAGGTAATCTAGCGTAGACAAACAATAGCATACATAAGCAATCACTCAATCGAACCACGAGAAAAACCAAGAAAAGATCCAAATTGAACACGAAACAAGCAAACGGCTTAAACTAACAAGAGACAAAACCTAATGGCAATATTCACATGTGAATTAGATCTTAACAGTAGGTACATGTCATTAGCTATGATTCGCAAAAATATTCAACTCAAACGGAGCAACGAAACTCAAAATACAAACGAAACAAGATTGTTTTACTAATCTGGACTAAAGTCAAATTTTACAGTACCAAAATCATGTTCAAGTTAGTTAACTGGAAAGAGGGGTTGAAGCGAAGATTTTGGTGCTAGTTTCATCTAATTTGGATAAACGTGTAAAAAGTTATACTAGTTTAAAGATCAGGGGCGCGATAAAAATAATCGTAGATAAGTCCATGGCCGAAAATAAAATATAAAGAAAAAGACAAACGAACGAACTTTTGCTGTCTGAACTAATCTAATGAAAATCGTTCGTTAAAACGAACGAATGGATGAATGTCCGCTAATTAACTTAACCGAATGAAGAAAAACCGATCTAGAAAAATAAATCGCAAAACCTAAAAAAACCGGGGTTAACCAAAGAAAATCGACCGGTCAACGTCGCGGTCAACGGCGGCGACTTCGGCGAGATCCGGCGTGGGCGGCGGCGCGGGTGGTACGGCGGCGGCGCGCGGCAGCGGGCAGCGGCGGCGCCGGCAGCGGCAGAAGCAGTGGCGGCGCGACGAGCAGGCGGCGGCGGGTTTGGCGGAAGCGGAGGCGGCGGCGGACGAGGTGGTGGCGGCAACCTCAAGCAGCTTTTAAAGGAGCCGGGGGCCTTGCCTTGCGGGAGGGACGACGGCGGCCCGTGTTCGAGCCGGACACGACAACGGCGGCGGAGATCCATGGGACTCTCATCCTGAGTCGGCGGGGGAGGCGGCGCGGCGCTGGGCTTTGGCCCGCTCGGCTAGGCCGTTGGCCTAGTCGGGCGACGGAGATCTTTTTTTAATAATTTTCGCCCGAATAAAAAAATACTAATAAAATATAAAAATTCTAAGAATGCCAGAAACAATTTTTACCGTCTAAATAAAATATTTAGAACAAAGTGAACATTTTCTGGCCTAAAAATGCAATTTTCAAAAATGCATATTTTTCTAATTTGAATAAAATAGCAAATAAAGTACCAGAAAAATCATAATTTGATTTTAAAATTCTTTCTCCAATATTTCTCTTAATTTTAAGAAGTCATATTATCTTCTCTCATTTATTTTTAATATTGGAAATAATTGGAGGGAAAAATAATAAAACCGAATTGATCCTTTTCTTCAAATTTGAAATAAATTCAAATATGATTTTTGTGAAACCTCCAACTCTCTCTGTGGGTCCTTGAGTTGCTTAAGATTTCTTGGATCTCAACCAAATGCGGGAATAAAATATGATATGCATATGATGATCGATGTATAACATCCAAATTGAAAATTGGGATGTTACAAACCTACCCCCCTTAAGATGAATCTCGCCCTCGAGATTCAGGTTGGTCAGCAAAAAGGTTTGGGTGGTCTCTACAAAGGTCTTCTTTTCGCTCCTAGGTGGCTTCCTCCTTGGTATGGTGGCTCCACTGAACATTGCAAAACTTGATAACCTTACTGCGCGTATCTCAGCTGGAACACTCGAGAATTCTGACTGGCTTCTCTTCATAGGTCAAACCATTGTCTAACTGAATTGCTTCTAGTGGCACGGTATCCCTCAGAGGAATATCGGCCATCCCTGTCTGGCACTTCTTCAACTGGGAAACGTGAAACACATCGTGAACTCCTGACAATACTTCCGGCAATTCCAGCTTGTATGCAACTTCTCCCATACGTTCCAAAACTCTGTATGGTCCCACAAAACGTGGTGCTAGATTTCCCTTAACTCTAAAACGCTTAACTCCTCGAAGCGGGGACACGCGAAGATGTACTCTGTCTCCGACTTCGTAAACTATCTCTTTGCGTTTAGAATCCGCATAACTCTTCTGCCTGCATTGGGCTACCTTGAGTCTGTCGTGAATCAACCTTACCTTCTCTTCAAAGTCTTTGATTAAATCTGGTCCGAACAACTGTCGGTCTCCAACTTCATCCCATGATAACGGTGTCCTGCACCTCCTTTTGTACAAAGCTTCGAAAGGGGCCATCTTCAAACTAGCTTGATAACTGTTGTTATATGAGAACTCTGCATACGGCAAATTGTCATCCCAAGTAGATCCATAGTCTAGTGCACAAGCTCTCAACATGTCTTCTAGAATCTGATTGACTCTCTCGGTCTGCCCATCTTTCTATGGATGGAAGGCTGTACTGAACTCTAGATTAGTACCCAAAGTTTCATGCAATTGATTCCAAAACTTTGAAATAAACTGGGTTCATCTATCTGATACAATGGTCCTCGGAACTCCGTGCAAACATACGATCCTGGTCATGTATATCTTTGCCAACTTAGCACTCGTATAGACGGTATACACCTGGATGAAATGAGCTACTTTTGTCGATCGATCAACTACAACCCAGATAGAGTCATAGCCTGAACGAGTCCTGGGCAATCCTGTGATAAAATCCATGCCAAGTTTATCCCACTTCCATTCGGGTATCGGCAACGGCTGTAGCAATCCAGCTGGCTTCTAATACTCTGCCTTAACTCTCTGACATACATCACATACTGCTACATACTCCGAAATATCCTTCTTCATTCCTGTCCACCAAAAACTTTCCTTCAAATCCAGATACATCTTAGTGTTTCCTGGGTGAATTGAATACGGTGAATCATGGGCCTCATGCAAAATCAACTTCTTGATCTCGGGGTCATTAGGCACATATACGCTAGCCTCAAACCATAAAGTGTCGTGCTCATCCTCACAAAATACTTTAGCCTTTCCTTTGCTCATCCTTTCCTTAATCTCGGCAATCTCCTTGTCAATCTTATGGGCTTCTCTGATCTTACCCATCGAAGTGGACTGAATTTTCAATGCTGCTACATAACCTCTCGGAACTATCTCCAAACATAACTCTTGAAGATCATGTGCTAACTCCTTAGGTAATCCTCCGGTCATGAGCGTGTTAACATAACTCTTGCGGCTCAACGCATCTGCTACGACATTGGCCTTTCTGGGATGATAGTGCAATTTCATATCATAATACTTAATGAGCTCCAACCATCTCCTTTGCCTGAGGTTCAACTCCTGCTGCGTGAAGATATATTTCAAACTCTTATGAACCGTGTGTACCTCACAATGGTTTCCGATAAGAAAATGCCTCCATGTCTTCAGCGCATGCACTACAGCTTCTAACTCCAAATCATACGTAGCATAATTCAGCTGATGAGGTTTAAGCTATCGTGAGGCATATGAAACAACTCTTCCTTCCTGCATCAGCACTGCTCCAAGTCCTCGACTTGAAGCGTTGCAATACACTTGATAATCCTTACGTTGGTCTGGGAGAATCAGCACTGGGGCTGTAACCAAACGTTTCTTCAACTCCTGAAAACTGGCTTCACACTCCTCAGTCCATTTAAACTTTGTGTTCTTCTTCAATAACTCCGTCATGGGCTTTGCAATCCTGGAGAAATTCTCAATGAACCTCTGATAATATCCTGCTGGTCCAAGAAAACTCCTGATCTCTCCAACTGATGTGGGTGCCACCCACTTAGTCACAGAAGCAACCTTGGTAGGGTCTACTGCTATTCTTTCACCGGATATAACATGTCCGAGAAATCCAACTTCCTTTAACCAAAAGTCACACTTGTTGAACTTGGCATACAACTGATGTTCTCTGAGCTTCTCAAGAACCAAACGAAAACGCTCCTTATGCTCCTCTACGTTCTTCGAGTAGACCAATATATCATCAATGAACACCACGACGAACTTATCCAAAAACTCCATAAACACTTTGTTCATCATGTTCAAGAAATAGGCAGGCGCGTTAGTCAGACCGAATGACATAACAGTATACTCATATAGCCCGTACCTTGTGGTAAAAGTTGTCTTAGGTATATCCTGCTCTTGGATCTTCAACTCGTGATAACCTGATCGAAGATCAATCTTTGAGAAAACTTTAGCTCCTTGCAACTGGTCAAACAAATCATTGATCATCGGCAGAGGGTATTTTTTCTTGATCGTCACTTCATTCAACGCACGATAATCAACAACCATCCTTAAAGATCCATCCTTCTTCACTACTAGAAGCACTGGGCTCCCCAAGGTGATGAACTTGGTTGGATGTAACCTTTATCCAGTAACTCCTTAATCTGCTTCTTAATTTCCTCTTAATCTTGTGCGGGCATCCGATACGGTCTCTTTGATATTAGCCTGGTGCCTGGCAATAGCTCAATCAAAAACTCAATGTCTCGATCTAGTGGCATGCCTGATAACTCCTCTGGGAATACGTCGGGGTAATCCTTCACCACTGGTACTTCCTCCTGTACAACTGCTGATAAGGAATTCACTTGAGTCCTCTTCGGCACATGCCGGGATACATACTTGATCCTTCTTCCTTCTAGGGTGGTGAGAAATATCGACTTACTAGCACAATCAATGTTTCCTCCATACTTTGATAACCAATCCATGCCTAGTATTATATCCAATCCTTGTGACTCCAAAATTATTAGGTCAGAGGGAAACACATGGCTACCAATGGTTAAGGGTAACCGATCACACCATCGGCTGGCCATATACTCTACTCCTGGCGAGCTTACTAACATGGGTGACCTAAGGGCTTGGGTTGGCAATTTAAACTTGTCCACAAATCCCCTTGATATGTATGAATGTGATGCACAAGTATCAAAAAGAACAAGTGCGTTAAATGCATTAATGAAAAACTTACCGACAACTGCGTCGGGTTGATCCTCAATCTCCTCCATGCTGGTGTGGTTCACCTGACCTTTGGTGAAGGGGTTGTGCTTCTTGGCAGAACCTCCATTGCCATTTCCATTCTTTGCTTCTGGACATTCAATGGCATAATGTCTGGTGTTCTGGCACTTGAAACAGGTATTGTGGCTCATATCCCTCTTGGCTAGTGTTGAAGGGTTGCAACGGTTCTGGCTGCCGCTTCCTCCATTCCCATTGCCATTCCTGGGGCCACTATGGTTGTGCGAACTTGCTTTGTTGTGTGTGTGTGTGTCCTCCATGGTTATGGCCTCCATGGTTGTGGGTATGTCCTCCCGAGTACGGGGAATAGCGGGGCTTCTGCTGAGCTCCTAAAGTGTACCTCCCCTGTCCATACTTCCTCTTGCGATTATCAATTTGTTGTTGCTTGCCTTCAATCATAAGGGCCCTGTCTACCAACTCCTGGTAGTTGTTGAATGTTGCCACCATCAACTGCATGTGAGGGAGTCCTGGATTAGGGGGTCCTCGGACAGCCGGACTATATGCTTATGCCAAACTGTTGGACTATGAAGATACAAGATTGAAGACTTCATCCTGTGTCTGGGTGGGACTCTCCTTTGCATGGAAGGAAAGCTTGGCAATTCGGATATGTAGATTCGCTTCTCTGTAATTGACTCTATGTAACCCTAGCCCCCTCTGGTGTCTATATAAACCGGAGTGTTTAGTCCGTAGGACAACAACAATCATAATCATAGGCTACCTTCTAGGGTTTAGCCTCTACGATCTCGTGGTAGATCAACTCTTGTAATACTCATATCATCAAGATCAATCAAGCAGGAAGTAGGGTATTACCTCCATAGACAGGGCCCGAACCTGGGTAAACATTGTTTCCCCCGCCTCCTGTTACCATTAGCCTTAGACGCACAGTTCGGGACCCCCTACCCGAGATCCACCGGTTTTGACACCGGCGTTGGTGCTTTCATTGAGAGTTCCACTGTGACGTCAAAAAAAGGTTTGATGGCTCACCTTGTTATCAAGGACAAGATCGCCTCCGAGGGAGCCCTGGCTTTAGACCAAACCCTCCGACTAGGCGGCTTCGTCATGACCGCCCGTTTGGCCGCCGTGCCAACAATGACTTCTCGGGTCATCAAAAACAGCCTCCACGTCAGCTCAGAATATGCTGAGCGATGGATCCAATGGAACTCTCGTCTTTGAACGAGCTCTTGGATTGCATCGCCGCCCTAGGAGTCACTACGGACTATGATCGGATTGGGCTTAAACCCAATCAAAGACAGATTAACTCTTCGTCGGTTACCCATCAGATAGCGGTGGTGGAGGAGCAATGCAGCGATTCTTCGTCTATTTTGAGGACGAACTATGTCTGGATTCCCGAGCTCTCCGAGCCGGATACTCGTACGCGGGAGGACATGACCCAAAATCTGAACTTAGAATCGGACAGCGGGCCAGAAAAATTGGGCAACATCCCTGAACCCGAACTGCCAAGTTCGGAAGTTCCTCTGCCCCTGGGTCTCAGATCGGTGCCAGGATTCGGACTTAAATCCACCCACCCACCCAGATACAAGTGATCTTTCCCACATTAGACAACAATCCCAAGAGACGGTACATCACTTTTGGGCCAGATTCCTCCTTGTAGTGAGCAAGGTCAAGGATTGTCGCAGGAAGATGCAATCTCATTCTTTTGCAAAAATTGCACGGATAAGGGAATCCTCAACACCATAAGTCTTCGTGACATATCACACTTCACTGACTTGGCGGCCATAGTACAGAAGTATTGTGCGATGGAAAGCGCCTGGAAAGCCCAGGCTAAATTTTGGGATCCTCCGACTCTCACTAAACCCTCGTCCGAACCAAAAGGGTGCACTCTCGCAAGTCACCCGATCTAATTACAAATAAACAAAAGCCCACTACAGGGCGTGGAACCGTATTGGAGTGATGGCTCAATGGGCCATGCAAAATTCACACCACACCGGATACCATACCAACACACAGCCTCAGAGCATGTTGGATACTTCGGCAGGTGGCCAAGAGCGGTGAGGATCTCCTCATTAACAATACCGCAGAGCATCATCCTGCAGAAAACAACAATACAATTCTGACAGTCTTCGAGACTTTCGCCTCAAATAACAGGCGCAAGAGAGCACTCCGCGGCCTCACTAAAATCTGCCACGTTGCAGCAATAAATCCATGGAACAACACGGCTATAACCTTCAATGCCAGTGACGAACCTCAATTCCGAATAGTCCGAGCACCAGCCGCTTTGGTCCTTAGTCCAATTGTTGACGGCTTCAGGCTTACTAAAGTGCTCATGGACGGTGGCAGCGGATTAAACCTCATCTACGAGGAAACTCTCAACAAAATGGAAATAGACAAGAGCCGCATTGAGCAAAGCAGCACGACCATCAGAGGAATTATCCCTAGTCGGGAGGCACGATGTACGGGAAAAATCACACTCGATGTGGTATTCGGCATGCGGGAGAATTACAGGTCCGAAGAGATAACATTCCAAGTGGCCCCGTTCAGTAGTGGATACCACGCGCTTTTAGGGCAGGACGCATTCGCGAGCTTCCAAGCTATACCCCATTATGGGTACATGAAGCTCAAGATGCCCGGTCCCAATGGAATCATCACTCAAGCCAGGGATCCGGACATAGCACTCTGCGCCAAAAATAAAACAGTAGCCCTGGCCCTGGAGGCATTATCCAAAGCCCTTGTGGCCGAAGAACTAACTGCGCTATGCTCCACAGTGGCCAGGGACGACGTGATACTCGGCAAACGATCCAAGTGCACCTCTTTCAAACCAGCGGACGAAATAGTCAAATTCCAAGTCCACCCAATGGATTCTACAAAAACGGCATCCATCGGGGCACAGCTGAACCCCACAATCGACGCCGCACTACGGGCGTTCTTACGCAAGAATTGGGACATTTTTGCCTGGCACCCTTCAGACATGCCAGGGATCCCACACAGGTTGGCCGAGCATAGCCTAAACATATTGAAGGGATACAAGCCGGTCAAGCAGACTCTACGGTGCTTTTCAGAGCCTAAACGACAAGCTATGGGAGAGGAGCTATCCAAGTTACTCGAAGTTGGATTCATCAGAGAAATAAAACACCCGGACTGGCTACCAAACCTGGTGATGGTACCAAAGAAGGACAAATCCTATCGCCTATGTGTTGATTTCAAGGACCTCAATAAGGCTTGCCCCAAGGATCCCTTCGCTCTCTCCCGCATCGATCAAATCATCGACGCTACCGCAGGACACGACTCATTGTGCTTCCTCGATGCATACTCCATATACCATCAAATCAAGATGGCGGAGTCCGATCAAGCCACAATGGCATTCATCACTCCATACGGCCCTTTCTGTTTCAACACCATGCCTTTCGGGCTCAAAAACGCCGGTGCAATGTACCAACGCATGATTCAGACATGCCTGGAAAAATAAATCGCCAAAAGAGTTGAGGCATACGTAGACGATGTGGTCATCAACACCAGACACGTCGAATCTTTAATAGACGACCTGAGGCTCACGTTCGACAACCTTTGAACATATGACATCAAGCTCAATCCAAAAAAATGCGTTTTCGGCGTTCCCGTTGGAAAGCTCCTGGGCTTCATCATTTCCAATAGAGGAATTGAAGCAAACCCGGCTAAAATCCGAGCTTTGTCACAGTTGGGTACCCCAACAGACCTCAAGCAAATCCAGAAATTAATTGGATGCGTGGTTGCCTTAAGCCGCTTTATCTCCCGATTGGGAGAAAAGGCACTACCTCTTTATCGCCTTCTTCGACGCACCGAACACTTCGAGTGGACGGATGCGGCCATGACCGGACTGGAGGAAATAAAGGCCCTCTTGGCCCGCAACCCAATCCTGGCTACACCAAACATCGGCGAACCCATGCTGTTATATATAGCTGCAACACATCAAGTTGTAAGCGCTGTGCTCGTCGTCGAACGAGAGGAGGATGGACATAAGTTCCCGCCTCAAAAGACGGTATACTACGTATCTACCGTCCTCACTCCATGCAAGTCACAGTACCCACATTATCAAAAAATAGCAAAAGCGGTCTTCATGGCATCCTGGAAACTACGACACTACTTTCAAGAGTGTTCAATCACGATGGCCTCCGAAGTACCACTCAACGATATAATAAACAACCGCGATGCCACGGGTCAGATTGCTAAGTGGGCCATCGAGCTCCTCCCGTTCGACATCATATATAAACCACGGCGAGCCATTAAATCGCAAGTACTGGCTGACTTTGTCGCTGAATGGACAGAAGCCGAACTCCCTAAAGAGTACGACGCATACTCCAATTGGATCATGCACTTAGACAGCTCTAAGATGCTGGCTGGTCTGGGAGCGGGCATTGTCCTGACAACCCCCACTGGAGATAAAGTCCAATACGTACTCCAAATACTATACACAGACTCCAACAATGCTGCCGAATACGAGGCTCTGTTGCATGGTCTTCGGATGGAAGTCTCCATGGGCATCCAACGCCTAGAGGTATGTGGGGATTCAAACCCCGCAATATCTCAAATAAATAGAGACTTCAACGCCAAGGACCCAAAAATGGCGGCTTACCGCAATGCCGTCCTCAAGATGTCAGCTCGGTTCGAGGGGCTTGAATTTCATCATGTGGTCCGAGAAAACAATCAAGCGGCGGATATCCTTGCCCGCATCGGTGCTAAGCGCGTCCCTATCCCACCTAACATCTTCTCGGAAAGGCTGTTCAAGCCATCCGTGGTGTGGCAAGGGGAGACCGGCAATACTAGTCCGGATCCGACCACAACCCCAGAACCCGAACACACTGACATAACCGGAGGCTCCGCCACTGAAATAACACCTTCGGCCCACATAATCATGGTTGTCATCGCCCCCTGGACCGAACCCTTCTTAGCCTACATAAATAGGCAAGAACTCCCCGAGGACCAAAATGAGGCACGTTGCATTGTGTGACACTCTAAAGCCTACAAGGTCCATGAGGGAGAGCTTTATAAGAAAAGCACTACCGGAGTACTTCAAAGATGCATCTCCTAAGAGGAAGGGCGGCATCTCTTGGCCGAAATTCATGCTGGACTCGGCGGCCACCACGCCGCAGCTCGGGCTCTTGTAAGCAAGGCCTTCCGTACAAGTTTCTACTGTCCGACAGCCCGAGCAGATGCACAAGACCTCGTCCAACATTGCATCGGTTGCCAGCTCTTCGCCAACCAAAGCCACATGCCGCCCACTGCTCTCCAAACAATCCCCATAACTTGGCCCTTTGCGGTCTGGGGGATCGATATGGTAGGACCCCTTAAAGGAGGAAGCCATAAGGAAATATACCTATTGGTCATGGTGGATAAATTCACCAAATGGATAGAGGCCAAGCCAGTTAAGACGGCCGAATCCGGACCGGTGATAGACTTCATATCAGGGGTCGTGCACCGTTATGGTGTCCCCACAGCATCATCACCGATAATGGCTCCAACTTCACAGCTGACGAGGTGAAAACTTGGTGCGGCAACATGGGCATTAAGCTTGATTACGCCTCCGACTATCACCCCCAAACAAACGGTCAAGTCGAACGAGCAAATGGTCTTATTATGAGCGGCATCAAACCCAGACTAGTGCGATCTCTGAAGGAATCAGACATGCACTGGGTCGAGGAGCTCGACTCCGTACTATGGGGGCTAGAGACCACACCTAATCGCACTACCGGATACACACACTTCTTCATGGCGTACGGCGCAGAGGTAGTATTGCCGTGCAATATCCTTCATGATTCACCTCGTGTGCGCATGTATGAAGAAAGAGAAGCTGAGCTTGATTGGCAGGACAGTTTAGATGCCCTGGAGGAGGAGCATGACGTTGCAAAAGCTCGTGTCGCATTCTACCAGCAGCAGGCTCGCAGGTATCAAAGTAGGGAAGTACGGGCCAAAACTTATAACGTTGGTGAACTCGTTCTATGCCTACCGGAGAAGAAAAAGGACAAGCTTAAGCCCAAGTGGGAGGGTCCCTTCATCATTGATAAAGTTCTCACCGGAGGAGCGTACCGCCTGCGTGATGCATCAGATAATCGACTCGAGCTGAACCCATGGAACGCGGCCAGACTCCGAAGATTCTACGCCTAGCACTGAACACTGTGTTCGTCCCCTTTCCTCCGCCTTTTTTATATATACCCCCCTCTCTTTTCCTTTTTATAGCTCTAAGGCTTTAAGTGTGACTCGACTACACACCATTGACGTGCTAATTTTCAAATATGCACGCTCACTATACCTGGGGGCTTCTTATACAGAAGCTTAATATAATTATCCTCCGGGCATCACGCCCACTTCATATGTGTTGCTTTCCCATAAGTACCTTTTTCTTCACCATTATATGCATCGATATGACTTAAGTTTTGGCCAAGATTGGTTGCCTGGCTCCTGTGTTTATGCCCTATGTTCCCGTTAGTTCGGCTATGGCATAAGAGGAGTACCTCTGCGATTGTTACTGCCGGGTACTCCGGATGTGTACCTCAGACTGGGTGAAGCCGAAAGCTAGCGTTCTTAAGGGAATATTCGGTCGGTGAACTAAAAATGTTTTTTCACCTATTACAATACAAACCCCCAGATGTTTCATATACTGCATCTCTGTTCGCAGTTCGGACATGCACATTAATGCATGCGTACCCAGGGAAAGGAACCCTTAACGGAACTATTCTCCCTGGAAGATGTTTCTTACTATCCATGTAATATAACATAGCTAGTTGGGTACTTGTCTGTTCAAGCAATTATGACCCCTACGCCTGTTTCCACGCGTACCCCGGTTTACATAACTGAGCGGGTATTCGGAAACACTCCGGACTGTTGGGTCCGGAGGCTGAAGCGAAAAGGTCCGCCATGACAAATGATTTACAATCCGGCTAGGGACAAAATATGTCAATTGAAGTACACAGTCACTTAGACTCGCTAAATTCTTCTTCTATACCATCCAACAGGCTGTCTAGCCTACAATCCTGTTGGGAATAATTTGCGGCTAATCCTACCTGGTCATATACCAGACTAACGGGAATCTCTTTCCCACCTGATCCTACAGGTCCGACCCGGGCCATGTGATTCGGATCAAGCTTGTTGTACCATGTTTTTACCATGGCCCAAGCTTCCCTCGCACCTTGTCGACAGGAAGATATCTTCCATAGTCGGAAGCGCCGCCGCGCTCCCTTGAGCAGCTGTACAAGCCCCCCCATGCTTCCTCGCAGGTAGGCGGATGGCCACAAGGCCTGGGCAACACCCTGCATCACTTGCCGAACTTGTTCGTGCAGTTGAGAAAGATCTTGCAGAAGATCGCCTGCGGACCCGAGCATCTCCTGTTCGGGACGACCAATCAGTGTACCTATAGACATAACTCTGTTAGCCCGTTTCTTCACCGAACTATATAAAGGTTCGTTTGAGCACATATTAAAAATGCCGCGTTGAAGCCTCTTGTTCTCCTTCACGGAGTCCGCAAGCTGGGCCCGAACATCTTTCAATTCCATGCCCAACCGGGTATTGGCATCCTGGAGATCGTTTTTCTCTTGCCTGACCCGTGTAAGTACATGCTCGCCAGCCTCTAGTTGTCGTTGAGCTCGTTGTTCATCCTCTTGTAGGATCTCCGGATTCACTCCGGGATTGCCTGTGGAATCTATTGTTAGATTTGCAAACATGCCGAATACTAACTGGCACACGTAATTACGTTTTCTATCAATCGAGATAAATATTACCAGATGAGGCCTTCTTGGATTCCTCCATTTCGGCAGTGGCGGCCCTTAGCTGGGCCTTGCACTCCTCCAGCTCTTGAGACAAATGGGTATTCTTCTCCGTAAGAACCTATTCATACAATGATCCTTAAATCAGTTGTACCAACTGTTTCAAGTCTCAGGGGCTACTGATATACATAATTATCAGATTTTGCTTTCCCGTATATCTTTTAAATACTGGTCTGTGGCTCTAGCAAGCCCATCTTGAGCAGATCGGATGTATGCGTCTCCCGAGTTGAAGGCATTGAAAGCCTCTTCGGGAAAATTAGGGTCGCGGAGTACGAATCGCTCTCCACGTCGGAATTTGTAGTGGATATTTTATCCGCATCCTCTGTAGGAGGACCATCCGGTGTTGTCCCCATGTTAGCCTCCCCCCTCGAGGCCGGTTCTGGAGTTGGGCTGGTAGAGGCGTGACAGGCAGGATCCCCGGATACAGTTCGGCGAATACTCTTTCTGCCAAGACACAGTGGACATTGTTATATTTCAAAGATGACAATCACGGAGCATGTTTTAAGTCATACCTCTTCGATGGCGGCTTGGCCCTGTTCGCTTTCCTTTTAAGCCTACCCGGCTTGGGTGCCCCTTGTAGGTGAGTCGCCGCGAGTTCGGCATGGCGCGCTGATGGCCTTCCTTGTAAAGGACAATATATGTGCATTGTGTAAGGTGTAAAGAGGGGATCCTTTTCGGAAGTTAAATCTCCTGTTTTACTTACATGTGATGCAGGGAGGAGGCCGGGATAGTCGGCAATGATGGCCACCAAGGCGCCATCATAGCTTGCCTGGTAAAACATCTTGTCAACAAGCTGCACAAATATGTCCGGATCTTCTTCGAGTCCGGGGTCAAGGGCCCGGTTGTGATCCTCTGGCTGCGGAGGCGAGCTGTGGACCTCCCTCACAGCTTTCCGTTGTTCCTGTTATGGACTAGAAAGGTAAATATTTGTGATAAAAGACTGCGGGAAGGAATAGAGTTGAGAAAAATATAGCAACTCACCCAGCTAGGGGGGTTGTACATGAAAAATCCATCATGTGGCTTAATGCGGATGAACTCCTCTTCTTCTCCTTTGTATAAATCGAACAATATTTTCGCCAGAGCAGTGGAGGAGTCCGGATCTTTCCAACCGCAGCGGGTGGCGTCGTCTTCTCCATTGATGTGCCACATGGGATACCCCCGATACTGGAGTGGTTGCACCCCCGCATTATGCATATTTACATGACCTCGATTATTGTCAATCCAGATTTGGCAAGCGTTTTTATCCTACCCATCAGCTGAAGGACCTCTCTGCTATCTTCCTCCTTGGGGCTCCGGGGACTGATGACCCACAAGTATAGGGGATCTATCATAGTGCTTTCAATAAGTAAGAGTGTCGAACCAACGAGGAGCAGGGGGAAATGATAAGCGGTTTCCACTAAGGTATTGTCTGCAAGCACTGAAATTGTAGGTAACAGATAGTTTTGTGATAAGATAATTTGTAACGGGTAACAAGCAATGAAAGTAAATAAGGTGCAGCAAGGTGGCCCAATCCTTTTTGTAGCAAAGGACAAGCCTGGACAATTTCATATAATGAGAAAAGCGCTCCCGATTACACATGGGAATTATCGTCAAGCTAGTTTTCATCATGCTCATATGGTTCGCGTTCGTTACTTTGATAATTTGATATGTGGGTGGACCGGTGCTTGGGTACTGCCCTTTCTTGGACAAGCATCCTACTTATGATTAACCCCTATTGCAAGCATCCGCAACTACAAAGGAAGTATTAAGGTAAACCTAACCATAGCATGAAACTAGTGGATCCAAATCAGCCCCTTACGAAGCAACGCATAAACTAGGATTTAAACTTCTGTCACTCTAGAAACCCATCATCTACTTATTACTTCCCAATGCCTTCCTCTAGGCCCAAATAATGGTGAAGTGTCATGTAGTCGACGTTCACATAACACCACTAGAGGAGAGACAACATACATCTCATCAAAATATCGAACGAATACCAAATTCACATGATTACTAATAGCAAGACTTCACCCATGTCCTCAGGAACAAACGTAACTACTCGCAAAGCATATTCATGTTCATGATCAGAGGGGTATTAATATGCATTAAGGATCTGAACATATGATCTTCCACCAAGTTAACCAATTAGCATCAACTACAAGGAGTAATCAACACTACTAAAAACCCACATGTACCAATTTGTTGTTTTGATACAAGATTGGATACAAGAGATGAACTAGGGTTTTGAGAGGAGATGGTGCTGATGAAGATGTTGATGGAGATTGACCGCCTCCTGATGAGAGGATCTTTGGTGATTACGATGGTGATGATTTCCCCCTCCCGGAGGGAAGTTTCCCCGGTAGAATAGCTCCGTCGGAGCCCTAGATTGGTTCCGCCAATGTTCCGCCTCGTGATGGTGGAGTTTCGTCCCGTAAGCTTGCTTATGATTTTTTCCAGGGTAAAAGCCTTCATATAGCAGAAGATGGGCACCGGAGGGCCACCAGGGGGCCCAGGAGACAAGGGGCGCGCCCAGTAGGGGGGCGCGCCCCCACCCTCCTGGCCAGGGTGTGGGCCCCCTCTGGTACTTTCTTTGCTCAATAATTCTTATTAATTCCAAAATGACTTTCGTGGAGTTTCAGGACTTTTGGAGCTGTGCAGAATAGGTTTCCAATATTTGCTCCTTTTCCAGCCAGAATTCCAGTTGCCGGCATTCTCCCTCTTCATGATAAACCTTGTAAAATAAGAGAGAATAGCCATAAGTATTGTGACATAACGTGTAATAACTGCCCATAATGCAATAAATATCAATATAAAAGCATTATGCAAAATGGACGTATCAACTCCCCCAAGCTTAGACCTCGCTTGACCTCAAGCGGAAGCCGATATCGAAAAATATGTCCACATGTTTAGAGATAGACGTGTCGATAAAAATAAAATACGGACATGAGGGCATCATGATCATTCTTATAACAACAGCATATATAGATTTTGTCATATGATTTCTCATACTCAAGTAACAATCTATTCACAATGTCAAGTATGGTTCAGAAACTTCATTGAGAACTAACAAACGATAATCTCAGTCACTGAAGCAATTGCAATTTATCATAACATCAGAAAGAGTCAAGAATAGAGGTTTTCAGCAAGTCCGCATACTCAACTATCATATAGTCTTCTACAATTGCTAACACTCACGCAACACTTATGGTTATGGAGTTTTAATCGGACACTGAGAAAGATAGGGGCTTATAATTTCGCCTCCAAATGTATTCACCTTTGGGTGATGTCAACAATAATAGTTGATGCTAACTTACATCCAATTGGATATATATATATATATATATATATATATATATATATATATATATATATCAGGATCTTTCCAACACAAGGTGCTTGCCAAAGGATAAAATGAAGAAGGGAAAGGTGAAGATCACCTTGACTCTTGCATAAAGTAAAAGACATAAAGTAAAAGATAGGCCCTTCGTAGAGGGAAGCAGAGGTTGTCATGTGCTTTTAGGGTTGGATGCACAAAATCTTAATGCAAAAGAACGTCACTTTATATTGACACTTGTGATATGAACCTTTATTGTGCAGTTTGTGGCTTTTATTACTTCCATATCACACGATCGTATAAAGCTTATTTTCTCCGCACTAATAAGTCATACATATTTAGAGAGCTATTTTTATTGCTTGCAACATGACAACTTACTTGAAGGATCTTTCTCAATCCATAGGTAGGTATGGTGGACTCTCATGGCAAAAACTGGGTTTAAGGATATTTGGAAGCACAAGTAGTATCTCTACTTGGTGCAAGGAATTTTGGCTAGCATGAGGGGGAAAGGCAAGCTCAACATGTTTGAATGATCCATGACAATATACTTTAACTGAGATGTGAGAAAACATAAACCATTATGTTGTCTTCCTTGTCCAACATCAACTCTTTAGCATGTCATACTTAATGAGTGCTCACAATTATAAAACATGTCCAAGATAGTATATTTATATGTGAGAACCTCTCTTTTTTTATTACTTCCTATTAATTGCAACAATGACCAAAACTAGGTTTGTCAACTCTCAACAACTTTTAAGCCTCATACTCTTTATCTGTGAAGTCATTACTATCCATAAGATCAATATGAACTCTTTTATTCTTCTTGTATTCTTTCTATTTTCTCAAGATCATAGCAGGATAGCAAAGCCCTTGACTCAACACTAATCTTTATTATATAGCTCATGGACTCGATTACATAGAAGGATCAAAGCAAAACTCAAAACTAAATCATACCAAAACATCAATCTACTAGATCAAGATATTACCAAAGGGATCGAACTAAGTAAAACGGTAAAGATAGGAGTGTGATGGTGATACAATACCGGGGCAACTCCCCCAAGCTTGGCAGTTGCCAGGGGGGTGCCCATACCCATGTGATTATGTCCTCAGAGGTGATGAAGGTGGTGTTGATGATGTGGGCTTGTTCCTCAATATATGCTTGAGGACAACATTTTGCTCCTTCAAATCATCAATCTCCTGCTGAAGACTTAATATCCTTCTGCATAGTTCATGTTTGTTTTCCTGCAAGAGACGAAAAGGGATAAACTCGATCTTTGGCTTCTTTTCACTATCAGGGAGGCTTGACTTTTTAAACTCCACATGCATGTCCCCAGGTTGAGGTAATGAGGCTTCATCTTCGTCTGAGCTCGTCTCCTCCTATCCCTTAGGCTCATAGTCTTCCTCTTCCTCAGTGGTCCAGCCACCATGCTCCAAGTCCCTGTAGACCTCTGGGATGACATATTGCTCTAATCTGCAGTACAAACAGCTCGAAACGAAAACAGAAGATTTTTGCGTGATACGGTGGTCAAAACCTTCGGGAGATTATATAATGAATTTTTACCGACCAAAATAAGTAACATGCAAGAAAACAGAGTCCGGGAGGCACACGAGGTGCCCACGAGACAGGGGGGCACGCCCAGTAAGGGTGGGCGCGCCCTCCACCCTCGTGGAGGCCTCGTGTCCTTCCCGGATTACTTCTTGCTTTCCAAAATTCTTAAATATTCCAAAACGGAGAAAAATTGCCATTAGAATTGTTTTGGAGTCGGTTTACTTACCGTACCACATACCTATTCCTTTTCGGAGTCTGAAACGTTCTGGAAAGTCTGCCTTATGTATTCCTCCGGGGTTACGGTCTCAATAATATTAGTTTCAACATTTATAGGATTACCTGAGATATAGTGTTTGATTCTTTGACCGTTCACTACCCTCGGACTTGTGCCTTCGAAGTTGTTGATTTTTATGGCACCGGAACGATAGACCTCCTCAATAACATAAGGACCTTCCCACTTAGAGAGAAGTTTTCCTGCAAAAAATCTTAACGAGAGTTGAATAGCAACACATAATCACCTACGTTAAACTCACGCTTTTGTATTCTTTTGTCATGCCATCTTTTAACTTTTTCTTTGAACAGCTTGGCATTCTCATAAGCTTGGGTTCTCCATTCATAAACTGAGCTAATGTCAAATAACCTCTTCTCACCAGCAAGTTTGAAATCATAGTTGAGCTCTTTAATGGCCCAATATGCCTTATGTTCAAGTTCGAGAGGTAAGTGACATGCTTTTCCATAAACCATCTTATATGGAGGCATACCCATAGGATTTTTATATGCAGTTCTATAGGCCCATAATGCATCATCAAGTTTCTTGGACCAATTCTTTCTAGATCTATTAATAGTCTGTTGCAAAATGAATTTGAGCTCTCTATTACTCAACTCTACTTGACCACTATACTGTGGGTGATAAGGAGATGCAATCTATGATTAACATCATACATAGCATGCATTTTACGAAAAGCACCATGAATAAAATGTGAACCACCATCAGTCATGAGATATCTAGGGACTCCAAACCTCGGAAAAATAACTTCTTTAAGCATCTTAATAGAGGTGTTATGATCAGCACTACTAGTTGGAATAGCTTCTACCCACTTAGTAACGTAATCAACAGCAACTAAAATATGTCTATATCCATTAGAGGCAGGAAAAGGTCCCGTATAATCAAAGCCCCAAACATCAAGTGGTTCAATAACAAGAGAATAATTCATAGGCATTTCTTGACGTCTAATAATATTACCAATTCTTTGACATTCATCACAAGACAAGACAAACTTACGAGCATCTTTGAAGAGAGTAGGGCAATAAAAACCGGATTGCAATACCTTATTTGCAGTTCTATCTCCAGCGTGGTGTCCTCCATATGGTTCGGAGTGACACTTGCGTAGGATCTGTTCCTGTTCATGCTCAGGTACACAACATCTAATAACACCATCTACTCCTTCTTTATAAAGGTGTGGGTCATCCCAGTAGTAATGTCTTAAATCATAAAATAACTTTTTCTTTTGGTGGTATGTGAAACTAGGTGGTATAAATTTAGCAACAATGTAATTAGCATAATCAGCATACCATGGAGCAGTATGAGAAGCATTAATGACCGCTAATTGTTCATCAGGAAAGCTATCATCAATAGGTAGTGGTTCATCCAGAACGTTCTCTAACTTAGACAAGTTGTCTGCAATGGGGTTCTCAGCTCCCTTTCTATCAATAATATGCAAATCAAATTCTTGGAGCAAGAGAACCCATCTAATAAGTCTAGGTTTAGCATCTTTCTTTTCCATAAGATACTTAATAACAGCATGATCAGTGTAAATAGTAACTTTAGAATCAACAATATAAGGTCTGAACTTATCACAAGCAAATACAACTCCTAAGAATTCTTTTTTAGTAGTAGCATAATTTCTCTGGGCAGTATCAAGAGTTTTACTAGCATACTGGATAACATTTCATTTCTTATCAACTCATTGCCCTAGAATAGCACCTACAGCATAATCACAAGCATCACACATAATTTCAAAGGGTAAATTCCAATCAGGTGGCTAAACAATAGGTGCAGTGATCAAGGCTTTCTTAAGTATTTCAAATGCTTCTACACTATCATCATCGAAGACAAAAGGAATATCTGTTTGCAAAAAATTAGTCAGAGGCCTAGAGATTTTAGAGAAGTTCTTAACAAACCTCCTAGAAAAACCGGCATGACCAAGGAAACTTCTTATACCTTTAATGTCCTTGGGACATGGCATCTTTTCAATATCATCAACTTTAGCTTTATCAACTTCAATACCTCTTTCATAAATTTTATGCCCCAAGACAATGCCTTCATTAACCATAAAGTGGCACTTTTCGAAATTCAAGAAAAGACTAGTAACTTCACATCTCTACAAAACTTGATCAAGGTTGCTCAAGCAATCATCAAAAGAGGATCCATAAACGGAGAAGTCATTCATGAGTACCTCACAAATCTTTTCACAAAAGTCAAAGAATATAGCCATCATGCATCTTTGAAAGGTAGCAGGTGCATTACATAAACCAAAAGGCATACTTCTATAAGCAAAAGTGCCGAAAGGGTAAATAAAAGTAGTTTTTGATTGATCCTCCGCTGACACAGGTATTTGAGAGAAACCAGAATAACCATCTAGAAAGCAAAAATGTGTGTGTTTGGATAGTCTTTCTAGCATTTGATCAATGAAAGGTAAAGGGTAATGATCTTTCTTAGTAGCTTTATTTAATTTACGGAAATTAATTACCATCCTATAACCTGTAATAATTCTTTGCGGGATCAATTCATCTTTATCATTAGGAACGACAGTAATACCTCCCTTCTTAGGGACGCAATGGACATGACTTACCCAATCACTATCAGCAATGGGATAAATTATACTTGCCTCAAGGATCTTTAGTATCTCCTTTCTTACCACTTCTTTCATCTTAGGATTTAACCGTTGTTGAGGATCTCTAACTGGTTTGGAGCCTTCGTCCAATTTAATTTTGTGTTGGCACAAAGTGGGACTAATGCCCTTAAGATCATCCAGAGTATATCCAATAGCAGCACGGTGCTTTTTCAGAGTTTTCAGTAACCTTTCCTCTTCTTGCTCTGAAAGGTTAGCACTAATAATAGCAGGATATATCTTCTTTTCATCAAGGTAAGCATATTTAAGATTATCAGGTAAAGGTTTGAGCTCAAACACGGGATCACCCTTGGGTGGAGGGGGATCCCCTAGGATTTAAGCAGGTAAGTTGTGTTTCAGAATAGGACCTTGTTTAAGGAATACTTCATCTATTTCCCTTCTTTCATTCATAAACATATCATTTTCATGGTCTAGCAAATATTGTTCTAACGGATCAGTAGGAGGCACGACAATAGAAGCAAGACCAATAATTTCATCCTTACTAGGCAGTTCTTTATCATGGGGTTGTCTACGAAACTTAGCAAAATTAAACTCATGCTTCATATCCCCTAAGCCAATTGTAACCACATCCTTTTCACAATCAATCTTAGCATTAACAGTATTCAAGAAGGGTCTACCAAAAATGATGGGACAAAAGCTATCTTGTGGGGAACCAAGAACAAGAAAATCAGCGGGATATTTAACTTTCCCACACAAGACTTCAACATCTCTAACAATCCCAACTGGTGTAGTAGTATCTCTATTGGCAAGCTTAATTGTAACATCAATACCTTCTATTTTAGCGGGTGCAATATCATGCATAATTTCTTCATATAAGGAAAAAAGGTAATGCACTAGCACTAGCACCCATATCACATAAGCCATGATAACAATGATCTCCTATTTTAACAGAAATAACAGGCATGCCTACAACAGGTCTATGTATCTTAGCATCGGGTCTAGCAATATTAGCAGTTTCACCCCAGAAGTAAATAACATGCCCATCTATATTATCATCTAGGAGATCTTTAACCATCGCAATACTAGGTTCAACTTTAATTTGCTCAGGAGATGTATATGTTCTAGTATTACTCTTACGAACCACAATTGAAGCTTTAGCATGATCCTTTATCCTAACAGGGAAAGGTGGTTTCTCTAGTAGGAACAATAGGATCATTATAAGTGATAGTCTTTTCTTCAACTGTAACAGGTGCAACTACTTTTACTTCAATGGGAGGATTATATTTAAACCACTTGTCCTTAGGGAGGTCAATGTGAGCAGCAAAAGATTCACGAAAAGAAGCTACTATCTCAGAGTCAAGTCCATATTTAGCGCTAAATCCACAAAAAGCATCGGTATCCATAAAAGATTTAAGACAATCAAACTTAGGTGTCATACCTGACTCCATACCATTGTCAGAACCCCTTTCTTTGACAAGCATCCCACTTATGATTAACCCCTATTGCAAGCATCCGCAACTACAAAGGAAGTATTAAGGTAAACGTAACCATAGCATGAAACTAGTGGATCCAAATAAACCCCTTACGAAGCAACGCATAAACTAGGGTTTAAGCTTCTATCACTCTAGCAACCCATCATCTCCTTATTACTTCCCAATGCCTTCCTCTAGGCCCAAATAATGGTGAAGTGTCATGTAGTCGACGTTCACATAACACCACTAGAGGAGAGACAACATACATCTCATCAAAATATCGAACGAATACCAAATTCACATGACTACTAATAGCAAGACTGTCGGTGTCAAAACCGGCGGATCTCAGGTAGGGGGTCCCGAACTGTGCGTCTAGGCGGATGGTAACAGGAGACAGGGGACACGATGTTTTTTACCCAGGTTCGGGCCCTCTCGATGGAGGTAAAACCCTACTCCTGCTTGATTGATATTGATGATATGGGTAGTACAAGAGTAGATCTACCACGAGATCAAGGAGGCTAAACCCTAGAAGCTAGCCTACGGTATGATTGTATGTTGTGTATGTTGTCCTACGGACTAAAGCCCTCCGGTTTATATAGATACCGGAGAGGGCTAGGGTTACACAGAGTCGGTTACAATAGTAGGAGATCTACGTATCTGTATCGCCAAGCTTGCCTTCCACGCCAAGTAAAGTACCTTCCGGACACGAGCCGGAGTCTTCAATCTTGTATCTTCGTAGTCTTGGAGTCCGGCGGACATTGATAGTCCGGCTGTCCGAACACCCCCTAGTCCAGGACTCCCTCAGTAGCCCCTGAACCAGTCTTCAATGACGATAAGTCCGGCGTGCATAATGTTCAGCATTGCAAGGCGGGTTCCTCCCTTGAATAATCCAGAGAAGATAATGAACACCAGGATAGTGTCCGGCTCTGCAAAATAAATTCCACATTCCACCGTAGAGAGAATAAAATGTACACTTAGTTCAATCTGCTGACGTATTATGCGGCGTGACATCACACCGCCACCAGGCCTTTGTTTGAATTACTATACCACCTCAGCATGTTTAGCGAAGCGGTTTCCTTGGCATGTCTTGTCGAAGCAGAGATCGTGTTCCCCTTATTCCGGGATTCTCATCAATACGTGCGTGGGTAACCCAACCGCGCCATCAACGGTGGCGCTTGGGAGATAAGCGAGTTTTACCAGGCCGGTGGGGGACGCATAGTTTTGTCCGCCTATATATAAGGGATAAGGATTCACCTTCTCACCTACACCTTCTTCCTCCTTTGCTTATCCATCCCCGCGAATTCAAGCTCCAACGCCCGAACTCGCGCATCTCACCTCGACCTTCTCTGAATATGTCTGGAGCGGGAGGTAGGTTAGCCTCCGCCGACAAGGAGGAGGACATCACCAAGCTGTGCAGCACCGGATATCTTTCCGGCGATATCGCGCATCGGCTGCCCGACGAGGGGCAGCTCATCCCTACCCCCGGGCCTCATGAGAGGGTCGTCTTCCTTCCCCACTTCCTCCGCGGACTGGGCTTTCCGCTCCATCCATTTGTCCGGGGGCTCATGTTTTACTACGGCCTGGATTTCCACGATCTGGCGCCGAACTTTATCCTCAACATCTCGGCGTTTATCGTCGTGTGCGAGGCCTTTCTCTGCATCCGGCCCCACTTCGGCCTGTGGCTCAAGACCTTTAACGTCAAGCCGAAGGTTGTGAAGGGTACGCAAGCGGAATGCGGAGGCGCTATGTTGGGAAAATTGCCCAACGTCCCTTGGCTAGAAGGGACTTTCGTGGACTCCGTCAAGGGGTGGCAATCGTGGTGGTTCTACATCACCGAGCCGCGCAAATCCACATGGGTGGCGGCCCCGAGTTTAGATCAGGCATCCCCACGCAGCTCACCTCCTGGAAAAAGAAGGGCTTGCAGTGGGGGAATCCGGTGGAGGTGACGGGACTCCGAGCATGTATCAAGAAGATGGTGAGCAACAGGCTCAGGCTCATCGACGTGGTCCAAGTCATGCTCATCCGGCGGATCCTCCCATGCCAAGAACGGGCGTTTAATTTGTGGGAGTTCAATCCGGAACAGCACCAGGCGCTAAACGGGCTCTTCGATACAACATACGAAGGCACCTGGAGGGTGCTGTTCAAGGGCGCCGAAGCCCCCACGTCCGCGACCAAAGACCACGGATTCAGCTCGTAGAATCCAACTGATGAGGTAAGTGATTCAACCCCATTACGGGACACTTGTGATAATTAGATTGACTCTAGTGAGGCTTCATTCTGCCTCTTCCTTTGACAGGAATGGATGGAGAAGGCCAAGCTGCTCATCAGCCCGGCTCCCATGCCAGAAGACCCAGCGAACGCCTGCTTAACAGGGCTGCTAGTTCCGGCACCGCACGTGGTGCCGGAGAAGAAGGCCAAGAAGGTGGCCGCGGGGACTCGAAAGAGCTCCCGCAATCAGGCGTCTGACGACGACGAGGACTCCTCTTCCGAAGACGAGGAGGAGGAGTACTCTCTCCCGGAGGAGGGAGAGAAGAAAAGGAAGGCTTCCCCAATCGGGGGGGCCGAAGGGTCCAAGAGGGGGAGAACTATCCCCCCGGACAGTTCCGCCAACATCAGCGTTGGTGAGGATGAGCGGCCTCCAAGGGCCAGGTGTCTGGCAAGATCATAATTATCCGGATCCTTGATGTGTAATTTCTTTTATGTCACGTAGTATCCTTCTAACGCCGCATTCTGCCCGTAGTCCGGCCAATGATGATCTCCCCGACTCATCGAGCGGGTCATTGGCCTCGTCGGATGTGAATTCCATCCCGACTGCCTCCACCCCACGCGCCAACGAGGACGTCGAGGTGGGATCCCAGAGAGGGACCCATCAGGAGGAGGCTCCGGAGGCGCCGTCAGGCAGCCCCCCGGACTTCGTGCCGGACTCTACATCGGAACCCGCAGTGGTTCCAGAGTCCGGCAAGCGGCCCCTTCGAAAGAAGGGCAGGACCGTGACGCCGGCGGCCTCCGTCCAACCGGAGGCGCCGGATAACCTACTGGAGGCGCTTAAAGGCGCTTCCATCGAGGAAGAACACCGCACTATCATGAGTGCGGTGATTAAAAAGGTTCAGCTCGCGAAAAGCGGGCTAACCGAAGCCTGCAATAGCCTCTTAACAGGCTTTGAGGTAAAAAAGTTAAAATAATGTAATATAATACCGCATAGACAGTAGCCCCTGATGCTTAGTTCGGTGTTCGGAAAGAAAAGCCGGACTAAGGATCTATAACAAGATATACGCAGGGTTGCCTAAAATATGTCAATATGGGTTTGCAAGCTGCACTGCTGACCTCTGCCGCATTAACGGCGGAGGTTGACGTGCTGAAGAAAGAACTCGAGCGGTTCGAGCAAGAGCTCGGCCACGCAATGAAGCAGCTCGAGGAAAAAGAAGGTGAGTGACACCTCTTTGAATAAGTACCTTATAGAAAAGGATTTTGGTTGCAAATAAAATTAACAAGGATAATATGTGTATTACAGGGGCCACTAACGAGGTGGCAGCCCTGAAGGATGCTGTGTCCGTGGCCGAACGCAATGCGGCCGCGGAACGGGCTGAGCGAGAAAAGCAAGAGGTGCGGGTGGCGGAAGTTCGGCAAGAGCTCCAGGTTCTCATGGAAAAACATGAGAGTTTGGAGCGTGACTCCAAGACTCGAGAGTCCGAGCTTGCCTCGGCTCTCGAAAGTGCCAAGTCCGCCAAGGCCGTAGCCCATAAGGCCCTTCAGGAGGTTGAGGACATAAAGAAGATAGCGGCGGGTAAGGCGTTTTTCATGTTCATCGATGTCCTCAGGAACAAACATAACTACTCGCAAAGCATATTCATGTTCATGATCAGAGGAGTATTAATATGCATTAAGGATCTGAACATATGGTCTTCCACCAAGTAAACCAATTAGCATCAGCTACAAGGAGTAATCAACACTACTAGCAACCCACAGGTACCAATTTGTGGTTTTGATACAAGATTGGATACAAGAGATGAACTAAGGTTTTGAGAGGAGATGGTGCTGATGAAGATGTTGATGGAGATTGACCCCCTCCCGATGAGAGGATCATTGGTGATGACGATGGTGATGATATCCCCCTCCCGGAGGGAAGTTTCCCCGGCAGAACAGCTCCGCCGGAGCCCTAGATTGGTTACGCCATGGTTCTTCCTCGTGGCAGCGAGTTTCATCCCGTAAGCTTGCTTATGATTTTTTTTCCAGGGTAAAAGCCTTCATATAGCAGAAGATGGGCACCGGAGGGCCACCAGGGGGCCCAGGAGACAGGGGAAGCGCCTAGTAGGGGGGGCACCCTCCTGGCCAGGGTGTAGGCCCCCTCTGGTACTTTCTTTGCTCAATAATTCTTATTAATTCCAAAAATGACTTTCGTGGAGTTTCAGGACTTTTGGAGCTGTGCAGAATAGGTTTCCAATATTTGGTCCTTTTCCAGCCAGAATTCCAGCTGCCGGCATTCTCCCTCTTCATGATAAACCTTGTAAAATAAGAGAGAATAGCCATAAGTATTGTGACATAACGTGTAATAACAGCCCATAATGCAATAAATATCGATATAAAAGCATGATGCCAAATGGATGTATCAGGGACGCCGGCTATGGCATTTCTTCAACGGGGCATTTGTGAACTCGGGAAGACCCATCCGGATAGGGTAAGGAAGGGAGACGTCCTATATACAAAACCACTGGGAAGGCCAGTCTTCGGATGTCTTCTTCGGAGTGTCGGACAGGTATCCAGTCCCAGCAATGCGCCATATTTCAGCTGCGCCCACTTGGTATATTGATCCCTCCTAATTGCGAGCGACGAGGCAGAACAGCCTATTCCATAGCTCGAAATGAGCTTCGCAACCCAGAAATAACTCACAAAGGGCGACATAGCCTGTGATGTGCAGGATGGAGACAGGGGTGAAGTTGTGCAGCTGGAGGCCATAATACTCCAGGAGCCCGCTGAGGAAAGGATGGGTTGGAAATCCGAGGCCCCTTAGAAAGTAAGGGACAAGGCATACTTGCTCCCCCATAGATGGGTTGGGAAAACTCTCCGCTTGCTCCCTGCCTGTCGGATATTGGGCTCCGGCAAAACCCTTAAGGTTCGAACTCTGGGGTGTGCGTGAAGATCTTCCCCGTACCGATCCACGGCCCAACGCCTCGCTGAGAATCTAAGCTACACGATGAATGATACGTCTCCAACGTATCTATAATTTTTGATTGCTCCATGCTACTTTATCTACTGTTTTGGACTATATTGGGCTTTATTTTCCACTTTTATATTATTTTTGGGACTAACCTATTAACCGGAGGCCCAGCCCAGAATTGCTGTTTTTTGCCTATTTCAGTGTTTCGAAGAAACATAATATCAAACGGTGTCCAAACGGAATGAAACATTCGGGAACGTGATTTTCTCACCGAACGTGATCCAGGAGACTTGGACCCTACTCCAAGAAGTGCCAGAGGCGGTCACGAGGGTGGAGGGCGCCCCCAACCTCATGGGCTCCCTGTTGCTCCACCGACGTACTCCTTCCTCCTATATATACCTACATGTCCCTGAACAATCAGAACAGGAGCCAAAAACCTAATTCCACCGTCACAACCTTCTCTATCCATGAGATCCCATCTTGGGGCCTGTTCTGGAGCTCCGCCGGAGGGGGCATCCACCACGGAGGGCTTCTACATCAACACCATAGCCCCTCCGATGAAGTGTGAGTAGTTTACTTCATACCTTCGGGTCCATAGCTAGTAGCTAGATGGCTTCTTCTCTCTTTTTGGATCTCAATACAATGTTCTCCCCCTCTCTCGTGGAGATCTATTCGATGTAATCTTCTTTTGTGGTGTGTTAATTTGAGACTGATGAATTGTGGGTTTATGATCCAGTATTATCTATGGAAAATATTTGATTCTTCTCTGAATTCTTTTATGTATGATTGAGTTATCTTTGCAAGTCTCTTCGAATTATCCTTTTTGGTTTTGCCAACTAGATTGGTAGTTCTTGCAATGGGAGAAGTGCTTAGCTTTGGGTTCAGTCTTGCGGTGTCCTTACCCAGTGACAGAAAGGGTTGCAAGGCACGTATTGTATTGTTGCCATCGAGGATAACAAGATGGGGTTTTTATCATATTGCATGAATTTATCCCTCTACATCATGTCATCTTGCTTAAAGCGTTACTCTGTTTTTAACTTAATACTCTAGATGCATGCTAGATAGCGGTCGATGAGTGGAGTAATAGTAGTAGATGCAAAATCATTTCGATCTACTTGTCTCGGACGTGATGCCTATATACATGATCATTACCTAGATATACTCATAATTATGCTCAGTTCTGTCAATTGCTCAACAGTAATTTGTTCACCCACCGTAGAATATCTATGCTCTTGAGAGAAGCCACTAGTGAAACCTATGGCCCCCGGGTCTATTCTCATCATATCAATCTCTATCGCTTTATTTACTTGCTTTGTTTTTACTTTGCCTTTTACTTTTCACTTTGCATATATCTATCAAAAATACCAAAAATATTATTTACCATCTCTATCAGATCTCACTCTCGTAAGTGACCGTGAAGGGATTGACAACCCCTAATCACGTCGGTTGCGAGTAGGTATCATTTTGTGCAGGTACGAGGGACTTGTGCGTGGTATCCTACTGGATTGATACCTTGGTTCTCAAAAACTGAGGGAAATACTTACGCTACTTTGCTGCATCATCCTCTCCTCTTCGGGGAAATCCAACGCAGTGCTCAAGAGGTAGCAATGAACACAAGGGACACAAGGTTTATACTAGTTCGGGCCACCATTGTGGTGTAGTACCCTACTCTAATTTGTGGTGTGGTGGATTGCCTCAGGGGCTGATGATGAACAGTACAGAGGAAGAACGGCCTCGCGAGGGGTGTTCTTGAGCAGGTGCGGTGTTCTACTTGGGAAGGATCTCATCTCTCTACTGTGGTGGTGGCTATCTCTATTTATAGGGGTCCTGGTCCTCTTCCCAAATATTGAGCGGGAAGGGAGCCAACAATGGCCATTTTGAAGGGGAACATCCAATACAAGTTATCCTGACTAAAGTTGGTCTTCGGCTGCCAAAGGCACTGGCGATGACGCTGTCTTGGGCTCCTCGATGACCTCCATCTTGCCTCTCTGCTGGTCTTGGTCTCATTGCACCGATATGGTAATATTAGCTTGATGCTTCGATACTCCGCGCCTGCTCTTGCCTGCCTGGTCTCGATCATCATGGCTTGCATCATAAGCACCTCGCGAGGTACCCCTGCCTTGATCTCTCCGCCTTCTCGCAAGCCTACCTGGTGAGGCCGTCCCTTAGAGGAAGCCTTGCGTCGTCCACCCCGCGAGGGTCTTGAGCTTGGGTCGATGAAGACGGGCCATACTGGGCCTCTGCTTGAGCCACGCCACAGGCCGCAGGCAAGCAAGTCTGGGGACCCCCGTTCCCAGAACACCGACAGTAGCCCCCGGGCCCAAGGCGAGCCCGGACTTGGCTTAGCAGCGAAGCGAAAGGGCAAGTGCGGAGCGCCACGGGCCCCAACAGCCTGCGGCCTTGGTCGCCACGTGGCAGTTGATTGGATGTGGGCGTCTACGCTTCCCCAGGCTGCCTCGGCAACTGCCTGATTTGACGAATCCCTGCTGCATGCAAAAAGAGTCATGATTACCTGCGATCCTGGAGGCAGACGGTTAGCCTCCTCGGGACTATAAGTACGGAGAGGCGTGAGCCCCCGCAGTCCATCTCTTCTCGCTCCGCTCGCTCCTTCTTCCTCGCTCCTTCTCCATCTTGTCGCCAATGGCACTGATCCGCCGGTTCTCAGTCGAGGAGAAAGGAAAGCCCCCCCGAGAGGGGCCCAACCCGCTCCCGCCGAAGAAATGGCCGGTCCCCGGCCACCGCGACGAGGTTGCTTGGCCGGAGACGTCGAGGTCCTGATACGAGCGGCCACCTCCTGGGTTTCCGCTACCTCTGTACGCTCGGGCTGAGGGCCCTAGAGAAGAAGACGCCAAGCGCCACCGACCGCGTCGTCGGGGACGACGTCGAGTCATGGCGGTACGCGTTGTTGCTCCTGGATTCCATGCCGCGGACTCCCCTCGCGAGCTCGTACTCCAGGCCGCCATGCCTCCAAGCTCTTGGATCCACTTTCCTCCTTTCTTACCCTTCGAGATGCCGCCAAGGGGGCCTCTCGAGCTCTGGCTGCAGCATGCCGACTACTGTACCCCGGCAACCGGAGCAGAGGTTGAGGTCGTCGCTCCGGGCAAGGTCTACATGACCCGGGGCTGGGGCGAGATCACCCGGGTCTGACGAATAGGAGGTGCCCTCGTGATTCATTTTGAATACGATGGCGCCTCCCTGATGCTCTTCAAGGTGTTCGACGCAGAAGGACGCCGGCTAGAGTGCTGCCCCAGAAGAGGTGGCCAGGATGTCGATGTGGCGAGGGCTAGGCCTGCCACCCGCTTCCCCAGCGGCTCCTCCGGCAGCAGCGGCGATGCTTGGGAGTCCAGCGACTCTCCCGAGCTCTTCGCGACTCCGGAGACGAGCGATGACAGCTACGTGCCCCTGAGCTCGCGTCGTGCTCGGAGCAAGGCAGCTGCATCAGGCCGACGGCGCGGCTGATCTGGATGGGGTTGGCGCCGGCCCCTCATGGCCCACTGTTGATGATGGCGTCGGCGGTGGAGGCGCATGTAGTTAGGGCTCCTTAGGATTAGCACCTTTTGTTCCCTGCGAGGGATCAAGGAAATACCCCGTAGGGGCATGTAAAGCATCTGTAGTGTCTTTTCTTGACTTTATCCTTAAGAAGTGATGCAAATGCATGTCCTGCTCTAGCTTGGTTCCCCCTTTCTAACCTCACGATGACTTGGTGCTCTACGCTGACAGGTCCCGATCCTCAAGCAGGCTTCAGCCGTTGCTGGTATGCCAGGTCGCGATGCCGTGGTCAAGGCCAGGAGGTGAGCGGCCTGAGGTCCAGTAAGAGCCCCTAAGGCGCGATGCTCAGGAGGTCCCATTTAGCGCTCAAGCAGTCGCCGAAAGGCGAGAAAGGAAGACAACGTCGTCGTCACAGAGCCGCAATGAGTGGAGGTTTGGCACCGCATCGATTAGCTATTCTAGGAGCGGGACTTATCTCGAAAGCATGGATCCGTTCCTTCGCAAGGTGCCGGACTTGCGCGTCGGCAGCTAGGATGTAGCTGGGTCGGGCCTTCACGAGCTTCTCCTCCCCTCCCTGCATTCTCCTTTGTGCTCTACATGCTCAGGTCCCGGCCCTTGAGCGAGCTCAGCCGCCTCTGGTATGCCAGGTCGCGATGCCGTGAACAAGGCCAGGGGGTGAGGGCTGGAGAGCCAGTAAGAGCTCCTAAGTCACGATGCTCAGGAGCCCCCCTTTTAACGCGCGAGCGGACCATATGGGTAAGGGAGAGAGGGAGCTCGCGACGCCCCCACATTATTCCTCAGGTAGTCCCTGTAAACCAACACGGGGGAAGCAAGGGTTGTTGTTACGATTGCCGTCCGGCCATTGGTTGCTCCGAGAGAGTGGTGAGGGCACTGAGGGCCTGGTGAGGTGACTCTTGCGGGGCTGCCGGAGGCCAGAGCTCAATCGCTCAGATTTTTCAATGTTGCAGGGACGGACCCATGCACAAGCGCCGTGCTAGTGAGAGCGGCTCCAAAGGTAGGTGTCAATCGAGCAGGCGATTATCACAAGCGAGTTAAGTGTGAAGAGCAAATCAGCTTAGATAAATGCAAGAAGGATACATGCCACTGGGTCAGGCCCGAGCGGCTTGGGGATGATGCAGCCCGATGGGCGCCCCCATCAAGGTGAACTAGAGACATAAGAAAAAGGGATACATGCCGCAGGGACAGACCCACGCGGCCTGGAAATAATGCAGCCTTGGGGGCACTCCCAGCTGAAATGAAACTCGAAAGATGTCACCTGATACCATTACAGAGCGGGTGTTGAAGTAGTTGGTGATGCACGGTGAAGAGGCCGATCCTCACGATCCACTAGAGCCCTGAGCCTCGGGAGGCTCTGGGGGTCTGGGCGGCTCCTCAAGGACCATCTCCATCTCCACCAGGAACGCGCGCTACCTGGCCTCCTGAGTTTCCAGAATGCTCTGCATTAGGCGCTGGTGAGCAGCAGCCACGTTCCGCAGGCCAAAAGGCATGCAAACATAGCTGTGTGGTGGACCCTCACAGCGTCCCATGTGCGAAGGCCAGAAACGCTCCTAAGACGCGACTCGGTTGAGCCCTGGGTAGTCGATGAAGACGCGCATCCCGCCATCCTCTCCTGGATGGGGAGCTACACCGGGTAGGCAGTGATTGCCGCGCATGACTCTTGATTCCTGCAGCTCCTGAGTGACCTTGGCGATGAACTCGTCAGGGTTGGGCCCTCCTTGCCTCATGCCTTCCTGAGGGAAATGTGCCGCAAAGCACGCCTCCAAGTGGTGCCCGAGCGCCTCCCTCGTGATCTAGGCAAAGTCTGAGGCCCTCCAGGAGAGAGCCCCCGGGCCTTGCCTGAGGAGGGCGATGGGCGCGCCTTCCTATGCAACGAAGTGAGGCGCCCCTTGGACGGGCACAGATCCTGGCGCGGTGCCTCCGGAGATGCCTGCCTCCTGAGGCCTTGAGCTGGGTGATGTCTTCTTCTTCTTGGGAACTGCCTCGGGAGGGTTCTCGCTCTTGCTGTCTAGGTCCTCGACTGATGCAGCTTGGAAGGCACGCTCGCGAGAGCACACTGCATCTTTCTCTTCGTCGGGGACTGTGATGACTCCGCTGCTTCACAGCATCTTGAGGACATTGTACCCATGATGAGTCGCCGCCATGAACTTGGCCAGGGCTAGATACCCGAGGATGGCATTTTATGGCAGGCGAATGTGGGCAACATCGAAGTCGATGAGCTCGGTACGGTAGTTCTTGCGTTGCCCGAAGGTGACAAGGAGGAGAACCTGCCCTATCGGGGTGGTGGAGCCGTCAGTGACTCCTGAGAAAGGCTTGGTTGGCTGAAGCTGGTCATATGGCACTTGGAGATTGTTGAACGTCTCAACGGACAGAACGTTGAGCCCTACACTGCCATCGATGAGGGTCCTAGTAACTTGCACATTATTGATGACTGGGAACAAAGCATTGGGAGAACACCAGCTGTAGCCGCACACTTGAGCTGATCTACTGAGCTGAAGGTGATGGCACATGTGGACCACCTGAGAGGGTGCACGGCCTCGAGCTTGGGAAGGACTGCATTCACCTCGCGAGCAAACTTCTTGAAGATGCGCTGGGAGGCTGGGGCCTGGGCACCGCCCAGGATGCAAGCGATAGCATGTGGCTCCTGGAAGCCCCCAGCCCCCTCGTCCTGGTGATGGTCGTCATTTCTTCTTGGCAGTGGTGGCAGAGGAGGAAGGCCTGCGTTGCCCTGCGGGTGATCCTCGCGAGGCTGATCCCTCCAAGCCCCCTCGCGAGGCTGGTCCTGCCAGCGATCCTCACGAGGTCGGTCACACCACTCCTGGCGATGGCCTCGGTCATCCCATCGTCCTCCACCTCTTCCTCCTCCTTGGCCGTAGCCCCAATCGTTGCGCTCGGGGCGTCGATTGATGCGTCCTTCTCGAACGGCCCTGAGCTCTTGGCATTCGTTGGTGTTGTGGGTGTGGAGGTCGTGGTAGGCATAGTATCGTCTGCCCTTGGACGACTCCGGCCGGTCCCTGCGGCGCTTCGTGTCTGGTTCTGCTGCGAGCACAGCTGCTCCTTTGCGCTTCACGTCATTGGCCTTGGCTTTCTTCTCTTCAGGGTCAGCAGCTGGAAGCTCGAGAAGGGAGAGGCGCCCCTCCTCAGCCCTTGCGCACTTGGTCGCCAGGTTGAACAGCTCCAGAGATGTGCACAGATCCTCGTGGATAGCTAGCTCCTCCTTCATCTTGACGTTGCGGACGCCGTCAGAGAACGCCGAGATGATGGCCTCCTCAGTCACCTTGGGAATCTTGAGGCGAGCGTTGTTGAAGCGCTGGATGTACTTCTCCAAGGTCTCTCCAGGTTGCTGCTTGATGCGGCGCAGGTCACGCATGACTGGAGGCGCGAGTGCCCTGGAAGTTGGCGATGAAGCGGGTGCTCATCTCGTCCCAAGAGGAGATCGTGCCGGGAGGCAGGTTCAGGAGCTAGGTGCAGGCACCATCCTTGAGCGCCATGGGAAACCAGTTCTCCATGACCTTTTTGTTTCTGTTGGCCGCCTCGATGCCCAGCTCGTAGATCTGCAAGAACTCCGCGGGTCGGCAGTGCCGTCGTAGCGAGGAGGCAGATCCATCCTGAACTTTCCCGGCCAGGCAACACTGCGCAGCTCAGTGGTGAAGGCGCGACAGCCCGTAGTGGCCACCGGAGCCCTTTGCAGACGTGGGGCTTACTCTTGGAGATTCCCGCGCGCCGCCGCCACGGGCAGCGCGGGGTCTTGACGTGCTGGCGCAAGGATGCGGTCTTGACGTGCTGGAGCGGGTGCACGCGAGTGCCTTCTTGGGGATGAGGGATTTCTTGGCAGCTCCTTTCTTGTCGCGCGGGCACTGGACGCGGTGGGTCTCGTCCAGGGGCCGCGCGCCTTGGATCCAGGGCACCTTCTTAGGGAGGAGGTGGCGGAGGCACCTCCTGAGATGCATCACCCACGCAGGACGGAGGGCGAGGCAGTGAGACGGACGGCGCAGGAGAGCCCCCTGCGGCGCCGATGAGCTCGGTGATGCGAGCGAGCTACTCCTCGTAGAGGTCGTCGACGGGGTAGTAGTGCACGAGCTCACATGCCAGGAGCAACGCATCTATGGGAGCGCGATGAGCGTTAGACAACGAACCAGCTGGAGTTAGCAACAGAGTGGCGGTGCGGCCTTCCCGCCACACCAAGGGATGCAGCAATGATGCTTGCTGCTCATTCCCCGTCGGGCCGGTGGCGGTGTTGGCGGCAGGCGACGGAGAACGATGGGGAGGCCCACCGATAGGAGCTGTCTGGGCAACGCGGGCGGCGAGAGTAGCCCGACGCTTGGTGCGAGCTCGGTGAGCGTCGGCCATGGTTGCGACAAACGACGGAACGCGGAACTGCGGAAGAAAGATTCTGGCGCACCCCTACCTGGCGTGCCAAATGTCGGATATCGGGTACCGGCAAAACCCTTAAGGTTCGAACTCTGGGGTGCGCGCGAAGATCTTCCCCCTACCGATCCACGCCCCAACGCCTCGCTGAGAATCTAAGCTACACGATTAACACAAGGGACACAAGTTTATACTAGTTCGGGCCACCATTGTGGTGTAATACCCTACTCTACTTTGTGGTGTGGTGGATTTCCTCAGGGGCTGATGATGAACAGTACAGAGGAAGAACGGCCTCGCGAGGGGTGTTCTTGAGCTGGTGCGGTGTTCCACTTGGGAAGGATGTCATCTCTCTACTGTGGTGGTGGCTATCTCTATTTATAGGGGCCCTGGTCCTCTTCCCAAATATTGAGCGGGAAGGGAGCCCACAACGGCCATTTTGAAGGGGAACATCTAGTACAAGTTATCCTGACTAAATTTGGTCTTCGACTGCCAAAGGCACTGGCGATGACGCCGTCTTGGGCTCCACGGTGACCTCCGTCCTGTCGCTCTGCTGGTCTTGGTCTCATTGCACCTATATGGTAATCTTTGCTTGATGCCTCGGTACTCCGCGCCCGCGCTTGCTCCCTTTGCACCAAAGAGGAAACGAGGAGACTACACAGGCTGGTGCCCGCCTGGTCTCGTTCGTCATGGCTTGCATCATAAGCACCTCGCGAGGTACCCCTGCCTTGATCTCTCCGCCTTCTCGCGATCCTGCCTGGTGAGGCCGTCCCTGAGGAAGCCTTGCATCGTCCCCCCTGCGAGGCTTGGCCCCTCGCGAGGGTCTTGAGCTTGGGTCGATGAAGACGGGCCATACTGGGCCTCTGCTTGAGCCATGCCGCAGGCCGCAAGAAGGCAAGTCTGGGGACCCCCATTCCTAGAACACCGACACCGCTGTCATAAGTGGCTAATCTGTCTCGGACGGGGACAAGATATGCGGGTGGGATAAACCCCTGGGTCTGCAACTCCACCAATTGGCCGCGGGATACAGTACACTTCTCCCAATCACCTGGCTTGGCGCTATGGGAGCGAGAGGAGGAGCTGCGGTGGCCGGCCATGATGGGATGGTTTTTTCGGGCGTGCTCTGATGAATCCTCGCTTGGGGAAGATGGTGTGATTTGGATCTGAGGATCCCCGTCTCTTTAGTAGACGATTTACTTACATGCAGGGTGGCAAGTGTAAAAAATCCCCGACTTCTCGCATTCGCTCGACACATGGATACTGACATTATTAAGGTACAGAAGCCGATGAGCGCAATATTAAATGGGAGGCCGGACACTCCTCCTTACAATAGGTACTCTGGAGAAAATCGAAGAAGAACCCGCCTTGCAATGCTGAAGACAATCTGCGCGCCGGACTTATTGTCATTGAAGCCTGGTTCATGGGCTACTGAGGGAGTCCTGGATTAGGGGGTCCTCGGACAGCCGGACTATATGCTTATGTCGGACTGTTGGACTATGAAGATACAAGATTGAAGACTTCATCCCGTGTCCGGGTGGGACTCTTCTTTGCGTGGAAGGCAAGCTTGGCAATTCGGATACGTAGATTCCCTTCTCTGTAACCGACTCTGTGTAACCCTAGCCCCCTCCGGTGTCTATCTAAACCAGAGGGTTTAGTCCGTAGGACAACAACAATCATAATCATAGGCTAGCTTCTAGGGTTTAGCCTCTACGATCTCGTGGTAGATCAACTCTTGTAATACTCATATCATCAAGATTAATCAAGCAGGAAGTAGGGTATTACCTCCATAGAGAGGGCCCGAACCTGGGTTAACATTGTGTCCCCCGCCTCCTGTTACCATTAGCCATAGACGCCCAGTTCGGGACCCCCTACCCGAGATCCGCCGGTTTTGACACCGACAACATGCTCAGCTCATCATTCAGTCCTTCCAGAAACTTCTCCTGCTTAGCAGCATATGTAGCTACGTCATCAGGGGCATAGCAAGCTAACTTACTAAACTCATCCACATACTGGCCCACTGTGCGTCCTCCTTGGCGCAAGTTGCAAAACTCACGCTTCTTCTTGCTCATAGCTCCTGCTGAAACATGGGCAGTGCAGAAAGCTTGCTAAAACTGATCCCATGTAACAGTGTCAATGGGGTAAGTGGCTGTGAAATTCTCCCACCAAGATGCTACGGGTCCATCAAGCTGATGTGCGGCAAAACGCACTCTCTCTGCATCTGTGCATCCTGCAGTGGTCAACTCTCTTCCAATCGTGCGGAGCCAATCATCTGCAACAATCGGCTCGGTGCTACTAGAGAACACCGGTGGATTCAACTTAGGAAACGAGCTAAGTGATCAACAGGGGGTGGTGGTGGTGGGTTGTTGTTGTTGTTGTTGTTGCATTGGTTCTGATTCTGAACTAATAGCTGCATCAAGGTATTCTACTGCTGGATCAACTGAGTGAGCTCCGGTTGGAAGGCAAATCCATTGTCACGTCTCGAAGGCATCTGATGGGTTTAGAAGGGGTGAGAAGACAGAATAGAATTGGGGTCTAAGAGAGTTTCACTACCCATAATGCTCATGAGACAAACACAATCAATTTCACTTCAATCAATAGCACACAAGTCACACAAAAGCGGTCTAACCTATAACTACAAACTTGGTCGTTGCTACTACTTGGAGGGAAATACTACAAATTACAATGGTGGTCATCTAGAAATTTTCATCAGAGGAAGACTCCATGATATCAGCTCCAGCTTCGTCAACGTAGTCATCATCACTATCAGGGTCGGAGTCGGTGTCGCCGATGATGATGTAGTCGCCTGGGTGGTTCTTCTCCTTCTTCGGCGCAGGGACTCCCATGAATACTCCTAGCTTCTTCTTCAAGTCTTCATTCTTCTCCAGTAGTACGGCAATCTCGTCCTCGTATCCATCGCGTGTAGACTTGATCTGCTCTTCCAGCTCGTTGTTTCTCCTCAGCAATTTCTTGATCTTCTTCATATGGATAATTTGTTGATTCTCCTGTCGACGAATATGATCTCCCATCTCTTCAATGTAAGCTGCAATTGATCCATCCCTCCTAGTGTGAATCATCTCCCATTTGTCATCTCAGCGGCCAAATATGTGGTAAACGGTATTCTCCAGCTCCTTGTGATACACCTCACATATGTGTCCAAAGGTGATATGCGCGGCCATGCTCTTTCCAATCCAGCTTGGTGCATCTAGGTAGAAATCAATAGGCTCTGTTGTTGGCACAAAGGTCCTCCCAGGTACCTAGAATTTGATCTTCGAGCGCTCCTCTTCCGGTCCGATGTAGAGAAAGTCCCCGTTAAGCTTGGTAATCCGATGTTCAAATACTTAGTGACTTCCTTCAAGTGGTTTCCGAAAGGGGTGTCGTCATCCGGCTAAGTGAACTTGTTCCTGGGATCCGCCATCTATAGAGTAGAAAGAGAGGAGAATTAGAAATGAGTAGCGAAGAGAAATCATGTGGCTCATTTTAGTGGTCGCGTCCTACAGTCAGTGTGTGCACTGATATCATCTTGTAGCGACCAGACCTCAAACGGTCAAGTCTCTGTGCATCAGTGTCATCCCTGGATCGGTAATACTTTCACGCACAGTACTCGAGGAATTATAATAGAGTTTCAATCACGCACTTATTACATCGGGTCCTCATAAAGAGTATGATTACATAAATAAATCATGGTTGAAGGCCATTAAACTAGATAACTGCGGAAGCTTCGAAGGTAAATGAGTCCATCAACTCCAACAGCATAGCTGAGTGCAAAACAACGACCTATCGCACCTTATTTGTCATCTGAGTAGTCTGCAACATAAGACGTTGCAGCCCGAAACGGGTCAGCCCATGGAATATGCTGGCATAGTTACACAGTAAAGGAATGATAATGCAAGAACTATATCTACATGCAATATTTGGCTGGTGGAGGCTGTAAGTTTCATGATTTTGCATAAAGCTAGTTTTTCCCTACAACAAAGGAATAAATTTTATTTACCTACTCCCGTATTGCCCATTATTTGAGAAGGTAACCCCAACTCAAATCCCAATTAAAAGTATCATCATTAACCCATCATCATAATTAATTATTGTAACATGATGAGATCACATCAATAGATTCAGGTACTAGATACTCAAGATGTCCATAATCGGGGACACAACTAACCATGATTAGTTTGTACACTCTGCAGAGGTTTGCGCACTTTTCCCCACAAGACTCGACCACATCCATGATCGGATGATCAAGACATAGCCTTTCGGAAGCATTAACTCTCTACTCTGGGTAGACAGTACCACCTACAACCCTCTACATCTGCTAGTCTACCTCTTCAAGAGCTCACACAACTTACTCAACTATGCTGGAACCCATAATGGCTTGTGGCTGCACATGGAAGTTTCTAGCATGAATAATCTTATGATCCCTTTGAGCCTGGGTGGCATTCCATAGGATAATCACACGGGTACTCTGGGATTTCCAAAAATAGACAACACTGGGTTCCCCAGGTGCCTCAACCAATCCACTCAAATGTATATTAAAGTTGCCACCTTAATGTTATCCATGATTAAAATAACTCTCAAACTTCAATGTGTGAATCACGATCCAATCCCCTTCTACGAGCATGGCTAAGCAATAATAAGCATAACATATATTCCCGGGGTGATCAAAAGGTATTAGGTTCCTACCTCAAGCACTACAACCAAAACCACATGTTCCCAATCCTACCAATGCAAATATTTGAGGGCAATTCTAATGCATAGTAAAAACTGGGTATAAAAGAGTATGATCAAAGTGTAACTAGCTTTGCTGACTGAGGGAGTCCTGGACTAGGGGGTGTCCGGATAGCCGAACTATCATCATTGGCCGGACTCCAAGACTATGAAGATACAAGATTGAAGACTTCGTACCGTGTCCAGATGGGACTTTCCTTGGCGTGGAAGGCAAGCTTGGCAATACGGATATGTAGATCTCCTACCATTGTAACCGACTCTGTGTAACCCTAGCCCTCTCCGTTGTCTATATAAACCGGAGGGTTTTAGTCCGTAGGACGAACAACAATCATACCATAGGCTAGCTTCTAGGGTTTAGCCTCCTTGATCTCATGGTAGATCTACTCTTGTACTACCCATATCATCAATATTAATCAAGCAGGAGTAGGGTTTTACCTCCACTGAGAGGGCCCGAACCTGGGTAAAAACATCGTGTCCCTTGTCTCCTGTTACCATCCGCCTAGACGCACAGTTCGGGACCCCCTACCCGAGATCCGCTGGTTTTGACACCGACATTTGTGCTTTCATTGAGAGTTCCTCTATGTCGTCGCCCATAGGCCCGATGGCTCCTTCGATCATCAACAACGACGCGGTCCAGGGTGAGACTTTTCTCCCCGGACAGATCTTTGTATTCGGTGGCTTTGCACTGCGGGCCAATTCGCTTGGCCATCTGGAGCAGATCGAAAGCTACGCCCCTGGCCATCAGGTCAGATTTGGAAGTTTGAACTATACGGCCAACATCCGCGGAGACTTGATCTTCGACGGATTCGAGCCACAGCCGAGCACGCCGCACTGTCACGATGGGCATGATTTAGCTCTGCTGCCGGACAGTGCCCTGGAGGCCGCACAAGAGTCCGCTCCGACCCTTAACTCGGAGCCGACTGCACCGATCAAGGATGGGTGGCTAGACACCTTCTCGGGGACTGCTACCTCTACGGCGATGGAGCCGAATACAGACCATGTCCCTTGTGAAGCTCGTGACTCCAAGGTGCCGGACTCTTCTCCGGACCCCGAACCATCCGCGCTCCTACCAATCGAACCCGATTGGGCACCGATCTTGGATTTCACCGCCGGGGACATCTTTCAGCACTCGCCTTTTGGCGACGTCCTGAATTCACTAAAGTGTCTCTCTTTATCAGGAGAGCCTTGGCCGGATTATGGCCAGGACGGTTGGGATGCGGACGACGAAGAAATTCAAAGCCCACCCACCACCCACTTCGTAGCCACTGTCGATGACTTAACCGACATGCTAGATTTCGACTCCGAAGACATCGACGGTATGGACGATGATGCCGGAGACGACCAAGAACCAGCGCCCATAGGGCATTGGAAAGCCACCTCATCATACGACATATACATGGTGGACATCCCAAAGGATGGGAATGGCGGTGGAACAACGAAGGATGACCCCTCCAAAAAAACAGCCTAAGCGCCAGCGTCAGCGGCGCCGCTCCAAATCCTGCCACAGCAGGAATGGAGATTCCGGCACCGGAGATAATAACACCCCGGACAGTGCCGAAGACAACCCCCTCCAGCAAGATTCAACACAGGAGGATGGAGAAGCCAGCCCTCGTGAGAGAGCGGCAGACAAAGAGGTAGAGGACGATAATTACATGCCTCCCTCCGAAGACGAGGCAAGCCTCGACGACGATGAATTTGTCGTGCCTGAGGATCCTGTCGAACAAGAGCGTTTTAAACGCAGGCTTATGGCCACGGCAAGAAGCCTCAAGAAAAAGCAGCAGCAGCTTAGAGCTGACCAAGAGTTGCTAGCAAACAGATGGACTGAAGTCCTTGCGGCCGAAGAGTATGAACTCGAACGCCCCTCCAAAAACTACCCAAAACGCAAGCTGCTACCCCGATTAGAGGAAGCACATAAACCCATGTCACTAGTGCACAATATGGCCGATCGGCCACCTCGTGGCCGCGACAGAGAGGCCTCTAGGCCCTCCACTAAAGTCCCACCCCGGCGTTGCTCGAAAAGTACAAAGCCACGGGGGAATGCGCCGGAATTACGAGACATATTGGAGGATAAGGCAAGACAAACAAGATCGATCTACGGATCGCGTGGGCGCCCCACCATACGTGACGACAACCGTCACGCCGGATACAACAATACCGGCCGGGCCGAACACAATAGACAAAGCTCGTTTGAGCTGCGTCGTGATATAGCCCAATACAGAGGCGCCGCACACCCACTATGATTCACAGATGAAGTAATGGATCATCAAATCCCCGAAGGTTTCAAACCCGTAAACATTGAATCCTACGATGGCACTACAGATCCTGTGGTTTGGATCGAAGACTATCTTCTTCATATCCACATGGCCCACGGTGATGATCTCCACGCCATCAAATACCTCCGACTCAAGCTTAAAGGACCAGCTCGGCATTGGCTCAACAGCCTGCCAGCAGAAACAATTGGGTGTTGGGAGGACCTAGAAGCGACATTCCTTGATAACTTCCAGGGCACATATGTGCGACCACCAGACGCCGATGACCTAAGCCACATAATTCATCAGCCAGACGAATCAGCCCGACAATTCTGGACATGGTTCTTAACCAAGAAAAATCAAATCATCGACTGTCCGGAAGCGGAGGCCCTTGCAGCTTTCAAACATAACATCCGCGACGAGTGGCTTGCCCGGCACAGGAAAAGCCAAAATCAATGGCAGCCCTCACACCACTCATGACCCGCTTCTGTGCGGGAGAAGACAGCTGGCTAGCCCGCAGTAACAACCTCACCAAAAATTCTGGTAGTTCGGATACCAAGGACAACAATGGCAGGTCGCATCGCAATAAGCACAAGCGCCGCATTAACGGCGATAATACTAAAGATACGGTAGTCAACGCCGGATTCAGAGGCTCTAAACCCGGTCAGCGGAAAAAGCCATTCAAAAGAACTACTCCGGGCCCATCTAATTTGGACCGGATACTCGATCGCTCGTGCCAGATACACGGCACCCCCGAGAATCCAGCTAATCACACCAACATGGATTGTTGGGTGTTCAAGAAGGCAGGCAAGTTAATTGCCAAAAACAATGACAAGGGGCTGCATAACCATGACGAGGAAGAGACCCAGCCACCGAACAATAGAGGACAGAAGGGTTTCCCCCCACAAGTATGGACGGTGAACATGATATACGCAACCCACATACCCAAAAGGGAGCGGAAGCGTGCGCTTAGGGATGTATACGCGATGGAGCCAGTCGCCCCAAAGTTCAATCCGTGGTCCTCCTGCCCGATCACTTTTGATCGAAGGGACCACCCCACTAGCATCCGCCATGGCGGATTCGCCGCATTGGATTTAGACCCAATCGTCGATGGATTTCACCTCACTAGAGTCCTGATGGACGGCGGCAGTAGCCTGAACCTGCTTTATCAGGATACAGTGCGCAAGATGGGCATAGACCCCTCAAGGATTAAACCCACAAAGATGACCTTCAAAGGCGTCATACCAGGTGTAGAGGCCAATTGTACAGGCTCAGCTACACTTGAAGTGGTCTTCGGATCCCTGGATAACTTCCGAAGTGAGGAGTTAATCTTCGACATAGTTCCGTTCCGCAGCGGCTATCATGCACTGCTCGGACGAACCGCGTTTGCAAAGTTCAATGCGGTGCCGCACTACGCATACCTCAAGCTCAAGATGCCAGGCCCTCGAGGAGTCATCACGGTCAACAGGAACACCGAACGCTCTCTCCGAACGGAGGAGCATACAACGGCTCTCGCGGCGGAAGTACAGAGTAGCCTCTTAAGGCAATTCTCGAGTCCGGCTGTTAAGAGACCGGACACCGTCAAGCGCCCGGAGTAACCTACAACAAGACCACCTGGCACGTTCCGAGCACGCATAGCAATGCGGCCCCAACCCCAGCCCTCACAAAACCGCGAGACCAGTACCACGCGTACATCACTACGCTCTGGAGATACCATGGGCATAGGGGGAGGGGCACGACCACGGCAGGCCCAGAGTGCGGCTCAACCACACTAGGGGCTCCCAAATGTGTCATCCTTTTTTTTTCTGTTTTCTTCTTATCCTTAGGACTCCATTTCCCAGAAGCCCTGTCTGGCAGTAGACCTGTTGAACTCACGATGCAACAGCCAGGGAAGCAGAAAAGCTACGACGAGTATCCAGGTGGTCTCCATTACGAGCATTATACCTGTTTTATACACCATTCCGCAGCCTACCCCTGGAGGGGGACATGTTAAATAGTCCCACCCCTTGCTTATCGCACTATTCATATCGTTCTGCATTCATTGCAGTATTCTTTGAATAAACAATGCATCGCTTTTTGCCTATCATTGCATTCCTTTTTATATATATGTTCACTTATGACATGTTGCATCCGTACGCTTTGGTACGGCCAAATACACTAGGGGCTTAAGTTCCCCAAATTATGGTGTGATAAGTCCGAACACTTCCACAAGTGCAGCACCCCGAACTTATAGCATTATATGCATTGGCTCCGAATCATGTCTTGGGTCAATAGTTGGGTTTGCCCGGCTCCCATGTTTTGGTACCGTACGTTCCGTTATATCGGCTAAGGTAGCGCTGGAAGAACCACTGCGATTGTGCCCCAGTTGATCTGGCTGAGCACCTCAGTGGAGAAAGCTAAAACTGACCGTCATGATGGGGCGAGAGCCGGTCGCTGTTCGAGAGGTTTTTTCGAGTCCCTAAAGACTTATGCCGCTTGGAGCGAGGAACCGGCTTTGTCCGGCCCAGGCGTGGATAGCGCCCCGAATTCGGCCTTCCGAACACTAGGGGCTTCACCGAAATTTAAAATTATAGAATTCTATGGCTAAGTGAGAGTGTTCAGGCATTATAAGTTTGGTTGCCTCGTTCATTGTGTTGAGCGCCTCCCTAGAAGGACCCAAAAATGGGAACAAGAGCGCTCAAGTTTATCCCGAACACCCCAGCATTCGTGGCATGGGGGCCGAAGCCAACGACTTGCCATCTCTCAGATTTGATAAATGGCCGCACAGAAGGTAATATTTTAAATTAACAAGCGTTGCTTAGCGCATATGAACAAAGTTTTCAGCGCACAGGATAACAAAACGCGAGTCAACTCAAAAATTACATCTTTGGAGCATTCACCCGCAATAATGCGGGCACCCTTCAGGACACCCTTATAATACATTTTGGGCGTGCGATACTCCTTGCCCGGCGGTGGCGCGTCCGTCACAAGCTTCTCGGCATCCATCTTGCCCCAGTGCACCTTAGCGTGGGCAAGGACCCGACGGGCACCTTCAATGCAGGCGGAGTGCTTGATGAAGTCAACCCACGGACAGGCGTCCACTAGCCACCGCACCAGACCGAAGTAGCTCCCAGGCATGGCTTCTTTGGGCCACAGCCGAACTATGAGGCCCTTCATGGCCTGTTTGGCCACCTTGTGGAGCTCGACCAGCTGCTTCAGCTGGTCGCTCAGGGGCACCGGATGTTCGGCCTCAGCATACTGAGACCAGAACACCTTTTTCATCGAGCTCCCCTGCTCGGCTCTGTAGAACGCGGCAGCATCGGACACACTACGGGGCAGATCTACGAACGCTCCTGGAGAGCTCCGAATTTGGGTAAGTAACAAGTAATTCACTTTTACATGCTTGCTCTGCATGAAGAATGCCTTACCCGCCGCTATCTTCTTTACTGCCTCAATTTCCTGGAGGGCCTTCTGGGCTTTGGCCTTAGCGGCTTTGGCACTCTCAAGAGCCGACGCGAGCTCGGACTCTCGAGTCTTCGAGTCACGCTCCAAACTCTCGTGTTTTTCCACAAGATCCTGGAGCTCTTGCCGCACCTCCGCCACCCGCGCCTCCTGCTTCTCTCGCTCGGCGCTTTCCGTGGCCGCATTGCATTTGGCCGCGGACACCGCCTCCTTCAGGGTCGCCACCTCGTTCGTAGCCCCTGGAGTACCCACGTTATTCCTGTCATTTTTTCTTTTTGCAACCAAATCCATTTCTATAAGGTACAACTTTAATAAGGTGTTACTTACCTTCCTTGTCCTTGAGCTGCTTCTTGGCACGGCCGAGCTCGATCTCGGACCGCTCAAGGCTCTGCTTCAAGGAATTGACCTCTGCAGTCAGTGCGGCAGAGGTCAGCAGCGCAGCCTGCATTCCCATATTGAAATATTTGTGTTAGACTCCTGCGTATATCTTTTTAGATCCTCAGCTCGGCTTTTCTTTCCGAACACCGAACTGAGCATCAGGGGCTACTGTCTATGCGGTACTATTTTTACACATCCTAATCACATACCTCAAAGCCTGTTAGAAGGCTGGTGCAGGCTTCGGTCAGCCCGCTCTTGGCGAGCAGAACCTTCTGAATCACCACACTCATGACAGTGCGGTGCTCCTCGTCGATGGAAGCGCCGTTGAGCGCCTCCAGCAAGTTATCCGGCGCCTCCGGTTGGAGGGAGGACGCTGGCGTCGCTGTCTTGCCCTTCTCACGAAGGGGCCGCCCGCCGGACTTCGGAACCATTAAAGGTTCCGGTGCAGAGTCCGATCCAAAGTCCGGGAGGTTGCCCTGCGGCACCTCCGGGGCCTCCTCCTCCTGGCTGGTCCCCTTCTGGGACCCCACCTCGGCGTCGTCTGCGTCACGGGGGGAGGAGGCGGTCGGAAGTGAAGCGCTATTCACATCCGACGAACCCAGGGACCCGCTCGACGAAGCGGGGAGATCGTCCTTGGGCGGACTACATGGTTGTATTCGGCGTTAGAAGACGCTATGCGACGAAAGAAAAAATATGAGTTATTCTGGAATCCGGACACTTACGATCTCGCCAGGGGCTTGGCCCTCGAGGGCCACTCCTCTTCGCCGTCGTCGGCGTTGGTGGAACAGTCCGGGGGAAGGGTCCTTCCTTTCTTGGACCCTTCGGCCTCCCCCGTTGGGGAAGCCTTCCTTTTCTTCTCTCCCCCCGCTGGAGGAGAGGCCTCTTTCTTCTCCTCCTCATCTTCGTGGGAGGAGTCCGCCTCGGAGCCGTCGGACGATGAGTCCGGTAACACCTGGCGCCGGGAACTCCTCCGGGTTCCCATGGACTTCTTCTTGGCCTTCTTCTCCGGCACCACGTAAGGCGTCCGGACCAGCAGCCCTGTCAAACGGGCATCCGCTGGGTCTTCTGGAAGGGGAGCCGGACAGTTAACCTGTCCGGACGTCTTCTGCCAGGCCTGTTAAAGGTAATGGGAGTTTAGATCCCACATAGAGTCAAACTATGGAAAGCAAGTGTCCCATAAAGGATAATATAGCTTACCTCGCCAGCCTGACGCTGCGAGCTGAATCCGCGATCTTCGGTAGCGGATGCGGGAGCCTCGGCGCCCTTGAACAGCACCCTCCAGGCCTCTTCGTACGTAGTGTCAAAGAGCCCGCTCAAAGTCTAGTGCTATGCCGAATCGAACTCCCACAAGTTGAAGCCCGCTGTTGGCATGGGAGAATCCGGCGGATGAGCATGACCTGGACTACGTTGACAAGCTTGAGCTTCTTGTTCACCAGGGTTTGGAGATAGGATTGGAGTCCGGTCAGCTCCTCCGAATCACCCCACAACAGGCCCTTCTCTTTCCAGGAGGTGAGCCGTGTGGGGATGCCGGATCTGAATTCGGGGGCCACTGCCCATTCAGGGTCACGCGGCTCGGTGACATAGAACCACCCCGATTGCCACCCTTTGATGGTTTCCACGAAGGCGCCCTCGAGCCAGGTGACGTTGGGCATCTTGCCCACCATGGCGCCTCCGCACTCTGCTTGGTGGCCACCCACTACCTTCAGCTTGATATTAAAAGTCTTTAGCCATAAGCCGAAGTGGGGCTGGATGCAGAGGAAAGCCTCGCACACGACGATAAACGCCGAGATGTTGAGGATAAAATTCGGGGCCAGATCATGGAAATCTAGGCCATAGTAGAACATGAGCCCCCGGACAAAGGGCTGGAGTGGGAAGCCCAGTCCGCGGAGGAAATGGGGAAGGAATACCACCCTCTCTTGGGGCCTAGGGGTGGGGATGAGCTGCCCCTCGTCGGGGAGCCAGTGCGCAATATCGCTGGACAAGTATCCGACCTTGCGCAGCTTTTTGATGTGCCCCTCCGTGACGGAGGAGGCCATCCACTTGCCTCCCGCTCCAGACATGGTTGGAGAAGGTTGAGGTGAGATGTGCGGGCATGGGCGCTGGAGCTCGAGTGCGCGGAGATGGATAAGCAAAGGAGGAAGAAGGCGTAGGTAAAAAGGTGGATCCTTATCCCCTTATATATGGGTGGACGAAAATATGCATCCCCACCAGCCCGGTAAAACTTGCTTATCTCCCAAGCGCTGCAATCAATGGCGCGGCTAGGTTACCCACGTCCGTATTGATGAAAATCCCCGAATAAGGGGACACGATCTCTGTTGTGACAAGACGTGCCAAGGAAACCGCTTTGCTAAATGCGCTAAGGTGGAACAATAAAAATGATTCGAATAAAGGCTTGGCCGTGGTGTGACGTCATGTCACGAAATACGTCAGTAGATTGAACTTGTGTGTATATTATTCTCTCTACGGTGGAATGTGGAATTTATTTTGCAGAGCCGGACACTATCCTGGTGTTCAAAATCTGCTATGAATTATTTGGAGGAGGAACTCGCCTTGCAATGCCAAAGAAAATATGCGCGCCGGACTCGTCGTCATTGAAGCCTGGTTCAGCGGCTACTTAGGGAGTCCTGGACTAGGAGGTGTCCAGATAGCCAAACTATCATCATTGGCCGGACTCCAAGACTATGAAGATACAAGATTGAAGACTTTGTCTCGTGTCCGGATGGGACTTTCCTTGGCGTGGAAGGCAAGCTTGGCGATACGGATATGTAGATCTCCTACCATTGTAACCGACTCTGTGTAACCCTAGCCCTCTCCGGTGTCTATATAAACCGGAGGGTTTAGTCCATAGGACGAACAACAATCATACCATAGGCTAGCTTCTAGGGTTTAGCCTCCTTGATGTCGTGGTAGATCTACTCTTGTACTACCCATATCATCAATATCAATCAAGCAGGAGTAGGGTTTTACCTCCACCGAGAGGGCCCGAACCTAGGTAAAAACATCGTGTCCCTTGTCTCCTGTTACCATCCGCCTAGACACACAGTTCGGGACCCCCTACCCGAGATCCGCCGGTTTGGCACCGACACTGATGATTTGCAAACTCTAGGGATTCGTAGTAACAAGCTTTACACTCCGGGTAATCTAGCGTAGACAAACAATAGCATATATAAGCAATCACTCAATCGAAACACGAGAAAACCAAGAAAAGATCCAAATCGAACACAAAACAAGCAAATGGCTTAAACTAACAAGAGTCAAAACCTAACAGCAATATTAACATGTGAATTAGATCTTATAGTAGGTACATATGATTAGCTACGATTCGCAAAAATATTCAACTCAACGGAGCAACGGAACTCAAAATACGAATGAAACAAAATTGTTTTACTAATCTGGACTAAAGTCAAATTTTACTGTACCAAAATCATGTTCAAGTGGGTTAACTGCAAAGAGGGGTTCGAAACGAAGATTTTGGCGCTGGTTTCATCTAATTTGGATAAACGAGTAAAAAGTTATACTAGTTTAAAGATTAGGGGCTAAATCGCAATAAAAATAATCATAGATAAGTCCCTGGTCAAAAATAAAATAAAAATAAAAAGACTAACCAATGAACGCTCGTTGTCTGAACTAATCTAACGAAAATCGGTCATTAAAATGAATGAATGGATGAACGTCCGCTAATTAACTTAACCGAACGAAGAAAAACCGATCTAGAAAAATAAACCGCAAAAACTAAAAAAACTGGGTTAACCAAATAAAACCCCGGTCAACGTCGGATTCAACGGCGGAGGCTCCGGCGAGATCCGACGCGGGCGGCAGCGCAGCAGCAGGCGAGGGCGACGGTGGCGCGGCGAGCGGGCAGCGGCTTCGGCGGAAGCGGAGGCGGCGGCGGACGAGGTCGTGGCAGCGGCCTCAGGCGTCTTTTAAAGGAGCTGGGGGGCCTTGCTTGCGGGAGGGGCGGCAGCGGCGCTTGTCTGAGCCGGACATGGCAACGGTGGCGGCGAACCTCGGGACTCTCGTCCCGAGTCGGCGAGGGAGGCGGCACGGCGCTGGGCTTTAGCCCGCTCGGCTGGGCCATTGGCCCAGTCGGGCGACGGAGATTTTTATTTTTTTTAATAATTTTCACCCGAAGAAAAAAATTCTAATAAAATAAAAATAAATTCTAAAAATGCCAAAATAAATTCACCGTCTAAATAAAATATTTAGAACAAAGTGAACATTTTTCTGGCCTAAAAATGCAATTTTCAAAAATGCATATTTTTCTAATTCGAATGAAATAGCAAATAATATACCAGAAAAATCATAATTTGATTTTAAAATTCTTTCTCCTATATTTCTCTCAATTTGAAGAAGTCATATTATCTTCTCTCATTTATTTTTAATATTGGAAATAATTGGAGAAAAAATAATAAAACCAAATTGAACCTTTTCTTCAAATATGAAATAAATTCAAATATGATTTTTGTGAAACCTCCAACTCTCTCCGTGGGTCCTTGAGTTGCTTAAAATTTCTAGGATCTCAACCAAATGCAAGAATAAAATATGATATGCATATGATGATCTATGTATAACATACAAATTGAGAAAATTGGGATGTTACAGGTTTGAGCTGCCGGTAAGGGGAGGCGGGGGAGGGGGAGATACTGAGGAAATTTGATGGGTGGGGATGTGGTTGGAGGAATAAATTTTGAAATCGCGCGCCTAATGAAAATTTCGCTGCGAAACTTGAAACTTGGGCGGGGGAAACACACAACACAGATGAAGCGCGTAAAATACTCGTGTGCGAGAAAAGAGAAAATTGACAAATCCCATCTCCAAAAAAATGTACATGTGTAGTTGATTTTTTTCGGTCAATGGTACGCATGGTTTATTAGGAAACATCGCACAGGTAACTGACTTAAGGATCATTAACGCAAAAAAAATGCACACGGGTGCGCCATAGAAACCGTGTGTTTTGTGATCTTCTAATGCTTCTTATATCTATCAGCGTCTCCAGCCGCACCTAATTTCAAAAATCTCTTTCATTGTATCAGGATTATTCAATGTACATGAACGAGGCAAGGTGACACCCGATGAGCAATCATCGGTTTATGAAATGCAATCAAGTGTCAACCTGCCTCGCTGGCGTAGCCAGATTTGATCCTATGCAACAAGAGATAAGCTTGCTGCCATCCGTCGGCGCGGCAATTTAAGCCGGTGTGCGGCCAGCTCGCATGGCGAGGTGGGACTAAAAACCAGCTGGGGCCAGCTCTAATCTCCTCATATGGCTGCGGGTGGACGTTTTGGTAGTTTTTGAGGTCGGGGTGCGGCTATAAAACTTCAGTGAATACATGTTAATCAACGCTTAAAGCCCTCAAAGGATGCCCTTACCGACAGTGTATGTTAATACTAGATAGTACAAACTTAAATAACTACTAGTAATTTGCTCTAAGACTACGGGCGACACACACACTAAGTACTTCTCACATGTTGCGATCGAGGCATGATGGCTAGACATCGGCGTTCTCCTTCCTGGCCTTGTAGGCGGCAGCCCACCGTGCTTTGATCTCCGCCAAGCTCTCCTCACCATGGCGTGCGGACTCTTCTTTCTTGCAGCGGCGGGACTCTCTTTTCTTGACTGCTTTTTGCCTTTTCCTCTCCTTCTGTGCGGCTTTGGCTGCCTCTATATCCACCGCCCATTCAGCCATGACAGTCTCAAAGTCCGCCCAGGTAACTGTGTGGCCGCCGGCGGCGATGAACTCGGTGCGGCGAGATGCCATCGCTTTCTTACCATGTGTGCGGTCGTGGGCGGTGAGGAATGTCGTGCGGTGGGATGCCATTGCTTCCTTACCAGTTACTGTGCACCGTGGTGCAATGAACGCCGCTTGGAGAGAGCTCTGGGATGGAGGGGACGGGTAGCCATATAGTGCAGTGTTTTTTAAGAGCTCAACGACAAACAACAAAGGAAATTTGGCTTCCCTTACAATTTTGCTCGTTCATTATCGCACACGGTTCATCTCCGTCGCTTCCGAAACAGTGTGTGCTGAGCCTATTGTGTGTTGCGTTATGATTGGCTGGAACCCCAGTCACGCGGATCACGCACATGCACCATAGGATGCACCACGATTGAACGACAATCCACGTCCCTCACATCACACCGGTCGAGTTGTAGCTGGATTGGATTTATATGCGGTAAATGCCTAGAAAATGCACATAATCCCCTAAATATGGTAAATGAACCCAAAAAAATGCCAAATTTGAACACGGTGATTTGCAGGGTGTATGTTCGTCGTAGAAAAAAAACTCCAGGTCAAAGGACGAAGAAAATTTGGATTCCCCTTCAATCTTGGTAATTTCCCTCTCGAAAGCATGGACCTTCCTTGGTGATGGTTTGATTTATGAAGGGCGTGCATGATGACAAAAGTCAAACCTTCTCAAATTTTTACTAGAGCATGGTGAGGCCATACCATGGCACCATGCAAGGCATCATGTTTTTCAAGCATTTATTTTATTTTTTCTATAGTTGAAAACTCAATACACAAACATTTGTGGTTGACTGTTGCCACACATTTCATCGAAATATCTTCCCATTCCTTGTAAAAGACATGAGAATTTACTAAATATCATGAGCATGATTTTCCAGGACGTTCTTGTGCACCCTTTCATGCACCGATTGTTTGAACTTGAATTATCTGCATTAATGCCTAGAAAAAGCACATAAGCCCCTAAATATGGTAAATGAACCTGGAAAAGTGCCAAATTTGACCATGGTGATTTTCAGGGTGTATGTTCATCATAGAAAAAACTCATGGACAAAGGACAAAGGAAATTTGGATCCCCCTTCAATCTGGGTGATTTCCCCCTCGAAACCATGAAACTTCTTCGGTGATGGTTTGATTTATGAAAGGCGTGCATGATGACATAAGGAAAACATTCTCAATTTTTACCAGGGCACAGTGAGGCCATACCATGGCACCACGCTAGGCGTCATGTTTTCCAAGCATGTATTTCATTTTTGTATAGTTGTTAACCTAGGAAACGGCTCGTTTATGGTTGACTGTTGCCACACATTTCCTTGAAATATCTGCCCATTCCTTGTAAAAGGCATGAGAATATACTAAATAGCATGAGCATGGTTTTCCAGACCATTCTTGTGCACCTTTTCATGCACCGATTGTTCAAATTTAAATTATGTGCATTAATGCCTAGAAAATGCAAATAATCCCCTAAATATGGTAAATGAGCCTGGAAAAATGTAAATTTTGAACACGCTGCATTTGAGGTGGTATGTTGATCGTTGAAAAAAAATGATTGACAAACTAGGACGGAAATTTGGATTCCCCTTCAATGTTGGTGATTTCCCTCTTGAAAACATGGAACTTCCACGGTGATGGTTCAATTTATGAAGGGCGTGCATGACAACATAAATCAAACCTTCTCAGATTTTAACCAGGGCACAGTGAGGCCATACCATGGCACCATGCTAGGCCTCATGTCTTTCAAGCACGTATTTCATTTTTCTATAGTTGATAACCCAGTAAATGACGCGTTTGTGGTTGACTATTGCCACGCATTCCCTTGAAATCTCTTCTCATTCCTTGTAAAAGGCTTGAGAATTTACTAAATACCACGAGTATGGTTTTTCCAGACCATTCTTGTGCACTTTTTCATGCACCGATTGTTCAAATTTGAATTATGTGGATTAATGGCTAGAAAATGCACACAATCCCCTAATATGGTAAATGAGCCCGAAAAAATGCCAAATTTGAACACATTGCATCTGAGGAGGTATGTTGATTGTAGAAAAACTAAATGAAAAGCTAGGAAGGAAATTTGGATTCCCGGCCTCTTCAATCTTGTCGATTTCCCCCTCGAAACCATGAAATTTCCATGGTGATGGTTCGATTTATGAATGGCGTGCATGACGACATAAGACAAACATTCTCAAATCTTTACCAGGGCATGGTGAGGCCATACCATGGCACAACGCCAGGCATCATGTTCTCCAAGCATGTATTTCATTTTTGTATAGTACCTAGTAAACACATTTCCTTGAAATATTTGCCCATTCCTTGTAAAGGGCATGAGAATTTACTAAATAGCAAGATCATGGTTTTCCAGGCCGTTCTCATGCACCTTTTCATGCACCGATTGTTTGAATTTGAATTATGTGCATTAATGCCTAGAAAATGCACATAATGCCCATATATTCTAAATGAACCCAGAAAAGTGCAAAATTTGAACACGGTGATTTGCAGGGTTTATGTTCATCTTAGAAAAAACTCATGGACAAAGGACAAAGGAAAATTGGATCCCATTCAATCTCGGTGATTTACTATCGCACACGATTCATCTCCGTCGCCTCTATGAACCGTGTGTGTTCACCCACACATGCAAAAGGAAAAAAGAAAACCCTCGCCCACCTCTTCCGCAGCCACTCGCCACGGACTCCTCCGCAACTCTACACCTCATCAACTTCTAAGCTCGACAGTTTTTGTTGGCGGGCGGAGGTCGCGCTCCAAACGGCACGGGGTTTCGCCCGTACCGCTTTCCGCCGCCTCTCTGCACCGACATTCTAGACTCTGGTCGATTAGGGTTTTCTGTGGGATTGGGCCGGGGATTTTTCTCATAGAAAAGGTAATCAACTTAGCAAAATATTCACTCATCTCTGATTGCAGTCTGCTGTTAAACAATCGGCGGAAATCGCCGTGGATTCATTTTTGTTTTAGCTGATTCGTGGGTGTTCATTCATGTGTCCACAGTGCGAGCACAAATCAGGCAAGTGTGGTCGCGGCTAGTCGGAAATGAAGTTCTATCTCACCATTCTGGATGACTTTAGGGAATGCTTGGTATGTTATATCTCAATCTACCATGGTCGGCATGGCCTAAATTTGTGAACATATACCGTCTATTGCTACATTTGGATAAAAGGCACGATGCCACATGCAGCCTAGATGTTGAAGCCGACCCCCCCCTATATTAGGCAAATATATGATGTATTGTTCATTCAGTTACTCTCATATTTGCATCAAATCTTTGTTACATTATCTATTTTTAGTTATATATTTTTGTACCTTTCTTTCATCATCTATTCTATCAGTTACTCTCATATATGCATCTTGCTCTGTTATTTTAATATATCTAATTTAGGATCTTAATTCTCATTTCAAGCAGTACATCTCTTGCTTTGCGAGAACAGGAGTAGAAGTAAATCTTGGGTTTTACTTTGTTGATGACTCCGTGGATGTCATATTTACAATGCGGCATGGATTTACAATGACGGTTAGCATAAAACTTGATAAAGATGGTCACTCCTATTTTTATGCAGACCTTTGGAGAAAAATGTCTAAGTATTATGAAATGAAAGCTGGCAATAAAATTCTAGTGCGTGCACCACAGCCTGGTCTAATTAACATGGATGTTTACTTCCCCAACGTTCAGCCGATCAAAGTCTGATTGAGGTTAGTGTCCTTTCAACTTCTCCATGCTAGCATATTACTTAGCAAAATAAGGGTATTTGTTTTGACTAATTGATCACTATTTAAGCAAGCAATTGTGATTTCATTTTCTGACTCTATTCCTAGTCTAAAAATTATATTTACCATTTTATGCACACTATATATTCTTCTGCCATGTTCTGAATAAATAATACATTTACACCTTTTAAGAAGGATATGTTGGATGCATAGCGAACGATCTGTATGTTACTAAGTGTACCAAATTTCACTGGAAGGACTTGAAGCATGTCATAAACTTTGTTGATAATCTGGCAGACATAGCACAGCGTATGAATGCTGGATTTTGGATGGGATTAATTATACCTATGGTGCACACATTCAACAAGACCAATTGTGTGCACAAAATGCTGGTAAAAAGTCTTATTTTAATGTTGATGCTCATAAACTATATATATCCTCAACGATATGTTACAATTGGTTTTTATTCTACATTTCAACAAAAATTTCCCATTGTAGCAGTTCATGGATCGATTTCCTGGCGTGGTTGAATCACACTTGTGCCTGCTAATAACGCCAAAGTGATTGCAAGGTACTGCATTTCCCGCAGAAATTGAACCATTCAAATTAACAAGTTCTCGCTTGTCATGGCAATGCATCCATATATGTTACTCAAATGTTGTTAGCCAAGTTCTTAAATTTTCATGTAACGTATTAGTATCGTACACAGTTCATTGAGTTTAAGCGTGTGCCCGATGTCCAGAAGGCATTTGCATATTAATTGTCCACATTGCAAATTCACACATGTGTTAACATAAGGAAATGTATGTGTAACTTACTGAAGGAAATATGCCCTAGAGGCAATAACAAAGTTATTATTTATTTCCTTATATCATGATAAATGTTTATTATTCATGCTAGAATTGTATTAACAGGAAACATGATACATGTGTGAATACATAGACAAACATAATGTCACTAGTATGCCTCTACTTTACTAGCGCATTAATCAAAGATGGTTATGTTTCCTAACCATAGACATGAGTTGTCATTTGATTAACGGGATCACATCATTAGTAGTATGATGTGATTGACTTGACCCATTCTGTTAGCTTAGCACTTGATCGTTTAGTATGTTGCTATCGCTTTCTTCATGACTTATACATGTTCCTACAACTATGAGATTATGCAACTCCCGTTTACCGGAGGAACACTTTGTGTGCTACCAAACGTCACAACGTAACTGGGTGATTATAAAGGAGCTCTATAGGTGTCTCCAAAGGTACATGTTGAGTTGGCATATTTCGAGATTAGGTTTTGTCACTTCGATTGTCTGAGAGGTATCTCTGGGCCCTCTCGGTAATGCACATCACTATAAGCCTTGCAAGGAATGTCGCTAATGAGTTAGTTACGGAATGATGCATTATATAACGAGTAAAGAGATCTGCCGGTAATGAGATTGAACTAGGTATTGATATACCGACGATCGAATCTCGGGCAAGTAACATACCGATGACAAAGGGAATGACATATGTTGTTATGCGGTTTGACCGATAAAGATCTTCGTAGAATATGTAGGAGCCAATATGAGCATCCAGGTTCCGCTATTGGTTATTGACCGGAAACGTGTCTCGGTCATGTCTACATAGTTCTCGAACCTGTAGGGTCCGCACGCTTAAAGTTTCGATGATAATTATATTATGAGTTTATGAGTTTTGATGTACCGAAGGTTGTCTGGAGTCTCGGATGTGATCATGGACATGACAAGGAGTGTCGAAATGGTGGAGACATGAAGATTGATATATTGGAAGCCTATATTTGGATATCGGAAATGTTCCGGGTGAAATCGGGATTTTACCGGAGTACCGAGGGGTTACCGGAACCCCCCGGGGGCTTAATGGGCCATGGTGGGCCTTAGTGGAGAAGAGGAGAGGCGGCCAGGGCTGAGCCGCGCGCCCCTCCCCCCTAGTCCAAATAGGACAAGGAGAGGGGGGCGGCACCCCCCTTTCCTTCCTGTCTCTCCCTTCCCTTTCCCCCCTTCTCCAAGTCCAACAAGGAAAGGAGGGAGTCCTACTCCCGGTGGGAGTAGGACTCCCCATGGCGCGCCCCCTCCTTGGCCGGCCGCCCCCTCCCCCCTTGCTCCTTTATATACGGGGGCAGGGGGCACCTCTAGAGACAGAACAACAGATCATTGATCTCTTAGCCGTGTGTGGTGCCCCCCTCCACCATAGACCTCCTCGATAATATTGTAGCAGTGCTTAGGCGAAGCCCTGCGACGGTAGAACATCAACATCGTCACCACGCCGTCGTGCTGACGGAACTCTCCCTTGACACTCGGCTGGATCGGAGTTCGAGGGACGTCATCGAGCTGAACGTGTGCTAGATCACAGTGCTATCCTCGTCCGATTCCTAGCACATTGTGTTCTTAATGATTCTTGCCACGATTGAAACACTCCTATCCAATCAATGCAATCCTTAGATTAGATGGGATTCAAAAATTTAGGGTTAGGTTTCCGCCGAAACCATCTTGGACCCACCGAGTTGAAAAACTCGGTCCCACCGATTTGGCTAACGCCATTGCACTAGTAACTCTCGGTCTGACCGAGAATTGCTAATCGGTGAGACCGATTTTAGGACTTTGTGAAACCCTAGCAGTCTCGGTGCCACCGAACTGTGACTCGGTCCAACCGAGTTCATCAGTTTAGGTTCCAAAACTGCTTCGGTATCACCGAGTTCGAAAATCGGTTGATCCGAAATGCTTTCTGGGGAAAACTAAAACTGAATTTTTGAATCATTCTTTTGCAAAAATCTCTGCATTTTGTGATGCTCATCCACTCTATCTCATCTATAACTATTCACAGGGTTAGCAGTTAGTGATTTGCAGCATGTCAGACCAAAGTGATAGTCAGAACAGGTTAGAAGAGCACAATCACATGAGTGAGGGCACAAGTCCCTCTAGCACTTCAGATGAAGGCAGCAGGAGCACCCCAAGCAATCTGCCTAAAGCTGCCACCAGGACAAGGAAGAAGAGAACCTCGGATTCTGAGGATGAGGATTATAGAGCAGAAGAGGATGAGGCTACCTCCAAGAAGGTAGTGCTCAAATAGGAGTATGCCTCAGCAAAGAACACTAAACCTGGACTCAATAGGAAGGTTCCTGCCAAGAGGACACCTATGCTGAAGGTCAGAGGATCTACTCAAGTGCCTGAAAAGACTGAACCCAAAGAGGTACCTGCAAAGAGAGTCACAACTTCCAAACCCAAGAAAGTTCCCACTGGAGAAACTATGAAGTTTACCATTGAATCAGAAGATGAAGCTGATGCTCAGGATAAGAAGAAGAAAACAGCCAGAACCACTACAGCCCAGGTTCTTGGAAATCCCTCAATGAGGAGAGACTCTGAAGAGGAAGAAGAGGTTGTTGCACCAGCACCCAAGGCACAAAAGCTTATGGGTGATGCTATTAAGTCAGGGGCTGCAACATCAAAGCCCTAGGAAGCACCCAAAGCTGCCCCAAGCTCAAGCTTGCACCAAAAAGGAATACCAGGAGTATTCCAGCTACTGAAAAGAACAAGGCCCCGGTGCCTGAAGTTGCTGATGAGGAAGATGAAGAAGGACAAGTCCTGAGGAAGCTCAAGCCCAAGATACCAGACCATAATGATGCCCATCCTGTGGCTGAGAACATGAACATCAGAAGAGACTCAGGGTTGAGGCTATGGAGGATGACAGATCCATATGCCACAAGGAGAAGGACTTCTGTTGACTACAGGATCCACACAAAGGAACAGGAGGACTTCTATGAGACAATCTTGTTGGACAAGAAGCCCATAGTGTGTGATATGAGGTGGGTCGACCGGACCTACATGAAAGAAAATGAAGAACACTATCTTGGAGTGCAAGACAGTTTTGTTGCTTGTGGAGTTGCAGATTTTGTTGGGAAAAAGCTCACCAACTGGAATGATGAACTCATTATGCAATTCTACTCCACAGCACACTTCTATCCAGATGGGAGGATAGTTTGGATGTCTGAAGGTACAAGGTACCAATCAACTGTTGAGGAATGGGCAAACTGATCAATGCCCCAAAGGAGAGTGAAGTTGACTTGGATGTCTATGCCAAGAAGAAGATGGACCACAATTCCATGGCACACATGTACAAGGACATCCCAGACAAAGCTATAGAGACACATAAGTTTGGGTCAGTCCACTTTCTTCTGTCAGGGCTGCCAACAACCAACTGGATCCTAAGGCACACTCTGTTTCCCAAGTCTGGTGAACACAAGATGATTAGAGGGCATGCAATCAACATGTTGCATTTGTTAGATGTGCCACAGAAATTCAAGGTCATGATCCTTATGGTTGAGACCATTAGGAGGACTGCAGCAGACCAAAAGAGAAGTTGTGGATATGCCCCTCAGATTCAGGAGTTGATTAACTCAAAGATGGGCACAAGAAAATATCTATTGGATAAGGAACATTTTGCTCTCTATCCCGACTTTGAGGACAATCAGGTTGTCATGAATGAGAATGAACCATCATCAGTACAAGCTCAAGAGAAGAAGGAGAAGGCAAGGAAAGAGAAGGCTGCCAAGATGCCAACTCAAGAGGAGGCATCTAAGTACTTTTTGAAGAACAAGCAGGAGCAGCTTGGTTACTTGATAGCATCAACACTGAGGATTGAGAAGGGATTGGCCACCCTCACTCAAAATCAGGAGAGCTTGGAAAGAATCATGGAACATAAATTCTATGATCTAGATGTCAAAGTAACTGAGATTCAGTCAGTTGTGGAGCAGCTACAGGATGACATGCAGGAGAGGAAGGGCAAGACTACCAGTAATGTATTTGCCAGAGTGCTTAGAGCTCAGAGGTCAGCTGCAGTGCCTGTGACAGACACCAGAGCCACATCATCTGCACCAGCTACAGCTCCTACAGCTCCAGTGCAACCAGCTCCAGCACCAACTCCTCCAGCTCCATCCACTTCAACTGAAGCCTTTGTCCAAGGAGCCATCTCTACACCACCACCTGAAGATCAAGACTGAGAGTCGATCTAGCACTATGCATTTTCTATGAACTTTTTGGTGACTTGTTGCCAAAGGGGGAGAAAATGTATAGATCATAGGCTTCGAGAGAGAGAGAGTGTGTGTGTGTTGCTTTTGTTCTCTCTTGCTTCGGTGGTTAAACTTTGTTTGCTTTTGATTGCTTGAGATACTATGCTATTATCTGTGAGACATGGATGATCATGTGTTTGATCATAAGCTACACTTATGCATGTTTGATGATATTATCTTACCTATCCATATGTGATCATTCACTTTGCTTGGTGATGAGTGCATGTATTCAATCTTTATCATTTTGAGCGCTCCACCAAGATGTATGTGACAAGGAAGAGTAACCCATGAGCCTAATTCCTTGTGCATTTGCAGTCCAAAGCAAATCCTAAACTATGCACAAATTTAGGGGGAGCGCTTGCTTATCACATACTTCTCAAAGCGACGATGTATTTCAATCTTATTATCATTTGTCGAAGCTTTGATCTATATGTTGTCATCAATTACCAAAAAGGGGGAGATTGAAAGTGCAACTATCCCTAGGTGGTTTTGGTAATTCATAACAACATATAGCTCATTGAGGTAATGCTATTCCAAGACTATTATTTCAGGAAAGCTCAATGAATGGCATGGCATGGATGATGAAAGTGGATCCCTCAAAATACTAATGACAAAGGATTGGCTCAAGCTCAAAAGCTCAAGACTCTTCATTTTACATTTTAGTGATCCAAGATCACATTGAGTCTATAGGAAAAGCCAATACTATCAAGGAGGGATGAGGTGTTGCTTAATGAGCCTCTTGCTTCATGTGCTTGGTGATATGCTCCAAAAACCCTCAACTACTTTCTCACATCCACAAATGACCTAAACCTAAAGCCAAAATCGGTCACACCGGTTCTTTCTATCCGGCGCCACTGAGTTCTAATGTCATAGCCACTGCCACAAACCCTAGGCAAATCAGTCCTACCGATAGGGATCTCGGTCTCACCGAGATGGGATTGTAATCTCTCTGTTTCCCTTCGTAAGGTTTCGGTCTAACCGAAGTGAGCGATCGGTCCCACCGAGATTGCAATGTAAACTCTCTGTTTCCCTTTTGTAACATTTCGGTCTCACCGAAAAGAGCAAATCGGTCCCACCGAGTTTACCTGACCAACTCTTTGGAAAGCTTATTACCAAAATCGGTATCACTGAGTTTGTGTGATCGGTCTTACCGAGATTACATTATGCCCTAACCCTAACCAAATCGGTCTTTCCGAGTTGCATGTCGGCCCCACCAAAAATCCTAACTATCACTAGGTTTACTAAATCGGTCCGACCGAGTCTGTTGAATCGGTCCCACCGAGTTTGTTAAATTGTGTGTAACGGTTAGATTTTGTGTGGAGGCTATATATACCCCTCCACCTCCTCTTCATTCGTGGAGAGAGCCATCAGAACAAACCTACACTTCCAACTTACCATTTCTGAGAGAGAACCACCTACTCATGTGTTGAGGCCAAGATATTCCATTCCTACCATATGAATCTTGATCTCTAGCCTTCCCCAAGTTTCTTTCCACTCAAATCTTCTTTCCACTAGATCCAAATCCTATGAGAGAGAGTTGAGTGTTGGGGAGACTATCATTTGAAGCACAAGAGCAAGGAGTTCATCATCAACGCACCATTTGTTACTTCTTGGAGAGTGGTGTCTCCTAGATTGGCTAGGTGTCACTTGGGAGCCTCCAACAAGATTGTGGAGTTGAACCAAGGAGTTTGTAAGGGCAAGGAGATCGCCTACTTCGTGAAGATCTACCGCTAGTGAGGCAAGTTATTCGTGGGCGACGGCCATGGTGGGATAGACAAGGTTGCTTCTTCGTGGACCCTTCGTGGGTGGAGTCCTCCATGGACTCGCGCAACCATTACCCTTCGTGGGTTGAAGTCTCCATCAACGTGGATGTACGATAGCACCACCTATCAGAACCATGCCAAAAACATCCGTGTCTCCAATTGTGTTTGAATCCTCCAAAACTTCCCCTTTACTTTCTTGCAAGTTGCATTCTTTAATTTCCATTGCCTATATACTCTTTGCATGCTTGCTTGAATTGTGTGATGATTGCTTGACTTGTCCCAAGATAGCTAAAATCTACCAAACTCTAAAATTTGGGAAAAAGTTAAGTTTTAATTGGTCAAGTAGTCTAATCACCCCCCCTCTAGACATACTTCAAGGTCCTACAAGTGGTATCAGAGCTTTGGTCTCCATTTCCTTTGATTTCCATAGCTTTTGGAGGTCATAGCCTTGGTTTCACATCCTAGGAGAGTATGGCGTCTAGTGAGGGAAATTATCACCGTAGAGGTCCTTACTTTGATGGTACTAATTTTGCTAGTTGGAAGCATAAGATGAAAATGCATATACTCGGACATAACCCCGCCGTTTGGGCAATTATTTGTATTGGCGTGCAAGGTGAATTCTTTGATGGGAGAGAGACGAACCGTGAAGATAATGCGGAAGAATTGAAGATGCTGCAATACAACGCTCAAGCTTGTGATTTCATCTTCAACGGATTGTGCCCCGAAGAATTCAACAAAATCAGCCGTCTTGAGAATGCAAAGGAAATTTGGGATACTTTGATTGATACGCATGAAGGTACCGACTCCGTCAAGGAATCCAAGTTGGATGTGCTCCAAAGTCAGCTTGACAAGTTCAAAATGAAGGATGGTGAAGGTGTCGCTGAAATGTACTCTAGGCTTGCACTTATCACAAATGAGATTGCCGGCTTAGGGAGTGAAGAGATGACCGACAGATTCATCATCAAGAAGATCCTAAGAGCATTGGATGGAAAGTATGATACCGTGTGCACATTGATCCAAATGATGCCAAACTACAAAGATCTCAAGCCAACCGAAGTCATTGGAAGAATTGTTGCTCATGAGATGTCACTTAAGGATAAGGAGGAACTTCACAACAAGTCAAGTGGTGCTTACAAAGCCTCAAGTGAAGCCCCCACATCATCAAGTGAGAAACAAAACTTCAATGAAGAATTGAGCTTAATAGTGAAGAACTTCAATAAATTCTACAAGAGTAGAAGCAAGGAAAGAATCTCCAAGTCAAGGTCTTACAATGACAAAAGATCTTCTAGTCGAGAGCGAAATTGCTACAATTGTGGGAGACCCGGACACTATTCCAATGAGTGTACGGCACCCTACAAAAGAAGAGAAGATTCTCCAAAAAGAAGAAGCAAAAGAGAAGAATCACCACCGAGAGAGAGGAGGAGTAGAGATGATCGTTATGAACGAAGGCCCTCACGAAGAAGCAAGGATTCGAAAAGGAAGGACAAGTCATCAAGGAGCTACACAAAATGAAGACATCAAGCTCATGTTGGTGAATGGGTATCCGGCTCCGACTCCGACAATCACTCCGAGAGAAGCTATCATTCCGACTCCGAATATACTCAAGATGAAGGTGTTTCCGGTCTAGCACTTGTGTCAACCAACTCCTACGACATATTTGATTCACCAAATGAAGGAATTGAAGATGCCTCATGGCCAATGGTCCAAAGGTAACACATCCTGAGTATGTTGATTTCAATAGTGATGAAGATGACTTACTTGTGGATGATGATTTACTTGTTGACAACTCTAGTGATGAATACTATGATGAAACGTCAATTAATCATGCTAATCAAGATAAAACGAATGACAATGATAAGGAGAAGATTGAGCTTCTAACTAAAGAACTAAACACTCTTAAGTTAGCTCATGAAACTATCTTCGAAGATCATCGAGAACTTTTAAGGGCTCATGAGAAGTTACGCTTTGAAAAGCTCAATCTTGAGCAAGGGCATGAGTTCTTAAAAGCAATCAATGATGATCTTCGTAAGAAAAGTTCTTCTTACATTGCCAAGCGTTTACTCTTATCTACTTACATGCCTCAAGTCAAGTCTAGTAACAAGTACAAGAAAGATCCTTCCTCTAGTAGTAACAATAATAATGTCAAATCCAATATTGTTGCTTCTAGTAGTTCTCTTGATTCCACTAATGATTCTCTTAGCCAAGTTACACTTGAGCAAGAAAATAGCTTATTGAAGGGAATTATAGAGAAAGGAGTTTACAAGAGCCTTGCCGGGAGTAAGCAATTCGAGGAAATTGTACGCAAGCAAGGAAGGCACCGGAAGAATCAAGGTGTTGGTTTTGAACGAAAGTTCAATGCCAATGGAGTTGAGTGGGAATAAGATCAATACCCCAAGACGAATTTTGTTCCTCAACAAGAGAAGTATGATCCTACTTCCTTCAAAGGAACACAAGCACAAGATGATCTTCCACCACAAGACCACAAGAACAAAGGCAAGGACAAGCTTCAAGAAGAGATTGATGCATTTGAAGAAGCACCTAAGGCCTCGGTCAAGTGGGTTCCCAAGACTATGTCAAGTTCTACTTCATCAAGTACAACTACAACTCCAAGTATTCGCATCAAGATGATGTGGATCCCGAAGAAGAAGAACTAGAGAGTTCTTGAGGGTGACTCCGCCAACATTCTTCACTCATATCTTTTTGGCAACGACAAGTGAAATCAACTTTCACATCATGCACTAGTTCAAGGAGTCACAAACCCTCATGTTGGTAAGGCACGGGACAAGGTCACCTAATGATTTCATGGACATCATCTTGTGTATGCTTCACTCTATGTCTATGGATATTCTTGTGTATTCCTTGTGGGACTAACCCATGTAGGTAAGTTGAAAGTGCAACTCACTCCAAAGGATTGCTCCAAATGATCTACATCAACATTGAGCATCCACATCTTCAACACCTACATGAAGTCATCATCGACAAAACCCAAGGTTAGTTCATCCCTCTAAAAGGGGATCTCACATCTTGGGGGAGCTTAACTCTAAGAATTGAGTAAAAGCAACTCTAATGGTGTGAACACATCAATGCATTATGTAAAAGTGGTAACCCCACTTGAGCTTAAACGACGAGTATGACCTATGATCAAATGTTTTCATTTGACTCCTAAGTCAATATACTCATATATAGATGACCTAGTAATCGCCAATTGTTTGATAGATGCTAGAATTGGTTGTGCATGTTTTGCCACATATTTCATTTGCCATCTTATTGTGTGAGCATGTTGGTGCATATTTTACTCATTCAAGGACATCCACTTGTTGTTTTGAGTGATTGGCTTCTTTTTCTTTTTGCCAAGTGGATGGACAAGAATGCCTAAGAACCTTCTCTAGCTATCTATGCTATTCTCGTCTCAAACTCTATTCATGCTACATCACAAAATTTGATCAAGTCAGATTCGAACCACTCTGTGTGAGGAGCACTCGGAGTCCCCGATTCGTCATAGACTTAAACTTCCAAAACTTCTTTGTGATTCTCGGTCTGACCGATTCCTCCATTTCAGTCCTACCGAGATCACTAAGTCGATCTAGGTTTTCAATCTTGGTGCAACCGATTTGAACTTTTCGGTCACACTAAGTTGCTGTAACTGTACACAGTTAGGCATCTCGGTGCCACCGAGTTGTTCCACTCGGTCACACCGACAGGGTCGAGCTATATATACTCACAGGCAAAAATTTGGAAATTTCTCCGAACCTCTTCGCCCGCGCAATAGCTTGCTCTGCCATCAGGCTCTTCGGATCGTCTCCTTGTTGCCAGCCACCTTCTGTCGCTGGTCTCCGCCGCCGTCAACGGAATTCACCCCTGTCGTTGCCGCCGTAGCGAGTTCATCGCCAAGCTAGGGTATGGACTCGATCACAGTGCTATCCTCGTCCGATTCCTAGCACATTGTGTTCTTAATGATTCTTGCCATGATTGAAACACTCCTATCCAGTCAATGCAATCCTTAGATTAGATGGGATTCGAAAATTTAGGGTTAGCTTTCCGCCAAAACCATCTCGGACCCACCGAGTTGAAACACTCGGTCCCACCGATTTGGCTAACGCCATTGCACTAGTAACGCTCGGTCTGACCGAGAATTGCTAATCGGTGAGACCGATTTTAGGACTTTGTGAAAGCCTAGCAGTCTCGGTGCCACCAAACTGTGACTCGGTCCAACCGAGTTCATCAGTTTAGGTTCCAAAACTGCTTCGGTATCACCGAGTTTGAAAATCGGTTGATCCTTAATGCTTTCTGTGGAAAACTAAAACTGAATTTTTGAATCATTCTTTTGCAAAAATATCTGCATTTTGTGATGCTCATCCACTCTATCTCATCTATAACTATTCACAGGGTTAGCAGTCAGTGATTTGCAGCATGTCAGACCAAAGTGATAGTCAGAACAGGTCAGAAGAGCACAATCACATGAGTGAGGGCACTAGTCCCTCTAGCACTTCAGATGAAGGCAGCAGGAGCACCCCAAGCAATCTGCCTAAAGCTGCCACCAGGACAAGGAAGAAGAGAACCTCAGATTCTGAGGATGAGGATTATAGAGCAGAAGAGGATGAGGCTACCTCCAAGAAGGTAGTGCTCAAAAAGGAGTATGCCTCAGCAAAGAACACTAAAACTGGACTCAATTGGAAGGTTCCTGCCAAGAGGACACCTATGCTGAAGGTCAGAGGATCTACTCAAGTGCCTGAAAAGACTGAACCTAAAGAGGCACCTACAAAGAGAGTCACAACTTCCAAACCCAAGAAAGTTCCAACTAGAGAAACTATGAAGTTTACCATTGAATCAGAAGATGAAGCTACTGCTCAGGATAAGAAGAAGAAGAAAAGAGCCAGAACCACTATAGCCCAGGTTCTTGGAAATCCCTCAATGAGGAGAGACTCTGAAGAGGAAGAAGAGGTTGTTGCACCAGCACCCAAGGCACAAAAGCTTATGGGTGATGCTACTAAGTCAGGGGCTGCAACATCAAAGCCCAAGGAAGCACCCAAAGCTGCCCCCAAGCCCAAGCTTGAACCAAAAAGGAATACCAGGAGTATTCCAGCTACTGAAAAGAACAAGGCCCCAGTGCCTAAAGTTGTTGATGAGGAAGATGAAGAAGGACAAGTCCTGAGGAAGCTCAAGCCCAAGATACCAGACCATAATGATGCCCATCCTGTGGATGAGGACATGAACATCAGAAGAGACTCAGGGTTGAGGCTATGGAGGATGACAGATCCATATGCCACAAGGAGAAGGACTGCTGTTGACTACAGGTTCCACACAAAGGAACATCAGGACTTCTATGAGACAATCTTGTTGGACAAGAAGCCCATAGTGTGTGATATGAGGTGGGTTGACTGGACCTACATGAAAGAAAATGAAGAACACTATCCTGGAGTGCAAGATAGTTTTGTTGCTTGTGGAGTTGCAGATTTTGTTGGGCAAAAGCTCACCAACTGGAATGATGAACTCATTATGCAATTCTACTCCACAACACACTTCTATCCAGATGGGAGGATAGTTTGGATGTCTGAAGGTACAAGGTACCTGTCAGTGTCAAAACCGGTGGATCTCGGGTAGGGGGTCCCGAACTGTGCGTCTAGGCGGATGGTAACAGGAGACAAGGGACACGATGTTTTTACCCAGGTTCGGGCCCTCTCGATGGAGGTAAAACCCTACTCCTGCTTGATTGATATTAATGATATGGGTAGTACAAGAGTGGATCTACCACGAGATCAAGGAGGCTAAACCCTAGAAGCTAGCCTATGCTATGATTGTTGTAATGGTTGTTGTGTCCTACGGACTAAAACCCTCCGGTTTATATAGACACCGGAGAGGGCTAGGGTTACACAGAGTCGGTTACAATGGTAGGAGATCTACATATCTGTATCGCCAAGCTTGCCTTCCACGCCAAGGAAAGTCCCATCCGGACACGGGACGGAGTCTTCAATCTTGTATCTTCGTAATCTTGGAGTCCGGCGGACGATGCTAGTCCGGCTGTCCGGACACCCCCTAGTCCAGGACTCCCTCAGTAGCCCCTGAACCTGGCTTCAATGACGATGAGTCCGGCGCACATAATGTTCGGCATTGCAAGGCGGGTTCCTCCTCCGAATAATCCATAGAATATCATGAACACCAGGATAGTGTCCGGCTCTGCAAAATAATTTCCACATTCCACCGTAGAGAGAATATCATGTACACAGGTTCAATCTGCTGACGTATCTTGTAGTGTGACATCACGCCACTACCAAGCCTTTACTTGAATCGTTTTTTATTACACCACCTCAGCGCGTTTAGCGAAGCAGTTTCCTTGGCATGTCTTGTCGAAGCAGAGATTGTGTTCCCCTTATTCCGGGATCCTCATCAATACGGACGTGGGTAACCCAACCGCGCCCGTTGCCACGCCCCCTCTATCGAAGGCGAGTCTCGAACGGTCGCGGAGACGGCTCTTGGTATTCTCCCTCTTTATAATAGGACCAAGGCTCGTTTCTTTTCTTCAATCCTCCATGGAATCTTCTCCTCGCTCCAAGTTCCAACACCCAGAGCCCCAGATTCGTGTGCTTCGGACCCTCAACAATGTCCGGCTCCGACCTTCAGGGCCGGTGGATGCCCTCCTCCGTCACGGAGGAGGACGTGCTAAAGCTGCGTGAGGCCAAGTACCTGTCTTATAAGATTTTGCATAGGCTGCCCGCCAAAGGGCAGGCCATACCCACCCCCGAGCCCGAGGAGTACGTCGTCTTTGTATGCCACCTCCGTCGGGGTTTAGGCTTCCCGACGGATCCTTTCATGAGAGGGCTCATGTTCTACTACGGGCTGGATTTCCATGACTTGGCTCCAGAGTCCATCCTCCATATTTCCGCATTTATTGTCGTCTGCGAAGCCTTCCTCCGCGTCACCCCCCACTTCGGCCTATGGCTGAAGACCTTCAATGTGGAGCCGAAGATGATTGGGGGGCGTCAAGCAGAGTGCGGCGGGGCGCCCATAAGCAGGAGGGTCGATGCCCTGTGGCCTGAGGGCTCCTTCCAAGAGGAGCTTGGCTTGTGGCAGCAGGAGTGGTTCTATATCACCACACCGAAGGGCAGCAGGCAGAAGCCGCCGCCCATATTCCGCTCGGGACCTCCTCGACGGTTAATGTCGTGGGTCAACCAAGGGCTCAACTAGGGGTCGTCAAAAGACGTGCCCCTATGGCAGGGCCGGATTCGAGACCTCCAGGCGAGGGAGATCGATTTGGTCGTGGTGATGCAAGTTATGCTAATTAGGCGTCTCCTGCCCTGCAAACGCCGTCCTCTCCGGCTATGGGAGTTCAATCCGGAGGGACCATGGATTCTCCAACACTTTATGGGTACGACACCCGTGGAGATGTACAAGTTGTTCTTCGTACCACAAGCGGTGTGTCCGGAAATGACCGAGGATGCCGGCCTAAGCTGCAATCGCCCGGATACTCAAGTAAGTAGCCCAGTGTTCGGACCTACCATTTGTTTGCTTTTCTACAATTCGCCTTTTAACCCGTTATCCTGCAACAGGAGTGGATAGCGCAAGCAAAGCTGATACGGTGTCCGGCCCCCCTCCCAGACACCGCGCCGGATCCCGTGCTGGTCAGGATGTTGGAGGTTGCGCCTTCAGAAGATGGCGAAGGGGAAAATAGAGGAGCTACCGCCTCGCCCAAGGGGGCGCTTGAAGAAGGGGGGATCGAGAATCCCTCCCTCTAGGGGGAGAAGAGGACCGCCTCCAAAGACCCGGAGGCCAAAGCCCCTAAGCGGGGGAAGAAATCTTCACCAGAGGGTCCTGCGTCCGGGGGAGGTCCCAGCCGCACAATCTTCTCTAAAGAATCAGCCAGCGAGCCGTGAGTAGAAAAGGGGGAGTTCATTAATAAGAAACATCATGTCGGTGTACTAAAGTAGGGGTACCATTAGTACCCCGAACTTGGGCACGGACAGTTGCAGTGACCCGCGGCAGGGCTTGCCGGGCGTCCGCCAAGATCCTCAACGGATACTTCGATGCCATTCAAGAACAGAGTACTCAAGCTAAAGCCCCGGCAAGAGGAGCTTGCCGGGAAGGCCAACCAAGGCCCCGGCAAGAGGAGCTTGCCGGGAAGGCCAACCAAGGCCCCGGTAAGAGAAGCTGGCCGGGAAGAAGACAAGACCCCGGCAAGAGAATCTTGCCGGGAAGGCCACTCAAGGCATTCCAAGTAAACTTGCCGCGACGCCCTGCGCTTCCCGGCAAGGCCCGACGAGCGGCAAGCTTGCTGGTGCGACAAGATAAGGGCCGCGGCAAGGCGCTTGCCGCGGCAAGGCTGCCACTATGCACCCGAGCTCCAGCGCATCCAACGACGTGTCGCCCCAGGGCTATCCCAGGAGCACGTGGCAAGGCGCTGTGCAGCCATGCGGTGCGAGGTGGCAAGAGGAGCTGACAAGGAGGCCATCGTGGCGATCGGTGGCGCCTCTAACGGTCGTTTCCTTGCACTGTTGGGGGCGACCGGACGGGCATTAAATGCCCCTGTCCCCTGCCGCCAGAGTTAGGTAGGGGACACTGTTGGTAGCAGTTGTACCAACCCGCGTTTTTACCTTTCTACCCCTCTTTCTACGCTGCCAGCTGTCGGTGACCCCTTTAGCCTATAAAAAGGAGGCCCATGCGCATGTAGAAGGGGTTCGGAATTTTGGTTCCACAGCCTAGGGTTCGGAATTTTGGTTCCAAAGCCTAGGGGTTCGGTTCGGAGTTTTTCCGCAGCTACGCCACACCCGCTCTCTCGAGCAAGAACAGAATACAAACTCAAAGCAGCAGTAGGAGTCTTATCTCTCCGGAGAGCTCCGAAGCTGGGTAAAAAGCCCCCCGCGCGCTCTCACCTCGATCCGCTCTGCGTGCGCCCTCCGCTCCCTTGCCGAACAAGAAGGGGCCCTCCTGCCCCATAGGTGCTCGTGCTCCCAGCCACCACGACATCTCTGGCGCGCCAGGTAGGGGGGCGTCGAGGTCGTGCGTATCTGATCCGGCGTCTGCGCGCGCTACATCAACATCTTCATCGACATGCCACCAAAGAAGAAGACTTCGGAGGTGGCCGCTCCGTCTGCGACTTCCCTACCGCCACCGGAGCAAACGGGCGGTGGGGTGGACACCGGTGGAGGAGCGGGCGCCGGCGGGGGGACGCGCATCGTCACTCGGTCCAAAGACAAGGCCCCGCAAGGTTCAGCATCTGCACAACCACCGCACCCCTCCCAGGAGGTGCAGGATCGACAACGCCACGATGCTCCTACCACCGTACTCGCGTTGGAACAAGGCCGAGCTGGTGGGTCGCGGGACACTCAAGGCTAACATGCACGTCAGCACGCTGGCGCGAGCGCAGTGTGGTCGCCGGGGCGAGATGTTACTCCTTCTAACACTGTTAGAAGTTTGAGCATGTCTCGCACCTCGCGTCGCTCGCCACCGCCACCCAAGACTCCAGAGGAAGCGCTGGCCCGAGCCCAGTTGCTTCTAGATTACCCTCCAGCACCGGACAAGATCGACGACTGGAGGGCCGCCATTTATAGCCTCATTGGATTCGCCAACGGTGACAAGCCCCGGCAACCGAGCGCATCGAAGCCCCTGCAAGACGCCCAGGCGCAAGCCGATGCCGACAAGACCGTTGGGGGTGCCACCACCGCGCACACCCCGCCCCGAAGGCCAAGATCGCCGACTCGCCGGGCCAACCCCGACACCGACTCCACCGCATCGTCGGACCCGCGAGTTCGCCGCGATCAACGCCAAGTTCTCGAAGAACGACGACACGAAGACGCTCGCACTCGCATCGAGCATCGAAGAGAGGCGCGACGTCAATCTGACCGGCGCGCTGGGCCCACTGTCGACATGCATGCGCCAGGGGAACCAGGCGCCTTGCCGTACGCGGCAGGTTGCCCTGCGTTCACCCGTGAGCTGCGGCAGGTCCAGTGGCCCAGTACCAAGAACTTCAAGCCAGATGTGCCCGAGAAGTACGATGGCAGGATACATCCGTCAGAGTTCCTCAGCATCTACACCATCGCGGTGCAGGCTGCCGGAGGGCGCGACGAGAAGATCCTCGCCAACTACTTCCCGTTGGTGCTCAAGCCCAACGTCAGATCTTGGCTCATGCACTTGCCGGACAACTCCATCTCTTCGTGGGCGGACCTGTGCCATCAGTTTGTTGGCGCTTTCACAGGCGGCCACAAACCCCATGGCCAGGAGAGCGATCTTCGTCTGCTCGTCCAGAAGGAGGGAGAACCTCTGTGCAAGTACATACAGAGATTCAGTCAGGTGCAGCGCAACATCCCAGACGTCCACCCTGCCGCGGTTATCAGTGCATTCCATCAGAACATGCGTAACCGTAGGATGAGGGAGGAGATGGCGATGTGCAAAATCAGAGATGTCAGCGAGCTATATGCCCTGGCCGACAAGTGTGCACGGGCTGAAGAGGGGAGGAGGCTCCCCGGAGAGAATGCAGGAGCAGAAGGATCTGACAGCGAGGACGCCCCTCCGGCAAAGAGGAAACGGAGGCGGAATAACAGAAAGAGGAAGGTTAAGGATGTGCTAGTTGTTGAGCAATCCGGCAGCGGAAGCGGTTCCGAGAACGCTAGAGCTGGTAACTCCGGCGAGGCTGTGGTGGCCGCCGACAAGCAGGATGGCTCCGGCAAGCAGTACTGCAAGATCCACCGCACCAAGGGCCATGACCTCCAAGCCTGCAAGAAAGTTGAGCAGATGGCGGAGCTACAGAAAGCTGAATACGAGCGCCGCGACAAGGAGAAGGGCCGTTAAGGTGGCGGAGGATCCGGCAAGAAGTATCCCGCCCGGGGAGGGCGCCACGGCAAGGCCAAGCCGCGGCAAGGAGACAGGCCTCCCCGCGGCCGCGATAAAGACGAAGACAAAGATGAGGATGATGAGATGGAGGAAGATGAGACTGACGAGCAGGAGTTCCAGAAGGCAACAGAGGTGTTGTGCGTCGACGGTGGTGCTTCTCTGCACACCTCGCACCGCCAACTCAAACAGTGGGTCCGGGAAGTGAACGCAGCAGAACCGTCCGTTGAGTCGCGCAAGCCCCTGAAGTGGTCCAGCACGCCCATCATCTTCGACATTGAAGATCACCCTGATCGCATCACTGCGGTCGGGTGTTTGCCGATGTTTGTTTCGCCAACAATCCGCAACCTCAAGGTTACGAAGATGCTGGTTGACGGCGGGGCCGGCCTGAATCTGATCTCCTCCATAGTGCTCAAGAAGCTCCAGATCCCCGACAACGAGCTCGAAGAAACTGGTACCTTTCAAGGAATAAGCCCGGGAAGGAGCAAGCCGAAGGGGAAGATCACACTGCCAGTGACATTTGGCAGCGAGCTGAATTTCAGGACAGAGAGAGTCACATTCGACATTGCAGATTTCCCATTGCCCTACAATGGGATACTTGGCTGTCCAGCGCTAGCCAAGTTCATGGCAGCCTCTCACTACGCCTACAATGTGCTCAAGATGCCTGGTCCGATAAGTGTCATTTCCGTATAAGGTGACAAGAAGGATGCACTCATCTGTACCAACAAGATCTACCGGGAAGCAGCAGCCGCGGCAGAACGCAAACCACTTGCCGCTGAAGCTCCCGGGGGGAAGAAGAAGACCAAGTCCGGCAAGAGTAGCTCTGATGCCCACTCCGGCAAGCGCACCTCTTCGGAGTGTTGCGCTACCGTCGAGGATGCACCATCGAGCAAGAAGGCAAAGACAGCTTCACCAGAGACCAAGAAAGTGGCCGCCAAGGAGGACGGCACTGGTGGCACCTTCACCATCAGTGCCACGCTTGATCCTAAATAGGAAAGCGCGCTCATTGCTTTCCTGCGGGCGAATGTCGATGTGTTTGCATGGCAACCATCCGACATCCCCGGTGTTCCCAGGAAACTAATTGAGCACCACCTTGCCGTCTTCCCTCACGCGCGGCCCGTCAACCAGAGAGTTAGGAAGCAAGCAATGGAGAGACAAGAGTTCATTGCAGAGGAGATCAAGAAGTTGGAAGCAGCGGGCCTGGTCCGGGGAGTACTCCATCCGACGTGGTTAGCCAACCCAGTAGTCGTGCGCAAAGCAAACGGGAAATGGAGGCTTTGTATTGACTTCACTGATGTTAATAAAGCTTGTCCCAAGGATCCATTTCCCTTGCTGCGCATCGATCAGATTGTCGACTCCACGGCGGGATGTGATCTGCTTTCATTCCTTGATGCATATTCAGGATATCATCAGATCTTCATGGCAGAAGAGGATGAAGAGAAAACAGCGTTCATTACTCCATGTGGCACGTACTGCTTTGTACGAATGCCCTTCGGACTAAAGAATGCTGGTTCAACATTTGCAAGAGTAGTCAGTCATGCTTTTGAGCCACAGTTGCACAGGAATGTAGAAGCTTACATGGATGACATAGTGGTCAAGAGCAGGGACAAAGAGACTTTGATCCAAGACTTGGACAAGACTTTTGCAAATCTACGCAGGATCAACCTCAAGTTGAATCCCGAGAAGTGTGTGTTTGGAGTTCCTTCCGGCAAGCTTCTCGGATTCTTTGTGTCCCAGAGGGGGATTGAAGCTAATCCCGACAAGATCAAGGCCATTGAGCAAATCGAAGCACCAAAGCGCGTTAAAGATGTGCGAAGGCTTGCCGGCTGTGTTGCTACTCTCAGTAGGTTCATCTCTAAGTCTACTGAGCGCGCCCTGCCCTTTTTCAAAATTTTGAAAAAGGCAGATCCAATGAAATGGACTCCGGAAGCGGAGGCTGCGCTGCAGGACCTGAAGAGATACCTATCCTCTACTCCAACACTTGTCGCACCTAAGCCACAAGAGAAGTTGCTGCTATATCTGGCGGCAACCAATCAAGTGGTTAGTGCTACGTTAGTAGCGGAGAGGGAGGCAGATGATGAGCCCGCGACCGCAGCAAGCGAGTCCAGCGACAAGCAGGGGGCTTCTCCGACAAGCTCTGGCCCGACAAGCCCTGATCCGGCAAGTTCGGGTTCTGGCAAAGATGGATCTGCGCAGCCACGAGAAGAGAAACAGAAGAAGATGGTGCAGCGCCCAGTTTACTTTGTCAGTTCCCTTCTGTAGGGGGCTAGATCAAGGTACTCTGGTGTGCAGAAGTTGCTTTTTGGCCTCCTAATGACCTCGAGGAAGCTGCGCCACTACTTTCAAGCACATGAGATCATAGTGGTCATTCGCTTTCCGTTGAAGAGGATATTGCAGAATCCAGAGGCAACGGGCAGGATTGTCGAGTGGGCACTGGAATTGTCAAGCTTTGGCCTCAAGTTCGAGAGTACCTCAACTATCCAGAGCCGAGCATTGGCAGAATTCATAGCAGAATGGACGCCAACACCTGATGAAGAAACTCCGGAGAGGAGCATCCCCGTCAAGGAAGCTAGCAAGGAGTGGATCATGTACTTTGATGGTGCCTTCTCGCTGCAAGGCGCCGGTGCGGGTGTACTACTTGTCGCACCCACCGGAGAGCACCTCAAGTACGTGGTCCAGATGCACTTTCCCAAGGAACAAGCAACAAATAATACTGCAGAGTATGAAGGCTTGCTTGCCGGACTCAGGATCGCGGTAGAACTTGGGATCAAGAAGCTTATTGTCAGGGCTGACTCGCAGCTTGTCGTCCGCCAAGTTAACAAAGATTATCAGAGTCCGTTGATGGAAGCCTACATCGATGAAGTGAGGAAGCTAGAAGAGCATTTTGACGGCCTGCAAATGGAGCATGTTCCAAGAGCTCAGAATGACATTGCAGATGGACTATCAAAGTGCGCCGCACTCAAGTTGCCTGTCGAATCAGGGATTTTTGTGCTCAAGCTGACTCAGCCATCTGTGACACCATCAACTGGACAGAGCAAGAAAAGAAAGTTGATTACCGGTGATTACTTTCCGGCAGAGCTCCCCGGAGCCGCCGCCAAGAAGGTCCCCAGGATCAATGCAGAGAGTGCTGAGGAGCAGACTGCTCCGACAAGCCCTAGGGCTTGCTTCGTTGAAGCAAACGCTCCCGACAAGCTATGTCCCAACACGCTTGCCGGGGAGCATCATGCTCCGGCAGGATCCCAGATTCTTGTCGTAGAAGCGGATGTTCCCGCAGCAGCATTTGCGCCTTTAGTCCTTGTCGTCGAGCCTCAGGCTCCGGCATGGGCACAGCAGATCGTCCATTTCCTTCAGACAGGAGAACTTCCCGAGGAACAAGAAGAAGCGGAGAAAGTAGCCCGGCAATCAAGTATGTACCAGTTTGTCGACGACATTCTGTACAGAAGAAGATTCAACGGAGTGAAATTGAAGTGCATTTCCCGGGAAGATGGACAGGAGCTATTGGCGGAGGTACATGGAGGCATATGTGGTCACCACATTGGCGCAAGAGAACTTGCCGGCAAAGCCTTCCGGCAAGGTTTCTTCTGGCCGACAGCCCTCCAGGATGCAACTACACAAGTAACCAAGTGTGAAGCGTGCCAGTTCCACTCCAAACAGATTCATCAGCCAGCTCAAGCTCCCCGAACAATCCCTTTGTCCTGGCCATTTTTGGGCTGGGGGCTCGACATTCTCGACCCCTTTCCCCTCATATACGGATCACCTCGAGTACTCCCTTACGATGAGCTAGAGCGAGAGCAGCCGCGGAAAAGATGACGCGCTGCTCCTCGAGGAAGATCGTCTTCAGGCTGCGGTACGAGCTGCTCGCTACCGGCAAGCTTTGCGCCGCTACCATAGCCGCAAAGCTAACACCAGAAGCTTCGAGGAGGAGAGGATAGAGGTGTGGGCCGGGTGTCGTTCAAAGGAGCATGGCCTCGCCGGAGCACAGACGATAGAAAAGATAAGTTGCCAAAGTTTGAGCATGATCAAGTTTTAAATTTTTAAGTTATATTCCTTGAATGTCCGTGCCTTGTATGGAAAACCTGTGCGTGGAGGAATCGACTCGTGGCTAAGTTGCGCCCTTGATTTGTTTCGAGTCCGCTCAACAATACAAGCGCGCTGCAACTAGCCCCGACAAGGTTTCTTGCCGGATGCAACACCGCCAGCGGGCTGCTGATGTTCCGCACTCAGCAAGTGTGCTTGCACCGGCAAGTTTCCCTCAAAGCGTAGGGTGAAAACATACAAGGGATGTAACAGAGTAAATGATATAACATAGAAAGCGTCGCCCAGGACAAAGTTATATTCCTTGAACGACCGTGCCTTGTGTGTAAAACCTGTGCGCGGAGGAACCGGCTCATGGCTAAGTTGCGCCCTTGATTTGTTTCGAGTCCGCTCAACAATACAAGCGCGCTGCAACTAACCCCGACAAGGTTTCTTGCCGGATGCAACACCGCCAGCGGGCTGCTGATGTCCCGCACTCAGCAAGTGTGCTTGCGCCAGCAAGTTTCCCTCAAAGCGTAGGGTGAAAACATACAAGGGGCGGAATCAAGTAAAGGAAGTAACATAGCAGATAGTGCCCAGAATAGAGTTATATTGCAAAAGTAACTTGTCACGGCACTGGCTAAGTTATTCTTATAACTAAAATGACAGCGACGAAGAAGAAGAAAAAGGGCGCGCCGGCACCTGGACCCCGGCAAGCCAGTATTGCTGGAGGGCCGCGAATATCAAGATTCATCCGCGGCAAGCCAGAGTTGCCAGGGGGCTGCGATATCTGATAAGTTTTTCGTCCCTCATCATGCATCCTCTTATGGAGTGGGGAACGCGAAGCCGCGTCCTTGAACGATCGTGCCTTGTATGAAAAACCTGTATGCGGAGGAACCGACTCGTGGCTAAGTTGCGCCCTTGATTTGTTTCGAGTCCGCTCAACAATACAAGAGCGCTGCAACTAGCCCCGACAAGGTTTCTTGCCGGACGCAACACCGCCAGCGGGCTGCTGATGTTCCGCACTCAGCAAGTGTGCTTGCGCCGGCAAGTTCCCTCAAAGCGTAGGGTAAAAACATACAAGATATAAAATCAAGTAAAGGACATAGCAAGCTTCCCCTTTTCATTAAAAAAACACCCCACTCGGGTACAGTCCATAGAGGATGGAAAACATGAAAGAGAGGATTACAAGTTTTAGATGCAGCTAAGGCCCGAAGGCTTACGAACTAAAAAGATAAGATGCCCGTAATCCTTTTCCTGTCCCTCTTTTCATGAGGTAGGTCAAGGAGGCGAGAAGGGCAAAAGGGGCGCCTAGGCGGACTACGGGTGCCAGAAGACACCAAGAGAACATCCAAGGGGCCGTCCGAAGGCTGGATGGTGATGGCGGCGCCGGAAGCAGAGCTCGAAGACGGGGCGGCAGGGCGTCAGCACGCTGTCGAGGGCACCACGCCCTTGTACTCCGACTTGACGGCCTTGCCGCCAGCCCTCTTCCTCTTCCGCAGCCTCCCTACGCCAGCCGCCCAAGGAGACGACCCCGGGGAGTTCAAGGTGCCGGCGACACGTATGATGGGGTCGCCGGTGACGCGCGGAGCGGCGCCCGACACCTAGTCGGACTCGCCACCCCGTCGCCCGCTACCCTCGTCATCGCTATCGCTCTCCTCCTCGTCACTCTCGCTCGAGGGAGAGTCTTCGCTATTGGAGGAGTTGTCCACGCAGCACCTCGCCCGGATGCCGGAGTCCCCGAAGACCTTGACGGAGAGGAGGTCGCCCTCCATTAACATAAAATGGAGGGTAAACCCCGCCGTCAAGCTGTGGATGCGGGCGAATGTCTTCCACCCACGATCAAGATACATCACATTAGGGGCTGGAGATACAACATGGACTCGCATGCCGCTGATCCCACAGCCCCTCATGTGCAATCTCAATGTCTCGGGCGGTTCCGGCTCCATCGCACTCGCAAACGGAGCTGGAAGCCGGAGGCGACGACGAGGCGCCCGGCGCAGCTTGACGAAGAACTCGCAAGGGTCGTCCCCCGTATGGACCGCCGCAAGGGGGAGAACCGCCGGCGGAGGCGGAGACGCTGCGTCGCCCCGACCGCCTCTTCCCCGAGCGCCTCGACCTCGTCCTCGGCCTCGTCCACGACCGCGCCCCCTCCCTCTTCCCCTTGTGGCTGGCTCCGCCACCGCGGGCGCGGAATAGGGAGGGACGCGCTGCCTGGCGGCGACCCTCGCCGCCACCGATGAAGGACCAGGGTTCCCTTTCTCCATGGCGAATGGGAGAAAGGGGAGCAGAAGTTGGAGAAAGGAGAAGATGAGAGAGTGTGGGCTTCGGCGCCCCCCTCCCGCTCTTCTTAAAAAGAGCGAGGTGGGGGCTCGACCGTCCCGCTCAACGAATCAGGGCACGGGAGGAGCAGAGAATCGAAGCCGACCCGCTGCCTCCGCCAGTGACGGCTCGGGTTCCCACCTCCACCGTCCGCGACCCCGAGTGCATGGGAGCCGCGTGGCGGGGATGCAGAGCCAAGGCGACAGATGAGGTGACCTCGCCCCTCCCCGCGGTCACGGGTGGGGGGGGGGTGGACGCCTCGAAAATCGCGCACGCCACCCGCGTCTCCCACGACGCCGCGATTGACGCGTGCCGTTGCGGGAGAGCGCGGTGGATACGGAGTCAGATTCAGTGTGGATCCAGGCCGCGCGTGCCCGTGCCCTGTTTTGGGCCTGGCCCAATAGCGCTCGGCACCGTGTATGGCCCAGGCCCGGGGGCTCCTGTTGGTGTACTAAAGTAGGGGTACCTTTAGTACCCCGAACTTGGGCACGGACAGTCGCAGCGACCCGCGGCAGGGCTTGCCGGGCGTCCGCCAAGATCCTCAATGGAAACTTCGATGCCATTCAAGAACAGAGTACTCAAGCTAAAGCCCCGGCAAGAGGAGCTTGCCGGGAAGGCCAACCAAGGCCCCGGCAAGAGGAGCTTGCCGGGAAGGCCAACCAAGGCCCCGGTAAGAGAAGCTGGCCGGGAAGAAGACAAGACCCCGGCAAGAGAATCTTGCCGGGAAGGCCACTCAAGGCATTCCAAGTAAACTTGCCGCGACGCCCTGCGCGTCCCGGCAAGGCCCGGCGAGCGACAAGCTTGCTGGTGCGACAAGATAAGGGCCGCGGCAAGGCACTTGCCGCGGCAAGGCTGCCACTATGCACCCGAGCTCCAGCGCATCCAACGACGTGTCGCCCTAGGGCTATCCCAGGAGCACGTGGCAAGGCGCTGTGCAGCCATGCGGTGCGAGGTGGCAAGAGGAGCTGACAAGGAGGCCATCGTGGCGATCGTGTGGCGCCTCTAATGGTCGTTTCCTTGCACCGTTGGGGGCGACCGGACGGGCATTAAATGCCCCTGTCCCGTGCCGCCAGAGTTAGGTAGGGGACACTGTTGGTAGCAGTTGTACCAACCCGCGTTTTTACCTTTCTACCCCTCTTTCTACGCTGCTAGCTGTCGGTGACCCCTTTAGCCTATAAAAAGGAGGCCCATGCACACGTAGAGGGGGTTCGGAATTTTGGTTCCAGAGCCTAGGGTTCGGAATTTTGGTTCCACAGCCTAGGGGTTCGGTTCGGAGTTTTTCCGCAGCTACGCCACAGCCGCTCTCTCGAGCAAGAACAGAATACAAACTCAAAGCAGCAGTAGGAGTCTTATCTCTCCGGAGAGCTCCGAAGCTGGGTAAAAAGCCCCTCGCGCGCTCTCGCCTCGATCCGCTCTGCGTGCGCCCTCCGCTCCGTTGCCAAACAAGAAGGGGCCCTCCTGCCCCATAGGTGCTCGTGCTCCCAGCCACCACAACACATCCCTATTTGTGCTTCTGAGCATAACAGAAATTTTTACCTTGTAGTTCGGATCTACGACCTTCTCAGATGAGCTCGTCTTCGGGGGATCTTCGTCCGGAGATGATGGAGAGCGAGACGCCTCCGTCTGCTGCACCGTCGGATAGGGCGGACGAGCCTGAAGTGTCGTCACGGAGGGTATCCCCGAGCCCGGCAGAGCCGAAGAGTTCGGCGCCGACTAGTGTTCGGCCGGGGGAGCTGAAGGATCTGCTTGAGAGGGCGTCCATCTCAGAAGATCACCGTGCATTGATGAGTATGGTGATTGGAAGGATTTCTTTCGCCGAAAGCGGATTGCATAATGCCGTCAGGAGTTTGCTGGCAGGGTTTAAGGTGCGTAAAAACGACGCACCTTTTTGACAGTTTTGCACATGAAAGTGTGCCCTGTATAGATAGTAGCCCCTGAGACTCGGTAGGTTGTCGAAAGCGACAGCGTGCCGAGGATCAAAATCGCAGGTATTGAGTGTCGCCTTTCCTATGCAGGTGGTGGATAGTCCGGGGGCTAGCCAGACTGATGGAATTGCTGAATTAATGCGGCAACTCGATGTTGCGGATGCAGACATCGCGCTAGTCAACAAGCGACTTGACGAGTCGCAAGGTAAGTTGTCTCTCCGCAGTCACCTATTAAGGGAGCCAAAGCCCACCTCTTACAATATTTGTGCTTGACGCAGATGGTGCTGCTGCTGTGGAGAGCCTTCGGGCAGAACTTGCTCTAGCCAAGGAGCAAGCCAGAAGAAGTAATGCGGCTGCCTCGAGGGCGGCCGAGGAGTTAGAAGCCGAAAGGGCTGCACACTGCCGAAGCAGGGAAGAGATGGCCGAACTGGCCGTTAAATTGAAGGATGCTACCGACCACAATGAGGCTCTTGAAAAGGAGCGCCAATCGGAGCGAGAAGACCTGGGGAAGGCCACCGCGGAAGCCAAGGATGCCCGTTCTGCAATGCGGGCTATAAAGGAGGAGCTGCGTCAGGCCGGAGACATTGTGGCTGGCAAGCCTTTTCTGCTGCGCCGCAGGTTTACGGATCCAAAGTATGCCCAGCATGGCCAGCTGTGGGGCCCGGAGGATCCATATATGGACTTAGTGGCGAGTGCGGCGGATGCTGTTGTGCACTTCCGAAGTCATAAGGATCACAAGACGGAAGAGCTGTTTTGGTCTCAATTCCATAGTCCAGATCGTTCACTTCCGCTGACCGATCGGTTGGCCGAATGGGCTGAGCTGAATAGGTTGTCCGGACTTGCCATGACGGATATCGTGACTCATGTCTGGCCGGATAGGCCCAAGGCGACGAGCTATTTTGTCTTATTGCAGCAATTTCTTGGGGCGGTGCCGCATATCAAGTTGATGAAGCGGTCGGCCTGCATAGAGGGTGCGCGGATGGCCCTCGCCCGTGTGAAGACACATTGGACAGAGATGGATGCCACCGTTGTTGCGACCCAGGGTTCGGACGAGAGCCGGTTACCCACCGAGCACTATTTTGGGGAAGTTATGCGTGGTGCTCGTGTAATAGAGTCGCAGTGCTCAAAAAATGTCACGTTCAAATGAACGTTTTATTTTGTAAAACAATGGTTATGATGTAATCGCTTTTTATACTTGTGCGTTTCAAGTATTGAAATATCTCCTATGCGGCCGTTTATGTATACGTGTGTATAACCTGAAAGATGGCAGTCTTCGGCTTCAGCCCCCACGCACAAGGTGTGGGGGTGTTCACAAAAATAGCGCATTTTCACACTTAATCCGACATCTCGGTCCTGTTGAGGAGGTGGTAGCGTAGGCAACCGGACTATGATGCTTTATCACTTTCACTTAGCCATTGGAGTTCGAGGGTGGGACTACGATATAGCCCCTGGGGGCACCGCGCTCTCCGAATTCGGGGCGCGTGTGTGCCTGACCGGGAAACGGTCCTTCGTCAAAGCGGAGGAATTCTAAACATTCCGGTGGTCGATCGAGTGGTTGACCAGTCTCTCTCTGTATCATGACAGTCAGTTTTCGGCTTTCTCTGCTGAGGTGCTCGCCCAGCCGAACTGGGGCACAATCGCAGTAGTTCTCCTGGTGCCACGTTAGCCGATGATACGGAACGTAAGGCAGCAAAACACAGGAGCCGGGCAAACCCAACATTTGACCAAAGACATGATTCGGAGCTGATGCATATAAGGCCTAACTCGAGACGCCGAACACTCCCTAAGGTGTTCGGTCTTTATAATAATGGGCAGAACAATGCCCTAAGCCCCTAGTGTCCAGGTACGGGCGAGGTCCTCTGACGCGGCCGATGCCAAAACGTCAGTCTCCACTCTGGTTATAATGAGAAACCAGGGGATTATGGCAACAAGAGACAGTAAAAAAGGTTTACGCAGGGTCTTAATCTGAAAAGAATCCTTGTGACGGGTCCCTACTGCACGTCTGCGCCTGTGTCTCCGTTGTGCCGTTATCCTGGACGGGTATGCACGTTGTTCATCTGTAAAAGAGAGGAACTTAGTTTGAAAGGAAATCGTGCTAAAAAGTGCATGAAAAATATTAATAAATGAATAAAGCGGAGTCTATATTAGCTCATTATTGCTTATACGCACAACCCCTTGTGAAGGGGCGTGCGGCTAGGGAGCCCCTAGCTTATTTATGCCGGACTCGTCTAGCCGTGTCCGGGGTCTCTGAATGACCCTCTTAATGAAATGATGCCGCGTGGACCGGGCATTTTAAGTGTAAGAGACGCGTAATGTGGTATGGCGTTAAAGTGGACAAAAGCTTCACGTCCCAATAGTGCTTGATAGCTACTTTTGAATGGGGCGATATGAAAGATTAGTTTTACGCATCGGAAGTTGTTCGGTGACCCGAACACAACTTCTAGTAATAAGGAGCCTGTGCACTTGGCGTAAGGGCCTGGCGTCACTCCTTTAAAGGAAGTGCGGCTATGTCGAATTGTAGTAAGGTCTATCCCCAACTTGCGGATTGTGTTCGGATATAGCAAGTTTAACTCGCTACCGCCGTCAATCAGGACTTGTGTAAATTGTAGTCCGTCGATTATAGGATCCAATATCAGAGCAGTCCATCCTGCATTTCGAACACTTCTGGAATAATCCAGGTGGTCAAAAGTGATTGGTTTTGAGATCCAATCTCGAGGTTCCGCTGGGGTGGACCGTGCGAGACCCATCTTAGTGGGTGCCGCATTGTTTTTCCGTATTATCACATGAAGTGAGTTTACTGCTTTGACTTCTTGTGGGAAAGTCTTTTGTTTTCCGGTGCCCTGCTGGTGGGGTTCGTCGTCGTCCTCGCTTGGTGCGTCAAGCCCCTTGTGTTCGGCGTTGATTCGGCCAGACTATTTGAAAACCCAACAATCTCGGTGGGTGTGGTTTGCAGGCCTTCCGGAGGTACTGTGGATTTGACATATCCGATCCAAAATTTTGTTTAAGTTGGATAGCTCGTCACTGTTGTCCTTAAGAGGCAGTGTTTTGTTGTTTGGCCGTGAGCTTTTGAATCCGGTGTTGACCGCCGTGTTCTTTGGGCTTTTCTCTGAATTCCGGTGCTGATCTATTCTGCGCCGTGATTTTCGGTTTCCATCTCTCATTTCGGATGTACTTGGGTCACTGGTGCTGCATCTTGCTAGCCAGCTATCTTCCCCCACGCAAAAGCGGGTCATGAGGCTTGTTAGCGCGGACATTGTCCTCGGCTTCTCTTGGACGAGGTGTCTAGCGAGCCATTTGTCTCGGACGTTGTGTTTAAAAGCTGCTAAGGCTTCGGCGTCCGGACAGTCGACTATTTGGTTCTTTTTAGTAAGGAACATGTTCCAAAATTTGCGCGCTGACTCTCCGGGCTGTTGAGTTATATGACTTAGATCGTCTGCATCCGGAGGGCGGACATAAGTCCCTTGAAAATTTTCTCTAAACGCGTCCTCAAGCTCTTCCTAACTTCCAACAGTGTTTTCTGGGAGGCTTTTGAGCCAATGCCGAGCTGGCCCTTTGAGCTTGAGGGGTAGATATTTTATGGCGTGGAGGTCATCTCCTCTAGCCATGTGTATGTGTAGTATATAATCCTCTATCCAGACTCCAGGGTCTGTTGTTCCGTCGTAAGCCTCTATGTTTATGGGTTTAAACCCTGCTGGGAATTCATGATCTAGCACCTCATTGGTGAAACATAGTGGGTGTGCGGCGCCCCTGTATTTGGGTGTACCGCTGTCTTCGAACACTTGGCGTGTTGTGTTGCTTCCTGGGGCCCTCTTTTTTGGCCCGTAAATGGACCTGGCTGGGCCATCTGTTTTCCCAGGATCATGAGTCAGCTTGTGTGCGGCGCCGCTTGTAGTTTTTGGCCTATCATCTGGCCGTCTATCCGGCCAGGCGGCCTCTTTGTTTTTTGACTGTGGGGGCTCTACAGCTTCCTCGTCAAATTTTGGCAGCAACTTGCGCTTCGGGTAGCTCTTTGATTGATGGCCATTGCCGTATTTGTCTGCGGTTTTGAGCACTTTGCTCCACCTCATTCTGAGTATGTCTTCCGCTGTTTTGAGCTTCTGTTTTTCCTTCTTCAGACTTCTTGTAGTGGCGACGGGTCTTTTGCGAAGGCTCTTATTCTCCGGTGGTGTGTCCGGCGTGAGGTCGTCTGGACTGTTGGTTCCGTCGGGCATGGATTGATTATCCGATTCATCCTGTTTGGACGGTTGCTTGACTGCATGTTCGTCGTCCACTGGTTTGCCCTGCTCTATTACTGGGTCATTAGGAGCGCTGTTGTTGTTGAGGCGGGACTTAGGGCGGCGTCTGCGTCGCCGTTTTGGTTGTTTATCGGCGGGATTATCCTTTGCCGCGCCCCGTTGGTCCTCGTTATCGCTTCCTTTTGGGGTATCCAATATATATACTTCATGGGTTGGGGTGTCCATCCAGTGCTCTGTGAGCGCTGGTTCTTGATCGTCTCCGACATCGTCGTCCATACCGTCGATGTCTTTGGAGTCGTAGTCTAGCCTGTCGGTTAGATCGTCGACAGTGGCTACAAAGTTAGTGGTGGGTGGGCTTTGAATTTCTTCATCGTCCGCATCCCAACCATCCTGGCCATAATCCGGCCAGGGCTCTCCGGATAGCGAGAGATGCTTTAGCGAATTTAGGATGTCGCCAAAGGGTGAGTGCTGAAAGATGTCCGCAGCGGTGAACTCCATGATTGGCGCCCAATCGGATTCGATTGGCAGGGGCGCAGGAGGTTTGGAGTCCGGCAGGGAGTCCGGCACCTCGGAGTCACGAGTTTTATAGGGGACAAGGTCAGTGTTCGGCTCCATCACCACGGATGTTGCAGCTCCCGAGGCGGTGTTCAACCACTCGTCCTCGATCTGCGCGATCGGCTCCGAACTATAGGTCGGAGCGGATTCATGTGCGGCCTCCAAGGCGCTGTCCGGCGATAGAGCTAGATCGTGCCCATCGCGACAGTGTGGCACGCTCGGCTGCGGATCGGATCCATCGAAGATCAAGTCTACGCGGATGTCCGCCGTGAAGTTTAGGCCTCCAAATCTGACCTGACGGCCAGGGGCGTAGCTTTCGATCTGCTCCAGGTGGCCAAGTGAATTAGCCTGCAGTGCGAAGCCACCTAATACGAAGATCTGTCTGGGGAGAAAAGTCTCACCCTGGACAGTGTTGTTGTTAATTGAAGAAGCCATCGAGCCTATCGGTGACGACACAGAGGAACTCTCAATGAAAGCACCAATGTCGGTGTCAAAACCGGCGGATCTCGGGTAGGGGGTCCCAAACTGTGCGTCTAGGCGGATGGTAACAGGAGACAAGGGACATGATGTTTTTACCCAGGTTCGGGCCCTCTCGATGGAGGTAAAACCCTACTCCTGCTTGATTGATATTGATGATATGGGTAGTACAAGAGTGGATCTACCACGAGATCAAGGAGGCTAAACCCTAGAAGCTAGCCTATGCTATGATTGTTGTAATGGTTGTTGTGTCCTACGGACTAAAACCCTCCGGTTTATATAGACACCGGAGAGGGCTAGGGTTACACAGAGTCGGTTACAATGGTAGGAGATCTACATATCCGTATCGCCAAGCTTGCCTTCCACGCCAAGTCCCATCCGGACACGGGACGGAGTCTTCAATCTTGTATCTTCGTAATCTTGGAGTCCGGCGGACGATGATAGTCCGGCTGTCCAGACACCCCCTAGTCCAGGACTCCCTCAGTACCAGTCAACCGTTGAGGAATGGGCAAAACTGGTCAATGCCCCAAAGGAGAGTGAAGATGACTTGGATGTCTATGCCAAGAAGATGGACCACAATTCCATGGCACACATGTAGAAGGAGATCCCAGACAAAGCTATAGAGACACATAAGTTTGGGTCAGTCCACTTCTTCTGTCAGGGCTGCCGACAATCAACCGGATCCTAAGGCACACTCTGTTGCCCAAGTCTGGTGACCACAACATGATTAGAGGGCATGCAATCAACATGTTGCATTTGTTTGATGTGCCACAGAAATTCAAGGTCATGAGCTTATGGTTGAGACCATTAAGAGGACTGCAGCAGACCAAAAGAGAAGTTGTGGATATGTCCCTCAGATTCAGGAGTTGATTAACTCAAAGATGGGCACAGGAAAATATCTATTGGATAAGGAACATTTTGCTCTCTATCCAGACTTTGAGGACAATCAGGTTGTCATGAATGAGAATGAACCATCATCAGTACAAGATCAAGAGAAGAAGGAGAAGGCAAGGCAAGAGAAGGCTTCCAAGATGCCAACTCAAGAGGAGGCATCTGAATACTTTTTGAAGAACAAGAAGGAGCATCTTGGTTACTTGATAGCATCAACACTGAGGATTGAGAAGGGATTGGCCACCCTCACTCAAAATCAGGAGAGCTTGGAAAGAATCATGGAACAAAAATTCTATGATCCAGATGTCAATGTAACTGAGATTCAGTCAGTTGTGGAGCAGCTACAGGATGACATGCAGGAGAGGAAGGGCAAGACTACCACTAATGTATTTGCCAGAGTGCCTAGAGCTCAGAGGTCAGCTGCAGTGCCTGTGACAGACACCAGAGCCACATCATCTACACCAGCTACAGCTCCAGTGCAACCAGCTCCAGCACCAACTCCTCCAGCTCCATCCACTTCAACTAAAGTCTTCGTCCAAGGAGCCATCTCTACACCACCACCTGAAGAACAAGCCTGAGAGTCGATCTAGCACTATGAATTTTCTATGAACTTTTTGGTAACTTGTTGCCAAAGGGGGAGAAAAATGTATAGATCATAGGCTTCGAGAGAGAGAGAGAGTGTGTGTTTCTTTTGTTCTCTCTTGCTTTGGTGGTTAAACTTTGTTTGCTTTTGATTGCTTGAGATACAATGCTATTATCTGTGAGACATGGATGATCATGTGTTTGATCATAAGCTACACTTATGCATGTTTGATGATATTATCTTACCTATCCATATGTGATCATTCACTTTGCTTGGTGATGAGTGCATGTATTCAATCTTTATCATTTTGAGCGCTCCACCAAGATGTATGTGACATGGAAGAGTAACCCATGAGCCTAATTCCTTGTGCATTTGCAGTCCAAAGCAAATCCTAAACTATGCACAAATTTAGGGGGAGCTCTTGCTTATCACATACTTCTCAAAGCGACGATGTATTTCAATCTTATTATCATTTTTCGAAGCTTTGATCTATATGTTGTCATCAATTACCAAAAAGGGGGAGATTGAAAGTGCAACTATCCCTAGGTGGTTATGGTAATTCATAACAACATATAGCTCGTTGAGCTAATGCTATTCCAAGACTATTATTTCAGGAAAGCTCAATGAATGGCATGGCATGGATGAAGAAAGTGGATCCCTCAAAATATTAATGACAAAGGATTGGCTGAAGCTCAAAAGCTCAAGACTCTTCATTTTACATTCTGGTGATCCAAGATCACATTGAGTCTATAGGAAAAGCCAATACTATCAAGGAGGGATGAGGTGTTTCTTAATGAGCCTCTTGCTTCATGTGCTTGGTGATATGCTCCAAAAACCCTCAACTACTTTCTCACATCCACAAATGACCTAAACCTAAAGCCAAAATCGGTCACACCGATTCTTTCTATCCGGCGCCACCGAGTTCTAATGTCATAGCCACTGCCACAAACCCTAGGCAAATCGGTCCTACCGATAGGGATCTCGGTCTCACCGAGATGGGATTGTAATCTCTCTGTTTCCCTTCATAATGTTTCGGTCTAACCGAAGTGAGCGATCGGTCCCACCGAGATTGCAATGTAAACTCTATGTTTCCCTTTTGTAGCATTTCGGTCTCACCGAAAAGAGCAAATCGGGCCCACCGAGTTTACTTGACCAACTCTCTAGAAACCTTATTACCAAAATCGGTCTCACCGAGTTTGTGTGATCGGTGTTACCGAGATTACGTTATGCCCTTGTGGGGACCCCGACTCTTAAGTCGTGATCACCGAATGCACGTGTACAGTGATCCCAGAGATCAATGCTCACTGAACACACAGAAGCTGAATAACAAGAGTCTTACATCCATACATACCGTATTACACAAGTAGGACCATTATGGTCGAGTCTTGAGTATAACATCGCAGCGGAAATCTTCGTCGATAACTTGGACCCATGCCATCTGCCTTAACCCTACAGGCATTCTGACTGGGAAACGTCCTAGCTCGCATGTTCGTCACCGAAGTGTGCTTCATCACATCCTGTTCTTTCATGCCTGGCCAATAAAATAACCAGTGGCAAGCCAATGAGTACTTTGAATGTACTCGCAAGCAACCCAAGAAACAAAATAATTATGCAAGCTCTATTGCTTAATTGGCATTGTTGCGGAAAGCTAGTTTTTCTCAGGTAAGTATGATCAACATTTATCAAGGACAGGAATGCGTCTGCAACAAGCATCAGGAGGTTACAGACCTCAACATCGAGAAAGAGTTATGAACAACTCATGCTCAAGCTCATTGTGACTTCCTCACGAGTCACATCATCAATATCACCAAACGGTGTTGTTTGTCAGAAACATATGGACATAGTCTAAGCAGCACCGCCCAACTGTCCTTGACCGTGGACACGGCTATTCGAATAGTTTTACACTCTGCAGAGGTTGCACACTGTACCCACAAGATCCGGGGAACTTCCGTGTCATCCACGACCCGCGATACCTCAAGTACCCGGGGTAAGCACCCGATCACTATCTTTCCCTAGACGACACTAACATGGAGTCCACTCGATTGGTAGTAACCCCCGTGCCTAACATTTCACATCATAAAGTTGTGGAGCCTCGCTCCCATATTCATCACATACCACAAGCACGGGGTACCAACGGGGTGTCCGGTGCCCTGTGAAAACAGTCATGGCCGCCCTACCTGGCACGACCCCGTCCCGAGAGAGCGCACCAACAACTCTCCCGTCACTAGCAATGCGGGCTCCAAGCTAGTATCGGTCTAGGTAATCAATAATGCCCTTTCCCATATAAGGGTAGAGTGGTTGCGCATGTAAGGTTGGGACAGTCGACAAATCTTAAATCTAATCCGTCTCTATAAACAACACTTTCATCAAGCCTCGGTACACTACTCTCCCCCAAGTAGTGACCTAGTTCATCATCATCTCCCCGGGGCATTAGTGACACCCACTGTGCTATTTGCAAGTATGTCAAACCACACTTGGTTTCTTTCCATGCATAACCCCGACCCATTTTGCTCAGCCAACAACTATAGCATATTTCTACAACCCACCAACACAACTCTAAACAAGGATAGAGTCATGATCAATGCAAGTATCAACGGGGTATGCAACAAAGGCAAACCTAGCAAGGTTGCCATTCAAGATATCATGCATTCAACAATCGCGGAAAGAAATGTTACTATGATAAAAAAGGGTTCATCATGGTCAAATGGCTGCTTGCCTGTTTTAACAAAGTCTTCGAGGTCTTCAAATATCTCTGGTCCAACTCCGAGCATTTCGTCTACTTCGTCAACTATCGTCGAAAGCAACCATAATAAGCAACACAACAAAGCAGGAAATAAAAGTTCTCTAAAAATATGAGTTGGACTTTTCTGGGATACCTCTGGTCATATGACGGATGACCAAAGTGGTTTCATTAGGATTTGATCAATGGACATCTCTGAACATTTCAATATGATGGAATCAAGAGGTTTATGGATTTGCAAGAACTGTACAGAACTATATTTTTGGAAAATGGGCAAAGATACCCATTTAACAAAGGATGGTTTTAGAAGCATTTAGGATTTGGTTTCACTGGATTTGGAGTTCAAATGAATATTCTATGGATTTGCAAAGTTGACAAACATGAAGAAATGGCTCATTATTTTGTGGGGTACAGAAAGTATCAAGAAAAATGTTCATAAACTAGGTTATGAATTTAGAAGCATCTAGGGATTTGAATCATGGCATTTGGATCAATCTTGAGCTCTCTGTGGTTTTCTAAAGTTCATCACAGAAATAGGAAAAGTAGGATTTGATTAATATTTGTGAAGGAAAGGTTTCTGGAAAAATGTGCATGTTGTATCACCAGGTAGATCATGATTTAGAGAGTCACTAGAAATTTGAATCATCAAATTTGGAGCTCTGTTGATTTATTTATGGATTTTAGAAACTCATTGGAAAAATAATAAAAAGAAATATAGGGCATTACCCTTATCCTGCGCACCGGCGAGAGATAGCCGTGGGCCGGCCCAGCTGCTCGGCCGCGTGGGCGATAGGGGCAACGTCGAAGGCACCCAGCCGGAGTACGCCTTCGCTGCGGGGATGCGGGAGAAACCGAATGCACCTCCACTTGCCAGCGTGGCCCCGTGGCTGGGCCACTGACGAGCGGGGCCCGCCTGTCAGGTTCGTCCTCCACCTCCCGCGCGGGTGCAACAGGAGATAGAGGAGGCGCTCGACGCCGGTCGCCGGCGCTACAGGGCGTCTCCGGTGATGTTCTGCCCACCGGCGTGCTCAGGAGGTGATGCCGAGGAGCTCAGGGTCGAGCACGGCGTTGGCCGCGGCGGAGGAGGTCGGCGACGGTGGCGATTACGGCGCTACGGCCACCGGGAGGAGAGGGAGAAGCACGGGAGGAGCTCGCGGTAATGGTGGTGATGCTCTAGTGCGGTCCAGAGGGAAGGAGGAGGAGAGGTGGGCGCGAATTTAGGCGGAGTCCGGCGGCTCTGCTCCGGCCATGGGGAGCGACGGAGGGCTCGGCGAGAGGGTTGGCTGGGTCTAGGTGACGTACAGGAGGGAGAGAGAGCGAAAGGGCTCCAGAGAGAGACCTCGGGCGGACTTATATAGCAAAGCCATGGCTCACCGTGGACGAGGCCTACGGGCATCCGCGGAAATGGCCGTGGTGGCCACAGGAGGAGGCTTGGGGCTGTCTGCGGCGCTCATGGGCGTCGCGTAGGGTGCCAGGAAGAGAGAGAGGGAGCGGGGCGAGGATCTGGTGCTCGCGCGTGCGAGGCCGGGCATTGGCCGAGCCGGGCGGCGTCGGGCACGAGCAGCAGGGGGTGAGAGAGAGAGGGAGAGAGAGGGGCCTGAACGGCTGTCGTGTTGCAGACGTCGAGGACCTCGACTGATGCGAGGGGGAGGCTCGAGGTGGACTGGAGCGTTGTGTCAACGGTCGGGAGCACGGTAGCGTGCTCCAGAGCGCGTCTTTGGCCGGCATGCATGGCTTTTCTGCGTCCACTCGCGCGTCCACTTGTGTCTAGTGGCTGCAGGGGGAGTAAACAATGTGGCAAGGTCATTGGATGCCTTGGGGAGCCAGTAGAGGAGAGGAGGGGTGGAGAGAGAGTGAAAATGCTGCTGTCCAGAGAAGGAAAGTGGATCCATGCCCCCCTTCATCATTGCCTCTCGGGCAGGGAAGCACACCACAGGTAGAGGGGGACTAGGAGAGGTTGTGGGAAGAAGTTCAGCTCATGGAGATTAGTGGAAATGGACAAAACATACATTTTTAATTTCTGCCAGAAGGTGTTTGATGGTGGTTTGGGCAAGCAAATTGATTCCAAATGATGTGAAGATTAACAGGATCAAGTGTCATATAGAAATGGGGTTGATCACCAAGTTGGATCTCATTTGGAGGAAGTTGACAATGCAACTTTGGTAAACCCTAGAAATTAGCAGAAATGGTTTTACCAAGATTTAGTCATGCAATTCAATTCTCCTTGATGCACCACTTGGTGTAGTATCATCATTTGAGGTTCTGAACATGCCCACAAAAGTTGAGATCAAAAGGAGAAAGTTGCCAATGTAGAGTTGTTCAAATTTGGTTCTGGACAGGAAGGGTTTTGGGGCACTTTGATCAAGTTAACTTGTTCTCCAACTTGTGCCATTTGGTCTAGATGAATAATTAGAACATTTGAGCATGTTCACAAGCTTTGGGAACATTTGGAAATATTTGGCAATGTAAGGTTGCTCAAACTTCAAAATGGATAGAAATGGTTTTGAGGGGATTTGATGATGTTATATTGTTCTCCAAGTCATGAGACTTGGAAAGATCATCTAATATGTCATATGTGACATGCTAGAATTTTCTTGGAAGTTTTGGAGAATATTTGCTTTGTAAATATTTCAAAAGCTTGAAATATCCAGAAAGGGTTTTTGAGGGATTTGACCAATATTTTGAACATGACCATGTGTTGAAACTCTTATATATGGACAATATATATATGTCCACTGAGTTTCCCTAGGTTTTTGTCAAATATTTTTAGAATATTAAAATAATTTTTCCCTATTAAAGACCTTTTTTGGCCTTAAGAAAAAGCTTTTAAATAAAATAGGAAAATAACTTTTAAAATTATATTTTTGTGTTTTCTGGGTATCCTATATCTAATAGGAGTCAAATATATTTGTGGAAAGATTTTTACTGACCTTAATTAAGTACTTGCAGTGCAAACCTCAATTCAGGGGTTTTTGAGAAACTAATTTTTGAAAATACCATTTGGCCAAATTATTTTTGTAAGAAATTATTTTTATGTCCTATACACATGGCATGATCATTGGTTCAAGAGTTTGGAGCAAGGAGATGAAGTATAGGAGTTGGAGGATTTATTTGATTTTTAGAGCACTTGTAAACACCAAACAAAAATCCAATCAAGCAAAGTCCAAAACACTCAAAAGTTTTTGTCAAAACACATTTTATCATGATTTATTAGCTTAAGTGTTGTGGCATGAAAATCAGGGTGTGACAGACCTACCCCCCTTACAAGAATCTCGTCCCCGAGATTCCCGAACTAGGCGTGGAAAGGAATATGAAAACTGGATCCGGGGTAGTCTTCAAGTCCTCACGTTGCTTCTGCTTCCGTGTAGTGCTCCATTGAGCTTGAAGTACTTGATGGTGTAGCTTCGTGTATGATGCTCTTCTTGATCCAGGTTGCTAATGGGTAGCTCGCGGTAGTTTAGCTCAGGCTAGGGGTCGATGGCTCGGTGGTTAATGCCCTCGTAGAGATCGGGCAAGTTAGGAAGTTGGAAACACTTCCAGGGTTGTGATGCATGGAACGCATTGTGCACATCAGGTAGCTCAGGTGGCAACTCCAGCTGGTAACTGTCTTCTCTTCGTCTCGTAGTGATCTCAGAGGGGGTTGTTAAATCTTGGTGTGATCTCGAAGGGGGCCGATGAATCTTGGTGTGGGTCTCCTTGTCATGGAAATGCTTGGTTCCTTAGAGAGGAGTGGCTTGCAGATACACCTGGTCTTCGACGCGGATGTTTACTTCTTGATGATGGTGGTAGTTCTTCCTCCTTGGCATGGCGGTCTTCAAATGTTCCTGGACTAGCTGAACGGCTCTTCTTCCATCTTCAGGTGGACAAGTGGGTCACCAAATGATGATGAAAACTATCTTGTCTAAGCACTCCATGAAGACTTTGTTCACGGGGTACATAAAGTAGGCTGGGGAATTAGTGGTGGTCACGGTTGAGAATTGGCCAAGGTCTTATCGATCTTGAGCCAAAGCCCAAGGTCAGGATCCAATCATGTTGTGGCTTGGTAGGGCGTAAGGGTTTCAAGGATTCTAGTGTGCGAGTGAAAGTTTATCATCCCATCCTTGAGCACAGTTTCTGAGATGCCAATTGTGCTATCTAGTCCTTTAAACAAATCACACCATATCACTGATAGTATCATTTCGTATAGGTCAACTCCAATCATCACTCATGTGATTCATATCCTCATGACTCTCGAGAGGAGGTCTAACAAAATCATATATGTCTACAATCCCCAAACCCATATGTATGTCTACCCCTAAAAATCCATGGGTAGAACATATAAGCTGCTAAGCTTGAACGTGACAATCCAAGTGCTCAGCCTGTTCTTCCAAGGTCTAAGATAAAGCACCTCTATCCTAAGGAAACACGTCGTATGCCACTCCAAAATCTTGTTTCCTTCCTATGAATCAACTCCAACAACCCATTAACTACACCAACCATTACATGATCCAGTAGTTCTTCAAATCCAATCCCTATGGTGTTCCACACGATCTTCTAATATCCTATAATCGACAAATACTAGGAAGGCTACCTTACTATAGTCAGTCCACCAATTTCCATTATCATGGTCAAGTAAACTCTAAGGTCAAGCTTATATTGATTCCCTAGATAAACTCCGACAATTAGTCCAATCTCCTAGTTTATCGTCCACCGAGAAACATGTTATCATGATCGAGATCATCAGTCTAAATCCAATTTACTCCGAACCATGTAGACATACTCAGCATCTATATTCAACTAGAATCACTTACTTAAATCCAAATCTCTTGTCCAACAAGAATTCCTACATGTTCCCCCAAGTCATTTACGTAATATCAACTGTCTCCTTTCAATATCCCATGGCTAAGTTAAATCCAAATACTTACAATTATCCTACTAAATCCAATTTACTCAGGGGTAATGAAAGCTATGCTAATCTATACTCATGATCCCACCAAGTTCATTTACCAACATCAAAGCCTCATAATCCACCAAATACTCTCATATAATTCCTCAAGTCATTGATATAAACTCATCAAGTCATTTGTCTTCTGTTCCTATATCCTCAGATTGGTCTTCCCAATGGCATCGTCAGTTTCGGTGCTGTCTTAGGATGATAATGTGCTCGTTCACTATGTCCACTAGTTCCCTAATGAACCCAGTGATAAGCAAGGTTACGGAGGCTTAACAGGTTCTCTTGCAATTCTGTGGGTTAAGCACATGGTTAAGGACTCGAGCTGGGGTATCTTATGAAGTCTTGAAGGGTGTAGGAATGGGTTTCTAGTCTTGAGAGGTAAACATAACTCTACTGGGCTGCTCTTGGTCAAGGAGGCTGTAGCAAAAGTCTTCAGTGCTGGTTGGTTGCCAAAGTAGAATCCTTGGTGTATCCTATCTTGCTAGCCTTCAGTTGAGGAGAGAGATGAGAGGGAAAAGTAGCATAGAGGAGGGGGATGCCTAAAGGGGGTTCTATAGTCCAAGTGCAAACAAACGGGTGCCGAAGGGCCAAACAAAACAATAACATAAGGCAGGTGATATAGCCGCGTACTAGTTGCCTAGGGCAAAAGGGCGACTGATATCAAAACATAAACAATTAAAATCAAGCAACACACAATCATGGTTCTATTCAAACCATCATACGGACTCGACTACGCATAGGGGGTACACGACTTATCCTACCCTAGGGGTTCTCGGACTCCGTAGTCGTGCCTTGTGCCTCGTGCAATCTTCCGGGGTTTCCCCAGGTGTTGCTGTGTCTCTTGTAGTTGTTCGATGAAACGATCCCGGCTGAGCTTGAAGAGTCTTCAACAACTTCTCGCCTGTTGGAGTGATGGGGTGAAGGTGGCTCCTTGTAGCTGGCATTGACTTGGTCTCCTCTTGTCTTCTTAATCATGACAATCCCTTTTGCCTTCTAAGGCGTCGAGTGTACCAGGTAGGCAATCCTTTATGTAATGACACTAACAAGGCATAGTAGAGGTCCAATCTGCCGGATACACTGTTGCCAATATCGTCACCGAGAGTGGGGGATGAGGAGAACCATTTTCCTACTCACTATAGTGAGGCGGACCAAATGGCTAGGTTCTCATCCACCGGTGGTTGCCGATGCAACAATGATAAGGGCGGGGTTGCTCTACTAGCAATGTATATCATGATCTTGCTTATCCTATGCCCTGGTCATCATAGGCCAAGGTTTCATAATCCTGGGGCAATTTCAAAGGTGTCACCATCCTCTAGGTCTTCATGTCCTCATTCCTTGAGGGCGTACCTTCTCTTGGCATCGTCTTGCTGTGGTGTTGCCAATCTTGTGTTCAGAAGAGGTGGGTGAGTGTCTGGCAAGGCGTCTTCCTTCTAGATTATCCACGAGGATTACAAGGAACCCAGTGGCCAGGGGCATAAGGGTTCTAGCGACCAAAGGTTTTGAAGGGGAAGAGATCAATAAGGAAAGTATATCTTAGTTTTCGAAAAAAACTGAGAAGGGAAGAGAAGTATAGATAGTTTTTTGAAAACTAGCGATAGTTTTGAAAATAGTTTTACCCAAACTAACGACCATGCTAACTAAGGCTTCCTACAGTCAGGATGGCTCTGATACCAGCTCTGTGGGGACCCCGACTCATAAGTCGTGATCACCGAATGCACGTGTACAGTGATCCCAGAGATCAATGCTCACTGAACACACAGAAGCTGAATAACAAGAGTCTTACATCCATACATACCGTATTACACAAGTAGGACCATTATGGTCGAGTCTTGAGTATAACATCGCAGCGGAAATCTTCGTCGATAACTTGGACCCATGCCATCTGCCTTAACCCTACAGGCATTCTGACTGGGAAACGTCCTTGCTCGCATGTTCGTCACTGAAGTGTACTTCATCACATCCTGTTCTTTCATGCCTGGCCAATAAAATAACCAGTGGCAAGCCAATGAGTACTTTGAATGTACTCGCAAGCAACCCAAGAGTGATAACGAAATAATTATGCAAAGCTCTATTGCTTAATTGGCAGTGTTGCGGAAAGCTAGTTTTTCTCATGTAAGTATGATCAACATTTATCAAGGACAGGAATGCGTTTGCAACAAGCATCAGGAGGTTACAGACCTCAACATCGAGAAAGAGTTATGAACAACTCATGCTCAAGCTCATTGTGACTTCCTCACGAGTCACATCATCAATATCACCAAACGGTGTTGTTTGTCAGAAACATATGGACATAGTCTAAGCAGCACCGCTCAACTGTCCTTGACCGTGGACACGGCTATTCGAATAGTTTTACACTCTGCAGAGGTTGCACACTGTACCCACAAGATCCGGGGAACTTCCGTGTCATCCACGACCCGCGATACCTCAAGTACCCGGGGTAAGCACCCGATCACTATCTTTCTCTAGACGACACTAACATGGAGTCCACTCGATTGGTAGTAACCCCCGTGCCTAACATTTCACATCATAAAGTTGTGGAGCCTCGCTCCCATATTCATCACATACCACAAGCACGGGGTACCAACGGTGTGTCCGGTGCCCTGTGAAAACAGTCATGGCCGCCCTACCTGGCACGACCCCGTCCCGAGAGAGCGCACCAACAACTCTCCCATCACTAGTAATGCGGGCTCCAAGCTAGTATCGGTCTAGGTAATCAATAATGCCCTTTCCCATATAAGGGTAGAGTGGTTGCGCATGTAAGGTTGGGACAGTGGACAAATCTTAAATCTAATCCGTCTCTGTAAACAACACTTTCATCAAGCCTCGGTACACTACCTCTCCCCCAAGTAGTGACCTAGTTCATCATCATCTCCCCGGGACATTAGTGGCACCCACTGGGCTATTTGCAAGTATGTCAAACCACACTTGGTTTCTTTCCATGCATAACCCCGACCCATTTTGCTCAGCCAACAACTATAGCATATTTCTACAACCCACCAACACAACTCTAAACAAGGATAGAGTCATGATCAATGCAAGTATCAACGAGGTATGCAACAAAGGCAAACCTAGCAAGGTTGCCATTCAAGATATCATGCATTCAACAATCGCAGAAAGAAATGTTACTATGATAAAAAGGGTTCATCATGGTCAAAGGGCTGCTTGCCTGTTTTAACAAAGTCTTCGAGGTCTTCAAATATCTCTGGTCCAACTCCGAGCATTTCGTCTACTTTGTCAACTATCGTCGAAAGCAACCATAATAAGCAACACAACAAGGCAGGAAATAAAAGTGCTCTAAAAATATGAGTTGGACTTTTCTGGGATACCTCTGGTCATATAAGGGATGACCAAAGTGGTTTCATTAGGATTTGATCAATGTACATCTCTGAACATTTCAATATGATGGAATCAAGAGGTTTATGGATTTGCAAGAAGTGTACAGATATATATTTTTGGAAAATTGGCAAAGATACCCATTTAACAAAGGATGATTTTAGAAGCATTTAGGATTTGGTTTCACTGGATTTGGAGTTCAAATGAATATTCTATGGATTTGCAAAGTTGACAAACATGAAGAAATGGCTCATTATTTTGTGGGGTACAGAAAGTATCAAGAAAAATGTTCATAAACTAGGTTATGAATTTAGAAGCATCTAGGGATTTGAATCATGGCATTTGGATCAATCTTGAGCTCTCTGTGATTTTCTAAAGTTCATCACAGAAGGAAAGGTTTCTAGAAAAATGTGCATGTTGTATCACCAGGTAGATCATGATTTATAGAGTCACTAGAAATTTGAATCATAAAATTTGGAGCTCTGTTGATTTATTTATGGATTTTAGAAACTCACTGGAAAAATAATAAAAGTAAATATAGGGCATTACCCTTATCCTGCGCACCGGCGAGAGATAGCCGTGGGCCGGCCCAGCTGCTCGGTCGCGTGGGCGATAGGGGCAACGTCGAAGGCACCCAGCTGGAGTACGCCTTCGCTGCGAGGACGCCGGAGAAACCGAATGCGCCTCCACTTGCCAGCGTGGCCCCGTGGCTGGGCCACTGACGAGCGGGGCCCGCCTGTCAGGTTCGTCCTCCACCTCCCGCGCGGGTGCGACAGGAGATAGAGGAGGCGCTCGACGCCGGTCACCGGCGCTACAGGGCGTCTCCGGCGATGTTCTGCCCATCGGCGTGCTCAGGAGGTGATGTCGCGCCCATCCATGGGTGGCACGACCGCCGAGGAGCTCAGGGTCAAGCACGGCGTTGGCCGCGGCGGAGGAGGTTGGCGGCGGCGGCGGTTACAGCGCTACGGCCACCGGGAGGAGAGGGAGAAGCACGGGAGGGGCTCGCGGTGATGGTGGTGATGCTCTAGTGCGGTCCGGAGGGAAGGAGGAGGAGAGGTGGGCGCGAATTTAGGCGGAGTCCGGCAGCTCGGCTCCGGCCATGGGGAGTGACGGAGGGCTCGGCGAGAGGGTTGGCTGGGTCTGGGTGACGTACGGGAGGGAGAGAGAGCGAAAGGGCTCCAGAGAGAGACCTTGGGCGGCCTTATATAGCGAAGCCATGGCACACCGTGGACGAGGCCTACGGGCATCCGCGAAAATGGCCGTGGTGGCCACGGGAGGAGGCTTGGGGCTGTCTGCGGCGCTCGTGGGCGTCGCGTAGGGTGCCAGGAAGAGAGATAGGGAGCGGGGCGAGGCTCTGGTGCTCGCGCGTGCGAGGCCGGGCATTGGCCGAGCCAGCCGGCGTCGGGCACGAGCAGCAGGGGGTGAGAGAGAGAGGGAGAGAGGGGCCTGCATGGCTGTCGTGTTGCGGACGTCGAGGACCTCGACTGGCGCGAGTGGAAGGCTCGAGGTGGACTGGAGCGCCGTGTCAACGGTCGGGAGCACGGTAGCTTGCTCCAGAGCGAGTCTTTGGCCGGCATGCGCGGCTTTTCCGCGCGCACTCGCGCGTCCACTTGTGTCTAGTGGCTGCAGGGGGGAGTAAACAATGTGGCAAGGGAATTGGATGCCTTGGGGAGCCAGTAGAGGAGAGGAGGGGTGGAGAGCGAGTGAAAATGCTGCTGTCCAGAGAAGGAAAGTCGATCCATGCCCCCCTTTATCATTGCCTCTCGGGCAGGGAAGCACACCACAGGTAGAGGGGGACTAGGAGAGGTTGTGGGAAGAAGTTCAGCTCATGGAGATTAGTGGAAATGGACAAAACATACATTTTTAATTTCTACCAGAAGGTGTTTGATGGTGGTTTGGGCAAGCAAATGGATTCCAAATGATGTGAAGATTAACAGGATCAAGTGTCATATAGAAATGGGGTTGATCACCAAGTTGGATCTCATTTGGAGGAAGTTGACAATGCAACTTTGGTAAACCCTAGAAATTAGCAGAAATGGCTTTACCAAGATTTAGTCATGCAATTCAATTCTCCTTGATGCACCACTTGGTGTAGTGTCATCATTTGAGGTTCTGAACATGCCCACAAAAGTTGAGATCAAAAGGAGAAAGTTGCCAATGTAGAGTTGTTCAAATTTGGTTCTGGACAGGAAGGGTTTTGGGGCACTTTGATCAAGTTAACTTGTTCTCCAACTTGTGCCATTTGGTCTAGATGAATAATTAGAACATTTGAGCATGTTCACATGGTTTGGGAACATTTGGAAATATTTGGCAATGTAAGGTTGCTCAAACTTCAAAATGGACAGAAATGGTTTTGAGGGGATTTGATGATGTTATATTGTTCTCCAAGTCATGAGACTTGGAAAGATCATCTAATATGTCATATGTGACATGCTAGAATTTTCTTGGAATTTTTGGAGAATATTTCCTTTGTAAATATTTCAAAAGCTTGAAATATCCAAAAAGGGTTTTTGAGGGATTTGACCAATATTTTGAACATGACCATGTGTTGAAACTCTTATATATGGACAATATATGTCCACTGAGTTTCCCTAGGTTTTTGTCAAATATTTTTAGAATAATAAAATAATTTTTCCCTATTAAAGACCATTTCTGGCCTTAAGAAAAAGCTTTTAAATAAAATAGGAAAATAACTTTTAAAATTATATTTTTGTGTTTTCTGGGTATCCTATATCTAATAGGAGTCAAATATATTTTTGGAAAGATTTTTACTGACCTTAATTAAGTACTTGCAGTGCAAACCTCAATTCAGGGGTTTTTGAGAAACTAATTTTTGAAAATACCATTTGGCCAAATTATTTTTGTAAGAAATTATTTTTATGTCCTATACACATGGCATGATCATTGGTTCAAGAGTTTGGAGCAAGGATATGAAGTATAGGTGTTGGTGGATTTATTTGATTTTTAGAGCACTTGTAAACAGCAAACAAAAATCCAATCAAGCAAAGTCCAAAACACTCAAAAGTTTTTGTCAAAACACATTTTATCATGATTTATTAGCTTAAGTGTTGTGGCATGAAAATCAGGGTGTGACAGACCTACCCCCATTACAAGAATCTCGTCCCCGAGATTCCCAAACTAGGCGTGGAAAGGAATATGAAAACTGGATCTGGGGTAGTCTTCAAGTCCTCATGTTGCTTCTGCTTCCGTGTAGTGCTCCATTGAGCTTGAAGTACTTGATGGTGTGGCTTCGTGTATGATGCTCTTCTTGATCCAGGTTGCTAATGGGTAGCTCGCGGTAGGTTAGCTCGGGCTAGGGGTCGATGGCTCGGTGGTTAATGCCCTCGTAGAGATCGGGCAAGTTAGGAAGTTGGAAACACTTCCAGGGTTGTGATGCATGGAAAGCATTGTGCACATCAGGTAGCTCAGGTGGCAACTCCAGCTGGTAACTGTCTTCTCTTCGTCTCGTAGTGATCTCAGAGGGGGTTGTTAAATCTTGGAGTGATCTTGAAGGGGGCCGATGAATCTTGGTGTGGGTCTCCTTGTCATGGAAATGCTTGGTTCCTTAGAGAGGAGTGGCTTGCAGATACACACGGTCTTCGACGCGGATGTTTCCTTCTTGATGATGGTGGTAGTTCTTCCTCCTTGGCATGGCGGTCTTCAAATGTTCCTGGACTAGCTGAACGGCTCTTCTTCCATCTTCAGGTGGACAAGTGGGTCACCAAATGATGATGAAAACTATCTTGTCTAAGCACTCCATGAAGACTTTGTTCAACGGGTACATAAAGTAGGCTGGGGAATTAGTGGTGGTCACGGTTGAGTATTGGCCAAGGTCTTATCGATCTAGAGCCAAAGCCCAAGGTCAGGATCCGACCATGTTGTGGCTTGGTAGGGCGTAAGGGTTTCAAGGATTCTAGTGTGCGAGTGAAAGTTTATCATCCCATCCTTGAGCACAGTTTCTGAGATGCCAATTTTGCTATCTAGTCCTTTAAACGAATCACACCATATCACTGATAGTATCATTTCGTATAGGTCAACTCCAATCATCACTCATGTGATTCATATCCTCATGACTCTCGAGAGGAGGTCTAACAAAATCATATATGTCTACAATCCCCAAACCCATATGTATGTCTACCCCTAAAAATCCATGGGTAGAACATATAAGCTGCTAAGCTTGAACGTGACAATCCAAGTGCTCAGCCTGTTCTTCCAAGGTCTAAGATAAAGCACCTCTATCCTAAGGAAACACGTCGTATGCCACTCCAAAATCTTGTTTCCTTCCTATGAATCAACTCCAACAACCCATTAACTACACCAACCATTACATGATCCAGTAGTTCTTCAAATCCAATCCCTATGGTGTTCCACACGATCTTCTAATATCCTATAATCGACAAATACTAGGAAGGCTACCTTACTATAGTCAGTCCACCAATTTCCATTATCATGGTCAAGTAAACTCCAAGGTCAAGCTTATATTGATTCCCTAGATAAACTCCGACAATTAGTCCAATCTCCTAGTTTATCGTCCACCGAGAAACATGGTATCATGATCGAGATCATCAGTCTAAATCCAATTTACTCCGAACCATGTAGACATACTCAGCATATATATTCAACTAGAATCACTTACTTAAATCCAAATCTCTTGTCCAACGAGAATTCCTACATGTTCCCCCAAGTCATTTACGTAATATCAACTGTCTCCTTTCAATATCCCATGGCTAAGTTAAATCCAAATACTTACAATTATCCTACTAAATCCAATTTACTCAGGGGTAATGAAAGCTATGCTAATTTATACTCATGATCCCACCAAGTTCATTTACCAACATCAAAGCCTCATAATCCACCAAATACTCTCATATAATTCCTCAAGTCATTGATATAAACTCATCAAGTCATTTGTCTTCTGTTCCTATATCCTCAGATTGGTCTTCCCAATGGCATCGTTAGTTTTGGTGCTGTCTTAGGATGATAATGTGCTCGTTCACTATGTCCACTAGTTCCCTTATGAACCCAGTGATAAGCAAGGTTACGAAGGCTTAACAGGTTCTCTTGCAATTTTGTGGGTTAAGCACATGGTTAAGGACTCGAGCTGGGGTATCTTATGAAGTCTTGAAGGGTCTAGGAATGGGTTTCTAGTCTTGAGAGGTAAACATGACTCTACTGGGCTGCTCTTGGTCAAGGAGGCTGTAGCAAAAGTTTTCAGTGCTGGTTGGTTGCCAAAGTAGAATCCTTGGTGTATCTTGTCTTGCTAGCCTTCAGTTGAGGAGAGAGATGAGAGGGAAAAGTAGCATAGAGGAGGGGGATGCCTAAAGGGGGTTCTATAGTCCAAGTGCAAACAAATGGGTGCCGAAGGGCCAAACACAAACAATAACATAAGGCAAGTGATATAGCCGCGTACTAGTTGCCTAGGGCAAAAGGGCGACTGATATCAAAACATAAACAATTAAAATCAAGCAACACACAATCATGGTTCTATTCGAACCATCATACGGACTCGACTGCGCATAGGGGGTACACGACTTATCCTACCCTAGGGGTTCTCGGACTCCGTAGTCGTGCCTTGTGCCTCGAGCAGTCTTCCGGGGTTTCCCCAGGTGTTGCTGTGTCTCTTGTAGTTGTTCGATGAAACGATCTCGGTTGAGCTTGAAGAGTCTTCAACAACTTCTCGCCTGTTGGAGTGATGGGGTGAAGGTGGCTCCTTGTAGCTGGCATTGACTTGGTCTCCTCTTGTCTTCTTAATCATGACGATCCCTTTTGCCTTCTAAGGCATCGAGTGTACCAGGTAGGCAATCCTTTATGTAATGACACTAACAAGGCATAGTAGAGGTCCAATCTGCCGGATACACTGTTGCCAATATCGTCACCGAGAGTGGGGGATGAAGAGAACCATTTTCCTGCTCACTATAGTGAGGCAGACCAAATGGCTAGGTTCTCATCCACCGGTGGTTGCCGATGCAACAATGATAAGGGCGGGGTTGCTCTACTAACGATGTATATCATGATCTTGCTTATCCTATGCCCTGGTCATCATAGGCCAAGGTTTCATAATCCTGGGGCAATTTCAAAGGTGTCACCATCCTCTAGGTCTTCATGTCCTCATTCCTTGAGGGCGTACCTTCTCTTAGCATCGTCTTGCTGTGGTGTTGCCAATCTTGTGTTCAGAAGAGGTGGGTGAGTGTCTGGCAAGGCGTCTTCCTTCTAGATTATCCACGAGGATTACAAGGAACCCAGTGGCCAGGGGCATAAGGGTTCTAGCGACCAAAGGTTTTGAAGGGGAAGAGATCAATAAGGAAAGTATATCTTAGTTTTCGAAAAAAAACTGAGAAGGGAAGAGAAGTATGGACAGTTTTTTGAAAACTAGCAATAGTTTTGAAAATAGTTTTACCCTAACTAATGACCATGCTAACTAAGGCTTCCTACAGTCAGGATGGCTCTGATACCAGCTCTGTGGGGACCCCGACTCATAAGTCGTGATCACCGAATGCACGTGTACAGTGATCCCAGAGATCAATGCTCACTGAACACACAGAAGCTGAATAACAAGAGTCTTACATCCATACATACCGTATTACACAAGTAGGACCATTATGGTCGAGTCTTGAGTATAACATCGCAGAGGAAATCTTCGTCGATAACTTGGACCCATGCCATCTGCCTTAACCCTACAGGCATTCTGACTGGGAAATGTCCTCGGTCGCATGTTCATCACCGAAGTGTTCTTCATCACATCCTGTTCTTTCATGCCTGGCCAATAAAATAACCAGTGGCAAGCCAATGAGTACTTTGAATGTACTCGCAAGCAACCCAAGAGTGATAACGAAATAATTATGCAAAGCTCTATTGCTTTATTGGCATTGTTGCGGAAAGCTAGTTTTTCTCATGTAAGTATGATCAACATTTATCAAGGACTGGAATGCGTTTGCAACAAGCATCAGGAGGTTACAGACCTCAACATCGAGAAAGAGTTATGAACAACTCATGCTCAAGCTCATTGTGACTTCCTCATGAGTCACATCATCAATATCACCAAACGGTGTTGTTTGTCAGAAACATATGGACATAGTCTAAGCAGCACCGCTCAACTGTCCTTGACCGTGGACACGGCTATTCGAATAGTTTTACACTCTACAGAGGTTGCACACTGTACCCACAAGATCCAAGGAACTTCCGTGTCATCCACGAACCGCGATACCTCAAGTACCCAGGGTAAGCACCCGATCACTATCTTTCCCTAGACGACACTAACATGGAGTCCACTCGATTGGTAGTAACCCCCGTGCCTAACATTTCACATCATAAAGTTGTGGAGCCTCGCTCCCATATTCATCACATACCACAAGCACGGGGTACCAACGGTGTGTCCGGTGCCCTGTGAAAACAGTCATGGCCGCCCTACCTGGCACGACCCCGTCCCGAGAGAGTGCACCAACAACTCTCCCATCACTAGTAATGCGGGCTCCAAGCTAGTATCGGTCTAGGTAATCAATAATGCCCTTTCCCATATAAGGGCAGAGTGGTTGCGCATGTAAGGTTGGGACAGTCGACAAGTCTTAAATCTAATCTGTCGCTGTAAACAACACTTTCATCAAGCCTCAGTACACTACCTCTCCCCCAAGTAGTGACCTAGTTCATCATCATCTCCCCGGGGCATTAGTGGCACCCACTGGGCTATTTGCAAGTATGTCAAACCACACTTGGTTTCTTTCCATGCATAAACCTGACCCATTTTGCTCAGCCAACAACTATAGCATATTTCTACAACCCACCAACACAACTCTAAACAAGGATAGAGTCATGATCAATACAAGTATCAACGGGGTATGCAACGAAGGCAAACCTAGCAAGGTTGCCATTCAAGATATCATGCATTCAACAATCGCGGAAAGAAATGTTACTATGATAAAAACGGTTCATCATGGCCAAAGGGCTGCTTGCCTGTTTTAACAAAGTCTTCGCGGTCTTCAAATATCTTTGGTCCAACTCCGAGCATTTCGTCTACTTCGTCAACTATCGTCGAAAGCAACCATAATAAGCAACACAACAAGGCAGGAAATAAAAGTGCTCTAAAAATATGAGTTGGACTTTTCTGGGATACCTCTAGTCATATGAGGGATGACCAAAGTGGTTTCATTAGGATTTGATCAATGGACATCTCTGAACATTTCAATATGATGGAATCAAGAGGTTTATGGATTTGCAAGAAGTGTACAGGAATATATTTTTGGAAAATGGGAAAAGATACCCATTTAACAAAGGATGATTTTAGAAGCATTTAGGATTTGGTTTCACTGGATTTGGAGTTCAAATGAATATTCTATGGATTTTCAAAGTTGACAAACATGAAGAAATGGCTCATTATTTTGTGGGGTACATAAAGTATCAAGAAAAATGTTCATAAACTAGGTTATGAATTTAGAAGCATCTAGGGATTTGAATCATGGCATTTGGATCAATCTTGAGCTCTCTGTGGTTTTCTAAAGTTCATCACAGAAATAGGAAAAGTAGGATTTGATAAATATTTGTGAAGGAATGGTTTCTAGAAAAATGTGCATGTTGTATCACCAGGTAGATCATGATTTATAGAGTCACTAGAAATTTGAATCATCAAATTTGGAGCTCTGTTGATTTATTTATGGATTTTAGAAACTCACTGGAAAAATAATAAAAAGAAATATAGGGCATTACCCTTATCCTGCGCACCGGCGAGAGATAGCCATGGGCCGGCCCAGCTGCTCGGCCGCGTGGGCGATAGGGGCAACGTCGAAGGCACCCAGCTGGAGTACGCCTTCGCTGCGGGGACGCGGGAGAAACTGAATGCGCCTACACTTGCCAGCGTGGCCCCGTGGCTGGGCCACTGACGAGCGGGGCCCGCCTGTCAGGTTCGTCCTCCACCTCCCGCGCGGGTGCGACAGGAGATAGAGGAGGCGCTCGACGCTGGTCGCCGGCGCTACAGGGCGTCTCCGGCAATGTTCTGCCCACCGGCGTGCTCAGGAGGTGATGCCGCGCCCATCCATGGGTGGCACGACCGCCGAGGAGCTCAGGGTCGAGCACGGCGTTGGCCGCGGTGGAGGAGGTCGGCGGCGGCGGCGGTTACGGCGCTACGGCCACCGGGAGGAGAGGGAGAAGCATGGGAGGGGCTCGCGGTGATGGTGGTGATGCTCTAGTGCGGTCCGGAGGGAAGGAGGAGGAGAGGTGGGCGCGAATTTAGGCGGAGTCCGGCGGCTCAGCTCCGGCCATGGGGAGCGACGGAGGGCTCGGCGAGAGGGTTGGCTGGGTCTGGGTGACGTACGGGAGGGAGAGAGAGCGAAAGGGCTCCAGAGAGAGACCTTGGGCGGCCTTATATAGCGAAGCCATGGCTCACCGTGGACGAGGCCTACGGGCATCCGCGAAAATGGCCGTGGTGGCCACGGGAGGAGGCATGGGGCTGTCTGCGGCGCTCGTGGGCGTCGCGTAGGGTGCCAGGAAGAGAGATAGGGAGCGGGGCGAGGCTCTGGTGCTCGCGCGTGCGAGGCCGGGCATTGGCCGAGCCGGCCGGCGTCGGGCACGAGCAGCAGGGGGTGAGTGAGAGAGGCAAAGAGAGGGACCTGCACGGCTGTCGTGTTGCGGACGTCGAGGACCTCGACTGGCGCGAGGGGGAGGCTCGAGGTGGACTGGAGCGCCGTGTCAACGGTCGGGAACACGGTAGCGTGCTCCAGAGCGCGTCTTTGGCCGGCATGCGCGGCTTTTCCGCGCGCACTCGCGCGTCCACTTGTGTCTAGTGGCTGCAGGGGGGAGTAAACAATGTGGCAAGGGCATTGGATGCCTTGGGGAGCCAGTAGAGGAGAGGAGGGGTGGAGAGCGAGTGAAAATGCTGTTGTACAGAGAAGGAAATTGGATCCATGCCCCCCTTCATCATTGCCTCTCGGGCAGGGAAGCACACCACAGGTAGAGGGGGACTAGGAGAGGTTGTGGGAAGAAGTTCAGCTCATGGAGATTAGTGGAAATGGACAAAACATACATTTTTAATTTCTACCAGAAGGTGTTTGATGGTGGTTTGGGCAAGCAAATGGATTCCAAATGATGTGAAGATTAACAGGATCAAGTGTCATATAGAAATGGGGTTGATCACCAAGTTGGATCTCATTTGGAGGATGTTGACAATGCAACTTTGGTAAACCCTAGAAATTAGCATAAATGGCTTTACCAAGATTTAGTCATGCAATTCAATTCTCCTTGATGCACCACTTGTTGTAGTGTCATCCTTTGAGGTTCTGAACATGCCCACAAAAGTTGAGATCAAAAGGAGAAAGTTGCCAATGTAGAGTTGTTCAAATTTGGTTCTGGACAGGAAGGGTTTTGGGGCACTTTGATCAAGTTAACTTGTTCTCCAACTTGTGCCATTTGGTCTAGATGAATAATTAGAACATTTGAGCATGTTCACAAGGTTTGGGAACATTTGGAAATATTTGGCAATGTAAGGTTGCTCAAACTTCAAAATGGACAGAAATGGTTTTGAGGGGATTTGATGATGTTATATTGTTCTACAAGTCATGAGACTTGGAAAGATTATCTAATATGTCATATGTGACATGGTAGAAGTTTCTTGGAATTTTTGGAGAATATTTCCTTTGTAAATATTTCAATAGCTTGAAATATCCAGAAAGGGTTTTTGAGCGATTTGACTAATATTTTGAACATGACCATGTGTTGAAACTCTTATATATGGACAATATATGTCCACTGAGTTTCCCTAGGTTTTTGTCAAATATTTTTAGAATAATAAAATAATTTTTCCCTATTAAAGACCGTTTCTGGCCTTAAGAAAAAGCTTTTAAATAAAATAGGAAAATAACTTTTAAAATTATATTTTTGTGGTTTCTGGGTATCCTATATCTAATAGGAGTCAAATATATTTTGGGAAAGATTTTTATTGCCCTTAATTAAGTACTTGCAGTGCAAACCTCAATTCAGGGGGTTTTGAGAAACTAATTTTTGAAAATACCATTTGGCCAAATTATTTTTGTAAGAAATTATTTTTATGTCCTATACACATGGCATGATCATTGGTTCAAGAGTTTGGAGCAAGGAGATGAAGTATAGGAGTTGGAGGATTTATTTGATTTTTAGAGCACTTGCAAACAGCAAACAAAAATCCAATCAAGCAAAGTCCAAAACAGTCAAAAGTTTTTGTCAAAACACATTTTATCATGATTTATTAGCTTAAGTGTTGTGGCATGAAAATCAGGGTGTGACAGCCCTAACCCTAACAAAATCGGTCTTACCGAGTTGCATGTCGGTCCCACCAAAAATCCTAACGGTCATTAGGTTTACTAAATCGGTCCGACCGAGTCTGTTGAATCGGTCCCACCGAGTTTGGTAAATTGTGTGTAATGGTTAGATTTTGTGTGGAGGCTATATATACCCCTCCACCTCCTCTTCATTCATAGAGATAGCCATCAGAACAAACCTACACTTCCAACTTACCATTTCTGAGAGAGAACCACCTACTCATGTGTTGAGGCCAAGATATTCCATTCCTACCATATGAATCTTGATCTCTAGCCTTCCCCAAGTTGCTTTCCACTCAAATCTTCTTTCCACCAGATCCAAATCCTTTGAGAGAGAGTTGAGTGTTGGGGAGACTATCATTTGAAGCACAAGAGCAAGGAGTTCATCATCAACGCACCATTTGTTACTTCTTGGAGAGTGGTGTCTCCTAGATTGTCTAAGTGTCACTTGGGAGCCTCCGACAAGATTGTGGAGTTGAACCAAGGAGTTTGTAAGGGCAAGGAGATCGCCTACTTCGTGAAGATCTACCGCTAGTGAGGCAAGTCCTTCGTGGGCGACGGCCATGGTGGGATAGACAAGGTTGCTTCTTCGTGGACCCTTCGTGGGTGGAGCCCTCCGTGGACTCGCGCAACCGTTACCCTTCGTGGGTTGAAGTCTCCATCAACGTGGATGTACGATAGCACCACCTATCGGAACCACGCCAAAAACATCCGTGTCTCAAATTATGTTTGAATCCTCCAAACCCTTCCCTTTACTTTCTTGCAAGTTGCATGCTTTAATTTCCGCTGCCTATATACTCTTTGCATGCTTGCTTGAATTGTGTGATGATTGCTTGACTTGTCCCATGATAGCTAAAATCTGCCAAACTCTAAAATTGGGAAAAGGTTAAGTTTTAATTGGTCAAGTAGTCTAATCACCCCCCTCCCTCTAGACATACTTCAAGGTCCTACACAAGTCATACTGCTTACCAGCATGTCATACTTTGGTTCGGCGGTATTGTTGGATGAAGCGGCCTGGACCGACATTACGCGTACGCTTACGCGAGACTGGTTCTACCGACGTGCTTTGCACACAGGTGGCTGGCGGGTGTCAGTTTCTACAACTTTAGTTGAACAGAGTGTGGCTACGCCCGGTCCTTGAGAAGGTTAAAATAGCACTAACTTGACGAACTATCGTTGTGGTTTTGATGCGTAGGTAAGAACGGTTCTTGCTCAGCCCGTAGCAGCCACGTAAAATTTGCAACAACAATGTAGAGGACGTCTAACTTGTTTTTGCAGGGCATGTTGTGATGTGATATGGTCAAGACGTGATGCTATATTTTATTGTATGAGATGATCATGTTTTGTAACTGAGTTATTGGCAACTGGCAGGAGCCATATGGTTGTCGCTTTATTGTATGAAATGTAAACGCCCTGTAATTGCTTTACTTTATCACTAAGCGGTAGCGATAGTCTTAGAAGAAATAGGTGGTGAAACAACAACGATGCTACGATGGAGATCAAGGTGTCGCGCCGGTGACAATGGTGATCACGACGGTGCTTCGGAGATGGAGATCACAAGCACAAGATGATGATGGCCATATCATATCACTTATATTGATTGCATGTGATGTTTATCCTTTATGCATCTTATTTTGCTTTGATTGACGGTAGCATTATAAGATGATCTCTCACTAAATTTCAAGAAGTGTTTTCCCTGAGTATGCACCATTGCGAAAGTTCTTCATGCTGAGACACCACGTGATGATCGGGCGTGATAGGCTCTACACTCAAATACAACGGGTGCAAAACAGTTGCACATGCGGAATACTCAGGTTAAACTTGACGAGCCTAGCATATACAGATATGGCCTCGGAACACTGAGACCGAAAGGTCGAGCGTGAATCGTATATTAGATATTATCAACATAGTAATGTTCACCATTGAAAACTACTCCACCTCACGTGATGATTGGACATGGTTTAGTTGATTTGGATCACGTGATCACTTAGATGACTAGAGAGATGTCTATCTAAGTGAGAGTTCTTTAGTAATATGATTAATTGAACTAAAATTTATCATGAACTTAGTACCTGATAGTATTTTGCTTGTCTATGTTTGTTGTAGATAGATGGCTCGTGTTGTTGTTCCGTTGAATTTTAATGCGTTGCTTGAGAAAGCTAAGTTGAAAGATGATGGTAGCAATTACACGGACTGGGTCTGTAACTTGAGGATTATCCTCATTGCTGCACAGAAGAATTACGTCCTGGAAGCACCGTTGGGTGCCAGGCCTGCTGCAGATGCAACTGACGATGTTAAGAACGTCTGGCAGAGCAGAGCCGATGACTACTCGATAGTTCAGTGTGCCATGCTTTACAGCTTAGAACTAGGACTTCAATGACGTTTTGAACATCATGGAGCATATGAGATGTTCTAGGAGTTGAAGTTAATATTTCAAGCAAATGCCCGGATTGAGAGATATGAAGTCTCCAATAAGTTCTATAGCTGCAAGATGGAAGAGAATAGTTCTGTAAGTGAACATATACTCAAAATGTCTGGGTATAATAATCACTTGATTCAACTTGGAGTTAATCTTCCTGATGATAGTGTCATTGACAGAATTCTTCAATCACTTCCACCAAGCTACAAGAGCTTCGTGATGAACTATAATATGCGAGGGATGGACAAGACTATTCCCGAGCTCTTCGCAATGCTAAAGGCTGCGGAGGTAGAAATCAAGAAGGAGCATCAAGTGTTGATGGTCAATAAGACCACCAGTTCCAAGAAAAAGGGTAAAGGGAAGAAGAAAAGGAACTTCAAGAAGAACGGCAAACAAGTTGCTACTCAAGAGAAGAAACCCAAATCTGGACCTAAGCCTGAGACTGAGTGCTTCTACTGCAAGCAGACTGGTCACTGGAAGCGGAACTGCCCCAAGTATTTGGCGGATAAGAAGGATGGCAAGGTGAACAAAGGTATATGTGATATACATGTTATTGATGTGTACCTTACTAATGCTCGCAGTAGCACCTGGGTATTTGATACTGGTTCTGTTGCTAATATTTGCAACTCGAAACAGGGACTACGGATTAAGCGAAGATTGGCTAAGGACAAGGTGACTATGCACGTGGGAAATGGTTCCAAAGTCGATGTGATCGCGGTCGGCATGCTACCTCTACATCTACCTTCGGGATTAGTTTTAGACCTGAATAATTGTTATTTGGCACCAGCGTTGAGCATGAACATTATATCTGGATCTTGTTTGATGCGAGACGGTTATTCATTTAAATCAGTGAATAATGGTTGTTCTATTTATATGAGTAATATCTTTTATGGTCATGCACCCTTGAAGAGTGGTCTATTTTATTAAATCTCGATTGTAGTGATACACATATTCATAATGTTGAAACCAAAAGATGCAGAGTTGATAATGATAGTGCAACTTATTTGTGGCACTGCCGTTTAGGTCATATTGGTGTAAAGCGCATGAAGAAACTCCATACTGATGAACTTCTGGAATCACTTGATTATGAATCACTTAGTACTTGCGAACCGTGCCTCATGGGCAAGATGACCGAAACGCCGTTCTCCGGAACTACGGAGCGAGCAACAGACTTGTTGGAAATCATACATACTGATGTATGTGGTCCAATGAATGTTGAGGCTCATGGCGGATATCGTTATTTTCTCACCTTCACAGATGATTTGAGCAGATATTGGTATATCTACTTAATGAAACACAAGTCTGGAACATTTGAAAAGTTCAAAGAATTTCAGAGTGAAGTGGAAAATCATCATAACAAGAAAATAAAGTTTCTACGATCTGATCGTGCAGGAGAATATTTGAGTTACGAGTTGGTTTTACATTTGAAACAATGCGGAATAGTTCCGCAACTCACGCCACCCAGAACACCACAACGAAATGGTGTTCCCGAATGTCGTAATCGTACTTTACTAGATATGGTGCGATCTAAGATGTCTCTTACTGATTTACCGCTATCATTTTGGGGTTATGCTTTAGACACGGCCGCATTCACGTTAAATAGGGCATCATCAAAATACGTTGAGACGACGCCTTATGAACTGTGGTTTGGCAAGAAACCAAGGTTGTCATTTCTTAAAGTTTGGGGCTGCGATGCTTATGTGAAGAAACTTCAACCAGATAAGCTCGAACCCAAATCGGAGAAATGTGTCTTCATAGGATACCCAAAAGAGACTATTGGGTACACCTTCTATCACAGGTCTGAAGGCAAGACTTTTGTTGCTAAATTCAGATCATTTCTAGAAAAAGAGTTTCTCCCGAAAGAAGTGAGTGGGAGGAAAGTAGAACTTGATGAGGTAACTATACCTGCTCCCTTATTGGAAAGTAGTTCATCACAAAAACTGGTTCCTGTGACAACTACACCAATCAGTGAGGAAGCTAATGATATTGATCATGAAACTTCAGATCAAGTTACTACGGAACCTCGTAGGTCATCCAGAGTAAGATCCGCTCCAGAGTGGTACGGTAATCCTATTCTGGAAGTCATGTTACTTGACCATGGCGAACCTACGAACTATGAGGAAGTAATGATGAGCCCAGATTCCGCAAAATGGCTTGAGGCCATGAAATCTGAGATGGGATCCATGTATGAGAACAAAGTATGGACTTTGGTTGACTTGCCTGATGATCGGCAAGCCATCGAGAATAAATGGATCTTCAAGAAGAATACTAACGCTAATGGTAAAGTAACTGTCTACAAAGCTCGACTTGTTGCGAAAGGTTTTCGACAAGTTCAAGGGGTTGACTATGATGAGACTTCCTCACCCGTAGTGATTCTTAAGTCTGTCCGAATCATGTTAGCAATTGCCGCATTTTATGATTATGAAATATGGCGAATGGATGTCAAAACTGCATTCCTGAATGGATTTCTGGAAGAAGAGTTGTATATGATGCAACCAAAAGGTTTTGTCGATCCAAAAGGTGCTAACAAAGTGTGCAAGCTCCAGCGATCCATTTATGGACTGGTGCAAGCCTCTCGGAGTTGGAATAAACACTTTGATAGTGTGATCAAAGCATATGGTTTTATACAGACTTTTGGAGAAGCCTATATTTACAAGAAAGTGAGTGGGAGCTCTGTAGCATTTCTGATATTATATGTAGACGACATACTGTTAATTGGAAATGATATAGAATTTCTCAATAGCATAAAGGGATACTTGAATAAAAGTTTTTCGATGAAAGACCTCGGTGAAGCTGCTTACATATTGGGCATCAAGATCTATAGAGATAGATCAAGACGCTTAATTGGACTTTCACAAAGCACATACCTTGATAAAGTTTTGAAAAAGTTCAAAATGGATCAGGCAAAGAAAGGGTTCTTGCCTGTATTACCAGGTGTGAAGTTGAGTCAGACTCAATGCCCAACCACAGTAGAAGATAGAGAGAAAATGAAAAATGTTCCCTATGCTTCAGCCATAGGCTCTATCATGTATGCAATGCTATGTACTAGACCTGATGTATGCTTAGCAATAAGTTTAGCAGGGAGGTACCAAAGTAATCGAGGAGTGGATCACTGGACAACGGTCAAGAACATCCTGAAACACCTGAAAAGGAATAAGGATATGTTTCTCGTTTATGGAGGTGACAAAGAGCTAGTCGTAAATGGTTACGTTGATGCAAGCTTTGACACTGATTCGGACGATTCTAAATCGCAAACCAGATATGTATTTATATTGAACGGTGGAGCTATCAGTTGGTGCAGTTCTAAACAAAGGGTCGTGGTGGGATCTACATGCGAAGCGGAGTATATAGCTGCTTCAGAAGCAGCAAATGAAGGAGTCTGGATGAAGGAGTTCATTTCTGATCTAAGTGTCATACCTAGTGCATCGGGACCAATGAAGATCTTCTGAGACAATACTGGTGCAATTGCCTTGGCAAAGGAATCCAGATTTCACAAGAGGACCAAGCACATCAAGAGAAGCTTCAATTCCATCCAGGACCAAGTCCAGGTGGGAGACATAGAGATTTGCAAGATACATACAGATCTGAATGTTGCATACCCGTTGACTAAGCCTCTTCCATGAGCAAAACAGGATCAGCACCAAGGCTCCATGGGTGTTAGAATCATTATTGTGTAATCTAGATTATTGACTCTAGTGCAAGTGGGAGACTGAAGGAAATATTCCCTAGAGGCAATAATAAAGTTATTATTTATTTCCTTATATCATGATAAATGTTTATTATTCATGCTAGAATTGTATTAATAGGAAACATGATATATGTGTGAATACATAGACAAACATAATGTCACTAGTCTGCCTCTACTTGACTAGCTCATTAATCAAAGATGGTTATGTTTCAACCATAGACATGAGTTGTCATTTGATTAACAGGATCACATCATTAGTAGAATGATGTGATTGACTTGACCCGTTTCGTTAGCTTAGTGTCGGTGTCAAAACCGGCGGATCTCGGGTAGGGGGTCCCGAACTGTGCGTCTAGGCGGATGGTAACAGGAGACAAGGGACACGATGTTTTTACCCAGGTTCGGGCCCTCTCGATGGAGGTAAAACCCTACTCCTGCTTGATTGATATTGATGATATGGGTAGTACAAGAGTGGATCTACCACGAGATCAAGGAGGCTAAACCCTAGAAGCTAGCCTATGGTATGATTGTTGTAATGGTTGTCTTGTCCCACGGACTAAAGCCCTCTGATTTATATAGACACCGGAGAGGGCTAGGGTTACACAGAGTCGGTTACAATGGTAGGAGATCTACATATCCGTATCGCCAAGCTTGCATTCCACGCCAAGGAAAGTCCCATCCGGACACGGGACGAAGTCTTCAATCTTGTATCTTCATAGTCTTGGAGTCCGGCTGACAATGATAGTCCGGCTGTCCGGACACCCCCTAGTCCAGGACTCCCTCAGTAGCCCCTGAACCAGGCTTCAATGACAATGAGTCCGGCGCGCATATTGCTCGGCATTGCAAGGCGGGTTCCTCCTCCGAATAATTCATAGAAGATTGTGAACACCAGGATAGTGTCCGGCTCTGCAAAATAAATTCCACATTCCACCGTAGAGAGAATAATATGTACACAGGTTCAATCTGCTGACGTATTTTGTGGCATGACGTCACGCCACTACCAAGCTTTTACTTGAATCGTTTTTTATTATACCACCTCAGCGCGTTTAGCGAGGCGGTTTCCTTGGTACGTCTTGTCGAAGCAGAGATCGTGTTCCCCTTATTCCGGGATTCCCATCAATACGGGCGTGGGTAACCCAACCGCGCCATTGATGGTGGCGCTTGGGAGATAAGCGAGTTTTACCAGGCCGGTGGGGATGCATACTCTTCGTCCGCCTATATATAAGGGGATAAGGATCCACCTTTTCACCTACACCTTCTTCCTCCTTTGCTTATACATCTCCGCGCACTCGAGCTCCAGCGCCCAAGTCCGCACATCTCGTCTCAACCTCCTCCAGTCATGTCCGGAGAGCGAGGCAAGTGGTTGGCCTCCTCCGTCACGGAGGAGCACATCGCAAAGCTGCGCGGCGCCGGATACCTTTCCAGCGACATCGCGCACCGGCTGCCAGACGAGGGGCAGCTCATCCCCACCCCTAGGCCCCATGAGAGGGTCGTATTCCTTCCCCACTTCCTCCGCGGACTGGGCTTCCCACTTCATCCCTTCGTCCGGGAGCTCATGTTCTACTACGGCCTGGACTTCCATGATCTGGCGCCAAACTTCATCCTCAACATCTTGGCGTTTATCGTCGTGTGCGAGGCCTTTCTCTGCATCCGGCCCCACTTCGGCTTGTGGCTCAAGACCTTCAACGTCAAGCCGAAGGTAGTGAAGGGCGTCCAAGCGGAGTGCGGAGGCGCCATGGTGGGCAAGATGCCCAACGTCCTCTGGCTCGAGGGCGCCTTTGTGGAAACCATAAAAGGGTGGCAATCGGGGTGGTTCTATATCACCGAGCCGCGGGACCCTAAATGGGCAGCGGCCCCCGAGTTTAGATCTGGTGCCCCTATGCAGCTCACCTCCTAGAAAAAGAAGGGCCTGCTATGGGGCAGTTCGGAGGAGCTGACTGGACTCCAGTCCTGTCTCCAGACCCTGGTGAACAAGAAGCTCAAGCTTGTTAACATGATCCAGGTCATGCTCGTCCGCCGAATTCTCCCCTGCCAACAACGGGTCTTCAACCTGTGGGAGTTCAATCCGGCACAGCACCAGGCCTTGAGCGGGCTCTTCGACACGACGTACGAAGCTGCCTGGAGGGTGTTGTTCAAGGGCGGAGAAGCCCCCGCGTCCGTGACTGAAGATCGCGGATTCAGCACCAAGCGCCCGGCCGGCGAGGTAAGCTTTGTTATCCTCTATGGGACAATTATTTTCTTTCATAGTTTAATTCTACGTGGGATCTAAAACTCCCAATGCCTTTGATAGGACTGGCAGAGGACGTCCGGACAGGTAGACTGTCCGGCTCCCCTTCCCGAAGACCCAGCGGACGCCCGTTTAACGGGGCTGCTAGTCCCGGCACTCTATGTGGTGCCGGAGAAGAAGGCCAAGAAGAAAGCTACGGGAACTTGAAGAAGTTCCCGGAGCCAGGTGATATCGGACTCATCGTCCGATGGCTTCGAGGCAGACTCCTCCCCCGAAGACGAGGAGGAGAAAGAGGATTCTCTCCCGGAGGAGGGAGAGAGGAAGAGGAAGGCTTCCCCAACGGGGGAGGCCGAAGGGTCCAAGAGGGGAAGGACCCTTCCGCCGGGCAGCTCCGCCAACGCCAATGTTGGCGACGAAGAGTGGCCCTCAAGGGCCAGGCCTCCGGCAAGATCGTAAGTATCCGGATTCTTGAATGGTGTATAATATCTCCTTTGTGTCACATAGTGTCCTACTAATGCCGCACACTACCTGTAGTCCGGCCGATGATGATCTTCCCGCTTCGTCGAGCGGGTCCTTGGCTCCGTCGGACGTGGATTCCCTTCCGACTGCCTCCACCCCTCGTGCTGACGATGCTGAGGTGGGATCCTAGGAGGGGACCCATCAGGAGGAGGCTCCGGAGGTGCCGCAAGGCAGCCTCCCGGACTTTGCACCAGACTCCATACCGGAACCCGCAGTGGTTCCGGAGTCCGGCAGGCGGCCCCTTCGTAAGAAGGGCAAGACCATGACGCCGGCAGCCTTCGTCCAACCGGAGGCGCCGGACAATCTGTTGGAGGCGCTTAACAGCGCTTCCATCAAGGAAGAACACCGCACTATCATGAGTGCGGTGATTCAGAAGGTTCAGCTCGCCAAGAGCAGGCTGACTGAAGCCTGCAGTAGCCTTCTAACAGGCTTTGAGGTAAGAAGTTTAAAATATGTAATGTAACACCGCATAGACAGTAGCCCCTGATGCTCGGTTCGGTGTTCGGAAAGAAAAACCGGACTGAGGATCTAAAAAAGATATACGCAGGAGTACTAAAAATTATGTCAATATGGGTTTGCAGGCTGCGCTGCTGACCTCTGCCGCACTGACGGCGGAGGTCGGTGCTTTGAAGCAGGACCTCGAGCGGTCCGAGCAAGAGCTCGGCCTTGCCAAGAAGCAGCTCGAGGATAAAGAAGGTGAGTAACACCACTTTAAAATTTGTACCTTACAGAAAAGGATTTTGGTTGCAATAGAAATAACAAGGATAACGGGGTACTGTAGGGGCCACGAATGAGATGGCGACCCTAAAGGAGGCCGTGTCCGCGGCCGAACGCAATCCGGCCGCGGAACGAGCGGAGCGAGAGAAGCAGGAGGCGCGGGTGGCGGAGGTGCGGCAAGAGCTCCAGGCTCTCATGGAAAAGCATGAGAGTTTGGAGCGCGACTCGAAGACTCGAGAGTCCGAGCTTGCCTTGGCTCTTGAAAGTGCCAAAGCCGCTAAGGCCGAGGCTCGTAAGGCCCTCTAGGAGGTTGAGGATGTGAAGAAAATAGCGGCGGGTAAGGCGTTTTTCATGCAAAGCAAGCATGTTAATGTAAATTACCTGTTACTTACCCGAATTCGGAGCTCTCCAGGGGCGTTTGCAGATCTGCCTCGCAGTGTATCTGATGCCGCCGCATTCTACCGCGGTGAGGAGGGGAGCTCAACGGAGAAGGTCTTCTGGTCTCAGTACTCTGAGGCCGGACATCCGGTGCCCCCTAGCGACCAGCTGAAGCAGCTGGTCGAGCTCCACAAGGTAGCCGAGCAGGCCATGAAGGGCCTCATAGTCCGGCTGTGGCCTGGAGAGGCCATGCCTGGGAGCTACTTCGGCCTCGTGCAGCGGCTGGTGGATGCGTGCCCCTAGGTGGAAGTCATCAAGCGCTTCGCCTGCATTGAAGGTGCCCGTCGGGCCCTTGCCCGCGCAAAGGTGCATTGGGGCAGGCTGGATGCGGAGAGGCTTATCACTGACGCGCCGCCAGCGGGGAAGGAGTACCGTATGCCCTAGATGTACTATAAGACTGTCCTGAAGGGTGCCCGCAAGATTGCGATGAGTGCCCCAGAGATGTAATTATTGAGTAAACTCGCAATGTGTTATCCTATGCGCTGAAAACTTTGTTCATATGCGCTAAGCAACTCTTATTGATTTAAAATATTACCTTCTGTGCGGCCGTTTATAAAATCTGAGAGATGGCAAGTCGTCGGCTTCAGCCCCCATGCCACGAGTGCTGGGGTGTTCGGGATAAATTTGAGCACTCTTGTTCCCATTTTTGGGTCCATCTAGGGAGGCGCTCAACACAACGAACAAGGCAACCGGACTTATAATGCTTGAACACTCTAACTTAGCCATAGAATTCTATAATTTTAAATTTCAGCAAAGCCCCTAGTATTCGGAAGACCGAGTTCGGGGCGCTATCCACGCCTGGGCCGGACACAGCCGGTTCCTCGCTCGAAGTGGCATAAGTCTTTAAGGACTCGAAAAGACCTCTCGAACAGCGACCAGTCTCTCGCCTTATCATGACAGTCAGTTTTAGCTTTCTCCACTGAGGCGCTCGCCCAGCTCAACCGGGGCGCAATCGCAGTGGTTCTCCCAGTGCTACCTTAGCCGACAGAACGGAACGTAAGGTACCAAAACATGGGAGCCGGGCAAACCCAACTATTGACCCAAGACATGATTCGGAGCCGATGCATATAATGCTATAAGTTCGGGGTGCCGCACTTGTGAAAGTGTTCGGACTTATCACACCATAATGCGGGGAACATAAGCCCCTAGTGTATTCGGCCGTACCAAAATGTACGGGTGCGAGATGTCATGAACGAACATATATAAGAAAAGAAATGCAATTGTAAGCAAAAAGTGCTGCATTGTTTATTCAAGGAATTCTGCTATGAGTGCGGAACGATACAAATAGTGCGGTAAGCAAGGGATTTAACATGTCCCCCTCCAGGGGTGGTGCTGCGGACTGGTGTATTTAGCAAATTTAATGCTCATAATTGAGACCATCTGAGTGTTCGCCATAGCCTTTGTCCCTCCCTGGCTGTTGCATCGTGAGTTCGGCAGATCTACTGCCTGACAGGGCCTTTGGTGAACAGAGTCCTGTGGAAAAAATAAAATAATAAAAAAGAAAAAGTGACACACTTGGGAGCCCCTGGTGTGGTTAAGCCGCACTCTGGGTCTGTCGTGGTCGTGCCCCTCCCCCTATGCCCATGGTACCTCTAGAGCATAGTGATGTACGCAAAGAACTGGTCTTGCAATCATGCGAGGGCTGGGGTTGGGGCCGCATTGTTACGCGTGCTTGGAACGTGCCAGGTGGTCTTGATTGATGTTACTCCAGGCGCGTTTGGCCATGTCCGGTTGTTTAACGGCCGGACTTGAAAATTGCCTTAAAAGGCTGCTCTGTACTTCTGCCGCGAGAGCCGCTGTGTGTTCCTCCGTTCGGAGGGAGCGTTCAGTGTTTCCGTTGACCGTGATGACTCCACGAGGGCCTGGCATCTTGAGCTTAAGGTATGCATAATGCAGCACCGCATTGAACTTTGCAAATGCGGTTCATCCGAGCAGGGCATGATAGCCACTGCGGAACGGGACTATGTCGAAGATTAATTCCTCGCTTCGGAAATTATCCGGGGATCCGAAGACCACTTCCAGTGTGACTGAGCCTATACAATTGGCCTCAACACCTAGTATGACGCCTTTGAAGGTCGTCTTTGTAGGTTTAATCCTTGAGGGGTCTATGCCCATCTTGCGCACTGTATCCTGATAAAGCAGGTTCAGGCTGCTGCCGCCGTCCACCAGGACTCTAGTGAGGTGAAATCCATCGATGATTGGGTCTAAGACCAATGCGGCGAACCCACCATGACGGATACTGGTAGGGTGGTCCCTTCGATCGAAAGTGATCGGGCAAGAGGACCATGGATTGAACTTCGGGGCGACTGGCTCCATCGCGTATACGTCCCTAAGTGCACGTTTCCGCTCCCTCTTGGGTATATGTGTTGCGTATATCATGTTTACCGTTCGCACTTGTGGGGGGAAACCCTTCTGTCCTCTACTATTCGGCGGCCGAGTCTCTTCGTCATCGCTGTGCAGCCCCTTGTCATTGTTTTCGGCAATTAACTTGCCTGCCTGCTTGAATACCCAACAATCTCTGTTGGTGTGATTAGCTGGCTTTTCGGGGGTGCCATGTATCTGGCAAGAGCGGTTGAGTATTCGGTCCAAATTGGACGGACCCGGAGTAGTTCTTTTGAATGGCTTCTTCCACTGGCCAGGTTTAGAGCCTCTGAATCCAGCGTTGACTGCCGTATCCTCATTGTTATCGCCGTTAACGCAGCATTTGTTTTTGTTTCGACGCGACCTGCCATTGTGGTCCTCAGTATCCGGACTGTCAGCATTTTTGCTGAGGTTGTTGCTATGAGCTAGCCAGCTGTCCTCTCCCGCGCAGAAGCGGGTCATGAGTGATGTGAGGGCTGCCATGGATTTCGGCTTTTCCTGTCCTAGGTGCCGGGCCAGCCACTCATCGCGGATGTTATGTTTGAAGGCTGCGAGGGCCTCTGCATCCGGACAGTCGATGATTTGATTTTTCTTTGTTAAGAACCGTGTCCAGAACTGTCTGGCCGATTCGTCTGGCTGCTGAATTATGTGGCTTAGGTCATCGGCGTCTGGTGGTCGCACATATGTGCCCTGGAAGTTGTCGAGGAATGCGGCTTCCAGGTCCTCCCAACACCCAATTGACTCTGCGGGCAAGCTGTTAAGCCAATGCCGAGCTGGTCCTTTAAGCTTAAGTGGGAGATACTTGATGGCGTGGAGATCGTCGCCGCGGGCCATATGGATATGAAGGAGATAATCTTCGATCCAAACCGCGGGGTCTGTTGTGCCGTCGTAGGATTCAATGTTCACGGGTTTAAACCCTTCAGGGATTTGATGATCCATTACTTCGTCAGTGAAGCATAGTGGGTGTGCGGCGCCTCTATATTGAGCAATATCACGACGTAGCTCAAGAGAGTGTTGTCTGCTGTGTTCGGCCCGGCCGGAGTTACTGTATCCGGCGCGACGGTGGTCATCATGGGTCGTGGGGTGCCCACGTGATCCGTAGATAGATCTGGATTGTCTTGCCTTGTCCTCCAGTATGTCTCGCAATTCCGGCGCATTCCCTTGTGGCTTCATACTTTTCGAGCGATGCCGGGGCACGGTCCTGAAGGATGGCCAAGATGCCTCTCTGTCGCGGCCACGGGGTGGTCGATCTGCCGTATTGTGCGCTGGTGATGAAGGTTTGTATGCTTCCTCCTCTAGTCGGGGGAGCAACTTGCATTTTGGATAACTTTTGGAGGGGCGTTCGAGTTCATACTCTTCGGCTGCGAGGACCTCGGTCCATCTGTCGGCCAGCAGGTCTTGATCAGCTTGAAGCTGTTGTTGCTTTTTCTTTAGGCTATTTGCCGTGGCGATAAGCCTGCGTTTAAAATGCTCTTGTTCGACGGGGTCCTCTGGCACGACGAATTCGTCGTCATTGAGGCTTGCCTCGTCTCCGGAGGGAGGCATGTAGTTTTCATCCTCTTCGTCTGCCGCTCTCTCTCGAGGGCTGGCTTCCCCGTCCTCCTGTGCTGACTCTTGCTGGAGGGGGTTGTCTTCGGCACTCTCTGGGGTGTTATTATCTCCGGTGCCGGAATCTCCATTCTTACTGTGGCGGGATTTGGAGCGGCGCCGCTAATGTCGGCGTTTGGGCTGTTTCTTAGAAGAATCTTCTTCGCCATCCCCGTCCTTTGGGGTGTCCACCATGTATATGTCGTATGACGAGGTGGTCTTCCAGTGCCCTGTAGGCGCTGGTTCTTGATCGTCTCCGGCATCGTCATCCATACCGTCGATGTATTCGGAGTCGTAGTCTAGCATGTCGGTTAGATCATCGACAGTGGCTACAAAGTGGGTGGTGGGTGGGCTTTGAATTTCTTCGTCGTCCGCATCCCAACCGTCCTGACCGTAGTCCAGCCAGGGCTCTCCTGATAGCGAGAGATGCTTTAGCGAATTTAGGATGTCGCCAAAGGGTGAGTGCTGAAAGATGTCCGCGGCGGTGAACTCCATGATCGGCGCCCAATCGGATTCGATTGGCAGGGGCGCAGGAGGTTCGGAGTCCGGCAAGGAGTCCGGCGCCTCGGAGTCACGAGCTTTACGAGGGACAAGGTCGGTATTCGGCTCCATCGCCATAGAAGTTGCAGCTACCGAGGCGGTGTCCAGCCACCTATCCTCGATCTGTGCGGTCTGCTCCGAACTATGAGTCAGGGCGGACTCGTGTGCGGCCTCCAAGGCACTGTCCGACGGGAGAGCTAAATCGTGCCCATCGTGACAGCGCGGCACGCTCGGCTGTGGCTCGAATCCGTCGAAGATCAAGTCTCCGCGGATGTCGGCCGTGAAGTTTAGGCTTCCAAACCTGACCTGATAGCCAGGGGCGTAGCTTTCGATCTGCTCCAGATGGCCAAGCGAATTGGCCCGCAGTGCAAAGCCGCCGAACACAAAGATCTATCCGGGGAGGAAAGTCTCACCCTGGACGGCGTCGTTATTGATTGAAGAAGCCATCAAGCCTATCGGTGACTACACAGAGGAACTCTCAATGAAAGCAGCAATGTCGGTGTCAAAACCGGCGGATCTCGGGTAGGGGGTCCCGAACTGTGCGTCTAGGTGGATGGTAACAGGAGACAAGGGACACAATGTTTTTACCCAGGTTCGGGCCCTCTTAATAGAGGTAAAACCCTACTCCTGCTTGATCGATATTGATGATATGGGTAGTACAAGAGTGGATCTACCACGACATCAAGGATGCTAAACCCTAGAAGCTAGCCTATGGTATGATTGTTGTAATGGTTGTCTTGTCCCACGGACAAAAACCCTCCGGTTTATATAGACATCGGAGAGGGCTAGGGTTACACAGAGTCGGTTACAATGGTAGGAGATCTACATATCCGTATCGCCAAGCTTGCCTTCCACGCCAAGGAAAGTCCCATCCGGACACGGGACGAAGTCTTCAATCTTGTATCTTCATAGTCTTGGAGTCCGGCTGACGATGATAGTCCGGCTGTCCGGACACCCCCTAGTCCAAGACTCCCTCACTTAGCACTTGATCGTTTAGTATGTTGCTATTGCTTTCTTCATGACTTATACATGTTCCTACAACTATGAGATTATGCAACTCACCGGAGGAACAATTTGTGTGCTACCAAACGTCACAACGTAACTGGGTGATTATAAAGGTGCTCTACAGGTGTCTCCAAAGGTACATGTTGAGTTGGCATATTTCGAGATTAGGTTCTGTCACTCCGATTGTCGGAGAGGTATCTCTAGGCCCTCTCGGTAATGCATATCACTATAAGCCTTGCAAGCAATGTAGCTAATGAGTTACTTACGAAATGATGCATTATATAACGAGTAAAGAGACTTGCCGAAATGAGATTGAACTAGGTATTGAGATACCGACGATCGAATCTCGGGCAAGTAACATACCGATGACAAAGGGAACGACGTATGTTGTTATGCGGTTTGACCGATAAAGATCTTTGCAGAATAAGTAGGAGCCAATATGAGCATCCAGGTTCCGCTATTGGTTATTGACCGGAAACGTGTCTCGGTCATGTCTACATAGTTCTCGAACCCGTAGGGTCCGCACGCTTAAAGTTTCGATGACAATTATATTATGAGTTTATGAGTTTTGATGTATTGAAGGTTGTTCGAAGTCCCGGATGTGATCATGGACATGACGAGGAGTCTCGAAATGGTGGAGACATGAAGATTGATATATTGGAAACCTATATTTGGATATCGGAAGTGTTCCGGGTGAAATCGGGAATTTATCGGAGTACCGAGGGGTTACCGGAACCCCCCGGGGGCTTAATGGGCCATGGTGGGCCTTAGTGGAGAAGAGGAGAGGCGGCCAGTGCTGGGCCGCGCGCCCCTCCCCCCTAGTCCGAATAGGACAAGGAGAGGGGGGCGGCGCCCCCCCTTTCCTTCCTCTCTCTCCCTTCTCTTTCCCTCCTTCTCCAAGTCCAACAAGGAAAGGAGGGAGTCCTACTCCCGGTGGGAGTAGGACTCCCCATGGCGCGCCCCTCCTTGGCCGTCCGCCCCCTCCCACCTTGCTTCTTTATATACGGGGGCAGGGGGGCACCTCTAGAGACAGAACAACAGATCATTGATCTCTTAGCCGTGTGTGGTGCCCCCCTCCACCATAGTCCTCCTCGATAATATTGTACCGGTGCTCAGGCGAAGCCATGCGACGGTAGAACATCAACATCGTCACCACGCCGTCGTGCTGACGGAACTCTCCCTCGACACTCGGCTGGATTGGAGTTTGAGGGACGTCATCGAGCTGAACGTGTGCTAGAACTCGGAGGTGTCGTACTTTCGGTGCTTGATCGGTCGGGCCATGAAGACGTACAACTACATCAACCGCGTTGTTCTAACGCTTTCGCTTTCTCTCTACAAGGGTACGTGGACAACACTCTCCCCTCTTGTTGGTATGCATCACCATGATCTTCCGTATGCGTAGGAAAACTGTTGAAATTACTACGTTTCCAACACTTACTAATCATCACAAAGGAGTACTCGCAGACGCATCATGTGAGATACTCCTAGCCACCGCAAGCAACTAGTTTGCATTTTTCAAAGTTTTTTGTACACACTGAATCGCACACGAACTAACTGTATTAACCATCTGTGTTGTAATTTCTCATAGCAAACAGTTCATCCGAGTCGGCTGTTTGCCGCATATCACACACATCTTGTTTACACGACTCATTTGTGTTCTTTTGGCTCATCACAAACAGTTCATCCATGTGAACTGTATGCCGCATATCACACACATCTTGTTAAGTTGAACCATTTTTATTGTGTTCCCTAATAAAAAATAGTTCGTCCCAGTGAACCGTATATCGTATATCACACACACCTTGATCTGGTTAACCATTTCTATTGCGCTCCCTAATAGCAAACAGTTCATCGAAGTGAATGATATGTCGTGTATTGCACACACATTGATATGGCGTCCCGTTTCTATTGTTCTGCCTCATTGGAAACAGTTCGAATGGATCAACCGTGTGCCCTACATCGCACACGCATCTAAAATCAGAATCATGTTTGATAGCTCCGCCATCGCAAATGTTTTGCATCTTTTTTGACGGTTTTTTAGATCATTGTTTGCGATTAATGCATCACACATAGTTTCGTCAAAGTATCTCTGATCGTAGTGTCGCGTTAGCAGCATCTTGTAGTATTGAGTGTTATATGATCCAATTATGTTTTCATTATTGAGAGACTTTGCACTAGTGAAAGCGTAAACCCTAGGACTTGTTTTCATGCATTGCAAAACCATTTTTGCTCACTTTTGTTACTAGTTACCTTGCTGTTTTTATATTTTCATATTACAAAAACCTCTATCTACCACCCATATTACACTTTATCACCATCTCTTCGCCGAACTAGTGCACCCTATATAATTTACCATTGTATTGGGTGTGTTGGGGACTTAAGAGACTCTTTGTTATTTGGTTGCAGGGTTGTTTGAGAGAGACCATCTTCATCCTATGCCTCCCATGGATTGATAAACCTTAGGTCATCCACTTGAGGGAAATTTGCTACTGTCCTACAAAACTCTGCGCTTGGAGGCCCAACACAAGTCTACAAGAAGAACGGTTGTGTAGTAGACATCAAGCTCTTTTCTGGCGTCGTTGCCGGGGAGGTGAGTGCTTGAAAGTATATCTTTAGATCTTGCAATTGAATCTTTTAGTTTCTTATTTTATCACTAGTTTAGTTTATAAAAGAAAACTACAAAAAATGGACTTGAGGTTGACACATAAAATTCATCTTTATAATGTCTTTCTTGAAAATGATGGATCGGCAAATTGTGCCAAAGTGTTAGAAAAAGAAGTCAATAAAATGTTTGGCATAAAATCTTTGAATGATGAGCATGATTGCAATGTTGTTAGTATGAATTCTTTGATTATCCATGATACTAATGATATGCAAAGCCATAAGCTTGGGGATGTTATGTTTGATGAAGATGATATTTTTTGTCCCCCAAGTTTTGATGAGCAAATTTATTATGATGATAGCATGCCTCCTATTTATGATTATTGTGTTGATGAAAATGGATTTGGAAGAGTGTCAACTCTAGTTAATGATCCCACTATTTTGGAGGGTGTTGAATCTTTTCATAATATTGATAAAAGTGGATTTGGAGAGGTCATGACTTTATTTAGTGATGAATCTACTATTTTGGATGAGGTTTCAATTGATTATTATGAGAACAAAGTTGTTATCTATGATGATTATTGTGATGACATGTATGCTATAAAGAATAATGACAACCGTGAATCTTGTCAACATGATTTTAATCAAGTACCACATGATAGATATTTCATTGAATATTCTCCCACTAATATTCAGGAGAATAAATTTGCTTATGTGAAGAGTAATAAAATTTCTATGGTTGTGGATCATGAAAATAATGCTTTATGTGTTAGTTATACTATTGAATTCATTCATGATGCTACTGAAAATTACTATGAGAGAGGAACATATGCTTTTACATATTGCAATCATATCAAGTTCCATCTCTATGTGTTGAAAGTTTTGAAGTCATGCTTGTTTTGCCTTCCTATGCTAGTTGATTCTCGTTCCCATAAATTGTTTGCTCGCAAAAGCCCTATGCATAGGAAGTGGGTTAGGCTTAAATATGCTAGTCGTATGCTTCATGATGCTCTCTTTATGTTTCAATTCTTATCTTCTATGTGAGCATCATTGAAATCATCATGCCTAACTAGAAAGGCATTAAAGAAAAGCGCTTGTTAGGAGACAACCCAACATTTACCCCTACTATTTTTGTGTGTTCACATGATTAGACTACTGTAGTAATCATGTCTTATAGATTTTGTTTTAATAAAGTACCAAGTAAAATCTTTGGGATAGTGTGGATGAGAGTTGACTTGATTCTGTGCAAAAATAGAAACTTTTGCACCCAGTAACAGAAGTATTCAAAATCACTGTCGCGTTGAAATTTTTTTGAATTTTTTATAGATGATTGGTATACAAATTTCCTATTCTTTCCTAATTTTTCAAAAAAATTGGATTTACAGAAGTATGGCCATTGTCCATATCTTTACAGACTGTTCTGTTTTTGACAGATTCTATTTTCAATTCATAGTTTGCTTGTATTAGTGTTTCCATAGCTTATATTAAGTGGTATAAATTGTGGGAATGATAAGGTACAGTAGACATTGTGTGAGAACAATTATGAATATTGTCTTGATAGTACCAAAGTGAATGATTTGCTCTTTATCATACTAACCTATCTCATGAAGTTCCATTAAGTTTTGTGTGATTAAAGTTTTCAAGTTTAGGGTGAGATATCCATACAAGGAGAATAAGTAGTGGAAATACCCTAAGCTTGGGGATTCCCTAGGCACACAAAGGTAATATTCAAGGAATACCCAAGCAACTAAGCTTGGGGATGCCCAGAAGGCATCCCCTCTTTCGTCTTCAACATTATCGGTAACCTCACTTGGAGCTATATTTTTATTCGTCACATGATATGGGTTTTTCTTGGAGCATCATTTTATTTTATTAGGATTTTTTAATGTTATTTATAGTAATGTTTTACATCTGTTAGTTCAATAAAAATGTCAAGTATGACCTTTACCATGCTTATTTTGCAAGTCCATATGTTGTTGTTTTGAAAACAGTAAGTTTTCTATCATTGTACTAATTCTTATGGAAAGTCAAAACATGATAAAATATTGAAATTTCTACAAAATGAGCTAAAACCATGTTTTTACAGTGTGGTAATTTTTCAAAAAATTTGGTGTTAGACAAGTAAGAATGGTCTTGCATTCTTTACACACTGTTCTATTTAGACAGATGCTATTATGTTTGCATATGTTTTCTTGTTTAATGATTCTATTTGAGGATATGAGTATTAAATATGTAGAGGCATATAGTATGCAATGTCAAATTATAATTGGAGTGATTTTCTATAGTAGAGAATGATAAGGTTATTGTATTGATTTATACTAACTTATCTCATGAGTTCTTCTTGAGTTTTGTGTGGATGAAGTTTTTAATATTTAGGGAAACCGTGATATGAGAGGAATTAAGGAGACATAAGATCTCGAGCTTGGGGATTCCCTAGGCATCCCTAGTTAATATTTCAAGAAGTCTCAAGCATCTAAGCTTTGGGGATGCCCCGGTTGATATCCCACCTTTCTTTTTCAACAATAATCAGTCAGTTTGGGTTGAGCCTAAGTTTTTGCTTCTTCACATGATATGTACTATCCTTGGAATGTCATTTTATTTTGTTTTTCTTGCTGTTTTAATAAAATACTTAAGATCTGAAATTCTTAAATGAGAGAGAGTCTTCACATAGCTACTTAATTATTTGACTACTCATTGATCTTCACTTGAATATTTTTGGAGTAGTTTGTCATTTACTCTTGTGCTTCACTTATATCTTTTGAGTTAGGTAGTTACTCTAGTGCTTCACTTATATCTTTTAGAGCACAACGGTGGTTTTATTTTGTAGAAATTGATGAACTCTCATGCTTCACTTATATTATTTTGAGAGTCTTATATATATTATGGCAATTTGCTTAGGTTAGGAATTTAGTCCTAATATGATGGGTATTCAAGAGGGATATAATAAAAACTTTCATGAAGATCATTGAATATATATCAAGTTTGATTCCGTGCATTTGTTTTGAGATATAAAGATGGTGATATTATAGTCGTGCTAGTGAGTAATTGTGGATTAGTAAGAATACTTGTGTTAAGGTTTGTGATTCCTGAAGCATGCACGTATGGTCTCTAGTTATGCAATGAAGCTGGACCATGATTTATATTTTATTGTCTTCCTTATGAGTGGCGGTCGGGGACGAGTGATGGTCTTTTCCTACCAATCTATCCCCCTAGGAGCATGCGTATTAGTACTTTATTTGATAGCTAATAAACTTTTGCAATAAGTATGTGAGTTCTTTATGACTAATGTTGAGTCCATGGATTATACGCACTCTCACCCTTCCACGATTGCTAGCCTCTTCAGTACAGCGCATTGCCCTTTCTCACCTTGAGGGTTGGTGCAAACTTCGCCGGTGCATCCAAACCCCGTGATATGACACGCTCTTTCACACACAATCCACCTTATATCTTCCTAAAAACAGCCACCATACCAACCTATTTTGGCATTTCCATAGCCATTCCGAGATATATTGCCATGCAACTTCGACTGTTCCATTTTATATGACACACACCATCATTGCCATATTGCTTTCATATGCATGAAGCATTCATATAGAGTCATATCTTTGTTCTAGTATTTAATTGTAAGTAAATAAAAGTGTGATATCATTATTAGAGCATTGTCCCATGTGAGGAAAGGATGATGGAGGCTATGATTCCCTCACAAGTCGGGATGAGACTCCGGACTAAAATAAAAAAAAGAGGTCAAAGTGCCCAAAAGAAAAAAAGAGAGAAAAAGAGAAAAGGGACAATGTTACTATCCTTTTCCACACTTGTGCTTCAAAGTAGCACCATGTTCTTGATGATAGAGAGTCTCCTATTTTGTCACTTTCATATATTACTAGTGGGAATTTTTCATTATAGAACTTGGCTTGTATATTCCAATGATGGGCTTCCTCAAAATGCCCTAGGTCTTCATGAGCAAGCAAGTTGGATGCACACCCACTTAGTTTTCTTTTGAGCTTCCATACACTTATAGCTCTAGTGCATCCGTTGCATGGCAATCCCTACTCCTTACATTGACATCAATTGATGGGCATCTCCATAGCCTGTTTATTAGGCTCGTCAATGTGAGACTTTCTTTCTTTTTTCTCTTCTCCACACAACCTCCACCATCATATTCTATTCCAGCATAGTGTTATATCCATGGATCATGCTCATGTATTGCATGAAAGTTGAAAAGGTTTGAGAATGTCAAAAGTATGAAACAATTGCTTGGCTTGTCATCCGGGTTGTGCATGATAAATACTTTGTGTGATGAAGATAGAGCATGACAAGATTATATGATTTTGTAGGGATAAGTTTCTTTAGCCATGATATTTTGAGAAGACATGATTGCTTTGTTAGTATGATTGAAGTATTATTGTTTTTATGTCAATATAAAACTTTTGTTTTGAATCTTATGGATCTGAACATTCATGCCACAATAAGAAAAATTACATTGATAAATATGTTAGGTAGCATTCCACATCAAAATTTATGTTTTTATCATTTACATGCTCGAGGACGAGCAAGAATTAAGCTTGGAGATGCTGATACGTCTCCAACGTATCTATAATTTATGAAGTATTCATGCCATGTTTACAACAATTTTATATGGTTTTGGTATGATTTGATTAGAACTAACCCGTACCGACGTTGTTTTCAGCAGAACTACTGTGGTGTCGTTTTTTTGTAGAAATAAAAGTTCTTGGAATGGGCTAAGAATTTATGGTGATTTTTTATGGACCAATGAGACCCCCGAAGCACCGGAACTGGGCCAAGAAGTGACCGAGGAGGCCACAAGCCTGGGGGGCGCGCCCCCTGAGCTTGTGGGCCCTTCTAGCACCTCCTTGATATGAGATCGACGCCAAAATTCCAATAAATACCCAAAACGCCAGAAAGAATCAAAGAGGAGAAGTTCTGCCACCGCAAGCCTCTATAGCCACGAAAAACCAATCGAGACCCATTCCGGCACCCTATCGGAGGGGGAAATCATCACCGGAAGCCATCTTCATCATCTTAGCGGCCACTATGATGAGGAGGGAGTACTTCACCCTTGGGGATGAGGGTACGTACTAGTAGCTATGTGTTTGATCTCTCTCTCTTGTGTTCTTGATTTGGCACTGATTGATGTACCACTAGCTTTGTTAATATATTTGGATCTTATGGTGTTGTTCCCTCTCTACCTTCTTGTGACGAATTGAGTATTGCTCTTTGAGGTTTCATTATGTTGGATTGAATATTGGATTTGAGAACACTTGATGTATGTCTTGCATATGGATACCTGTGGTGACAGTGGGGTATTATATTGATTCACTTGATGTATGTTTTGGCATTCAAATCACAGATTCCCGAGGTGACATTTGGGTAATCTGTGCATAGGGGTTGATGCATGTTTCCATCCTACGTTCTCTGATAGAAACTTTGGAGTGATTCTTTGTTGCACGTTGAGGGAGTGTTATATGATCAAATTATGTTTTCATTGTTGAGGGACTTTGCACTAGTGAAAGCATGAACCCTAGGCCTTGTTTTCAAGCATTGCAATACCGTTTTTGCTCACTTCTGTTACTAGTTACCTTGTTGTTTCTATATTTTCAGATTACAAAAACCTATATCTACTATCCATATTATACTTTTATTACCATCTCTTTGCCGAACTAGTGCACCTATACAATTTACCATTGTATTGGGTGTGTTGGGGACACAAGAGACTCTTTGTTATTTGGTTGCAGGGTTGTTTGAGAGAGACCATCTTCATCCTATGCCTCCCGCGGATTGATAAACCTTAGGTCATCCACTTGAGGGAAATTTGCTACTGTCCTACAAAACTCTGTGCTTGGAGGCCCAACATGAGTCTACAAGAAGAAAGGTTGTGTAGTGGACATCATACCATGACACGACATTGGCGGCAACATCTTGGGGAAGAAGAGGAAGGCAATGGCTTAGGGAGAAAGATGACAATGCAAGAGGCTAACGATGCTACAATGGATACTCTCCAGCAGCAGCTATTCAGTTATATTTGTCTCGTGCATATGAACTTCTGTAGAATTATGGGCTTGGTACTACATGCTTGACAGAATCTTAGCGTGATCATCTGGTCGAGAGCTGCTTCTCATTGTAGTTGCATCATTTATGATTCATACATGTTTCATTTAAAGAAACTATAAATTCTCCTCAACGGTGAAGAGATTTTAGTAACAGATCACATATTCAAAGGTAGGCATTCTCTTCATAATAAATCATGTTTAATGACCAGATCATTAAAGCTTTCTGTAGTTAATGATTAAGAGATGGAGTCATGTTTGCCAATGTTCCTTAGTTAAACAAACATATCTGCAATTAGCTATGCTAACTTCTTAACAAGAGGTACATGAATTTTTTGTCTTGCTGCGGTGACACAACCAAACTATTTTTGCTTGTCCTGTAATTATTGTTATTTTTGCATTATTAACTTTAAACTTTTTCTGGGTTGTTGGTGTTCAAAACTTCTGCCTAACAAGACGCCCGGACAAACTACAAGGGGGAGTGCGGAGGTCTCCTCCTTCATGACCTTTGCTGCCAACAACTATTCTGCCACAGAAGAGCCGGCGCTACCGCTGGTCGAGGGGCTTCTCTGCCTACCTTCCCGCGGTGAAGAGAAATGATAGAGCTGGCTAACATCAACAATAAACAGTCCTCACCCTGACCACACACTCCGTGCATCATCCATTGTGCAGCTGGAGGGGAGGCTAAGATGTGGGCAACTCAAATGAGCGGTGCTCGGCCTCGATTTGTTAGGTCGCACGCCGTTTAGGAGATGCACAGCGTTGGCTCAAAACCTCGGGTGAATTTTTGCTCTTCAAGTATCATCAGAGATGCGATGTGTATGATTGAGATGAGAAATTATAGTTGTTTCACATTAGTTTGACTGAAAGCATGCTGCTAGATCAATTTCAGATACTGTTATTGAACCAAAAGATAATGTTATTGGTTTTGCCAGAATGTCAAAGTTGTCTTTGACACTACGATCAAAGCGGTCCTTTAGCTAAAATCATTTGAACACCTGATATGTGGCGTTACTTGGGTTGGTTACGACCCTGTACTCCATGCTTTAGTCTTCAAAATGAGATGATAAATTTAGCTTATGCTGCCTTATCATCATGCACCTCAAATATTTGAGCACATGAACAGGTCTGCCATAAAAGTGTGCGTCTTTTATTATGTTGCCCCACTCATGTATTGACTACCTGGCCTTTTGGTAAAACTAAGAAAATGATGTAATCATTTATAAGATGTATCAATTTGTCATATGATCACGTCTCTCTCTATGAAACACGCCTCTGATTACGCAGGACCATGTGTCTAGTATGGTACATCCCTTGGATGCATGTGCTTTTATGCAAAGAACACAAGAATATCTCTGCATGAGTTTAATTGACATAGGAAAGTTGTTGGTACACCAAAGCCAGCCATCGGATGCTATATATGTGAGATGAACTTCCATTTCTTGTGGGTGCACTATGGAGAGTGTCAGAATTATAACTCCTTGGTGCAAGTAGGTTATGCTTGCCACTGATGTGGACCATAATATGCTTCCTGTTTTCATTATTTTTCATCTCCATTTACAAGGAGATACCTTTTAAGCTACCTTGAACAACCAACCTATGCCATGTGGGTTTTTCTTGCTCTGTATGGCACTATATTGAACCAATGTCATGCTACTTTCTATATTTGCAATACCTTGCTACTTTTTATATTTGAAATGCTCTAATGACTATATTACCGGATTGGATATTTTGTCCTAATGCTCTAATGCCTTGCTACTTTTGGCAAGCCACACTTCCTACCTAGTATGAGAAAAGCGTAGGCATTGTATCAGCAATGGATATTTGTTTAGGATGATATTCATCATATAACAGACACAACCTAGAGCTATACACAATAGCTCAAATTCATCAATTCAATGTAGGAATGTATTCCATATATAGCCGTACATGCTTATAATAAGAACTTGCATGACATCTTTTGTCCTACCCTCCGGTGGCAGCGGGTTCCATAAGGAAATCTAAGGGATATTAAGGCCTCCTTCTAATAGAGAACCGGAACAAAGCATTAGCACTTAACAAATACATGAACTCCTCATACTACGGTCATTAGCGGAGTAAATCCCAATTTTCTCCACCTTGGGGTCTGCCGATCATAGCACATAGTAAGTGCATATAACTTGCAAGATAGGATACAAAACACACTTATATTCATGAAAACATAAAAGGTTTAGATCTAAAATCATTGCACTCGGGCCCTAGTGACAAGCATTAAGCATAGCAAAGTCATAGCAACATCATTATAAAAACATAGTGGATACTAGGGATCAAGCCCTAACAAATAAACTTGATTACATGAAAAATGTCATCCAACTCCATCACCGTCCAACAAGCCTATGAAGGAATTACTCACTCACAGGGGTGAGCATCACGGAATTGTTGATGAAGAAGGGTTGATGATGATGATGATGATGATGAATCCCCCTCTCCAGAGCCCCGAACGGACTCCAGATCAGCCCTCCCGATGAAGAGCAGGAGGTGGTGGCGGCTCCGTATCGTAAAAGATGATGATTCCTTCTCTTTGATTTTTTTTTCTTTGTGAGACGGTACTTATGAAGTTGGAGTTAGGGCAAACGAAGGTCCGTGGGACTGATACTTCTTCAACATTTCTATAATTCTTTTATTGTTACATGATATTATAGCAACAATCTTGGATGTTTTATATGCTATTTTATATCATTTTTTGGCACTAACCTATTAACCTAGTGCCCAGTGCCAATTGTTGTTTTTTTTCTTGTTTTTGGCTTTTCAAAAAATCAATATTAAACGAAGTCCAAATAGAAAAAATTGAATTAATTTTCCATGGACCAGAAGGGACCCTAGAAGCTTTGGGAGGAGACTAGACAAGATACAAGAGAGCCACAAGCTCGAGGGACGCGCCCGAGGGGGGTAGGCGTGCCCCCTGAGCTTGTGAGCCCCACACAGCTCTGTTTGATCTAATTCCACTTGTAAAAATTCAGAAATATTCCCAAACCAACAGAGAGCCACCCGAAACACCTTTTCCGCCGCTGCAAGCTTCCGTTATTCCGCGATCCCATCTGGAGGCCTTTTTCGTTACTCTACCACAGGGGGAATCAATCATGGAGGGCTTCTACATCATCCTTGCTGCCTTTCGATGATGCATGATGATTCGTCTCCAACGTATCTATAATTTTTTATGGTTCCATGCTATTGTATTATCAATCTTGGTTGTTTTATATCCCAAGCAATTACATATCATTTTTCGGACTAACCTATTAACTAAGTGCCAAGTGATAGTTGTTTTTGGTTTCGTGGAATATCAGTACCAAATGAAGTCCAAATGCCATGAAGACACAGTACAAGCTCCGGGAGAAGACCAGATGATGCACCGTAGGCCCACAAGGCACCAGGGCGCGTCCTGGTGGGTGGTGGGGCCCATGTGGATCCTTTTGACCTAGCTCCGCCTCTATAAACTCTCTAAAATCGTGAAACCAATGGAGGAGTCTACAAAATACTTTTTTCGCCGCCGCAAGTTCCAGAACCACGAGATCCCATCTAGAGGCCTTTTCCGGCAGTCTGCCGGAGGGGGATTCAATCACAGAGGGGGCTCTTCATCATCCTTGCTTCCCTCCAATGACGCATGAGTAATTTACCATGGACCTATGGGTCCATAGTTAGTAGCTAGATTGCTTCTTCTGTCTTTTTGATCTTCAATACAATGTTCTCCTCATTGTTCTTGGAGATCTATTTGATGTAATGACTTTTTGTGGTTTGTTTGTTGGGATCCGATGAATTGTGAGTTTATGATCAGATCTATCCATGAATATTATTTGAGTTTTCTCTGAACTATTTTATGCATGATTGTTATAGCCTTGTATTTCTTCTCTGATTTGTTGGAATGGTTTGGCCAACTAGATTGATTTATATTGCCATGGGAAGAGGTGCTTTGTGATGAGTTTGATCTTGTGGTGCTCAATCCCAGTGACAGAAAGGGACATGACACACAGGTATCATCTATATCTATACAAATATGAAAATACCCAAAAAGGCAGATGTAATTAATCTCGACCATCAAACCATGTCAATCCAACGACCTAGATTGCTCCAATGGTGAGCTCTCAACATGTGGAGCGTGCAATTGATACCATACCAAATATCAACATCTATATTAATCTCATAATTAACACATAATTGATATCCTACCTAATATCAACGTGCATTTGATTTTCTCCCTAATATCAACATGCATTGCACATGCTCATTTACGAGTTGCTATTAAGGGTAAAAGGACAGGATTTATTTCATACGCAAGTTTATCTTGTCTACATCATGTCATCTTGCTTAAGACGTTACTCCATTATTCCATTAACTTAATACATTAGATGCATGCTCGATAGTGGTCGATGTATGGAGTAATAGTAGTAGATGCAGAATCATTTCAGTCTACTTGTCTCAGACGTGATGCCTATATACATGATCGTTGCCTGGGATATCGTCATAATTATTTGCTTTTCTGTCAATTGCCCAACAGTAATTTGTCTACCCACCATATGCTATTTTTATGAGAGAAGCCTCTAGTGAAAACTATGGCCCCCGGGTCTATTTTCTATCATCTATTAAAACAAAAAATACCTTGCTGAAATTTTCTTTTAAATTTTTATTCGATCTATCTATCAAAAACTATACCGTTTAATATTGCTCGTAACTGTCAAGGGACTGACAACCCCTTGTTCGCGTTGGGTTGCAAGTATTTGTTGTTTGTGTGCAGATGTTGCTTACATAGTGTTGCTTGGTCTCCTACTGGATTGATAACCTTGGTTTCACAACTGAAGGAAATACTTATCTCTACTGTACTGCATCATCCTCTCCTCTTCGGGGAAATCCCAACGTAGCTTACAACACGTGAGTAGTTCACCAAAGACCTAAGGGTCCATAGATAGTAGCTAGATGGCTTCTTCTCTCTCTTTGATCTTCAATACAATGTTCTCCTTGATGTTCTTGGAGTTCTATCTGACGTAATATTCTTTTGCGGTGTGTTTGTTGGGATCCGATGAATTGTGTATTTATGATATGAATATTCATGAGAAGTAATTGAGTCTTTTATGAACTTTATTATGCATGATTGCTATAGCTTTGTATTGCTCTCCGATCTATCCATTTGGTTTGTCCAGCTAGATTGATTTATCTTCAGTGGGAGAGGTGCTTTGTGATGGGTTCAATCTTGGGGTGCTCTATATGCCAGTGACAGAAGGGGACAAGACACGTATTTGTATTGTTGCCATTAAGGGTAAAATGATGGGGTTTATTCATATTGATTGGGTTTACTTTGACTACATCATGTCATCTTGCTTAAGGCGTTACTCCATTTTCATGAACTTAATACCATAGATGCATGCTGGATAGGGGTCGGTTGCTGGAGTAATAGTAGTAGATGCATGCAGGAGTCGGTCTACTTGTCTCGGGTGTGATTCCTATATACATGATCATTGCCTTGGATATCATTATAACTATGCACTTTTCTATCAATTGCCCAACAATAATTTGTTCACCCACCGTACGCTATGTGTTCGAGAGAGAAGCCTCTAGTGAAAACTATGGCCTGTGGGTCTACCTTTATCATATTACAAAAACCAAATTACCTTTGCTGCAATTATTTTCATTTTATTTTATTTTGCAATTTATCTATCTACCACTATGAGATATGATCCTTGCAATTAACGAGTTCAAGGCGATTGACAACCCTCTTGCCCGCGTTGAGTGCAAATATTTGCTTTTGTGTGTGCAGGTGCTGTTCATGAGGCTTTGCATGATTCTCCTATTGGTTTGATAAACCTTGGTTCTCACTAAGTGAAATACTTATCTCTACTGTACTACATCTCCCCTCCTCTTCGGGGAAAATCCCAACACAACTCACAAGTAGTAGGGACACACGAGCTCACGTGGCGCGCCCTAGTGGGGCGCCCCCTGAGCTCGTGGCTCCCCTCTAGTAGGTCTTTTCGCCAATAACTTCTATATATTCTAGAAATATTCTCCGTAAATTTTCAGTCCAACAGAGAACTTTTATTTCTACACAAAAATAACACCATGGTAGTTCTGCTGAAAACATCATCAGTCTGGGTTAGTTTCATTCAAATCGTGCAAATTAGAGTCCAAAACAAGAGCAAAAGTGTTTGGAAAGGTAGATACATTTGGGATGTATCGGTCACATTATGATGGCTAGAGCCACGAGATTGCCACTTTAATGTAAAAGATGTAGAGGTAGCCTACAGGTTACATGTGATGGTGGCAAGTGTACATGGAGGACCCTCGCGTGGAGAAGGTTTACCAGGAGCAGGAGGAGGTGCTGAAATTTTTGTGCCATGGCAGCATTTTTGAAATTAGTGCCATGACAACATTTTTGAAACGGTGCCACAACGTTTCCTGAAATTGATGCCAGAGCAACGTTTTTGAAATAGCTTCCACGGCAATGTTTTTGAAACAGCTTCCACTGTAACGATTTTTCTACCACCATGGCGATGTTTCAACTTGTCGGTGTACTAAAGTAGGGGGGTACCTTAGCACCCCAAACTTGTGCACGGGCAGTCGCAGCAACCCGCGGTAGGGCTTGCCGGGCGTCCGCCAAGATCCTCCACGGCTACTTTGATGCCATTCAAGATCGAAGTACTCAAACCAAGGCCCCGGCAAGAGAAGCTGGCCGGGAAGAAAACAAAGGCCCCGGCAAGAGGAACTTGCCGGGAAGGCCGACCACGGCATCTCCAGAAGACTTGCCGCGGCGCCCCGCGCGTCCCGGCAAGGCCCGACGGCCGGCAAGCTTGCCGGCACGACAAGAGAAGGGCCGCGGCATGGCACTTGCCGCGGCAAGATTGCCACCCGAACTCCATCGTGGCAACCGGTGGCTCACTTAACGGTCGCTTCTCTGCACTGTTGGGGCGACCGGACGGGCATTAAATGCCCTTGTCCCCTGCCGTCAGAGTTAGGTAGGGGACACTGTTGGTCACTGTTACACCAACCTGCGTTTTTACCTTTTTACCCCCACTTCTTACGCTGCCACCTGTTGGTGCCCCCTTCAGACTATAAAAGGGAGGCCCATGCGCACGTAGAAGAGGTTCGGTCCATTCGACACACGCAATACCACCATACGCACGCTCTCGAGCAAGATCAAATACAAACACAAAGCAGCAGTAGGAGTTTTATCTCTCCGGAGAGCTCTGAAGCTGGGTAAAAATCGCCCGTCTCCCCGCGCGCGCCCGACCTCGATCTGCTCTGCGCGCGGCCTCCGCCCCCCTTGCCGGACTAGAAGGGGCCCCCCGTGCCCCATAGGTGCTCGGCGGCCGCAGGAAAGGAGCGTCCCCCGACATCTTTGGCGCGCCAGGTAGGGGGCGCGTCGAGGTCGTGAGCATCTGATCCAGTCTCCGCGCGCGCTGCATCAACGCCTTCATCAACATGCCACCGAAGAAGAAGCCTTTGGATGTGGCCGCTCCGTCTGCATCGATTCCGCCACCACCGCCGGAGCAAACGGGCGGTGGAGTGGACGCCGGCGGAGGAGTGGGCGCCAACGGTGGGACTCACGTCGTCACCAGATCCAAAAACAAGGCCCCGCAAGCGTCGGCGACCGTGCAGACACCGCGCCCTTCCCAGGGAGTGCAAGGTCGACAACGCCCCAGTGCTCCTAGCACCGTGCTCGCGTTGGAACAAGGCCAAGCTGGTGGGTCGCGGGACGTTCGAGGTCAGCATGCGCGCCCGCATGCTGGCGCGAGCGAGGTACGGTCGCCCGGACGGGGTGTTGCACCTCCCAATCCAGTTGGGAGTCCGAGCACATCCCGCTCCTCGCGCCGCTCGTCACCACCACCACCCAAGACAGCAGAGGAAGCGCTGGCCCGAGCCCAGCTGCTTCTAGACTACCCTCCGGCGCCGCACAAGATCGACGACTGGAGGGTGACCATATACAGTCTCATCAGCTTCGCCAACGGCGACAAGCTCCGGCAACCGAGCGCATCAAGGCCCCGGCAAGGCGCCCAGGCGCAAGCCGACACCGACAAGACCGCTGGGGGTGCCACCTCCGTGCACTCCCAGCCCCGAAGGCCAAGATCGCCGGCTCGCCGGACCAACCCCGACGGCGACTCCACCGCATCGTCGGACCCGCGAACCCGACGCGATCAACGCCACGTTCTCCAAGAACGGCGGCACGAAGACGCTCGCACTCGCATCGAGCGCAGAAGAGAAGCGCGACGTCAATCCGACCAGCGCGCTGGGCCCACTGTCGATATGCATGCACCCGGGGAACCAAGCGACTTGCCGTACGCGGCAGGTTGCCCTGCGTTCACCCGCGAGCTGCGGCAAGTCCAGTGGCCCAGATCCAAGAACTTCAAGCCGGACGTGCCCGAGAAGTACGATGGCAGGATACATCCGTCGGAGTTCCTCAGCATCTACACCATCGCGGTGCAGGCTGCCGGGGGGCGCGACGAGAAGATCCTCGCCAACTACTTCCCGCTGGTGCTCAAACCCAACGTCAGATCTTGGCTCATGCACTTGCCGGATGGCTCCATCTCTTCATGGGCGGACCTGTGTCATCAGTTTGTCGGCGCCTTCACGGGTGGCCACAAGCCTCATGGCCCAGAGAGTGACCTCCACTTGCTCGTCCAGAAGGAGGGGGAGCCCCTGCGCAAGTACATACAGAGATTAAGCCAGGTGCAGCGCAACATCCCAGACGTCCACCCTGCTGCAGTTATCAGCGCGTTTCATCAGAACATGCGTAACCGCAGGATGAGGGAGGAGATGGCAATGTGCAAGATCAGAGACGTCAGCGAGCTCTATGCTCTGGCCGACAAGTGTGCACGGGCTGAGGAGGGGAGGAAAATCCCCGGAGAGGTTGCAGGAGCAGAAGGATCTGACAGTGAGGATGCCGCCCCGGCAAGGAAGAACCGGAGGCGGAACAACAGGAAGAGAAAGACCAAGGATGTGCTAGCTATTGAGCATTCCGGCAATGGAGGCGGCTCCGATAAGGCCAAGGCCGATGACTCCGGCGAGGCTGTGGTAGCCGCCGACAAGCAGGATGGTTCCGGCAAGCGGTATTGCAAGATCCACCGCACCAAGGGCCATGATCTCCAAACCTGCAAGAAATTCGAAGAGATGGCGGAGCTACAGAAAGCCGAGTACGAGCGCCGCAATAAGGAGAGAGCTCAGGGAGGTGGCGGAGGATCTGGCAAGAAGCTTCCCGCCCGGGGAGGACACCGCTGCAAGGCCAAGCCGCGGCAAGGAGATAGGCCTCCCCGCGGCCGCGACAAGGATGAAGATGAGGATGAGGATGATGAGATGGAGGAAGATGAGACCGATGACCAAGAGTTTCAGAAGGCGACAGAGGTGTTGTGCATCGACGGCGGCGCCTCTCTGCACGCCTCGCACCGCCAACTCAAGCAGTGGGTGCGAGAGGTGAACGCAGCGGAGCCGTCCGTCGAGGCGCGCAAGCCTCTGAAATGGTCCGGCACGCCGATCATCTTCGATGTTGAGGACCACCCTGATCGCATCACTGCGGTCGGGTGCTTGCCGATGTTGGTCTCACCAACAATCCGCAACCTCAAGGTCACGAAGATGTTGGTTGACGGCGGGGCCGGCCTGAACCTGATTTCCTCCGCAGTGCTCAAGAAGCTCCAGATCCCCGACAGCGAGCTCAAAGAGACTGGTACCTTTCAAGGGATAAATCCGGGAAGAAGCAAGCCCAAGGGGAAGATCACATTGCCAGTGACGTTTGGCAGCGAGCTGAATTTCAGGACGGAGAGGGTCACATTCGACGTGGCTGATATCCCATTACCCTACAATGGGATACTCGGCGACCCGCACTCGCCAAGTTCATGGCGGCCTCTCACTACGCATACAATGTGCTCAAGATGCCTGGCCCGATGAGTGTCATTTCTGTCCAAGGTGACAAGAGGGATGCACTCATCTGCGCCGACAAGATCTACCGGGAAGCAGCAGCCGCAATAGAGCGCGAGCCACTTGCCGCTGAAGCTCCCCGGGGGAAGAAGAAAGTCAAGTCCGGCAAGTGTAGCTCTAATGCCCACTCCGGCAAGCGCACCTCCCCGGAGTGTTGCGCTGCCTTCGAGGACGCACCATCGAGCTCCACCGGCAAGTGCAAGAAGGCAAAGGCAGAGCCACCAAAGACTAAGCCCGGCAAGAGCAGCTCTGGTACCTGCTCCGGCAAGCACGCCTCCCCAGAGTGCCGCGCTGCCTTCGAGGATGCGCCATCGAGCTCCACCAGCCAGTAGGGCGAAGAAAGCGTCCAGTTTCAAGCTTTTGAATTGTATTCCCCGAGAATCCGTACCTTGTACGAAGAACCTGTGCGCGGAAGGGTCGAATCGTGGCTAAGTTGCGCCCTTGATCCGTTTCGAGTCCGCTCAACGATGAAAGCGTGCCGCAACTAGCCCGACGAGTTCTTCCTGCTGGAAGTAACACCGCCAGCGGGCTGCTGATGTCCCGCACTCAGCAAGTGTGTTTGCGCTGGCGGGTTCCCTGAAAGCGCGGGGGGGGGGGGGGTGAAAACGTACAAGGGAGTAAGTCAAGGGAGGAGTGCGGCTTCGCCGAACCGCGGAAGACGGAAAAGCTAAGTCACTCAAGCTTGAGTACAGAGCACCTTTTTTTTAGTTCTAAGCTCTTATGTTATATTCCTCGAATGTTCGTCCCTTGTACAAAAAACCTGTGCGCGGAGGAACCAACTCGTGGTTAAGTTGCGCCCTTGCTTTGTTTTCGAGTCCGCTCAACAATACAAGTGCGCTGCAACTGGCCCGAGAAGGTTTCTTGCCGGGTACAACACCGCCAGCGGGCTGCTGACGTCCCGCACTCAGCAAGTGTGTTAGCACCGGCAAGTTCCCTAGAAGCGTAGGGTAAGAACGTACAAGGGATGTAATGAAGTAGGGGACATAGCATAGCAAGCCTTGCCGTGGGACGTCCTTCGTATGTAAAACTTGTGCACAGAGGAGCTAACTCGTGGTTAAGTTGCGCCCTTGCTTTCTTTTCGAGTCCGCTCAACAATACAAGTGCGCTGCAACTGGCCCGAGAAGGTTTCTTGCCGGGTACAACACCGCCAGCGGGCTGCTAACGTTCCGCACTCAGCAAGTGTGTTAGCACCGGCAAGTTCCCTAGAAGCATAGAGTGTAAACATACGAAGGGCGAAGCATGGCATTGCGCTGCCCAACCTAAAATAGTCCCGCCACGAAAGAGTAACTTATTATGATGCTGTCTTAGTTATTTTTTGTGACTAAAATGACAGCGACAAGGAAAGAATAGAAGGGCACACTGGCCCCTGGGCCCCGGCAAACCAGCGTCGCTGGGGGCTGCGAGTACCAATATCCCTACGCGGCAAGTCAGGGTCCCCGGGGGCTGCGACGCCGGCGGCAAGGACGAAGCAAGGCGCACCGGCACCTGGGTCTCGGCGGGCCAAAGTTGCCGGGAGCTACGAATACCAAGGTTCACCCCCGGCAAGCCAGAGTCGCCGGGGGCTGTAATATCAGATAAGTTTTTCATCCCTCGTCATGCATCCTCTTATGGGCTGGGGAAAGCGGGGCCGCGTCCTTGAACGTTCATGCCTTGTATAAAAGAAACCTGCGCGTGGAGGAACCAGCTCATAGCTAGTCGCGCACCGACTATTGTTTCGAGTCCGCTCGACAATTTAGGTGAACTGCGGCTAGCTCAACGACAAGGTTTCTTGTCGGTCGCGGCACCGCCGGCACAGAACCAACTCATAGCTAGTCGCCTTACTATCGTTTCGAGTCTGCTCAACGACTTAAGTAAGCCGTGACTAGCTCCGCAACAAGGTTTCCTGTCGGTTGCAGTTCCGTTGCCGACGTTCTGCACTCGGCGCTCACGGCAAGGTGCCCGCGCCGGCAAGTTCCCTGAAAGCGTAGGGTGAAAACGTACAAGGCACAAAATCAAGTAAAGGACTTAATCCGGCAAGCTTTCCCCTCTTTTCATTAAAAAACATCCCAATTTAGTACAAGTCCATAGAGGATGAAAAACATGATAGAGAGGATTACAATTTTAAATGCAGCTAAGGCCCGAAGGCTTACAAATTAAAAGATAAGATGCCCGTAATCCCTCTCCTGTTTCTCTCTTCAGGAGGTAGGTCAAGGAGGTCCCGGCAAGAGAAGCTTGCCGGGGAGGGCAAAAGGAACGCCTAGGCGAACTACGGGTGCCAGAAGACACCAAGAGAACACCCCTGGGGCCGGCCAGGAGCTTGGCGGAGACGGAGGCGCCGGAGGCAGAGCTCGAAGACGGGGCGGCAGGACGTCAGCACGCTGTCGAGGGCACCTCGCCCTCGTACTCCGACTTGACGGCCTTGCCGCCACCCCTCTTCCTCTTCCGCATCCTCCCTACACCTGCCGCCCAAGGAGACGGCCCCGGGGAGTTCAGAAGGCCGGCAACCCAGATGATGGGGTCGCCGGTGGCGCGCGCGAGGCAGCGTCCGGCGCCTAGTCGGACCCGCCGTCCTCGTCGTTGCTGTCGCTCCCCTCCTCGTCACTCTCGCTCGAGGAGGGGCCTTCGCTATCGGAGGAGCTGTCCACACAGCATCTCGCCCGGATGCCGGAGTCCCCGAAGACCTTGACGGCGATAAGGTTGCCCTCCATTAACTTGAAATGGAGGGTAAACCCCGCCGTCAAGCTGTGGATGCGGGCGAACGTCTTCCACCCTCGATCGAAGTACATCACGCCGGGGGCTGGGGATACGACACTAACTCGAGTGCCGCTGATCCTGCAGCCCCTCATGCGCAACTCCAGCATCTCGGGCGGGTCCGGTTCCATCGCGCTCGCAAACGGAGCCGGAAGCCGGAGGCGTCGACGAGGTGCCCGACGCAGCTTGACGAAGAACTCCCAGGGGTCATCCCCGATGTGGACCGCCTCGAGGAGAGGAGCCGCCGACGGAGACGGGGGTGGCGCACCACCCCGGCCACCTCTTCCCCGAGCGCCTCGGCCACGCCCTCGACCTCGTCCACGGCCTCGCCCCCTCCCTCTTCCCCTCGCGGCCGGCTCCGCCACCGTAGGGGCGAGAGAGGGAGGGGTGCGCTGTCTGGCGGCAACCCTCACCGCCACCGACGAAGGGCCAGGGTTCCCTTTCTCCATGGCGAATGGGAGAAAGGGGAGCAAAAGTTAAAAGAAAGAAGGAGATGAGGAAGTGCGGGCTTCCGTGTCTCCCCTCCTGCTCTTTATAAAGGAGCAGGGTGGGAGCTCGGCTGCCCCGCTCGGCGAATCAAGGCACGGGAGAGCAGGGAATCGGGACCGACCCACTGCCTCTGCTCACGCCGGCCCGGGTTCCCAATCTCACCGTCCGTGACCCCAAGCGCATGGGAGCCGCGTGGCAGGGATGCAGCGCCGAGTGGACGGGTGAGGCGATCTCGCCCCACCCAGTGAGCATGGGAGTGGACGCCTCAAAAGCCGCGCTCTAGCCCCGTCCAATAAATGCACCACGCCCCCACGCCTACCTCCATTTAGGTAGGAGGGCGTGAGCCGTCCCCTTCATCATGCCTTGATGCATGCTCGCGAGGCTCAGCCCTGCACACGCCGCCCACGTCGCCCACGACACCGCGTTTGACGCGTGCCGCTCTGGGCGTGCGCGGTGGAAGCAGAGTCCGATGCGGTGTGACCAAGGCCGCGTGCCCGTGCACTGTTTTGGGCCTGGCCCAACAGCGCTCGGCACCGTGTATGGCCCAGGCCCGGGGGCTCCTGTCGGTGTACTAAAGTAGGGGGGTACCTTAGCACCCCGAACTTGTGCACGGGCAGTCGCAGCAACCCGCGGCAGGGCTTGCCGGGCGTCCACCAAGATCCTCCACGGCTACTTTGACGCCATTCAAGATCGAAGTACTCAAACCAAGGCCCCGGCAAGAGAAGCTGGCCGGGAAGAAAACAAAGGCCCCGGCAAGAGGAACTTGCTGGGAAGGCCGACCACGGCATCTCCAGAAGACTTGTCGCGGCGCCCCACGCGTCCTGGCAAGGCCCGACGGCCGGCAAGCTTGCCGGCACGACAAGAGAAGGGCCGCGGCAAGGCACTTGCCGCGGCAAGATTGCCACCCAAACTCCAGCGCATCCGGCGACGTGTCATCACAGGGCCATCCCAAGGGCACGTGGCGAGGCACTACGCAGCCATGCGGGGCGAGGTGGCAAGCGGAGCTGACAGAGACGCCATCGTGGCAACCGGTGGCTCACTTAACGGTCGCTTCTCTGCACTGTTGGGGCGACCGGACGGGCATAAAATGCCCTTGTCCCCTGCCGTCAGAGTTAGGTAGGGGACACTGTTGGTCACTGTTACACCAACCTGCGTTTTTACCTTTTTACCCCCACTTCTTACGCTGCCACCTGTTGGTGCCCCCTTCAGACTATAAAAGGGAGGCCCATGCGCACGTAGAAGAGGTTCGGTCCATTCGACACACGCAATACCACCATACGCTCGCTCTCGAGCAAGATCAAATACAAACACAAAGCAGCATTAGGAGTTTTATCTCTCCGGAGAGCTCCGAAGCTGGGTAAAAATCGCCCGTCTCCCCGCGCGCGCCCGACCTCGATCTGCTCTGCGCGCGGCCTCCGCCCCCCTTGTCGGACTAGAAGGGGCCCCCCGTGCCCCATAGGTGCTCGGCGGCCGCAGGAAAGGAGCGCCCCCCGACACAACTGAAGGTTCAAGAACACAATGAAGACTTCCCTACACCTAGGGCTATAACATATCATGCTATTACGAATTGCCTGAGATGTTTATGCCTTTGTTGTTTGCACCCTTTGATTGCGCAGTAGTCAACTATTAGGGTGATCCCTCACAGTAAATATCAAGTTAAAGGTGCTCTTCCTAGTGTTGCAACCGTCTATAACACGAAGCATTTCAGAGTGCATCGTGTCCACATGAGTACAAACGGGATGTGACGTGTAAGACAGGGATAGTCAGACCATGTATGCATATAGCACTCGGTTGTCTTGAAGTTCTGGCAAAATCGTTCTGAGCTTGGAGCACGAAACATCGAAAGATGAACAAGAGTTATATGTTGATATGATCGTAAAGGTTTACCTATCGGTTGAAGTCCAGTCATCAGTGGTGTCTACATTAATGGTTGTGAATCACATCAGGGTCTTGAATCACTTGAAATCAATTATGAGAGATATTGAGTGGGAGCACCATTATGTATCGATTAAGTTTAATCACTAGTGCAAATTAAATATGAACAATGTCTATGTGTAGTTTACATTATAGTTGTAGAATTATGGCTGACGATTCCACCTTTGTTGTTGAAATTGATTAGTTGTTATTTATCTGGTTGAATCTTTATGACTGAGAGGATCGTCCGCTAGAGTGCCGAGAAAGATTGTTTCTATTACATGCTTACAATACTCTCCTGTGGATGCTATGAATGATGAGACTCACATCCTTCGATCCAAAAAGGATAAAATTACATTACAATTTGCTTGCTTTCAAGAAACTCAAACTTCAAAAACGTTTGGGATAGTTATGTGATATTATTGGAACTGAATTTTTTAGAGACAAACAAAAGTTGAAAGATATGTGATATCTAACGAAGTGTTTGCTTGCAATTTCTAGTGAAATGTTCAACTACGTTTAAGACGGAAATATATAAGATCCGTAAGAACACCGGTCATGTGTTAATGGTGAGAACTTAAAGAGAAAAACAAATTCGGAGGATGTAATGAGACTTACACGCCTAGGAAAGTTCGGGGCTCATGCCACTCTTAAAGTTGGATGCTTCTTATGTGTGTATGAGAAATATTGGAAGTAAAACTATAAGAAGTAAAAGGCAGAAAGAAAAGAAGATTGGAATGTCCAGCTCAAGTATGAATGTCATACAAGTTATAAGATGTAGAGATAGTTGGTCAAGTAAAGTGTAGTTCTTGAGAATTATGATCAATTTGTTGATCACTAACTGTTGGGGATATAACCCCTAGGCATGACCCGCCCAGGAGGGGCCGGGTCATACCATTGGCGACTTAAGATGATAAGGCCCAATAAGGTCCAGGAATCTAGATGGAGGTTCATGGCGCAAGCTTCTTGGAGGCCCAAGACCCGGCGAAGACTCGAGGCCCAAGGGCACGAGCCGTCATATGTCAAACTTGTTATGTAAGAAAGGTTAGTTAGAAACTGAGCCGGTCACGTTTGTGTGAACCGTCCGGGACTCTGTAAGCCACCGGGGACATCAACCTGTATATATAAAGGGGTGACCCGAGGTGGGTTAACTCAAGAAACAAGCAATCGAAAGTTAGGTCAAGCGTATCTCGCTCCCTGGTAATTAAAATCCAAGCAATACAATCTAAAGTAGGAGTAGGCTTTTTACCTCCACCATGAGGGGCCGAACCTGGGTAACTCTTGTGTCCTTTGTCTCGTTCAACCCCTTCAAGCTAACCTAGTTGCGATGGCTCCACACCTAAGTCCTTTCACTAGGACAACTGTTGTGACAAAACCATGTCAGTTGGCACCCACCATGGGGCTAGAGCATGGTGGTTTTGAGTTCTTGAAGGGTAGCTTCTCAAGGATCAAGGGATACGCCATGGGCCGGATGACCAAGAGCCGCCGCGGCAAGATCTACATCGATGACTCTAGCTGGGGTCCAGAGGCCGATTCAATCGAGTACGGCTACCGGGTCCCCTTCGGTGGAACTCAAGTCTTCGTCGGCAAGATCGGTGAATCAGATCCTAAGCCGGTCGCTGGCTCTGACGTCGTTGAAATGGCTCAGTGCACAAGGCCTGCCAAGGTTTAACCCGCCTGGAAGCATGCTTTCGTTGGCTTTATTCATGGGGCGGCTTTCGAGGAAGGCTTTGTGTCTGGAGGAGAGACGACCATCTACTCAAATGATGAGTCATCAACCGGTGAGACCAATTTGATCTATGAATTGCTAGACGGAGGGCTTGGGGGTTGTTCTGATGCTGATAGTATTTCGGACTCCTATGAGCCGCCGAGGAGGGCAGCTACTTCATGGCTGGTATGCAACAGGTTTTGAATTCATCAACTGTTGCGGCTATGACTGAGGGAGTCCTGGATTAAGGGGTCCTCGGCCGTCCAGCCTATGTGACGTGGGCCCGGACTAAGGGGATATGAACATACAAGACAAAAGACTTCTTCCCGTGTTCGGATGGGACTCTCCTTTGCGTGGACGACAAGCTTGGCGTTCAGATATGTAGATTCCTTGCGTTGTAACCGACTTTGACAAACCTAGCCCCCTCCGGTGTCTATATAAACTGGAGGGCTTAGTCTGTAGAGGCAATCATGATCATACATGCTAGACTTCTAGGGTTTTAGCCATTACGACCTCGTGGTAGATCAACTCTTGTAATACTCATATTCATCAAGATCAATCAAGCAGGAAGTAGGGTATTAGCTCCATAGAGAGGGCCCGAACCTAGGTAAACATCATGTCCCCCGCCTCCTGTTACCATCAACCTTAGACGCACAGTTCGGGACCCCCTACCCGAGATCCGCCGGTTTTGACACCGACATTGGTGCTTTCATTGAGAGTTCCGCTGATCGTCCCCAAAAGGTTTGATGGCTCTATCAATCATCTACAACAATGTAGTCCAGAGGAGGTTTTCCTCCCAGGACAGATCTTCATATTCAGTGGCTTCGCACTGCAGGCCAACTCGCTTGGCCATCTAGAGCAGATCGACAGCTACGCCCCTGGCCATCAGGTCAGGTTTGGAAGCTTGAATTATGTTGCCGATGTCCGCGGAGACTTGATCTTTGACGGATTTGAGCCCATGACAGCAGCCGCTCCCTGCCACCATGATGAACATGACCTAAATCTATCATCGGACCGTGCCCAGGAGATAGCGCCTATAACTACACTGTCCCTGGATCTGGAGCAGATTGCACCGTCCAAGGACGGGAAGATCAACCCAACCGCGGAAGCCGCAGACTCAGCGGCGTTAGAGCTGCACATAGATCCAACCTCGAGTGGGGCCTGTGTCACCGGAACCTTGGATTCGTCTCCGGCCATAGGTTCCAAACTGCGTGCATCCGCGCCCATAGAACCTGATCAGGCGCCGATCATTGAGTTCAGCTCCGCAGACATCTTCCGGCACTCACCTTTAGGCGATGTGCTAAACTCATTAAAAGCCCTCTCCTTATCAGCGGACTCTCAGCCGAACTATATCCGGTTTGGATTGGAAGCTGATGACGGAGAATTCCGCTTCCCACCCACCACCCACTTCTTAGCCACTGTCGAAGACTTAGCCGACATGCTCAATTACGGCTCTGAAGACATCGATGGTATGGACGACGATGCTAGAGAGGAGCAAGCACCAAAACCACCACTTACAGGGCGCTGGACAGCCACCTCCTCGTATGACGTATACATGGTGGATACACACAAAGAGAACAACTGCGACAATGAAAAGGATCCAGTCGAGGATAAGCCTCCTGAGATACAGCCAAAGCGCCGACGTCAGCGGCGCCGCTCTAAACCACGCCGTGGGAAAACAGCAATACCCGCACAGGAGAAAATAATACTCCGGACAATGCCGAAGACAATGAAGACCCCGTTGAGCCAACTTCCGAACAGGATGAATGGGAGGATGGGCGATTCAGCCCTAATTAACAGGCCGTTAACGAAGACTCGGAGGACAGTAATTATCTTCCACCCTCCGAGGATGAGGCGAGCCTCAGCGACAAAGACTTTATCGTGCCTGAGGAGCCCGTCGATCAGGAGCACTTTAAGCGCAGGCTAATAGCGACTGCAAGGAGCTTGAAAAAGAAGCAGCAGCAGCTTCAAGCTGATCAAGATCTACTCAATGACAGATGGACTAATGTCCTGGCAGCCGAGGAATACGGCCTCGAGCGCCCAACAAAAAGTTACCTGAAACGCAAATTGTTACCCCAATTCAATGACGAGGCGCTGGAGCCCGTCCTACCAGCGCATAATGCGGCTGACCGACCACCCCGTGGCCGGGACAAAGCGGCAACTCACGTCGAACACCAGTCTGCACTACCTCTCCGTAAAAACAGAGACACAACAGCTCGGGGATACACATCTGACCTGCGACATGACCTGGAAAACAGAGCAGGTGAGACTAGATCGATCTGTGGATCACGGGGGCGTGCCCCGATGCGCAATGATGGCCATCCGGCTGGACGTGACAAACATAACCACGCTCGGGCCGAAAACTGCAGACAAACTCCATCCGAGCAACGTCGCGACTTGACCTGATATAGAGGCGCCACACACCCCCTCTGCTTCACTAATGAAGTAATGGAACATGAATTCCCATAAGGGTTTAAACCCGTGAAAATCGAATCATATGATGGGACAACAGACCCTCGGTATGGATTGAGGATTTTCTCCTCCATATTCATATGGCCCACGGTGATGATCTTCACGCCATCAAATACCTCCCGCTAAAACTCAAGGGACCTCCTCGGCACTGGTTGAACAATTTGCCCGAAAACTCAATTGGCAGCTGGGAAGACTTGGAAGACGCCTTCCTCGACAACTTCTAGGGTACATATGTCCGACCTCTGGATGCCGACGACTTAAGTCACATAGTTCAACAGCCCGGAGAGTCAGCCAGGAAATTCTAGACTAGGTTCTTAACTAAAAAGAACTAGATTGCTGACTGTCCAGATGCCGAAGCCCTAGCGGCCTTTAAACATAGCATCCGTGATGAATGGCTCGCCCGAAACCTCGACCAAGAAAAGCCGAAGTCTATGGCAGCCCTCACGATGCTTATGACCCGCTTCTGCGCGGGCGAGGATAGCTGGCTAGCCCGTAGCAATAACAATACAAGCAAACCTGGCACTTCTGAAGCCAGAAATAGCAACGGCAAGCCTCAATGCAACAGACACAAGCGTCAAAGCAATGGTGACAGCACCGAGGACACGACGGTTAATGCCAGATTCAGTGGCTCTAAGTCCGATCAGTGAAAGAAGCCATATAAAAGAAACAATCCGGGCTCGTCCAGCTTGGACCGCATACTCGATCGTCCATGTCAAATCCACGACACTCCTGATAAACTAGCCAATCATACCAACAGAGACTGTTGGGTTTTTAAACAGGCCGGCAAGTTCAATGTCGAGCACAAGGAGAAGGGGTCGCGAAGCAAGGACGATGATGATGATCCCCGGCCACCGAACGCAGGGGGACAGAAGTTCTCCCCAAGTTAAAACGGTGAACATGATATACGCTACCCATATCCCCAAGATGGAGCACAATCGCGTGCTCAGGGACATCTACGCGATTGAGCCAGTCGCCCTAAAGTTCAACCCATGGTCGTCATGCCCGATCATCTTTGATCGCATGGACCATCCGACCAATATCCGTCATGGCGGTTCAGCCGCACTGGTCCTCGGTCCAATCATTGATGGATTCCATCTGACACGAGTCCTCATGGACGGTGGCAGCAGCCTGAACATGCTCTATTAGGATACAGTGCGCAAAATGGGTATCGATCCCTCAAGGCTCAAGCCCACAAAAACCACCTTTAAAGGAGTTATACCAGGTGTAGAGGCCCACTGCACGGGCTCAATCACACTGGAGGTGGCAGCAGCCTGAACATGCTCTATTAGGATACAGTGCGCAAAATGGGTATCGATCCCTCAAGGCTCAAGCCCACAAAAACCACCTTTAAAGGAGTTATACCAGGTGTAGAGGCCCACTGCACGGGCTCAATCACACTGGAGGTGGTCTTTGGATCCCCGGACAACTTCCAAAGTGAAGAGTTGATCTTCGATATCGTCCCCTTCCGCAGTGGCTATCACGCACTGCTCGGACGAACCGCATTCACGCGATTCAATGCGGTGCCACACTACGATTATCTCAAGCTCAAGATGCCCAGACCACGTGGTGTCATAACAGCCAATGGAAACACGGAACGCTCCCTCTGTACCGAGGAGCACACTGTTGCCCACAGAGCGGCCTTTTCAGGCAAAACCTTAATTCGGCGGCCAAGCTCCCGGACACTATCAAACGAGTCTGAACTACTCTGCAGTAGGACAGTCTAGCTCGTCAAGAGCTTGACTAGCAATTCGGCCTCCGTCCTAGTCCCGACCAAATGGCGGCATTCATACCGCGCGAACATAACTACACACTCAAAATACCATGGGCATAGACAGAGGGACAACTAGATTGTGGTCCATAATACGGCTCAACCTCCCCTGGACCCACATACTTTCACTTTTGCTTTTTCTTTTCAGGTTTCTCTTTTTCCCAGGCCTTTCCTGGTGGCCTGATTGTCGGACCTATCAAGGGACGGATACACCAAGACGGCAAGAAGCATTGACATATAAGGGAATTTCCAGGTGGTCTCTTTAAACGATCGTTATACCTGTTTTAAGGACCCGCACACAGCTCTCCCTTGGTCTTGGCATGTTAAATATCCCTGTTTCTTATTGCACTACTTGTACAAATACGCTTTGACGTATTCATCAAACCATAATGGAAAATAGTTTGCTGCCCAATTTCTGCGGCATTAGCCTATTACTTCATTTTTCTTGATATTCTAATCAATTGCACCCATATACTCTCGTACACCTTAATTCACCAGGGGCTTCATTACTCCCCATAATATGGCAACAAAGTCCGAACACGTTTTTACAGTATAGTTCGACACCCCGAACTTTAGCATTATATGCATCAGCTCTGAATCATGTCTTTGGTCAATAGTTGGGTTGCCCGGCTCCTGTGCTTACTACCTTTACGTTCCACTATATCAGCTAGGGTAGTAAAGGGAGAACTACTGCGATTGTGTCCTGGTTCATCCGGATGAGCACCTCAGTAGAGAAAGCTGAAAACTGACTGTCATGATGCGGCATGAGCCGGTCAGCTGTTCGAGAGGTTACAAATCTTTTGCAATTTTTTCCGCATTATGCGATGAATTGGTTTTTATCCGATCAGGTGTTTACAGCACCCCAAGTTCGAACTTACGAATACTAGGGGCTGCGCCTAAATTTCTATTGTCAAACTCCTATGGCTAAGTGAGGGTGATAAAGCCACATAGTCTGATTTCCTGGTTCGTTGCGCTAAACACCTCCATTAAGGACCAAACCTTTGGATAAAGAGTGCTTAGATTCATCCCGAACACCCCCGTACTACCTATGTGGGGGCTGAAGCCGACGACTAGCCAACTCTCAGATTTAACAAAACGGCCGCACAGGAGGTAAAATTTTAAATAGAAGGCATTATATTACATAATGGATCTATTTCATAATACAGGAAGGGACAATATGAATGACTTCATTCAAAGATAATGTCTTTTGAACACTGCCCCTCTACAATGCGGGATCCCTTCATGACATCTTCAAAATACCGCTCGGGCATGCGGTGCTCCTTGCCCGCGAGCGGTCCCTCGGTCGCAAGCTTCATGGCGTCCATCTTCAGCCACTGTACCTTGACCCGGGCGAAGGCCATTCGCGCCTTCGATGTAGATCGACCGCTTGATGGCATCAAGTCAAGGGTGATACGTCTCCAATGTATCTATAATTTTTTATTGTTCCATGTTATTATATTACCTGTTTTGGATGTTTAATGGGCTTTACTAAGTACTTTTATATTATTTTTGGGCCTAACCTATTAACCGGAGGCCCAGCCCAAATTGTTATTTTTTTCCTATTTCAGTGTTTTGCAGAAAAGGAATATCAAACGGAGTCCAAATGGAATGAAACCTTTGGGAGAGTTATTTTTGGAACAAACACAATCCAGGAGACTTGGAGTGGACGTCAAGAAACAAACGAGGAACCCACGAGGCAGGGAGGCGCGACCCCACCCTCGTGGGCCCCTCGTGGCTCTCCTGACCGACTTCCTTTGCCTATATATATCCAGATACCCTGAAAACATCCAAGAGCACCACGAAACCCTATTTCCACATCCGCAACCTTCTATACCCGTGAGATCCCATCTTGGGTCCTTTTCCGGCACTCCGCCGGAGGGGGAATCGATCATGGAGGGCTTCTACATCAACACCATAGCCTCTCCAATGAAGTGTGAGTAGTTTACCACAGACCTTCGTGTCCACACTTATTAGCTAGATGGCTTCTTTTCTCTCTTTGATTCTCAATACAAAGTTCTCCTTGACCTTCTAGGAGATCTATTCGATGTAATTCTTTTTGCGATGTGTTTGTCGAGATCCGATGAATTGTGGGTTTATGATCAAGATTATCTATGAACAATATTTGAATCCCCTCTGAATTCTTTATGTATGATTTGTTATCTTTGCAAGTCTCTTCGAATTTTCATTTTGGTTTGGCCTACTAGATTGATCTTTCTTGCAATGGAAGAAGTGCTTAGCTTTGGGTTCAAGATTGCGGTGTCCTTTCCCAGTGACACCAGGGGCAGCAAGGCACGTATTGTATTGTTGCCATCGAGGATAAAAAGATGGGGTTTATATCATATTGCTTGAGTTTATCCTTCTACATCATGTCATCTTGCCTAATGCGTTACTCAGTTCTTATGAACTTAATACTCTAGATGCATGCTGGATAGCGGTTGATGTGTGGAGTAATAGTAGTAGATGCGGAATCGTTTCGATCTACTTGTTGCGGACATGATGCCTATATACATGATCATGCCTAGATATTCTCATAACTATGCACTTTTCTATCAATTGCTCGATAGTAATTTGTTCACCCACCGTAATACTTATGCTATCTTGAGAGAAGCCACTAGTGAAACCTATGGCCCTCGGGTCTATTTTCCATCATATAAGTTTCCGATCTATTTTATTTTGCAATCTTTACTTTCGAATCTATATCATAAAAATATCAAAAATATTTATCTTATTATTATCTCTATCAGATCTCACTTTTGCAAGTGGTCGTGAAGGGATTGGCAACCCCTTTATCGCGTTGGTTGCGAGGTTCTTATTTGTTTGTGTAGGTACGAGGGATTTGCATGTAGCCTCCTACTGGATTGATACCTTGGTTCTCAAAAACTAAGGGAAATACTTACGCTACTTTGCTGCATCACCCTTTCCTCTTTAAGGGAAAACCAACGCAGTGCCCAAGAGGTAGCAAGAAGGATTTCTGGCGCCGTTGCCGAGGAGTCTACGCACAAGTCAAGACATACCAAGTACCCATCACAAACTCTTCTCCCTTGCATTACATTATTTGCCATTTGCCAATCGTTTTCCTCTCCCCCACTTCACCCTTGCCGTTTTATTCGCCCTCTCTTTCCCGTTTCGCCTCTTTTTTGCTTGCCTTTTGTGTGGTTGTGTGTTGGATTGTTTGTCATGATGGCTCAAGATAATACTAAATTGTGTGATTTCTCCAATACCAACAACAATGATTTTCTTAGCACTCCGATTTTGTAGCGACCAGACCTCAAATAGTCTGATCTCTGTGCATCAGTGTCATCCTTGGATCGATGCTACTAGAGAACACCGGCGGATTAAGCCTCAAGAAATGGGCTAAGTGATCAACAGGTGGTGGTGGTGGTGGGTTGTTGTTATTGTTGTTGTTCCCCTGATTCTGATTCTGGACTAGTATCTGCATCAATGCATTCTGCTGCTGGATCAACTGAGTGATCTCCGGTGGGAAAGCAAATCAATTGTCGCGTCTCGGAGGCATCTGAGGGTTTAGAAAGGATGAGAAAATAGAATAGAATGAGGTCTAGAGAGAAAACACTACCCATTATGCACATGAGACAAACACAATCATATCACTTCAATCAATTCAAACAAGGGCATACAATGGTCTATTGTTACAAAAGTGCTTGGACTATACTATATACATGGGGGAATACTACTATTGATATGGTGGTCGACTAGAAAAATTGATCGGTTGAAGACTCCATGATATCTGCTCCAGCTTCATCAACATAGTCATCATCACAATCGTCAGGGTCCGAGTCGGTGTCATCGATGATGATGTAGTTCTCCGGACAGGTAGAATCATCGTCTTCTCCTCCTGGCGCGGGGTCTCCCATGAACACTCCAATCTTCTTTATCAGGTCGTCATTCTTCTCCAATAATGTTATGATTTCCTCCTCATATCCATCGCGCATAGACTTGAGTTCTTTCTCCAGCTCCGTGATCCTGGTCATTATTGCCTTCTTCAGATCTATCATGTCTGCGCACATCTGGTTCTCCTAGTGACGAATGTGTTGGTTTAACTCCTGGATGAAAGTTGCAATAGATCTATCCTTCCTGGTACTGATCATCTCCCATTGCTCATCTCGGCGCCCACAAATCTGATGGATAGTATCCTTGAGATCCTTGTGGTAAGCTTCTCCAATGTGTCCCATGGTGATGTGGGCTGCCATGCCCTTTCCTAGACTCCAGGTTGGTGCATCAAAGGAAAACTCTATGGGCTCAGTGACGGGCATGAACGTCCTTCCTGGAACTTGAACTTGAATCATCCAATGCTCCTCTTCTGGTGAAGTGGTGATGTAGGTCCCGGTGAAGCTTGGTACTCCGATGTTCAGGTATCTAGTGACTTCCTTCAAGTGGCGTCCAAAAGGTGTATCTTCATCCGGTTGCATGAACTTGTTCCTTGCATCCGCCATCTAAAGAGTAGAAAAGGGAGAGGAGTTAGAAATGATAAGAGAGTAGTGACCTAGGGCTTTAGCTTATTGGTCGTGTCCTACAGTCAGCGTGTGCTCTGATACCATCTTGTAGCGACCAGACCTCAAACAGTGTTATCTCTGTGCATCAGTGTCATGCCTAGATAGGTAATGCTGACATGCACAGTACTTGAAAGGATTTATACCGGAGTAGCAATCACACACTTATTACATCGAATGTCTTAAAAGAGAACTTATTACAATAAATATGGCTTAAGGCCATCTAAACACGATAACAGCGGAAGGCTTGGAAGATAAAGCGAGTCCATCAACTCCAACGGCATCACCGAGTGAAAGATCACGACCTAAGGCACCTTACTCGTCGTCTAAAAAGTCTGCAACATGAACGTTGTAGCCTGAAACGGGTCAGCACATGGAATATGCTGGCAATGTAACACATAGAGAATGATGAATAGAAATAATGCTATCACTACATGCATATATGGCTGGTGGTAAGCTCTATGGTTACAGTTTTGCATAAAGCCAATTTTTCCCTACAACAAAGGAATAAATTTTATTTAACTATCATGGTGGTTGTTAAACATTGAGAAGGTAATCCCCCTCTCAGTCCCAATTAAGCATCATTAGTAACCCAATCAAATTATATTAAGAGTGATGAGATCCACATGATAATCCAAGAAACTAGATACACAAAACGTCCATAACCGGGGACACGGCTAACCATGATTAGTTTGTACACTCAACAGAGGTTTGCGCACTTTTCCCCACAAGACTCGATCTCCTCCGTTGGATTTCTCGCACTAAATGGTGTTTGAGAAACGGATGACCGAGACACAGTCTTTCAGAAGCATTAACTCTTTACTCTGGGTAGACAGTACCAACCTACATCCCCTACATCTGCTTGCCTACCACTGAAAGAGGTCACGCAGCATACTCAACTATGCTAGAGCCCATAATAGCTTGTGGCTGCACACAGAAGTTTCTAGTATGAATAATCTTATGATCCCTTTGAGCTTGGGTGGCGGTCCATAGGAGAATCACACGGTACCCCGAGATTTCCAAAAATACATGCAACACTGGGTTCCCCAGGTGCCTCAATCCACCCAGATGTGAATTAAAGTAGCCACCTTAAGTTAACCATTAATTAACAAAACTCACATCTATCATGGATACACTCGCCCAATCCACGTCTACAAGCATAGTATAGCAATATGAGCAACGTAGAAGTAACTCCCTAAAGTTTGATAATAAACAGGACAATAGGTACTGCCTCATCTACTTCCCAAAACCCACATATTAAACAGGACAATATGAGCAATATGAGCATTGTTTGAGGATTGATCTAATGCAATAAAACTGGGTAGTAAAGAGGTATGATCAAAGTGTTACTTGCCCTGCTGATGATCCGTGAAACCTAGAGACTCGTAGAAGCACGCTTCGCACTCCGGGTACTCTATCACAAACAAACAAGTATACAATAAGCACTCAACTACTAGCACGTGTAATACTCAAATAAGAGATCTAACCAGAAAGTTCAACTTAAGAACTCCGGTTTGCAAAAAGAATCAAATCAAACGAAGCAACGAAACTCAAATGGCGAAAGAAACAAGCTTCGTTTACTAATCTGGACTTAAGTCAAACTTTACAGTAGCAAAAACTTGTTTAAGTTGGTTAAACAGAAAGAGGGTTTCGATATGAAACTCTAGGCGCTTGAATCGCTTGATTCCGATAAACGAGTGAAAAGATAAACAAAAACGAAAATCAGGGCAGAAATCGCGATCGAAAATAATCGCGGAAAAACCCTGAAAAAAGAAAAACTGACGAACAGGCCAACGAACGAATGTTCGCTGTCTGTGGCTAAACGGCGAAAATCGTTCGTTAAAACGAACGAAGAACGGGCGTTAACTAAATAACTAAACCAAAAAAATAAACCGATCTATTAAAAAAACACAGTTTCTAAAAAAACCGACGGTTTTCCCACGAAAACCGCGGCGGCGGCGATTACCTCCGGCGGGTCCGGCGAGTGGCGGCGGCGGGTCAACGGGGCGGCGGCGGCGCGGCTCCGGCGAGGCGGCGGGGGACGGCGGCAGCGGCGGCTAGGGTTAGGGTTTGGGGCGGCGCGGGCTGGTGGGCTGGGCGGCTCGGGGGTGGCGGCTTATAAGAGGGCCGGCTAGGGAGTCCTGGCCTGTTACGGCCCGGAGTCGGTTCGTTTTTTTTAATAATTCCGCGCAGAAAAACAAATAAAAGAAATACTAAACGGACTCCAAAAATCCTGAAATAAATTTTCCCCGTCCTCTAAAAATATAGTGGACAAAGTGAACATTTATTTGGGCCTATACTGCAATTTTGAAAAACGCATATTTTTCCTAATTCAAATAAAATAGCGATAAAACACCGTATAAAATCTTATTTGATTTTAATATTAAATATCCAATATTTCTTTATTTTGGGAAAGTCATTTTTTCCCTCTCTTTTATTTTTATAAAATAAATATACGAAGAGAAAATAATTAAAATCAAAATGGTCCTCTTTTCAAAATTTGAGAAAACTCAAATATAAAAATAACAAAATCCCCAACTCTCTCCGTGCGTCCTTGAGTTGCGTAGAATTTCTAGGATCAAGCCAAAATGCAACAAAATATGATATGCAATGATGATCTAATGTATAACAGTCCAAATTGAAAATTTGGGATGTTACAGATTTCTCCTCTTACCGATGCTGAATCTTGTGAAATTAATGCTGCTTTGTTGAATCTTGTCATGAAAGATCAATTCTCTAGCCTTCCTATTGAAGATGCCGCTACTCATCTAAAAAACTTTGTTGATTTGTGTGATATGCAAAAGAAGAAAGTCGTGGATAATGATATTGTTAAATTGAAGCTATTTCTGTTTTCGCTTAGAGATCATGCTAAAACTTGGTTTTCGTCTTTGCCTAAAAATAGTATTGATTCTTGGAATAAGTGCAAAGATGCTTTTATCTCTAAGTATTTTCCTCCCGCTAAGATCATCTCCCTTAGGAACGATATTATGAATTTTAAGCAACTTGATCATGAGCATGTTGCACAATCTTGGGAGAGGATGAATTTAATGATTCGCAATTGCCCTACACATGGTTTAAATTTATGGATGATCATACAAAATTTTTATGCCGGATATAATTTTGCTTCTACAAATCTTTTAGATTCGGCCACAGGAGGCACTTTTATGGAAATCACTTTAGGAGAAGCTAGTAAACTCCTAGATAATATTATGGTTAATTATTCTCAATGGCACACCGAAAGATCTACTAGTAAAAAGGTTCATGCAATAGAAGAGATTAATGTTTTGAGTGGAAAGATGGATGAACTTATGAAATTGTTTGCTAATAAGGGTGCTCCTATTGATCCTAATGATATGCCTTTGTCTACTTTGATTGAGAATAATAATGAATCTATGGATGTGAATTTTGTTGGTAGGAACAATTTTGGTAACAACGCGTATAGAGGAAACTTTAATCCTAGGTCGTTTCCTAGTAATTCCTCTAACAATTATGGTAATTCCTACAACAACTCTTATGGAAATTTTAATAAGATGTCCTCTGATTTTGAGATTAGTGATAAAGAGTTTATGATTTCTCAAAAGAATTTCAATGCTTTGCTTGTAGAAAAATTGCCTAAGATTGATGAACTGGCTAGGAACATGGATAGAATTTCTCTTGATGTTGATTCTTTGAAACTTAGATCTATTCCACCTAAGCATAATATCAATGAGTCTCTCAAATCTATGAGAATTTCCATTGATGAGTGCAAGGAAAGAACCGTTAGGATGCGTGCTAAGAAAGATTGCCTTGTAAAAGCGTGTTCTTCTAGTTTTCATGACAATAGGGATGAAGATCTAAAAGTGATTGATGTGCCTCCTATTAAATCTTTGTTTTGCAGTATGGATCTTGGTAATGACTGGACTGGCGATGAGTCAACTTTAGTTAAAAGGCGTCCCAATGATTCGGAGTTTTTAGATCTTGATGCAAAAATTGGTAAAAGTGGGATTGAAGAGGTCAAAACTTTACATAGGAATGAACCCACTATTTTGGATTTCAAGGAATTTAATTATGATAATTGTTCTTTAATAGATTTTATTTCCTTGTTGCAATCCGTGTTAAATTCTCCACATGCTTATAGTCAAAATGAAGCTTTTACTAAACATATCATTGATACTTTAATGCAATCTTATGAAGAAAAACTTGAATTGGAAGTTTCTATCCCTAGAAAAATTTCTGACGAGTGGGAACCTACTATTAAAATTAAAATTAAAGATCATGAATGCTATGCTTTGTGTGATTTGGGTGCTAGTGTTTCCATGATTCCGAAGACTTTGTGTGATGTGTTAGGTTTCTGTGAATTTGATGATTGCTCTTTAAACTTGCACCTTGCGGATTCCACCATTAAGAAACCTATGTGAAGGATTAATGATGTTCTTATTGTTGCAAATAGGAATTATGTGCCCATATATTTTATTGTTCTTGATATAGATTGCAATCTTTCATGTCCTATTATTCTGGGTAGACCTTTCCTTAGAACGATTGGTGCAATTATTGATATGAAGGAAGGAAATATTAGATTCCAATTTCCATCAAGGAAAGGCATGGAACACTTTCCTAGGAAGAAAATCAAATTACCTTATGAATCTATTATGAGAGCCACCTATGAATTGAATACCAAAGATGTCAATACTTAGATCTATTCTCGCTTTTATGCCTAGCTAGGGGCGTTAAATGATAGCGCTTGTTGGGAGGCAACCTAATTTTATTTTTGTTCTTTAATTTTTGCTCCTATCTAGTATTAAATAATTCATCTAGCCTCTGTTTAGATGTGGTTTTATGTTTTAATTAGTGTTTGTGCCAAGTTGAACCTATAGGATCATCTTGGGTGAAAGTTAATTTGATCTTGCTGAAAAACAGAAATTTTTGCATGCACGAGAATAATTTTAATATATCACAGAAACGTTATTTTCAGTTGATTTTTTCGCACAATATTAATAGACAAATTGAATAGGACTTCCTATTTTGTTTGGATTTTTAGAGTTCCATAAGTATTCTAAAGTTACAGATTGCTACAGACTGTTCTGTTTTTGACAGATTTTGTTTTTCGTGTGTTGTTTGCTTATTTTGATGAATCTATGGCTAGTATCGGGAGGGGGGGGGGTATGAACCATAGAGAAGTTGGAATACAGTACCTTTAACACTAATATAAATAAATAATGAGTTCATTACAGTACCTTAAAGTGGTGGTTTGCTTTCTTGCACTAACGGAGCTTACGAGTTTTCTGTTGAGTTTTGTGTTGTAAAGTTTTCAAGTTTTGGGTAAAGATTTGATGGATTATGGAATAAGGAGTGGAAAGAGCCTAAGCTTGGGGATGCCCAAGGTAAAATTCAAGGACAACCAAAAGCCTAAGCTTGGGGATGCCCCGGAAGGCATCCCCTCTTTCGTCTTCATCCATCGGTAACTTTACTTGAGGCTATATTTTTATTCACCACATGATATGTGTTTTGCTTGGAGTGTCTTGTATGATATGAGTCTTTGCTTTTTAGTTTACCACAATTATCCTTGATGTACACACCTTTTGGGAGAGACAGACATGAATCAGAATTTATTAGAATACTCTATGTGCTTCACTTATATCTTTTGAGCTAGATAGTTTTGCTCTAGTGCTTCACTTATATCTTTTTAGAGCATGGCGGTGGTTTTATTTTCTAGAAATTATTGATCTCTCATGCTTCACTTATATTATTTTGAAAGTCTTTTAGAACAGCATGGTATTTGCTTTGGTTATAAAATTTGTCCTAATATGATGGGCATCCAAGTTGGGTATAATAAAAACTATCATAAAGAGTGCATGGAATACCATGATCAATTTGATATTTGATAATTATTTTGAGATATAAAGGTGGTAATGTTAGAGTCATGCTAGTTGGGTAATTATGAAATTGAGAAATACTTGTGTTAAAGTTCGCAAGTCCGTAGCATGCACATATGGTAAACGTTGTGTGACAAATTTGTTGCATGGGGTGTTCTTTGATTGCCTTCCTTATGAGTAGAGGTCGGGATCGCGCGATGGTTAACTCCTACCAAGCGTTCCCCTAGGAGCATGCGTAGTAGTACTTTGCTTCGAGGGCTAATATACTTTTGCAATAAGTATATGAGTTCTTTATGACTAATGTGAGTCCATGGATTATACACACTCTTACCCTTCCATCATTGCTAGCCTCTACGGTACCGTGCATTGCCCTTTCTCACCTTGAGAGTTGGCGCAAACTTTGCCGGTGCATCCAAACCCCATAATACGATACGCTCTATCACACATAAACCTCCTTATATCTTCCTCAAAACAGCCACCATACCTACCTATTATGGCATTTCCATAGCCATTCCAAGATATATTGCCATGCAACTTTCCACCGTTCTGTTTATTATGACATGCTCCATCATTGTCATATTGCTTTTGCATGATCATGTAGTTGACATCGTATTTGTGGCAAAGCCACCTTTATAATTCTTTCATACATGTCGCTCTTGATTCATTGCATATCCCGGTACACCGCTGGAGGCATTCACATAGAGTCATATTTTGTTCTAAGTATTGAGTTGTAATTCTTGAGTTGTAAATAAATAAAAGTGTAATGATTTCCATTGTTAGAGCATTGTCCCTAGTGAGGAAAGGATGATGGAGACTATGATTCCCCCACAAGTCGGGATGAGACTCCGGACTTTATGAAAAATAAAAGAGGCCAAAGAAGCCCAAATAAAAAAGAGACCAAAGAAGCCCACCAAAAAAAGGAAAAGAAAAAAAAGAGAGAAAAAGAGAGAAGAAACAATGTTATTATCCTTTTTCCACACTTGTGCTTCAAAGTAGCACGATGATCTTCATGATAGAGAGTCTCTTATGTTGTCACTTTCATATACTAGTGGGAATTTTTCATTATAGAACTTGGCTTGTATATTCCAATGATGGGCTTCCTCAAAATGCCCTAGGTCTTTGTAAGAAAGCAAGTTGGATGCACACCCACTTAGTTTCTTTTGTTGATCTTTCATACATTTATAGCTCTAGTGCATCCGTTGCATGGCAATCCCTACTCCTCACATTGATATCTATTAATGGGCATCTCCATAGCCCATTGATATGCCTAGTTGATGTGAGACTTTCTCCTTTTTTGTCTTCTCCACACAACCTCCATCGTCATATTCTATTCCACCCATAGTGCTATATCTATGGCTTACGCTCATGTATTGCGTGAGGGTTGAAAAAGCTGAAGCGCGTTAAAAAGTATGAACCAATTGCTTGGCTGAAACCGGGGTTGTGCATGATGGGAGTGTTTTGTGTGACGAAAATGAAGCATGGCCTAACTATATGATTTAGTAGCGATAAGCTTTCTTTAGCTATGTTATTTTGATAAGACATGATTACTTTTTAGTATGCTTGAAGTATTACTATTTTTATGTCAATACTAAACTTTTATCTTGAATCATTTGGATCTGAACATTGATGCCACAATAAAGAAAATTACATTGAGAAATATGCTAGGTAGCATTCCACATCAAAAATTCTGTTTTATCATTTACCTACTCGAGGACGAGCAGGAATTTAAGCTTGGGGATGCTTGATATGTCTCCAACGTATCTATAATTTTTTATTGTTCCATGCTATTATATTACCTGTTTTGGATGTTTAATGGGCTTTACTAAGCACTTTTATATTATTTTTGGGACTAACCTATTAAACGGAGGCCCAGCCCAAATTGCTGTTTTTTTTGCCTATTTTAGTGTTTCACGGAAAAGGAATATCAAACGGAGTCCAAACGGAATGAAACCTTCGAGAGAGTTATTTTTGGAACAAACGCAATCCAGGAGACTTCGAGTGGACGTCAAGAAACAAAAAAGGAAGCCACGAGGCAGGGAGGCGCGCCCCAGGGGGTGGGCGCGCCCCCCACCCTCGTGGCTCTCCTGACCGACTTCCTTCGCTTATATATATCCATATACCCTGAAAACATCCCGGAGCACCACTAAACCCTATTTCCACCGCCTCAACCTTCTATACCCGTGAGATCCCATCTTGGGGCCTTTTCCGGCGCTCCGCCGGAGGGGGAATCGATCACGGAGGGCTTCTACATCAACACCATAGCCTCTCCGATGAAGTGTGACTAGTTTACCACAGACCTTCGGGTCCATAGTTATTAGCTAGATGGCTTCTTCTCTCTCTTTGATTCTCAATACAAAGTTCTCCTTGATCTTCTTGGAGATCTATTCGATGTAATTCTTTTTGGGGTGTGTTTGTCGAGATCCCACGAATTGTGGGTTTATGATCAAGATTATCTATGAACAATATTTGAATCTCCTCTGAATTCTTTTATGTATAATTTGTTATCTTTGCAAGTCTCGTTGAATTATCAGTTTGGTTTGGCCTACTAGATTGATCTTTCTTGCAATGGGAGAAGTGCTTAGCTTTGGGTTCAATCTTGCGGTGTCCTTTCCTAGTGACAGCAGGGGCAGCAAGGCACGTATTGTATTGTTGCCATCAAGGATAAAAAGATGGGTTTTATATCATATTGCTTGAGTTTATCCATCTACATCATGTCATCTTGCCTAATGCGTTACTCTGTTTTTATGAACTTAATACTCTAGATGCATGCTGGATAGCGGTCGATGTGTGGAGTAATAGTAGTAGATGCAGAATCGTTTCGATCTACTTGTCGCAGACGTGATGCCTATATACATCATCATGCCTAGATATTCTCATAACTATGCACTTTTCTATCAATTGCTCGACAGTAATTTGTTCACCCACCGTAATACTTATACTATCTTGAGAGAAGCCACTAGTGAAACCTATGGCCCTCGGGTCTATTTTCCATCATATAAGTTTCCGATCTATTTTATTTTGCAATCTTTACTTTCCAATCTATATCATAAAAATACCAAAAAATATTTATCTTATTATTATCTCTATCAGATCTCACTTTTGCAAGTGGCCGTGAAGGAATTGACAACCCCTTTATCGCATTGGTTGCGAGGTTCTCATTTGTTTGTGTAGGTACGAGGGATTTGCGTGTAGCCTCCTACTCGATTGATACCTTGGTTCTCAAAAACTGCGGGAAATACTTATGCTACTTTGCTGCATCACCCTTTCCTCTTCAAGGGAAAACCAACGCAGTGCTCAAGAGGTAGTAGAGGGCAGGCGTTGACCAGCCGCTTCACAAGCCCGAAGTAGCTACTTGGTATGGCTTCAGCAGGCCATAGCCGGATTATTAAATCCTTCATGGCTAGTTCGGCCACCCTATGCAGTTCGGCCAGTTGTTTTAGTTGATTGCTAAAGGCCACCAGATATTCTGGCGCAAGGTATTGCGACCAAAACAGTTTCTCCGTGGAGCTCCCCTCTTCGGCTCGGAAGAACTCTGCAGCGTCTGAAACGCCGCACGTCAAATCCGCAAACGCCCCTGGAGAACTCCAAATCCGGGTCAGTAAGTGGAACATTTTCTTCACATATTTGCTCTGCATAATAAAGGCCTTACCCGCCGCGGTTTTTCTGGCCTCCTGGGCTTTCTGGAGGGCGCCCTGGGCTTCAACCCGGGCATCATGTGCGCTTTGGCGGGCCTTGGCAAGTTCGGACTCTTGATCTGCAATGTTGCGCTCCAAGGACTCGCATTTCTTCACGGCGTCCTGGAGCTCCTGCTGGACCTCACCGACCCTAGCCTCATGCTTTTCACGGGCGTCTTGTTCCTTGGCTGCTCTCTCCTCGGCCTCGGCCAGTGCCTTCTTGAGGGTCTCCACCTCGGTCACCGCTCCTAATAAATATCATGGCACTTTAGTCAGCACAAATCATTCATCCTTCCTGAATATAGACAAGGTTATTGCATACCTTGATTGTCTTCCAGCTGTTTCTTCACACGGCCGAGCTCTTCCTCGGTCCGCTCTAGACTATGCTTCAGTTCGGAAACCTCAGTAGCATGAGAGGTCGTAGCCAGTAACGACGCCTGCTTGTTCACATTGACTCATCTGGTTAGTCTCCTGCGAAACTTGTTTGATCCTCTGTCCGGCTTTTGTTTTCGAACACCGGACAGTGTCTCAGGGGCTATTGTCTATACCATGACATTCTTTTTACATAATCGCGTTGCTTACCTCAAAGCTTGTTAGAAGGCTTGTGCAGGCTTCGGTCAGTCCGCTCTTCACGGACTAAATCCTCTCAACCACCGTTCCCATAAGAGTCCGGTGTTCCTCAACAGTTCCTTGATGTACACACCTTTTGGGAGAGACAGACATGAATCGGAATTTATTAGAATACTCTATGTGCTTCACTTATATCTTTTGAGCTAGATAGTTTTGCTCTAGTGCTTCACTTATATCTTTTTAGAGCATGGCGGTGGTTTTATTTTCTAGAAATTATTGATCTCTCATGCTTCACTTATATTATTTTGAAAGTCTTTTAGAACAGCATGGTATTTGCTTTGGTTATAAAATTTGTCCTAATATGATGGGCATCCAAGTTGGGTATAATAAAAACTATCATAAAGAGTGCATGGAATACCATGATCAATTTGATATTTGATAATTATTTTGAGATATAAAGGTGGTAATGTTAGAGTCATGCTAGTTGGGTAATTATGAAATTGAGAAATACTTGTGTTAAAGTTCGCAAGTCCGTAGCATGCACATATGGTAAACGTTGTGTGACAAATTTGTTGCATGGGGTGTTCTTTGATTGCCTTCCTTATGAGTAGAGGTCGGGATCGCGCGATGGTTAACTCCTACCAAGCGTTCCCCTAGGAGCATGCGTAGTAGTACTTTGCTTCGAGGGCTAATATACTTTTGCAATAAGTATATGAGTTCTTTATGACTAATGTGAGTCCATGGATTATACACACTCTTACCCTTCCATCATTGCTAGCCTCTACGGTACCGTGCATTGCCCTTTCTCACCTTGAGAGTTGGCGCAAACTTTGCCGGTGCATCCAAACCCCATAATACGATACGCTCTATCACACATAAACCTCCTTATATCTTCCTCAAAACAGCCACCATACCTACCTATTATGGCATTTCCATAGCCATTCCAAGATATATTGCCATGCAACTTTCCACCGTTCTGTTTATTATGACATGCTCCATCATTGTCATATTGCTTTTGCATGATCATGTAGTTGACATCGTATTTGTGGCAAAGCCACCTTTATAATTCTTTCATACATGTCGCTCTTGATTCATTGCATATCCCGGTACACCGCTGGAGGCATTCACATAGAGTCATATTTTGTTCTAAGTATTGAGTTGTAATTCTTGAGTTGTAAATAAATAAAAGTGTAATGATTTCCATTGTTAGAGCATTGTCCCTAGTGAGGAAAGGATGATGGAGACTATGATTCCCCCACAAGTCGGGATGAGACTCCGGACTTTATGAAAAATAAAAGAGGCCAAAGAAGCCCAAATAAAAAAGAGACCAAAGAAGCCCACCAAAAAAAGGAAAAGAAAAAAAAGAGAGAAAAAGAGAGAAGAAACAATGTTATTATCCTTTTTCCACACTTGTGCTTCAAAGTAGCACGATGATCTTCATGATAGAGAGTCTCTTATGTTGTTACTTTCATATACTAGTGGGAATTTTTCATTATAGAACTTGGCTTGTATATTCCAATGATGGGCTTCCTCAAAATGCCCTAGGTCTTCGTAAGAAAGCAAGTTGGATGCACACCCACTTAGTTTCTTTTGTTGATCTTTCATACATTTATAGCTCTAGTGCATCCGTTGCATGGCAATCCCTACTCCTCACATTGATATCTATTAATGGGCATCTCCATAGCCCATTGATATGCCTAGTTGATGTGAGACTTTCTCCTTTTTTGTCTTCTCCACACAACCTCCATCGTCATATTCTATTCCACCCATAGTGCTATATCTATGGCTTACGCTCATGTATTGCGTGAGGGTTGAAAAAGCTGAAGCGCGTTAAAAAGTATGAACCAATTGCTTGGCTGAAACCGGGGTTGTGCATTATGGGAGTGTTTTGTGTGACGAAAATGAAGCATGGCCTAACTATATGATTTAGTAGCGATAAGCTTTCTTTAGCTATGTTATTTTGATAAGACATGATTACTTTTTAGTATGCTTGAAGTATTACTATTTTTATGTCAATACTAAACTTTTATCTTGAATCATTTGGATCTGAACATTGATGCCACAATAAAGAAAATTACATTGAGAAATATGCTAGGTAGCATTCCACATCAAAAATTCTGTTTTATCATTTACCTACTCGAGGACGAGTAGGAATTTAAGCTTGGGGATGCTTGATATGTCTCCAACGTATCTATAATTTTTTATTGTTCCATGCTATTATATTACCTGTTTTGGATGTTTAATGGGCTTTACTAAGCACTTTTATATTATTTTTGGGACTAACCTATTAAACGGAGGCCCAGCCCAAATTGCTGTTTTTTTGCCTATTTTAGTGTTTCACGGAAAAGGAATATCAAACGGAGTCCAAATGGAATGAAACCTTCGGGAGAGTTAAATTTGGAACAAACGCAATCCAGGAGACTTCGAGTGGACGTCAAGAAACAAAAAAGGAAGCCACGAGGCAGGGAGGCGCGCCCCAGGGGGTGGGCGCGCCCCCCACCCTCGTGGCTCTCCTGACCGACTTCCTTCGCTTATATATATCCATATACCCTGAAAACATCCCGGAGCACCACTAAACCCTATTTCCACCGCCTCAACCTTCTATACCCGTGAGATCCCATCTTGGGGCCTTTTCCGGCGCTCCGCCGGAGGGGGAATCGATCACAGAGGGCTTCTACATCAACACCATAGCCTCTCCGATGAAGTGTGACTAGTTTACCACAGACCTTCGGGTCCATAGTTATTAGCTAGATGGCTTCTTCTCTCTCTTTGATTCTCAATACAAAGTTCTCCTTGATCTTCTTGGAGATCTATTCGATGTAATTCTTTTTGGGGTGTGTTTGTCGAGATCCCATGAATTGTGGGTTTATGATCAAGATTATCTATGAACAATATTTGAATCTCCTCTGAATTCTTTTATGTATAATTTGTTATCTTTGCAAGTCTCGTTGAATTATCAGTTTGGTTTGGCCTACTAGATTGATCTTTCTTGCAATGGGAGAAGTGCTTAGCTTTGGGTTCAATCTTGCGGTGTCCTTTCCTAGTGACAGCAGGGGCAGCAAGGCACGTATTGTATTGTTGCCATCAAGGATAAAAAGATGGGTTTTATATCATATTGCTTGAGTTTATCCATCTACATCATGTCATCTTGCCTAATGTGTTACTCTGTTTTTATGAACTTAATACTCTAGATGCATGCTGGATAGCGGTCGATGTGTGGAGTAATAGTAGTAGATGCAGAATCGTTTCGATCTACTTGTCGCAGACATGATGCCTATATACATCATCATGCCTAGATATTCTCATAACTATGCACTTTTCTATCAATTGCTCGACAGTAATTTGTTCACCCACCGTAATACTTATACTATCTTGAGAGAAGCCACTAGTGAAACCTATGGCCCTCGGGTCTATTTTCCATCATATAAGTTTCCGATCTATTTTATTTTGCAATCTTTACTTTCCAATCTATATCATAAAAATACCAAAAAAAATTTATCTTATTATTATCTCTATTAGATCTCACTTTTGCAAGTGGCCGTGAAGGAATTGACAACCCCTTTATCGCATTGGTTGCGAGGTTCTCATTTGTTTGTGTAGGTACGAGGGATTTGCGTGTAGCCTCCTACTCGATTGATACCTTGGTTCTCAAAAACTGCGGGAAATACTTATGCTACTTTGCTGCATCACCCTTTCCTCTTCAAGGGAAAACCAACGCAGTGCTCAAGAGGTAGTAGAGGGCAGGCGTTGACCAGCCGCTTCACAAGCCCGAAGTAGCTACTTGGTATGGCTTCAGCAGGCCATAGCCGGATTATTAAATCCTTCATGGCTAGTTCGGCCACCCTATGCAGTTCGGCCAGTTGTTTTAGTTGATTGCTAAAGGTCACCAGATATTCTGGCGCAAGGTATTGCGACCAAAACAGTTTCTCCGTGGAGCTCCCCTCTTCGGCTCGGAAGAACTCTGCAGCGTCTGAAACGCTGCACGTCAAATCCGCAAACGCCCCTGGAGAACTCCAAATCCGGGTCAGTAAGTGGAACATTTTCTTCACATATTTGCTCTGCATAATAAAGGCCTTACCCGCCGCGGTTTTTCTGGCCTCCTGGGCTTTCTGGAGGGCGCCCTGGGCTTCAACCCGGGCATCATGTGCGCTTCGGCGGGCCTTGGCAAGTTCGGACTCTTGATCTGCAATGTTGCGCTCCAAGGACTCGCATTTCTTCACGGCGTCCTGGAGCTCCTGCTGGACCTCACCGACCCTAGCCTCATGCTTTTCACAGGCGTCTTGTTCCTTGGCCGCTCTCTCCTCGGCCTCGGCCAGTGCCTTCTTGAGGGTCTCCACCTCGGTCACCGCTCCTAATAAATATCATGGCACTTTAGTCAGCACAAATCATTCATCCTTCCTGAATATAGACAAGGTTATTGCATACCTTGATTGTCTTCCAGCTGTTTCTTCACACGGCCGAGCTCTTCCTCGGTCCGCTCTAGACTCTGCTTCAGTTCGGAAACCTCAGTAGCATGAGAGGTCGTAGCCAGTAACGACGCCTGCTTGTTCACATTGACTCATCTGGTTAGTCTCCTGCGAAACTTGTTTGATCCTCTGTCCGGCTTTTGTTTTCGAACACCGGACAGTGTCTCAGGGGCCATTGTCTATACCATGACATTCTTTTTACATAATCGCGTTGCTTACCTCAAAGCTTGTTAGAAGGCTTGTGCAGGCTTCGGTCAGTCCGCTCTTCACGGACTAAATCCTCTCAACCACCGTTCCCATAAGAGTCCGGTGTTCCTCAACAGTTCCTTGATGTACACACCTTTTGGGAGAGACAGACATGAATCGGAATTTATTAGAATACTCTATGTGCTTCACTTATATCTTTTGAGCTAGATAGTTTTGCTCTAGTGCTTCACTTATATCTTTTTAGAGCATGGCGGTGGTTTTATTTTCTAGAAATTATTGATCTCTCATGCTTCACTTATATTATTTTGAAAGTCTTTTAGAACAGCATGGTATTTGCTTTGGTTATAAAATTTGTCCTAATATGATGGGCATCCAAGTTGGGTATAATAAAAACTATCATAAAGAGTGCATGGAATACCATGATCAATTTGATATTTGATAATTATTTTGAGATATAAAGGTGGTAATGTTAGAGTCATGCTAGTTGGGTAATTATGAAATTGAGAAATACTTGTGTTAAAGTTCGCAAGTCCGTAGCATGCACATATGGTAAACGTTGTGTGACAAATTTGTTGCATGGGGTGTTCTTTGATTGCCTTCCTTATGAGTAGAGGTCGGGATCGCGCGATGGTTAACTCCTACCAAGCGTTCCCCTAGGAGCATGCGTAGTAGTACTTTGCTTCGAGGGCTAATATACTTTTGCAATAAGTATATGAGTTCTTTATGACTAATGTGAGTCCATGGATTATACACACTCTTACCCTTCCATCATTGCTAGCCTCTACGGTACCGTGCATTGCCCTTTCTCACCTTGAGAGTTGGCGCAAACTTTGCCGGTGCATCCAAACCCCATAATACGATACGCTCTATCACACATAAACCTCCTTATATCTTCCTCAAAACAGCCACCATACCTACCTATTATGGCATTTCCATAGCCATTCCAAGATATATTGCCATGCAACTTTCCACCGTTCTGTTTATTATGACATGCTCCATCATTGTCATATTGCTTTTGCATGATCATGTAGTTGACATCGTATTTGTGGCAAAGCCACCTTTATAATTCTTTCATACATGTCGCTCTTGATTCATTGCATATCCCGGTACACCGCTGGAGGCATTCACATAGAGTCATATTTTGTTCTAAGTATTGAGTTGTAATTCTTGAGTTGTAAATAAATAAAAGTGTAATGATTTCCATTGTTAGAGCATTGTCCCTAGTGAGGAAAGGATGATGGAGACTATGATTCCCCCACAAGTCGGGATGAGACTCCGGACTTTATGAAAAATAAAAGAGGCCAAAGAAGCCCAAATAAAAAAGAGACCAAAGAAGCCCACCAAAAAAAGGAAAAGAAAAAAAAGAGAGAAAAAGAGAGAAGAAACAATGTTATTATCCTTTTTCCACACTTGTGCTTCAAAGTAGCACGATGATCTTCATGATAGAGAGTCTCTTATGTTGTTACTTTCATATACTAGTGGGAATTTTTCATTATAGAACTTGGCTTGTATATTCCAATGATGGGCTTCCTCAAAATGCCCTAGGTCTTCGTAAGAAAGCAAGTTGGATGCACACCCACTTAGTTTCTTTTGTTGATCTTTCATACATTTATAGCTCTAGTGCATCCGTTGCATGGCAATCCCTACTCCTCACATTGATATCTATTAATGGGCATCTCCATAGCCCATTGATATGCCTAGTTGATGTGAGACTTTCTCCTTTTTTGTCTTCTCCACACAACCTCCATCGTCATATTCTATTCCACCCATAGTGCTATATCTATGGCTTACGCTCATGTATTGCGTGAGGGTTGAAAAAGCTGAAGCGCGTTAAAAAGTATGAACCAATTGCTTGGCTGAAACCGGGGTTGTGCATTATGGGAGTGTTTTGTGTGACGAAAATGAAGCATGGCCTAACTATATGATTTAGTAGCGATAAGCTTTCTTTAGCTATGTTATTTTGATAAGACATGATTACTTTTTAGTATGCTTGAAGTATTACTATTTTTATGTCAATACTAAACTTTTATCTTGAATCATTTGGATCTGAACATTGATGCCACAATAAAGAAAATTACATTGAGAAATATGCTAGGTAGCATTCCACATCAAAAATTCTGTTTTATCATTTACCTACTCGAGGACGAGTAGGAATTTAAGCTTGGGGATGCTTGATATGTCTCCAACGTATCTATAATTTTTTATTGTTCCATGCTATTATATTACCTGTTTTGGATGTTTAATGGGCTTTACTAAGCACTTTTATATTATTTTTGGGACTAACCTATTAAACGGAGGCCCAGCCCAAATTGCTGTTTTTTTGCCTATTTTAGTGTTTCACGGAAAAGGAATATCAAACGGAGTCCAAATGGAATGAAACCTTCGGGAGAGTTAAATTTGGAACAAACGCAATCCAGGAGACTTCGAGTGGACGTCAAGAAACAAAAAAGGAAGCCACGAGGCAGGGAGGCGCGCCCCAGGGGGTGGGCGCGCCCCCCACCCTCGTGGCTCTCCTGACCGACTTCCTTCGCTTATATATATCCATATACCCTGAAAACATCCCGGAGCACCACTAAACCCTATTTCCACCGCCTCAACCTTCTATACCCGTGAGATCCCATCTTGGGGCCTTTTCCGGCGCTCCGCCGGAGGGGGAATCGATCACAGAGGGCTTCTACATCAACACCATAGCCTCTCCGATGAAGTGTGACTAGTTTACCACAGACCTTCGGGTCCATAGTTATTAGCTAGATGGCTTCTTCTCTCTCTTTGATTCTCAATACAAAGTTCTCCTTGATCTTCTTGGAGATCTATTCGATGTAATTCTTTTTGGGGTGTGTTTGTCGAGATCCCATGAATTGTGGGTTTATGATCAAGATTATCTATGAACAATATTTGAATCTCCTCTGAATTCTTTTATGTATAATTTGTTATCTTTGCAAGTCTCGTTGAATTATCAGTTTGGTTTGGCCTACTAGATTGATCTTTCTTGCAATGGGAGAAGTGCTTAGCTTTGGGTTCAATCTTGCGGTGTCCTTTCCTAGTGACAGCAGGGGCAGCAAGGCACGTATTGTATTGTTGCCATCAAGGATAAAAAGATGGGTTTTATATCATATTGCTTGAGTTTATCCATCTACATCATGTCATCTTGCCTAATGTGTTACTCTGTTTTTATGAACTTAATACTCTAGATGCATGCTGGATAGCGGTCGATGTGTGGAGTAATAGTAGTAGATGCAGAATCGTTTCGATCTACTTGTCGCAGACATGATGCCTATATACATCATCATGCCTAGATATTCTCATAACTATGCACTTTTCTATCAATTGCTCGACAGTAATTTGTTCACCCACCGTAATACTTATACTATCTTGAGAGAAGCCACTAGTGAAACCTATGGCCCTCGGGTCTATTTTCCATCATATAAGTTTCCGATCTATTTTATTTTGCAATCTTTACTTTCCAATCTATATCATAAAAATACCAAAAAAAATTTATCTTATTATTATCTCTATTAGATCTCACTTTTGCAAGTGGCCGTGAAGGAATTGACAACCCCTTTATCGCATTGGTTGCGAGGTTCTCATTTGTTTGTGTAGGTACGAGGGATTTGCGTGTAGCCTCCTACTCGATTGATACCTTGGTTCTCAAAAACTGCGGGAAATACTTATGCTACTTTGCTGCATCACCCTTTCCTCTTCAAGGGAAAACCAACGCAGTGCTCAAGAGGTAGTAGAGGGCAGGCGTTGACCAGCCGCTTCACAAGCCCGAAGTAGCTACTTGGTATGGCTTCAGCAGGCCATAGCCGGATTATTAAATCCTTCATGGCTAGTTCGGCCACCCTATGCAGTTCGGCCAGTTGTTTTAGTTGATTGCTAAAGGTCACCAGATATTCTGGCGCAAGGTATTGCGACCAAAACAGTTTCTCCGTGGAGCTCCCCTCTTCGGCTCGGAAGAACTCTGCAGCGTCTGAAACGCTGCACGTCAAATCCGCAAACGCCCCTGGAGAACTCCAAATCCGGGTCAGTAAGTGGAACATTTTCTTCACATATTTGCTCTGCATAATAAAGGCCTTACCCGCCGCGGTTTTTCTGGCCTCCTGGGCTTTCTGGAGGGCGCCCTGGGCTTCAACCCGGGCATCATGTGCGCTTCGGCGGGCCTTGGCAAGTTCGGACTCTTGATCTGCAATGTTGCGCTCCAAGGACTCGCATTTCTTCACGGCGTCCTGGAGCTCCTGCTGGACCTCACCGACCCTAGCCTCATGCTTTTCACAGGCGTCTTGTTCCTTGGCCGCTCTCTCCTCGGCCTCGGCCAGTGCCTTCTTGAGGGTCTCCACCTCGGTCACCGCTCCTAATAAATATCATGGCACTTTAGTCAGCACAAATCATTCATCCTTCCTGAATATAGACAAGGTTATTGCATACCTTGATTGTCTTCCAGCTGTTTCTTCACACGGCCGAGCTCTTCCTCGGTCCGCTCTAGACTCTGCTTCAGTTCGGAAACCTCAGTAGCATGAGAGGTCGTAGCCAGTAACGACGCCTGCTTGTTCACATTGACTCATCTGGTTAGTCTCCTGCGAAACTTGTTTGATCCTCTGTCCGGCTTTTGTTTTCGAACACCGGACAGTGTCTCAGGGGCTATTGTCTATACCATGACATTCTTTTTACATAATCGCGTTGCTTACCTCAAAGCTTGTTAGAAGGCTTGTGCAGGCTTCGGTCAGTCCGCTCTTCACGGACTAAATCCTCTCAACCACCGTTCCCATAAGCGTCCGGTGTTCCTCAACAGTGGAAGCACTTCGCAACGCTTCCATTAGAGTGTATGGCGCCTCTGGCTAGACAGAGGTCACCGGTGGAATTGGCGCACCTCCTCCTTTTAAAGGAGGCTGCTTGCCGGGTTCCGAAGCCGCATAAGTCTCCAGGACCGTAATCGGCTGAGGGCCAAACTGAATATGGCCCCCATCGCCAGTCTCCATGGGGATTTGCTCCCCCATATGTCCGGCAGCTGAGGCTTCACCCTCCGGTGCCGCCCTGATGGGCTCTTGAGTCTCTCCCTGGCCTGGGATCCTTCGAGACAACACCTCGGTGCTGTCCATCGCCTTCGGGTCCAGCGAATCCCATGAAGATGAGGATCGCTCAAGGTCGGACCGAGCCGGACTGCAAATGCATGATTCAGCATGTTAAGACTATGAAGTAGAGAGGCTGGATATATGAATGCGTCCGGGTTTTTGAGTACTCACGATTCGGCCAGGGGCTTGTCTCGTGGGCGCCGCTCTGCGCTGTTGTCGACGTCCCACGCAGAGTTATCCGCGAGGGAACCCTTCCCCCTCTTGGATGCCTCTGCCTCCAGATTTCTGGAGGCCGCCCTCTTCTTCCTTCTCCCCTCAGGGGGAGAGTTGTTTCCTCCTCCTCTTCGTCCTCGACAATGGAGGAGTGAGTCTCGGTTTCTTCGAACGTCATGTCCTAAGCACCCTTGCAATGAAGGCCACCTCTGGTCCCCTTGGCCTTCTTCTTGGCCTTCTTCTTCGGCGCTTGATAGGGCGCCGGAACCAACATCTTCATCAGAAGTGGAATTGTTGGGTCTTCGGGCAGCGGAGCCGGACAGTGAATCCGCTCTGCCTTCTTTGTCCAGCCCTGAGAGAAGCAGTAGGGAGGCTTAGGTGTCTTCCTCGAGTATGCAAGTAAAGGATACACCTTGAAAACATGAAAAAACTTACCGGACTAGCGGGATGGGCCAAGTCGTGCCCACGATCCTCGGCCGTATCCAGCCACGTCTCGTTGGACTTGAAAAGCACCTTCCAGATGTCTTCGTGCATAGTGCCGAAGAACTGCAGCAAGGTCTGGTGCTTGGCCGGATCGTACTCCCACAAATGGCAAGTCCGGCTTTGGCACGGAAGGATCCAGCGAACAAGCATCACCTGGATCACATTGACAAGATTGATATTCTTGTCTATCATGCTCCTGATGCGCGTCAAAAGCGCTGTCAGCTCGTCCGCCGAAGACCAGTCCAGGCCCTTCTCCAGCCAGGAGGCAAGTCGCATCGGGGCTCCGGACTGGAATTTGGGAGCCGCGGCCTAGGTGGTGCCACGCGGCTCTGTGACGTAGAACCACTTCTGTTGCCACCCTTTGAAGGTATCCACGAAGGTACCTATTGTCCATGTGACATTGGGCATCTTGCTCACCATGGCGCCTCTGCACTCTGCATGTTGACTATCCACGACCTTCGGCTTCACATTGAAGATCTTTAACCATAATCCGAAGTGGGGTGGGATGCGGAGCAAGGCCTCGCACATGACAATGAATGCCGAGATGTTGAGGAAGGAGTTGGGGGCCAGATCGTGGAAATCCATCCCATAGTAGAACATGAGTCCACGGACGAACTGGTGGAGTGGAAATCCCAACCCGTGGACAAAGTGGGGGATGAATACTACCCTCTCATGGGGCTCCGAGGTGGGGACGATCTGTCCCTTGGCCGGAAGCCGGTGGGCGATTTCCTTGGACAAATACCTGGCCTCCCGGACCTTCGTAATGTCCTTCTCCTTGACGGAGGAGGCCATCCACTTGCCCTGTGCTCCGGATCCGGACATGGTTGGAGTGCTTTCTTGGGGCGGAAAAGATGAGAACTTGGGCGCTGGAGCTCGAGAATGGGGCAGAGAGAGAGAAAAGGCGTGGGTGAAAGGGGTGAATCCTTATCTCTTTATAAAGGCAGTGAATATCAAGTGCCTCCCCACTCGCCTTAAAACGCGCCTATTCCCCAAGGGCCATGCAGATGGCACGGTTGGATTACCCATGCCCGTATTGATGAGAATCCCGCAATAAGCGGACATGAACTCTGCTTTGACAAGACGTGCCAATGAAATCGCATCTCGAAATATGGGGCGGCAGGCTAAAAACAGTTCGAAATAATGGCCAAGCGGCGACGTGATGTCACGCTACTAAAAGTTGTCAGTGGATTGGACTTGTGAAAAATTATACTCTCAGCGGTTGTGTGTGGAATTTCTTTTGCAGAGTCGGACACGATTCTTGTGTTCAAAGACTATTTTGGAGTATTCGAAGAAGGAGCCCGCCTTGTAATGCCGAAGATAATCTACGCGTCGGACACCTCGTCATTGAAGCCTCGTTCAAGGGCTACTGAGGGAGTCCTGGATTAAGGGGTCCTCGTCCATACGGCCTATGTGACCTGGGCCGGACTGAGGGGCTATGGAGATACAAGACAGAAGACTTCTTCCCGTGTTCGGATGGGACTCTCCTTTGCGTGGACGGCAAGCTTGGCGTTCAGATATGTAGATTCCTTTCTCTATAACGGACTTTGTACAACCCTAGCCCCCTCCGTGTCTATATAAACCGGAGGGCTTAGTCTGTAGAGGCAATCATAATCATACAGGCTAGATTTCTAGGGTTTTATCCATTGCGATCTCGTGGTAGACCAACTCTTGTAATACTCATATTCATCAAGATCAGTCAAGCAGGAAGTAGGGTATTACCTCCATAGAGAGGGCCCGAACCTGGGTAAACATCATGTCGCCCGCCTCTTGTTACCATCAACCTTAGACGCACAGTTCGGGACCCCTACCCGAGATCCGCCGGTTTTGACACCGACAATGACCTCTGGTGCAACGGCCGCTGCGACAGTCGGGGCAGGTGGCCCTGTGTGCCCGCCGGCTCAAGTTTTATCCGACCTCTTGGAGGCTTTAGCAAATTTGCTAACTGTGGAGGTAACCCCAGTGAATCAAGCACAACATAAAGTGGATGTTGCAAAGTTGCGATATGAGATAGCTCAGGCCAAGGAGGATCTTAATGCTGAGAATGCTAGGATGGAAACATAGCGAGCCACCTTGGATGCGGACTCACAACGGTTTCAAGCAGAAAATTTTCGCTTAAGCTTGGATCAGAATGCATCAGATGTCGTTTTCACAGGAGGTACCAGAGTCGTCTGCCTTTGTAATTTGATGTAAGGAATCTCTTCAATACGCCAGGGGCAGGACCGAGTAACCCGCTCGGCATGACTCTGGCCCCTAAGGCGCCTAGGACTGGAGCGGTGGCTCAACCCCGCGCAGCAGACCCGCCTCGTGACTTAAACCCACCTCAGCGAGTCTCAACACCTCTGGGTCACTTCTCTAACTCGTTGGACATTATTGCCGAGGCATCACGGCTGGCACCTCTCCCGGTGTCTAGCGAGTCTCCTGCGGCGGTTGAGGCTCGGAAGGCGGTGGAGCTTCTTCAGACGGCGGTGGCCTAGTAGGCGGCTTACTCCTACAGCCGCGATCGAATCAATTTAACTCTGTGTCCGAATCGAAGTTATAGCTGGCGCGTTGAGTCGCCCGCGGTTTCCAGAAGTGAATGACACCAACGCCAGGCTGGTGGTAATCAAGATGCCCAAAATCAGGCGAATTAGGCATGTGCACGTCAAGAGGCAGAGCTGGCGGCTCTTCGACAGCCTCAATTGAATCCACCGGCATCCAAAGAAGCTGTTGGGGATATAACTATTAGGTATGACCCGCCCAGGAGGGGCCGGGTTATACCTATGGCGATTCAAGATATGAATCCCAAGACGACACTTAAAGATGGTGGTTTAGTTAAGGGCCCAAGCCCAAAAGCGACTCAAGGCTCGTAAAGATAAACCGCCATATGTATATAACTTGTATTGTAAGGCAAGAGTAGAGAGAGACTGAGCCGGACACTATTTATGAGCCGTCCGGGACTCTGTGAGCCGCTGGGCGTCAACCTCTGTAAATAAAGGGACGACTTGGCGGTGGTTCAGGGCAAGTAACATCAGATCAAGAACTAGGTCAAACGGATTCACTCCCTGGTAATCAAGACATAAGCAATCCCACTCAAAACTAGATCGTAGGCTTTTACCTTCACCGTAAGGGGCTGAACCAGTATAAACCCCGTGTCCTTTGTCCCGATAAACCCCTTTAAGCTTCCTAGTTGCGATGGCTCCACGACTAAGTCCTTTCACGAGGACATCTGACATGACAATTCCACGACAGTTCGCGCCCACCATGGGGCATGCGCACGGTGGATTTGAGTTCTTGAAGGGCAGCCTCAAAGGGCTCAAGGGATACGCTATGGGCCGGATGACCAAGAGTCGTCGCGGCAAGCTCTACATCGATGATGCAGGCTGCGGCCCCGACGCCGGCTCAATTGACTACGGGTACCGGGTCCCCTCACTACAAAAAAATACACTTCCGTCATGATACGTGTTTGTGAGAGTAGGTCGCGTTTTTTGTCATGCATATACATCCATGACGATTTTATGACAGAATCAAGATAGTCATACCTGTGCTGTCGTAGAAGTGTTCCATGACATCACCAAAATTATCATCACGGAAGTGTCCACTTCCATGACGATAAATCGCGCGTCACGGAAGTGCTTTCATCAAGGGTGACTGATACGTCTCCAACGTATCTATAATTTTTGATTGCTCCATGCTACTTTATCTATTGTTTTGCACTATAATGGCTTTATTTTCCACTTTTATATTATTTTTGGGACTAACCTATTAACCGGAGGCCCAGCCCAGAATTGCTATTTTTTGCCTTTTTCAGTATTTCGAAGAAACTGAATATCGGAGTCCAAACGGAATGAAACATTCGGGAACGTGATCTTCTCACCGAACGTGATCCAGGAGACTTGGACCCTACTCCAAGAAGAGCCAGAGGCGGTCACGAGGGTGGAGGGCGCCCCCCCCCCCCGGGCGTGCCCCCTACCTCGTGGGCCCCCTGACGCTCCACTGACGTACTCCTTCCTCCTATATATACCTACGTACCCCCAATAGACCAAGGACGGAGCCAAAAACCTAATTCCACCGCCGTACCTTCCTGTATCCACGAGATCCCATCTTGGGGCCTGTTTTGGGCTCCGCCGGAGAGGGCATCTACCACGGAGGGCTTCTACATGAACACCATAGCCCTTCCGATGAAGTGTGAGTAGTTTACTTCGGACCTTCGGGTCCATAGCTAGTAGCTAGATGGCTTCTTCTCTCTTTTTGGATCTCAATACAATGTTCTCCCCCTCTCTCGTGGAGATCTATTCGATGTAATCTTCTTTTTGCGGTGTGTTTGTTGAGACCGATGAATTGTGGGTTTATGATCCAGCTTATCTATGAATAATATTTGAATCTTCTCTGAATTCTTTTATGTATAATTGAGTTATCTTTGCAAGTCTCTTCGAATTATCCGTTTGATTTGGCCAACTAGATTGGTAGTTCTCGCAATGGGAGAAGTGCATGGCTTTGGGTTCAATCTTGCGGTGTCCTTACCCAGTGACAGAAAGGGTTGCAAGGCACGCATTGTATTGTTGCCATCGAGGATAACAAGATGGGGTATTTATCATATTGCATGAATTTATTCCTCTACATCATGTCATCTTACTTAAGGCGTTACTCTGTTTTTAACTTAACACTCTAGATGCATGCTGGATAGCGGTCGATGAGTGGAGTAATAGTAGTAGATGCAGAATCGTTTCGGTCTACTTGTCTCGGACGTGATGCCTATATACATGATCATACCTAGATAACCTCATAACTATGCTCAATTCTATCAATTGCTCAACAGTAATTTGTTCACCCACGTAGAATACTTATGCTCTTGAGAGAAGCCACTAGTGAAACCTATGGCCCCCGGGTCTATTCTCATCATATTAATCTCCATCACTTTATTTATTTGCTTTGCTTTAATTTTTACTTTGCATCTTTATACCAAAAATACCAAAAATACCAAAAATATTATCTCTATCAGATCTCACTCTCATAAGTGACCGTGAAGGGATTGACAACCCCTAATCGCGTTGGTTGCGAGTAGCTATCGTTTTGTGCAGGTAAAAGGGACTTGCGCATGACCTCCTACTGGATTGATACATTGGTTCTCAAAAACTGAGGGAAATACTTACGCTACTGTGATGCATCATCCTCTCCTCTTCGGGGAAAACCAACGCAAGCTCGAGATGTAGCAAGAAGGATTTCTGGTGCCGTTGCCGGGGAGGCTTACGCAAAATTCAACATACCAACTACCCATCACAATCCCTATCTCTCGCATTACATTATTTGCCATTTGCCTCTCGTTTTCCTCTCCCCCACTTCACCCTTGCAGTTTTATTCGCCCTCTCTTTCCCAATCTCCTCCTCTTTTTCCCTTTGCCTTTTGTTTGCTCGTGTGTTAGTTTGCTTGCTTGTCATCATGTCTAATTCCTTATCCGCTCCTATGTCTCCCGAGTTTGAAGTTCTACACTTCAAGCAAAGGCAAGGAGAAAACTTAAAAGATGCTTGGTATAGGATGATGGAATCTTATCGTAAGTGCACCCTAGAGGTGAACTTTAGAATTCTTCTTCGCAATTTTTATGTTGGGTTAAATATGGCACATAGACAACTCTTGGATTGCATTGCCAAGGGAAATTTCATTGAGATTGATCCCAGTATTGCGCATGAAATTATAGAGGGAATAGTGGGAACACTACCCCAAAAGGGAGGATCTCATCCTACCCAAGAAGAAACCCAAGTGTTTGAGAAGATTTGCGAAGTAACAAAATTTTTACAAAAGTCTCTTGAGCCTCTCAAAAGTGTTAGTGGAAATCTTCACCGCATGAATATGTTGATTACTCTTTGTAATAAGCGGTTGGATTCTTTAGATATAAAAATTTCCGAGTATGAAGGGAAGCGGAAAGAACCCCCCGGATTCGAGCATGACTCCGCTAAATTGAAAATTAAAGATGGCAACACCTAGATCTATCCTTGCTTTTATGCCTAGCTAAGGGCGTTAAACGATAGCGCTTGTTGGGAGGCAACCCAATTTTATTTTGTGTTTTTTGTTTTTGCTTCTGTTTAGGAATAAATAATCCATCTAGCCTCTGTTTAGATGTGATTTTATGTTTTAATTAGTGTTTGTGCCAAGTAGGACCTATAGGATAACCTACGATGATAGTTGATTTGATTCTGCTGAATAACAGAAACTTTGCGTGCACGAATTTAGTTATGATAAATCACAGGAACGTCCTTTTCCGTTGATTCTTTTTGCTGCTGATCAATAAACAAATTTCCAGGACTTCCAATTTTTTTTGAATTTTTAGAGTTCCAGAAGTTTGCGTTAGTTACATATTGCTACAGACTGTTCTGTTTTTGACAGATTCTGATTTTCGTGTGTTGTTTGCTTATTTTGATGAATCTATGGCTAGTAAAATAGTTTATGATCCATAGAGAAGTTGGAATAAAGTAGGTTTAACACCAATATAAATAAATAATGAGTTCATTACAGTACCTTGAAGTAGTCTTTTGTTTTCTTTCTCTAACGGAGCTCACAAGATTTCTGTTGAGTTTTGTGTTGTGAAGTTTTCAAGTTTTGGGTGAATTCTTTTGATGGATTATGGAACAAGGAATGGCAAGAGCCTAAGCTTGGGGATGCCCATGGCACCCCCAAGATAATCCAAGGACACCAAAAATTCAAAGCTTGGGGATGCCCCAGAAGGCATCCCCTCTTTCGTCCACTTCCATCGGTAATTTACTTGGAGCTATATTTTTATTCACCAACATGATATGTGTTTTGCTTGGAGCGTCTTGTATTATTTGTGTCTTTGCTTGTTAGTTTACCACAATCATCCTTGCTGTACACACCTTTTGAGAGAGCCATACATGAATTGAAATTTGATAGAATACTCTATGTGCTTCACTTATATCTTTTGAGCTTGATAGTTTTGCTCATAGTGCTTCACTTATATCCTTTTGAGCGTGATAATTTTTGCTCTAGTGCTTCACTTAGATATTTTAGAGCACGGTGGTGGATTTGTTTTAAAGAAACTTGATCTCTCATGCTTCACTTAGATTATTTTGAGAGTCGTTAATAGCATGGTAATTTGCTTAATGTTAATATACTTGGTATTCAAGATATGTGAAACTTTATTTTGAGTGCGTTGAATACTAAGATAAGTTTGGTGCTTGATAATTGTTTTGAGATATGGAGGTGATAATATCAAAGTTGTTCTAGTTGAATATTTGTGAATTTGAGAAATGCTTGTGTTGAAGTTAGCAAATCCCGTAGCATGCACGTATGGTTAAAGTTGTGTAACAAATTTGAAACATGAAGTGTACCTGGCTTGTGCATCCTTTTGAGTGGCGGTCGGGGACGAGTGATGGTCTTTTCCTACCAATCTATCCCCCTAGGAGCATGCGCGTAGTACTTGATTTTTGATGGCTTCTAAATTTTTGCAATAAGTATATGAGTTCTTTTGACTAATGTTGAGTCCATGGATCATACGCACTTTTACCTTTTCGCCTTTGCTAGCCTCTTCGGTATCGTGCATTGCCCTTTCTCACCTTGAGAGTTGGCAAAAACTTCGCCGGTGCATCCAAACCCCATGATACGATATGCTCTATCACACATAAACCTCCTTTTATATCCCTCAAAACAGCCACCATACCTACCTATCATGGCATTTATAGCCATTCCGAGATATATTGCCATGCAACTTCCACCATCATCATTGTGACATGCATTACTTTTGTCATATTGCCATTGCATGATCTTGTAGTTGACATCGTATTTGTGGCAAAGCCACCATGCATTATTTTCCATACATGTCACTCTTGATTCATTGCACCATCCCAGTACACCGCCGGAGATATTTATATAGAGTCATATCTTATTCTAGTATCGAGTTGTAATCCTTATGTTGTAATCAATAGAAGTGTGATGATCATCATTATTAGAGCATTGCCCAAAAAAGAGAGATAAAGGCCAAAAAGAAAAAAGATAGGCCTAAATATATATATATATATATATATATATATATATATATATATATATATATAAAGGGAAATGATACTATCTCTTTTTCCACACTTGTGCTTCAAAGTAGCACCTTGTTCTTCATGTAGTGAGTCTCATATATTGTGCTTCAAAGTAGCACCTTGTTCTTCATGTAGTGAGTCTCATATATTGTGCTTCAAAGTAGCACCATGTTTTTCATATAGTGAGTCTCATAAGTTGTCTTGTTCATACTAGTGGGAATTTTTTATTATAGAAATTGGCTTGTATATTCCTTCGATGGGCTTCCTTAAAATGCCCTAGGTCTTCATGAACAAGCAAGTTGGATGCACACCCACTAGTTTTCTTTTGTTGAGCATTCATAGCTCTTGTGCATCCGTTGCATGGCAATCCCTACTCCTTGCATTAACATCAATCGATGGGCATCTCCATAGCTCATTGATTAGCCTCGTTGATGTGAGACTTTCTCTTTTTTTGTCTTCTCCACACAATCCCCATCATCATATTCTATTCCACCCATAGTGCTATATCCATGGCTCACGCTCATGTATTGCGTGAAGGTTGAAAAAGTTTGAGGTTATATAAGTATGAAACAATTGCTTGGCTTGTCATCGGGGGTATAGAAGTTGGGAACATCTTTGTGTGACGAAAATGAAGCATAGCCTAACTATATGATTTTGTAGGGATGAACTTTCTTTTGCCATGCTATTTTGAGAAGACATGATTACTTTGATTAGTATGCTTGAAGTATTATTATTTCTATGTCAATATGAACTTTTGTCTTGAATCTTTCGGATCTGAATATTCATACCATGATTAAGAAGATTTACATTGAAATTATGCCAAAGTATCACTCCGCATCAAAAATTCTCTTTTTATCATTTACCTACTCGAGGACGAGCAGGAATTAAGCTTGGGGATTCCTGATACGTCTCCAACGTATCTATAATTTTTGATTGCTCCATGCTACTTTATCTATTGTTTTGGACTATAATGGGCTTTATTTTCCACTTTTATATTATTTTTGGGACTAACCTATTAACCGGAGGCCCAGCCCAGAATTACTGTTTTTTTGGCTTTTTCAGTATTTCGAAGAAACAGAATATCAAACGGAGTCCAAACGAAATGAAACCTTCAGGAACGTGATCTTCTCACCGAACGTGATCCAGGAGACTTGGACCCTACTCCAAGAAGCGCCAGAGGCGGTCACGAGGGTGGAGGCGCCCTAGATTGGTTTGGCCAACTAGATTGGTACTTCTTGCAATGGGAGAAGTGCATGGCTTTGGGTTCAATCTTGCAGTGTCCTTACCCAGTGACAGAAAGGGTTGCAAGGAACGTATTGTATTGTTGCCATCGAGGATAACAAGATGGGGTATTTATCATATTGCATGAATTTATTCCTCTACATCATGTCATCTTGCTTAAGGCGTTACTCTGTTTTTAACTTAATACTCTAGATGCATGCTGGATAGCAGTCGATGAGTGGAGTAATAGTAGTAGATGTAGAATCGTTTCGGTCTACTTGTCTCGGACGTGATGCCTATATACATGATCATACCTAGATAACCTCATAACTATGCTCAATTCTGTCAATTGCTCAACAGTAATTTGTTCACCCACCGTAGAATACTTATGCTCTTGAGAGAGGCCACTAGTGAAACCTATGGCCCCCGGGTCTATTCTCATCATATTAATCTCCATCACTTTATTTATTTGCTTTGCTTTTACTTTTTACTTTGCATCTTTATACCAAAAATATTATCTCTATCAGATCTCACTCTCGTAAGTGATCGTGAAGGGATTGACAACCCCTAATCACGTTGGTTGCGAGTAGCTATCGTTTTGTGGAGGTACAAGGGACTTGCGCGTGACCTCCTACTGGATTGATACCTTGGTTCTCAAAAACTGAGGGAAATACTTACGCTACTGTGCTGCATCATCCTCTCCTCTTCGGGGAAAACCAACGCAAGCTCGAGACGTAGCAGTGACCGACACGTGGCATCCACCATAACGGAAAGCCCTTAAGCTATCGGGTCTGGTTTTGGATCCGATAACCCATTAACAGGCCCGACCAATGGGGTTTTTCCATGTGTAAAATCATCATTGGTTGGAGGAAACACGTGTCGGCTTACCGTTGGGACAGATGTCATCCACTCATTGGATCGAAGGTGCCTATGATTCGGTGACACATGGCACAGCCCAACAGAGGCCCATTCCTGTGAAAAGGCCGGCCCGTTTGACTTGGTCAAAAGGTGGCGGGCTGGCCCACGGAAAGCATGTTAACAACCTGTTCGCATATAGCCCATTTACGGCCCGCTAACCCAGGGCCCGTTACAACCTCTCCAAAATAGGCCCAGTAGCGTCATCTGGGCCGTCCAATATGATTCTAGCCCGTTTTAACTTCCGGCCCATGTGTGGCCCATGACTTCTTTCGGCCCATATGAGGCCCTTTATAACTCTTGGCCCATTAACGGCCCGTGGTGAAACTGGCCCGTAATGAACAATGTATCACTTTATACCCATTAAAGGCCCGTTATTCCATTGGGCCGTTTCCAGCACAAGTTATCTTTCGGCCTTCTCAGGGCCCATTGATTCTTGGGCTCATTTGCAGCATTCGGTTACATACGGCTCGTTACTGTCATTTTCTGCTTGTGGGCCAAATTCAGCATGTCATTATAGTCGGCCCATTTGTGGACCGTTAATACGTTGGGCCATTTTCATGTCAAAAAAAACACATTGGGCTATTTTCATAGAGTTATCAAATATGTCCTATTAACGGCCCATTATGGTCCGCGAATAGTACGTCCCATGATTGGCGAAATGATGATACACCCCGTAGAAGGCCCATGGATCCTACGGCCAGTATGAGGCCCATGGATCGTACGGCCCGTAGAAGGCCCATGGATCCTACGGCCCGTAGAAGACCCATGGACCCTACGGCCCGTAGAAGGCCCATCGATCCTAAGGCCCGTATAGAAGGCGAGTGGATCCTATGGCCCGAAGAAGGCCCATGGATCATACGGCCCGCAGGAGTCCCATGGTTACAACAGTCCATGTGTTTCCATGATTATTTTGTCCTAGTTACCGAAAATAGGCTATTGTGGCCACTAGAAAAACACAGAAAAAGAACTGCAATGACTACAAGAAAACGTCTAAACAAGACAATAAGGACATATATAAGCAAGCAATTAACGCTAGCCTATTACCTCTATTACACATATTACATCCACTGGGCATCAAAGTTTGCCACCAGTGCAAATATAGGGAAGAAAGCAGCATATTACATACATTGGCTGTCAAAATTGGCCACCAGTGCAAATAAACACGGCAGCAAAACAAGAGCATAACAGAAACAACTTCAGAAGAGCTCAAGAAACGTTATCCTGGGTATCCACCATGATGGCAATAAGCTTAGCAACCTTATTAGCTTTGTCCTGTTTGGTGCTAAAATCCTCCAACGCTTGCTGTTGCACCAGAAAGTATGCATCTGAATGCTCCAGGGACTTCCGCAGTCCTTCCGCTTCTTGTCACAGCATAGCTGATCGATGTCTTTTAGCTTGTAGTTGAGACTCAAGAAAATGAACTGATTCAGACAGTGAGTTTGAATAGCTTGTGCAAGCGGTGGTGGCCATTAACTCGAACACTAAACCAAGACAGGACTTTGGGGTTGTCTCGCTGTCTTCAAGATAGTGTTCCTTAGATGTTTTATCAGCTCTGTTGGAGACCAACAAGGATGTGTCACTATCCTGAACCTTATCTGCATTACTTCATTTACCATTGCTTAATAAGGCACTCTTCCCCAATATTCTGTCAGCATTCTAAAAGAAGAAACAAGCAGACACATAACAAGTTTAGCATGTACTAGTATATGAAACTCATTTCGGTGAACCAGTTCATTAGTAAGGTGGACATGATTAAACTACCAAGTCTTATATTTCCAAGTACTAGTACATAATAAAAGCATCAAACTAACATATATCTATGTCCTATGGTCACTGCATTGTCTTGCCAAATCAAAATAGAGACACGGTTCAAATCATATCAGTTCAAGACAAAGCAGCAGTGAAAGAATACAAAGTGTGGGAAACTACACGGCACAACAAGATTTTAGATGGGTCCCACGGGTCTACATGTACAACAACACTATTGGCTCTGTTGTGATGCTAGTAATGTGCATGATGTGAAAGTCAACTGTATACAAAATTGAAATTGAAATCAACAGAGCTATTGATAAGAGCAAACCTGTTAAAGAAACATGCGTGAACATACATGTTGTGCCATTGGAGTTTCAATTGGATCCTTCAATTTAAAATAAGTTTGTATGAGTAATACAGTGATACAAGAGCAAAGCAATCATAGTTAAAAAAGGCGCGCCTAAGCGAGCGCTTAAGCATGCCTAGGCTCTAGGCGTTGGCAAAACCCATTGCGCATAAGTACGCTTAATCTGTGCATAACTGCGCATAAGCATGCGCTTTGGTCAGTAAAGTGCAAGGCGATGACAAAACGCACAATTAACGCCTAGCACTTTTTTGAACTATGATAGTAATGGAATCTTAAATTAGAACAGTTGTTCTTCAAGTTTAGGCACTTGTTCTACATGAACAGAGTACAGTAAGACGCAAGAATATAATACTTAAAAATAGAAAATGAGCTCATAGACCTTAGCACATTCTTGGTTTGGGACTAGTACAGAACAAGTCGTTCCCAGTCATCGTCTAGTAAATGTGTCTCAGGAGAACGTAAGGGAATTTGATGAGTTTCTTTGCCGGTGAAGTACGTTTTCTTCAGGTAATTATGATACTGCCACCAAGCATTCTTGAAGATAGTAGAGGTATTAGCTCAGGTTACCTCATCCCAAGTTTCCAAACCGGTCCTTCTCTATAGAGAAAAATGGGAAAATTTGTTGTATTATAACCATCATGGAGGTAGGATGTATGGGACAAAGCAAAGTAATTTTTATGAATAACATTACATACACGTAACTCCTGGACAAACACCTGCAACTGGCATTTTCCTTCATCTTCAGTATAATATTTCCAAGATGGGAAGATACACACATACGATTTAACAACATCAAATGCGATAGATGCTAAACTACGACTAGCTGGTTGTGCTTCCTACACAGGAATAGGCGTACTAACTGGTGGAGTTGGGGTTCGCCGTGATAGTACTGGCCCTTTGGGCACTGGAGCTGCCTTACTAACTGCTCTTGTTTGGGAGCTCTATGGTGGAGATGGTGTTGTGTCAACAGGAACTGGGTTACTATCGACTGGGGTTGGGGTTAGATTGGGTGAAGCTTGTTCTCTGTCCATCGCAGTAGGGGTACAATCTGCGAGAATTTGGGTTATGTGTGGTAGGGCTTGTTCTTGTGCATGTACAACCGGGGTGCTATCTCCACCAAGAGGTAGCACTATTTTATTTGAAGACCGTGTTTTTAGTCCGCTAGATACTGGCATCACCCGCTCCAATTCAAATGGCTGATAAACAGGAAACATAGTTGAATGTACAGACATTGTATGAGAGACAGATGCAATAGATAGTGTGGAAAAAAGAGGGCATGAAATAGTTGACATGTATATTGTTTAACTAAAATGGATAGCATGACATAATTTCACATATATGATGTCTATCTAAACTGGATAGCATAGCATAACATAATTTAAAGATATGATGAATAACTAAACAGGATCGCATGACATAATTCACCTATATGTTATCTAAGTAATCAGGATCGCATCATTTAATTCACATATGTGATTTATATGCTAAACAGAGGGCATTCGATATGATGTCTGAACTAAGAACATGGTGTTGAATATTGTGTATATGATGTCTAAACTATGCAATTGCAAGACACCATATGCATGATATGAGCAGTATAACCATGCCAAGTTAGAGCATACACCTCGGTGTGGGGAATAGGACTAGTCATCTGTCTCTGAATCCATCTCTGAGGAGCTATTGGGACCCAACAAGAGATCTGCTTCGACGGGTAGCACTGTCTGCTCTGAAGGCCTTGTTTTTTCCATCTCCCACCCAAATGGCTGATTCACAGGAATAGTAGTTTAATGTACAAACATTGTTGACAAATGGAAATGTAATGAAGAAAAGGATGGGCAAGATATCATTCAAATATATGATGCCTGGTTAAACAGGATAGCATTTCACATTTCACATATATTATGGCTGGCTCAAAGACATAAGACTGCATAATTCCCATATATGATATAGAAACTAAATAGGTGGCATTACAGAACATGTCTAAACTAAGCAAATGACATATATGATGTCAAAAGTAGGCACTACAAGGCAACATATGCATGATATGACTAACATCATCATGCCAAGGTAGAGCAAACACCTTGGGGGGTAAATAGGAGTGGTCAGCGGCATCTGAATCCGCTTCAGAACAGAAATCTTCCTCTAGATTACAATCTGGAGAGGGGTGGGGCGGGTTTGCCATTGAACCCACCATGGAGCAATGTCTGCATGACATTGTATTGCCGCGCAAAACTCTTCTCTTTTTCTCTACATGTTCAGCATGACTGTGTACAATATCTGACATGCATACGAAAAAATATGGTGAGATTATGTAAGGAGAGCATGCAGAAATTTAGAGTGATGGTAACAACCAGTGGATGGATCCAAAAATAATGATAGCAGGCTGATGATTGCTTTAATTTAATTAAAAGACAGATGATGATTACTTTACTATTTGTTTCCCACCCAAGATGAACAACATAGGCATACCCTAGGTGAACCAGATATTAGACAGACATACTATTCATTGCTGCCTCGATATGTGCCCCACAACTAATTTAGAACTCATGTTTGAACATTAATTTGGACCTGACTTGGAGTCCAAGAGGTGAACAGGACGATAAAGTAGCAGGTAATTTTGAGCAATGCATAACATAAGCAAAAACAAAAGAGTGCGACCTCTCTTGTGGACCCGTGTACTCCTCGATGATGGTGATGCCGTTGCGGTGGGTGCCGGCGGCAGGGAAGGAGATCTGAGGCGGCGAAAGACGGTCAGGAGTCGTGATGTCTGGTTTGGTGGATGCTTTTGTCGATGGAGCAGCGCAGGTGAGGTGGACGAGGTCGCGGCAGGAGCAGGACAAACCACACAAAGTTCCCTTTGACACCTACGTGTAACTGAAGTAATTCCGTAAGGCCTCATTTGGCTTGCATGATTCTAAAAATGCAGGGATAGGAAAAACACTAGAATAGGATAGGAATGCACATGGTAAACAGAGCATTTGTAAACACAAGATTTCTGTCAACTTGGGTGTTTGGTTTACAGGAATTGGAAGAGTAGAGGAATGCAAAGAAACATGGCCAAAATAAAGTGAAACCATATGAAAGCGTGTACAGTTAGAATGTTATTCGGCCACTAATGCACTTGGTCTTGTTTTCATGCATAGGATTTTGAAAAGTAGGTCCAGGTGGATGTTTTGCTTCATTCCTTTCAACAAAATGCATGAATAATTGAATAGTAGAGTGCCATTGGAAAATTCCCTATTGCTATGTTTTTCCGTTGAACCAAAATAACCCTAATGGATCAACGTGAATGTATAGTAATAAGTGATGCAACAAGTGTACAACCTCTTTGCCATAGCCGTGTAGACCTCAACATCATTGGGTTGGTCGTTGAAGCAGTTGAGGCAGAGTTGGCTGTCAGAGGTGTGGAGGAAGATCTGAGGAATCTGTAGACAGCGTCCAGGGCACTGCTCTGTTGCGATGGATCATCGTTCTGTCGTTGGAGCAGCTCCGGTGAGCCGTAAGACGTCAAGGCTAAAGCAGCACAAGACAGACATCGTCAATCTCAAGTGGGATTCTAATAGCATCTCCAATAGATGATGTAAAATAGATGTAAAATTTACATCACTATAAACCACCTGACTACAATACATGAGGTAAAAATTGTTGACTCTATACTTAACTGTTGAAACTGAAATTTACTGTGGAATCTGAATGTTACTATTGAAACTGAACGCAATGGTAGCAGAGAGGCACTTGACATGTATTTTAGGGAGGGACTGCAGTTCATCTTCAACCTGCACCCCCCTGAGCCGCCAGCCACAACCGGCCAAACATCCGGCCCCAGCGCCGCCTCGCCACCCCAAAACAACTCCCCACCGCCGCCCCGGCCAACCCTCTAGGGCCCCTGATATGTCCATTTTGCATCATGCTTTTATATCAATATTTATTGCATTATGGGCTGTTATTACAAATTATATCTCAATACTTATGGCTATTCTCTCTTATTTTACAAGGTTTATCATGAAGAGGGGGAATGCTGGTCGTTGGAATTCTGGCTGGAAAAGGAGCAAACGTTGGAAACCTATTCTGCACTGCTCCAAAAATCCTGAAACTCCACGAAACCTATTTTTGGAATTAATAAGAATTATTGAGCAGAAGAAATACATCAGGGGGCCTACACCCTGTCCAGGAGGGTGGGGGCGCGCCCACCCCTACTGGGCGCGCCCCTGTCCCCTGGGCCCCTTGGTGGCCCCCCGGTGTCCATCTTCTACTATATTAAGGCTTTTACCCTGGAAAAAATCGTGGGTGAGCTTACGAGACGAAACTCCGCCGCCACGAGGTGGAACCTTGGCGGAACCAATCTAGGGCTATGGCGGAGCTGTTCTGCCGGGGACACTTCCCTCCGGGAGGGGGAAATCATCACCATCGTCATCATTAACGATCCTCTCATCGGGAGGGAGTCAATCTCCATCAACATCTTCACCAGCACCATCTCCTCTCAAAACCCTAGTTCATCTCTTGTATCCAATCTTGTATCAAAACCAGAAATTGGTACCTGTGGGTTGCTAGTAGTGTTGATTACTCCTTGTAGTTGATGCTAATTGGTTTACTTGGTGGAAGATCATATGTTCAGATCCTTAATGCATATTATTACCCCTCTGATTATGAACATGAATATGCTTTGTCAGTAGTTACGTTTGTTCCTGAGGACATGGGTGAAGTCTTGCTATTAGTAGTCATGTGAATTTGGTATTCGTTCGATATTTTGATGAGATGTATCTTGTCTTTTTATCTAGTGGTTTTATGTGAACGTTGACTACATGACACTTCACCATTATTTGGGCCTAGAGGAAGGCATTGGTAATTAATAAGTAGATGATGGGCTGCTAGAGTGACAGAAGCTTAAACCCTAGTTTATGCGTTGCTTCGTTAGGGGCTAATTTGGATCCATATGTTCAATTTTGTGGTTAGGTTTACCTTAATACTTCTTTTGTAGTTGCGGATGCATGCAATAGGGGTTAATCATAAGTGGGATGCTTGTCCAAGTAAGGGCAGTACCCAAGCACCGGTCCACCCACATATCAAATTATCAAAGTACCAAACGCGAATCATATGAACGTGATGAAAACTAGCTTGACGATAATTCCCATGTGTCCTCGGGAGCTCCTTTCACATTATAAGAAATTGTCCAGGCTTATCCTTTGCTACATAAAGGATTGGGACATCTTGCTGCACTTTATTTACTTTATTTACTTGTTACTTGTTACTATTTATCTTATCACAAAACTATCTATTACCTATAATTTTTTCAGTGCTTGCAGAGAAAACCTTACTGAAAACCGCTTATCATTTCCTTCTGCTCCTCGTTGGGTTCGACACTCTTACTTATCAAAAGGATTACGATAGATCCCCTACACTTGTGGGTCATCACCCCCCGCCCCCCACCCTGAACCCTAAGATAGATAGTGGGGTACCTCTCCCGCGAGCCCCCGTCCCTGCTGCGGGTGGTTCTTCCTTAACTCCGGCGAGCCCCCCCCCCCCCCCACAACCCCTAAAAATCGACTGACCTAAAAGTCGATTCAGTCCACTGAAGTGTGGCTAAATCGGAGCAAAGCAGCAACACGAGCAAGGGGGAGAGCAGCAGAAGCAGCGCGAACGAGCGAGAAAGAGCCGTAGTAGCAGCAGCTGGGCGAGCGAGCGATCGAGCGAGAGCCGGAGCAGCAGCAGCGTTGCGAGTGAGCGAGCGAGAGCAGGAGCAGCAACAGCAAGTCCGGCTAGTATGGCCACCGCCGCCGAAGGGGCCTCGCACTAGGGGAGAGCCGTCATGGAGATGTCGCCCACGGCGCCGGCTTCAAGGTAGCCGCTCAATGGGGGTGCGGGATGGAGCACCGTCGGCGCCGGGAGGTCGAGTTAAGGAGAAGGTGCGATGCTATGAGTGTACAACCTCTTTGGTGGCGTCGAGTAGGCCTCGGCTTCATCCAAGGAGTCGGTGAGGATGCTGCGGTTCTGGTGGAGCAGGTTAAGGCGGCGCTGTGGGGATGGAGCAGCCGCGATAGACGAGGAGATCGTTGGAGCAGCTCCTTGGAGGTGGAGGACAGGACGGCTAAACCGGCGGGACGACGAGATGGACGACGGATCCTCATCCGGGGTGGTGGACGAAGAACGTCGAGCTGTTGCGATGGACGATGTCGTCGGGGAAGAGGCTCCGGCTGGGCAGCGGTGAGGTGGCGGACAGAGGGTGGGGTTTTGCGGCTGGAGCGGAGAGGTTATGGCGGCCTGGGATTTCAAATGGTGAAAAGGGGGCGATGGGAGGGGGTGAACCATGACTTAGGTACGTGCTTGTACAAAATGTAGGGTGTGTTACAAAAGTACCCCCCACCGATTTGAACTAGTGACCCTTTCGGCTCACGGTTAGAAGGGGGATTTCACATGTCAGGATTTGGCAGTTGGAGGGAGTTTTTGCACATGTTGTAATGTCGGGATAGCAAGGCGCGGGTTGTGAAGGCGCCAGTTTTGGGAGCACGATATCTGAATTTTCGGGATATAACAAGACGCGGGTTGAATTTTAGGGACAAGCCTAACATGTAGTAATATTGTACTTGTACGTACCAAATCAATTCGCACTTCCCTCATCCAAAAAGAAAACGAAAAAAATAAAACTATTCACACCACACAAAGAGAGAGTCTTGCCCCGTTTTACTATACAAATGCTATTCAACAGGAACTGGGTTACTATCGACTGGGGTTGGGGTTAGATTGGGTGAAGCTGGTTCTCTGTCCATCGCAGTAGGGGTACAATCTGCGAGAGTTTGGGTTATGTGTGGTAGGGCTGGTTCTTGTGTATGTACAACCGGAGTGCTATCTCCACCAAGAGGTAGCACTATTTTATTTGAAGACCGTGTTTTTAGTCCGCTAGATACTGGCATCACCCGCTCCAATTCAAATGGCTGATAAACAGGAAACATAGTTGAATGTACAGACATTGTATGAGAGGCAGATGCAATAGATAGTGTGGAAAAAAGAGGGCATGAAATAGTTGACATGTATATTGTTTAACTAAAATGGATAGCATGACATAATTTCACATATATGATGTATATCTAAACTGGATAGCATAGCATAACATAATTTAAAGATATGATGAATAACTAAACAGGATCGCATGACATAATTCACCTACATGTTATCTAAGTAATCAGGATCGTATCATTTAATTCACATATGTGATTTATATGCTAAACAGAGGGCATTCGATATGATGTCTGAACTAAGAACATGGTGTTGAATATTGTGTATATGATGTCTAAACTATGCAATTGCAAGACACCATATGCATGATATGAGTAGTATAACCATGCCAAGTTAGAGCATACACCTCGGTGGGGGGAATAGGACTGGTCATCTGTCTCTGAATCCATCTCTGAGGAGCTATCGGGACCCAACAAGAGATCTGCTTCGACGGGTAGCACTGTCTGCTCTAAAGGCCTTGTTTTTTCCATCTCCCACCCAAATGGCTGATTCGCAGGAATAGTAGTTTAATGTACAAACATTGTTGACAAATGGAAATGTAATGAAGAAAAGGATGGGCAAGATATCATTCAAATATATGATGCCTGGTTAAATAGGATGGCATTTCACATTTCACATATATTATGGCTGGCTAAAAGACATGAGATTGCATAATTCCCATATATGATATAGAAACTAAACAGGTGGCATTACAGAACATGTCTAAACTAAGCAATGACATATATGATGTCAAAAGTAGGCACTACAAGGCAACATATGCATGATATGACTAACATCATCATGCCAAGGTAGAGCAAACACCTTGGGGGGTAAATAGGAGTGGTCAGCGGCGTCTGAATCCGCCTCAGAACAGAAATCTTCCTCTAGATTACAATCTGGAGAGGGGTGGGGCGGGTTTGCCATTGAACCCACCATGGAGCAATGTCTGCATGACATTGTATTGCCGCGCAAAACTCTTCTCTTTTTGTCTACATGTTCAGCATGACTGTGTACAATATCTGACATGCATACGAAAAAATATGGTGAGATTATGTAAGGAGAGCATGCAGAAATTTAGAGTGATGGTAACAACCAGTGGATGGATCCAAAAATAATGATAGCAGGCTGATGATTGCTGTAATTTAATTAAAAGACAGATGATGATTACTTTACTATTTGTTTCCCACCCAAGATGAACAACATAGGCATACCCTAGGTGAACCAGATATTAGACAGACATACTATTCATTGCTGCCTCGATATGTGCCCCACAACTAATTTAGAACTCATGTTTGAACATTAATTTGGACCTGACTTGGAGTCCAAGAGGTGAACAGGACGATAAAGTAGCAGGTAATTTTGAGAAATGCATAACATAAGCAGAAACAAAAGAGTGCGACCTCTCTTGTGGACCCGTGTACTCCTCGATGATGGTGATGCCGTTGCGGTGGGTGCCGGCGACAGGGAAGGAGATCTGAGGCGGCGAAAGACGGTTAGGAGTCGTGATGTCTGGTTTGGTGGATGCTTTTGTCGATGGAGCAGCGCAGGTGAGGTGGACGAGGTCGCGGCAGGAGCAGGACAAACCACACAAAGTTCCCTTTGACACCTACGTGTAACTGAAGTAATTCCGTAAGGCCTCATTTGGCTTGCATGATTCTAAAAATGCAGGGATAGGAAAAACACTAGAATAGGATAGGAATGCACATGGTAAACAGAGCATTTGTAAGCACAAGATTTCTGTCAACTTGGGTGTTTGGTTTACAGGAATTGGAAGAGTAGAGGAATGCAAAGAAACATGGCCAAAATAAAGTGAAACCATATGAAAGCGTGTCAGTTAGAATGTTATTCTGCCACTAATGCACTTGGTCTTGTTTTCATGCATAGGATTTTGAAAAGTAGGTCCAGGTGGATGTTTTGCTTCATTCCTTTCAACAAAATGCATGAATAATTGAATAGTAGAGTGCCATTGGAAAATTCCCTATTGCTATGTTTTTCCGTTGAACCAAAATAGCCCTAATGGATTGACATGAATGTATAGTAATAAGTGATGCAACAAGTGTACAACCTCTTTGCCATAGCCGTGTAGACCTCAACATCATTGGGTTGGTCGTTGAAGCAGTTGAGGCAGAGGTGGCTGTCAGAGTTGTGGAGGAAGATCTGAGGAATCTGTAGACAGCGTCCAGGGCACTGCTCTATTGCGATGGATCATCGTTCTGTCATTGGAGCAGCTCCAGTGAGCTGTAAGACGTCAAGGCTAAAGCAGCACAAGACAGACATCGTCAATGTCAAGTGGGATTCTGATAGCATCTCCAATAGATGATGTAAAATAGATGTAAAATTTACATCACCATAAACCACCTGACTACAATACATGAGGTAAAAACTGTTAACTCTATACTTAACTGTTGAAACTGAAATTTACTGTGGAATCTGAATGTTACTATTGAAACTGAACGCAATGGTAGCAGAGAGGCACTTGACATGTATTTTAGGGAGGGCCTGCAGTTCATCTTCAACCTGCACCCCCCTGAGCCGCCAGCCACAACCGGCCAAACAGCCGGCCCCAGCGCCGCCTCGCCACCCCAAAATAACTCCCCACCGCCGCCCCGGCCAGCCCTCTAGGGCCCCTGATACGTCCATTTTGCATCATGCTTTTATATCAATATTTATTGCATTATGGGCTGTCATTACAAATTATATCTCAACACTTATGGCTATTCTCTCTTATTTTACAAGGTTTATCATGAAGAGGGGGAATGCTGGTAGTTGGAATTCTGGCTGGAAAAGGGGCAAACATTGGAAACCTATTCTGCACTGCTCCAAAAATCCTGAAACTCCACGAAACCTATTTTTGGAATTAATAAGAATTATTGAGCAGAAGAAATACATCAGGGGGCCTACACCCTGTCCAGGAGGGGGGGGGGGCGCCCACCCCTACTAGGCGCGCCCCCTGTCTCCTGGGCCCCCTGGTGGCCCCCCGGTGTCCATCTTCTGCTATATTAAGGCTTTTACCCTCGAAAAAATCGTGGGCGAGCTTACGAGACGAAACTCCACCGCCACGAGGTGGAACCTTGGCGGAACCAATCTAGGGCTCTGGCGGAGCTGTTCTGCCGGGGACACTTCCCTCTGGGAGGGGGAAATCATCACCATCGTCATCATTAACGATCCTGTCATTGGGAGGGGGTCAATCTCCATCAACATCTTCACCAGCACCATCTCCTCTCAAAACCCTAGTTCATCTCTTGTATCCAATCTTGTATCAAAACCAGAAATTGGTACCTGTGGGTTGCTAGTAGTGTTGATTACTCCTTGTAGTTGATGCTAATTGGTTTACTTGGTGGAAGATCATATGTTCAGATCCTTAATGCATATTATTACCCCTCTGATTATGAACATGAATATGCTTTGTCAGTAGTTACGTTTGTTCCTGAGGACATGGGTGAAGTCTTGCTATTAGTAGTCATGTGAATTTGGTATTCGTTCGATATTTTGATGAGATGTATCTTGTCTTTTTATCTAGTGGTGTTATGTGAACGTAGACTACATGACACTTCACCATTATTTGGGCCTAGAGGAAGGCATTGGTAATTAATAAGTAGATGATGGGTTGCTAGAGTGACAGAAGCTTAAACCCTAGTTTATGCGTTGATTCGTTAGGGGCTAATTTGGATCCATATGTTCAATTTTGTGGTTAGGTTTACCTTAATACTTCTTTTGTAGTTTCGGATGCATGCAATAGGGGTTAATCATGGGATGCTTGTCCAAGTAAGGGCAGTACCCAAGCACCGGTCCACCCACATATCAAATTATCAAAGTACCGAACGCGAATCATATGAACGTGATGAAAACTAGCTTGACGATAATTCCCATGTGTCCTCGGGAGCTCCTTTCTCATTATAAGAAATTGTCCAGGCTTATCCTTTGCTACATAAAGGATTGGGACATCTTGCTGCACTTTATTTACTTTATTTACTTGTTACTTGTTACTATTTATCTTATCACAAAACTATCTATTACCTATAATTTTTTCAGTGCTTGCAGAGAAAACCTTACTGAAAACAGCTTATCATTTCCTTCTGCTCCTCGTTGGGTTCGACACTCTTACTTATCAAAAGGATTACGATAGATCCCCTACACTTGTGGGTCATCACCCCCCGCCCCCCACCCTGAACCCTAAGATAGATAGTGGGGTACCTCTCCGGCGAGCCCCCGTCCCCGCTGCAGGTGGTTCTTCCTTAACTCCGGCGAGCCCCCCCCCCCCTCCCACAACCCCTGAAAATCGACTGACCTAAAAGTCGATTCAGTCCACTGAAGTATGGCTAAATCGGAGCAAAGCAGCAACACGAGCAAGGGGGAGAGCAGCAGCAGCAGCGCGAGCGAGCGAGAAAGAGCCGTAGTAGCAGCAGCTGGGCGAGCGAGCGATCGAGCGAGAGCCGGAGCAGCAGCAGCAGCGCGAGCGAGCGAGCGAGAGCAAGAGCAGCAGCAGCAAGTCCGGCTAGTATGGCCACCGCCGCCGAAGGGGCCTCGCACTGGGGGAGAGCCGTCATGGAGATGTCACCCACGGCGCCGACTTCAAGGTAGCCGCTCAATGGGGGTGCGGGATGGAGCACCGTCGGCGCCGGGAGGTCGAGTTAAGGAGAAGGTGCGATGCTATGAGTGTACAACCTCTTTGGTGGTGTCGAGTAGGCCTCAGCTTCATCCAAGGAGTCGGTGAGGATGGTGCGGTTCTGGTGGAGCAGGTTAAGGCGGCGCTGTGGGGATGGAGCAGCCACGATAGACGAGGAGATCGTTGGAGCAGCTCCTTGGAGGTGGAGGACAGGACGATTGAACCGGCGGGACGATGAGATGGACGACGGATCCTCATCCGGGGTGGTGGACGAAGAACGTCGAGCTGTTGCGATGGACGGTGTTGTCGGGGAAGAGGCTCCGGCTGGGCAGCGGTGAGGTGGCGGACAGAGGAGGGTGGGGTTTTGCGGCTGGAGCGGAGAGGTTATGGCGGCCTGGGATTTCGAATGGTGAAAAGGGGGCGATGGGAGGGGGTGAACCATGACTTTGAGACGTGCTTGTACAAAATGTAGGGTGTGTTACAAAAGTACCCCCCACCGATTTGAACTAGCGGCCCTTTCGGCTCAGGGTTAGAAGGGGGATTTCACGTGTCAGGATTTGGCAGGTGGAGGGAGTTTTTGCACATGTTGTAATGTCGGGATAGCAAGGCGCGGGTTGTGAAGGCGCCAGTTTTGGGAGCACGATATCTGAATTTTCGGGATATAACAAGACGCGGGTTGAATTTTAGGGACAAGCCTAACGTGTAGTAATATTGTACTTGTACGTACCAAATCAATTCGCACTTCCCTCATCCAAAAAGAAAACGAAAAAAAATAAAACTATTCACACCACACAAAGAGAGAGTCTTGCCCCGTTTTACTATACAAATGCTATTCAAAGCTACTCCCCCCTTCCATCTATATAGGGCCTAATGCGTTTTTTGATGCTAACTTTGACCAGATATTAGAGCAATAATATATGAAATGCAACTTACACAAAGCACACCTTTAAATTCTTCTGTGAAAGGTTCTTTCAATGATATAATTTTCACATTGTGCATGTCATGTACTATTAATCTTGTCAATAGTCAAAGGCGGTCTTAAAAAACTCATTACACCCTATATAGATGGAAGGAGGGTGTATGAATCCATGTTATGTCCAATTAAATTTTTCCGCTTACTGTATAATGCATGTAACCTACTCATACCAACATTTTAGTGCATTCCAAATGTATATACTACCGCTGCAATTCGAACCAAATTTGAATTCGTTTCTCTATTTCAATAAGAATCTACAATCATGATTGTTGCCAACTTCAACCATCATTCGTGTATTACCTTAATAACACACCACATGTTTACTATAGACATAGATATGAACAATGTGTACTACATGAACTCGAATTCTATTTTTTGAATACACTTGATGTTGATTCCAAATAATAGTACATTTGATATACTAACTATATATTCAAAATATAAACCATGTTCCATACGTACATCGTGTTTATCACACAAAGTATAGTGCCCCGCCCCCTACATTATGACAAGTATTTAGACCTGAGTTGCAAAAGCCACACATTAGCCCAAATTATAATCAATGTTCTACATTATGATATCTTCTTCAAGTATCTGTATCCACTTTTTCATAATGAATTATGATCTTTGTTCGTCTATTACACCTTCACGATTCTCTTCTATTTGTAGCTAGCTAGCGCTAACTTTCTATCATGCATCAACACGCCCGCCCCCCTCTCACCCACCCTTAGCGTCCCCTCCATCGCACACATTCATTATTTCTCTTTAGGTCGTCCACCCGCGGCGTGTGTAGGCCCCCAGCTCCTTCTTTCCAGCACACACTAGTCGATATACCTCTCTAGCCAAGTGTGCCTACAACAAACACATATATACTTCCCCTCTTCTCTTCTCACCTTCCATGCCCCCCCTATGTCCAATACGGTTCCACGCAGGTGCACACTCCCGCCCCTGTTTTCATTGATCACATACTCGCACACTCCTCCCCCTCGACATGGTAGGCCTCTCGCACCACCTCCTAGCCGCACCCGTCTCCCCCTGTCTGTCTTTCTGGACCTTATTTGCTTCTAACACATGCAGGCGTGTATATGAACTAGTCTCCCTACATATAGCCAGGTCGACTATAATTCGTTTTCCCCAAGCACCGATACACTTACCTCGCTAGTTATGTCTCTCCCTTTCTCGGACACACGACGGTTGATCTTCCTATGTAGTTACGTATGCTTACCACAACCATATCTTCTTCCCTCATCATCCTTGCATACCTCCCGAGCTGTCTCTCACATGCACGTGCATAGACAGACAAACATCCCCCGCCCTCTCTTATTGATATTGCATGCATACCCTCCGTTTGTCTAGCAGGCCTCTCCCACCATTTATGAGACGCCACTCCACCACCAACCCTCCGATGCTCTACCTTTGTCTTTCTCCCAACCTTATTCCTCTGCTACACATATCCTTGGATGTCAATCGATCTCCCTCAATACATATCTAGGTCTCTCTCCTTCCCCACACATATACTAGTCGATCAGTCTCTACCCCCTCCCCCCCCCACTCCACACGCACCGATAGTCGAACGTTGTAGGTAGGTATCCATGCCAGGGAGAAAAACTGCACCTCTGCCCTCTCAAATTCCAGTAGGCCAGCCGCCCTGTATCTTTGACGAGGGCAAACACAAATTTGATGGCACTCTTTATCGATCGCGGTGCCACACACTTCATCCCTTTTTCAACTCTATCGATATCTCACGTCCATGACTCCGTTTCACACACATTGCATATGTTACATTTTTCTGTTTGAGATATCATCAACACATTGCCTATGTTTCGCACAAACCATCTCTCTCACACCCACCCACGTACATACCTGCACCTAAAAAAGAAGTGCATGCAGGACGCACGTGCTCACGTCTTGTTCCCGGCCACACCCGCGCGGGTACACGGTGGAGTTCGTTTCTATATGAAAAGGCAGGCCACGTGATAATTTGACACGTGTAGCGGTTGTTTACTCGAAGGAGGTTCGGGTACCACGCCTAGATGGAACAAAGTTCAACTTGATGCATTAGTATTAAATAAAGTTATATATTCCTCAATGGCACGTACCGAATATAAAACAATTGCCCTGGGGGAAATGGAAAAATTGGTTTGTCTCTCGTCACACCATCTCACACAAGGCGGCCATGGCCTCTCTCTCTCAGCGTTGGTCAGTGATCCGGACGCATTCCGTCTGCCGGCAGAAAGGGAGGATGTGTGTCGTCTCTCCGTTCGACGGCGTTGAGGCAACACGTCCCGATCTATGGTACCCGTTGTTCTCTCTGACCAAGCTCCGGCGCGGTAGGGCCTTTGCCACTTGCTCGCTGCCGTAGTATGGGCAGATCCCGGCTGCCGGTGCCCTCCTAGTAACATCCCGACGACCCTCGGGTACAGCTTCCTCCGGCCTTGCTCCACTGCCCATCTTCCCACGTTGTTGCATGTGGATCTTCTTTAGTTGTTTGCTTAAATCGTATCTTGGCCGGCGTACTTTCCATCTTGCAATCTCGTCCTCAAACCATTTTTGATAAACCACCATGTGCTATCTTTCCCTTATTACATGGAATATGCTTCTTTTTTGTCGGCGTATGTGTCTTCAACTCGTGTTATTGGGCAGTAATTGTTTCCTTTCGACCTCCTTTTGCAAAAAGGGCTATGCATTTTCACCTCATTGCTATTGCGACCTTTTGGTGAACTGCATAAATCACTTTTTTCTTAAGAGTGTTTGTGCAGTTCTGCCAAAATGTCACACGGGCAACGTTTTTACATTTTTGTGGGACTGTAGAAAGGGAGATTGCTTTTGCTATCCTCCTCATCCAACTCCGTGCCTAATCTTCTCCAACAAGAAGTTAGTCCTAAAGAGAGATCGTAGTGGTGATCGGCTTCTATTTATGTGTGTTATGTTTCATCATCTAGTTCCACTATTATTGTAATCACACTGACTGGATATCTTTACAAACAGGGATGGTCCGCTCGATTTTAGTGGAGCTGCACAAAATGATCGGATTCTGGTGTCCTCCATACACCTCTTTTTTGGCTACAGAGGTGGGTGAAACTAGCTGCCAAGCAATGAACACTGTGCGAAGGAAATGGAGCCATGCCTACGAACAGCATTGATCAATTATATTTTTTTCTTTATTTGTACACCTTCTCACTACTTTGTCTTCAGTTGTGATGTGAATATTGGTGCTGATCTGCGAACCATTGAGATGCATTAGCCATGGTAGCTGAGGGAGTCCTGGACTAGGGGGTGTCCGGATAGCCGAACTATCATCATCGGCCGGACTCCAAGACTATGAAGATACAAGATTGAAGACTTCGTCCCGTGTCCGGATGGGACTTTCCTTGGCGTGGAAGGCAAGCTTGGCGATACGGATATGTAGATCTCCTACCATTGTAACCGACTCTGTGTAACCCTAGCCCTCTCCGGTGTCTATATAAACCGGAGGGTTTTAGTCCGTAGGAGACACAACCATTACAACAATCATACCATAGGCTAGCTTCTAGGGTTTAGCCTCCTTGATCTCGTGGTAGATCCACTCTTGTACTACCCATATCATCAATATCAATCAAGCAGGAGTAGGGTTTTACCTCCATCGAGAGGGCCCAAACCTAGGTAAAAACATCATGTCCGTTGTCTCCTGTTACCATCCGCCTAGACGCACAGTTCGGGACCCCCTACCCGAGATCCGCCGGTTTTGACACCGACATTGGTGCTTTCATTGAGAGTTCCTCTGTGCCGTCACCGATAGGAAGGATGCCTCTTCCCGTCTTTAAAGACGGTATCTTCGCCAAAGGAGCCTTGGCCGCCGGCCAAACTATCCGGCTGGGTGGTTTTCTCATGACCGCCTGTTCGTCCACCGCTTCGACGATGACCTCTCGGGTCATCAAAAGCAATCTTCACATCCGCTCGGAATTCGCCGAGCAGCTGGATCCAATAGAGCTCTCGTCCGTAAACGAGCCCTTGGATCGCATCGCCGCCCTGGGAGTCGCTACAGACTACAATCGGATTGGGCTTAAAACCGATCTGAGACAGATGAACTCTCCCCAGGTTACCCACCATGTTGCGGTGGTAGAGGAACAACGCGGCGACTCTTCTTCTGTATTGAAAACTAGTCATGTCCGGACTCCCGAACCCTCCATGCCGGATTCCCGCGGAGGGACGGACTTCGATCAAGCACTGAACCTAAAGTCAGGCATCGGACCAGACTCATTGGACAACGTCCAGCAATCCAAGCTTCCAAATTCGGAAACTTTTCGGCCCTTGAGCCTCGAGATGGGTTGGGTTCTGGATTCAATTCCACCCACCCACCCAGACATATGCGATCTATCTCAAATCCGGCAAGAGCCCGCTGAAACAGTACATCATTACTGGGCCAGATTCCTCCTGGTTATGGACAGGATAAAGGACTGCCGAGAGGAAAACACAATTTCAATTTTCTGCAATAACTGCACGGACGAGGGAATCTTGAACGCCGTCAGTCGTCGTGAAATTACACACTTCGACGATCTGGCGTCCATAGTACGAAAGTACTGTGCGATGGAGAGTTTCCGGAAAACCAAAACTAAGTTTTGGGACAATTCGGCCCCGAATACAACCCTAGTCCAAAACAAAAGGGTGCATCATACTCAGGCACCAGGTACAAAAACCAAAAAGCAAAAACCCCATAAAGGGCACGGAACCGTACTGGAGGGATGGCTCAGCGGACCCTGTAAAATTCACAGTACAGAAGACGCCACTCCAACACATAGCCTTCGAGCATGTTGGATACTGCGGCAGGTGGCCAAAAGTGGCGAAGAGCTTCTAGCCCCGGAGAACCTCTCCAACAGTACCAGTACGGTGTCAACAGTCTTCGAGACTTTCGCATCAAATAATATGCGGAAACGAACAATCTGCAACCTTGCCGAAGTCTACCAAGTAGCAACAACAAATCCATGGAGCGACACGGCCATCACCTTCAACGCCAGCGACGAGCCTAAATTCCGAACAGCCCGAGCACCAGCCGCATTGGTCCTCAGTCCAATAGTGGACGGCTTTCGTCTTACCAAGGTACTCATGGATGGCGGCAGCGGATTAAACCTCATCTACGAGGAAACTCTTCAAAAAATGGAAATAGACTGGAGCCGCATTGAGCGAAGCAGCACAACCTTTAGAGGAATAATCCCTAGCCGGGAAGCACGCTGCACAGGAAAAATCACACTTGATGTGGTGTTCGGCTCGCCAGACAATTACAGGTCCGAAGAGGTCATGTTCCAAGTGGCCCCGTTTAGCAGTGGATATCACGCTATATTAGGACGAGAGGCATTCACAATTTTTCAAGCCATGCCCCATTATGGGTACATGAAGCTTAAGATGCCCGGGCCCGGCGGAATAATCACTCTTGTCAGTGACCCGGACATAGCACTCCGCGCCGAAAACAAGACAGCCGCATTAGCCCTGGAGGCACTATCTGAAGCCCTAGCGGCGGAGGAACTCACTGCGCTGCGCTCTACGGTGAATAGGGATGATGTGATACTCGATAAGAGATCCAAGTCCACCTCCTTTAAACCAGCGGATGAAATAGTCATATTCCAGGTCCATCCAACGGACCCAACAAATACGGCTTCCATCGGGGCACAGTTGAACCCTGATGTAGACGCCGCACTACGAGAATTCCTTCGGGAAAATTGGGACATCTTTGCCTGGCACCCTTCAGATATGCCAGGAATCCCACAAAGATTGGCAGAACACAGCCTAAACATCCTAAAAGGATTCAAGCCAGTCAAATAGGCTCTTCGGTGATTTTCCGAACCCAAAAGACAGGCAATGGGAGAAGAGCTAGCCAAACTACTGGAAGCCGGATTCATTAGAGACATCAAACATCCGGACTGGCTAGCAAACCTGGTAATGGTACCAAAGAAGGACAAATCCTGGCGCCTATATGTCGATTTTAAAGACCTCAACTAGGCCTGCCCAAAGGATCCCTTCCCCCTTCCCCGCATTGACCAAATAATCGATGCTACTGCAGGACGATTCATTGTGCTTCCTTGACGCATACTCCGGCTACCATCAAATCAAGATGGCGGAGGCGGACCAAGCCGCAACGGCATTCATTACTCCATATGGACCATTCTGCTTCAACACGATGCCCTTCAGACTCAAAAAGCCGGCGCAACATATCAGCGCATGATTCAGACATGTCTGGCTACCTAGATTGGCAAAACAGTAGAGGCATACGTAGACGACATCGTCGTCAAAACTAAACACGTCGAAACCCTAGTAGACGATTTGAGGCTCACATTCGACAACCTCCGAGCATATGACATTAAGTTGAATCCAGAAAAATGCGTTTTCGGCGTACCAGCCGGAAAGCTCCTGGGCTTCATTGTATCCCGCAGAGGAATTGAAGCAAACCCAGCCAAGATCCGAGCTCTATCACAGCTGGATATTCCAAAAGACCTCAAACAAAAACAAAAATTGACTGGATGTGTGGCGGCTCTAAGCCGCTTCATCTCCCGTTTGGGAGAAAAGGCATTGCCTCTCTATCGACTCCTCAGGCGCACCGAACACTTCGAGTGGACGGATGCTGCCACTGCCGGACTCGAAGAAATAAAAGCCATGTTGGCAACAAATCCAGTCCTGGCCGCGCCTAACCTGGGCGAACCGATGTTGTTATATATCGCGGCAACACATCAAGTTGTAAGCGCGGTGCTCGTCGTTGAACGAGAAACAGAAGGGCATAAATTCCCTCTCCAAAAACCAGTGTACTACGTATCCACTGTCTTAACTCCCTGCAAGTCCCGGTACCCGCATTATCAAAAGATAGCATACGCGGTGTTCATGGCATCCTGGAAGCTTCGACACTACTTTCAAGAGTGTTCGATAACAGTGGCCTTCGAAGTGCCCCTCAACGACATTATAAACAACCGCGACGCGACGGGCAGGATTGCAAAATGGGCCATTGAGCTCTTACCATTCAATATAACTTACAAACCTCGGCGAGCTATAAAGTCGCAAGTCTTGGCTGACTTTGTCACTGAATGGACTGAAGCCGAACTCCCTAAAGAGTACGGCGCATACTCCAATTGGATTATGCATTTCGACGGCTCCAAAATGTTGGCTGGCTTGGGGGCTGGCGTCGTATTGACGTCCCCAACCGGAGACACAGTCCAATACGTACTTCAGATAATGTACACGGACTCCAACAATGCAGCCGAATACGAGGCCCTCCTACATGGCCTCCGGATGGCAATCTCCATGGGAATTCAATGCCTAGAGGTGCGCGGGGATTCAAACCTTGCAATATCCCAAGTAAATGGAGATTTTGACGCCAAGGATCCGAAAATGGCAGCCTATCGTAATGTTGTTCTAAAAATGTCAGCTCGGTTCGAAGGACTCGAATTCCACCATGTAGCCCGGGATAATAACCAAGTAGCCGACGTAGTGGCACGCATCAGCGCGAAACGCGACGCTGTCCCTCCAAACATCTTCCTGGAACGGCTCTTTAAGCCATCCGTACTATGGGAAGAGGAGTCCGGAAATAACAACCCGGAAGCAACCGCAGCACCCAACACAGACCAATCTGACATAATCGGCGGCTCAGCCAATGAAATAACACCTTCAGCCCACGAAATAATGGCAATAATCGCCTTGTGGACCGAGCCATTCCCAGCCTACTTAATTAGGCAGCTACTTCCCGAAGACCAAAATGAGGCCCGCTGCATAGTTCGGCGATCTAAAGCCTACAAGGTCCACGAGGGAGAACTTTATAAGAAAAGCACAATCGGAGTCCTTCAAAGGTGTATCTCCGAAGAGGGAGGGCGAAACCTTCTGGCTGAAATTCATGCCGGACTAGGCGGACACCACGCTGCAGCCCGGGCCCTTGTAGGCAAGGCCTTCCGTACAGGATTTTATTGGCCGACGGCCCGGGCAGATGCTCAGGACTTAGTCCAAAGATGCGTCGGTTGTCAGCTCTTTGCTAATCAGAGCCATATGCCACCCACCGCCCTCAAAACTATACCCATTACCTGGCCGTTCGTGGTCTGCGGGCTTGACATGGTTGGACCCCTTAAAGGGGGAACCCACAAGCAAAAATACCTATTGGTCATGGTGGATAAGTTCACCAAATGGATAGAGGCTAAGCCAGTTAAAACGGCAGAGTCCGGACCAGTGATAGACTTCATATCTGGGGTAGTACACCGTTACTGCGTCCCCCACAGCATCATTACCGATAACGGCACGAACTTCACGGCTGACGAGGTCATACTCTGGTGCAAAAATACGGGCATTAAGCTCAACTACGCTTCAGTTTACCACCCTCAAACCAACGGTCAAGTGGAACGAGCAAATGGTCTAATAATGAGCGGCATCAAACCCAGGCTAGTGTGGTCCCTTACGGAATCTAACACGCACTGGGTAGAGGAGCTCGACTCCGTACTCTAGGGGCTGCGGACCACGCCAAACCGTACTACCGGATTCACACCATTTTTTGTGGTATACGGCGCAGAGGAAGTTTTGCCCTGCGACATAATTCATGACTCACCTCGAGTGCGCATGTACAAAGAAAGAGAAGCCGAGCTGGATCCGCAGGACAGCTTGGACACATTGGAGGAGGAACGCGATGTGGAAAAGGCCCGTTCCGCATTCTATCAGCAGCAGGCTCGAAGATATCAAAGCAGAGAAGTACGGGCTAAAACTTACAATGTTGGCGAACTAGTTCTACGCCTGCCGGACAAGAAAATGGACAAACTCAAGCCCAAATGGGAAGGTCCCTTCATCATCGACCAAGTCCTGACCGGCGGAGCATACCGTCTGCGGAATGCATCGGACAACCGACTCGAGCCGAATCCATGGAACGCAGCCCGCCTCCGAAGATTCTACGCCTAGCGCGGGACTAAGAGTTCGTCTCCTTCCTCCATATTTTCACACTTCAGCTGTCTTTTGTTTCTCTCTCTTCTCCTACCTTTTTCATAAAAGCCCTTGAGGTCCTATTTGCACATTGTTCGCACACACCTGATGTGCTACCCGCATTCCTTATACCTGGGGGGCTTCTCTAACAGAAGCTTACTTATAAGGGCTTCATGCCCAGCACATGTGTCAAACTTCCACATGTACCTTTTATTCACCATTATATGCATCGATATGACCTAAGTTTTGGCCAAGCTGGGTTGCCTGGCTCCTGTGCTTACCCCTACGTTCCCGATTGTTCGGCTAGGAGGTAAAGGGAGCACCTCTGCGATTGTTACTGCCGGGTCAGCTGGATGTGTACCTCAGACTGGGTGAAGCCGAAAGCTAGCGTTCTTAAGAGAATATTCGGTCGGTGACTTGAAAGATGATTTTTTACACATTTATCTATCTGCCCCCAGATGTTTTCCTGCTTTTTTCGCAGTTTGGACATGCACTTTAGGGCATGCCTCCCAGGGAAAGGAACCCTTAACGGAACTATTCTCCCTGGAAGATGTTTCTTACTAACCATGTAATATAACATAACTAGTTGGGCACTTGTCTGATAAAGAACTAATGACCCCTACGCCTGGTCTCCATGCATGCCCCGGTTTTGTCATAACCGAGAAGGTATTCGGACACACTCCGGACTCTAGGGTCCCGAGGTCGAAGCGAAAAGGTCGGCAAAGACAAACGATCTACCATCCGGCTAGAAGGCATTTTACATGTCATTTTAAATACATCGTCAAATTGACTGACTGTACTCCTCCTCAATCCCGTCTAACAGGCTGTCTAATTTATAGTCCCGTTGGGAATACTTAGCGACCAACTCTACTTGGCCGTACACTAAGCTCACAGGGATCTCCTTCCCATCGGGCCCCACAGGTCCGACCTCGGCCATGTGGTTTGGATCCGCCTTCTTGTACTGTGTCTTCACCATGGCCCAGGCCTCCTTGGAACCTTGACGGCAGGCCGATATCTTACATAAACAGAAGCGCTGCCGTGCTCCCTGAAGCTTCTCTGCAAGCCCTCCAAGGCCCTCGGGTAGGGAGACGGATGGCCATAGGGCCTGGACGACGCCACTCATCGCCTGCCGAACACGTTCGAGCAGTTGCACCAGCTCGGGAAGTTGGTCACCCGTCGAACCGGGCATTTCCTCCGCAGGGCGACCTGTGAGCGCACCTACAGACATATTTCTGTCAATAGGCTTCCTCGCCGAACTCTTCTTTTCAAAAGAATTTGCTCAAGCACTTACCATAGATGCCGCGACGAAGCCGCTGATTCTCCTTCACGGAGCCAGACAGCTCGGCCCGAACACCTTTCAGCTCTTCCCCAAGCTGGGTATGGGCATCCTGGAGTTTGTCCCTCTTCTGCTGCACCTTCATAAGCACCCTCTCACCGGCCTTCAGCTGGCGCAGTAGGTGTTGCTTGTCCGGATCCAGTCCGGCAACATCTGCAATATCATTGTCAGATTTACATGCATGCTGCACACCTCTTATCTTTTTGAAATAATGTGTTACCAGGAGGGGTCTCTGTGTCTCCTCCTGCGACAGCGAGTGCGGCCTCAAGTTGGGCCTTGCACTCTTGTAGCTCCTGGGACAATTGGGTATTCTTCTCTGTCAGATCCTGCATGTTAAAAGATCCTTAAGTCAGTTATTTTAACTACTTTAAGTCTCGGGGGCTACTGGCACATACCGCTATTATAATCCCTTACCCGTATGTCTTTTACATACTGCTCCGTGGCTCTGGTCAAACCATCTTGAGCAGCACAGAGGTGCGCGTCTCCCGCGTTAAAGTCATTCAACGCCTCAGGGGAGAAACACGCGTCACGAAAAACTGTCCGGCGGCGCCTATGGTTCATGGCGCTCTCCACCTCAGACCTGGTGGCGGACAGCCTGTCGGCATCCTCCGTTGGAGGAGTATCCAGCTCGCGCCTTGTGCTTGCCTTCCCCTCTGGACCAGGTGTTGGAGCCTGGCTGGCGGAGGCTTGGGTGGCAACCTCGCCGGGCACAGTCCGACGAGCGCTCTTTCTCCTGAAAAAGTCATGAGCATTATTACACCCCCTAGGAATCTTTTCCTTAATAATGGTCGCGAGCTATACCGTTGCGGTGACGTTCCGATTCGCACCGCACCCCTCTTCTGCCTGTGGGGTCGGGCTGACCCTTGTTGGCCAGCCGCCGCGTGTTCGGCTTCCCGCCTTGAAGGCACCTCCTGCAAGACACCGTTGTATGCGGTGGTCAGGAATGCACAAGGACGAAATAACGGTGTCGGGGCTTCGGTCATAAGTACCTGGTGTCGGTGTCAAAACAGGCGGATCTCGGGTACGGGGTCTCGAACTATGCGTCTAGGCGGATGGTAACAGGAGACGAGGGACACGATGTTTTACCCAGGTTCGGGCCCTCTTGATGGAGGTAAAACCCTACGTCCTGCTTGATTAATATTGATGATATGGGTAGTACAAGAGTGGATCTACCACGAGATCAAGGAGGCTAAACCCTAGAAGCTAGCCTATGGTATGATTGTTGTAATGGATGTTGTGTCCTACGGACTAAAGCCCTCCGATTTATATAGACACCGGAGAGGGATAGGGTTACACAGAGTCGGTTATAATGGTAGGAGATCTACATATCCGTATCACCAAGCTTGCCTTCCACGCCAAGGAAAGTCCCATCCGGACATGGGACGGAGTCTTCAATCTTGTATCTTCGTAGTCTTGGAGTCCAGCGGACGATGATAGTCCGGCTGTCCGGACACCCCCTAGTCCAGGACTCCCTCAGTAGCCCCTGAACCTGGCTTCAATGACGATGAGTCCGGTGCGCATAATGTTTGGCATTGCAAGGCGGGTTCCTCCTCCAAATAATCCAGAGAAGATCATGAACACCAGGATAGTGTCCGGCTCTGCAAAATAAATTCCACATTCCACCGTAGAGAGAATAAAATGTACACAAGTTCAATCTGCTGACGTATTTTGCGACATGATGTCACACCACTACCAAGCCTTTACTTGAATCGTTTTTTATTATATCGCCTCAGCGCGTTTAGCGAAGCGGTTTCCTTGGCACGTCTTGTCGAAGCAGAGATCGTGTTCCTCTTATTCCGGGATTCTCATCAATACGGACGTGGGTAACCCAACCGTGCCATTGATGGTGGCGCTTGGGAGATAAGCGAGTTTTACCAGGCTAGTGGGGACGCATAGTCTTCGTCCGCCTATATATAAGGGATAAGGATTCACCTTTTCACCTACGCCTTCTTCCTCCTTTGCTTATCCATCTCCGCGCACTCGAGCTCCAGCGCCCAAGTTCGCGCATCTCGCCTCAAACTTCTCCGACCATGTCCGGAGCGGGAGGCAAGTGGTTGGCCTCCACCGTTAAGGAGGAGCACATCACAAAGCTGCGCAGCGCCGGATACCTTTCCGGAGACGTCGCGCACCGACTGCCCGACGAGGGGCAGCTCATCCCCACCCCCAGGCCCATGAGAGGGTCGTTTTCCTCCCCCATTTCCTCCGTGGACTGGGCTTTTCACTTCACCCCTTTGTCCGGGGGCTCATGTTCTACTACGGCCTGGATTTCCATGATCTGGCGCCGAACTTCATCCTCAACATCTCGGCGTTTATCGTCGTGTGCGAGGCCTTCCTCTGCATCCAGCCCCACTTTGGCTTATGGCTGAAGACCTTCAGTGTCAAGCCGAAGGTAGTGAAGGGCACTCAAGCGGAGTACGGAGGCACCATGTTGGGGAAGATGCCCAACGTCCTTTGGTTCGAAGGGGCCTTCGTGGAATCAGTCAAGGGGTGGCAGTCGGGGTGGTTCTATATCACCGAGCCGCGCGACCCTACGTGGGTGGCGGCCCCCGAGTTCAGATCTGGAATCCCTACGCAGCTCACCTCCTGGAAAGAGAAGGGCTTGCTGTGAGGTAGTTCGAAGGAGCTGACGGGACTCCAAGCCTGTATCCAGAAGCTGGTGAATAAGAAGCTCAGGCTGGTTAACATGGTCCAAGTCATGCTCGTCCGCCGGATTCTCCCATGCCAAGCTCGGGCATTCAATTTGTGGGAGTTCAATCCGGAACAGCACCAGGCGTTGAGCGGGCTATTTGACACGACGTACGAAGGCGCCTGGAGGGTGCTGTTTAAGGGTGCCGAAGCCCCCGCATCCGCGATGGAAGATCGCGGATTTCACTCGCAGCGTCCAGCTGACGAGGTAAGTGAGTCTACCCCTTTACGGGACACTTATTGTTAATAGATTGATTCTAAGCGGGTTTCAATCTCCCTTTTCCTTTGACAGGAATGGATGAAGAAGGCCGAGCAGCTCATCTGCCTGGCTCCCATGCCAGAAGACCCAATGGACGCCCGTCTAGCGGGACTGCTGGTTCCGGCACCGCATGTGGTGCCGGAGAAGAAGGCCAAGAAGGTGGCCACGGGCACTCGAAAGAGTTCCTATTTTTAGGTCTCCGACGACTCCGAGGTGGACTCCTCCCCCGAAGATGAGGAGGAGGAAGAAGACTCTCTCCCAGAGGAGGGAGAGAGGAAGAGGAAGGCTTCCCCAACAGGGGAGGCCGAAGGGTCCAAGAGGGGGAGAACTATTCCCCCAGACAGCTCTGCCAACACCAACGTTGGCGGCGAAGAGTGGCCTTCAAGGGCCAGGCCTCTGGCGAGATCGTAAGTATCCGGATTCCTGAATGATTTGTAATTTCTCTTTTGTGTCACATAGTGTCCTTCTAATGCCGCATGCTGCCTGCAGTCCGGCCGATGATGATCTCCCCGCTTCATCGAGCGGGTCGTTGGCTCCATCGGATGTGGATTCCATCCCGACTTCCTCCACCCCTCGCGCCGATGAGGACGCCGAGGTGGGATCCCAGAAACGGATCCATCAGGAGGAGGCTATGGAGGCGCCGCAAGGCAGCCTCCCGGACTTTGCGCCGGACTCTATGCCGGAACCTGCAGTGGTTCCGGAGTCCGGCAAGCGGCCCCTTCGCAAGAAGGGCAAGACCGTGACGCCGGCGGCCTCCGTCCAACCGGAGGCGCCGGACAACTTGCTGGAGGCGCTCCAAGGTGCCTCCATTGAGGAAGAACACCGCACTGTTATGAGTGCGGTGATTCAGAAGGTTCAGCTCGCCAAGAGCGGGCTGACCGAAGCCTGCCGTAGCCTTCTAACAGGCTTTGAGGTAAGAAGTTAAAATTATGTAATGTTATACCACATAGACAGTAGCCCCTGATGCTCGGTTCGGTGTTCGGAAAGAAAAGCCGGACTGAGGATCTAAAAAGATATACGCAGGGTTGCTAATAAATTATGTCAATATGGGTTTGCAGGCTGCGCTGCTAACCTCTGCCGCACTGACTGCGGAGGTTGGTGCATTGAAGCAAGATCTCGAGCAGTCTGAGCGAGAGCTCGGCCATGCCAAGAGGCAGCTCGAGGACAAAGAAGGTGAGTAGCACCACTTTGAATATTTACCTTACAGGAAAGGATTTCGGTTGCAATAAAATTAACAAGGATAACGTGGGTACTGCAGGGGCCACGAACGAGGTGGCAACCCTGAAGGAGGCTGTGTCCTCGGCCGAACGCAATGCGGCCGCGGAACGGGCAGAGCGAGAGAAGCAGGAGGCGCGGGTGGCGGAGGTGCGGCAAGAGCTCCAGGCTCTCATGGAGAAGCATGAGAGTTTGGAGCGCGAGTCAAAGACTCGAGAGTCCGAGCTCGCCTCGGCTCTCGAAAGTGCCAAGTCCGCCAAGGCCGAAGCCCGTAAGGCCCTTCAGGAGGTTGAGGATACGAAGAAAATAGCGGCGGGTAAGGCATTTTTCATGCAAAGCAAGCATGTTAATGTAAACTACCTGACACTTACCCGAATTCGGAGCTCTCCAGGGGCGATTGCAGATCTGCCTCGCAGTGTATCCGATGCTGCCGCATTCTACCGTGACGAGGAGGGGAGCTCAACGGAGAAGGTCTTCTGGTCTCAGTACGCTGAGGCCAGCCATCCGGTGCCCCCTAGCGACCAGCTGAAGCAGCTGGTCGAGCTCCATAAGGTAGCTAAGGAGGCCATGAAGGGCCTTATAGTCCGGCTGTGGCCTGGACAGGCCATGCCTGGGAGCTACTTCGGCCTCGTGCGGTGGCTGGTGGATGTGTGCCCCTAGGTGGATGCCATCAAGCGCTCCGCCTGTATTGAAGGTGCTCGTCGAGCCCTTGCCCGCGCAAAGGTGCACTGGGGCAGGCTGGATGCAGAGAGGCTTCTTACTGACCCGCCGCCAGCGGGCAAGGAGTATCGTACGCCCGAAATGTACTATAAGACTGTCCTGAAGGGTACCCGCAATATTGCGGATGAGTGCCCCAGAGATGTAATTATTGAGTAAACTCGCTATGTATTATCCTGTGCGCTGAAAACTTTGTTCATATGCGCTACGCAACGCTTGTTTAATTTAAAATATTACCTTCTGTGCGGCCGTTTATAAAATCTGAGAGATGGCAAGTCGTTGGCTTCAGCCCCCAAGCCATGAGTGCTGGGGTGTTCGGGATAAATTTGAGCACTCTTGTTCCCATTTTTGGGTCCATCTAGGGAGGCGCTCAACACAACGAACAAGGCAACTGGACTTATAATGCTTGAACACTCTCACTTAGCCATATAATTCTATAATTTCAAATTTCGGCGAAGCCCCTAGTATTCGGAAGACCGAATTCGGGGTGCTATCCACGCCTTCGTCGGACATTATCCGGTACTTCGCTTGAAGCGGCATAAGTCTTTAGGGACCCGAAAAGACCTCTCGAACAGCGACCAGTCTCTCGCCTTATCATGCCTGTCAGTTTTAGCTTTCTCCACTAAGGCGCTCGCCCAGCTCAACCGGGGCGCAATCGCAGTGGTTCTCCCAGTGCCACCTTAGCCGACAGAACGGAACGTAAGGCACCAAAACGTGGGAGCCGGGCAAACCCAACTATTGACCCAAGACATGATTCAGAGCTGATTCATATAATGCTATAAGTTCGGGGTGCCGCACTTGTGAAAGTGTTCGGACTTATCACACCATAATGCGGGGAACATAAGCCCCTGAGTATTCGGCTGTACCAAAATATACGGGTGCAAGATGTCATTAGTGAACATGTGTGTAAAGTAATGCGATAATAGGCAAAAAATGCTGCATTATTTATTCAAGGAATTCTGCTATGAGTGCGGAAGGATACAAATAGTGTGGTAAGCAAGGGATTGGACTAAATAAACATGTCCCCCTCCAGGGGTGGGCTGCGGACTGGTGTATATAATTGAATTTAATGCTCATAATGGAGACCACCTGAGTGTTCGTCGCAGCCTTCTTTCTTCCCTGGCTGTTGCATCGTGAGTTCGGTGGGTCCACCGCCGGACAGGGCCTCTGGTAAATGGAGTCCTGTATATAAAAAGAAGGAAAATAAAAAAGAGTGACACACTTGGGAGCCCCTGGTGTGGTCGATCCGCACTCTCAGTCTGTTGTGGTCGTGCCCCTTCCCCTAGGCCCATGGTATCTCCAGAGCGTAATGATGTACGCGGAGGGTTGGTCTTGCAATTATGCAAGGGCTGGGGTTGGGGCCGCATTGCTACGCGTGCTCGGAATGTGCCAGGTGGTCTTGGTTGATGTTGCTCCGGGCCCGTTTGGCCGTGTCCAGCCGTTTAATGGCTGGACTTGAAAATTGCCTTAGACGGCTGCTTTGTACTTCTGCCGCGAGAGCCGCTATATGTTCCTCCGTTCGGAGGGAGCGTTCCGTATTTCCGTTGACCGTGATGACTCCACGAGGGCCTGGCATCTTGAGCTTGCGGTATGCGTAATGCGGCACCGTGTTGAACTTTGCAAACGCGGTTCGTCCGAGCAGAGCGTGATAGCCGCTGCGGAATGGGACTATGTCGAAGATTAACTCCTCGCTCCGAAAATTGTCCGGGGCTCCGAAGACCACTTCCAGTGTGACTGAGCCTGTACAATTGGCCTCAATACCTGGTATGACACCTTTGAAGGTCGTTTTTGTAGGTTTAATCCTTAAGGGGTCTATGCCCATCTTGCCCACTGTATCCTGATAAAGCAGGTTCAGGCTACTGCCGCCGTCCATCAGGACTCTCGTGAGGTGAAATCCATCGACGATTGGGTCTAAAACCAATGCGGCGAATCCGCCATGGCGGATACTGGTCGGATGGTCTCTTCGATCGAAAGTGATCGGGCAAGAGGACCATGGATTGAACTTCGGGGCGACTGGCTCCATCGCATATACGTCCCTTAGTGCATGCTTCCGCTCCCTCTTGGGTATATGGGTTGCGTATATCATGTTCACCGTCCGCACTTGTGGGGGGAAACCCTTCTGTCCTCTACTGTCGGTGGCCGGGTCTCTTCCTCGTCATCGCTATGCGGCCCCTTGTCATTGTTTTCGGCAATTAACTTGCCTGCCTGCTTGAATACCCAACAGTCTCTGTTGGTGTGATTAGCTAGCTTTTCGGGGGTGCCATGTATCTGGCATAAGCGGTCGAGTATTCGGTCCAAATTGGACGGACCCGGAGTGGTTCTTTTGAATGGCTTCTTCCGCTGACCGGGTTTAGAGCCTCGGAATCCGGCGTTGACTGCCGTATCCTCCTTGTCGTCGCCGTTAATGCGGCGTTTATTTTTGCTTCGACGTGACCTGCCATTGTGGTCCTTGGTATCCGGACTGCCAGAATTTTTACTGAGGTTGTTGCTGCGAGCTAGCCAGCTGTCCTCTCCCGCACAGAAGCGGGTCATTAGAGATGTGAGGGCTGCCATGGATTTCAGCTTTTCCTGTCCTAGGTGCCGGGCTAGCCACTCGTCGCGGATGTTATGTTTGAAGGCTGCGAGGGCCTCTGCATCCGGATAGTCGATGATTTGATTTTTCTTTGTTAGGAACCGTGTCCAGAACTGTCTGGCCGATTCGTCTGGCTGCTGAATTATGTGGCTTAGGTCATCGGCGTCTGGTGGTCGCACATATGTGCCCTGGAAATTGTCGAGGAATGCGGCTTCCAGGTCTTCCCAACACCCAATTGACTCTGCGGGCAAGATGTTAAGCCAATGCCGAGCTGGTCCTTTAAGCTTGAGTGGGAGATACTTGATGGCGTGGAGATCGTCGCCGCGGGCCATATGGATGTGAAGGAGATAATCTTCGATCCAAACCGCGGGGTCTGTTGTGCCATCGTAGGATTCAATGTTTACGGGTTTAAACCCTTCAGGTATTTGATGATCCATTACTTCGTCGGTAAAGCATAGCGGGTGTGCGGCGCCTCTATATTGAGCAATATCACGACGTAGCTCGAGTGAGCGTTGTCTGCTGTGTTCGGCCCGGCCGGAGTTGTTGTATCCGGTGCGACGGTATTCGTCGTGGGTCGTGGGGCGCCCGCGTGATCCGTAAATGGATCTGGATTGCCTTGCTTTGTCCTCCAATATATCTCGCAAGTCCGGCGCGTTCCCTCTTGGCTTCGTACTTTTGGAGCGATGCCGGGGTACGGTCTTGGTGGAGGGGATGGATGCCTCTCTGTCGCGACCACGGGGTGGTCGGTCGGCCATATTGTGCGCTGGTGATGAAGGTATATATGCTTCCTTCTCTAATCGGGGGAGCAACTTGCGTTTTGGGTAGCTTTTGGAGGGGCGTTCGAGTTCGTACTCTTCGGCCGCGAGGACCTCGGTCCATCGATCGGCCAGCAGGTCTTGATCAGCTTGAAGCTGCTGCTGCTTTTTCTTTAGACTATTTGCCGTGGCGATAAGCCTACACTTAAAACGCTCTTGTTCGACGGGATCCTCTGGCACGATGAATTCGTCGTCGTTGAGGCTTGCCCTGTCTCCGGAGGGAGGTATGTAATTATCATCCTCGACCTCTTCGTCTGCCGCTCTCTCGTGAGGGCTTGCTTCTGCATCCTCCTACGCTGAATCTTGCTGGAGGGGATTGTCTTCGGCACTGTCTGGGGTATTATTATCTCCAGTGCCGGAATCTCCATTCTTGCTGTGGCGGGATTTAGAGCGGCGCCGCTGACGTTGGCGCTTGGGCTGTTTCCTTAGGGAATCTGCCTCCGCTGCTTCTTCGCCGTCCCCATCTTTTGGGGTGTCCACCATGTATATGTCATATGACGAGGTGGTCTTCCAGTGCCCTGTAGGCGCTGGCTCTTGTTCGTCTCCGGTATCGTCGTCCATATCGTCGATGTCATCGGAGTCATAGTCTAGCATGTCGGTTAGATCGTCGACAGTGGCTACGAAGTGGGTGGTGGGTGGGTTTTGAATTTCTTCATCGTCCGTATCCCAACCATCCTGGCCATACTCCGGCCAGGTCTCTCCGGATAGCGAGAGATGTTTTAGCGACTTTAGGATGTCGCCAAAGGGCGAGTGTTGGAAGATGTCCGCGGCGGTGAACTCCATGACCGGCGCCCAATCAGACTCGATTGGCAGGGGCGCGGGAAGTTCGGAGTCCGGCAGGGAGTCCGGCACCTCAGAGTTACGAGCTTTGCAGGGGACAAGGTTAGTGTTCGGCAACATCGCCGTGGAAGTTGCAGCCCCCGAGGCGGTGTCCAGCCACCGGTCCTCGATCTGCGCGATCGGCTCCGGACCTAGGGCCGGAGCGGATTCGTGTGCGGCCACCAAGGCACTGTCCGGCGGCAGAGCTAAGTCATGCCCATCGTGGCAGCGCGGCACGCTCGGCTGTGGCTCGAGTCCGTCGAAGATCAAGTCCCCGCGGATGTCGGCCGTGAAGTTTAGGCTTCCAAACCTGACCTGATGGCCAGGGGCGTAGCTTTCGATCTGCTCCAGATGGCCAAGTGAATTAGCCCGCAGTGCGATGCCGCCGAATACGAAGATCTGTCCGGGGAGAAAAGTCTTACCCTGGATGGCGTTGTTGTTGATTCAAGAAGCCATCGAGCCTATCGGTGACGACACAGAGGAACTCTCAATGAAAGCACCAATGTCGGTGTCAAAACCAGCGGATCTCGGGTAGGGGGTTCCGAACTGTGCGTCTAGGCGGATGGTAACAGGAGACGAGGGACACGATGTTTTACCCAGGTTCGGGCCCTCTTGATGGAGGTAAAACCCTACATCCTTCTTGATTAATATTGATGATATGGGTAGTACAAGAGTGGATCTACCACGAGATCAAGGAGGCTAAACCCTAGAAGCTAGCCTATGGTATGATTGTTGTAATGGATGTTGTGTCCTACGGACTAAAGCCCTCCGGTTTATATAGACACCGGAGAGGGCTAGGGTTACACAGAGTCGGTTACAATGGTAGGAGATCTACATATCCGTATCGCCAAGCTTGCCTTCCACGCCAAGGGAAGTCCCATCCGGACACGGGACGGAGTCTTCAATCTTGTATCTTCATAGTCTTGGAGTCTGGCGGACGATGATAGTCCGGCTGTCCGGACACCCCCTAGTCCAGGACTCCCTCACCTGGGAAGCCGGTAACAAGCCGGGGTAGTCAGCCGTAATGGCGACTAAAGCATTGTCCATGCTGAGTTGGTGGAACACCCCGTCGATTAGCTCCACCTTTATGTCCGGATCCTCTTCGGAGGCCGGATCAAGGGACCTTCCTGGATCCTCAGGTTGTGGAGCCGGACTATGTATGCCCTCCACATCCCGACGCAGCTCCTGCGTCAAAATCGTAAAGTAAGGTACTTAACTTCGAAAGCATGGGTCGGATAAATAAAATGTCTGCTTACCCAGCGCCGAGGGTATTCATGGAGAACCCATTCAATTGGCTTGTCAGGAGGAAGTCCTCCTTCTCCCCCTTGTACAGGCCGGACAGAATCTTCACCAGATCTTCGGCCGATCCCGGCCCTTTGCGGCCATGACGGGTGGCATCATTTTCCCCGTTGAAATCCCACATGGGGTGGCCCCTGTATTGCAGCGGCTGCACCCCCCGCATTATGCACATGGTCATGACTCCGATCATGCTCAATCCGGAATGGGCCAGCAACCTTACCCGGCCCATCAAATAATGGACGCCCTTGTCTTCCTTCAGTTGAGGGCTCTGCGGGCGCCAACTTAGGCGCTTCTTCAGAGGAGCCTTGCTGAACTCCGGGAGGCCGATCCGAACTGGGTCCGGCAGTGGAGCATCTTCTACATAAAACCATTCTGAAGGCCAGTCTTCGGACGCCTTCTTTGGGGTTCCGGATGGATCTCCGGTCCCGGCGATGCGCCATATTTCGGCACCGCCCACTTGATATATTGACCCCTTGTGAGAACGGGGTACGAGGCAGAACAGCCTCTTCCACAGCGCAAAATGGGGCTCGACGCCCAGGAATAGCTCACAAAGAGCTATGAAACCCACGATGTGCAGAATAGAGGCGGGCGTGAGGTGATGGAGCTGGAGTCCATAGAACTCCAGAAGCCCGCGGAGGAATGGATGAACTGGAAATCCAAGCCCCCTTTTTAGATAGGGGACGAAGCACACCTGCTCTCCTTTAGAGGGGCTAGGGGTGGCCTCCGCTTGCTTCCCACCTTTGTAAGTGGCCAGCCCGGCTCGAACCGGGACCATAAAGGCCGGAGGGAGATATCCCTCCGCTTGAAGCTTCACCAGCTCGTTGTGCGGAACTGAACATCTCCTCCAATCTCTTGGCGGAGGGCTAGGGGCACGAGAGGAGGAGCCGCGTCGACGGTCCATGATGGAATGGGTTTTCGGTCGGAAGCGCTCCGATGAGTACTCGCAGAAGGAGGATGGTGTGATTTGGATCTGGATTCTTATCTCTCTTGTAGACAGTTTATTTGTGCAGCTAGGGGGTAAAACATAGAAGATACCCTGGCTTTTCGCATTCGTGCGATGCGTGGAAGAGGGCCATTATTGGGCGTGGAAGCCAAGGAGCGCAACATTTGTAAGGGAGCCGGACACTATTGGGCAAACACATGGAATTTGAAGGAGAACCCGCCTTGCAACACCGAAGACTATAAATGCGCTGGACTCATCGTCATTGAAGCCTGGTTCGGGGGCTACCGAGGGAGTCCTAGACTAGGGGGTGTCCGGATAGCCGGACTATCATCATCGGCCGGACTCCAAGACTACAAAGATACAAGATTGAAGACTTCGTCCCGTGTCCGGATGGGACTTTCCTTGGCGTGGAAGGCAAGCTTGGCGATACGGATATGTAGATCTCCTACCATTGTAACCGACTCCGTGTAACCCTAGCCCTCTCCGGTGTCTATATAAACCGGAGGGTTTTAGTCCGTAGGACACACAACCATTACAACAATCATACCATAGGCTCGCTTCTAGGGTTTAGCCTCCTTGATCTCGTGGTAGATCCACTCTTGTACTACCCATATCATCAATATCAATCAAGCAGGAGTAGGGTTTTACATCCATCGAGAGGGCCCGAACCTGGGTAAAAACATCGTGTCCCTTGTTTCCTGTTACCATCCGCCTAGACGCACAGTTCGGGACCCCCTACCCGAGATCCGCCGGTTTTGACACCGACAGTAGCCATGGTAGTTTCATTTGTATTTGATGGAATTTTGTAACGAGATAATCTCGAGGCAAGACACATGAATCCTAAGTTGAAACCTTTTTTTCCTGCGGGAACCAAAGTTGAAACCTTCATAGCATCACAGTACAATTTCATTAAAAGTATGCGTACATATAAACAAATCCTGAAGGATTGATAGCAATGCCAGAAACAATTCAACTTCGTTTCGCCGACATGTTGGACATCCTTCATCCGGCTCCACCTGCCATGCAGCAATATTGAGTGCACAACACAACTTCAGGGAAAGAATCACCCCGGTCGTTGCGCCGCAGTAGTAATGACTAGTGAGCAGTCAAATCACAGAGCCCCACCTTCGCCACAGTAAGTTGCTCGGATGAAGCAATCATCATTTCTCTGTTCCTTGAATCCGCTGGTACTCCCATATTCCCACAGTAATAAGTTGCTCGGGGGAATCAACCATCACTATATCCTCTCACGTGTGATGACCACGGGAGCTATCCATTCAGATTGTATGTTAAAAAAAATAAAGGTCGATAGTGGTCCCGTCCAACGCTGCCAGATCACATTTTGCACGAGAAATTACACACCATGTTTCGTTGACATGTGGTCCCGTCCCAACATGTCAGTGAGATGACGGCGAGTCTGTTTCTACTAGTATTTCCGAATGGACGTGTAGGCCGGGGCGCCTCTTCGTGTACCATGGCAAACTGGCAACTGTCCACCGACTCTTCGCCTTTCCCTCTCGATTTGGAACTGCTCTCGCACGCTCTTCCTCCCTCCTCCATTTGCCTTCACCCTTCCTTCTACCATTGTTCGATCATCTTCTCCATGGAGGGAACAGGGTGGAAACGACCCCATTATTCTTGCCCCAATCTGAAAGATGACGTGGTGGAGGAACTCATTGATCAGTGCGACGTCATCACCTCGGCTAGCATGGCATGTTTGTTCAAGACCATTCTCGACTCAACTAATAACATCATTACAAGGAACCCAAGGGTCAAGGAGCGGTTTGATCTCCCCTATCTTCTTCGCCGTGACCCTGGTGACTGGTGCGGGGACGACGGAGGCCTCGCCTTATGCAAGTTGATGTCGCTTGATAATGATACATATGATGTTAAAATGTCATCGCTTGAGGGCAAGGATTGGGAAGGCGCAAATGGAGATTGGGTTGTTTATATTGGGTACAACTGCGAGTGGGAACTTGTGAATGTGTACACTCATCACCGGGTTCCACTTCAAAAAATCTCAGCAGACTGCCCAGAGGTTAAGCACACCGATATTGTATGCACGTTCAAATACGACCATGGTGACTGTCTTCTATGAAAGATAGCAATTTGTCGAGTTCCCAACCGCTCTTGGAATTACAAGAACTATGAAGTTGTTGCTATCTTCGACAAGCTTGTTGCCATCCTTTGTGGTTCGACTCAATGGATATTGCTCAAAAATCAGTTTCTATACACGGATGTGTACTGTGATGCAATTCAGTACGAGGATCTTGTGTTTGCTTCCACCACTCATGGCACTGTTTTTGCATGGGATCCTCGTAGTTTTGGTACGTTTGTCTTCCACCATAATTATAATTTTTTCATCCACATGCATGCGGGTTAGCAAGTTTCCCTTTACTAATTAACCTTCTTCTTGTGTTCCCAAGGTCCTATGAACATTCCACCACCTATACTTGAAAAATTTTATAACCAAGGGGGAGATGACGATGGTGATGATCACTAGCATGAGGACGAGCAGAACTTATATACTCAATGGCGCCTGGCAACTAATTTTGGTGGATCACCTCTTCTTGTCTGTATACAGCGCACTAAGTTTGCTACTACTGAGGGAGCACATGTTGTCTCCCATGGTCGCACTCTCCGAACCTATTCCAACACTCGTTGCATGGTATTCGGGATGGATACTAGTGTGCTAGCGCCAACACCTTCTCCCTGGTACAGAATTGATAGTCTTGGAGAAAACTTGCTCTTCCTTGGACAAAACTATCCGATAATGGTGAAAGGCGATCCAACTGCTGTTGACACAACATTACTAGTACCATTTATGAGAAGCAACTGTATCTATACCTCGGACTTTTGGGTGGTTCCCTACCCTGGTACTGATATAGTAGGCCGCTTCAGCCTGGATGATCAGTCCTGCATTGGTCTCGAGATTGACAATAGATGGCCCCTCCCAGAGAATCACTTGTGGTTCAAAGCAAGCGTTTCCAACGCCGAGGATTGGTTGAGTTGAAGTTCACTTCATTGCTTGTTATTTGTTGTGTGATGAAAACTTCAGTCTTTATAATGTATCCTCGTTGTCGATGTGGGTTGATGACCTGTTGTATGTAATAAAATGATATGCCTGTGATAAACTTACTAAATTTATGAATGGCTTTCGAGTCGTTTCTCTGAGTGAGTGGTGCGACGAGGTAAAAAAATATTTTCCAAATACATAATTGTACGTGTGATACGTCTCCAACTTATCTATCATTTATGAAGCATTCATGCTATTTTATTATCTATTTTGAATGATTACGGGCTTTATTATACACTTTTATATTACTTTTGGGACTAACCTATTAACCGGAGGCCCAGCCCATATTGCTGTTTTATTGCCTGTTTTAGTATTTCGAAGAAAACAATATCAAACGGAGTCCAAATGAAATGAAACCTTCGGCAGCGCGATTTTTGGAAAGATTATGATCCAGGAGACTTGGAGTTGAAGAAAAGGAAGCGTCGAGGAAGCCACGAGACAGGGGGCGCGCCCACCCCCCCTGAGTGCGCCCTACCCTCTCGTGGGCCCCTTGAGGCTCCGCAACCGACTTCTTTCGCCTATATATTCCCATATACCCTAAAAACATCGAGACAGAAGATAGATCGGGAGTTCCGCCGCCGCAAGCCTCTGTAGCCACCAAAAACCTCTCGGGAGCCCGTTCCGGCACCCTGCCGGAGGGGGAAACCCTCACCGGTGGCCATCTTCATCATGTCGGTGCCCTCCATGACGAGGAGGGAGAAGTTCACCCTCGGGGCTGAGGGTATGTACCAGTAGCTATGTGTTTGATCTCTCTCTCTCATGTTCTCCCTATTTTACGATCTTGATGTATCGCAAGCTTTGCTATTATAGTTGGATCTTATGATGTTTCTCCCCCTCTACTCTCTTGTGATGAATCGAGTTTTCCCCTTGAAGTTGTCTTGTCGGATTGAGTCTTTAATGATTTGAGAACACTTGATGTATGTCTTGTCGTGTGTATCTGTGGTGACAATGGGATATCACATGCCACTTGATGTATGTTTTGGTGATCAACTTGCAGGTTCCGCCCATGAACCTATGCATAGGGGTTGGCACACGTTTTCATCTTGACTCTCCAGTAGAAACTTTGGGGCACTCTTTGAAGTACTTTGTGTTGGTTGAATAGATGAATCTGAGATTGTGTGATGCATATCGTATAATCATGCCCACGGATACTTGAGGTGACAATGGAATATCTAGGTGACATTAGGGTTTTGGTTGATTTGTGTCTTAAGGTGTTATTCTAGTATGAACTCTTGAATAGATCAATCCGAAAGAATAACTTTGAGGTGGTTTCGTACCCTACCATAATCTCTTCATTTGTTCTCCGCTATTAGTGGCTTTGGAGTGACTCTTTGTTGCATGATGAGGGATTGTTATATGATCTATCTATGTTATTATTGTTGAGAGAACTTGCACTAGTGAAAGTATGAACCCTAGGCCTTGTTTCCTATCATTGCAATACCGTTTACGCTCACTTTTATATTTTCAGATTACAAAAACCTATATCTACCATCCATATTGCACTTGTATCACCATCTCTTCGCCGAAATAGTGCACCTATACAATTTACCATTGTATTGGGTGTGTTGGGGACACAAGAGACTCTTTGTTATTTGGTTGGAGGGTTGTTTGAGAGAGACCATCTTCATCCTACGCCTCCCATGGATTGATAAACCTTAGGTCATCCACTTGAGGGAAATTTGCTACTGTCCTACAAACTTGTGCACTTGCAGGCCCAACAACGTCTACAAGAAGAAGGTTGTGTAGTAGACATCAACGTGCATTGCAACAGGTTATCAGATGAGGCCAATCAACAATAGTAGTACACTATTTGTACTAGCTTCACATGCATCACGTGTCGGGCGGGTGTTTTTACTGTAGCCATATGTTAATGTGTTCGCTGTACGTAACCAGCACCTCAAATCCTCGATACTACTAGTAGGAGTACTATATAAGTAGTAGGAGTAGTAGGGTGGCATGGGACAGAACAAGCATTCACGTCCAGGAGTACGGCACACGCCACCAGCACGACATCCATCTGTCACCATATTTCTTGGAGTCCGTTCTAGAGCAATCTCTTCAACCCCGTCGTTTCTCTAACTTCAGCCATCACGCGGCGGGCGAGGTGGGGGTTCGCCGATAGTCGGTTTCCTCAACTGCGGTCCCACTTGTAAGGCCAACTCCAACGCACGACCCCAAATGGACCTCCATTTTGCACGAACTCCAATGATAATTTTGACTAGAAAAGCAAGATCAAAGAAAACAAGAACCACAAGAATACATTTTAGAAGATATCCAACTTCCATAACTGCTCCTGTAAGTTGGATTAGTGCCTTATCGATGCATTCATTGTTGATCTACGGAGCCTCGATCTTGCGTGCTTCTTTCTTCTTCGAGTGTAAAGAAGTAGATGTTGCTTCCTCGCATCTAGTCTCATGTCTAGCCTCTATTCTAATAGGAGTATCAACAAGTGCACTAGTCTCATCTCTAGCCTCTATGCTAGCTAAAAGTGCTAGAACATCTACTAAATTGCTTTCTATCAATATATCGATGTACTCTTCTTCCCAATACCAAAACGTGCATCCATTCTACACAATTAAAATTTTAAGTTAGCACAACTAGTCTAATCCGAGAGCACAACCGAAGATTTGGTCGGGTTCTTCCTCCTTTTGCCAACACGTGGGATATCCAGCATCCAGGTAGTGTCATGCAAGAAAATAGAGTGGAGTTGAAGCCACGTGATCTGCATCTTGGGTTAAACTGTAAATAGAATCTTACTAATCTTGAGTAACTCCAAAAGCGGCCACCGAAGATCTTTATTGGATTTGTTTTTCATCACCAGCACGTCGAGGTGAAAGATGTGCAGGTTCAGTGGGTCCTCTTGCGTTTTCACTGACGTGTGGGACCGCATATGAGCAAACAGACGATGGGCTCCGTGCGTCTGCTGGCTGGCTGAGAGGAGAGATAGAGGAGGGTTGAGCACGGACTCCAGGAAATTTGTTCTACGTAACCAGCACCTCGATATTCGCATGTGGTTGTTTCTAGAATAAAAAAAGGAGGTACCCCTTGTCGGATGTTGGGTTCCGGCAGACCCTTGAGGTTCGAACTCTGGGGTGCGCATGAAGATCTTCCCCCTACCAATCCACGTCCAATCGCCTCGTGAGAATCTAAGCTAAATGATGAACAGCACGAGGGACACAAGATTTATACTGGTTCGGGCCACCGTTGTGGTGTAATATTCTACTCCAGTGTGTGGTGTGGTGGATTGCCTTAGGGGCTGATGATGAATAGTACAAGGAGAAGAACAGCCTCGCGAGAGGTGTTCTTGAGCTATAGTGGTGTTCTCGTAGGTAAGGATCTGTCCTCGTTGGCTTGGTGAGAACTCGATGCCTTCCTACTGTGGTGGCTATCTCTATATATAGGCCCTGGTCCTCTTCCCAAATATTGAGCGGGAATGGAGCCAACAAAGGCCATTTTGAAGGGGAACATCTAGTACAAATTATCCTGACTAAAGTTGGTCTTCGGCTGCCATAGGCACTGGCGATGACGCCGTCTTGGGCTCCACGGTGACCTCCATCCTGCCGCTCCGCTGGTCTTGGTCTCGTTGCACCGAAATGGTAACCTTTTCCTGATGCCTCGGTACTCCACGCCTGTGCTTGCCCCCTTTGCACCAAAGAGGAAACAAGGAGACTGCGTAGGCCGGCGCCCGCCTAGTCTTGATCGTCATGGCTTGCATCACGAGCACCTCGCGAGGTACCCTTACCTTGATCTCTCCGCCTCCTCGCGAGCCTGCCTGGCGAGGCCGCTCCTGAGGAAGCCTTGCGTTGTCCGCCCCGTGAGGCTTGGCCCCTCGCGAGGGTCTTGAGTTTGCGTTGATGAAGATGGGTCGTACTGGGCCACCACTAGAGCCACGCCGCAGGCCGTAGGCAGGCAAGTCTGAGGACCCCCGTTTCCAGGATGCCGACAGTAGCCCCTGGGCCCAAGGCGCGCTCGGACTTGGCTTAGCAGAGAAGCAAAGGGGCAAGTGCGGAGTGCTGCGGGCCCCAACAGCCTGTGGCCTTGGGCGCCGCGTGGCGGTTGATTGGATGTGGGCGTCTCCGCTTCCCCATGCTACCTCGGCAACTGCCCAACTTGACAAGTCCCTGCATGCAAAAATGGGTCATGATTACCTATGATCGTGGAGGCCGACGTTTGGCCTCCTCCGGACTATAAGTACAGACGTGCGAGAGCCCCCGCAGTCCATCTCTTCTCGCTTCACTCCTTCTTCCTCGCCCCTCCTCCATCTTCACACCAATGGCGCCGATCCGCCGGTTCTTAGTGTAAGAGAATGGGAAGGCCCCCCGAGAGGGTCCCGACCCGCTCTCGCCGAAGAAGCGGCCGATCCCCGGCCGCCGCGACGAGGTCACGCGGTAGGAGATGTCGAGGCCTTGGTACGAGCGGCCACCGCCTGGATTTCCGCTGCCCTTGTATGCCCGGGCTGAGGGCCCTAGAGAAGGAGATGCAGAGCGGCACCGCCCGAGCCGCCGGTGACGCCGACGAATCATGGCAGTGCGCGTCGTTACCCCTGGATTCCATACCGAGGGCTCTTCTCGCGAGCTCATGCTTCACGCCGCAATGCCCCCAAGCTCCTGGATTCGCCTTCCTTCCTCTTTCGCCTTCGAGATGCCACCGAGGGGGCCTCTTGAGCTCTGGCTGCAGCACGCTGACTGCAGTACCCCTGTGACCGGAGCGAATGTTGAGGTTGTCGCTCCAGGCAAGGTCTACATGACCCGAGGCTGGGGCGAGATCGCCCGGGTCTGCCGAACTTGAGGTGCCCTCGTGATTCATTTCGAATACGATGGCGCCTCCTTGATGTTCTTCAAGGTCTTTGACGTGGAAGGACACCGACTGGAGTGTTGCCCCAGGGAAGGCGGCCGGGGCATCGAAGTAGCGAGGGCTAGGCCTGCCAACCGCTTCCTCGGCAGCTCCTCTGGTGGCACCGGAGACGCCGGAGGGTCCAGTGATTCCCCCGAGTTTCTCGTGACTCTGGAGATGAGCGACGACAGCTACGAGCCCCCGAGCTCGCGTCGCGCTCGGAGCAGGGCAGCCGCATCAGGCCGCCAGCACGGCTGATCTGGATGGGGTTGGCGCCGGTGCTCGGCGGCCCACTGTTGATGATGGCGTCGACCATGGAGGCACGCGTAGTTAGCGTCCCTTAGGATTATCGCCTTTTGTTCCCTGCGAGGAATCAAGGAAACACCCCGTGGGGGCATGTAAAGCGTCTGCTATGTCTTTTGTGAATATCATCTTTATTATGGAGTGGTGCAAGATGCTTGTCCTTCCTTGGCTCGGTTCCCCCTTTCTAACGTCGCGAGGGCTTGGTGCTCTACGCTGACAGGTCCCGATCCCCAGGCAGGCTTCAGCCGTCGCTGGTATGCCAGGTCGCGATGCCGTGGTCAAGGCCAGGAGGTGAGTGGCCAGAGGTCCAGTAAGAGCCCCTGAGGTGCGATGCTCAAGAGGTCCCCTTTAGCCCTTAAGCAGCCTTCGCTTGGGCGAAAAAGGAAGGCAACGTCACCGTGATAGAGCCGCATTAGGTGAGGTTTCGGTGTCGCGCTGATTTAGCTTCTCCAGGAGCGTGACTTATCTCGGGAGCTTGGAGTCGTTCCTTGGCGAGGTGCCGGACCTGCGCGTCGGCAGCTGGGATGTCACTGGGTCAGGCCCTCGTGAGCTTCTCCCCTCTTCCCTATGCTTTCCTTCATGCTCTACGTCCTCAGGTCCCGGCCCTCGAGCGAGCTCAGCCGCCGATGGTATGATAGGTCACGATGTCGTGGGTCAAGGCCAGGAGGTGAGGGCTGGAGAGCTAGTAAGAGCCCCTGAGCCGCGATACTCAGGCGCCCCCCTTTTAACGCACGAGCGGATCGCACGGGAGAGAGAGAGAGAGAGAGAGCTCACGACGCCCCCCACGTTGTTCCTAGGTGGACCCTGTAGACCAGCGCGAGGAAAACAAGGACTGCCATTACGATTGCCAGCCAGCCGTTGGTTGCTCCGAAGGAGTGATTGAGGCACTGAGGGCCTGGTGAGGTAGAGCCTTGCGGGGCCGCCGCGGCGAGAGCTCGACCACTTAGATTTACCGACGTTGCAGGGACGAACCCATGCACAAGCGTCGTGCCAGAGCGAGCAGCTCCAAAGGTAGGTGTGAATCGAGTAGGAGATTATCACAGGCAGGTTAAGCATGAAAAGGCAATCCAACTTAGATAGACGCAAGGAAAGGCACACGCCACTGGGTCAGGCCCAAGCATCTTGGGGATGATGCAGCCTGAGGGGCGCCCCCAACAAGGTAAGCTAAGGACATAAGCAAAACGGATACATGTCGCGGGGACAGACCCACGTGACCTGGGAATGATGCAGCCCTGAGGACACTCCCAGCTGAAATGAAACTCGAAGGATGTTACCTGATACAATTGCAGAGTGATTGTTGGAGGCGACGCGTGGTGAAGAAGCCAGTCCTCACGAGCCTCCGGGACTCTGAGCCTCGGGAGGCTCTAGAGGTCCGGGCGGCTCGGCGAGGCCCATCTCCATTTGCTCTAGGAACGCATGGTGCCTGGCCACCTGAGCCTCCAGAATGCTCCTCATCAGACGCTGGTGAGCTGCAGCCACGTTCGGCAGGCCAAAGGCATGCGAGCGTAGCTGTGAGGTGGACCCTGGCAACGCCCCACGCGTGAAGGCCAGAAGTGCTCCTGAGACGCGACTCGATTGAGCCCTGGGTAGTCGATGTAGACAAGCAGCCCGCCATCCTTGCCTGGATGGGGAGCTACGCTGGGCAGGCGGCGGTTGCCGCGCATGACTCTTGATTCCTGCAGCTCCTGAGTATCCTTGGTGATGAACTCCTGAGGGTTGGGCCCTCCTTGCCTTATGCCTTCCTGAGGGAAGCGTGCTAAGAAGCACGCCTCCAAGTGATGCCCGAGCGCCTCCCTCGTGATCTTGGCAAAGTCAGTGGCCCTCCAGGAGAGAGCCACCGAGCCTTTTCCGAGGAGGGCACCAGGCGCGCCTTCCTATGCGACGAAGGGCGACGCCCCTTGGATGGGCGCAGATCCTGATGCGGTGCCATCGAAGGTGCCTGCCTCCTGAGGCCTTGAGCTGGGTGATGTCTTCTTCTTCTTGGGAGCTGCTTCAGGGAGGTTTCCGCTCTTGCTGTCTAGGTCCTTGATTGATGTGGCTTGGAAGGCGCCCTCAAGAGAGCACACCGCATCCTTCTCTTCACAGGGGACTGTGATGACTCCGCCACTTCCTGGCATCTTGAGGACGTTGTAGCCATGGTGAGTCACTGCCATGAACTTAGCCAGGGCTGGATATCCGAGGATGGCATTGTATGGCAGGCAAATGTGGGCAATGTTGAAGTTAATGAGCTCGGTACGGTAGTTCTTGCACTGCCCAAAGGTGACAGGGAGGTGGACTTGCCTTATCGGGATAGTGGAACCATCAGTGACTCCTGAGAAAGGCTTGGTCGGCCGAAGCTGATCATATGGCACTTGGAGATTGTTGAACATCTCAACGGACACGACGTTGAGTCCTGCTCCGCCGTCAATGAGGGTCCTGGTAACTTGCACACTGCTGATGACTAGGGAACAGAGCATTGGGAGGACACTGGCTGTTGCCGCGCACTTGAGCTGATCTGCTGAGTTGAGCATGATGGCGCAGGCGGACCACTTGAGAGGGCGCGTGGCCTCGAGCTTGGGGAGGACTGCATTCACCTCGCGAGCAAACTGCTTGAAGATGCGCTGAGAGGCTGGGGCCTGGGCCCTGCCCAAGATGCAAGCGATAGCACACTGCTCCTGGAAGCCCCCAGCCCCCTCGTCCTGATGATGGTCACCATTCCTTCTTGGCGGTGGTGGCAGAGGAGGAAGGCCTGCGTTACCTTGCGGGTGATCCTCATGAGGCTGATCCCTTCAAGCCCCCTCGCGAGGCCGGTCCTGCCAGCGGTCCTCGCGAGGCCGGTCACGCCACCCTTGGCGAGGGCCATGGTCGTCCCATCGTCCTCCACCTCTTCCTCCGCCTCGGCCGTAGCCCCGATCGTTGCACTCGGGGCATTGACCAACATGGCCTTCTCGCACGGCCCTGAGCTCTTGGCATTCGTTGGTGTTGTGGGTGTGGAGATCGTGGTACATGCTGTACCGGCTGCCCTTGGACGACTCCGGCTGGTCCCTGCCGCGGTTCGTATCCAGCTCTGCTGCGAGCACAGCTACTCCCTTGCGCTTCACATCTTTGGCCTTGGCTTTCTTCTCTTCTGGATCTGCAGCAAGGAGCTCGAGGAGGGAGAGGCGTCCCTCCTCAGCCCTTGCGCACTTGGTCGCCAGGTTGAACAGCTCTAGAGACGTGCACAGATCTTCGTGGATCGCCAGTTCCTCCTTCATCTTGACGTCGCGGACGCCGTCGGAGAACGCCAAGATGATGGCCTCCTCGGTCACCTTGGGAATCTTGAGGCGGGCGCTGTTGAAGCATTGGATGTACTTCTGCAAGGTTTCTCCGGGTTGCTGCTTCATGCGGCGCAGGTCACCCACGGCCGGCGGACGGTCGCGAGTGCCCTGAAAGTTGGCGATGAAGAGGGTGTGCATCTCGTCCCAAGAGGAGATCGTGCCAGCAGGCAGGTTCAGGATCCAGGTGCGGGCACCGTCCTTGAGCGCCATGGGAAACCAGTTCGCCATGACCTTTTTGTCCCCATTGGCTGTTTGATGCCCAGCTCGTAGAGCTGCAGGAACTCCACGGGGTCGGCAATGCCGTCGTAGCAAGGAGGCAGGTCTGGCTTGAACTTGCCCGTCTAGGCGACACTGCGTAGCTCGGTGGTGAAGGTGCGGCAGCCTGCGGTGGCCACCGGGGCTCTCTGCTGACGCGGGTCTTGCTCCTGGGGATTCCAGCGCGCCGCTGCCAGGAGCAGCGCCGGGTCTTGACATGCTGGCGCAGGGATGCGGTCTTAACGTGCCAGAGCGGGGAGCACGCGAGTGCCTTCTTGAGGCTGAGGGATTTCTTTGCAGCTCCTTTCTTGTCGCACGGGCGCTGGACACAGCGGGTCTCGTCCAGAGGCTGTGCGCCTTGGGGCCAGGTCGCCTTCTTGGGGAGGAGGTGGCGGAGGCACCTCCTGAGCTGCATCGCCCACGCAGGACGGAGGGTGAGGCAGTGAGAGGGACGACGCAGGAGAGCCCCCTGCGGCGCTGACGAGCTCGGTGATGCGAGCGAGCCACTCCTCGTAGAGGTCGTCGACGGGGCGATAGTGTAGGAGCTCACGTGCTAGGAGCAAGATGGCCTGCGCGTCCGTGGGAGCGCGACGGGCGTGCGACGACGAACCAGCTGGGGTCAGCGACGGGGTGGCGGTGCGGCCTTCCCGCCGCACCGAGGGATGCAGCAACGAGGCCTACTGCTCGTTCCCAGCCAGGCCGGTGGCGGCATTGGTGGCAGGCGATGGGGAATGACGGGGACACCCGCCGACGGGAGCCGTATGGGCGACGCGGGCAGCGAGAGTGGCCCGACGCTCGGCGCGAGCCCGGTGAGAGTCAGCCATGGACACGACGGACGATCGAACGCAGAACAGCGGAAGGAAGATTCCGGCGCACCCCTACCTGGCGCGCCAAATGTCGGATGTTGGGATCCGGCAGACCCTTGAGGTTCGAACTCTGGGGTGCGTGTGAAGATCTTCCCCCTACCAATCCACTTCCAATCTCCTCGCGAGAATCTAAGCTAAACGATGAACAGCACGAGGGACACAAGATTTATACTAGTTCGAGCCACCCTTGTGGTGTAATACCCTACTCCAGTGTGTGGTGTGGTGGATTGCCTCAGGGGCTGATGATGAACAGTACAAGGGGAAGAACAGCCTCGCGAGAGGTGTTCTTGAGCTGGTGTGGTGTTCTCATAGGTAAGGATCTGTCCTCGTTGGCTTGGTGAGAACTCGATGCCTTCCTATTGTGGTGGCTATCTCTATACATAGAGGCCCTGGTCCTCTTCCTAAATATTGAGCGGGAATGGAGCCAACAATGGCCATTTTGAAGGGGAACATCTAGTACAAGTTATCCTGACTAAAGTTGGTCTTCGGCTGCCAAAGGCACTGGCGATGACGCCGTCTTGGGCTGCACGGTGACCTCCATCCTACCGCTCCGCTGGTCTTGGTCTCGTTGCACTGAAATGGTAACCTTTTCCTGATGCCTCGGTGCTCCACGCCTGTGCTTGACCCCTTTGCACCAAAGAGGAAACAAGGACACTGCGCAGGTCAGCGCCCGCCTGGTCTTGATCGTCATGGCTTGTGTCATGAGCACCTCGCAAGGTACCCTTGCCTTGATCTCTCCGCCTCCTCATGAGACTGCCTGGCGAGGCTGCTCCCGAGGAAGCCTTGCGTCATCCGCCCTGCGAGGTTTGTCCCCTCGTGAGGGTCTTGAGTTTGCGTTGATGAAGATGGGCCATACTGGGCCACCACTTGAGCCACGCCGCAGGCCACAGGCAGGCAAGTCTGGGACCCCCGTTCCTAGGACGCCGACACCCCTACTTATGTTACTCCCACTACGCCTAGCCTAAGGTTAGTAGCTGACCTTGCGCTTGGCTCTTCACCCCTTCCGAACTTTGATGGTTCTATAGAAGTACTTCTGGCAATCTGACACCAAATGAATTGCTGCACGTCCACCGCTTGTAAGCAAAAGTTTCTCCTCGTGCTGCGAGCCACCGCGCACGCGTTGGCGAGGGAGAAGGCATAATCAAGCTTCTCGTCATTCTGCGAGTTGACGGGACACATCAAAGTTATTTAGTACGTACTCTCTCCAAAAAAGGGCTGACCATGTCATTGCTACCATCCCGTGCTCCGTCGTTGAGTACGTGCACTATTCATGTGCCATCGAGGAGAAAAATTATTGCGTAGGTGCCATGAAGTGCACAACTCACTTACGCACTGCTTATCTGATTATCTCCATTTTCTTGCATGACACGTGCACCTTGATGCTAGATATCTCGCGTGTTGGGAAAAGGATGAACAAAGCTCACGTAAAAGAAAAGAGTTGAAGAGCATAGATTCCCGACGACCGAGAAGGAGCAAGGAACCTCGCGGTGGAGCGTCTGCAAGGAACCTTGCACGTTTTCCCCTGTTTTTTGCCACCTGCCCACCTATAAACAAATAAAAGAACATGAACTCTTCGCTAACCACTAGAAACGGTACATCAGGATGCTAAGTTGAAGAAGTTTTATACTCCCTCCGTTCCCAAATATAAGTCTTTTTAGATATTTCAATAAGGGACTACATACGAAACTAAATGAGTGAATCTACACTCTAAAATATGTCTACATACATCCGTATGTTGTAGTCTATTTGAAATGGCTAGAAAGACTTATATTTAGGAACGGAGGGAGTAGTTTATATTGATAACCATGCAACAAGCCATGCATGTACAGGACGCATGCAGCCACGCATCTACACAAGCCAACGCACTAACTCCATCCGATCCAACTCATGCACATACGCGCACAGCATGGAGCACACAACGCACGTACACAGCACGTGCATGCACACATGCTCGGCCGCGGAATGCACGTGAATAACACATGCATGCACACACACTCGACTGCATGGAGGCGTGCGCCATCTACGGCGACGTCTGGTTCGTCGTGCTACGGCGAAGCTCGCACGCAATGGCGCCTACGCATCTCTTGCAGCACCTCTTTGTCGTCGTTTCTCAACGACTAGTCGGAGACGAAGACGACCGCAGCCTCGGCCTTAGAGCTAGCACCGATGGAAAAACACGCACACTGCACGCACACGAGCACGTATGCAGTGCCCACGACGTGGTGCATCCCCAGTCACCTCTACTCCTTCTGCGCACGTTGTCTATCAAGGCGGCTACATGCTAATGATGATGTGGGTGAGATCTTCTAGGACTCAGATGATGATGAGGAAAATTATGATACACAAGGTGACGTACACCGTCAAGGTCCACGGTCAAGGGGGTGCTAGTAAGTGCTTAGATGTGCTTAGATGAGGTGCTAAGTGCATTAAATGGCTTAGTAACTCAAGTCTTCAACGCATAGGTGCTTAATTTATTGGTGCCACATCATATTTTATGCCTACGTGGCAGGCTTAGCAGCTATACATGGTGGAGCACTGGGAGAGGCCAAGGCTGGTCAAAGTGGGGAGTAACTTATACTGTAACATATTATTATGTTACTCTAAACATCTCTATAAACCAGAAAGGAGGGAGTAGTAACATAGACTAGTGTCATATGCAGAGTATGGGAGCACATGATATTTCCCAGTCCGGACCGATCCCAAGTTGGCTTCTCACCTTCTTGGCCGAACAAAAACCCCGCCCCCTCCTGCGTGTGCTTCCCGCCCGGCGCCAGCAGAGCCTGCCGCTCCACATTGATGGCAAGTCATGGCGATGCGACCTCTCACTGCTTCCGCTGTTGAAGCGGCGCGCCGACCGAGGGCATCGTCCGCTGCACACCCGGCATTTCAGACTACAAAGTGGAGAGTGACTTTAGAGCAAGTACTATAATTAGATGACATAAGTAGGCTATAAGGATTTAAATATAGTATTTGTGCTTAGTTGATGGAGAGAGAACAGGAGAGAGAAGAGAAGCGGATTGTAAACGTGTAGCCGATTGTACTCCAACATACTTCGTGAAACAAAAGGTGGGGCCATTATTAATGATATAGTATTTATACCAAAGGGACTAGCGGACGCCTTAATTACTCCATTTTTTAGACAAACCTTGGTGGGGCTATTATTGACTTGGATGGGGTTTGGGGGCCAAAGGCCTACTATTATACTCGCACGACAGACCTGACATGCTCTACCCTAGCCGCCGCTGTATCTTATGGTTTCGCACCATTCCAGTTCTTAGCGCCGCCACGCAATTCTTCTCCAGCCCTCCTTCCGGCGTGCACCGCTAGAAGGGATAGCAGTCCTCCGAACCCCGCCTTTCATGATCCTGTACGGGAGAGGGGCGATCAGGTTTTTGGGGAGCACACTCCTGTGACTGCTGCGAGTGACGACTTCCTCAACGACAGCCTTCTTCCCCGACCTCGGTAACCTCTTCATCAACGACATGAGTGACAACATCAACCACAGCGGTTCTACTCCTGCTGTATAGTATGTGATTCTGTCCTCCTGGTTTAGTCCGCATCATTACTTTGATGTTTGCAATTGTCGTCATGACCTATTTACTGTTGATTCGGATTAAATCTCATACTAAATTGCTCATATAATCAACAATCCAATCCAAAAACCTGATTATAGGCAATTTACTCTGCGTGGTTTTGCTGCGCTTTTGAAGCCGCCTACTTTTAAGGGGGTGCAATATAAAAGGTGGCGCACAACAGCAGTATATTGGTTTCAGATCATGTACTGCTATGACGCCACTAAGGGTAAGCCTGAGGGTGATCTTAATCCTACACAGCATGAAGCTTTTCAGAACATGGATACCCTCTTCAAAGCCGCCCTGCTGAGTGTTCTTGACGATTCCATTGTGGATTCATATATGTCGTTTGACAGCGGCAAAGACATGTGGGCTGCGCTCGAGGCCATGTTTGGGCCCTCGGGCGCTGGCAACAAGTTGTACGTCATGGAGCAATTCTGTGACTACAAGATGACTGATGAGCGCTCTGTCGTTCAGCAGACTCATGAGATACAGTCACTCTCTAAGGAACTTGAGTACTTTAAGTTTGTGTTGCCGGACAAATTTGTTGCTGGGACCATCATTGCCAAGCTTTCACCTTCGTGGAATGATTTTGCTACTTCTTTGAAAAACAAGAGACATGAGTTTTCTGTTTTGGATCTCATTAGCACTATTGATTTTGAGGAGAAGGCGAGAGCAAAAGACACACGTGCTCGGGTCACTGAGGGAGCTTCTAGTGCCCACATGGTACACGAGAAGAACTTCCAGCCCAACCAGCCCCAAAACAACAAGAACAAATCTCAGGGGAAAGGCAAGTTTGATGCAAAGAACAAGCCGTCACATTCTACCAACTTCAAGAAGAATTCTCATAACGGGAAGGGATACAAACCTCAATTTTGGTAGCACCGCACAAAATTTATATGGCTGCATCTACCTGATGTCAGCTAACCTCATGGTGCTCCAGGTATTCCTACATTCGTAACTAGGTACAATGACCACCGCAAGATGAAATTAGCTTATTCGTACGTTGACTTGCTGAATGCAGTGCGGTAAGATCCTGTCATGTGTGGAGGAGCAAACAAGCAGTGCAGCCGAAGGTGGAAATCAACCAATGACTTATGAAATTATATATCATCTTCCTCAGGCAGGTCCATATCCCCTTCATCCAGATGATCATGTTTTGTCATGTCGAGCTATTGATATGTGCTACTGTTTTGCAACACCGTTTAAGTATAGCTACTGTTTTCCTATCTTTTCAGATTCATGACAATGAATATGATTTCAGGGGAACTACACAATATGGACTCATGTTGAGTCATCTCTATTGCCTCATGTGTTTGCTGCAAATGTGTCAGCATCAATTGCAAGATGAGGCAGCTAGCTAGCTGTGGAGTTGCCAACATGCTCAAAGTGCTTGCAACATTGAGAAGAAACAAGCATGCCCAGGAAGTTAATGCGTGCGCAGGGAGGCCCTTTGCTCAGAGAAGCATCGACCAATTTTCTTTATTTCCACACCTTCTCACAGCTTTGTATTGGTTATAGTATGGTGAATCATTGAGATGCATAGACATGCTGAACTTTTGTTCTTCTGAATGTTAGTATGCATATCGTATCTTCTGAAGCTTAGTTTAATGTGAGTGTTTGCATCCAGTACCGCATCCTCTAATTTGGTGCATGCACACAGAGAAAATAAATCTCCTTAATTTACTCCGTAACCACCCTATTAAATAGGCCTAGTAACAAACCAGGAGCATGTAGTGGCCGGCGGGCACATGCATCCTGCATGCATGGCTAGTCAGCCAAGTCCATGCGCCAGCTCCAATGCAGCAACGCAAAAGAAGAGAGCGGTTCTTGGGAAAAGCCAGTAGTTAGTGCAGCGGGCCTTATAAACACAAATAGCTCGCTCTCCCGCTTCCGTCTCCCCCCCCCCCCCTAATTCCCCCCGCTCCCCAATCTTCCTCACTGGTCCAGAAAAACCCCGCTCACCTTCTTCCTCACTCATACAGAAAACGCCTGCTCCTCTTCTTCCACTCCTATAGAAATCCCCAGCCCTCCTTCTTCCTCACTCGCACTGCCACTAGGTTGGTCTCTGGCTACTCTGCTCAAACCCATGAGTTCGGCGCGACGCCCACAAGGAAAATGGAGTCGGCTAGCCCCAGCGCCAAGAAGATGAGGCTCCCACCAACGGCGACGCCGGTTGTAGATCTCGCACCCGGTAGCGCGGGGAGAAGCGGCGAGCCCCCCCCCCCACCCCACCCGGATCTGAGGAACTGGTAGAATCTATGGTTTACCGCATCAGCGATCTCCCGGACGTCATCCTTGAGGAGATCATCTCGCTTCTCCCCACCAAGGATTGCTGTCGCACACAAGTCCTCTCAACTCGGTGCCGCCCTCTATGGGGCACCGCGCCCCTCAATCTCGACCGTCGTCAGATATCTGTCCTTCCTGAATTTGATCTCCTCAGAGCAATTGTCTCTTCTCACCAGCAGGGCCCCGTTCAATGCATTTGCATCCTGACACGCTACCTGCTGTCCACACCCGGCAAGGTGGACGCTTGGCTAACATCCCCTGAATTCGGAAAACTCCAGCAGTTTGAGTTCTACCATTACCACAAAAGTTTCATACCACGAACACACCAAGAATTCGTGCCCACACCACCGCCGTCCATCTCGCGGTTTTCCTCCTCTCTCCACACCGCCACCTTTGCCCGGTGCCATCTACCAGACGATCTGGTACAAATGCTTCGACTCCCACTGCTAAAAAAACTTTCACTTGTGGTGGTTTATCTGTCGGAGGCCTCACTGCATAGCATCATCCACTCCAGTTGCCCTGCCCTGGAGCGCTTGCTGCTTGTTTTGGGAATAGAAATCCGTATCATTTGTCTCCAAATAAAGTCGCCTCACCTTAAAAGCATTGGAGTTTGTTTTGAAGGACAGCAGCTCATCATCGAAGATGCCCCTTCACTTGAAAGGTTGCTCCTTGATAATTGTTATACACCTTCACAAATAACTGTCGTCTCTGTGCCCAAACTGGAGACCTTGGGTGTAATTCGTGACCCGTTTAATAATCACAAGGAGTTGGTGTTTGGCTCCTCACCCTTTCAGGTACCGTATATTATCATCTACACATTTGTAATCATATGCTGCATTTTTCATTTGTGCGCATAAGTTTTATGTCATCTTGGAGTACACTTTGGGTACTAATATTATGTTATATGCTCAATGAAGAGTTCGTCCATTGATAGCCTATCAATGCTGCTGGATTTTGTCAAGATCATATATATCAGAATATATAGTTTTGATCTGGACATAATTATTGGCTTGATGCGATGCTTTTGATCTCTGGAGAAATTATACATAGAGGTGATGATTTCATGCACATGAAAGCCCGTATATATTGTACTAGAATTAACTGTTCAGCTGTCGTTCTTTCGACATACCCTTTTTTCAGACCTTAATTGTTTTCAATCTTCATGTCTACTTAGGCAGCACCACATGGAGAAAACATATAACCAATCGGTGGCGTAATAAGCACAAGGATTTTCTTAGTTCTCATGACATTCGTTTGAGGACAACAACTATGGAACGATATGCATCCAACCATGCAAACAGAAGCTTTGTCACATTCTTCCTATTGAATGCGAGGTTACTATTGTCCATGAGGCTTAATTTCTACCGCAAGAGATTTCTCATGGACAGGCATGTTGAACAGCAAAAAAAAGAAGTTTCACGTGGACAAATGGGCTTCTAAATGTGCTCGGCTTCTATTTACAACAAGTTGTAGTCATCCTGAAATAAATTTTTTTGCACGGGATGTTGATTTTATGGATCAGACCGATCCATTTGTTTGTGACTGCAAAAAAGAGTGGTTGGTTTAGATGTTACTGTCATGTTCAATCTGGGTTTTGTCTAAATATTTGATGAACAATTAATCCTCGGGCTTTTTGTACCATTTGTATGCTTGAGTTGCATGTTATTGCCCTCGTACTCCCCTCCACCTGCCACTACACTGCTGCATCTTCCACAGCTGTTGTTCATTCCCGTCCGAGGCCTCGTCGTCGTTCTCCGCCTTGGTTCGCTCGCTGTGCCCGCCACCGTCTGGTGTTGTCAACATGGTCAACAACCAAGAGGAATCAGGAGATGACTGTAAGTGGAGAGGCTGACAGTAGGGACCCACCACATCATTGCATTTCGCAAGCAGGTGCCTCATTATTACAAGCCAAAAAAATACTTCCTCCTAATTGTTTGACAACTAGGTCCCACGCCATTGTCAATGTAGTCAATAAATGAGAAAATTACACAACGAGCGGATAACACCAGGGACCCAGTAACTCGCCCAGTTGTTTTTTAGTTTCAGAGACGGAGCTCAACTTCGTGTTGTGCGGGGGCTGTGGCCCGTCTAGCGCACGCTTATGCTGTTATTAAGCACATGACGAGCCCAGTTGATATATTTTTTCTTTCTGAAATTGGCTAGCCAGTTCTTTTTTTTGGAGAATACCAAAACTGAGGCCTACTTCCTTTTCTCAGCCCTGCTATGCTGCAAATCTTTCAAGACGAGGAGGGATGTAAGTAGTAAGAAATGGGCTTCCCTAGAAAATGGGCTATAAGTTGTAAGAAATGGGCTGTAAATTTTTAAAACAAAGCCAACCGCCAATTGCATTAAAATATCATTTCTTCAGGATTTCTCTACTCTCTACTCTTATAAAAACCAAAGCCAACTGGCAATTACATTAAAATATCATCTTTTCTCCCACAAGATAAACTACTCATACAAATGCATCTTCATGTTCCGTGCAACGAACGGGCATCTTGCTAGTTAAGATTCTAAATTTCATTCTTTTTTTGCGTAGAATTGTTTTTTGAATTTTATTTTTATATAATTTTTTGAAAATTATTTTTAACATGACTCAAAATTTCGTGATTAAAAGAGTTCGGACCCCACCAAAATATGCAAAATTTCGTTGAATTTTTTAGTAGTGCCCAGAATATATGGTCCGTAATGCTAATAAAAAGAATATGGGCTTCAAATATCCTTAAGAATTAGCAAATGGGCTGTAAATTATTGAAAATAATGGCTAATGGGCCGTATGCTGTTTTCCACAGATTTGGAGGCTGACTTCTGGGCCTACTAGGTTGACGATGACGTTGTCCTGCAATTTTTTTGACGCGTACGCAAGGCTTTGTGAACTTAGTCAACACACAGCAATGACTGTTGGATGTCCATCCAACGGCCGCCGTGCTTCTTCAATCTCTGATCTTCCTGCTCTAGCCGCCCAAACCAGCGCCGGTAGGACTGCCTGCTCCCTCCTCCCATGGCTAGCTGTGCTGCCGCCAGGCCATCCCTCTAACCACCCACACATCCTGTTATTTTCTGGCGACATCAGCCTCACCATGCAGTCGACCAGTCAGTGCTCGGACTCACCTCAGCGCGGGCATCCTCTGTCGTGGCTTCGCCGGCTCTGGGTGGTTCTCTTCCTTGGCCTCACCCTCGTCCACCGTGTTTGTGCTCTCGGCGCGGCGAGGTTAACATGGTCAACAAACAACAGCCATCGGAAGAGGCTGACAGTAGGGGCCCACATAGGGAAATGCCTCCTTATTACGCGCAAAATAATGATTCCTCTGCGTGATAGCTGGGACCCACCGGAAGGGCCTCTGCATTTCGCGAAAAAACATTCCCCCCGCTGTCAGCTCGGACCCACCAGAAGTGCCTCCTTATTACGCACAAAAAAATGAATACCCCCTGCTAGCTGGGACTCACCTTGGTGGGAGGTTGACTTGTGGGCCTACTAAGTTACGGGGACGGAGGGCTTTGTCAACTTAGTCAATATGAACGATTCTAGCTACAGTGACCGTACGATGTCCATCCAACGGTCGTAGTGCTTCTTAACCTCTGGTCTTCGTGCTCTAGCCGCCCAAAGCAGCGCCGGTCGTGTCACATGCTCCTGCCTCCCGTGGCCGACTGTGATGCCGCGGAGGCCTCACCGCCCCCTACTACTCCCACCGCTGGCCAGGCCATCCCTCTACTCACCACACCCCTTGTTATTCTACGGCGATGACAGCCTCACACTGCAGCCGAACCAGTGAACCCTCGTACTCCTCTTCGCGTGGGCATCCACTGCTGCGTCTTCCCCGGCTCCGCGTCGTCCCCTTCCTAGGCCTCGCCATCGTCCACCGCCGTGGTGCTCTCGGCACAGCGTGGTCAATGTGGTCAACGACTGACTTCCATCTAAAGAGTATAGTACGTGGAGAGGCTGACAGCTGGGTCCATGGCAGCCACAAGGAAGTGCCTCCTTATTACGCGCAAAATAATCATTCATCCACCTGACAGCAGGGACCCACCGGACGGGCCACCGTATTTCATGAAAAAAATGATTCGCCCCCTGACTACTGGGACCCACCAGGTACATCTTCGCATGCAAGGAAGTGCGCCCGGGAAACAAGAAAACGATTCGCCCCCCTGACTACTAGGACCCACCAGCTACATATTCACACGCAAGGAAGTGCCTGACGGTCGGATCCCACCTGGTCGAAGCATACATAGCGTTGTCATTCTGGTCGCGAACGTGTACGTACATACTGGTGGATGTAGAGGTGCGCATGTGTCGTAGTAGAGGCGCGCACGTAGCATGTACACGTACGTACAGCGGCCAGTGTGCAAGAAAGAAAATACGGCCACGTACGTACATACGGCGGGGTCTCGAATGCCTACTCGCGCATATATACGTACGGCCTGGGCTCGTGTACATGGCTGGGTCGGAACGGAGAAACAGTGTCATCGTCGTGTTCATGGGGAGCCAACCGACTGGGTCGGAATGGAATGCATTGTCGTGTTCATCGGGAGGGCTTGGGCGGAACAGGCGATGGAAACGAGGCCTGGCGTACCGCAGAACAGAGGGAAAAGGCCTTGTGTTCGACCGGCCACGTTCGAAACAGGATCCTGTTTATCGAGAGGGGTCTGGCATACGGCAAAACGGACGAAACGGACTTGTATTGGACCTCCTACGGTCGAAACGGGGTCATGTTGATCGGGAGGGGTGTGGCGTACCGCAAAACGGAGGAAACGGACTTGTGTTGGAGCGCTATGGTCGAAATGGGGGTCCTGTTCATCGAGAGGGGTGTGGCGTACCGCAAAACGGGACTCCACGGGATACTGTTCATCTCCACCGTCGACCTACTCCAGCCTCCATGGGCTACTGTTCACCCACCGTCGATCTCCTCCAGCCTCCACTTGCTCCTATTCATCCACGGGCTCCTGTTCATCTAGCCTCCACCGCGGGCTACTCCACCGGCTACTGTTCAACCACCCCTCTCCACGGGCTCCTATTGAACCACCCCTCCACGAGCTACTGTTCATCCATCCCTCCACCATCTACTGTTCATCCTGCCCTCCATGGGGTCGTCCTGTTCATCCAGCCCTCCACGGGGTTCTGTTCATCCAGCCCCAACCGGCTCGATCGATCGGGGTCATGTTCATCCACAGGCAATGCCACGGGGTCCTGTTCATCCACACCCACCGCTCACCGTTCATCCAACCTCCCCCCCCCCCCGGCAATGCTCACTATTCATCTAGAGGCAGCATCGATCGGCTTCAGTTAGCAGCAGTAGCGAAGGAATCGCTCGATCAGGTTCAGTAACGCATAGCCTGCAGTGCAATCACTCGGGTTCAGTTAGAGCCCAACGCCTCGCTCGGGTTTAGTTAGAGCCAATGCCTCGCACACACGCACGTACATGTACGAGAGAAACGCGCATCGCTCGACCCCCGACCACCCACCGTAACCGGGAACTCGCCCAAAATTTTCCTTGCCCCCGCTTCTACCATGGTTTTTTCCATCATGGACGGCCCAAAGAATGTCATGCAGCTGCGTCTCCTGCCCGCCCAAGACGAAAAGACCATTTTCTGTCATGATTTTTTTCATAGAAGTAGGAGCACACCACATCTAAGATGATACCGGGTTTTGTCATAATTATCATCATAGAAGTGTCATAAGTATGACAGAAAAATATTTCGTTCGGCCCAAAATGTCACGGATGTGTCTTTTTTTTGTAGTGCCTTCGGCGGAATCCACGTCTTCATCGGCAAGGTCGGTGAGCCGGGCCCTGAGCCGGACATCTACACAGACATCGTCGAGACGGCTCAGCGTGCGAGACCCGCCCGGGCTCAGCCCACTGGGAAGCATGCCTTCGTGGGATGCATCCATGGAGGGGAACTTACTGAAGGATCTATGTCTGGTGGTGAGACGGCCATCTACTCTGATGGTGATTCGTCCATGGGTGAGACGGATTCGTTGTATCAATTGCAAGACGGCGGGCTTGGGTGCTTTTCCGATGGTAGCAGTATTCTGGACCCCTTTGAGTCGCCGAGCAGAGTTGGGATCTTCATGGCTGGCACGCAACCCGGTCAAAACTCTACAGCTACGGCAACAATAACCTCCGGGTCAGCGGCAGCCGGGGCAGGAGGCCCTACGCGCCCGACGGCTTAGGTGCTGATGGATCTCATGGATAAGATGACAACTCTATTAACCGTCGTGGTCAATCCGGCGGATCAAGCTCAACATGATGCGGAAGTGGTGCAGTTAAAGCATGATATAGTGCAGGCTAAGGAAGACCTGGCGGCGGAAGACGTCAGGATGACCGTAGAGCAGGCGGCTCTGGACGCTTAGGCTCAGCGGATTCAGTCGCAGGCTTTCCATCTCACAATGGATCAGAACGCGTCAAATGAGGTCATGAGGAGGAGGTACTAGAAGACTCAATCCCGTTTTCCTCCGGTTTATGATCCTCGAAACCTCTTCCGTACACCCGGTGCAGGGCCCAGTAACCCGCCGGAGGTAACCGGGTTGCAACGCCCGAGGCTGGGACGCCGGTTCAGCCACGTATGATGGAACCTCCCCGGATGAATACTGCTCTGCCTCATTATGTACCAACACCACTAGGTCATTATTCTAACCCTTTGGAGAACATGATCGCTGCGGCGGCACGATTGGTGACTCTCCCAGTGGAGGGAGACTCTCTGACGGCGGCTGAAACTCAGAGGGTCAGAGAGCTTCTTCAGACGGCTTTGGCGTAGCAGGAGTCGTACTCGTATAGCCGAGACAGGATTCATTCGACCCCTCGCCCAAGCCGGAGCCCGAGTTATAGCAGGCACATGGATTACACGGCTGTTTCAAGCAATGCTCGGCGCCGTGACCAGCTGTGCGGGCATGACCTGGCGCATGATGGAGCTCCTAACTTGGTTGATCAGGACAGAATACGTCAAGATGCTGAGCAGGCGGCTCAGCGGGCGGCTAACCAGTCTTTTTCCGTTTATCCGACGACTTCTATTGAGGCAGGCATGACCACTAGGACCGGAGGTGTCCCTTGTCTGGTGCTGGCTCTAAGTAACAAGCGTTTGCCCAAGGATTTCAAGGGGCCTCGAAAGGTGCCTAATTACACGGCCGACTTACAGCCTGGGGCATGGATTAAAAGCTATGAGATGGCCATGGAGCTACTGGAAGTCAGTGATGCTGCAATGGACAAATACTTCACCATGATGTTGGATGGAATGGCCCGCACTTGGTTGAAAGGGCTGCCACCTAATTCCATCGGTTCATGGGCAGAGTTAAAGGCCCGGCTTATTTAGAACTTCAAAGATACATGCAAGCAGCCCATGTCAATTGTGGATTTGACTAATTGCAAGCAAGAGGAGGGTGAGTCCATGACCCATTGGGTATGCCAGGTCAAGGCCATAATACATTCGTCTGATAAGATGGATGCCGGCTCTGCAGTCTTAATGTTGGAGAAAAATTGCCGTTTTACGCCTCTGAAAATGAAGCTGGGGTGGCTCAAGCACGATTGTAATGACATGGGCCAGCTGATGGAGGCTCTAGTCAAATACGCTGACTCTGATAGTACCAAGGATCCCGAGTCTGACGATGAGAAGACAGGGAAGGGAAAGAAGAACGGCAATGCCAAGGGTCCTCAGCATAACCCGACAAATCAAGGAGGCAATAATAAACGTAAGGCTGATGGTAGCTCGGAGTTTGTGGCTAACACCAATGCGCAGGGAAACAACCAATGGCGTAAGGGGGGACCACCTCCTCGGTCCGGTGGGTCAAGTCCCACTCTTGAGTAGTTGCTAAATGAGCCCTGTACAAGGCACGGCACTCCGCAGAAACCGGCCACTCACCTGTGGAAGGACTGTACGATCATGAAGGCTTTCAAGAACTCTAACATGTTTGACAGCAATCATGGGTCGGGCGGCGGCTCGGGTGGCGGCGGCTTTCATGGCCCGGGCGGCGGTTCAAATTCCAATTTTCAAGGCCCTCAAGGTAATCAAGGTGGTTGTAGTCAGCAATCTGACCAGGAAGATCAGCAGCAGCAGCAATCTGGATATCATAGTAATCCAAAGCAGCTGAATAGTGGGCAGTATCATGTGTTTACCACCAGTTTGTGCAAACGGGACCAGAAGCTTCATAAGAGGGATGTGAACACTGTTGAGCCGGCAGTTCCTCGTAATTTGATATGGTCTGAGTAGCCTATTCTATGGAGTAGGGAAGATCACCCTCCCCGGGTTGACAATCCGGGTCACTTGGCCTTGGTGGTGGCACCTCAGGTTGGTGGATATAAATTCACTAAATTGCTCATGGATGGAGGCAATAGCATCAATATCCTCTATTATGAGACTTTTCGTTGCATGGGGTTGACTGATAAAAATCTCAAGACTACCAACACTATTTTTCATGGAGTGGTCCCTGGTAAGTCGGCATACCCAGTGGATAAGATTGAATTGGAAGTAGCCTTTGGAGATTGATACGTCTTCAATGTATCTACTTTTCCAAACACTTTTGCCCTTGTTTTGGACTCTAACTTGCATGATTTGAATAAAACTAACCCGGACTAACGCTGTTTTCAGCAGAACTGCCATGATGTTGTTCTATGTGTAGAAAAGAAAAGTTCTCGGAATGTCCTGAAAATCCACGGAGGCACTTTTTGGAATTAATAAGAATTTTTGGTGAAAGAATCAAGACCTGGGGGCCCACAGGCTGTCCACAAGACAGGGGGGCGCCCCCCCCCCCCTAGGGCGCGACCTCCTATCTCGTGGGCCCCCTGGACCTCCACTGACCTCAACTCCAACTCCATATATTCATGTTCGGGGAGAAAAAAATCAGAGAGAAAGTTTCATCGCGTTTTACGACATGGAGCCGCCGCCAAGCCCTAATCTCTCTCGGGAGGGCTGATCTGGAGTCCCTTCGGGGCTCCGGAGAGGGGGATTCGTCGCGTCGTCATCATCAACCATCCTCCATCACCAATTTCATGATGCTCACCGCCGTGCGTGAGTAATTCCATCGTAGGCTTGTTGTACGGTGATGTGTTGAATGAGATTTACCATGTAATCAAGTTAGTTTTGTTAGGGTTTGATCCCTAGTATCCACTATGTTCTGAGATTGATGTTGCTATGACTTTGCTATGATTAATGCTTGTCACTAGGGCCCGAGTGCCATGATTTCAGATCTGAACCTATTATGTTTTCATGAATATATGTGTGTTCTTGATCCTATCTTGCAAGTCTATAGTCACCTATTATGTGTTATGATCCGACAACCCCGAAGTGACAATAATCGGGATACTTCTCGGTGATGACCATAGTTTGAGGAGTTCATGTATTCACTATGTGCTAATGCTTTGTTCCGGTTCTCTATTAAAAGGAGGCCTTAATATCCCTTAGTTTCCGCTAGGACCCTGCTTCCACGGGAGGGTAGGACAAAAGATGTCATGCAAGTTCTTTTCCATAAGCACGTATGACTATTTACGGAATACATGCCTACATTACATTGATGAACTGGAGCTAGTTCTATATCACCCTATGTTATAGCTATTACATGAGGAATCGCATCTGGCATAATTATCCATCACTGATCCATTGCCTATGAGCTTTTCATATATTGTTCTTCGCTTATTTACTTTTCCGTTGCTACTGTTACAACTACTACAAAAACCCAAAAACATTTGTCTTTACCTTTGCTATCGTTACCTTTATTATCATACCACTTCTGCTACTAAACACTTTGCTGCAGATACTAAGTTATCCAGGTGTGGTTGAATTGACAACTCAACTGCTAATACTCAAGAATATTCTTTGGCTCCCCTTGTGTCGAATCAATAAATTTGGGTTGAATACTTTACCCTCGAAAGCTGTTGTGATCCCCTACACTTGTGGGTTATCAAGACTAATTTCTGGCGTCGTTGCCGGGGAGCATAGCTCTATTCTCTGAGTCACTTGGGATTTATATCTGTTGATCACTATGAAGAACTTGAAAGACGACCGAACTACTATTTTGCCCTCAACTACGAGGGGAGGTAAGGAACTGCCATCTAGCTCAGCACTAGATTCTCCTTCCATTATTAATAGGCTTGCGACACCTAAACCTGCTACTGATATGAATTCTGATATGTTGCATGTTATTGATGATGCCACTTCTGCTATGCATGATGAAACTACTTCTGTGCGTGATACTACTTTGCCATTAGGTGAATTTCTTGATGAACAACTTGCTAGAGTTAGGGGGAATGAAATTACTGAAGAACCTATTATTGATGATAGTGATGATGAAGGTTCTCCCAATGATTATGTATTACCTGTTGTTCCTAAGGGTTATGTTATGAATGAAGAAGCTGCTAGGGAAATCTTTGCTTGCAATGATAGATATGATCTTAAGAAATTATTAGCTAAATGGAAGCAACCGTCTCTTAATGCTAGAATGAAACCTGACCCTGCTTTTGCTACTTCACCTATCTGTGTTACTGATAAGGATTATGAATTCTCTGTTGATCCTGAGATTATTACTTTAGTTGAATCTGATCCTTTTTATGGCCTTGAATCTGAAATTGTTGTGGCACATCTTACCAAGTTGAATGATATAGCTACCCTGTTTACTCATGATGAGAAGTCTCGCTATTATTATATTCTTAAGATATTTCCGTTCTCATTAAAGGGTGATGCTAAGACTTGGTACAATTCTCTTGCTCCTGGTTGTGTGCGTAGTCCCCAGGATATGATTTATTACTTCTCTGCTAAATATTTCCCTGCTCATAAGAAACAAGCTGCCTTGCGGGAAATATGCAATTTTGTGCAAATCAAAGAAGAGAGTCTCCCACAAGCTTGGGGGAGGCTTCTCCGGTTACTTAATGCTTTGCCCGATCATCCTCTTAAGAAAAATGAAATACTTGATATCTTTTATAATGGACTACCAATGCTTCCAAGGACTACTTGGATAGTTGTGCTGGTTGTGTTTTTAGGGAAAGAACAGTCGACGAAGCTGAAATACTATTGAATAATATGTTGACTAATGAAAATAATTGGATTCTTCCTGAACCAATTCCTGAAGGAACTCCTGAACCAATTGAGCCAACTCCTGAGCCTATTCCTAAACCCACTCCGAAGAAGAGAGGTGTTTTACTTCTCAGTCCTGAAGATATGCAAGAGGCAAAGAAATCAATGAAAGAAAAAGGTAATAAAGCTGAAGATGTTAAGAATTTACCACCTATTGAAGAAATACATGGTCTTAATATACCGCCTGAAGAACCATATTGTCTTGATAACCCGACACAGGTAGTAAAGGTAAATTCTCTCTATAGATATGATAAAGTTGAAATACCCTCTACTAAATTTCATAGCCCTTGCTTAGATGAATTTGACGACTTTATGGCTAGCCAAGAAAGTTTTAATGCTTATGTTGGTAGAGAGTTAAAGAATAATGCTTTCGAGATAGGACATGTAAGTGATAATCTGGCTAGATTTAAAGATGAACTTCACCTCGTTAGCAAATATGCTTCTATGGTTGCTACTCAAGCTGAGCAAGTACTTAAAGCTCAAAATGATTTGCTTGAGGAATTAAATAATAAAAATGACTTTGCTGTTAGAGTGGCTACTAGAACTGGTAGAATGCCTCAGGAACCTTTGTATCCTGAAGGCCACCCTAAGAGAATCGAGCAAGATTCTCAGAGAAACAATTTAGAGGCACCTAGTTCTTCTAAAAAGAAGAAAAAGAAAAACGATAGGACTTTGCATGCTTCTAGTGAACCTACTGTAGACACACCTGAGAAATTTCTATTTCTGATGCTGAAACACAATCAGGTGATGAACATGAACCTAGTGATAATGTTAATGATAATGTTCATGTTGATGTTCAACCTAGCAAAAACAATGATGTAGAGATTGAACCTGCTGTTGATCTTGATAACCCATAATTAAAGAATCAACATTATGATAAGAGAGATTTTGTTGCTAGGAAGCACGGTAAAGAAAGAGAACCATGGGTTCAGAAACCCATGCCCTTTCCTCCTAAACCATCCAAGACAAAGGATGATGAGGATTTTGAGCACTTTGCCGAAATGATTAGACCTATTTTCTTACGTATGCGCCTAACTGATATGCTGAAAGTAAATCCTTATGCTAAGTACATGAAGGATATCATCACAAATAAAATAAAGATACCGGAAGCTGAAATTTCCACCATGCTTGCTAATTATACTTTTAAGGGTGGAATACCAAAGAAACTTGGAGATCCGGGTGTACCAACTACACCATGCTCTATTAAAAGAAATTACGTTAAAACTGCTTTATGTGATCTTGGAGCTGGTGTTAGTGTTATGCCTCTCTCTTTATATCGTAGACTTGAATTGAATAAGTTGACACCTACTGAAATATCTTTGCAAATGGCTGATAAATCAACTGCTATACCTGTCGGTATTTGTGAGGATGTGCCTGTTGTGGTTGCAACTGTCACTATCTTAACGGACTTCGTTATTCTTGATATTCCTGAGGACGATAATATGTCTATTATACTTGGTAGACCTTTTCTTAATACTGCTGGGGCTGTTATTGATTGCAACAAAGGCAATGTCACTTTTCATGTTAATGCTAATGAGCATACGGTACACTTTCCGAGGAAACAATCTCAAGTTCATAGCATCAATTCTATTGAAAAAGTTCCAACTATCATTTTTGGAGGTTTTGAATTTCCTCTCCCTACTGTCAAGAAAAAGTATGATATTCTTATTTTTGGGGATTTTCATATCCCCTTTGAGGTAACTTAGTGTTATTCAAAATTTCTCCGGTTCCGTGTTATTCGGAATGAGTTTGTTCACAAGACTTGATCAACCTTGTTAGTGGATTCATTTTGATGATCATGAGATGGATGAAACTAGAAGGCACAACTTTCTGTACCCACTTTTTGCTTGCTGTTATTTAGAATAATGTTTTGCATCTTTAGTTTCAATAAAGAAGTCAAGGATAGCCTTTACCATGCTTATTTTGCTAGTATACATGTTGCTGTTTGAAAACAGAAAATTTACCGCTGTTGCAAAAAATGCCCTAGAAAAGTCAGATCATGATATAATGTTGAAACTTTTTGCATAATGAGCTCTTATAAATTCACTACAGTGGTAATTTTATTTCATAATTTTTGGAGTTAGGGAAGTATGATGAATCTTGCATTCTTTACAGACTGTATTGTTTTGACAGATTGCTGTTATGTTTGCATTGTTTGCATATGTTTGCTTGTTTAATGATTCTATTTGAGGATAGGAGTATTAAATATGCAGAGGAATTTAGTATGCAATTCTGAATAATAATTTTAGTGATTTGTTACAGTATAAAATGATAAGGTTTTGCATTGGTTTATACTAACCTATCTCACGAGTTCTTGTTGAGTTTGGTGTGGATGAAGCTTTTTGATAAAAAGAGAAACTATGATATGAGAGGAATTAAGGAGACACAAAAGTTCAAGCATAGGGATGCCCAAGGCACCCCAAGATAATATTTCAAGAAGTCTCAAGCATCTAAGCTTGGGGATGCCCCGAACCTGAACCTGAGCCGGAACCTGAACTGGACCCTTATCATGCATCATCTGTCCAGTGGGATCCGGAGATGACCAGGTAGTAGTATCCTGATTACACCTCCCATTACAGCGGGGAGAGTAGTGGCGGTCCTTGGTATTAAACCAACTTAGGCCAAAAGCCTAAGCTTGGGGGAGTACTTATTTCTCACCAACTTTACATTCATGTTCACACACTAGTCGTCGGTGCTCATACTCTTTCATTGTATTATCCATGTTAGTTTAAATTTCTTTTTCTAGTTTTCTTCTTGTGTGTTTAATAAACTTAAGAAAAACCAAAAAAAATTAGTTAATTTAATTTCCATGCTTGTAGTAGAAATTAAAATGAAAACCCAAAAACATTTCTAGTTCTTCTTTTTACTTGTTGGGAGCTTTCCCGTGTAAATAGTTTTCTTTTCTTTTCTTTCCTTTGGGGGTTGAGAAGACCATATTGAAAATGCTTAGTGGCTCTTATATGCATGATTATTTATTTAACTTAGAGCCCATATTACCATGTCTTCTCTCTTGAGTTGAATGCTTGCAGATTCCAGCTTAGTCCAATGCACGTGCACTCTTATTATTATACACATCATTCGGTCGTGCAAGTGAAAGGCAATAATGACGATATATGATGAAATTATTAGGATGAGAAAAGCTGGTATGAACTCGACCTCTCTTGTTTTTGTAAATATGATGAGTTCATCATTTCTGAGTCAGCTATTATGAAGTAAACATATTTGCAATGACATTTATAGATTATAGTTGCTTGTGTCATGCTTGATTATCTATGAGTTATAATGGTTTACCTTGCGTGCCAACATGCTATTAGAATGATTATGATGTGGTATGATGGGATGGTATCCTCCTTTGAATGAATTGAGTGACTTGACTTGGCACATGTTCACGCATGTAGTTGAATCAAATCAACATAGCCTTCACAATATTTATGTTCATGGTGGATTATATCCTACTCATGCTTGTATTCGGTGTGAACTAATTTTAATGCATGTTTATGACTGTTATCGCTCTCTCAGTTGGTCGCTTCCCAGTCTTTTGCTAGCCTTCACCTGTACTAAGCGGGAATACTGCTTGTGCATCCAAACTCCTTAAACCCCAAGGTTGTTCCATATGAGTCCACTATACCTTCCTATATGCGGTATTTATCTACCGTTCCAAGTAAATTTGTATGTGCCAAACTCCAAACCTTCAAATGAAATTCTGTTTTGTATGCTCGAGCATCTCATGTTACAACTAGGGCTGCCTATATCTTCCATGCTAGGTGGGTTATTCTCAAGAGGAGTGGACTCCACTCCTCATTCACGAGAAAGGGCCGGTAACCAGGATGCCCAGTCCCATGATCCAAAAAGATCAAAGCAAATCAAAATAATTAAACAAAGCTCCCCCAGGGCTGTTGTATGTTGGAGGCACTCGTTGTTTCGAGCAAGCCATGGATTGATGCTTGTTGGTGGTTGCGGGAGTATAAACCTTTACCATTCTGTTTGGGAACTGCCTATAATGCATGTAGTATGGAAGATACAGCCATCTCATAGTTGTTGCGTTGATAGTGAAAGTATGCCGCTCAAAATGTTATTCAATCTCTATTTTAAAATTGAGCTCTGGCACCTCTACAAATCCCTGCTTCCCTCTGCGATGGGCCTATCTATTTACTTTTATGTTGAGTCATCACCCTTTTTATTAAAAGCACCCGATGGAGAGCACACTGTCATTTGCATTCATTACTATTGGTCTATATTGGGTAAGACTTGACTGGATCTCTTTTACCATGAATTACAATGTTTAGTCAATCCTTGATCTTTAAAGGTGCTCTGCATTTATGTTTTGCGGTCTCAGAAAGGGCTAGCGAGATACCATTTTGTTATATCATGTTATGATTATTTTGAGAAAGTGTTGTCATCCGAGTTTTATTATTATGGCTCGCTAGCTGATTATGTTATTGATATGAGTAATTGTGAGACCTTGGTGTTATTGTTAGTATGGTTAGTTCATAATATTTTCTGAAACTTGAATGTTGGCTTTTCATGTTTACAACAACAAGAGCAACAGAGTTTGTAAAAGTTTTTCTTTATCACTTACAGTTTATCAACTGAATTACTTGAGGACAAGCAAAGGTTTAAGCTTGGGGGAGTTCATACGTCTCCAACGTATCTACTTTTCCAAACACTTTTGCCCTTGTTTTGGACTCTAACTTGCATGATTTGAATGAAACTAACCCGGACTGATGTTGTTTTCAGCAGAACTGCCATGATGTTGTTTTATGTGTAGAAAAGAAAAGTTCTCGGAATGTCCTGAAAATCCACGGAGGCACTTTTTGGAATTAATAAGAATTTTTGGCGAAAGAATCAAGACCAGGGGGCCCACAGGCTGTCCACGAGAAAGGGGGCGCCCCCCACCCCCCCAGGGCGCGACCTCCTATCTCATGGGCCCGCTGGACCTCCACCGACCTCAACTCCAACTCCATATATTCACGTTCGGGGAGAAAAAACAAAGAGAAAGTTTCATCGCGTTTTACGACACGGAGCCGCCGCCATGCCCTAATCTCTCTCGGGAGGGCTGATCTGGAGTCCGTTTGGGGCTCCGGAGAGGGGGATTCGTCGTCGTCGTCATCATCAACCATCCTCCATCACCAATTTCATGATGCTCACCGCCGTGCGTGAGTAATTCCATCGTAGGCTTGCTGGACGGTGATGGTTGGATGAGATTTACCATGTAATCAAGTTAGTTTTGTTAGGGTTTGATCCCTAGTATCCACTATGTTTTGAGATTGATGTTGCTATGACTTTGCTATGATTAATGCTTGTCACTAGGGCCCGAGTGCCATGATTTCAGATCTGAACCTATTATGTTTTCATGAATATATGTGTGTTCTTGATCCTATCCTTCTATAGTCACCTATTATGTGTTATGATCCAACAACCCCGAAGTGACAATAATCGGGATACTTCTCGGTGATGACCATAGTTTGAGGAGTTCATGTATTCACTATGTGCTAATGCTTTGTTCCGGTTCTCTATTAAAAGGAGGCCTTAATATCCCTTAGTTTCCGCTAGGACCCTGCTTCCACGGGAGGGTAGGACAAAAGATGTCATGCAAGTTCTTTTCCATAAGCACGTATGAATATTTACGGAATACATGCCTACATTACATTGATGAACTGGAGCTAGTTCTATATCACCCTATGTTATAGCTATTACATGAGGAATCGCATCCGGCATAATTAACCATCACTGATCCATTGCCTACGAGCTTTTCATATATTGTTCTTCGCTTATTTACTTTCCCGTTGCTACTGTTACAACTACTACAAAAACCCAAAAACATTTATCTTTACCTTTGTTATCGTTACCTTTATTATCATACCACTTTTGCTACTAAATACTTTGCTGCAGATACTAAGTTATCCAGGTGTGTTTGAATTGACAACTCAACTACTAATACTCAAGAATATTCTTTGGCTCCCCTTGTGTCGAATCGATAAATTTGGGTTGAATAGTTTACCCTCGAAAGCTGTTGTGATCCCCTACACTTGTGGGTTATCAGAGATGAGCATGATTCTAGGGCTGAGAAGTTAAATTTTGAGGTGGTCAAAATCAAGAGCCCGTGTCGCGCCTTGTTTGGACGGCCGGCTTATGCCAAGTTCATGGCATGGCCGTGTTATGTTTATCTGTAGCTCAAGATGTCGGGTCATAAGGGCACCATCACAGTGCATGGGAGTCGGAAGATAGCCTTGGAATGTGAGGAAGGCGATGTTGCTTATGCTGAATCTGTTTGTGCAATAGAGGAGTTGAAGTTCTACAAGGACAATGTTGACCCGGCGGACATGACGTCTTTGAAGAAGCCAACCACAGAGCATGAGCCGGTAATGAAGTTTAAGTCGGCCGATGACACCAAGCTTGTTGATTTTGTTCCAGGCGACTCATCTAAGCAGTTCAGTATCAGTGCTAATCTCGATCCCAAATAGGAAAGCGCGCTCATCGAGTTCATCCATGAGAACTGGCACATCTTTGCATGGAAACCTTCTGACATGCCGGGTGTACCGAGAGAACTCGCTGAACACACTCTCAATATTGATCCAAAATTTAAGCCGGTCAAGCAGTTTCTTCGGCGGTTCAGTGAAGAGAGGCGTAAGGCCATTGGTGAGGAGGTGGCCCGGCTCTTGGCGGCCGGGTTCATTGTTGAAGTTTTTCATCCAGAGTTGTTGGCTAACCCGGTGCTTGTGCTTAAGAAGAACGGCACCTGGCGTATGTGTGTGGATTACACGGACTTAAACAAGGCTTCTCCAGCTGATCCTTTTGCTCTCCCTCGTATTGATCAAATCATTGATGCTACGGCGGGTTGTGAGCATTTGAGTTTTTTGGATGCGTATTATGGTTATCATCAGATCAAGATGGCAATTAAGGACCAGGAGAAGATGGCTTTTATTACTCCGTTTGGAGCCTTCTGCTATGTGTCTATGCCTTTTGGGCTTAAGAGTGCCCAGGCGACTTATCAGCAATGTGTGCAGAATTGTCTTCAAAATCAGATTGGGCGTAATGTTCATGCTTATGTGGACGATATTGTGGTGAAGTCCGGAGAGGAGGAGACCTTGATAGATGATCTGAAGGAAACCTTTGATAATCTCCGGGTCTACAAGATGATGCTTAACCCGGCCAAGTGCGTTTTTGGTGTGCCAGCAGGCAATCTTTTGGGTTTCTAGTTTCTAAAAGAGGCATTGAGGCTAATCTGTAGAAGATCAAGGCAATCACCTCTTTGGCTAAGCCGGCGTGTGTCAATGATGTTCAGCGCTTGGCGGGTCGTGTTGCTGCTTTAAGACAGTTCATAAGCCGGTTAGGTGAGAAGGCCATACTGCTGTATCAGATGATGAAGAAGACAGATGAATTTGTCTGGAGTGATGCTGCTAACGCTGCCTTTGAAGATTTGAAGAGACAGCTAGCTGAGCCTTTGGTCCTTGCTGCTCCCATTGATAAGGAGCCATTATTGTTATATGTGGCTGCTAACACACGTGCTGTCAGTGTGGCCATTGTGGTGGAGCGCAAGGAGGCTGGCAAGGAACATCTAGTTCAACGGCCAGTTTACTACATCAGTGAGGTGCTTATTGATTCCAAGCAAAGGTATCCACATTGGCAGAAGCTCGTTTATGGGGTGTTCATGGCAAGCCGGAAGCTTAAGCAATATTTCATGGGTCATCGCATCACTATGGTCAGTTCTGCTCCTTTAGGAGATATCATTCAAAACAGAGAAGCCACAGGACGAGTCGCCAAGTGGGCCATTGAACTTGGGCCTCATGGTTTAAAGTATATGCCACGCACTGCTATCAAGTCTCAAGCACTGGTGTACTTCATCAACGATTGGACAGAGCTGCAGATGCCTGAAGAGAAGCCGGATAACATGTATTGGACTATTCACTTTGATGGGTCTAGGTAATTGGAGGGCTCGGGGGCTGGAGTTGTTTTAGCTTCCCCTCGAGGTGACAAATTTTTAATGTGCTATGGTTGATGTTTCCCTATACTAACAATGCAACTGAGTATGAGGCCTTGCTCCATGGTCTTCGGATGGCTAAGGAGATGAGCTTAAGCTGGGTAAGGTGCTTTGGCGACTCAGATTTGGTGGCTCAACAAGTATCAGGCAAGTGGGATTCCAAGGATCCTCTCATGGTGGCTTATCACCGTGAAGTTGTGTCATTGTTGGACACTTCAAGGGTTACCAAGTGGAGCACATTGATCGCAGAAAGAATGAGGCGGCTGATGCTTTAAGCCGGCTGGGGTCTCAACGTAAACCGGTGCCACCTAACACTTTCTTGGATATTCTGCATGTCGGCGTTCTAGGAACGGGGGTCCCCAGACTTGCCTGCCTGCGGCCTGTGGCGTGGCTCAAAGGGGGCCCGGCATGGCCCATCTTCATCAACACAAGCTCAAGACCCTCGCGAGGGGCCAAGCCTCATGGGGCGGCCGACCAGGAGCTTCCTCAGGCACGGCCTCATCAGGCTAGCTCGCGAGGAGGTGGAGAGATCAAGGCGGGGTACCTCGCGAGGTGCCCATGACACAAGCCATGACGACCGAGGGCGCCAGTCGGGCGCCAGCCTGCGCAGTGTCCTCCTTTCCTCTTTGGTGCAAAGGGAGCAAGCGCAAGCGAGAGCATCAAGCAAAGGCATCCATTTCGGTGCAACAAGACCAAGACCAGCCCAACGGCAGGAAGGAAGTCATTGTGGAGCCCAAGCAGGCGTCACCACCAGAGCCTTTGACAGGCGAGGACCAACTTTAGTCAGGATAAGTGTACCCGCTGTTCCCCTTCAAAATGGCCAATTGTTGGCGCCCTTCCCGCTCAATATTTGGGAAGAGGCCCAGGGCCTTTGCCTATAAATAGGACTAGCCACCCCCAGGGTAGAGACATCAAAATCAAGCAAGAGAGAGAGAGAGAGAAGGGCGGCTGAACTCCTCCTAGCAGTTCATCGTCCCAGCCAAGAACAGACCCTCGTGAGGCTGTTCTTCCTTGTATTGTTCATCATCAGCCCGAGAGGCAATCCACCACACCACACACTGGAGTAGGGTATTACACCACAATGGCCTCAACTGAGGCCAGTGTGCTCTCAGTTGAGGCCAGCGTGCTCTCAGTTGAGGCCAGCGTGCTCTCAGCGACGCCCGAGAGGCAACCTCCTCCTTTGCAGCCCAGCCGGCCCTTCTCGGGCGTCGGGGGCGGGTCATCCAGCTCCTTGGGACAGATCCGGCTCCCAGTAATTTTCGGCACCTACGACAATTTCTGCACGGAGCAGGTCAATTTCGATATCACCCCCATCGGCCTCCCCTACAATGCCATCCTCGGCTATCCAGCACTGGCCCAATTCATGGCCGCGACTCACCTGGCGTACAACCTTATGAAGATGCCCGGGAGTAGCGGTGTCCTCACCGTGCCTGGGGACACCGGGGATGCGCTGCGAGCGCTCAAGCTCGCCTTCAAGACGGCGGCGTCGGCACAGCCTGCCAACACGGGGACCCCCGAGCCCAAGGGGGCTGCACCAACCAAGAAGAAACAGTTGTTCACCCAAGACAAGGCGGAGACCAAGCAGATACCCGTCGACGAGGACGGGTCCACTAACGCCCCTTTCACCATAGGCGCCAACCTCGGGCCCGAGCAGGAGGAAGACCTAGTCAAGTTCCTGCGCGCAAACAAGAAGGTATTCGCCTGGGAGCCCAATCAGTTGGCAGGGATCCCACGGGGCGTAATCGAGCACCACCTCAACGTGTGCCCCAACATGCGCCCCGTGAAGCAGAAAGCGAGGCGGCAGTCCACTGAAAAGCAGGCCTTCATCGTCCAGGAGACCCACAAGCTAGAAGCCGCAGGGGTCATTCGCGAGGTTAGGTATCCAGATTGGTTGGCCAACCCTGTGGTTGTGCCAAAAAAGGGAGGGAAGGAGTGCATGTGTGTCGACTTCACCAACCTCAACAAAGCATGCCCGCAAGATCCGTTCCCGCTCCCTCGTATCGATCAAATCATTGATTCCACCGCTGAGTTTGACATGTTATGCTTCTTGGATGCCTTCTCCGGGTATCACCAGATAAAGAAAGCGGTGGAAGACGTGGAGAAGACGGCCTTCCTGACCCCGTGTGGGGTGTACTGCTATACATGCATGCCGTTCGGACTGCGCAACGCAGGGGCAACCTTTCAGCGGCTCATGCACATCACCTTGGGCCCGCAACTCGGGAAGAATATGGAAGCTTACGTTGACGACATTGTGGTGAAGTCTCGCGAGGCCAAGACCCTGATACAAGACCTGGAGGAAACCTTCACAAACCTCAACGCAGTGAGCCTTCGGCTCAACCCGGAGAAGTGTGTGTTTGGAGTCCCCTCGGGCAAGCTATTGGGCTTCCTCGTGTCCCACCGAGGCATTGAGGCCAACCCAGAAAAGGTCAAGGCGGTCGAGGACATGAGCCCGCCAAAGACCCTCAGAGAGATGCAGAAGCTCACTGGGCGCGTGACTGCGCTAGGGCGCTTCATCTCCAGGTTAGGGGAGCGAGCGCTACCTTTCTTCCAGCTGATGAAGAAAAAGGGGCCCTTTGAATGGACTGAAGAGGCCGACAAGGCGTTCCAAGATCTCAAGAGATACCTAACCAGCCCTTCGGTGATGGTGGCCCCACGCCCTCAAGAGCCCTTGGTGCTCTACCTTGTTGCCACTCCCTACTCCGCCAGTGCAGCTCTGGTGGCGGTTAGAGAGGAGCGTCGGACCAAGGCCGCGGCAGCTACCCGTGTCAAGGAAAAGCAGGACCAAGAAGGACTCACAGAGATCACTACCACGGCTGAGAAGGATCAGCCGCCACAGGGGAGCGCACTGGGAACGGAAGAGGCCCTTCCCCCCAGGTAACCAGCTTCTGGAGGCTCCACCGCCTCAGGAGGCGCCACGGCCTTCGGAGGACGCCGCCAGCACCGACGCTCCAAGCCTCGTCGAGCACCCAGTGTACTTCGTCAGCACGGTGTTGCGGGATGCAAGGGCACGGTACCCCATGCCTCAGAAACTCCTCCTCGTGCTACTGGTGGCCTCGCGCAAGCTACGGCACTACTTTCAGGGTCACCCTATCAAGGTTGTCTCAGCGTACCCCTTGGAAAGGGTGCTCAGGAGCCCTAACTCAGTCGGAAGGGTCGCCGAGTGGAACATTGAACTACAAGCATTTCAGCTCGAATTCAGCACGACCAGAGTCATCAAGGGGGTCGTGCTAGTGGATTTCGTGGCCGAATGGACGGAGGCACCGGGCCTTAAGGCCAGCGAGGATCGATCCCTCTCCCCAGGAAGCGAGGCGCCAGAAGGCTGGGTCATGTACTTCGATGGAGCGTTCTCCAGGCATGGCGCTGGGGCTGGGGCGGTGCACATATCTCCCACTCAGGACAAGCTCTATTACGCCGTGGAGCTCTATTTCCAGCAAGGCGAAAAGGTCTCCAACAACATAGCGGAGTATGAAGGTCTGATAGCAGGCTTGAAGGCCGCGGCTGCCCTAGGGGTAAAGCGCCTTACCATCAAGGGCGATTCGCAGCTCCTCATCAATTTCTCCAACAAAGTGTACGAGCCAAAAGATGAGCACATGGAGGCCTACCTCACGGAGGTCCGCAGGATGGAAAAGCAGTTCTGGGGGTTGGAGTTGCAGCATGTGCCCCGTGGCACCAATCAGAAGGCCGATGACATCGCCAAACGAGCATCCAGGCGGTTACCTCAGGAGCCTGGCGTCTTCGAGGAGCGGCTCTTCAAGCCCTCGGCCATGCTATCACTATAAAACACGGCGCAGCCTCGGGAGGATCTCCCCCAGCCACCTGCCTCGGGAGCTCCGGTCTGTGGCCCAGCCTCAGGAGCGCGCCTGCTCCTGATGATGGAGCCTCAGGAGGGGGCTGGGTCACAGAGCTCCGGAGTTACTTGATGCAAGGGACCCTGCCGGAGAAGGAGGAGGAAGCGGAGCGTGTGGCACGGCAAGCCACAGCGTACTGTATCATGGATGGAGAACTCTACCAGAAGCGACCAAATGATGTATCCCTACGCTGCATATCCAGGGAGCAAGGGAAAGAGCTGCTGGCGGATATACACGGTGGAGACTATGGGCACCACTCGTCATCACGGACCCTCGTGGGCAAGGCATTCCGCAGCAGCTTCTATTGGCCTACTGCGCTCAATGACGCTGTCGAACTAGTGAAGGCTTGCGAAGCCTGCCAATTCCATGCCAAGCAGATTCATCAGCTGGCAGGAGGTCTGCAGACTATACCCCTCTCATGGACGTTCGCAGTCTGGGGGCTGGATATCCTTGGCCCGTTCGCTCGGGCGCCGGGGGGCTATCGCTACCTCTACGTCGCCGTGGACAAGTTCACCAAGTGGGCCGAAGTGGAGGCCATCCGCACCATCCCTGCGGGTTCAGTGGTCAAGTTCATCAAGGGCATCGTGAGCCGGTTCGGGGTGCCGAATCGCATCATCACCAATAACGGCTCGCAGTTCACCAGTAACCTCTTCAAAACGTACTGTGCTAACCTTGGAACGCAGATATGCTACGCTTCGGTGGCGCACCCCCGAAGCAATGGCCAGGCCGAGCGGGCCAACGCGGAGGTCCTGAGGGGCCTCAAGACCAGGACATTCAAGAAGAAGCTAGAAGCCTGCGGCAGAGGTTGGTACGAGGAGCTTCAGTCCGTGTTGTGGTCCATCCGCACGACCGCAACCAACCCGACTGGAGAGACCCCGTTCTTCCTGGTCTATGGAGCCGAAGCGGTCCTCCCTCACGAGGTCAGACGTCGTTCCGCATGGGTCCTGGCGTTCGACGAGGCGCAGCAGGACGCCATGCGGGGGATGGACCTCGTGCTGGGGGAGGAGCATCGTCGAGAAGCCGCGTTGCGAGCGGCGAGATACCAACAAGCACTGCGGCGATACCACTGCCGCAACATCCGCCCCAAAACTCTTGAGGTAGGGGACCTCGTGCTCAGGCGGGTTCTCTCCAGGGAGGGACTGCATAAGCTCTGTCCCATGTGGGAGGGCCCGTTCAAGGTTGTTCATGTTTCCAGGCCCGGCTCCGCGCGCGTGGAGACTCAGGAGGGGGTGCCAGTCCAGAATGTGTGGAACATCCAGCACCTCCTGAGGTTTTACCCTTAAAAGGCCCAAAGCCTGTGAAGACTATCTTTTTGGAAAAGGCCCAGAGCATGTGAAGAAGGCGAATGCCTGTGAAGACTATCTTTTTGGAAAAGGCCCAGAGCCTGTGAAGAAGGCAAATGCCTGTGAAGACTATCTTTTTGGAAAAGGCCCAGAGCCTGTGAAGAAGGCGAATGCCTGTGAAGACTATCTTTTTGGAGAAGTCCCGGAGCCTGTGAAGAAGGCGAATGCCTGTGAAGATTATCTTTTTGGAAAAGGCCCAGAGCCTGTGAAGAAGGCGAGTGCCTGTGAAGCTATCGCGCTTTGGAAAAGGCCTGGAGCCTGTGAAGAGGGCCAATGCCCGTGAAGCTTGCTTCCCTAAAGAAAGGCCCAGAGCCTGTGAAGAAGGCCAACGCCTGTGAAGCTCGCCGCCCATGACACTCTCACGTAATAATGAGTTGGGGTTGTACACGCCCCGGAGTCTCAAGAGCGCCGGCCTCAGGCCCTGGGGCTCCCTCCCACGCCCAGTGGCAGCACTTAGCTCCGCGCTGGTGAGAAGATGTCGAAGACTAGACTAGGTGCCGGACGCGGCTTTTTCATTTGCTTTCTGCAGTTGGCTAGTTCATTCTCATTTGAAGTTTTATTGAAACTATCGCCGTCTTTTGACTTATGGCTCTTCGACTTTTCACCCTCCTGCCTCGATTTCTCTTGCGCAAGGTCTCACGAGGGGGGCAGCCCGAGCGCCCTCGCGAGTGTTCCTATCCTTATCATTCAAGGCTTCACAACCCGGGTCCACTACAGGAGCACCCCTCCAGTCCGTGCCTCACGGGCACCGCGATGCTAATACAGGACCTGGGTCGGTCGCCCCCACGGCTGAGGCTGGGAATTACCCACGCGCGGGCATGCGGCCGGAAGGAACAATACCAAAATAACGGAAACAGTGCGATGAGTAACAACGGTAACCCAAACACGCCCCCACGGGGCCCCACACTACTGTCTTTTTACGCAGGAAAAAGGAAAAGAAAGAACAAATCAGGCGCGGCTCGCCCTACACCGGCCCTCAGGGAAGATTCGAGCCGCCTCCGGGGCTCAGGCGGACTCCCTCTCGCGCTTCACCGAGGCGCGACAGCGGGCAGACCCGCTACCGCCCTCCGAGCAGGCATGACGGCATGGAGGCTGACCGCGACCGCTGCCAGAAGAGTCGCTGCCCGAAGAAGAACCAGTGAAGCTTGAGGAACTCTGGGCGCCGCCAACCACGCGCGCGCTGTCCTCTCCGTCCTCGTTGGGGCTTGGTCCCCGGCCGCGGTCATCGCCTTCAGGGCAGCACCCTGCGCGGCGACCATCTTCCCCAAACACCCTCACGTAGAGGGTGGCATCGCCGTCGAACTTGAAGTGCAGGGTGCACTGACGGCTCAGACCATGCGCGCGGGCAAACGTCTGCCAGCCGCGGGTTAAGGCCAGGCTCCCGGCTATGGAGACCTCCAGCAAAGCCCACGAGTCCCGGCTGCAGCAGCCATCTGCCTGGAGCCAGAGGCCGCCCGGGGCACAAGCCGGGAGCTCACCTAGGAGGAAGCGAGGGAGCTGGAGCCGGGCGCTAGTCTGCTCCGCCGCTCACACAACGAACTCCGGCAGCACCTCCGCAGTGTGGAACCGCAGCCTAGGGGGTCGCACGGCCGAAGCACGCCCCCCGGCCACGGCTAGCCGCCAGTCACCGCGCGGGAAGTCACCTCCGCGACCGCGGGGAGCCGCCGTGGAGGCCACAGGGTGTTTGCGAGGACGGCCTCAACCGCGCTTGGGCGGGGGAGAGCCAGACTCGACCTGGCGGGACTTTCCTTTCTCTGCGGCCGAGAACTTCCTTGACGGAGCCATGGAGAAGGAGAAGCCAGAGGGGATAAACTAGAAGGGCACGCGACGTGCCGTACTTAAAGCCAGGGGAGGCCAACCGCCGACCTCCACGATCACAGGTAATCATGACTTGCTCTGCATATCGGGACTTGTCAATTCACGCAATTGCCGAGGCGTCATGGGGAAGTGGAGGCGCCCACGTCCAATCAACTGCCACGCGGCGCCCAAGGCCGCAGGCTGTTAGGGCCCGCGGTGCTTCGCACTTGCCCTTTCGCCACTCTGCTCGGCCAAGACCGGGCGCGCCTTGGGCCCGGGGGCTACTATTGGCGTTCTGGGAATGGGGGTCCCCAGACTTGCCTGCCTGCGGCCTGCGGCATGGCTCAAAGGTGGCCCGGCACGGCCCATCTTCATCAACACAAGCTCAAGACCCTCGCGAGGGGCCAAGCCACGCGGGGCAGACGGCCAGGAGCTTCCTCAGGCACGGCCTCATCAGGCTAGCTCGCGAGGAGGCGGAGAGATCAAGGCGGGGTACCTCGCGAGGTGCCCATGACGCAAGCCATGACGACCGAGGGCGCCAGTCGGGCGCCAGCCCGCGCAGTGTCCTCCTTTCCTCTTTGGTGCAAAGGGAGCAAGCGCAAGCGAGAGCATCAAGCAAAGGCATCCATTTCGGTGCAACAAGACCAAGACCAGCCCAACGGCAGGAAGGAAGTCATTGTGGAGCCCAAGCAGGCGTCACCACCAGAGCCTTTGACAGGCAGGACCAACTTTAATCAAGATAAGTGTACCCACTGTTCCCCTTCAAAATGGCCAATTGTTGGCGCCCTTCCCGCTCAATATTTGGGAAGAGGCCCAGGGCCTTTGCCTATAAATAGGACTAACCACCCCCAGGGTAGAGACATCAAAATCAAGCAAGAGAGAGAGAGAGAAGGGCGGCTGAACTCCTCCTAGCAGTTCATCGTCCCAGCCAAGAACAGACCCTCGTGAGGCTGTTCTTCCTTGTATTGTTCATCATCAGCCCGAGAGGCAATCCACCACACCACACACTGGAGTAGGGTATTACACCACAATGGTGGCCTAAACCAGTATAAACTCTGTGTCTCTTGTGTTGTTCCTTTCGTAGTTTAGATCTCAGCGAACCGGCGAGGAACAGGTATGTAGAGGGCGAAATCTCCGCGCGCACCCCAGTGTTCGAACCTCAAGGGTCTGCCGGAACCCGAAATATGACACTTCATAACCCTTCTGTCAAGTTGTCTATAGAGGAAGACTTGGTTGTTCCTGACCCGGAAGCACAGTTGGTGGCGGCTCTTCACGTCATCCCAGATTGGTCAGTACCGTACTTGGCTTACATGAACCGGGGTGAGTTGCCTGAGGATGAAACCCTGTCCAGGCAGATAACCCAGCGGTATAAGTCAATGACAATTGCCAAGGGCGAGTTGAATCATCACAGTGTCACTGGGGCGTTTCAGCGTTGTGTTTCTCCTGAGGAAGGTCAAGAAATTCTTCGTGAGATTCATGAAGGAGATTGTGGCCATCATGCCGGTTCAAAGTCCCTGGTGGCCAAGGCTTTTCATCATGGGTTTTATTGGCTGACGGCTCACGCTGATGCGGAGGATCTGGTCAGTAAATGTGATGGTTGTCAGAAGTTCTCAATACGTGCACACGTGTCGGCTCAAGAGTTGAGGATGATTCCAATTACTTGGTCGTTTGCAGTCTCGGGACTCGACACGGTCGGGCCTTTTAAAAGGTCCAAAGATAAAAAGACCCACCTCTTGGTGGTGGTTTACAAATTTACAAAGTGGGTTGAGGCAGAGCCAGTTAGTAAGTGTGATGCAGCCATGGCGGTTCAATTCATGAAAAAGGTGATCTTTCGTTTTGGCTTTCCACACAGCATTATAACTGACAATGGCACTAATCTGTCCAAAGGCGCCATGGAGGAGTTTTGTCAACGTGAGCATATTCGGCTTGATGTTTCATCAGTAGCTCACCCCCAGTCCAATGGTCAAGCTGAAAGAGCCAATCAGGAAATCTTGAAAGGCATCAAGCCCCGGCTTATGGTTCCTTTGCAATGGACGCCGGGTTGTTGGGTCGAGGAGTTACCCTCTGTGATATGGAGCATCAATACTACTCCTAACAGGTCTATGGGTTATACGCCTTTCTTCATGATTTATGGAGCCGATGTGGTTCTCCCTAGTGACATCCGTCATGACTCGCCCCACGTGGCGGCTTATGTTGAGGCTGGTAATGAACAAGCGCTACAGGATGCACTTGACCTATTAGATGAAAAGTGTGACTTGGCAGCAGCCTGCTCGGTGATTTACCAACAGGACCTGCGCCGTTATCATAGCCGCCGGGTTAAGTCCAGAACCTTTCAAGAAGGTGATTTTGTGCTCCGGCTCATCCAGGATCAAACTGATGCACACAAGCTATCCTCACCTTGGGAAGGGCCCTTTGTGGTCAGCAAGAACTTGAACAACGGGTCATACTACCTTATCATTGTTCGAGAGCACAAAGATTCACGTAAGTCGGAGGAGGAGACCCGCTGGCCGTGGAATATCGCTCATTTGCGGCCTTACTACACTTGAGCCACCGGCTCTCATGATGTACATATTTTGGCGATGTTTATATTATGATAAGTAATAAAGCAGGACCTCTGTCCTTTTCATCCTCAATGATCACATGTCTTTATCATCATCATTTCAAAAGACCAATTGGGGGCTGATCATATTGGAATCTAGCTTAGCCCTCTTGGTCCGGCTCATGATCGTATTCGAATCTAGCCGTTAAACCTCATGATCACTAGGAGGCTTCCTGTTAAACATAGGTCATATTCGAACCAAAGAGAACATAGCTGTCGGTACCCTCTTGATTGGCACACTGCCAAACTCACTAGGGGGCTTCTTGATCATATTCGAATCATAGCTTAACCCCTTTTGGGTCCGACTTTGATCATATTAGAACGAAAGTCGTTAAAAAACTCTCAAGGTCATTTGGGGGCTTCCTGTTCAAACATAGGTCGTATTCGAACCAAAGAGAACATAGTTGTCGGTACCCTCTTGATCGGCGCAACGCCAAAGCCACTGGGGGCTACATGATCGTATTTGAATCCTATCTTAACTCCTCTAGAACAGTTTACTGATCGTATTCGAATCAGAAGCCTCAAATTTTTATTTTTATTTTGGCTTAAGTTTTTTGAACAATCTTTGGTTTTGTCTTGAGACTTTTTTTTGTTCAGATCTAAGTATAAGTGTGGTTTAAACTTAACTCAGCTTGGTTTTGAATGATAAGTCGCCAGCATATGATAATCATCATACATTTGGAAGTGTTGGCTTCTAAGGATTGGGTTATCACCCTTACTATTCAGGTTACAAAAACCGGCAGTGCAAATTCAAAATCACAAGTATGATATTATAGTTGTGTTTCAAAGCTATAATTCATAACAGGCTTATCTGTGACTCTTTTTTCCATATTAATGGTTATATATAAAGATATTATGACCCGCCCTGTGGTAAGTCGCCAAGGGTTCTTGTGGTCTATTTCTGTGTGCAGGACAGTTCAAAGACTTTCTTAGGCATAAGGAAAACAGATGATAAGTATAATATGGGTGAATATAAGATGGCGGCTTAACAATGTTGAGCACCAAAATGTGCACTATGTCGCGGCAAAGCAAAGTTATTTCTACCCTATTACATGACTCCCTGATTCCAAATGATTAAGTTGTTTTTCAGCAAGTTACAAATATTAGCCGACTGGCGGGACAATTCTCTTGTTGGCCTAAAGCTTCTGGATCAACCCTCTCCGCTCCTCTGTCCTGTTCCCTGTCCTGGAAGGTTGATGATGACCAGTCAATGCCATTCAAAGCTTCAAATTCAGCTTCATCATCAATTAGTCCGGCCGGTCAACTTCAGGGGCGAAGGTATGCTTACAGATTGGAGGGATCAGGCGGTCACTTTGTAATGCGGCATTGGAATCCTTCGATTCTCCGTGTCATAACCCGACTGGTACCTGGTAAGATCCGCTTCATCAGCAATCAGGGTGGCCACAGGGCGTATTTCCTTAACACAAGCGGTGAAGTCCTCCTGTTCAAATGAAGTGCCATCCTCCTTAAGGCTTGGATAACCAATGGCGATGTCGGTTGGGTCTAATTCTGGTAGCCAAGCTTTGGCCCGGCTTAAGGCAGCCACGGCTCCGGCTCTTGCAGACGATCGCCTTAGTTCATTGAATCGCTAGGGCAGCATAGAAAGCTTCTTTATCACATCCGCCAGGAGAGTGGGGACTTCATTTGACAGGGCAACTGTGGCTAAGGCACGCTGAGATCCAGTATAAAGTTGTTCCACAAGCGTATAAACCGCCTTCAGCTTCACCAGCATGTCTTGATTGAGATTTGAGCTCCTGGGGCCTGCATAGCAATGTCAGGTGAGTTAATGACAATTTATATGATCTCTAGGAGGATTCAGATATTTGACACTTGCAGGGTGACTTACCAAATATTGCTGAGACCATCTGAGATACATGGCATTTTAAGCTGGATAATTCGACGGTCGCCTCTTCAAGAGCCACCTCTGCCTTCTCAGCTCGATTGGTCAAAGCAATCTTTTCTTCATCCCAAGCCTTTTTCTCCACTTCAAAGTCTTTTTTCAGTTTCTCTTGTTCAGATACACTGAATTCGAATTTGGAGTTGGCTCTTTGGGTTTCAGTCTCTTGTGCTTCCAGGCGGTTCTTCAAGTCTGACACTTCTGATTGAAGTTGAGTGGTGGTGACCTGTACAAATACCGGGTCAAAATCATGAATATTAGCATACAATCTTAAGTCTCAAGCCTTTTGCAAGCAACAACACTTGGCACTTGGGGGCTAATGTCTACCGAAGGATTCTATCTAGGTGCGGTTCATGAGAGTAAGTCCCAAGAACCTTGCAAGCAAGAGTACTTGGCACTTGGGGGCTAATGCATATTGCTGTTAAACCTTTTACCAGTATTTTATTCTATACAAGCATATGAAGGACCGGCTCATTCATGCTGATTAAACTGGCCCTTGGGGAGTATGGAGTAAGCCGGACTTTTTACAAGTTTTGTCAAAATATACTACTAATGCTCATAAGTTGGTTCTAAGTCTACAGCATACTCATCATAAGCAATAGACTTGGGGGATGGCATAGTAAGGATAATTCGGTAAAGCGAAGAGTTTCTACCTTAAATTTCTGATGCATTTGCTTCACCATATCAACTTCGATATCACGGCTGTTGTGCACTTGGCTAAGATAGCCAGAAAAAATTCCCCAAAGCTCATGTGAGAATAATCAGCAATGTCAAATCTGACCTTACGGCGTTCCAGGTGCTCCTCCTTGGCAGAACACTTGGCTAGCACAGTTGGTCTCCCTGGCTCAGCAAAGCCAGTCCTAGTAATCTCAACATCAGCATGTTGCGGGTCGTCTGTCTTGGCTGGGCTAGAGACTTCAGGGTTCTCAGAGCCGTCGATGGCTTGTTCAGCAGGCGGGTCAGTAGTTGATGTGGGCGTGTCATGCACCAGTTCAGGTGGCGGCTCAGGAATAGAGGCCTCAGGCACGGAAGTCTGGAGTTCTAGTTCTTTGAGGGTTGGCTCTTCGGCTGGCTTGTTCGTGTTCGTCCTCTTGCTAGGCTTTGCTTTTCCGCTGCATAAGATCAAAAAGATCAGTACAAATATGAAGAATGAAATGAATACAGGATAAGTAAATCGTCATTACCCTGGAGCGGTCTTAAAAGCCGGCAAGTTGGACTGGATTGAGTCGCCGGAGGAAGGTGAAGTTTCCTGATAGTTTGAGTCAGAAGAATTGAGTGGTTGACGAGTGAGACCCACCAAAGGATAAAAATGATTTAAGTCGGAGTTGACCTTGTTCCGACGCTTCCTTGGTGTATTAGGTAAGCCGGAGGAGAGTTTTGCATCTTTGCTGGTCCGGGTCTGCCTCCGTCTCTCATGGATCTGTCGCTTCAAAAGAAATTGAGGATCTTGATAAGCTAAGGCATGTGAAAATCTTACTTTCTAGGTTACTCTTTGGATTTTCTGTCTTGGCAAAGGCTCGGAGTTGGAGGAAATAATAGTTAACTCTTCATCCGCTCCATGACTCGTTCCCGTGCCCTCCTGATGATAATCAGTGTCAATAAGGTGGTTAAAAAAGGAGCCAAGAGAGTCAAGAGCTACCTCCGACTCAGAGGAATCTTCTAGTCGAAGCAAGTCAGAGGCGCTGGCCTTCTTTCCTTTTTTTCCTGGCGGCGGCTTTCCTAGCGGCTCTATTGGCCTTTCTGGCTTTCTTTGCAGCCTCATGATCATACTTCTTCTTCCAAAAGTCATCGTCAGCCTGTAAAAATCAGCAAAAGTTTGAGTACATACAAAACATCAAAGATGAAGGTAATTTACTCAGGTTGGCGGCTTACCGCTGGAGCCGGGTTAGCTGCGCAGAAGGGGCTTAAGCCCACCTTACCACAATCTGCTAGGCTTTCATTCAAGAGTGACTTTGTCATGTCATTAACAACATGGTCAGGTAAATTGTTAGAGCTGTGCCGCAGAGGGTCATTCTTCTTGCCCGTGTAGGTGCACATCAAATCGGAGCGGCGGCTCAACGGAATGATCCTCCAGGCAACCCAAACCCGGACCAAGTCAATGCCATTTAAACTGTTCCCCAAAAGAGCCTTGACTTTAGCCATGGTGGGGGCGATTTTCTGGCGATCCACAGCTGACAACTTGTCTGGAAGAGGATGATTAGACTCCAGGAACAGGGCGCGAAAGCCGGGCAGAGGGTTCTCATCAGCCGGAGAAGTATCTTTGCAGTAGAACCATGTCTAGTTCCAATCTTTGGGGTGGCTTGGTGGATTTGCATAAGGGAAAATGGCGTCTCTCCACCGTTGGATTGAGACCCCGCTAAGCTCCAAACTAGGTCCGCTAGCACATTCATTCTGGCGGTTCAAATAAAACAACTCTATGAAGAGTAGCAAGCTGGGCTCTTCTCCAAGATATACCTCACAGAATGCTTGAAAGTTGCAAATATTAGACACAGAATTGGGTCCGATGTCTTGAGGACGGAGGTCGAAGAAGTGCAGAACATATCTGAAGAATTTTGAGCCAGGTAGTGAAAAGCCCCGGATCATGTGTTCAGTGAAAATGACGACCTCCCCTTCTTTGGGTTGAGGCTTTTCCTGGAGCACGGTATGACATGACTTCCTTCTTCGGCAGATAGTCGGTTTTCACAAAATCCTCAAGAGTACTATCAGTGACGATGGATGGGACCCAGTTGCATGAAGTGCTTGTTTTGGGCAGCATTATGAAGATGGAAACCTAACAAAGAGTGAAATTGCCGGTTCAAATTTAAGCCGGAGGAAAAACATTACAGTGCATATTCAAGATGGCGGCTTATAAAGGGGTCTAATGGTATATGGCTAATTATGTCAAGTTATTTAAGCCACCATGAGTGCCATGAGCAGTCAAGTTATCTAAACCGCCATGAGTGGTTAAGGTTATCAATTGAGCATTGCAATTTTAAGCCGGTGATAAGAGTTGCCATGGCTAGGTATCTAACAAAATACAGTTTTTGCCTAAGTGTTACACAAACAAGTTTCACAGGCTGCAGCTATTATTTTGGATCAACGGTTGTTCAGGAAAAGGAAAATAATCTAGACCTAAAAAACCAGTTCAGATAAGTTCGTGAGTTCTAATGAGGCTTCTTTAAAGAAAAAAAAGGGATCTTCTAGTATCAAAAATGGACGCAAAACAACTAATGCATGAGTTCTATACTACTTTTGGATCAAAAGAGGCTGCGGTGGAGGAACTACGAAGAAACAGTGAAGAACATGAAGAACAGGCAGAAACCTAATGTAGATCTAAGGTGCGGGAAGGCAGGAACTTACAGCTACAGATCTACTGCGGAGGGTCGCCGCCGTTCTCTGGATCGACTCAGGTTGATGCAGCGGCCGAAGTTGAGGAAGACGAGGTGCTCTGCGGCGGCGGCGGAGCTCGAGCGGCAGAAGGGTTGCGAGAGGTGGAAGACAATGGAAAGGGGGAGAATGAGGAAAGACTGGTCATGCCTATTTATAAGGAAAGGCTCTTAAGTGGGCGCGAAAAACAAGGAGGCCGAAAACATGGTTATCCAGCTACTAGAACGCCTCGATTCTTGGGATGGTCATTAAGATACGGATTCATTGAGATATGTTGGACAAAGTGTGAATTAAAGACAGATGACGTCATGGCGGGTTACCACAGATCCAGAGGGTGACGTCATGGCGGGTTACAAAAATTTTGTACAAGCAAAGGGCAGAAGATTTTTCTGAAGTGTTGAAGATTGACATGAACCAGTTCAAATCAATCTGGGGCCTAATGTTGGGGATATAACTATTAGGTATGACCCACCCAGGAGGGGCCGGGTTATACCTATGGCGATTCAAGATATGAAGCCCAAGACGACACTTGAAGATGGCGGTTCAGTTAAGGGCCCAAGCCCAAAGGCGACTCAAGGCCCGTAGAGATAAACCGCCATATGTATATAACTTGTATTGTAAGGCCAGAATAGAGAGAGACCAAGTCGGACATTGTTTATGAGCCGGTCGGGACTCTGTGAGCCGTTGGGCATCAACCTCTGTATATAAAGGGACGACCCAGCGGCGGTTCAGGGCAAGTAACATCAGATCGAGAACTAGGTCAAGCGAATTCGCTCCTTGGTAATCGAGACATAAGCAATCCCACTCAAAACTGGATCATAGGCTTTTACCTTCATCGTAAGGGGCCGAACCATTATAAACCACATGTCCTTTGTCCCGATTAACCCCTTTAAGCTTCCTAGTTGCGATGGCTCCACGACTAAGTCCTTTCACGAGGACATCTAACGTGACAATTCCACGACAGAAGCCGGAGTGACTACCAGGACAATGGGTGTGCCGTGCTTGGTGTCGGCTCTGCACAATGAGAGCTTGCCCAAGGACTTCAAGGGCCCCCGAAAGATACCTAATTACAAAGCGGGTCAGCCTCTGGATGCTTGGATTTAGAGCTATGAGCTGGCCATGGAGATGTTGGATGTTAATGATGTTGTGTGCGCCAAATACTTCACCATGATGTTGCATGGGCCGGCTCGCACCTGGTTAAAGGGATTGCCCCCTAATTCCATCAACTCATGGACTGAGTTAAAGACATGGTTCATTCAGAATTTCAAGGATACATGTAAGAAACCTATGTCTATCATCACCTAGACACTTGCATACAGCGTGAGGATGAGTCGACCTCCCATTGGGTTCACCGGGTCTCGGCCATTATTCACTCATCAGATAGCATCAACGTTGGTTCCGCTGTTTTGATTTTGGAGAAGAATTGCCGATTTACTCCCCTCAAAGAGAAGTTAGGGCAGCTTAAACGTCACTGCAATGACATGGGAGAGCTCATGGCGGCTCGCATCAAATACACCGACTCAGACAACACTAAGGATCCTGATTCAGATGAGGAAAAATCCAGTAAGGGGAAGAAAAAGGGCAAGCAGCAGCAGAATACAATAGGTCAGGGTCAAGGTAACAGTGGTAAGCGTGAAAACACTAACGGTGGATCAGATTTTGTGGCCAACGCTAATGCACAGAACGGTGATCGTCGTCGTAAGGGAAGATTCTAGCCCAGTCGGATGGGCCCAAGATCAATTTAGAGGCAATGTTGAACGAACCTTGCCCAAAACATAGTCATCCTGATAAGTCGGCAACCCACCTGAGGAAAGATTGCAGCATCATGAGGGAGTATAGGAATTACAACCTTCATCAGGGCCACAATAACGGTAGCGGCCCACACGGTGGGTCAGGCTCCGGTTCACATGGGTCCAGCTTTGGAGGTGGTGGTTCAAATTCTGGTTTCCAAGGTCAGGGTAATCAGGGTGGCTTTAACCAACAAAACAATCAGGGCAATCAACAACAAGAAGCTAAGTAGCGGCCACTATCATGTTTTTACTACTAGCTTGTGTAAGCGAGACCAGAAAGTTCATAAGCGAGCTGTGAGTGCGGTTGAGCCGGTTGTACCTCGATCCTTATGATGGTCAGAGCAGCCAGTCGTATGGAGCCGTGAGGACCACCTGCTCCGGGTTGACAATCCGGGTCAGCTGGCTTTGGTGGTGGCTGATACGTCTCCATCGTATCTATAATTTTTGATTGTTCCATGCCAATATTATTCAACTTTCATATACTTTTGGCAACTTTTTATACTATTTTTGGGACTAACATATTGATCCTATGCCCAGTGCCAGTTCCTGTTTGTTGCATGTTTTATGTTTCGCAGAAACCCCATATCAAATGGAGTCCAAACGGGATAAAATGGACGGAGAATATTTTTGGAATATTTATGATTTTTGGGAAGAAGAATCAACGCGAGACGGTGCCCGAGGGGGCCACAAGGCAGGGGGCACGCCCCAGGGGGGTGGGCGCGCCCCTGACCCTCGTGGGCACCCTGTAAGGCAGTTGCTGCTCTTCTTTTGCTGCAAGAAAGCTAATTTCCGGGAAAAAAAATGTGGCGAAGTTTCAATCCAATCAGAGTTACGATCTCCGAGAATATAAGAAACGGTGAAAGGGCGGAATATGGGAACACAAAAACAGAGAGAGACAGAGAGACAGATCCAATATCAGAGGGGCTCTCGCCCCTTCCACGCCATGGAGACCATGGACCAGAGGGGAAACCCTTCTCCCATCTAGGGAGAAGGTCAAGGAAGAAGAAGAAGAAGGGGGGCTCTCTCCCCCTCTCTCGCGGTGGCGCCGGAACGCCGCCGGGGGCCATCATCATCACCGCGATCTACACCAACACCGTCATCATCTTCACCAACATCTCCATCACCTTCCCCCATCTATATTCAGCGGTCCACTCTCCCGCAACCCATTGTACCCTCTACTTGAACATGGTGCTTTATGCTTCATATTATTATCCAATGATGTGTTGCCATCCTATGATGTCTGAGTAGATTTTCATTGTCCTATCGGTAATTGGTTAATTGGTATGATTGGTTTAATTTGCTTGTGGTTATGTTTCTGTCCTATGGTGCTCTCCGTGTCACGCAAGCATGAGGGATTCTCGCTGTAGGGTGTTGCAATATGTTCATGATTTGCTTATAGTGGGTTGCTTGAGTGACAAAAGCATAAACCCGAGTAAGGGGGTTGTGGCATATGGGATAAAGGGGACTTGATGCTTTAATGCTATGGTTGGGTTTTACCTTAATGATCTTTAGTAGTTGCGGATGCTTGCTAGAGTTCCAATCATAAGTGCATATGATCCAAGAAGAGAAAGTATGTTAGCTTATGCCTCTCCCACATAAAACTTGCTATCGGTCTAGTAAAGTAGTCAATTGCTTAGGGACAATTTCACAACTCCTACCACCACTTTTCCACACTCTCTATACTAACTTTATTGCTTTTTTATCTAAACAGCCCCTGGTTTATATTTGCGTGCTCTTTATTATCTTGCAAACCTATCCAATAACACCTACAAAGTACTTCTAGTTTCATACTTGTTCTAGGTAAAGCGAATGTTAAGCGTGCGTAGAGTTGTATCGGTGGTCGATAGAACTTGAGGGAAGATTTGTTCTACCTTTAGCTCCTCGTTGGGTTCGACACTCTTACTTATCGAAAGAGGCTACAATTGATCCCCTATACTTGTGGGTTATCAAGACCTTTTTCTGGCGCCATTGCCGGGGAGTCATAGCGTGGGGTGAATATTCTCGTATGTGCTTGTTTGCTTTATCACTAAGTAGATTTTATTTGTTGTTCTTAGTTGTTCTCTATCTTTAGTTATGGATATGGAACACGAAATACCAAAAAAATAGATGTACTTGCTACTCAAGGAGATGGGTAACCTCCTAAAACCCTCGATGCTCATTATGTGAAAGATATTATGTACTACTTTGATAATCCTGAGAAAACCCCATTCACTTATGTTATGGGAGACAGATTGGATCAACATGAATACTTTAGGGATTATCGCTTGACTCAAAGGGAAACTATTATGGGATCAAATTTATATGTTGCATTGGTATGCTTGACAACTATGCTTGAGATATGATTATACTTGTTGCTCTAGGATGAAGGCTCCACACCTTCCCTTTTCATGCAAATTTAATGATGATAAAACCTTGGCTTCTTATGCTAATGGTATCTATGATTACTATGATGTGGAACAAATACAAGAATTCGGTGCTTTTATGGGTGCTTATGAAATTGAATCTTTGTTTAAAGAGTGTGAAAATCTTGATGATGTTGTTTACAGACCTGAAAATTTTGCTATACTTAAATATTGTTATGAGAATTATGAATACAATTCCGATATTGATGCATTTATTGAGAAAGTCTCCGCTGTCCAAGAGGAGACTAATATTTTGCATGAGTCTATGGAAGAAGAAATTGATGAAACAGTGAGCTCATTGGATGAAAAGGATGATGAGGAGAGCGAAGAACAAAAGGAGGAAGAGCGGATTAGCTACCCGTGCCCACCTTCTAATGAGAGTAACTCTTCAACTCATACATTGTTTAATTCCCCTTCGTGCTTACCGAAGGATGATTGCTATGATAATTGCTATGATCCCGTTGATTCTTTTGAAATATCCCTTTTTGATGATACTTCCTATGCTTGTGGCCTAGATGCCAATATGAATTATGCCTATGGATATGAACTTGCTATAGTTCCTTATGTTAAACATGAAATTGTTGCTATTGCACCCATGCATGATAGTCCTATTATCTTTTTGAATTCTCCCTACTACACTATATCGGAGAGCTTGCTCTTATTAAGGATTATGTTGATGGGTTGCATTTTACCGTTGCACATGATGATTTTGGTAGATATAATATGCATGTGCTTGCTGCTCCTACATGCAACTATTATGAGACAGGAACTATATCTCCACCTCTCTATGTTTCCAACATGATAGAATTGCAAGAAACTGCTTATACTATGCATTGGCCTTTACTATGTGTGCATGAATTGTTCTTTTATGACATGCCGATGCATAGGAAGAGAGGTAGACTTCGTCATTGCTTGATATATGTTACTTTGTGCTCACTACTAAATCACAAATCATTGTTAATTAAAATTGGCCTTGATATACCTTGGGATCCGGGTGGATTCATTACTTGAGCACCATATGCCTAGCTTAATGGCCTTAAAGAAAGCGCTGCCAGGATACAACCAGGAAGTTTTAGAGATTCATTTATTTCTGTTGAGTGCTTTTATATAGTTTAAAAACAAAAAATAAAGACGGGAACCCAAAACTTTTCAAAAAGGAAAGTGAAAGTGAGAGAGACAAGCATTGTTGAAGTGGGGGAGCTCCTTGAACTTTGTTCATGCTCACGGAAACTTTGTGAATCTCAATTACAGAAACTTTTCATCAAAAATAATTATACCCTTGTACAATTCCATTGTATTCTAAAAATAATGTGCCAAGGTTTGCCTTTAGGATGTTTATAATGCTTGTTGGTTTGTGCGGTGCACAACAGAAACTTTGGCTGTAGTGCGCGATTTTACATTTTTTTTACTGGAATGTCAAACGGTTATGATTATTTTTGCAATGTCTTTCTATAAAAATTGTTTATTTTTCCTAATTTTTGCAGAATTTTGGGAGTACCAGAAGTATGGTGAATGTTCACATCACTACAGACTGTCCTGTTTAAGACAGATTCTGTTTTTGATGTATAATTCACTTGTTTTGATGAAACTATCAATTTCTATCAGTGGATTAAGCCATGGAAAAGTTATATTACAATAGCTACAATGCAAAAACAAAATATAAATTGGTTTGCAACAGTACTTAGAGTAGTGATTTGCTTTATTATACTAACGGATCTTATCGAGTTTTCTATTGAAGTTTTGTGTGGATGAAGTGTTCGATGATCGAGAAGGTCTCTATATGAGGAAAAGGAGAGGCAAGATCTAAAGATTGGGGATGCTCAAGGCACCCCAAGTAAATATTCAAGGATACTCAAGCGTCTAAGCTTGGGTATGCCCCGGAAGGCATCCCCTCTTTCTTCAACAAGTATCGGTATGTTTTCGGATTCGTTTCGTTCATGCGATATGTGCAAATCTTGGAGCGTCTTTTGCATTTAGTTTTCATTTTTCTTTTATAGACCATGCTGGTATGAGATAGTCCTTGGTTGATTTATAGAATGCTCATTGCACTTCACTTAAATCTTTTGAGTATGGCTTTATAGAATGCTTCATGTGCTTCACTTATATCATTTGAAGTTTGGATTGTCAGTTTCTCTTCACATAGAAAACCGCCATTTGTAGAATGCTCATTTGCTTCACTTATATTTGCTAGAGCGTGGGCATATCTTTTGTAGAAAGAATTAAACTCTCTTGCTTCACTTATATCTATTTAGAGAGATGACAGGAATTGGTCATTCACATGGTTAGTCATAAAATCCTACATAAACTTGTAGATCACTGAATATGATATGTTTGATTCCTTGCAGTAGTTTTGCGATATAGAGATGATAATATGTGGGAGGTTCTAGTAAATGGTTGTGTTTAGTAAGGATATTGGTGTTAAGGTTTGTGATTCCCGAAGCATGCACGTATGGTCTCCTAACTATGTAACCAAATCGGCGTGCATTGTATTTTGATTGTTTATCTTTGCGTGAAGGTCGGGGGCGCATGATGGTTAACTCCTACCAACCTCCCCCTAGGGGCATGCGTAGTAGTACTTTGCTTTGAGGGCTAATAAACTTTTGCAATAAGTATATGAGTTCTTTATGACTAATGTGAGTCCATGGATTATACGCACTCTCGCCCTTCCATCATTGCTAGCCTCTTCGGTACCGTGCATTTCCCTTTCTCACCTCGAGAGTTGGTGCAAACTTCGTCGGTGCATCCAAACCCCGTGATACAATACGATCTATCACACATAAGCCTCCTTATATCTTCCTCAAAACAGCCACCATACCTACCTATCATGGGATTTCCATAGCCATTCCGAGATATATTGCCATGCAACTTCCATCCTCATCATATACATCTCTTGAGCATTCATTGTCATATTGCTTTGCATGATCGTAAGATAGCTAGCATGATGTTTTCATGGCTTGTCCATTTTTTGATATCTTTGCTATGCTAGATCATTGCACATCCCGGTACACCGCCAGAGGCATTCATATAGACTCATATTTTTGTTCTAGTATCGAGTTGTAATATTGAGTTGTAAATAAATAAAAGTGTGATGATCATCATTATTAGAGCATTACCCCAATGAGGAAAGGATGATGGAATCTATGATTCCCCCACAAGTCGGGATGAGTCTCCGGACTTTATGAAAAATAAAAGAGGCCAAAGAAGCCCAAATAAAAAAAGAGGCCAAAGAAGCCCATCAAAAAAATAAAAATAAAAAATAAAAAAGAGAAAATAAAAAAATGAGAGAAAAAGAGAGAAGGGGCAATGTTACTATCCTTTTACCACACTCGTGCTTCAAAGTAGCACCATGTCCTTCATATAGAGAGTCTCTTGAGTTATCACTGTCATATACTAGTGGGAATTTTCATTATAGAACTTGGCTTGTATATTCTGATGATGGGCTTCCTCAAATGCCCGAGGTCTTCATGAGCAAGCAAGTTGGATGCACACCCACTTAATTTCAGTTTGAGCTTTCATACACTTAAAGCTCTAGTGCATCAGTTGCATGGAAATCCCTACTCCTCGCATTGACATCAATTGATGGGCATCTCCATAGCCCGTTGATTAGCCACATCGATGTGAGACTTTCTTCCTTTTTGTCTTCTCCACACAACCTCCACCATCATATTCTATTCCACCTATAGTGCTAGATCCATGGCTTGCGCTCATGTATTGTGTGAAGGTTGAAAAGGCTGAAGCCGTTAAAAAGTATGAACCAATTGCTTGGCTGACACCGGGATGAGCATGAGGGGTACTTTGTTTTAGGAAAAGGAGCATACAAGACTATATGATTTTGTAGGGATAATGTTTTGAAGCATTGATATTTTGAAAGACATGATTGTTTGTTGGGATGCCCGAAGTATTATTGTTTTTATGTAAAATGATAAACTATTGCCTTGAATCACTCGTGTCTTAATATTCATGCCATGATTAGATTACATGATCAAGATTTTGCTAGGTAGCATTCCACATCAAATATTATCTTTTTATCATTTACCTACTCGATGACGAGAAGGAATTAAGCTTGGGGATGCTGATATGTCTCCGTCGTATCTATAATTTTTGATTGTTCCATGCCAATATTATTCAAATTTCATATACTTTTGGCAACTTTTTTTACTATTTTTGGGACTAACATATTGATCCAGTGCCCAGTGCTAGTTCCTGTTTATTGCATGTTTTATGTTCCACAGAAACCCCATATCAAACGGAGTCCAAACGGGATAAAAACAGACGGAGAATATTTTTGGAATATTTATGATTTTTGGGAAGAAGAATCAACACGAGACGGTGCCCGAGGGGGCCACAAGGCAGGGGGCACGCCCCAAGGGGGGTGGGCGCGCCCCTGACCCTCGTAGGCACACCGTAAGGTGGTTGCTGCTCTTCTTTTGCTGCAAGAAAGCTAATTTCTGAAAAGAAATCGTGGCAAAGGTTTCAATCCAATCGGAGTTACGGATCTCCGGGAATATAAGAAACAGTGAAAGGGCAGAATCTGGGAACGCAGAAATAGAGAGAGACAGAGAGACAGATCCAATCTCGGAGGGCTCTCGCCCCTCCCATGCCATGGAGACCATGGACCAGAGGGGAAACCCTTCTCCCATCTAGGGAGAAGGTAAGGAAGAAGAAGAAGAAGGGGGCTCTCTCCCCCTCTCTCCCGGTGGCGCCGGAACGCCGCCGGGGGCCATCATCATCACCGCGATCTACACCAACACCATCGTCATCTTCACCAACATCTCCATCACCTTCCCCCATCTATATTCAGCACTCCACTCTCCCGCAACCCGCTGTACCCTCTACTTGAACATGGTGCTTTATGCCTCATATTAGTATCCAATGATGTGTTCCCATCCTATGATGTCTGAGTAGATTTTTGTTGTCCTATTGGTAATTGGTGAATTGCTATGATTGGTTTAATTTTCTTGTGGTTATGTTGCTATCCTATGGTGTCCTCCGTGTCGTGCAAGCTTGAGGTATTCCCGTTGTAGGGTGTTGCAATATGTTCATGATTCGCTTATAGTGGGTTGCTTGAGTGATAGAAGCATAAACCCGAGTAAGGGGGTTGTGGCGTATGGGATAAAGGGGACTTGATGCTTTAATGCTATGGTTGGGTTTTACCTTAATGATCTTTAGTAGTTGCGGATGCTTGTTAGAGTTCCAATCATAAGTGCATATGATCCAAGAAGAGAAAGTATGTTAGCTTATGCCTCTCCCACATAAAACTTGCTATCGGTCTAGTAAAGTAGTCAATTGCTTAGGGATAATTTCACAACTCCTACCACCACTTTTACACACTCGCTATACTAACTTTATTGCTTCTTTATCTAAACAACCCCTAGTTTATATTTACGTGCTCTTTATTATCTTGCAAACCTATCCAACAACACCTACAAAGTACTTCTAGTTTCATACTTGTTCTAGGTAAAGCGAACGTTAAGCATGCGTAGAGTTGTATCGGTGGTCGATAGAACTTGAGGGAATATTTGTTCTACCTTTAGCTCCATGTTGGGTTCAACACTCTTACTTATCGAAAGAGGCTACAATTGATCCCCTATACTTGTGGGTTATCTGTGGCTCCTCGGTTTGGAGGTTATAAGTTCACTAAGGCTCTCATGGATGGATGCAGTAGTATCAACATCCTTTATTGTGATACTTTTCACCGGATGAGTCTAACTGACAAAGATCTTAAGCCGTCTTCTACAGTCTCTCATGGCCTGGTGCCTAGTAAGTCGGCATACCCAATGGGTAAGATCGCTTTGGAGGTAGCCTTTGGTAATGAACATAATTAGAAAGCAGAGACACTAACCTTTGAGGTGGTCAAAATTAAATGCCACTACCATGCTCTGTTCGGGCGCTCGGCTTACGCCAAATTTATGGCACGGTCATGTTATGTGTATCTGTAGCTTAAATTGCCAGGTCTCAAGGGTACCATTACAGTGCATGGGGACAGGAAGATAGCTCTGGAATGTGAGGAAGGCGATGCTACTTACGTTGAAGTTGTTTGCGCAATAGAGGAGCTGAAGTTTTATAAGGAAAATGTTGACCCGGCAGATATGACCTCTTTGAAGAAGCCAACAACAGAGCATGACCCGGTGTTGAAGTTCAAGTCGGTAGATGACACCAAACAGGTTGATTTTGTCCCTGGCAACTCATCCAAACAGTTCACTATTGGTGCTAATATGGATCCGAAATAGGAAAGCGTGCTCATCGAGTTCATCCCTGAGAACCAGGACATGTTTGCATGAAAGTCTTCAGACATGCCAGGTGTACCGAGGGAACTCGCTGAGTACACTCTCAATATTGATCCCAAATTTAAAACGGTCAAGCAATTCCTTCATAGTTTTAATGAAGAGAGGTGCAAGGCCATCGGAGAAGAAGTGGCCCGGCTCTTGGCGGCTGAGTTCATAATTAAAGTTGTCTAGGCTGAGTGGTTGACTAACCCGGTGCTGGTACTTAAGAAAAACGACACTTGGCGCATGTGTGTGAATTACACAGACCTTAATAAGGCTTGCCCCGCTGATCCCTTTGCCCTCCCCCGTATTGATCAGATCATAGATGCTACGGTGGGTTGTGAGCGTTTGTGTTTACTAGATTCTTACTCTGGATACCATCAGATCAAGATGGCATTCAAAGACCAAGATAAGACGACTTTCATCACACCTTTTGGAGCTTCTGCTATGTGTCTATGCCTTTTGGGCTTAAGAGTGCCCAGGGGACTTATCAGCGTTGTGTGCAGAACTGCTTTCACAGTCAGATTTGGCGCAATGTTCATGCCTATGCGGATGATATTGTTGTGAGGTCCAGAAAGAAGGAGACTCTGTTGGAGGATCTGAAAGAGAACTTTGATAATCTCCGGGTCTACAAGATGATGCTTAACCCGACCAAGTGTGTTTTTGGTGTGCCTACAGGCAAGATTTTGGGTTTCTTGGTTTCCGAGAGAGGTATCGAAGCTAACCCGGAGAAAATCAAGGCTATTACCTCACTGCTAAGCCGGCCTGTGTCAATGATGTTCAGCATCTGGCAGGTCATGTTGCCGATTTGAGCCGGTTCATAAGCCGCCTCGGTGAAAAGGCTATTCCTCTATACCAGATGATGAAGAAAACAGATAATTTTGTTTGGAGTGACGCTGCTAATGAGGCGTTCGAGGCACTTAAGAAGCAGTTGGTTGAGCCGCTGGTTCTTGCAGCTCCTATTGAGAAGGAACCTTTACTCTTATATGTGGCAGCAAATAGCAGAGCCGTTAGTGTAGCAATTGTGGTGGAAAGGAAAGAGCTGGGTAAGGAGTATCTAGTTCAACGACCGGCTTATTATGCTAGTGTGGTCTTGATTGAGTCAAAACAGAGATACCCCCATTGGCAGAAGCTAGTGAATGGGGTGTTCATGGCTAGTCGCAAGTTGAAGCAGTACTTTCTAGGTCATCCTATTATGGTGGTTAGCTCTGCTCCCTTGGGTGACATTATTCAAAATAGAGAAGCCACAGGTCGTGTGTCCAAGTGGGCTATCGAGCTTGGACCCCACGGTCTAAAGTATATGCTGCTACCTCTTGAGCACTGCGTTGGTTTTCCCTTGAAGAGGAAAGGGTGATGCAACAAAGTAGCGTAAGTATTTCCCTCAGTTTTTGAGAACCAAGGTATCAATCCAGTAGGATGCTCCTCACAAGTCCCTCGTACCTACACAAACAAACAAGAACCTCGCAACCAACGCGATAAAGGGGTTGGCAATCCCTTCACGGTAACTTGCAAAAGTGAGATCTGATAGAGATAATAAGATCAGATAAATATTTTTGGTATTTTTATGATATAGATTGGAAATTAAATAAGCAAAAAAAGTAGATGGGAAACTTATATGATAAAAGATAGACCCGGGGGCCATAGGTTTCACTAGTGGCTTCTCTCAAGATAGCGTAAGTATTACGATGGGTGAACAAATTACTGTCGAGCAATTGATAGAAAAGTGCATAGTTATGAGAATATCTAAGCATGATCATGTATATAGGCATCACGTCCGCGACAAGTAGATCGAAATGATTTTGCATCTACTACTATTACTCCACACATCGACCGACTCCTGCCTCCATCTAGAGTATTAAGTTCATGAAGAAGAGAGTAACGCATTAAGTAAGATGACATGATGTAGAGGGATAAACTCAAGCAATATGATATAAACCCCATCTTTTTATCCTCGATGGCAACAATACAATATGTGCCTTGCTTCCCCTGCTGTCACTGGGAAAGGACACCGCAAGATTGAACCCAAAGCTAAGCACTTCTCCCATTGCAAGAAAGATCAATCTAGTAGGCCAAACCAAACTGATAATTCGAAGAGACTTGCCAAGATAACCAATCATACATAAAAGAATTCAAGGAGATTCAAATATTCCTCATAGATAAACTTGATCATAAGCCCACAATTCATTGGATCTCAACAAACACACCGCAAAAAGAGTTACATCAAATAGATCTCCAAGATGATCGAGGAGAACTTTGTATTGAGATTCAAAGAGAGAGAAGAATCCATCTAGCTAATAACTATGGACCCGAAGGTCTGTGGTAAACTACTCACAACTCATCGGAGAGGCCTTGGAGATGATGTAGAGGCCCTCCATGGTCGATTCCCCCTCCGGTGGAGCGCCGGCGAAGGCACCAAGATGGGATCTCGCGGATACAGAAGGTTGTGACGGTGGAAATAGTTTTTCGTGGTGCTCCTGGATGTTTTCAGGGTATGGAGGTATATATAGGTGAAGGAGGTAGGTCAGGGGAGCCATGAGGGACCCACGAGGGTGGGGGGCGCGCCCACCCCCCTAGGGCGCGCCCTCCTGGCCGCCTCGGCTGCTTCTTGACTTCCACTCCAAGTCTCCTTGATTGCGTTTGTTCCAAAAAGATCGCTCCCAAAGGTTCCATTCCGTTTGGACTCCGTTTGATATTCCTTTTCTTCAAAACAATGAAATAGGCAAAAAAGTGTAAAGTAAAGCCCATAAACATCCAAAACAGGTAATATAATAGCATGGAACAATCAAAAATTATAGATACGTTGGAGACGTATCAAGCATCCCCAAGCTTAATTCATGCTCGTCCTTGAGTAGGTAAATCATAAAAATAGAATTTTTGATGTGGAATGCTACCTAGCATATTTCTCAATGTAATTTTCTTTATTGTGGCATGAATGTTCAGATCCAAATGATTCAAAATAAAAGTTCATATTTACATAAGAAATAGTAATACTTCAAGTATACTAACTAAGCAATCATGTCTTCTCAAAATAACATGGCTAAAGAAAGTTCATCCCTACAAAATCATATAGTTAGGCTTTGTTTCATTTTCATCACACAAAATACTCCCATGCACAACCCTGGTTTCAGCCAAGCAATTGGTTCATACTTCTTAACGCGCTTTAGCCTTTTTCAACTCTCACGCAATACATGAGCGTGAGCCATGGATATAGCACTATGGGTGGAATAGAATATGATGATGGAGATTGTGTGGAGAAGACAAAAAAGAGAAAGTCTCACAATGACGAGGCTAATCAACGGGCTATGGAGATGCCCATCAATTGATGTCAACATGAGGAGTATGGATTGCCATGCAACGGATGCACTAGAGCTATAAATGTATGAAAGCTCAACAAAAGAAACTAAGTGGGTGTGCATTCAACTTGCTTGCTCACGAAGACCTAGGGAATTTTGAGGAAGCCCATCATTGGAATATACAAGCCAAGTTCTATAATGAAAAATTCCCACTAGTATATGAAAGTGATAACATAAGAGACTCTCTAACATGAAGAACATGGTGTTACTTTGAAGCACAAGTGTGGAAAAGGATAGTAGCATTGTCTCCCTTTTTTATTTTTGGGCCTTTTTTTATTTGGCCTTTCTTTTTTTATAAGGGACAATGCTCTAATAATGATGATCATCACACTTCTATTTATTTACAACTCAAGAATTACAACTCGATACTAGAACAAGATATGACTCTATATAATTGCCTCCAGCGGTGTACCGGGATGGGCAATGACTCAAGAGTGACATGTATGAGAAATTATGCAAGGTGGCTTTGCCACAAATACTATGTCAACTACATGATCATGCAAGGCAATATGACAATGATTATGTGTGTCTTGATAAACGGAAGGGTGGAAAGTTGCCTGGCAATATATCTCGGAATGGCTATGGAAATGCCATAGTAGGTAGGTATGGTGGATGTTTTGAGGAAGATATAAGGAGGTTTATGTGTGATAGAGCGTATCGTATCACGGGTTTTGGATGCACTGGCGAAGTTTGCACCAACTCTCAAGGTGAGAAAGGGCAATGCACGGTACCGAAGAGGCTAGCAATGATGTGAAGGTAAGAGTGCGTATAATCCATGGACTCGCATTAGTCATAAAGAACTCATATACTTATTGCAAAAGTTTTATTAGCCCTCGAAGCAAAGTACTACTACGCATGCTCCTAGGGGGGAGGTCGGTAGGAGTTAACCATCGCGTGCCCCCGGCCTCCACACATAAGGAAGGCAATCAAAAGAGCACCCTATGCAATAAATTTGTTACACAACTTTTACCATACGTGCATGCTACGGGACTTGCCAACTTCAACACAAGTATTTCACAATTTCATAATCACCCAACTAGCATGACTCTAATATTACCACCTTTATATCTTAAAACAATTATCAAGCATCAAATTGATCATAGCATCCAATTCACTTCCTATGATAGTTTTTATTATACCCAACTTGGATGCCCATCATTCTAGGACCAATTTTATAACCATAGCAAATACCATGCTGTCCTAAAATATTTTCAAAATAATATAAGTGAAGCATGAGAGATCAATAATTTCTACAAAATTAAACCACCGCCGTGCTCTAAAAGATATAAGTGAAGCACATAGAGCAAAATTGTCTAGCTCAAAAGATATAAGTGAAGCACATAGAGTATTCTAATAAATTCCAAATCATGTGTGTCTCTCCCAAAAGGTGTGTACAGCAAGGATGATTGTGGTAAACTAAAAATAAAATACTCATATCATACAAGACGCTCCAAGCAAAACACATATCATGTGGTGAATAAAAATATAGCTCCAAGTAAAGTTACCGATAGACGAAGACGAAAGAGGGGATGTCTTCCGAGGCATCCCCAAGCTTAGGCTTTTGGTTGTCCTTGGATTATCTTGGGGTGCCATGGGCATCCCCAAGCTTAGGCTCTTGCCACTCCTTATTCCATAGTCCATCAAATCTTTACCCAAAACTTGAAAACTTCACAACACAAAACTCAACAGGAAATCTCATGAGCTCTGTTAGTGCAAGAAAGAAAAACCACCACTTAAGGTACTGTAATGAACTCATTCTTTATTTATATTGGTGTTAAACCTACTGTATTCCAACTTCTCTATGGTTCATACCCCCCCCCCCCACCAATACTAGCCATAGATTCATCAAAATAAGCAAACAACACACGAAAAATAGAATCTGTCAAAAACAGAACAGTCTGTAAAAATCTGTAACTTTAGAATACTTATGGAACTCTAAAAATCCTACCACAATAGGAAGTCCTAGAAAATTTGTCTATTGATGTACTTCAAAAAGAATCAACTAAAAATCTCATTTTTGTGATTTATTAAAACTATTCTCGTGCGCGCAAAAGTTTCTGTTTTTCAGCAAGATCAGATTAACTATCACCCAAGATGATCCTATAGGTTCTACTTGGCACAAGCACTAATTAAAATATAAAACCACATCTAAACAGAGGCTAGATGATTTATTTATCGAATAACAGCAAGGAAAAATATTGGGTTGTCTCCCAACAAGCGCTTTTCTTTAAAGCCTTTTTAGCTAGGCATTGAAATTTCAATGATGCTCACATGAAAGACAAGAATTGAAGCATAAAGAGAGCATCATAAAACATGCGACAAACACACTTAAGTCTAACATACTTCCTATGCATAGGTTTTTATAAGCAAACAAATTACCAAGGCAAGTAAAAACTAGCATATGCAAGGAACAAGACGATAGCAATCTCAACATGAAGAGACGTAGTTTAGTAACATGAAAATTTCTACAACCATATTTTCCTCTATCATAATAATTACATGTACGATCATAAGCAAATTCAACAAAATAGCTATCACATAACATATTCTCAACATGATCCATATGCATGCAAAGTTGACACTCTTCCAAGATAGTGGGATTAACATTAACTAAAGTCATGACCCCTCCAAACCCACTTTTATCAAAAATATCATAAGATTGAACATACTCCAAATATGTGGGATCTAAAGTTGACACTCTTCCAAACCCACTTTCAATATTATTGCAAACACTATTATCAATATTATATTAATCATGGGGCTTAAATAAATTTTCAAGATTATAAGAAGAATCACCCCAATCATGATCATTGCAACAAGTAGTAGACATAGCAAAACTAGCATCCCCAAGATTAGGGTTTTGCATATTATTAGAACAATTGACATCAAGAGAATTTATAGTAAAATCATTGCAATCATGCTTTTTATTCAAGGAGTTATCGTAAATCTCTTCATAAATTTCTTCATCATAATGTTCAGATTCACGAATTTCGAGCAAAGCTTCATAAAGATAATTTAGTGTACAAAACTCACTAGCAATTGGTTCATCATAATTGGATCTCTTAAAAATATTAGCAAGCGGATGAGGATCCATAGATCTTAGGTTCTCTGTTTAGCAATAAATAAACAACTATTACAACCAAACGAGCAAATGAGCCAAGTAAGGCAAACGAAAAGACAAACAGAAGAAGGGCGAATAAAACGGCAAGGGTGAAGTGGGGGTAGAGGTAAACGAGAGGAAAATGGCAAATAATGTAATGCGAGGGAGATGAGTTTGTGATGGGTACTTGATATGTCTTGACTTGAGCGAAGACCTCCCCGGCAACGATGCCAGAAATCCATCTTGCAACCTCTTGAGCACTGCGTCGGTTTCCTCTTGAAGAGGAAAGGGTGATGCAGCAAAGTAGCATAAGTATTTCCCTCAGTTTTTGAGAACCAAGGTATCAATCCAGTAGGAGGCTCCTCACAAGTCCCTCGTACCTACACAAACAAACAAGAACCTCACAACCAACGTGATAAAGGGGTTGTCAATCCCTTCACAGCAACTTGCGAAAGTGAGATCTGATAGACATAATAAGATAAGATAAATATTTTTGGTATTTTTATGATATAGATTGGAAAGTAAAGAGGCAAATAAAAGTAGATGGGAAACTTATATGATAAAGGATAGACCCGGGGGCCATAGGTTTCACTAGTGGCTTCTCTCAAGATAGCATAAGTATTACAGTGCGTGAACAAATTACTGTCGAGCAATTGACAGAAAAGTGCATAGTTATGAGAATATCTAGGCATGATAATGTATATAGGCATCACGTCCGCGACAAGTTGTAGCGACCAGACCTCAAAAAGTCTGATCTCTGTGCATCAGTGTCATCCGTGGATAGGTAATGCTGACACGCACAGTACTTGAGGATTTATAACAGAGTAGCAATCACACACTTATTACATCGAATGTCTCAAAAGATAACTTATTACAATAATATGGCTTAAGGCCATCTAAAAACAATAACAGCGGAAGGTTTGGAAGATAAAGTGAGTCCATCAACTCCAACGGCATCACTGAGTGGACAACGACCTATGGCACCTTACTCGTCGTCTGAAAAGTCTGCAGCATGAATGTTGCAGCCCGAAATGGGTCAGCACATGGAATATGCTGGCAATGTAACACATAGAGTAATGAATAGAATAATTGCTATCACATGCATATATGGTAGGTGGAAAAGCTCTATAGATACAGTTTTGCATAAAGCCAATTTTTTCCTACAACAAAGGAATCAATTTTATTTAACTATCATGGTGGTTGTTAAACATTGAGAAGGTTCCTCCAACTCAATCACAATTAAACATCATCATTAAATCCAATCAAATTATATTAAGAGTGATGAGATCAACATGATAATCCAAGAACTAGATAATCAAAACGTCCATAACCGAGGACACGGCTAACCATGATTAGTTTATACACTCTGCAGAGGTTTGCGCACTTTTCCCCACAAGACCCAAATGCATCCATAGTCGGAGATCCGAGACACAGTCTTTCTGAAGCATTAACTCTCTACTCTGGATAGACAGTACCACCTACAACCCACTACATCTGCTAGTCTACCTCTTCAAGAGCTTCATGCAACTTACTCAACTAGGCCAGAGCCCATATTGGCTTGTGGCTGCACACGGAAGTTTCTAGCATGAATCATCTTATGATCCCCTTTGAGCCTGGGTGGTGGACCGTAGGATGATCACACGGGTACTCCGGGATATCCTAGGACAACACTAGATTCTCCAGGTGCCCTGACAACCACTGGGTACTCCAGGTTGCCTCAAGCAATCCACCCAGATGTGTATTTCAGTAGCCACCTTAAGTTAACCATTAATTAACAACACTCACATCTGTCATGGATTCACTCGCCCAAACCACGTCTACAAGCATAACATAGCAATATAAGCATCACGTAAAAGTAACTCCCAAAGATTTGGTAATAAACAGGGCAATAGGTTCTACCTCATCGTCTACTTCCCAAAACGCACATGTTAACAGATCCTAAACATGCAATTGTTTGAGGGGTTGATATAATGCAATAAAACTGGGTAGTAAAGAGGTATGATCAAAGTGTTACTTGCCTTGCTGATGATCCGTGAAACCTAGAGACTCGTAGTAGCACGCTTCGCAGTCCAGTTACTCTATCGCAAACAAACAAAGCATAAAATAAGCACTCAACTAGAAGCACGGGTAAAACTCAAACAAGAGATCTAACCACAAAGTTCAACTTAAGAAATCCAGTTTGCAAAAAGAATCAAATCAAACAAAGCAACGAAACTCAAACTGCGAAAGAAACAAGATTCGTTTACTAATATGGACTTAAGTCAAATTTTACAGTACCAAAATCTTGTTCAAGTTGGTTAAACAAAAAGAGGGCTTTGAGACAAAGATCTAGGCACTTGAATCGCCTGATTCCGATATATGAGCGAAAAGATAAACTGAAACGAAAATCAGGACAGAAATCGCGATCGAAAATAATCACGGAAAAACCTTGGAAAAAGAAAAACTAACGAACATGCTAACAAACGAACGTTCGCTGTCTGCGGCTAACAAATGAATAACGTTTGTTAAAACGAACGTACAGACGAATGTCCGTTATTTAACTAAACCGAGAAAAAAAATGATCTAAAATAAAATAACCTAGGGTTTCGAAAAAAACGGATGGTTTTCTCGCAAAAACCGGCGGCGGCAGCGGCGGTTATACCTCCGGCGAAGTGGGGTTCGGCGGCGGCGGCACTCCGGCAGCGGGGCTCCGGTGGCGCAGGGCGGCGGCAGGTAAGGTGGCGCGGGGCGGAGGCGGGTCGGGCGGCGCGGGCCCTCGCCTCTTAAAGGGTCGGCCGGGTCAGTGCCCAAGGCGGACACGGCCCGGTAGGTCGGTGGGATTTTTTTTTAATATTCCGACATGCAGAAAAACGAATAAAAGAAATACGAAACGGACTCCAAAAATCCTGAAATAAATTTTCCCCCGTCCTCTAAAAATATACCAGACAAAGTGAACATTTATTTGGGCCTCTAATGAAATTATGAAAAACGCATATTTTTTTCCTAATTCAAATAAAATAGCGATAAAACTCTGAATAAAATACTTATTTGATTTTAATATTTTTCCTCCAATATTTCTTTATTTTGGGAAGTCATTTTATCCCCTCTCTTTTATTTTCATATTGGAAATATTGGAAGAGAAAAATAATTAAAACCAAACGATCATCTTTTCAAATTTTGAGAAAACTCAAATATGAAAATAACAAAATCCCCAACTCTCTACGTGGATCCTTGAGTTGTGTAGAATTTCTAGGATCAACCAAAAATGCAATAAAATATGATATGTAATGATGATCTAATGTATAACATTCCAAATTGAAAATTTGGGATGTTACAAACCTACCCCCCTTAAGATGAATCTCGCCCTCGAGATTCTGGTTGGCTAGAAAATAGGTGTTGGTCGTCCTTCCGTAGGTCTTCCTCTCGTTCCCAGTTGGCTTCATCCTCTGTATGGTGGCTCCATTGAACTTTGCAGAACTTGATAACCTTGCTGCGTGTGACTCGACTGGCAAACTCGAGAATCTTGACTGGTTTCTCCTCGTAGGTCAAATCACTATCCAACTGAATCGCTTCCAATGGCACTGTATCTCTCAGAGGGATATCGGCCATCTCTGCGTGGCACTTCTTCAACTGGGAAACGTGGAACACATCCTGAACTCCTGACAATCCTTCGGGCAACTCCAACTTGTAAGCAACTTCTCCCATACGTTCGAAAACTTTGTATGGTCCCACAAATCATGGTGCTAACTTTCCCTTAACTCAAAAACGTTTAACTCCTCGAAGTGGGGACACACGAAGATACACTATGTCTCCAACTTCGTAAACTATCTCCTTGCGTTTCGAATCCGCATAGCTCTTCTGCCTGGACTGGGCTACCTTGAGTCCATCGCGAATCAGCTTAACCTTCTCTTCAGACTCTTTAATCAAATCTGGTCCAAACAACTGACGGTATCCAACTTCATCCCACAACAACGGTGTCCTGCACCTCCTTCCGTACAAAGCTTCGAAAGGGGCCATCTTCAAACTGGCTTGATAACTGTAATTGTAAGAGAACTCTGCATATGGCAAATTGTCGTCCCAACTAGATCCATAATCTAGCGCACAAGCTCCCAGCATGTCCTCCAGAATCTGATTGACTCTATCGGTCTGTTCATCTGTCTGTGGATGAAAGGCTGTACCAAACTCTAGCCTGGTACCCAAAGTCTCATGCAACTGATTCCAGAACTTTGAGGTAAACTGGGTTCCTCTATCTGATACAGTGGTCCTCGGAACTCCATGCAGACATACGATCCTGGTCATGTATATCTTTGCCAACTTAGCACTGGTGTAAGTGGTCTTCACCGGGATGAACTGAGCTACCTTCGTCAACCGATCGACTACTACCCATATCGAGTCATAGCCTGAACGAGTCTTAGGCAATCCCGTGATAAAATCCATGCCTAGCTTATCCCACTTCCATTCGGGTATTGGCAATGGCTGTAGCAATCCTGCTGGCTTCTGATGCTCTGCCTTCACTCTCTGACATACATCACAAACTACTACGTACTCCGCAATATCCTTCTTCATTCCGGTGCACCAGAAACTGTCCTTCAAATCCAGATACATCTTGGTATTTCCTGGGTGAATCGAATACGGCGAATCATGGGCCTCCTGCAAAATCAACTTCCTGATCTTGGGGTCATTAGGCACATATAAGCGGTCCTCAAACCATAAGGTATCGTGCTCATCCTCACAAATCCTTTAGCTTTACCTTTGCTCATCCTTTCCTTTATCTCCGCAATCTCCTTGTCTTCTTTGATCTTATCCATTAAAGTAGACTGAATTTCCAATGCTTCTACATAACCTCTCGGAACTATCTCCAAACATAGCTCACGAAGATCCTCTGCTAACTCCTTGGGTAATTCTCTTGTCATGAGCGTGTTGACATGACTCTTGCGGCTCAACGCATCGGCTACTATGTTAGCCTTTCTGGGATGATAATGCAACCTCATATCATAATCCTTGATGAGCTCCAACCATCTCCTCTACCTGAGATTCAACTCCTTCTGCGTGAAGACATACTTCAAACTCTTGTGATCCATGTACACCTCACAATGGTTTCCGATGAGAAACTGTCTCCATGTCTTCAACGCATGCACTACGGCTGCTAACTCCAAATCGTGCGTAGCATAATTCAACTCATGGGGTTTAAGCTGTCGTGAGGCATATGAAACAAGTCTTCCCTCCTGCATAAGCACTGCTCCAAGTCCTCGGCGAGAAGTGTTGCAATACACCTGGTAATCCTTGCGTTGATCTGGAAGAATCAACACTGGAGTTGTAACCAAACGTTTCTTCAATTCCTGAAAACTGGCCTCACATTCCTCAGTCCATTTGAACTTGGTGTCCTTCAACAACTCCGTCATGGGCTTTGCAATCTTCGAGAAATTCTCAATGAATCTCTTGTAGTATCCTGCGAGTCCAAGAAAACTCCGGATCTCTCCAACTGACGTGGGTGCTTCCCAATTTGTCACAGTGACAACCTTGGTGGGATCTACTGCTATTCCTTCTCCAGATATAACATGTCCGAGGAATCCAACTTCCTTCAACCAAAACTCACACTTGCTAAACTTGGCATATAACTGATGTTCTCTGAGCTTCCCAAGTACCAAACGCAAATGCTCCTTATGCTCATCTTCATTCTTTGAGTAGACCAATATGTCATCAATGAACACCATGACAAACTTATCCAAAAACTCCATAAACACCTTGTTCATCATGTTCATGAAATAGGCAGGCGCGTTAGTCAGACCAAATGACATAACGGTATACTCATATAGCCCGTACCTTGTGGTAAAAGTTGTCTTAGGTATATCGTTCTCTTGATTCTTCAACTGGTGGTATCCTGATCGCACATCGATCTTGGAAAATACTTTAGCTCCTTGCAACTGGTCAAACAAATCATTGATCATCAGCAGTGGGTACTTGTTCTTGATCGTCACTTCATTCAATCCACGATAGTCAGCAACCATCCTCAACGATCCATCCTTCTTCTTCACTAGAAGCACTGGTGATCCCTATGGCAACGAACTTGGGCAAATATAGCCTTTATCCAGTAACTCCTAAATCTGCTTCTTAATTTCCTCCAAATCCTTTGCGGGCATCGGATACGGTCTCTTAGATATTGGCCCTATGCCTGGCAAAAGCTCAATCAAAAACTCAATGTCTCTATCCGGTGGCATACCTGGCAACTCTTCTGGAAATACATCAAGGAAATCCTTCACCACTGGTACTTCCTCTTGTACAACTCCTGATAAGGAATTCACTTGAGTCCACTTCGGAACATGCCGGGATACATACTTAATCCTTCTTCCTTCTGGGGTAGTGAGCAAAATCGACTTACTGGCGCAGTCAAATGTTCCCTCCATACTTCGATAACCAATCCATGCCTAATATCACATCCAGTCCTTGTGACTCCAATACTATTAGGTCTGAGGGGAACACGTAGCTACCAAACCTTAATGGTAACCGATCACACCATATGTGTCGTGGTTCTATGTCTGACAGTAGAATGGGGGGTAGGTATGGAGAGGCAAGATCCTAGCTATGGAGCAGCTGTAAGGACAAGGGATGTACGAGTTCAGGCCCTTCTCGGAGGAAGTAACAGCCCTACGTCTCGGAGCCTGGAGGCGGTCGACTGGATTATGTGTGTATAGATTACAGAGGTGCGAACCCTTTACACTGAGGAGGGGGTGGCTTATATAGTGTCCGCCAGACCCCTCCGGCCCTCAGTTATGCAGGGTTTAAAGTACATTAAGGCTAGGCGTTACTGGTAACGCCTTACATAAAGTGTCCTAAATGCCATAAAGACCACTTAATTACAGACCGTTTGGATGCAGAGTGGCTCTTGATCTCCTGGTGGTCGAGTGAGTCTTCATGGTCGAGTCCTTCGAGTCCGTCGAGTGAAGTCTCTCTTGGTCGACTGGAAGGCAGTTTCTTCTGAAGGTGTCCTTGGGAAGGGTACTTAAGATAGGTCTATGACCCTACCCTAGGTACATGACTTCATCATTAGCCCCCGAATGGATCGAGGTTTGAGTGAGGAAGGAGTTGTTAATATTTCCGACCTGTTTTTGTGTTCTGAACATGTCTCATCTTGGACCAATAATCTTTTTGTTGATGCAGCAACTTTTCTTTCAGTCGCCTTGATCCATTCCTTTCTTATGTCGAGTGAACTTTTGAACTTAGTAAACTTCTGAGCGACGAGTCGCAGGAAATCTTCCATCTGACAGATTGACCTGCTGTTAGCGGATTTTGTGGGATCCGAATTTTGGGAAGCGCGCGAAGCGGGGCGGACCGCGGCACTCGGATGGGATAGCGCATAGACGCCTCGATTTCCGCTCCGCCTTTTTCGCCACGTATCGCGTACGCGTGACTGTTTCGGGATATGATAGGATCGTCCGGGCCCACTCATCAGCCACACGGAAGTGCCCTTATAAAAGGCGCCAGGTGAGGGTTTTTGAACAGTATCCCCCCATTCCTCCTTCTGCCCTCTCCCTCTCCTCCCGCCGCGCCTGTTCTCGCCCCCGCCCATCCACTCCTCGTGCGCTTCGTCGGCGACAATGGTGAAGGAGAAGACGGCAGCTTTGGAGTGCACGAAGAAGGCGATGGCGACGGGGAAGGCGAAAGGGAGCGCGCCCAGTCGCGGCGGATCCTCGTCCAGGTCCCGCCTGCCGCAAGGCTGGGTACAAGGGGATTGGATTCGCTCGACCATCACCGAGACGGATCTCACTGAGATGGCCAACGAGGGCTTGATCCCTCACGGGGTAGCGAGGCTCCTGGGGAACGAGTGGCAACCACAGCCGCAGGAGGGTGAGTGTGTTCTTCTAGCTACTCACGTCGACCGTGGGTTCTCCCTGCCTTCGAGTGTTTTCTTCCGTGGTTTCTTGAATTTCTTTGGGGCGCAACTCCACCATTTCAATCCAAATTCCATCGCCTACCTTGTTGCCTTCGTATCCATGTGCGAGAACTTCCTGGGCTGTCGACCACATTGGGCTCTCTTTAAGCACATATTCACTTGTCGCTCACAGACAGTGAAAAAGGCGAGTTCGAATGACGATAGAACTAAGGTTATTCAGATGTGCGGGGGTCTTGGGATTCAGATGAGGAGCAAGAGTACCTTTCCTGCCATGACTCTTCCTGAGTCGGTCAGAGGGTGGCAGTCGACTTGGTTCTACTGCCAAGACGAGTCGACACCGGGGCAGTCGACTGGTCTCCCTCCGTTTTCCATGGACCGAGTGAACAAGCCCTCTTCTCTGAAGGTGCTTCCCGAGGAGAAAGCCCAAGTGAAGATGTTGATGGAGCGTGTAGTCCAGCTAGTTCGGGAAGGAGTGACGGGTATGGACCTTCTGGAGGTCTTCCTTAGGCGGCGCATCCAACCACTTCAGTACCGAGGCCATCCTATGTGGCTGTACTGTGGAACCGAGGATGAAACTCGGGTCCATCCGGAAGCAGTCAACGACGCCACACTGGAGAGGTGGATGGCCGCGATCACAGGGAATAAAGATAACCCTCGAGGAGCCAGGAGGATTCCGCCACTCGACCATTCCTACACTCTAGACACGGTATGCCCACTTTATCCTCAATTGTAATCTTGCTATACTTATTCTGCTTTTGCCGCAAATTGGTCGATTGATCTTTGTTTTGTTGTCTGTCAGGCCACCACCGAACTATACTCGATGCCCAATGGAGCACAGACGCCGACTGAGGAGGAGGAAGGAAGTGGGGGCGAAAGCCAGGAGGAGTGGGATTTGGATGCCGCTGATGATGATGAAGGTGATGACTCTGGTAAGGAGGAAGAAGAGGAGGAGGAGGAAGTTGCACCGCCTCGCTCGGAAAGACGCTCGAAGCTCGTCCATGACCCTGCAACCGAGCGTGGTAAGGGGGTCGCAACCGTCGTTCAGTGGGCCAAGCGCCCTCGAACCACTTCTCCGGTGCCGACAGAGAAAGCTCCGAAGCAATCCAGGGTGGCGCCGTCGAAGCCGGCCAAGGTCTTGCCGAAGATGAAGGTGGTGATCCCCACTATCTCAGGGTAATGATGCCACTTGAGTTTTTCTGTTCCCCGTGAACTTATTCTTGGTCGACTCATGAATCAACCGACTGACTTCTGGAACCGCAGCGCTGCTACTTCTGATACCTCAGCCAGGGCTGACGATCATGAGATGGAAGACGCTGCCACTTCAAAACCTGGTATGATTTTCATTGTTCTGTCTTCAGTCGATTGACTTTTTGTCTCTGATTTTGATTCTTGTCTGTAGCTCCGTCTAATGTCGTTATTACCCTTCCTGACGACGACGATGAGGAACCACTGAAGCAAAGGAGGAGCAAGAAAGCGTCTGCTGGTAAGGCGACTCAGGATGTGCCAGCGCCCGAGACACTGGTCGCGGAAGGAGAGAACATCACTCGGCCCACCATATCTTTTGCGGTGCCGTTGGCGAGTGCTCGCCCCACGTCGTCGAGTGTTGCACAGCCTTCACTTTTCTCGACCCACTACGTCCCAGAGGACCAAGCCAGTGCTGCGAAAGAAGCAATACGCCAGGTGGGAGTCATGATGGAGCAAGTGAAGGCCATCCGAGAAGCCAGCCAGGCAGCCTATGACGCCAGTTCCGCTCTTCAGAGTAACGTTCAGTTCAGTCGGTCACCACTTGTTCTGTTAGGATATGATGCTTGAAGATTCTTCTTTCTTGCAATTCCTAGTGATTGTCCTACACCCATTGGGTGTGTCGATTGACATTCCGAGTTAGTGGGGGCACGCTGAGTACACCCACTGGGTGTAGTCCCCAAGGCTATGGTGGACTGCTGGCAGTCGACCATAGTCTTTATATCTTAAGTTTTTCCTTCATTAGATTAGGTCGAATGGATTTACAGACCGGTGGGGGCACGCTGAGTGCACCCACTGGGTGTAGTCCCCGAGACTGTGGTCGACTGCTGGCAGTTGACTATAGTCTGAAGAACATGTCGACTCTAACTTGATAGAACTAGTAGGGGCACGCTGAGTGCACCCACTGGGTGTAGTCCCCGAGACTATAGTCGAATGTTTGTATTCGGCTGTAGTCTTAGAAACGTATGATTTTTCCTTAGTCACTCGGAAGTGAGTTGTCTTTGACATTTTGTCGATTGGTTCTTCGTAGAAATCCTGCGACCTCGTGGCTCGTTACACTGAGTTGGAGAACAAACACATCCAGCTCGAGCTTGATCTGAAGCTGGCCCAGGAGAATTTAATGAAGGCGAAGGAGGAAGCCAAAGGTATGTTTGGTGAGGCTTTCGACGACTGCCTTTTGCCCCTCATTTGTTCTAAAGTCTGACCTTGCTGTAACTTTGCAGGCAAAGTGAAGGATGCCCAGAAGAAGAAAGACCTTGAGTTGGCTGAAATGCAGAAAACAGCTTTAGAGAAGACCAAACTCGCAGACGAGAAGTTGGCTTTGGTCACCAAGCTTGAAGAAGAAAACACCAATCTGAAAGCTGCTCTTGATGCTGCCAACAAGGAGGTCAGTCGACTGAAAAGTGATAAGATTGCCCTGAGTGACAAGGCCAGTGAGTTGGTGGGGAAGAAGAACGATCTGGAGGCTTATCTGGGCGGACTCGCCAAGAAGCTATTCCTCATGCTCGAAGGTAATCTTTTGCACCAAACAGGTATTTCAACCGTGATCTTTCCATTCGACTGTTGTCTTTACTCGGTGGTTGTGCTTGCAGAATTTTGTCAGAATTTTTAAGAGGAGACTGGTCGACTGGAGCCAAACCTGGACCCCATCAACTCTCCTGTGACGGATGAAGTCGCCATGAACGTGTTCCGGCTCGAATCTCGCATTGCTGCCGTCGTTGATTATCTCGCAAGGCTGAAGGTTGCCACTTCCCGCATCGACATCATGCTCTGGCCCAAAGAGACGCTCCAGAATGACCTCGAGTCTCTGATGACTCGACTAAACACAGTTCCAAGTCGAGTGCAGGAGTGGAAGAAGTCTTCTGCCAGGTGTGGCGCTGACATTGCTCTATCTGTGGCCCGAGTCCATTGCAAGGAAGCACGAGAGGACAAGCTGGCGGCCCTGAGGGTGGCTAACACCAAGAAGCATGATTTCCGGTCTTTCATGGAGACCTTCATCGCCGCTGCCACTCGGATTGCTGATGGAATCAACCTGGACGAGTTTGTGGCACCTTCCAGCCCTCCACGGGAGGGGTAAAAAACTTCTGAGCATGACTCTTTAAATTTGCCTCGGTATGCCGAGTGATTTTTGTAACCGACAAACCTAAACAAGCTTAGCGCCTGAGCACTTTCGGTTCCGTTAGGTGTTATCCGAATTTGGATTCGATGTTTTAAACATGCTTGCATTTAGTTTGAGGTATCTTTTGCAGGTTAAAGCGAGGTGCTTATTGCAGTCGACTTGTTCCCCAATTCACTTAGGCAGGCACTGAGCTGCAGCTAAGTCTCCGAGTGGGAGGTCTGCTCTCCACTCGGTAGGATTTTCAAAACTTAGGCGAGCACTGGGCTGCAGCTAAGCCCCCGAGTGGGAGGTCTGCTCTCCACTCGGTAGGATTTTCAAAACTTAGGCGAGCACTGGGCTGCAGCTAAGCCCCCGAGTGGGAGGTCTGCTATCCACTCGGTAGGATTTTCAAAACTTAGGCGAGCACTGGGCTGCAACTAAGCCCCCGAGTGGGAGGTCTGCTCTCCACTCGGTAGGATTTTCAAAACTTAGGCGAGCACTGGGCTGCAGCTAAGCCCCTGAGTGGGAGGTCTGCTCTCCACTCGGTAGGATTTTCAAAACTTAGGCGAGCACTGGGCTACAGCTAAGCCCTTGAGTGGGAGGTCTGCTCTCCACTCGGTAGGATTTTCAAAACTTAGGCGAGCACTGGGCTGCAGCTAAGCCCCCGAGTGGGAGGTCTGCTCTCCACTCGGTAGGATTTTCAAAACTTAGGCAAGCACTAGGCTGCAGCTAAGCCCCCGAGTGGGAGGTCTGCTCTCCACTCGGTAGGATTTTCAAAACTTAGGCGAGCACTGGGCTGCAGCTAAGCCCCCGAGTGGGAGGTCTGCTCTCCACTCGGTAGGATTTTCAAAACTTAGGCGAGCACTGGTCTGCAGCTAAGCCCCCGAGTGGGAGGTCTGCTCTCCACTCGGTAGGATTTTTAAGGTGTCTTTCTTATGGAAAACACATTGTACTTGTGGCGTAGCTCGGAGGAGAGGGTAGCAGTCGACCTGCACCACGTCCTCCCTGCAGAGTGCACGTTGTACTTGTGGTGTAGCTCGGAGGAGAGGGTAGCGGTCGACCTGCACCTCGTCCTCCTTGCAGAGCGCACGTTGTACTTGTGGCGTAGCTCGGAGGAGAGGGTAGCAGTCGACCTGCACCTCGTCCTCCCTGCAGAGCGCACATTGTACTTGTGGCGTAGCTCAGAGGAGAGGGTAGCAGTTGACATGCACCTCGTCCTCCCTGCAGAGCGCATGTTGTACTTGTGGCGTAGCTCGGAGGAGAGGGTAGCAGTCGACCTGCACCTCGTCCTCCTTGCAGAGCGCACGTTGAATTTGAACTTGGGCGAGTACTTAGACTGCAGCTAAGCCTCCGAGCGGGAGGCTCGGTCGCCACTCGGTAGGATTTTATTGGAACTTAGGCGAGTACTTGGACTGCAGCTAAGCCCCCGAGTGGGAGGCCAGCTCGCCACTCGGTAAGGATTTTTTTACAAACTTAGGTGAAACGGATTCGCAGCTAAGCCACCCACTGAGGGGGAATTTTACTGAACAAATAAAAGTGACAAAAATCATTGGGGAAATTATGACACTATTATCTTGCAAATATGAACTACAGAAGTACTTTTATTACAACTCATCCGAGTGAAAACTTAAGTGTAGAAGGGGCGGAGTAACTCCGCGTTCCAAGCTCGGGGCTCGTCGATGTTGTGCTCGACATTGTAGAGACGGTACGCTCCGTTGTGGAGAACCTTGGTGACGATGAAGGGTCCTTCCCAAGAAGGAGCAAGTTTGTGAGGTTTCTGCTGATCCACTCGGAGAACCAAATCTCCTTCCTGGAAGGCTCGACTCTTCACGTTTTTGGCGTGGAAGCGACGCAAGTCTTGTTGGTAGATGGTCGATCGTATCAGAGCCATCTCCCTTTCTTCCTCTAGAAGGCCGACTGCATCCTGCCGCGCTTGTTCTGCTTCAGCTTTGGTGTATAGCTCGACCCGAGGAGCATTGTGGAGCAGATCACTCGGCAGGACCACCTCAGCTCCATAGACCAAGAAGAATGGAGTTCTTCCGGTCGACCGGTTAGGCGTGGTCCTTAGACCCCACAGCACCAAGGGAAGTTCGTCGACCCATGCTCCGGCCGCATGCTTGAGGTCACGCATTAGTCGGGGTTTCAACCCTTTGAGGATCAAGCCGTTGGCCCGCTCCACTTGTCCATTCGACTGGGGATGGCAACTGAAGCATAATCGACTCGAGTGCCCTGAGATGTGCAGAACGCCCTGAATTCCTCTGAATCGAAGTTTGATCCATTGTCAGTGATGATGTTGTGCGGGACTCCATATCTGAATATCAGTTCTCTGATGAAACTGACAGCAGTACCGGCGTCGAGGTTCTTGATGGGTTTAGCCTCAATCCACTTGGTGAACTTGTCGACTGCTACCAGTACATGTGTGAAACTGCTTCGTCCTGTTCTCAAGGGACCAACCATATCCAAACCCCATACTGCGAAGGGCCAGACGAGTGGAATGGTCTTCAGAGCTGATGCAGGCTTGTGTGACATGTTGGAGTAAAATTGGCATCCCTCGCACTTGTCGACTATTTCTTTTGCCATTTCATTCGCTCTTGGCCAATAAAATCCGGCTCGGTATGCTTTGGCCACGATGGTCCGAGAGGATGCATGATGGCCACAGGTCCCCGAGTGGATGTCATCAAGGATTATTCGTCTTTCTTCTGGCGTTATGCACTTCTGACCAACTCCAGTCGCACTCTCTCTGTATAGCTATCCTTTGATCACAGTAAAGGCCTTGGATCGGCGGACGATCTGTCGAGCCTCTCCCTCGTCTTCCGGGAGCTCTTTTCTCAGGATATACGCGATGTATGGAACTATCCAATCGGGAGTGATCACTAAAGCCTCCATGACCAAGTCGACCACTGCTAGGACTTCAACCTTAGTCGGATCTGTGGCACTCTTGGGCTGCGGAGCTTCTCCGGTAAAAGTATCTTCCTTAACTGATGGAGTATGGATATGCTCCAAGAACACATCGCTGGGAATGGCTTCTCTCTTGGAACCTATCTTTGCCAAATCATCAGCTGCTTGATTTTTCAGTCAGGGTATATGATGGAGCTCTAACCCCTAAAACTTCTTTTCAAGCTTCCTCACTGCATTACAGTATCCAGTCATGGCTGGGCTTCTAACGTCCCACTCCTTCATCACTTGGTTGACCACCAAATCCGAGTCGCCATAAATCATAAGGCGACGGACGCCGAGTGAAATGGCCATGCGCAACCCATACAAAAGGGCCTCGTATTCTGCCTCATTGTTGGAGGAATCAAAGTGAATCTGGAGCACATATCTGAGCTTATCTCCTCTGGGGGAAACCAAGACTACCCCAGCACCGGAACCATTTAACATCTTAGAGCCATCAAAGAACATGGTCCAATGCTCCGAGTGAACTTGAGTCGGTTTTGCTGTTCGATCCACTCGGCAAGGAAATCTGCTATTGCTTGGGACTTAATGGCTTTCTTTGCCTCAAACTTGATATCAAGGGGAAGGAGTTCAATCGCCCATTTCGCCACTCGACCAGTTGCATCTCTGTTGTGCAGAATCTCTGAAAGTGGAGCGTCGCTGACGACTATAATGGAATGATCGGAGAAATAATGAGCAACCTTCTTCATGGTCATGTAGATCCCATACACAAGCTTCTGATAATGAGGATATCTTTGCTTTGATGGAGTCAAAACTTCAGACAGATAGTACACTGGGCGCTGAACTTTGAAGGCTTTCCCTTCTTCTTCCCGTTCGACCGTAAGTACTGTACTGACGACTTGTCCTGTGGCTGCAATATAAAGCAACAGAGGCTCTTTGCTGATTGGAGCAGCAAGCACCGGCTGGGTGGAGAGCAGAGCTTTTAGCTCGGCAAACGCTGCATCAGCTTCTGGAGTCCACTCGAACTTGTGTGCCTTCTTCATCAGTCAGTAAAGAGGCAACGCCTTTTCACCGAGTCGAGAGATGAATCGACTTAACGTGGCCAAACATCCAGTAAGCTTCTGGACATCGTGCACCCGCACAGGGCGTTTCATTCGGAGTATAGCGCCAACTTTTTCTGGGTTAGCATTGATTCCTCATTCGGAAACAAGAAAACCGGGTAACTTTCCACCAGGAACTCCGAATGTGCACTTTGACGGATTGAGCTTGATATCATACCTCCGGAGATTGGCAAATGTTTCAGCGAGGTCAGTCAACAGGTCGGAACCCTTTTGTGATTTGACCACAATATCATCCATGTACGCTTCAACGTTTCGACTGATTTGAGTGAGTAAACACTTCTGAATCATCCGCATGAACGTGGCTCCGGCATTCTTGAGGCCGAATGGCATGGTGATATAGCAGAAGCACCCGAATGGAGTGATGAAAGCTGTTTTTATCTCATCGGGTCCGTACAGACGGATCTGATGGTACCCGGAATAGGCGTCTAGAAAAGACAATCTCTCACATCCCGCAGTCGAGTCAACAATTTGATCGATGCGAGGGAGAGGAAAATGATTTTTCGGGAAGGCCCGATTGATGTGTTTGAAATCAATGCACATGCGGAGTGACTTGTCCTTCTTGGGAACCATGACGACATTGGCGAGCCACTCGGAGTGGTATATCTCTCGGATAAACCCTGCCGCCAATAGTCGGGCCACCTCCTCACCAATGGCTTTTCTCTTCTGGACGGCGGACCGTCGAAGATGTTCTATGACTGGTTTTGCTGTTGAGTCGACTCTAAGGCGATGCTCAGCCAGCCCCCTGGGAACACCCGGCATGTCAGAAGGCTTCCATGCAAAGATGTCCCAGTTCTCACGGAGGAACTGGATGAGCGCTTCTTCCTATTTAGGGTCGAGTGTTGTTGAAATATGGGTCGGAGCTGCATTGGGGTCGGTCGGGTGAATGTGAACAGGCTTTGTCTCACCGGATGACTGAAATGCTGATTCTGTGGTAGGCTTCTTGGCTCGCAACAAATCACTCGGATCTGCATTTTTCTTGTACCCCTCTAGCTCGACCATTGTTATCTGGGAATCAGCAATTTTCGAGCCTTTCTGGAAACACTCTTCTGCCTTCTTCCGATTACCAGTGATAGTGATCACGCCTTTGGGGCCGGGCATTTTCAGTTTGAGGTACACGTAACACGGTCGAGCCATGAACCGTGCGTAAGCTGGTCTCCCCAAAATAGCGTGGTAAGCGCTCTGAAAATCCACGACTTCAAATGTCAGCTTCTCTTTGTGGAAATGCTTCGAGTCACCGAACACCACGTCCATAGCTATTTGGCCGAGTGATTCAACCTTCTTTCCAGGTATAACTCCATGAAAACTCATGTTGCTGGTGCTTAGTCGGGACATCGGAATGCCCATTCCTTTCAGCGTCTCCACATATAATATGTTTAGTCCACTACCACCATCCATTAGCACCTTCGTCAGTCGAGTGCCTTCGACGACCAGGTCGACCACCAAAGCTTGCCTCCCAGGGGTGGCTATATGAGTCGGGTGATCAGACTAGTCGAACGTAATGGGAGTTTGGGACCATCTCAGATAACTGGGCGTCGCTGGGGCGACCATATTCACCTCACGGTTGATAACCTTCAGTCGGCTTTTGCTTTCCACATCAGCGAAGATCATCAGAGTAGAGTTAACATGAGGATATCCTCCATCACTGTCCTCCTTGTCTTCGGCTTTGTCCGACTCCTTTTCCTTGTCATTGGGCTGTTTACCTTGGAACTGCTGGATCAGGAGCCGGCACTGGCGAGTGGTATGCTTCGGGTAGATGAAATTACCCTCTTCGTCTTTCTTCGTGTGGATGTGACACGGTAGATCCATCACGTCATTTCCTTCTTTATCCTTCACCTTCTTGGGGTTCCAGGATCCTTTGGGTTTTCCCTTGAACTTGCCCTGAGTCACGGCTAGAGCCTCTCCAGGAGCCGCTGGCTCAGCCTTCCGCTTCTGTTTCCGACTGGAGTTTCCTTTCTCCGACTGACTCGGCTTGTACTTGCCGCTCCGGAGTCGGTCCTCCTCTTTGCCGTTGGCGTACTTAGTAGCAATTTCCATCATCCGACTCAGGGTCATATCTCCGGTCCGACCAAACTTCAAACTCAATTCTCTGTTCTTAACACCATCCTTGAAGGCGCAGACTACCTGATGATCATACACGTTCTCCACAGTATGATGCAAAGTGATCCATCTCTGAATATAATCTCTTAAGGTCTCATTCGACTTCTGCACGCAAACTTGCAGCTCTGTCAATCCAGTTGGTCGCTTGCAAGTTCCCTCGAATGTTCTGATGAACACTCGGTAAAGATCTTCCCAAGTGTAAATGCTGCTAGGAGCTAACTGATTCAACCACGCCCTGGCCGAACCTTCCAACATGAGTGGTAAATGCTTCATAGCCACTTCATCATTTCCTCCACCAATCTGCACCGCCACTCGGTAGTCTTCAAGCCAAGTTTCAGGCTTAGACTCACCGGTGAACTTGCTAACTCCAGTCGCCAACCTGAAGTTGGGGGGAATCACCGCGGCTCTGATAGCTCTGCTGAAACATTCCGGACCTGAAACATGCACTCGGCTGCTAGTGGGCGCATCTCTGTCATGGCCACCTCGATGAGCCCTGTTCTGATCGACCAAGCCTTGCACGATGATGGATCGCGCATCAAAGCCTGGTTCCCTGGGGTCGACCGGGGCTCTTCGTCCCACACTGATCTGGCTCCTGTCATCTTGCTGCCGATGAGCGTAGGACCCACCCCTTGGGGGAGGAGTGGGCACTCGACGCCTATCATCACGATCGTATCGGTCACCATATTGGTCCCGTCGATTCTCGCGTCCTTCACGCCGCGGAGGCGATCTAGGGCTGTGAGCCGACTGAACCGTATTCGCAGCGATGGATCGACTGTGAATCCTGTTGCGTGACTGTGACACGGCTGAATTTTGATCTCCTGCTGCCCGGAGTAAATCCCTAATCTGCATCAAGCCTCTGCCAGCCTCTGACTGAGAGGGTTGAATCGACTCTGCTATACGGGTTGCAGCTGCTAAATTCTGAATCGGGGTTGATATACCTGAGTCGGCTGCGGGAAGAGTTGACGTCGACTGGAGTCGGGTACTCGTTGCCGCGCGCGCTCATCGAGTGCTCGCTGGAGGTTCTCCAGACGAGTGCGTTCAGCCAAGTTGGCCAAACGTGCCTCCTCCAAGGCGCGAGCCTCGGGGGTTTCTCCTACGATGGGAGTATGCAGGGCATCCATGTTCCTGTGGCGAAGTTCTTCCCTTTGCAGGGAATTAAGTGGCTCGGGCTGATATTCCTCATGGACTTGAGCGGGGTCGCCTCCACCATCCACCCCGTCGTCGCGGGGGAAGCCGGGAGGGCTACGAGGCCCATTGACCATCAATACCTCCGCCGCCGGATCGCTGCTGTCGCACTCGGATGCGGTCTCTACGGAGCCAGTCGACAGATCGAACAGGCCGTAGAGGGATTCATCGGGCTCGATTGCCGCGACTTGAGTGGTGGCCGTCTGGTGAGCCACCGCGTGTCTCACCCACCGCTGGAGTCTCGACCGACCAGAGCGCTTGCGCTGGCGGGAGGCTGGGAGGGAGGACGACAGGGCTGTCGACCGATAAGGAGTCGACGGTTGCCGCAGCAGAACGCCGCGGACACGCGCCCGAAAATGCATCGCGCCGCGGACACACGCCCGAAAATGCGTCGCGCCGCGGACGGGGAGCGCATCGATGTCGAGTGGAGCCTCCTGGAGCCAAGCAGAGTCGTCGGTGATGAAGGTGAGCGCGCCGAGACGGATCTCGCGGCCCTCGACCAAAACTCCATCAGAAACCATGATGAAGGCAATCGGAACAATGGCAACTTCTCCAAAAATCGCTAAGACACCGGCCCCACAGTGGGCGCCAACTGTCGTGGTTCTAAGTCTGACAGTAGAATGGGGGGTAGGTATGGAGAGGCAAGATCCTAGCTATGGAGCAGTTGTAAGGACAAGGGATGTACGAGTTCAGGCCCTTCTCGGAGGAAGTAACAGCCCTACGTCTCGGAGCCTGGAGGCGGTCGACTGGATTATGTGTGTATAGATTACAGAGGTGCGAACCCTTTACACTGAGGAGGGGGTGTCTTATATAGTGTCCGCCAGACCCCTCCGGCCCTCAGTTATGCAGGGTTTAAAGTACATTAAGGCTAGGCGTTACTGGTAACGCCTTACATAAAGTGTCCTAAATGACATAAAGACCACTTAATTACAAACCGTTTGGATGTAGAGTGGCTCTTGATCTCTTGGTGGTCGAGTGAGTCTTCATGGTCAAGTCCTTCGAGTCCGTCGAGTGAAGTCTCTCTTGGTCGACTGGGAGGCAGTTTCTTCTGAGGGTGTCCTTGGGAAGGGTACTTAAGACAGGTCTATGACCCTACCCTAGGTACATGACTTCATCAATAGGCTAGCCATATACTCCGCTCCTAGCGAGGTTACTAACATGGGTGACCTAAGGGCTTGGGTTGGCAAGTTAAACTTATCCACAAATCCCCTTGATATGTATGAATGTGATGCACCAGTATCAAAAAGAACAATTGAAGTAAATGACTTAACCAAAAACTTACCTATTACTGCATCGGGTTGCGCTTCAACCTCCTCCACGCGAACATGGTTCACTTGTCCCCTGTTGAAAGGGTTGGGCTTCTTCCCAGAGATTCCATTGCCATTTCCATTCTTTGCTTCAAAACACTCCGTGGCGTAATGTCCATTCTTCCCGCACTTATAACACGTAATGTGACTTAGATCCTTCTTGGCGGGCGTTGCTAGGTTGGAACGGTTCTGACCGTTACTTCCTCCATTACCATTCCCATTCTTGGGGCCACTATGGTTGTGAGAACTCCCTCCATTGGAATTGTGACCTTCATGGTTATGGTGAAGGTGCCCTCCCGAGTTCGGGGTAAAACAGGGTCTCTGCTGAGCTCCAGAATTGTACTTCCCTTGTCCATACTTCCTCTTGCGGTTGTCAATCTGCTGCTGCTTCCCTTCAATCATAAGAGCTCTATCTACCAACTCCTGATAGTTGTTGAAGGTTGCCACCATCAACTGCATGCTCAGCTCATCATTCAGTCCTTCCAGAAACTTCTCCTGCTTAGCTGCATCCGTAGCAACGTCATCCGGGGCATAACGTGCTAACTTACTAAAATCATCCACATACTGGCCCACTGTGCGTCCTCCTTGGCGCAAGTTGCGAAACTCGCGCTTCTTCATGGCCACAGCTCCTGCTGAAACATGGGCAGTGCGAAAAGCTTGCTGAAACTGGTCCCATGTGACAGTGTTGATGGGGTAAGTGGCTATGAAATTGTCCCACCATGATGCTGCGGGTCCATCAAGCTGATGTGCGGCAAAATACACTCTCTCCACATCTATGCATCCTGCAGTGGTCAACTCCCTTCCAATATTGCGGAGCCAATCATCTGCAACAATCGGCTCAGTGCTACTAGAAAACACCGGCGGATTTAGCCTTAGAAAACGAGCTAAGTGATCAACAGGTGGTGGTGGTGGTGGGTTGTTGTTGTTGTTGTTCCCCTGATTCTAATTCTGGACTAGTATCTGCATTGATGCATTCTACTGCTGGATCAACTGAGTGAGCTCTGGTGGGAAAGCAAATCCATTGTCGCATCTCGGAGGCATATGATGGGTTTAGAAAAGATAAGAAAACAGAATAGAATAAGATCTAGAGGGAAAACACTACCCATATGCACATGAGACAAACACAAACATATCACTTCAATCAATTCAAACAAGGGCATACAATCGGTCTAACTATCGTTCCAAAAGTGCTCGAACTACACTATATACATGGAGTAATACTACTACTGATATGGTGGTCGACTAGAAAACTTGATCGGTGGAAGACTCCATGATATCTGCACCAGCTTCATCAACATAGTCATCATCGCTATCATCGGGCTCTGAATCGGTGTCGTCGATTATGATGTAGTTCTCCGGGAAAGTGGAATCGTCGTCTTCTCCTCCTGGCGCGGGGTCTCCCATGAATACTCCTAGCTTCCTTGTCAAATCGTCATTCTTCTCCACGAGTATCATCATTTCCTCATCATATCCATCGCGTGTAGACTTGAGTTCTTCCTCCAGCTCCGTGATCCCAATCATTGCCTTCTTCAGATCTATCATGCCTGCGCACATCTGGTTCTCCTGGTGATGAATGTGCTGGTTTAGCTCCTGGATGAAAGTTGCAATAGACATGTCCCTCCTGGTGCTGGGCATCTCCCATCTATAATACCTAAATAGTTCATCCCCACTATCCTATTTCTCTCCACATGCAAGCTATCCACCTTAGCCATGCAGCCACATCAGCAAAGCTAATGCTTTTTTGTTGAGGTGCATGCACCACATCATCCATTTGCTGCCCACGATGGAGTCGCTACCTTCCCAGAACACATGGGTTGTACGAATCCATTCCCAGCCAATTAACTACATATCCATTAATTTCTACTCTAGATCCTTTTCATCTTCTCCACCTAATAAAAGCAACCCTTTCCTTACTCTAGACGAAGCACCAAGCGCCGCCCCTACTGCCTCATGGCTCCCCATTGTTGTTGCATCACGAGGGCAACCAATGGATGCTCCCGTCCTCCCTCATCATACCCCGATTCATCCCGTCACTTCTATCCAACCCCTGCACGAGTCATGCAGGAGTCTTTTGTTCCACTTCCCCATCCCCTCTCCCCCCGATCCAGCCCCTGCGCGAGGTGGAGGAGGAGCAGGATTGCGAGAGGTGGATGAGGCTGGCAACGAGGACGAGGGGCTGCTCATCGTCGCCTCATCTCCATAGCGCTTGAGGCTAATCTGTTCCTGCATGTCATCGGGAATCCCACGCCAAGGCCGATCTGCTCCCATACACACGTTTGACGTGCCATGGTGACAGCCATGATCACCTTATCCACAACTATCTTTTCTTCCTATTCTTTTCTTTCTGTGGATTTAGCTGTGGTGGATGCATCTACAGTTTTTGGATTCTTATTCCAGTGTTTCAACTATATTGTCGCTCCGATCCACATGTGGATATTATATTTATACAGTAAGTGCCGCTCTGACACATACAGCCCGAGAAATATATTCATCGCTAAAGTACATCATCATGTTTTCATTTCACTGCAGTCAACCAAAGCCATTCTGATTTTGGTGTTTTACTTGGTAGAAATAAATTGTTGTCCATTATGTGCACCGAACCAAGCAGCTAGCTACTGGTGTGTCAATGGTTGAAGGTAAATTTCTCATTATGGCCCAGTTATAATTATACAAATATTCAACATGCCGGTATTAACACAGAGCTGTTTTGAGTGTTCTAGACTCATCTATAACTAGGGACGTGTTGACTACAACTAAGGATCAACTTGCCTGGGAAAACAACACAGATGGATCTAATGCACTATGTACTTGCGTGCGTCGTGGGCGCCGAGGAATGTAGAACGTAGCTTGCACGTTTTCACACATCGTTTCTTTTTGTTGCAAACAAATTCTGACTTCAATGTGATAATTTGAATCTGGGTTCTTATGATAAGTATTCATGCTCTTTTCAGACAAATACTTTGAGATAAAGAAATTGGTACCCACTTTGGCAAAAATGAGAGCGAAAGGAATTTGTTCTTTTTGTTGATATCGGAGAGCTCCACCACTTACTGTCATGTATTGCAAGCAACTTAATGGCCAATGAGTTTAGTTATCATCTTTTGTGTAGATTGTAAGCATGCAGATATGAAGATTGATTGACCACAACAGTTACAATAACTATCTAAAAGAGACATTTGTATGTAACCTTTCATATTGTGTCTATTTCAGAACCCCCCGTTAAAGTCACATGAGAATGCTTATGTCCTGTATTTAGTAAAAATGACCGCATAATTCACATTTTGCAATATTTATATTTATACCAAGTATTGTGTCCATTACAATTTTTTTAATATTAAGTACGTCAATACACTATGCAAAAAGTTGTTCAATTTATCTACCATCATAGTTATATACCAAGAATTCCCGCAGCAACGCGCGGGGTATCATCTAGGTGCTCATCTCGGCGCCCACAAATCTGGTAGATAGTGTCCTTGAGATCCTTGTGGTAAACTTCTCCAATGCGTCCCATGGTGATGTGGGCTGCCATGCTCTTTCCTAGACTCCAGGTTGGTGCATCAAAGGAAAACTCTATGGGCTCAGTGACTGGCATGAACGTCCTTCCTGGAACTTGAACTTGAATCATCCAACGCTCCTCTTCTGGTAAAGTGGCGATGTAGGTCCCGGTGAAGCTTGGTATTCCGATGTTTAGGTAGCTAGTAACTTCCTTCAAGTGTCGTCCAAAAGGTGTATCTTCATCCAGTTGAGTGAACTTGTTCCTTGCATCCGCCATCGTAAAGAGTAGAAAAGGGAGAGGAGTCAGAAATAAGAAGAGAGTAGTGATCTAGGTCTTTAGCTTAGTGGCCGTGTCCTACAGTCAGCGTGTGCTCCGATACCATCTTGTAGCGACCAGACCTCAAACAGTCTGATCTCTGAGCATCAGTGTCATCCCTGGATCGCTAATGATGACACGCACAGTACTTGAGGATTTATTACATCGAATGTCTCAAAAGAGAACTTATCACAATAATATGGCTTAAGGCCATCTAAAAACGATAACAGCGGAAGGCATGGAAGATAAAGTGAGTCCATCAACTCCAACAGCATCACTGAGTGAAAGACAACGACCTATGGCACCTTACTCATCGTCTGAAAAGTCTGCAACATGAACGTTGCAGCCCGAAATGGGTCAGCACATGGAATATGCTGGCAAAGTAACACATAGAGTAATGAACATAATAATTGCTATCACTACATGCATATATGGCTGGTGGAAAAGCTCTATGGATATAGTTTTGCATAAAGCCAATTTTTCCCTACAACAAAGGAATCAATTTTATTTATCTATCATGGTGGTTGTTAAACATTGAGAAGGTTCCTCCAACTCAATCCCAATTAAACATCATAATTAAACCCAATCAAATTATATTAAGACTGATGAGATCAACATGATAATCCAAGGACTAGATACTCAAAACGTCCATAACTGAGGACATGGCTAACCATCATTAGTTTGTACACTCTGCAGAGATTTACACACTTTTCCCCACAAGACTCGAATGCATCCATGGTCGGAGATTCGAGATACAGTCTTTCTGAAGCATTAGCTCTCTACTCTGGATAGACAGTACCACCTACAACCCACTACATCTGCTAGTCGACCTCTTCAAGATCTTCACGCAACTTACTCAACTAGGCCAGAGCCGATATTGGCTTGTGGCTGCACACGGAAGTTTCTAGCATGAATAATCTTATGATCCCTTTGAGCCTAGGTGGCGGACCATAGGACGATCATACGGGTACTCCGGGATATCCTAGGACAAACTGGATTCTCCAGGTGCCCTGACAACAACTGGGTACTCCAAGGTGCCTCAAGCAATCCACCCAGATGTGTATTTAAGTAGCCACCTTAAGTTAACCATTAATTAACAACACTCACATCTGCCATGGATTCACTCACCCAAACCACGTCTACAAGCATAGCATAGCAATATAAGCGTCACGTAAAAGTAACTCCCAAAGGTTTGATAATAAACAGGGCAATAGGTTCTACCTCATCATCTAGTTCCCAAAACCCACATGTTAACAGATCCTAAACATGCAACTGTTTGAGGGGTTGATCTAATGCAATAAAACTGGGTAGTAAAGAGGTATGATCAAAGTGTTACTTGCCTTACTGATGATCCGTGAAACCTAGAGACTTGTAGTAGCACGCTTCGCACTTCGAGTACTCTATCGCAAACAAACAAAGCATACAATAAGCACTCAACTAGAAGCATGGGTAAAACTCAAATAAGAGATCTAACCAGAAAGTTCAACTTAAGTACTCCGGTTTGCAAAAAGAATCAAATCAAATGAAGCAACGAAACTCAAACTGCGAAAGAAACAAGATATGTTTACTAATCTGGAATTAAGTCAAATTTTACAGTACCAAAATCTTGTTCAAGTTGGTTAAACAGAAAGAGGGCTTCGAGACGAAGATCTAGGCGCTTGAATCGCCTGATTCCGATAAACGAGCGAAAAGATAAACTAAAACAAAAATCAGGGCAAAAATCACGATCAAAAATAATCGCGAAAAAACCCCTGGAAAAAGAAAAACTAACGAACAGGCTAACGAACGAACGTTCGCTGTCTGTGATTAATGAATGAACAATGTTCGTTAAAACGAACATAAGGACGAACATCCGTTATTTAACCAAACCGAGAAAAAAATAAAACTGATCTAAAAAATAACCTAGGGTTTCAAAAAAATCGAAGGTTTTCTCGTGAAAACCGGCGGCGGCGGCGGCGGTTATACCTCCGGCGAGGTCGGGTTCGGCGGCGGCAGCACTCCGGCGGCGGGGCTCCGGTGGCGCAGGGCGGCGACGGGTTGGGCGGCGCGGGGCGGCGGCGGGACGGGCGGCAGGTCGGGCGGCGCGGGGCTGGTTGGCGGCGAGTCGGGCGGCGTGGGCCCTCGCCTCTTAAAGGGCCGACCGGGTCAGTGTCCCAGGCGGACACGGTCCGGTAGCTTGGTGGGATTTTTTTAAAAAAAATATTATGACACGCAGAAAAACGAATAAAAGAAATACTAAACGGACTCCAAAAATCCTGAAATAAATTTTCCCCGTCCTCTAAGAAATATAGCGGACAAAGTGAATATTTATTTGGGCCTCTAATGCAACTTTGAAAAACGCATTTTTTCCTAATTCAAATAAAATAGCGATAAAACTAAAATACTTATTTGATTTTAATATTTTTCCTCCAATATTTCTTTATTTTGGGAAGTCATTTTGTCCCCTCTCTTTTATTTTCATATTGGAAATATTCGAAGAGAAAATAAATAAAACCAAACGATCCCCTTTTCAAAATTTGAGAAAACTCAAATATGAAAATAATGAAATCCCCAACTCTCTCCGTGGGTCCTTGAGTTGTGTAGAGTTTCTAGGATCAACCAAAAATGCAATAAAATATGATATGCAATGATGATCTAATGTATAACATTCCAAATTGAAAATTTGGGATGTTACACAAGTAGATCGAAATGATTCTGCATCTACTACTATTACTCCACACATCGACCGACTCCTGCCTGCATCTAGAGTATTAAGTTCATGAAGAACAGAGTAACGTATTAAGTAAGATGACATGATGTAGAGGGATAAACTCAAGCAATATGATATAAACCCCATCTTTTTATCCTCGATGGCAACAATACAATACGTGCCTTGCTGCCCCTGCTGTCACTGGGAAAGGACACCGCAAGATTGAATCGAAAGCTAAGCACCTCTCCCATTGCAAGAAAGATCAATCTAGTAGGCCAAACCAAACTGATAATTCGAAGAGACTTGCAAAGATAACCAATCATACATAAAAGAATTCAGAGGAGATTCAAATATTTCTCATAGATAAACTTGATCATAAACCCACAATTCATCTGATCTCGACAAACACACCGCAAAAAGAGTTACATCGAATAGTTCTCCAAGAAGATCGAGGAGAACTTTGTATTGAGATTCAAAGAGAGAGAAGAAGCCATCTAGCTAATAACTATGGACCCGAAGGTCTGTGGTAAACTACTCACAACTCATCGGAGAGGCCTTGGAGATGTTGTAGAGGTCCTCCGTGGTCGATTCCCCCTTCGGCAGAGGGCCGACGAAGGCTCCAAGATGGGATCTCGCGGATACAGAAGGTTGCGACGGTGGAAATAGTTTTTCGTGGTGCTCCTGGATGTTTTCAGGGTATAGAGGTATATATAGGCAAAGAAGGTAGGTTAGGGGAGCCACGAGGGGCCCACGAGGGTGGGGGGTGCGCCCATCCCCTAGGGCGCACCCTCCTACCTCGTGGCCGCCTCGGCTGCTTCTTGATGTCCTCTCCAAGTCTCCTGGATTGCGTTTGTTCCAAAAAGATCGCTCCTAAAGGTTTCATACCATTTGGACTCCGTTTGATATTCCTTTTCTTCGAAACACTGAAATAGGCAAAAAAACAATTCGAGCTGGGCCTCCGGTTAGTAGGTTAGTCCCAAAAATGATATAAAAGTGTAAAGTAAAGCCCATAAACATTCAAAATGGGTAATATAATAGCATGGAAGAATCAAAAATTATAGATACGTTGGAGACGTATCATATGCCAAGGACAACCATCAAGTCTCAAGCTCTGGTGGATTTCATCAATGACTGGATAGAATTGCAGACGCCTGAGGATAAGCCGGACAATACTTATTGGACAATTCACTTCAATGGGTCTAGGCAGCTTGAGGGTTCAGGAGCCGGAGTTATCTTGACTTCCCCACGAGGTGATAAGTTTTGTTATGTGCTACGACTAATGTTCCCTTGCACTAATAATGCAGTTGAGTATGAGGCCTTGCTTCATGGCCTACGAGGGACCAAGGAGATGAATTTAAGGTGGGTCAGGTGTTTTAGCGACTCAGACTTGGTGGCTCAGCAAGTTTCAGGTACTTGGGATTCTAAAGACCCGTTCATGGCGGCTTATCGCTGGGCGGTTGATGCCATCGCTGGCCATTTCAAGGGTTATCAGGTGGAGCACATTGATCGCGGAAAGAATGAGGTAGTTGATGCTTTAAGCCAGCTAGGATCTCAGTGTAAGCCGGTGCCCCCCAAGATTTTCCTTGACATCTTACATAACCCTTCAGTTAAGCTACCAACAGAGGAGGATCTTGCTATCCCTAACTCGGAGGCACAATTAGTGGCGGCTCTCCACGCCACCCCTGATTGGACAGTTCCTTATTTGGCATATATGACCTGGGGAGAGTTGCCTGAGGATGAAGCTCTGGCCAGGCAAGTAACTCGGCGTTCTAAATCCATGACTATTATCAATGGCGAATTACACTGATGCAGTGTCACAGGCGTGTTTCAGCGTTGTGTTTCTCCTAAAGAGGGTCGTGAAATTCTAAGGGAGATCCATGAAGGGGACCATGGCCATCATGCCGGCTCTAAATCCCTTGTGGCCAAAGCTTTTTGTCATGGGTTTTATTGGTTAACAGCTCATGCTGATGTAGAGGATCTGGTCAGTAAATGTGATGGTTGTCAGAAATTTTCTCGACGGACTCATGTGCCGGCTCAAGAATTGAGGATGATTCTAATTACTTGGCCGTTTGTGGTCTGGGGGCTTGATATGGTTTGACCTTTCAAAAGGTCTAAGGATAAGAAGACCCACTGCTACGTCTTGAGCTTGCGTTGGTTTTCCTTGAAGAGGAAAGGGTGATGCAGCAATAGTAGCGTAAGTATTTCCCTCAGTTTTTTAGAACCAAGGTATCAATCCAGTAGGAGGCTCCTCAAAAGTCCCACACACCTACACAAAGAAACAAAGAACTCGCAACCAATGCAATAAAGGGGTTGTCAATCCCTTCACGGCCACTTGCGAAAGTGAGATCTGATAGAGATAATATGATAAGATAAATATATCTTTGGTATTTTATAATATAGATGCAGAAAGTAAAGATGCAAATAAAAGTAGATTGGAAACTTATATGATAAAAGATAGACCCGGGGGCCATAGGTTTCACCAAACGCTTCTCTCAAGATAGCATAAGTATTACGGTGGGTGAACAAATTACTGTCGAGCAGTTGATAGAAAAGCAAATAATTATGAGATTATCTAGGCATGATCATGTATATAGGCATCATGTCCGCAATAAGTAGACCGACTCCTGCATGCATCTACTACTATTACTCCACACATCGACCGACTCCTGCCTGCATCTAGAGTATTAAGTTCATAAAGAACAGAGTAACGCATTAAGCAAGATGACATGATGTAGAGGGATAAACTCAAGCAATATGATATAAACCCCATCTTTTTATCCTCGATGGCAACAATACAATACGTGCCTTGCTGCCCCTGCTGTCACTGGGAAAGGACACCGCAAGATTAAACCCAAACCTAAGCACTTCTCCCATGGCAAGAAAGATCAATCTAGTAGGCCAAACCAAACTGATAATTCGAAGAGACTTGCAAACATAAATCACTCATACATAAAAGAATTCATAGGAGATTCAAATATTATTCATAGATAAACTTGATCATAAACCCACAATTCATTGGATCTCGACAAACACACCGCAAAAAGAGTTTACATCGAATAGATCTCCACAAGAGAGGGGGTGAACATTGTATTGAGATCCAAAAAGAGAGAAGAAGCCATCTAGCTAATAACTATGGACCCGAAGGTCCGTAGTAAACTACTCGCAACTCATCGGAGGGGCTATGGTGTTGATGTAGAAGCCCTCTATGGTCGATTCCCCCTTCGACGGAGCGCCGGCGAAGGCTCCAAGATGGGATCTCGCGGATACAGAAGGTTACGGCGGTGGAAATTTTGTTTCGTTGGCTCCCTAGACGTTTTCGGGGTACGTAGGCTTATATAGGAGGAAGAAGTACGTCGGTGGCCGCCCGAGGGGCCCACAAGACAGGGGGGCGCCCTTCCCTCTCGTGGCCGCCTCGGCTGCTTCTTGGCTTGCACTCCAAGTCCTCTGGATCACGTTCGTTCCAAAAATCACACTCCCGAAGGTTTCATTCCGTTTGGACTCCGTTTGATATTCCTTTTCTTTGAAATACTAAAATAGGCAAAAAAACAGCAATACGGGCTGGGCCGCTGGTTAGTAGGTTAGTCCCAAAAATGATATAAATGTGTAAAATAAAGCCCATAAACATCCAAAAGGGGTAATGTAATAGCATGGAACAATCAAAAATTACAGATACGTTGAAGACGTATCACCCACATCTTAGTGGCGGTTGATAAGTTCACTAAGTGGGTTGAAGCAGAACCAGTCAGCCAGTGTGATGCAGCCATAGCGGTTCAATTCATGAAAAAAGTAATCTTTTGTTTTTGTTATCCTCACAACATCATAACTGATAATGGCACTAATATGTCCAAAGGTGATATGAAAGAGTTCTGTCAATAAGAGCATATTCGTCTTGATGTCTCATCTGTAGCTCATCCCCAATCCAATGGTCAAGCTGGACGAGCCAATCAAGAAATTTTGAGAGGAATCAAACCCCGGCTTATGGTCCCTTTGCAAAGGACGCCAGGTTTTTGGGTTGAGGAGTTGCCTTCCATGCTGTCGAGTATAAACACCACCCCCAACAAATCGGCAGGTTACACACCTTTCTTCATGGTTTACGGGGCTGAGGCGATTCTTCCGAGTGACATCCGTCCTGACTCACCCTGCATGGCGGCTTATGTTGAAGCTGATAATGAAACAACATGTCAGGATGCTCTTGATTTGTTAGATGAAGAGTGTGACCTGGCGGCGGCTCATTCGGTGATATACCAGCAGGATATGCGTCGTTATCATAGCCGCCGGGTTAAAACTCGAACTTTTCAAGAAGTCGACTTGGTGCTCCGGCTCATCCAGGATCAAACAGATATGCACAAGTTATCCCCGCCTTGGGAAGGGCCGTTTGTGGTCAACAAGAATCTGAACAACGGGTCATAAACAACGGGTCACACTACTCATTGATATTCGAGAAAACAAGGACTCGCGCACATTGGAGGAGGAGACCCGCCGGTCGTGGAATATTGCTCATATGCGAACATATTACACTTGATCCACCAGCTCTTGTGATGTACATACCTTCCGCAATGTATATATTTTGATCAGTATAATAAAGCCGGCATCCCTGAAAGTTCGGGGCCTCTATCGTTTCATTCCAAAGTATGAGTCTTTGTTGTCTGTTTATAAAGGTCATTTGGGGGCTTCCTGTTCAATGAACATAGCTCGCTCACCCATCTTGATATGGCCTCCGGCCACCTTATTGGACATTTGGGGGCTTCCCGTTCAATGAACATAGCTCGCTCACCCATCTTGATCCGGCCTCCGGCCACCTTATCAAACATTTGGGGGCTTCTTGTTCAATGAACATAGCTCACTCACCCATCTTTATCCGGCCTTCGGCCACCTTATTGGACATTTGGGGGCTTCCTGTTCAATGAACATAGCTCGCTCACCCATCTCGATCCGGCCTCCGGCCACCATATTGGACATTTGGGGGCTTCCTGTTCAATTAACATAGCTCGCTCACCCATCTTGATCCGGCCTCCGGCCACTTCATTGGTCACATGGGGGCTTCCTGCTCACCGAGCATAGCTATTCACACCGATGTAATCCGGTTTCCAAGCCAAACATTGAGTTAGACCTGCATGTTTGCTTTATGCTACTCCGCTAGGTGACCCACCAAACTCTTAACAGTTACTTTTTTCAGTAAGACCCTGAACTTGTCAAGGTTCAACCAGCGGCCTTTGTCACGTGAGAGCCGGCTTACAAAGAGCTAGGATAAACTCATCTATTGTCGTAGCCTCTCCGCTATGTGGCCCTTTTGTACTCTTACCAGATACTCTTTTAAACAAGACCCTGAACTGGTTAAGGTTAAAACAACAGATTTATGTCACGTGAGAGCCGGCTTACGGGATAAAACTGATTTTTTTTTCAAAAAACAAAATCGAGCTACTCTTCTAGACCTGTCAAGCTTCCCACTTACAAATTTATTTATTCACAGCATCATTATGCTCTTGGTCTACAGGTATGACTTCATATTTTGAATAAGTAATTGGGTTTTTCAACCTGCCCTGGTTATAGACTCTAAGTTGCCAGCATATATTATGTTGAACATTATGACCCGCCCGAACGTAAGCCGCCAGGGTGTCTGTTATTACTATGTATGCAGGAAGCTTGCAAAATATATAATATTCCTTCCACAATCATCCAAAGCATATGGAAAAAGTCATAAGCAGTTTCCAAAACTAAAACATGCACGATGGCATGATAGATCATTGTTTTCACTAGCCTATTACAAGGCTCTCCAGGCCTAAATGACTAAGTGTTTTGTAAGAAGAGGCGCCGTCATACAATCTGAAAGTCCCCCTGTGGATCAGTTATCCTAGCCTTGGCGAGTTGAAGCTTCCGGGTCATCCTGCGCCAGCTCTTACTCTTCTTCTTCCGTCGTCTGGAAGTTCAGCGATGCCCAGTTGAGGCCAGTCAGGGCTTGGAATTCAGCTTCGCCATCAATAAGTTCAGACGGATCAATTTCAGGGGCAAAAAGTGTGCTTATGCGCAGGAGGGATGAGGTCCACAATATTGTAAGTCGGTGCCCTCACTTTGGAATTTTCTGATGTATAAGTCGCCTGACATCTGGTTAAGTCCATCTCTTCGGCAAGCTGGCTTGATAGGGGGTGCATCTCCTTCATGCACGCAGCAAAGTCCTCCTGCTCAAAGGGAGACCCATCTTGTTTAAAGCTTGGGCAGCCAGTTGCCAGCTCTGACAGGTCTAGCTCTGCTTGCCATGCTTTTGCCCCGCTCAAAGCAGTAATCGCGCCGGCTCTCACAGAAGAACGCTTTGTTTCTTCAATTCTTGCGGGCAGGATAGACAACTTGTTTAAAACATCCCTAATAAGTGAAGGAGCTTGCTTGGTGTGTGAGATGGCGACTACTATGCGCTGAGCGCCTATATAAAGTTGTTCCACCAGCGTATAAACTGCCTTCAGCTTTACTAGCATATCTTGGCCAAGGTTGGTACTCCTAAGGTCTGTTAAACAAACATGCAGTTAAGTCATCAAATGGGTTAAAGAAGTTGAGCATTGGAAATGATCAAAATATCCAGTATTGCTTACAAAAGATAGCGGCAGTCATCTGTGTAATGTGGCGCTTTAAGCCGGTGAGCTCTGTGGTGACCTCTTGCAAAGAAGATTCAGCATTTTCGGCTCTCTGCACTAAGGCGGTCTTTTCTTTAGCCCATGCGGTTCTTTCTGCAGCAAACCAGGTTTTCAGTTTTTCAGTTTCATCCAGGTTGCCCTCCGGGTTTCAGACTCTTGGCGTTCAAGCCGGGTTTTCAAATCAGCCAACTGGGATTCAGCTTGAGTTGTGGCCTCCTATAAGCAAAAGGTTAAACAATCAACAACAGAAATGACAAGGACAGTACATATAAGTCCCAAGCCCTTCGCAAGCATTGCACTTGGCACTTGGGGATAATGTGTGGAAAAGTTCTTTCAAGGTGCACAAAGATCCGGCTCATCTTTTTTCAAAGATGACCCGGCCTGGGAAGGTTACAAGGTGACGCTTTGTTTTATGAGCTAATTTAAATTATCCAGCTCATCTTTGTAAAGACAAGCCAGTTCATGGGGGCTACGGCTCGAAGTTTACTACATCATACTAATTAAAGTCTTTGCGGTAGTCACTACTTTCCTATGGCTAAGACTTGGGGGCTAGATAAGTGTATAAATGGAAGAGACAAAGGTTCATACCTCATATTTCTAGCGCATCTTATTTACGATGTCCACTTCAAGTTCACAGCCAGTGTGAAGTTGGTTTAAGTAGCCAGAGAATAACTCATTGACATCCAGATGTGAGTAGTTGGCTAGATCAAATTTGACCTTCCGCCTTTCAACAAGCTCTTCTTTGGCAGAATGTTTGGCCAACACCATAGGATTCCCCGTTTTGTATAGCTGGTTTCAGTGACAAAGACATCTTCAGTCTCTTCAGCAGGCTTGGAAGGGCTTGGCAGTTTAGCTCCTGATGAATCAATGGTCATAGGGTCCACAGGGGTCTCTGGAATTTCTGGTGGTGACTCATCAGTCATGTTTTCAAGATTCTTAATCGAGGCTTCAGACTCTGGCGGTTGTTTTTCTGGCTCATGCACCTTGGGGTCTTCAACCGGCTTATTAGTCTTGGCCTTCTTGCTTGGCTTGACTATTCCGCTGAAAAGGGAAAGATGAAGAGGTTAGTATATATGTTTACAAAGTTAAAACAATGAAGGCAAGAATTGTTACCCAGGGGCAGTCTTGAAAGCCGGTAGTTGAGTCCCTGTTGAGTCGCCAGAAGAGGAATTTGAAGTTCCCTGATAGTTTCAGTCGGAGGGATTAAGTGGTTGGCGAACAATAACCACCTTTGGATAAAAAGAGTTTGAACACAGAGGCACCTCTTTCCAGTGCTTGAAAGGGGCCGGAGTGTTGGGTAAACCAGAGGAGAGCTCTCCACCTCCACTGTTCCGAGTTGTGCACCGAGCTTCATGTTGTTGTTTCTTCAAAAAAAAAGTTTGGATCCAAGTAAGATAAAGGGTAAGAAAACCTTAATTTCTGGCTCACTTGTCGAACTGTCTGTCTTGGCAAAGGCTCCAAGTCAGAGGAAAGGATAGTTACCTCTTCACCATATGCGTTGCTGGCCTCCGCATCGTCCTGATGGAAATCAGTGTCAATAAGATAATTAAAAAAAGGAGCCAAGGGAGTCAAGGTCTACCTCCGACTCATTGTCATTCAAAGAAAACAGCTCTAAGGTGTTGGTTTTCTTCTTGGCAGGCTTCTTGACAGCTTTGTTCTTTCCCCAACCTTTCTTGGCTGGATTGTCTTGAAGATTCTTGTTCCAAAAGGAGGAATTAGCCAGAAGAAATCAAGCGGATTGTGAGAAGATAATTTGTGCAAATAAGGAATGAGTTAGAAGTTGTTCAAAGTACTTACAGCTGGAGGCTTGTTAAGGGTGCAAAAGGGATTCAACCATGTCTTGCTGCAAGTTTCCAAGCTCTCATTAAGCAGCGTTTTTGTCATTCTGTTGATATCATCATCCTTCAGCCGCACTTGGCAGTGATGCTGTGGATCCTTGGAGTCATCGGTATATTCGCACATTAAGTCGAGTCAGTGGCTCAATGGTAAAATTCTCCAGGCAACCCAGCATCGGACTAAATCAACTCCGGTCAGCCCGTTGGCCATCAAGGCCCTTGTCTTTGAAAATATGGGCATATACTTTGTCCGTTCTCCGATGCTGATCCGGTCGGGGAGAGGGTGCCTTGAGCTAAGCTGGTTTCACGAAAACCCGGCAGAGGATTTTCACCCGCTGGAGAAGTATCTTGGCAATAAAACCAAGTTTGGTTCTAGTCCTTCGGGTGGCTAGGAAGTGCAGCTGCAGGAAAGACGGCTTCTTTCTGTCTTTGAATAGAAATCCTGCCAAGTTCTATGTTGGGTCTGTCTGTGAACTCAGTCTGGGGATTCAATTAATAGAATTCTCTAAACAAGTCCACAGTGGGTTCTTATTGAAGATATACTTCACAAAAAACTTGGAAATTGCAGATATTAGACACATAATTGGATCCGATGTCTTGAGGGTGGAGTTGAAAGAAATGCAGCACATCACAGAAAAACTTTGAGCTGGTTGGTGAGAAACCCCGGAGCATATGGTCAGCAAAGACTATGACCTCACCTTCCTTTGGGGCGGGTATAGCCTCATTTCCCGGAGCTCTCCAGTGGATAACATCTTTTGGTGCTAAGACGACCACTTTAACATGTTCATTGAGAGATTGCTCCATAATAGTGGAGACGACCCAGTTGCATGAAGTAAAGGTTTTGATCATTTTCGTTGATGAAAAGCCTAGAAAGGAAAGTGTTACCAGGTTAAAGTTATGATGTTAAGCCGTCAAGTGATTCAAAGGCAAGTATGCAAGACAAGGTTAATTTGTATACAGAGAGCACGTGTTATAAAGGTCGGCATGATTAAAACCGGTAAGGCACCGCCGGGTTATACAGACGCTGGATGTACATTGACGGTTTAAGGTGGGCATATCAGTGTTTGGCAGGTTACGACCAATCAGTTAAGTCTCCTGTGCGATTGCAGTGCATAGTTATCTATGGATCAATAAGTGAAATCTTACTAAGTACTGAACAAACAAGTTCCATAGATCAGTTCTATAATTTTGGATCTACTTCAGTTCAAAAATAGAAGGAAATTGCTAAACCTAGTGCGCTGTAGATGAACTACTATGTTGAAGTTTAATCTGAAACAGAGGGGAGGCATCTACGAGTGCATGTGGGCATTGCAAACAAGAATCATGCAGTTTCTGTGCTATTGAGAGATCGAAGAAGGCGTGAACAGAAGTGTTGCAAGGGATTCCATGAACGGCGAATGAACATAGATGAACTTGGCAAACCCTAATGCAGATCTATAAGGAAACGAGGGAGCATACCTGGTGATGAGATGGAGAGCCGAGCTGAGCCGCATTTCTCTGGTCCGTTAAGGTCGATGCAGCGGCCGATGCTGACACTGCTAAGGGCAGAACGGCGGCAACGGAGCTTGGGCTGCGTTGGCGTCGAGGAAGGAGACGCAGAGGAAGAGGCAGTGGTAAAAATGAAGAATAGGGTCCCCTATCCCTATTTATGAGGAAGTAAAAAGATGGCAGGCACAAGAATCGAGGAGGCAGAATGATTATATGTTGTCAATATGGGTGCCTCGATTTTTGGAATGTTCATTAAGATAAGGATTCGTTGAGATATATGGAGTCTTGTGCGGAATTAATGTGTATGATGTCATGGCGGGTTATCATGTTTCTGTCATGTGACGTTATCCGGTCGTGGAGGAAGTCGGTGTGGCCCGCATTATCAGCCAAAGAATAAAAGTCTTCATAAATCCCGGCTGCTCTCAAGAAATTATCACAAGGCCACTCACACGGCCGTACTTCCGTGACGCGAGGAAGATTATACTTGGCCTTTTCTTTCTCCTTAGCTTGTTTATCCTTGGAGCCTTGGCTAGAAGAGCCCCTCAAAAATCTCTTCATCATCTTCTGAAAATTTCTGAAATTTTTAGTAACCCAAAATAAAAGTGAATCAAACTCAATAAGATTGATAGCAACTACTCCCACAAGTGCCTAGAGCCTATATTATGCACTAGAATTACCTGGGACCTCATAGATTTGACATGCAAACTCAAGAACAGGGTCACCTAGGCAGCAAACATTTGCAATGAATAAAGCACTAGAGCAAAAACTAATTGGACCATTGGAGGAGTCACATACCAAGGAACAATCTCCCAAAGCAGTTTTGTGAATGGAGCTTTGAGCAAGGAGATAAAAAATGGTAGCAAAGTGAGCTAGAACTCGTGCTTGAGCTGGATGGTGATTTTTTGGGAGGAAGATGAAGTGTGTGGGTGCGGGAATAAGTGGAGGGGGGCCACTATGGGCCCACGAGGTAGGGGCGCGCCCTATAGGGGTGGGTGCGCCCTGGACCCTCGTGGCCAGGTGCCAGCTCCCCCTGCTGTGTTCTCAGTGCCAAATATTCTCAAATATTCCAGAAAAAATCATACTAAATTGGCAGGGCATTTGGAGAACTTTTATTTTCGGGATATTTTTTATTGCATGGATAATTTAGAAAACAAACAGAAAATACTATTTTGCTATATTTATTCTAAATAACAAAAAGTAAAAACAGGGTACAGAAGGTTGTGCCTTCTAACTTCATCCATCTCATGATCATCAAAAGGAATCCACTAACAAGGTTGATCAAGTCTTGTTAACAAACTCATTCGGAATAACATGGAACCGGAGAAATTTCGAATAACACTAGGTTACCTCAACAGGGATATGCACATCCCCAATAATAATAATATCATATTTCTTCTTGACAGTAGGAAGAGGAAATTCAAAACCTCCAATAATAATAGTTGGAATTTTTCCAATAGAATTGATGCTATGAACTTGAGGTTGTTTCCTCGAAAAGTGTACTGTATGCTCATTACCATTAACATGAAAAGTGACATTGCCTTTGTTGCAATCAATAACAGCCCATGCAGTATTCAAAAAGGGTCTACCAAGAATAATCGACATACTATCATCCTCGGGAATATCAAGAACAACAAAGTCCGTTAAGATAGTGACATTTGCAACCACAACAGGCACATCCTCACAAATACCGACAGGTATAGCAGTTGATTTACCGGCCATTTGCAAAGATATTTCAGTAGGTGTCAACTTATTCAATTCAAGTCTACAATATAAAGAGAGAGAGGCATAACACTAACACCGGCTCCAATATCACATAAAGCAGTTTTAACATAGTTTCTTTTAATGGAGCGTGGTATAGTTGGTACTCCTGGATCTCCAAGTTTCTTTGGTATTCCACCTTAAAAGTATAATTAGCAAGCATAGTGGAGATTTCAGCTTCCGGTATCTTTCTTTTATTTGTAATAATATCCTTCATATATTTAGCATAAGGATTTACTTTAAGCATATCAGTTAAGCGCATACGTAAGAAGATAGGTCTAATCATTTCAGCAAAGCGCTCAAAATCCTCATCATCCTTTTTCGAGGATGGCTTAGGAGGAAAAGGCATGGGTTTCTGAACCCATGGTTCTCTTTCTTTACCATGCTTCCTAGCAACAAAGTCTCTCTTATCATAACGTTGATTCTTTGATTGTGGGTTATCAAGATCAACAGCAGGTTCAATCTCTACATCATTATTATTGCTAGGTTGGGCATCAACATGAACATTATCATTAACATTATCACTAGGTTCATGTTCATCACCAGATTGTGTTTCAGCATCAGAAATAGAAATATCATTGGAATTCTCAGGTGTGTCTACAACAGGTTCACTAGAAGCATGCAAAGTCCTATCATTTTCTTCTTCTTTTTAAAAGGACTAGGTGCATCTACATTATTTCTCTGAGAATCTTGCTCGATTCTCTTAGGGTGGCCTTCAGGATACAAAGGTTACTGAGTCATTTTACCAGTTCTAGTAGCCACTCTAACAGCAAAATCATGTTTATTATTTAATTCATCGAGCAAATCACTTTGAGCTTTAAGTACTTGTTCTGCTTGAGTGGTAACCATAGAAGCATATTTACTAATGAGTTTAAGTTCACCTTTAACTCTAGCCATATAATCACTCAAGCGTCCAATCATGTAAGCATTACTCTAGTTCTCTACCAACATAAGCATTGAAATTTTCTTGTCTATCCATAAAGTCATCAAATTCATCTAAACATTGGCTAGGAAACTTAGTAGACGGGATTTCAACTTTATCATATCTATAGAGAGAATTTACCTTTACTACCTATGTCGGGTTATCAAGACAATGTGTTTCTTCAATAGGTGGTATATTAAGACCATGTATTTCTTCAATAGGAGGTAAATTCTTAACATCTTTAGCTTTAATACCTTTTTCTTTCATTGATTTCTTTGCCTCTTGCATATCTTCAGGACTGAGAAATAGAACACCCCTCTTCTTCGGAGTTGGTTTAGGAATAGGCTAAGGAGTTGGCTCAATTGGCTCAGGAATTGGCTCGGGAAGAGTCCAATTATTTTCATTAGTCAATGTATTATTCAATAGCAATTCAGCTTGGTTGACTGTTCTTTCCCTGAAAACACAACCAGCACAACTATCCAAGTGGTCCTTGGAAGCATCTGTTAGTCCATTATAAAAGATATCAAGTATTTCATTTTTCTTAAGAGGATGATCGGGCAAAGCATTAAGTGATCGGAGAAGCCTCCCCCAAGCTTGTGGGAGACTCTCATCTTCGGTTCGCACAAAATTATATATTACCCTCAAGGCAGCTTGTTTCTTATGAGCAGGGAAATATTTAGCAGAAAAGTAATAAATCATATCCTGGGGACTACGCACACAACCAGGATCAAGAGAATTAAACTAAGTTTTAGCATCACCATTTAATGAGAATGGAAATATCTTAAGGATATAATAATGGTGAGATTTCTCATCATTAGTGAACTGGGTGGCTATATCATTTAACTTAGTAAGATGTGCCACAACAGTTTCAGATCCATAGCCATAAAAAGGATCAGATTCAACCAAAGTAATTATCTCAAGATCAACAGAGAATTCATAATCCTTATCAGTAACAAAGATAGGTGAAGTAGCAAAAGCAGGGTCATATTTCATTCTAGCATTTAGAGATTTCTGTTTAAGTTTAACTAGTAACTTCTTGAGATCAGATCTATCATTGCAAGCAAGAATATCTCTAGTAGCTTCTTCATCCATAACATAACCCTCTGGAACAACAGGAAATTCATACTTAGGGGGAGAACCTTCATCATCACTATCTTCAATAATATCAGTTTCAATAATTTCATTCTCTCTAGCCCTAGCAAGTTGTTCATCTAGAAATTCACCTAATGGCACAGTAGTATCAAGCACAGAAGTAGTTTCATCATAAGTATCATACACAGCAGAAGTGGCATCATTAATAACATGCAACATATCAGAATTCATAGCAGTAGCAGGTTTAGGTGTCGCAAGCTTACTCAAAATAGAAGGAGAATCAAGTGCAGAGCTAGATGGCAGTTCTTTACCTCCCCTCGTAGTTGAGGGAAAAATCTTAGTTCTTTCGTCTTTCAAGTTCCTCATAGTGATCAGCAGATATAAATCCCAAGTGACTCAAAGAATGGAGCTATGCTCCCTGGCAACGGCGCCAGAAAATAGTTTTGATAACCCACAAGTATAGGGGATTGCAACAGTTTTCGAGGGTAGAGTATTCAACCCAAATTTATTGATTCGACACAAGAGGAGCCAAAGAATATTCTCAAGTATTAGCAGTTGAGTTGTCAATTCAACCACACATGGATAAATTAGTATCTGTAGCAAAGTATTTAGTAGCAAAGTAGTATGATAGTAACGGTAACAGTAGCAAAGGCAACAATAGCAGTTTTGTAGTAATTGTAACAGTAGCAACGGTGAAGTAAATAAGCAAAGCACAATATGTGAAAAGCTCATAGGCATTGGATCAGTGATGGATAATTATGTCGGATGCGGTTCATCATGTAACAGTTATAACATAGGGTGACACAGAACTAGCTCCAGTTCATCAATGTAATGTAGGTATGTATTCCGAATATAGTCATACGTGCTTATAGAAAAGAACTTTCATGACATCTTTTGTCCTACCCTCCCGTGGCAGCGGGGTCCTATGGAAACTAAGGGATATTAAGGCCTCCTTTTAATAGAGTACCGGACCAAAGCATTAGCACTTAGTGAATACATGAACTGCTCAAACTACGGTCATCACCGATAAGTATCCCGATTATTGTCACTTCGGGGTTGTCGGATCATAAAACATAATAGGTGACTATAGACTTGCAAGATAGGATGAAGAACTCACATATATTCATGAAAACATAATAGGTACAGATCTGAAATCATGGCACTCGGGCCCTAGTGAAAAGCATTAAGCATAGCAAAGTCATAGCAACATTAATCTCAGAACATAGTGGATACTAGGGATCAAACCATAACAAAACTAACTTGATTACATGGTAAATCTCATCCAACCCATCACCGTCCAGCAAGCCTACGATGGAATTACTCACGCACGGCGATGAGCATCATGAAATTGGTGTTGGGGAACGTTGCAGAAAATTAAAAAATTTCCTACGGTTTCACCAAGATCCATCTATGAGTTCATCTAAGCAACGAGTCATGGGAGAGAGATTGCATCTACATACCACTTGTAGATCGCGTGCGGAAGCTTTCAAGGGAAGGGTGATGATGGAGTCGTACTCGCCGTGATTCAGATCACCGATGACCAAGTGCTGAACGGACAGCACCTTCGCGTTCAACACACGTACGGGACGGGAGACGTCTCCTCCTTCTTGATCCAGCAAGGGGGAAGGAGAGGTTGATGATGATCCAGCAGCACGACGGCGTGGTGGTGGATGCAGCAGAACTCCCGCAGGGCTTCGCCAAGCTGCTGCGGGAGGAGGACGAGGTGTAGCAGGGGGAGGGAGGCGCCAATGCACAGGGTGCGGCTGCCCTCCCCCTTGCCCTCCTTTATATAGGCCCCCAGGGGGGCGCCGGCCCTGGGAGATCCAATCTCCCAAGAGGGCGGCGGCCAGGGGGTGGAGTGCCCCCCAAGGCATGTGGTGCGCCCCCCCCCCCCCCACCCTAGGGTTTCAACCCTAGGCGCAGGGGGTGGGCCTAGGGGGGCGCACCAGCCCACTATGGGCTGGTTCCCCTCCCACTTCAGCCCATGGGGCCCTCCGGGATGGGTGGCCCCACCCGGTGGACCCCCGGGACCCTTCCGGTGGTCCCGGTACATTACCGGGTGACCCTGAAACTTTCCCGATTGCCGAAATACCACTTCCTATATATAATTATTTACCTCCGGACCATTCCGAAACTCCTCGTGACGTCCGGGATCTTATCCGGGACTCTGAACAACATTCGGTATGCTGCATACTCATATTCATACAACCCTAGCGTCACCGAACCTTAAGTGTGTAGACCCTACGGGTTCGGGAGACACATAGACATGACCGAGACGACTCTCGGGCAATAACCAACAGCGGGATCTGGATACCCATGTTGGCTCCCACATGCTCCTCAATGATTTCATCGGTTGAACCACGTGTCGAGGATTCGATCAAACCCCGTATACAATTCCCTTTGTCAATCGGTACGTTACTTGCCCGAGACTCGATCGTCGGTATCCCAATACCTTGTTCAGTCTCGTTACCGGCAAGTCACTTTACTCGTACCGTAATGCATGATCCCGTGACCAACCACTTGGTCACTTTGAGCTCATTATGATGATGCATTACCGAGTGGGCCCAGAGATACCTCTCCATCATACGGAGTGACAAATCCCAGTCTCGATCCGTGTCAACCCAACAGACACTTTCGGAGATACCTGTAGTGCACCTTTATAGTCACCCAGTTACGTTGTGACGTTTGATACACCCAAAGCACTCCTACGGTATCCGGGAGTTACACGATCTCATGGTCTAAGGAAGAGATACTTGACATTGGAAAAGCTCTAGCAAACGAACTACATGATCTTGTGCTGTGCTTAGGATTGGGTCTTGTCCATCACATCATTCTCCTAATGATGTGATCCCGTTATCAACGACATCCAATGTCCATAGCCAGGAAACCATGACTATCTGTTGATCAACGAGCTAGTCAACTAGAGGCTCACTAGGGACATATTGTGGTCTATCTATTCACACGTGTATTACGATTTCCGGATAATACAGTTATAGCATGAATAAAAGACAATTATCACGAACAAGGAAATATAATAATACTTTTATTATTGCCTCTAGGGCATATTTCCAACAGTCTCCCACTTGCACTAGAGTCAATAATCTAGTTACATTGTGATGAATTGAACACCCATAGAGTTCTGGTGTTGATCATGTTTTGCTCGCGAGAGAGGTTTAGTTAACGGGTCTGCGACATTTAGATCCGTATGTACTTTGCAAATTTCTATGTCTCCATCTTGAACATTTTCACGGATGGAGTTGAAGCGACGCTTGATGTGCCTAGTCTTCTTGTGAAACCTGGGCTCCTTGGCAAGGGCAATAGCTCTAGTGTTGTCACAGAAGATTTTGATCGGTCCCGACGCATTGGGTATGACTCCTAGGTTGGTGATGAACTCCTTCACCCAAATTGCTTCATGCGCTGCCTCCGAGGCTGCCATGTACTCCGCTTCACATGTAGATCCCGCCACGACGCTCTGCTTGCAGCTGCACCAGCTTACTGCTCCACCATTCAACATATACACGTATCCGGTTTGTGACTTAGAGTCATCCAGATCTGTGTCAAAGCTAGCGTCGACGTAACCCTTTACGACGAGCTCTTCGTCACCTCCATAAACGAGAAACATGTCCTTTGTCCTTTTCAGGTACTTCAGGATATTCTTGACCGCTATCCAGTGTTCCTTGCCGGGATTACTTTGGTACCTTCCTACCAAACTTACGACAAGGTTTACATCAGGTCTGGTACACAACATGGCATACATAATAGATCCTATGGCTGAAGCATAGGGGATGACACTCATCTCTTCTTTATCTTTTGCCGTGGTCGGTGACTGAGCCGAGCTCAATCTCACACCTTGCAATACAGGCAAGAACCCCTTCTTGGACTGATCCATTTTGAACTTCTTCAAAATCTTATCAAGGTATGTGCTTTGTGAAAGACCTATGAGGCGTCTCGATCTATCTCTATAGATTTTGATGCCTAATATATAAGCAGCTTCTCCAAGGTCCTTCATTGAAAAACACTTATTCAAGTAGGCCTTAATGCTGTCCAGAAGTTCTATATCATTTCCCATCAAGAGTATGTCATCTACATATAATATGAGAAATGCTACAGAGCTCCCACTCACTTTCTTGTAAACACAAGCTTCTCCATAAGCCTGCATAAACCCAAATGCTTTGATCATCTCATCAAAGCGAATGTTCCAACTCCGAGATGCTTGCACCAGCCCATAAATGGATCGCTGGAGCTTGCATACTTTGTTAGCGTTCTTAGGATCGACAAAACCTTCCGGCTGCATCATATACAGCTCTTCCTTAAGATGTCCGTTAAGGAATGCCGTTTTGACGTCCATCTGCCATATCTCATAATCATAGTATGCGGCAATTGCTAACATGATTCGGACGGACTTCAGCTTCGCTACGGGAGAGAATGTCTCGTCGTAGTCAATCCCTTGAACTTGTCGATAACCCTTAGCGACAAGTCGAGCTTTATAGATGGTAACAATACCATCCGCGTCCGTCTTCTTAAAAATCCATTTGTTTTCTATCGCTCGCCGATCATCGGGCAAGTCTGTCGAAGTCCATACTTTGTTTTCATACATGGATTCTATCTCGGATTTCATGGCTTCAAGCCATTTGTTGGAATCTGGGCCCGCCATCGCTTCTTCATAGTTCGAAGGTTCACCGTTGTCTAACAACATGATTTCCAGGACAGGGTTGCCATACCACTCTGGTGCGGAACGTGTCCTTGTGGACCTACGAAGTTCAGTAGCAACTTGATCCGAAGTACCTTGATCATCATCATTATTTTCCTCTCCAGTTGGTGTAGGCATCACAGGAACATTTTCCTGAGCTGCACCACTTTCCCGTTTGAAAGGTAGTACTTCATCGAGTTCTACTTTCCTCCCACTTACTTCTTTCGAGAGAAACTCTTTTTCCAGAAAGCATCCGTTCTTGGCAACAAAGATCTTGCCTTCGGATCTTAAGTAGAAGGTATACCCAACGGTTTCCTTAGGGTATCCTATGAAGACACATTTTTCCGACTTGGGAGCTTATCAGGTTGAAGTTTCTTGACATAAGCATCGCATCCCCAAACTTTTAGAAATGACAGCTTAAGTTTCTTCCCAAACCATAATTCATATGGTGTCGTCTCAACGGATTTAGACGGTGCCTTATTTAAAGTGAATGTAGCTGTCTCTAGAGCGTATCCCCAAAGATAGCGGTAAATCGGTAAGAGACATCATAGACCGCACCATATACAATAGAGTGCGATTATGGCGTTTGGACACACCGTTACGCTGAGGTGTTCCAGGCGGCGTGAGTTGTGAAACGATTCCACATTTCCTTAAGTGTGTACCAAATTCGTGACTTAAATATTCTCCTCGACAATCTGATCGTAGGAACTTTATCTTTCGGTCACGTTGATTCTCTACCTCATTCTGAAATTCCTTGAACTTTTCAAAGGTCTCAGACTTGTGTTTCATCAAGTAGACATACCCATATCTACTCAAGTCATCAGTGAGAGTGAGAACATAACGATATCCTCCGCGAGCCTCAACGCTCATTGGACCGCACACATCGGTATGTATGATTTCCAACAAGTTGGTTGCTCACTCCATTGTTCCGGAGAACGGAGTCTTGGTCATTTTGCCCATGAGGCATGGTTCGCATGTGTCAAATGATTCATAATCGAGAGACTCTAAAAGTCCATCAGCATGGAGCTTCTTCATGTGCTTGACACCAATGTGACCAAGGCGGCAGTGCCACAAGTATGTGGGACTATCGTTATCAACTTTACATCTTTTCACACTATGAATATGTGTAATATTACGCTCGAGATTCATTAAGAATAAACCATTGACCATTGGAGCATGACCATAAAACATATCTCTCATATAAATAGAACAACCATTATTCTCGGATTTAAATGAGTAGCCATCTCGTATTAAACGAGATCCTGATACAATGTTCATGCTCAAACTTGGCACTAAATAACAATTATTAAGGTTCAAAACTAATCCCGTAGGTAAATGTAGAGGCAGCGTGCCGACGGCGATCACATCGACTCTGGAACCATTCCCGACGTGCATCGTCACCTCGTCCTTCGCCAGTCTCCGTTTATTCCGCAGCTCCTGCTATGAGTTACAAATATGAGCAACGGCACCGGTATCAAATACCCAGGAGTTACTACGAGTACTGGTAAGGTACACATCAATTACATGTATATAAAATATACCTTTGGTGTTGCCGGCCTTCTTATCCGCTAAGTATTTGGGGCAGTTCTGCTTCCAGTGACCCTTCCCCTTGCAATAAAAGCACTCAGTCTCAGGCTTGGGTCCATTCTTTGACTTCTTCCCGGTAACTGACTTACCGGGCACGGCAACATCCTTGCCGTCCTTCTTGAAGTTCTTCTTGCCCTTGCCCTTCTTGAACTTAGTGGTCTTATTGACCATCAACACTTGATGTTCTTTCTTGATCTCAACCTCTGCTGTCTTCAGCATTGAAAATACTTCAGGAATGGTCTTCACCATCCCCTGCATATTGTAGTTCATCACAAAGCTCTTGTAGCTTGGTGGGAGTGACTGAAGGATTCTGTCAATGACCGCCTCATCAGGGAGGTTAATGTTCAGCTGAGTCAGGCGGTTGTGCAACCCAGACATTTTGAGTATGTGCTCACTGATAGAACTGTTTTCCTCCATCTTACAACTATAGAACTTGTTGGAGACATCATATCTCTTGACCCGGGAATGAGCTTGGAAAACTAGTTTCAGCTCTTCGAACATCTCATATGCTCCGTGATGCTCAAAACGCTTTTGGAGCCCCGGTTCTAAGCTGTAAAGCATGCCGCACTGAACGAGGGAGTAATCATCAGCACGAGACTGCCAAGCGTTCATAACGTCTTGGTTCTCTGGGACGGGAGCGTCACCTAGTGGTCCTTCTAGGACATATTGTTTCCTGGCAGCTATGAGGATGATCCTCAGGTTCCGGACCCAGTCCGTATAGTTGCTGCCATCATCTTTCAGCTTGGTTTTCTCTAGGAACATGTTGAAGTTCATGTTGACATGAGCGTTGGCCATTTGATCTACAAGACATATTTGCAAAGGTTTTAGACTAAGTTCATGATAATTAAGTTCATCTAATCAAATTATTACAATGAACTCCCACTCAGATTAGACATCCCTCTAGTCATCTAAGTGTTACATGATCCGAGTCGACTAGACCGTGTCCGATCATCACGTGAGACGGACTAGTCATCGTCGGTGAACATCTTCATGTTGATCGTATCTTCCATACGACTCGTGTTCGACCTTTCGGTCTCTGTGTTCCAAGGCCATGTCTGTACATGCTAGGCTCATCAAGTTAACCCTAAGTGTTTTGCATGTGTAAAACTGTCTTACACCCGTTGTATGTGAACGTAAGGATCTATCACACCCAATCATCACGTGGTGCTTCGAAACAACGAACTTTAGCAACGGTGCACAGTTAGGGGAGAACACTTCTTGAAATTGTTGTAAGGGATCATCTTATTTACTACCGTCGTTCTAAGTAAACAAGATGCATAAACATAATAAACATCACATGCAATTATATAGTAGTGACATGATATGGCCAATATCATATAGCTCCATTGATCTCCATCTTCGGGGCTCCATGATCATCTTGTCACCGGCATGACACCATGATCTCCATCATCATGATCTCCATCATCGTGTCTTCATGAAGTTGTCACGCCAACGACTACTTCTACTTCTATGGCTAACGCGTTTAGCAATAAAGTAAAGTAATTTACATGGCGTTCTTCAATGACACGCAGGTCATACAAAAAATAAAGACAACTCCTATGGCTCCTGCCGGTTGTCATACTCATCGACATGCAAGTCGTGATTCCTATTACAAGAACATGATCTCATACATCACAATATATCATTCATCATTCATCACAACTTCTGGCCATATCACATCACATGACAATTGCTGCAAAAACAAGTTAGACGTCCTCTAATTGTTGTTGCATCTTTTACGTGGCTGCAATTGGGTTCTAGCAAGAACGTTTTCTTACCTACGAATGGCCACAACGTGATTTTGTCAACTTCTATTTACCCTTCATAAGGACCCTTTTCATCGAATCCGCTCCAACTAAAGTGGGAGAGACAGACACCCGCCAGCCACCTTATGCAACTAGTGCATGTCTGTCGGTGGAACCGGTCTCACGTAAGCGTACGTGTAAGGTTGGTCCGGGCCGCTTAATCCCACAATACCGCTGAAGCAAGAAAAGACTAGTAGTGGCAAGCAAGTTGACAAGATCCACGCCCACAACAAAATTGTGTTCTACTCGTGCAATAGAGAACTACGCATAGACCTTGCTCATAATGCCACTGTTGGGGAACGTTGCAGAAAATTAAAATTTTTCCTACGGTTTCACCAAGATCCATCTATGAGTTCATCTAAGCAACGAGTCATGGGAGAGAGATTGCATCTACATACCACTTGTAGATCGCGTGCGGAAGCTTTCAAGGGAAGGGTGATGATGGAGTCGTACTCACCGTGATTCAGATCACCGATGACCAAGTGCTGAACGGACAGCACCTTCGCATTCAACACACATACGGGACGGGAGACGTATCCTACTTCTTGATCCAGCAAGGGGGAAGGAGAGGTTGATGATGATCCAGCAGCACGACGGCGTGGTGGTGGATGCAGCAGAACTCCGGCAGGGCTTCACCAAGCTGCTGCGGGAGGAGGACGAGGTGTAGCAGGGGGAGGGAGGCGCCAATGCACAGGGTGCGGCTGCCCTCCCCCTTGCCCTCCTTTATATAGGCCCCCAGGGGGGCGCCGGCCCTGGGAGATCCAATCTCCCAAGGGGGCGGCGGCCAGGGGGGGTGGAGTGCCCCCCAAGGCATGTGGTGCGCCCCCCCCCCCACCCTAGGGTTTCAACCCTAGGTGCAGGGGGTGGGCCTAGGGGGGCGCACCAGCCCACTATGGGCTGGTTCCCCTCCCACTTCAGCCCATGGGGCCCTCCGGGATGGGTGGCCCCACCCGGTGGACCCCCGGGACCCTTCCGGTGGTCCCGGTACATTACCGGGTGACCCTGAAACTTTCCCGATGGACGAAATACCACTTCCTATATATAATTCTTTACCTCCGGACCATTCCGAAACTCCTCGTGACGTCCGGGATCTTATCCGGGACTCCGAACAACATTCGGTATGCTGCATACTCATATTCATACAACCCTAGCGTCACCGAACCTTAAGTGTGTAGACCCTACGGGTTCGGGAGACACGTAGACATGACCGAGACGACTCTCGGGCAATAACCAACAGCGGGATCTGGATACCCATGTTGGCTCCCACATGCTCCTCGATGATTTCATCGGTTGAACCACGTGTCAAGGATTCGATCAAACCCCGTATACAATTCCCTTTATCAATCGGTACGTTACTTGCCCGAGACTCGATCGTCGGCATCCCAATACCTTGTTCAGTCTCGTTACCGGCAAGTCACTTTACTCGTACCGTAATGCATGATCCCGTGACCAACCACTTGGTTACTTTGAGCTCATTATGATGATGCATTACCGAGTGGGCCCAGAGATACCTCTCCATCATACGGAGTGACAAATCCCAGTCTCGATCCGTGTCAACCCAACAGACACTTTCGGAGATACCTGTAGTGCACCTTTATAGTCACCCAGTTACGTTGTGACGTTTGATACACCCAAAGCACTCCTACGGTATCTGGGAGTTACACGATCTCATGGTCTAAGGAAGAGATACTTGACATTGGAAAAGCTCTAGCAAATGAACTACACGATCTTGTGCTATGCTTAGGATTGGGTCTTGTCCATCACATCATTCTCCTAATGATGTGATCCCGTTATCAACAACATCCAATGTCCATAGCCAGGAAACCATGACTATCTGTTGATCAACGAGCTAGTCAACTAGAGGCTCACTAGGGACATATTGTGGTCTATGTATTCACACGTGTATTACGATTTCCGGATAATACAGTTATAGCATGAATAAAAGACAATTATCACGAACAAGGAAATATAATAATACTTTTATTATTGCCTCTAGGGCACATTTCCAACAATTGGTGATGGAGGATGGTTGATGATGACGACGGCGACGAATCCCCCCTCTCCGGAGCCCCGAACGGACTCCAGACCAGTCCTCCCAAGAGATATTAGGGCTTGGCGGCGGCTCTGTATCGTAAAACGTGATGAAACTTTCTCTCTGATTTTTTCTCCGCGAAAGCAAATATATGGAGTTGGAATTGAGGTCGGTGGATGTCCAGGGGGGCCACGAGGCAGGGGGCGCGCCCTGGGGGAGGGGGCGCGCCCCCCACCCTCATGGACAGGGTGTGGGCCCCATGACGCTATTTCTTTCGCCAGTATTTTTTATTAATTTTGAAAAGTTGCTCCGTGGATTTTCAGGTCATTCTGAGAACTTTTATTTCTGCACAAAAATAACACCATGGCAGTTCTGCTGAAAACAGCATCAGTCCGGGTTAGTTCCATTCAAATCATGCAAGTTAGAGTCCAAAACAAGGGCAAAAGTGTTTGGAAAAGTAGATACGACGGAGACGTATCAATTGACTCAAGTAGATATTTACTGAGACATAAATATGGATCTTTTGAAATGTTTCGAAAGGTTTTTCAGAATGAAGTAGAACTGATTGTAACAAAAAAAATATTTCTACAATTGGATTGCAGAAAGAATTTCGAGTTACAAATTTAGTGAATGTCTGATGAGCCGTGAAAGATTTTCATAGGTTACACTTCCCAGAACATTACTAAGAGTAGAAAGTTTTTTAGTAGATGTAATAAAGCTATGCATGACATGATGAGATCAAAGATAACATTGATTATTTTGCCAATATAGGCAAATTTGACAAATTTGACCTGTGGATGAAATAAATTCACAAATTGAACTGGTTTGGAAAAAAATTCACTCAATTGACCATTTTGTGTGGCGCCCGACACGCTGGCGCCACACCCTACGGTGCAACACCTAGCTCTCAGGCGTTGCACGTCTGGCCAACGTGGCACCCCCGGGGCCGCACCCAGCAGCGCAGCGCCTCAAAGCTAGGCACCACACGTTGGGCCATTTTCATAGTGTCATGAAATATGGCCTATTAATGATGGCCCGTTATGGTCGGCCCATGAACGGACGATTCCAACTCTAGCCCGTTTACGGCCATAATGCGGCCTGTTATTGGCCCATGTTTGGCCAATCAATCATACTGCCCGTATAAGGCCCATTGATGATACGGCCCGTAGAAGGCCCATTGTTTCTACGGCCCAGAGAAGGCCCACTGTTTCTACGGCCCGAAGGAGGCCCAGTGTCACTACAGTAAATATTAGCCCATGGTTATTGTGGCCTAGTTTTAAAAAATAGGTTATTGCAGCCACTAGCAAACCGTGGAAAAAGAATTGCAATGACTACAAGCAAACAAATAAACAAGACAACAAGGAAATAAATAAGCAAGCAACTTACGCTAGGCTATCACGGCTATCACACATATTACATCCACTGGGCATCAAAGTTCGCCACCAGTGCAAATAAACGCGCCGACAAAAGAATATACAAAACTGAGAGCACTTCAGAAGGCACTACGCCTGGCCAGGTCGGGCCCCCCAAACAGCTGAAGAAGCTGAGTAGACCTCAGTTGTGTTAACAATAGATGCAACAACACTAGATTTAAGGCATGATGGTGCGCATGGCAGTCCTCTGACATCTTCATTGCATCTTTGACTTCAAGTCAGAGCTGAGCTGAAGCAAGCCTTTCCGCTTTAAGTTGAGACTGAAGAAGTCGAACTGATTGAGGCAGTGACTGCATAGAGGTTGTCTCACACCTGCTGGTGAGTAGCTTCAACTCACTGTCTTCATCAAGACAGGACCTTGGGGTCATCTCGCTGTCCTCAAGATGGTTTGGCTCACTATCTTCCCTAAAGTTTTGCCTGGCGTAAGAGATACGACTCTGAAAGAGAAACAAGGAGACACGTAACATGTTTCACAATTATATAAGCAAATAAATGGATCTGTTCTGCATAAGGAACATGTTTTTACAACTACAATTTGAAACTGGTAGTTGTTGCAAACATCCAATCAGATGTAAACAACAAAGCAAACAGTAGTGGAGGCAATGATGCCTATCCAAATCTATACTAGAACAAAGTTTGAAGGCTTGAGAAGGATGAACTTACATTACATGTTAACACGGGCTGGACAAGAGCAATAAATTCCCCAAAGAAAATTCTTTATAAGCGTTGCCATTATTCTACAATTTGCAAAGAGTAAATATAGATCAAATAATATTGGAAGAAACAGAGGATAATGAAGCTCATGTGCAGACTGATGATACATAATCAAATAGCAATTAATTAAGTACAGCGTTACAAGGCAAAAGGGAGAGAGGTACTGACAAGAGCAATGCAGAGCCCATTATTGTTTTGAGATCGTATGATCCTTTGAGCAAGGAGATTCATCTGAAATTAGTTTTCATACAAGAGAGAAGGTAAGGCACAAGCAGAAATTTAGGAGTTCAAATCTTGAATTGATATCATAGACAGTACCTGACGCTGGGCTCCCAGCAGTTCTAATAGGGGTTTGGCCACTGGAGTAGGGGTAAAGTGTGGTACAGTTGGGCCTGTGTTTTCTATGGCTGCTGATCTATTTGATTTAACAGGTACCACTACCTTTTCCAAATACCTAGTTTGTACTCCTTGAGGATCTGCACTCACCCTCTTCCTTTTGGACATCTATCACGAAAGAACAACATTTGACTGGAAAAACATAGTGTGACGACACATGGAATAGGTATAGAAAATGGATAGTTATGGCATATACTCATATATGATGCTTAACTAAGCAGATGGTGTAACAAAGTAGAAGAAATGCAGGAGGTCAGATGCAAAATATGTGCGACCAATACAACTTTGCAAAGTTAGAGCAAGCACCTTGATGGGTGAATAAGATAGGCCATCCTCCACCATGCCAAGTTTGTTAGCCAGTGGATCATTCCGCAATATTCCTCTCCTGCGCCCATTCTCATGTTCATTTTGATAATGTTCAATATCTGACATGCATGAAAACATAAAAACAAGTGAGATTTTCTTTGTAATGCAGAAGTGATTCTAATCCAATACTGCCTCCCCGTAAGCCCCTTTGTGCTATCTCTGCAATTCCTTTAAAAGATGCCATGCATGCTGTAATTTGTTGTGTGCATTAATATAATGTGGCCTACTACTCAAAATATGATAGCTCCAGAAGTGATGACACTTCGCAGATGATAGCTTCAACATATAGTAAAGAAGAACAAGTTGACCTGACCTGACAGATTCAAAATATACTAAGGGAGAACAACTCGACTTGACCAGTCGACCGCAAGAGAAGATTATCATCTTAAAGAAGAGCAGAAGAGCAAGCAGATTGAAGATATTACAAGTGTTTCAATACAATGTCGGTTGGCCACCCATGATGAACCAGAGCGCATAGAGAAATACTATTCTTTCCGGTCTCTCCATATGTGGCTCACATGCATTTCGAAACTAAAGTAGGAACATTTAGCTAATCAATTAAACATCTCTCAGTTTTACTAATATCAGCAATAATATCAGATATGAATTTGTATAACTAAGCTTGTTTAGCTCAATGGGTGGAGCAGTGCTATTACGACACGAACCATGTAGGCTGATTGTGTTCATCATAAAATGGGGAAAACATAAGCATGATGAGTACAGTGTTGACCGTGGCAGTGGGATGGCAGATCTGAAGCTGCAAACCGTGCAAAGGGTAGTTAGCAACTGATGTTTGCTTTGAAATAACAACTAAGATTTGGTATGGACAAGAAAGTACGGTCAACAAGTGACAAAGAAATGCAATTATGTTGTCTCTCTATATGTCGCGACATGCATTTGGAAACTCAAGTGGGACCTTTAGCTAACCAATTAAATGTGTCGGTTAACTAATATCAGTATCATATCACAATCATATTTGAACAACTAAGCTTTCGAATTCTGAGTGTTGTGTTGTTTAGCTTGAAGGGTGGAGTAATGCTAGTACGACAGAAAGCACCTACGGAGATCATAGTAGAGTAGATAAAAGGGGAAAACCCTAAGCATCAAGAGAAAAATCAGGAAAGTGGAACTAGCTGGACCAGTGGGTGGCGCACATGCTTTTCGAAACGAATATAGGAACATTAGGTGACCAATTAAATGTTCTCTGTTTTAGTGATATGAGCATCATATCAGATTCGTATTTCAACACGTAAGCTTTGGGTTGAGGTCTTGAGGAGCAGTGCTAGCACGACACGAAGCACCTACGATGATGGTAGTGAATATAAAGGGGGGAAACCATAAGCTTTACGAGTATAGTGCCCATGCCATGGCAGATCTGAAGGTGCAAACCGGACAAAGCTACTTCGCAACCAATGTTTGCTTTCAACTAGCCACTACAATTTGGTACGGATAAGAAAAGTACAGTAAACAAATTACGATCTATTTTCTGGGTGAGATCAATAACTTAAGAACATATGGAAGAGTACCACCTCTCTTGCGATGCCGTGTAGGCCTATGCTGATACGTTGAGGGTGTTGCGGGTGCGATGGCTGTCGGCGGCGGGGAAGAAGACTTTAGACGGCAGACGGCCAGGTCAGGGGATATATCTTGTTGCTGTGGACGAGGCGGTCGTAGGAGCGGCAACGGCAAGGTGGACGACGGCGCCGATGAAGCGAGAGGAGGCGATGAAAGGATCCTAGTCCAGCGCCGTGGATGAGAGACGTCCATCTCTTGCTGTGGACGACGGGGTAGGGGTAGCGGCTCCAGCAAGGTGGAGGATGGGGTGGCGGACGGAGGAGGCTGGCCGCAGTGCGGAGGTTGTCGTGCCGCCGATGGTGTATGAATGGGGAAATGGAGGGGAGGGGGCGATCTCAAACTTTGGGACGCGCTTCTCTGAAATGGGGGAAAGTTACGAACTTATCCCCCGTTTAAAATTTCAGACATCGCATCGGTTGGGGATAGGACGGTAATCTCGCATCTCCCAAATATTTGCCGGTAACTATTTCGGGCAAGGAGAGGGTGTTTTGCCGCCCACGGTTGGCGCCCACGGTGTATGAATGGGGCTGACAGGTAGGGCAGTTGTGTCACGTCTGATGGAAGTTACACATCTGCCCCAATTTAAAATATTAGCCTACATCAATTTCGGACGAGGAGAGTTTGTTTTGCCGCCCACCGTGTATGAATGGGGAAATGGAGGAAGAGACACATGTCTTTCGGACGAGCTTGAATCAAATGTGTTTTGTCACCCACGTTTGGCGCCCACCGTGTCTGAATGGGCTCAGAGGCAGTCATGTCACGTCTGACTGAAGTTACTAGTCTACCCCTATCGACAGCAGTGTAAATCCGGTCGATAAGGATGTCAAGTGTCAGGGGTAGACAGTAATTTTCATCTTGCAAACACTCTTGCTTCGGGCAGCCCACAAATTATAGTGGGTGTTTAGCCGCTTCATTCAAAACTTGGGAGAATTAGCATCGACGTTTGCCCTCGGACCTGGCAAACTAAATTCAAATCCAGTTTGTATTCGATTACGAATATCCACAGATAATTATACGTTTTGTTATTTATTTCTTCAAAACCACAACAAAGATTTATTCCACCTTTATATATGATTATGATTTAGAAATGCCGTGATCTTCGAATTCAGTAGGTTGGATACACTCTGATTCAAACAGTTATTTCATCCAATACAATATGCTCACACGAAAAATAGTTCACCTTATGTCAATCATACAAGTACTGAGGATTACCTCGCCTAAAAAATTGGATCATTACAACACATGGACAACATGGAATTCCGGACAACATAGGGGGGTTGCAACATAATCCATTCAGAGACATGACACAACATGCAAGTACAATAATCTAATGACAATTTCAACTGGTATCTAAAGAAGAACCGGGATTACCTTGGGCTTTAGATAGCAGAAACAGCAGGACCTCCTCTGTCTTCAAATGCAACATTCTTACTTCCTCCAATTCTTGGGTTGCTTGCAAAATGTGTGTCGCTAATTCCGTAATTTCCAGCCTCAAGATAAAGATTACCTCATTCATGGCAGCCACATCATCTCTTTCTGCCTCTAGTAGAGCCTCAAGCACTATAATATCTGTGCTCAGACTGCTCTCCGGCGGTGTTGCCTCTGAACTGCTACCATCTGGTAACATGGATGGCGCACTGCTTCCACAAATAGATTCCGGGGTTGTACATTGTGTCCTAGTGTGAACGGCATCCTGAAAGGTTTCCGCTGGACATAAGTAAGAGATAGTTATCGTATGATCCAGGCAGTAAGCTTACATGGTAAACGACGGACGAATTATTGCCGAGCATGGCAAACTATATTTAAATGGTTCGAAGCAGCAGCATCCGGAAAGAAATTAAAATGGTAAGATGAAAGTTGAAAGGGAGTGTACAACCGCTATATTTAAGTTGCCAAGGCATCTAAGCAGTTGAAATAATCTGAGAAAGCACTTAACAGTGTGGCCTCATATAAACTACGAAGACAGTCTTGTGATGAAGTTGAGAGGAAAAGTTAAGGACTCAAATGAAATAGGCATCCATTTCTTTACGATAGTACAGCAGGCACTGCTGACATATTGGCCAACTCAGGTATAACGTAACAACAAACAAGCATCCGAATCAAGCAATACAGCAAAGCAGACAGCTTAACTATTTGTAATTCGGTAGGATTACACGTTGAGGGCACAAGCCAAGAAAGCAGCCCACTCGCATTACATTTAACATGTACTAAAAGACACTGGCTTACCATATGTTGTTGTGAAGCCTAGCTGTTGTTGCAATGTTCTTTGAAGATATCGTCAGCATCCTGTGGTTGCAAATCTAGTTGTTGTAGTTTATTCTGCACCATCTATTTAGGTAAAATTAATTTTAATCGCATGCACTGGTTCGAATTGATCATCGATGGTTCATCTATAGACTAATGAAAGAAGGGTGTGTGCATACACGACAATATATCTGCTTCCGTCTATTTTTATGCTTGTTCGAGGTGCCAGCACCAAAAGAACAAATATTTTGCATGATGGGGTTGGCAGCTCCATAATTAATAGAAGCATCAAATTAGTCATGCTACTTGGGAAGATCAAGAACACACAAACAAGTAATGAACAGAGGCTCGGAGCAGTGATGTAATAGCTAGCATCAGAAAATGTAGGGTAAAACGAACAAAAAGCAGCGGAACCACATGCTAGTTTGCTGATGTGTAATTAAGCATAGAGAACATTAAGTAGTCTGATGGAACCAACAGGTGGCATCAGAACAAAACTAAAGCATATTAACTATATGTGCACTAGTATGTAATTTAACACATGTAACATGTTCACTGCCAGAAGTATGGCCCTACAGGTGCAAGCAGAATAACGCGTCTCATGAAAAACTGAATGATGCCCTGAAGAAATTCAAAGGTGCGGTGCTTATGCTAGGAAAGTGAACGTAGGAGCCGGCCATTGGATAATAGTACATGATTCTCGGCGGTGTATGGGTATCGTTGTCATACTTGATAGCTAAGGATCGTCGATGGTGCTCGTGTTGCGGTTGAGTTTGAGCCGGTTGTCGCCGTCGCTGAAGCTGCTCCGGTGCTACAGTTGCGGTGCCTGTCGACATACAAGAAAGCTCATCTGTGGTAAGTGAACAGTTGCACGATAAAGAGAAAAACCGAAGGAGTACAAATCGAAATAACCTGATGAGGCTGCGGCGTCGGTAAAGCAGGGCCGGTGGAGTTGAATATGGCGTCCGTGGAGCGGGTCCGGTGCAGTGGACGAAGGCTTCGGCGGGCACGTTGTATAGTGCTTTCGGTGAGGCGGATCTGTTGCGTCGGATGAGGGCTTGTATGAAGGGCCAGCGAAGGGGCGGACGAGGGAGTCAGTGAAGGGCCTATGGTGGAGGGCGCCGGTTAAGCAGATCCGGTGCGGTGGACCATGATGGCGGTCGAGGAGATCTCAAGCGGTGGACAAGCCAATCGCTGAAGCGGCTCCGATGAAGTGGTGAGTTGGCAGTTGGGGGTTCCAAGGTGCGGAAGGTAGATCCGGCGGGGTGTGAGGTCCACCGCTGCGGTGGAGGACTAGATTAGGCGCATTGTCGTGGTTGGGGGGTCGGGGAGGGGAAGGGGAGGGGCTCTAGGGAAGAATGTTGGGGCCAAAGAGGGGAAAACAATGGAGTTACCAAAGCAGCCCTTTTTGTTCATGTGGCAGGGGTAAAACAGGAATATCGTAGGGCTAAACTTTCGGGCGCGTGATATTTCGATGTGAGCGGGAAGTTTCAAAGCTTTTGGCGCCTAAAATTATAAGTATTCTGCTCTCGTACGGCCGACTATGATGTCATGGCCGACAATTTGTTTGATTTGCACGCAAAAAATGTGCAAGTTTTGAAAATCAATGTCTCCAACTCGAAACTTAGATTGCCCATTCAATTCAAATATGGATCATTGAGCTACTACAAGCAAATACCATCATACGGTCCAATTCAAATGAAATTCCAAATGTGTTTATCCTAAATATGATGACAAAAGCAAAAATGTGTATGTGTATGAATAAAGTGGATGATTATAAAGTTTGAACATGCCCGTATGTGTGTATCTCTAGGTTTGATATATGAATTTGAATTCACGAAATCCCGGCTTAAAAAATGTACCTCCATTTAAATGAATTACAAAAGCTAATGATGGAGTCGAATTCCAAAATTCCAATCTTAGGTTTGTAATTCTGGTACATCAAGGTATATCACGCATGTTCAGAAGTATCGTTATCTCATAGTACAAACTGTGAAACAAATGGATCAACCATGAGTGCACAATATCTCAATTACACTAAACTAAAGTCCCTCAAATATAGACACCTCACTCTTTATCTGAAGTCAAACCCTCCCCCACCACACACACACACACACACATAGAGAAGTCGTTCTCTCCCCCAAACACCAACACACGAGCACATTAACACCCCTCTCTCTTGTAAAGTCCGGACCCCAACATAGGTCTCTATCACTTTGTCTCTCGGGCATGCACACATCTCTTCCCTCACTCTCTAGGTCTCCCGCTATCTCTCTTAGCCAAGCACACGCACTATGTAGAGTGTATATTTCCCATACACACAAAATGTCGCCCCCAAACGTCCATCTCCCTAGTTATGTGGTTCTCGCGCACTCACCTCACACACCACCCCCACTGCAAACAAGCACATTTTGTCTCCTTGTGCACCACTCTCCTCTTTCTATCTCTCCCACATGCGGACCCGCCCCAGCTCCTTCCCTGCATACATATATGTTGTGACTCTTTGCATAGCTCCCTAATGTATAATCGTTCTCGATTTCGCACATTGTTCTCTACACCATCTATTCTAGATATCTCATTAAGTCCCTATCACACACACGATGACTCGCTTCCCTTGCGTCTCCGTTCATAGGCCAATTTCGGACAACATCAACATTGTCTCCCTATCTATACGCCATTTATGGACACAAACGACCCCTCTCGCCCCCTCTCTTCCTCTCTCTCTCTCTCTCTCTCTCTCTCTCTCTCTCCGTCGCTAGCTCTCTCTTTCTCTCGCTCTCACACCCCTCTCCCACACACACACACTCGATGACTCTTCCAAATAGTCTGCTCCCCCAGCCCGCACCCGTGCTATCCCGCTACTACACATGTCACACCATTCCCCCTTCCCTTATACTATGGTTTACATCATCAGTGGTCTCTCTACTCCATGTACACTCTCTCCCTCTCACACACAAACGCATGCACAAACACACACAAACACGCACAAACACCCATTTATCTGGATCCTCATCTCTCCCCATGTCCGCATGTGTATCTCACAAACTCACTCTCTAATTATGTATATGTGTCTCCACATTACACAACACAAAGCCCCATGTACATGTCTCTCTCTATCCTCCACACACATAGACACAAAGAATCTATTATCATTGCCTCAGTCTCTAACATATCACACACGCACTCTCTCTCTCTCTCTCTCTCTCTCTCTCTCTCTCTCTCTCTCTCTCTCTCTCTCTCTCTCGCAAACACGCTCATCAAGGGTTTCCCCATGAATAACTTACCGTCTATTCATCAACAGTCGTGGCAGTACGGCGAACACGAGACGTAAAAGAATAAATCTACACGTGCTTAGACCACCTAGTATGACTACTAGGACTAGAGCAAGCCAAAAAGCGCGCCGCCGTCACCCCCTCCTTGTCGGCGACGGGAAAATCTTTGTTTTACACAGTCGAGAAGTCATTGTGCTAAGGCCCCACATACCGAGGTGTTGAATAGAATGTAGATGCTAGTTTACGGAAGCAAGTATCGATAATACGTTTCTATCTCCATACTTATATTTCTTCTCTTATAAAAAACCGAGGTGGTGATGATGGTACGTGTGCCATCTTGCAATATAGACCGTCCGATCTATATCCGACGGATGGAAATTAAACTAAAAGATACCCGCACCCCTCTCCACATTTGCAGACAAGGCCTTCCCTCGCTCATCCCTCTCTCCAACAAACCTCATTGTTGAGCAATTAAGAAAGGAAGCCTCTGGAACAAACTGGCCTGGTGGCCGCCGCCGGTGTCGTCAATCCCCATACCTCCGCTCAGTCTGACCACCAACCACCACCACACCCCACTCCTCTTCACCTTATCTCATATTTCTCGAGATATCATTAGTTTTTACACATGGGATTACTCCCGCAAGGGTCAATCACAACAAGTGTTTAATAAAAAAATGCATCTTGATGTTCTGTGCAATGCACGGATCTTGCTAGTACTCCTACACAAGACTAAGTTGGTGATGCTGGTGTGTCTGCCGTCCGTCGTTTCTGACCATTAGATCTACATCTAACGATTGTGAGGTAAGTTGTTGCGTTTTCTCACCAACATCCCACGTGTCTACCAATTTGCAGAAAAACCCATAATTAGTATCTTAAAACCAACCACATCCCTCCCTGACCTCACCAAAGCTACCCAAGGAATATATTCTAATTGAAACATATGTATATCAAAATTAGAGTGTTTTGTACCAAGTTTGTGAATAAGTATTATTCTAATTATGATTCGTTGCAACAGACATGAACATTGCTAGTATTTCCAACCATGCATTTTTTCCTAGTATTCCATAGTTTCGAGTTTTCCATCAAGATATTAGTCACTCATGGTTGATATTTACTTTCAATCATGTACACATATGCACTATGTAACTAGCCTTGCTTATTGGCTTCCAAAGCTTAACTTTCACTCCTACTTACAATATGTAGAGTATCTAACAAAAAACTACCACTTTCAACCAGCCCTAGGAAGAATCTATTATACAAAAAATAGCAAAAACATACCCAAAATTTCTTAATCCACGCCAAAAACTACTACCTAGTACTCCTACCGATTAGGTTCGTTTAAACCCATTTATGATAGGGTTGGCCCACACGTCCATGCTGACGAGGCAGCTTAAACCAACACATTTTGTTTGACCGTTGACACGAGGGACCCACATCTGACCTTCTATCTTGTTATTCCCCCTCAAATCATTATTTTCCTGAACATTACTTCAAACAGTACTGATGCGTGTTTGTCGGTGGCACCGGTGATGAGCGAGTTGGCCGCCGCTCCGCCGGACGGGCCGGACGCCGCGCTGGCCTCCGCACGGGTTGGCAGGCTGGCCCGAGCGTGACTCACGAGCGAGCAAGCCGCCGCGCTGGCCTTTGCTCGAGCCAGATGGCTGGCCTGAGCGCGGCGCGCGAGAGCAAGCCGCTGCGCTATCGTGCCAATCTAGCTAGCAAACCTTGCAGACAAGCAGCTGGACGGAGCTATCTTGGCTAGCTAGCGGCCGCGAGCGCCGGATGGAGCGAGCATCCGGGCTGCCGCAACATGGGCTCCGCACCGCCGGCGGTTTTGACGTCGCCTTCTGCCGGCGGCGGTAGCTGCGTCCCATGGCCGAGGATGACTAGGTGGACGGGCCGGAGGTAGGAGGTCACTCGAGGATTTTTGTTGGTAAGAGCATGTACAATGGTTGATAAGGTAGTCTTATCTTAAGTCTGCCATGTATGCAAGTGGTAATAGTTTCTTGGCATTTTAGTGGTTCCTTGTAAGGAACAATGTACGTACTACTAGCGACAAAAGGCGATTCTAGGTTGCGTTGTACTCCAACAAGTACTACTAGTGGTCGCGGGAGTGTATACCTCGTTTTGTGGGTTCGATCCCGGCCGAACACACGGCGGCCTTTTTTTTAAAATAGTACTACTACACTTCGCTGCGAGCCATATTTTACACGGGTAGTTTGAGTTTTGAAGTCGAACGGACTTGCGGCCCCACAATCTGGGTGCACTGGACAGCCTAGCCACGTGAACGGGTTTTCCTTCCTAGCATCCCGTGGCTCGCGTGCTCACCCTAGCCGCACCTCGCTTGCAGCTTCCTCATCAGCTAGTAGCATATTTAAACTAGCGCCTCCCAATTAAGCCCGAGGAGCCGGAAAAGCCTGGCGGGGCATTGGGAACTGTGCAATATGGCTCCGTACGTAAAGTGCTCTACTACTACTCTATAGCTTGTGGCGTTGCATGCATGGACTTCACTCCATTATCGGCTCTACTATAAAAGAAATTCCTCTTGACGTGTTTTTTTAAACGGAGGCAAAAGCTTTGCTTCATCTCATTCATAAAGAAGGAACTACTAACAAAGTTCGACGAGATCCATTACACCTCCACAAATGGAAGCGAAAAGCCTAGTCTCGCTGTATCAAATAACTCAAATGTTCTGCCCCCGCAGTAACCGTCGCTGATAAACAGGCTGCTAGTGTGTGCGTGAGAGGAGCGGCTGAGTAGGCCAGCTACTCCTACGTGAGAGGAGCGGCTGAATATAGCACCGAGAGTACCCACTAGGCCACTACGCAGGTTTACTTCCCCTGCATTGATAGTACAGCGATGGTTCTAGAGAACAGTAGTACCCTCCACTTCCAACTATAGCTCCTTGGCCCTGAGATTCAAGAGTTCAAAACTGGTGCACTATACTAGACTAGACTAGAAGTACAATACATCGCAGTACTAGTTGAGAAAAGTAGTACTGGTACTGCTACAGTACGAGTACATACTCCTCTGTCACATAATGTAAGACGTTTTTTGACACTAGTTGGCGTGTACAAAAAATGGCAAAAACATACCCAAAATTTCTTAATCCACGCCAAAAACTACTACCTAGTGCCAAAAATTTCTTACTAGTGCTCTCATTTACAGTATAATGCAATCCCATTATATTCCATAATGCTAGTACTAGTAGTAAATAATAGCCTCACCCCTTCGCTGACTAACAATCTACAGTTGGAAGGGACGGGGCCCTGCGGTTACTATGCTCTTATCTCCTCCTCGCCAGTTCCCCTCCCCCCGAAGAGAAGGTAGTTCGTCGCTGCTCCCGTGGATTCAACAGGCGGTTCTCCTCCTCGTCGGGGCTGGGAGACCTTGGACGACGATCCTCTGGGAGAAATCGCACGCCGCTCTGACGTCCTCACCACCTCAAGACTCGGTGCTTCCTGCACCAACTTTTTCAAGACGCTGCTTAAACAGGTTTGGGAAAAGGTCATGCTTGTTGGTCTTCCATGCATCCTCGAGGAGAAGGTTCTTCTATGGGACAATCCTTCAAACAGTCCACCGCTCTCTGGCCATGGTTGCACGTTGACTCCGCTAGAGTTGCCGACGTTGAGAGGTAGTCGGATTTTGTTCGATGAGTAGGTCAGTAATGGAGTTTGATCATGTAGTACTTGGTTATTCCATTTCCATCCCGTAATTTCTCCGCTGCCCACCGTCTTATATATAGGTCTGGGTCGGTGCCAATGAAGATTGGCTTGCATACCTCTGGCCGGATACCACCATCATTTTGCACAACATCCACAACAGTGCAGCCGTTCCGGTAGACCCCTTCTCCACCATTGGGATCGGCCTTCCGGACTACGTGGGCTTGAATACGTATGACGATGCCTACATGAGATTGAAGAAGATAGCAATTGCAGACCCGCCAACAAAGCGACGCGGCTACGACGATTACTATCTCATCGCGGTGTTCGACATAAGGATTGCCATCAATGCAAGACGCAGTAACGGCAGAGGCTGGCGCATGTTGGCGACGGCAGATTTGTACCCCTACACGTTCGAAGACGTTGTGCGCCATCTAGGCTGCATCTTCACGGTGACAAGCCAGGGGACTTGTTTCTGGTTGCCATCCTACAGTACGAGAGATTACAAACGGAATGCACAAACCATTATTTGCATCCCTAACGGTACTCCATTATTTTGCAGGGACCAGTCATCCCCCGATCAAAATAAGATCGCTGATCCTGGATGTGCATTTGTATCCGCGATTCGGTCTAACCTGGAACCTTGTAGCTGACTTTGGCATATTGGGATCAACTATCTTAGCAGTCGTTACCCATGGTACCACTGATGTGCAACATGGTCACACAATCTACCACGATCGGACCGTCACCATCTACCTAGGTATTCCATTTTTTTAACCCTCTCGCCTTCTCTTTCATTGTTGTACTAGTAGTATACTTAGTAGTACTAGTAGGAGTACTTTTTACCTTGGAGGACGCGTATAGCTAGCTAGGCCCTTGAAGACTTGAACCCACTAGCTGCCACCATTTTTGTTTTTCCATGGCTTACTATCTCATCCATGTAGCCAAGAGTGGCTATATATAATAAGCCAGTTATTTTCCTTCCTCTATACCGGAGTAGTACTATTTGCTGCACAGTATTACCGACCGCCATATTTGAGCACAACATTATTATGCATGGACCTTGACTATGTACGTCACCATGTGTCCAGATCTGGGATGCCGCGTGTACCAGATGAACGGCGCCAAGTTCGACCCCTGTAGATGCTACGTGGGTGCCGAGGAACACTCTTGGAGAGTACTTGCTTTTCATCGGGGACAGCTACCCCATTGTGAAGCGGATGCCACCTTCCGTGCATGACACGAAAGGCCTGCCGTTCATGAAGCATGGTTGTGTCTTCATTACGCACCGCCGAATGAACGACATGCTGGGACACGCTATCCCTGATTTATGCCGCTTTAGCTTGGATGAGTCTCCATCGTGTGGAACCGGACTAGAAAGCTATGACAATGATTCCCGTTGCCCACCGCTATGGATCGTGCCATCCATGAAGAACACCTGGGACTGGAACCTGGAGGAGGACATGCATGTAGCCCATCTATAACGTGTAAGTGGAGTACGGTAATTGTGAACGGTAGCGCTGTGAATATATGTAGACTAGTCGTGCACAAATTTATCACATGAATTGGAGATGAACTTGTGTGGCATACTGGCATTTGTCCTTTAGAATTTATTACTAGTAAATGTGTTATGTGTACGTGCAACTTGTGTGGTTGTTGCACGGGCTCCAACACGCTCTTTGAGAAAAAAAGGTGGCACAGCTTTGGATATACATGACGTGGCGGCATCATACAGTAGCATCGTTCGCTATAGTTGTAGTACACTCGTACTAGGACGACAACTCCTATAAAACCTTGCGCTTGGCTCTTTGCCTCTTCGGGAGGTTCAACAGTTCGTACTCGTGTGAACCTTGCACTTGGCTCTTCGCCTCTTCGGAAGGTCCAACAATGATGATACTACAGTACAATATGCTTCTGGCAATCTGACACCGATTGAACTGTTGCACGTCCACCGCGAGGGCGAGGGCGAGGGAGAGGGAGAGGGCGCTGTAGTCAAAACCCTCTCCTCGTCCTGCGAACCACCGCGCGCGTGGGCGAAGGAGAGGTGTAGTAAGCAAGCTTCTCCTTGTTCGGTGAGTTGACAGGACACATCAAAGGAGTACTAGTACTAGTAGTATTCCATACTGTGTCCTTTCCGATTAATATGGCTTAATTTGAAACGAGAAAAATACACTGCGGTCAACGTATGTGACAATACGCACTTTACGGTCACTATATATAGTTTTGCGGCGATTATATGATCACTAGCTCATCGTAGAGCACCGTATTGCACCCTACTGACCGGCCACATAGTCGACGTGGCACTTTGTTGACTGGTTAAATTGTCACCTGGTTTCTGGGTCCCACCTGTCAGTTGGCAGACAAAGAAATCAGTTAAACAAAACTTTACGCAGGCGCGACACGAGTCCAACCCTTGCACACGAACCGCTCTGACTGTGTATGTGAGTGCATGCATGTGTCCTCCCTCGGTCTTCCAACAAAGAGTGTACATCGGCTACAAAACAAAGAGTGTGGTACATAATGTACATCTACACTTCCAATGCATTTAGCCTTTAATCTAAATCGATATTGATTGACTAATGCACCAACTTTGTGCTGTAGGTATAGGCTACATGTATATCCTTAATTACAGCATGCAACGGCCTTCATTTAATCTTCTTATCTCAATGGTCGCATGCACACATAAGTCTGCTACTTTTGGGCGTTAATTATGCCATGGTCAATGTGTAAATCTCTAAATGTACAGTCTTTCACGGACGTAGGGAGTAGGTTGAGCACTTGAGCATGAGTTGTGTGTGTTGCATTGTGTGCTGTGTGCCGCATGGGTGCGTGAGTGTTGCGTGCGTCCATGTGTACGTGTGAGTGTTGCATGTTGCATGCATGCATGCATGCATGGGGCTTACTCCCTGCCATTGACATGTTCATATTTCAAGCTTCCTCTGTTCCCTCCATATGGTGATACCCCCTCTGTTCCCAAATAATACGGAGTAAAAGCCTCCCTCTGTTCCCAAACGAAGTATTTGTCTTTCTACAGATTTCAACAAGTGACTAGGTACGGAGCAAAATGAGTGAAGTGAGCGTAGAGGCATAGGGATACTGTAGAAAGGAAGTCCTCACGATCCATTATTCCCCATCTCGGTCAGAGAGAACTATTCAACTAGTCTTCGCAGTGAAGTGATAATACACGCTGCAGCAGATGGGACACGTAATTAATAAGCTGAACCAGCATGTTGTTGTTACTAAATCAGCCTTACCCAGTACTGCCATCATGTTTGCCAGTAGAGCACGCTTCCGCAAATACGCCTACGCACCTCTGTCCTCCATTAACTGACATATGGGACCTCATGTGGTAGACCCACATGTCATCGGTGTAACTATTTACACTCCGAAGGACGGTGCCTATATCCTGGTAGTAGTACTAGTCGAATTGAGATTTAATGCACTTTCTTCCCCGTCTTCCACTCTTCTTCCTCCTCTCTTCTTCTTCCTCCTCTCTTCCCCATCGTCGACCGCACACCATTTACCCCCGCTCACTGCTCGCCCGCCCGCGCCATCTTCCTTGGTAGCTCGTGCGTACCATATCCCCCCGCTCACTGCTCGGCCACACGAGGAGAAGCTTCTTCGCTCGCCGCCCGAATCCACTTCCCCGCTGGCTCGCAGGCACCAAAAACCCCAATGGCAGAACCGACTGACACACAGAGCCGCGATTGGAATTCCCTCCCCGATGTTCTCTTGGAGCAGATCTGTAGTCGTATGGACCTACTCAGCACCGTCCGTCTGGCCGCATGCTCGGTGTCTTTGTACCGTCTACTCGTCTGCACCCGGCCGGCTCTTTTCAAGACACCCTGCTTGCTGATGCCCGATCCTCGCAGGTGTCCCAGACACTGACTTGACGATCCTACGGAGGTTGCCGTGGTGCCCCTCGACATGCTACCACTACCCGTCCACCTGTCCTTCATGCGCGGCCACTACTGGGCGGGCATGAAGGCCAACTGGATCGTCCGCATCCACCACACCGATAGTTCGTGGCGTCTCGTGGATATCTACACCCAGCGAGAGATCACCCTTCCATCGTTGGATACCGCCGACATCGAACCTCGCGGCCCGCCGGACACTCCCGCCTACTACACACGAGACGCGTCAAGCTTTTGGCTCGACCTCTGTTTGCAGAAAGTTGTAATCTGTGAAGTGCCCACACCATCAGAAGACTACATGGATTACAAGCTCATTGCCTTGTTCAACATGGGATTAGTCTATCTGGAATCCGGTCGCCATACATGGTTATGGCTCATCATCAATCCTGTTGAGGCAACATTTCTGTCTGATGCTATAATGCACGATGGCATCGTTTACGCGGTCGACGCACAGATTGGCTGCCTATACTGGTGGAATCTATCGTCGTGTAATTGTTCTATCTCATCTCATCTTTACCTTATGAATACGACTGCCTGTTCATTTGTTACAAATTTAGAATGCACAGCATGTCTATAACCACATCATTGCTATATGTTCCTCTCATTTCCTAGATTTTTATGACCACACATGTTATTGTTAGAGTTGATATGAGAACAATTGGCATATAATGATTGTTAGAATACATATTATGAGCATGACATCATGATTGCTATATGTTACTCTCGTTTACAAGATTTTTATAACAACGCATATTATTGCCTAGAGTTGATATGAGAACAGTAGTAGTAAGTGCTATGGTAGAATATGAGTAGGCGCTGTCATAGCTGTTTTCCTCTCATTGTTACATGATGTTTGAACCATGACATGTTGCTAGAATATGAAAGCCATTGGCTTATTTTTTTAACTTGGGGTATGATTACGACCACGGCATTGCAATTCTCTGTCTATGAATATGTGTTACTGTTGTAATAATCTTAATTCCACACATACTCTGAACATGATTGTTTATTTTTGTCCTTTTGGTCTCCAATTTGAATTGTTGCAGCAGACGCAAATGCGCTGGCCTTCATGATTCCAGGACCTGGAATCATACCAGCCGATGGGTGGTGGTTTATCGCTCGTTCAGCTAACGGCGGTCATTTGATGCTCATTCGCACGTACCAAATTGACCAAACCATTACATCAAACCACATGCAGTACAATGCGTGGGGCGTTCGTGACATTGATGGCTATGGCTGCTTCGTGTTCGAGAAAGATCCCAGCTTCGTTGGGCCAGGCGTATTCAACTGGAGGCCGGTTTACAACCTCGACAACCACTCCTTGTTCCTCGGGCTCAATTATCTGATCATCCGACCAATCAACGATCATATCACCGGCGATGATTACTGTGCTATGCAACTTCCATTCGCGAGGGGGGCTGTGTTTACACATCATACCATGGGTTTCATGAATCATCATATCCAGAGATTCGTCGACACAGCTTGTTGCCAGGTAATCTTCAGTGTGTGAAAGGCATCAAGCTTCCATGCAATGGATGGCTTTTGCAAACCCGACATGCGGCGATGTGGTTCATGCCAACAGCAAATATGCACAACTTGATTCATGCTGATATCTAGACTGAGCCATGTATTCTGCTGCTGTAGCACACACACACACACACACACACACACACACACACACACACACACACACACATATATATATATATCAGTTAGGCTTCAAGTGCGTACTTGTTAGTTAAACCTATGTATAAATTGTGACACTATTTTTTGATAAGTAAGTAGTACAGTAGCAGTACTAGCATACGTCGGTCAAATTATTCATCATGTCCACACATTGAATTGACGTGACAACACGCTGCGCGTGAGGTGACACAAAAATCCCAGCGGCGTGTTCGGGTATTCTGGACTTCAGATTTGGAGTACCACTTATCTGTCGAAATCTTTCATCATTCACTTAAAATAGTCGATTGATCATACATTGAGTACCATATAACTAGAATTACCGATGCAAGTCGAAGAAGGATTGGCCGGTGCTGCCGGCTGGCGTCAAGTTCAATCCCACGGATCAGGAGCTGATCGAGCACCTTGAGGCCAAAGTGAGTGCTCATAGCGCAAGATTTCAGTCTCTCATCGATTTGTTCATACCAACCATCGACAGCAAGCACACCATATGCTACACCCAACCTGAGAAACTTCCAGGTAAGACACCGATCGGCCATCTACTTGCACAAACATATTCCTTTGTTTATAGCTCTATTTTTCTTTTTAGACGCAGACCTGGTGAAGCAATTACAATTTGACAGTTAATAAAAAGTGAAACAAGTGACTGCAACATGCCAAAGATGTTATGAAAATGCCAACTACGTACACTAAAACCTGTATTCCATAATACTGCAGGTATCACACTGAGTGGCCTAAGGAAGCAATTCTTCTAGCGCAATTCCAGGGCGTTCAAAAGGGGCACGTGGACGCGTGCAAGATACAGTCGGAGTGCGGCATGCACGCGATGTGGCACAAGACCGGCAATACCTTGCCGGTGATGGTCAACGGCCGGCAGACGGGCAGCAAAAAAGGTTCTGATGCTGCACACCAACAAGAACTTCGACCAGCAGAGGACCAACTAGGTGATGCACCAGTACCACCTAGGGGACCTGGAGCAAGAGAAGGAGCGGGAACTGGTCCTCTGCAAGATTTTCTACCAGACGAACACTATGGCCAGGAGTAAAAAGATTATAAGTTAGTTAGGTATTAGTAGTTGTACTACCTTGTCGTCCGCTAGTTGGTATTGTTGTTAACGATCTTTTGGTATGAACTTGCATTTGCTTCAAACCATCATGCCAGGGTCGGCATGGATATAAAGCTGAATCATTTGTTTCGAAACGAATTTTCAGGCACCTGATTTTTATTTGATGGGTAGCATAAGCACCCGCCGTTTGAATTCCCAGTTCTCCAATTTTTTCGAAACAAGTGCATGCACTTATTATCACGATAAAAAACAATATCCGTGTTGCATCCCAGTTACTAGTCTGTACTTGCAGAATTCTCTCGTTTATTGAGTATGTATATTGTTTTTTCAGGTCGAGCAAGTTTCAACTGGGCTGCAGACTGCCCAGGGTTGGTTTTGTTTTTAACAGGCCCAGCCCATGACGACAACGGGGCACAAAGATCCAGCAGGTATCTACTAGCCTCTAGCCCGCCAGCGTTAGTTATATTTTGTCTTACAACATCCGCAGGCAGTTTTTTTTACTGAATCAAACACACAGCCCAGTTCTATTTTCCTCTTGAAACGCATGTCCTACATCCGTTTTTTAATCTCTACCTATAGTTTTACTAGTTCATATACAAGTATCATTATATTGAAAACACATGAAATTCCCTTTTCATATTTACATCCTTATTTTTGTTGTTTTTTCCCACCCAGCGCTGATATTTTACCACTGGTTTTCCCTTAAACCAACTCAATTGTCCCGCGTCTTATTTGCTCACAAAAACAAAACAATTTTTTTGAAAAATCAGTAAGTTCTTAAAAAAATGTTTATCATTTCGGGATTACAACAGTTCGGACTCCAACGAAATATGCAAAATAAGGTTGAACTTTTTGACCGTGGTCCTGGGTAGAAAATGGGCTGTAATAAATTACTTAAGAATTAGCAAATGGGCTGCAAATTATAAAAAATAGCAAATGGGCTTTATGTTGTCTGCCACAGATTTGGAGGATGACTTATGGGCCTAGCAAGTTCATGCGTACACAAGGTTTCGCAAAAAAGAAACTTAGTCAACAATCGACTCTACCAGCGTCAGACCGTTAAATGTCAATCTAACGGCAATCATGCTTCTCCAGTCTCTGATCTTCCTGCCCCAGCCGCCCAAACCAGCACCGTCGGAACCGCCTGCTCCCGCCTCCCATGGCCGGCAGTGCTGCCGGGCACGCCTCACGGCCCCATCATACTCACATCCCTGGCATGTCTATCCCTCTACTCACCCACACCTCCAGTTATTTTCCGGCGACGGCAGCCGAACCAGTCAACCCTCGTACTCTCCACCGCGTGGGCAGCCACTGCTGTGTCTTCCCCGGCTCCGTGACGTTCCCTTCGTAGGCCTCGCTGTCGTCCACCGCACTGGTGCTCTCGGCGCGGCGTGGTCAACGATGTCCATCCAACGGCCGTAGTGCTTCTTCAACCTCTGGTCTTCTTGCCCCAGCCGCCCAAAGCAGCGCCGGTCGTGCCGCATGCTCCTGCCTTTCGTGGTCGGCTGTGCTGCCGCGGAGGCCTCACCATCCCCATACTACTCCCACCGCTGGCCAGGCCATCCCTCCACTCACCCACTCCCCCTGTTATTCTGCGGTGACGACAGCCTCACACCGCAGCCGAACCAGTGAACCCTCGTGCTCCTCTCCGCGTGGGCATCCACTACCGCGTCTTCCCCGGCTCTGCGTCGTCCCCTTCCTAGGCCTCGCCGTCGTCCACCGCCGTGGTGCTCTCGGCGCGGCGTGGTCAATGTGGTCAACGACCGACTTCCATCGGAAGAGTACTGTACCTGGAGAGGCTGACAGCTGGGTCCACGGCAGCCGCAAGGAAGTGCCTCCTTATTACGTGCAAAATAATTATTCCTCCACTTGACAACGGGGACCCATCGGACGGGCCACCAGTATTTCACGGAAAAAATGTTTCCCCCCTGACTGCTGGGACCCACCAGACGGGCCACCGTATTTCGCAAAAAAAACGTTTGCCCCTGACTGCTGGGACCCACCGGACGGACCACCGTATTTCGCAAAAAATGTTCCCTCGCTGTCAGCTCGGACCCACCGGAAGTACCTCCTTATTACACACAGAAAAATGAATACTCCCCCTGCTAGCTGGGACCCACCATGGTGGAAGGTTGACTTGTGGGCATACTAAGTTGACGGGGATGGAGGGCTTTGTCAACTTAGTCAATATGAACGATTCTAGCTCCAGTGACCGTACGATGTCCATCCAACGGTCGTCGTGCTTCTTCAATCTCTGCTCTTCCTGCTCCAGCCGCTCAAACAAGCGCCGGCGGGACTGCCTGCTCCCTCCTCCCCGCGGCCGGTTGTGCTGCCGCGCAGGCCTCATCGCCCCACCGTACTCCCATCGCTGGCCTAGCCATCCCTCTACTCACCCACACCTGCTGTTATTATCCGGCGACGGCAGACGAACAAGTAAACCCTCGTACAGTCGTACTCCCCTCCGCGTGGGAAACAACTGCCGAGTCTTCCCTGCCTCCGTGTCGTTCCCTTCCTAGGCCTCGCCGTCGTCCACCGCCCTGGTGCTCTCGGCGCGGCCTAGTCAACGTGGTCAACAACCGACATGCATCCTTATTACGCACCAAAAAATGAATACCCCGTGCTAGCTGGGACCCACCATAGTGGGTGGCTGACTTGTGGGCCTACTAAGTTGACGAGGACGGAGGGCTTTGTCAACTTAGTCAATATGAACGATTCTAGCTCCAGTGATCGTACGATGTCCATCCAACGGCCATAGTGCTTCTTCAACCTCTGGTTTTCTTGCTCTAGCCGCCCAAAGCAGCGTCGGTCGTGCCGCGTGCTCCTGCCTCTCGTGGCCGGTTGTGATGCCGCGGAGGCCTCACCGCCCCCTACTACTCCCACCGCTGGCCCAGGGTATCCCTTTACTCACCCACACCCCCCTATTATTCTGCGGCGACAGCAGCCTCACGCCGCAGCCAAACTAGTGAACCCTCATACTCCTCTCCGCGTGGGCATCCACTGCCACGTCTTCCCCGGATCCGCGTCGTCCCCTTCCTAGGCCTCGCCGTCGTCCACCGCCTTGGTGCTCTCGGCGCGGCGTGGTCAATATGGTCAACGACTGACTTCCATCGGAAGAGTACTGTACGTGGAGAGGCTGACAGCTGGGTCCAAGGCCACAGCCCAGTTTTTTTTGTGATTTTCCAAGTAAGTCGCTTTGTCAGGCCTGTTGGGCTGTAAATCTTTCAAGATGAGGAGAGCTTCATTTCGGTTGGCCGAGAAAATGGCCTATCAGTAATGAGAAATGGGCTGTACATTTTTAAAACACATCAAACCGGCAATTAGTTTCAAATATCTTTTTTTCATTTTGAGATTTTAAATTACATTAATTTTTATGCGTGGAGAATTTGTTGGATTTTATATTGATATACATTTATTTTTAAAATCAATTTGAATGTGATTCGAAATTTCGGGATTAAAAACAGTTCGGACCGCACCGAAATATGCAAAATTTCATATAATTTTTTAACCGTGGCCACAATATGGGCTGTAATGCTAACAAAAAGAATATGGGCTCCAAAAAAACCTTAAGAATTAGCAAATGGGCTGTAAATTATTAAAAATAATGGCAGATGGGATGTATGCTATTTTCCACAGATTTGAGGCTTTCCTAAAAAAAGGTTGACACACAAGCAGTGACTGTTGGATGTCCATCCAACGGCCGTCGTGCTTCTTCAATCTCTACTCTTCCTGCTCCAGCCGCTCAAACAAGCGCCGGCGGGACTACCTGCTCCCTCCTCCCCGCGGCTGGCTCTGCTGCCGCGCAGGCCTCACCGCCCCACCGTACTCCCATCGCTGGCCTAGCCATCCCTCTACTCACCCACACCTGCTGTTATTCTCCGGCGATGGCAGACGAACCAGTAAACCCTCGTACAGTCGTTCCCCTCCGCGTGGGAAACAACTGCCGAGTCTTCCCTGCCTCTGTGTCGTTCCTTTCCAAGGCCTCGCCGTCATCCACCGCCCTGGTGCTCTCGGCGCGGCCTGGTCAACGTGGTCAACGACCGACATGCATCTGAAGTGGACTGTACATGGAGAGGCCGACAGCTGGGTCCACGGCCGCACGCAAGGAAATTTCCTCCTTATTACGCGCAAAATAATGATTCCTCCACCTGACATCAGGGACTCACCGAAAGGGCCTCTGTATTTCGCGAAAAAAACGTTACCGCCGCTGACAGCTCGGACCCACCAGCTATATCTTCGCACGCAAGGAAGTGCCTCCTTATTACGCAGAAAAAAATGAATACTCCGCCTGTTAGCTGGGACCCAGTATAGTGGCATGCTAACTTGTGGGCCTACTAAGTTGACGGGGACGGAGGGTTTTGTCAACTTAGTCAATAATATGCACGATTCTAGATCCAGTGATCGTACGATGTCCATCCAACGGCCGTAGTGCTTCTTCAACCTCTAGTCTTCTTGCTCCAGCCGCCCAAACCAGCGCCGGTCGTGCCTCGTGCTCCTGCCTCCCGTGGCCGGCTGCGATGCGGCAGAGGCCTCACCGCCCCTACTACTCCCACCGCTGGCCCGGCCATCTCTCTACTCACCCACACCCCCTGTTATTCTGCAGCGACGGCAGCCTCACCCTCGTACTCCTCTTCGCGTGGGCATCCACTGCTGCGTCTTCCCCGGCTCCGTGTCGTCCCCTTCCTAGGCCTTGCCGTCGTCCACCGCCGTGGTGCTCTCGGCGTGGCGTGGTCAATGTGGTCAACGACTGACTTCCATCGGAAGAGTACTGTGCGTGGAGAGGCTGACAGCTGGGTCCACGGCGGCCGCAAGGAAGTGCCTCCTTATTACGCGCAAAATAATTATTCCTCCACCTGACAGCAGGGACCCATCGGACGGGCCACCAGTATTTCACGAAAAAAACGTTTCCCCCCTGACTGCTGGGACCCACCAGCTACATCTTCGCACGCAAGGAAGTGCGTCCGGGCAAAAAAAACCAAAACGATTTGCCCCCCTGACTGCTGGGACCCACCAGCTACATCTTTGCAGGCAAGGAAGTGCCTGACAGTCAGGACCCACCTGGTCGAAGCGTACGCAGTGTTGTCATTCTGGTCACGAACGTGTACGTACATACTGATCATTGTAGAGGCGCGCACGTGTCGTAGTAGAGGCGCGCATGTACACATACGTACAGCGGCCAGGGTGCAAGAAAGAAAATATGGCCACGTATGTGTACATACGGGCGGGGTCTCGAACGCCTACTCGCGCATACGTACATGGCTGGGTCGGAACGGAGAAATAGCGTCGTCGTCGTGTTCATGGGGAGCCAACCGGCTGGGTCGGAACGGAATGCGTGGTCGTGTTCATCGGGAGGGCTTGGACGGAACAGGCAATGGAAACGAGGCCTGGCGTACCGCACAACAGAGGAAACGGACCTCCTACATTCGGAACGAGGTCCTGTTGATCGGGAGGGGTGTGGCGTACCGCAAAACGGAGGAAACGGACCTCCTACGGTCGAAACGGGGGTCCTATTGATCGGGAGGGGTGTGGCGTACCGCAAAACGGACGAAATGGACCTCCTACGGTCGAAACGGGGGTCCTGTTGATCGGGAGGGGTGTGGCGTACCACAAAACGAACGAAACGGACTTGTGTTGGAGCGCTACGGTCGAAACGGGGGTCCTGTTCATCGGGAGGGGTGTGGCGTACCGCAAAACGGGACTCCACGGGATACTGTTCATCTCCACCGTCGACCTCCTCCAGACTCCACGGGCTACCGTCGACCTCCTCTAGCCTCCACAGGCTCTTGTTCATCCAGTCTCCACCGCGCGCTACTCCACCGGCTACTGTTCAACCACCCCTCCACCGTCTACTGTTCATCCAGCCCTCTACCGTCTACTGTTCATCCAGCCCTCCACATCACGGGGTCCTGTTCAACCACCCCTCCACGGCCACCCCTCCACCGTCTACTGTTCATCCAGCCCTCCACACCATGGGTTCCTGTTCATCCAGAGGCAACTCCACCGCTCACTGTTCATCCAAACCCCCCCGCAACGCTCACTGTTCATCCTAGAGGCAACATCAATCGGCTTCAGTTAGCAGCAGTAGCGAAGGAATTGCTCCATCGGGTTCAGTTAACAGCCATCGATCGATCGCTCGGGTTCAGTAACGCGTAGCCTGCAGTGCAATCGCTCGGGTTCAGTTAGAGCCCAACGCCTCACTCGGGTTCAGTTAGAGCCAACGCCTCGCACACACGCGCGTACCTGTACGAGAGTAACGCGCATCGCTCTCCCACCGTAACCGGCAACTCCCCAAAATTTTCCTCCCCCTCGCTTCTACCACGGTTTTTTCCGTCATGGACGGCCCAAAGAATGTCATGCAGCTGCGTCTCCGGCCCGCCCAGGACGAAAAGCCCATTTTCTGTCATGATTTTTTGTCATAGAAGTAGGAGCCCACCACATCTATGATGATACCGGGTTTTGTCACAATTATCGTCATAGAAGTGTCATATGTATAACAGAAAAAAATCATTCGGCCCAAAATGTCACGGATGTGTCTTTTTTTTTGTAGTGTAGCCCTCCCCCACCCCACCCCATTCCTTCCAGTTACAAAAATAGCACGGGGCGGCTTTCTCCTCTCCCCCTCTCAATCCTCTCTCCCAAAATCTTCAGATCTGATGATTTGGTCCATGGATTTCTTCACCAATCCATCCTAGAAGGTACTCTCCTCCGATCCCCTTCTTTCTATCCAGAAAATGTTACTTCTTTTGAAGATTTGTGAAACCCTTGTTTGATTGGATTAGAATCTTGCATGTACATTTAGAAATAGATTTGTGGGATGTAATATTTGTAGATGATTTGTAATTATTTTGTAACCCTAGTTTAGTTGATCTGTATTGAAAAGATACGCTTCTATGTTGAAACCTGGATTGTTGAGATGAACCTTATACATGCCTAGATGTTTGCATTGATGTTTTTAGATAAGTTAGATGAAATCCTAGATTTGTATTGACAATAATGCTTTCGTTGTGGAACCCTACATGTTGAGATGTTTTTTATTGATGAAACCATTATAGAACCCTATATGTTTTGGATACATATGTTTTTTGTGATGATTGTTTGCATGATTTGAATGTAGATACTACATTATTATTCAATTTTATTTTTAGTTTGTGCTGATTGTAGGCATCTTTTTTGTGATGATTTTTGGCATGCTTTGATTAGGAAGTATGGTAGTTAGCTAAAATATGTTTATTGAAATTTGTAGGATGGTTTGGCTTCTCGATGACTATTATGACACTGAACACCGGGCCTACTTTATGTCAATGAAGGAGCGGGTAATAATGAAAGTGGCCGATATTATGAATTTTGTGTTTATTTCAAACAGACATGCCCCATATGTAATATTCCATTTGCTTTTTTGTAGGAGCTTCAACATCTGAAGGTTCAGTCTCACGGGGTCACTCGTGGTGGGATGCGCTATGACGAGTGGTACACACCGTACATAAGGGAGACATGACTCCTCCCTTTCATTCAGCTGGTCAGCCGGTCGACGCCGAACATCAATGCTGCAGCAATCACTGGACTAGGCGTCGCATTGTGTGGTCTGGCTCCTACTTGCTAGGCGTTGAACATCTGGACAAATGTCCAATGAGCAACAGAAGGTTACATCCAGAAACAGAGTAGTGTGCTGCCTATTTGCTAGGTGTTGCACATCTGGACAACTGTCCAATGAGCAACAGAAGGTTACAACCAGAAACAGAGTAGTGTGGCACCCCAGAGCTAGGCGTCGCACTATGAGGTGTGGCGCCTCAGTGGTAGGCGTTGTACTATGTATTTTTGCAGCACTAGTGATGACTGCAGATTTCTGGGACTATTGAAGAAAGCACATGAAATAGATAACACATGGCACACATACACAATCAAAGCATACAGTGCTACACATGTAGGGTAACATAGTACACAGTAGTTCAAATATAGGAGGAGTCCATACAACCAAATCGAGGAGGATTCCAAAACACATAGTAGTTCACAAGCAAATCGAGGAGGAGTCCAAAACACATAGTAGTTCACAACCAAATCGAAGATCATAGTTTAGAGGATAACACGGTCATAGTCCACAACCAAATCGAAGATCACTTGGCTCTATTGTGTCGAGCAAGGCCCCCTTTACCTTCTTCTTCTTCCTCCTCCTCCTCCCTTTTTCCTTATGCGGTGAGCCTCCTGAACCATCCTCTCCATGAATATCTTGTTCCCCCTCTCTTTCTTTGCATCTTCGAAAGCCCAAAGCTTCAAGGTTCTTTCTTGAAAATCCTTTAGATGTTTCTTCTCTGCCTCCTCATATTTAATCTTCAACTTGTGCCTCCTCGTGATCTCCTCAAAAACCCCTCTCTCATGTTCCTTCCTCTTCTCTTCGATATCCTCTTGCTTCTTCTTCTCTAGTGCGGCTGCATCCTCCTCTCTCAGCTTATTCACAGCCTTCTCCCACCACACTGCCATCTCACCTTTGCCATCCTTCTCCTCCATCCCCTTCATTGTTGCTTTGTTGGGTCGATAATCCTCCATACCTACGATGAGACAAGCGTAATAGTTAGTAATGACAAGAAGAACATATGAAAAACATGTAAATTGCAACATATTAGTGAATAAGGACAACAAGAACATATGAAAAATATGTAAACTGAAACATTATAATTAGTGAGCAACATACAAAAATGGTCCATCGAGGTATCCAAACATTCCTCTATAACGACCTTGCCCAAGACCACCACCACGACCAAGATCACCACCAAGGCCAAGACCACCACCACGCCCTAGAGCACCACCACGGCCTAGACCACCACCACGGCCAAGACCACCATCACGTCCTCTTGTAAGTCCTAGTTGCCTCCCTCTTTGTTGCCTAGTTCCCCTTTGGCCTGCCCCTTGTTGGCTTTCCCCTTGTTGGCTACTACCTGGTTGGGTTGGCACTTGTTGGCTACCACTTGCTTGGCTCGGCCCTTGTTGTGTACCTGCTTATTGGCTTGTGCTTGCATCATTCTTCTTTGACCTCTTTCTTGGTTTGGTACACTTTCTTTTGTTGTGGCCCTAACCTTTGCAAGACCTCCGCATAGCTAGGACTACTATCAAACACCATGTCAAGCTCATCCGGGTCCGGTTCAATATTGCCTTTCAGAAAGGCGTCTTTGTCCACATGATGAACAAACACACATGTTCTTCCCATCCCTATAAGCATTCAAACAGCAAAACGTAACATATCTTCCATAAGTACTCATCTGGAGATTAACACAGAATATAAAACCCAAACATAGATATGAAACAATAACCCTAACCTCCACTTAACAATGACCATAAGTACAACCCTCACATACTAACAACCCTAACCCGAGCCCCAACATAACAACACCCATAACCCTAACCCTAACATACTAACAAGCCTAACCCTAGCACCAACATAACAACACCCATAACAATAACCCTAACATACTAACAACCCTAATCGCACGAAATTGGCAAACAAACATCTCTTATCTCCATACAAATTTCAGGATCCATAAAAAACTAGGGTTTTCCTAAACTAGCAACAAATGAGCAAATGTTTGCATTTTTTGGATCAAAACAAGGGGATTGGATGATATTACCTTGAAGGAGGGATTGAGTTCGAAATCCACGGAAAAAATCTTCAAATTTGGAAGATTTTGAGAAGGATTTGAGAGGGGGAGAGAGGGCAAATCACGGGTGTGGGGGGGGGGGGGGGAGGTTGGGGGTGGGGCATGTGTGGGGGAGGGGGGCCAGCCAGCCAACTAGTAACAGGGTGTGCAACGCCTAAGAGCAAGGCGCTGTACATAACAAGTGTGGTGCCTAGCTCGCAAGCGCTGCACATTACATGTGTGGCGCCTAGCTCTGAGGCGCTGCACTGCCGGGTGCGGGCCCCGGGGGTGCCACACTGGCCAGACGTGCAACGCCTGAGAGCTAGGCGCTGCACCGTAGGGTGTGGCGCCAGCGTGCCGGGCGCCACACAAAATTATCAGCTAAGTGAATTTTTCTCCAAACCAGTTCAGTCTGTGAATTGATTTCGTCCAGAGGTTAAATTTGTCAAATTTACCGCAAATATACTTTTTACTGTGTTGCTTTAGAGGCTTTGGCCTTTACACTTGAAAAAAGAGCATCATCAAATTTATTGAAATAAAGTGCTACTTTGTAGGTTATCCCAAATGATTGGGTATTTCTTTATCACTATGACAAGGTAAAGTGCTTTGTCACATGTGTTTTGAAGAAATTGTTTTCTACAAAAGAGTTAGTGGGAGGACAGCGCAACTCGATAAGATTACAGAATCTTTGTCATCAGGTCAAAGATTGTGTCGGTGGTGGCGATGCTGTGGGATCGAGACGGCCGACACAGACAATGCATTTTTTTGGTTGACCGCTGATTATTCTTATTTTTTTCTTTTTAATTAAAGAGGGGAAGAGAGGAGAGAAAGAAGGCATATTGGGCTAGGTTGGGAATGATTTGCTGTGATTTGGCATAGGTCCGACCTATCCGATCCTACGTGGGAGACGCGTCGAGGCTGGACATATAAGACCGGTTTGAGGGGCCGGATAGGTCGTATTTTCACCATCTTGACCCGGTCATCCGCCTATACAGAGAGAAGAAGGTTTGGGCGTGCTTTATTGCGCTGTTGATGTTGTTTGGTTTTTACAAACAAAAATACTCCCTTGGTCTAAAAATTTACGGTGATCGTAGATGCTGTAATGTTGTGGTTTGGTTCGATCCACGACCGGAGCAAGTGCGGACCAACTGAACCACGGACAACCTACTAGTGCTAGTGCGCCTCCATTTCCGACCATGCCACAGCAACCGAGGCGAGGCTCCCCTGCAAGTGCTCCCTTCCTTCCTTCCCGCTTCCCTCGTCAACCAAATCAACCAACCCCCCCAATCGCCACGACTGGCACGCCCCTCTTCCCCCCAATCTCCCGAGCCTTCTTTCTCGTCCCCAATCGCGTCCCAAACCCCCACCCACCCTGCGCGGATCGATCCCCCACCGACTGCGCAGTGGCAGCCGCAGCCGCGTCCCCGTCTTCCTCCCCGCCGATTCGGCCGCGCGATCGCGGGCTGCCCTCGTCCACCCATGCTTCCTCGGGCGGCTGCGGACGAGATATGAGCCGGCGGGGAATCGACGGAGCCGCCGACGCCGCCCGCCATGGACCCCTCCGAGCGCCCCGCCGTCGTATTCGACAACGGCACAGGGTACAACTCCGAATCTCTCCGTCCGATCCTGCGGCTGTACCTCTGGTGTGATTAGCGCCTGCGCTCGCAGCAGGAGCTAGGTTTTTTTCCCCCTTTCGTTTGTGCTTGTCCCTGAGTGCGTGCCCGTATGTTTACGCTGACCGCGCTAGAGGCGGATTGGGGCAGGTCGAATCGGATTACCGACTGCCGTGGGAATAAATGCATTTCGTTAGCCAATGGGACATGAATCACCACCAACGGCACGTCACGCGGTGAGGCTTGCTCCCTAATTGCGAGCCAACATTCACATTGGTAGCTCGAGCGTTCTAGAGTATGGTGAACCTGAACCTAAAATGACACGAATTTCTATGCGTGTTTGAAAAAAATACCACAGTGAACTTAAGGTAGGAATTGAAACTGGGTTTATGGACTTTCTATGGCTATCTTTATTTCATCATTGGTTGAACTCGGTGCTGGTCCATTCATTATTGGTTAGTCTTTAAATCCACGCTGCCAGCGGTGAGGCAATATCTGTCTGTTTAATGGTTGGAGCTACGAATGGAAAATCTAGGGACTGCTTCTACTTTTTGGGGATTATAGTTAGTAATGTTATTCTAGTCCTTTAGCTCAAATTGTTACTGTTACACTGTAGACTATTACGAAGTACTATAACATGTCTTAACTGATGCACTGTGTGTGTTCTGTGAAACATAAAAATGGCAATCGCTAACGGACTGCGATAGAAGGCAGGAAATAACTGTTCCCGCGCACAAGCGTTTTATCTTGAAGTCGGATTGTTTTGGTTTCTTCAAAGCCGCTTGAAATTTTCCATACGCATGTCACATGCAAAATTTGCTCTATTAAGCTCATCACACTGTGCCCTTACATAATCTGTATGCTCTTATGTTTAGGTACAGCAAACTTGGGTTTGCTGGTAACTCCGAGCCGTCTTTCACCATCCCTACTGTAGTAGCTGTGAATGAATCTTTCTTGGACCAATCAGAGCAGTGCAGTAGTGCAAATTGGCTAGCACAGTATAATGCAGGTGTCATGGCTGATCTTGATTTTTTTATCGGGGATGAGGCTCTGTCACATTTCAAAACTAGTGGCCTGTACAGTTTAAGAAGCCCAATTCGTCATGGTCAGGTATGCATATACATTTTCTGTTTGTAATATTGTCCTTCGCGGGTGCACCATGCCACTATGTCATATCTTTTCCCCTGCTCTCCAGGTGAATGACTGGGATACAATGGAGAGATTTTGGCAGCAATCCATTTTCAATTATCTACGGTGCAATCCTGAGGAACACTACTTCCTACTTACAGATAGCCCTGTCAGTACACCGGAAAGTCGTGAATGTATGGGAGAAATTATGTTTGAGACCTTTAATGTCCCTGGTCTATATATTTCTGTGCAATCTGTGCTCAGCCTTTCTGCTGGATTTGCATATCTGAAAACTCTTTCTGAAGAGGATTCAGAAGATTCTGTGGTAGGTCTTGAATTCACCTCCTTCCATGTTTTTGTTTGATCAAGTATCAAGATGGTCATCAACCCGTGAACTTCATCTCTTTCACTGGAACACATCGCCTTGTGAACGTTTTAACAGATAACCAAAATTCTCATATTGATCTCATACCTACATTAAGATAAACTCCCCTTTTACATTTTACATATTGTTCTTTGGAATAGTTGCCTTGCATGTTTCAACAAAATTTTGGTCCATCTTTGGATTATATTACCCATTCATATCGTACTTGTTGCTTGCCAGCCCCTGGAGTTTCCATTCCAATTTGGAGATATGTTTGGCTATTCCGTACTCATAAGCATGGACCCTGGAGCATTTTGAGCGTAACACAACCTCATGATATGAAGAAACCATTTCGTGAGAATTATGTGATGACTGCTTATTTCTCACTCACCAATTCTGCAATGAGCGCCAATTAACTTGCTAACTAAAACTTATGTTTATCGAGAATTGTGGTTGTGAAGCTCTGTAAAGATTATTTTGTTCTAGACATAAATAGTACCGTAGAAGATGCATGCCGCATGCAGCCATGAAACATCAAACTTAATGCTTATTTAAACTCTAGGAGTAATCATCATTGATAAAGTAGGCTCATCTAATATCAAGTGTTCTGGCAGGATACAGCTCTTCTTGTGAGTTTGACCAATATATTTTGTCAGTCTGATATGACAGGTGTAGTAGTTGACATTGGGGATGGAGCTCCACATATTGTGCCAGTTGTAAACGGCTATGTAATTGGGAGTAGCATAAAGTCTTTTCCTCTTTCCGGAAGTGATGTAACTCAGTTTGTTATGCAGCTCTTACAGGTATTTAATTTTCTTCCCACATTTTCCTGGGGTTATGTTAGGGTGTCGACGTCCTTTATGCTGTCCATGAATAGGTTCTGTATCCCTCGCAAAAAAAAAGAATAGGTTCTGTATCCAGTACTTGCCTATTGCAAATACATTAATAGAAGCAAGTTTGTGCAGTTCCGACTAAACTAGAACACTTGAATAGCAATTTTCGGATTTTCCTGAAGTTTGGGTGGTATGGAATTATCCAGGAAAAAGGAACAGAAGATATTTATTATGTTAGAATATTTATCTGAATAGTTCATGATAGTAATAATCGGATAACACTGCATGTCGGTCAACAAAGCCAAAACGATGCTTCAGTCAAATAATTTCTACTTTCATGGATATCTATTCTGAAGCCTCCTGGTAAGTGATCATGTTAATATGTGAACCCTAGATCTGTTGTGCGTTATTGCTTAGTATCCTGACATTAGTTTTGCACTGGTCAGTATGGTTCTTGATTAATCAACTTGGAAGAGTTCGCATTCCTTTTGTAAGGATACCTAAAGTTCCAGTCTCCCCCATATTATACCCACAGACCATATATCATCCACAAGAAGTTGATTTTGTGAACATGTTCTGATGAAATATGGCAATTTTTATCTGGATCACACAAATCTAGAAAACAAAACCTGCACCATAGCATTCACAAGTGTTGCTGTTATCGGCTTTGAGTCGTATGTGCAGCGAAATTATACGGAACCAGCAACAATAATAGACTTGTACTTGCATAAAACTAGAACGAGTTGAATAATCAATGTTGGATGCTATTTGTACTTTAAATTAAGTGGAGTCCAATTAAGTTAGAAAGATATTATTGTTCGGTCAAGAGTTTCTGTTGTGATCCAATTGGTGGATCAAGTTAGTTGTTTTATATAAATGACTAGCATTTACCTGTTTTTAGACAACAATTCAATGAACAAAAGTTCCAATAAGCCTCAGAGCTTCTTCCACGTCAGGGATGAGCTCTGCTGCCGGACAGTAGAGGACCCTCTCGTTGGTCTTCAGACCTTTACTATACCCAAATTATCTCATTGTGGATCAATGTCCATAACAGCTGTCATAATGTTTGGGTGGCCTCTTAGCCTCAGTTGCAACTTTAGATTGAATGAATATATGTACTCCCTCCGTCCCATAATATAAGAATGTTTTTGACACTAGTGTAGTGTCAAAAACGTTCTTATATTATGGGACAGAGGGTGTAATTTAAAATGAAAAACTGGAATGTTGTCATCTGGGTAAGAAACTCCATTTTACTGTAGAACTAGTGCGACATCATTTGCCCTGAATATTTGGTTGTGGCCCATTCTGTAGAAGATAGTGAAACATGGTACTCTGATCACAAATGTAGTTCGTTTTAGGATTTGGACCAGTCAAACATTGTTAAGTTTGACCATTACAATGGAAAATATTACATACATTGGCAACATGAAATTGGTATTACTAGATTCATTGTGAGAATACATTTTTGTAATGCATAATTATTTTTATCTCAAGCAACATATTTTTGTATAAATTGATGATCAAAGTCTGCGTCTATGTCCAAAACAACATTCATTGGTGATCAGAGGGGATAGATATCTGCACGTACATGGCTGTTGGTGATTTAGTATCACCGTGTGTTATGCAGGAAAGGGGTGAGCTTCTTCCACCTGATGATGCTTTGGATATAGCTCGTAGGGTGAAAGAAACGTATTGCTATACTCCTTCAGACATTGTCAAGGTATGTGTTGCTTGGAACCAATGTCTTGATATTATATTTTCTTGTCCTTGTATTTTCCAATGATCTACACAAGCACATTATTCAGTGGAATATTTGAGAGTTGAAGTTTCTCCACTAAAGTCAAATATATAAAACCTATTCTGTGCAATGCTGAGAAATCACTGTTATTTTGTTATATGGAACTGGTCTACATGCTGCATATGTTTGCTTGCGTTGTTGTTATATCAACTAATACCTACCTTTCGGACTTTACCTTTTGCAATACCAACTCATTTATTCATATTCATTTTTCTTTATGGATTTATCTGTTCACAAGTATGATAGGCGGTTGAATTGTATAATTTCAGGAGTTCAAGAAGCATGACAGCAAGCCTAGTAAATATATCAAACAATGGTCTGCAATCAAACCGAAGACTGGGATTCCATACACAATTGACATTGGATATGAGCGTTTTCTTGGACCAGAGGTTTGTCCGTACACTGTATTCTACCATTCAATTTCATGGGAATTTTTCATGCAGTGGGCCTGTTCATTATTCTGCCTCCGTTTCAAAATAGATGCTGTCCTAGCCTTGCCATTTTTTCTCAGAATGCTTGTCAGTTTACATTGCCAATGCAATTTAAGTCATAATGTTCTTACTTTAACCTTAATCAACAACCAACAACAACTAGTCCCAAACAAGTTGGGGTAGGCTAGAGTTGACCCATAAGATCTCGAAACCAGCTCATGGTTCTGGCACGTGGATAGCTAACTTCCACGCGCCCCTGTCCATGGCTAGTTCTTTGGTGATATTCCAGTCCTTCAGATCTCTCTTTACGGACTCCTCCCATGTCAAGTTTGATCTACCCCGACCTCTCTTGACATTATCAGCACGCTTTAACCGTCCCCTATGCATTGCGTTGTATATGTCCAAACCATCTCAGCCGACGTTGGACAAGCTTCTCTTCAATTGGTGCTACCCCAACTCTCTCGCATATATCATCATACCAGACCCAATCCTTCCTTGTGTGGCCACACATCCATCTCAACATGTGCATCTCCGCTACACCTAACTGTTGAACATGCCGCCTTTTAGTCGGCCAACACTCAGCCTCGATTCTTCCGGCATCTTGTTTGCCCAAAAAATGAGGTTAAATAGCTTAGTTAGCCATACCATCGCTATGTCTCTGAGGCCTCCCCACACCTCAATGGGGATACAATCAGGGTCTATCGCCTTGCCTCCTTTCATCCTTTTTAAAGCCTCCCTGACCTCAGACCATGGGTTCGTCGCACAAAACGCCTGATGGTATCATCAAAGTAGTTGTCCAGCTCAATAGTATAGCTTCCATTCTCTCTATTGAACAGCTTGTCGAAGTACTCCTGCCATCTGTGCTTAATCTCCTCGTCCTTCACAAGGAGTTGATCTGCTCTGTCCTTGATGCATTTGACTTGGTTGACATCCCTCATCTTCCTCTCTCGGATCTTGACCATCTTATAGATGTCCCTTTCGCCTTCCTTCGCGTCTAAGCGTTAGTAGAGGTCCTCATACGCCTGACCCCTTTACTCACAGCTCGCTTTGCGGCTTTCTTTGCCACCTTGTACTTTTCTATGTTGTCTACACTCCCATCTAGGTGTAGGCAACTGAAACAGTCTTTCTTCTCCTTAATAGCCTTCTAGACATCATCGTTCCATCATCAGGTATCTTTAGCTTCGCTTCTACTTATCGTGGTCACTCCAAACTCCTCTGAAGCCACCTTACGAATGCAAGTCGCCATCTTCATCCACATATTGTTTGCATCACTCCTTCCTCCCAAGGGCCCTCCTTAATGGCCCTCTCCTTGAAAGCCTAAGCTGCCCCTTCCCCTTGAGCCTCCCCCACTTCATACTAGCGACTTTGGTGCGCTTATCCCGCTGGACACGAATCCGAATGTGGAAGTCAGCCACCACAAGCTTATGTTGAGGGACAACACTCTCTCCAGGTATCGCCTTACAATCTAGGCAAGCACGCCTGTCTTCTCTTCTCTAGAGGACAAAATCAATCTGGCTGGAGTGTTGACCACTACTAAAAGTCACTAGATGCGACTCTTTTTAAAGTGGGTGTTAGCTACGATCATGTCGTAGGTTCGAGCGAAGCTTAAGACATCTTCTCCTTGATTCCTGATGCCATAGCCAAAGCCCCCATGTACCCCTTCAAAACCTGTGTTAGATGTACCCATGTGGCCATTGAGGTCTCCTCCTATGAAGAGCTTCTCGCCAATAGTTACGCTCCTAACCATATCCTCGAGGCCTTCCCAAAACTCCCTCTTGGTGTGGCCTATTTGCGGGGCATACGTGCTGATAACATTGAGAACTAAGTCCCCAGCTACCAGCTTGACCAGGATAATCCGGTCTCCTTGCGTCTTGATGTCTACCACTCCATACTTGAGGCTCTTGTTGATCAAGATGATTAATCCATTTCTGTTTGTATTTGTCCCCGTGTACCACAGCTTAAGCCGGTATCCTCCACCTCCTTCGCCTTCTGTCCCCTTCATTTGGTTTCTTGGATGCAAAGGATATCAACACCTCTCCTCACCGCTGTATCAACTAGCTCCCGTAACTTACCTGTTAGGGACCCTACGTTCTAGCTACCTAAGCAGATCCTACTAGGCTCGGCTAGCTTCCTTACCCTTCACACTTGTCAAGTCAAATGCAAAGACCCTTGCTCATTTTGTGCCCCTTAATCAATATCACAAAAAGGAGAGCTAATTAACTCTTGTGCTTGCATGCTTTGCTTTGGGGAGGAAAAATAGGTTATTTCATGACCTTGTGAGGAAGAGATGAGCAATAATAGACATGTTCTGCCCAACTCTAAAACGAAATATGTTTGAAAAGGAGGGGGTGCTTGATTTTGTTTACATCATGGGAATAGACTGGAAGCTATGTAGTATGATAGAACATGTATGACCGATTGAAGAAACCATTTCATTCTTCAAGATTTATAGTAATAATGAAAATACGAGGTCCCAACAGATTAAAAATTAGTAATTCTGATGGTTCACAGGTATGAAACTATGTTGAACTGCTAAGCTCTTATAACCAGTCATCAAATCAGTGGACGCCTTTGCACGTTTAGACTTGAGGTTTCAATGCCTTATTACATACTTATAGAAGTATCATCTGACTGACAGACAGGTTGACCAATATATGGGAATTTGGATCATGATTTTCTTTATTCATAAATACGTAAATAATATAAGTAGCTCAGGATTTTTCTAGGGTAATGGTTTATCATTAGTCTATGCGGGTTATGAAATATATCGAGAGGCTCTAAAGGAAATCCTAATAATCTTATGTTTGTTTTTAGCTGAACTTAATTGTGTAGGTTGTTACACATTTTTATTAGAATAAAGAGGCAACAGTTTACAAGTGTCCTTGCTCTTGCACTTGACACAAGTAGTAGTTGGAACCAGTGTAACTTTTTAATAACAAAATGCAGATCTTCTTCCATCCTGAGATGTACTCTGCTGACTTCTCCACTCCTTTACCTGAACTGATTGACAGCTGTGTTCAATCTGCGCCAATTGACACAAGGAGAGCTTTGTATAAGGTGCTTTCTTTGATCTCTGCAAACACATCTAAGAATATAAAGTGACATGTTGATGTGACACTATGAAATTCCACAATTTGCAGAACATAGTATTATCTGGTGGAACTACCATGTTTAAAGACTTCCACAAGAGACTCCAAAATAATATAAAGAAGATAGTAGACGAACGTGTTGCCGAAACTAATGCACATCATCGTGTGGAGGTGAATGTAAGTACAACAATGCTTGACTGAGCTCATGCCATAACTAGTTGAATTGTCCTCCATATGTTCATGTTTGAATGTCAGCCTGTTGTAATCAATAGTCTATATGTGATTGATTCTATATGTTTTGTTTGTCTATTATTTTGATGCCAGCCTGTTGAGGTCAACGTAGTCACCCATCCTATACAGAGCTACGCAGTTTGGTTCGGGGGTTCTGTAGCTGCATCCAGCCATGAATTCTTCGAGGTACCTGCCACTTGACACTTCATTTCACATGCAGAAGTGAATATTAGTGCATATATTTCTGCAATATTAACTGTTATATGTCGATGAAAGGCCAAGTTACAATTGCAAGTCTTTCAGTCCACACCACTCCAGACATTGCCATTTGTAATTGGGCTATGAATTTCAGTCATATTTCTGTCCACATGAATAGACAGATATACATGGAATTAAGTGATTATTTTTTCTGTTCTCATTCAGTGCTGCCACACAAAGGAAGATTACGAGGAGCATGGAGCAAGCATCTGCCGAACAAGCACCGTTTTCAAAGGAATGTACTGAAGTTTTGACGTATCCGACATTTTTTGTAGGAGCTCTACTAGGTTTCTCCAAATAGAATAGAGTCAAAATTGATTCTCCTTTTGGCTCGTCTCAACCATCACTGGGCCGATAGATTTGTAGCTCAATATGTAGCTCTCTCTGTTCTGTACGACATGTTGTGTATAGTCAGCAATTTTCTTCCTGTTCCAGGTGCATGTTTGTTTGTAGCCAGTTGTGGTCGTAAGCAGAGAGATGTTTTCCCCTTGTATTCTTGTTTCATCTAGATAGAGGGTTGCTGAAAGAGTTTTGCTATGTATGGGGCTGTGTCTAACGCTATTTTGTTTCCCTTTTACTCCCTCCGTCCCATAATGTAGGACGGTTTTTGACACTAGTGTAGTGTCAAAAAACGTCTTACATTACGGGGCGGAGGGAGTACTATTTTGTGCTACGGATCCGGAGAAATGCGAGACTGCTACGGGTGCTCAATATCTGCTCATGCCGCATCGACGGGTATGGGGGACTTTTTGGCGTTTTGGAACATGAAGAGAGCAGTTTCTATAGGTAACTTTTATTTATGTCCATAATTTTTAGTGTGAGCTGAAGTAGTCTTGAGATTTGTTGGATCGGCACTTTGTCATCTTCGTTGGAGCCATGCCAGCGTGACAAGGAACAAGTAACGAGTGACATTGGAATCGTCGAGTAACGAGTTTATTTTCGGTTGAGTTACACAGAAGGTCAAGGTGAGGCAGTAGATCGGCTTCCGTGGTCCAGCAGAGCGGCTCTGCAGCAGTGACACCAACAGTGCATTTCACGTCCTGTATTCGCAGTCTTTGCCATGCCTCAGAAATTAATTGGCGCGGATCCCCGTAGTACTGTTTACAGCGAGATACCGGCTGTTGGTCCTCTTTTCTTACCGGAGTAGCAAGCTTTGATTGGAAACCAGCCAAATCAAGCCCTGCTAGTGCCAGGCTGCAGTGAAGACCGTTGTCGTTGGGTCCAGCACAAGGACCACTTTTGCCTGCTTGCTCTCTGTGCTTCCAATAACTGACCTGCACAGCACCGTTTGGATTTTGCAAACCAAATCCAAGCCACAGCAACCACAGAGACGCCAGGAAAACATCGCGCAAGGAACCGAAAAGACACATCATCTAACAATGTTTTACGCTTCAATGATCCACACAATTCTCGTTCAGACTTACACACGATGTATTGAAAAATAAGGTAACATCAGGCATAACCAATGTTAGGTACTCAGTACTAATAACAGATTGCCGACATTATTTTGGACTCTAAAGACTCGCAGATAAATTGGTTCCGGTTTCAGACTACTCAAGGTGAGGAGGTAGCTTCTCTCGAAAAACACCGCTACTTGTTGTAAAAAGAAATTCCTTAGATACAGCACTATCCTCTGCACTTGGTTGGTTGCCCCTCCATCCCTCCCTCCTACATCGCGGGATGGAACCCCGCAGATTGCAAGAGAACCGCCTTGATCTCCTCTGGCTGAAGACCAGGGCCATCCTTGCATTGCTGATGCCAAGAAGAAGAAGAAACCGAGTGAGTAAGATAACTGAGTTTTTTTTTCCCATTGTTTCTGAAAACGTGACGACAGACATGGAGTACAATACCATACCTCCGCCTTGAAGACGTCCAAGGCAAAGCCATTGAAGCAGCTGATAACGGCCTGCTGCACATCAAGACCAAGGGCTTCGATCGCCTTCATGGCAGAGAGCACAAGCCCGGGCCTGCGAGGGCACAGCATGTGGATGTTGACGGCCCGGCCTTCCCGGAGCCTAACCTCAACCTTTTGCAAGCCAAGGGGGACAAAAAAGGATACCGTGTCATGTCAAGGTCTGAATTTCCTGAGTGAAATTCAGAGGTCTCAAGAGATAGATACTCACGGTTGGCTGCTGGCCGGTAGGGCTTGGCAGCGCACTCGGGCAAAGCTCCTCCTTCACGCGGGACGGCAGCGCGGGTAACGTCGGAGTCAGAGGGTGGAAGCTTGTGGGCGTCGGAGGCAGCGAGGGCATGGAAGGAGACGACTCAAGCTCATTCTGAAGATCACTGATCTTGTGCAGGAGCTCCTTGAGGTACTCGATCGCGTCGCCGAGAATAGAAACCCTGTCCATCTGCCCATTGCAACCACATACATCAGTTCACTAGACTATGCAGACAAGAAGTACCACTCATGCTCAAGGTGAACTCTGTTCAGAAAAAGAACCATAACAGATCATTCATGCTCTTTTTCAGCTACAAAACCCGGGCATTTTTTTTATACGTTGTGAAGCTGAAATATTCTCATTTTTTAAACAAACATACACCAGTAGGAGTATAGGGGATAATTCTTATATTAGTTATTGTAATTGACGTCTTTTGAACAGTTCCACGATGTACAGTAGCCTCCAGTATCTGCAGTTGCATTTCTTTTTTTGAAACGGATGCAGTTGCATTTCTATGGCCGTGCAATAATCATGATTGAAAACTTTGCTTTTTCTGCAATATGTCTACAACCTCCGATAATGGACTAGAACCTGAATAATATATACAGTAGTAATAGATAGCTATAGTATATTTGACAGAATTTGTCGGTTGCACAACTCATGGACTGCAGCCGCATTTAATCCGTATAACAAGCAATAGCTAGGAATAAAATTACGCTAGTTGTTTAGTCCTAGTAGGAATATAAATTCAGTAGCCATTCTAAGTAAGGCAAGATTATGGCCATGCCAATAGAGATAATCATCAGTAGAGCTAAACAGAAAAGCTGGGACTGCGGATACTGGAGTAAATCACAAAGCTAGACAGACCAAGGAGTGTGTGGTCAACAAGGCTTAAATTTCTATGACACATTCTTGGAACTGGCGTGCATCCACAACTCTACACAAAAACTTGCACCTAAAATGCGCAATAACTGATCGATTTTTATTATGTAACTGTTTTTATGATCTTTCTCTCTACAACTCTACGATAATTGAGTGAAAACTGAACATGAGGCAGCAGAGAAAGAGACTGGCAATAAGATGGAAAATAATTTATCTGCAGTAAAAAACTAAAGTTACTCTAATCTAATTCGTCAGGCAATCTAAACTAAAGTTACTCCATGATAGTCATCCTAAAAAAAAATAGAGTTATCGTCACACCAAATAGGGAGAACCATCCACGCAAAATAACATCTAAGGTAAAATTTGCTGAAATTAAATTGAAGATCTGGTCCTGTAGACAACCAAAGTGCACAAAATTCGTCAAGATTAAATGATTTAGCAAAATTGCCTAAACCTACTCAACCAAAACACAAGCAGCAACTAGTATTTCCTTGTGTACTTTGCGAAACTCTGAGAAGGCGCTGAGGTGGTGCACACAAATAATTTCTCACCTTGCTGATCTTCGGCACGACGGACCTGAGCATGTAGAGCCGGTCATTGAGCTTCTTCCGACGACGGCGCTCCGCCATGAGGTTCTTGGCTGGCATTCCCTTCTTCTTCCCCTTCCCTTCAGCCGCAGCGCCGCCGGTCACCGTGCTGTTGGCGTTCGACTCCTTGCCGTCCTTCCTGCCGCTCTCCTCCACGCCCCTCCCGTCCTCCGAGTCGTAATTCAGCCCGGACGCGTCAATGCTGCCCATGTCCTCGTCGGCGTCGTCGAGCATGGTGTCACAGCCCGCGGACAGGGCGCTTCCTTCCGCCGCCGCCGCCGCCGCCTTACGCTTCTTGTCGTCATCCTCTTCGCCGGCATTACGCCGTAGTGCGCGCTTCTGGAAGAGCGTTGGCTGCGCCCCCACAGGCGGGAAGATCTCCAGCGGCCGCAGCACCGCCGCCTTGCCACGACCGGAGAAAGGAGCGGTCAAGGAAACTGGAGCAGCCGGCCCCTCTGAGGAGGAGCCGCTCCCGCCCCCGCCTCCGCCCCCGGCACCGGTGTCGAACAAGTCGAAACCGGCGAGGCCACCAAACTCTGTCATCTGTGCCGGTGCGGTGCCGAAGCCGCCGAAGGAGCCGAGAAACCCCGTGTTCCCATGCGGCAGCAGGGAAACCGGCGATGTGTTCGACGCGTTGCCGGCGCCAAGGAACGCCGTGAAATCGCCGCCTCCAGCGCCGGAGCCGCCGAGGTCGAACCCAGAGACGTCGAACGGTCCGGTACCGCCCAGGTTGAGGAGCGGGAACATCTGTGGACCGGCTCCGAAGCCGGAGCTGGACCCCGATGCTTCCATGGCGGCCGGCACCAGGGCCATGGACCCGTTCGCGGCGCCGTCGCCAACCGCGCCCGTGCCAAAGTACCAGTCCTCATCAAGCATCGACGGGGCGCGGAACCCGCCGTCTCCCCGCGTGGGCATAGCCAGGAGGTGCTGGTCGTGGTGGTGCCCAGCCTCCTGCCCCATCATCGGCATCATCCCCATTGCCGCCGGCTGCTCGTGGCCGACGCCCTGTTGCTCATGGCCGTCGTCTTCATGCATCCAGAGCGAATTATTGAACCGCGATAGCATGGTCGCGGAAATGGCGGCGCGGGGTGAGGTTTTTTGGCGCGGTAATGGCCGGGGGAGGAGCTGGCATGCGGCAGAGTCGCAGAGATGGCAGAGCAGGACAGAGGAGAGCAGATGAGAGCGCAGGGAGTCTCAGTTACTAGTTCTTTCTGGCAGCGAATCGTGGGTATATGTATGCAAGGAAACAGCTGCTGGCCACCGAGGAGAGAGATACGTCAAATTACCGGAATGCTCACTCCTCTAAAATTGTCTTTTCCAGTGTTTTTCAGTTTGGACGCGAATATTGTGGGAACGTCGGCTCCCTGGGCTTTTTAATCGAACGATCGTTCGCACTGGGTGGCCAACCCAGCGAACAAAAGAATACGCGTCAACCGTCAAGCCCCTCCGTATAAGGAATAGAGAAGGATTGGCTAATGCGGTGGATATATTATTGAGCCTCGAAGGCAAATATATACTTTCTCTGTTCCTTTATATAAGAGCAACTGTAACGCATCGATCTAAATGGACGGTGTTTTTGTCCGTTTAGATCGGCCGTCCACTCGGCGTCCGCCCTATTTAAGATTTGGGTCGGCAGTGCGTTTAATGCCCGCGATCCAGTTCATATCCGCGCACAAATTTGAAAAAGGCCCGCAGCCATAGATCATGCCAGCGGCCATTCCTGTCGCCCAAAGTTCGTGCCGGCACCATGCCAGCAGCCAACATACGATGCCAACTTCAAAAAACACCACACAGTTCATGCTGGCGCACTTGCCAGCGGCCGGCACACAAAAAGGGGGTGGGAGTTCGATCGTGCCATCGCGGCCGTGGTCATGCCATCACACTTGTCGGCATACGAAAAAGAATGGCACTCGCCGTCATAGATCACTCGCCGTCGAACTTGAGCATGTCGGCATGCATCTTCTCGAACCATGGCCTCTTCCTTGGCGACACGGTGTTGAGATCCACCTTCATAATCTCCACCCCATCATCATGCTAGCGTGAACCACTTCTTTCGCCTTGGTCTTGGCATTAGCGGCCTCGATCTCTAGCATCTTGGCTTGCTTGTCCGCCTCCATCTCAAGCGTCCTCATTTGCTTCTCCACCTCCATCTCAAGCCTCCTCCTTTGGATCTCCATGAAGGCGTTCATTTGCTCTTTCTTGTCTTGCCGACACTTTTCCTCCCTTGAGTCCTTCTTGGTCATCATGCCCTCCACGATTGCGATCAGGGCGATCGACGCCGCATCCCGTCTGTCCTCCTTCTTGGGGTTCGTATTCCCCTGCGGCTGTGCCTTCTCGCCCTCCCCAACCATCTCCACGGCTTTCTCCCTCCCCCCACGCGCCATGAGGGTGGCATATTGCGCCTTGAACTTATCCTCGTCTTTGACGACCCTCCAACAATGGGAGAGGTTGAAGGACTTGCCATCGTGTTGGACTTTAAAGGCCTCCAAAGCTTGGAATGCCTACAAATGAAATGCATGCAAGCATATTGGCAAACGGATATGGAAATGGGCATGCAAGCACAAACGAATGACACAAAAAGAGGGCGTTTGCATGCATACCATGTCTTGCATGTCGATGCCGCTCACGGGGCGTGACTTGATGCTCTCAAAAGTGGCACAAAACTTGTTGCACTCTTGTTGGATCACCTTCCATCGCTTTGAAATGGACACCCACCCGCGTGCTTTGCATTTGGTACGACAGAAACTTCTCGCGTTCATGGAACTCGTGAAGCACACGAGTCCAAAAGGTTGATGCCTTTAGTTTGGCACCGACCTTGGGGTCTTGCCCAATGTCCCTCCAACACTCACAAAGGAGCTTGTACTCGGCCGACGTGTATGCCTTCGTCCGCCTGCTCTTGCGCTTCGGCTTCGCCTCGATGGTTTGGTTGGCGAGCTCGTCCTCGAACAAAGACTCCCCGTCGATTACAACTCATCCTCTTCCTAGGGGTTGTAGTCCTCCGGAAACTTGTGGTTGAGCGGGAAGCCGTCCAGGTCCCGGCCGACCTAATGTTGCATGAAGGCGGCATCCATGCCAGCTTGATCAAAGGTCGACGGCATGAACCTCTGTCGACCTTCCTAGCTTTGTGTCTCATCGGGATCGTAGGCAGCCGCGACGGCACCGCCAGCGGCCGCCACCGCACCACCCTCCAAGAAGATGTTCTGCATGAAACGGTTGGCCGTGTCATCATCACCGGCTGCCGGCATTCCGTTGAACAGGTTGCGGGCGCCGGGGAGCATGTCGACTGGCATCTCCCGCGCGCGTTTCCTCCCCCCATCAGATGACAAGCCACCGGCTACCTGTGTGGCGTTGAGGTCGATGGGTGCGGGTGCGGGCGTGGAAGGCGCCACCATGCTCACCTCCGGCGAGCATTGCCCAGAGAGTCAGGAGGCTTGCGGGTAGACGTGGAAGCCGGGGATCGGGTGAGTCGCCGACGCGCGAGGCCTGGCAGTACCATCCGAGGAAGTGCCGGCGAGATAGCGCTGGCCACGGTCACGATGGCGTTGACGAGCCCGTGCTAGCCTGGGTTTAACCCTAGGTACATCAGCGCCTCCCTCGTTGTCGCCACGATGCAAGCGTTGGTGTCCTCCTGCTGCGCGGCGGCGGCGATGGCGGTTGCGGCGATGGCTTCGTCCCTTGCGTCCGCCGCATGCCTCCGGCCCTTTCTCTTTGCTGACTCGCTGGCCCGCTCCTCAGGTGTCAGCTTCTTCTTCGGCTTGGGTGCGGTGTCGGTCTTGCGGGGGATGCGGGGCTTGCCTTTGCTGGAGGGGGCGGTCGTGATGCCAGACGAGGCAAGGGAGGCGAGGCCGGCGGCGGAATCTAGGTCGTCGTCCATGGCGAGCGGCGGGAGCGCGTGCGGGAGGGGGGTTTTTGAGGAAAGTGGAGGAAAATGGTGGAGGGTGCCACCAACTGGCGGACCAGGGGGAGTAGTTGGCGCGCGTCGCGCGCGTCCGTCTCTTGTCCGCGCCGACGCAAATGAGGCTATAAAAGTGCAACTATCCCTGGGTGGTTTTGGTAATTCCTAACAACATATAGCTCATTGAGCTAATGCTATTTCAAGATAAATATTTTAGGAAAGCTCAATGATTGGCATGGCATGGATGAGAAAAGTGGACCCCACAAAATGCTAAGGACAAAAGGATTGGTTCAAGCTCAAAGCACAAGACTCTACATTTTACTTTCAGTGATCCAAGATCACATTGAGTCCATAGGAAAATCCAATACTATCAAGAGGGGATGAGGCGTTGCTTAATGAGTTTCTTGCTCAAAGTGCTTAGTGATATGCTCCAAAATCCCTCAACTACTTTCTCACATCCACATATGTCCCAAAACAAAAGTCAAACTCGGCCCTACCAAAACTGTCTATCCGGCGCCACCGAGTTCTCTTGACATAGCCATTGCCACAAACTCTAGTCTTTTCGGTATCACCGATAGGGATCTCGGTCTCACCAAGATGGGATTGTAATCTATCTGTTTCCCTTCGTAACGTTTCGGTCAAACCGAGATGAGCGATCGGTCCCACCGAGATTGCAATGCAAACTCTCTGTTTCCCTTTCGTAATGTTTCGGTCCAACCGAGATGAGCGAATCGGTCCCATCGAGTTTGCCTGACCAACTCTGTGTGTGTCCATTACCAAAATCGGTCTCACCGAGTTTGTATAATCGGTCTCACCGAGATTACGTTATGCCCTAGCCCTAACCATATCGGTCCCAGCGAGTTGACATGTCGGTCCCACCAAAATTCCTAATGGCCACATTATTTACTAAATCGGTCCGACCGAGTTTCACGATTCGGTCCCACCGAGTTTGGTAAGTTGTGTGTAACGGTTAGATTTTGTGTGGAGGCTATATATACCCCTCCACCCACTCTTCATTCGTGGAGAGAGCCATCAGAACATGCCTACACTTCCAACATACATTTTTTGAGAGAGAACCACCTACACTTGTGTTGAGGTCAAGATATTCCATTCCTACCACATAAATCTTAATCTCTAGCCTTCCCCAAGTTGCTTTCCACTCAAATCTTCTTTCCACCAAATCGAAATCCTATGAGAGATAGTTGAGTGTTAGGGAGACTATCATTTGAAGCACAAGAGCAAGGAGTTCATCATCAACACACCATTTGTTACTTCTTGGAGAGTGGTGTCTCTTAGATTGGCTAGGTGTTACTTGGGAACCTCCGGCAAGATTGTGGAGTTGAACCAAGGAGTTTGTAAGGGCAAGGAGATCGCCTACTTCGTGAAGATCTACCCTAGTGAGGCAAATCCTTCGTGGGAGACGGCCATGGTGGGATAGACAAGGTTGCTTCTTCATGGACCCTTCGTGGGTGGAGCCCTTCGTGGACTCGCGCAACCGTTACCCTTCATGGGTTGAAGTCTCCATCAACGTGGATGTACGATAGCACCACCTATCGGAACCACGGATAAAAAATCTCCATGTCAACATTGCGTTTGCCTCCTCAAACTCCTCCCTTTACCTTCATATGCAATTGTTTTACATTCCGCTGCTATACTCTTAGAATTGCATGTGTAGGTTGATTGCTTGTCTTGTGCTAAGTTGCTAAAATCCGCCAAGAACTAAAATTGGGAAAAGGCTAGATTTTTATTTGGTCAAGTAGTCTAATAACCCCCCCCCTCTAGACATACTTTTTATCCTACAAGTGGTATCAGAGATTTGGTCTCCATTTGCTTTGATCTCCATATCTTTTGGTGGTCATAGTGTAGGACCTTGAAGTATGTCTAGAGGGGGGGGGGGGGGGGGGGTGATTAGACTACTTGACCAATAAAAACTTAACCTTTTCCCAGTTTTAGAGTTTGATAGATTTTAGCTACTTTAGGACAAGTCAAGCAATCATCACACAATTCAAGCAAGCATGCAAAGAGTATATAGGCAGTGGAATTTAAAGCATGCAACTTGCAAGAAAGTAAAGGGAAGGGTTTGGAGGATTCAAACACAATTGGAGACACGGATGTTTTTGGCGTGGTTCCAATAGGTGGTGCTATCGTACATCCACGTTGATGGAGACTTCAACCCACGAAGGGTAACGGCTGCGCGAGTCCACGGAGGGCTCCACCCACGAAGGGTCCACGAAGTAGCAACCTTGTCTATCCCACCATGGCCAACGCCCACGAAGGACTTGCCTCACTAGCGGTAGATCTTCACGAAGTAGGCGATCTCCTTGCCCTTACAAACTCCTTGGTTCAACTCCACAATCTTGTCGGAGGCTCCCAAGTGACACCTAGCCAATCTAGGAGACACCACTCTCCAAGAAGTAACAAATGGTGCGTTGATGATGAACTCCTTGCTCTTGTGCTTCAAATGATAGTCTCCCCAACACTCAACTCTCTCTCATAGGTTTTGGATCTGGTGGAAAGAAGATGTGAGTGGAAAGCAACTTGGGGAAGGCTAGAGATCAAGATTCATATGGTAGGAATGGAATATCTTGGCCTCAACACATGAGTAGGTGGTTCTCTCTCAAAAATGGTAAGTTGGAAGTGTAGGTTCGTTCTGATGGCTCTCTCCACGAATGAAGAGGAGGTGGAGGGGTATATATAGCCTCCACACAAAATCTAACCGTTACACACAATTTACCATACTCGGTGGGACCGAATCGTTAAACTCGGTTGGACCGATTTAGTAAACCTAGTGACCGTTAGTGATTTTCGGTGGGACTGACATGCATCTCGGTGAGACCGATTCGGTTAGGGTTAGGGCATAACGTAATCTCGGTAAGACCGATTACACAATCTCGGTGAGACCGATTTGGTAATAAGCTTTCCAGAGAGTTGGTCAGGTAAACTCGGTGGGACCGATTTGCTCTTTTCGGTGAGACCGAAATGTTACAAAAAGGAAACAGAGAGTTTACATTGTAATCTCGGTGGGACCGATCGCTCACTTCGGTTAGACCGAAATGTTATGAAGGGAAACAGAGAGATTACAACCCCATCTCGGTGAGACCGAGATCCCTATTGGTAAGACCGATTTGCTTAGGGTTTGTGGCAGTGGCTATGACTTTTGGAATCGGTGGCGCCGGATAGGAAGAATCGGTGTGACTGATTTTGGCTTTGGGCTTAGGTCATTTGTGGATGTGGGAAAGTAGTTGAGGGTTTTGGAGCATATCACAAAGCACATGAAGCAAGAGGCCCATTAAGCAACACCTCATCCCTCCTTGATAGTATTGGCTTTTCCTATAGACTCAATGTGATCTTGGATCACTAAAATATAAAATGAAGAGTCTTGAGCTTTTGAGCTTGAGCCAATCCTTTGTCCTTATTATTTTGAAGGATCCACTTTCATCATCCATGCCATGCCATTCATTGAGCTTTCCTGAAATAATAGTCTTGGAATAGCATTAGCTCAATGGGCTATATGTTGTTATGAATTACCAAACCAGCTAGGGATAGTTGCACTTTCAATCTCCCCCTTTTTGGTAATTGATGACAACATATAGATCAAAGCTTTGACAAATGATAATAAGATTGAATAACATCGTCGCTTTGAGAAGTATGTGATAAGCAAGAGCTCCCCCTAAATTTGTGCATAGTTTTAGATTTGCTTTGGAGTGCAAATGCACAATGAATTAGGCTCATGGGTTACTCTTCCATGTCACATACATCTTGGTGGAGCGCTCAAAATAATAAACATTGAATACATGCACTCATCACCAAGCATAGTGAATGATCACATAAGATAGATAGGATAATATCATCAAACATGCATAAGTGTAGCTTATGATCAAACACATGATCATCAATGTCTCACAAGCATAGTATCTCAACCAAAAGCAAACAAAGTTTGAAAAACCACCAAATAAAGTAAGAGAGAACAAAAGCAACACACTCTCTCTCGAAGCCCTATGATCTATACATTTTTCTCCCCATTTGGCAACAAGTTACCAAAAAGTTCATAGAAAATGCATAGTGCTAGATCGACTCTCAGGTTTGATCTTCTTGTGGTGGTGTCCTGATAACTCCAAGGACGAAGGCTTCAGTTGAGGTAGAGGGTGCTGGAGTGGATGCTGGAGCTGGTTGCACTGGAACTGTAGGTGTTGTGGCTGGTGCTGAAGTTGTTGCTCTAGTGTCTGTCACTGGCACTGCAACTGACCTCTGGGCTCTGGGCACTCTGGCAAACACATTTGTGGTAGTCTTGCCCTGCCTCTCCTGCATATCATCCTGCAGCTGCTCTACAACTGACTGAATCTTAGTTACTTTAACATCAAGGTCATGAAACTTGAGTTCCATGATTCTCTCAAGGCTCTCCTGATTCTGAGTGAGGGTGGCCAGTCCTTTCTCAATCCTCAGTGTAGATGCTATCAAGTAACCAAGCTGCTCCTGTTTGGTTTTCAAGAAATATTCAGATGCCTCCTCTTGAGTTGGCATCTTGGCAGCCTTCTCCTTCTTTGCCTTCTCCTTCTTCTCCTGAGCTTGAACTGATTGTGGATCATTTTCATTCATGACAACCTCATTATCCTCAAAGTCTGGATGAAGTGGAAAATGTTCCTTATCCAACTGATATCTCCATGTGCCCATTTTTGAGTTGATCAATTCCTGAATCTGAGGTGCATATCCACAGCTCCTCTTCTGATCTGCTGCAGTCCTCTTGATTGTTTCAATCATCAGGCTCATGACTTTGAACTTCTGTGGCACATCAAACACATGCAGCATGTTGATGGCGTGCCCTCTGATCATGTTATGGTCACCAGACTTGGGCAACAAAGTGTGCCTCAGAATCCAATTGATGGTTGGCAACCCTGACAGCAGAAAGTGAACTGATCCAAACTTGTGAGTCTCTACTGCCTTGTCTGGGATTTCCTTGTACATCTGAGCCACTGAATTGTGATCCATCTTCTTCTTTGCATAGATGTCCAGGTCATCCTCATTTTCCTTGGGGGCATTTATCAGACTTGCCCATTCTTCAACAGTGGATTGGTATCTTGTACCTTCAGACATCCAAACAATTATACCATCTGGGTAAAAATGTGCTGTGGAGTAGAACTGCATGATAAGCTCATCATTCCAGTGGGTGAACTTTTGTCCAACATAATCAGCAACTCCACAAGCAACAAAGCTTTCTTGCACTCCAGGATAGTGTTGCTCATTGTCCTTGATGTAGGTCCAGTCGACCCACCTCATGTCACAAACTATGGGCTTCTTGTCCAACAGAATTGTTTCATAGAAGTCCTGTTGTTCCTTTGTATGGAACCTGTAGTCAACAACAGTTCTTCTTCTTGAAGCATATGGATCTTCCATCCTCCACAGTCTCAGCCCTGAATCCTTCCTGATTCTCATATCCTCAGCCACAGGATGGGCATCATTGTGGTCTGGTATCTTGGGCTTGAGCTTTCTTAAGACTTGACCTTCTTCATCTTCTTCTTCAGCAACATTGGGCATTGGGGCCTTGTTCTTCTCAGCAACTGGAATACTCCTAGTATTCCTCTTTGGAACTTGCTTGGCCTTGGAAGCAGCTTTGGGTGCATCCTTAGGCTTAGATGTTGCAGCCCCTGATCTGATTGCATCACCCATAAGCTTAGGTGCCTTAGGTGCTGGTGCAGCATCCTCTTCCTCTCCTCCAAAATCTCTTCTCATTGAGGGATTTCCAAGGACCTTGGCAGTTGTGGTTCTTGCTCTCTTCTTTTTCTTGTCTTGAGCACCATCATCCTCTGACTCAATTGTGAACTTCATAGTTTCTCTAGTAGGAACTTTCTGAGGTTTGGATGATGTATCTTTCCTTGCAGGTGCCTCTTTGGGTTGAGCCTGAGCTGGCACTTGAGTGGACTTTCTGGCCTTTGGCATTGGTGTCCTCTTGGCAGGAACTTTCTTCTTCAGACCCGGTTTAGTGCTCTGTGCAGAGCCATATTCTTTCTTGAGAACTACCTTCTTGGAAGTAGCCTCATCTTCCTCAGCTTTGTAATCTTCATCCTCTGAATCTGAAGTTCTTTTCCTCCTTTGCCTTGTAGCAGCCTTAGGCAAATTGCTAGGAGTACTTTTGCTCCCTTCATCTGTAGTTGAGGGACTAGTGCCCTCACTCAAGTCCATCTGCTCTTCTGACCTGCTCTGGCTGTCACTTTGATCTGACATACTGCAAAAGCTGACTGCTGACCCTGTGAAGAGTTATAGATGAGATAGAATAGATGAGCATCACAAAATGCAGAGATTTTTGCAAAAGAATGATTCAAAAGTTCAGTTTTAGTTTTCCACAGAAAGCATTTCGGATCAACCGATTTTCAAACTCGGTGATACCGAAGCAGTTTTGGAACCTAAACTGATGATCTCGGTTGGACCGAGTCTTAGTTCGGTGGCACCGAGACTGCTAGGGTTTCACAGAATCCTCAAATCGGTCGCACCGATTAGTAATTCTCGGTCAGACCGAGAGTCACTAGTGCAATGGCATAAGCCAAATCGGTGAGACCGAGTTTTTCAACTCAGTGGGTCCGAGATGGTTTCGGCGGAAACCTAACCCTAAAAATTTGAATGTCATCTAATCTATGGATTACTTTGACTGGATAGAAGAGTCTCAATCGTGGCAAGAATCAATAAGAATACAATGTGCTAGGAATCAGACGTGGATAGCACAAAGATTGAGTCCATACCCTAACTTGGCGGTGGACTCGCTACGCCGGCAACGACGGGGACGAAATCCGTTGACGGCGGCGGAGACCAGCGATAGGAGGCTGCTGGCGACAAGGAGACGATCCAGAGACCTCCGATGGCAGTGCGAGCTATTGCGCGGGCGAAGGGCTTCGGAGAAATTTCCAAATTTTTTGCCCGTGGATATATATAGCCCGACCCTGTCGGTGTGACCGAGTGGAACAACTCGGTGGCACCGAGATGCATAACTGTGTACAGTTACAGCAAATCGGTGTGACCAAAAAGTTCAAATCAGTTGCATCGAGATTGAAAACTCAGATCAACTTAATGATCTCGGTAGGACCGAAATGGAGGAATCGGTCAGACCGAGAGTCACAAAGAGGTTTTAGAAGTTTAAGTCTATGACGAATTGGGGACTCCGAGTGCTCCTCACACAGAGTGGTTCGAATCTGACTTGATCAAATTTTGTGATGTAGCATGAATAGAGTTTGAGATGAGAAAAGCATAGATAGCTAAAGAAGGTTCTTAGGCATTCTTGTCCATCCACTTGGCAAAAAGAAAAGAAACCAAACAATCAAAACAACAAGTGGATGTCCTTGAATGAGTAAAATATGTACCAACATGCTCACTCAATAAGATGGCAAATGAAATATGTGGCAAAGCATGCACAATCAATACTAGCATCTATCAAGCAATTGGCGATGACTAGGTCATCTATATATGAGTATATTGACTTAGGAGTCAAATGAGAACATTTGATCATAGGTCATACTCATCGTTTAAGCACAAGTGGGGTTACCACTTTTACATAAAGCATTGTTGTGTTCACAACTTTAGAGTTGCTTTAGCTCAATTCTTTTAGTAAAGCTCCCCCTAGATGTGAGATCCCCCCTAAGAGGGATGAACTAACCTTGGGTTTTGTCTATGATGACTTCATGTAGATGTTGAAGATGTGGATGCTCAATGTTGTTGATCATTTGGAGCAATCCTTTGGAGTGAGTTGCACTTTCAACTTACCTACATGGGTTAGTCCCACAAGGAACAAACAAGAATATCCATTGACATAGAGTGATGCACACACAAGATGATGTCCATGAAATCATTAGGTTACCTTGTCCCTTGCCTTACCAACATGAGGGTTTGTGACTCCTTGAACTAGTGCAAGATGTGGAAGTTGATTGCCCTTGTTCTTGCCATAATGATATGAGTGAAGAATGTTGGCGGAGTCACCCTCAAGAACTCTCTAGTTCTTCTTCTTCGGGATCCACATCATCTTGATGGGAATCCTTGGAGTTGTAGTTGTACTTGATGAAGTAGAACTTGATGTAGTCTTGGGAACCCACTTGAACGAGGCTTTAGGTGCTTCTTCAAATGCATCAATCTCTTCTTGAAGCTTGTCCTTGCCTTTGTTCTTGTGGTCTTGTGGTGAAAGATCATCTTGAGCTTGTGTTCCCTTGAAGGAAGTAGGATCATACTTCTCTTGTTGAGGAACAAACTTTGTCGTGGGGTATTGATCTTCTTCCCACTCAACTCCATTGGCATTGAACTTTCGTTCAAAACCAACACCTTGATTCTTCCGGTGCCTTCCTTGCTTGCGTACAATTTCCTCGAATTGCTTACTCCCGGCAAGGCTCTTGTAAACACCCTTCTTTATAATTCCCTTCAATAAGCTATTTTCTTGCTCAAGTGTAACTTGGCTAAGAGAATCATTAGTGGAATCAAGAGAACTTTTAGAAGCAACAATATTGGATTTGACATTATTATTATTGTTACTACTAGAGGAAGTATCTTTCTTGTACTTGTTACTAGACTTGACTTGAGGCATGTAAGTAGATAAGAGTAAACGCTTGGCAATATAAGAAGAACTTTTCTTGCGGAGATCATCATTGATTGCTTTTAAGGACTCATGCTCTTGCTCAAGATTGAGCTTTTCAAAGCGTAACTTCTCATGAGCCCTTAAAAGTTCTCGATGATCTTCGAAGATAGTTTCATGAGCCAACTTAAGAGTGTTTAGTTCTTTAGTTAGAAGCTCAATCTTCTCCTTATCATTGTCATTTGTTTTATCTTGATTAGCATGATTAATTGATGTTTCATCATAGTATTCATCACTAGAGTTGTCAACAAGTAAATCATCATCCACAAGCAAGTCATCTTCATCACTATTGAAATCAACATACTTAGGATGTGTTACCTTTGGACCTTTGGCCATGAAGCATCTTCCAACACCTTCATTTGGTGAATCAAATATGTCGTAGGAGTTGGTTGACACAAGTGCTAGACCGGCAAAACCTTCATCTTGAGTATATTCGGAGTCGGAGTGATAGCTTCTCTCGGAGTGATTGTTGGAGTCAGAGCCGGAAACCCATTCACCAACATGAGCTTGATGTCTTCGTTTTGTGTAGCTCCTTGATGACTTGTCCTTCCTTTCCGAATCCTTGCTTCTCCGTGAGGGTCTTTGTTCATAACGATCATCTCTACTCCTCCTCTCTCTTGGTGGTGATTCTTCTCTTTTGCTTCTTCTTCTTGGAGAATCTTCTCTTCTTTTGTAGGGTGCCGTACACTCATTGGAATAGTGTCCGGGTCTCCCACAATTGTAGCAATTGCGCTCACGACTAGAAGATCTCTTGTCATTGTAAGACCTTGACTTGGAGCTTCTTTCTTTGCTTCTACTCTTGTAGAATTTGTTGAAGTTCTTCACCATTAAGCTCAATTCTTCATTGAAGGTTTGTTTCTCACTTGATGATGTGGGGGCTTCACTTGAGGCTTTGTAAGCACCACTTGACTTGTTGTGAAGTTCCTCCTTATCCTTGAGTGACATCTCATGAGCAACAATTCTTCCAATGACTTCCGTTAGCTTGAGATCTTTGTAGTTTGGCATCATTTGAATCAACGTGCACACGGTATCATACTTTCCATCCAATGCTCTTAGGATTTTCTTTATGATGAATTTGTCGGTCATATCTTCACTCCCTAAGCCGGCAATCTCATTTGTGATAAGAGCAAGCCTAGAGTACATTTCAGCGACACCTTCACCATCCTTCATTTTGAACTTGTCAAGCTGACTTTGGAGCACATCCAACTTGGATTCCTTGACGGACTCGGTACCTTCATGCATATCAATCAAAGTATCCCAAATTTCCTTTGCATTCTCAAGACGGCTGATTTTGTTGAATTCTTCGGGGCACAATCCGTTGAAGATGATATCGCATGCTTGAGCGTTGTATTGCAGCATCTTCAATTCTTCTGCGTTAGCTTCACGGTTCGGTTCTCTCCCATCGAAAAATTCACCTTGCAAGCCAATACAAATAATTGCCCAAACGGCGGGGTTATGTCCGAGAATATGCATTTTCATCTTATGCTTCCAACTAGCGAAATTAGTACCATCAAAGTAAGGACCTCTACGGTGATAATTTCCCTCGCTAGACGCCATACTCTCCTAGGTTGTGAAACCAAGGCTATGACCACCAAAAGCTATGGAAATCAAAGCAAATGGAGACCAAAGCTCTGATACCACTTGTAGGACCTTGAAGTATGTCTAGAGGGGGGGGTGATTAGACTACTTGACCAATAAAAACTTAACCTTTTCCCAATTTTAGAGTTTGGCAGATTTTAGCTACTTTAGGACAAGTCAAGCAATCATCACACAATTCAAGAAAGCATGCAAAGAGTATATAGGCAGCGGAATTTAAAGCATGCAACTTGCAAGAAAGTAAAGGGAAGGGTTTGGAGGATTCAAACGCAATTGGAGACACAGATGTTTTTGGCGTGGTTCCGATAGGTGGTGCTATCGTACATCCACGTTGATGGAGACTTCAACCCACGAAGGGTAACGGCTGCGCGAGTCCACGGAGGGCTCCACCCATGAAGGGTCCATGAAGTAGCAACCTTGTCTATCCCACCATGGCCAACGCCCACGAAGGACTTGCCTCACTAGCGGTAGATCTTCACGAAGTAGGCGATCTCCTTGCCCTTACAAACTCCTTGGTTCAACTCCACAATCTTGTCGGAGGCTCCCAAGTGACACCTAGCCAATCTAGGAGACACCACTCTCCAAGAAGTAACAAATGGTGCGTTGATGATGAACTCCTTGCTCTTGTGCTTCAAATGATAGTCTCCCCAACACTCAACTCTCTTTCATAGGTTTTGGATCTGGTGGAAAGAAGATTTGAGTGGAAAGCAACTTGGGGAAGGCTAGAGATCAAGATTCATATGGTAGGAATGGAATATCTTGGCCTCAACACATGAGTAGGTGGTTCTCTCTCAGAAATGGTAAGTTGGAAGTGTAGGTTCGTTCTGATGGCTCTCTCCATGAATGAAGAGGAGGTGGAGGGGTATATATAGCCTCCACGCAAAATCTAACCGTTACACACAATTTACCAAACTCGGTGGGGCCGAATCATTAAACTTGGTCGGACCGATTTAGTAAACCTAGTGACCGTTAGTGATTTTCGGTGGGACTGACATGCATCTCGGTGAGACCGATTCGGTTAGGGTTAGGGCATAACGTAATCTCGGTAAGACCGATTACACAATCTCGGTGAGACCGATTTGGTAATAAGCTTTCCAGAGAGTTGGTCAGGTAAACTCGGTGGGACCAATTTGCTCTTTTCGGTGAGACCAAAATGTTACAAAAAGGAAACAAAGAGTTTACATTGTAATCTCGGTGGGACCGATCGCTCACTTCGGTTAGACCGAAACGTTACGAAGGGAAACAGAGAGATTACAACCCCATCTCGGTGAGACCGAGATCCCTATCGGTAAGACCGATTTGCTTATAGTTTGTGGCAGTTGCTATGACTTTTGGAATCGGTGGCGCCGGATAGGAAGAATCGGTGTGACCGATTTTGGCTTTGGGCTTAGGTCATTTGTGGATGTGGGAAAGTAGTTGAGGGTTTTGGAGCATATCACAAAGCACATGAAGCAAGAGGCTCATTAAGCAACACCTCATCCCTCCTTGATAGTATTGGCTTTTCCTATAGACTCAATGTGATCTTGGATCACTAAAATATAAAATGAAGAGTCTTGAGCTTTTGAGCTTGAGCCAATCCTTTGTCCTTAGTATTTTGAGGGATCCACTTTCATCATCCATGCCATGCCATTCATTGAGCTTTCCTGAAATAATAGTCTTGGAATAGCATTAGCTCAATGAGCTATACGTTGTTATGAATTACCAAAACCACCTAGGGATAGTTGCACTTTCACATAGCCTTGGTTTCACAACCTACAAGAGTATGGCGTCTAGCAAGGGAAATTACCACCGTAGAGGTCCTTACTTTGATGGTACAAATTTTGCTAGTTGGAAGCATAAGATGAAAATGCATATTCTTGGACATAACCCCGCCGTTTGGGCTATTGTGTGTATTGGTTTGCAAGGTGAATTCTTTGATGGGAGAGAACCGAATCGTGAAGCTACCGCGGAAGAGTTGAAGATGTTGCAATACAATGCTCAAGCTTGTGATATTCTCTTCAATGGATTGTGCCCCGAAGAATTCAACAAAATCAGCCGTCTTGAGAATGCAAAGGAAATTTGGGATACTTTGATTGACATGCACGAAGGTACCGACTCTGTCAAGGAATCCAAATTGGATGTGCTTCAAAGTCAACTTGACAAGTTCAAAATGAAGGATGGTGAAGGCGTCGCTGAGATGTACTCTAGGCTTGCTCTTATCACAAATGAGATTGCCGGCTTAGGAAGTGAAGAGATAACAGACAAATTCATCATCAAGAAGATCCTAAGAGCCTTGGATGGAAAATATGATACCGTGTGCACATTGATCCAAATGATGCCCAACTACAAAGATCTCAAGCCAACAGAAGTCATTGGAAGAATTGTTTCTCATGATATGTCACCCAAGGATAAGGAAGAGCTCCACAACAAGTCAAGTGGTGCTTACAAAGCCTCATGTGAAGCTCCCACATCTTCAAGTCAGAAACAAACCTTCAATGAAGAATTGAGCCTAATGGTGAAGAACTTCAACAAGTTCTACACGAGTAGAAGCAAGGAAAGAAGTTCCAAGTCATGGTCCTACAATGACAAAAGATTTTCTAGTCATGAGCGCAATTGCTACAATTGTGGAAGACCCGGACACTATTTCAATGAGTGTACGGCTCCCTACAAAAGAAGAGAAGATTCTCCAAAAAGAAGGAGTAGAAGAGAAGAATCACCATCAAGAGAAAGAAGGAGTAGAGATGATCGTTATGAACGAAGAATATCCCGGAGAAGCATGGATTCGGAAAGGAAGGACAAGTCATCAAGGAGCTACACAAAACGAAGACATCAAGCTCATGTTGGTGAATGGGTATCCGGCTCCGACTCCGAAAATCACTCCGAGAGAAGCTATCACTCCGACTCCGAATATACTCAAGATGAAGGTGTTGCCGGTGTAGCACTTGTGTCAACCAACTCCTACGACATATTTGACTCACCAAATGAAGGAATTGGAAGGTGCTTCATGGCTAAAGGCCCAAAGGTGTCACACCCCGAGTATGTTGATTTTAATAGTGATGAAGATGACTTGTTAGGTGATGATGATTTACTTGTTGACAACTCTAGTGATGAATACTATGATGAAACGTCAAATAATCATGCTAATCAAGATAAAACGAATGACAATGATAAGGATAAGATTGAGCGCCTAACTATAAAGAACTAAACACTCTTAAGTTAGCTCATGAAACTATCTTGGAATATCATCGAGAACTTTTAAAGAGTCATGAGAAGTTACGCTTTGAAAAGCTCAACCTTGAGCAAGAGCATGAGTTTTTAAAGGCAATCAATAATGATCTTCGCAAGAAAAGTTCTTCTTACATTGCCAAGCGTTTACTCTTAACTACTTACATGCCACAAGTCAAGTCTAGTAACAAGAACAAGAAAGATTCTTCTTCTAGTAGTAACAATAATCATGCTAAATCCAATGTTGTTGCTTCTAGTAGTTCTCTTGATTCCACTAATGATTCTCTTAGCCAAGTTACACTTGAGCAAGAAAATAGCTTATTGAAGGGAATTATAGAGAAAGGTGTTTACAAGATCCTTGCCGGAAGTAAGCAATTCGAGGAAATTGTACGCAAGCAAGGAAGGCACCGAAAGAATCAAGGTGTTGATTTTGAATGAAAGTTCAATGCCAATGGAGTTGAGTGGGAAGAAGATCAATACCCCAAGAAGAAGTTTGTTCCTCAACAAGAGAAGTATGATCCTACTTCTTTCAAAGGAACACAAGCTCAAGATGATCTTCCACCACAAGACCACAAGCAAAAAGGCAAGGACAAGCTTCAAGAGGAGATTGATGCATTTGAAGAAGCTCCCAAGGCCTTGTTCAAGTGGGTTCCCAAGACTACATCAAGTTCGAATTCATCAAGTACAACTACAACTCCAAGGATTCCCATCAAGATGATGTGGATCCCAAAGAAGAAGAACTAGAGAGTTCTTGAGGGTGACTCCGCCAACATACTTCACTCATATCATTTTGGCAAGGACAAGTGCAATAAACTTCCACATCTTGCACTAGTTCAAGGAGTCACAAACCCTCTTGTTGGTAAGGCAAGGGACAAGGTAACCTAATGCTTTCATGTACATCATCTTGTGTGTGCATCACTCTATGTCTATGGATATCCTTGTTTGTTCCTTGTGGGAGTAACCCGTGTAGGTATTGAAAGTGCAACTCACTCCAATGGATTGCTCCGAATGATCTACAACAACATTGAGCATCCACGTCTTCAACGTCTACATGAAGTCATCATAGACAAAACCCAAGGTTAGTTCATCCCTCTTAGGGGGGATCTCACATCTAGGGGGAGCTTTACTAAAAGAATTGAGCTAAAGCAACTCTAAAGTTGTGAACACAACAATGCTTTATGTAAAAGTGGTAACCCCACTTGTGCTTAAACGATGAGTATGACCTATGATCAAATGTTCTCATTTGACTCCTAAGTCAATATACTCATATATAGATGACCTAGTCATCGCCAACTGTTTGATAGATGCTAGGATTGGTTGTGCATGCTTTGCCACATATTTCATTTGCCATTTTATTGTGTGAGCATGTTGATTGCATATTTTACTCATTCGAGGACATCCACTTGTTGTTTTGATTGTTTGGTTTCTTTCTTTTTGCCAAGTGGATGGACAAGAATGCCTAAGAACCTTCTCTAGCTATCTATGCTTTTCTTGTCTCAAACTATATTCATGCTACATCACAAAGTTTGATCAAGTCAGATTCGAACCACTCTGTGCAAGGAGCACTCGGAGTCCCCGATTTGTCATAGACTTAAACTTCCAAAACCTCTTTGTGCATTTCGGTCTGACCGATTCACCCTTTTCGGTCATACCGAGATCACTAAGTTGATCTAGGTTTTCATTCTCGGTGCAACCGATTAGAACATTTCGGTCACACCGAGTTGCAGTAACTGCTCGCAGTTTTGCATCTCGGTGCCACCGAGTTGTTCCACTCGGTCACACCGACAGGGTCAGGCTATATATACTCACGGGTCAAATTTTGGAAATTTTTCTGAAACCCTTCGCCCGCGCATATCCTGCTCTGCCTCTTCGGGTCTTCGGATTGTCCTCTTCGCTGCCAGCGACCTCCCGCCGCTGGTCTCCACCGCCGTCAACGGCATTCTGCCCCGCCGTTGCCGCCATAGCAAGTTCACTGCCGAGTTATGGTATGAACTTGACACTTTGTGCTATTCTTTAACTCCGATTCCTAGCACATTGCTTTGCCATGATTCTTTGCACGTTTGAAATCATCCTATCCAGCGAAAACTTCCCGTAGATTAGATTTGATTTGAAAATTTAGGGTTAGGTTTCCGCCGAACTCATCTCGGACCGACCGAGTTGTAGAAATCGGTCTCACCGATTTGTCTTAAGCCATTGCACATGTGATTTTCGGTCTGACCGAGAATTGCAAATCGGTGTGACCGAGATCAATTCCTTGTGAAACCCTAGCAGTCTCGGTGCCATCAAACTGTGACTCGGTCTGACCGAGTTCACTAGTTTAGGTTCCAGAAGCTGTTTCGATATCACCGAGTTTACAAATCGGTAGCTCCGAAATGCTTTCTGTGGAAAATAAAACTAAGTTTTTGACTCAATTGTTTTGCAAAAACCTCTGTACTTTGTGATGATCATCCACTCTGCCTCATCTATACCTATTCACAGGGTCTGCTGTCAGTGAGTTTGCAAAATTCTGATCAAAGTGATAGTCAGAACAAGTCAGAGGAGCAATCTCAAATGAGTGAGGGCACTAGTCCCTCAAGCAGCTATGATGAGGGTAGCAGGAGCACTCCCAGCAACTTGCCAAAGGCAGCTACCAGGACAAGGAAGAAGAAAACCTCAAATTCTGAAGATGAGGACTACATTGCTGTTGAGGATGAGGCCACTTCAAAGAAGAAGGTGTTGAAAAAGGAGTATGGCACATCTGCTACCACTAAGCCAGGGATGAAAACAAAGGTTCCAGCAAGAAGAGTTCCTATGTCAAAGTCCAGAGAATCCACTCAAGAGACTTTGGGATCTGAACCCAAAAAGGCTGTTGCAGAAGGAAAGAAGGAAAGAAAGAGAGGGAGATGGTGCAAGAAAGTTGACCCAATGGCAGAATTTGAGAAGCATTCTTCTTCTGAAGAAGAAGAGGAAGAGGATGCTACACCAGCACCCAAAGCTCAGAAGCTCATGGGAGATGCAGTTAAGTCAGGGGCTGCTCCATCTAAGCCCAAAGCTGCTCCCAGGGCTGCTGCTCTAGCTCCAGCAGCCACTCCACTAGCTCCAGCTACATCAACTGATGCTTTCGTCCTTGGAGTCATCTCTACACCACCTCATGAAGACCAAGCCCGAGAGTCGTTTAGCACTATGCATTTTTGAACTTTTTGGTAACTTGTTGCCAAAGGGGGAGAAAAATGTATATATCATAGGCTTCAAGAGAGAGTGTTGCTTTTGATCTCTCTTGTTTTTGGTGGTTGAACTTCTTTATTTGTTTGTTTGCTTGATACACTGTCTTTTGTGAGATACTTGGATGATCATGTGTTTGATCATATGCTATGCTACCCTTAATGCTTGTTGGATGATATTATCTCTTATATCCTTATATGATCATTCACTTTGCTTGGTGATGAGTGCATATGTTCAATTATTATCATTTTGAGCGCTCCACCAAGATGTATGTGACATGAAAGAGTAACCCATGGTCCTAACACATTGTGCATTTGCAGTCCAAAGCAAATTTTAAATAGTGCACAAATTTAGGGGGAGCTCTAACTTATCACATACTTCTCAAAGCGACGATGTTTTTCAATCTTATTATCATTTGTGGAAGCTTTGATCTATATGTTGTCATCAATTACCTAAAAGGGGGATATTGAAAGTGCAACTATCCCTGGGTGGTTTTGGTAATTCCTAACAACATATAGCTCATTGAACTAATGCTATTTCAAGATAAATATTTCAGGAAAGCTCAATGATTGGCATGGCATGGATGAGAAAAGTGGACCCCTCAAAATGCTAAGGACAAAAGGATTGGCTCAAGCTCAAAGCACAAGACTCTACATTTTACTTTTAGTGATCCAAGATCACGTTGATTCCATAGGAAAAGCCAATACTATCAAGAGGGGATGAGGTGTTGCTTAATGAGTTTCTTGCTCAAAGTGCTTAGTGATATGCTCCAAAATCCCTCAACTACTTTCCCACATCCACATATGTCCCAAACCAAAAGTCAAACTCGGCCCTACCGAAACTATCTATCCGGCGCCACCAGTTCTCTTGACATAGCCATTGACACAAACCCTAGTCTTTTCGGTCTCACCGATAGGGATCTCGGTCTCACCAAGATGGGATTGTAATCTCTCCGTTTCCCTTCATAACGTTTCGGCCAGACCAAGATGAGCGACCGGTCCCACTGAGATTGCAATGCAAACTCTCTGTTTCCCTTTCGTAACGTTTCTGTCCAACCGAGATGAGCGAATCGGTCCCACCGAGTTTGCCTGACCAACTCTCTGTGTGTCTATTACCAAAATCAGTCTCACCGAGTTTGTGTAATCGGTCTCACCGAGATTACGTTATGCCCTAACCCTAACCATATCGGTCCCACCGAGTTGACATGTCAGTCCCACTGAAATTCCTAACAGTCACATTATTTACTAAATCGGTCCGACCGAGTTTCATAAATCGGTCCCACTGAGTTTGGTAAGTTGAGTGTAACGGTTAGATTTTGTGTGGAGGCTATATATACCCCTCCACCCACTCTTTATTCATGGAGACAACCATCAGAACATGCCTACACTTCCAACATACATTTTCTGAGAGAGAACCACCTACACTTGTGTTGAGGTCAAGATATTCCATTCCTACCACATAAATCTTAATCTCTAGCCTTCCCTAAGTTGCTTTCCACTCAAATCTTCTTTCCACCAAATCCAAATCCTGTGAGAGAGAGTTGAGTGTTGGGGAGACTATCATTTGAAGCACAAGAGCAAGGAGTTCATCATCAAGACACCATTTGTTACTTCTTGGAGAGCGATGTCTCCTAGATTGGCTAGGTGTCACTTGGGAGCCTCCGACAAGATTGTGGAGTTGAACCAAGGAGTTTGTAAGGGCAAGGAGATCGCCTACTTCGTGAAGATCTACCCTAGTGAGGCAAGTCCTTCGTGGGCGACGGCCATGGTGGGATATACAAGGTTGCTTCTTCGTGGACCCTTCATGGGTGGAGCCCTTCGTGGACTCACGCAACTGTTACCCTTCATGGGTTGAAGTATCCATCAACGTGGATGTACGATAGCACCACCTATCGGAACCACGGATAAAAAATCTCCATGTCAACATTGCGTTTGCCTCCTCAAACTCCTCCCTTTACCTTCATATGCAATTGTTTTACATTCCGCTGATATACTCTTAGAATTGCATGTGTAGATTGATTGCTTGTCTTGTGGTAAGTTGCTAAAATCTGCCAAGAACTAAAATGGGGAAAAGGCTAGAGTTTTATTTGGTCAAGTAGTCTAATCACCCCCCCTCTAGACATACTTTCGATCCCACGGGCTAAAAATGGGTTTGGAATGGGTCGGCATGCGGATAAAAAACGGACGCACATCCGATTGGGTCGGTGCGCTGGGTGACTTTTCTGTCCGCCGCAACCTAAGCGGACGTGAGCTGACGAAATGGGTCGCTGCGTTGGAGTTGCTCTAAGGTGTATTTGTTTTTCTCAAATTTAAACAAGTGCATGTTTGACCCAGTTTTTAGAAATATATTAATATCCACAATACAAAATTTATATCATTTCATCCATCATGAGAAGAGTTCAATAATTTATATATTAGGTATTGTAGATGTTGTTATTTTATTGTATAATCTTGGTCAAACATTTAAATGGTTGACTTGCATGAAATTCAGTACACCTTATATGGAGGGAGTATAAAGTACAAGGGAGGGCAAGAAGTCTCTTATAGAGATAATGTAGGAATCATATAGGAAAGATAGGAAAGAATACAATCAATCTTATCAAATCCTAGCCTACCATAATCTATACTCCACCCCCCAGCCGAAGCAGTAGCGTCACGAACGGTCAGACTAGAGAGAAACCGAAGGTAGAAGCCGACAGGTTCACATCCCCCGTAGTCGTAGCGGGAGCGTCGTGGCCGATGACACGTCGCGGATGCTTTTACTGTAGAGAAAGCCGGTGAGTTGCTCAAGCGATGCGATAGCCCTTTGTGCCGATATCAAGGTTGCTGAGAGCGTAGGGTGGTGTAGTTGTGGTTGAGGTAGCCATGCGAGGGACGTCATGGTTGATGTCGAGTCGGGGTGGCCAGTGTCGAGGTAGTTGCCATGGAGCTGCATACACAAGGAGGCGCCGAGTTAGTCATGGGCGCAGTGGTGTCGAGGTAGTGGTGTGTTGGGAAGAAGACGGTGTTGACGAGGCATCGCTCCGGGTTTGCCAAGCTCGGGGACACATCATGGATGAAGGCACACGTCGGTCTTGCCAACACCGGCTATGCCTAGACGGACGAACTCAAAGTTGACGAGGCATCGCGCCGGGTTTGCCAAGCCCGGGGACACATCATGGACAAATCATGCATCGGTGTTGCCAGCACCGGGCATGCATAGATGGGAACCATCACAACTTGTATGGCATGTCGGAGGAGGCTAGCATAGGAGGACTCTACAACGGCTACGACGCCAATCGACATAGGGCCGATGTCGATGTCAAAATCGGCGGATCTCGGGTAGGGGGTCCCGAACTGTGCGTCTAGGCGGATGGTAATAGGAGACAAGGGACACGATGTTTTTACCCAGGTTCGGGCCCTCTCGGTGGAGGTAAAACCCTACTCCTGCTTGATTAATATTGATGATATGGGTAGTACAAGAGTAGATCTACCACGAGATCAGAGAGGCTAAACCCTAGAAGCTAGCCTATGGTATGATTGTTGTTCGTCCTACGGACTAAAACCCTCCGGTCTATATAGACACCGGAGAGGGTTAGGGTTACACAGAGTCGGTTACAATGGTAGGAGATCTACATATCCGTATCGCCAAGCTTGTCTTCCACGCCAAGGAAAGTCCCATCCGGACACGGGACGAAGTCTTCAATCTTGTATATTCATAGTCTAGGAGTCCGGCCAATGGTGATAGTTCGGCTATCCGGACACCCCCTAATCCAGGACTCCCTCAGCCGATGTCGTCTGCGGTTGTCGGAGTAGATGAAGTGGTTGGGGTAGATGACATCGATGCTGGCGATGAGCTAGTGTTGAACGAATATGAAGAGGTGGAGAGGCGGCGAGGCTCAGATGAGCGAGTGGCTGATACGTCTCCAACGTATCTATAATTTTTGATTGTTCCATGCTATTATATTATCTGTTTTGGATGTTTAATGGGCTTTACTATGCACTTTTATATTATTTTTGGGACTAACCTATTAACCGGAGGCCCAGAGCAAATTGCTGTTTTATTTGCCTATTTCACTGTTTTGCAGAAAAGGAATATCAACGGAGTCCAAACGGAATGAAACCTTCGGGAGAGTGATTTTTGGAACAAACATGATCCAAGAGACTTGGAGTGGACGTCAAGAAAGAAGGAAGCAGGCCACGAGGCAGGGAGGCGTGCCTGCCCCCCTGGGCGCGCCTCCCACCCCTCATGGGCCCCTCACATCACACCACGGCCAAGCCTTTATTCGAATCGTTTTTACTGTTCCACCTCAGCGCGTTTAGCGAAGCAGTTTCCTTGGCACGTCTTGTCAAAGCAGAGATCGTGTCCCCTTATTCCGGGATTCTCATCAATACGGGCGTGGGTAACCCAACCGCGCCATTGATTATGGCGCTTGGGAGATAAGCGAGTTTTACCAGGCTGGTGGGGACGCATAGTTTCGTCCGTCCATATAAGGGGATAAGGATCCACTTTTTTACCTATGCCTTCTTCCTCCTTTGCTTATCCATTTCCGCGTACTCGAGCTCCAGCGCCCAAGCCCGCACATCTCGCCTCAACCTTCCCCAACCATGTCCGGAGCGGGAGGCAAGTGGATGGCATCCTCCGTCACGGAGGGGCACATCAAAAAGTTGAGGAAAGCCGGATACCTACACAACGACATTGCGCACTGGCTTCCAGACGAGGGGCAGCTCGTCCCCACCCCCAGGCCCCATGAGAGGGTGGTGTTCCTTCCCCATTTCCTCCGCTGACTGGGCTTCCCACTCCACCCATTTGTCCGGGGGCTCATGTTCTACTATGGCCTGGATTTCCACGATCTGGCCCCGAATTTCATCCTCAACATCTCAGCGTTTATCGTTGTGTGCGAGGCCTTCCTCCACATCAAACCCCACTTCGGCTTATGGCTGAAGACCTTCAATGTCAAGCCGAAGGTAGTGGGCAGCCAGCAGGGGGAGTGCAGAGGCGCCATGGTGGGCAAGATGCCCAACGTCATATGGCTCGAGGGCTCCTTCGTGGAAACCATCAAAGGGTGGCAATTGGGGTGGTTCTACATCACCGAGCCACGTGACCCTGAATGGGCAGCAGCCCCCGAATTCAGATCTGGCATCCCCACACGGCTCACCTCCCGGAAAGAGAAGGGCTTGACATGGGGTGACTTGGAAGAGCTGACCGGACTCCAAACCTGCGTCCAAAACCTTGTGATCAATAAGATCAAGCTCGTCAATGTGGTCCAGGTCATGCTCGTCCGCTGGATCCTCCCGTGCCAACAACGGGCCTTCAACTTGTGGGAGTTTGATCCGGCACAGCACCAAACCTTGAGCAAGCTCTTCGACACTACGTACGAAGATGCCTGGAAGGTGCTGTTCAAGGGCGCCGAGGCTCCCGCATCTGCTACCGAAGATCGCGGATTCAGCTCGCAGCGTCAAGCCGGGGAGGTAAGCAATTTTACCCTTTATGGGACGCTCATTTTCCATAGTTTGACTCTATGCCAGATCTAAACTCCCTTACCTTTGACAGGCCTGGCAGAAGAAGTCCGGGCAGGTTAACTGTCCGGCTCCCCTACCAGAAGACCCAGCGGACGCCCGATTGACGGGGCTGCTGGTTCCGGCACCTTACATGGTGCTGGAGAAGAAGGCCACGGGAACCCGAAAGAGTTCCCAGCATCAGGTGTTATCGGACTCATCGTCCGATGACTCCGAGGCGGACTCCTCCCATGAAGACAAGGAGGAGAAAAAGGAAGCTTCTCCCCCAGCGGGGGGGGGGGGGGAAGAAAAGGAAGGCCTCCCCAACTAGGGAGGCCAGAGGGTCCAAGAAGGGAAGGACCCTCCCTCCGGACTGTTCCACCAATGCCGACGACGGTGAAGAGGAGTGGCCCTCGAGGGCCAAGCCCCTGGCGAGATTGTAAGTGTCTGGATTTCAGAATAACTCATGATATTTCCTTTGTCGCGTAGTGTCTTCTAACGCCGAATACAACCATGTAGCCCGCCCAAGGACGAGCTCCCCGCTTTGTCGAGCGGCTCCCTGGATTCATCGGATGTGAATAGCACTTCACTTCCGACCGCCTCCTCCCCCCGTGACGCAGACGACGCCGCGGTGGAGTCCCAAGAGGGGCCCGACCAGGAGGAGGAGGTCCCGGAGGTGCCGCAAGGCAACCTCCCGGACTTTGGGCACGAGGGGGATCAACCGCCAAAGGGTTCTGAGTTCGGCCCTGGGCCGGACTCCGCACCGGAACCTTTAGTGGTTCCGGAGTCCGGCGGGCGGCCCCTTCATAAGAAGGGCGAGACTGCGACGCCGGTGACCTCCGTCCAACCAGAGGCGCCGGATAATTTGTTGGAGTCGCTTAATGGCGCCTCCATCGACGAGGAGCACCGCACTGTTATGAGTGCGGTGATCCAGAAAGTTCAGTCCGCCAAGAGCGGGCTGACTGAAGCCTGTACCAGCCTTCTAACAGGCTTTGAGGTAAGTTTTTAAGATATGTAAGAATATTACCGCATAGACAGTAGCCCCTGATGCTCAGTTTGGTGTTCGGAAAGAAAAGCCGAACTGAGGATCTAAAAAGATATACGCAGGAGTCTAACATAAGCATGTCAATATGGGAATGCAGGCTGCGCTGCTGACCTCTGCCGCACTGACTGCGGAGGTCAATGCATTGAAGCAGAGCCTCGGGCGGTCCGAGAACGAGCTCGGCCGTGCCAAGAAGCAGCTCGAGGACAAGGAAGTTAAGTAATACCTTATTGAAGTAATACCTTATAGAAAGGATTTGGTTGCAAAAAATGACAGGAATAGCGTGAGTATTGCAGGGGCCACGAACAAGGTGGCGACCCTGAAGGAAGCGGTGTCCAAGGCCGAAAGCAATGCGGCGGCAGAACGCACCAGGCGAGAGAAGCAGGAGGCGCGGGTGGCGGAGGTGCGGCAAGAGCTCCAGGCTCTCGTTGAAAAACACGAGAGTTTGGAGCGTGACTCGAAGACTCGAGAGTCCGAGCTCGCCTCGGCTCTTGAGAGTGCCAAAGCCGCTAAGGCCGAAGCCCAAAAAGCCCTCCAGGAAATTGAGGCAATAAAGAAGATAGCGGCGGGTAAGGCATTCTTCATGCAAAGCAAGCATGTAAAAGTGAATTATCTGTTACTTACCCGAATTCGAAGCTCTTCAGGAGCATTCACAGATCTGCCCCATAGTGTGTCCGATGCTGCCGCGTTCTACCGAGCTGAGGAGGGGAGCTCGACGGAAAAGGTGTTCTGGTCTCAGTATGCTGAGGCCGGACATCCGGTGCCCCTGAGCGACCAGCTGAAGCAGCTGGTTGAGCTCCACAAGGTGGCCGAACAGGCCATGAAGGGCCTCATAGTTTGGCTATGGACTAAAGAAGCCATGCCTGGGAGCTACTTCGGTCTGGTGCGGCGGCTGGTGGACGCCTGTCCATGGATTGAAGTCATCAAGCGTTCCGCCTGCATTGAGGGTGCCCGTCGAGCCCTTGCCCGCGCTAAAGTGCACTGGGGCAAGATGGACGCCGAGAAGCTTGTGACGGACGCGCCACCGCCGGGCAAGGAGTATCGCACGCCCGAGATGTACTATAAGGGTGTCCTGAAGGGTGCCCGCCTTATAGCGGGTGAATGCTCCAAAGATTTAATTTTTGAGTAAACTCACATTTGTTATCCTGTACGCTTGAAAACTTGTTCATATGCGCTAAGCAACGCTTGTGAATTTAAAATATTACCTTATGTGCGGCCGTTTATCAAATTTGAGAGATGGCAAGTCGTTGGCTTCAGCCCCCATGCCACGAGTGCTGGGGTGTTCGGGATAAACTTGAGCGCTCTTGTTCCCATTTTTGGGTCCTTCGAGGGAGGCACTCAATACAACGAACGAGGCAACCAGACTTATAATGCTTGAACACTCCCACTTAGCCATAGAATTCTATAATCTGAAATTTCGGCGAAGCCCCTAGTGTTCGGAAGACCGAATTCGGGGCGCTATCCACGCCTGGGACGGACGAAGCCGACTCCTCGCTCTAAGCGGCATAAGTCTTTAGGGACTCGAAAAAACCTCTCGAACAACGACCGTCTCTCGCCCTATCATGACGGTCAGTTTTAGCTTTCTCCACTGAGGTGCTCAACCCATCTCAACCGGGGCACAATCGCAGTGGTTCTCCCAGTGCTACCTTAGCCGATATAACGGAACGTAAGGTACCAAAACATGGGAGCCGGGCAAACCCAACTATTGACCCAAGACATGATTCGGAGCCGATGCATATAATGCTATAAGTTCGGGGTGCCGCACTTGTTAAAGTGTTCGGACTTATCACACCATATTTTGGGGTACTTAAGCCCCTGGTGTATTTGGCCGTACCAAAGCGTACGGATGCAACATGTCATAAGTGAACATATATAGATAGAAAAAGGAATGCAATAATAGGCAAAAAGCGATGCATTGGTTATTCAAAAAATACTGCAATGAAAGCAGGACGATACAAATAGAGCGATAAGCAAGGGATGGGACTATTTAACATGTCCCCCTCCAGGGGTAGGCTGCGGGATGGTATGTAAAACAGGTATACTGCTCGTAATAGAGACCACTTGGACACCCGACGTAGCTTTTCTGCTTCCCTGGCTGTTGCATCGTGAGTTCGGCAATTCTACTGCCGGACAGGGCTTCTGAAAAACGGAGTCCTGAGAATAAGAAAAAAAAAGGAAGAATGACACAATTCGGAGCCCCTGGTGCGGTTGAGCCGCTCTCCGGGCATGCCGTGGTCGTGCCCCTACCCCTATGCCCATGGTATCTCCAAAGCGTAGTTATGTACGCGTGGTACTAGTCTCGCGATTTCGCGAAGGTTGGGGTTGGGGCCGCATTGCTACGCGTGCTCGGAACGTGCCAGGTGGTCTTGTTGTAGGTTACTCCGGGCGCGCTTGACGGTGTCCGGCCGCTTAACAACCGGACTTGAGAATTGCCTTAAGAGGCTGCTTTGTACTTCCGCCGCGAGAGTCGCTGTATGCTCCTCCATTCAGAGAGAGCGTTCGGTGTTTCCGTTGACCGTAATGACTCCTCGAGGGCCTGGCATCTTGAGCTTGAGGTATGCGTAGTGCGGCACCGCATTGAACTTTGCAAATGCGGTTCGTCCGAGCAGTGCATGATAGCCGTTGTGGAACGAGACTATGTCGAAGATTAACTCCTCGCTTCGGAAGTTATCCGGGGATCCGAAGACCACTTCAAGTGTAACTGAGCCTGTACAGTTGGCCTCTACACCTGGTATGACACCTTTGAAGGTCGTCTTTGTGGGTTTAATCCTTGAGGGGTCTATGCCCATCTTGCACACTTTATCCTGATAAAGCAGGTTCAGGCTGCTGCCGCCGTCCATCAGGACCCTAGTGAGGTGAAATCCGTCGACGATTGGGTCTAGAACCAATGCGGCGAATCTGCCATGGCGGATGCTGGTGGGGTGGTCCCTTCGATCAAAAGTGATCGGGTAGGAGGACCACGGATTAAACTTTGGGGCGACTGGCTCCATCGCATATACGTCCCTGAGTGCACGCTTCCGCTCCCTTTTGGGTATGTGGGTTGCGTATATCATGTTCACCGTCCGCACTTGTGGGGGGAAACCCTTCTGTCCTCTATTGTTCGGCGGCCGGGTCTCCTCCTTGTCATCGCTATCCAGCCCCTTGTCATTGTTTTCGGCAGTTAACTTGCCTGCCTGCTTGAACACCCAACAATCCCTGTTGGTGTGATTGGCTGGCTTTTCGGGGGTGCCGTGTATCTGGCACGAGCGATCGAGTATTCGGTCCAAATTGGACGGGCCCGGAGTATTTCTTTTGAATGGCTTTTTCTGCTGACCGGGTTTAGAGACTCTGAATCCGGCATTGACTGCCGTATCCTCAATATTATCGCCATTAATGCGGCGCTTGTGCTTGTTGCGACGCGACCTGCTGTTGCTGTCCTTGGTATCCGAACTACCAGGGTTTTTGGTCAGGTTGTTACTGCGAGCTAGCCAGCTGTCCTCTCCCGTGCAGAAGCGGGTCATGAGTGATGTGAGGGCTGCCATGGATTTCGGCTTTTCCTGTCCTAGGTGCCGGGCAAGCCACTCGTCGCGGATGTTGTGTTTGAAGGATGCAAGGGCCTCTGCATCCGGACAATCGACGATTTGATTTTTCTTGGTTAGGAACCATGTCCAGAATTGTCTGGCCAATTCTTCTGGCTGCTGAATTATGTGGCTTAGGTCAGCAGCATCTGGTGGTCGCACATATGTGCCCTGGAAGTTATCAAGGAATGCGGCTTCCAGGTCTTCCCAACAACCAATTGATTCTGCTGGCAAGCTGTTGAGCCAATGCCGAGCTGGTCCTTTAATCTTGAGTGGGAGGTATTTGATGGCGTGTAGATCATCACCGCGGGCCATGTGGATGTGAAGGAGATAGTCCTCGATCCAAACCGTAGGATCTGTTGTACCGTCATATGATTCAATGTTTACGGGTTTGAAACCCTCGGGGATTTGATGATCCATTACTTCGTCTGTGAAGCACAGTGGGTGTGCGGCGCCTCTGTATTGGGCTATATCACGACGCAGCTCAAATGAGCTTTGTCTGCTGTGTTCGGCCCGGCCAGAATTGCTGTATCCGGCGTGACAGTTGTCATCACGTATCGTGGGGCGCCCACACAATCCGTAGATCGATCTTGTTTGCCTTGCCTTGTCCTCGAGTATATCCCGCAGGTCTGGCGCATTTTCCCGTGCCTTGGTATTTTTTGAGCGGCGCCGGGGTGCGGCTTGAGTGTAGGGCCGAGAGGCCTCTCTCTCGCGGCCACGAGGTGGCCGGCCGGCCGGATTATGTGCTGGTGATGTAGGTTTAGGTGCTTCCTCCTCTAATCGGGGTAGCAGCCTGCGTTTTGGGTAGCTCTTGGAGGGGCGTTCGACTTCATACTCTTCGGCCGCGAGGACTTCAGTCCATCTGTCGGCTAGCAAGTCTTGGTCAGCTCTAAGCTGTTGCTGCTTTTTCTTGAGGCTGCTTCCGTGGCCATAAGCCTGCGTTTGAAACGCTCTTGTTCGACGAGATCCTCAGGCACGACAAATTCGTCGTCGTCGAGGCTTGCCTCGTCTTCGGAGGGAGGCATATAATTATTGTCCTCTACCTCTCTGTCTGTCGCTCTCTCATGAGGGTTGGCTTCTCCATCCTCCTGTGTTGAATCCTGCTAGAGGGGGTTGTCTTCAGCACTGTCCGGGGTGTTATTGTCTCTGGTGCCGGAATCTCCATTTTTGTTGTGACGGGATTTAGAGTGGCGCCGCTGACGCCGACGCTTAGGCTGTTTCTTGGAGGGGTCATCCTCCGTTGTTCCATCGCCATTCCCTTCCTTTGGGATGTCCACCATGTATATATCGCATGACAAGGTGGCCTTCCAGTGCCCCATAGGCGCTGGTTCTTGGTTGTCTCCTGCATCGTCGTCCATACCATCGATGTCTTCGGAGTCGAAGTCGAGCATGTTGGTTAAATCATCGACAGTGGCTACAAAGTGGGTGGTGGGTGGGCATTGAATTTCTTCGTCGTCCGCATCCCAACCTACCTGACCATAGTCCAGCCAGGGCTCTCCTGATAAAGAGAGAGACTTTAGTGAATTCAGGATGTCGCCAAAGGGCGAGTGCTGAAAGATGTCCGCAGCGGTGAACTCCATGATCGGTGCCCAATCGGATTCGATTGGCAGGGGCGCGGAAGGTTCGGAGTCCGGAGAGGAGTCCGGCACCTTGGAGTCACGAGCTTCACAAAGGACAGGGTTGGTATTCGGCTCTATCGCCGTAGAGGTAGCAGCCCCCGAGGCGGTGTCCAGCCACCCGTCCTCGGTCGGCGCAGTCGGCTCCGAGCTAAGGGTCGGAGCGGACACTTGTGCGACCTCCAGGGCACTGTCCAGCAGCAGAGCTAGATCATGCCCATCGCGATAGTGCTGCGCGCTCGGCTGTGGCTCGAACCCGTCGAAGATCAAGTCCCTGCGGACGTCAGCCGTATAGTTCAACCTTCCAAATCTGACCTGATGGCCAGGGGTATAGCTTTGAATCTTCTCCAGATGGCCAAGCAAGTTGGCCCGCAGCGCAAAGCCGCCGAATACGAAGATCTGTCCGAGGAGAAAAGTCTCACCCTGGACCGCATCGTTGTTGATGATCGAAGGAGCCATCGGGCCTAAAAGTGACGACACAGAGGAACTCTCAATGAAAGCACCAATGTCGGTGTCAAAACCGGCGGATCTCGGGTACGGGGTCCCGAACTGTGCATCTAGGCGGATGGTAACAGGAGACAAGGGACACAAAGTTTTTACCCAGGTTCGGGCCCTCTCGGTGGAGGTAAAACCCTACTCCTACTTGATTAATATTGATGATATGGGTAGTACAAGAGTAGATCTACCACGAGATCAGAGAGGCTAAACCCTAGAAGCTAGCCTATGGTATGATTGTTGTTCGTCCTACAGACTAAAACCCTCCGGTTTATATAGACACCGGAAAGGGTTAGGGTTACACAGAGTCGGTTACAATGGTAGGAGATCTACATATCCGTATTGCCAAGCTTGCCTTCCACGCCAAGGAAAGTCCCATCCGGACACGGGACGAAGTCTTCAATCTTGTATCTTCATAGTCTAGGAGTCCGGCCAATGGTGATAGTTCGGCTATCCGGACACCCCCTAATCCAGGACTCCCTCAGCCGATGTCGCCTGCGGTTGTCGGAGTAGATGAAGTGGTTGGGGTAGATGACATCGATGCTGGCGATGAGCTAGTGTTGAACGAATATGAAGAGGTGGAGAGGCGGCGAGGCTCAGATGAGCGAGTGGCTGATACGTCTCCAACGTATCTATAATTTTTGATTGTTCCATGCTATTATATTATCTATTTTGGATGTTTAATGGGCTTTACTATGCACTTTTATATTATTTTTGGGACTAACCTATTAACCGGAGGCCCAGAGCAAATTGCTTTTTTATTTGCCTATTTCACTGTTTTGCAGAAAAGGAATATCAAACGGAGTCCAAACGGAATGAAACCTTCGGGAGAGTGATTTTTGGAACAAACGTGATCCAGGAGACTTGGAGTGGATGTCAAGAAAGAAGCGAGCAGGCCACGAGGCAGGGAGGCGTGCCTGCCCCCCTGGGCGCGCCTCCCACCCTCATGGGCCCCTCACAGCTCCAGCGACCTACTTCTTCCTCCTATATATACCCATATACCTCGAAAACATCAAAGGACACCATAGATCGGGAGTTCCGCCGCCGCAAGCCTCTATAGCCACCAAAAGCTAATTGGGACCTGTTCCGGCACCCTGCCGGAGGGGGATCCCTCACCGGTGGCCATCTTCATCATCCCGGCGCTCTCCATGACGAGGAGGGAGTAGTTCACCCTCGGGGCTGAGGGTATGTACTAGTAGCTATGTGTTTGATTTCTCTCTCTCTCTTGTGTTCTTGATTTGGCATGATCTTGATGTATCGCGAGCTTTGCTATTATACTGGGATCTTATGATGTTTCTCCCCCTCCACTCTCTTGTAATGGATTGAGTTTTCCCTTTGAAGTTATCTTATCAGATTGAGTATTTAAGGATTTGAGAACACTTGATGTATGTCTTGCATGTGCTTATCTGTGGTGACAATGGGATATCACGTGATCTACTTGATGTATGTTTTGGTGATCAACTTGCGGGTTCAATGACCTTGTGAACTTATGCATAGGGGTTGGCACACGTTTTCGTCTTGACTCTCCGGTAGAAATTGAATCTGAGATTATGTGATGCATATCATATAATCATATCCATGGATACTTGAGGTGACATTGGAGTATCTAGGTGACATTAGGGTTTTGGTTGATTTGTGTCTTAAGGTGGTATTCTAGTACGAACTCTATGATAGATCGAATGGAAAGAATAGCTTCGTGTTATTTTACTACGGACTCTTGAATAGATCGATCAGAAAGGATAACTTTGAGGTGGTTTTGTACCCTACAATAATCTCTTCGTTTGTTCTCCGCTATTAGTGACTTTGGAGTGACTCTTTGTTGCATGTTGAGGGATAGTTATATGATCCAGTTATGTTATTATTGTTGAGAGAACTTGCACTAGTGAAAGTATGAACCCTAGGCATTGTTTCCTAGCATTGCAATACCGTTTATGCTCACTTTATCACTTGTTACCTTGCTGTTTTTATATTTCCAGATTACAAAAACCTATATCTATCATCCATATTGCACTCGTATCACCATCTCTTCGCCGAACTAGTGCACCTATACAATTTACCATTGTATTGGGTGTGTTGGGGACACAAGAGACTCTTTGTTATTTGGTTGTAGGGTTGCTTGAGAGAGACCATCTTCATCCTACGCCTCCCATGGATTGATAAACCTTAGGTCATCCACTTGAGGGAAATTTGCTACTGTCCTACAAACCTCTGGACTTGGAGGCCCAACAACGTCTACAAGAAGAAGGTTGCGTAGTAGACATCAGTTGCAGCGACGCAAGGAATAGAGCAGTGGCGGCGCCCTAAGGAGGAGGCGGTGGCGGTGCTCGAAGGAGGCGAGGAACAACCCGACAGTGTGACAAATACCGGTGCCGACCATGGCGTTCCTGCGCCTATGGAGTCTGCGCAACACATACCACATAGAAGTCGGTATGAGGTCATACCACATAGAAGTCGACGCGCGGGGACGATGGAGTGGACCGCGTGCTGCTGTGTTGGGACCCTAAGGGGTGACGCAGTGGCAGCGCGCGGGTCGGGGCGACGACGGGAAGACCTTAGGGCAGCGGTGTTGACCGTGTGCCACGACGCCACAGCCAGAAGGGGCGATGCGACGACGGCTTGAGGGTAGGTACAACCGCGGGTATGGCCTCGGGGCGGCAGCATGGACCGTGTATCACGGCGTCGCATCCCGAAGGGGAGATGCAGCGGTGGCGCACAGGTCGGTGCGGCCTCGGAGAGAACCACGAGGCCATGACGCTGCATCCTAATGGGGTGACGCAGCGGCAACCCATTGCTCGACTGATGGAGGGGCACACTATACTCGGGGGCAGTCTTCACGGGATCTGCGGAGGCACAGGTGACCAACAGGCTAGATCGGTCGCATGACGCATATGGGGTAGATCACGGGCAGGCGAGTGATCAATCCGATCGCGTGCGAGGTCTTGAACGCTGCTCAGCGGAGGCGGGATGATGGCGGAGTCCGAACTGAAGCTGACGCGCTAGTCCGCATGTCGTGGCATGCCGACCGTCAACGCCGGCACCCGAGCGGCAAATGCAAAGTCGTGTGGTGGCGGCCGTACATACGCGTTGGAGGCGGGAGGTGATGGAGGATCCTCGTTCGGAGCAGGGCGGTGACGGCCGACGTATATGGACAAGCAGGCAGACGTGCAGACGACGACCATGACAGACCGCCGCACTGTGTGAGGCCGCCCGGTCGGAGAAGAGGCCAGGTGCTCATGCTGGTTTGGAGTAGAGGCGCGCTGGGGGTCGACGGTGATGGCGGATGATGCAAACCAATCTTAGATCAGAAAACCATAAAAAACATCGATCAATGCGATCGGCGCGTGTGAGAAAACCCGGATCAAAGGATCGGGAAAAAGACTCTCTCGAGCAGCCAATCAACATGGCCGATGGACGAACCCTAGGTACGGACGACACGGCCCTCGGTGGTGATCATGGAGACCACCCCGGGGGTGGCGCGGCGCGGAAGTGGCAGCGAGTAGGGTTTTGGATCAGGGTAGCTCCCATACCGTGTAGAACGAATAGTGAGGGATTGACGTAATGCAGTAGATGTATTATTGATCCTCGAGGGCAAATATACATACATACAATATATATATATATATATATATATATATATATATATCTACCGCATTAAGGGCAAGAAACCTCTCCTAAAGATAAGGTAGAAATCGTATAGGAAACCTCTCCGGTGGAGGTTGTTGGAGTATATATAGTACAAGACTTTGAGGGCAAGAAACCTCTCCTAAAGATAAGGTAGAAATCGTATAGGAAAAAATACAATTAATCTTAACAAATCCTAGCCTACCATAATCTATACTCCAACAACCTCCACCGCGTGAACAACTGCAAACACGCTCGACCCAACCTTGTCAACCCCGCCCCCCAAAACACCATCCATTTCCCCTCCTCTTTCTCTGTCTTCTTGTCATCTAAGAATCACATCCTCTCCAATCCTCCTCTCCCGATCTGGTTGATCTTTCTCCTCTCAATTTGTCTTCTTCCTATGGACTGCCATGGCAATACTGCCACTAAATTACGCGATTTGAGGGAGACCAGCTACCAGATCTCACACAATTAAGGTCAGTACAAGACACCCACACCACCTCCCCTTCATTGGCATGGATTTCTAGGTGTTTTTGCCATGGGCAAAAAGAAGATCATTTTTGCCCGTGTGATGAAGGATGTTCATGGTGCTAGGTTGTTTTGTCATGGGAATGGTCATATAGTTGTCATGTATACTAAAGTATATGATGTGTATTTGAGATTTGGTACATGAGAGGGGGTCTAGTGGATGGAGTGGGCTTGTGGAATTTGGTACAAAACTAATGGATTCAACATGGCAAATTTGTAGCCCTTGCACAACAAATACACATGTGTATCACTAGCATAAAAGGTAAAAGGAAAAAACAATTCAAAGTTGACATTGCCATGTAAGTGACATATATGTTCCCATGCAATTGACATCTATAATTTGTGTAAGTGTTGTATGAAAGGTAATTGACGGTGTCCTGGACTAGGGGCACCAACCTAGTTGGCCCTCAGTCCATGGGCCGAGCTTATGGCCCATCATACTCACAAGGAAGGACTCCCAAAGCCTCGCAAATTGACATGATCAAGATGGGATCTGCCAAAGATTTGACGTGTGCTCCAAGGACAACATCGGCCGCCAAATGTTTATCCCTAGTTTGGCAACCGATCATGTGTAACCCTAGGTACCCCCAGCGTCTATCTATGTCGCGGGGTTTAGTCCATAGAGGGATGGTCACAATTACAACCACCTAGCCTTAGGGTTAGAACACAACTTACAATATCGAGGTAGATCAAGCTTGTACTCGATACACAATCATCAATACAATCAAAGCAGGACGTAGGATATTACCTCTTCGAGAGGGCCAGAATCTGGGCAAATATTGTTTCATTCATCCCCTATTACCCATAGATCCGGTATCCATAGCTCGGGACCCCCTACCCTGAGGTCTGCCGGTTTTAGTACCGACATTGGTGCTTTCATTGAGAGTTCTGTTGTGTGATCAAAGAAAGATCGTTGGCTCATCTGCAGAGCAACTGCAACACTAGCTACGGTGAAATCTTCATCACTATCCAGCTCTCCGTATTCGACAACATCGTCTTGCATGCCGACTCGATGGGCCATCTTGTGCGCATCGAGAATTTTGCCTCAGACCAAGTCATCATGTTCGGAAGCTTGGAGTACACCACAGACTCACATGGTGAGCTCATCCTATCCGGCTTGATGCTCGGCCAGATCGACAACCCTTCGGCCATTGTATGTTCGGCCTCGGGTCCAATCCCCGAACTCGGTTATGGACCGGATCCCCTTGTGGACCCGGCCTTAACTGCGGAACCGGCCACCTAAAGGAAATATGCCCTAGAAGCAATAATAAAGTTGTTATTTTATATTTCCTTATTCATGATAAAGGTATATTAGTCATGTTAGACTTGTATTGATCGAAAACCTTAATACATGTGTGAATACATAAACAAACACCATGTCCCTAGTGAGCCTCCACTAGACTAGCTCGTTGATCAAAGATGGTTAAGGTTTCCTAACCATTGACATGAGTTGTCATTTGATAACGGGATCACATAATTAGGAGAATGATGTGATGGACAAGACCCATCGGTTTTAACAAAATATGCCCTAGAGGCAATAATAAAGTTGTTATTTTATATTTCCTTATTCATGATAAATGTTTATTATTCATGCTAGAATTGTATTAACCGGCAACTTGATACATTTATGAATACGTAGACAAAACACCGTGTCCCTAGTATGACTCTACTAGACTAGCTCATTGATCAAAGATGGTTAAGTTTCCTAGCCATGGAAATGAGCTGTCATTTGATAAATGGGATCACATCATTAGTGGAATGATGCGATGGACAAGACCAATCCATTAGCTTAGCATTATGATCATTCAGTTTTATTGCTACTGCTTTCTTCATGTCAAATATATATTCCTCCGGCTATGAGATTATGAAACTCCTGGACACCGGAGGAATGCCTTATGTGCTATCAAACATCACAAAGTAACTGGGTAATTATAAAGATGCTCTACAGGTATCTCCGAAGGTGTTTGTTGGGTTGGCATAGATTGAGATTAGGATTTGTCACTCCCAGTATCGAAGAGGTATCTCTGGGCCCTCTCGGTAATGCACATCATATGAAGCCTTGCAAGCAATGTGACTAATGAGTTAGTTGCGGGATGATGCACTATGAAATGAGTAAGGAGACTTGTCGGTAACGAGATTGAACTAGGTATGAAGACACCGACGATCGAATCTCGGGCAAGTAACATACCGATGACAAAGGGAATAACATAAGTTGACATTGCAGTTCGACCGATGAAGGTCTCATAGAATATATGGGAACCAATATGAGCATCCTGGTTCCGCTATTGGTTATTGACCGGAGAGGTGTCTCGGTCATGTCTACATAGTTTTCGAATCCGTAGGGTCCGCACGCTTAACGTTCGATGATGATATGTATTGTATGAGTTATGTGTTTTGGTGACCGAAGGTTGTTCGGAGTCCCGGATGAGATCACAGACATGACGAGGAGTCTCTAAATGGTCGAGAGGTAAAGATTGATATATTGGAAGGTTATATTCGAACACCGGAATGGTTCTGGAGTGGTTCGGGGATTTTTCGGAGTACCAAGGGGTTACCGGAACCCCCCCCCCCCCCAGGAAAGTTAATGGGCCTCATGGGCCAGAGGGGACAGGAGGAGGCAGGCCACAGGAGGTGCCCCCCCCATGGGAGTCCGAATTGGACTAGGGGAGGGGCGCGGCCCCCTCTTTCCTTCTCCCCCTCTCTCTCTCCCTTCCCCTTTCCCCCCTTCGAAAAGGAAGGGGGGTCTGAATTGGAATGGGAGTCCTAGTAGGACTCCCCCCTTGGGGGCGCACCCTAGGCCAGCCCTCTCCCCTCTCCCTCCTTTATATACGGGGGCAGGGGCACCCCAAAGCACAAACAGTTGTTTCTTAGCCGTGTGCGGTGCCCCCCTCCACCGTTTACTCCTCTGGTCATATTGTCATAGTGCTTAGGCGAAGCCCTACGCGGATCACATCACCATCATTGTTACCACGCTGTCATGCTGACGGAACTCATCGACTCCTTCGTACCTCTACTGGATCAAGAGTTCGAGGGACGTCATCGAGCTGAACGTGTGCATAACTCGGAGGTGTCGTACGTTCGGTACTTGATCGGTTGATTTGAGAAGATGTTCGACTACATCAACTGCGTTAAGTTAACGCTTCTGCTTTCAGTCTATGAGGGTACGTGGACACACTCTCCCCCTCTTGTTGCTATGCATCTCCTAGATAGATCTTGCATGAGCGTAGGATTTTTTTTTGAAATTGCATGCTATGTTTCCCAACAGTGGCATCCGATTCAGGTCTATGCGTAGATGATATGCATGAGTAGAACACAAAGAGTTGTGGGCGGTGATCGTCATATTTCTTACCACAATGTCTTATTTTGATTTGGTGGTATTGTTGGATGAAGCGGCCCGGACCAACCATACATGACTGCGTTCATGAGACCGATTCCACCGACAGACATGCAACTAGTTTTGCATAAAGGTGGCTGGCGGGTGTCTGTTTCTCCAACTTTAGTTGAATCAAATTTGACTGCGGCCAGTTCTTGTGAAGGTTACCACAGCAAACTTGATATATCACAGTTGTGGTTTTTGTGCTGTAGGTATGTACGGTTCATGCTAGAATCCCGTAGCAGCCACATAAAACTTGCAACAAACAAAGTAGAGGACGTCTAACTTGGCTTTGCAGGGCATGTTGTGATATGATATGGTCAAGACATGATATAATGTAAGATGTTGTATGAGATGGTCATGTTTTGTAAAAGTTATCAGCAACTGGGAAGAGCCATATGGTTGTCCCTTTATTGTATGAAATACAAACGCTATGTAACTGCTTTACTTTATCAAATAGCGGTAGCGATAGTCGTAGAAGCAATGGTTGGCGAGATGACCACGATGCTACGATGGAGATCAAGGTGTCAAGCCGGTGACGACGGAGATCATGACATTGCTTCAATGATGGAGATCAAAAGCACAAGATGATGATGGCCATATCATGTCGCATATTTTGATTAAATGTGATGTTTATCTTTTATGCATCTTATTTTGCTTAGTACGGCGGTAGCATTATAAGATGATCCCTTACTTAAATATCAAGGTATAAGTGTTCTCCCTGAGTATGCACCGTTGCGACAGTTCGTCGTGCTGAGATACCACGTGATGATCGGGTGTGATAAGCTCTACATTCACATACAACGGGTGCAAGATAGTTTTCACATGCGGAATACTCGGGTTAAACTTGACGAGCCTAGCATATACAGATATGGCCTCAAAACATTGGAGACTGAAAGTTCGAACGTGAATCATATAGTAGATATGATCAACATAGAGATGTTCACCATTGAAGACTACTCCATCTCACGTGATGATCGGACATGGTTTAGTTGATTTGGATCATGTATCATTTAGATGACTTGAGGGATGTCTATCTAAGTGGGAGTTCTTAAGTAATTTGATTAATTGAACTTTAATTTATCATGAACTTAGTCCTGATAGTATTTGCAAAATTATGTTGTAGATCAATAGCTCGCGTTGTAGCTCCCCTATGTTTCTGATATGTTCCTAGAGAAAACTAAGTTGAAAGATGATAGTAGCAATGATGCGGACTGGGTCCATGATCTGAGGATTATCCTCATTGTTGCACAAAAGAATTATGTCCTTGATGCACCGCTAGGTGTCAGACCTATTGCAGGAGCAGATGCAGACGTTATGAACATTTGGCAAGCTCGATATGATGACTACTTGATAGTTTAGTGAGCCATGGTTTACGGCTTGGAATCGAGGCTTCAAAGACGTTTTGAATGCCACGGAGCATATGAGATGTTCCAAGAGCTGAACTTGATATTACAGACTCATGTCCGTGTCGGGAGGTATGTGACCTCTGACAAGTACTTTGCCTACAAGATGGAGGAGAATAGCTCAGTTAGTGAGCATGAGCTCAGAATGTCTGGGCACTACAATCGCTTGAATCAAGTGGGATTTAATCTTCTAGATTAGATAGTGATTGACAGAGTTCTGTAGTCACTATGCTACTAGAACTTCACGATGAACTATAATGGGCAAGGGATAATGAAAAAGATTCCCGAGCTCTTCGCGATGCTGAAATCAGCGGAGGTAGAAATCAAAAAAGAGCATCAATTGTTGATGGTTAAACAAGACCACTAGTTTCGAGAAAAGGGCAAAGGAAAATAAAAGGAACTTCAAGAAGAATGACAAGCAAGTTGCCACTTCTGTGAATAAGCCGAAAGCTAGACCTAAGCCTAAAACCGAGTGCTTCTACTGCAAAGGGAATGGTAGCTGGAAGTGGAACTACCCCAAATACTTGGCTGATAAGAAGGATGGCAAAGTGAACAAAGGTATATTTGATATACATGTTATTGATGTGTACTCTACTAGTGTTCATAGTAACCCCTGGGTATTTGATACCGATTCAGCTGGTAAGATTAGTAACTCGAAACAGGAGTTGCAAAATGAACGTAGACTAGTTAAGGGCGAGGTGATGATGTGTGTTGGAACTGATTCCAAGGTTGATAAGATCACCATCGCATACTCCCTCTACCTTCGGGATTAGTGTTGGACCTAAATAAATGTTATTTGGTGTTTGCATTGAATATGAATATGATTAGATCATGTTTATTGCGATACGGTTATTCATTTAAGTCAGAGAATAATTGTTGTTCTATTTACATGAATAAAACCTTCTATGGTCATACACCCAATGTAAATGGTTTGTTGAATCTCAATCATAGTGATGCACATATTCATAATATTGATGCCAAAAGATGCAAAGTTGATAATGAAAGTGCAACATAATTGTGGCATTGCCGTTTAGGTCATATTGGTGTTAAGCGCATGAAGAAACTCCATGCAGATGGGCTTTTGGAATCACTTGATTATGGATCATTTGATACTTGTGAATCATGCCTCATGGGCAAGATGACTAAAACTTCATTCTCCGGAACAATGGAGCAAGCTAATGACTTACTGGAAATAATACATACCGACGTATGCGGTCTGATGAGTGTTGAGGCACGTGGCGGTTATCGTTATGTTCTGACCTTCACAGATGATTTGAGCAGATATGGGTATATCTACTTAATGAAACACAAGTCTGAAACATTTGAAAAGTTTAAAGAATTTCAAAGTGAAGTGGAGAATCATTGTAACAAGAAAATAAAGTTTCTACGATCTGATCGCGGAGGCGAATATTTAAGTTACGAGTTTGGCCTTCATTTAAAACAATGTGAAATAGTTTCACAACTCACGCCACCTGGAACACCACAACGTAATGGTGTATCCGAACGTCGTAACCATACTTTATTAGATATGGTGCGTTCTATGATGTCTCTTACCGATTTACAACTATCATTTTGGGTTATGCATCAGAGACAGCCGCATTCACGTTAAACAGGGCACCATCTAAATCCGTTGAGACGACACCGTATAAACTATGATTTGGCAAGAAACCTAAGCTGTTGTTTCTTAAAGTTTGGGGTTGGGACACTTATGTCAAAAGGCTTCAGCCTGATAAGCTCGAGCCCATATCTAAGAAGTGTGTCTTCATAGGATACCCTAAGGAAACAATTGGGTGCACCTTCTACCACAGATCCGAAGGCAAGATCTTTGTTGTCAAGAATGGATCCTTTCTAAAGAAGGAGTTTGTCTCGAAAGAAGTGAGTGGGAGGAAAGTAGAACTTGATGAGGTAGTTGTACCTTCTCTTGAATTGGAGAGTAGCAAATCAGAGAAATCCATTCCTGTGATGCCTACACCAACTAGAGAGGAAGCTAGTGATGATGATCATGAAAGTTCGGATCAAGTTACTACTAGACTTTGTAGGTCGAACAGAGCACGTTCCGCACCAGAGTGGTATGGTAGTCCTGTCCTGGAAGTCGTTATTAGACCATGGAAAACCTACAAACTATGAAGAAGCTATGATGAGCCCAGATTCCAACAGATGGCTTGAAGCCATGAAATCTGAGATAGGATCCATGTATGAGAACAAAGTGTGGACTTTGGTGGATTTATCCGATGATCGGCAAGCCATAGAGAATAAATGGATCTTCAAGAAGAAGACTGACGTTGATGGTAATGTTACTATCTACAAAGCTCTACTTGTCGCAAAAGGTTTTCGACAAGTTTAATATGATGAGACTTTCTCACCCGTAGCGATGCTTAAGTCTGTCTGAATCATGTTAGCAATTGCCGCATTCTATGAAATCTGGCAAATGGATGTCAAAACTGCAATCCTTAATGGATTTCTTAAAGAAGAGTGGTATATGATGCAACCAGAAGGTTTTGTCGATCCTAAAGGTGCTAACAAAGTGTGCAAGCTCCAGCGATCCATCTATGGACTGGTGCAAGCATCTTGGAGTTGGAATATACACTTTGATGAGGCGATCAAAGCATATGGTTTTATACAGACTTATGGTGAAGCCTGTATTTACAAGAAAGTGAGTGGGATTTCTATAGCATTCTGATATTATATGTGGATGACATATTGTTGATTGGAAATGATATAGAATTTCTGGATAGCATAAAGGGATACTTGAATAAGAATTTTTCAATAACATACCTTGATAAAGCTACGTATGTATTGGGCATCAAGATCTATAGAGATAGATCGAGACGCTCAATAGGACTTTCACAATGCACATACCTTGACAAAGTTTTGAAGAAGTCCAAAATGGATCAGTCAAACAAAGGGTTCTTGCCTGCATTGCAAGGTGTGAAGTTGAGTAAGACTCAAAACCCAACCACAACATAAAATAGAAAGAGAATGAAAGTCATTCCATATGCCTTAGCCATAGGTGCTATAAAGTATGATATGCTGTGTACCAGACCTATTGTGTACCTTGTCATGAGTTTGGGAAGGGGGTACGATAGTGATCCAGGAGTAGATCACCGGACAATGGTCAAAGTTGTCCTTAGTTACCTAAGACGACTAAGGAAATATTTCTTGGTTATGGAGGTGATAAAGAGTTCGTCGTCAAGAGTTACATTGATGCAAGCTTTTACACCGATCCGGATGACTCTGAGTCTCAATCTGGACACGTATTGAAAGTGGGAGAAATTAGTTAGAGTAGCTCCATGCAGAGCATTGTAGACATAGAAATTTGTGAAATACATACGGATCTGAATGTGGCAGACCCATTGACTAATCCTATCTCACAAGCAAAACATGATCACCTTAGTACTCTTTGGGTGTTAATCACATAGCGATGTGAACTAGATTACTGACTCTAGTAAACTCTTTGGGTATTGGTCACATGGTGATGTGAACTATGGGTGTTAATCACATGACGATGTGAACTAGATTATTGACTCTAGTGCAAGTGGGAGACTGAAGGAAATATGCCCTAGAAGCAATAATAAAGTTGTTATTTTATATTTCCTTATTCATGATAAAGGTTTATTAGTCATGCTAGAATTGTATTGACCGGAAACCTTAATACATGTGTGAATACATAAACAAACACTGTGTCCCTAGTGAGCCTCTATTAGACTAGCTCGTTGATCAAAGATGGTTAAGGTTTCCTAACCATTGACATGAGTCGTCATTTGATAACGGGATCACATCATTAGGAGAATGATGTGATGGACAAGACCCATCTGTTAGCTTACCATAATGATCGTTCAGTTTTATTGCTATTGCTTTCTTCATGTAAAATACATATTCCTTCGACTATGAGATCATGCAACTCCCGAATACTGGAGGAATACCTAGTGTGCTATCAAACATCACAACGTAACTGGGTGATTATAAAGATGCTCTACAAGTATCTCCAAAGGCGTTTTGTTGGGTTGGCATGAATCGAGATTAGGATTTTTCACTCCGAGTATCGGAGAGGTATCTCTGGGCCCTCTCGGTAATACACATCATAAGAAGCCTTGCAAGCAAAGTGACTAATGAGTTAGTTACAAGATGGTGTATTACAGAACGAGTAAAGAGACTTGCCAGTAACAAGATTGAACTTGGTATGTAGATATCGACGATCGAATCTCAGGAAAGTAACATACCAATGGACAAAGGGAATAATGTATGTTGTCATAACGGTTTGACCGATAAAGATCTTCGTAGAATATCTAGGAACCAATATGAGCATCCAGGTTCCGCTATTGGTTATTGACCAGAGAGGTGTCTCGGTCATGTCTACATAGTTCTCGAACCCGTAGGGTCCGCACGCTTAATGTGCGATGACGATTTTGTATTAATGAGTTATGTGATTTGGTGACCGAATGTTGTTCGCAGTCTCGAATGAGATCACACACATGACAAGGAGTCTCGAAATGGTCGAGAGGTAAAGATTCATATATAGGACGATAGTATTCAGACACCGGAAGTGTTCCGGAGAGTATCGGGTACATATCGGGTCACCGGAAGGGGTTCTGTGGACCCCCGACAAAGATATGGGCCTAATGGGCCAAGAGAGGAAACGCAACAGCTAGCATGGGCTGCTGCGCCCCCCCCCCCATATGGGCCGAACCAGAACGGGAAGGAAAGAGGGAAGAGATAAGGAAGGGGAAGGATTCGGCTTCCCCCTTCCTTCCCTCCTCCCTCCTCCTTCCTTCCCCCTCTAGAAATTATGGTAGGGGGGCGAATTGGACAAGGCCCCCAAGTAGGATTCCTCCTACTTGGGACGCCCCCTTGGCTGATCCCTCTCCCTCCCACCTATATATATGAGGGGAGGGGGAGGTTGCCTAGAACACACACCAACAATTGTTAGCCGTGTGTGGCGCCCCCTCCATAGTTTACACCCTCGGTCATATTCTCGCGGTGCTTAGGCGAAGCCCTGCGAGGATCACTTCACCATCACCGTCATCACGTTGTCGTGCTGACAGAACTCATCTATTACCTCGACGTTGTCGGTGCAACATACCCAGGGCCTGTTGACCTGACTGTGCACATCCACTAGATCAAGATCGAAGCACCCGAGCAAGAGACCAAGAGACTTGAAGAACCAACTAGCAGATTAGAAGGAACCAAGACTAAGACAAAGGAGCCAGGTATTATCGAAAGAAAAGCCTCCCTTGCCGGGCAGGCGAGCCCGGCAACGGGCGAGGCCACCCCCAGAAGAAGAGGACCAAAGCGTCCCGGCAGGGCTTGCCGGGACTCACGGAGACCATATCATCTCACCGACTACTCCACCACAACCCACGTCGTCGATCAGTGCGGTGTCAAGACATAGGATGATTAAGTGGCAGCCATTCTCCACATGAAAACCACTTCCTACCAAGTGAACCCACAAATTACACCCGTCCAGTGATGTGTCAAGCAAGCAGGCGTGGAGCTGGCGAATTAACCCGGCAAGCCTTGCCGGGCAACCAACGACGTGACACTAAGTGATGCATTAAATGCATGTTGTCAGCCTACAGAGTTAGGTATGATAGCACTATTTTCTAACATATCAGTGTCTAATGACTAATTTGCCACTGTGGTAACCCCTTGATCTATAAAAGGAGGCCCATGGTAATAATTCGAGGGGTTAGAAGTTTAGGCCACTCACACACCCATACGCGCGTAGTCGCCGCTGCCCCGAAGCAATCCCTGCCGGGCAAGTGTAGTATGCACCACCACCACCTTTTCCCATCAATCCACCAAAGCAGGAGTAGGGTTTTATGCCTCGCGGTGGCCCGAACCTAGGTAAAACTACATGTGCGATCCTTGCCGTGCTGCTTTGCGTGGGTCTGCTTTTTGTGCAACATGACTCCCCCCTGCCGAACCAGCAAGGGGCCGTCCTGGTCCCATAGGTGGTTGTGGTTCCCACGACATCTTTGGCGCGCCAGGTAGGGGGATCGCTTGAACAAACCTGAAGACGTAGGCAACGCGTCATCTTCTTCGCCATCTGCATCATCGATGTCGCCATCGACCATGGCGCCCAAGAAGAAATCAGCTCCTTCAACTCATCCATCCACCTCGAAGACTCCGCTACCCGCGGCCTAAAACACTGCAGGAGCGCGGAGATGCACGAGGGAGCGAACGTTGTAGGGGATGTGGCCGAAGCAGGCGGCACCGCCACCATCCCCCTCACGGCCGATGCGGGAGCAGAAGATGTCGGAGGAGAGCGACATCAGCAATGCCCTGAATGGTCGCCTCCGCCCGTTGACGGGCACAGCCATAGCGATGGCACTCGGTCTGGGGCGAGTCACCGCCCTACAACCGTCCTTGCTGCGGGCATGACTGCTGCACGTGCGCTCTCCCCAAGGCCGGTCGATTGAACTGGTGCGCCCTATGAAGCTGATGGCCCTCGGGCACCTCTGCCTCACCACCCTACCGCCCAGGTGGTTGCACCACAACAGTGGGGCATAGTGCAGCCGCCGCTGGCTCCGCCAGGAGCCGAGCGACGGCCCGATCGACTTCTCCGTCATCTATGCCAAGCACAGCCTCGGAGGCTATGGCGCGGGCTCAGTTGCTGCTGAGGTTTCCACCAGCGGCTGAGCAGATGGACGAGTGGTGTGCCACCATCCAAAGCCTGCACGGTTTCGTTGAAGCCGAAGGCTCACGATGAGCTTCCCTGCCACGACCTCCCCAAGCAACGGCTACGGCCCATGCCGCTGCCCGTACGGTGGGAGCCATCCCCACGGTGCAATCCCTTCCATGGTGGCCAGCACGGGCGCGACCAAATCAAGACTCCGATGATGCCTCGATGGCCTCTTCTGGTCCTCAAGCACGTCCAGACCAACAACAAACCCTGGAGGCCAGGCGGAGAGGGGACGTGCGTGTTGTTGAGAAATGCCGTGGCAACCTCCTCCGAGCCGACGAGCGCGGCAGCCCCAACATCGATGAACCCACTCTTGGTGCTGACGGACTCCTGCCCTTCAAGGTTGTTGCCCCGCCTTGACCCATGAGTTGCGGCAACTCTGTTGGTCGTCCGTTCGCACGTTCAAGCCATATATACCTGAGAAGTACGATGGAAGGTTGAACCCTTCGGAGTTCCTGAGCATCTACACCATCGCTGTTCAGGCTGCCCGGGGAAGAGATGAGAAGGTGTTCGCCAACTACTTCCCGTTGTCACTCAAATCCAATGTGATGTCTTGGCTGATGCACCTGTCGGAGAACTCCATTTCGTCGTGGGCATACTTGTGCCATGAGTTCATCGGCGCTTTCACCGGTGGCCACCAGGAGCCGGGCCGCCCTGGCGATCTGCAGCTTCTCCAACAAAAGGAAGGAGAAACCCTCTGTAAGTATTTGCAAAGGTTCAGTAAGGTTCATAGGAATATTCCAAATATCCATCCGGCAGCCGTGATAGCTGCCTTCTAGTCCAATGCGCGCAACCACTGAATCTGTGCCAAGATGAACGTGCGGTTGCCCAAGACTGTGAAGGAGCTGTACACCCTAGCGGAAAAGTGTGCCCGGATGGAGGAAGGGAGGAAATTGCCTAGAGAAGAAGATTGCGTTGATGTTAATTCAGAGGATGGTGATGAATCCACCAGTCAGAAGAAGGCTAAGAAGCACAGTAAGAAGTGAAGGGATAAAGCAGCATTGACTGTTGAAGGGTCAGGCACCCCCAGTACCGGCAAGATCACCAAGACTGAGGCCCCCAGCAAGGAGGTTGCCGTGTGAGCCGACTCCCGGGAAGCTGCAGCTGCCGAGAAAGCCGAGAAGGGCGATGGGTCATACTGCAAGATCCACCGGACCAAGGGCCACGGCCTTCAGGAGTGCTATCATGTTGAGCAGTTGGTCAAGAGACAAAGAGCAGAATATGAGAAGCATGATAAGGAAAAGGGTCAGAATGTCGCTGGCGGTAAGGGCCAAGGCGATGGAGCAAATTGCCCCGGCAAGCCCTTTCGGAACAAAGGAAAGCCCGCCAGGGGCTAGGAAAAGAAGTCTGTGATGATGAGAGTGACAAGGGGGATGAAGAGGAAACCAGTGAGCAGGAGTTTCAGAGGTCACGGACGCCCTGTGCGTTGACGGAGGTGCATTTTTGTACACCTCCCATCGCCAACTCAAGCGGTGGGCTCGGGAAGTCAATGCCATGGAACCAAAGCCGGAGGCCCAAAAGCCACTCAAATGGCCCAGCACACCCATGATTTTCGACGAAGTGGACCATCCTAGCCGCACCAATGCGGTAGGATGCCTGCCTTTGTTGGTTTCTCCAACAATTCGCAACCTCAAGGTCACAAAGATGTTGGTGGACGGTGGCGCCGGGCTGAATCTGATTTCCCCGACAGTTATCAACAAGCTTCAGATAGCAGAAGAAGAGCTAGAGGTTACAGGCACGTTGCAAGGTGTCAACCCCGGAAGGAGTCATCCTAAAGGGAAGATTACGTTGCGAGTAACATTTGGAGGAGAACTTAACTACCGAACCGAGAAGATTGTGTTTGACGTAGTTGATCTCCCCCTGCCGTACAATGGGATCCTTGGGCGCCCGACCTTGGCTAAATTCATGGTGGCATCCCACTATGCCTACAATACCCTGAAGATGCTTGGGCCACTAGGAGTCCTCACCATCCCATCAGATGAGAAAGATGCCATCATTTGTATGGACAAGATGTACAGGGACACGGTCGCGGCAGAGGCCACGACGACAACAATTCCCGCCAAGGAGAGCAAAGGGAAGAAACAGGATTGTAGGACCTCTGGCAAAGAGTCTGGGAAGCCTGCCCCTCCGAGTGCTCGGCACCCGTTGATGACGTGCCAGAGTGTTCCAACAACAAGAGATCCAAGGTTGCTGCTCCGCAAGTGAAAAAGGTCCCGGCAGGGCTGGCTGGCGTTGATGGTACTTTCACCATCAACACCACCCTCGATGACAAATAGGAAAGAGCCTCGTTGCCTTCCTGCGGGCGAATATCAATGTGTTTGCTTGGCAACCATCTGATATCCCCGGTATTCCCAGGGAGGTAATCAAGCACCACCTTGCTGTCTGCCCACACGCCAGACCTGTTAAGCAGAAAGTCCGGAAGCAGGCCTTGTGGAGGCAGCAGTTTATTGTAGAAAAGATCAAGAAGCTTGAAGCAACTGGATTAGTCAGAGGGTTGCTACATCCCACTTGGCTAGCAAACCCAGTAGTGGTCCAGAAGGCGAACGGGAAGTGGAGGCTATGCATTGATTTCATAGACCTCAATAAGGGTTGCCCAAAGGACCCGTTCCCCTTGCCTCATATTGATTAGATAGTGTATTCCACCTCAGGTTGTGATTTGCTCTCATTCCTGGACGCCTATTCTGGGTACCACCAGATCTTCATGTCAAGGAGGACAAGGAGAAGACATCGTTCATCACTCCATGCGGTACGTATTGCTTTGTCCGCATGCCGTTCGGATTAAAGAGTGTCGTGTCCACCTTTGCAAGGGCAGTCTAGATTGGTTTTGAACCTCAGCTGCACAGAAACATTGAGGCTTATATGGATGACAATGTGGTCAAAACCAAGGATAGAGCAACTCTCATTCAGGATTTGGAGGAGACGTTTGCAAATCTGTGCAAGATCAACCTGAAGCTAAACCCAGAGAAATGTGTGTTTGGCGTCCCCTCCGGCAAGCTGCTTGGATACTTTGTGTCCCACAGGGGGATCGAAGCCAATCCCAACAAGATCAAGGCCATCAAGCAAATCCAAGCCCGAAGGACAGTCAAAGATGTGAGGCGCCTGACGGGATGTGTTTCCGCGCTAAGCATATTCATCTCCAAGTCTGCCGAGCGTGCCCTGCCGTTCTTCAAGATTTTGAAGAAGGCATGTCCCATGAAGTGGACCCCTGAAGCAGAGGCAGCTTTGCAAGAGCTGAAGATGTACCTGTCCTCTGTGCCCACCTTGGTCGCACCCAAGCCTCAGGAGCCATTATTGCTATACTTGGTGGCAACAAACCAAGTGGTCACTACGGCCTTGGTAGCACAACGAGAAGTGGATGAGAAAGAGAGTGAGCATAGGTCGGCAGGGCCAGATAAGGATCAGAGCAGCAGCGAGCACGACAATGATGACAACCCCAAGGAGGTGGCAAAGAAGAAAGTGGTACATCGCCTAGTGTACTTCGTCAGCTCCTTGTTACAGGGGGCTAGGTTGAGGTACTCTGGCGTGCAAAAGTTGATCTTTGGCCTCATCATGGCCTCAAGGAAACTACGCCACTACTTCCAAGCCCATGAGATCATGGTTGTTACTCGTTTCCCATTGCAGCGAATACTCCATAACCCAGAGGCTACCGAAAGAATAGTGGAGTGGGCTTTGGAGCTATCCAGCTTTGGTTTGAGGTTTGAGAGTACATCAACTGTCCAGGGTAGGGCGTTGGCAGAGTTTATTGTCGAATGGACGCAAACCCCTGATGAGGAAGTGATGGAGATAATTGTTCCCGGCAAGGAATCACCCCAAGAATGGATTATGTATTTTGATGGTGCCTTCTCCCTGCAAGGCACGGGGGCTGGCATGCTACTTGTTGCCCCCTCCGGGGAGCACTTGAAGTACATCAGCCAGATGCATTTTGCATGGGAAGAAGCTACCAACAATACAACAGAGTATGAAGGGCTCCTTGCCAGGCTCAGAATTGCAGCGGGATTGGGAATTAAGAAGATGATCATTCAAGGAGACTCATAGTTGGTGGTGAGATAAGTTAACAAGGATTATCAAAGTCCATTAATGGAGGCATATGTCGAGGAAGTGAGAAGATTGGAGGAGCACTTTGACGGATTGCAAACTGAGCACGTACCCCGTGCGGAAAACGACATAGCTGATCATCTGTCAAAGTGTGCTCCGCAGAAGCTTCATGTGGAACCAGGGACTTTTCTTCTCCGTCTTACTCAGCCCTCTGTATCCCCAGCAACGATGGCCCGGAAGAGGAGAAAGTTGGACACCGGAAAGCCTCTCCCGGTAGAGCCGTCCGCTCCCGGCAGAGACCCTGCCGAAAAAAAACTCCTCAAAACCTGCCGGACCACCCCCTCCTGCCGGGTCCATGGACCGGGCGCACGAGGCCAGTGCTCCCGTAGTAGAGGAGGTGCCCCTAGTCCTCGTTGCCGAGCCATAGGCTCCAACTTGGGCAAGGCACATTGTCCGCTTCCTCCAAACCAGAGCTTCCTGGTGATCAACACAAAGCTGAAAGAGTAGCCCAGAGGGCTAGTATGTATCAGTTTGTCGATGACACTCTATATAGAAGGAGGCACAATGGTGTGAAATTGAAGTGTGTCTGCCGGGAAGAATGAAAGGAACTGCTGGCTGAGATACACAAAGGAATGTGTGGCTCCCACATTGAATCAAGGGAATTAGTTGGGAAAGCATTCCGGCAAGGATTCTATTGGACCGCAACCCTCCAAGATGCGGTCGAGCTAGTCACTAAGTGTGAAGCCTGCCAGTTCCATTCCAAGAAAACCCACCTGCCTGCCCAAGCGCTTCAGACAATCCCTCTATCATCGCCATTTTTGGTCTGGGGGCTCGATATCCTCTGCCCCTTCACCCGAGAAATCGGGGGCTTTGAATTCTTATTCGTTGCCATCAACAAGTTTACAAAGTGGCCGGAAGTGACTGTAGTGAGAAAGGTGACTGCTCAGTCAGCTATCAAGTTCTTGAATGATCTGGTATGTCGTTTCGCAGTTTCGACAATGGATCATCACTGACAACGGCACCCAGTTCATGAGCCGCGCCTTCATGCAATATGTTCATGCCCTCGGATGTAAGATATCATTTGCCTCTATGGCACACTCCTGGAGCAATGGACAAGTTGAGAGGGCGAAAGCTAAAGTGCTACGCAGACTCAAGACACGAACCTTTGATACGCTGCAGAAGCACGACAGGCGGTGGATCGAGGAGCTGCCGGTAGTTCTCTGGTCCCTCAGAATGACACCAAACTGAGCTACCGGGTAGACTCCCTTCTCCCTGGTTTATGGGGCAGAAGCAGTTATCCCCACAGAACTCATTTACGGGTCGCCTCGAGTACTTGCTTATGATGAAATCATGCAAGATCAGCACCAGCGTGATGACGATGTGCTACTCGAGGAGAAATGTCTCCGGGCTGCTACGCATGTTGCATGCTATAAGCAAGCCCTGTGTCGCTATCATAGCCGCAGGGTTTACGCCCAGTGTTTTGAGGAAGGTGACCTTGTCCTTAGGCACGTTTAGTCCACCAAGGGTACACACAAGCTGTCACCAAAGTGGGAAGGCCCTTACCGGGTAGTACGAGTCACCAGACCTGCCGCAGTCCGTTTGGAGACCGGAGGTGGCACTCTGTTGCAAAACTCATGGAATATTGAGCATCTCCGCAAGTTCTACCAGTAAGGTGTGAGGCTGCCGGGCCCTGCCCGACAGCCACCCATTTGTACAGGCCTTACCTCAGCTGTATGTAACCCCTTGTACAAAGCCGGGGCGATGACCCCATGTAAGAGAAAATAAAGAAGCGTTGTAGGGGGGCCCGAACCTAGATTGCATGCATGCATGAGTGAGGGAGTCCTGGACTAGGGGGTGTCCGGATAGCCGAACTATCATCATTGGCCGGACTCGAAGACTATGAAGATACAAGATTGAAGACTTCGTCCCGTGTATGGATGGGACTTTCCTTGGCGTGGAAGGCAAGCTTGGCGATACGGATATGTAAATCTCCTACCATTGTAATCGACTCTGTGTAACCCTAGCCCTCTCCGGTGTCTATATAAACCGGAGGGTTTTAGTCCGTAGGATGAACAACAATCATACCATAGGCTAGCTTCTAGGGTTTAGCCTCCTTGATCTCGTGGTAGATCTACTCTTGTACTACCCATGTCATCAATATCAATCAAGCAGGGGTAGGGTTTTACCTCCATCAAGAGGGCCCGAACCTGGGTAAAAACATCGTGTCCCTTGTCTCCTGTTGCCATCCGCCTAGACGCACAGTTCGGGACCCCCTACCCGAGATCTGCCGGTTTTGACGCCGACAATGAGCATTTCAGATTACTGCATAAGCATTTTCATGAGCATCTGCATATGCATATAGATAGGATCACATCCTGCATTCATTCTCATTTGTATGGAGTTGCATGTTCTCATCATGGACTTTGCTTCGACAAAGGAGTGAGAAGATTGCCTAGCACTGCAATCTCGGCAAGCCAAACAGATAAGTTCTACCTCTTGTGCGGTCGCGTTATGTATGCTATAACTTGTGCATTAGAAAGCCTCACCGCTCCTTCTAGACTTAGGTGCTCCCATCCCTGGCCTGAATGCCGCTTCAGTCAGGATGGTTGTAGTTGCCTTTGATAAAAGGGAAGTTGGCGGGGGGCTGGTCCTTCTGTCTGTAACCCTGCAGATAAGGTTCTCTGGCAGACAAAAAGAGGGTCGACAAGATAGCATGCCGGGGCAAACTCGTTTATTTACACTAAAGAGGCATCCCACCTCTGCATGGACGTACACATGCATGAGTTCTCGGCATGGTTCATCTTTTTCATTAACATGCTGATACAAGAACAAGCATTACAGAACACTGACATGGAGACGAGAGATTACATTATTTGAATTGAAATTTGGCAAGTGCCTACATATTTAAGATCGAAAAAAGATAAGTACCCAGTAATCCCCTTTCTTGTCCCTCTCCTCCCAGGCACGACAGGTGAAGGCAAAAAGGATGAGAGAGAGGCGACGGGGAATGCATCGATCAAGAGCACGGCGGAGGCGACCCGCCGATCACTGCCACCAGGGCCAGCAGGGCACGACATGGTGAACGGAGCTGCAGCCCAAGAGGAAGCCTGCCTGGGTCTAGCTGAAAGGCTGCTGGAGGAGACCAGGGCACCATCCCCACCACTGCATCCAACTCCCCGGCAAATCGCGTTGCTGGGGAGGAGATGCGGATGTAGATGATGGTGCTGCAGCCTGATGAAGATGGTGCGGGCGGCGATCGGTCGGAGTCGGATTCGTCACCCTCCCGCCAACTTCCATCGTCATTGCCGTCACGGAACTCCTCGTCGCTGTCGCTCGAGGAGGAGCTTTCATCGTCGATGGAGCTCTCCGCGCAGCACCCTAAGCGAGTTCCCGAGCGCCCAAAGACCTTGACGGAGAGCAGGCTGCTCTCCATTAATTTGAACTGGAGAACGTGCCCCTCCGTCAAGCTAAGGGCACGGGTGAAGGTATTCCAACCATGGTGAAGATACATCACATGAGGAGCAGGGAGGTCGACGTCTACCCACATACTGCCATTTCCACAGCCCCTCATGTGCAACCTCAAAGCATGCGGCGGATCAAGCTCCATTTCCCGGGCGAACGGGGTAGGGAGACGAAGATGGCCGCACACAGGCTTGTACAGCCTGATGAAGAACTCTCGGGGCTGATCTCTGGCATGGACTTCCATCGGGGGGGGGGGGGGGGGAGGGAGGAGCCACCGACGGAGGCGCAACCGGTGCGCCGCCCCACCCTCCCCTTCCCCGAGCGCCACGGCGACCTCAGCTTCGTCACATCCCTCCTCCTCTCACAGTGGGCTCCACCACTTCGAGCTCCAGAGGAGGAGGAATGCGCTGTCGAGTGGAGGCCCATGTCGCTGCTGCTGGAGACCAGCACACCCTCGCCCTCTCACCATGACGAGCGGAAGAAGACTGCGAAGGAAGAAGAAGAGGTGTGTATGAAAAAGCACCACCTCTATTTCCTTTTATAGAAGGGCAGATCCAGGGCTGGCCCCTCTCCCCAAGGGCGGCCGCCCCACTCATCCAATACAGCCCCTGGAGACATGGGGAATCAGGACCGACCCGCTACTCCAACTAGCGATGTCTGATTTCCTGCCGCGGCACTCACACCCGTGCCCTCCATGTCCACCACCTACCCTTCCCGAGGCATTAAAGACACATGGTGAATGGGCCAGAGGCACGAGGGCAACTGGGATGGCCGTTTCCACCCCGTGATCATGGGGCACGAGCGCTATGCAGGCCACGATCCAGACCTTTTCTTGTAATGTCACACACGATGTGCGAGGAAACCGGAAACCGGCCCGGAATCAAGACTAATGAAGAAGCAAAGAAGATCTCAAGGGACCATCTTCTTCAACAGTGTTGCCTGTGAACTTGTTAGGCCCTACCCCGATGACGCTCGGTAGCGCGTTCGGGTAGGCCCGGGGGCTTCTGTTGGTGCAATAGACCCATGGCCTGTTGACCTGACTATGCACATGCACTAGATCAAGACCGAAGCACCAGAGCAAGAGACCAAGAGACTCGAAGAACCACATGGTGCTGGCGAATTAGCCTGGCAAGCCTTGCCGGGCAACCAACAATGTGACACTAAGCGGCGCATTAAATGCATGTTGTCAGCCTGCAGAGTTAGGTATGATAGCACTGTTTGCTATCATATCAGTGTCTAATGAGTAATTTGCCACTGTGGTAACCCCTTGATCTATAAAAGGAGGCTCATGGCAATGATTCAAGGGGTTAGAAGTTTAGGCCACTAACACACCCATACACGCGTAGTCGCCGCTGCCCCGAAGCAACCCCTGCCGATCAAGTGTACTACGCACCACCACCACCTTTTCCCATCAATCCACCAAAGCAGGAGTATGGTTTTACGCCTCGCGGTGTCCCGAACCTGGGTAAAACTTCCTATGCGATCCCTGCCGTGCTGCCTTGCGTTGGTTTGCTCTTCTGCTCTTTGTGCAACATGAACCCCCCCCCCCCCCCCGCCGAACCAGCAAGGGACCGTCCTGGTCCCATAGGTGGCCATGGTTTCCCGCGGCAGACGTCTTGCTGGATCAAGAAGGTGAGGGACATCACCGAGCTGAACGTGTGCAGAACTCGGAGGTGCCGTGTGTTTGGTACTTGATCGGTCAGAGCTAGAAGAAGTTCGACTACATCAACCGCGTTGTCAAACGCTTCCGCTTTCAGTCTACAAGGGTAAGTAGACACACTCTCCCTCTCGTTCCTATGCATCTCCTAGATAGACCTTGCGTGAGCGTAGGAATTTTTTTGAAATTGCATGCTACATTTCCCAACACCACCGTCGCATCATGCTTTAACTCAAGCACGGATTTGGTCATCCAATCAGGACCGGACCTCGATACGAGCCCGAACACGGACCTAGCATACAGTTTGGGTCCGATCTCCCCTATTGGCAGCCTGGGATCGACCTCAGTCAACCAACACATAGAGGTCACGACAAGTGACCCGCAAATAATGCTTCAGATCAGCCAGGCCCTCGGCCAGGCCATGAACTCCAAGGATCTATCTCACCTCAATGAGATACTGGATCGCATTCAGAGTTTGTCAATCTCAAATGACCAAACCTCGGTCTATGACAAGATCGGACTTTAATCTGATGATATTGAAATTTACGTTCCACCCACCACCAACCTAGTCGCCATGGTCGATGACTTAACCGACGTCCTGGACTATACCTCCGAGGAGGTCACTGACATAGACGAAGATGCCAACGTCACACTTGAAGTGGTCACGCCCTCAGCTCGTACAGGCAGATGGGCCGTAACATCTACTTACGATGTCTATACGGTTGATACCCCTAAGGATCCTTTGAGACGCCGACAGTCGAAAGGCAACGACGGCAGCCCCAACAGGCACAACACGGGCACTACTGATAATGGTGCCACGGCTGACGATGTTGATGACCATAGAGAGGGCATTCAAGCCTCCGTAGGAAGGCAGAATAGCCCCGCAGGAATACCCAAAGATGAGGACCCTGACAATCTTGACGACGGGGTCGAGAACAACTACTTACCCGAATCCAAGGAGGACGAGAGCCTCGTACCCGAGGACTTCATAATTCCCAAAGTCCCATACGAGCAGGAGAGGTTCAGACGGCGCCTGGTGGCCACCGCTAGGAGTATGAAAAGCAAGCAACAACTGCGTGCCGATTAGAATGAGCTCAATGACAAATGGGTGGAGGTTCTCACAGCTGAGCAAGACCTCGAAGAACGACAAGAGACTGCGTCCAAGTCCTATCCACGTTGGCGTTTGCTGCCGAAATTCGATGATGAGGCAACTGACAATGTGGTCTTGATGCGTGGTCGTGTTGACCAACCTAGCCGACCCCCTATAGGGCGCGACAGGCCAACAGGGGAAGGCAGGAATCCCCAAACATCGACAGGCCGTTACGACAAGGATCCTGTTGACTACCCAGAGCCGTACGACTCATGTAGAAGGATAGAAGAAAACCGAGCGCCTCCTTGATCCATCTATGCATCAAGAGGACATGCGCCAACTGGACTCAACGGCCACGAGGCCTGGTTAGACAGGCATGATAGGGCTCAGGAACAGGCTTGTGCACGGATGTCTCCTGACATCCGACACAATATAGCTCGGTTTCAAGGGCCGGCTCACCCGATCTGTTTCATAGACGAGGTGATGGAACATCAGTTCCCGGACGGGTTCAAACTCATAAACATCAAACAATACGACGGGATGACCGATCCAGCCATATGGATCAAAGACTTCATCCTCCATATCCACATGCCTCACGGAGATGATCTCCACGCCATCAAATACCTATTGCTCAAACTTAAAGGAACGGTGAGGCATTGGTTGAACAACCTGCCTCTTCACTCCATCGGGAGCTGGGAGGCTCTCGAAGATGCCTTTAGGGAAAACTTCCAGGGCACTTATGTCCAACCTCCGGATGCCGACGACCTCAGCCATGTTATTCAACTGTCCGGCGAATTGGCTCAAAATATTTGGAATTGGCTCTTGACTAAAAAGAACCAGATAGTCAACTACCCCGATGTAGAGGCAATTGTCGCCTTTCCGCATAGTAGCCGGGACGAGTGGCTTGCATGTCCGCTCAAGCAAGACAAGCCAAGGACCATGGTTGCCCTTACTTCCCTTATGACCCACTTTTGTGTGAGAGAGGACAGTAGCTCACACGACGGCGAGGTCGGCACCTCGGAAGTCCGCGATGGCAACGGCAAGCCGAGGCGCAATAAAAATAAGCACAGGCACAAGAATAGCAACAATGACACCGAGGATGCCGCAGTCAATGCAGGGTTCAGCGGCTCCATGGCCGGCAGAAAAAGAAGCCCTTTAAAGGGAATAAGGATGGTCCCAACTAGCTTGTAAAAATCCTCAACAGGCCATGCCAGATTGACGGAACCCCGGACAAACCTACAAACCATACCAACCGAAACTGTTGGGTCTTTAAGCAGGCGGGTAAGGTGGTGATAGAAGGGCAAAGTAAAATCCAATCACACAACAAGGATGGGGAGGAACCTCAACAATGCAATAATGGAGGCCAGAAGCAATTCCCTGCGGAGGTGAAAGACATAAACATGATCTACGTCACTCACATCCCTAGAAAGGAGAAGAAACGCGTGCTTTGGGATGTCGACGCTCTTGAGCCCATGGCTCCGAAGTACAATCCATGGTCAGCCTATCAGAACACATTTGATAAGCACGACCACCTGACCAGTATCCATCATGGAGGGTCTACGGCCTTGGTCCTCGACCCCATTATCGATGGGTTCCACTTAACACACGTCCTCATGGACAGAGGCAGCAGCCTCAACTTGATCTATGCTGATACGATCAGGAAAATGCATGTCGATCCAGATAGGATCAAGCCCAGCACCTCCACTTTCAAGGGTGTCATACCCGATGTTGAAGCACATTGCAGGGGAGCGATCATGATAACCCACAAGTATAGGGGATCACAACAGTTTTCGTGGGTAGAGTATTCAACCCAAATTTATTGATTCGACACAAGGGGAGGCAAAGAATATTTGCAAGTATTAGCAGTTGAGTTGTCAATTCAACCACACATAGAGAACTAAATATCCACGACAAAGTGATAATATGATAATTTTATAGAAGTGGTAATAGTAGCAATAATAATAGTAACAGTAGCAATATTATAGTGATTGTAATGGTAGCGACAATGAAAGTAACTTGGCAAAGATCAATATGTGAAAGTCATAGGCATTGGATCAGTGATGGGTAATTATGTTGGATAACATTCATCATGTAATAGTCATAGCCTAGGGCGACACAGAACTAGCTCCAATTCATCAATGTAATGTAGGCATGTAATCCGTATATAGTTATACGTGCTTATAATAAGAACTTGCCTGACATCTTTTGTCCTACCCTCCCATTGCAGCGGGGTCCAGAAGGAAATCTAAGGGATATTAAGGCTTCCTTTTAATAGAGAACCGAAACAAAGCATTAGCACACTGTGAATACATGAACTCCTCAAACTACGATAACCACCGAAAAGAATCTCAATTATTGTCACCTTGGGGTGTGAGGATCATAACACGTAATAGGTGCATACAATTTGCAAGACCGGATCAAGAGCACAAATATATTCATGAAAACAGAAAGGGTTCAGATCTGAAATCATGGCACTCGGGCCCTAGTGAAAAGCATTAAGCATAGAAAAGTCATAGCAACATCAATCTCAGAACATAGTAGATACTAGGGATCAAGCCCTAACAAAACTAACTCGGTTACATGATAAATCTCATCCAACCTATCACCGTCCAGCAAGCCTATAAAGGAATTACTCAATCCCGGTGGTGAGCATCATGAAATTAGCGATGGAGGATGGTTGATGATGATGACAACATCAAATCCCCCCCCTCTGCAGAGCCCCAAACGGACTCCGGATCAGCCCTCTCGATGAAGAAAAGGAGGGGGCAGCGGCTCCATATCGTAAAATGCAATGATTCATTCTCTTCGATTTTTTCTGGACGAAAAGGTACTTATGGAGTTGGAGTTAGGGTTGCGGGAGCTACTAGGGGCCCATAAGCTAGCCCTAGGGGGAGGGGGTGGTCGCGCCCAAGGCTTGTGGTGCTCTGATGGCCTGCCTCTAGTATTTCTCTTCACCAATATTTTTTATATATTCTGAAATAATTCTCCGTAAATTTTTATCTCAATCCAATAACTTTTATTTCTGCACAAAAACAACACCATGGCAATTATGCTGAAAACTGCGTTAGTCTGGGTTAGTTCCGTTCAAATCATGCAAATTAGATTCCAAAACAAGAGCAAAAGTGCTTGTAAAAGTAGATATGTTTGGGACATATCAACTCTCCCAAGCTTAACTCATTGGTTGTCCTCAAACAATTCAGTGGACAAATTGAAAGTGCTAAAGAAAAAACATTTACAAACTCTTTTTGTTCTTGCTGCTGTATATATGCTTAACTAATGTTCAAGTTTTCGGCAAGGATTATGAACTAACCATGTTCATGATAACATTTAGGTCTCACATTTACTCATACCAATGAGATAACCAACTAGCGAGCAAGAATAAGATATCTCGGATGCCAACAATTTGTCAAAACAATCATGATATAATATGATAACTTGGTATCTCGCCAGCCCTTTATGAGACCGCAAAACATAAATGCAGAGCACCTCTGAAGTTCAAGCAACGACTAAACATTGTAATTCATGGTAAAAGGGATCCAGTCATGTCATACTTAACATTAACTATACTCAATGCATAAGAATGACAATAGTGCTCTCCAAGTGGTGCTTGAATGAGAATATTATGACTCAACAATAAAAGTAAAATAACATAAAAGTAAATTGATAGGCCCTTCACAGAGGGAAGTAGGGATTTGCAGAGGTGCTAGAGCTCAAAGCTTAAAACAGAGATGAATATACTTTTGGGAGGTATGCCTTTCCTATCAATGTCACGACCGAGAGTTTTCAATACCTTCCATGCTAAACACATTATCGACGGTTCCCAAGCGGAAGGTAAAGTTTACTCCCCTCAGTCAACAAACACATGCCATGGCTAGCCGATTCCTCGGGTACCCTCCATACCAAGAACTTTTGGGGGGAGTTTGTTTCATTATTTAGTGATTTGATCATGGGATTGGGCATCCCGATGACCAGCCCCTCTCGTGTAAGGACAAGTGAATAAACACTTATCATGAGAATAATCCGCTTCATGGAAGATGTCGACCGTCCCCTATCGCTCCATGAACGGTACGGGAACACAGAACACATGCTTATTTGAATGTTTAGAGGTGGCACATGCAAATTTACTTGGAATGGCAGGGTAATACCGCATATAGGTAGATATAGTGGACTCATCTGGAACAACTTTGGGTTTAGGGATTTGGATGCACAAGTAGTATTCCCGCTTAGTACAGGTGAAGGCTAGCATATAGATTGAGAGGCGACCAACCAGAGAGCGAAAACGGTCATAAACATGCATTGAGAATAATTAGCATTGAATATGAGCATGAGAAGATATCAAGCACCATGAACATAAATATTGTGGAGGCTATGTTGGTTTCGAATCAACAACATGCATGAACACGTGCCAAGTCAAGCCACTTGAATCATTCAGAGGGAGATACCATACTATCATACTACATCATAACCATTTTAGTGCATATTGACACTCAAGATAACTCTTTATCCAGTTCTAGCTATTTAAGCATGGCATGAGGAACTATAATCTCTAATTGTCATCATAAACATGTTTACTCATAATAAGCTGAATCAAGAACGATGAGTTAAACATATTTACGAAAAACAAAACAAGAGGAGTTCATACTAGCTTTTCTTCACCTCAATCACTTCATCAAATCATCGTCATTATTGCCTTTCACTTGCATGCCCTAATGATATGAAAATAATAATAGTGAAAGTGTGCCATGGACTAAGCTGGAATCCATATATATTTTATTAGGAGAAGACAAGGTAATATGGGCTCTTTGTTAGATCAACAATAATGCATGTGAGAGCCACTCAATATGTTCATCGTGGTCTTCTCCTTATGATAACTCGAAGAAAAGAAAAGAATTTCAGAGAAGCACATTGAAATATTTTTGGAATTTTTATTTTTCTGTAGAAAGAAAACTAATGAAGGAAAGAAAAACAAAAGCGAGAAAAAATATTTACACGGGAAAGCTCCCAACAAGTAAACGAAGAATGAGACATCTTTTTGGGTTTTGTTTTTAATACTGCACACTACTAAACAAGAAAGAAAAACCGAAAAAGAACGATAAATAATTTTGGATTTTCAAAGTTTTTGGAACACACAAGAAGAAAACATAAATAAAACTAACATGGATAAAGAATGAAAAAGGATGAACACCGACAACTGGAATAAAATGTGTCAACAAGAATGTAATGTCGGTGAGAAAGATGTACTCCCCCAAGCTTAGGATTTTGGTCTAAGTTGGTCTATGGCCACGAACCAAAATATCCTCCTCTTGGATAATACTGGGGCTCCTTAGGGTTCAAATGATAGACAAGGTACTGTAGATCCCACTGGTAAACAGGCTCCGCAGCCGCCTCGGGCTCAGGTGCTGGCTTAGGCTCGTCCCCTTGGGGCGACACCAAGCCCCAATAAGCGTAAATATCCACAGGCATAATAGTGTACCTGCCTAAAGAAAGATCAAACAAAGAAGGTGTAGGCAGGGTAATAGTCTCATGAGTGCCCCTACTGAACACAAGGTTATACCGAAATCGCGGCGTGCCACCGTTAATAAAGTCATGCCCAACCATGCTAGTGTAATCAAGGTGTCTAACAGGTAAAAGCTTCTCATCAACCTCATCATGCCTAATAGGAATCTCAAAATGTCTAGCAAGGTGAGAAGCATAAATGCCACCATAAATGACTCCCTTTGAGCGGTTAGTATGTAACCGTCGAGCAACCATAACACCCAAACTACAAGTCTATCGTTGTAAAGAGCATGGCGCAAAATAGCAAGGTCAGGCGAGCTGAGTGATCCACTCTCCAACTATCCAGTCAAACACCTCCCGGCAAATAAGGAATAGTAGCACAAAACGGGGAAAATGGAAACTAGCAACTCTAGCATTAGAAACGCCTCTCATCTCCCCCATAGTGACTTTGGATATGAAAACCACAATGTCACGAGGATGTGGCTCTATAGTGCTACCCGCAGCTGGAATTAAGTAAGCCTCACAAAACTCATCAAGTGTCATATTTCCAGGAACATCATCTAAGTTGAATGTAATAGTTGGTGGCACTATCCTAGAGTGGAAGTGAAAACTTTGTATGAAAGTATTTGTGAGGAGAAGGTACGGATCAAACTTATCTTCGAGGAAGGGGATTGCTACTTCTTGAGCTTGCGTTGGTTTTTCCCTTGAAGAGGAAAGGGTGATGCAGCAAAGTAGAGATAAGTATTTCCCTCAGTTTGAGAACCAAGGTATCAATCCAGTAGGAGACAACGCACAAATCACCGAATACCTGCACAAACAATCAAACAACTTGCACCAAACGCGATAAAGGGGTTGTCAATCCCTTCACGGTTACTTGCAAAAGTGGGATCTCATAGAGATAGATAAACGATAAAGTAAATATTTTTGGTTTGTAGATTGAAAAGTAAAAGATTGCAAAACAGTAGATCGGAAACTTATATGATGGAAAATAGACACGGGAGCCATATGTTTCACTAGAGGCTTCTCTCAAGATAGCAAAAAATATGGTGGGTGAACAAATTGCTGCCGAGCAATTTATAGAAAAGTGCAAAGTTATGACGATATCTAAAGAAATGATCATGAATATAGGCATCACGTCCGTGTCAAGTAGACCAAAATGATTCTGCATCTATTACTATTACTCCACACATCGACCGCTATCCAGCATGCATCTAGAGTATTAAGTTCATAAGGAACGGAGTAACACATTAAGTAAGATGACATGATGTAGAGGAATTAACTCAAGCAATATGATGAAAACCCCATCTTTTTATCCTCGATGGCAACAATACAATACGTGTCTTGCTGCCCCTACTGTCACTAGGAAAGGACACCGCAAGATTGAACCCAAAGCTAAGCACTTCTCCCACTGCAAGAAAAACCAATCTAGTTGGCAAAACCAAACCGATAGTTCAATGAGAATTACAAAGGTATCAAATAATGCATAAAAGTATTCAGAGGAGATTCAAATAATATTCATAGATAAGCTGATCATAAATCCACAATTCATCGGATCTCGGCAAACACACCGCAAAAAAGTATTACATCGAATAGATCTCCAAGAACATCGAGGAGAACATGGTATTGAGAATCAAAGAGAGAGAGAGAGAGAGAGAGAGAGAGAGAGAGAGAGAGAGAAGAAGCCATCTAGCTACTAGCTATGGACCCTAAATCTGAGGTAAACTACTCACGCTTCATCGGAAGGGCAATAGAGTTGATGTAGAAGCCCTCCATGATCGAACCCCCCTCCGACAGGGTGCCAGAAATGGTCCCTAGATGGGATCTTAGGGGTATAGAAGATTGCGGCGGTGGAAAAGTGTTTTCGTGGATGCCTTTGGTGGTTTGGGGATACTTGGGAATATATAGGCGAAAGAATTAGGTCAGGAGGTGCACGGGGGGCCCACAAGGGTGGGGGGCGCACCCTCCATCCTTGTGGCTGCCTCATGGCTCCTCCGACTTCATCTCAAAGTCTCCTGGTTGTCTTCTGGTCCAAGAAAAATCACCGTGAAGGTTTCATTCCGTTTGGACTCCGTTTGGTATTCCTTTTCCACGAAACTTAAAAACAAGGAAAAAAACAGGAACTGGCACTGGGCTCTAGGTTAATAGGGTAGTCCCAAAAATAATATAAAATAGCGTATTAATGCATATAAAACATCCAAAACAGATAATATAATAGCATGGAACAATCAAAATTATAGATACATTGGAGGCGTATCAAGCATCCCCAAGCTCAATTCCTGCTCGTCCTCGAGTACGTAAATGATAAAAACAGAATTTTGATGTGGAATGCTACCTAACATATTTATCCATGTAATTCTCTTTATTGTGGCATGAATGTTCAGATCCGTAAGATTCAAAACAAAATTTTACATAAAAACAATAATACATCAAGCATACTAACAAGGCAATTATGTCTTCTCAAAATAACATGGCCAAAGAAAGCTTATCCCTACAAAATCATATAGTATGGCTATGCTCCATCTTCATCACACAAAATATTCAAATCATGCACAACCCCAATGACAAGCCAAGCGATTGTTTCATACTTTTGACGTTCTCAACCCTTTCCAACTTTCACGCAATACATGAGCATGAGCCATGGACATAGCACTATAGGTGGAATAGAATATGGTGGTGGTGGACAAGACAAAAAGAGGGAGATAGTCTCACATTAACTAGGCGTATCAACGGGCTATGGAGATGCCCATCAATAGATATCAATGTGAGTGAGTAGGGATTACCATGCAACGGATGCACTAGAGTTATAAGTTTATGAAAGCTCAAAAGAAAACTAAGTGGGTGTGCATCCAACTTGCTTGCTCATGAAGACCTAGGGCAATTTTAGGAAGCCCATCATTGGAATATACAAGTCAAGTACTATAATGAAAAATTCCCACTAGTATATTAAAGTGACAACATAGGAGACTCTCTATCATGGAGATCATGGTGCTACTTTGAAGCACAAGTGTGGAAAAAGGATAGTAATATTGCTCCTTCTCTCTTTTTCTCTCATTTTTTCTTTTCCCTTTTTATTCCTTTTTTGGGCCTTCTTTTTTGGGGGCTTTTCTCTCTTTTTTTATTTCCTCACATGGGACAATGCTCTAATAATGAAGATCATCATACTTTTATTTACTTACAACTCAAAGATTACAACTCGATACTAGAACAAAAAATGACTCTATATGAATGCCTCTGGCAGTGTACCGGGATGTGCAATGACTCAAGAGCGACATGTATAAAAAATGATGAAAGGTGGCTTTGCCACAAATATGATGTCAACTACATGATCATGCAAAGCAATATGACAATGATGAAGCGTGTCATAATAAACGGAATAGTGGAAAGTTGCATGCCAATATATCTCGGAATGGCTATGGAAATGCCATAATAGATAGGTATGGTGGCTGTTCTAAGGGAGGTATATGGTGGGTGTATGGTACTGGCGAAAGTTGTGCGGCACTAGAGAGGCTAGCAATGGTGAAAGGGTGAGAGTGCGTATAATCCATGGACTCAACATTATTCATAAAGAACTCACATACTTATTGCAAAAATCAATTAGTCATCAAAACAAAGTAATATGCGCATGCTCCTAGAGGGGTAGATTGGTAGGAAAATACAATCGCTCGTCCCCAACAGCCATTCATAAGGAAGACAATCAAAAAATATCTCATGCTCCAACTTCGTTACATAACGGTTCACCATACGTGCATGCTACGGGACTCACAAACCTTAACACAAGTATTTCTCAAATTCACAACTACTCACTAGCATGACTCTAATGTCACCATCTTTATATCTCCAAACAATCATAAGGAATTAAACTTCTGATAGTATTCAATGCACTTTATATGAAAGTTTTTATTATATCCCTTTTGGATGCCTATCATAGTAGGACTAAATTTATAACCAAAGAAAATTACCATGCTATTTAAAGACTCTCAAAATAATATAAGTGAAGCATGAGAGTTCAACAATTTCTATAAAATAAAACTACTGTCATACTCTAAAAAGAAATAAGTGAAGCACTAGAGCAAAATTGCCTAGCTCAAAAGATATAAGTGAAGCACATAGAGTATTCTAATAAATCACGATTCATGCGTGTCCCTCTGAAAAGGTGTGTACAACAAGGATGATTGTGGCAAAGTAAAAAGCAAAGACTCAAATCATACAATATGATCCAAGAAAAACACATATCATGTGGTGAATAAAAATATAGCCTCAAGTAAAGTTACTGACAGGCGAAGACGAAAGAGGGGATGCCTTCCGGGGAATCCCTAAGCTTAGGCTCTTGGTTGTCCTTGAATATTACCTTGGGGTGCCTTGGGCATCCACAATATTAGGCTCTTTCCACTCCTTATTCAATAGTCCATCAAATCTTTACCCAAAACTTGAAAACTTCACAACACAAAACTCAACAGAAAATCTCATAAGCTCCGTTAGTATAAGAAAAATAAATCACCACTTTTGGTACTGTTGTGAACTCATTATTTATTTACATTGGTGTAATACCTACTGTATTCCAACTTCTCCATGGTTCATACCCCCCGATATTACCCATAGATTCATCAAAATAAGCAAACAACACATAGAAAACAGAATCTGTCAAAAACACACTACAAAAAAAAGACACATCCGTGACATTTTGGGCGAACGAAATTTTTTCTATCATACATATGACACTTCTATGACGATAATTGTGACAAAACCCAGTATCATCATAGATGTGGTGGGCTCCTACTTCTATGACAAAAAATCATGACAGAAAATGGGCTTTTCGTCCTGGGCGGGCCGGAGACGCAGCTGCATGACATTCTTTGGGCCGTCCATGACGGAAAAATAGTGGTAGAAGCGAGGGGGAGGAAAATTTCGGGGAGTTGCCGGTTAAAGTGGGAGAGCGATGCGCGTTTCTCTCGTACAGGTATGCGCGTGTGTGCAAGGCATTGGCTCTAACTGAACCCGAGCGAGGCGTTGGGCTCTAACTGAACCCTAGCGATTGCACTGCAGGCCACGCGTTACTGAACCCGAGCGATCGATCGATGGCTGTTAACTAAACCCGATGGAGCGATTCCTTTGCTACTGCCGCTAACTGAAGCCGATCGATGCTGGCTCTGGGATGAACAGTGAGCGTTGCGGGGGGGGGGGGGGGGGGTTGGATGAACAGTGAGCGGTGGTGTTGCCTCTGGATGAACAGGAACCCGTGGTGTGGAGGGCTGAATGAGCAGTGGACGGTGGAGGGGTGGCCGTGGAGGGGTGGTTGAACAGGACCCCGTGGTGTGGAGGGCTGGATGAACAGTAGACGGTGGAGAGGTGCCCGTGGAGGGGTGGTTGAACAGTAGCCGGTGGAGTAGCACGCAGTGGAGGCTGGATGAACAGGAGCCCGTGGAGGCTGGAGGAGGTCGACGGTAGCCCGTTGATGCTGGAGGAGCTCGACGGTGGAGATGAACAGTATCCCGTGGAGTCACGTTTTGCGGTACGCCACACCCCTCTCGATGAACAGGACCCTCATTTCGATCGTAGCGCTCCAACACAAGTCCGTTTCGTCCGTTTTGCGGTACGCCACACCCCTGTCGATCAACAGGACCCCCGTTTCGACCGTAGGAGGTCCGTTTCCTCCGTTTTGCGGTACGCCACACCCCTCCCGATCAACAGGACCCCCATTTCGACCGTTGGAGGTCCGTTTCCTCCGTTGTGCGGTATGCCAGGCCTCGTTTCCATCGCCTGTTCCGTCCAAGCCGGTTGGCTCCCACGCGTTCCGTTGCCTCCCAATGAACACGACGCATTCCGTTGCATCCCCATGAACACGACGCATTCCGTTGCCTCCCGATGAACACGACGCATTCCGTTGCCTCCCCATGAGCATGACGCATTCCGTTGCCTCCCCATGAACACGAGTCCTCGCCGTATGTATGCGCGACTAGGCGTTCGAGACCCCGCCCGTATGTACACATACGTGGCCGTATTTTCTTTCTTGCACCCTGGCCGCTGTACGTACGTGTACATGCTACGTGCGCGCCTCTACTACGACACGTGCGCGCCTCTACAACGACCAGTATATATGTACGTACACGTTCGCGACCAGAATGACAACGCTACGTACGCTTCGACCAGGTGGGTCCCGACTGTCAGGCACTTCCTTGCGTGCGAAAATGCAGCTGGTGGGTCCCAGCAGTCAGAGGTGCGAATCATTTTTTTTGCCCGGACGCACTTCCTTGCGTGCGAAGGTGTAGCTGGTGGGTCCCAGCAGTCAGGGGGGGAATGTTTTTTTTTCACGAAATACGGTGGCCCGTCCGGTGGGTCCCCGCTGTCAGGTGGAGGAATAATTATTTTCCGCGTACTAAGGAGGCACTTCCTTGCTGTGGCCGTGGACCCAGCTGTCAGCCTCTCCACATACAGTCCATGTCCGATGGAAATCGTTCCTTGACCACGTTGACCACGCCGCGAGCACCAGGGTGGTGGACGATGGTGAGTCCTAGGAAGGGGACTACGGGGAGCCGGGGAAGACGCGGCAATGGAAGCCCGCGCCGAGAGGAGTATGAGGGTTCACTGGTTCGGCTGCGGTGTGAGGCTGCCGTCACCGCAGGGCCTGGCCAGCGGTGGGAATAGTAGGGTGCGGTAAGGCCTTCGCGGCAGCACATCCGGCCATGGGAGGCAGGAGCATGTGGCACGACCGGCGCTGCTTTGGGCGGCGGGAGCAAGAAGACCAGAGGTTGAAGAAGCACTACAGCCGTTGGATGGACATCGTACGGTCACTGGAGCTTGAATCGTTTATATTAACTAACTTGATAAAGCCCTACGTCCCCGTCAACTTAGTAGGCCCACAAGTCAGCCTCCCACCAAGGTGGGTCCCAGCTAGCTGGGGGGTATTCATTTTTTTGTGCGTAATAAGGAGGCACTTCTGGTGGGTCTGAGCTGACAACAGGGGGAACTTTTTTTAGCGAAATACGGTGGCCCGTCGGGTGGGTCCCCGCAGTCAGGGGCAAAAGTTTTTTTCACGAAATACTGGTGGCCCGTCCGGTGGGTCCCTGCTGTCAGGTGGAAGAATAATTATTTTCCGCGTAATAAGGAGGCACTTCCTTGTGACTGCCGTGGACCCAGCTGTCAGCCTCTCCACGTACAGTATTCTTCCGATGGAATTCGGTCGTTGACCAAGCACCACGGCGATGGACGATGGCGAGGCCTAGGAAGGGGACGACGCGGAGCCGGGGAAGACGCGGCAGTGGATGCCCACGCGGAGAGGAGTATGAGGGTTCACTGGTTCGGCTGCGCTGCCGTCACCGCAGAATAACAGGGGGTGTGGGTGACTGGAGTGGAGGAATGGCTTGGCCAGCGGTGGGAGTAGTATGGGGGCAGTGAGGCCTCCACGGCAGCACAGCCGGCCATGGGAGGCAGGAGCAGGCGGCACGACCGGCGCTGCTTTGGGCGGCTGGAGCAAGAAGACCAGAGGTTGAAGAAGCACTACGGCCGTTAGATGGACATCGTACGGTCAGTCGAGCTAGAAGCGTGCATATTGACTAAGTTGACAAAGCCCTTCGTCCCCGTCAACTTAGCAGGCCCACTGGTCCCAGCTAGCAGGGGGAGTATTCTTTTTTTGGGCGTAATAAGGAGGCACTTCCTTGCGTGCAAAGATATAGCTGGTGGGTCCGAGCTGTCAGCGGGGGTAACGTTTTTTTCGCGAAATACAGAGGCCCTTTCGGTGGGTCCCAGATGTCAGGTGGAGGAATCATTATTTTGCGCGTAATAAGGAGGCATTTCCTTGCCTGTGGCCGTGGACCCAGCTGTCAGCCTCTCCACGTACAGTCCACTTCTGATGGATGTCGTTCATTGACCACGTTGACCAGGCCGCGCCGAGAGCACCAGGGCAGTGGACGACAGCGAGCCAGGGAATACTCGGCAGTTATTTCCCACGCAGAGGAGTACGAGGGTTTACTGGTTCGTCTGCCGTCGCCGGAGAATAACAACATGTGTGGGACTGAGGGTGAGTAGAGGGATAGCTAGGCCAGCGATGGGAGTACGGTGGGGCGGTGAGGCCTGCGCGGCAGCACAGCCGGCCGCGGGGAGGAGGGAGCAGGCAGTCCCGCCGGTGCTTGTTTGAGTGGCTGGAGCAGGAAGAGCAGAGATTGAAGAAGCACGACGGCCGTTGGATGGACATCCAACAGTATACAGGCCATCTGTGGAAAGCCTCAAATCTGTGGAAAACAGTATACAACCCATCTACCATTATTTCAAATAGTTTACAGCCCATTTGCTAATTCTTACGGGTTTTTTTGGAGCCCATATTCTTTTTGTTAGCATTACAGCCCATATTGTGGCCACGGTTAAAAAATTATATGAAATTTTGCATATGTCAGTGCAGTCTGAACTGTTTTTAATCCTGAAATTTCGAGTCACATCCAGACTGATTTTAAAAATAAATGTATATCAATATAAAATCCAATAAATTGTCCACACATAAAAATCAATGCAATTTAAAATCTCGAAATGAAAAAAAAATATTTGAAACTAATTGCCGGTTTGATGTGCTTTAAAAATGTACAACCCATTTCTCATTATTGATAGGCCATTTTCTCGGCCAGCCGAATGAAGCTCTCCTTGTCTAGCCCAATAGGCCTGATAAAGTGACTTACTTGACAAATCACAAAAAACTGGGCTAGCCATTTACAAAAAGAAAAAAAAACTACTGGGCTGGTCTGTGGTAAACATAAAAGAAAAGGCTGTCAAGACAGGCCAGAGTGTCCCGCACAGCCCAGTTGACACCCTGCTTCCGTCTCAAAAACATATTAGATAAATGCCACTCCAATTATGGCGATTCATAAAAATGCCACTGCAATTTCCAAACTTTGAAAAATGCCACTGCAATTTTTGCAAACTTTGAAAAACGCCACTGCAGTTTGCAAACTTTGAAAAACGCCACTCTAGACTTCAAAAAATGCCACTAGAAATGGCATGAAATGGTATTTTTCAAAGTTTGGAAATTGCAGTGGCATTTCTCGGAGGCATTTATCAAATTAACCCAAAACAAAAATAACTGGGCGAGCTGCTAGGTCCCTGGTGTCAGCCGCTCGTTGTGCAATTCTCTCGTTTATTGACTACGTTGACAATGGCATGGGACCCTGATGTTAGAAATCCACTAGGAGGAGCCATTTTTTTATTGGCTTGAAATAAGGAGGCACTTGCTTGCGTACTGCCATGACCTTGGCGGGTCCCTGCTGTCATCCTCTCCACGTACAATCATCTCCTGATTGTGTACGCGTCAACTTGCTAGGCCCACAAGTCAGCCTCTAAACCCGTGGAGGACAAATACAACCCATTTAAAAAAATAACAGCCCATTCCATACGTTCAAACGGAAATTTCAACATTCAGAGCAAAGTAACAGGTCTGATCCACATATAGAGTACTGAACTTCCACGTTGACAACCATCATAGCCAAGTTAACTATCTACTCCCACTAGACAAGTACTAACTTACTCTTAGCTAACTAGACGATGCCGGCGGTACACGCTAAACGCCGGCACCGGTGTCCTGCGCCTCGCCTCGGACTTGCCATAGGTGCGATAGGGCGCGTTGCTCACGCGTGTTGGCCCTTTCCATGCTGGCGTGGTCCACCGAAGCTTCGGCTTCCAAGCGAGAAACCCACTTGACGAGCTGGTAGTAAAAATCGGCGTCGTGAACGCGTGCGTGCCCGACAGCCTCCAGTGCTATTTGCCGGGCGCCGGCCTCCACGTAGTCGGCCCAGTTGCGGGCGCTCTGCTCGCGACTCAGAGAGTCGGTGCGCTGCTGCTCCATGTCCCGCTGGTGGCGCAAATCGGCGTTACACTGCTCCTCCGCCAGGCGGTCGCGCTCCAAAAACTCCTGCTCCTCCGCCATGCGGTCGCGCTCCAACAACTCCTCGATCTGCGCATTGCCATCTAAAGACAGATAGAATGCCTCCTCCCTCCATCTGCCTTCCGGTGAAAAACCGAACACTAGTTCCGGCGGTGACCGCCTCCGGCGTCGCCTACCACGGACGGGCGGGGGCATGGAGGGTGGCGAGCGACGTCGGGCTGGTGGGGGATTATGAGGATATGGCGAGTTGGGTCACGGTGGCACTGGAGAATGCCGGGAAACAATACTTATAGGGGGAAGGTAGCGCGACGGTCATCGGAATTCAATGCATAATGGCTTAGCGCACCAGCTTGCTGTGGAAAACTAGGGAAATTGAAATTATGACTGTGTCATCCCGTCCTGTCCCGTCTGGGTCGTACGCCGGCATGGCGGGCAAACGAGTGCACTCAAATCATCTCCCTCCTTGTCAATAATGATTTCACGGATTTAAAAAGCCCGCAACAATTAAAGCGCATCTTTTTTTGCATCAGTTAGTTGCCTTAATTACGGCCGTCTGCATGCAGGCACTCAGAATCACTCGCAGGCAGTATGCGAAGCAGCATGCAACGAGTCGCAGCTGAGGGCACGCATGCAGCCACTTAAATCGCTGAAATTAATTAGGCTTAAACTTCTGCATGCCGTTAATTATTGCCATGTCTTGGTCTTGCTGCTTTTCTCATGGGACTAATAAACCCGGACGGAGGGAGTACCTTGGTTGGTGAGAGGTTTGAATTAAGCCCTGCAAACCGGAAAGGAGGTACTAGTACGTGCGTGATCCGCTATTTATTCGTGTAGGATCGAGTAGGTCGTTTCTTGAATTGAGCCCTGCAAACCGGAAAGGAGGTAGTACGTGCATGATATGCTATTTATCCGTGTAGGATCGATAGTGTAGCTTGTCAGTTTCTTCAGAGGTAGGCATTTTTATATGTGTAGGATCGATAGTGTAGCTTGTTAGTTTCTTCAGAGGTAGGCATTTTTATTCAAAAAACTGCCACTTCGCATCTTGCGTCGCAAATAAAACTGCCAGGTGCGCATTTGTAGGCTAGCTAGTGATCGATCAGTAACTTGTAAACACTGAGCGAACAGAAATAAGTAATTGTTAATGCATCTCAATGATTCACAGATCATATACAAATATGTAGCTCCAAAAGCAAAGATCAGCCACTTTGGATCTTGCGTCGCAACTAAAACTAACTAGTATGATTCCCATACATAAGATCAACATGTTAATGCATCTCGATGATTCACAGATCATATACAAATATGTAGCTCCAAAAGCAAAGATCTAGAAAAACATCTGTTCTTCCTACTAACATGGATGCTTCTCTTGGCCAACATTCAGTACAGACTGAAAGACAAATTTGTTTGTGAAGTCTACAATTCCTCTTGCAAACGTAAGTGGTTTCACCAATAGCTGGAACCATGAGAATGAACCACACATGATGGAGGAACATCCACTGCAATATGATTTGGTCTTCTCTCGATCACACCGCGAGACTATTTTCGGAATACAAACTTTAACTTAGGGAAAATGATGCCCATTGTATAATCAGACCAAAGCAATGAAGCACCAAGTGTTGGCCAGTAAATAGTACAGTACTACTTTTTTGCAGTCATGAAGTGACTATCCAATCTTTGTGTCTATTTTCAAATGGCACTGCATGCAGTGACTATACTATTCTCTTGTGCAGTTCAACCAAAATTGCGGACACTTTGTTTGTTTGCCAAATAACAACGGGTAGACATCTCTGTCTGCACAAATATCAAGCAGCTAGTAAACATATACCACACCATGTTCGCAATGATGGAAGAGGTGAAATCAATACAACCGAAATTGAGCATCCAATCATTGAATCCTGTCCTGCACCTCCAATGTAGGTCCACCCTGCCAATAAATTCACATGCAAACCACTAGTATTACTATCTAATGACAATACAAAAAGAGTAGCAAGATAGTAGCAAACCATGTACCTTCGTAATGAACAGCTCATAGTGCCACCAATTGGATATAAAGGTTTGGAAAAAAACACGCTCCTAATGTTGAACCAGTTGGACTTTTTGTGCAGCTCCACTAAAATCGAGCATCCCTGTTTGCATAGATATTGAAAGTGTGATTACTATAAAAGTGGCACTAGTTGAAGCATAGACTCACAAATATAAGCATTCCAATTTCTTAATGGGAAAAGGTAGCAAGACTGTTTCTATACACCTGTTTGAAGGAATAAATAAAGCAACATCGGCTGATGTCAGGAAGGCATACATAGTTTTTTTCTGAAAAACTGAGCCATTCCTGACCTTTCCTCTTCTTTTAAGCAAATTTTGTGCAGTTCTACTAAAATAAAATGCCATCACCGCCTTGACAACTTAGTTACACTGTACAAAAGGAAATGACTTAACATTACATCATGATGTCGGGCATGTAGTAGACAGGCATTAGAGACAAACATACAGACCTCCTCCGATAACATAATGAACATTAATTTTAACAATGGTGTGACTACCTTTACCAGGATAATTTGAGTGAACTCTACACCCTCTGTTCCTTAATACAAGACGTTTTCGCAGTTCAATTTAAAGTACCCAAACGTCTAGTATTTAGAAAAACAGGTAGTAGTTTTCTTGAGCACATATCTGGGAAAGCTTGCCACACATTATTTATGTCCATATGCTAATGCAACACCATTCGAATACTACAAATATACACTAATCCAGTGGCTAGTGCAACAGTAGAGTAGTTAGTTTATTACAGGGTACAGTACAATAGTTTTACTGAACAGATTTCAATAAACTCTAGCACTGGAAGGTTTCTATAAGAATTAACAATACAAAATGTAAAGGTAACAAGTTTCAGCATCGGTATACTAGCTGTGCATGAGCATTAAACCAAATAAAAAAGTCTGAAGGTAACTAGCATTATTAACTAATGACAGTATAAAAAAATTGCAAACCATGTACCTCCAATGTAAATATCATTTCGAACTCAGGGGGACCTTAAAAATTTCTATCCCAATCTTGATAATCGATCAAACATAAAAACTTGATCTTTCCTCTTGATAATCAAGAGAACAGCCGGAGGAGGAGGTGCCCACTCTTGACCTTTCCTCTTGTCTTCATAATTGTCTGTGCAGTTTAACCAAAATAAAATGACATCAGCGCCTTGGCATTTTGGTGACACTGTACAAAAAAATTAACTTATCTCATGAAAGTGAAGTATGTAATCTATAAGCATTAACAGTGCAAAAATCTGAAGGTAGTAACAAGTTTCATCATTGGTATACTGGTTGTGCAACAGCATTAGAATGCCTTAGCTAAAAAATCTTTAATACATCCACAATCAACAGCTAACCCTGAAATGATCCAGTGACATTAAATGGCACTGCTTAAATTTATCTGTGGCATTAGACTGAGAGCGGCATTAGTTAAATGTGGCATCACTTTAGCAGTAGCATTGCTTGACTTGACTGCTGGCGTTATACTAACAGCAAAAAAAGTGGCAATAAGAGCATGGGAGGCCCATTCAGACAGTGGGCGCACCAGTACGATGTACCTCCACGGACGCAGAGTGGCGAGGGAGGTATAGTTGCCCAGAGCAACAAATATCCAGGCAGCATATGTTGATTACGTCCCATTTTTGTTCTCTTTAGCCACCTTTTTCCTATGTGAGGACAACAAACCGATCGACCTGGTCATTCTCTATTGCGTTGTCATGCCTTTCTACCCTTCTTTAACCAAGAGACACGAGACTCGTTCCTTAGCTACTGATTTTCCCCTTTTCAACCTAGATGCGGGTTCGACGCCTACTCTCTTGGACAGTACAGTCTCCCTTCCTTTCCTTATTCAACCCAGACATGCATTAGTCTGCATGAAGTAGGGTTTCCTTTAATAGTGAAAATTATGGTTTTCGTCTGCGTGGCCAACAGAGCAGAGGGTAGCAAATTGGGAAGATGGTGGAGTGGAAAAAGATCCACATGCAACGACGTGCCAGATGGGGCAATAGAACAAGGGTATGGTTCGAAAAGAGGTAGCATACCTAAGGGTCGGCGGGAAGTGGCTTCGCTCGTGGTCGTCATCCTCCGCACACACTACAGCAGCGATCCCACGCGGGGTCTGAGAGGACGGCCTTGTCATCAGTGCGTGACCTCGCTCGCCGACGATGAGTGCGTCAACGCTGCACGTCCTTTTCTTCCTCGGCGGATCTATGACCACCGGTGAGGAGGGAGAGAGGGGCCGTCTTTTTTAGACCTGGAGAGAGGGTGGTAGTGTGAGAAGCTAGTCGGCAGCCCTTGGCAAGAAAGCGCTGAAGCTCCAGCCTATATATCTTCTTTATACTACTGGTACTGGAGGTGGAGTAGTGGTAGAGTAGTTTATATTTTCTCTGCGTACAGTACTAGTTAGTCGTGCTTCAAAACTGAACGGCGCGCCATTAAAAAAATAAAGGCCGATAACTAATGCGGCACCTCGGGCCAACGCAGCCAGATCGCATTTTGCACGAGAAATTACACACCATGTCTCGTTGACATGTGGTCCCGTTCCACATATCAGTGAGACAACGGCGAGTAGTAGGAGTTTTTCCGAACCGACGTGTAGGCCGGGGCGCCCCTTCGTGAACCGTGGCAAACTGGCAACCATCCACCGACTCTTCGCCTTTCCCTCTTGATTTGGAACTGCTGTCGCACGCTCTTCCTCTCCCTTCTCCATTTTCCTTCAGCCCTTCACCCTTTCTTCTGCCATTGTTCGATCGTCTTCTCCATGGAGGGAACAGGACGGAAACGACCCTGTTATTCTTGCCCTGATCTGAAAGATGACGTGGTGGAGGAACTCATTGATCGGTGCAACGTCGTGCGGGTGTTTTTACTATAGCCATACTGTACTACGTAACCAGCACCTCGAATCCTCGATACCAGTAGTACTATATAGTAGTACTAACTAGTAGGATTAGTAGGGTGGCATGGGCCAGAACAAGCATTCACGTCCAGGAGTACGGCACACGCCACCAGCACGACTTCCATCTGACATCATATTTCTTAGAGTCCATGCTAGAGCAATCTCTTCAACCTCATCGTTTCTCTAACTCAGCCATCGCGCGACGGGCGAGGTGGGGGTTTGCCAATAGTCGGTTTCCTTAACTGCGGTCCCACTTGTAAGGCCAACTACAACGCACGACCCCAAACGGACCTCCGTTTTGCACGAACTCCAACGATAATTTTGACTAGAAAATCAAGACCAAGAAAACAAGAACCACAAGAATACATTTTACTACTCCTGTAAGTTGGATTAGTGCCTTCTCGATGCATTCATTGTTGATCTGCGGAGGCTCGATCTTGCGTGCTTCTTTCTTCTTCGAGTGTAAAGAAGTAGACGTTGCTTCCTCGCATCTAGTCTCATGTCTAGCCTCTATTCTAGTACTCCCTCCTGTCCGTTTTTCTCTGCGTCTAAGCAGCAACACACATACCAAGTAGGAGTATCAACAAGTGCACTAATCTCATCTATAGCCTCTGTGCTAGCAAAAAGTGATAGAACATCTACTAAATTGCGCTCTATCAATATATGGATGTACTCTTCTTCCCAATACAAAAATTTTCATCCATTCTACTCCCTCCGTTGCACAATACATGCCTTCTATTTGTCAAAATATATATGTATCTAGACATGTTTTAGTATATAGGCACATCCATTTTTGGACAAATGGAAGTCAAGTATTTTGGAACGGAGGGAGTACACAATAAATTTTTTAAGTTAGCACAACTAGTCTAATCCGAGAGCACAACCGAAGATTTGGTCGGGTTCTTCCTCCTTTTGCCGACACGTGGGACATCCAGCATCCAGGTCGTGTCATGAAAGAAAATAGAGTGGTAGTTGATAAGTTGAAGCCACGATATGTGCATCTTGGGTTAAACTGTAAATAGAATCTTACTACTCTTGAGTGACTCCAAAGCGGCCACCAAAGATCTTTCTTGGATTCGTTTTTCATCACCAACACGTCGAGGTGAAAGATGTGCAGGTTCAGTGGGTCCGCTTGCATTTTCACTGACATGTGGGACCGCATGTGAGCAAACAGATGATGGGCTCCGCGCGTCCGCTGGCTGGCTGAGAAGAGAGATAGAGGAGTGCTGAGCACGGACTGCAGGAAATTTGTTCTACGTACTGTACCTCGATATAGGCTCGATATAGTGGGGTGGCATGGGCCATAACTAGCATTCACGTCTAGCACTACGGCACACGCCATCCACACGAGTCCCATCTGACGCCAATTTTCTTGGAGTCCGTACTACAACCATCTCTTCTCCCTCTTGTTTTCTCAGCCATCGCGTGGTGGGCGGGGTGGGGGTTTGCCAATAGTCGGTTTGCTCAACTATGGTCCCACTTGTAAGTGAAAATGCAACACCGCACGCATTCCCGCTTGAGCGGCGTGCCGGACCAATCGTGTGGGAGTGCGATGCGAACACGGCAGGCTTTTCCTTTTGAACTCGTAACTTGTAAAATTTGGTTCTGCTCCATGGCGCGATCGATAGATAGAAAATAACGATTTTGCCTAGAGTAATGAGAAGTTTGGTTCTGGCGCCGTTCATGCATGGAGTATGTACGAAAATTATGAAATTGATGCGAAAGGTAAGATAATTACTGTAGTATCATATACTACTACATGGATTTGACGGAAAGATAAAAATACATACGGATCCATCAACGACATCCTCACGCCCTAGTGCGCCGGGTCATCAACCGACGTGTGAGGAGCAGGGGCGTTGGCGGCAAGCTCAACGTGCTTCTGAACAGTGCGTCCAAGGTTGCCCTGCGGTCCAAGAAGGCCAGAGTCCTATCGTCCTCCTCTTGCATGCGCGTAGACATGGGTGATTATGTCCATGGTGTCTTGCTGCGCCAGGCGCTGCGCGGCGAGCGCGACCTCAAGGTGGACATTCTCTGGCGCGACGGCGGGCAGTCGCAGGGCCACCAGTGTGTCGAAGAGGTTGTCACCATAGTGGCCGTTGAGGGTGGCGGGCATCGCAGAGCCTGGGCGCGTCGGCTGAAGGCTTATGTCAAAGTCGTCCGTGAGCTTCCTAACGACAGTGAACTTGTCGAGGAAACCGACGAGGACCTCGTCGAACAAGTAGACGAAGTTGTCGTCCAAGCGGCCCCTCGCCCTGCTGGCCTCAAGCAATACTACCTGGAGACGTTCCTCGTTTCCCGGCCACAGGCTGGCGTCGTGGACCATCTGGCACAGCTGGCTGATGCTCGCGCTAATCGCCTCCATGGGTCTAGCTTAGCTTCTACTAGTCATCTTATCTTGCGATTCGAGTGATCACTCTTGCCCTTGGTTAGCATGCGTAGGTGCGTAGGATTTCGTACTACTCCTCGGCCCTCTACTGCACCTGCCTTTGGCAGTATGATAGGTGGGCTAGCCACCCCCTGGTCCCACGTGTCATTCACCCAAAGGCAGTTGTCGTAAGTCAATGAAGCTGTGCCCCCTCCGTGCCGGTGCAGTATAGTCATCTCACCGGACCTCTAGTTGGGGCCAAACGAGAGAAGTTTGATGTCTACTGGTTTATTGGTCCCCTTTGCATTTTGCGCCAAGTTTTGACCTTTGATTTAACTAATAAAATGTTAATGCATGTAAACAAAAATGTTATGTAAGTCACATTACGAAAACCAAATAATCCCAAAACACTTAGGCACGGTGCATTAACTCCCTCCTTGTTTCTTATTTTGTGACATATCAACCAATGAGAGATGTGGGCCGTGCATGCTTTCAATGACTTGAGACTACCAAACATGACATGCAGTGTTTAGTTCATTGCATGTAATCCTATTAAGACTCTAGTTAGCAAGAAAACATTAAGTTCTCTCGCCGACAGGAATAAAACACCATGTATTTATTTACAGAGGGAGTAGTACATTTTTTGTGACATGCATTACTAGATATTGCTAGTCAAATACTAAAATCCAGATGGACGTGGTAGTACTCCTAAATCAAGACGGTGGTGCTACTAGTACTAGTAGTAGTACTACCAATGTAGTACTCCTAGGAGTACTAGCACTGTACTACCCGTTGGTCAAATTATTGCGTGCTGCTCCTCACAGTGAAGTGACAAGACCCTGCGCCGGAGATGACACCTGAGTATAGGCGCCGTGTTCGGCATACCATAGTCAGCCTCACCGTCTGCAGTCACTATCATCATGGCTGTAGAGCTAGCCTGCTTACAACTAGCCCTGTTCGACATAATTTCCCGTGCGTAGATGCCCGTGCATTGCACGGAACACCAAGATTGGGGGTGGACTGCTCCGGCAGTGGCCATCGCGCCAGATTTTTCCACGGCCTTCTAGATGTGGTGGGGAGGAGATAAGGCTGATTGTGAGAGACAAGGAGTTGTTTGTAAATAGGGAACAAGTGCGGGCATCTTTTTGCAAAAATGGAGAAGCTTGGTTTGTATGCGTCAGATCTAGATCCGAAGGCTACTGGTGAAAGATGGGAGGCACAACATCATCACCAACTTAGGACCTATTTGATTCGCAGGATTTTGAAAACGCAGGAATAGGACACGGCAATATTACAAGTTTCAAACTGATATTACAAATGTTAGGAGTAATGCCGCACCTAGGAAGAGGGAATTACTAGGAAGTTCACGTAAGAACTTTCGTTACTTTAGGTGGATGCAGCGTTATCGTACAAACTAAAATCCACCGCCTGACAAGTCACTAATGGGCAAATAAGTTTTTGAGTCTCTGGCCACTTGATGTTTCAAAAACAAATTCAGCTTCTGCAGAGACTTTGTCATTTCTGCTTAGACGCTTGCGGTGATCAGCACGCCATTCATTGTTGCGCCAGAGAATGCCAAACCTCATTACCTTGAGCACACTTGCCTCCAGAACAAAGAACCTGGCCAATTTAATCTCAGATGTGCTGCCTCGATAGTCGATCAAATCAATTTCTATAAGATGGAGATCAAGGCATTCGATGAGATTGTTATAGTGCAGCACATTTTTTACTTTCGGGTCTTTTTTTATCTGCAAAAGAAGAGAACATATTAGAGCAGCTGGCTGCATAAGATTGCCGTGTCATCAAGAGGTACCAATATCATTCGCTCATACGATAGGGTTGGCTGGCTAGTGATATTTTTTCACTCTCTTTCTCTCTCCCTCCCTCTCTCTGTTTCTGTTTCCTCTCATTTAACTAGGAGCACGTGAAGAGCTTGGGCATTTGCTGCCTTCCACTATGTGGCCGATGCCATATTTCGCAAAAGTATGCCACATAATACGCATCGATGTCAAATCAAAAGATTTTTGCACCGCTCTCGCGATGTGAGAGAGTTGGCACCGCTGTGCACACAGACCCACATGTATAAACAAATCAATCAAACCAACTACACCAGCCTCTCACTCTCCCAAACAAGTGTTTTTTTATTGCCTCAGTCCTCTCTCTCTCTCCCACGCAGTGTTTTTTCATTGCGTGAGTTACTTTGACACCAGAGCAAAGTAGGTGCTCTAGATTGGGGCACCAGGTGAGCAATGGAGGGGCATCGATGCCAAATGCATCACAAGTGAATTTGGCACATGTTTTGGCCTACATAGCCCACTTTTGTACTCCCTCCATCCCAAAATTGTTGTCTTAAATTTGTCTAAATACAGATGTATCTAGTTACATTTTAGTGTTAGATACATCCATATCTAAACAAATGTAAGACAAGAATTTTGGGACGGAGGGAATACTACCTCGTATTTAGTATTAATTTTTGACCATAGATTTACCTAAGAAAATGCCAATGCATGTCACTAAAAATTACACCATTTGAAATTATGTTCAAATACGAATCCAATGATATAGTTCTTAGTGACATGCATTAACATTTTGTCAGTTAAATCTATGGTCAAATTTTGACACTACAAAATTGGAAGAGTAAACCAGGACAGAGGTAGTACTTGCCCTTAGGGTAACCATAGAGTTACTGGAGTAGTCTAAGTTACTTTCCACTATGACTAGCCTAGGCTACTATAGTAGTACAGCATAAAAATGATGCAGGTGATCACGTGAGAAAAAATACTAAAAACATTTCTTTCGGTGCAGTGCGTAAATGTAGTTTTGAACACTACACTTGTCATCGTAATTTGGGAAAATTACAAAAAAATTGAGCTACGTTGTGATTACTGTTTACTAATAGGAAAGAAGTTTCACCTCGATGAGTAGCTTCTCCGTGCATGGAAAGCATGTAAGGAATCCAACAACTTGATCCAGATTGGGGCCGATAGATTTTAGTGCTAAGATCTTCACTATGCGCATGGACTGGGTCAAGCTTGTGGGAATCATTTTTTGGAAGATGGCCGTAAATACATCAAGAAGAAATTTAAAAATGTGAATTTCAAGAAGACGGAGAAGAAGATGAGTGTTGTACCTGAATGATTACGGATCCAATAAAGAGTTTGGAGAATTTGGCAGACGAGTACACCAATGCTGTCAATTTCGGCGCGTCAATGACCCTGATTTTTGTTGGACCTTCTAGATCCGATACAAGCAATCTCTCAAGGAAAGGCGCATTCTCGATGACCATAACGTGGAACAGCTGGAGTGATCTCTTCCCAATTGATGTCTTGTTGCGGGGCTAGCAAGATACATAATCCATCGGAGATTCGTCGAGGCAATGTGGAGGCTAATGAACCGTGGATCTGCTCAAGACGAAGGTACTCGAGCGCAGTACAGCTGTGGAGCAGGTACTCCATAGCCTTCTTCGAGATGACAACGTCGAAGAGGTCGAGCTGCTTGAGTTGAGGGAGAAGAAGGGCGGGCGCGGCATTAATCTGGGGAAGATAGCAGGAGCTGAAGCTGGCGCGGCGCAGCGTTCGCGTGAGGCGGAGCATGGACGGCGGCAGAGAGCGACATCGTCCAGCTTCAAAGCTGAGCTCCTCGAGCTGATCTAGGGCGGGGGATAAGAACCACTCATCGAACTTGGGTTGGACCTTGCAGTTGGTACTGAACATGCGGATGTCAAGGCGTCTGGCTGGCCTAGGGTGCGATGAAAGGATCTTGGAGACTGCGGCCATGCGTTTGCAATCCCCATCGCAGAAGCAGCTGTCGACGGTGAGGTTGAGGGGGCGCAGCGCCAGAGGGGGCGCCACCGCCGGGAGAGCAGGGCGGTCGGCAGGACAGATTTTGTGGGGAGGAGGCCGATGATGACGAGCATCATGTCGTCGGGGAGGCTGCTGATGAAGTCCAGGCTCGCCGGATGCGGTTTTGGCTCGAGCGACCTCCACTTGTTGGCTGCCTCGCCGTCCATCTCAACCGGCAGCGACGCCGGTGTACACGTGTGCTGGTGTGTGTTGTGTGCTTGGTGTGCGTGAGTGCGTCCTTCTATGCATGCCGCCGCGCAGTGGTGAATTGTGCACGAGTGCGTCCTTCGCGCACAAGAAGTTTGTCCTCAATGCGCCCTCAATTTACTAGCGTGCGGGGTGCTACCCCGAGTGGTTTCAACTTTGTTTCCTTCACCGCTTGTCAGATGGACCTCTAGCTTACTTATTTTCACCCACTACCACATGGGCTAGCACACCAAGATACAAAACACGAGCTGACAACACAGCATGTGGATTGGTTGACCGGTCAACTAAACAATATACAGAGCTATACGCGGACACAGTGAGCGTATAATCCGTCGGTATAGAGAGTTCGAGTGAGAGGGGAGGCCCGTGAGAGATAGCAGAGAGAGAGAAAGAGCTACTCCCTCCGTTCGATAATGTAGTTACAACATTTTTTTAAAGTCAAACTTTTGAAACTTTGACCAAGTTTATAAAGAAATTACTTATATCGGCAATACCAAAGATAAATGATAGTATGAAGTAAGTACATGTTGTGATGAATCTAATGATCGTTCTAGATGTAAATGTTTTTCTCCACATATACCTAGTCAAACTTTTCTGAGGTTTGAATTTTCAAAACATCCATATGCTTATGGACGTGATAGAGTCCCTGATGAGAGAGAGAGAGAGAGAGAGAGAGAGTGAAAAAAGTGTGTGTGCGTGTGTGAAAGAGACATGGACAACACATGATAAAAGTGGAGAAAAAGCATGCGTGTCTTATGCAAACATATCACACATGCATCTTCGACAACGGAGGCAAGGTGAGGAGATAGTGTGTGGTTGTTTGGAACCGAGAGAGGAAGACCCCTAGCACGTGGCCAAGAGGGGTCTGACAAATAAGGGAGAGAGGTCGAGAGAGACATACGGACAAAATGCAGACATGGGGAGGAGAGAGTGTATGTTTGTCATAGAGAGATCCCCTGGAGATCGTGATGGGACTATGAGAACGAGTGACAAGGTGTGTGTGCGATAGAAGATGCCCCGAGAGATATCGAGGTAGGCGTATGGATGGAAGGAGACAAGACGTGTGTTCCTGATGGCTAGTAAGAGATAATCATACATAGGAGGGGGGGGGGGGGGGAGTGCTTGCGCCTAGGGCCCTGTTTGGATACTCTAACTCAATTAGAGGTTAGAGTTAGATTCTAACCCTGAACTAACTCTAAGTAAAGAGGTGTTTGGATGGCAGGGTTAGATGGAGCGCGGATACGGCGAGGCACCTTCACAGGCGGTGCGAGAGGGATGGAGGGAGAGGACGAGAAGCTTCAAGGAAGTGGGGAGGGATCTGCTGCGGGGAGAGTGAGAGAAAAAAGTGTTTATTAGTGGTCCCGAGAAGAACTAACCCAAATAAGCACCTCTTGGATGGGTTAGTTTTTCTGGATGGGTTAGATGCATCTAACCTAAACTAACCCTCCTGTTTGGATCTTTTTGGGTTAGTTGACTCCAAACTAACCCAAACTAACTCTAACCCCTAGATCCAAACAGAGCCTATGATGGAGTGAGGGATTATGGTACTTAGGGGGGTGCGTGTCACATGGAGAGAGAACAAGGGCGGAGAGTGTTGGATGGGTCTATATGTATAGCACGAGCGAGACATGTGTATGTGTGAACCAGGGAGATATAAGGCCCGCTTGGCTTACGTCGTGAGCATCTTTTGCGTGGCCTGGGGTTGTGGCTGGATTTCATGCACGCTTGTTTGGTTGCTACCCTGTGAAAAAGAAAGCCTGCCTGGGCTGGGTTCCCTTGCACTTTAATTAGCCTGGCTGAACTCCAGACACTGCAAGTAGCCTGGCCCAAGCGACCGATTTCGAATGCCTGGCCGTGCCTGGTCGTGCGGCCACAAGGCTAACAGCAACATGGATGGATATTAGCATTAAATAATTGATGCATGGATTGATTGATGGGACGTTGATGCTTTGCCTGGCCCAGGCATGAACCAAACGCTTCAGCACCACACAAGCCTGGCCAGGCAGAAATATTTTACATCTCACGTCCATACCAGGCAGTACCGACCATCAAGGCATGAGGGTCAGGTCATGAACCAAACTGACCAATAAAGTTTGAGAGAGATCGAGGAGCCCCGATAAGGCTGAGTGGTGCGTCAGATAGCTGAGAGGGGGAAAGAGATATTCCATCCGCTCGATAATGTAGTGCATGTAAATTTTTTAGAAGTCAAACTTTGGAAACTTTGATCAGGTTTACGCAAATGTTATTTATATCTACAATACCAAAGATACATCATACAAAACTACATCTCATGGTGAATCTAATGGTATATGTTTGTCGTACTAGATGTAATTCTTTTTCTCCACGTACATGGTCAAACTTTGTGATGTTTGACTTTTCAATAAATCTATGTGCTATGGACGGAGGTGAGTGCCTCAGTCGAGACAGATCAAGTGCGTGTGAAGGAGAATGAGTAAGTGTGCAAAAAGAGTATGTGTGTGAAAGAGGAAGTGACAACAAACGATAAATTAGAGAGAGTGTGTGTTTTTTCGTTTCTTATGCGAACATATCACGCATGCATCTCCGAGATGGAAAAGCGAGGCGAGGAGATACACGAAGATAGCTAGTGCGTGATTGTTTGCAACGGAGAGAGACACCCCTGTAGCACATGTCCAATAGAGGTCTGGACAACAAGGAAAAAAGGTCGAGAGGGACACATGGATGGCATGGACGCATGGGGAGGGAGAGAGGGTGTGTTTGTGATAGAGAAATCCCCTCGAGATCGTGAGGGGACTATATGGGTGGGAGATAGGGGGAGTGCGTGTGCGATAGAAAGATGCCCCAAGAGAAATCGAGATAGACCATGCACATGTTTGTGATGGAGACTGTCGGTGTCAAAACCGGCGGATCTCGGGTACGGGGTCCCGAACTGTGCGTCTAGGCAGATGGTAAGAGGAGACAAGGGACACGATGTTTTTACCCAGGTTCGGGCCCTCTCGGTGGAGGTAAAACCCTACTCCTGCTTGATTAATATTGATGATATGGGTAGTACAAGAGTAGATCTACCACGAGATCAAAGAGGCTAAACCCTAGAAGCTAGCCTATGGTATGATTGTTGTTCGTCCTACGGACTAAAACCCTCTGGTTTATATAGACACCGGAGAGGGCTAGGGTTACACAGAGTCGGTTACAATGGTAGGAGATCTACATATATGTATCGCCAAGCTTTCCTTCCACGCCAAGGAAAGTCCCATCCGGACACGGGACGGAGTCTTCAATCTTATATCTTCATAGTCCAGGAGTCCGGCCTACGGTGATAGTTCGGCTATCCGGACACCCCCTAATCCGGGACTCCCTCAGTAGCCCCCGAACCAGGCTTCAATGACGATGAGTCCGGCGCGTAGATTGTCTTCGGCATTGCGAGGCGGGTTCTTCTCCAAATTCCATATACTTGTCGAATAGTGTCCAACTTCTTATAAATGCTGCGCTCCTTGGCTTCCACGCCCAATAATGGCCATCTTCCATGTGTCGAACGAATGCGAAAAGCCAGGGTATTTTTACACTTTCCCCCCTAGCTGCGCAAATCAGCCGCCTATGAAAAGAGACGAGGATCTAGATCCGAATCACACCATCCCCCCTCCGCAAGCTTTCATTGGAGCGCTTCTGACAAACAATCCATTCCATCATGGACAGTCGACGCGGCTCCTCCTCTCGCGCTCCCAGCCCTCAGCTGGGGATTGGGAGAGATGCTCAGTCCCGCATAGCAAGCTAGTGACGCTCCAAACCAAGGGATTTCTTCCCCCAGCCTTCATGGTTCCGGTTCGAGCCGGACTTGCCACCTACAAGGGCGGAAAGCAAGCGGAGAGCGTCCCCGATCCTTCCAAAGGAGAGCAGGTATGCTTTGTCTCTTATCTGTTAAGAGGACTTGGATTTCCAATACATTCGTTTCTCTGGGGGCTCCTGGAGTTCTACGGCCTCCAACTGCACCACCTTACGCCTGCCTCCATTCTGCACATCACGGGCTTCGTGGCCCTTTGCGAGCTATTCTTGGGCGTCGAGGCCCTTTTTGCACTGTGGAAGAGATTATTCTGCCTTGTACCCCGTTCTCATGAGGGGTCAATATATCAAGTGGGCGGAGCCGAGCTATGGCGCATCGCCGGAACCGGATATCTATCCGGAACCCCGAAGAAGGCGTCCGAAGACTGGCCTTCGGAATGGTTTTATATAGAAGACGCCCCGCTACCGGATCCAGTTCGGATCGGCGTCCCAGAGTTCAGTAATGCTCCTCTGAAGAAACGCCTATGTTGGCGTCCGCGGATCTCTCAAAGGGAGAATGACAGGGACGTCCTTTACCTGATGAGCCGAATAAGGTTACTAGCCCATTCCGGACTGACCATGATCGGAGTCATGGACACATGCATTATGCGGGGGGTGCAGCCGCTCCAGTATAGGAGCTACCCCATGTGGGATTTCAACGGGGAGGATGATGCCACCCGCCATGGCCGTAAGGGGCCAGGATCAGTCGCTGATCTGGTGAAGATCTTGTCCGGCCTGTATAAAGGGGAAAAGGAGGATTTTCTCCGTGTTAGTCCACTAAACGGATTTTCTATGAACAATCCTCGAAGCTGGGTAAGCGGACATTTCTTTTTGCTTATCCAATCCCCATTCCCATGGTTAAGTATCTCACTTTGCGATTTCGACGCAGGAACTGTGCCGGGCGGTAGAGGATATACACAGCCCGCCTCCACAACCCGAGGATCCGGAACGGTCCCTCGATCCGGCCTCCGAAGAGGATCCGGATATAAAGGTGGAGCTGATTGATGGGGTGTTCCACCAACTTAGCATCGACAATGATTTGGTCGCCATTATGGCCGACTACCCCGGAATATTTCCAGCTTCCCAGGTAACTGCGACTGAAGTCCTGATACCGAGACCCATCCGTGCTTATTTCTGATCACCGCATGCCAATGGTGTTCCGTAGGAGGTGCCTTTGAGGCGGGAAGCCGAGCCCGCGGCAGCTGGCCAACAAGGGGCAGCTCGGCCCAGCAGGCAGAAAAGAAGTGCGGTGCGGATCGATACGTCACCGCGATGGTATGGCGCGCCACCGTGTTTTAAGGAAAGATTCCTGGAAGGCATACTAACGTTCGTGATCTTTTCAGGAAAAAGAGCGCTCGCAGGACTGTGTCCGGAGAGGTTGCCAGTTGAGCCTCCGCCAGCCAGGCTCCAACGCCAGGTCCGGAGGGGGAGGCGAACACAAGGCGCGTGTCGGATGCTCCTCCAATGGAGGATGCCGACAGGTTGTCCGCCACCAGATCTGAGGTGGAGAGTGCCATGAATCACAGGTGCCGCCGGACAATTCTTCGTGATGCATGTTTCTCCCCAGAGGCATTGAATGCCTTTAATTCGGGAGATGCGCACCTCCGTGCCGCTCAAGATGGTCTAGCCAGAGCCACGGAGCAGTATGTGAAAGACATACGAGTGAGGAATTTTGACAGTTATATATGCCAGTAGCCCCCGAGACTTAAAATAGTTAGAATAACTTATTTAAGGATCATTTGTTATGCAGGATCTTACAGAGAAGAATACCCAACTGTCCCAGGAGCTTCAAGAGTGCAAGGCCCAACTTGAGGCTGCACTAGCCGCCACAGGGGGAGCCACAGAGACCCCCCCCGGTAATATATACTTCGAAAGATAAGTAGTTTGTTAAGTGCGGCATGTGTATAAGTCTGACAATAATATTGCAGATGGCGCCGGACTAGATCCGGACAGGCAACAACTACTGCGCCGGTTAAAGGCCGGCGAGAATGTGCTTACAAGGGTGAGGCAAGAGAAAAATAATCTCCAAGATGCCAACACCCAGCTGGGTGAGGAACTGAAGGATGTTCGAGCCCAACTGTCTGACTCCGTTAAGGAGAATCGGCGGCTTCGTCGCGACATTTATAGTAAGTGCTTGAGTGAACTTTTGAAAAGAAGAGTTCGACGAGGAAGTCAATTAACAGAAATATGTCTGTAGGTATGCTCACAGGTCGTCCTGCAGAGGAAATGCCCGGTTAAACGGGTGACCTACTTCCCGAGCTGCTGCAACCGCACGAATGAGTTCGGCAGGTGATGAGAGGCGTCGCCTAGGCCTTGTGGCCATCCATCTCCCTACCCGAAGGCCTTGGAGAGCTTGCAGAGAAGCTTCAGGGAGCATGGCGGCGCTTCCAGCTATGGAAGATATCGGCCTGCCGTCAAGGCGCCAGGGAGGCCTGGGCCATGGTGAAGACGCGGTACACGAAGGCTGACCCAAACCACATTGCCGAGATCGGACCTGTGGGGCCCGATGGGAAGGAGATCCCTGTGAGCTTAGTGTACGGCCAAGTAGAGTTGGCCGCAAAGTATTCCCAGCGGGACTCTAAACTAGACAGCCTATTAGATGGTATTGAAGAGGAATACGATCAGTCAATTTGACTATGTAATTTAAAATGACATGTAAAATTCCTTCTAGCCGGATTGTAGATCGTTTGTCATAGCGGACCTTTTCGCTTCAACCTCGGGACCCGACAGTCCGGAGTGTGTCCGAATACCCTCGCGGTTATGTAAGAACCGGGGCATGCATGGAGACCAGGCGTAGGGGTCATGATTTCTTTATCAGACAAGTGCCCAACTAGTTATGTTATATTACATGGTTAGTAAGAAACATCTTCCAGGGAGAATAGTTCCGTTAGGGGTTCCTTTCCTTGGGAGGCATGCCCTAAAGTGCATGTCCGGACTGCGGAAAAAGCATAAAAACATCTGGGGGCAGATAAATGAATAAGTAAGAATTCATCTTTTAGTTCACCGGCCGAATATTCCCTTAAGAACGCTAGTTTTCGGCTTCACGCAGTCTGAGGTACGCGTCCGGCTGACCAGGCGGTAACAATCGCAGAGGTGCTCCCTTTACCACCTAGCCGAACAATCGGGAACGTAGGGGTAAGCACAGGAGCCAGGCAACCCAGCTTGGCCAAAACTTAAGTCATATCGATGCATATAATGGTGAATAAAAGGTACATGTGGAAGTGTGACACATGTGTTGGGCATAAAGCCCGTATAAATAAGCTTCTATTAAAGAAGCCCCCAGGTATACTGAGCACGGATAACGTGTCAAGTGTGTGCAAACAGTGCGCAAATGAGCCTTCAATGGCTTCAGAAAAAGGAGGGAGAAGGAGAGAAATAAAAGACAGTTAAAGTATAAAATATAGACGGAGGAAGGAGACGAACTCAGAGTCCGGCGCTAGGCGCAGAATCTTCGGAGACGGGCTGCGTTCCATGGGTTTGGCTTGAGTCGGTTATCCAATGCGTTCTGCAGGCGGTACGCTCTGTCGGTTAGGACTTGGTCGATGATGAAGGGACCCTCCCATTTGGGCTTGAGTTTGTCCTTTTTCTTCTCCGGCAGGCGTAGAACTAATTCGCCAACATTGTAAGCTTTGGCCCGTACTTCTCTGCTTTGGTATCTTCGAGCCTGCTGTTGATAGAATGCGGAAAGAGCTTTTGCCACGTCGCGCTCCTCCTCCAAGGCATCCAAACCGTCCTGCCGATCCAGCTCAGCTTCTCTTTCTTCGTACATGCGCACACGAGGTGAGTCATGAATTATGTCGCAGGGCAAAACTGCCTCTGCGCCGTATACCATAAAAAATGGTGTGAATCCGGTAGTGTGATTCGGCGTGGTCCGCAGCCCCCAAGTACGGAGTCGAGCTCCTCTACCCAGTGTGTGTTAGATTCCTTGAGGGACCGCACTAGTCTGGGTTTAATGCCGCTTATGATTAGACCATTTGCTCGTTCGACTTGACCGTTAGTTTGAGGGTGATAGACTGAAGCGTAATCGAGCTTGATGCCCATGTTTTTGCACCAGAGTTTAACCTCGTCGGCCGTGAAGTTCATGCCGTTATCAGTGATGATGCTATGGGGGACGCCGTAACGGTGTACTACCCCTGATATGAAGTCTATCACGGGTCCAGATTCGGCCGTCCTAACTGGCTTGGCCTCTATCCATTTGGTGAATTTATCCACCATGACCAATAGGTATTTTTGCTTGTGGGTTCCTCCTTTAAGGGGTCCAAACATGTCAAGCCCCCAGACCGCGAACGGCCAGGTGATGGGTATAGTTTTGAGGGCGGTGGCTGGCATGTGGCTTTAGTTAGCAAAGAGCTGGCAACGGACGCATCGTTGGACTAAGTCCTGAGCATCTGCCCGGGCCGTCGGCCAATAAGATCCTGACGGAAGGCCTTGCCTACAAGGGCCCGGGCTGCGGCGTGGTACCCACCGAGTCTGGCGTGAATTTCAGCCAGAACATTTCGCCCTTCCTCTTCGGAGATACACCTTTGAAGGACTCCGGTTGTGCTTTTCTTATAAAGCTCTCCCTCATGGACCTTATAGGCTTTAGATCGCCGTACTATGCAGCGGGCCTCGTTTTGGTCCTCGGGAAGTTCCTGCCTAGTTAAGTAGGGTAGGAATGGTTCCGTCCACGAGGCAATGACTGCCATTATTTCGTGGGCTGAATGTGTTATTTCATTGGCAGAACCGCCGATTGTGTCAGAATGTTCGGTGTTGGGTGGTGGGGTTGGGTCCGGATTGTTGTTTCCGGACTCCCCTTCCCATAGTACGGATGGCTTGAACAGCCGCTCTAGGAAGATATTGGGAGGGACGGCATCGCGCTTTGCGCCAATGCGTGCCAATACGTCCGCCGCCTGGTTATTATCCTGGGCTATATGGTGAAATTCAAGCCCTTCAAACCGAGCTGACATTTTTAGGACGGCGTTACGGCAAGCTACCATTTTCGGATCCTTGGCGTCGAAGTCTCCATTTATTTGGGATATCGCGAGGTTCGTATCCCCGCGCACCTCTAGGCGTTTAATGCCCATGGAGACCGCCATCCGGAGGCCATGTAGAAGGGCCTCGTATTCGGCTGCGTTGTTGGAGTCCGTGTACATCATCTGGAGTACATATTGAACTGTGTCTCCGGTTGGGGATGTTAGGACAACGCCAGCCCCCAGGCCGGCCAAAATTTTGGAGCCGTCGAAATACATGATCCAATTGGAATATGCGCCGTACTCTTTACGGAGGTCGGCTTCAGTCCATTCGGCGACGAAGTCGGCCAAAACTTGCGACTTAATAGCTCGCCGTGGCTTGTAGGTTATGTCGAACGGGAGGAGCTCGATGCCCCATTTTGCAATCCAGCCAGTCGCGTCGCGGTTGTTTATAATGTCATTAAGAGGTACTTCGGAGGCTACTATTATCGAACACTCTTGAAAGTAGTGTCGCAGCTTCCGGGATGCCATGAACACAGCGTACGCTATCTTTTGATAATGTGGATACCAGGACTTGCATGGAGTTAGGACAGTGGACACATAGTAAACTAGTTTTTGAAGGGGGAACTTGTGTCCGTCCGTTTCTCGTTCGACGACGAGCACCGCGCTTACAACTTGATGTGTAGCCGCGATATATAATAACATTGGTTCGCCCATGTTGGGCGCGGCCATGACCGGATTTGTTGCCAATATGGCTTTTATTTCTTCGAGTCCTACCGTGGCGGCATTCGTCCACTCGAAGTGTTCGGTGCACCGGAGGAGGCGATAAAGGGGTAATGCCTTTTCTCCCAAACGGGAGATGAAGCGGCTTAGAGCCGCCACGCATCCAGTCAATTTTTGTATTTGTTTGAGGTCTGTTGGGATATCCAATTGTAGCAGAGCTCGAATCTTGGCTGGGTTTGCTTCAATTCCTCTACCGGATACAATGAAGCCCAAGATCTTTCCGGCTGGTACGTCGAAGACGCATTTTTCCGGATTCAACTTAATGTCGTATGTTCGGAGATTGTCGAATGTGAGCCTCAAGTCGTCTACTAGAGTTTCGACATGCTTGGATTTGATGACCACATCATCTACGTATGCCTCCACTGTTTTGCCGATCTGGTTTGCCAGACATGTCTGAATCATGCGCTGATATGTTGCGCTGGCGTTTTTGAGCCCGAAGGGCATTGTGTTGAAGCAGAATGGGCCGTATGGAGTGATGAATGCCATTGCGTCTTGGTCTGGCTCTGCCATCTTTATTTCGTGGTAGCCGAAGTATGCGTCGAGGAAGCACAATGAATCGTGTCCTGTGATAGCGTCGATAATTTGATCGATGTGGGGGAGGGGGAAGGGGTCCTTTGGGCAAGCCTTGTTAAGGTCCTTGAAGTCGACACATAGGCGCCAGGATTTATCCTTCTTTGGTACCATCACCAGGTTTGCTAGCCAGTCCGGATGTTTTATATCTCTGATGAATCCGGCTTCCAACAGTTTGGCTAGCTCCTCTCCCATTGCCTGTTTCTTGGGTTCAGAAAATCGCCGAAGAGCCTGTTTGACTGGCTTGAATCCTTTTAGGATATTTAGGCTGTGCTCGGCCAGCCGGTGTGGGATTCCTGGCATGTCTGAAGGGTGCCAGGCAAAAATGTCCCAATTTCCCCGTAGGAATTCTCGTAGTGCGGCGTCTACATCGGGGTTTAACTGTGCCCCAATGGAGGCCGTCTTTGTAGGGTCCGTTGGATGGACTTGGAATTTGCCTATTTCGTCCGCTGGCTTAAAAGAGGTGGACCTGGATCTCTTATCGAGTATCACATCGTCCCTGTTCACCGTGGAGCGCAGCGTCGTGAGTTCATCGGCCGCTAGGGCTTCGGATAGTGCCTCTACGGCTAGTGCAGCTGTCTTATTTTCGGCGCGGAGTGCTATGTCCGGATCACTGGCAAGAGTGATGATTCCGTTGGGCCCGGGCATTTTGAGCTTCATGTACCCGTAATGGGGTATAGCTTGAAAAATTGTAAATGCCTCTCGCCCTAATAAAGCGTGATATCCGCTGGTGAACAGGGCCACTTGGAAAGTGACCTCCTCGGACCTGCAATTGTCCGGCGAGCCGAACACCACATCCAGTGTGATTTTTCCTGTGCAGCATGCTTCCCGACTAGGGATTATTCCTCTAAAGGTTGTGCTGCTTCGCTCAATGTGGCTCCAGTCTATTTCCATTTTTCAAAGGGTTTCCTCGTAAATGAGGTTTAATCCGCTGCCGCCGTCCATGAGTACCTTAGTAAGGCGAAAGCCATCCACTATTGGACTGAGGACCAATGCGGCTGGTGCTCGGGCTGTTCGGAATTTAGGTTCGTCACTGGCATTAAAGGTAATAGCCGTGTCACTCCATGGGTTTATTGTTGCTACTTGGTAGACTTCGGCAAGGCTGCGGAGTGTTCGTTTCCGTGTATTATTTGATGCGAAAGTCTCGAAGACTGTTAATACCGTACTGGTGTTGCTGGGCTGGTTCTCTGGAGCTAGAAGCTCTTCGCCACTTTTGGCCACCTGCCATAGTATCCAACATGCTCGAAGGCTATGAGTTGGAGTGGCGCCCTCTGTACTATGAATTTTGCAGGGTCCATTGAGCCATCCCTCCAGTACGGTTCCGTGCCCTTTAGTTTTTTTTTTGCTTTTTGGTATTTAACCCGGGTGCCTGGCGATGATGCACCTTTTTATTTCAGATTAGGGTTGTATTCGGGGCCGGATTATCCCAAAATTTGGTTTCAGTTTTCCAGGCGCTCTCCATCGCACAGTACTTTCGTACTATGGGCGCCAAGTCGGCAAAGCGTGTAATTTCACGACGACTTATGGCGTTTAGGATTCCCTTGTCCGTGCAATTATTGCAGAAAAGTGAAATTGCGTCTTCCTCGCGGCAGTCCTTTATCCTGTCCATAGCCAGGAGGAATATGGCCTAGTAATGGTGTACTGTTTCAGCGGGCTCTTGCCGGATTCGGGATAGATCGCTTGTGTTTGGGTGGGCGGGTGAAATTAAATTCGGAACCCCGTCCAATCTAAGACTCAAGGGCCGAAAAGTTTCCAAACTTGGAAGCTTGGGATTTTGGATATTGTCCAATGAATCCAGCCCGCTACCTGAATTTAGGTTCAGGACTTGATCGACATCCGTCCCTCCGCGGGAATCCGGCATGGAGGGGTCGGGAATCCGGACATAGCTAGTCCTTAATATAGAAGAAGGGTCGCCATACTGTTCCTCCACCACAGCAACGTGGTGGGTAGCCTGGGGAGAGTTGATCTCTCTCAGATCGGTTTTAGGCCCAATCTGATCGTAGTCTGTAGCGACTCCCAGGGCGGCAATGCGATCCAAGAGCTCGTTTAAGGAGGAGAGCTCCATCGGATCTAGCTGCTCGGCGAGTTCCGAGTTGACGTGAAGATTGCTTTTGATGACCCGAGAAGTCATCGTCGGCGCGGCGGCCGAACAGGCGGTCATAAGAAAACCGCCTAACCGGAGAGTTTGGCCGATGGCCAAAGCTCCTTTAGCAATGGTGCCGTCTTTAAAGACGGGACGAGGCATCCTTCCTGATGGCGACGACACAGAGGAACTCTCAATGAAAGCACCAATGTCGGTGTCAAAACCGGCGGATCTCGGGTAGGGGGTCCCACACTGTGTATCTAGGCGGATGGTGACAGGAGACAAGGGACACGATGTTTTTACCCAGGTTTGGGCCCTCTCGGTGGAGGTAAAACCCTACTCCTGCTTGATTAATATTGATGATATGGGTAGTACAAGAGTAGATCTACCACGAGATCAGAGAGGCTAAACCCTAGAAGCTAGCCTATAGTATGATTGTTGTTCGTCCTACGGACTAAAACCCTCCGGTTTATATAGACACCGGAGAGGGCTAGGGTTACACAGAGTCGGTTACAATGGTAGGAGATCTACATATACGTATCACCAAGCTTGCCTTCCACGCCAAGGAAAGTCCCATCCGGACACGGGACGGAGTCTTCAATCTTGTATCTTCATAGTCCAGGAGTCCAGCCGACGGTGATAGTTCGGCTATCCGGACACCCCCTAATCCGGGACTCCCTCAGAGACTAAGATTAGCTAGTCATATACATATAAGCGGGACTGCGTGTGCCTACAATTGAGTGAGAGACCATCATACTTGGCTAGCTGGGCATGAGATTGTGTGTGTGTGTGTGCGTGTCAGATGGAGAGAGAACGATGGAGAGAGATAGAGTTTTAGATGGGCCTATCGAGTGCGAGTGAGATATGCATGTGTATGTGTGACCCAGGTGGATGGAGAGTTTGAGAGAGGGGGGAAGAGCTCCGAGACGACATAGTGGTGCGTGAGAGAGTTACGGGCAAAGAGCCAAGGAATTTGTGTGCGTACAATGAGTGCACCCAAGATATCTAGATTGGACTAGCTAGAGCATCATACATAGTGTGCGAGAGAGACCTATAGATGGTGTATATATGAATGCGGACTAGAAAGACCCCCCCCCCCCCCCCCTGCACACACACACACACACACAGAGAGAGAGAGAGAGAGAAAGAGAAAGGGAGAGGGACCAACAAGGTTTTTGTGTCGATGCGTGCGACAGAATTGAAGATTGTCGGCGAGAGAGTGAGAGTGAGAGAGAGAGAGAACATGAGTCTGGGAGAGGGGGAGGTCCCGTTTTATGCATCAAAGACTGATATAAACTTGTATTCGAATATTTAAATTGGAGACCATGTTGTCTGTAATCCACACATGAACGGATATATGCGTATATCAAACAAGTTCATTAATTTGACTTTCAACATGTTCATGGAGTACTATAATACTGTACAACATGCTACTCAATTGAGGTGTTCAATTTTGGATTTAGTTCACTATTTTGACCTACTGAACGAGCTAGTTCATTGAATCGAGATATTTCATTTTGGGTTTGATTCGCGTTTTTGAGTGGGTCAACTATTTGTCATATAGTAAATCGCTAGCAACGAGCATGTAAAAACACATTACTCCCGAGCATCATCTCTCCATCTAAAAAAGAAGTGGCAAGCTAATATTTCAAAATTTGATTCGAATCGACTTGGTAAGGTATACGTGGATGCTCGTTCTCCCAAAATTTGAACGAACCATTAAACATCCTCTCTGCTCGGTGGAATTCGCCCGAGCAAATAAATGGGAGACGCGAAATTACCGTCCTATGTGGGACACGCATCAATTGGCCCGTTGTACATCGAGGGTAGGTTCGTAACTTCATCCAAGCGCGCTTTCTCCTCGGCCGAAATGACATGTGCCAAATAATTCATAAACAATGGTCAGCGAAACACGCTCTCCTCGCCCGAAATAGCTCGTGCCCAGTATTTCAAAACACGCTCTCCTCGCCCAAATTCGCTTGCACCCACTATAGTTCAAAACACGCCCTCCTCGCCCGAAATCGCTCCTGCCCACTATTTGGGGAGAAGCAAAGTTACTCTACTATCCCCGACCCTCAGTACACTGACCCAAGCCGAGAAGCCTATAGGCAAGGGTAGAACTGTAACTCCCCCTCACATTTCAGACAAATGCGTCCGTAAGACATGGTTCCACTCCCCTCCTAATTCCCCCCGCCCGTCCCCATTCATACCTCATGGGCGCCAAATCACCTTCTCCCCGGGAAGCTTCCTTCTCCCGAGCCGCGAAACCTTAGCCCCACCTCCATGGTGCCCCCCACCACACCAATTTCACAGCTGCCCTCCTGCCTAATGCCGGAGACACTGTCCAATTGCCGTCGTGCACTGGGCCATGTGCCTCTTACTCCGTGCTGCTGGTGCTGCCTCGACGACGACCGCATGAACCGTACCGGAGCCGCTTCACCCCCGCCGTTGTTCACGGCACCGGAGCGGCTCCAACTTCGGATCTGTCCAGAGTCCTGGCGCCGCTTCCGCGTAGCCGTCGACCGTCATGACATCGCTCTTTCCCTGCTGCTGGTCACCACCACAACCGCGCCGGCCACACCGACTCGGCAGCTGGACCTGCCTACTTTACCATGCCGCCAGATAGGTCACACCCTCATCTGAAATCACTTTATTTAGGCGTCAGTTCTCTGAATTTTTATTCTGGGACAATCGATTCCCAATGGGAAGCAGCACCCCTCGAGGCGGCGGAGCTCCTAGGCTGCCGGTTGGCTGGTGTCTAACGTAAGGGTGCGGGGCCACAACTTCACCGTGGAAGCAACGCTTAGATGGCTATCTTTTAGAGTTGCGTGGGTTGAAGGTACTGCCGCCACCGGATCTGGATGACGGGGAGTCTTTGTGGATTGGCCAGGGGGCGGCGCAACCACGACAGTGCGGTGGGGCGGGGAGCGGGGTTTTGGACGGGGCCACGGACGGCGGAGGCATGCTGCTCTGTCGTTGGTTGCTGGCTCTTCGGGGAAGATTCCGAACAGTGTAAGCCGGGAGGCACAAGACGGCCATCAAGCCATCCGGCGTAGATCGGACAGTACCAAAATAAAATAAGATTGTGTGACCCCAATTTAGTATTCAGTCAACAGACGTGTGACCCCTCTCGTACCTTGCTGTTGATCTCTTAGTGTATTTCTTCGGATCAAAGAGATATGTCGTTCTTAACTTTATGCGTTATCTGCATCTTCAGACACACCGTCTTCCGACTCACCGCAGCTGCTCCAACAAGGGAAGCATACACCAGAAGGGAGCTACAATCCCCACTCAACAGTTCCCTGCATCGAATGCACGTGCCCGACATGGATAGCCACAACAACTGCAGGGCCATCGACAAGTCAGCACATGATGCTCACTCCTATGGATGGTAGCCAGATAGGTTGTACCCTCATCTTACTTGTGTGCAACATTTATGGCTTTGTTATTCATCTAAGCACGGAAAATAGATCATCACATTTCACTGTATATTCATGCTGATCTCTTACGGGTCTTGTTCAGGAGTTCATGTTGTTCCATAGTTCAGCTAACATACTTGTTCTTTAGGTAACACTGTTCCATAGTTATCATCCATCAGCCAATGCTATCCCACAGGCTGGTGATTATAGTATTATACCACTTCTAGTATTACCTATGTTGTTCTTTAATACTTTTGTGTGCCATCTAGTTAATCTCGAGTACAAATGATACATATTCTGTAGCTTTCATCTGTGTTCTCCCTTTAATTTATGAGACCTGTTGCTGCTAGTTAACCCCAGTCCTACTATTTATGTCGTCTCCTACAGGCACTCATTTACATAAATCTAACTACTAGTTGTCTTCCATGCATGTCAGATATAATTGCACACACTGATATATCCACAAGAACCTCACGGAGCAATGTAAAGGCCAATAAACTTGATGTCAATGATACCCAATATGATGGAACATGTAAAGGCAGTTCTTCAGAAGACTTGCAGAAAGATGATGAATCCTCTTCACCCCACAAGGTCCTTTCTCTAACTTGGCCTGTGATATGGGTACAACATGCATATAATGTCCTAGAGTGTATCTACTCTGTTGCAATGCCATGTGCTTAGCATGCTGATCATGCATGTAAATATGTCATGCCTTCCTATTTTACAGTACCTATTCCATTCATGATAACATGTTTTCAAATTCAAGTACTGTCATTCTACTCTATCACAATGCCATCTGCTTAATTTGGACATCATGCTTCTGAATATCTTATGCATTGTTATTCATCAGTATGTACTTCATCTGTCTACCATTCCATGTTCTTTTACATTGAAGTGATGTTCTAGTGCTCTGTTGCAATGCCATCTTATTTTCCCAATCATACACATGTATGTTGCCTTGGTTATTTCTGTACGTATTCCGCTAGCATAAAGTTTTACATTCAACTAGTTTTTTTTGCTGTGTTGTCCTGTCGTATCCCTAGCTCTTACACCATACTCCCTCTGTCCGGATTACATGTTGCCGAAATGGATAAAAAAGGATGTATCTAGAACTGAAATACGCCTAGACCCATCCATTTTTCCAGATGGAGGGAATACATGTCAATATGCCATGCCTTTCTATTCTTCAGTACCTATTCCATCTCTCTGTTGTCGCATGTTTTATAATTAAAGCACCATTCTTCTATACAAGGCATGCAAGGGGAAGATGACTATGTTAGAATTGGAAGGGTTACAAACAAGGCCTTTGCAAAAGATCCAAACGCCAGGAGATAATAAACCAACTCCAGTTTTTATAGATACTGCTCCAGCATAGAGAAACCCAACTCCTACTGATAATAAGCAGATTCGAGTGGCCAAAGAACTAGTCCGCTCCAGTCGAGCAAAAATATGTCAACTCAATTCTAAGAAGCGTGTGCGTATCCTTGCATCATGAAATTTTATAGCATGCTGATCATATTTTCTACATGTTTCTTACCCATCTCTCTTTTAGAAAATAAGCTTAACAGATAGAAGAATTTCTGCAATGGTATCGTTTATGAGGAAAGATTCTTGCAGGAATTCTCTGTGCTCCAATGTAGATGTAAGTACCTGTTGTATATCACTATATTTTTACATCAGCATGTATTTTGTTAATCGGCGTGAATCCAACCTTTATCTGATCTAAATTTAGTTGTAGCAAAATGTATGATTAAAGGCCACAATGTTGATTTTTGTAAGGAAAACTGCCTGGTAGCTTTGCATCCTGAGCTGCATGAGTGTACTATCTCATATCAGTGGGTTTGAATACTTTGGTTCCGCAGTGGGTTTTTCAGTGTTTTTTTTACTGTGTTGTCCTGTCGTATCCCTAGCTCTTACATCATACTCCCTCCGTCCGGATTAAATGTCGCAGAAATGGATAAAACTGGATGTATCTAGAACTGAAATACGCCTAGACCCGTCCATTTATTTCCGGATGGAGGGAATACATGTCAATATGTCATGCCTTTCTATTCTTCAGTACCTATTCCATCTCTACTGTAGCAAGTTTTATAACCGAATCACCATTCTTCTATATAAGGCATGCAAGGGGAAGATGGCTCTGTTAGAATCTGAAGGGTTACAAACCAGGTCTTTGCAAAAGGTCCAAACGCCAGGAGATAATAAACCAACTCCATTTTTCATAGATACTGCTCCAGCACAGAGAAACCCAACTCCCACTGATAATAGGCAGATTCCAGTGGCCAAAGAACTAGTTCGCTCTAGTCCAGCGAAAGAATGTCAACTCCATTCTAAGAAGCGTGTGCGTATCCTCCCATCATGAAATTTTATGGCATTCTGATCATATTTTCTACATGTTTCTTACCCATCTCTCTTTTGGAAAATAAGGTTAAACGATAGAATACTTCCTCCATCGGGATCGTATTCGAGGAAAATATCTTGCGGGAATTCTCTGTGCTCCGATGCTGATGTAAGTACCTGTTGTATATCACTATATTTTTACATCAACATGTATTTTGTTAATCGGCGTGAATCTAACTGTCGGTGTCAAAACCGGCGGATCTCGGGTAGGGGGTCCCAAACTGTGCGTCTAGGCGGATGGTAACAGGAGACAAGGGACACGATGTTTTTACCCAGGTTCGGGCCCTCTCGGCGGAGGTAAAACCCTACTCCTGCTTGATTAATATTGATGATATGGGTAGTACAAGAGTAGATCTACCACGAGATCAGAGAGGCTAAACCCTAGAAGCTAGCCTATGGTATGATTGTTCTTCCTCCTACGGACTAAAACCCTCCAGTTTATATAGACACCGGAGAGGGCTAGGGTTACACAGAGTCGGTTACAATGGTAGGAGATCTACATATCCGTATCGCCAAGCTTGCCTTCCACGCCAAGGAAAGTCCCATCCGGACACGGGACGAAGTCTTCAATCTTGTATCTTCATAGTCCAGGAGTCCGACCAATGGTGATAGTTCGGCTATCCGGAGACCCCCTAGTCCAGGACTCCCTCAGTAGCCCCTAAACCAGGCTTCAATGACGACGAGTCCGGCGCGCATATTGTTTTCGGCACTGCAAGGCGGGTTCCTCCTCTGAATACTTCATAGAAGATTTTGAACACAAGGATAGTGTTCGGCTCTGCAAAATAAGTTTCCACATACCACCGTAGAGAGAATAATATTTACACAAGTTCAATCTGCTGACGTATTCCGTGGCGTGACATCACACCATGGCCAAGCCTTTATTCGAATCATTTTTACTGTCCCACCTCAGCGCGTTTAGCGAAGCGGTTTCCTCGGCACGTCTTGTCAAAGCAGAGATCGTGTCCCCTTATTCCGGGATTCTCATTAATACGGGCGTGGGTAACCCAACCATGCCACTGATTACGGCGCTTGGGAGATAAGCGAGTTTTACTAGGCTGGTGAGGACGCATAGTTTCGTCCGTCCATATAAGGGGATAAGGATCCACCTTTTTACCTACGCCTTCTTCCTCCTTCGCCTATCCATTTCCGCGTACTCGAGCTCCAGCGCCCAAGTCCGCACATCTCACCTCAACCTTCCCCAGCCATGTCCGGAGCGGGAGGCAAGTGGATGGCCTCCTCCGTCATGGAGGGGCACATCAAGAGGCTGCGAAAGGCCGGATACTTGTCCAGCGACATCGCGCATCGGCTCCCCGACAATGGGCAGCTCATCCCCACCCCCGGGCCCCATGAGAGGGTGGTGTTCGTCACCCACTTATTTCGTGGACTAGGTTTTCCAATTCATGCATTTGTCCGGGGGCTCATGTTCTACTATGGCCTGGATTTCCACGATCTGGCCCGGAATTTCATCCTCAACATCTCGGCGTTCATCGTCGTGTGCGAGGCCTTCCTCTGCATCCAGCCCCACTTCGGCTTATGGCTGAAGACCTTCAGTGTCAAGCCGAAGGTAGTGGGCGGCCGCCAAGCGGAGTGCGGAGGTGCCATGGTGGGCAAGATGCCCAACGTCCTATGGCTAGAGGGCTCCTTTGTGGAGACCATAAAGGGTGGCAATCGGGGTGGTTCTACATCACCGAGCCGCGTGACCCTGAATGGGCAGCGGCCCCCGAATTCAGATCTGGTATCCCCACACGGCTCACCTCCGGGAAAGAGAAGGGCCTATCATGGGGTGATTCGGAGGAGCTGACCGGACTCCAATCCTGCGTCCAAACCTTGGTGAACAAGAAGCTCAAGCTTGCCAACGTAGTCCAGGTCATGCTCATCCGCCGGATTCTCCCGTGCCAACAACGGGCTTTCAACTTGTGGGAGTTTGATCCGGCACAGCACCAGACCTTGAGCAGGCTCTTCGACACTACGTACGAAGATGCCTGGAAGGTGCTGTTCAAGGGCGCCGAGGCTCCCGCATCCGCTACCGAAGATCGCGGATTCAGCTCGCAGCGTCAAGCCGGCGAGGTAAGCTATTTTACCCTTTACAGGACGCTTATTTTCCATAGTTTGACTCTATGCAGGATCTAAACTCCCTTTACCTTTGACAGGCCTGGCAAAAGACGTCCGGGCAGGTTAACTGTCCGGCTCCCTTGCCAGAAGACCCAACAGATGCTCATCTAACGGGGCTGCTGGCTCCGGCGCCTTACGTGGTGCCGGAGAAGAAGGCCAAGAAGAAGGCCACGGGAACTCGGAGGAGTTCCCGGCGCCAGGTGTTATCGAACTCATCGTCCGATGACTCCGAGGAGGACTCCTCCCGAGAAGACGAGGAGGAGAAAAAAGAGGCTTCTCCCCCAGCGGGGGGAGAGAAGAAAAGGAAGGCCTCCCCAACTAGGGAGGCTGGAGGGTCTAAGAAGGGAAGGACCCTCCCTCCGGACTACTCCACCAACGCCGACGACGACGAAGAGGAGTGGCCACTGAGGGCTAAGCCCCTGGCGGCATCGTAAGTGTCCGGATACCAGAATAATTCATGATTTTTCCTCTGTCGCGTGTCTTCTAACGCCGAATACAACCATGTAGCCCGCCCAAGGACAAGCTTCCCGCTTCGTCGAGCGGCTCCCTGGATCCGTCGGATGTGAATAGTACTTCACTTCTGGCTGCCTCCTCTCCTCGCGCTAATGATGACACCAAGGTGGGGTCCCGAAAGGGGCCTGGCCAGGAGGAGGAGGAGGTCCCGGAGGTGCCGCAAGGCAACCTCCCGGACTTTGGGCATGAGGGGGATCAACCCCCAAAGGGTTCTGAGTTCGGCCCTAGGCCAGACTCCGCACCGGAACATTTAGTGGTTCCGGAGTCCGGCGGGTGGCCCCTTCATAAGAAGGGCGGGACTACATTGCCGGTGACCTCCGTCCAACCAGAGGCGCCGGATAATTTGCTGGAGGCGCTTAACAGCGCCTCCATCGACGAGGAGCACCGCACTGTTATGAGTGCGGTGATCCAGAAAGTTCAGTCCGCCAAGGGCGGGCTGACTGAAGCCTACACCAGCCTTCTAACAGGCTTTGAGGTATGTAATTAAGATATGTAAAAATAGTACCGCATAGACAGTAGCCCCTGATGCTCAGTTTGGTGTTCGGAAAGAAAAGCCGAACTGAGGATCTAAAAAGATATACGCAGGAGTCTAACATGAGCATGTCAATATGGGAATGCAGGCTGCGCTGCTGACCTCTGCCGCACTGACTACGGAGGTCAATGTATTAAAGCAGAGCCTCGAGCGGTCCGAGAACGAGCTTGGCCATGCCAAAAAGCAGCTCGAGGACAAGGAAGGTAAGTAATACCTTATAGAAAGGATTTGGTTACAAAAAATGACAGGAATAACGTGAGTATTGTAGGGGCCACAAACGAGGTGGCGACCCTGAAGGAAGCGGTGTCCAAGGCCGAAAACAATGCGGTCGCGGAAGGCACCGAGCGAGAGAAGTAGGAGGCGCGGGTGGCGGAGGTGCGGCAAGAGCTCCAGGCTCTCGTGGAAAAACACGAGAGTTTGGAGCGTGACTCGAAGACTCGAGAGTCCGAGCTCGCCTTGGCTCTTGAGAGTGCCAAAGCCGCTAAGGCCGAAGCCCAAAAGGCCCTCCAGGAAATTGAGGCAACAAAGAAGATAGCGGAGGGTAAGGCATTCTTCATGCAAAGCAAGCACATGAAAGTGAATTACTTGTTACTTACCCGAATCCGGAGCTCTCCGGGAGCATTCGCAGATCTGCCCCACAGTGTGTCTGACACTGCCACATTCTACCGGGCCGAGGAAGGGAGCTCGATGGAGAAGGTATTCTAGTCTCAGTATGCTGAGGCCGGACACCCGGTGCCCTTGAGCGACCAGCTGAAGCAGCTGGTCAAACTCCATAAGGTGGACGAACAGGCCATGATGGGCCTCATAGCTCGGCTGTGGCCGAAGGAGGCCATGCCTAGGAACTACTTCGGGCTGGTGCTGCGGCTAGTGGACGCCTGTCCATGGATTGAAGTCGTCAAGCGCTCCGTCTGCATCGAAGGTGCCCGTAGGGCCCTTGCCCGTGCTAAAGTGCACTGGGGCAAGATGGACGCTGAGAAGCTTGTGACGGACGCTCCACCGCCGGGCAGGGAGTATCGCAAGCCCAGATGTATTATGAGAACGTCCTGAAGGGTGCCCTCCTTATAGCGGGTGAATGCTCCAAAGATGTAATTTTTGAGTAAACTCGCATTTGTTATCCTGTACGCTTGAAAACTTGTTCATATGCGCTAAGCAACGCTTGTTAATTTTAAATATTACCTTCTGTGCGGCCGTTTATCAAATTTGAGAGATGGCAAGTCGTTGGCTTTAGCCCCATGCCACGAGTGCTGGGGTGTTCGGGATAAACTTGAGCACTCTTGTTCCCATTTTTGGTTCCTTCGAGGGAGGCGCTCAACACAACGAACGAGGCAACCGGACTTATAATGCTTGAACACTCCCACTTAGCCATAGAATTCTATAATTTTAAATTTCGGCGAAGCCCCTAGTGTTCGGAAGACCGAATTCGGGGGCTATCCACGCCTGGGCCGGACAAAGCTGACTCCTCGCTCTAAGCGGCATAAGTCTTTAGGGACTCGAAAAACCTCTCGAACAGCGACCAGCTCTCGCCCTATCATGATGGTCAGTTTTAGCTTTCTCCACTGAGGTGCTCAACCCAGCTCAACCGGGGCACAATCGCAGTGGTTCTCCCAGCGCTACCTTAGCCGATATAACGGAACGTAAGGTACCAAAACATGGGAGCCGGGAAAACCCAACTATTGACCCAAGACATGATTCAGAGCCGATGCATATAATGCTATAAGTTCGGGGTGCCGCACTTGTGAAAGTGTTCGGACTTATCACACCATATTTTGGGGTACTTAAGCCCCTGGTGTATTTGGCCGTACCAAAGCGTACGGATGCAACATGTCATAAGTGAACATATATAGATAGAAAAAGGAATGCAATAATAGGCAAAAAGTGATGCATTGTTTATTCAAAAAATAGTACAATGAAAGCAACACGATACAAATAGTGCGATAAGCAAGGGATGGGACCATTTAACATGTCCCCCTCCAGGGGTAGGCTGCGGGATGGTGTGTAAAACAGGTATACTGCTCGTAATAGAGACCACCTGGACACTCGACGTAGCTTTTCTGCTTCCCTGGCTGTTGCATCGTGAGTTCGGCAATTCTACTGCCGGACAGGGCTTCTGGAAAACGGAGTCCTGTGAATAAGAGAAAAAGAATGACACCATTGGGAGCCCCTGGTGCGGTTGAGCCGCTCTCCGGGCGTGCCGTGGTCGTGCCCCTACCCCTATGCCCATGGGATCTCCAGAGCGTAGTTATGTACGCGTGGTACTGGTCTCACGATTTCACGAGGGCCACTACTAGGGAAAAGGCTAGCAGCAGCGCGGGTTTTAGATGTATCAGTAGCGCGGGTACTGGCGCTACTAATAAGGCGCTACAGCTAACGCATAGCAGTAGCACGTGCACACCGGCGCTACTGCTACACAAGTGTAGCAGCAGCGCGGTTAGAGGAAGCTCGCTACTGCTAATAGCACTAGCGCGCTTTGCCTGGATGCGCTACTGCTATTGAGGCGCTGCTGCTAACTTTTATACACTCGCTACTGCTAATTTAAGTAGTTTTTTTTGGCGTATTTGTTTTGTATTTGAATAGGCTTTGTAGAAGAATCTTTAGCACATAGAAATGTCATCATGATACACATACGAATGCCAGTGAGACCACAAATGTAATCATAGCATGTACATACAAATAGTCTCATCATAATCATCATCCAAAACAAAGTGATATCTTGTCATCATCTCGAAAATAGCGATACATGCAAGTCTCGAATACTTGCAACTACAACAATGTCATCCATCTAAACAAAGGTATACGCAAGAAGTGCTATCACTATGAGTGAGAGCGGAACTATGCAGTACATGAGGTGGCGGTTACGAGTCCTCTCTCGCGCTAGCGTGAACCTCAAGTAACTAGCTTCTCCTTCTTGTCTGCTTTTGAAGCCTTTATGGCTGGCGCCCGTGAACCCATTCACTTGCGCCTGACACACATGCCACTCGTTGTACACCCCCGGAACCTTCCCTTTGTACACGACATAGCATTTCCATCTCGCCATCAAGAAACTAGATACCTGTTAGAGATGCATGTTCATGAAGAGGATGTACAATCATATATATGCAACAAAATATACTAGAGCAACAACGAAAAAGAAAGGGTTAGCAACTAGATGCAACATATACAGTATGCAAATTAATTAACTAGAGGTACGCAGGTCATCGTACGCAAACTAACAAAGTAGCGTGACGCAAGTTTGGCAGGGACCGTGGACATCACAAAGTTTCATCGCTACAAAAAGTATACAAGTTCAACCGACACATATCATCATCATCAGCATCATAAATCACTAGAAGTTCCATCCTTCCATATCATCAAGGACGAAGCCTAGCTTCTTGAACGGCGTGAGGTCTAGATGTTGCATGCCTATGCGAGTTCGGACGTCAGATCGCGATATAGGGCCATGGTGGAACATCCCCTTCTCATCGACGATTTCTTTCATGATGATCATTGCAATGTCGCTTTGGATGCGAAAGAAGTCATCTCTAAGTTTATAATTCGCTTCTCCATGAGATTCTAGCCACTTGTGGATATGATCATCATTTCTGCTGTTAATGCGAAACTTTGGGTGATCCTGTTGAACTGAATCATGAGATGGACGATGTAGAATCCATCCTTCTTGCTTGGTTTTGGGACATGGATGCAGGAGAAGTTAGTTTTATGCGCGAAACCCATCTTCTTGTTCCTTTGTTTCTTGATCTGCACGTGGCCACCTCTAAAGCTGAAGCCTTGGAGAGCATCATCTAGAATATTCATTATGTGGGTGTAGTCCTTTTTTATCGTAATCTCTGGAAGGGTCAAAATACACGGCGTGGGAGACTTGTGGGTAAAGAACGATAAGGACGGCGCGCCCGTTGCTGCGGGGAAAAGACACCTCAAATTATTCCCCATATGAGAGAGAAGGAATGATTGAAATGTACGAAAGGGTTGTCCGAAACTGACCTACTTTGGATGATAAGGCACGAGGACAATTTCCCGGTCCTTATTCTGTACCATGAAGTTTTGGAGGTACTCCCTAGCAGTTTCACGCTCAAAGTCGCCGAGACTCAAGAAAGACTCGTGCATGTAGTACGGATCCGCCACACAGATTTGCGAGACTTCTTCACTCTTCATGACGGAGCTCATATGTAGCGCAAAAAGGCGGACGATAGTAAAATCAAGCCGCCTTGTTAGAAACATCTCAAAGATATGGTCAAACCACAGGAAGAACACCTCCGCGGGCCGTGTGTCGACGTAGCACTTCCCCTTAGGCACACGAGCCGCGTATGTCGGATATCCTGGATCCTTTGAGGTTAGTAGGCTTTTCTCAGTCGACAGCACATGGTCATGCAGTCTCCTGAGATCCCCTGATAGTGCCTCTAGCGGTTTCGGTGGTAGCATCGGCTCGCCCGTGAGATGGAACATGACCGCACCTTTCACGGGTACACGCTCTTCAGAATGCATCGTCTGGCTGCTATGTGCTCTGGCTTGTTTGGAGGCAGTTACCTTCCCCGATCTCTTCCTCTCCTTTTTCTTGGGCACACCTTCTAGACCCTTCCTTAACCCCTGCCCCAGTGTTCCCGGGCTAAGTACTGTACGACCCTCGCGCCCGGCTAGTTGAGCCTGTGTTGAGGCGGCATCTTCAGGCGTGTCCTGTGAGGATTTCATGAAGAGAGACTTTTTGCAATACATGGTACGACCCTGCCCGGGCATATCATCCATATCCTCATTAGCAAGCTGATAGACCGATTCGTCATCTGGTTGACTCATCATATCTATGTCACAGTCATACGGGTTTATATTGAGGTAATCCATAGGGTCGACCTCCGTCTCATCATCCATTCTCTGTTCTACAGGAGAAATTACACTAGCCAGTACTATTGCACCCCCTTCATCATGTCGTCCGCCGCTCTCACCCGGCACTACAGGAGCTGGTAATTGCGTAGGCGGGGTGGTGGTCTCCGCACATGCTTGTTGATGTGTGGTAGTTATTGGTGTGCTCTCGGCCGGCTCCAGACGAATAAGATTCTTCGGCCATAGCAGCACCAAACCCTTGAAGCTTCCAATCCGCGGCAGGGTCTCGTCGTCCGCTCCCACATGCTGTACTAGAGGAGGCAAATCCTCGTGCCCCGATTTCACACTGGTCAAGCTAACCCTGAAGTGCCCAGCGGGGATCGGCTGGTTGTTGAACGTGCGTTGAGAGGGGTCTATTATCATCCCCTTTCCCACGTCCACCTTCTAGCCTTTGATCAAGTAGAGTATGGTGCACGGGGTTTCTTTCGCCTGCAAACACATATGTCTGTGGCGTAAAACAACCGAAAGGCAACAAAAATGGAATATTATATATATATATATATATATGTGTTGGTGCGACATGTAATTACCATGACAGCGTCGAGCTCAGCCAAAGATGAAGGCCCACCTAGCGCGCCTGAGATTGAGGACGTGCTGCTATGAGCGGGAGCGGCTGCGAGAGGAGGCCCGGTTGCTTGAGCAAGTGATGGTGCTATGGTGTTGTTGTTCATGGAGTTGCTCGCGACGAAACTGGGCATCGAGAAATCATGTACCGTCTTGTCTGGATTTTCCTTCGCCCAGTTGATGATAACTGGAACCAAGTTAGTAGCGAAATCATTTCTGCAAGCAGTTACAGCTGCATTGACTGCCTGCTGTAGCAACTCATATTTGTCCTCGGCTACTTTTTTCGCGTCCTCAGCTGCTTTTTTCTCGACCACAAGCTTCACCTTTGCGTCGATGTCCGCCTGACTAAACTTCTTTTTCTGCTTCTTGGCCTTCGGGCCGTCGTTGTAAAAGACCTTCCACGTGGCATCGTCTCCAGCGCCGTGCAGACGACCATATTGCGGCCGCTGGAGTCCCTTAAGTTCGTTCAAGGCCCGGTTGAGAGGGGTGTCCCACTTGGGCCTCATCGGAGAAGTAGGGCTTTCGGCTGCAAGCCGGTGTTGGTTCTCCAGTAGTCTAATCAATTTCCTCGTGAACTTGTCCATGTAAAAAACCTTTTTCTCCTTGTCCCACTTGTAGCGGGCCCTGATGAAGTCATGCTCCAAGGGGTTGGTGAACTTCGTGAAGGGGTCTGGGAGACCCGCGGCTTCATGTTCCACGTCCTCCTTATCCCATATGGGCCTTTTACCGAGGTAGCCACGACTTCCGAGGCGATGCTTCCCCGTGTTCCTTTGCTGAAGGCTTTTGAATTTCGCAGCCTTAGCCTTGGCTGCCTCGGTCGCGCAAGTGTCCTTGAACTTTTCGAACTCCTCGTCCGTAAGTGTCGGATTTCCCTCCAAAATCATGGACAGGGGTTCATCAGCCTCAATAGCTCGTTTCACCCTCCCTTTCCAGGAGGCCAAATCATTGCTGAACATGCCCATGGCGTGATTGTTAATCTTTTTCATCTTCGGATCATCCCACGGTTGTTCTATGTTATCATCTCGGTCGGGGAACTTGAATCTCTTGTGCAACTTCGTTAGGAGCAACTGCGTCAAATGTTCTTTACTCCTTAAGTCATCGTCGTTGATGCTCGCGCATTCCCGTAGGATGCATCCTACTTGGTTCCCATAGAACTTGCGAGGTTCTTCCGGCTCTAACGGCTCAAACTTGCCAGGTGCCATCTTTGTGATCACAAGTCGTCCAATCCCTAGTTTGTTAGGTTTTCATATCCTCTGCTTCTTATGCTTCCTCTTTTCGGTAGCGGCATAGGGGCCGGTACCTTCCCCGCCGGTACCTTTCCTGCCGGTACCTTTCCCACCGGTCTCGGTGCCGCCATCGGTGCCGGGGCCGTCGGTGTCGATGTCGGCGTCAGTACCATCATCGAGGCCGACCTGCAAAGCTTGCTTAGCAGTCAAATAGTCGAGGTACTCTTGTTCACCCTCATAATCCATCTCGTCTGCATCTTGGTCAGAAGGCCCAGTTTCTTCGTTGTTCGACATGTTTCCTATGATTAAGTGTCCTCATTTATTTCTAAAAGTATGAATAAATGAGAAATGACATAAAAATAAATCTATGTGCCAGCACTCGATATGCCAACTATGTAGCACAAATCATGCCTTTATTCACGGGAAATTTCGGCATGGCCTTTGCTAAAAAATGGACATATCGAGTGCCTGAAATTCACCGGAATGGAAATGAATCAACATTCCGGCGTAACATAAGCCACTCGGATCATTTTCCAAACATGACATGTCCAAAACATGACATATGCACATATCACATGTCCAGTTCAAATTTGCATATAAATTCAGCTAATTTTGAAACCTAGCTAAATTCATAACTAAATAGATAAGCTAATTAACATAACCAAAGAACCCTAGCAGAGAGAGGGGGGGTTTACAGGAGGGTGCAGGGGCGAGGAGGCAGGCCCGACGACGGCCGGGAGGGAGAGGAGGGAGACGAAGGCCGACGGGTCGGGGGCGAGCGCGCCGGGGTCGGGGGCGAGCGCCGGCGCCGGAGTCGGGGGTGAGGGCCGGGTCGGGGGCGAGCGCCGGGGTCGGGGGCTAGCGCCGGCGCCGGGGTCGGGGTCGAGGGCCGGATCGGGGGCGAGCGCTGGGGTCGGGGGCTAGCGCCGGCGCCGGCGGAGTCGGGGCGAGCGCCGGGGCCGGGTCGGGCGCGGCGGTGCGACGGGGGAAGAGAGAGTGGGGATTTGGGGGGAAAGGCGGGATGAAGCAGGGTGAGTGAGAATTTTGGGTTAAGTGGACGTAGCAGTAGCGCATTATGTCAAAACACGCTACTACTAACTTCAGTAGCTGTAGCGGTTTAGGCAAAATTCGTTACTACTAAATTCAGTAGCTGCAGCGGTTTATGCAAAATGCGCTGCTACTACCGTCGCTACTGCCAGTTTTCCTTTTTCTTTTTCTTTATTTTATCCCACTTTTATTTCCTGAGGGCAGTGAACGAAGGGAGGGCGATATATATTGCATCATTTGACGGTTAAATATGTATGAAAAATCGGAACATATATATTACACATCATTGGACCCATGCATAATAATGGCTAAGTGTGTATACAAAATAGGAACATATATATATTACACATCATTGGACCGATAACATATGTTTCCTCAGTGCTGACATTTTCGTTTTTGAGTCAGCTTCTTTCCCTTCTTGTTCGTCGAAGAATAATTGAGCCCCTCATTGTGACTTTGCCTTTTCCATGGAGTACGATTTTTCTTAGGTAATGTAGTATTGATTCTTCTTTTGATGTATACTTCATCATCACCGTCATTTCCCTCATTGGGTTGCCGTACTGATCATAGTCTTCCTCGTTGGCGACTCCATCCATTCCAATGATGTTCCTTTTGCCTCTGCTCACGACAACACGGCTGGGATTGCACGGGTCAGTTATGAAGAAGCATTGTGTCACGTGCTTAGCATGTACCCATGGCTCGTTTTTTGCGATAGCGTTCACGGTAGCGCTCTTGGCGTTGGGTATAGTCATGGTAGTGAACATCCGGCTTTCTCTTTCGACATTCTTAGCCCATCTGACACGGAACATCGTCGTGTTGTGCAGTCCAGAGTAGTCAAGCTCCCAGATCTCCTCGACCCTTCCATAAAATCGTTCAGTTGCGCCGTTGTCGCTGCCGGTCATGCATTCCATCGTCACCCCTGAGTTCTGATCATCACTATCCATATCTTTGGCCTCCGTGTAGAACGTGTATCCGTTGATATCATATGCCTGATAGGTTACGAGGTTGCGCGAGGGGCCATGTGCTAAGGCGTATATGAGCAATCCGTCCTTAGAGCCCTCCTCTGGGGGATTAGCAATAATATGCTCTTTGAACCAATGCAGGAAAGTGGAGTTGTGCTCTCTAGTAACTTCGGCGTCCGTCCTGCATACCCCCCGGTCACGATACTTCTTTGCGATAATTTCTTTGTGCAGTGCCATGAAAGGATCTACCTCGTCTAGGTGTTGTAGCACTACCAAGTTTGCTCTGTCAAAGTCGCTGCGTCGATCTGAGTATGCCACGTGCAGTTCCCTGCGACCGTTGCAGTGACCATCTCCTTCGAGCCTCCCATCGTGCTTGTTAACGGGCAAACCAACACTAACACCAGGCGGCTGGTCTGCGCCATATAGAAATTCTCACAGAAAGAGATGCACTCTTGTGCCAAATAGCCCTGGACGATGCTTCCATCCGGACGGGACATGTTACGAACGAATCCTTTGATGATCCCATTCATCCTCTCAAATGGCATCATGTTGTGCAGGAATGACGGCCCCAGGTCTATTATGTCATCCACAATATGGACACACAGATGCACCATCACGTCGAAGAACGCGGGCGGGAAGTACATCTCAAGCTCATTCAGTATCACAACGATCTCTTCCTGTAGCCTTTGGAGCTGCTTCACACTGATAGACTTTCGAGAGATGACGTCGAAAAAGTTGCAGAGACCAATAAGCGTGTCACGGACATGCTTGTCCATTATCCCTCTAAGGGCAACAGGTAGTATCTGCGTCATCATCACATGACAGTCATGAGACTTCATCCCGCTGAACCTTTTCTTGTCCGTGTCTAGATATCTGCTTATCTTTCCACAGTAACCGGAACTAACTTTGACTCCGGTAAGGCACTTAAATAATTGATTGATCTCAGCCTGACTTAAGGTGAAGCAAGAAGGGGGGCAATAATCCTCTTTCTTTATTTTCTTTCCATTCTTCTCCCGTGCCTCTATCTCTGTCTCTGTCTCTTCTGACATTTTACGGGGCGGCATGTGCAGATCTTCCCTGATTTTCAAATCTTGCAAGTCTTTTCTTGCCTTCAGCCCATCCTTGGTCTTATCCGGCATGTTCATCAGTGTTGCGAGCAAGCTCTCAAGGACATTCTTATAGATATGCATTTGATCAAGGAAATGAGGTGTATCGAGTTTGTGCCAGTACTCCAAGTCCCAAAACACAGACCTCGTCTTCCATACCTTCAACAGCGGCTTCGGCGCCTGTCTCATTGTCTTTCCCGGCGCGGGGCACTCCTTCTAGTTTTTCAACAACTCATCGATTTCGGCACCGCTCCGCTTACGTGGAGGTCCTCGATGCTCAGCGTGACCATTGAATAGATCTCCACGGTTTCTCCACGGGTCGTCCTGTTCAAGCCATCTTTGATGCCCAATTTACACGATTTTCCTAGACCCACCATCTTTCGTTCACGTTAGCTGCTGAGACGTCGTATCATCCATGCACCACGTGCATCCGCAATATCCATGGCACACCTGGCCTGCCACATATCCGTAACCGAGATAGTCATGCACTGTCGTGATCAGCGCGGCTCTCATGTTGAAATACTCACCTTTGCTGGCGTCCCATGTCTTGGCCGGTGTTTTCTGTAACGTGTCTAACTCCTCTTGAAGTAGCCCCAGATACAAATTAATATTATTTCCTGGTTGTTTTGGCCCTTGAATAAGCATGCTCATTTGAATGTACTTCGATTTCATGCACAACCAGGGGGGAGGTTGTACATCCATACAAACACGGGCCATGTGCTATGGTTGGTGTTCTGGTTGCCAAACGGATTCATGCCATCGGTACACGCGCCGAGCATGATGTTCCTTGCATCACATTCAAAATACCGACAGAAGCTGTTCAATGCTCTCCACTGGCTTCCATCCTTCACGTGTCTCAGCTTCGGATCATCTCCATCGTCGGGCTTCTTCCTCTCCGCGTGCCAGCGCATTAGCTTAGCTTCCTTGGGATCTACAAAATACCTCTGGAGACGGGGAGTGATCGGTAAGTACCATACAACTTTCTGGGGACATTTCTTCCCGGCCTTCTTGTATCGAGAAGCATTGCACACCGGACAGCTTGTTTTTTCCGCGTGCTCCTTCCGATAAATTATGCAATCGTTGATGCATGCATGGTATCTAACGTGTAGCAGATCAAGAGGGCACACGATCTTCTTGGCCTCATCAACACTAGTAGGACATAGATTACCCGCGGGAAGAACATCCTTTAGGTACTTGAGATGCTCATCAAGGCTAGTGTCGGTCCATTTGTTTTTAGCCTTCATCTTCAGGAGTTGGAGCGTGAAACTCAAACGGGTCACCTCAGGATTGCAACCATCATACAATGGAGTGTTCGAGTCTACCACCAGTTGCTCCAGCTTAGCCTCCTCTCTAGAAGCAGCTCTCTCAGTACTCGTCTCCTTGTGAAGCAATGCTTGAACATGAGGGTCCCGCACAATTGAACTTAGTACTGACGAACTCTGCTGCGTGGAGTCCATGTCGTTCTCTCCGCCGCCATGTCCGGCCCCTTCTCCTTTGCCATGTCCGGCCCCTTCTCTGCCGCCATGTCCGGCCTCTTCCCCGCCGCCATTATCGATCATCTCTTCGTCTTGCCCCGTGTCATCATTGCCTACCCCGTCGGCATCCTCAACATCGTCATCCTCATCTTCAATTATCCACCGAGTATAGCCATCCATGAAACCAGTCATGAGTAGGTGCGCTTCGACACGACCATCGTCATGGGGGTCGAGCCAAACTATTCCTTTGCATTTTCGACACGGACATAAAACCTCTGTCCGGTTATTTTCTTTCATGTCCTGCACCACCGACCGCAACCACCTGTCCACCATCGTTCCACTGACCATCGTCAACTCTGCACGGTAATAATAAACAAATTGATTATAAAAATGCATGCATGCATCAAAGTCATAAAAAAATTCGCATGACCTTCCCTAAAAATAGGACATATATGGATCTAGAGTTTGCCCAGAATTCGCCGAAACGGAAATAAATCGAGATTTCGGCAAAACATAGGCAACTCAAAAGCACAATTTGGCGTCAACTCATGCCACACACACAATTTCCACAAACATATCACACACACATAAACATATTTCCATTTTGCAAAAGCATGAAATTTTCATCACCTCTATCTCGATCGAGATCGAGAACACGGTGGAGATGATGTTGTAGGGAGATCAAAAGTGCACAAAGCTCTTCTTGACAAAGATAGATCTAGTTAGGGAGCAAATAGGTCACTTAAATAAATCCTACATCTACCAAGCTACCTAATTTGAGAGGAGACAACTTCAACTAGTGGAGGGGGAAGGAAAAAGAGAAAGGAGATGCATTAATGGAGGTGGTGTAGTTAGGTAGGAGTAATGAAGAGAGAGAAAGGTGGATAGAAGAGAGAGAGTAATGGGGGAGAAGTATTAAGGAAGAAGAAGAGTGAGAGTGGGATCATGTGGGGGAGGTAGGGGGAAGGGAAGAGAGGAGGGGGTGGGGGAGGTAGGGGAAAGGGAAAGAGAGGAGGGGGAGGGGAGGGATGGGTGGGGAAAGGTGGTGGGTTGGTGTGGGTTAGCAGTAGCGCGGGATCTAAAACGCGCTGCTGCTAAGGAATTAGCAGCAGCGCGCTTTGGGATACGGCGCTACTGCTAACTGGGACAAAAAAGTGTGGCAATTTGAAATTTAGCAGCAGCGATCTCAGAAAAAGCGCGCTCCTACTACATCCTTAGCAGTAGCGTGGTTCGCGCGACCACGCTACTACTAATTAGAGTTAGGTGAACACCGCCGGTCGATATTTGTAGCAGCGCGTTTTACGCCGAGCGCGCTACTGCTAAATCCTTATCAGCAACGAGTTTCCCGCACACACGCTACTACTAGTTAGCAGCAGCACTCCTTTTTGAGCCGCGCTGCTGCTAAGATTCTATGTATAGGCATTTCCCTAGTAGTGGGCTGGGGCTGGGGCCGCATTGCTACGCGTGCTCGGAACGTGCCAGGTGGTCTTGTTGTAGGTTACTCAGGGCGTGCTTGACGGTGTCCGGCCGCTTAACAGCCGGACTCGAGAATTGCCTTAAGAGGTTGCTTTGTACTTCCGCCGCGAGAGCCGCTGTATGCTCCTCCGTTCGGAGAGAGCGTTTGGTGTTTCCGTTGACCGTAATGACTCCTCGAGGGCCTGGCATCTTGAGCTTGAGGTATGCGTAGTGCGGCACCGCATTGAACTTTGCAAATGCGGTTCGTCCAAGCAGTGCATGATAGCCGCTGCGGAACGGGACTATGTCGAAGATTAACTCCTCGCTTCGGAAGTTATCCGGGGATCTAAAGACATCTTCAATTGTAACTGAGCCTGTACAGTTGGCCTCTACACCTGGTATGACGCCTTTGAAGGTCGTCTTTGTGGGTTTAATCCTTGAGGGGTATATGCCCATCTTGCGCACTGTATCCTGGTAAAGCAGGTTCATGCTGCTGCCGCCGTCCATCAGGACTCTAGTGAGGTGAAATCCGTCGACGATTGGGTCTAGAACCAATGCGGTGAATCCGCCATGGCGGATGCTAGTGGGGTGGTCCCTTCGATCAAAAGTGATCGGGCAGGAGGACCACGGATTGAACTTTGGGGCGACTGGCTCCATCGCGTATACGTCCCTCAGTGCGCGCTTCCGCTCCCTTTTGGGTATGTGGGTTGCGTATATCATGTTCACCGTCCGCACTTGTGGGGGGAAACCCTTCTGTCCTCTATTGTTCGGCGGCCGGGTCTCCTCCTCGTCATTGCTATGCAGCCCCTTGTCATTGTTTTCGACAGTTAACTTGCCTGCCTGCTTGAACACCCAACAATCCCTGTTGGTGTGATTGGCTGGCTTTTCGGGGGTGCCGTGAATCTCGCACGAGCGATCGAGTATTCGGTCCAAATTGGACGGGCCCAGAATATTTCTTTTGAATGGCCTTTTCCGCTGACCGGGTTTAGAGCCTCTGAATCCGGCATTGACTGTCGTATCCTCAATATTGTCGCCATTAATGCGGCGCTTGTCCTTGTTGCGACGCGACCTGCTGTTGCTGTCCTTGGTATCCGAACTACCAGGGTTTTTGGTCAGGTTGTTACTGCGAGCTAGCCAGCTGTCCTCTCCCGCGCAGAAGCGGGTCATGAGTGATGTGAGGGCTGCCATGGATTTCGGCTTTTCCTGTCCTAGGTGCCGGGCAAGCCACTCGTCGCGGATGTTATGTTTGAAGGCTGCAAGGGCCTCTGCATCCGGATTGTCAACGATTTGATTTTTCTTGGTTAAGAACCGTGTCCAGAATTGTCTGGCCGATTCATCTGGCTGCTGAATTATGTGGCTTAGGTCACCAGTGTCTGGTGGTCGCACATATGTGCCCTGGAAGTTATCAAGGAATGTGGCTTCCAGGTCTTCCCAACAACCAATTGATTCTGCTGGCAAGCTGTTGAGCCAATGCCGAGATGGTCCTTTAAGCTTGAGTGGGAGGCATTTGATGGCGTGTAGATCATCACCGCGGGCCATGTGGATGTGAAGGAGATAGTCCTCGATCCAAACCGCAGGATCTGTTGTGCCGTCGTATGATTCAATGTTTACGGGTTTGAAACCCTCGGGGATTTGATGATCCATTACTTCGTCTGTGAAGCACAGTGGGTGTGCGGCGCCTCTGTATTGGGCTATATCATGACGCAACTCAAATGAGCTTTGTATGTTGTGTTCGGCTCGGTTGGAATTGTTGTATCCGGCGTGACTGTCGGATTTCGGGTTCCGGCAGACCCTTGAGGTTCGAACACTGGGGTGCGCGCGGAGATTCAACCCTCTACCAGCTCGCTCTTCGCTGACTCGCTAAGATCTAAACTACTAAACTGAACAGCACAAGGGACACAAGATTTCTACTGGTTCAGGCCACCATTGTGGTGTAATACCCTACTCCAGTGTGTGGGGTGGTGGATTGCCTCTTGGGCTTGATGAGGAACAATACAAAGGGAAAACAGCCTCGCGAGGGTCTGTTCTTGGCTGGCGCGATGAACCGCTAGGGGGAGTTCAGTCGCCTCTCTCTCTCTCTCTCTGTGTGTGTGTGTGTCTTTCTATCCTCGTTCTCTCGATGCCTCTCGGTGTCTCTACCTTGGGGTGGCTAGTCCTATTTATAGGCAAAAGCCCTGGGCCTCTTCCCAAATATTGAGCGGGAAGGGCGCCAACAATTGGCCATTTTGAAGGGGAACAACGGGTACACTTATCCTGACTAAAGGTGGTCCTCGCCCGCCAAAGGATCTGGTGGTGACGCCGGCTCGGGCTCCACAGTGACTTCCTTCTGGCCGTTGGGCTGGTCTTGGTCTTGTTGCACCGAAATGGACGCCTTTGCTTGATGCTCTCGGCTGCGCTTGCTCCCTTTGCACCAAAGAGGAAAGGAGGACACTGCGTGGGCTGGCGCCCGACTGGCGCCCTTGGTCGTCATGACTTGCGTCATGGGCACCTCGCGAGGTACCCTGCCTTGAACTCTCCGCCCCCTCATGAGCCAGCCTGACGAGGCCATGCCTGAGGGAGCTCCTTGCCGTCCTCCCTGCGAGGCTTGGCCCCTCGCGAGGGTCTTGAGCTTGCGTTGATGAAGATGGGCTGTGCTGGGCCTCCTTTGAGCCACGCCGCAGGCCGTAGGCAGGCAAGTCTGGGGACCCCCGTTCCGAGAACACCGACAGTAGCCCCCGGGCCCACGGCGCGCCCGAACTTGGTTGAGAAGAGAGGCGAAAGGGCAAGTGCGAAACATCGCGGGCCCTAACAGCATGCGGTCTTGGGCGTCGCGTGGCGGTTAATTGGACGTGGGCGGCACTGTTCCCCCACGCCTCCTTATTTTGTGCCTTGCTAGGCGGACTCGCTGCCGCACACAGCCGTTCCCCTTTCTGCTGCTTGAGCGCTCCCTGTCCTTTCTTCTCTCGAACTCCAGCTCCCTCATCCAATCCAATCTCGAACCTTCCCCCATCCCCTTCCTGTCGTCATGGCCCCGCCGAGGAAGGGAAAAGGGAAGAAGCCCGTGCCGCCGCCTCGCTCGTCGTAGACGGCGGCCCCCGCCGTCGATTGGCCGGTCATAATCAATCAAGAAGTCCTGGGCAAGGTCCACTCGGCCCTGGCCACCATCTTCAATGAGTGCGGGAGGACGACGGCCTGGCCCGCATCTCGCTTCTCCGTTCACAGGATTCCACCGAGGTCCGGCATTTCGCCGACGCCCTGTGGGCGGGACTGGTTCCCCCCTTCTCTGATTTCTTCAACGCCGTGCTTTCTCATTATCAGATCCATATGATGCATCTAGGTCCTGAATCCATCACCCTTCTCGTGGTATTTGCCTTCGTTTGCGAGGCAATGACGGGCATCCTTCCTTCGGTTGCCTTGGTGCGCCACTTCTTCTCTCTGCGCCTTGTCGACCCCACCCAATGCTCGGGGTGCGCGAGCTTCATTGCTGCGCCTGAGACAGCGGCTTCTAGGATTGACTTTAGTCTTCCTCCGCCCGTGCCGAGGTTTCACGAGCGATGGCTGTATGTGGACGTAGGGGTGCCCAGCCCCCTGCTGACGGATCCATCTTCACCTGTTGTCCCCTACTCAGGCTGGGGCCAAGTGACGCTCGCGAGCCCCCGGCTCGCCTTCGTCTGGCACCGCTTCGAGTTCCTGAGGAAGGTTGGCGTGATGGTGCCCAAGGTGGTGAAGGAGTTCTTTCTACGCCGCATCGCCCCTTTCCAGCGCCACTCTCATCGAATGTGGGCCTACAGCGGTCGTAGGGATCGTATGCGGCTCCAAGAAGGGGACCTGACGCCTGAAGCTCTGAGGAAGGTGCTCTTGGTCTTGACTGGGGATCCTTCCCCCGGCGACATTCGTCAAGGAGGGGCCCTGCTGTACCTCTGCTCGAACAGAGGCGACTTTGTGAGCCAGATGCCCATCTTTGACGAATGGGGGCCACACCCCGCTGGCCTCCAGGGGCCTCACGAGAACCCAGTGGTGGTGGTTGCCCTCGCAGCCGCCCGGGGCGACTCTTCCTCAAGTGGTGGTGCAGGGAGGCATGAGCCTCCGGAGGCCGAGGGTGCCCTCGCCGAGGTGACAGCACTGGGCGACGCTCATGAGGGAGCGGCTCCCGAGGCTCGTGCTGTCATAGTTGAAGGTGGTGAGAGGCCGCTCGCAGTGCCTGAGGCTGAGGCTCCCGAGGCCCCAGCCGCTCTTCTTGGTGAGGCGACCAGCAGCGCGCATCAGGTGGACGCCCCCGACGTGAGTCGCCTCGATGCTTCCTCCTCGTTGCAAGCTGACCGCTGCACTCAACTCTTGGGTCGCTTCCGTGTGGACTTTGAGGCCCTACGGAAGAGGAGGGAGGCCCTGGGCGACGACTACCCTTCTCGCCTGCTGAAGCGTAGGAAGTACTATGCCATCGATGAGTAAGCCTTCTCCCTTTCCTGCCCCTGACTCTTTCATTGCTTGTTCTGATCCTTGCCCTGCTGGGCCCTTCCTTCCGAGCTCACGGGGGTGGATGAGAAGCCATCCCCTTCGCCTCCACCTCTTCTGTCGTCTTCGATCATCCCGAGCAGCCGGGCCCTCGTGGTGAGGCCGGTTGGAGAGACGAGTCATCCCAAAACGCAACTTGGCCCTGCGCTCCCCGCGGTCTTCCTTCGCGGGCCTTCCTGTAGCATAGCCAGCTTGCCATGGGCTTCTCGTCTGGCTGTGGACCGCGATTGGCTGGGGTACTCCCGGTGCTCTTTACTTGGACATGGACTGGCTTTAGGTCGGGCCTTCGGCAGGGCGCGCCCGGTCATCTCGAGGGCGCCAGCCCCTAGCCCCCTGCCCGAGAGGGGAGTGCTGATCCGCGCCCCACGATGCTCGCTTGGGGTGGATGATGGTGTGGAGGACGTACTCGAGCGTGCCCGGGAGCGTCGCGCTCTTCGCCAAGGGTTCCTCCGGAGGGCGGCTGACGCGGTGAGCCTGCTTGGTGAGGAACTTGCTGATGAGGACGCGCGCCTTGAGGCTGAGGGCCTTCGGCTGGTTGCGGAGAGGCACGAGCTGGAGGCGGCTGCCGCCCTTGCGCACCGTCGGCGCGATCTTGATGATGAGGAGGCCAAGGCATCGCTGGCTCGGGAGGTCCGTTCCCAGGCCGTCGAAGAAGCCCGGGAAGCTGACCGGCAGCGAGAGGCCACGGAGGGGCGGGCACAGGAACTCTTGGCCCGGTGCCGCACACTGGAAGAGCAGGTGGAGCTGCGGGAGGCGGCCCTTGCATCAATGAAGGTGGCCTCCGGCGATCCAGCGGAGCTCCAGAAGCGTGAGGAGGCGTTGACGATGGGAGCCGCCGAATGCGCACGCGAGCACGAGCGCCTAGAGACGAGGGAGCGCTGGGTGACACAGGCGGAGGACGACGTCGCTGCGCGGGAAGCCCGTGTCTCGGAGGAGGTCGGACGTCGGGTGGCGACGGCGCACCTCAACCTCAAGCGCCAGTTCAAGGAGAGGCTAGAGTTGGTCCGGACTGAGGCCGAGGGTAGGACCAATGCCCTCAGGGCCAAACTGGAGGAAGCAACGCGACAGGCCGATGCCTTGCGGGTCGCACTTGAGGCAGCACAGGGGGAGTCAGCTACTTCCCATGCCGAGGTGCTTCTTCTTCGCCAACAGGTGGTTGAGGCTGAGGCTGTCGCTCGCCAAAACGCGGATGAGATGCGTCAGCGGCGCCTCTTGGAGCATGAGCACGCCCCCATGCTCTCCACGCTTCGAGAGAGGGCCAACACAACCTTGGGTATCATCTGCGAGGCGGCCGTCGGTGAGCCGCGTGCCATTAACTACGCCGGCAACCTCCAGTTCTTTACCGACATCGTGACGCAGCTGGAGGCAAGGTCGGTTCGTGCCAACAGGTTGGTGGAGGAGAGGAGCCGAGCCCTGCTCGGGCGCGCCTTTTCCCGCGTCTTCAGCCATATCCGGAACATGGATCCTCATTTCGACTTCGACGCTGCCATCGCCCCAGTCCCCCAGGCCGTCCGAGACGACCTGGTGTACTTGGTGGAAGACAACGTGGACGCCCTTGTCAGGGCCTTCGCTTCAGACAACGACGGCATGATTGTGGCCGCCGACGAGGGCGGTGTGGTGAACGGCCCTGACGCTGCTGGCGGCAACGTGGAGGGCGATGGCGAGGCCAGCGACGCCACCGACAGCTCGGGCGGCGCTCCTGAGGATGCATTGGGGGATTTATCTGACTGATAGCACGCCATTCCTGTTTCCTTATCCTGCACGAATAGAACTCAGGCTTTTGTCCCGATGGTTGTGAGAGCATTTTTGGAGGGGGTGCCCCTCATGTAAAGCCAATGTTTAAGCGCACTAGTCAATGCTACATTGCTCATAGGCCCGTGCCAAGTAGTTGGCTTGGTGACGAGCCGGCTGGTTAGTTTACCTTCGTCCTGCGCGGGTCCTGAGATAATTTGTGGGAGGATGTGGTGCCTCGAATGCCTCCTGATTGAATCCGTAGGATCTGCAGTGAAAAAACCTCCTGAGGGGGTATGACGGCGGCAGTCTGGGCTGCACGCGAGCTAGTCCAGACCCGGCTCGCGAGGGGCTCGCGAGGGGAGGCAGCTGAGGCGAGGTCGTATCCGAAACGCGAGAGATTTCTCGAACGAGACTAAGCACCCCATCCCCAACACACACAAATTTCAAATTTGAGTTCAATTTAAATCCAGCGGGGGAAAGCAACAACCAAGGGAAAAGCAATGAAAGCAAACAAAAGGCCGCGTCCGGCACCTAGTCTAGTCTTGGACGTCTTCTCACCAGCGCGGAGCTAAGTGCTACCACTAGGCGTGGGAGGGTGCCCCAGGGCCTGAGGCCGGCACCCCTGAGACTCCGGGGCGTGTACAACCCCACTCATTATTACGTGAGAGTGTCACGGGGCGGCGAGCTTCATAGGCACTGGGCCTTCTTCACAGGTACCGGCCTTGCTTCATATCGCCAGACGAGGGCCCCGCCTTGCGCCACACTCTAGTGCCATCAACGACGACCGGAAACCAGGACGCCGCCGATGGGGTAGAGCGGTCGCCAGCGGTTCCCCCGATGACCACGGGTCCTCCGCCAGGGGCAGGCCCTGAGGCACCTCCCCAGCGGAGGGCCTACCTCCTAGGAACGCCTTGCTCCGAACGCCGCGGTGGTGATGTCGGATCTCGGCCCCTCTCCTCCAGCCCCCGACGCCCTCCTCCTGAGGGGTAAGAGACTGCTGGAGCGGGGCAGCCGCTCGCTGTGGCGACCTGCACCTCCTGTGACCCATGATTAGTGTATGCCTGCTCCTGAGGGATTAGTGGTACCCGATAATCGTCGCTCCCAGCATGGCCGGCGGGGCCGTCCCGGGGTTCCTGGAAGAGCTCAGCTTCTGGCGCCTCGTCCCCCCAGCTTGGGCTGAGGAGCGAGCCTTGTTCGCCCTCGCGGGGGTGCCCTTTATCCATCATGTGGGGCACGTACTCTTCTGTGGCCGTCACCCCGAAGGTTGCGCTGTAGGGCTCCGCGTGCCATGCAGCTCTGCTTGACGTGCCGGCCTGGTGATGGTAGCGCGGCGGCCCACGGGGGCCGTGGGTCGCGACGAGTCCTTCTTCACTGACGGGGAGCGGAGTCGGTGCTGGCGCCGGCCCTGTGCTGACGGCTTCGCTAGTGTTGGAGTAGCTTTGGAGCCCGCGGTTGCACGCGGGGCCCCCGCATGGGCCGCCCTGGGCCTGAGGCGGGAGCGGGGTGTAGAAGGGGTGAGCCCCCGAGGCGGCGAAGCCCAGGAGCTCCGCCACCCGCTCTAGCAGCATGTCGCGGCCGCCTTCCATCAGTCTGCACTGCAGCAGCTCTCTGGCCACCGTGAGCGCGGCCCTTGAGTTCGCCTGCTCCCGGTGGGTGTACGGCGTCGTTGCCGCGGCGTGGTTGGAGGCCCTCGCCGCGGTGTTAGAGCCGTCGAGGTCTGTCCGCATCGCCCACGGCCCACATCGCCTTGCGGACCGCGAGCTGCCTGGGGCATGGGGTCGCCCGGGGCGAGCGACTCTGCGCGGGCGGGCCAAGCCGCCCAAGGATCTGGGTTGCCCGCCTGGTCGCCAGACATGGTGATGACGATGTGACGGGGCGCGAGGCGGCAGAAGGCAGATCCTGGCACACCCCTACCTGGCGCGCCAAATGTCGGATTTCGGGTTCCGGCAGACCCTTGAGGTTCGAACACTGGGGTGCGCGCGGATATTCAACCCTCTACCAGCTCGCTCTTCACCGACTCGCTAAGATCTAAACTACTAAACTGAACAGCACAAGGGACACAAGATTTATACTGGTTCAGGCCACCATTGTGGTGTAATACCCTACTCCAGTGTGTGGTGTGGTGGATTGCCTCTTGGGCTTGATGAGGAACAATACAAAGGGAGAACAGCCTCGCGAGGGTCTGTTCTTGGCTGGCGCGATGAACTTCTAGGGGGAGTTCAGTCGCCTCTCTCTCTCTCTCTGTGTGTGTGTGTGTGTGTGTGTGTGTGTGTCTTTCTATCCTCGTTCTCTCGATGCCTCTCGGTGTCTCTACCTTGGGGTGGCTAGTCCTATTTATAGGCAAAGGCCCTGGGCCTCTTCCCAAATATTGAGTGGGAAGGGCGCCAACAATTGGCCATTTTGAAGGGGAACAGCGGGTACACTTATCCTGACTAAAGTTGGTCCTCGCCTGCCAAAGGCTCTGGTGGTGACGCCGGCTCGGGCTCCACAATGACTTCCTTCTGGCCGTTGGGCTGGTCTTGGTCTTGTTGCACCGGAATGGACGCCTTTGCTTGATGCTCTCGCCTGCACTTGCTCCCTTTGCACCAAAGAGGAAAGGAGGACACTGCGCGGGCTGGCGCCCGACTGGCGCCCTTGGTCGTCATGGCTTGCGTCATGGGCACCTCGCGAGGTACCCTGCCTTGAACTCTCCGCCACCTCATGAGCCAGCCTGACGAGGCCGTGCCTGAGGAAGCTCCTTGCCGTCCGCCCCGCGAGGCTTGGCCCCTCGCGAGGGTCTTGAGCTTGCGTTGATGAAGATGGGCTGTGCTGGGCCTCCTTCGAGCCACGCCGCAGGCCGCAGGCAGGCAAGTCTGGGGACCCCCATTCCCAGAACGCCGATAGTGATGGTTGTCATCACGTATCGTGGGGCGCCCACGCGATCCGTAGATGGATCTTGTTTGCCTTGCCTTGTCCTCGAGTATATCCCACAGGTCTGGCGCATTTTCCCGTGCCTTGGTATTTTTTGAGCGCCGCCGGGATGCAGCTTGAGTGTAGGGCCGAGAGCCTCTCTGTCGCGGCCACGAGGTGGTCGGTCAGCCGTATTATGCGCTGGTGATGTAGGTTTAGGTGCTTCCTCCTCTAATCGGGGTAACAGCCTGCGTTTTGGGTAGCTCTTGGAGGGGCGTTCGAGTTCATACTCTTCGGCCGCGAGGACTTCAGTCCATCTGTCGGCTAGCAAGTCTTGGTCAGCTCTAAGCTGTTGCTGCTTTTTCTTGAGGCTGCTTGCCGTGGCCATAAGCCTGCGTTTGAAACGCTCTTGTTCGACGGGATCCTCAGGCACGACAAATTCGTCGTCGTCGAGGCTTGCCTTGTCTTTGGAGGGAGGCATATAATTATCGTCCTCTACCTCTCTGTCTGCCGCTCTCTCATGAGGGCTGGCTTCTCCATCCTCCTGCGCTGAATCCTGCTGGAGGGGGTTGTCTTCGGCACTGTCCGGGGTGTTATTGTCTTCGGTGCTGGAATCTCCATTTTTGCTGTGGCAGGATTTAGAGCGGCACCGCTGACGTCGGCGCTTAGGCTGTTTCTTGGAGGGGTCATCCTCCGTTGTTCCATCGCCATTCCCATCCTTTGGGATGTCCACCATGTATATGTCGTATGATGAGGTGGCCTTCCAGTGCCCTGTAGGCGCTGGTTCTTGGTTGTCTCCTGCATCGTCGTCCATTCCGTCGATGTCTTCGGAGTCGAAGTTGAGCATGTCGGTTAAATCATCGACAGTGGCTACAAAGTGGGTGGTGGGTGGGCATTGAATTTCTTCGTCGTCCGCATCCCAACCTGCCTGACCATAGTCCGGCCAGGGATCTCCTGATAAAGAGAGAGACTTTAGCGAATTCAGGATGTCGCCAAAGGGCGAGTGCTGAAAGATGTCCGCAGCGGTGAACTCCATGATCGGCGCCCAATCGGATTCGATTGGCAGGGGCGCGGGAGGTTCGGAGTCCGAAGAGGAGTCCGACACCTTGGAGTCACGAGCTTCACAAAGGACAGGGTTGGTATTCGGCTCTATCGCCGTAGAGGTAGCAGCCCCCGAGGTGGTGTCCAGCTACCCGTCCTCGATCGGTGCAGTCGGCTCCGAGCTAAGGGTCTTAGCGGACACTTGTGCGGCCTCCAGGGCACTGTCCGGTAGCAGAGCTAGATCATGCCCATCGTGACAGTGCGGCGTGCTTGGCTGTTGCTCAAACCCGTCGAAGATCAAGTCCCCGCGGACGTCAGCCGTATAGTTCAAACTTCCAAATCTGACCTGATGGCCAGGGGCATAGCTTTCAATCTGCTCCAGATGGCCAAGCAAGTTGGCCCGTAGTGCAAAGCCGCGGAATACGAAGATATGTCTGGGGAGAAAAGTCTCACCCTGGACCGCATCGTTGTTGATGATCGAAGGAGCCATCGGGCCTAAAGGTGACGACACAGAGGAACTCTCAATGAAAGCACCAATGTCGGTGTCAAAACCGGCGGATCTCGGGTAGGGGGTCCCGAACAGTGCGTCTAGGCGGATAGTAACAGGAGACAAGGGACACGATGTTTTTACCCAGGTTCGGGCCCTCTCGGCGGAGGTAAAACCCTACTCCTGCTTGATTAATATTGATGATATGGGTAGTACAAGAGTAGATCTACCACGAGATCAGAGAGGCTAAACCCTAGAAGCTAGCCTATGGTATGATTGTTCTTCCTCCTACGGACTAAAACCCTCCGGTTTATATAGACACCGGAGAGGGCTAGGGTTACACAGAGTCAGTTACAATGGTAGGAGATCTACATATCCGTATCGCCAAGCTTGCCTTCCATGCCAAGGAAAGTCCCATCCGGACAAAGGGACGAAGTCTTCAATCTTGTATCTTCATAGTCCAGGAGTCCGACCAACGGTGATAGTTCGGCTATCCAGACACTCCCTAGTCCAGGACTCCCTCACTAACCTTTATCTGATCTAAAATTAGTTGTAGCAAAATGTTAAAGGCGCCAATGTTGGCTTTTGTAAGGAAAACTGCCTGGTAGTTTTGCATACTGCGCTACATGAATGTACTATCTCATATCACGCACATCACTGAATTGTAGTGCTTCTCTGGTTGCCCATTCATTCATTGTGTCAATGTTGCTTTCGTACTACCTTACCTGGCTGATGATAGCTGTGCCATATAGTGTTAATTTGGTGTAGGCTACTTGCCCAAACGTTCGTTGTGTCAATGTTGCTTTCCTATTATGTGACTTGGCCAATGATAGCAATGCTAGTGTATTAATTTTGTGCAGGCTGCTGAAGATAAGAAGACAAACTTTGAAAATAGCAAGGCAACCCCATTGTTTCTTTCCAGTAAATCTAGGCTAGGTAATATGGCAATAACTCATAATTAATCTGTTTGGTTCCCATCCTAATTTATGTTATGATGCAGTTGTCGAGACACTCTCCACTATCAATGATACAAGCCTGCCAAAATCGCCATCTAAATCTGTTCAGTATCCTCTGTCTCGAATGCAACGGAATAAATGTATGTTTGTGAACCAATTAATGGCTGAAGCAATGATGGAAATGGTGGATGAATCAGAGGTGCAGAGTCGTGCGACACAACAACTGATCAATGTTTTCAGAGACAGTGTAGCAAAGCAGAAAGAACTTGCCCACATGCTTATGGGCATCATTTGTGCTGAGGTTGCAGATTGTGACATTGTAGATGGTTAGGTTCTGCTCATTTATTTGCACTGGCATCAATCTTTGATTGCCCAGTGGATGTAATTTCCTGTAATATATGCTGGATGTGCAATGTTATTCCCTGTATGCCGTACCTTTGCGTGATTGGTTTTGGTCCTGTGCATAATTGCTCGTCGTGGGCTCAAATTATCTAATTTGGCCTAAAGACATGTACAAACTTTAGTGGGCCCATTAAGTTAATGGGTCGTTACTAGGCCGAAAGTTAATGGTCGGCCCTCTTACCTCCCGGGTCGTTAACAGGCCGACATCGAAGCAGGCAACAGGTGGCCCCAGTTTATTTCACAGGCCGTTAACAGGACGTTACTAAGTTTGGGCTACATATGGCCCAACTATATTGTAGGCCTTTAGCAGGCCGAAAGAGACAGCGGGCTTGTACTGGACCATGAATACCATGGGCCGCTAAGAGGCCGAAAGTCAGGTTGTATTGTAAATGGCCCAACTGTGTTGTGGGCCTTTAGCAGGCCGAAAGAGAAACCGGGCTGGTATTGGACCATGAAGGGCATGGGCCGTTAAAAGGCCAAAACTAAGGTCCGACACAAATGGCCCAACTCATTTATGGTCCGTTAACAGGCCGAAAGTCACACAGGGCCGGGAATTGGCCCAACACTTAAATGGGTCGCTAAAAGGCCAAAACTCAGGTCCGACTAAAAATGGCCCAACTGATTTATGGGCCGTCAACAGGCTGAAAGTGACACCGGGCCAAAAAATTGGCCCAACACTTAAATGGGCCGCTAAAAGGCCGAAACTCAGGTCCGACAACAAATGGCCCATCAGATTTATGGGACGTCAACGGGCTGAAAGACACACCGGGCCGGAAACTAGCCCAACATTTAAATGGGTCGCTAAAAGGCCGAAAGATGTACATCCTGAAAATTGGCCCATCCATTAAACGGGCCATTAACAGGCCAAAATCTCATCGGGCCGATATTGAGCCCAGATATATAGCGGGCTATTAACGGGCTCGAACTGACGATGGGCTGCAATGGTGTCAAATCTTTAACGGGCCGTTGACGGGCCGAATTGGCTCATCTCGTATGGGCAGTGGGCTTAAATGGACCTGACACAAGTAGGCCTTATATGGGCTGGCCTGCTAATTTTTACTAGGCCAGCCTTTTCACAGGAATGGGCCTCTGTTGGGCCGTGCCACGTGTGGACGTACCATAGGCATCTTCCGTCCAATGAGTGGATGACATCTGTCCCAACGGTGAGCCGACACATGGAAAATCCCCATTGGTCGGGGTTGTTAACGGGTTATCGGATCCAAAACCCGACCCGATAGCTTAACGGCGTTCCGTTACGGTAGATGCCACGTGTCGGTCACCCTTGACGAAAGCACTTCTGTGACGTGCGATTTATCGTCCTGGAAGTGGACACTTCTGTGATGATAATTTTGGTAATGTCATGGAACACTTCTACGACAGCACATGTATGACTATCTTGATTCTGTCATAAGTTTGTCATGGATGTATATGCATGACAAAAAACGCGACCTACTGTGACAAACACGTATCATCACGGAAGTGTATTTTTTTTGTAGTGACAGAACGGTCTGTAGTAACCTGTAACTCTCTAAAACTTCTGTAACTCCAAAAATTCTGAAAAATTAGGACAAGATAAGCAATTCTTTATTAACCTTCTGCAAAAAGAGTAAGTATTTTAGCACGCTTCTGTTAAAAATGAAAATTATTTTCCTGAGCGCAAAAGTTTCTGTTTTTCAGCAAGATCAAATCAACTATCATCGTAAGCCATCCCAAAGGTCTTACTTGGGACAAACACTAATTAAAACACAAAACCACATCTAACTAGAGGATAGATGAATTATTTATTGGAAAATAGCAAGGAAAAATATTGGGTTGTCTCCCAACAATTGCTTTTCTTTAAAGCCTTTTTAGCTAGGCATTGAGATTTCAATGATGCTCACATGAAAGACAAGAATTGAAGCACACAGAGAGAATCATAAAACATGTGACAAACACACTTAAGTCTAACAAACTTCCTATGCATAGGTATTTTATAATCAAACAAATTATCAAGGCAAGCAAACACTAGCATATGCAAGGAAGAAGAAAGAGAAGATAGCAATCTCAACATGAAGAGAGGTAATTTAGTTACAAGAAAATTTCTACAACCATATTTTCCACTCTCATAATAATTACATGTAGGATCATAAACAAATTCAAAAAAATAGCTATCACCTAACTTATTCTCAACACGATCCACATGCATGCGAAGTTCACACTCTTCCAAAATAGTGGGATTAACATTAACTAAAGTCATGACCTCTCCAAACCCACTTTTATCAAAAATTTCATAATATTGAACATTCTCCAAATATGTGGGATCTAAAGTTGACACTCTTCCAAACCCACTTTCAATATTATAGCAAACATATTCATCATGATGCTTAAATAAATTTTCAAGATCATAAGAAAAATCACCCCAATCATGGTCATTGCAACAAGTAGTGGACATACAAAAACATGCATCCCCAAGCTTTGGGTTTTGCATATCATTAGCACAACTGACATTAATATAATTTATAGTAAAACCATTGCAATTATGCTTTTCATCCAAGGAACTATCGTGAATCACTTCATAAATTTCGTCTTTTAACACTTCATCACAATTTTCATATTCATGAATTTCAAGCGAAACTTCATAAAGATAATCTAGTGCACTCAAATCATAGAAATTGGTTCATCATAATTGGATCTCTTAAAAAAATTAGCAAGTGGATGAGGATCCATAAACTTTTAGCAAGCGAAGATGCAAGCAAAAAGAAGGTGCATGGCAACACAAGCAAACATAAGATCGAACGAGAAAAAAGCAAACGAAAAAGTGGGCGAGTAAAAAGGCAAATGTTTTTGAAAATCGTTTTAGAAGTGGGGGAGAGGAAAACGAGAGGCAAATGGTGAATAATGTAATGCAAGAGATGAGAGTTTATGATGGGTACTTGGTATGTCTTGACTTGGCGTAGATCTCCCCGGCAACGGCGCCAGAAATTCTTCCTTCTACTTCTTGAGCTTGTGTTGGTTTTTCCCTTGAAGAGGAAAGCGTGATGCAGCAAAGTAGAGATAAGTATTTCCCTTAGTTTGAGAACCAAGGTATCAATCCAGTAGGAGACAACGCATAAATCACTAAATACCTGCACAAACAAGCAAACAACTTGCACCCAACACGATAAAGGGGTTGTCAATCCCTTCACGATTACTTGCAAAAGTGATATCCGATAGAGATAAATAAACGATAAAGTAAATATTTTTGGTATTTTTGGTTTATAGATCGGAAAGTAAAAGATTGCAAAATAGTAGATCGGAAACTTATATGATGGAAAATAGACCCGGGGGCCATAGGTTCCACTAGAGGCTTCTCTCAAGATAGCAAACAATACGGTGGGTGAAAAAATTACTGCCGAGCAATTGATAGAAAAGTGCAAAGTTATGAGATATCTAAGGCAATGATCATGAATATAGGCATCATGTCCGTGTCAAGTAGACCGAAATGATTCTGCATCTATTACTATTACTCCACACATCGACTGCTACCCAGCATGCATATAGAGTATTAAGTTCATAAGGAACGGAGTAACGCATTAAGTAAGATGACATGATGTAGAGGAATTAACTCAAGCAATATGATGAAAACACCATCCTTTTATCCTCGATGGAAACATGGTATTGAGAATCAAAGAGAGAGAAGAAGCCATCTAGCTAGCTACTAGCTATGGACCCGTAGGTCTGAGGTAAACTACTCACACTTCATCAGAAGGGCAATAGAGTTGATGTAGAATCCCTCCGTGATAATCCCCCTCTGACAGGGTGGCGGAAAAGGTCCCTAGATGGGACCTCATGGGTGCAGAAGGATGCGACAATGGAAAAGTGTTTTTGTGGATGCCTCTGGTGGTTTGGGGATATTTGGGAATATATAGGCAAAAGAATTAGGTCAGGAGGTGCACGGGGGGGGGGGGGGGGGGCACACGGGTGGGGGGCGCGCCCTTCGTCCTTGTGGCCACCTCGTGGCTCCTCCGACTTCATATCCAAGTCTCCTGGTCCAAGAAAAATCATCGTGAAGGTTTCATTCCGTTTGGTATTCCTTTTCTGCGAAACTTAAAAACATGAACTCGCACTAGGCTCTAGGTTACTAGGTTAGTCCCAAAAATAATATAAAATAGCATATAAATGCATAGAAAACATCCACAACAGATAATATAATAGCATGGAACAATCAAAAATTATACATACATTGGACAGGTATCAGGGATGATGCCGGTGTTGTTCGCCAAGTGATAAAAATTGTCGAGAATTCCTGCATCCCTCAAGAACATGTTGCACGACCATCCACATAGCCGCACCTCAGCTGCACGAGGTAGGTGATATTTGGGCTTCGAGGCCTCCTTAGTATTCCGGCTCGAAGAACCTCTTAACCTCCACTTGAGCATTTTATTTTTATGAAAATTTTCTAAAATTTTAGTGACTCAAAATAAACGTGAACCAAACTCAACAAAATTGATAGAAACTACTCCCATAAATGTCTAGAGGCTATATCATGCATCAAAACCACTTTGGACCATATAAATTGAACATGCAAGCTCAAAAACATGGTCACCACAACAACAAAAATTTGCAATATATATCACTAGAACAAAAACTAATTGGACCACTAGAGGAGTCACATACTGAAGAATAATCTCCCAAAACAGTTTTCGAAATTGAGTTCCGAGCAAGGAGATCGAAAATTGCAGGCAAAGGAGCAAGAACACGGGTTTGAACAAGCTAGTGATTTTTTCTGGAGGAAGAAGAAGGGAGTGAGTGGATGGGATAATTGAGTGGGTCCCTATGGGACCCACAAGCCTAGTAGGCGTGCATGTTAGCTTGCGGCTCATAGGTGCACCCCCCTTGGGGTGTGTTCAGTGCCAAAAATTCTTAAATATTCTACAAAAAGTCATACTAAATTTTTAGGGCATTCTGAGAACTTTTATTTTCGGGCCATTATTACTGCATGAAAAATTCAGAAAACATGATAATCATGGCATTTCTACTGTATTAACTTTAAATAATAGAGAGTAAATAGTGGGTACAGTAGGTTGTGCTTACTAAATTCATCGACCACATCCCCCTCAAAAAGTGTCCATTAATAAGGTTGATCAAGTCTTAGTAACAAACCATTTTCGAATGACATGAAACCGAAGAATCTTCGTATAACACTAGGTTACCTCAACGGGGATATGAATTTTCCCCAATAATAAGAGTTTCATGTTTCTTTTTGACTGAAGAAAGAGGGAATTGAAAACCTCCAATAATAATTGTAGAAACCTTTTCAATACGATTGATACCATTCACTTGAAATTGTTTCTTCAGAAAGTGCACTGTATGCTCATTATCATTAATCTGAAAAGTGATCTTGCTTTTGTTGCACTCAATAACATCCCCTTGTAGTATTCAAAAATGGTCTACCAAGGAAAATTGACATGTTGTCATCCTCGGGCATATCAAGTATATCAAAGTCTGTCAAGATAGTAACATTTGCAACTACAACATGCACATCCTCACAAATCCCAATAGGTATTGCAGTAGATTTATCAGCCATTTGCAAAGATATTTCAGTAGGTGTGAGCTTATTCAAATCGAGTCTTCTATATAAATAAAAGGCATAACACTAACACCGGCTCCCAAATCACATAGGGCAGTTTTAGGATAACACGCGAGTTCTTTCAAATCCTTGTTCTTAGGTGGTTTAGTTGGAAAAGGCATAGGTTTTTGAACCAATGGTTCCCTTTCCTTATCATGTTTTCTAGCAATGAAATCTCTTTTTCATATCATTTATTCTTAGGAGGTGGATTACCAAGATCCAGAGCATGTTCTATTTCAACATCATTGTCAGGTTGTTTATCCTTGTCTAGTCAGGCATCAACATGAACATCATCATCATCATTATCATTATCATTATCATTGGGTGTATGCTCACTACCAGATTGTGTCTTAGCATCGGAAATAGAAACATCATTACTATTCTCAAAAGGTTTTGTTCTACCTCAGGTTCACTAGAAACATGCAAAGTCCTATCATTTTTCTTTTTCTTTTTCTTATTAGATGAACTAGGTGCATCAATATTAATTCTCTGAGTATCTTGTTCAATTCTTTTAGGTTGACCTATAGGATAAAGTGGCTCCCGAGTCATTCTAAAAATAACGGATCTTTTCCTCAGGAGCAAATAGGGTGGCTATATCGTTTAATTCAGTAAGGTGTGCCACAACAATTTTAGTTTCGTAACAATGGAAAGGATCAGATTCAACCAAAGTAATTAACTCAAGATCGACGGAGAATTCATAATCCTTATCAGTAACAAAGATGGGAGAAGTAGCAAACTTAGGATCATATTTCATTTTCTCCATCATAGATTTTTCTCTAAGCTTACATAGTAGTTTCTTAACATCTTCTCCATCATTACAAGCAAGAAATTCTCTAGCTATCTCCCCATCCATAACATAACCCTCAGGTACCATAGGCATTTAAATTCTAGGATATCCAGGTATAATAGGGGATTCATAAAATGCATCAATTTCAGCATTTTCAAATTCTTTAGCTTTAGCAAGTTGTTCATCAAGACATTCACCTAGTGGCATAGTTTCATCAAGCATAGTACTAGAATCATTCATAGTATAAGTAGCATCATCAATTACTTGCAACATATCATAATTAATAGCAGGTGGCGGTGTGGCAAGCCTATTCGAAATAGAAGTTGAATCAAGTGCAGAGCTAGATGGCAGTTCCTCCTCCACTCGTCTTAATGGGAACAATCTTGGTTCTACCATCCTTTAGATTCTTCATAGTGATCAATAGATATAAATCCAAAGTGACTCAGAAAATAGAGCTATGCTCCCTGGCAAGGACGCCATAAAAAAGTCTTAGGTAACCTACAAGTATAGGGGATCGCATCAGTTTTTGAGGGTAGAGTATTCAACCCAAATTTATTGATTCGACACAAGGGGGGCCAAAGAATATTTGCACGTATTAGCAGTTGAGTTGTCAATTCAACAACACCTGGAGAACTAAATATCTGTGACAAAGTCATCAATAGCACATTAATATGATAATTTGATAGCAGTGGTAACAGTAGCAATAGTAACAGTAACAGTAGCAGTTTTATAGTGAATGTAATGGCAGCAACAACAAAAGTAACTTAGTAAAGATCAATATGCGAATGTCGATAAGGCCACAACCTCTACGAACTGTCCCAGTGTCGTGTCAATAAAGGAACGGTGCTCTTCCGTGATGGAGGACATCGCTATGGCGACCTCCAACTCCTTGGGCCACCCCTTGGGGACCTGCCCTAGGGTAGGAGGGGTAGGTGAAGCCACCTCTGGTCCTGGTGGCAGGGGTATAGACCTCCGGCTATTGTGCTAGCCCCAGAGTCATTTGGACCGAGGATTCTCCTCGGCCCAGCCTATCTTCTATAACCACGGGGATTTCTTCTCCATGGTCTTCGACGACCGAGGTTTGGGCCTTAGCTAAGGGATTCCCAACACCCTGCCCCGTGTCATCGGTGGTAGGGACCGGGCACAATGTTGCTTCACTTAACCCATCAAGGGCGGAGGGGGGAATGGTGCACTCGGCGGACTTGCTCTCCGCCATGGAAGGTGGAGGCAGCCCATCGTCCGTGGACATGTCGATGATTTGGACACGCTGCAAGCTAAAAAGGATAAAACGAATATCATGCATCGAAACTTGCTTTCGTAATTATATTAGGGGCGTTCTATCAAGAGTACCTTCCGGGAGGGGGGGGCGGCTTCGTCCTACGCGGTTGTGTGAGGACGTCCTCTGAAGTATCGGAGCACGTGACTTGGGCAGGCTTGGCCTGTTGGCCGGCTGGTGTGGCTGAAGCCTTGTGCAGCTTCTTCCAATCGCGAGGATGCGCCTCCTACTCAGTGTCCTCGGACTCCACCCTCTTCCTCTTTGAAGAAGGTGCGACCTCCTCCGCATCCTCCTCCATGTCCTCCTCATCGTCGTCGTCCTCATGGGTGGAGGAGACGTGGGTGTCCTTGGACGTGGCCTCTGAAGGCCCCCGGATGTGAGGGCTGCCTTTCCCCTTCGACGACTTTTGTACCTTGGCCAGAACCACGTAGGGTTCCTCGGCTAAGAGCACCTCGAGTCTAGGAGACCTCACCTCTTCAGGCCACTAGTACAACGAGCTGCTATACAAACAATTTTAACCCCTTTCGACGACGACATTATAAACCGTCGCCTTGCCAGTGTGCGCGATAGGGGGGGTCCTTCCCACACGTCCCAGACACCATCAGGGATAGGGAGTAGCACTGCATATGCTTTGCATAACTAAGCATATGTGATGCCGGTATGTATCCCAAACGCGAGTCTTCAGACAACTGTTTACGATATGTCGAATATCCCACATGCTCATCCTTCCTACTGGTTTGTGCGCAATTACCATTGTAGTCGGTATTCTATGGTGCTGCATTTATGATGCGCACCCATCACAAATAGTTCATGATTATAGATTGTGTATGATAAGCAGACAATCACACACAATTTCTTTTCCGCGACTGTATGTGATTCGACGTAAGAGTGCATACAATTGTCCCTATAAAACTGTATTCAAAGCTTGAATATATCCCACACGATTCACCAGTCGTACCCGCGTCGATTGAAGGCCTATTGCACGTGTTCTTCTATGAGCAAATGTTTATGATGTGCACGACATCATAAACAGTCCATAATTTCCAAGCATGTGTCATAAGGTGACTTCTGCAAACATTTAATAAGAAGGAACTGTGTGCGCTGTTGTTGTTAATCTCACACATTTTTTCTTGGTTGATCGTGTGTGCAGTAGAGATTCATCACACACGTAGTGGATCTGAGAAACGTGTATGACCTTGATGTTTGTCATAGACGTTTTGCTTTCGCAAACCGTGTGCGGTGTACTAGCCTGCAGAACATAATTTATCCCTAATTTAATCCCTGCATTTGAAAATCATGGATTTTGAATTTGAAAGTAGGAAATCACTTATTTCATATCGAACTATGTTTATTACAAATATGGGTTCAAGGATGAATGCATAATTCGATGCACAAGTACATATACTTAAGAACCACAGAAGCACCAAGTAAAGAATGCTGAACCAAAGTTGTAGTAAATATTATAAAGAGAGAGGCGAAAAACATTATGGTTGCTGGAGAAGGTGAAGCGGAATGCCCATATTGTGCCATCTTCCATGCGTGATGTGCGCACGACTCTAGGCCAACCCCTTGTGATGGCTACCCGCCCATCCTTCACTGTCTTCATTAGGACTTCTCGATGCTCATTGTAGTCTCGATGAAATACTTTAACCTTCATTGCATGTCCACCAATCATGTACTTTGTGAGGTAATCTTGAGTAAACTACTTTGGGAACCACTGCAAATGAAAAAGATTCGGACATTGTTATCTAACAACTCATTATGGGCAGTAAAAAGAGAAGGGTACAGAGTTTGTAGTTACCATCCTCAGCTCATTGTTTTGTCGGATAGAGCGTAAACAAATAATTTGATTGCCACCATTCATATCTTTTTGCTAATAATCCTTACGAGTTTCCACACTTGATGTTGGTTCATGAATATCTCATTGCCCCATACGCAAAAATGGTCAATGCATGGATCTTTGCCGAGGACATATGTACCTACAAGCAACATGTCAATATTAGAATCTAAAAAGTGTCCAGTCGTGGATCTATATGCAATACATTATGGAACGACTGGGGGGGAGTACAAGACAAGGGATGAAACTAACCTCGGCGGAAAATGCTGGCCACTCCCGTTGTTATCCTGCATAAGTACATGGAAAGGCATGATAAGTACAACAACCTTAACATCAAAAAAATATAGCCATGATAAATAACATCATCTCCAAATGATAGCTTGAATGTGTTCATTTCAACATGCTATTAAAGAAGATAAAATATGGATGGGGATGTTAACTACAATAAGCTTAACAGCCACCAATATTGTAATTCAAACTGGTATTGTTGAAATGAATAAATTGTAGCTCAAGCTTAAACATCACACTGGATAAATGTGTAAAACTGAAATAAAGGGCATGTGTTAACTACACCAGGCATAACAGGAACCAAATATAGCCGCTCTAACTGGTATTGATGAAATCAAACTGCACAGTTCCGACTTGCACATAATGAACATCACAATGTGAATAACTAAAATAAACAAGGGCATATATGATCAGTATAACAACCAAATATAGCTATTGAAAACTGGACAGTCCTCATTGCAACCAACCTAACAAGCAAATATAGATAAATAGGGCATATGCTTGAAAACTGGACAAATGCTCACTTCAACCAACCTAACAAGAAAATACAGATAAACAAGGCATTTGCTTGAAAACTAGATGAATGCTCACTGCAACCAACCTAGCAACCAAATATAGATAAACAATGCATTTGCTTGATAACTGGATAAATGCTCACTGCAACCAACCTAACAACCAAATATAGATAAACAAGGCATCTGCTTGATAACTAAAAAATTGCTCACTGCAACCAAGCTAACAACCAAATACAGATAAACAAGGCATCTACTCACTATAAACAACTAAATAAAGCCATTCATGAAAATGCAGTGGACAATTCATACTTAAGCATCACATAGCCCTATTGAACATTACATTTTTGCATAACTGAAATAATTAAACACAACACAGTTAAAACACCACATGGAAAAAGCTACTACAACAAAGGGTACGGGTTGGCTCTTTTGATCCAACCTCCAATGGATGCCTCTTTTGATCATGAACAACTCAGGGGCACGACTGGTGCTATTTTGAGAGATGATAAAGGAAAATTCATTCCAAGGGGGAATTGGAGAATTTGTTGGTGCACGGATGTTCTGATGGCTAAAGATATGGCGCTTAGATACGGTCTATCTATTGCTCAAAGGGCGGGGTGCAACCTCTTAGTTATTAACTCAAATAACATGGAGGTCATCGAAACCATGAATAATGGAGGACCATCGTCTAGTATAGCGGGGACAGTGTTTGACGATTGTTATTTTTTAGCATTTGACTTTCCCATTACTAAATTTGAGCATTGTAATAGAGAAGAAGAAAATAGGGTCGCACATGATCTTGCTAAGTTAGCTAGATTTTCTTCATCTTTGAACTAGTTTGAGTAGCCCTTGAGTGAAATTGTACCCCCTCCTCATAAATGATGTACTTGTTATCACAAATGAATAAAGTTTCTGTGTTTTAAAAATGGGTACGGGTTGGCTAGCTAGACAAAGTAAGATTTGCTGATAGGATATTGCCTCACTTATCATGGATGGGATCCTTCCAGTTGGAAGAGCACAGACCCATGGTGCACTCCCTGATGTCATAGATGGGTTGTTTCACCTTGGAAGAGCATGTGTCGGTGCCCTCCTCGTCGCCTTGGTCGATCAGATCTAACTCGACAGTTGAGGATCCCAAGCCACCACCGTAGAACGTGTCCTTTAGAAATGACAAAATGGGCTCGATGACGCACAAGGATCGCAAATCTTTGACCGTGTGGTAGAGGAGATCAACGGCAAGGCCTTCAAAGATATCGACGACGGTTGAACTAGAGGGGTTGGGGATGAACCACTTAACCTGTGACATGGCCCGCATGAAGTCGTCGCCGTCGCCGAGCTTGATGTCGTAGCTAGCTTTCCCGAGATACAGTAATACGCGAGCCCGCTGACGTGAAGCCTTCAGCATGGCAATATAGTCAACGTCCTCGTCGGCTTCCACGGCGAGGTATTGTACCGGGATCAATAGGTCGGGACGAACAACGACCACCTTGCCATCGTCCACCGGAGAGGCCATGATAAACCTCTTTTTCGCCGTACGCTCATTGGGCTCCCCGAGATACGTGGTCGGGCTTAGCTACGACTCTTTGGAGTAGGGGATGTGGATCTGGCGGGGAGGGACACCACAGGCCTCATCTATAAACTCAGGGCGACAACAGTATGGGAATCGCTGGGTAAGCTGAACTTTATAATCTAAGCTAGGAGGCACGGGCAGGCCAACGCGGGTTGGCGGCTGCGGCGAGCTAGGGTTCGAGCAAGAGGGGAGGTGGGTTGGTGGTGTTTGAGGATACACCACAGCTATTGAAAATTTTAGTAATGGTGGTGGAGATGGTTGTGGACGAGGGAGGGCAACAGTTCAAATGCCTTGGCTACTGGAATTTTACTATAAGGTCGGTGGTGGAGGAGTGGCGGCAATGATTCAAATACTGCGACTAGTAGAATTTTGGTAAAGGAATTGAAGCGAAGCGGGAGCAACCAAGATCGCACATGGTCCAAAAAGAATATGCATGTATGATATTAAGGAAAAGCGGCAGAACCGCCAATTTTGCATCACTCATGGCGGGTAGTTTGTTTTTAGATTACTAGCTAGCTGGTCTATCGCACACGGTTTGTCCTAATTTTCAGACGTAGATGTGGAATTCATCCTAAATATCCTGTACCTCCACCCTTCCTCACGCTTATGCAGTCGTGCTGATTTTACAGCGCACTAGCATCGCACACGGTTAAGCTAGTGCACCCATGTTCGTTGCGCGTCATCTGAGTCTTCATATATAGCACCATTTGGCAGCAAAAAAGCGTGAGAGAAGGTCAGAAGACAACCACACCAACATGTGGCCCAAATATATATGAATGAAAAGGGTGGTGTGTGTTGTTCAAATTCGCAATGCACAACTTTGACCGCGTGGGCCCACGGGTGGCCGCGTCATCAAAGATCGATGAGAGCGGCTAGAAGGCAACAACCACCTGGAAGTCACCAAATATATGTAGGAATAAAGGGTGTGATGTTTATATACACAATGCACAACTTTGGTGGCACCTTCCTCGCAAATTGGAAAGCCCCCCATTTGGATATATCTATAATGGCAGGCTAAGGTCATTGCTAGGGTGCTTGCCCCACCCCAACTTCGTGTCGGCGGGACGCATGCACATACTCATACTTTGGTCATACATGCATGTCGCCATGACCTACCATAAGACGGACCTATGAATCTATCGCTTGGTAAACTACCACTTTGTTGTCGATCAAAAAGGGATAGAATACACCACTTGGACTAATAGATTGGACCATCATCAGAAACCGCATGACAGTGGACACAAAACCAGCACCACCTGCATGCGGCCCAAAATGATGTACGTTGGAAGGGGTGATGTGTTTTAAATACCCAATAATGTACAATTTTGATGTGGAGCCTACCTCTCGACACATACAACCCCCATGAAAGCTAGGTAATTAAGGATGACATATGTAGGGTACGGTGTCGGTCCAACCCACCAATTTGAGTGTGTGGGAGGGAATCCTGAAAACGCATGACCTCGAACTTTGCTCGAACATGTCACTTTGACCCGCCCTAACATGAACTAGGAGGAATCCATTCATGGCCAAACCCCTCATTATCGGTCAAAGGGATGATATATATAGACCCCAGGGAGCCCACATATATGTGTGTCATCTAAAACTGCACAAGGGAGATGGGGTCGATCAAAAGACCACCTATACCCTGCATGCGGCCCAAAAATATGTATGGGTGGTTTGTGATGTGTTCAAATCCCCAATGCACAACTTTGATGGGGCACCAACTACATTGCAAACGAACACCGTACCCCAAGCTAGGTTCAAGACATACAATGTCAGTTCCCCAACTTTGAGGCGGGGGGGGGGGGGGGGTATCTGACGCACGTGCTCAAACTTAATTTGGTCTAACATGGCACACAAAGCAAGAGGAAACCATCATGGTCAAACTCTTCTCATACATTGGGTCAAAGTGTTAGATGAAGAAATTCTAGGGAATGGCCTAGCAAGATGACATGATGTAGACAAAGTAAACCCAAATAATATGAATAAACCCATCTTTTTATCCTTAATGGCAATATTACAAATACGTGTCATGTCCCTTCTGTCACCGGGATTTAGCACCGCAAAATCGAATCCATTACAAAGCACCTCTTCCCATGGCAAGATAAATGAATCTAGTTGGCCAAAGCAAACAAAGAAATCGGAGAAGAAATACGAAGCTATCACTGGTACAATGAGGTGCTATACAAATGGTTTTTAACCCCTTTCTGCGACGGTGTTCGGAACCGTCACCTAGTGAGTGTGGGCGATTAGGGGGTCCTTCCCACACGACCCAGAAACCGTCGGGGATATGCCCTCCTGGCACACACGCTCGCCAAAATGAGGTCGTGTGCGACTGACGAGCGAGCAAATACGATTATACATACAGTAGTGCTAAAAAACAATTATATAGGAGAAATCATTTCCGGTCGTAAGTACATCCCACACAGTCAATCCCCGTGACATGTTTCCGTTTGTATATACATCCCACACAGTCGCTGCAAGGAAAAAGTTTCCGTTCGAAGGTACATCACACACAATTTTCCCTGTCAAATCGTTTGTGATAGCGTTCCCATCGCACAAAATTTTAAAAAAATTATTGTTTGCGTTATTAAATGCATCACACGCGGTGCCTAGAAGAAACTGTGTGGTAAAGGCTGTCCATCACACACAGTTTTTATGCAGTAAATGTTTGTGCAATGTGGCCTAACACAAACAGTTTTGAAGAGAATGTCATGTGTGATTGTTCATCGATCCAACACGGTTTATTCCTAGAAACTGTGTGCATTGCCCTGAGTCATCGGCCACGGTATTTTCTCAATAACCGTTTGCAATAGCAAAAACCAATTAGCAGGCTAATTCGCCATTAGCGGGCTAATTGCCCTATTATTAGTAATCCATCTATTAATCTAATTGACATTCATATTAAACACATAATATATTTCATTCCCATATTAAGGAATCAGGATTTCATAATTGAAATACATCAGAGTACAACATGATATAGCTTCAGCACTCAGCTACCCCATTACACAACTGCACCAGCACAAAGTTTCACATGACCTTTCGAAATTAGCATCATAGACGGTACATAGACATATGCATCTCATCGGGAAAACTGCTGAAGCGGAAGGCGAATATTGAGCCTTCATTGATGTTGAAGGTCTTTGCAACTTTAGTCCAGTGCCTGTGGATGATTGACCATCCATCCTTCGTCCTCTTCGGGAACACTTCAATACTGAACCATGGGTGTTGTATGAAAATCTTCCTCGCCTCCTGACCATAGAGGTTGTTTGAGAGGTAATCATCGGTGAACTGCTTTGGAAAGGCCTGAAAACAAGGATGTGCATAAATATCTTCTCTATATTGGAAATGGGGCAAAGGAATAAAAAGGGCAAGGTATAATGGTTAGTACCATCTTGTAGTGAACTGATGTCTTCTTCATTGTGCACACAAAGATCTTGTTGTTTTTTGTCACCAATTTCTTTATCCTAAAAATCTTTCTGAGTTTATTGATTTGATTGATATTCATGGACAACTCATTTCCCCATATGCAAAAAGGGTCGAATAGTGGGTCAAAACCTCTAACAGCAGGACCTACATGTGCAAGACCAAATTCTTAAAAACCTAAGTATTAGAATGGTTCCTGCAATTGCACAATAATGTGCTATTAGACAATGGACCATGCATGTGCTAACCTTGATTGTAAACCTCAGTCCTTCCCATTGTTTCCCTGCAAGACATATAAGGTAGTTAGTCATCAAGTTGAGTAAGGGTTCGCATGCTATCAGTAAAATATGTTGATGAAAAATAAGCAAATTGCAGATTCATCAGATTAATTCAAGCCACATGGAAAACCCATTTATCCAAACCAAGCATGATTAAGAACTAGGAAAGATAGCACTTATATATGTTTCTCATGTATTAAGTGCAGCCAAATTCGATTTATTCCTCACATGCACAACAATACAAAATTCCACCCACGACAATTGGACATCACATTGCATAATTGAACCAAGCAGTTAACTAAATACCACAACAAATGGACCAAACATTAACCGAGCACCATATTGCACAATATAACATACTCGTAATGGAGGATCAGATAGTTAACCGAATCAAGCATGCTTAACAACTTGGAAATATAGCAATTGTATTTGTTTATCATGTATTTAGTACGGCCAAATTTGATTTACTTCTCATATGGTATACAATAACAGAATGCACCCACAACTATTGAACATCACATTGCAGAATTGAACCAAGCAGTTAACTAAACACCACAACACAAATGAACCAAACATTAACTGAGCACCACATTGCACAATGTATAACCAAACCAAGCATGCTTGACAACTTGGAAATATAGCAATTGTATTTGTTTCTCATGTATTTAGTACAGCCGAATTTGATTTACTTCTCACATGGTATACAATAATAGAATGCACCCACAACTATTGAACATCGCATTGCATAATTGAACCAAATAGTTAACTAAACACCACAACACAAATGAACCAAACGTTTACTGAGCACCACATTGCACAATGTATAACCAAACCAAGCATGCTTGACACCTTGGAAATATAGCGATTGTATTCGTTTCTCATGTATTTTGTAAAGATAAATTCGATTTATTTCTCACATGGAAGACAATACAAAATTGCAGCCTGAAGAATTGAACATCACATTTGCAGAATTGAACCAAACAGTTACCTGAAGATGATAACTGATTAACCAAATAGTTAATAAGTGAGCACCACACTGCACGACATATAGAACATTTACACAGGAGCAACAGATTGCATGCTAAAATTAGATAGCACAATTCACTAGAATTTGTTAAGGAAAGGCAGGAGCAGCACACGCAATGGGTAAACCAAGCATGCTTAACAGACATAGCTAGCAAATGGCAAGGTGCTCCGCCAAGATCTGGGGGTTGGCACGAATGGTAGCCATCACGACCTCATCTGCGTGTGCGGCCATGATTTGCATCTCCGCTGCCAAATGCTGCTTTAGCTCCTGGCTATACTGCATGCACCATGGCTTAGGGCGGCGCTTATTTGGTGGATGGGTCGGTGATTTGGGTGGAAGATGTCGCGCCGGCGGTCGGGGCATGTGGGATGTGGAAGGAGGAGGAGGATGGGGGTCTGGTGTGGATTACCTGCCTGGATAGACGAGGCCGAGCAGCATGAAGGAGGGTCGCCGGCAAGGGGGGCGGCGCTGCAAGCAAGGAGTGAAGGTTTCAACTTGGAAAGGAAGGCGGAAACAGGGGAAATGTGGCTTTTGGTAAGGGGGAGGGGGCGGGGAGGTAGATATTTCCGCGGAAGCCGAAAATTTGGAATCGCTTCAGCGAAAAACTAGCGTGCAAAGTGTCATCAGACATGGCCCCTTATTCAGAATTGTATACGATATGTGAACATCAAAAACGGTTCAGATAGCTTAACCCGTGTGCGATGAGTTGGAAAGACAAAAAAAATTTGTTCCAATTTCCCTGGTTACAGTGCTCATCCATGTCATTGCATAATTTGGGTACACAAAGGAGAATACAACACACCCACACTTCTTAATCGCGCAATTTAGCAATTAAACGGAGCTAGCTGGCCTAAACATTACTCTAACAAATTAAAGATTGGCGCTCTTAATTAAAAACAAAGAGTACTACTACGGCTGGTGCTCGTCGATCTCCGCCGCCGCCTCCATGTCCAGCTCTCGCCTGACGGTCTCCTGGGGAAGGAGCTCCATGGCATCCATCGCACCATATTCGGCAAGCATTTCGCCATCCGGATCCGCCATCTCTTTGGAAAAGGCCGCCATGAGCTGGGCGTGGGCGGCTGCGATCTGGGATTGGACGGGCTCCGTCGTGCCAAGGTATGCGGTGGAGGAACGGACAGCTGCTCAAACACTCTCGGTGATTGCCAACCATTCGACCGTGGGTTGCCGACCGTTGTCGGAGAAGCTTCGTTCAATTTGTGTGTTGACCGCCATGAGTTGGGCTTGGGCGGCCTCGACATGGTCGTGGGCGGCCTCCATCAGGGCTAAGGCTACCACTGTGGAACAGACAACTGTTGTGTCGCTCTCGCCAGCTGCTATCCCCGAGGCAGATGTTGCTGCCACCACCTGAGAAGCAACAGCGGCCGTTTGGGCTGCCATGGCCGCCCTGTCGCAGATTGCGGCCGTGCTCATCCACCTTGTTAGCACATGCATGGCGGTTGTGGCGGCGCTCTCCCCGGAGTGGGCCGCTGAAGTTGCCCCCACGACGCGGGTCCACGTCCCCATCTTTCACCGGCGACGATTGAACAGTGAAATGATATTTGGGGAGCGAGCTAGTGTGCTTGACACGCAGGCTGTGGACTATAGCCGACGCACCTTCTCACGAAAGCCATAGGCGTACTATACACCGACGGTACTCCAGGATATTTTGTACTGCATCTCATATAGTTGGTGATAATAAACTGTGTGGGATCTACTTGATTTTTAATTTTGATTTGAATTACATAATGGGGTCACAGCGGCAATGGGCGGTGTTTGAATTGCTAGACCTTTTATCTGCAGTGAACATGCAACTATATGTGTGTTGTAAAAAAATTGGAATTGTTCTGGGTTCCTTTGGACATTTTTATATGGTAACCTGGTTTTCTAGGCATTTCAGGTGCACAATTCAAAATTAAACCACATGCTCCAGTCCATAAAAATGGGTTGCAAAATCAAATATTTGTGCTGGGGTCCAAGCTTATGTCACATGCAAGAAATGAGAATGAATGTAAATCAAAAACTCGTCTGAAATTCATGACACATGACATGATATCATGGAATGGCATCGACATGCCGTGGTAAAAATATTGTCCCATTTGGGGCAGGTGTGGGTATAAGCTTCTCACAAACCAGAGCTTCTCTCACAACAAGCCTGATGGTTTTAGTAGGGTACGTGCCACCTTGGGGGATGAAACAATATATGTTGCCTCTTCTTACTTTCAAAATGTTTCTCGTGTCAACATAGAACAACACGAGTGTTGTATCAATTTTTTGGGATTTTTCTGGGTTCGCTTGGACATTTTTATGCATTAATTGTGTTTTCAATGCATTTATGAGCACAATTTAAATTTGAACTACATGCACATGCTCTAATGCATATAAATTTGTTGAAAATTCAAATTTGTGTCCTTGGTTGCATGCTTAGGTCCCATGCAAGAAATGGGAATGAATGTCAAACACCCTGCCACCATCACTCGGCCGCAAACATTAAGATTCCTGGTTTTTAAATTCTAGTAAATCCAAAACTCGTCTGAAATTCATGAAACTTGGCATGCTATCATGGAGCGGCATCAACGTGTTGTGGTAAAGATATTGTCCCATTTGGGGAAGGTTTGGGGATATGCTTCTCACAAACCAAAGGCTCTCACAACAAGCCTGGTGGTTTCGGTAGGGTACATCCCACCTTTGGGGACGAAACGATATCCTCTGCCACTTATTGCTTTCAAAAAATTTCTAGTGTCAACATAGAGCAATAAGAGTGTCGTGTCAATTTTTGGGATTTTCCGGGGTTTGTTTGGACATTTTTATGCATTAATTGCATTTTCAATGCATTTATGAGCACAATTCAAATTTGAACTACATGCACATGCTCTAAAGCAGATAAATTGGTTGAAAATTCAAATTTGTGTCCTTGGTTGCATGCTTAGGTCCCATGCAAGAAATGGGAATGAATGTCAAACACCCTGCCACCATCACTCGGCCGCAAACATTGAGATTCCTGGTTTTTAAATTCTAGTAAATCCAAAACTCGTATGAAATTCATGAAACTTGGCATGCTATCATGGAGCGGCATCCATGCCGTGGTAAAAATATCGTCCCATTTGGGTCAGGTTTGGGGATATGCTTCTCACAAACCAAAGGTTCTCGTAACAAGCCTGATGGTTTCGGTAGGGAATGTCCCACCTTTGGGGACGAAACGATATCCGCTGCCTCCTATTGCTTTCAAAAAATTTCTATTGTCAACATAGAACAATAGGAGTGTTGTGTCAATTTTTGGGAATTTTCGGGGTTCATTTGGACATTTTTATGCATTAATTGAGTTTTCAATGCATTTACGTGCATAATTCAAATTTGAACTACATGCACATGCTCTAATGCATATAAATTGGTTGAAAATTCAAATATGTGTCCTTGGTTGCATGCTTAGGTCCCATGCAAGAAATGGGAATGAATGTCAAACACCCTTCCACCGTCACTCGGCCGCAAACATTGAGATTCCTGGTTTTTAAATTCTACTAAATCCAAAACTCGTCTCAAATTCATGAAACTTGGCATGCTATCATCGAGCGGCATCGACATGCCGTGGTAATTTTTTTTCCCATTTGGGCAGGTTTGGGTATAAGCTTCTCACAAACCAGAGCTTCTCACAACAAGCCTGATGGTTTCGGTAGGGAACGTCCCACCTTCGGGGATGAAATGATATCCGCCGCCTCTTATTGCTTTAAAAACTTTTCTAGTGTCAACATAGAACAACAGGAGTGTTGTGTGAAATTTTGCAATTTTCCGGGTTTCGTTTGGACATTTTTATACATTAACTAGGTTTTCTAGGCATTTTATGTGCAGAATTCAAATTTGAACTACATGCACATGATCCAGTGCATATAAATTGGTTGAAAAATCAAATCTTTGTCCTTGGGTGCATACTTAGGTCCCATGCAAGAAATGGGAATGAATTTCAAACACAAGGGCACTGTTGGTTGCCGGCAAAACTGTAACGCCCTCGATGCGGCTATATCTCAAACGTGTCGAAGCACGACTTAGAGGCATAACCGCATTGAAAGCAATGTCGCAAGTGAGGTAATCTTCACACAACCCATGTAATACATAAGGGAAAGAGATACATAGTTGGCTTACAATCGCCACTTCACACAATTACATGAATAAAGCATTACATCATCCAGATACAAACAAGGTCCAACTACGGAACCAAAATAAAAGAAGAACCCCAAATGCGACAAAGGTCCCCCGATCGACCCCAACTGGACTCCACTACTGATCTACTAGAACGAAACAACACAAAGGGCAAGATCTTCATCGAGCTCCTCCTTGAGCTTGGTTGCGTCACCTGCTCGGTAACATAGGCACCTGCAAACTGGTTTTGGAAGTATCTGTGAGCCACGGGGACTCAGCAATCTCACACCCGCGAGATCAAGACTATTTAAGCTTATAGGAAGGATGGAGTGATGAGGTGGAGCTGCAGCAAGCGACTAGCATATATGGTGGCTACAATCGCAAAAGAGAGCGAAAAGAGAAGCAAGGCACGGTCGTGAAGCTAGTAGCGATCAAGAAGTGATCCTGAAACTACTTACGTCAAACATAACTCCAACACCGTGTTCACTTCCTGGACTCCGCCGAGAAGAGACCATCACGGTTACACACGCGGTTGATGTATTTTAATTAAGGTCAACTTCGGGTCTTCTACAACCGGACGTTAACAAATTCCCATCTGCCCATAACCGCGGGCACGGCTTTCGAAAGTTCAAATCCCTGCAGGGGTGTCCCAACTTAGCCCATGACAAGCTCTCACGGTCAACGAAGGAATAGACCTCCACCCGAGACACTCCGATCAGACTCGGTATCCTGGTACAACAAGACATTTCGATAGGGTAAAACTAAACCAGCAAGACCACCCGCTGTGCCGACAAATCCCGATAGGAGCTGCACATATCTCGTTCTCAGGGCACACCGGATAAGCTAAGCGTACAGGTACCGACGTAATCCAAGTTGCCAAGGAATGGTCCCACACGGTGCTCTAGTTTGGACCAACACTCGAAGGAGCACTGGCCCGGGGGGTAAAATAAAGATGACCCTTGAGTCTGCAGAACCCAAGGGAAAAAGGCTTAGGTGGCAAATGTTAAAACCAATGTTGGGCCTTGCTGGAGGAGTTTTACTTAAGGCGAACTGTCAAGGGGTTCCCATTATAGCCCAACCGCGTAAGGAACGCAAAATCCGGGAACATAACACCGATATGACGGAAACTAGGGCGGCAAGAGTGGAACAAAACACCAGGCATAAGGCCGAGCCTTCCACCCTTTACCAAGTATATAGATGCATTAATTAAATAAGATATATTGTGATATCCCAACAAGTAAACATGTTCCAACAAGGAACAACACCTCCATGTTCCAACAAGGAACAAACTTCAATCTTCACCTGCAACTGACAACGCTATAAGAGGGGCTGAGCAAAGCGGTAACATAGCCAATCAACGGTTTGCTAGGACATGGTGGGTTAGAGGTTTGACATGGCAATTTGGGAGGCTGACAAGCAAATGGTAGGCATCGTAGCATTGGCATAGCAAAAGAGCGAGAAAACTAGCATAGCAAAGATAGTAGTGATTTCGAGGGTATGATCATCTTGCCTGAGATCCCGCAAGGAAGAAGAACGAATCCATGAAGAAGAAAAACGGTCATAGACGAACGAATCCTCACAACTCCGGAACGAAACCGAAGCTAACGAGAGAAGCAAACCGGAAAGAAACAAACAACATGGTAAACACACAAGCATAAACATGTCATGATGCACAATCAAGTATGATGCATGTCCGGTTTAATGAGGCATGGCATGGCAAAGTGCACAAACAATACTACAAATTAAGTGGAGCTCAATATGCAACGAGTTGCATATTGACGAAACACCACATCAATTATTTAGTTCTCTCTCATTATGTACCCATCAATATTAAATGTTGTTAAACATGGCAAGTGGTGAAGCATAACAAAAACTATACCATCTAAACAATTTAAATGGGGCCGGATATAAAAACAACAAATCCGGTAAATCCCCATATGCATTTAGCAATTCAATGCAACAACAAGTTTAAACATTTTAAATGTTGTTATCATGATGCGGATGACATATACAAGTATTATGCATTTTTTATGAAAACGTTGACATAAGCATGTTATGAAGCATTTGTCACCGTGGTGGAAAGAAAGGATGCCACGGCAACGATAATGAAAATGGTGCCATGGCAACATTCCGATGACCCGATAGCTCATGGAGATACCGGTGCAAAAGGAAGTGCGGAACAAGCAAAAGATGGTGGGGCGATCCCGGATACCGGGTTCCCACGGGTCGACGGCATGGCAAACGAGGAGGAACGTGTATGAAGCAAACGGGCACGGTGCAAACATAGGGTTCATCTCATACAACACATGCGTTCAGTCCACGGGTGATCGTCTCGGTTTTATACCTTTGAAGCGTGTATTTTCGGAGCGGTTCGGGTTCGGTACGATGTAGAGGAAGTAGTCGTACACGGGTCATCGTGGGAAGCAGTTGTTCACGTGGCGACGGTAGTGGAAGTAGTTGTACATGTGACGGTAGTGGAAGTAGTTGTACACGTTCATTTCGAAGAGGCACTTGACGAATCCAACATCTTCGGGGCGACGGTAGTGGTACACGTGGTAGATGAACTTGGCGATCCGAAGGGGTACTTGGCGTTTCCGGAGACGACGGTAGAGGTACTTGACGCGTCGTTGTGGTACTTGGCAAAAATCACAGAGAAGATGCTTGGCGGTCCTGGTATGGTCTTGGCGTCCATGTAGTCGATCTTGCAGATCTTGACGGTCCAACACAAAACATCACAAGGGGCCTCGGGGCGGCGGCAGCAAGGAGACGATGGTGGTGGTGAGCGGTAGGGGCTCGCCGGAGTAGCTGGTGGCGACTGGGTGCGACGAGGTGGGGCCCCTGGTCGCCGTAGAGGAAGCAGAGGATGGTGCGGGTCCGGCGACGACGGAGAACGGCAGGATGCGGCGAGGAGGAGGCCGCAGGTGAGGGAGGAGGTTGGGCGTGCGGCGCATGGTGGTGGAGGCGAGATCTGGGCGCGGGGTTCCGTTCCCGGCGCCGGAATGGAGGGGGGGCGCACCGGCGAGGAGAGGACGGCGGCTTGACGCGGCTCCGACGACGGGGCGTGATGCAGGGGACTCGGGCAGGGGGGTGAAGAAGACGACGCGAGGCAGGGGCGCCGGAGTTGGACTCCAGTTGCGGCGCAGGAGGCCCGACGCGGCGCTCGGAGGAGAGGGGCGGCACGCGGCCATGGCAGGGAGGCGATGGTTGCGGGCGCACGAGGAGAAGGGAGGAAGAGCATCTCAGGCGCTCGGGGTCGAGCTCGCACGCGAGGCCCTCCGGCTCGAGGAGCTGGGGGATCGGGCGCGGGGACTCCTCCCTGGTGTGTTGTGTGTGTGGTGATGGCGCGAGGGAGGAGATGAGGGAGAGTGGGGGATCGGGCAGGGGGGTTTGGGCCAGGGTTAGGAGGGATTGGTGGGGGCGGCTGGGCCTTGGCCTTGGGCCGGCGTGGGAGGATGGGAGGCCCAGGCTGCTAGGCTCCTTCTCTCTCTCTCTTCAAAACTCTTCCAAAAACAGAAAAGCAAAGAAAGAAAGGAAGAGAAAAGAAATGAGTGGACAAGAATTAGGGCATGAGGGTAATTTCCCGGACTCGCAAAAATATGCTCGTTCCAAGAAAAATAGAAAAATAGAAAGGCCACGATTGAAAGATTTAAATTCAAACTCATTTGAATTTAATTCAAATGGGTTTGAACTAGGACTTGATAAAAAGGAAGGTCCAAAAATGTTCGGATTTTTGGTGGGGCTCCAAAAAAAGATGAAAGAATAAATGGCAAAGTTGGAGAGCAAGAATTGAGATAACAAAGGCATTGGGATTTATTTGCAAGTGTGTTATGATCAATTTCAAATAATGAAATATTTATTATAGCTCCCTAATAATAGTAGGAGACTTTGAATATGTTTTAAAGAGAAATCACCATGTGAATATCCCTCGATTTAAATAGATCAATGATCTATGCAATTTATTTAGGTGAGTTTTTTAAAAAGGGATTGCATGATGACATGATGCAATGCACATGTTGCAAGGATGAATGCAACGAACAAAACAAATCACACGACGAATCTCGGAATAGCTGGATGTCTTCTGGAGCGTCGGTCTCGGGGTGTTACAAAAACGTTGAGACACTTTGTTTTAAAATTCTAGCAAATCCAAAACTCGTCTGAAGTGTGAAACTTGGAATGCTATCATGGAATGGCACCCGACATGCTGGGGTATTTTTCGTGTCCATTTTGAGAGAAGAAGCACTCGAATAAGAGCCAACAAAGGCATTTTCAAACAAATAGCTGCCATTCTAACCTCGCAAATGTTTGTATGATTCAAATCGTGTGCATTATGTTTACCATTCATGTGAAGCCACGTGTCTTCATTCTAATGGCTATAGTAGGTGCCGTGCGGACAGCTGCTTGACTGAACGGGAGGCATGCGAGCGTAGTCAGGTGCGCAGGCTGACCGAGAGGCGTGCAAGCTGTCCTCCAATGCGCAGGCTCATCAGGAAGCCTGCGAGCTATACACTGCGCATGCTCACTGGGAATCGAGCCCTTTGACTTCCATGGCTGCCCGCCTTCCTCTCCATTAATGGCGCCCGAGCCGCTGCTTAATACGGGCGGCCTTACTGTTCGCCTCTCCTTCCCCTCCGTCCCGCAGACCTCCACCAACGCCATGGTGCAGAAGGATCATCTGCCGCTATTCTTCAAGTTTGTGAAGTCGACTCCGAGCCGGAGGAGATAGAAAATAAGGAGGAATGGGGCCTCATGGACATGGCCCAGAATGAGCTGGTCACGGCTGTTGCTGCCCCCGCTCCCGTCCCAGCTCCCATCTCCATGCCCGAGCCAGCGACCATCCCCATATCATTGACGGGCTGGTCGCCGAGCTCTATCGCAGTGCTGGAAGCCGCCGGTGTCACCGAGGTCTCCGCGGACCCGCGCGAGCTCGTGTACATGCCAGCGCCCGTGCGCGCCCCTCCACCCATTGTGGCGCCGGTCCCCGTGCATTTGGCTTCACCCGCCGCACCCGTGCCCGTGCGCGCGCCCCCCTCGGCGGCATGGGACACCGCCGTCGACCGCTACCTCTCAGCTGCCTTCCTCCCGCGCCCCTCCCGTTGATCTCGCGATGACAAGATGTTTGATTTACAAGTGAAGAACATTCTGAGCTACCTTGAAGAATTCAACAACGGCATCCTGGAGGACGACAACGACAAGGACGGCGCGGCACGCCGCCTCCACCACCACCGGAAATAGTTTTTTTTTTCTTGGGTTTAATATTGTATCTCGATCGCAAACGCTTTAGTTAGAACACCCATATGCAAACCGACAACTTCGCCAGGAAGCCAAGGGAAAATGTGCCGAGCAGGATTTGTGCAGCTCTTGATCCCAAACGTTTTAGATAGAACACCCGTATGCAAAGCGTGAGCAGGATTTGTGCATCTCTTCAATGCAAACGGTTGTTTTGGATGACCCGTGTGCAACCACATACAAACAATTTGGTAAGATTTGCATCTATCATATTGGGTATGTTGCCATTTGTCAAACTTGAAAGATTGACATTTTTTGATCTAGTAACATTGCCATTTGTCAACCTTGTAACACTGCGATTTTTCAAAATATGCAGCTAAAAATCACTAGCACCATCTAATTTTTGCAATTCAAATTCAGTAATTAAGCATAGATTTCATTCATAGATTAAGCAGTCATGGTTAATTTATACAAATAGTTCAACTCGACAGCCGAACCGACCAAACTTTTCCCCAATTGTTGCGACCCACATACTGAAATAGCTAGTTCTACTTTATATACTAGCTAATTTTAAGTATGTTGTACAGTTCCACCGTATCTATAGTCAGATGAACTGAACAAAATAGCCCCTAAATACTACTGCTACTACGGAGGGGCTTTGTACTGCTTCCGGCAACCTCTCCTCTGCCAAGCGCGCTCAGTAAGAAGTAGAGGAGGAGGAGCCTACGATGAGCTAGACTAATGCAATACGGTGCCTGCCGCTGCTGCAAGTTCGGCGACGCTCGCCAGCTCGAATGCCCACTGCCGGTCCAGACGATTGGTTCTCCTCATAGATCTACCGATTCCTCGCCTCTGAAGCGGCGTGTGCTGTGCCATGGCGGCGGTAAGGCTCTTTGCATGCTCGAAGAGGCGCTCCACCCCCTCCCGCAGGAACTCGGTGTAGCGCGCAAGGTCGCTGACCCACGTGCGTTCATCCACCTCCGTCTCCCGCCTTCGGGCGGCGGTGGCAGAGCAGGTGATGACCCTGGCGGTCGACGGTGGGCTGGCGGCTAGGGTGGTCGACGATGGGGTGGCGGCCACGACCGCCACATCTCGCCTTCGGGCCGCAGTGGCGGAGCGGGTGATGGCCATGGTGGCCGGCAGTGGGGTGGCGGCCATGACGGCCACCTCCGGCCTTCGGGCTGCGGCGGCGGAGCGGGCGATGGCCCTGGCTTTCGATGGTGGTGTGGCAGCAACGGCGGCCAGCAACAGCTGTCGACGGGCACCGGCGGCGGAGCATGTGGTGGGTGTTCCATGCAAACCCAACAGGGACGCCACGCGCATTACACTATGTCGGGGACTGCGCCGCCACCGCGGTGTAGCTTCCCGGCTGGAGCTGTCATCTGATGACGGCGGAGTGGCTGAGCAACCACGACGGACTGGTGCCATTGGCGATTGTGGGAGAAGCAGACGAGATAAGGTACAGGGAGGGAGGGGAAAATGCGACGCAGGACTCACTGGCCGTGAGGGTTTTTATAGCAGGCCGATAAGCATTGGGATTTTGGGGGATTTCACCAAGTTGGGCGGGAAGCTTGCGCGGGAACCTGCGAGGTTGCGCGGGAACGGGCTCAGCGACGATTCATTGGCACCATCGTTTGGCCAAAAGAACGCTCCCGCGCACTGCGGAAGCTTGCGCCGTAAGCCGTATGTAGTAGCGGGGTGACAAGACGTGCGAGAGGAGGACAAAAGGCCACGTACACATACGGTTAATAAAAAAACGTTTGCGATTGAATTACCTACTATACACCCGTCCTGGTTTACAAGTAGGATTTAACTAATAAAATACGAAAGCATGTCGCCAAAGATTATATAGTTGGATTTGTATTTGAACATAGTTTCCAATATATAATTTTTATAACATGCATTAATATTTTGTTGGTTAAATTTGAGGGCAAAGTATGGAACATAATATAAAGGGGACTATAGACCAAGATGGAGGTAGTAGCACACGGCCGCTCTCTATGCAGCGACACAAGTGTCGGCCAGCTTGTAGGCGACCATTTCCTGCGTGCTAAAATGCTCTATGCGTGTGGTTGCTTGCAGTTGAGGCGGCCGTGGTGCGCTCTGCTCGTGTCCCGCTGCGCGCGCTCTGCCCTCTCGCGTCTCTCCAGGTGCTCTACCCTTGTCCCTCCACGCACACTGTCAGTGTTTGGGGCCGGCGCACGATCACGCACGTTCGTGTGCATGCGGTTGCGTCGGGCGTGGCTCCACAATGCAGTTACCCGATGCAAAAACTGCCATGCGGACGCGCCGAGAATCCAGGCCGCCCAGCCCCCATTTATTCCTGCGGCCATTTACCTTCATCTCTCGCATCACACGACACAATAAGAACCTCCACGAGGACACATACAGAGAGGACATTTAGCAGTTCCAATGGCGATCCCCGTGGCTCCAATGGCGCTCCCACCGGCCGACGATGACAACGGCAAGCAGTTCACCACGCATCACGTAGTGGACACCCACTTGAGGGGGAAGGCCCTCTCGGTGGTGTACATAAACAATCCGGTGTCGGTGGAGAGCTCCATCCAAACTATGGAGCAGTTCCCTGCCGAGGACAAGTACCAAGTGGTCGGCTTCGACCACGAGTACACCATCGGTCGTGCCGGGCATGATCAGAAGGTGGCCATCGCCCAGTTGTGCGTGCGATATGATGTCCTCATCTACCACTACCACCTGGCCACAAGGCCTTGCGAGCGTTTCTCCAGTTTTATCAACAGCTCCGACTGCAAGTTCGCTGCGGTGGACACCACCAACGATCTAAAACCGCTCAAGGTTTCGGGCTTGAAATGCCCGAATCTTGTCAACATCCAGGACGACTACAGGGTCTGGGGCAGCGCCAAGAACAAACTGAACTCCTTGGTTGACCATGCCTCGGCCATCATCGACCCCTACTACATGAAGATGAAGGATGATAGCAAGAAGGACAAGGACACCTGGCACATTGTTTGGCATAAGAGACTGGATGAACAACACGTCAAGTACGCGGCCAATGACGCGTACACAAGCTATGAGATGTACAGGCGGATCATTGACATGAGGAAGTGTCTTGTTCATGACCCAGCCGAGGGATCGAGCCACAGAGCAATGGCGGGAGCGTCACAAGAAGTAGATGACTAGACGATCGTTTCTCCTACTTTAAAAGGCATGCAATTGTTTATTGAGGTGTGTGCGCATGATCTATATAGTCACTTATGTAATTTGATGTTTATTTCAGTTATATATATATAGACACACACACACACACACACACACACACACGTTATTCTTTTATAGACAGAGCAAATCACATGGCTTATTAGCAGCAATCGTCTGTGTTATTATTGGTCTTCGCACACATTTCTGATCACGAACCTGTTTGCCGCGTATCACACACAAATTGTTCAGTTGAACCATTTCCATTGTGTTGCGCAATAAAGGCTGCAAAGAGGGATCTACAGCAGCAAGGACCAGCTTCCCTACCGACAGCTCATCTAACAGAACTCCCAAGTTAACTATGCTGAGGCTAGAGTAGTCATGAGATGGGTGACCGGATGGGAAGTGGACTCAATATTAACTAGTTGGATGGGTAACCGCAAAGGTTTATTATAAAATAAACCTTTGTAGTGACCCATCCCATCTAGTTAATATCGAGGTCTTTGTTTTTTAATTTTTGACATTTTTTGTTTTTTGAACACATGTTGATTGGCTTGAAGAAGGTCTATCTCGTTACTTTTTGATAATTGTTTATACGCAAGCAACTAGTTTGCAGTTTTCAAAGTTTTTTGTACGAATAGAATCGCACACGACTTACTATAGTAACTGTCTGTGTTATAATTTCTCATCGCAAACAGTTCATCCGAGTGGGCTGTTTGCTGCGTATCACATACATCTGGTTTACATGAATTGTTTGTGTTCTTTTGGATGATCGCAAATGCTGCATATCACACACATCTTGTTAAGATGAACCATTTATGTTCTCTTACCTAATCAAAAATAGTTTGTTCGAGTGAACCGTATGCTGTATATCACACACACCTTTATCTGGCTGACTGTTTCTGTTGCATTCCCTAATAGCACACAATTCACCGGAGGGAACTGTATGCCGTATATCGCACACACATTGATATGGCTACCCGTTTCTGTTGTTCTTCCTCATCGCAAACAGTTCTGCTGGATCAACTGTATGCCCTTCATCGCACACGCAACTAAAATCTGAATCATGTTTTATGCATCCGTTATCACAAACATTTTGGACATTTTGACAGTTCTCTGACACCACCGTTTGCGAATATTGCACCGCACACAGTTTCTCGAAGGGTCTTTGATCGTAGTGTCGTGTTAGCAGCATCCTATAGTAGTGTATAGTAATCATGCATAAAAGAGTTCAGAGAAAACTCAAATAATATTCATGGATAGATATGATCATAACTCAATTCATCAGATCCCAACAAACACACCGCAAAAAGTCACTACATCAAATAGATCTCCAAGAACACAAAGAACATTGTATTGAAGATCAAATAGAGAGAAGAAGCCATCTAGCTACTTACTATGGACCCATAGGTCTGTGGTAAACTACTCACGCTTCATCGGAGGGCAGCAAGGATGATGAAGAGCCCCCTCCGTCAGGGGCGGCGCTAGGTGTATTCTTGGGTCTTCATGTGGATACCCATGATTTTTACAAAACAGTGTTGATTTTGGCAAAACAATGACAATTTTCTAAAAACAACAATGATTTTGGCAAAATGAATATGCATGAATACCCAGAAGCAAATTCCTGGAGCCGCCACTTCCCTCCATGATCGAGTCCCCCACTGGTAGAGTGTTGGAAAAGGCCGCCAGATAGGATCATGTGGTTCTGGAACTTGCGGCGGTGAAAAAAGTATTTCATGGACTCCTATATTGGTTTCGTGATTTTAGAGAATTTATAGAGGCAGGGTTAGGTCAAATGGAGCCACGTGGGCCCCACTAGGGCGCATGCTAGTGCCTTGTGGGCCCAAGTCCATCGTTTGGTCTTCTCGCGAAGCTAGTATTGTCTTTTTTGTCCAGAAAAAAAATCTCCAAAACATTTCGTGGCATCTGGACTTCGTTTGGTACTGATATTCTATGAAACCAAAAACAAGCAAAAAACAGCAACTGGCACTGGGCACTAAGTTAATAGTTTAGTCCCAAAAATGATATATTATTGCTTGAAAGTGTATATAAAACATTTAAGATTGAAAATATTATAGTATGGAACAATAAAAGGTTATAGATAGGTTGGAGACGTATGAAGCATCCCGAAGCTTAATTTCTGGTAGTCCTCGAGTAGATAAAAGATAAAAACAGAATTTTTGATGTAGAATGCTACCTAACATGTTCATCATATATTATTTTCTTTGTAGCATGGATATTTTGACTTGAATGATCCAAAGCAATAGTCTATAATTTGACATGAAAACATCAATACTCAAGCATATCAACAATCTTCCAAAATATCAACACTAAAGAAAGGTATCCCTAGCCCATTATGCTCAATCATTGATCCATTCATGAAACACACTCAAATATTAGCTACATCCAATACGCAAGTATGACAATAGTGTTCCCTAGTTGGTGCTTTGTAAGAGAAGATGGAGACTCAAATAAAAATAAAATTGCATAAAAGTAAATAGATAGGCCCTTCGCAGAGGGAAACAAAGATTTGCAGAGGTGCCAGAGCTCAAAGCTTAATTGAGAGATAAATTTTTTTGAGAGGCATGCTTTCTTGTCAACAAAAACAACTGAAATTCCCAATATCTTCCATGCTAGCCAAATTATATGCAGTTCCCAAAGAGAAAATAAAGTTTATTTCCTTTCCACCATTCTTTCACAATCCATGGCTAGCCGTATCCACGGATGCCTTCCATACCAACACTTCCCAAGGAATTTATTATTGTCATATATTTTTTGCATTTTGGGACTAGGCATCCCTATTACCTGCCACACTCTCGTGCAATGACAAGTGAATAAACACTCATCGTGAGAATAAAATACCTAGCATGGAAAATATTGGCCACCACGTGCTGCTTCATGATCGGTATAGGCACACAAAACAGAAATTCATTTTGAAAAATTAGAGTTGGCGCATGCAAATTTACTTAGAACGGCATGGAAATACCGCATATAGTTAGGTATGGTGGACTCATTTGGCACAAATTTGGGTTTAAGGATTTGGATGCGCAAGCAGCATTCCCGTTTAGTACAAGTGAAGGCTAGCAAATAGATTGAGAAGCGACCAACCAAAAAACAAATATGGTCATAAGCGCGCATTGAACATAATTAACACTGAATAATGCACCACAAGTAGGATATAACTTAATTGCATAACTATTGACTTTATGCGCATGCATATGGAAGCACAAACCTTAACACCAATATTCTTAATAAAGCATAATTACTCACCAACGCAACTCACATATTACTATCTCCATATCGCAAAACTATTGCAAGGAATCAAATTTATCATATCCAGTGATCTATATGAAAGTTTCTATTTTATCCCCCTTTGATAATTATACGTCTGTTTTGCATCATGTTTTCTTACTTTTATTTATGATGTTTTAATGTATAATAATGCTTTTTGGAGTAATTCTAATGCCTTTTCTCTCATAATATGCAAGGTACACACAAAGAGGGAGAATTTCGGCATCTGGAAATCTGGGCCTGGAAAAGCTATGCTAGGACACCTATTCTGCACAACTCTAAATAAGCTGAAACATCACGAGGAATTTTTATGTAATAAATAAGAAATACTAGAGCAAATAACCACCAGAGGGGGCCACCTGGTGAGCACAAGACACCAGGGCGCGCTTGGCCCCCCAGGCGCGCCCTGGTGGGTTGTGCTCAGCCCAGCCCACCTATGGTGCCCATCTTCTGGTATATAAGTCATTTTGACCTAGAAAAAAATAAGGGGAGGACTTTTAGGATGGAGCGCCGCCGTCTCGAGGCGGAACTTGGGCAGGAGCACTTTTGCCCTCCTGCGAAGCGATTCCGCCGGAGGGAACTTCCCTCCCGGAGGGGGAAATCATCGTCATCATCATCACCAACAACTCTCCATCTTGGGGAGAGAAATCTCCATCTACATCTTCAACAACACCATATCCTCTCTAACCCTAGTTCATCTCTTGTGTTCAATCTTTGTACCAGAACTATAGATTGGTGCTTGTGGGTGACTAGTAGTGTTAATTACATCTTGTAGTTGATTACTATATGGTTCATTTGGTGGAAGATTATATGTTCAGATCCAATATGCCATTTAATACCCCTCTGATCTTGAGCATGATTATCATTTGTGAGTAGTTACTTTTGTTCTTGAGGTCACGGGAGAAATCTTGTTGCAAGTAATCATGTGAATTTGATATGTGTTCAATATTTTGATAGTATGTATGTTGTGATTCCCATAGTGGTGTCATGTGAACGTCAACTACGTGAAACTTCACCATATTTGGGCCTAAGGGAATGCATTGTGGAGTAGTAATTAGATGATGTGTTGCGAGAGTGGCAGAAGCTTAAACCCTAGTTTATGCGCTATTCCATAAGGGACCGATTGGATCCAAAAGTTTAATGTTATGGTTAGAATTTATTCCTAATACTTTTCTCGTAGTTGCCGATGCTTGCGAGGGGGTTAATCATAAGTAGGAGTTTTGTTCAAGTAAGAACACCACCTAAGCACCGGTCCACCCACATATCAAATTATCAAAGTAGCAAACACAAATCGAACCAATATGATGAAAGTGACTAGATGAAATTCCCGTGTACCGTCAAGAATGCTTTGCTTATTATAAGAGACCATTTTGGCATGTCCTTTGCCTCAAAAGGATTGGGCTACCTTGCTGCACCTTTGTTACTATTATCGTTAGTTGCTCGTTACAAATTATCTTGCTATCAAGCTACTCCGTTACTTACAATTTCAGCACTTGCAGATATTACCTTGCTGAAAACCACTTGTCATTTCCTTATGCTCCTCATTGGGTTCGACACTCTTACTTATCGAAAAGGCTACAATTGATCCATATACATGTGGGTCATCAAGGCTATTTTCTGGCGCCGCTGCCGGGGAGTGAAGCGCTCTTGGTAAGTGGAAATCGGTAAGGCAAATTTTTACTACGGGCTGAAATTTATTGTCACTTGTTACTATGGAGAACAATCCTTTGAGGGGTTTGTTCGGGGTATTTTCACCTCGACCGAAACCACACTTATTTTCCCCTCAACCTACTACACCTACTGAAAATATGAATATGAAATTCCTTTGGGCATGATAGAACAACTGCTAGCTAATCCTTATGCAGGAGATGGAACCGAACATCCTGATATGCACTTGATATATGTGGAAGAAATTTGTGGATTATTTAAGCTTGCAGGTTTACCCGGAGATGAAGTTAAGAACAAGGTTTTCCTTTTATCTTTGAAGGGAAAAGCATTGGCATGGTAAATTTGGAGTTTAACCAAAAAATATCCTATGCATGTAGTTCATCGTGATCGGAATAATTTTTGGCCTCATGAAGGAGAAAGTATCGCTCTAGCTTGGGGAAGGCTTAATGCAATGTTATATTCATGCCCCAATCATGAGCTGTCAAGTGAAATTATTATTCAGAATTTTTATGCTCGGCTTTCTCACAATGATCGATCCGTGCTTGATACTTCTTGTGCTGGTTCTTTTATAAAGAAGACTATTGAATTTCGGTGGGATCTCTTAGAAAGAATTAAATGCAACTCTGAAGATTGGGAACTCGTGGAAGGTAAAGAGTCGGGTATTAAGCTTATGTATGATTGTGTTAAATCTTTTATGAATACCGATGCTTTCCAAAAGTTTAGCACTAAATATGGACTTGACCCTGAGATAGTAACCTCCTTTTGTGAATCTTTTGTTGATCATGTTGATCTCCCTAAAGAGAAGTGGTTTAAATATCACCCACCGATTAAAGAAGAAACTAAAGAACCAGTAATAGCTAAAGACGAAACTATTATTTATAATGTTGATCCAGTTGTTCCTACTACTTATATTGAGAAACCACCTTTCCCTGTTAGGATGAAGGAACATGCTAAAGTTTCAACTGTGGTCAACAAAAGCTATATTAGAACACCTAAACCAGCTGAAGAAATCAAGGTAGAACCTCGTGTTGCTATGGTTAAAGATCTCCTAGAAGAAAATATAGGTGGGCATGTTATTTACTTCTGTGACAAAGCTGCTAGAGTTGCCAAACCCGATAAAAGGGATAAACATAGACCCGTTGTTGGCATGCCTATTGTCTTAGTTAAAATAGGAGATCACTCTTATCATGGTGTATGTGACATAGGTGCTAGCGTGAGTGCTATCCCCTTTACCTTATATCAAGAAATTATGAACAACATAGCACCCACTCAAATAGAAGACATAGATGTTACTATTAAACTTGCTAGTAGTGATACCATCACACCACTTGGGATTGTTAGAGATGTTGAAGTCTTGTGTGGGAAAATAAAATACCCTACTGATTTTCTTTTTCTTGGTTCCCCACAAGATGACTTTTGTCCCATTATGTTTGGTAGATCTTTCTTGAACACCATTAATGCTAAAAATAGATTGTGAGAAACAAACTGTCGGTGTTAGTTTTGGTGATGATTCTCATGAGTTTAATTTTTCCAAGTTTAGTAGAAAACCTCATAAAAAAGAATTGCCTAGTAAGGATGAAATTATTAGTCTTGCTTCTATTGCTATACCTCCTACTAATTCTTTAGAAGAATATTTGCTAGACCATGAAAATGATTTACATATGCATGAAAGAAATGAAATAGATAATATTTTCTTTGAACAAAGTCCTCTGCTTAAACACAATTTGCCTATTGAAACTCTAGGAGGTCCTCCTCCACCTAAAGGTGATCCTGTGTTTGAATTAAAACAATTGCCAGACACTTTGAAATATGTTTATCTTGATCTGAAGAAGATATATCCTGTTATTATTAGTGCTAACCTTTCAGAACATGAATAAGAAAGATTATTGAAAGTTCTAAGGAAGCATCAAGCGACTATTGGATATACAATTGATGATTTAAAGGGCATTAGTCCCACTCTATGTCAGCACAAGATTAATATGGAACCTGATGCTAAACCCATTGTTGATCACTAACGTCGGTTAAATCCGAAGACGAAAGAAGTGGTAAGAACGGAAATATTAAAGCTTCTAGAAGCAGGTATAATCTACCCTATAGCTAATAGTAGATGGGTAAGTCCTATTCATTGTGTCCCTAAGAAAGGAGGTATTACTGTAGTTCCTAATGATAAGAATGAACTTATTCCACAAAGAATTGTTACAGGCTATAGACTGGTAATTGATTTTAGAAAATTAAACAAAGCAACTAGAAAAGATCATTACTCTCTGCCTTTTATTGATCAAATGCTAGAAAGATTATCTAAGCACACACATTTTTTGCTTCCTTGATGGATATTATGGTTTTTCACAAATACCTGTTTGTCAACCTGATCAAGAAAATACCACTTTTACTTGTCCTTTTGGAACTTATGCTTATAGATGTATGCCTTTTGGTTTATGCAATGCACCTGCTATCTTTCATAGATGTATGACTGCTATATTCTCTGACTTTTGTGAAAATTTTGTTGAGGTTTTCATGGATGACTTTTTTGTTTATGGGAATTCTTTTGATGATTGTTTAAGCAATCTTGATTGAGTTTTGCAAAGATGTGAGCAAACAAATCTTGTCTTGAAGTGGGAGAAGTGCCACTTTATGGTTAATGAAGGTATTGTTTGGGCCATAAAATTTCTGAAAGAGGTATTGAGGTGGACAAAGCTAAGGTTGATGCAATTGAGAAAATACCATGTCCTAAAGATATCAAAGGTTTTCATAGTTTCCTTGGTCATGCTGGCTTCTATAGGAGATTTATCAGAGACTTCTCTAAAATTTCTAGGCCCCTTGCAAATCTTTTGCAAAAGGATATTCCTTTTGTTTTTGATGATGATTGTTTAGAAGCCTTCGAAACACTCAAGAATGCCTTAATTTTTGCTCCTATTGTTCAACCACCTAATTGGAACTTGCCTTTTGAAGTTATGTGTGATGCTAGTGATTATGTTGTTGGTGCTGTTCTAGGACAAAGAGTTGATAAGAAACTAAATGTTATTCATTATGCTAGTAAAACTCTAGACAGTGCACCACGAAATTATGCTACTACTGAAAAAGAATTTCTAGCAGTGGTGTTTGCTTGTGATAAATTTAGATCTTACAATGTTGATTCTAAAGTTACTGTTCACACAGATCATGCTGCTATAAAATATCTTATGGAAAAGAAAGATGCTAAACCTAGACTTATTCGTTGGGTTCTCTTGCTACAAGTATTAGATTTGCATATAACTGATAGAAAAGAAGCGAAGAACCCTGTAGCTGATAACTTGTCTAGGCTTGAAAATGTCCTTGATGACCCTCTATCTATTGATGATAGTTTTCCTAATGAGCAGCTAGCTACAATAAATGTTTCTAATAACAATCCTTGGCATGCTGACTATGCTAATTCTATTGTTGCTAAATATTTACCACCTAGTTTCACATACCAACAAAAGAAATAAATTCTTCTATGATTTAAGACATTACTTCTGGGATGACCCACATCTTTATAAAGGAGTAGATGGTATTATTAGACATTGTGTACCTGAGCATGAACATGAACAAATCCTATGGAAATGTCACTCCGAAGCTTATGGAGGAAATCATGCGGGAGACAGAACTGCTCACATGGTATTGCAATCTGGATTTTATTGGCCTACTCTCTTCAAGGATGCTCGTAAGTTTGTCTTATCTTGTGATGAATGTCAAAGAATAGGTAATATCGGTAAGCATCAAGAAATGCCTATGAATTATTCACTTGATGTTGAACCATTTGATGTTTGGGAATTTGATTACATGGGGCCTTTTCCTTCCTCTAATGGGTATACTCATATTTCGGTTACTGTTGATTATGTTACTAAGTGGGTAGAAGCTATTCCAACTAGTAGTGTTGATCACAACACCTCTATTAAAATGCTTAAGGAAGTTATTTTCCCAAGATTTGGAGTCCCTAGATATTTAATGATTGATGGTGGTTAACGGTTTATTCCTGGTGCTTTCCGTAAAATGCTTGCTAATGTCGGGGAAACGACACCTATGGGATCACGTGGATCCCTTCTACGGTTGGCAGGGAGAGATGGGTGCACAAAGAGCAGGTCCAGCGATCAACACGATGGATTTTTACCCAGGTTCGGGCCGCCGAGAAACGTAAACCCCGGTCCTCCTTTGAGTGTATATTTAGTGTTCCTGAACCTCGACTAGCTGCTATGGATGCCCAGTCCAAAAAGTTAGAATCCTTCTCCAGTACACCTTGGGCCTCCTTTTATACTAAGGGGATGCCATAGTGGTGAATAGGCACACAGGAGGTGTAAAGCTTCTACAGTATCCGTGCTTCACTGACGTTATAGGACAAGCACATTAAATGCACTGCTTATGTGCCCCCCTAACTTTATCTGGGACGAAAACAGAACGCGTCCCGTCCGTCGCCACCTCACCCCGTCCTGACACGCACCCAAGATGATGTGGCATGCAGCGCCAAGCTGACTAGCTAGCCGCTGCACTGGAGCGGTGACAGGATCTTCACAAAGATCTACATGCCACCACGCAGGTGCTTGCCTAGTTGGCAGGCTGGTCGCCATGCTAGAACAGTCGTAGGGCGGCAAAACCTTGTCGTGCACGAGCCTTGCTGTGGCTTCGCAATCTTTCCCAGTAAGGGTCTTGCTGGGGCCTCGCGGTTGTCCCCGGCAGGAGCCTTGCTGGGGACTTCGTCCTCTGGCCTTCACGGAGATCTTCATGCCACCAATCTTCACAAAGATCTGCATGTTACTATGCATGCGCCCCTGAGTCTTAGTATTGACGTTGTCGACGGTGTCAGAGCTCTCAACCTCAAGGGTGGTGGTCCTGTCAGTGCTTCACAAGCCGTCCCGGCAAGGATCTTGCCGGGGCTTCGCAAGACGCCCCGGCAAGGATCTTGCCGGGGGTCTAACTTGTCTTTTGCTCTCTGTTTACTGGTTTGGATGTCGCCTTGGTTCTCTTGTATTTTGCATTCAACTGCCCCGTCAAGCCTCGCCACAGGTGCGGCTACAACTGCCCGTGCAAAAGTAAGGGGTACAAAAGGGCCCAGACTTATGTACACCAACAGGAGCCCCCGGGCCTGGGCCATACACGAGTGTGAACCGTCATTGGGCCAGGCCCAAAACAGTGCACGGGATGCGTGGTAGGGATTAACTATTGTAATCTTCTCGTCTGTTGCGCTTCCCCACGGTCCACATTGAGTGTGTGACGTGGGGGTCGTGTGTGGAACAGTCGCAGCATGTCTGCGGCACCTTCTCATCGAACAGTAAAGAGGCAGCCCGCGCCTTCCCCGTAAAAAGAGGGATCTGCAGGGGTGCTGCTCATTTACCCCTCTTGCCTTCCCCAATCTAGGAATCGTCGCCCCCTTATTCTTCCTCGAGCCCAAACCAGAGCCTACGCCTCCGTCTTCCACCGCCGCGCCCTCACCTCTCTCGATCCCCCGCCCTCCCTTGGCTGCCATAGCGCCCAAGACAAGCAAGGGCAAGGGAGCGTCCAAGGCGAGCAAGGGGAAGGAGGTGCCGGAGAGTGAACTTGCAAAGCTGCAGAAGAAGTACGTCGTCTTCGCCTCGACGGTCAATGCGCTCGCACTCAGGGATCGATACCGATGCCTGTGGGGGAGAGAGACGTCGGGGCACCCTGCCACTCGCGTCATCCCTGCTCCTTGCGCCCCACCTTCTCCAGATAAATATCCCTTCTTCGTTGATTACTTCTACGACATCATGTACACCTTAAGCTTCCATCTTCTGGATTTCACGCCGAACGCCGTGGAGTGTATGGCCCTCTTCACCCACCTCTGCGAGGGCTTCACCGGGGTGGTTCCCAAAATAGCGCTCTTCTGCCACTACTTTGTCCCTCGCCTCCAGCCAGGAGAGGCTCTCTCCGGCTGTGTCACTTGGATCCCGAGGGCCTTGAGCAAGAATGCGTACCCAGAGGGGACCCAGAAGGAGAAATGGGACGAATGGTGTCGGGTGGTAGGTGCAACTTATGACAAAGGATGGCTAATCATAGTGGGAGCCAGTAAGACATCGATGGTGCCTGGAAACAGGATGAGGCGAAGACATGCACGCCGGCGAATCTTTCCCAGGTTTCGGGCTCTCCTAGGAGATAACACCCCTAGTCCTGCTCTGCGGGGTCTCCGCATGATCACTAAATCAGTAAGTAGCTACAAGTGGCTCCTCGAGCTGTTCGGCTAGAGGAAGAAGAAGGGCAAGGCTAGCTCTCCTCCTCTCTATATGTGTGTGTGTAACTCTAAGAGATCAACTGAGGGAGTCCTGGACTAGGGGGTGTCCGGACAGCCGGACTATCATCGTCCGCCGGACTCCAAGACTACGAAGATACAAGATTGAAGACTCCGTGTCCGGATGGGACTTTCCTTTGCGTGGAAGTCAAGCTTGGCGATACGGATATGTAGATCTCCTACCATTGTAACCGACTCTGTGTAACCCTAGCCTTCTCCGGTGTCTATATAAACCGGAGGGCATTAGTCCGTAGGACACAACATACATTACAACAATCATACCATAGGCTAGCTTTAGGGTTTAGCCTCCTTGATCTCGTGGTAGCTCCACTCTTGTACTACCCATATCATCAATATTAATCAAGCAGGACGTAGGGTTTTACCTCCATTGAGAGGGCCCGAACCTGGGCAGAACATCGTGTCCCACGTCTCCTGTTACCATCCGCCTAGACGCACAGTTCGGGACCCCCTACCCGAGATCCGCCGGTTTTAACACCTACATTGGTGCTTTCATTGAGAGTTCCTCTGTGTCGTCACTGATAGGAAGGATGCCTCCACCCGTCTTCAAAGACGGTATTTTCGCCGAAGGGGCCTTGGCCGTCGGCCAAACTATCCGGCTAGGTGGTTTTCTTATGACCGCCTGTCCGGCCACTGCCTCGACAATGACTTCTCAAGTCGTCAAAAGCAATCTCCGCGTCAGCTCGGAATCCGCCGAGCAGTTGGATCCAATAGAGCTCTCGTCTGTTAACGAGCTCTTGGATCGCATCGCCGCCCTGGGAGTCGCCACAGACTACGATCAGATTGGGCTTAAAACCGATCTAAGAGAGATTAACTCTCCCCAAGCCACCCACCACGTCGCAGTGGTAGAGGAACAATGCGGCGACTCTTTGCCTATATTAAAACTAGTCACGTCCGGATTCCCGAACCCTCCATGCCAGATTTCCGCGGAGGGACGGGCTTCGATCGAGCATTGTACTTAAAATCATGCATCACTCCGGACTCGCTGGATTGTGTCCAGCAACCTAAGCTTCCGAATTCGGAAGCTCTTCGGCCTTTAAGCCCCAAGATGGGCAGGGATCCAGATTTTAGTCCACCCACCCGCCCAGACATATGCGATCTATCTCTAATACGGCAAGAGCCCGCTGAAACAGTACATCACTACTGGGCCAGATTCCTCCTGGTTATGGACAGGATAAAGGACTGCCGAGAGGAAAACGCAATCTCAATCTTCTGCAATAATTGCATGGACAAGGGAATACTAAACGCCATTGATCATCGCCAAATTACGCGCTTCACCGATCTGGCATCCATAGAACGAAAGTACTGTGCGATGGAGAGTTTCCGGAAAACCAAAAATCAATTTTGGGATAATCCGGCCCCAAACCCAGTCCGCAGCAAAAGGGCGCCTTACACTCAGGCCCCAGATGCAAAAACGAAAAAACAAAAACCCAATAAGGGGAACGGAACCGTACTGGAGGGATGGCTCAATGGACCCTGTAAGCTTCATAGTATAGAGGGAGCCGTCCCAACACATAGCCTTCGAGCATGTTGGATATTACGGCAGGTGGCCAAAAGTGGCGAGGAGCTTCTAGCCCCGCAAAACCACTCCAACAATACCGGTACGGTATCAACAGTCTTCGAGACTTTCGCGTCAAACAATATGCAAAAGCGAACAATCCGCGGACTCGCCGAAGTCTACCAAATAGCAACAGCAAATCCATGGAGCGACACAGCTACCACCTTCAGTGCCAGCGACGAGCCTAAATTACGAACAGCCAGAGCACCAGCTGCACTGGTGCTTAGTCCCATAGTGGACGGCTTTCGACTGACAAAAGTCCTCATGGATGGCGGCAGCGGATTAAACCTCATCTACAAGGAAACTCTGCAGAAAATGGAAATCGATTGGAGCCGTATTGAGCGAAGCAGCACAACCTTCAGAGGAATAATCCCTAGCCGGGAGGCACGCTGCACCGGACAAATCACACTCGATGTGGTGTTCGGCTCGCCGGACAATTACAGATCCGAAGAAGTCACGTTCCAAGTGGCCCCGTTCAACAGCGGATATCACGCTATATTAGGATGAGAGGCATTCACAATTTTTCAAGCAGTACCTCATTACGGGTACATGAAGCTCAAAATGCCTGGGCCCGGCGGAATAATCACCCTCGCTAGTGATCCGGACATAGCACTCCACGCCGAAAATAAGACAGCTGCACTAGCCCTGGAGGCACTATCCGAAGCCTTAGCAGCAGAAGAACTCACCGCGCTGTGCTCTATGGTGAACAGGGACGATGTGATACTCGATAAAAGATCCAAGTCCACCTCCTTCAAACCAGCAGATGAAATAATAAAATTCCAGGTCCATCCAACGGACCCAACAAAGACGGCCTCCATTGGGGCACAATTGAACCCCGAAGTAGATGCCGCACTGCATGAATTCCTTCGGGAAAATTGGGACATCTTCGCCTGGCATCCTTCGGATATGCCCGGAATCCCACGCAGGTTTGTGCTAGGCAAACTATTGGAAGCCGGATTCATTAGAGATATCAAACATCCGGACTGGCTAGCAAATCTGGTAATGGTACCAAACAAGGATAAATCCTGGCGCCTCTGTGTCGATTTTAAAGACCTCAATAAGGCTTGCCCAAAGGATCCCTTCCCTCTCCCCCGCATCGACCAAATTATCGATGCTACCGCAGGGCACGATTCGTTGTGCTTCCTGGATGCATACTCTGGCTATCATCAAATCAAGATGGCGGAAGCAGACCAAGCCGCAACAGCATTCATCACTCCATACAGACCATTCTGCTTCAACACGATGCCCTTCAAACTTAAAAATGCCGGCGCAACATATCAGCGCATGATTCAAACATATCTGGCCACCCAGATCGGCAAAACAGTCGAGGCATACGTAGACGACGTAGTCGTCAAAACAAAACACATCGAAACTCTAGTAGACGATTTGAGGCTCACATTCGACAACCTCAGAGCATATGACATCAAGCTGAATGCGGAAAAATGCGTTTTCGGCGTACCAGCCGGAAAGCTGCTGGGCTTCATTGTATCCGGTAGAGGAATTGAAGCAAACCCAGCTAAAATCCGAGCTCTATCACAGTTGGATATTCCAAAAGACCTCAAACAAATACCAAAATTAACAGGATGCGTGGCAGCCTTAAGCCGCTTTATCTCCCGTCTAGGAGAAAAGGCGTTGCCCCTCTATCACCTCCTCAGGCGCACCGAACACTTTGAGTGGACGGATGCTGCCACTGCCGGACTCAAAGAAATAAAGGCCATATTGGCAACAAATCCGGTCCTGGCTGCGTCCACTCTGGGCGAACCAATGTTGTTATACATCGCAGCAACGCATCAAGGTGTAAGCGCGGTCCTCGTCGTCGAACGAGCGACAGAAGGGCAGAAATTCCCTCTTCAAAAACTAGTGTATTATGTATCCACTGTGTTAACCCCCTGCAAGTCCCATTACCCGCACTATTAGAAGATAGCATATGCGGTGTTCATGGCGTCCCGGAAGCTCCGACACTACTTTCAAGAGTGTTCGATAACAGTGGCCTCTGAAGTACCACTCAATGACATTATAAATAACCGCGACGCAACGGGCAGGATTGCAAAATGGGCCATTGAGCTCTTACCATTCGATATAACTTACAAACCTCGGCGAGCTATAAAGTCACAAGTTTTGGCTGACTTCGTCGCTGAATGGACCGAAGCCGAACTCCCTAAAGAGTACGGCGCATACTCCAATTGGGTTATGCATTTCGACGGCTCTAAAATGTTGGCCGGACTGGGGGCTCGCGTCGTATTGACGTCCCCAACCGGGGACACAGTCCAGTACGTACTTCAAATAATGTACACGGACTCCAACAACGCAGCCGAATACGAGGCCCTATTACATGGTCTCCGGATGGCAGTCTCCATGGGTATTCAACGCCTAGAGGTGCGCGGGGATTCAAACCTTGCAATATCCCAAATAAATGGAGACTTTGACGCCAAGGATCCGAAAATGGCAGCATATCGCAACGCCGTCCTAAAAATGTCAGCTCGGTTTGAAGGACTCGAATTCCATCACATAGCCCGAGATAATAACCAAGCGGCCGACGTACTGGCACGCATCGGTGCGAAACGTGATGCTGTCCCTCCAAATATCTTCCTGGAACGGCTCTTCAAGCCATCCGTACTATGGGAAGAGGAGCCCGGAAGTGACAAACCGGAAAAAACCGAGCCAATCGGCGATTCAGCCGATGACATAACACCGTCAGCCCATGACATAATGGCAGTAATCGCCCCGTGGACAGAACCATTCCTAGCCTACTTGCTTAGGCAGGAACTTCCCGAAGACCAAAACGAGGCCCGCTGCATAGTCCGGCGATCGAAAGCCTACAAGGTCCATGAGGGAGAACTTTATAAGAAAAGCACAACCGGAGTCCTTCAAAGATGTATCTCCGAAGAGGAAGGGCGCAACCTTCTGGCTGAAATTCATGCCGGACTAGGCGGACACCACGCAGTAGCCCGGGCCCTTGTAGGAAAGGCATTCCGTACAGGATTTTATTGGCCGACGGCCCGGGCAGATGCCCAGGACTTAGTCCAGAGATGCGTTGGTTGTCAGCTCTTTGCTAATCAGAGCCATATGCCGCCTACCGCCCTCAAAACTATACCCATTACCTGGCCGTTCGCGGTCTGGGGGCTTGATATGGTTGGACCCCTTAAAGGGGGAACCCACAAGCAACGGTACCTATTGGTCATGGTGGATAAATTCACCAAATGGATAGAGGCCAAGCCGGTCAAAACGGCAGAGTCCGGACCAGTGATAGACTTTATATCCGGGGTAGTACACCGTTACGGAGTCCCCACAGCATCATCACCGACAACAGCACGAACTTCACAGCCGACGAGGTTAAGTCATGGTGCAAGAATATGGGCATCAAGCTCGACTACGCTTCAGTCTATCACCCTCAAACCAACGGTCAAGTGGAACGAGCAAATGGTCTAATAATGAGCGGCATTAAACCCAGACTAGTGCGGTCACTTACTAAATCTGACACGCACTGGGTTGAGGAGCTCGACTCTGTACTCTGGGGGCTGCGGACAACGCCTAACCGTACTACCGGATTCACACCATTTTTTATGGTATACGGCGCAGAGGCAGTCTTACCCTGCGACATTATTCATGACTCACCTCGAGTGCGCGTGTACGAGGAAAGAGAGGCCGAGCTGGATCGGTAGGACAGCTTGGACACATTGGAGGAAGAACGCGACGTCGCCAAAGCTCGTTCCGCATTCTACCAGAACCCATGGAACGCAGCCTGCCTTCGAAGATTCTATGCCTAGCGCCGGAGTAAGAGTTCGTCCCCTCCCTCCGTCCAAATTTTTATACCTTGGCTGTCTTTCGTTTCTCTTTTCATAACCTTTTTATTAAAAAGCCCCTAATGGCTTACTTTTGCATTTTTTCGCCTACACTTGATGTGCCATCCGCACTCATTATACCTGGGGGCTTCTTTTACAGAAGCTCAATTATAAGGGATTCATGCCCAGCACATGTGTCAAGCTTCCACATGTACCTTTTACTCACCATTATATGCACCGATATGACTTAAGTTTTGGCCAAGCTGGGTTGCCTGGCTCCTGTGCTTACCCCTACGTTCCCGATTGTTCGGCTAGGAGGTAAAGGGAGCACCTCTGCGATTGCTACTGCCGGGTCAGCCGGATGTGTACATCAGACTGGGTGAAGCCGAAAGCTAGCATTCTTAAGGGAATATTCGGTCGGTGACTTAAAAGATGATTTTCTTTACCTACTCATTTATCTGCCCCCAGATGTTTTTCTGCTTTTTTCGTAGTCCGGACATGCACTTTAGGGCATGCCTCCCAGGGAAAGGAACCCTTAACGGAACTATTCTCCCTGGAAGATGTTTCTTACTAACCATGTAATATAACATAACTAGTTGGGCACTTGTCTGATAAAGCAATAATGACCCCTACGCCTGGTCTCCATGCATACCGCGGTTGTTTCTCATCCACAAAGGTATTCGGACACACTCCGGACCCTAGGGTCCCGAGGTCGAAGCGAAAAGGTCGGCAAAGACAAACGATCTACAATCCGGCTAGAAGGCATTTCACATGTCACTTCAAAGGAAAACATACATTGTCAAATTTATTGATTGTATTCCTCCTCAATCCCGTCTAACAGGCTGTCTAACTTACAGTCCCGTTGGGAAAACTTAGCAGCCAACTCTACTTGGCTATATACTAAACTCACAGGGATCTCCTTCCCATTGGGCCCCACCGGTCCAACTTCGGCCATATGATTGGGATCCGCCTTCTTATACCGCGTCTTCACCATGGCCCAAGCCTCCCTGGCACCTTGACGGCAAGCCGAAATCTTCCACAAACGGAAGCGCTGCCGCACTCCCTGAAGCTTCTCCGCAAGCTCCCCAAGGCCCTCGGGTAGGGAGAGGGCTGGCCATAAATCCCGGACGACGCCGCTCATTGCCTGCCGAACTCGTTCGAGCAGTTGCAACAGTTCGGGAAGTTGATCACCCGTTGATATGGGAATCTTCTCTGCAGGACGACCTGTGAGTATACCTACAAGACATATCATGTCAATATACTTCCTCGCCAAACTTTTCTTTTCAAAGGAGTCCGCTCAAGCACTTACTATAAATGCCGCGACGAAGCCGCTCATTCTCCTTAACGGAGCCGGACAACCCGGCGCGAGCGCCTTTCAGCTCTTCTCCGAGCTTGGCGTTGGCATCCTGGAGTTTATTCCTTTCTTGCTGCACCCTATTCAGCACACTCTCGCCGACCTTCAGCTGGCGCAGTAATCCTTGCCTGTCTGAATCTTGTCCGGCGGTACCTACACAGTCATTATTAGACTTACGCGCACGCCGCACAGCGCTTATATTTATTAATACAAATGTGTTACCAGGAGGGGTCTTTGAGTCTCCTCCTGCGGCAGCAAGTGCGGCCTCAAGTTGGGCCTTGCATTCTTGCAGCTCCTGAGACAGCTGGGCATTCTTCTCGGTAAGAGCCTGCATTTCACATGATCCTTAAATCAGTTAACATAACTACTTTAAGTCTCTGGGGAAACTGGTATATACAACCATTAAAATTCCCTTACCCGTATGTCTTTCACATACTGCTCTGTGGCTCTGGTAAAACCATCTTGAGCGGCACGGAGATGCGCGTCCCCTGCGTTAAAGGCATCCAATGCCTCAGGGGAGAAGCACGCTTCACGAAATACTGTCCGGCGGCGCCTATGGTTCATGGCGCTCTCCACCTCAGACTTGGTGGCGGACAGTCTGTCGGTGTCCTCCGTTGGAGAAGGATCCGGCCCGCGTCTTGCGCTTGCCTCCCCCTCCAGGCCGGGCGCTGGAGCCTGGCCGGTGTAGGTTGGATCAGCAACTTCTGCGCCCGCAGTCCGACGAGCGCTTTTTCTCCTACAAAGATCATGAGCACTCGGGCGTTTCCTAGGAACGTTGCTCTGAAAATTCAAATACGAGCTATACCTTTGCGGCGACGTTTCCGTCCGCACCGCGCTCCTTTTCCGCCTGCTGGTCCAGACTGACCTCTGTTGGTCAGCCGCCGCGGGCTCGGCTTCCTGCCGAAAAGGCACTTCCTGTAACATACCATCATTCGCGAAGGTTAGAAAGGGGAAAGGAAGAGAAAATGGTATTCGGACCTCGGTCACGGTCACCTGGGAAGCCGGATACAGTCCGGGGTAGTCCGCCGTAACGGCAACCAAAGCACTATCCATGCTGAGCTGGTGAAATACCCCATCGATCAGCTCAACCTTGATGTCCGGGTCCTCTTCGGAGGCCGGATCCAAGGATCTTTCTGGATCCTCGGGTTGCGGAGCAGGACTTACCATGTCCTCCACAGTCCGGCGTAGACCCTGCGCCGAAGACATAATGTAAAGAAGCTTAAACTTCGAGAGCATGGGTCGAGCCTTTAAAGGTGTTCGCTTACCCATCCTCTAGGGTTGATCATGGAAAACCCATTCAAAGGGTTCGTTCGAAGGAAGTCCTCCTTTTCCCCCTTACACAGGCAGGAAAGGATCTCTACCAGATCCTCGGTCGAATCCGGCCCTTTGCGGCCATGACGGGTGGCATCGTCCTCCCCGTTGAAATCCCACATAGGGTGGCCTCTGTATTGCAATGGATGTACCCCCCGCATGATGCATGTCGTCATGACTCCAATCATGGTCAACCCGGAATGGGCCAGTAATCTTATTCGGCCCATCAAGTAATGGACGCTCTTGTCTTCCTCCAATCGGGGGCTCTGTGGGCGCCAGCTGAGGCGTTTCTTTAGGGGAGCAGCGCTAAACTCCGGGAGGCCAATCCGGACTGGGTCCGGCAGCGGAGCGTCTCTGATGTAAAACCACTCTGAGGGCCAGTCTTCGGACGCCTTCTTGGGAGTACCAGATGGGTATCCGGTCCCGGCGATGTGCCATATTTCGGCGCCGCCCACTTGATATATGGACCCCTTGTGAGAACAGGGTACGAGGCAGAACAGCCTCTTCCACAATGCAAAATGGGGCTCAATGCCCAGGAATAGCTCACAAAGAGCTACGTAGCCCGCGATATGCAGGACAGAGGCGGGCGTGAGGTGGTGGAGCCGGAGTCCGTAGAACTCCAGGAGCCCGCGGAGGAACGGATGTATCGGGAATCCGAGTCCCCTTACCAAATAAGGGACGAAGCATACTCACTCCCCTTTATTGGGGCATGGGGTAGCCTCCACTTGCCTCCCACCTTGATAGGTGACCAGCCCGGCTCGGACCGGGACCATGAAGGCCAGAGGGAGGTATCCCCCTGCTTGGAGCTTCACTAGCTTGTTGTGCGAAACAGAGCACCTTCTCCAATTCCCCGGCGGTGGGCTGGGAGTGCGTGAAGAAGAGTCGCGTCGACGGTCCATGATGGAATGGATTTTTAGGTCAAAGGCGCTCCGATGAAGTATTCGCGGGAGGAGGATGGTGTGGTTTGGATCTGGATTTTTGCCTCTTTTGTAGGCGGATGACTCGCACGACTGGGGGGTGAAACGTAAAAGACGCCCTGGCTTTTCGCATTCGTGCGACGCGTGGAAAAATACCATTATTGGGCGTAGAAGCCAGAAACACAGTATTTATGGTGAAGCCAGACACTGTTCGGCAGGTACATGGAACTTGAAGGGAGAACCCGCCTTGCAACGCCGAAGACTATATACGCGCTGGACTTATCGTCATTGAAGCCTGGTTCGGGGGCTACTGAGGGAGTCCTGGACTAGGGGGTGTCCGGACAGCCGGACTATCATCGTCCGCCGGACTCCAAGACTACGAAGATACAAGATTGAAGACTTCGTCCCGTGTCCGGATGGGACTTTCCTTTGCGTGGAAGGCAAGCTTGGCGATACGGATATGTAGATCTCCTACCATTGTAACCGACTTTGTGTAACCCTAGCCTTCTCCGGTGTCTATATAAACCAGAGGGCATTAGTCCATAGGACACAACATACATTACAACAATCATACCATAGGCTAGCTTTAGGGTTTAGCCTCCTTGATCTCGTGGTAGATCCACTCTTGTACTACCCATATCATCAATATTAATCAAGCAGGAAGTAGGGTTTTACCTCCATCGAGAGGGCCCGAACCTGGGTAAAACATCGTGTCCCTCGTCTCCTGTTACCATCCGCCTAGACGCACAGTTCGGGACCCCCTACCCGAGATCCGCCGGTTTTGACACCGACATCAACCCTTTGCATGGGTGCCCTGGGGGTTTATATAGGCCTACTGAGGGAGTCCTGGACTGGGGGGTGTCCGGACAGCAGGACTATCATCGTCCGCCGGACTCCAAGACTACGAAGATACAAGATTGAAGACTCCGTCCCGTGTCCGGATGGGACTTTCCTTGGCGTGGAAGGCAAGCTTGGCAATACGGATATGTAGATCTCCTACCATTGTAACCGACTCTGTGTAACCCTAGCCTCCTCCGGTGTCTATATAAACCGGAGGGCTTTAGTCCGTAGGACACAACATACATTACAACAATCATACCAGAGGCTAGCTTTAGGGTTTAGCCTCCTTGATCTCGTGGTAGATCCACTCTTGTACTACCCATATCATCAATATTAATCAAGCAGGAAGTAGGGTTTTACCTCCATCGAGAGGGCCCGAACCTGGGTAAAACATCGTGTCCCTCGTCTCCTGTTACCATCCGCCTAGACGCACAGTTCGGGACCCCCTACCCGAGATCCGCCGGTTTTGACACCGACATTGGTGCTTTCATTGAGAGTTCCTCTGTGTCGTCACCGATAGGCTCGATGGCATCTCCAATCAACAACGCTGTCCAGGGTGAGACTTTTCTCCCCGGACAGATCGAAAGCTACGCCCCTGGCCATCAGGTCAGGTTCGGAAGCCTAAACTTCACAGCCGACGCCCGCGGGGACTTGATCTTCGACGGGCTCGAGCCAAAGCCGAGTGCGCCGCACTGTTGCGATGGGCATGATCTAGCTCTGCCGCTGAACAGTGCCTTGGTGGCCGCACACGAATCCGCTTCGGCCCTTAGTCCGAAGCCGATCGCCCAGATCGAGGACCGGTGGATGGACGCCACCTCGGGGGCTTCAACTTCCACGGCGATGGAGCCGAACACTAATCTTGTCCCTCGCGAAACTCGTGATTCCGAGGTGCCTGACCCCTTGCTGGACTCCGGACCTCCCACGCCCCTACCAATCGAATCGGATTGGGCGCCGGTTATGGAATTCACCGCCACGGACATCTTCCAAAACTCGCCCTTTGGCGACATCCTAAATTCGCTAAAGCATCTCTCGCTATCAGGAGAGTCCTGGCCGGACTATGGCTAGGATGGTTGGGATACGGACGACGAAGAAATTCAGAGCCCACCCACCACCCACTTTGTAGCCACTATCGACGATCTAACCGACATGCTAGACTACGACTCCGAAGACATCGACGCTATGGACGACGACGTCGGAGACGAACAGGAACCAGCGCCTACAGGGCACTGGAAGACCACCTCGTCATACAACATATACATGGTGGAAACCCCAAAAGACGGGGACGGCGAAGAAGCAGCGGAGGCAGATTCCCTAAAGAAGCAGCCCAAGCGCCGGCGTCCGTGGCGCCGCTCTAAATCCCGCCACAGCAAGAATGGAGATTCCGGCACAGGAGATAATAATACCCCAGAGAGTGCCGAAGATAATCCCCTCCAGCAAGACTCAGCGCAGGAGGATGTAGAAGCAAGCCCTCACGAGAGGGCGGCAGACGAAGAGGTCGAGGATTATAACTATACACCTCCCTCCGAAGACGAGGCAAGCCTCAACGACGACGAATTCGTCGTGCCCGAGGATCCCGTCGAACAAGAGCGTTTCAAACGCAGGCTCATCGCCACGGCAAATAGCCTAAAGAAAAAGCAACAGCAGCTTCAAGCTGATCAGGATCTGCTGGCCGATAGATGGACCGAGGTCCTCGCGGACGAAGAGTATAAACTCGAACGCCCCTCCAAAAGTTATCCAAGACGCAAGCTGCTCCCCCGATTAGAGGAGGAAGCATGCATACCTCAATCACCAGCGCACGATACGGCTGACCGACCACCCCGTGGTCGTGACAGAGAGGCATCCAGGCCCCCAACCAAGACCGTACCCCGGCATCGCTCCAAAAGTACGAAGCCAAGAGGGAACGCGCCGGACTTGCGAGATATATTGGAGGACAAAGCAAGGCAATCTAGATCCATCTATGGATCACGTGGGCGCCCCACGACCCATGATGAATACCGTCGCGCCGGATACAATAACCCCGGCCGGGCCGAACACAGCAGACAACGCTCTCTCGAGCTGCGTCGTGATATTGCTCAATACAGAGGTGCCGCACACCCGCTATGCTTCACTGACGAAGTAATGGATCATCAAATCCCTGAAGGGTTTAAACCCGTAAACATTGAATCCTACGATGGCACAACAGACCCCGCGGTTTGGATCGAAGATTATCTTCTCCACATCCATATGGCCCGCGGCGACGATCTCCATGCCATCAAGTATCTCCCACTCAAGCTTAAAGGACCAGCTCGGCATTGGCTCAACAGCTTGCCCACAGAGTCAATTGGGTGTTGGGAAGACCTGGAAGCCGCATTCCTCGACAACTTCCAGGGCACGTATGTGCGACCACCAGATGCCGATGACCTAAGCCACATCATTCAGCAGCCAGACGAATCGGCCAGACAATTCTGGACACGGTTCTTGACAAAGAAAAACCAAATCGTCGACTGTCCGGATGCAGAGGCCCTTGCAGCCTTCAAACATAACATCCGCGATGAGTGGCTAGCCCGGCACCTGGGACAGGAAAAGCCGAAATCCATGGCAGCCCTCACATCATTAATGACCCACTTTTGCGTGGGAGAGGCTAGCTGGCTAGCTCGCAGCAACAATCTCCGTAAAAATTCTGGCAGTCCAGATACTAAGGACAACAACGGCAGGTCACGTCGAAACAAAAACAAACTCCGCATTAACGGCGACGATAAGGAGGATACGGCAGTCAACGCCGGATTCCGAGGCTCTAAACCCGGTCAGCGGAAGAAGCCATTCAAAAGAACCACTCCGAGTCCGTCCAACTTGGACCGAATACTCGACCGCTTATGCCAGATACATGGCACCCCCGAAAAGCCAGCCAATCACACCAACAGAGATTGCTGGGTGTTCAAGCAGGCAGGCAAGTTAATTGCCGAAAACAATGACAAGGGGCTAAACAGCGACGACGAGGAGGAGACCCGACCGCCGAACAATAGAGGACAGAAGGGCTTCCCCCCACAAGTGCGGACGGTGAACATGATTTATGCAACCCATATACCCAAGAGGGAGAGGAAGCGCACACTAAGGGACGTCTATGCGATGGAGCCAGTCGCCCCGAAGTTCAATCCATGGTCCTCTTGTCCGATCACTTTCGATCGAAGACACCATCCGACCAGCATACGCCATGGCGGATTCGCCGCATTGGTTCTAGACCCAATCGTCGATGGATTTCACCTCACGAGAGTCCTGATGGACGGCGGTAGTAGCCTGAACCTGCTTTATCAGGATACAGTGCGCAAGATGGGCATAGACCCCTCAAGGATTAAACCTACAAAGGCAACCTTTAAAGGTGTCATATCAGGCGTGGAAGCCAATTGTACGGGCTCAGTCACATTGGATGTGGTTTTCGGATCCCCGGATAATTTCCGGAGCGAAGAGTTAATCTTCGACATAGTCCCATTTCGCAGCAGCTATCACGCTCTGCTCGGACGAACCGCGTTTGCAAAATTCAACGCGGTGCCGCATTATGCATACCAAAAGATCAAGATGCCAAGCCCTCGTGGAGTCATCACGGTCAACGGAAATACGGAACGCTCCCTCCGAACGGAGGAACATACAGCGGCTCTCGCAGCAGAAGTACAGAGCAGCCTTCTAAGGCAATTTTCGAGTCCGGCTGTTAAACGGCCGGATACAGCAAAACGCGCCCGAAGCAATACTAACGAAGACTACCTGGCATGATCAGAGCACGCGTAGCAATGCGGCCCTAACCCCCGCCCTCGCATGATTGCAAGAACAACCCTCCGCGTACATCATTACGCTTTGGAGATAGCATGGGCGCAGGGGAAGGGGCACGATCACAATGGACCCAGAGTGCGGCTCGACCACACTAGGGTCTCGCAAGTGTACCTCCTTTTTTTTATTGTTATTATTTTCGTTCTTTGTGTACACAGGACTCCGTTAACCAGAGGCCCTGTCCGGAGGCGAACCCGCCGAACTCATGATGCAACAGCCAAGGAAGGAAGAAGGCTGCGACGAACACTCAGGTGGTCTCAATTACGAGCATTAAATTCGATTACATACACCAAGTCCGCAGCTCATCCCTGGAGGGGGACCTGTTTAATTAGTCCAAATCCCTTGCTTACCGCACTATTTGTATCAGTCCGCACTCATAGCAGACCTTCTTTACATAAATAATGCAGCACTTTTCGACGGCAATTGCATTACTTTTTATATATATATGTTCATTATATGACATCTTGCACCCGTATATTTTGGTACGGTCTGATACACCAGGGGCTTATGCTCCCCACATTATGGTGTGATAAGTCCGAACACTTTCATAAGTGTGGCACCCCGAACTTATAGCATTATATGAATCGGCTCCGAATCATGTCTTGGGTCAATAGTTGGGTTTGCCCGGCTCCCACGTTTTGGTGCCTTACATTCCGTTCTGTCGGCTAAGGTGGCACTAGGAGAACCACTGCGATTACGCCCCGGTTGAGCCGGGCGAGCGCCTCAGTGGAGAAAGCTAAAACTGACCGGCATGATAAGGCGAGAGACTGGTCGCTGTTCGAGAGGTCTTTTCGAGTCCTTAAAGACTCACGCCGCTTCGAGCGAAGTTCTGGACAAATGTCCGACGAAGGCGTGGATAGCGCCCCGGATTCGGTCTTCCGAATACCAGGGGCTTCACCGAAATTTAAAATTATAGAATTCTATGGCTAAGTGAGAGTGTTCAAGCATTATAAGTCCGGTTGCCTTGTTCGTTGTGTTGAGCGCCTCCCTAGATGGACCCAAAAATGGGAACAAGAGTGCTCAAGTTTATCCCGAACACCCCAGCACTCGTGGCTTGGGGGCTGAAGCCAACGACTTGCCATCTCTCAGATTTTATAAACGGCCGCACAGAAGGTAATATTTTAAATTAAACAAGTGTTGCTTAATGCGCACATGAACAAAGTTTTCAGCGCACAGGATAATACATATCAAGTTTATTCAAAGATTACATTTCTGGGGCATTCATCCGCAATATCACGGGCTCCCTTCAGGACAGTTTTATAATACATCTCGGGCGTACGATACTCCTTGCCCGGTGGCGGCGGGTCAGTGAGAAGCTTCTCCGCATCCAGCCTGCCCCAGTGCACCTTTGTGCGGGCAAGGGCCCGACGAGCACCTTCAATACAGGCGGAGCGCTTGATGACCTCCACCCAGGGGCACGCGTCCACCAGCCGCCGCACGAAGCCGAAGTAGCTCCCCGGCATGGCCTGTCCAGGCCACAGCTAGACTATAAGGCCCTTCATGGCCTCCTCAGCTACCTTGTGGAGTTCGACCAGCTGCTTCAGCTGATCACTTGGGGGCACCGGATGGCCGGCCTCAGCGTACTGAGACTAGAAGACCTTCTCCGTCGAGCTCCCCTCCGCTCCGTGATAGAATGCGGCGGCATCGGACACACTACACGGCAGATCTGCAAACGCCCCTGGAGAGCTCCGAATGCGGGTAAGTGTAAGGTAGTTTACACTAACATGCTTGCTTTGCATGAAAAATGCCTTACCCGCCGCTATCTTCTTTACATCTTCAACCTCCTGAAGCGCCTTACGGGCCTCGGCCTTGGCGGACTTGGCACTTTCGAGAGCCGAGGCAAGCTCGGACTCTCGAGTCTTGGAGTCACGCTCCAACCTCTCATGCTTCTCCATGAGAGCCTGGAGCTCTTGCCGTACTTCCGCCACCTGTGCCTCTTGCTTTTCTTGCTCGGCCCGTTCCGCGGCCGCACTGCGCTCGGCCGCGGACACAGCCTCCTTCAGGGCTGCCACCTCATTTGTGGCCCCTGCAATACCCATATTATCCTTGTTAATTTTATTGCAAGCAAAATCCTTTTCTGTAAGGTAACTATTCAAAGTGGTGTTACTCACCTTCTTTGTCCTCGAGCTGCTTCTTGGCATGGCCGAGCTCTTGCTTGGACCGCTCGAGATCCTGCTTCAATGCACCGACCTCCGCAGTCAGTGCGGTAGAGGTCAGCAGCGCAGCCTGCAAACCCATATTGACATATTTTAAGCAACCCTGCGTATATCTTATTAGATCCTCAGTCCGGCTTTTCTTTTCGAACACCGAACTAAGCATCAGGGGCTACTGTCTATGCGGTATTACATTACATAACTTTAACTTCTTACCTCAAAGCCTGTTAGAACGCTGCTGCAGGCTTCGGTCAGCCTGCTCTTGGCGAGCTGAACCTTCTGAATCACCGCACTCATGATAGTGCGGTGTTCTTCCTCGATGGAAGCGCCTTTAAGCGCCTCCAACAAGTTGTCCGGTGCCTCCGGTTGGACGGAGGCCGCCGGTATCACGGTCCTGCCCTTCTTTCGAAGGGGCCGCCCACCGGACTATGGAACCACTGCAGGTTCCGACGTAGAGTCCGGCGCAAAGTCCAGGAGACTGCCTTGCGGTGCCTCCGGAGCCTCCTCCTGATGGGTCCCTCTCTGGGATCCCACCTCGGCGTTCTCGTCTGCACGGGGAGTGGAGGCAGTCGGAAGTGAATCCACATCCGACGGGGCCAATGACCCGCTCGATGAAGCGGGGAGATCATCATCGGCCGGACTGCGGACAGTACACAGCATTAGAAGGACACTAAGCGACACGAAAGAAATTGCACATCAGGGATCCGGATACTTATGATCTTGCCGGACGCCTGGCCCTTAAAGGCCACTCCTCTTCGCCAACGATGGTGTTGGCGAAACTGTCCGGGGGCATAGTTCTCCCCCTCTTGGACCCTTCGGCCTCCCCTATTGGGGAAGCCTTCCTCTTCTTCTCTCCCTCCTCCGGGAGAGAGTCTTCTTCCTCCTCCTCGTCTTCGGGGGAGGAGTCCGCCTCGTCGTCGGACGCCTGATTGCGGGAACTCTTTCGAGTCCCCGCGGCCACCTTCTTGGCCTTCTTCTCCGGCACCACGTGCGGTGCCAGAACCAGCAGCCCTGCTAGACGGGCATTCACTGGGTCTTCTGGCATGGGAGCCGGGCTGATGAGCTGCTCGGCCTTCTCCATCCATTCTTGTCAAAGGAAAAGAAAGGTTGAAACCCTCCTAGAATCGATTTGATTACCACAAGTGTCCTGTAAAGGGGTCGAATCACTTACCTCGTCAGCCGGATGCTGCGAGCAAAATCCGCGATCTTCCATCGCGGATGTGGGGGCTTCGGCGCCCTTAAACAGCACCCTCCAGGCGCCTTCATATGTCGTATCGAAGAGCCCGCTTAGCGCCTGGTGCTGTTCCGGATTGAACTCCCACAGATTGAATGCCCGTTCTTGGCATGGGAGAATCCAGCGGATGAGCATGACTTGGACCACGTCGACGAGCCTGAGCTTATTGCCCACCAGCTTCTGGATGCAGGCTCGGAGTCCCGTCAGCTCCTTCGGATTGCCCCACAGCAAGCCCTTCTCTTTCTAGGAGGTGAGCTGCGTGGGGATGCCAGATCTAAACTCGGGGCCGCCGCCCATGTGGGCTCACGCGGCTCGGTGATGTAGAACCACCCCAATTGCCACCCCTTGACGGAGTCCATGAAGGCCACCTCGAGCCAAAGGACGTTGGGCAACTTACCCAACATGGCACCTCCGCATTCTGCTTGCGTGCCCTTCACAACCTTCGGCTTGACGTTGAAGGTCTTGAGCCACAGGCCGAAGTGGGGCCGGATGCAGAGGAAGGCCTCGCACACGACGATAAACGCTGAGATGTTGAGGATGAAGTTCGGCACCAGATCGTGGAAATCCAGGCCGTAGTAAAACATGAGCCCCCGGACGAAGGGGTGGAGTGGAAAGCCCAGTCCGCGGAGGAAGTGGGGAAGAAAGACGACCCTCTCATGGGGCCCGGGGGTAGGGATGAGCTGCCCCTCGTCGGGCAGCCGATGCGCGATATCGCCGGAGAGGTATTCGGCGCTGCGCAGCTTGGTGATGTGCTCCTCCTTAACGGTGGATGCCAACCATTTGCCTCCCGCTCCGGACATATTCGGAGAAGGTCGAGGCGAGATGCGCGAGCTTGGGCGTTGGAGCTTGAGTGCGCGGAGATGGATAAGCAAAGGAGGAAGAAGGCGTAGGTGAGAAGGTAAATCCTTATCCCTTATATATAGGTGGACGAAGACTGCGTCCCCCGCTGGCCTGATAAAACTCGCTTATCCCCCAAGCGCCACCATCAATGGCGCGGTTGGGTTACCCACGTCTGTATTGATGGGAATCCCGGAATAAGGGGAACACGATCTCTGCTTCGACAAGACGTGCCAAGGAAACCACTTCGCTAAACATGCCGAGGTGGTATAATAAAAAATGATTCAAGTAAAAGCCTGGTAGCGGTGTGATGTCATGCCACATAATACGTCAGCAGATTGGACTTGTGTACATTTTATTCTCTCTATGGTGGAATGTGGAATTTATTTTGCAGAGCCAGACACTATCCTGGTGTTCATGATCTTCTCTGGATTATTCAAGGGAGGAACCCGCCTTGCAATGCCGAACATTATGCGCGCCGGACTTATCGTCATTGAAGCCTGGTTCAGGGGCTACTGAGGGAGTCCTGGACTAGGGGGTGTCCAGACAGCCGGACTATCATCGTCCGCCGGACTCCAAGACTACGAAGGTACAAGATTGAAGACTCCGTCCCGTGTCCGAATGGGACTTTCCTTGGCGTGGAAGGCAAGCTTGGCAATACGGATATGTAGATCTCCTACCATTGTAATCGACTCTGTGTAACACTAGCCTCCTCTGGTGTCTATATAAATCGGAGGGCTTTAGTCCGTAGGACACAACATACATTACAACAATCATACCATAGGCTAGCTTTAGGGTTTAGCCTCCTTGATCTCGTGGTAGATCCACTCTTGTACTACCCATATCATCAATATTAATCAAGCAGGACGTAGGGTTTTACCTCCATCGAGAGGGCCCGAACCTGGGTAAAACATCGTGTCCCTCATCTCCTGTTACCATCCGCCTAGACGCATAGTTCGGGACCCTCTACCCGAGATCCGCCGGTTTTGACACCGACACCTACCCCAGGGGTATAATAGTAATCCGGCTGGGTGTGGACCCATACCATTAGTGTCCATGGACGTGGCTTCTCCGTCGCCCGCTAGGGCCCGCCGACTGGTGGGTCCCGCCGGCTGCTAGCCTCTTGGCCGACAGGCTGGGCCCATCGCTTGTGGGCCCTGTCGGCTGCTCGTTACTGTACCCTTGCCCCTGATGAAGATGGCTTTGTCAGGGTAGGCGTGGCTACAGTGCCACCGCCTGGCAGGCGTTCACTGTAGCCTCACCCCGTCTTATCTGGTTAATGGTGCACAAACTTTCAGGGTGAGGGTAGGCCAGCTGTTGGGAGCCGGTCTCTCCCCATGCCGACTGGTTTGGTCATGCCACCTTCTGGTAGCTCACTGAGAGGTAGGGCCCGCCGCCTACGAGCTGTACCGACAGCTTGTCGTGGGGGGCATGGTCGTTCTGCCATGGGTGATGTCATGGTCAGCATGGCAACAATGCCATGCCGGGCGGGGGACGACCGCCCGGTATGTTGCACTGTGGCCATGCTCGCTACGGGATTCGGGGGTGGCAGGCTTCACTGTTGCCACACCTCGTCTTATCGCCGTATTGTGTGTGCAAACTTTGAGGATGCACGGCGGGCCGTCTACTAGGAGTTGGCCCACTTCGGGACGGCTTACTGAACCTCACCGTCTTCCCGCAGCCGGCCGCTGAACCAGCCGGCCACGTGAAGGCGACCCTTCGTTTTGGATGCTTGAGGGGCGCAGTCGGCCCGATGTCTTGAAAAGCCGGGGGGATCTTATAAGGCTACCTGTGGTCATTTACTCCGATAGTAGTCCCCGAAGGTGGTGGGGCTTCATGGCCGAAAGGAGAGCAAGGAGCCCAAGAAGATTCCTATTCTGAAGAGCTGACAGCTAGGAGTCGGCCACAACCAGACACGTCCTCTAGAAGATTTCTAAGTCTGAAGGCAGGAACCAGGTGGCACATGCGCCGGGCGTCGGGCCGGCCGCCCGCTGCCCGCGTGCCACGCCGCACCAGCCGGCTGGACTAGCCTGCCAGCCCGCGCGCGCGACGGGACGTCGCCGCAGGCTAGGACCCGCCACTACCATGCCTTGGCCCACGCGCGGATCCACTGCGGCCGAGGCGGGTGGTTGGCATTCTGGTCGCAGTTAATACACGCCTTTATGGCGCCAAAAACGTGGGGTCATGGGGGAGTGGGCGCAGTTAATCCCACGACCCCCACGCCCCGCCCCTCGGCTTCGCTATTCTGGGGCTATAAATAGGGGGAGGAGGGGAGCGGCAGACGCACGCGCGCCTACCTCCTCCTCCGCCATTCTCTTCTTCTTCCTTCTTCTATTGCTGCTGTTCACCGCCGCACCACGCTTCCAACCACCCTGCTGCACCGCAGCGCGTCGCCGCAGGGCCGCGCACACGTCGCCGCGCCGCCCCTCCATCAAGCTTCTCGAGCCCATGGCTCGTGCCGGAGCCTGGGACAGCTCCATCGTCCATGAAGACCACATCGATTTCCTCCGCCGGATGCAGCGGTTGCCTGGCGAGGACTACGTGAAGGTTTGCCTAGCGCCCGAAAGGGAGATCTTGCCGGTGCCGGAGGAGGACGAACGCGTCATCTTCTGGTCGCACTGCCTGTGTGGCTTCGGCCTGCCGGCGAGCGTCTTCATCCGCTCCTTCCTTGACTTCTATGGCCTCCAACCGCACCACCTTACGCTGAACACGATGGTGCTGCAGTCTGCCTTTGTCACCCTCTGCGAAGGCTATCTCGGCGTCCTCCCCACCCTTGAACTCTGGGCCGAGTTCTTTTACTCAAAACTTGGCACCATCGTCAAGAGAGTGGCGGTGCAGTGCGGCGCCTTCGTTGCGGTGTGGAGGCCGGCTGCCGAAACCCGTTCCCGCCCATCACGCTGATACAGTCGGTGAAGATGTGGCAGTAGTCGTACTTCTACGTGAAGAGCGTCCACCCGGAGGGCGACTGGGTAAACCTGCCGGCTTACGCAGCCGGCTCGCCGACTGGAACACGGGCCAACTGGTCGTACCGGCCCAGGACACTGTCGGTCGCTGATACGTCTCCAACGTATCTACTTTTCCAAACACTTTTGCCCTTGTTTTGGACTCTAACTTGCATGATTTGAATGAAACTAACCCGGACTGACGCTGTTTTCAGCAGAACTGCCATGATGTTGTTTTATGTGTAGAAAACAAAAGTTCTCGGAATGTCCTGAAAATCCACGGAGGCACTTTTTGGAAAATATAAAAAATACTGGCGAAAGAATCAAGACCAGGGGGGCCACACCCTGTCCACGAGGGTGGGGGGCGTGCCCCCTCCCCCTGGGCACACCCCCCTGTCTCGTCGACCCCCTGATCCTCCATCGACATCAACTCCAACTCCATATATTAACGTTCAGGGAGAAAAAAATCAGAGAGAAAGTTTCATCGCATTTTATGATACGGAGCCGCCGCCAAGCCCTAGTCTCTCTCGGGAGGGCTGATCCGGAGTCCGTTCGGGGCTCCGGAGAGGGGGATTCGTCGCCGTCGTCATCATCAACCATCCTCCATCACCAATTTCATGATGCTCACCGTCGTGCGTGAGTAATTCAATCGTAGGCTTGCTGGACGGTGATGGGTTGGATGAGATTTACCATGTAATCAAGTTAGTTTTGTTAGGGTTTGATCCCTAGTATCCACTATGTTCTGAGATTGATGTTGCTATGACTTTGCTATGCTTAATGCTTGTCACTAGGGCCTGAGTGTCATGATTTCAGATCTAAACCTATTATGTTTTCATGAATATATGTGTGTTCTTGATCCTATCTTGCAAGTCTATAGTCACCTATTATGTGTTATGATCCGACAACCCCGAAGTGACAATAATCGGGATACTTCTCGGTGATGACCATAGTTTGAGGAGTTCAAGTATTCACTATGTGCTAATGCTTTGTTCCGGTTCTCTATTAAAAGGAGGCCTTAATATCCCTTAGTTTCCGCTAGGACCCCGCTGCCACGGGAGGGTAGGACAAAAGATGTCATGCAAGTTCTTTTCCATAAGCACGTATGACTATTTACGGAATACATGCCTACATTACATTGATGAATTGGAGCTAGTTCTGTGTCACCGTATGTTATAGCTATTACATGAGGAATCGCATCCGGCATAATTATGCATCACTGATCCATTGCCTACGAGCTTTTCACATCTTGTACTTTGCTTATTTACTTTTCCATTGCTCTTGTTACAACTACTACAAAACCCAAAAACATTACTTTTGCTATTGTTACCTTTATTATCATATTACTTTGCTACTAAATACTTTGCTGCAGATACTAAGTTATCCAGGTGTGGTTGAATTGACAACTCAACTGCTAATACTCAAGAATATTCTTTTGCTCCCCTTGTGTCGAATCAATAAATTTGGGTTGAATACTTTACCCTCGAAAGCTGTTGCGATCCCCTACACTTGTGGGTTATCAGTCGCCGGTGCCGCTACCATTGCGCGGCTCAAGTTGATGGTGAAGTCGCAGGGCCTCACCGGGCCCAACTTGCTGACCGCCTTCGTGGCGTGCCGGATGCTCCCTCTCCAAGGCCGGCCGCACTTGATATGCCAGATGAGCAGGCACCGGGACCCAAGCCGGATGTGCACCAAGGAGATGCAGCACGCGAAGGTGGCTCACTTGGTGAACTACATCTCAAACTGCAAGCTCCCGGAGGCGGAGTGGCGGTTCGGCAAGGAGCCATACTCACGCGCACATCCATCGCCTGCGGTAAGTCTTCATTTCTTATTTCATCTTCTTTTTAGTTGTTGGGTTCTCTTTGGCCATCTTGACCGATCGGCTATGAAACAGGGCTCCCTCGCCCAGCCGGCAGCCGGCGCCTTGGTGCCAGCCCGCGAGTTTCTCCCTACCGGTCGAAGAGCGACATGGAAGACCCTGACTTGGGGGCGGCCGCATTGGAGGACAACGCCGCAGGCGGAGGCGGCAAGGCAGGCGGCTCTGGAGTTGGAGGCGGCCTGGAGGACTGGCTTGATGATGATGACGAAGAGGCCGTCTCGCACCGCCAGCCGGCGTCCGACCAAGTTGGCGCAAGATCATCTGCCGCGCCGGCTGCACGAGGTGGCGCGCAAAAGCGTCGGGCCATACCGTCGATGTATGGAAGCCGGCCGAAGAAGCCCAAGAGCTTGGCCGCGGCGACCAAGCGGGAGGAGGCGGCTGCGAAGGCGAACCGCTTTCAGAAGGTCATGAAGGAGCCTCCGTCGGTTTTCGCGTAAGTACCGGATCCTCAACGCAGTCTTTCTTCCTTTTTCTTTCAAACATTCTTCTGAGTTTTCTTCCTCTTGCCTAAATAGGGGACCGCTCTCTCTTGAGCGGTTGGCCATGGCCTCCGTGGTTGGGACGGCGGGGGGCTCCGCCAGAGCCCACCATGTGGACCCGTGCACCGACCTCCAGGCGGCGATGGAGAGGAATATTAATGCGCGGGAGGCGCGCGAGGAACAAGAGGCGGAGCGGCAGAAGGCAGCGGCAGCCAAGGCGGCGCAGGAGGAAGTGGACGAGGCCGCGAAGGCACAAGCCGATGCCGCTGCCAAGGCCCAGGCGGACACTGCGGCCGAAGTGCAGGTGGGAGAGGCCACACGCGGCCAACCCCCACAGCTCGTCATCCCCCTCGGCGTCGTGGTGTCCGCACCCGAAGCCTCAGCGGTGCCGCCTAAAGGACCCGGCGTCGACCAGCCGGTCATGGAGAGGGAGGGGGCGATGGCATCGCCCGGGGACAGAGGTGACTCCACCGGCGCCGACTGCGGCAGACCAAGGCGGCCAACCCAACGCACCACCCGCGCCGCCGGCTGGTGGTGGGTCGGCGGCAGGAGCGGACCTCGTGGTCCGATCTTTGCATGCCAGTGCGTGGGAAAGGTGGCATTAGCACTGCATCCGTAGGGGGCCAGGGGCGCCGATTCGTCGACCCAGGAGTTGGAGGCGGCCAGCGTTAACTCGTCGGACTGGACGCCTGGGGGCGGGACGGCCGTGCTGAAGGAGGCAGCACAGGACGTCTGAGCCAGGCTCCAGGCTTAGGCCACCGCCCTCCGCAGCTACAACCAGGAGTTCCTGACGACGCGGATGGCCATCCGGGTAAGCCTCTTGGTTTTTTATTCTTGGATTCTTCTGTGGGGGCACACCAGCGCACCCACAGGGTGTAGTCCCCGAGTTCCGGGCGGGCTGCTGAGCAGGCGGCCTGAAACTTCTAAGTAGGCTCAGGTGTTGACTCTTTTCTCTTGTTCATCTGTCCTTTTGTAGGACTATCATAACCTCCGTGCGGCCGCCTTCAACTCCCACGTCTGGGAGCTGACTCAACGGACCACCAACTTGTCTGAAAGCCGAAGTAAGTATTCCACCTTCTTTCTCTCGTGCGGGCGCGTCAGCGCATCCACTGGGTGTAGTCCCCGAGATTCGGGCTGACCGCTGAGTAGTCGGGCCGGATCTCTTCTGGCGACTTCTTGCTTATTGATCATTTTTTATTTGTTGTCTTTGTAGAGGCCAATGCCGCCTTGAAGCAGCAACTGGGTGAGGCCCAAACCGCGTTGTGCGCCAAGGAGGCGGAGTGCAGCACGGTTGCCCAGGAGCGCAATCGCCTGGCCAAGCAGCTGGTTGACCAGGAGAAGCATCACCAGGTAGCCCTCCAGGCGGTGAAGGTTAGCGAGATCGCCCTTCAATTCGAGTACGAGACCCAGGTGGAAAACTGCACCGAGTCGGAGCGAGCGCTGAGTGATGGCTACGGCCAAGTTGAGGACATGGTCAACGGTAAGTTGCCTTCCTCCTCTTTCTTTCGTCTGCCGCCTGTTATCTGGTCCGGCCTCTGACTTCATGTTCCCTTTTGCTTCTTTGCACAAAGTACTTCCCTGAATACTCCGTCGCTGCCAGCCAGGCCATCGAGGCCCACCACGAAGCGCGGAGGCAGGCTGGTGCTGAGATTGCGTCGAATGCTTGTCGGACGCTCGAGGAGCAGCTCCTAGCCATCCAGCCCCGTCTCCAGCTGGCCCACCGGATGCTCCGCCACCTTCAACGCGTTGGAGCCCATGTGCTTTCCGCCCTCTGGTCCGACACGCCGGCGCTGCGTACCCCCAGTCGGACTGCCAACTGGCCGGAAGTGGCAGTCGGCCGCTTCGAGGCGTGGAAGGCTTCTTCGGCCCGGGCAGGCGCCAGGCGGGCGTTGGAGTTTGTCAGGGCATGGTACCCTTGGCTGGATCTAGCCTAGTTGGCCACATTCCGGCAGGAGGCCAATGAGGAGTTGGTGGCGATGCGGCCGGCTATCATTCATCACGCCGCGGCAATCGCCGACTACACCGATACCAGCGTCTTCATCCCTGACTTGAATGAAGACAGTGCTGGGGTGCCGGCGGACTGGTTCGGGCTGAACCCAGAGGACGGCAAGGACTAGGCGGAGGAGATCGACTCCAGCGACGAGGGCGAGGATGAGGAGGACAAGGACGGTGAAGACGCTGCACCCGACGGTGGAGCAGACGGCCAGTCTCAACTTGACCATGCCTCCAGCAACGAGGCACGTGTGAACATGCCGACTGCTGCTGGCGACGACCAAGCTGAGACTCACCACCCGGCCACTCCACCAGCCAGCGCTGCCGTCTCCACCGACCTGTCGGGCTCGCCTGTTGCTCCCTTGGTCTAAGCGGCCACTTTTATCTTTATCTTCCTGCCCAACAATCTTTTGGACAATATTTGTTAAAATTGTGTAGTTCCACCCACTGGGGGTGTATTCAAACTATGTTGGATTCCGGATTTAGAAAGCCTTTCTTCATGTAAATATTATCTTGCATATGCTATGCTTGTGTCGGGTTCCGACTTTTCTTGCTTTTGATCATTTCCGGCTTTTTCCTTTGTCGCCCTCCCTTGGCTGCCGCCTTCCCAGCCGAACAGCTGCTCTGCAGTCTGTGGCTGGGAAAAACACTTAGCCGTTTGGGAGGGCAAGTACTTTAGCCTTCTCAGGTCGTGGCAAGGTAAGTGGGAAGCTGGCTTATGCTATGTAAGCGTGTTAGTCCTTAGCCGTATTTCGTGTGGGCACCATTTCCTGCCTTAGACTCTTGCCAGCCGGACAGCCGCTCTGCGAGCTGCGGCTTTCGGCAAGAGAGGGCTTAGATGTCGGCACACTACTTGTCTGACTGCAGGTAGCGCTAACACAATACAAGGCGGCAAATTCCCGGGCCGACTGGTCGAACCCGGTGCAGGATGACAAAACAAATGTAGTAATGCATTCATAGGCATAATACTTATTATATAGATAAAAATGGTAGTCCCCGAGTGCTCCTCGGAGGACCTGATGTCTTGTACTTAATACAAAAGATAGCATGGTACATACTGCATCAACTGTAAAATCTTCGAAGGAGATTGGCGTTCCATGGGTGTTCCGACTCCTTGCCGGAATCATCTTTCTTGCGTGCCTTGGGCTTCTATGCGTCGATCAGGTAGTAGGACTCGTTGCCCAAGGCCTTGCTGATGATGAAGGGGCCTTCCCAAGGGGCTGAGAGCTTGTGCTAGCCAGCTGTTCGCTGGATCAGCCGGAGCACAAGGTCATCCTCTTGGAAGGATCTTGGCTTGACCTTCCGACTGTGGTAGCGGCGCAGGCTCTGCTGGTAGATGGCGGACCGGCTGAGTGCCAATAGCCGCCCTCTTCCAGCAGATCTACACCGTCTTCTCATGCTTACTTTGCCTCCGCTTCCGTGTACATGGTGACGCGAGGTGAGTCGAACTTGATGTCAGTTGGGATGACGGCCTCGGCACCATATACAAGGAAGAAGGGCGTGAAGCCGGTTGACTTGTTCGGAGTGGTGCGTAGGCTCCAGAGGACGGTCGGCAACTCATTGAGCCAGCAGCCGGCCGAGCGCTCTAGTGGCTCAACTAGTCGGGGCTTGATGCCGGAGAGGATGAGGCCGTTTGGTCGCTCGACTTGGCCGTTTGACTGCGGATGGGCAACGGACACTAAGTCCAGTCGGATGCCCTGCGTCACGCAGAAATGGGCCAATGCTCCTTTGGCAAAATGTGTGCCGTTGTCGGTGATGATGCTGTGTGGTATACCATACCGAACGGTGATATCTGTGATGAAGGTCACAGCAGTCGGCCCATTTATCTTCTTGATTGGCTTTGCTTCAATCCACTTGGTGAACTTGTCTATGGCAACAAGCAGATGTGTCATGCCGCTGCATGCCGTCTTGAATGGGCCCACCATGTCCAAGCCCCGGATGGCAAAGGGCCAGGTGAGGGGGATGGTCTTGAGTACAGAAGCCGGCAGGTGTTGCTTGGAGCTGAATACTTGGCATCCTTTGCAGTGTTTGACCAACCATGGCGGAAAGCTTTTGCAACAAGTGATCTTGAGGCCGCATGGTGGCCGCACTCGCCTTGATGGATGTCCTTGAGGATTGCCATGCCCTTCTCTGGCTCAACGCAGCGTTGGAAGACTCCAGTCATGCTGCGCCTAACAAGTTCTCCGTTTACTATTGTGTAGGCTCCAGCTCGGCGTTGAACTTGTCTCGCTGAGATCTCGTCAATCGGCGGCTCTATATTCACCAAGAAGTTGAGGATGGGCTGGGCCCATGATGGAGCTGTGACTTCTTCTATTGCCAACACGGCTACTGCGACTAGGGCGGTTGGGCTAGGAGGTGGTGGGTTGGAGTCAGCCACCGCCTGCTGTGTCATTGAAGTCCCCGGGCCGACTGCCGCAGTCCCCGGGCCCGACTCTGAAGTCCCCGGGCCGGGTGCAACCATAGCAGTCCCCGAGCCGCCTGCCAAAGTCCCCGTGCCGACTACTGAGGTCCCGAAGCCGGATCCGACTGCTTCGAGGTCAGCCGGCACGAAAATAGAGTCTGATTCTAGTGAGGGCTTGACAGACGGCTTGAGGAGGCACTGAAGGGAGACATCGGTTGGTATAGCTTGTCGTGTGGAGCCGATACGTGCCAGGGCATCTGCTTGCTCGTTGTCGGCCCGTGGCATGTGAAGGAACTCGCACCCTTCAAAATATCCACTAAGTTGCTGGACGAGGAAGCGGTGCACTGTAAACGACCATGATGGGGTGCTCTTGAAAGTAGGGCTTGAGCTTCTTGGCGGCAAAGTACACGCCGTAGCACATCTTCTGGTAGTGGGGGTAGTTCTGTTTTGAGGTTGACAGTACTTCTCTCAAATAATACACAGACCTTTGGACCGGTTGTACCTTGCCTTCTTCTAGGCGCTAAACCACGATGACTGTGCTGACCACTCGGCTAGTTGCGGCAATGTAAAGGAGCATGGGCTCTTTGTCAGTCGGAGCCGCCAGGACAGGCGGCGTGGTTAACATCTTCTTCAACTGGTGAAAGGCCTCGTCCACTTGGTTATTCCACTCAAAGTGAGTGGTTTTCTTCCTGAGTTGGTACAGGGGAAAATCCTTCTCTCCCAGCCGACTTATGAAGCGGCTAAGGGAAGCCAAGCACTCGGTGAACTTTTGGACATCTCGCAGCCGGGTGGGAATCTCCATCCTCTCTATGGCCTTGATCTTTACTAGGTTGCACTTGATGCCTCGTTCAGATACCAGGAAGCCAAGGAGTTGGCTGGCTGGTACCCCAAAGACGCATTTCTTAGGGTTGGGCTTGATCCGAAAATAGCACAAGTTGTCAAATGTTTCCTTGGGATCTTCGAGAAGGGTGCCGCGCTTCTCCGTATTCACCACAATATCGTCTACATAGACGTGGGCATTTCTGCCGAGTTGCTTGAGGAGGCACTTCTGCATGCAACGCTGAAAAGTGGCACCAGCATTTCTCAGGCCGAATATCATAGTCAGGTAGCAGAAGGCTCCGAATGGTGTGATGAAGGCGGTCTTCAGGTAGTCGGCTGGATCCAACTTGATCTGATGGTATCCTGAGTAGGCATCTAAGAAATTCAACAGATCACATCCGGCTGTGGAGTCTATCACTTGATCAATCTGGGGCAAAGCAAATGGATCTTTGGGGCAAGCTTTGTTGAGGTTGGTATAATCTATACCCATGCGCCATTTCTTGTTCTTCTTCAGTACAAGGACTGGGTTGGCAAGCCATTCGAGAAAGAACACTTCCATAATGAAGCCAGCTGCCAGAAGCCGGGCTATCTCTTCACCAACTATTCTTCTCTTCTCCTCCGACAGCCGGCAGAGGGGTTGCTTGACTGGTTTTGCATCTGCTCGGACATGTAGCTTGTGCTCGGCGAAATCCGTCGGAACACCCGGCATGTCCTTGGGGGACCATGCAAAGATATCCCGATTCTCAGGGAGGAAATCGCTGAGCTCGCTTTCCTATTTGTTGTCCAGGTTTGTTCTCACAAGGGTGAACCTCTCCGGGTGCTCTGGATCCAGAGGTATCTTCTTTGTTTCCTTGGCCGGCTGGAAAGAGCCCTGAGCTTCCAACTCCTTGGGATCGGGCGACAAGTCCGGCTGCTTGTCGGCCATGGCCACAACCCGGTCAAGGATCTTTTTCTCGGTAGCAATAATGAGGGACTCGGCCAGCCGACTGCTGGCTGCAGCGTAGGAGGATGATTTCTTGTAGTCTCCGACTATGGTGATGATGCCCTTGGTGCTTGGCATCTTCATCTTGAGGTAGGCATAGTGGGGCACAGCCATGAATTTGGCCAGAGCAGGCTGTCATAGTGGTTAAGTCACGCAAAGGTTGCAACCTGCTGACTAACCTCGCTGAAACCTTTGCCAACTTAAGAAGATATGATATCAATCTCAATCCATCAAAGTGCACATTCGGAGTCCCAGGTGGAAAGTTGCTCAGTTTCCTTGTTTCCGAACGGTGGATCGATGCGAACCCAATGAAGATTTGCACAATCCTTCGAATGAAGCGCCCTGTGCGTGTGCGCGATGTTCAGAAACTTACTGGTTGTTTGGCCGCGTTGAGTCGATTCATTTCACGCCTCAGTGAAAATGCACTGTCCCTTTACTGACTGATGAAGAAGTCTGACAAGTTTGAGTGGAATGATGAAGCTGAAGCAGCATTTGAAGAGCTCAAAGCCCTACTTTCCACCCAGCCGCTCCAGTCAGCAAGGAGCCTTTACTGCTTTACATCGGAGCCACTGGACAGGTTGTCAGCACAGTGCTCACGGTCGAGCGGGAAGAAGAAGCAAAGCCTTCAAAGTCCAGTCCCTGTGTATTACATTTCAGAGGTCTTGACCCCGTCCAAGCAGAGATATCCTCATTATCAGAAGTTTGTTCATGGGATTTACCTGACCACGAAGAAAGTTGCACACTACTTTTGAGACCACTCAGTTTCAGTCGTCAGTGAGGCCCCATTGTTAGAAATTCTGAATAATAGAGATGCAACTGGTCGAGTGGCAAAATGGGCGATTGAACTCCTTCCTTTAGATATCAAGTTTGAGGCAAAGAAAGCCATCATGTCCCAAGCTATAGCAGACTTCCTCGCAGAGTGGATTGAACAACAGCAACCGACTCAGATTCAGGCGGAGCATTGGACTATGTTCTTCGATGGGTCCAAGATGTTGAATGGCTCTGACGCAAGGGTGGTTTTGGTGTCCCCAAGGGGAGACAAGCTCAGTTATGTCCTCTAGATCCACTTTGATTCTTCAAATAATGAAGCTGAGTATGAGGCACTATTGTATGGGTTGTGTATGGCAATTTCACTCGATGTCCAGGGCTTGATGGCCTACGGCGACTCAGACTTAGTGGTTAATCAAGTAATGAAGGAATGGGACGTCAGGTGTCCAGCAATGACCGGTTATTGCAATGCAGTGAGAAAGTTAGAGAAGAAGTCTGAGGGGTTAGAGCTCCACCACATACCCTGAATCAAGAATAAAGCTGCTGACGATCTGGCGAAGATAGGTTCCACTCGGAAGCCTATCCCCAGCAACGTGTTCTTGGAGCATCTCCACACCCCGTCAGTACAAGAAGATCCCTACAAGGAAGATCCCCCGCAACCGATAAGTTCAACCAATCCAACTGAGATTGAAGTCCTGGCTATGGTTGACTTCATCATGGAAGTCTTAGTGATCACGCCTGACTGGACGGTGTCGTACATCGCATACCTGCTCAGGCAGGAACTGGACTGCCATATAGTCCATCGATCGAAAGCCTTCACCGTGATAAAAGGGCAGCTTTACAGAGAAAGTGTCACAGGACTGGCTCAACGCTGCATCACCCCAGAAGAAGGTCGAATGATCCTAAACGATATCCACTCGGGGACCTGTGGTCACCATGCGTCCCCTCAGACCATCGTGGCCAAAGCATACCGAGCTGGATTCTATTGGCCTCGTGTGAATGAAATGCCAAAGGATATAGTCGACAAGTGCGCAGGTTGCCACTTCTACTCCAACATGTCTCGCAAGCCTGCGTCTGCCTTGAAGACTATTCCACTTGTTTGGCCGTTTGCATTCTGGGGGTTGGATATGGTTGGACCCTTCAAGACCGGCAGAAGTGGTTTCACTCATTTGCTCGTAGCATTCGACAAGTTCACTAAGTGGATCGAAGCCAAGCCCATCAAAAACCCTGACTCAAGCATTGCCGTCAGTTTCATTAAGGAGTTGATATTCAGATATGGAGTTCCTCATAGCATTATCATAGATAACGGCTCCAATTTTGATTATGATGAGTTTAAGGCGTTCTGCGCTTCCCAAGGCATTCGGGTCAACTACGCATCTGTTGCACACCCGCAGTCGAATGGGCAAGCAGAAAGGGAGAATGGTTTGATCCTTCAAGGGTTAACACCCCGGCTGATGCGCGACCTCAAGCACACTGCCGGAGCTTGGGTGACTGAGTTACCATCCGTCCTATGGGGCTGAGAACAACGCCAAACCGGTCGACTGACCAAACCCCTTTCTTCTTGGTGTACGGCGCTGAGGTTGTGCTTCCGAGTGACTTGCTGCACAACGGCCCCCAGGTGGAACTCTTCTCAGAAGATGGAGCTGAACAGGCACGCCAAGACGCAGTTGATCTCCTGGAAGAAGAACGTGAGATGGCTCTGATCCGGTTGACCATCTATCAGCAAGATCTGTGTCGATTCCATGCACGTAATGTCAGAGGCCGAGCGTTCCAGGAAGGAGACCTTGTGCTCCGAGTGGATTAGAAATGGCCTCACAAGCTTGCTCCAGCCTGGGAAGGTCCCTTCATCATCACCAAGGTGCTTCACAACGGAGAATACCACATCTACAATGTAGCCATGAATATGGACAAGCCACGCGCGTGGAACGCAGAGCTGCTTCTCCCTTTCTATACATAAAATCACTCAGATCGACGAGTTGTAATAAGAGTCCTTCAGTTTGCTTACCAAAGACAAGATTTTTGCAGTATCTTAATGCTTGATTTCCCCTAATCATTTGTGTCTGAATCCCCCAGAGTAAAAAGGCTTAGCCACGAACCTGATTCGCCTAAGTTAAAAAAACATTTCGGGTGGAGAGCAATCCTCCCACTCGGGGGCTTAGCTGCGACCCCGTACTCGCCTAAGTTAAAAAACATTCCGAGTGGAGAGCAATCCTCCCACTCGGGGGCTTAGCTGTGACCCCATACTCGCCTAAATTTAAAAAATATTCTGAGTGGAGAGCAATGCTCCCACTCAGGGGCTTAGCTGCGACCCCGTACTCTCCTAAGTTAAAAAACATTCTGAGTGGAGAGCAATCCTCCCACTCAGGGGCTTAGCCGCGACCCCTTACTCGCCTAAGTTAAAAGACATTCCGAGTGGAGAGCAATCCTCCCACTCGGGGGCTTAGCTGCGACCCCGTACTCGCCTAAGTTAAAAAAAATGTTCTGAGTGGAGAGCAATCCTCCCACTCGGAGGCTTAGTTGCGACCCCGTACTCACCTAAGTTAAAAACATTCCGAGTGGAGAGCAAACCTCCCACTCGGGGGCTTAGCTGTGACCCCGTACTCGCCTAAGTTAAAAAACATTCTGAGTGGAGAGCAATCCTCCCACTCGGAGGCTTAGCTGCGACCCCATACTCGCCTAAGTTAAAAAACATTCCGAGTGGAGAGCAATCCTCCCACTCAGGGGCTTAGCTGCAACCCCGTACTCGCCTAAGTTAAAAATATTCTGAGTGGAGAGCCCTCCTCCCACTCGGAGGCTTAGTTGCGACCTCGTACTCGCCTAAGTTAAAAAACATTCCGAGTGGAGAGCAATCCTCCCAATCGGGGGCTTAGCTGCGACCCCTTACTCGCCTAAGCTAAAAAAACATTTTGAGTGGAGAGCAATCCTCCCACTTGGGGGCTTAGCTGCGACCCCTTACTCGCCTAAGTTAAAAAAACATTCCGAGTGGAGAGCAATCCTCCCACTCGGAGGCTTAGCTGTGACCCCGTACTCGCCTAAGTTAAAAAACATTCCGAGTGGAGAGCAATCCTCCCACTCAGAGGCTTAGCTGCGACTTCTACTCGCCTAAGTTAAAACATTCTGAGTGGAGAGCAATACTCCCACTCGGAGGCTTAGCTGTGACCCCATACTCGCCTAAGTTAAAAAACATTCTGAGTGGGGAGCAATCCTCCTACTTGGGGGCTTAGCTGCGACCCCGTACTCGCCTAAGTTAAAAAACATTCCGAGTGGAGAGCAATCCTCCCACTCGGGGGCTTAGCTACGACCCTGTACTCGCCTAAGTTAGAAAACATTTTGAGTGGAGAGCAATCCTCCCACTCGGGGGCTTACCTGCGACCCCATGCTTGCCTAAGTTAAAATACATACCGATTGGAGAGCAATCCTCTCACTCGAGGGCTTAGCCGCTACCCCGAACTCGCCTAAGTCGCAATGATCTTCTGAGCTACATCACAAGTACAACGTGCGCTCCATCCCGTTCCGCAAGGATGACGAGGTGTCGACTGAACACATCGTCTGATCTGCGTCACAAGTACAACGTACGCTCCATCCCGATCCGCAAGGATGAGGAGGTGTCGACTGAACACATCGTTAGAGCTGCGTCACAAGTACAACGTATGCTCCATCCCAATCCACAAGGATGACGAGGTGTCGATCGATCACGTCGCCCGAGCCACTCGATGAAGAATGGAAGGGTCAATTTCCACTTCGAATCAAAAAACATCCGAAAGTGATAAAGGAAAAGCCTTCATATTCAAAGAAAACCAAGTTCAGATAAATCCCGCAAAAAGTTCAGAACCACAACGGGCAGAAGTACTCAGGCATCAGGCCTGAAAGAGTTTAACGGTTACGAAATCACTCGGCATTCCGAGGCAAATAGAAGTGGGGCATAATGTTTGTTCACTCAGCGGGAGGAGGACTTGCTGGCTCGACGAAGCTGCCAAGATCAATGCTGTCCATGATACGAGTGGCGGCGTTGATGAAGGTGTCCATGAAGGAATGGAAGCTAAGCTTCTTAGTGTTGGCAACCTTGAGAGCCGCCAGCTTGTCTTCTCTGACATCCTTGCAATGGACTCGGACCAACGATAGAGCAACATCAGCACCACAGCGAGCAGACGACTTCTTCCACTCTTGCACTCGACCAGGGATTTCATTCAGTCGAGTCATCAGAGACTCGAGATATTTTTGGAATCCGCTTGGGGCCAGAGTTTAGAGTCAATCCGTGACATTGCCACCTTCAAACAAGCAAGATAATCCATAGCACTGTCCAGATGAGACTCCAATCGCAGCATGTTCATCGCGATGTCATCTTTGACAGGAGAGTTTATGGGGTCAAGACCTGCCTCGATCCTCCCAGTCTCTGCTTCAAAGTCTTGACAAAGTTCTGCATAGTCAGAAAAGTGGTGAGTCGATAGTTTAATAAGATGTGTCAGTCGACATCAGCAAATCAGTCGGACAGGAGGAAATACCTTCAAGCTTCAAGACCAGTTTCTCAGCAAGACATCCCAAATAAGCCTCCAGTTCGCCCTTCTTTGCCATGAGACTTCCAACCTCGTCAGTCAAGGTATCCTTGTCCTTCTTCAGCCTCGCAACCTCCTTGTTGGCTTCAGTAACGGCAGTCTTCAGCTTGGAGTTTTCCTCTTCCAATTTGTTGAATGAGGCCAGCTTCTTTTTGGCAAGTGTCGTTTTCTCTCGCGCCTCCTTTTGTGATGCGGCAAGGTCTTGATCCTTCTTCTGCAGAGCCTGCTTCAATTTCTCTAAAGAAATAACATTCTTTAGACGAGCTTGGAGTTGACAGTTTTCATTACGCACATCTGTTCGAGTGGAGTCACTCGGTTCAAGAGACTTCAAAAAAGTCATAAGGTGGACAGTCGATGAATTATTACCTCCCATGGTAGCTGCTTCTTCCCGGGCCTTCTAGAGATTTTTCTTGGCCAGTCCAGGTCGAAGTTGAGGCTGTTATGCTTCTTTTATAGTTCAGCAAACTAGGCTCCAAGATCACAAGATTTCTGCGGTCAGCAAATAAGATATCTCAGTCGACAGAAACAAAGGTCAATCACAGCAAAAATTGCTCTAAGACTACCGCCGAATCAAACATTCAATAGTAGTCTCAGGGACTACACCCAGTGGGTGCACTTGGCGTGCCCCCACTGGTCCAATTTTCCAGTCTGCATGGTCTGCCCAGCATGAGTAGGCAAAAAAAAAGAGAGAGAAAGATTCTCAGACCCCAGCCAACTACCAGCAGTCGACCGCGGTCTCGGGGACTACACCCAGTGGGTGCACTCAGCATGCCCCCACTAGTCTGGATTCCACTCGGATCGAGCTATTCAACTGAGTGAAAGAACAATGAAGTAACATTCGACAAAGACCCCCACTGCATCAAACACCCGATGGCAGTCTTGGGGACTACACCTAGTGGGTGCACTCTGCGTGCCCCCACTGGTTCAGAAAAACACTCGACTCAACCTGGTCGACTCAAGTGGAAGAACTATTCAACACTAAGTCAAAACACCCAGAAGGTGATTGGATGCGAAATGCAGACCCATGATAGATGCACATAAAGGTTCCAAAACGCTCATCCATGGACACCTTACGGACAATGAAGCAGCAGTTACAACTACCACTAATCGAGAGACCAGCCGGAAACCAACTGACCTTGACATTGACATGCAGAGCAGAGCTGGCATTGTAGGCAACCTGACTGGCCTCGTGCACCACCTTCATCTACTCCATCATAAGGTTTTCTTGGAGAAGGGATTCCCTGGCGGCACTCGACGGGTCGTATGGAGTGTGATATGCAGCAAAGAGCGATGATGGCAATACAGTCGGAGCGATCACAGGATCTGAAGCATGGAGCTGTGCAAGTGAAGCGGAGACTTGAGCAGTCGACGTCGAGGGACGTTTAGTCGACAATGGATTGGCAAAGGAAACATTGGCCTGAGCCGGATCTCTGGATCGCTGGACCACCACCTCCGGCGCTGATGTCGACTGAGGCTCCTGGCTTACAGCCGTCCTCCTGCTCAAAGCCCTGCCCCTCCTTCCCGTAGTCTTTAGAGGCACTTATTCATCATCGTCTGGAAGCTCTATGACATCCCGCGGAGCTACAACAAAACACATCCATAGGAACTCAATCGACCGACAACCCAGTCGACAGAACAAGTTCAAGATTGCAAGATCGTACCAGCTTTGGAAGTTGTCGCATCATCAGTCTCTTCATCGTCTTGGGCTTTGTCGATATCCATGGAGGTCCCAGAAGTTGCAGCACTGAAAAGTTCGTAATCCACTCGGTCAGAGCAGAAGTATGAGTCACTAGGAAAACATAGAAAGACAGAAAAATCACGTAGAAGCAACAGGAATGTCCATCTTGATCTTGGGCAAGGCCTTTCAAGACTTTGAAGGGGGAACCTTGGGCTGCTTGGAGACCTTCTCCGACGGCTCCAGAGTCGAAGTTCGAGTGCGCTTATGCACTTGGATGCTCGGAGCCACAGCGTTGTTACACCCACCCACTGGATCATGGAGCTGCTTGGATCGGCACTCTGTGCGAGGTGGTGAGTCGACCTCCTCTTCTTCATTGTCCGACTCATCACTCTCTTCCTCATCGTCGTCATCAGGGGATGGCCAGCCGCCGCTCTGTTCTGCGCTACCCGCTCCCTCCTGGACTTGCTCCTGGGCTTGTTCCCCGTTCGGCATCGAATACATCTCAGTGTAAACCTGCAAGGCAAGAAGTCAATCAAACATCAGTCGGATTTCAAGACGGTCGCAAAATAGAATGAAGCGCACTCGCTAGCAAAGATCAGACCTTGTCTGGCTGGTTCTCGATATCGAATGGGTCGACTCTCATGGCCCCCTGGGGTTATCTTTGTTCCCGATAATGCTCTTCAGCCACAGGGCCACCGTCTCATCTGGAACCTCCTCTGGGTGGACCCGAGCGGTGTCATTGGAGCCCGAGTACATCCACATCGAGTGGTCACGGGCTTGGAGCGGCTGGATGCGTCGACTAAGAAACACCTCCAGTAAATCCATGCCAGTTACACCCTGATGGACCAACTGGACTACCCTCTCGACCAACATGTCCGTCTCTACTTTCTCTGCTACGGTCACGGTCAGTGAAGAAGGTTGCTAGGCTCGATCTAGGGAAAAAGGAGGAAGACCGGTCGACTGACTGGGGGTCGCAATATCCTGGCAGTAGAACCAGGTCGACTGCTAGCCCCTGACCGACTCGGGAAGTGTCATGGTAGGAAAAGTGATCATCTTCCTCATCTGGATCCCTAAACCCCTGGACATCTGGATCACGTGTGTCCTCTCGTCACTCGGATTTGCCTTCTTCACGGTCTGGGAGCGGACTGAGAAAATGTGTTTGAAGAGACCCCAGTGCGGTCGACAACCCAAGAAGTTTTCACACATAGACACGAACGCAGCGAGATACGTGATGGTACTAGGAGAGAAGTGGTGAAGCTGAGCACCGAAAAAGTTCAAAAACCCCGGAAGAAAGGATGCGGAGGAAGGGAGAAGCCACGGTCGACATGGGTAGCAAGAAGGACACACTCACCGGACAGCGGCTGAGGTTCTATCTCACCCCCGGCAGCCTTGCAGCCCCGGCGGCGATCAAACCAGTGGCGGCCAGATCTTCCAGATCCTCTGGCCGGAGCATAGATCGGATCCAGTCTCCCTGAATCCAGCCCTGCGGCAGCCCGGACCTCGACGACGACCCCCGATTCATCTTCTTGCCCTTCGCCGTCGTCGTCGCCTTTTTTGCACGCTCCAACATTGTTGTCTTGTCCTTCACCATGGTGGCAGGCTAAGCACTGGCGGAGCCGCGGCGTCGAGGGCGAAAGAGGATGCGGTAGAGAGGCAGAGGAAGAAGAAGGGGAATGGGAGCACACAATGCAGACGCCTCGGCCTCGACACCTTTTAAGGGCCTACTTCCGAGTGGCTGACGTGTGGGCCCGCGCAATCCTGTCAAATCCCGTAACAGTCGCGTGTCGGATACATGGCGAAAAAGGTGGCGCAAAAATCGAGGCGCCCCTGTCTATCCGTCCCATTTACTACGGTGCGCTCTGCCTCGCGCGCTTCCCCAGATTTTCGAATCCCATGACATCCAGGATCCGCAGTAACCAATCGCGCCAAAGATTTCATGTCATGGCTACACTCGAAGAGTGCCAGCGTAAGTTCACTCGACAAACTCTGAATCGATCAAGCCGACTGAAATAATGCCGAAGTTTCAGCATGGACCTCAAATCCAGTATGAATACTGCTGAAGCACAATAGTCAAGGCAGGACCAACTTAAACCTTCTTTCCACTCGGACCTCAATCCATTTCGGGGCTAATGACGATGCCATAGACCTAGGGTAGGGTCATAGGCCTAACCTATACGCCCCACCCAAGGTCACTACCCTAGAAGCAAAGACATTCAAAGCACAACAGGAAGTATCAACTGAAGCCATCTGGTGCAATCCACTCGACCAATCACCACACTCGGATACCCCCAATTTCACTTGACCAAGATGAAGCCATTCTACCATACAGGAAACCACTCGGAGTATAGAAGACCTAGAGTCACTCAGGATGGCAACGGTCAGGCATTCACTCCGTAGTCTTAAAGATCATTAATAACACTTTATAGCTAGCGTTACCAGTAATGCCCTATCTTAATGTACATTGAACCCCTAAAACGGAGGATGGCTGGGGTCCTGGCACACTCTATATAAGCCACCCTCCTCCTCTGGGACAAGGGTTCACACCCCTTGTAACACACACCCATATTCCAGTCGACCGCCTCAGGGAACCGAGACGTAGGGCTTTTACCTCCTCCGAGAGGGGCCTAAACTCGTAAACTCGTGTGTACAACCTCGCCGTAGTTAGGGCCTGCCTCCTCATACGTACCCCCTATTCTTAATGTCAGACTAAGTACCATGACATGCCGCGCCTTTTAATCTCGACTGTCGTCAGCAATCTGTCGATGATAATTCTGAACTCCCCGGAGCCATCATCTCCTCCCACCAGGGCTCCGTTCAATGCATCTGCATCCTAGCATGCTACCTGCTGGACATACCCTGCATGGTGGCTACCTGGCTGACATCCCGTCAATTCGATAAACTCCAGCAGCTTGAGTTCGACCATGACTATGTATGTAACATACCACAAACCAATGTATTTGTGCCCTCACCACCGATGTCCATCCTCTCTCCACACCGCCACCTTCGCCCGGTGCCATCTAGTAGACAATCTGGTATAACTGCTTCGACTCCCACGGCTAAAAATACTTGCGCTTGTGGTGGTTGATCTGTCAGAGGCCGCACTGCACAACATCATCCACTCCAGCTGCCCTGCCCTGGAGCGCTTGCTGCTTGTTTTTGGAATGGAAGTTCATATCCGTTGTCTCAAAATAAAGTCGCCCCACCTTGTACGCATGGGAATTTGTTTTTTTGGACATGAACTCATCATCAAAGATGCCCCTTCACTTCAAAGGTTGCTACTTGATTCTATTATAGTACCTTCGCAAATAACTGTAGTCTCTGCGCCTAAATTGGAGACCTAGGGTGCAATTTGTGATCCTTTTAGATGGTTCAAGATGGTGTTTGTCTCCACACCTGTTGAGGTACTGTATATTATTCATGTAAACTTTTGTAATCTGCTTTTTTCATTTTTCCGCATAAGTTAAGTATCATCTTGGATTGGCTTGCTGCAATGCTTTCCATGTCTGGAGAATTTGTATATAATGGTGATGATTTCACGCACATTGAAAGCCCATATATAATGTACTATAATTAATCGTTCAGCTATCACTCTTTCAACATAATCTTTTTTAGACATTAACTGTTTTCAATCTTCATCTCTATTTAGGCACTAACACATGGACGAAAAGGTATAATCAACCGATGGTTCAAGAAGCACCAGGATTTTCTCAGATCTCATGGCATTCGTTTGAAGACAGTAACGCTGGAAGGATATGCATCCAACAATGCAAACACTAGCTTTGTCACATTCTTCATGTTGAATGCGAGGGCACTATTGTCCGCGAGGATTAACTTTTCCGACAAGAAATTTCTTACGGCTGCAAGTGTTGAGCAGCATAAAAAGAAGTTTCAGGTGGACCTATGGGCTTTTGATCATGCTCGGCTTCTATTTACAATAGCTTGTCATCATGGACCAGTAGAATTTCTAGGCTAGGATCTTGATTTTATGGATAAGACCGATCCATTTGATTGTGACTGCCGAAAACTTTGGTCGAGTTAGATGTCATTGTCCTGTTCAATCTAGATTTTGTCTAAACCTGATGAGCAATTAATCCTCATGCTTTTGTACTGTTTGTAAGCTGGGGTTAGATATTGTTGCCCTTTTCAACACAGTTTTGACCCATATTTTCTTTCATATTGGGCCAATGGCTTGCCATTTCTTTAATTAAGACATAAATATTATAAGCATTCAAAACATAGGGAAAGAACATCACTCTCGCAGGATCCTCGAGATCTTTGTTCATTACCGAACCACAAGTTCTTAGCGCCTGCCAGCACTCACAAACTTATTTTCAGCTAGCACACCAAAGGGGCTGTAATTCTTAATAAGAAGAGCTGCATGGTAGTGACAGATTTGGATTTGTCATTTCGGACCCACAAGGAAAAAGCCTATCCAGGGCGGTGCCGACTCGACAGTAAACATTGAGAAACCTAGTTTTAAAATTACTGTAAATCCAAAACTTGCCTCAAAATCATGAAACTTGGCATGGTGTTATGTCATAGCACAAACATGTTGTGGTAAAAAATTAGTCTAATTTGGGACAAGTTTTGGTACAAACTTCTTACAAACCGGAGCTTCTCTCAAAAAGGCTCATGGTTCCAAGAGGGACCTTGTCACCTATGTGTGTGAAACGACATACGATGTCTCTTCCCGCCTTGATTTATTTTACAGAGGCAACATGCAACTATAATAGCATCGTCCTAAAAATATGAAATTATTCTCGGTTCATTTTACCTTTTTATACATTATTTGAGTTTCCTAGGTATTTTGGAACATACTTTGGTATGTGTTGTTGGGGATCGTTGCAGAAATTAAAATTTTCTATGCATCACCAAGGTCAATCTATGGAGATTCTAGCAACAAGAGAGGGAGAGGATGAGCATCTTCATACCCTTGAAGATCGCGATGCAGAAGCGTTACAAGAACGCGGATGAGGGAGTCGTACTCGCGGCGATTCAAATCGCGGAAGATCCGATCTAACGCCGAACGGACGGCGCCTCCGCGTTTAACACACGTATAGCCCGGGGACATATCCTCCTTCTTGATCCAGCAAGGGGAGAGGAGAAGTCGAGGGAGAGCTCAGGCAGCACGAGGGCGTGGTGGTGGAGCTTGCAGTTCTCTGGCAGGGCTTCACCAAGCACTACCGAGGAGGAGGTGGAGTTGGAGAGGGAGAGGGCTGCGCCAGGGGCAAGGGGTGAATCTCCCATGCGCCTCCCCACTATATATAGGGGTGGAGGGGCCTGGTTTCTTGCCCACCAAGTCCATTGGGGCGTTGGCAAAGGTGGGATGAAAGAAATCCTATCATTTCCTTCCCCACCGATTGTTTCCCCCCTTCTTAGGGATCTTGATCTTATCCCTTCGGGATATGATCTTATTCCTTCTAAGGGGGGCTCTTGGTGCGCCTTGACCAGGGGTGTGGGGCCTTGCCCCCACTATCCACGTTCATGTGGGTCCCCATGCAGGTGGGCCCCACTCCGAAACCTTCTAGAACCTTCCCGGTACAATACCGAAAAATCCCGAACATTTTCCTGTGGCCAAAATAGGACTTCCCATATATAAATCTTTACCTCCGGACCATTCCAGAACTCCTCGTGACGTCCGGGATCTCATCTGGGACTCCGAATAACATTCGGTAACTGCACACTAATTCCCATAACAACTCTAGCATCCCCGAACCTTAAGTGTGTAGACCCTACGGGTTCGGGAATCATGTAGACATGACCGAGACAGCTCTCTGGCCAATAACCAACAGCGGGATCTGGATACCCATGTTGGCTCCCATATGTTCCACAATGATCTCATCGGATGAACCACGATGTCAAGGATTCAAGCAATCCCGTATACAATTCCCTTTGTCAATCGGTACGTTACTTGCCCGAGATTCGATCGTCGGTATCCCAATACCTCGTTCAATCTCGTTACCGGCAAGTCACTTTACTCGTTCCATAATGCATGATCCGTGACTAAATACTTAGTCACATTGAGCTCATTATGATGATGCATTACCGAGTGGGCCCAGAGATACCTCTCCGTCACACGGAGTGACAAATCCCGGTCTCGATTCGTGCCAACCCAATAGAGACTTTCGAAGATACCCGTAGTGCACCTTTATAGCCACCCAGTTACGTTGTGACGTTTGGCACACCCAAAGCATTCCTACGGTATCCGGGAGTTGCAGAATGTCATGGTCTAAGGAAATGATACTTGACATTAGAAAAGCTTTTAGCAAACGAACTACATGATGTTGTGCTATGCTTAGTATTGGGTCTTGTCCATCACATCATTCTCCTAATGATGTGATCCCGTTATGAATGACATCCAATGTCCATGGTCAGGAAACCATAACCATCTATTGATCAACGAGCTAGGCAACTAGAGGCTCACTAGGGACATGTTGTGGTCTATGTATTCACACATGTATTATGGTTTCCAGTTAATACAATTATAGCATGAACAATAGACAATTATCATGAACAAGGAAATATAATAATAACCATTTTATTACTGCCTCTAGGGCATATTTCCAATAGTCTTCCACTTGCACTAGAGTCAATAATCTAGTTCACATCACCATGTGATTGTAATGAATCCAACACCCAATTGGTTTGATCATATCTCGCTTGTGAGAGAGGTTATTATTCAACGGGTATGAATCTTTCAGATCTGTGTGTGCTTTACAAATCTCTATGTCATCTCCTAGATGCAGCTACCATGCGCTATTTGGAACTATTCCAAATAATTGCTCTACTATAAGAATCCAGTCTACTACTCAGAGTCATCCAGATTAGTGTCAAAGTTTGAACCGGCGTAACCCTTTACGACGAACTCTTTTACCACCTCCATAATCGAGAAAATTCCTTAGTCCACTAGTTACTAAGGATAACCTTGACCGCTGTCCTGTGATCCATTCCTGGATCACACTTGTACCCCTTGACTGACTCATGGCAAGGCACACTTTAGGTGCGGTACACAGCATAGCATACTGTGGAGCCTACGTCTAAAGCATAGGTGACCTTCGTCCTTTATCTCTCTTCTACCATGGTCAGGTCTTGAGTGTTACTAAATACTCACACCTTATAACACAGCCAAGAACTCCTTTGCCGATCTATTTTGAACTCCTACAAAATCTTGTCACGGTGCGTACTCATTTGAAAGTACTATCAAGCGATTTTGATCTATCCTTATAGATCTGGATGCTTATTGTTCAAGTAGCTTAATCCAGGTTTTCCATTGAAAAACACTTTTCAAATAACCCTATATGCTTTCCAAAAATTCTACATCATTTCCGATCAACAATATGTTAACAACATATACTCATCAGAAATGCTATAGTGCTCCCACTCACTTCTTTGAAAATACAAGTTTCTCATAAACTTTGTATAAACCCAAAATCTTTGATCATCCCATCAAAGCGTATATTCCAACTCCAAGATGCTTACTCCAGTCCTTACAAGGATTGCTGGAGCTTTGCATACTTGTTAGCATCTTTTAGGATTGACAAAACCTTCTGGTTGTATCACATACAACCTTTCCTCAAGAAAATCATTGAGGAAACAATGTTTTGACATCCTATCTGCAAGATTTCATAAATAATGCAGGAACTGCTAATATAATTTCAACTGACTCTTAGCATCGCTACGAGTGAGAAAGCCTCATCGTAGTCAACTCCTTGAACTTGTTGGAAAGCATCTTAGCGACAAGTCGAAGTTTCTTAATGGTGACACTTACCATCATTGTCCGTCTTCCCTTTTAAAATCCATCTGTACCCAATAGCCTTACGACCATCAAGTAGTTCTTCAAAAGTCTACACTTTGTTTTATACATGGATCCTCTCTCGGATTTTATGGCCTCGAGCCATTTGTCGGAATCCGGGCCCACCATCGCTTCTCCACAGCTCGTAGGTTCATTGTTGTCTAGCAATATGACCTCCAAGACAGGATTACTATACCACTCCGAAGCAGTACGCATCCTTGTCGACCTACGAGGTTGGGTAGTGACTTGATCCGAAGTTTCATGATCACTATCATCAGCTTCCACTTCAACTGGTGTAGGCGCCACAGGAACAACTTCTTGTGCCCTGCTACAGATTGGTTGAAGTGATGGTTCAGTAACCTCATCAAGTCTCCACCATCCTCCCACTCAATTCTTTCAAGAGAAACTTTTCCTCAAGAAAGGACCCTTTTCTAGAAACAATCACTTTTGCTTCCAGATCTGAAATAGGAGGTATACCCAACTATTTTGGGTGTCCTATGAAGATGCATTTATCCGCTTTGGGTTTGAGCTTGTCAGGCTAAAACTTTTCCACATAAGCTCCGCAGCCCCAAACTTTTAAGAAATGACAGCTTAGGTTTCTCTAAACCATAGTTCATACGCTGTCATCTCAACGGAATTATGTGGTGCCCTATTTGAAGTGAATGCGGTTGTCTCTAATGCCTAACCCATAAACGATAGTGGTAATTCGATAAGAGACATCATGGTATGCACCATATCCAATAGGGTGCAGCTATGATGTTCGGACACACCATCACACTATGGTGTTCCAGGCGGTATTAGTTGTGAAACAATTTCCACAATGTCTTAATTGTATACCAAACTCATAACTCAGATACTCATCTCTAAGATCATATCATAGACATTTTATCCTCTTGTCACGATGATCTTCAACTTCACTCTGAAATTACTTGAATCTTTCAATAATTCAGACTTGTGTTTCATCAAGTAAATATACTCAGCATCTACTCAAATCATCTGTGAAGTAAGAACATAACGATATCCACTACGTGCCTCAGCACTCATTGGACTGCACATCAAAATGTATTACTTCCAACAAGTTGCTTTCTTGTTCCATCTTACTAAAAACGAGGCTTTTCAGTCATCTTGCCCATGTGGTATGATTTGCATGTCTCAAGTCATTCAAAATCAAGTGAGTCCAAATGATCCATCTGCATGAAGTTTCTTCATGCGTACATACTAATAGACATGGTTCGCATGTCTCAAACTTTTTCAAAAAACGAGTGAGTCCAAAAGATCCATCAACATGGAGCTTCTTCATGCGTTTTATACCAATATGACTCAAATGGCAGTGCCACAAGTAGGTAGTACTATCACTACTATCTTATATCTATTGGCATGAACATGTGTATCACTATGATCGAGATTCAATAAACCATTCATTTTAGGTGCAAGACCATTGAAGGTATTATTCAAATAAACAGATTAACCATTATTCTCCTTAAATGAACAACCGTATTGCGATAAACATAATCCAATCATGTCTATGCTCAATGTAAACACCAAATAACAATTATTTAGGTTTAACACCAATCCCGATGGTAGAGGGAGCGTGCGATGTTTGATAACTTCCAACACATATTGTCACCTCGCCTTTAGCTAGTCTCTGTTTATTCCGTAGCCTTTTATTTTGAGTTACTAACACTTAGCAACCGAACCGGTATATATTACCCTGGTGCTACTAGGAGTACTAGTAAAGTACACATTAATATAATGTATATCCAATATACTTCTGTCGACCTTGCCAGCCTTCTCATCTACCAAGTATCTAGGGTAGTTCTGCTTCAGTGACCGTTCCCCTCATTACAGAAGCACTTAGTCTCGGGTTTGGGTTCAAACTTTGGGTTTCTTCACTAGAGCAGCAACTGATTTGCCGTTTCATGAAGTATCCCTTCTTGAAAATAGTGGTTTCACTACCATCAACAATTGATGTTCCTTCTTGATTATTCTACTTTCGCGGTGTCAAACATCGCGAATAGCTCAAGGATCATCATATCTATCCCTGATATGTTATAATTCATCATGAAGCTCTAGTAGCTTGGTGGCAATGACTTTGGAGAACCATCACTATCTCTTAAGGAAGATTAGCTCCCACTCGATTCAAGTGATTGTAGTACTCATACAATCTGAGCAAATGCTCAACGATTGAGCTTTTCTCCCTTACTTTGCAGGCTTAAGAAACTCGTCAGAGGTCTCATACCTCTTGACATGGGCACGAGCCTGAAATCCCAATTTCAGCCCTTTGAACATATCATATGTTCCGCGACGTTTCAAAATCGTCTTCGGCGCCTCAATTCTAAACTGTTTAACATTACTGAACTATCACGTAGTCATTAAAATGTGTATGTCAGATGTTCGCAACATCCACAGACGATGTTCGAGGTTCAGCACACCGAGCGGTGCATTAAGGACATAAGCCTTCTGCGTAGCAATGAGGACAATCCTCATTTTACGGACCTAGTCCGCATAATTGCTACTATCATCTTTCAACTAAATTTTCTCTAGGAACATATCTAAAACAGTAGAACTAAAGCGCAAGTTATGACATAATTTGCAAAGACCTTTTGACTATGTTCATGATAATTAAGTTCATCTAATTTAATGAACTCCCACTCAGATGGACATCCCTCTAGTCATCTAAGTGATACATGATCTGAGTCAACTAGGCCGTGTCCGATCATCACGTGAGACGGACTAGTCATCATCGGTGAACATCTTCATGTTGATCGTATCTGCTATACGACTCATGTTCGACCTTTCGGTCTCTTGTTCCGAGGCCATGTCTGTACATGCTAGGCTCGTCAAGTCAACCTAAGTGTTTTGCTTGTGTAAATCTGGCTTACACCCGTTGTATTCGAACGTTAGAATCTATCACACCCGATCATCACGCGGTGCTTCGAAACAACGAACCTTCGCAAAGGTGCACAGCTAGGGGGAACACTTTCTTGAAATTTTAGCGAGGGATCATCTTATTTATGCTACCATCGTTCTAAGCAAATAAGATGTAAAAACATGATAAACATCACATGCAATCAAATAGTGACATGATATGGCCAATATCATTTTGCTCCTTTTGATCTCCATCTTTGGGGCGCCATGATCATCATCGTCACCTGCATGACAACATGATCTCCATCATCGTGTCTTCATGAAGTTGTCTCGCCAACTATTACTTCTACTACTATGGCTAACGGTTTAGCAATATAGTAAAGTAATTACATGGTGTTATTCAATGACACGCAGGTCATACAATAAATTACGACAACTCCTATGGCTCCTGCCGGTTGTCATACTCATCGACATGCAAGTCGTGATTCCTATTACAAGAACATGATCAATCTCATACATCACATTGTTGGGGAACGCAGTAATTTCAAAAAATTTCCTACGCACACGCAAGATCATCGTGATGCATAGCAACGAGAGGGGAGAGTGTTGTCTACGTACCCTCGTAGACCGAAGCGGAAGCGTTGACGCAACATAGAGGAAGTAGTCGTACTTCCTCCCGGTCCAACCGATCCAAGCACCGTTACTCCGGCACCTCTGAGTTCTTGACACACGTACAGCTCGATGACGCACCCCGAACTCCGATCCAGCAGAGGTACGGGGAGGAGTTCCGTCAGCACGACGGCGTGGTGATGATCTTGATGTTCAACTGTCGCAGGGCTTCGCCTAAGCACCGCTACAATATGATCGAGGTGTAATATCGTGGAGGGGGGCACCGCACACGGCTAAGGAACGATCAATGATGATCAACTTGTGTGTCTATGGGGTGCCCCCTGCCCCCGTATATAAAGGACGGAGGGAGGAGGGGGCCGGCCTAAGGGGAGGCGCGCCCTAGGAGGGGGAAACCTACTCCAAGTAGGTTTCCCCCCTCTTTTCCTAATCCAAGAAGGAGGGGGAAGGAAGGAGTACGAGAGGGGGAAGGCAAGGGGGCGCCCCCCCCCCCCCCCCCCCCCCCCCGCTTCCTTGTCCTATTCGGACTCAAGGGGAGGGGGCGCGCCACTTGCCCTGGCCGGCCCCTCTCTTTCTCCAATAGGGCCCATCAAGGCCCATTACTTCCCGGGGGGTTCCGGTAACCCTCCAGTACTCCGGTTTTCTCCAAAAACTTCCGGAACACTTCCGGTGTCCGAATATAGTCATCCAATATATCAATCTTTATGTCTCGACCATTTCGAGACTCCTCGTCATGTTCGTGATCACATCGGGGACTCCAAACAACCTTCGGTACATCAAAATACATAAACTCATAATATAACTGTCATCGAAACCTTAAGCGTGCGGACCCTACGGTTCGAGAACAATGTAGACATGACCAAGACATGTCTCCGGTCAATAACCAATAGCGGGACCTGGATGCCCATATTGGTTCCTACATATTCTACGAAGATTTTATCGGTCAGACCGCATAACAACATACGTTGTTCCTTTGTCATCGGTATGTTACTTGCCCGAGATTCGATCATCGGTATCCAATACCTAGTTCAATCTCGTTACCGGCAAGTCTCTTTACTCGTTCCGTAATACATCATCTCGCAACTAACTCATTAGTTGAAATGCTTGCAAGGCTTAAGTGATGTGCATTACCGAGAGGGCCCAGAGATACCTCTCCGACATTCGGAGTGACAAATCCTAATCTCGAAATACGCCAACTCAACAAGTACCTTCGGAGACACCTGTAGAGCACCTTTATAATCACCCAGTTACGTTGTGACGTTTGGTAGCACACAAAGTGTTCCTCCGATAAACGGGAGTTGCATAATCTCATAGTCATAGGAACATGTATAAGTCATGAAGGAAGCAATAGCAACATACTAAACGATCGGGTGCTAAGCTAACGGAATGGGTCATGTCAATCAGATCATTCAACTAATGATGTGATCTTGTTAATCAAATAACAACTCCTTGTTCATGGTTAGGAAACATAACCATCTTTGATTAACAAGCTAGTCAAGTAGAGGCATACTAGTGATACTCTGTTTGTCTATATATATTCACACATGTATTATGTTTCCGGTTAATACAATTCTAGCATGAATAATAAACATTTATCATGATGTAAGGAAATAAATAATAACTTTATTATTGCCTCTAGGGCATATTTCCTTCAGTCTCCCACTTGCACTAGAGTCAATAATCTAGATTACATAGTAATGATTCTAACACCCATGGAGTCTTGGTGTTGATCATGTTTTGCTCGTGGAAGAGGCTTAGTCAACAGGTCTGCAACATTCAGATCCGTATGTATCTTGCAAATCTCTATGTCTCCCACCTGGACTAGATCCCGGATGGAATTGAAGTGTCTCTTGATGTGCTTGGTTCTCTTGTGAAATCTGGATTCCTTCGCTAAGGCAATCGCTCCAGTATTGTCACAAAAGATTTTCATTGGACCCGATGCACTAGGTATGACACCTAGATCGGATATGAACTCCTTCATCCAGACTCCTTCATTGGCTGCTTCCGAAGCAGCTATGTATTCCACTTCACACGTAGATCCCGCCACGACGCTTTGCTTTGAACTGCACCAACTGATAGCTCCACCGTTTTATGTAAACACGTATCCGGTTTGCGATTTAGAATCGTCCGGATCAGTGTCAAAGCTTGCATCAACGTAACCATTTACGATGAGCTCTTTGTCACCTCCATATACGAGAAACATGTCCTTAGTCCTTTTCAGGTACTCCAGGATGTTCTTGACCGCTGTCCAGTGATCCACTCCTGGATTACTTGGTACCTCCCTGCTAGACTTATAGCAAGGCACACATCAGGTCTGGTACACAGCATTGCATACATGATAGAGCCTATGGCTGAAGCACAGGGAACACTTTTCATTTTCTCTCTATCTTCTGCAGTGGTCGGGCTTTGAGTCTTACTCAACTTCACACCTTGTAATACAGGCAAGAACCCTTTCTTTGCTTGATCCATTTTGAACTTCTTCAAAACTTTGTCAAGGTATGTGCTTTGTGAAAGTCCAATTAAGCGTTTTGATCTATCTCTATAGATCTTAATGCCCAATATGTAAGCAGCTTCCCCGAGGTCTTCCATTGAAAAACTTTTATTCAAGTATCCCTTTATGCTATCCAGAAATTCTATATCATTTCCAATCAATAATATGTCATCCACATATAATATTAGAAATGCTACGGAGCTCCCACTCACTTTCTTGTAAATACAGGCTTCTCCAAAAGTCTGTATAAACCCAAAAGCTTTGATCACACTATCAAAAGTTTATTCCAACTCCGAGAGGCTTGCACCAGTCCATAAATGGATCGCTGGAGCTTGCACACTTTGTTAGCTCCCTTTGGATCGATAAAACCTTCTGGTTGCATCATATACAACTCTTCCTCCAGAAATCCATTCAGGAATGCAGTTTTTACATCCATTTGCCAAATTTCATAATCATAAAATGCGGCAATTGCTAACATGATTCGGACAGACTTAAGCATCGCTACGGGTGAGAAGGTCTCATCGTAGTCAACCCCTTGAACTTGTCGAAAACCTTTTGCAACAAGTCGAGCTTTGTAGACAGTAACATTACTGTCAACGTCAGTCTTCTTCTTGAAGATCCATTTATTCTCAATTGCTTGCCGACCATCGGGCAAGTCAACCAAAGTCCATACTTTGTTCTCATACATGGATCCCATCTCAGATTTCATGGCTTCAAGCCATTTTGCGGAATCTGGGCTCACCATCGCTTCTTCATAGTTCGTAGGTTCATCATGATCTAGTAGCATGACTTCCAGAATAGGATTACCGTACCACTCTGGTGTGGATCTTACTCTGTTTGATCTACGAGGTTTTGTGTTAACTTGATCTGAAGTTCTATGATCATCATCATCAACTTCCTCACTAGTTGGTTTTGACGTCACAGAAACCGGTTCCTGTGATGTATTATTTTCCAACAAGGAAGTAGGTACAGTTACCTCATCAAGTTCTACTTTCCTCCCACTCACTTCTTTCGAGAGAAACTCCTTCTCTAGAAAGGATCCATTCTTAGCAACGAATGTCTTGCCTTCGGATCTGTGATAGAAGGTGTACCCAACTGTCTCCTTTGGGTATCCTATGAAGACACATTTCTCCGATTTGGGTTCGAGCTTATCAGGTTGAAGCTTTTCACATAAGCATCGCATCCCCAAACTTTAAGAAACGACAACTTTGGTTTCTTGCCAAACCATAGTTCATAAAGTGTCGTCTCAACGGATTTCGACGGTGCCCTATTTAACGTGAATGTGGTCGTCTCTAAAGCATAACCCCAAAACGATAGCGGTAAATCTGTAAGAGACATCATAGATCACACCATATCAAGTAAAGTACGATTACGACGTTCGAACACACCATTACGCTGTGGTGTTCCGGGTGGCGTGAGTTGCGAAACTATTCCACATTGTTTTAAGTGTAGACCAAACTCGTAACTCAAATATTCTCCTCCACGATCAGATCATAGAAACTTTATTTTCTTGTTACGATGATTTTCAACTTCACTCTGAAATTCTTTGAACTTTTCAAATGTTTCAGACTTATGCTTCATTAAGTAGATATACCCATATCTGCTTAAATCATCTGTGAAGGTGAGAAAATAACGATATCCGCCACGAGCCTCAACATTCATCGGACCACATACATCTGTATGTATGATTTCCAACAAATCTGTTGCTCTCTCCATAGTACCGGAGAACGGTGTTTTGGTCATCTTGCCCATGAGGCACGGTTCGCAAGTACCAAGTGATTCATAATCAAGTGGTTCCAAAAGACCATCAGTATGGAGTTTCTTCATGCGCTTTATACCGATATGACCTAAATGGCAGTGCCACAAATAAGTTGCACTATCATTATCAACTCTGCATCTTTTGGCTTCAACACTATGAATATGTGTATCACTACTATCGAGATTCATCAAAAATAGACCACTCTTCAAGGGTGCATGACCATAAAAGATATTACTCATATAAATAGAACAACCATTATTCTCTGATTTAAATGAATAACCGTCTCGCATCAAACAAGATCCAGATATAATGTTCATGCTCAACGCTGGCACCAAATAACAATTATTTAGGTCTAATACTAATCCTGAAGGTAGATGTAGAGGTAGCGTGCCGACCGCGATCACATCGACTTTGGAACCATTTCCCACGCGCATCGTCACCTTGTCCTTTGCCAGTGTTCGCTTAATTCGTAGTCCCTGTTTTGAGTTGCAAATATTAGCAACAGAACCAGTATCAAATACCCAGGTGCTACTGCGAGCTCTAGTAAGGTACACATCAATAACATGTATATCACATATACCTTCGTTCACCTTGCCATCCTTTTTATCCGCCAAATACTTGGGGCAGTTCCGCTTCCAGTGACCAGTCTGCTTGTAGTAGAAGCACTCAGTTTCAGGCTTAGGTCCAGACTTGGGTTTCTTCTCTTGAGCAGCAACTTGTTTGCTGTTCTTCTTGAAGTTCCCCTTCTTCTTCCCTTTGCCCTTTTTCTTGAAACTAGTGGTCTTGTTGACCATCAACACTTGATGCTCCTTCTTGATTTCTACCTCCGCAGCCTTTAGCATTGCGAAGAGCTCGGGAATCGTCTTATCCATCCCTTGCATATTATAGTTCATCACGAAGCTCTTGTAGCTTGGTGGAAGTGATTGGAGAATTCTGTCAATGACGCTATCATCCGGAAGAGTAACTCCCAGTTGAATCAAGTGATTACAATACCCAGACATCTTGAGTATGTGCTCACTGACAGAACTATTCTCCTCCATCTTGCAGCTATAGAACTTATTGGAGACTTCGTATCTCTCAATCCGGGCATTCTTCTGGAATATTAACTTCAACTCTTGGAACATCTCATATGCTCCATGACGTTCAAAACGTCGTTGAAGTCCCGGTTCTAAGCCGTAAAACATGGCACATTGAACTATCGAGTAGTCATCAGCTTTGCTCTGCCAGACGTTCTTAACGTCGTCAGTTGCATCAGCAGCAGGCCTGGCACCCAGCGGTGCTTCCAGGATGTAATTTTTCTGTGCAGCAATGAGGATAATCCTCAAGTTACGGACCCAGTCCGCGTAGTTGCTACCATCATCTTTCAACTTAGCTTTCTCAAGGAACGCATTAAAATTCAACAGAACAACAGCACGGGCCATCTATCTACAATCAACATAGACAAGCAAGATACTATCAGGTACTAAGTTCATGATAAATTTAAGTTCAATTAATCATATTACTTAAGAACTCCCACTTAGATAGACATCTCTCTAGTCATCTAAGTGATCACGTGACCCAAATCAACTAAACCATAACCGATCATCACGTGAAATGGAATAGTTTTCAATGGTGAACATCTTATGTTGATCATATCTACTATATGATTCACGCTCGACCTTTCGGTCTCCGTGTTCCGAGGCCATATCTGCATATGCTAGGCTCGTCAAGTTTAACCTGAGTATTCTGCGTGTGCAAAACTGGCTTGCACCCGTTGTAGATGGACGTAGAGCTTATCACACCCGATCATCACGTGGTGTCTGGGCACGACGAACTTTGGCAACGGTGCATACTCAGGGAGAACACTTCTTGATAATTTTAGTGAGAGATCATCTTAAAATGCTACCGTCAATCAAAGCAAGATAAGATGCATAAAGGATAAACATCACATGCAATCAATATAAGTGATATGATATGGCCATCATCATCTTGTGCTTGTGATCTCCATCTCCGAAGCACCATCATGATCACCATCGTCACCGGCGCGACACCTTGATCTCCATCGTAACATCGTTGTCGTTTACGCCATCTATTGCTTCTACGACTATCGCTACCGCTTAGTGATAAAGTAAAGCAATTACAGGGCATTTGCATTTCATACAATAAAGCGACAACCATATGGCTCTTGCCAGTTGCCGATAACTTCGGTTACAAAACATGATCATCTCATACAATAAAATATAGCATCATGTCTTTGCCATATCACATCACAACAAGCCCTGCAAAAACAAGTTAGACGTCCTCTACTTTGTTGTTGCAAGTTTTACGTGGCTACTACGGGCTTAAGCAAGAACCAATCTCACCTACGCATCAAAACCACAACGATAGTTTGTCAAGTTGATGCTGTTTTAGCCTTCGCAAGGACCGGGCGTAGCCACACTCGGTTCAACTAAAGTTGGAGAAACAGACACCCGCTAGTCACCTGTGTGCAAAGCACGGCGGTAAAACCAGTCTCGCGTAAGCGTACGCGTAATGTCGGTCCGGGCCGCTTCATCCAACAATACCGCTGAACCAAAGTATGACATGCTGGTAAGTAGTATGACTTGTATCGCCCACAACTCACTTGTGTTCTACTCGTGCATATAACATCAATGCATAAAACCTAGGCTCGGATGCCACTGTTGGGGAACGCAGTAATTTCAAAAAAATTCCTACGCACACGCAAGATCATGGTGATGCATAGCAATGAGAGGGGAGAGTGTTGTCTATGTACCCTCGTAGACCGAAGCGGAAGCGTTGACGCAACGTAGAGGAAGTAGTCGTACGTCCTCCCGGTCCAACCGATCCAAGCACCGTTACTCCGGCACCTCCGAGTTCTTGACACACGGACAGCTCGATGACGCACCCCGAACTCCGATCCAGCAGAGGTACGGGGAGGAGTTCCGTCAGCACGACGGCGTGGTGACGATCTTGATGTTCAACTGTCGCAGGGCTTCGCCTAAGCACCGCTACAATATGATCGAGGTGTAATATCGTGGAGGGGGGCACCGCACACGGCTAAGGAACGATCAACGATGATCAACTTGTGTGTCTATGGGGTGCCCCCCGCCCCCGTATATAAAGGAGGGAGGGAGGAGGGGGCCGGCCTAAGGGGAGGCGCGCCCTAGGAGGGGGAAACCTACTCCAAGTAGGTTTCCCCCCTCTTTTCCTAATCCAAGAAGGAGGGGGAAGGAAGGAGTAGGAGAGGGGGAAGGGGTGCCGCCCCCCCTTCCTTGTCCTATTCAGACTCAAGGGGAGGGGGCGCGCCACTTGCCCTGGCCGGCCCATCTCTTTCTCCAATAGGGCCCATCAAGGCCCATTACTTCCCGGGGGGGTTCCGGTAACCCTCCGATACTCCGGTTTTCTCCGAAAACTTCCGGAACACTTCCGGTGTCCGAATATAGTCATCCAATATATCAATCTTTATGTCTCGACTATTTCGAGACTCCTCGTCATGTCCGTGATCACATCCGGGACTCCGAACAACCTTCGGTACATCAAAATACATAAACTCATAATATAACTATCATCGAAACCTTAAGCGTGCGGACCCTATGGTTCGAGAACAATGTAGACATGACCGAGACATGTCTCCGGTCAATAACCAATAGCGGGACCTGGATGCCCATATTAGTTCCTACATATTCTACGAAGATCTTTATCGCTCAGACCACATAACAACATACGTTGTTCCCTTTGTCATCGGTATGTTACTTGCCCGAGATTCGATCGTCGGTATCCAATACCTAGTTCAATCGCGTTACTGGCAAGTCTCTTTACTCGTTCCGTAATACATCATCTCGCAACTAACTCATTAGTTGAAATGCTTGCAAGGCTTAAGTGATGTGCATTACCGAGAGGGCCCAGAGATACCTCTCCGACATTCGGAGTGACAAATCCTAATCTCGAAATACGCCAACTCAACAAGTACCTTCGGAGACACCTGTAGAGCACCTTTATAATCACCCAGTTACGTTGTGACGTTTGGTAGCACACAAAGTGTTCCTCCGGTAAACGGGAGTTGCATAATCTCATAGTCATAGGAACATGTATAAGTCATGAAGGAAGCAATAGCAACATACTAAATGATCGGGTGCTAAGCTAACGGAATGGGTCATGTCAATCAGATCATTCAACTAATGATGTGATCTTGTTAATCAAATAACAACTCCTTGTTCATGGTTAGGAAACATAACCATGTTTGATTAACAAGCTAGTCAAGTAGAGGCATACTAGTGATACTCTGTTTGTCTATATATATTCACACATGTATTATGTTTCCGGTTAATACAATTCTAGCATGAATAATAAACATTTATCATGATGTAAGGAAATAAATAATAACTTTATTATTGCCTCTAGGGCATATTTCCTTCACACATATATATCATTCATCACATCCTTTTGGCCATATCACATCACACGGCATATGCTGCAAGAACAAGTTAGACATCCTCTAATTGTTGTTGCAAGTTTTTACGTGGTTGCTATAGGTTTCTAGCAAGAACGTTTCTTACCTACGCAAAACCACAACGTGATATGCCAATTGCTATTTACCCTTCATAAGGACCCTTTTCATCGAATCCGATCCGACTAAAGTGGGAGAGACAGACACCCGCTAGCCACCTTATGCAGCTAGTGCATGTCAGTCGGTGGAACCTGTCTCACGTAAGCGTACGTGTAAGGTCGGTCCGGGCCGCTTCATCCCACGATGCCGCTGAATCAAGATAAGACTACTAACGGCAAGTAAATTGCCAAAATCGACGCCCACAACAACTTGTGTTCTACTCGTGCATAGAATCTACGCAATAGACCTAGCTCATGATGCCACTGTTGGGGATCGTTGCAGAAATTAAAATTTTCTACGCATCACCAAGATCAATCTATGGAGATTCTAGCAACAAGAGAGGGAGCATCTTCATACCCTTGAAGATCGCGATGCGGAAGCGTTACAAGAACGAGGATGAGGGAGTCGTACTCGCGGCGATTCAAATCGCGAAAGATCCGATCTAACGCCAAACGGACGGCGCCTCTGCGTTCAACACACGTACAGCCCGGGGACATCTCCTCCTTCTTGATCCAGCAAGGGGAGAGGAGAAGTTGAGGGAGAGCTCTGGCAGCACGACGGCGTGGTGGTGGAGCTTGCAGTTCTCCGGCAGGGCTTCACCAAGCACTACTAAGGAGGAGGTGGAGTTGGAGAGGGGGAGGGCTACGCCAGGGGCAAGGGGTGAAGGTCCCATGCACCTCCCCACTATATATAGGGGTGGAGGGGCCTGGTTTCTTGCCCTCCAAGTCCATTGGGGCGTTGACAAAGGTGGGAGGAAAGAAATCCCATCATTTCCTTCCCCATTGATTGTTGTCCCCCCTTCTTAGGGATCTTGATCTTATCCCTTCGGGATATGACCTTATTCCTTCTAAGGGGGGATCTTGGTGCACCTTGACCAGGGGTGTGGGGCCTTTCCCCACAATCCACATTCATGTGGGTCCCCCCATGCAGGTGGCCCCACTCCGGAACCTTCTAGAACCTTCCCAGTAAAATACCGAAAAATCCCGAACATTTTCCTATGGCCAAAATAGCACTTCCCATATATAAATCTTTACCTCCGGACCATTCCGGAACTCCTCGTGATGTCCGGGATCTCATCCGGGCATCCGAACAACATTCGGTAACTGCACACTAATTCCCATAACAACTCTAGCGTCACCGAACCTTAAGTGTGTAGACCCTACGGGTTCGGGAATCATGTAGACATGATCGAGACAGCTCTCTGGCCAATAACCAACAGCGGGATCTGGATACCCATGTTGGCTCCCACATGTTCCACGATGATCTCATTGGATGAACCATGATGTCAAGGATTCAAGCAATCCTGTATACAATTCCCTTTGTCAATCGGTACGTTACTTGCCCGACATTCGATCGTCGGTATCCCAATACCTCGTTCAATCTCGTTATCAGCAAGTCACTTTTCTCATTCTGTAATGCATGATCCCATGACTAACTACTTAGTCACATTGAGCTCATTATGATGATGCATTGCCGAGTGGGCCCAGAGATACCTCTCCGTCACACAAAGTGACAAATCCCAGTCTCGATTCGTGCCAACCCAACAGACACTTTTGAAGATACCCGTAGTGCACCTTTATAGCCACCCAGTTACGTTGTGACGTTTGGCACACCCAAAGCATTCCTACGGTATTCGGGAGTTGCACAATCTCATGGTCTAAGGAAATGATACTTGACATTAGCAAAGCTTTTAGCAAACGAACTACACGATCTTGTGCTATGCTTAGGGTTGAGTCTTGTCCATCACATCATTCTCCTAATGATGTGATCCTTATCAATGATATCCAATGTCCATGGTCAGGAAACCATAACCATCTATTGATCAACGAGTTAGTCAACTAGAGGCTCACTAGGGACATGTTGTGGTCTATGTATTCACACATATATTACGGTTTCCAGTTAATACAATTATAGCATGAACAATAGACAATTATCATGAACAAGGAAATATAATAATAACCATTTTATTATTGCCTCTAGGGCATATTTCCAACATGTGCAAAGGTCATGTGTGTACTAGCCACATATGTAATTGGATATTCAATCTGTTTACGGAATCAATTCCTTGTAAGTTATAAGTACATATGTTGTTGTTCTGTGTGCAATGACATCGCACACGGACCATACGGGGGAACCCGACGGTGATGATTTCATCAATCGCTGACAATTGTATACCACCAAGCGTTTGCCCACAACACACATGGCTTATTAGCAGTAGTCGTCTGTGTTATTATCAGTCTTCGCACGCATTTCTGATTACAGACCTGTTTGTCGCGTATCACACACATCTTGTTATATTGAACCGTTTCTGTTCTCTTGCCTCAAAGCAAACAGTTCATCCGAGTGAACCGCATGCCGTATATCGCACACACCTTGATCTGGCTGACCGTTTCTTTTGTGTTGCCTAATCACAAATAGTTCATCCGAGTGAACCGTATGCTGTATATCGCACACACCTTCATCTGGCTGCCCATTTTTTTGTTCCTCCTCATCGCAAACAGTTAATTGAACTGAACCGTATGCCCTGCATCGCACACGCAACTAAAATCTATACTGTGTTTGATGCATCCATCATCGCAAATATTTTGCACCCTTTTTGATGGTTTTTTACACCACCGTTTGCGATTATTGCATCACACACAGTTTCGTCGAAGGGTCTCTGATCGTAGTGTCGCGTTAGCAGCATCCTACAGTAGTGATATATATATATGTATACAAACACACATACATATACATATATATATATGGTTCTAATAATCATTAAAAGGATTTTATATTTAATTTAATATCAACGGGCCTAAAAAGACCAAGTGGTGAAAGGCAACTTGGGCCACCACTCCAAGTGGAGGAACCCCCCCCCCTCTTATGGAAGGGGAAGGCCGAAATGGACTAGGGGAGGAGGAATCCTCCTCCCCCTTAGTCGGTGCCCCAAGAAGGGACTTTCCCTCCTTGGTGGTTGCTCTCTCCCTCCCCTCGAACGTATGTATATACTAGTTTTTTTGTTGTATTGGATACAAGAGTATTGGAGCCTCCTCTAGTTCATCTAGACCTAGTGCTAGTTGGTCCTAGTTGACTAATTAGTGCTTGGTCTAGATCTTCTAATGCCCATAAATTAGAAGCTCAGTGTGGTTCTAATCTCCTCCCTCTAATTCTCCGGCGACGATCAACACTCGACGACGAAGCGCTGCCGGATCGTGAAGGTTGCACGCTTGCAACTAAGTAGAGAGGCCATCCTTTCTGTCTTCGGTTCGAGGGGCTGTTCGTGGGCGGTTCACGGGATCATTCATCGATGGTTATAGGGACTCCAAGTACGATCTACACCGACACATTCTTCTTCCGCCGCAACTCGGTGACAGTAACAATCGTGATCTCAACCCATTATGCATCTTCATATTGATCTTGGGTGTGCATAGGCATGAATTTTTTATTTTCTACTACATTTCGAAACATAGACCTACATCTCCTACTGGAACACACAAATATGTTCAAGTCTGCATGTTATAAAATGATGAAATTTGGCAAAATCTTCGCACCTGATCGACTGTTTGAAATTTCCTTGAACCACTAGCTTCATCTCGTTGTTTCACATGAACTTTGTGTTGTACGTCTTGTGTTTTGTTGGTCATAGACGAGTAGTCCATGTCTCCCTACTAAATGTACAAATGTGTCACACCTAGGCGCCTGGCGCATAAAAAATAATTCCCGCCCAGTTAATTCCATGGCTGTTGGATGAGCATCTGAAGGCTGGCACTCCTTCTTCTACCTTGAGTCGACCCGTTGGATGAACATTTAAGGGCTGCCACACCTTCTTCTACCTCGAGTCGGCCTTTCTCTTATTTCTTTAGCACCCGTTTCCACATGTGGTCAATTCATCACTTGGATAAGGGGTGAGATTAATCATCCACGCCTACGTTACCAAACAACAACATGTTCCACATGAGGAGAAAATACTTGTTAGCAAACAACCATGTATTTTTTCTCAGCCATACTGAGAAGGATGTAGACTATCAAACAATATGCACAACATGATATTTATCATGTATTCACATGGCCAGGACTAGCTCTATGAGGCACCTAACAATGCAAAAGACGTGCTACCAAACACATCCTAGAAAGCCTGATTGCATGCATGTAGATAAGACAAAATTGATGATGTCACCCACATACTCTCTCATATTTCAAAAAATTGAAAATTTTATAGGTTAAACCATCGATCCGCTTGATAATCCATTTGTACCATTAAATATATTGTAACGAGATCTTCAAAACTATATCTCATGTTTATATGTTCTCATAACTTTTTTCAGGTCAAAAGTTACCACATCCGGAGTACACAGGTTGTCGTGATGTCTACAATGAAGTTACCACGGGCATAAAAGATGATTTCCTTTCACCAAGCTTCTCCCACATGCACATGCATGCATGCATTAGACGACAAAAGGTTGATGTCATCCTAATTTCTCATCAATTAAAATTTTCAAAACATTTTGTAGCTCAAACCTTCGGTCCGATTAAAAAATCACTTTCATCATCAAATCCGCCATGACGAGACCTTCAAAACTGGACCTCAAGTTGGTATGTTGTGACAACTTTTCTTGGATAAAAAAGTTACCAGGCCCTAGGGCACATAAGTTCCCAGTCATGCGGTACATAAGCTGCTGTGCTTTTTACATATAAGTTGCGAGGGTATGTTTTGTCATTTTTTTCTGCATCAAAGTTTTGCCATGTTGTACATAAGTTATCAGTTCTATGATGCATAAATTACCATGATATTTACACAGAAGTTATCGGGGATGTGTTTGAAGAAGTGCCCTACCCCCCTTCCCAGTCAATGGTACCATTGTCTATATGTAAGTTAACATGTTTATGATGAATAAATTACCATCCTTTTTACACAGAGTTACCGAGGTATGTGTCAACAACTTTTTTTCACGGATCAAAGTTACAAAAGTGTTTAAGCTATTATGTCTCCACTTCATAAATTACCATGCTATCTACACAGGAGTTATGAGAGTATGTTTCAATAACTTTTTTTCCTGGTCAAAGGTATCATTGTGTTTGTATGGAAATTATTAAGTCTTCTGTGCGTAAATTACTATGTTATTTATACATAAGTTATCGGGGTATGTTTCGATATTTTTTCCGAACCAAAGTTTGTGGAAACATCAACGAATGATGCACCAGAGAAATCTAAGAAAGGAACCAAAATACATATATTTTTCTGGGTGATATGGTAGTAAGTAGTAACATAAGGTCAATTGTGAAGTTTTTGTGTTGTTGACATCGACAAACTTTAATTGAGCCTGTCATTGGGCTATCTAGTTATCACCATGACCAGGATTTGAGTCCCTACTCGTGCACTTCATTTTTCATTCCCGCCCAGCCCACTAACAATGTAACAGTACTACCGATCATCAACTATAAAAACCTACGTGCGGGAGGGGCTGGGTGGATAGAGACAAAAAAAAAGAGTGGGGAAGGGCAGAGAAGAAAAATCGGGAGAGAAAGAACCCGACGGGGGAAGAGAGCTGTGCAGGGGAGAAAATTAGGAGAGAAAAGAATTGGGAGAGCGTCGTGTGCGCTCGCCCAATCTGCATCAGAGGACGGTTGAAGCATTCGGGGTATGACTAAAATCATATTATTCACCGTTTACATTTTTCGATTATTTATTTAAGTCTTACGTCCTAGGAATGATCTGATAAATTGTGAATGTGTTGTGTTCGTCTAAATTTTGGGTTACTTGGGAAATAAATCTATAACTCAATGAATGATGGTCCCTACTTGCATGAAAGTTATGCAGGCAGATTTATGGCGACCCTGTGTTCATACACAGCCGCCACAACGTCCAAAACATTATGGGACGTTTTTCATATACTTATGTTACTAGTCTATGTTACTGTGGAGATTAACTTAGACTAGTAACATACATATGTTACTAGTCTATGTTACTCTAACGCCCTCGATGCGGCTATATCTCCCACGTGTCGAAGCACGACTTAGAGGCATAACCGCATTGAAAGCAATGTCGCAAGTGAGGTAATCTTCACACAACCCATGTAATACATAAGGGAAAGAGATACATAGTTGGCTTATAGTCGCCACTTCACACAATACATAAATAAACATCCATCATCCAGATTACACTCAAGGTCCGACTACGGAACCAAAATAAAAGAAGACTACCCCAAATGCTACACAGATCCCCGATCGTCCCAACTAGGCTCCACTACTGATCGTCTAGAAACGAAACATAGTAACGACCACGTTCCTCGTCGAACTCCCACTTGAGCTCGGTTGCGTCATCTGCACTGGCATCGTTGGCACCTGCAACTGTTTTGGTAGAATCTGTGAGTCACGGGGACTCAGCAATCTCACACCCGCGAGATCAAGACTATTTAAGCTCATAGGTAGGAAAGGGTAATATGGTGGAGCTGCAGCAAGCGCTAAGAGTATATGGTGGCTAACATACGCAAGTGAGAGCGAGAAGAGAAGCAACGAATCGGTCGAGAAGCTAGAAGCGATCAAGAAGTGATCCTGAAACTACTTACGTTCATACATAACTCAAACCGTGTTCACTTCCCGGACTCCGCCGAGAAGAGACCATCACGGCTACACACGCGGTTGATGCATTTTAATGAAGTCAAGTGTCAAGTTATCTACAACCGGACATTAACAAATTCCCATCTGCCTCATAACCGCGGGCACGGCTTTCGAAAGATAATACCCTGCAGGGGTGTCCCAACTTAGCCCATCATAAGCTCTCACGGTCAACGAAGGATATACCTTCTCCCGGGAAGACCCGATCAGTCTCGGAATCCTGGTTCGCAAGACATTTCGACAATGGTAAAACTAGACCAGCAAAGCCGCCCGAAGTGCCGACAAATCCCGATAGGAGCTGCACATATCTCGTTCTCAGGGCACACCGGATGAGCCAGACGTCGGGCTGGCATAGACCCTGGTTGCCCAAGGGGCGCCGGACATCGCTCAGGTTGGACCAACACTCGAAGGAGCACTGGCCCGGGGGGTAAATAAAGATGACCTTCGGGCTCGCGAAAACCCAAGGGAAAAAGGCTTAGGTGGCAAATGGTAAAACCAAGTTTGGGCCTTGTTGGAGGAGTTTTATTCAAAGCGAACTGTCAAGGGGGTCCCATAAATCACTCAACCGCGTAAGGAACGCAAAATCAAGGAACATAACAACGGTATGACGGAAACTAGGGCGGCAAGAGTGGAACAAAACACCAGGCATAAGTCTGAGCCTTCCACCCTTTACCAAGTATATAAGGTGCATTAATTAAACAGGAGATATTGTGATATCCCAAAGTATCCATGTTCCAACAAGGAACAAACTTCATCTTCACCTGCAACTAGCAACGCTATAAGAGGGGCTGAGCAAAAGCGGTGACATAGCCAAACAACGGTTTGCTAGGAAAGGGATGGTTAGAGGCTTGACATGGCAATATGGGAGGCATGATAAACAATGGCAGGTAGAGCTAACATAACGATAGAGCGAGCAACTAGCAAAGCAAAGATAGAAGTGATATCGAAGGTATGGTCATCTTGCCTGCAAAGTTCTCAGAGTTGTCAAAGGCTTGATCCTCGTAGGCGTTCTCAACAGGTTCCTCGTGCACGTACTCGTCTCCCGGCTCTACCCAAAGCAAGAACACAAGCAATGGAACCACAATCAAACATGGAGCAATGCACAAGCAACATGATGCAATACATGACATGGTATGCGAGATGTGATATGCAATGCATATGCGTGCCCCGAAAGGGAAATGATGAACAAGGCATCAATTTGGCAAACCAAGTATGCCGCTGGAAAGATGAGATGATTTCGGTTGAAATCGATATAAAGATCACCGGAATCGGATGCACGGTTTGCAAATGGCAAGCAAAACAAGAATGACACAAATCTGCGATTAACAGCACGATGCTACTTAGCATGCAACAAGAAACTATGCTACAGCACCCCAACATGAAAACAAATCATATGGAAGTATTCTACAGGAGATGCTTAACAAAAGAGGAACACTGAGCTACGGCTAAATCACACCATAACAGGTTCAAACAAGCATGGGAAAAGTGCAAAAGATATCAGGTTTGACATGGCATAAACAGCATCAAGTAGCAATGTTCAGAGCAAGCAATCAACATGCTACAGGAACTTATAATAGCAAAACAAGGCATGACATGAATCTACTCAAAGCATAGAACAAAAGTCCCTTACTGACCATGAGCCAAAAAGGATCAGAAGATATGATGGCACCCATGTAAACATAGCAAGTTTCGTTAACAGATTCAGCAAACAGGGCATGGCATTGACAGAATTACGAAGGCACCTTCGTGAGCTCGATTCACTCATCACAAGTCATTGCATGACAAGATAAGCATAGAACCAGCAAGAATACATGTTTATGAAACTAAACATGGCAAGAACAAGATCATAGCATGCAAGGATCATCTACAACAACCTAGGAAAAATTGAATATCATGTAAACAATCTGCCAGGAAACATTTTATAGCAAAAGTAGAGCAAGAAAATGACAGGCTAGACTACTCCATAATTGCAAAAAGGGGCATGAATGGATAGAGAATAACCATATGTTCAAAACATCCTTACTGAAGTATCTCAAAATATGCATGGAACTCTCTGTAGCATGAAGTTTACATGGCATAAAAATAACAGCAGAACAGGGACTAAAATCAGCAACATCACGAAGCCTAGTTTGCATGCTTGTGCTAGTCACCACAGAGATCACAAAGATACGTGGCATACACCCCTGTAAAGATGGCATGGCACAGAACAAAACACCAGTAGGGCTCAAGTTCATAAGATGCACACATCAATCATGATAAAAATGACAAAAGTGCATGTTCTGTTAAGAAACAGAAACTAACATCACATAGCCCTCTTCCAACAGCATTTCGGGCATCAAGATGAGCTCAAATGAAAATTATGCAATGAGATGAAATGATGTACTCATTGAGACGAACAATTCGTTATGCTACACGTCCAAAACGGAGCCACGGGTGCAAAGTTGTGGTACGATGAACATGCAACAAAATTAATGCCAGAAAAGGACTTAGGGGATTTTTGGGGAGAAGAAAGTCAACCAGGGTTCCAGATCGGATCGCACAGATGTCAAGGCGGCCGGAATCTCGCCGGAGCTGGGGAGGAGGCGACGAGGGCGGCGGGAGGAGGAGCTCGGGGCCGGATCTGGCGCCGGCGGCGGCCAAGGCACGGCCGGGGCGCGGTCGGCGCGAACGGCGCGGCCGGGCGGCTGAGCGGAGGCGGCCGGCGACGGGCTCGGGCGGCGGAGGAGGCGAACCGGGCGGCGGGGTCGCGGGAGGCGGCGCGCGGGGCGACGACAACGGGCCTCGGGGGCCCGGGGCGGGCTCCGCGGGCCGGCAGAGATGTGGGCGCGGGCTCGCCCACGTGGCACGCTGCGGTTGGCCGGGGCGGCAGCGGCGGACGTTGTCCGGCCGGACCGGACGTGTCCGGCGGCGCGGAGAGGAGCGGGGCTAGGGTTAGGGGTGGATTTGATCCGGAATTTCGGGGAGGAGGTGTTTTATAGGTAGAAGGAGCTAGGAAGCTCCAAATGAGGTGCGGTTTTCGCCCACACGATCGTGATCCGACGGAGGAGAGCATGAAAGTAACTTAGATGGGTTACTGGGCTATTTTGGAGGGGTGTTGGGCTGCAACCCAAAAGAGGCCTATGTGGTTACCCGGTTAACCGTTGGAGTATCAAACGACCTCCAAATGGCACGAAACTTGACAGGTGGTCTATCGGTGGTGTACCAAGGCCACTTGGCAAGCCTCGGTCCATTCCGAGAACGTTTAACACCCGCTCACGAAAAAGAGACAAGAGGGGTGCGCCGGTGCATGTGGGAGCGTCGAAATGCAAAACGGACAACGGGGAAAATGCTCGGATGCATGAGGCGAACACGTATGCAAATGAGATGCACATGATGACATGATATGAGATGCATGACATGAACAAAATGCAAAACAAAAGACAAAAACCCAACCACGGAGGGAAATATCATAGCACATCGCCGAAAATGGCAAGAGTTGGAGTTACAAAGATGGAAAGTTACATCCGGGGTGTTACAGTTACTACCTCTATTGTGGGAAGTGTCATAGATGTACTTTCTCCGTTTCTTTTTAGTCTGCATATAAGATTTGGTCAAAGTCAAATTTTATAAAGTTTGACCAACTTTATAGGAAAAAATAGCAACAACTACAATACTAAAGCTATATGGTATGAAAATTAATTTTATGATGCATCTAAAAACATTAATCTCATATTCTAAATCTTGATATTTTTTCTATAAACTTGGTCAAAGTTAACAAAGTTTGACTTTGACCAAATCTTATATGCAGACTAAAAAGAAACGGGGGAGTAGTAACATACATATCTTCATTTATTGCTTTGTAGACTCATTTTGCATTGGAAAGCGTTATGTGATGGTAACATATTATGTTACTCTATTTGTCTCTCTCCTCTTTAATTACATGACACATTATTTTTTTTGCTTATGTGGTACTTATGTTACTCCCACTATGACTAGCCTTAGCGCATAAGGATATTGTGCTAGGGTTGCTCCAAGAAAATTGATATCCAGACGGCAGGATTACACATACACATTGCAATGTATATAAACTTTCTTCAGCAGAAATCTGTGCCGATTAGTAGCACACACCATTTTGCATTTGCAGAACGGGTGTACTGTTGCATTATGCTTTAACCATTTCCACATTTTCTCTAGAGAGAATATGCATTGCTAGAAAAGTGGAACTGTACCTTTGGTTCTGTCTTTTGCAATTCTCGCCATCTTGTGGCTCTGTTTTTTTGGAGCTATCTGACTCGTTGAAGCTAGCACATCGACGGTTATGCAAGAGGCTCCTCAATCAAAGGGCAACACATACAACATTTTTTTTTCAGAAGTTAAACAGAAAACATGCATGTCTCTCTAGCGTGCACTCCCATTTCACAGAGTAGATGGAAAGAGTTGCATGTGTATATTTGTAGTACTGCTGCACTGTTTTGAATTGAATGCACAGCCATGACACGACGGCGATAATCAGACTGGTGCTATACAGCATGGTTGATTTTATTGTGGTCATGCGGTATTTATTGCAACCACTGTTGGTAATTCTAGCTCTACTATTACGACGGTGTGTGCGTATGTACGTGAATGTCCTACCAAGGGAAAATGTTGCCGAGTGGTCCAAACGTGCCGACATGATGGTGGGCAGGGGTCATGTTCATGTGACAGTAGTAACGGAAGAGCCATAGAGAGAGAGGGTGTTATGCCACGTGTTCTTATCTACTCCGTAGATCAGAGGATGCACATAAGTACTATGGCCTTGCATTACATGTCTAGGAATATTAGACTAGTACTGCCGCTAACAGAAAACAGCACACGGTTATTCTGATTCTGTGATCATCTGTAATATTTTCAAAAAAAAAAAAAATCTAGTCGCGTTGATGTATGTACACACTCTGGCAATGGCTGCTAGTGCATACATTTCTCTAGCTCCAGGTATGTGTATTCAGTGGGAGGAGACGTTCCCGTCGACGACGAGGTGACTACGGTGGCTTTGTAAATTTCAAGATGATATGCCAGCTCAGTCTTTCAGAGGTGCTCATAAGGGTAGGATATGCATGTGTGCGTTCATAAAGATGAGTGTATGCGCATGTATATGAGCGCTTGTGTCTGTACTGATGTTCAAAAAAAAATACAATCCGCCTTTAAAATAGAGACAACAGAAGTAACTTTCGGTAATTGGTTCTTCTTCTGGCAAAGGGCCCGTGCAATCCGCCTGCTATCGCTTACACTACCAAGGACCAAGACAAGAAACTGCTACGAGTCGATGGATGCAAGGAGGAAACGTAAACATGTTTTTTTTTTTCGAAAGTATGTAAATTGTGACAATTTGTCTTTAGGATCGTCGATGAGCAAAAATCTTTTCAGTTTCAAAGGAGCACCTCCTGCCCGAGTCACGCATCGTCATGTCATTCCACGTACTAGGTAGATGTACAACACATCTGTTCCTAAATATAAGATTCTTTTAGAGATTTTAGTACGGATGGCGCTATGCATCGGCTGGTGGATCCGCCGCCTCCGCAACCGTTTGATATGGCGTCATCCAGCGACCCGACCTTTTCTCACCATTGCAACGAAGGCATTGTTGTAGAGTCCTTTGCAACAGACCTCGTGTTGGAAAAACATTTGCAACAGAGGTTCTGTTGCAGAAAAAAATGTCTTAAGTTTATTATAACATGAGTGTTGTTGATTTTTGCAACACGGGTAATGTTGCAGATTTTTTTTTTCATCTTAACCTTTTGCAATATGCATTGTTAGGGGAGGAATTCTGCAACACAGATAATGTTGCAGAAATTTTCTTTTCATCTTAACTTTTTTGCAATATGCGTTGCTGCGGAAGGACTTCTGCAAGACAAATGATGTTGCCAAAAATGGTCAAGTGGCAAAGGCACACGTGGTGAAGGTGCAGAGGTTATACATCTAAAGGGCTTGTATTTAGAAACGGAAGGAGTAACTGTGAGTTGTGACATTCTAATAATGTTTCAGAACAGCTTTCTCGCATAATATATACTCCCTCCGTCCGAAAATAATTGTCACAGAAATGGATATACATGGATGCATCTAAAAATAAAATACATATAGATACATCCATTCCTCCGACATGTATTTCCGTACGGAAGGAGTATTACATGCAGGTGTGATTAGTCGTGCGGAATTGGCTGCAAGAAATTGACGCCCCTAGGAATCTTCTTGAGTACACATTTGGCGGCCGCACTGGTCCGGGGCGTATACGGTACCATACCGTCATACATACACACTGTGATGTACTGCGTGTCTCTGATTAAGCCGAGAACTGTAGTGGAGTAGTAGAGTACTCCCTCCGGTCCATTTTACTTCGCGTATTAGATTTTTGTCAAGTCAAACTTTGCAAAGTTTGACCGAAGTTATATTAAAAAATATGGACATGCACAATATCAAATATATATTCTATGAAACTACATTTCATAATGAATCTAATAATATTAATTTGGCATTGTGAGTGTTGATACTATTTTCTTCAAATTTGGTCAAAATAAAGATATTTTGACTTTGAACAAAACTTATATGCAAACTAAAAAGGACAGGAGGGAGTACATGTCTCGAGATCTACCGGGTCGATCGCGTGTACATAATATAAAATATGTATGGGAGCCACTGAATTCTTCCAGGATAAGAAATGAAACAACGCAATGCGGATGTGGCTATAGCTAGGGTGGTAGCTGGTCCGCCAAGTATCTCGTGATAGATCCACAGCAAGAGTTAATTGGATCTGGTTCCGTACTGAAGGCGGCCTGGTAAACTTTGTGTGGCAGTCGGTCAAAGTAATTAGTAACCATATGTACTACTTCAAGGAATTGACCATCGACCGCCGCACTGACCCAGTTCGGTTCGCCGTCTCCAATAACATAATGTCACGTCACTTATTAATAAATCTCCCTCAAATTTTCCCTCCCTCCCGGTTTGCTTGCCCGGGCGGCCCCGGAGGTGAAACCCTAGCCTGTGAGTGATCACCTTTCCATGACCCCATGGCGGCGACACCAGCGATGGTGGTGACGCCCGGTCGACAAAGGCGGCAGGTGAGTTCCGCACGCCCTGACAGGCCTCCTTCGCGCGGGGGAGAGCTGTCTAGCGAGCGGTGCGGTGGCGGGCGGCTTCTGGTGAGGCGACACACGGCGGAGAGCATGGTGGAGAGGTGGAGCGCATTCTCGAGGTGGAGCGGGGCGGTTGCCTTCTTCTATCACCGAGTTAGAAGCGTCGCGGCGCGGGGTCTTGGCGGATGCTGATCTCGGCCAGGAGCGGCATGATACGTCTTTAATGTATCTATAATTTTTTATTGTTATATGCTATTATGTTATCAACCATATACTCCCTCCGTCCCGAATTACTTGTCACAGAAATGGATGTACCTAGAACTAAAATACATCTACATACATCCATTTTCGCGACAAGTAATTCCGAACGGAGGGAGTATGTTTTAGGGAACCACTAGGGATCAGACTACTGATCCCTAGCATCTATCTCTACTATTAAAGGGGGATCGAACGTCGTGATGGTTCGACCTCTATCGAAACCAGCCGACCGCTCAATCCCACCCCTCGATCGCACGCAGTAAAAAAATCTTCCCCTCCCCCTCGTACGTGCAAACCTCCCACCGATTTAACAGGGAAAATAAACCGAGGAAACAACCTGCCGCCCACGAACCCACGTCCCACGCGGCCACGCACCACAGCTCTCGATCCGCCGCCATGTACCACGCATGGCCAATCAATGCCTTTTGCGGCCGCTCCCTGCCCCTCCTTGTCTGGCTGGAAGTCACGGTGGTCGTCACCTTGTCCGTGGATGACGCTGCTCTGCCACCCGATCTCCGTGTACACGATGACCTGCCCTTCTCGTCGTTGTCGGATGCTCGTCTCCTTCGCCGTCGTGCTTCCCTTGTCCCGATCGCCGTCGAGCCTCGCCTGTACACCGCCTACTGCACCGCCCTGTACCACATGCTCGCCGCCGCCACCGCTAATATGGACCGACGACGACTCAGACGCCGAGTTCGACGACAACTGCTCGGCTGCTCCTGTCGACTGCGTCCCCCAGTCCCCGGCCGGCGCACCGCTGCTACTGGCTTTCTTCTTGGTCCCCTTCTCGGAAGCCAGATGTTGCTCCATCTCCCTTTGTCTCTGTGTGATGCTAGCCGGCGGTTCCTTTTCCTACAAAAATTGTCGCTCTCGGTTATGTATGTGTAGTTCTGATTCATGTAGTGTGTGCTCCCGGTTCATCACCCATCTTCACTAGGATGATAGGTGCGTCCAGCTGATGGAGTGAGGATGTTCTATTTGATCTAAACTTCCCTCTTATTGGTTAGTCTGCAGTGATGTGGACTGAGTACCCTGATGTGTTTTTGCATGCCATCTGAAGCTAGCGTGCTGTACTTTTGTAGGCAGTTGCTTTAACTGGATTGTGCAGGCGATCAAGCCTGCGTCTGATGCTTTTGCCAAAGTGGTGGCAGAGACCGACGGTACATGTGGAATGGTGCAGCTTGAATTTTTTAATGAAGACAGCTTGATTTGATACCTGCATCATATTTTTATTTGCGCAATGGATATTGACACCTGCATCACATTTGTAGGTACCAGTGATGTGTCATATGTTTTGGGATCCAGGTAATACTTACTTACTTGCCAGATTACATTACTTCCAAAGAATTTACCTATCATGAGATTAAATGACAGGAAATCCTATCTGTATGTTTTTCTTTTGAAGTTTGCTTTAATTTTGCTTTGTTTATTCATATCAAAGATGGTTTGTATATACGTCCAAATTCAGATCACGCAGTGCCCTACAAAGAGGGAATTTGCAGGGCAAGGGAAGAAGCATGGAAAATAATTTTGGTTATTTCTATATGGAAGGACCATGATGGATTTTGGCTATCTGCATCTTGGCGAGTATCGTACCTTGGTCTTTGCAGATTTGCCTACCGGTCATGCAGATTGGTTTTGGTACACAACTAACTATCAAAATCCTTTCTGTCCATAAGTATGCGCATACTACATGGTTTTGATATGTATGCCTTTTTCTCCAAGTAGTATGCTCCAATTTTTATGTCTTCGTGTATGTTGCCACTCCAAAATGAAGTCAAAGGCCTCATTTGCCCCCCTCCACCACAGAGTAATTAAAGGTACGTGCAATTTTTTTGTTCTTATTTTCTATTGGACAATTCATCTAAGTAAAAGAGTTTACAATGGATAGCTGCATTCCATTTATAGCTTGTACAACCAAGTTTATAATATGCAGTAGTTCCATGAATGCATTATACTCTCCCTAACTACTTGGCAGGAAAGATTGATGCGAGGCACGAAACAAATAATTGGCGAAACAGAAGACTCACTTTGATGAAGATGAATTCGTTCAGCTGCATGAATGGCATCGTTTGTGCTAAACAAAAGAAGCTACGGAGAGATTTTTATTTGATCTACTTAATACATATAAAGTATGACGGTTTTTTCATTCGATTCTACTTTTTCTAAGCCACAACTTTTAGATTGTAAGTTATATTTGCGACGATGCTTAGAGAAACTCCAAACTGCAGACCCAAACGGACGGCGATTTTGTCCGATTGCAAGTTATATTCAACGCCGGAATGTGCCCCAGAATTAAGCCCCGAAACAACGGCTGATGCCTATTAAGGTGGTTATGGACCAACATGGCAGCCAACATCTCCTCATCATCGGATAAGGAATTGTCGGAGTCGCACCGGAAATTGTGGAAAATAGCTCGTCGACGGAGTCTATTTTGTACCTTGGGGCATACTTTCGAACAACTTACGGGTGTCAATGAAGAAGCTGGCCGGCGATGAGATGTGCGCCTCCCTGGACCAGGCGGCTGGCCTGGTGGCGTCCGATGAGCGTGCAGGTGTGAGGAGAGCGGGCGGCGTCGGAGGAGCTGGCAGGGGACGTGGAGGCGGCTTCCTGCTCACGACGACATCGGAGTGGGGGGAGGGGGTAGGAAGATGCGGTGGCCCGGCGGTGAGGCGGTGGCAGCGGCAACATGGGAGGTGGCGGCTTTGGGGGAAGGTGTGCTGGTACGGGTTGTTGGCAGAGGCACCGGGAAATGGACTTCCCTACTATTTCACGGGGAAAAAGAGTCACGGTGACTGTTCAGGAGAAAAGAAGTGGAGAAAGAATTGCTATTTGTCCATCATGTTTGACATACCTCTCCGAAATAGAACAATTATTTGACCAATGTATTTATATTGTTTTTTAATCCGTGGCAACGCACGGGGACCAACTAGTCAAACTAGTGGCAAGCCGTTGGATGGAATCCCTCGCACCCGTTGGATAAGCAGCACACATCCGGTTAGGAGTTTCCGTAACTGACCAATTGATGCTAATTATGTGTAATTTACTACGAGTAATTACTATTGACTATAAATCAGGTCACTATTTCCAGATTACATTGGATGTGCTCATAACTAACCTCACGATATTTAGGAAAAAAATGGATGGTAAGGAAAGTAAAAATTGGATGGTAAGGAAAGTAAAAATGTGATGATCGTTGCTTCCTTTCTTGACAAAATTTGTTTCCATAATAATTCAATTTTGCTTCCGACAAAATTATATTTTCTTCAATTTGAAAAAAATTCATTACAACAATAATTTTATGTTTCGATCGACAGGAGAATTTGCTTCCATTGTTTATGATGTTTTCTTACATGGAATATGGTATTGTGTGCTTGGAACAGTATATTATCTGAAAAACATCAGGATATTGCTTCCAGTGAAAATAAAAATAGTCATGCCCGCATATTTTGCTTCCATTGGCCAGCGAGAATGTTTCCAAAATAACTAAGATTGTTTCCAACTTATTTTGTTTCCAACTTAGAAAATGTGTGTTTTGAACGATTTGAGCATTATAATGAGCCCCGCAAGAAAAAGAGAATTATAATGAGGTAACTTTAATTTTTTGAATGAAAAAAATATTTCTTTCTAACAACATGACTTCCAAAAGAGAAAGAAATTGCTTCCAAATAAAATAGTGTTTGCTTCCAAAGAGTATCTTGCAAAAAACAGAATGCATTTGCTTCCAGAATCTGGTTTGGGATAAAACAGAATGTGATGCAGGATTATGTTGCCATTTGACCGTGAAGCCACCAAGGTCCACCTCGATGGCGACGGTGCAGGCGCGAGGGACACGTTGGTGCGACCATGGAAGCACTGGTCTAGCCAGTCACGGTGACGTCGCTAGCCTCCACACCAACGAGATAACGGAAGCACCAGCTGCAATGATGCATCCGTTAACATGGGCACCTCCATGTAGATAGGTGTTGTCGAGGAGTGCCGATCAGAGAGGTGGCCACGAGCAGTGAAGACGATGCCGAAGAGGAATAGTAGGGTACTCGTTGATGAAGTGCTTACCCCGTTGGTGAAGAACGCCACAAAAGCATCGGTGGAGGGGGAGATGGAGTAGCTAGAGGAGGAAGGACGGATCTTGGAAACAACGCTGGGAGGATTGATTAGAGGGAGGTAATTTTGCATGGACGAGTGATTAGAGGGAGGTAGTTATGCATGGCAGATATGGTTGGTTACCAACGGGTGATGCAATTTTGACCGTGAGATTAAACTTGGATTAACGGCAGTCGACTGTTCTGATGCGTTGCTTCTGATCAGACTATAGATAGGAAGCGTTTCCCTATGTTTTAATGCCAGTTTATATCATTTTTTGGATAACATATTAACTTAGTGCCCGTGTCAGTTTCTATTTTTTGCTTATTTCTTTTCGTAGAAAATTCGTACCAAACGAAGTCCAAACATGATTAAACTTTACGATGATTTTCTCTGGACCAGAAGGGAGCCTAGTAGATTCGGGGAAAGACCAGAAGACACACGAGGACGTGACAAGCTCAAGGGGCGCGCTGCCAGTGGGGAGCGTCATCCAAGCTTTATGGGCCCCTGAGCATCGTCTTCTAATTCCTGGCCTATAAATTCCCTAATATTACAAAATCCCCGAAGCGAGACCCGAAACAATTATTCCTCTGATCCCATCAGGAGGCCTTTTTCGATACTCCGCCGGAGGGGGAAACCATTGGGGAGGCAATCTTCCTCGACCTTGTTGCCTCCATAGTAGTTCACAAAGGACCTATGGGTCTATAGTAGTAGCTAGATAACTTTCTCTCTCTCTCTCTCTCTCTCTCTCTCTCTCTCTCTCTTCTCTCTCTCTCTCTCTCTGATCTTTACTACAATGATCTATTCGGAGATCTATCCGATGCAATTCTGACGGTGCGTTTGTTGGAATCCGATGAATTGTGAATTTATGATCGGATTATTCATTGAAATTATTTGAGTCTTTTCTGAGATTTATACATGTGTGATTTTATAGCCTTGTATTTCCCTCTAATCTATTTATATCTTTGGGCTAATTATATCAATTTATCTTCAGTGGGAGAGGTGCTTGGTAGTAGGTGCAATCTTGCAGTGTCCTTACTCTGTGACAGGAGAAGTTGCAAGGCACATATTTGTATTGTTTCTACTAAGGGTAAAACGATGGGGCTTGAACATATTATTTGATCTTACTTTGTCTATATTATGTCATCATGCTTAAAGCGTCACTCTGTTTCATTAACTTAATACTTTGAGATGCATGCTGGATAGCGGTCTTCGGGTGGAGTAATAGTAGTAGATGTAGATTGATTTCGATCTACTTATCACGGACACAATGCCTATATATTGATCATGCCATGAATAATTATCATAACTATACGTTATTCTATTAATTGCCCAACAATAATTTGTTTACCCACCGTTGCTATGCTCATGAGAGATGTGCCTCTAGTGAACCTATGGCCTTCGGGTCCATCTTCCATATTTAATAAAACCTAAGTTTCCTCGCTGTTTTTATTTCCTTTTTTGCTTTATCTATCTATCACTATCATATTTATTCCTTGAAAGTGGTTAGAACAAGGGGATTGACAACCCTTTTGCCTTCGGTGGGTGCAAGCATTTGCTTTGTATGTGTGCATGTACCGCTTATATTGTTTGTGTGGTGTCTACTACTGGTTCGATAAACCTTGGCTCTTAACTGAGGGAAATACTATCTGCAACTATACTACATCACCCTTCCTCTTCGGGGAAATCCTAACACTATCACAAGTAGCACAGCGGCCGGGATTCGCGGCGGTGACCAGGGCGCACGATGTGCCTCCTGTTCGCGGAGGGCATGGCTCGAGGAAGGTGCCCCCTTTGGGGTGATGGTGGCGGTGTGGTCAGGATATAGCCGGAGGCCGAAGCAGGGTCTCGCATAGGAGAGCTCCACTGGGCACGCGCGTTCGCAGTAGGCGGCATGGTGTGCTGGCTCCTCCCCTGAGGGGTCTTCGGCTGCAGCAACGACAACGGAGGCTGCCAGCTGGTAGTGTGGCCAGCCCACGCCCATGGGTGCCGACGGATCTTAGCGGCGCTGAAGCTTTGAGGTCGGTTTGAAGATGGAGAGGTGTTTCTTCGACCGTGCAGGTGCTGGATGATGGCCAACGTGCTCAGGACATGTGAGGGATCAGTGTTTTGCAGCTGTTTGATCACGATGGTGAGGTGCTACGGCAACGGTGGTGTGACCCAGACAGTTTGGCCCAATCTATTTACAGAGGTACGATATGTCTCCAACGTATCTATAATCTTTGGTTGTTTCATGCTATTATATTATCAATCATGAATGCCTTATATGCATTTTTTCTATTTTATATCATTTTTTGGGACTAACCTATTAACCCACTGCCCAGTGCCAGTTCCTATTTTTTGCTTGTTTTTTGCTTTTTTAGAAAATCAATATCAGACAAAGTCCAAACATGATGAAACTTTATGTTGATTTTTCTGGACCAAAAGGGACCCTAGAAGGTTGGGGAGGAGGATAGAAGAGCTAGAGAGAGCCACAAGCTCACATGGCGCGCCCCCTGAGCTCGTGAGCCCCACGTAACTCCGTTTGACCTAATTCCACCTGTATAAATTCCCAAATATTCCCAAACCAACAGAGAGCCACCCGAAACACTTTTTTTGGCGCCGCAAGCTTCTGTTCTTCCATGGTCTCATCTGGAGGCCTTTTCTGGTACTCTGCTGGGTGGGGTCAATCACAGAGAGCTTCTACATCATCCTTGCTACCTTCCGATGATGCGTGAGTAGTTCACCACAGACCTACAAGTCCATAGCTACTATCTAGATGGCTTCTTCTCTCTCTTTGACTTCAATACAATGTTCTCCTCGTCCTTCTTGGAGTTCTATCCGATGTAATCTTGTTTTGTAGTGTGTTTGTTGGGATCCAATGAATTGTGGGTTTATGATCAGATTATTCATTGAAAGTAATTGAATCTATCTGAACTTTATTATGCAGGATTGTTATAGCTTCGTATTTCCCTTCGATCTATCCGTTTGGTTTGGCCAACTAGATTGATTTATGTTCAGTGGGAGAGGTGCTTTGTCTTGTAATGGTTCAATCTTATAGTGTCCTTGTCGGTGTCAAAACCGGCAGATCTCGGGTAGGGGGTCCCCAGCTGTGGATCTAGTATCAATGGGGAACAAGGGATGAAGAACACGGTGTTTACCCAGGTTCGGGCCCTCTCGAAGAGGTAAATCCCTACGTCCTGCTTGATTGTATTTGATGTGTATGATATGGTTACAGAGTCGATCTACCTTGAGACCAGGCGAGGTAAACCCTAGGTTGATGGGGTGTTGGATGTTGCTCTAGCCTAAAGACTAAACCCTCTGGTTTATATAGACACCAGTAGGGTTAGGGTTACATGCGATCGGTTAAAACGAAGGAAAGATCATGCCTAATCTTGACTTGGAGGGCACACCACAACTCCGAAGATCTCCTGTCCGATCACGGGTCCATGCCCTAGTTCGGCTTCATAGTAGCCCATCAGTCCGGCTCGTAAGAAATGGGCCCGCGGCCCAATGACCCCTTAATCCAGGACTCCCTCAGTAGTCCCCGAACTAGCCTCCAACGCTAGGGCTTGTATCTAGCATCCGCATATCCAACGGTCTTCGGCTTGCAAGGCGAGTTCTCCATCCTGTGCATGCTCGGAGTTGAGTGGTGTCTGGAATCCGGAGCAGTTGTTTTACTTAGCCTTGAAGGCCAAAGTGCTCATGTGTGAACAGTGCCCTCATCTGACAACTTTTGGCGAAGGGTCGCATCCGGTCATAGCACCGAACGGTTGGAAGTTCTTGATGCGCAGCTCGAGGCCGCCCCTCTATTGGCACGTCTCATCAAGGCAGAGATCGTGCCTCATTTTTTAGGGGATATGATCAATGATATCGATTACCCCACCCGCGCATAACGTCGCGAGCGTATCAGGACGTGGAGAGGCCCGCGGCGTGAAAAGAGGAAACCTCGGCTCCTCCACGACCCATAAAAGGGGAATAGCTGCATTTACCATCCTACGCCTTCTTCCACCTCTCGTTGTCGCCTTTCCAATCTCTAGAGCTCCAGCGCCCTGCCTCATTCTTCCGCGAAGAGTCCCTTCCCAGCTCCTCCTAGCTTCAGCCATGGCTGGATCTAGTGCCAACGGCAAGTGGGAGGCCTCCATCGTCACAAACAATGATATCGAAGAGCTAAAGCGAGCTGGCTACTTGCCGGCCGATGTTGCTCACCGGGCCCCAGAGATGGGCCAGGTCATCCCCACACCCAAGCCAGGTGCGAGGGTGGTGTTCCTCACCCACTTTATCCGGGGCTGGGATTTCCTCTGCACCCTTTCATGAGGGGAGTTAATGTTCTTTTATGGGCTGGATTTCCATGATCTTGCGCCCAACTCCCTCCTCCAAATTTCAGCCTTCATCATCGTTTGCGAGGCCCTTTTGCGAGTTTAGCCGCATTTCGGCATGTGGCTAAAAGTGTTCAACTTCAAGCCAAAGGTGGTCGGTGGCGCCCAGGAGGACTGCGGTGGAGCGATGATCAGTAAGCTAACCAGAGTTCAATGGCTGGAGGGCAGATTCATTGACACCGTCAAGGTGTGGCAGAAGGAGTGGTTCTACATTATAGAACCAAGGGATGCGGCCTGGACGGTGGCTCCTGAATTTAGATCCGGTCCCCCAGCGAGATTGACCTCGTGGATCCAAAAGGGGCCTAACTGGGGTTCCGCCGGTGAGGTGAAGATGCTGCAAAAACGCATCTCCAACATAATTGGTGCCAAGCTAACCAATGTGGTCCAGATAATTCTCAGATGCCGCCTCCTTCCTTGTCAACAAAGGGCCATTCCGATGTGGTCTTACAAGCCTGACGATCCGGCCACCGTACAATACCTCTTCGGTACAACCCACGGCAAGGTGTGGAGTCTGTTGTTCAAGCCCCAGAAGGAGTGGTCGGCCGAGGAGGAAGACATCAGTCTCGAAGCCGCACATCCCCCGAAGGAGGTAATTCATTTTCTGCCTGATTTATGTTCGGTCCGCCCAGAGTTCGGTCTAAGTTTCTTTTGTTGCCTTCATAGGGCTGGCTTGAGAAGGCCAAGAAGATCAGTAGTCCGGCTCCACTACCTGAACGGCCTCAGCCGGCTCAACTGGCGGAACTGCTAGTGGTGGTGCCTTACAAGGCACCAGAGAAGAAAGGGAAGAAGAAGAAGGATCTGCCAAATGTTGGGGAACGTAGTAATTTCAAAAAATTTCCTACACACACGCAAGATCATGGTGATGCATAGCAACGAGAGGGGAGAGTGTTGTCCACGTACCCTCGTAGACCGAAAGCGGAAGCGTTAGAACAACGCGGTTGATGTAGTCGTACGTCTTCATGGCGCGACCAATCAAGCACCGAAACTACGGCACCTCCGAGTTCTAGCACACGTTCAGCTCAAAGATGATCCCCGGACTCCGATCCAGCAGAATGTCGGGGAAGAGTTCCGTCAGCACGACGGCGTGGTGACGATCTTGATGTTCTACCGTCGCAGGGCTTCGCCTAAGCACCGCTACAATATTATCGAGGACTATGGTGGAGGGGGCACCGCACACAGCTAAGAAATCAAGAGATCAATTGTTGTGTCTATGGGGTGCCCCCTGCCCCCGTATATAAAGGAGCAAGGGAGGAGGAGGCCGGCCCTAGGAGGGGTGCGCCAAGGGAGTAGGATTTCTACTCCTAGTAGGAGTAGGTTTCCTTCTTTCCTAGTCCAACTAGGAGAAGGGGGGAAAGGAGGGGAGTGGAGAAGGAAGGGAGAGGGGGGCCGCGCCCCAAACCCCTTGTCCAATTCGGACTGGGCTTGGGAGGGGCGCACGCCACCTCCTGGCTCCTTCCCACTAAGGCCCATTAAGGCCCAATACTCTTCCCCGTATTCCCGTAACTCCCCGGTACTCCGAAAAAATACCCGAATCACTCGGAACCTTTCAGATGTCCGAATATAGTCGTCCAATATATCGATCTTTACGTCTCGACCATTTCGAGACTCCTCGTTATGTCCCAAATCTCATCCGGGGCTCCGAACTCCTTCAGTACATCAAAACTCATAAACTCATAATAAAACTGTCATCGAAACCTTAAGCGTGCGGACCCTACGGGTTCGAGAACTATGTAGACATGACCGAGACACGTTTCCGGTCAATAACCAATAGCGGAACCTGGATGCTCATATTGGCTCCTACATATTCTATGAAGATCTTTATCGGTCAAACCGCATAATAACATACGTTGTTCCCTTTGTCATCGGTATGTTACTTGCCCGAGATTCGATCATCGGTATCTCAATACCTAGTTCAATCTCGTTACCGGAAAGTCTCTTTACTCGTTACGTAATGCATCATCCCGCAACTAACTCATTAACTACATTGCTTGAAAGGCTTATAGTGATGTGCATTACCGAGAGGGCCTAGAGATACCTCTCCGACAATCGGAGTGACAAATCCTAATCTCGAAATACACAAACCCAACATGTACCTTCGGAGACACCTGTAGAGCTCCTTTGTAATCACCCAGTTACGTTGTGACGTTTGGTAGCACACAAAGTGTTCCTCTGGTAAATGGGAGTTGCATAATCTCATAGTTGTAGGAACATGTATAAGTCATGAAGAAAGCAATAACAACATACTAAACGATCAAGTGCTAGGCTAACGGAATGGGTCAAGTCAATCACATCATTCTCCTAATGATGTGATCCCGTTAATCAAATGATAACTCATGTCTATGGTTAGGAAACTTAACCATCTTTGATTAACGAGCTAGTCAAGTAGAGGCATACTAGTGACACTATGTTTGTCTATGTATTCACACATGTATTATGTTTCCGGTTAATACAATTCTAGCATGAATAATAAACATTTATCATGAAATAAGGAAATAAATAATAACTTTATTATTGCCTCTAGGGCATATTTCCTTCAGTCTCCCACTTGCACTAGAGTCAATAATCTAGTTCACATCACCATGTGATTTAACACCAATATTCACATCTGTATGTGATTAATACCCATAGTTCACATCGTCATGTGATCAACACCCAAAGGGTTTACTAGAGTCAATTATCTAGTTCACATCGCTATGTGATTAACACCCAAAGAGTAGTAAGGTATGATCATGTTTTGCTCGTGAGAGAAGTTTAGTCAACGGCTCTGTCACATTCAGAGCCGTATGTATTTTGCAAATATTCTATGTCTACAATGCTCTCCACGGAGCTACCCTAGCTAATTGCTCCCACTTTCAATATGTATCCAGATTGAGACTTAGAGTCATCTGGATCGGTGTGAAAGCTTTGCACCGATGTAACTCTTTACGACGGGCTCTTTTATCACCTCCATAATCGAGAAATATTTCCTTAGTCCTCACTAAGGATATTCTTGACCAATGTCCAGTGATCTACTCCTAGGTCACTATTGTACTCCCTTGCCAAATACAGAGCAAGGTATACAATAGGTTTGGTACATAGCATAGCATACTTTATAGAACCTATGACTGAGGCATAGGGAATGACTTTCATTCTCTTTTCTATTTTCTGCCATGGTCGGGATTTGAGTCTTACTCAATTTCACACCTTTGCAACACAGGCAAGAACTCTTTCTTTGACTGTTCCATTTTGAATTATTTCGAAATCTTGACAAGGTATGTACTTATTGAAAAAACTTATCAAGCGTCTTGATCTATCTCAATAGATCTTGATGCTCAATATGTAATTAGCTTTACTGAGGTCTTTCTTTTAAAGAACTCCTTTCAAATACTCCTTTATGCTTTCCAGAAAAATTCTACATCATTTCTGATCAACAATATTTTGCTCACATATATTTATCAGAAAGGCGGTACTGCTCCCACCCACTTTATTGTAAATACAGGCTTCACCGCAAGTCTGTATAAAACTATATGCTTTGATCAACTTATCAAAGCGTATATTCCAACTCTGAGATGCTTGCACCAGTCCATAGATGGATCGCTGGAGCTTGCACATTTTGTTAGCACCTTTAGGATTGACAAAACCTTCTCGTTGCATCATATACAACTCTTCTTTAAGAAAACCATTAAGGAATGCAGTTTTGACATCCATTTGTTAGATTCATAAAATGTGGCAATTGCTAACATGATTCGGACAGACTTAAGCATCGCTACAGTTGAGAAAATCTCATTGTAGTCAACACCTTGAACTTGTCGAAAACCTTTTTGCGACAAGTCGAGCTTTGTAGATAGTAACACTACTATCAGCATCTGTCTTCCTCTTGAAGATCCATTTGTACAATATGGCTTGCCGATCATCGGGCAACTCCACCAAAGTCCATACTTTGTTCTCATACATGGATCCCATCTCAGATTTCATGGCCTCAAGACATTTCGCGAAATCTGGGCTCATCATCGCTTCCTCATAGTTCGTAGGTTCATCATGGTCTAGTAACATGACTTCCAGAACAGGACTACCATACCACTCTGGTGCGGACTGTACTTTGGAAGACCTACGAGGTTTTGTAGTAACTTGATCTGAAGTTTCATGATCATCATCATTAGCTTCCTCACTAATTGGTGTAGGAATCACTGGAAATGATTTCTGTGATCAACTACTTTCCAATTCGGGAGAAGGTACAAATTACCTTATCAAGCTCTACTTTCCTCCCACTCACTTCTTTCGAGAGAAACTCCTTCTCTAGAAAGGATCCATTCTTAGCAATGAATGTTTTGCCTTCGAATCTGTGATAGAAGGTGTACCCAACCGTTTCCTTTGGGTATTCTATGAAGACGCACTTCTCCGATTTGGGTTCGAGCTTATCAGGTTAAAACCTTTTTCAGATAAGCATTGCAACTCCAAACTTTAAGAAATGTCAGCTTAGGTTTACTGCTAAACCATACTTCATACGGTGTTGTCTCAACGGATTTAGATGGTGCCCTATTAAACGTGAATGCAGCTGTCTCTAATGCATAACCCCAAAACGATAGTGGTAAACCGATAAGAGACATCATAGATTGCACCATATCTAGTAAAGTACGGTTACGATGTTCGGACACACCATTACATTGTGGTGTTCCAGGTGGCATGAGTTGTGAAACTATTTCACATTGTTTCAAATGAAGACCAAACTCGTAACTCAAATATTCGTCTCCACGATCAGTTCGTAGAAACTTTATTTTTCTTGTTACGATGATTTTCCACTTCACTCTGAAATTCTTTGAACTTTTCAAATGTTTCAGACTTATGTTTCATCAAGTAGATATACCCATATCTGCCCAAATCATCTGTGAAGGTCAGAAAATAACGATACCCGCAACGAGCCTTAATACTCATTGGTCTGCATACATCAGTATGTAATATTTCCAACATGTTTGTTGCTTGTTCCATTGTTCCGGAGAACGGAGTTTTAGTCATCTTGCCCAAAAGGTACGGTTCGCAAACATCAAATGATTCATAACCAAGTGATTCCGAAAATCCATCTTTATGGAGTTTCTTCATGCACTTTACACCGATATGACCCAAACGGCAGTGCCACAAATAAGTTGCACTATCATTATTAACTTTTGCATCTTTTGGCATCAATATTATGAATATGTGTATCACTACGATCGAGATCCAACAAACTATTTTCATTGAGTGTATGACCATTGAAGGTTTTATTCATGTAAATAGAACAACAATTATTCTCTGACTTTAAATGAATAACTGTATTGCAATAAACATGATCAAATCATATTCACGCTCAACGCAAACGTCAAATAACATTTATTTAGGTTTAACACTAACCCCGAAAGTATAGGGAGTGTGCGATGATGATCATATCAATCTTGGAACTACTTCCAACACTCATCGTCACTTCCCCCTCAACTAGTCTCTGTTTATTCTGTAACTCCTGTTTCGAGTTACTAATTTTTAGCAACCGAACAAGTATCAAATACTCAGGGGCAACTATAAACACTAGTAAGGTACACATCAATAACATGTATATCAAATATACCCTTGCTCACTTTGCCATCCTTCTTATCTACCAAATATTCAAGGCATTTCCGCTTCAAGTGACCATTTCCTTTGCGGTAGAAGCACTTAGTTTTAGGCTTTGGTCCAGCTTTGGGCTTCTTCGCGGGAGTGACAACTTGCTTGCCATTCTACATGAAATTCCCTTTCTTTCCCTTTGCCCTATTCTTGAAACTAGTGGTCTTGTCAATCATCAACACTTGATGCTCTTTCTTGATTTCTACCTTCGTTGATTTCAGCATCACGAAGAGCTCGGGAATTATTTTCGTCATCCCTTGCATACTATAGTTCATCACGAAGTTCTAGCAACTTGGTGATGGTGACTAGAGAACTCTGTCAATCACTATCTTATCTGGAAGATTAACTTCCACTTGATTCAAGCGATTGTAGTACCCAGACAATCTGAGCACATGCTCACTAGTTGAGCAATTCTCCTCCATCCTTTTTAGCTATAGAACTTGTTGGAGACTTCATATCTTTCAACTCGGGTATTTGCTTGATATATTAACTTCAACTCCTGGAACATCTCATATGGTCCATGATGTTCAAAACGTCTTTGAAGTCCCGATTCTAAGCCGTTAAGCATGGTGCACTTAACTATCAAGTAGTCATCATATTGAGCTAGCCAAACATTCATAACGTCTGCATCTGCTCCTGCAATAGGTCCGTCACCTAGCAGTGCATCAAGGACACAATTCTTCTGTGCAGCAATGAGGATAAACCTCATATCATGGATCCAATCCGCATCATTGCTACTAACATATTTCAACACAATTTTCTCTAGGAACATATCAAAATAAACACATGAAAGCGACAACGCGAGCTATTGATCTACAACATAATTTGCAAAATACTATCAGGACTAAGTTCATGATAAATTTAAGTTCAATTAGTCATATTACTTAAGAACTCCCACTTAGACAGACATCTCTCTAGTCATCTAAGTGATCACGTGATCCAAATCAACTAAACCATGTCCGATCATCACGTGAGATGGAGTAGTTTTCAATGGTGAACATCACTATGTTGATCATATCTACTATATGATTCACGTTCGACCTTTCGGTCTCCGTGTTCCGAGGCCATATCTGTATATGCTAGGCTCGTCAAGTTTAACCTGAGTATTCCGTGTGTGCAACTGTTTTGCACCCGTTGTATTTGAACGTAGAGCCTATCACACCCGATCATCGCGTGGTGTCTCAGCACGAAGAACTTTCGCAACGGTGCATACTTAGGGAGAACACTTCTTGATAATTAGTGAGAGATCATCTTAAAATGCTACCGTCAAACTAAGCAAATAAGATGTATAAAAGATAAACATCATATGCAATCAAAATATGTGACATGATATGGCCATGATCATCTTGCGCCTTTGATCTCCATCTCCAAAGTACTGTCATGATCTCTATCTTCACCGGCACGACACCATGATCTCCATCATCTTGATCTATATCAATGTGTTGTCACATGGTCGTCTCGCCAACTATTGCTCTTGCAACTATTGCTATCGCATAGCGATAAAGTAAAGCAATTATTTGGCGCTTGCATCTTATGCAATAAAGAGACAACCATAAGGCTTCTGCCAGTTGCTGATAACTTCAACAAAACATGATCATCTCATACAACAATTTATATCTCATCACGTCTTGACCATATCACATCACAACAAGCCCTGCAAAAACAAGTTAGACGTCCTCTACTTTGTTGTTGCAAATTTTACGTGGCTGCTACGGGCTGAGCAAGAACCGTTCTTACCTCCCATCAAAACCACAACGATAGTTCGTCAAGTTAGTGCTGTTTTAACCTTCGCAAGGACCGGGCGTAGCCACACTCGGTTCGACTAAAGTTGGAGAAACTGACACCCACCAGCCACCTGTGTGCAAAGCACGTTGGTAGAACCAGTCTCGCGTAAGCGTACGCGTAATGTCGGTCCGGGCCGCTTCATCCAACAATACCGCCGACCCAAAGTATGACATGCTGGTAAGCAGTATGACTTGTATCGCCCACAACTCACTTGTGTTCTACTCGTGCATATAACATCTACGCATAAAACCTGGCTCGGATGCCACTGTTGGGGAACGTAGTAATTTCAAAAAAAAATCCTATGCACACGCAAGATTATGGTGATGCATAGCAACGAGAGGGGAGAGTGTTGTCCACGTACCCTTGTAGACCGAAAGCGGAAGCGTTAGAACAACGCGGTTGATGTAGTCGTACGTCTTCACGGCTCGGCCGATCAAGCACCGAAACTACGGCACCTTCGAGTTCTAGCACACGTTCAGCTCGAAGACGATCCCCGGACTCCGATCCAGCAGAATGTCGAGGAAGAGTTCCGTCAGCACGACGACATGGTGACGATCTTGATGTTCTACCGTTGCAGGACTTCGCCTAAGCACCGCTACAATATTATCGAGGACTATGGTGGAGGGGGGCACTGCACACGGCTAAGAAATCAAGAGATCAATTGTTGTGTCTATGGGGTGCCCCCTGCCCCCGTATATAAAGGAGCAAGGGAGGAGGAGGCCGGCCCTAGGAGGGGTGCGCTAAGGGAGTAGGATTTCTACTCCTAGTAGGAGTAGGTTTCCTTCTTTCCTAGTCCAACTAGGAGAAGGGGGGAAAGGAGGGGAGTGGAGAAGGAAGGGAGAGGGGGGCCGCGCCCCAAACCCCTTGTCCAATTCGGACTGGGCTTGGGAGGGGCGCGCGCCACCTCCTGGCTCCTTCCCACTAAGGCCCATTAAGGCCCAATACTCTTCCCCGTATTCCCGTAACTCCCCGGTACTCCGAAAAATACCCGAATCACTCGGAACCTTTCCGATGTTCGAATATAGTCGTCCAATATATCGATCTTTATGTCTCGACCATTTCGAGACTCCTCGTCATGTCCCCGATCTCATCCGGGCCTCCGAACTCCTTTGGTACATCAAAGCTCATAAACTCATAATAAAACTGTCATCGAAACCTTAAGCGTGCGGACCCTACGGGTTAGAGAACTATGTAGACATGACCGAGACACGTTTCCGGTCAATAACCAATAGTGGAACCTGGATGCTCATATTGGTTCCTATATATTCTACGAAGATCTTTATCGGTCAAACCGCATAACAACATATGTTGTTCCCTTTGTCATCGGTATGTTACTTGCCCGAGATTCAATCATCGGTATCTCAATACCTAGTTCAATCTCGTTACCGGCAAGTCTCTTTACTCGTTACGTAATGCATCATCCCGCAACTAACTCATTAGCTACATTGCTTGCAAGGCTTATAGTGATGTGCATTACCGAGAGGGCCCAGAGATACCTCTCCGACAATCAGAGTGACAAATCCTAATCTCGAAATACGCCAACCCAACATGTACCTTTGGAGACACCTGTAGAGCTCCTTTATAATCACCCAGTTATGTTGTGATGTTTGGTAGCACAGAAAGTGTTCCTATGGTAAACGGGAGTTGCATAATCTCATAGTTGTAGGAACATGTATAAGTCATGAAGAAAGCAATAGCAATATACTAAACGATCAAGTGCTAGGCTAACGGAATGGGTCAAGTCAATCACATCATTCTCCTAATGATGTGATCCCGTTAATCAAATGATAACTCATGTCTATGGTTAGGAAACTTAACCATCTTTGATTAACGAGCTAGTCAAGTAGAGGCATACTAGTGACACTATGTTTGTCTATGTATTCACACATGTATTATGTTTCCGTTAATACAATTCTAGCATGAATAATAAACATTTATCATGAAATAAGGAAATAAATAATAACTTTATTATTTCCTCTAGGGCATGTTTCCTTCACCAAAGGCCAGCGGAGGCCTTTGCTTGAGAGGTCGTCCAGACACTAAGTCTGGAGACGCTGCAACCCCGTCTGCCAAGACGGGAAGGAGGAAAGCGCCTCCTCCCACTCCAAGAAGAGGGCGGCATCTGAGGACGTCGAGGAGGAGCAACCTCCTTGGGCCCAGAAGAGGCAGTGCAGACCCAAACTGGTCCTTCCCGACGGTTCAGACTCTGATGAGGAGTCTGTGGCATCCGAAGTGGTCCCGGAGAAGGAACTCAGGGTCAAGCCCCCCACCATGAGGTATGAACCTCGAGATTTCTTGCTTACTTCATTTTACCAGTCCCTTACTGATGGAAACTGATTGTGTGATATGACAGCCCACCGGGCGGCCACCCCGCCGAGCAGACCTCTCCGCCCGTCGAATTGGTGGACAACGGATCGACGTCATGCTCCACGCCTCCCTGGTCCCCGAAGAGGCCGGGGAGGTGCTGTCACGAAGGACCCCTCTCCGTCCAAACATGGGGGAGAGGGGCAACGCGTCCATGGACGAGGCTGACACCTTGGTCACCAAAGACCGGGATGATGCGCTCCTCCTAGCAAACACGGCCATCCGGGCCCTCCCAGCCAGCCGCACCCGAGCCCCCAAGGCCCTCGGGGGTGCTGGTCCTGCCTTCCAATGAAGGGGGGGGTTGAGGTCCTGCCGCCCGCACCAAACACCAACAACCAGGCGGTGGTGGGCTAGGTGGACGTGATGGAGGAGTTGGTGAACAACTCCGTTATCGTCGACGAGCACCGCGCCCTTATGGGTGCGGTTCTACAGGGTGTTCGGTCCATCCACACCGGACTGAACGACATTGTCCAAGACCTTTTAACAGGCTTCAAGGTGAGTCAAGTAATGCTACTTCTCTGCAAGATGGATTTATCCTTTGGCTAGAGTTTTAGTAGGCCTTGTGTATAACAGCCCCTGAGACTCTGTGAGGATTTGCAAAAAACCTTACAGAGGGTCGAATATCCATAGGCCAGTATTTAAAGTGCCGTGATTGATTTGATATCACAGCATCATCCTTAGCTGCGGCTACTAATGCCGCTGCCCTGGAGGAGATGGATCGGAAGATTAAACGCTCCGATGAAGAGCTTGACCTCGTCGACAAACGGCTTGATGAGGTGCGAGGTAAGCCCCTATCGAAATACATAGTGAACACCGCCGGATACCTACCTTCCAGATTGTATGCTGAGCACATGGTGTTTGATGACTGCAACTGCCGCCACGGAGGTTTGAGGGCCTCAAGGCTGCGCTAAAGAAGGCCGAAGCCGAGGCGGACAAAAAGAAAGCGGCTGCCGAAAAGGCGGTGGCCGAACTTGAGACGGTGAAGACCGCCGGCGGGAAGCACAAGGCTCGAGTGGCCGAAGTGCAAGTGGATCTCAAGGATGCCATCACAAAATGTGAGGACCTTGAGCATAAACAGAAAGAGCAGTCCTCCAAGCTATTCAAGGCGGAGAAAGACTTCCGGGAGGCCAGAACAGAAGTGCGGGGTGCCTGGGAGGAGCTCCGCCAAGTGAAGCAAATTGCAAATGGTAAGAAATAATTGCTGCGGAGTGTTTTTGGCGGCAACAGGTTCGCCTTGCTGACGCAGGTCTGGCACTCCGAAAGCGTTTTTGTCAAGCTTCCGAAGAGTGCGGCGGAGCACTACGGCACGCGGGAGGAGGGCTTCGAACATCGGCTTTTCTAGCATGCGGGAGGAGGACTTCCAGGCGCCCGAGCACCCTCCCCTCCTTAGAAACTAGATGAAAGCAGCGGATGGAGCAACATTGGATGACCGAGCCGGCCCTGAAGGATCTTTGCATCCGGTTGTGGCCCACAGAGCCTATTTCGGACAGCTACTTTGGCCTTGTGTAGAAATTGCGTCATGCGTCGCCCCGGATTGATACCGTGAAGCGCTCTGCGTGCCTTGAAGGGGCTAGGATGGCCTTTGCGAGGACCACAGTTCATTGGCCTAAGATCAAACCAATGGACCTAGCTACTGGTTGATACGTCTCCAATGTATCTATAATTTTTGGTTGTTCCATGCTATTATATTATCTATCTTGGATTTTTATATGCATTTATATGCTATTTTATATGATTTTTGGGACTAACCTATTAACCTAGAGCCTAGTGCCAGTTTCTGCTTTTTCCTTGTTTTTGGGTTTGTAGAAAAGGGATATAAACAGAGTCCAAATGACCTGAAAATTTGCGGTGATTTTTTGTGGACCAGGAGAAGCCCCCGAAGCAAAAGAGTTGAGCCAGAAGAGCCATGAGGCCTCCACAAGGGTGGAGGGCGCTCCCTACCCCCCTAGGGGCACCCTCCGCTCTTGTGGGCTCCTCGTAGAGCACCCTGAATTGTTCTCGACACCAAAAGTTCCTATAAATATAGAAACCCCTAGAAATAAACCTAGATCGAGAGTTCCGCCGCTGTAAGCCTCTACAACCATGAAAACCAACCTAGGCCTTCTCTGGCACTCTGCCGGAGGGGCCATCATCACCGGAGGCCATGGAGGAGGATCCCGGAGGGGGCCATCATCGCCATGGAGGCCAAGGACCAGAGGGAGAACCTCTCCCCCTCTCTCTCGGTGGCGCCGGAGTGCCATTTGGGGAACAATCGCCGCGATGATCGTCTTCATCAACATCACCATCCTCATCTCTTTTACGCGGTTCACTCTCTCGCATCCCACTGTAATCCCCTACTTGAACATGGTGCTTTATGCCACATATTATGATCCAATGATGTGTTGCCATCCTATGATGTTTTTGATGGAAATATGCCCTAGAGGCAATAATAAAATGGTTATTATTATATTTCCTAAATCATGATAAAGGTTTATTATTCATGCTAGAATTGTATTGATCAGAAACTTAAATACATGTGTGAATACATAAACAAATACCGTGTCCCTAGTAAGCCTCTACTAGACTAGATCGTTGATCAAAGATGGTTAAGGTTTCCTAACCATGGACATATGTTGTCATTTGATAATGGGATCACATCATTAGGAGAATGATGTGATGGACAAGACCCATCCGTTAGCTTAGCATAATGATCGTTCAGTTTATTGCTATTGCTTTCTTCATGTCAAATACATATTCCTTCGACTATGAGATTATGCAACTCCCGGATACCGGAGGAATACCTTGTGTGCTATCAGACGTCACAACGTAACTGGGTGATCATAAAGATGCTCTACAGGTATCTCCGAAGGTGTTTGTTGGGTTGGGATAGATCGAGATTAGGATTTGTCACTCCGAGTATCAGAGAGGTATCTCTGGGCCCTCTCGGTAATACACATCATAAGCTTGCAAGCAAATGACTAAGAAGTTGGCCACGGGGTGATATTATACGGAACGAGTAAAGAGACTTGCTAGTAATGAGATTGAACTAGGTATGAAGATACCATGGACAAAGGGAATTACGTATGTTGTCATAACGGTTCGACCGATAAAGATCTTTGTAGAATATGTAGGAGCCAATATGGGCATCCAGGTTCCGCTATTGGTTATTGACCGGAGAGGTGTCTCGGTCATATCTACATAGTTCTCGAACCCGTAGGGTCCGCACGCTTAACGTCCGTTGACGATATAATGTTATATGAGTTATATGTTTGGTGAACGAATGTTGTTCGGAGTCCCGGATGAGATCACGGACATGATGAAGAGTCTCTAAATGGTTGAGAGGGAAAGATTGATATACAGGACGATGGTATTTGAACATCGAAAGTGTTTCGGGACGTACCGGGGAAGAATCGGGTCACCGAAAGGGGTTTCGGGCACCCCCCCGGCAAGATATGGTCCTTATGGGCTAAAGGAGGGGACGGACCAGCCCACAAGGGGGCTGGTGCGCCCCTCCCTTGTTTGGCCAGCCCTAAGGAAGAAAAAGGGGGAGGGCTAGTGAAGGAAATATGCCCTAGAGACAATAATAAAGTTATTATTTATTTCCTTATTTCATGATAAATGTTTATTATTCATGCTAGAATTGTATTAACTGGAAACTTAGTACATGTGTGAATACATAGACAAAACATAAGTGTCCCTAGTATGCCTCTACTTGACTAGCTCGTTAATCAAAAATGGTTATGTTTCCTAACCATAGACATGTGTTGTCATTTGATGAACGAGATCACTCATTAGGAGAATGATCCGATGGACATGACCCATCCATTAGCTTAGCATTATGACCGTGTCAGTTTCATTGCTACTGCTTTCTTCATGACTTATACAAGTACCTCAGACTATAAGATTATGCAACTCCCGTATATTGGAGGTCACAACGTAAATGGGTGATTATAAAGGTGCTCTACAGGTGTCTCCAAAGGTATTTGTTGTGTTGGCATAGATCGAGATTAGGATTTGTCACTCCGTATTTCAGAGAGGTATCTTTGGGCCCTCTCGGTAATACTCATCACTATAAGCCTTGCAAGCATTGTGACTAACGAGTTAGTGACGGAATGAAGTATTACAGAATGAGTAAAGAGACTTGACGAGATTGAACTAGGTATGATGATACCGACGATTGAATCTCGGGCAAGTAACATACCGAGGACAAAGGGAACAACGTATGTTGGTATGCGGTTCGACTGATAAAGATCTTCGTAGAATATGTAGGAGCCAATATGGGCATCCAGGTTCCGCTGTTGGTTATTGACCAGAGAGGTGTCTCGGTCATGTCTACATAGTTCTCGAACCCGTAGGGTCCGCATGCTTAACGTTCGTTGACGATATAGTATTATATGAGTTATGTATGTTGGTAACCGAATATTGCTCAGAGTCCCGGATATGATCACGGACATGGCGAGGAACTCCGGAATGGTCCGGAGATAAAGATTGATATATGGGATAATGGTGTTTGGTCTCCGGAAGGGGTTCTGGATGTTTCCCGAAATGTTTGGGTACGAGAACACTTTATTTGGTCCAAAGGGGAAAGCCCACAAGGTTTTTGGAAAGTGCAAAAGGAAGTTTTGCGGAGTCCAGGGGCCAGATGCCAGGGTCCCTGGCGTCTGGGTCCAGACACCGGGAACCCTGGCGTCTGGCCCTGGAGTCCGAGAAGGACTCTTGCCTTTCGGGTGAAACCAACTTTGTGGAGGCTTTTACTCAAAGTTTCGACCCCAAGGCTCAACATATAAATAGAGGGGCAGGGCTAGCACCAAAGAGACATCAAGAAACACCAAGCCGTGTGTCGGCAACCCCGCCCCCTCTAGTTTATCCTCTGTCATAGTTTCCGTAGTGCTTAGGCGAAGCCCTGCGGAGATTGTTCTTCACCAATACCGTCACCACGCCGTCGTGCGGCCGGAACTCATCTACTACTTCGCCCGTCTTGCCGGATCAAGAAGGTGAGGATGTCATCAAGCTGAACCAGTGTTGAAAGCGAAGGTGCCATACATTCGGTACTTGATCGGGGCGGATCGTGAAGGTGTACGACTACATCAATCGCGTTGAGAAACGCTTTCGCTTTGCGATCTTCAATGGTGTGCAGATACACTCCCCCTCTTGTTGCTATGCATCACATCGATAGATCTTGCGTGATCGTAGGAAATTTTTGAAATTACCATGTTCCCAGCAGCTAGCCCGTCCTGTGTTTCCCTCTCATGGGAGAAAGGAAAGGGGGGGGGGGGTTGCCACCTGCCTTTCCTCGCACTGCAAATAAGGAAAAGGGGGGCGCCGCTTGAAAAGGACCCCAAGTAGGATTCCTACTACTTGGGAGCCTCCTTTGGCTGCTCTTCCCTCCCTCCCACCTATATATACGTGCGAAGGGGGCGCCTAGCACACAACATATTAGCCGTGTGAGGCACCCCCTCCACCGTTTACACTCCCGGTCATATTTTCATAGTGCTTAGGCGAAGCCCTGCGGAGATCACTTCACCATCACCGTCACCATTCCGTCATGCTGTCGGAACTCATATACAACCTCGACATCTTGCTGGATCAAGAAGGCAGAGGACATCACCGAGCTGAACGTGTGCAGGACGCAGAGGAGCCATACGATCGGTACTTGATCTGATGGAGCACGAAGAAGTTCGACTACATCAAACACGTTGTTAAACACTTCCACTTACGGTCTATGAGGGTACGTAGACACACTCTCCCCTTATTGCTATGCATCTCCCTGGATAGATCATTGCGTGCGTAGAAAAAAATTGTTTTCCATGCAACGATTCCGAACAGTGGCATCCGAGCTAGGTCTATGCGTAGATGATATGCACGAGTAGAACACAAAGAGTTGTGGACGGTGATAGTCATACTGCTTACCACCAACATCTTATTTTGATTCGGCGGTATTGTAAGATGAAGCGGCCTGGACCAACCTTACATGTTCACGTGCATAAGACCGGTTCCACCGACAGACATGCACTAGTTTTGCATAAAGGTGGTTGGCGGGTGTTTGTTTCTCCTACTTTAGTTTAATCGAATTTGACTATGGCCGGTCCTTGAAGAAGGTTAAAACAGCAAACTTGATGAATCATCATTGTGGTTTTTGCTGTAGGTAAGAACGGTTCTTGCTAGAAGCACATAGCATCCACGTAAAACTTGCAACAACAAAGTAGAGGACGTCTAACTTGTTTTTGCAGGGATGTTGTGATGTGATATGGTCAAGACATGATGTGATAAACGTTATTATATGAGATGATCATGTTTTGTAAGTTATCAGCAACCGGTAGGAGCCTTATGGTTGTCTCTTTATTGTATGAAATGCAAACGACATGTAATTGCTTTACTTTATCACTATGCGTTAGTGATAGTTGTAGAAGAAATAGTTGGCAAGATGACCACGACGCAACGATGGAGATCAAGGTGTCGAGCTGGTGACGATGGAGGTCATGACGATGCTTTGGAGATGGAGATCAAAAGCACGAGATGATGATGGCCATATCATGTCACATATTTTGATTGCATGTGATGTTTATCTTTTATGCATCTTATTTTGCTTAGAACAATGGTAGCATTATAAGATGATCCCTTCACCAAATTTCGAGATATATGTGTTCTCCCCGAGTATGCACCGTTGCGAAAATTTGTCATTTCGAGACACCACATGATGATCGGGTGTGATAGACTCTACGTTCACATACAATGGGCGTAAGACAGTTTTGCACATGCAGAATACTTGGGTTAAACTTGACGAGCCTAGCATGTACAGACATGGCCTCGGAACACTAGAGACCGAAAGGTCAAACATGAGTCATAGAGTAGATATGATCAACATAGAGATGTTCACCATTGACGACTACCCCATCTCACGTGATGATCGGACATGGGCTAGTTGATCTGGATCATGTATCACTTATATAAACTTGAGGGATGTTTGTTTAAGTTGGAGTTCATTAGTAATTTGATTAATTCAACTTAATTTATCATGAACTTAGTCTTGATAGTTTTGCATATCTATGTTGTAGCTCAATAGCTCGTGATATAGCTCCTATATTTTTTTGATATGTTCCTAGAGAAAACTAAGTTGAAAGATGATAGTAGCAATGATGTGGACTGGGTCCGTGATTTGAGGATTATCCTCATTGCTGCACCTAAGAATTATGTCCTTGATGCACCGCTAGGTAACAAACCTGTTGCAGGAGCAGATGCATATGTTATGAACGTTTTGCAAGCTCGATATGATGACTACTTGATAGTTTAGTGTGCCATGCTTTATGGCTTAGAATCAGGACTTCAAAAACGTTTTGAACGCCACAGAGCATATGAGGTGTTTCAAGAGCTAAAAATTGGTATTTCAGATTCATGCCCGTGTCAAGAGGTATGAGACCTCTGACAAGTACTTTGCCTACAAGATGGAGGAGAATAGCTCAGCCAGTGAGCATGTACTCAGAATGTTTGGGTACTACATTCGCTTGAATCATGTGGGAGTTAATCTTCCAGATAAGATAGTGATTGAAAGAGTTCTCTGTTCACTATCACCAAGCTACTAGAACTTCGTGATGAACTTTAATATGCAAGGGATGACAAAAATGATTCCCAATCTCTTTGCGATGCTGAAATCGGCGAAGGTAGAAATCAAGAAAGAGCATCAAGTGTTGATGGTTAACAAGGCCACTAGTTTCAGGAAAAGGGCGAGGGAAAGAAAGGGAACTTCAATAAGAATGGCAAGCAAGTTGCCACTCCTATTGGGGATATGACTATTAGGTATGACCTGCCCAAGAGGGGCCGGGTTATACCTATGGTGGTTCATCAATATGAAGCCCAGGAAGATATTGAAGATGGCGGTTCATGAAGGGACCAAGGCCCAAGGGCGACTTAAGGCCCATAGGGGTAAACCGCCATATATGTATAACTTGTATTGTAAGGCATGTATAGTAGGGTTTAGGGTTTAGGGTTTTAGGGTTTAGGGTTTAGGGTTTAGGGTTTAGGGAGTCACCAAGCCGGACTCGTTGTCTATGAGCCGGCCGGGACTCCGTGAGCCGCTGGGCGTCAACCTGTGTATATAAAGGGACGACCCGGCGGTGGTTCATGGCAAGAAACAAGAGATCGAAAGCTAGGTCAAGCGTATTCGCTCCCTGGTAATCGAGACATAAGCAATACCGCCTCAAACTGGATTAGGCCTTTACCTTCACCGCAAGTGGCCGAACCAGCATCCAGGTTCCATTGTTGGTTATTGACCAGAGAGGTGTCTCGGTCATGTCTACATAGTTCTCGAACCCGTAGGGTCCGCACGCTAACGTTCGTTGACGATATAGTATTATATGTGTTATGTATGTTGGTAATCGAATATTGTTCGGAGTCCCGGATATGATCACGGACATGACGAGGAACTTCAAAATGGTCCGGAGATAAAGATTGATGTATGGGATAATAGTGTTTGGTCTCCGGAAGGGTTCCGGAATTCATCGGAAGGGGTTCCAGATGTTTCCCGAAATGTTTGGGCACGAGAACACTTTATTTGGGCCAAAGGGGAAAGCCCACAAGGTTTTTGGGAAGCGCAAAAGGAAGTTTTGCGGAGTCAAGGGGCCAGACGCCAGGGTCCCTGGCATCTAGGTCCAGACGCCGGGAACCCTGGCGTCTGGCCCTGGAGTCCGAGAAGGACTCTTCACTTTCGGGTGAAACCGACTTTGTGGAGGCTTTTACTCCAAGTTTCGACCCCAAGGCTCAACATATAAATGGAGGTGCGGGGCTAGCACCAAAGTGACATCAAGAAACACCAAGCCATGTGCCGGCAACCCTGTCCCCTCTAGTTTATCCTCCGTCATAGTTTTCGTAGTGCTTAGGCGAAGCCTTGCGGAGATTGTTCTTCACCAACACCGTCATCATGCTGTCGTGCTGCCGGAACTCATCTACTACTTCGCCCGTCTTGCTGGATCAAGAAGGCGAGGACGTCATCAAGCTGAACCTATGCTGAACGCGGAGGTATCGTATGTTCGCTACATGATCGGGACGAATCGTGAAGGTGTACGACTACATCAACCGCGTTGATAAATGCTTTAGCTTTGCGATCTTCAAGGGTATGAATATACGCTTCCCTTCTCGTTGCTATGCATCACATAGATAGATCTTGCGTGATCGTAGGAATTTTCTGAAATTACCGTGTTCCCAGTGGTATCAGAGCCACGTCTATGCGTAGATGCTATATGCACAAGTAGAACACAAAGAGTTGTGGGTGATAATAGTCATACTGCTTACCAGCATGTCATACTTTGATTTGGCAGTATTATTGGATAAAGTGGCTCAGACCGACATTACGTGTACGCTTACGCGAGACTGGTTCTACCGACGTGCTTAGCACACAGGTGGCTGGTGCGTGTCTGTTTCTCCAACTTTAGTCGAATCGAGTGTGGCTATGCCCGGTCCTTGTTGAAGGTTAAAATAGCACACTTGATGAAAAATCGTTGTGGCTTTGATGCGTAGGTAAGAACAGTTCTTGCTAGAAGCCCGTAGCAACCACATAAAACTTGCGACAACAACGTAGAGGACGTCTAACTTGTTTTTGCAGGGCTTGATGTGATGTGATATGGTCAAGGCATGATGTGATATAAATTGTTGTATGAGATGATCGTGTTTTGTAACAAATTTATCGGCAACTGGCAAGAGCCATATGGTTGTTGCCTTATTGTATGCAATGCAATCGCCATGTAATTGTTTTACTTTATCACTAAGCGGTAGCAATAGTCGTAGTAACAATAGTTGGCGAGACAACAACAATGCTACGATGGAGATCAAGGTTTCGCGCCGGTGATGTTGGAGATCAAGACGATGCTTCAGTGATGGAGAAAATGAGCACAAGATTATGATGGCCATATCATGTCACATATTTTGATTGCATGTGATGTTTATCTTTTATGCATCTTATTTTTCTTAGTACGGCGGTAGCATTATAAGATGATCCCTCACTAAATTTCAAGGTATAAGTGTTCTCCCTGAGTATGCACCATTGCGACAGTTCGTTGTGCCGAGACACCACGTGATGATCGGGTGTGATGAGCTCTACGTTCAAATACAACGGGTGCAAGCCAGTTTTTGCACACGCAGAATACTCGGGTTAAACTTGACGAGCCTAGCATATGCAGATATGGCCTCGGAACTCTGAGACCGAAAGCTCGAGCGTGAATCATATAGTAGATATGATCAACATAGTGATGTTCACCATTGGAAACTACTCCGTCGCACGTGATGATCGGACATGGTTTAGTTGATTTGGATCATGTGATCACTTAGATGATTAGAGGGATGTCTATCTAAGTGGGAGTTCTTAAGTAATATGATTAATTGAACTTTAATTTATCATGGACTTAATCCTGATATAATTTTGCAAATTATGTTGTAGAGCAATAGCTTGCGTTATAGCTTCCCTATGTTTTTTATATGTTCCTAGAGAAAAGTAAGTTGAAAGATGATAGTAGCAATGATGCGGACTGGGTCCATGATCTGAGGTTTATCCTCATTGCTGCAAAGAAGAATTATGTCCTTGATGCACTGCTTGGTGACAGACCTTGATGTCTACTACACAACCTTCTTCTTGTAGACGTTGTTGGGCCTGCAAGTGCACAGGTTTGTAGGACAGTAGCAAATTTCCCTCAAGTGGATGACCTAAGGTTTATCAATCTGTGGGAGGTGTAGGATGAAGATGGTCTCTCTCAAACAACCCTGCAACCAAATAACAAAGAGTCTCTTGTCTCCCCAACACACCCAATACAATGGTAAATTGTATAGGTGCACTAGTTCGGCGAAGAGATGGTGATACAAGTGCAATATGGATGGTAGATATAGGTTTTTGTAATCTAAAAATATAAAAACAACAAGGTAACTAATGATAAAAGTGAGCATAAACGGTATTGCAATGATAGGAAACAAGGCCTAGGGTTCATACTTTCACTAGTGCAAGTTCTCTCAACAATAATAACATAGATAGATCATATCACAATCCCTCAACATGCAACAAAGAGTCACTCCAAAGCTACTAATAGAGGAGAACAAATGAAGAGATTATTGTAGGGTACAAAACCACCTCAAAGTTATTCTTTCAGATCAATCTATTCAAGAGTTCGTACTAGAATAACACCTTAAGACACAAATCAACCAAAACCCTAATGTCACCTAGATACTCCATTGTCACGCCAAGTATCTGTGGGCATGATTATACGATATGCATCACACAATCTCAGATTCATCTATTCAACCAACACAAAGTACTTCAAAGAACGCCCCATAGTTTCTACCAAAGAGTCAAGATGAAAACGTGTGCCAACCCCTATGCATAGGTTCATGGGCGGAACCCGCAAGTTGGTCACCAAAACATACATCAAGTGGCACATGATATCCCATTGTCACCACAGATAAGCACGGCAAGACATACATCAAGTGTTCTCAAATCCTTAAAGACTCAATCCGATAAGATAATTTCAAGAGGAAAACTCAATTCATCACAAGAGAGTAGAGGGGGAGAAACATCATAAGATGCAACTATAATAGCAAAGCTCGCGATACATCAAGATCGTGCCATAGAGAGAACACGAGAGAGAGAGAGAGATCAAACACATAGCTACTGGTACATACCCTCAGCCCCGAGGGTGACCTACTCCCTCCTCGTCATGGATAGCGCCGGGATGATGAAGATGGCCACCGGTGATGGGTTTCCCCTCCGGCAGGGTGCCGGAACGGGCTCCCGAGAAGTTTTTGGTGGCTATAGAGGCTTGCGGCGGCGGAACTCCCGATCTATCTTCTGTGTCGATGTTTTTAGGTTACGTGGACTTATATAGGTAAAATAAGTCGGTCGAGGAGCCTCGAGGGGCCCAGGAGATAGGGGGCACGCCCAGGGGAGGTGGGCGCGCCCTCCTATCTACTGGATTCCTCGAGCCTTCCCTTGCTTGAACTCCAAGTCTCCCAGATCATATCCTTTCCAAAAATCACGCTCCCGAAGGTTTCATTCCGTTTGGACTCCATTTGATATTCCTTTTCTTCGAAATACTGAAACAGGCAATAAAACAGCAATATGGGTTGGGCCTCCGGTTAGTAGGTTAGTCCCAAAAATGATATAAATGTGTAAAATAAAGCCCATAAACATCCAAAAGGGGTAATATAATAGCATGAAACAATCAAAAATTATAGATACGTTGGAGACGTATCAAGCATCCCCAAGCTTAATTCCTGCTCGTCCTCGAGTAGGTAAATGATAAAAACAGAATTTTTGATGTGGAAAGCTATCTAGCATAATTCTCAATGTAATTTTCTTTATTGTGGCATGAATGTTCAGATCCAAATGATTCAAGATAAAAGCTTATAAAACATAAAAATAATAATGCTTCAAAGCATACTAACAAATAATCATGTCCTATCAAAATAGCATAGCCAAAGAAAGCTTATCCCTACAAAATCATATAGTTAGGCCATGCTTCATTTTCATTACACAAAATACTCCCATCATGCACAACCCCGGTTTTAGCCAAGCAATTGGTTCGTACTTTTTAACGCGCTTTAGCTTTTTCAACTCTTACACAATACACGAGCGCAAGCCATGGACATAGCACTATGGTGGTATAAGGTGGTGGTTGTGAGGACAAAAGGAGGGAGAAGATAGTCTCACATTAACTAGGCGTATCAACGGGCTATGGAGGTGCCCATCAATAGATATCAATGTGAGTGAGTAGGGATTGCCATGCAACGGATGCACTAGAGATATAAATATATGAGGGCTCAACAAAAGAAACTAAGTGGGTGTGCATCCAACTCGCTTGCTCACGAATACCTAGGGCATTTTGAGGAAGCCCATCATTGGAATATACAAGCCAAGTTCTATAATGAAAAATTCCCACTTAGTATATGAAAGTGACAACATAGGAGACTCTCTATCATGAAGATCATGGTGCTAATTTGAAGCACAAGTGTGGAAAAAGAGATAGTAGCATTGTCCCTTCTCTCTTTTTCTCTCATTTTATTTTTTCTTTTATTCTTTTTTTTGTTGGCCTTTCTTTTTTTGGCCTTTCTCCTTTTTTTCCTTTTTCTTTCTTTTTTTTCCTTTTTAAAGTCCGAAGTCTCATCCCGACTTGTGGGGGAATCATAGTCTTCATCATCCTTTCCTCACTGAGACAATGCTCTAATAATGAAGATCATCACACTTTTATTGATTTACAACTCAAGAATTACAACTCAAAGCTAGAACAAGATATGAATCTATATGAATGCCTCTAGCGGTGTACCGGGATATGCAATGAATCAAGAGTGACATGTATGAAAATTATGAAGGTGGCCTTGCCACAAATACGATGTCAACTACATGATCATGCAAAGAGCAATATGACAATGATGGAACGTGTCATAATAAACATAATGGTGGAAAGTTGCATGGCAATATATCTCGGAATGGCTATGGAAATGCCATAATAGGTAGGTATGGTGGCTGTTTTCAGGAAGGTAAATAATGGGTGCATGATACCGGTGAAAGTTGCACGGTATAATCGAGGCTAGCAAAGTGGAAGGATGAGTGTGCGTATATCCATGGACTCACATTAGTCATAAAGAACTCATATACTTATTGCAGAAGTCTACTTTCCCTCGAAGCAAAGTACTACTACGCATGCTCCTAGGGGAAGGGTTGGTAGGAGTTAACCATCGCGCGATCCCGACCTCCACTCATAAGGAAGGCAATTAAAAGAACACCTCATGCAACAAATTTGTCACACAACTTTTACCATACGTGCATGCTATGGGACTTGCCAACTTCAACACAAGTATTTCTCAATTTCATAATTACCCACTAGTATGACCCTAACATTACTACCTTTATATCTCAAAACAATTATCAAGCATCAAATTGATCATAGCATCCAATTCACTATCTATGATAGTTTTTATTATACCCAACTTGGATGCCTACCATTCTAGGACCAATTTTATAACCATAGAAAATACCATGCTGTTCTAAAAGACTCTCAAAATAATATAAGTGAAGTATGAGAGACTAGCAATTTCTTCAAAATTAAGCCACCGCCGTGCTCTAAAAGATATAAGTGAAGCACATAGAGTATTCTAGCAAATTCTAATCAAGTGGGCTTCTCCCAAAAGGTGTGTACAACAAGGATGATTGTGGTAAACTAAAAAGCAAAGACTAATATAATACACGACGCTCCAAGCAAAACACATATCATGTGGCGAATAAAAATATAGCTCCAAGTAAAGTTACCGATGAACAAAGACGAAAGAGGTGATACCTTCCAGGGCATCCCCAAGCTTAGGCTCTTGGTTGTTCTTGAATATTACCTTGGGGTGCCTTGGGCATCCCCAAGCTTAGGCTCTTGCCACACCTTATTCCATAGTCCTCCGAATCTTTACCCAAAACTTAAAAACTCCACAACACAAAACTCAATAGAAAACTCGTAAGCTCTGTTAGTATAAGAAAATAAAACCACCACTTAGGTACTGTAATGAACCCATTCTAAATTCATATGGGTGTAATATCTACTGTACTCTAACTTATCTATGGTTCATACCCTCCGATACTACTCATAGATGCATCAAAATAAGCAAACAACACATGGAAAACAGAATCTGTCAAAAACAGAACAGTCTGTAGTAATCTGTATCAAAACATATACTTATGGAACTCTAAAATTCCTACCAAATTAGTAAGTCCTAAGAAATTTGTGTACCAATCCAGATCAAAAAGAATCATATCAAAATCACGTTTCGGTGAATTAACAGAACTAATTTACTGTATGCAAAAGTTTCTGACTCTCAGCAGGATCAACACAACGATCACCGTAAGCTATCCTAAAGGTCTTACTTGGCACTTTATTGAAACAAAAGCTATAAAAAATGATTACTACAGTAGCATAATCATGTGGACACACAAAAACAGTAAGGATAAATATTGGGTTGTCTCCCAACAAGCGCTTTTCTTTAATGCCTTTCTAGCTAGGCATGATGATGACAATGATGCTCACATAAAAGATAAGAATTGAAACATAGCGGGAGCATCATGAAGCATATGACTAGAACATTTAAGTCTAGCCCACTTCCTATGCATAGGGATTTTGTGAGCAAACAACTTATGGGAACAATAATCAACTAGCATAGGAAGGTAAAACAAGCATAGCTTCAAGATTTTCAACACATAGAGAGGAATCTTGACATTATTGCAATTCCTACAAGCATATATTCCTCCCTCATAATAATTTTCAGTAGCATCATGAATGAATTCAACAATATAACCAGCACCTAAAGCATTTTTTCATGATCTACAAGCATATAAAATTTACTACTCTCCACATAAGCAAAATTCTTCTCATTCGGAATAGTGGGAGTATCATAAGAGACTTGAACACTAAAAATTGTTTCCACATTAAAAGAGTAATGTTCAGAAAAAGGGTAATCATAATCATGACAAGTTTTATAAATATAATCATCGCTAATTTTTATAGCATAAGTTTCATCACAATAATCATCATAAGTAGCAACTTCGTTCTCATCATAATCGATTGAAACCTCTTCCAAGATAGTGGAATCATCACTAAACAAAGTTGACACTCTTCCAAATCCACTTTCATATTCATAAAAATAAGATTCAACATCCTCCAAAATAGTGGGATAACTACTTCCTAAAGTTGACACTCTTCCAAACCCACTTTCATCAATATAATCATCATAGGTAAGAGGCATGCTATCATCATAACAACTTTGCCTATCAAAACTTGAAATTCTAAAAATATCATCTTCATTAAACATAGCATTCCCAAGCTTGGGACAAACATTAATTTTAGCAAATATATTCTCAAATATTTCATCCTCATCAAACATAGCTTCCCCAATCTTGGGCCTTTTCATATCATAGGCATAATCACTCTCATCATTAAAAATATGGATAGCACCAAGAGTATAGCAATTATCATCACCACAATGAGTAGTAGGAGCAACATCATTTGGGAGGGATAACTTTCTACCTTTGTTGCTCCTTCTTTTCTTTTTCTTCTTCACATTATGTGTGGGTTCAACATTCCTCTTTGAGCTCCTTATTGACGAGATTGGTTGAATAGAAAGCTCCTCCTCGTTACCTGATTCATCATAACAAATAATAGGAGGAGATTGGGAAGTCTCTTCCCTTTCATTAGTATTCTCTTCATCTTCTAATTGCTTTCTTTTCTTTAGGTGATTGGTAATATAAGGATTTTCAATGCAATTCACCGCACAAACCAAATAAATCTCCTCTATATCAATATCAAGGAAATGCGCAAGATTAAATTTTGGAATAAGCTTAGTTGCACGTTTCAATTATTCATAACCCAAAAGTGAACTAAGTTCATTATAATGAGCAAGGGAGATCAAATCATCACAATTTTTGGACACGATTCGATCATGAAACAATTTGCATTGGAGATGTAAATGATCATGTTCATTGCAAAGTTCACAACAAAGATACCTTAAATTCTCAGCACTCTTGTCTAGCCTTCCTTGCAACACTTTAGTTTCTAAATACTTATGCCTCTTGCGATATCTATTTTCTCTATTTTGTGTGTCCATGCAAACCCAATGCTCTCCACAAAAATCGACATGCTTATAGGAGAAATTTTCATCATAACTAGTGCAATCATCATTAGTACTATGGATATTCAAGGAGTTCATACTAACAACGCTGCAAGCATGCTCATCATTCAAAGATTTAGTATCAAACATTCTATAGATTTCTTCTTCTATCACTTGAGCACAATTTTCCTTTCCATCATTGTCATGAAAAATATTAAAAAGATGAAAAGTATGAGGCAAACTCAATTCCATTTTTTTGTAGTCTTATTTTATAAACTAAACTAGTGATAAAACAAGAAACAAAAAGATTCAATTGCGAGATCTAAAGATATACCTTCAAGCACTCACCTCCCTCGCAACGGCGCCAGAAAAGAGCTTGAAGTCTACTACACAACCTTCTTCTTGTAGACGTTGTTGGGCATGCAAGTGCACAGGTTTGTAGGACAGTGGCAAATTTCCCTCAAGTGGATAACCTAAGGTTTATCAATCCATGGGAGGTGTAGGATGAAGATGGTCTCTCTCAAACAACCCTGCAACCAAATAACAAAGAGTCTCTTGTGTACCCAACACACCCAATACAATGGTACATTGTATAGGTGCACTAGTTCGGCGATGAGATGGTGATACAAGTGCAATATGGATGGTAGATATAGGTTTTTGTAATCTGAAAATATAAAAAACAGCAAGGTAACTAATGATAAAAGTGAGCGTAAACGGTATTGCAATGATAGGAAACAAGGCCTAGGGTTCATACTTTCACTAGTGCAAGTTCTCTCAACAATAATAACATAGATAGATCATATAACAATCCCTCAACATGCAACAAAGAGTCACTCCAAAGATACTAATAGCGGAGAACAAACGAAGAGATTATGTAGGGTACGAAACCACCTCAAAGTTATTCTTTCGGATCAATCTATTCAAGAGTTTGTACTAAAATAACACCTTAAGACACAAATCAACCAAAACCCTAATGTCACCTAGATACTCCATTGTCACGTCAAGTATCCGTGGGCATGATTATACGATATGCATCACACAATCTCAGATTCATCTATTCAACCAACACAAAGTACTTCAAAGAGTGCCCCAAAGTTTCTACCGGAGAGTCAAGACGAAAACGTGTGCCCACCCCTATGCATAGGTTCATGGGCGGAACCCGCAAGTTGGTCACCAAAACATACATCAAGTGGCACATGATATCCCATTGTCACCACAGATAAGCACGGCAAGACATACATCAAGTGTTCTCAAATCCTTAAAGACTCAACCCGATAAGATAACTTCAAGAGGAAAACTCAATTCATCACAAGAGAGTAGAGGGGGAGAAACATCATAAGATCCAACTATAATAGCAAAGCTCACGATACATCAAGATCGTGCCATAGAGAGAACACTAGAGAGAGAGAGATCAAACACATAGCTACTGGTACATACCCTCAGCCCCGAGGGTGAACTACTCCCTCCTCATCATGGATAGTGCCGGGAAGATGAAGATGGCCACCGGTGATGGGTTCCCCCTCCGGCAGGGTGCCGGAACGGGCTCCCGAGAGGTTTTTGGTGGCTACAGAGGCTTGCGGCGGCGGAACTCCCGATCTATCTTCTATGTCGATGTTTTTAGGGTATGTGGACTTATATAGGCGAAAGAAGTCGGTCGGGGGAGCCTCGAGGGGCCCAGGAGACAGGGGCACGCCCAGGGGAGGTGGGCGCGCCCTCCTATCTCCTGGCTTCCTCGAGCCTTCCCTTGCTTGAACTCCAAGTCTCCCGGATCATATCCTTTCCAAAAATCACACTCCCGAAGGTTTCATTCCGTTTGGACTCCGTTTGATATTCCTTTTGTTCGAAATACCGACACAGGCAATAAAACAGCAATATGGGTTGGGCCTCCGGTTAGTAGGTTAGTCCCAAAAATGATATAAATGTGTAAAATAAAGCCCATAAACATCCAAAAGGGGTAGTATAATAGCATGGAACAATCAAAAATTATAGATACGTTGGAGACGTATCATACCTATTGCAGGAGCAGATGCAGATGTTATGAACATTCGGCTAGCTCAATATAATGACTACTTGATAGTTTAGTGCACCATGCTTTACGACTTAGAATCGGGACTTCAAAAACATTTTTGAAACGTCACGGAGCATATGAGATGTTCCAAGAGCTGAAATTGGTATTTCAGACTCATGCCCGTGTCAAGAGGTATGAGACCTCTGACAAGTAATTTGCCGAAAAGATGAAGGAGAATTTCTCAACTAGTGAGCATGTGCTCAGAATGTCTGGTTACTACAATCACTTGAATCAAGTGGGAGTTAATCTTCCAGATAAGATAGTGATTGATAGAGTTCTCTAGTCACCATCACCAAGTTACTGGAACTTCGTGATGAACTATAGTATGCAAGGGATGACGAAAACGATTCTCGAGCTCTTCGTGATGCTGAAATCGACGAAGGTAGAAATCAAGAAAGAGCATCAAGTGTTGATGATTAAACAAGACCACTAGTTTAAAAAAAAGGGCAAAGGTAAAGAAAGGGAACTTCAAGAAGAATGGCAAGCAAGTTGTCACTCCCATGAAGAAGCCCAAAGTTGGACCTAAGCCTGAAACTGGGTGCTTCTACTGCAGAGGAAATGGTCACTAGAAGTGGAACTGCCCCAAATTTTTGGTGGAAAAGAGGGATGGCAAAGTGAACAAATGTATATTTGATATACATGTTATTGATGTGTACCTCGCTAGTGGTCATATTATCCCCTGGGTATTCAATTCTTATTCGGTTGCTAAGATTAGTAACTCGAAACAGGAGTTGCAGAATAAATAGAGACTAGTTAAGGATGAAGTGATGATGTGTGTTGGAAGTGGTTCCAAGATTGATATGATCATCATCGAGCACTCCCTATACTTTAAGGATTAGTGTTGAACCTAAATAATTGTTATTTGGTGTTTGCGTTGAGCATGAATATGATTAGATCATGTTAATTGCAATACGGTTATTCATTTAAGATAGAGAATAATTGTTATTCTATTTACATGAATAAAACCTTCTATGGTCATACACCCAATGTTGATGGTTTGTCGAACCCCGATCGTGGTAATACACATATTCATAGTATTGATGCCAAAAGATGCAAAGTTGATAATGATAGTGCAACTTATTTGTGGCAGTGTCGTTTGGGTCATATTGGTGTAAAGTGCATGAAGAAACTCCATGCTGATGGACTTTTGGAATCACTTGATTATGAATCGTTTGATGCTTGTGAATTGTGCCTTATGGGCAAGATGACTAAAACTCCGTTCTCCGGAACAATGGAACGAGCTAGTGACTTATTGGAAATAATATGTACCAATGTATGTGTCCAATGAGTTTGATGCTCGTGGTGGGTATCATTATTTTCTGACCTTCATAGATGATTTGAGCAGATATAGGTATCTCTAATTAATGAAACACAAAGTCTAAAACATTTGTAAAGTTCAAAGAATTTCAGAGTGAAGTGGAGAATCATCGTAACAAGAAAATAAAGTTTCTACGATCTGATCGTGGAGGAGAATATTTGAGTTATGAGTTTGGCCTTCATTTAAAACAATGTGGAATAGTTTCGCAACTCATGCCACCTGGAACACCACAGCGTAATGGTGTGTCCGAACATCGTAACCGCACTTTATTGGATATGGTGCGATCTTTGATGTCTCTTACCGATTTACCACTATCGTTTTGGGGTTATGCATTAGAGACTGTTGCATTCACGTTAAATAGGGCACCATCAAAATCCGTTGAGACGCCGCCTTATGAACTGTAGTTTGGCAAGAAACTAAAGTTGTCATTTCTTAAAGTTTGGGGCTGCAATGTTTATGTGAAAAATCTTCAACCTGATAAGCTCGAACCCAAATCAGAGAAGTGCGTATTCATAGAGTACCCAAAGGAAACTGTTGGGTACACCTTCTATCACAGATCCGAAGGCAAGATATTCGTTGCTAAAAATGGATCCTTTCTAGAGGAGTTTCTCTCGAAAGAAGTGAGTGGGAGGAAAATAGAGCTTGATGAGGTAATTGTACCTTCTCCCGAATTGGAAAGTATTTCATCACAGAAATCAGTTTTAGTGATTCCTACACCAATTAGTGACGAAGCTAATGATGATGATCATGAAACTTCAGATCAAGTTACTACAGAACCTCGTAGGTCTTCCAGAGTACGGTCGACACTAGAGTGGTACGGTAATCCTATTTTGAAAGTCATGTTACTAGACCATGATGAACCTACGAACTATGAGGAAGCAATGATGAGCCCAGATTCCACGAAATGGCTTGAAGCCATGAAATCTGAGATGGGATCCATATATGAGAAACAAAGTGTGGACTTTGGTGGACTTGCCCGATGGTCAACAAGCCATATTAAATAAATGGATCTTCAAGAGGAAGACGGATACTGATAGTAGTGTTACTATCTACAAAGCTCGACTTGTCGCAAAAAGGTTTTCGACAAGTTCAAGGTGTTGACTACAATGAGATTTTCTCAACTGTAGCGATGCTTAAATACGTCCGAATCATGTTAGCAGTTGCCATATTTTATGAAACCTGGCAAATGGATGTCAAAACTACATTCCTTAAATGGATATTTCTTAAAGAAGAGTTGTATATGATGCAACCAGAAGGTTTTGTCAATCCTAAAGATACTAACAAGGTGTGCAAGCTCCAGTGATCCATCTATGGACCGGTGCAAGCTCTCAGAGTTTGAATATACACCTTGATGAGTTGATCAAAGCATATAGTTTTATACAGACTTGCAATGAAACCTGTATTTACAAGAAAGTGAGTGGGAGCTCTGTAGCATTTCTAATATTATATGTGGATGACATATTGTTGATTGGAAATAATATAGAATTTCTGGATAGCATAAATGGGTACTTGAATAAGAGTTTTTCAATGAAAGAGCTTGGTGAAGCTGCTTACATATTGGGCATCAAGATCTATAGAGATAGATCAAGATGCTTAATTGGACTTTCACAAAGCACATACCTTGGTAAAGTTTTGAAGAAGTTCAAAATGGATCAGTCAAAGAAAGGGTTCTTGCCTGTATTACAAGGTGTAAAGTTGAGTAAGACTCAAAACCCGGCCACGGCAGAAAATAGAAAGAGAATGAAAGTCATTCCCTATGCCACAGTCATAGGTTCTTTAAAGTATGTTGTGATGTGTACCAGACCTATTGTGTACCCTGCCCTGAGTTTGGCAAGGGAGTACAATTTTGATCTAGGAGTAGATCACTGGACAGTGGTCAAGATTATCCTTAGTGAGGACTAAGGAAATATTTCTCGATTATGGAGGCGATAAAAGAGCTCGTCTTAAAGAGTTACATCAATGCAAGCTTTTACACCGATCCAGATGACTCTAAGTCTCAATCTGGATAGATACTGAAAGTGGGAGCAATTATCTAGAGTAGCTCCATACATAGCATTGTAGACATAGAATATTTGCAAAATACATACAACTCTGAATATGACAGACCCGTTGACTAAACTTCTCTCACGAGCAAAACATGATCACACCTTAGTACTCTTTGGGTGTTAATCACATAGCGATGTGAACTAGATTATTGACTCTAGTAAACCCTTTGGGTGTTGGTCACATGGCGATGTGAACTATGGGTGTTAATCACATAAAGATGTTAACTATTGGTGTTAAATCACATGGTGATGTGAACTAGATTATTGACTCTAGTGAAAGTGGGAGACTGAAGGAAATATTCCCTAGATGCAATAATAAAGTTATTATTTATTTCCTTATTTCATGATGAATGTTTATTATTCATGCTAGAATTGTATTAACCGGAAACTTAGTACACGTGTCAATAGAAAAAACATAAGTGTCCCTAGTATGCCTCTACTTGACTAGCTCGTTAATAAAAAATGGTTATGTTTCCTAACCATAGACATTTGTTGTCATTTGATGAACGAGATCACATCATTAGGAGAATGATGTGATGGACATGACCCATCCATTAGCTTAGCATTATGATCGTGTCAGTTTCATTGCTACTCCTGTCTTCATGACTTATACAAGTTCCTTAGACTACGAGATTATGCAACTCCCGAATATCGGAGGAACACTTTGTGTGCTACCAAACATCACAACGTAAATGGGTGATTATAAAGGTGCTCTACAGGTGTCTCCAAAGGTATTTGTTGGGTTGGCATAGATCGAGATTAGGATTTGTCACTCTGTATTTCGGAGAGGTATCTCTGGGCCCTCTCGGCAATACTCATCACTATAAGCCTTGCAAGCATTGTGATTAATGAGTTAGTTACGGAATGAAGTATTACGGAACGAGTAAAGAGACTTGCCGGTAACAAGATTGAACTAGGTATGATGATATCGACGATCGAATCTCGGGCAAGTAACATACCGAGGACAAAGGGAACAACGTATGTTGTTATGCGGTTCGACCGATAATGATCTTCGTAGAATATGTAGGAGCCAATATGGGCATCCAGGTTCCGTTGTTGGTTATTGACTAGAGAGGTGTCTCGGTCATGTCTACATAGTTCCCGAACCCGTAGGGTCCGCACGCTTAATGTTCGTTGATGATATAGTATTATATGAGTTATGTATGTTGGTAACCGAATATTTTTAGGAGTCCCGGATATGATCACGGACATGACGAGGAACTCCGGAATGGTCCGAAGATAAATATTGATATATGGGATAATAGTGTTTGGTCTCCGGAAGGGTTCCGGAATTCACCGGAAGTGGTTCCGGATAATTCCCGAAATGTTTGGGTACGAGAACACTTTATTTGGGCCAAAGGGGAAAGCCCACAAGGTTTTTGGAAAGTGCAAAAGGAAGTTTTGCAAAGTCCAGGGGCCATACGCCAAGGTCCCTGGCGTCTGGGTCCAACCGCGGGGAACCCTAGCGTCTGGCCCTGGAGTCCGAGAAGGGCTCTTCCCTTTCGGGTGAAACCGACTTTATGGAGGCTTTTACTCCAAGTTTCGACCCCAAGGCTCAACATATAAATAGAGGGGCAGGGCTAGCACCAAAGATACATCAAGAAACACCAAGCCATGTGTCGGCAACCCCGTCCCCTCTAGTTTATCCTCCGTCATAGTTTTCGTAGTGCTTAGGCGAAGCCATGCGGAGATTGTTCTTCACCAATACCGTTACCACGCTGTCGTGCTGCCGGAACTCATCTACTACTTTGCCCGTCTTGCTCGATCAAGAAGGCGAGGAAGTCATCAAGCTGAATGTGTGCTAAACGTGGAGGTGCCATATGTTCGGTACTTGATCGGGACGGATCGTGAAGGTGTACGACTACATCAATCACGTTGATAAACGCTTCCGCTTTGCGATCTTCAATGGTATGTAGATACACTCCCCCTCTCGTTGCTATGCATCACATAGATAGATCTTACGTGATCCTAGGAAATTTTGAAATTACCGCGTTCCCAACAGCTAGCCCGTCCTGCCTTTCCCTCTCATGGGAGAAAGGAAAGGGGAGGGTGCCACCTGCCTTTCCCCGCACTCCAAATAAGGAAAAGGGGGCGCCGCTTGAAAAGGACCTCAAGTAGGATTCCTCCTACTTGGGCGCCTCCTTTGGCTGCTCTTCCCTCCCTCCCACCTATATATATGTGGGAAGGGGGCGCCTAGCACACAAAAGATTGTTAGCCGTGTGAGGCGCCCACTCCACCGTTTACACTCCTGGTCATATTTTCGTAGTGCTTAGGCAAAGCCCTGCGGAGATCACTTCACCATCACCGTCACCACGCCGTCGTGCTGTCAGAACTCATCTACTACCTCGCCGTCTTGCTGGATCAAGAAGGCGGAGGACATCACTGAGCTGAACGTGTGCAGAACTCGGAGGAGTCGTACGTTCGGTACTTGATCGGTTGGAGCGCGAAGAAGTTCGACTACATCAAACGCGTTGTTAAACGCTTCTGCTTACGGTCTATGAGGGTACGTAGGCACACTCTCCCCTTGTTGCTATGCATCTCCCTGGATAGATCATTGCGTGCGTAGGAAAAAATTGTTTTCCATGCAACGATTCCCAACAGTGGCATCTGAGCCATGTCTATGCGTAGATGATATGCACGAGTAGAACACAAAGAGTTGTGGGCGGTGATAGTCATACCACTTACCACCAACATTTTATTTTGATTCAGCGGTATTGTAAGATAAGCGGCCCGGACCAACCTTACCTGTCCACGTACATGAGACCGGTTCCACCGATAGACATGCAACTAGTTTTGCATAAAGGTGGTTGGCGGGTGTCTGTTTCTCCTACTTTAGTTGAATCGAATTTGACTATGGCCGGTCCTTGAAGAAGGTTAAAATAGCAAACTTGATTAATCATCGTTGTGATTTTTACCATAGGTAAGAACGGTTCTTCCTAGAAGCCCATAGCAGCCACGTAAAACTTGCAACAACAAAGTACAGGACGTCTAACTTGTTTTTGCAGGGCGTGTTGTGATGTGATATGGTCAAGAAATGATGTGATAAACGTTATTATATGAGATGATCATGTTTTGTAAGTTATCAGCAACCGGCAGGAGCCTTATGGTTGTCTCTTTATTGTACGAAATGCAAACGACATGTAATTGCTTTACTTTATCACTAGACGTTAGCGATAGTTGTAGAAGAAATAGTTGGCAAGATGACACGACGCAATGATGGAGGTCAAGGTGTAGAGCCGGTGACGATGGAGATCATGACGATGCTTTGGAGATGGAGATCAAAAGCACGAGATGATGATGGCCATATCATGTCACATATTTTGATTGCATGTGATGTTTATCTTTTATGCATATTATTTTTCTTAGAACAACAGTAGCATTATAAGATGGTTCCTTCACCAAATTTCAAGATATAAGTGCTCTCCCCGAGTATGCACCACGTGATGATCGGGTGTGATAGACTCTACGTTCACATACAACGGGTGTAAGACAGTTTTGCACATGTAGAATACTTGGGTTAAACTTGACGAGCCTAGCATGTACAGACATGGCCTCGGAACACTAGAGACCGAAAGGTCGAACATGAGTCATATAGTAGATATGATCAACATAGAGATGTTCACCATTGACGACTACCCCATCTCACGTGATGATCGGACATGGGCTAGTTGATCTGGATCATGTATCACTTATATAAACTTGAGGGATGTTTGTTTAAGTTTGAGTTCATTATTAATTTGATTAATTCAACTTAATTTATCATGAACTTAGTCTTGATGGTTTTGCATATCTATGTTGTAGCTCAATAGCTCGCGATATAGCTCCTATATTTGTTTTGATATGCTCCTAGAGAAAACTAAGTTGAAAGATGATAGTAGCAATGATGTGGACTGGGTCCGTGATCTGAGGATTATCCTCATTGCTGCACATAAGATATATGTCCTTGATGCACCGCTAGGTAACAAACCTGTTGCAGGAGCAGATGCTGATGTTATGAACGTTTTGCAAGCTTGATATGATGACTACTTGATAGTTTAGTGTGCCATGCTTTATGGCTTAGAATCAGGACTTCAAAAACATTTTGAACGCCATGGAGCATATGAGATGTTTCAAGAGCTGAAAATTGGTATGTCAGATTCATGCCCGTGTCAAGAGGTATGAGACCTCTGACAAGTACTTTGCCTACAAGATGGAGGAGAATAGTTCAGCTAGTGAGCATGTACTCAGAATGTTTGGGTACTACATTTGCTTGAATCAAGTGGGAGTTAATCTTCCAAATAAGATAGTGATTGAAAGAGTTCTCTGGTCAGTATCACCAAGCTACTAGAACTTTGTGATGAACTTTAATATGCAAGGGATGACAAAAATGATTCCCAAGCTCTTCGCGATGCTGAAATCGGCGAAGGTGGAAATCAAGAAAGAGCGTCAAGTGTTGATGGTTAACAAGTCCACTAGTTTCAAGAAAAAGGGCGAGGGAAAGAAAGGGAACTTCAAGAAGAATGGCAAGCAAGTTGCCACTCCTATTGGGGATATGACTATTAGGTATGACCTGCCCAGGAGGGGCCGAGTTATACCTATGGTGGTTCATCAGTATGAATCCCAGGAAGATATTGAAGATAGCGGTTCATGAAGGGCCCAAGGCCCAAGGGTGACTTAAGGCCCATAGGGGTAAACCGCAATATATGTATAACTTGTATTGTAAGGCATGTATAGTAGTCACCGAGCTGGACACGTTGTCTATGAGCCGGCCGTGACTTCGTGAGTCGCTGGGCGTGAACCTGTGTATATAAAGGGACGACCCGATGGCGGCTCAGGGCAAGAAACAAGAGATCGAAAGCTAGGTCAAGTGTATTCGCTCCCTGGTAATCGAGACATAAGGAATACCGCCTCAAACTGGATTAGGCGTTTACCTTCACTGCAAGGGGCCAAAACAGTATAAACTCTTGTGTCCTTTGTCCCGTTTAACCCCTTTAAGCTAACCTAGTTGCGATGGCTCCACGACTAAGTCCTCACACTAGGACATCTGCCATGACTATTCCACGACAACTCCCATGAAGAAGCCCAAGGCTGGACCCAAGCCTGAAACTGAGTGCTTCTACTTCGAAGGAAATAGTCACTGGAAGTGGAACTGCCCCAAATACTTGACGGATACGAAGGATGTCAAAGTGAACAAAGGTATATTAGATATACATGTTATTGATGTGTATTTTACTAGTGTTCGTAGTAACCCCTAGGTATTTGATACCGGTTCAGTTGCTAAGATTAGTAACTCGAAACAGGAGTTGCAGAGACTAGTTAAAAGAGAGGTGACGATGTGGGTTGGAAATGATTCCAAGGATGATATGATCACCATCCCACACTCCCTCTACCTTCGGGATTAGTGTTGAACCTAAATAAATGTTATTTGGTGTTTGCATTGAGCATGAATATGATTATATTATGCTTTTGCAATACAATTATTCATTTAAGTCCAAGAATAATTGTTGTTTTGTTTACATGAATAAAACCTTCTATGGCCATACACCCAATGTGAATGTTTTATTGAATCTCGATCGTAGTGATACACATATTCATAATATTGATGCCAAAAGATGCAAATTTGATAATGATAGTGCAACATACTTGTGGCACTGCCGTTTAGGTCATATTGGTGTAAAGCGCATGAAGAAACTCCATGCGGATGGACTTTTGGAATCACTTGATTATGAATCATTTGATACTTGTGAACCATGCCTCATGGGCAAGATGACTAAAACTCCGTTCTCCGGAACAATGGAGCGAGCTAATGACTTATTGGAAATAATACATACCGATGTATACAGTCTGATGAGTGCTAAAGCATGCGGCAGGTATCATTATTTTCTGAGCTTCGCAGATGATTTGAGTAGGTATGGGTATATCTACTTAATGAAACACAAGTCTGAAAAAATTGAAAAGTTCAAAGAATATTCGGAGTGAAGTGAAGAATCATCATAACAAGAAAATAAAGTTTCTACGTTTTGATCGCGGAGGGGAATATTTGAGTTACGAGTTTGGCCTTCATTTAAAACAATGTGGAATTGTTTCACAACTCATGCCACTTGGAACACCATAGTGTAATGGTATGACCGAACGTTGTAACCATACTTTATTAGATATGGTGTGATCTATGATGTCTCTTACCGATTTACCACTATCGTTTTGGGGTTATGCATTAGAGATAGCCGCATTCACGTTAAATAGGACACCATCTAAATCCGTTGAGACGACACCGTATGAACTGTGGTTTGGCAAGAAACCTAAACTATCGTTTCTTAAAGTTTGGGGTTGCGACACTTATGTCAAAAGGCTTCAGCTTGATAAGCTCGAACCCAAATCGGAGAAGTGCGTATTCATAGAATACCCAAAGGAAACAATTGGGTACACCTTCTACCACAGATCCGAAGGCAAGATCTTTGTTGCCAAGAATGGAACCTTTCTAGAGAAGGAGTTCCTCACGAAAGAAGTGAGTGGGAGGAAAGTAGAACTTGATGAGGTAATTGTACCTTCTCTCAATTTGGAAAGTAGCACATCAAAGAAATCCGTTCCCGTGATGCCTACACCAACTAGAGAGGAAGCTAATGATGATGATCATGAAACTTCAGATAAAGTTACTACTGAACCTCGTAGGTCAACCAGAGCATGATCCGCACCAGAGTGGTATGGTAATCCTGTTTTGTAAGTCATGTTACTATACCAAGGCGAACCTATGAACTATGAAGAAGCTATGATGAGCCCAGATTCTGATAAATGGCTTGAGGCCATGAAATATAAGATAGAATCCATGTATGAGAACAAAGTATGGACTTTGGTGGACTTGCTCGATGATCGGCAAGCCATTGAGAATAAATGGATCTTCAAGAAGAAGACAGACGCTGTTGGTAATGTCACCATCTACAAGGCTCGACTTGTTGCGAAAGGTTTTTGACAAGTTCAAGGAGTTGACTATGATGAGATCTTCTCACCCGATGTGATGCTTAAGTCAGTCCGAATCATGTTAGCAATTGCCGCATTTTATGATTATGAAATCTGGCAAATGGATGTCAAAACTGCATTCCTTAATGGTGATGACCCACAAGTATAGGGGATCTATCATAGTCCTTTTGATAAGTAAGAGTGTCGAACCCAACGAGGAGCAGAAGGAAATGACAAGCTATTTTCAGTAAGGTATTCTCTGCAAGCACTGAAATTGTAGATAACATATAGTTTTGTGATAAGATAATTTGTAATGGGTAACAAGCAATGAAAGTAAATAAGGTGCAGCAAGGTGGCCCAATCCTTTTTGTAGCAAAGGACAAGCCTGGACAATTTCTTATAATGAGAAAAGCGCTCCCGAGGACACATGGGAATTACCGTCAAGCTAGTTTTCATCATGCACATATGATTCGCGTTCGTTACTTTGACAATTTGATATGTGGGTGGACCGGTGCTTGGGTACTGCCCTTTCTTGGACAAGCATCCCACTTATGATTAACCCCTATTGCAAGCATCCGCAAAGTACAAAATAAGTATTAAGGTAAACCTAGCCATAGCATGAAACTAGTGGATCCAAATCAGCCCGTTACGAAGCAACGCATAAACTAGGGTTTAAGCTTCTGTCACTCTAGGAACCCATCATCTACTTATTACTTCCCAATGCCTTCCTCTAGGCCCAAATAATGGTGTAGTGTCATCTACTTATTAATTCCCAATGCCTTCCCCTAGGCCCAAACAATGGTGAAGTGTCATGTAGTCGACGTTCACATAACACCACTAGAGGAGAGACAACATACATCTCATCAAAATATCGAACGAATAGCAAATTCACATGACTACTAATAGCAAGACTTCACCCATGTCCTCAGGAACAAACGTAACTACTCACAAAGCATATTCATGTCCATGATCAGAGGAGTATTAATATGCATTAAGGATCTGAACATATCATCTTCCACCAAGTAAACCAATTAGCATCAACTACAAGGAGTAATCAACACTACTAGCAACCCACAGGTACCAATTTGTGGTTTTGATACAAGATTGGATACAAGAGATGAACTAGGGTTTTGAGAGGAGAAGGTGCTGGTGAAGATGTTGATGGAGATTGACCCCCTCCCAATGAGAGGATCGTTGGTGGTGACGATGGTGATGATTTCCCCCTCCCGGAGGGAAGTTTTCGCGGCAGAACAGCTCCGCCGGAGCCCTAGATTGGTTCCGCCAAGGTTCCGCCTCATGGCGGCGGAGTTTCGTCCCGTAAGCTTGCTTATGATTTTTTTGAGGGTAAGAGACTTCATATAGCGGAAGATGGGTACCAGAGGGCCACCAGGGGGCCCACGAGACAGGGGGCGCGCCCAGTAGGGGTGGGCGCGCCCCCCACCCTCATGGCCAGGGTGTGGGCCCCCTCTGGTACTTTCTTTGCTCAATAATTCTTATTAATTCCAAAAATGACTTTCGTGGAGTTCCAGGACTTTTGGAGCTGTGCAGAATAGGTTTCCAATATTTTCTCCTTTTCCAGCCCAGAATTCCAGCTGCAGGCATTCTCCCTCTTCATGATAAACCTTGTAAAATAAGAGAGAATAGCCATACGTATTGTGACATAACGTGTAATAACAGCCCATAATGCAATAAATAACGACATAAAAGCATGATGCAAAATGGACGTATCAAATGGATATCTTAAAGAAGAGTTATATATGATGCAACCATAAGGTTTTGTCGATCCTAAAGGTGCTAACAAAGTGTGCAAACTCCAGCGATCCATCTATGGACTGGTGCAAGCATCTTGGAGTTGGAATATACGCTTTGATGAGGTGATCAAAGCATATGTTTTATACAGACTTATGGTAAAGCCTGTATTTACAAGAAAGTGAGTGGGAGCTCTGTCGCATTTCTGATATTATATGTGGATGACATATTGTTGATCGGGAATGATATAGAATTCCTGGATAGCATAAAAGGATACTTGAATAAGAATTTTTCAATGAAAGACCTCGGTGAAGCTGCTTATATATTGGGCATCAAGATCTATAGAGATAGATCAAGAAGCTTGATAGGACTTTCACAAACCACATACCTTGATAAAGTTTTGAAGAAGTTCAAAATGGATCAGTCAGAGAAAGGGTTCTTGCCTGTGTTACAAGGTGTGAACTTGAGTAAGACACAAAACCCTACCACGACAGATTATAGAGAGAGAATGAAAGTCATTCCCTATGCCTCGGTCATAGGTTCTATAAAGTATGACATGTTGTGTATCAGACCTGTTGTGTGCCTTGCCATGAGTTTGGCAAGGGAGTACAATAGTGATCCAGGAGTAGATCACTTGATAGCGGTCAAAATTATCCTTAGGTACCTAAAGAGGACTAAGGAAATGTTTCTCAGTTATGGAGGTGATAAAGAGTTTGTCGTAAAGAGTTACATTGATGCAAGCTTTGACACCAATTCGGATGACTCAAGAGTCTCAATCTGGATACATATTGAAAGTGGGAGCAATAAGCTAGAGTAGCTCTATGCAGAGCATTGTAGACATGGAAATTTGCAAAATCATATGGATTTGAATGTGACAGACCCGTTGACTAAACCTCTCTCACAAGCAAAACATGAATCACAACTTAGTACTCTTTGGGTGTTAATCATATGGCGATGTGAACTAGATTATTGACTCTAGTAAACTCTTTGAGTGTTGGTCACATTGCGATGTGAACTATGGGAGTTAAATCACATAGTGATGTGAACTAGATATTGACTCTAGTGCAAGTGGGAGACTGGTGGAAATATGCCCCAGAGGCAATAATAAAATGGTTATTAATATATTTCCTAAATCATGATAAAGGTTTATTATTCATGCTAGAATTGTATTGATTGGAAAATTAAATACATGTGTGAATACATAAACAAATACCGTGTCCCTAGTAAGCCTCTACTAGACTAGCTCGTTGATCAAAAATGGTTAAGGTTCCCTAACCATGGACATGTCTTATCATTTGATAATGGGATCACATCATTAGGAGAATGATGTGATGGACAAGACCCATCCGTTAGCTTAGCATAATGATTGTTCAGTTTATTGATATTGCTTTCTTCATGTCAAATACATATTCCTTCGACTATGAGATTATGCAACTCCCAAATACCACAGGAATACCTTGTGTGCTATAAGAAGTCACAACATAACTGGGTGATCATAAAGATGCTCTACAGGTATCTCCGAAGGTGTTTGTCGAGTTGGTATAGATTGAGATTAGGATTTGTCACTCCGAGTATCGGAGAGGTATCTCTCGTCCCTCTTGGTAATACATGTCATAAGCTTGAAAGCAAATGACTAAGGAGTTGGTCACGAGGTGATGTTATACGGAACAAGTAAAGAGACTTGCCATTAACGAGATTGAACAAGGTATGAAGATACCGATGATCGAATCTCGGGCAAGTAACGTATCAATGGACAAAGGGAATTACGTATGTTGTCATAACTGTTCGACCGATAAATATCTTTGTAGAATATGTAGGAGCCAATATGGGCATCCAGGTTCCGCTATTGGTTATTGACCGGAGAGGTGTCTAGGTCATGTCTACATAGTTCTCGAACCCATAGGGTCCGCACGCTTAACGTTTCACGGACGATATACACTACCAAAAAAAGACACATCCGTGACATTTTGGGCCGAACGAATTTTTTTTTGTCATACTTATGACACTTCTATGACAATAATTGTGACAAAACCCGGTATCATCATAGATGTGGTGGGCTCCTACTTCTATGACAAAAAATCATGACAGAAAATGGGATTTTCGTCCTGGGCGGGCCGGAGACGCAGCTGCATGACATTCTTTGCGCCGTCCATGACGGAAAAAACTGTGGTAGAAGCGAGGGTGAGGAAAATTTCGGGGAGTTCCCGGTTATGGTGGGTGGTCGGGGGCCGAGCGATGCGCGTTTCTCTCGTACACGTACGCACGTGTGTGCGAGGCATTGGGCTCTAACTGAACTCGAGCGAGGCGTTGGGCTCTAACTGAACCCGAGTGATTGCACTGCAGGCTACGCATTAATGAAAACCGAGCGATTGATCGATGGCTGTTAACTGAACCCGATCGAGCGATTCCTTCGCTACTGCTGCTAACTGAAGCCGGTCGATGATGCCTCTGGATGAATAGTGAGCATTGCGGGGGGGGGGGGGGGGGTGGATGAATAGTGAGCGGTGGGGGTGGATGAACAGGACCCTGTGGTATTGCCTCTGGATGAACATGACCCCGATTGATCGAGCCGGTTGGGGCTGGATGAACAGGACCCCGTGGAGGGCTGGATGAACAGGACGACCCCGTGGAGGGCTGGATGAACAGTAGACGGTGGAGGGGTGGATGAACAGTAGCCCGTGGGGGGTGGTTGAACAGGAGCCCGTGGAGAGGGCTGGTTGAACAGTAGCCGATGGAGTAGCGCGCGGTGGAGGCTGGATGAATAGGAGCCCGTGGATGAACAGTCGCAGGTGGAGGCTGGAGGAGGTCGACGGTGGATGAACAGTAGCCCGTGGAGGCTAGAAGAGGTCGACGGTGGAGATGAACAGTATCCCGTGGAGTCCCGTTTTGCGGTACGCCACACCCCTCCCGATGAACACGACCCCCGTTTTGACCGTAGCGCTCCAACACAAGTCCGTTTCCTCTGTTTTGCGGTATGCCACACCCCTCCCGATCAACAGGACCCCGTGTCGACCGTTGGAGGTCCAACACAAGTCCGTTTCCTCTGTTTTGCAGTACGCCAGACCCCTCCCGATGAACATGATCCTGTTTTGAACGTGGCCGGTCAAACACAAGGCCGTTTCCTCCGTTCTGTGGTACGCCAGGCCTCGTTTCCATCCGCTGTTCCGTCCAAGCCGGTTAGCTCCCACGCGTTCCGTTGCCTCCCGATGAACATGATGCATTCCGTTGCCTCCCGATGAACACGACGCATTCCGTTGCCTCCCCATGAACACGACGACGACGCAGTTTCTCTGTTCTGACCCAGCCATGTACACGAGCCCTGGCCGTATGTATGCGCGAGTAGGCGTTCGAGAACCCGCCCGTATGTACGTACATGTCCGTATTTACTTTCTTGCACCTTGGCCGTTGTATGTACGCGTACATGCCACGTGCACGCCTCTACTATGACACGTGCACGCCTCTACATCGACCAGTATGTACGTACATGTTCGCGACCAGAATGACAACACTACGTACGCTTCGACCAGGTGGGTCCCGGCTGTCAGGCACTTCCTTGCGTGTGAAGATTTAGCTGGTGGGTCCCAGTAGTCAGGGGGGCGAATCATTTTTTTTTGCCCGGACGCACTTCCTTGCGTGCGAAGATGTAGCTGGTGGGTCCCAGCAGTCAGGGGGGAAACGTTTTTTCATGAAATACGGTGGCCCATCCGGTGGGTCCCCACTGTCAGGTGGAGGAATCATTATTTTCCGCGTAATAAGGCGGCACTTCCTTGCGGCTGCCCTGGACCCACCTGTCAGCCTCTCCACGTATAGTACTCTTCCGATGGAAGTCGGTCGTTGACCACATTGACCACATAGTGCCGAGAGCACCACGACGGTGGATGACGGCGAGGCCTAGGAAGGGGACGACGCGGAGCCGGGGAAGACGCGGCAGTGGAAGCCCATGCGGAGAGTACGAGGGTTCACTGGTTCGGCTATGGTGTGAGGCTGCCATCGCTGCAGAATAATAGGGGGTGTGGGTGAGTAGAGGGATGGCCTGGCCAGCGGTGGGAGTAGTAGGGGGCGGTGAGGCCTCTGCGGCATCACAGCTGGCTACGGGAGGCAGGAGCACTACCGACGCTGGTTTGGGCGGCTGGAGCAAGAAGACCAGAGGTTGAAGAAGCACTACGGCCGTTGGATGGACATCCCGGTCACTAGAGCTAGAATCGTTCATATTGACTAAGTTGACAAAGCCCTCCATCCCCGTCAACTTAGTTGGCCCACAAGTCAGCCTCCCACTATGGTGGGTCCCAGCTAGTAGGGGGTATTCATTTTTTTGTGCGTAATAAGGAGGCACTTCCTTGCGTGCGAAGATATAGCTGGTGGGTCCGACCTGTCAGCGGGGGGAACATTTTTTCGTGAAATACAGAGGCCCTTCCGGTGGGTCCCAGCTGTCTGGTGGAGAAATCATTATTTTGCGCCTAATAAGGAGGCATTTCCTTGTGTGCGGCCGTGGACCCAGCTGTCAGCCTCTCCACGTACAGTCCACGTCCGATGGATGTCGTTCGTTGACCACGTTGACCAAGCCGCACCGAGAGCACCATGGCGGTGGACGATGGCGAGGCCTAGGAAGGGAATGACACGGAGCTGGGGAAGACTTGGCAATGGTTGCCCATGCGGTGGGGAGTATGAGGGTTTACTGGTGCGGCTGCCGTCGCTGGAAAATAACAGGAGGTGTGGGTGAGTAGAGGAATGGCCCGGCCAGCAATGAAGTAGGGTGGGGCGATGCGTCCTGTGTGGCAGCACAGCCGGCCACGGGAGGCGAGAGCAGGCAGTCCCACCAGCGCTGGTTTGGGCGGCTGGAGCAAGAAGATCAGATATTGAAGAAGTAGCACGGCCGTTGGATTAACATCCAATGGTCACTGCTGCAAGAATCATTTGTGGACTAAGTTGACAAAGCCTTTCGTACACGTCAACCTAGTAGACCCACAAGTTAGCCTCCATCTGTCCCAAACAGCATACAACCCGAAATTTATAGCCAGATTCAAATTAATTTTAGAACTAAATATACCTTAATTTAAATTCAATGAAATTTTACCCGCACAAAAACAATGAAATTTAAAATGTCAAAATCCAAAAGAAAAGGTATTTTGGAACTAATTGCATGTTTGCTGTATTTTTTTTCCATTTTACAGCCCATTTATTACTACTTATAGCCCATTTCTTATTACTTATAGCCCATTTTCTGGGCAAAATGCATCCCTCCCCGTCTTGAAAGATTTCCGGCCCAGCAGGGCGTAGAAAGCAAGTAGGCCTACGTTGGTTATTCTGCAAAGAACAAAATAGCTAGCTAGCCATTTTCAAAAAGGAAAAAAACAAATTGGGTTGGTCATGTGCTAAACATATGAAATAAAAGCCTGGGCTAGACGGGCCATAGGTCCCGCACAACCCAGTTGGTACCCTTCTCCGTCCCGAAAAAACAAAATTACTGAGCACGCTGCTGGGTCCCTACTGTCATCCTCACCATGTACAGTCATCTCCTTATTCCTCTTGGTTGTTGACCATGTTGACAACACCGTAGGGCGGCGCCGCAGCGAGCGAACCAAGGCGGAGGGCGATGGTGAGGCCTCGGATAGGAATGAACAGGAGCCAGGGAAAATGCGCAGAGTTTTAGGGTGTGATGTGGCCCCGATGCATGCGCGGCAGCACAGCCAGCCGTGGGAGGCAGGAACAGGCGGTCCCGCCGGCGCTGGTTTGGCTTTGGTGGCTCAAGGAAGAAGAGACTGAAGAAACACAACAGACGTTGAATGTCAGTCCAATGGTCAAGGTTGGCACAATCATTTGTTGACTAAGCTGACACCAAGTAGCATACTTTTTTATATATAGGAAGAAAAGAAAAACTGGGCTCGTTTGCCTGATAACATTCCCGAAACTGCGATCGTTCGATCTTGTGTCACAACTAAAACTGCAAGGAAAATGCGTTCGTATGCTGTCCTCCTCCCAGGGAACGTTCGCCACATAAGTGACTAGCACCCTTGGTTTTCAACCGAGAGGTCTTGGGTTCGAGTCCCATGAAGTCTCAATTTTGTCCTCATTCCTTCATCGCAAAAAAGGGAAAGAAAATCAAAGGCTTGAGAAGGCGTATAGAACAAGCTAGTGTACTAGTAAAGAGACGTTGTTGAGTTTTAGAAAAAAGAGAGACGTGCTCCTGTAGCTGATTCGAATCCAAACCTAGACTATGACTATATATGGTGCTATGCTACTCTGCAAGTAATGAAACTGACATATCCAACATTCGTTTCTCCTCTTCTCTAATTACTCTGCCTAGCATCAGAAGCTCTAGCCGCAGCAACCATGTCTGCTGGCTGCTCGTCCACCTGCTCTTCAGCAGGCAACAACCAGATATGCGCCAAGTCGCCACCCGTACCATCGCCTGTGGGTCTCATCACACCCCCACCAGCACGCGCATCGCAGCCGATTGCTCATCCCAACCTGCTGCCGTTGGTGTGGTGTCACTACTGCAAATCACGCAAAGTCATCCGCCGCGTCTCAACCACAATCCTCAACCCTGGCCGAGTCTTCTACAAATGCCCGAATCATGGGGTAATAATATGTTTAAGTGTTGTTCTGCTGCTTCAGTTGCTGATTTTTTTAATAGTTTGGTTGATGATCTTCCAATTTGATTCGTGTAGAAAAGGGAAGATTCGTGTGATTTGTATTTCTGGGAAGTTGCTGATGTGGGGGAATGCAACTACGCTGATTATTTGGTTAGCCGAGGCATCCCAATACCAGCAGGTTGGGGTGTTAGACAAGTAACTGAAGGAATGGCATAAGAGGAAGATGCAGAGCAGAAGGTTAAAAATGCAGTTCCTCTGATCATGGCCAAGCAACAGCTGCTGAACGGCCTTGACAGCAATGAGGAGATGAAAGAGCTTGTGAAGATAATGGGAAAAATCGATGTGCTTTGTAGGATGATTGTCTCTTTATTTGCAGTGTATGTAGCACTCATGATGTATTCAGTGGCTATGACATGAGCACTTTGCTGAAATTAGTAATGAATGAAACCTGTGTAGTAGGTTGGGAGTAGTGTTGTGAACATCTAATGATTTCTATTAACGGAAATCAAGGGGTATCCCCTTTTGCTCATAAATAAATAAATAGCAGAGGCCCTTTTGGTAATAAATAAATAAATTAGCAGAGGCCCTGTCGGGTCAGCTTTGTTCTCATTCGAATACGTCGAGCAAATTGTAGTCCAACAGCAAACTATGTCATCAAATTCAAGTTTCACAGCCAAATATGAGTACAACTAAACAACAATGTCAACATGTTTTAGTCATCATACAATCACCAAACACAAATCAGCATACATAACAAGTGATGTTCTCACAACAAAATACTAAACAACATGTTCATCAGGTTTCAGTTGTCATACACAATTTCACATAGTAGATAAAAAAACGTCTTATGATAGGCAAATACGACAAAAGCAATGTAATCATCATCCGCAGCAGCAGCGTCAACATCTTCGCCATGTGTATCAGTCTGAATCGTAATTCCCCACGGTATCATCTTCTTCTTCGTCTTCAGCGTCCTCGGACGTCGGCTTCTTCTTGATCAACTCTTGTATGTCCACAGCACGACACACAATCTTTTCGCCGGCGTCATTGATGTGATGGTTCTCAAAGATATTAGGAACATCTGTGTTATCTTGTACATCAGGAGCAGTGTAAACATCATCTTGTTGTGCAACTTCATTATACGAATTCCTCTGCTCAAACCTTTGCAATACTCTCCAGTCATCGCTACATGCAAATGTGTCTTCCAAGAAAAATATTTGTGTTGCTTGATTTGCCAAAATAAAAGGCTCGTTGGTCTGGTACGCCGCCTTGACATTGATGGATTTGAAATAATCATCAGCTCTGGGTTTTGCGATCCTGGAAAACAGGTTATACTAACGACAGCACAACAAAACCACACACCGATGATCCTCGAAGCTGGAGATATACTGCAACTGAAAAATGTCTGTTATGTCAGCATACATTTCAGTTGTCTCTTTGTCATACGTATCCGTGCTCATGATGGCATTGTTTTGTGTCTTCTTGCCTTCGTCTCGTGCAAGGGTCTTGTAGCGCACATCTCCAACAACGCAAGATTCATAATGTCTTACCCGAGTATCAGGACCCATTGCTAGTGAGTAAAGGGCATCATCAACTGCCTGCCCATCCTCCCGCATCTTCTTAACCTATGGTTAGAAAATAGACAAGCTGATCATCTTATGTACTCAATATATTAAAAAACTGACAGTGCAATTCAAAAGCTTACATGGCTCTTGAACCATTTCGCAAATCCTACCATAACCAGTTTGTCAATGTTTCTTGGATTTTGCGGCAGTAACTCCTTTTTGTAGATGCTGCACAACATAGTGATCGCATCAAACATCTAAATATATAAGAATGTGTTGCAAGTTTAGTAGATTACAATGTATAAGCTGCAGTACTTAGCACTTACTTGATATAAGGTAGTATCTCAGGACAGTTATTCAACACATACCAAACCATTTTGTCCAAATATTTAGGTTTGTCCTCTTGTCGACTCTTCCCTGTAACTCGACAGAATAATCGAAAACATTGAGCCCGGGATTGTCTTCACCCACCTCTTTGCTAAGCTGATCGGCTGTTTCAATGTATTTTGAGCAAAATGTCAACGGTTCTGTAGCAATGTATGCCTCTACAATGGAACCCTCGGGTCTAGCTCTGTTCCTAACATAGCCCTTGAAAGTGCCTAGCCGCCTTTCAATAGGGTACATCCAGCCATACTGTACTGGACCTCTAAGTAGTGCCTCATCAGGTAGATGAACAACCAAATGCACCATCACATCAAAGAAGGCTGGAGGATATATCTTCTCAAGGTCGCATAGGATAGTTGGTATCTTGTCTCTAAGACGCTCCAAAGCATCTATCCTGATATTTCTACTGCAGAGTTCCCTGAAGAATTGTCCCAACTCTGCAATTGCTCTGTATAAGTCAGGGCGGCCCAATCCTCTAAGGATAACAGGTAAAACCCTTTGAAGTAGGACGTGGCAGTCTTGAGTTTTCAACCCTTGTACCTTGTTTCCATCTGCACTGACTCTCCTTTCAGGGTTGGAAGCAAATCCATGTGGGAATCTCACACATGACAGGACCTCGCAGAATTCTTTTCTTTTTACCTTGTCCAAGACGTACACAACTGGTGCCATATCCCGTGGTTTACCTTCATCTTGCACCTGCAAATCCTGTCTGATACCCAGGTGTGTCAAATCAATCCTAGATTTTAAGGTATCTTTTGTCTTGCCTTCAATATTAAGAAGTGTGCCGATAATGTTGTCACATATATTTCTCTCGATGTGCATCACATCAAGATTATGCCGCAGATCCAATCTTTCCTGTCGTAAAAAATAATCTCTCTTCTGCCCTGCCACGCTTCCTTTTCCCGCTACCATTACCAGGATGGTTTCCTGGTGTAATATGTCTGACCTTCTCTAATTCCACTTTCAACTCATCGGTGGTGAGCCTCTTTGGCGCATCACGATTTTCATGCTTTGCATTTGAACACATGTATTTCGTATTTTCTAGGATGCGGCTTGTCCTTGGCAAGGAAACGGCGGTGTCCAATGTAACAGATCTTGCTAAGTATTGCGTATGACAACGGATTCCTATCACAGCGAACACATGCATTGTAACCATGTGTCGTTCACCCTGACATAGTGCCCAAAGCCGGATAATCATGGATGCACCAAGTTATAACATCACGCATAAAGAAATCAGTTGGTGGCCTACTATATAGGTCTCGAGTGAGAACACCCCTCCATAGATGTTAAATTTCCTCCACAAGAGGCTCCATGAACAAATCAAAATCCTTTCCAGGACTTTTTGGACCTAGGATGAGCAAGGCCATCATGTAGTTTGAACTTTGGTGCAGACATTTGGAGGCATGTTTTAAGGGATAACAAGCACTGGCCACATGCTATATGTGGCGCTCTGGTGGCCAAATGGGTTAAATCCATCTGAAGCTAAGCCAAGTCTAATGTTTCTCGGGTCAGTAGCAAACTTTTTGTGTTTATGATTGAAGCTTTTCCACTCACTACCATGAGATGGATGGCTCATTACATTCTGATCTCTGTACTCCTGGATCCTAGAATGCCACAATACATCCTCTCTTGTTTCAGCATCATGAAACAACCTCTGCAATCTTGGTATAATTGGAAAATGTCTCAGAATATTATGAGGAATCCTCTTCACAGCATTGCCATCTTTCCATCTTGATGATTTGCATTTCGGGCATTCACTTAAGTTGGCACAATCCTTTCGGAATAGAACACAATTATTCTTACAAACATGGATCATATCATATCCAATTCCAACTGCACGAAGGAAATTCTTCATTTTACTGTAGGTGTGTGGCAGCTCAGACGCATCTGGGAAAGATTTGCGGAAAGCAGCCAACATCGCATCGAATGATTTGTTGGTCATCCGCTCAGATGTCTTCACCTGAAGAAAGGTGACCATAGCTGAGAATACTGATAGCTTATTTCCTGGGGTGAGAGCCACATTGCATTGTTCCAACATGCGGGCCCACCATTTTTCTTCTGCAGGTGAAAGTTCACGGAATGCACGAGCATTTCGTAGCATTGTTTCAATGTTGGTCAAACTCACTGGCTCCGCCACCACCACCTCCTCCTCCTCTTCCACCTGAGCATCAGGCAGATCAAGATGGTGATCTGCTGCTTCCATGTAGTCAATAACATTGACGTTCACAGTTTCACCATGATGAACCCACCTAGTATATGTGACCGACATCCCACACAAGTGTAGATGATTTTGCAGAGTTGACTGGGGTCTTGTAACTGAATTCATACAACTGCTACACGGGCAGAGCACATCTGATTTCGGACCACCGTACTCAGCTCTGATAAAGTTCATGAAGTTTTCAACCCCCTCGACATATGCAGTGGAGAATCTTTGAGAAAAAGTTATCCAAGTCATGTCCATTTGTTAGACATACAAATTAGTTCTTCTACTAGATATTACAGGAAAAACATATATGCTTTTTTATGAAGTCCAGAAAAAAATACCTGGGTCGATGTCTAAAGCTATGGCAAGATATTTGGACGAGCAGATCTAAGTAACAAAATATATGTAAAGCTAATTCAGCAAACAGATTTGAGTGCTAAATTATGCCAGGCTGTTTCAGCAGTCAATGAGGCCAAGCACATAGCCATCGAACTATCAAAGGCCATCACAGCAACAAAGATCGAGTACAAAATGGTGTAGAGCTATTTCATCTAACAGATTGGCTACTAGACCATGGCAATCTACGTCACAATAAATATATGGTAGGATATTTTAGCAACTAGTCGGCCTTGGCATGCCATCTCAGCTAAGTAGATTGAGTACAGAACAGGGCAAGGAAGCTTATTAAATAGAGCATATTCACTATAACTACTTCGGCAAACAGTGAGATTAACAGCGTCTATCAGCTAACATTCAGCGCTACACCGACATGCACGGGGCCTCAGTCTAGAATGCGCGTACCGTGGGAGAAGCTGACCGCCATGCCTCTCCACACGAATGTCGCCAGCGGTGGCGGCGCTGACCGCCATGCGCCTCCACAAGAACGTCGCCAGCGGTGGCGGCGCTGACCGCCATGCGCCTCCACAAGAACGTCGCCAGCGGTGGCGGCACGGCTAGAGGACGGCAGTCTACGAGAGCGTACTGTGGGAGCGAGAGGATCGACGTGTGTCCCCTCGACGAACCGCGGCGCCGACGTATCGGCGCGGTGAGGAGGGCGGATTTGGCAGAGCGAATGGAGTGGAGGGGACGGGGGAGGGGGTTTGGGGAATTTTTTTGGCTAGTTGGCCGAAGGGCGGTTGAATCTAGGATTTGGGGGGAATTTGTGGGTGGGGGGGGGGGGTTCACACGGTGGGCGGGGGGAGTTTGGCGCATGGTCGGTTTCTCCAAGTGCAGTCCCACATGTTAGTGAAGAGACAAGCCGAAGCGCGTTCCGTTTGCGTGAGCCGTGTGCAGGACCGAACGTGCGTGGGGTGCAATGCGACCGCGACAGGAGTGCTGTGAGTGTACCACCTTTCTTCCTTTTAAACTAGGTGCTTCGCCCCCTAAAAAAATTGTTGCTTCACGCGATCCATCGATACTACTACTAGTAATCTGGTAATCCTGACTAAAACGGCGCGACCGGGTCTTTTCCAGCACGATATGCTGGGAGGTTGGCTTAGTTGGATTTTTTAGGACGAGTAATGCTACACCTACGTAATCCCAGTTACATAATTAACGTAATGTGAAATGTGTGAGCTATTGATTATAGATTGGGGGGAGGGAGGGGCCCACCACCATGAAAATCAGGGGAGGAGAGAGAGAGAGAGGCAATTTACGTTGACCCTTTCGTAGGTTCCCGTAGATGTAGAAATATGTGAAATGCGTGAATGTGTAGTGGACGTACTATTGGAGTGCCTAAGATAAATTGTGTATGTATAGACCCTATGTGTTTATTTTACTTCGCATGTTAGCTTTGTCTCGGTTCAATAAAAAGAAGAGTTGGTGATGATGGTGTGTCAGTCATCCTGCAATATAGGCCGTCCGATCTATATCTAAGGATAGGAAGGAAACTATGACAATTTACCCGCACTCCTCTCCACATTTGCAGATAAGGCCTTCACTCGTTCATCCTTTTCTCCCACAAGATCTTGATCTTCCGTGCAACGCACGGGCATCTTGCTAGTACTCCTACAATATACTATATTATTGTGAAAGTTCATATACACCAGCTGAGATTAACGCAAACACGGCAGATTTTCATTACATTTCAAACTTTTATAGGACAGAAAAATAAAACAAACCCGACCCTAAACCTATTCTACGGTGGCGACCGACGTCCTCCATCTATGATCTCTATGTACGGGGGCGGGGTTCAAGACCATTGAAGTGAAGGTGTGGTCTCCGGCGAGGAAGATTAGAACACGGGATATGGACCGACCAGTTGGCACACCATGCCCTGCCGCCTCCCATGCCCTACTCATCCTCGGAGGAGTCCCCAACCTCGGCGGTGCCGGACGTTGGACGGTGACAAGTAGGACGTGTAGCTGGCGGTGCTTCCGTTGTTGGCCGCTAGCGTGGCCGCCGCTTGTGCGGTCACGTCCGCGTCCGGCTACGCCCCTATTGCATCGCGAGAGGCGACTTGAGCGAGGGTGGCGACATCGAGCTTCATCCCCGAAGACAAGCTCTCCCGCGGAGCGTTCGCGCTTGCGGTCATGGCGGATGTGGTGCCAGGTAGGAGGACGATGCGCTATGGTGTGGAGGTTAGCTGGGCATTGCCGCTTTAAGTAGCGCATTCTGGTGAGGCCAAGCGTCCGGGTGGGTCATTAAGTCACCGGAGTTGGTTCCTCGGGCACCGAGCCTCTTAACGACGGCATATGAACGGACGACATGAATGCGGGCAGCTGGCGCCGACTGGGAACGCACCGCGCGACGGCGCGAGGGATGAGGGTTTTTGGTGTGCCAGGGTAGTCAGCTGCGGTCGTGGCAACGTTGGAGATGCCCTTTGCTCACATGCGATCCCCGCATGTCATTGAAAAAGCAAGACGACCCGCATGGTCTCAGGTCTTGAGGATGCAGTTGGCCATGCTACACCACTCCGCGGACGCGTTGTGGCGCCCCGTGCATCCTCGACGAGCCGAGTGTTGGGGTGTGTTTGGATTGTGGCCAAAGTGCACCTTACCAAAATTTTGGTCATGACCCAAAGATTGGTCTTTGTTTGGATGGTTGCCATTTTTTTGGCATGCCAATGAACTCTAGCCAACTCTAGTTCATTTTTCTTGCCAATGTCGGCCAAATCATGGGGAACAAAAACCTCAACCATAATTTTGGCTACCCAATGCTTTGATGGGGCAATCTTGGGCACAAACCAAACATACGGTTGGTCATGCCACAGCACTAACGCCACCCTCGACACACTGAAACCGACCGTGTCTAGCAACGATGAGCGTTTTGCTCACCGTGGTGACTGTGTCCAGAGGCGGTGCTGGAGCTGCGCCACGTTGTTGGCCCCCACGACCCACATGAACGGTCGTCGGTGGCAACGAGGTCATGGGCCAGCTCCTCCATTGGACTAGTCTGTGTTATGTCATCCCAATGGGTGTGTCCCACATGTCGGTTTCTTTGTTTTCCCGGCAATATTCAAGCGTCAATGCTCCGTGTTGCGCATTAGGCCTTTCACTATGTAGGCCAAGCAAGACAACTTATTGTTTATTTGAGCCGTTCAAGTATAATAATGTGGCGTTTGCTTATTTCTCATTCCTCTCCAACCCTCTTCTCCATCGATCATGTCGCCCTCCCGCATGCCTCATTTGAACATTCCGTCGAGTATCATTCGCATGTGGGCCTAGACCATGCTTGTATTTCCAATGTTGTAATTTGTCCGACATGCATACAAACAAATGTTCGTTTAAAGTTTCACTTTTCCCCCACTACGTGTCGCTTCACATCTTAGTTTTGACATCGCATTCGGTTCATGCCCCGACACATGTTGACGAGATTGATTGATGTTCAAAGATCAATTGCATGTCATGCAAGGAGATAAAGGTTTGGTCTGTTTCTATGATAGAAATGACCCGCAGGGGGGGTTTGGGGGGATCAGACGGAGTATATTGTACATTCATAAGCGAAACGAACATATTGTACCCACCCTAGTCCTCTTTCAATCGATCTCCGGACCCCGAGAAGAAATTGAGAGAGAACAAGTGGGGCACGTGATACCTAAGGCGGATTAAGAATTTTGAACCGGTGATCATAGCATCCGCAAATCATATATAAAGGGTATTCAATGTTCATTTCATTTTTGAACATACAATATACTCCCTCCTATCCTTTCTAGTTTACATATAAGTTTTATGTGTAGTCAAAGTATCTCTACTTTGATCAAAAAAGTATCAACATTCAACAACGCCCAATCAATATTGTTAGATTCGTACATACTCCTAGATTTGTACTCGGGATGGTTTCCAATTTGTTTTCAACCACGTGAATGTGCTTGTTCTTGCGCATGCTCTTCCTACTAGGACTTCGCCACGTATAGCCAGTCCAATAGTAACTTTTTTTAAGCTCCCTGTCCAATAGTACTAGTGGAGTACTGACAACATCTGTACTAGAGTTTGCAGTGCTCATAGTAGTACTCCCTCCTTCCATTTATATAGGGCCTATGTGGAGGAGAGAGATGTGAAAAAGTAAGGGGAGTGAGCTCTCATGCAAGAGCCTAGCTATATACGCATTCCTAGTTAAATACAATAAATATGAAGAAAGAGATAGAGAGGAGATGGAAAAAAGTACTAATACAATAGCCAACCTTATAATTTTTTTGCGGGAAATAGCCAACCTTATAGCCCACACTACTGTATGAGTGCATATAATAGATGATGGATATAGATGACATGGCAGTCCCTATAGCCATCGACTGGCTATATTATTAACCGTGCTCTAATGCGTTTTTCAAAACCGCATTTGACTATTGACAAGATTAATAGTACATGAGATGTATAATGTGAAAATTATATCATTCGAAGCTCCTTTCACATACGAATTTGACCGTATGCTTTGTGTAAGTTGCATGTCATATAATATTACTCCAACACTTGGTTAAAGTTAGCCTCGAAAAACGCATTAGGCCCTATATAGTAAATGGAAGGAGGGAGTAGTAGTGGAAGTGGATCCTCTGACGTAGGTATCCCTGCCTTACCCTCCCTTTCGGTCACTTACTAGCGGACCCATGCTTGCTATGCCCCGCATGTCAGTTACTCAATGGGTTCGGCCACGTCAGGGGATCCTCATCCGTAGTATACTCCCTCTGTTTTTATTTACTCTGCATAAAACGAAGGGAGTGGTAGTATAAATGACGTGGGCGGGGGAGGGAGAGGGACGTCGGTTTGCTCTCAACTGCGGTCCCACAAGCGAGCAAAACCGCAAGACGAAGCGCATTCCATTAGATGAGCGACATGGAGGGTCCAGCGTGCCGGGCTGCAACGCGAACGCGGCAAGAGCAATGTACAGTCAAAACCGATTGGCTGGTCATCACCGGAACCACTATTCACACCAGAACCTTCGCTTCTTGGCCTATGCCAGCCACTGCCCTAAAACCACACCTAATCTCCAGCCCATTCCCCCACCTTTCGATCCCCTAGCCCGCATCAAGCATCCCCTAGTTTGCCGGAAAGCCATGGTGCGCCGCAAGATCACTTACTACAAGATGCCGGAGCGCCGCGCAGAAATCGTGGCGGCTATTGGTGCCACAGACCTCCGTTCCCAAGCTTGCTTTGCAGCGGGCCAATCCCTGAGTTCTCTGGAGCCAAGCTACGCGAGGAGGAGGAAGCCGATCCAATGTTCATGGCGGAGGTCGCGGCGCAGAAGGCCCCCGATGGGTATGGGACGATGGACGTCGACTTCGTGCCGGCGTCCGAGTCCCCCATGGTGCAGGTGGACCAGCAGTTCAACATGGCGATACTAAAGGAGGACCAGGAGGCAAAGGCTCAACTCGACGCGGAGCGCGCGCATGCCGCTGCCATCGAGGCTCTCCTGCAGGCGGAACTGGATGTCGTGGATGTGAACCGGGCGGCGGAGGCTCAACTTGAGGCGGAGCGCGCAGATGCCGCTGCCATCGAGGCCCTCCTGCAGGCGGAACCGGACGTCCTGGACTTGAACCGGGCGGCACAGGCTCAACTCGACGTGGAGCACGCGGATGCTGCTCTCATCGAGGCCCTCCTGCAGGCGGAACCAGACATCCTAGACTTGAACTGGGCGGCGGAGGCTCGACTTGACGCGGAGCGCGCAGATGCCGCTGCCATCGAGGCCCTCCTACAGGCGGAACCGGACATCCTCCACATGAACCGGGTTGTGTTCTCGTCCGTGTAGAGCGCCCGCACGCTCCGCGTGGACGAGTAGCTGGAGGCCGAGGACAATCACGATGCAGAGACACACGTCGGCAGCTACGGCTGGTTCACGCCGGCAGCCAAAGATGACGAGGTTGTCTCGTTCTACGAGCAGTGATAGTTTTTTTTTATGTTGTTGTTTTTATGGATCTTTTGCTGTGTAAAAACATATATTGTTATGCAAGTCGCTTGACTTGGGTCAGTCTACCATTTCAGGAGGTTGTATGAATATCCTACGTCTCATAATCCTTCTTCCTCACCTCTTCTTCTTCCCCAACAGACCACCGCACGGGCCATACGGATACTCCCCAACATGCGATTGGATAAACATACTCTATGAACGAAAATTATGTGTCAACGGTAGGATGGCTGAGTTGGGTTTGTTCACATGCGACAACCCGTGTCAGTGAGGGTGTGTTCCCTTGGTTGGGTTTGTGGCGTGCAGGAGCAACTGTGTGAGGGTGCGGTGCGACCGCGGCGTGCAGGAGCGATCGTGTGAGGGTGCGGTGCGACCGCGACAGCCGTGCACAAGTGTACCTCCTTTTAATTTTGAAAACTTTAGGCAGGCTTGGCAAAAATGTGTCGCGAAGTATGGCAATGCAAGGCCTAGACCCAAACGGGATAAGTACGTACGTACTAGGAGTACTAGTGTTAAAAAATAAAGGCGGGGTTTTCCTTTGCGGGATTAATCGATACAAATCCTCGTTTCACGTGTCAATTAATGTGTATTTTTTTCTTCAAAGCCCAAAGAGCTAATCATCTCCCTCCTCATCGCTTGATTAATGCAGTGCCATGCAAACCAACCTTCTCACTTCCGCATGCATGCAGGGGATATTAATGTCCTTGGTTGCTAGTACGAGGAAAACCTTATCAATTTTGCCTCGCTTAGTGTTAGTGGCCTTTTGCAAATTGTAATTCTGATATACTGGCCTTGTGTACAAAAAAATGGAGGTAGTAACTATATTTGACTTCCTTCCCCATTGCGGTGACGTCGACGATATCTCGAACATTGTGGTTTGGCGAAGTGCGTTCGACGGAGAACACCATTGAGGGAGACCAAGGTAAGTCTTTCGCAAGTGCCGCCTGCAAGCTGAGACAACCGCCTTATTTGCTTCCAGGAAGTCCGTTGAACCAAAGGACGCGTAAATGTACTAGTAGTACTAGTACACAATAGCGTCGTCTGTCTAGCTTAGTGCGGTGAGATGGTTTCTCGAAGAAGACGATGGAGAAGCGGAGTTAGCGAAGAGTGAAATGATGGTTGCTTCGTCCATGGTTTTGTGATTTGACGCCTCATTGCTTTGTGATTTCTGATAGAAGGGACAGGGGAGTAGACTCTATGCTCTATACTGTACATGCGTCCAAGCACGGGAGGAAAAGGAGAGACGTTGCATTTTTCTATTCCTTCAATCAATCAATAAGGGAGCTTCGGTTCCATCTTTTTGGCTTTGGCAACACCGTCCACAATGGTTCCCACAATGCCAAAAGCTATTTTAACATTAGGCTACACATTGTGGATGCCCTTAACCATACCACTTGGTTTTGCTCCTATGTGCTATCTATACAAATCTCAATTATATTGATCTAAAAAATTATAGAATCAAGATTAGTAAAAAGGAGGTGATTTTGCCGCGCGGATGGCGAGGGAGGCTTCTTATTTTTAGAGGATGTTGTCCTGGCAGTTTGCTAACATGCGGTCCCATGTGTCAGTGCTTTACCAAGCCGATCCGTGTCCCACATGAGGCGGAACAATGGCAGAAGCAACACGTGGTTAACTTGAAGAAGATGAGGGAGAAGTGGATTCAGCAACAAGTGAAATGCTGGTTGCTTCATCCCTCCAACTTCTTTTTTTAGCATTATTACTTTGTTCCTCCAACTTAACTGCGGGAAAGGTGCAGCTTTGCGATTTGACGCCTCATTTCTCATTACTACGTCGGCGCCATGACTGGGGTGCTTCACCCCGGCTGCTCTGCAGTGTATTCCGGTATGGCATGTGGACCCGGTAGCTTGATGTCCCACATGTCGGCGAAAGGGACTAGAAGATTTATGAAAGCGAGCGCTCCACTCTTACGACGGAGGAGTACACGACACGACGGCCCAGTGACCTGTCACTTGTACTGTATAGTACTATAGTTTTGCTGTTTCGCACGATCCGTCGATACAAACCCGATTAAACAGGAAAGGGCGGGATTTTTCCCGCGCGGTAGATGATACTAGCCATACATCTCAAAGGAAATTTTAATGTATGCAAACTGAATAATTAAGTAACAATATGATATCTAGTAAAACTAAAAACACATATGATTTATTGTGTTAGAGTGTAGTAGTAGTGTTGTATTGCATAGTTGTTAGATGTAACATGTGAGAACGTGTAGAGATGTAGTTTTGGAGGGCCTACAGAGAGAAAGCGTAATACGGTCACCAAACTTTAGAATAAGCTGATTACGGTCACTATATACATTTTGCGGTGATTATACGGTCACTTGCTCACGGTTCAGCATCGGATTGCACTCTATAGACCGGCCAAATAGTCTGTGTGGCGCCATGTTGACTAGTTAAATTGACCACGTTCCTTGTGGGTCCCACCTGTCAGTTCGCATAGGGAAAAGGTCAGATAAACACAAATTTACGCAGGCGCGACAAGACTCCAACCTGTGCGCGGGAATCACCTGGTTGTGTATGTTTTTCAGGACCTGATGTGTGCGCATGCACGTGTAGGTTGAGCACTTGAGCGTGAGAGTGTGTGTTGGTCGTGTGGTGTACTGGTGTGTGCATGCATGTGTGTGTGTGCGTGTGAGTGTTGCATGCGTGTGTGGCTGCGTGTGTACGTGTGAGTGTTGCGTGCGTGCGTGGGTGCATGTGTTCGTGTGAGTGTTGTGTGCATGCAGTTCGTGTGCATGCGTGCGTGTGTGTATAATCACCACACCAGCTCCTGTGTGTTAAAACAGACGGCTCAGCATACCAATACAAGGCCACCTTGTCTGCTGTGCCCGCGGTCATGACTTCGAACCACCGTCCAATATTTTTGGTCGTTCGTTTTCATTCTTACTAGCAAGATGCCCGTGCATTGCACATAACATCAAGATGCATTTGTATGACTATCTTATCTTGTGAGAGAAAAGGATGAACGAGGGAAGGCCTTATTTACAAATGTGGAGAGGTGTGTGGGTACCTTTTTGCAAAATTGTCATAGTTTCTTTCCTATCCGTCAGATATAAATCGGACGGCCAATATTGAAGGATGGCATGCACACCATCATCACCAACTCTGTTTTTATAAGTGTAGATGTAGAGTAGATACAAGCCGACAGGTGGGCCCGATGGTAGTGAGATAATGTGATGCAACACTAGAGGTGCCATGTGGAGTGTTTAACTGGTCAACTAGTCATGTCTTGAGCAAATATAGAGTTGTACAGTGAGCCCGTGACTGTATAATAACCACAAAACGTAAATGGTGACCATAATGAGTGGATTCTGAAGTCCAATGTACGTATCGTGCTTTCGCTTCAGATACGATGATCATCATTGTATATATCACGAGAGAAAGATGAAACATGCGTGAATGTGCTGGGGGCTTACTTTTAGAGGACCTGGAGATAGTTTGTGTGCATACGTGAAAGGGGCGTAGAGGGGGGGTATGCGATGGAGAGAGAGATGCTCTTCGTTTCTCTTTATTATGACTAACTTTGTATATAGTATAAAAATATACAAATTCACAGTGCGGAATAAATATCATTGTGGGCACCATGCAATGCAAACTAGCGTTCGTACTCCTCCATATAACTTTGTAATGTTGTATATATGTAGAAATTCTAAAATAATTTTTTCGCCACACTTTATTCAAAAGGCATGTTGTATGCGAAATAAACGTGAAGAGAGGGCTTTTTAGATCAATGGGGTACGTGATGTAACATGTGTGAATGTGTAGTTGATGCATTTGGCAGGGCCTAGAGGGGTATGTGTGTGTATTACGTATTCGAGAGAGGCATGGATAGAGGAGCCGGCGGGGGGGGGGGGGGGGAGATAGCACGAGAAATGAGAGTGGTCTAGAGAGAGAGATGAATATGACATCACGGCGAGAGATTCCCTTGAGTGTGTATGTGCAAGGGGGGAGGGGATAGAGGCACCAGGAGAATTTTTTGTGTGTGTGGTGTTTGTGTTGGTATGTGTGGGTGTGAGAAGATAACGAGACGTGGGGGCAGACAGTGTGTCACCGCGTGAGGTCCGGGGGGTCGAGGTGAGGCCCTTCGTTCGGTTCCGTCCTGCGCCACATTGGTCGGCCCGTGACGCATTTAGGGAGACCCATGGATGACTAGTCGTACAAGACAAAGATAGCATAATTGTGAAGGACTCTTTGTCCACTAACAAAGCTGGCTAGGATTTGTAACCCTAGGTTCTCGGACTAAGGTAACCCCTTTATCTCTGAAATTACTATTCATCCAACCTAACTTTAAGGGGCATCCTACAGAATGCTCTGCTAGAATCATACTCGTCGATTAGGAAGAGAGGGGTGAGACAATGCGTGAGAGACAGGCCTAAAGATAATGTGCATACAAGAGACACGTAGGCAGGTCTATGTATATAGAAAGGGTCGATGGGGATTGTGTGTGTGTGTATGCTTGCGAGAGGAAGAGTGCTTGTGATAAAGGTTAGTGAAAATAGTCGTAAATGGTTATGAGAGGGAGGGAGGGTTATATCGAGAGCATGTGTGCGAGAAAGACACCTCGGGAGAGAGTGTGTGAGCATGTGTGAGAGACCACCGACGGAGAGTGAAACTACACGTAAAAAACTGCTGTACACATTGATTAAAGATATAAATTGTATGAAAATATTAGGATGGGATCATGATATTTGCAATTCGCGTAAGGAACGGTCATTGATCCATCAGACATCTAGATTCTATCGAATCTGAGCATGTCTATGTCATTATTCGACACAATAGATCCACATAGTTAGTATTTTGAACTCCAGACAATGCATCGCTTTAGCAATCGAATATAAACGTGAGTATAGTTCATGTTGTGTGTGTAAAGCACATTATACATACAAAAGTTGCACAATGAACATTTTTAATATCTACCTATGAACTAGCATACATTTGAATTCAACTTAAGATGGTTTAAAAAAATTGAATTCAACATGAAGTCCATTCAATTATTTGAATTTGATATCATGGCATTTGTAAATCATACCTAAATTATGGGGGCACCAATCTTTGCTCTGATTTTGTACATAATAGCATATGTAGTCGTGTAAAAAATAGATTCAAATTTAGCTCCTCCATTCCAAAATAATCGTAGTTATAGGATTTTCAAGTGTCAAAATTTCAAAAAGAAGCGGATAATTTAATGAGGTTTTCAAACATACAAGGTCAAATATAACGTTGTCTATTTAGGTCAATCATCATGGTTCAAGAGTACTCTAAACGTGAATGCTTGTGTTTCAAAATTTCAAACGAAGCGCCAAAAGAGCCTCTACTCGCCCGAAACCGCGTGAGACCAATGTTTGGTAGTACAAGGAAATTACTTTTCTAATAACTCCGACCCGTGAAACCTACCGGCCCGGCGTCCAAAGGTCTAAACCTGGGTAGGTTTGTAGCTTCATCTAGACGCCACGCAACCACCTCCGAAAAACATTCATACACAATGGTCACCTAAGCACACATGCGGGCGGCCGAAATCGCTCCCGCCCACTATTTGGGACACCTGGGATTACCATCCTACCCCCGACCCGCAGTAGGTCCGAAATTTAAGAGGGGGGCAAAGTTTGTACTTCCCCAAATTTCAAACAAGCGCGTTGAGGGAGTCCTGGACTAGGGGGTGTCCGGATAGCCGGACTATCATCATCGGCCGGACTCCAAGACTATGAAGATACAAGATTGAAGACTTCGTCCCGTGTCCGGATGGGACTTTCCTTGGCGTGGAAGGCAAGCTTGGCGATACGGATATGTAGATCTCCTACCATTGTAACCGACTCTGTGTAACCCTAGCCCTCTCCGGTGTCTATATAAACCGGAGGGTTTTAGTCCGTAGGACACACAACCATTACAACAATCATACCATAGGCTAGCTTCTAGGGTTTAGCCTCCTTGATCTCGTGGTAGATCCACTCTTGTACTACCCATATCATCAATATCAATCAAGCAGGAGTAGGGTTTTACCTCCATCGAGAGGGCCCGAACCTGGGTAAAAACATCGTGTCCCTTGTCTCCTGTTACCATCCGCCTAGACGCACAGTACGGGACCCCCTACCCGAGATCCGCCGGTTTTGACACCGACATTGGTGCTTTCATTGAGAGTTCCTCTGTGTCGTCACCGATAGGAAGGATGCCTCTTCCCGTCTTCAAAGACGGTATCTTCGCCAAAGGAGCCTTGGCCGCCGGCCAAACTATCCGGTTGGGTGGTTTTCTCATGACCGCCTGTTCGGCTACCGCTTCGACGATGACCTCTCGGGTTATCAGAAGCAATCTTCACGTCAGCTCAGAATTCGCCGAGCAGCTGGATCCAATAGAGCTCTCGTCCGTAAATGAGCTCTTGGATCGCATCACCTCCCTGGGAGTCGCTACAGACTACAATCAGATTGGGCTTAAAACCGATCTGAGAGAGATTAACTCTCCCCAGGTTACCCACCACGTTGCGGTGGTAGAGGAACCGCGGCAACTGTTCTTCTATATTGAAAACTAGTCATGTCCGGACTCCCAAACCCTCCATGCTGGATTCCCGCGGAGGTACGGACTTCGATCAAGCACTGAACCTAAAGTCAGGCATCGGACCAGACTCGTTGGACAACGTACAACAATCCAAGCTTCCAAATTCGGAAACTTTTCGACCCTTGAGCCTCGAGATGGGTAGGGTTCCGGACTCAATTCCACCCACCCACCCAGACATATGCGATATACCTAAAATCCGGCAAGAGCCTGCTGAAACAGTACATCATTACTGGGCCAGATTCCTCCTGGTTATGGACAGGATAAAGGACTGCTGAGAGGAAAACGCAATTTCAATTTTCTGCAATAACTGCACGGACGAGGGAATCTTGAACGTCGTCAGTCATCGTGAAATCACACGCTTCGACGATTTGGCGTCCATAGTACGAAAGTACTGTGCAATGGAGAGTTTCCGAAAAACCGAAACTAAGTTTTGGGACAATCCGGCCCCGAATACAACCCTAGTCCGAAACAAAAGGGTGCATCATACTCAGGCACCAGGTACAAAAACCAAAAAGCAAAAACCTCATAAAGGGCACAGAACCGTACTGGAGGGATGGCTCAGCGGACCCTGTAAAATTCACAGTACAGAAGGCACCACTCCAACACATAGCCTTCGAGCATGTTGGATACTGCGGCAGGTTGCCAAAAGTGGCGAAGAGCTTCTAGCCCCAGAAAACCACTCCAACAGTACCAGTACGGTGTCAACAGTCTTTGAGACTTTTGCATCAAATAATATGCGAAAACAAACAATCCGCAGCCTCGCCAAAGTCTACCAAGTAGCAACAACAAATCCATGTAGCGACACGACCATCACCTTTAACGCCAGCGATGAACCTAAATTCCGAAGAGCCCGAGCACCAGCCGCATTGGTCCTTAGTCCAATAGTGGACGGCTTTCGTCTTACCAAGGTACTCATGGATGGCGGCAGCGGATTAAACCTCATCTACGAGGAAACTCTTCAAAAAATGGAAATAGACTGGAGCCGCATTGAGCGAAGCAGCACAACCTTTAGAGGAATAATCCCTAGCAGGGAAGCACGTTGTACAGGAAAAATCACACTTGATGTGGTGTTCGGCTCGCCGGACAATTACAGGTCTGAAGAGGTCATGTTCCAAGTGGCCCCGTTCAGCAGCGGATATCACGCTATACTAGGACGAGAGGCATTCACAATTTTTCAAGCCATACCCCATTACGGGTACATGAAGCTTAAGATGCCTGGGCCCGGCGGAATAATCACTCTCGTTAGTGATCCGGACACAGCACTCCGCGCCGAAAACAAGACAGCCGCATTAGCCCTGGAGGCACTATCCGAAGCCCTAGCGGCGGAGGAACTCACTGCGCTGCGCTCTACGGTGAATAGGGACGATGTGATACTCGATAAGAGATCCAAGTCCACCTCCTTTAAACCAGCGGATGAAATAGTCAAATTCCAGGTCCACCCAACAGACCCAACAAAGACGGCTTCCATAGGGGCACAGTTGAACCCTGATGTAGACGCCGCACTACGAGAATTCCTTCGGGAAAATTGGGACATCTTTGCCTGGCACCCTTTAGATATGCCAGGAATCCCACGCAGATTGGCAGAACATGGCCTAAACATCCTAAAAGGATTCAAGCTAGTCAAACAGGCTCTTCGGCGATTTTCCGAACCCAAAAGACAGGCAATGGGAGAAGAACTAGCCAAACTACTGGAAGTCGGATTCATCAGAGAGATCAAACATCCGGACTGGCTAGCAAACTTGGTAATGGTACCAAAGAAGGACAAATCCTGGCGCCTATGTGTCGATTTTAAAGACCTCAACAAGGCCTGCCCAAAGGATCCCTTCCCCCTTCCCCGCATCGACCAAATAATCGATGCTACTGCAGGGCACGATTCATTGTGCTTCCTTGACGCATACTCCGGCTACCATCAAATCAAGATGGCGGAGGCGGACCAAGCCGCAACGGCATTCATTACTCCATATGGACCATTCTGCTTCAACACGATGCCCTTCGGACTCAAAAACGTCGGCGCAACATATCAGCGCATGATTCAGACATTTCTGGCTACCCAGATCGGCAAAACAGTAGAGGCATACGTAGATGACGTCGTCGTCAAAACTAAACATGTCGAAACCCTAGTAGACGATTTGAGGCTCACATTCGACAACCTCCAAGCATATGACTTTAAGTTGAATCCGGAAAAATGCGTTTTCGGCATACCAGCCGGAAAGCTCCTGGGCTTCATTGTATCCAGCAGAGGAATTGAAGCAAACCCAGCCAAGATCCGAGCTCTATCACAGCTGGATATTCCAAAAGACCTCAAACAAATACAAAAATTGACTGGATGCGTGGCGGCTCTAAGCCGCTTCATCTCCCGTCTGGGAGAAAAGGCATTGCCTCTCTATCGCCTCCTCAGGCGCACCGAACACTTCGAGTGGACGGATGCTGCCACTGCCGGACTCGAAGAAATAAAAGCCATATTGGCAACAAATCCGGTCCTGGCTGCGCCTAACCTGGGCGAACCGATGTTGTTATATATCGCGGCAACACATCAAGTTGTAAGTGCGGTGCTCGTCGTCGAACGAGAAACAGAAGGGCATAAATTCCCTCTCCAAAAACCAGTGTACTACGTATCCACTGTCTTAACTCCCTGCAAGTCCCGGTACCCGCATTATCAAAAGATAGCGTACGCGGTGTTCATGGCATCCCGGAAGCTTCGACACTACTTTCAAGAGTGTTCGATAACAGTGGCCTCCGAAGTGCCCCTAAACGACATTATAAACAACCGCGACGCGACGGGCAGGATTGCAAAATGGGCCATTGAGCTCTTACCATTCGATATAACTTACAAACCTCGGCGAGCTATAAAATCACAAGTCTTGGCTGACTTTGTCGCTGAATGGACTGAAGCCAAACTCCCTAAAGAGTACGGCGCATACTCCAATTGACGTCCCCAACCGGGGACACAGTCCAATATGTACTTCTTAATGTACGCGGACTCCAACAATGCAGCCGAATACGAGGCCCTCCTACATGGCCTCCGGATGGCAATCTCCATGGGCATTCAACGCCTAGAGGTGCGCGGGGATTCAAACCTTGCAATATCCCAAGTAAATGGAGACTTTGACACCAAGGATCCGAAAATGGCAGCCTATCGTAACGTTGTCCTAAAAATGTCAGCTCGGTTCGAAGGACTCGAATTCCACCACGTAGCCCGGGATAATAACCAAGCAGCCGACGTATTGGCACGCATCGGCGCGAAACGCGATGTTGTCCCTCCAAACATCTTCCTGGAATGACTCTTTAAGCCATCCGTACTATGGGAAGAGGAGTCCGGAAATAACAACCCGGAAGCAACCGCACCACCCAACGCAGAACAATCTGACATAATCGGCGGCTCAGCCGATGAAATAACACCTTCAGCCCACGAAATAATGGCAGTAATCGCCCCGTGGATAGAGCCATTCCTAGCCTACTTACTTAGGCAGGAACTTCCCGAAGACCAAAATGAGGCCCGCTGCATAGTTCGGCGATCTAAAGCCTACAAGGTCCACGAGGGAGAACTTTATAAGAAAAGCACAACCGGAGTCCTTTAAAGGAGTATCTCCGAAGAGGAAGGGCGAAACCTTCTGGCTGAAATTCATGCCGGACTAGGCGGACACCACGCCGCAGCTCGGGCCCTTGTAGGCAAGGCCTTCCGTACAGGATTTTATTGGCCGACGACCCGGGAAGATGCTCAGGACTTAGTCCAAAGATGCGTCGGTTGTCAGCTCTTTGCTAATCAGAGCCATATGCCACCCACCGCCCTCAAAACTATACCCATTACCTGGCCGTTCGCGGTCCGGGGGCTTGACATGGTTGGATCCCTTAAAGGGGGAACCCACAAGCAAAAGTACCTATTGGTCATGGTGGACAAATTCACCAAATGGATAGAGGCCAAGCCAATTAAAATGGCAGAGTCCGGACCAGTGATAAACTTCATATCCGGGGTTAAATTGTGGTGCAAAAATATGGGCATTAAGCTCGATTACGCTTCAGTCTATCATCCTCAAACCAACGGTCAAGTGGAACGAGCAAATGGTCTAATAATGAGCGGCATCAAACCCAGACTAGTGCGGTCCCTTACAGAATCTAATACACACTGGGTAGAGGAGCTTGACTCCGTACTCTGGGGGCTGCGGACAACGCCCAACCGTACTACCGGATTCACACCATTTTTCATGGTATACGGCGCAGAGGCAGTTTTGCCCTGCGACATCATTCATGACTCACCTCGAGTGCGCATGTACGAAGAAATAGAAGCCGAGCTGGATCGGCAGGACAGCTTGGACGCATTGGAGGAAGAACGCGATGTGGCAAAGGCCCGTTCCGCATTCTATCAGCAGCAGGCTCGAAGATATCAAAGCAGAGAAGTACGGGCTAAAACTTACAATGTTGGCGAACTAGTTCTACGCCTTTCGGACAAGAAAAAGGACAAACTCAAGCCCAAATGGGAAGGTCCCTTCATCATCGACCAAGTCCTGACCAGCGGAGCATACCGTCTGCGAAGTGCATCGGACAACCGACTCGAGCCGAACCCATGGAACGCAGCCCGCCTCCGAAGATTTTACGCCTAGCGCCGGACTAAGAGTTCGTTTCCTTCCTTCGTCCATGTTTTTACACTTCAGCCGTCTTTTATTTCTCTCTTTTCTCCCACCTTTTTCATAAAAGCCCTCGAGGGCCTATTGGCACATTGTTCGCACACACCTGATGTGCTACCCACACTCACTATACTTGGGGGGCTTCTTTAATAGAAGTTTACTTATAAGGGCTTCACGCCCAGCACATGTGTCAAACTTCCACATGTACCTTTTATTCACCATTATATGCATCGATATGACTTAAGTTTTGGCCAAGCTAGGTTGCCTGGCTCCTGTGCTTACCCCTACGTTCCCGATTGTTCGGCTAGGAGGTAAAGGGAGCACCTCTGCGATTGTTACTGCCGGGTCAGCCGGATGTGTACCTCAGACTGGGTGAAGCCGAAAGCTAGCGTTCTTAAGGGAATATTCGGTCGGTGACTTGAAAGATGATTATTTTTTACAAATTTATTTATCTGCCCCCAGATGTTTTCCTGCTCTTTTCGCAGTCCGGACATGCACTTTAGGGCATGCCTCCCAGGGAAAGGAACCCTTAACGGAACTATTCTCCCTGGAAGATGTTTCTTACTAACCATGTAATATAACATAACTAGTTGGGCACTTGTCTGATAAAGCACTAATGACCCCTACGCCTAGTCTCCATGCATGCCCCGGTTTTTTCATAACCGAGAAGGTATTCGGACACACTCCGGACCCTAGGGTCCCGAGGTCGAAGCGAAAAGGTCGGCAAAGACAAACGATCTACAATCCGGCTAGAAGGCATTCTACATGTCATTTCAAATACATCGTCAAATCGACTGACTGTACTCCTCCTCAATCCCGTCTAACAGGCTGTCTAATTTACAGTCCCGTTGGGAATACTTAGCGGCCAGCTCTACTTGGCCGTACACTAAACTCACAGGGATCTCCTTCCCATCGGGCCCCATAGGTCCGACCTCGGCCATGTGGTTTGGATCCGCCTTCTTGTACCGCGTCTTCACCATGGCCCAGGCCTCCCTGGCACCTTGACGGCAGGACGATATCTTCCATAAATGGAAGCGCTGCCGCGCTCCCTGAAGCTTCTCCGCAAGCTCTCCAAGGCCCTCGGGCAGGGAGAGGGACGGCCATAAGGCCTGGAAGATGCCGCTCATCGCCTGCCGAACACGTTCGAGCAGTTGCACCAGCTCGGGAAGTTGGTCACCCGTTGAAACGGGCATTTCCTCCGCAGGGCGACCTGTGAGCACACCTGCAGACATATTTCTGTCAATTGACTTCCTCGCCGAACTCTTCTTTTCAAAGGAGTTCGCTCAAGCACTTACTATAGATGCTGCAACGAAGCCGCTGATTCTCCTTCACGGAGCCAGACAGCTCGGCCCGAACACCCTTTAGCTCTTCTCCCAGCTGGGTGTGGGCATCCTAGAGTTTGTTCCTCTCCTGCTGCACCTTCGTAAGCACCCTCTCGCCGGCCTTCAGCTGGCGCAGTAGTTGTTGCTTGTCCGGATCAAGTCCAGCAACATCTGCAATACCATTGTCAGATTTATACACCGCACACCGCTTATCTTTTCGAAATAATGTGTTACCAGAGGGGGTCTCTGTGCCTCCTTCCGCGGCAGCTAGTGCGGCCTCAAGTTGGACCTTGCACTCTTGTAGCTCCTGGGACAATTGGGTGTTCTACTCCGTAAGATCCTGCATATCAAATGATCCTTAAATCAGTTATTTTAACTACTTTAAGTCTCGGGGGCTACTGGCATATACAACCATTAAAATCTCTTACCCGTATGTCTTTTACATACTGCTCCGTGGCTCTGGTCAAACCATCTTGAGCAGCACGGAGGTGCGCGTCTCCCGCGTTAAAGGCATTCAACGCCTCAGGGGAGAAACACGCGTCACGAAAAACTGTCCGGCGGCGCCTATGGTTCATGGCGCTCTCCACCTCAGACCTGGTGGCAGACAGCCTGTCGGCATCCTCCGTTGGAGGAGTATCCGGCTCGTGCCTTGCGCTCGCCTCCCCCTCTGGACCAGGTGTTGGAGCCTGGCTGGCGGAGGCTCGGTTGGCAACCTCTCCGGACACAGTCCGGCGAGCGCTCTTTCTCCTGAGAAAGTCATGAGCATTAATACACCTCCTAGGAACTTTGTCCTAAATGATGGTCGCGAGCTATACCGTTGCGGTGATGTTTCGATTCGCACCGCACCCCTCTTCCGCCTGCGGGGCCGGACTGACCCTTGTTGGTCAGCCGCCGCGGGTCCGGCTTCCCGCCTTGAAGGCACCTCCTGCAAGACACCGTTGTGTACGGTGGTCAGAAATGCGCAAGGATGGAGTAATGATGTCAGGACTTCGGTCATAATTACCTGGGAAGCCGGTGACAAGCCGGGGTAGTCAGGCGTAATGGCGACTAGAGCATTGTCCATGCTGAGTTGGTGGAACACCCCGTCGATTAGCTCCACCTTTATGTCCGGGTCCTCTTCGGAGGCCGGATCAAGGGATCTTTCCGGATCCTCGGGTTGTGGAGCCGGACTATGTATGCCCTCCACATCCCGACACAGTTCCTGCGTCGAAATAATAAAAGTAAGATACTTAGCTCTGAAAGCGTGGGTTGGATAAATAAAACGTTCGCTTACCCAGCGCCGAGGGTTATTCATGGAGAACCAATTCAATGGGCTCATCTGGAGGAAGTCCTCCTTCTCCCCCTTGTACAGGCCGGACAGAATCTTCACCAGATCTTCGGTCGATCCCGACCCTTTGCGGCCATGATGGGTGGCATCATCCTCCCCGTTGAAATCCCACATAGGGTGGCCCCTGTATTGCAGCGGTTGCACCCCCCGCATTATGCACGTGGCCATGACTCCAATCATGGTCAATCCGGAATGGGCCAGCAACCTTATCCGGCCCATCAAATAATGGACGCCCTTGTCTTCCTCCAGTTGAGGGCTCCGCGGGCGCCAACTTAGGCGTTTCTTCAGAGGAGCCATGCTGAACTCTGGGAGGCCGACCCGAACTGGGTCCGGCAGTGGAGCGTCTTCTACATAAAACCATTCCGAAGGCCAGTCTTCGGACGCCTTCTTTGGGGTTCCGGATGGATATCCGGTCCCGGCGATGCACCATATTTCGGCACCGCCCACTTGATATATTGACCCCTCGTGAGAATGGGGTACGAGGCAGAATAGCCTCTTCCACAGCGCAAAATGGGGCTCGATGCCCAGGAATAGCTCGCAAAGAGCTACGAAACCCGCGATGTGCAGAATAGAGGCGGGCGTGAGGTGATGGAGCTGGAGTCCATAGAACTCCAGAAGCCCGCGGAGGAATGGATCAACTGGAAATCCAAGCCCCCTTATTAGATAGGGGACAAAGCACACCCGCTCTCCTTTAGAGGGGCTAGGGGTGGCCTCCGCTTGCTTCCCACCTTTGTAAGTGGCCAGCCCGGCTCGAACTGGGACCATAAAGGCCGAAGGGAGATATCCCTCTGCTTGAAGCTTCACCAGCTCGTTGTGCGGAACTGAACATCTCCTCCAATCTTCTGGCGGAGGGCTGGGAGCGCGAGAGGAGGAGCCGCATCGACGATCCATGATGGAATGGGTTTTCGGTCGGAAGCGCTCTGATGAGTACTCGTGGAAGGAGGATGGTGTGATTTGGATCTGGATTCTTATCTCTCTTATAGACAGATTATTTGCGCAGCTAGGGGGTAAAACATAAAAGATACCCTGGCTTTTCGCATTCGTGCGACGTGTGGAAGAGGGCCATTATTGGGCGTGGAAGCCAAGGAGCGCAACATTTGTAAGGGAGCCGGACACTATTCGGCAAACACATGGAATTTGAAGGAGAACCCGCCTTGCAACGCCGAAGATTATAAATGCGCTGGACTCGATGTCATTGAAGCCTGGTTCGGGGGCTACTGAGGGAGTCCTGGACTAGGGGGTGTCCGAATAGCCGGACTATCATCATCGGCCGGACTCCAAGACTATGAAGATACAAGATTGAAGAGTTCGTCCCGTGTCCGGATGGGACTTTCCTTGGCGTGGAAGGCAAGCTTGGCGATACGGATATGTAGATCTCCTACCATTGTAACCGACTCTGTGTAACCCTAGCCCTCTCCGGTGTCTATATAAACCGGAGGGTTTTAGTCCGTAGGACACACAACCATTACAACAATCATACCATAGGCTAGCTTCTAGGGTTTAGCCTCCTTGATCTCGTGGTAGATCCACTCTTGTACTACCCATATCATCAATATCAATCAAGCAGGAGTAGGGTTTTACCTCCAGCGAGAGGGCACGAACCTGGGTAAAAACATCGTGTCCCTTGTCTCCTGTTACCATCCGCCTAGACGCATAGTTCGGGACCCCCTACCCGAGATCCGCCGGTTTTGACACCGACACGCTGTCGGTGTACTAAAGTAGGGGTACCTTAGTATCCCGAACTTGTGCACGGGCAGTCGTAGCGTCCCGCGGCAAGGCTTGCCGGGTGTCCACCAAGATCCTCTGCCATTCCTATTGATGCCATTCAAGAACAAAGTGTTTAACTGAGAAGACAGAGCCCCGGCAAGAGGAGCTTGCCGGGAAAGACAAGACCCCGGCAAGAGGAGCTTGTCGGGAAGGCCAACCAAGGCATTTCAAGAGACTTGCCCCGACGCACCGCGCGTCCCGGCAAGACCCGACGAGCGGCAAGCTTGCGGGTGCGACGAGACAGCGACCGCGGCAAGGTGCTTGCCGCGGCGAAGCCACCACTCTGCGCCCACACTCCAGCGCGTCCGACGACGTGTCGCCACAGGATCGTTCCTGGTGCACGTGGCGAGTAGCTGTGCAGCCAAGCGGCGCGAGGTGGCAAGCGGAGATGACGAGAAGGCCATCGTGGCGATCGGTGGCGCCCCTAACGGTCGTTTCTTGCACTGTTTGGGCGACCGGACGGGCATTAAATGCCCTTGTCCCCTGCCGTCAGAGTTAGGTATGGGACACTGTAGATAGCAGTTGTACCAACCCCTCTTTTTGTTATTCCGCCTCCGGTTCTTCTTTGCCGGGGCGGCATCCTCACTGTCAGACCCTTCTGCTCCTGCGTTCTCTCCGGGGAGTTTCCTCCCCTCCTCAGCACATGCACATTTGTCGGCCAGAGCATACAACTCGCTGACATCTCTGATTTTGCACATCGCCATCTCCTCCCTCATCCTGCGGTTACGCACGTTCTGATGGAACGCGTTGATAACCGCGGCAGGGTGGACATCTGGGATGTTGCGCTGCACTTGGCTGAATCTCTGTATATATTTACGCAGGGGTTCTCCTTCCTTCTGGGCGAGCAGATGAAGATCGCTCTCCTGGCCATGGGGTTTGTGGCCGCCTGTGAAGGCGCCGACAAACTGATGACACAGGTCCGCCCACGAAGAGATGGAGTTGTCCGGCAAGTGCATGAGCCAAGATCTGACGTTGGGCTTGAGCACCAGCGGGAAGTAGTTGGCGAGGATCTTCTCGTCGCGCCCCCCGGCAGCCTGCACCACGATGGTGTAGAAGCTGAGGAACTCCGATGGATGTATCCTGCCATCGTACTTCTCGGGTACATCTGGCTTGAAGTTCTTGGTACTGGGCCACTGGACCTGCCGCAGCTCACGGGTGAACGCGGGGTAACCTCCTGTCGGTGTACTAAAGTAGGGGTACCTTAGTATCCCGAACTTGTGCACGGGCAGTCGTAGCGTCCCGCGGCAAGGCTTGCCGGGCGTCCGCCAAGATCCTCTGCCATTCCTATTGATGCCATTCAAGAACAAAGTGTTTAACTGAGAAGACAGAGCCCCGGCAAGAGGAGCTTGCCGGGAAAGACAAGACCCCGGCAAGAGGAGCTTGCCGGGAAGGCCAACCAAGGCATTTCAAGAGACTTGCCGCGACGCACGACGCGTCCCGGCAAGACCCGACGAGCGGCAAGCTTGCGGGTGCGACGAGACAGCGACCGCGGCAAGGCGCTTGCCGCGGCGAAGCCACCACTCTACGACCACACTCCAGCGCGTCCGACGACGTGTCGCCACAGGATCGTTCCTGGTGCACGTGGCGAGTAGCTGTGCAGCCAAGAGGCGCGAGGTGGCAAGCGGAGATGACGAGAAGGCCATCGTGGCGATCGGTGGCGCCCCTAACGGTCGTTTCTTGCACTGTTTGGGCAACCGGACGGGCATTAAATGCCCTTGTCCCCTGCCGTCAGAGTTAGGTATGGGACACTGTAGATAGCGGTTGTACCAACCCCTGTTTTTACTTTTTTACCCCTCTCTCTGCATTGCCACCTGTCGGTGACCCCTTTAGCCTATAAAAAGGAGGCCCATGCGCACGTAGAAGGGGTTCGACTCATTCGAAACTACGACACTCCCACGCTCTTGAGCAAGAACAGAACATAAACACAAAGCAGCAGTAGGAGTTTTATCTCTCCGGAGAGCTCCGAAGCTGGGTAAAATCCCTCGCGTGCTTCGCCTCGATCGGCTCTTCGTGCGCCCTCTGCTCCCTTGCCGGACCGAAAGGGGCCCTGCCCCATAGGTGTTCGTTTCCCACGACACACGCATCCCGTCTTCTATTCAAAAAAGGCAAAAACAAGCGCGTCCCAGACCGAAACATGGTTATCCCCCTCCCCCCGCCCACCCGTCCGATTCCCCATTCGTACTCTGTGGGCGCAAAAACTACCTCTCCACCAGCCGTGAAACCCCGGCGTCCTCCGTCCGCCACCCCATCCCACCCATCAACCGCCGCCCTCCTCGATCATGCCGGATCCGATTCCCCGACGTCGTCATCCACCACAACCTCAACCGCAATGCCCTCCATGGCTAGTAGTTGAAGCCGAGGTCGAGCCGTCCATACCCGAGCCACTTCAACCATGCCATCCTGCGCCTCACCGCTGCCGCTCCAACTTCGCCACCGTCCACCGCACCGGAGCTGTTCCTGCTACACCGTCCTTCGCCGCCTCGGATCTGCTTCCCCTCCGCTGATATACGGTGACGGCAACACAGTCAACAATTTGGCCATGGGTTTGTCCAAGGATCCACGGCTCTCCAAAACATCGGTTCCCCCAGGAGAAAAAAGAAGATCGCTGCGACATATGGAGGAGACCACACTGGCAACCGATAAGGGTACTCCTCTTCCCTTATTCGTGCAAATCTTACGTGTTTGCTTGCACGGTATTCATCCCATAGAAGACACTAGTTGACCGCTTCTTCTTGATACTAGATGTTCCTAGTAACTCGCGATACACAAGATTTCTTCTCATATACTATTTCACCTTAGCTAGAGGTCAGTCGCCCCCCTGAATTTCAATTTATGGTTAGTTGATTCCCAATTAACGGAAGCATTCCCCGGTGTAACAGGCGCTAGTAGGCCTATTACACCGGGGAAGCAGCGCCTCGGTGTTTATCTTAGGGGCATGTGGGGCCTAGAGCTACTGGCGTCCAATTTGGAGGTCGGCCGGGATTAAAGGGATGGCCTGGGGGCGCTGCCAAGCACAGAGGTGGTGTGAGGTCGAGGGGAGGGCGGGGCGGCGGAGGCAGGGGTCTGGGCTGGTGGTCGCTAGCGGTTCGAGAAAGATCATCAACAGTGATTGGCGGAATGTAGACGAAGGCCATCTGCCCGTTTCTTATAGATCGGGCGGTTCATTAAAAAATTGACCAACCTATTTATTTTCAGTCGACTATTATCTTAGATATGACCACATGTGGTGGTGTGCTGGAGGAGTACCTGCATTTCCTGTGCTCATATATTACAAAATCATACGGAGTAGAATCTAATTTTGTTTGCCACGCAATGTTGTAGAGCTATCATATGTCTCCTGTCATTTATTTTTCAGCCACCTGCTATCTGCTACTTTTACAGTGCACTAGTTCTGCACACACTTCACCCATACTCTCACTATTGTGTTTTTATGCGAGGGTATTTCAGAGTCTGCCTCGAGAGACGCAGCAAAGAAAAGAGAGAAGTCATGTCAGCTTTCTTCGCGGGTAGGCACGACACTTTACAGCTCCGTAAAGGGTGCAGTGTCAGTAGATAGAGGCGGTAAACGTAGCTCTGGAGTTGATGACCTCGCTCGCAATGAACCACCATCCCAGGTGCTTGCTTTAACTTCGCGGTGTCATATGTGGTTGCATGTTCCATATCGTATCTAGCTTGTATTCGAAAGGCCGAAGTTGGTCTTTATTAAGATAAGGAAAGATATTTTTTACATGAACCACCATCCCGTGAGCACCAGAAGACAAATAGCTAGTCAGGGCACTGGCCGAGCCAGTGACAAGCCCAGCAAAGACATGCATCACCTGGAAGCCAACTAAAAAGCCATGATGCTGGCGAAGTAGCCCGCCTCCCACCAGGCTCTCAAGTCCTAGATGATCATGCTCACCACTCCAGCCGGATGTCTAGCTTGTATTGCTTCCAATATGGTTAAATTGCATCTGCTTAGCTTACACATTATACCTTTGAATATGACATGCCTTTCTGTTTTTGGTACATACTAGTACATCTGTGTATTAACCATGTTCTTACATCAAAATAATGTTCTTCTGTATCCCTCATCAATCACTTATGATGAGGCAGTCAGGCAAGTGGACTACTCCTCATTTAAAGAATGCAGCTTCAGCCTCCCGACATGATGCTCAAGAAACAGCAAGGCTAGATGAAGATAGTGAACGTAGCTCTGTAGTTGATTGCCGCATTTCTCCTACACTAGCATCGCAGGTGCTTGCTCTAACTTGGCAGCGTGATATGTGGTTGCATGTTGCATATGGTGTCTAGATTGCAATTCTTCCAATCTGGTTAAACTGCACATGCTATTCTGCTTAGCTTATACATTATACTTGTTAATGTGACATGCCTTCCTGTATTTAGTACATAGTACATCTGTCTATTAAGCATGTCCTTACATAAAACTATTGTTTTTTTGTATCCCACATCAATCAAAATGACGAGACACCTTTAGTATATGCAGTGCGATATTAGTTGCATCTTTCATATGATTTATAACATGCGCTGCTTCTAATTTGTTGAAATTCCATTTATGATGGGACGCTTTTAACTTGGCAGAGTCATATTGGTTGCATCTTTCATGTGGTGTCTAGCTTGCATTGCTTCTTTTTTTGTTGGAATGGTATCTGCTTAGTTTACACAAACAGTTGTGAACATGCCATGCCGTCTTGTTTTTCGTACATATTCCATCCTGGTATCATGTCTTTGCCCTACATCAAAGTAGTGATTGTCAGTATCATGCATGAATGAATTCTGGAGAGAGAATTCTATTGCTTTTTCTTGTCGGTTTTACTTGACAATTCAAAATCAATAAAGCGGAAGGAAGTTAGCAAGGCAGCGGATAAAGGTGTTCCTTCCAAACGGAGGGCCTCTACAGTTTCTACTCCTCCACCCCCCCCCCCCCCCAAGATAATTTCTAAGACAACACATGCATAGACACTCAACGTAGCTATGTTTATGATGAGCATGTCTCCCCTAGTGCACCATCACCGGTGCTCCCTCTAACTTGGCACTGTTATATGTGGTTGCATGTTATGTGTGATGTCTAGCTTGTATTGCTTCTAATTTTGTTGAATTCCATCTGCTTACTTTACACATTATACTTAAATAAGACACGTGTTCCTGTTTCTAGAACATACAATATCTGTCTATCACACCATGTTCTTACATCAAATTACTACTATTGTGTAACTACAACAATCACTTATCATAAGACACGTTTGACTTCAGAGTGTGATACATGTTACATCTCGCATTCTTTTCTAGCTTGTACTACTAATTTGTTGAAATGGAACTTATGACGAGATAGCTTTAACTTGGTAGAGTGATATTCGTTGCATCTTTCATACGGTGTCTAGATTTCATTGCTTCTAATTTATTGAAATGCCTTCTTAGTTTACACATCATAAGCTGTGAATATGCAATGCTGTGAATATGCAATGGCACTAATGACGAGAGACCTCTAACTTGGTAGTGCGATGTTGTTTGCATCTTGCATATGATTTATTTCTTGTACTACTTCACATTTGTTTAAACACCATTTATGATGAGACACTTTTAACTTGGCAGAGCGATATTTGTAGCATCTTTCATATGGTGTCTACCTTCCATTGCATTGCTTCTAATTTGGTGAAATGTCTTCTGCTTAGTTTACACATCATAGTTTTGGTTATCTCTTCCGTCCTGTTTTTCATACATATTACATCCTCCTATCATGTGGTTGTCTAACATGAAAGTTCAATTCGTCTGCATCACACATCAATTTTTTCTGAAGAACTAAATTGTTATTCGTTTTTCTTGTCGGCTTGACTTAACATGGCACAGAGAAAGAGGAAGAAACACGGAATGGCAGGGAATGAGAAGCGGATGAATCCTGCAGATTCTGCTTGTACTGATAGTGCAATAGAAGGTCAAAGTCCAGCGGAAAATTCTACAAACAGGGTATCCCATGCTACACGAGCTGCAAAAAAGCCAAACAAAAACAAATAGCTGCCACCAAACAAGCAGAGACAACCCTAGTTCTTGCAACACCTACCACAGTACTAGTGTACTACCAGCTGCACGAGTTACTCATGCGTCAACTGAGCTAGCAGCACGTTCCCAAGCTCCCTTGCCACCTGACACTACTTCCCAAGCACTCTTAACACAAGACGAGTTGGCAAGACAGATGAACCTTGTGAGCTTCAACAGCAAGAAGGTAGTTGCTGGAGTCAAGTTACAGTTGCATGCTTTTGTATATGTAGTCTCACAGTTTGATGTACACTAACACTTCCTATGTTCGTTGTTGGACTAGCACCTAGGCGCAAGAGGAAACAAACATCAGGGATAATGCTCGATAGGTTAACTAAATCTAGAGGAGGAAGAATGGAGATCCATTTTGATGCAGGTTTAAAAAGGCCACGTGATGCTACAGAGTCAGCCAAGTTAGTATGAGAGGTAGCGGTTGCCGTTAGGTGTCATGTACGTATCCTCCCAACATGGATTCAGTACAGGAATGACAAAGACGAAACCCGGTTCAACACCTTCCTCGACCATTTATCTGTAAGTATGGTTATGTATGGAAACTAGTAATATCATCTTGCTCTGTCCCATACTTTCTAGGTTGCTGATTATGAGACTCCCATAATTTTCAACAGATGAGGTTCAAGTTGGATAGCCAAGATGATGCAACCAGACAAGCTTGCACCCATGTTTTCAAGTCTGCTCTGTGATAGTATCGGTATAACTTGAGAAAACTCACTTTGAAGGCAAGGCTAATAGTGAACTTTCCCAAACATCTCCAGTGGAAAATATATCGGATGAAGACTGGAGGGGCCTCGTTAAACACCGGTCTGATCCGAAGTATCAGGTACATTATATATATGTGATCAGATCACATGTTGAAGTCCTATTTACGCATGTGCCACACAAATCTATCTTCTTGTAGGTGAACTATTCAAAGAACAAGGCCAACCGTACAAAAGTGAAATTCCAACAGACGACAGGATCTCGTAGCTATATTGCACACTGCGAGGCTCTTGTAATTAGCTATTGTTTCACTCTTTTCGTTGTACCATATTATCAGATCTATATTGACTTGTTCCAAATGCAGAGGAAAGCCCGCAAGGACCAAAAAGTACCTGAACCAAATGTTGTGGAAATCTTCAAGGACTGTCACACCAGCAAGAAGAAAAGCATGACTACACCAGTCAAAGCCGCTGTTGTAAGTCCTTAATCCTCATGCCTTTTAACTACTACTTACTCTGACTTGTGCCTTGAACTGCATGGTTTGCAGCCAATGTCTATTACTCTTTTCAATTTTATACACAATTGTCTTAGCGTATCATTGCACCTTACAAGGTTTAAAAGAGAGGAGTGATGTTCCTTTGATCTTGACTTGTAATCTAGTTCCGTACTGCACTTGCCCACACAATGTTACAATTTCCTGTTTGTCTGTTCTCAGTTGTTTTGTAATATGAATGATGTCATACTATGCTTACTGTATTATAAACTTCGTCTCTTTATCCTTAGCCCTCAATACAATGTGAAGAAATAGACAATACATTAGCGATGGTACATGGTCATATGTTTGGAACCTGGTTTTATTATGTACTTTGCAATAAAATACAACTAATATTTTACATGGATTCACCAGAATAAGTTCTGTATGTAGACCAAAGCTATTTTGTTTGGTTTTGCTGCCTCCTTAATATCTTCTGTTCTGGTACTACTAATGTAAAAACTCAACTTTTGAGCGAGCTATGGAAAAAATGGTGGAACCGCCACCTTCTGAAGGTGGCGAGGCAACTATAACCGCAATGTCAGCTCTTGCTACAATGGGTCAGTACCTGTCCACTAACAGTGCCAAAAGCAAGTTCCTGCGTAATACTGGGTTGGTTGTTAAGGCAATCTCGTCCAAACGGCCTCATGATCAAGATATGCAAGCTCAAAGCAATGTTGTATCTGCGCTCCAGACACAAGTCCATTCCCTAACAGCGACCCTTTGTGAAACAAGGAGAGACATTGTTAAATGTCATCAAGATATGCATGGTTTTGAAACCAGACTATCAGACATTTGCTATGTTGTTCAGGAGCCTAGGAGAAATGAAGGCGAGGGTAATGGTGCTCCATCGGACAATACAACATAAAATGTAACAGTCAGGTTAAATGAATTGAGCTTCTGAACTTCTGGTGGTGCATTTATCTGCTAGACTGTTAAGTTTTATGTCAACCTTCGTTTTGTTATATAGTTGTAATTTGTTTTGGTGCGATACAAAATTTGTTCTTAACGTGCAGCCACCAGCTGAAGAAAACAGCAAGCCATTTTGTATAGTGTAGAGTGTTCCCTAAATTTGCACTGGTGGCGATATTTGATGCTAGGTGGATGTAATCTGTGCAATCGCCTTAATAGCCTAGCGTTAGTTTCGGCCTTATTCATTTCCTAGTCTTCTTTTTCCCTGGTTTGCTAGTGGCCGCAACAACCATGGGCCATATACGGGCCGTAGGATCCATGGGTCTCCTACAGGCCGTCGATTAATGGGCCTCCAACAGGGCCGTAGAATCGGTGGGCCTCGAGCCATCAGATAAATGGGTCTACATGGGCTGTAAATGGGCGTAATTGGTATCGCCCAGCACGGTAATTGGCCGTTAACAGGCCGGAGGACAGCGAAGGCTTAATTCTGTCACCGGCATAACGGGTCGTTAATGGGCGAGAATATAGGACGGGCTCGAAACAGCGCAATGGGTTAACAGGCCAGAAACGAGCCGACTCTTGCCATGGGCCGAATTTGGCCCATTAGGGGAACAAGCCAGTAACGGGCCGGAAGTAATTGAGGGCTGGAAAGGAGCCCAAGAATGTATGGGCTGTCAATTGGCCGAAAGCTAACACGGGCTGGAAACGGCCCATGTGAATCTCGAGCCGTTAACGGGTACAAAGAAATTTACTGTTCATTATGGGCTAGAGTCACCGTGGGCCTCTAAAGGACCTAAAGATACGAAGGCCTCATATGAGCTGAAAGACGTCGTGGGTCATACATGGACCGAAAGTGAAATGGGCTAGTGTTATATTCGACGGCCCACATGATGTTGTTGGGCCGATTTCCGTTAGGGCCTAACGGGCCGTGAGTTACCGGGTCGTAAAATGGGCTATTTGCGAAGAGACCGTTAACGGGCTTTTCATGGGCCATCCCATTAACTTTTGACCAAGTCAAATGGGTAGGCTTTGTAAGTTAAATGGGCCAGTGGTGGGCTGTGGCACGTGTCGACATATCATAGGCGCCTATCTGACCCACTGACGAGCCGACATGTGTTTCATCCGGCCAATAAGATTTTTACACATGGAAATTTCCCATTGGTCTGGGCTGTTAATGGGTTATCAGAACCAAAACCCGACCCGATAGCTTAACCGCGTTCCGTTACAGTGGATGCCATGTGTCGGTCACCCTTGACGAAAGCACTTCTGTGACGCGCGATGTATCGTCATGGAAGTGGACACTTCCGTGATGATAATTTTGGTAATGTCATGGAACACTTCTACCACAGCATAGGTATGACTATCTTGATTCTGTCATAAAATCGTCATGGATGTACATGCATGACAAAAAACGCGACCTACTATGACAAACACGTATCATCGCAGAAGTGCATTTTTTTGTAGTGATAGTGTTATATGAGTTATATGTTTTGGTGGCTGAATGTTGTTTGGAGTCTCGGGTGAGATCACGGACATGACTAAGAGTCTCGAAATGGTCGAGAGGTAGATACTGATATATAGGACGATGGTATTTGGACAGTGGAAGTGTTTCGGGGCGTACCGGCAAGGAATCGGGTCACCGGAAGGGGTTCCAGGCACCCCCCGCGAGATATGGGCCTTATAGGCCAAAGGAGGGGACAGACCAGCCCACAAGGGGGCTGGCGTGCCCCTCCCTTGTTTGGCCGGCCCTGAGGAAGGAAAAGGGGGAGGGCTAGCCCCTCCTACCTTTCCCTCTCATGGGAGAAAGGAAAGGGGGGCGCCACCCTCCCCTGCCTTTCCCCGCACTCCAAATAAGGAAAAGGGGGGCGCCGCTTGGGAGGACCTCAAGTAGGATTCCTCCTACTTGGGTGCCTCCTTTGGCTACTCCTCCTTTCCTCCCAACTATAAATATCTTGGAAGGGGGCGCCTAGCACATAACAGATCAATTGTTAGCCGTGTGCGGCGCCCCCCTCCACCATTTACACCCCCGGTCATATTTTCGTAGTGCTTAGGCAAAGCCCTGCGGAGATCACTTCACCATCACCGTCACCACGCCGTCGTGATATCGGAACTCATCTACTACCTCACTGTCTTGCTAGATCAAGAAGGCGGAGGACGTCACTGAGCTGAACGTGTGCAGAACACGGAGGAGCCGTACGTTTGGTACTTGATCGGTTGGAGCGCGAAGAAGTTCGACTACATCAAACGCGTTGTTAAAGGCTTCTGCTTACGGTCTACGACGGTATGTAGAAACACTCTCTTCTCGTTGCTATGCATCTCCATGGATAGATCATTGCATGTGCGTAGAAAAAAATTTGTTTTCCATGCAACGATTCCCAACAGTTTTTGAGTAGATTTCTTTTGTCTCTTGGGTTGATTGACGATCTAGATTGGTTTGAGTTGTATGTTTTATTTTGGTGCTGTCCTATGGTGCCTTCCGTGCCATGCACACGTGAAGGATTCCCGCTGTAGGGTGTTGCAATACGTTCATGATTCGCTTATAGTGGGTTGCTAGAGTGATAGAAGCTTAAACCCGAGTAAGGGGGTTATTGCGTATGGGATAAAGGGGACTTGATGCTTTAATGCTATGGTTGGGTTTTACCTTAATGATGTTTAGTAGTTGTGGATGCTTGCTAGAGTTCCAATCATAAGTGCATATGATCCCTCATATGAAATTGCAATGACGACTACCGATCTTGTTAACAATTGCCTACGACAATTCCGCACACCGACCCATCATTATTCCACACTCGCTATTTATAATATATAGTAATATATTATAACTTTATGTTAACAGCAACTATTTTTGTATTTTACTTCTCCGATATCATGCAAAGTTATCCCCTTCATACCCACAACGTAGTTTTATTTCTCATTTCTAGATGGAAGCAAACATTCGGTGTACGTAGAGTCGTATCAGTGGCAGATAGTGTTGGGGAACGTAGCAATAATTCAAAATTTTCTACGCATCACCAAGATCAATCTATGGAGATTCTAGCAACAAGAGAGGAAGAGGATGAGTGTATCTTCATACCCTTGAAGATCACGTTGTGGAAGCGTTAAAAGAACGCGGTTGGTGGTGTCGTACACGTAGCGATTCGGATCGCGGTCGATTCCGATCTAAGCGCCAAACGGACGGCGCCTCCGTGTTCAACACACGTACAGCCCGGGGATGTCTCCTCCTTCTTGATCCAGCAAGGGGAGAGGAGAATTTGAGGGAGAACTCCAGCAGCACGATGGCGTGGTGGCGATGGAGCTCGTGGTTCTCCGGCAGAGCTTCGCCAAGCACTACGGAGGAGGAGGAGGTGTTGGAGGAGGGAGGGGCTGCGCCAGGGGAAGGGTGTGGCTGCCCTCTCTCTCCTTCACTATATATAGGGGGAAGGGGGGTGGAGGAGGAACCCTAGGGTTCCTTAGGGGAGGGGTGGCGGCCACAGGGGAAACCCTAGATGGGTTTGGGCGCCCCCACCCCTAGGAAACTTGCCCCCCAAGCCAGGAGGGGCGGCTGCCATAGGGGAGGCGCCCCCACCTCTCCAGGTTATGTGAGAGGGATTGGGAGGGGCGCACAGCCCCTTACTGGGCTGGTGTGCCCCCTCCCCTTGGCCCACAAGGCCCCCCAATGCTTGCCGGGGCCTCCGAAACCCCTTTCGGACACGCTGGTCATCACCCGGTACTCCCAGAACAATTCCAGACTCCAATATATCGATCTTCACCTTCGGACCATTCTGAAGTTCCTTGTCACGTCTGGGATCTCATCTGGGACTCCGAACAACCTTCAGTAACCACATACTATTTCTCATAACAACTCTAGCGCCACCGAACCTTAAGTGTGTAGACCCTACGGGTTCGGGAACCATGCATACATGACCGAGACATTCTCCGGCCAATAACCAACAGCGAGATCTAGATACCCATGTTGGATCCCACATGTTCCACGATGATCTCATCGGATGAACCACGATGTCGGGGATTCAATCAATCCCGTATACAATTCCCTTTGTCAATCGGTATGTTACTTGCCCGAGATTCGATTGTCGGTATCCCAATACCTCGTTCAATCTCGTTACCGGCAAGTCACTTTACTCGTTCCTTAATGCATGATCTTGTGACTAATTACTTAGTCACATTGAGCTCATTATGATGATGCATTACTGAGTGGTCCCAGAGATACCTCTCCGTCATACGGAGTGACAAATCCCAGTCTCGATTCATGCCAACCCAACAGACACTTTCGGATATGCCAGTAGTGTACCTTTATAGCCACCCAGTTACGTTGTGGCATTTGGTACACCCAAAGCATTCCATCTGGACCTTCTTCATTCCTTTTAGCGCCATTGTAGGGCTCAGAAAATTTTCTTTATTGAACCACGGTAGAACCAAAATTATCTTGCCATATTGTGAAACCTGTTTCTGTAAACACTTAGTTTATTTCAGCTCTGTCTCTTCTGTTTGAGGGCGGTTTAACCTTTAGTAGTTGGTAATCCACCATATGCCATTAGCCCTTGCTTAAACCGCCATCTTGACTTGATTAGTAATTGCACTGATTAGATTCCCTGGTTTAACACTGATTAGTGCACATCAACCTTCAATCGTAAACCGGCCTCCATTTTTCCTTTACAGTTTGCTTTCCAAGATGACCAAACAATTCTCTGCTTGCAACTGGGCTCCTTCCCGGATTACGGAAACACAAATCAATGGATATGTTGTAACTCGCACTTTAGCCTCAAAAAATTTCCTTCATTGGCGTGTTCCTGGCCCTGAGTGCCCTCCTGAACCTCAAGATGGAGAAGTGATCATGTTCATGCAACATCTAGACCGGGGATTCAGCCCTCCCGGATCAAAGTTTTTCCGGTATGTACTCGCTAGCTTTCAACTCCATCCACAAGATATTGGACCAAATTCTGTGTCCAACATATGCAACTTCCAAGTATTCTGTGAAGTTTACCTTCAAGAAGAACCATCTATTGAGCTCTTCCGAGACTTTTTTCATCTAAACCGCCGAACTGAGTTCTCTGATGGTCCCAACACTGAACTTGGTGGGTGTCAATCCAGAAGAGGAAAGAAGTTGATTTCCCTCATGCAAAACATCACAGCCATCCCAAAGACTGGAATCTAACATGGTTTTATTGTCAAAACACTACTCCTGCTAGGGAAAATCCTTTGCCGGGTTACCGTGCTCACCGGCTCAGCAATGGCCATCCACTGCCTCAACGGCTCACCGCCAAGGAGCGACAAGCTTATGCACCTCAACTCGCCAAGCTCCGGGCTCTCCTAGCCAACGGTTTGACTGGTGTTGACCTCGTTCGCTGCTGGGTTGCATGGCATGTCCTTCCTTTAAGCCGCCGCTCCGGATTGATGCACAAGTATACCGGCAATGCCAAGGATCCTCAACGGTTTAATGAGATAGAAATGACTGATGATGAAGTCACTGAATCTGTGAAGAAGATGCTAGATGAACCAATCGCTGCATGCAACCAAACTGGGCTGGCCCCTTTTTGCACCTCCAACAAACCGCGAGCGGTAAAGATTTTAACCTTGTGCTTTCTTGATCTTCCTCCGCTTTAGCATTGTTCTAATAAACCTTTGTTTTAATTTTATAGGACAATAGCTCCTTCTGGAAAAGGAAAGCTTCAGACAAACCGGCAAGGGCTCCTCATGCCAAAAGCAAAGTTATAAAGAAACCTGCTAAGAAGAAAACGGGTGAGTCCGCTGATCCGCCCGAAGATATCGAGGAATCGGATCAAGAGGTGGAACTTGACTCCCTTGGCTCCTTTTTCATACACCTTATTAACAATGACTATTACCAAGATGATGCGGAAGCCAGCCGCGCTGATCATGTTGAGGTAATCTCCCTTTCCTCTGGTTCAGATCACGTGCTGGTTCAAAAATTTCGTCGTGCAGTTCGGAAAGTAAAACGCTCTCACCCTCTTGCTCATTTGGATCCACAATTTTCTTTGAAGACACGGCAACATGAAGGTCGTCGCACAACCCGGCATAGTGGCCAACAGGTCACTTCCTCCGGTTTACCAGACACTCCACCTCAGAAACGTCGTCCAGAGGTCTCTTCCTCTTTTGATAAACCTTGTCCCTTGGCGGGTTGCTTCCGCTACCCACTTAATCCGTCCGATTCAAATTATCAGGTAACTTCTAACTCTTCATCTGGCGATTCATCAACCACGCAATTGCCTCCCCTCAAGACCGTCACTGGGTAAGCATACTTCCTTTTAGCTTTTTCCATCATGCGTTGGTTTACCATACTAATATTTTGTTTTTATGTTTGTAGTGCCAAGGCCCGACTGAGCAAGAAAGCCAAAACCAGTGGCCCCACTGATGAAGTTGAACTGGAGAAGACCCCAGAAGATGCTGGTAGAGACACTGAGGTTATCATGGATGACTTTGCCCCTCAAGATCCAGCAACTGATGCTAATCCGCCGGATGCTGATCCGGCCACGCATGTTGATCCATCAAGCCCGCATGCTACGCCTCCAAGTCCAGCTGCTGATCCGCCGAGCCCAGCTGCTAATCCACCAAGCCCAGCCAGGGATACCGTCAATCTACCAAGTCCGTCAAAAGGTGGCGATGATGATGTTATTATCACTGGTACAACTCATACCGCGCCAGGCAATCCGGTTGCCTTATCAAAGCACACTGCTAAGCAAGAATTTGCTTCTATGGACAAGGGGATAGAGAAGACAGACTTATCTAGTTATGTCAACTTTTCTGCCGAAGAGCTTCATTCCGGTTTCTTACATCGCCTCTACACAAGCCGAGACTATGAAGCCGGTTTGGTGAACATGATGAAGGAGCGCTATGAGGTAACTCTCCACAAACTTTAATCTTACTTTGTTCTGTATATCTCCATTGTAGCCCCCAAGGGTTGGTTTGTCTCTTGAAGACAACCCAGGACTTGTAAATAAAGTGTTTCAAATGAGTAGCCCCTTAGGGCCGGTTTAACCTTATCAAGGTGAACCGGGACTTCATGATCCATCATTCAATTTGCCATCTCCTTTCGTCTTTGTACCTTTTGATCAAATATGCATTAGCCCCCAAGTGCCAAGATTCATACTTGTATTGAGCCTTGGGACTTTTAAATAAGCAGTAGGAGAAAAGCATTCCGCATTAGCCCCCAAGTGCCAAGTGTATAACTGGTTATACGCTTGGGACTTTGAGAAAAATATCATCATCATCTGATCTTTGCAGGCCAATATAAACAACAAAGACTCCAAAATTGCCGATCTTCAAGAGAATATCAAATCCCAGCAATCTGAAACTTCCAAGGCCAAGGATGAACTTAAAACCACTTTGGCAGCCATGGAACACCTTAAAGAAGGGTTCAAGAATGAACGTGCTAGCTGGGAAACTGAAAAGACTACATTGTTGAAGCGGGCTGAGGACGCCGAGTCAGCTCTTAAACCGGTGGCGGAAGAACTAACTGGATTAAAGCGCCAAGTAAATGCCCTCTGCAATATTTGGTAAATACTCTTGTGTAGATTTCTTGAATAACCATCTTTGAAATTTCTGGTTTAATATCAATGTCTTAAACCGTTATAGGTGGCCGTGTTGCTCATCTGGGTGCTGACATGCGGATGAAACTGAAGGCAGCATATACGTTGATAGAGCAACTGTATACTGGTGCCCAACGGGTTATCTGTGTAGTCTCATACAACAAAACGACACCAACATTGATCAAGGACACACTAGCAATGTTATCAATGGCGCCGGCGCAGATAGAGGAGATGAAGCGATCCGCTGCCAGGGCTGGCGCTTTGTTGGCACTTACTCGATCCAAAGCATGGATAGTTGACCTGGATCCAGTTTATATTGCCAAGGGCTATCCAAGTGAACAAGAAAACGGGGCAGAATTTGATAATGAAGCCCTCAAAGCCCTGACAAAGGAGATGCATCCTTTGGCAAGTCAACTGGCGGAAGAGGCTAATTTGACTGTTCATCGATCCTTCTATGATGCCAACAATCAACGGATTGACACTGCTGTGAAGGAAGTGCAAAATCTTATCCCGCCAATCCGTAAGCACACTTACGTCCCTAACGTTGATCCGTCCGAACTTATAAGTGAAGAGGCTGTCTTTCAAGCTTTAACCCGGATTGACTGGACCACCGTTGACTTCTAGCCACTGGATGGCGAGGAGGAGGCTGAACCGACACCAGAAGATCCATCAACCTCTCGTCAACCCGGCAACGAGTCTTAATCCGGCAACTGGGTTAATATTCACAGATTGTGTTCTGTGTAAAGAACATTCAATTATTTTGGGCTTTAAAGCGCCTTGTAATAGGCTAGTTGGCATACTTTGATCTGCTGCCATTGTGCAATGCCACTTGATGTTTTAATCCAGCATGATATTGCTATGCTTTATTTGTAATGTATGATGTATGAGTCCTGCTATCTACATGTTAAACACTTAAACGTGTCCTGGCGGTTTACCGCCGGACGGGTTATGATACCCAACACAGAAATAGAATCCTCATACAGGTGATAAGGTACTGAAATATGAATCATATCATACCTGTGATATTAAATCACTGTTGTTGGTCCGCCAACTTATTTAGTAAGGGTGAAAATCCAAACTTTGGGTGTTGGAAGGTACCCACCATATTATGCTGGTGCGTAATAAGCCATACCGGGTATTGATGAACACCGGATGATCATACGGGCGACATGTAGTCAAAGCCCGACCGGATTGAAAGATGCCGGTTCACCATTGATTATATGCTTTAACAGATGATAACTATAAGCCACACCGGGTCAAGAAACACCGGGTTAAGATGAAGACATATAGTCTGGCCGGGTCGAAAGACGCCGGTTTACTTGAAAAGTTTGATCAATAAAGATAAAACTTGTAAAAAGCGAAAGCAAATAAAACTTGTAGTCGAGGCTTTTCGAGGGCTGCCAGGCCCAAATTCGAGGCTTTTGGTGGGCTGCCAGGCCGCTGAATTAAACCATTTGACAAAGCCTTTTAAGATGGGTGATACGTCTCCAACGTATCTATAATTTTTGATTGTTCCATGCTATTATATTACCCCTTTTGGATGTTTATGGGCTTTATTTTACACATTTCTATCATTTTTGGGACTTCTAACCGGAGGCCCAGCCCATATTGCTGTTTTTTTTGCCTATTTCAGTATTTCCAAGAAAAGGAATCAAACGAAGTCCAAACGGAATGGAACCTTCGGGAGCTTGATTTTTGGAACGAACATGATCCGGAGAGCTTGGAGTGCAAGTCAAGAAGCTTCCGAGGGGCCCACGAGATAGGGGGCTGTGCCCCCCCTGTAGGGCGCGCCCCCCTGTCTCGTGGGCCCCTCGAGCCCACCGACGTACTTCTTCCTCCTATATATACCTACGTACCCCGAAAACATCCAGGAGCACCACGAAACACAATTTCCACCGTCGTAACCTTCTGTATCCGTGAGATCTCATCTTCGAGTCGTTGCCGGCACTCTGCCGGAGGGGGAATCAACCATGGAGGGCCTCTACATCAACACCCTTGCCCCTCCGATGAGTTGTGAGTAGTTTACCACAGACCTACGGGTCCATAGTTATTAGCTAGATGGCTTCTTCCCTCTTTTTGGATCTCAATACAATGTTCTCCCCCTGTCTTGTGGAGATCTACTCGATGTAAACTCTTTTTGCGGTGTGTTTGTCGAGATCCAATGAATTGTGGGTTTATGATCAGGTTTATCTATGAATAATATTTGAATCTTCTCTGAATTCTTTTATTCTTCTCTGAATTCTTTTATGTATGATTGAGTTATCTTTGCAAGTCTCTTCGAATTATCAGTTTGGTTTGGCCTACTAGATTGGTTTTTCTTGCCATGGGAGAAGTGCTTAGCTTTGGGTTCAATCTTGCAGTGTCCTTACCCAGTGACAGAAAGGGTTGCAAGGCACGTATTGTATTGTTGCCGTTGAGGATAACAAGATGGGGTTTATATCATATTGCATGAGTTTATCCCTCTACATCATGTCATCTTGCTTAACGCGTTGCTCTGTTCTTATGAACTTAATACTCTAGTTGCAGGCAGGAGCCGGTCGATGTGTGGAGTAATAGTAGTAGATGCAGGCAGGAGTCGGTCTACTTGTTATGGACGTGATGCATATATACATGATCATGCCTAGATAATCTCATAACTATGCGCTTTTCTATCAATTGATCGACAGTAATTTGTTCACCCACCGTAATATTTATGCTATCTCGAGAGAAGCCTCTAGTGAAACCTATGGCCCCCGGGTCTATCTCTTATCATATTTGCTTTCAATCTACCTTTATTTGCATCTTTACTTTTTGCATCTATATTATAAAATACCAAAAATATATTTATCTTACATACTATCTTTATTAGATCTCACTTTCGCAAGTGGCCGTGAAGGGATTGACAACCCCTTTATTGCGTTGGTTGCGAGTTCTCAGTTTGTTTGTGTATGTGCGTGGGACTTTTGAGGAGCCTCCTACTGGATTGATACCTTGGTTCTCAAAACTGAGGGAAATACTTACGCTACACTTGCTGCATCACCCTCTCCTCTTCGAGGAAAACCAACGCAAGCTCAAGACGTAGCAAGAAGGATTTCTGGCGCCGTTGCCGGAGAGGTCTTCGCTCAAGTCAAGACATACCAAGTACCCATCTCAAACCCATCTCCCTCGCATTTACATTATTTGACATTTGCCTCCCGTTTTCCTCTCCCCCACTTCACCCTTGCCGTTTTATTCGCCCTCTCTTTCCCAATATCCTCCTCTCTTTTTCGCTTGCCGTTTTTCTGTTTTCTTGTGTGTTGGATTACTTGTTGCCATGGCGCAAGATAATACCAAATTGTGTGATTTCTCGAATACCAATAATAATGATTTCCTTAGTAATCCGATTGCTCCTCTTAATGATGTTGAGTCTTGTGAAATCAATACCGCTTTGTTGAATCTTGTTATGAAATATCAATTCGTCGGCCTTGCTAGTGAAGATGCCGCTACTCATCTAAACAATTTTGTTGATTTGTGTGATATGCAAAAGAAGAAAGATACGGATAACAATATTGTCAAGTTGAAGTTATTTCCGTTTTCACTTAGAGATCGTGCTAAAGTTTGGTTTTCGTCTTTGCCTAAAAATAGTATTGATTCTTGGAACAAGTGCAAAGATGCTTTTATCTCTAAGTATTTACCTCCCGCTAAGATCATCACTCTTCGAAACGATATTATGAATTTTAAACAACTTGATCATGAGCATGTTGCCCAATCTTGGGAAAGAATGAAATTGATGCTTCGCAATTGCCCTACTCATGGTTTGAATTTATGGATGATCATACAAAAATTTTATGCCGGTTTGAACTTTGCTTCTAGAATTCGGCCGCGGGAGGCACCTTTATGGAAATCACATTAGGAGATGCTACAAAACTTCTTGATAATATTATGGCTAATTATTCTCAATGGCACACCGAAAGATCTTCTAGTAAAAAAGTGCACGCTATAGAAGAAATCAATGTTTTGAGTGGAAAGACGGATGAACTTATGAAGATGTTTGCTACTAAAAATACTCCTCTTGATCCTAATGATATGCCTTTGTCTTCCTTGATTTAGAATAATAATGAATCTATGGATGTGAATTTTGTTGGTAGGAATAGTTTTGGAAACAATGCTTATAGAGGAAATTTTAATGCTAGACCGTTCCCTAGTAATCCCTCTAATAATTATGGAAATTCCTACAATAATTCTTATGGTAATTTTAATAAGATGCCCTCTGATTTTGAGAATAGTGTGAAAGAATTTATGATCTCTCAAAGGAATTTTAATGCTTTGCTTGAAGAAAAATTGCTCAAAGTTGTTGATTTGGCTAGGAACGTTGATAGACTTTCGCTTGATGTTGATTCTCTTAAAATTAGATTTTCTCCTCCTAAGCATGATATCAATGAGTCTCTCAAAGTAATGAGAATTTCCATTGACGAGTGCAAGGAAAGAACCGCTAGATTGCGTGCTAAAAAAGAAAGCTTTATAAAAGCGTGTTCTTCTAGTTTCCATGAAAATAATGATGAGGATCTTAAAGTTATTGATGCGTCTCCGATTAGATCTATGTTTTGCAATATGAGTTTTGATGATTATGGGAGTGATGATGAATCAACTTTGCCTAGAAGGCATCCCAAAAATTCGGAGTCTTTAGATCTTAATGCTAAATTTGGTAAAAGAGATATTGGAGAATCCTCAACTTCTAATAATATTGAACCTACTATCTCGGATTTCAAGGAATTTGACTATGATAATTGCTCTTTAAAAGGTTGTATTTCCTTGTTGCAGTCCATTGTTAATTCTCCTCATGCTTATAGTCAAAACAAAGCTTTTACCAAACATATTGTTGATGCCTTGATGCCATCTTATGACGAAAAACATAATTTGGAAGTTTCTATACCTAGAAAACTTAATGATGAGTGGGAACCTACTATAAGGATTAGAATTAAAGATTATGAATGTTTTGCTTTGTGTGATTTGGGTGCTAGTGTTTCCACGATTCTGAAAACTTTATGTGATATTCTAGGTTTCCATGATCTTGATGATTGCTCTTTAAATTTGCACCTTGCGGATTCCACCATTAAAAAGCCTATGGGAAGAATCAATGATGTTCTTATTGTTGCAAATAGAAATTTCGTGCCCGTATATTTTATCATTCTTGATATAGATTGCAATATTTCTTGCCCTATTATTCTTGGTAGACCTTTCCTTAGAACGATTGGTGCGATTATTGATATGAAGGAAGGGAACATTAGATTCCAATTTCCCTTAAAGAAATGCATGGAGCACTTTCCAAGAAAGAAAGTCAAATTACCTTATGAATCTATCATGCGTGCTACTTATGAATTTAGTGCCAAAGATGGCGCTCGTTAGATCCATCCTTGCTTTTATGCCTAACTAGGGGCGTTAAGCGATAGCACTAGTTGGGAGGCAACCCAATTTTCTTTGTGTTTTTTGTTTTTGCTCCTGTTTAGTAATAAATATTGCATCTACCTTCTGTTTAGATGTGTTTTTATCTTTTAGTTAGTGTTTGTTCCAAGTAGAACCTATAGGATAACCTACGATGATAGTTGATTTGATTCTGCTGAAAAACAGAAACTTTGCACGCACGAATATAATTTTGTTAAATCACAGGAACGTGATTTTGGGTTGATTCTTTTTGCTTCTGTTAAATAAAAAAATTGTACAGGACTTACTATTTTGGTAGGATTTTTAGAGTTCCAGAAGTTTGCGTTAGTTACAGATTGCTACAGACTGTTCTGTCTTTGACAGATTCTGGTTTTCGTGTGTTGTTTGCTTATTTCAATGCATCTATGGCTAGTAATTCAGTCTATGAACCATAAAGAAGTTGGAATACAGTAGCTTTAACACAAAAATAAATAAAGAATGATTTCATTGCAGTACCTTATGTGGTGGTTTTGTTTTCTTTCACTAACAGAGCTTATAAGATTTCCTGTTGAGTTTTGTGTTGTGAAGTTTTCAAGTTTTGGGTAAAGCTTTTATGGACTATGGAATAAAGGGTGGCAAGAGCCTAAGCTTGGGGATGCCCAAGGCACCCCAAGATATTCAAGAATAGCCAAAAGCCTAAGCTTGGGGATGCCTCGGGAAGGCATCCCCTCTTTCGTCTTCGTTCATTGGTAACTTTACTTGGAGCTATATTTTTATTCGCTACATGATATGTGTTTTGCTTGGAGCATCGTGTATTATATTAGTCTTTGCTTTTTAGTTTACCACAATCATCCTTGCTGTACACACCTTTTGGGATAAGCCTATTTTATTAGAATTTGCTAGAATACTCTATGTGCTTCACTTATATCTTTTGAGCTTGATAGTTTTTGCTCTAGTGCTTCACTTATATCTTTTAGAGCACGGTGGTGTCTTAATTTTGAAGAAATTGCTAGTCTCTCATGCTTCACTTATATTATTTTTAGAGTCTTTTAGAACAGCATGGTATTTGCTATGGTCATAAATTTGGTCCTAGAATGATGAGCATCCAAGTTGGGTACAATAAAAACTATCATAGGAAGTGAATTGGATGCTATGATCAATTTGATACTTGATAATTGTTTTGAGATATGGAGGTAGTGATATTAAAGTCATGCTAGTTGGGTGATTATGAATTCAAAGAATTCTTGTGTTGAAGTTAGCAAATCCCGTAGCATGCACGTATGGTTAAAGTTTTGTAACAAATTTGAAACATGAAGTGTACCTGGCTTGTGCATCCTTATGAGTGGCGGTCGGGGACGAGCGACGGTCTTTTCCTACCAATCTATCCCCCTAGGAGCATGCGCGTAGTACTTGGTTTTTGATGACTTCTAAATTTTTGCAATAAGTATATGATTTCTTTTGACTAATGTTGAGTCCATGGATTATACGCACTTTTACCTTTCCACCTTTGCTAGCCTCTTCGGTACCGTGCATTGCCCTTTCTCACCTTGAGAGTTGGTGCAAACTTCGCCGGTGCATCCAAACCCCGTGATACGATACGCTCTATCACACATAAACCTCCTTAGATCTCCCTCAAAACAACCACCATACCTACCTATTATGGCATTTCCATAGCCATTCTGAGATATATTGCCATGCAACTTTCGACCATTCCGGTCATTATCTTCATGACATACTTTACTTTTGTCATATTGCCATTGCATGATCATGTAGTTGACATCGTATTTGTGGCAAAGCCACCATGCATTATTTTTCATACATGTCACTCTTGATTCATTGCACCATCCCGGTACACCGCCGGAGGCATTCATATAGAGTCATATCTTGTTCTAGTTTCGAGTTGTAATCCTTATGTTGTAATCAATAGAAGTGTGATGATCATCATTATTAGAGCATTGCCCAAAAACAAAAAAAAGAAGAAAGGCAAAAAAAAGGCCCAAAAAAGAAAAAGAAAAAGAATAAATAAATAAAAAGGGCAATGTTACTATCTCTTTTTCCACACTTGTGCTTCAAAGTAGCACCTTGTTCTTCATGTAGTGAGTCTCATATATTGTGCTTCAAAGTAGCACCATGTTTTTCATATAGTGAGTCTCATAAGTTGTCGTTTTCATACTAGTGGGAATTTTTCATTATAGAACTTGGCTTGTATATTCCTACGATGGGCTTCCTCAAATGCCCTAGGTCTTCGTGAGCAAGCAAGTTGGATGCACACCCACTAGTTTTCCTTTGTTGAGCATTCATTTATAGCTCTAGTGCATCCGTTGCATGGCAATCCCTACTCCTCATGTTGACATCAATTGATGGGCATCTCCATAGCCCATTAATTATCCTCGTCAATGTGAGACCTTCTCCTTCTTTTTCTTCTCCACACAATCCCCATCATCATATTCTATTCCACCCATACTGCTATATCCATGGATCATGCTCATGTATTGCGTGAAGGTTGAAAAAGTTTGAGATTATTTAAGTATGAAACAATTGTTTGGCTTGTCATCGGGGGTATAGAAGTTGGGAACATCTTTGTGTGACGAAAATGAAGCATAGCCTAACTATATGATTTTGTAGGGATGAACTTTCTTTTGCCATGTTATTTTGAGAAGACATGATTACTTTGATTAGTATGCTTGAAGTGTTACTATTTCTTTTATCAATATGAACTTTTATTTTGTATTCATTTGGATCTTAGCATTCATGCCACAATAAAGAAAATTACATTATAAATTATGCTAGGTAGCATTCCACATCAAAAATTCTCTTTTTATCATTTACCTACTCGAGGACGAGTAGGAATTAAGCTTGGGGATGCTTGATACGTCTCCAATGTTTCTATAATTTTTGATTGTTCCATGCTATTATATTACCCCTTTTGGATGTTTATGGGCTTTATTTTACACATTTATATCATTTTTGGGACTAACCTACTAACCGGAGGCCCAGCCCATATTGTTGTTTTTTTGCCTATTTCAGTATTTTGAAGAAAAGGAATATTAGATGGAGTCCAAATGGAATGAAACCTTCGGGAGCGTGATTTTTGGAACGAACGTGATCCGGAGAGCTTGGAGTGAAAGTCAAGAAGCTTCCGAGGTCCCCACGAGATAGGGGGCCGCCCCCCCTGTAGGGCGTGCCCCCCTGTCTCGTGGGCCCCTCGGGCGCCCACCGACGTACTTCTTCCTCCTATATATACCTACGTACCCCGAAAACATCCAAGAGCACCACGAAACACAATTTCCACCGCCGTAACCTTCTGTATCCATGAGATCTCATCTTGGAGTCTTCGTCGGCACTCTGCCGGAGGGGGAATCAACCATGGAGGGCTTCTACATCAACACCCTTGCCCCTCCGATGAGTTGTGAGTAGTTTACCACAGACCTACAGGTCCATAGTTATTAGCTAGATGGCTTCTTCTCTCTTTTTGGATCTCAATACAATGTTCTCCCCCTCCCTTGTGGAGATCTATTCGATGTAAACTCTTTTTGCGGTGTGTTTGTCGAGATCCGATAAATTGTGGGTTTATGATCAAGTTTATCTATGAATAATATTTGAATCTTCTCTGAATTCTTTTATGTATGATTGAGTTATCTTTGCAAGTCTCTTCGAATTATCAGTTTGGTTTGGCCTACTAGATTGGTTTTTCTTGCCATGGGAGAAGTGCTTAGCTTTGGGTTCAATCTTGCGGTGTCCTTACCCAGTGACAGAAAGGGTTGCAAGGCACGTATTGTATTGTTGCCATCGAGGATAACAAGATGGGGTTTATATCATATTGCATGAGTTTATCCCTCTACATCATGTCATCTTGCTTAATGTGTTGCTCTGTTCTTATGAACTTAATACTCTAGTTGCAGGCAGGAGTCGGTCGATGTGTGGAGTAATAGTAGTAGATGCAGGCAGGAGTCGATCTACTTGTTATGGACGTGATGCCTATATACATGATCATGCCTAGATAATCTCATAACTATGCGCTTTTCTATCAATTGCTCGATAGTAATTTGTTCACCCACCGTAATATTTATGCTATCTCGAGAGAAGCCTCTAGTGAAACCTATAGCCCCCGGGTCTATCTCTTATCATATTTGCTTTCAATCTACCTTTATTTGCATCTTCACTTTTTGCATCTATATTATAAAATACCAAAAATATATTTATCTTCTCATACTATCTTTATTAGATCTCACTTTCGCAAGTGGCCGTGAAGGGATTGACAACCCCTTTATTGCGTTGGTTGCGAGTTCTCAGTTTGTTTGTGTAGGTGCGTGGGACTTTTGAGGAGCCTCCTACTGGACTGATACCTTGGTTCTCAAAACTGAGGGAAATACTTATGCTACACTTTCTGCATCACCCTCTCCTCTTCGAGGAAAACCAACGCAAGCTCAAGACGTAGCAATGGGCCTCCAACTAACCAATCGTCGTTTTAACTTTGACAAGTTCAGGGTCTCAATGAGAGTAACTGTCAAATGTTCGGCGGGTCATGCCAGGATTACCTGGATAGGAGTGGCTTACTTGATGAAAGCAGGTTAACCCGGGGTTTTAGGTGAATACACCAGGCTTCCAAGCCGTGGGTCGATACCCAGTTACAAGGGTCCTTTCAAACTCTTTGTTACTTTACACAAAGAGCCCCCAAGTAACTTTGTGAGTTGTGCTCAATGGGTGCCTATGTTTGAATCTTGCTTGTAGCAACAGATCTCTCTTTGGCCCCTTGGGTGTGAAGCTCCCAAGTTGTATGATGGCATAATAGCCGGTTCAATGGACAAAACGGGTCATCGCTTTGGAAGCAGAAGCCCCCTTGTAACCAAGAAATATTGGAAGAACGGCATAGGCCCTGCTTGTAGCAGGATGCCGATTTATTATATTGATCGTAATATATACATTGTCATAATATGTACATAAGAAGATCCTATAACTCAGGTGTAGTAAGGCCGAAGGAGAGCTATGTTCCACGGCCGGCGGGTCTCCTCCTCAGAAGTGCGTGAGTCTTCTCGAACGTCAATGAGGTAGTATGATCCGTTGTGCAGATTCTTGCTGACCACAAAGGGCCCTTCCCAAGGTGGGGATAACTTGTGCATATTGGTCTGATCCTGGATGAGCCGGAGCACTAAGTCGCCTTCTTGAAAGGTTCTTGTTTTAACCCGGCGGCTGTGATAACGCCGCAGGTCTTGCTGATAAACCGCCGAACGAGCCAATGCCATGTCCCGCTTCTCATCTAACAGGTCCAGTGCTTCTTGACATGCTTGCTCGTTGTCCGCTTCAACATAATTGGCAACCTGGGGCAAGTCATGACGAATGTCACTGGGGAGAACCGCCTCTGCTCCATAGACCATGAAGAAGGGCGTATAACCTGTAGATCAGTTTGGAGTGGTGTTTATGCTCCATAACATAGATGGTAGTTCCTCCACCCAACAACCCGGTGTTCGCTTCAAAGGGACCATGAGCCGGGGCTTTATACCCTTTAAAATTTCCTGATTAGCTCTCTTGGCTTGACCATTAGACTGAGGGTGAGCCACGGACGCTACATCAAGCCGGATGTGCTCTTGCTGACAAAATTCCTCCATCTCGCCTTTGGAAAGGTTCATGCCATTATCTGCGATGATGCTATGTGGAAAACCAAAACGGAAGGTCACCTTCTTGAGAAATTGAACCGTCGTGGCTGCGTCACATTTGCTTACTGGCTCCGCTTCAACCCACTTAGTAAATTTGTCAACCGCCACCAAGAGGTGGGTCTTCTTATCCTTGGATTGCTTAAAAGGACCCACCATATCAAGCCCCCAAGTAGCAAATGGCCAAGTTATTGGAATCATCCGTAGCTCTTGAGCCGGAACATGAGCTCGGCGTGAAAACTTCTGACAAGCATCACACCGCTTTACCAGGTCCTCAGCATTGGCATGAGCCGTTAACCAGTAAAAACCATGACAAAAAGCTTTAGCCACCAATGATTTTGAACCGGCGTGATGACCACAATCTCCTTCGTGGATCTCGCGCAAAATCTCACGGCCTTCTTCAGGAGAAATGCAACGCTGAAACACCCCTGAAACACTGCAATGATGCAACTCGCCATTGATGATTGTCATGGACTTGGATCGCCGGATTACCTGTCTGGACAGAACTTCATCTTCTGGTAACTCGCCCCGGTTCATATACGCCAAGTATGGAACCGTCCAATCTGGAATGACATGTAAAACGTCCACCAACTGTGCCTCCAGATCAGGAATAGCGAGGTCCTCCTCTGTGGGCAGTTGAACCGACGGGTTATGCAAGACGTCCAAAAAGGTATTGGGAGGCACCGGTTTACGCTGAGATCCTAGCCGGCTTAAAGCGTGAGCTGCCTCGTTTTTGCGCCGTTCAATGTGCTCAACCTGATAACCTTTGAAGTGACCAGCCACAATATCCACTTCTCTCCTGTAAGCCGCCATGAGGGGATCTTTAGAGTCCCAAGTACCAGAAACTTGTTGAGTCACCAGATCAGAATCTCCAAGGCATCGTACTCAGCTTAAGTTCATCTCCTTAGCCACTCGAAGACCATGGAGTAAGGCCTCATACTCAGCTGGATTGTTAGTACAAGGGAACATTAAGCGAAGAACATAATGAATTTTATCACCTCGAGGGGAAGTAAGGACAACTCCAGCCCCCGAGCCCTCCAATTTCCTGGACCCGTCAAAGTGAATAGTCCAGTAGGTATTGTCCGGTTTGTCCTCCGGTATCTGCAACTCTGTCCAATCATTGATAAAATCCACAAGGGCCTGGGACTTGATTGCTGTTCGAGGCATGTACTTCAAACCGTGTGGTCCAAGCTCAATAGCCCACTTAGCAACCCGGCCAGTTGCCTCCCTCTTTCTGGATTATATCCCCCAAGGGAGCAGAATTGACCACTGTAATTGGATGACCTTGAAAGTACTGTTTAAGCTTCCGATTTGCCATAAAAAACCCATACACCAGCTTCTGCCAATGCGGATATCTTTGCTTTGACTCAATGAGCACTTCGCTGATATAGTAAACCGGCCTTTGAACCGGGTATTCCTTCCCAGCCTCCTTGCGCTCCACCACAATGGCAACACTGACAGCTTGGGCATTAGCAGCCACATATAACAGCAGCGGCTCCTTGTCAACTGGAGCGGCAAGAACTGGCGGTTCAGCCAACTGCTTCTTCAAGTCTTCAAACGCCGCATCAGCAACCTTGCTCCAAACAAAATTGTCTGTCTTATTCAACATCTGGTATAGAGGGATTGCCTTCTCTCCCAACCTGCTGATAAACCGGCTCAAGGCCGCAATACGACCCGCCAGACGTTGAACATCATTAATACATGCCGGTTTAGCCAGAGACGTGATAGCCTTGATCTTTTCCGGATTAGCCTCAATGCCTCGTTTGGACACCAGAAAACCCAAGAGCTTGCCAGCCGGTACACCAAAGACACACTTAGCCGGATTGAGCATCATTTTATAAACTCACAGATTATCAAAGGTTTCTTTCAAATCATGGATCTCTGCTTTCCTGGACTTGACCACAATATCGTCCACATAAGCATGAACATTGCGCCCAATCTAAGTATGAAGACAATTCTGCACACAACGTTGATAAGTTGCCTGGGCACTCTTGAGCCCAAAAGGCATGGATACATAGCAGAAGGCTCCAAAGGGAGTAATGAAAGTTGTCTTCTCTTGGTCCTTAACTACCATCTTGATCTGATGATAATCGGAATAAGCATCCAGAAAACTCAAACGCTCACAACCCGCCGTAGCATCAATAATTTGATCAATACGAGGGAGGGCAAGGGGATCAGCCGGGCAAGCTTTGTTCAAATCTGTGTAATCCACACACATACGCCAAGTGCTGTTTTTCTTAAGTACCAGCACCGGATTAGCCAACCACTCTGGGTGAAATACTTCCATGATAAACCCTACTGCCAGGAGCCGGGCTACCTCTTCTCCAATGGCCTTGTGTCGTTCCTCATTAAAGCAGTGAAGAAACTATTTGACCGGTTTGAACTTCGGATCAATATTAAGAGTGTGCTCAGCGAGTTCCCTCGGTACACCTGGCATGTCATAAGGCTTCCATGCAAAGATGTCCCGATTCTCACGGATGAACTTGATGAGCGTGCTTTCCTATTTGGGATCCAAGTTGACGCTGATGCTAAACTGCTTGGTTGAATCGCCAGGAACAAAATCAACCAATTTAATTTCATCAGCCGATTTAAACTTCAAAGCCGGATCATGCTCTGTGGTGGGCTTCTTTAAAGAAGTCATGTCTGCCGGATCAACATTGTCCTTATAAAACTTTAACTCTTCCGTTGCACAAACCGATTCGGTGTAGGCCGCATCACCTTCCTCACATTCCAGAGCAATCTTACGGCTACCATGAACCGTGATGGTTACTTTGTGACCCGGCATCTTGAGCTGCAAATAAACATAACATGACCTCGCCATGAATTTAGCGTAAACAGGCCGCCCAAATAAAGCGTGGTACGGACTTCTGATCTTGACCACTTCAAAGGTCAGCGTCTTGGACCTAGAATCATGATCATCTCCGAAAACCACCTCCAGAGCTATCTTACCAACTAGGTAAGCCGATTTACCAGGCACCACTCCATGGAAAATGGTGTTTGACGGTCTAAGATTCTTATCTGTCAACCCCATACGCCAGAATGTTTCATAGTACAAAATATTGATACTGCTCCCTCCATCCATGAGCACCTTAGTGAACTTATAACCTCCCACCTGCGATGCAACCACCAAAGCTAGGTGACCCGGATTGTCAACCCGGGGCAGATGATCTTCTCTGCTCCAGACAATAGGCTGCTCAGACCTGCGTAGATAACGGGGTACTGCCGGTTCAACAGAGTTCACTGCCCTTTTATGGAGTTTCTGATCGCGCTTGCACAAGCTAGTAGTGAAGACATGATATTGTCCACCGTTTAACTGCTTTGGGTTGCTCTGATAACCCGATTGCTGCTGACTCCCTTAATTACCCTGTTGATGGTTACCACCTTGGTTGTTTTGATTGCCCTGATTATTCTGAAACCCTAAATTTGAGCCGCCACCACCGTAACCCAGCCCATGAAAACCTAGACCGGAACCACCAGACGGACCCTGATCATACCGGAAAAGATCAGAGTTTTTGAATTCCCTCATGATATGGCAATCCTTCCAAAGGTGCGTGGCCGGAGCTTCCATTGTCCTGTGCTTTGGGCAAGGCTGGTTTAACAGGTGTTCCAGATTCATTCCTCCACCGCGTTGGGGCGGTTTACCCTTACGGTGTTGCATATTACCCTGCATACTGGTGTTAGCCACAAAATCAGAATTGTCCGCTTTACGCTTACCATTATTTCCGTGGCCCGCCTGGTTATGCTGTCCCTTTGAACCGGCACTCTTCTTTCCCTTCTCCTGTTTCTCTTCATCAGAATCAGGGTCCTTGGTATTATCAGAATCAGCATATTTAACCAGAGCCGCCATGAGTGTTTCCATATCATTGCAGTGACGCTTGAGCCGTCCCAACTTCATTTTAAGTGACTTAAACCGGCAATTGCCCTCCAACGTCACAATTTTTGTATCCGGATTGATGCGTCCTGACCCAATGGGTTGTTGATTCATTCTCTCCTTGGACACAAGCCGCCAGATCTACAATGGACATAGGCTGCTTGCATGTATCTTTGAAGTTGGCTATGAACTTGGCCTTCAACTCATCCCATGAATTGATCGAGTTAGCAGGCAGGCTCTTCAACCAGGTGCGAGCCGTTCCTTCTAACATCATGGTGAAGTATTTTGCACATGCTGCTTCATCCACATCTAGCATCTCCATTGCCATCTTATAACTCTCAACCCACGCCTCGGGGGGTTGATCAGCGGTGTAATTAGGCACCTTGCGCAGCCCTTTGAAATCCTTGGGCAACCGCACATTACGGAGAGTCGGGATGAGACACGGCACTCCCCAAGAGCTGAAGGCAAGCCCTGTCCCTCGCTCTACTGATGCTGCTGGCTGAACCGGGACGGGTTGATGACGACCCACGTGTTGCGCTGCTAATGCAGCCTCCCTCCGCGCTCTGCCATTATCCACCACATCCTGAGCATTGAAACCGCCATTCACCGGATTAGGTCCTCGAGGGGCATCACGACGCCGCGCACTGCTTGACATGGCTGGTTCGTCTATGTGCCTGCTATAACTCTTGCTCGGACGAGGGGTTGAATGTATTCTGTCTCGGCTGTAAGAATAAGCCTGTTGCTGTACAATGGCGGTTTGAAGAAGATCCCTGGCTCGTCGGGTCTCGATCGCTGCTAAGGAATCACCCTCCATCGGAATAGCCGCCAAACGTGATGCTGCTGCAATCATGTTATCCAAAGGACTGGAAAAGTGACCTGGTGGTGTTGTGACATACTGCGGCGGGTTGTCCATCCGTCGAGGCGGGTCCATCATCCGCGGCTGATCCGGCGCCGCCCCAGGTGCCTCGGTCCAGTTTACTCCTGCCGGATTGCTAGGCCCAGCTCCTACCGTACTGAAGAGATTCAGACCCTCGTAAATTTGCGGCAGTCAAGACTGTTACTTCCCTCTCATGACATCGTTTGATGCGTTCTGATCCAACATTAGCTAGTAATTCTGTGCCTGGATCTGCTGTGATTGGGCATCTAAAGCGGCCCGCTCTTCATCCATCCTAGCCTCCTCAGCTGCCAAGTCTGCTTTGGCCGGAGCTATCTGATCCCTTAGCTTTGTGACATCCGCATTATGCTGAACTTGAGTCTCTAGAGTTACCGTTGTGGACAACAATGCTTTCAAATCGTCCAGTAAACCAGCAAGAACTTGAGCCGGCCGGCACGCCGGGCCTCCTGTCACGGCTACCGATCCGGAGACCATTGCTGCTGTAGATGAAGATTGTACGGTGGGCTGCGTACCGGCCATGAAGATCGCAACCCGGTTTGGTGGTTCAAGGGGACCTGGAATACTGTCGCCATCGGAGTATCCCTCAAACCGGCCATCGTGCAGTTGGTATAGCGACTCAGTTTCGCCAGTGGACGATTCACCATCTGAGTAGACGGCCGTCTCACCATTGGACACCGGTTCAGATTCCGCTCCATGGATGAATCCTATGAACGCACGCTTCGCGGCAGGCTGAACCCAGGCAGGACTCGCACGCTAAGCCGTCTCGACGAGGTTGGTGGAGATGTTTGGCTCAGGGCCCGGTTCGCTGATCTTGCCAATGAAAACATGAATCCCACCAAAGGGGACCCGGTACCCATACTCAATTGAGCCGGCCTCGGGGCCCCATCCTTCATCGTCGATGTAGAGCTTGTCGCGACAACTCTTGGTCATCTGGCCAACCACGTATCCCTTGAGTCCTTCAAAGCTGCCCTTCAAGAACTCGAAACCATTATGCGATAGCCCCACAGTGGGCGCCAACTGTCGTGGAAATATCACGTCAGATGTCCTAGCGGAAGGACTTAGTCCTGGAGCCATCGCAACGAGATTTGCCTGAAGGGGTTAAACCAGACAAGGGACACAAGAGTTTATACTAGTTCGGCCCCTTCGATGAAGGTAGAAGCCTACGTCTAGTTGTGATGGAATTATTGGGGTTTCGATGACCAGGGAGCAAATACGCTTTGCCTGAGTCTCGAGTTGTTGTCTGGTGTCCCTGAACCGCCGCCGGGTCGTCCCTTTATATACACAGGTTGATGCCCGGCCGGTTTATAGAGTCCTGAGGCCGACTCATACAAGTGTCCGGCTCGGTCTCTCCCTTTCTCTATCTTACAACACAAGTTTATACAACTATGACGGTTTACCACTATGGGCCCTAATCCGCCTCTGGGCTTCGGGCCTCTAAGCTTTATCAGTAAAGCGCCATCTTCTTGTCTTCATGGGCTTCAGTATGGTTGAGTGTGAACCGGCCCCTCCTGGGCGGTTCACAGTCAGTAATTATATCCTCAACAGTATCCGGGAGTTGCACAATCTCATGGTCTAAGGAAATGATACTTGACATTAGAAAAGCTTTAGCAAACGAACTACACGATCTTGTGCTACGCTTAGGATTGGTTCTTGTCCATCACATCATTCTCCTAATGATGTGATCCCGCTATCAATGACATGTAATGTCCATGGTCAGGAAACCATTACCATCTATTGATCAACGAGCTAGTCAACTAGAGGCTCACTAGGGACATGTTGTGGTCTATGTATTCACACATGTATTACGGTTTCCAGTTAATACAATTATAGCATGAACAATAGACAATTATCATGAACAAGGAAATACAATAATAACCATTTTATTATTGCCTCTAGGGCATATTTCCAACAGTCTCCCACCTGCGCTAGAGTCAATAATCTAGTTCACATCACTATGTGATTGTAATGAATCCAACACCCATGGGGTTTGATCATATCTCGCTTGTGAGAGAGGTTATTAGTCAATGGGTCTGAATCTTTCAGAACCGTGTGTGCTTTACAAATCTCTAGGTCATCTCCTAGATGCAGCTACCACGCGCTATTTGGAACTATTCCAAACAACCGCTCTACTATACGAACCCGGTCTACTACTCAGAGTCATCCAGATTAGTGTCAAAGTTTGCATCGACGTAACCCTTTATGACGAACTCTTTTACCACCTCCATAATTGAGATAATTCCTTAGTCCACTAATTACTAAGGATAAGTTTGACCGCTGTCATGTGATCCATTCCTGGATCACTCTTGTACCCCTTGATTGACTTCATGGCAAGGCACACTTCAGGTGCGGTACATAGCATAGCATACTGCAGAGCCTACGTCTAAAGCATAGGGCATGACCTTCGTCCTTTCTCTCTCTTCTGTCGTGGTCCGATCTTGAGTCTTACTCAATGCTCACACCTTATAACACAGCCAAGAACTCCTTCTTTGCTGATCTATTTTGAACTCCTTCAAAACCTTGTCACGGTATGTATTCATTTGAAAGTACTATTAAGTGTTTTTTGATCTATCCTTGTAGATCTTGAGGCTCAATGTTCAAGTAGCTTAATCCAGGTTTTCCATTGAAAACACTTTTCAAATAATCCCATATGCTTTCCAGAAATTCTACATCATTTCTGATCAACAATATGTCAACAACATATACTCATCAGAAATTCTATAGTGCTCCCACTCACTTCTTTGGAAATACAAGATTCTCATAAACTTTGTATCAACCCAAAATCTTTGATCATCTCATCAAAGTGTATATTCCAACTCCGAGATGCTTACTCTAGTCCTTAGAAGGATTGCTGGAGCTTTGCATACTTGTTAGCATCTTATAGGATTAACAAAACCTTCTGGTTGTATCATATACAACCTTTCCTCAAGAAAATCGTCGAGGAAACAATGTTTTGACATCCTATCTGCAAGATTTCATAAATACTGCAGTAACTGCTAATATAATTCCAACAGACTCTTAGCATTGCTACGAGTGAGAAAGTCTCACCGTAGTCAACTCCTTGAACTTGTCGGAAAACATCTTAATGACAAGTCGAGCTTTCTTAATGGTGATACTTACCATCATTGTCCGTCTTCCTTTTAAAATCCATCTGTACCCAACAGCCTTATGACCATCAAATAGTTCTTCCAAAGTCTATACTTTGTTTTCATACATAGATCCTCTCGGATTTTATGGCCTCGAGCCATTCGTCGGAATCCGGGCCCACCATCACTTCTCCATAGCTCGTAGGTTCATTGTTGTCTAGCAACATGACCTCCAAGATAGGATTACGTACCATTCTGAAGTAGTACGCATCCTTGTCGACCTACGAGGTTCGGTACTGACTTGATCCAAAGTTTCATGATCACTATCATTAGCTTCCACTTCAATTGGTGTAGGCGCCACAGGAACAACTTCATGTGCTCTGCTACACACTAGTTGGAAGTGATGGTTCAAACCTCATCAAGTCTCCACCATCCTCCCACTCAATTCTTTCGAGAGAAACTTTTCCTCGAGAAAGGACCTATTTCTAGAAACAATCACTCATGATTCCGGATCTGAGATAGGAGGTATACCCATCTGTTTTGGGTGTCCTATGAAGATGCATTTATCTGCTTTGGGTTCGAGCTTATCAGGCAAAAACTTTTTCACATAAGCGTCGCAGCCCTAGACTTTTAAGAAACGACAACTTAGGTTTCTCTAAACCATAGTTCATACGGTGTCATCTCAACGGAATTACGTGGTGCCCCATTTAAAGTGAATGTGGTTGTCTCTAATGCCTAACCCATAAACAATAGTGGTAATTCGATAAGAGACATCATGGTATGCACCATATCCAATAGGGTGCGTTTATGATGTTCGGACACACCATCACACTATGGTGTTCCAGGCGGTATTAGTTGTGAAACAATTTCCACAAGGTCTTAGTTGTGTACCAAACTCGCAACTCAGATATTCATCTCTATGATCATATCATAGACATTTTATCCTCTTGTCACAAAGATCTTCAACTTCACTCTGAAATTATTTGAACCTTTCAATAATTCAGACTTGTATTTCATCAAGTAAATATACTCAACATCTACTCAAATCATTTGTGAAGTAAGAGCATAACGATATTCACTGCGTGCCTCAGCACTCATTGGATTGCACACATCAAATGTATCACTTCCAACAAGTTGCCCTCTTGTTCCATCTCACTGAAAATGAGGCCTTTCAGTCATCTTGCCCATGTGGTATGATTTGCATGTCTCAAGTGATTCAAAATCAAGTGAGTCCAAACGATCCATCTGCATGGAGTTTCTTCATGCGTATATACCAATAGACATGGTTCGCATGTCTCAATCTTCTCAAAAAAATGAGTCAATCCAAAGATCCATCAACATGGAGCTTCTTCATGCGTTTTATACCAATATGACTCAAATGGCAGTGCCACAAGTATGTGGTACTATCATTACTTTTGGTACGAACATGTGTATCACCACGATCAAGATTCAATAAACTCATTTTAGGTGCAAGACCATTGAAGGTATTATTCAAATAAATAGAGTAACCATTATTCTCCTTAAATGAATAACCGTATTGCGATAAACATAATCCAATCATGTCCATGCTCAATGCAAACACCAAATAACAATTATCTAGGTTTAACACCAATCTCGATGGTAGAGGGAGCATGCGATGCTTGATCACATCAACCTTGGAAACACTTCCAACACATATCGTCATCTCACCTTCAGCTAGTCTCCGTTTATTCCGTACCCTTTTATTTTGAGTTACTAACACTTAGCAACTGAACCGGTATTTAAATACCCTGGTGCTACTAGGAGTACTAGTAAAGTACACATCATAATGTATAACCTTGCCAACCTTCTCATTTACCAAGTATCTAGGGTAGTTCTGCTTCAGTGACCGTTCCCCTTATTTCAGAAGCACTTAGTCTCGGGTTTGGGTTCAACCTTGGGTTTCTTAACTAGAGCAGCAACTGATTTGCCGTTTCATGAAGTATCCCTTCTTGCCCTTGCCCTTCTTGAAACTAGTGGTTTTACCGACCATCAACAATTGATGCTCCTATTTGATTTCTACTTTCGCTGTGTCCCGAATAGCTCAAGGATCATCATATCTATCCCTGATATATTATAGTTCATCACGAAGCTCTAGTAGCTTGGTGGCAGTGACTTTGGAGAACCATCACTATCTCATCTGGAAGATTAACTCCCACTCGATTCAAGCGATTGTAGTACTCAGACAATCTGAGCACATGCTCAACGATTGAGCTTTTCTCCTTAGTTTGCAGGCTTAAGAAACTTGTCAGAGGTCTCATACCTCTTGACGTGGGCACTAGCCTGAAATCTCAATTTCAGTCCTCGGAACATCTCATATGTTCTGGATGTTTCAAAAACGTCTTTGGTGCCTCAATTCTAAACCATTTAGCATTACGCACTGAACTATCATGTAGTCATCAAAACGTGTATGTCAGATGTTCGCAACATCCACAACCGACGCTCGAGGTTCAGCACATTGAGCGATGCATTAAGGACATAATCCTTCTATGCAGCAATGAGGACAATCCTCAGTTTATGGACCCAGTCCGCATAATTGCTACTATCAACTCTCAACTAAAATTTTCTCTAGCAACATATCTAAAACAGTAGAACCAAAGCATGAGCTACGACATAATTTGCAAAGACCTTTTGACTATGTTCATGATAATTAAGTTCATCTAATCAAATTATTTAATGAACTCCCACTCAGATAGACATCCCTCTAGTCATCTAAGTGATACATGATCCGAGTCAATTAGGCCATGTCCGATCATCACGTGAGATGGACTAGTCATCATCGGTGAACATCTTCATGTTGATCGTATCCACTATACGACTCATGTTCGACCTTTCGGTCTCTTGTGTTCTGTCACGCCCTCGATGCGGCTATATCTCCCACGTGTCGAAGCACGACTTAGAGGCATAACCGCATTGAAAGCAATGTCGCAAGTGAGGTAATCTTCACACAACCCATGTAATACATAAGGGAAAGAGATACATAGTTGGCTTACAATCGCCACTTCACACAATTACATCAATAAAGCATTACATCATCCAGATACAATCAAGGTCCGACTACGGAACCAAAAATAAAAGAAGAACCCCAAATGCGACAAAGGTCCCCGATCGACCCCAACTGGGCTCCACTACTGATCAACTAGAACGAAACAACACAAAGGGCAAGATCTTCATCGAGCTCCTCCTTGAGCTTGGTTGCGTCACCTGCTCGGTAACATAGGCACCTGCAAACTGGTTTTGGAAGTATCTGTGAGCCACGAGGACTCAGCAATCTCGCACCCGCGAGATCAAGACTATTTAAGCTTATAGGAAGGATGGAGTAATGAGGTGGAGCTGCAGCAAGCGACTAGCATATGGTGGCTACAATCGCAAAAGAGAGCGAGAAGAGAAGCAAGGCACGGTCGTGAAGCTAGTAGCGATCAAGAAGTGATCCTGAAACTACTTACGTCAAACATAACTCCAACACCGTGTTCACTTCCCGGACTCCGCCGAGAAGAGACCATCACGGTTACACACGCGGTTGATGTATTTTAATTAAGGTCAACTTCAGGTTTTCTACAACCGGACGTTAACAAATTCCCATCTGCCCATAACCGCGGGCACGACTTTCGAAAGATAATACCCTGCAGGGTGTCCCAACTTAGCCCATGACAAGCTCTCACGGTCAACGGAGGAATAGACCTCCACCCGGGACACTCCGATCAGACTCGGTATCCCGGTACATCAAGACATTTCGACAGGGTAAAACTAAACCAGCAACACCGCCCGAATGTGCCGACAAATCCCGATAGGAGCTGCACATATCTCTTTCTCAGGGCACACTCAGATGAGACTAGCTACGAGTAAAACCAACCCTCAAGTTTCCCCGAGGTGGCCCCGCAGGCAGCTCAGTTTGGACCAACACTCAGAGGAGCACTGGCCCGGGGGGGGGGGGGGGGGGGGGGGGTTATAATAAAGATGACCCTTGAGTCTGCAGAACCCAAGGGAAGGTGGTAGGTTGTTAGTGCAAATGGTAAAACCAATGTTGGGCATTGCTGGAGGAGCTTTACTTAAGGCGAACTATCAAGGGGTTCCCATTATAGCCCAACCGTGTAAGGAACGCAAAATCCGGGAACATAACACCGATATGACGGAAACTAGGGCGGCAAGAGTGGAACAAAACACCAGGCATAAGGCCGAGCCTTCCATCCTTTACCAAGTATATAGATGCATTAATTAAATAAGATATATTGTGATATCCCAACAAGTAAACATGTTCCAACAAGGAACAACATCTCCATGTTCCAACAAGGAACAAACTTCAATCTTCACCTGCAACTAACAACGCTATAAGAGGGGCTGAGCAAAGCGGTAACATAGCCAATCAACGGTTTGCTAGGACATGGTGGGTTAGAGGTTTGACATGGCAATTTGGGAGGCTGACAAGCAAATGGTAGGCATCGTAGCATTGGCATAGCAAAAGAGCGAGCAAACTAGCATAGCAAAGATAGTAGTGATTTCGAGGGTATGATCACCTTGCCTGAGATCCCGCTAGGAAGAAGAACGAGTCCATGAAGAAGACAAACGGACGAAGTCGAACGGATCCTCACAACTCCGGAACGAAACCGAAGCTAACGAGAGAAGCAACCCGGAAAGAAACAAACAACATAGTAAACAACCATCACATAACATGGCATGATGCGCAAACAAGTATGATGCATGTCCGGTTTAATGAAGCATGGCATGGAAAAGTGCACAAACAATACTACAAATTAAGTGGAGCTCAATATGCAACGGAGTGGCATATTGAAGAAAACACCACATGACTTATTTAGTTCTCTCTCGTTATGAACAAGACAAGATTAAATGTTGGTTAACATGGCAAGAGGTGAAGCATAAATAAACTAACTATTTAGGCAAGTTTAAATGAGGCCGGAACAACAAACAATAATTCCAGAAAATCCCCATGTTATTTAGCAATTTAATGCAACAACAAGTTTAAGCATTTAAATGTTGTTATCATGATGTGGATGACGTATGCAAGTCTTATGCAATATTTATGAAAATGTTGACATGAGCATGATAAGGAGCATTTGTCGCCATGGCAGAAGGAAAAGGGTGCCACGGCGGCGAAACAAAAAATGGTGCCACGGCAACATATCCGAAAATGATGCCACGGCAACATATCGGTTCCGGTAGCTCACGGAGATACCGGTGCAAAAGGAGGCGGCATGAGCGTCTCATGAGAAGATGGTGGGGTGATCCCGAATTCCGGGTTCCCACGGGACGGCGGCAAACGAGGAACGTGCAAAGACAAATCGATCACGGTGCAACACGGGCATCTCATACAACACACATTCATTCGCGGGCATCGTCTCGGCGTTATACCTTTGAAGCGTGCATTCGGGGCGGAACGCGTTTCGTAGAGGAAGTAGTCGTTCACGGGCCGTAGTGGAGGTAGTCGTTCACGGGTCGTCGTGGGAAGTAGTCGTACACGGCGACGGTAGTTGTACACGGTGCGTAGGCGTTCGAGTCATCGGTAGAGGAACTTGGCGGACCATGTAGTCGAACTTGGCGCATCCGAAGGGGTACTTGACGAAATCCACCTCGGATGTAGTCGTACACGTGTAGTCGGACTTGACAAAAATGCACACCGGCTGTAGTCGTGGTACTTGACATTATCCGGGACGGTCTTGGTGTATCCGTGCGTAGAGGTACTGGCAGTTTTGTGTAGTCGATCTTGTCGGTCTTGAAGAACCAAAACGAAGCAACACCAGGGCCTCGGGTCTTGGCGTCCTTGCCACCAGCAGCGGAGGACAGCCTACGGATCACGGGTGGAGCTTGGGCGTGGAAGGAGGGTGGCGAGGCAGAGCAGCAACGCGAGATGCAGCAAGGTCATGGGGGCGCAGGACTTGGAGCCGGCTGCAGGGAAGCTCGGGGCAGGGGAAGCAGGAGCAGAGGGGTGGCGGAGCTCGGGACACCATGGCAGCAAAGACTCGGGGCCGAGGACGAAGTTGAGCAGAAGGCAGAGAGGTTGCAGGCTCCTCTGGGCGCAGACGAAGACGGCGGCGGGCGCGGCAGAGGAGGGGCACGGACGCAGGCGACGGAGGGCCGCCGGAGTCGTGGTCAGAGGCGGGCGGCGCGGTTGTGAGGAAGCAGAGGGAGGCGCGCAGGAGGCTGAGAGGCAGGGGCGACGGGAGCCGGCGGGGACGCGGGGTCGCGCGCTCGATGCGGTGTTGGGAGGCCGGCAGCGCGGTCATGGGAGACGGATCCGGCGCTGACGAGGCTGCGGCGCATAGGAGGAGGTCCAGCGCGGGGCAGGGGTGACGCAGGGCGACGGAGCAAGGTGGGGAAGGTGCTCGGGACGGGAGGAGCGGCGCGACTCCAAGGTAGCCGGCGTGAGGAGGTGGAGAGGTGCGGGGCGGCGCGGTGCAGAGGCGACGTGGCCATGGACGACGGCGAGGAGGGAGACAAGGGCACGCGGCGCTCCTCTCTCTCTCTCTGCGACGGCGCAACGAGGGAGGAGGGGATCGAGCGCTGGGCTCTCCCTGGCGATGTGCGTGTGGCGGCATGAGGGAACGAGAGGGAGAGCGGATCGAGAGATGGGGAGGCTAGGGTTAGGTAGGCTGCGGTTGGGCCTTGGGCTAGCTGCACGAATGGGCCGGACTGGTTTGTGGGCTAATGGCAAACAAAGAAAAGAAATGAAAGAGGAGAGTTGGTTGGACCGGGAGAAAAAAAAGGAAAAGGGTTAGAATTTATTTGAAGGATCAAATAAATTTGAGTCAAGTTCAAACTTGGAATGTGGCTACTTGACATAATTTCAAAGCGCCACCACTTGATTTGGAATAAAAGGAGAAGGATTAGGGATTAGGATAGTTGGAAACGCGAGAGATTAAAATGCAAGTTTGTCTTTGGTGATTCCAAATCAATGGAACATTTTTATTATAGCTCCTTAATAATATTGGGAGACTTTGATATGTTTTAAAGAGAATTTCACCATGTGAATTTCCCTCTATTTAAATGGACCGAAGATCCATACGGTTTATTTAGTTGAGTTTTAAAAAGGGTTGCATGATGACATGATGCAATGCAAATGAAGCAAGGATGAATGCAATGAACAAAACAAAACACACGACGAATCTCGGAATAGCTGGAAGTCTTCTGGAGCGTCGGTCTCAGGGAGTTACATGTTCCGAGGCCATGTCTGTACATGCTAGGCTCGTCAAGTCAACCTAAGTGTTTTGCATGTGTAAATCTAGCTTACACCCGTTGTATGTGAATGTTAGAATCTATCACAGCCGATCATCACGTGGTGCTTCAAAACAACAAACTTTCGCAACGGTGCACAGTTAGGGGGAACACTTTCTTGAAATTTTATGAGGGATCATCTTATTTATGCTACCGTCGTTCTAAGAAAATAAGATGTAAACATGACAAACATCACATGCAAATCATAGAGTGACATGATATGGCCAATATCATCTTGCGCCTTTGATCTCCATCTTCGAGGCGCGGCATGATCACCTTCGTCACCGGCATGACACCATGATCTCCATCATCATGATCTCCATCAATGTGTCTTCATGAAGTTGTCTCGCCAACTATTACTTCTACTACTATGGCTAACGATTAACAATAAAGTAAAGTAATTACATGGCGTTCTGATTGACACGCAGGTTATACAATAAATTAAGACAACTCCTATGGCTCCTGCCGGTTGTCATACTCATCGACATGCAAGTCGTGATTCCTATTACAAGAACATGATCAATCTCATACATCACATATCATTCGTCACATTCTTTTGGCCATATCACATCACATAGCATACCCTGCAAAACAAGTTAGACGTCCTCTAATTGTTGTTGCATGTTTTACATGGCTACTATGGGTTTCTAGCAAGAACGTTTCTTACCTACGCAAAAGCCACAATGGTGATATGCCAATTGCTATTTACCCTTCATAAGGACCCTTTTCATTGAATCCGATCCGACTAAAGTGGGAGAGACTGGCAGCCGCTAGCCACCTTATGCAACAAGTGCATGTCAGTCGGTGGAACCTGTCTCACGTAAGCGTACGTGTAAGGTCGGTCCGGGCCGCTTCATCCCACGATGCCGCCAAATCAAGATAAGACTAGTAACGGTAAGCATGTTGAACAAACCAACGCCCACAACTACTTGTGTTCTACTCGTACATAGAATCTACGCATAGACCTAGCTCTAATACCACTGTTGGGGAACATAGCAATAATTCAAAATTTTCTACACATCACCAAGATCAATCTATGGAGATTCTAGCAACAAGAAAGGGAGAGGATGAGCATATCTTCATACCCTTGAAGATCATGATGCGGAAGTGTTACAAGAACGCGGTTGGTGGTGTCATACACGCAGCGATTCAGATCGCGGTTGATTCCAATCTAAGCGCCGAACGGACGGTGCCTCCGCGTTCAACACACATACAGCCAGGGGACGTCTCCTCCTTCTTGATCCAGCAAGGGGAGAAGAGAAGTTGAGGGAGAACTCCAGCAGCACGACAGCGTGGTGGCGATGGAGCTCATGGTTCTCCGGCAGAGCTTCGCCAAGCACTACGGAGGAGGAGGAGGTGTTGGAGGAGGGAGGGTGAGGGAGTCCTGGACTAGGGGGTGTCCGGACAGCCGGACTATCATCGTCCGCCGGACTCCAAGACTACGAAGATACAAGGTTGAAGACTCCGTCCCGTGTCCGGATGGGACTTTCCTTGGCGTGGAAGGCAAGCTTGGCAATACGGATATGTAGATCTCCTACCATTGTAACCGACTCTGTGTAACCCTAGCCTCCTCCGGTGTCTATATAAACCGGAGGGCTTTAGTCCGTAGGACACAACATACATTACAACAATCATACCATAGGCTAGCTTTAGGGTTTAGCCTCCTTGATCTCGTGGTAGATCCACTCTTGTACTACCCATATCATCAATATTAATCAAGCAGGACGTAGGGTTTTACCTCCATCGAGAGGGCCCGAACCTGGGTAAAACATTGTGTCCCTCGTCTCCTGTTACCATCCGCCTAGACGCACAGTTCGGGACCCCCTACCCGAGATCCGCCGGTTTTGACACCGACATTGGTGCTTTCATTGAGAGTTCCTCTGTGTCGTCACCGATAGGCTCGATGGCGTCTTTACCAACGTTGTCCAGGGTGAGACTTTTCTCCCCGGACAGATCTTCGTATTCGGCGGCTTCGCACTGCGGGCTAATTCACTTGGCCATCTGGAGCAGATCGAAAGCTACGCCCCTGGCCATCAGGTCAGGTTCGGAAGCCTAAACTTCACAGCCGACGCCCGCGGGGACTTGATCTTCGACGGGCTCAAGCCAAAGCCGAGCGCGCCGCACTGCTGCGATGGGCATGATCTGGCTCTGCCACCGAACAGTGCCTTGGTGGCCGCACACGAATCCGCTTCGGCCCTTAGTCCGGAGCCGATCGCCCAGATCGAGGACCGGTGGATGGACGCCACCTCGGGGGCTTCAACTTCCACGGCGATGGAGCCGAACATTAATTTTGTCCCTCGTGAACCTCATGATTCCGAGGTGCCGGACCCCTTGCCGGACTCTGGACCTCCCACGCCCCTACCAATCGAATCGGATTGGGTGCCGGTTATGGAATTCACCGCCACAGACATCTTCCAACACTCGCCCTTTGGCGACATCCTAAATTCGCTAAAGCATCTCTCGCTATCAGGAGAGTCCTGGCCGGACTATGGCCAGGATGGTTGGGATACGGACGACGAAGAAATTCAGAGCCCACCCACCACCCACTTTGTAGCCACTGTCGACGATCTAACCGACATGCTAGACTACGACTCCGAAGACATCGACGCTATGGACGACGACGCCGGAGACGAACAGGAACCAGCGCCTACAGGGCACTGGAATACCACCTCGTCATACGACATATACATGGTGGACACCCCAAAAGATGGGGACAGCGAAGAAGCAGCGGAGGCAGATTCTCTAAAGAAGCAGCCCAAGCGCCGGCGTCCACGGCGCCGCTCTAAATCCCGCCACAGCAAGAATGGAGATTCCGGCATAGGAGATAATAATACCCCAGAGAGTGCCGAAGATAATCCCCTCCAGCAAGACTCAGCGCAGGAGGATGCAGAAGCAAGCCCTCACGAGAGGGCGGCAGACGAAGAGGTCGAGGATTATAACTATACACCTCCCTCCGAAGACGAGGCAAGCCTCAACGACGACGAATTCGTCGTGCCCGAGGATCCCGTCGAACAAGAGCGTTTCAAACGCAGGCTTATCGCCACGGCAAATGGCCTAAAGAAAAAGCAACAGCAGCTTCAAGCTGATCAGGATCTGCTGGCCGATCGATGGACCGAGGTCCTCGCGGCCGAAGAGTATAAACTCGAACGCCCCTCCAAAAGTTACCCAAGACACAAGCTGCTCCCCCGATTAGAGGAGGAAGCATGCATACCTCAATCACCAGCGCACGATACGGCTGACCGACCACCCCGTGGTCGTGACAGAGAGGCATCCAGGCCCCCAACCAAGACCGTACCCCGGCATCGCTCCAAAAGTACGAAGCCAAGAGGGAACGCGCCGGACTTGCGAGATATATTGGAGGACAAAGCAAGGCAATCCAGATCCATCTACGGATCACGTGGGCGCCCCACGACCCATGACGAATACCGTCGCGCCGGATACAATAACCCCGGCTGGGCCGAACACAGCAGACAACGCTCTCTCGAGCTGCATCGTGATATTGCTCAATACAAAGGTGCCGCACACCCGCTATGCTTCACTGACGAAGTAATGGATCATCAAATCCCTGAAGGGTTTAAACCCGTAAACATTGAATCCTACGATGGCACAACAGACCCCGCGGTTTGGATCGAAGATTATCTTCTCCACATCCATATGGCCCGCGGCGACGATCTCCATGCCATCAAGTATCTCCCACTCAAGCTTAAAGGACCAGCTCGGCATTGGCTCAACAGCTTGCCCGCAGAGTCAATTGGGTGTTGGGAAGACCTGGAAGCTGCATTCCTCGACAACTTCCAGGGCACGTATGTGTGACCACCAGACGCCGATGACCTAAGCCACATCATTCAGCAGCCAGACGAATCGGCCAGACAATTCTAGACACGGTTCTTGACAAAGAAAAACCAAATCGTCGACTGTCCGGATGCAGAGGCCCTTGCAGCCTTCAAGCATAACATCCGCGACGAGTGGCTAGCCCGGCACCTGGGACAGGAAAAGCCGAAATCCATGGCAGCCCTCACATCATTAATGACCCGCTTTTGCGCGGGAGAGGATAGCTGGCTAGCTCGCAGCAACAATCTCCGTAAAAATTCTGGCAGTCCGGATACTAAGGACAACAACGGCAGGTCACGTCGAAACAAAAACAAACACCGCATTAACAGCGACGATAAGGAGGATACGGCAGTCAACGCCGGATTCCGAGGCTCTAAACCCGGTCAGCGGAAGAAGCCATTCAAAAGAACCACTCCGGGTCCGTCCAACTTGGACCAAATACTCGACCGCTTATGCCAGATACATGGCACCCCCGAAAAGCCAGCCAATCACACCAACAGAGATTGCTGGGTGTTCAAGCAGGCAGGCAAGTTAATTGCCGAAAACAATGACAAGGGGCTAAATAGCGACGACGAGGAGGAGACCCGACCGCCAAACAATAGAGGACAGAAGGGCTTCCCCCCACAAGTGCGGACGGTGAACATGATTTATGCAACCCATATACCCAAGAGGGGGAGGAAGCGCGCACTAAGGGACGTCTATGCGATGGAGCCAGTCGCCCCGAAGTTCAATCCATGGTCCTCTTGTCCGATCACTTTCGATCGAAGAGACCATCCGACCAGCATACGCCATGGCGGATTCGCCGCATTGGTTCTAGACCCAATCGTCGATGGATTTCACCTCACGAGAGTCCTGATGGATGGCGGTAGTAGCCTGAACCTGCTTTATCAGGATACAGTGCGCAAGATGGGCATAGACCCCTCAAGGATTAAACCTACAAAGACAACCTTTAAAGGTGTCATACCAGGTGTGGAAGCCAATTGTACGGGCTCAGTCACATTGGAAGTGGTCTTCGGATCCCCGGATAATTTCCGGAGCGAAGAGTTAATCTTCGACATAGTCCCATTTCGCAGCGGCTATCACGCTCTGCTCGGACGAACCGTGTTTGCAAAATTCAACGCGGTGCCGCATTATGCATACCTAAAGCTCAAGATGCCAGGCCCTCGTGGAGTCATCACGGTCAACGGAAATACGGAACGCTCCCTCCAAACGGAGGAACATACAGCGGCTCTCGCAGCAGAAGTACAGAGCAGCCTTCTAAGGCAATTTTCGAGTCCGGCTGTTAAACGGCCGGATACAGCAAAACACGCCCGAAGCAATACCAACGAAGACTACCTGGCACGATCAGAGCACGCGTAGCAATGCGGCCCTAACCCCCGCCCTCGCATGATTGCAAGAACAACCCTCCGCGTACATCATTACGCTTTGGAGATACCATGGGCACAGGGGAAGGGGCACGATCACAATGGACCCAGAGTGCGGCTCGACCACACCAGGGGCTCGCAAGTGTACCTCCTTTTTTTGTTATTATTTTCCTTCTTTGTGTACACAGGACTCCGTTAACTAGAGGCCCTGTCCGGCAGCGAACCTGCCAAACTCATGATGCAACAGCCAGGGAAGGAAGAAGGCTGCGACGAACACTCAGGTGGTCTCAATTACGAGCATTAAATTCGATTACATACACCAAGTCCGCAGCTCATCCCTGGAGGGGGACCTGTTTAATTAGTCCAAATCCCTTGCTTACCGCACTATTTGTATCAGTCCGCACTCATAGCAGACCTTCTTTACATAAATAATGCAGCACTTTTCGACGGCAATTGCATTACTTTATATATATATATGTTCATTTTATGACATCTTGCACCTGTATATTTTGGTACGGTCTGATACACCAGGGGCTTATGCTCCCCACATTATGGTGTGATAAGTCCGAACACTTTCATAAGTGTGGCACCCCGAACTTATAGCAGTATATGAATCGGCTCCGAATCATGTCTTGGGTCAATAGTTGGGTTTGCCCGGCTCCCACGTTTTGGTGCCTTACGTTCCGTTCTGTCGGCTAAGGTGGCACTGGGATAACCACTGCGATTGTGCCCCGGTTGAGCCGGGCAAGCGCCTCAGTGGAGAAAGCTAAAACTGACCGGCATGATAAGGCGAGAGACTGGTCGCTGTTCGAGAGGTCCTTTCGAGTCCTTAAAGACTCATGCCCCTTCGAGCGAAGTTCCGGACAAATGTCCGACGAAGGCGTGGATAGCGCCCTGGATTCGGTCTTCCGAATACCAGGGGCTTCACCGAAATTTAAAATTATAGAATTCTATGGCTATGTGAGAGTGTTCAAGCATTATAAGTCCGGTTGCCTTGTTCGTTGTGTTGAGCGCCTCCCTAGATGGACCCAAAAATGGGAACAAGAGTGCTCAAGTTTATCCCGAACACCCCAGCACTCATGGCTTGGGGGCTGAAGCCAACGACTTGCCATCTCTCAGATTTTATAAACGGCCGCACAGAAGGTAATAGTTTAAATTAAACAAGTGTTGCTTAATGCGCATATGAACAAAGTTTTCAGCGCACAGGATAATACATATCAAGTTTATTCAAAGATTACATTTCTGGGGCATCCATCCGCAATATCGCGGGCTCCCTTCAGGACAGTTTTATACTACATCTCGGGCGTACGATACTCCTTGCCCGATGGCGGCGGGTCAGTGAGAAGCTTCTCCGCATCTAGCCTGCCCCAGTGCACCTTTGTGCGGGCAAGGGCCCGACGAGCACCTTCAATACAGGCGGAGCGCTTGTTGACCTCCACCCAGGGGCACGCATCCACCAGCCGCCGCACGAGGCCGAAGTAGCTCCCCGGCATGGCCTGTCCAGGCCACAGCCGGACTATAAGGCCCTTCATGGCCTCCTCGGCTACCTTGTGGAGTTCGACCAGCTGCTTCAGCTGGTCGCTTGGGGGCACCGGATGGCCGGCCTCAGCGTACTGAGACCAGAAGACCTTCTCCGTCGAGCTCCCCTCCTCGCCGCGATAGAATGCGGCGGCATCGGACACACTACGCGGCAGATCTGCAAACGCCCCTGGAGAGCTCCGAATGCGGGTAAGTGTAAGGTAGTTTACACTAACATGCTTGCTTTGCATGAAAAATGCCTTACCCGCCGCTATCTTCTTTACATCTTCAACCTCCTGAAGGGCCTTACGGGCCTCGGCCTTGGTGGACTTGGCACTTTCGAGAGCCGAGGCAAGCTTGGACTCTCGAGTCTTGGAGTCACGCTCCAACCTCTCATGCTTCTCCATGAGAGCCTGGAGCTCTTGCCGTACTTCCGCCACCTGTGCCTCTTGCTTTTCTCGCTCGGCCCGTTCCGCGGCCGCACTGCGCTCGGCCGCGGACATAGCCTCCTTCAGGGCTGCCACCTCATTTGTGGCCCCTGCAATACCCATATTATCCTTGTTAATTTTATTGCAACCAAAATCCTTTTCTGTAAGGTAACTATTCAAAGTGGTGTTACTCACCTTCTTTGTCCTCGAGCTACTTCTTGGCATGGCCGAGCTCTTGCTCGGACCGCTCGAGATCCTGCTTCAACGCACCGACCTCCACAGTCAGTGCGGCAGAGGTCAGCAGCGCAGCCTGCAAACCCATATTGACATATTTTAAGCAACCCTGCGTATATCTTATTAGATCCTCAGTCCGGCTTTTCTTTCCGAACACCGAACTAAGCATCAGGGGCTACTGTCTATGCGGTATTACATTACATAACATTAACTTCTTACCTCAAAGCCTGTTAGAAGGCTGCTGCAGGCTTCGGTCAGCCCGCTCTTGGCGTGCTGAACCTTCTGAATCACCGCACTCATGATAGTGCGGTGTTCTTCCTCGATGGAAGCGCCTTTAAGCGCCTCCAACAAGTTGTCCGGCGCCTCCGGTTGGACGGAGGCCGCCGGTGTCACGGTCCTGCCCTTCTTTCGAAGGGGCCGCCCGCCGGACTCTGGAGCCACTGAAGGTTCCGACGTAGAGTCCGGCGCAAAGTCCGGGAGGCTGCCTTGCGGCACCTCTGGAGCCTCCTCCTGATGGGTCCCTCTCTGGGATCCCACCTCGGCGTTCTCGTCTGCACTGGGAGTGGAGGCAGTCGGAAGTGAATCCACATCCGACGGGGCCAACAACCCGCTCGATGAAGCGGGGAGATCATCATCGGCCGGACTGCGGACAGTACACGGCATTAGAAGGACACTAAGCGACACGAAAGAAATTGCATATCAGGGATCCGGATACTTACGATCTTGCCGGACGCCTGGCCCTTAAAGGCCACTCCTCTTCGCCAACGATGGTGTTGGCGAAACTGTCCGGGGGGATAGTTCTCCCCCTCTTGGACCCTTCGGCCTCCCCTATTGGGGAAGCCTTCCTCTTCTTCTCTCCCTCCTCTGGGAGAGAGTCTTCTTCCTCCTCCTCGTCTTCGGGGGAGGAGTCCGCCTCGTCGTCGGACGCCTGATTGCGGGAACTCTTTCGAGTCCCCGCGGCCACCTTCTTGGCCTTCTTCTCCGGCACCGCGTGCGGTGCCGGAACCAGCAGCCCTGCTAGACGGGCGTTCACTGGGTCTTCTGGCATGGGAGCCGGGCTGATGAGCTGCTCGGCCTTCTCCATCCATTCATGTCAAAGGAAAAGAGAGGTTGAAACCCTCCTAGAATCGATTTGATTACCACAAGTGTCCCGTAAAGGGGTCGAATCACTTACCTCGTCAGCCGGATGCTGCGAGAAAAATCCGCGATCTTCCGTCACGGATGCGGGGGCTTCGGCGCCCTTAAACAGCACCCTCCAGGCGCCTTCATATGTCGTATCAAAGAGCCCGCTTAGCGCCTGGTGCTGTTCCGGATTGAACTCCCACAGATTGAATGCCCGTTCTTAGCATGGGAGAATCCGGCGGATGAGCATGACTTGGACCACGTCAACGAGCCTGAGCTTATTGCTCACCAGCTTCTGGATGCAGGCTCGGAGTCCCGTCAGCTCCTTCAGATTGCCCCACAGCAAGCCCTTCTCTTTCCAGGAGGTGAGCTGCCTGGGGATGCCAGATCTAAACTCGGGGGCCGCCGCCCATGTGGGCTCACACGGCTCGGTGGTAGAACCACCCCGATTGCCACCCCTTGACGGAGTCCACGAAGGCCCCTTCGAGCCAAAGGACGTTGGGCAACTAACCCAATATGGCGCCTCCGCATTCCGCTTGCGTGCCCTTCACAACCTTCGGCTTGACGTTGAAGGTCTTGAGCCACAGGCCGAAGTGGGGCCGGATGCAGAGGAAGGCCTCGCACACGACGATAAACGCCGAGATGTTGAGGATGAAGTTCGGTGCCAGATCGTGGAAATCCAGGCCGTAGTAAAACATGAGCCCCCGAACGAATGGGTGGAGTGGAAAGCCCAGTCCGCGGAGGAAGTGGGGAAGAAAGACGACCCTCTCATGGGGCCCAGGGGTAGGGATGGGCTGCCCCTCGTCGGGCAGCCGATGCGCGATATCACCGGAGAGGTATCCGGCGCTGCGCAGCTTGGTGATGTGCTCCTCCTTAACGGTGGAAGCCAACCATTTGCCTCCCGCTCCGGACATATTCGGAGAAGGTCGAGGCGAGATGCGCGAGCTTGGGCGTTGGAGCTTGAGTGCGCGGAGATGTATAAGCAAAGGAGGAAGAAGGCGTAGGTGAGAAGGTAAATCCTTATCCCTTATATATAGGCGGACGAAGACTATGCGTCCCCCGCCGGCCTGGTAAAACTCGCTTATCCCCCAAGCGCCACCATCAATGGCGCGGTTGGGTTACCCACGTCCGTATTGATGGGAATCCCTGAATAAGGGGAACACGATCTCTGCTTCGACAAGACGTGCCAAGGAAACCGCTTCGCTAAACATGCTGAGGTGGTATAATAAAAAACAATTCAAGTAAAAGCCTGGTAGCGGTGTCATGTCATGCCGCATAATACGTCAGCAGATTGGACTTGTGTACATTTTATTCTCTCTACGATGGAATGTGGAATTCATTTTGCAGAGCCGGACACTATCCTGGTGTTCATGATCTTCTCTGGATTATTCAAGGGAGGAACCCGCCTTGCAATGCCGAACATTATGCGCGCCGGACTTATCGTCATTGAAGCCTGGTTCAGGGGCTACTGAGGGAGTCCTGGACTAGGGGGTGTCCGGACAGCCGGACTATCATCGTCCGCCGGACTCCAAGACTACGAAGAAACAAGATTGAATACTCCGTCCCGTGTCCGGATGGGACTTTCCTTGGCGTGGATGGCAAGCTTGGCAATACGGATATGTAGATCTCCTACCATTGTAACTGACTCTGTGTAACCCTAGCCTCCTCCGGTGTCTATATAAACCGGAGGGCTTTAGTCCATAGGACACAACATACATTACAACAATCATACCATAGGCTAGCTTTAGGGTTTAGCCTCCTTGATCTCGTGGTAGATCCACTCTTGTACTACCCATATCATCAATATTAATCAAGCAGGACGTAGGGTTTTACCTCCATCAAGAGGGCCCGAACCTGGGTAAAACATTGTGTCCCTCGTCTCCTGTTACCATCCGCCTAGACGCACAGTTCGGGACCCCCTACCCGAGATCCGCCGGTTTTGACACCAACAGAGGGGCTGCGTCAGGGGAAGGGTGTGGCTGCCCTCTCTCTTCCTCAATATATATAGGGGGAAGGGGGTGGAGGAGGCGCCCTAGGGTTCCCTAGGGGAGGGGTGGCGGCCACAGGGGAAACCCTAGATGGGTTTGGGCGCCCCCACCCCTAGGAAACTTGCCCCCCAAGCCGGGAGGGGCGGCTGCCCTAGGGGAGGCGCCCCCACCTCTCCAGGTTACGTGAGAGGGGTTAGGAGGGGCGCACAGCCCCTTAGTGGGCTGGTGTGCCCCCTCCCCTTGGCCCACAAGGCCCCCCAACGCTTGTCGGGGCCTCTGAAACCCCTTTCGGACACGCTGGTCCTCACCCGGTACTCCCAGAACAATTTTGGACTCTAATACCCTTCGTCCAATATATCGATCTTCACCTTCGGACCATTCTGGAGTTCCTTGTCACGTCTGGGATCTCATCCGGGACTCCGAACAACCTTCGGTAACCACATACTATTTCTCATAACAACTCTAGCGTCACCGAACCTTAAGTGTGTAGACCCTACGGGTTCGGGAACCATGCAGACATGACCGAAACGTTCTCCGGCCAATAACCAACAGTGGGATCTATATACCCATGTTCACTCCCACATATTCCACGATGATCTCATCGGATGAACCACGATGCCAAGGATTCAATCTATCTCATATACAATTCCCTTTGTCAATCAGTATGTTACTTGCCCAAGATTCGATCGTCGGTATCCCAATACCTCGTTCAATCTCGTTACCGGCAAGTCACTTTACTCGTTCCGTAATGCATGATCCCGTGACTAACTACTTAGTCACATTGAGCTCATTATGATGATGCATTACCGAGTGGGCCCAGAGATACCTCTCCGTCATACAGAGTGACAAATCCCAGTCTCGATTCGTACCAACCCAACAGACACTTTCGGAGATGCCTGTAGTGTACCTTTATAGCCACCCAGTTATGTTGTGACGTTTGGTATACCCAAAGCATTCCTATGGTATCCGGGAGTTGCACAATCTCATGGTCTAAGGAAATGATACTTGACATTAGAAAAGCTTTTGCAAACGAGCTACACGATCTTGTGCTATGCTTAGGATTGGGTCTTCTCCATCACATCATTCTCCTAATGATGTGATCCCGCTATGAATGACATCTAATGTCCATGGTCAGGAAACCATGACCATCTATTGATCAACGAGCTAGTCAACTAGAGGCTCACTAGGGACATGTTGTGGTCTATGTATTCACACATGTATTACGGTTTCCAGTTAATACAATTATAGCATGAACAATAGACAATTATCATGAACAAGGAAATACAATAATAACCATTTTATTATTGCCTCTAGGGCATATTTCCAATAGATAGGACCTGAGAGAATATTGATCGTACCTTTAGCTCCTTGTGGGTTTGACACTCTATACTTATCACTTCCACCTTTGGAAATTCCTACGATGATTCCTTGCACTTGGGATTATCAAGTTATTTTCTGGCGCCATTGTCGGGGAGCAATAGCATGGGGTTAATATTCTTGTATATGCTTGTTTACTTCCTTCACTAAGTAGATTTTGTTTTCCCTTTTTGTTTTCTTTAGTTGTGGGTGAAACAAACAAACAAAAAATTTAAAAAATGCAAATTACAAAAAAATTACTTCCCTCTTATGCTTAAAATTTTTTTCAAAAAGAGAAGTGATTGGAAGGTTGTGCATTGGAGAAGTGAGGGTCGACCTTGAACACTTGTGTTCATGCTCATGGAAACAATGTATAATTTTTCATGGAAGTTTGTCAAAAATAATTATCCCCTTGTATATATCCATTGTATTATAAAAATGGTGTGTCAAGGTTTGGCTTTAGTATGTTTAAATTGCTTGTTTGGTGTGTGCAGCAGAAGAAACATAAACTTTTGTTGTAGTATTTGAATTTTAGTTTTTTACTGGAGCATGATAAAATCTTGAAATTTTTACACAGTACTTCTATGCAAAAAAATTAGACTTTCCTAATTTTCCAGAATGTTTGAAGTTACATAAGTATACAAAAGTTCCAGATTTCTACAGACTGTCCTGTTCTTGACAGATTCTGTTTTCTATGTGTTGTTCACTTATTTTGATGAATCTATGGGTAGTGTCGGGGGGTATGAACCATGGTGAAGTTGAAATATACTAGATATAATGCTAATATGAAATTGGAATGAGTTTACAACAGTACTTAAAGGTAGTGATTTGCTTTATTATACTAACGGATCTCACAAAGTTTTTTGTTAAGTTTTGTGTGGATGAAGTGTTCGAAGGACGAGGAGTTACCGATATGAGAAGAATAAGGAGAGGCAAGAGTTCAATCTTGCGGATGCCCAAGGCACCCCAAGTAAACATTTCAAGGATACTCAAGCATCTAAGCTTGGGGATGCCCCGGTTGGCATCCCATCTTTCTTCTTCAACAATTATCGGTATACCTCTGTTTTTGTTTTGTTCACATGTTATGTGTCTTTTGAGTTTATTTTCCCTTGTTCTCCTTTGTGCTCCATGATAGTGTGAGATAGCCCTTCATTCATTTGTAGAATGATCTTTGTGCATCACTTAAATCTTTTGAGTATGTCTTTATAGAATGCTCTTTGTGCTTCACTTAAATCATTTGAGTACGGCTTTATAGAATGCTTCGTGTGCTTCACTTATATATTTTGAGCTTGGATATTGGAAAATCCATATTATTTGTAGAATTCTCTATGAACTTCACTTGTATCTTTTAAAGTATGAATAGAATTATCATTGGAATTCGGCTTGGAAGAGTATCATCATAATATCATGCCTAGCTAAAAAGGCATTAAAGAAAAGCGCTTGTTGGGAGACAACCCAATATTTATCCTTACTTTTTTTGTGTGTTCACATGATTAAGCTACTGTAGTAATCATATTTTATAGCTTTTGATTCAATAAAGTGCCAAGTAAGACCTTTGGGATGACTTACGATGATAGTTGATTTGATCTTGCTGAAAAACATAAACTTTTGCGATCATTGCCAGAATTTTAAAAAAGCACAAAAGAGTGCTTTTGATATGAATTTTTTACATAATGTTTATGTACAAATTTCCTAGGTTGTCCTAAGTTTTCAGAATTTTTTGAGTATTAGAAGTATGGTTGTTGTTCAGATCATTACAGACTATTCTATTTCTGGCAGATTCTATTCTCAATGCATAATTTGCTTGTTTTCTAGTTTATATGGCTTATATTGCTCAATATAAACTGTAGAAATGATATGTTACAGTAGGCATTGTGTGAGAACAATTATGAATCTTGTCTTTGGCAGTACCAAAGTGAATGATTTACTCTTTATCATACTAACACGTCTCACGAAGTTCCGTTAAGTTTTGTGTGATTGAAGTTTTCAAGTTTTGGGTGAGATATCAATATGAGGAGAATAAGGAGTGTAAAGACCCTAAGCTTGGGGATGCCCAAGGCACCCCAAGGTAATAATCAAGGAAGACTCAAGCGCCTAAGCTTGGGGATGCCCCGGAGGCATCCCCTCTTTCGTCTTCAAAACCATCGGTATACCTTACTCGGAGCTATATTTTTATTCGTCACATGATATGTGTTTTGATTGGAGCGTATTTTAATTTTACTTGCTCTTTGAATAAAATCATTGGATCTGAGATCTTGAATGAGAGAGAGTCCTCCCATGGCTAGTTAATTATTTGACTACTCAGTGTTCTTCACTTATATCTTTTTGGGGTAGTTTGCCATTTACGCATGTGCTTCACTTATATCCTATGACTAAATGGTTGAATGAACTGAATATCATAGATCCGAAATTATATATGCTTCATATGCTTATCCCATGGGGAGTAATGACTTCACTTATAAGAAGTATAGGTGGTAAAATTTATTGAAAAAGTTAGCAAACTCAACATTGGTCACTTGAACAATTCATGAAAGTATATTGAAGGAAGAGAGATTTCACATATAAATATACTATCTTGGACATCTTCTATAATTGTGAGCCCCATTAATTATTTTCGGACTTGAGAAAATTAGTGGAAGATTGGACAAGGAAGACAACGTAATGAGTTATGTTTGGGTATATTTGCATAGAAGTTATATTGTTATGGATCCTCTAACATGTGGTGCTTGCTTAGGATCTTTTGCTAGCCAAAATTTTGTACTAAGTAGAGATACTACTTGTGCATCCAAAACCCTTAAACCCAGTTTCATGCCATGAGTGTTCACCATATCTACCTATGGGTTGAATACAATCCTTCAAGTAAGTTGTCATTGGTGCAAAAACCAATAAAATTTGCTCCTAATTAAATATGTATGATCTTTTATTGTAAGGGAAAATAAGCGTTGTACGAACTTGTGGTGGTAAAGAAATAAAAGCGATGGACTGCATAATAAAGGTTGCTATCACAAAGGGCAATACAATGTGACGTTCCTTTGCATTAAGGTTTTGCACATCCAACATTTAAAAGCGCATGACAACCTCTACTTCCCTCTGCGAAGGGCATATCTTTTAATTTCATGTATTTACTTTTATGCAAGAGTCAATAGTATCCCTTCCTATTTCAACCTCATTTATTCTTTAGTTGGCAAGCATCATGTGGTGGGGAAAGATCCAAGCATATATGGCCATGCAAATATATTTGATCATGGATTATTATTGTTGACAATTGTCTATATGATAAGTAAGCTGGGAGGTGAAACATTAAGCCCCTATCTTTCTCTATGTTCAATGGATACTATTTGTTCTAAAAATATGCTTTGAGTGGTAGCAATCATGGAAGACTATATGATAGTTGAGTATGTGGGATTTGCTAAATCAAAGCTCTTACATAGACCCTTCCTGAAAATAAGATGAATTGCAATTGTTTGATGACTGAGAACATAGTTTGTTAGTTTTCAAGAAAGTTTATGGTCTATGCTTTAACATGTGAATAGCTTGTTAGTTGATCATGAGAAGCTTTATGATATGAGCTACTGTTTATGATATATAAAGATGCTAGAAAGTGATTAAAATTATCGTTGATAAAACGTGTGCACTTGCTAGCATTCCACATCAAAAATTGTTTTTATCATTTACCTACTCAAGGACGAGCAGGAATTAAGCTTGGGGATGCTTGATACGTCTCCAACGTATCTATTATTTTTTATTGTTCCATGCTATTATATTATCTATCTTGGATGTTTATATGCATTTATATGCTATTTTATATGATTTTTGGGACTAACCTATTAACCTAGAGCCCAGTGCTAGTTTCTATTTTTTCCTTGTTTTTGAGTTTCGCAGAAAAGGAATATCAAACGGGGTCCAAATGACCTGAAAATTTGCAGTGATTTTTTTATGGACCAGAAGAAGCCCCGAAACAAAATAGTTGGGCCAGAAGAGCCACGAGGCCTCCACGAGGGTGGAGGGCACTCCCTACCCCCCTAGGGGCGCCCTCCGGTCTTGTGGGCTCCTCGTAGACCCCCCCCCCCCCCTAACTTGTTCTCGTTGCCAAAAATTCCTATAAATATAGAAAGCCCCAGAAATAAACCTAGATCAGGAGTTCGGCTGCCGTAAGCCTCTATAGCCACGAAAAACCAATCTAGGCCCTCTCTGGCACTCTGCCGGAGGGGGCCATCATCACCGGAGGCCACGGAGGAGGATCCCGAAGGGGGCCATCGTCGCCATGGAGGCCAAGAATCAGAGGGAGAACCTGTCCCCATCTAGGGGGAGGCCATGGAGGAGGAAGCACAAGGGGGAGAACCTTCCCCCCCCCCTCTCTCTCGGTGGCGCTGGAGTGCCATCGGGGGAACCATCGCCACGGTGATCGTCTTCATCAACATCACCATCTTCATCACCATCCTCATCTCTTTTACGCGGTTCACTCTCCCACACCCCGCTGTAATTCCCTACTTGAACATGGTTCTTTATGCCACATATTATGATCCAATGATGTGTTGCCATCATATGATGTTTTGAGTAGATTTCTTTTGTCCCTTGGATTGATTGATGATCTAGATTGGTTTGAGTTGTATGTTTTATTTTGGTGCTATCCTATGGTGCCTTCTGTGCCGCGCACACATGAAGGATTCCCGTTGTAGGGTATTGCAATACGTTCAGGATTCGCTTATAGTGGGTTGCTAGAGTGACAAAAGCTTAAACCCGAGTAAGGGGGTTGTTGCATATGGGATGAAGGGGACTTGATGCTTTAATGCTATGGTTGGGTTTTACCTAATGATCTTTAGTAGTTGCGGATGCTTGCTAGAGTTCCAATCATAAGTGCATATGATCCAAGAAGAGAAAGTATGTTAGCTTATGCCTCTCCCTCATATTAAATTGCATTGACGACTAGCGATCTTGTTAACAATTGCCTAGGACAATTCCGCACACTGACCCATCATTATTCGACACTCGCTATTTATAATATATTCTAACTTTACGTTAACAACACCTATTTTTATATTTTACTTCTCCGATATCATGCAAAGTTATCTTCTTCATACCCACAACGTAGTTTTATTTCTCATTTCTAGATGAAAGCAAATGTTCGGTGTACATAGAGTCATATTAGTGGCAGATAGGACTTGAGAGAATATTGTTATTACCTTTATCTCCTTGTGGATTCGACGCTCCATACTTATCACTTCCACCTTTGGAAATTGCTACGATGATTCCTTGCACTTGGGGATTATCAGTGGTCCCCCGCTGGTTGGAAAGGAGCATCGCTACCCCGAGCTATATTTCGCCCAAGTTATGGATGGTGCTCGGACAATAGAAGGCCAGTGCTCAAAAGATGTAATTATTGACTGATTGTAATAAGTTGTCAGCTGGACCTTGTGCTTTATAAAGCGGCATGTTTGCATGTTTTAAACTATGATGATTTTATTTTGACTCCTATGCAACCGTTTGTTTATTCTGAAAGTTATCAGTCGTCGGCTTCAGCCCCCAAGTGAATAATACAAGGGGTGTTTCATATCCGTACCCTTAGCTGACGTCTCGGTGCCCGAAGGTGGTAGTGTGTGAGAGAGACTGGGCAATCAGACTATGTGGCTTTATTGCTTTCACTTAGCCATAGGAGCTTCACTGCGGAAGTTAGTGACTAGCCCCCAATGCTTTGTGATGTACGGGGTAGCCGAGGCATGCCCTTGTGATCACGTGGTTCATGTTAGGACGAACCCTGCATATGACACGAATAAATCGCCAATGATTTTTTAATTTTAACACTTGTCATCGGATCGCCGACCAGTTCACGCTTACTATGACAGTCAGTTTTCGGCTTTCTCCCCTGAGGTGCTTAAATGGGCTAGCCAGAAGTACAATCGCATGGTTCTCCCTTTACCTTCATAGCCGAACGTGCGGAGCGTAAGAAGGTAAGCATAGGAGCCAGGCAACCCAACTATTGACCGAAGAAATAGTTCAAAATTGATGCATATAGTGCAATATCCGAGAGGCCGAACACGCACGGATAGCGGGGCCGGACTTGATACGTGGAGCTGATGAAGAGATCAAGCTCTTGGTCAATTAACCGATTTGTATTTGTTACACAATGTGTGTATGACTAGCTGTTCGAAGAGCAGGAAAAAGAGAAAGAGAAAAAAGAGGGCTAGATAATGCGGGTGCGTGAACACCGTAAAAGATGTTTTTTATTTTCTGTAAGCTATGGACATCTATCAGTACAATTCAAACTGCTGAGGCATTTATTATAAGTGAGAAAACAAAACTTTATAGAGGAAAGGTTTACACAGGGCCTTGATGCATGGGTTGAAGCCTCAACTGTGCCCTGTTGCATGTCTGCGCCTTTGCTTCTGCTACGTGAAGGGGGTGAATAGGACGTATATAACCACGCATGCTGGCAAGGGGGTCCTTCAGTAGGAACCTTGAGAGGTAGCCTTGCCGTCACAGCTTGATGTTGGGCGCATCTGGAGTCATACCTGTTGTCGTTCGAGGACGTGGTGATGCCATAGTTCCGTTGAGCCGAACACATGGTGTTATTTGTTTGATATAAGCCCCCACTGCCTCCCATGGTATCTTGAGCGCGACGTTGTGCTGACGAGGCACGTAGAGTGCAATGATGGCAGGAGTGCTATAGCGACCCGACCCGAATGGGTCAAGTCTCTGTGCTTACGTGTCATCCCTGGATCGGTATGCTGACACACACAATACTCGAGGATTTATAACAGAGGTAAATCACATGTATAAAGTAGCGTAAATACTATTACCTCAATCCAAATAGCGGAAGCAACAAGGTTGTGGATTCCCATCAACACCAACGGCAAAGTTGAGTATAGGAAATCGTAACCCTAATGTACCACTTACTCTTCGTCTGAAAAGTCTGCAACATGAAACGTTGCAGCCCGAAAACGGGTCAGCACATGGAATATGCTGGCAATGTAACACATAGAGAGTAATGAAAGAATAAGCTATACTACATGCATATATGGCTGGTGGAAAGGCTCTATGGTTACAGTGTTTGCGAAAAGCCAATTTTTCCCTACTGCAAAGGAGTAAATTTATTTAACTATCATGGTGGTTGTTAAACATTGAGAATGGTTGACAGCATCCTCAATCCCAATTAAAAGTACTCATTAACAAACCCAACAATATTAAATTAGGGTAACATGTTGAGATGCACATGATATTCAAGTACTAGATACTCAAGATGTCCATAACCGGGGACACGGCTAATCATGATTAGTTTGTACACTCTGCAGAGGTTTGCGCACTTTTCCCCACAAGACTCGATCGCCTCCGTTTGTTTTCTCGCACTACATGGTGTTTGAGAAACGGATGACCGAGACATAGTCTTTCAGAAGCGCTGGCACCTTACGATGGGTAGACCGGTACACCTACATCCCCTACATCTGCTAGTCCACCACTATAAGAGTTCGCACGACTTAGTCAACTATGCCAGAGCCCATAATGGCTTGTGGCTGCACACGGAAGTTTCTAGCATTAATTATCTTATGATCCCTTTGAGCCTGGGTGGCGGTCCATAGGAAAATCACACGGTACCCCCGGGATTTCCAAAAAAACAGGCAAGTCCTGGTAACCCCAGGTGCCTCAATCCACCCATATGTGTATTTAAGTTGCCACCTTAGATAAACCATTAATTAACAATCTCACATTTGTCATGGATATTCACTCACCCAATCCACGTCTACTAGCATAGCATGGCATAATAAGCAAACGCAGAAGTAACTCCCAAAGGTTTCATAAGTAAAACAGGTAATAGGTACTACCTCATCTACTTCCCATCCCACAATTTAATTAGATCCTAATCATGCAAATGTTGAGGATTGATCTAATGCATAAAAACTGGGTAGTAGAAAAGGGTATGATCAAAGTGTTACTTGCCTGCAATGTTGATGAAGATGATTCGCACTCAAAAATCTTGGTAGGTCTACTCGTCACACTCCGGTCAATCTATCGTAAGCAATCAATAGTAACCACACATAAGCAATCACTCAAAAGATCGGAAAGATCGAAGAAGAAGATTCAGAAAACTTCAAAATCAAGCAAATAACTCTTGCAACATAAAACAATTTCTAACAGTACCAAAACTATGTGAATTTGGCCTTATCAGAAAGTTTAGGTCAAGAGCTTCGAATCGCAAAAAGAATCAACTCAAACGGAGTTATAAAACTCAAGTTATGATCAAACGAAGTTCAAATTTAAATCTGATCTAATTCAAATTTTAACTATCAAAAACATGTTTGAGTTGTTTTACTGGAAAGAGGGGATCATAACGAAGAAGTGGGCGTTGGTTTTGTTGGATTTGGAGTAACGAGTAAAAAGTAATGATCGATTTAAGTACAGGGACTAATCTGTGAAGAAAATTATCACGAATAGGTCCCTGGCGTAAATTAAATAGAAAAAGAAAAAAATCTAAATAGTGAACGTTCGCTACCGAACTCTACCGAACGAAAACCGTTCGCTACGAACCCTAACTAACGAACGTCTGCTAAATAACCTAACTAAAATATAAAACCAGCGTTAAATGAAAAAAACCCGAAGAAAACTCAAATTAAACCGGACCGGGGAGGGTTATACCGGTTCGGTGGTTCGGCCGGGAAAAACCGGCAGCGGCTCCGGCGAGGCGGCGGACTCCGGCGAAGGCGGCGCGGCTCGGGCGACTGCGAGGCGCGGCGGCAGCAGGCAGCAGCGGGCGGCAGCGGTGCGGGCAAAGCGACGGCGCTGGTGGAGGGCTTCAGGCGGAGGCGAGGCGCGGTTGTGGCGTGCAGCAGCGGGCGGCGGCGACGCAGATCTCGGCGGCGGCGGCGCGGTGGTTTGCGGCGCGGGCGAGGGCTTGGCGGCGAGAAGAGAGAGGCGGGGCCCGGGGCCGGGATATTTAAGGGGAGGGGAGGAGGCGCGTGGCGTGGAGGAGGGGGCAAGGCAAGGCGGGCGACGTAGGAGCGCCAGACTCCGGTGAGTCCGTGACGCGCACGGGAGGAGGAAGGCAGTGCTGCGTCTGGGCCGTGGCCTGGCCTGGTGCTGGGCCGGCCCAGTTCGGCGGTGGGCATTTTTTTTAACATTTATCCGCACAAACCAAAATAAAACAAAATAAACAGACATATTATATAGGCATATAATATACCGAAATTTGCAGAAAAAGATTTCCTACAACTTGGACATTTATCTAGAGTCAAATAAAATACACAAAATTCAAGTAAAGCAAAGAGTGCTTCTGCCCTAATAAAATCCAACAAATATCATTTTAAAAATACCAAAATTAATTCAAACTTATTTCTCTCCAATTTTCTGTTGGAGGGAATCATGTTACCCTAATTTCCATATATTTTATTTTTGCAGGAAAATAATTTGAATAAAACTCAAATAACTCCCAATTGAAAATAAATTCAAACGATCTTTGAATTTAATTCTTTGAAATTCCCAACTCATATTTTATATGTTTTGAAGAAGTCATTTTATCTTCGCTCGTGAAAATCATTGAGTTGCTTGAAGTTTAAGAATTGGAAATAATTCCAATGAAAGTCAAATCTTTTTAAAAACCCTTTTCATTTATTTAAATGGAAGAAGTCATGTCATCTTCTCTCTAGATTTTTGTGTTTGAAAAGAATTTGAATCCATGGAGATCAGAAGGCAAAGGTGAAAGTTTGGGAAAGTCCTTTTATTCCCTCTCATTTAACTTTCAAAAGTTTCAAATTCACTCACTTTCAGTCAATCAATCAAACAATCAATCAAAACAATCTATTTATTATAACATTCCAAAATTTAGAATTTTGGGATGTTACAAACCTACCACCCTTAAAATTAATCTCGTCCTCGAGATTCGGAGAGGCTAGCAAGAAATAGGTTAGGGTTTGGGGATCTTCTCAAAATCCAACGATCGTATTCGGGGTCTCGGGTGCTACCACCCTTAAAAGCATGGTTACGGTTCCATCAAAACTCATATACTCCATCCTTAATCTTGACAGTGTCGGTCTTCTCAGATCCTCTAAAAAATTACCTTCTCTGGGCTCTTCCGGTGGTGGCATAACCTTTTCCTCAATTCATGTGTTCATTTTCCTCTTGGTAAGGTTATTCCAAGATTGGGCCTTCTTAGCTGACGAGTCTGGCGCCAATACTAAACAAATATCGATATCTCATGGTGGTCAACAATTTATGGTTTCTCCTGCAGAAAATGGGTCTAGGTTGAACCTCACCGTATATCCTACGATTGGCAACAACTGCCATGTACAAGGGGGAAAATTGCTATACCATTCTATGGTTCAAACAAGGTTTTGATCGTCGTCTCTCTACTATAGGTAAGTCACTCAGATTTACCATCCTGTATAGCAAGGCGAATAATAAGAGTAAGTCGGTATGGTGATCAATCCATCCCGCACACGAATCATTTCCTTGTATACGGTTTAGTGAATCTCGCATTCTAACACTCGGTCACCCTCACAAGCATTGCAGAATTTCTCTTGTTGACGAACCAAGTTCGGATAAGTCCATTGATTCTGCAAGCCAAACAAACATCTATCGTTACTTAACAACTCTCAGGTTTTGCGTAAACTCCTATAGAATCGTCGGTTGATAAAATCGTAACTTCTTCCACGGTTTTTACTTCAGCAAGAGTGTGCTTGCTTCTTGGCGAGTCTTGGGGCCTGTGGGTTATGGCCCATCTCATCACTTGTAAACCTTGAACTCATCCTCGGGGCAACTAATCACTATTGCAACATCCAGCTTCCAACTTCCTAGCATACTTAAAATCCATCCATTTGTATTATCTTCCTTCCTTCTATTGGCACCAAACTCAGACATGATTACTCAGACTCAGCATGGAGTTTCCCTTGATCCATATTTTCGACATCATACCTCTCTTATATCCAATAGTAATTCATCTATTCATCCTCGTGGGTTATCCCACATACCGAGATAAAAACTTATACTTATGAAGTCCATACTCCACTTCGTGGAACATCATTATCCTTTCCAGGGTCAAGCGTCCTTACAGGGGAATATTGGCCATCTTTGCATGGCACTTCTTCAACTGGGAAACGTGTAACACATCATGAACTTCTGACAGTCCTTCGGGTGACTCCAATTTGTTGGCCACTTCTCCCATACGATCCAAACTCGGTATGGTCCTACAAATCTTAGGGCTAACTTTCCCTTAACTCCAAATAGTTTAAGTCCTCGCAGAGAGGACACACGAAGACACGCTCTGTCTCCAATTCCATAGACTTCCTCCTTGCATTTTTGAGTCTGCACAACTCTTCTGCCAGAACTGAGCTACCTTCAGTCTATCTCGAAGCATCTTAACATCCTCTTCTGACTCCTTGATCACATTTGATCCAAACAACTGACGGTCTCCAACTTCATCCCACATCAACGGTGTCTGGCACCTTCTCCCATACAAAGCTCCAATCTCATCCATAGACCATGTTTCTCATATCCTCGAAAATGGTCAAAATCTTTTCTTCATAGAGTAACAACTCATAAAATCCAAAACAGTACCAACGATGATAACTTTATTTATTCTCCAATTACTACAATCTCCTCTATTTCCATTACATGCCTCAACTCAACATCTCAACACAGAAGAGATGTTCTCACTACTACTACATTTACATTGCTGCTAACTCCCATATTAGCACAAGTCTCCTTCTTCTTGGGACAATCCCTCGCAAGGTGCCCTGCTTCATTACAACGAAAACATAACACTTCTGACAAGTCTCGAGGTTTCCTCATGATCACATAGCCTCCTTGGGTCCTCGGCTTCCTTTTTGGGCAAGTGTTGATGTAGTGCCCTGACTCCTTGCACTTGTAACAGGTGACATGACTCAGGTCCTTCCTGGAATCCAATCTATTCCTGTTCTTGGACTTTTCCGTTCCAATTAGGGCTTCTATTTCCTGTGGGTCATATTCTACTTCCTCTGTCGGGAATTCTACTAGATCTCCATTCAGACAATCTTGGGAGATGTGTCCTTCTTCTCCACATGAATAGCATGACTTGGTGTAGGCTTTAATTTTTGTTTCCTTTGTGTGTGTCCTCGACATCTTTCTTCATCACAGGTTCTTCTAACATCTCCTTGAGGGCTCCTTTCATTTCTTCTTTCTTCTGCTGGATGTTTCTCTGTACTATAGGGTAAATGTGACACTGAGCAGGGTAGTGGGTAGTTCCTTCACACAAGAAACAAGTAATCTGCTTAGCTGGGCATTCTTCAGCTGGGTGACTTCCTTCACAATTAGGGCATTCATCCTTGTGTTTCTTATGGGTGTGTCCTATTAATCCACAGAGCTTGCATGCACAAGGTTTCTTCATATCCTTTCCCGAAGGCTTCAATTTCTGGGACACAAATCGAGACATTAGCAGAGTCAACTTAAATTCTTCCCAAGTGGTTACTCCTTGCCATCCATTGATGGTTTGATACATCCTCCACCAAGTAGTAGCAACTCTTACAAAGCACTGAAGAGCATGCTGGGTCATATCCTTTCCGGTTATAGGGTTATTCTCCATGTTCTGAATCCATTGGTCTGTCTCCAATTGACTCACCGGTCCAGAAAATACGAGCTCATCTCTATTCATCCCCTATGGGGTCCATGGGTTTTGGGGTGGGATAGGAGAGATCGAGAGGGATGCACACAATACAAACAAAAGTTTTGAAAAGGCAGATTTTATTGTGGCTGTCGGAAAAACAACAAACAAATGACAGCTCACAATCGTCGCATCTAACGTAAATATATAACAGGGGTTGGGTCTTCTAATGGTCAATAAATCTTCAACGTCATAAAACTCTTCAAGTCTTGGTCATGTCTCCGATAGCTTCTTCCGATCATGCTTGTCCTTCTCAAGTTCTTTTGCCAAATCATCACTGTTGACGCGAAGTCTCTCGTGACGTCCTTTAATATTCTGGAGTTGGGTTCCAAACTTCTGGGTTTCAACATCCTTGACATGATCCATGATCCTACTGTCCTTCAGTCCCGACGAAAACTTTGATGTCTCAAGGTTTTGCTCCTCCAGCTTGGCTACTTTCAGCTTCTAGTTCCTGAGTGCTTCACGAACTGCTTCCTTGTCAAATATGACTTCCTAAAGTCCATCTTAAAATCCTTGATGTAATACTCCAGATCCTGGCGATACACCAGCTAAGGTTAAAACTGCATCCTTTGCTGACAGATGCTCCATCAGCCTTCTACCATCCAATCCTTCCATGCATATGCATGCTTAACTCAGCATGATGACAATAGCATAACGGGTAATAACACCATGGTCAGCCGTGTCTATGCTCATGTTACTGCCATGAGCTTTCATTTCATAATTGATATCTCCTGTCTTCGGGTTTTCCTGACAAAACTTTGAGTTCTAAAGCTCCATGTTTCGGTCTTTCTCCAATGCACCTTGATCTCGGGTGTTGACAACTTCCATAGTCGGCAAATTCCATAAGGGGTGCCTATCTAGGTCTTACCAAATCTGGAAATTCTTCATATTCGCCTAGTCTTCGAAGTCTTTGTCCGTCATAATTTCCATCATTATAATGCTCAGTAAAATCTCCTTCATTTCGTAGTGGTCTTAGTTGTCCGATATCTTGTCTTTCTTGGAGTGGTCTCATCAGTCGAATCTTCGAGTGGTCAAAAGGGGAAAAGGGTATAGTCTCACTAAAAGGGAATATTTGAATAAGCTCAGAAGAGAAGAGAGGTAAAAGATTCTTTTGAAAAGAAAGTTGTAGAGAAAAATCTTTCCTATGGGCTTGCCAGTTTCTAGGGTCATGTCCTACAGTCAACATGTGCTCTGATACCATCTTGTAGCAACCCGACCCAAATGGGTCAAGTCTCTATGCTTACGTGTCATCCCTGGATCGGTATGCTAACACACACACAGTACTCGAGGATTTATAACAGAGGTAAATCACATGTATAAAGTAGCGTAAATACTATTACCTCAATCCAAATAGCGGAAGCAACAAGGTTGTGGATTCCCATCAACACCAACGGCAAAGTTGAGTATAGGAAATCGTAACCCTAACGTACCACTTACTCTTCGTCTGAAAAGTCTGCAACATGAAACGTTGCAGCCGGAAAACGGGTCAGCACATGGAATATGCTGGCAATATAACACATAGAGAGTAATGAAAGAATAAGCTATACTACATGCATATATGGCTGGAGGAAAGGCTCTATGGTTACAGTGTTTGCGAAAAGCCAATTTTTCCCTACTGCAAAGGAGTAAATTTATTTAACTATCATGGTGGTTGTTAAACATTGAGAATGGTTGACAGCATCCTCAATCCCAATTAAAAGTACTCATTAACAAACCCAACAATATTAAATTAGGGTAACATGTTGAGATGCACATGATATTCAAGTACTAGATACTCAAGATGTCCATAACCGGGGACACGGCTAATCATGATTAGTTTGTACACTCTGCAGAGGTTTGCGCACTTTTCCCCACAAGACTCGATCGCCTCCGTTTGTTTTCTCGCACTACATGGTGTTTGAGAAACGGATGACCGAGACATAGTCTTTCAGAAGCGCTAGCACCTTACGATGGGTAGACCGGTACACCTACATCCCCTACATCTGCTAGTCCACCACTATAAGAGTTCGCACGACTTAGTCAACTATGCCAGAGCCCATAATGGCTTGTGGCTGCACACGGAAGTTTCTAGCATTAATTATCTTATGATCCCTTTGAGCCTGGGTGGCGGTCCATAGGAAAATCACACGGTACCCCCGGGATTTCCAAAAAAACAGGCAAGTCCTGGTAACCCCAGGTGCCTCAATCCACCCAGATGTGTATTTAAGTTGCCACCTTAGATAAACCATTAATTAACAATCTCACATCTGTCATGGATATTCACTCACCCAATCCACGTCTACTAGCATAGCATGGCATAATAAGCAAACGCAGAAGTAACTCCCAAAGGTTTCATAAGTAAAACAGGTAATAGGTACTACCTCATCTACTTCCCATCCCACAATTTAATTAGATCCTAATCATGCAAATGTTGAGGATTGATCTAATGCATAAAAACTGGGTAGTAGAAAAGGGTATGATCAAAGTGTTACTTGCCTGCAATGTTGATGAAGATGATTCGCACTCAAAAATCTTGGTAGGTCTACTCGTCACACTCCGGTCAATCTATCGTAAGCAATCAATAGTAACCACACATAAGCAATCACTCAAAAGATCGGAAAGATCGAAGAAGAAGATTCAGAAAACTTCAAAATCAAGCAAATAACTCTTGCAACATAAAACAATTTCTAACAGTACCAAAACTATGTGAATTTGGCCTTATCCGAAAGTTAAGGTCAAGAGCTTCGAATCGCAAAAAGAATCAACTCAAACGGAGTTATAAAACTCAAGTTATGATCAAACGAAGTTCAAATTCAAATCTGATCTAATTCAAATTTTAACTTTCAAAAACATGTTTGAGTTGTTTTACTGGAAAGAGGGGATCATAACGAAGAAGTGGGCGTTGGTTTCGTTGGATTTGGAGTAACGAGTAAAAAGCAATGATCGATTTAAGTACAGGGACTAATCTGTGAAGAAAATTATCACGAATAGGTCCCTGGCGTAAATCAAATAGAAAAAGAAAAAAATCTAAATAGTGAACGTTCGCTACCGAACTCTACCGAACGAAAACCGTTCGCTACGAACCCTAACTAACGAACGTCTGCTAAATAACCTAACTAAAATATAAAACCGGCGTTAAATGAAAAAAAACCCGAAGAAAACTCAAATTAAACCGGACCAGGGAGGGTTATACCGGTTCGGTGGTTCGGCCGGGAAAAACCGGCAGCGGCTCCGGCGAGGCGGCGGACTCCGGCGAAGGCGGCGCGGCTTGGGCGACTGCGAGGCGCGGCGGCAGCAGGCAGCAACGGGCGGCGGCGGTGCGGGCAAAGCGACGGCGCTGGTGGAGGGCTTCAGGCGGAGGCGAGGCGCGGCTGTGGCGTGCAGCAGCGGGCGACGGCGGCGCAGATCTCGGCGGCGGTGACGCGGTGGTTTGCAGCGCGGGCGAGGGCTTGGCGGCGAGAAGAGAGAGGCGGGGCCCGGGGCTGGGATATTTAAGGGGAGGGGAGGAGGCGCGTGGCGTGGAGGAGGGGGCAAGACAAGGCAGGCGACGTAGGAGCGCCGGACTCCGGCGAGTCGGTGACACGCACGGGAGGAGGAAGGCGGCGCTGCATCTGGGTCGTGGCCTGGCCTGGTGCTGGGCCGGCCCAGTTCGGCGGTGGGCATTTTTTTTTAAAACATTTATCCGCACAAACCAAAATAAAACAAAATAAACAAACATATTATATAGGCATATAATGTACCGAAATTTGCAGAAAAAGATTTCCTACAACTTGGACATTTATCTAGAGTCAAATAAAATACACACAAATTCAAGTAAAGCAAAGAGTGCTTCTGCCCTAATAAAATCCAACAAAAATCATTTTAAAAATACCAAAATTAATTCAAACTTATTTCTCTCCAATTTTTTGTTGTAGGAAATCATGTTACCCTAATTTCCATATATTTTATTTTTGAGGAAAATAATTTGAATAAAACTCAAATAACTCCCAATTGAAAATAAATTCAAATGATCTTTGAATTTAATTCTTTGAAACTCCCAACTCATATTTCATATGTTTTGAAGAAGTGATTTTATCTTCGCTCGTGAAAATCATTGAGTTGCTTGAAGTTTAAGAATTGGAAATAATTCCAATGAAAGTCAAATCTTTTTAAAAACCCTTTTCATTTATTTAAATGGAAGAAGTCATGTCATCTTCTCTCTAGATTTTTGTGTTTGAAAAGAATTTGAATCCATGGAGATCAGAAGGCAAAGGTGAAAGTTTGGGAAAGTGCTTTTATTCCCTCTCATTTAACTTTCAAAAGTTTCAAATTCACTCACTTTCAGTCAATCAATCAAACAATCAATCAAAACTATCTATTTATTTGCGGCGTACGCATGCGGGCTCCCATGATAGGGACTGGGCTCGAGCCCGTTTAGCTGTATCTCTGGCCTTTACGATGGGCTGATACCTAGGCCTGTTGGCGACGACTTGGTCTTTGGCTGCTAGGGCCACAGTATGTTCCTTGATCCGGAGTGAGCACTCCGTATTGCCTTTGATTATTATGATGCCCGAAGGGCCGGGCATCTTCAGCTTCAGGTATTCATAATGCGGGACGGCGTTGGATTTAGCAAATGTCGTTCGTCCGATGATACGCCTCCGTCGTATCTATAATTTTTCATTATTCCATGCCAATGTTCTACAACTTTTACATACTTTTGGCAACTTTTTATACTACTTTTTGGGACTAACATATTGATCCAGTGCCAGTGCCAGTTGTTGTTTGTTGCATGTTTTATGTTTTGCACAAACCCCATATCAAACGGAGTCCAAACGGGATAAAAACGAACGGAGAATATTTTTGGAATATTTGCGATTTTCTGGAAGAAAAATCAACGCAAGACGGTGCCCGAGGGGGCCACGAGGCAGGGGGCGCGCCCCAGGGGGGCAGGCGCACCCCTGACCCTCGTGGGCACCCCGTAAGGAAGTTGATGCTCTTCTTTTGCCGCAAGAAAGCTATTTTTTGGAGAAAAATCTTGGCGAAGGTTTCAATCCAATCGGAGTTACGAATCTCCGGATATATAAAAAACGGTGAAAGGGCAGAATCAGAGAACACAGAAACAGAGAGAGACAGAGAGACAGATCCAATCTCGGAGGGGCTCTCGCCCCTCCCATGCCATGGAGACCATAGACCAGAAGGGGAAACCCTTCTCCCATCTAGGGAGGAGCTCAAGGAAGAAGAAGAAGAAGAAGAAGAAGAAGGGGGGCTCTCTCCCCCTTGCTTCCGGTGGCGCCGGAATGCTGCCGGGGGCCATCATCATCACCGCGATCTACAAAACACCTCCATCATCTTCACCAACATCTCCATCACCTTCTGAAAGTGCTAGTATCGACTAGAGGGGGGGTGAATAGGCGATTTTTATGGAAGTCTTCAAAACTTGGAAGTTTCGAAGACAAACAACAGAAACAACCTAATTGATATGCAGCGGAAGATAAACTACCCTAAACAAGCCATAGTCAAGTAGGTCATGATGTGAAAGTACATGACTAATAGCAGTCAGGTAGTAAGGATCAAGATGGAAGATAGTATGAAGCCAATCAACAATAGAAGTCAAACAGTGAGATCAAACAGATGAACAGATAAGCAATGACTTCACGAAGACAAACTCAAGTAAGGTTGGAAGGGATAGAACCAGTTGCTTGTTGAAGACACAGGATTTGTTGGACCTGTTCCAGTTGTTGTGACAACTGTACGTCTGGTTAGGGAGGCTGAGATTTAACTCAGAAGACCGTGTCTTCACCTTATTCCCCTTGAGCTAAGGACACCTAGTCCTCGCCCAATCACTCTGGTAAGTCTTCAAGGGAGACTTCCAAACCTTCATAGACTTCGTTCACCGGCAATCCACAGTTACTCTTGGATGCTCAGAACGCGACGCCTAACCGGCTAGAGGATTCACAGTCCTCAAGTGTAATAAGTCTTTAGGTCACACAGACAGAAAGACTTCAGTGATGCCTAACACTCTTTGGCTCTGGGTGTTTGGGCTTTGTCCTCGCAAGGATTTCTCTCTCTCTCTCTCAAATGCTTCGAGGTGGGTTGCTCTCAAACGACAAAAGTCGTGCACAAACTCTGAGCAGCCACCAATTTATGGTGTAGGGGGTGGGCTATTTATAGCCACTAGGCAACCCGACCTGATTTGTCCAAAATGACCCTGGGTCACTAAGGAACTGACACGTGTTCCAATGGTCAGATTTCAAACACACGCGGCAACTTTACTTGGGCTACAAGCAAAGCTGACTCATCCAGCTCTGGATAAGATTTGCTCTCATTGTCTTCGCTCGAAGACATAGGATTTGAGTTGAGCATCACTTCAGTCACTCTGACTTAGTTCACTTGGACCCTACTTAACAGTATGGTGGTTCCTATGACTCAACAAAGAAGAAACGAAACAACGAAAACACACAGTCTTCGCGCTCCAAAGTCTTCACGCAATGTCTTCTCATGTCATAGTCTTCAATATGAATATCTTCTCATACCACCATTGTCTTCAATGTCTTCATACATTTTTAGGGGTCATCTTCGGTAGGTAAACCGAATCAATGAGGGACACTACCTGCGTTATCCTGCAATTCTCACAAACGCATTAGTCCCTCAACCAACTTCGTCGTCAATACTCCAAAACCAACAAGGGGTGGCACTAGATGCACTTACAATCTCCCCCTTTTTGGTGATTGATGACAAACTGGTTGAAGTTTTCAACGGGGATAAAGTATGTGAAATTGTAAGGATAGGAATTTGTCTTCATAAGGTGCAAGGGCTCCCCCTGAAGATGTGCATATAAGTAATTTGCTTTTAGAACGCAAATGCACATGGCAGGTTGTACTGGTGGAGATCCACTTCAACTTATGAAGATAATTCATCATGCATGAAATGATATAGCAATAAGAATGACATGCATAATGAAAAATGGACGTCTGCAGAATGATCTAAGTGCGGAAGTTATCATCGCACAGCAAATAAGTAGCAGAAGTAGCAGACGACCATCAAGTTTAGGTGTTACAACTCAAAGAACCAAATGTTTTAAAACGCAAGAGTTGTAAGCACGCAGCAAAATATAATGCAACCGCCCATATGAACCTGCTTGAAGACTATCAACTCATACGCTTCTCCCCCTTTTGTCAGTAATGACCAAAAAGGTTTGAAGACATAATGCATCTACTCGTCATCATGAGTAGGTGAAGCAGCAGGGTTGTCGTCGTTGGTTGGCGGTGCAGACGAGCTTGGTGCAGTGTTGACACACACAGTAGTAGTTGGAGGTGGTGAAGTAGCGTCATCTTCATCATCGATCACTCTGGCATTAACTGTTGCTGCGGAAGAGGAATATTCAGAGTCTTCAAGAGATGGAGTTCGACGTAGGGTAGCAGTCCTTGGAGGAGTGGAGTCGAACTGGAATCTTTCATTGAAGCCATCATCTTGAAGATCAGCTTGAGCACTGAGCAGGGTCAAACTCTTCCATGATCTTCGGCAAGTTTCATGAGCAACAAAAGCATTCTTGGTGGCAAGGTTGCGAATGCGATTGACATCCACCAAGAGGCTTTGCATTTGGCGCTTGAGCCAGAAATGATGCTTATCCTGCTTCTGATGAAGAGCCACAAGAAGCTCTCTGTCATTAAGAACATGAGAACGCTTCCGAGGCCTTTGCGCAATGGTGCTTTCAGTGGCTTCAGTTGGCGCTCTATGAGGCAGACGGGTGTTACCAGCTAGTGGGTAGACTCTTGTTGCTGCTTGAACACCTTCAATAGGCTGAGTGAAGCTTTGGTGCTCAATGTTCTGAAGACAAAGTGGCGTCTTGGCAGGGTCAGAATATACAGCATCAACTGACATATCAACCTCTGGCAGAAATATAATGTGATTGCGAGCAGAGGGCTGATAATTGACAGATGAGTGTCGTTTGATGAGGCGCATGACCCAGGGAGCATAAAACTTCAGACCAAACAGGTCAGATCCGGAAGCATCAAGTTGCCTGATGAAGAATTCCTGAGTGTTGAAGCTGATGCCATTAAGAATATAGAAGACCAATGTCTTCATGGCTCCTTCAAGCTTGGCTGATGATGAGTGTCTCTTGACTGGCCATAGAGTTCGCCTGATGATATGATATATGGTGCGAGGCAGATACTCAAGGTCTTCAACAAAGAAATGTGTGGGATACTCAGCGTCAGATGGCAAAGGCTTCATCATGCTCAGCATCTGGCTCATGTTGGGTTCTGGCTTATGAAATATGCTCTCCACAGCATTGCGGTGTAGCTGACAGTTAGGCTCATACAGCTCTCCAGGAGTGGCTAGCCCAGTAAGCTCGATGATATCCATGGCTTTGGCATCATGATGAACATTGCCAGTCATCCACTCGAGAACCCATGTCTTGATATCTCTGTAGTAGCCGCGAATGTGCAGAGTGGCGTAGAATTGAAGCAATAGCTCTTCATTCCAGTGTTCCTTGTCTGTCACAAAATGAAGCAAACCAGCATCGCGAAAGCAGTCAAGTGCTTCTTCCAAGCACGACAGTCTAGCAATGGCTTCAGTGTCAAGGCGCATATGAGGGAAAATGCGCCCTTGATCATATAGCACGCATGAGTAATAGCTTCTCTGCTGATAGCTCCAGAACTGATCGAAAGAAATCCTTGGCTTGGAGTAGGGGTTCTTGGCGCTGTCAAAGAAGGTATTGTGGCTCTTGAAGCCATTAGCATTGAAGGACCCGGGGGAGTTGGCAGTACCTGGAAACCTTGGCAATCTCGGCTTTGGCTTCTGGACCTGAGGCCGATGCTCGACATGATAGTCAAATTGGGGGCCGGAGGCAGCAGGAGGAGGCACCATAACAGGCCATCGTACAGTGACAAGCTGACTGTGATCGTATGCTTGCTCAATAGTGTGAGGCCTTGGTGGTGGAACAGGAGCAGGGGCAACGTCAGAGGGTTCAGGCTGCACAACAGGTGCTTCAGGAGCATTTGTCATATTCGCTCCAGGTGCAGCCTCCTCATTGGTGTCAGGTGCAGTAGTCTCATTGGCGTCAGATTCAGGGGCCACATTTGCTTCGGGCATAGTTGCCTCATTGGTTTCAGGCATGCTGGTTGGTGCAGGCTCCACATTGGCGTCAGCCATGACCATGTCATTGGATTCATTGGCATTGGTGGTGGCAGCCTCAACATTTTCAACCTCCTCTTGACGAGCAGGAGGGTCGGGCACAGGCACATTCAGATCATGAATGGCTTCTTCTTCAACTGCTGGGGGTGTTGGTACACGAACTTCTTCTTCTTCAATAGCAGGGGGAGTTGGTACACATACTTCTTCTTCTTTTTCTTCGGCTGATGCAGCCGGAATGTCTTCAGCAGCATGTGCTTCAGACATGGAGATGTTCACTGTTGGAGCTGGTTCAGAGAATACTTGCCGTGCAACAGGTGAACGTTGCACTTCTCCTTCAGGAACGCTCGACAGAGGGACTTCAGGCCTTTGTCCTCTTCGAAGCCTGCGAAGCACTGGCTTCAAGTTAGGAGATGGACTTGGCTGAGCCTGAAAGTCTTCATCCTCTTCTTGCACTGGGGGTGGAGCTTGTTGTTGTTGTTTGGGAGTATCGGGGGAGTCTTGGTGTTGTGGTGGGTGATCAGCCCACGAAGCATCCTGAGCAATTGGCGTCAATGGACGACCAATGCTGATGATTTCGCTGTTCGTACGAACAGGCGATGATACCACTTGATGTTCAATCTGAGGAAGAACTTCATCATCATTTACATTGTCATATTGACCAATGTCTTCAGCAGCGTTGGGTTCAGCTGCTGGAATATCTTCAGTCTCATGAGCCTCTGTGGTAGCAGGCTCATGGACAACCATCCTTCTTTCTTGATGAACAGACACAGGGCGAACAACGGAGATGGGTTCAACGACTAAGGGCTCTGTGGAAGCAGCCCTAGTCTTCTTGGTCTTGCGCTTCTTCTTGGAGGGAGCAGCATCAGAAGCTTCAGTATTCTTTCTCTTTCTCGCATCAGCCTCGGCAGCCTTTGTCTTCTTTTGTTCTGAAGCGGTTGTGGTGACCTTTGGCTTCGAGCCAGTCATGCTGCTCGGGAAGATAATGCGAGGGGCTTCTTGGCTTGAAGGCTCAGGCTGTTCAGCAGGGTGCTTCTTCTTCCTCTTTGCAGCCATCCTTGGGTCAATGCCTGGACGGCCAAGGGACTTGCGCTTCTCAGCCTCATTGTAAGCAAGCACACACTTATCAGCCAAAAGCTTCATGCGTTCTAGAGAGCCCTGAGCTTCTTGGCGTTTCTGCAGAAAAGCTTCTTTGAGCTCATGGAGCATGACCTTGAAATTGCGGACGTCTTGAACACTCAGATTGGCCACATGCTTCTTGAATTGAGCCTTCTCAAAATCAATCTTGTTTTTTTAGCTCAACGATGCGCTGAGCGAGAGCTAGCTCAGAAGCAATGGCGCCATTGAAGGCGACACTGAGGCCTACGGGGAGCTGTAAATCTTCAAAGCTGACGTTGGGGGTGTCGAACCACTCATCAATGAAATTGTGAATGATGGCCACATCGAACAGAGACAGGTTGCTAAAGATTTCTGCTTCTTCTTTGCTCTTGATCAGTTGCTCAAGGGCGTCATCAGCAAGATGATCATCACTTGATAGATCAATGGGTTCTTCACGCAGAATGGCAGCAGGAGTCAAAGCTCGCTGATCAGATGTTCTAACAAGCTGCTTTTTCTTGTCCGTTCTCCTGAAGACACGGGACAGATCTTCAGATTGCACACTGGCTTCAGGAGGTGCAGTGGCCAGTGGCTTCGCACGCAAAGTCTTCGGAGGTGGCTTTGCAGCTGAGGTTGAAGCCTTAGACTTCTTTTGCTTCTGCGGCTTTGGCGGAGGAGGAGCAGGGGCTTCATCAGAGTCAGCACCATCGTCAGAATGATCTACTCTGGCGCCTTGGACCATGATGTAAGTGATGAGGCCGTCAAGGTTGGCATAGGGACCAACGACATTGGGATTAGCTTCACAGGAGCCATCGGCACAGGGAGCAGAGGGACCTGGATTGAAGTCCAAACCCAAGGTCTTCTTGTTCTCTTTGGCCGAAGCCACAGCAAACTGATAGTTGCGCTTGAAGAGCGAATCATCACGACACCATAGTAGTGAAGTGGGATCTGCGTTCGCTGGCTGTGGCCCACGGACCATGCATGGATAGAAGCCTTGTTCAATGGCTTCAGCTCGACTCTTGGGTTGAAGCCCTCGATAGAGGATATCACCCCAAGGTTTCTTGATGGCATTTTTCTCTGCATATTCCTTTGTCACAAATCCGTACTTGAACCACTCCTCAGCCCAATAGTGTCGAATCCATTGGATTCACGTCTTCCTCTGATGATAATTTTCTTCAGGATCTATCTTGTACAGTTCTGCTAAGTCATCAGGCAGATCTTTAGATGTGCCTCCTCTGCGCTGTCTGCCACCCTTCCTTGCTGATTTCTCTGTTGCCATGAATTTCAAGCTGAAAGGCTTCAGTACGTTCAAAGGCTTCAGAGATTTGCGCTTGCTGGTCAAGCAGGAACTGGCTTCAGGAGAATTTATATGATGCTGCAAGTATTCTGCAAATGAATGCAGACTATGAGAACAAAGGGATTCTCCCACGGACATGTACCTGTGACAGCATTAGAGATGCGAGGGAAGGGGAAGAGGTCATATGCATTCTCAGAAGATTTTGAAGATAAATCAGTTTGAAGACATTGACCTCATGTTGCGAAGACATTCACTTATATAGGTGAGTTGGTTCCAGATTTGTACCAATCTGTGAATAGGTACAAGTGAGGAATCAAACTAGAAGGAATCTAAGTGAATCGACTAAGCAGTATGAGATGCAGACGGAATAGATCTAGCTTTGAATAGACAGAAACAACTTTCGGTAAACAGGATGAATCTTGAAGATCAAAAAGGTGGTAAAAATAGAGTTATAATTACCGCACGAAGAACTTCTAGATGGAGAAGAATAGGAGACCGAGCAGTTCAGCCCACCGTGCCCTAACTTGGCAACGGAGGACACCTACGGCGACGGCGGAGAGGACGATGTCCGTGGCCGGCGTGAGGATGGCGTCGGAGAAGTCGCAGCAGTTAAGCGCTTCGTCGCCGGTGTCGTCTCGAGCTAGCGGTGGCGCTAGGGTTTTGACGGAGGTGGAGAGGTGGAAGAAGTATTTCTTTACCGCAGGGGGACAGGTATTTATAAGTAGGTGAGAGACACAGCGCAATTACGCTGGTGCCCCTGGCGGTTCACATCTGAGGGGCACGTGGCGAACATGCAACACCCTCAGGGTTGTCCCACGTTTCCACGCCCGCCAGGCATGTCGGAGAGTTGTTCCGACTTCTCCGGTTTTCAATAGTAAAGATAATCCATTAAGAATAGATTTAATGTTTGTCTCTTTGCCTTCTGCTGACTAGGACGCAGAGAAGACATTCGACAGTTTCAACAGAATGCATATGATTTGGACAGATAGATTTTGAGATAGTAAGCATAGAGAGGTTAGGGTCCGATCACATTCACTTAGTTCAAAAGATCCAATCTTGAAGACATAGCTATAAGTGAATGCTGTAGAGGACAGAACACTAGTATATATATATATCAAAAAGCAATCAAATCATCATAGTGCAGAAAGTCATGAAGACAAATTGAAACTGAAGACAAACCAAATGCGAAGTCATTGCAATATAACGCCTTGAGTGAAACACTTCAAACTAGAAAAGTTGGTGGTGGCGTTACCCACCGTATAGGAAGTATTAGACCCAGACACGGCGCACAATTATCGTGGCGCTCCGAAGTCAAATTCCATGTTAATGTATTCACACTTAGAGTGTAAATCTTCATTGATTGAAGACATACATTACTTTGTGTGTTGCACATCTAAGTCATCAACATGCATAAGTGTTAGGATGTGTGCCTGATCACAGGACATTAGAGGATTCTAAGATATTTAGCTCACACCGTAACTTGCAAAACCTTTTCTCATCCAAGGGCTTAGTGAAGATATCTGCCAGTTGCTCTTCAGTGTTGACGTGAATGATATCGATATCTTGCTTCATAACATGATCTCTGAGAAAGTGATGACGAATTTCAATGTGCTTTGTCTTCGAGTGTTGGACTGGATTGTTGGCTATCTTGATGGCACTCTCGTTGTCGCAAAAGAGAGGTATTTGTTGCAGATTGATGCCATAATCCTTGAGAGTTTGCTTCATCCATAGAAGCTGAGCACAACAGGATCCAGCAGCAATGTATTCAGATTCAGCAGTTGAGAGTGATACACAGTTCTGCTTCTTCGAAGACCAACAGACAAGTGATCGACCAAGAAAATGGCATGTGTCGGATGTAGACTTGCGATCCACCTTGTCACCAGCATAATCAGCATCCGAGAATCCAACCAAATCAAATCTTGAGCCCTTGGGATACCATAATCTGAGTGTTGGGGTGTAAGCCAAATATCTAAGAATTCGCTTCACAGCTAAGTGATGCGATTCCTTTGGTGCCTCTTGGTACCGAGCACACATGCAAACACTAAGCATAATATCTGGCCTAGATGCACATAAATAAAGCAAAGAACCAATCATGGAGCGGTATACCTTTTGATCGAACTCTTTACCATTGTCGTCGGGACCAAGATGGTGCTTGGCTGGCATTGGCGTCGTGTAGCCTTTGCAGTCTTCCATTCCAAACTTCTTCAGACAGTCTTTGAGGTATTTCTCTTGAGATATGAAGATGCATTCCTCTGCTGACGAATTTGAAGACCAAGGAAGAACTTCAGCTCACCCATCATGGACATTTGATATTGCTCTTGCATCATGTACCCAAACTCATCACTGTACTTCTGGTTGGTGCATCCGAAGATTATGTCATCCACATATATTTGGCACACAAATAGTTCACCATCATATGTCTTCGTGAAGAGAGTGGGATCGAGGGATCCAGGTTTGAAGCCTTTGCTCTTCAGGAAGTCTTTGATTGTATCATACCAGGCACGAGGGGCTTGTTTGAGGCCATACAGTGCCTTGTTTAGCTTGTACACCATATCAGGATGTTTTGGATCTTCAAAGCTAGGTGGTTGTGCGACATACACTTCTTCTTCAATCTTGCCATTGAGAAATGCACTCTTTACATCCAATTGATATAGCAAGATATTGTGATGATTTGCATAAGCTAGCAGTATGCGAATGGCTTCAAGCCTAGCAACAGGAGCAAATGTTTCATCGAAGTCAATTCCTTCAACTTGAGTGTATCCTTGAGCTACAAGACGTGCTTTATTTCTGACGACTTGACCATGCTCATCTTGCTTGTTTCGATATATCCATTTTGTTCCAATAATGTTATGCTTGCGAGGATCAGGTCGCTTGACAAGTTCCCAGACATTATTCAGTTTGAACTGTTGAAGTTCTTCTTGCATGGCTTGAATCCATTCAGGTTCCATAAAAGCTTCAGCAACTTTCTTGGGTTCTGATATTGATACAAATGAAAAGTGCCCACAGAAGTTTGCTAGCTGAATTGCTCTTGAACGAGTGAGCGGACCAGGTGCATTGATGCTGTCAATTATCCTCTCTATTTGAACTTCATTTGCAACACGCGGGTGAACAGGACGAAGATTTTTCTCTGGCTGATCATTGTCATCATTGGGAGGATTTTCTTCGGTCTGAGCATTGTCTTCAGGTTGATTTGGTGCAGAGATGATAAGTTCCTCTTCAGGCTGTGCTTCAGAGGGCATGATTTCACTAGTTCCCATTAGCTTGATTGCCTCATTTGAAGGAGCTTCATCCAGTGTACTTGGTAGGATCTCTCTCTGGAACCATTGGTTTCATCAAATTTCACATCCACAGTTTCAACGATCTTGTAGAGATAAAGGTTGAAGACTCTATAGGAGTGTGAATCCTTTCCATAGCCAAGCATGAAGCCTTCGTTAGCCTTAGGTGAAAATTTTGACTTGTGATGGGGATCCTTTATCCAGCATCTTGCTCCAAATACTCTGAAGTAACTGACGTTTGGCTTCTTGCCAGTAAGCAGCTCATATGATGTTTTGTTCAGAAGCTTATGAACGTACACACGGTTGATGATGTGACATGCTGTATCAATAGCTTCGGGCCAGAACTTTCTTGGTGTCTTGTACTCATCTAGCATTGTTCGAGCCATCTCAATGAGAGTTCTGTTCTTACGCTCAACGATGCCATTTTGTTGAGGTGTGTATGGAGCAGAGAACTCATGAGTGATTCCCATTGTATCCAGATACAGATCAAGTCCAGTGTTCTTGAATTCAGTGCCATTGTCACTTCTGGTGTGCTTGATCTTCACTCCATAATTGTTCATTGCTCGATTTGCAAAGCGTCTGAAGACATCTTGTACTTCAGTCTTGTAAAGAATTATATGGACCCATGTGTATCTTGAGTAGTCATCAACAATGACGAAGCCATAGAGACAGGCAGTTGTTGTGAGGGTGGAGTAGTGAGTAGGTCCAAATAAGTCCATGTGTAACAGCTCGAAGGGTTGAGATGTTGTCATGATTGTCTTCGACAGGTGCTTTGCTCTTGTCATCTTTCCAGCTTCACAGGCACCACACAGATGATCCTTCTTGAACTTAACATCTTCGATGCCTATGACATGCTTCTTCTTGACGAGTGAGTGTAAGTTCCTCATGCCAGCGTGTCCCAGCCTTCGATTCCAGAGCCAGCATTCTGAAGCTTTTGTGAGAAGACAAACAACAAGCTGTGGACCTGCTGAGAAATCTACCATGTACAGATCATCTTTTCGATACCCTTCAAAGACTAGAGATTTGTCAGATTCCATTAGTACAAGGCAACGATATTTGCCAAATATCACAATCATGTTCAAGTCACAAAGCATTGAGACAGACATTAAGTTGAAACCAAGGGATTCAACAAGCATCACTTTATCCATGTGTTGATCCTTTGAGATTGCAACTCTACCTAGTCCCAATACTTTGCTTTTACCAGTGTCAGCAAATGTGATGTGACTCTTGTCGGATGGACGTAAGGTTGAGTCCATGAGAAGACTTCGATCACCAGTCCTATGATTTGTGCATCCACTGTCCATAATCCATTCTGAAGCTTTTGGTGATGTACCCTACAGTGCAGTTAGGAGGATAGGCTTCACACAAGTGTTGTGAAGCATATGCATTTGATACATATAGGGACAGTCACAGCTTATATCAAAGTTAGGACATTGACTGATGAGAAATTCAGATGTGAAGCATATAGAATGATATTTTAACGTGCGTCCTCAATGAGTTTTAGGTCCCCAGCAATAGTATCGGACGCCATTGATTGCTGGCTGGAGACCATTTTCTGCAAAAGAGAGTTAGTTCTTCTTTGCCACCCACATTTTCAGTGGGGGCTTAGAAGCAATGAGTCTAAGTGCAGCATATGAGAACTTTGGCTTTGAAGCCCTAGCAAATAGCCTTGCAGGAGATGAATGATACTCATATGAATAAGCAGAAAAGTTCTTAGTCCTATGAACATAGCGGTTTGAAGATACGCGCTCATATTCATAAGTCTGAGCATGATTTCCCTGCAAAACATTGGCGTTAGGGTGACTCATGTGAGTCCTGTATCTGTATGAAGCCTTTGGGCCATATGAAGCTATAGGTATGGGGTTTGTCTTCTTCCTAGGTGGTGTCATGACGACATTCACAGGAAGATTCTTAATGCACCGCTTAGGTACCCAGATCTTCTTCATAGGTGGTCCATTCCTGCAGTTAGTACCAATGTACCTGGCAAACACTTCACCATTCTGATTTTTGAACAGCTTGTAGTTTGCATCAAAGGATTCATCAATGATAATAGGATTAGCACAGGTAAAGCCAGATAAGGTGGATGGATCTACTGAAGGTCCCTTTGCAGCAACCCATGTGGTTTTGGGGTACTGCTCAGGCTTCCAGTATGAGCCATCAACGTTTATTTTCCTCTCGAACCCAACACCCTCTTTCCTAGGGTTTCGGTTCAAGATCTGCTTTTTGAGGACATCGCAGAGAGTCTGATGTCCCTTTAAACTTTTGTACATCCCTGTTTCAAGCAATGTCTTCAACATAGCATTTTCATCAGCAACAGCAGTGGTATCCTCCGCAGAGGGGTTAGTGACCACATCAGTAGGTGAAGACAATGAAACAGTAGCAGCAGTGGAACATTCAGCAATAGATATAGCGTTATCACGCTCAATGCATTTTAGACATGGTGGTTCAAATCCTTCCTGAGCGGAACTGATCTGTTGAGCGCGAAGTGACTCATTCACTTTTTGAAGATCTTCATGAGACGCTCTCAATTTCTCAAGCTCTTGTTTCCTCTGAAGATAATCATAGGAGAGCCTTTCATAAGTTGTTGAAAGCGATTCATGATGACCTTCAAGTTCTTGGTACTTAGCATGAAGATTTTTTATGTCATCAACTAAGGACTATGAACGTGTCATTTCAGCGTCCAACAGGTCATCGCTTTTGTCTAACAGTTTTTGAGTATGTTCCATAGCCTTTTGTTGTTCAGTTGCAATTTTAGCAAGTGTTTTGTAGCTGGGTTTGGATTCACAATCAGAGTCATCTTCACTTGAAGTTTGAAAGTAAGCATCGCGTGATTTTACCTTGGCACCGCGTGCCATGAAGCATTAGGTGGGAGTAGGATCGTCTTCGTCATTAGCTTCAGCGTTGGTGTGGAAGTCATTGTCTTCAGTGTTGAAGATGGACTTGGCAACATAGGCAGTGGCTAGAGCCAGACTTGCAATGCCAGGGTCAGACTCCTCTCCAGACTCCACCTCCGCCTCCTCCAAAGCAGACTCCTCCTCTGAATCCATTTCCTTGCCAACAAAAGCACGAGCCTTGCCAGACGAACTCTTCTTGTATGATGAAGACTTGGAAGAAGACTTAGAAGACTTTGAGGATTTCTTCTTCTTCTTGTCATCAGAATCATATTCCTTGCTTTTCTTCTTCTTCTTCTCATTGTCCCACTGTGGACACTCAGATATGTAGTGGCCAGGTTTCTTGCACTTGTGGTAGGTTCTCTTCTTGTGATCATGTGTGGAAGATTCATCATTCCTAGAGCTAGATCGTGAAGACTTTCTGAAGCCTTTCTTCTTTGTGAATTTCTGGAACTTCTTCACAAGCATAGCAAGTTCTCTTCCAATGTCTTCAGGATCTTCAGAACTGCAGTCAGATTCTTCTTCAGATGAGGAAACAACCTTTGCCTTCAAAGCACGAGTTCGGCCATAGCTTGGACCATAGATATCTCTTTTCTCAGATAGCTGGAACTCATGTGTGTTGAGCCTCTCAAGTATATCAGACGGATCGAGTGTCTTGAAGTCAGGACGTTCTTGTATCATTAGGGCAAGGGTGTCAAAGGAGCTGTCAAGTGATCTCAGCAGTGTCTTGACGATTTCATGCTTGGTAATTTTAGTTGCGCCAAGAGCTTGAAGTTCATTTGTGATGTCAGTGAGGCGGTCAAACGTGAGCTGGACATTCTCATTGTCGTTTCTCTTGAAACGGTTGAAGAGGTTGCGTAGAACACTGATTCTTTGATCTCTCTGGGTTGAAACGCCTTCATTGACCTTGGATAGCCAATCCCAGACTAGCTTCGACGTTTCCAGAGCACTCACACGACCATACTGTCCTTTGGTCAGATGACCACAAATGATGTTCTTCACAGTGGAGTCCAGTTGAATGAACTTCTTGACATCAGTGGGGGTGACACCTTCACCAGTTTTGGGAACGCCATTCTTGACGACATACCAGAGGTCGACATCAATGGCTTCAAGATGCATGCGCATCTTATTCTTCCAGTAGGGATATTCAGTTCCATCGAACACGGGGCAAGCAGCGTAGACCTTGATTATCCCTGCAGTCGACATAGCTGAAACTCCAGGTGGTTAAACCGAATCACACAGAACAAGGGAGTACCTTTCTCTGATACCAATTGAAAGTGCTAGTATCGACTAGAGGGGGGGTGAATGGGCGATTTTTATGAAAGTCTTCAAAACTTGGAAGTTTCAAAGACAAACAACAGAAACAACCTAATTGATATGCAGCGGAAGATAAACTACCCTAAACAAGCCATAGTCAAGTAGGTCATGATGTGAAAGTACAGGACTAATAGCAGTCAGGTAGTAAGGATCAAGATGGAAGATATTATGAAGCCAATCAACAATAAAAGTCAAATAGTGAAGTCAAACAGATGAACAGATAAGCAATGACTTCACGAAGACAAACTCAAGTAAGGTTGGAAGGGATAGAACCAGTTGCTTGTTGAAGACACAGGATTTGTTGGACCAGTTCCAGTTGCTGTGACAACTGTACGTCTGGTTAGGGAGGCTGAGATTTAACTCAGAAGACCGTGTCTTCACCTTATTCCCCTTGAGCTAAGGACACCCAGTCCTCGCCCAATCACTCTAGTAAGTCTTCAAGGGAGACTTCCAAACCTTCACAGACTTCGTTCACCGGCAATCCACAATTACTCTTGGATGCTCAGAACGCGACACCTAACTGGCTGGAGGATTCACAGTCCTCAAGTGTAATAAGTCTTCAGGTCACATAGACAGAAAGACTTCAGTGATGCCTAACACTCTTTGGCTCTGGGTGTTTGGGCTTTGTCCTCGCAAGGATTTCTCTCTCTCTCAAATGCTTCGAGGTGGGTTGCTCTCAAACGACAAAAGTCGTGCACAAACTCTGAGCAGCCACCAATTTATGGTGTAGGGGGTGGGCTATTTATAGCCACTAGGCAACCCTACCTGATTTGTCCAAAATGACCCTGGGTCACTAAGGAACTGACACGTGTTCCAACGGTCAGATTTCAAACACACGCGGCAACTTTACTTGGGCTACAAGCAAAGCTGACTCATCCAGCTCTGGATAAGATTTGCTCTCATTGTCTTCGCTCGAAGACATAGGATTTGACTTGAGCATCACTTCAGTCACTCTGACTTAGTTCACTTGGACCCCACTTAACAGTACGGTGGTTCCTATGACTCAACAAAGAAGAAACGAAACAACGAAAACACACAGTCTTCGCGCTCCAAAGTCTTCACGCAATGTCTTCTCATGTCATAGTCTTCAATATGAATATCTTCTCATACCACCATTGTCTTCAATGTCTTCATACATTTTTAGGGGTCATCTCCGGTAGGTAAATCGAATCAATGAGGGACACTACATGCGTTATCCTGCAATTCTCACAAACGCATTAGTCCCTCAACCAACTTTGTCGTCAATACTCCAAAACCAACAAGGGGTGGCACTAGATGCACTTACACCTTCCCCCATCTATATTCAGCGGTCCACTCTCCTGCAACCCGCTGTACCCTCTACTTGAACATGGTGCTTTATGCTTCATAGTATTATCCAATGATGTGTTGCCATCCTATGATGTCTGAGTAGATTTTTGTTGTCCTATCGGTGATTGATGAATTGCTATGATTGGTTTAATTTGCTTGCGGTTATGTTGCTGTCCTATTATGCCCTCCGTGTCGCGCAAGCATGAGGGATTCCCACTATAGGGTGTTGCAATACATTCATGATTCGCTTATAGTGGGTTGCTTGAGTGACAGAAGCATAAACCCGAGTAAGGGGGTTGTGGAGTATGGTATAAAGGGGACTTGATACTTTAATGCTATGGTTGGGTTTTACCTTAATGATCTTTAGTAGTTGAGGATGCTTGCTAGAGTTCCAATCATAAGTGCATATGATCCAAGAAGAGAATGTATGTTAGCTTATGCCTCTCCCACATAAAACTTGCTATCGGTCTAGTAAAGTATTCAATTGCTTAGGAACAATTTCACAACTCCTACCACCACTTTTCCGCACTCGCTATATTTACTTTATTGCTTCTTTATCTAAAAAGCCCCTAGTTTATATTTACGTGCTCTTTATTATCTTGCAAACCTATCCAACAACACCTACAAAGTACTTCTAGTTTCATACTTGTTCTAGGTAAAGCAAACGTCAAGCGTGCGTAGAGTTGTATCTGTGGTCGATAGAACTTGAGGGAATATTTGTTCTACCTTTAGCTCCTCGTTGGGTTAGACAGTCTTACTTATCAAAAGAGGCTACAATTGATCCCCTATACTTGTGGGTTATCAAGACCTTTTTCTGGCGCCGTTGCCGGGGAGTCATAGCGTGGGGTGAATATTCTCGTGTGTGCTTGTTTGCTTTATCACTAAGTAATTTGTATTTGCTGTTCTAAGTTGTTCTCTATCTTTAGTTATGGATATGGAAGATGAAATACCAAAAAAATTAGGTGTACTTGCTACTCATGGAGATGGGGAACCTCCTAAAACTGTCGATGTTGGTTATGTGAAAAATATTATGTACTACTTTAATAATCCTGAGAAAACCCCATTCAATTATGTAATGGGAGACACGTTGGATCAACGTGAATACTTTAGGGATTATTGCTTGACTCAAAAAGGGAAATTATTATGGGATCAAATTCATATGTTGCATTGGTATGCTCGGGAACTATGCTTGAGATATGACTATACTTTTTGCTCTAGGATGAAGGCTCCACACCTTCCCTTTTCATGCAAATTTAATGATGATAAAACCTTGGCTTCTTATGCTAATGGTATATATGATTACTATGATGTGGAACAAATAGAAGAATTTGTTGCTTTTATGGGTGCTTATGAAATTGAATCTTTGTTTAAAGAGTGTGAAAATCTTGATGATGTTGTTTATAGACCTGAAAATTTTGCTATACTTAAATATTGCTATGAGAATTATGAATTCAATTCCAATATTGATGCATTTATTGAGGAAGTCTCCACTGTCCAAGAAGAGACTTATATTTTGCAGGAGTCTATGGAAAAAGAAATTGATGAAACTGTGAGCTCATTGGATTTAAAAGATGATGAGTAGAGCGAAGAACAAAAGGAGGAAGAGCGGATTAGCTACCCGTGCCCACCTTCTAATAATAGTAACTCTTCAACTCATACATTGTTTAATTCCTCTTCGTGCTTACCGAAGGATTATTGCTATGATGATTGTTATGATCCTGTTGATTCTTTTGAAATACCCCCTTTTGATGATGCTTGCTATGCTTGTGGCCAAGATGCCAATATGAATTATGCTTATGGAGATGAACTTGCTATAGTTCCTTATGTTAAACATGAAATTGTTTCTATTGCACCCACGCATGATAGTCCTATTATCTTTTTGAATTCTCCCGACTGCACTATATCGGAGAAGTTTGCCCTTATTAAGGATTATATTGATGGGTTGCGTTTTACTACTAAACATGATGATTTTGATAGATATAATATGCATGTGCTTTATGCTCCTACTTGCAATTATTACGAGAGAGGAACTATATCTCCACCTCTCTATGTTTCCAATACGATAGAATTGCAAGAAACTTCTTATACTATGCATTGGCCTTTACTTGGTGTGCATGAATTGTTCTTTTATGACATGCCGATGCATAGGAAGAGAGTTAGACTTTGTTAATGCATTATATATGTTACTTTGTGCTCACTACTAAATTACAAATCATTGCTGATTAAAATTGGCTTTGATATACCTTGGGATCCGGGTGGATTCATTACTTGAGCACTATATGCCTAGCTTAATGGCTTTAAAGAAAGCGCTGTCAGGGAGACAACCCAGAAGTTTTAGAGAGTCATTTATTTCTGTTGAGTGCTTTTATATAGTTTAAAAACAAAAATAAATAAAGAGGGGAACCCAAAACTTTTCAAAAAGGAAAGTGAAAGTGAGAAAAACAAGCATTGTTGAAGTGGGGGAGCTCCTTGAACTTTGTTCATGCTCACGGAAACTTTGTGAATCTTAATTACAGAAATTTTTCATCAAAAATAATTATCCCCTTGTACAATTCCATTGTATTATAAAAATAATGTGCCAAGGTTTGCCTTTAGGATGTTTACAATGCTTGTTGGTTTGTACGGTGCAGGACAGAAACTTTGGCTGTAGTGCGTGGTTTTACATTTTTTACTGGAATGTCAAACGGTTCTGAAACATTTTGCACTGTCTTGCTATACAAATTGTTTATTTTTCCTAATTTTGGTAGAATTTTTGGGGTACCAGAAGTATGGTGAATGTTCAGATTGCTACAGACTCTCCTGTTTAAGACAGATTCTGTTTTTGATGCATAGTTTGCTTGTTTTGATGAAACTATCAATTTCTATCAGTGGATTAAGCCATGGAAAAGTTATATTACAGTAGCTACAATGAAAAAACAAAATATGAATTGGTTTGCAACATTACTTAGAGTAGTGATTTGCTTTATTATACTAACGGATCTTACCGAGTTTTCTGTTGAAGTTTTGTGTGGATGAAGTGTTTGATCGAGGAGGTCTCGATATGAGGAAAAGGAAGAGAGGCAAGAGCTAAAGCTTGGGGATTCCCAAGGCACACCAAGTAAATATTCAAGGAGACTCAAGCATCTAAGCTTGGGGATGCCCCGGAAGGCATCCCCTCTTTCTTCAAAAAGTATCGGTATGTTTTCGGATTCGTTTCGTTCATGCGATATGTGCAAGTCTTGGAGTGTCTTTTGCATTTAGTTTTCACTTTTCTTTTATGCAACATGCTGGTATGAGATAGTCCTTGGTTGATTTATAGAATGCTCATTGCACTTCACTTATATCTTTTGAGTATGGCTTTATAGAATGCTTCATGTGCTTCACTTATATCATTTGAAGTTTGGATTGCCTGTTTCTCTTCACATAAAAAATCGCCATTTGTAGAATGCTCTTTTGCTTCACTTATATTTGTTAGAGCATGGGCATATATTTTGTAGAAAGAATTAAACTCTCTTGCTTCACTTATATCTATTTAGAGAGATGACAGGAATTGGTCATTCACATGGTTAGTCATAAAATCCTACATAAACTTGTAGATCGTTGAATATGATATGTTTGATTCCTTGCAATAGTTTTGCGATATAAAGGTGGTGATATTAGAGTCATGCTAGTGGGTGACTGTGGATTAGTAGAAATACTTGTGTTGATGTTTGTGATTCCCGTAGCATGCACGTATGGTGAACCGTTATGTAACGAAGTTGGAGCATGAGATATTTTTTGATTGTCATCCTTCGTGTGGAGGTCGGGGCGCGCGATGGTTAACTCCTACCAACCTCCCCCCTAGGAGCATGCGTGTAGTACTTTGTTTCGATGGCTAATAATTTTTTGCAATAAGTATGTGAGTTCTTTATGACTAATGTTGAGTCCATGGATTATACGCACTCTCACCCTTCCATCATTGCTAGCCTCTTCGGTACCATGCATTGCCCTTTCTCACCTCGAGAGTTGGTGCAAACTTCGCCGGTGCATCCAAACCCCGTGATATGATACGCTCTATCACACATAAGCCTCCTTATATCTTCCTCAAAACAGCCACCATAACTACCTATTATGGCATTTCCATAGCCATTCCGAGATATATTGCCATGCAACTCCCATCATCATCATATACATGACTTGAGCATTCATTGTCGTATTGCTTTGCATGATCGTAAGATAGCTAGCATGATGTTTTCATGGCTCGTCCTTTTTTGATGTCATTACTACGCTAGATCATTGCACATCCCGGTACACCGCCGGAGGCATTCATATAGAGTCATATCTTTGTTCTAGTATCGAGTTGTAATATTGAGTTGTAAGTAAATAAAAGTGTGATGATCATCATTATAGAGCATTGCCCCATAAAAAAAGAGAGGCCAAAGAAGCCTAAATAAAAAAAGGGGGGGCCAAAGAAGCCCGCCAAAAAAAGGGGGCAATGTTACTATCCTTTTCCACACTTGTGCTTCAGAGTAGCACCATGTTCTTCATATAGAGAGTCTCCTATATTGCCACTTTCATATACTAGTGGGAATTTTCATTATAGAACTTGTCTTGTATATTCCGATGATGGGCTTCCTCAAATGCCCGAGGTCTTCATGAGCAAGCAAGTTGGATGCACACCCACTTAGTTTTCAGTTTGAGCTTTCATACACTTATAGCTCTTAGTGCATCCGTTGCATGGCAATCCCTACTCCTCACATTGACATCCATTGATGGGCATCTCCATAGCCCGTTGATTAGCCGCGTCGATGTGAGACCTTCTCTCTTTTTGTCTTCTCCACATAACCTCCACCATCATATTCTATTCCACCCATAGTGCTATATCCATGGCTCACGCTCATGTATTGCGTGAGAGTTGAAAAAGTTTGAGAATACTAAAGTATGAAACAATTGCTTGGCTAAAACCGGGGTTGTGCATGATTTGAATATTTTGTGTGATGAAGATGGAGCATAGCCAGAATATATGATTTTGTAGGGATAACTTTCTTTGGCCATGTTTTTTTGAAAAGACATGATTGCTTTATTAATACGCTCGAAGTATTATCGTTTTTATGTCAAATGATAGACTATTGCTTTGAATCACTCGTGTCTTAATATTCATGCCATGATTAGATATATGATCAAGATTATGCCAGGTAGCATTCCACATAAAAAATTATATTTTTTATCATTTACCTACTCGAGGACGAGCAGGAATTAAGCTTGTGGATGTTGATACGTCTCCGTCGTATCTATAATTTTTGATTGTTCCATGCCAATGTTCTACAACTTTTACATACTTTTGGCAACTTTTTATACTACTTTTTGGGACTAACATATTGATCCAGTGCCCGGTGTCAGTTCCTGTTTGTTGCATGTTTTATGTTTCGCACAAACCCCATATCAAATGGAGTCCAAACGGGATAGAAATGAACGGAGGATATTTTTGGAATATTTGTGATTTTCTGGAAGAAAAATCAACGCGAGACGGTGCCCGAGGGGGCCACAAGGCAGGGGGCGCCCCTGACCCTCGTGGGCACCCCGTAAGGCGGTTGATGCTCTTCTTTTGCCGCAAGAAAGCTAATTTTTGGAGAAAAATCTTGGCGAAGGTTTCAATCCAATCGGAGTTACGAATCTCCGGATATGTAAGAAACGGTGAAAGGGCAGAATCGGAGAATGCAGAAACAGAGAGACAGATCCAATCTCGGAGGGGATCTCGCCCCTCCCACACCATGGAGACCATGGACCAGAGGGGAAACCCTTCTCCCATCTAGGGAGGAGGTCAAGGAAGAAGAAGAAGAAGAGGAAGAAGAAGAAGAAGAAGAAGAAGAAGGGGGGCTCTCTCCCCCTTGCTTCCGGTGGCGCCGGAACGCTGCCGGGGGCCATGATCATCACCGCGATCTACACCAACACCTCCATCATCTTCACCAACATCTCCATCACCTTCCCTCATCTATATTCAGCGGTCCACTCTCCCGCAACCCGATGTACCCTCTACTTGAACATGGTGCTTTATGCTTCATATTATTATCCAATGATGTGTTGCCATCCTATGATGTCCGAGTAGATTTTCGTTGTCCTATCGGTGATTGATGAATTGCTATGATTGGTTTAATTTGCTTGTGGTTATGTTTCGGTCTATTGTGCCCTCTGTGTCGCGCAAGCGTGAGGGATTCCCGCTGTAGGGTGTTGCAATACGTTCATGATTCGCTTATAGTGGGTTGCTTGAGTGACAGAAGCATAAACCCGAGTAAGGGGGTTGTGGCGTATGGGATAAAGGGGACTTGATATTTTAATGCTATGGTTGGGTTTTACCTTAATGATCTTTAGTAGTTGCGGATGCTTGCTAGAGTTCCAATCATAAGTGCATATGATCCAAGAAGAGAAAGTATGCTAGCTTATGCCTCTCCCACATAAAACTTCCTATCGGTCTAGTAAAGTAGTCAATTGCTTAGGGACAATTTCACAACTCCTACCACCACTTTTCCACACTCGCTCTATTTACTTTTTTGCTTCTTTATCTAAACAGCCCCTAGTTTATATTTACGTGCTCTTTATTATCTTGCAAACCTATCCAACAACACCTACAAAGTACTTCTAGTTTCATACTTGTTCTAGGTAAAGCGAACGTCAAGCGTGCGTAGAGTTGTATCGGTGGTCGATAGAACTTGAGGGAATATTTGTTCTACCTTTAGCTCCTCGTTGGGTTCGACACTCTTACTTATCGTAAGAGGCTACAATTGATCCCCTATACTTGTGGGTTATCATCCGACGAGGGCATGGTAGCCACTGCGGAAAGGGGTAATATCTAAGATCAAGTCTTCACTGCGGAAGTTGTCTGTTGAGCCGAATACTACTTCCGGAGTCATTGTGCCCAAGAAGCGGGCCTCTACAGCCGGAATAACCCCCTTAAAAGTGGTGTTGCTGGGTTTGATCCTTGACGAATCGATCCCCATCTTCCTCATAGTGTCTGCATAGATCAAATTGAGACTGTTGCCTCCGTCCATGAGAACTCTTGTGAGGTGGTACCCATCGACAATGGGGTCGAGTACCAGGGCCGCCGATCCTCCATGACAGTTACTGGTCGGATGGTCGCTACGATCGAAGGTGATCAGGCAAGCCGAGCATGGGTTGAACTTTGGCGCTACGGGCTCGATGACGTAAATGTCTCGTAGCGCATGCTTCCTCTCCTTTCTTGGTATATGGGTGGCATAGATCATGTTCTCCATCTTGACCTTCGGAGGGAAGGGTTTTTGGCCTCCACTGTTCGGCCTGCGGGGCTCCTCATTGTCCTTGCTTCGAGCGCTTTTGCCAGGGTCTTCGGCTGTGAGCTTGCCGGCTTGTTTTATCACCCAATGGTTATGGTTGGTGTGGTTGGCGGGCTTCTTAGGGGTGCCATGGATTTGGCAAGGCCTGTCTAAGATTCCATCCAACTTGGTTGGGCTGTCCTGGTTGCCTTTAGAGGGCTTTTTCTGTGGCCCGGACTTTGGGTTACGGAATCCGACATTTACTGTTGTCTCGTCAGCTTCGCCGTCGTTGTGGAGGCGTTTGTTCTTGTTCCGCCGTGGCTTTCCATTCCCGTCCTGGACTTCCGAGGTGCCGGGGGTTTCGGGGTTGGTGCTTCTACGAGCCAGCCAACTATCCTCTCGGGCACAGAAGCGAGTCATCGGGGAGGTGAGCACTGACATTGTTCTCAGCTTGTCCTGGCCGAGCTGATGTGCTAGCCATTCATTCCGCATACTATGCTTAAAGGCGGCTATAGCTTCGGCGTCCGGACAGTTAACGATCTGGTTCTTCTTGGTCAAAAACCGGTACCAAAATTGCCGGGCTGACTCGTCGAGCTGCTGGATTACGTGGCTCAGGTCATTTTCGTCCGGGGGACGAACATAGGTGCCCTGAAAGTTAGCTCAGAAAGCGTCCTCGAGCCCCTCCCAACATCATATGGAGTCTTTGGGGAGGCTATTTAACCAGTGTCGAGCTAGACCCTTGAGATTTAATGGTAGCTACTTGATGGCGTGGAGGTCATCTCCGCGTGCCATGTGAATGTGTAGCAGTAAATCTTCAATCCATACGGCCGGATCTGTTGTTCCATCATATGGTCTGATATTCACAGGTTTGGTTCCTTCCCGGAATTGGTGTTGCATAACCCTATCTGTGAAGCACAGAGGGTGAGCGGCGCCCCTGACTCGGGCTACATCGTGCCAGAGATCGTTTGTCATCCGGGCTCGTTGTTGTTCCCGAGCTCTGTCATTGCTGTCTAACCAGGCTTGGTAACCATCCCGTCTAATGGGGGTTTCATCTTTGGGTCCGTAAATGGACCTCGTCAGACCTGCCCGAGCGTCCAAGTCGCGTCGTAGGTCATACTCATAAACTGGCCGTAATGGCTCCTTGCCTTGACGGCGAGGTGGAGCGAGAGGCTGTTTGGCTTTATCAGTTGTCCTGTCCCGTCCTCGAGGGGGGCGGTCCGGCTGTTCCGCCTAAGTGTGCCTTGGAGGTGTTTGCTCTATGGCTTTGTCGTTCAATTGAGGCCAGAGTCTTCGCATTGGGTAGCTTTTAGTCTGACGCGTGTGGCTGTACTCCTCCTCGGCAACTAGGACCTTGGTCCATCTGTCATTGAGGGTATCCTGATTGGCCTTTATTTTTTGCCCTTGTTTCTTCAGGCTACGCGCAGTGGCAATGAGCTGCCGCTTGAATCGCTCTTGACCCAGTGGGCCTTCATGGACAATGAAATCTTTGTCGCCCAAGCTGACCTCCTCTTCAGAAAGGGGGGGGGGTAATTGCTGTCTTCGGAGTCATCGAGGTATTCGGGATCGAGCGGGTCCTCGTGCTCCTCGCAATTGTTTTGTGGTTGTTCGTCGGCGTCGGGGTCGTCAAGGTTATCCGCATTTTCCGGAGTGTCATTTTCTCTGGTGTCCGTGTTGCTCGCATGGCTTCGACGTGCCTTGGAGCGGTGGCGCTGTCTGCGGCGTTTTGGTAGCTCATCGCTAGGCTTGCCGTTATTCTTCCCGGAGTGCCGTCATCATCTTTCGAGGTGTCCACCATGTAGACATCATAAGTGGACGTGGCCATCCAGTGGACGGTGACAGGGGGAGCAACATTGTACTAACCATGGCTCCACTATCCTTGTCCATAAATTCGGCGTTTTCCGAGGTGTAGTCCAACATGTCGGTTAAGTCTTCGACTGTGGCTACCAGGTGGGTGGTGGGTGGGTCGTAAAATTTTGTGTAATTCACCTCGAGGGGCTGTTGGACGCAGGTCGAGGGCGAGTCATCTCGAATAGCCATCATCTGGATTTGGTCGAGCACTTCGTTTAACAAGACGAGGCTTGCCGAGTTGGCATGTGGAGGCCGCCCGAGGCCGGTCTCCGTTGTGGCGGGGCGAGGGGTGGTCCAGGCCCGAACTGAATCCTGGTCTTCCAGGGGCGAGTTGACCTCGAGGCTCGGGGTCGGGCTTGTGGCCAGACTAACATAAGGGGCCAAGGACAAGACCTGGTCTTCGGATGTTGTCTCCGTATTGAGGCTCCAAGCCAAGTTGGTGAGGGGGAGTTCGTCGAGGGATGATTCCTAACTTCCAACGTCGCTGTCGTTGGGGCTCAAGGCCATAGATGTGTCGTGAGGAGAGGGTTCGGCCGAGAGTGACTCTTGGCATCCGAACACCGCTTCTGCGTCGAGGCCTGAAGCTGGGTCTTTAGCGGGCACCATTAGCACGGCTGAAGGGGATTCCTGGTCTCCAGATAGAGTGGAGCCGTTCGAGATCGAAGCCAGTTGAAGGGTTGAGGCTGATATGTAGATCGGATCGGGCACAGCGGGGCCCATAGGGGCACAGGGAGAGGCTGTGAATCCGGTAAGGATCAGATCACCTCGGGCGCCCGCGACGTACTCCAAGTTGTCGAATCTAATCCGGTGCTCAGGGGCAAAATTATTGATTTGGTCTAGATGACCAGTTGGGTTGGTGTGCAGCACGACGCTGTCGAACGCGAAGAGTTGGTCGGGGACAAAGAGGTCCCCGGAGCCGACGCCATCTTCGATGATCAGGCGAGCCATCGATCTTCAGTGACCCAACAGCAGAACTGTCAATGAAAGCACCAATGTTGGTGTCAAAACCATAGGATCTCGGGTAGGGGGTCCCGAGTTGTGGATCTAAGATCAATGGGGAACAAGGGACGAAGAACACGGTGTTTACCCAGGTCCAGGCCCTCTCGAAGAGGTAAAACACTATGTCATGCTTGATTGTATTTGATGTGTATGATATGGTTACAGAGTCGGTCTACCTCGAGATCAGGCAAGCTAAACCCTAGGTTGATGGGGTGTTGGATATTGCACTAGCCCTAAAGACTAAAACCATCTGGTTTATATAGACACCAGTAGGGTTAGGTTACATGCAATCGGTTACAACAAAGGAAAGATCATGCCTAATCTTGACTTGGAGGGCACACCACGACTCCGAAGATCTCTTGTCCGGTCATGGATCCACGCCCTAGTTCGACTTCATAGTAGCCCATTAGTCCGGCCCGTAAGCAATGGGCCGGCGGCCTGAGGACCCCTTAATCCAAGACTCCCTCAGTCCTCACCTAGTGATAAAGGGTAGCGAGGAACATATAGTGTTGTTGTCGTTAAGGGTAAAACGACGGGGTTTAATCATATTGCTTGAATTTACTTTGTTTGCATCATGTCATCTTACTCAAGGCGTTACTCTATTGGTCATGAACTTAATACCATAGATGCATGTTTGATAGCGGTCGATTGGTGGAATAATAATAATAGATGCAGGCAGGAGTCGGTCTACTTGTCACGGATGTGATGCCTATATACATGATCATTGCCATGAATATGTCATAACTATGCGCTTTTCTATCAATCGCCCAACAGTAATTTGTTTACCCACCATATACTATGTGTCCGAGAGAGAAGCCTCTAGTGAAAACTATGGCCCCCAGGTCTCTTCTATCATATTATTAAAATCAAAAATATCTGCAATTTTATATTTTATATTTTACTTTTCTTTTTATCTATCTATCACTATCAGAATTAATCCTTGCAAATAACGAGTTCAAGGGGATTGACAACCCTCTTGCCCGCGTTGGGTGCAAGTATTTGCTTTTGTGTGTGTAGGTACTGAAGATGGGAATTTGTGTGGTTCTCCTATTGGGTCGATAACCTTGGTTCTCACCGAGGGAAATACTTATCTCTACTGTACTGCTTCACCCCTCCTCTTCGGGGAAAATCCCAACGCAGTTTACAAGTAGCAGGAAGAATTTCTGGCACCATTGCCAAGGAGACATCATCAAATTCTTATCAAGTTCCTACATACAAACTATCATCTACTTGCTCTACTTTTTGTTTTCCTTTTTATTTGCCTCTCTTTTTCATCTCCCCGCACTTCTCATAAAAATCAAAAACAAAAAATAATTTACTTTATTTGCTTGCTTGAAGTTGCTATCATGTCTGAATTTGAGAAAGTCAATGATGTTCCTGCCACTAGTGCGGAACCTTTTGATCATCACTACACTTATGGGAAATGAAAATATTAAAGGAAGTTTTGGTGAATTTGCTAAAGAAAAGTTAGATAATCTTGCCGATGATGATCCTGATAAAGAATAACCCACTATTATGCATACTGAAAAACTTTGTATAGGTAGTGGTAATATTATTGGAAACAACATTACTCATGATTTCTTTACTTGTGTTGGCACGTTACCTATGTTAGGAGGATCTCTTAATAAAACTACTAGTCTTGCGGATGCCATATCTTTGCTTATAGTTGAATTTGAAATACAATTTGTGCATATGCATCCTGCTATTCAAAGGATACTTCTAGAATTCTCAAACATTTATGATCCTTCTATTAAGCGCTTGGCCACTATATTTCTAGCTTACGAATTTGGCCACATCATGGAGGAGGCATGAGAGATATTTGCTTATTATAAAATAGACAATTCTTTACAACCAAGAGGAGATAAGAAAATTACAATCTACAGACTATGTTTCTTACAATGAGAATCTTATGAAAAAGGTTCCCCCATTTGTGTTGCTTGATAAACTTTCTGAACATAATAATAATTTGGCTATACAAAATAATGGATTGCGGTGTGTGCTTAAGAAAAGGCTAAAGGAATACCTTCATAGAAACATATATAATGAATAAATAGTCATTACTTACAAAGGGACAAAGGAGGAACCTCCTCCTCCTAAACTTGATCTCACGGATCCTTACCCTATTAAATTTAGCCCTTTTGATTATTTTTGCTTACCTCTTAGGAAGCTTGCTGCTGAAAGAAGGGAGTATGAGATGAACATGGATGACCTCCCTTACCTTTATTATGATACTTGAAACATTACCTTACACCTAGCTAGGGGCATAAAACAATAGCGCTTGTTAGGAGGCAACCCAATAGTTATGTTACCTTTTTTACTTTCTATTTTGGTGTGTTGACACAATCATTGCTACTATTATGATTGTGTTTATATGTTTAATTTAGTGTTTGTTCCAAGTAAAGCTTTGGGGTGATTTGGTTGATAGTTGACTTGATTCTGTGAAAAGAAAAAACTTTGGCGCCTAGTGCTAGAATTACTATAATTCACTAGAACATGATAAAATTCTGAAATGTTTACGCATGATTAATATACAAATTGCCACGTTGTCCCAATTTTTCATATTTTTGGAATTACAGAACTATAGTTTTTGTTCAGATCATTACAGATTGTTCTATTTTAGACAGATTCTATTTTTATTGCATAGTTTACTTGTTTTAAGGATGCTATGGATTATATCCCCCGGGGGGAGAAATCATGGAGAAGTTAGAATATACTCCCTCCGGTCCTTTTTAGTCTGCATATAAGTTTTGTCCAAAGTCAAAGTATGTATACTTTGATCAAACATATAGAAAAAGCTATCAACATTCACAAAGCCAAATAAATATGGTTAGATTTGTTATGAAATGTAGTTTCATAGTATATATATTTGGTAGTGTAGATATTTATATTTTAAATATTAATTTGGTCAAACTTTACAATGTTTGACTTGACAAAAATCTAATACGCGGAGTAAAAAGGACCGGAGGGGGTAATAGGTATTTTTTTTAATATGCAAGAATAAATTCTGAATGAGTTATAACAGTACGTAAATGTTATGATTTGTCTATACTAATGGATCTCATGAGGTTTCCGTTGAGTTTTGTGTGCTGAAGTTTTCAAGTTTTGGGTGAGATCATGATGGATGAAGGAATAAGGAGCGGCAAGACCCTAAGCTTTGGGATGCCCAAGGCACCCCAAGGTAATATTCAAGGAAGACCCAAGCGTCTAAGCTTGGGGATGCCTCGGGTGGCATCCCCTCTTTCGTATAAAATCTATTGGTATGTTACTTGGAGCTACATTTTTATACATCACATGATACGAGTTTTGCTTGGAGCGTCTTGTGCCATAGTTTTTGCTTTGTTTGCTTTTTAGTTTGCCACAATCACTGTTTGCTGGACACACCTTTTGAGAGGGACATGCATTTATCGTGATTTGTTAGAATACTCTATGTGCTTCACTTATATCTTTTGAGCTAGGCAGCTGCTCTAGTGCTTCACTTTTTTTCTTTTAGAGCACGACGATGGTTATATTTTATAGAAATGATTGCACTATCATGCTTCACTTAAATCTTTGTGAGATTCTATAAATAGGAAGTGGTACTATGCATGTGTTATAAGACTGGTCCAAGAAGGATAAGCATTCAAGGGGGATATAATAAAAACTTTCATGTAGACTAGTAAATATGAAACACATGGTTTAATGATATTGATGTCGCAATTTGAAAGGATATTGGTTCATGATCATTGGTTAGTAGAAATATTGGTATTAGTGCTTGTTATTAACTTTTCATCTAAGTGTTGGTCATGGCATGGTGGGGAGGTTCAAGCATTTGTATTTCTGATTGAAATCCTTGAGTGTTGTTATAATCGGATGCGCATGATGGTTAACTCCTACCAACCAATTCTCTAGGGGCATGCAAGTAGTATTTGCTTTGAGGGCTAATAGGCTTCCACAATAAGTATGTGAGTTCTTTATAACTAATGTGAGTCCATGGATTATATGCACTCCTACCTTTCTGCAATTTGCTAGCCTCTTCGGTTCCGTGCATTGCCCTTTCTCACCTCGAAAGTTGGTGCAAACTTCACCGGTGCATCTAAACCCCGTGGTATGATACTCTCTATCACACATAAGCCTCCTTATATCTTCCTAAAGCAGCCACCATTCCTACCTATTATGGCATTTCCATAGCCATTCTGAGATATATTGCCATGCAACTTCCACCGTTCCGTTTTCTTGACATACGTGTTCCTTATCATATTGCGTTGCATGATCATATAGAGTTGACATGTTATTTGTGGCATAACCACCATTCATCATTATTATACATGTTACGCTAGACAATTGCACATCCTGGTACACTGCCAGAGGCATTCATAAAGAGTCATATTTTTTAGTTTTATCGAGTTGTAATATCAAGTTATAAGTAAATAAAAGTGTGATGATCATCATTATTAGAGCATTGTCCCAGTCATGAAAGGATGTTGGAGACTATGATTCCCCCACAAGTCGGGATGAGACTCCGGACGAAAAAAAGAAAGAAACAAGGAGAAAGAAAAAAAGGGAGAAGAAAAAGAAAGAGAAGAAAAAATTTAAAAAATAAATGAGAGAAAAGAGAGAAAGGGCAATGTTACTATCCTTTTCCACACTTGTGCTTCAGATTAGCACCATGTTCTTCATATAGAGAATCTCATGAGTCGTCACTTTCATATACTAGTGGGAATTTTTCATTATAGAACTTGTGTATATTCCGATGATGGGCTTCCTCAAATGCCCGAGGTCTTCATGAGCAAGCGAGTTGGATGCACACCCACTTAGTTTCCGTCGAGCTTTCATGCACTTATAGCTCTTAGTGCATCTGTTGCATGGCAATCCCTACTCCTCGCATTGACATCAATTGATGGACATCTCCATAACCCGTTGATTAGCCACGTTGATGTGAGACCCTCTTCCCTTTTTGACTTCCCTTATTAACCTCTATCATCGCATTCTATTCCACCTATAGTGCTATATTCATGGCTCACACTCGTGTATTGCGTGAGGTTGAAAATGCTGAAGCACATTAGAAGTACGATACCGTTGCCTGGTTTGACACCGGGGTGCTCATGATTTATATTTATGTGGTGAAGGCATAGACGCGAACTCATGTCATGCTAACATGATAAAAATGAGTGGGGATAACATTAGTTAAGGATCATATGTTTTGAGAAAATAATGATTATGTTTCTTATATTCATGGATATTATTGTGTTGATATTGTCACGTCATCGCTTTCTCAATAATTATACCCTAAAGAGATTACATGATACACATGTTAGGTAGCATTTCACATAAAAAAAATCTGTTTTATCATTTACCTACTCGAGGAGGAGCAGGAATTAAGCTTGGGGATGCTGATACGTCTCCAACACATCTATAATTTTTAATTGTTTCATGCTATTATATTATCAATCTTGAATGCTTTATATGCATTTTTATGCTATTTCATATCATTTTTGGGGACTAACCTATTAACCCACTGCCCAGTGTCGGTTCCTATTTTTTGCTTGTTTTTGGCTTTTCAGAAAATCAATACCAAATGAAGTCCAAACACGATGAAACTTTATGGTGATTTTTTCTGGACCAAAAGGGACCCTAGAAGGTTCGGGTGGAGGCCAGAAGAGTACGAGAGAGCCACAAGCTCACAGGGCGCGCCCCCTGAGCTCGTGAGCCCCACGCAACTCTGTTTGACCTAATTCCACCTTTTTAAATTCCCAAATATTCCCAAACCAACAGAGAGCCACCCGAAACACTTTTGTCGGCACCGCAAGCTTCTGTTCTTCCATGATCTCATCTGGAGGCCTTTTCTGGTACTCTGTTTGGGGATCGATCACAGAGGGCTTCTACATCATCCTTGCTGCCTTTCGATGATGCGTGAGTAGTTCACCACAGACCTACGGGTCCATGGCTAATAGCTAGATGGCTTACCTTCTCTCTTAGATCTTCAATACAATGTTCTCCTCAATATTCTTGGAGTTCTATTCGACATAATCTTCTTTTGCAGTGTGTTTGTTAGGATCCGATGAATTGTGGGTTGATGATCGGATTATCCATTGAAAGTAGCTGAGTCTTTTTTGAACTTTATTATCCATGATTGTTATAACTTTGTATTTCTCTCTGACCTATCCATTTGGTTTGGCCAACTAGATTGATTTATCTTCAGCGGGAGAGGTGCTTTGTAATGGGTTCAATCTTGCAGTGTTCTCATCCAGTGACAGAAGGGGTAGCAAGGCGCATATAGTATTGTTGCCATTAAGGGTAAAATGGCATGGTTTAATTATTGCTTGAGTTTACTTTGTGTGCATCATGTCATCTTGCTTAAGGCGTTAATATGTTTGTCATAACTTAATACCATAGATGCATGCTGGATAGCAGTCGATTGGTGGAGTAATAGTAGTAGATGCAGGCAGGAGTCGGCCTACTTGTCACGGACGTGATGCCTATATACATGATCATTGCCATGGATACGTCATAACTATGTGCTTTCCTATCAATTGCCCAACAGTAATTTGTTTACCCATTGTATGCTATGTGTTCGAGAGGGAAGCCTCTAGTGAAAACTATGCCCCCGGGTCTACTTTTATCATATTATTAAAACCAAAAATACATTGCCGTAATTTTATACTTTTTATTTTACTTTTCTTCTTATCTATCTATCACTGTGAGTATTAATCCTTGCAAATAACGAGTTCAAAGGGATTGACAACCCTCTTGCTCGTATTGGGTGCAAGTCTTTGCTTTTGTGTGAGTAGGTACTGAAGACGGGAATTTGCTTGGTTCTCCTATTGGTTCGATAACCTTGGTTCTCACTGAGGGAAATACTTATCTCTACTGTACTGCTTCACCCCTCCTCTTCAGGGGAAATTCCAACGCAGTTTACAAGTAGCAAGGTGGGAGGTGCGCGATGGCTCAGATGAAAAATCCTGCTCGTCTTTGGTCGGAGCTGGCAGTGACGACCCCCGTGGATGTTGTTCCCCTCCTTTGAGACGTCACCGAGGTGTATGAGCATCTCCCCTTCTTGATCGTGTTGTGATCTCCAGGCAAAAGCCTTGGTCCGTTGCAGGACCGGCTATGGCGGCGCTGTGGCATCGTTACTCTGCTGAGAGCATCGCAGGTGGAGACTTGGCTTGCATTTTGTTTGTGGTTCTCCGATGCTTGCTGTTGTTGGAGTTGATTTTCGTGGTGCTATGTACGCAGCCGTCAGTGAATCCAAGACGATGGCTTTCTGAGGACCGACTGAGTCCTATTATCCACTCACCGTCTCCTCTTAGGCATCCAAGTGTGGGTAGTGCGTTGGTAAGGAGATTCCGTTTGGAGTTGTTGTGCTTCTAGGAGACCGGCGCGACGGGCCTAGATGATTGGTCTAGGACAGGCCCTTTTGCGTTGTAGTTGTAGTTGTCGCGGTGGGGTGTGGAGTTCTAGCTACACTTGTTGTTCGCAGTAAACTGTTGTTTCCAGTACAAGATTTTCATCTTCTATAAAAATATGGTACGCCTAGGTGTACTCTAAAAAAATGTCATTTATAACCAACCTTTGTAGCTAGTTACTTTTTTTAACATGGTACAACACAGACGCTCATACATTCGCACATATATTCACCCCTATGAAAGCACACACAAACACATGTGATTTCATCAAATTATCATCCACCTCATGTGACTACAGAGAAATTACCCACACGTTAGTGGAGAGATCATGGAATTATGATGGAGAAGGAGTTGGTGGTGTTGATGACAAAGAATCCCCCTCTTCCAAGGCCAGACTAGTCTCTAAAAAAGCCCTCCAGTAGAAGATAAGAGATGGCGGTGGCTCCATCTTGCAGAACAATCAGGTAAAATCCATCTGGATGTTTCGGGGCGAGGAGGTCCTTATTAGCGAGAAGGAAGGACAGGAGGTGACACATGTGGGCGCCATGTACCCCTCCTACAGCTAGGATTTATGCCGCGTGGGGGCTATGGGCACCCACTTGCCTGTCCCTATTGGCTATGTGGTTCTTCTTAGGGGACTTTTCCTGCATGGCAAACATATCATTGCATATACTCTTGAAAACAATGCCGGCCCGGTTAGTTTTTATCAAAATATACAAGTTGAAGGATAGAAACATAGCAGAAGTGTTCATAAAAATAGATGCGTTTCACATATCAAACCTGCGGTGAAGGAAGTCCCTGGTTTGTGAGAAATCTGGCTCCCTAACGCGACCATGGTCCTTATTAGGATGCATGAAGAAGTTGTAAGTTGTACCCAATGATGGGACCAAAAGCGAATCCCATACATAGTTCTGGCATCTTCATGCCCAAACCAAATGATGGCATAGCACAACACACAAGCTCCGGATGATTAAATACTAGAAATGGAATGATCTCCATGTCAGCAAATGACCAGAAAACTCCTTGGTACAAGTGTGAATTGAGGAGCCACATGATCCACATTCACATCCTTGTGGGGAGCCAACTTATTCTTATTCTAAATATATTAATTATAAAAATCGCTTAGCACATAGATTGAAAATTGTTAATCACACATTTAAAAGATGTTAAACATATAGAGAAAAATGTTCCTAATCTATACGAAAATTGTACAGTGTGTATGAAAATAAGTAGACATCAACATATATATGAAAAAATGTTAGTCATGAATTTTAAAAAGTTAAATTTGCATAAAAAAATGTTCCAAATGTATATAAAATATTTACAATGTGTATAGAAATAAAGTAGACATCAAAACATATATATTAAAAATGTTACTCACATATTGGAAAAAATTAAACATTATAAAAATGCCAATGATGTATACAAAAGATAAAAAAATTGTTCATTGTTTTCGATATAGCTCACCATTCATGCCAAATGGTAAAAATGTACAGTTGTTTAAGCAAAAAAGTAGTCTAAAAATATATTCTTAAAACTGCTAATCATGTATTTTATAAATGTTAAATGTGTGTATAAAAAATATACAATGTGTATGCAAAAAATAGACATAAACCAATATATTTAAAAAATATTAATTATGTATTGAAAAAATGTTAAAGATATGCATAAAAGTGCTCCTGATGTGTAAAAACTGTAAATATAAATAAAAGTTGATATAAAAGTATATGTTTTTATTTTTTTAATTATGTAACTAAATATGTTCAACGAAAAAATGTTAAACGTGTATAAAAAATGTTCATGTTCTATACGAAAAGGGACAAAAGATAATAGGTAATCAAAGAAAGAAAAGAAGAAACATGAAACAAAATAATAAAATGGAAAAAGAAACAAATAAAATGATATAAAAAACCTTGAAGAAAAGCAGTGCAAAAGAATGAAAATAATAAATCGAGAAAGAAACAAAGCAAAATCGAAACCAAGAAAAAAACGGCGAAAATAAGAAAGAGAAGAAATACCAGTTAAAATAAAAAACAAAGAAGAAAAAACAAGTTAAAATCAATAAAGAAACGAATAAATTAGATGAGAAAACGAAGGAAACTGAAGAAAATAAGAAAACGAAAGAAAAAAAAAACGCAGCGAACACACAATCAGCGTTCGTATGAGCGCTGAAAATGGGCCGGCCTATTACTATACGGACAGACGGAAACCTTCAGACAAATTAAAATGGGCCGGCCCATCTATAGTTAAAAACGTTGTGTGTATAAAGAAAAAATGTCGGACATTTATTGTAAAAATTGTTAATCTTTTAATTTGAAACTGTTAATCAAGCATTTAAAATATGTTAAAAATACATAAAAAATGTTGATCATGTATTAAAAAAATTAATCTTGTATTTAAAAATGCTAATAATATTATAGAAAAATGTTAATCATGCATTAAAAATTGTTTAATTTGTATTGGAAAAATGTTGTTGGCATGTAGAACAAATATAAAGTAATATTCAAAAGAACAAAGTAAACTAAAGGAAAGGTAAAAGAAACAAAAGAAACATGAAAATAAAAAAACAAAGAAACAAAATGCAAGGAATAACCAAAAAAAATGATCTTCTAAAAAAAACCTAAAAAAATGAAGAAGAAGAAAAAACACTCGAATAGCCAAGTAGGACATGCCCCTACAACTTACCACGAGATGGACGTGGACCGGAGATGCTAGCCACTCCGTCCAGGTCCATCTTCATTTGAAAAAAAATATGAAACATTTCAAAAAATGAATGGTTTTCTGAAAACATGAACTACTTTTGAAAAAATTGAACATTTTTTGGTTTGTGCGAACATTTTTGTCCAAATTTGTGAACATTTTTAGAATTGCAAACATGGTTTTGATTGTGCAAACATTTTTTGGAAAGACGAAATTATTTTGAAAGTGCAGATATTTTTCAGAAAGACGAACATTGTTTTGAAAGCGCGAACATTTTTCATAAAGGCAAACCTTTTTTCAAATGCGAACATTATCTTGAAAAACGTGAGTTGTTTCTGAAATTTACGAACATCTTTTAACATGCAGATTTTCAACTCTACGAACATTTTGAAAACGCAAAAAAAATTGGGAACATTTATGACAACACGAATATTTTTTCAAATTTGTGAACATTTTTTGAAAACACATATTTTTTAAATACCCAAACATATTTTAAAATTTAAGAACAAATTTGAATTTCAAACATTTTTAAATTTGCGAATTTTTGAAAAAGAAACAGAAAAAGGAAAGAAAATAAAAAAGAAGAAAGAAGAAAGAAACATAAAAGATATAAAATAAAATAAAAAAGAAACAGAAAGGGAAAACCAAAAAGAAAACCAGCTTCGAAAAACAACATGAAAAAAGAAAAACCGGTTCGTGAACCTTCTGGAAGGTTCCCAAAACCTGGAGAAAACCTCCCGCCCGCGCTAAGCTATCAGCTAAATGGGCCTAGGCCTACAGAGGTCTTCGCGTCGCTCGCCTCAATTCGACGCAGAATGCGTCAAATAGGAAATCCGGGAGACCAGGGGTTGGAGATTCACTTGGGCCGTATTATTGCTGCTTGCTCCTGCCCCCAACATCCCCTAACGGCCCAAAATACCCTTAGAAACAGAACATCCCCCAACAATCCGGCGGCGGCTTCTTTGTCTTCCCCAAAACCAGACCAGAGCTCCAATCGCCGCATGGAGTCGGGCTCTGATGACGGGAGCAACAGCAGCAGCAGCAGCTGCGCCCCCGGCATCGCGGCCTTGCGCTCAGGTACTGATAATCAACAGCTTTCTACTCGAACTCGTCTCCGAACGATCTGTAGAGCTCATCCATCTGTTGTTGGGTCGGGGTTCAAACGGCGTTAGGGTTGCGGCAGTGCCAACACCTTTTGCTTTCCTCCCTACTTCTACTTGTAGATCGCCGCATTGTTTGGTTCAGTCTACGAAATGTACTAGGTTGTGATACGTGCTACTTGTATGGTTCCTGATCTGTGGTGGAATGTGGAATGTTTCTCCAAGAACATTATCTTTGATGCAACATGCCTCCTGTCTCCGATAGGATGTTCATATGATGGGATATACCCCTCTTCCCCCTAACAGATTGTTGCTATGGTGGAATACGACGGTCTAAGAAAATTTTACCTACACGGATTGCAGGTCGTACTGTTGCTGGTAGAAAGAACAAGTCTGCACCAAGTCGTAGGCAGAGAGTGACTACTGATTTAAGCATATATTCAGACCTTTCCTGCCGCAGGGCACCCGCCCCACCTCGGCTCAAGGGGGTTCTCCAAAAGGATTCAGCTAAGGAGCTTGGGCAGGCTTGGGCCAAGTTTTTCCATGCCAATGGGATTCCTGGGGAGAAAGCCGACTGCGCACATTTCCAAGAGGCCTTGAGATTGACGCAACAACTTGGTCCGGTGGTTCAGCACGTTCCTACAGGTTCAGAAATTGATGGGCCATGCCTGCAGTCCGAGTATGACGAATTGATGGAGCGTGTGGCCGAATGGAAAGGTTGGTGGGATCTGTATGGTGTTACTGTGATGTGTGACTCATGGATAGGACCTACTGGGACAGCCATCGTAAATTTCATGATCTCCTGCAATAGGCGCATGTACTTTCACAAGTCTGTTGATGCCACCGGAAGCATGCAGAGTATCCCGTATCTCTATGAATTGATTAGGAAGGTGGTTGTGGAGGAGATTGGGCAAGGCTTCGTAGTTCAAATTGTGACACAGAATGGATCAAACTTCAAGGAAGCGTGCGGGCAACTCATCAAGGAGTATCCGCACATTGTTTGGCAGCCATGTGCATCTCATACTGTTAATCTCATGCTGATGGAAATTGGAAATATCCCCAAGGTTGATGCGGTGCTCTCCAGTGCCAAGCGGATATGTAGGTTTTTCTACAGTTATTCTGAACCTCTGCACGCTCAAATGAAAACCAAGATTGATGGAGAGTTGATCCCACCCAATGCCGCAAGGTTCGGAACTGACTTTATGTGCCTACAAAGTTACTGGGATAAGAAAGACAAGCTCCGGCAGTGGATGATCTCGAATGAGTGGGAAGACGGCCCTTGGAGTAGGGAGGCAGATTATGATTACACATATGACTGCTTGATAAGCTGGTCCTGGTGGGAAGATGTGAAATGGGTACTAGATAGAATCCGACCACTTTATGCTGTACTTCAGCACGCGGATTCACCTAAGACTAGGTCAATTTCTGGATTTATGCCTAGAATGATTGCTGCTAGGGATGAATTACAATCTCTTTTCCAGGAGGGGTCAGAAGATTTGAACGATTTCATGGATGTGGTTGACAGGAGAGTTGCAGATCTATATGATGGCACTCTTATGATTGCAGGTAAGGACTAAGTTACTGTTTTTTTTAATGGCTTTCATCCATTGTGAATTTATCTAACTCTCTTTCTTCTACAGCTGGTGTGCTTGATCCTGAAGTCCACTACAAGCATGATCTTGCAAGCAATCCAGATTACATGCAAGCATTCACGATGGCAATTGAGAAGGTTGCAGACTCACCTGCAAATGCAGTGGCGGCACTGGACCAGTTCGAAACTTTCCGTTCTTCTAGCGGGAGGTTTGACAAAGATATTGCTCGACTTTGTGCTAGCACATTGGACCCAGCTTCTTGGTGGTCGTATTTTGGAGAAGTAAAACTCCTTCAGGGCTATGCGATTCGAATTGTGTCCCGATGTATGTCCTCTAGCAGGTGCGAGCGAAACTGGAGCACATATGCATTGATGCATGCACAAGCGACAAATCAGCTTGCTTCTGAAAAGCTTCACAAGTTGGTCTATGTCCGATACAATCTTAACCTGCGGTTCGAACAATCTAAAACAGATAAGGAAGAAAAGGATGGCAAGGGGAAAAAAGAGCTTGATCCTTGCAGATTGATGATGGATGTTGCACTATATGATAAAGAAAACCCTATCATGGATTGGCTGAAAAACCCCGGGAGTGCATCCTTGACTGCACTGGACGAAAAAGATGAATGTGATCTCCCTACACCATCTAGGGCTGTGATTGGTATGATATGCAAAGGGAAATCAAGTGAGGATGTCCTTGACAAGCCAATCGGGGTTTTGGAATTGAAGAAGAACTGCAGCCTCTCCAGCAGGAAGCAAAAGAGGAAAAGGGGGAAGATGGCTACTGATAATAATGGTTCGTTGCACGGAATGTCTACTAGGAAAAAAACGAAGGATCTCTCCAGCCTCTAGCCTTTTGCTGGTAAGAAATTCTGTTTAGAAGTTGCCAGCAAAGCGGGTTGCTACTCAAGTTAATATTCAATTTCTCTGTTCTACTTCAGCAAGTATTAAATGATCTATCTAAATCAAGTGCCAACCTAACACTCATGACGGACAGTTTTGTTGACTTCTTCTTTAGGTTAATCTGTCCTGGATAACCTTTGGATGTTGTGAACGGTGGCTATTCAGATGGATCCAACATTAGCTAAGAGCTGGGGTAGAACGGATGGCCAGTTCTGAAGCACAAGAGCCTGAAATCCAAAACCTGGGGTGCTAGATCTTAGGGTTGTGATCTCTTGCTGATTTAACTCTTGATGCTGAATGCCAACTTGTGATTTTTAGTGACCTCTCTGATCTTCTGCCTGTAGTAAGATGCCACGTTAGGTGGTGCCTTTTGAGAAATGTTCTAATGTTCGCTGGTTATCTTGTTTAATTTCCATGATGCCTGTCGTTCTGCGTGCTCTGCTGAAACATTGTGCGCTTTTGGAATTTCTGATCGATGATGCCAAAAAAGAAGTACTATCTGGAGGCATAAATGTTTCATCAATCCCCTTTTCTTGTCACTAACGTGGGAATTCATGTGCTTTCAGAGCGACCGGCGCCCCTAAAGTTTGCTTCAATAACATATACGAGTAGATTATTTGTTCGATTGTTTTCCACTTTACGCCAAGAAAAGTCTGCAGCAACACAATCCAGTAGCATTGACAAAACTTAGTCCTCGTAGATATCAAGTGGTAATACAAGAGCACATGTACATATGCACAGCCATATGATGCTGGCTTCGGTCCAAAAACTGTACACAACACAACCGAGCCCAACATCCTACATACAGTCCAGTGATCAAAGGGAACCTATGTCTAACAATTGCATGCTTCGCGTTAGCCAGAATCTTGTGTTCAAGAGACATTGCCCCCAAAGATCAACCTCCAAACAGGGACATCAAGAAACACCAACCTTGCTTCTCAGATCCGGGTTCATTTTAGTCTTCAAGGATCAACTTTGCCGATGTCGGCACCGGTCTTCGCCAATGTGGTGTACAAACTCTACTACGTGTCTGGGTGTCACGCTCTTCAAACCAAAATCGGAATGTTAAAGCTTGCGCCAAACTCCATTCATGGGAAACTCATGTAACTGTTGACTAGCGTTTTCGCTGGGATCACAATGGTCTTGCTGAGCACGAACAGCACAAGGGTTAGCTCGAGCATCAGGATCGTGTTGAGGAATGTCCGGTCGACAATCCAACCGTATAGCGTGATGCCCCCAGGGTTGGTTAGCAGGTAGAGCACTGCAGTGCACGAGAGTAGAATAAAATGCATGAGCACGGTAGGAAACAAAACAAAATAACTGTGCATGTACTGCAAGCATAAACAATATAATAAAGATTTAGCAACACAACTTCCAGGAAGCTTTAAAGTAAGGTTTATCAATACAAAATTTAAAGGAAGCATTAGCTTACTAACCAAGCGATTCTCTCTTGTGGTATGAAGACATGTAAGATGCCAGTTGAGCTGTGTTATGAGAATTGCCTTGCATTGAGCCACTTTCCATAGACTCCAAGTCACTTTCCGAGTAATCTCTCAAAAACATATGTGCTGGAAAGGGCACAAGGTTCCCAGAATCATTCGGGGTGCTTACATATGTAGAATCACTAGAGCATGTCGCTAAAGCATGCCATCGACTAGCTATTGCGGCAATGTTTTGAGCTCTGTGAGAAATTTTAGCAGCTCCGTGTAAACAAAGGACAAGGCCTACAACTTGAACAACTGAAGATACCTGCAGCAGAAAACAAATATGTTTATGATCTGATATTTTTTACACCATACACAGAAGGTGAAGTTTATGATGTTTTTGGAATAAACAAACATATGATACTCACAGCTATATCACCACCATTAGTGAAATTGATTGGCCCGTTGTATGCTGTTGTCTTGTAAAGAATGGCGAACTGGCTTGCTGTAACAGAAAAGAAGAGCAGCAAAAGGAACATGCGGAACCTGTGACTGATTTTGGAGAGATTATGGCGGAGCTGCAGGTGCTCTTTCAGATACACTAGAGGATCCGCGTCTTGCTCCAGAACTTTTCCGTAATCATCAAAGTGTATAACTTGTAGATTGCAAACCAAGTTGAAAAGCATGCAGGAAGACAACACAATTGTCGTCAAATACATCCATGACATGATGGAAGCAAATAGCACAATGCATGACCTCCAAATTGACTGATGGAACATGTGGGAAAAGCGGAACATCTCTCGGGTGACCTTCACAGCAAGGCATGGCAATATCCACCACATAAGTGTTCGGAAGAAGTCCTGTCATTGGGGTCGCAGCACTTGTCAACACAAAAATCGAATGACAAAACTCATACACATTATGAGTCATGAATGAATAATGTTTCCAGTCCTAGTCACGGAATTTCATAATTCAAATTTCCACTAGAAATAACTAAACCTATGACTAGTAGAGACTAATCGAACAGACATGTGGCACACACACAAACCTGCTAGTGCAACACACCCATGGCCCCGCTCACATGCGGACACAAGTAGGCACATGCTGACAGGCATATACAACATATATAACAGAGAATCGATCACCTCGACCCGCCCTCAAGTAAGGACAGGCCCATGAATCCAGGGCGGCAGAAATATATATTAAAAAAAGGATCCAGACAGGAGGTTTCAGATTTTCAGTAGGTTAGCAGATGGGCTGCAACAAGGGAACCTCCTGAATCTAAGCACCATCTTACATCCACAGTCTCAAGACTTCCAATGTATTGTTTCTTCCTAAATCCACGCACAACGCAAAGCAATCATATGCTCGCTGATCACTTAATTTATCATTCAGTTGCACTATGTTTCGACAAAATGGTGCGGAGCACGGTTGCACTTGTTCATCTACTACCTCCGTCCCGGTTTATTGGTCCCAATTGTAATCTGTGCCAAATTTTAACCATAAATTTAACTAACAAAATGTTCATACATGTCGGTAAAAATTATATCATTCCAACGATATAATTTTTATTGACATGCACTAACATTATGTCAGTTAAATCTTTGGTCAAAATTTAGCACAAATTACAAAGGAGACTAATAAACCAGGACATACTAGTCAGTATAACAAGAAATTCATCCGGCTGCTCGCTTTGAAGATGAACCCAGACAAGTTCCTTGCCCCATTTCACAGCTAAATTAGGTAGTACCAAAGCTCACACAAAAATTCCCCCAATCAACGGGCCATACGGAAAAGTTACTAGGCATTCGTCCGCAAGTTAGGGAAGAATACGCCAAAATTGAGCTCTGCGAGACAGCACCTGGATCCTGACGACGTACTCCTTCTGGAAGCGGATCCGCATGCCAAGCTCCGGGTCAACGAAGAGGAACTTGCGGAGGCCGTACATGGCCATCTTCCTCGACACGCAGGCGACGGCAACGGCCGCGGCCGCCGCCTGCGACATCATGACGCACACCTCGAACATCTCAACCTCGAAGTCGTCGCAGACCCGCTCGTGCTTGCGGCATGGGGAGAGGCTCACGGCCACCGCAGGCAGCGCTACGCCCACCACCGCCAGCGCGGACGCCGCGAAGGCCACGCCGAGAGGGGTCGAGGCAGAGAGGCCCGACACCGCGAGGAACGCCTCGAGCCGCCGGAGCCACCGCGCCAGCGGCGCGTCTGCGTCGGCGGCGGAGCCGGCGAGCGAGAGCAGCGGCACGGAGATCGCCAGGTGGTTCTCCGACGGTGGACGATTCGACGCCCTGCTTAGTGACGGGGGCAGCGGCGGCGGCATGGGCGGCGGGGACGGTGCTCCGGCGAGGCGGTCGCCGTTGGCCATGAGGCGGGAAGGGGCACGCTGCACAGGTGTAAAATGCCGGCGGTTGGGAGGGGACGAGGAAGTGGGCCCTTTTATTCTGTTCGCGGGCACGTGGGGCCGCTCTGATGGGCCCACATGTCGGTGGGGGGAGAGGGTTAGAGTGGCGAGGGAGCGAAGAGATCTGTGCTTTGGGTATCTCCCGTGTTGTGGTGTTGCGTGCGACGCCGGGAAGGTCAGGGACACGTGGCGGGATCCCAGGAAGGTTTAGGTGCCTTTGCAAAGTGCCCCTTTCGATTTGCGTGTGAAGGATGCCAGAAAGGTTCCACATGGCTGGCTACGGTTCGTAGCCTCAGACAGGGAGCCAAATTGAATTTTATTTTACAGATTAAAAACTTTTTTTTTGTTTTTTGAAAAAAACTTCCAATCTATTCATCTTCAATCATGGCAATATAACGAATACCAGAAATAAAAATTACATCCAGATTCGTAGACCACCTAGCGACGATTACAAGCACTGAAACGAGCCGAAGGCGCGCCGCCGTCATCGCCCCTCCATCGCTGGAGCCGGGCACAACTTGTTGTAGTAGACAGTCGAAAAGTCGCCGTGCTAAGGCCCCATAGGACCAGCACCCCAGAACAGCAACCGCCGCCGATGAAAAATAACGTAGATCGGAAGGATCCAGACTGAAGACACACGAATGTAGACGAACAACGACGAGATCCGAGCAAATCCACCAAAGATAGATCTGCCGGAGACACACCTCCACACGCCCACCAACGATGCTAGACGCACTGCCGGAACGGGGGCTAGGCGGGGAGACCTTTATTCCATCTTCAGGGAGCCGCCGCCGTCTCGTCTTCCTGAGTAGGACACAAACCCTAACAAGATTGAAAAAACGATTAAAAACGGAGCCCTCCCACCGGCCCTTGCCAGGATCCACCGCGCCTCCACGGCCCTAGGGCCACCGGAGACGAGGCGGATCTGCGCCGGCGCCGGCGAGAGGTACAAACCCTAACTTTCTTTCTTAGAGGAGGAGACAGATTAAAAACTTAGAGGAATACCCATCTTTTATTACTTTGTACTTTCGCCGTCCGAGTTTATTAGAGACTCCTTCGTATTTGGATCAATTTTAATTATTTATATAACTACAGTAGCATATGATTTATAGTATGCTATAAAAACTACTTCCTCCATAAAGATCATCTAGATCACTGTGTCACTGATCTAAACGATCTTATGTTTCTTTGTTGTTGAATTTTATTCGAAAGAAGATTCTAACCATGTAATTTTTGTGACATATAAATCATGAATTTTTGTTGCATTCTCATTTTCCTTCCCTAACCCATGAGGCCATGACGGCTAGGGCAAACTCTTCCCTCCAAACTTCATCGGCCAGCTTGTGGATTTGCCTTTCCTCTGTTTGTCGCTCCGGTGGTCGGTGACGGGGAGGGGAATCCCGGTGCCTCCACTTTGATTAGTAGTTTAGGTTAGGGCTTTTTTAGTCATCGCAGGTGCGGCACTCGGAAGGATGGCGACACTTCTTCTTTGAGTTTGTCATTCAAGCTCCGATCCTCCTCGAGTTCATCCTTTTGGATGTAGTCAACCGCAGCTCCAACGTACATTCATGTTGTCTCCTTGGGGCGGGAAGTTAGGGTTTTTCGTCATGTGACGAGATTTGGTTCATGTGCTTCAGATGAAAGAGTTCAACGGCGACGAGTGCGGCTCTAGGGCGCTGGTCCTTAGGGGCACATGCACGAAGACTTTCCCGTTGTCATAGACAATGTCAAGCCGGCTCCGATAGGAGAGCGGCGATAGTAGCGCGTCGACAGCTCGTTCTCGCGATAGTAGTGGTCGTTCGGTGGTCTTAGAATCTCGATGTAATTTTTATTATGTTTAAGATACTTTGTGTCTCCGATAAACTTTTATAATAGATATGTCATATGATACTTAAAAAAAAGTTCGTACAAAAGACTTGTGCTTATCGTATATGACCTCAACCATCTCTTTGAGCTAGTACTTGACATGCGAGTGATTTGTAGAGCCGTAGAGGCTTCTTCCAACAAAATATGGCTGCGTGTTAGTATGTGCCACGTCACTATTAAAATTGTGTCGAATATTATTGTACAAGGTAGGTTACAATTGGACTTGGTTTTGGACTGTGTGTAGACAGGGTAGGAGTTGTGTCCTAATAGGACACATGTATCCTAGGCCTCTCATATATAGCGGGGGTAGACACACGATGTAAACCTATGCCAACATAATAGCACGGGCACGCGGGGGAGCCAGCGGCGTGTGCCGGCACCCGGGCGGCCAGGGTGCGGTATTGTGACGGTGTCACGGGGAGGAGCGCCCGTAGTCATGCCCCGGGGATGTAGCCATATCGGTGAACCTCGTTAACAAATCTCGGTGTCGTGCCTCGTGTGATTGCTTGGTCCTCGGTAGATCGACGGAGTGCCTCGGATTATTCTAACAAGTGGTATCATGAGCAAGGTTACGAGGAAGTCGTGGTTTTGTTGATCTAGAGGAAGGAGCGAAAGAATTTGTTGAAGTCGAGTTGTCGCGTTCGGCGATGGAAAATTCGATGGCGTCACGAAGATATTTTGCTCGAGATAGCAGTCGGAAGCAGAAACCGGAAGACAGCAGCAGTCGTACGGCAGGATCGGATCGTGGTGTCAAGCGAGCAATCGGAGCGAAGCAGCAGCGGCGCGTGCATGTGCAGGGACGACCTAGCGTACAGCGGCGGCGGATCGTGATGTTTCCGATCGAATCTAAGACGAGCCAGGCCAGACGCAAGTGCTCGGCTCGAGAGGCCGGCGTAGCGTGGCAGACCGCTCGGAAGCTAGGCGGGGCACTGGCCCAGGTAGAAGTTGGGCTGGCCAGCTTAAGGCGCACAACGCGCAGGAGCCCGCAGCAGTATGGTTGTGCGAGGTTGGGTTTGTTTGGTGCGTACGAAGTCATGGCTGCTACAGGAGGCTGCAGAGGTGTGAAAGCATGAGGTTTGTTTGATGGAAAAAAAGGGCATGTGCGTAGAGGCAAGAAGCAGATCAATCTAGCGAACAAGAATGACAAGGCGGCTGATACATTGAAAGAGGCGTTTGGCTTAAGGCAATCTATCAAGAAGCATCGATGGTTGTGCAAAAGGTGGAGCAGCACGTGAGACCAAAGGAGATTCTAGTTTTCTTGGTTGGATTAGTACAGTACATGTGCTTGAATACGTTGCAGAAGCAAGCCAGTTTACATGGAAGCCGATGATCATGTGATGTAGGATTTTCGCGTAAGATGATTTTGGAGCCAGGAGCGCGTCGTGCGGGATCATGCATACACAGGACGTCAAGGCAATGCACAGATGTGCGAGGTGGACACGACGTAGGGTGGAGCATGTTTGCAGACGGATAATTTCGGCTAGGTCGGACTGGACTGTCTGTCGACGGGGATGTTGGTCAAAGCAGAAGACGGTGATGATTTCAGCGACGACGACATAGGAGCGTGATGCTGATGGTGGCCGACTTCTGGGGCGTGGAAACACGTGGTGCAGGCCTGAGGGGCTTTGTGCGGTTTCGACAGACTATGGCGCGGGGTTGATTCAAGACGGTGCACATGAGAGCTTGGAGTCGACAGGGCGCGGGAGGGTGGCACGTACAACCACCATGGAGTCATGTTGAAGGTGGAGTTGGAGTCTGATGGATGACTTCACTCTGAGCTGATGGAGGGGCTACGGCGTAAGAATTCGGAGAGTCGAAGCCTATTTCAGCGGGATAGCGAGAGACACGTGGATCGGACTGGGTACCAGTGGTCTGATGGAGACGTGATACTCGGCATCGGTCGGTGATGATCGATGGTTCTCTGCAGTGGGGGTTGAGGCAGTGTGGGCAAGCTACCCGGAAGACTTGACCAGGACAGCAGAGGCTCGACACGGTGATAGCGGCGAGGCGTGCGGTAAGCACGGGACACAGCGACAGGCCAAGGCACTGGTGGTCAGACATGTGGTCGGGCAAAATTGTGCAAGGGATGCTGAAGCAGTGTTGACGAGTACCAGATTCGAGTTGGTGACTGGGTCTATCGGTGCTAGTTGATGGACAGGAGTTGACCATGGAGAATCTGAGAAAGTGACGGAAAGTCTGGATTTGTCAAAACAGAGAGAGTACATGGTCGTATATTCTGTTGTGTTCAGTGGACATGGCAAAGTGCGGATGACAAATACAGAAGGAGGCGGAGTGCTATAGTTGTGGGACATGTCAGAGACTATCCGGGAAAAGGATGAGACAACTGTGAATTTGACTCAGGGTGACACAGGGCAACGGTGAAATTCCTTCAAGTTTCAAACAGACGGTCAAGAAAGAGCGGTGATGTTGAGTTCATGTAACTCTTGTATGTGACATCCAATATGTGAGTTGTTCATTTTCATGCAGATAAATTACCGGTGTGTGATGGTGTTGAACGGAAACTCCGGAAGTTGGGAGCACAAAGTAGAGTAATGAAAAACTTAACTTTGCTCAAGTGTTGACTGTGAAGAAGACGAGAAGGGACTACAGTTGCAGGTGGAGTCACATGGAGTCTGGGAGTAGCAGCGGTGCTCATGGCGTATCTCAAGTCCAATGTACAAGGAGGTTTGATGCATGGATGAATTCAAGGTGGTGAGGAATATTCGCCAAGGTGGAGTTTGTTAGAATTGTGTCGAATATTATTGTACAAGGTAGGTTACAGTTGGACTTGGTTTTGGACTGTGTGTAGACAGGGTAGGAGTTATGTCCTAATAGGACACATGTATCCTAGGCCTCTCATATATAGCGGGGGTAGACACACGATGTAACCTATGCCAACATAATAGCACGGGCACGCGGGGGAGCCGGCGGCGTGTGCCGGCGCCCGGGCGGCCAGGATGCGGTATTGTGACGGTGTCACGGGGAGGAGCGTCCGTAGTCATGCCCCGGGGATGTAGCCATATCGGTGAACCTCGTTAACAAATCTCGGTGTCGTGCCTCGTGTGATTGCTTGGTCCTCGGTAGATCGACGGAGTGGCTCGGGTTATTCTAACAGTCACAAACAACTACCGTCGTCTGATCCTTCAGTGATCACTCCCAACTTTGTGCCGAGATAGAGACACTAGTAGCGTCTGGTTCTAGACAGTTCATCAAGCCTGCCTAGGCGTGTCTCAAAATAAACATTTCTTTCTTTGACTACATTATCCAAATAACCAGTTAATTATTTCCTCAATGGTTACGTTTGGGTCATGTGCTCCCATGACGAGTGTATCGGGTAATGTGGTCTCGAGTCAAAGCAGAGCCCATTTTGACAAAACAGAAATATATAAACTGAAAAGAATACCCACTGGGGATCAACCATGTTTGATTGGTTCCGCCACCTGAAGAAACTGCCAAGGAAAAGTGTTCAGAAAAGGAGCAGCCAGGACACACCCAGCTTGCCAGCAATGAGCCACACCACGGCAGCATGCCTGCTGTCGAGGGAAAGCATTCGTTAGCCATGATCACGTATGATTTCGATGTAGAGTAGACCTGTGCTGCGGGTATAATTTGTGCTGAGGGAAAGCATTCACGTATAAACAAAGTAATTGGCCTCTGCGGGTAACAGACAGCTACCCCTAGTGTCCGTCTTGAAGATCAACTTGGTCTCAAATGAGATTTTCGACCATTCCACTGGAATTACGAATTACGATCATACTTGTACCTGTACTTGCAAAATGAAGTCGACATATCTCTGTGGTGGGAGTTGGTGCCCATGCAAGTTGCCCAGCGACGACAACGATGACTCGTCGTCGGCCAGACGCGCGCCACCGCCAGACCGGCCGGGCGTCTAGGGCACAAAGGAGGCCAGATTTTACTAATGAAGGTGATAAGCCCAGTCGGTCTCACCATGTGATGAGTCATTGTTAAGCGCTTGCCAGTGCCCTGCGAATGCTGTCAAAGTTTAGGCCAGAATGCCTCGGTCACTGTCATCCAGCCAGCGCGTCATCCGCCAACTGCACTAGGAAAAGTAGAATTAACAAAAAATTAGTAAATGTTATTATTGGTCCAATAATTGTTCTAGTGGGCAAACTGGTTCTTGAAGAAAAGGTGCAGCAATGGTTGGTGCTGGAATTGTGTTGTCAAGGCTACTGCCGCCCTAAACAAATAATTAAATATGCAAATAATTTGTCATGGTTACCTTTTTCAAATCATTATCTTGACAGAAAGATTGAAATCAACGATCATTGCTTATGTGTGCTTGAAGAATTAAATTCCAAAAGAGAGATATATGACATGGTCAGAAAATGGGAAGAGTCTTCATAATTTGTAAAAGGCAGTAAGACAAAAATAGGATCTTTGCCATATCAATTGTAATAATTGTCTCGAGGCAAACGTGTGAGGAAAATATCAGCAAAAAATGATTCATTTTCAATAGCAAATTGTAAAAGGCAGCTAGCTATCTCAATTGTTAAAGGCAAGTACGCAACCACAGCCCACAGCCATGGATGAACAACAGAAATGGATGTGTCTTGAGCAATGAAAAAAATAGCATGCTATGACAAAATAGCGCAACCCTTAAAATCCACTATAGCGAAGCCATATCATGCTATAGAGGATGATTGTACACTGATTCCATTTAGCGGGACATTGCTCGGAAGTCAGAACGCTATAGCGTGCTATTCAAATCGGTGGCCTTGAGGTATTTAGGTCAAAGTGCATCATAACGTTTACAGATTAGCCAAAAAGCAAAGGGGAGAAGCAAATTCAACACCATTCTGTTTGTACAGCTAGGAAGAAATTTGGTCATATAATAGCTTTCATCCATTCAATATTAAATATTTCCAGCGAAAAACATATCCTCCACAAAAGTTGCTAGTTGATAACCTCTACCGAACGGCAAAATTGTTGCCAAAGGCTGCTTTCGGTTGTTTGAATGTGTTATGGCGCTGCTAGAAGGAGGGCGCGAGAGGGCCGGCCGGGGGCCTTTTTGCCCACGGCCGGGCAAGAGGGAAGGGATTTCCTTCTTAATTCTTGCTTGATTAGATTGATACATCTCCTCTCTTTATATAGAGAGGTTTACTTGACTCCCAAGCAAGGCTTACTTGACCCCTATGCAAGCGACCCTTATCTCTAATTAACCCTACAACTAATGGGCCCATTAGGCCCATTACGTACTCTAACACTACACCCCACGTGGACATGCAGCTTGTCCTCGAGCTGCAGTCTAACCAACTTATAACCATGACTCGACGCAACACAAACCTAACACCTAAAAACAAGCCTTTTACATCTCAGCTTGTAGCTTGTTTTATTATTCTCAACCTGAAAATGGACTGGGACGCTTTATTTTGGACCCTTAACAAAAAGTGGACATCATCCGCACGTTGGACGTGCATGTATACAGCCACCTGGATCCCATAGACACCACCTGGACAAAAGGAGTGCATGTGTATGACCACCTAGAAGTGGTCGCGAGAGTGACCAGCAAAGGCGCCCTCCCCGCGGCCGGTGGCGGAATGCAGTGGTGCTATGCGGTGCGCTGCTGTCGGTGACACCATGCCTTCTCCCTGCCGGACGGCTGTTGGTTTGCACCGCACAGGAAAGAGTGGAGGGCTTGCGATGGAGAATGACGAGGAGGGGTGCGCCCCCCCCCCCCAACCGCCGATGTTGCAGACTTTGAGGTCGCTGCCCGCAGGGAAAACAGCATGCCCGCCGCCTGTGGGGGAAACCGCATGCCCAAGATCTCTAACGCAGCGGATGAGATCGAGGTCCTTTGCGCAGCGAAGGGCAACTTGGAGGAGCGGCAGCTGCAGACCACGCATCTCCCGCACACACCGACGCGCTAGGAGGCCGCGTGCAGCAGCCTGCAGCCTCACCGTCGCCGACACGTGGCGGGTAGCGATCCAAGACGGAAGCGGTGACTGGACTTGGTGAAGCGGGACACCCGCCGGTGCGGCCGATGCGGGGCCAGAGCTGACTGGCGGTGGTTGCTGCAGCTGCATCGGCTACTGCGGCGGAGCGCCGGGCGCGGCGGAGGCCGCCAAGAGCGGCGGCTGCCACTGCAGCCACGGCTGGGCGGTGGTGGCGATGGATGGCAGCTGCAGCGGCAGCTGCAGTGGCCCGGCGAGCGCGGCGAAGGCCGCCTGGTGCGGCGGCTGCCACGGCAGCCACGGCGACGTGGGGGCGGCAATGGGCGCTGGATGCGCGGTGGGAGCCGGCGCCGGGCACTGCGGCCACTGCGGGGCAGCGGCGGGCGGCGACGCCAGCTGCAGCGTCCCAGCGAACGCCGCGGAGGCCCCTGGATGTGGCGAGTACCACGGCAGGGCCGACGGCGGTCGGCGGCAGTGGCCCGTAGGGGCTGTCCAGGTACAGCCAGATCCCTTGGACGGTTGTGACGAGGTCGTTGAGGACCCCGGTGATCTCCTTCGGGGTGTAGGCGGCGGCCGGTGGTGCGGTGGAGGGCGCCGGCATCTGGGCGGTGGCTGCGCCGGAGGATGCGACCAGCGGCGCGGACGGGGAGGGCAGCGGCGCAGTGTAGATGGCCAGCGCGCGGTGGTGACGGTCGGCAACGGAAGCGACGGGGTGGGCGGCGGCGAAGACAAGATCGGAACTGAGCTACCTGATACCAAATTGTTATGGCGCTGCTAGAAGGAGGGCGCGAGAGGGCCAGCCGAGGGCCTTTTTGCCCACGGCCGGGCAAGAGGGAAGGGATTTCCTTCTTAATTCTTGCTTGATTAGATTGATACATCTCCTCTTTTTATATAGAAAGGTTTACTTGACTCCCAAGCAAGGCTTACTTGACCCCTATGCAAGCGACCCTTATCTCTAATTAACCCTAAGACTAATGGGGCCATTAGTCCCATTACGTACTCTAACACGATACCAAATTGTTATGGCGCTGCTAGAAGGAGGGCGCGAGAGGGCCGGCCGGGGGCCTTTTTGCTCACGGCCGGGCAAGAGGGTAGGGATTTCCTTCTTAATTCTTGCTTGATTAGATTGATACATCTCCTCTCTTTATATAAAGAGGTTTACTTGACTCCCAAGCAAGACTTACTTGATCCCTATGCAAGCGACCCTTATCTCTAATTAACCCTAAGACTAATGGGCCCATTAGGCCCATTACGTACTCTAACAGAATGAAACACATCTCCAAATCCAGCTTCCAATTCCAAACGTGAGAACCACAACAAGTAAACAACATTAAGAACTGAACAGCAGAAAGTTTGCAAGGACTGCTGGGAACGCCATAGCAATTAGAAAATGGAGACAGGTACACATATATGATCTACAAGGAACTTCTGCATAGGGCAGCACTGCTTACAAGGCTAAAGTCCTCTGCCAAATTTGAAGCCAGTTTCCTAGAAATTTAGATTTGTAGCCATTCTCAAGATAGGAATACAGTATTCACAATGGTGAAGCAGAATACAAGTTAGGCAAAGGAAATACACGAGAAAAGTAGCTGGTAGGAACTCTAGCTGCTCGAAAATGGCAGCACATACCGGTTAAGAATATACAGAAACCTCTGTTCAAACATTGGACATTAGACGTGCAGTTTCGTTCTCCACACAGAACCAACAACTTTCTTAGGAGTTGGATTATCAGGTCCCCTATCCCTCTGCCCAGAAGTGAAATAGAGCCACCCATCCCAGTAACCAGCTAAGGCTGTCTTGATCCGGAAAGGCATACGACCAATGACTGGCCATTTCTGCAAAAATGGCACAGCAAATGTTAAGCCACTTAGTAATGTCCTAATATTCAGAGGAAAATAATCATAACATAGCTAATATGAAGCAAAATAATTTACATATAAGATAGAACACACCAATGTTTCCAAATCAAACCGGAAGACTTCACCAACAAGAATCATCTTTTTGGTGATAGGGTGCTTCTCGGTAGTTCCACCAACAATTACTATGGAGTTATTAACAACGACCCATGCAAATTCTATGTGGGAATCTGGCTTTGGCATTGGAGACAGTTGCTTCCATTTAGCTTCATTGTCTAGCATATACACATCACCATAAACAACCTGCAAAACAATATCTAACATAATCATGCTTCTGGTAAAAACTGAGCGACAGACCGTGAATCAAGACTTTATCAGTTATTGCACAACAATAGGTTAAAGCCTGAATGCAAGAAAGCACATTTACTAGGTGCAGCAACTTTTTTGTTAGAGAAAACGTATGAGTATTTAACTTTCCCGTGTATGCTTTATATTATACGTTACTAAGCATGGACAAATGCATATCTTGGTTGCAAAATAGAGAAATGTCGTGTACAGGAAGCACTCTTATATTTCAAGGTTTGATGTTTATTGCATGCACATACATACCTCATGCCTCCTTGCGCATTTAAAAATAGGTGACCCTGGTTTAGGCATGAAGTCTCCCTCTTGACCACCAATTACAAAGAGTTTGTCATTAGCAACAACACATGCCCTGCCAAAAGATGGATGTAAGAAATTATCGACATATTTGTTCATCTGAAAATAATTCTAAGAAGTATCCCCTATCCACGGAGAGGGTGCCAATAGTACTACAAATCAATGGATATTTAGTCTTCAAGCACAGGACACCTATTTTTATTCTTAGAAATCTTAGAAAGAGGTGAATATCTCAATGGGCAATTGCATATAAATAACGCATCACAATAGCCACACAAATTCACCTATGAGGTCCACCACGTGGTATCGGTATTTCAGCTCGCCACTCATTCTCCAATGCTTTGCCATCCTTCACAGCAAGGCTCCAGTGCTCTAATCCAGGTTCATGGCGGTCTTCTTTGCCACCACCCATCACATGAAGCCGCCCACGCCAAAGTTGAGTAGCTGGTGCATACCTACAGCATGTTATAGAGTAAGCTTTGGATCTTGATAGTTATAGCAGCATATAGTATAAGCATGGACCATTTCATAGCTCCAGCATTATAGCTGCAGTCAAAACAGGGCCAATGGAGCATATTGAATGAGGTTCTAGGAGTATGTCTGAACAAACTGTTAACAATATCAAGCTAAGAATACAGTAGTACAATTTGACTCACCGGATATGAGCCAATATCAGTTGTGACATTAGCATGACACTAAATTACAAACGAACATGATTGCCACTATTGGATTATGCAACTGTCTTGCCTCTTGTGTGTGATAAACAGTAAACTGGATAAGCAATGCTTGAACAGAATAAAGTCAGAAGGAACATATAGATATTGATAGCAGCCAAAACGAATATTACAGCAACGCATATGCACCAATTTTGAGTCTATTGAACAGGTAATTATAGGCTGAAATGCATACCTAGGAACAGGTAAATGAGGCAATTCGTCCCACTTCCTTAACTTTGTGTCTAGAACAAAATTACGGCTCACAGCTGGCCGACACTGTGGACCAAATTGTCCAGACACTGCATAGATGTATCTCCCATCTGAGGCCATCCCTAAATGTGAATTTGACATCTTCTTGGGCATATCAAACCTTCCAGTCCATGCGTTAGAAGTGAAATTGTACACATCCACATGAGAATGGACCTGAAATGGCGTGAAGCAAAGCAAAATATCACAAAATGGGGTTCGTGTCAGCCTGTGGCCGTGGTAACCATTTGCCAAACAAAAAATAATCAGACTTGCTTTACTTCTGCTGAAGCATCAGTTGTAAACTTGTGATTCAAATCCAAATATACAGTTAGTCAGCTACTATTTTAACCTTTACACTACTGGTAGTAGCAGTTTTCAGCAAAAGTCTAAAGTAGATCAAATTAATTTACAGCTAATACTTGCAATGATAAGTTGTTAACAGTCCTTCGTAATATCCTGCGTTAGAATTCTACTCCAGAGTAGTGCGGTCGCAGGATATGAGATTGCTCAGCTATATGATTTGCTTGCTTCATCCATAACAGGGCAGTGCTGAGAATTTACCAGCGGCGGCTAGGAGTACGAATAATCATCTCATCTCAGTTCTCAAGTGTGAAATCCTACTCGCTATATATAAGAAAAAAGGTTAAGGAACAACGAGGCAACAACTCTGCAGTCTGCACGAAGTGAGTGAGTTGAGTTACTCACATGGTCGAGGCTCCCGTACCCTGCGACGACGTAGAGAAGGTCCCCGATCTGCACGGACGCCCCGTCAAGCCGGGGAACGGGCGCCGGCGGCATCTCCTCCCAGTCCCAGTGTGGCGCCGGCAGGTCCGAGAACGTGGCGTTAAGGTGCCTCACCGTCGGTGATCGATTGCGAAGCTTCGTATCGTCATTATTATTACCCTCCTTTACCTGCACACGAGAGAGAACGGTGGCGCCCGTCCATGTCAAGGCAACGTCGATGAGAACGCAAGTAGCGTTGGGCAGGGAGGGTGGTTAGCTACCGTCTTGGAAGAGGGGGAGACGGGCGGGCTGATGGCGGAGGAATAGGAGAGGAAGTCGACAACGAATGCGAGAGCGAGGAGGAGCGCGAGGGCGAGCGGCACGGCGAGGCGCGGGGGGAGGGGCGGCTTGAAGCTTGTGGTTGGCGGCGCCGGCGCAGCCATGGTGGAAAGGAGTGGAGAGCCGGCGTCATTGGCGAAATAAAGGCGGTCGGAGCGAGAGACGCTGCCCGGTTTGGGAGGAGGGGAAAATCGTGGGCGGCCGCCGGAGCGTGGGCGGGTGAGCCCACGGCTTCGGCAACTCACAGCATCTCCAGTTGTTCGGCCATCGGCATTTCCTTCTCCACGGTTTTAGGTGTTAGGGCAAACTGGCGCACACCCCCTTCTCCACGTGGGCCGGCCCATTTCATTTTTTTCCTCCTCTTTATTAACGAGCAAAAATACTACGAGTGTGGTGGGAATCGAACCGTGACTTGCTGGTCATACGCACACTACGCTAACCACCACAGCCACCGCACCTTTTGCGTCTCTCAACAGTTTTTTACTTCTTTTCTTCTTTCTTGTTTCTTTTTCGTTTTTTTATTTTTTCTTGGAATAGTTTCGTTAGTTTTTTCTTTTCTTTTTTCGTTTTTCTTAGAACTGTTTTTGTTCTGTTTTTTTATATTGTTTTTCATTTTTTTCGAAATACATGAACATTCTCTTCAAATTTGTGAACTTTTTCTCAATTCAATGAACTTTTTTTCCAAAGTTGATGAACTTTTATCAAATTCAATGAACTTTTATTTTGAAATTTGATAAAAAAAATCAAACGCGGTGATTTTTTTTTTGAAATCCATGAACTTTTTTTGAATTTCGATGAACTTTTTGAAATTCGATGAACTACTTTTAAAATTTGGTGAACTTTTTTTGAATTCGGTGAACTTTTTTCAAATTTGATGAACTTTTTGTTCACCATATTGAAGAAAAATGTTCACCATACATTGAAAAAATGTTCAGTGTGTATAAAAAAATGTTCATCATGTATAGAAATTTTGTTCAGCATGCACTCAAAAGGAGTTCATCGTATTTAAAAAAAAGTTCTATGTGTATTTGAATATTGTTCACCATACATTGAAAAAATGTTCAGTGTGTATAAAAAATGTTCATCGTGTAGAGAAATTTTGTTCAGCATGTATTCAAAAAAAGTTCAGTGTATTTTAAAAAAATGTTCAGTGTTTCTCTGAATAATGTTCACCCTATACTAAGAAAATTTTCAATGTGTATTCTAAATTTGCTTTCTAAAAATTGTTCACTGTACAAAAAAAGTATTCAAATTTCGAAATTTGTTCAGTTTTTGAAAAACATAGTTCACATTTAAAAGAAAAGGAATATTCGAAATCTGATGAACTATATTCAGAATTGATGAACTATTTTTTAAATTCGATGAACTTTTTTCAGAATTGGTTAGCTTTTTTTTTCTAATTCGTCTTTTTTAAAAACAATTGATGAACCTTTTCGAGTTCCATGAATGTTTTGTAAAATTGAACTTTTATTACACATCTATGATTTCCTTTTTCTTTTTTACGTTTCCCTTTTCTGAAATTATTTTTATGGTACAGAATTTATGTCAATGTTGTACTAGAAGAAGTATTAAGTAGGTTTGTTTCTGGATTTTAGACATGTAAGCGGTCCTAGTGCAGCGGTAACTGCGCTGTTTCTTTCGGCTGTATATACTATATGTATGTGCGTTGGTTCGAATCCCAGTACTTGCAATTATGTTTCAACCACGTTTGCTTTTTGGCGCGGTTGTTGGCGACGCGCGCGAGCGCCAGAAACATTAAGCGGCGCAGAAGGCGCCCAATAGGAGGTCCCTCGGCCATCAGGGGCAAATAGCTCCGGTCTGGGGGCGCCCCGACTGAAAAATCGGGGGTAATCGGGTCCAGGCGCCGATTTCGGCCTCATTTTCGACGTATCAATGTCCATTTTTCAGCCCATTTCCAACGAAAATTAACCCACTATCAACACAAATTAACCTATTTCGGCCTATATTCTGCGTGCTTGGCGTAAATTCAACACAATCTATTTTCTATCACATAATTCATTATAAAAAATCAATAGAAATCAAATAATTCAACAAATATTTCAATACAAATTATATAATTCAACAAATAAAAACACATATTTCATCACATGTCGAGCTAGGCGTAGCCCTTGAGCCTAGCCCTTGAGCCTCCGTAGGTGCTCCACCAGATCCTGCTGCAGTTGTTGATGCACTTGTGGGTCTCGGATCTCCTGATGCATATTGAGGAAGACAGTCCAGGTTGTCGGTAGCTGGTGAGCAACTTCGCATAAGGACCCTGCATGTAATATGGTTCGGTGTCAAACACTGGCTCTTCCTGCTCGCTCTCAATGATCATGTTGTGCAATATGACACATCAAGTCATGATCTCCCACATTTGATCTTTCGATCAGGTCTGAGCAGGGTACCGGACAACAACAAATCAAGATTGGAGCATACCCAATGCTCGCTCGACATCCTTCCTGCAAGCCTCCTGACACTTGGCAAAGTGGGAGTTCTTGCCTCCTTACACAGGGCTCGAGATAGTCTTCACAAATGCGGACCATCTCGGATTGATGCCATCTGCTAGATAGTATCCCTTGTTGTAGTGGGGTCCACTGACCTCGAAGTTCACTGGAGGAGAACGACCTTCAACAAGTTTGGCAAAGACAGGGGAGCAGTGCAGTACGTTGCTCTCATTGTAAGTTCCTGGCATACTAAAGAAGGAGTGCCAAATCCAGAGGTCATGTGTGGCCACTGCCTCAAGTACCACACCACAACCACCTTTGGCTCCTTTATACATCCCCTACCAAGCAAATTGACAGTTTTTCCATTTCCAATACATGTAGTCGATGCTTCCAAGTATCCTAGGAAATCCTCTTCCTACATTCCGTACTAGGATCCGAGCAGTGTCTTCAGCATTGGGTGATCGCAAGTATTGCGGTCCAAACACTGCCACAACTGCCCTGCAGAACTTGTAGAAACACTCAATGGTCGTGGACTCGGCCATGCGTCCATAGCCTTCCAGTTAATCACTGGGAGCTCCGTATGCAAGCATCCTCATAGTTGTTGTGCACTTCTGGAGTGAGGTGAATCCAAGTGTGTCGGTGCAATCCTTGCAATTAAAGTAGTTGTCGAACTCACGGATGGAATTCACAATCCTGAGGAAGAGCTCGGCTCATTTGATAACGGCGCCGAAATACTTTATCGTCGTGCAATGGAGCGTTGGTGAAGTAGTCGGAGTAGAGCAAGCAATAGCCTTCCAGTAGATGCCTCTGCTTTGCCTTCAGCCGGCCCGGCGCCGAGCCAACTCGCCGCGTTGCATTGCTCGCAAGCAGACTAGCCAGGGCGGCGAGGACCATGAGATGCTATTCGTCCTGGGCGTCTGATGACCCACAAGTATATGGGATCAATTGTAGCCTTTTCGATAAGTAAGAGTGTCGAACCCAACAAGGAGGAGAAGGAAATGACAAGTGGTTTTCAGGAAGGTAATGTCTGCAAGTGCTAAAATTGTAAGCAACGGAGTAGTTTGATAGCAAGATAATTTGTAACGAGCAAGTAACGATAATGGTAACAAAGTGCAGCAAGGCAGCCCAATCCTTTTGAGGTAAAGGATAGGCTAAAACGGTCTCTTATAATAAGCAAAGCTTTCTTGAGGGTACACTGAAATTTCATCTAGTCACTTTCATCATGTTGATTTGATTCGTGTTCGCTACTCTGATAATTTGATATGTGGGTGGACCGGTGCTTAGGTGTTGTTCTTACTTGAACAAACCTCCTACTTATGATTAACCCCCTCGCAAGCATCCGCAACTACGAGAAAAGTATTAAGAATAAATTCTAACCATAGCATTAAACTTTTGGATCCAATCGGTCCCTTACGGAATAACACATAAATTAGGGTTTAAGCTTCTGTCACTCTCGCAACCCATCATCTAATAACTACTCCACAATGCATTCCCTTAGGCCCAAATATGGTGAAGTGTCATGTAGTCGACGTTCACATGACACCACTAGGGGAATCACAACATACATACTATCAAAATATCGAACACATATCAAGTTCACATGATTACTTGCAACATGATTTGTCCCATGACCTCAAGAACAAAAGTAACTACTCACAAGTGATAAACATGCTCAAGATCAGAGGGGTATTAAATAGCATAATGGATCTGAACATATAATCTTCCACCATATAGTAATCAACTACAAGATATAATCAACACTACTAGTCACCCACAAGCACCAATCTATGGTTTCGGTACAAAGATTGAACAAAAGAGATGAACTAGGGTTTGAGAGAGATGGTGATGTTGAAGATGTTGATGGAGATTGCCCTCCCAAGATGGGAGAGTTGTTGTTGATGATGATGACGATGATTTCCCCCTCCGGGAGGGAAGGTCCCCCGGCGGAATCGCTCCGCCGGAGGGCAAAAGTGCTCCTGTCCAAGTTCCGCCTCGAGATAGCAGCGCTCCATCCTAAAAGTCCTCTCCTTATTTTTCTAGGTCAAAATGACTTATATACCAGAAGATGGACACCGGAGGTGGGCCGGGCTGAGCACAACCCACAAGGGCGCGCCTGGGGGGGGGGGGGGGGGGGGCAGGCGCGCCCTGGTGTCTTGTGCTCACCAGCTGGCCCCCCTCCGGTGGTTATTTGCTCAAGTATTTCTTATTTATTCCATAAAAAATCCTCGTGAAGTTTCAGCCCATTTGGAGTTGTGCAAAATAGGTGGCCTGATGTAGCTTTTCCAGCTCTAGATTTCCAAGCTGCTGAAATTCTCCCTCTTTGTGTGTACCTTGCAAATTATGAGAGAAAAGGCATTACAATTACTCCAAAAAACATTATTATGCATAAAAATATTATAAATAACGGTAGGTAAACATGATGCAAAATGGACGTATCAACTCCCCCAAGTTTAGACCTCGCTTGTCCTCAAGCGAAAACCGAAATCGAAAAACATGTCCACATGCTTAGAGAGAGAGGTGTCGATAAAAACAAAATACGGACATAGAAGCATCATGTGAATTATTATAACAGCAACAAACTTTAACATAAAACCTTTATCATAGAACTTTTATCATAAACTTCTCATGAATAAGTAACAATTCATCACACTATTGAAGTGTAAAGCATAAACTCTATTGGAAACCAAGAAACTATGTTCTCAGTCAACTTTGCAACTGCAATTCATCGTCTTCTCAGGAAGGATCACGTATCGGAGCCTTTAGGCAAGTCCACATACTCAACCATCATATAGTCTTCTATGATTATTAACACTCACCGCATACACATGAGCAAAATGTTTCAACCGGACACATAGAAAGATAGGGGCTTATACTTTCGCCTCCCAACGTATTCACCTCAAGGGTGATGTCAACAATAATAACTTATGCTACCCATATTCAACTGGACATATGTGCCTAGATCTTTCCTCACCACATGATGCTTGCCAAAGGAGAAAAAATAAAAAGGAACAGAGAGAAAAACTTTGACTCTTGCATAAAAGTAAATACATAAAAGTAAAAGATATGCCCTTCGCAGAGGTAAGTAGAGGTTACCATGTGCTTATTTGTTTGTATGCTCAACCCCTTAGTGCAAAAGAATGTCATGTTATATTGCCCCTTATGCTAGCAACCTTTATTATGTAGTCTGCCGCTTTTATTCTTTACTATCACAAGTTCTTGCAACGCTCAAATTTCTCTTACACTAAATGATCTTACACTTTTAGAAGCAATTTTTATTGCCTAATTGCACCGATGACAACTTACTTGAAGAATCTTACTCAATCCTTAGGTAGCTATGGTGGACTCTCGAAAATAAGATTTGGGTTTAAGGGTTTTTGGATGCACAAGTAGTATCTCTACTTAGTGCGGAATTTTTGGCTAGCAAAGATGAGGGGCAAGCACCACATGTTGAAGGATCTATGACAATATAACTTCCATGTGAATATGAACAAACATAAATCATTACGTTGTCTTCCTTGTCCAACGCCAATAATTTTGGCATATAATATTTTGATGGCGGCTCACAATCACAAAAGATTTCTAGGATAGTGTATTTGTATGTGAATCTTCTCTCCCCTTATTAATTCTTTCATGAGTTGCATCATTGACCAAGCTATGTTTGTCAATCTCTAATAAAATTTTCTACTTATACTTCTCCTTATGTGGTGTCATTACCCACCATAATATTAGCATATGATATTTTTCATTTATTTCCTTTCTTTTTATTAAAACATGGAAGTAAAGAAAGCAAAAACTCAAACTAAACTTTATTATATATCTCGCACACGATTACAAGGATATATCACTAAGCAAACTCTTGAAAAGAAAGGATCGAACTAAACTTTTATTCATCTAAAGCAAACTATAACTATGGATCGAACTAAGATAAGTAAAGGAAAAAGATAGTGGGGGTGATACAATACCGGGGCACCTCCCCCAAGCTCGGCGGAAGCCAAGGGGAGTGCCTATACCCGATACTCAATTTTCTTTTGGTGATGAAGAAGGTGGTGGTGGTGAAGTAGAGGCGATCCTGTCTTTGGGTTTCCATGGCAGAGGTCCACCATCATAAGAGGAAGAATGAGTCTCACTGGTCCTGCAACTGGCAGCAAAACTCATACCTTTAAACCTCGCCTGATATTCAAAGACTTGGTTTTGGAGATCGTAGATCTGGCTTTGGAGGAAGTTGATTTGCTCGTTGAGGGTGAAGACAATATCCTTCATGGACTTGCCATCCACCTTGAGATCACGGGTAAGGTCCGTGATCATGAGGTGATTGGCATTGAGTCCACGCTCCACCATCCCCATGCACCATAAGATCCTGCTCCATAGCTTCAAGCCTGGCCTCCATGGTTCCCGTACCCTTGGGACCTTGCACATCACGGATGTGAAGCACCCCCTCATGCATCTGGATAACCTGAGGTGTGCTGCACCACCTCCCGCAAATATGGGTTGATGACGTTCTTGAAGAACTTGTCCTTGGAGGAGCTTGAAGCGGCCATGGTAGATGGGATCTGTCAGGAAATAGCAAGGAAAAGAAAACAGAAGATTTCTCCGCGATACGGTGGTCAATAGGTTCAGGGGGTATATAAAGATCTTTTTATCTTGGGAAGCAAGCAAACGGAAGAAAAACAGAGTCCGGAAGGTACCCGAGGTGGGCACAACCCACCTGGGCGCGCCTGGCAGGCGCGCCAGGCGCGCCCTGGTGTCTTGTGCCCACCAGGGTGACCTTCTTGGTTGTTTCTTATTTTCCTAATTTTTTAAATATTCCAAAACTGACAAAATATATTTTTGCAGATTTTTTGGAGTCTGTTTACTTACTGTATCATGTACCTCCTCTTTTTCACGATTCTGGAGTGTTCTGAAAGATTTCTTTTATGTGTTCTTCTGGTGTCATAGTTTGAATAATATTACTTTCAACATTAATGGGCGTACCTGAGATATAATGTTTTATTCGTTGCCCATTAACAATCTACGGGTTAGTACCTTCGGCATTATTTATTTTGATAGCTCCAGACCGGTAAACCTCCTTGAACATAGGGTCCTTCCCATTTGGAGAGGAGTTTTTCTGCAAAGAATCTGAAACGAGAGTTGTACAAAAGAACATATTCTCCAACTTCGAACTCACGCTTTTGGATTCTTTTATCATGCCATCTTTTAACTTTTTCTTTAAATAACTTGGCATTTTCATAAGCTTGGGTTCTCCATCCATCTAATGAGCTAATATCAAATAACCTCTTTTCACCGGCAAGTTTAAAATCATAGTTTAGTTCTTTGATTGCCCAATAAGCTTTATGTTCTAACTCAGGAGGCAAATGACAAGCTTTTCCATAAACCATTTTATAAGGAGACATAGGATTTTTATATGCTGTCTATAAGCCCAAAGTGCATCATCTAATTTCTTAGACCAATTCTTCCGGGACTTATTAACAGTCTTTTGCAAAATTAATTTTATTTCTCTATTGCTAAGTTCAACTTGACAACTAGACTGAGGATGATGGGTGATGCAATTCTATGGTTAACATCATACTTGGCAAGCATTTTACAGAAAGCACCATCAATAAAGTGTGAACCACCATCAATCATTAAATATCTAGGGACTCCAAACCTTGGGAAAATTACTTCCTTAAGCATTTTAATAGAGGTGTTGTGATCAGCACTACTAGTTGGAATAGCTTCTACCCACTTAGTAACATAATCAACAACAACCAAAATATGTGTATACCCGTTAGAGGAAGGAAAAGGTCCGATGTAATCAAAACCCCAAACATCAAATGGTTCAACAGCAAGTGAATAATTCATAGGCATTTCTTGACGCTTACCGATATTACCTATTCTTTGACATCCATCACAAGATAAGACAAACTTACAAGCATCCTTGAAAAGAGTAGGCCAATAAAACTCAGACTGCAATACCTTGTGAGCGGTTCTGTCTCCCACATGATGCCCTTCGTAAGCTTGGGAGTGACATTTCTGTAGGATTTGTCCCTGTTCATGCTCAGGTACACAACGTCTAATAATACCATCTACTCCTTTATAAAGATGTGGGTCATCCCAGAAGTAATGTCTTAAATCATAGAAGAATTTTTTTCTTTTGTTGATATGTAAAGCTAGGTGGTAAATATTTAGCAACAATGTAATTAGCATAGTCCGCATACCAAGAAGTGTTATGCGAAACATTTATTGCAGCTAACTACTCATCAGGAAAACTATCATTAATAGGTAGTGGGTCATCAAGGACATTCTCCAACCTAGACAAGTTATCAGCTACGGGGTTCTCTGCTCCCTTTCTATCAGTGATATGTAAATCAAATTCTTGTAGCAAGAGAACCAACAAATGAGTCTAGGTTTAGCATCTTTATTTTCCATAAGATATTTAATAGCAGCATGGTCGGTGTGAACAATTACTTTCGAATCAACAATGTAAGATCTAAATTTATCACAAGCAAACACTACTGCTAGGAATTCTTTTTCAGTAGTAGCATAATTTCTTTGAGCACTATCTAGAGTTTTACAAGCATAATGAATAATATTTAGTTTCTTATCAACTCTTTGTCCTAGAACAACACCAACAACATAGTCACTAGCATCACACATAATTTCAAAAGGCAAGTTCCAATCAGGTGGTTGAATAATAGGTGCAGAAATTAAGGCTTTCTTGAGTGTTTCAAAGGCTTCTAAACAATCATCATCAAAAACAAAAGGAACATCCTTTTGCAAAATATTTGTAAGAGGCCTAGAAATTTTAGAAAAATCTTTGATAAATCTCCTATAGAAACCAGCATGACCTAAGAAACTACGAATACCTTTGATATCTTTAGGACATGGCATTTTCTCAATTGCATGAACCTTAGCTTTGTCCACTTCAATACCTCTTTCAGAAATTTTATGACCCAAGACAATACCTTCATTGACCATAAAGTGACACTTCTCTCAATTCAAGACAAGATTTGTTTGCTCGCATCTCTGTAAAACTCGATCAAGATTGCTTAAACAATCATCAAAAGACTTCCCATAAATGGAAAAGTCATCCATGAAAATTTCAACAATCTTTTCACAAAAGTCAGAAAATATAGCAGTCATACATCTTTGAAAGGTAGCAGGTGCATTGCATAAACCAAAGGGCATATGTCTATAAGCATAAGTTCCAAAGGGACAAGTGAAAGTGGTCTTTTCTTGATCAGGTTGAGACACATGTATTTGTGAAAAACCAGAATATCCATCAAGGAAGCAAAAATGTGTGTGCTTAGATAATATTTCTAGCATTTGATCAATAAAAGGCAAAGGTTAATGATCTTTTCTAGTTGCTTTGTTTAATTTCCTAAAACCAATTACCATTCTATACCCTGTAACAATTCTCTGTGGAATAAGTTCATTCTTATAATTAGGAACAACAGTAATACCTCCCTTCGTAGAGACACAATGAACAGGACTTACCCATCTACTGTCAGCTATAGGATAGATTATACCTGCTTCCAGAAGCTTTAATATTTCCGTTCTTACCACTTCTTTCATCTTCAGATTTAACCGACGTTGGTGATCAACAACGGGTTTAGCATCAGGTTCCATATTAATATTGTGCTGACATAGAGTGGAACTAATGACCTTTAAATCATCAAGAGTATATCCAATAGCAGCTCGGTGCTTCCTTAGAACTTTCAATAATCTTTCTTCTTCATGTTCTGAAAGGTTAGCACTAATAATAATAGGATATATCTTCTTCTCTTCAACATAAGCATATTTCAAAGTGACTGGCAATTGTTTTAATTCAAACACAGGATCACCTTTTGGTGGAGGAGGACCTCCTAGAGTTTCAGTAGGCAAATTGTGTTTAAGCAGAGGACATTGTTCAAAGAAAATTTATCTATTTCATTCCTTTTATGCATATGTAAATCATTTTCATGGTCTAGCAGATATTGTTCTAGTGGATCAGTAGGAGGCACAACAATAGAAGCAAGACCAATTATTTCATCCTTACTAGGCAATTCTTTTTATGAGGTTTTCTACTAAACTTGGAAAAATTAAACTCATGAGACTCATCACCAAAACTAACATCGACAATTTGTTTCTCACAATCTATTTTAGCATTAACGATGTTCAAGAAAGGTCTACAAAGATAATGGGACAAAAGTCATCTTGTGGGGAACCAAGAACAAGAAAATCAGTAGGATATTTTATTTTCCCACACAAGACTTCAACATCTCTAACAATTCCAATTGGTTCTATAGTATCTCCATTAGCAAGTTTAATAGTAACATCTATGTCTTGTATTTCAGTGGATGTTATGTCATTCATAATTTCTTGATATAAGGTAAAGGGAATAACACTCACACTAGCACCTATGTCACATAAACTATGATAACAATGATCTCCTATTTTAACTGAGACAACGGGTGAGGGAGTCCTGGACTAGGGAGTGTCCGGATAGCCGAACTATCATCATTGGCCGGACTCCAAGACTATGAAGATACAAGATCGAAGACTTCGTCCCATGTCCGGATGGGACTTTCCTTGACGTGGAAGGCAAGCTTGGCAATACGGATATGTAGATCTCCTACCATTGTAACCGACTCTGTGTAACCCTAGCCCTCTCCGGTGTCTATATAAACCGGAGGGTTTTAGTCCATAGGACGAACAACAATCATACCATAGGCTAGCTTCTAGGGTTTAGCCTCCTTGATCTCGTGGTAGATCCACTCTTGTACTACCCATATCATCAATATCAATCAAGCAGGAGTAGGGTTTTACCTCCATCGAGAGGGCCCAAACCTGGGTAAAAACATCGTGTCCCTTGTCTCCTGTTACCATCCGCCTAGACGCACAGTTCAGGACCCCCTACCCGAGATCCGCCGGTTTTGACACCGACATTGGTGCTTTCATTGAGAGTTCCTCTGTGCCGTCACAATCAGGAAGGATGCCTCTTCCCGTCTTTAAAGACGGTACCATTGCCAAGGGAGCTTTGGCCACCGGCCAAACTATCCGGCTAGGTGGTTTTCTTACGACCGCCTGTTCGGCCGCCGCTCCGACAATGACTTCTCAGGTCATCAAAAGCGATCTTCACGTTAACTCGGAATTTGCCGAGCAGCTGGATCTGATGGAGCTCTCTTCCGTAAACGAGCTCTTGGGTCGCATCGCTGCCCTGGGAGTCGCTACAGACTATGATCAGATTGGGCTTAAAACCGATATGAGAGAGATTAACTCTCCCCAGGCTACCCACCATGTTGCGGTAGTAGAGGAAAAATGCGGCGACTCTTCTTCTATATTCAAGACCAGTTATGTCCGGATTCCTGATCCCTCCATGCCGGATTCCCGCAGAGGGACAGACGTCAATCAAGTACTGAACCTAAAGTCAGGCAGCGGACCAGATTCGTTGGACAACATCCAGCAATCCAAGCTTCCAAATTCGGAAACTTTTCGGCCCTTGAGCCTCAAATTGGGCGGGGTTCCGGACTTAATTCCACCCGCCCACCCAAAGATAAGCGATCTATCTCAAATCCGGCAAGAGCCCACTGAAATAGTACATCATTACTGGGCCAGATTCCTCCTGGTTATGGACAGGATAAAGGACTGCCGTGAGGAAAGCGCAATCTCAATTTTCTGCAACAATTGCACGGACAAGGGAATCATGAACGCCACAAGTCGTCGTGAAATTACACGCTTCGCCGACCTGGCATCCATAGTATGAAAGTACTGTGCGATGGAGAGTGCCTGGAAAACCAAAAATAAGTTTTGGGACAATCCGGCTCCGAACACAACCCTAGTCCGAAACAAAAGGGTGCATCATGCTCAGGCACCTGGGACAAAAACCAAAAAGCAAAAACCCCCTAAAGGGCACGAAACCGTACTGGAGGGATGGCTCAGCGGACCCTGTAAAATCCATAGTACAGAGGGCGCCACTCCAACACATAGCCTTCGAGCATGTTGGATACTACGGCAGGTGGCCAAAAGTGGCGAAGAGCTTCTAGCCCTGGAGAACCAACCCAACAGTATCAGTATGGTATTAACAGTCTTCGAGACTTTCACATCAAATAATATGCGGAAACGAACACTCCGCAACCTCGCCGAAGTCTACCAAGTAGCAACAATAAATCCATGGAGCGACACGGCTATCACCTTCAACGCCAGTGATGAACCTAAATTCCGAACAGCCCGAGCACCAGCCGCATTGGTCCTCAGTCCAATAGTGGACGGCTTTCGTCTTACCAAGGTACTCATGGATGGCGGCAGCGGATTAAACCTCATCTACGAGGAAACCCTTCGAAAAATGGAAATAGACTGGAGCTGCATTGAGCGAAGCAGCACAACCTTTAGAGGAATAATCCCTAGTCGGGAAACACGCTGCACAGGAAAAATTACACTAGATGTGGTGTTCGGCTCGCTGGACAATTACAGGTCCGAGGAGGTCACGTTCTAAGTGGCCCCGTTCAGCAGCGGATATCACACTTTATTAGGGCGGGAAGCATTCACAATTTTTCAAGCTATACCCCATTACGGGTACATGAAGCTTAAAATGCCCGGGCCCAACGGAATCATCACTCTTGTCAGTGATCCGGACATAGCACTCCGCGCCAAAAATAAGACAACCGTAGTAGCCCTAGAGGCACTATCCGAAGCCCTGGCGGCAGAGGAACTCACTGCGCTGCGCTCCATGGTGAACAGGGATGATGTGATACTCGATAAGAGATCCAAGTCCACCTCTTTTAAACCAGCGGACGAAATAGTCAAATTCCAAGTCCATCCAACGGACCCCACAAAGACGACCTCCATTGGGGCACAATTAAACCCTGATGTAGACGCCGCACTACGAGAATTCCTTCGGGAAAATTGGGACATTTTTGCCTGGCACCCTTCAGATATGCCAGGAATCCCACGCAGGTTGGCAGAACACAGCCTAAACATCCTAAAAGGATTCAAGCCAGTCAAACAGGCTCTTCGGCGATTTTCCAAACCCAAAAGGCAGGCAATGGGAGAGGAGCTAGCCAAACTATTAGAAGCCAGATTCATCAGAGACATAAAACATCCGGACTAGCTAGCGAACCTGGTAATGGTATCAAAAAAGGACAAATCCTGGCGCCTGTGTGTCGATTTTAAAGACCTTAACAAGGCTTGTCCAAAGGATCCTTTCCCCCTTCCCCGCATCGATCAAATCATCGATGCTACCGCAGGGCACGATTCATTGTGCTTCCTCGATGCATACTCTGGATACCATCAAATCAAGATGGAGGAAACAGACCAACCCGCAACGGCATTCATCACTCCATACGGACCATTCTGCTTCAACACAATGCCCTTCGGACTCAAGAACGCCGGCGCAACATATCAGCGCATGATTCAGACATGTTTGACAATCCAGATCGGCAAAACAATGGAGGCATACATAGACGATGTGGTCGTCAAGACCAAACACGTCGAAACTCTAGTAGACGATTTGAGGCTGACATTCGACAACCTCCGAGCATATGACATCAAGCTCAACCCGGAAAAATGCATTTTTGGTGTACCAGCCGGAAAGCTCTTGGGCTTCATTGTATCCGGTAGAGGAATTGAAGCAAACCCAGCCAAGATCCGAGCTCTGTCACAGTTGGATATCCCAAAAGACCTCAAACAAATACAAAAATTGACTGGATGCGTAGCGGCTCTAAGCCGCTTCATCTCCCATTTGGGAGAAAAGGCATTGCCCCTCTATCGCCTCCTCCGGCGCACCAAACACTTCGAATGGACGGATGCTGCCACGGCCGGACTCGAAGAAATAAAGGCCATATTGGCAACAAATGCGGTTCTGGCCGCGCCCAACTTGGGCGAACCAATGTTATTATATATCGCGGGAACACATCAAGTTGTAAGCGTGGTGCTCGTCGTCGAACGAGAAACAGAAGGACACAAATTCCCTCTTCAAAAACCAGTGTACTACGTATCCACTGTCTTAACTCCATGCAAGTCCCGGTATCCACATTATCAAAAGATAGCGTACGCGGTATTCATGGCATCCCGGAAGCTGCGACACTACTTTCAAGAGTGTTCGATAACAGTGGCCTCCGAAGTACCTCTCAACGACATTATAAACAACCGCGACGCGACGGGCAGGATTGCAAAATGGGCCATTGAGCTCTTACCATTCGACATAACCTACAAACCACGGCGAGCTATAAAGTCGCAAGTTTTGGCTGACTTCATCGCCGAATGGACCGAAGCCGAACTCCCTAAAGAGTATGGCGCATACTCCAATTGGATCATGCATTTCGACGGCTCCAAAATGTTGGCTGGCTTGGGGGATGGCATTATATTGACGTCCCCAACCGGAGACACAGTCCAATACGTACTTCAGATAATGTACATGGACTCCAACAATGCAACCGAATATGAGGCCCTTCTACATGGTCTCCGGATGGCAATCTCCATGGGTATTCAACGCCTAGAGGTGCGCGGGGATTCAAACCTCGCAATATCCCAAGTAAATGGAGACTTTGACGCCAAGGATCCGAAAATGGCAGCCTATCATAACGTTGTCTTAAAAATGTCAGATCGGTTCGAAGGACTCGAATTCCACCATGTAGCCCGGGATAATAACCAGGCGGCCGACGTGTTGGCACGCATCGGCGCAAAGCGCGACGCCGTCCCTCCAAACATCTTCCTGGAGCGGCTTTTTAAGCCATCCGTATTATGGGAAGAGGAGTCCGGAAACAACAACTCGGAACCAACCGCACCGCCCAACGCTGAACATTCTGACACAATCGGTGGCTCCGCCAATGAAATAACACCTTCAGCCCATGAAATAATGGCAGTCATTGCCCCGTGGACAGAACCATTCCTAGCCTACTTAATTAGGCAGGAACTTCCCGAAGACCAAAACGAGGCCCGCTGCATAGTACGGCGATCTAAAGCCTACAAGGTCCATGAGGGAGAGCTTTATAAGAAAAACACAACCGGAGTCCTTCAAAGGTGCATCTCCGAAGAGGAAGGGCGAAACCTTCTGGCTGAAATTCACGCCAGACTCGGCGGGTACCACGCCGCAGCCCGGGCCCTTGTAGGCAAGGCCTTCCGTACAAGATTTTATTGGTCGATGGCCCGGGCAGATGCTCAGGACTTAGTCCAACGATGCGTCGGTTGCCATTTCTTTGCTAATCAAAGCCACATGCCACCCACCGCCCTCAAAACTATACCCATCACCTGGCCGTTCATGGTCTGGGGGCTTGACATGGTTGGACCCCTTAAAGGGGGAACCCACAAGCAAAAATACCTATTGGTCATGGTGGACAAATTCACCAAATGGATAGAGGCCAAGCCAGTTAAAACGGCCGAATCCGGACATGTGATAGATTTCATATCTGGGGTAGTACACCATTATGGCGTCCCCCACAGCATCATCACTGATAACGGCACGAACTTCACGGCTGACGAGGTTAAACTCTGGTGCAAAAACATGGGCATCAAGCTCGACTACGCTTCAGTTTATCACCCTCAAACTAACGGTCAAGTCGAACGAGCAAATGGTCTAATCATGAGCGGCATCAAACCCAGGTTAGTGCGGTCCCTCACGAAATCTAACACGCGCTGGATAGAGGAGCTCGACTCCGTACTCTGGGGGTTGCGGACCACGCCAAACCGTACTACCGGATTCACACCATTTTTTATGGTGTATGGCGCAGAGGCAGTTTTGCCCTGCGATATAATTCATGACTCACCTCGCGTGTGCATGTACGAAGAAAGAGAAGCCGAGTTGGATCGACAGGACAGTTTGGACACCTTAGAAGAGGAGCGCGACGTGGCAAAAGCTCGTTCCGCGTTCTATCAACAGCAGGCTCGAAGATATCAAAGCAGAGAAGTATGGGCCAAAACTTACAATGTTGGCGAATTAGTTCTACGACTGCCGGACAAGAAAAAGGACAAACTCAAGCCCAAATGGGAAGGTCCCTTCATCATCGACCAAGTCCTGACCGGCGGAGCGTACCGTCTGCGAAACGCATCAGACAACCGACTTGAGCCGAACCCATGGAACGCAGCCCGTCTCCGAAGATTCTACGCCTAGCGCTGGACTTAGAGTTCATCTCCTTCCTCCGTCCACATTTTATACTTTAGTTGTCTTTTGTTTCTCTCTTTCTTCCTCCCTTTTTCGTAAAACCGTTGAGGGCTGATCTGCACATTGTTCGTACACACTTGACGTGCTGTTTGCACTCATTATACCTAGGGGCTTCTTTAACAGAAGCTTATTTATACGGGCTTCATGCCCAACACATGTGTCACACTTCCGCATGTACCTTTTATTCACCATTATATGCATCGATATGACTTAAGTTTTGGCAAAGCTGGGTTGCCTGGCTCTTGTGCTTACCCCTACGTTCCCGATTGTTCGTCTAGGAGGTAAAGGGAGCACCTCTGTGATTGTTACTGCCGGGTCAGCCGGACGTGTACCTCAGACTGGGTGAAGCCGAAAGCTAGCGTTCTTAAGGGAATATTCGGTCGGTGACTTGAAAGATGATTCCTTATTTATTTATCTGCCCCCAGATGCTTTTCTGCTCTTTTCGCAGTCCGAACATGCACTTTAGGGCATGCCTCCCAGGGAAAGGAACCCCTAACGGAACTATTCTCCCTGGAAGATGTTTCTTACTAACCATGTAATATAACATAACTAGTTGGGCACTTGTCTGATAAAGCACTAATGACCCCTACGCCTGGTCTCCATGCATGCCCCGTTTTTTCATAACCGTGAGGGTATTCAGACACACTCCGGACTCTAGGGTCCCGAGGTTGAAGCGAAAAGATCCGCAAAGACAAACGATCTACAATCCGGCTAGAAGGCATTTTACATGTCATTTTAGATTACATCGTCAAATTGACTGATTGTATTCCTCTTCAATCCCATCTAACAGGCTGTCTAGCTTATAGTCCCGTTGGGAATACTTAGCGGCCAACTCTACTTGGCCGTACATTAAGCTCACAGGGATCTCCTTCCCATCGGGCCCCACAGGTCCGACCTCGGCCATGTGGTTTGGATCAGCCTTCGTGTACCGCGTCTTCACCATGGCCCAGGCCTCCCGGCCACCTTGACGGCAGGCCGATATCTTCCATAGACAGAAGCGCTGCCGTGCTCCCTGAAGCTTCTCCGCAAGCCCTCCAAGACCCTCGGGCAGGGAGACGGATGGCCATAAGGCCTATGCGATGCCGCTCATCGTCTGCCGAACACGTTCGTGCAGCTGCAGCGCTTGGGAAGCAGATCACTCGTTGAACCAGGCATTTCCTCCGCAGGACGACCTGTGAGCACACCTACAGACACATTTCTGTCAATCGACTCCCTCGCCGAACTCTTCTTTTCAAAAGAGTTTGCTCAAGCACTTACTGTAAATGCCACAACGAAGCCGCTGATTCTCCTTCACGGAGCCAGACAGCTGGGCTCGAACACCTTTTAGCTCTTCGCCCAGCTGGGTGTGGGCATCTTGGAGTTTGTTCCTCTCCTGCTGCACCTTCATAAGCACCCTCTCGCCGGCCTTCAGCTAGCGCAGTAGCTGTTGCTTGTCCGGATCAAGTCTGGCACCATCTGCAATATTATTGTCAGACTTATACGCACGCCGCACTTCATAGACCACTTATCTTTTTGAAATATGTGTTACCAGAGGGGGTCTCTGTGGCTCCCCCTGCGGCGGCAAGTGCGGCCTCAAGTTGGGCCTTGCACTCTTGAAGCTCCTGGGACAGGTGGGTATTCTTCTCCATAAGATCCTGCATATCAAATGATCCTTAAATCAGTTATCCTAACTATTTTAAGTCTCGGGGGCTACTGGCATATATAACTATTAAAATTCCTCACCCGTATGTCTTTCACATACTGCTCCGTGGCTCTGGTTAAACCATCTTGAGCGGCACGAAGGTGCGCGTCTCCCGCATTAAAGGTATTCAACGCCTCCGGGGAGAAACACGCGTCACGAAGAACTGTCCGGCGGCGCCTATGATTCATGGCACTCTCCACCTCAGACCTGGTGGCAACAACCTGTCGGCATCCTCCATTGGAGGAGCATCTGGCTCACGCCTTGTGTTCGCCTCCCCCTCCGGACCAGGCGTTGGAGCCTGGCTGGCGGAGGCTTGGTTGGCAACCTCTCCGGGCACAGTCCGGCGAGCGCTCTTTCTCCTGGAAGAGTCATGAGCATTAATATACCTCCCAGAAATCTTTCCCTTAAATACGGTGGCATGCCGTACCGTTGCGGCAACGTTTCGATTCGCGCCGCACTCCTCTTCCGCCTGCTGGGCCGAACTGACCCTTGTTGGTCAGCCGCCGCGGGCTCGGCTTCCCGCCTTAAAGGCGCCTCCTGCGAGGCACCGTGGGTATAAAGTGGTCAGAAATAAGCATGGATGAGTAATAATGTCAAGACTATGGTCACAGTTACCTGGGAAGCCGGAGATAAACCGGGGTAGTCGGCCGTAATGGCGACTAAAGCATTGTCCATGCTAAGTTGGTGGAACACCCCATCAATCAGCTCCACCTCTATGTCCGGATCCTCTTCGGAGGCCGGATCAAGGGATCTTCCCGGATCCTCGGGTTGTGGAGTCAGGCTATGTATGCCCTCCACATCCCGGCGCAGTTCCTGCGTCGAAATCACAAAGTAAGACACTTAACTTTGGAAGCACGGATCGGATAGATAAACGTCCGCTTACCCAACTCCGAGGGTTATTCATGGAGAATCCATTCAATGGACTCGTGCGGAGGAAGTCCTCTTTCTCCCTCTTGTACAAGCCGGACAGGATCTTCACCAGATCGGCAGCCGATCCCGCCCCCTTGCGGCCATGACGGGTGGCGTCATTCTCCCCGTTGAAATCCCACATGGGGTGGCCCCTATATTGGAGTGGCTGCACCCCTCGCATAATGCACGTGGCCATGACTCCGATCATGGTCAATCCGGAATGAGCCAGTAACCTTATCCGGCCCATCAGATATTGGACGCTCCTATCATCCTCCCGTTGAGGGCTCTGCGGGCGCCAACTCAGGCGTTTCTTCAGAGGAGCGTTGCTGAACTCCGGGAGGCCGATCCGAACGGGGTCTGGCAGCGGGGCGTCTTCCATATAAAACCATTCCGAAGGCCAGTCTTCAGACGCCTTCTTCGGGGTTCCCGATAAGTATCTGGTCCCGACGATGCGCCATATTTCGGCTCCGCCCACTTGATATATCGACCCCTCGTGAGAACGGGGTACGAGGCAAAACAATTTCTTCCACAGCGCAAAATGGGCCTCGATGCCCAAGAACACCTAGCAAAGGGCTACAAAGCCCGTGATGTGCAAGATGGACACAGGTGTAAGGTGGTGAAGCTGGAGCCCGTAGAACTCCAGGAGCCCCCGGAGAAACGGATGTATAGGAAATCCGAGTCCCCTTATTAGATAAGGGACGAAGCATACCCTCTCTCCTTTGGAGGGATTGGGGGCGCTCTCCGCCTGCTTTCCACCTTTGTAGGTGGCCAGTGCGGCTCGAACCGGAACCATGAAGGCTGGAGGGAGGTATCCCTCCGCTTGGAGCGTCACTAGCTCGCTGTGCGGGACTGAACATCTCCTCCAATCTCCTGGCTGAGGGCTGGGAGCACGAGAGGAGGAGCCGTGTCGACTGTCCATGATGGAGTGGATTTTTGTCAGAGAAGCTTCGATGAGTACTCGCAGAAGGAGGATGGTGTGATTCGGATCTAGATCCTTGCCTCTCTTATAGGCAGCTTATTCGCGCAGCTAGGGGGTAAAATGTAAAAATACCCTGGCTTTTCGCATTCATATGACACGTGGAAGAGGGCCATTATTGGACATGGAAGCCAAGGAGCGCAACATTTATAAGGAAGCCGGACACTATTCGGCAAGCACATGGAATTTGGAGGAGAACCCGCCTTGCAAAGCCGAAGACAATATACGCGCCGGACTTGTCATCATTGAAGCCTGGTTCGGGGGCTACTGAGGGAGTCCTGGACTAGGGGGTGTCCGGATAGCCGAACTATCATCATTGGCCGGACTCCAAGACTATGAAGATACAATATTGAAGACTTCGTCCCGTGTCCGGATGGGACTTTCCTTGGCACGGAAGGCAAGCTTGGCAATACGGATATGTAGATCTCCTACCATTGTAACCGACTCTGTGTAACCCTAGCCCTCTCCGGTGTCTATATAAACCGGAGGGTTTTAGTCCATAGGACGAACAACAATCATACCATAGGCTAGCTTCTAGGGTTTAGCCTCCTTGATCTGGTGGTAGATCCACTCTTGTACTACCCATATCATCAATATCAATCAAGCAGGAGTAGGGTTTTACCTCCATCGAGAGGGCCCGAACCTGGGTAAAAACATCGTGTCCCTTGTCTCCTGTTACCATCCGCCTAGACGCACAGTTCGGGACCCCCTACCCGAGATCCGCCGGTTTTGACACCGACAATGGGAATGCCAACAACAGGTCTATGTTTATCCTTTTTATCGGGTTTGGCAATTCTAACAGCTTCTTCATAGAAGTAAATAACATGCCCATCTATATTTTCTTCCAGGAGATCTTTAACCATACCAACACTAGGTTCTACCTTGATTTGTTCAGCTGGTTTAGGTGTTCTAATATAGCTTTTGTTGACTGAAACTTTAGCATGTTCCTTGATCCTAACAGGGAAAGGTGGTTTCTCAATATAAGCAGTAGGAACAACTGGATCAACATTATAAATAATAGTTTCCTCTTTAACTAGTACCGGTTCTTAAATTTCTTCTTTAATAGGTGGGTGATATTTAAACCATTTTTCTTTAGGGAGATCAACATGAGTAGCAAATGATTCACAAAAGGAGGCTACTATCTTAGAGTCAAGTCATATTTAGTGCTAAACTTTTGAAAAGCATCGGTATTCATAAAAGATTTAACACAATCAAACTCAAGCTTAATACCTGACTCTTTACCTTCAGTTTAATTCTTCAGAGTTGCGTTTATAAAGGTCTTCAGAGTTGCGTTTAATCCTTCGCTTATAAAGGTCGAGTTTCCAATCTTCAAAGTTGCGTTTAATTCTTTATAAGCGATCCTACCGAAATTCAATAGTCTTCTTATAAAAGAACCAACACAAGAAGTATCAAGCATGGATCGATCATTATGAGAAAGCCGAGCATAAAAATTCTGAATAATAATTTCTCTTGAGAGCTCATGATTGGGCCATGAATATAACATTGACTTAAGCCTCCCCCAAGCTAGAGCGATACTTTCTCCTTCATGAGGCCAAAAATTATATATATAATTCCGATCTCGATGAACTAGATGCATAGGATATTTTTTTGGTGAAACTCCAATTTCAATTGATTCCAGTTCCAAGATCCAATATCATCGCATAGCCTATACCATGCCAATGCCTTTCCCTTCAAAGATAAAGGGAAAACCTTCTTCTTAACTTCATCTCTGGGTAAACCTGCAAGCTTAAATAATCCACAAATTTCTTCCACATATATCAAATGCATATCAGGATGTTCGGTTCCATCTCCTGCATAAGGATTAGCTAGCAGTTGTTCTATCATACCCGAAGGAATTTCATATTCAATATTTTCAGTAGGTGCAGTAGGTTGAGGAGTAACTAATTGTGGTTCCGGTCGAGGTGAAGATACCCCGAACAAACCCCTCAAAAGGATTGTTCTCCATAGTAACAAGTGTCAATAAATTTCAGCACGTAGTAATAATTTTTCCTTACCAATTTCCACTTACCAAGAGCGCTTCACTCCCCGGCAATGGTGCCAGAAAATGGCCTTGATGACCCACAAGTATATGGGATCAATTGTAGCCTTTTCGATAAGTAAGAGTGTCCAACCCAACGAGGAGCAGAAGGAAATGACAAGTGGTTTTCAGCAAGGCAATGTCTGCAAGTGCTAAAATTGTAAGCAACAGAGTAGTTTGATGGCAAGATAATTTGTAATGAGCAAGTAACAATAATGGTAACAAAGTGCAGAAAGGCAGCCCAATCCTTTTGAGGCAAAGGACATGCCAAAACGGTCTCTTATAATAAGCAAAGCTTTCTTGAGGGTACACGGAAATTTCATCTAGTCACTTTCATCATGTTGGTTTGATTCGTGTTTGCTACTCTGATAATTTGATATGTGGGTGGACCGGTGCTTAGGTGCTATTCTTACTTGAACAAACCTCCTACTTATGATTAACCCCCTCGCAAGCATCCGCAACTACGAGAAAAGTATTAAGAATAAATTCTAACCATAGCATTAAACTTTTGGATCCAATCGGTCCCTTACAGAATAACACATAAACTAGGGTTTAAGCTTCTGTCACTCTTGCAACCCACCATCTAATAACTACTCCACAATGCATTCCGTTAGGCCCAAATATGGTGAAGTGTCATGTAGTCTACATTCACATGACACAACTAAGGGAATCACAACATACATACTATCAAAATATCAAACACATATCAAGTTCACATGATTACTTGCAACATGATTTCTCCCGTGACCTCAAGAACAAGAGTAACTACTCACAACTGATAAACATGCTCAAGATCAGAGGGGTATTAAATAGCATAATGGATCTGAACATATAATCTTCCACCATATAGTAATCAACTACAAGATGTAATCAACACTACTAGTCTCCAACGTATCTACTTTTCCTAACGCTTCTCCTCTTGTTTTGGACTCTAATTTGCATGATTTGAATGAAACTAACCCCGGACTAACGCTGTTTTCAGCAGAACTACCATGGTGTTATTTTTGTGCAGAAATAAAAGTTCTCGGAATGGAACGAAACTTCATGAGGATTTTTATGCAATATATGAGAATTTCTGGAGCCAAGAGCCACCTGAGGGGGGCACCTGGGTGGGCACAACCCACCAGGGCGCGCCTGCCCCCCCCCCCCCCCGACGCGCCCAGGTGGGTTGTCCCCACCTGGTGGCCCCGATGACCCTGCAATAGACGCTATAAATCACATATTCTAGAAAAAAAATCGAGGAGAAAGAATTATCGCGTTTCACGAGACGGAGCCGCCGCCGTCTCTTGTTCTTCATCGGGAGGCTGGATCTGGATTTGGGGCTCCGGAGAGGGGGATCTTTGATGTTCGTCATCACCAACACATCTCCATCGCCAATTCCATGATGCTCCCCACCAGGAGTGAATAATTCCGTCGTAGGCTCGCTGGTTGGTGAGGAGTTGGATGAGATTCATCATGTAATCGAGTTAGTTTTGTTAGGGCCTGATCCCTAGTATCCACTATGTTCTGAGATTGATGTTGCTATGACTTTGCCATGCTTAATGCTTGTCACTTTGGGTCCGGGTGCCATGATTTCAGATCTGAACCATTTATGTTATCACCATTATATCCATGTTCTAGATCCGATCTTGCAAGTTATAGTCACGTACTACGTGTTATGATCCGGCAACCCCGGAGTGACAATAGTCGAGACCACTCTCGGTGATGACCGTAGTTTGAGGAGTTCATGTATTCACGGTGTGTTAATGCTTTGTTCCGGTTCTCTATTAAAAGGAGGCCTTAATATCCTTTAGTTTCAAATAGGACCCCGCTGCCACGGGAGGTTAGGACAAAAGATGTCATGCATGTTCTTTTCATAAGCACATATGACTATTTATGGAATACATGCCTATATTATATTTATGAACTGGAGCTAGTGTCATATCGTCCTAGCTTATGACTGTCTCATGATGAATATCATCCAACAAATTACCAATCCAATGCCTATGAACTTATCTTATATTGTTCTTGCTAAGTTATTACTGCTGCTACTGCTACAAAATCACTTCTATCACTGTTACCGTTACTATTGTTGCTGCTACTATCATCAAAACTATCATATTACTGTGCTACTAATCACTTTGCTGCAGATAATTAATCTCCAGGTCTGGTTGAATTGACAACTCAGCTGCTAATACTTACAAATATTCTTTGTCTCCCCTTGTGTCGAATCTATAAATTTGGGTTGAATACTGTACCCTCAAAAACTGTTGCGATCTCCTATACTTGTGGGTTATCGAGACCTTTTTCTTGCGCCGTTGCCAGGGAGCATAGCTATATTTGTTGAGTCACTTGGGATTATTATCATATTGTCACTATGAAGAATATGAAGGATGCTAAGACTAAGATTTTCCCCTCAAAGACGAGGGGAGGTAAGGAACTGCAATCTAGCTCCGCTTTAGATTGACCTTCTGTTATAAGTATACTTGCAACACCACCACATGCTATTAATTCTAATATGTCGCAAGTTAGTGATGATGCTACTTCTGCTATGAATGCTACTCATGATGATGCTAGTACCTTGCTTGATGATGATGTGCCACTAGGTGAATTTCTTGATGAACAAATTGCTAGAGTAAGACAACATAACATTGTTGAATCTGATGATGAACTTAAAGCTGAAGATCTTGAAACACCTACTAGAACTAGTCCTCCTAGATATGAATTGCCAAAGGTACCAGAAGGTTATACTATGAGTGAGGAGGCAACTAGAGATATTCTTGCTTGTAAGGATAGAGATGATCTAGAGAAATTATTATGCAAGTATAAAGAAAGATCTCTGAATGCTAAAATGAAATGTGATCCTGAGTTTGCTACTTCACCTATCTTTATTGATGACAAGGATTATGAATTCTCTGTCGACCGAGAGTTAATTACTTTGGTTGAATCTGATCCTTTCCATGGTTATGAAACTAAAACTGTTGTGGCACATCTTACTAAGTTGAATGACATAGCCACCCTTTTTGCTCATGATGAGAAAATTTGCTATTACTATATTCTCAAGTTATTTCAGTTCTCATTAAAGGGTGATGCTAAAGCTTGGCACAATACTCTTACCCCTGGTTGTGTGCGTAGTCCCCAGGATATGATTTATTACTTCTCTGAAAAAATTCTCTGCTCATAAGAAACAGGCTGCCTTGTAGGAAACATTTAACTTTGCGCAAATTGAAGAAGAGAGTCTCCCACAAGCTTGGGGAGGCTTCTCTAATTGCTTAATGCTTTGCCTGATCATCCTCTTAAGAAAAATGAAATACTTGATATCTTCTATAATGGACTAACCGATGCTTCTAGGGATTTCCTAGATAGTTGTGCTGGTTGTGTTTTCGGGGAATGAACTATTGGGCAAGCTGAAGAATTATTGAATAAGATATTGAAAAATTATGATGATTGGACTCCTCCTGAAGCACCTATTAAACCCACTCCGAAGAAGAGGGGTATCTTATATCTCAATCCTGAAGATATGCAAGAGGCAAAGAAATCTATGAAGGAGAAAGGTATTAAAGCCGAGGATGTAAAAATTTACCACCTATCGAAGGAATACATGGGCTTGAAGCACCACCACCGCCTAAGGTGGTAGAGGTAAAATGTTTAATGAAATTCAATGATAGTGATGGTCCTCATAATAAACATCCTAGTCAATGCCTTTGTGAGTTTGATAATTACATTAGAAAGCAAGATCACTTCAATGCAAATGTTATGAAACAGTTGAAATACAATTCTGATATGATTGCTCGCTTGAGTGACTTGTTATTTAGAATCTCAAATGATGTTAGAGGTGTAGGAAAGCATGCCTCTATGGTTCAAACTCAATTAGAACAATTTGCTAAATCTCAAAGGGAGTTACTTGATGAAATGAACAATAATATAAGTGACTTTGCTATTAGAGTAGCAACTAGAGGAGGTAAAATGACTCAGGAACCACTTTATCCTGAGGGACACCCAAAGAGAATTGAACAAGACTCTCAGAGAGTTAACACTGATGCACCTAGTCCTTCTAAAAAGAGAACAAGAAAAATAATAGGACTTTGCATGTCTCTAGTGAACCTAAAATAGAAAAACCTCCTGATAATGATAATGAAGTTTCTTTCTCTGATGCTGAAAGTCAATTTGGTAATGAGCATTTACCTTCTGATAATGAAGAAGATAATGATGAGGTTCATGAAGACACTCAGACTAATGATAAAGAACTAGATAATGATGTTGAGATAGAACCAGCTATTGATCTTGATAACCCACAACCAAAGAATAAAAGATATGAGAAAAGAGACCTTGTTGCTAGAAAACATGGTAAGGAAAGAGAACCATGGGTTCAAAAGCCTATTCCCTTTCCACCTAAGTCAACTAAAAAGAAAGTTGATGAAGAATTTGAGCACTTTGCTAAAATGCTGAGGCCAGTCTTTTTGCGAACTCGCTTGACTGATATCTTAAAAAGGCCTCCTTATGCAAAGTACATGAAAGGCATCATCACCAATAAGAGAAAAATACCCAAAGCTGAAATCTCCACTATGCTTGCTAATTATACTTTTAAAGATGGAGTACCTAAAAACTTGGAGATCCGGGAATACCAGCTATACCTTGCTCCGTTAAAAGAAACTATGTGAAAACTGCTTTATGTGATTTGGGAGCTGGTGTTAGTGTTATGCATTTCTCTTTATATAAAAGACTTGATTTGAATAAACTCACTCCTACTGAAATATCTTTGCAAATGGCTGACAAATCAACTGCCATACCTATCGGTATTTGTGAGGATGTGCCCGTTGTTGTTGCTAATGTTACTATTTTGACTGACTTTGTTATACTTGAGATGCCCGACGACAACAACATGTCGATTATCCTTGGTAGACCCTTCTTGAATACTGCAGGGGCTGTTATTGATTGCAATAAAAGCAAGGTCACTTTTCATATCAATGGTAATGAGCATACTGTGCACTTTCCGAAGAAACAATTCCAAGTGAATGGTATTAATGTTACTGAAAAATCTCCGACAATCACTATTGGAAGTTTTCAGCTACCTCTACCTACTATCAAAAAGAAATATAAAATGCTTATAGTTGGGGACATTCATATCCCAATTGAGGTAACTTAGTGATTTATGAAAGTTCTTCGGTTTCATGCCAATCGAAAGTGGTTGTTAATAAGACTTGATCAACCTTATTAATGGATCATTTTTGAGAGGTATGAAGTTGATGAATTTAGTGAGCACTATCTTCTGTCCCTACTTTTGTTTTATGTTTTTCTTAGTTAAATAAAATAAAATGTCATGCTTTGTCTATTTTCTGAGTTTTTTGTGCAATAAAAAATGACCCAAAAATAAAAGTTCTCAAAATGCCCTGAAAATTTAACACGATTTTTTCTGAATATTTTTGATTTTCTGGTGCAAATAATATCAGAGGGAGGTGCACCAGGTGGGCACAACCCACCTGGGCGCGCCAGGACCCCAGGCGCGCCCTGGTGGGTTATGGTCCCCACGTGGGCCCCCTCACTTACTTCTTCTTCCCCCATCACTCCATTCACCCAGAAAAAAATCACCATTGCACTCTCTCTCTCGTGTTCTTGCTCCCGAAACCGCGGATTCCGATCTCTTTGCTCGAAGCTCCATTTTCAAAACTGTTTCGGGGATTTGTTGCTTGGTATGTGACTCCTCCATGTGTCCAATTAGTTTTTGCTCGAGTGGTTTATATTTTGAATAATTAGCTACTCTTGGTGCTGCTATAGATGAGCTTGCATGTTGAATTCTTAGAGTTCTAAGTAGTTTGAATGCTTGCTATGGCCTCTATACAACCCTATGAGTAGTTGCTATCATTTTTGTGAAGTTTTATTGAGAATTTTTTTGTGGATTAAAGATCTCAGAATTTTGTTCATAGGAAAAAGATGAGTTTCTTTAGGAAGTTTTCTTCCAAGAAGAACTCCAAGGGGGTTATTGGGGAGTCTTTTGACAACGATCTCCATACACGGAGGTTGGCGGAGCTACAACCGTGCGAGTGGCCGCATAATCCATTCATGGAAGGGGCCGGAATCCTTCAAGAGTTCATGCAATATGCCTCTAATGCCGGCCTCACCGACTTCACCACAGCTGAATGTGAATAGTATATCTCCTCAAAAATTCCTTTGTGCAAAACTTTCATTTTCATTCTAGGAATAATCCCCCTGAGCTACAGTTTAATTTATATGCTGAAACCTGCCAGATCCCACTTACTGAATTTTGTGACATATGCGTGCTTCCTGCTGATGGTGATTTGGTAGATCCTAAGATCTCAGAGTTTGAAGGTTTTTACCATACTCTGATAGTGGGGGATGAGAGAGGAGTATCAAGCACCACTGCTGTTAGCTTGCAGTTTCCTGCCGTGCATTATTTTGCTATATTTATTGCAAAGTGCTTGCTAGCTAGAGAGAAGGTGGGTGCACTTAGCGCCCCAGACTTTGCTGTCTTGCGTCGCACACTTTATGGCGACAACTCTTATAGCTTGGGAGCTATTGTGGCACGTCACCTTCATCTTAACAGATCTAAGAGTAAAATACATGGGGGAATTTACACTACTCGTTTGGCGACTCACTTTGATGTGCAGATACGCCAGCATGATCAACCTTTGCCCAAAGTTTACTTAGATAGAGCAGCTATGGAGGACCACCAGTTCATTGCTGCCGATAACCCTAATATTGATAGGCCTGACAACTTGGTTCTCAGTGTGAAAACTCCTGATATTATTCCTTTGCATGCACCTGCTTTGTTTGATCATGTTGCTAGGGGCAGATACAATATTATGCCTGAGGACATTGTCGCTTACCGGAACAACCTAGCTGCAACATAGGAGGAGCCTCAGCAGTGGGACCCTCTAGTGTCACTCCCCAGCACCTCAACATTGGACCTCATGGTTTTTATGACTGGTGATTACCAAGTTAGGCCAAAAGCCTAAGCTTGGGGGAGTACGTATTCCCACCGACATTACATTCATGTTCACACATTTCATTCTAGTTGTCGGTGTCCACACTTTTTCATTGTATCATCCATGTTAAATTTATTTTCTTGCTTTCTTGTTGTGTGTTTGAAAAACTTTGAGAAAATCCAAAAATATGTTTCTTGCTTCTTTTTGATTTTTCTTCCTAGTTTAAATTGTTGTAGCACTAAAAAGAAAACCTAAAAAGATTTCCTTGTTCTTCTTTTACTTGTTGGGGGCTTTCCCGTGTAAATAGTTTTTCTCGTTTTTGCTTTTCTCTTTTCATTTGCTTGTTTACGAAAAAACAAAAAACTCCAAAAGTATTTCAGTATGTTTCTCTGAATTTCTTTTCTTTTTATTGAGTCATACCAAGGAGAAGACCACGATGAAAATGTTGAGTGGCTCTCATTTTCATTATGTTGATCTAATAAAGAGTCCATATTACTTTGTCTTCTCCTGTTGAATAAAATGTTTGCAAATTATAGCTTAGTCCACGACACTCTTGCACTATTATTATTTTCAAATCATTTGGTCGTGCAAGTGAAAGGCAATAACGACGATATTAGGTGAACTAGTCGTGGTAGAGAGAAACAGGTATGAAATCGACTTGTTCTGTTTTTGTAAATATGTTTAACCTAGTATCCATGATTCAGCCTATTATGATCAAACATGTTTGCAATGACAATTAGAGATTATAGTTTCTCATGCCATGCTTAAGTAGCTAGGAGTGGATAATGATTTATCTGGATGTCAACATTGCGTTAAAATGATTGTGATGTAGTATGATGATATGGTATCCTCCTCTGAATGTTCGAGTGGCTTGACTTGGCACATGCTCATGCATGTAGTTGAATCAAAACCAACATAGCCTCTATGATATTTATGTTCATGGTGTTAATATCCTACTCATGCTAGTATCCAATGTTACTTGTGCATAATGCATGTTCATGACTGTTCTTGCTCTCTAGCTGGCCGCTTCTCAACCTATTTGCTAGCCTTCGCCTGTACTAAGTGGGAACTCTGCTTGTACATCAAAAACCTGAAACCCAAGTTATTCCAGATGAGTCCACCATACCTACCTGTATGTGGTATTGCCCTGCCGTCCTAAACAAATTTGCATGTGCCACCTATGAAAACTTGAAATAAATATCCTTTTTGTGTGCCTGGATCGTTCATGGAACGATAGGAGGTAATTGGTATATTCCATGTTAAGCGGGTTATTCTCAGGTTGAGTGTTTATTCACTCGCCATCGCACGAGAAAAGGGCGGTAATTGGGATGCCCAGTCCCAAACTGCAAAAAGAATCAATCTCTCAAATAATCAAACAAAAACTCCCAATGGAGTCATAACCTTTACCTTTCCGCTTGGGAACCCCCACTAGCATGTTTAGCATGGGAGATATTGATAACTGATAGTCGTGAAGTAAATGAGAAGGGTGCATGTCTCAAAATTTCATTTACCTTTGTTTTAAAAGCTTGAGCTCTGGCACCTCTACAAATCACTACTTCCCTCTGTGAAGGGACTATCTATTTAATTTTATGTTGTGTCATCACCTTCTCAAATAAGCGCTAGAACCTGAGAGCACTACTGTCATGCTGATGCATTGTGTATAGCTAATGTTGGGTGCATCATGACTGGATCTTTTCTACCATGAATTACAATGTTTAGTCGCTGCTTGAACTTTGGGGGTGCTCTTCATTTATGTTTTGCGGTCTCATAAAGGACTAGCGAGATACCACTGTTGTCATATTATATCATGGTTGTTTTGACAACGTGTTGCTGTTTGAGATATCTTATTATTGCTCTCTAGTTGATTATGTCATTGATATGAGTTAATATAATTTTTAAGAGTTATTTTCGACATGGTTAGTTATAATCTTTGCAGAAAACCTTGGTGCTATTTAAGATTATTCATGAAACAAGAGCAAAAGAGTTCGTAAAAGTTTTTCTTTTTTCACTTTCAGTTTATCAACTGAATTGCTTGAGGACAAGCAAAGGTTTAAGCTTGGGGGAGTTGATACGTCTCTGTCGTATCTACTTTTCCTAACGCTTTTCCTCTTGTTTTGGACTCTAATTTGCATGATTCGAATGAAACTAACCCCCGTTTCCTGTTCTTCATCGGGGAGAAAGAATTATCGCATTTTCACAAGACGGAGCCGCCGCCGTTTCCTGTTCTTCATCGGGAGGCCAGATGTGGAGTCCATTTGGGGCTCTGGAGAGGGGGGTCTTCGATCTTCGTCATCACCAACACATCTTCATCGCCAATTGCATGATGCTCCCCACCGGGAGTGAGTAATTCCTTCGTAGGCTCACTGGTCGGTGAGGAGTTGGATGAGATTCATCATGTAATCGAGTTAGTTTTGTTAGGGCCTGATCCCTGGTATCCACTATGTTCTGAGATTGATGTTGCTATGACTTTGCCATGCTTAATTCTTGTCACTTTGGGTCCGGGTGCCGTGATTTCAGATCTGAACCATTTATGTTATCACCATTATATCCATGTTCTAGATTTGATCTTGCAAGTTATAGTCACGTACTATGTTTTGTGATCCGGCAACCCCGGAGTGACAATAGTCGGGACCACTCCCGGTACTGACCGTAGTTTGAGGAGTTCATGTATTCACCGTGTGTTAATGCTTTGTTCCGGTTCTCTATTAAAAGGAGGCCTTAATATCCCTTAGTTTCCAATATGACCCCGCTGCCACGGGAGGGTAGGACAAAAGATGTCATGCAAGTTCTTTTCATAAGCACGTATGACTATTTACGGAATACATGCCTACATTATATTTTTGAACTGGAGCTAGTGCCGTATCGCCCTAGGTCATGACTATCTCGTGATGAATATCATCCACCAAATTACCGATCCAATGCCTACAAATTTATCTTATATTGTTCTTGCAAAGTTACTACTGCTGCTACGGCTTCGTTACTGCTACAAAATCACTACTATCACTATTACCGTTACTATTGCTGCTGCTACTATCATCAAAACTATCATATTACTGTGCTACTAATCACTTGGTTGCAGATAAATATTCTCCAGGTGTGGTTGAATTGACAACTCAGATGCTAATAATTGCAAATATTCTTTGACTCCCCTTGTGTCGAATCTATAAATTTGGGTTGAGTACTCTACCCTCGAAAACTGTTGCGATCCCCTATACTTGTGGGTTACCAGTGGCTTATATTTTGAATAATTAGCTACTTTTGGTGCTGCTGTAGATGAGCTTGCATGTTAAATTCTTGGAGTTCTAAGTAGTTTGAATGATTTCTATGGCCTCTATGTATCCCTATGAGTAGTTGCTGCCAATTTTGTAAAGTTTTATTGAGAAAATTTTGTGGACTAAAAATTTCAGAATTTTTGTTCATAGAAAAAACATGAGTATATTTACGAAGTTTGCTTCCAAGAAGAACTCCAAGGGAGTGATTGGGGAGTCATCCGACAGTGATATCCATACCCGAAGAATGGTGGAAGTACGGCCGTGCGAATGGCTGCATACCCCGTTCATGGAAGGGGCCAAAATCCTTCAAGAGTTTGCCCAATATGCTGCTAATGCCGGCCTCACCGACTTCATCGCAGCTAAATGTGAATAGTATCATCTCCTCAGAAACTCCTCTATGCAAAGTTTTACTTTCCTTCCTAGGAATAATCCCCCTAAAGCGCAGTTTAATATATATGTTGAACCCCATCAGATACCACTTACTGAATTTTGTGAAATATGCCTGCTTCCTTTTGACGGTGGTTTGGTGGAGCCTAGGCTGACAGAGTTTGAAGGCTTTTATCATACTCTGACAGTGGGTGATGAGAGAGGGGTGTCGAGTATCACTGCCGCTGGCTTGCATTTTCCTGTTGTTCATTATTTTACTCTTTTCATTGCAAAATGCTTGCTTGCTAGAGAGAAGGTGGGTGCACTTAGTGCCCCAGACCTTGCTGTTTTATGTCGTGCACTTGAAGGTGACAACACTTATAGCTTGGGAGCTATTGTGGCACGTCGCCTTCACATTAATAAATCGAAACGTAAAATTCATGGTGGTATTTACGCTACTCGCTTGGATGCTCACTTTAACGTTCAGATATGCCTGCATGATTATCCTTTGTCCAAGATTTACCTAGATCGCGCTGCCATGGAACACCACCAGTTTATTGCTGCCGATTACCCTAACATCCCTATTCCGTATAACCTGGTTTTCAGTGTGAGAACTTGTGATATTATTCCAATGCATGCACCTGCTTTGTTTGATCCTATTGCCGGGGGTGGATACAAGATTATGCCTGCGGAGATCATCGCCTACCGGAATACCAGGCTGCAGTAGAGGAGGAGCCTCAACAGTGGTATCCACAGGTTTCTTCGACTACTGGCTTATTACCAAGTTAGGCCAAAAGCCTAAGCTTGGGGGAGCACGTATTTCCACCGACATTATATTCATGTTCTCACATTTCATTCCAGTTGTCGGTGTTCACACGTTTTCATTGTATTATCCATGTTAAATTTATTTTCTCGCTTTCTTCTTGTGTGTTTAAAAAACTTGAGAAAATATAAAAATATCTCCTACTTCTTTTTGATTTTTCTTTCTAGATAGTTAGCTATAGCACTAAAAAGAAAACCCAAAAAGATTTCCCTGTCCTTCTTTTGCTTGTTGGGAGCTTTCCCGTGTAAATAGTTTTTATCGTTTTTGCTTTTCCCTTTTATTTGCTTGTTCAAGAAAACCGAAAACTCCAAAAATATTTCAGTGTGTTTCTCTGCATTTCTTTTCTTCTCTCATTGAGTCATACCGAGGAGAAGACCATGATGAAAATGTTGAGTGGCTCTCATTTGCATTATTGTTGATCTAACAAAGAGCCCATATTACCTTGTCTTCTCATGTTGAATAAAATGTTTGCAGATTCCAGCTTACTCCACGACACTCTTGCACTATTATTATTTTCACATCATTTGGTCGTGCAAGTGAATGTCAATAATGACGATATTTGATGAACTGGTCGTGGTAGAGAGAAACGGGTATGAACTCGACTTGTTCTGTTTTTGTAAATATGTTTAACCTAGTATCCATGATTCAACCCATTATGATTAAACATGTTTGCAATGACACTCAGAGATTATAGTTTCTCATGCCATGCATAATTAGCTAGGGGTGGATAATGATTTATCTTGGATATCAACATTGCGTTAAAATGATTCGGATGTAGTATGATGATATGGTATCCTCCTCTGAATTTTTGAGTGGCTTGACTTGGCACATGTTCATGCATGTAATTGAATCAAAACCAATATAGCCTCTATAATATTTATATTCATGTTGTTCATATCCTACTCATGCTAGTGTCAAATGTTACTTATGCATAATGCTTGTTCATGACCGTTGTTGCTCTCTAGCTAGCCGCTTCTCAACCTATTTGCTAGCCTTCAGCTGTACTAAGTGGGAATTCTGCTTGTGCATCAAAAACCTTAAACCCAACTTATTCCAGATGATTCCTGCATACCTACCTATATGCGGTATTACCTTGCTGTCATAAGTAAATTTGCATGCGCCATCTCTAAAAACTTCAAATAAATATCCTTTTTGTGTGCCTGGATCGTTCATGGAACGACAGGAGGTAGTCGATATCTTCTATGCTAAGCGGGTTATTCTCGGGATGAGTGTTCATTCACTCACCATCGCACGAGAAAAGGGCGGAAATAGGGATGCCCAGTCCCAAACTGCAAAAAGAAAAAGCTTACAAGTAATCATACAAAAACTCCAAACAGAGTCATAACCTTTACTTTATCTCTTGGGAACTATCGGTGTTAAAACCGGTAGATCTCGGGTAGGGGGGCCCAAGCTGTGCATCTAAGGATCAATGGTAACAGGGGTCTAGGGGACACAATGTTTACCCAGGTTCGGGCCCTCTTAAAGAGGTAAAACCCTACTCCTGCTTGATTATATTTGAAGAGTATGAAGATTACGAGAGTTGATCTACCTCGAGATCATAATGGCTAAACCTTAGATGTCTTGCCTATGAGTATTCCGATGACGGTAATGAAGATAGCATCTATGGACTAACCCCTCCACTTTATATACACACCGGAGGGGCCTAGCGTTTGTACAAGGTCGGTTCATAAGGGAAGGAAACACCTGGACTCTAATCTTGCCGTTTACGTATGGAGAAGTCCCATCCGGACACGGAGATAATCTTTAGCTTGATCTTGTATGGCCCATCCACCCCGGCCCATACTCCTGGGCCGGACACATGAGGACCCCCGAATCCAGGACCTCCTCAGTAGCACCCGAACTTGCCTTCAATGACGATGTAGTATGCGGATATAGGTCTTCGGCTTTGCAAGGCGGGTTCTCCACCATACTCCGACTTGACGATAGTCCAGCATCGGCTTCTGCGTCCAGTCTTTATGATTCCTTCCTGCCGTTGCCTCGATTTCCATGCATCTGAGCGAATGTGAATGGTCCATACCTTTATATTTTAATATTTTTAGTAGGCACGGGCGATGCTTATATAACGAGGTTAGGTCTCCAAAACGCCATCCCACTTCGTCCCAAGAGCAACAGAGCAAACCATGAAAATAGCTCAAACCATGGCTAGTGTCATTGGCTCCTCCTCGCGCCCTCATGGCCCTCAAGCGGGGGATTGACAAAGTTGTTCTGTATCCCATCTTCAGCTCAATCGTCTTCAGACACAAGGATATCTTCCACCCACGGATCTAGTCTCCGTACGGGCAAGATTAACTTCTATGGGCGATGATGCAATGGTAGAGAATTTCCCCAATCCCAGCTAAGGGGAGAGGGTGTGTGAGGGAGTCCTGGACTAGGGGGTGTCCGGATAGCCGAACTATCATCTTTGGTCGGACTCCTAGACTATGAAGATACAAGATTGAAGACTTCGTCCCGTGTCCAGATGGGACTTTCCTTGGCGTGGAAGGCAAGCTTGGCGATACGGATATGTAGATCTCCTACCATTGTAACCGACTCTGTGTAACCCTAGCCCTCTCCGGTGTCTATATAAACCGGAGGGTTTTAGTCCGTAGGACGAACAACAATCATACCATAGGCTAGCTTCTAGGGTTTAGCCTCTTTGATCTCGTGGTAGATCTACTCTTGTACTACCCATATCATCAATATTAATCAAGCAGGAGTAGGGTTTTACCTCCACCGAGAGGGCCCGAACCTGGGTAAAAACATCGTGTCCCTTGTCTCCTATTACCATCCGCCTAGACGCACAGTTCGGGACCCCCTACCCGAGATCCACCAGTTTTGACACCGACATTGGTGCTTTCATTGAGTGTTCTTCTGTGTCGTCGCCTTTAGGCCTGATGGCTCCTTCGATCATCAACAATGATGCGGTCTAGGGTGAGACTTTTCTCCCCGGACAGATCTTCGTATTCGGAGGATTTGCACTGCGGGCCAACTCGCTTGGCCATCTGGAGCAGATTGAAAGCTACGCCCCTGGCCATCAGGTCAGATTTGGAAGTTTGAACTATACGGCTGACGTCCGCGGAGACTTGATCTTCGACGGGTTCGAACCATAGCCAAGCACGCCGCATTGTCACAATGGGCATGATCTAGCTCTGCTGCCGGACAGTGCCCTGGAGGCCGCACAAGTGTCCGCTCCGACCCTTAGCTCGGAGCCGACTGCGCCGATCGAGGACGGGTGGCTGGACACCGCCTCGGGGGCTGCTACCTCTACGGCGATAGAGCCGAATACCAACCCTGTCCTTTGTGAAGCTCGTGACTCCAAGGTGCCGGACTCCTCTCCGGACTCCGAACCTTCCGTGCCCCTGCCAATCGAATCCGATTGGGCGCTGATCATGGAGTTCACCGCTGCGGACATCTTTCAGCACTCGCCCTTTGGCAACATCCTGAATTCGCTAAAGTGTCTCTCTTTATTAGGAGAGCCCTGGCCGGATTATGGTCAGGACGGTTGGGATGCAGACAACGAAGAAATTCAAAGCCCACCCACCACCCACTTCGTAGCCACTGTCGATGACTTAACCGACATGCTAGACTTCGACTCCGAAGAAATCGACGGTATGGACGATGATGCTGGAGATGACCAAGAACCAGAGCCTACAGGGCACGAGAAGGCCACCTCGTCATACGACATTTACATGGTGGACATCCCAAAGGATGGGAATGGCGATGGAACAACGGAGGACGACCCCTCCAAGAAACTGCCTAAGCGCCGGCGTCAGCGGCGCCGCTCTAAATCCTGCCACAGCAAAAATGGAGATTCCGGCACTAGAGACAATAACACCCCGGACAGTGCCGAAGACAACCCCCTCCAGCAGGATTCAGCGCAGGAGGATGGAGAAGCCAGCCCTCATGAGAGAGCGGCAGACAGAGAGGTAGAGGACGATAATTATATGCCTCCCTCCGAAGACGAGGCAAGCCTCGACGACGACGAATTTGTCGTGCCTGAGGATCCCGTCGAACAAGAGCGTTTCAAACGCAGGCTTATGGCCACGGCAAGCAGCCTCAAGAAAAAGCAGCAACAACTTAGAGCTGACCAAGACTTGCTAGCCGACAGATGGACTGAAGTCCTTGCGGCCGAAGAGTATGAACTCGAACGCCCCTCCAAGAGCTACCCAAGACGCAGGCTGCTACATCACCAGCGCATGATGCGGCCGACCAGACACCTCGTGGCCGCGACAAAGAGGTCTCTAGGCCCTCCGCTAAAGCCGCACCCCGGTGTCGCTCAAAAATTACAAAGCCACGGGGGAGTGCGCCAGACTTGGGAGACATATTGGAGGACAAGGCAAGACAAATAAGATCGATCTACAGATCGCATGAGCGCCCCACGATATGTGATGACAACCATCACGCCGGATACAGCAATTCCGGCCGGGCCGAACACAGTAGACAAAGCTCATTTGAGCTGCGTCGTGATATAGCCCAATACAGAGGCGCCGCACACCCACTATGCTTCACAGACGAAGTAATGGATCATCAAATCCCCAAGGGTTTCAAACCCGTAAACATTGAATCATACAATGGCACAACAGATCCGGTGGTCTGGATCGAGGACTATCTCCTCCATATCCACATGGCCCGCGGTGATGATCTACACGCCATCAAATACCTCCCACTCAAGCTTAAAAGACCAGCGTGGCATTGGCTCAATAGCTTGCCAGCAGAATCAATTGGTTGTTGGGAAGACCTGGAAGCCGCATTCCTTGATAACTTCCAGGGCACTTATGTGCGACCACCAGACACCGATGACCTAAGCCACATAATTCAGCAGCCAGAAGAATCGGCCAGACAATTCTGGACACGGTTCCTAACCAAGAAAAATCAAATCGTCGACTGTCCTGATGCAGAGGCCCTTGCAGCCTTCAAACACAACATTCGCGATGAGTGGCTTGCCCGGCACCTAGGACAGGAAAAGCCGAAATCCATGGCAGCCCTCACAACACTCACAACCCGCTTCTGCGCGGGAGAAGATAGCTGGCTAGCTTGTAGTAACAACATGACCAAGAGCCCTGGTAATTCAGATACCAAAGACACCAACGGCAGGTCGTGTCGCAACAAGCACAAGCGCCGCATTAATGGCGACAATACAGAGGATACGACAGTGAATGCCGGATTCAGAGGCTCTAAACCCGGTCAGCGGAAAAAGCGGTTCAAAAGAAATACTCCGGGCCCGTCCAATTTGGACCGAATACTCGATCGCTCATGCCAGATACACGGCACCCCCGAAAAGCCAGCCAATCACACCAACAGGGATTGTTGGGTGTTCAAGCAGGCAGGCAAGTTAACTGCCGAAAACAATGACAAGGGGCTGCATAGCGATGACGAGGAGGAGACCCGGCCGCCGAACAATAGAGGACAGAAGGGTTTCCCCCCACAAGTGCAGACGGTGAACATGATATACGCAACCCACATACCCAAAGGGAGCGGAAGCGTGCACTCAGGGACGTATATGCGATGGAGCCAGTCGCCCCAAAGTTCAATCCATGGTCCTCCTGCCCGATCACTTTTGATCGAAGGGACCACGCCACTAGCATCCGCCATGGCGGATTCGCCGCATTGGTTCTAGACCCAATCGTCGACGGATTTCACATCACTAGAGTCCTAATGGACGATGGCAGCAGCCTGAACCTGCTTTACCAGGATACAGTGCGCAACATGGGTATAGACCCCTCAAGGATTAAACCCACAAATACGACCTTCAAAGGCCTCATACCAAGTGTAGAGGCCAACTGTACAGGCTCAGTTACACTTGAAGTGGTCTTCGGATCCCCGGATAACTTCCGAAGCGAGGAGTTAATCTTTGACATAGTCCCGTTCCGCAGTGGCTATCATGCACTGCTCAGACGAATCGCATTTGCAAAGTTCAATGCGGTGCCGCACTACGCATACCTCAAGCTCAAGATGCCAGGCCCTCGAGGAGTCATTATGGTCAACGGAAACACCGAATGCTCTCTCGGAACGGAGGAGCATACAGCGGCTCTCGCGGCGGAAGTACAAAGCAGCCTCTTAAGGCAATTCTCGAGTCCGGCTGTTAAGCGGCCGGACACCGTCAAGCGCGCCCGAAGTAACCTACAACAAGACCGCCTGGCATGTCCCGAGCACGCGTAGCAATGCGGCCCCAACCCCAGCCCTCGCGAAATCGCGAGACCAGTACCACGCATACATAACTACGCTCTGGAGATACCATGGGCATAGGGGTAGGGGCATGACCACGGCATGCCCGGAGAGCGGCTCAACCGCACCAGGGGCTCCCAATTGTGTCATTCTTTTTTTTCTTATTCGCAGGACTCCGTTTTCCAGAAGCCCTGTCCGGCAGTAGAATTGCCGAACTCACGGTGCAACAGCCAGGGAAGCAGAAAAGCTACGTCGAGTGTCCAGGTGGTCTCTATTACGAGCAGTATACCTGTTTTACATACCATCCCGCAGCCTACCCCTGGAGGGGGACATGTTAAATAGTCCCATCCCTTGCTTATCACACTATTTGTATCATTCTGCTTTCATTGCAGTATTTTTCGAATAAACCATGCATTGCTTCTTGCCTATTATTGCATTCCTTTTTATCCATATATGTTCACTTATGACATGTTGCATCCGTACGCTTTGGTACGGCCAAATACACCAGGGGCTTAAGTTCCCCAAAATATGGTGTGATAAGTCCGAACACTTTCACAAGTGCGGCACCCCGAACTTATAGCATTATATGCATCGGCTCCGAATCATGTCTTGGGTTAATAGTTGGGTTTGCTCGGCTCCCATGTTTTGGTACCTTACGTTCCGTTATATCGGCTAAGGTAGCGCTGGGAGAACCACTGCGATTGTGCCCCAGTTGAGCTGGGTTGAGCACCTCAGTGGAGAAAGCTAAAACTGACCGTCATGATAGGGCGAGAGCCGGTCGCTGTTCGAGAGGTTTTTTAGAGTCCTTAAAGACTTATGCCGCTTAGAGCGAGGAGCCGGCTTTGTCCGGCCCAGGCGTGGATAGCGCCCCGAATTCGGTCTTTCGAACATTAGGGGCTTCGCTGAAATTTAAAATTATAGAATTCTATGGCTAAGTGGGAGTGTTCAAGCATTATAAGTCCGGTTGCCTCGTTCATTGTGTTGAGCGCCTCCCTCGAAGGACCCAAAAATGGGAACAAGAACGCTCAAGTTTATCCCTAACACCCCAGCACTCGTAGCATGGGGGCTGAAGCCAATGACTTGCCATCTCTCAAATTTGATAAACGGCCGCACAGAAGGTAATATTTTAAATTAACAAGCTTTGCTTAGCGCATATGAACAAAGTTTTCAGCGCACAGGATAACAAATGCGAGTCTACTCAAAAATTACATCTTTGGAGCACTCACCTGCTATAAGGCGGGCACCCTTCAGGACGTTCTCATAATACATCTCGGGCTTGCGATACTCCCCGCCCGGCGGTGGAGCGTCCGTCACAAGCTTCTTAGCGTCCATCTTGCCCCAGTGCACTTTAGCACGGGCAAGGGCCCTACGGGCACCTTCGATGCAGACGGAGCGCTTGACGACTTCAATCCATGGACAGGCGTCCACTAGCCGCCGCACCAGCCCGAAGTAGCTCCCATGCATGGCCTCCTTCGGCCACAGCCGAGCTATGAGGCCCTTCATGGCCTGTTCGGCCACCTTATGGAGCCCGACCAGCTGCTTCAGCTGGTCGCTCAAGGGCACCGGGTGTCCGGCCTCAGCATACTAAGACCAGAATACCTTCTCCGTCAAGCTCCCTTCCTCGGCCCGGTAGAATGCGGCAGCGTCGGACACACTGTGGGGCAGATCTGCGAATGCTCCTGGAGAGCTCCGGATTCGGGTAAGTAACAAGTAATTCACTTTCACGTGCTTGCTTTGCATGAAGAATGCCTTACCCGCTGCTATCTTCTTTATTGCCTCAATTTCCTAGAGGGCTTTTTGGGCTTCGGCCTTAGCGGCTTTGGCACTCTCAAGAGCCGAGGCGAGCTCGGACTCTCGAGTCTTCGAGTCACGCTCCAACCTCTCATGTTTTTCCACGAGAGCCTGGAGCTCTTGTCGCACCTCCGCCACCCGCGCCTCTTGATTCTCTCGCTCGGTGCGTTCCACGACCGCATTGCTTTCGGCCTTGGACACCGCTTCCTTCAGTGTCGCCACCTCGTTCGTGGCCCCTGCAATACTCACGTTATTCCTGTCATTTTTTGCAACCAAATCCTTTCTATAAGGTATTACTTTAATAAGGTATTACTTACCTTCCTTATCCTCGAGCTGCTTCTTGGCGCGGCCGAGCTCGTTCTCGGACCGCTCGAGGCTCTGCTTCAATGCATTGACCTCCGCAGTTAGTGCGGCAGAGGTTAGCAGCGCAGCCTGCATTCCCATATTGACATGCTTATGTTAGACTCCTGCGTATATCTTTTTAGATCCTCAGTTCGGCTTTTCTTTCCGAACACCAAACTGAGCATCAGGGGCTACTGTCTATGCGGTACTATTTTTACATATCTTAATTACATACCTCAAAGCCTGTTAGAAGGCTGGTACATGCTTCAGTCAGCTCGCTCTTGGCGGACCGAACTTTCTGGATCACCGCACTCATAACAGTGCGGTGCTCCTCGTCGATGGAGGCGCAGTTAAGCGCCTCCAGCAAGTTATCTGGCGCCTCCGGTTGGACGAAGGCCACTGGCGTCGCAGTCTTGCCCTTCTTACGAAGGGCCCTCCTGCCAGACTTCGGAATCACCGTAGGTTCCGGTACGGAGTCCGGCACAGGGCCGGACTTAGAGCCCTCGGGGGTTTTGCCCTCTTTGCGCCCGGAATCCGGGAGGTCGCCTTGCGGTGCCTCCAGGACCACCTCCTCCTGGTTGGGCCCCTTTTGGGACTCCACCGCGGCGTCGTCTACGTCACGGGGGGAGGAGGCGGTCGGAAGTGAAGTGCTATTCACATCCGACGAATCCAGGGAGCCGCTCGACGAAGCGGGGAGCTCGTCCTGGGGCGGGCTACATGGTTGTATTCGGTGTTATAAGACACTATGCAACAAAGGAAAAATCATGAGTTATTCTGGAATCTGGACACTTACGATCTCGCCAGGGGCTTGGCCCTCGAAGGCCAATCCTCTTCGCCGTCGTCGGCGTTGGTGGAACAGTCCGGAGGAAGGGTCCTTCCCTTCTTGGACCCTTCGGCCTCCCCCGTTGGGAGGCCTTCCTCTTCTTCTCTCCCCCGCTGGGGGAGAGGCCTCTTTTTTCTCCTTCTCGTCTTTGCGGGAGGAGTCCGCCTCGGAGTCATCAGACGATGAGTCCGATAACACCTGACACCGAGAACTCTTTCGGGTTCCCGTGGCCTTCTTCTTGGCGTTCTTCTCGGACACCACATAAGGCGCCGGAGCCAGCAGCCTCATTAATTGGGCGTCCGCTGGGTCTTCTGGCAAGGGAGCCGGACAGTTAACCTGCCCGGACGTCTTTTGCCAGGCCTGTCAAAGGTAAAGGGAGTTTAGATCCCGCAAGTCAAACTATGGAAAATAAGCGTCCTGTAAATGGTAAAATAGCTTACCTCACCGGCTTGACGCTGCGAGCTGAATCCGCGATCTTCAGTAGCGGATGCGGGAGCCTCGGCGCCCTTGAACAGCACCTTCCAGGCATCTTCATACGTAGTGTCGAAGAGCCTGCTCAAGGTTGGGTGCTGTGCCGGATCAAACTCCCACAAATTAAAGGCCCGTTTTTGGCACGGGAGGATCCAGCGGATGAGCATGACCTGGACTACGTTGACAATCTTGAGCTTTTTGTTCACCAAGGTTTGGACGCAGGATTGGAGTCCGGTCAGCTCCTCCGAATCACCCCATGATAGGCCCTTCTCTTTCCAGGAGGTGAGCCGCGTGGGGATGCCAGATCTGAATTTAGGGGTTGTTGCCCATTCAGGGTCACGTGGATCGGTGATGTAGAACCACCCCGATTGCCACCCTTTGATGGTTTCCACGAAGGCGCCCTCGAGCCATGTGACGTTGGGCATCTTGCCCACCATGGCGCCTCCGCACTCCGCCTGCTGGCCGCCCACTACCTTTGGCTTGACATTGAAGGTCTTCAGCCATAAGCCGAAGTGGGGTTTGATGTGGATGAAGGCCTCGCACACAACGATAAACGTTGAGATGTTGAGGATGAAATTCGGGGCCAGATTGTGGAAATACAGGCCGTAGTAGAACATGAGCCCCCGGACAAATGGGTGGAGTGGGAAGCCCAGTCCGCGGAGGAAATGGGGAAGGAACACCACCCTCTCATGGGGCCTGGGGGGGGGGGGGGGACGAGCTGCCCCTCATATGGAAGCCGGTGCGCAATGTCGTTGTGCAGGTATCCGGCTTTCCTCAACTTTTTGATGTGCCCCTCCGTGACGGAGGAGGTCATCCACTTGCCTCCCGCTCCGGACATGGCTGGGGAAGGTTGAGGCGAGATGTGTGGACTTGGGCACTAGAGCTCGAGTGCACGGAAATGGATAAGCAAAGGAGGAAGAAGGCGTAGGTAAAAAGGTGGATCCTTATCCCCTTATATGGACGGGCGAAACTATGCGTCCCCACTAGCCTGGTAAAACTCTCTTATCTCCCAAGCATCGTAATCAATGGCGCAGTTGGGTTACCCACGCCTGTAGTGATGAGAATCCCGGAATAAGGGGACACGATCTCTACTTTGACAAGACGTGCCAAGGAAACCGCTTCGCTAAACGCGCTGAGGTGGAACCGTAAAAACAATTCGAATAAAGGCTTGTCCGTGGTGTGATGTCACGCCACGAAATACGTCAGCAGATTAAATTTGTGTAAATATTATTCTCTCTACGGTGGTATGTGGAACTTATTTTGCAGAGCCGGACACTATCCTGGTGTTCAAAATCTTCTATGAAGTATTCGGAGGAGGAACCCGCCTTGCAATGCCGAAGACAATATGCGCGCCGGACTCGTCGTCATTGAAGCCTAGTTCAGGGGCTACTGAGGGAGTCCTGGACTAGGGGGTGTCCGGATAGCCGAACTATCATCTTTGGCCAGACTCCAAGACTATGAAGATGCAAGATTGAAGACTTCGTCCCGTGTCCGGATGGGACTTTCCTTGGCGTGGAAGGCAAGCTTGGCGATACGGATATGTAGATCTCCTACCATTGTAACTGACTCTGTGTAACCCTAACCCTCTCCGGTGTCTATATAAACCGGAGGGTTTTAGTCCATAGGACGAACAACAATCATACCATAGGCTAGCTTCTAGGGTTTAGCCTCTTTGATCTCGTGGTAGATCTACTCTTGTACTACCCATATCATCAATATTAATCAAGCAAGAGTAGGGTTTTACCTCCACCGAGAGGGCCCGAACCTGGGTAAAAACATCGTGTCCCTTGTCTCCTGTTACCATCCGCCTAGACACATAGTTCGGGACTCCTTACCCGAGATCCGCCGGTTTTCACACCGACAAGCACAAAAGTCACTTCTTTTAAGAAGAGTTTTGTGCAATGCACCAAAAGGTCACAACAGCAACCAGGTGAATTGGATATCCCTGTTTGCACAAAAAGGTAAAGAGGAAACAGTCAGAGTCTCAAACAATTACAGGTAAAAACATTTGGCTAAACTTTTCATGGCATATAACAGTGACATGGCTTCATTTTTACCAGGGACATTAGATTAAGAACATCTAACTATTTGGTATAAGGGCATGGGACAGTGGGTGCACCAGCAGTCCAACACCATGTACGTAATAAGGGGCATAAAGTGGTGATTCATAGTTTGTTGCCCCGAGAAACAAACATCCAAGAAACATATCTGGGTTGGTCCCATTTTTGTTCACTCTAGCCACCTACTCCTATGTGTGGATAGCAAATCTAGTCCTGGTCATACCACTGTGTATAGCGTTACTCCCATATTTCCCTTTTCGACCAAGAGACTGGTTGGATGACCAGTCTGTACTACTTTCACCCCATTCCCTTCCTGTTTGTACCAAGTCCATGTGTCTAGAACTAAAATACATCTAGATACATCCATTTCAATGACAAGTATTTTCGGACGGAGGGAGTACAAGATTCGACTCCATGAAGTAGCTTTACCTCTAACAATAGAATAAAAAAAAGGTGACGTTGGACCATCCGATCGAGAGGGGCCGAGAGGTAGAAAATGATGCACATGCAGCAATGTAGCGAGCTAGGGAAGTAGAGCTAAGGCGGTTTCGAGCGAAGATATACCTGAAGGTCGTCGGGATGTGGATAGGTGGGCGGCGGGAGGCCGGATCCGCCGATAGGCAATGACGAAGGGATCAGAGGACTTCCTGCGCCGGCGCTCGGCCAGAGATAACGGTGTGGCCGGCAGTGGGTCTCCTCCCTCGCTGTCGACGATTGCCTAAACGCTGCCCCTCCTCCCCTTCACCGGCGGAGGGGGATACGTCCGGATCTGTAACCAGCGGTGAGGATAGAAAGATAGTGTTTTTTGAAGGTAGAAAGACAGTGTTACCACCCCTATCTTGTTTAGATCTGGAGAGGATGAGAGTGTGTGAATAGAGCAACCCTAGCAAGCAAGCATAGAGGCTCCGGCCTATATATACGTAGTGGGGTAGTTTTCCTTTTTCACTCCATCAAAACAATCGTTTAAAATTGTGTACTACATGGCAGGTCGCGTTTTTAGTTGTTGATTGTTTTTTGAGATAGCTACCCGCTTGTTCCAAGTGGTGTTACAGTTTGCCTGGTCGCACTTTGTATCATTCAAGTCTGGTACTACAAGTCCCTCCATTAAATGAACAACCACCCCCTCGTAAAAATTGTGAACAAGCCCACGGCTAAAATTAGCGGAAACGTGGTTTGCCCCAACATGCATTATTATTTATATTTTCTACTCCCTCCGTTCCTAAACATAAGTCTTTTTTATTAGCCACACCTAAGACAAGAATTTTTTTTATTAGCAGTGAAGCCCACATGTCATAGACACAAAAATTGTGGCAAAATTCCCTTAGGCAAGCCAAAGTGTGTCTAACAATTTGAGCAACTCAAGTTAGGCAAGTGTGGCAAGTGTGGGAAAAATAATGTGGCAACATAAGACAAACATAGTCACAATCCAAACAGCCCCATAAATTTTTGTGACATGCATGAAAATTTGGTTAGTTAAATTTATAGTGAAAATTTGGCAAGGTGCATGAAATCAACACATGCAAGTATCAAAATGAAAGTTACGGCATGCATGCATGCGTTGTACTCCCTCCGTTTCCAAATATAAGTCTTTTTAGAGATTGCAACAAGTGACTACATACGAAGCAGAATATGTCTACATACATCCGTATGTTGTAGTCCATTTGAAATGTGTAAAAAGACTTACTCCATCCATTCCCTTATACAAGGCCACAAACTCATATTACAGGTACCAAGAAAAATATTTAATGACTCCTTTACAAATCAACTTTTCTTTTTGTTAACCGAGATTGTTAATACACCACAAGCATGCAAAAAATGAATGGGAAGGAAGTGGGGCCGAGTGTCATTATGACTACATGCATGTAAGTATTAAAAAGTTGTTAGTATGAGGAAACATCATTAATTTCTGCCTCGGTTACTGTTGGTGGCCTTGTATTGATGTAAAATGTATTTTTGATAGTGGCCTTGTATTGGGAACGGAGGGAGTATATCGAGTGAAGTGCTTTGATGTGTCGCGTCAACTCGTACAAGACCGAGAAATTTGATTACTACAACGCCCTCTCTCTCACGGACTGAGCTCCAGTGCCTTAACTGCACCTGCCTTTGGCTGCATGACAGGAGGGCCAACCACCTGTTGGGCCCACCTATCATAGACGCAAAGGCAGGAGCAGTAAGTAGAAGCTTTTGCTACACACTATCCCTCCCGCACGAGGTGGACAGACATGCAACAATGGATTCGATACTGTACAAGTAGGAGTAACATCATTGTTCGTCTTCTCGAAGAGGCGAAGAGCCAAGCGCAACCTGAACATGGCAGTTGCGAACGCTCGCGTGGTGCGGTGCCTTGGAGCATGCATATAGTAGCCATGTTCTTACATGAGACAAATTTGCTATTTGAGCCCACTATTGTAGTACTAGTACTTGCTACTCCCTCCGTCTAGGTGAGTAAGTCGTTGAATTTGTAGCTAAGCTTCCCTCATTGAATTGTTTAACAACTAAACTCCATCATCCATTGGTTGATACTCATTCTGCATAGGTCCACGCGCTTAGCACCATTTCCTCCTGGGGTCACCAATGTTTATTTGCTAATTAATAGCATTGCATGCAATGAACTAGCCACTGCAAGTCATTAAAAGCATGCACACCTCTCAACTCTTATTGGTTGATATGTCAAGAAACAAGAAACAAGGTAGAAGTTAATGCACCACACCTAAGTGTTTTGGGACTATTTGGTTTTCATAAGATGACTTACACACCTAGATAGAGGGAGTAGTATAGCCCTATAAACCGGAAAGGAGTATTTGCCTTTCTAGAGATTTCAACAAGTGACTAGACTACACCGTGTGCAGTACTCCCTCCCTTCCGGATTATAGGGCTCAAATCTCGAATCTCATGAACCAAGGCATTTTGCGATTGGAGGAATGTATCTCGTACTTTACAAAACTACCCTAATTAAACTCATGCATTAATTACGTACTTTTCTCGTTTTCCTCTCCGCCTTGGTCGCGGTGCACAATATTGAGCACTCCTATATGACTAGCCGCTCTATCTACATGCGAGACATCAAAGCATCCGGGCCCGCGTGCCATTCACCAAATCACAGCGAGGTGCTACAGTCGAAACTCACCTATCCCCCGGTGTGGCTGTCATGACCCGTCATATCACAAAACCCACACCTTTACCAGCAGTGGTAAGGTGGCCTCCAAGTTGGACTGGATGAAGCAACCATCATTTCACTGGAATGCTCGTTGAAGCCCTTTCTTCCCTTTCTTGAAGAAAACCTCACTCCAGGCTACTCACTTCTGCCATTTTTCTTCTGTACTAACAAAGGAAAGGTGGGCGAATCAGTTATGTTGCTATATTTTCATTCCAAGGATCTTCTTTTTGTGAAGCACAGACCGATTCTCACATCCTATTCTTTTCCCGTTTTCATTGCGATTGTGGTTTCCTTTCGATTGCTTTTTGTTTGTCAGTTCATTGATGGATCCTGGAGCACTAGGCAAAGAGTTGCCGGCGGACAACCCACTGGAGACAGCGATCTCCAGGAAGCGACCACCGACCAACGAGTTGACCATGTTGGCGGGCCAACCCATAGAGATGAAGAACTCCAAGAAACAAGCACTGGCCAAAGAGTTGACGATGTTGGCAGATGAACTCCTCAAAGAAAGTTGGAAGAACAACAAGGACCCCACCGTGCCTACCCCAGAAACTCTGATGGCCACCTGTGCAAGGCTCAAGGCCGAGTTTGAGGAGATAGTCGCCGTTGAGAAGTAGTATTCCCCTGGCAAGGTGATGGCCCCCACCGAGGACGAGGAGATGGCCCCCGGAGGGATGAGATCCCCCGGTGAGCTGGACAAGGTAAAAAATAATGGCTTATTACCACAGTTGTGGTTTTTGATTATTTGCATTATGCTTGCTAATATGTTAGGGTTGTGCAGGTGCCGGTGGACGTCCTTGATGATTCCGATGTCGCGGCCCATCCTGTTGGCATTGCCTCGGAGATCGATTCCGATGCCGCTGTCCATCCTGTGAACATCGCCCCAGAGATCGATTCCGATGTCGCGGTTAGTCCTGTGGACATCGCCCCAGAGATCGATTCCCATGCCGCTGTCCGTGCTGTGGTCATTGCCCGAGAGATCGATGACAAGAAATAGTTGGTCGCGCTAATCCTTCAGGGTAGTTTGCATTGCCCTGTGTTTAATTACCAGAACGATGCGTGTTATCAAACCATCTTAGGGCTAGTGCACTGTCTTGTGTGGGCGGTACTTGCTACTTTTGTTTGATAGTGAATCATGCGAACCCTCTCCGAGTTATGGAAACAGATGTATCCTCACCAGCTTTTGATGTAATATATGGCATGCTTAGATGTAAGTTTGAACTATTTATCATGTCAGGAGGGCTTGTTTGATGATTCTTGGTGTTAGTAGGCTAGCTACTGTGCGACCTATAATACTTGCAAAACACTCACCGAAGAGAAACGTTGGGGCTGATGAGCTCGTGGTACGCTTATACTTATCCGTCGTCGATCGACCAATAGCCCTAGCTCCTAAAATTGTAGGATTAGCGATCGATCAGACAATAGTCGACACGGATACATTCAGGCCTCATTTGGTTCATAGGGTAGGAAAATCATAGCAAAAGTACAGACACGTACAACACAAAATCATAGTAGTGCAGAGACGTACTCCCTCCGTTCCAAAATAGATGACCTAGGCGGGCTAGTTTGGCCTAGTGGGTTTCAGTGATATGACGTGGTACAGTGCCGTCTAGTCTTCGTGTGTGGTAGCAGTATTGCGGGTACAGTAAGTTTTCTTGAAGAAGCAGAATTCAACGAAGTCATGATGGTTCCTTCGTCCGAACAACTTACAGTGGGAAAGGTTGGGCCTGCGATACGACCGGGGTAGACCAGGATAATTTTGTGCATGGCTGGTGGACCAGGATGGTCGACGTCCCACATGTCGGTGAATGAAAGTATTCTTTCTGATATAGAGGACGAGCAACGAGTATTCATCGTTTATTTTTGATGAAAGCTATTGTCTCCACTATTATGGTGGAGGAGTGTGAAACACGACAGCCCAGTGAACTTGGCATGTGCACCACTCCCTCCTTCCTCATGTAATGCTACCATACTGTTGACTATAAGGTTGGCTATAAGGTTACAACTTTTTCTCACTTTCTCTCTATCTATTTCCTCTCAAATGTTCTTTACCTTTCTTTTTTTAGACACAATTGTTTTTTATACCTTTTTTAGAATTATTTTTTTATACCTAGGAGCACATGTAGAGACGGGCTCTTGCAGAGCCCACTCCTTGACTTTGTCAATGCCTCTCTCTCCTCCACATAAGCGGGCTTATAGCCTAGTTTTTTAGTACTTGCTATGCATGCATGCGGCAGGCATCTGGCGTCTTGAGGGGCCAGGGCGGTCAGAGCGGGCTCCGGAAGCGGTCTGGACTCCAGCATGGCCCACCTCACATTATCACCATATATTTCTTGGAGTCCGTGCATGGCGGGCGGGCGATCTCTTCTCCCTCCCCCATTTCTCTCTTCTCAGCCGACGCCCGCCGAGCGATTAGATTTCGGCTATCGACGGTTTATTCAATTACAGCCCCACATGTTAGTGAAATTGCAAGACAACGCGTGTCCCCTCTGGTGAGCGGCGTGTACGCCGGACTGTCGGGGGTGCAACGCGTACGAGTCGTAAGTGTGCTGCCTTTTCCTTTAGAACTTGCGAAGCGTAACATTTTCGCGCGATCGATCGATAGAAATCCAGAACAAAATGACGAGGACGGTGCTTTCCCGCTCGTTAGGCGGGCTAGCTGTCAGGACCCCGATTCTATGCCACACCGATCTAGCATGTAACACCTCATATCACTTTGCGGCCTCATGCATGGTATTCCCACGGGTGTCGCCTTACCATGCTCGGGACCGTTTGCGCCTTTTGGCACACTTATATGATGGTGTCGCTAGCATCCATATGACAATGAACCCGGGCTGACATGGCTAGTCGTGAACCCGAAGTGGCACTAACTTACAGGGACAGGCATACATGACCCAACATCGAACGTGTCAGTCATCAGCGAGTGAATCCGGGCTGTAGCAACTGGGCTAGCAGGACTCCGGTAAACCGGGCTGTAGCAGGCTAACAGGACTCCGGTAGACACCGCGTGACATTTCCCCAAAGGGACAGACACAGGAACGAAGAAGGACACATGCCGGCCAGCCTAAGTGTTCCGGAGCAGTAGCAAGCTACCAGGGCTCAGTGGAAGCACTAGGAGACATTTCCCGGTAAGAGAGGCTACTAAGGATAAACAACTAGATAGTCAGATCCCACACATAGCAATACACATTACACGTACGCATAACATGCAAGTATGTGCTGTACAACATGGCATCACAGCATAACTCAACAACTCATATAGATAAAGGCTCAGATGAGCCATCATAGCATTATTACAAACAAGGGTCACATGACCCAACATTCAGAGCAAACAAGCAACAAGCGGAAGCATTACATGTCTGAGTACAGACATCTACAAATGAAAAAGGCTGAAGAGCCTGACTATCTACAGCATCCGATCAAGATCGTAGCTGAGGTACAAGCTACTTGTCGAAGTTCACGAGAACACTAGTAAGACCGAAGTCTCCGCTGCAAAAACATAAATAAAGCAACATGAGTACAAAGGTACTCAGCAAGACTTACATCAGATCCTATCATACATGCATTTGTATCAAGAAGGTAATGTGGGGTTTAGTTGCAGCAAGCCAGCTTTGACTCAGTGGCTACCCTGTTCTACGACTACGAGAACTTCTTTGAGGTGATATGGCACACACAAGTCCACTAATCACCACACAATACACTACCATGGATTCATCCCCGTCTCCCTACGAGAAGGCCATCCATAGCACTCACACTTGTCTTGAGCATTTTATAGTATGCATTTCAAGTTGTCTATGTACCATGTAAGCATCCAAGAAGTCCATAACCGCGGACCCGGCTATTCGAATAGATCATGTTAACCCTGCAGGGGTGTACTTCTTCACACACGCTCTCGCCACTTACCGCCATGTACACGTCATGTATCTCGGCAACCTTCAAGAGGAAGCCTGGCGAGGGTGTCGGCCACGACCTAACTAACCACACAAGACTCTAGTCCAGGTTTATCGCCTATTCGGGTTCCATCCACAAGGAGATCCGGCCGGGGTTTCACTCACGGCCCCAAAATATGTGCGCAGGGTTCCCAAGCCCACCTCGCCGGATGGATCTACGCTTGGTACACCGTGCCACTTGTGCCTAGTCTATCCCAAGCCCACCTGGCCGGGTGCCACTTGGTAGACTACTAGCACTACCTACAAACACCAGAAACTAGTTGCGACTCCTGGGCAGAGATCAAGTTGGTTAATAAGCTGAGAGGGGTTGAGTTATCGGAACCCATTGTGTGGTAGTATCGAGTCATTGGACAACATACATAGAACTCAGTGCTTAAGGACGGTTCCAGTGAGACAACCCACCATGTACTCCTACATGGCCTCTCACCGCTACCTTTACCAAATCATGTTCACACACTTCACTCTCAGCACCAGAACATATCATAACACTCCAATTCATTCCCAATGAATCAGACCTGACACACTCTAAGCAATAGCAGGCATGGCATGGTAGGAACACAACAATGGCTTTAATCAACTCCTACACATGCTAGTGGGTTTCAACTATTTACTGTGGCAATGACAGGTCATGCAGAGGAATGGGTTCAACTACCGCAGCACAAAGTAGCAGTTGAATTGTTGTTGTCCTAATGCAATAACTGAGAGCAGGAGCGAGAGAGTAGGATTGTATCGGAATGAACAAGGGGGTTTGCTTGCCTGGTAGATCAACAAAGGGGGCACTGCTCCTCAGACAGGTACTCTGGAACGGTCTCCGGAGCAGGACCTATCGAGATGGAATGATGTCGACAATCAAAACACAATCATATGCAACAACATGATGCATGAACATGGCATGAATATGTGATGTTGTTTGAGCTAATGCAACTAGTATTCAATTTGAATGAAGTCCATTTGAATTAAGAATTCAAATGCAACTCCAAGTTAAGCCCTTTATAAATGCCATTTTAGTGTTTCACTTATACAGTAGGTATAAGTTGGTTTGTCATGCATGAAACTAGAATAGATGGATAGATTGCATTTTTCTGATAATTTTTCATACATAATTTATTTCAATCTGAGCTACGGTTGAATTGCTATGATTTTTTGAAGTTTTGCTAATTTCCTGGAATTTCCTGATTAAATTTAAATCCAGAAAATATATAATTGCGTCAGCACTGCGTCATGCTTGCGTCAGCAAGTCAACACCACTGATTGGTCAAACCTGACGTGTGGGGTCCACACGTCAGTGACGTGTGGGGTCATTTAAATTATTCCAGAGCTCCTTAATAAATGGCATAATTTTTTTGGACATATATTATATATATAACATATATATATATATATCCAATGCAAATAATTATGCATTAATTGCAAATGCCCAAAATAAATACTTATGAGCTCTTGAAAATATTGGTTTGATTTTTATCTCTGCCCAATATTTTCAGAGAGCAACATGAACATTTTCTTGGACCTTTTTGGAGCAATTTTTATCTGGGTCATTTCCAGAAATGATTTTGAGGGTTTCACAAATCCTCATTTCAAATTTAAATGGGATTTAAACATGATGCACACATGACTAGCTAGCCTTGAGCATACCAGAACTAGGGATGTGACACTAGCTTGAGTGATATGACGTGCTACAGTGTTGTCCACTTGATCGAGGGATAACTGTTCCCTGCCAAATAGTGGAGGACCGTTAGCAATTATAGCATGATAGTTAGGGCATCTCTAGCGCTGGCCCACAAATTTACACCGACATCTGTCCGAGGACACTGATGGATGCCATCTGATGCTGCCCGCATACCTTTCGACAACTATATGAACTAACTAGACGAAATTTGTGCAAACAAAGATTATTTCAAATTAACCGGATGAAATTCATTACATTTCGAAAACATTTCCTACAAACTGGACGAAATTCATTACATATTTCGCACAAACCGTACTAAAACCTACTGTAAACCTAATGTAAACGACCGCCGGCGCTCGACCACCATGTCCGGCCATGAACCCGAGAAAGCCGGCCATTGCCTTTGCCTCCTCCTCATCCGCCTCAATAACCTCATCCTCCGGAGCACAAGGTTCGTAAGATTTCCACCTCTACATCGCTGTCAAGCAGCTAATCGGCCACCAATGTTTACCCCACCAAGCTTGGCGTCGACTGAGTGGAGTAGCGGTGGCCTTCCTGTGACCAGAGCGGCGGCGACCTATCGTGTACTACTCTTCCTCGCTGCCGGCTGCGCCCGCGCACGCGCGCCGGCTTTGTGGTCGTGGCGGCAGAGGGCGGCCGGGTGGGGGGGGGGGTGCCGGAGATCTCCTTCGTTTGCTCCTGCGATAGTACGTCGAAGAGAGCTTTGGAGTGCGCCCGGAGCGGAGCCGCTGATGTCCCTCGTCTGCTTCTGTGACAGTACGTCCAAGAGAGCTTCAGAGCACCAGGAGGCCATGGTTGGAGTGGTGCCGACAGAAGGAAGGGATCGGAGGAGAATAAGTGTGGGTCTTTGGCTATGGCTGGGAGCTGTGCTCAAGTTAATATAGCGGGCGAATGGCAATGAGCCGCGGCAGACGGATGGACAACTAGCGCCGGAGTAGGTTCGTCGGGCGTGAATGCGGACGCTGCTTCAGTGGCTTAACTGCAAATGCATTGGGTTACTGACATGTGGGCCCAATGGGCATCTGTCCCGCATGTCAGTGACACACCAATTGCACCTGCAGTTAAGTCCGGTGAATGCGGCATTGACGTTCTGGAGAGACGGTGACCGTTTCAGGCGGGAAGCGCGCGCTAGCGATGGAAGGGGTTTCAGTAGGCCAGGGTGGTCAGACGCTGGCGTGGTGGTAAAGTATGAACTCATGGATGACGAGCCTTTGAAGCATATGCGGCACGTATTGACAACCACTCTTGTTGCCTACTAGCCTTCGACGACCACCATAGACACCACACGACCATGCATAACTTACGAATAATGGACGAATCGATCAGACACACACTCGTGTGCAGTAGCACTAAGATCGGCCGCTCACGATAATACATACTCCGTACCATACTACCATAGTACCCTCTCTAGTAGGGATGGCACCCACCGGGTTTGGGTACGGGTGGAGTTACCCCATACCCTTACCCACCCTCCTTGAGTTTACCCATCACCCGTACCCATACCCATCAACGGGTACAATTTTTCCCCATACCCTTCACCCATCAGGGTAAATGGGTACCCACGGGTAAAAATACCCACGCGTGCATAGATTAAGTCAAGCAAGAAATAATCATAAACGATAGTGAGGGAGTCCTGGACTAGGGGGTGTCCGGATAGCCGAACTATCATCATTGTCCGGACTCCAAGACTATGAAGATACAAGATTGAAGACTTTGTCCCGTGTCCGGATGGGACTTTCCTTGGCGTGGAAGGCAAGCTTGGCGATACGGATATGTGGATCTCCTACCATTGTAACCGACTCTGTGTAACCCTAGCCCTCTCCGGTGTCTATATAAACCGGAGGGTTTTAGTCCATAGGACACATAACAATCATACCATAGGCTAGCTTCTAGGGTTTAGCCTCCTTGATCTCGTGGTAGATCTACTCTTGTACTACCCATATCATCAATATCAATCAAGCAAGAGGAGGGTTTTACCTCCATCGAGAGGGCCCGAACCTGGGTAAAAACATCGTGTCCCTTGTCTCCTGTTACCATCCGCCTAGACGCACAGTTCGGGACCCCCTACCCGAGATCCGCCAGTTTTGACACCGACATTGGTGCTTTCATTGAGAGTTCCTCTATGCCGTCGCCATTAGGAAGGATGCCTCATCCCGTCTTTAAAGATGGTACCGTCGCCAAAGGAGCTTTGGCCATCGGCCAAACTATCCGGCTAGGTGGTTTTCTTATGACCGCCTGTTCGGCCGCCGCGCCGACGATGACCTCTCGGGTCATCAAAAGCGATCTTCATGTCAACTCGGAACTCGCCGAGCAGCTAGATCTGATGGAGCTCTCTTCCGTAAACGATCTCTTGGATCGCATCACCACCCTGGGAGTCGCTACAGACTATGATCAGATCGGGCCTAAAACCGATCTGAGAGAGATCAACTCTCCCCGGGCTACCCACCACGTTGCTGTGGTGGAGGAACAGCACGGCGACTCTTCTTCTACATTAAGGACAAGTTGTGTCCGAATTCCCGACCCCTCCATGCCGGATTCCCGCGAAGGGACAGACGCCGATCAAGCCCTGAACCTAAAGTCAGGCAGCGGGCCGGATTCGTTGGACAACATCCAACAAGCCGAACTTCCAAGTTCAGAAACTTTCCGGCCCCTGAGTCTCAGATTGGACGCGGTTCCAAATTTAATTACACCCGCCCACCCAAACACAAACGATCTATCCCGAATCCGGCAAGAGCCCGCTGAAACAGTACATCATTACTGGGCCAGATTCCTCCTGGTTATGGATAGGATAAAGGACTGCCGTGAGGAAAGCGCAATTTCAATTTTCTATAATAATTGCATGGACAAAGGAATCATGAACGCCATAAGTCGTCGTGAAATTACACGCTTTGCCGACCTGGCATCCATAGTACAAAAGTACTGTGCGATGGAGAGCGCCTGGAAAATCGAAACCAAATTTTGGGACAATCCGGCTCCGAACACAACCCTAGTCCGAAATAAAAGGGTGCATCGTATTCATGCACCTGGGTTAAAAACCAAAAAGCAAAAAACCCCTAAAGGGAACGGAACCGTACTGGAGGGATGGCTCAACGGACCTTGCAAAATTCATAGCATAGAGGGCTCCACTCCAACACATAGCCTTCGAGCATCTTGGATACTACGACAGGTGGCCAAAAGTGGAGAAGAGCTTCTAGCCCCAGAGAACCAGCCCAGCAGTACCAGTACGGTATTAACGGTCTTTGATACTTTCGCATCAAATAATATGCGGAAGAGAACACTCCACAGCCTCGCCGATGTCTACCAAGTAGCAACAATAAATCCATGGAGCGACACGACTATTACCTTCAATGCCAGTGACAAACCTAAATTCCAAACAGCCCGAGCGCCAGCCGCATTGGTCCTCAGTCCAGTAGTGGACGGCTTTCCCTTACTAAGGTACTCATGGATGGCGGCAGTGGATTAAACCTCATCTACGAGGAAATCCTTTGAAAAATGGAAATAAACTGGAGACGCATTGAGCGAAGCAGCACAACCTTTAGAGGAATAATCCCTAGTCGGGAAGCATGCTGTATAGGAGAAATTACACTGGATGTGGTGTTCGGCTCGCCGGACAATTACAGGTCCGAGGAGGTCACATTCCAAGTGGCCCCGTTCATTAGCAGATATCACGCTTTATTAGGGCGAGAGGCATTCACAATTTTTCAAGCTATACCCCATTACGGGTACATGAAGCTCAAAATGCCTGGGCCCAACGGAATTATCACTCTTGTCAGTGATCCGGACATAGCACTCCACGCTGAAAATAAGACAGCAGCACTAGCCCTAGAGGCACTATCCGAAGCCCTAGCGGCCGAGGAACTCACTGCGCTACGCTCCACAGAGAACAGGGACGACGTGATACTCGACAAGAGATCCAAGTCCACCTCTTTTAAGCCAGCGGACGAAATAGTCAAATTCCAAGTCCATCCAACGGACCCCACAAAGACGGCCTCCATTGGGGCACAATTAAACCCTGATGTAGACGCCGCACTACGAGAATTCCTTCGGGAAAATTGGGATATCTTCGCCTGGCACCCTTCAGACATGCCAGGAATCCCACGCAGGTTGGCAGAGCACAGCCTAAATATCCTAAAAGGATTCAAACCAGTCAAACAGGTTCTTCGGCGATTTTCCGAACCCAAAAGACAGGCAATGGGAGAGGAGCTAGCCAAACTATTAGAAGCCGGATTCATCAGAGACATAAAACATCCGGACTGGCTAGCAAACCTGGTAATGGTACCAAAGAAGGACAAATCCTGGCGCCTGTGTGTCGATTTCAAGGACCTTAACAAGGCTTGTCCAAAGGATCCTTTCCCCCTTCCCCGCATCGATCAAAATATAGATGCTACCACAGGGCACGATTCATTGTGCTTCCTCGACGCATACTCCGGCTACCATCAAATCAAGATGGCAGAGCCAGACCAAGCCGCAACGGCATTCATTACTCTATATGGACCATTCTACTTCAACACAATGCCCTTCGGGCTCAAAAACGCCGGTGCAACATATCAGCGCATGATTCAGACATGTCTGGCAACCCAGATTGGCAAAACAGTGGAGGCATACGTAGACAATGTGGTCGTCAAGTCTAAGCATGTCGAAACTCTAGTAGACGACTTGAGGCTCATATTTGACAACCTCCGAGCATATGACATTAAGCTCAACCCGTAAAAATGCATTTTTTCGGCGTACCAGCCGGAAAACTCTTGGACTTCATTGTATCCGGTAGAGGAATTGAAGCAAACCCAGCCAAGATCCGAGCTCTGTCACAATTGGATATTCCAAAAGACCTCAAGCAAATACAAAAATTGACTGGATGCGTGGCGGCTCTAAGCCGCTTCATTTCCCGCTTGGGAGAAAAGGCATTACCCCTTTATCGCCTCCTCCGGCGCACCGAACACTTCGAATGGACGGATGCCGCCACGACCGGACTCGAAGAAATAAAGGCCATATTGGCAACAAATCCGGTCCTGGCCGCGCCCAACTTGGGCGAACCAATGCTATTATATATCACGGAAACTCATCAAGTTGTACGCGTGGTACTCGTCGTCGAATGAGAAACGGACGGACATAAGTTCCCTCTTCAAAAACCAGTGTACTACGTATCCACTGTCTTAACTCCATGCAAATCCCGGTATCCGCATTATCAAAAGATAGTGTACACAGTGTTCATGGCATCCCGGAAGCTCCGACACTACTTTCAAGAGTGTTCGATAACAGTAGACTCTGAAGTACCTCTCAATGACATTATAAACAACCGCGACGCGACCGGTAGGATTGCAAAATGGGCCATCGAGCTCCTACCATTCGACATAACCTATAAACCATGGCGAGCCATCAAGTCACAAGTTTTGGCTGACTTCATCGCCGAATGGACTGAAGCCGAACTCCCTAAAGAGTACGACGCATATTCTAACTGGATCATGCACTTCGACGGCTCCAAAATGTTGGCCGTCCTGGGGGCTGGCGTTGTCCTGACGTCCCCAACCGGGGACATAGTCCAATACGTACTTCAGATAATGTACACGGACTCCAACAATGCAGCCGAATACGAGGCCCTTCTACATGGCCTCCGGATGGCGGTCTCCATGGGCATTAAATGCCTAGAGGTGCGAGGGGATTCAAACCCTCACGATATCCCAAATAAATGGAGATTTCGACGCCAAGGATCCAAAAATGGCAGCTTACCGTAATGCCGTTTTGAAAATGTCAGCTCGGTTTGAAGGGCTCGAATTTCACCATATAGCCCGGGATAATAATCAAGCGGCGGACGTATTGGCATGCATCGGCGCAAAGCGCGATGCCGTCCCCCCCAATATCTTCCTGGAACTGCTTTTCAAGCCATCCGTACTATGGGAAGGGGAGTCCGGACATAACAATCCGGACCCAACCGCACTACCCGACACCGTACACTCTGACACAATCGGCGGTTCTGCCAATGAAACAACACCTTCAGCCCACGAAATAATGGCAGTCATTGCCCTGTGGACCATGCCATTCCTAGCTTACCTAACTAAGCAAGAACTTCCCAAGGACCAAAATGAGGCCCGCTGCATAGTACGGCGCTCTAAAGCCTATAAGGTACATGAGGGAGAGCTTTATAAGAAAAGCACAACCGGAGTCCTTCAAAGGTGCATCTCCGAAGAGGAAGGGCGAAATCTTCTGGCTGAAATTCATGCCTGACTCAGTGGGCACCACGCTGTAGCCCGGGCCCTTGTAAGCAAGGCCTTCCGTACAGGATTTTATTGGCCAACGGCTCGGACAGACGCTCAGGATTTAGTCCAACGATGCGTCGGTTGCCAACTCTTTGCTAACCAAAGCCACATGCCACCCATCACCCTGAAAACTATACCCATCACCTGGCCGTTCGCGGTCTGGGGGCTTGACATGGTTGGACCCCTTAAAGGAGGAACCCACAAGCAAAAATACCTATTGGTCATGGTGGATAAATTCACCAAATGGATAGAGGCCAAGCCAGTTAAGATGGCCGAAACCGGACCTATGATAGACTTCATATCAGGGGTAGTACACCGTTACGGTATCCCCCATAGCATCATCACTGATAACGGCACAAACTTCATGGCCGACGAGGTTAAACTCTGGTGCAAAACCATGGGAATTAAGCTCGACTACGCTTCAGTCTATCACCCTCAAACCAACGGTTAAGTCGAGCGAGCAAATGGTCTAATCATGAGCGGCATTAAACCCAGACTAGTGCGGTCCCTCAAGGACTCTAACACGCACTGGGTAGAGGAGCTCGACTCCATACTCTGGGGGCTGCGGACCACGCCGAATCGCACTACCGGATTCACACCATTTTTCATGGTGTACGGCGCAGAGGCAGTCTTGCCATGCGACATAATTCATGACTCACCTTGCGTGCGCATGTACGAAGAAAGAGAAGCCGAGCTGGATCGGCAGGACAGTTTAGACGCCTTAGAGGAGGAGCGCGACGTGCCAAAAGCTCGTTCCGCATTCTATCAACAGCAGGCTCGAAGATATCAAAGCAGAGAAGTACGGGCCAAAACTTACAATGTTGGCGAACTCGTTCTACGCCTGCCGGACAAGAAAAAGGACAAACTCAAGCCCAAGTGGGAAGGTCCCTTCATCATCGACCAAGTCCTGACTGGCGGAGCATACTGTCTGCGAAACGCATCGGACAACCGACTCAAGCCGAACCCATGGAACGCAGCCCGTCTCCGAAGATTCTACGCCTAGCGCCGAACTCAGAGTTCATCTTCTTCCTCCGTCCACATTTTATACTTTAGTTGTCTTTTGTTTCTCTCTTTCTCCTTCCTTTTTCCTTAAAGCCTTTGAAGGCCGATCTGCGCATTGTTCGCACACACTTGACGTGCCGCTCACACTCATTATACCTGGGGGCTTCTTTAACAGAAGCTTATTTATACGGGCTTCATGCCCAACACATGCGTCACACTTCCGCATGTACCTTCTATTCACCATTATATGCATCGATATGACTTAAGTTTTGGCCAAGCTGGGTTGCCTGGCTCCTGTGCTTACCCCTACGTTCCCAATTGTTCGGCTAGGAGGTAAAGGGAGCACCTCTGCGATTGTTACTGCCGGGTCAGCCGGATGTGTACCTCAGACTGGGTGGAGCCGAAAGCTAGCGTTCTTAAGGGAATATTCGGTCGGTGACTTAAAAGACGATTTCTTACCTATTTATTTATCTGCCCCCAGATGCTCTCCTACTTTTTTCGTAGTCCGGACATACACTTTAGGGCATGCCCCCCAGGGAAAGGAACCCCTAATGGAACTATTCTCCCTGGAAGATGTTTCTTAGTAACCATGTAATATAACATAACTAGTTGGGCACTTGTCTGGTAAAGCACTAATGACCCCTACGCTTGGTCTCCACGCATACCCCAGTTTTTCTATAACCGCGAGGGTATTCGGACACACTCCGGACTGTCAGGTCCCGAGGTTGAAGCGAAAAGGTCCGCAATGACAAACGATCTACAATCCGGCTAGAAGGCATTTTATATGTCATTTTAAATTACATAGTCAACTTGACTGATTGTATTCCTCTTCAATACCATATAGCAGGCTGTCTAGTTTACAGCCCCGCTGGGAATACTTTGAGGCCAACTCTACTTGGCCGTACATTAAGCTCACAGGGATCTCCTTGCCATCAGGCCCCATAGGCCCGACCTCAGCCATGTGGTTCGGGTCGGCCTTCATGTACCTCGTCTTCACCATGGCCCAGGCCTCCCTGGCGCCTTGACGGCAGGCCGATATCTTCCACAGATGGAAGCGTCGCCGAGCTCCCTGAAGCTTCTCCACAAGCCCTCCAAGACCCTCGGGTAGGGAGACGGACGACCATAAGGCCTGGGCGACGTCGCTCATCACCTGCCGAACTCGTTCGTGCAGTTGCAACAGCTCGGGAAGCTGGTCACCCGTTGAACCGGGCATTTCCTCTGCAGGACGGCCTGTGAGCATACCTACAGACATATTCTGGTTAATCGACTTCCTCGCCGAACTCTTGTTTTCAAAAGTTCGTTCAAGCACTTACTGTAAATGCCGCGACGAAGCCGCAGATTCTCCTTCACGGAGTAAGACAGCTGGACCCGAACATCTTTTAGTTCCTCGCCCAGCTGAGTGTTGGCATCTTGGAGGTTATTCTTCTCCTGCCGCACCCTTGTCAGCACCTTCTCGCCCGCCTTTAGCTGGCGTAGTAGCTGCTGCCTGTCCGGATCTAGTCCGGCACCATCTGCAATATTATTGTCAGACTTATACACACGCCGCACTTTGCAAATTACTTATCTTTCGAAGTATGTATTATCAGCTCCACCTTTATGTACGGATCCTCTTCGGAGGCCGGATCGAGGGATCATTCCGGATCCTCGGGTTGTGGAGCCGGGCTGTGTATATTCTCTACGGCCCGGCGCAGTTCCTGCGTCAGAATCATAAAGTGAGACACTCAACTTTGGAATATGGATCGGATAGACGAATGTCCGCTTACCCAGCTCCGAGGGTTGTTCATCTAGTCCGGCACCATCTGCAATATTATTGTCAGACTTATACACACGCCGCACTTTGCAAATTACTTATCTTTCGAAGTATGTATTACCAGAGGGGGTCTCTGTGGCTAGAGCAGCCTCAAGTTGGGCCTTGCACTCTTGCAGCTCCTGGGACAGGTGGGTATTCTTCTCCATAAGATCCTGCACAACAAATGATCCTTAAATCAGTTATTCTAACTATTTTAAGTCTCGGGGGCTACTGGCATATATAACTGTCAAAATTACTCACCCGTATGTCTTTTACATACTGCTCCGTGGCTCTGGCTAGACCATCTTGAGCAGCGTGGAGGTGCGCATCTCCCGAATTGAAGGCATTTAACGCCTCCGGGGAGAAGCATGCATCACGAAGAACTATCCGGCGGCGCCTGTGATTCATGGCGCTCTCCACCTCAGATCTGGTGGCGGACAACCTATCGGCGTCCTCCATTGGAGGGGCACCCGACACGCGCCCCGCGTTCGACTCCGGACCTAGCGTTGGAGCCTGGCCGGCGGAGGTTTGATTGGCAATCTCCCGGGACACAGTCCGGCGAGCGCTTTTTCTCCTGAAAAAGCCACAACCATTAATATGCCTTCCAGGAACCTTTTTCTGAAACATGGTGGCGAGCCATACCGTTGCGGCGACGTCTCGATCCTCGCCGCACTTCTCTTCCGCCTGCTGGGCCGAGCTGCCCCTTGTTGGCTAGCTGCCGCGGGTTCGGCTTCCCGCCTCGGAGGCACCTCCTGCGGAACACCATTGTTATACGGTGGTCAGAAATAAGCATGGATAAGTAATGGTATCAGGACTCCGGTCACAGTTACCTGGGGAACTGGAGATATGCCGGGGTTGTCGGCCGTAATGGCAACCAAAGCATTGTCAATGCTAAGTTGGCGGAACACCCCCTCAATCAGCTCCACCTTTATGTCCGGATCCTCTTCGGAGGCCGGATCGAGGGATCATTCCGGATCCTCGGGTTGTGGAGCCGGGCTGTGTATATTCTCTACGGCCCGGCGCAGTTCCTGCGTCAGAATCATAAAGTGAGACACTCAACTTTGGAATATGGATCGGATAGACGAATGTCCGCTTACCCAGCTCCGAGGGTTGTTCATCGAAAATCCATTTAATGGACTCGCACGAAGGAAGTCCTCCTTCTCCCCTTTGTACAGGCTGGACAGGATCTTCACCAGATCATCTACCGATCCCGGCCCCTTGCGGCCATGTCGGGTGGCATCATCCTCCCCATTGAAATCCCACATGGGGTGGCCCCTGTATTGGAGCGGTTGCACCCCTCGCATGATGCATGTGGCCATGACTCCAATCATGGTCAATCCGGAATGAGCCAATAACCTTATTCGGCCCATCAGATATTGAACGTCCCCATCATTCTCCCGTTGAGGGCTCCGCGGGCGCCAACTCAGGCGTTTCCACAGAGGAGCATTACTGAACTCCGGGAGGCCGATCCGAACTGGGTCCGGCAGCGGGGCATCTTCCATGTAAAACCATTCCGATGGCCAGTCTTCGGACGCCTTCCTCGGGGTTCCGGATAGATATCCGGTCCCGGCGATGCGCCATATTTCAGCTCCGCCCACTTGATATATCGACCCCTCGTGAGAACGGGGCACGAGGCAGAACAATCTCTTCCACAGCACAAAATGGGCCTCGATGCCCAAAAACAGCTCGCGAAGGGCTACAAAGCCCGCGATGTGCAGGATGGAGGCAGGCGTGAGATGGTGAAGCCGGAGTCCATAGAACTCCAGGAGCCCCCGGAGAAACGGATGTATGGGAAATCCGAGTCCCCTTATTAGATAAGGGACGAAGCATACCCGCTCTCCTTTGGAAGGATTGGGGACGCTCTCCGCCTGTTTTCCGCCCTTGTAGGTGGCAAGTCCGGCTCGAACCGGCATCATAAAGGCCGGGGGAAGAAATCCCTCAGCTTGGAGCGTCACCATCTCACTATGCGGGACCGAGCATCTTCCCCAATCTCCTGGCTGAGGGCTGGGAGCGCGAGAGGAGGAGCCGCGTCGACTGTCCATGATGGAATGGATCTTCGGTCAGAGGCGCTCCGACGAATGCTCGCGAAAGGAGGATGGTATGATTCGGATCTGGATCCCCGCCTCTCTTTATAGGCAGCTCACCCGCGCAACTAGGGGGTAGAATATAAAAATACCCTGGCTTTTCACATTCGTACGACACGTGGAAGATGGCCATTATTGGACGTAGAAGCCAAGGAGCACAACATTTATAAGAAGCTGGACACCATTCGGCGAGTACATGGAATTTGGAGAAGAACCCGCCTTGCAATGCCGAAGACGATATGCGAGCCAGACTCATCGACATTGAAGCCTGGTTCGGGGGCTACTGAGGGAGTCCTGGACTAGGGGGTGTCCGGATAGCCAAACTATCATCATTGGCCGGACTCCAAGACTTTGAAGATACAAGATTGAAGACTTCGTCCCGTGTCCGGATGGGACTTTCCTTGGCGTGGAAGGCAAGCTTGGCGATACGGATATGTGGATCTCCTACCATTGTAACCGACTCTGTGTAACCCTAGCCCTCTCCGGTGTCTATATAAACCGGAGGGTTTTAGTCCATAGGACACATAACAATCATACCATAGGCTAGCTTCTAGGGTTTAGCCTCCTTGATCTCGTGGTAGATCTACTCTTGTACTACCCATATCATCAATATCAATCAAGCAGGAGTAGGGTTTTACCTCCATCGAGAGGGCCCGAACCTGGGTAAAAACATCGTGTCCCTTGTCTCCTGTTACCATCCGCCTAGACGCACAGTTCGGGAGCCCCTACCCGAGATCCGCCGGTTTTGGCACCGACAGATAGCATATCATCATAATTTATTTTAAACAACGGAGATGAGCACCAAAAAGACATCAATCACTGAAAGTACGATGCTCATATATATAACAGAACATCTCTACGTATCGTGTATATATAAAAAAGGCATATTCATCACATCAGCTATATACATCATATATAGGACAAAATCGATGCTTATATGCACGATGAGCACTGAAATTACGATGCTCCTATCTACAACATAACATCTCTACGTATTAGGATATACAAAAAATCGTATTCATCACAGCAGCTATATACATCATGTATAGGTAGAAAATCAATACTGAAAAACATCATATCATCACATCATCTATACATCTACGTATCAGCTGCAAATGCATCACATCATCTATATACAAAACAGAAACTACAAGATCAATGCTCATATTCATAAAATCATACACAAAATTGGAACTCACCAAACCAAATTGCCTTGCTCTTGTTCTTGTGCTTGGTGGCAGTAGAGGATCGACAAAGCGGGCTAGGGCGAGGCGGCCAGTTTGATGTGTTGTGACGGTGCTGCGCCTTGGATGACGAGGCATGACGTAGAGGTAATTTACGTCGGTCGGGGGCTGGAAGCGCTGGCGACAATGAGGCAGTGAGCAGCTAGACGCGTTGGCGGCGGCGGCCAGTGATGGCAGATGGCCGAGGAGGCGAGTAGACAAGGAAACGAGACGAGGATGATATCAATCTACGTCCCTCTGAATATGGGAAGTGATCACGTACTCATTATTCACCTTAGCCTAAATCACGTTAATCACGCAAAGAAAGAGAGATATATGGGATTACTTCCATAATTCCATGTATGTAACGTGTGTCCGTGGGCTACTCATGTATCTTTCTGAGGGGAAGCTAGTATCTACATAGACAGATTTTCTGTGAAGTTAGATTAGAAAGGTCCACTTAGCAGATTTTATGTGGGTATATGGGTACAAGGGTATGGGTTATGATATCCCATACCCGTACCCATTCTACCCGGTGGGTTTAATATTTTCTTATTTATATACCCATGGATAATATTTTATCCCATACCCTTACCCTACTAGGGTTTTTACTCGCCGGGTACGCGGGTAATGGGTACCCATTGCCATCCCTACTCTCTAGCTAGGCTGTTTTATAGATTGTCGTTTTGATGGACGATATACATGAGCAAAGCGCTCTGAGTATGACCGTTGGTGTTGAGCCAGGTGAATACATGCTCGGCGTTCGCGTAGGCCTCCATCAAACGTCTAAACAGTAATGTCAGGCACCGCCGGGGCACGCAGGTGATGGGCTCGCCGTTTGCGTTGCGCCATGAGCAGGACTTTGATTTAGAGGGCTACGTGCATGCATTAGCATGCTTTGACAGCGTGAGCGTGAGTGTCTGACGTGAAGTATTTCATTTTCATTTGGCTGACGAGGGTGCATTGCAGCGACGAGTCCGTGGTTTGATTCCCCACATACGCATAATTTTGATTTTTACAGTATTTCTTTCTCCATTGACAGGTAGGCCCACGTAGATAGATAAAGAATAGGAGCTGATGAGGCGCATGCGGACTGTTTGACTGGTCAACCAGACAAATACGGAGCTATACGCTGAGCCAGTGACCGTATAATCACCATATCTCGTATACAATGATCAAAGTGAGCTATCAAGACAAGTTCGATGACCGCCAATGCATTTTACTCGGTAATAAATGACCAGGATTGAAGGGGAATCCAAATTTCCATCGTCTTCTGTCCTTGAGCTCTTGACAAACCAATGCACTATACGGGCCACTCCACCCCAGAGCTCTCACCAAGTGTCGTTCCTGCCACCGCGCCGCACACTAACCGGCAAGGCAGCGATGGCATCCCACCGCACCGAGTTCATCGCCGCCTACGACCGCACACAAAATGGTAGGGAAGCGATGGCATCCCGCCGTGCCGAGTTCATCGCCGCTCGCAACCTCACAACTATGTGGGAGGAATTTGAAGATGCCAAGGCCGAATGGGCGGTAGAGCAAGAGGCGGCCAAAGCCGCACAGAGGGAGAGGAAAAGTTAGAAAGCACTCAAGAAAAGAGAGGCCCGCTGCCGCAAGAAAGAAAAGGACGCACGCGCTACTGCGGAGAGGTCGGTGGAGATCCAAGCACGATGGGGTGTTGCCGACAAAGCCGGGAAGGAGAACGACGACGTCTGGCCAGCATGTGAGAAGTAGTAGTACTAGTAGTTAGTGTGTGTGTTTGTGTCTGAGTACGAGCATGTACTAGTACTACTAGTTACTACTGTAGTTTTTAGAGCAAATTACTAGTACATTAGCCTAGACTAAATGGAAAAAATCCTACCCTATGCATCAAATGGCATCTCTTTCTCTATAGGAATTGAGATGCATGTCATCTCACTTCCTATGATTTTCATATTCCTATAAAATTCCTATCCTATGAACGAAAGGAGGCCTCTGTTGGAGTAACTACTGTAGCTAGCAGTACTGCTGGTACAGTAGTTTTATTCAAGAAGCGGAATTCAATGATGTCATGATGGTTCCTTCGTCCGAGCAACTTCAAAGTGGGAAGTGGGCCTGTGATTTGACGGCTCATTAGTCATTGTTACTGCGGCGCGACGACCGGGGTGACTATCCCTTGGAGTTCTGCGTGCATGGCAAGTGGACCAGGATGATCGACGTCCCACATGTTGGTGAATGGAAGTATTCTTTCCGATATCGAGGAGCAAGAAAACCGCTTGGTATAGTATCACTGTTGATTGGTTCTCAAAAATAATAGTATCACTGCTGATTTATAATTATTTTTTATTTCTGATGAATGCTAGCGTTTCAACTCATACGACGAAGAGTGCCAAACACGACACGTGCTGGATGTCCCACACGTCAGCGAAAGGAGTGGGACATGAACAGTGTGGTAGAGCCCAGCGCAAAAAAAACAGCGTGGTAGAGCGTCTCCACTTCTTCCACTTCTGGGTCGGAGACCACACGTAGTAGTACTTAGTGGTATGAACGATACAGAGTGCGACCTGGAGACAAAGACACGTCTAGTTGGAAGGTCTCGGGGCATACACGTAAACAAATATAAAAGTTAATATGTGCCTCCAACTAATATAGTAGTAGTAGAGTACTTAGGCACGTACTCCATAACATCACCATGCATTGCACGTACATCATTTAGTGGTAGTACGTAGTAAGAGACAAATGCCGCCCAAGAGTTCCCTTCTCGACCTTCTTTTGGGTGTTTGGTAGAGTGTATGGAGGGTGCATGAGTCCACACTAGTTTAGCACAAATACACTAGAAGCATGCATGAAGAGAGCATGCATGAAGAGGGGTGTTGAGTTAATCATGCATGAAGAGGGAACAACTATGCTGAGACGAGAATGCAACCAAACACACCCTATATGCCACGCATGTTCATACCATTTGTGCCTTTCTACTTCACTTACTGCGCTACAGTACTCAGGTTCGTACGTCCACTCCTGGGTACATGTCCGTCTCGTAGTTCCAGTCCCACGTGTTCTTCATATAGATGGAATGATCCTTGCATAACACGTGCACCTTGATGATAGATGTCTCGCGTGTTGGCAAAAGGATGAACAAAGCTCATGTAAAAAAATAGAGTGGAAGAACATAGATTCCCGACGACCGGGAAGGAGCAAGGAACCTCGTGTTGGAGCATCTGCACTCATAATATTTAATATTATTCAGCGATATAAAATCAACCAATCATATCCACAGTGGACTGGAAGAGTACGAAACATGGCAGCCCAGTGTAGTTACATCATACTAGTACATGGCTAACCCACGCTATCACCATATTTCTTGGCTTCCGTGCGACACCTATCTCTAGTAATCCAGCAGCCTGTATCGCTTCTCCCTCCTCGTCTGTCTCAAAGTGCAGCGGGCTGGTGTTTTTGCCGTCTATTGAGGTCGGTTAACTCATCACATGTTAGTGACATGCCAAGAGCATTCTCAAAAAATTCCTTTCACGTTCCATTTTCAAAAAGAAAAAAAATCCTTTAACGTATGAATTTGACTGTATGCTTTGAGAAACTTGCATGTCCTATACTACTCCTGTTTGATACTCTAATTTAGCTAGAGGTTAGACTAACTCATGACTAACCGTAAACTAACTGTAGCCAAAGAGGTGTTTGGGTGACAAGGTTAGATTGACAATAAATGCACTTGATGGAGAGAGAAAAGTGATTTTTCAGTGGTCCCCATGAGAACTATCTCCAGTTAGCACCTCTTGGGTGGGATAGTTTTTTTTTGGTGGGTTCGGTGCAACTTGCTCCAATTTAAACCCTCATGATTGGATACTTTAGGGCTATTTGAGCCCCAACTAGCTCAAACTAACTCTAACCCATGGATCCAAAGAGGGCCTATGGACAGTCTCGACGCGAAGCAGTCGCGTGCACTAGGAAGCGACGCTCTCTCGGCCGTCGCGCCACTTCAAAGCCGACGCTAGTGAGAGGTCGCCCCCGCTCTGGCCAGGCATTAATGTGGCACTGATGCTCCAGGGCGACGCTGACCATTTCACGCGGGAAGCGCGCGCTGGCAAGGGAGTATAGGTTTTGAACCATTTCAGGTGTAGTACTCATAGTTTGCAAAACTACTCAATTATTGCACTCAGTTTCCTAAGAAATTGTGGTAAAAAACGTTACTCCACAGCCCGCTTCCCTTCTCCTTCCTCTTCCACCGCCCGCGCACGTCCGCGGAAAGCAACCGGTCAACCCTTATATAGTAGTGCTAGCACAAAAAGATGCATGCATGACCACTAAAATTTCCATATTAAAGTGCGGCTCCGACAGGAGTATGGCGTATGTTGTTACCTTCGGCCGGGCGATGGCTACCGGGCGACGGCGACCAGAGAAGAGGCGGTGGGAGGGGAATGAATGCAGCTACTGTTTGGGTTCACCTTTCGGCTTAAATAAATGCGCAGCATCACGTGTACCCGCGGGTTCACAAATTGTAACATACGTGTCTGCTTAAGTGGGCGTCACGTAACTAGTGTGTGTGTGTGTGAGAGATTCTGAGAGACAAACTGCGTGTGTGTGACTACTCTTCGGACATGTACTCAACCTTTTGCATCGGGATAGAAGTATAATGATATTTACTTTAGCTAGTGATTCACGTGGCCATGTTAACGTGGTTGTGTAAAAAAATGTCACTTCCTACTCGTGATTTCCGTTACATAATTACAAGCAAGATGCTCGTGCATTGCACGGAACATCAATATGCATTTTTTTACAAAACACCTGTTGTGATTGACCCATGCAGGAGTAATCCCATGTGTAAAAACTAATGATATCTCAAGAATTTTATCGGAAAATTGGTATCTCGAGAATGTCATCAAAAAAATGAAAGATGAGAGATAAGGTGAGGAGGAGTGGAGCGTGGTGGTGACTGGTGGTCGGAATGGGCGGAGGCATGGGGATGGACGGCGCCGGCAGGCGACAACGACCACCATGCTAGATTGTTCCAGAGACTTCCTTTTTTAATTTCTGAGCAATGAGGTTGTGGGAGATAAGGATGTGGAGAGAGGTGCAGGTATCTTTTGTAAAATTATCATAGTTTGCTTTCTATCCGTCAGATATAGATCAGACGGTCTGTATTACAAGATGGCAGGCACACCATCACCGCCAACTCGTTTTTTATAAGGTTACAGATGATAAGTTTGCTGACTACTAAAGTAAAGTGGAATTTGTCCATGTTATGCAAGTAAATTAAGGTGATTGTTTATCTACGAGTAAGGTTGGATGAAGGGTGGTAGGAACAAATGCTCCGCCTAGAGCATGTGTGTGTGAGATGGAGTCTTAGTGTGTGTGGCTGTGTGTGTTTGTGTGTTTGTGTGTGTGTGTGTGAGAGAGAGAGAGAGTGAGAGAGAGAGATGGAGTCTTAGTGTGAGAGAGAGAGAGAGAGATGGAGTCTTAGTGTGAGAGAGAGAGAGAGAGATGTGGAGTCTTAGTGTGTGTGTGTGGGGGGGGGGGGGTGGGGGGGTGTGCGTGCGTGCGTGCGTGTGTGTGTGAGAGAGAGAGAGATGGAGTCTTAGTGTGTGTGTGTGTGTCGCGGGGTCCTTGATGGCGGATGTAATTTATGTGTGCATGGCTTCATCATAGAGAGGTGATGTGTATGGCAGAGGCCACCAACGATGGGGTGCGAGAGAGAAAATGCCCGTAGAGAGGGAAGAGAAGGTGTGCGCGCGTGAGAGGAGTCGACATCGAGAGAACGTGTTTGTTCGAGAGTGCATGTAGGCGGGAATTAAACAATGGGATGGTCTTATTGGTTTCGGGGATATAGGGGAAGAGTGAGAGGCGGGGGGGGGGGGGGGAGGTAGCTAGAAGGAGATTGTTAAGTGTGAGTGTGTGTTTTACCCATCCAGGTGGAAGTTATGTGCACACAAGAGGAGAACGATTCGATGTGGCATTAGGATTGAGGGTAATTAACTACGTATGGAGACATAGAGACCTTGAACATGCATGTGTGAGAGGTATACATGTATACATGGGATGTGTGTGTGTGTGCGCGCGTGCATGATCGAGATAAAAGAAAGAAGACATAAGTCATAAGATCAACGACATGGGAGAGACGGATCGGTATGACAATATGCATGCATGTGAGAATGCAGGGAAGAAGGCCCGGCAATTGAGCATGTGTTTTTGTCTTTAAGAGATAGTGGCATGGGCTGGAGCATGCATCTATGGCGAGCAGAGGGAGTGAGGCACAACGATTGTACAAAAGAGATCAAACTATAAATGCATATGTATGGAGAGACATATATAGTGTGGGTGATAGGAAGCAAGACTCCGTGCGAGAAAGAAATGTTGACGGAGAAACTACAGATAGATACAGAGATGGAGATGCTAGCTAGAGGGACATCCGCTAGTTTGGGTGTTGGAGATGACCGCTGGGTGGTTCAGAGGGTGAAGTTATATATGTGTGTGTGAGAGAAAAATAAAAGGAGGGCACTTGACTGCATGTAGAGAGAAACATATGTAGTGTGCATGATAGGAATCAAGAGTGAGGGCGAGAAAGAAGGTTGATGGAGAAACAGATAAATAGAAAGATAAAGATGCTAGCTAGTGTGCATGAGAGATAGGAGTCAAGTTGATCAGAAGGTTGAGTTATGTGTGTGGGTGTGAGAGAGATAGAGAGAGGGTGCATGTGAGTCACATACAAACAAATATCAGAGAGAAATGAGATCTCGAGAGACTGAGTTTTGTGTCTGCGAGAGAGAAAGATATTTCACAATGAGAGTGATAGCTAGAGAGACATATGAGGTAACGCAAGATATCTCTAGGGAGAGAGAGTGTGTGTGAGCGACATACAAGAGAACAATGGAGAAATATGAGACCCTGGGAGATAGAGTTTGTGTTTGTGTGTGAGAAAGAGATATTTAAGAGGGAGAGTCATAGGTTCTCATATCTAAGGAGCGAAAGACATCTTTGTATGAGGGGTGTGCGAGTGGCACACATGGGAATAGTATAGAGAAATGAGACCCCGGGAGACAAAGTTTTGTGTTTGTGTGAGAGAAAGAGATTCCACATGGAGAATCATAGTTAGAGACAAATAGCAGGGAGCGAGATATGCTTAGAGAGAGATAGAGTGATAAAGGTCGAGGGAGAGAGTACCATCAGTGTGTTACAAAGATAAAAGATCATTGTCGACATACAGGTAGCACGAGAGATACCTGACAGACGATGACCGCGTATAGGTCCAGAGAGATAGTCCTATATAAGTATGAGTGATAGCTATATGAGACGAATATCTGGATTAAAGGAGATTCAAATATTTAAATTGGAGATCACGACATCGATAATATCATAACGCAAATTGGTGTATCAAACATGCATATTCATTTGAATTTGGGCACACGTGTAATGTTATATAGTTTATCAATATTGGTGATCCATAGATTCTTTAATTACAAACAATGCATGGTTTATATGCAATTAATGTCTAAACGGGGTTACACTATATGTTGCATGTGTGAAACACATTATACATGTTTGAGAAGTAAAAAAAACCCCGCATGGAACACACATTAATTGGAGACAGTTAGCGAGGAATGCATACATTGGATTTCAACATAAAGTGGTTTCAAATATTTGAAAATCCAAATTGATGGATACAACCTTATGAATTTGAGATCATGCCATTTGTAAACCATATTTATGTATAAATGGTTTTGTGCTTTTGAAAGTGTATATAAAAATGATGTATATAGAATTTAATTCCAATTGAAAATGGATCCCGCCCGAAAAAATAGAATACAAACGGGATTCGAATTGAGTTGGCATGGTAAACGTGCACTCTGCAAAATTTGAACGAAGCGGGGAAAGTCGCAGTAACCGCCCGAAACCAAATCTGCAAGATGGAATTTACTACTGCCTATCCCTGCCACGCAAAGCCTATCTGCTGGATTTCTATAGGTTTCGATAGGGGTAGGTTTGTAATTTCACCCAAACGTGATGTAACCGCCTCTCACCTGGATTCATACACGGTGGGCGCCAAAACACAGTGTGTCCTCAGCTGAAATCAACTCCCTCCCCGATTCATATTCATACACGGTGGGCGCCAAAAACAAACTCTCGTTGGAAAATATTCGGTGTATGCGAGATTACCGTCCTATCCCCAACTGACTAATATTGCTGTGATGTAGTAGAAATTTGAAACGGGGGCTAAGTTTGTAAATTTCCTCGCATTTGAGACAAGCGCGCCCTGAATACATGGTTCCCCCCTTCCTCTTTACCTTCCTTTTCCCTATTCATACTCCGTGGGCGCCAAAACACCCTCTCCACCCCACCCTCCTCCGTCTGCCGCCGTCCGCCACCCCATCCACCGCCGTCCTCCTCCACCATGCTGGAGCTGATACCCCGACGCCGCCGTCCATTACAAGAGATCGACCTCTCTCATCCACGGCTTCGGACCGGGATCCTTGCATCCGTCCTCTTGCTTGATCCCCGCCGTCGTCCACCTTAACGGCGCCGCTCCTACGACCGTCTCGTCCACCACGCCCCGCTGCCACCGTCTACCCTCCTAGATCTCCTTCCACGCCACCGACAGCCATCGCTAGCGCAGCACCGTCTAATTCTCAGCAGATGCATACACGGCGCCGCACCAGAGGCGGTACTCTTTTGTATCTGCTCAACTTATTTATCGCAGCAAGAAAATAGATCGCCATTGCTTTACTCTGATTTCTTGTCTTGGTTGTGAAGTTTCCTTTGTCCGGTTTGCACCTTCAGATCCTCCATGGCACGCTCAACACTATACTCCCAATGCTTATGGTTTTCCCCTTTTATATTCCACACTAGTTAAATCACAGTAGACTAAATTTCAAAATTGGGTCAGTCAATTTTTTAGAGCTCGGGGGAGTTCGCCGGTGCGAACGAAGGGGCTCGGGTGGTTGTGGGGCCTCGCCGAACAAAGAAAACTCGATGCGGGTGGGGGTTGGGGCAGGGGGTGGGGGTGGTGGAGGAACACAAGCGGTGGGGGCTGGTGGTCCGGCCGACGGCCCGTGCGGTGTTCTGTATGGGAAGAATCAGAGACGAGGAAGAAGAAGGGTTAGGAGATGTAGGATCTTCATCCAACCGCCTGAAATGGTCAAGAAACAGCAGGGAGTTGCATTCTTAATGTGCTCTGGTTCATCATGTGTGGGCACTGCGCAACCAACATTTTTTTATCCAAAATCTGCTTGCTCTTCTTTACCATGTTCCTCTTCCGTTCATCTTTCATATGTACTCTCTTCGTTCCTAAATACAAGTCTTTGTATAGATTCCAACATGGACTACATATGGAGCAAAATGAGTGAATCTACACTCTAAAATGTATCTGGATACATCTGTATGTGATCCATAGTGGAAATCTCTACCAAGACTTATATTTTGGAACGGAGGGAGTATGATAGTAGTACAGTTTGTTCCTTGTACTGAAGATGAGCAGCGACATTTGCAGTGTAGAGGTCTATACGGTCGGTGGTGATGGACAGTTTGAGCCTCTTTGATTCGTAGGATTTTGTAAACATAGGAATAGGACTTGTAGTGGCCTGCCCACTTGAATCCTATAAGAATAGCAAGGAAATGCGGGGAGCTGTGTCGCCTTTGAGAGTTACACTGATATTAACAGTACCGCATTTTCAGTTGAAGAGAGCTGGTATCCGAAGCCTTTCTAGCCATACCGGCAATACTAGCACATATATTCTAGCAAGTTCCACTTTGCTGATTTTACTCTGATGCTTAAGGTTTTCCCGTTATATCTACACTATTATCTGTGTAGCTGCTTTGTGTCGCACTAGCAGCAGTCCACTCTTGAAGCTAAACACTGCATTGACTTACAAAATTGGCACCAAGGCATTGAGTGCCATTCTAGATGCAATGAAACTCATACGCTCCCCACCTGTTGACTCTTGTTCAGAATATGATCCTAATGACTCTTGTTCAAAATTGCCACATATAGAGAGACAACATGGAATTGTATTTCTTTGGGTGTTGTGATTCATCATGAGTGGGCAACCAACATTGTATGCAATGAAGCGGAATCTCAAGAATATGCGTCCTCTTCTGTTATTTAACATGTTCCTCTTTGTTTATTCTGTATTTAGTACATACAGTATGTTCCTTGTTAGGAAGGGGCACAGGGACATCTGCAATCAACAGCTGATAGAGCTGGCCTGTACGTGATTGATAGACTTTCAATTACTAGCAGCAATACAACACCGTATTTTCAAGCCAGTTCCACTTTCCCAATTTATATATCATGGTTATGGTGTACCCCTGTTATGGACACTATGATCTGCCTAGTTGCTGTGTGCTCTTGTTATAATGGTTTGGCAATAAACTCTCTATACAGTATATTATGAACATATCATCTACCAACTATCCTTACTTCTGGAGCCTATTTTTTGTGTACTTGTGCCAGATTATATAAATGCACGCACCATATTACAACACACATGAGCTCTCTCATCAGAATCCAGTGATAGCACACAAGTGTTTACAGGGGCGCCCCTATATTAGAATATCATCTGCATTACAAAGATAATCTCACAACTATTTATGTTTTCATGGTTCTCAGATATTATACGCAATTACAATGAATATCAGAGTCCGCACATTAGAAAAATATTGTGGAACACTGCAATGACTTACAAAATTGGCACCAAGGCATTGAGTGCCATTCTGGATGCAATGAAACTCATACGCTCCCCACCCGTTGATTCTTGTTCAGAATATGATCCTAATGACTATTCTAACCTCGAGGAGTCAAAGGCAGATGGCCTGTCCTGTTCACCCATCAAGGTGCCTGTTCTAATTTGGCAAGGTTTTATTGATTGCGCGTATCTTTCATATGTTATCTTGCATTTCTTCTACTTTGTTGCACCGCCATCTGCTTAGTTTACTCATCATATATGTCGAGATGCCATGCCCATCCATTATCAATACATATTCCATTTATCATCATACCATAATTTTCCACTCAAATGTTGTTCTTGTGCATCAGACATCAAAAAGGAAGAGGGTGATTGCCAAACCTAAAGGAGCACTAGCAAAGTCCTTGAAAAACGTGGTGGTGCCGGAGAAATCAGACAACACCCACTTATATTGGCTGTACAACCAGTGACACAAAACGTAGGACCGACTCCAGCAGACGGTACCCATACTTCACTGGCCACACCACTAGCTCCACCACACAGGACCTGCACTCCAGCAAAAGGTATACCGATTTCATTTGCCATAGCACCAGCCGTACCACAGAAAAATCCCACTCCAGCAAAAAGTACAGCAAGTGCACTGGCCGAAGACCTATCCCAACGGCAGAGATGGCCAATTCCTGCAGATTGGAACCCCATTCCATTTATTCCCAATTTAAAAGACAATGCTTTCAATGTTGTTAGGGACTACGTGCATATATTCCCATCATGGGAAGATTATAGTGAAGACAAACACCATTTTCACATCTTCCTGTCCAACTTATGTGTAAGTGCTATTATTCATGGTTATTATTTTCCTGTTTTCTGCTGATTGAACACATCAATGATTTACATTACATTGTTGTAACTAGGCGAGGGTCAATCTGGGAGCACGTGGGCACCGTCTTGGGGACGAGGGATCTCTTGGCAGCTCTTTTCTTGTCGCACGGGCGCCGGACGCGGAGGATCTCGTCCTGGGGCCGCACGCCTTGGAGACAGGGCGCCTTCTTGGGGAGGAGGTGGCGGAGGCACCTCCTGATCCGCGTCTCCTGCGAAGGATGGAGGGCGAGGCAGCGAGAGGGACGACATAGGAGAGCCCCCTGCAGCGCTGACAAGCTCGGTGATGCGGGCGAGCCAGTCCTCGTAGAGGTCGTCGATGGGACGGTAGTGCAGGAGCTCACGCGCCAGGAGCAACGCGGCATGCACGTCCGTGGGGGCGCGTCAGGCGTGGGACGACGAACCGGCTGGAGTCAGCGACGGGGTGGCGGTGCGGCCTTCCTGCCGCACCGATGGATGCAGGGATGAGGCCTCCTGCTCATTCCCCGCCGGGCCGGTGGCGGTGTTGGCGGCTGGCGACGGGGAACGATGGGGACACCCGCCAACGGGTGCCGTCTTGGCGACGTGGGCGGCGAGAGCAGCCCGACGCTCGCGCGAGCCCGGCGAGCGTCAGCCATGAACACGACGGAAGATCGGACACAAACAGCGGAAGAAATATTCCGGCGCACCCCTACCTAGCGCGCCAAATGTCGGATGTTGGGTTCCGGCAGACCCTTAAGGTTCGAACTCTGGGGTGCGCACAAAGATATCTCCTCTACTGATCTACGTCCGATCGCCTCGTGAGATCTAAGCCGAAAATGATGAACAGCACAAGGGACACGAGATTTATACTGGTTCGGGCCACCCTTGTGGTGTAATACCCTACTCTAGTGTGTGGTGTTGTGGATTGCCTCAGGGGCTGATGATGAATAGTACAGGGGAAAGAACGGCCATTTCAAAGGGGAACATCTAGTACAAGTTATCCTGACTAAAGTTGGTCTTCGGCTGCCAAAAGCACTGGTGATGACGCCCTCTTGGGCTCCACGGTGACCTCCATCCTGCCGCTCCTTTGGTTTTGGTATCATTGCACTGAAATGGAAACCTTTGCCTGATGCCTCGGTACTCCACGTCTATGCTTGCCCCCTTTGCACCAAAGAGGAAACAAGGACACTGCGCAGGCCGGCGCCCGCCTGGCGCCTGCCTGGCCTCGATCATCATGGCTTGCGTCACGAGCACCTCACGAGGTACACTGCCTTGATCTCTCGCCTCCTCGCGAGCCTGCCTGGCGAGGCCGTCCCTGAGGAAGCCTTGCATCGTCTGCCCCGCGGGGCTTGGCCCCTCGCGAGGGTCTTGAGTCTTGTGCTGATGAAGATGGGCCGTACTGGGCCACCACTTGAGCGACGCCGCAGGCCGCAGGCAGGCAAGTCTGGGGACCCCCGTTCCCAGAACGCCGACATCAATACCAACATGGGTTAGTCCCGCAAGGAACAAACAAGGGTATCCATAGACATAAAGTGAAGCATACACATGATGATGTCCATGAAAGCATTAGATTACCTTGTCCCTTGTCTTACCAACAAGAGGGTTTGTGACTCCTTGAACTAGTGCAAGATGTGGAAGTTGTTTGCACTTGTCTTTGCCAATATGAATACGAGTGAAGAATGTTGGCGGAGTCACCCTCAAGAACTCTCTAGTTCTTCTTCTTTGGGATCCACATCATCTTGATGGGAATCCTTGGAGTTGTAGAAGTACTTGATGAAGTAGAACTTGATGTAGTCTTGGGAACCCACTTGACCAAGGCCTTTATAGCATCTTTAAATGCATCAATCTCCTCTTGAAGCTTGTCCTTGCCTTTTGGATTGTGGTCTTGTGGTGGAAGATCATCTTGAGCTTGTGTGCCCTTGAAGAAAGTAGGATTAGACTTCTCTTGTTGAGGAACAAACTTTGTCTTGGGGTATTGATCTTCTTCCCACTCAACTCCATTGGCATTGAACTTTCATTCAAAACCAACACCTTGATTCTTCAGCTGCCTTCCTAGATTGCGTACAATTTCCTCAAATTGCTTACTTCCGGCAAGGCTCTTGTAAACACCTTTCTCTTTAATTCCCTTCAATAAGTTGTTTTCTTTCTCAAGTGTAACTTGGCTAAGAGAATCATTAGTGGAATCAAGAGAACTACTAGAAGCAACAATATTGGATTTAGCATGATTATTGTTACTACTAGAAGAACAATCTTTATTGTTCTTGTTGCTAGATTTTACTTGTGGCATGTAAGTAGACAAGAGTAAATGCTTGGCAATGTAAGAAGAACTTTTCTTCCGAAGATCATCATTGATGTCCTTTAAGAACACATGTTCTTGCTCAAGATTGAGCTTCTCGAAGCGTAACTTCTCATGAGTTTTTAAAAAGTTCTCGATGATCTTCTAAAGTAGTTTCATGAGTTAACTTAAGTGTTTAGTCTTTAGTTAGATGCTCAATCTCCTTCTTATCATTGTCATTCGTTTCATCTTGATTAGCATGATTAATAGCATTTTCATCATAGTATTCATCACTAGAGTTGTCAACAAGTAAATCATCACACCTAGCAAGTCATCTTCATCACTATTGAAATCAACATACTCGGGGTGTGTTACCTTGGGGACTTTAGCCATGAAGCATCTCCCAATCCCTTCCTTTGGTGAATCAAATATGTCATAGGAGTTGGTTGACACAAGTGCAAGACCGGCAACACCTTCATCTTGAGTATATTCGGAGTCGGAGCGATAACTTCTCTCGGAGTGGTGGTCGGAGTTGGAGTCAGATACCCATTCACCAACATGAGCTTGATGTCTTCATTTTGAGTAGCTCCTTGATGACTTGTCCTTCCTTTCCGAATCCTTGCTTCTTCGAGAGGTTCTTCATTCATAGCGATCATCTCTACTCCTTCTCTCTCTTGGAGGTGATTCTTCCCTTTTGCTTCTCCTTTTAGGTGAGTATTCTATTCTTTTGTAGGGAGCCGTACACTCATTGGAGTAGTGTCCGGGTCTTCCACAATTGTAGCAATTTCCCTCTCAACTAGAAGATCTTTAGTCATTGTAGGACCTTGACTTGGAACTTCTTTCCTTGCTTCTACTCTTGTAGAATTTGTTGAAGTTATTCACCATTAAGCTCAATTCTTCATTGAAGGCTTGTTTATCATTTGATGATGTAGGAGCATCACATGAGGCTTTATAAGAACCACTAGACTTGTTGTGAAGCTCTTTTTTATCCTTGAGTGACGTCCCATGAGCAACAATTCTTCCAATGACTTTGGTTGGCTTGAGATCTTTGTAGTTTGGCATCATTTGGATCAAAGTGCACACGGTATAATATTTTCCATCCAAGGCTCTCAAGATGGGGGCTGGTGGTCCGGCCGACGGCCCGTGCGGTGTTCTGTATGGGAAGAATCAGAGACGAGGAAGAAGAAGGGTTAGGAGATGTAGGATCTTCATCCAACCGCTTGAAATGGTCAAGAGACAGCAGGGAGTTGCATTCTTAATGCGCTCTGGTTCATCATGTGTGGGCACTGCGCAACCAACATTTTTTTATCCAAAATCTGCTTGCTCTTCTTTACCATGTTCCTCTTCCGTTCTTCTTTCATATGTACTCTCTTCGTTCCTAAATACAAGTCTTTGTATAGATTCCAACATGGACTACATATGGAGCAAAATGAGTGAATCTACACTCTAAAATCTATCTGGATACATCTGTATGTGATCCATAGTGGAAATCTCTACCAAGACTTATATTTTGGAACGGAGGGAGTATGATAGTAGTACAGTTTGTTCCTTGTACTGAAGATGAGCAGCGACATTTGCAGTGTAGAGGTCTATACGGTCGGTGGTGATGGACAGTTTGAGCCTCTTTGATTCGTAGGATTTTGTAAACATAGGAATAGGACTTGTAGTGGCCTGCCCACTTGAATCCTATAAGAATAGCAAGGAAATGCGGGGAGCTGTGTCGCCTTTGAGAGTTACACTGATATTAACAGTACCGCATTTTCAGTTGAAGAGAGCTGGTATCCGAAGCCTTTCTAGCCATACCGGCAATACTAGCACATATATTCTAGCAAGTTCCACTTTGCTGATTTTACTCTGATGCTTAAGGTTTTCCCGTTATATCTACACTATTATCTGTGTAGCTGCTTTGTGTCGCACTAGCAGCAGTCCACTCTTGAAGCTAAACACTGCATTGACTTACAAAATTGGCACCAAGGCATTGAGTGCCATTCTAGATGCAATGAAACTCATACGCTCCCCACCTATTGACTCTTGTTCAGAATATGATCCTAATGACTCTTGTTCAAAATTGCCACATATAGAGAGACAACATGGAATTGCATTTCTTTGGGTGTTGTGATTCACCATGAGTGGGCAACCAACATTGTATGCAATGAAGCAGAATCTCAAGAATATGCTTCCTCTTCTGTTATTTAACATGTTCCTCTTTGTTTATTCTGTATTTAGTACATACAGTATGTTCCTTGTTAGGAAGGGGCGCAGGGACATCTGCAGTCAACAGCTGATAGAGCTGGCCTGTACGTGATTGATAGACTTTCAATTTCTAGCAGCAATACAACACCGTATTTTCAAGCCAGTTCCACTTTCCCAATTTATATATCATGGTTATGGTGTACCCCTGTTATGGACACTATGATCTGCCTAGTTGCTGTGTGCTCTTGTTATCATGGTTTGCCAATAAACTCTCTATACAGTATATTATGAACATATCATCTACCAACTATCCTTACTTCTGGAGCCTATTTTTTGTGTACTTGTGCCAGATTATATAAATGCACGCACCATATTACAACACACATGAGCTCTCTCATCAGAATCCAGTGATAGCACACAAGTGTTTACAGGGGCGCCCCTATATTAGAATATCATCTGCATTACAAAGATAATCTCACAACTATTTATGTTTTCATGGTTCTCAGATATTATACGCAATTACAATGAATATCAGAGTCCGCACATCAGAAAAATATTGTGGAACACTGCAATGACTTACAAAATTGGCACCAAGGCATTGAGTGCCATTCTGGATGCAATGAAACTCATACGCTCCCCACCCGTTGATTCTTGTTCAGAATATGATCCTAATGACTATTCTAACCTCGAGGAGTCAAAGGCAGATGGCCTGTCCTGTTCACCCATCAAGGTGCCTGTTCTAATTTGGCAAGGTTTTATTGATTGCGCGTATCTTTCATATGTTATCTTGCATTTCTTCTACTTTGTTGCACCGCCATCTGCTTAGTTTACTCATCATATATGTCGAGATGCCATGCCCATCCATTATCAATACATATTCCATTTATCATCATACCATAATTTTCCACTCAAATGTTGTTCTTGTGCATCAGACATCAAAAAGGAAGAGGGTGATTGCCAAACCTAAAGGAGCACCAGCAAAGTCCTTGAAAAACGTGGTGGTGCCGGAGAAATCAGACAACACCCACTTATATTGGCTGTACAACCAGTGACACAAAACGTAGGACCGACTCCAGCAGATGGTACCCATACTTCACTGGCCACACCACTAGCCCCACCACACAGGACCTGCACTCCAGCAAAAGGTATACCGATTTCATTTGCCATAGCACCAGCCGTACCACAGAAAAATCCCACTCCAGCAAAAAGTACAGCAAGTGCACTGGCCGAAGACCTATCCCAACGGCAGAGATGGCCAATTCCTGCAGATTGGAACCCCATTCCATTTATTCCCAATTTAAAAGACAATGCTTTCAATGTTGTTAGGGACTACGTGCATATATTCCCATCATGGGAAGATTATAGTGAAGACAAACACCATTTTCACATCTTCCTGTCCAACTTATGTGTAAGTGCTATTATTCATGGTTATTATTTTCCTGTTTTCTGCTGATTGAACACATCAATGATTTACATTACATTGTTGTAACTAGGCGAGGGTCAATCTGGATAGTCATGACTACGCCTATAACATGTTGAAGATGCCCGGGCCGATGAACATCATCACCGTCCCCTCCGACAAGAAAGATGCGCTGATCTGCGCCGACCAACTCTACCGGGAAGCAGTTGCAGCAGCTGCCGCTAAGGCACCCGCTCCTGCCGACGGAGCCCCGGAGGAGAAGAAGACCGGCAAGATGCCTCGCACCCACTCCGGCAAGCACACCTCTTCAGGGTGTCGCGCTTCCATTGAGAACGTGCCAGAGAGTTCTGCCGGCAAGAGCAAGAAGTCCAGGGCTGCACCACCAGAGACTAAGAAGGTGCCCGTCAAGGAGGATGGCACAGGGGGAGCGTTCACCATAAGCTCCACCCTTGACGGCAAATAGGAAAGTGAGCTCGTCACGTTCCTGCGGGCGAATGTCGATGTGTTTGCGTGGCAAGCCTCCGACATCCCCGGCGTTCCCAATGTGGTGATTGAGCACCACCTCGCCGTCTGTCCTCATGCGCGGCCCGTCAAACAGAAAGTCAGGAAGCAAGCTCTGGAAAGACAAGAGTTCATCATGGAGGAAATCGGAAAGCTAGAAGCAGCAGGCTTGGTGAGGGGAATACTCCATCCGACGTAGTTGGCCAATCCGGTAGTGGTGCGCAAGGCAAATGGGAAGTGGAGGCTTTGTATTGATTACACAGACATCAATAAGGCCTGTCCAAAGGATCCTTTCCCATTACCGCCCATCGACCAGATTGTTGACTCCATGGCTGGATGTGACCTGTTATCATTCCTTGACGCCTACTCGGGATACCACTAGATCTTCATGGCAAAAGAAGACGAGGAAAAGACAGCATTCATCACCCCATGTGGTACGTACTGCTTTTTACGAATGCCTTTCGGGTTGAAGAGTGCTGGCTCGACCTTTGCAAGAGCAGTCCAAATTGGTTTTGAACCCTAGCTACATAGAAATATGGAAGCTTATATGGACGACATAGTGGTCAAAACCAAGGACAAAGCAACACTTGTGCAAGATCTGAAGGAAACATTCGGGAACCTGCGCAAGATCAAACTCAAATTGAACCCTGAGAAGTGTGCCTTTGGTGTCCCGTCCGGCAAGCTTCTCGGGTTTTTTGTGTCCTAGCGCGGGATTGAAGCAAACCCAGATAAGATTAAGGCCATCGAGCAGATTGAGGCACCCAAGTGGATCAAGGACGTGTGTCTGCTCACTTGCTGCGTTGCTGCCATGAGCTGGTTCATCTCCAAGTCCGCGGAGCGTGCCCTACCTTTCTTGAAGATCTTGAAGAACACAGGGCCAGTGGAGTGGAGCCCAGAAGCCGAGGCAGCGCTGCAAGATTTGAAGAAATACCTCTCTTCTACCCAAGTGCTGGTTGCGCCCAAACCACAAGAACCGTTGCTGCTTTACCTAGCGGCAACAAATCAAGTGGTTAGCGCCGCACTAGTGGCGCAGAGGGAGGTCGACGAGAAGGTAGCAACAGCGGCAGAGCCAACAGAAGGCAAACCAAAGCCCTCTCTGATAGGGCTCGATCCCGGCAAGATCGAGTCCCCGGCAGGGGCTGGCGCTAGCACGGCAGGGCCCACACGACCGGGTGAAGAGGCACAGAAAAAGAAAATGGTGCAGCACCCAGTGTACTTCATCAGCTCCCTCTTACAGGGGGCTAGGTCGAGGTACTTAGGTGTGCAAAAGCTGCTCTTCGGCCTCCTTATGGCCTCGAGGAAGCTGCGCCACTACTTCCAAGCGCATGAGATCATGGTAGTCACCCGCCTCCCATTGCAACGGATACTACACAACTAGACGCAACGGGGAGGATCGTGGAATGGGCCCTAGAGCTGTCGAGTTTCGGTTTGAAGTTTGATAGCACCTCGACGATTCAGAGCAGAGTTTTGGCGGAGTTTGTTGCGGAATGGACCTCGACGCCCGACGAAGAGGTACAGGAGACCACTCTCCCTGGCAAGGAAGCGAGCTGCAACTGGATCATGTACTTCGATGGTGCCTTCTCGCTGCAAGGCGCTGGTGCTGGTGTGCTGCTTGTCGCACCCACCGGAGCGCACCTCAAGTATGTCGTCCAGATGCATTTCCCCCGGGAGATGTCGACCAACAACACTGCCAAGTACGAGGGTTTTCTTGCCGGTCTCAGGATCGCGGCAGACCTCAGAGTTAAGAAGCTCATCGTCAGGGGCGACTCACAGCTCGTCGTCAGGCAGGTCAACAAAGATTATCAAAGCCCGTTGATGGAAGCTTACGTAGATGGGGTGAGGAAACTGGAGGAGTGCTTTGACGGTATACAAGCGGAACATGTCCCTTGAGTATAGAACGACATCACTGACTACCTGTCAAAGCGCGCTGCCCTCAAGCTACCTGTGGAACCAGGTACTTTTGTGCTTCAGTTAACCCAACCATCCGTTGAGCCGTTAACCGGGCAGAGTAAGCGGAGGAAGCTAGGCCCCGACAAGTACTTCCTCACCGAGCTCCCCGGAGCCGCTGGCGAAGATGTTGCCATGGATGCCGATCCTGCCGCAGGGCAACCGACTCCGGCAGGACCTCAGGTCATGGCCGTGGAGCCGGCCGCTCCCGCGGCAGAAGAAATGCCTTGGGTCCTTGCCGTCGAGCCACAGGCTCCGGCATGGGCACAACACACCGTCCGATTCCTTCAAAAAGGGGAGCTTCCTGAGGAGCAGGAAGAGGCAGAAAGAGTAGCCCGCCGGTCTGCTCTGTACCAATTCATTGATAGCATATTCTATAGAAGAAGGCCAAACAGGGTGAAATTGATGTGCATCTCCCGGGAGGAAGGACAAAAGCTGTTGGTGGAGATACATGGAGGCATATGTGGCTCCCACATAGAGTCGAGGGCCCTTGCCGGCAAGGCTTTCCGGCAAGGTTTCTTCTGGCCCACTGCCCTCCAGGATGCGACGGCACTAGTAACCAAGTGTGAAGCATGCCTGAGGGAGTCCTGGACTAGGGGGTGTCCGGATAGCCGAACTATCATCTTCGGCCGGACTCCTGGACTATGAAGATACAAGACTGAAGACATCGTCCCGTGTCCGGATGGGACTTTCCTTGGCGTGGAAGGCAAGCTTGGCGATACGGATATGTAGATCTCCTACCATTGTAACCGACTCTGTGTAACCCTAACCCTCTTCGGTGCCTATATAAACTGGAAGGTTTTAGTCCGTAGGACGAACAATAATCATACCATAGGCTAGCTTCTAGGGTTTAGCCTCTTTGATCTCGTGGTAGATCTACTCTTGTACTACCCATATCATCAATATCAATCAAGCAGGAGTAGGGTTTTACCTCCATCGAGAGGGCCCGAACCTGGGTAAAAACATCGTGTCCCTTGTCTACTGTTACCATCTGCCTAGACGCACAGTTCGGGACCCCCTACCCGAGATCCACCGGTTTTGACACCGACATTGGTGCTTTCATTGAGAGTTCCTCTGTGTCATCATCTTTAGGCCCGATGGCTCCTCCGATCATCAACAACGATGCGGTCCAGGGCGAGACTTTTCTCCCCGGACAGATCTTCATATTCGGCGGCTTTGCACTGCGGGCCAATTCGCTTGGCCATCTGGAGCAGATTGAAAGCTACGCCCCTGGCCATCAGGTCAGATTTGGAAGTTTGAACTATACGGCTGACGTCCGTGGAGACTTGATCTTCGAAGGGTTCGAGCCGCAGCCAAGCGCGCCGCACTGTAACAATGGGCATGATCTTGCTCTGCTGCCGGACAGTGCCCTGGAGGCCGCACAAGTGTCCGCTCCGACCCTTAGCTCGGAGCCGACTGCGCCGATCGAGGATGGGTGGCTGGACACCGCCTCAGGGGCTGCTATCTCTACGGCGATTGAGCCGAACACCAACCCTCTCCTTTGCGGTGCTCGTGACTCCAAGGTGCCGGACTCCTCCCCGGACTCCGAACCTTCCGCGCCCTTGGCAATCGAATCCGATTGGGCACCGATCGTGGAGTTCACTGTTGCGGACATCTTTCAGCACTCGACCTTTGGCGACATCCTGAGTTCGCTAAAGTTTCTCTCTTTATCAGGAGAGCCCTGGCCGAATTATGGTCAGGAAGGTTGGTATGTGGACGACGAAGAAATTCAAAGCCCACCCACCACACACTTCGTAGCCACTGTCGATGACTTAACCGACATGCTTGACTTCGACTCCGAAAACTTCGACAGTATGGACGACGATGCAGGAGACGACCAAGAACCAGCGCCTACAGGGCACTAGAAGGCCACCTCGTCATACGACATATACATGGTGGACATCCCAAATGATGGGAATGGCGATGGAACAACGGAGGATGACCCCTCCAAGAAACAGCCTAAGCACCGGCGTCAGCGGCGCCGCTCTAAATCCCGCCACAGCAAAAACGGAGATTCCGGCACTAGAGATAATAACACCCCGGACAGTGCCGAAGACAACCCCCTCCAGCAAGATTCAGCGCAGGAGGATGGAGAAGCCAGCCCTCATGAGAGAGCGGCAGACAGAGAAGTAGAGGACGATAATTACATTCCTCCCTCCAAAGATGAGGCAAGCCTCGACGACGACGAATTTGTCGTGCCTGAGGATCCCATCGAACAAGAGCGTTTCAAATGCAGGCTTATGGCCACGGCAAGCAGCCTCAAGAAAAAGCAGCAACAGCTTAGAGCTGACCAAGACCTGCTAGCCGACAGATGGACTGAAGTCCTCGCGGCCGAAGAGTACGAACTCGAACGCCCCTCCAAGAACTACCCAAAACGCAGGCTGCTACCCCGATTAGAGGAGGAAGCACCTAAACCCACATCACCAGCGCATGATACGGCTGACCGGCCACCTCGTGGCCACGACAGAGAGGCCTCTCGGCCCTCCACTCAAGCCGCACCCCGGTGCCGCTCAAAAAATACCAAGGCACGGGGAAATGCGCCAGACCTGCGGGATATATTGGAGGACAAGGCAAGACAAACAAGATCGATCTACGGATCGCGTGGGCTCCCCACAATGTGTGATGATAACCGTCACGCCGGATATGGCAATTCCGGCCGAGCCGAACACAGTAGACAAAGCTCATTTGAGCTACGTCATGATATAGCCCAATACAGGGGCGCCGCACACCCACTATGCTTCACAGACGAAGTGATGGATCATCAAATCCCTGAGGGTTTCAAACCCGTAAACATTGTATCATACGATGGCACAACAGATCCTGCGGTCTGGATCGAGGACTATCTCCTTCATATCCACATGGCCCGTGGTGACGATCTACATGCCATCAAATACCTCCCACTCAAGCTTAAAGGACCAGCTCGGCATTGGCTTAACAGCTTGCCAGCAGAGTCAATTGGTTGTTGGGAAGACCTGTAAGCCGCATTCCTCAACAATTTCCAGGGCACCTATGTGCGACCACCAGACGCCAATGACCTAAGCCACATAATTCAGCAGCCAGAAGAATTGGCTAGACAATTCTGGACATGGTTCCTAATCAAGAAAAATAAAATCGTCGACTGTCCGGATGCAGAGGCCCTTGCAGCCTTCAAACATAACATCCGCGACGAGTGGCTTGCCCGGCACCTAGGACAGGAAAAGCCGAAATCCATGGCAGCCCTCACAACACTCATGACCCGCTTTTGCGCGCGAGAGGACAGCTGGCTAGCTCGTAGTAACAACATGACCAAGAGCCCTGGTAGTTCAGATACCAAGGACAGCAACGGCAGGTCGCGTCGCAACAAACACAAGCGCCACATTAATGGCGACAATGCTGAAGATACGGCAGTCAATGCCGGATTCAGAGGCTCTAAACCCGGTCAGCGGAAAAAGGCATTCAAAAGAAATACTCTGGGCCCATCCAATTTGGACCGAATACTCGATCGCTCGTGCCAGATACACGACACCCCCGAAAAGCCAGCCAATCACACCAACAGGGATTGTTGGGTGTTCAAGCAGGCAGGCAAGCTAAATGCCGAAAACAATGACAAGGGGCTGCATAGAGACGACGAGGAGGAGCCCCAGCCGCCGAACAATAGAGGACAGAAGGGATTCCCCGCACAAGTGCGGACGGTGAACATGATATACGCAACCCACATACCCAAAAGGGAGCGGAAGCGTGCACTAAGGGACGTATATGCAATGGAGCCAGTCGCCCCAAAGTTCAATCCGTGGTCCTCCTGCCCGATCACTTTTGATCGAAGGGACCACCCCACTAGCATCCGCCATGGCGGATTTACCGCATTGGTTCTAGACCCAATCGTTGATGGATTTCACCTCAGTAGAGTCCTAATGGACGGCGGTAGCATCCTGAACCTGCTTTATCATGATACAATGCGCAAGATGGGTATAGACCCCTCAAGGATTAAACCCACAAAGACGACCTTCAAAGGCGTCATACCAGGTGTAGAGGCCAACTGTACAGGCTCAGTTACACTTGAAGTGGTCTTCGGATCACCGGATAACTTCCGAAGCGAGGAATTAATCTTCGACATAGTCCCGTTCCGCAACGGCTATCACGCACTGCTCGGACGAACCACATTTGCAAAGTTCAATGCGGTGCCGCACTACGCATACCTCAAGCTCAAGATGCCAGGCCCTCGAGGAGTCATTACGGTCAACGGAAACACCGAACGCTCTCTCCGAACGGAGGAGCATACGGCGGCCCTCGCGGCAGAAGTACAAAGCAGCCTCTCAAGGCAATTCTCGAGTCCGGCTATTAAACGGCCGGACACCGTCAAGCGCGTTCGGAGTAACCAACAACAAGACCACCTGGCACGTTCCGAGCACGCGTAGCAAGGCGGCCCCAACCCCAGCCCTCGCAGAATTGCGAAACCAGTACTACGCGTACATAATTACGCTCTGGAAATACCATGGGCATAGGGGGGCACGACCACGGCAGGCCCAGAATGCGGCTCAACCGCACCAGGGGCTCCCAATTGTGTCATTCTTCTTTTTTCTCTTACTTTTAGGACTCCTTTCTCAAGAAGCCCTGTCCGGCAGTAGAATTGCCGAACACACGATGCAACAGCCAGGGAAGCAGAAAGCTACGTCAAGTGTCCAGGTGGTCTCTATAACGAGCAGTATACTTGTTTTACATATCATCCCGTAGCTTGCTCCTGGAGGGCGACATGTCAAATAGTCTCGTCCCTTGCTTATCGCACTATTTGTATTGTTCTACTTTTACCGCAGCTTTTTTGAATAAACAATGCATAGCTTTTGCCTATTATTGCATTCCTTTTTTTATTTATATATGTTCACTTATGACATGTTGCATCCGTACGCTTTGGTATGGCCAAATACACCGGGGGCTTAAGTACCCCAAAATATGGTGTGATAAGTCCGAACACTTTCACAAGTGCGGCACCCCGAACTTATAGCATTATATGCATCGGCTCCGAATCATGTCTTGGGTCAATAGTTGGGTTTGCCTGGCTCCCATGTTTTGGTACCTTACGTTTCGTTATATCGGCTAAGGTAGCGCTGGGAGAACCACTGCGATTGTGCCCTGGTTGAACTGGGTTAAGCACCTCAGTGGAGAAAGCTAGAACTGACCGTCATGATAGGGTGAGAGCTGGTCACTGTTCGAGAGGTTTTTCGAGTCCCTAAAGACTTATGTCGCTTAGAGCGAGGAGTCGGCTTTGTCCGACCCAGGCGTGGATAGCGCCCCGAATTTGGTCTTCCGAATACTAGGGGCTTCGCCGAAATTTAAAATTATAGAATTCTATGGCTAAGTGAGAGTGTTCAAGCATTATAGTCCGATTGCCTTGTCCGTTGCGTTGAGCGCCTCCCTCGAAGGACCCAAGAATGGGAAAAAGAGCGCTCAAGTTTATCCCGAACACCCCAGCACTCGTGGCATGGGGGCAGAAGTCGACGACTCGCCGTCTCTCAAATTTAATAAACGGCCGCACAGAAGGTAATATTTTAAATTCACAAGCGTTGCTTAGCGCACATGAACAAGTTTTCAAGCTTACAGGATAATAAATGCGAGTTTACTCAAAAATTACATCTTTGGAGCATTCGTCCGCTATAAGGCAGGCACCCTTCAGGACGCCCGCATAATACATCTCGGGCTTGCGATACTCCCTGCCCGGTGGGGGAGCGTCCGTCACAAGCTTCTCAACGTCCATCTTGCCCCAGTGCACTTTAGCACGGGCAAGGGCCCTACGGGCACCTTCGATACAGACGGAGTGCTTGACGACTTCAATCCACAGACAAGCATCCACCAGCCGCCTCACCAGCCCGAAGTAGCTCCCAAGCATGGCCTCCTTCGGCCACAGCCGAACTATGAGGCCCTTCATGGCCTGTTCGGCCACCTTATGGAGCTCGACCAGCTGCTTCGGCTGGTCGCTCAAGGGCACAGGGTGTCCGACCAGAACACCTTCTCCGTCGGGCTCCCCTCCTCGGCCCGGTAGAATGCGGCAGCGTCGGACACACTGCAGGGCAGATCTGTGAATGCTCCTGGAGAGCTCTGGATTCGGGTAAGTAAGAAGTAATTCACTTTTACGTGCTTGCTTTGCATGAAGAATGCCTTACCCGCCGCTATCTTCTTTATTGCCTCAATTTCCTGGAGGGCTTTTTGGGCTTCGGCCTTAGCGGCTTTGGCGCTCTCAAGAGCCGAGGCGAGCTCGGACTCTCGAGTCTTTGAGTCACGCTCCAAACTCTCGTGTTTTTCCACGAGAGCCTGGAGCTCTTGCCGCACCTCTGCCACCCGCGCCTCTTACTTCTCTCGCTCGGTGCGTTCCGCGGCCGCATTGCTTTCGGCCTTGGACACCGCTTCCTTCAGGGTCGCCACCTCGTTCGTGGCCCCTGCAATTCTCACGTTATTCCTGTTATTCAACCGCATCTTTTATATACTTCCATAATGTATTACTTACCTTCCTTGTCCTCGAGATGCTTCTTGGCAAGGCCGAACTTGTTCTCGGACCGCTCGAGGCTCTGCTTTAATGCATCGACCTCAGCAGTCAATGCGGCAGAGGTCAGCAGCGCAGCCTGCATTCCCATATTGACATGCTTATGTTAGACTCCTGCGTATATCTTTTTGGATCCTCAGTTCGGCTTTTATTTCCAAACACCAAACTGAGCATCAGGGGATACTGTCTATGCGGTAATATTTTTACATATCTTAACTACATACCTCAAAGCCTGTTAGAAGGCTGGCACAGGCTTCAGTCAGCCCGCTCTTGGCGGACTGAACTTTCCAGATCACCACACTCATAATAGTGCGGTGCTCCTCGTTGATGGAGGCGCCATTAAGCGCCTCTAGCAAATTATCTGGCGCCTCCGGTTGGACGGAGGTCACCGGTGTCGCAGTCTCGCCCTTCTTACAAAGGGGCCGCCCGCCGGACTCCGGAAGCACTGAAGGTTCCGGTGCGAAGTCCGGCCCAGCCCTTTGGGGTTTGATCCCCCCTTAGCCCATAGTCCGGGAGGTTGCCTTGCGGCGCCTCCGGGACCCCCTCCTCCTGGCTAGGCCCCTTTTGGGACCCCACCTCGGCATCATCCGCAGCGCGAGGAGAGGAGACGGCCAGAAGTGAAGTGCTATTCACATCCGACGAGGCCAGGGAGCCGCTCGTTGAAGTGTCGAGCCTGTCCTTGGGCGGGCTGCAGGGTTATGTTCGGCGTTAGGATATTCTATGCGACAAACGAAACACCATGAGTTATTCTGGTATCCGGACACTTACGAAGTCGCCAGGGGCTTAGTCCTCGGCGGCCACTCCTCTTCATCATCGTTGGCGTTGGGGGAGTAGTCCGGAGGGAGGGTCCTTCCCTTCTTGGACCCTTCGGCCTCCCCCGTTGGGGCGACCTTCCTTTTCTTCTCTCCCTCCGCTGGGGGAGAGGCCTCTTTTTCGTCCTCATCTTCACGGGATGAGTCCGCCTTGGAGTTGTCGGACGATGAGTCCAACAACACCTGGCGCCGGGAACTCTTTCGAGTTCCCGTGGCCTTATTCTTGGCCTTCTTCTCCGGCACCACGTGAGGTGCCGGAACCAGCAGCCCCGTCAATCGGCTGTCCGCTGGGTCTTCTGGCAAGGGAGCCGGACGGTTAACCTGCCCAGACTTCTTCTGCCAGGCCTGTCAAAGGTAAGGAAGTTTAAATCCCGCACAGAGTCAAACTATGGAAAATAAGTGTCCTGTAAAGGGCAAAATAGCTTACCTCGCCGGCTTGACGCTGCGAGCTGAATCCGCGATCTTCGGTAGCGGACGCGGGAGCCTCGGCGCCCTTGAACAGCACCTTCCAGGCATCTTCGTACGTAGTGTCGAAGAGCCTGCCCAAGGTTTGGTGCTGTGCCAGATCAAACTCCCACAAGCTGGAGGCCCGTTGTTGGCACGGGAGGATCCGGCGGATGAGCATGACCTGGACTATGTTGACGAGCTTGATCTTCTTATTCACAAGGTTTTGGACGCAGGCTTGGAGTCCGGTCAGCTCTTCCGAATTACCCCATGTCAGGCCCTTCTCTTTCCAGGAGGTGAGCCGTGTGGGGATGCCAGATCGGAACTCGGGGGCCGCTGCCCATTCAGGGTCACGCGGCTCGGTGATGTAGAACCACCCTGATTGCCACCCTTTGATGGTTTCCATGAAGGAGCCCTCGAGCGATATAATGTTGGGCATCTTACCCACCATGGCGCCTCCACACTCCGCCTCCTGGCCCCCCACTACCTTCGGCTTGACATTGAAGGTCTTCAGCCATAAGCCGAAGTGGGGCTTGATGCAAACGAAGGCCTCGCACACGACGATGAAAGTCGAGATGTTGAGGACGAAATTCGGGGCCAGATTGTGGAAATCTAGGCCGTAGTAGAACATGAGCCCCCGGACAAATGGGTGAAGTGGGAAACCTAGTCCGCGGAGGAAGTGGGTGAGGAACACCACCCTCTCATGGGGCCCGGGGGTGGGGATGAGCTGCCCCTTGTCGGGGAGCCAATGCACGATGTCGCTGGACAAGTATCCGGCCTTCCGCAGCCTCTTGATGTGCCCCTCCGTGACGGAGGAGGCCATCCACTTGCCTCCCGCTCTGGACATGACTGGGGAAGGTTGAGGCGAGATGTACGGACTTGGGCGCTGGAGCTCGAGTGCGCGCATGAAGAAGGCGTAGGTAAAAAGATGGATTCTTATCCCCTTATATGGACGGACGAAGCTATGCGTCCCCACCAGCCTGCTAAAACTCGCTCATCTCCCAAGCGCCGTAATCAATGGCGCAGATGGGTTACACACGCCCATATTGATGAGAATCCCGGAATAAGGGGACACGATCTCTGCTTTGACAATACGTGCCAAGGAAACCGCCTCGCTAAACGCGCTGAGGTGGAACAGTAAAAACGATTCGAATAAAGGCTTGGCCGTGGTGTGATGTCACACCACGATATACGTCAGCACATTGAACTTGTGTAAATATTATTCCCTCTATGGTGGTATGTGGAACTTATTTTGCAGAGCCGGACACTATCCTTGTGTTCAAAATCTTCTATGAAGTATTCGGAGGAGGAACCCGCCTTGCAATGCCGAAGACAATATGTGCGCCGGACTCGTCGTCATTGAAGCCTGGTTCAGGGGCTACTGAGGGAGTCCCAGACTAGGGGGTTTCCGGATAGCCGAACTATCATCTTCGGCCGGACTCCTGGACTATGAAGATACAAAACTGAAGACTTCGTCCCGTGTCCGGATGGGACTTTCCTTGGCGTGGAAGGCAAGCTTGGCGATACGGATATGTAGATCTCCTACCATTGTAACCGACTCTGTGTAACCCTAACCCTCTTCGGTGCCTATATAAACCGGAGGGTTTTAGTCCGTACGACGAACAATAATCATACCATAGGCTAGCTTCTAGGGTTTAGCCTCTCTGATCTCGTGGTAGATCTACTCTTGTACTACCCATATCATCAATATCATCCAAACAGGAGTAGGGTTTTACCTCCATCGAGAGGGCCCGAACCTGGGTAAAAACAACGTGTCCCTTGTCTCCTGTTACCATCCGCCTAGATGCACAGTTCGGGACCCCCTACCCAAGATCCGCCGGTTTTGACACCGACAATGCCAGTTCCATTCGAAGAAGCTTCATCAACCAGCCCAAGCCCTTCAAACTGTCCCTCTCTCCTAGCCTTTCTCGGTCTGGGGGCTCGACATCTTGGGCCCTTTCCCCCGTGTAGTCAGGGGCTTTGAGTACTTGTACGTCGCAATCGACAAGTTCACAAAGTGGCCAAAAGTGGAAGCAGGGAGGAAGGTGACAGCGCAGTCAGCCGTCAAGTTTTTCAAGGGACTAGTGTGCCGTTTTGGGGTACCCAACGGGATCATCACCGACAACGGCACATAGTTCATGAGCCACGCCTTCATGCAATACGTTGAGGATCTCGGCAGCAGGGTCTGTTTTGCTTCCATGGCACATCCACGGAGCAACGGCCAAGCGGAGAGGGCGAATGCAGAAGTCTTGCGAGGCCTAAGGACGAAGACTTTTGACAGGCTGTGCAAGAGTGGAAGGCACTGGATTGATGAGTTGCCGGTGGTTCTTTGGTCGATTAGAACGATGCCATATCGAGCCACCGGCCAGACACCCTTTGCCCTGGTCTACGGGGCAGAGTCAGTTCTCCCCACGGAACTCATATACGGGTCACCTCGAGTGCTCGCTTATGATGAGCTTGAGCAAGAGCAATTGCGGCAAGACGACGCAATGCTCCTTGAGGAAGATCGTCTCCGGGCGGCTATGAGAGCAGCACGCTACCACCAAGCTTTGCACCGCTACCAAAGCCGCAAGGTTCATGCCCGGAGCCTTGAGGAAGGCGACCTTGTTCTTCGGCATGTTCAGTTGGCCAAGAATTCCAACAAGTTGACGCCAAAGTGGGAAGGCCCTTATTGGGTAACGAGAGTCACCAGGCCCGGCGCAGTCCGGCTGGAGACCGGAGATGCCATTCCAGTGAGCAACTCATGGAATATCAATCATCTTCGCAAGTTTTACCCATAAGGCGCGGCTGCCGGGCCTCCCGGCAAGCCACCCTTTTGTATAAGCCTTGCCGGCGAGGCATGTAACCCTTGGTACAAAGCCAGGCGCAGACCCTGAGCATAAATAAACGAAGCGCTGGTGCCCTAAGTTATAGCATGCATGCTAGGTTGAGTCTCTTCCTCGGTTAGGGTTGATAGTGCTTAGCGGCGGCTAACCCCTAGCTTAGAGGTCGAGTGCGCATCACTCTGTTCTTTTCTGTCTTTCCTTGGTTCGCAGGGCACGTAAGTATTCTTGCCGAGCTATCCTGAAAGAAAAGGGACGGACCGACGCCCGGGCCCCAGCAAACCAGAGTTGCCGGGGGCTACAAGAATAAGGATCCTTCTGCGGCAAGCCAAAATCGTCGGGGGCTGCAAATCCAGATAAGTCTTTTATCCCCTATCATGCGTTTCGTTATGGACTGGTATGTGTGAAACCCCGTTCTATCTCTGAGCTACCGTGCTCCCCCTTTTCGGCGCCTAATGATTATTTCCTGGGTCTAGATCTGGTCGTAGCCGCGGTAGCAGAGGAGGGGAACGAGGGGCCTAAGCCCACCTCATCATTGCCTCCGCCAAGAGCGTGGGAAAGGTCAAGCGGGGTGGGAAGACGGCAAGGCCCATTGCCGAAAAAAGACGTTTATCTTAAGGATGACAAGGACTCACCCCTTGTCGTGGGTTCCTCCCACGAACGAAAATCCCCGGCAAACATCCATTTTTCATTAAAAAACATCCCGTACAGGTACAGTCCAAACGAAATGAAAAACATGAAAAAGGGGGATTACAAGTTCTAAAGCTAGCAAAGGCCCTAAGGCTTACAAGACTAAAAAGATATAAGGTGCCCGTAATCCCTTTCTTGTCCCTCTCCTCAGGAAATGGAACGAGAAAGCAGAAGGGCAAAAGGGGCGCCTAGGCAAGCTACGGGTGGCAGAAGACACCAAGAGAACATCTCGGTGGCCGTCTAAGGGATGGATAGTGATGGCGGCGCCGGAGGCAGAGCTCGAAGACGAGGCGGCAGGACGCCAACACGCGACGAAGGCGTCGGTGTCCGCGTACTCCGACTTGACAGCCTCGCCGCTCGTCCTCTTCCTCTTCCGCAACCTTCCTACGCCAGCCGCCCAAGGAGGCGACCCCGAGAAGTTCAAGGAGACAGCAACACGGATGATGGGGTCGCCGGTGCCGCTCAGTGCGGTGCCCGACACCTAGTCGGACCCATCATCCTGCCGCCCGCTGTCCTTGTCGTCGCTCCCGTTGTCTTCCTCGCCACTCTCGCTTGAGGAGAACTCTTCATCGTCGGAGGAGCTTTCTACGCAGCACCTCATGCGGGTCCCAAAGTGCCCAAAGATCTTAACGGAGACGAGGCCGCCCTCCATTAGTTTGAAATGGAGAGCGAGCCCGTCCTCCAAGCTGTGAAGGCGAGCGAAGGTCTTCCACCCTCGGTGAAGATACATGACGTGAGGGGCGGGGAACTCGACGTCGACCCAAGTGCCGCTGTTCCCACAACCCCTCATGTGTAGCTGCAGCACCTGCGGCGGATCCAGTTCCATCTCCTGCGCAAACGGGGTCGGAAGTCGAAGGTGATGGCATGGCGGATGGCGCAGCCTGACGAAGAATTCGCAGGGATTATCCCCAGCATGGCCCTCCATCGGAGGAAGGGCTCCTGGAGGGGGCGAGGCGGATCTTCCGCCCCGTCCTCCTCTCCCCCGGGATCCATGACGGCCTCGGCCTCGCCCCCTTCCCCTCCCTCTAGCGGCCGGCTCCACCGCTACGAGTTCTTGGGGAGGAGTGATGCGCTGTCTGGCCGAAACCCTCGCCGCCACTGATGAAGCATCGCCATGCCCCCTCGCCATAGCAGAAGAAGAAAGGAAACAGAGATGGGAAGAAGCAGACGGCGAAAGGTTGGGAGGCACCATCCCTCCCGTGCCCCTCTTTATAAAGGGGCGGGGGCGAGGCTCGGCCGCCCACTCTCGGCCAATCCGGCCTCTTGAGATGACAGCGTGCATGGCCATCGACCGCCCTCCCCGTTCCATTGAAGGCGCGTGGGAATCGACCCGCACGTACGCGACTATCCACGACCCTTGCACCTGTCATTCGCTTTGCATGCAGCGAACGTGGCGCAAGGAGCGGGCGCGATGGGGCGCGTGGAACGATGATTCTCGAGCAAGGGAAGTAAATGGGAGGCGGCCCTGCGGTCACGAAGAGACACGCAAGCCGCCTCTTTACTGTCCACCAAAAAGTGACACCAGCATGCCCACGTCATGCGCGCGCATGACCCCCACGTCGCGCGTTCAACGCAGGTCGTGGGAAGAGCAGCGGGCGGAACAGTGGCCACGGTAAAATCCACCTCAACTGCCCGCGCACCGTTCTAGGCCTGGCCCAACAACGCGCTGCGCCTATGTGTGACCCAGGCCCGGGGGCTCCTGTCGGTGTACAAAAGCAGGGGCCTAGCTTTTGACCCTTTTACTTGTGCACGGGCAGTCAGAGCCGCCTGCCATGATCGCACATGAGCAAGGCAAGAGAGGGAAGCCGGAGTAAAGCCAAGGCCACAGGGACAAGCAAAGCAAAACAACAAAGGACCAAGACCACAAAGGTTGCACGGGCGATGCAGGTTGCCCGGGCAAGGACCCTTGCCGAGGGCAGCCCCAGCCACCCCATCAAGATCCTTGCCGGGGCAGCTCGTCCACACCGTCTGAGCGAGCCACCTTTGAGCCCACCGACGCTGAGCAGTCGCGTTGGGACAGGGTTCGGGAGGCACCTCCGTGGTGGCATGCAGATCTTTGTGAAGACATAGAGCAATCAAGATCAAATGGGGATAGGAGGGCAGCCGTCCCCACCGAAGAAACCCACAGGACCCCCCGGCAAGATCCTTGCCGGGGAAGCTGGTGCGCCGTGGCAAGACCCTTGCCGGGCCACCCGGCAACACCGTCGCCAAGCGTCCCGGCAAGGCCACTGCCAGGCCCGCGCCAGCCAAGTTCCTACCGCCGTTCATGCGCATCCACCGACCCAGCCAGCTGGGCAGGCACCTGCGTGGCAGCATGAAGACCTTCGTGGAGGCTCCACCACCGCGCCACCTGAGCTGCCTGCTTGCCTACATGGCGCTGCATGCGTTGCTGGCTGGGGCGCGTGTCGAAGCCAGGAGGGGCGGCGATGGACGGGATGGGCCTCACCCCCGCCCCCCAATAAAGTGATGGGCACCTAAGCCCCGCATTTAATGCGTCTTGTCCTGTAATACTAGCGATAACCTCGCAATGCTGTAGCACTTTCCACCTCCTGTGTGCCACTGTGGCAGCCCCTTTCGCCTATAAAAGGCGGCCCATGGCATACTGAGAAGGGATTCGGCTCTTTTGAACCTCGCAGCACCCAGAGCTAGTTCGAGAGCTCAAGAGCACTAATACAACCACCAAAGCAGGATCGTAGGGTTTTATGCATCTTTGCGGCCCGAACCTGGGTAAATCCCCTGTGCGCCATCCCCTAGTCCCGCTCTTCTCACGATTCCGCGCCCCGCAACCGCAGAAGGGATTCCAGTGATCCCATAGGTGTCGTTTCCCACCGACATCCGCGCTCCAGAGATCCTCTCGCAGCCGACTTAGTTCGTCGGCGGCACGGTCCAAGGAGGCGGAGGAAGCAGAGGAGACGGGAGCTGGCGGAGTAGGAGGAGAAGTCGGCAGCGTAATCACAACCTGGGAGGCAGGGACCTCCGGAGTCTTGGCAACCTCGGCGACAGCGTCAAGCACGGGTGCCTCCAGAGTCAACGGGGCCACGGGGGCTGACTCCTCGCCGGAGCGTTACTGCTGGCCTCGCGAAGATGATCGGGCGGGGGACGCAGCCACGACTGACGAGCCAGTTTCAGGCAGGGTCACCGCGCCTCCCTTCAGCCTCTTCGCTGTAGGTAGCAACCTACCCAATGGAAGATGTCAGGCTTTGACAGCAGAAAGACAGGTGCGAGGTGAAGTTCAGATACTTACTTGTTGACCGCCGCGGGATCCCACGGACTCCGTCCAAGCTTGAAGCCTGAAAGCCTCTTGCGGGGCTCAGCCTCGGGAGGCCCAGTCGGAGGAGAAGGCCCGCCTGAAGAGCTGGAGCTGACTTTGGCCGACGCAGGAGCTGGGGTAGACCCTTGGGGGATCATCCCGGACCTGTCCTTCCTCGGGATCAGGGGCGCGTCCTCCCCCTCTCGCCTGGTGCCGGCCTCGTCATCGTTAGGCAAGGAGCGGAGGGCCCTGGACCTACGCCAGGGGGAAGTCTCCCCCATCTCGTTGATCTGCGACGTCGCCATCCGGCGCGTGAGGGCGAGATTCTTCTTCGTCATATTGGGAGAGACCAGGGCCAGCGAGTACCAGGCCGATGCAGCCCCGGGCGGGGTCTTGCGGGGGGCATAGTTCACTGGAGGAGAAGGAATGCGGCAGATCTGGAGATTTTGGAGGCAAGAAGGCGAAGGGCAAGAAAGGGGATCTGGAGCAAGGAGAACGAGGGTAATGAGGTAAGGCTAACCCAGGGCCAACCTTTTGTCAGTCGAGCAGTTGCCAAGGCAGCGTGGGGAAGCGGAGACACCCACGTCCAATCAACCGCCACGCGGCGCCCAAGGCCGCAGGCTGATGGGGCCCGCGGCGCTCCGCACTTGCCCCTTCGCTTCTTCGCTAAGCCAAGTCTGAGCACGCCTTGGGCCTGGGGGCTACTGTCGGTGTTCTGGGAGCGGGGGTCCCCAGATTTGCCTGCCTGCAGCCTGCGGTGTGGCTCAAGTGGTGGCCCCGTACGGCCCGTCTTCATCAGCACAAGACTCAAGACCCTCGCGAGGGGCCAAGCCCAGCGGGGCGGACGACGCAAGGCTTCCTCAGGGACGGCCTCGCCAGGCAGGCTCGCAAGGAGGCGGAGAGATCACGGCAGTGTACCTCGCGAGGTGCTCGTGACGCAAGCCATGACGATCGAGGCCAGGCGGGCGCCGGCCTACGCAGTGTCCTTGTTTCCTCTTTGGTGCAAAGGGGGCAAGCACAGACGTGGAGTACCGAGGCATCATGCAAAGGTTGCCATTTCAGTGCAATGATACCAAAACCAGCGGAGTGGCAGGATGGAGGTCACCGTGGAGCCCAAGACAGCGTCATCGCCAGTGCTTTTGGCAGCCGAAGACCAACTTTAGTCAGGATAACTTGTACTAGATGTTCCCCTTCGAAATGGCTGTTATTGGCGCCCTTCCCGCTCAATATTTGGGGAGAGGCCCAGTGCCTCTATAAATAGAGCTAGCCACCATAGGGTAGGGGCATCGGATCCAGATTTAGGGAAGACTAGAGAGAGAGAAAGGCAATCGAACTCACCCAAGCAGTTCATCGCATCAGCTCAAGAACACCTCTCGCGAGGCCGTTCTTTCCCCTGTACTATTCATCATCAGCCCCTGAGGCAATCCACCACACCACACACTAGAGTAGGGTATTACACCACAATGGTGGCCCGAACCAGTATAAATCTCGTGTCCCTTGTGTTGTTCATCGTTTTCGGCTTAGATCTCACGAGGCGATCGGACGTAGATCAGTAGGGGAGAAATCTTCGTGCGCACCCCATAGTTCGAACCTTAAGGGTCTGCCGGAACCCAACATCCGACAATTGAAAGTTCAACTCACTCCAATGGATTGCTTCAAATAATCTACATCAACAATGAGCATCCACATCTTCAACATCTACATGAAGTCATCATCGACAAAACCCAAGGTTAGTTCATCCCTCTTAGGGGGGATATCACATCTAGGGGGAGATTTACTCTAAGAATTGAGCTAAAGCAACTCCAATGGTGTGAACACAACAATGCTTTATGTAAAAGTGGTAACCCCACTTTGTGCTTAAACGATGAGTATGACCTATGATCTAATGTTCTCATTTGACTCCTAAGTCAATATACTCATATATAGATGACCTAGTCATCGCCAATTGCTTGATAGATGCTAGAGTGATTGTGCATGCTTTGCCACATATTTCATTTGCTATTTTATTGTGTGAGCATGTTGGTTGCATACTTTTCTCATTCGAGGACATCCATTTGTTGCTTTGATTGTTTGGTTTTTCTTCTTTTGCCAAATGGATGGACAAGAATGCCTAAGAACTTCCTCTAGCTATCTATGCTTTTCTCTTCTCAAACTCTTTTCATGCTACATCACAAAGTTTGATCTAAGTCAAATTCAAACCCTGTGGGTGAGGTGCACTCGGAGTCCCGATTTGTCATAGACTTAAAACTTCCAAAACTACTCTGTGTATTTCGGTCTGACCGACTCCTCCATTTCGGTCACACCGAGTTCACTAGGTTGATCAAGTTTTCAATCTCGATGCAACTGACTAGAACTTTTCGGTTTCACCGAGTTGCAGCAACCGCTTGTGATTCTGCATCTCGGTGCTACCGAGTTATTCCACTCGGTCACATCGACAGTGCCAGGATATATATACCGATGAGTCAAATTTTGGAAATTCCTCCAAAACCTTTTCGCCCACGCATGTCCTGCTCTGTCGCCTCGGGTCTCCGGATCATATTCTCGTCGCCACTAACCTCCCGCCGCTGGTCTCCGCCGCCGTCAATGGAAATCCTCCCCTCCGTTGCCGCCGTAGCAAGCTCATCGCCAAGCTATGCTATGAGCTCAACACCTTGTGCTTTTTTTCAACTCTGATTCCTAACACAAAGGCAATGCCATGTTTCTTTCCAAGTATGAGATTGATCTATCCACAGAAATCATCCTTTAGATTAGATTTGATTTGAAAATTTAGGGTTAGGTTTCCGCTGGACTCATCTCGGACCGACCGAATTGTAGAAATCGGTCTCACCAATTTGGCTTAGGCCAGTGCACATGTGATTTTCGGTCTGACCGAAAGTTGCAAATCTGTGTGACCGATATCAGGACTTTGTGAAACCATAGCAAACTCGGTGTCACCGAATTGTGTCTCGGTCTGACTGATTCCACTAGTTTAGACTCCAAAGTTGCTTTGGTGTCACCGAATTTTACAAATTGGTAGCTCCGAAATGCTTCCTGTAGAAAACTAAAACTAAGTTTTTGACTCATTCTTTTTGCAAAAAAACTCTGCACTTTGTGATGGTCATCTACTCTATCTCATCTACAACTATCCACAGGGTCACCCTCTCATTTTGCTGCGCAGGATGTCCGATCAAAGTGATAGTCAAAACAAGTTAGAGGAGCAGATGGACTTGCGTGAGGGCACTAGTCTCTCTGGAAGCTATGATGAAGGTTGCAGGAGCACACCAAGCAATCTGCCTAAGGCTCAGACTAGGCAGAGGAAGAAGAAAACTTCAGACTCTAAGGATGAGGACTTTGAGATTGAAGAAGTCAGCTCAAAGAAGAAGGTGCTAAAGAAGGAATATGTTGATGCTGCTTCTACCAAGCCAGGACAGCACAAGAAAGCACCTGCCAGGAGAGTGCCAATGTCTAAGTCCAGGGAATCAACTCAAGACACCATGGTATTTACACTTGAGCAAAGAAAAGGTTCAGGAAAACCATTGCTAGAGTGCTTGGAAATCCATCCATGAGGATAGACTCTGCTAGTGACGATGAACAGGAAGAAGAGGATGCTGCACCAGCACCTCCTGCTAAGTCACAAAAGCTGATGGGGGATGCCACCAAGTCTGGGGCTGCTCCTTCAAAGCCCAAGACAACCCCCAAAGCTCCAGCTCAAGCCACCACGACTGCACCTAAGAGGAGCAACAGGAACATCCCTGCTGCAGAAAAGAACAAGGCCCCAGTGCCTGAAGTTGAGGAAGAAGATGCTGAAGCCCAAGTGCTTAGGAAGCTCAAACGAAAAATTCCAGACCATGGTGACAATCATCCAGTGGCTAAGAATATGAAAGAAAGGAAAGATGCAGGTCTCAGGTTGTGGAGACCAGCTGATCCATATGCAGTGAGGAGAAGGACAGCTGTGGACTATAGATTCCACACCAAAGAACAACAAGATTTTTATGAAATAGTTCTGCTTGACAAGAAGCCCATTGTCAGTGACATGAAGTGGGTTGATTGGGAGTTTATTGATGAGAATGAATACCATTTCCCAAGATTGCATTAGAGCTTCAAGCTCAATGGTGTTGACAAATTTGTGGGTCAAAAGTTGACCAAATGGAATGATGAGCTCATTATGCAGTTTTACTCTACAACTCATTTCTATCCAGATGGTAAGATAGTGTAGATGATTGAAGGAACAAGGTACCACTCTACTGTGGATGAGTGGGCAAAGCTCATCAAAGCACCCAAGGAGCATGAGAAAGACATTGATGTCTATGCTGAGAAAAAGAAAGACCACAACTCCATGGCAAATATGTACAAGGAAATACCCGACAAAGCTTTGGAGACTCACAAGCTAGGGTCAGTGTACTACCTGATGTCTGGTTTGGCCACTATGAGCACAATATTGAGGCACACCTTGTTGCCCAAATCAGGAGATCACATGATGATTAGAGGCCATTCCATCAATCTGCTTCAGATGTTTGATTTGCCACAGAAATTCGAAGTCATGAGTTTGATTGTGGAGACAATCAAGAGGACAGCTGCTGACCAGAAGAGGTCATGTGGGTATGCTCCACACATACAAATGTTGATCAACTCCAAGATGCCCAAGGGAGTGTACTTGTTGGACAAAGAGCATTTGCCTTTGAAGCCTGACTTTGAGGACAACACTGTTGTCATGACTGCTGAAGATCCAACATCCCTAGAGGCTCAAGAAAAGAGACAAAAAGCCAAATCAGAGAAGGCAGCAAAGATGCCTAGTGCTGAAGAAGCTTCATAGTACTCCTCAAGTCAAAGCAAGACCAGCTTGGATATCTGATTCAAGCAACCTTGAGAATTGAGACATGACTGGCCACCCTTACTCAGAACCCGGAGAGCTTGGAGAGGATCATTGAAACCAAATTCTATGATCTTGACTTGAATGTAACTGAAATTCGGACAGCAGTTGAAGAGCTCCAGGAAGAAGTAGAAGAGAGGAAGGGAAAAGCAGTGCCAGTGGTCAGAGGTCTGCAGCAGAGTGTCTAGGGCAAAGAGGTTTGCAGCAGTGCCAGTGAAAAATAGGTGTTTCACAGAGTGCCTAGGGCACAGAGGTCTACAATAGCGTGAAAAACAAAGGTCTGCGGCAAAGTGCCTAGGGCACGGAGTGCCTAGGGAAAAACAGGTGTTTCACAGAGAGCCTAGGGCACAGAGGTCTGCAGCAGTGCTAGTGCCAGATACAAGAGCAATAGCTTCAGCACCTACAGCCACAGCTCTAGTTGCCCCTCCAGTGGCAACTCCAGCAGCTCCAACATCTTACACTGATGCTTTCATCCTTGGAGTCATCTCAACACCTCCTCCTGAAGATCAAGCCTAGAGAGTCGCATAGCACTATGCATTTTCAAGCTTTTTGGTAACTTGTTGCCAAAGGGGGAGAAAGTGTATAGATCATAGGATTCAGAGAGGGAGCTTTGCTTCTTATTTGCTTTGCTTGCTTGGTTGAGATACTTTATGTTTATGTGTGAGATACTCTGTATGGTCACGTGTTTGATCATATTATGCTTAATGCTTGTGCTTGAATGATGACATTATCTATCTCTTGTATGATCATTCACTTTGCCTTGGTGATGAGTGCTTGTTCCTATTTTCTATCATTTGGGGTGCTCCATCAAGATGTATGTGACATGGAAGAGTAACCCATGATCCTATTTAATTGTGCATTTGCATTCAAAAGAAAATTTTAAATAATGCACAAATTTAGGGGGAGCTCTTGCTTATCACATACTCCCTCCGTCCCAAAATAAGTGTCTCAACTTTGTACTAGCTCTAGTATAAATTTATACTAAGCTCAAGACACTTATTTTGGGACGGAGGAAGTACTTCTCAAAGCAACGACGTATTTCATTCTTATTATCATTTGTCGAAGCTTTGATCTATATGTTGTCATCAATTACCAAAAAGGGGGAGATTGAAAGTGCAATTAATCCCTGGGTGGTTTTGCTAATTCTTAACAACATATAGTTCATTGAACTAATGCTCTTTCAAGATGATCATTTCAGAAAGTTCTGTCGGATTATGGGATCTGCAAACCCTTGAGAGGTTCGAACTCTGGGGTACGTGTGGAGATCTCAACCTACCCAGCCTGCCTACTCGCGATCCTCCTAGGCCTAGCGCGTCAAGCACAAAGAGACAAAGAGACACAACAGTTTATCCTGGTTCGGTCCACCTTGCGGTGTAATACCCTACTGCAGCGTTTTGGTGGATTGCCTCGAAGGGCTGAGGATGAACTAGTACAATGGATGAACTGGCCTCAGGAGGTGATGTGTTCTTGAGCTGGTGTGGTGTGTGCTAGTTCTACTTGTCTTGTCCCCCCTCTATGGTGGTGGCTAGTCCTATTTATAGTGTCCTCGGTCCTCTTCCAAAATGGTGGGAAGGGATCCCACAACGGCCGGATTTTAAAGGGGACAAATAGTACAACCTATCCTGACAAAAGTAGTCTTCGCCTGCAAAAAGCCTCTGGTCGTGATGCTGCAGTGGGCTCGTTGATGACCTCCGTCCTACCGTCCTGGCGGTCTTTGTCTCGTTGCACTGAAATGGAAACCTTTGGCTGATTCCTCGGGACTTCGCGCCTGTGGCTTGCCTCCCTTGCACCGAAGAGGAAACCTGCGCTTCGCGCTCACCTGGTGCCCGCCTGGCCTTGGTCGTCATGGCTCACGTCAGCTAAGCCTTGTGAGGTGAACCTTGCATAGAACTCTCCGCCCCTCGGGAGCCAGCCTGAGGAGGCCGATCCCCTCGGGGGTCTTGGTGACACCCGCCTCACGAGGCTTGGCCCCTCGCGAGGGTCTTGTGTTGTTGATGATGAAGCTGGGCCGTACCAGGCCGTCGATGGAGCCACGTGGTGGGCCGCAGGCAGGCAGGGCTGGATACCCCCATATCCAGGACGCCGACAGTTGCCCCCGGGCCCAAGGCACACTCGGACTTGGCTTCTAGGCGAAGCCAAAGGGCAAGTGCGGAGCACTGCGGGCCCTAACCGCCTGCGGCCTTGATGACGCGTGGCGATTGATGGGACGTGGGTGACTCTGCTTCCCCACGCTACCTCAGCAACTGCTTCCCTCTGACAAAAGGGGTGCCGCCCTCCGCCAGGCTTTCATTGCCTCTTCTTCATTTTGCTCCAGATCCCCTTCTCCCAGCAGCGGAAGAACTCACCGGATCTGCCGATTTTCCCCCCAATCTCTTTCTTGATGGCCGCTGAGAAAACCATGGCTTCTGCCTCGGCTGCTGATGTCTACTATGCAACCATCTCCTTGTAGACGTTGTTGGGCCTCCAAGTGCAGAGGTTTATAGGACAGTAGCAAATTTCCCTCAAGTGGATGACCTAAGGTTTATCAATCCGTGGGAGGTGTAGACTGAAGATGGTCTCTCTCAAACAACCCTGCAACCAAATAACAAAGAGTCTCTTGTGTCCCCAACACACCCAATACAATGGTGAATTGTATAGGTGCACTAGTTCAGCGAAGAGATGGTGAAACAAGTGCAATATGGATGGTAGATATAGGTTTTTGTAATCTGGAAATATAAAAACAGCAAGGTAACCAATGATAAAAGTGAGCACAAACGGTATTGCAATGCTAGGAAACAAGGCCTAAGGTTCATACTTTCACTAGTGCAAGTTCACTCAACAATAATAACACAATTGGATCATATAACTATCCCTCAACATGCAAAAAATAGTCACTCCAATGCCACTAATAGCAGAGAACAAACGAAGAGATTATGATAGGGTACGAAACCACCTCAAAGTTATTCTTTCTGCTCGATCTATTCAAGAGTCCGTAGTAGAATAACACGAAGCTATTCTTTCCATTCAATCTATCATAGAGTTCGTACTAGAATAACACCTTAAGACACAAATCAAGCAAAACCCTAATGTCACCTAGATACTCCATTGTCACCTCAAGTATCCATGGGTATGATTATACGATATGCATCACACAATCTCAGATTCATCTATTCAACCAACAAAAAGTACTTCAAAGAGTGCCCCAAAGTTTCTACCGAAGAGTCAAGACGAAAACGTGTGCCAACCCCTATGCATAAGTTCACAAGGTGAACCCGCAAGTTGATCACCAAAACATACATCAAGTGGATCACGTGAATATCCCATTGTCACCACAGATAAGCACGACAAGACATACATCAAGTGTTCTCAAATCCTTAAAGACTCAATCCGACAAAACAACTTCAAGGGGGAAAACTCAATTCATCACAAGGGAGTAGAGGGGGAGAAACATCATAAGATCCAACTATAGTAGCAAAGCTCGCGATACATCAAGATCGTGCCATAGAGAGAACACGAGAGTGAGAGATCAAACACATAGCTATTGGTACATACCCTCAGCCTCGAGGGTGAACTAATCCCTCCTCATCATGGAGAGCGCCGGGATGATGAAGATGGCCACCGGTGAGGGATTCCCCCTCCGGCAGGGTCCCGGGACGGGCTCCCGAGAGGTTTTTGGTGGCTAAAGAGGCTTGCGGCCGCGGAACTCCCGATCTATTGTGTTCTCCGAAGGTTTTAGGGTATATGGACTTATATAGGCGAAAGAAGTCGGTCAGGGTAGCCACGAGGGGCCCATGAGGGTGGAGGGCGCGCCCAGGGGGTGGGCGCGCCCCCCTGCCTCGTGGCCTCCTCGAAGCTTCCCTAACTTCAGCTCCACGTTTCCTGGATCACGTTCGTTCCAAAAATCACACTCCCGAAGGTTTCATTTTGTTTGGACTCCGCTTGATATTCCTTTTCTTCGAAACACTAAAATAGGCAAGAAAACAGCAATTTGGGCTGGGCCTTCGGTTAATAGGTAATTCCCAAAAATAATATAAAAGTGCTTAGTAAAGCCCATAAACATCCAAAACAGATAATATAATAGCATGAATGCTTCATAAATTATAGATACGTTGGAGACGTATTAGTTGCCGGCTCAGCCGGTACGAGCCGGTGCTGCTGGCGCCCTACGTGGCCGGGGAGAAGCTCTAGACCGCGCTTCTCCTGACGGCGAGCGGAGATAACAAGTGGAAGGAGACGGTGCTCCTGGTCGCCACCGCTGCGCCGGAACCCGCGAACAGCACCTTCTTCCCCTTCTTCCTGCACAACGTCTACTCGGGGCTGGTGCCCCCATTCTCCCGCTTCTTCTGCGCCGTCCTTCACCACTATGGACTCCAGCGCTCCACATTCATGCCAATTCCATCCTTGTCTAGTCCATCTTCGCCTTCTACTGTGAGGCGTTCGTGGGGGTGATGCCCTTTGTCGCCTTGCTCCGCCACTTCTTCTTCCTTCGCGTGACTGGTGAAAATCCAGTTGGGTGCATCGGCTTCGTCGCACGCGGGGCGGTAACGCAATCTCCCGCGCCGGGAAGAAGGTGGAGGATGCCATGAAGAGGTGGGTTCTGATGGATGCCAAGTGCTCACAGAGCTCGTTGGAGCTACCGACCGAGCTCCCCATCTCTGAGAAGGGGTGATATTCTGAGAAGATCACCGACCCTTTCCTGACGCCTCTAGTGAATAAGATGGAGAAGGACCTAAGGAGCGAGAAGCTGATGGGGCCATGTTCATCAAGGAGTTCTTAAGGCAGCGCATAGCGCCGCTCCAAGACCACTCCTGCCCCCTGTGGAAGCTGGGCGGTGTTGACGACAAGATCCGCCTGCGCCAGGACGCCCTTCCCGAGGAGGAGCTGAGCAAGGTATTGCTCTACTTGACGGGGAAGGCCCCGAGCGATCCTCTAGAAGATTGGCTCCCGCTGTACTTCAGGGATGATGGCGAGGAGGTTGCTGCTGCTATGCCGGTCTTCGACGAGTTTGGGCTTGTGCAGCCGGGGCCTCCCCCACCGCCTACTGCTTTGGTGCACCTGTCCTCCAATGATCAATCCTCCGAGGCCACCGAGGACAGGGTTGTGGAAGAATCCTCTACCCCGCGGCAGAGGGAGCTCCTCCGCGATTTTCCTGACGATGATGATGATCATGAGCCTCCGGTGGTGGAGGTGCCGCGCCCTGCTGGAGTCACCACGAGATCTAGGGTATCCTCTTTGAAGCAGCCCAAGCGGGCGGCCACAAAGAAGGGCAGGACCGCGTTGATTCCTCCAAGAAGCATTCCGCCTTCGCCGACGTCGTCCCGAGCGGCACCAACCACGAGTTCTCCCGCTCCCAAGAGCTCAGCACCAGCTGCTCCGCCCCAACGCCCGCTGCTAAGCATGAAGAGGAGCTATGCCTTTGCCGGCCAGTAAGTCTTTTCCTTAACCTTGTTTGTTGATTCTTGAAGCGATGCTTAGTGCCTTCGTCTGTCATTAGGCAGCAGCCGTCGAAGAAACAGAAGGAGGGAACGGAGGTTGCCGTGGCCGCAGGTGCTGAAGTGATCGCCGTGGCCCTGTCGAAGGAGAATGTCGCGACCCCCACAGCTCCGGTGGTGATGCTGCCTCCCAAGGGCGTGGAAGCCCGTCCTCAAGAGGTGCCGGTGCCTCTGGCGGTGCTGACCCCGCCGGCGCCTACCTCTGCCGCGGCTACTGAGGTCGTCTAGCCTCCAGAGCCCCCAGTCCTTCCTGAGGCTAAGGTTTCTTTTATCTTGGCGCCGAGGGCGTCTCCTCCCTTGCCCAGCGTGTGGCCGAGCCGTGGCGCTCCTTCCACCTCCGGGGCCCTGGAGGAGGTGAGGGCGGTGCTGGACCTCCTCCAGGGTGAACTTCGAGGCCTGAATCGCCGCTCAGCGCAGGGGTGCCTGGGCCTGATTTTTGGTTAGCTCCAGGCAGATGCGTCTGTTCGCGTGGCCTGGGGCTCTGCGGAGGAAGCCCAGAAGTGCTCGGGGTGGCCGCCACCGAGCGCGACCTAGCGCGGAAGGAGGCCATAGAAGCTGAGGATCGGTGCTGCGTGGCGGAGGCTGAACTCAAGGCTCTTCAGGATCGGCAGGCCACCCAGGCCAGCCAGCTCCGGGAGCATGAGGAGAAGCTGAAAGCCCAGGAGGCTGCCGTCGCTGATCGAGACGCCGAGGTGAAGAAGGCGGCCTTGGAGCAGGCTGTAGAGCACGACCGCCTGACGAAGCTGAATGAGGAGGCAGAGGCGGCCCAAGCAGCCCTTGTTGAGGCCAAGAAGGTGGCTTCCATGGAGTGCAGCACCCTTGCCTCCCTCGAGGCACATTTTCACAAGGCCCAGAAGTCGCTCTTTGGGAACAATTCCTCAAAGAAGGCGGTGGTGACGACCCCGAGGGAGAGCCCTCCTGCTCTGCTTCCCGAAGTCTTGGCAGTGCTTGAAGATGCTGTCGACGGGTTTGCCTTCTTGGTGGAAAGCGAGGCGCGCTCACTTTCTTCCTCGGCTCTGACGTGCGTCTTTAGCCATGTCTATCTCTAGGACGCTGGCTTCGACCTCTCCTCCTTCCTTACTCTGGTGGACTCCGACTCCCATGATGCTGCTACTGCCGCCATGAAGAGCTCCGTGGACGCCATGCTGAGTAAGTTCCTGGTCGTTGGTCCTCCGACCAAAGTCGATGGAACCGGCGACGCGCCTGGTGACAAGGCTCTGTTGGCGGTCGATGGTGACGCCCAGGTCTGAAGAGGTGGCTTGGTGATTCTGCTCTTCCTTGTTCGTCCTGTATCATTCAACATGCCTCAGGGAGGCGTTTAAAACTGTTTGCTTGGAACAATATGTCTTGTAATAATTAGATTATGTTGCTTTGTTGTTCTGCATCAGCAGAGCCCGGCCCCACGCATAACTCAGCCGTTGGGTCGTCCGGATCGCCAGGACGAGCCCAAGAGGTGAGGGGCTACGTGACCAATTAGGCTCCTGAGACGCGATGCTCAGGAGCCCTCCTTGATGTGCAAACAGCTTAGAAAAAGGTGCAGGAGCAAGCCTTGGTGTTCTGCGTCAGCAGGGCCCGGCCCCTCGCATGCCTCAACCGCCGTTGGGTCGCTCGGATTGCCAGGATGAACCCAAGGTGTCGTGGAATTAACACGTCAGATATCCTCAAGAAAGGACTTAATCGTGGAGCCATCGCTATGGGTTAGCTTGAAGGGGTTAAACCGGACAAGGGACATGGGAGTTTATACTAGTTCGGCCCCTTCGATGAAGGTAAAAGCATACGTCTAGTTGTGATGGAATTGATTGGGTTTCGATGATCAGGGAGTGGATACGCTTTGCATGAGTCTCGAGTTGTTGTCTGTTGTCCCTGAACCGCCGCCGGGTCCTCCCTTTATATACACAGGCTAACGCCCGACCGGTCTATAGAGTCCCGAGACCGACTCATACAAGGGTCCGGCTCGGTCTCTCCTTTCCTAACTTACAACACAAGTTACATAACCATGGCGGTTTGCTAGCATGGGCCTAATTCGCCTTTGGGCTCTGGCCCTCTAAGCTTCATAGTAAGACGCCATCTTCTGAGTCTTCATGGACTTCGCTATGGTTGAGGGTAAACTGGCCCTCCTGGGTGGTTTATACTCAATAGTTATATCCCAACATTAGGCCCCAGAGTGATTTGAACCTGTTCATGTCAATCTTCAGTACTTAGAAAAATCCTATGAATATCTTCCTTCGTTTCTCGTAAAACGCCATGATGTCTTCTTTTATAAACTTTGTTAATCCGCCGTGACGTCATCCTCTGGATACAACAACGGATCATCATGACGTCATCTTTGTAAAAAACGAATAAAAAAGATTCCCTTCATTTAATGTCATCCTGGAAATCGAGGCGACAGCTGCACCACTTGCAGCTTTGGACTCCTCGATTTTCACGCCTGTCACTTATCTCCCTTCCCTGTTATAAATAAGCTTGACAGGTACTTTCATTTCCTTCCCTTTCTTCTCATCTGCTTCCTCGCGACCCGAAGAACCCTAGCGCCGCCGCCGCCGTCGATCTTCGAATCTGCACCGACCAAGGCCGCTTCATCATCCTGTTTGTTCCACAGACCCTGTCGCGTTCCTCCTCCACCGAGTGGCCCTGGTAAGTTCATTTCCCTGTATCCTAGATCTTCATTAGGGTTTTCGAGTTTATCCATGTCCGCCGCCGTTCCTTAGCTCTTCTGCAGCCTTCTCTTTAGTCCTTTTACTGAGGGTATATATATATATATATATGCATCTGCTAGCTTTGATTTGCGGCTAGATTCATTTTTATAGTCCACCATCCCGTGGCTTCTTGCTGCTCCAAATAGACTGTGTCTGGATCTTATCTGTTCTTCTTAGCGCCATTGTAGGGTTCAGGAAAATTTTCTTTAGTTATCCACGGTAGATCCAAAATTGTACTGTGATATTGTGAAACCCGTTTTTGTAACACTTAGCAGATTTTTTAAATCCTGGCCCTTCTGCCTACGGGCGGTTTAACCTTTGATAACCAATCCTCCATGTATCATTAGCCCTCTCTTAAACCGCCAACTGAACTTGCACGGCAATTTTTCCGGTTTAACACTGAATAGTACACTTGAACCATTAATTGTAAACCGACTTATTTTTCCTTTCAGCTTCCCTTCGAGATGACCAAACAATTCTCTGCTTGCAATTGGGTTCCGTCCCGGATCACGGAAACACAAATCAACGGACATGTTACCACTGGCGCTTTAGCCTCAAAAAGGGCCCTTCATTGGCGAGTTCCGGGCTCTGAATGCCCACCTGAACCTCAAGATGGAGATGTGATTGTATTTATGCAACACTTAGACCGGGGATTCAGCCCGCCTGGATCAAAAAAATTCCGGGATGTACTCGCAAGCTTCCAACACCATCCACAAGATATTGGACTGAACTACATGTCCAATATATGCAACTTTCAAGTATTCTGCGAAGTCTACCTTCAAGAAGAACCATCTGTGGAGTTGTTCCGGGATTTTTTTCATTTGAACCGCCGTACGGAATTCTCGGATGGTCCCAACACAGAGCTTGGTGGTGTTTCAATTCAGAAAAGGAAAGAAGTTGATTTCCCTCATGCAAAACATCATAGCCATCCTAAAGATTGGAACAAAACTTGGTTTTATTACCGGAACACTGCCCCTGATGGAGAAAATCCTTTGCCGGGTTATCGCCCTCACCGGCATAGCAACGGTCACCCATTACCTTCACGCTTATCCGCCGCAGAATGGAAAAACTTTGCACCTCAACTCGCCAAGCTCCGGGCTCTCATGGCCAACGGTTTGACTGGCATTGATCTCGTCCACTGCTGGGATTCTTGGGGCATTTTGCCTTTAAGCCGCCGCCCCGGATTGATGCATGAATATATTGGCAACGTCAAAGACCCTCAACGATATCATGAAGTAATAATGACGGACCTTGAAGTTACTGAATCTGTGAAGAAGATGCTTGATGAAACAATCTCTGCATGCAGCCAAACCGGGTTGCCACCTTTTTGCGTCTCCAATCAACCGCCAGCGGTAAAGTTCATCCTAATACTTACTGATTCGCCTCCGCATTAACTATGTGCTAACCTTTTCTTGCCTTAATTTCACAGGCTAACAGCTCCTTCTGGAAACGGACTAAACCGGCCAGGGCTCCTCGTGCAAAGAGCAAGGTCACCAAGAAAATTGCCACGAAGAAAACCACCGAGTCTTCTGATCCGCCAGAAGATGAGGAATCAGACGCAGAGGTAGAACTTGACTCACTTGGTTCCTTTTTCGTACATCTTATTGACAATGATTATTCCCAGGATGATGCTGAGGCCAGCCACGCAGACCATGTTGAGGTAATCACTCTTTCTTCCGATTCAGATCTTATACCGGTTTAAAGAGTTTGCCGTACAGTTCGGAAAGTAAAACACTCTCACCCCCTTGCTCATTTGGATCCAAAATTTTCTTTGAAGACACAGCAAGCCGCAGAGCGTCGCACAACCCGGCATAGTGGTCAGCAAATCACTTCGTCCATTCTAGTAGATACACAAACCCGGAAACGTCGTACAGAGGTGACTTGTTCTCCTGAAAAACTTTATCCTTTGAAGGGTTTCTTCCGATTCCCACTCAATCCGTCTGACCCGAATTATCAGGCATCTTCCAACTCGTCTGGCGGTTCATCAACCACTCAACTACCTCCCCTCAAGACCGTCGCTGGGTAAGTACATTGTTCCTCAATTTATTTCTTCATGTGTCGGTTTATCATATACTAACTATTGATGTTGTAGTGCCAAGGCCCGATTAAGTAAGAAAGCCAAGACCAGCGGCCCTACTGACGATGTTGATCCGGAGAAGACCCCAGAGAATGATGGCAAAAATCCTGAGATTGCCATAGACAGCTCTGCTCCGCAAAACCCAGGCGCTGATGCTAACCCGCCAGAAGTTGAACCGGAGATACATGTTGATACATCACATCCTCATGCCACTCCTCCAAGTCCAATTGTTGAGCAGTGGGATTCAACTGCTGATCCGCCAAGCCCTGCTACCAGACTGCCGAGCCCTGCTGCCAAAACGCCAAGCCCAGTTAAGAAGAATGTCAATCCATCAAGCCCAGCCAAAGATGATGATGTTGTTGTTACTGGCACTGCATATACCGCCCCTGGCAATCCGGTTGCTCTATCAAAGCACACTGCCAAGGACGAATTTGCTGCTATGAGCAAGGGGAAGGGGAAGACTGATTTGTCAGCCTATGTTGATCTTTCTGCACAAGACCTTCACTCCGGATTCTTGAACCGGCTTTACACCAGCCGGGATTATGAAGTCGGCTTGGTAAATCTGATGAAGGAGCGCTATGAGGTAATTCTCAAAACACCATCTTTATTCTGTCCACTCCTTGTATTGTAGCCCCCAAGGGCCGGTTTGTCTTAGAAAGTCAAACCGGGACTTTTATATTCCGTACTGCACTTTGTTGATTTTCCTTGTGTATTTTGTGATCAAACACACATTAGTCCCCAAGTGCCATGATTAAAACTTGTATTAATCCGTGGGACTTCAACAATTAGTAGAAAAAAATGATCCACATTAGCCCCCAAGTGCCAAGTGTATAACTAGTGATATGCTTGGGACTTTCAAAGAAGATATTGACACGCTCTTTTGACTGTTGCAGATTGAGATAAATCAACAAGTCTCTCAAATTGCGGATCTTCAAGAGAATCTTAAATCCCAACAAGAAGAAACCACCAAGGCAAAAGATGAGTTAAAAACTGCTTTAACCACCATGGAGCAGCTCAAAGAGTGGTTCAAGTCTGAAAGGGCTAACTGGGACAGCGAAAAGGTTGGATTGCTGAAGCGGGCGAAAGACGCTGAATCAGCTCTTAAACCGGTGGCGGAAGAACTTAGTGGATTGAAGCGCCAAGTTAATGCCATGACTTCTGCAATATTTGGTAAGTACCTTTTGCCAATGCTTTGTGAATGTCTAGCTTTGAAATTTTTCCGGTCCGCTGTAGGTAGCCACATTGCTCATCTAGGCTCTGATATGCGGAGGAAACTAAAGGCCGCCTATACGCTGATTGAACAGCTGTATACCGGTGCCCAACGGGTTATCTGCGCATCTTCCTATGACAATGCGGCCCCAACACTGATCAAGGACACGCTGGCAAGGTTATCTATGACGCCAGCACAGATAGAAGAGGTGAAGCGATCCACTGCCAGGGCTAGCGCTTTGTTAGCACTTACTCGAGCCAAAGCATGGATAGCTGATCTTGATCCGGTTGATATAGCCAAGGGCTTCCCCAGTGAACAAGAAAACGGGGCAGTGTTTGATAACGAAGCCCTCAAACGTGTGACGAGGGAGATGCATTCTCTGGCGAGTCAGTTGGCAGAAGAAGCTAACTTGACGGTTCACCGATCCCTCTATGATGCTAACAACACGGGTTGAGGCTGTCATTCCGGAAGTGCAAAATCTTATTCCGCCAATCCGTAAGCACACTTACGCCCCTGACGTTGATCCGACTGAGCTTATAAGTGAAGAGGCTGTCTTTCAAGCCTTAACCCGGATTGACTGGACCACCACTGACTTCCAGCCATTGGATGGGGAGGAGGAGGCTGAACCGACGCCAGATGACCCATCTACTTCACATCAACATGGCGATGAAGCTTGATCCGGCAATCTGGTTGATACGTCAGAAACTGTCCGGTTAAAAACAAGTCCATATTTTGGGCCGTTAAGTGCCTTGTAATAGGGTAGCAAAAATACTTTGATCTGCTACCATCGTGTAGTGGGAGATACTTTATGTGATCCGCCATGATAATTTCAATGTTGGTTCATATATCATAATATGCAATTCCTATGCCTGCATAAAAAATTGTCCTGGCGGTTTACCGCCGGACAAGTCATAATGCCCAAGATAAGGCCTGATTGATAATCAAACCGTAAGAAATATGAAATAACTCATACCTGTGATGTAATATCACTTTAGTTGGTTTACCAACTTTGATTGTAATAAGGGTGTAGACCCAAATCTGTAATTTTTGTATAACTTCATCATGTACTAATGACGTATAATAAGTCATACCGGGTGATGATAAACACGAGATGATCAAAACTGGCGACAAGTAGTCAAAGCCAGGCCGGGTTAACAAACTCCGGTTTGATAATAAGGTCTGTCAACTTGTAGTTGAAAACCATGCCAGTTTAACAAACACCGGGCTAATAAGATGACTGAGAAGTCATACCAGGTCAAAGAAACCAGTTTAACAAAAAAATTATCAAAAGAAAAGTGACAAACGCAAATAAAATCGTGTAGTCGAGGCTTTTCGAGGGCTGCCAGGCCCAAATTCGAGGCTTTTCATGGGCTGCCAGGCCACTGAGTTGAACCATTTAACAAAGCCTTTTAAGATGGACCTCCAACTAACCAATCACCGTTTTAACTTTGACAAGTTCAGGGTCTCAATGAGAGTAACTGTCAATCGTTCGGAGGGTCATGCCAGGATTACCTGGATAGAAGTGTCTTACTTGATGAAGGCAGGTAACCCGGGGTTTTAGGTAAATATAGCAGGCTTCCAAGCTGTGGATCGATACCCAGCTACAAGGGTCCTTTCAAACTCCTTGGTATTTGACACAAGGAGCCCCCAAGTAATGTGATGAGATGTGCTCATTGGGTGCCTATGTTTGAGCTGTGCATAGCATCCAGACTCTCTTTGGACCCTTGGGTGTGAAGCTCCCAAGCTATGTTGTGGCGTGATAGCCGGTTTAACAGGCAGTACTCCGCTTTGTCAGCTGAAGCCCCCATGTAACTCAAAGGATATATGAGAAAAAACAGCAGAGGCCCTGCTTATAGCAAGGATGCTGGTTTATTTATTGATCATAATATATACATTGTCGAAATATGTACATAAGAAGAGCCTATGGTCAAGTGTAGTAAGGCCGTAGGAGAGCTATGTTCCACGGCCGCCGGGTCTCCTCCTCAGAGCTGCGTGAGTTGTCTTGAACGTCAATGAGGTAGTATGATCCGTTGTGCAGATTTTTGCTGACCACAAAGGGACCTTCCCAAGGCGGGGAGAACTTGTGCATGTCGGTCTGATCCTGGATGAGCCAAAGCACCAAGTCGCCTTCTTGAAAGGTTCTTGTCCTAACCCGGCGGCTGTGATAACACCGCATGTCTTGTTGATAAACCATCGATCGAGCCAGAGCCATGTCCCGTTTCTCATCTAACAGGTCCAGCGCCTCTTGGCGTGCTTGTTCGTTGTCCGCTTAAACATAATTAGCAACCCGGGGCAAGTCATGACGAATATCACTTGGTAGGACTGCCTCTGCCTCGTATACCATGAAGAAAGGTGTGTAACCCGTTGATCGATTGGGGGTGGTGTTGATGCTCCATAACACAAAAGACAATTCTTCCACCCAACAACCCGGCGTCCGCTTCAAAGGAATCATGAGCCGGGGTTTAATACCCTTCAAAATTTCTTGGTTGGCTCGCTTCGCTTGACCGTTGGATTGAGGGTGCACCACAGATGCTAAGTCAAGCCGGATGTGCTCTCTCTGACAGAAATCCTCCATCTCACCTTTGGAAAGGTTTGTACCATTATCCGTGATAATACTGTGTGGAAAGCCAAAACGGAAGATAATCTTTTTGAGAAATTGAACTGCCGTAGCTGCATCACACTTGCTGATAGGATCCGCTTCAACCCACTTGGTGAATTTATCAACTGCCACCAACAGGTGGGTCTTCTTATCCTTGAAACACTTAAAGGGCCCCACCATATCAAGCCCCCAAGTAGCAAAAGGCCAAGTGATAGGAATCATCCGTGAATTTTTTTGACAAGCATCACATCGCTTTACCAGATCCTCCGCATCAGCATGAGATGTCAACTAGTAGAACCCATGACGAAAAGCTTTTGCAACCAGGGACTTTGAACCGGCATGATGACCACAATCCCCTTCATGAATTTCCCGTAGGATTTATTGGCCTTCTTCCGGAGAAACACAACGCTGAAATATGCCTGAAATGCTACAGCAATGTAACTCGCCATTGTGAATAACCATGGATTTGGATCGCCGGACTATCTGCCGAGCCAGAACTTCATCATCTGGTAACTCACCCCGGTTCATATATGCCAGATATGGAACCGTCCAATCCGGTACAACGTGCAAAGCGGCCACCAATTGAGCCTCCGGATCAGGAATAGCCAAATCCTCTTCTGTATGCAACTTAACAGATGGGTTATGCAAGATATCTAAAAAGGTATTGTGAGGTACCGGTTTACACTGAGATCCAAGCCGGCTTAAAGCGTCTGCTGCTTCATTTTTGCGCGGATCGATATGCTCAACCTGATACCCTTTGAAGTGACCCGCCACAATATCCACCTCACGTCTGTAAGCCGCCATGAGTGGATCCTTAGAATCCCAAGTACCAGAAGCCGAGCCACCAGATCAGAATCTCCAAAACAACTAACTCGACTTAAGTTCATCTCTTTAGCCATACGGAGACCATGGAGTAAAGCTTCATACTCAGCTGCATTGTTAGTACAAAGAAACATCAAGCAAAGAACATAGCAAATTTTATCACCTCGAGGGAAAGTAAGGACAACTCCAGCCCCCGAGCCATCCAGCTGCCTGGATCCATCAAAATGAATAGTCCAGTATGTATTATCTGGTTTGTCTTCTTGTGCTTGCAACTCAGTCCAATCATTGATAAAGTCCACAAGGGCCTGAGATTTGATGGCTGTTCGAGGCACATACTTCAAACCGTGTGTACCAAGCTCAATTGCCCACTTTGCAACCCGGCCAGTCGCTTCCCTGTTTTGAATTATATCGCCCAAAGGAGCAGAACTAACCACTATGATGGGATGGCCTTGAAAGTATTGCTTGAGTTTTCGACTTGCCAAAAAAAACCATACACCAACTTCTGCCAATGTGGATAGCGTTGTTTTGACTCGATCAGGACTTCACTGATGTAGTATACAGGTCGTTGAACCGGATATTCCTTCCCAGCCTCCTTACACTCAACCACAATTGCTACACTAACCGCTCGGGCATTGGTAGCCACGTATAACAGCAAGGGCTCATTATCAACCGGAGCTGCAAGAACCGGCGGTTCAACCAACTGCCGTTTTAACTCCTCAAAAGCCGCATTGGCTGCGTCACTCCAGACGAAATCGTCTGTCTTTTTCAACATCTGATACAAAGGAATTGCCTTCCAGACGCTGAACATCATTGATACACTTCGGTTTAGCCAGGGATGTAATCGCCTTGATTTTTTCTGGATTAGCCTCAATGCCCCTGTTGGATACCAGAAAACCTAAGAGCTTGCCTGCCGGAACACCAAAAACACATTTATCCGGATTAAGCATCATTTTGTGAACCCGAAGATTGTCAAACGTCTCCTTGAGGTCATCTATCAGTGTTTCCTTCTTCCTAGATTTTACCACAATGTCATCCACATAGACATGAACATTACGCCCAATCTATGTGTGAAGACAATTCTGCACACAATGCTGATAAGTTGCCTGGGCACTCTTGAGCCCAAAGGGCATAGAAACATAGCAGAAGGCTCCAAAGGGAGTGATGAAGGCTGTCTTCTCCTGGTCCCTAACTGCCATCTTGATCTGATGATAACCTGAATAAGCATCCAAAAAACTCAGGCACTCACAACCCGCCGTTGCATCAATGATCTGATCAATACGCGGGAGAGCAAAGGGATTGGCCGGACAAGCTTTATTCAAGTCCGTGTAGTCCACACACATACGCCAAGTACCGTTTTTCTTAAGAAAAAGCACCGGATTAGCCAACCATTCAGGATGAAACACTTCAACAATAAACCCAGCAGCCAACAGCCGGGCTACCTCTTCACCAATTGCATTGCATCTTTCCTCATTAAAGCGACGAAGAAATTGCTTGACCGGTTTAAACTTGGGATCAGTATTAAGAGTGTGCTCAGCGAGTTCCCTCGATACACCTAGCATGTCAGAAGGCTTCCATGCAAAAATGTCCCGGTTCTCATGGATGAACTCGATGAGCGCGCTTTCCTATTTCGGATCTAGATTTGTGTTGATGCTGAACTGCTTGGACGAATCGCTAGGCATGAAGTCAACAAGTTTAGTCTCGTTAGCCGGTTTGAAATGCAGGGTTGGGTCATGCTCAGTGGTGGGCTTCTTCAGAGGGGTCATATCTGCCGGATCAACATTTTCCTTATAAAACTTTAGCTCCTCTGTAGCACAAACCGACTCAGTATAGGCCGCATCACCTTCCTCGCAATCCAAAGCAATTTTACGACTTCCGTGAACCGTAATAGTCCCTTTATGACCCGGCATCTTGAGCTGCAAGTAAATATAACAAGGCCTCGCCATGAATTTTGCATAAGCCGGTCGCCCAAACAGTGCGTGGTACGGGCTCTGGATTCTCACCACTTCAAAGGTCAATGTCTCAGACCGGGAGTCATGTTCATCACCAAACACAACTTCCAAAGCGATCTTACCTACAGGATATGCCGATTTACCTGGTACCACACCATGAAAAACAGTGTTGGACGGTTTAAGACTCTTGTCTGTCAACCCCATGCGACGGAAGGTCTCATAATACAGAATGTTGATACTGCTTCCTCCATTCATGAGTACCTTGGTGAACTTATAACCTCCCACCTGAGGCGCCACCACCAAAGCCAGGTGACCCGGATTGTCAACCTGGGGCGGATGATCCTCCCTACTCCACACAATAGGTTGTTCGGGCCACCGCAGATAAGGTGGTACTGCCGGTTCAACAGCATTAACTGCCCTCTTGTGAAGCTTCTGATCACGCTTGCACAAACTAGTGGTGAACACATGATACTGTCCACCATTCAACTGCTTTGGGTGACTCTGGTAACCCGACTGCTGCTGATTTCCTTGATTACTCTGCTGGTTATTACCACCTTGGTTGTTCTGGTTGCCCTGATTATTCTGAAATCCAGAGTTTGAGCCGCTGCCACCATGAAAACCTGGACCTGAACCGCTTGATGGACCCTGATCATACCGGAAAAGATTAGAGTTTTTGAACTCCTTCATAATGTTACAATCCTTCCAGAGATGCGTTGCAGGAACCTCCTTGGTCCCATGCTTTGGGCAGGGCCGATTCAACAAGCGCTCTAGATTCATTCCACAGCCGCGCTGGGGCGGTTTACCCTTACGACGCTGCACATTAGCGTTAGCCACAAAATGTGAATCTGCTTTACGCTTACCGTTATTCCCATGGCCTCCTTGGTTGTGCTGCTGTCCCTTTGCACCGCCGTTCTTCTTTCCCTTCTCCGGTTTCTCATCATCAGAATCGGGATCCTTGGTATTATCAGAATCGGCATACTTGACCAAGGCTGCCATGAGGGTTCCCATGTCGTTGCAGTGGCGCTTGAGCCGTCCCAACTTCATCTTCAGTGACTTAAACTGGCAATTGCGCTCCAGCGTTATGATCGCTTGACCAGCGTTAATCCGGTCGGATGAATGCAAAACTTCTGAAACCCAGCGTACCCAATGAGTTGTTGACTCGTTCTCCCCTTGAACACAAGCATCCAGGTCCACAATGGACATGGGCTGTTTGCACATGTCTTTGAAATTGGCTATAAACCAGGCCTTCAGCTGATCCCACGACTCGATGGAGTTAGCCGGCAAATTTTTCAACCAAGTACGGGCCGTCCCTTCCAACATCATCATGAAGTACTTTGTGCAGGCCGCTTCATCCACATCTAGCATCTCCATTGCCATCTCATAACTCTCGACCCATGCCTCAGGTGGCTGATCCGCAGTATAATTAGGCACTTTACGTGGACCCTTGAAGTCTTTGGGCAGACGCACATTACGGAGAGCCGGAATAAGACACGGCACTCCCCAGGAACTAAAGGCAAGCCCGGTGCCTCGGTCTACTGACATTGCTGGCTGAACGGGGGCGGGTTGATGACGACCCAAAGCGGCCTCCCTTCATGCTTTGCCATTATCCACCACGTCTTGAGCATTACGACGCCGAGCACTACTAGACACTTCCGGTTCATCCATGTGCCTGCTATAGCTTGGGCTCAGACGAGGGGTTGAATAAATTCTATCCCGGCTATAAGAATAAGCCTGCTGTTGTACCACGGTGGCTTGAAGAAGGTCCCTAGCCCACCGCGTTTCAATTGCTTCCAGTGAATCGCCCTCCATCGGAATGGCTGCCAGGCGTGATGCAGCGGCAATCATGTTATCCAGAGGGCTCGAGAAGTAACCCGGCGGTGTAGACACGTATTGCGGCGGGTTATCTATTCGCCGGGGTGGTTCTGTTATCCGTAGTTGATCCAGAGCTGTCCTAGGCGCATCAGTCCGGTTTGCAGCTGTCGGATTACTCGGCCCAGCGCTTGGTGTTTGAAAGAGGTTCAATCCTTCATAGACCGATGGCAGACGAGACCGGTACTTCCGTCGCATTACATCCTCTGATGTGGTCCGATCCAGCATGAGCCGATAATTCTGCGCCTGTATCTGCTGTGACTGGGCATCCAAAGCGGCCCGTTCTTCAGCCATCCTAGCATCCTCAGTTGCCAGGTCCTCCTTAGCCTGGGTTATCTGGTCCTTCAGCTTCGCAATGTCCGCATTGTGCTGATCCCGCGTCTCCGGGGTGACTGCCGTGGTTAACAAAGTCGCCCAGGCATCCATCAAACCGGAGAGGACTTGAGCCGGTCGGCGCACCGGGACTCCTACGCGGCTGCTAATCCGGTATCCATCAAAGTGGGTTGTGTTCCAGCCATGTAAACAGCAACCCGACTTGGCGGTTCAAGGAGGTCCAGAATACTGTTGCCATCGGAATATCCTTCGAACACACCGTTATGAATCTGGTACAAGGACTCGGTTTCGCCAGTGGATGACTCGCCGTCAGAATAGACGGCCGTCTCGCCTTCAGACACCGGTTCAGATCCGATCTCATGGACACATCCTACGAACGCACACTTCATGGCGGGCTTAACCCGGGCTGGACTCGCACGCTAAGCCGTTTCGACGAGGTCGGTGCAGATGTCTGGCTCAGGGCCCAGTTCGCCGATCTTGCCGATCAAGACATGAATTCCGCCAAAGGGGACCCGGTACCCATACTCGATTGAGCCGGCCTCGGGGCCCCACCCTTCATCGTCGATGTAGAGCTTGCCGCGACGACTCTTGGTCATCCGGCCGACCACGTATCCCTTAAGTCCTTCAGAGCTGCCCTTCAAGAACTCGAAACCACCGTGCGATAGCCCCACGGTGGGCGCCAACTGTCGTGGAATTAACACATCAAATGTCCTCAAGAAAGGACTTAATCGTGGAGCCATCGCTACGGGTTAGCTTGAAGGGGTTAAACTGGACAAGGGACACGGGAGTTTATACTAGTTCGGCCCCTTCGATGAAGGTAAAAGCCTATGTCTAGTTGTGATGGAATTGATTGGGTTTCGATGATCAGGGAGCGGATACGCTTTGCCTGAGTCTCAAGTTGTTGTCTGTTGTCCCTGAACCGCCGCCAGGTCGTCCCTTTATATACACAGGCTGACGCTCGACCGGTCTACAGAGCTTCGAGACCGACTCATACAAGGGTCCGCCTCGGTCTCTCCTTTCCTAACTTACAACACAAGTTACATAACCATGGCGGTTTGCTATCATGGGCCCTAATCCGCCTTTGGGCTCCGGCCCTCTAAGCTTCATAGTAAAATGCCATCTTCTGAGTCTTCATGGATTTCGCTATGGTTGAGGGTAAACCGGCCCCTCCTGGGCGGTTTATACTCAATAGTTATATCCCCAACACAAGGGTTGAGGGGCTACGTGGCCAGTTAGGCTCCTGAGACGCGATGCTCAAGAATCCCCCTTGACGTACGAACGGCTTGAAAAAGAAGGGTGAAAGCCAGGCCTTGGCTCTACGTCGGCAGGGCCCGTGCATACCTCAGTCGCCGTTGGGTCGTCCGGATCACCAGGACGAGCCCAAGGGGTGAGGGGCTACGTGGCTAGTTAGGCTCCTGAGGCGCGATGCTCAAGAGTCCCCCTTGACATATGAATAGACCATCATACCTTTCCCTCGCCGAGCTCTCGCTTGGGAGGGGTGCGCGAAGACCAGGCCCGTGAGGCCTGGTGAGGTGGGGTATGCCAGGCGTGACCTGAGCGTAGCCCCCGTGCCCAGCCCCCTCACGCTACCCTCCCGAGGGAGAGCGGCGCGGTGAGGCTGGTCACTGAGCCCGGAGGCTCCCTGAGGTTAATGCGACCGCAAGGCCACCCCCAATTGTTTATCACCAGCGCGGAGCATAGCGCTTCCGCTCTTGCATGGGCATAGCCGCTCCTCGGCAGTGTCAACGACCAGCGCTGAGCATGGTGCTTCAACTGGTGCGTGGGAGGGGTTCCCTCTGAGGAGAGCCCCCGGGGCGTGTACAGCCCCGACCTAACAGGTGGCTTGCACGGCAGGGTTGAAGGAGGTGTGTATGGGCACCCGTGAGCCAGCGCGGGAGTCATGAGGCCCTATCTCAAGGTGGGTTGCGCTTGGTCTTGATGGGGGATGCTTGAATTAGTCCTGTGAGATGGTTAGGCAGCCTGCACCAAATGAGTCTCCTATGGTTATTGCATGAGAAGGCCAGGCACCTACGACCCCAGGAGGTGACGTGAACGGGACCGGACCACCAGACAGAGCTCAACCGCTGGGTTTATCAACACTGCAGGGATGAACCCAAGCACATATGCCGTGCCTAGTCTTCTCATGCAAAGATCCTGAAGAAAAACAACTGGCGCGCGGTTTCTGTGGCACGGGGGCACCAGGTCGCACGCCCTCACTCATCCACCCGCGATTAACTCATGCGAGAACAAGTCACCAAGGGCCATGGGAGGTGACGTACACGGGGACTGGCCCGTGAGCCAGAGCTCAGCCACTTGGATTTAGCGACGCTGCAGGCACGGACCCGAGCACATATGCCATCCTAGTCCTTAATCATGAGACGGTCACGGGAGGGCTTGCGAGGGCGCGAGACGTTCTTAGCGACGAAGCGCCGGTTAGGCAGTTAATAATTCAAAAGTAGCTTGCAAAGGATTGTAACTGGCTCTGATAGATGTAGAAGGGATACATGTCGTAGGGACGGACCCACACGGCCTGGGGATGATGCAGCCCGAGGGGCGCCCCCAAACTGAACGGACTAGAGAGATGTCACCTGGTACCATCGCTGAAGAGGTGTTAAAGTAGCCAAACAACGCGCGCTGCTGGAGTCGTTCTTCACGAGCCACCCTGGTGCCGAGCCTCGGGAGACTCAGAGGGACCGAGAGGCTCCTGAAGGTGCTCCTCCATCTCCGCTAGGATCGCCTGATGCCTGGCCTCGCAAGCCGTCTGGGTGTCTCTCATGCAATGCTGGAATGCTTTAGCCGCGCCCGGAAGGCCGAAGGGCATGCAGACGTAGCTGTGAGGTGGACCCTCGCACCGGCCGACACGAGACGGCTAGATGAGCTCCCAGGACGAGGCCCTGTTGAGCCCGGGAATGTCAATGCAAACGCGGAACTCCTTACCCTTGCTGGGGCAGTGAGCTGCGCCACGCGGCAGGCGACGATCGCCTTGCAGAACCTCGTCGATTGCCTTGCTGATGAACTCCTGAACGCCTGGCGCCTCACGCCTGTTGCCTTCTCCTGGGAAGCGTGCTCTGAAGAGCGCCTCTACATGGTGCCCGAGCGCCTCCCTCGTAACCCTGGTTAGGTCTGAGGCCCTCCAAAGGAGAACCCCCGAGCCTAACCTGAGAGGGGTGCCGGGCGCACCTTCCTATGCGATGCGTGAAGGTGCCACGTCCGGAGACGCGAGGCTCAGCGAGGCGTCCTCAAGCGATGTTTCCTCATGAGACCCCTGTCCCAGCTGTAGCTTCTTCGTCTTGGGGGCGACCTCAGGAGGGAGGGCACCATCCTCGTCTTCTGGGTTCTCGACCGCTGCAGCCTGGAAGGCGCGCTCGAGGGAGCACACCACATCCTTCTCTTGACATGCGACCGTGATGACGCTGCCGCTTCCTGGCATCTTGAGGACGTTGTAGCCATGGTCCATAGCCGCCATGAACTTGGCCAGTGCTGGGTACCCTAAGATGGCGTTGAAGGACAGGCAGATGTCGGCGACGTCGAAGTCGATGAGCTCAGTGTGGTAGTTGCTGTGCTCGCCGAAGGTGACAGGGAGGCGAACCTACCCTATCGGGTGTGTAGAACCGTCGGTCACTCCTGAAAATGGCTTGGTTGGGTGAAGCTGGTAGTATGGCACTTGGATTCTGTCGAACGTCTGAACAGACATAACGTTGAGCCCTGCTCCACCATCGATGAGGGTCTTGGTGATGACCACGTCGCTGAGGACGGGAGAGCAGAGCATAGGGAGCGCACCAGCAGTGGCCGCGCACTTGAGCTGGTCTGAGGAGTCGGAGGTGATGGCGCACTTGGACCACCTAAGAGGGCGAGTTGCTTTGGGTTTGAGGAGCGCTGCGTTCACCTCACACACAAACTACTCGAAGACACGGTGGGAAGCCGGGGCCTGTGAGCCGCCCAAGATGCAGGCGATGGTGCGAGGCTGCTAGAAGCCCCCAGCTCTCTCGTCCTGGTGGTGATCTTCATTCCTTCTTGGTGGTGGAGGCAGAGCAGCGTTGCCCTGAGGGTGCTCCACACGAGGCTGCTCCCTCCATGCACCCTCGCGAGGCAGGCACTGCCAGCAGTTCTCACGAGACTGGTCGCGCCACTCCTGACGATGGTCACGTCCGTCCCAGCGTCCTCCTCCTCGGCCGCCCCCACGACCGTAGCCTCAATCATTGCGCTCGGGACGTCGATTGAGGCGCCCATTGCAGAGGGCCCTGAGTCCCGGCAATCATTGGTGTTGTGGCTGTAAACATTGTGGAAGACGCAGAACAGCCGGTTGCTCTTGGATGACTCGGGGTGGTCGCAACCGCACTTCGTCTCTGGTTCTGCCGCAAGCACGGCTGGCCCCTTGCGCTTCACGTCCTTGGTCTTGGTCTTCTTGTCTTCTGGATTAGCATTGGGGAGCTCGAGGAGGGAGAGGCGTCCCTCCTCAGCCCTTGCGCACTTGTTCGCCATGTTGAACATCTCTAGAGCAGTGCAGAGATCCTCACGGATGGCGAGCTCTTCCTTCATCTTGATATCGCGGACGCCATCAGTGAACGCTGAGATGATGGCCTCGTCCGACACCTTGGGGATCTTGAGGCGAACGTTGTTGAAGCGCTGGACATACTTCTGCAGGGTCTCTCCAGGTTGCTGCTTGATGCGACGGAGGTCACCCGTGACCGGTGGACGGTCGCGAGTGCCCTGGACATTGGCGATGAAGCGGCTGCGCATCTCCTCCCAGGAAGAAACCAACCCCTCGGCCAGGTTCAGGAGCCAAGAATGCGCGCCATCCTTGAGGGCCATCAAGAACCAGTTCGCCATGATCTTCTTGTCGCCGCTGGCTGCCTCGATGCTTAGCTCGTAGAGCTGTAGGAACTCGGTGGGGTCGGTGGTGCCGTTGTAGCGTGGAGGAAGGTCAGGCTTGAACTTGCTTCGCCAGACGATGTTGTGGAGCTCCGGAGTGAACGCGCGGCATCCTGCCATGGCCACTGGAGGTCGTCGAGGGGGTGGAAACTGGTCCTGGTGCACGCGCACCGCCACCTCCTGCGGAGGTACGCGGGCCTGGTGCTGGGGTGTTGGAAGCACGCGCGATTCCCCCTGGGGACGCTGCACCACCTGGCAGCTCACGTCCTCCCGAGCTGGCGCAGGGCATGACGGGTCGCGCCGTGGAGCCACACGCCTTGGCTCAATGATGACGCCCTGGGCCTGAGGTGGTGGAGGAGCCCCATGCGCCACGTCACCCGCTGCAGGTGGTTGCTAAGGCAGCGAGCGAGCCGGCTCGGCGGAGCCCCCGTGCGCAACGCTGACGAGCTCAGTGATCCGCTCGAGCCACTTCTCGTAGAGGTCGCCCACCGGGTGGTGGCGAAGGAGCTCCCGCACCAAGAGCAGAGCGGCCTGCGTGTCTGCTTGGCCGTGACGCACGTGGGATGACGAAGCTGCTGGGGTCAGTGACGGAGTAGCGGTGCGCCCGTCGCGGCGCACCAACGGGTGCAGCGATGAAGCTTGCTGCTCATGGCCGGCAGGGCCCGTGGTGGCGTTGGCCACTGGAGATGGAGCGCGACGGGCACAGCCATCACCCGTCGGAGCCGTCTGAGCGACACGGGCGGCGACTGCAGCCCGACGCTCGGTGTGAGCCCGGCGCGTGTCGGCCATGGAGGTGTCGGAGTGGTGGTGGATCGATCGACAGAAGAGCAGATCCGACGCACCCCTACCTGGCACGCCAAATATCGGATTATGGGATCTGCAAACCCTTGAGAGGTTCGAACTCTTGAGTGCATGCGGAGATCTCAACCTACCCAACCTACCTACTCGCGATCCTCCTAGGCCTAGCGCGTCAAGCACAAAGAGACAAAGAGACACAGCAGTTTATCCTGGTTTGGGCCACCTTGCGGTGTAATACCCTACTCCAACATTTTGGTGGATTGCCTCGAAGGGCTGAGGATGAACTAGTACAGTGGATGAACTGGCCTCAGGAGGTGAGGTCTTCTTGAGTTGGTGTGGTGTGTGCTAGTTCTACTTGTCTTGTCCCCCCTCTATGGTGGTGGCTAGTCCTATTTATAGTGGCCTTGGTCCTCTTCCAAAATATTGGTGGGAAAGGATCCCACAACGGCCGGATTTGAAAGGGGACAAGCAGTGCAGCCTATACTGACAAAAGTAGTCTTCGCGTGTGAAAAGTCTCTGGCCGTGACGTTGCGGTGGGCTCGTTGATGACCTCCGTCCTGCCGTCCTAGCGGTCTTGGTCTCGTTGCACCAAAATGGAAACCTTTGGCTGATTCCTCGGGATTCCGCGCCTGTGGCTTGCCTCCCTTGCACCGAAGAGGAAACCTGCGCTCTGCACCCGCCTGGCGCCCGCCTGGCCTTGGTCGTCATGGCTCACGTCAGCTGAGCCTCATGAGGTGAACCTTGCATAGAACTCTCCGCCCCTAGGGAGCCAGCCTGAGGAGGCCGATTCCCTCGGGGGTCTTGGTGACGCCCGCCTCGCGAAGCTTGGCCCCTCGCGAGGGTCTTGTGTTGTTGATGATGAAGCTGGGCCGTACCAGGCCGTCGATGGAGCCACATGGTGGGCCGCAGGCAGGCAGGGTTGCATACCCCCATATCCAGGACGCCGACAAGTTCAATGATTGGCATGGCATGGACTAGAGATGTGGACCCCTCAAAATGCTAAGGACACATATTGGCAACAAGCTCAAGACTCTACATTTTTCATTTAAGTGATCCAAGATCACATTGAGTCAATAGGAAAGCCAATACTATTAAAAGGGGATGAGGTGTTGCTTAATGGCTTACTTGCTCAAAATGCTTAGTGATATGCTCCAAAACCCTCAACCACTCATTTCCACATATGTCCTAAACCTAAAAGTCAAACTTGACCCCACCAATTTGATCTATCCGGCGCCACCGAGTTCCATTTGACATAGCCACTGCCACAAACCCTAGTCACTTCGGTTTCACCGATAGGGATCTCGGTCTCACCGAGATGGGATTGCAAACTCATTGTTTCCTTTTTGTAACATTTCGGTCCCACCAAAATGAGCGAATCGGTGCCACCGAGTCTGCAGTGCAAATTCACTGTTTCCTCTTCGTAAAACTTCGGTCCCACCAAAGTGAGCGAATTGGTCCCACCGAGTTTGCCTGACAAACTCTCTATGTGCCTTTTGCTGAAATCGGTCCCACCGAGTTTATGTGATCGGTCACACGAAGAATACGTCATGCCCTAACCCTAGCATATCGGTCCCACCGAGATGACTGTGTCGGTCCCACCGAAAAGCCCAACGTTCATATTTTGACCTGAATCGGTCTGATTGAGTTTTACCATTCGGTCTCATCGAGTTTTGGAATCTGTGTGTAACGGTTAGATTTTGTGTGGAGGCTATATATACCCCTCCAACCACTATTCATTCATGAGGAGAGCCATCAGAATGTGCCTACACTTCCAACATTCATTTTCTGAGAGAGAACCACCTACTCATGTGTTGAGACCAAGATATTCCAATCCAACCACACGAATCTTGATCTCTAGCCTTCCCCAAGTTGCTTTCTACTCAAATCATCTTTCCACCATAGCCAAATATGTGTGAGAGAGTTGCGTGTTGGGGAGACTATCATTTGAAGCACAAGAGCAAGGAGTTCATCATCAACACACCATCTATTACCTTTTGGAGAGTGGTCTCTCCTAGACTGGTTAGGTGTCACTTGGGAGCCTGTGTCAAGATTGTGGAGTTGAACCAAGGAGTTTGTAAGGGCAAGGAGATCGCCTACTTCGTGAAGATCTACCCTAGTGAGGCAAGTCCTTCGTGGGCGATGTCCATGGTGGTATTGACATGGTTGTTTAATCGTGGACCCTTCGTGGGTGGAGCCCTCAGTGGACTCAAGCAACCGTTACCCTTCGTGGGTTGAAGACTCCATCAACGTGGATGTACGATAGCACCACCTATCGGAACCACGCCAAAAATCTCCATGTCAACATTGCGTTTGCTCCCTCCAAACTCCTCCGATTTACCTTCTTGGAAGTTGCATGCTTTACTTTCTGCTGCTCATATACTCTTTCATGCTTGCTTGAATTGTATTAAGATTGCTTGACTTGTGCTACGTTGCTAAAATCTGCCAAGAATTAAAATTGGGAAAAGGTTAAGATTTTATTTGGTTAAGTAGTCTAATCACCCCCCCCCCCTCTAGACATACTTCCGATCCTACAGTGTTGTAGTTTACGGGATGCCATGAAGACTATGTAGGCTATCTTCTGATAGTGGGGGTATCAAGATTTGCAAGGTGTAAGGACCTCCGATACATAATAGACTAGTTTTTGGGTGGGGAATTTATGTCCATCTTCCCCTCGTTCGACGACGAGCACAACACTAACTACTTGGTTAGTTGCCGAAATATATAATAACATAGGCTCTCCAACACCTGGTGCAGCTAGGATTGGGTTGCTTGCGAGAAGGGCTTTTATTTCTTCCAATCTGGCTATGGCAGCATCCGTCCATTTGAAGTTGCTAGTGCGTCGTAATAGCTTGTAGAGTGGTAATGCTTTTTCTCCCAATTTGGAGATAAAATGGCTTAAGGCCGCGACGCGCCCAGCTAATTTCTGGACTTGTTTTAGGTCTGTTGGTATGGAAAATTGTGACAAAGCTGGGATCTTGGCTGGGTTTGCTTCAAATCCTCTGTAGCAATTTTCTGGCTGGTACTCCGAAGACACACTTTTCCGGATTGAGTCATATGTCGTATGTCCGGAGGTTGTCGAAGGTGAGGCGAAGATCGTCCACCAGTGTTTCGATGCGTTTTATCTTAATGACCACATCGTCCACATATGCTTCAACTATTTTGCCGATTTGTTTTTCCAAGCAAGTTTGAATCATACGCTGGTAGGTAGAGTGTTGAAGCAGAAGGGACCGTAAGGGGTGATGAACACGGTTGCGGCCTGGTCCGATTCCTTCATCTTAATCTGATGGTATCCGGAATAGGCGTCGAGGAAACACAAAGAATATTGCCTTGCCCTTGCGTCAATGATTTGGTCGATGCGAGGCAATGGGATGGGTCTTTAGGGCAAGCCATGTCGTTGCATAGGCGCCAGGATTTGACTTTCTTTGGTACCATAACCAAGTAGGCTAACCAATCCGGATGTTTAATTTCCCTAATAAACCCAGCCTCTAGCAACTTGGCTAGCTCTTCTCCCATGGCTTGACGCTTGGGTTCGGAGAATCGCCATAGTGTCTGCTTCACGGGTTTGAATCCCTTGATTATATTGAGACTGTGTTTGGTCAGTCTGCGTGGGATGCTGGGCATATCTTGAGGGTGCGAGGCAAAAATATCCCAATTCTTTCACAGGAATGTGCGTAGGGCAGCATCCACTACCGGATCCACCTGTGCTCCGATAGAAGTTGTTTTGTTAGGGTCCATCAGGTGCACTTGAAATTTGACTGTTTCCTCAGCTGGCTTGAAAGAGGTGGATTTGGATCTCTCGTCGAGAATCACATCATCCCCATCCACCGTGGACCGTAGGGTGGTTAATTCCTCCGCCGCTAGGGCTTCAGACAGCGCCTTGAGGGCCAAGGATGCAATTTTGTTTTCGGCACGAAGGGCTTTGTCCGGGTCGCTCAAAATTGTGATGATTCCATTGCGTCCGGGCATTTTGAGCTTCATATACCCGTAATGGTGTATAGCTTGGAAGCGTTAGAAAGCGTCCCGGCCAAGGATGGCATGATACCCACTATTGAAGGGGACCACATGAAAGAGCAACTCTTCAGATCTATAGTTTTCGGGCATGCCGAATACCACATCCAGTTTAATTTTCCCAGAACATCGTGCTTCTCGACTGGGGATAATGCCTCAAAAGGTGATATTGCTTTGCTCGATGCGTGGTCTGTCCATCTGCATTTTATCGAGCGTGTCCTCATAGATGAGTTAAGCCCACTGCCGCCGTCCATGAGCACTTTAGTAAGTCGAAAACCATCCAAAATGGGGTTTAGCACTAGGGCAGTGGGTGCTCGGACTGACTGAGCCTTTGGTTTGTCTTCGGCCGTAAAGGTTATTGTCGTGTCATTCCATGGGCTTATTGCGGTAACTTGGTGGACTTCGGCGAGGTTAGAGAGCGCCCGTTTGCGCTGATTGTTCGAAGAAAAGGTCTTGAAGACCATGAGGATGCTAAAGTTGTCCCTCTCTAGAGAGTATTTCTCTGGAGTGGTGGTGAGGATGGCCTCTCCAATTTTTGCTACTTGTCGGAGTACCCAGCATGCTCGAAGGCTATGGGTTGGGACTGTGTGCGGAGTGGCGTGTATCGGCCAGGGCTTGTCCAGGAGTTCGTCAGGAATGGACCTGTGTCCCATGAAGGGTTTATTTTTCCTGCCCATAGACTGGTGGTCGGGTGACCCGCCAGGATGTATTCGTTTAGTCCGGGCCGCACACTGCTTAAAGGCAGCAGGCTCTAGTTGAGTTTTCTGGGCCCTCCATGTGCTTTCCATCGCTCAGTACTTTTGAACTACTTGTGATAGTTCCATAAAGCTCTGTATGTGGCGACGGTCAAGGGCATTCAATATTCCCTCATCAGTGCAATTATGATGAAAGACCGAAACTACGCCGTCTTCTGGGCGGTCTTTGATCCTGTTTTTAACAAGTAGGAATCTGGCCCAAAAGTGGTGGACCGTTTCCTGAGGCTGCTGCCACACATACATCAGGTCATATATATCTGGAGGACCTGAGTTGCTTGGAGAATATAGATTGTGGTGGGTGGGTGGTTTAAATTTTAAATCCAGTCCCACATCCGTATTTGGAGCTTGAAAGGTCTTCGAGGCGACCGGTTCGGGTCCGGGGAGGCCCAAGGGCTCATGCAATTCTATGCTTGGCCCAGAGTCCGGAGGGCGTGAGGTCCCACCCGAAGGGGGAGTATCCGGCTAAGGGGATTTGGAGACCCAAACATACTTAGTCTTCAATATAGGGAGGGAAGTGTCCTTGGCCGGTTCGTCAACGACCGCTACGAGGTGGGTGATTGACGGGTGATTAATTTCCCTCTGGTCGGGCTTGAGCCCGATTTGATCATAGTCCGTTGAGACCCCCAGGGTGGAGATGCGGTCCAGCAGTTCGTTTAAAGACGAGACATCCGCCGGATCCAACTTTTCGGAGTACTTGGGGCCGACGCGAAGATGGTGTTTGGCGGCCATAGGGGGTGTTGCGGGCTCGACGGCTGTGCAAGCGCCTACGGTGAAACTGCCGAACTGGAGGGTCTGCCCAAAAAACAGGCACCTTCCAGAAGTGATATTGTTGTTGATGACTAGGCAAACCATATATCGCTTTTTGTAGACAGCACGACAGAGCTCTTAATGAAAGCACCAATGTCGGTGTCAAAACTGGCAGATCTCGGGTAGGGGGGCCGAAGCTGTGCGTCTAAGGATCAATGGTAACAGGGTACCAGGGGACATAGTGTTTACCCAGGTTCAGGCCCTCTTAAAGGAGGTAAAACCCTACTCCTGCTTGATTATATTCAAAGAGTATGAAGATTACAAGAGTTGATCTACCTTGAGATCGTAATGGCTAAACCCTAGATGTCTAGCCTATGAGTATTCCAATGACGGTAATGAAGATAGCCTCTATGGACTAACCCCTCCATTTTATATACACACTGGAGGGGCCTAGGGTTTGTACAAGGTCAGTTCATAAGGGAAGGAAACACCCAGACTCTAATCTTGCCGTTTACATATGGAGAAGTCCCATCCAGACACAGAGAATAATCTTCAGCTTGATCTTGTACGGCCCATCCACCCCGGCCCATACTCCTGGGTCAGGCACATGAGGACCACCGAATCCAGGACTCCCTCAGGAACCGCCACTAGCATGTTTAGCATGGAAGATATTGATAACTGATGGTCGTGAAGTAAACAAGAAGGCTGCATTTCTCAAAATATCATTTACCTCTGTTTTAAAAACTTGAGCTCTGGCACCGCTGCAAATCACTGCTTCCCTTTGCGAAGGGACTATCTATTTACTTTTATGTTATGTCATCACCTTCTAAAATAAGCGCCGGAACCTGAGAGCTCTGCTGTCATGCTGATGCATTGTGTGTAGGTAATGTTGGGTGCATCATGGCCGGATCTTTTCTACCATGAATTACAATGTTTAGTCGCTGCTTGGACTTTGGACGTGCTCGGCACTTATGTTTTACGGTCTCAGAAAGGGCTAGCGAGATACCACTATTTTCATATTATATCATGGTTGTTTTGATAACGTGTTGCTATTTGAGATGTCTTATTATTGCTCGTTAGCTGATTATGTCATTGATATGAGTTAATATAATCTTTAGGGACAATTGCATTTTTACCCCTAGTTGGTTCCTATCCACGGGTTTTGCCCTTACTTTTCGAGCTTGCTTAGTTTTGCCCTTACTTTTTCCATGGAGGTCCCTCGAATGCCCTTTGACCGTTTGACCAAAACTTTGAAAATTCATAACTAATTCATATGAACTCAGAAAAATGCAAATAAGATATCAAAATGTTCAGATAAACATTACCTTTATGAGCATATCATTTGAATTCAGGACAAAAGCATCGTTTAAACTACCTGAGGTAATTAATGTTATTAACATTATTAAAAATAAATAGGTATAAACAATATTATTTTTTTGTGAATAAAAATTATATGCAAATGTAGGTGAAGTTTTCTGAACATCCTGATACCTTATTTGCATTATCCTGAGTCCGTATCAACTTGTTATGAAGTTTCCAAATAATGATCAAAGTCGTTAAAACATTCATAGCAAGTTGATACAAACTCAAAAAAATGGAAATAAGTTATCAGGATGTTCAGAAAACATCACCTACATTTGCATGTAATTTTTATTCATGAAAAAAAATGTTTATACCAATTTATTTTTAATAATGTTAATAACATTAATTACCTTGGGTAGTTTAAATGATGCTTTTGTCCGGAATGCAAATGATATGGTCATAAAGGTAATGTTTATCTGAACATTTTTGATATCTTATTTGCATTTTTCTAAGTTCATATGAATTAGTTATGAATTTTCAAAGTTTTGGTCAAACGGTCAAAGGGCATTTGAGGGACCTCGATGGAAAAAAGTAAGGGCAAAATTGAGCAAGCTTGAAAAGTAAGGGCAAAACCCGTGGGTAGGAACCAACTAGGGGTAAAAATGCAATTGTCCCTAATCTTTAAGAGTTATTGTCAACATGGTTAGTTATATTATTGACTGAAAACCTGGGTGATGTTTAAGCTTATTTATGCAAACAAGAGCAAAAGAGTTCGTAAAGGTTTTTCTTTTTCACTTTCAGTTTATCAACTGAATTGCTTGAGGACAACCAAAGGTTTAAGCTTGGGGGAGTTGATACGTCTCCAATGTATCTAATTTTCCTAATGCTTATCCTCTTGTTTTGGACTCTAATTTGCATGATTTGAATGAAACTAACCCCAGACTAATGCTGTTTTTAGTAGAACTACCATGGTGTTGTTTTTGTGCAAAAATGAAAGTTCTCATAATGGAACGAAACTTTACGAGGATTTTTTATGCAATATATGAGAATTTTTGGAGCCAAGAACCACCAAAGGGGGGCACAACCCACTAGGGCGCGCCCCCTGCAAGCATGCCCAGGTGGGTTCTCCCCACCTGATGGCACCGCAGACCATGAAATCGATGCTATAAAATCACATATTTCCAGAAAAAAATCAAGGAGAAAGAATTTTCGCGTTCCACGAGATGGAGTTGTCGTCACCTCATATTGTTCATCGGGAGGCCAGATCTGGAGTCCGTTTGGGGCTCCAGAGAGGGGGATCTTCGATCTTCATCATCACCAACCCTTCTCCATCGCCAATTCCATGATGCTCCCCATCGGGAGTGAGTAATTCCTTCGTAGGCTCGCTGGTCGGTGAGGAGTTGGATGAGATTCATCATGTAATCTAGTTAGTTTTGCCCGGTGCCATGATTTCAGATATGAACCGTTTAAGTTATCACCATTACATCCATGTTCTAGATCCGATCTTGCAAGTTATAGTCACCTACTACGTGTTATGATCCGGCAACCCCGGAGTGACAATAGTCAGGACCACTCCCGGTGATGACCGTAGTTTGAGGAGTTCATGTATTCACCGTGTGTTAATGCTTTGTTCTGGTTCTCTATTAAAAGGAGGCCTTAATATCCCTTAGTTTCCAATAGGACCCCACTGCCACGGGAGGGTATGACAAAAGATGTCATGCAAGTTCTTTCCATAAGCACGTATGACTATTTACGGAATACATGCCTACATTATATTTATGAACTGGAGCTAGTGCCGTATCGCCCTAGGTTATGACTATCACATGATGAATATCATCCAACAAATCATTGATCCAATGCCTACGAATTTCTCTTATATTGTTCTTCTTATACCACTTCTATCGTTACTGTTGCACTTGCTACAAAACTATTGCTATCACTTTTATTGTTGCTACTACTGCTGCTATTATTATCAAAACTATCATACTAGTTTGCTACTGATCACTTTGCTACAGATAATTAATCTCCGGGTGTGGTTGAATTGACAACTCAGCTGCTAATAATTACAAGTATTCTTTGGCTCCCCTTGTGTCGAATCTATAAATTTGGGTTGAATACTCTACCCTCGAAAATTGTTGTGATCCCCTATACTTGTGGGTTATCAGGAAACCTTAACCATCTTTGATCAACGAGCTAGTCAAGTAGAGGCTCACTAGGGACACAGTGTTTGTCTATGTATTCACACATGTATTTAGGTTTTCGATCAATACAATTCTAGCATGAATAATAAACATTTATCATGAATAAGGACATATAAAATAACAACTTTATTATTGCCTCTAGGGCATATTTCCTTTAGTCTCCCAGTTGCACTAGATTCAATAATCTAGATTACATTGTAATGATTCTAGCACTCATGGAGTCTTGGTGCTGATCATGTTTTGCTCATGGAAGAGGCTTAGTGAACAGATCTGCAACATTCAGATCTGTATGTATTTTGCAAATCTCTATGTATCCCTCCTTGAGGTGATCACGGATGGACTTGAAGCGTCTCTTGATGTGTTTGGTTCTTTTGTGATATCTGGATATCTTCGCTAAGGCAATTGCTCCAGTATTATCACAAAAGATTTTCATTAGACCCGATGCACTAGGTATTACACCTAGATCGGATATGAACTCCTTCATTTGCTGCTTCCGAAGCAGCTATGTACTCCGCTTCACACGTAGATCCCGCCACGATGCTCTATTTGGAACTACACGAACTGACAACTCCATCATTCAATATAAATACGTATCCGGTTTGTGACTTAGAGTCATCCGGATCAGTGTCAAAACTTGCATCGATGTAACCATTTACGACGAGCTCTTTGTCACCTCCATAAACGAGAAACATATCCTTACTCCTTTTCAAGTATTTCAGGATGTTCTTGACCGCTGTCCAATGATCCACTCCTGGATACCTCCCTGCCAAACTTATAGCAAGGCACACATTAGGTCTGGTACACAGCATAGCATACATGATAGAACATATGGCTGAGGCATAGGGAATGACTTTCATCTTCTCTCTATCTTCTACAGTGGTTAGGCATTGAGTCTGACTCAACTTCACACCTTGTAACACAGGCAAGAACCCTTTCTTTGACTGATCCATTTTGAACTTCTTCAAAACTTTATCAGGGTATCTGCTTTGTGAAAGTCCTATTAAGCATCTTGATCTATCTCTATAGATCTTGATGCCCAATATATAAGCAGCTTCACCGAGGTCTTCCATTGAAAAACTTTTATTTAAGTATCATTTTATGCTATCCAGAAATTCTACATCATTTCCAATCAACAATATGTCATCCACATATAATACTAGAAATGCTATAGAGCTCCCACTCACTTTCCTGTAAATATAGGCTTCTCCGAAAGTCTGTATAAAACCATATGCATTGATCACCTCATCAAAGCGTATATTCCAACTCCGAGATGCTTTCCCCAGTCCATAGATGGATCGCTGGAGCTTGCGCACTTTGTTAGCACCTTTAGGATCGACAAAACCTTCTGGTTGCCTCATATACAATTCTTCTTTAAGAAATCCATTAAGGAATGCAGTTTTGACGTCCATTTGCCAGATTTCATAATCATAAAATGCAGCAATTTCTAACATGATTCGGGCAGAATTAAGCATCGCTACGGGTGAGAAAGTGTCATCGTAGTAAACTCCTTGAACTTGTCAAAAACCTTTTGCGACAGGTCGAGCTTTGTAGACAGTAACAATACTATCATCGTCAGTCTTCTTCTTGAAGATCCATTTATTCTCAATGGCTTGCTGATCGTCGGGCAAGTCCACCAAAGTCCACACTTTGTTCTCATACATGGATCCTATCTTAGATTTCATTGCCTTAAGACATTTATCAGAATCTGGGATCATCATAGCTTCTTCATAGTTCATAGTTTCGTCATGATCTAGTAACATGACTTCCAAAACAGGATTACCGTACCACTCTGGTGCAGATCATTCTCTAATTGACCTACGAGGTTCGGTAATTACTTGATCTGAAGTTTCATGATCATCATCATTAGCTTCCTCTCTAGTTGGTGTAGGCATCACGGGAATAGTTTTCTGTGATGAGCTACTTTCCGATTCGAGAGAAGGTACATTTACCTTATCAAGTTCTACTTTCCTCCCACTCATTGCTTTCGAGAGAAACTCCTTCTCTAGAAATGTTCCATTCTTGGCAACAAAGATCTTGCCTTCGAATCTGTGGTAGAAGGTGTACCCAATTGTTCCCTTAGGGTATCCTATGAAGCCGCACTTCTCCGATTTGGGTTCGAGCTTATCAGGCTGAAGCCTTTTGACATAAGTGTCGCAACCCCAAACTTTAAGAAATGACAACATATGTTTCTTGCCAAACCACAGTTCATACGGTGTCGTCTCAACGGATTTAGACGGTGCCCTATTTAACATGAATGCAGTTGTCTCTAATGCATAACCCTAAAACGATAATGGTAAATCGGTAATAGACATCATAGATCGTACCATATCTAATAAAGTACAGTTATGACGTTCGGACACACCATCACACTGTGGTGTTCCATGTGGCGTGAGTTGTGAAACTATTCCACATTGTTTTAAATGAAGGCCAAAATCATAACTCAAATATTCGCCTCCGTGATCAGATCGTAGAACTTTATTTTCTTGTTACGATGATTCTCCACTTCACTCTGAAATTCTTTGAACTTCCAAATGTTTCAGACTTGTATTTCATTAAGTAGATATACCCATATCTACCCAAGTCATCTGTGAAGGTCAAAAAATAACAATACCCCTCGTGTGCCTCAACACTCATCAGACCGCATACATCGGTATGTATTATTTCCAATAATTCATTGGCTCGCTCCATTGTTCTGGATAATGGAGTTTAAGTCATCTTGCCCATGAGGCATGGTTCGCAAGTATCAAATGACTCATAATCAACCCATTCCAAAAGTCCATCTGCATGGAGTTTCTTCATGCGCTTTACACCAATGTGACCTAAACGGCAATGCCACAAATGTGTTGCACTATCATTATCAACTTTACATATTTTGGCATCAATATTATGAATATATGTATCACCATAATCGAGATTCAGCAAAAATAGACCACTCTTCAAGGGTGCATGACCATAAAAGATATTACTCATATAAATAGAACAACCATTATTCTCTGATTTAAATGATTAACCGTCTCACACTAAACAAGATCCAGATATAATGTTCATTCTCAACGCTGGCACCAAATAACAATTATTCAGGTCTAAAACTAATCCCGACGGTAGATGTAGAGGTAGCATGCCAGCGGCGGCCACATCGACCTTGGAACCATTCTCGACGCGCATCGTCACCTCGTCCTTAGACAATCTTTGTTTAATCCATAGCTCCTGTTTCGAGTTACAAATATGAGCAACCGAACTAGTATCAAATACCCATGCACTACTACGAGCATTAGTAAGGTACACATCAATAACATGTATATCAAATATACCTTTGTTCACTTTTCCATCCTTCTTATCAGCCAAATATTTGGTGCAGCGCTTCCAGTGACCAATCCCTTTGCGGTAGAAGCACTCAGTTTTAGGCTAGGGTCTAGCTTTGGGTTTCTTCCCGGGAGTGGAAACTTGCTTGCCTTTCTTCTTGAAGTTCCCCTTCTTTCCCTTGCCCTTTTTCTTGAAACTAGTGGTCTTGTTAACCATCAACACTTGATGCTCCTTCTTGATTTCTACCTCCGCAACCTTGAGCATTGCGAATAGCTCAGGAATTGTCTTTTCCACCCCTTGCATATTATAGTTCATCACGAAGCCTTTGTAGCATGGTGGCAGTGATTGGAGAACTCTATCAATAAGACTATCATCTGGAAGATTAACTCCCAACTAAGACAAGTAATTATGATACCAGACATTTTGAGTATGTGTTCACTGATAGAACTGTTCTCCTCCATCTTGCAGCTGTAGAACTTGTTGGAGACCTCATATCTCTCAACTTGGGCATTTGCTTGAAATATTAACTTCAACTCCTAGAACATCTCATATGGTCCATGATATTCAAAACATCTTTGAAGTCCCGATTCTAAGCCGTAAAGCATGGCACACTGAACTATCGAGTAGTCATCAGATAAAGCTTGCCAAACGTTCATAACATCAGCATCTGTCCTGTAGCAGGCCTTTCACCTAGCGGTGCATCAAGGACATAATTCTTCTGTGCAGCAATGAGAATAATCCTCAAGTTACGGACTCAGTCCATGTAGTTGCTACCATCATCTTTCAACTTAGCTTTCTCTAGGAACGATTAAAATTCAAGGGAACGATAGCACAGGCCATTGATCTACACCATAGATATGGAAATACTATCAGGACTAAGTTCATGATAAATTAAGTTCAATTAATCAAATTACTTAAGAAATCCCACTTAGATAGACATCCCTCAAGTCATCTAAATGATACATGATCCAAATCAACTAAACCATGTCCGATCATCACGTGAGATGGAGTAGTCATCAATGGTGAACATCTCTATGTTGATCATATCTACTATATGATTCACGTTCGACCTTTCAGTCTCCAGTGTTTCGAGGCCATGTCTGTACATGCTAGGCTTGTCATGTTTAACCCGAGTATTCCGCATGTGCAAAACTATCTTGCACTCATTGTATGTGAACGTAGAGTCTATCACACCCGATCATCACGTGGTGTCTCAACACGACGAACTGTAGCAACAGTGCATACTCAGGGAGAACACTTTTACCTTGAAATTTAGTTAAGGGATCATCTTATAATGCTACCGCCGTACTAAGAAAAATAAGATGCATGAAAGATAAACATCACATGCAATCAAAAAATGTGACATGATGTGGACATCATCATCTTGTGCTTTTTGATCTCCATCTTCAAAGCATCATCATGATCTCCATCATCACCGGCGCGATACCTTGATCTCCATCTTAGCATCGTGGTTGTCTCGCCAACTATTGCTTCTACAACTATCGCTAAGGCATAGTGATAAAGTAAAGCAATTACATGGTGTTTGCATCTCATACAATAAAGAGACAACTATAAGGCTCCTGCCGGTTGTCAAATATCTTACAAAACGTGATCACCTCATACAATAACGTTTATCACATCATGTTTTGACCATATCACATCACAACATGCCCTGCAAAAATAAGTTAGACGTCCTCTACTTTGTTTTTGCAAGTTTTACGTGGCTGCTATGAGCTTCTAGCAAGAACCGTTCTTACCCATGCATCAAAACCACAACGGTGTTTCATCAAGTTTGTTGTTTTAACCTTCTTTAAGGACCGGCCATAGTGAAATTCGATTCAACTAAAGTAGGAGAAACAGACACCCGCCAGACACCTGTATGCAAAACTACTTGCATGTATGTTGGTGGAACCGGTCTCATGTGCGTGGACATGTAAGGTTAGTCTGGGCCGCTTCATCCCACAATACCGCTGAATCAAAATAAGACGTTGGTGGTAAGCAGTATGACTATCATCGCCCACAACTCTTTGTGTTCTATTCGTGCATATCATCTACGCATAGACCTGGCTCTGATACCACTGTTGGGAAACGTTGCATAGAAAAAAATTCTACGCACACACAATGATATATCCATGGAGATGCATAGCAACGAGGGGGAGAGTGTATCTACGTACGCTCGTAGACCATAAGCGGAAGCGTTTCACAACCTGGTTGATGTAGTCAAACTTTCTTCGCGCTCCACCGATCGAGTATCGAACGTACGATACCTCTAAGTTCTGCACACATTCAGCTTGGTGATGTCCCTCGCCTTCTTGATCCAGCAAGGTGTCGAGGTAGTAGATGAGTTTTGTTAGCACGACGGCGTGGTGACGGTGATGGTGTAGTGATCCTCGCAGGGCTTCGCCTAAACACCGCGAGAATATGACCGAGGGTGTAGAGGGGGGCACCGCAAATGGCTAACAATTGATGTAGTGTGTTCTAGGTGCCCCCTCCCCACATATATATAGGTGGGGGGGAGGAGAGGCAGCCAGGGGGCGCCCCAAGTAGGATCCGAATCCTACTTGGGGTTTCCCCAAGTGGCGCCCCACTCTTTTCCTTCTCCCACTCTACCTCCTTCCATAGGGGGGCGCCACCCCTTTTAGGCTGGTGTGCTCCCCTCTCATGTCCCATATGGCCCATATCTTCCTCCCGGGGGTTCCGGTAACCCTTCCGGTACTCCAATAAATACCCGATATACTCCAGAACACTTCCGTGTCCAAATACCATTGTCCTATATATCAATCTTTACCTCTCGACCATTTCAAGACTCCTTGTCATGTCCGTGATCTCATCCAGGATTCCAAACAACATTCAGTCACCAAATCACATAACTCATATAATACAATATCGTCATCGAGCGTTAAGCATGCGGACCCTACGGGTTCAAGAACTATATAGACATGACCGAGACACCTCTCCGGTCAATAGCCAATAGCGGAACCTGGATGGTCATATTGGCTCCTACATATTCTACGGAGATCTTTATTGGTCTAACTATTATGACAACATACGTTATTCCCTTTGTCCATCGATATGTTACTTGCCTGAGATTCGATCGTCGGTATCTTCATACTTAGTTCAATCTCATTACTGGCAAGTCTCTTTACTCGTTCCGTAATAGATCACCTCATGAATAACTCCTTAGTTGTTTGCTTGCAATCTTATGATGTGTAATACCGAGAGGGCCCATAGATACCTCTCTGATACTTGGAGTGATAAATCCTAATCTCAATCTATGCCAACTCAACAAACACCTTCAGAGATACCTGTAGAGCATCTTTATAATCACCCAGTTATGTTGTGACGTTTGATAGCACACAAGGCATTCCTCCGGTATCCAGGAATTGCATAATCTCATAGTCGAAGGAATATGTATTTGACATGAAGAAAGCAATAGCAATAAAACTGAATGATCATTATGCTAAGCTAACGGATGGGTCTTGTCCATCACATCATTCTCCTAATGATGTGATCCTGTTATCAAATGACAACTCATGTCCATGGTCAGGAAACCTTAACCATCTTTGATCAATGAGCTAGTCAAGTAGAGGCTCACTAGGGACACCGTGTTTGTCTATGTATTCACAAATGTATTTATGATTCTGATCAATAAGATTCTAGCATGAATAATAAACATTTATCATGAATAAGGAAATATAAAATAACAACTTTATTATTGCCTCTAGGGCATATTTCCTTCAAAAGAATGGTGGGAAAAGGAATAAACTTTATTTTATGTTTGGGAACCTCCTATGATTTATCTACCATGGAAAGTATTGAGAATTCTCGATTGTTTTCGTTAACAGGAAAAGCATGCCTTTCAAAGCAACTTTATCTCTCAATTTAAGCTTTGAGCTCTAGCACTACAAATCTATGCTTTCCTTTCGAAGGACCTATCTATTTACTTTATGCAATTTTTAATTTTTTAGTCTCCATCTTCTCTTATAAAGCACCAACTAGGGAACACTATTATCATACTTGTGCATTGGGCATAGTTAATATTTGAGTGTGTTCCATGAATGGATCAATGACTGAGCATAATGGGCTAGGGATAGCTTTATTTAGTGTTGATATTTTGAAAAACATGGTTGCTTGTTGATATGCTTGAGTATTGATGTCCTCATGTCAATTATAGACTATTGCTTTGAATCATCTAAAGTCTAAATGTCCATGCTACAAAAGAAAATAATATGTGATGAATATGTTATGCAACATTCCGCATCAAAGATTCTGTTTTTATCATTTACCTACTCAAGGACAACTGAGAATTAAGCTTGGGGATGCTGATACGTCTCCAGCGTATCTATAATTTTTTATTGTTTCATATTGTTTTATTATCACTCTTGGATGTTTTATATTCATTTACTAGCAACTTTATATCATTTTTTGCGACTAACCTACTGACATAGTGCCCAGTGCCAGTTGTTGTTTTTTTGCTTGTTTTTTACTTTACAGAATATCAATACCAAACGGAGTCTGAATGCCATGAAACTTTTTGGAGATTTTTTCCTGCCCAGAAGACACCCAGGGAGCCAAAGAAGTGCATGGGAGGAGGCCCGTGGGGCCCACAAGGCACCAGGGCGCGCCAGAAGGCCCATGCGCACCCTCGTGGGTAGTGGGCACCACAGGAAGCTTCTACGCCGCCATCCACCTCTATAAATACTCTAAAATCCCAAAAACCCTAGGGGAGTCGAGAGAATATAGATTTTGCGCCGCAAGTTCCAGAACTATGAGATCCAATCTAGAGACCTTTTCCGGCCCTTTGTCGGAGGGGTCAACGATCACAGAAAGGTTCTTCATCATCCTTGTTGCCCCTCCGATGATGCGTGAGTAGTTTACCACAAACCTACGGGTCCGTAGCTAGTAGCTAGATGGCTTCTTCTCTCTTTTTGATCTTCAATACAATGTTCTCCTCAATGTTCTTGGAGATCTATTTGATGTAATGACTTTTTGCGGTGTGTTTGTTTGGATCCGATGAATTGTGGGTTTATGATCAGTTCTATCCATGAATATTATTTGAGTCTTTGCTGAACTCTTTTATGTATGATTGTTATAGCCTCGTATTTTTTCTCAGAAATTTTGGTTTGGTTTGGCCAACTAGATTGATTTTTCTTGCCATGGTAAGAGGTGCTTTGTGATGTGTTCAATCTTGCGGTGCTCAATCTCAGTGACATAAAGAGACATGACACATATGTATCGGTTCTATTAAATATGAAAAGATGGGGTCTATTCCTACATGAATATATATTGTCTACATCATGTCATCGTTCTTATTGCATTACTCCATTTTCCGTAAACTTAATACACTACATGCATGTTGGATAGCGATCAATGTCTGGAGTAATAGTAGTAGATGCAGGCAAAAGTCGGTCTAGTAATCTTAGACGTGATGCCTATACACATGATCATTGCCTTGGATATCGTCATGATTATTCGATTTTCAATCAATTGCCCAACAACAAATTGTTTACCCACAGTATGCTATTTTCGAGAGAGAAGCCTCTGAAAACCACACCCCCGGGTCTATTTCCTATCATATTAATACCAAAAATACCTTGCTGCGTTTTCCTGTATTTATTTTGTTTTGTGTTCTTGCTAGATCTATTTATCAAATCTCATACAATTTAATCTATCTCAATACCGAGGACGGATTGACATCCCCTCTTACGCATTGGGTTGCAAGTATTTGTTATTTGTGTACAGGTGTTGTCTACGTAGTGTTGCTTGCTTCTCCTATTGGATTGATAATCTTGGTTTCATAACTGTGGGAAATACTTACGTTTGATGTGCTGCATCATCGTCTCCTCTTCTAGGAAATACCAATGCAGATACAAGCAATCAACAGCCGCCAACACCGCCTGGTAGGCGGCCTCCGCCTCCTGGTCCTTGTCGCAAATGACGAGGGGCGGTGGCGGGGAGCGATGCGACACGTCATGGACGTTGCGCCTCCTGGACTCCTCGTGCTTGAAGGTCAACTACTGGTCCCACACCGGGGAGTCGAACGCGTAGACGGATTGGCAGTGCTGCTCCGGCATCAGCAAAACTCCCGCTGGCGTCAGCAACTCCCGCCGGTGTCGCACCTCCTCCGCATGCGCCCTCACCGACCGCGGCACAACCGACACTGGGATCCTCTCAGGATCCAAGTGTCATGCGTGTGGCAGCGTTACGTTGGGATAGTGCAATGGGACGTGGTGCTCCCAGTGCCACCTTGCCTGGTGTACTGGGACGTTGACGCGCTACCGCGGTCGGCGGGCAGATGACGGTGAAGGAGGAGGGGGAGGGGAGAAGGGTTGGTGGGGTCCTTGCCCCTACCCTTGCCGGAGAAGAAGGTGGCTAGGGTTTGTCAGCGACGGGGGAGCATAGGGAGGCAGGATGGGGCGGGAGGCATCTTGAAGCGGATGTGGACGACCTCCCACCACATGCTCAGATTAAAAAAGGCCGACCATCATCGCTGACACATGGCGTGAGGTGGGTGGTGGTCATTAATAAAGTTGACGCGGTAGTTGGACGGCTACCAGGTGGGGACGCGGCGGACACCGAGAGGGCGTGTGGCGTGTCTGCTTCGTGTCCACGCCGACGCATTTCAACCGCAAATGGGTCCGCGCGGATGTGATTTGCGAATGGGTTGACTCGTTGGGCCTCCACTTCTGTCCACGCCGACCCAAACGGACGGCGACGGACGAAATGGGTACATGTGTTGGAGTTGCCAGTCGTACAACTAATATAGTCCCACCCCACCAGTTGCCAGCCGTTCCCGTTGTTGACCCTGTTATCCTTCCACCCGAGGTCGCCGACCCATTTCTCTACCACTATGCCAAGCCAAGCCCTCGCTTCTTGTCCCGTGTCTTCCATGTGGTCACCACAACCATCGGACCATGCACTTCCTGGCCTTCCATTTGTCATTCACGCAATCCATCGCTGCTTTGGCGCCCTCGTGTAGTTCCTCATGAGCGCCCACCACGTCGTGGTACCGGTCGATGCTGGCTGATGGACAGGATAAGTGGGATGAGCTGGCATGACACATACCAACTAAATTTGCGTGAGATAACATGGCCATCAATGATGACACCACACTGGGTCGCTCTACTCGCCTTGTGTACATGATTGCCGTTCGGCTGTCGAAGTACGACCCCGCGGCCTCAACTTAACTTCATCGCCAGTCGGTCGTGTGTGTGTGCCTGCCTGTGTGCTAACTAGTGTGTGTCTGCCCGATGCCCACTAGTGTGCGAGTGCATGCATGTGTATTGTGTGCATGTTTCAACAGTAACCCGCAAAAAACCTCACATATTTATCTGCGAACAGAGGGAACTAGTCCGTGGACAAAAATACAAAAGGCAACCATCCAACGCTAGCCGCATACATTACAAACCGCATTTTAACAAAGGAGACAAAATTCATGCAAACCGCCCGATATTCATCAAAGTTCGGATAGAAAATAGAACAAATCATTCACACATAGCATGCACATTAAGTCTAGTACAACAAGATCTCAAATTCGACTATATCCCGGATGTCCAACAAGTTTTTGATGAATGGATCATGTCCTCCCACACATACTTCCCCTTGAGCTTCATCCAGTAGTGTGTGCACATAAATGAATATCCCTCTAACCTGTGGTACAGCACGATGGCATGTGCGGGCTACATATAATATGTAGACCAACATTGAGTGAATGAATCAATCAACAAGTTGAGAAAGAGGAAGTAAAACTTACCATCTCCTCCATGTCCGCGTGCAATGGACACCTTGCCTCGAGCTGACTAACCAAGTTGCAAAACTTGATAACGCTGACCTGGATAGCACGTCAGTGATACGACAACGACCTCATGTTGCATCATTGAATGATCTACATGTCGTAGGCCGCAATGTGCTTTCCTGCGTGAAACTTTTCATGCACTTGCTCCTAGAAGGGCGGCCCTCTGGTCCTGCCTATGAAATCTGCGGTTAAGGCCAGCCACACATTGCACAACAACTCATCCTCCATTTGAGTAGATCATCATCCTTTGTACTCTAAAATATGACATAGCATTTGAAAATAAGCTCAATGATAATTGACCGAACACCTGCCTCGTGTGGTGTCCGCCATGGAGACCGTCGACAAGGGACGGAGTGTACCTGGGTACAAACGGTTCCAGGGTTGAAAGCTCCGTCAGAATGGCGAGCGGGCGCGTCGGTGCTGGTTGTGGACGTCCGAAAAGGCCTTTGTGGCGACCAGAGATGAACAACAGCGGTGGAGGAGGTGGATAGTGATAACGCACAACTATAGGGGGGCGCAACAGTTTTCAAGGGTAGAGTATTCAACCCAAATTTATAGATTCACCAAAAAGGGGGCCAAAGAATATTTGTAAGTATTAGCAGTTGAGTTGTCAATTCAACCACACCTGGAGATTAAATATCTACAGCAGAGTGATCAGTAGAACAGTAATATGATAGTTTTGATAGCAGTGGTAACAGTAGCAGTGATAGCAATAATTTTGTAGCAGTTATGACAGTAACAATAGAGATAGTAACTTAGCAAGAATAATATGTAAAAAGCTCGTAGGCATTGGATCGGTGGTAACGTTGGATAATATTCATCATATGATAGTCATAACCTAGGGTGACACAGAACTAGCTCCAGTTCATAAATATAATGTAGGCATGTATTCCGTAAATAGTCATACATGCTTATGGGAAAGAACTTGCATGACATCTTTTGTCCTGCCCTCCCGTGGCAGCGGGGTCCATAAGGAAACTAAGGGATATTAAGGCCTCCTTTTAATAGAGAACCGAAACAAAGCATTAACACATAGTGAATACATGAACTCCTCAAACTACGGTAATCATCGGAAAGAATCCCAATTATTGTCACATTGGGGTATGCGGATCATAACACGTAGCAGGTGCATATAACTTGCAAGATCGGATCAAGAACATAGATATAATGGTGAAAACCTAAACGGTTCAGATATGAACTCATGGCACTCGGGCCCTAGTGACAACCATTAAGCATAGCAAAGTCTTAGCAACATCAATCTCAGAACATAGTGGATACTAGGGATCAAGCCCTAACAAAACTAACTCGATTACATGACAAATCTCATCCAACCCACCACCGTCCAGCAAGCCTATGAAGGAATTACTCACTCCCGATGGTGAGCATCATGAGAATGGTGATGGAGGATGGTTGGTGATGACGAAGACCGATGATCACCCTCTTCGGAGCCCCGAATGGGCTCCAGATCTGGTCTCTCGATGAAGAACGGGAGGTGGCGGCTGCTATGTATCGTAAAACGTGATGAAACTTCCTCTCCTATTTTTTTTGGAAAAATAGGATTGTATAGCGTCAGAATTAGGGTCAATGGAGCCTCGTGGGCCGACTACCCACCAGGGCATGCCATTGGGGGGTGGCGTGCCCTGGTGCCTAGTGGGCAGCTGCCCCCTCCAGTGGGTCTTGCTTCAAAAAATTATTATATATTCGAAAGTAATTCTCCAAAAAGTTTCGTCCAATTCCGAGAACTTTTATTTCTGCACAAAAACAACACCATGGCAGTTCTGCTGAAAACAGCGTCAGTCCGGGTTAGTTTCATTCAAATCATGCAAATTAGAGTCCAAAACAAGACCAAAAGCGTTAGGAAAAGTTGATACGACAGAGACGTATAAGAGGGTGCGGATGCAAAGCAAGGGGGAGAAGGGGCAAAGTGGAAGGAAATGGGACATCGAGGGGGGATTGGGTGGGTCGGGGTGTCGGAGTCATACGTTCCGGGTGTTCGGACTTTCACAAAGCTCCAACACTTTTGTCTCCAATTTATGAAAGAAATCATGTCTGGACCGCCCCACGGACCGATACAGGCCAACGTTGGAGGGCTTCCACGGTCTGACAGTTACGAGAGGTTTATGGGTTCGCCTTATAGATGCCCTTATAACATGGATTCACTCAAAATAGTACCTGAGCGAACAGAGGGATTAATTGGATAATGTTCACGAGCAGTAGCGAGAGGTGTGAGGTTTGTTCTACGTGGAGAGAGGTAAGGTGACTAAGAGCAACTCCAAGTCTCCAATGCGCCGAGCCAAACAGATTCGTCATCTGTCCTTTTTTTCATTTGGGTCGGCAATGCGCCCAATGCGTAGACTCATTTTTGCCCTTGTGGACAGCTTGCTGTGGTTTTTCAAACATAATTCAAACAAAATACAAACATTTTACATAGTTTCACAAGCAAAAAACTATAGCTTAGTTCACTAGCCAAACGAATATATCATAGTTTACAAGCCAAATAAAAATTAAATTGTCTCAAATACATTAAAAAAGATACATCTATTGTTGCCAACGTGAGCCCACATATGGTCAACCAAATCATTTTGCAACTGAACGTGAGTTTCCCAATCACGCATTTGATGATGAAATTGCACTACTAGGGAAAACCTTATACACAACATCTTAGCAGTAGCGTTGGACAAAACAGGGCGCTACTGCTACTTAGTAGTAGCGAGTTTAAATAAACCGCGCTACTGCTACTACTTTAGCAGTAGCGTGTTTTGCTAAAGAACGCTGCTGCTATACTTGTACTGGGCAGAGGTGGCTAGCCCCACTTAGTAGTAGCGTGTATGCCCGAGCAGCGCTACTGCTACGTCCCTTAGCAGTAGCGCATTTATCTGGAACGCGCTACTACTTACTTACCTTATCCTAAAGCGGTTCACTGCATCGGTACCCTCTCACTCACTATCTCCCTCTCACTCACTCTCGCCCGGCTGCGCCGAGCCTGTCGTACGCCGCCGCCGCGCTTCTCCTCACCGACGTACTTCCTCCCCCCCTCCCTCCTCTGGCCGCCCTCCTCCCACCGCCCCTTCCTCCTCCTTCTCCGACCGCCCCCTCCCTCCTCCTCCTCCTTCGGCCGCCCCCTCCCCGTCCATGCCCCGCCCCCTCCCTCCTCCTTCAGCCCCCCCCCTCCACCCCCTGCCCCTTCCCTCCTCCTCCTCCTCCGGCCGCCCCCTCCCCCTCCTACCCCCGACCCCTCCCTCCTCCGATCCCACCGGCCTCCTCCCCCTCCTCCTCTCTCCTTCTTCCTCCTCCGTCCATCTTTTTTTCTTCTGTTTTTTACTATTGTATAATGTAGTTTTTTTACTATTTTTAGTAAGTGTTTAAAATAGTTAGTAAGTAAATTAATAAACTAATTGAACTAGTTTGGTTTTAGTAAGAACTAGTTGAATTAATAGAACTAATGTATTTTTAGTAAGAAAATTAATATGACTAGTTGAACTAGTTTATTTTTAGAAAGAACTAGTTTATTTCTAGTTGAACTAGTTTAGAAAGAACTAATTAATAGAACTAGTTGAACATGTCATATTTGTTGTTATTTTTTAGTTTAAGCAATTATTCCCGCATCGATGTCGATCGACGTCGACGATGCCTATCCCGCATCCTCGTCGTTGATACCCGTCGCTCGCTAGGGTTTTAGTTGTATTAGTGATGTTATATGTATGATACTATTCGAGATGTATTAGTGATAACTTATAGGGTTTTTGTTTTTGCAGAAATCAAGGAGCCCCTCCATCATCCCTGTCGTCGTCCCTGTCACCGACCCCCTCTGACCTCGAGGTGAGACCAGCCAAATCTCCATGTCAATATTAGTCCTATAAGATATGATGTAGATAAAAACATGTATATCTTGTGTTGTTCAAATAGGCCTATGTAGATAAAAACATGTATATCCGAGTGGCCTATGTTTTGCCAGAGTGTTGATTAATTTCCATTCCGGCAAATTTCAGGTGCTCGATATGTCCTATTTTAGCAAAGGTCATGCCAAAATTTTCCGTGAATTTTGGCATGACTTGTGCTAGAATATGTAGGAAATATCGAGTGGCCTGGATTTTCTAGAAAGATAATTAAAAGATATTTCGGGTTGACTTTAAGACTGTCGAGGCCGAAGAATCCCGACTGTTGTCGTGGGGGTTGTTTCTCCTTCTTCTCCGGGTGCTAGACCTATGTTATGCACTAGGGAAAGGAGGAGTAACGACCATCACGGACGGTCGCAAATGTCAGAGAGGAATCAGTGAGGGAGAGTATCCACCATATATGAGAGGACGAAGAATCCCGACTGTTGTCGTGGGGGTAGCTTCTCCTTCGTTCCCATGTGCTAGACAATTTGGTGTAATGCACTCGGGAACGAAAGGAGGAGCTACCATCACCGACGGTCGAATATATACACCATGTGAGCTGAGAGTTTTCAAGAAAAGACTCGACAAACCCATAGTCAACCCGTGATGAATAATAATGATCTAATTTAGTTTTTGTAGTACATATATTTAATTGTACAAGTTTAATCTTTGAATTATGAACATAGGAAATGTCGCCGGACGAAGAAGGTCCCGGGGAGTGCTCCTGGTGCGGCGACAACCGGGGTTTCTGCGACAGGCCTCACCTGGACGACGGTTGGTGCTTCAGCATTAAGCTCGAGGAGGCCTTTGATTTTGAAATGGTACGCTACGACGCTAAGTGTTTTTTCGTAATTAAGCTCGACTTCTACTACTTCAACGTGTAATTTTCGTCTTTTACAATTCGACTAGCTTATCCCATGCCATGCAAGACGCTATGTCTTGGAGAGGATGGGTTTTGAAGATCATGAGAGGAATGAAACAAAGAAAATTAACCTAAGGACCCATCATGGTATGGATTTTTGAGGTAAATCTATACAATTCTGAGAGTGTATCCAATTTTCGTCACCCGGGTTGGGAAGCACTTTCCAAGATGTATGATTTTCAAGAGGGTATGTTTGTCACCATGGATCTTGGTGATCCTAACATCAACCAAGATAATTTGGACATTTGGGTTCTTGTTGATACGCTTCCAATTCTACCGCTATGTGAGTTCCTCAAACATAGTTATAAAGTAATTTATATTGTTTATTTCAAAATAGTTGACAGCTTCTTTCCATTGATAGCTTATTTTCATGCTTCAAAGAGTGTGCGGAAGATGGTAGACAGAACCAACTACACCGATGGCTCTGAGTTAACTTATCAAGAGAAAAATCATCTGGTCGCATATTGTACTGACATTGAGAATTACAATGCCTTTTATCGAACTCCTCCAAATTATGGTGAATACGTGCCACAATTGCACGTGTTGAACAACGATAACTTCCATGGAGATTTCTTGGTAAGATTTTTTACTATTACGACATGCATCTTTTGCATACTTCTAAAATTGAACTACATTGCTAACTACGAAGTTATTACTATGTTTTTCAACAGAAAATCCCGATGGATTGTGTGCCTCATTTGATGTATCAGAATGGTCGCCTGGATGTTTTGAACATACAGCCAGGTCGTCCTACAAATCACACCTGTGCATACCGGGTTTCCAAAAACAGTGACCACATGATAATCAAAGAATGGAAGAAATGTATGGACATTCGTAAGGAGGTTCTTGGAAGCAACATTGCGCGAAAGGCGAGAATTGGAGATAGGATAATCTCCATTCTCCATAATGGAGAGTCAGGGGCTATCTTGTTTTATGCTATTTTACCCAAGATAATATAGTAGGTCCTAAGAGAATGTAGTAGGTCCTATGAGGTACAATATGTTTATGAGAGTTGATGATGATGAGTAGTTGTGATTATGTCTAGTGACCAACTTGTATGTGATGTCTCATTGATGAAAACGATGATCATGAGGAGGTGTTATATGATAGTGATGTATTATGATGATAAGTTGTTAATGATGATGATGATATTTATTATATCATTGGGTGAAAGAACCGTGGATTAGTTTCAAGTGGATGTCCATCCACTTGAAACTAGTCCACGGTTCTTCCCCCAACTGATGTAATAACTCATTATGATGTAAAATCATTCTCTAAATTGCTGCAGTATGAAAACTTGTATAAAGGTGCATGAATACAACATGAAATAAAAAAGAAATACAGAATAATAGTAGTAGCGCATGCTAGAGAAGCACTACTAGTAATTACCAATAGCGCTCATTTTAGAAAGAGCTGCTACTAAGTCGATATAGCAGTAGCGCGGTCCTGCCCACGCTACTGCTAACCTTTAGCTGTAGCGCCTTACTAGTAGAGCGGTACCCCGCGCTACTGATAGGCTTTAAACACGCGCTACTGCTAGGGTTTTCCCTAGTAGTGTTGGATGAACTAAGAAAATGTTATTGCTTCTCCATGCTCAGGCACAACATTGTTACCTTGAAACTGAAATCCTTGGTCATAGATACGTTCCGGGCGTTCATCCTCTATGATCATATTGTGCATGATCGCACAAGCAGTCATCACCTCCCACAACTTCTTAGTGCTCCAAGTTCTAGCAGGATATCAAATGATGCCCCATCGAGATTGCAGAACACCAAAGACACGCTCCACATCCTTCCTAGAACTTTCTTGCTCTCATGCAAACCTCCTCCTCTTCACTCCTACAGGGTTGGAGATTGTCCTCACAATAGTAGTCCACTGAGGATAGATACCGTTAGCTAGGTAGTATCCTATGTTGTAGTTGTGGCCGTTGATGTTAATATTCACCGGCGGGTAGTTGTCTTCAGTAAGACTTGCAAACACCAGAGAGCGTTGAAGCACGTTGGTATTATTGTGAGATCTGTCCATGCCAAAGAAAGAGTGCCAAATACAGAGATCTTGTGAAGCCACGGCCTCAAGTATAATGGTGCAAGGTTTGGCATGCCCCCTATACTGCCCCTGCCAAGCAGAAGGGCGGTTCTTCCACTCCTAGTGCATATAGTCTATACTACCAAGCATCCCTCGGAAGCCCCTGCTGGCATTCATCGCCGACAAGCGGGTTGTATCTTCAGCATTTGGCTCTCTCAAGTACTCAGGGCCAAACACTACAATCACAGCCTTGCAAAACTTATAAATGGAGTCTAGGCATGTAGACTCGCTCATACGGACGTACGCATTAATGAGATCACCGGGAACTCCATATGCAAGCATCCGAATAGCTGTAGTGCATTTCTGATAAGAGGAGAAGGCAATATTTCCAATGGCATCCTCCTTGCACTCGAAATACTCATCGTATCTGACCACCCCCTCTCGAATATGATTGAAAACATGCCTAGCCATACGAAAACGGTGACAGAATTGATAATGTTTGAAGAGTGGGTTGGATGTCTCAACATAGTCTTTCCAAAGAAAGAAATGGCCACTCTCTCGATTGCGATTCAACGCTAGAGTGTGCCCGGGATAGAGCCTCGGAACAGCGGCCGCTACCTACTAAGGTGGCCACGGACGACCAACACAGCAGCCACCATCTCCTCATCGTCCGATGAAGAATCATCTGAGTCGCAAAGGAAATTGTTGAAAAAGTACTCGTTGGCAGAGTCAGTTTATACCTTGCGGGCAAAACCATTGAACAGCTTGCGGGCGTCGGTAAAGAAGCTGGTCGGCAAAGAGAAGCGCACCTCCCCAGGACCAGGTAGCTGCCCTGGCGGCGTCGGGCAAGCGTGGTGATGTTGACGAAGGAGTTGGCCGGGGGCACTTGGGGGCGAGGTGGTGCTCCCGGCGACCTTGGGGGGAGGGGGGAGCTGCGGTAGCCCGGCGGCGGTGGAAGTAACGTGGGAAGGTGGCATGGTGCAGGGGTGGTATGTGGGTGCAGACTGCTGGTGAGAGCACTGATACTGGGCGGCAGCGATGGGGTGGGGCGGGCAGGGGCTTGCTGTCGATAGGAGGAAGAGAATGGCTTATGTGCCACCGACTGGTGGGTCAGGGGAGGAGTAGGCGGGCATCATGCGCGTCCACCTCATGTTCATGCCGACACAAACGAGACCCAAATTTTGGCCAGGGATGGGTCGCCCGGCGGACAAAAAGCGGACGCACATCCATTTGGGTCGGCACGTTGGGCCGACTTTTGTGTCTGTTTTGACCCAAGCAGACACGCGCAGCCGAAATGGGTCGGCGCATTGGAGTTGCTCTAAGGCTGCATTATTTTTGTAGTGCAAACACTGCTTTCTTTACCTAATAATGGCTATTGCTTCTGTCCGCCCATCGTCGCGGAGTGTTTACGCAAAAGTCCCTGTGCTTTGGCTAATTTAACCTGCAGTCCTCGATAAGTGAAGAAAAATGGTTCAATATTTTGTTCATCAAACCATCTATGCATGTTTGGCTTTAGATCGAGCGGCAGCGCTCGCGATCTGATCAGGATGAAGGACGACACGGCAGGGCTCCGGGAGGCGGGGAACGGCGAGGAAGTGCTGGACGTCGGGGCGAGGCGGATCAGGTTGGGATCCAGTGCGGCGGCGCGGAGGCCGGCAGTGGTGACGCTCCATGGCCATGGCGGTTCGGTTTTCTGCGAAGAAGAGACGAGGGAGAGAGGAGGTGAGATGGAGAGAAGAGAAGGAAGAGTAGGGATGGTGTCCCTTCCTGCTGCCGGTTCGGCGATGGCTCTGGTTGGCGGATCCAGGTTTGATTTCCGGATTCTCTCATTTCCGCTGCACAATTGGGGTTGCCCAGCCACCAATCTCCCTAGCCTACGCACCTCCTCCCCCTAGCCGCACCTCCCCGCGTTCATGGAGACATCGTCCCCCTCGCCTACATCTCGTTGTTGCTTTGTTGTCCATGGATAAGGAGCGACAGATTTGACAGTAAATAGAAAAGGAGTAGATTTTTTAGGGTAAAAGGAGAGGATCTCAGAACAAAAGGAATTTTTGGCTATGTTTAACGGAGAGAAGTGTTATTGCTGCTGCTTTTGATGGTTCTGAACATTTACTTTGTGATTTTCCACTGATTAGTTGACGATGAGACGGTAAGCTTGTAGGTTTTTTTTAACAAGCAAAGGTACCGAAGTGACAAATTCATTCAGCTCATAGAGAAAGTACAAAGAGAATTAAATAGATCTGCTGAAGATATAGAGAGGAGGAGTAGCATTATCTAGAAAAGAGAGCTGAAGAAATACCTTATATGAGGCAAAGTGGAAATAACCACTAGACCATGATCAACACGGTCAGAACAAGCAGAGGAACACTGTGAATCTGAAACTAGGAACTATTGTTGCCTTTTGCTTCACTACTGATCAACCATCTTTCTTGAAGTAAGCAGATCAAGGTCCTATAGAAACAGCAAAATACATCTGCAACCCGGATGAAAACCCTGCAACATAAGAAACCAATGTACTCCAGCTTCACGTTATAACATCAAACTCCAGAGATCTGCAGAATAAAAAGCCAAGCACAACGCTTAGTACAGAGAGAAGGTAGAGCTGAAGAAGTAATAAAAACATGCCCATGCTTCCATCTATAACTAAGATAAAAACATGCCATACCAAAACATACAGGGAGAAAATTAATAACAGTGAATTGTATGAATTCTAAAGCCCTCAATCTGAAAATTTTCGAGAAGAGGCAGTATTGGGCAAAGACCCGGAGTGCGCTTGCTGCAAAACAAGAGAGCCACGAAAAAGTTGTTAAGCAAGATTATGAGCAATACCATTGATCTCCCTAGAAATGTGAAACACCTTTGTCTGCAGCTGAAAAACAAGAGAGCCTAGTGTCACCAATAGCACGAAAAAGTTGTTAAGCAAGATTATGAGCAATACCATTGATCTCCCTAGAAATGTGAAACACCTTTGTCTATAGCTGATAAGTAGTCTTAAAAACTAGCCAAAGATTTCCTGATACTCCATGGAGTTTCAGAAATGGAGACATTACCTAGAGCAGCAGCCCCCGCTAAAACCAAGCAGTCCGTCAGAAAAGTAGGCTGAGCAATGTTGAGTTGAGATGCAAAATAAGAAGCAAAATTTAGTGCAAGAGCCTCTGCTTGAAGAGGAGTAGAAGTTGGAGGAGCTGAAGCTTTCACTTGCACATTGATCTCTCCTCGCTTAGAGGGTAAGGAAATAAAGACCCCTACACCTATGCCAACCTGTCCTTGCAACAAACCCGAAATTTTCTTGGTCCTAAAAGTTGCATCCGAATAGATTTTAGCCCCATCAACCAACAAATCAGACCTAAGGGTTCTGCCAAGCAAAGGAAATTGATTAGAAGACAACTGAGTTGGTGTTGGAGCCTGATACAACATAAGCAGCTTGTAGGTGAATCAGGCTCTACATGCTTTGGTCTGGCTGGTGCTAGCGGGAGCTCACGGGCGATCTCCTAGTCTATCGCCCCAACGGCCAGGAGATGCAGCTCTCTCACCGGGAAACCGAAACGATCAACCCCATCGGCAACCTATTCCTGGCCTAGATCAATCGGTCCATGCACAACTGGAAGAAGCAGGTTGATGGATTTTCATAAGGATGTTAGCTTGAAAGTTGCAACGTACAAAGCTTGCTATTAGGCGTTGTCCCGTTGCCTCTCGTCGGGACACGTATGGATCCGCTAGGCAGGCTAGATGCCATTCTCCACGTGCCTAGAGTCACTGGACCTCCGTCCTCCCACTTCAAACTTCATGCATAGCCTTCGTCCATATGCAAAGAAGGCGCCGACTGCGTCGCCGGCTACTCCCTTTGTTCCTAAATATAAATCTTTCTAGAGATTCTAATATGGACTACATACAAAGCAAAATGAGTGAATCTACACTCTGAATTACATCTATATACATCTGTATGTAGTTCATATTAAAATCTCTAGAAAGGCTTACATTTAGGAACGAATGCAGTAGATGGCAGCCTCGGCGTGGGGAGCCTATAACTCCAATGGTTCCATTAACCTCCTACTTTTAACCATCCCATGCATGACAACAAGCAATTATTTTTTCCTTGTTCAGCGTTATTTAAAAGCTATGTATGCATTTCAATCAAAGAGATTTACTGATTTGCTCTAATGGCTACTCAGGAAGTATGTGACAGCGATGCTTCTCCTCTAACCCTAGGATCATGAACTGGAGTGATGTGACATAATGTAGTTGTGCTATGGTTAAACCCAAGACACGATTTGCTACATCAGCGGACTTTTACTGGATGTTTATGGAGTGATATTGATTTGTAAATTTTTGATAGGATTAAGGGGTAGGCTGGGGCCCCACCCTGGGTGAAAATAGGGGGGAGGCTGAAGACTAGTTTTGGAGATCCCATAACAGCCCCGTATGCGGCCCCTGAGTTTAGCATTATTGGTCCCATGATGCCCACGATTGGCAGGGGATGGGTGAATACTAGAGTAGACACCTTGTGTCCCATGGCACACGCGAAGACCAAAGCAGACGCCGCCTCTTCATTATTAATGGGCTGACATGAGTACGGTGGTGCCTCGGCTTCGCCCATTACGGGTTGACATTAGCGTTGGCCCATATAATTTTGCTCTCCCCTCCATCTCGATCTGCCTGAAATCAGTTCTAGTCGGTAGGGTCAAGGTTCCCTCGTGTCATGTTAAGAGGATGGGCCTAGGCAGATCAGTCGAATCCCGTGAAGAGAATAAATTGGTGCTCGGGTCGCCCTGAGCACCCTGGGCACCAGGGCAACATGGCTTGCAAAGAACAACTAGGAGCAGTTGAGATCACCCTCTTCTTTTAACATTCCCGTGAGAACAAGAGATGTGTTGGGAAAAGTTTCCCAAGTACAAGCCCGATAAATGACAAAAAGGTAGAAGGTTGGCCCGACGACACCTCCTTGAGGCTACTCATAGTGGGGATTAAATTATACTAGTGTCATGCACATGACACTAGTCGTGCAAAGTAACATAGTAGTAGTGTCATAGATGACTTCATTTATTGGTTTGTAGACTCATATTGTCTTAGAAAGCACTATGTTACAATAACATATTATGTTACCACTTGCATTAACTACTTGCCACATAAACAAAATTTTCTCGGAGTACGCTATGTTACTAACTAAGTTACTCCCACTATGACTAGCCTGACTTCGTTTCAAGCATTGTGTTCACATGCGCGCTTAATGGCTACACCCGCAGACCTATGATGGCCTATCGTGCATAGGCCTTTATGACTGGGGTAAGCCGTTTTCCTTGAGTTTTGACCTACTGAAGGTAGCATGTCTCACCAACACAGCCTGCATCCACCGCCCTGACATTCGACAGACCCGCATGCAATGGCGGAGCTTAGTGCAAGCAAAACCAGGCTATGGCCCGCCCAGGTTTGCTGCAAACCGATGGGCTTGAAGGGGCTAAATGGGCCATGGAAGGAAAAAATGCTGTTCTTTCTCTAAGTCGACCCATACAATCATTTTAATCTAGCTCCGCCACCGCCCGCATGAGTACAGGTCAGGATGACTGGGACCGCTTGTGGCAAGGGGGCGCGGGGCTGTTGTAGTGCCCACGGGTTCCTATATAAGAGGAGGGGGAGCCTAAAAGAATAGGAGTTTTTGTAAACACGGAGAAGAGAGGAAAAGAAAGAGAGTAGTCCATTATGTAATCAATGATGCATGAATAGATGAAGATACACTATACCATAATGTAGGGTATTACACCATCTCAATGGCCTGAACTTGGATAAAAAAAATTAAGTCATGCGTGAAGATTTCTGAATTGTTTTAGCCTTTGACCGGATAAATAAACGGGGATCCCCATGATCCCTGGTATTGGTAAACTCATCTCGACAGTGGTGGAAGACCCTGGCAGCTAGGATTTTTGGGAGTCTACTAATTAAGTTCCATCGACTCAATGATTCTCAAAAGGTAGAAACTACATTACGCCTTCTATATTTGCCGGAATTTTTATCGTGCTTTAGGGGCTTCGAACCTGTCCGTCCGTCCCAAGCATATTAATCGGGCATAGCTGCCATGAAAAGAACTTTTGTCCTCTTTATGAAATGGAGTCGAGCCCGAATGGGCGGGTGGATCGAGAGTCCCAAATTTGAGATGGTTGAATGTAGCACTACAAGCTAGATGGCCCTGGCTACAGAGACCGGATGCAGAGCGATCATGGTCAGAGTTTTGTATCAAGGTCCCAAAGGAATCCTTGGCCCTGTTCCACGCGGCCACCAAGGCTAGTGTGGGAAACAAATAGAGCACTCTCTTTTGGGAGGATAGGTGGATGGACGGCTACCGAACCTGTAAGTTGGCATCGTTGATATACGAGAAAATACCGAAGCGCATCAGGGACACAAGATCGGTTGCGGACGTGATGACAAATGATGTGTGGGTAGAGGTCATTGGCGCGGACCTCACTGCAACTGCGATACAACAGTTCCTGCACCTTTGGCCGAGAGTGGCGGAGGTACAGCTTACCACCGACGTCCAGGAAAGAATCGAGTGGGCCTGGGAGAAGGACGGATGCTTCTCAGTTCAATCGGCATACACTGCCAAGTTCGTCAGCCTTGAAGTTTGGCCGACGACCGCGTTTACATGGAAATCGAAAGCACCGCTGCGGTGCCATTTTTCGCATGGTTTGCGTTCAAGAACCGGTGCTGGACTTCTGACATACTGGCTCGGCGCGGCTTGCGTCACCAAACGGCTTGTCCTTTCTACGATCAACACAACGAGACCCTTAATCATCTACTTCTAGGTCGTTTTTTTCTCTAAGGAGTTGTGGCACCGGTTTAGCTTGGCAAGTAAGAGGCCGGAGTTTGAACCACTGGATGGCAAGACGCTCGGAGATTGGTGTGCAAGGCAAGAGGGGCGACCAACCAAGAAACAACCGTTGTATTGGTCTTTTGGGCATATGGGAGATCTGAACGCACCAAAATGACATCATTTTCAATGGACCAACACCGTCTTTGGGTAAGCTCGCGTGGAGGATCGACAGTGAAGGAGGGGCTTGGAGGCAAGCGGGACTACTAAAAGGGGACCTCGATGGGTTCTTAGCGGGATTAGCATTCTGGGTAGTACATGAGTAACTAAGGCCCAGTTCTTTTGGGCGATTCTTCCGGAATCTTGAGAATCGACCCTCCACCCAGCTTCTCACAGAATCTTGTATCCATATTTTTTGTACAATCCACGGATCAGTCCGCGTAAGTAACTATGTAAACTTATGGAGTTTCTGTGATGTCTATCCCCTCCTTCCTTTAATGTCTATCCCCTCCTTCCTTTAATGAATGATACGCATATTCGTGCGTATTCGAGAAAAAAAGAAGTCGAGCCGTAGTCTTGAGAAACAGAATATGCATAATGTGCCTTGTATGTTTGCCCGAATTTTTATCGTGCTTTGGGGGCTTCAACCTGTCCGCCCGACCCGAGCATTTTAGTTGGGCATTGCACTTTTATCGGAATTGAATATTCATAATGTTGTGTATTCCCTCCGTTCCTCAATATAAGGTGTATTATTTTTTAAAAAAGTCAAACTTCTCTAAGTTTGACCAAGTTTATAGACAAAAATATCAATATCTAGAATACCAAATCATTATCACTAGATTCTGAACTATATTTTTACATTTTATATATTTAGTATTATAAATCTTTATATATTTTGCTGTAAAATTGGTCAAACATAGATAACACTTGACTTTTTAAAAACCTAATACACCTTATATTTAAGAACGGAGGGAGTATATACTAGTACAGTCAACACACACAACAGTCAACACAGGTGCAACAGCTTCTTCTCCGTCCGACAGTTGGAATAAAAGCTTCGATCAGAAGAAGGCCCTGAGCGCGACCTGCGCAATGCGCGCGGCAGCCATGGCCGCCATCGGGAACCGGCGGAGGTGGAAGGACAGCAGCGCGAGCGCCAGGGCGGCCGCCCAGAGCGCCATGCCAGCGGCGAGGTGGCTGTCGGCCAGGCGAGGGACGGCGGCGCGGAGGAGATAGGAGGCGCCGAGCAACACGTATACGGCGGCGTGGAAGTGGAGCCGCCGCTCCAGCTGCTGAGCAGCATTGTGGTCGAGGAACGGCGCCGGACGAGCAGCTGCCATACTGCTAGCTCTTAGACTTGGTGTCAGTTTTTTATACTAGCAAGTATACTGTTTGTTCGAGTGTCAGCGCCCCTATTAATTTGGATGAACTCGTAGTAGTATATTTGTGGATTAAGTGTCTCTCTATATATAGCTAATTAGAGAGAGGAAGGGCGGAAGACCACAGCAATCGAAAAGCTGATTGGTTATACTAATACTAAGTGGATGACGGCTATTATGTGTGCTACTCATGGTCGTGGCTCGTGAACAACGGCGTTGTCTCTGGTCGAGGGAGCCGTACGCGCTCACTAGGTGGCGCGTGACGGGAAAAGTGCTGAGAGGTCATCGGCGGGAGAGTCGCTGGCGCCCATCTGTTGAGGACGCGACGCAAATGAGGGCACCGGAGATGTATCGAACCAACAACTGCGTAGGGCAGGGGAGCCGAATTCAGGTGGTGGGGGCAATTAGAGCGACAACGGTCGGCCCACATGTGTTGGCGCGAGTGCACGCACGTCGGGCTGGCATGCATGCCGCACGTGCGCGCAGGCCTCCAGTGGAGCGCTGATGGCGGCGCTGACGAACGGATCATTGCTGATCGGCAACTCTACAGTAAGGGCAGCCGGCCGGCACAAACTTTCGTCTGGTTAACTTCTAAGGGCGTGTACATTGGTATCTACTCAGCCATCTGCAATGCACGCCACATGAGATCTTTGTCTAGGTGAAGAAAAAAGATTAACTAAAAAGAGGCAGTCCGTCTGCAGAATTAAAGACAGTCTATTCGCGTAAAAATCGCCCCTTAAGGACGTGCTTTCTCCCGTTGTATGAGGGACGCGCATGTAACAATCTGTTTCTCCCTCTGAAGAAATCCTTTTTCTGTTTTTCAGTCCCTCGCTTCGGCTGGCTGCCGTCTATATCGGTTTGTTACGGACAACCATATAGACATTGTTCTACATGATGAGTGTGTAGGTGTTGTTTTTAAGATAAAATATGGTGACTACACAAATAAATGCACTAGTTTGTTGCCGCTTCTTAATGAACAGACCCAATTATTGATTTCAGCTCTCTAAGCTTAACGACCTTAACGAACGAGCTAACAAGTTTCACGAGGATGCCGCCGCCGCCACGCTATCCTTTCTTGAACAGACTGGTTTCCAAATCCGTCCCCAACCATAGGGCCGATGGCCTTGTCAAGGAAGGATCCGAAGAATCTTTATTCAGCGCTGTCATCGTCGCCGCCGAAACAAAAACGATGAACAGCCTAAAAATCTAGACAACGAGGGAGTAAAAACGATCCACATGCGTGGATCCGGGGACCCCTGTCGTGGTTCTAAGTCTGACAGTAAGTATAGGGGGTACGAATGAGGAGGCAAGGTCCTAGCTACGGTGAGATTGTACGCAAGTGTTTACGAGTTCAGGCCCCTCTCGGAGGAGTTAAAAGCCCTACGTCTCGGTGCCCGGAGGCGGTCGACTAGATTATAAGGGTGTGTGTTACTGGGGATGCAAACCCTTGTGCCAGAGGAGGGGGTGGCTTACATAGGGTGCGCCAGGACCCCGGCCATCCCGGTTACCAAGAGTTCAATGTACATAAAGATGGGGCATTACTGATAACGCCAGCCATAAGTGCTTTTAATGACCTTAAAGACTACAGAGTGAATGCTTGACCGTTGCTGTTTTGAGTGACTCCTAGTCTTCAGTAGGTCGAGTGGTTTTTTGTATGGTCAAGTGATTGACTGGTCGTGTGACATAAGGAAGGAGGGGTACCCGAGTGATTGATTGGTCTGAGTGGATTGCACTCGACGCCTTTATTGGGCACTCCTTGTTGTCTCTTGAGCTTCTTTGATTCTAGGGTAGTGACCTTGGGTAGGACGTATAGGTCAGGCCTATGACCCTACCCCAGGTCTATATCATCATCATTAGCCCCCGAATGGATTGAGGTCCGAGTGAAAAGAAGGTTGAAGTTGATCCTGCTTCGACCCTTGTGCTTCAGAATTACTCATGTTGAACGGGAGGCCCATGTTGGAACTTCGGCTTCGTTTCAGTCGCCTTGATTGATTCAGAAGTTGCCGAGTGGATTTATAACGTCATCCGTCGAGTGTTGTTTTCGACGTGAAATCTTTGGCGCGATTGGTTACGGCGTATCCTGGATTTCGCGGGATTTGAAATTTTGGGGAAGCGCGCGAGGCGGAGCGTGCCGTGGTAAGCGGGACGGATAGACAGGAGCGCCTCAATCTCCGCGCCACCTTTTTTCCACGTACCTAGCGTGCGACTGTTGCGGGATTTGACAGGATCGCCCGGGCCCACGCATCAGCCACTCGGAAGTGGGTCCTTAAAAGGCGACGGGGCCGAGGCGCCTGCACAGTACGCGTCCATTCTCCTTCTTTCTCCTCTGCTTCTCCACGACATCCGACTCCTCCGCTCTTGATGCCGCCGCTCCGCCACCATGATGAAGGACAAGATGGCGGCACTGGAACGTGTGAAGAAGGCGACGGGGGCGGCGAAAGGCAAGAAGACGGCTCAGGGGTCGTCGTCGCGGTCGGCGCTACCGCCGGGTTGGATCCAGGGCGATTGAATCCGATCCTCGCTCCGGCTAGAAGACTTGGAGGAGCTGGCTGGGTCCGTTCTGATCGCCGACGGGGCCGCGCGGTTGCCGGAGGGGGAGATGGAACCACAGTCGCGACCTGGTGAGTGCGTTTTGCTCGCCATCCATGTCGACTGCGGTTTCTCCCTTCCCCCGCACCCTTTTTTCCGGGGTTTCTTGAACTTTTTCGGAGCCCAACTCCATCACCTCTCTCCCAACACCATCACATACCTTGATGCGTTTGTGTCCATGTGCGAAAATTTCCTGGGTTGTCGACCGCACTGGGGTCTTTTCAAGCACATCTTCACAATCCACTCTCAGTCGGTGAAGAAAGCGAATACGAGTGACGAGAAAACACACGTTATCCAAATGTGTGGGGGTTTGGGCATCCAGAAGAGGAAAAGGAGTTCTTTCCCTTCCATGACACTTCCTGAGTCGGTCAGGGGCTGGCAGTCGACCTGGTTCTACTGCCAGGACATTGCGACTCCAGGTCAGTCGATTGGACTTCCCCCTTTTACTTTAGATCATGTCCAGACCCTTTCCTCGTTGAAAGTGACCACTGCGGAGAGGGTGGAAACAAACATGTTGGTCGAGAGGGTGGTCCAGTTGATCAATCAGGGTGTCACTGGCATGGATTTGTTGGAGGTATTTCTCAATCGACGCATCCAGCCGCTCCAGGCTCGTGACCACTCGATGTGGATGTACTTTGGGCCAACGACACCGCTCGGGTTCATCCAGAGGAAGTATCAGCCAACACGGTGGCCCAGTGGTTGAAGAGTATCACAGGGAACAAGGACAACCTCAGAGGCGCCAGGAGAGTCGACCCCTTCGGTGACAGCAACCCGCCAGACAAGGTTCGGTCTCTGCCCCCCGAATGTATTTGGATATGTCCTGCGGCTGTCTTCGACTCTGACTGATATTTATTTGACTTCTTGTTTTGTAGGTTTACACTGAGATGTACTCGATGCCCAATGGTGAACAAGCTCTGGAGCAAGACCAGGAGGGAGAGGACAGTGCGGAGGAAAGCAGTGATTGGCAATCTCCAGAAGACGAGGACGAGGAGGAGAGCGATGAGTCGGACGACGATGAGATAGTCGACTCACCACCTCGTACGGAATGTCAATCCAAGCTACTCCATGATCCAGCGGGCGTTCGTGGCAAGACCGTGGCTCCAAGCACCCAGACGCAGAAGCGTACTTGGACTTCGACTCCAGAGCTGACGGAGAAGGTCGCCAAGTAGCCCATGGTCGTCCCCTCAAAGGCTCGGAAGACTTTGCCCAAGATCAAGACGGATGTTCCTGTTGCCTCTGGTTGAGTGTATTTTCTTTCTGTGTTTTCCTCCACCGACTGATACTTCAATTCTGACCGAATAGATGGTAAACTTTTCCAGCCCAGTCTCCACCGTGACTGACATGGACGTTGACAAGGCCCCAAGTGACGAGGAAGCTGATGATGCGGTCACCTCCAAAGCTAGTAAGTCCACTCGACTCGAATTTATGTTGTCGACTGAATTGTTGGTCGATTGAATTTCTGAGGTTTCTTTTTGTTGCAGCTCCACGAGACGTTGTCGTGCTTCCTGATGATGATGAAGAAGAAGTGCCTCTGAGGGAGAGGAGGAGGAGGGGCAAGGCATCGAGCGGGAAAGCGCCCGAGGTTCAGGTCCCTCAGTCGACAATGGTGCTTGAGACAGTGGTCGAGCGATCCGGAGATCCGGCTCGGACCAATGTTACTTTCGGCAACCTGCTGTTGACTGATCGTCCATCGGGGTCGACTGCTCAGACCTCTGCCACTCCAGTACAACTCCATGCATCTAACCCAGTGGCTACTTCGACTGCCTTGCCATCATCGCTCTTCATTGCGTACCAGACTCCAGATGACTCACTGAGTGCTGCCAGGGAGGCTCTTCTCCAGGTAAATCTTGTGATGGAGCAGATGAAGGTGGTGCATGAGGCCAGTCAGGTGGCTTATAAAGCCAACACCGCTCTGCAAACCAACGTCAAGGTTAGTTGATTCCCGACTGGTCTCTTGAATAATGATAATTGCCGATGTTGCTTCGCTGCCCATATGGTGCTCTTAGATGAGCGTTTTGGAACCTTTTATGTACATCTATCATGGGTCTGTGTTTCACATCCAATCACCCATTGGGGTGTTTCTGTCTTAGAGATATATAGGTCTTCCACTTGAGTCAACTTAGGTTGAGTCGAGTATTTTTCCGAACCAGTGGGGACACGCAGAGTGCACCCACTGGGTGTAGTCCCCGAGACCGCGGTCGACTGTTGGTAGTCGGCTGGGGTCTGAGAATCTCCCTCTTTTTTTACTCATGTTGGGCAGACCATGCCGAGTGTAAAACCAAACTAGTGGGGGCACGCTAAGTGCACCCACTGGGTGTAGTCCCCGAGACTACTGTTGAATGTTTGATTCGGCAGTAGTCTTAGAGCAACTTTTACTGTGATTGCCTTTTGTTTCTGTCGACTGACATATCTTATTTGCTGACTGCAGAGGTCTTGTGATTTTGGGGCTCAACTTTCTGAACTGAACAAGAAGCAAATCAGCCTCAACCTTGACCTGGAATTGGCCAAGAAGAACCTCAAGACTGCTCAGGGCGAAGTAGCTTTCATGGGAGGTAACCAATCATCAACTGTCCACCTTGTGACTCGCTCTTCCCCATGTTTTTCATTTTAGTCTCCTTGAACCGAGTGATTTCAGTCGAACAGATGTGTGTAGTGAAAACCGTCAACTTCAAGCTTGTCTGAAGAATGTTATTTCTTTAGAGAAAATGAAGCAGGCTCTGGAGAAGAAGGATCATGATCTTGCTACGGCCCAGAAGGAGGCGCGAGAGAAAACAGCGCTTGCGGACAAGAAGCTGGCTTCAGTCAGCAAGTTAGAAGAGGATAACTCTAAGCTAAAGACCGCTGTCTATGAGGCTAATCGGGAGGTCGAGCAACTGAAGAAAGACAAGGACAGCTTGACCGACGAAGTTGGAAACCTCAAGGCCAAGAAGGGCGAGCTAGAGTCTTATCTGGACAGCTTGCTGCAAAGCTGGTCTTGAAGCTTGAAGGTATTCTTGTTCGACAGATTTGTTGCTGTCGACTGACACATTTTGTCAACTGTCGACTCACTATTTTTTCGACTGTGCAGAACTTTGTCAAGACTTTGAAGCAGAGACCGGACGGGTCGAGACGGGTCTTGACCCCATAAATTGTCCCGTCAAAGATGATGTTGCAATGAATGTGCTGCGATTGGAATCACACACGGACAACGCTGTTGCTTATCTTGTCCGACTGAAGGCGATGATGACTCGGGTTGATGCTGAACTCTGGCCTCACGCAGAACTCTCACAAGACCTCGAGTCTCTGATGGCTCGACTGAATCAAATACCTGACCGAGTGCAAGAATGGAAGAAATCATCTGCTCGCTGCGGCGCTGACGTCGCCCTGTCATTGGTCTGAGTGCACTGCAAGGACGTCAGCGAAGACAAGCTGGTGGAACTCAAGGTTGTGAACACCAAAAAGCACACTTTCTAGTCCTTCATGGATACTTTCCTTGACGCCACCACTCGCGTCGCAGACAACATTGACCTTGACAGTTTCTGTGATCCAGCAAGTCCTTCTCCTGACGAGTGATCAAAACATTATGCCCCACTTTTCTTTGCCTCGGAATGCCGAGTGATTATGTAATCGTTAAACTCTTTCAGGCTTGATGCCTGAGTACTTCTACTTGCTGCGGTCCTGAACTTTTGCAGGGTTTATCTGAACTTGAATTTCTTTGAATATAATGGCTTTTGTTCTGGTTTTGAACTGTTTTTGACTGTCTGCTGAGTGAAAAGTACATTGTACTTGTGACGGAGCTCAGACGCAGTGTTCAGTCGACGCCTCATCGTGCTTGCGGATAGGGATGGTACATTGTACTTGTGATGCAGCTTAGACATGGTGTTCAGTTGACACCTCATCGTCCTTGAGGATAGGGATGGTACATTGTACTTGTGACTCAGCTTAGACGTGGTGTTCAATCGACACCTCGTCGTCCTTGCGGATAAGGACAGAGCGTATGTTGTATTTGTGGTGTAGCTCAGAGGATATTTGTGACCTAGGCGAGTACGGCGTCGCAGCTAAGTCCTCGAGTAGGAGGATTGCTCTCCACTCGGAATGTTTCTTAACTTAGGCGATTACAGGGTCGCAGCTAAGCCCCGAGTGGGAGGATTGCTCCCCACTCGGAATGTTTTTTAACTTAGGCGATTACAGAGTCGCAGCTAAGCCCCCGAGTGGGAGGATTGTTCTCCACTCGGAATGTTTTTAGCTTAGGCGATTACGGGTCGCAGCTAAGCCCCCGAGTGGGAGGATTGCTCTCCACTCGGAGTGTTTTTAACTTAGGCGATTACGGGGTCGTAGCTAAGCTCCCGAGTGGGAGGATTGCTCTCCACTTGGAATGTTTTTTAACTTAGGCAATTACGGGGTTGCGGCTAAGCCCCCGAGTGGGAGGGTTGCTCTCCACTCGGAATGTTTTTTAACTTAGGCGATTACGAGGTCACAGCTAAGCCCCCAACTGGGAGGATTGCTCTCCACTCAGAATGTTTTAACTTAGGCGAATCAGGTTCGCGGCTAAGCCACCCGAGTGGGAGGATTGCTCTCCACTTGGAATGTTTTAACTTAGGCGAATCAGGTTCACGGATAAGCCACCCACTGGGGGATTTGGACACAAGTGATTACGAGAAACCAATCATTAAGATACTATAAAAAATCTTATCTTTGGAAAACAAACTGAAGTGCTTTCATTGCAACTCATCGAGTCGAGTGATTTTAGGTATAGAAAGGACGAAGCAGCTCTGCGTTCCATGCGCGTGGCTCGTCCATTTTCTTGGCTACGTTGTAAATGTGGTACGCTCCATTGTGAAGCACATTGGTGATGATGAAGGGACCTTCCCAGGCTGGAGTGAGCTTGTGAGGTCGTTTCTGAACCACTCAGAGCACAAGGTCTCCTTCCTGAAATGCTCGACCTCTGACATTGCGAGCGTGGAATTGATGCAGATCTTGCTGATAGATGGTCGACCAGACCAAAGCCATCTCGTGCTCTTCTTCCAGGAGGTCAACTGCGTCTTCGTGTGCTTGCTCAGCTTCAGCTTCTGAGAATAGTTCAACTCGGGGAGCATTGTGCAGTAAGTCACTAGGAAGCACAGCCTCAGCGCTGTACACCAGGAAGAAGGGGGTTCGATCGGTCGACCGGTTGGGCGTTGTTCTTAGCCCCCATAGGACCGACGACAATTCAGTCACCCATTCTCCAGCAGCATGCTTAAGATCGCGCATCAGTCGAGGCTTTAACCCTTGAAGGACCAAACCATTCACCCTTTCTGCCTGTCCATTCGATTGCGGGTGTGCAACAGACGCATAGTTGACCCGAGTGCCTTGGGAAGAGCAGAACACCTTGAACTCATCAGAATCAAAGTTGGAGCTGTTATCTGTGATGATGATGTGAGGAACTCCATATCTGAATATCAACTCTCTGATGAAACTGACGACAGTGCCTGCTCCAAGGTTTTTGATGGGCTTGGCTTCGATCCACTTGGTGAACTTGTCGACTGCCATGAGTAAATGGGTGAAACCACTCGCGCTGGTCTTGAAGGGCCCAACCACATCCAATCCCCAGACAGCAAATGACCAGACGAGTGGAATAGTCTTCAGGGCAGATGCAGGCTTGTGAGACATGTTGGAGTAGAACTGGCAACCTGCGCACTTGTCGACTATATCTTTCGCCATCTCATTTGCTTGAGGCCAATAGAATCCCGCTCAGTATGCTTTGGCCACGATGGTCCAAGAGGACGCATGGTGACCACAGTTCCCTGAGTGGATGTCATTTAGGATCATTTGGCCTTCTTCCGGGGTGATGCAGCGTTGGGCCACTCCTGTGACACTTTCTCTGTATAACTGTCCTTTCATCACTGTGAAAGCTTTCAATCGACGAACTATCTGGTGAGCCTCCTCCTCATCCTCTGGGAGCTCCTTTCTAAGAATGTACGCGATGTACGGTACTGTCCAATCGGGCGTGACCAGCAAGATTTCCATGATTAGGTCGACCACGGCTGGAACCTTGATCTCAGTCGGGTTGGTTGAACTTATTGGTTGTGGGGGCTCTTCCTTGAAGGGATCTTCTTGTACTGACGGGGTATGGAGATGCTCCAAGAACACATTGCTGGGAATAGGTTCCGAGTGGAACCTATCTTTGCCAGATCATCAGCAGCTTACTTCTTGATTCATGGGATGTGGTGGAGCTCTAACCCCTCAAACTTCTCCTCTAGCTTTCTCACTACATTGCAGTAACCTGTCATTGCAGGACTCCTAACGTCCCATTCCTTCATTACTTGGTTAACCACTAAGTCTGAGTCACCATAAACCATAAAGCGCTGGACGCTGAGTGAAATGGCCATACGCAACCCATACAATAGTGTCTCATACTCAACTTCATTGTTTGAAGAAACAAAGTGATTCTAGAGCACATAACTGAGATTGTCTCCTTGTGGGGACACTAAGACCACTCCTGCACCAGAGCCATTTAACATCTTGGATCCATCAAAGAACATGGTCCAATGTTCCGACTGAATTTGAATCGACTGTTGTTGTTCCGTCCACACTACGAGGAAATCTGCAATTGCTTGAGACTTAATGGCCTTCTTTGCCTCAAATTTGATATCCAAAGGAAGAAGTTCAATCGCCCACTTTGCGACTCGACCAGTTGCATCTCTGTTATTTAGAATCTCTGACAATGGAGTGTCGCTGACGACTGAAATTGAGTGATTAGAGAAATAATGTGCAACCTTCTTCGTGGTCAGGTAAATCCCATAAACAAGCTTCTGATAGTGACTATATCTCTGCTTGGATGGAGTTAAGACTTTTGAAATGTAATACACGGGGCGCTGAACTTTGAAGGCCTTGCCTTCTTCTTCCCGCTCGACCGTGAGCACTGTGCTAACAACTTCTCTCGTGGCTGCGATGTAAAGCAGTAGAGGCTCCTTGCTAACCGGAGTAGCAAGCACCGGTTGGGTGGAAAGCAGGGTTTTGAGTTCTTCAAATGTTGCTTCATCTTCGTCATTCCACTTGAACTTGTCAGATTTCTTCATCAGTCGGTAAAGAGGCAGTGCCTTTTCACCGAGGCGTGAGATGAATCGGCTCAAAGCAGCCAAACAACCAGTAAGCTTCTGAACATCATGCACACGCACTAGCCGTTTCATTTGGAGGATTGTGCCAATCTTCTCTGGGTTTGCGTCGATCCCTCATTCGGAAACAAGAAAACCGAGTAACTTTCCGCCTGGGACTCCAAATGTGCAGTTTGATGGATTAAGCTTGATATCATACCTTCTCAGGTTGGCAAAGGTTTCAGCAAGGTCAGTCAGCAGGTCGAATCCTTTGCGTGACTTAACCACTATGTCATCCATGTATGCTTCCACGTTCCGACTGATTTGAGTGAGCAGGCACTTCTGAATCATGCGCATGAATGTGGCACCAGCATTCTTGAGGTCAAAGGGCATAGTAACATAGCAAAAACACCCGAACGGGGTGATGAAAGTCGTCTTTATCTCATCGGGTCCATACAGTCGGATCTGATGGTACCCGGAATAAGCGTCCAGGAAGGACAGTCGCTCACATCCCGCATTTGAGTCGACTATCTGGTCGATGCAGGGCAGAGGGAAATGATCTTTCGGGCAGGCCCGATTAATGTGCTTGAAGTCGATACACATTCGAAGCGATTTGTCTTTCTTGAGAACCATAACAACATTGGCGAGCCACTCGGAGTGGTATATCTCACGGATGAACTCAGTAGCTAGGAGCCGAGCCACCTCCTCACCAATGGCTTTTCTCTTCTCCGTGGCAGACAGACGGAGGTGCTCTTTGACGAGTTTTACTTTTGGATCGACTCGCAAACGGTGGTCAGCCAGCTCCCTGGGGACACCTGGCATGTCAAATGGCTTCCATGCAAAGATGTCCCAGTTCTCACGGAGGAACTGGATGAGCGCTTCTTCCTATTTGCTGTCGAGTGTAGTCGAGATATGGGTCGGAGCGGACTACACAGGATGGACTGCTCTGATATTGGATCCTATAATCGACAGACTACAATTTACACAAGTCCTGATGGATGGCGGCAGCGATTTAAATCTGCTATATCCGAACACAATCCGCAAGTTGGGGATAGACCTTACTAAAATTCGACATAGCCGCACTTCCTTCAAAGGAGTGACGCCAGGCCCTTACGCCAAGTGCACGGGCTCCTTATTACTAGAAGTTGTGTTCGGGTTACCCGACAACTTCCGACGCGAAAAGCTAATCTTTCATATCGCCCCATTCAAAAGTAGCCATCAAGCACTATTGGGACGTGAAGCTTTCGTCCGCTTTAACGCAGTACCGCACTACACGTCTCTGACACTCAAAATGTCCGGTCCACGCGGCATCATATCATTAAAAGGACATTTAAGACCCCGGACACGGCTAGACGAGTCCGGCATAAATAAGCTAGGGGCTCCTTAGCCACACACCCCTTTACAAGGGGCTGTGCGTATGAGCAATACAGAGCCAATAAAAGCTCACCTTTATTCATTTACTCATGCTTTGTTTTAAATACATTTTTGACACGATTACTTTTCAAACTAAGTTCCTCTCTTTTACAGATGAACAGCGTGTTACACCCGTCCAGGATACAACACAACGGAGACACAGGCGCAGACATGCAGTAGGGACCCGTTGCAAGGATTCTTTTCAGATTAAGACCCTGCGTAAACATTTTTTACTGTCTCTTGTTGCTATACATCCCCTGGTTTCTCATCATAACCAGAGAGGAGGCTGACGTTTTGGCATCGGCCACGTCAGAGGACCTTGCGTGTACCTGGACACTAGGGGCTTAGGGCATTGATCTGCCCGTCATCATAAAGACCGAACACCTCAGGGAGTGTTCGGCGTCTCGAGTTAGGCCTTATATGCATCAGCTCCGAATCATGTCTTTGGTCAAATGTTGGGTTTGCCCGGCTCCTGTGTTTTGCTGCCTTACGTTCCGTATTGTCGGAGTAATGGGCCACGGGTAGGCTAACCCGGGACCCAGGATCTTTCAAGACATCGGGGCAGGCCACGCCCCTCCAGCCGAGTCCCAGCTGGCGACCTCCAGAGAGGCCGAGCCCCAGCTGGTGATCTTTGGAGAAGCCAAGTCTCAACTGGCGATCTCCGGAGGAGCCGAATCCCAGATGACGACTCCAAAGCAAGCCGACTCCAGGCTGGCGACCTCCAGGAGTGCCGACTGTAGGAGTCGGCCCCTGACACTTCACGAAGACCGATGCGGGGTACGGCCACGACGTGGCCGTCCCTCCCTGCCTACGAGGGACTGGCATGGCTACAGTAAGCCGTATCGCTGGAAGATCTCCGGCGAGGCGTGGCACTGTTGCCATGCCTGCCCTGACCTCAGCCACAGTGCGCGACGCACTGTGCCCACGACGCCGGCCTGTACGGCCCGAAGACCGCGGGGCCGCCTGTTAGTGGATGAATCGAAGGCGGCCAGAGCGCCCAAAGACGGCCCTGTGGGAGTCGGCCTCCCCGGAGTCGGCCGTCTCCCCTCCAGGGCCCCACAAGCCATAAACCAGATTGGATGGGGAGTGGCGACAGTGATCGCCTGATAGACGGCGGTACTGTTGCCACGACTCAATGACCAAGCCTGCGTCATCAGGAGTGCCGCACAGTGTCCGTCCCTAAGCCCCTAGTGTCTAGGTGGGGCCCACGCCCAGTCGGATTACCATTGTACCCCCAGGGGGTATGCCTATATAAACCCCCCGGGGCACCCATGCAAAGGGTTCGGACCTTGATAGAGATAGACACATAGCTCAGGGAGGAGAGAACTAGCCTCGCTCTCTCCTGCCTCCCGATACAGCTCTAGGAGCACCATTGTAATCACCTTGCCATAGTGACCATGCGGAGACCCCGCAGAGCAGCAGTAGGGGTGTTATCTCCCCGGAGAGCCCCGAAGCTGGGTAAGATTCGCCGGCGTGCATGTCTGCGCCTTATCCCGTTTCTAGGCACCGGCGAAGTTCTACTTGCCCCCACCATGATAAGCCATCCTTTGGCATATGTCGCACCCAACCCCCAACATTTGGCGCCCACCATGGGGCCAGGTGCACCGTCGTCCGGAGATCTATTCTGGACGGGAACCCTCTTCCTCCCTGGCGAGCGCAGCCAGCCAGGCTCGCCAGATGGAGTCTGCATCGACACGCTGCGCGGCGCTGAGGCCGCCTGCACCGCGAGCAGCCTCGCCGAGCTTATCGGCGAGGTGCTCCTCTCCGATGAACCTGCATCCGACGCAGGCACGGGTGGCCCCGAGAGCCTTCTCGCAGGCCTCCTCGACCAACTCCACGTCGCCGGCGAGCCTGCCGTAGACTTGGAGTCCGTAGGCTCCACCGACCCGATGCTGGTCGACTCCGACGCCGTGTCGCTTGACATCTTCCCCACCAACGTGGTGGTCTACGACGAGCCGCTTCCGTACGAGGAGAGCGGCGGAAGCGCCGTCACGGAGGTGCTCGTCATCAGCCACGGCGAGCATTCCGGCGAAGAAGCCCAGGACCCGCTAGCTGCGGCCATGCAAGACCTAACCGCGCCCATTCCAGAGGACGCAGACGCCAAGACGCTGGAGGCGCGCTGCCTTCAGATCATCGAAGGCGCCAAGAAGCTGGCAAGCATGAGGCGCTTGTCAGAGGCATGCCAGCGCGAGATGGATCGTGCCGTAGGCGGCTCGCCGGCTCCAACTGGGCCGAGCCGTCTAGGTGCGGTCCGGCAGCACGGCGCAGCCATTGCCGACTTGCTCGGGGCAAAACGCCCCGTGTACGCCACCCCAGCGGAGAATATCCGCGCCGCCCAAGCGGCGACTGACGAGTTGAAGAACTTCGAGGGCGAAGAGCGCCGCGTGATGACGGAGCGAGTCCAGCAGCTCCTTGACGCGGTTGCTGCGCAAAACGCGGCCGGCGGCCACACAGATGCGCTGCAGCAGCCGAACGACAACTTGCCTCCCCGCCGAGATCAAGGCGCGACCTCCCGGACGCCGACTGGCGGAGTCCGCGGAAGGAAAGAGAAGGAGCCGGCTGTCAGTCACAGTTGGACTCATATCACCATCGAGCGCGACCAAGACGGCCGCCCGAGAGCAGTAGAGCGGCGGGACGATTATCTGCCTCCCCCGCCCAGAAGAGAGTGGCGAGTTTCCCCGCCGCCTGTTGAGCATCCGACTCTCGGAGGTCGCCTTGGCCGCCGAGAGGGAGTCGGAGAGAATGACGCCCGCCATCGGATCAACCGACTCCACCGATCCCTGGCGCTGGAAGAAGAAGACGAGCTGGGTCCGCCTTGCTTCGGGCCCCGCATCAGAGACGAGCCCTTCCCCAAAGGGTTCACGCTCCCCCGAGACACACCCAAGTACACCGGCTCCGTGAAGCCGGAAGACTGGCTGATAGACTACTCCACAGCCGCCAGCATAGCAAACGGCAACAAGCGAGTTGCCATGAAGTACGTTCCTATCATGCTCCAGGGCACGGCCCGGACATGGTTGAACAGCCTGAAGCCCCGCAGCATCAACAGCTGGGTCGACTTCACCGAAACCTTCATCCGCAACTTCACAAGTACGTACAAGCGACCTCCCAAGCCGCGCCAGCTCTCCTTGTGCGTGCAAGGCCCCGAAGAATCAACACGCGACTACCTCACGTGCTGGGGCGAGCTTCGAAACTCCTGCGAAGGCGTGCACGAGGTGCAGGCTATCGAGTACTTCACTGCCGGGTGCCGAGAGGGCACCCTCCTCAAGCACAAACTCCTCTGCAACGAGCCAGAGACCCTCGACGAACTGCTAGTCATAGCAGACAAGTACGCCACGGCCGACTCTTCCATGAAGACGGAGATTCAAGTCAACGCGACTGGCAAAGTGATTCCCCAGGCTCCCAGAACTCCGGCTGGAGACACCAGTCAGCGACAACAACAGAACGACAACAAACGCAAGGCCCAGCAGCCGACTTCCAACAGTCGGCAGGTTGCAGCTGTAGAAGATCAGCAGCCAGAGGGGCAGCCTCCGGCCAAGCGGCAGAAGGGCGGCAAGTCCAATTGGTTGCCTGCCTTCTCCTATGAGTAGACTCTGGATGGCCCTTGCAAGTTGCACAGCGGCGCGAAGCCGTCGAACCGCACCACCAGAAAGTGTCACTGGCTCACCAGGATCGCCAAGGGAGACGGCCTCACTCCCCCACCGCCTGCTGGGGCGCCGCCTCCGCCGCTGCCCCAGCAGCCGGCGGCTCGGCCAGTCGGCGCAGTACAAGACGAGTTCCCAGAAGAGCATGGAGCCTACATAGTGTTCACCAGTGTGGCAGATGACCGGTGCAGTAGGCGTCAACAGCAACAAGAAGTGAATGCAGTAGCAACAGATGCTCCAGAGTTCATGCATTGGTCCGAGAGGCCTATTAGTTGGAGTCGGGCGGATCACCCAGAGGTGATGCCGAGTCCGGGCTCTTATGCCCTGGTCCTAGGTGCGACCTTGGCCGCTGATAGGCGGGCCGCCCGTTTTTCGCGGGTCCTGATAGATGGAGGCAGCAGCATAAACATCCTGTACAAGGACACCATGGAGAAGCTAGGAATCAAGCGAAGACAACTGCGGAGCAGCCGCACCGTGTTCCATGGAATTGTACCCAGCCTCTCCTGTTCACCGATCGGCAAGATCCTGATAGACGTCCTCTTCGGAGACAAAGATCACTTCCGCCGAGAGCCGGTCTGGTTCGAGGTGGTGGACTTGGAGAGCCCGTACCACGCTCTGCTTGGCCAACCTGCCTTGGCCAAGTTCATGGCGGTTCCCCACTACGCCTACCTCAAGATGAAGATGCCGCGTTCCAAGGGGATTCTGACCGTAGCCGGCGACTACAAGAAGTCGTCCGCCTGCGCGGCCGAGAGCAGTCGGTTGGCCGAGTCCCTGGTGATCGCGGCCGAGAAGCGGCTCCTTGACCGAGTCGTGGCGATGGCCGGAAAGCAGCAAGAGATGTCGCCCGACCCCAAGGAGTCGGAGGCGGCAGGATCATTCAAGCCGGCCAAAGAGACCAAGAAGATACCCATGGACCCGGAGCACCCAGAGAGGTACGCTGTCGTGGGCACGGGCCTCGACAGCAAATAGGAAGGCGAGCTCGTCAATTTCCTCCGTGAGAATCGGGACATCTTTGCATGGTCCCCCAAAGACATGCCGGGTGTACCGACGGAATTCGCCGAGCACAAGCTACACGTCAGGCCAGATATGAAGCCCGTCAGGCAGCCCTTGCGCCGCCTGTCAGAAGAGAAAAGAGGAGTTGTTGGAGAAGAGATAGCCCGGCTCCTGGCAGCCGGTTTCATCATGGAAGTGTTTTTTCCAGAGTGGCTGGCAAACCCGGTTTGGTGCTGAAGAAGAACAAGCAGTGGCGGATGTGCATCGACTACACAAGCCTAAACAAAGCCTGCCCAAAGGACCCGTTTGCTCTGCCAAGAATTGATCAGGTGATAGACTCCACAGCCGGATGCGAGCTGCTGAGTTTCCTAGACGCATACTCAGGATACCACCAGATCAAGCTGAACCCAGCGGACAGACTAAAGACCGCATTCATCACGCCATTTGGAGCCTTCTGCTACCTGACAATGACGTTCGGCTTGAGGAATGCCGGCGACACCTTTCAGCGTTGCATGCAGAAGTGCCTCCTCAAGCAACTCGGCAGGAACGCCCATGTCTATGTGGATGATGTGGTGGTGAAGACGGAAAAGCGTGGGACGCTGCTAGAAGACCTCAAGGAGACCTTTGAAAATCTGCGCCGATTCCGGATCAAGCTCAACCCCGAGAAGTGCGTTTTCGGAGTACCAGCCGGCCAGCTCCTTGGCTTCCTGGTCTCCGAACGCGGCATAGAGTGCAACCCCGTGAAGATCAAGGCCATCGAGAGAATGGAGGCAAGGTAGTCAGAATCCCGACTCGACTTCTAGAATCCTACGACTTCACGACCCTACGGAAGCATGTCGATCCAAATCCCACTATGAATACGGATCAGGTAGAATCCATGTTGAGTCACGATCCAAATCATAGAATCCTGTACAAAAATGTACAATCCCGACTACGCTATGGACTATGTCCGATTCTACTAATTTATCTAAGCCGTTTGTTTAGTTGTTGCAGAATAGTATGCCATCATCCAAAACACTTTTCATATATCTCATGGAACTTTATTCCCCTCCCAAGCCCAAACACTCAGCCGCCGACACCTTTGATCTAGCTCTCAGAAATCCTAGATCGAAATTGAGTATCAGGCTTGTCGACAGATGGAATTGGCGTGAAAAGGAGGATGCTTCAAGATTGATTGGATAAGAAGAGCAAGACCCTTCAAGGTTTAGCACTGCTGGTCAGATAGACAAGTGATCGACTATTCAGGCACTTTAAAAAGAACCTAAGTAAATTTCGTGCATTGAAGGTTTAAATGTTCTATATATTTCCCTCTCATATATGTTCCATACATCCGAGCTAGATGGCAGGTTAGCTATAAAAAGAAGTGGAATACAACTAGCATTGATGTGTACGTTCTTTGCTCCATATTTAGTGTTAAAACTCTATAGAACCCATATAAATTTCTTGTGTGCATACAAAATATCTTATTTGAGTAAATCTAGTAGAATCCTCGATTCAACGACTCGATCTTACGACTCGATTCTGTCTGAGTAAAATCGATCCGACTCCGACTCCCGACTCTGACTACCTTGAATGGAGGTACCCAGCCAACTGTTGGATGTGCAGAAGTTCACCGGCTGCCTGGCGTCCATCAGCCGATTTATCAGCCGGCTGGGCGAGAAAGCTCTGCCCTTGTATCAATTGATGAAGAAGACCACATTTTTTGAGTGGAACCACAAGGCGGATGAGGCATTTCTCCAGCTGAAGAAGATGTTGACTACTCCCCCCGTGTTGGCGGCTCCGACTCCCAAAGAGCCTATGCTCTTGTACATCGCCGCCACCAGCCGGGTAGTCAGCACAGTCATTGTAGTCGAGCGCAAGGAGGAAGGCAAGGCGCTCCCTGTATAGAGACCGGTATATTACCTGAGCGAGGTACTGTCGACCTCCAAGCAGAACTACCCTCACTACCAGAAGATGTGCTACGGCGTGCATTTTGCCGCCAAGAAGCTGAAGCCCTACTTTCAAGAGCATCCAATCACTGTGGTTTGCACCGCTCCACTCGCCGAGATCATTGGAAGCCGAGACGCCTCCGGCCGAGTGGCCAAATGGGCTATAGATCTAGCTCCTTACACCATCTACTACCAGCCCCGCACCACCATCAAGTCGCAGGCGCTGGCCGCCTTCCTCGTCGACTGGGCCGAGACCCAGTACCTGCCGCCAGCGCCTGACTCCACTCATTGGCGGATGCATTTCGATGGCTCCAAGATGCGCACCGGCCTGGGAGCCGGCGTCGTCCTCACTTCGCCTAAGGGCGACAAGCTCAAGTATGTGCTGCAGATCCACTTTGCCGCCTCCAACAACGTTGCCGAATATGAGGCGCTCATTCATGGGCTCCGGCTTGCCAAAGAACTCGGCATTCGCCGGATCCTATGTTATGGCGACTCCGACTTGGTGGTTCAGCAGTCATTTGGCGACTGGGACGCCAAAGACGCAAACATGGCGAGCTACCGCTTCCTAGTGCAGCAACTCAGCGGATACTTCGAGGGGTGCGAATTCCTTCACGTGCCAAGAAATGACAATGATCAAGCAGATGCCTTGGCACAAGTCGGCTCCACTCGCCAAGCGATACCTTCCGGCGTCGCCCTTCAGCATCTCCTCAAGCCGTCTATCAAGCCTTCACCAGAGTCGGACTCCATCTTTGTGCCGGCTCCTCCAAAAGTAGTCGGATCCGACCCCAAAGCCCCAGCAGACAGCCTCAAGAAAACCACAGTTGAAGCCGGCCCGGGGACTTCAGAGCCCGGCCCGGGGACTGCGCCAACCGGCCCGGGGACTTCAGAGCCCGGCCCGGAGCTGCGCCAGTCGGCCCAGAGACTCCGTCAACCCAGCAAACGGCTGCAGACTCCAGCCCGCCGCCTCCCAGCCCAGCCACCCTTGTCCAAGTCGCTGTGGTAGCAGTTGAAGAGATAGCAGCACCTTCATGGGCGCAGCCCATCCTCAAATTTCTAGTGAACAAAGAGTTGCCAACAGATGAGATCCTGGCTCGGCAAGTGCAGCGCCGAGCGGCAGCATACACCATAGTCAACAGAGAGCTAGTCAGGCGCAGTGTCACTGGTGTCTACCAGCGCTGCGTAGAATCAGAACAAGGCCAAGCAATTCTCAGAGACATCCATCAGGGCGAGTGCGGCCACCATGCGGCTTCAAGGGCACTCGTCACCAAAGCCTTTCGGCACGGCTTCTTTTGGCCGACTGCCCTGGAAGAAGCTAAAGAGCTAGTCCAAAAATGCAAGGGGTGCCAGATGTTCCACTCCAAGCCCCTTCAGCCGGCTTCCGTGCTGAAGACAATCCCCATCGCTTGGCCCTTCGCAGTTTGGGGCCTGTACATGGTAGGACCATTCAAGACGGCCCGAGGCGGCCTAACTCATCTGCTTGTCGCGGTGGACAAGTTCACCAAGTGGGTGGAAGCAAAGCCCATCAAGAAGTTGAACGGGCCGACTGTAGTAACCTTCATCGCCGACATCACGGTGCGGTATGGCATACCGCACAGCATTATCACCGACAACAGCACAAACTTTGCCAAGGGCGCCTTGGCTCGTTTCTGCGCGACGCGGGGCATCCGACTGGACTTAGCGTCCGTTGCCCATCCGCAGTCAAACGGCCAGGTGGAACGAGCCAATGGCCTCATCCTGTCCGGCATCAAACCTCGACTGGTTGAACCACTCGAGCGTTCGGCCGGCTGTTGGGTCGAGGAGCTGCCAGCCGTCCTCTGGAGTCTGCGCACGACTCCAAACAAGTCAACCGGCTTCACGCCCTTTTTCCTCGTCTACGGTGCCGAAGCTGTCATCCCAATGGATATAGAGTTCGACTCTCCACGAGTCACCATGTACACCGAAGAGGAAGCTGAAGAAGCACGCCAAGACGGCGTTGATCTGCTGGAAGAGGGCCGACTGTTGGCACTCAGCCGGTCCAGCATCTACCAGCAGAGTCTGTGCTGATACTACAACCGCAAGGTCAAGCCGAGATCGTTCCAAGAGGGTGACCTTGTGCTCCGGCTGATTCAGAGAACAGCCGGCCAACACAAGTTGTCGGCACCTTTGGAAGGTCCCTTCATCATCAGCAAGGTGCTAGGGAACGACGCCTACTATCTGATTGACGCTCAGAAGCCTCGAGCGCGCAAGAGGGACGACTCCGGCAAAGAAACAGAGCGCCCGTGGAACACGAATCTTCTTCGAAGATTTTACAGTTGATGCAGTATGTATCACACTACCCCCTTTGTATTAAAGTACTAAGACCTTAGGCCCCCCGAGACGAGCTCGGGGACTGCCTTTTTGTTATCCGTATGATAAGAATTACGCTTCCGAACATGCCACTGTTTTTTATCATACCGTCTGGCACCGGGTCCGACTAGTCGGCCCGGGGACTTGCCGTCTTGTGCTATGAAAAGCTTCCTGCAGTCAGACAAGTAATGTGTTGCGCTCAAGCCGTCTCCTGTCGAAAGCCGCAGCTCGCAGAGCAACTGCCGGTAGGCAGGGAACAAGCAAGAACAAGCGTACGCATGAAAAAATGGCTAAGGACCTAAAAGTTTATGCATAGCTCAAGCCGGCTACCAGCCTCCCCCCACAGAGCCGACTCATGAGTAGTCGGCTCACCGTCTTAGCTTTTATCAAAGACAGCCGACTCTCGAATAGTCGGCCTATCGCTTTCTAGCCGACTTGCAAGAGAAACTCTAAACGGCTAAGTACTTGCCTTCCTGAAGTAGCCAAGCACTTGACCTAGCGACAGTCCGCAGAGCGGCTGTCCAGCTGGCAAGGCGGCAACTAAAGGAAGACGGCAAAGGAAAAAGTCTAAGGAGCAACAAGAAGGAAAGGCAGAAATCAGATAAATATTTACATAGGCCCTCGGCCGAATCTTCGAATAGAAATTCAGGATACACCCCGCGGGTGGAATTGTTCGAACCTAACAAGTCTTTCAAAAAGATTACTGAAGACAGATAAACAGAAGCAGAAAAAGCAGTCTAGGAGGCGGCCTCCGGGGCCGGAGGATCGGAGGTGACGGCAGTGTCAGATGCCGGGGCAGTCGGCGGGGCGGTCTCAGCTTGGTCGCCTCCGGCGGCAGTCGCCTTGTCTCCGCGCGGCTCGTTGCTGGAGGCGCGATCGGGCTGAGGCTGGCCGCCTGCCTCGTCTTCGGGCGCCTCCTCCTCGCCTCCGTCCTCCGCCTCGTCCTCCTCCTCGGCGCTGGAGTCGATCACCTCCGCCGAGTCTTCGTCATACTCAGGGTTCATCCTGAACCAGTCCGGCGGCACTTCCTCGCCGCCTTCAGTCCACTCGGGCACGAAGACGCTGGTGTCCGTATACTCGGCGATGGCTGCCGCGCGCTCGACAAGGGCGCCTTCTACGGCCTCCAGCTCGGCCTGGGCTTCTGACCGGAACGCGGCCAGACGGTCCAGGTCCAGCCCTGGATACCACGCCTTGAGGAACTCGAAGGCCCGGCGTGCTCCGGCCCGGGCCGAGGAGCCCTTCCAAGCCTCAAGACGGCCGGCGGCGACCTCCAGCCAGTCGGCGGTCCGACTGGCGGTGCGCAGAGCCGGCATGTCCGGCCATAGGGCGGCAACCGCCTGGGCACTGGCACGCTGAAGCCGGCACAGCAGCCGGTGAGCCGGACGAAGACGGGCCCCAATGCTCAGGAGCTGCTCGTCGATGGTTCGGGGGGCATTGGCGGCGATCACCTCACCCTTCGCCCTTCGCGCCTCCCGAGCAGCCTCGATGGCCAGAGGGACTGCCTGTGAGTGACCAGGAAAGAAGTCTGCCAAGACAAAAAAGAAGATAGTGGGAAAATCAGAAGTCCGCCTGACACGTAGTCGGAAGACCAAAGAAACGAAAGAGACTTACCATCAACGATGTCCTCGAGCTCGTGGTAGCCAGAGGTCAGCATCGTCTCCCTGTCAGTCCAGGCGGAGCGCTCGATCTCGAACTCGGCCATGAGGGCGGCCTCCCGCGTCTTGGCCTCGTCCTGCGCCTTCTGGAGCAGCTCCTTCTGCTCGGCCAGCTGCTTCGCTAGCAGATCGCGCTCTTTCGCGAGCCTGCCGCACTCCTCTTCCTTGGCACGACGAGCAGTGTTGGCCTCGCCCAGCTGCTCCTGAAGGGTGGCGTTGGCACCTGAAGAACGAAGAAAGAGACAAGAAAGTCATCAGTAAATTAGATCGCCGGGGAGATCCGGCCCGACTGCTCAGCAATCGGCCCGAATCTCGGGGACTACAGCCCGCGGGTGCGCCAGCGCGCCCCCGTGAAGAAGGAAGAAAAGACCTCACCCCGGCTTTCCACCAAGTCGGCGGCCCGCTTGTTCAGCTCCTCGACATTGCGGTTGAAGGCAGTGGCGCGGAGGTTATGATACTCCTACAAAAAGCCGACAAAGGCAAAAGTTAGTATTTGGAGCTCACCAGAGGGAGTTCCGAACCGCCTGCTTAGCAGCCGGCCCGGAACTCGGGGACTACACCCAGTGGGTGCGCTGGCGCGCCCCACAGAGAAAGATAGGAATCAAAAAAGAAGAAGGAAACATACTCGGACGGATGTCCGCACGGCCAGATGCGCTCTGGTGCAGACTTGGAGGGCGTCGCTTTCCGCACGCAGTTTTGCCTGGACGTCCAGGAGGGCTTGGTTCAGCGGGCCGGTGCCGCCTCCGCGCAACCAGCCGGTGGGCGCGGCACTGGAGGCCTCGACGTCCAGACTCGCCGAGCTGGCTGCGCCGGTCTCCCGAGCTCGCGGCGCCGAGCTCGTCCTCTCAAGCCGGCGGCGCGCTGGCGCGGCGACTTGAAGAAGCAGCCGCGCCTCGGCCTCGTCCGTGATTGGCGGATCCAACGGGCCCACCGGCTGTTTGCCGTGCGGCCTCCCAGACGGTGGCGGAGGCAGCGCGAGGGTGTCCGAGCCTGAAGCCTCGCCGCCCTCCTCCACGAGGGGGTTCTCGGTGCCGACCTCTCCGGTCTGCCCCGTGAACTCCGGAGCCGGCGGTGTCGACGACAACGGAGGGACGAGCATCGCTGATCGGCGACGCGCCACCTCCTAAGCACGCCGCTTTGTCGCGGCGGCGGTTTTGGCCTCCTCCAGCTTCTTCTGGGCGTTGGCGGCCGCCTTCTCGGCCTGCGCCTTCTCCAGGCGGTCGGCCTCCTCCTCGTCGCGCTTCTCCCGCGCGTTCCGTTCTGTTGCCTCCCGAAGGTCGGCGGCAGGATTGACCCGCCGGGTGTTGGCGGACGTCTCTACCGACCCCATGACAGAGGGGACGGAGACTCTCTCAAGGGTGAGGGGGGCTCTGAAGAAGAATGGAGGGAAAATCAAAGAAGACTCGGACAAGATCCAACAAAGAAAATAAAAGAGCGTAAAGACTTACGCGGAAACTAACGGCGGCCTCCTCACTTCCCTTCGAAAGCGGTTCGCCTTCGCGGCCGCCTCCTCCCGTTTGGTAGCGGCGGCCGCCCCCTTGAGCTTCTTCGGCTTGCCGCCGGGCGCGCTCGGCCCGGCGTGACGCCTCTTCGCGCCACCTTGGCCGGAGTGGCTGGCCCTCGGCTGGTGGCGTGGGACGACTTCCACGTCGGCGTCGTCGTCAGGCCAGTCGGCGAAGGTGGCGGGCCTGAGGCCGCCGTCTGCCCCTTCTTCGCCGCCTTCGGCGTCGGTCTCCAGCGCCGCCGCACCCAAGTCAGGGTCGTCGATGTCGCTGTCCTCGCGGTCTGGGACGTAGTCGCGGGGCTCTCTCATGGCGCCGGCTGCGGGCTCCATGAGGGGGTTCTGCCCAGAAGGAACCAACAAAGATTAGAAGGCAGAGTCGGCTGCAAAGAAGACCAAACTACATAAAGATGCGACTTACCACTGGAGGGGGGTTGTCGCGTGAGTACGGCTCCTTGCCGAACTGCCAGTCCTCCGTGAACTCGCAGTGCGCAATGTGGTTCACCAAGTTCGCCACCTCCCTGCGGGGCATCTCCTTGGTGCACAGTCGGCTCGGGTCGTGGCGGCCGCTCATCTGACAGATGAGGTGAGGCCGGCCTTGGAGTGGGAGGACTCGGCGCGCCACGAAGGCGGCCAGAAGGTCAGATCCGACGAGGCCCTCCGACTGCAGCAGAACTCGGAGTCGCGCTACGGCGGCGGCTCCGGAGGGAGTCAGCGACTTGGACCGGTGAGACCAACTGGGAAGCCTCCCAACTAAAGGAGCAGGGTTGAAGGGTGGCAGGTTGACCCAGTCGCCGTCGGTGGAGAGGTTCTTCACATAGAAGTAGGAGCGCTGCTACATCTTCACCGATTTTACCAGCGAGATGAGAGGGAAAGGGTTGTCGGCCGTCGAGCGTCGCACCGCGATGTAGGTGCCGCACTGAGCCGGCGTGCCGGCGGCCTGCGTGCCGAGCTTCGAAGAGAAGAATTCTCCCCACAACTCGAGGGTGGGGAGAACGCCGAGGAAGCCTTCGCACAGAGTGGCAAAGGCGGAGAGCAGCACCACTGCATTTGGGGTGAGGTGGTGCGGCTGAAGATTGTGGAACTCCAGGAACGAGCGGAAGAAACCGCTCGCCGGCAGCCCCAGCCCACGCATGAGGTGCGAGCGGAAGACGACCCGCTTGCCCTCCTCCGGCGCGGGCCGGATCTCTCCCGCCGGCGCGGGACGGGCGTGCACGAGGTCCATGCTGGGGAGACGGCGGGTCCAGCGGAGGAACTCGATATGTTCCGCCTCCACATCCGAGCCGTCCCACACGCCAGAGCGCGAGGCAGGGGGCGCGGCGGAGGAAGAACTCATCGCCGTGGTGTGAAGTGCTCCTGCTCGCGGCGGAGGAAGAAGAGAGGGCAGGAGAATGGGGGAGAGGATGCGCGTGCAATACCGCCCCGCTCCTCTCTGCCTGTTTATAGCCCTACGGGCTGAGGAGCCGAGGGGGCGGGCGTGGGATTAACTGCGCACGAAGCCCCACGCCGCCCACGATTTACCCCATGAAGTTACTGCACGCAGTAACGACATGGGGAAGCCAACCGTTCGCAACCGCAGCGGATCCGCTCGGAAGCCGAGGCGCGGTAGTGGCGGGCCCTGCCTAGCGGCTCGTCCCGTCGCGCGCGTGGGTGAGCAGACTATCCTCCCCACGTGGCGCCGCGCGATAGGACCGCCCCGATGGCAGCAGGGAAGCGTATCCGATACGCCGCCTGATTTCCCGCCGCGACTTACAAACAGTGGCCCTTCGCTGAACAAGTCCGACTTCGGCGAGTCGGTCCAAAGAAGACAACAGCCGAGTCTCAGAGTCGGCGCTGGGAAGTTTGAAACTGCTGAAGCCCCACGAGGCGGCGTCCGCAGGGCTTCACCAGCTTCGGGGACTACTGTCGGAGTAATGGGCCACGGGTAGGCTAACCCGGGACCCAGGATCTTTCAAGACATCGGGGCAGGCCACGCCCCTCCAGCCGAGTCCCAGCTGGCGACCTCCAGAGAGGCCGAGCCCCAGCTGGCGATCTCCGGAGAAGCCGAGTCTCAGCTGGCGATTTCCGGAGGAGCCGAATCCTAGATGACGACTCCAAAGCAAGCCGACTCCAGGCTGGCGACCTCCAGGAGTGCCGACTGTAGGAGTCGGCCCCTGACACTTCACGAAGACCGATGTAGGGTACGACCACGATGTGGCCGTCCCTCCCTGCCTACGAGGGACTGGCATGGCTACAGTAAGCCGTATCGCTGGGAGATCTCCGGCGAGGCGCGGCACTGTTGCCATGCCTGCCCTTATCTCAGCCACAGTGCGCGACGCACTGTGCCCACGACGCCGGCCTGTACGGCCCGAAGACCGCGGGGCCGCCTGTCATTGGGTGAATCGAAGGCGGCCAGAGCGCCCGAAGACGGCCCTGTGGGAGTCGGCCTCCCCGGAGTCGGCCGTCTCCCCTCCAGGGCCCCACAAGCCATAAACCAGATTGGATGGGGAGTGGCGACAGTGATCGCCTGATAGACGGCGGTACTGTTGCCACGACTCAATGACCAAGCCCGCGTCATCAGGAGTGCCGCACAGTGTCCGGCCTGTCCACGGGACCCACCAGTCGGCGGGCCCCAGAAGCCGGTGGGAAGGACGGCAACATGAGAGACAGACGGCCGGGGCCCACGCCCAGTCGGATTACCATTGTACCCCCGGGGGGTATGCCTATATAAACCTCCCGGGGCACCCATGCAAAGGGTTCGGACCTTGATAGAGAAAGACACATAGCTCAAGGAGGAGAGAACTAGCCTCGCTCTCTCCTGCCTCCCGATACAGCTCTAGGAGCACCATTGTAATCACCTTGCCATAGTGACCATGCGGAGACCCCGCAGAGCAGCAGTAGGGGTGTTATCTCCCCGGAGAGCCCCGAAGTTGGGTAAGATTCGCCGGCGTGCATGTCTGTGCCTTATCCCGTTTCCAGGCACCGGCGACGTTCTACTCGCCCCCACCATGATAAGCCATCCTTTGGCATATGTCGCACCCAACCCCCGAAACGTATCATCGGCTAACGCGGCACCAGGAGAACTACTGCGATTGTGCCCCGGTTCGGCCGGGTGAGCACCTCAGTAGAGAAAGCCGAAAACTGACTGTCATGATGTAGCGAGAGACTGGTCAACCACTCGATCGACCTCCGGAATGTTTAGAATTCCTCCGCTTTGACGAAGGACCGCTTCCCGGTCAGGCACACACGCGCCCCAAATATGGAGAGCGCGGTGCCCCTAGGGGCTATATCGTAGCCCCACCCTCGAACTCCTATGGCTAAGTGAAAGTGATAAAGCATTATAGTCCGGTTGCCTCGTTTGCTACGCTACCACCTCCTTCACAGGACCAAGACATTGGATTAAGTGTGAAAATGCGCTATTTCACAAACACCCCCGCACTATGTGCGTGGGGGCTGAAGCCGAAGACTACCATCTTTCAGGTTATACACAAGTATACATTAACGGCCGCACAGGAGATATTTCAATACTTGAACGCTTATATTATAAACATCATTTTACAAACCATAACATTTATTTGAACATGAAATTTTTTGAGCACTGCGACTCTATTACACGAGCACCACGCAGAACTTCCCCAAAATAGTGCTCGGCGGGTAACCGGCTCTCGTCCGAACCCTGGGCCGCAACAGCGGTGGCATCCATCTCCGCCCAGTGTGTCTTCACACGGGCGAGCGCCATCCTTGCACCCTCTATGCAGGCTGACCGCTTCATCGCCTTGATATGCGGCACCGCCCCAAGAAATTGCTGCAATAAGCCAAAATAACTCTTCGGCTTGGGCCTATCCGGCCAGACATGAGCCACGATATCTGTCATGGCAAGTCCGGACTGCCTATTCAGCTCAGCCCACTCAGCCAACCGATCGGTCAGCGGAAGTGGACGCTCCGGACTATGGAATTGAGACCAAAATAGCTCTTCCGTCTCGTGATCCTTCTGACTTCGGAAGTGCACAACAGCATTTGCCGCACTCGCCGCTAAATCCATATAAGGATCCTCTGGACCCCACAGCTGGCCAAGCTGAGCATACTTTGGATCTGTAAACCTCCGGCGCAGCAGAAAGGGCTTGCCAGCCACAATATCTCCGGCCTGGCGCAGCTCCTCCTTTATAGCCCGCATTGCAGAACGGGCATCCTTGGCTTCGGCGGTGGCCTTCCTCAGGTCTTCTTGCTCTGCTCGGCGTTCTTTTGCAAGAACCTCATAGCGGTCGGTAGCATCTTTCAACTTCGCGGCCATTTCGGCCATCTCCTCCCTGCTTCGGCAGTGAGCAGCCTTTTCGGCGTCTAGCTCTTCGGCCGCCCTCGAGGCAGCCGCATCACTCCTTCTGTCCTGCTCCTTGGTTCGAGCAAGTTCTGCCCGAAGGCTCTCCACAGCAGCGGCACCATCTGCATTGAGCACACATGTTGTAAGGAGTGGGCTTCGGCTCCCTTACTAGGTGACCGCGGAGAAAAACCTACCTTGTGACTCGTCAAGTCGCTTATTGACCAGCGCGATGTCCGCATCCGCAACGTCAAGTTGCTGCTTTAGTTCGGCAACTCCATCAGTCCGGCTGGCCACCGGACTATCCGCCACCTGCATAGGAAAGGCGAAAATCAATACCTGCGATTTTGATCCTCGGCACGCTGTCGCTCTCGACAACCTACCGAGTCCCAGGGGCTACTAGCTATACAGGGCGCACTTCATGTGTAAAACTGTCAAAAGGCATGTCATTTTTAGATACCTCAAACCCCGTCAGCAAGCTTCTGACGGCATCATGCAACCCGCCTTCGGCGGACGAAATTCTTCCAATCACCATACTCATCAATGTATGGTGATCTTCTGAGATAGACGCCCTCTCAAGCAGATCCCTCAGCTCCCCCGGCCATACACTAGTCGGCGCTGAACTCTTAGGCTCTGCCGGACTCGGGGATACCCTCCGTGATGACACCTCAGGGCCGTCCGCTCCACCTGACGGCGCGGCGGATGGAGGCGTCTCGCTCTCCATCATCTCCGGACAAAGGTCCCCCGAAGACGAGCTCATTTGAGAAGGACGGAGATCCGAACTACAAGGTAAAAACTTAAGTTATCCTCAGAAGCACAAATAGGGATGTCCCTTATTACAAAACTCCCTTTTTTCTACTTACGGCTCGCTGGAGGGCTGATTCTTTAGGGGAGACTGTGCGGCCGGGGCCTCCCCGGACGCAGGACCCTCTGGTGAAGATCTCTTCCCCCGCTTCGGGGCTTTGGCCTCCGGGTTTTCGGAAGCGGTCCTCTTCTCCCCTTGGAAGGAGGGATTCTCGATCCCCCCTTTCTCAAAAGCCTCCTCGGTCGAGGCGGTAGCTCCTCTGTTTTCCCCTTCGCCTTCCTCTGAAGGCACAACCTCCAGCATCCTGACCAGCACGGGATCCGGCGCGGTCTCTGGGAGGGGGGCCGGACACCGTATCAACTTTGCTTGCGCTATCCACTCCTGTTTAGAGGACAACTGGTTAAAAGGCGAATCATAGAAAGGCAAACTAATGGTATGTCCGGACTCAGAGCTACTTACTTGTGTATCCGGGCGATTGCAGCTTAGGCCGGCATCCTCGGTCAATTCCGGACACATCTCTTGTGATCCGAAGAACAATTTGTACATCTCCACGGGTGTCGTACCCATGAAGTGTTAGAGAATTCGTGGTCCCTCCGGATTAAACTCCCACAGCCAGAGAGGACGGCGTTTGCAGGGCAGGAGACGCCTAATCAGCATGACATGCATCACCACGACCAGATCGATCTCCCTCGCTTGGAGGTCTCGAATCCGACCCTGCAATAGGGGCACGTCCTTTGGCAGCCCCTAGTTGAGCCCTTGGCTGACCCATGACATCAGCCGCTGTGGAGGGCCCGAGCGAAAGATGGGCGGCGGCTTTTGCCTGCAGCCCCTGGGAGCGGTTATGTAGAACCACTCCTGCTGCCACAAGCCGAGCTCCTCCTGGAAAGAGCCCTCGGGCCATGGAGCGTCGGCCCTTCTGCTTACAACCGCCCCGCCGCACTCTGCTTGACGCCCCTCGATCATCTTCAGCTCCACGTCGAAGGTTTTCCTCCGAAGTGAGGGGTAACGCGGAGGAAGGCTTCGCAGATGACAATGAATGAATAGATATGGAGGATGGACTCGGGAGCCAAGTCGTGGAATTCCAACCCATAGTAAAACATGAGCCCTCTCACAAAAGGATCCATCGGGAAGCCTAAACCCCGACGGAGGAGGGATACAAACACGACATACTCGCCGGGCTCGGGGTTGGGAATGACTTGCCCTTTGGCGGGCAACCTATGCGAAATCTCATAAGTCAGGTACTTGGCCTCTCGCAGCTTTAGCACGCCCTCTTCCGTGACAGAGGAGGGCATCCACCGGCCCTGTAGGTCGGAGCCGGACATTGTTGAAGGTCCGAAGCGCTCGAATCTAGGGCTCTGGGTGTTGGAACTCGGGGCAAGGAGTAGATTCGATTGAGGATTGAAGAAAAGAAACGAGCCTTGGTCCCATTATAAAGAAGGAGAATACCAAGAGCCGTCCCCGTGACCGTTCGGGACTCGCCTCCGATAGAGGGGGCGTGGCAACGGGCACGGTTGGGTTACCCACGTCCGTATTGATGGGAATCCCGGAATAAGGGGAACACGATCTCTGCTTCGACAAGACGTGCCAAGGAAACCGCTTCGCTAAACGCGCTGAGGTGGTATAATAAAAAACGATTCAAGTAAAGGCTTGGTGGTGGTATGACGTCATGCCACAAAATGCGTCAGCAGATTGAACTTGTGTACATATTATTCTCTCTACGGTGGAATGTGGAATTTATTTTGCAGAGCCGGACACTATCCTGGTGTTCACAATCTTCTATGAATTATTCGGAGGAGGAACCCGCCTTGCAATGCCGAAAAATATGCGCGCCGGACTCATTGTCATTGAAGCCTGGTTCATGGGCTACTGAGGGAGTCCTGGACTAGGGGGTGTCCGGATAGCCGGACTATCATCATCGGCCGGACTCCAAGACTATGAAGATACAAGATTGAAGACTTCGTCCCGTGTCCGGATGGGACTTTCCTTGGCGTGGAAAGCAAGCTTGGCGATACAGATATATAGATCTCCTACCATTGTAACCGACTCTGTGTAACCCTAGCCCTCTCCGTTGTCTATATAAACCGGAGGGTTTTAGTCCGTAGAGGGAACAACCATTACAACAATCATACCATAGGCTAGCTTCTAGGGTTTAGCCTCCTTGATCTCGTGGTAGATCCACTCTTGTACTACCCATATCATCAATATCAATCAAGCAGGAGTAGGGTTTTATCTCCATCGAGAGGGCCCGAACCTGGGTAAAAACATCGTGTCCGTTGTCTCCTGTTACCATCCGCCTAGACGCACAGTTCGGGACCCCCTACCCGAGATCCGCCGGTTTTGACACCGACAGTACCCGAGTGATTGATTGGTCGAGTGGATTGCACTCAACGCCTTTATTGGGCACTCCTTGTTGTCTCTTGAGCTTCTTTGCTTCTAGGGTAGTGACCTTGGGTAGGACGTATAGGTCAGGCCTATGACCCTACCCCAGGTCTATATCATCATCAACCCCCTCACCACCAACGACCGAGGTCGCTGGCAGAGGGGAGCCACCGAAGGACGGCGCTGGAAGATTGGGCTCTCTTGGCGGCGGCTAGGGTTCCAGCCGCCAAGAACAGGAGGAAAACGATTGGCTTCAATCTCAACTAGGGTTTGGTGGACTCATCTATACAGACTACTGGAAATATAACAAACAACAGGGGTATTTTTTTGCATCAAACAACAGGGGTATCCGTTAGGCCGGCAGTAACACTCCAACCACCCATAAATACCTGGCCCATGGAACAAGAGATCTAAACAGTCCATGACAAGCGACAGACTCGTACAACCGCAAACATGCTATCCGTATGCAGCGGTTTTGGGGGGAGTAGACCGTCGATATTTTGGCAGAGAGACTCGATCGGTTTTACCCCTCTCTTTTCCCCCACATCATTTATTTTCTTATACGTCGCATGTATCATATACAACTGACTAGATGCCTTTGTACATTCTCTAAGAGCATGGTTAATAGTACAACCAACAATCGGCTATAAGAAGTTGCCATGTCATCTAGAGCTAACCTTGTAGCGGGCATGTACAATAGTAAGTTTTATATGTGTACTACTTTATTAGTAGGGTTGGCCTACCTTACAACTCACGAAGTGTCTTGGGGCTCGTGCTAGAGCCGAGTACTAACCAAGAGCCTGCTTCTCTTCTCTCTCCTCTTCTCTCCCCTCCAACTAAGCAAAAATATAATATTCTAGTCCTTATAGCCTTCTTATGTCACCTTATTGTTCTTGCTCTAAATCATACGATTTAGAGGCTGGAAACCCTATGATTTATTCCCCGGCACCCATACACCACACACGTTCCAGCACCCTACTCGGGTGGTGCACACTTGTCGGCTCCGCCATGTGACATCAATTTAGCAACTGTCAAATGTGGTCGTAGCCGGTCATAAGAGCATCTCTAGCCATTCGGCCCCCCAGGACACCGAAAAAACACCGTCTAGGGCTGAACCGGCGTTAATTTCGACGTGGGGGCAAACATGTTCCCAGTCGCCACCCAGGTCGCCCCCAAATCGGCACAAACACGGCACAAACATGGCGCAAACTCGGCGATTTCATTCAAATTTATACAAAAACATAAAACATGATTTAAAAACAACTACGCCTAGCCCCTACTATGCCGCTGCCGCCGCCCGCCTTTTACATGCCGAGGAGCCTGTAGAACCAGGTGTAGTCGCCGCCGTCGTCATCGTCGTCGCCACCCTGCGTCCCGCCGGAGCCGCCGCCGTCCCTGCTGCACCCCTGGCTAGGGTCGCCTTCGCGCGGGGGGTTGGATGGCCCGGGCGCGTCCTCGTCGTCGCTGTCGAGGACGACGATGCCGCCCTTGTCGCGTCCGCGGCACCACGCTTTGAACTCCTCGTAGGCCCGGCACTGGCGCTCCACCTGCTCGCGGACGTAGTCCGCCTTCACCAACTTAAGGGCGGTCTCATCGTCGGCGGCCATCTCCTCGTGCTCCTTCTTCACGGGGAGCAACCCCGGTTCAGCCTTTGACCGGACGAGGCGGAGGAACGAGGGGAGGGGTGGCCGCCCTCGTTGATGACGAGGGCGCCGCTGCTGGTGAGGCGTCCAAGCGGCGTGTCCTGCGGCTCCGGCTTGACGGGGCAGAGCGCCGGCGACCCGGAGGAAAGCGAACTAGAGCCCGATGACGAGGAGGTCAATGTCTGCATTCGCCGCGACATCCAGGAACTACCGTGACGACTGGGTACTCGAGGCACGGTGTGTTGCCAGCCTCGATGTGCTCGAGGACGGCTTCGAGGGTGCGGCCGGACACGCCCCACCATCTGCGCCGCCAGTCAGAGTTGAGGCGGCCGTGGGGGATGATGCCATTTGTGGAGGCAACCTGGTCGGTGTGGCGGCGGTCGAAGTACATCGTTCATAGATTGTGGCTGTCGGCGGTGTACCTCGGCTCGTTCCGCTGCGCCTCCGACAGCGATGAATGAATGTGCGCTATCTCGGCATGTCATTCAGCACCGGTGGGCGCCGGGGGTACCGGGACGCCGCAGGCGCTCAGCCTCCGCGAGCCTGGCACCCGCATGTCCGAGGGTGCCGGGTAGTCGGCCTTGTAGAAGAGGCACGCCTCGTCCTCACACAATTGGCATCGGCCGAAGCCGTTTGCCGCCGCGGCGTCGCCTGGGTAACGCCCGGCCATTGCTCATCAGCGGGAGAAATGGGAGAGAGGGGGGCTACGGTGTGAGAGGGGCGAGAGCAAGAGGTGGCGAGTTGTGGCGTTCACCGGCGGGAGGTCGGCTTTTATAGTCGAAGAAGGGCGGTGAGAAGCTGCCCGCCGGGTGCCGCGTAGCAGGATCGGGCGAGACGCGCGTCGCGACGCCTTCACTGCGCCGCCCATGAGGCATCAATGGAAGGCTGACCGGGGCGGGAGCGCGGCAGCCTTGGCATTGATTCCCGCGGGAATCGACGCGATGAGGACGACGAAGGTGGCGAGTTGCTGACTTGGTGGACCCACTCCATTTCGCGCCAAAATCATTCCCCCCGGTGACCCCGGGCGCCCCCAGCATGCCGGGTTCGGCCTGGGTCTACCGGCGCCAGTTTCGGGCCTAACCAGCAAAAAATGGGCTCCTGGGGGCGCGACTAGGCCTTTTTTGGGCATCAGCGCCAAAAAAGGGGCCTGGAGGCCTATTTGGGGCGCGACTGGAGATGCTCTAACCCCCGCCATAAGCCGGCTGTAGCAATTCGTCGCCCTTGCCATGCTAGCAGCATGTCGCTTCAGTCGCAGCATCCATTGATGAGCTCACGTGGTCGCGATTCGCCATATCTCAGCCTTCGTTTTTATTTTCCTCGTTCAAACACCTCGATTGCCTCCAAAATTGAACGTTTCACATCATTTGGAGCCTACGCGCCTCCTTCTCTTCCTGACACTATCTACTCTCTTTTGTAGAATCGCGCCTCGTCCTCTTCTCCTGGATCTTCATCTCCTCCATCTTCATCTTTCCTTGCTTCCTCTTCTTTGCATACTTGTTCCTTGTCCTCATCAAGTCGCCTATCTTGTTTTTCATCTCCTCCAACTCATCCTCTCTCTTGACCATCTCCTTGGCTCCCTCTCTCTAGTCAGACCAACCCGTGCTAAATGATGGAGTGGGCCTAGAAACCCATTCCTCTCCATCAACATCATCCTCTTCATTGTCATCCATCATCAGAGAGGAATTGCTGCACTACCCATTTTTTAGAGGGCCCTAATCATTCCTCATTCTCCACTTATCGTTGCCTTCCAGCAGATTACAACAATGTTGGAGGCAAAATGATTTTCCATTCGAGTTGGCCAATAGTTAGTACCTCTCTTAGTATGTATTATCCTTAAAAAAATTCTAAACTGGATGAAAAATGCTAAAGTGATGCAAATGTGGGAACAAAAATATAAGAAAATTTCTTACATATTGGTGAATGGTGGCATCGCTAGGAGGAGTGTGATGTTTCACTTCTCCAAACAACCCACCCTTCACTACCCGCCTGTTTGTGAGAGATTTGAGGGTACGATTCGTTGGACGCTCAAGGTGATGTTTGAAACACTCTCGATGTGCTTCCAATACTTAGCCCTCATTTGATCTTTCTCGACGACCGCGTCGAGAGTGATCTCTTGGCATTCGCTCGCAAGAGCAACATCCACATCCACGGTGTAGTTTACATCCTAAATTGCTTCTTCCTCGATGAGTCGAAGGGATGGAATTTATCAAATTCTGTATCTTGATCGTCCAACATCCAATTAATTAAAATGCGACAATGATGCGTCATCAAGGTTGAAACCGTTAGTCTTGACGGAATAACCCATCATACTATGGAGTAATAATTTATCATTGACCATCGTCCCCCCCCCCATATTCATAAAATCCTCGGTACACCTCAAACATTGTACATTGTGCACTGTTTTCCATGACCACACTGCGTTCAATTGAGCCAACCCAAATAGAAGGCAAAAGGGGGATTGTTTTACCTCATTAGCATTTCTGCTCCTGTGTCGGACTGGGAAGGCGCTTGAGTTTAGCTGTCGATTGTGATAATTGCAGGACGGGAAAGGGGGCGACCTACCCCCGTCTTCTTCCTCCATCTCTTCGATGCGGACCGCTACGACACCTGAGGGGAACAACGGTTGCAGGTGCCGGCATAGGGTTTGTCACCTCCACACACGATTTGTCACCGGTAAGGTGAATGAGCGAGGTACGGTCCTAGGCGGTGGCGGGCAGCCGTCGGAGGCGCATCAGGCACAACAGCCATTGAAGTTGTGGGATCTGAATCCATACCGATGGATTGGGATACGGGGGGGATGTCCGAAAGTGGTCACATGCGGCGATATCACAAGGGAGGGAAGGCGGTCGCACGAGGAAAATCTCACTCGTGCCAAACCATTTCAAAATGAGGTGCACTTCTAATACCCTGTTCCTATTTAGTGCCCTCAGTGCCGGCTATGGGGTATTCTATAGATTGGTGCACCCCCCCCCCCTCTCCGTCCTAGGCTCGACCTATTTAACTTTTTCAAAATTTCAAAAAATAGTGCGTGATCTAAGATTCAAACTCAAAACCTGTGGTTTCAGTTCCAACCATGTAACCACCCAAGACAACGTACCGGTTCCTTTTCCTCTTGTTGTGTAAAAAGCAGAGTGCCTTCCACATCTGGTTTTCTTTTCTTTTCTTTTTTGGTTTTGTTTGGCCATTTTTCTTAGATTTTTATTTATTGTTTATGCTTTTCTCTTCATTTTCATTTTCTTTTCCCTTTTTAAACTTCATGAACTTTTGATTTTCTAGAATTCATGAACATTTTTTTCAAATTCAAGAATTTTCTTAATTTCGTGAACTTTTTTCAAATGCATGAATATTTTTCAAATCAACAAATTATTTTCAAAATCCGTGAGTTTTTTTCTAATTCCTAAACAATTTTAAAATTGCCAATTTTTTGCAAATTTTTTTTTCTATTTTTTTAAATTCATGAACTTTTTCAAGACGCAAAATTTTGAAAAATTCATGAACATTTCATAAATCCGCAAACTTTTTTCCCAAATTCATGAACTTTTTCAAACCCTGAACTTTTCAAATTCGTGAACTTTTTCAAACAGTGAAAATTTTAAATTCTAGAACATTTTCGAACAAACATTTTTTTCAAACTTGTGAACCTTTTTCCAAACTCATAAACTTTTTCAAATGCATGAACTTTTTCAAATCGATGAACTATTTTAAAATCCACCAAACTTTTTCAAATTCATAAACTCTTTCAAACTTTTCAAATCCATGAACTTTTTCAAACCTTGAACTTTTCAAATCTTCAAATTGTTTTCAAATCCAAGAACTATTTCCAAATTCGTGAACTTTTTCAAATCCGTGAACTATTTTTCAAACCGCAAAGTTTTCAAATCCGCGAACATTTTTCGCACTCGAGTTTGCAATTTTTTTAAAAAATATTCGTGAACTTTTTCTGATTCGTGTTTTTTAATTCATGTACACTTCATGAGTTCACAAATTTTTATCAAATTCTTAAACTTTTTTTACAAATTCTTGAATATTTTTAAAATTCATGATTTTTTTAATTCCCTGTATTTTGAACTTTTTTCCCTCAAAAAGTCAACGACTGACCAGCCAATTGGTCCATCGGTCAACCTCTCTATTATTTTTTTAGCCAAGTCAAGCTCTCCTGCAAGCGAGCGGGCAGATGTTACCCTATCGGTACGAGCTAGGCGAGCGAGCGGGGGAGGCAACCGAACGAGCGATCTCGCGCTGATGGATATTTGGTGGCGCAACGAGCGTCGAGGAGGAGCTCTCCTCCAAATATCCCCACATTCGTCAAATATGAAGTCTTGCAGGCTGGATTTTAAGTGGTCTCCAAATATCATTGTTCAAAATCAGCCGATTGATTTATCGCTACTCGGTGGGTGACCGATAAAATTATGCCATATCGTCACCGTTTATGATTTGGGCTGATTTATCGCTCTGACAAGCTATTTATTCGGAATCTACCGATAAATCGGGCATATTTCTAGCACTATGCGTGCAACAACTATGTTTATTTATATTTTGTGGACCTTGTTATGTAATATGTATTATTATCCTATTTATTAATCATTGTACGAGGATTCAAAGGCAAGGAATCAAGGTAACACATCCGTCCAATATTATTAATGTTTTGAATATAGCATATTTTAGTGCCGGAACATGAGATTTGTAAAATGAAAACGGCCGATTAATAGTCAATCGATAAAATGGATTAACCGTTCAATTTCAGATTGATATCTGATCCCCAGCTGTCTTCCACTCTCAATCAGGAAGGCCACACCTGCGCAGTTCCAATACTTAGTGGAGAGTTTCGCTAACCGGCTGCCCAATTGGAAGGCCGCCTCCCTAAAAGTGGAAGACTGATCCTCATTCTCTTGGTACTATGTGCGATCCCCATTCACGCTATGCTCGCCATGAATATCCCCCTGAAGACGCTCACCGCCCTGGAAAAGAATTGCCGAGGTTTCCTCTGGTGTGGCAAGATGGAGGCACGCGGTGGCAACTGCGCCGTGGCATGGAATTCGGTGTGCCGTCCTAGGTGGGCAGGAGGTCTCGGCATACCAAATTTGAGGTGGTTGAACACCGCCATGATGGCAAGATGGCCGTGGCTACAGCGTACCGATCACATGAGGCCTTGGACGGAATTCCAAATACCAATCCCTGCGGAGTCGAGAGCACTCTTTCGCGCGGCGGCAACAGCTAAGGTGGGGCATGGGCATGACACACGATTCTGGGAGGACAAATGGATTGACGGCAACCGAGTCCAGGACTTCGCGCCCATGATCTACTCGAAGGTAGCAACACAAACGAGATCTTCGCGAACGGTAGCAGCGGCACTTACTAATCATGCCTGGGCGGTGGACGTCGGGCCTGAGCTTACGGCTGACATGCTCGAGTAGTTTCTGGACCTATGGCATCGTGTGGAGGGCGTGGTCCTGTGTGAGAACGAGCCGGACAAGATAATCTGGGCATGGGAGAAGGATGGCATGTTCTCGGCGCGCTTAGCATACGCGGCCAAGTTCGCGGGTCTGGAGGTTGCACCAACGGCGGAATTCACATGGAAATCTAGGGCGCCTTTACAGCGTAGGTTCTTTGCCTGGCTGGCCATGAAGAACAGGTGCTGGACCTCTGACCGCCTCGCCAAAAGGGGACTCTCTCACCAAAGCTCGTGCCCATTCTGCGGCCAACAGGAGGAGACCATCACCCACATCATGATCGGCTGTGTCTTCGCTAGAGCAATTTGGAACAAGGTGTGCCTCGCCTTGGGACAACCAGACCGTGCCCCAACGGCGACAGAATCCCTCCCAGAGTGGTGCATAAGGCAGGGGGAAATCGGGCAGCAACGAAGGATATCTAGAACAATTTCTATCTTGGTTCTATGGGAGCTGTGGATCCACCGAAACGCAGTGGTCTTTGACGGAGCGGTGCCATCCACACTCACGGTGCTAAAGAGCATTGAGCGGGAGGCCAAGGCATGGAAGCAGGCAGGTTTGCTGCAAGGGGAAGTTGAAGCGTTCATGCTGGGCCTTGCAACGTGGGAGAGTAGCGAGTAGTCTTTATTCTGAGTAGTCGGGTGGTGTGGCCGAGGGCTACATGTAAATAACCTTGTATTTGCATTTTGTGGAGGGTTCTTACCCTTTCCTTCTATAATATAAGATACGCACACTCGTGCGTATTCGAGAAAAAGATAAGTGACACCATCAACATTGCCAAATTTTATGCTGGTTGCGCGAGGGATGGCGACCTACTTGATTGCCTTTCTCGGTCATAATCGTCAGACGGTGGTTATTACGGTGATGGATCATTTGTGGCTACTGTCTTAGAGTTGCTTTGACGGCTGACAAAATGAGAGGGCCCTCCCTTGTGTTTTCTTGCTGTCACCTTTGCATGGCCAAATATGTGACCAACTAATAAAATAGTTAAACGAGAGGAGAGAAAACATGGAAAACGAAAAGAAGGAGAGAAAGAGACGAGAGTCGCATCCTTTGCGGACATGCATGCATGCACGCGCGTTTCGGCGTTTTTTTCCCTTTGGGAAAGCCCTCAAAGACATGACAGCTAGCGCGCCTATCTCTCTTTATTTTCTTTTTGAGCTGGAAGGCGCGCCTCTCCCTAAGGCATGCCATGGAAACTCATGACCCGGTCTCGTCGTCAGGGCCCAGGGTCCGCCAAAAAGGATGCAACTATTGCACTGGCAGGCAAGCGGCTGTAGAGACTCGCTTAGTCTAAGTCAATTCTTTCCCAGCATTGGATCACCAGGCTCCGGTTGTTTGTGCACTGGCAAACCGCGACATACCAAAAAGTTTTTTTCTTTCGAAACGTCATATACCAAAAAGTGGAGAGCAAACACCTTTTCGTCTCAGGAGGGAGCGGCATGGATGCATCGTTTCGCTCCTATCCTGAAAGGTGTAGAAGTGTGTAGTGTGTGCTATATGTTTTTTCAAACAGAGCCTAATGATTTAGCTCATCCATCAATTAAGAAGAGAGTTGCGCAATTAATTAAACCAAAAATCGGGTGAAAACCGTCATAATTTAAGGAGCGGCACACAAGATACCTCACACACATCCTACAAACAAAACCTCATCAAGGTAGCACAAAGGCATCATCATCGTCACTTCTCCCGGAGCAAGCGTCATCGCCGTACCTTCTATATGGGCAAGCAACTTTAACTTCACCGCAGGCAACCCCCAACCCGCCCACAGTGCTGTAGAGGTCATGCGAAGTCACATGAAGATCCATGCCAATCACCCAGGCACCCGCGACAAGGAGAACACAACTCAGATTCTACCGATGAGGTATGAAGGATGACTATGCAAGGCTAGTGTTGCGTAATGTCATCTAACAGACCACTTGCTGCCCGTCATTAGTGGCGGATCCAGGACCCAGGCCGGGGGGGGGGGGGGGGGGGAGGGGGGCTGGGGCGTGGAGAAGATTTACTTCGTGTACTATAGCAATTTGTGCACTGTAGCGGTACTGTAACACACTATAGCAGGCCTCGGGGCTTGGCCCAATCCTAGCTCCGCCCCTGCCCGTCATCATTGCTGCCCGAACCCGCCGCCATAGCAGCTCGGACTTTACGATAGCAAACGGATCCACAGACACATCAGAAAAGAGCCGGCTAGCACAACCATACCGTGATCCCGACATCGCTCGCCACACTGTCGTTCCCATAGAATTCCCGATGCCAACATTGTTGTCTTCCACCATCCACACGCATACTGGTGCCTCTAGCTGGCGGCCACTCCAAGAACGACACCCCCAAGGGGGAGCATGATGTCAAAACACCATCATCGTTCGATCTAGAGAAGATCGGAGACTTCCCCGGGAGTGTTCGAGGTAGTGTACGTTATAACATGAACATTTACATTATGTCATCAAAATATATGCCATTTGCATCCTAGACGAGAAAATAGAAACCACAAGTAGAGTCACACTATAGAATGTTCTTATTTTTATTTTCTAGCAAAATCCAGTGCCAAGAGGGTAAAATTTGGGACCATATGTCAATCTCTAAATAGGGCGTAAATTACTAAAAAACAGAACTACAAAAAATGAACCTAAAGATTTTATTAAATTAGGAACATTTATAAAGACAACTGTGAAAAAAAACACGCCGGATACGGAGAGAGTTTCCCTGATTGAACAAATCTTGCAACGGACAACATAAGCAACGTAACAGTAAAGGTCTATTTTGCCCTTTTAAAGCTAGCCTTGCAAGATGATGAACATTTACAAAACAGCCACGATCATGTCCTCTTCTCGGCCTCCATGTCGACATGATCGAAGGCCCCCACGCCCATGACATGAGTACGTACATGTAATGTATGGAGGTGTCTTCTGGATCGTTGTGAATTAGAAAGATGACATGAAGGGCATATGTTTATGTGAGTTAAGGGATTCAGATCTAGTGTTTTTTCCATCCCTTCTCCTGTGTGAATTTTCAGTTTTGCCTTTGTTGTCATATAGCTGCAAGCAATCATGAAAAGCTAGCTAGACGTAGGAGAGGCCGGATGTTGCAGAGCGACATGGCGGCATTTCTTGTTGTCGTTGCTCACCAGGTGCTTTGGAAGAAACCATGGCACGCGGCATGAGGGGTGGAGTTGGGTGTGCGGCTTGACGGCATATAACTACTCCGCACGCCTCGACAACATGCTGCATGGAAAGGTCTTGTTCCCTTAAGACCTACCAAACCTCCTTTTCGGTGCCGTGAATGGCATTACCACTCATGTGACCTATCATCTTTTGTCGATACTTTTTATTACTACAAGAAGATTTGAAAGCTTGAGGCGAGAAGATTTTAGTGTTGCTTGAGTGATCATCTACTGTAGAAATTCAAGGATTTCTATAATATTATTTAATTTTTTTTGGTAAAGTATAAATATGCAAGGGGTAATGATATTTTACTGGACAGGCAATTTATATCTTTAAAAATTATTATGCCAAGAATTCAGTAGAGCCAACTAATAATGTTACAAACAAGGCCTTGCTGAATGCAACAAGAAATTGTTAGCATGATGATCTCATTAGTGGAGAAGCTAAAACAAATTTGAAGATGAAGTTTGGGTTGCGTCTGCTTAATTTCCCTCTCTAGGATAGGGGCCGCGACCATGCTAGCTGCTCGGGCGCGTGCAAGATAGTCGGGGATCCATGTGTGGCCTTGTGGTCTGGCTTATGGCTTTCTTTCAAATGGTTCATGATGATGGCACATTTTTGGTGGTGAGATTCATAGTTGCACGGTGTGTGGCATGCTACCAGCTCATTACCATTTTAGGCATTTGATTAGTTGCAGTCTTTTAAATGCTTACTTCAGTTAGCGCCATGTTCATAGTGTGTGTTTGAAATTTAAAGTGTAGGTGAGAGTGGAATGGAGATTGCAAGCAGGATAAGCCAATGATGGGTGGAAGAAGAACATAATGGGTGGAAGAAGAAGAAGGTAATAAACTAACAGTACCATCTAATATGCAAGGGAATACTAAGGTATATGTTAGACACGATTAATTTCAAGCTGCTAGAATATGCATCTCCCCGTAGCAACACACGGGCAATTACCTATCTATATAAAGGAGTGGATGGTGTTCTTAGACATTGTGTACCTGAGCATGAACAGGAACAAATCCTTCGGAAGTGTTACTCTGAGGCATATGGAGGGCACAACGTTGGAGACAGAACTACACATAAGGTATTACAATCTGATTTTTCTTGAAATACTCTCTTCAAGGATGCACGTAAGTTTGTCCTATCTTGTGATGAATGTCAAAGAATTGAGAATATTGGTAACGCCAGGAAATGCCTATGAATTATTCACTTGTTATTGAACTTGATGTATGTGGTTTTGATTATATGAGACATTTTCCTTCCTCTAATGGGTATAGTCATATTTTAGTTGCCCTTGATTACGTTATTAAGTGAGTAGAAACTATTCCAACTAGTAGTATTGATCATAACACTTCTATTAAAATGCTTAAAGAAGTTATTTTCCCAAGGTTTGGAGTCCCTAGATATTTAATAACTGACGGTGGTTCACACTTTATTCATGGTGCATTCTGGAAAATTCTTGCTAAGTATGATGTCAACCATAGAATTGCATCACCTTATCATGCTCAGTCTAGTGGTCAAGTTGAATTGAGTAATAGAGAAATACAATTAATTTTTGAAAAAGACCGTTAATAGATCTAGAAAGAATTGGTCTAAGAAATTTGATGATGCATTATGAGCTTATAGAACTTCTTATAAAAACCTTATTGGAATGTCTCCATACAAAATGGTTTACAGAAAAGCATGCCATTTATATGTTGAGTTAGAACATAAAGCTTATTGGGCAATTAAAGAAGGTAATTATGATTTCAAACTTGCCGGTGGAAAGAGGTTATTTGGTATTAGCTTTCTAGATGAATGTAGGACACAAGCTTATGAAAATGCCAAGTTGTTTAAAGAAAAAGTTTAAATATGGCACTGAAGGAGCGCCAAGCTCAATACGTGCAAGAAGAAAGAAAGGCTTCCACATGACAAATAATCCAAAACGGGAATTTTAAGTTGGAGATCAAGTTCTTTTTTACAACTCTCGTTTCAAATTATTTGCAGGAAAACTTCTCTCAAAATGGGAAGGACTATATATCGTCAAAGAAGTTTATTTCTCCAGTGCTATCAAGATCAACAATGCCAAAGGCACTAATCTGAGAGTGGATAATGCGCAAAGAATTAAACATTATATCTCATGTACGCCCATCAATGTTAAAACTAATATTATTCAAGTGATGACACCAGAGGAGCACATAGAAGAGACCTTCTAAGACACTCCAGAACCATGAAAAGGAGTATGTACATGGTACGGTAAGTAAACCAACTCCAAAAGTTCCATAAAATCACACTTTGTTCATTTCGAAATATATAAAAAATTAGGAAAATAATAAACAATCAAGGAAGTGCACGGGGAAGCGACAAGCTCAGGGGCGCGCCCTACCCCCCTAGGCGCACCTACCAAGCTTGTGGCTCCCTCGTGGACTTTCCCGACTCCATTTTCTCCAAGGTGACTTGTCCTGCATGAAAAATTCATTATATATATGATGCGGCTTGAAAATGTGTTGGTATTTCCCCAAAGAGGAAGGGATGATGCAGTACAACTATGGTAGGTATTTCTCTCAGTTACGAAACCAAGGTATCAATCCAGTAGGAGAACCAAGAAACACTATGTAAATTGTACGTGCACACAAAGAATAAATCCTCGCAACCCAACGCGTAAGAGGGGTTGTTAATCCCTCCTCAGTAAAAAGATAGATTAATTTTTATGAGTTTGGATAAATAGATCTTGCAAAAACACGAAATAAAATAAAGAAAGAAAAAGTGTAGCAAGGTATTTTTGGGTTTTTGGAATAATAGATCTGAAAACAAATACGCAAAAGATAGATCAGAAATCAAATACGATAAATGATAGACCCGAGGCCCATAGATTTCACTAGTGACTTCTCTCGAGAAAATAGCACACGGTGGGTAAACAAATTGAGTTTTTTACATCTGTGCCCCTGGTTCCTTAGCTCTACTCATTCATCCCCGCGCTCTTAACTTTTGCTCAGTTTTCCCCACTCCCTTGCCCGAAACCCTCAGAACTGGTCACAACGGACGTTGTCGCTGGGTCAATGGCTTGACCGTTAACTCTGACGAGTGGGGCCGCGCTGGACTGTGTCGTCCGTTGGACCTGACAAGAGGGGCCGCGTTGGGCGGTCTCGTTGTTGGACCGTTGGGCCATGGTTTCATTGGGTCGTCCCTTGCATTAAACGCCTGCGCGCGCCGCCACGACAAAAGCCTGCTATGCATGCACCCAGCAAAGCCTGCCTGCATGCGTTGATGTGCCGCCATGATGCGCCGACCGAGCCTACATGCGCCGATTCATGCCGCCACGATGCACTGACCGGACAACTTTCTTGCACGCCAGCCGCTAAGGATGCAGCGACGGTCACTGCCGTTGGTTCCTCTCTTCTAGCTAGGTGGCTACATATTTGTGGCGTGTGTAAAATAAGAGAAGGGTTCGTTGTGGCTACATGCACTAGGTGGTTACTAACAAAGCGAGTTCTATAAGAAAACAATCAACAAATATGTAGTCCCGATATGTAGATAGGGCCAACAAGCCCATAACACGATCACATAGTTCAAACTAGGAAGAACTTAGGGATAATAATAGAATATATAGAAAACTTAATAATAGAACTTAATAAAAGGGCCAACAAGCCCATAGCATCTCCAACATAGTTGAATCCCTACAACATAACATAACATAGACTCAAAAAAAAGATAGAGGGTTTAGAATCGAAGCCGCCACCTTCTCCACCTCGCTCCTCCTCCGGGTGCCCTTCACCGCTCCTCCAGGGCGTTGTCGACTGGGTACGGAAGAGTGTGCATGAGCGATGCGTTGGGGAAGATATTGTTGTACTCAGTGAACATGTTGTGGGTGGTGAAAGCGATGAACTCGCATCCACACCAAAACACCCGGCCGAGGAGGTAAAAGGCGTCGAATGTGTTGGTGAAGTGGGCAAGGAGAGCAACCACCACCCCGTTTTGGATGACCTCCTCGACACAGAACATCCTTGGAGATCCCCGCGGGAGGTGGTGGTAGCCGTACGCGAGGAAGAACTCGTTCAAGCTCCTTGCAGACCTCCACATTGATATCTCCCACACACGTAGTGTGCACTCAACATACACGCCAGGAGGGTAGAGCCTCTCCGGCTTGATGGATAGGAAGCGGTAGGTTGGTCCGGTGTACTGCATGGCTGAGAGATGTGTAGAAGAAAGACAAGGGGTCGAAGAGCAAGAAGGAAAGATGGCAGAGAGGATGGGAGATGGATGAGGGATGGCAGAGGCAGAGGGTGGGTTAAATAGCCATAGTGCTACATGTTATTTTGTCGTGGCAATAACGGTGTCAAATGTGAAGTAGCCCGTTTTCACACCCACCATGGCAACTGGAGTGTACACGCGTGGGAAACCGTGGTTTGAAAAGAAGAAGAAAACGAAGCTAATTGCACGCGTGGGAATCTGTGGTCATTTATATTAGGGTCCCTATATATTATATGAACAAAAAGAGACAATTTTTGAATAGTTTGTGGCCATTTTGCATGATAAAAATAAATTTGGCCCTTATAAATTTGGTCATTTTGCATTTGTATTGAGCGGGATGCAAAAAACAGAGCCAACACGTTCAAAACAGATCCAACATGTCAATTGTTGTATAATTTGAAACAATGCAAAAAAGCAGAACCAACACGTTAAAAAACAAAGCAAACGATGCAAAAAAAAAAACGACGCAATTCGACGGCCCAACCAGAGCTTTGTTTCCTTTTGGGCCCAATAACGGTTTTTTTCATGGATTCAGTGGTGGCCGAGTAGCCGAGCACAACCAACATGATCAACTTTCGCGGATCATCCCACGATCCAACGATGCGGAGCCGTCCATGTGATCCAACGGCACGGAGCCTGCACACAGCCTGCCCAGCGAATTCCTTCTAGAGGACCACATCTAAGAGTTGTTGCTTGGCGCCAGGGTATGATCAGACGACTGACATTCGGAGTTAGGGTTAGGCGAAACCCCACGGGGTTTAGAGGGGTTTTGAGCTGGTCAAGGGGTTTCCAAGGCTTCGACTGAGCATAACTAATTTTAAAAATAAAAAATATGAAACCTTCGTCATTCGATGTTTTATAAGACACACTAACAAGGAAAAATGCGAAACTTGGTCTATGGTCATTTTCATGAAAAAACCCTAGCTGGCACGATTGAGGTCAAATGAGCACCATTAATTTTAAAAAAATTAAAAAATATATAAAACCTGCGCACAATGTTGTCTTATGTGACATGTCACCAACCAAAAATCGTAAATTTGGTGTATGGTCATTTTCATGAAAAAATCTTCACACATATGAGCTATCAGGTACAACATTTCATAGAGTTCAAGGAGAGGAGGTAGGGTTACTTTCTGTTTTTGATAATTTTTAAAAAAATAAAAAAATCACCAAAGCTTTATTCCAAAGTGAATAAAAAGGATCTGAACTTAGTTTCCATTTTCATATTTTAAACGTGTTTTTAATAGTGTTTATATTAAAGCATATTTTTTCAAAAGAAAATGTAAAAATATGAAGATTAATTCAAAAAATAGCGAGATTTCGAATCTACACTATATAGATTGAATAGGTGTTAATAAAAAACATTTGGCTCATTTAGAGTAGGTCCAAAAAAACTTGATTACAAATGGGGCTGTTTACCCTAGTGTGGGAGCTCATTTCTCAAATTCAAATTTCTTTGACCTCTAAATCACCTCAAATTTTGCACACATGATCTCCTACATAAATATAGATAGTTTCCCAAGGTTTTTTTGCATTTGTTTGAATTTATACTGTCATGTCGAATGCATTTGATTAATAAGCATGATACAAATAAACATGAGACAAATAATTAGGATAACTCTCCTTTATGATCAGTGAAAAAGCAGCATGTCTGATTAGTGAAGCAACACTAAAACAACATGTGTGATCATTGCAGCACCTAAACTAGTGAGAAAAAGCAGCATGTCTGATCAGTGAAGCAACAATGAAACAACAAGTGTGATCATTGCAGCACCTAAACTCAAGCTCACAACATCTAAACAGAACTAATTATACACCACAGGCAAATTTAAGGACAGACAAATATAGATAGCATAATACATTACTACATAGATTCAGTTCACATCATAAACAACCACATTCAGTTTACCAAAAGTAACCCAAAAGATAAAGATAACATGCTGCCACATTTAGTTCATCACATCATCACATCACACCAGAGTCAGGGCCTTTGCGAGGGAGCATGCTGCCCCCTGATCGTGTAGTCCTCCTCGCGAATTGCTACATCCTCTGCATGAGGCACAAGGTGATCGAAGCGGCCATCCTTTGGCTTTGGCTTGGTGGTGCAGTAGGGGCAGTGCCACTTCTTGATCTTGCGGTTGTAGAAGGAAGCAAGTCCCTTGTCCTTGATCTTCTCCACCTCCTTCGCTGTGAAGGACGCGATGTTGCCCTTGTACACATCTTCTCCAGAATCATACTGCACACATGAATAAATTACATTAATACATTATAGATTCATATACACCATGTCAAAGGAACTAAATGAACAATCTAAATTTCAAGTAGGCTTACCTCATATTCTTCATCTTCACTATACTGATCATATGGGTCGAACCCAGTAAGGGCCAGCTTCCTCTTTTTCCCCAACCATCATCCTCGTGAATATACAATTAAGTCCATCACTAGTAAATACAGTAGCCAATTAAAAATATAGATATGCACACATGTCACATTGATCACAGGGCTAATATACTATGATCCTATTTGCATTTTCCATTGTCATGCACACACATTGAACAACAGAGCTAATATAACTACATATTGTGGACAAATTTATATACTAATGAATCAAATAACTTCTTAATCAATGGATTCCATTTGGGTATATGGCATTCAAAACACCAATCTAAGTAGCATTCAAAAACAAATCTAATAGGGACCCCAAATCTAATAAGCATGCATACATGTCTGTAGCATTAAAAACCCCAATCTGTGTAGCATTAAAAACAAATCTAGTAAGCATACATTTGTGTAGCATTGAAGCACAGAGGTCCCGATCTCTCATATAGATCTATCTAGCATTTTTGCAATGAAATCCAAAAAACCCTAGTACAAAACCCCCCACCCACAGAAAACCCCGGCCCATCCGTGAAGCCAACTAATCTAACTATCTGTACTACCATATGAATCATAATCTAACCAATGCAACTAACTCTACAAGCTAATATCCTAAATATTGCAACAAACAAGCATGTGCAAATACCTCTTGCTCCTCACCAGGCTGCGCATCGGGGGTATCGGGATGGACTGCCCGCTCGACGCCATCACCTTCTGCTCCGGCAGCGCTGAGGCGGAGCCCACCACCTCCTTCTCCACATCTGCAGCGGTTGCGAGTTTCCCCGCACCGCCATGGACGCCGCCAACGTCCTTCACTTCATCCGCGGTCACCGCGCCCTGCAGCTTGATACGTCTCCAAAGTATTTATAATTTTTGATTGTTCCATGCTATTATATTATCCATCTTGGATGTTTTATATGCTATTTATATGATTTTTGGGACTAACCTATTAACCTAGAGCCCAGTGCCAGTTTATGTTTTTCCTTGTTTTTGAGTTTTACGGAAAAGGAATATCAAACGGGGTCCAAACGAGCTGAAACTTCCTGATGATTTAATATGGACCAGAAGAAGCCCCCGAAGCAAAAGAGTTGGCCAGAAGAGTTCCGAGTCATCCACGAGGGTGGAGGGCGCGCCCTACCCCCTGGGCATGCCCCCTACCTTGTGGATGACCCGGAGACCCCCCTGACGTGAAACCGATGCCAAAAATTCTTATAAATATAGAAACCCCTGAAAAGAAACCTAGATCGGGGGTTCCGCCGCCGCAAGCCTCTATAGTCACCAAAAACCAATCGGGACCCTGTTCCGGCACCCTACCGGAGGGGAGATCCATCACCGGTGGCCATCTTCATCATCCCGACGCTCTCCATGATGAGGAGGGAGTAGTTCACCCTCGGGGCTGAGGGTATGTACCAGTAGCTATGTGTTTGATCTCTCTCTCTCTCTCATGTTCTTGATTTGGCACGATCTTGATGTATTGCGACCTTTGCTATTATAGTTGGATCATATGATGCTTCTCCCCCTCTACCTTCTTGTAATCAATTGAGTTTTCCCTTTGAAGTTATCTTATCAGATTGAGTCTTTAAGGATTTGAGAACACTTGATGTATGTATTGCATGTGCTTATCTGTGGTGACAATGGGATAGTCACGTGATCTACTTGATGTATGTTTTGGTGATCAACTTGCGGGTTCACTGACCTTGTGAACTTATGCATAGGGGTTGGCACACGTTTTCATCTTGACTCTCCGGTAGAAACTTTGGGGCACTCTTTGAAGTTCTTTGTGTTGGTTGAATAGATGATCTGAGATTGTGGGATGCATATCGTATAATCATACCCGCGGATACTTGAGGTGACACTGGAGTATTTAGGTGACATTAGGGTTTTGGTTGATGTGTGTCTTAAGGTGTTATTTTACTACGAACTCTAGGGCTGTTTGTGACACTTATAGGAATAGCCCAATGGATTGATCGGAAAGAATAACTTTGAGGTGGTTTCATACCCTACAATAATCTCTTCGTTTGTTCTCCGCTATTAGTGACTTTGGAGTGACTCTTTGTTTCATGTTGAGGGATTGTTATGTGATATAATTATGTTATTATTGTTGAGAGAACTTGCACTAGTGAAAGTATGAACCCTAGGCCTTGTTTCGAAGCATTGCAATACCATTTTCGCTCACTTTTACCACTTGCTACCTTGCTGTTTTTATAATTCCTGATTACATAAACCTATATCTACCATCCATATTGCACCTGTATCGCCATCTCTTCGCCAAACTAGTGCACCTATACAATTTACCATTGTATTGGGTGTGTCGGGGACACAAGAGACTCTTTGTTATTTGGTTGCAGGGTTGTTTGAGAGAGACCATGTTCATCCTACGCCTCCCACGAATTGATAAACCTTAGGTCATCCACCTAAGGGAAAATTGCTACCGTCCTACAAAACTCTGCACTTGGAGGCCCAACAACGTCTATAAGAAGAAGGTTGGATAGTAGACATCAAACTCTTTTCTGGTGCCGTTGCCGGGGAGGTTAGTGCTTGAAGGTATATCTTTAGATCTTGCAATCGAATCTTTTAATTTCTTGTTTTATCACTAGTTTAGTTTATAAAAGAAAACTACAAAAAATGGAATTGAGGTTGCCTCATATGCTTCATCTTTTTAATGTCTTTCGTGAGTATGATGGAAAGGAAAATTGTGCCAAAGTGTTAGAAGAAGAATGCATTAAAATGTTTGGCACTAAATCTTTGAATGATGAGCATGATTGCAATGTTGTTAGTATGAATTCCTTGAATATCCATGATGCTAATGATATGCAAATCCACAAGCTTGGGGATGCTATGTTTGATGAAGATGATATTTTTAGTCCCCCAAGTTTGGATGAGCAAATTTATTATGATGATAGCACGCCTCCTATTTATGATGATTATGTTGATGAAAGTGGGTTTGGAAGAGTGTCAACTTTAGGAAGTAATTATCCCACTATTTTGGAGGGTGTTGAATCTTATTGTGATAATTATGAAAGTTGATTTGGAGAGGTCATGACTTTATTTAGTGATGAATCCACTATTTTGGAAGAGGTTCCAATTGATTATGAGAACAAAGTTGCTATCTATGATGATTATTGTGATGACATGTATGCTATAAAGAATAATGATAACCATGAAACTTGTCATCATGATTTTAATTTTCAATTGGATTATGCCTCACATGATAGTTATTTTATTGAGTTTGCTCCCACTACTATTAATGAGAAGAAATTTGCTTATGTGGAGAGTAATAAAATTTCTATGCTTGTGGATTATGAAAAGAGTGCTTTATGTGATAGTTATATTGTTGAATTCATTCATGATGCTACTGAAACTTATTATGAGGGAGGAATACATGCTTGTAGGAATTGCAATAATATCAAGTTTCCTCTCTATGTGTTGAAAGTTTTGAAGCTATGCTTGTTTTACCTTCCTATGCTAGTTGATTCTTGTTCCCATAAGTTTGCTCACAAAATCCCTATCCATAGGAAGCGGGTTAGACTTAAATGTGTTAGTCATATTCTTCATGATGCTCCCATTATTTTTCAATTCTTATCTTTTATGTGAGCATCATTGAAATCATCATGCCTAGCTAAATAGGCATTAAAGAAAAGCGCTTGTTGGGAGACAACCCAATATTTAACCCTACTGTTTTTGTGTGTTCACATGATTAAGCTACTGTATTAATCATGTTTTATAGCTTTTGTTTCAATAAAGTGCCAAGTAAGACCTTTGGGATAGCTTACGGTGATAGTTGTGTTGATCCTGCTGAAAATCAGAAACTTTTATGCCCAGTAAATTAGTTTTAATAATTCACAGAAACGTGATTTTGATCTGATTCATTTTTCTCTGGATTGGTACACAAAGTTCTCAGGTTTTCCTAATTTTGCTGGATTTTTGGAGTTACAGAAGTATTCGAGAGTTACAGATTACTACAAACTATTCTATTTTTGCAGATTCTGTTTTCTATGTGTTGTTTTCTTATTTTGATAAATCTATGAGTAGTATCGGATGGTATGAACCATAGAGAAGTTGGAATACAGTAGATATTATACCAATATGAATTTATAATGAGTTCACAACAGTACCAAAAGTGGTGATTTATTTTCTTATACTAACGGAGCTTACGAGTTTTCTGTTGAGCTTTGTGTTGTGAAGTTTTCAAGTTTTGGGTAAAGATTCGATGGACTATGAAATAAGTAGTGGCAAGAGCCTAAGCTTGGGGATTCCCAAGGAAACCCAAGGTAATATTCAAGGACAACTAAGAGCCTAAGCTTGGGGATGCCCCGGATGGCATCCCCTCTTTCGTCTTCGTTCATCGGTAACTTTACTTGGAGCTATATTTTTATTCACCATATGATATGTGTTTTGCTTGGAGCATCATTTTATTTTATTTTGTTTTGCTTGCTGTTTGAATAATATCACAAGATATGAAATCCTTAAATGTTAGAGAGTCTTCACATAGTCACATAATTATTCTACTACTCATTGGTGTTCACTTATATCTTCTGGAGTAGTTTGTCATTTGCTCTAGTGCTTCACTTATATCTTTTTAGAGCACGATGGTGGTTTTATTTTGAAGAAATAGATGAACTCTCATGCTTTACTTATATTATTTTGGGAGTTCTAAACAACATGGTAATTTTCTTTGGTTATGAATTTAGTCCTAATATGATAGGCATCCAAGGGAGATATAATAAAAACTTTCATATAAAGTGCATTGAATACTATGAGAAGTTTGATTCTTTATGATTGTTTTGAGATATGAAGATGGTGATATTAGAGTCATGCTAGTGGAGTAGTTGTGAATTTGAGAGATACTTGTGTTAAAGTTTGTGATTCCTGTAGCATGCACATACGGTGAACCATTATGTGATGAAGTCAGAGCATGAAGTATTTTTTGATTGTCATCCTCTGTGTGGAGGTCAGGATCGCGCGATGGTTAACTCCTATCAGCCCTTCCCCTAGGAGCATGCGCGTAGTGCTTGGTTTTGATGACTAATAGATTTTTGCAATAAGTATGTGAGTTCTTTATGACTAATGTTGAGTCTATGGATTATACGCACTCTCACCCTTCCACCATTGCTAGCCTCTCTTCTGCCATCCCACCATATACCTTCCTCAAAACGGCCACCATACCCACCTATTATGGCATTTCCATAGCCATTCTGAGATATATTGTCATGCAACTTTCCACTGTTCTGTTTATTATGACACGCATCATCATTGTCATATTGCTTTGCATGATCATGTAGTTAACATCATATTTGTGGCAAAGCCACCTTTCATAATTCTTTCATACATGTCACTCTTGATTCATTTCACATCCCGTACACCGCCGGAGGCATTCATATAGAGTCATATTTTGTTCTAACTATCGAGTTGTAATTCTTGAGTTGTAAGAAAATAAAAGTGTGATGATCTTCATTATTAGAGCATTGTCCTAGTGAGGAAAGGACGATGGAGATTATGATTCCCCCACAAGTCAGGATGAGACTCCGGACGATAAATAAATAAATAAATAAATAAAAGAGGCCAAAAAAGGAGAAGGCCCCAAAAAACAACAAAAAATGAAATGAGAGAAAAGAGATAAGGGACAATGCTACTATCCTTTTACCACACTTGTGCTTCAAAATAGCACCGTGATCTTCATGATAGAGAGTCTCCTATGTTGTCACTTCCATATACTAGTGGGAATTTTTCATTATAGAAATTGTCTTGTATATTCCAATGATGGGCTTCCTCAAATGCTCTAGGTCTTCATGAGCAAGCAAGTTGGATGCACACCCACTTAGTTTCTTTTTGAGTTTTCATAAACTTATAGCTCTAGTGCATCCATTGCATGGCAATCCCTACTCACTCATATTAATATCTATTGATGGGCATGTCCATAGCCCATTGATACACCTAGTTGATGTGAGACTATCTCCCTCTTTTTGTCTTCTCCACAACCACCATTCTATTCCACCTATAGTGCTATGTCCATGGCCCGCGCTAATGTATTGCTTGAAAGTTGAAAAGGTTTGAGAATACTAAAGTATGAAACAATTGCTTGGCTGAAACCAGGGTTGTGCATGATTTGAATATTTTGTGTGATGAAGATGGAGCATAGCCAGACTATATGATTTTGTAGGGATAAGCCTTCCTTGGCCATGGTATTTTGACAAGACATAATGGCCTTGTTGGTATGCTTGAAGTATTATGGTTTTTATGTCAATATTAAACTTTTGTTTTGAATCTTATGGATCTGAATATTCTTGCCACAATAGAGAACATTACATTGATAAATATGTTAGGTATCATTCCACATCAAAAATTTTGTTTTTATCATTTACCTACTTGAGGACGAGCAGGAATTAAGCTTAGGGATGCTTGATACGTCTCCAATGTATCTATAATTTTTGATTGTTCCATGCTATTATATAATCCATCTTGGATGTTTTATATGCATTTATATGCTATTTTATATGATTTTTGGGACTAACCTATTAACCTAGAGCCAGTGCCAGTTTCTGTTTTTTCCTTGTTTTTGAGTTTTACAGAAAAGGAATATCAAACGGGGTCCAAACGAGTTGAAACTTCCCGGTGGTTTTTATGGACCAGAAGAAGCCCCCGAAGCAAAAGAGTTGGGCCAGAAGAGTCCCGAGTCATCCATGAGGGTGGAGGGTGAAGGAAATATGCCCTAGAGGAAATAATAAAGTTATTATTTATTTCCTCATATCATGATAAAAGTTTATTATTCATGCTAGAATTGTATTAACCGGAAACATAACACATTTGTGAATACATAGACAAACATAGTGTCACTAGTATGCCTCTACTCAAATAGCTCGTTAATCAAAGATGGTTAAGTTTCCTAACCATAGACATAAGTTGTCATTTGATTAACGGGATCACATCATTAGGAGAATGATGTGATTGACTTGACCCATTCGGTTAGCTTAGCACTTGATCGTTTAGTATGTTGCTATTGCTTTCTTCATGACTTGTACATGTTCCTATGACTATGAGATTATGCAACTCCCATTTACCGGAGGAACACTTTGTGTGCTACCAAACGTCACAATGTAACTGGGTGATTATAAAGGTGCTCCACAAGTGTCTCCGAAGGTACTTGTTGAGTTGGCGTATTTCGAGATTAGGATTTGTCACTCCGATTGTCGGAGAGGTATCTCTGGTCCCTCTCGGTAATGCACATCACTATAAGCCTTGCAAGCAATGTGACTAATGAGTTAGTTGCGAGATGATGCATTACATAACGAGTAAAGAGACTTGCCGGTAACGAGATTGAACTAGGTATTGAGATACCGACGATCGAATCTCGGTCAAGTAACATATCGATGACAAAGGGAACAACGTATGTGTTATGCGGTTTGAATGATAAAGATCTTCGTAGAATATGTGGGAACCAATATGAGAATCTAGGTTCCGCTATTGATTATTGACCGGAGACGTGTCTTAGTCATGTCTACATAGTTCTCGAACCCGTAGGGTCCGCATGCTTAAAGTTCGGTGACGATCGATATTATGAGTTTTTGTTTTTTTGATGTACCAAAGGTAGTTTGGATTCTCGGATATGATCATAGACATGACGAGGAGTCTTGAAGTGGTTGAGACGTAAAGATTGATATATTGGACGACTATGTTCGGACACCGGAAGTGTTTCGGGAGGTTTCAGACATTTACCGGAGTACCGGGGGGTTACCGGAACCCCCCGGGGAGTATATTGGGTCTAATGGGCCTTAGTGGGGGAAGAGGAGGGGTGGTCAGGGCAGCTGCACGCCCCCTCCCCCTCTAGTTCAAATTGGACAAGGAGGGGGGCGACGCCCCCCTTTTTTCCTTCTCCTCCTCTCTCCCTTCCTTCCCTTCTCCTACTCCTACAAGGAAAAGAGAAGTCCTACTACCGGTGGGAGTAGGACTCCCCCCTTGGCACACCCTCCTCCTGGCCGGCCGCCTCCCCCCTTGATCCTTTATATACGGGGGCAGGGGGCACCTCTAGACACAAGTTGATCTGTTGATCTCTCCCAGCCGTGTGCGATGCCCCCTCCACCATATTCCACCTTGGTCATATCGTAGCGGTGCTTAGGAAAAGCCCTGCATCGGTAGCAACATCATCACCGTCATCACGCCATCGTGCTGACAAAACTCTCCCGTGAAGCTCTGCTGGATCGGAGTTCGCGGGACGTCATCGAGCTGAACGTGTGCTGAACTCGAAGGTGTCGTACGTTCAGTACTTGGATCGGTCGGATCGTGAAGACGTACAACTACATCAACCGCGTTGTGCTAACGCTTCAGCTTTTGGTCTACTAGGGTACGTGGACTCACTCTCCCCGCTCGTTGCTATGCATCACCATGATCTTGCGTGTGCATAGATTTTTTTTTGAAATTACTATGTTCCCCAACAGTGGTATCAGAGCCAGGTTTATGCGTAGATGTTATATGCATGAGTAGAACACAAGTGAGTTCTGGGCGATACAAGTCATACTGCTTACCAGCATGTCATACTTTGGTTCGGCGGTATTGTTGAATGAAGCGGCTCGGACCGACATTACGCGTACGCTTACGCAAGACTGGTTCTACCGACGTGCTTTGCACATAGGTGGCTGGCGGGTGTCAGTTTCTCCAACTTTAGTTGAACCGAGTGTGGCTATGCCCGGTCCTTGAGAAGGTTGAAACAACACTAACTTGACGAAATATCGTTGTGGTTTTGATGCGTAGGTAAGAACGGTTCTTGCTCATCCCATAGCAGCCACGTAAAACTTGCAACAACAAAGTAGAGGACGTCTAACTTGTTTTTGCAGGGCATGTTGTGATGTGATATGGTCAAGACATGATGCTAAATTTTACTGTATGAGATGATCATGTTTTGTAATAGAGTTATCGGCAACTGGCAGGAGCCATATGGTTGTCGCTTTATTGTATGCAATGCAATCGCCCTGTAATTGCTTTACTTTATCACTAAGCGGTAGTGATAGTCGTAGAAGCAATAGTTGGCGAGACGACAACGATGCTACGATGGAGATCAAGGTGTCGCGTCGGTGACGATGGTGATCATGACGGTGCTTTGGAGATGGAGATCAAAGGCACAAGATGATGATGGCCATACCATATCACTTATATTGATTGCATGTGATGTTTATCTTTTATGCATCTTATTTTGCTTTGATTGACGGTAGCATTATAGGATGATCTCTCACAAAATTTCAAGGTATAAGTATCCTCCCTGAGTATGCACCATTGCGAAAGTTCTTCGTGCCGAGACACCACGTGATGATCGGGTGTGATAAGCTCTATGTTCAAATACAACGGGTGTAAGACAGTTTTGCACACGCAGAATACTCAGGTTAAACTTGACGAGCCTAGCATATGTAGATATGGCCTCGGAACACTGAGACCGAAAGGTCGAGTGTGAATCATATAGTAGATATGATCAACATAGTGATGTTCACCATTGAAAACTACTCCATCTCACATGATGATCGGACATGGTTTAGTTGATTTGGATCACGTGATCACTTAGATGATTAGAGGCACGTCTATCTGAAAGGATCGAGAAGAGGTGTCTAGAGGGGGGTGAATAGACTCTAAGCAAGAAAAGTTGCAGTTTTTAATTTCTTTAAGTTGAAGTGGAGTTTTGGCACAAGTTTAACATTCACAATACATATCAAGCAAGCATGCAAAGAGCATATGAGCAGCGGAAAGTAAAGCATGCAAATTGCAAGAATGTAAAGGGATGGGATTGGAGTGTGCAAACGCAAGTTGGAGACACGGAGATTCTTGAGCTGTGGTTCCGATAGGTGGTGCTATCGTACATCCACGTTGATGGAGACTTCAACCCACGAAGGGTAACGGTTGCACGAGTCCACGGAGGGCTCCACCCACGAAGGGTCCATGAAGAAGCAACCTTGTCTATCCCACCATGGCCGTCGCCCACGAAGGACTTGCCTCACTAGGGGTAGATCTTCACGAAGTAGGCGATCTCCTTGCCCATACAAACTCCTTGGTTCAACTCTACAATCTTGACGGAGGCTCCCAAGTGACAAATAGCCAATCTAGGAGATACCACTCTCCAACAAGTAACAAATGGTGTGTTGATGATGTACTCCTTGCTCTTGTGCTTCAAATGATAGTCTCCCCAACACTCATCTCTCTCTCACAGGATTTGGATTTGGTGGAAAGAAGATTTGAGTGGAAAGCAACTTGGGGAAGGCTAGAGATCATGATTTATGTGGTAGGAATGGAAGATCTTGACCTTAACACAAGTGTAGGTGGTTCTCTCTCAGAAAATGTATGCTAGAAGTGTAGGCACGTTCTGATGGCTCTCTCCACGAATGAAGAGTGGGTGGAGGGGTATATATAGCCTCTGATGAGGATACAGACCTGGGGTAGGGTCATAGGCCTGACCTATACATCCTACCCAAGGTCACTACCCAAGAAGACAATAAGTTCAAGAGGCAGCATGAGACCCCCGGTCGAAGATGTCGAGTGCAATCCACTCGACATCATGTCACTCGGGAGTCTTCTTACCTACTGTCACTCGACCATCTAGAGAATCACTAGACCTCCCGAAGACCAGGAGTCACTCATCGTTACAACGGGCAGACATTCACTCCGTAGTCTTTAAGGTCATTAACATCACTTAAGGCTGGCGTTACCAGTAACGCCCCCACTTTATGTACATCAAATCCCTTGTAATGGAGGCCAGAGAGGGTCCTGGCGAACTCTATATAAGCCACCCTCCTCCTCTGGCACAAGGGTTCACACCCCCTGTAACATCACACATATAATCCAATCGACCACCGATACGTAGGGCTATTACTTCCTCCGAGAAGGGCCTGAACTCGTTAAACCCGTGTGTACACCTTCACCATAGCTGAGATCTTGCCTCTCCATACCTACCCCCTTTCTACTGTCAGTCTTAGAACCACGACAGTTGGCGCCCACCGTGGGGCAGGTGTCTTAGCGACTTGTTGGTGAAGTTGCAAGTTTTTCCGATCATCATCATGGTTTCCGGTGGCGGATTGGCTGAGGGCCGCGAGATCCGTCTCAGCGCGCTCGTTTTCATCGCCGACGACTCAGCGTGGCTTCAGGAAGCTCCGCTTGATGTTGAGGCGCTCCCCGTCCGAGGGGCGACACACTTTCGAGCATGCATTCGCGGCGTCCTTCTCCGGCAGCTGTGGACCCAGTATCAGTCGGCTCCGATGGTGTCTTCCCTCCCTGCTGTTCGCGGCCGCAAGCGATCCGGTTGATCACGGCTTCAGCGGTGGGTGAAACACGTGGTGGCTCGGTGTTCGGCCACCCATCAAGTCGCGACAATCGAGCCCTACGAAACTCTCCACGGCCTGTTCGATCTGTCAATTGGCTCTGCGGAGACTGCATCCGAGTGCGATAGCAGCGACCCTGCGGCTGAAGTCCTGATGGTCGTTGGTCCGCGTGGCCCACCTGGCTTCCATCGCGAAGACGGCGAAGATGGTGGCGGCGATCCATCGCGCGTCCATGAGGAATATCATCCCGAACCCCTTTCTTCGCAGCAGAGGAAAGAACTTCGTCGCCGCAACATGGATGCACTCCACACGCCCAACGTTGGAGAAACCGCCGAGGCTCGGGCCTTGGAGGAGGCGCGCTTGGCTAATTTGGCTAAGCGCACTCGACTGGAGAACCTGTAGTGCGCTCTCGACGAGCGGGCTCGGGAGCGGGTCCCTGAGTCCAGTCGACGGCAGCTTTTCCTGCCTCCACCTAAGGTATACTGTACTCTGATTCGGAACCTCACAACTGCAGCCTGAATTGCAGAATCGATCCAACCTTCCCAGTCGGAGGCTGGCAGAGGGTTGATGCAGATCCGGGCCTTGCTCCGGGCAGTAGGAGAGCAGAACACTGCAGTGTCTCAGTCGCTGAATAAGATTCACAGCAGATCCGTAGTAGCGGATACAGTTCAGTTGGCCCACAACCCAAGATCGCCCCTACTGCATGAAGGCCGTGGACAGTATGATCATCAGCTCGACCGCGACAATCGTCGTCGAGTTCCTACGCCTCCTCCGAGGAGTGCGTCATATGTGCCTCGGTAGAACGATGATAGACGCCATCACAGTGACGAGCGCAGAGCTCCAGTCGACCCAAGGGAGCCAGGCTTCGATGCGAGATCCATTCTAGTTCAAGGCCTGGTCGACCGGAACAGAACGCATAGAGAAGACCCTAGCAGAGATCGTCCAAGTGGCAGCAGATTGCATGTTTCAGGTCTAGAGTGTTTCAGCAGAGCCATCAGGGCAGCAGTGATTCCTCCCAACTTCAGGTTGGCAACCGGAGTCAGTAAGTTCACTGGAGAATCCAAGCCTGAAACCTGGCTTGAGGATTACCGAGTGACTATGCAGATTGGAGGCGGAAACGATGAAATAGCGATGAAGCATCTCCCTCTTATGTTGGAAGGGTCAGCCCGAGCGTGGTTGACTCAGTTGACTCCAGGTAGTATACACAGTTGGGAGGAGCTGGCTCGAGTGTTCGTTAGAACTTTTGAGGGCACGCACAAGCGACCAGCAGGATTGCCCGAGTTGCAGCATTGTGTGCAGAAGCCGAATGAGACTTTGAGGGAATTCATTCAGAGATGGACCACTTTGCATCACACCGTTGAAAATGTATCAGAGCATCAAGCAGTGTGCGCTTTCAAGGAAGGCGTCAAATATAGAGAGTTGGTCCTGAAATTCGGTCGGACTAGGGATATGACTCTGACTCGGATGATAGAGATAGCCACCCAGTACGCTAACAGAGAAGAAGAGGATCGACTCCGTAGCGGGAAGAGTAAACCAGTCGGCCAAGAGGCCGGTGGAGATAACTCCAAACAGAAACAGAAGCGTAAGGCCGAGCCAGCGGCACCCAATGAGATTGCAGTAGTGGCTCAAGGAAAGTTTAAGGGAAAACCTAAGGGGCCCTAGCCCCTTAAGAAGGTAAAGGATCAAGCAGGAAATGATGTGTTGGATTTGCCATGTCACATCCACATGAAGAAAGATGAAGAAGGTAATCTGATTTACCCAAAGCATACCACTCGACAATGTCGACTCTTGATCCAGCAGTTCCGAGAGAAACGACCCAGTGAGAAGGAGAAAGAGTCAGACAAAGATGAGGATGAAGAGGGAGACGATGGTTATCCCAAAGTCAATTCCACCCTCATGATTTTTGCAGATGTTGAAAGCAAGAGTCGGTTGAAGGTTATCAACAGAGAAGTGAATATGGTTGCTCCAGTGACTACGACCTCGTACCTAAAATGGTCTCAGACAGCCATCACATTCGACCAGTCTGACCATCCTTCTCATGTAGCCACCCCCGGGAGGCAAGCACTGGTGGTCGACCCAGTGGCCGGCAGCACTCGACTGACTAAAGTGATGATGGATGGTGGTAGCGGTCTGAATATCCTTTATGCTGAAACTTTGAAGGGGATGGGTGATGACCCACAAGTATAGGGGATCTATCATAGTCCTTTCGATAAGTAAGAGTGTCAAACCCAACGAGGAGCAGAAGGAAATGATAAGCGGTATTCAGCAAGGTATTCTCTGCAAATACTGAAATAAGTGGTAACAGATAGTTTTGTGATAGGATAAATTGTAACGAGTAGCGAGTAACAAAAGTAAATAAAGTGCAGCAAGGTGGCCCAATCCTTTTTGTAGCAAAGGACAAGCCTGGACAAACTCTTATAATAGGAAAAGCGCTCCCGAGGACACATGGGAATATCGTCAAGCTAGTTTTCATCACGCTCATATGATTCGCATTCGGTACTTTGATAATTTGATATGTGGGTGGACCGGTGCTTGGGTACTGCCCTTACTTGGACAAGCATCCCACTTATGATTAACCTCTATTGCAAGCATCCGCAACTACAACAAAAGTATTAAGGTAAACCTAACCATAGCATGAAACATATGGATCCAAATTAGCCCCTTACGAAGCAACGCATAAACTAGGGTTTAAGCTTCTGTCACTCTAGCAACCCATCATCTACTTATTACTTCCCAATGCCTTCCTCTAGGCCCAAATAATGGTGAAGTGTTATGTAGTCGACGTTCACATAACACCACTAGAGGTTAGACAACATACATCTTATCAAAATATCAAACGAATACCAAATTCACATGACTACTAATAGCAAGACTTCTCCCTTGTCCTCAAGAACAAACGTAATTACTCACAAAGCATATTCATGTTCATAATCAGAGGGGTAATAATATGCATAAAGGATCTGAACATATGATCTTCCACCAAATAAACCAACTAGCATCAACTACAAGGAGTAATCAACACTACTAGCAACCTACTAGCACCAATCCCGGACTTGGAGACAAGAATTGGATACAAGAGATGAACTAGGGTTTGGAGATGAGATGGTGCTGGTGAAGATGTTGATGGAGATTTCCCTCTCCCAATGAGAGGAGCGTTGGTGATGACGATGGTGATGATTTCCCCCTTGTCGGTGTCAAAACCGGCGGATCTCGGGTAGGGGGTCCCAAGCAATGCGTCTTAGGATCAATGGTAACAGGAGACAAGGGACACGATATTTTACCCAGGTTCGGGCCCTCTTGATGGAGGTAAAACCCTACGTCCTGCTTGATTGATATTGATGATATGGGTAGTACAAGAGTTGATCTACCATGAGATCAAAGAGGCTAAACCCTAGAAGCTAGCCTATGGTATGATTGTTGTTGTATATATCTCCATCGACTAGCCTGGCCCCGGTTTATATAATGCACCAGAGGCCTAGGATAACAAGAGTCCTAGCCGGATACGCCGGTGGGGGAGGAGTCCTTGTCTTGATCGCTAAGTCTTGTGGAATCTTCCTTGTATGCGGGAACTGTCCGGACTGGCCCATGAGTATACGGCCATGGGGATCCTCGGCCCAATCCACCTGATCGGGAGACGACGTGGTGAGTACCCCCTAGTCCAGGACACCGTCACCCCTCCCGGAGGGAAGTGTCCCCGGCAGAACAGCTCTGCCGGAGCCCTAGATTGGTTCCGCCAAGGTTCCGCCTCGTGGCAGTGGAGTCTCGTCCCGAAAGGTTCTCCTCTATTTTTTTTCTCATCGAAAGACTTCATATGGGAGAAGATGGGCGTCAGAGAGCCACCAGGGGGCCCACGAGGTAGGGGCGCGCCTGGGGGGGCGCCCCCACCCTCGTGAGCAGGGTGTGGGCCCCCTGGCCTTCATCTTTGGCGATAATTTTTCTTTATTTGTTTTAAGGTGTTCCGTGGACTTTTAGGACTTCTGGAGTTGCGCAGAATAGTCATTCAATATTTGCTCCTTTTCCAGCCCAGAATTCCAGCTGCCGGCATTCTCCCTCTTCATGTAAACCTTGTAAAATAAGAGAGAGTAGCCATAAGTATTGTGACATAACATGAAATAACAGCCCATAATGCAATAAATATTGACATAAAAGCATGATGCAAAATGGACGTATCAACCCCCCCAAGCTTAGACCTCGCCTGTCCTCAAGCGAAAAGCCGATAACAATAAATATGTCCTCATGTTTGGAGGTAGAGGCGTCGATAAAAAATAAAATACGGACATGAAGGCATCATGATTGTTTCATAACAGTAACATATATAAATTTTGTCATATGATTACTCATGTTCAAGTGATGATCTTTTCACAAATCCAAAATATGAATCAGAAACCTTATTGGGCACCAACAATTATAATCTCAGTCATTGAAGCAATTGCAATTTATCATAACATCGGAAAGATTCTATGTCAGAGCTTAAAAGCAAGTCCACATACTCAACTATCACTTAGTCCTTCATAATTGCTAACACTCACGCGATACTTGTGGTTACGGAGTCTTAATCGGACACAGAGAAAGATAGGGGCTTATAGTTTTGCTCCACAACCTTTTACCTCAAGGGTAATGTCAACAATAATAATTCACGCTCCCCCACATCCAATTAGATATATATATCATGTTCTTTCCAACATGCTGAGCTTGCCAAAGGATAAAATGAAAAAGGAAAAAGGTGAAGATCACCGTGACTCTTGCATAAGGTAGAGGATAATAATAAAAGATAGGCCCTTCGCAGAGGGAAGCAGAGGTTGTCATGCGCGTTTATGGTTGATGCACAAAATCTTAATGCAAAAGAACCTCACTTTATATCGCCCCTTGCATGTGAACCGTTATTATGCAGTCAGTCGCTTTTATTGCGTCCACAACAAGTTCGTACAAATTTTATTTTCTCCGCACTAATAAGTCATGCATATTTAGAGAGCAATTTTTATTGCTTGCACCAATGACAACCAAGGTAGTCAGAGTCGGGATTCGGAGTCGGATCGATTTTACTCAGACATAATCGAGTCGTAAGATCGAGTCATTGAATCGAGGATTCTACTAGATTTACTCAAATAAGATATTTTGTATGCACACAAGAAATTTATATGGGTTCTATAGAGTTTTAACACTAAATATGGAGCAAAGAACGTACACATCAATGCTAGTTGTATTCCACTTCTTTTTATAGCTAACCTGCCATCTAGCTCGCATGTATGGAACAGATATGAGAGGGAAATATATAGAACATTTAAACCTTCAATGCACGAAATTTACTTAGGTTCTTTTTAAAGTGCCTGAATAGTCGATCACTTGTCTATCTGACCTGCAGTGCTAAACCTTGAAGGGTCATGCTCTTCTTATCCAATCAATCTTGAAGCATCCTCCTTTTCACGCCAATTCCATCTGTCGACAAGCCTGATACTCAATTTCGATCTAGGATTTCTGAGAGCTAGATCAAAGGTGTCGGCGGCTGAGTGTTTGGGCTTGGGAGGGGAATAAAGTTCCATGAGATATATGAAAAGTGTTTTGGATGATGGCATACTATTCTGCAACAACTAAACAAACGGCTTAGATAAATTAGTAGAATCGGACATAGTCCATAGCGTAGTCGGGATTGTACATTTTTGTACAGGATTCTATGATTTGGATCGTGACTCAACATGGATTCTACCTGATCCGGATTCATAGTGGGATTTGGATCGACATGCTTCCGTAGGGTCGTGAAGTCGTAGGATTCTAGAAGTCGAGTCGGGATTCTGACTACCTTGATGACAACTTACTTGAAGGATCTTACTTAATCCATAGGTAGATATGGTGGACTCTCATGGCAAAACTGGTTTAAGGGTATTTTGAAGCACAAGTAGTATTTCTACTTAGTGCTGAGAATTGGCTAGCATGAGGGGGAAAGGCAAATTCAACACGGTAGAGGAACCATGACAACATACTTTATCTCAGATGTAAGAAAACATAACTCATTATGTTGTCTTCCTTGTCCAACATCAACTCTTTAGCATGTCATATTTTAATGAGTGCTCCCAATCATAAAAGATGTCAATGATAATATATCTATATGTGAAACCTCTCTTTCCTTATTACTTCCTATTAATTGCAACGATGACCAAAGCTATATTTGCCAACTCCCAACAACTTTTAATCATCATTACTTTCAATAAGATCAATATGAACTCTTTGATTCTTTCTATTCTTTTTCTTCTAATCACCCAAGATCATGGCAAAATACTCAAGCCCTTGACTCAACACTAATCTTTATTATATAGCTCACGGACTCGATTACAAAGAAGGATCATAAAGCAAAACTCAAAACTAGATCATGCCATGACTTTATTCTACTAAATCAAGATACTACTAATAGGATCGAACTAAAAAAAAGGGTAAAAATAGGAGTTGTGATGGTGATACGATACCAGGGCACCTCCCTCAAGCATGGCATTTGCCAAGGGGAGTGCCCATACCCATGTGATTATTCTCCTTCCTTGTTGTTGGCGGTGGAGGTGTTGATGATGATGCAAGCTTGTCGTCCACCTTCCATGGCATAGGCTCACCATCATAGAAGGATGATCGGGTCTCCGGAATCCTCAAATCTGTAGACAAACTCATCCTTTTGAATCTATATTCATACTCACAGTTTTGGTTTTGCAGATCATAGATTTGGGCTTGGAGGTGCTCGATCTTCTCATGTAGCTTATAGATGGCTTCCTCGGTCTTCTTGGCGTCCGACTAATAGTTGTTGGTGCACTCCACGAGCATCTTGTGGGTAGTGTTGATTCCACGCTCCACCATCCCCTGGCACCTGAAAACTTGTTGCTCCATTGCTTTGAGCCTCAACTCCACGCTTCTGGTTCCCTTTGGTCCCTCAACATCGCGGATGCGCAACAACCCATCACGCATCTCAATGGTTTGGGGGTGTCGCAGCACCTCCGCGAGGTAAGGGTTGATAACCTTCTCGAAGAACTTGTCCTTGGAAGCACTTGGGATCGTCATGATGATCTCACCCTGTCAGAAAAACAGCTCGAAACAAGAACAGGGGAGATTTGCGTGATATGAGAGTCAAAACCTTCGGGAGTATATATAATGAATTTTTACTGACCAAAATACGTAGCGTGCAAGGAAACGGAGTCCGGAGGGCACACGAGGTGCTCACGAGGTAGGGGGGTGCGCCCAGGGGGGTAGGGCGCGCCCTCCACCCTCGTGGAGGCCTCGTGTCCTCTCCGGACTGCTACTTATTTTTCTATTTTTGTAAATATTCCAAAACGGAGAAATATTGCCTTTAAAATTGTTTTGGAGTCGGTTTACTTACCGTATCACATACCTATTCCTTTTCGGAGTCTGGAACGTTCTGGAAAGTGTCCCTTATGTATTCCTCCGGGGTTACGGTTTCAATAATATTATTTTCAACATTTATGGGATTACCTGAAATATAGTGTTTGATCCTTTGACCGTTTACCACCTTCGGATTTGTGCCTGCGAAGTTGTTGATTTTTATGGCACCGGAACGATAGACCTCCTCGATAACGTAGGGACCTTCCCATTTGGAGAGAAGTTTTCCTGCAAAAACTCTTAAATGAGAGTTATATAGCAATACATAATCACCTACATTAAACTCACGTTTTTGTATCCTTTTGTCGTGCCATCTTTTAACTTTTTCTTTAAACAACTTGGCATTTTCATAAGCTTGGGTTCTCCATTCATCAAGTGAGCTAATATCAAATAACCTCTTCTCACCGGCAAGTTTGAAATCATAGTTGAGCTCTTTAATAGCCCAATATGCCTTATGTTCTAATTCAAGAGGTAAGTGACATGCTTTTCCATAAACCATTTTATATGGAGACATACCCATAGGATTTTTGTAAGTAGTTCTATGGGCCCATAATGCATCATTCAGTTTCTTGGACCAATTCTTTCTAGACCTATTGACAGTCTTTTGCAAAATTAATTTGAGCTCTCTATTGCTCAATTCTACCTGACCACTAGACTGCGGGTGATATGGAGATGCAATTCTATGATTAACGTCGTATTTAGCAAGCATCTTACGGAAAGCACCATGAATAAAGTGTGAACCACCATCAGTCATTAAGTATCTAGGGACTCTAAACCTCGGAAAAATAACTTCCTTAAGCATTTTAATAGAAGTGTTATGATCAACACTACTAGTTGGAATAGCTTCTACCCACTTAGTAATGTAATCAACAACAACTAAAATATGAGTGTAACCATAAGAGGCAGGAAAAGGTCCCATATAATCAAAGCCCCAAACATCAAATGGCTCAATAACAAGTGAATAATTCATAGGCATTTCTTGACGTCTACTAATATTACCAATTCTTTGACATTCATCGCAAGATAAAACAAACTTACGGGCATACTTGAAGAGAGTAGGCCAATAAAAACCGGATTGCAATACCTTATGTGCAGTTCCTCCAGCGTGTTGTCCTCCATAAGCCTTGGAGTGACACTTGCGTAGGATCTGTTCCTGTTCATGCTCAGGTACACAACGTCTAATAACACCATCTACTCCTTCTTTATAAAGATGTGGGTCATCACAAAAGTAATGTCGCAAGTCATAGAAAAACTTTTTCTTTTGCTGGTATGTGAAGCTAGGTGGTATAAATTTAGCAACAATATAATTAGCATAATTAGCATACCATGGAGTGCTAGGAGAAGTACTTATGACGTTCAATTGTTCATCAGGAAAGCTATCATCAATAGGTAGTGGGTCATCAAGAACATGCTCTAACCTAGATAAATTGTCTGCAACGGGGTTCTCAGCTCCTTTTCTATCAACGATATGCAAATCAAACTCTTGGAGCAAGAGAACCCATCTAATAAGTCTAGGTTTTGCATCTTTCTTTTCCATAAGATATTTAATAGCAGCATGATCTGTGTGAATAGTTACTCTAGAATCAAAAATATAGGGTCTGAATTTATCACAAGCAAATACAACTGCTAAAAGTTCCTTTTTGGTGGTAGCATAGTTTCTTTGAGCATTTTCTAGAGTCTTACTAGCATAATGGATGACATTCAATTTCTTATCAACTCTTTGCCCTAGAACAGCACCTACATCATAATCACTAGCATCACACATAAGTTCAAAGGGTAAATTCCAATCAGGTGGCTGAACAACAGGTGCAGAGACTAATGCTTTCTTATGTATTTCAAATGCTTCTACACAATCATCATCAAAGACAAATGGTACATCTTTTTGTAATAAATTAGTCAGAGGCCGAGAGATTTTTGAGAAGTCCTTAATGAACCTCCTATAAAATCCGGCATGACCAAGGAAACTTCTTATACCTTTGATGTCCTTGGGACATGACATCTTTTCAATAGCATCAACCTTGGCTTTATCAACTTCAATACCTGTCTCAGAATTTTTTTCCCCAAGACAATACCTTCATTAACCATAAAGTGGCACTTTTCCCAATTCAAGACAAGATTAGTTTCTTCACATCTCTGCAAAACTCGAGCAAGATTGCTCAAGCAATCATCAAAAGAGGAACCATAGACGGAAAAGTCGTCCATGAAAACCTCACAAATTTTCTCACAAAAGTCAGAGAATATAGCCATCATGCATCTTTGAAAGGTAGCAGGTGCATTACATAAACCAAAAGGCATACGTCTATAAGCAAAAGTACCAAAAGGGCATGTAAAAGTAGTCTTTGATTGATCTTTAGCCGACACAGGTATTTGAGAAAAACCAGAATAACCATCTAGAAAGCAATAATGTGTATGTTTGCATAATCTTTCTAGCATTTGATCAATAAAAGGTAAGGGGTAATGATCTTTCTTAGTAGGCTTATTTAATTTGCGGAAATCAATTACCATCCTATAACCTGTGATAATCCTTTGCGGAATCAATTCATCTTTATCATTAGGGACAACAGTAATACCTCCCTTCTTAGGGACACAATGGACAGGACTTACCCACTAACTATCAGCAACAGGATAAATTATACTTGCCTCCAGAAGCTTGAGTATTTCTTTTCTTACCACTTCTTTCATTTTAGGATGCAAACGTTGTTGAGGATCACGCACTGGTTTAGCATCTGCTTCCAAATTTATTTTATGTTGACATAGAGTGGGACTGATGCCCTTAAGATCATCCAGAGTATATCCAATAGCGGCACGATGCTTCTTCACAGTTTTCAATAATCTTTCTTCTTCATGCTCTGAAAGGTTAGCGCTAATAATGACAGGATATATTTTCTTTTCATCAAGATAAGCATATTTAAGATTATCAGGCAATGGTTTAAGCTCAAACACGGGATCACCCTTGGGTGGAGGAGGATCCCCTAGGATTTCAACAGGCAAATTGTGTTGCAGAATAGGTTCCTATTTAAAGAATACTTCATCTATTTCCCTTCTTTCATGCATGAACATATCATTTTCATGGTCTAGCAAATAGTGTTCTAAAGGATCACTAGGAGGTACAACAATAGAAGCAAGACCAATTATTTCATCCTTACTAGGCAATTCTTCCTCATGATGTTGTTTACTAAATTTAGAGAAATTAAACTCATGAACCATATCATCCAAGCCAACAGTAACAATATTCTTTTCGCAATCTATCTTAGCATTAACAGTCGCAAGAAGGGTCTACCAAATATAATGGACAAAAGCTATCTTGTGGAGAACCAAGAACAAGAAAATCAGCAGGATATTTGGTTTCCCACACAAGAATTCAACATCTCTAACAATTCCCATTGGAGATATAGTATCTCTATTGGTAAGTTTAATTGTAACATCAATTTCCTCTAACTCAGCAGGTGCAATCTCATGCATAATCTCTTTGTATAAGCCAATGGGTATAACACTAGCACTAGCACCCATATCACATAAGCCATGATAATAATGATCTCCTATTTTAACAGAAATAACAGGCACGCCTACCACAGGTCTATGTTATCTCTATCACAGGGTTTAGCAATTCTAGCAGTTTCACCAGTGAATTGAATAACATGCCCATCAATATTATCAGACAAGAGATCTTTAACAATAGCAATATTGGGTTCTACTTTGACTTTCTCAGGAGGTGTATAAGTCCTAGTATTGCTTTTATGAACAACAGTTGAAGCTTTAGCATGATCCTTCATTCTAACAGGGAAAGGGGGTTTCTCTACATAAGAAGTAGGAACAATAGGATCATTATAAGTGACAATCTTTTCTTCAACTTTAATAGGTGCAGCTACTTTTACTTCTATGGGAGGATGATATTTAAACCACTTCTCCTTGGGGAGATCAACATAAGTAGCAAAAGATTCACAAAAAAGAAGCTACTATCTCAGAGTCAAGTCCATATTTAGTGCTAAACTTACGGAAAATATCGGTATCCATTAAAGATTTAACACAATCAAACTTAGGTGTCATACCTGGATCCTTAGCTTCGTCGAGGTCCCAATCTTCAGAGTTGCGTTTAATTCTATCCAATAAATTCCATCCAAATTCAATAGACTTCATCATAAAAGAGCCAGCACAAGAAGTATTGAGCATGTTGCGATTATTATCAGAAAGCCGAGCATCAAAATTCTGGAGAATTGTCAATTTTGAGAGCTCATGATTGGGGCATGAATATAACATTGATTTAAGCCTCCCCCAAGCTTGAGCGATGCTTTCTCCTTCGCGAGGCCAAAAATTATATATATAATTGCGATCATGATGAACAAGATGCATAGGGTAATACTTTTGATGAAATTCCAATTTCAGTCTTTTATAGTTCCATGATCTCGTATCATCACACAGCCTATACCATGTCAATGCGTCTCCCTCCAAAGATAAAGGGAAAGCCTTCTTCTTAACAACATCATCGGGTATACCTGCAAGCTTAAATAGTCCACAAATATCATCCACAAAGCGTAGATGTTCGTCAGGATGCTTTGTTCCATCTCCTGCAAAAGTGTTAGCTAGCGGTTTTTCCATCATACCCGAAGGAATCTGAAAAGAAGTTTCATTTTCAATAGATTTAGTAGGTTCAGTAGGTTGAGGATCAACTCTTGGCTCAACCGGACGGGGTGAAGATACCCTGAAAAAGCCCCTCAAACAATTACTTTCCATAGTAACAAGTGACAGAAAATTTCAGCACACTAAATAAATTTTTCCTTACCAAATTCCACCTACCAAAGGCGCTTCACTCCCCGGCAACGGCACCAGAAAAGAGTCTTGATGACCCACAAGTATAGGGGATCTATCGTAGTCCTTTCGATAAGTAAGAGTATCGAACCCAACGAGGAGCAGAAGGAAATGATAAGCGGTTTTCAGCAAGGTATTCTCTGCAAATACTGAAATAAGTGGTAACAGATAGTTTTGTGATAGGATAAATTGTAACGAGTAGCGAGTAACAAAAGTAAATAAAGTGCAGCAAGGTGGCCCAATCCTTTTTGTAGCAAAGGAAAAGCCTGGACAAACTCTTATAATAGGAAAAGCGCTCCCGAGGACACATGGGAATATCGTCAAGCTAGTTTTCATCACGCTCATATGATTCGCGTTCGGTACTTTGATAATTTGATATGTGGGTGGACCGGTGCTTGGGTACTGCCCTTACTTGTACAAGCATCCACTTATGATTAACCTCTATTGCATGCATCCGCAACTACAACAAAAGTATTAAGGTAAACCTAACCATAGCATGAAACATATAGATCCAAATCAGCCCCTTACGAAGCAACGCATAAACTAGGGTTTAAGCTTCTGTCACTCTAGCAACCCATCATCTACTTATTACTTCCCAATGCCTTCCTCTAGGCCCAAATAATGGTGAAGTGTTATGTAGTCGACGTTCACATAACAGCACTAGAGGTTAGACAACATACATCTTATCAAAATATCAAACGAATACCAAATTCACATGACTACTAATAGCAAGACTTCTCCCTTGTCCTCAGGAACAAACGTAATTACTCACAAAGCATATTCATGTTCATAATCAGAGGGGTAATAATATGCATAAAGGATCTGAACATATGATCTTGCACCAAATAAACTAACTAGCATCAACTACAAGGAGTAACCAACACTACTAGCAACCTACTAGCACCAATCCTGGACTTGGAGACAAGAACTGGATACAAGAGATAAACTAGGGTTTGGAGATGAGATGGTGCTGGTGAAGATGTTGATGGAGATTTCCCTCTCCCGATGAGAGGAGCATTGGTGATGACGATGGTGATGATTTCCCCCTCCTGGAGGGAAGTGTCCCCGGCAGAACAGCTCTGCCGAAGCCCTAGATTGGTTCCGCCAAGGTTCCGCCTCGTGGCGGCGGAGTCTCGTCCCGAAAGGTTCTCCTCTATTTTTTTCTCATCGAAAGACTTCATATGGGAGAATATGGGTGTCAGAGAGCCACCAGGGGGCCCACGAGGTAGGGGGGTGCACCAGGGGGGGCGCCCCCCACCCTCGTGAGCAGGGTGTGGGCCCCCTGGCCTTCATCTTTGGCGACGATTTTTCTTTATTTATTTTAAGGTGTTCCGTGGAGTTTCAGGACTTTTGGAGTTGCGCAGAATAGTCATTCAATATTTGCTCCTTTTCCAGCCTAGAATTCCAGCTGCCGGCATTCTCCCTCTTCATGTAAACCTTGTAAAATAAGAGAGAGTAGCCATAAGTATTGTGACATAACGTGAAATAACAACCCATAATGCAATAAATATTGACACAAAAGCATGATGCAAAATGGACGTATCAATGGGCATTCCGATGTCCAAACTTAGCGAGAGCAATATGAGTTTCCATGGTGTAATCCACGGAAAGAAAGCCGAATCACTCGGCCAGATCGCTCTTGACGTGGTTTTCGGTGATTCCAAGCATTACCGTAAGGAAAAGTTGACATTTGAAGTCGTTGATTTCCAGAGTGCTTATCATGCCATTCTGGGGAGGCCTGCATACGCACGTTTTATGGCTCGACCATGTTACGTGTACCTTAAGTTGAAGATGCCTGGCCCCAAAGGTGTGATCACAGTTACTGGCAATCGGCAGAAGGCGAAGGAATGCTTCCAGAAAGGTTCCAAAATTGCCGATGCGCAGATGGCGGCTGTTGAACTTCAAGAGTATCAGAAGAATGCAGATCCGAGTGATTTTCTCCGAGCCAAGAAGCCTGCCACAGATTCTGCATTTCAGTCGTCTGGTAAAAATAAGCCGGTTCATATTCACCCGACCGATCCCAATGCCGCGCCGACTCATATATCAGCGACACTCGACAGCAAATAGGAAGAAGCGCTCATCCAGTTCCTCCGTGAGAACCGAGACATCTTTGCATAGAAACCCTCTGACATGCTAGGTGTACCTAGAGGACTGGCTGATCACCGTTTGCGTGTCGACCCCAAGGCAAAACCCGTCGAAGAGCACCTGCGGCGGTCCGCCGTGCAGAAGAGAAAAGCGATTGGCGAAGAAGTGGCTCGGCTGCTAGCAGCAGAGTTCATCCGAGAGATCTACCACTCCGAGTGGCTTGCCAATGTAGTCATGGTCCCTAAGAAGGACGATTCACTTCGTATGTGCATTGATTTCAAGCATATCAATCGGGCCTGCCCGAAAGATCACTTCCCTCTCCCCCGCATCGATCAGATTGTTGACTCGACTGTGGGGTGTGAGCGCTTGTCTTTTTAGATGCATATTCCGGGTATCATCAGATCCGACTGTATGGTCCCAATGAAATAAAAATGGCCTTCATCACCCCATTCGGGTGCTTTTGCTATGTCACCATGCCATTTGGTCTTAAAAATTCCGGAGCCACAGTCATGAGAATGATTCAGAAGTTCCTGCTCACTCAAATCAGTGGGAATGTGGAAGCATACATGGATGACATTGTGTTCAAGTCTCGCAAAGGTTCTGACCTATTGACTGACCTCGCAGAAACCTTTGCCAACCTAAGGAGGTACGATATCAAGCTTAATCCGTCAAAGTGCACGTTCGGAGTTCCAGGAGGAAAGTTACTCGGTTTTCTCGTTTCCGAACGAGGGATCGATGCTAATCTAGAAAAAGTTGATACCATCCTCCGAATGAAATGCCCTGTGCGAGTGCATGGCGTTCAGAAGTTGACTGGTTGTTTGGCCGCCTGGAGTCGATTCATTTCTCGTCTCGGTGAAAAGGCCTTGCCTCTTTACCGACTAATGAAGAAATCTGATAAGTTTGAGTGGACTGAGGAAGCTGATGCAGCGTTTGCAGAACTCAAAACCCTGCTGTCCACCCAGCCGGTGCTTGCTACGCCAATCAGCAAAGAGCCGTTACTGCTTTATATTGCAGCCACTGGACAAGTTGTCAGCACAGTACTCACGGTCGAGCGAGTAGAGGAAGGAAAAGCTTACAAGGTTCAGCGCCCAGTTTATTATCTCTCCAAAGTTTTGACTCCATCCAAGCAACGATATCTTCATTATCAGAAGCTTGTCTATGGAATATACATGACCATGAAGAAGGTTGCACATTACTTCTTTGATCACTCCATTACAGTCGTCAGCGATGCACCACTATCTGAGATTCTAAATAACAGAGATGCAACTGGTCGAGTGGCAAAATGGGGGATTGAACTCCTTCCATTGGATATCAAGTTTGAGGCAAAGAAAGCTATCAAGTCCCAAGCAATCGCAGATTTCCTTGCCGAGTGGATTGAGCAGCAACTACCGACTCAAGTTCACTCGAAGCATTGGACTATGTTCTTTGATGGCTCCAAGATGCTGAACGGATCAGGTGCTGGGGTAGTATTGGTGTCTCCCCGTGCAGACAATCTTAACTATGTTCTCCAGATTCATTTTGATTCCTCCAATAGTGAAGCAGAATATGAAGCACTTTTATACGGGTTGCGTATGGCCATTTCACTCGGCGTCCGTCGCCTTATGGTATACGGTGACTCAGATTTGGTGGTTAATCAAGTGATGAAGGAATGGGATGTCAGAAGCCCAGCCATGACCGGTTATTGCAATGCAGTAAGAAAGCTGGAAAAGAAGTTTGAAGGATTGGAGCTTCATCATATACCCCGACTAAAAAATAAAGCTGCAGATGAGTTGGCGACGATAGGTTCAAAGAGAGAGGCCATTCCCCGCAATGTGTTTCTGGAACATATTCATTCACCTTCAGTTCAGGAAGATCCTTTCACTAAAGAGTCGCCACAGCCCAAGAGCGCCACAGATCCGATTGAAGTCGAAATCCCAGCCGTGGTCGACTTAGTCATGGAGGTTTTGGTCATCACTCCCGACTGGACAGTGTCGTACATTGCATACATTCTTAGGAAAGAACTTCTAGAGGATGAAGAAGATGCTCGACAGATCGTCCGACGATCTAAGCCCTTTACTATGATAAAAGGACAGCTGTTCAGAGAAAGTGTAACTAGGGTCTGCCAGAAGTGCATCACGCCAGAAGAAGGCTGAATGATCCTCAATGATATTCACTCGGGGACCTGTGGTCACCATGCGTCCTCTCAGACCATCGTGGCCAAAGCATACCGAGCCGGATTTTACTAGCCTCGGGCCAACGAGATGGCAAAGGAAATAGTGGACAAGTGTGAAGACTGCAGTTTTACTCCAACATGTCTCACAAACCTGCGTCAGCTCTGAAGACAATTCCACTCGTCTGGCCTTTTGCTTTCTGGGGATTGGACATGGTTGGACCTCTGAGGACTGGCAGGAGTGGATTTACTGATGTGCTGGTGGCAGTCGACAAGTTCACCAAATGGATCGAAGCCAAGCCCATTAAAAACCTTGAATCAAGTACAGCTGTGAGTTTCATCAGGGAACTGATATTCAGATATGTTGTTCCGCACAGCATCATCACAGATAACGGCTCAAACTTCAACTCTGATGAGTTCAGAACCTTTTGTGCTTCACAAGGCACGAGGGTCGATTACACTTCGGTCGCTCATCCTCAGTCGAATTGGCAGGCTGAGCGAGCAAATGGATTGATTCTCAAAGGACTGAAACCCCGGTTGATGCATGACCTCAAGCATGCAGCAGGAGCTTGGGTCGACGAGCTCCCATCAGTACTTTGGGGACTGAGGACAACTCGTAATCGGTCGGCTGGAAGGACTCCATTCTTCTTAGTCTACGGAGCTGAAGCCACACTCGCGAGTGATTTGCTCCACAACGCGCCCATTTATCAGCAAGATTTGCGTCGATTCCACGCTAGAAATGTAAGGGGTCGGGCATTTCAAGAAGGAGACCTGGTTCTTAGGGTGGACCAGCAGAAACCACACAAGCTCGCTCCTGCTTGAGAAGGCCCTTTCATCGTCACCAAGGTGCTCCACAATGGAGCGTATCATCACTTCAACGTCGAGCACAATAAAGATGAGCCACACGCTTGGAATGCGGAACTGCTCCGCCCTTTTTACTCTTAAACATTTAGACTGATGAGATGTAATAAGAAATACCTTTTAGTTTGAGTATCAAAAGACATGATTTTACAGTCTTCCGAATGATTGTTGTTCATTTTTTGCATGTTCTAAAATCCCCCAGTGTGTGCCTTAGCCGTGAATCCGAGTGGTGAGCCTGCCTCTCACTCGGAGGCTTAGCTGTGAATCTGTTTTGCCTAAGTCAAAAAAAAATCCTACCGAGTGGTGAGCCTGCCTCTCACTCGGGGGCTTAGCTGCAGTCCAATATTCGCCTAAGTAATAAAAAATCCTACCGAGTGGTGAGCCTGCCTCTCACTCGGAGCCTTAGTTGCGAATCTATTTCGCCTAAGTCGAAAAAAAAATCCTACAGAGTGGTGAGCCTGCCTCTCACTCGGGGGCTTAGCTGCAGTCCAGTACTCGCCTAAGTAATAAAAAATCCTACCAAGTGGTGAGCCTGCCTCTCACTCGGGGGCTTAGCTGCAGTCCAGTACTCGCCTAAGTGATAAAAAATCCTACCAAGTGGTGAGCCTGCCTCTCACTCGGGGGCTTAGCTACAGTCTAGTACTCGCCTAAGTAATAGAAAATCCTACCGAGTGTTGAGTCTGCCTCTCACTCGGGGGCTTAGCTGCAGTCCAGTACTCGCCTAAGTTTAAAAAGTCCTACCAAATGGTACAGGTCGGCCATGCCCCCCCGGGTTGCACCGTCAAAAAGAAGGAAGAGATTGTAAGAGGCTTAGCTGCAGTCCGGTACTTGCCTAAGTTTGAAAACTCTTACCGAGTGGTGAGCAATCCTCCCACTCGGGGGCTTAGCTGAAGTACAGTACTCGCCTAAGTTTGAAAAATCCTACCAAGTGGTGAGTAATCCTCCCACTCGGGGGCTTAGCTGCAGTCCACTACTCGCCTAAGTTTGAAAAATCATACCGAGTGGTGAGCAATCCTCCCACTCGGGGGCTTAGCTGCAGTCCAGTACTAGCCTAAGTTTGAAAAATCCTACCGAGTGGTGAGCAATCCTCCCACTCGAGGGCTTAGCTGCAGTCCAGTACTCGCCTAAGTTTGAAAAATCCTACCGAGTGGTGAGCGATCCTCCCACTTGGGGGCTTAGCTGCAGTCTAGTACTCGCCTAAGTTTGAAAAATCCTACCGAGTGGTGAGCGATCCTCCCACTCGGAGGCTTAGCTGCAGTCTAGTACTCGCCTAAGTTTTGAAAACCCTCCTGAGGGAAAATTGATCTTCTCACTCGGGAACCTAGCAGAGTGGAGGCCGACCACGACCCCCACTCCAGAATTGTACCATCAAGAAGAAGGACGAGATTGAGCATGTCACCAAGGCGAGCCACTCTCAAGAACGTCAAGACCATTGCTGAATACCTTGTTGTTGAGTTAACCAGCCCCGCCGAATGGTGAGGGTCGACCGCGACCCCCCCCTGGGGCTGCACCGTCAAGAAGAAGGACGAGATTGTGCGCACTGTCAAAGGCCCATCCAACGGCTGGCGCCAAAGCAGACGGCTGACGGGAACGTCAAGAGCATTGCTGAGTGCCTTGCTGATGAGCTGATCAATGCTGCTCAAGGATCGTCCAACTTGTCGACTGTGGATTCTTCTTCAGGAGCTGCATCAAACAAACAGAAACCAATCCGGGAGAAGAACGAACTTCAATCAAAGATAAATGCAAAGCTTCCTAACCGCAGATTAAAGTACTCGGGCGTCAGGCCCAAAGGATTATTAGCGATTTCAAAATCACTCGGCATTCCGAGGCAAATAAAGGTGAAGCGTAATGTTTTTCGATCACTCGGCGGGAGAAGGACTGGCCGGATCGCAGAAGCTGTCGAGGTCGATGCTGTTGGCGATACGAGTGGATGCCTCGAGGAAGGTGTCCATGAAGGACTGGAAGGAGTGCTTCTTAGTATTCGCTACCTTGAGAGCAGCCAACTTGTCTTCCTTAGCCTCCTTGCAGTGCACTCGGACCAATGATAAGGCGACGTCAGCACCACAACGAGTAGAGGACTTCTTCCACTCTTGCACTCGGCCTGGGATCTGATTAAGTCGAGTCATCAGCGACTCGAGGTCTTGAGAAAGTTCCGCCTGAGGACAAAGTTCAGCATCCACTCGGGTCATCGCCGCTGTCGGTGTCAAAACCGACGGATCTCGGGTAGGGGGTCCCGAACTGTGCGTCTAGGCGGATGGTAACAGGAGACAAGGGACACGATGTTTTTACCCAGGTTCGGGCCCTCTCGATGGAGGTAAAACCCTACTCCTGCTTGATTGATATTGATGATATGGGTAGTACAAGAGTGGATCTACCACGAGATCAAGGAGGCTAAACCCTATAAGCTAGCCTATGGTATGATTGTTGTAATGGTTGTTCGTCCTATGGATTAAAACCCTCCGGTTTATATAGACTACGGGGAGGGCTAGGGTTACACAGAGTCGGTTACAATGGTAGGAGATCTACATATCCGTATTGCCAAGCTTGCCTTCCACGCCAAGGAAAGTCCCATCCGGACATGGGACGGAGTCTTCGATCTTGTATCTTCATAGTCTTGGAGTCCGGCTGACGATGATAGTCCGGCTGTCCAGACACCCCCTAGTCCAGGACTCCCTCAGTAGCCCCTGAACCAGGCTTCAATGACGATGAGTCCGGCGCGCATATTGTTCGGCATTGCAAGGCGGGTTCCTCCTCCGAATAATTCATAGAAGATTGAGAACACCAGGATAGTGTCCGGCTCTGCAAAATAATTTCCACATTCCACCGCAGAGAGAATATTATGTACACATGTTCGATCTGCTGACGTATCTTGTAGCGTGACGTCACGCCACTACCAAGCATTTACTTGAATCATTTTTTATTATACCACCTCAGCGCGTTTAGCGAAGCAGTTTCCTCGGCACGTCTTGTCGAAGCAGAGATCGTGTTCCCGTTATTCCGGGATTCTCATCAATACGGACGTGGGTAACCCAACCGCGCCATTGATGGTGGCGCTTGGGAGATAAGCGAGTTTTACCAGGCCGATGGGGACGCATAGTTTTCGTCCGCCCATATATAAGGGGATAAGGATCCGCCCTTTTTACCTACGCCTTCTTCCTCCTTTGCTTATCCATCTCCGCGCACTCTCGAGCTCCAGCACCCAAGTTCGTGCATCTCGTCCCGACCTTCTCTGACCATGTCCGGAGCGGGAGGCAAATGGTTGGCCTCCTCCGTTATGGAGGAGCACATCGCAAAACTGCGCAACGCCAGATACCTTTCCGGCGATATCGCGCACCGGCTGCCCGACAAGGGGCAGCTCATCCCCACCCCCAGGCCCCATGAGAGGGTCGTATTCCTTCCCCACTTCCTCCGCGGACTGGGCTTCCCGTTGCATCCCTTTGTCCGGGGGCTCATGTACTATTACGGCCTGAATTTCCACGATCTGGCGCCAAACTTCATCCTCAACATCTCGGCGTTTATCGTCGTGTGCGAGGCCTTCCTCTACATCCAACCCCACTTCGGCTTGTGGCTCAAGACCTTCAACGTCAAGCCGAAGGTGGTGAAGGGCACTCAAGCGGAGTGCGAAGGTGCCATTTTGGGCAAGACGCCCAACGTCATCTGGCTCGAAGGGGCCTTCTGGAGTCCGTCAAGGGGTGGCAATCGGGGTGGTTCTACATCACCGAGCCGCGCGACCCTAAGTGGGCGGCGGCCCCCGAGTTCAGATCTGGTATCCCCATGCAGCTCACCTCCTGGAAAGAGAAGGGCTTGCTATGGGGCAGTTTGGAGGAGCTGACAGGACTCCAGTCCTGTCTTCAGACCCTGGTGAACAAGAAGCTTAGGCTTGTCAATGTGATCCAGGTCATGCTCATCCGCCGGATCCTCCCCTGCCAACAACGGGCCTTCAATCTGTGGGAGTTTGATCCGGCATAGCACCGGACTCTGAGCGGGCTCTTCGACACGACGTATGAAGCCGTCTGGAGGGTGCTGTTCAAGGGTGGAGAAGCCCCCGCGTCCGCGACCGAGGATCGCGGATTCAGCACCAAGCGCCCGGCCGGTGAGGTAAGCTTCGTTATAATCTATGGGACAGTTGTTTTCTTTCATAGTTTGACTCTATGTGGGATCTAAAACTCCCAATGCCTTTGACAGGACTGGCAGAGGACGTCCAGACAGGTAGACTGTCTGGCTCCCCTTCCCGAAGACCAAGCGGATGCCCTCTTAACGAGGCTGCTAGTCCCGGCACTCTATGTGGTGCCGGAGAAGAAGGCCAAGAAGAAGGCCACGGGAACTCGAAGAAGTTCCCGGTGCCAGGTGATATCGGACTCATCGTCCGATGGCTCCGAGGCGGACTCCTCCCCCGAAGACGAGGAGGAGAAAGAGGACTCTCTCCCAGAGGAGGGAGAGAGGAAGAGGAAGGCCTCCCCAATAGGGGAGGCTGAAGGGTCCAAGAGGGGAAGAACTATTCCCCCGGACGGCTCCGCCAACGCCAATGTTGGCGACGAAGAGTGGCCCTCAAGGGCCAGGCCTCCGGCAAGATCGTAAGTATCCGGATTCCTGAATGATTTATAATTTCTCTTTTGCGTCACATAGTGTCCTTCCGATGCCGCACTCTGCCTGCAGTCTGGCCGATGATGATCTCCCCGCTTCGTCGAGCGGGTCGTTGGTTCCGTCGGATGTAGATTCCATCCCGACTGCCTCCACCCCTCGCACTGCTGAGGACGCCGAGGTGGGATCCCGGGAAGGGACCCATCGGGAGGAGGCTCCGGAGGCGCCACAAGGCAGCCTCCCGGACTTTGCGCCGGACTCCACGCCGGAACCCGCAGTGGTTCCGGAGTCCGGCAGGCGGCCCCTTCGCAAGAAGGGCAAGACCGTGACGCCGGCGGCCCCCGTCCAACCGGAGGCGCCGGACAACTTGTTGGAGGCGCTCAAAGGTGCTTCCATCGAGGAAGAACACCGCACTATCATGAGTGCGGTGATTCAGAAGGTTCAGCTCGTCAAGAGCGGGCTGACCGAAGCCTGCAGTAGCCTTTTAACAGGCTTTGAGGTAAGAAGTTAAAATTATATAGTGTAATACCGCATAGACAGTAGCACCTGATGCTTGGTTTGGTGTTCGGAAAGAAAAGCCGGATTGAGGATCTAAAATATATATACGCAGGAGCGCTAAGAATTATGTCAATATGGGTTTGCAGGCTGCGCTGCTGACCTCTGGCGCACTGACTGCGGAGGTCGGTGCTTTAAAGCAGTACCTCGAGCGGTCCGAGCAAGAGCTCGGCCTTGCCAAGAAGCAGCTCGAGGATAAAGAAGGTGAGTGACACCACTTTAAAATTTGTACCTTACAGAAAAGGATTTTGGTTGCAATGAAAATAACAAGAATAACGTGGGTACTGCAGGGGCCACGAACGAGGTGGCACCCCTGAAGGAGGCCGTATCTGCGGCCGAACGCAATGCGGCCGCGGAACGGACGGAGCGAGAGAAACAGGAGGCGCGGGTGGCGGAGGTGAGGCAAGAGCTCCAGGCTCTCATGGAAAAACATGAGAGTTTGGAGCGTGACTCGAAGACTCGAGAGTCCGAGCTTGCCTCGGCTCTTGAAAGTGCCGAAGCCGCCAAGGCCGAGGCCCATAAGGCCCTCCAGGAGATTGAGGCGGTGAAGAAGATAGCGGCGGGTAAGGCATTTTTCATGCAAAGCAAGCATGTTAATGTAAATTACCTATTACTTACCCGAATTCGGAGCTCTCCAGGGGCGTTTGCAGATCTGCCTCGCAGTGTATCCGATGCCGCCGCATTCTACCATGGCGAGGAGGGGAGCTCAACAGAAAAGATTTTCTGGTCTCAGTACGCTGAGTCCGGACATCCGGTGCCCCCTAGCGACCAGCTGAGGCAGCTGGTCGAACTCCACAAGGTAGCTGAGCAGGCCATGAAGGGCCTCATAGTCCGGCTTTGGCCTGGAGAGGCCATGCCTGGGAGCTACTTCGGCCTCGTGCGGCGGCTGGTGGATGCGTGCCCCTGGGTGGAGGTCATCAAACGCTCCACCTGTATTGAAGGTGCTCGTTGGGCCCTTGCCCGCGCAAAGGTGCATTGGGGTAGGCTGGATGCGGAGAGGCTTATAACCGACGCGCCGCCAGCGGGCAAGGAGTATCGTACGCCCGAGATGTACTATAAGACTGTCCTGAAGGGTGCCCGCAAGATTGCGGATGAGTGGCCCCGAGATGTAATTATTGAGTAGACTCGCTATGTGTTATCCTGTGCGATGAAAACTTTGTTCATATGCGCTAAGCAACGCTTGTTTGATTTAAAATATTACCTTCTGTGCGGCCGTTTATAAAATCTGAGAGATGGCAAGTCATCGGCTTCAGCCCCCATGCCACTAGTGCTGGGATGTTCGGGATAAACTTGAGCACTGTTGTTCCCATTTTTGGGTCCATCTAGGGAGGCGCTCAACACAACGAACAAGGCAACCGCACTTATAATGCTTGAACACTCTCACTTAGCCATAGAATTCTATAATTTTAAATTTCGGCGAAGCCCCTAGTATTCGGAAGACTGAGTTCGGGGCGCTATCCACGCCTTGGCCGGACATTATCCGGTTCTTCGCTCGAAGCGGCATAAGTCTTTAGGGACTTGAAAAGACCTCTCGAACAGCAACCAGTCTCTCGCCTTATCATGACAGTCAGTTTTAGCTTTCTCCACTGAGGCGCTCGCCCAGCTCAACCGGGGCGCAATCGCAGTGGTCCTCCCAGTGCTACCTTAGCCGACAGAACGGAACGTAAGGTACCAAAACATGGGAGCCGGGCAAACCCAACTATTGACCCAAGACATGATTCGGAGCCGATTCATATAATGCTATAAGTTCGGGGTGCCACACTTGGGAAAGTGTTCGGACTTACTACACCATAATGCGGGGAACATAAGCCCCTGGTGTATTCGGCCGTACCAAATTGTACGGGTGCAAGATGTCATTAATGAACATATATGTAAAGTAATGCAATTATAGGCAAAAAGGTGCTGCATTATTTATTCAAGGAATTCTGCTATGAGTGCAGAACGATACAAATAGTGCGGTAAGCATGGGATTGGACTAATTAGACGTGTCTCCCTCCAGGGGTAGGCTGCGGAATGGTGTATTTAACAAATTTAATGCTCGTAATGGAGACCACCTGAGTGTTCGGCGCAGCCTCTGTACCTCCCTGGCTGTTGCATCGTGAGTTCGGCAGGGTCGCCGCCGGACAGGGCCTCTGGTAAACGGAGTCCTGTGTATAAAAAGAAGGAAAATAAAACATAAAAAGAGCGACACACTTGGGAGCCCCTGGTGCGGTCGAGCCGCACTCTAGGTCAGTTGTGGTCGTGCCCCTCCCCCTATGCCCATGGTATCTCCAGAGCGTAATGATCTACGCGGAGAGCTGGTCTTGCAATCATGCGAGGGCTGGGGTTGGGGCCGCATTGCTACGTGTGCTCGGAACGTGCCAGGTGATCTTGATTGATGTTGCTCCGGGCGCGTTTGGCCGTGTCCGGTCGTTTAACGGCCGGACTCGAAAATTGCCTTAGAAGGCTTCTCTGTACTTCTGCCGCGAGAGCCGCTGTATATTCCTTCGTTCGGAGGGAGCGTTCCGTATTTCCGTTGACCGTGATGACTCCACGAGGGCCTGGCATCTTGAGCTTTAGGTATGCATAATGCGGCACCGCGTTGAACTTTGCGAACGCGGTTCGTCCGAGCAGAGCGTGATAGCTGCTGCGGAATGGAACTCTGTCGAAGATTAAGTCCTCGCGTCGGAAATTATCCGGGGATCCGAAGACCACTTCCAGTGTGATTGAGCCTGTACAATTGGCCTCAACACCTGGTATGACGCCTTTGAAGGTCGTCTTTGTAGGTTTAATCCTTGAGAGGGTCTATGCCCATCTTGTGCACTGTATCCTGATAAAGCAGGTTCAGGCTACTGCCGCCGTCCATCAGGACTCTCGTGAGGTGAAATCCATCGACGATTGGGTCTAAAACCAATGCGGCGAATCCGCCATGGCGGATACTGGTCGGATGGTCTCTTCGATCGAAAGTGATCGGGCAAGAGGACCATGGATTGAACTTTGGGGCGACTGGTTCCATCGCGTATACGTCCCTCAGTGCACGCTTCCGCTCCCTCTTGGGTATGTGGGTTGCGTATATCATGTTTACCGTCCGCACTTGTGGGGGGAAGCCCCTCTGTCCTCTACTGTTTGGCGGCCGGGTCTCTTCCTCGTCATCGCTGTGCAGCCCCTTGTCATTGTTTTCAGCAATTAACTTGCCTGCCTGTTTGAATACCCAACAATCTCTGTTGGTGTGGTTAGCTGGTTTTTCGGGGGTGCCATGTATCTGGCAAGAGCGGTCGAGTATTCGGTCCAAATTGGACGGACCCAGGGTGGTTCTTTTGAATGGCTTCTTCCGCTGACCGGGTTTAGAGCCTCGGAATCCGGCGTTGACTGCCGTATCCTCATTGTTGTCGCCGTTAACGCGGTGTTTATTTTGCTTCGACGCGACCTGCCATTGTAGTCCTTAGTATCCGGACTGCCAGCATTTTTACTGAGGTTGTTGCTGCGAGCTAGCCAGCTATCCTCTCCCGCACAGAAGCAGGTCATTAATGATGTAAGGGCTGCCATGGATTTTGGCTTTTCCTGTCCTAGGTGCCGGGCCAGCCATTCGTCGCGGATGTTATGTTTGAAGGCTGCGAGGGCCTCTGCATCCGGACAGTCGATGATTTGATTTTTCTTTGTTAAGAACCGTGTCCAGAATTGGCTGGCCGATTCGTCTGGCTGCTGAGTTATGTGGCTTAGGTCATCGGCGTCCGGTGGTCGCACGTATGTGCCCTGGAAGTTGTCGAGGAATGCGGCTTCCAGGTCCTCCCAACACCCAATTGACTCTGCGGGCAGGCTGTTAAGCCAATGCCGAGCTGGTCCTTTAAGCTTGATCGGGAGATATTTGATGGCGTGGAGATCATCGCCGCGGGCCATATGTATATGAAGGAGATAATCTTTGATCCAAACCGCGGGGTCTGTTGTGCCATCATAGGATTCAATGTTTACGGGTTTAAACCCTTCAGGGATTTGATGATCCATTACTTCGTCAGTGAAGCATAGCGGGTGTGCGGCGCCTCTGTATTGAGCAATATCATGACATAGCTCGAGGGAGCGTTGTCTGCTATGTTCGGCCCAGCCGGAGTTGTTGTATCCGGCGCGACGATATTCGTCGTGGGTTGTGGGGCGCCCACGTGATCCATAGATAGATCTGGATTGTCTTGCCTTGTCCTCCAATATATCCCGCAAGTCCGGCGCGTTCCCCTGTGGCTTCATACTTTTCGAGCGGTGCCGGGGTACGGTCTTGATGGAGAGCCTTGGTGCCTCTCTGTCGCGACCACGGGGTGGTCAGTCAGCCGTATTGTACGCTGGTGATGAAGGTATGTATGCTTCCTCCTCTAATCGGGGGAGCAACTTGCGTTTTGGATAGCTCTTGGAGGGGCGTTCGAGTTCATACTCTTTGGCCGCGAGGACCTCGGTCCACCTGTCGGCTAGCAGGTCTTGATCAGCTTGAAGCTGCTGCTACTTTTTCTTTAGGCTGTTTGCTGTGGCCATTAGCCTGCGTTTGAAACGCTCTTGTTCGACGGGATCCTCGGGCACGACGAATTCGTCGTCGTCGAGGCTTGCCTCGTCTCCGGTGGGAGGTATGTAATTATCATCCTCGACCTCTTCGTCTGTCGCTCTCTCGTGAGGGCTTGCTTCTGCAGCCTACTGCGCTGAATCTTGCTGGAGGGGGTTGTCTTCGGCACTTTCTGGGGTGTTATTATCTCCTGTGCCGGAATCTCCATTCTTACTGTGGCGGGTTTTACAGCGGCGCCGCTGACGTCGGCGTTTGGGCTGTTTCTTTAAGGAATCTGCCTCCGCTGCTTCTTCGCCATCCCCGTCTTTTGGGGTGTCCACTATGTATATGTTGTATGACGAGGTGGTCTTCCAGTGCCCTGTAGGCGCTGGTTCTTGATCGTCTCCGGCATCGTCATCCATACCGTCGATGTCTTCGGAGTCGTAGTCTAGCATGTCTGTTAGATCGTCGACAGTGGCTACGAAGTGGGTGGTGGGTGGGCTTTGAATTTCTTCGTCGTCCGCATCCCAACCATCCTGGCCGGAGTCCGGCCAGGGCTCTCCGGATAGCGAGAGATGCTTTAGCGAATTTAGGATGTCGCCAAAGGGTGAGTGCTGAAAGATGTCCGCAGCGGTGAACTCCATGATCGGCGCCCAATCGGATTCGATTGGCTGGGGCGTAGGAGGTTCGGAGTTCGGCAAGGAGTCCGGCACCTCGGAGTCACGAGCTATATAATGGACTAGGTCAGCGTTCGGCTCCAGCGCCGTGGAAGTTGCAGCTCCGGAGGCAGTGTCCAGCCACCCGTCCTCGATCTGCGCGATCAGCTCCGAACTATGGGTCAGAGCGGATTCGTGTGCGGCCTCCAAGGTACTGTCTGGCGGCAGAGTTAGATCATGCCCATCGTGACAGTGCGGCACACTCGGCTGCGGCTCGGATCCATCGAAGATCAAGTCCCCGCGGATATCTGCCGTGAAGTTTAGGCTTCCAAATCTGACCTGATGGCCAGGGGCGTAGCTTTCGATCTGCTCCAGATGGCCAAGTGAATTAGCCCGCAGTGCGAAGCCGCTGAATACGAAGATCTGTCCGGGGAGAAAAGTCTCACCCAGGACCGCGTTGTTGTTGATTGAAGAAGCCATCAAGCCTATCGGTGACGACACAGAGGAACTCTCAATGAAAGCACCAATGTCAGTGTCAAAACCGGCGGATCTCGGGTAGGGGGTCCCGAACTGTGCGTCTAGGCGGATGGTAAAAGGAGACAAGGGACATGATGTTTTTACCCAGGTTCGGGACCTCTCGATGGAGGTAAAACCCTACTCCTGCTTGATTGATATTGATGATATGGGTAGTACAAGAGTGGATCTACCACGAGATCAAGGAGGCTAAACCCTAGAAGCTAGCCTATGGTATGATTGTTGTAATGGTTGTTCGTCCTATGGACTAAAACCCTCTGGTTTATATAGACACCGGGGAGGGCTAGGGTTACACAGAGTCGGTTACAATGGTAGGAGATCTACATATCCGTATTGCCAAGCTTGCCTTCCACGCCAAGGAAAGTCCCATCCGGACACGGGACAGAGTCTTCAATCTTGTATCTTCATAGTCTTGGAGTCCGGCTGACGATGATAGTCCAGTTGTCCGGACACCCCCTAGTCCAGGACTCCCTCAGCCGCCTTCAGTCAAGCCTGTCGGGGGTTGGGTGCGACATATGCCAAAGGATGGCTTATCATGGTGGGGGCGAGTAGAACGTCGCCGGTGCCTGGAAACGGGATGAGGCACAGACATGCACGCCGGCGAATCTTACCCAGCTTCGGGGCTCTCCGGGGAGATAACACCCCTACCGCTGCTCTGCGGGGTCTCCGCATGGTCACTATGGTGAAATGGTTACAAGGGTGCTCCTAGAGCTGTATCGGGAGGCAGGAGGGAGCTAGGCTGGCTCTCTCCTCCCCTGTCTATGTGTTTCACTCTATCAAAGGCCGAACCCTTTCCATGGGTGTCCCGGGGGGTTTATATAGGCCTACCCCCCGGGGGTACAATAGTAATCTGACTGGGCGTGGCCCCCAGCCATCTGTCTCTCATGCCACCGTCCTTTCTGCCGGCTTCTGGGGCCCGCCGACTGGTGGGTCCCGCGGACAGGCCGAACACTGTGCAGCACTCTCGATGACGCAAGCTTGGTCATGGGGTCGTGGCAACAGTGCCGCCGTCTGTCAGGCGATCACTGTCGCCACTCCCCATCCAATCTGGTTTATGGTTTGTGGGGCCCTGGCGGGGAGGCGGCCGACTCCATGGAGGCCGACTCCCTCATGGCCGTCTTCGGGCACTCTGGCCGTCTCTGATTCACCCACTGACGGGTGGCCCTGCGATCTCTGGGCCGTACAAGCCGGCGTCGTAGGCACAGTGCTTCGTGCACTGTGGCTGAGGTCAGGGGAGGCATGGCAACAGTGCCGCGCCTCACCGGAGATCTCCCGGCGATACGGCTCACTGTAGCCATGCCCACCCCTCGTAGGCAGGAGGGGACGGCCACGTCGGGGCCGTGCCCTGCATCGGTCTTTGTGAAACGTCGCGGGCCGACTCCCATAGTCAGCACTCCTGGAGGTCGCAAGCCGGGAGTCGGCTTACTTTGAAGTCATCGTCTGGGACTCGGCTTCTCGGGGGATCGCCCTCTGAGACTCGGCCTCTCCGAAGGTCGCCGGCTGGGACTCGGCCAGAGGGGCGCGGCCTGCCCCGATGTCTTGAAAGATCCTGGGTCCCGGGTCGGCCTACCCGTGGCCCATTACTCCGACAGTAGTCCCCGAAGCTGGTGAAGCCCGGCGGGCGCTGCCCCGTGGGGCGTCAACAGTTTCAATCTTCCCAGCGCCGATTCTGAGACTCGGCCGCTGTTTCTTCGGGCCGACTCGCCGAAGTCGGACTTGTTCAGCGAGGGGCCATTATTCATAAGTCGTGGCGGGAAAACAGGCGGCGTATCGGGTACGCTTCCCTGCCGCCATCGAGACGGTCCTATCTCGCGGCGCCACGTGGGGAGGATAGTCTGCCCACCCACGCGCGTGACGGGACGGGCCGCCAGGTGGGGCCCGCCATTACCGCGCCTCGGCTTCCGAGCGGATCCGCTGCGGCCGCGGACGGTTGGCATCCCCACGTCGTTACTGCGTGCAGTAACTTCGTGGGGTAAATCATGGGCGGCGTGGGGCTTCGGGCGCAGTTAATCCCACGCCCGCCCCCTCGGCTCCTCAGCCCGTAGGGCTATAAATAGGCGGGGAGGAGCGGGGCGGCACTGCACGCACACCCTCTCCCCCGCTCTCCTGCCTTCTCTTCTTCCTCCGCCGCAGGCCAACGCATCCTCTCTCGTCGGCGATGAGCTCTTCCTCCGCCGCGCCCCCCGCCTCACGCTCCGGCGTGTGGGACGGCTCGGACATGGAGGTGGAGCACATCGATTTTCTCCACCGGACCCGCCGTCTCCCGAGCGCGGACCTGGTGCACGCCCGTCCCGCGCCGGCGGGAGAGCTCCGGCCCGCGCCGGAGGAGGGCGAGCGGGTCGTCTTCCGCTCGCACCTAATGCGCGGGCTGGGGCTGCCGGCGAGCGGGTTCTTCCGCTCATTTCTGGAGTTCCACAAGCTTCAGCCGCACCACCTCACCCCAAACGCGGTGGTGCTTCTTTCTGCCTTCGCCACTCTGTGCGAAGGCTACCTCGGCGTTCTCCCCACCCTCGAGCTGTGGGGGGAGTTTTTCTCTTCGAAGCTCGGTACTCAGGCCGCCGGCATGCCGGCTCAGTGCGGCACCTACATCGCGGTGCGGCGCTCAACGGCCGACAACCCTTTCCCTCCCATCTCGTTGGTGAAGTCGGTGAAGATGTGGCAGAAATCTTACTTCTACGTGAAGAACATCTCCACCGACGGCGACTGGGTCAACTTGCCGCCCTTCGACCCCGAGCCTCTGACTGGCAGGCTTGCCAGTTGGTTCCACCGGTCCAAGTCACTGTCCCCCTCCGGAGCCGGCACCGTGGCGCGACTCCGAGTTCTGCTGCAGTCGGAGGGCCTCGTTGGCTCCGATCTTCTGGCCGCCTTCGTGGCGCGCCGAGTCCTCCCACTCCAGGGCCGGCCTCACCTCATCTGTCAGATGAGCGGCTGCCACGATCCGAGCCGGCTGAGCACCAAGGAAATGCCCCGCGGGGAGGTGGCGAACTTGGTGAACCACATCGCGCACTGCGAGTTCACGGAGAACTGGCAGTTCGGCAAGGAGCCGTACTCGCGCGACAACCCCCCTCCAATGGTAAGTCACACCCTTCTGTAGCTTGATTCTCTTTGCAGCCGACTCCGGCTTCTAATCATCGTTGGTTTCTTCTGGGCAGAATCCCCTCACGGCGCCCGCGGCCGGCGCCATGAGAGAGCCCCGCGACTATGTCCTAGATCGCGAGGACAGCGATGTCGACGACCCCGACTTGGGGGCGGCGGCGCTGGAGGCCGACGCCGAAGGCGGCGGAGAGGGGGCGGACGGCGGCCTCAGGCCGTCGGCTACCTTCGCCGACTGGCCCGAGGACGACGTCGACGTGGAAGTCGTCCCGCGCCGCCAGCCGAGGGCCGGCCCCTCCGGCCAAGTCGGCGCAAAGAGGCGCCACGCCGGGCCGAGCGCGCCCGGCGGCAAGCAGAAGAAGTTCAAGGGGGCGGCCGCCGCGACCAAGCGGGAGGAGGCGGCCGCGAAGGCCAACCGCTTCCGAAGGGAAGTGAGAAGGCCCCCGCTAGTTTCCGCGTAAGTCTTTTTTCACTCTTTTATTTTCTTCGTTGGATCTTATCCGAGTCTTTTTTGATTCTCTCTCTGCTCTTCACCAGAGCTCCCCTCTCCCTTGAGAGAGCCGCCGTCCCCTCTGTCATGGGGTCGGTGGAGACGTCCGCCAACACCCGGCGGGTCGATCCCGCCGCCGACCTTCGGGAGGCGACGGAACGGAACGCGCGGGAGAAGCGCGACGAGGAGGAGGCTGACCGTCTGGAGAAGGCGGAGGCCGAAAAGGCGGCCGCCAATGCTCAGAGGAAACTGGAGGAGGCCGAGAACGCCGCCGCGGCGCAACGGCGTGCTGAGGAGGCCGCGCGTCACCGCTCGGCGATGCTCGTCCCTCCGTTGTCGTCGGCGCCGCCAGCTCCGGAGTTCAAGGGGTAGACCGGAGAGGTCGGCACCGAGAACCCTCTCGTGGAGGAGGGCGGCGACGCTTCAGGCTCGGACACCCACGCGCCGCCTCCGCCGCCTCCGCCACCGTCTGGGAGGCCGCACGGCAAGCAGCCGGTGGGCCCGCAGGGTCCACCGACCACGGACGACGCCGAGGCGCGGCTGCTTCTTCAAGTCGCCGTGCCGGTGCGCCGCCGGCTTGAGAGGACGAGCTCGGCGCCGCGAGCTCGGGAGACTGGCGCGGCCAGCTCGGCGAGTCTGGACATCGAGGCCTCCAGTGCCACGCCCACCGGCTGGTTGCGCGGAGGCGGCACCGGCCCGCTGAACCAGGCCCTCCTGGACGTCCAGGCAAAGCTGCGCGCGGAAAGCGACGCCCTCCAAGTCAGCACCAGAGCGCATCTGGCCGTGAGGACATCCGTCTGAGTATGCTTCCTTCTCTTTTTTTAATTCTTGTCTTTCTCTGTGGGGGCGCGCCAGCGCACCCACTGGGTGTAGTCCCCGAGTTCCGGGCCGGCTGCTGAGCAGGCGGTTCGGAACTCCTCCTGGCGAGCTCCGAACTCTAACTTTTGCCTTTGCCGGCTTTTTGTAGGAATATCATAACCTCCGCGCCGCTGTCTTGAACCGCAACGTCGAGGAGCTGAATAAGCGGACCGCTGACCTGACGGAAAGCCGAGGTGAGTTATTTCTTCCTTCTTCGCGGGGGCACGCTGGCGCACCCGCGGGCTGTAGTCCCCGAGATTCGGGCCGACTGCTGAGCAGTCGGGCCGGATCTCCCCGGCGATCTACCTTCCTTCTTCTCCGCGGGGGCGCGCTGGCGCGCCCGCGGGCTGTAGTCCCCGAGATTCGGGCCGACTGCTGAGCAGTCGGGCCGGATCTCCCCGGCGATCTACCTTACTGATGACTTTCTTGTTTTCCTTTTCGCTCTTCAGGCGCCAACGCTGCCCTCCAGGAGCAGCTGGGCGATGCCAACACTGCTCGTCGTGCCAAGGAGGAGGAGTGCGACAGGCTCGCCAAGGAGCGCGATCTGCTGGCGACGCAGCTGGCCGAGCAGAAGGAGTTGCTCCGGAAGGCGCAGGACGACGCCAAGTCGCGGGAGGATGCCCTCATGACCGAGTTCGAGGTCGAACGCTCCGCCTGGACGGATCAGGAGGCGATGCTAACCTCCGGCTACCACGAGCTCGAGGACATCGTCGATGGTAAGTTTTTTTCGCTTCTTTTGGTTTTCCGACATCGTGTCAGGCCGATTTCTGATTTTCCGACTATCTTCTTTTCTGCCCTGGCAGACTTCTTTCCCGGCCATTCACAAGCTGTCCCTCTGGCCATCGAGGCGGCTCGGGAGGTGCGAAGGGCGAAGGGTGAGGCAATTGCCTCCAACGCCCCCCGAACCATCGACGAGCAGCTTCTGAGCATCGGGGCTCGTCTTCGTCCTGCTCATCGGCTGCTGCGCCGTCTTCAGCGTGCCGGTGCCCAAGTGGTTGCCGCCCTGTGGCCGGACGTGTCGGCTCTTCGCACCGCCAGTCAGACTGCCGACTGGCTGGAAATCGCCGCCGGCCGCCTTGAGGCTTGGAAGGGCTCCTCGGCCCGGGCCGGAGCACGCCGGGCCTTGGAGTTTGTGAAGGCGTGGTATCCGGGGCTGGACCTGGACCGCTTGGCCGCATTCCGGTCAGAAGCCCAGGCCGAGCTGGAGGCCGTAGAAGGCGCCCTTGTCGAGCGCGCGGCGGCCATCGCCGAGTACACGGACACCAGCGTCTTCGTGCCCGAGCGGACTGAAGGCGGCGAGGAGGCACCGCCGGACTGGTTCGGGATGAACCCGGAGTACGATGAAGACTCGGCGGAGGTGATCGACTCCAGCACCGAGGAGGAGGACGAGTCGGAGGACGTAGGCGAGGAGGAGGCGCCAGAAGACGAAGCAGGCGGCCAGCCTCAGCCCGATCGCGCCTCCAGCAACGAGCCGCGCAGGGACAAGGCGACCGCCGCCGGAGGCGACCAGGCTGAGACCGCCCAGCCGACTGCCCCGGCGTCTGACACCGCCGTCACCTCCGATCCTCCGGCTCCGGAGGCCGCCTCCTAGACTGCTTCTGTTTATCTGTCTTTGTTAATCTTTTGAAAGACTTGTTAGATTCGAACAATTCCACCCGCGGGGTGTATCCTGAATTCTTATTCGGAGATTCGGCCGAGGGCCTATGTAAATATTTATCTAATTTCCGCCTTTCCTTGCTTATTGCTCCTTGGGCTTTTTCCTTTGCCGCCTTCCTTTAGTTGCCGCCTTGCCGGCTGGGCAGCCGCTCCGCGGACTGTCGCCGGGTCAAGTGCTTGGCTACTTCAGGAAGGCAAGTACTTAGCCATTTAGAGTTTTTCTAGAAAATTGGCGAGGAAGCAACAGGCCGACTATTCGAGAGTCGGCTGTCCTTGATAAAAGTCGAGACAGCGAGCCGACTGCTCATGAGTCGGCTCGGTGGGGGAGGCTGGTAGCCGGCTTGGGCTATGCGTAAGCTTTTAGGTCCTTAGCCATTTTTCATGCGTGCGCTCGTTCTTGCTTGTCCCCTGCCTACCGACAATCGCTCTGTGAGCTGCGGCTTTCGACAGGAGACGGCTTGAGCGCAACGCATTACTTGTCTGACCGCAGGAAGCATTTCATAGCGCAAGACGGCGAGTCCCCGGGCCGACTAGCCGGACCCGGTGCCAGACAGTATGATAAAAAGGAGCAGCATATTCGGAAGCGTAGTTCTTATCATACAAATAATCAAAAAGGCAGTCCCCGAGCTCGTCCCGGGGGGCCTAAGGTCTTAGTACTTTAATACAAAGAGGGTAGTGCGATACATACTGCATCAACTGTAAAATCTTCGAAGAAGATTTGCGTTCCATGGGCGCTCTGTTTCTTTGCCGGAGTCGTCCCTCTTGCGCGCTCGAGGCTTCTGAGCGTCAATCAGATAGTAGGCGTCGTTCCCTAGCACATTCCTGATGATGAAGGGACCTTCCCAAGGTGCCGACAACTTGTGTTGGCCGGCTGTTCTCTGAATCAGCCGAAGCACACGGTCGCCCTCTTGGAACAATCTTGGCCTGACCTTGCGGTTGTAGTATCGACGTAGACTCTGCTGGTAGATGCCGGACCGACAGAGTGCCAACAGTCGGCCCTCTTCCAGCAGATCGACGCCGTCTTGGCGTGCTTCTTCGGCTTCCTCTTCGGTGTACATGGAGACTCGCGGAGAGTCGAACTCTATATCCGTCGGGATGACGGCTTCGGCACCGTAGACAAGGAAGAAAGGCGTGAAGCCGGTTGACTTGTTTGGGGTTGTGCGCAGACTCCAGAGAACGGCAGGCAGCTCCTCGACCCAACAGCCGGCCGAACGCTCGAGTGGTTCGACCAACCGAGGCTTGATGCCGGACAGGATAAGGCCATTGGTTCGTTCCACCTGGCCGTTTGACTGCGGATGGGCAACGGACGCTAAGTCCAGTCGGATGCCCTGCATCGCGCAGAAACGAGCCAAGGCGCCCTTGGCAAAGTTTGTGCCGTTGTCAGTGATGATGCTGTGCGGTATGCCGTACCGCACCATGATGTCGGCAATGAAGGTTACTGCTGTAGGCCCATTCAACTTTTTGATAGGCTTTGTTTCCACCCACTTGGTGAACTTGTCCACCGCGACAAGCAGATGAGTTAGGCCGCCTCGGGCCGTCTTGAATGGTCCTACCATGTCCAGGCCCCAAACTGCGAAGGGCCAGGCAATGGGGATCGTCTTCAGCGCGGAAGCCGGCTGAAGTGGCTTGGAGCGGAACATCTGGCACCCCTTGCATTTTTGGACTAGTTCTTTAGCTTCTTCCAGGGCAGTCGGCCAAAAGAAACCGTGCCGAAAGGCTTTGGCCACGAGTGCCCTTGAAGCCGCATGGTGGCCGCACTCGCCCTGATGGATGTCTCTGAGAATCGCTTGGCCTTGCTCTGATTCTACGCAGCGCTGGTAGACACCAGTGTCGCTGCGCCTGACTAGCTCTCTGTTGACTATGGTATATGCTGCTGCTCGGCGCTGTACTTGCCGAGCCAAGATCTCATCTGTTGGTAATTCTTTGCTCACTAGAAACTTGAGGATGGGCTGCGCCCATGAAGGTGCTGCTATCTCTTCAACTGCTACCACAGCGACTTGGACAAGGGCGGCTGGGCTGGGAGGCGACGGGTTGGAGTCTGCGGCCGTTTACTGAATTGGCGGAATCTCTGGGCCGACTGGGGCAGCTCCCGGGCCGACTGGCGTAGTCCCCGGGCTGGGCTCTGAAGTCCCTGGGCCGACTGGCGCAGTCCCCGGGCCGGGCTCTGAAGTCCCCGGGCCGACTGGCGCAGTCCCCGGGCTAGTTCCAACTGTAGCTTTCTTGAGGTCGCCTACTGGGGCCTTGGAGTCGGATCCGACTATTTCTAGCGGAGCCGGCACGAAGATGGAGTCTGATTCTGGTGAAGGCTTGATAGACGGCTTGAGGAGGCGCTGAAGGGCGACGCCAGAAGGTATCGCTTGGCGAGTGGAGCCGACTCGTGCCAAGGCATCTGCTTGATCGTTTTCATTTCTTGGCACGTGAAGGAATTCGCACCCCTCGAAATATCCGCTGAGTTGCTGCACCAGGAAGCGGTTGCTTGCCATGTTTGCGTCTTTGGCGTCCCAGTCGCCGGATGATTGCTGAACCACCAAGTCGGAGTTGCCATAGCACAGGATCCGGCGAATGCCGAGTTCTTTGGCAAGCCGAAGCCCATGGATGAGCGCTTCATATTCGGCGACGTTGTTGGAGGCGGCGAAGTGGATTTGCAGCACGTATTTGAGCTTGTCGCCCTTCGGGGAGGTGAGGACGACGCCGGCTCCAAGGCCGGTGCGCATCTTGGAGCCGTCGAAATGCATCCGCCAATGAGTGGAGTCGGGCGCTGGTGGCAGGTACTGGATCTCGGCCCAGTCGACGAGGAAGTCGGCCAGCGCCTGCGACTTGATGGCGGTGCGGGGCTGGTAGTAGATGGTGTAAGGGGCTAGATCTATAGCCCATTTGGCCACTCGGCCGGAGGCGTCTCGGCTTCCAATGATCTCGGCGAGTGGAGCGGTGCAAACCACGGTGACTGGATGGTCTTGAAAGTAGGGCTTCAGCTTCTTGGCGGCAAAATGCACGCCGTAACACATCTTCTGATAGTGAGGGTAGTTTTGCTTGGAGGTTGACAGTACCTCGCTCAGGTAATATACCGGTCTCTGTACTAGGAGCGCCTTGCCTTCCTCCTTGCGCTCGACTGCGATGACTGTGCTGACTACTCGGCTGGTGGCGGCGATGTACAAAAGCATGGGCTCTTTGGGAGTCGGAGCCGCCAACACGGGGGGAGTAGTCAACATCTTCTTCAGCTGGAGAAATGCCTCATCTGCCTTGTGGTTCCACTCAAAAAAGGTGGTCTTCTTCATTAGTTGATACAAGGGCAGAGCTTTCTCGCCCAGCCGGCTGATAAATCGGCTGATGGACGCCAAGCAACCGGTGAACTTCTGCACATCCAACAGTCGGCTGGGTACCTCCATTCTCTCAATGGCCTTGATCTTCACGGGGTTGCACTCTATGCCGCGTTCGGAGACCAGGAAGCCAAGGAGCTGGCCGGCTGGGACTCCGAAAACGCACTTCTCGGGGTTGAGCTTGATCCGGAATCGGCGCAGATTTTCAAAGGTCTCTTTGAGGTCTTCCAGTAGCGTCCCACGCTTTTCCGTCTTCACCACTACATCGTCCACGTAAACGTGGGCGTTCCGGCCGAGTTGCTTGAGGAGGCACTTCTGCATGCAACGCTGAAAGGTGGCGCCGGCATTCCTTAAGCTGAACGTCATCGTCAGGTAACAGAAGGCCCCAAACGGCGTGATGAAGGCGGTCTTTAGTCTGTCTGCTGGATTCAGCTTGATCTGGTGGTATCCTGAGTATGCATCTAGGAAACTCAACAGCTCGCATCTGGCTGTGGAGTCTATCACCTGATCAATCCTTGGCAGAGCAAACGGGTCCTTTGGGCAGGCTTTATTGAGGCTTGTGTAATTGATGCACATCCGCCACTGCTTGTTTTTCTTCAGTACCCACACCGGGTTTGCTAGCCATTCTGGAAAAAACACTTCCATGATGAAGCCGGCTGCTAGGAGCCGGGCTATCTCTTCTCCAACAATTCTTCTTTTCTCTTCTGACAGGCGGCGCAAGGGCTGCCTGACGGGCTTCATATCTGGCCTGACGTGTAGCTTGTGCTCAGCGAATTCCGTCGGTACACCCGGCATGTCCTTGGGGGACCATGCAAAGATGTCCCGATTCTCACGGAGGAAATCGACGAGCTCGCCTTCCTATTTGCTGTCAAGGCCTGTGCCTACGACAGCGTATCTCTCTGGGTGCTCTGGGTCCAAGGGTATCTTCTTGGTTTCTTTGGCCGGCTTGAATGATCCTTCTACATCCGACTCCTTGGGGTCGGGCGACATCTCTGGCTGCTTCCCGGCCATCGCCACGACTCGGTCAAGGAGCCGCTTCTCGGCTGCGATCACCAGGGACTCGGCCAGCCGACTGCTCTCGGCCGCGCAAGCGGACGACTTCTTGTAGTCGCCAGCAATGGTCAGAATCCCCTTGGAAATCGGCATCTTCATTTTAAGGTAGGCATAGTGTGGAACCGCCATGAACATGGCCAAGGCAGGCCGGCCAAGCAGAGCGTGGTACGAGCTCTCCAAGTCCACCACCTCGAACCAGACTGGCTCTCGGCGGAAGTGATCTTTGTCCCCGAAGAGGACGTCTATCAGGATCTTGCTGATTGGTGAACAGGAGAGGCCGGGTACAATTCCATGGAACACGGTGCGGCTGCTCTGCAGCTGCCTTCGCCTGATTCCTAGCTTCTCCATGGTGTCTTTGTACATGATGTTTATGCTGCTGCCCCCATCTATCAGGACCTGCGAAAAACGGGCGGCCCGCCTATCAGTGGCCAAGGTCGCGCCTAGGACCAGGGCGTAGGAGCCTGGACTCGGCATCACCTCTGGGTGATCCGCCCGACTCCAACTGATAGGCCTCTCGGACCAATGCATGAACTCTGGGGCGTCCGTTGCTATTGCATTTACTTCTTGCTGCTGTTGGCGCCTGCTGCGCCGGTCATCTGCCACACTGGTGAATACTACGTAGGCTCCGTGCTCTTCTGGTAACTCGTCTTGTATTGTGCCGACTAGCCGAGCCGCCGGCTGCTGGGGCGGCGGCGGAGGCGGCGGCCCTGCAGGCGGCGGAGGAGTGAGGCCGTCTCCCTTGGCGATTTTGGCGAGCCAGTGGCACTTTCTGGTGGTGTGGTTCGACGGCTTCGCACCGCTGTGGAACTTGCAAGGACCATCCAAAGTCTGCTCATAGGAGAAAGCCGGCAACCAATTGGACTTGCCGCCTTTATGCCGCTTGGCCGGAGGCTGCCCCTCCGGCTGCTGATCTTCTACTGCTGCGACCTGCCGACTGTTGGAAGTCGGCTGTGGGGCCTTGCGCTTGTTTTCGCTTTGTTGCTGTCGCCGACTGGCGTCTCCAGCCGGAGTTCTGGGAGCCTGGGGAGTCACCTTGCCAGCCGCGTTGACTTGAATCTCCGTCTTCATAGAAGAGTCGGCCGTGGCGTACTTATCCGCTATGACTAGCAGTTCGTCAAGGGTTTCTGGCTCGTCGCAGAGGAGCTTGTGCTTGAGGAGGGTGCCCTCTCGGCACCCGGCGGTGAAGTACTCGATAGCCTGCACCTCGTGCACACCCTCGCAGGAGTTTCGAAGTTCGCCCCAGCGTGTGAGGTAGTCGCGCGTTGATTCTTCAGGGCCCTGCACGCACAAGGAGAGCTGGCGCGGCTTGGGAGGTCGCTTGTACGTGCTGGTGAAGTTGCGAATGAAGGCTTCGGTGAAGTCGACCTAGCTATTGATGCTGCGGGGCTTCAGGCTGTTCAGCCACGTCCGGGCCGTGCCCTGGAGCATGAGAGGAACATACTTCACGGCAACCCGCTTGTTGCCATTTGCTATGTTGACGGCTGTGGAGTAGTCTATCAGCCAGTCTTCTGGCTTCACGGAGCCGGTGTACTTGGGCGTGTCTCGGGGGTGCGTGAACCCTTTGGGGAAGGGCTCGTCTCTAATGCGGGGCCCGAAGCAAGGCGGACCCAACTCATCTTCTTCTTCTAGCGCCAGGGATCGGTGGAGTCGGTTGATCCGATGGCGGGCGTCGTTCTCTCCGACTCCTTCTCGACGGCCGAGGCGACCTCCGAGAGTCGGATTCTCAACAGGCGGCGGGGAAACTCGTCGCTCTCTTTGGGGCGGGGGAGGCAGATAATCGTCCCGCCATTCTACTGCTCTTGGGCGACCGTCTTGGTCGCGCTCGATGGTGATATGAGTCCGGCTGTGACTAGCAGCCGGCTCCTTCTCTTTCCTTCCGCGGACTCCGCCATTTGGCGTCCGGGAGGTCGCGCCTTGATCTCGGCGGGGAGGTAAGTCGTCGTTTTGCTGCTGCAGCGCATCTGCGCGGCCGCCGGCCGCGTTTTGCGCAGCAACCGCATCAAGGAGCTGCTGGACTCGCTCCGTCATCACACGGCGCTCTTCGCCCTCAAAGTTCTTCAGCTCGTCAGTCGCCGCTTGGGCGGCACGGATATTCTCCGCTGGGGTGGCGTACACGGGGCGCTTCGCCCCGAGCAAGTCGGCGATGGCTGCGCCACGCTGTCGGACCGCACCTAGACGGCTCGGCCCAGTCGGAGCCGGCGAGCCGCCTACGGCGCGATCCATCTCGCGCTGGTATGCCTCTGACAAGCGCCTCATGCTTGCCAACTTCTTGGCGCCTTCGACGATCTGAAGGCGGCGTGCCTCCAGCGTCTCGGCGTCCGCGTCTCCTGGAATGGGCGCGGTCAGGTCTTGCAGGGCCGCGGCTAGCGGGTCCTCGATTTCTTCGCCGGAGTGCTCGCCGTGGCTGATGACGAGCACCTCCGTGACGTCGCTTCCGCCACTCTCCTCGTATGGAAGCGGCTCGTCGTAGACCACCACATTGGTGGGGAAGATGTCAAGCGACACAGCGTCGGAGTCGACCAACATCGGGTCGGAGGAGCCTACGGACTCCAAGTCTACGGCAGGCTTGCCGGCGATGTGGAGTTGGTCGAGGAGGCCCGCGAGAAGGTTCTCGGGGACACCCGTGCCTGCGACGAATGCAGGCTCGTCGGAGAGGCGCACCTCGCCGATATGTTCGGTGAGGCCGCTCGCAGCACAGGGGGCTTCGGCGCCGCGCAGCGTGTCGATGCAGACTCCATCTGGCGAGCCTGGCTGGCTGCGCTCGCCAGGGAGGAAAAGGGTTCCCGTCCAGAATAGATCTCCGGACGACGGTGCACCTCGCCCCATGGTGGGCGCCAAATGTCGGGGGTTGGGTGCGACATATGCCAAAGGATGGCTTATCATGGTGGGGGCGAGTAGAACGTCGCCGGTGCCTGGAAACGGGATGAGGCGCAGACATGCACGCCGGCGAATCTTACCCAGCTACGGGGATCTCCGGGGAGATAACACCCCTACTGCTGCTCTGCGGGGTCTCCGCATGGTCACTATGGTGAAATGGTTACAAGGGTGCTCCTAGAGCTGTATCGGGAGGCAGGAGGGAGCTAGGCTGGCTCTCTCCTCCCCTGTCTATGTGTCTCACTCTATCAAAGGCCGAACCCTTTGCATGGGTGTCCCGGGGGGTTTATAGAGGCCTACCCCCCGGGGGTACAATAGTAATCTGACTGGGCGTGACCCCCAGCCGTCTGTCTCTCATGCCGCCATCCTTTCTGCCGGCTTCTGGGGCCCGCCGATTGGTGGGTCCCGCGGACAGGCCGAACACTGTGCAGCACTCTCGATGACGCAAGCTTGGTCATGGGGTCATGGCAACAGTGCCGCCGTCTGTAAGGCGATCACTATCGCCACTCCCCATCCAATCTGGTTTATGGTTTGTGGGGCCCTGGCGGGGAGGCGGCCGACTCCGTGGAGGCCGACTCCCTTAGGGCCTTCTTCGGGCGCTCTGGCCGTCTCTGATTCACCCACTGACGGGTGGCCCTGCGATCTCTGGGCCGTACAAGCCGGCGTCGTGGGCACAGTGCTTCGTGCACTGTGGCTGAGGTCAGGGGAGGCATGGCAACAGTGCCGCGCCTCACCGGAGATCTCCCGGCGATACGGGTCACTGTAGCCATGCCCACCCCTCGTAGGCAGGAGGGGACGGCCACGTCGGGGCCGTGCCCTGCATCGGTCTTCGTGAAACGTCACGGGCCGACTCCCATAGTCGGCACTCTTGGAGGTCGCAAGCCGGGAGTCGGCTTACTCTGAAGTCATCGTCTGGGACTCGGCTTCTCGGGGGATCGCCCTCTGAGACTCGGCCTCTCCGAAGGTCGCCGGCTGGGACTCGGCCAGAGGGGCGCGGCCTGCCCCGATGTCTTGAAAGATCCTGGGTCCCGGGTCGGCCTACCCGTGGCCCATTACTCCGACAAAGCCAGATAAGCGACTGCACCGTCCAAGCGTGACTCCAATCGCAACAGATTCATTACAACGTCATCTTTCATGGGATAATTGATGGGGTCGAGACCTATCTCGACCCGCCCAGTTTCAGCTTCAAAGTCCTGACACAGTTCTATCCCATCGCGAAAAACAATGAGTCGACAATATAACAATAAACTTTAGTCGACGGCAAATTGACCAATCGAATGATCATACCTTCAAGCTTCAGAACAAGTTTTGCGGCAAGTTGTTCTAGATAAGACTCTAGCTTGTCTATCTTGGCTCTGAGGCCGCCGACTTCTGTGGTCAGGTTGTCCTTGTCCTTCCTCAGCCGCTTGACTTCTTGATTAGCTTCCGAGATGGTGGCCTTCAACTTCGCGTTCTCCTCCTCTAATTTGCCGACTGAAGCCAGCTTCTAGTCTGCAAGCTTCGTCTTCTCACGTGCTTCCTTCTAAGTAGCAACAAGGGCCATGTCCTTCTTCTCCAAATCCTCCTTCATCCTCTCTAAAGAAACGACACTCTTCAGACGAGCCTGAAGTTGCAATTTTCACTATGCACATCTGCTTGTGTGAAGTCACTCGGTTCAAAGAGACTGAAAGAAAAACCAGTGCGAAGTGCGAGCTGCAAAGCAGAAAAAACGATCGAATAATTACCTCCCATGATGGCCGTATCTTCTTGAGAAGTCTTGAGATTCTTCTTTGCGAGTTCAAGGTCAAGTTCAACGCTGATATGCTTCTTCTTTAACTCGGAGACTCGAGCTCCAAGATCACAAGACCTCTGCAGTCAGCAATAGAGATATGTCAGTCGACAGAAATAAGAGACAGTGACAGAGAAAAGTTACTCTAAGACTACTGCCGAATCAAATATTCAACAATAGTCTCGGGGACTACACCCAGTGGGTGCACTTTGCGTTCCCCCACCGGTTCAGATCAATACTCAGCAGGGTCTGCCCAACGTGAGTTCAAAACAAAAAGAGAAGCAAGAGGATACATCATTAGACCTCCGTCGACTGCCAGCAGTCGACCGTGGTCTCAGGGACTACACCCAGTGGGCGCACTCGGCGTGCCCCCACTTATTTGAACAGTTTACTAAGACTCAGCTCGAGGCGAGCGGAGTAGAAGATTTCCTAAACTCTAAACAAACGAACACCCCAGTGGGTGATTAGATGTAAAGCAATACTCAAAAGTTTAGTCGGAGTTTTGCTGACCTGAACATTGGTCTGAAGGGCAGTGCTGGCATTGTAAGCTACCTGGCTAGCTTCATGCATCACCTTCACCTGCTCCATGACAAGGTTCACCTGACGAAGAGCTTCCCTAGCGGCGCCCGGTGAGTCGTCTGGAGTTTGATACATGGCAAAGAGTGATGGCTCCAAGGTGGTCGAAGCACTTACCGGGTTGGACGAGTGGAGTTGCACCGGAGTGGCAGGAGTCTGTGCAGTCGATCCCGACGAACGATCAGTCATCAGCGGGCTGGCAAATGTGACGTTGGTCCGAACCGGCCCTTCGAAACGTTCGACCACCACCTCAAGCGCCGGGCGTCGACTGAGGGACTTGGATTTCAAGCCTCCTCCTGCTCGAGCTTCCACTCTTCTTCCTCTTCTCCTGTAGAGGCGCTTCTTCTTCCTCGTCATCAGGGAGCACAACGATTTCTTGCAGAGCTACAGAAAGAGGGAAATATCAAATATTTAGCCGACTGACTGCCCACTCGACTAAATGAAACTTGGTCGAACGAACTTACCAGGTTGAGAGGTGGCCTCCTCATCTCCTGGTGCCTTATTGACATCCATGTCAGTAGCAGCAGAGGTGGGTCTGGAAAGATGCGTATTCCAATTGGTCAGAACAGAAATTTCAGTCGATCTGTATAAGCACAAGTGTGTTACTCACCCTGAAGCCACTAGGACGTCCATCTTGATCCGCGGCAAAGTCTTCCGAGTCTTGGGAGGAGCAACCATGGGCTGCTTGGCGGTCTTCTCCGTCGGTTCCGGAGTCGACGTCCGAGTGCGCTTCTGAGCGTGAGTACTCGGAGCCACGTTCTTCCCGCACCCGCCCGCCAGGTCGTGTTGCTGCTTGGATCGGTGCTCGGAACGCGGCGGCGAGTCGACTTCTTCCTCGTCGTCCGACTCCTCGCTCTCCTCCTCCTCCTCTCCATCCAAAGACTCCCAGTCGCCGCTCTTGTCTGCGCTGGCCTCTTCCTCCTGGCCCTGCTCCAGGGCTTGTTCACCGTTGGGCATAGAATACATCTCAGTGAAAACCTACAAGACAAAAAGTCAAGCTAAAATCAGTCGACATCAAGTGCAGTCGGAACTTATGCGCCACACAGTCAGAACAAAAGGGCATACCTTGTTGGGTGGATTGTCGTCTCTGAAAGGGATAACTCGCCTGGATCCTCTGGGATTGTCCCGATTGCCTGTGATACTCCTCAACCACATGGCCACGGTCTCGGACGACACTTCCTTTGGATGGACCTGAGCGGTGTCTTCAGGTCCAGAGTATAGCCACATAGGATGATCACAGGCCTGGAGAGGCTGGATGCATCGACTGAGGAACAGTTCAAGCAGGTCCAGGCCGGTAACACCCTCATTGATAAGTTGAAGCACTTTCTCTACCAGCATCTTCGTCTCCATGTTCTCAGCAGCGGTCACTTTGAGTGGAGAAGGAGTTTGGACGCGGTCGAATGTGAAGTGGGGGAGGCCGGTTGACTGACCTGGAGCTGCCTCGTCTTGGCAGTAGAACCAGGTCGACTGCCGGCCTCTAACCGATTCAAGGAGAGTCATAGTAGGGAAGGAGCTCCTATGCCTTTTTTGGATACCTAAACCCCCACACATCTAGATGACGTTGGTCTTTGAGTCACTCTACTTCGCTTTTTTGACCGACTGGGATCAGATGGTGAAGATATGTTTGAAAAGACCCCAATGCGGTCAACACCCCTAGAAATTTTCACACATTGACACAAAGACGGCCAGATACGTGATGGTGTTAGGAGAAAAATGGTAGAGTTGGGTGTCGAAAAAGTTCAAGAACTCCTAGAAGAAAGGATGCGGAGGAAGCGAAAAACCCCGGTCAACATGGGTGGCGAGCAGTACGCACTCACCCGGTCGAGGCTGAGGCTCCATCTCCCCCTCCGGCAACCTTGCTGCTCCCTTGGCGATCAACCCGGACTCCGCCAGCTCGTCCAGATCCTCCTGCCGAATCGAAGACCGGATCCAATCGCCCTGGATCCAGCCTGATGGTAGCCCCGTGCGCGATGACGACCCGCGGTGCTGCTTTTTGCCCTTCGCCACCCCCTTCGCCTTCTTTGCACGCTCTAGCACCTCCCTCTTGTCCTTCACCATGGCAGTGGAGCGGCAGCGTCGGAACAGAAGAGCTGGGCGCGGCGGAGAAGTGGAGGAAGAAGAAGGACGAAAGAGCGTGCATAGTGCAGACGCCTCGGCCCCGTCACCTTATAAAGGGTCGCTTCCGAGTGACTGCAGCGTGGGACCAGGCAATCCTGTCAAATCCTGTGACAGTCGCGCGGAGCGTACGTGGCAAAAAAGGCGATGCAGAAATCGAGGCATCACTGTTTATCCTCTCTGTCCGCTTCAGCACTCCCCGTCCCGTGCGCTTCCCCAAAATTTTGTATCCCGCAAAATCCGAGATACGCAGCAGCCAATCGCGCCCAAGATCCTGCACTCTAATACAACACTCGGCAAACGACGCCACAAGTTCAGTCGATGACTCTCTGAATGCATCAAGGCGACTGAATCAACGCTGAAGTACCAACGCGAGTTTTCCATCTTGCAGAAAACACTCGCGAAGGCTCAAGACTCAGAACAAGTTCAACTCCAACCTACTTTCCACTCGAACCTTAATCCATTCGGGGGCTATTGATGAGGATATAGACCTGGGGTAGGGTCAATGGCCTGACCTATACGTCCTACCCAAGGTCACTACCCAAGAAGACAAGAAGTTCAAGAGGCAGCATGAGACCCCCGGTCGAAGATGTCGAGTGCAATCCACTCGACATCATGTCACTCGGGAGTCTTCTTACCTACTGTCACTCGACCATCCAGAGAATCACTTGACCTCCCGAAGACCAGGAGTCACTCATCGTTACAACGGGCAGACATTCACTCCGTAGTCTTTAGGGTCATTAACAACACCTAAGGCTTGCGTTACCAGTAATGCCCCCACTTTATGTACATCAAGTCCCTTGTAATGGAGGCCAGAGAAGGTCCTGGCGAACTCTATATAAGCCACCCTCCTCCTCTGGCACAAGGGTTTGCACCCCCTGTAACATCAAACATATAATCCAATCAACCACCGAGACATAGGGCTATTACTTCCTCCGAGAAGGGCCTGAACTTGTTAAACCCGTGTGTACACCTTCACCATAGCTGAGATCTTGCCTCTCCATACCTACCCCCCTTTCTACTGTCAGTCTTAGAACCACGATAGCCTCCACACAAAATCTAACTGTTGCACACAACTTACCAAACTCGGTGGGACCGAATAGTGAAACTCGATCGGATCGATTTAGGAAATAATGTGACCGTTAGGATTCTCGGTGGGACTGACATGTCAACTCAGTGGGACCGATATGGTTAGGGTTAGGGCATAACGTAATCTCGGTGAGACCGATTACACAAACTCGGTGACACCGATTTTGGTAATAGACAAACAGAGGGTTGGTTAGGCAAACTCGGTGGGACCGATTCGCTCATCTCAGTTAGACCGAAACGTTACAAAGAGGAACAAAGAGTTTGCATTGTAATCTCGGTAGGAGCGATTACACAAACTCGGTGAGACCGATTTTGGTAATGGACATACACAGAGAGATTACAATCCCATCTCGGTGAGACCGAGATCCCTATCGGTGAGACCGAAAAGACTAGGGTTTTGTGGCAGTGTCTATGACATCTGAACTCGGTGGCGCCGGATAGAAAGATTCGGTAGGGCTGAGTTTGACTTTTGGTTTGGGACATATGTGGATGTGAGAAAGTAGTTGAGGGCTTTGGAGCATATCGTTAAGCACTTTGAGCAAGAAACTCATTAAGCATCACCTCATCCCTCCTTGATAGTATTGGCTTTTCCTACAGACTCAATGTGATCTTGGATCACCAAAAGTAAAATTTAGAGTCTTGTGCTTTGAGCTTGAGCCAATCCTTTGTCCTTAGCATCTTGAAGGGGTTCCACATCCTCTAGTCCATGCCACTCCCTTGTTGAACTTATCTGAAACATACTAGGTAAAAGTATTAGTCCAACAAGAGATATGTTGACATTAATTACCAAAATCACCCAGGGAGCACTTGTGCTTTCACTATCTAAGTGGGTGTTCTTAAGTAATATGATTAATTGAGCTTTAATTTATCATGAACTTAGTACCTGATAGTATTTTTGCTTGTCTGTGTTATTGTAGATAGATGGCCCGTGCTGTTGTTCCGTTGAATTTTAATGCGTTCCTTGAGAAAGCTAAGTTGAAAGATGATGGTAGCATTTACACGGACTGGGTCCATAACTTGAGGATTATCCTCATTGCTGCACAGAAGAATTACGTCCTGGAAGCACCGCTGGGTGCCAAGCTTGCTGCAGATGCAACTGACAACGTTAAGAACGTCTGGCAGAGCAAAGCCGATGACTACTCGATAGTTCGGTGTGCCATGCTTTACGGCTTAGAACTGGGACTTCAACGATGTTTTGAACGTCATGGAGCATATGAGATGTTCCAGGAGTTGAAGTTAATATTTCAAGCAAATGCCCGAAATTTGGGAGATATGAAGTCTCCAATAAGTTCTATAGCTACAAGATGGAGGAGAATAGTTCTGTCAGTGAACATATACTCAAAATGTCTGGGTATAATAATCACTTGATTCAGCTGGGAGTTAATCTTCCTGATGATAGTGTCATTGATAGAATTCTTCAATCACTGCCACCAAGCTATAATATGCAACGGAATGAACAAGACTATAATATGCAATGGAATGAACAAGACTATTCCCGAGCTCTTCGCAATGCTAAATGCTGTGGAGGTAGAAATCAAGAAGGAGCATCAAGTGTTGATGGTCAACAAGACCATGAGTTTCAAGAAAAAGGGTAAATGGAAGAAGAAGGGGGACTTCAAGAAGAACGGCAAGCAAGTTGCCACTCAGGAGAAAAAACCCAAGTCTGGACCTAAGCCTGAGACTGAGTGCTTCTACTGCAAAGGGACTGGTCACTGGAAGTGGAACTGCCCCAAATTGGCGGATAAGAAGGATGGCAAGGTGAACAAAGGTATATGTGATATACATGTTATTGATGTGTACCTTACTAATGCTCGCAGTAGCACCTGTGTATTTGATACTGGTTTTGTTGCTAATATTTGCAACTCGAAACATGGACTACGGATTAGGCGAAGATAGGCTAAGGACGAGGTGATGATGCACGTCGGAAATGGTTCCAAAGTCGATGTGATCGCGGTCGGCACGCTACCTCTACATCAACCTTCGGGATTAGTTTTAGACATGAATAATTGTTATTTTGTGCCAGCATTGAGCATGAACATTATATCTGGATCTTGTTTGATGCGAGATGGTTATTTATTTAAATCAGAGAATAATGGTTGTTCTATTTATATGAGTAATATCTTTTATGGTCATGCACCCTTGAAGAGTGGTCTATTTATCATGAATCTCGATAGTAGTGATACACATATTCATAATGTTGAAATCAAAAGATGCAGAGTTGATAATGGTAGTGCAAGTTATTTGTGGCACTGCCGTTTAGGTCATATTGGTGTAAAGCGCATGAAGAAACTCCATACTGATGGACTTCTGGAATCACTTGATTATGAATCACTTGGTACTTGCGAACCATGCCTTATGGGCAAGATGACTAAAACGCCGTTCTCCGGAACAATGGAGTGAGCAACAGATTTGTTGGAGATCATACATACTGCTGTATGTGGTCCGATGAATATTGAGGCTTGCGGCGGGTATCGTTATTTTCTCACCTTCATAGATGATTTGAGCAGATATAGGTTATCTACTTAATGAAAAATAAATGTGAAACATTTGAAAAGTTCAAAGAATTTCAGAGTGAGGTAGAAAATCATTGTAACAAGAAAATAAAGTTTCTATGATCTGATCGTGGAGGAGAATATTTGAGTCACGAGTTTGGTCTTCATTTGAAACAACGCGGAATAGTTTTGCAACTCACGCCACCCGGAACACCACAGGGTAATGGTGTGCCCGAACGTCGTAATCGTACTTTACTAGATATGGTGCGATCTATGATGTCTCTTACTGATTTACCACTATCGTTTTGGGGTTATGCTTTAGAGATGGCTGCATTCATGTTAGATAGGGCACCATCAAAATCCATTGAGACGACGCCTTATGAATTGTGGTTTGGCAAGAAACCAAAGTTTTCGTTTCTTAAAGTTTGGGGCTGCGATGCTTATGTAAAAAAACTTCAACCTGATAAGCTCGAACCCAAATCGGAGAAATGTGTCTTCATAGGATACCCAAAGGAGACTGTTGGGTACACCTTCTATCACAGATCCGAAGGCAAGACATTTGCTGCTAAATTTGGATCGTTTCTAGAGAAGAAGTTTCTCTCGAAAGAAGTGAGTGGGAGGAAAGTAGAACTTGATGAGGTAACTGTACCTACTCCCTTATTGGAAGGTAGTTCATCACAGAAACCGGTTCCTGTGATGCCTACACCAATTAGTGAGGAAGCTAATGATATTGATCATGGAACTTCAGATCAAGTTACTACTGAACCTCGTAGGTCAACCAGAGTAAGATCCGCACCAGAGTGGTACGGTAATCCTATTCTGGAGGTCATGTTACTTGACCATGGCGAACCTACGAACTATGAGGAAGCGATGATGAGCCCAGATTCCGCAAAATGGCTTGAGGCCATGAAATCTGAGATGGGATCGATGTATGAGAACAAAGTGTGGACTTTGGTTGACTTTCCCGATGATCGGCAAGCCATCGAGAATAAATGGATCTTCAAGAAGAAGACTGACACTGACAATAATGTTACTGTGTACAAAGCTTGACTTGTTGCGAAAGGTTTTCAACAAGTTCAAGGGGTTGACTACAATGAGACTTTCTCACCTGTAGCGATGCTTAAGTCTGTCTGAATCATGTTAGCAATGGCTGCATTTTATGATTCTGAAATTTGGCAAATGGATGTCAAAACTACATTCCTGAATGGATTCCTGGAAGAAGAGTTGTATATGATGCAACCAGAAGGTTTTGTCGATCCGAAAGGTGCTACCAAAGTGTGCAAGCTCCAGCGATCCATTTATGGACTGGTGCAAGCCTCTTGGAGATGGAATAAACGCTTTGATAATGTGATCAAAGCATATGGTTTTATACAGATTTTCGGAGAAGCCTGTACTTACAAGAAAGTGAGTGGGAGCTCTGTAGCATTTCTGATATTATATGTGGACGACATATTGTTGATTGGAAATGATATAGAATTTCTGGATAGCATAAAAGGATACTTGAATAAAAGTTTTTCAATGAAAGACCTCGGTGAAGCTACTTATATATTGGGCATCAAGATCTATGGAGATAGATCAAGACGCTTAATTGGACTTTCACAAAGCACATACCTTGATAAAGTTTTGAAGAAGTTCAAAATGGATCAAGCAAAGAAAGGGTTCTTGCCTGTATTACAAGGTGTGAAGTTGAGTCAGACTCAATGCCCGACCACTGCAGAAGATAGAGAAAAAATAAAAGGTGTTCCCTATGCTTCAGCCATAGGCTCCATCATGTATGCGATGCTGTGTACAAAACCTGATGTGTGCCTTGCTATTAGTTTAGCAGGCAGGTACCAAAGTAATCCAGGAGTGGATCACTGGACAGCGGTCAAGAACATCCTAAAATACCTGAAAAGGACTAAGGATATGTTTCTCGTTTATGGAGGTGACAAAGAGCTAGTCGTAAATGGTTACATCGATGCAAGCTTTAACACTGATCCGGATGATTTTAAACCGCAAACTGGATACGTGTTTATATTGAATAGTGGAGCTGTCAGTTGGTGTAGTTCTAAACAAAGTGTCGTGGCGGGATCTACGTGTGAAGCGGAGTACATAGCTGCTTCTGAAGCAGCAAATGAAGGAGTCTGGATGAAGGAGTTCATATCCGATCTATGGTGTCATACCTAGTGCATCGGGTCCAATGAAAATCTTATGTGACAATACTGGTGCAATTGCCTTGGCAAAGGAATCCAGATTTCACAAGAGAACCAAGCACATCTAGAGATGCTTCAATTCCATCCGGGATGAGCTCCTGGTGGGAGACATAGAGATTTGCAAGATACATACGGATCTGAATGTTGTAGACCCGTTGAATAAGCCTCTTCCACGAGCAAAACATGATCAACAGCAAGACTACATGGGTGTTAGAATCATTACTATGTAATCTAGATTATTGACTCTAGTGCAAGTGGGAGACTGAAGGAAATATGCCCTAGAGGCAATAATGAAGTTATTATTTATTTCCTCATATCATGATAAAAGTTTATTATTCATGCTAGAATTGTATTAACCGGAAACATAATACATGTGTGAATACATAGACAAACATAGTGTCACTTGTATGCTTCTACTCTACTAGCTCGTTAATCAAAGATGGTTAAGTTTCCTAACCATAGACATAAGTTGTCATTTGCTTAACGGGATCACATCATTAGGAGAATGATGCGATTGACTTAACCCATTCCGTTAGCTTAGCACTTGATCGTTTAGTATGTTGCTATTGCTTTCTTCATGACTTATACATGTTCCTATGACTATGAGATTATGCAACTCCCGTTTATCGGAGGAACACTTTGTGTGCTACCAAACGTCACAACGTAACTGGGTGATTATAAATGTGCTCTACAGGTGTCTCCGAAGGTACTTGTTGAGTTGGCGTATTTCGAGATTAGGATTTGTCACTCCGATTGTCGGAGAGGTATCTCTGGGCCCTCTCAGTAATTCACATCACTATAAGCCTTGCAAGCAATGTGACTTATGAGTTAGTTGTGGGATGACACATTACATAACGAGTAAAGAGACTTTCCGGTAACGAGATTAAACTAGGTATTGAGATACCGACGATCGAATCTCGGGCAAGTAACATACCGATGACAAAGGGAACAACGTATGTAGTTATGCGGTTTGACCGATAAAGATCTTCGTAGAATATGTGGGAACCAATATGAGCATCCAGGTTCCGCTATTGGTTGTTCACCAGAGACGTGTCTCGGTCATGTCTACATAGTTGTCGAACCCGTAGGGTCCGCACGCTTAAAGTTCGGTGACGATCGGTATTATGAGTTTTTGTGTTTTTATGTACCGAAGGTAGTTCGGAGTCTCGGATATGATCACAGACATGACTATGAGTCTTCAAGTGGTCGAGACGTCAAGATCGATATATTGGACGACTATGTTCGGACACCGAAAGTGTTTCGGACATTTACCGGAGTACCGGGGGGTTACCGGAACCCCCCGGGAGTATATTGGGCCTAATGGGCCTTAGTGGGAGAAGAGGAGGGGCGGCCAGGGCAGCCGCGCGCCCCCTCCCCCTCTAGTCCGAATTGGACAAGGAGGGGGGGGGCGCCCCCCTTTTTTCCTTCTCCTCCTCTCCCCCTTCCTTCCCTTCTCCTACTCCTACAAGGAAAAGAGGAGTCGTACTCCCGGCGGGAGTAGGACTCCCCCCTTGGCGCGCCCTCCTCCTGGCCGTCCGCCTCCCCCTTGCTCCTTTATATACGGGGGCAGGGGGCACCTCTAGACACAAGTTGATCTGTTGATCTCTCCCAGCCATGTGCGGTGCCCCCCTCCACCATATTCCACCTCGGTCATATCGTAGCGGTGCTTAGGCGAAGCCCTGCATCGGTAGCAACATCATCACCGTCATCACGCCATCGTGCTGACGAAACTCTCCCGTGAAGCTCTGCTGGATCGGAGTTCGCGGGACGTCATCGAGCTGAACGTGTGCTGAACTCGGAGGTGTCATATGTTTGGTACTTGGATCGGTCGGATCGTGAAGACGTACGACTACATCAACTGCGTTGTGCTAACGCTTCCGCTTTCGGTCTACGAGGGTACGTGGACTCACTCTCCCCGCTCGTTGGTATGCATCACCATGATCTTGCGTGTGTGTAGGAATTTTTTTTGAAATTACTATGTTCCCCAACAGAGGGTGCGCCCCCTACCTCGTTGATGACTCGGAGACCTCCCCTGACGTGAAACCGACGCCAAAAATTCCTATAAATACAGAAACCCCCCAAAAGAAACCTAGATCGGGAGTTCCGCCGCCACAAGCCCGTGTAGTCACCAAAAACCAATCGGGACCCTGCTCCGGCACCCTGTCGGAGGGGGGATCCATCATCGGTGGCCATCTTCATCATCCCGGCGCTCTCCATGACGAGGAGGGAGTAGTTCACCCTCGGGACTGAGGGTATGTACCAGTAGTGATGTGTTTGATCTCTCTCTCTCTCTCGTGTTCTTGATTTGGCACGATCTTGATGTATCACGAGCTTTGCTACTATAGTAGGATCATATGATGTTTCCCCCCTCTACCTTCTTGTAATGAGTTGAGTTTTCCCTTTGAAGTTATCTTAGAGGATTGAGTCTTTAAGGATTTGAGAACACTTGATGTATGTCTTGCATGTGCTTATCTATGGTGACAATGGAATATTCACGTGATCTACTTGATGTATATTTTGGTGATCAACTTGCGGGTTCACTAACCTTGTGAACTTATGCATAGGGGTTGGCACACATTTTCGTCTTGACTCTCCGGTAGAAATTTTGGGGCACTCTTTGATGTTCTTTGTGTTGGTTGGATAGATGAATCTGAGAATGTGTGATGCATATCGTATAATCATACTCGCGGACACTTGGGGTGACATTGGAATATCTAGGTGACATTAGGGTTTTGGTTGATGTGTGTCTTAAGGTGTTATTTTAGTATGAACTCTAGGGCTGTTTGTGACACTTATAGGAATAGCCCAATGGATTGATCGGAAAGAATAACTTTGAGGTGGTTTCGTACCCTACAATAATCTCTTCGTTTGTTCTCCACTATTAGTACTTTGGAGTGACTCTTTGTTGCATGTTGAGGGATTGTTATGTGATCTAATTATGTTATTATTGTTGAGAGAACTTGCACTACTGAAAGTATGAACCCTAGGCCTTGTTTCGAAGCATTGCAATACCGTTTTCGCTCACTTTTACCACTTGCTACCTTGCTGTTTTTATAGTTTCAGATTACAAAACCTATATCTACCATCCATATTGCACTTGTATCGCCATCTCTTCGCCGAACTAGCACACCTATATAATTTACCATTGTATTGGGTGTGTTGGGGACACAAGAGACTCTTTGTTATTTGGTTGCCGGGTTGTTTGAGAGAGACCATGTTCATCCCACGCCTCCCACGGATTGATAAACCTTAGGTCATCCACTTGAGGGAAATTTGCTACTATCCTACAAACCTATGCACTTGGAGGCCCAACAATGTCTAGAAGAAGAAGGTTGCGTAGTAGACATCACAGCCCCACTACATCTCCGGCCGCTGCGCCGGCGTCGCCATGAGTTTCTGCCATCGGGCAGATGGAGGCGATGAAGGTGTGGAAGAGCGAGACGGTGAAGTGGAGGTAGTGGAGGAGAGCGAGATGATACTGGTGGGGGACAGGAAGACAAAGCAGAAGGGAGGAGATTTCGGGGAAATGGTAGGGGCGACGCGCCGGGAGGTGGTTCCCCCTCTTTATATGATGGGACGTTTTGGCCATGTCCCATGGACACGTGCTACCCCACGACCGCGGTCAGTTGCATGCGCCCACGTATACGAATACCACTATACGGTTAGCATACGAAAGCACTATACGGGTAAACGATCAAAGGTGGACTCTGCCTATGTGGCCCCACTCGTCAGAGTTAACGGTCAAAGGCATTAACCTGATGATGTCCGTTGTAACCTGTACTGAGGGTTTCGGGCAAGGGAGTGGGGAAACGTGAGCAAAAGTTAAGAGCGTGGGGATGAATGAGTACAACTAACGAACCAAGGGCACAAAAATAAAAATCCCAAACAAATTACTGTTGGGCCATTGATAGAAGAACAAGTAATTATGACAATATCCAAGGCAATGAGAAATCTATAGGCATCACATCCAAGATTAATAGACCAAAACGATTCTGCATCTACTACTATTACTCCCCACATCGACCGCTATCTAACATACATCTAGTGTATTAAGTTCATGGAGAAACTGAGTAATGCAATAAGAACGATGACATGATGTAGACAAGATCTATTAATGTAGGAATAGACCCCTTCTTGTTATCCTTAATAGCAACATACATGCCTCTCTACCCCTTCTGCCACAGGGTGAGGACAACGTAAGATCAAACCCATCACAAAGCACCTCTTCCCATTGCAAGAAAAATCGATCTAGTTGGCCTACCTAAACGAAAGATTCGAAGAAGAAATACGAGGCTATGAATAATCATGCATATAAGAGATCAAAAGAAGACTCAAATAATATTCATGGATATAGATCTGGGTCATAAACTCGAACTTCATCGGATCCCAACAAACACACCGCAAAAAGTCATTACATCAAATAGTTCTCCAAGAGACCATTGTATTGAGAATCAAAAAGAGATGAGAAGCCATATAGCAACTGCCTACGGACCCGTAGGTCTATGGTGAACTACTCACACATCATCAAAGAGGCACCAATGAGGATGATGAACCCCTCTGTGATGGTGTTAGATTGGATCTCCTGGTTCTGGAACTTGCGGTGGCTACGATTGTGTTTCGTCGACTCCCCTGGGGTTTCTAGAATATTTGGGTATTTATAGAGCAGAGAGATAGTGGAGGAGACCCTCGTGCCACAACCCATCAGGGCACGCTAGGGGCTTCTGGCGCACCCTGGTGTCTTGTGGGCCCCACAGGTCTTGTGACGCCCGGATAATTAAGCTACAGTAATCCCCTGCTAATGATGTCAGGTCACCACTTATACTCTTGCCAAGTCCCACGTTGATTCAAATCAATCCAAAAATCAAATTTGAAATAAAGTCAAACAATGAAAGTTTTCAAATATCAAAACTAAAATGTTCAAATTGTGGCAAATAAATCATGATTAACATTGGTGAGTAAACCACATTTTTAAAAGGTGTTTAAGGTCATCAAAGTAATTAAAATAGCACCTAAACATTTAATTGAATACCTTTCTCAATTAATAAAATGTTAAACTATTTTATTTAGTTGCCAAAAACTAATGGGGCAGTATCATATTTATTAATACTAATTTAGGTGCTAGTTGTAGTTTTTATAAACTAGATTTAAAAAGAAACTAAGCTAAAACAGAAAAGAAATAAAATAAAATAATAATAATAAATAATTAAAATACTTAATTAAATGTTAACCTAATTAATGATGTTTAGTTAACCTAATCATTTAGTTAAGTTAATTAACCATGTCTACTTAACCTGAGACAATGACAATGGGGACCCACTGGTCAATTTTACCAGTCAATTGTCAATGCTGACCAGGCTGTTGACTTTGACCGGCCCCACCAGTTAGTCTCTGCGGACTGGGTGGTTGACCAAGTAAATGGGCCCACTGGTCAGCCACACAAGCCCATCTGTGGGTACACTCTGTGTACCCATAGCAATTTAACATTTAGTTTCGAATTAAAATAATTTAGAAAATGTATTAAAACATTAAAAATTAATATAAAATAATCCGTAGCTCGGATGAAAATACTTTGTACATGAAAGTTGCTCAGAACGACGAAATGAATCCGAATACGAGTTCCATTCGTTTGCCACATGTCCCTAGCATAGAGAGCATGCAACCATCCCCCTTCGGTCCATCTGTCTGAAAACACCGAACACCGGGGTTACTTTCTCGGATGTTTCCCCCCCTTCGACAGTATCACCTAGTACTGCGTTAGATCACCCGTAGCACGGCGTATTGCCATGTTATGCTTTTGTGATGCTTTGCTTGCTCTGTTATTTATTGTGTTTCCCCTCCGTTACTTCTTTCTGATAGACCTCGAGACTGCTGTCAGTACCCCCCATGATCGACTACATCGACCACGACCCCTCCTTCTTACCAGAGCAACCAGGCAAGCCCCTCCCCCCTTGATCACCATATATCGCCTATTCCTTCCCTCTACTGCTTGCATTAGAGTAGTGTAGCATGTTATTGTTTTCTGTTAATCCTATTCCGTTGCATAGCCTGTCATTGTTGCTACAGTTGTTGATACCTTACCTGCAATCGTAAATGCTTATTATAGGATGCTAGTTTATCATTTGTGGCCCTACATTCTTGTCCGTCTGCCATGCTATACTATCGGGCCGTGATCACTCGGGAGGTGATCACGGGTATATACTATACATACATACTATTCAGGTGGTGACTAAAGTCGGGTCGACTCGTAGAGTACCCGCGAGTGATTCACGGATTGGGAGCTGAAAGGACAATTCTCCAGATGGCCCTCTGTGTAGATCTTTGTGGCAGAGCGACAGGGCAGGTTGAGACCACCTAGGTGAGAGGTGGGCCTGGCCCTGGTCGGCATTCGCGGTTACTTTAAAATAACACGCTTAACGAGATCTTGGTATTTGATCTGAGTCTGGCCATTAGCCTATACGCACTAACCAACTATGCGGGAACAGTTATGGGCACTCGAGGTCGTGGTATCAGCTAAAGCCTTCTTGACGTCAGCGACTAAGAAGCGCGTGTCGGATTGGACTGGAACGCCTGCTCTTGTATTAGGGAGGCTAGGTCTGCTTCCGGACACCCTCGCAACATGCAGGTGTGCAATGGGCGATGGGCCCAGACCCCTGCGCGCATAGGATTTAGACCGGCATGCTGACCTCTCTATTGTGCCTATGTAGGGCTACAATGTGTTGATCTTCCGAGGCCGCACATGACCCAGGAAAGTGTGTCCGGCCATAGGGATCGAGCGTGTTGGGTTATGTGGTTCACCTCTGCAGGGAAGTTTAACTATTCAAATAGTCGTGTCCCTCGGTAAAAGGATGACCCAGAGTTGTACCTTGACCTTATGACAACTAGAACCGGATATTTATAAAAACACACCCAGAAAAGTTCCAAAGACAACCCGGTGATCGCTTTCCCACAGGGCGACGAGGGGAGGATTGCCGGGTAGGATTATGCTATGTGATGATACTTGGTGAACTTACCATCTACTCTCTTCTACATGCTACAATATGGAGGCTGCTAGAAGCGTAGTCTTCGATAGGACTAGCTATCCCCCTCTTATTCTGGCATTCTACAGTTCAGTCCATCGATATTGCCCCTTTACACATATACCCATGCATATGTAGTGTAGATCCTTGCTTGCTAGTACTTTGGATGAGTACTCACGATTGCTTTGCTCCCCCATTCCCCCCTTTTTCTCTTCTTCTCGGACGTCACAACCAGATGCCGGTGCCCAGGAGCCAGACGCCATCGTCGACGACGACCCCTACTTCACTGAGGGTGCCTACTACTACGTTCAGGCCGCCACCGATGAGGAGCAGTTTAGGAAGATCCCAGGCAGGAGGCCTGTGCCTCTTTCGATCTGTATCCTAGTTTGTGCTAGCCATCTTATGGCAAGTTGTTTAACTTATGTCTGTACTCAGATATTGTTGCTTCCGCTGACTCGTTTATGTTTGAGCACTTGTATTCGAGCCCTCAAGGCCCCTGGCTTGTAATATGATGCTTGTATGACTTATTTTACTTTCAGAGTTGTGTTGTGTTATCTTCCCGTGGGTCCTTGATCTTGATCGTACACATTTCATGATTAGTGTACAATTGAATCGGGGGCATCACAGGCCTCCCCTAGGTGCTTCCTTGGCTCCCAAGTTGTCTTCTAGTCCAAAAAAAATCTCCAAAAAGATTTGCTGCGTTTGGACTCCGTTTGGTACTGATATTCTACGAAGTAAAAAACAAGCAAAAAATAGCAACTAGCACTGGGCACTATGTCAATAGGTTAGTCCCAAAAAATGATATAAAGTTGCTATAAAATGATTGTAAAACATCCAAGAATGATAATATAAAAGCATGGAACAATAAAAAATTATAGATATGTTGGAGACGTATCAATATATTCCTCGCCGTTTTGACCACCGTATCGCAAGTTTCTTCTCTGTTCTTGTTTCAGGTTGTTTTTCTAACGGATCTAGATTGCCATGGCTCCCCAAAGGCTCCTACCAAGCACGTATCATGCAACCTTCGCCGGGCAAACGTCCTTTCAGCAGGTGTATTATGAGTGGTCATCAGGAGAGGAGGATACCGGTAAGCAGGGGGGAGCTAAAGAGGCCGCGTGAAGCCAAACCCATGATGGTGGAGGCCAATCCTTGCCCAAAGGAGAGACTACATAAGAGGGAGACATTCTACAAACCCTTTATCGTAATCTCCCTCCATCTGAAATTGATACATTATTTATTTTAAGCAATTTGTTCTCACGATACATCTCTCACTCATGAGGTGATCTTATTGGAGGAACAGAAATCATGCTCTTCGAAGGATCAACAACAATTTGGAGTACCTATTGAAGCTGAAAGATAAGCCCACCACCTCGCCATCACCATCACCGAAGAAAGACACTCGGGGATGGGCACCACCCTTTGCTTGTTCCAAGCATGGGGGAGGTGCCTCGGTATCGTATCACCATCACTTTTATCATCATTATCTATCTTAGTTCAATCCTTAGTTATTTCGTGATTTAGAAGAATAAAGTTTTAGTATGATTTAGTTTCGAGTGCTTGTTTCATGATCTATCTATGTAATCATGTGAGAGTTATATTATAAAGAGTAGTTTGAGTTTTGCTTTACTTTCTTCTCTCAATCTTAGAAATGAATAAAATTAAGGATGAAAAGATCATATGCTAATCCCATTAGGACTAATGACTTCACATAAAATAAGTATAGTTGATAAAATTTGCTGGAAGTTAACAAACATAGCATTGGTCATTGGTGTGATTCATGAAAAAGTACTAAAGGAAGAGAGGCCTCACATATAAATATACTATTCCGGACATCTTTTATTATTGTGATCCCCCATTAAATATTCTATATCAAATATTTGATGTTGGACAAGAAAGACAACATAATGAGTTATGTTTGCTTATATTCACATAGAAGTAATATTGTCATGGATCCTCTAACATGTGGTGCTTTTCTAGGACCTTCCGCTAGCCAAAATTTGTGCTAAGTAGAGATACTATTTGTGCATCCAAAGCCCTTAAACCCAGTCTTTTGCCATAAGAGTCCACCATATCTACATATGGAATGATAAGATCCTTCAAGTAAGTTGTCATCGGTGCACAAAGCAATAAAAACTGCTCCTAAATATGTATGATCTTTTGTTGGAAGGGAACTAAATATGTATGATCTTTTGTTGGAAGGGGAAATAAGCTTTGTACAAACTTGTGACGATGAAGAAATAAAACCGACGGACTACATAATAAAGGTTGCTATCACAAGGGGCAATATAAAGTGACATTCCTTTCCAGGAAGAGCTTGCACATCCAAAAATAAAAAGCGCATGACTAACTCTACTTCCGTTTGTCAAGGGCCTATATTTTACTTTTCTGTATTTACTTTTATGCAGGAGTTAATAATGTTTATCCCTATTTCGCTCTGTGTACTCTCTAGTTGGCAAGCATCATATATATATATATATATATATATATATATATATATATATATATATATATATATATATATATATATATATATATATATATATGGAAAATGCATCCTACTACCGGGTGTAGCTAGACCCGTTTCTCATATACTATCATGTGGTAGTATATACTCTACTTTATTATTTTTAGTATGTTCATATACTATATCTAAGATACTCCCAAGTGATTTGTATGAAAAAGTTGCAAATGATCTCATAATTTTATTGTATTTGTGAAATACGTACATATTTGTACGTGAAATAGAGTATGCACAAAATATGATACATACTACCAAAAAAGTAGTATATATACTACCTAAACATTCTTATATAGTACATACTATATATATACCTGTCTATTCTGCTAATATTAGCAGAATAACTATTCTGATAACACTCCCGCACTGCACGCTCAATGCAAGTGCACGTCATTGTTTGAACCAAGTATGCTGCACAACCCAAGCGAGTGAACTTCGTGTCGAAAAAGACTGCACGCATTGTTTTTTGGTACTGTTTTTGCTCAAGTTTTTTAACCACTTATTGGAACGACGCGTATAATATATCGTTGGAAATCTATGGATTAGACGCAACTTCGCCATATTGAACACTTTTCGAGATTCCTCGCGGTTTAAGAGCAGTTTCAAAAACGATGCGGCAGATGACGAGTGGCAGCGAGCGTATTTTCGTGATTTTTTCTAAACCAATTAGCAGAGTGAAGAAAATGATACGCCCTTGGAAAGATATTATCGAGGCGCATCTTTTCCATGTTTATTATTTTCTCTAATTCCTTACGGTTTAAGAGCAGTTTCAAATTTAGTAAATCGCGGAATTATGTTTTTTCAAATTTTTTGCAATTTTCGGTACTGTTTTCACTCTAATTTTTGAACCGTTTGTTGAAACGAGGCGTGTAATATGTCATTGGAAAGCTATGGACAAGGCGCAACTTTCATATGTAGAAATGGTTTTGAGATTCCTTACAGGTTTAAGTTAATTTTGAAAATGGTGCGGCGGACGACAAGTGGTAGCGGTCGTTTTTCGCTCTTACAAACTGCTTGTCAAAATGATTCAAATGATATGTCGTTGGAAAGATATCGATGAGACGGAACTTTTTCATGTAGAACACACTCTCAAATTCCTTACGGTTTAAGAGCAGTTTTAAAATTAGCGAAAAACACACACTGTTTTTTCGCCACACCAAAATCGTCGTCGGACAGAAGAACGCACTACTTCAAACTGAAAACCGCACTGCAACAGACAGTCAGGTGAACTTCATGATTTCTTTTTGTCGGACGTAAACTTTCTCGCACATGTTTTTGTTGTCTTTTTTTCAACTTTTTTTTGAACGAGTGGACCGCGACACTCCCGAAAGTGAACCGCAACACCACCAAAAGTGAACCTCATGAGTTTTTGTTGTCTTTTTTTTTCATACTTACTAATTTTTTACGTGCGTTGACCAAGCGAGTGGACCACAAGGACTGAGCGAGTGAACTACATCTAATATAGAAGCGAGCTTATTTTGAGATATTTTTTCCCTGTTTACAAGTGGGACAAGTGAACCACGTAGAAGTTTTATAGCAAACTGCATGGGACAACAAAGTGAGCTTCAAAGCCACATCTATCAGTTTTTATAGCAGACTGCATGAGACAACAAGACTCCTCGTTGGATCCAGCCCGCGCTGCAACGAAATCATACATATTGACATGTATACTCCCATCGCACGAGCACTAGACTCTCCCAAAAGCAAACTGCACTTCAAGATTACAAACAAAATGAAACTAAACCACAACATCCCATCAAAATATAAAGTTAATGCCATCTTGTCTCTATTTTTTGTACACCGCAATTTCCCACAGTCGCGAGGGTGAGCCGCCCATGAACCGCCAAAAAATGGGAAGGAGTGCACTGCAGCAGCACCAGAGTGCACCACTACCCCCAACGGAGTGCACTACAGCTCCGAACTCCGTTCGAGCTGCTCACACCCCTCACACCCCTAATGTGGGATGCATCCTGCAAGAAGCGGTCGCCGACGCAGTGTCCAGAGGCATCCACGAACGGCGATGGTGAACATTTTGGCCGCAGGGGCTCCTTCATCTATGGCGAAGCAGTCGAGATACACTGATGTAAACCACGATGACGGTCCTCGCGCGGTGGCACCAGATCCTGTCAACAGCGAGAGGCTAGTGTGAGAGCCGTCTGGATTGGGGACGGGAGTAGAGGAGGGGTCGGGGGTGTTTCTCACTATTTTTTGGGGACACCCAAGCGGTGGATCTCACGATGGCGCAGCTGGGAAGGTGGACTGCAGTGCAGCTGTTGTGCACTACATGAGGACGCTGGGGCACTCGCCGCCGTCCGCTCGGGAGGTGCAGCCTCCGGTCGATATAGCTCTCTGCAGCGAACCGCACACACATCTTCGCGGACTGCACACACATGGGCGCCGCTGCTGCCTGCAGTGCACGCCAGCAGAAGGTAGGTGGAAGCGGGGCCACCACTGTCCATCAACGTGCGATGTGCTGCCGGACCTGCAAAACAGAGAGGAGGGGGATGGATAACTAGCAGGGGGGAAAGATGGCAAAACAACCCAGAGCAGGCCGTCGGAGAGCCCTGCTTGTTGAAGTCACCTGCAGATGTGGACTGCAACTCATGCACATATGCATGTCACCGGCGTGGAGGGGAAGCCGTGGCGACCCCCACAGTCGCAGTCCTCCTCGCCAAACACAAACAAGGGAAGCAATAGAGAGACGGCAAAGCGGGGGAGACATCCTGCTACCAACAACCGAACGGAGTTGGGTCGTTTTTACGCCGGCATGGTTAGCTGGGAGGCAGCGCGGCGCAGTGGAAGGAAAGCAAGGTGATGGTGCAGCGGCCCAGATGGCAATGACGGCTAGCAACAGAGCTCCTCCCCTCCCCCTCCGACCACCCTGTGCAGTAGATCAAGGGATGTCCATCTCGGCCTGAGGAAGAGGAGTGATAGCGACGGGGACCATGATAGCAGGGGAGCCTTGGTCACCAAGACCAGGCGTGGCGCCGAGGAAGCAGGGGAAGCCCAGATCTGGGGGAGATGCGCGTCGGGGTCGCTAGGAAGCTGTCGTCCACTCGATGGGGAGCAGCGGTTCGGTCCGTGGAAGGATGATGGCGCGCGGTAGCTGGCGCTCGGATTCGAGGAAGGAAGAAAGCGGTGACGCGACGGCTAGGAGCGAGGTAGCGCCAGGTGGTCGGGGTCGTGTGGAGGCGTGATGGTTGCTCGGGGTGGGGCACGAGCCCAAGGAGGAAGAACGTGGGGGTGGGTGGGGAGACGTGAAGAGGAGTCGCGCACTATGGAGGAAAGGGGGGTCCTCGGTGTTGTGTGGCTCACCGGCACAAGGTAGTGGTGGGGCGCGGTGGCTCGCCGGGATTGGCTGGGGATGCGGCTAAGATTTGGATCGGGTGGGGTTGGTGGGGGAGTTCGACCGGGGGAAGCGCACTGTGGTGGCCGCGACGGCTTGAGTAGGGAGAGGTCTGGGGCTCGCCGGGATGGGGTGGGGCGGGGCACGGCGGCGCCGACCAGGACAGAGGTTGGGCGTGGGGAGGGGAAGAAGGTGGGTAGGAGTGGGGGGAGGTGCGGGTCAGGGTGTTAGCGGAATAAGCAAAAGTGTGTGTAGAATAAGACTCTTAAGGGTGTTGTTAGAATAGACCCACCCTATATATGTACTGGACTATTCTGTTACTAGTAACAGAACAATATTCTATTACCATCGCCCCCTATAAGGCGTGACGCGCCTACAACCTACTCCGCCTGACGCACCCCCAACCTAACCCGCCTCCTACCGCCGAAGGAAGCCGTCGTGGGCGAGCAAGCGACGGCATCAGCTGGAGAAAGGGAGCCCGCAGTGCCATGACTGGCCGCCGGCGGATCCACTACTGCCGTCTGCTTCCTCGGTGGCGCAGCGACGCCGGGGTTGTTGTAGGATCAAAAGTAGGTCTAGAGGGGGGGTGATTAGACTACATGACCAAATAAAAATCTAACCTTTTCCCAATTTTAGTTGTGGGCAGATTTTAGCAACTAGCACAAGTCAAGCAATTAACCTACACATGCAATTCTAAGAGTATAGCAGCGGAAAGTAAAACATTGCATATGAAGGTAAAGGGAAGGGTTTGGAGAGTGCAAACGTAATGATGACACCGAGATTTGTGGCTTGGTTCCAATAGGTGGTGCTATCGTACATCCACATTAATGGAGAGTTCAACCCAAGAAGGGTAACGACTGTGCGAGTCCACAGAGGGCTCCATCCATGAAGGGTCCAGGAATAAGCAACCTTGTCTATCCCACCATGGTCATCGTCCATGAAGGACTTGCCTCACTTGGGTAGATATTCACGAAGTAGGCAATCTCCTTGCCCTTACAAACTTCTTGGTTCAACTCCACAATCTTGTCGAAGGCTCCCAAGCGACACCTAACCAATCTAGGAGACACCACTCTCCAAACGGTAATAGATTGTGTGTTGATGATGAACTCCTTGCTCTTGTGCTTCAAATGATAGTCTCCCTAACACTCAACTCTCTCTCTCATAGATTTGGGTATGGTGGAAAGATGATTTCAGTGGAAAACAACTTGGGGAAGGCTAGAAGTCAAGATTCTTGTGGTAGGATTGGTATATCTTGATCTCAACACATGAGTAGGTGGTTCTGTCCCAAAAAATGTATGTTGGAAGTGTAGGCACGTTCTGATGGCTCTCTCACAAATGGAGAAGGGGGGAGAGGTATATATAGCCTCCATACAAAATCCAACCGTTACACACATTTGACCCAACTCGGTCAGACCGAATAGAAGAACTCGGTGAGACCGATTCAGTTCAAAATGTGAACGTTAGGAATCTCGGTGGGACCGACTAGAACAAGTCGGTGGGACTGATGTGCTAGGGCTTAGGCCAAACATCAGCTCGGTGGCACCAATTGCATCAACTCGTTGAGACCGAAGTGCAGCAATAAGCAGACAGAGAAGATGTCAAACAAACTCGGTGGGACCGATTGCTCATTTCGGTGAGACCAAAATGTTACAAAGGGAAACAAAGAGTTTGCAAGGCCATCTCGATGAGACCGAGATCTGTATCGGTGTGACCGGACTGTCTAGGGTTTCTGGTAGTGGCTATGTCATATGAACTCGGTGACTCCGGATAGGATGTTTCGGTGGGGCTGAGTTTGACTTTGGGTTTTGGACATATTTGGAATGAGAAGTGGTTGAGGGCTTTGGTGCAATATCACTATGCATTTTGAGAAAGCAAACCATTAAGCAACACCTCATCCCCTTTTAATAGTATTGGCTTTCCTATGGACTCTATGTGATCTTGGACCACTAAAATATAAATGAAGAGTCTTGCGCTTTTGGCAATATGTGTCCTTAGCATTTTGAGGGGTCCACATTCCTAGTCCATGCCATGCCATTCATTGAACTTTCTGAAATATTAAGCTTGAATGGATATTAGTTGAATGAGCTATATGTTGTTATGAATTACCAAAACCACCCAGGGATTAGTTGCACTTTCAATCTCCCCCTTTTTGGTAATTGATGACAACATATAGATCAAAGCCTTGACAAATGATAATATGAATGAAATACATCATCGCTTTGAGAAGTATGTGATAAGCAAGAGCTCCCCCTAAATTTTTGCATTATTTAAAATATGCGTTTGAATGAAAATGCACAATCGATTAGGATCATGGGTCACTCTTCCATGTCACATACATCTTGGTGGAGCGCTCAAAATCATAAGAATTTAATAACATGCACTCATCACTAAGGATACAAGTGATTGATTGATGTCTGCTAGAACTACGTCAGTATTTCCCCAAAGAGGAAGGGATGATGCAGTATAGCGATGGTAGGTATTTCCCTCAGCAATGAGATCAAGGTTATCGAGCCAGTAGGAGAACCACCTCACACCATGTAAACAGCACCTGCACACAAATAACAAATACTCGCAACCCGACGTGTTAAAGGGGTTGCCAATCCCTTTCGGGTACGATGCCTCAACATAGGCAAATAACGTGAGGTAAAAGTGGTAGATAGGATAAATAGATCGCAGAACAAATAAATTGCAGCAAGGTATTTTTGTATTTTTGGTTTAATAGATCTGAAAATAAATGCAATGGAAAATAGATCGCAAAGGCAAATATGATGAAAAGAGACCCGTGGGCCATAGGTTTCACTAGTGGCTTCTCTCGAGAAAAATAGCAAACGGTGGGAAAACAATTACTGTTGGGCAATTGATAGAACTTCAAATAATCATGACAATATCCAGGACATTATCATTATATAGGCATCACGTCCAAAAATAGTAGACCGACTCCTGCCTACATCTACTACTATTACTCCACACATCGACCGCTATCCAGCATGCATCTAGTGTATTAAGTTCATGGAAAAATGGAGTAATGCAGTAAGAACGATGACATGATGTAGACAAGATCTATTTATGTAGAAATAGACCCCATATTGTTATCCTTAATAGCAACGATACATACGTGTCGTTTCCCTTTGTGTCACTGGGATCAAGCACCGTAAGATCGAACCCATCACAAAGCACCTCTTCCCATTGCAAGATAAATAGATTAAGTTGGCCAAACAAAACCCAAATATCGGAGAAGAAATATGAGGCTATAAGCAATGATGCATATAAGAGATCAAAGAAGACTCAAATAACTTTCATGGATAAAGACATAGATCTGATCATAAACTCAAAGTTCATAGGATGCCAACAAACACACCACAAAAAGGCTTACATCATATGGATCTCAAAAAGACCATTGTATTGATAATCAAGAGAGAGAGAGAGAGAGAGAGAGAGGAAGCTATCTAGGTATGAACTACGGACCCGTAGGTCTACAAAGAACTACTCATGCATATCGGAGAGGCACCAATGGAAGTGATGAACCCCTCTGTGATGGTGTCTAGATTGGATCTGGTGTTTTTGGACTCTGCGGCGCTTGGAGTTGATTTTCGTCGACTCCCCTAGGGTTTTTGGAATATTGGGTATTTATGGAGCAAAGAGGTGGTTCAGGGGGCACCCGAGGTCGGCACAACCCACCTGGGCGCGCCTGGGCCTCCAAGCGCGCCTTGGTGGGTTGTGCTCCCCTCGGAGCACTCCCCCAGGTGCAGCCCTGGCCCACTGGATGTCTTCTTGCTCAAAAAAAGTCCTCAAAAAGTTTTGCTGCATTTGGACTCCGTTTAATATTGATTTCCTGCGATGTAAAAGACATGCAGAAAACAGCAACTGGCAATGGGCACTATGTCAATAGGTTAGTACAAAAAATGATATAAAATGACTATAAAATGATTCTAAAACATCCAAGAATGATAATATAACAGCATGGAACATTCAATAATTATAGATACGTTGGAGACGTATCATTGATCATACACAAACATCCATAGATATAATCATGCAAGCACACATTAAGCATAATATGATCAAACACATGATCACATAAGTATCTCATGAGCATAACACAAAATTGTTGCATAGGAAGCAATAACCAAACACTAAAGAGCAAGAGTAGCAAGGCAAATGAAACTAACAAAAGTCAAAAGACACTCTCTCTCGAAGCCTATGATCTATACACTTTCTCCCCCTTTGGAAACAAGTTAATTACCAAAAAGTTCGAAAACGTATAGTGCTATACGGCACTCTAAGCATGATCTCCGAGAGCTCCTAAAGTTCTCTTCTGGCTTGTCGCTCCGGTGCTGAAATGATTGCGTCTGCAAATGCCTTTGTGGAAGTATGTGGAGCTGGAGGAGTTGACTCTGGAGGTGCATTTGTGGCAGTGGATGCAGGAGATGAAAGAGTAGTTCTAGAGTCTGCAATTGGCATAGCTGATGATCTTTGTGCACTTGGCACTCTTTGGAGTGTATCTGTTGTGGGTCTATCATCACTGTCCTCAGCATCATCCCTTAGCTTCTCCACAATTGTTTGAATCACTGTGACCTTCACATCAAGGTCATGCATCTTTGTCTCAATGATACTTTCGAGACTCTCTTGATTCTGAGACATGGTGGCCAAGCTTTTCTCAATCCTCATGGTAGCCTCAATCAGATAACTGAGCTAATCTTGCTTGGTCTTGAGATTCACTATTGAAGCATCTGTGCACTTGCTGCCTTTGCTACTTTTGCAGCCTTTGCTCTCTCAATCTTCTCCTGGGCCTTAGCACAAATATGATGTGAAGCATCCATGACAACCTCTTTGTCCTCAAAATCTGGCCTTAGAGGTAGATGCTCTCTATTAAGAACATATGTCCCAGTTCCTACCTTGGAGTTGATTAGCATCTGAATGTGTGGGGCATATTGAGGGAGTCTTGGATTAGGGGGTCCTCGAACAGCTGCTTATGCCGGACTGTTGGGCTATGAAGATACAAGATTGAAGACTTCGCCCCGTGTCCTGGTGGGACTCTCCTTTGCATGGAAGGCAAGCTTGGCAATTCGGATATGTAGATTTCCTTCTCTGTAGACAACTCCATGTAATCCTAGCCCTCTGCGATGTCTATATAAACCGGAGGGTTTAGTCCGTAGGACAACAACAATCAGAATCATAGGCTAGCTTCTAGGGTTTAGCCTCTACGATCTCGTGGTAGATCAACTCTTGTAATACTCATATCATCAAGATCAACCAAGCAGGAAGTAGGGTATTACCTCCATAGAGAGGGCCCAAACCTGGGTAAACATTGTGTCCCCCGCCTCCTGTTACCATTAGCCTTAGACGCACAGTTCGGGACCCCCTACCTGAGATCCGCCGGTTTTGACACTGATGTTGGTGCTTTCATTGAGAGTTCCACTGTGACGTCAAAAAAAGGTTTGATGGATCGCCTTGTTATCAAGAACAACATCGCCTCTGGGGCAGCCCTGGCTTTAGGACAAACCCTCTGTCTATGCGGCTTCATTATGTCTGCCCGTTTGGCCGCCGTGCCGATGATGACTTCTCGGGTCATCGAAAGAAGCCTCCACGTCAGCTCAGAAGACGCCGAGCGGATGGATCCAATGGAACTCTTGTCCTTGAACGAGCTCTTCGATCGCATTGCCGCCCTGGGAGTCGCTACGGACTATGATCGGATTGCGCTTAAACCCGATCATAGGGAGATTAACTCTCCGTTGGTCACCCATCAAATAGCGGTGGTGGAGGAGCAATGCAATGATTCTTCCTCTATTTTGAGTACGAACTATGTCCGGATTCCCGAGCTCTCCGAGCCGGATACCCGTTCGCGGGAGGACATGACCCAAACTCTGAACTTAGAATTAGACAGCGGTCCAGAAAAATTGGGTAACATCCCGGAACCCGAACTGCAAAGTTCGGAAGTTCCTCTGCCCCTGGGTCTCAGATCGGGTCAGGGTTTGGACTTAAATCCACCCACCCACCTAGATACAAGCGATCTTTCCCACATTAGACAACAATCCCAAGAGACAGTACATCACTTTTGGGCCAGATTCCTCCTTCTAATAAGCAAGGTCAAGGATTGTCGCGAGGAAGATGCAATTTCATTCTTTGGCAAAATATGCACGAACAAGGGAATTCTTAACGCCATAAGTCGTCGTGACATATCACACTTCATTGACTTGGCGGCCATAGTACAGAAGTACTATGCGATGGAAAGCGCCTGGAAAACCCAGGCAAAATTCTGGGATCCTCCGGCTCTCACTAAACCCCTCATCCGAACCAAAAGGGTGCACTCTCGCAAGTCACCCAATCCAATCACAAAGAAATGAAAGCCCACTACAGGGCGTGGAACCATATTGGAGGGATGGCTCAATGGGCCATGCAAAATTCACACCACACCGGATACCGTACTAACACACAGCCTTAGAGCATGTTGGATACTTCGGCAGGTGGCCAAGAGCGGCGAGGATCGCCTCATTAACAACACTGCAGAGCATCATCCCGTAGAAAACAACAGTACAGTGTTGATAGTCTTTGAGACTTTCGCCTCGAATAACAGGCGCAAGAGAGCACTCTGCGGTCTCGCTGAAGTCTGCCATGTTGCAGCAATAAATCCCTAGAACGACACGGCTATAACCTTCAATGCCAGTGACGAACCTCAATTTCAAACAGCCCGAGCACCAGTGCTTTGGTCCTTAGTCCAATTGTGGACGGCTTTCGGCTTACTAAAGTGCTCATGGACGGCGGCAGCGGATTAAACCACATCTACGAGGAAAGTCTCAACAAAATGGAAATAGACAAGAGCCGCATTGAGCAAAGCAGCACGACCTTCCGAGGGATTATCCCTAGTCGGGAGGCATGATGTGCGGGAAAAATCACACTCGATGTGGTATTCGGCATGCCGGAAAATTACAGGCCCGAAGAGATAACATTCCAAGTGGCCCCGTTCAGTAGTGGATACCACGCCCTTTCAGGGCGGGACGCATTCGCGAGCTTCCAAGCTATACCCCACTATGGGTACATGAAGCTCAAGATGCCCGGGCCCAACAGAATCATCACTCTAGCCAGTGATCTGGACATAGCACTTCGCGCCGAAAATAAAATCGCCGTCGTGGCCCTTGAGGCATTATCCGAAGCCCTCGCGGCCGAAGAATTAACTGCATTATGCTCCACAGTGGACAGGGACGATGTGATACTCAATAAGAGATCCAAGTCCACCTCTTTCAAACCTGTGGACGAAATTGTCAAATTCCAAGTCCACCCAACAGACTCTACAAAAACAGCAGCCATCGGGGCACAGCTGAACCCCACAATCGACGCTGCACTGTGGGCGTTCTTACATGAGAATTGGGACATCTTTGCTTGGCACCCTTCAGATATGCCAGGGATCCCACGCAGGCTAGCCGAGCATAGCCTCAACATATTGAAGGGATACAAGCCGGTCAAGCAGACACTACGGCGCTTTTCAGAGCCTAAACGACAGGCTATGGGAGAGGAGCTAGCCAAGTTACTTGAAGCCGGATTCATCAGAGAAATAAAACACCTGGACTGGTTAGCAAACCTGGTGATGGTACCAAAGAAGGATAAATCCTGGCGCCTATGTGTCGATTTCAAGGACCTCAATAAGGCTTGCCCCAAGGATCCCTTCCCCCCTCCCACGCAACGATCAAATCATCGACGCTACCGCATGACAGATTCCTTGTGTTTCCTCGACGCATACTCCGGATACCATCAAATCAAGATGGCGGAGTCCGATCAAGCCGCAACGGCATTCATCACCCCATACGGCCCTTTCTATTTCAACACCATGCCTTTCGGGCTCAAAAACGCCGGTGCAACCTACCAACGCATGATTCAGACATGCCTGGAAAAATAAATCGGCAAAACAGTTGAGGCATACGTGGACGATGTGGTCATCAAGACCAGATATGTCGAATCTTTAATAGATGACCTGAGGCTCACGTTCGACAACCTCCAAACATATGACATCAAGCTTAATCCAGAAAAATGTGTTTTCGGCGTTCCCGCCGGAAAGCTCCTGGGCTTCATCATTTCCAACAGAGGAATTGAAGCAAACCTAGCTAAAATCCGAGCTTTGTCACAGTTGGCTACCCCAACTGACCTCAAGCAAATCCAGAAATTAACTAGATGCATGGCCGCCCTAAGCCGCTTTATCTCCCGGTTGGGAGAAAAGGCACTACCTCTCTATCGCCTTCTTCGACGCACCGAACACTTCGAGTGAACGGATGCGGCCACGGCCAGACTGTAAGAAATAAAGGCCCTCTTGGCCAGCAACCCAATCCTGGCTGCACCGAACATTGGCGAACCCATGCTATTATATATAGCTGCAACACACCAAGTTGTAAGCGCAGTGCTCGTCGTCGAACGAGAGGAGGACGGACATAAGTTCCCGCTTCAAAAGCCGATATACTACATATCCACTGTCCTCACACCATGCAAATCACGGTACCCACATTATCAAAAGATAGCATATGCGGTCTTCATGGCATCCCGGAAACTACGACACTACTTTCAAGAGTGTTCAATCACGATGGCCTCCGAAGTACCACTCAACGATATAATAAATAACTGTGATGCCATGGGCCGGATTGCTAAGTGGGCCACCGAGCTCCTCCCATTCGACATTATATATAAACCACGGCGAGCCATTAAATCGCAAGTACTGGCTGACTTCGTCGCCGAATGGACAAAAGCCGAACTCCCTAAAGAGTATGGCACATACTCCAATTGGATCATGCACTTTGACGGCTCTAAGATGCTGGCTGGTCTAGGAGCGGGCGTGGTCCTGACATCCCCCACCAGAGATACAGTCCAATACATACTCCAAATACTATACACAGATTCCAACAATGCAGCCGAATACGAGGCTCTGTTGCATGGTCTTCGGATGGCAGTCTCCATGGGCATTCAATGCCAAGAAGTGCGTGGGGATTCGAACCTCGCAATATCTCAAATAAATGGAGACTTCGATGCCAAGGACCCGAAAATGGCAGCTTACCGTAATGTCGTCCTCAAAATGTCAGCTCGGTTCGAGGGGCTTGAATTTCATCATGTGGTCCGACAAAACAATCAAGCGGCGGATATCCTTTCCCGCATCGGTGCTAAGCGCGACCTCGTCCCACCCAACATCTTCTTGGAAAGGCTGTTCAAGCCATCCATGGTGTGGCAAGGGGAGACCGGCAATACTAGTCCGGATCCGACCACAACCCAATATCCCAACACACTGACATAATCGGAGGCTCGGCCACCGAAATAACACCTTCGGCCCATCTAATCATGGCTATCATCGCCCCGTGGACCGAACCCATCTTAGCTGACCTAAATAGGCAAGAACTCCCCGAGGACCAAAATGAGGCACACTGCATTGTGCGGCGCTCTAAATCCTACAAGGTCCACGAGGGAGAGGTTTATAAGAAAAGCGCTATTGGAGTACTTCAAAGATGTATCTCTGAAGAGGAAGGGCGGCAGCTCTTGGCCGAAATTCATGCCGGACTCGGCAGCCACCACGCCGCAACTCGGGCCCTTGTAAGCAAGGCCTTCCGTACATGTTTCTACTGGCCGACAGCCCGAGCAGACGCACAGGACCTCATCCAACATTGCGTCGATTGCCAGCTCTTCGCCAACCAAAGCCACATGTCGCCCACCGCTCTCCAAACAATCCCCATAACTTGGCCCTTTGGGGTCTGGGGGCTCGATATGGTCGAACTCCTTAAAGGTGGAAGCCATAAGAAAAATACCTGTTGGTCATGGTGGATAAATTCACCAAATGGATAGAGGCCAAACCTGTTAAAACGGCCGAATCCGGACTGGTGATAGACTTCATATCAGGGGTCGTGCACCGTTATGGAGTCCCCCACAACATCATCACCGATAACGGCTCCAACTTCATAGCCGACGAGGTGAAAACTTGGTGCGGCAACATGGGCATTAAGCTTGATTACACCTCCGTCTATCAACCCCAAACAAACGGTCAAGTTGAATGAGCAAATGGTCTTATTACGAGTGGCATCAAACCCAGACTAGTGCGATCTCTGAAGGAATCAGACACGCACTGGGTCGAGGAGCTCGACTCCGTACTATGGGGGCTGCGGACCACGCCAAATCGCACAGTGGATACACACCATTCTTCATGGTGCATGGCGCAGAGGTGGTATTGCCCTGCGATATCATTCATGACTCACCTCGAGTGCGCATGTACGAAGAGAGAGAAGCCGAGCTTGATCGGCAGGACAGTCTAGATGCCCTAGAGGAGGAGCGCTACGTCGCAAAAGCCCGTTCCGCATTCCATCAGCAACAGGCTCGCAGGTATCAAAGCAGAGAAGTACGGGCCAAAACTTATAATGTTTGCGAACTCGTTCTACGCCTACCGGAGAAGAAAAAGGACAACCTCAAGCCCAAGTGGGAGGGTCCCTTCATCATTGATAAAGTTCTCACCAGAGGAGCGTACCGCCTGCGTGATGCATCAGATAATCGACTCGAGCCAACCCATGGAATGCGGCTAGACTCTGAAGATTCTACGCCTAGCGCCGAACTCTGTGTTCGTCCCCTTCCCTCCGCCTTTCTTTAGTTATATCCTCTCTCTTTCTTTTTATGGCTCTAAAGCTTTAAGTGTGACTCGACTACACACTCTTGACGCGCTAAATCCTCAAGTACGCGCGCTCACTATACCTAGGGGCTTCTTGTACAACAGCTTAATATAATTATCTTCCGGGCATCATGCCCACTGCATATGTGTCGCTTTTCCATATGTACCTTTTCTTCACCATTATATGCATCGATATGACTTAAGTTTTGGCCAAGCTGGGTTGCCTGGCTCCTGTGCTTATGCCCTATGTTCCCATTAGTTCGGCTAGGGCATAAGGGGAGCACCTCTGCGATTGTTAGTGCCGGGTAATCCGGACGTGTACCTCAGACTGGGTGAAGCCGAAAGCTAGCGTTCTTAAGGGAATATTCGGTCGGTGAACTAAAGATGTTTCTTACCTATTACAATACAAACCCCCAGATGTTGCATATACTACGTCCCTGTTCGCAGTCCGGACATGCACACTAATGCATGCGTACCCAGGGAAAGGAACCCTTAACGGAACTATTCTCCCTGGAAGATGTTTCTTACTATCCATGTAATATGACATAGCCAGTTGGGTACTTGTCTGTTCTAGCAATTATGACCCCTATGCCTGGTCTCCACGCGTACCCCGGTTTACATAACTGAGCGGGTATTTGGAAACACTCCGGACTGTCGGGTCCGGAGGCTAAAGCGAAAAGGTCCGCCATGACAAAAGATTTACAATCCGGCTAGGGACAGAATATGTCCATTGAAGTACACAGTCACTTAGACCCACATACTTCTTCTTCTATGCCATCCAACAGGCTGTCTAGCCTACAATCCTGTTGGAAATACTTTGTGGATAATCCTACCTGGTCATATACCAGACTAACGGGAATCTCTTTCCCATCTGACCCTACAGGTCTGACCAGGGCCATGTGATTCGGATCGAGCTTGGTGTACCGTGTTTTTACCATGGCCCAAGCTTCCCTCGCACCTTGTCGATAGGCAGATATCTTCCATAATCGGAAGCGTCACCACACTCCCTTGAGCAGCTGTACAAGCTCCCCCATGCTTCTCGGCAGGGAGGCAGATGGCCACAAGGCCTTGGCAACACCCTGCATCACCTGCCAAACTTGTTCGTGCAATTGCGAAAGCTCCTGCAGAAGATCGCCTGAGGATCCGAGCATCTCCTCTTCGGGACGACCAGTCATTATACCTACAGACATAACTCTGTTAGCTTGTTTCTTCGCTGACCTATATAAAGGTTCTTTTGAGCACATACTAAAAATGCCGCATTGAAGCCTCCTATTCTCCTTCACGGAGTCCGCAAGCTGGGCCCGAACATCTTTTAATTCCACGCCCAGCCAGGTATTGGCATCCTGGAGATCGTTTTTCTCTCGCCTGACCCGTGTAAGTACACGCTCACCAGCCTCTAGTTGTTGTTGATATCGTTGTTCATCCTCTTGTAGGATCTCCAGATTCACTCCGGGATTGCCTACGGAATCTATTGTTAGATCTGCAAACATGCCGAACACCAAATGGTACACGTAATTACGTTTTTTATCGATCGAGAAAAATATTACCAGATGAGGCCTTCTTGGATTCCTCCATTTCAGCATCTGCGGCCCTTAGCTGGGTCTTACACTCCTCCATCTCTTGAGACAAATGGGTATTCTTCTCTTTAAGAACCTATTCATACAATGATCCTTAAATCAGTTGTACCAACTGTTTAAAGTCTCAGGGGCTACTGATATACATAATTATATGATTTTGCTTACCCGTATATCTTTTAAATACTGGTCTGTGGCTCTAGCAAGCCCATCTTGAGCAACTCGGATGTATGCATCTCCCGAGTTGAAGGCATTGAAAGCCTCTTTAGAAAAATTAGGGTCGCGGAGTGTGGCCCGCCGACGCCGATGATTCATAGCGCTCTCCACCTCGGAATTTGTAGCGGATATTTTATCCGCATCCTCTGTAGGAGGACCGTCCGGTGTTATCCCCATGTTAGCCTCCATCCTCGAGGCCGGTTCTGGAGTCCGGCTGGTAGAGGCGTGATGGGCAGGATCCCTGGATGCAGTTCGGTGAATACTCTTTCTGTCAGGACACAGTGGACATTGTTATATTTTAAGATAACAATCACGGAGCATGTTTTAAACTATACCTCTTCGATGGTGGCTCGGCCCTGTTCGATTTCCTTTTAATCCTGCCCGGCTTGGGCGCCCCTTGTTGGTGAGTCGCTGTGGGTTCGGCATGGCGCACCGATGACTTTCCCTTTATAGCATAATATATGTGCGGTGGGTAAGGTGGAAAGTGGGAATCCTTTTCGAAAAGTAAGTCTCCTGTTTACTTACACGTGGTGCCGGGAGGAGACCAGGATAATCGACGATGATGGCCACCAAGGTGCCGTCACAGCTCGCCTGGTAAAACACCCTGCCGTCAAACTCCACAAATATGTCTAGATCTTCTTCGAGTCCGAGGTCGAGGGCCCGGTCGTGGTCCTCTGACTGTGGAGGCGGGTTGTGTACCTCCCTCATAGCTTTCCACAGTTCCTGTTATGGACTAGCAAGGTAAATATTTGTGATAAAAGACTGCAACAATAAATAGAGTTGAGTAAAAGATAGCAACTCACCCAGCTAGGGGGTTCTACATGGAAAATCCATCCCATGGCTTAATGCGGATGAACTCCTCTTTTCTCCTTTGTATAAATCGGACAATATTTTTGCCAGAGCGGTGGCGGAGTCCGGAACTTTCCGACCACAGCGGGTGGCATCGCCTTCTCCATTGAAGTGCCACATGGGACGCCCCCGATACTGGAGTGGCTGCACCCCCCGCATTATGCATATTGACATAACCTCGATTATTGTCAATCCAGATTTGGCAAGCGTTTTTATCCTGCCATCAACTGAAGGACCTCTCTGCTATCTTCCTCCTTGGGGCTCCGAGGATGCCAGCTACGGTGTTTCTATAATGGGGCATTTGTGAACTCAGGAAGGCCCATCTGGATAGGGTCAGGAAGGGAGATGTCCTCTACATAAAACCCCTCGGAAGGACAATCTTCGGATGTCTTCTTCGGAGTGCCGGATAGGTATCCGGTCCCGGCGATGCGCCATATTTCGGCTCCGCCCACTTGGAATATCGATCCCTCCTGATTGCGAGGGACAAGGTAGAACAACCTCTTCCATAGCTCAAAATGAGCTTCGCAACCCAGAAATAACCCACAAAAGGCGACATAACCTGCGATGTGTAGGATGGAGGCGGGGGTAAAATTGTGCAGCTGGAGGCCGTAGTACTTCAGGATCCCGCGAAGGAATGGATGGATTGGAAACCCGATGCACCTTAGCAAGTAAGGGACAAGGCACACTCGCTCCCCCTGGATGGGTTGGGAAAACTCTCCGCTTGCTCCCCGCCGTCAAAAGTGGCTAATCCGGCTCGAACGGGGACAAGGTATGCAGGTGGAAGAAACCCCTGGGTCTGCAACTTCACCAATTGGCCATGGGATACGGTACACTTCTCCCAATCACCTGGCTTGGCGCTATGGTGGCGAGAGGAGGAGCTGCGGTGGCCGTCCATGATGGGATGGTTTTTTCGGGCGCGCTCTGATGAATCCTCGCTTGGGGAAGATGGTGTGATTTGGATCTAAGGATCCCCGTCTCATTAATAGACGATTTATTTACATGGTCAGGGTGGCAAGTGTAAAAATGCCCCGGCTTCTCGCATTCACTTAACACGTGGAGACTGACATTATTAAAGTACAAAAGCCGATGAGTGCAACATTAAATGGGAAGCCGGACACTGCTCGTTACAACAGGTACTCTGGAGAATTCAGAGAAGAACCCGCCTTGCAATGCCGAAGACGATCTGCGCGCCGGACTCATCGTCATTGAAGCCTGGTTCGGGGGCTACTGAGGGAGTCCTGGATTAGGGTGGTCCTCGGACAGCTGGACTATATGCTTATGCCGGACTATTATACTATGAAGATACAAGATTGAAGACGTGCCGTGTCCGGGTGGGACTCTCCTTTGCGTGGAAGGCAAGCTTGGCAATTCGGATGTGTAGATTTCCTTCTCTGTAACCGACTCTGTGTAACCCTAGCCTCCTCCGATGTCTATATAAACCAGAGGGTTTAGTCCGTAGGACAACAACAATCAGAATCATGGGCTAGCTTCTAGGGTTTATCCTCTACGATCTCGTGGTAGATCAACTCTTTTAATACTCATATCATCAAGATCAATCAAGCAGGAAGTAGGGTATTACCTCCATAGAGAGGGCCTGAACCTGGGTAAACATTGTGTCCCCCGCCTCCTGTTACCATTTGCCTTAGACGCACAGTTCGGGACCCCCTACCCGAGATCCGCCGGTTTTGACACCGACACATATCAACAAGACCTTTTCTGGTCGGCTAGTGTCCTCTTCATTGTATCAACAATCAAGCTCGTGACTTTAAATTTCTGGGGGATGTGAAACAGATGAAGCAAGTTGATGGAATGTCCTTGTATAATCATGTGATCTCCATACTTGGGCAAAAGAGTATGCCTTGATGACCCACAAGTATAGGGGATCTATCGTAGTCCTTTCGATAAGTAAGTGTCGAACCCAACGAGAAGCAGAACGAAATGACAAGTGGTTTTCAGCAAGGTATTCTCTGCAAGCATTGAAATTATCGGTAACAGATAGTTTTCTGATAAGGTAATTTGTAACGGGTAACAAGTAACAAAAGTAGCTAAGGTCCAGCAAGGTGGCCCAATACTTTTTGTAGCAAAGGATAAGCCTGGACGAACTATTATATAAAGCAAAGCGCTCCCGAGGACACATGGGAATTATTGTCAAGCTAGTTTTCATCACGCTCATATGATTCATGTTCGTTACTTTGATAAAATGGTATGTGGGTGGACCGGTGCTTGGGTGTTGTCCTTCCTTGGACAAGCCTCCCACTTATGATTAACCCCTCTTGCTAGCATCCACACTTACGAAAGAAGAATTACGGTAGACCTAACCATAGCATGAAACACATGGATCCAAATCAGCCCCTTATGAAGCAACACATAAACTAGGGTTTAAGCTTCTGTCACTCTAGCAACCCATCATCTACTTATTACTTCCCAATGCCTTCCCCTAGGCCGAAATCATGGTGAAGTGTCATGTAGTCAACGTTCACATAACACCACTAGAGGAGAGACAACATGCATCTCATCAAAATATCGAACAAATACCAAATTCACATGATTACTTATAGCAAGACTTCTCCCATGTCCTCAGGAAGTTATTTAACTACTCACAAAGCATATTCATATTCATAATTAGAGTAATATTAATAAGAATGAAGGATCTTCCACCAAATAAACCAACTAGCATCAACTACAAGGAGTAATCAACACTACTAGCAACCCACAGGTACCAATCTGAGGTTTTGAGACAAAGATCAGATACAAGAGATGAACTAGGGTTTGAGAAGAGATGGTGCTGGTGGATTTGTTGATGGAGATGGAGCCCCTCTCGATGAGAGGATCGATGGTGATGACGATGGCGATGATTTCCCCCTCCCGGAGGGATGTTCCCCCGGCAGAACAGCTCTGTCGGAGCCCTAGATTGGTCCTGCCAAGGTTCCGCCTCGAGACGGCGGCACTTTGTCCTGAAAGCTTCTCTCTGATTTTTTTCCAGGGAAAAAGACACCGTATAGCAGAAGATGGGCGTCGGGGGCCTGCCAAGGGGCCCACGAGGTAGGGGGCGCGCCCCACCCTCGTGGCTGGCTGGTGGCCCCCCTCTGGCGCTTTCTTTGCCCAATATTTTTTATTTATTCCGAAACTGATCTCCATGAAGTTTCAGGACTTTTGGAGTTGTGCAGAATAGGTCTCTAATATTTGCTCCTTTTCCAGTCCAGAATTCCAGCTGCCGGCATTCTCCATCTTCATGTAAACCTTATAAACTAAGAGAGAAAAGGCATATGTATTGTGATATAACATGTAATAACATCCCATAATGCAATAAATATTGATATAAAAGCATTATGCAAAATGGACGTATCAACTCCCCCAAGCTTAGACCTCGCTTGTCCTCAAGAGAAAGGCAATATCGAAAAATATGTCCACGTGTTTATAGATAGAGGTGTCGATAAAATAAAATACGGACATGAGGGCATCATGATCATCTTTAGAACAACAACATATATTGTCATATGATTTCTTATGCTAAAGTAACAATCCATTCACAAGGTAAAGAATAAATCAGAAACTTCATTGAAAACCAACAAACTATGATCTAAGTCATTGAAGCAATTGCAATTTATGATAACATCGAAAAGAGTCAATGTAAGAGCTTTTTAGCAAGTCCACATACTCAACTATCATTTAGTCTTCCACAATTGCTAACACTCACATGATACTTATGGTTACAAAGTTTCCATCAGACACAGAGAAAGAGAGGGGCTTATAGTTTCGCCTCCCAACCTTTTACCTCAAGGGTAATGTCAACAATAATACTTTATGAAAACCTACATCTTAGTGGATATATATCTGGATCTCTCCAACACATAGTGCTTGCCAAAGGATAAAAGTGTAAAAAGGAAAGGTGATGATAACCATGACTCTTGTATGAAGGTAGAAGGTAAAAATAAAAGATAGGCCCTTCGCATAGGGAAGCAGAGGTTGTCATGTGCTTTTATGATTGGATGCACGAAATCTTAATGCAAAAGAACGTCACTTTATATTGCCGCTTGTGATAAGGACCTTTATTATACAGTCCGTCGCTTTTATTGCTTGCACCGATGACAACTTACTTGAAGGATCTTACTCAATCCATAGGTAGGTATGGTGGGCTCTCATGGCAAAACTGGGTTTAGGGATGTTTGGAAGCACAAGTAGTATCTCTACTTGGTGCAAAGAATTTGGCTAGCATGAGAGGGAAAGGCAAGCTCAACATGTTGGATGATCCATGACAATATAACTTCTTCGAATATAAGAAAACATAACCTATTATGTTGTCTTCCTTTTCCAACATCGACTTTTTAGCATGTCATATTTTAATGAGTGCTCACAATCACAAAAGATGTCCAAGATAGTATATTTACATGTGAAAACCTCTCTTTCTTTATTACTTCCTATTAATTCCAACAATGACCAAAACTATGTTTGTCAACTCTCACAAACTTTTATTCATCATACTCTTTATATGTGAAGTCATTACTCTCCATAAGATCAATATGATCTTTTTATTCTTTCTTTAATTCCCTCAAGATCATAGCAAGATAGCAAAACCCTCAACTCAAAAATACTCTTTATTATAGATAACTCACATACTCTATTACATAGATAAAGATCAAAACAAAACTCAAAGCTAGATCATACTAAAATTTTATTCTACTAGATCAAGATATAACCAAAAGGATCAAACTAAGAAAATGATAAAGATGGAGGTGTGATGGTGATACGATACCGGGGCACCTCCCCCAAGCTTGGAAATAGCTAAGGGGAGTGCCCATGCCCATATATTTATCTCTCTTTCTTCGGAAGTGGTGATGATGGAGTTGTTGATGATGTAGGCTTGTCGTCCATCTTCCAAGGCATAGGCTCACCATCATAGAAGGATGAACGAGTCTCCGGGATCCTCAAATCTGCAGCTAAACTCATCCTCTTGAATCCATATTCATACTCACAGTTTCGGTTTTGCAGGTCATAGATCTGGGCCTGGAGGTGCTCGATTTTCTCATGAAGCTTGAAGATGGCCTTCCCAATGTTCTTGGCATCCAGCTTGTGATTGTTGGTGAACTCTGCGATCATCATGTGATTGGCGTTGAGTCCATGTTCCGCCTTCCCTTGGCACTTGAAAACTTGTTGCTCCAGTGCTTCGAGTCTTGTCTCCATGCTTACGGTCTTCTTCGGTCCCTCAACATCACGGATGTGCAACACCCCCTCACGCATCTCAATGGTTTGAGGGTGTTGCAGCACCTCCGCGAGGTAAGTGTTGATGACCTTCTCAAAAAACTTGTCCTTAGGGCCGCTTGGAGATGTCATGGTGATCTGGATCTGTCAGAAAAACAGCTCAAAACAAAAACAAAGGATTTTGTCGCGGTACAGTGGTCAAAACCTTCGGGAGATTATATAATGAATTTTTACTGACCAAAAGAAGTGTTGTGCAATAAAACGGAGTCCATATGGCACACAAGGTGGCAACGAGGTAGGGGGTGTGCCCAGGGGGTAGGGCGCGCCCTCCACCCTTGTGGCTGCCTCGTGTCTCTTTTGGACTACTTTTAGTTTTCCTAATTTTTAAATATTCCAAAACAGAGAGAAATTGCTATTAGAACAGTTTTGGAGTTAGTTTACTTACTGTACCTCATACCTATTCCTTTTCGGAGTATGAAACGTTCTGGAAAGTGTCCCTTATGTACTCCTCCGGGGTTACGGTGTTAATAATATTGGTTTCAACATTTATTGGATTACCTGAGATATAATGTTTTATTCTTTGACCATTTACCACCTTCAGATTTGTTCCTTCGACGTTATTGATTTTGATGGCACCGAAATGATAAACCTCCTTGATAATGTAAGGACCTTCCCATTTAGTGAGAAGTTTTCCTGCAAAAAATCTTAAATGAGAGTTGTATAGCAAAACATGATCACCTATATTAAACTCACGCTTCTGTATCCTTTTGTCATGCCATCTTTTAACCTTTTCTTTAAACAACTTGGCATTCTCATAGGCTTGGGTTCTCCATTCATCAAGCGAGCTAATGTCAAATAACCTCTTCTCACCGGCAAGTTTGAAATCATAATTGAGCTCTTTAATAGCCCAATATGCCTTATGTTCTAGTTCGAGAGGTAAGTGACATGCCTTTCCATAAACCATTTTATATGAAGACATACCCATAGGACTTTTATAAGCAGTTCTATAAGCCCATAATGCATCATAGGGTTTCCTGGACCAATTCTTTCTAGATCTATTAACAGTCTTTTGCAAAATCAATTTAATCTCTCTATTACTCAATTCTACTTGACCACTAGACTGAGGGTGATATGGAGATGCAATTCTATGATTAACATCATACTTGCAAGCATTTTACGAAAAGCACCATGAATAAAATGTGAACCACCATGAGTCATTAAATATCTAGGGTCTCCAAACCTCAGAAAAATCACTTCTTTAAGCATCTTAATAGAAGTGTTATGATCAACACTACTAGTTGGAATAGCTTCTACCCACTTAGTAACATAATCAATAGTACCTAAAATATGTGTATACCCATTAGAGAAAGGAAAAGGTCCCATATAATCAAAGCCCCAAACATCAAATGGTTCAATGACAAGTGAATAATTCATAGGCATTTCTTGACGTCTACTAATATTACCAATTCTTTGGCATTCATCACAAGACAAGACAAACTTACAGGCATCCTTGAAGAGCGTAGTCCAATAAAAACCGGATTGCAATACCTTATGTGCAGTTTTATCTCCTGCGTGGTGTCCTCCGTAAGCCTCGGAGTGACACTTGCGTAGGATATGTTCATGTTCATGCTCGGGAACACAACCTCTAATAACACCATCTACTCCTTCTTTATAGAGGTGTGTATCATCCCAAAAGTAATGTCTTAAATCATAGAAAAATGTTTTCTTTTTCTGGTATGTGAAACTAGTGGTATAAATTTAGCAACAATGTAATTATCATAATCAACATACCATGGAGCAGTACGAGAAGCATTTATGACAGCTAATTGTTCATCAGGAAAGCTATCATCAATAGGCAGTGGGTCATTAAGAACATTTTCTAACCTAGACAAGTTGTCTGCAATGGGGTTCTCAACTCCCTTTCTATCAATAATATGCAAGTCAAATTCTTGTAGCAAGAGAACCCATCTAATAAGTCTAGGTTTAGCATCTTTCTTGTCCATAAGATATTTAATAGCAGCATGATCAGTGTGAACAGTTACTTTGGAATCAACAATATAAGATCTGAACTTATCACAAGCAAATACAACTGCTAAAGATTCATTTTCAGTAGTAGCATAATTTTTCTGGGCATTGTCTAGAGTTTTACTAGCATAATGAATAACATTCAATTTCTTATCAACTCTTTGCCCTAGAACATCACCAACAACATAATCACTAGCATCACACATAATTTCAAAGGGTAAATTCCAATTAGGTGGCTGAACAATAGGTGCAGAAATCAAGGCTTTATTAAGTAGTTCAAATGCTTCTACACACTCATCATCAAAAACAAAAGGAACATCTTTTTGCAAGAGATTAGTGAGAGGCCTGGAAATTTTAGAGAAGTCTTTAATAAACCTCCTATAGAAACCAGCATGACATAGGAAACTTCTTATACCTTTGATATCTTTAGGACACGATATCTTTTCAATATCATCTACTTTAGCTTTATCAACTTTAATACCTCTTTCAGGAATTTATGTCCCAATACAATACCTTCATTAACCATAAAGTGGCACTTCTCCCAATTCAAGAAAAGATTAGTTTCTTCGCATCTCTACAAAACTCGATCAGGGTTGCTTAAGCAATCATCAAAAGAAGTTCCATCAATGGAGAAATCATCCATGAAAACCTCAACAATCTTTTCACAAAAGTCAAAGAATATAGCAATCATACATCTTTGAAAGGTAGCAGGTGCATTGCATAACCAAAAGGCGTACGTCTATAAGCAAAGGTACCGAAAGGACAAGTAAAAGTGTTCTTTTCCTGATCATCTTTTGACACAGGTATTTGAAAAAACCCAGAATAACCATCTAGAAAGCAAAAATGTGTATGGTTGGATAGTCTTTCTAGCATTTGATCAATAAAAGGTAGAGGGTAATGGTCTTTTCTAGTAGCTTTATTTAATTTCGGAAATCAATTAGCATTCTATAACCTATAACAATTCTTTGTGGGATCAATTCATTCTTATCGTTAGGAACAACAACAATACGTCCCTTCTTAGGAACACAATGAACGAGACTTACCCACTGACTATCAGCAATAGGATAAATTATACCTGCCTCCAGAAGCTTTAGTATTTCATTTCTTACCACTTCTTTCATCTTAGGATTTAACCATCGTTGATGATCAACAACTGGTTTAGCATTTTTGTGCAAATTTATTTTGTGCTGACATAGAGTGGGACTAATGCCCTTAAGATCCTCAAGAGTATATCCAATAGCAGCACGGTGCTTCTTCAGAGTTTTCAATAATTTCTCTTCATCATGCTCTGAAAGGTTAGCACTAATAATAACAGGATATATCTTCTTTTCATCGAGATAAGCATATTTAAGAGTATCAGGTACTTATTTAAGCTCAAACACGAGATCACCCTTAGGTGGAGGAGGATCCCCAAGGATTTCAACAGGCAAGTTGTGTTTCAAAATAGATCCTTGCTTAAAGAATACTGATATGTTTCCAATGTATCTATAATTTTTTATTGTTCCATGCTATTATATTATCTATTTTGGATGTTTAATGGGCTTTAATAGGCTATTTTATATTTTTTTGGGACTAACCTATTAACCGAGGGCCCAGTGCCAGTTTGTATTTCTTTTTTTTTGCCTATTTTAAAGTTTTGCAGAAAAGGTATACCAAACGGAGTCCAAACGGAATGAAACCTTCGCGATGATCTTTCTTGGACCGAAAGCAAACCAGAAGACTTGGAGATGAAGTCGGAGAGGCAACAAGGCGCTCACGAGGCAGGAGGGCGCGCCCAGGGGGGTAGGCGTGCCCCCACCCTCATGGGCCCCTCGTAGCTCCCCTGACCTAGTTCCTTCGCCTATATATATACTCTTATACCCTAAAACATCAGGGGAAGCCACAAAACCACTTTTCCACCACCGCAACCTTCTATACCCATGAGATCCCATCTCGGGGCCTTTTCCGGCGTCCTGCCGGAGGGGGAGTCGATCACAGAGTGTTTCTACATCAACACCATTACCTCTCCGATGAAGCGTGAGTAGTTTACCACAGACCTTTGGGTCCATAGTTATTAGCTAGATGGCTTCTTCTCTCTCTTTGATTCTCAATACCATGTTCTCCATGATGTTCTTGGATATCTATTCGATGTAATACTCTTTTGCGGTGTGTTTGTCGAGATCCGATGAATTGTGAATTTATGATCAAGATTATCTATGAATATTATTTGGTTCTTCTCTGAATTCTTATATGCATGATTTGATATCTTTGCAAGTCTCTTTGAATTATCAGTTTAGTTTGGCGTACTAGATTGATCTTTCTTGCAATGGGAGAAGTGCTTAGCTTTGGGTTCAGTCTTGCGGTGTCCTTTCCCAGTGACAGTAGGGGCAGCAAGGCACGTATTGTATTGTTGCCATCGAGGATAACAAGATGCGGTTTTCATCATATTGCTTGAGTTAATTGCTCTACATCATGTCATCTTGCTTAATGCGTTACTCCGTTCTTTATAAACTTAATACGCTAGATGCATGCTGGATAGCGATCGATGTGTGAAGTAATAGTAGTAGATGCAGGCAGGAGTCGGTCTACTTGACACGGTCGTGATGCCTATGTTCATGATTATTGCCTTAGATGTCATCATAATTATGCGCTTTTCTAGCAATTGCTCGCTAGTAATATGTTCATTCACCGTAATATATACTATCTCGAGAGAAGCCACTAGTGAAACCTATGACCCCCAGGTCTCTTTTCCATATTATTGAATCTTGTTTACATCTTGCTAGTTTCTGATCTATTATTTTCAATCTTTACTTTCCAATCTATACACCCAAAAATACCAAAAATATTTACTTTACCGTTTATGTATCTCTATTAGATCTCACTTTTGGGAGTGAGCGTGAAGGGATTGACAACCCCTTTATCGCGTTGGTTTCAAGTTCTTGATTTTTTGTGCAGGTATTCGGTGACTTGTGCGTCGTCTCCTACTGGATTGATACCTTGGTTCTCAAAACTAAGGGAAATACTTACGCTACTTTGCTGCATCACCCTTTCCTCTTCAAGGGAAAACCAACGCAAGCTCAAGAGGTAGCAAGAAGGATTTCTGTCGCCGTTGCCGGGGAGATCTACGTCAAGTCAAGCCATACCAAGTACCCATCATAAACTCTTCTCCCTTGCATTACATTATTTGCCATTTGCCTCTCGTTTTCATCTCCCCCACTTCTAAAACGATTTTTGAAAACCTTTGCCTTTTCTTCGCCCCTCTTCCATTCGTTTCTTTTCGCTTGCTTCTTGTGTGTTCATGTGATAGATCGCTTGATTCGCCTTCATGGCTAGTCCTCCTATTGTTGTCAGTACTCCAGATAGTGAAGTTCTCAATTTTAAACAAAGGGAGGGAGAAAATCTAAAAGATGCTTGGCATAGAATTTGCAATGCTCAAAACAGATCTACTAGAAAGCAACCTACCTCCGTTCTTCTCTGCAATTTTTATGTAGGAATTACTCCTTGGAATAGATATGTTCTTGACACCATTACTGGAGGGAATTTCTTGGGAAGCCATACTTTTGATTCTTGTAATGCCATGATAGATTTATTATGCCCACCACCTCTTTTGGTCAATGGAACTATTTTAACCTTGGAACATGTGATGCAAGGACTTGATATTATCGAGAATAAAATTGCTACTGTCGAGTTAATCAAAAGTTTGGATAAAAAGATTCATAATCAAATTACCCAATATGGAAGTAAGGTGGCAGTTACTCTAAAGAGTCTTAGAGAAAAGGAACCCATAGTTAATGAAAAAATAGATCAAGACTCATCTAGGATTGATAAACTCAAAGATATTATTACCAACTTGGGTTCCGCTTTTTCTGCTGTTAAGAATACATCGAATCCTCCTCCTACCAAAGTTGCCAATTTATTTACGTTCCTAAAAATAAGGGTGAATCTTCTAGTAAGGATAATGAAGATCTCAAATCAATAAGTGTTCACCCCAATCTTTTCAATATTGTTAAGGAACCTTTTACTACAATTTCTCGATTTCTTGCATAGGAGTATTATCATTGATAAAACCAAAGAATCTCCTAAAAATTATACATGTTCAATTTAAGACTTGCATACCAAAGATGGCAATACCTAGATCTATTCTTGTTTTTATGCCTAGCTAGGGGCGTTAAATGATAGCGCTTGTTGGGAGGCAACCTTGTTTTATTTTTGTTCTTTACTTTTTGCTCCTGTTTAGTAATGAATAATCTATCTAGCCTTTGGTTAGATGTGGTTTTAAGTTTTAATTGGTGTTTGTGCCAAGTAGAACCATTGGGAAGACTTGGGTGAAAGTTAATGCAATCTTGCTGTAAAAAACAGAAACTTTGCACTCACGAGAATACCTGTAACTTTTTTATATAAGAGTGATTTTAAGTTGATTCATTTTCAAGAAGATTAATAGACAAATTCGTCACGTCCACCAATTTATTTCAGATTTTGGAGTTACAGAAGTATCTGAAAATTACAGATTACTACACACTGTTCTGTTTTTGACAGATTCTGTTTTTCGCGTGTTGTTTGCTTATTTTGATGAATCTATGAGTAGTATCGGGGGTATGAACCATAGAGAAGTTGGAATACAGTAGGTTTTACACCAATATAAATAAATAATGAGTTCACAACAGTATCTTAAATTGGTGATTTATTTTCTTATACTAATGGAGCTCATGAGATTTTCTGTTGAAGTTTTCTGTTGTGAAGTTTTCAAGTTTTCGGTAAGGATTTAATGGACTTTGCAATAAGGAGTGGCAAGAGAATAAGCTTGGGGTTGCCCAAATCACCCCAAGGTAAAAATCAAGGACAACCAAAAGCCTAAGCTTGGGGATGCCCCGGAAGGTATCCCCTCTTTCGTCTTCGTCTATTGGTAACTTTACTTGAGGCTATATTTTTATTAACCACATGATATGTGTTTTGCTTGGAGCGTCTTGTATGATTTGAGTCTTTGATTTTTAGTTTACCACAATCATCCTTGATTTACGCACCTTTTAATATAAACACGCATGAATCCCGATTTTTTAAAATACTCTATGTGCTTTACTTATATCTTTTGAGCTAGACAATATTTCTCTAATGCTTCACTTATATCTTTTTCGAGCACGGCGGTGGTTTTATTTTATAGAAATTGTTGAACTATCATGCTTCTCTTATATTATTTTGAGAGTCTTTTAGAACAGCATGGTAATTTGCTTTGGTTATAAAATTAGTCCTAATATGATGGGCACCCAAGATGGATATAATAAAAGCTTTCATATGAAGTGCATTGAATACTATGAGAAGTTTGATTCTTTATGAATGTTTGAGATATGAAGATGGTGATATTAGAGTCATCCTAGTAGAGTAGTTGTGAATTTGAGAGATACTTGTGTTAAAGTTTGTGATTCCCGTAGCATGCACGTATGTTGAACCGTTATGTGATGAAGTTGGAGCATGATTTATTTATTGATTGTCTTCCTTAAGAGTGGCGGTCGGGGACGAGTGATGGTCTTTTCCTACCAATCTATCCCCCTAGGAGCATGTGCGTAGTACTTTGTTTTGATAACTAATAGATTTTTGCAATAAGTATGTGAGTTCTTTATGACTAATGTTGAGTCCATGGACTATACACACTCTCACCCTTCCATCATTGCTAGCCTCTCTTCTGTCATGCAACTTTCGCCGATACCATACACCCACCATATACCTCCCTCAAAACAGCCACCATACCTACCTATTATGGCATTTCCATAGCCATTCCGAGATATATTGCCATGCAACTTTCCACCGTTCCGTTTATTATGACATGCTCCATCATTATCATATTGCTTTGCATGATAGTTGACATCGTATTTGTGGCAAAGCCACCGTTCATAATTCTTCCATACATGTCACTCTTGATTCATTGCACATCCCGGTACAACACCAGAGGCATTCACATAGAGTCATATTTTGTTCCCAGTATTGAGTTGTAATTCTTGAGTTGTAAGTAAATAAAAGTGTAATGATCTTCATTATTAGAGTATTGTCCCATGTGAGGAAAGTATGATGGAGACTATGATTCCCCCACAAGTCGGGATGAGACTCCGGACGAAAAAAAAGAGGCCAAAAAAAAAGAGAAGGCCCAAATAAAAAAATAAGAGAAAAAGTGAGAAGGGGATGTGCTTCAAAGTAGCACCATGATCTTCATGATAGAGAGTCTCCTATGTTGTCACTTTCATATACTAGTGGGAATTTTTCATTATAGAACTTGGCTTGTATATTCCAATGACGGGCTTCCTCAAAGTGCCCTAGGTCTTCGTGAGCAAGCAACTTGGATGCACACCCACTTAGTTTCTTTTTGAGCTTTTATACACTTATAGCTCTAGTGCATCCGTTGCATGGAAATCCCTAATCACTCACATTGATATCTATTGATGGGCATCTCCATTGCCCATCGATACGCCTAGTTGATGTGAGACTATCTTCTCCTTTTTGTCTTCTCCACAACCACCATTATATTCCACCTATAGTGCTATGTCCATGCACTACTGCAGGATGCTGCTAACACGACACTACGATCAAACACCCTTTGACGAAACTGTGTGCGATGCATTAATCGCAAATGGTGGTGTAAAAAAATCGTCAAAAAAGGTGCAGAATGTTTGCGATGACAGATGCATCAAACACGGTTCAGATTTAGTTCCGTGTGTGATGTAGGGCATACGGTTCAGTGCAATTACCCATTTGCGATGAGGAGCAACAAAAGAAACGGGCAACCAGATGAAGGTGTGTGCGATAAACAGCATACGGTTCACTAGGATGAACTATTTGTGATTAGGCAACACAAGAGAAATGGTCAGTCAAATCAAGGTGTGTGCGATATACGGCATGTGGTTCACGCGGATGAATTGTTTGTGTTGAGACAAGAGAACATAAACGGTTCAATATAACAAGATGTGTGTGATACGCGGGAAACATGTGTGTAATCAGAAATATGTGCGAAGACTGATAATAACACAGACGATTGCTGCTAATAAGACGTGTGTGTTGTGCGATGAGATTGCATACAGAACAACAACATATATATTACACGCACTAGAAGAACGCCCGTGCGTTGCAATGGGGCCACATTAACTTTAAGAGTTCAATATTACGACATTGGCGACCTTTTTTACCATCAAATCCTCACACACACACTCTCCCCCACCCTCTTCCTCACTCTCTCTCCCTCTCGCTCTTTAACACAGACACACACATAGCCTATTCTCCTTGCCAATAAGACTTACTCAATTGGCAATAATGTGTGGACAAGTGAGCTTGACTGAACTAATGGATAGTGTGATATATTCCCCAATCATTTAACAATGAAATTTCAGAAATGGGAAGATTATGTAACACCTCAAGTCGTTAGCTACAGTGACCTCCCCCCAATGATGCCATGTCATCAGGCTTGCTAAGCCAAACTGCCACTTGATAAAAATCAAATCCCAATTCAAATTTAAAATAAAGTCAAATAAGTTATTTCGTCAAACAGTAAAAATAAAATGTTCACTATATTATATAAATTCCACTGATCTTCGACATGTTGAGCCCAACATTATTTGACCCAAAAATTAAATCTTGTCAAATTAATAAGAGGTCCAACGGTAGTTAAAATAACCAATTAAATATAAACCTAATTTTATGTATTTCCTTTTGGCCCCAAAATTTTTGTGCCACCTAAAAATATTGTGCTCGAATTGTGTGCATAGTTTCACAATTAACAAAATCCATTTAGTTGATATAAGAATAAAAAGAAAACGGTGTTAAAAAAGGAGAAACAGATTAGAACACATTAAAAACCAAAAGGAGGATGAAAAGGGGGGTTCCCCCTACCCCCCGGGCCTTGCCACCGATCCGGCCCAGTGGTCCAGTCCCCGCACGGTCGTATTCTCCTGTTCCCCGAGCCCGTCCCTATAGAGTCGGGCTGCCGCCCGACCACCTCGCCGGCATCGAAGGGGAATGGATAAGGGTGACGCCCTACCTCCCCTGCCCCCATGGCCTCACTCCTCCTCGACGCCCCCTTACAGATCCACTTCTCCTCCTCGCTCGCTCGATCCCGGTGATCTGGACAAAGTCAGATGCCACGGCCACCATGACCGACCCCATCCACATGGCCACTGCCCTCCCTGCTGGCTAGGAGCTTGTCGAGGAGCTCCGAATGCCTCCGCTACTTCGTTTGCACCAACGAGATCAAGTACAGCACCCCTAGATCGACGCCGTTGCCATCTTCCTCAACCTTCGGCCATCGCGACATTGTCGTTTGATCCGCGCCGCCCCGAGCTCCCCTGTCTTCCCCTAGGGTGCCATTGACACCGCCGTGATCTCCTCTTGCCTTTCCCCAGTTTCCCCTCTCGTTTTCTCTCGTTAGGTATTTCGCCGTGGCCGAGAACCGCCGACCGCCATGGCCATTGCAGGGGTAGCCACTGAGCTCCTCTGATTGACCCCGTGGCACATGCCCGCTCCTATGCGCGCCCATGCCCGAGCCTTCATCTCTTCTTCCGTGCCTGCGGGGCCACTCCCTCTCTGGCTCTCCATGCCCACGCACGTGCTACACCGCGTCTGTCGCGCCCGCCATTGCCATCACGCTCGCCACAGCCATCGCACCACTGTGCCCCGCGCGACGCACACCCTGGCCGCGCGTCACAATCTTGCTGGCTCCGCTCGCCCCGTCTGCTGCCGCCTATCCCTTCACTCGCCTCGCTGTCGCTCCCCTGCCTCATGCTGCCTCCTGTTGTAGCCATCTTCTGCCGATCGCCCCCTCAGCCACGCCGGCCGCATCTCTGCCCTCCACCGTCGGCCGCTCGCCTCGCCTGCTGTGTGCTTCTTCCTACTGCTATGTGCTGGTCTACCACTGGTACGGTGTTGCGCCATGCCCTCGACACCGCTGTGGACAAACGTGGTGGAGGGATTGCCAATGGAGTATGAGGAGGAGGTGGCGGAGAAGGTGTGGAAGTTCACCCACGTGGAGACTTTACTAGTCGGAGTGGTAAGACTACAACCGATCCTCTTCCCCTATGCCAGCGTTGTATGTACCACCTTCCTTCTACCCTAGCTGGCTGTCGTGGGAAACGAAGACCTATGGGGCAGGGCCCCTTTCGGTCCGGCAGGGAGCGGAGGTCACACAAAGAGCGGATCAAGGTGAGGCACGCGAGCGATTTTACCCAGCTTCGGAGCTCTCCGGAGAGATAATACTCCTACTACTGCTTTGTGGTTGTACTATGTTCTCGCTCGAGAGCGTGGGAGTGTTCTGGTTTCGAATGAGTCGAACCCCTTCTACGTTGCGCATGGGCCTGCTTTTATAGGCTCAAGGGGTCACCGACAGGTGGCAACGCATGCAGGGGTAAAAGTGTAAAAGGTGTGGTTGGTACAACTGCTTCTACAATGGATCCTACCTAACTCTGACGGCAGGGGACAAAGGCATTAAATGCCCGTCCGCGTCGCCCAAACAGTGCAGAAAAGCGGCCGTTAGGGGCGCCACCGTTCGCCATGATGGCCATCTCGTCATCTCCACTTGCCACCTCGCACCGCTTGGCTGCACAGCTTCTCGCCACATGCGCCTGGAACGGTCTTGTGGCGACACGTCGACGGATGCGCTGGAGCGTGGGCATAGAGTAGTGGCTTCGCCGCGGCAAGCGCCTTGCCGCGGTCATTGTCTTGTCGCGCCCGGAAGCTTGTCGCTCGCCGGGTCTTGCCGGGACGCGCGGCACGTCGCGGCAAGTTCCTTGAAATGCCTTGGTTGGCCTTCCCGGCAAGCTCCTCTTGCCGGGCCCTTGTCCTTCCTGGCAAGCTCCTCTTGCCGGGGTCTTGTCTTCTCAGTTAAAACACTTTGTTCTTGAATGGCTCCAATAGGAACTACGGAGGATCTTGGCGGGCACCCGGCAAGCCTTGCCGCGGGGCGCTGCGACTGCCCGTGCACAAGTTCGGGATACTAAGGTACCCCTACTTTAGTACACCGACAAGAGCCCCCGGGCCTGGGCCACACACGGTGCCGAGCACTGTTGGGCCAGGCCCAAAACAGGGCACGGGCACACGCGGCCTGGGTCCACACCGTATCTAACCTCGTATCCATCGCGCCCTCCCGTAACGGCACGCGTCGAACGCGGCGTCGTGGGAGAGATCATGGGTGATTCTTTATTCGGAAAAAGCGTAACGTTCGCCTCCTCCTCTTTATAAGCAGGGGAAATAGGGGAAGTTCCCCCACCTTCGCCACTTGCGGTTCCAATCTTAGAAATCTCTGCCGCTCCCCTCCGCTTCCCAAAGCCGAACGAGAGCAGCGCTCCGCCCCCCATCGCCGCCGTCGCCGCCAACGCCCTCGATCTCCCCCACCGCCTCCGCCATGGCTCCGAAGACCGGGAAGGGTGTGAAGTCGGCCGAGGCACTGCGGCTTGAGGCGCTGCGAAAGGAGCGGGCACTTCCCCCCCCCCCCCCCCCCCGAGCTCTCCGCGAAGGAGCTGAGGGAGTGGTTCTATCTCTTCTGGTCGACGGAGATGCAAGCGCATCCGCGCACACAGGTACTCTCCGCCGCCGCTTCTGCTTCGAAATGGGCTCCAAAGGGATACCCCTTCTTCGCGTTGTTCTTCTACTGCGGGCTCTGCCCGCCCTTCTCCAATTTCTTCTGTGACATCATGAACACCTACGGGTTCCATCTCCTCGATTTCACCCCCAATGCTGTCCTGACCATGGCGGTTTTCGCACATCTCTGCGAGAACTTTGTCGGAATCCATCCGAACATAGCCCTCTTCCGCCACTACTTCATGCCCCGGGTCGAGAGAGGAGAGCCCTTAGCTGGCGGGATCGCCTGGATCTCGAGAACCGGCAAGAAGGAGACGTATCTGGAGGGGGAGCTCCGCAGCAAATGGGATGAGTGGAGAGCAGAGTGGTGCTGGATCATTGATGAGAACCCGCAGCCATTCACTGCCCTGCGCCAAACCCCAGCAGTGCGCGGGAATGATTGGAGCGCCCTGGCGGCGGACGATGCTAGGCTGAAGATTGCCACCACCCGGATCTTGTGACTCAGGCTTGCCGGGCTTACTGTAGGCGCTGTTGGCGCGGACTTTCTTCGCCGCCGCATCGCCCCTCTGCAGGAGAGGGGGAGACCCGCCTGGCTGTTCGGGGGTCCGGCGGATATCATGAGGCTGCGCCCGGGCCTCAACTTCAATTTTACTGTCTTAGAGTTGGATGGGACGCTCAAGGAGCTGTTCAAGCACGACCCCAATCATCCCGAGTGGTTCAGGCTGCCGCAGGGCGTCGTCCCGTTGTGCAACAACTCCTTGCTCAATCGCATCCGCGCAATGATGCCGGAGTGCGACTCGCATGGAATTATTCCAACTTGGCAGGAGCCCGCCGACGACGTAGTGCAGCAGTTCTTCGATAGCTTGGTGGAGGTGGCGGTCCGCGCCGACGAGCAGAGGAGCCTCACCCGCGACACCACCGACGATGAGATGCGGCGCATTGCCACCAGGGCGGAAGAGGCGGCGGCGGCTGCCGCCGCGGGCGAGTTTGGGTTTACTGTGGAGGAGGCAGAGGCAACCGAGGCGGCAAGCCTTGCCGATCGAGACGAGCTTGTCGGTGAGATCGTTGGCGAGGGAGAGCCCAAAGCTGAATCGAGAGAGCCCGCCGAAGGTGCAAGCGGCCAGCCGTCTTCGAGCAGCTTGCCGCAAGCAGAGCTCCCAGTGCAGCCCCCAGCTCCACCAAGAAGGCGCCTCCGCAGGACCGGAGACATAGCAGGGCGGCAGACGGGTCAACAGCCGCCGCGCCGCGGGACACGCTCCACCGTGACAAGCACCGTTGCCGCGGGAGCGTCTCACGCCGCTGCGGCAACTGGAGCGGGGTCCTCTCGGGCCGCCGCTTCTGATCCTGCCGCAGCTCCCGCCAAGCGTCCAAGGGAGCCTACTCCTCCGCCTCGTCGCGCTGAAAGAGTACCGGACTTCGACCTCTCCGCGCTCAGCTCCGACGAGGAGGAAGAAGAGGAGTAAGTTTTTCTGTTGTGTTTGTATTCCTTCAATTCTTGCTGATTCTTGTCTTGTATCTGATCTATTTTCTTCTGAACCTTGTTCCTTTTCAGGACTCTGGCCCAGAGAGCGGCGAAGAGAGCCAAGGTCCCCGTGGTTGTCATCAAGGATGATCCCGCTGTCACAACAGAGGGCGCGTCCGAGACCACCTTGTCGGACCCGGCAACTACTCCTCGAAGCAGCCCCCAGCGTAGCCCCCAGCATAAGTATTTGTTCACTTCCTGTTGTCGAGCGTGCATGGGTGCTCTTTCCTTTATTGATATCTTGACCGTTGGTTTGTTTGTGTAGGAGCGGAACAGGCTCACCAGGAACAACCAGAAGCCGCCCCTGAGGTGCTATCTGCTTCAACTACGCCGCCAAGGGATGATTCCCCGGCAAGGGAGCGCTCTCCGGCAAGGGAGAGGTCCTCGGCAAGGGGCAGTTCTCCGGCAAGGGACGGGACCAGCGATCCCCCAGTGGTGGAGCCCATGACTACAGAGCCCAGCATAGGTAATCCTTGTTGTCGGAAAACTTCCCTTGAGTTCTTCTTCTGATCTTCTTTTTGGATATTTGTTTGACTTTTTCTCCCTCTTCCTGCCTTCAGATCCTCCTTCTACGGAGCCGATGGAGACCGAGGCCACCGGCGAAGAGAACGTGCGCGGCAATACTGACGATGCCGCCGCCACCGAAGAAGAGGCCGGCGCTGATGATCCTGCCGGCGAAGAGGCCGCCAAGGCTACTAGCACAGGAGCTGGCGAGGGATCCGGCGATCGCACTGACGACCTTGGGGCCGCAGGAGCGCAAGGTGCTACGCCGACCGCCGATCCCTCCGCCGCTGACGCAGCGCCAGGCTCCGAGGAGCCCCAGCCAGGCGCCTACTTAAAGGCCGGCGACGGTGTCTTCATCAAGCTCCCCTGGGCGTCAAGCTCCAGGGCGCCGGTCGAGGGAGAAGCTTTTGACAGAGAAGTGCTCGCCTCCGCTGGGCTGACAGTGGTTGACGCGCCAAGCAGCAGCAGCGGCGAGTCTGAGGAGGAGCAGCTGCTCCGGAAGCTGGTGTTGCTCTACCGCGCCTGACAAGCCAAAGTGGAATCCCGGGAAGCGCTTGTCGCGCAGGCGGGAGCAGATATTGAGAAGCGCGCGGAGGAGCTCCGGGAACGCAATCAAGAAGCTCTCTGGTCAATTGCAGAGGAGCGGGCGCAGCTCGTCGAGGCGCGGAAAGCCTTCCTTCTCGAGAAGGCTGAAGCTGAAGAGCAACAGCGGCTTGTCGCCGAGGAGCAGTCCATGCGAGAAGGCGAACTGACACATCGGAAAGTCAATCTGGACAGCTATGAGGAGGAGCTGGCTGCGCGCGAGGAGACACTTGGTGGGGCCCTCAAGGAAGTGAAGGATGCTGCAGCTGCTGAGGCCGCCAAGAAGGAGCTGGAGGTGAAGGTGACGCAGCTAGAGGCCAATCTCAAGGCGAAGAATGAAGAGCTTGCCGCGCTCCAACGCGAGCGCGAGAAGGATGCCCTTGCCCCCGGCGAGCTGCAGGGTCGCCTCCTCGAGAGGGGCAAAGAGTTGAGCGCCGCCAAGGACTCCAATGCCGATCTCGAGCTGAAGCTGGCGACGCTAACTGAGACGCTGGACGGCGCCAAGAAGCGGGAGGAGGACTTGAAGGAGGAGATCAAGGCCAATGAGGCGCTGCTGACGAGGGCCGCCGAAACCCAGAACACCTTCAGGGATACTGTGGAGCTCTGGACGGAGGGCCTCATGAACATTGCCGCGGTCATCGACGAGGAGCTGGCGCAACTGGAAATGGAGGGCTTCGGGTACTCCTCCGACGAGAACCTCCAGCCCAGCGCCAAGCTCACTCTGTTCCTCAAGGGCGTGGCGACGGCCCTCCAGCAACTCCAGGAAAGGATCCCAAAGAAGATGGCCGACGAGTCGTGCAAGATCTGTGCCCGAGTTCTGGAGAAGGTGTTGGTGAAGGTGGTCTTCCGCAACCCAGGCCTCAACCTCACCAACGTCCTCAAGAAGCTGCCGGCGGGTGCTGATCTTGAAGAGCTCAAGGCCCTTGTTGCACCCATTGTGGACAAGGTGAATGAAGTCAGGAGGGTTGATGGCGGTCGCGTAGATTAGGCCGCGTGTTTTCTCCTTTCCTTGCCGCTGCCATTTATGTTACGAGAACAATTCAGTCAGTGCTGCGACAATTTATCTTTGTAATATAACTTTTATTCTTGGGCAGTATTTGCTATGTTATTTCCTTTACTTGATTCCTTCCTTTGTATGTTTTTACCCTACGCTTTCAGGGAACTTGCCGGCGCAGGCACCCTTGCCACGAGCGCTGAGTGCGGAACATCAGCAGCCTGCTGGCGGTGTCGCTTCCGGCAAGAAACCTTGTCGCGGCTAGTCATAGCACACTTAAGTTGCTGAGCGGACTCGAAACAAAGTAAGGGCGCAACTAGCTACGAGTTGGTTCCTCCGCGCACAGGTTTTCCATACAAAGCACGGTCGTTCAAGGTAGATAACTAAAAAAAAAAATTAAAACTAATTGTGCTCAAACTTTGGCAACTTAGCTTTTCTGTCGTTTGCGTCCCGGCAAAGCGATACTTTCTTGAACGATGCCTGGTCCACACCATTATCTTCCATTCCCCCCCGGTGAACTTGTGAGCGAGGGAACCTTCCGTTTTCTTGAGAAAAAGAAAGAAGAGAAAATAAAGATATGGAGCCTTAAGGCTCGTTATTGCTTACCGGGGGCAAGTGCTGCACAAAGTGTCAGATAATACATGCAAAAAATGAAAAAGCATGAAATTTGACAAGATGTGCGGAGCACATGAGCTTTATTTATGCACGGGATCTGCGCCCAGTTTTGTACAAATGGTTACATGCAACAGCGGCAAGGCTTGTACAAAAGGTGGTTGCCGGAACAGGTACCGGCAACTGCGCCTTATGGGTAAAACTTACGAAGATGCTCAATGTTCCAGGAGTTGCTCACCGGAAAACCATCTTCGGTCTCAAGGCGGACAGCGCCAGGCCTAGTGACTCGTTTCACCCGATAAGGGCCTTCCCACTTCGGCGTCAACTTGTTGGAATTCTTGGCGGACTGAACGCGCCGAAGAACAAGGTCGCCTTCCTCGAGACTTCTGGCATTAACTTTGCGGCTATGGTAGCGGCACAAAGCTTGCTGGTATCGAGCAGCTTGTACAGCATCCTGAAGACGATCTTCCTCAAGGAGCAGCGCGTCATCTTGTCGCAGCTGCTCTTGCTCAAGCTCATCATAAGCGAGCACTCGAGGCGATCCGTATACGAGTTCTGTGGGGAGAACTGCCTCTGCTCCATAAACTAGAGCGAAAGGTGTCTGGCCAGTGGCTCGATTTGGCGTCGTCCTGATCGACCAAAGAACCACCGGCAGCTCCTCAATCCAGTTCTTTCCGCACTTGTGCAGCCTGTCGAAAGTCCTGGTCTTGAGCCTGCGCAGCACTTTAGCGTTTGCCCTCTCCGCTTGACCGTTGCTTCTCGGGTGAGCAACAGAAGCGAAGCAGACCTTAGCGCCAAGATCTTGGACGTACTGCATGAAGGTGCGGCTCGTGAATTGTGTGCCATTGTCGGTGATGATCCTGTTAGGGACTCTGAAACGGCAAACAATCGACCTGAAGAACTTGACTGCTGACTGTGCTGTCACCTTCCTCACTGCTTCCACTTCCGGCCACTTTATGAACTTGTCGATTGCAACGTACAAGTACTCAATGCCCCCGGCAGCTCGGGGAAAGGGGCCGAGGATGTCGAGCCCCCAGACCGAAAATGGCCAGGATAAAGGGATCATCTGGAGAGCTTGAGCTAGCTGGTGTATCTGCTTGGAGTGGAACTGGCACGCTTCACACTTGGTTACTTGTGCAGTTGCATCCTGGAGAGCTGTCGGCCAAAAGAAACCTTGTCGGAATGCTTTGCCGGCAAGTGCTCTTGCGCCAATGTGATGACCACATATGCCTCCATGTATCTCCGCCAACAGCTTCTGTCCATCTTCCCGGGGAATGCACTTCAATTTCACTCCGTTGAATCTTCTTCTGTACAGTATGTCGTCGACAAACTGGTACATACTTGATTGCTAGGCTACTCTCTCCGCTTCTTCTTGCTCTTCGGGAAGTTCTCCTGTCTGAAGGAAACGGACAATCTGCTGTGCCCATGCTGGAGCTTGCGGCTCAACAACAAGGACTAAAGGCACAAATGCTGCTGCGGGAACATCTGCTTCTACGGCAAGAACCTGCGACTCAGCCGGAGCTTGATGTTCCCCGGCAAGCTTGCCGGAGCAAAACTTGTCGGGAGCATCTGCTTCAACGGAACAAACCCTAGGGCTTGTCGGAGCAGACTGCTCCTCAGCATCCTTGGTGTTGATCCTGGGGATCTTCTTGGCGGCGGCTTCGGGAAGCTCTGCCGGAAAATAATCACCAGAAACCAACTTCCTCTTCTTGCTCTGTCCAGATGATGGTGTTATAGATGGTTGAGTCAGCTTGAGCACAAAGATCTCTGGTTCCACAGGTAATTTTAATGCAGCGCATTTTGACAGGCCATCGGCAACGTCGTTCTGGGCTCTCGGAACATGTTCCATCTGCAGGCCGTCAAAATGCTCTTCCAAGTTTCTCACTTCATCAATGTAAGCTTCCATCAACGGACTCTGATAATCTTTGTTTACTTGGCGGACGACAAGCTGCGAGTCACCCCTAACAATAAGCTTCTTGATCCCAAGGTCTGCCGCGATCCTGAGTCCGGCAAGCAAACCTTCATACTCTGTAGTATTGTTTGTCACTTGCTCCTTGGGAAAGTGCATCTGGACCACGTACTTGAGGTGCTCTCCGGTGGGTGCGACAAGTAACATGCCCGCACCGGCGCCTTGCAGCGAGAAGGCACCATCAAAGTACATGATCCATTCTTTGCTTGCTTCCTTGACGGGGATGCTCGTCTCTGGAGTTTCTTCATCAGGTGTTGGCGTCCATTCTGCTATGAATTCTGCCAATGCTCGGCTCTGGATAGTCGAAGTACTCTCAAACTTGAGGCCAAAGCTTGACAATTCCAGTGCCCACTCGACAATCCTGCCTGTTGCTTCTGGATTCTGCAATATCCTCTTCAACGAAAAGCGAGTGACAACTCTGATCTCATGTGCTTGAAAGTAATGGCGCAGCTTTCTCGAGGCCATGAGAAGGCCGAAAAGCAATTTCTGCACACCAGAGTACCTTGATCTAGCCCCCTGCAGAAGGGAACTGACAAAGTAAACTGGGCGCTGCACCATTTTCTTCTGCTTCTCTTCTTGTGGCTGCACAGATCCATCCTTGTCGGGACCAGAGCTTGTCGGGGAAGCCCCCTGCTTGTCACTGGACGCGCTTGCCGTGGCCGCTGGCTCATCATCCGCCTCCCTTTCCGCTACTAACGCAGCACTAACCACTTGATTGGTTGCCGCTAGATATAGCAACAACTTCTCTTGTGGCTTAGGTGCGACAAGTATTGGAGTGGAGGACAGGTATCTCTTCAAGTCCTGCAGCGCAGCCTCCGCTTCCGGAGTCCATTTCATTGGACCTGCCTTTTTCAATATTTTGAAAAATGGCAGGGCGCGCTCAGCAGACTTAGAGATAAACCTGCTGAGAGCAGCCATGCAGCCGGCAAGCCTTCGTACGTCCTTGACACGCTTCAGTGCTTCAATCTGCTCAATGGCCTTAATCTTGTCGGGGTTGGCTTCAATTCCCCGCTGAGACACAAAGAACCCGAGAAGCTTGCCGGAGGGGACTCCAAACACACACTTCTTGGGGTTGAGCTTGAGGTTGATCTTGCGCAGATTTGCAAAGGTCTCGTCCAAATCTTGGATCAGAGTTGCTCTGTCTTTGCTCTTGACCACTATGTCATCCATGTAAGCTTCTACATTTCTGTGCAACTATGGCTCAAAAGCTTCGTGAACTACCCTTGCAAATGTTGAACCAGCATTCTTTAGTCCGAAAGGCATCCGTACAAAGCAGTATGTGCCACATGGAGTAATGAATGCGGTTTTCTCCTCATCCTCTTCTACCATGAAGACCTGATGATATCCTGAATATGCATCAAGAAATGAAAGCAAATCACATCCTGCCGTGGAGTCGACAATCTGGTCAATGCGCGGCAAGGGAAATGGATCTTTGGGACAAGCTTTATTAACATCAGTGAAGTTAATACAAAGCCTCCATTTTCCGTTCGCCTTGCGCACGACTACAGGATTGGCCAGCCACGTAGGGTGGAGCACTCCTCTGACAAGGCCTGCTGCCTCCAACTTCTTGATCTCTTCTGCAATGAATTCTTGGCGCTCCACTGCTTGTTTTCTGACTTTCTGCTTGACGGGCCGCGCGTGAGGACAGACGGCAAGGTGGTGCTCAATTACTTTCCTGGGAACACCGGGGATGTCAGACGGTTTCCATGCAAACACGTCGACACTCGCCCGCAGGAAAGCAACGAGCGCGCTTTCCTATTTAGGGTCAAGCATGGCACTGATGGTGAAGGTACCACCAGTGCCGTCCTCCTTGGCGGACACCTTCTTGGTTTCTGGCGGAGCTGCCTTCGCCTTCTTACACTTGCCGGTGGAGCTCGATGGTGCGTCCTCGATGGTAGCGCAGCACTTCGAAGAGGTGTGCTTGCCGGAGTGGGCATCAGAGCTCTTGCCGGACTTAGTCTTCTTCTTCCCCCCGGGAGCTTCAGCGGCAAGTGGTTTGCGATCTGCTGCGGCTGCTGCTTCTCGGTAGATCTTGTCGGTGCAGATAAGGGCATCTTTCTTGTCGCCAGGGACAGAGATGACACTTATCAGACCTGGCATCTTTAGCACGTTGTAGGCATAGTGAGAGGCTGCCATGAACTTGGCGAGCGCTGGACAGCCGAGTATTCCATTGTAAGGCAATGGGAAATCAGCAACGTCAAAAGTGACCCTCTCAGTCCTGAAGTTTAGCTCGCTGCCAAATGTTACCGGCAATGTGATCTTCCCTTTCGGCTTGCTCCTTCCCGGGTTGATTCCTTGGAATGTGCCGGTCTCTTCGAGCTCGCTGTCAGGGATTTGCAGTTTCTGGAGTATCGCTGAGGAGATCAGGTTCAAGCCGGCCCCGCCATCAACTAGCATCTTTGTGACCTTGAGTTTGCGGATAGTTGGTGAAACCAACATCGGCAAGCACCCGACCGCAGTGATGCGATCAGGGTGGTCCTCAATGTCAAAGATGATAGGCGTGCTGGACCACTTCAGGGGCTTGCGTGACTCAACTGATGGTTCTGCTGCATTAACTTCTCGCACCCACTGTTTGAGCTGGCGGTGCGAAGTATGCAGAGAAGCACCACCGTCAACGCACAGAATCTCTGTTGCTTTCTGAAACTCCTGCTCGTCGGCCTCGTCATCATCCATATCCTCATCTTCGTCTTCATCTTCATCCTTGTTGCGGCCGCGGGGAGGCCTGTCTCCTTGCCGCTGCTTGGCCTTGCCGCGGTGTCCTCCCCTGCCGGGGCGCTTCCTGCCGGATCCGCCAGTACCTTCCTGGGCCTTCTCCTTGTCGCGTCGCTCGTACTCAGCTTTCTGCTGCTCGACAAGCTGCTCAACTTTCTTGCAACTCTGGAGATCATGGCCCTTGGTGCGGTGGATCTTGCAGTATTGCTTGTCGGCGGCCGCCACAGGTTCTGCTTCCTTGGCGCCACCTCCGTTGCCGGACTGCTCGACAGCTACCACATCTTTGCCTTTCCTTCTTCTGTTGTTCCGCCGCCGGTTTTTCTTTGCCGGGGCAGCATCCTCACTGTTAGACCCCCCTGCTCCTATGTTCTCTCCAGGGAGTTTCCTCCCTTCCTCAGCACGTGCACACTTGTCGGCCAGGGCGTAGAGCTCACTGACGTCTCTTATCTTGCACATCGCCATCTCCTCCCGCATCCTGCGGTTACGCACGTTCTGATGGAACGCGCTGATGACCGCGGCGGGGTGGACATCTGGGATGTTGCGCTGCACTTGGCTGAATCTCTCAATATACTTGCGCAGGGGTTCTCCTTCCTTCTGGGCGAGCAGATGAAGATCGCTCTCCTGGCCATGGGGCTTGTGGCCGCCTGTGAAAGCGCTGACAAACTAATGGCACAGATCCGCCCATGAGGAGATGGAGTTGTCCGGCAAGTGCATGAGCCAGGATCTGACATTGGGCTTGAGTACCAGCTGGAAGTAGTTGGCAAGGATCTTGTCGTCGCGTCCCCCAGCAGCCTGCACCACGATGGTGTAGATGCTGAGGAACTCCGACGGATGCAACCTGCCATCATACTTCTCTGGTACATCTGGTTTGAAGTTCTTGGTACTGGGCCACTGGACTTGCCGCAGCTCACGAGTGAACGCAGGGCAACCTACCGCGTACGGCAAGTCGCCTGGTTCCCCTGGCGCATGCATATCGATAGTGGGCCCAGCGCGCTGGTCCGACTGACGCCGCGCTTCTCTTCGTCGCTCGATACGAGTACGAGCGTCTTCTTGTTGTCGTTCTTGAAGAACTTGGCGCTGATCGCGACGAGCTCGTGGGTCTGATGACGCTGTGGAGTCAGTGTCGAGGTTGACCCGGCGAGTCGGCGATCTTGGCCTTCGGGGTGGGGAGTGCACAGTGGTTGCACCCCCGCCGGTCTTGTCGCCATCGGCTCGCATCCGGCAATCTTGCCACGGCTGCGATGTATTTGCTGCCGTGGAGTGTCGCCGTTGGCGAAGCCGATGAGGCTCTGAATGGTGGCCCTCCAATCGTTGATCTTGTCCGCCGTCGGAGGGTAATCCAGGAGCAGTTGGGCTCGAGCCAATGCTTCTTCTGGAGTCTTTGGTGGCGGTGGCGAACGGTGCGAGGAGCGGGATATGCTCGGACTTCTAACTATGTTAGAAGGAGCAGGATCCCGTCCAGGCGACCGTGTCTTGCTCGTGCCAGCAGGCTGGCATGCGTGCTGGTCTTGAGCATCCCGAGATCCACCAGCTCGACCTTGATCCAACGAGCGTATGGTACTGCGAGTACCATGACGCTGTCGGTCTAGCGCCTCCTGAGATGGGCGCGGTGCGTGTACGGACGCCGAGGTTTGTGCGGCCTTGTCCTTCGACCTGGCGGCAGCTTGAGCTTCCTCGTCGGTGCCCGTTCGCCCGCCGGCGTCTACCCCACCACCCGTTTGCTCCGGTGGCGGTAGGATCGACGCGGACGGAGCAGCCACCTCCGAAGCCTTCTTCTTCGGTGGCATGTCGATGAAGATGATGAAGATCTGGCTCGCGTGAACGCTGGATCGGGTTCACACAACCTCGACGCCCCCTACCTGGCGCGCCAAAGATGTCGTGGGAAATGAACACCTATGGGGCAGGGCCCCTTTCGGTCCGGCAGGGAGCGGAGGCCGCACGAAGAGCGGATCGAGGTGAGGCACGCGAGCGATTTTACCCAGCTTCGGAGCTCTCCGGAGAGATAATACTCCTACTACTGCTTTGTGGTTGTATTATGTTCTCGCTCGAGAGCGTGGGAGTGTTCTGGTTTCGAATGAGTCGAACCCCTTCTACGTTGCGCATGGGCCTCCTTTTATAGGCTCAAGGGGTCACCGATAGGTGGCAACGCATGCAGGGGTAAAAGTGTAAAAGGTGTGGTTGGTACAACTGCTTCTACAGTGGATCCTACCTAATTCTGACGGCAGGGGACAAAGGCATTAAATGCCCGTCCGCGTCGCCCAAACAGTGCAGAAAAGCGACTGTTAGGGGCGCCACCGTTCGCCACGATGGCCATCTCGTCATCTCCACTTGCCACCTCGCACCGCTTGGCTGCACAGCTTCTCGCCACGTGCGCCTGGAACGGTCTTGTGGCGACACGTCGACGGATGCGCTGGAGCATGGGCACAGAGTGGTGGCTTCGCCGCGGCAAGCGCCTTGCCGCGGTCGTTGTCTTGTCGCACCCGGAAGCTTGTCGCTCGCCGGGTCTTGCCGGGACGCGCGGTGCGTCGCGGCAAGTTCCTTGAAATGCCTTGGTTGGCCTTCCCAGCAAGCTCCTCTTGCCGGGGCCTTGTCCTTCCCGGCAAGCTCCTCTTACCGGGGTCTTGTCTTCTCAGTTAAAACACTTTGTTCTTGAATGGCTCCAATAGGAACTACGGAGGATCTTGGCGGGCACCCGGCAAGCCTTGCCGCGGGGCGCTGCGACTGCCCGTGCACAAGTTCGGGATACTAAGGTACCCCTACTTTAGTACACCGACACCGGCCCAATACATTCTCCGCAGGAACCTCAACAGTCCACTACTTCTAGGGTGGCGTCAGCTGGCTGTGGTGGAGGTGATTATGCGAGAAGGATCCGGAGTGGAAGGAGAGGTCACAATTGGAAAGAATCGCAAAAAAACATAACCCGGAGATCTCATTCCAAAAAAATGCTAATATCGATGGAGTGGTAATTTCCTTCAATAGGTGGAAAACATAGGAAATATTGGATGTTATCAAGGAAAGGTAAAAATTTAGGAAAGTTAGGATTTTGAACTGATTTCTATGCAAATGGGGTTTTATTGTTTGGTAACATGATATCAGTACCTGCCCGTTTGTGACGTGTCTGATTAGGAAAGTTTGCAAATGTTAAGAAACTATTTATTGGGAGGAAAGTTTGTGACGTGTCTGTTATTTGTTTCCTAAAACAAATTTCACTAATGAGAGAAATCGATTGATTTAGATAAGTTAGGAAAGTTAGATTCAAAACTATTATTTTTTTCTTAAAAATTTGTTATTTGTTTCCTAAGACAAATTGAACCAATAAAACGAATCGATTGATATGAATAATTTGAGGAAGTTAGATCCGTGATTTGTTATACGTTAGGAAAGTCCTGGTTGTAATAAAGAGTGGAGAGAAAAATAAACCGACGGACTGGGATGGGAGGGGTGGTGGGAGGAGAGACGAAAAAACCCAGCAAAAATAAACCGTGGAGACTATTCACCAACTGCTCCATTAGGAGTAGAGATGATTAACCAAATTAAACATCCAATTACATAGGTGGCTACTACAACCATGGCATTTTCACACACCAAAGTAAACTATTACATGTATAATTTCATAGGTGGCTAATACACACATGACACTTCCACACACCAATAAAGTAAACTATATATTACATGCATGATTCACTAGCATAAACGAACATCTGATCGTCATCTACTTCTTGTGACACTTGCTATGCTTGTGGCTTGGTCCGGGCTGGTCGATTTGGGTAACGAGGCACTTCCTCATGTCAACGATCCGCCTGTGCATCTTGTAGCATGTGTACACGCTCTTGGCCGCGAACCTGAGGTGAGGTTCATCCAGTCACCGCATCCAGGCCCTGTGCCAGGATACGACACTTTTTCTCTGGGCATCCTGCTTAATCTTTTTGTAGTAGGGGTCAATGATGGCCGAGGCGAGTTCGACCAGGGAGTCCTTCTTCGTGCTGCCCCAGACCCTGTAGTGGTCATGGATTTCGACAAGGTTCTCGCAGGCCAAGCCCGTAACACTGAGCTCTTTTACATCGTCGATGGTTTCCACCATGGCGAACTTGTAGTCGGTGCTGTTGACAAACCTGCTGAAACGGACACAAGGCTCTCTGGCCATGTAGTAGTGGTAGATGAGGACATGATGGCGCACGCACAACTGGGCGACGGCAACCTTCTGATCTATGTAGGGACTACGGGCGATGTACTAGAGGTCGATGCCGACCACCTTGTACTTGTCTCCAGCAAGCAACTACTCAATGGTGTTGATGTAGTCATCCACCACGGCCGGGTCGATGGTGTACACCACCAAGAGATTCGTCTCCCTCGCGTGGGTCTCCACTTTATGCTCATCGAAATCCATTGGAGCGCCGCTAGACATCCCCTCTCTATGTGTCGTCGTGGGTGTGCTTGTTGTGTTGTGGGGCGCGATCGAAAGGTTGAAGAGACTAAGGTTATAATGGCCGCGGGAATTAAAGGGGAGGTCGGACGGCACGTCCTGATGGCAGTTCTAATTTGCAGCGCGTAACTCCATCGTGCCTCACATAACTGCACCGCGTGGCAACGCGCATGGTGCAACCGCATGCATATGGGGCCCCCGACGTGATCGTGCGCAGGCCCAACCGCTGGCAGAGCGCGCGCGGAGGGACGCGAGCAGAGCGCTCGGCGGTCGCCTCAACGGCGAGCAACCATATATATGCATATAGCAGTTGAACACACAAGGACCCGAGCGCGCCGACGGAAGCGAGCAGAGCGCGCCGCGGCGCCTAACGGTTGAACTGTTTGTATAAATTAAGCATGACTACTTAATCTATGAATGAAATATGTGCTTAATTACTGAATTTTAGTTGCAAAAATTAGATAGTGCTAGTGATTTTTAGTTGCATATTTTGACAAATCGCCATTGGAACCACTGGATGTCCTCTCTGTATGTGTCATCGTGGGTGTGCTTATTATGTCATGCGCCAGCCCCAAACACTGGCATCACAACTTATAAATTGACGGATGGAGTACTAGTTATAGTGATGCATATAGTTAAGCAAAGGGATCACACATGTCTGTATTGACTGGAATGAGAATGCAATAGCACAATAAGAATTAAGGAGGCAATAAGAAAGATGCATCCATCAACGTATGACCTCCTCCTCCTCAACTCAGTGCGCTGGGCCACCGACCAATGGCTAAGGAGCGGAGGCTTTCGTGGCGAGGTCAAGGTGCTTCTCAGCAAAGGCATCCAAGGCTTCCAGCCGATTGAAGAAGGCCAACGTCGTAGCTTCCTCACTAGCCTTGTAGATACCTATGTACATGATTTGCTCGTACACGTGGATGTGTAGGTCGACGAATTCTTGCAGGGCGAGGCGCTTCGCAGCGAGCGCGACCTCTAGGTGGACATTCTTCGTGGCGTCAGCGGGCAGTCACAGGGACACCAGTGCTTGAAAGAGGTTCCGACCATGGAATCCGATTAGGGTGGCAGGCAATGAGGAGCCTGGGTGCGCGGGCTGGAGGAGTACGGCGATGTCGTCCACGAGCTTCTTGACGACAGTGAACTTGTTGGTGGTGGCAATGATCATCTGGTCCAACTGAGAGTCGCAGCTGGCGTCGACGGCGGCCATCCACCAGTCACTCGCCAACACCGTCTTGAGACGATCCTCGATGCCATGCCGCAGGCCGGTGTCATGGACCGTCTAACACAGCCGCTGGCCGCTCGCACGCATCGCCGCCATGGGTCTAGAGTGAGCACTTTTGCGCTTAGTGTAGGTGCTTAGGCAAATGCTTAGGTGCGTATGATGTGGTAGATGCATTGGAAAGGAGGGGCGCCTTTATATGAGTGCAAACTGCATTGCATTCACATCGTGCTGCCTCTTTTCCTGGTCCTCCTCCCATTACTTCCCTCATGCATTCATGATGCTAATTGAAGGAGTATGCATCATTAACCGTTCAACATTTCGGGAACCGCTACCCTCTCCCTCGTCTGCATTAAAGCTATATCAGGAACAGTGCCGCCTGCTATCAAATTGAATAGAATTGCACCTCCCGCTGCACGCCCGGCTGAACACGCCTCCTCGCCTCCATCTATGCTTAATTACTGAATTTTAGTTGCAAAAATTAGATACTGCTAGTGATTTTTAGCTTGACAAATCGCGGTGTTACAAGGTTGACAAATGGCAATATTACTAGATCAACAAATGTCAATCTTTCTAGTTTGATAAATGGCAACATACCCAATATGACAGATGCAAATCTTACCAAATTGTCTGTAAGTGGTTGCACACTGGTCATCTAAAACAACCGTTTGCGTTGAAGAGATGCACAAATCCTGCTCTCACTTTCCATACGGGTGTTCTTTTGAAAACGTTTGCGATCAAGAGCCATTAAAACCTATAGCCATTAAAACCAAGACATGTGGCGTCACGTGAATGGTTAAAATTTGAGTTATGCACATAAATGCATTGAAAAACTCAATTAATGCATAAAAATGTCCAAACGAACCCCAAAAAATCCCAAAAATTGACACAACACTCCTGTTGTTCTATGTTGACACAAGAAATTTTTTGAAAGCAATAAGAGGCAATGGATATCGTTTCGTCCCTAGGGGTGGGACGTTCCCTACTGAAACCATCATGCTTGTTGTGAGAAGCTCTGGTTTGTGAGAAGCATATACCCAAACCTGCCCCAAATGGGACCAAAAATTTACCACAACATGTTGATGTCGCTCCATGATAGCATGCCAAGTTTCATGAATTTTAGATGAGTTTTCGATTTACTAGAATTTAAAAACCAGGTATCTCAATGTTTGCAGTCGAGTGACGGTGGCAGGGTGTTTGACATTCATTCCCATTTCTTGCATGGGACCTAAGCATGCAACCAAGGACACATATTTGAATTTTCAACCAATTTATATGCATTAGAGCATGTGCGCATGTAGTTCAAATTTGAATTATGCACGTAAATGCATTGAAAAACTCAATTAATGCATAAAAATGTCCAAACGAACCCCGAAAAATCCCAAAAATTGACACAACACTCATGTTGTTCTATGATGACACGAGAAAAAATTTCAAAGCAATAAGAGGTAATGGATATTGTTTTGTCCCCAAAGGTTGGACGTTCCCTACCGAAACCATCAGGTTTGTTGTGAGAAGCATATCCCCAAACCTGCCCCAAATGGGACAAAAAATTTACCACGACATGTTGATGCGCCATGATGCATGCCAAGTTTCATGAATTTTAGGCTAGTTTTGCATTTACTAGAATTTAAAAACCAGGTATCTCAATGTTTGCGGCCGAGTGACAGTGGCAGGGTGCTTGACATTCAATCTCATTTCTTGCATGGGACCTAAGCATGCAACCAAGGACACATATTGGAATTTTCAACAAATTTATATGCATTAGAGCATGTGTCTGTAGTTCACATTTGAATTATGCACATGAATGCATTGAATAACTCAATTAATGCATAAAAATGTCCAAACAGACCCCGAAAAATCCCAAAAATTGACACAACACTCCTGTTGTGCTATGTTGACACGAGAATTTTTTTCAAAGCAATAAGAGGCAATGGATATCGTTTTGTCCCCAAAGGTGGGACGTTCTCTACCAAAACCATCAGGATTGTTGTGAGAAGCCCTAGTTTGTGAGAAGCATATCCCCAAACCTGCCCCAAATGAGACAAAAAATTTACCACGGCATGTTGATGCCGCACCATGATGGCATGCCAAGTTCATGAATTTCAGATGAGTTTTGGATTTACTAGAATTTAAAAACCAGGTATCTCAATGTTTGCGGCCGAGTGACAGTTGCAGGGTGTTTGACATTCATTCCCATTTCCTGCATGGGACCTAAGCATGCAACCAAGGACACATATTTGAATTAATTTTCATCCAATTTATATGCATTAGAGCATATGTCTGTAGTTCACATTTTAATTATGCACATGAATGCGTAGAAAACTCAGTTAATGTATAAAAAATGTTCAAGTGGAACCCCCAAAATCCCAAAAATTGACACAACACCCCTCTTGTTCTATGTTGACACTAGGAAAAAAATTGAAATCGAGAAGAGGCAATGCATATCGTTTCGTCCAGAAAAGTGAAACGTTCCCTATATCGGGCTTGTTGTGAGAAGCTCTGGTTTATGAGAAGCTTATACCCAAACCTACCCAAAATGGGACAAAAAATTTACCATGACATGTTGATGCCACTCCATGATAGCATGACAAGTTTCATGAATTTCGGATGACTTTTGGATTTACTAGAATTACAAAAGCGAGCACCTCAACGTTTGCAGGAGAGCCACAATGTCGTGGTGTTTGAAATTTATCCCCATTTCTTGAATGAGACGTAAGCATCAACCCATGAACACATATATCATTTTAACACTCATTTTGGTTCACCGGAGCATGTGCATGTGGTTTAATTTTGAATTGTGTGCCTGAAATGCCTAGAAAACCAAGTTACCATATCAAAATGTCCAAACGAACCCTGAATAGTTCCAATTTTTTTGACGACACACCTATAGTTGCATGTTCACTACAGATAGAAGTTCTAGCAATTCAAACACCATCCTTTGCAGCTGTGAACCCATTATGTAATTCAAATCAAGATGAAAAATCAAGTAGATCCCACACAGTTTATTATCACCAACCGTGTGAGATGTAGTACAAAATATCCTGGAGCACCGTCGGTGTATAGTACGCCTATGGCTTACTCGAGAAGGTTCGTCGGCTACAGTCCACAGCCCGCTCTAAATAATGGACCATGTCTGATGAAACTTTGCACACCAGTTTTTTCGCTGAAGCGATTCCAAATTTTCGGCTTCCGCGGAAATATCTACCTCCCCGCCCCTTCCCCTTACCAAAAGCCACATTTCCCCTATTTCCGCTTTCCTTTCCAAGTTGAAACCTTCACTCCTTGCTTGCAGCGCCGCCTCCTTGCCGGCGACCCTCCTTCACGCTGCTCGGCCTCGCCTATCCAGGCAGGTAATCCACACCCGAACCCCATCCTCCTCCTCCTTCCAGATCCCACATGCCCCGACCGCCGACGCGAGCGCGACACCTTCCACCCAAATCACCGACCCCTCCACCGAATAAGCGTTGTCCTAAGCCATGGTGTACACAATATAGCCGGGATCTCAACGAGCATTTGGCAGCGGAGAAGCAAATCGCGGCCGCACGCGCGGATGAGGTCGCGATGGCTGCCATTCGTGCCGAACCCTAGATCTTGGTGGATCACCTTGCCTCGAGGCCACCGTCGACGCATCGCGCGCTGACGTCACTACGTGGTTGGATGCTTTAAGCGACAGTTCAGGGCGTTTTCTCGAGGTCACCATATATGCCTTCGACGAAGACTACGAGGTGTTTTCTTAGCGTGCACGTGCTTACTTCATCTCGAGAGCCAGCAGGTTGGTGCCCGGAGCAGCTCAGGCAACTTACCACTACGACGAGGGCACCCACGATGCGGAGGCCTCGCTCTCTTCCATGTCTAAGGAGCCAATCGTCATCGATATCTCCGACAATGAGTAGCTTGTCTTATTAGCTCACTATAAGGACCCATGTTCAGTTTGCTAGCTACTGCCTTTCCTTAACAAATTCTAGTGAATTGTGCTATCTAATTTTACCATGCAATCTTCTGCTCTAGTGTACATGTTCTATATGTCGTGCAATGTGGTGTTTAGTTAACTGTTCGGTTCAATTCTGCAAATGTGATGTTCAATTCTTTAGGGTGCAATTTTCCAAGTTGTCAAGCATGCTTGGTTTGGTTAACTGTCTGATCTTCTATTAGGAGTATTTTATATTGTGCAATGTGGTGCTCGGTTGACGTTTGTTTCATTTGTTGTGGTGTTTAGTTAACTGTTTGGTTCAATTCTGCAATGCGATGTTCAATTGTTGTGTGTGCATTCTGTTATTGTATACCATGTGAGAAATAATTCGAATTTGGCTGTACTAAATACATGAGAAACAAATACAATTGCTATATTTCCAAGTTGTTAAGCATGCTTGCTTTGGTTAACTATATGATCTTCTATTAGGAGTATGTTATATTGTGCAATGTGTTGCTCAGTTAAGGTTTGGTTTATTTGTTTTGGTGTTTAGTTAACTGCTTGGTTCAATTCTGCAATGCGATGTTCAATTGTTGTGGCTGCATTCTGTTATTGTATACCATGTGAGGAACAAATCGAATTTGGCTGCACTTAATACATGAGAAACATATACAAGTGTTATATTTCCTAGTTCTTAATCATGCTTGGTTTGGATAAATGTGTTTTCCATGTGGCTTGAATTAATCCGAGGAATCTACAATGTGCTTATTTTTCATCAACATTTTTTCTATACCACTATAAAGTTCACTAATGATTACCTCTCAAACCACTGATGTTTATGCACATCCTTGTGTTCAGGCCTTTCCAAAGCAGTTCACTGATGATTACCTCTCAAACCACCTCTATGGTCAGGAGGCGAGGAATGTTTTCATACAACACCCACGGTTCAATATTGAAGTGTCCTGAAGAGGACGAAGGATGGCCGGTCAATCATCCATAGGCACTGGCCTAAAGTTGCAAAGACCTTCAACATGAATGAAGGTTCAATATTCGCCTTCCGCTTCAGCGGTTTTCCAGATGACATGCATCTGTCTATGTACCGTCTATGATGCTAATTTCGAAAGGTTCTAGATGTTGCATGTGAAACTTGGTGCTGGTTCAGTTGTGTAATGGGGTAGCTGAGTGCTGAAGCAATATCATGTTGTACTCTAATGTATTTCAATTATGAAATCGTGCTTCCTTAATATGGGAATGAAATATATTATGTGTTTAATATGAATATCAATTATATTTAATAATTGGATTATTAATAATAGGGAAATTAGCCTGCTAATTGGTTTTTGCTATTGCAAACGTTAATTGAGAAAATACCGTGGGCGATGACCTAAGGCAACACACACAGTTTCTACAAATAACCGTGTTGGATCAATTAGCAATCACACACGACATTCTCTTCAAAATTGTTTGCGTTAGGCCACCTTGCGCAAACATTTACCGCATAAAAGCTGTGTGTGATGGATAGCCTTTGCCACACAGTTTCTTCTACGCACCGTGTGTGATGCATTCAATAACGCAAACGATAAAATTATTAATATTGTGTGCGATGGGAAGGCCATCACAAACGATTTAACGGGGAAAATTATGTGTGATGTACCTATGAACGGAAATGTTTTCCTTGCAGCGACTGTGTGGGATGTATATATACAAATAGAAACGTTTAGCGGGGATTGACTGTGTGGGATGTACTTACGGCCGGAAATGATTTCGCATATATAATTGTATTTTTTTGAGCACTACTGTATGTATAACCGTATTTGCTCGCTCGCCGGTCGCACATGATCTCATTTTGCCAAGCATGTGTGCCAGGAGGGCATATCCCCGACGGTTTCTGGGTCGTGTGGGAAGGACCCCCTATCGCCCACACTCACTAGGTGACGGTTCTGAATGTCGTCGTGGAAAGGGGTTAAAAACTGTTTGTATAGCACCGACGCGTACCTGTGATAGAACATCAAAAGTATGAAACAATTGCTTGGCTTGTCATCAGGGTTGTGCATGATTTAAATATTTTGTGTGATGAAGATAGAGCATAGCCAGACTATATCATTTTGTAGGGATAGATTTCTTTGGCCATGTTATTTTGAGAAGACATGATTGCTTTGTTAGTATGCTTGAAGTATTATTGTTTTTGTGTCAGTATTAAACTTTTGTCTTTAATCTTTCGGATCTGAACATTCATGACACAGTGAAGAAAATTACATTCATAAATATGTTAGGTAGCATTCCATATCAAAAATTCTGTTTTATCATTTACCTACTCGAGGACGAGCAGGAATTAAGCTTGGGGATGCTTGATACGTCTCCAACGTATCTATAATTTTTGATTGTTCCATGCTATTATATTATCTGTTTTGGATGTTTAATGGGCTTTAATAGGCTATTTTATATTATTTTTGGGACTAACCACTTAACCGAGGGCCCATGCCAGTTTCTGTTTTTTTTGCCTATTTTAGAGTTTTGCAGAAAAGGAATACCAAACGGAGTCCAAACGGAATGAAACCATTGCGATAATCTTTCTTGGACTGAAAGCAAATCAGAAGGCTTGGAGATGAAGTTGGAGAGGCAATGAGGCGGCCACGAGGCAGGAGGGCGCGCCCAGGGGGGTAGGCATGCCCCCACCCTCGTGGGCCCCTCGTAGCTCCCCTGACCTAGTTCCTTCGCTTATATATACTCTTATACCCTAAAATCATCAGGGGGAGCCACGAAACCACTTTTCCACCGCCACAACCTTCTGTACCTGTGAGATCCCATCTTGGGGCCTTTTCCGGCATCCTGCCGGAGGGGGATTCGATCACGGAGGGCTTCTACATCACCACCATTACCTCTTCGATGAAGCGAGACGACAGAGCTTCAGGTCCATAGTTATTAGCTAGATGGCTTCTTCTCTCTCTTTGATTCTCAATACCATGTTCTCCTCGATGTTCTTGGAGATCTATTCGATGTAATACTCTTTTGCGGTGTGTTTGCCAAGATCCGATGAATTGTGGATTTATGATCAAGATTACCCATGAATATTATTTGGTTCTTCTCTGAATTCCTATATGCATGATTTGATATCTTTGCAAGTCTCTTTGACTTATCGTTTTAGTTTGGACTACTAGATTGATCTTTCTTACAATGGGAGAAGTGCTTAGCTTTGGGTTCAATCTTGCGGTGTCCTTTCCCAGTGACAATAGGGGCAGCATGGCACGTATTGTATTGTTGCCATCGAGGATAACAAGATGCGGTTTTCATCATATTGCTTGAGTTAATTCCTCTACATCATGTCATCTTGCTTAATGTGTTACTCCGTTCGTTATGAACTTAATACTCTAGATGCATGATGGATAGCGGTCGATGTGTGGAGTAATAGTAGTATATGTAGGCAGGAGTCAATTTACTTGACACGGACGTGATACCTATGTTCATGATCATTGCCTTGGATGTCATCGTAATTATGCGCTTTTCTATCAATAGCTCGGCAGTAATTTGTTCACCCACTGTAATATATACTATCTTGAGAGAAGCCACTAGTGAAACCTATGGCCCCGGGTCTCTTTTCCATATTATTGAATCTCATTTACATCTTGCTTGTTTTCGATCTATTATTTTGCAATCTTTACTTTCCAATCTATACACCCAAAAATACCAAAAATATTTACTTTACCGTTTATCTCTCTCTATTAGATCTCACTTTTGCGAGTGACCGTGAAGGGATTGACAACCCCTTTATTGCGTTGGTTGCAAGTTCTTGATTGTTTGTGCAGGTATTCAGTGACTTGTGCGTCGTCTCCTACTGGATTGATACCTTGGTTCTCATTACCGAGGGAAATACTTACGCTACTTTGTTGCATCACCCTTTCCTCTTCAAGGGAAAACCAACGCAAACTCAAGAGGTAGCAAATACTTCATCTATTTCCCTCCTTTCATTCATAAACATATCATTTTCATGGTCTAGCAAATATTGTTCTAAAGGATCATTAGGAGGCATGACAATAGAAGCAAGGCCAATGATTTCATCCTTATTAGGCAATTCTTTATCATGGGGTTGTCTATGAAAATTGTAGAAGTTAAAATCAAGAGACATATCCCCTAAACCACCAGTAACAATATCCTTTACGCAGTCTATCTTAGCATTAACAGTATTCAAGAAGGGTCTACCAAATATAATGGGACAAAAGCTATCTTGTGGGGAACCAAGAACAGAAAATCAGTAGGGTATTTTAATTTTCCACACAATACTTCAACATCTCTGACAATCCCAATTGGTGAAATAGTATCTCTATTGGCAAGCTTAATAGTAACATCAATATATTCTATCTCAGCAGGCGCAATATCATGCATAATTTCTTTGTATAAGGAATGAGGAATTGCACTCACACTAGCACCTATATCACATAAGCCATGATAACAATGATATCCTATTTTAACATAAACAACAGGCATGCCAACAACAGGTCTATGTTTATCTTTAGTATCGGGTTTAGCAATTCTGGCAGCTTCATCATCGAAATAAATAACATGCCCATCAATATTATCGACCAAGAGACCTTTAACCATTGCGATACTAGGTTCAACTTTAATTTGCTCAGGGGATGTAGATGTTCTAGTATTACTCTTACGAACCACAATTGAAGCTTTAGCATGATCCTTTATTCTAACAGGAAAAGGTGGGTTCTCAGTATAAGCAGTAGGAATAATAGGATCTACATTATAAGTAATAATTTCTTCTTCAACTTTAATAGGTTCTACTACTTTCACTTCAATGGGAGGATGATATTTAAACCACTTCTCCTTAGGGAGATCAACATGAGTAGCAAATGATTCACAAAAAGAAGCTACTATCTCAGAGACAAGTCCATATTTAGTGCTAAAATCATGAAAAGCATCGGTATCCATAAAGGATTTAACACAATCAAACTTAAGGCATATACCTGACTCCTTACATTCATTGAGTTCCCAATCTTCAGAGTTGCATTTAATTCTGTCCAATAAATCCCATTTGAATTCAATAGTCTTCATCATAAAAGAACCAGTACAAGAATTATCGAGCATGGAGCGACCATTATGAGAAAGCCGAGCATAAAATTTTTGAATAATAATTTCCCTTGAGAGCTCAAGATTGGGGCACGAATATAACATTGACTTAAGCCTCCCCCAAGCTTGAGCGATACTTTCTCCTTCACGAGGCCAAAAATTATATATATAATACTGATCACGATGAACCAGATGCATAGGATAAAACTTTTGATGAAATTTCAATTTCAACCGGTTGTAGTTCCATGATCCAATATCATCACAATTCCTATACCATGTCAATGCCTTTCCCATCAAAGATAAAGGGAAGACCTTCTTCTTGACAACATCCTCGGGCATACCTTCAAGCTTAAATAATCCACAAACTACATCCACATAGATTAGGTGCATATCGGGATGTAATGTTCCATCTCCTCTATAGGGGTTAGCTAGCAGTTTCTCTATCATACCCATAGGAATTTCAAAGTAAATATTTTCAGTAGGTTCAGTAAGTTGAGGAGCAACTCTTTGCTCTTCTGGCCGAGGTGAAGATACCCCGAACAAGCCCCTCAAAGGATTATTCTCCATAGTAACAAGTGACAGTAAATTTCAGCACACTATATAAATGTTTCCTTACCAAATTCCACTTACCAAAGGCGCTTCACTCCCCAGCAACGGCGCCAGAAAAGAGTCTTGATGACCCACAAGTATAGGATATCTATCATAGTCCTTTCGATAAGTAAGAGTGTCGAACCCAATGAGGAGCAGAAGGAAATGACAAGCAGTTTTTAGCAAAGTATTCTTTGCAAGCACTAAAATTATCGGTAACATATAGTTTTGTGATAAGGTAATTTGTAACAGGTAACAAGTAGCAAAATTAGCTAAGGTGCATAAAGGTGGCCCAATACTTTTTGTAGCAAAGAACAAGCCTGGACGAACTCTTATATAAAGCAAAGCGCTCCCGAGGACACATGGGAATTATTGTCAAGCTAGTTTCATCACGCTCATATGATTCACGTTCGTTACTTTGATAATTTGATATGTGGGTGGACTGGTGCTTGGGTGTTGTCCTTCCTTGGACAAGCCTCCCACTTATGATTAACCCCTCTCGCAAGCATCCACAACTACGAAAGAAGAATTATGGTAAACCTAAGCATATCATGAAACATATGGATCCAAATCAGCCCCTTACGAAGTAACTCATAAATTAGGGTTTAAGCTTCTGTCACTCTAGCAACCCATCATCTACTTATTACTTCCCAATGCCTTCCCCTAGGCCCAAATCATGGTGAAGTGTCATGTAGTCGACATTCACATAACACCACTAGAGGAGAGACAACATACATCTCATCAAAATATCGAACGAATACCAAATTCACATGATTACTTATTACAAGACTTCTCCCATGTCCTCAGGAACAAATGTAACTACTCATAGAGCATATTCATATTAATAATTAGAGGAGTATTAATAAGCATTAAGGATCTGAACATACGATCTTCCACCGAATAAACCAACTAGCATCAACTACAAGGAGTAATCAACACTACTAGCAACCCACATGTACCAATCTGAGGTTTTGAGAAAAGATCGGATACAAGAGATGAACTAGGGTTTGAGAGGAGATGGTGCTGGTGAAGATGTTTATGGAGATTGACCCCTCTTGATGAGAAGGCCGATGATGATGACGATGGCGATGATTTCTCCCTCCCGGGGGGGATGTTTCCCTGGTAGAACAGCTCCTCTGGAGCCCTAGATTGGTCCTGCCCAGGTTCCACCTCGAGATAGCGGCACTTCGTCCCGAAAGCTTCTCTATAATTTTTCTCCAGGGCAAAAGACACCATATAGTAGAAGATGGGCGTCGGGGGCCTGCTAGGGGGGCACGCCCAGGGGTTAGGGTGTTCCCTCCACCCTCGTGGCTGGCTGGTGGCCCCCCTCTGGCGCTTTCTTCGCCCAATATTTTTTATTTATTCCAAAACTGATCTTCGTGAAGTTTCAGGACTTTTGGAGTTGTGCAGAATAGGTCTCTAATATTTGCTCCTTTCCAGAATTCCAGCTGTCGGCATTCTCCCTCTTCATGTAAACCTTATAAAATAAGAGAGAAAATGCATAAGTATTGTGATATAATGTGTAATAACAGTCCATAGTGCAATAGATATTGGTATAAAAGCATGATGAAAAATGGATGTATCATGCCTCAAGATAGTGTTCATTGTGGTCACCAGCAAGCAAATAATAGATGGATCCAAGCTTGTGTGTCTCCAGGGCTGCATCAGGTATAGGCTTGTACATGTTAGCCATGGAGTTGTGATCCTTCCTGGGCTTTTTGTACACATTAAGATCATCTTCACTTTCCTTGGGAGCATTGATAAGCTTGGCCCATTCAGAGATGGAGGACTAGTACCTGGTTCCCTCTATCATCCAAACAATCTTACCATCAGGGTAGAAGTGGGCAGTAGAGTAGAACTACATGATCATTTCATCGTTCCACTTTGTCAGTTTATGTCCAACAAACTTATCAACTCCATTCATCCCGAAGCTCTCATGCACATGGGGAGAATAATCTCCATTCTCATCAATATATTCCCAGTCAACCCATTTCATGTCACAAACTATGGGCTTCTTTTCCAACAAGACAGTCTCACAGAAGTCATGTTGTTCTCTGGTATGAAAACGATAGTCCACACAGTCCTTCTCCTTGTGGCATATGGATCAGTCTGTCTCCATAGTCTCAGACCATGATCCTTCCTCAACTTCATATTTTCTGCCACGGGATGATCATCGTTATGATCTAGAATCCTCGGCTTCAATTTCCTGAGCACTAGTGGCTCATCATCCTCTTGAACCTCATGCCCTGGGGCCTTGTTATTATCTGCAGGTGGATATTTCTTGTGGATCTCTTGGGTGAAGTTGACTCGGGTGCTTGAGCTGGAGTTGTGGGCTTGGGTGTAGCAGGTTTGGGAGCAGACTTGGGCTTTGAAGGAGCACCCCCATCTTGATAGCATCTGCCATCAACTTCTGTGTCTTGGCAGGAGGTGCAGCACGCTCTTCCTCCTCCTCATCATCATCATCTTCATCAGAAGAATGCTTTTCAAACTCAGCCATTGGATCAACAAGTTTGCACCATCTTCCTATTTTCCTTTCCTTCTGCTTGCTGACCACTCCTCCAGCACCACTTGCTGGCTTTACTTGCTCTTGGGCAATAGTGGATTGCCTAGCTTTAGACATAGGATTCCTCTTAGCAGGAGCTTTCTTCTGCAGTCCTGGCTTTGTAGCAGCAGCACTAACGTATTCCTTCTTCACAACTTTGTTCTTGGAGGTCACTTCCTCCTCAACCACAGTCTTCATCTTCACTCTTAGAAGTTCTTTTCTTTATTTTCCTAGTAGCTGCCTTAGGCAAGTTGCTGGGAGTGCTCCTACTTCCCTCATCATAGCTACCAGAAGGACTAGTGCCTTCACTGAGATTAACTTCCTTCTCTGGCCTATTTTGACTATCACTAGCTTCAAACATCTCTGCGGCTGACCCTGTGAATAGATGGGTGTGGGCAGAGTAGATGAGCATCACAAAATACAGCTAGTTTTTGCAATAATTGAAACAAGACCTTAACTTTAGTTTTCTGCAGAAAGCATTTCGGAGCTACCGATTTGACAATCTCAGTGACACCGAAGCACTATCAAAGTCTAAACATGCAGTTTTGGTCAGACCGAGATGCAGTTCGGTGACTCCGAGATGCTAGGGTTTTACTAAGAAAGTGCTTTCGGTCTCATCAATCAGTACATTTTGGTCAGACCAAGTTGTACTGAGTGCAATGGCCATGGCCAATCGGTGTGACCGAAATCTTTAGATCTGTCAGTCCAAGATGGGTTCGGCGGAAACCTAACACTAAGATTTTGCATTAAATCTATTCTAAAGGATTTCTTTTCCAGATAGAAAGATTTTATATGTGTGAAGAATACAGGCATTTTACTTTGTGCAATGAATCAGAGTAAATAGATAGCACAAAGGGCCGAACCATACCCTAACTTGGTGGTGGTTCGCCATGGCGGCAACGGTGGAGAGGAAATCCGTTGACGGTGGTGAAGACCAGCGGCGGAGGCACACTAGCAGAGACAGAGATGAGCCGGAGGCCAAGGGGTGGCAGTGCTGGGGCGCGAGCTTGTGCAGTTTGAAGAAGTTTTCAACCATACGGGTACACGAGGTATATATACCCAGGCACTGTCGGTGGCACCGAATGGATCTAATCTGGGGCACCGAGATGTGAAACTGTAGACAGTTATAGAAACTCGGTGAGACCGAATGGATCTAATCAGTAGCACCAAGATAGAAAACCTAGATTAGTCTATTGCATTCGGTGAGACCGAGTTGGAATGAGGATTCAATATATGCATATCTTAAATATGTTACAATTTTACCTTCTATTTTTCTTTGCGATGCAGTACATATTAATTGATTCATGAATTGATTTGCAGTGTGAAGTAAGTTATATCATGCAGTACATATTTGTGCTTTTCTCTGTTTGTCTTTTGACAAATTGTTGTAACATATATTTATTTTGCATTTATATACCTTTGATTGCTGCATAATGCCATTTGGTGATGGTATTGCACCCATCTATTTTGTTTCCTTTCATCTATAGGATTTTTTTCTGTATTGAATCATGCATTGGTGAAATGCGGCATCTAATCATTATGTGCTTTTTCTTACACTTATTTACTCTTAGCAAAATTTTGTAGCATAGATTAGTATATACACTGTGTTGTTGCTTATCCAATAAATGGTTCAAGAAGCTGAGGTCAGCCTTCAATTTTCAGAGATTTATTTCCTACAAATGCTATGGTTTAATGTAGTACGCATAAGTTAGAACAGAAGGCCACGTGCAATCACCAATGGTATACAACACAGACTCATGTGAGACTACCAGAAACCGTTCCCAACACGTATACATGCAAGACTAGGACCAATTTCTCCTCTCCACGGACATGCACATGCATACGGACATACAACGAAGAGAATTTCTCTCTCTAAAAAAGCAACAGAATTAAAGTGCACACAACTATTTTTGAAGTCCTCATACTATATACAATTATAGATGGATCAAAACTGCATTCACAAAAAAAAACTACAACTAAGATTTTACAGTAACTATATTGAGAGGCCATTTGAAACGAAATAAAGAAGGCTCTATTTGGTGGAAAGCTATCCTGAATCTGATCCCCACCTATAAACAGATAGCAACCTGCACACCTGGTAATGGAGCTGCAATCTCATTTTGGTATGATAATTTTTTGTTGAATAGGCCATTTTGGTATGATAAATGGAGACCTCAACCCCTGGATCAGCTTTACCCAGAACTCCATTCCTTTACTAAAAAAGATAAACTCTCTTTCTCAAGAAATTTGTGGATCAAGAGGACTGGACTGATAATTTCCATCTGCCATTATCAGTGCAAGGTCATGAACAATTCTTAACTCTGCCTGATCTCTGCCCGGATCTCAGTGATGAGGCAAAAGATAGCTGGAAGTATTAGGGACAGTTCAACAAATTTTCATCAATGGCAGCTTACAAGCAACTTCTAGGAGAGCATGAGGAAAAGCCTTTCTTCAAACAAATTTGGAAATCAAACATTAGGCTCAAGCATAAACTCTTTCTGTAGCTAATTGCACACAACAACATCCCTACAAGATCTTTACTCATCAGAAGAGGAATGCACCTCCATGATCCCCACTGCCCCATTTGTGACTAGTAGGCTGAAGAAACTGTTTATCATCTACTTTGGGATTGTCACTTTGCACAACAATGTTGGGATTCTCTTATTCACACAGAAAAAGGGGCACCATAGTCTTTGAAGATATTCAGTTAGCTTCAAAACAGATACATATTCAGACAGCCATAGAAATATTTATGATGCTGGAGCATCTGGATTCAAAGGAATGGTAAGGTATTCAGGACCATACCCCCCACGGTATTTAATTAGAGGCATACAATGAAAGTGGAACTGAAGAATCTGCAGTTTAAGATCAAGGAAAAGAATCTGGAAGAATTCAAAAAGTTCCTTGTAGATAATTTCATGTAAAATGATGTTGTTATTCACAAGAACTGGAATAGGTTAATTTTTCTTTTCTTGGAGCTTAGTCTCCCCACCTTTTTGTAAATTATTTTATTTATAAAATTTACCGTAGAATGGTTGTTCTACGGTGTGCGGGTCAAAAAAATAAAGAAATTACATTCGTATATTAGTCGGGAAAAAATACAACTTTATTTCTTTAAATAGAGAACATTTTTAAACATTCAAATCTGCCTCTATATTATATTCAAGATCTTCTCGCAAAAAAATTGAAGATCGTGGAAGCAAAACACAAGATGGGGTCAAAATTCACAAAGTTAAGAGCATAAAGGAGCAGAGATACAACATTAACAAAATAGTTAGATTGACAAAAATATGGTGTCGCAATTCACAAAGTTGAAAGCATAAAGGAGAAGAGCCAGAACTGCAAGAGACTGGATGGTCGAAGGTCAACGGATTGAGGGTGGCTTGAACGGTTGATGAAAGAAGCGCATATCCAATCTTATCATATCGAGGCATGGTGGGTGCCTTACTTTGGGGGCATGTCGATCAGACAGGCGGAAGTCTCCACAGAAATGAATGTGGTTGACGAAGTCCAGGAAGCCATAGACGTTTGTCAGCAGAATCGTGTTGACTGAGGTTCATGTTGAAGAGATCGACTTTTACTACAAACATCAATTGGGGTTTGGCAGCTTCTATAATTATTTACTAATTTACTAGTAAATGTGTCCGTGCGTTGCAACGGGAGAAATACAAGCCTCCTAGCGACACTGATCCTCCTAGCGACCCATTCCTATTGCCACTTCTCCTCTTCGCCACCATCGCTGATTGGGGTCACATTGTCCACCTATTTATGATGAACATGATCAATCCCAAGATCATAAGTTGATCATCACATACTCTAACAGGCCTCTTAGCAAGCCCCTTTTGAACGCACTAAAAGCCATAGCATGAGGGCCAACTGAGTAAACATAAACGTAAAGTTATGCTAAAATTACATTAAGCATACATGTTAAATATAGCAGCTGAAATATACCAGACATCTCTCGACCTTGCTTCATGTCTTTAAGTACCAACAGATCAGAGCAATTTTAAAATCAACAGAAGGTAGAACTAACCAAATCATATTTCATCAATTCAGCACCTATTACAAATTATCTTTTCCATTCAATGCCAATTGTAAATGTAAAACTTCATCAAAGTTTAATTTACTCCAATAGGAAAAAAACTATGGTAGTGCACATGTTACCTTGTGCATTATGGATTGAAATGAACCAACCTTGTCACGGTCCTGATGCACATTAGTGAGTGACTGCGATGTGTCATTATAATATGCAAGTACACTCAAGCGTGTACATTGAGTGTTGTAGGCCGTAGAATAGGCTTCCAGTAAGAAAAAGAGCAGGTCTTGCTTATATAAAAGAAGCCCAACCTTCATTATCTGCTTCATTAGTATAGAGGAAATGCAAGAACATGAGTTATTGCTTCAATTGGGTTAATCAACATGAGGAAAATATGACCACAAGCTATGCATTGTGTTCTTATCTCCATGCTCTCCCTTGCCCTTTTAGATATCTCAAGTCACGTCGTTGTGTCTGTTGACAGGCTCACGCCAATAAATTTTCGAAACATGTTTATGCTGAAATAACAAAGATTTAATATCAAAATAATCGACAGAATAGAAACAAATGGTTACAAATTTATTGTTCCATGTCAACTCCTTGTTTCTGAATTAAGTACCGGTTCAATTGTGTAAAGTTGATCTTCGGAAATATTTGTAATTATAAGAATTAAACAAATGAGAAACTTTTTTAGGACTACCATTTAAAATGTAAATACCCTAAGACAAAAGAACTTACACCAAAGTTCAGTGGAGTGCAATTGAAAAAATAGTGAAATTACTTTTTATTTGTGTTAGGTCGATTGTCATAGATCATCATCTGATTCAGCTAGCCGACGAATGGTTCGTTTGATAAGGTCAAATAATTTATACATACGTTTAAGTGTATAGTACTCCATAAGTTTGTTTTGTTAATTAAACATGCACAACAAATGAATGCATACATGAGCATATATTAAAAGCCTAGAAGGTCCCCGGTGGCTCATAATCAGACAAATCTACACGGACTGGAAACTGAATCACCATGGATAACATAACATCTCCAGGAAAAAAGATAGGATCTCAGTCTATTTCCCTACCGGCTAAAATCTCAAAGAATGAGCTTATTGCAGAAAACACGGCAAAAAGGAAGTGTACCATCATGAAGTAATACATGAGTTATGTCAGCAGTCCATGGCAGTTCTGCATCACGTCCGTCTTTCTAGAGAAGTAAGATAAATTGACAAAAGGACTTAACATACACGGGCAATGTGGTTCCTAAATTATGTGCACAAGAAATTTGACATAAATTACATCATATGAGTAAATTTTATCTGATCAAATCGTGCATTTAATGGAACAGAGAACACATCATCGCTTTAAGGAATTGATTTACAGTGTGATGTAATCAGGAATAAACATACAAAAGCCCACATTGTACTCCTTGAGAAAAATAACAACTACACTTGACCCTGTGTATGCTCAATTGCTATTTTTCTAGAAACGGGTGTACAAGTCATATTACAATGTTAAGTGCATCATTTTACTTCTATAATAGCAACAATGTCCTCTTTGTAGTTGTTTTGTAAATAGCGACAACAAATACACTATGATGACAATAGCCACATCGCGCTTAGCGCCAACTGCTGCTACAACCAATGCAATCGACTCATTCCCAAACACCTGTCATTTATAAACATACAAACAGGACAGAGTACCACAACTGAATGCTTGCCAATTCCTCAGATTACAGCAGGCAACCGAAGGATACACAAAGTCACAAATAATGCAGATAGAGGTACATCCGAATTGTTTTCTCAATGCATCAAAGCTTCATTCCAATAATATAAAATATAAAATATGCAACACTTTTCTGTAGAAGTATGGGAAACAAAAACCTAGGATAATGGCGATAGAAGCTATGGTTGCAGGAACATCTCTTTTTCAGATTTCAGTTTCAAATAAATTATGAATGATAAAAGGCTTGCTACTTCAAGGCTCCTCATGATCGGACCATGTAGCATTTATCTTGGCATGTAATCCCCAGCGTGCCTAAGGTGCAGCACGTGCGTTTGGCGTTCTAGGAACATGAGAGCACAGGCGCTCGGCACATATTGTATAACATCATGACATATATCTTTTTCTTATTTTAGGGTACATGAGCTACACACCTATCATCTTTCAACGGCTATTAACTTACATACAAATATTAGAAGTCCATGCATCATACCTTTTCTTAACCCTAGGAAAGATAATGATTACTACATGTTGAGGTGCTAACTGAAGACTGCACCAATGGATCTTACTCTGGCGAGCCTCCCCCACCCGGCCTTGGTTGCAGCCGCCGCCTTGCGCGGGTCGCAGCATCTTCCCAATCCCCACAATTCCTCTTGTCTCTATCCCTCGGCAGCAGCAGGACGTTCACCTCGCTGCATCACCCAGCCTCTGCCCAAGCTTGCTGCCCTCCTGCCACCAATCCCTCTGTTTTCCCTTTGCATGTTTTGATTTTGAAGGTGGCTCATTGATCCTCTAAGCAACTTGTATATAAACTGGCGTGATTTGATGTAATGAAGCGAGGTGGGATTATTTGATGGATGAACGATAGGCTGATCAAACTTTTACAAACAGGATAGATGAACGAATCTGTTGTTGCTTCTTTAGCATAGATGAACGAATCTGTTTTTTGTATAAAGGACGAACAAATTTGTTGATCGACACTAGCAGCTCCCCCAATTGATAGAGTCATGTCGGATTACAGGTTCCGCAAACCCTTGAGAGGTTCGAACTCTGGGGTGCGTGCGGAGATCTCAACCTACCCAGCCTGCCTACTCGCGATTCTCCTAAGCCTAGCGCGGCAAGCTCAAAGAGACAGAGAGACACAACAGTTTATCCTGGTTCGGGCCACCTTGCGGTGTAATATCCTACTCCAGCGTTTTGGTGGATTGCCTCGAAGGGCTGAGGATGAACTAATACAGTGGATGAACTGGGCTCAGGGGGTGAGGTGTTCTTGAGCTCGAGGGAGTGGGTGTGGTGTGGGCTAGTTTGACTTGTCTTTCCTTCCCCCCTCTCTATGGTGGTGGCTAGTCCTACTTATAGTGGCCTTGGTCCTCTTCCCAAATGTTTTTGAGGTAGCTCACCATCCATGCTGAATGGTGTCTTCCCATATGTTGGCGGGAAGGGATTCCACAATGGCTGGATTTGAAAGGGGACAAGTATTACAGCTTATCCTGACCAAAGTAGTCTTCGCCTGCAAAAAGCCTAGGGTCGTGACGCTGCGGTGGGCTCGTCGAAGACCTCCATGCTGCTGTCCTGGTGGTCTTGGTCTCATTGCACCTGAATGGAAACCTTTGGCTGATTCCTCGGGACTCCGTGCCCATAGCTTGCCTCTTTTGCACCGAAGAGGAAACTTGCACTCTGCGCCCGCCTGGCGCCCGCCTGGCCTTGGTTGTCATGGCTCACGTCAGCTGAGCCTCGTGAGGTAAACCTTGCATAGAACTCTCCGCCCCTCGTGAGCCAGCTTGAGGAGGCCGACTCCCTCGGGGGTCTTGGCTTCGTCCGCCCCGCAAGGCTTGGCCCCTCGCGAGGGTCTTGAGTTGTTGATGCTAAATCTGGGTCGTACCAGGCTGTCGATGGAGCCACGTGGTGGGACATAGGCAGGCAGGGCTGGATACCCCCATATCCAGGACGCCGACAGTAGCCCCCGGGCCCAAGGCGCACTTGGACTGGGCTTCCTGGCGAAGCCAAAGGGCAAGTGCGGAGCGCTGCGAGCCCTAACCGCCTGTGGCCTTGATGACGCGTGGAGATTGATGGGACGTGGGTGACTCCGCTTACCCACGCTGCCTCGGCAAATGTTCGACTTGACGGGACGATGCGGCATGCAGAAGGTCATGATGGCGCGAGGTCGTGGAGGCCGGCGGTTGGCCTGCGTTGACTATAAATGTGAGGGAGGGGCAAAACCCCTCGCCCATCTCTTCTCCCTCATGCTTCTACCTACTTCTCTCTTATCCATCTTGCCTCCATGGCGCCAATCAAGAGGTATTCTGCGGCCGAGAAGGGGAAGGCCCCTAGGGAGGGGCCCGATCCTCTCCCGCTGAAGAAGCGGCTCCACCCCCCTCATGACGCCAGCACGGGGCAAGAGGTGACCAGGCCTTGGCAGTCAAGGCCTCCACCTGGCGTCCCTCTCCCCATATACGCTCGTGCTCAGGACTGCTACCTCTTGAGCACTACGTTGGTTTTCCCTTGAAGAGGAAAGGGTGATGCAGCAAAGTAGCATAAGTATTTCCCTCAGTTTTGAGAACCAAGGTATCAATCCAGTAGGAGGCTACACGCAAGTCCCTCAGACGCACAAAAACAAATAAGAACCTTGCAACCAACGCGATAAATGGGTTGTCAATCCCTTCACGGCCACTTGCAAAAGTGAGATCTGATAGAGATAATAATAAGATATATATTTTTAGTATTTTTATGATATAGATTGGAAAGTAAAGATTGCAAATAAAGTAGATCAGAAACTTATATGATGGAAAATAGACCCAGGGCCATAATTTTTCACTAGTGGCTTCTCTCAAGATAGCATAAGTATTACGGTGGGTGAACAAATTACTGTCGAGCAATTGATAGAAAAGTGCATAGTTATGAGAATATCTAGGCATGATCATGTATATAGGCATCACGTTCGCGACAAGTAGATTGAACGATTCTGCATCTACTACTATTAGTCCACACATCGACCGCTATCAAGCATGCATCTAGAGTATTAAGTTCATAAGAACAGAGTGATGTAGAGGGATAAACTCAAGCAATATGACAAAACCCCATCTTTTTATCCTCGATGGCAACAATACAAGACGTGCCTTGCTGCCCATGCTGTCACTGGGAAAGGACACCGCAAGATTGAACCCAAAGCTAAGCACTTCTCCCATTGCAAGAAAGATCAATCTAGTAGGCCAAACCAAACTGATAATTCGAGGAGACTTGCAAAGATAACCAATCATACATAAAAGAATTCAGAGGAGATTCAAATATTTCTCATAGATAATCTTGATCATAAACCCACAATTCATTGGATCTCGACAAACACACCACGAAAAGAGTTGCATCGAATAGATCACCAAGAAGATCGAGGAGAACATTGTATTAAGATTCAAAGAGAGAGAAAAAGCCATCTAGCTAATAACTATGGACCCGAAGGTCTGCGGTAAACTACTCACAATTCATCGGAGAGGCTATGGTGTTGATGTAGAAGTCCTCCGTGATCGATTCCCCCTCCGGCGGAGCGCCGAAAAAGGCTCCAAGATGGTATCTCACGGGTACAGAAGGTTGCGGCGGTGGAAATAGGGTTTCTTGGTGCTCCTGGATGTTTTCAGGGTATGCAAGTATATATAGGCGAAAGAAGTCGATCAGGGGAGCCACGAGGGGCCCAAGAGGGTGGGGGCGCGCTCACCCCCCTGGGGCGCGCCCTCCTACCTCGTGGCCGCCTCGTTTGCTTCTTGACGTCCACTCCAAGTCTCCTGGATTGCGTTTGTTCCAAAAATATCTCTCCCGAAGGTTTCATTCCGTTAGGACTCCGTTTGATATTCCTTTTCTGCGAAACACTGAAATAGGCAAAAAAAACATCAATTTGGGTTGGGCCTCCGGTTAATAGGTTAGTCCCAAAAATGATATAAAAGCGTATAGTAAAGCCCATAAACATCCAAAACAGGTAATATAATAGCATGGAACAATCAAAAATTATAGATACGTTGGAGACGTATCAAGCATTCCCAAGCTTAATTCCTGCTCGTCCTCGAGTAGGTAAATGATAAAAATAGAATTTTTGGTGTGCAATGCTACCTAGCATATTTCTCAATGTAATTTTCTCTATTGTGGCATGAATGTTCAGATCCAAATGATTCAAGATAAAAGTTCATATTGACATAAAAATAGTAATACTTCAAGCATACTAACAAGTAATCATGTCTTATGAAAATAACATAGCCAAAGAAAGCTTGTCCCTACAAAATCATATAGTTAGGCTATGCTTCATTTTCGTCACACAAAATACTCCCGTCATGCACAACCCTAGTTTCAGCCAAGCAATTGGTTCATACTTTTTAACCCGCTTCAGCTTTTTTAACTCTCACGCAATACATGAGCATAAGCCATGGATATAGCACTATGGGTGGAATAGAATATGATGATGGAGGTTGTGTGGAGAAGAAAAAAAGTAGAAAGTCTCACATTGACGAGGCTAATCAACGGGATATGGAGATTCCCATCAATTGATGTCAACATGAGGAGTGGGGATTGCCATGCAACGGATGCACTAGAGCTATAAATGTATGAAAGCTCAACAAAAGAAACTAAGTGGGTGTGCATCCAACTTGCTTGCTCACGAAGACCTAGGGAATTTTGAGGAAGCCCATCATTGGAATATACAAGCCAAGTTCTATAATGAAAAATTCCCACTAGTATATGAAAGTGACAACATAGGAGACTCTCTATCATGAATATCATGGTGCTACTTTGAAGCACAAGTGTGGAAAAGGATAGTAACATTGTCCCTTCTCTCTTTTTCTCTCATATTTTTTTGGTGGGCTTCTTTGGCCTCTTTTTTTATTTGGGCTTCTTTGGCCTCTTTTATTTTTCATAAAGTCCGAAGTCTCATCCCGACTTGTGGGGGAATCATAGTCTCCATCATCCTTTCCTCACTTAGGACAATGCTCTAATAATGAAGATCATCACACTTTTATTTATTTACAACTCAAGAATTACAACTCAATACTTAGAACAAAATATGACTCTATGTGAATGCCTCCGGCGGTATACCGAGATATGCAATGAATCAAGAGCGACATGTATGAAAGAATTATGAAGGTGGCCTTGCCACAAATACGATGCCAACTACATGATCATGCAAAAGCAATATGACAATGATGGAGCGTGTCATAATAAACGGAACGGTGGAAAGTTGCATGGCAATATATCTCGGAATGGCTATGGAAATGTCATAATAGGTATGTATGGTGGCTGTTTTGAGGAAGATATAAGGAGGTTTATGTGTGATAGAGCGTATCGTATCACGGGGTTTGGATGCACCGGCGAAGTTTGCACCAACTCTCAAGGTGAGAAAGGGCAATGCACGGTACCGTAGAGGCTAGCAATGATGGAAGGGTAAGAGTGTGTATAATCCATGGACTCACATTAGTCATAAAGAACTCATATACTTATTGCAAAAGTTTATTAGCCCTCGAAGAAAAGTACTACTATGCATGCTCCTAGGGGAAGGGTTGGTAGGAGTTAACCATCGCGCGATCCCGACCTCCACTCATAAGGAAGGCAATCAAAGAGCACCCCATGCTACAAATTTGTCACACAACTTTTACCATACGTGCATGCTACGGGACTTGCCAACTTCAACACAAGTATTTCTCAATTTCATAATTACCCAACTAGCATGACTCTAACATTACCACCTCTATACCTCAAAACAATTATCAAGTATCAAATTGATCATAGTGTTCAATGCACTCTATATGATAGTTTTTATTATACCCAACTTGGATGCTCATCATATTAGGACCAATTTTATAACCAAAGCAAATACCATGCTGTTCTAGAAGACTCTCAAAATAATATAAGTGAAGCATGAGAGATCAATAATTTCTACAAAATAAAACCACCACCGTGCTCTAAAAAGATATAAGTGAGGCACTAGAGGAAAATTATCTAGCTCAAAAGATATAAGTGAAGCACATAGAGTATTCTAATAAATTCCGAATCATGTGTGTCTCTCCCAAAAGGTGTGTACAGCAAGGATGACTGTGGTGAACTAAAAAGCAAAGACTCATATCATACAAGATGCTCCAAGCAAAACACATATGATGTGGTGAATAAAAATATAGCTCCAAGTAAAGTTACCGATAGACGAAGATGAAAGAGGGGATGCCTTCCGGGGCATCCCCAAGATTAGGCTTTTGGTTGTCCTTTAGTTACCTTGGGGTTCCTTGGTCATCCCCAAGCTTAGGCTCTTTCCACTCCTTATTCCATAGTCCATCAAATCTTTACCCAAAGCTTGAAAACTTCACAACACAAAACTCAACAGAAAATCTCATGAACTCCATTAGTGCAAGAAAGCAAACCACCACTTTAAGGTACTGTAATGAAATCATTATTTGTTTATATTGGTGTTAACCTACTGTATTCCAACTTCTCTATCGTTCATACCCCCCCCCCCCCCCCCCCGATACTAGCGATAGATTCATCAAAATAAGCAAACAACACACGAAAAACAGAATCTGTCAAAACAGAACAATCTATAGAAATCTGTAACTTTAGAATACTTCTGGAAGCCTAAAAATCCTACCAAAATAGGAAGTCCTAGGAAATTTGTCTATTAATCTACTGCAAAAAGAATCAGCTAGAAAGAACGTTTATGTGATTTATTAAAATGATTATCTTGCACGCAAAAGTTTCTGTTTTTCAGCAAGATCAAATTAACTATCACCCAAGATGATCCTATAGGTTATACTTGGCACAAACAATAATTTAAACATAAAACCACATATAAACAGAAGCTAGATGAATTATTTAATACTAAACAGGAGCAAAAAGTAAGGAACAAAAATAAAATTGCTTTGCCTCCCAACAAGCGCTCTCGTTTAACGCCCCTTGCTAGGCATAAAAGCGAGAATAGATCTACGTATTGCCATCTTTGGTATTCAATTCATAAGTGGCTCTCATAGTAGATTTGTAAGGTAATTTAATTTTATTCCTAGGAATGTGTTCCATGCCTTTCCTTAATGGAAATTGGAATCTAATATTGCCTTCTTTCATATCAGCAATTGCACCAATCGTTCTAAGGAAAGGTCTACCAAAAATAATAGGACATGAAAGATTGCAATCTATATCAAGAACGATAAAATCTACGGGCACATAATTCCTATTTGCAACAGTAAGAACATCATTAATCCTTCCCATAGGTTTCTCAATGGTGGAATCCGCAAGGTGCAAGTTTAAAGAGCAATCATCAAATTCACGGAAACCTAACACATCACATAAAGTTTTTGGAATCGTGGAAACACTAGCACCCAAATCACACAAATCATATCATTCATGATATTTAATATTAATTTTAATAGTAGGTTCCCACTCATCATATAGTTTTCTAGGGATAGAAACTTCTAATTCAAGTTTTTCTTCATAAGATTGCATCAAAGCATCAACGATATGTTTGGTAAAAGCTCTATTTTGACTATAAGCATGAGGAGAATTTAACACGGATTGCAACAAGGAAATACAATATACTAAGTAACAATTATCATAATTAAATTCCTTGAAATCCAAAATAGTGGGTTCATTGCTATGTAAATTTTTGAACTCCCCAATCCCACTTTCACCAAATTTTGCATCCAGATCTAAAAACTCTGAATCATTGGGACGCCTTTTAACTAAAGTTGACTCATCTCCAGTCCCATCATTATCAAGATTCATATTGAAAAACAAGATTTAATAGGGGACACATCAATCACTTTTAGATCTTCATCATTATTATCATGAAAACTAGAAGAACACACTCTTACAAAGCAATCTTTCTTAGCACGCATCCTAGCGGTTCTTTCTTTGCACTCATCAATGGAAATTCTCATGGCTTTGAGAGACTCATTGATATCATGCTTAGGTGGAATGAATCTAAGTTTCAAAGAATCAACATCAAGAGAAATTATATCCACGTTCCTAGCCAACTCATCAATCTTAGGCAATTTTTCTTCAAGCAAACCATTGAAATTATTTTGAGAGATCATAAATTCTTTAACACTAATCTAAAAATCAGAGGGCATCTTATTAAAATTTCCATAAGAGTTGTTGTAAGAATTACCATAATTATTAGAGGAATTACTAGGAAATGGCCTAGGATTAAAGTTTCCTCCATAAGCATTGCTACCAAAATTATTCCTACCAACAAAATTCACATCCATAGATTCATTATTATTCTAAATCAAAGTATACAAAGGCATATCATTAGGATCAATAGAAGCACTCTTATTAGCAAACAATTTCATAAGTTCATCCATCTTTCACTCAAAACATTAATCTCTTCTATCGCATTAACCTTTTTACTAGTAGATCTTTCGGTGTGCCATTGAGAATAATTAACCATAATATTATCTAGGAGTTTATTATCTCCTCGTAAAGTGATTTCCATAAAAGTGCCTCCCGCGGCCGAATCTAAAAGATTTCTAGAAGCAAAATTCAATCCGGCATAAAAATTATGTATGATCATCCATAAATTTAATCCATGTGTAGGGCAATTGTGAATCATTAATTTCATCACCTCCCAAGATTCTGCAACATGCTCATGATCAAGTTGCTAAAAATTCATAATATCATTTCTAAGACAGATGATCTTAGCAGGAGGAAATTACTTAGAGATAAAAGCATCTTTGCACTTATTCCATGAATCAATACTATTTTTAGGCAAAGACGAAAACCAAGTTTTAGTATGATCTCTAAGCAAAAATGGAAATAGCTTCATGATACGTCTCCGTCGTATCTATAATTTTTGATTGTTCCATACCAATATTCTTCAACTTTCATATACTTTTAGCAACTTTTTATACTATTTTTGGGACTAACATATTGATCCAGTGCCCAGTGTCAGTTCCTGTTTGTTGCATGTTTTATGTTTCGCAGAAAACCCATATCAAATGGAGTCCAAACGGGATAAAAACGGACGGAGAATTATTTTGGAATATTTGGGATTTTCCGGAGAAGAATCAACGCGAAACGGTGTCCGGGGTGGCCACGAGATAGGGGCGCGCCCTTCCCCCCTGGGCACGCCCTGGACTCTCGTGGGCCACCCGTAAGGCGGTTGACGCTCTTCTTTTGCCGCAAGAAAGCTAATTTTACGACAAAAATCTGGGTGAAAGATTCACCCCAATCGGAGTTACGGATCTCCAGATATAAAGGAAACGGTGAAGGGGTAGAATCTGAGAACGTAGAAACAGAGAGATAGATCCAATCTCGGAGAGGCTCTAGCCCCTCCCACGCCATGGGAGCCAAGGACCAAAGGGGAAACCCTTCTCCCATCTAGGAAGGAGGTCAAGGAAGAAGAGGAAGAAGGGGGCCTCTCTCCCCCTTGCTTCCGGTGGCGCCGGAACGCTGCCGGGGGCCATCATCATCACCGCGATCTTCACCAACACCGCCGTCATCTTCACCAACATCTCCATCACCTTCCCCCATCTATATCCAGCGGTCCACTCTCCCGCAACCCGCTATACCCTCTACTTGAACATGGTGCTTTATGCTTCATATTATTTTCCAATGATGTGTTGCCATCCTATGATGTCTGAGTAGATTTTCGTTGTCCTACCGGTGATTGATGAATTGCTATGATTGGTTTGAGTTGCATGTTTATTGTTGGTGCGGTCCTATGGTGCCCTCTGTGTTGCGCAAGCGTGAGGGATTCCCGTTGTATGGTGTTGCAATGCGTTCATGATTCGCTTATAGTGGGTTGCGTGAGTGACTAGAACACAAACCCAAGTAAGGGGATTGTTGCGTATGGGCTAAAGGGGACTTGATACTTTAATGCTATGGTTGGGTTTTACCTTAATGAATCTTTTGTAGTTGCGGATGCTTGCTAGAGTTCAAATCATAAGTGCATATGATCCAAGAAGAGAAAGTATGTTAGCTTATGCCTCTCCCTCAAATAGAATTGCAATACTGATTACCGGTCTAGTAACGTAGTCAATTGCTTAGGGACAATTCCACAACTCCTACCACCACTTTTCCACACTCGTTATATTTACTTTATTGCATATTTATCTAAACATCCCCTACTTTTTATTTATGCATTCTTTATTATCTTGCAAACCTATCCTTTCACACCTACAAAGTACCTCTAGTTTCATACTTGTTCTAGGTAAAGCGAACGTCAAGCATGCGTAGAGTCGTATCAGTGGCCGATAGGACTTGAGAGAGTATTTTTTCTACCTTTAGCTCCTTGTTGGGTTCGACACTCCTACTTATCGAAAGAGGCTACAACTATCCCGTATACTTGCGGGTCATCAAGACCTTTTTCTGGCACCGTTGCCGGGGAGTCATAGCGTGGGGTGAATATTCTCGTGTGTGCTTGTTTGCTTTATCGCTAAGTAATTTTTATTTGCTGTTCTTAGTTGTTTTCTGTCTTTAATTATGGGTAGGAAACGCAAAATACCAAAAAAAATTAGTTGTACCTACTGAACCAATGGCTGAAGAACCACTCAAAATCTATCACACTCCTGAAGCTTTTTACTTGGATCATCTTCGATCCCTTTGGGCTCATGCTGAAACCCCCACTAGTTTAGTTGAGGGCAAATCTTTAGATGAGCATGCTTGTTTTGTGCGACACCGCATATCTGAAAAAGGGAAACTATTATGGGATCAAATTCAATGTTTGCAAAGCTATGCTTCGAATTTATGTGAAATATATGAGTTTACTTGTTGTTCTGAAGACCCTAAGAAACACCTACCCTATCAATGCTTGTTTAGTGATAATGGAATCGTATCTTCGTATGCTAAGGGTGTTTACAATTACTAAGATGTTCAACAAATTGAAGAATTTGTTTCTTTTAAAGGTGCTTATGAGATTGCCTCTTTGATTGAAAAGTATGATGCTACTCTTTACAAATCTGAAAATTTTGCCATATTTCAATATTGTTATGATAATTATGCTTCTAATGCCTATGTTAAATCATATATTGAGGACTTCTCCGCTGTACAAGAAGAGATTAATATTTTGCAGGAAGCTATGGAAGAAGAAATTGATGAAACAGTGAGCTCATTGGATGAAAAAGATGATGTGGAGAGCGAAGAACAAAAGGAGGAAGAGCGGATTAGCTACCCATGCCCACCTTCTAATGAGAGTAACCCTCCAACTCATACATTATTTAATTCCCCTTCGTGCTTACCGAAGGATGATTGCTATGATCCCTTGAATTTGTTTGAAATATCCCTTTTTGATGATGCTTGCTATGCTTGTGGCCAAGATGCCAATATGAATTATGCTTATGGAGATGAACTTGCTATAGTTCCTTATGTTAAACATGCAATTTTTGCTATTGCACCCACGCATGATAGTCCTATTATTTATTTGAATTCTCCCAACTACACTATATCAGAGAAGTTTGCACTTAGTAAGGATTATATTGATGGGTTGCCTTTTACCATTGCACATGATGATTTTGATAGATATAATATGAATGTGCTTGCTACTCCTACTTGCAATTATTATGAGAGAGGAACTATATCTCCACCTCTCTATGTTTCCAATATGATAAAATTGCAAGAAACTGCTTATACTATGCATTGGCCTTTACTATGTGTGCATGAATTGTTCTTTTATGACATGCCAATGCATAGGAAGAGAGTTCGACTTCGTTGTTGCATGATATATGTTACTTTGTGTTCACTACTAAATTACAAATCACTGTTAATTAAAATTGGCTTTGATATACCTTGGGATCCGGGTGGATTCATTACTTGAGCACTAAATGCCTAGCTTAATGGCTTTAAAGAAAGTGCTGCCAGGGAGACAACCCGGAAGTTTTAGAGATTCATTTATTTCTGTTGAGTGCTTTCATATAGTTTAAAAACAAAAAAATAAACAGGGGAACCTAAAATTTTCAAAAAGGAAAGTGAAAGTGAGAAAGACAAGCATTGTTGAAGAGGGAGCTAGCCTTGAACTTTGTTCATGCTCACGGAAACTTTGTAAATCTTGATTACATAAAATTTTCATCAAAAATAATTATCCCCTTGTAAAATTCCATTGTATTATAAAAATAATGTGCCAAGGTTTGCCTTTAGGATGTTTACAATGCTTGTTGGTATGTACGGTGCAGGACAGAAACTTTGGCTGTAGTGCGCAATTTTACATTTTTAACTGGAACGTCAAACGGTTCTGATTCTTTTTGCACTGTCTTGCTATGCAAATTTTTTATTTTTAATAATTTTGGTAGAATTTTTGGGGTAGCAGAAGTATGGTGTATGTTCAGATTGCTACAGACTGTTCTGTTTTTGACAGATTCTGTTTTTGATGCATAGTTTGCTTGTTTTGATGAATCTATCAATTTCTGTCAGTGGATTAAGCCATGGAAAAGCTATATTAAAGTAGACACAATTCAAAAACAAAATATGAATTGGTTTACTACAGTACTTAGAGTAGTGATTTGCTTTATTATACTAACGGATCTTACCGAGTTTTCTGTTGAAGTTTTGTATGGATGTAGTGTCTAATCGAGGATGTCTCGATATGAGGAAAAGGAAGAGAGGCAAGAGCTCAAGCTTGGGGATGCCCGAGGCACCCCAAGTAAATATTCAAGGAGACTCAAGCGTCTAAGCTTGGGGATGCCCCGGAAGGCATCCCCTCTTTCTTCAACAAGTATCGGTATGTTTTCGAATTCGTTTCGTTCATGCATTATGTGCAAGTCTTGGAGCGTCTTTTGCATTTAGTTTTCATTTTTCTTTTATGCACCATGCTGGTATGAGATAGTACTTGGTTGATTTATATAATGCTCATTGCACTTCACTTAAATCTTTTGAGTATGGCTTTATAGAATGTTTCATGTGCTTCACTTATATCATTTGAAGTTTGGATTGCCTGTTTTTCTTCACATAGAAAACCGCCATTTGTAGAATGTTCTTTTGCTTCACTTATATTTGTTAGAGCATGGGCATATCTTTTGTAGAAAGAATTAAACTCTCTTGCTTCACTTATATCTATTTAGAGAGATGACAGGAATTGGTCAATCAGATGGTTAGTCATAAAATCCTACATAAATTTGTGGATCACTGAATATGATTTGTTTGATTCCTTGCAATAGTTTTGCGATATAAAGATGGTGATATTAGAGTCATGCTAGTGGGTGGTTGTGGATTGTAGAGACACTTGTGTTGAGGTTTGCAAGTCCCATAGCATGCACGTATGGTAACCGTTGTGTGACAAATTTGAAGCATGGGGATTTTCTTTGATTGTCTTCCTTATGAGTGGCGGTCGGGGACGAGCGATGGTCTTTCCCTACCAATCTATCCCCCTAGGGGCATGCGTAGTAGTACTTTGCTTCGAGGGCTAATAAACTATTGCAATAAGTATATGAGTTCTTTATGACTAATGTGAGTCCATAGATTATACGCACTTTTACCTTTCCATCATTGCTAGCCTCTTCAGTACCATGCATTGCCCTTTCTCACCTTGAGAGTTGGTGCAAACTTTGCCGGTGCATCCAAACCCCGTGATACGATACGCTCTATCACACATAAACCTCCTTATATCTTCCTCAAAACAACCACCATACCTACCTATCATGGCATTTCCATAGCCATTCCGAGATATATTGCCATGCAACTTCCATCATCATCATATACATCACTTGAGCATTCATTGTCATATTGCTTTGCATGATCGTAAGATAGCTAGCATGATGTTTTCATGGCTTGTCCGTTTTTTGATGTCATTACTATGCTAGATCATTGCACATCCCGGTACACCGCCGGAAGCATTCATATAGAGTCATATATTTGCTCCAGTATCGAGTTGTAATATTGAGTCGTAAGTAAATAAAAGTGTGATGATCATTGAGGGAGTCCTGGACTAGGGGGTGCCCGGATAGCCAAACTATCATCATTTGCCAGACTCCAAGACTATGAAGATACAAGATTGAAGAATTCGTCCCGTGTTCGGATGGGACTTTCCTTGGCGTGGAAGGCAAGCTTGGCAATATGGATATGTAGATCTCCTACCATTGTAACCGACTCTGTGTAACCCTAGCCCTCTCTGGTGTTTATATAAACCGGAGGGTTTTAGTCCATAGGACAGAACAACAATCATACCATAGGCTAGCTTCTAGGGTTTAGCCTCCTTGATCTCGTGGTAGATCCACTCTTGTACTACTCATATCATCAATATCAATCAAGCAGGAGTAGGGTTTTACCTCCATCGAGAGGGCCCGAACCTGGGTAAAAACATCATGTCCCTTGTCTCCTATTACCATCCGCCTAGACGCACAGTTCGGGACCCCCTACCCGAGATCCGCCGGTTTTGACACCGACATTGGTGCTTTCATTGAGAGTTCCTCTGTGTCGTCGCATATAGGCCCGATGGCTCCTTCGATCATCAACAACAACGCGGTCCAGGGTGAGACTTTTCTCCCTGGACAGATCTTCGTATTCGGCGGCTTCGCACTGCGGGCCAATTCGCTTGGCCATCTGGAGCAGATTGAAAGCTACGCCCCTGGCCATCAGGTCAGATTTGGAAGTTTGAACTTCACGGCTGACATCCGCGGAGACTTGATCTTCGATGGATTCAAGCCACAGCCGAGCGCGCCGCACTGTCACGACGGGCATGATTTAGCTCTGCTGCCGGACAGTACCTTGGAGGCCGCACACAAGTCTGTCCCGACCCTTAATTCGGAGCCGACTGTGCCGATTGAGGATATTTGGCTACACACCGCCTCGGGGGCTGCTACCTCTATGGCGATGGAGCCGAATACTGACCCTGTCCCTTATGAATCTCGTGACTCCGAGGTGCCGGATTCCTTGCCGGACTCCGAACCTCCCGCGCCCCTGCCAATCGAATCCGATTGGGTGCCGATCATGGATTTCACCACTGCGGACATCTTTCAGCATTCGCCTTTCGACGACATCCTGAATTCGCTAAAGTATCTCTCGTTATCAGGAGAGCCCTGGCCGGACTACGGTCAAGACGATTGGGATGCAGACGACGAAGGAATTCAAAGCCCACCCACCACCCACTATGTAGCCACTGTCGACGACCTAACCGACATGCTAGACTTCGACTCCGAAGACATCGATGGTATGGACGACGATGCCGGAGACGACAAAGAAACAGCGCCCACAGGGCACTGGAAAGCCACCTCAACTAACGATGTATACATGGTGGATACACCAAAAGGAAGCGATAACGAGGAACAACGGGACGCGGCGAAGGATAATTCCCTCGGAAAACAGCCAAAACGGCGACGCAAGCGCCGCCCGAAGTCCCGCCTCGATAACAACAGCACCCACACAGACCCAGCCGTAGAGCAGGGCGAACCAGTGGACGGCAAACATGCCACCAAGCAACCATCCAAATAGGATGAATTGGACGAACAACCCATCCCCGGCGAAAACAACAGACCAGATGATCTCACGCCGGACACATCATCGGAGCATATGAACCTCCACAAAAGGCTCGTCGCCACTGCAAGAAGTTTGAAGAAGCAGAAGCGGAAGCTCAAAACAGCGGAAGACGTACTCAGAATGAGATGGAGCAAAGTACTCAAGACCGCAGATAAATACGGCGATAGCCACCAAGCAAAGAGCTACCCGAAGCGCAGGTTGTTGCCCGAATTTGACGAGGAGGCCGTAGAGCCCCCACAGTCAAAAAACAAAGAGGCCGCCTGGCCGGATAGACGACCAGATGACAGGCCAAGAGCGGCAAGCGGCGCCGCACACAAGCCAGCACACGATCCATATAAGGATCCTCGCAAAAAGGATGGCCCGGTCAGGTCCATCTATGGGCCAAGAAAGAAGGCTCCAGGAAGCAACACAACACGTCGAGTGTTCGAAATAATGGTACACCTAAATACAGGGGCGCTGCACACCCCCTATGTTTCACCGACGAGGTACTGGCTCATGAATTTCTAGCGGGATTCAAGCCCGTAAACATAGAGGCATATGACGGAACAACAGACCCCGGAGTCTGGATTGAGGATTATATCCTACACATACATATGGCTAGAGGAGGTGATCTCCATGCCATAAAATACCTGCCCCTCAAGCTCAAAGGGCCAGCTCGGCATTGGCTCAAAAGCCTCCTAGAAAATACAATTGGAAGTTGGGAAGAGCTCGAGGATGCGTTTCGAGCAAATTTTCAGGGGACTTATGTCCGCCCTCCGGATGCAGACGATTTAAGTCACATAACTCAACAGCCCGAGAGTCAGCACGCAAATTCTGGAACATGTTCCTAGCCAAAAAGAACCAAATAGTCGACTGTCTGGACGCCGAAGCCTTAGCAGCCTTTAAACATAACGTCTGAGACGAATGGCTCGCCAGACACCTCGGCCAGGAAAAACCAAGAACAATGGCCGCGCTAACAAGCCTCATGACCCGCTTTTGCGCGGGGGAAGATAGCTGGCTGGCAAGATGCAGCACCAGCGACCCGAGTACATCCGAGGTCAGGGATGGAAATGGGATATCACGACGCAGAAAAGATCAGTGCCGAAATAAGGAAAATGGCCCAAAGAGCACGGCGGTCAACGCCAGGTTCAAAAGCTCTCGGCCGAACAACAAAACACTGCCTCTTAAGGACAACAATGACGAGCTATCCAACCTAAACAAAATCTTGGACAGGATATGTCAAATCCACAGTACCCCCGGGAAGCCTGCAAACCATACCCACAGAGATTGTTGGGTCTTCAAGCAGTCCGGCCGACTTAACGCCGAACACAAGGGGCTCGACACGCCAAGCGAAGACGATGACGAACCCCACAAGCAGAGCGCCCGAAAACAGAAGACTTTCCCACAAGAAGTCAAAATAGTGAACTCACTTCATGTGATCACACGGAAAAATATTGCGGCACCACTAAAATACACGCCGCACGGTCTACCCCAGCGGAGTCCCGAAATTGGATGTCAAAACCAATTACTTTTGACCATCAGGATTACTCCAGAAGTATTCGAAACACAGGAGGAACCGCTTTGATATTGGATCCTATAATCGACGGACTACAATTTACAAAAGTCCTAATGGATGCGGCAGTGATATAAACCTGCTATACCAGGACACAATCCGCAGAATGGGGATAGACCCTACCAAAGTTTGCCATAGCAGCACTTCCTTTAAAGGAGTGACGCCAGGCCCTTATGCCGATTGTACGGGCTCCTTACTACTAGAAGTTGTGTTCGGTTCATCCGACAACTTCCGTCGCGAAAAGCTAATCTTCCATATCGCCCCATTCAAAAGTAGCCATCAAGCACTATTGGGACGCGAAGCTTTCGCCCGCTTTAACGCAATACCGCATTACGCGTCTCTTACACTTAAAATGCCCGGTCCACGTGGCATCATCTCATTAAAAGGTAACTTCGAGTGTTCCTCGACCACGGAAGAATGTGAGACTGCCTTGACAGCCACACACTAATCCGGCCTTGCTGATCAAAGCCCCTAAAAACAGGTCATTCAGACCTCAGACATGGTTAGGCGAGTCCGGCATAAATAAACAAGGGGCTTCGTAGCCGCATACCCCGTTACAAGGGGCTGCACGCATGAACAATGAAAGCCAATAAAGCTCAATTTCATTCATCTTTTAAATCATATTCTATTTTGAATACATTTTTTGCACGATATTTTTCCAAACTTAATTCTTCTCTTTTACAGATGAACAGCGTGCTACACCCGTCCAGGATACAACACAGCGGAGACACAGGCGCAGACGTGTAGCAGGGACCCGTTGCAAGGATTCTTTTCAGATTAAGACCCTGCGTAAACCTTTCTTACAGTCTCTTGTTGATACACATCCCCCAGTTTCCTACCAGAACCGAGGCGGAGGTTGGCGTTTTGGCATCGGCCGCGTCAGAAGAGTTTGCGCGTACCTGGACAGTAGGGGCTTAGGGCATTATTCTGCCTGTTATCATAAAGAACGAATACCTCAGAGAGTGTTCGGCGTCTCGAGTTAGGCCTTATATGCATCAGCTCCGAATCATGTCTTTGGTTAAATGTTGGGTTTGCCCGGCTCCTGTGTTTTGCTGCCTTACGTTCCGCTCTATCGGCTAACGCGGCACCAGGAGAACTACTGCGATTGTGCCCCGGTTCGGCCGGGTGAGCACCTCAGTGGAGAAAGCCGAAAACTAACTGTCATGATATAGCGAGAGACTGGTCAACCACTCGATCGACTACCGGAATGTCTAGAATTCCTCCGCTTTGACGAAGGACCATTTCCCGGTCAGGCACACACGCGCCCCGAAATTGGAAGAGCGCGGTGCCCCTAGGGGCTATATCGTAGCCCCACCTTCGAACTCCTATGGCTAAGTGAAAGTGATAAAGCATTATAGTCCGGTTGCCTGGTTTGCTACGCTACCACCTCCTTCACAGGACCAAGACGTTGGATTAAGTGTGAAAATGCGCTTTTTTGCAAACACCCCCACACCATGTGCATGGGGGCTGAAGCCGAAGACTGCCATCTTTCAGGTTATATATACATATACATTAACGGCCGCACAGGAGATATCTCAATACTTGAACGCACAAGTATAAAAAGCCCTTATATCATAAATATGGTTTTACAAATCATACATGTCATTTGAACATAACGTTTTTTGAGCACTGCGACTCTACTAAACGAGCGCCCCTCAGGACTTCCTCAAAATAGAGCTCAGCGGGTAATCGGCTTCTGTCCGAATCCCGGGATGCAACGTCGGTGGCATCCATCTCCGCCCAGTATGTTTTGACACGGGCGAGAGCCATCCGTGCACCCTCTATGCATGCCGGCCGCTTCATCCCTTGATATGCGGCACCGCGTCAAGGAAATGCTGCACTAAGCCAAAATAACTCTTCGGCTTGGGCCTTTCCGGCCACAAATGAGCCACCACATCCTTCATGGCAAGTCCGGACAGCCTATTCAGCTCAGCCCACTCAGCCAACCGATCGGTTAACGGAAGGGGACGCCCCGGACTATGGAATTGAGACCAGAAAAGCTCTTCCATTTCGTGATCCTTTTGGCTTTAGAAGTGCACAACTGCGTCATCCACACTCGCCACCAAATTCAAATAAGGATCCTCCGCACCCCACAGCTGGCCCAACTGAGCATACTTCGAATCTGTGAACTTCCTACGTAGCAGAAAGGGCTTTCCAGCCGCAATGTCTCCGGCCTAACGCAGCTCCTCCTTTATAGCCCGCATTGCAGAACGGGCATCCTTGGCTTCGGCGGTGGCCTTCTTCAGGTCCTCTTGCTCCGCTTGGCGTTCTCTTTCAAGAACTTCATAGCGGTCGGTAGCATCCTTCAGTTTCACGGCCATTCCGGCCATCTCCTCCCTGCTTCGGCAGTGAGCAGCTTTTTCGACCTTTAGCTCCTCAGCTACCTTCGAGGCAGCCGCATCACTTCTTCTGGCTTGCTCCTTGGCTCGAGCAAGCTCTGCCCGAAGGCCCTCCATAGCAGCGGCGCCATCTGCATCAAGCATACATGTTGTAAGGTGTGGGCATCAGCTCCCTTACCAGGTGACCGCGGAGAAACCACCTACCTTGTGACTCGTCAAGTCGTTTATTGACCAGTGTGATGTCCGCATCCGCAATGTCGAGTTGCCGCTTCAGTTCGGCAACTCTATCATTCCAACTGGCCACCGAACGTTCCGCCACCTGCATAGGAAAGGCGACATTTTATAACTGAGACTATGATCCTCGGCACGCTGTCGCTTTCGACAACATACCGAGTCTCAGGGGCTACTATCTATACAGGGCGCACTCTATGTGCAAAACTGTCAAAAGGTATGTCAGTTTTTTTGCGTACCTCAAACCCCGTCAGTAAACTTCTGACGGCCTCATGCAACCCGCTCTCAGCGGATGAGATCCTTTCAATCACCGTACTCATTAATGTACGGTGATCTTCTGAGATAGACGCCCTCTCGAGCAGATCCTTCAGCTCCACCGGCCGTACACCAGTTGGTGCCGAACTCCCCGGCCCCGCCGGACTCGGGGAGGCCCTCCGTGACGACACCTCAGGGTCGTCCGCCCTGCCTGACGGTGCGGCAGATGGAGGCGTTTCGCTCTCCATCATCTCCGGACGGAGGTCCCCCAAAGATGAGCTCTGCTGAGAAGGGCTGAGATCCGAACTACAAGGTAAGAACTTCGGTTATCCTCAGAAATAAAAATAGGGATGTCCCTTATTACAAAACTCCCCTTTTTCTACTTACGGCTCGCTGGAGGGCTGATTCCTTTGGGGAGACAGTGCGGCCGGGACTCCTCCCGGCACAGGACCTTCTGGTGCAGATTTCTTCCCCCGCTTTGAGGCCTTAGCCTCCGGGTCTTCGGAAGCGGTCCTCTTCTCCCCCCGAAGGGAGGGATTCTTGATTCCCCCCTTCTTGAGAGCCTCCTTAGCAGAGGCGGTAGTTTCCCTGTTCCCCCCTTTGCTCTCCTCCGAAGGCGCAACTTCCAACATCTTGATTAACACGGGATCCGGCGCGGTCTCAGGGAGGGGGGCCAGACACCTTATCAATTTTGCTTACGCTATCCACTCCTGTTCAAAGGATAGCTGGTTAAAAGGCAAATCCATGATAAATAAATGCACGGTATGTCCAGACACAGGACTACTTACTTGAGTATTCGGGCGATTGCAGCTTAGGCCGGCGTCCTCGGTCAAGTCCGGACACATCTCTTATGATCCGAAGAACAGTTTATACATCTCCACGGGTGTCGTACCCATGAAGTGTTGAAGAGCTCACGGTCCCTCCGAATTGAATTCCCACAGGTGGAGGGGGTGACGTTTGCAGGGCAGAAGACGCCGAATCAGCATAACCTGCGTCACTACGACCAGATTGATCTCCCTCTCTTGGAGGTCTCGGATTCGGCCCTGCAATATTGGTACGTCCTTGGACGGCCCCCAGTCAAGCCCTTTGTGGACCCATGACGCCAGCCGTTGTGGAGGGCCCGAGCGAAAGGCGGGCGGCGGCACCTGCCTGCTGCCCCTGGGAGCGGTGATATAGAACCACTCCTGTTGCCACAAGCCGAGCTCCTCTTGGAAAGAGCCCTCGGGCCATGGAGCATCGGCCCTCTTACTTATACCTGCCCTTCCGCACTCTGCCAGTCGCCCCTCGATCATCTTCGGCTCCACGTCGAAGTTCTTGAGCCACAATCCGAAGTGAGGGGTAGTGCGGAGGAAGGCTTCGCAGACAACGATGAACGATGAGATGTGGAGGATGGACTCCGGAGCCAAGTCATGGAATTCCAGCCCATAATAAAACATGAGCCCCCTCACGAAGGGGTCCATCGGGAAGCCTAAACCCCGACGGATGTGAGACACGAACACGACGCTCTCACCAGGCTCGGGAGTGGGAATGACTTGCCCTTGGGCAGGTAGCCTATGCGAAATCTCGTAGGTTAGGTACCTGGCGTCTCTCAGCTTTAGCACGTCTTCTTCCGTCACGGAGGAGGGCATCCACCGGCCCTGTAGGTCGGAGCCGGACATTGTCGAAGGTCCGAAGCGCCCGAATCTGGAGCCTTGGGTGTTGGAACTCGAGGCGAGGGGCAGATTTGATTAAGGATCGAAAGAAAGGGACAGGCTTTGGTCTCATTATAAAGGGGGAGAATACCGAGAGCCGTCCCCATGACCGTTTGGAACTCGCCTTCGATGAAGGGGGCGGGGCAACGGGTGCGGTTGGGTTCCCACGTCCGTATTGATGGGAATCCCGGAATAAGGGGAACACAATCTCTGCTTCGATAAGACGTGCCAAGGAAACCGCTTCGCTAAACGCGCTGAGGTGGTATAATAAAAACGATTCGAGTAAAAGCTTGGTTGTGGTGTGACGTCACGCCATAAAATATGTCAGCAGATTGAACTTTTGTAAATATTATTCTCTCTACGGTGGTATGTGGAATTTATTTTACAGAGCCGGACACTATCCTGGTGTTCACAATCTTCTATGAATTATTCGGAGGAGGAACCCGCCTTGCAATGCCGAAAACAAAATGCGCGCCGGACTTGTCGTCATTGAAGCCTGGTTCAGGGGCTATTGAGGGAGTCCTGGACTAGGGGGTGTCCAGATAGCCAAACTAGCATCATTGGCCGGACTCCAAGACTATGAAGATACAAGATTCAAGACTTCGTCCTGTGTCCGGATGGGACTTTCCTTGGCGTGGAAGGCAAGCTTGGCAATACGGATATGTAGATCTCCTACCATTGTAACCGACTCTGTGTAACCCTAGCCCTCTCTGGTGTCTATATAAACCGGAGGGTTTTAGTCCATAGGACAGAACAACAATCATACCATAGGCTAGCTTCTAGGGTTTGGCCTCCTTGATCTCGTGGTAGATCCACTCTTGTACTACCCATATCATCAATATCAATCAAGCAGGAGTAGGGTTTTACCTCCATCAAGAGGGCCCGAACCTGGGTAAAAACATCGTGTCCCTTGTCTCCTGTTACCATCCGCCTAGACGCACAGTTCGGGACCCCCTACCCGAGATCCGCCGGTTTTGACACCGACAATCATCATTATAGAGCATTGCCCTAAAAATAAAAAAATAAAACAAAAGGAAAGGCCAAAGAAGCCTAAATAAAAAAGGGGGGCCAAAGAAGCCCACCGAAAAAGAAAAAAGAAAAAAAGAAAAAAAGAAAAGAAAATGGGCAATGCTACTATCCTTTTTCCACACTTGTGCTTCAAAGTAGCACCATGTTCTTCATATAGATTGTCTCCTATGTTGTCACTTTCATATACTAGTGGGAATTTTCATTATAGAATTTGGCTTGTATATTCCAACGATGGGCTTCCTCAAATGCCCTAGGTCTTCATGAGCAAGCAAGTTGGATGCACACCCACTTAGTTTCTTTTGTTGAGCTTTCATACACTTATAGCTCTTAGTGCATCCGTTGCATGGCAATCCCTACTCCTCGCATTGACATCAATTGATGGGCATCTCCATAGCCCGTTGATTAGCAGCGCCGATGTGAGACTTTCTCCTTTTTTGTCTTCTCCACATAACCTCCATCATTATATTCCATTCCACCTATAGTGCTATATCCATGGCTTGCGCTCATATATTGCGTGAGGGTTGAAAAAGCTGAAGCGCGTTAAAAAGTATGAACCAATTGCTCGTCTTGTCATCGGGGTTGTGCATGATGGGGGCATTTTGTGTGACGAAAATGAAGCATGGCCAAACTATATGATTTTGTAGGGATAAGCTTGCTTTGGCCTTGTTGTTTTGAAAAGACATGATTGCTTTATTAGTATGCTCGAAGTATTATTGTTTTTTATGTCAAATGATAGACTATTGCTTTGAATCACACGTGTCTTAATATTCATGCCATGATTAGACATATGATCAAGATTATGCTAGGTAGCATTCCACATCAAAAATTATCTTTTTTATCATTTACCTACTCGAGGATGAGCAGGAAGCTTGGGGATGCTGATTCGTCTTCCTCGCATCTATAATTTTTGATTGTTCCATGCCAATATTCTTCAACTTTCATATACTTTTGGCAACTTTTTATACTATTTTTGGGACTAACATATTGATCCAGTGCCCAGTGCCAGTTCCTGTTTGTTGCATGTTTTATGTTTCGCAGAAAACCCATATAAAACAGAGTCCAAACAGGATAAAACGGACGGAGAATTATTTTGGAATATTTGGGATTTTCCGGAGGAAGAATCAACGTGAAACGGTGTCCGGGGTGGCCACGAGACAGGGGGGCGCGCCCTCCCCCCTGGGCGCTCCCTAGACTCTCGTGGGCCACCCATAAGGTGGTTGACGCTCTTCTTTTGCCGCAAGAAAGCTAATTTTACGAGAAAAATCTGGGCGAAAGATTCACCCCAATCGTAGTGACGGATCTCTAGATATAAAGGAAACAGTGAAGGGGTAGAATTTGAGAACGCAGAAACAGAGAGATAGATCCAATCTCGGAGGGGCTCTTGCCCCTCCCACGCCATGGGAGCCAAGGACCAGAGGGGAAACCCTTCTCCCATCTAGGGAGGAGGTCAAGGAAGAAGAAAAAGAAGGGGGCCTCTCTCCCCCTTGCTTCCGGTGGCGCCGGAACGCTGCCGGGGCCATCATCATCACCGCGATCTTCACCAACACTGTCGTCATCTTCACCAACATCTCCATCACCTTCCCCCATCTATATCCACCGGTCCACTCTCCCGCAACCCATTTTACCCTCTACTTGAACATGGTGCTTTATGCTTCATATTATTTTCCAATGATGTGTTGCCATCCTATGATGTCTGAGTAGATTTTCGTTGTCCTACCGGTGATTGATGAATTGCTATGATTAGTTTGAGTTGCATGTTTTATTATTGGTGCTGTCCTATGGTGCCCTCCGTGTCGCGCAAGCATGAGGGATTCCTACTGTAGGGTGTTGCAATGCATTCATGATTCGCTTATAGTGGGTTGCGTGAGTGACTGAAACACAAACCCGAGTAAGGGGATTGTTGCGTATGGGATAAAGGGGACTTGATACTTTAATTCTATGGTTGGGTTTTACCTTAATGAATCTTTAGTAGTTGCGGATGCTTGCTAGAGTTCCAATCATAAGTGCATATGATCCTAGAAGAGAAAGTATGTTAGCTTATGCCTCTCCCTCAAATAGAATTGCAATAGTGATTACCGGTCTAGTAACGTAGTCAATTGCTTAGGGACAATTCCACAACTCCTACCACCACTTTTCCACACTCGTTATATTTACTTTATTGCATCTTTATCTAAACATCCCCTACTTTTTATTTACGCATTCTTTATTATCTTGCAAACCTATCCTTTCACACATACAAAGTACCTCTAGTTTCATACTTGTTCTAGGTAAAGCAAACGTCAAGCGTGCGTAGAGTCGTATCAGTGGGTCATAGGACTTGAGAGAGTATTTGTTCTACCTTTAGCTCCTCGTTGGGTTCGACACTCCTACTTATCAAAAGAGGCTACAACTATCCCGTATACTTGCGGGTCATCACTTCAATTTAACAATATCATTATCCATGTCTTTCTTCTTTTGCATATCACACAAAACAACAAAGTTGTTTAGATGAGTAGCAGCATCTTCACTAGGAAGGCCGGAGAATCGATCTGTCATGACAAGATTCAACAAAGCAGCATTAATTTCACAAGATTCAGCATCGGTAAGAGGAGCAATCGGAGTGCTAAGGAAATCATTATTGTTGGTATTGGAAAAGTCACACAATTTAGTATTATCTTGAGCCTTCATGACAAGAAATCCAACACACAAGCACACAAGAGGCAGGCGAAAAAGAGGCGGTTGGGAAAGAGAGGGCGAATAAAACGGCAAGGGTGAAGTGGGGGAGAGGAAAACGAGAGGCAAATGGCAAATAATGTAATGCGGGGGATAGAGTGATGGGTACTTGGTATGTCTTGACTTGTGCGAAGACCTCCCCGGAAACGGCGCCAGAAATCCTTCTTGCTACCTCTTGAGCACTGCGTCGGTTTTCCCTTGAAGAGGAAAGGGTGATGCAGCAAATCAGCGTAAATATTTCCCTCAGTTTTGAGAACCAAGGTATCAATCCAGTAGGATGCTACACGCAAGTCCCTCGTACCTACACAGATAAATAAGAACCTTGCAACCAACGCGATAAAGGGGTTGTCAATCCCTTCACGGCCACTTGCAAAAGTGAGATCTAATAGAGATAATAATAAGATAAATATTTTTGGTATTTTTATGATATAGATTGGAATGTAAAGGTTGCAAAATAAAGTAGATCGGAAACTTATATGATGGAAAATAGACCCGGGAGCCATAGGTTTCACTAGTGGCTTCTCTCAAGATAGCATAAGTATTACAGTGGGTGAACAAATTACTGTCGAGCAATTGATAGAAAAGTGCATAGTTATGAGAATATCTAGGCACGATCATGTATATAGGCATCACGTCCGCGACAAGTAGATCAAAACGATTCTGCATCTACTACTATTACTCCACACATCGACCGCTATCAAGCATGCATCTAGAGTATTAAGTTCATAAGAACGGAGTAACGCATTAGGCAAGATGACATGATGTAGAGGGATAAACTCAAACAATATGATATAAACCCCATCTTTTTATCCTCGATGGCAACAATACAATATGTGCCTTGCTTCCCCTGCTATCAGTGGGAAAGGACACCGCAAGATTGAACCCAAAGCTAAGCACTTCTCCCATTGCAAGAAAGATCAATCTAGTAGGCCAAACCAAACTGATAATTCGAAGAGACTTGCAAAGATAACCAATCATACATAAAAGAATTCAGAGGAGATTCAAATATTTCTCATAGATAATCTTGATCATAGACCCACAATTCATCGGATCTCGACAAACACACCGCAAAAAGAGTTACATCGAATAGATCTCCAAGAAGATCAAGGAGAACATTGTATTGAGATTCAAAGAGAGAGAAGAAGCCATCTAGCTAATAACTGTGGACCCGAAGGTCTGTGGTAAACTACTCGCAATTCATCGGAGAGGCTATGGTGTTGATGTAGAAGCCCTATGTGATCGATTCCCCCTCTGGCGGAGCACCGGAAAAGGCTCCAAGATGGGATCTCACGGGTACAAAAGGTTGCGGTGGTGGAAATAGGGTTTCGTGGTGCTCCTGAATGTTTTGAGGGTATGCGAGTATATATAGGCGAAAGAAGTCGGTCAGGGGAGCCACGAGGGGCCCACGAGGGTGGGGGGCACGCCCTCCTACCTCGTGGCCACCTCATTTGATTCTTGACATCCACTCCAAGTCTCCTGGATTACGTTTGTTCCAAAAATATCTCTCCCGAAAGTTGCATTCCATTTGGGCTCCGTTTGATATTCCTTTTCTGTGTAACACTGAAATAGGCAAAAAAACAACAATTTTGGCTAGGCCTCTGGTTAATAGGTTAGTCCCAAAAATGATATAAAAGTGTATAGTAAAGCCCATAAACATCCAAAACAGGTAATATAATAGCATGGAACAATCAAAAATTATAGATACGTTGGAGACGTATCAAGGATGAAGGTGTGCGCCGTCGAGTGGCGCCCAACGACGATGGCAGGGCCACCATTATCCTGCCGACTACGCCATAGACCCACGCCGAGGGTAGCTCGTGCGAGTTTGTGGTGTGGGCGGTGATGCCTCCCGACAGATGGATCCGGCTCCCGCAGTTCTTCGCTAGCGAGCTGCCTCCGAGGGGGCCGGTTGAGCTGTGGCTGCAGCACACCGGGTGTTGTAGCTTGGCCACCGGAGCTGAAGTCGACGTGCTGCCCCCTGGAGATGTTTTCATGACGCGCGGATGGGGTGAGGTCGCCCGGGCTTGCCGCGCGGAGGGAGCCCTGGTGATTCACTTAGAGTATGACGGCACGGCCACCTTGTTCTTCAAGGTTTTCAATGAAGAGGGTGAATGGCTGGAATGCTGCCCGGAGGAGGCAGCACGAGGGACGCCGCAGCGGGTGCCGGGCCTGCTGCTGTCCCTCTGGGTGCTTCGTCCGGCAGCAGCACCGACTCCTAGGAATCCAGTGACTCTCCTGAGCCTAGTGATTCTCCGGAGTTGAGCGACGACAGCTACGTGCCGCCTAGCTCTCGCCGAGGCCGGAGTGCGGCTGCGGTTGCCGCCCGGCGTCGCCAGTGATTCCATAGGGCCTAGTAGCTGCTTTCCCTCGTCTGCTTTCCCTGTGGGGAATGAAGATCAGCCCCCGTGGGGTTTGTAAAGATTGAAATGTACTCAATATTAGTGTTGCTTCTTTTGATTTTGTGATCGATTTGCGTATTCCAGTTTGGCACGGTTCCTCCCTTTTCTTTTTCCTTGGCAGTGCGGCGCTCTACGCCGACAGGTCCCAGTCCCCAGGCAGGCTTCAGCCGTCGCTAGTATGCCAGGTCGTGATGCCGTGGTTAAGGCTAGGAGGTGAGCGGCCCGAGGTCCGATAAGAGCTCAGGAGACGCGATGCTCACGAGGTCCCCCTTGGCGTGCAAGCAGCTGCCCAGAGAATCGAAAAGGGGAGTAGAACTACCAAAATGGAACTACAAGGCAGGGTGCAAGGAGTGAGGCTGGTGCTACAGCGAACTGGGACTTATCTTTTGGTGTCTTGGTCCATCACGGAGATGGTGCTTGCTCCCGCGCATGTGGTACCATTGGGAGCAGCCCGCATCGGCCACCTTCCTGCCTCGCTCTCCTAGGTGCTCTACGTCCTCAGGACCCGGCCCTCGAGTGAGCTCAGCCGCCGTTGGTATGCCAGGTCGCGATGCCGTGGTCAAGGCCAGGGGGTGACGGCTGGAGATCCAGTAGGAACTCCCGAGACGCGATGCTCGGGAGGCCCCCCCTTTAACGTGCAAGCGACTCGCAAGGCTAGATAGGTGTCATCCAAGCCGACCCGTGGCCCATTGTCAGATGAACCTACATGTTAGATGACAGGAAAGACCGAGAGCCCCTGCGGAGCGGGCCTGCAGCCCAGGGCATAGGACAGAGGCACCGAGGACCTGGCGAGGTGGTGTGCGCGAGGCGGGTCGCGAACCAGAGCTTGATCCCTGGGTTTGTCAGCGTTGCAGGGACGAATCTAAGCACAAACGCCGTGCCGTCGTGAGTTGTCGTGCAGCGATGCGGGAGAGGTACAAGCCAGTGAGCACATGGGGGGCCGCGAGGCGGCAATGATTCATTGTCGTAGGGTGATAATCATAGGTAAACTCACAGAAATGGTTAGATAGTCCTGGTGAATGCAAACGATACATGCCGTAGGGCCGGACCCACACGGCCTGGGGATGATGCAGCCCGAGGGGCGCCCCTAGACTGAACGAACTAGAGAGATTTCACCTGGTACCGTCGCTCAAGAAGTGTTGAAGTAGCCAAAAAACACACGCTGTTGTAGTCGTTCCTCACGAGCCGCTCTGGTACCGAGCCTCGAGAGGCTCACAAGGCCCGGGAGGCTCCTGAAGGTGCTCCTCCATCTCTGCCAGGATCGTCTGATGCCTAACCTCACGAGCCACCAGGGCGCCCCTCATGCAGCGCTGGAACACCATAGCCGCGCCCGGCAGGCCGAAGGGCATGTGGACGTAGCTGTGAGGTTGACCCTTGCATTGGCCGACACGAGACGGCCACATGAGCTGCTGACACGTGCCCCTGATGAGCCCGGGGATGTCGATGCAGACGCGGAACTCCTTACCCTTGCCGGGGCAGTGAGCTGCGCCTCGCGGCAGGCAACAATCGCCTTGCAGAACCCTTGATTCCCGAATCACCTCGATTTCCTTGCTGATGAACTCCTGATCACCTGGTGCCTCCCACCTGATGCCTTCCCTTGGGAAGCATGCTCTGAAGAGCTCCTCCACATGGTGCCCAAGCGCCTCCCTCGTGACCCTGGCTAGGTCTGAGGCCCTCCCAAGGAGAGCCCCCGAGCCCAGCCTGAGAGGGGCACCGGGTGCGCCTTCCTATGCGATGGGTGAAGGTGCCGTGTTCGGGGACGCGAGGCTCAGTGCAGCGTCCTCGAGCGATGCTCCTTCATTAGACCCCTGTCCCAGCTACAGCTTCTTCGTCTTGGGGGCGACGTTAGGAGGGAGGGCGCCGCCCTCGTCTTCAGGGTTCTCGACCGCTGCAGCCTGGAAAGCGCGCTCGAGGGATCACACCGCATCCTTCTCTTGGCACGCGACCGTGATGACGCCGCCGCTTCCTTGCATCTTGAGGATGTTGTAGCCGTGGTGCATAGCTTCCATGAACTTGGCCAGTGCTGGGTACCCTAGGATGGAGTTGTAGGGTAGGCGAATGTCGGCAACATCAAAGTCGATGAGCTCAGTGTGGTAGTTGTTGCGCTCGCCGAAGGTGACAGGGAGGCGAACATGCCCTATCGGGTGAGTAGAACCGTCGGTCACTCCTGAAAATGGCTTGGTTGGGTGAAGCTGGTAGTATGGCACTTGGAGCCTGTCGAACGTCTGAACAGACAGGACATTGAGCCCTGCTCCGCCATCGATGAGAGTCTTGGTGATGACCACGTTGCTGATGATGGGGGAGCAGAGCATAGGGAGCACGCCAGCAGTGGCCGCGCACTTGAGCTGGTCTGAGGAGCTGAATGTGATGGTGCACTTGGACCACCTGAGAGGGTGAGTTGATCCGGACTTGAGGAGCGCTGCATTCACCTCGCACGCGAACTACTTGAAGACGCGGTGGGAAGCCGGCGCCTCTGAGCCGCCCAAGATGCAGGCGATGGCTCGAGGCTCCTGGAAGCCCCTAGCCCCCTCGTCCTGGTGATGATCTTCATTCCTTCTTGGTGGTGGAGGAAGAGGAGGTAGAGCCGCGTTACCCTGAGGGCGCTCCTCACGAGGCTGCTCCCTCCAGGCGCCCTTGCGAGGCTGGCCCTGCCAGCGGTCCTCACGAGGCTGGTCGCGCCACTCCTGACGATGGTCGCGTCCATCTCAGTGTCCTCCCCCTAGGCCACCTCCATGACCGTAGCCTCGATCGTTGCGCTCGAGGCGTCGACCGAGGCACCCGTCGTGGAGGGCCCTGAGCTCCTCACATTCGTTGGTGTTGTGGCTGTGAACGTTGTGACGCAGAACGGCCGGTTGCTCTTGGATGACTCGGGGTGGACTCAAACGCGCTTCGTCTCTGGTTGGCCACAAGCACGGCTGGCCCCTTGCGCTTCACGTCCTTGGCCTTGGTCTTCTTGTCTTCTGGACCAGCAATGGGGAGCTCGAGGAGGGAGAGGCGATGGAGCGTCCGTGCATCTCCTCCCAAGAAGAAACCGACCCCTCGGGTAGGTTCAGGAGCCATGAACGCGTGCCATCCTTGAGGGCCATTGGGAACCAGTTTGCCATGATCTTCTCATCACCACTGGCTTCCTCAATGCTCAGCTCGCAAGTTGTTCATCAAGATATTCACCTAATGGCACAGTAGTATCAAGCATAGAAATAGTTTCATCATAAGTATCATGCATAGTAGAAGTGGCATCATCAATAACATGCGACATATCAGAATTCATAGCAGAAGCAGGTTTAGGTGTCGCAAGCTTACTCATAACAGAAGGAGAATCTAGTGCAGAGCTAGATGACAGTTCCTTACCTCCCCTCGTAGTTGACGGATAAATCTTAGTTCTTTCGTCTTTCAAGTTCTTCATAGTGATCAGCAGATATAAATCCCAAGTGACTCAAAGAATAGAGCTATGCTCCCCGGCAACGGCGCTAGAAAATAGTCTTGATAACCCACAAGTATAGGGGATCGCAACAGTTTTCGAGGGTAGAGTATTCAACCCTAATTTATTGATTCGACACAAGGGGAGCCAAAGAATATGCTCAACTATTAGAAATTGAGTTGTCAATTCAACCACACCTGGATAACTTAGTATCTGCAGCAAAGTATTAAGTAGCAAAGTCGTATGGGTGTAGCGGTAACAGTAGCAAAAGTAACAGTCGCAGTTTTCTAGTAACTGTAACAGCAGCAATGGTAAAGTAACTAAGCAAAGAGCAATATGTGAAAAGCTCGTAGACATTGGATCAGTGATGGATAATTATGTCAGATGCGATTCCTCATGTAATAGTTATAACATAGAGTGACACAGAACTAGCTCCAGTTCATCAATGTAATGTAGGCATGTATTCCGAATATAGTCATACGTGCTTATGGAAAAGAACTTGCATGACATCTGTCGTCCTACCCTCCCATGGCAGCGGTGTCCTAATGGAAACTAAGGGATATTAAGGCCTCCTTTTAATAGAGTACCGAACCAAAGCATTAGCACTTAGTGAATACATGAACTCCTCAAACTACGGTCATCACCGAGAATTATCCCGATTATTGTCACTTCAGGGTTGTCGGATCATAACACATAATAGGTGACTATAGACTTGCAAGATAGGATCAAGAAATCACATATATTCATGAAAACATAATAGGTTCAGAGCTGAATTCATGGCACTCGGGCCCTAGTGACAAGCATTAAGCATAGCAAAGTCATAGCAACATCAATCTCAGAACATAATGGATACTAGGGATCAAACCCTAACAAAACTAGCTTGATTACATGGTAAATCTCATCAAACCCATCACCGCTCCAGCAAGCCTATGATGGAATTACTCACGCACGGTGGTGAGCATCATGAAATTGGTGATGGGGGATGGTTGATGATGACGAAGGCGACGAATCCCCCTCTCCGGAGCCCCGAATGGACTCCAGATCAGCCCTCCCGAGAGATATTAGGGCTTGGCGACGGCTCCGTAACGTAAAACGCGATGAATCTTTTTTTGTTGATTTTTTCTCCGCAGTGTGAATATATGGAGTTGGAGTTGAGGTCGGTGGAGGTCTAGGGGGCCCACGAGGCAGGGGGCGCGCCCCCCACCCTCGTGGACAAGGTGTGGGCCCCCTGACATTGTCTCTTTCGCCAATATTTTTTATTAATTCTAAAAAGTTGCTCCGTGGATTTTCAGGTCATTCCGAGAACTTTTATTTCTGCACAAAAATAACACCATGGCAGTTCTGCTGAAAATAGCGTCAGTCCGGGTTAGTTCCATTCAAATCATGCAAGTTAGAGTGCAAAACAAGGGCAAAAGTGTTTGGAAAAGTAGATATGACGGAGACGTATTAACTCCCCCAAGCTTAAACCTTTGCTTGTCCTCAAGCAATTCAGTTGACAAACTGAAAGTGATAAAGAAAAACTTTTACAAACTCGGTTTGCTCTTGTTGTTGCAAATATGTAAAGCCAGCATTCAAGTTTTCAGCAAAGATTATGAACTAACCACATTCACAATAACACTTAGGTCTCATGTTTACTCATATCAATGGCATAATCAACTAGCGAGCAATAATAATAAATCTCGGATGACAACACTTTCTCAAAACAATCATAATATGATATAACAAGATGGTATCTTGCTAGCCCTTTCTGAGACCGCAAAACATAAATGCAGAGCACCTCTGAAGATCAAGGACTGACTAAACATTGTAATTCATGGTAAAAGAGATCCATTCATAGTCATACCCAATATAAATTAATAGTAATGCATGCAAATGACAGCGGTGCTCTCCAGCGGGTGCTTTTTAATAAGAGGGTGATGACTCCACATAAAAGTAAATAGATAGGCCCTTCGCAGAGGGAAACAGGGATTTGTAGAGGTGCCAGAGCTCGATTTTGAAATAGAGATAAGTAACATTTTGAGCGGTATACTTTCATTGTCAACATAACAACTAAGAGATCTCGATATCTTCCATGCTACAAACATTATAGGCGGTTCCCAAACAGAATGGTAAATTTTATACTCCCCCACCACCAACAAACATCAATCCATGGCTTTCCTGAAACAATGGGTGCCTCCAACTAACAACAATCCTGGGGGAGTATTGTTTGCAATTATTTTGATTTGATTTGAGCATGGGACTGGGCATCCCGGTGACCAGCCATTTTCTCGTGAATGAGAAGCGGAGTCCACTCCTCTTGAGAATAACCCGCCTAACATGGAAGATACAGACAGCCCTAGTTGATACATGATCTATTTGAGCATACAAAATAGAATTTCATTTGAAGGTTTGGAGTTTGGCACATACAAATTTACTTGGAACAGCAGGTAGATACCGCATATAAGAAGGTATGGTGGACTCATATGGAATAACTTTGGGGTTTATGGAGTTTCAATGCACAAGCAGTATTCCCACTTAGTACAGGTGAAGCCTAGAAAGAGACTGGGAAGCGACCAACTAGAGAGCGACAACAGTCATGAACATGCATTAAAATTAATCAACACTGAGTGCAAGCATGAGTAGGATATAATCCACCATGAACATAAATATCGTGAAGGCTATGTTGATTTTGTTTCAACTACATGCGTGAACATGTGCCAAGTCAAGTCACTGGAATCATTCAAAGGAGTATACCACCCTATCATACCACATCACAACCATTTTAATAGCATGTTGGCACGCAAGGTAAACCATTATAAACTCCTAGCTAATTAATCATGGCATAAGCAACTATAATCTCTAATTGTCATTGCAAACATTTTTATTCATAATAGGTTGAATCAGGAACGAAGATCGAGTTCATACCAGCTTCTCTCATCTCAATCAGTCCATCATATATCGTTATTATTGCCTTTCACTTGCACGACCGAACGGCGTGGATAATAATAATAGTGCACGTGCATTGGACTAAGCTGGGATCTGCAAGTATTCAATTCAAGGGATAAGACAAGGTAATATGGGCTCTTCGTTAAATCAACAATTATGCATATGAGAGCCACTCAACATTTTCATCATGGTCTTCTCCTCTTGACCCCCAAAGGAAAGAAAAGGAATAATACTATTTGCACGGGAAAGCTCCCAACAAGCAAAAGAAGAACGAGAAATATTTTTTGGTTTTCTTTTAGTTACTACTACTACAGGCATGGAAAGTAAACTAGCTAAAAGCTACAACTAATTTTTTTGATTTTTCTTAAGGTTTTCAAACACACACGAAGAAAGCTAGGAAAAGAAAAATAAACTAGCATGGATAGTACAATGAAAAAGTATGAGCACCGACAACTAGAATGAGTGTGTGAACATGAATGTAATGTCATTGAGAAATACATACTCCCCCAAGCTTAGGCTTTTGGCCTAAGTTGGTCTACGCCCATGGATCACGGCTACTCTCTCCAGTGTACTGAGGAGTGTCATCAGGGTACCACTGGTTGGCGATTTCCTCCGGATCCCATTGATAAAAGGACGGACAATAAGGATCAAGTGGTGGTTCCGGCTCAAGCTCTAGAGCTAATGTCTGGCCCCGGTACGCATAAACAGCCTCCGGCAAGATGAGGTAAGTGCCTGCAGTTAAGTCAAACAAAGAGGGCGCATGCAAGATAATAGTCTCACTGTGTTTCTTATGAAATCTCAAATTATACTTAAGCATCTTTTCATCATTTTTAACAATAAACTCATGTGCTACCATGCTCTTATAATCTAGAAAATTAGGGGGCGACAACTTTTCCTCTTTCTCATAATGCCTAATAGGTATCCTGAAGTGTTTAGCAAGGCGTGAAGCATAGATACCTCCAAAGATGGGGCCCTTTGTACGGTTCAGACTTAATTCTTTAGCAATAATAGTGCCCATACTAACAGAGTTATCACGAAATAAAGCATGGAATAAAATAATAATATCCAGAACACTAAGGTTTCCACAGTTTTCGCGACCAATTAAGCATCTACTAGCAAATATTGCAAAGTAACGTAGAACAGGAAAGTGTATGCTAGTAATTCTTGCATCAGAAACCTTCCTCGTTTCCCCTACAGTAATAGTATCAATAAAACCATCCACATATTTACGATGTGGTTCCTCTAAGCTGCCGCCGAAGGGTATCTTGCAAACCGCACAAAATTCATATAGTGACATCTCCCTAGCCACATCATATAAATGAAACTCTACTGAAGGAGGTGATTTCTTAGGATGAAAGTAAAAATTTTGCACGAAAGCATTGGTGAGTAAGAGATACTGTTCAAGCTGGTCGTGGAGTAAGTCGGTGAGGCCCGCATTATCAGCCAACGAATAAAAATCATCATGAATCTCGGCTGCTCTCAAGAAATCATCACAAGGCCATTCACACGGCCGCACTTCCGCGACGCGAGGGAGATTATACTTGGGCTTTTAATTCTCCTTAGCTTGTTTCTCCTTTGAGCTTGGGCTAGAAGAGCCCCTCAAAAATCTCTTCATCATTTTTTGAAAGTTTTAGTAACTCAAAAGAAAAGTGAACCAAACTCAACAATATTGATAGCAACTACTCCCACAAGTGCCTAGAGACTATATCATGCATTAGAACTACTTGGGACCATATAAATTTGACATGCAAGCTCAAGAACAGGGTCACCTAGGCAGCAAAAATTTGCAATGAATAAAGCACTAGAACAAAAACTAATTAGTCACATACCAAAGAACAATCCCCCAAAGCAGTTTTGTGAATGGAGCTTTGAGCAAGGAGATCGAAAATGGCAGCAAAACGAGCTAGAACTCGTGCTTGAGCTGGATAGTGATTTTTTGGGAGGAAGAAGAAGAGCGTGGGTGCAGGAATAAGTGGAGGGGGCCACCATGGGCCCACGAGGCAGGGGGCGCATCCCTGACCCTCGTCGCCAGGTGCCAGCTCCCTCTACTGTGCTCTTAGTGCCAGATATTCTCAAATATTCCAGAAAAACCCATATTAAATTTGCAGGGCATTTGGAGAACTTTTATTTTCGGGGTATTTTTATTGCATGGATAATTCAGAAAACAGACAGAAAATACTATTTTTACTTTATTTAATCTAAATAACATAAAGTAAAAGAAGGTACAGAAGGTTGTGCCTTCTAACTACATCCATCTCATGATCATCAAAAGGAATCCACTAACAAGGTTGATCAAGTCTTGTTAACAAACTCATTCCGAAATAACATGGAACCGAAAAAATTTCGAATAACACTAGGTTACCTCAACGGGGATATGCACATCCCCAATAATAAGAATATCATATTTCTTCTTAACAGTAGGAAGAGGAAATTCAAAACCTCCAATAATAATTGACAGAATTTTTCCAATAGAGTTGATACTATGAACTTGAGGTTGTTTCCTCGGAAAGTGTATCGTATGCTCATTACCATTAACATGAAAAGTGGCATTGCCTTTGTTGCAATCAATAACAGCCCCTGCAGTATTCAAAAAGGGTCTACCAAGGATAATTGACATACTATCGTCCTCGAGAATATCAAGAATAACAAAGTTCGTTAAGATAGTAACGTTTGCAACCACAACAGGCACATCCTAACGAATACCGACCGGTATATCAGCTGATTTATCAGCCATTTGCAAAGATATTTCGGTAGGTGTCAACTTATTCAATTCAAGTCTACGATATAAAGCGAGAGGCATAACACTAACACCGGCTCCAAGATCACATAAAGCAGTTTTAACATAGTTTCTTTTAATGGAGCATGGTATAGTTGGTACTCCTGGATCTCCAAGTTTCTTAGGTATCCCACCTTTAAAAGTATAGTTAGCAAGCATGGTGGAAATTGCATCTTCTGGTATCTTTCTTTTATTGGTAATAATATCTTTCATGTACTTAGCATAAGGATTCACTTTAAGCATATCAGTCAAATGCATATGCAAAAAGATAGGTCTAATCATTTCAGCAAAGCGCTCAAAATCCTCATCATCCTTTTTCTTGGATGGTTTAGGAGGAAAAGGCATGGGTTCCTGGACCCATGGTTCTCTTTCTTTACCGTGCTTCCTAGCAACAAAGTCTCTCTTATCATAACGTTGATTCTTTGATTGTGGGTTATCAGGATCAACAACAGGTTCTATCTCTATATTATTATTATTACTAGGTTGAGCATCGACATGAACATCATCATTAACATTATCACTAGCTTCATGTTCATCACCAGATTGTGTTTCAGCATCAGAAATAGAAATATCATTGGGATTCTCAGGTGTGTCTACAACAGGTTCACTAGATGCATGCAAAGTCCTATCATTTTTCCTTTTCTTATTTTTAGAAGGACTAGGTGCATCAACATTATTTCTCTAAGAATCTTGCTCAATTCTCTTAGGGTGACCTTCAAGATACAAAGGTTCCTGAGTCATTTTACCCATTCTAGTTGCTACTCTAATAGCAAAGTCATGTTTACTATTTAATTCATCGAGCAAATCATTTTGAGCCTTAAGCACTTGTTCTGCTTGAGTGTTAACCATAGAAGCATGTTTGCTAATGAGTTTAAGTTCACCTTTAAATCTAGCCATATAATCACTCAAGTGTCCAATCATATAAGCATTTTGTTTCAATTTTCTACCAACATAAGCATTGAAATTTTCTTGTCTAGCCATAAAGTCATCAAATTCATCCAAGCATTGGCTAGCAAACTTAGTAGGCGGGATTTCAACTTTATGATATCTATAGAGAGAATTTACCTTTACTACTTGTGTTGGGTTATCAGGACCATGTTTTTCTTCAATAGGTGGTATATTAAGGCCATGTATTTATTCAATAGGAGGTAAATTCTTAACATCTTCAGCTTTAATACCTTTTTCTTTCATAGATTTCTTTGCCTCTTGCATATCTTCAGGACTGAGAAATAGAACTCCCCTTTTCTTCGGAGTTGGTTTAGGAGTTGGCTCAAGAATTGGCTCAGGAGTTGTCTCAGGAAGTGTCCAATTATTTTCATTAGTCAACACTAGCACAAATGCCCGTGCGTTGCAACGGGATAAAAATATCAGTTCTTATGAACCACGATTTGGTCGGTCAAGGAACTATGTCAAGGGACAGTGGACGCTGATGGCCAAAACATATGCATAATTGGAGGACCACGATGTAGAGCTTAGGACATGGGATACGATTTGGAGTAATTGAACTGATTGACAATGTTTTTCTTGGAAAAACTTTTGATCTATTTATCAAATGTCATGTTAATATAAAGAACATCATAAATATTAAAAATTACATCAATGTCATGTGTTACAACATGCTAATAAATTCATCACTCCGACACTCCTAATCCAATAATTATTTTTCTCAAAAATAGTATAGTCAAATGTCCCTAACATGGGGAAGAATTGTTCTTTCAAGCTGACCATCTGTACAAAACGTCTAACAAAATTATGTATTTTTGTGGGGGGGGGGGGATATATGCAGTGTTCAACTTGCGGCCCATGCTTTGCTAATGAGTAAACACGATAATGCTTTTGCAAAACAGAAAGGCCAGGAAATTGGCTTACAGGAGAGAGAGAGATAGAGAGAGAGAGAGAGAGAGATTGTATCTTCTTGCTCGATGTTGTGGTGATGCTTTATATACAAAGTGGGGGAAACCCTTTTTCGTGAATGCAATATTGATTAGCGTATTTTATTAACCCACATATATGTTTAATGCACAAGTGCATGTTATAATCCCCAAGGTCCGGTGCTCTCTCAATATTATGCTCAAGATGCGTGCATCTTCTTTATTATTCATTCATTTCCAAATTACCTTCCCAAACCCTTTCCTTCTTTATTTCTTTGGCTGCACGTTGAAACGTCGGGTTGAAATCCTCTCTAGAGAGTTGGAAGTCAATTTTTACCCTTCACTTATTGATTTTCGAGATGACTCCTTGATACCCTGAAAAATGATAGACCTATAGAAGTTAGAAGGATTGGATGTAAAAAGGCGAGATGGTACTATTTAATAGATTAGACCACATTATTTTTCAGATCAAACATTCATGTAGGCTGGTAGCACAATATTTACATCACCGTGAGGTTGCGTGTTCAATACCCAGCCCAAACGCTTCTTTTTTTCTGCTGCTTTTTACCCCCTACGTGGGCTCCCATGTATAGACATACAAACACACAAAGGCCCGGCTAGAAGCCCAGCCGAGCGACAAAGAAAATATCAAACGGAGCTGACTACAACGGCTGCTGCTTTTTACCCCCTACGTGGTGGGCTCCTATGTATAGGACATACAAAAACACAAAGGCCCGTCTAGAAGCCCAGCAGAGGGACAAAGAAATATTGAACGCGGCTGACTACGACGACATACGAAAATTGTGTGACGTACGAAGAAACGGACCAAACGGACAATAATTATGGGAGTAAGAAGCGATCACCCTTTTAATAGTAGGTATAGATATTTTTCAATAGCAATTCAGCTTGATCGACTGTTCTTTCCCTGAAAACACAACCAGCACAACTGTCAAGTGGTCTTTGGAAGCACCGGTTAGTCCATTATAAAAGATATCAAGTATTTCATTTTTCTTAAGAGGATGATCAGACAAAGCATTAAGTAACGGAGAAGCCTCCCCCAAGCTTGTGGGAGACTCTCTTCTTCAATTTGCACAAAATTATATATTGCCCTCAAGGCAGCTTGTTTCTTATGAGCAGGGAAATATTTAGCAGAGAAGTAATAAATCATATCCTGGGGACTACGCACACAACCAGGATCAAAAGAATTAAACCAAGTTTTAGCATCACCCTTTAATGAGAATGGAAATATCTTAAGGATATAGTTGTAGCGAGATTTCTCATCATTCGTGAATAGGGTGGCTATATCATTTAACTTAGTAAGGTGTGCCACAACAGTTTCAGATTCATAGCCATAAAAAGGATCAGATTCAACCAAAGTAATTATATCAGGATCGACGGACAAATCATAATCCTTATCAGTAACAAAGAAATGTGAAGTAGCAAAAGCAGGGTCAATTTCATTCTAGCAATCAGAGATTTCTGTTTTAGTTTAGCTCATAGCTTCTTAAGATCAGATCTATCATTGCAAGCAAGAAAATCTCTAGCAGTTTATTCATCCATAACAAAACCCTCTGGAACAACAAGCAATTCATATTTAGGGGGAGAACCTTCATCATCACTATCTTCAATAATATCAGTTTCAATAATTTCATTCTCTCTAACCCTAGCAAGTTGTTCATCAAGATATTCACCTAATGGCACAGTAGTATCAAGCATCTAAGTAGTTTCATCATAAGTATCATGCATAGTAGAAGTGGCATCATCAATAACATGCGACATATCAGAATTCATAGCAGAAGCAGGTTTAGGTGTCACAAGCTTACTCACAACAGAAGGAGAATCTAGTGCAGAGCTAGATGGCAATTCCTTACCTCCCCTCGTAGTTGAGGGATAAATCTTAGTTCTTTCATCTTTCAAGTTCTTCATAGTGATCAGCAGATATAAATACCAAGTGACTCGAAGAAAAGAGCTATGCTGCCCGGCAACGGTGCCAGAAAATAGTCTTGATAACCCACAAGTATAGGGGATCGCAACGTTTATGAGGGTAGAGTATTCAACCCAAATTTATTGATTCGACACAAGGGGAGCCGAAGAATTTCTGAAGTATTAGCAGTTGAGTTTTCAATTCAACCACACCTGGATAACTTAGTATCCGCATCAAAGTATTAAGTATCAAAGTAGTATGGGAGTAACGGTAACAGTAGCAAAAGTAACAGTAGCAGTTTTGTAGTAATTGTAACAGCAGCAACGGTAAAGTAACTAAGCAAAGAGCAATATGTGAAAAGCTCGTAGGCATTGGATCGGTGATGGATAATTATGTCGGATGCGATTCCTCATGTAATAGTTATAACATAGGGTGACACTGAACTAGCTCCAGTTCATCAATGTAATGTAGGCATGCATTCCGAATATAGTCATACGTGCTTATGGAAAAGAACTTGCATGGCATCTTTTGTCCTACCCTCCCATGAGAGCGGGGTCCTAATGGAAACTAAGGGATATTAAGGCCTCCATTTAATAGAGTACCGGACCAAAGCATTAGCACTTAGTGAATACATGAACTCCTCAAACTACGGTCATTACCGAGAAGTATCCCGATTATTGTCACTTCGGGGTTGTCGGATCATAACACATAATAGGTGACTATAGACTTGTAAGATAGGATCAAGAACTCAAATATATTCATGAAAACGGCCCTGTTGAGCCCGGGGATGTCGATGCAGATGCAAAACTCCTTACCCTCGCGGGGCAGTGAGCTGCGCCTCGTGGCAGGCGACGATCGCCTTGCAGAACCCTTGCTTCCTGAATCTCCTCGATTGCCTTGTTGATGAACTCCTGACCACCTGGTGCCTCCCGCCTGATGCCTTCTCCTGGGAAGCATGCTCTAAAGAGAACCTCCACATGGTGCCCGAGCGCCTCCCTTGTGACCCTGGCTAGGTCTGAGGCCCTCCCGAGGAGAGCCCCCGAGCCCAGCCTGAGAGGGGCGCCGGCCGCGCCTTCCTATGCGACGGGTGAAGGTGCCACGTCCGGGGACGCGAGGCTCAGTGCAGCATCCTCGAGCGATGCTCCTTCATGATGCCCCTGTCCCAGCTGCAGCTTCTACGTCTTGGGTCCGACCTCAGGAGGGAGGGCACCGCCCTCGTCTTCAGGGTTCTCGACCACTTCAGCCTGGAAGGCACGCTCGAGGGACCACACTACATCCTTCTCTTGGCACACGACCATGATGACACCGCCGCTTCCTGGCATCTTGAGGACGTTGTAGCCGTGGTGCGTAGCTGCCATGAACTTGGCTAGTGTTGGGTACCCTAGGATGGTGTTGTACGGCAGGCGAATGTCGGCAACATCGAAGTCGATGAGCTCAGTGTGGTAGTTGTTGCACTCGCCGAAGGTGACAGGGAGGCGAACCTGCCCTATCGGGTGAGTAGAACCGTCGGTCACTCCTGAAAATGACTTGGTTGGGTGAAGCTGGTAGTATGGCACTTGGAGCCTGTCGAACGTCTGAACAGATAGGACATTGAGCCCTGCTCCGCGATCGATGAGAGTCTTGGTGACAACCACATTGCTGATGACGGGGGAGCGGAGCATAGGGAGCGCGCCAGCAGTGGCCGCGCACTTGAGCTGGTTTGGGGAGCTGAAGGTGATGGCGCACTTGGACCACCTAAGAGGGCGAGTTGCTCCATGCTTGGGGAGCGCTGCATTCACCTCGCGCGCGAACGACTTGAAGACGCGGTGGGAAACCGGGGCCTGTGAGCTGCCCAAGATGCAGGCGATGGCTCGAGGCTCCTGGAAGCCCCTAGTCCCCTCGTCATGGTGATGATCTTCATTCCCTCTTGGTGGCAGAGGAAGAGGAGGCAGAGCCGCGTTGCCCTGAGGGGGCTCCTCACGAGGCTGCTCCCTCCAGGCGCCCTCGCGAGCCTGGCCCTGCCAGCGGTCCTCATGAGGCTGGTCGCGCCACTCCTGACGATGGTCGCGTCCATCCCAGCGTCCTCTGCCTCGACCACCTCCACGGTCGTAGCCTCGATCATTGCGCTCGGGGCGTCGACCGAGGCGCCCATCGCGGAGGGCCCTGAGCTCCTGACATTCGTTGGTGTTGTGGCTGTGAACATTGTGGAAGACGCAGAACGGCCGGTTGCTCTTGGACGACTCGGGGTGGTCTCAATCGCGCTTCGTCTCTGGCTCGGCCGCAATCATGGTTGGCCCCTTGCGCTTCACGTCCTTGGCCTTGGTCTTCTTGTCTTCTGGACCAGCATCGGGGAGCTCGAGGAGGGACAGGCACCCCTCCTTAGCCCTTGCACACTTGCTCGCCATGTTGAACATCTCCAGAGCTATGCAGAGATCCTCGTGGATGGAGAGATCCTCCTTCACCTTGACATCGTGGACGCCATTAGTGAACGCTAAAATGATGGCCTCGTCTGACACCTTGGGGATCTTGAGGCGAACGTTGTTGAAGCACTAGATATACTTCTGCAGGGTCTCTCCAGGTTGCTGCTTGATGCGATGTAGGTCACCCGCAGCCGGCGGACGGTCGTGAGTGCCCTGGGAGTTGGCAATGGAGCGGCCACGCATCTCCTCTCAAGAATAAATTGACCCCTCGGGTAGGTTCAGGAGCCAAGAACGTGCGCCATCCTTGAGGGCCATTGGGAACCAGCTTGCCATGATCTTCTCATCGCCACTAGCTACCTCAATGCTCAACTTGCAAGTTGTTCATCAAGATATTCACCTAATAGCACAGTAGTATCAAGCATAGAAGTAGTTTCATCATAAGTGTCATGCATAGTAGAAGTGGAATCATCAATAACATGCGATATATCAGAATTCATAGCAGAAGCAGGTTTAGGTGTCGCAAGCTTACTCATAACAGAAGGAGAATCTAGTGCAGAGCTAGATGGCAGTTCCTTACCTCCCCTCGTAGTTGAGGGATAAATCTTAGTTCTTTCGTCTTTCAAGTTCTTCATAGTGATCAGCAGATATAAATCCCAACTGACTCGAAGAATAGAGCTATGCTCCCCGGCAATGGCGCCAGAAAATAGTCTTGATAACCCACAAGTATAGGGGACCGCAACAGTTTTCGAGGGTAGAGTATTCAACCCAAATTTATTGATTCGACATAAGGGGAGCCAAAGAATATTCTCAAGTATTAGCAGTTGAGTTGTCAATTCAAGCACACCTGGATAACTTAGTATCTGCATCAAAGTATTAAGTAGCAAAGTAGTATGTGAGTAACGGTTACAGTAGCAGTTTTGTAGTAATTGTAATAGCAGCAATGGTAAAGTAATTAAGCAAAGAGCAATATGTGAAAAATCTCGTAGGCATTGGATCAGTGATGGATAATAATTTCGGATGCAATTCCTCATGTAATAGTTATAACATAGGGTGACACAGAACTAGCTGCAGTTCATCAATGTAATGTAGGCATGTATTCCGAATATAGTCATACATGCTTATGGAAATGAACTTGCATGACATCTTTCGTCCTACCCTCCCGTGGCAGCGGGGTCCTAATGGAAACTAAGGGATATTAAGGCCTCCTTTTAATAGAGTACCGGACCAAAGCATTAGCACTTAGTGAATACATGAACTCCTCAAACTACGGTCATCACCGAGAAGTATCCCGATTATTGTCACTTCAGGGTTGTCGGATCATAACACATAATAGGTGACTATAGACTTGCAAGATAGGATCAAGAAATCACATATATTCATGAAAACATCATAGGTTCAGAGCTGAATTCATGGCACTCGGGCCCTAGTGACAAGCATTAAGCATAGCAAAGTCATAGCAACATCAATCTCAGAACATAATGGATACTAGGGATCAAACCCTAACAAAACTAGCTTGATTACATGGTAAATCTCATCAAACCCATCACCGCTCCAGCAAGCCTATGATGGAATTACTCACGCACGGTGGTGAGCATCATGAAATTGGTGATGGGGGATGGTTGATGATGACGAAGGCGACGAATCGCCCTCTCCGGAGCCCCGAACGGACTCCAGATCAGCCCTCCCGAGAGAGATTAGGGCTTGGCGGCGGCTCCATATCGTAAAACGCGATGAATCATTTTTTTGACTTTTTTTTCTCCACGAACGTGAATATATGGAGTTGGAGTTTAGGTCGGTGGAGGTCCAGGGGGAGCGCCCTAGGGGGGCGCCCCCACCCTCGTGGACAGGGTGTGGGCCCCCTGACATTGATTCTTTCGCCAATATTTTTTATTAATTCTGAAAAGTTGCCTCATGGATTTTCAGGTCATTCCGAGAACTTTCATTTTTGCGCAAAAATAACACCATGGCAGTTCTGCTAAAAACAGCGTCAGTCTGGGTTAGTTCCATTCAAATTATGCAAGTTACAGTCCAAAACAAGGGCCAAAGTGTTTGGAAAAGTAGATACGACGGAGACGTATCATATAGCTTATCCTGACAAAAGTAGTCTTCGCCTGCGAAAAGCCTCTGGTTGTGACGTTGCGGTGGGCTCGTCGATGACCTCCGTCCTGCCGTCCTGGTGTTCTTGCTCTCGTTGCACCAGACTGGAAACCATTGGCTGATTCCTCGGGACTCCGTGCCCGTGCCTTGCCTCCTTTGCACTAAAGAGGAAACCTGTGCTCTGCGGCCACCTAGCGCCCGCCTGGCCTTGGTCGTCATGGCTCACGTCAGCTGAGCCTCGTGAGGTAAGCCTTGCCTAGAACTCTCCACCCCTCGTGAGCCAGCCCGAGTAAGCCGACTCCCTCGGGGGTCTTAGCGTCGTCTGCCCCGCGAGGCTTGGCCCCTCGCGAGGGTCTAGAGTTATTGATCCTGAAGCTGGGCCGTACTAGGACGTCGATGGAGCCATGTGGTGGGCCACATGCAGTCAGGGCTAGATACCCCCATATCTAGGACGCCGACAAGTACTGGTCCTAGTCTCCGTCAACTCTGGCCCATAAGATAATGTACATCATGTAACCTAACAGAATCGATAGCTAGCTTAGCTGGTCTGGGTCATTCTGAAAGCCTAGAATGTCTAGAGTTCGAACCCCAAAGGCAACAATTAATTAATTTTTTGCTGCTATCTCATCGACAAAAAATAGTAAGGGGCCAGAAAAAATAAATTGTTTCATTCACAATTGTAATCTTTCTCAAATCTTGGAAGGTTAATTTTTTGCTGCTATCTCATCGACAAAAAATAATAAGGGGCTAGAAAAAATAAATTGTTTCGTTCACAATTGTAATCTTTCTCAAATCCTGGAAGAGGCAGGGGGATAGTACCATCTCGTAGGAAGAGGCCAAAGAGACCAACGAAGTGAAAAGGTGAAAAAAACTGAAAGCATAAATTCACGGGAAGAAACGCATTGTGACGGTGAACCCACGGAGTCAATCCGTGCTTTATTAGTAGGGAAGGATCTACATAAAACAAGACCATAGTGTCCTCTATGTAGAAGGATGATTTTCAGCCAAGAACTTTTGTTTTTTTACATCCACAAAACACAAAGATAAAACAGGAGATTCACCAGAAATTTTTTATCCTGGCTGGAATGATAACTTGGTCAAGCATGATGTTGTGATTAATGTCCCACTACAGGAATCAGCTTATTTGCCATCTGCCATGGTGGACGGGAAAGGCATCGAAAGCGGACAGCAAACCTCTTTGTCGTCCGCCACCAACGGCAAACCTCTTTGTCGTCCGCCACCGACGGCAAACCTGCCCAACAAAAAGAGTGACGGTAAACAAATTCTTTGATGTCTGCTTCCACAAAGCGGACGACAAAGGCACTTTTCCGTCGGTGGCAGACGGCAACAAACTTGGACAGCAAAAGAGAGACGTTAGCCCCGTTAGGTGGCTAACGGGAGGATTTGTCGTCTGCCAGCTGACGGCAAAACGTGATGTCACCCCATGTACCACGCCCCCACGTACCCCGCGTGACATGCGGCGTCCAACCGTGTCGTCTGGTCAAACCAACGCGTGTCGCCCGGTCAAACCACGTTGTCTGCCACCCCCGACGCCCCATCCTGTCGACGGCCGCCTCACCTTCCACCCCCCCGCCGCCCCGTCCCGTTGTCGCGTCCCGTCCTGAGGCGCCCACATTAATGAGCAGCAATGTCGGCCGCCCACCTCCCGTCGCCCGGATGGCTATAAGACCTCGCCCCGGTGCTGGCCCCCCACACCCGACCTCACACCCCACATCCTGCCAGCAATGAGAAAACCAACAGAGCACCGGCGATGTCCTACCACCGCGGGAGCAGCTATTGGGGAATGTAGTAATTTCAAAAAAATTCCTACGATCACGCAAGATCTATCTCTAGGTGATGCATAGCAACGAGAGGGGAGAGTGTTGTCCACATACCCTCGTAGACCGAAAGGGGAAGCATTATGACAACGCAGTTGATGTAGTCATACGTATGAACGATCCGACCGATCCTAGCATTGAAGGTACGGCACCTCCGTGATCTGCACACGTTCAGCTCGGTGACGTCCCACGAACTCTAGATCTAGCTGAGGGCGAGGGAGAGTTCCGTCAGCACGACGGCGTGGTGACGGTGATGATGAAGTTACCAGCGCAGGGCTTCGCCTAAGCACTACGACGATATGACCGAGGTGGAAATCTGTGGAGGGGGCACCGCACACGGCTAAACAATCAACTTGTGTGTCCTAGGGTGCCCCCTGCCCCCGTATATAAAGGAGCAAGGGAGGAGGAGGCTGGCCAGGGGAGGAGACGCGCCAAGGGAGGCAATCCTACTCCAAGTAGGTTTGCCCCCCCCCCCTCCCATTCCAACAAGGAGAAGGGGGAAGGAGGAGGTGGAGGGAAGGAAGGAGAGGGGGCCGCCGCCCCTTCCCATTGTCCAATTCGGACTAGGGCAAGGGGGCCGCGCGCCACCTCCTGGCTGCCCTTCTCTTCTCCACTAAGGCCCATGAGGCCCAATAGCTTCCCGGGGGATTCTGGTAACCCCAGGTACTCCGATTTTATCCGAAGCTGTCGGCGTCCTGGACTTGGGGATATCTAGTCCTGCCTGCCTGCAGCCCACCACGTGGCTCTATCGACGGCCTGGTACGGCCCAGCTTCAACACCAATACTGTAAGGCCCTCGCGAGGGGCCAAGCCTCGCGAGGCAGGCGACGCCAAGACCCCTGAAGGAGTGGCCTCCTCAGGAGGGCTCCTGAGAGGCGGAGAGTTCGATGCAGCCATCTCATGAGGCTCAGCTTACGTGAGCCATGACGACCAAGGCCAGGCGGGCACCAGGCGGGCGCTAGGCAGGTACAGAGCGCAGGTTTCCTCTTTGGTGCAAGGGAGGCAAGCCACAGGCGCGGAGTCCCGAGGGATCAGCCAAAGATTTCCATTCTGGTGCAACGAGACCAAGACCGCCAGGATGGCGGGATGGAGGTCATCACCGAGCCCACCGTAGCATCACAACCAGAGGCTTTTTGCAGGCGAAGACTACTTTTGTCAGGATAGACTGTACCACTTGTCCCCTTTAAAATCCCGCCGTTGTGGAATCCCTTCCCGCTCATATTTGGGAAGAGGACCAAGGCCACTATATATAGGACTAGCCACATAGGAAGGGGAGCGAAATCAGAACAAGTAGAACACCATGATAACCCACAAGTGTAGGGGATCGCAACTGCTTTCGAGGGTAAAGTATTCAACCCAAATTTATTGATTCAACACAAGGGGAGCCAAAGAATATTCTTGAGTATTAGCAGTTGAGTTGTCAATTCAACCACACCTGGATAACTTAGTATCTGCAGCAAAGTATTTAGTAGCAAAAGTGGTATGATAATAATGGTAACAGTAGCAAATGTAAAGATAAATGTTTTGGGGTTTTTGTAGTAGTTGTAACAGTAGCAACGGAAAAGTAAATAAGCGAAGAACAATATATGAAAAGCTCGTAGGCAATGGATCAGTGATGGATAATTATGCCGGATGTGATTCCTCATGTAATAGTTATAATAGGGTGATATAGAACTAGCTCCAATTCATCAATCTAATGTAGGCATGTATTCCGTAAATAGTCATACGTGCTTATGGAAAAGAACTTGCATGACATCTTTTGTCCTACCCTCCCGTGGCAGCGGGGTCCTAGCGGAAACTAAGGGATATTAAGGCCTCCTTTTAATAGAGAACCGGAACAAAGCATTAGCACATAGTGAATACATGAACTCCTCAAGCTACGGTCATCATCGAGAAGTATCCCGATTATTTTCACTTCGGGGTTGTCGGATCATAACACATAATAGGTGACTATAGACTTGCAAGATAGGATCAAGAACACACATATATTCATGAAAACATAATAGGTTCAGATCTGAAATCATGGCACTCGGGCCCTAGTGAGAAGCATTAAGCATAGCAAAGTCATAGCAACATCAATATCAGAGCATAGTGGATACTAGGGATCAAACCCTAACAAAACTAACTTGATTACATGGTAAATCTCATCTAGCCCATCACCGTCCAGCAAGCCTACGATGGAATTACTCACGCACGGCGGTGAGCATCATGAAATTGGTGATGGAGGATGGTTGATGATGACGACGACGACGATTCCCCCTCCCCAGAGCCCCGAACGGACTCCAGATCAGCCCTCCCGAGAGAGATTAGGGCTTGGCGGCGGCTCCGTGTCGTAAAACGCGATGAAACTTTCTCCCTGATTTTTTTCTCCCCGAACGTGAATATATGGAGTTGGAGTTGAGGTCGGTGGAGGTCCAGGGGGCCCACGAGATAGGGGGCACGCCCTACCGGGGGGTGCCCCCCTGTCTCGTGGACAGGCCCTGGGCCCCCTGGTATATATCTTTCGCCCAGGAATTCTTATTAATTCCAAAAAGTGCCTCCGTGGATTTTCAGGACATTCTGAGAACTTTTCTTTTCTACACATAAAACAACATCATGGCAGTTCTGCTGAAAACAACATCAGTCCGGGTTAGTTTCATTCAAATTATGCAAGGTAGAGTCCAAAACAAGGGCAAAAGTGTTTGGAAAAGTAGATACGTTGGAGACGTATCAACTCCCCCAAGCTTAAACCTTTGCTTGTCAAGTCATACCCAATATAAACCAATAGTAATGAATGCAAATGACAGTGTGCTCTCCAGCGGGTGCTTCTAATAAGAAGGGTGATGACTCAACATAAAAGTAAATAGATAGGCCCTTCGCAGAAGGAAGCAGGGATTTGTAGAGGTGCCAGAGCTCGATTTTAAAACAGAGATTGAATAACATTTTGAGCGGCATACTTTCACTGTCAACGCAACAACTATGAGATGGCTGTATCTTCCATACTACACGCATTATAGGCAGTTCCCAAACAGAATGGTAAAGGTTTATACTCCCCCAACCACCAACAAGCATCAATCCATGGCTTGCTCGAAACAACGAGTGCCTCCAACTAACAACAGCCCTGGGGGAGTTTTGTTTAATTATTTTGATTTGCTTTGATCTTTTTGGATCATGGGACTGGGCATCCAGGTTACCGGCCCTTTCTCGTGAATGAGGAGCGGAGTCCACTCCTCTTGAGAATAACCCACCTAGCATGGAAGATATAGGCAGCCCTAGTTGAAACATGAGCTGCTCGAGCATACAAAACAGAATTTCATTTGATGGTTTGGAGTTTGGCACATACAAATTTACTTGGAACGGCAGGTAAATAACGCATATAGGTAGGTATAGTGGACTCATATGGAACAACTTTGGGGTTTAAGGAGTTTGGATGGACAAGCAGTATTCCCGCTTAGTACAGGTGAAGTCTAGCAAAAGACTGGGAAGCAACCAACTGAGAGAGCGACAACAGTCGTAAACATGCATTAAAATTAATTCACACCGAATACAAGCATGAGTAGGATATAATCCACCATGAACATAAATATCATGAAGGCTATGTTGATTTGATTCAACTACATGCGTGAACATGTGCCAAGTCGACTCACTCAATTCATTTAAAGGAGGATACTGTCGGTGTCAAAACCGGCGGACCTCGGTTAGGGGGTCCCGAACTGTGTGTCTAGGCGGATGGTAACAGGAGACAAGGGACACTATGTTTTTACCCAGGTTCGGTCCCTCTCGATGGAGGTAAAACCCTACTCCTGCTTGATTGATATTGATGATATGGGTAGTACAAGAGTGGATCTACCACGAGATCAAAGAGGCTAAACCCTAGAAGCTAGCCTATGGTATGATTGTTGTTGTTCGTCCTATGGACTAAAACCCTCCGGTTTATATAGACACCGGAGAGGGCTAGGGTTACACAGAGTCGGTTACAATGGTAGGACATCTACATATCCGTATTGCCAAGCTTGCCTTCCACGCCAAGGAAAGTCCCATCCGGACACGGGACGAAGTCTTCAATCTTGTATCTTCATAGTCTTGGAGTCCGGCCGATGATGATAGTTCGGCTATCCGGACACCCCCTAGTCCAGGACTCCCTCAGTAGCCCCTGAACCAGGCTTCAATGACGACGAGTCCGGCACGCATATTGTCCGATTAATTCATAGAAGATTGTGAACACCAGGATAGTGTCCGGCTCTGCAAAATAAATTCCACATACCACCGTAGAGAGAATAATATTTACACAAGTTCAATCTGCTGACGTATTTTGTGGCGTGACGTCACACCGCTACCAAGCCTTTACTTGAATCGTTTTTATTATACCACCTCAGCGCGTTTAACGAAGCGGTTTCCTTGGCACGTCTTGTCAAAGCAGAGATCGTGTGCCCCTTATTCCGGGATTCCCATCAATACGGACGTGGGTAACCCAACCGCGCCATTGATTGTGGCGCTTGGGAGATAAGTGAGTTTTACCAGGCCGGTGGGAACGCATAGTTTTCGTCCGCCCATATATAAGGGGATAAGGATCCACCTCTTTTACCTACGCCTTCTTCCTCCTTTGCTTATCCATCTCCGCGCACTCGAGCTCCAACGCCCAAGTCCGCACATCTCACCTCGACCTTCTCCAGCCATGTCCGGAGTGGGAGGCAAGTGGATGGCCTCCTCCGTTATGGAGGGGCACATAGAGAAGCTGCACAGCGCCGGATATTTGTCCAGCGACATCGCGCATCGGCTCCCCGACGAGGGGAAGCTTATCCCCACCCCCAGGCCCCATGATAGGGTGGTATTCCTTCCCCATTTCCTCCGCGGACTGGGCTTCCCACTCCAACCCTTTGTCCGGGGGCTCATGTACTACTACGGCCTGGATTTCCACGATCTGGCCCCAAATTTCATCCTCAATATCTCGGCGTTTATCGTCGTGTGCGAGGCCTTCCTCTGCATCCAGCCCCACTTCGGCTTGTCGCTAAAGACCTTCAATGTCAAGCCGAAGGTTGTGAAGGGTAGCCAAGCGGAGTGCGGAGGCGCCATGGTGGGCAAAATGCCCAACGTCACTTGGCTTGAGGGTGCCTTCGTGGAATCCGTCAAAGGGTGGCAATCGGGGTGGTTCTACATCACCGAGCCGCGTGACCCTAAATGGGCAGCGGCCCCCGAATTCAGATCTGGCATCCCCATGCAGCTCACCTCCTGGAAAGAGAAGGGCTTGCTATGGGGTAGTTCGGAAGAGCTGACCGGACTCCAGTCTTGTCTCCGGACCCTGGTGAACAAGAAGCTCAAGCTTGTCAACGTGATCCAGGTCATGCTCGTCCGCCGGATTCTCCCCTGCCAGCAACGGGACTTTAATTTGTGGGAGTTTTATCCGGCACAGCACCGGACCTTGAGCGGGCTCTTCGACACTACGTACGAAGCTGCCTGGAGGGTGCTGTTCAAGGGCGCCGAAGCTCCCGCATCCGCTACTGAAGATCGCGGATTCAGCACGTAGCGTCCGGCTGGCGAGGTAAGCTACGCCATCCTTTATGGGACACTTGCTTTTCATAGTTTGACTCTATGCGGGATCTAAACTCCCAATGCCTTTAACAGGCCTGGCAGAAGACGTCCGGACAGGTTAACTGTCCGGCTCCTCTTCCAGAAGACCTAGCGGATGCCTGTTTGACAGGGATGTTGGTCCCGGCACTTTACGTAGTGCCGGAGAAGAAGGCCAAGAAGAAGGCCACGGGAACCCGAAGGAGTTCCCGGCGTCAGGTGGTATCGGACTCATCGTCCGATGACTCCGAGGCGGACTCCTCCCACGAAGACGAGGAGGAGAGGAAAGAGGCCTCTCCCCCAGCGGGGGAGAGAAGAAGAGGAAGGCCTCCCCAATGAGGGAGGCCGAAGGGTCCAAGAAGGGAAGGACCCTTCCCCCGGACTGTTCTGCCAACATTGGTGACGGCAACGAGGAGTGGCCCTCAAGGGCCAAGCCCCTGGCGGGATCGTAACTATCCGGACTCCTAGATGATTTATAATTTCTCTTTTTGCCACACGCTGTCTTTCTAATGCCACATACAACAAGTAGTCCGCCCAAGGACGATCTTCCCGCTTAGTCGAGCGGGTCCTTGGGCACGTCGGATATGGACTCTCTTCCGACTGCCTCCACCCCCCGTGACGCTGACGACGTTGAGGTGGGATCCTAGGAAGGGACCCGCCAGGAGGAGGAGGCCCTGGAGGTGCCGCAGGGCAACCTCCCGGACTTTGCACCGAACTCTGCACCGGAACCTCCAGTGGTTCCGGAGTCCGGCGAGCGGCCCCTTCGTAAGAAGGGCAAGACTGTGACACCGGCGGCCTCCGTCCAACCGGAGGCGCCGGATAACTTGCTGGAGGCGCTCAACGGCGCTTCCATCAAAGAAGAACACCGCACTGTCATGAGTGCGGTGATTCAGAAGGTTCAGCTCGCCAAGAGCAGGCTGACCGAAGCCTGCAGCAGCCTTCTAACAGGCTTTGAAGTAAGAATTTAAAGATATGTAATATAATACCGCATAGACAGTAGCCCCTGATGCTCGGTTCGGTGTTCGGAAACAAAAGCCGGACTGAGGATCTAAAAAGATATACGCAGGAGTCTGAAAAAATATGTCAATATGGGATTGCAGGCTGCGCTGCTGACCTCTGCCGCACTGACTGCAGAGGTCAATACTTTGAAGCAGAGCCTCGAGCGGTCCGAGAGCGAGCTTGGCCGTGCCAAGAAGCAGCTCGAGGACAAGGAAGGTGAGTAACACCGTATTAAATTTGTACCTTACAGAAAAGGATTTGGTTGCAAGAGAAATAACGAGGATAACGTGGGTACTCCAGGGGCTACAAACAAGGTGGCAACCCTGAAGGAGGCGGTGTCCGCGGCCGAACGCAATGCGGCCGCGGAACGAGCCGAGCGAGAGAAGCAGGAGGCGCGGGTGGCGGAGGTACAGCAAGAGCTCCAGGCTCTCGTGGAAAAGCACGAGAGTTTGGAGCGTGACTCGAAGACTCGAGAGTCCGAGCTTGCATCAGCTCTTGAGAGTGCCAAAGCCGCTAAGGCCGAAGCCCACAAGGCCCTCCAGGAAATCGAGGCATTGAAGAAAATAGCGGCGGGTAAGGCATTTTTCATGCAAAGCAAGCATGTGAATGTGAATCACCTATTACTTACCCGAATTCGGAGCTCTCCAGGGTCGTTCGCAGATCTGCCTCGCAGCGCGTCCGATGCTGCCGCTTTCTACCGGGCCGAGGAGGGGAGCTCGACGGAGAAGGTCTTCTGGTCTGAGTATGCTGAGGCCGGACATCCGGTGCCCCTTAGCGACCAGCTGATGCAGCTTGTCGAGCTCCACAAGGTGGCCGAACAGGCCATGAAGGGCCTCATAGTTCGGCTGTGGCCCAAGGAGGCCATGCCTAGGAGCTACTTCGGCCTGGTACGGCGGCTGGTGGATGCGTGTCCCTGGGTTGAAGTCGTCAAGCACTCCGCCTGCATTGAGGGTGCCCGTCGGGCCCTTGCCCGTGCAAAGGTGCACTGGGGCAGGATGGACGTTGAGAAGCTTGTGACGGAGGCGCCACCGACGGGCAAGGAGTATAGCACGCCCGAGATGTATTATAAGAGTGTCCTGAAGGGTGCCCGCGTGATTGCGGGTGAGTGCTCCAAAGATGTAATATTTGAGTAGACTCGCATTTTGTTATCCTGTGCGCTGAAAACTTTGTTCATATGCGCTAAGCAACGCTTGTTAATTTAAAATATTACCTTCTGTGCGACCGTTTATCAAATCTGAGAGATGGCAAGTCGTCGGCTTCAGCCCCCATGCCACGAGTGCTGGGGTGTTCAGGATAAACTTGAGCGCTCTTGTTCCCATTTTTGGGTCCATCTAGGGAGGCGCTCAACACAACGAATGAGGCAACCGGACTTATAATGCTTGAACACTCTCACTTAGCCATAGAATTCTATAATTTCAAATTTCGGTGAAGCCCCTAGTATTCGGAAGACCGAGTTCGGGGCGCTATCCACGCCTGGGCCGGACAAAGCCGGCACCTCGCTCTAAGCGGCATAAGTCTTTAGGGACTCAAAAAACCTCTCGGACAGCGACCAGCTCTCGTCTTATCATGACAGTCAGTTTTAGCTTTCTACACTGAGGCGCTCGCCTAGCTCAACTGGGGTGCAAACGCAGTGGTTCTCCCAGTGCTACCTTAGCCGATACAACGGAACGTAAGGTACCAAAACATGGGAGCCGGGCAAACCCAACTATTGACCCAAGACATGATTCGGAGCCGATGCATATAATGCTATAAGTTCGGGGTGCCGCACTTGTGAAAGTGTTCGGACTTATCACACCATAATGTGGGGAACTTAAGCCCCTGGTGTATTTAGCCGTACCAAAGTGTACGGATGCAACATGTCATAAATGAACATATGTATAAGAAAGAAATGCAATTATAAGCAAAAAGCGATGCATTGTTTATTCAAGAAATACTGCCATGAATGCAGAACGATACAAATAGTGCGGTAAGCAAGGGATGGGACTATTAAACATGTCCTCCTCCAGGGGTAGGCTGCGGAATGGTGTATAAAACATATTTAATGCTCGTAATGGAGACCACCTAGATACTCGTCGTAGCCTTTCTCCTTCCCTGGCTGTTGGATCGTGAGTTCGGCAGGTCTACTGCCGGACAGGGCCTCTGGTGAATGGAGTCCTATGGGTAAAAAAAAGAAAACGGAAAAGGAATGACACACCTGGGAGCCCCTGGTGTGGTTAAGCCGCATTCTGGGCCTGTCGTGGTCATGCCCCTCCCCCTATGCCCATGTTTTCTCCAGAGCGTAATGATGTACGCGAAGGATCAGTCTTGCAATTTTGCAAGGGCTGGGGTTGGGGCCGCATTGCTACGCGTGCTTGGAACGTGCCAGGTGATCTTGTTGTAGGTTACTCCGGGCGCGTTTGGCCATGTTCGGTTGCTTAATGGCCAGACTCGAAAATTGCCTTAAGAGGCTGCTCTGTACTTCTGCCGCGAGAGCCACTGTGTGTTCCTCCGTTCGGAGGGAGCGTTCAGTGTTTCCATTGACCGTGATGACTCCTCGAGGGCCTGGCATCTTGAGCTTGAGTTATGCGTAGTGCGGCACCGCGTTGAACTTTGCAAACGCGGTCCGTCCGAGCAGAGTATGATAGCCGTTGCGGAACGGAACTATGTCGAAGATTAACTCCTCGCTTCGGAAGTTATCCGGGGATCCGAAGACCACTTCAAGTGTGACTGAGCCTGTACAATTGGCCTCTACACCTGGGATGACGCCTTTGAAGGTCGTCTTTGTGGGTTTAATCCTTGAGGGGTCTATGCCCATCTTGCGCACTATATCCTGATAAAGCAGGTTCAGGCTGCTGCCGCCGTCCATCAGGACTCTAGTGAGGTGAAATCCATCGACGATTGGGTCTAAAACCAATGCGGCGAATCCGCCGTGGCGGATACTGGTGGGGTGGTCCCTTTGATCAAAAGTGATCGGGCAGGAGGACCATGGGTTGAACTTCGGGGCGACTGGCTCCATCGCGTATACGTCCCTGAGTGCATGCTTCCGCTCCCTCTTGGGTATGTGAGTTGCGTATATCATGTTCACCGTCCGCACATGTGGGGGGAAACCCTTCTATCCTCTATTGTTCGGCGGCCGGGTCTCTTCCTTGTCATCACTATGCAGCCCCTTGTCATTGTTTTCGGCAATTAACTTGCCTGCCTGCTTGAATACCCAACAATCCCTGTTGGTGTGATTGGCTGGCTTTTCGGGGGTGCCGTGTATCTGGCAAGAGCGGTCGAGTATTCGGTCCAAATTGGATGGACCCAGAGTGGTTCTTTTGAACCGCTTTTTCCGCTGACCGGGTTTGGAGCCTCTGAATCTGGCGTTGACTGTGGTATCCTCAGTGTTATCGCCGTTAACGTGGCGTTTGTTCTTGTTGCGACGCGACCTGCCATTGTGGTCCTTGGTATCCGGACTGCCAGAATTTTTGCTGAGGTTGTTACTGCGGGCTAGCCAGCTGTCCTCTCCCGCGCAGAAGCGGGTCATGAGTGAAGTGAGGGCTGCCATGGATTTTGGCTTTTCCTATCCTATGTGCCGGGCAAGCCACTCGTCGCGGATGTTATGTTTGAAGGCTGCGAGGGCCTCTGCATCCGGACAGTCGACGATTTGATTTTTCTTTGTTAAGAACCATGTCCAGAATTGTCTGGCCGATTCGTCTGGCTGCTGAATTATGTGGCTTAGGTCATAGGCGTCTGGTGGTCGCACATCCGTGCCCTGGAAGTTATCAAGGAATGCGGCTTCCAGGTCCTCCCAACACCCAATTGATTCTGCTGGCAAGCTGTTAAGCCAATGCCGAGCTGGTCCTTTAAGCTTGAGTGGGAGATATTTGATGGCGTGAAGATCGTCACCGCGGGCCATGTGGATATGAAGTAGATAGTCTTCGATCCAAACCGCGGGGTCTGTTGTGCCATCATAGCGTTCAATGTTCACGGGTTTAAACACTTCGGGGATTTGATGATCCATTACTTCATCTGTGAAGGATAGTGGGTGTGCGGCGCCTCTGTATTGGGCTATATCACGACGTAGCTCAAGCGAGCTTTGTCTACTATGTTCGGCCCGGCCGGAGTTGCTATATCCGGCACGACGGTCGTCGTCGCACATCGTGGGGCGCCTACGCGATCCATAGATCGATCTTGATTGTCTTGCCTTTATCCTCCAATATGTCTCGCAAGTCCGGGGCATTCCCCCGTGGCTTCATACTTTTTGAGCGGTGCCGGGGTACGGTTCTACTGGAGGGCCTAGAGGCCTCTCTGTCGCGGCCACGAGGTGGTCGGTCAGCCGTATTGTCTGCTGGTGATGCAGGTTTATATGCCTCCTCCTCTAATCGGGGGAGCAGCTTGCGTTTGGGGTAGCTTTTGGAGGGGCGTTCGAGTTCATGCTCTTCGGCTGCAAGGACTTCGGTCCATCTGTCGGCTAGCAGATCTGATCAGCTTTAAGCTGTTGCTGCTTTTTCTTGAGGCTGTTTGCCGTGCCCATAAGCCTGCGTTTAAAACGCTCTTGCTCGACGGGATCCTCAGGCATGACGAATTCGTCGTCGTCGAGGCTTGCCTCGTCTCCGGAGGGAGGCATGTAATTATCATCCTCTACCTCTTCGTCTGCCGCTCTCTCATGAGGGCTGGCTTCTCCATCCTCCTGTGCTGAATCTTGCTGGAGGGGGTTGTCTTCAGCACTCTCTGGGGTGTTATTATCTCCGGTGCCGGAATCTCCATTCTTGCTGTGGCGGGATTTAGAGCGGCGCCGCTGACGCTGGCGCTTGGGCTGTTTCTTGGAGGGGTCTTCCTCTGCCGTTCCTTCGCCGTTCCCATCCTTTGGGATATCCACCATGTATATGTGATATGACGAGGTGGCTTTCCAGTGCCCGGTAGGCGCTGGTTCTTGGTCGTCTCCGGCATCGTCGTCCATACCGTCGATGTCTTCGGAGTCGAAGTCTAGCATGTCGGTTAGATCGTCGCCAGTGGCTACTAAGTGGGTGGTGGGTGGGGTTTGAATTTCTTCATCGTCCGCATCCCAACCATCCTGACCGCAGTCCGGCCAGGGCTCTCCTGATAACGAGAGATATTTTAGCGAATTCAAGATGTCGCCAAAAGGTGAGTGTTGAAAGATGTCCGCAGCGGTGAACTCCATGATCGGCGCCCAATCGGATTCGGTTGGAGGGGGCGCAGGAGGCTCGGAGTCCGGCTCGGAGTCCGGCACCTCGGTGTCATGAGCTTCACAAGGGACAAGGTCAGTATTCGGCTCCATCGCCGTAGAGGTTGCAGCCCCCGAGGCGGTGTCTAGCCACCCGTCCTCGATCTGCACGGCCGGCTCCAAATTAGGGATCGGAGCGGACTCGTGTGCGGCCTCCAGGACACTATCCGGCAGCAGAGCTAAATCGTGCCCATCGTGACAGTGCGGCGCACTCGGCTGTGGCTCGAATCCATCGAAGATCAAGTCTCCGCGGATGTCAGCCGTGAAGTTTAGACTTCCAAATCTGACCTGACGGCCAGGGGCGTAGCTTTCGATCTGCTCCAGATGGCCAAGCGAATTGGCCTGCAGTGCAAAGCCGCCGAATACGAAGATCTGTCCAGGGAGAAAAGTCTCACCTTGGACTGCGTCGTTGATGATCGAAGGAGCCATCCAGCCTATCGGTGACGACACAGTGGAACTCTCAATGAAAGCACCAATGTCGGTGTCAAAACCGGCGGATCTCGGGTAGGGGGTCCCGAACTGTGCATCTAGGCGGATGGTAACAGGAGACAAGGGACACGATGTTTTTACCCAGGTTCGGGCCCTCTCGATGGAGGTAAAACCCTACTCCTACTTGATTGATATTGATGATATGGGTAGTACAAGAGTGGATCTACCACGAGATCAAGGAGGCTAAACCCTAGAAGCTAGCCTATGGTATGATTGTTGTTGTTCGTCCTATGGACTAAAACCCTCCGGTTTATATAGACACCGAAGAGGGCTAGGGTTACACAGAGTCGGTTACAATGGTAGGAGATCTACATATCTGTATTGCCAAGCTTGCCTTCCACGCCAAGGAAAGTCCCATTCGGACACGGGACGAAGTCTTCAATCTTGTATCTTCATAGTCTTGGAGTCCGGCCGATGATGATAGTTCGGCTATCCGGACACCCCCTAGTCCAGGACTCCCTCAGATACCATCCCATCATACCACATCATAATCATTCTAATAGCATGTTGGCACGCAAGGTGAACCATTATAACTCATAGCTAATCAAGCATGGCACAAGCAACTATAATCTCTAAATGTCATTGCAAATATGTTTAATTCATAATAGCTGACTCAAAAATGATGAACTCATCATATTTACAAAAACAAGAGAGGTCGAGTTCATACCACCTTTTCTCATCCCAATAAGTCCATCATATATCATCATTATTGCCTTTCACTTGCACGACCGAATGATGTGTTTAATAATAAGAGTGCATGTGCATTGGACTAAGCTGGAATCTGCAAGCATTCAACTCAAGAGAGAAGACAGGGTAATATGGGCTCTAAATTAAATAAACAATCATGCATATAAGAGCCACTAAGCATTTTCAATATGGTCTTCTCGACCCCCAAAGGAAAGAAAAGAAAATAAAACTATTTACACGGGAAAGCTCCCAACAAGTAAGAAGAAGAACTAGAAATCTTTTTGGGTTTTCATTTTAGTTTCTACTACAAGCATGGAAATTAAACTAACTTTTTTTTTGGTTTTTCTTAAGGTTTATCGAACACACAAGAAGAAAACTAGAAAAATAAATTTAAACTAGCATGGATAATACAATGAAAGAGTATGAGCACCCACGACTAGTATGTGAACATGAATGTAAAGTCGGTGAGAAATACGTACTCCCCCAAGCTTAGGCTTTTGGCCTAAGTTGGTCTAATACCAAGGATCGCCGCCACTCTCCCCGGTGTAATGGGAGGTGTAATCAGGATACCACTGGCTGGTCATCTCCAGATCCCACTGGACAGATGATGCATGATAAGGGTCCAGTTCAGGTTCCGGCTCAGGTTCAGGTTCTGGAGTAAAAGCTTGAGCTCGATGGTTGTTCACTCCTTCCGGCATAACAAGAAAATTTTCTGCAAGCAAATCAAACAACAGAGGCGCAGGCAAAATAATAATCTCAAAGTGTTTCTTATTAAATCTAAGTTTATACAAGAGCATCTTCTCTTCGTTGTCAACAATAAACTTGTGTGCTACCATGCTCTTGTAATCTAAAATGTGAGGAGGCAATTTTATCTCCTCCTTCTCATGGTGCCTAATGGGTATCTGAAAATGTTTAGCAAGACGTGCAGCATAGATACCTCCAAATAGGGGCCTTTTGTATGATTCAGGGCTAGCCGTTTAGCAACGACGGCACCCATGCTAAAAGTATTGTCTCCAAGCAAAGCATGTTGAAGAATGATAATATCCGGAACGCTCAAGTTTCCACTCTTTCCACGACCAATCAAGCATCTACTAGCAAATATGGCAAAGTAGCGTAAAACAGGATAGTGTATGCTAGAGACTTTTGCCTCGGAGCCCTTCTTTGGCTCCTCTACAGCTATAGTGTTAACAAAGCCACCCACAGCTTCACAATGGGGTTCCTCTAATTCTCCCTCATAAGGTATCCTACAAACCGCGCAAAAATGATGTAAAGACATTTCTTTGAATTCATCATATAAATGAAATGATACAGCAGGCGGTGACTTCTTAGGATAATAATAAAAGTTTTGCACGAAAGTATTGGTAAGTAAGAGATACTGATCGATTCGGTCGTTGATGAAACCGGTGAGGCCTGCAGTCTCGATTAAAGCATAAAAGTCTTCATGAATTCGAGCTTCTTTCAAGAAATCCTCGCATGGCCATTCACACGACCGTACTTCCGCTAAGCGGGGAAGATTATACTTGGCTTTTTCCTTCTCTTAGGCTTGTTTCCTGAGAGCTTTGGCTAGAAGAGCCCCTAAAACGTTTCCTCAACATTTTCTGAAAATTTCTGAAATTTTAGTAACTTCAAAATAAAAGTGAATAAAACTAAACAAGATTGATAGCAACTACTCCTACAAGTGCCTAGATCCTATATCATGCATTGGAATTGCTTGGGACCTCAAAAATTTAACATGCAAGCTCAAGAACATGGTCACCTATGCAGCAAAAATTTGTAATGAATAAAGCACTAGAACAAAAACTAATTGGACCAATGGAGGAGTCACATACCAAGCAACAATCTCCCAAAGCAGTTTTGTGAATGGAGCTTTGAGCAAGGAGATCGAAAATCGCAGCAAAACGAGCTAGAACTCGTGCTTGAGCTGGATGGGGATTTTTTTGGGTAGAAGATGAAGTGTGTGGGTGCTGGCATAAGTGGACGGGGGGCACCAGGGGCCCACGAGACAGGGGGCGCGCCCTATAGGGGGGGGGCGCGCCCTCCACTCTCGTGGCCTAGTGCTTGCCCCTCCTGAAGTGTTTTTAGTGCCTAAAATCCTCAAATATTCCAGAAAAAATCATACTAAATTTGCAAGGCATTTGGAGCACTTTTATTTTCGGACTATTTTTTATTGCACGGATAATTCAGAAAACAGACGGATAATACTATTTTTGCTTTATTTAAACTAAATAACAGAAAGTAAAAAGAGGGTACAGAAGGTTGTGCCTTCTAGTTTCATCCATCTCGTGATCATCAAAATGAATCCACTAACAAGGTTGATCAAGTCTTGTTAACAAACTCATTCCGAATAACACGGAACCGGAGAAATTTGGAATAACACTAAGTTACCTCAACGGGGATATGAAAATCCCCAACAATAAGAATATCATACTTTTTCTTGACAGTTGGGAGAGGAAATTCAAAACCTCCAATAATGATAGTTGGAACTTGTCCAATAGAATTGATGCTATGAACTTGAGATTGTTTCCTCGGAAAGTGTACCGTATGCTCATCACCATTAACATGAAAAGTGACATTGCCTTCGTTGTAATCAATAACAGCCCCTGCAGTGTTAAGAAAAGGTCTACCAAGGATAATAGACATACTATCATCTTCGGGAATATCAAGAATAACAAAGTCCGTTAAGATAGTGACATTTGCAACCACAAAAGGCACATCCTCACAAATACCGACATGTATAGCAGTTGATTTATCAGCCATTTGCAAAGATATTTTAGTAGGTGTCAACTTATTCAATTCAAGTCTACGATATAAAGAGAGAGGCATAACACTAACACCGGCTCCAAGATCACATAAAGCAGTTCTAACATAATTTCTTTTAATGGAGCATGGTATAGTTGGCACACCCGGATCTCCAAGTTTCTTTGGTATTCCACCCTTAAAAGTGTAATTAGCAAGCATGGTGGAAATTTTAGCTTTCGGTATCTTTCTTTTATTTGTAATGATATCCTTCATATACTTAGCGTAAGGATTTACTTTCAGCATATTAGTTAAGCGCATACATAAGAAAATAGGTCTAATCATTTCAGCAAAGCGCTCAAAATCCTCATCATCCTTCGACTTGGATGGTTTAGGAGGAAAGGGCATGGGTTTCTAAACCCATGGTTCTCTTTCTTTACCGTGCTTCCTAGCAACAAAATCTCTCTTATCGTAACGTTGATTCTTTGATTGTGGGTTATCAAGATCAACAGCAGGTTCAATCTCTACATCATTGTTTTTGCTAGGTTGAGCATCAACATTAACATTATCATTAACATTATCACTAGGTTCATGTTCATCACCTGATTGAGTTTCAGCATCAGAAATAGAAATATCATTGGGATTCTCAGGTGTGTCTACAGTAGGTTCACTAGAAGCATGCAAAGTTCTATTGTCTTTTTTTTCTTCTTTTTAGAAGAACTAGGTGCCTCTAAATTATTTCTCTGAGAATCTTGCTCAATTCTCTTAGGGTGGCCTTCAGGATACAAAGGTTCCTGAGTCATTCTACCAGTTCTAGTAGCCACTCTAACAGCAAAGTCATTATTATTATTTAATTCATCAAGAAAATCATTTTGAGCTTTAAGTACTTGCTCAGCTTGAGTAGCAACCATAGAAGCATATTTGCTAACGAGGTGAAGTTCATCTTTAACTCTAGCCAGATTATCACTTACACGTCCTATCTCGAAAGCATTATTCTTTAACTCTCTACCAACATAAGCATTAAAACTTTCTTGTCTAGCCATAAAGTCATCAAATTCATCTAAGCATGGGCTATGAAATTTAGTAGAGGGGATTTCAACTTTATCATATCTATAGAGAGAATTTACCTTTACTACCTGTGTCGGGTTATCAAGACAATGTGGTTCTTTAGGCGGTATACTAAGACCATGTATTTCTTCAATAGGAGGTAAATTCTTAACATCTTCAGCTTTAATACCTTTTTCTTTCATTGATCTCTTTGCCTCTTGCATATCTTCAGGACTGAGAAATAAAACACCTCTCTTCTTCGGAGCGGGTTTAGGAATAGGCTCAGGAGTTGGCTCAATTGGTTCAGGAATTGCTTCAGGAATTAGCTCGGGAAGAGTCCAATTATTTTCATTAGTCAACGTATTATTCAATAGTATTTCAGCTTCGTCAACTGTTCTTTCCCTGAAAACACAACTAGCACAACTATCCAAGTAGTCCTTGGAAGCATCGCTTAGTCCATTATAAAAGATATCAAGTTTTTCATTTTTCTTAAGAGGATGATCAGGCAAAGCATTAAGTAACCGGAGAAGCCTCCCCCAAGCTTGTGGGAGACTCTCTTCTTTGATTTGCACAAAATTATATATTTCCCACAAGGCAGCTTGTTTCTTATGAGCAGGGAAATATTTAGCAGAGAAGTAATAAATCATATCTTGGGGACTACGCACACAACCAGGAGCAAGAGAATTATACCAAGTCTTAGCATCACCCTTTAATGAGAACGGAAATATCTTAAGGATATAAAAATAGCGAGACTTCTCATCATTAGTAAATAGGGTAGCTATATCATTTAACTTGGTAAGATGTGCCACAACAGTTTCAGATTCAAGGCCATAAAAAGGATCAGATTCAACTAAAGTAATAATCTCAGGATCAACAGAGAATTCATAATCCTTATCAGTAACACAGATAGGTGAAGTAGCAAAAGTAGGATCGGGTTTCATTCTAGCATTAAGATACTGCTGCTTCCACTTAGCTAATAATTTCTTAAGATCATATCTATCATTGCAAGCAAAGATTTCCCTAGCAGCTTCTTCATTCATAACATAACCCTTAGGAACAACAGGCAATACATAATCATTGGGAGAACCTTCATCATCACTATCATCAGTAATAGGATCTTCAGTAATTTCATTCCCCCTAACTCTAGCAAGTTGTTCATCAAGAAATTCACCTAATGGCAAAGTAGTATCACGCACAGAAGTAGTTTCATCATGCATAGCAGAAGTGGCATCATCAATAACATGCGACATATCAGAATTCATAGCAGTAGCAGGTTTAGGTGTCGCAAGCTTACTAATAACAAAAGGAGAATCTGGTGCAGAGCTAGATGGCAGTTCCTTACCTCCCCTCGTAGTTGAGGGCAAAATCTTGGTTTTAGCGTCTTTCAAGTTCTTCATAGTGATCAACAGATATAAATCCCAAGTGACTCAGAGAATAGATCTATGCTCCCCAGCAACAATGCCAAAAATTAGTCTTGATAACCCACAAGTGTAGGGGATCGCAACAGCTTTCGAGGGTAAAGTATTCAACCCAAATTTATTGATTCGACACAAGGGGAGCCAAAGAATATTCTTGAGTATTAGCAGTTGAGTTGTCAATTCAACCACACCTAGATAACTTAGTATCTGCAGCAAAGTATTTAGTAGCAAAAGTGGTATGATAATAATGGTAACGGTAGCAAAAGTAAAGATAAATGTTTTTCGGTTTTTGTAGTAGTTGTAACAGTAGCAATGGAAAAGTAAATAAGCAAAGAACAATATATGAAAAGCTCGTAGGCAATGGATCAGTGATGGATAATTATGCCGGATGTGATTCCTCGTGTAATAGTTATAACATAGGGTGATATAGAACTAGCTCCAATTCATCAATGTAATGTAGGCATGTATTCCGTAAATAGTCATACATGCTTATGGAAAAGAACTTGCATGACATCTTTTGTCCTACCCTCCCGTGGCAGCGGAGTCCTAGCGGAAACTAAGGGATATTAAGGCCTCCTTTTAATAGAGAACTGGAACAAAGCATTAGCACATAGTGAATACATGAACTCCTCAAACTACGGTCATCACCAAGAAGTATCCCAATTATTGTCACTTCGGGGTTGTCCGATCATAACACATAATAGCTGACTATAGACTTGCAAGATAGGATCAAGAACACACATATATTCATGAAAATATAATAGGTTCAGATCTGAAATCATGGCACTCGGGCCCTAGTGACAAGCATTAAGCATAGCAAAGTCATAGCAACATCAATCTCAGAACATAGTGGATACTAGGGATCAAACCCTAACAAAACTAACTTGATTACATGGTAAATCTCATCCAACCCATTGATACGTCTCCAACGTATCTATAATTTTTGATTGCTCCATGCTACTTCATCTACTGTTTTGGACTATATTGGGCTTTATTTTCTACTTTTATATTATTTTTGGGACTAACCTATTAACCGGAGGCCCAGCCCAGAATTGCTGCTTTTTGCCTATTTCAGTGTTTCAAGGAAACGGAATATCAAATGGAGTCCAAACGGAATGAAACATTCAGGAACGTGATTTTCTCACCGAACGTGATCCAGGAGACTTGGACCCTGCTCCAATAAGCTTCCGAGGAGGTCACGAGGGTGGAGCCCCCCCCCCCCCCGGGGCGCGCCCCCTACCTCGTGGGCCCCTCGGAGCTCCACCGACGTACTCCTTCCTCCTATATATACCTACGTATCCCCAATAGACCAGAGGGGGAGCCAAAAACCTAATTCCACCGCCGCAACCTTCTGTATCCACGAGATCCTATCTTGGGGCCTGTTCCCGAGCTCCGCCGGAGAGGGCATCCATCATGGAGGGCTTCTACATCATCACCATAGCCCCTCCGATGAAGTGTGAGTAGTTTACTTCAGACCTTCGGGTCCATAGTTAGTAGCTAGATGGCTTCTTCTCTCTTTTTGGATCTCAATACAATGTTCTCCCCCTCTCTCGTGGAGATCTATTCGATGTAATCTTATTTTTGCGGTATGTTTGTTGAGACCGATGAATTGTGGGTTTATGATCCAACTTATCTATGAATAATATTTGAATCTTCTCTAAATTCTTTTATGTATGATTGAGTTATCTTTGCAAGTCTCTTCAAATTATCCGTTTGGTTTGGCCAACTAGATTGGTAGTTCTTGCAATGGGAGAAGTGCATGGCTTTGGGTTCAATCTTGCGGTGTCCTTACTCAGTGACAGAAAGAGTTGCAAGGCACGTATTGTATTGTTGCCATCGAGGATAACAAGATGGGGTGAGGGAGTCCTGGACTAGGGGGTGTCCGGATAGCTGAACTATCATCATTGGCCGGACTCCAAGACTATGAAGATACAAGATTGAAGACTTCGTCCCGTGTCCGGATGGGACTTTCCTTGGCGTGGAAGGCAAGCTTGGCGATATGGATATGTGGATCTCCTACCATTGTAACCGACTCTGTGTAACCGTAGCCCTCTCCGGTGTCTATATAAACCGGAGGGTTTTGGTCCATAGGACACATAACAATCATACCATAGGCTAGCTTCTAAGGTTTAGCCTCCTTGATCTCGTGGTAGATCTACTCTTGTACTACCCATATCATCAATATCAATCAAGAAGGAGTAGGGTTTTACCTCCATCGAGAGGGCCCGAACCTGGGTAAAAACATCGTGTCCCTTGTCTCCTGTTACCATCCGCCTAGACGCACAGTTCGGGACCCCCTACCCGAGATCCGCCAGTTTTGACACCAACATTGGTGCTTTCATTGAGAGTTCCTCTGTGTTGTCACCTATAGGCCCGATGGCTCCTTCGATCATCAACAACAACGCGGTCCAGGGTGAGATTTTTCTCCCCTGACAGATCTTCGTATTCGGCAGCTTTGCACTGCGGGCCAATTCACTTGGCCATCTGGAGTAGATCGAAAGCTACGCCCCTGGCCATCAGGTCAGATTTGGAAGTTTGAACTATACGGCCGACATCCGCGGAGACTTGATCTTCGATGGATTTGAGCGACAGCCAGGCGTGCCGCACTGTCTCGATGGGCATGATTTAGCTCTGCTGCCGGACAGTGCCCTGGAGGCCGCACAAGAGTCTGCTCTGACCCTTGGTTCGAAGCAGACGGCACCAATCGAGGATGGGTGGTTGGACACCACCTCGGGGGCTGCTACCTCTACAGCGATGGAGCCGAATACCGACCCTGTCCCTCATGAAGCTCGTGACTCCAAGGTGCCGGACTCCTTTCCGGACCCCGAACCTTCCGCGCCCCTGCCAATCGAATCCGATTGGGCGCCAATCATGGAGTTCACCGCTACGGACATCTTTCAGCACTCGCCTTTTGGGGACATCCTGAATTCGCTAAAGTGTTTCTCTTTGTCAGGAGAGCCTTGGCCGGATTATGGCCAGGACGGTTGGGATGCGGACGACGAAGAAATTCAAAGCCCACCCACCACCCACTTCGTAGCCACTGTCGATGACTTAACCGACATGCTAGACTTCGACTCCGAAGACATCGACGGTATGGACGACGATGCCGGAGACGACCAAGAACCAACGCCTACTGGGCACTGGAAAGCCACCTCGTCATACGACGTATACATGGTGGACATCCCAAAGGATGGGAATGGCGATGGAACAGCGGAGGATGACCCCTCCAAAAAGCAGCCTAAGCACCGGCGTCAGCGGCGCCGATCCAAATCCCGCCACAGCAAGAATGGAGATTCCGGCACCGGAGATAATAACACCCCGGATAGTGCCGAAGACAACCCCCTCCAGCAAGATTCGGCATAGGAGGACGGAGAAGCCAGCCCTCACGAGAAAGCGGCAGACGAAGAGGTAGAGGACGATAATTACATGCCTCCCTCCGGAGACGAGGCAAGCCTCGACGACGACGAATTTGTCGTGCCTGAGGATCCCGTCGAGCAAGAGCGTTTCAAACACAGGCTTATGGCCACGGCAAGCAGACTCAAGAAAAAGCAGCAATAGCTTAGAGCTGATCAAGATTTGCTAGCCGACAGATGGACTGAAGTCCTCGCAGCCGAAGAGTACGAACTCGAACGCCCCTCCAAAAGCTTCCCCAAACGCAAGCTGCTGCCCCGATTAGAGGAGGAAGCATACAAACCTACATCACCAGCGCACAATACGGCCGACCGGCCACCTCGTGGCCGCGACAGAGAGGCCTCTAGTCCTCCACTAAAGCCGCACCCCGGCATCGCTCGAAAAGTACAAAGCCACGGGAGAATGCGCCGGACTTGCGAGAAATATTGGAGGATAAGGCAAGACAATCAAGATCGATCTACGGATCGCGTGGGCGCCCCACAATACGCGACGACAATTGTCGCGCCGAATACAGCAATTCTGGCCGGGCCGCACACAGTAGACAAAGCTCGCTTGAGCTACCTCGTGATATAGCCCAATACAGAGGCGCCGCACACCCACTATGCTTCACAGATGAAGTAATGGATCATCAAATCACCGAAGGGTTCAAACCTGTGAACATTGAATCCTACGATGGCACAACAGACCCCGTGTTCTGGATCGAAGACTATCTCCTTCATATCCACATGGCCCGCGGTGATGATCTTCACGCCATCAAATACCTCCCACTCAAGCTTAAAGGACCAGCTCGGCATTGGCTCAACAGCTTGCCAGCAGAATCAATTAGGTGTTGGGAGGACCTGGAAGCCGCATTTCTTGATAACATCCAGGGCACATATGTGCGACCACCAGATGCCGATGACCTAAGACACATAATTCAGCAGCCAGACGAATCGGCCAGACAATTCTGGACTCGGTTCTTAACCAAGAAAAATCAAATCGTCGACTGTCCGGATGCAGAGGCCCTTGCAGCCTTTAAACACAACATCCGCGACGAATGGCTGGCCCGACACCTAGGACAGGAAAAGCCGAAATCAATGGCAGCCCTCACATCACTCATGACCCGCTTCTGTGCGGGAGAAGACAGTTGGCTAGCCCGCAGTAACAACCTAACCAAAAACTCTGGTAGTTCGGATACCAAAGACAGCAGTGGCAGGTCGCGTTGCAATAAGCACAAACGCCGCATTAACGGTGATAATACTGAAGATACAACAGTCAACGCTAGATTCAGAGGCTCTAAACCCAGTCAGCGGAAAAATCCATTCAAAAGAACTACTCCAGGCCCATACAATTTGGACCGGATACTCGATCGCTCGTGCCAGATACACGGCACCCCCGAAAAGCCAGCTAATCACACCAACAGAGATTGTTGGTTGTTCAAACAAGCAGGCAAGTTAATCGCCGAAGGCAATGACAAGGGGCTACATAGCAACGACGAGGAGGAGACACGGCCGCCGAACAATAGAGGACAAAAGGGATTCCCCCCACAGGTGCGGACGGTGAACATGATATACGCAACCCACATACCCAAAAGGGAGCGGAAGCGTGCGCTCAGGGACGTATACGCGATGGAGCCAGTCGCTCCAAAGTTCAATCTGTGGTCCTCTTGCCCAATTGCTTTTGATTGAAGGGACCACCCCACAAGTATCCGCCACGGCGGATTCGCCGCATTGGTTTTAGACCCAATCATTGACAGATTTGACCTCACTAGAGTCCTGATGGACGGCGGCAGCAGCTTGAACCTGCTTTATCAGGATACCCTGCGCAAGATGGGCATAGACCCCTCAAGGATTAAACCCACAAAAACGACCTTCAAAGGCGTCATACCAGGTGTAGAGGCCAATTGTACCGGCTCAGTCACACTTGAAGTGGTCTTCGGATCCCCGGATAACTTTCGAAGCAAGGAGTTAATCTTCGACATAGTCTCGTTCCGCAGCGGTTATCATGCACTGCTCGGACGAATCGCATTTGCAAAGTTCAATGCGGTGCCGCACTACACATACCTCAAGCTCAAGATGCCAGGCCCTCGAGGAGTTATCACGGTCAACGGAAACACTGAACGATCTCTCCGTACGAAGGAGCATACAGCGGCTCTCACGATGGAAGTACAGAGCAGCCTCTTAAGGCAATTCTTGAGTCCGGCCATTAAGCGACCGGACACCGTCAAGCGCGCCCGGAGTAACCTACAACAAGACCACCTGGCACGTTCCGAGCATGCGTAGCAATGCGGCCCCAACCCCAGCCCTCGCGACATCGCGAGATCAGTGCCACGCGTACATCATTATGCCCTGGAGATACCACGGCATAGGGGGAGGGGCACGACCACGGCAGGACCAGAGTGCGGATCAACCACACCAGGGGCTCCCGAATTGGTCATTCTTTTTTTTTCTTTCCTCTCTTATTCTCAGGACTCCGTTTTCAGAAGCCCTGTCCGGCAGAGGATCTACCGAACTAACAATGCAACAGCCAGGGAAGCAGAAAAGCTACGACGAGTATCCAGGTGGTCTCCATTACGAGCATTCTGCCTGTTTTACATACCATTCCGCAGCCTACCCCTGGAGGGGGACATGTTAAAAAGTCCCACCCCTTGCTTATCGCACTATTTGTATCGTCCTGCACTCATGGCAGTATTTTTTGAATAAACAATGCATCTTTTTATCATGGCATTCCTTTTTTATATATATGTTCACTTATGACATGTCGCATCCGTACGCTTTGATATGGCTAAATACACCAGGGGCTTAAGTTCCCCAAATTATGGTGTGATAAGTTCGAACACTTTCACAAGTGCGGCACCCCGAACTTATAGCATTATATGCACCGGCTCCGAATCATGTCTTGGGTCAATAGTTGGGTTTGCCCGGCTCCCATGTTTTGGTACCTTACGTTCCGTTATATCGGCTAAGGTAACGCTGGGAGAACCATTGCGATTGTTCCCTAGTTGAGCTAGGTGAGCACCTCAGTGGAGAAAGCTAAAACTGACCGTCATGATGGGGCGAGAGCCGGTCGCTGTTCGAGAGGTTTTTTTGAGTCCCTAAAGACTTATGCCGCCTAGAGCGAGGAACCGGCTTTGTCCGGCCCAGGCATGGATAGCGCCCCAAATTCGGCCTTCCGAACACTAGGGGCTTCACTGAAACTTAAAATTATAGAATTCTATGGCTAAGTGAGAGTGTTCAAGCATTATAAGTCCGGTTGCCTCGTTCGTTGTGTTGAGCGCCTCCCTAGAAGGACCCAAAAATGGGAACAAGAGCGCTCAAGTTTATCCCAAACACCCCAGCACTCGTGGCATGGGGGCCGAAGCCAACGACTTGCCATCTCTCAGATTTGATAAACGGCCGCACAGAAGGTAATATTTTAAATTAACAAAAGTTGCTTAGCGCATATGAACAAAGTTTTTAGGACACAGGATAAAAACGCGAGTCTAATCAAAGATTACATCTTTGGAGCACTCACCCGCAATAATGCAGGCACCCTTCAGGACACCCTTGTAATACATCTCGGGCGTGCGATACTCCTTGCCCGGCGGTGGCGCGTCCGTCACAAGCTTCTCGGCGTCCATCCTACCCTAGTGCACCTTAGCGCGGGCAAGGGCCCGACGGGCACCTTCAATACATGCGGAGTGCTTGATGACGTCAACCCATGGACAGGCGTCCACCAGCCGCCGCACCAGACCGAAGTAGCTCCCGGGCATGGCTTCCTTGGGCCATAGCCGAACTATGAGGCCCTTCATGGCCTGTTCGGCCACCTTGTGGAGCTCGACCAGCTGCTTCAGCTGGTCGCTCAGGGGCACCGGATGTCCGGCCTCAGCATACTGAGACCAGAACACCTTCTCCGTCGAGCTCCCCTCCTCAGCTCTGTAGAATGCGGCAGCATCAGACACGCTGCGGGGCAGATCTGCGAACGCTCCTGGAGAGCTCCGAACTCGGGTAAGTAATAGGTAATTCACTTTTACATGCTTGCTTTGCATGAGGAATGCCTTACCCGCCGCTATCTTCTTCACCGCCTCGATTTCCTAGAGGGCCTTTTGGGCTTCGGCCTTAGCGGCTTTGGCACTCTCAAGAGCGGATGCAAGCTCGGACTCTCGAGTCTTCGAGTCACGCTCCAAATCCTCGTGTTTTTCTACGAGAGCCTGGAGCTCTTGCTGAACCTCCGCCACCCGCGCCTCCTGCTTCTCTCACTCTATGCGTCCGCGGCCGCATTGCGCTCGGCCGCGGACACCGCCTACTTCAGGGTCGCCACCTCGTTTGTGGCCCCTGCAATACCCATGTTATTCCTGTCATTTTTTGCAACCAAATCCTTTTTATAAGGTACAACTTTAATAAGGTGTTACTTACCTTCCTTGTCCTCGAGCTGCTTCTTGGCACGGCCGAGCTCGCTCTCGGGCCGCTCGAGGCTCTTCTTTAAGGCATTAACCTCCGCACTAAGTGCGGCAGAGGTCAGCAGCGCAGCCTGCATTCCCATATTGACATATTTGTGTTAGACTCCTGCGTATATCTTTTTAAGATCCTCAGCTCGGTTTTTCTTTCCGAACACCAAACTAAGCATCAGGGGCTACTGTCTATGCGGTACTACTTTACATATCTTTAAAAAATCCTTACCTCAAAGCCTGTTAGAAGGCTGCTGCAGGCTTCGGTCAGCCTGCTCTTGGTGGACTGAACTTTCTAAATCACCGCACTCATGACGGTGCGGTGTTCCTCGTCGATGGAAGCGCCGTTGAGCGCTTCCAGCAAGTTATCCGGCGCCTCCGGTTGGACGGAGGTCACCGGCGTCGCCGTCTCGCCCTTCTTACGAAGGGGCCGCCCGTCGGACTCTGGAACCACCAAAGGTTCCGGCACGGAGTCCGGCCCAAGGTCCGGGAGGTTGCCCTGCGGCACCTTCGGGGTCTCCTCCTCCTGGCCGGTCCCCTTCTGGGACCCCACCTCGGCGTCGTCAGCGTCACGAGGGGAGGAGGCAGTCGGAAGTGAAGCACTATTCACATCCGACAAACCCAGGGACCCGCTCGACGAAGCGGGGAGATCGTCCTTGGGCGGGCTGTATGGTCGTGTTCGGCATTAGTGGACACTATGCGGCGAAAGGAAAAACATAAGTTATTCTAGGATCTGGACACTTACGATCTTGCCAGGGGCTTGGCCCTCTAAGGCCACTCCTCCCCGCCGTCGCCGGCGTTGGTGGAACAGTCCGGAGGAAGGGTCCTTCCCTTCTTGGACCCTTCGGCCTCCCCCGCTGGGGAAGCCTTCCTTTTCTTCTCTCCCCCCGCTAGGGGAGAGGCCTCTTTCTTCTCCTCCTCATCCTTGTGGGAGGAGTCTGCCTCGGAGTCATCGGACGATGAGTCCGATAACACCTGGCGCCGGGAACTCCTCTGAGTTCCCGTGGCCTTCTTCTTGGCCTTCTTCTCCGGCACCCACGTAAGGCGCCGGTACCAGCAGCCTCGTCAAACGGGCATCCGCTGGGTCTTCTGGAAGGGGCGCCGGATAGTTAACCTGTCCGGACGTCTTCTGCCAGGCCTGTCAAAGGTATTGGGAGTTTAGATCTCACATAGAGTCAAACTATGGAAAGCAAGTGTCCCGTAAAGGATAATATAGCTTACCTCGCTAGCCGGACGCTGCGAGCTGAACCCGCGATCTTCGGTAGCGAATGCGGGCGCCTCGGCGCCCTTGAACAGCACCCTCCAGGCCTCTTTGTACGTAGTGTCGAAGAGCCTACTCAAGGTCTGGTGCTGTGCCGGATCGAACTCCCACAGGTTGAAATCCCGCTGTTGGCACGGGAGAATCCGGCGGATGAGCATGACCTGGACCACGTTGACAAGCTTGAGCTTCTTGTTCACCAGGGTTTGGAGACAGGATTGGAGTCCAGTCAGCTCCTCCGAATCGCCCCACAATAGGCCCTTCTCTTTCCAGGAGGTGAGCCGCGTGGAGATGCCAGATCTGAATTCGGGGGCCGCTGCCCATTCAGGGTCACGCAGCTCGGTGATGTAGAACCACCCTGATTGCCATCCTTTGATGGTTTCCACGAAGGCGCCCTCGAGTCAGGTGACGTTGGGCATCTTGCCCACCATGGCGCCTCTGCACTCCGCTTGGCTGCCGCCCACTACCTTCGGCTTGACATTGAAGGTCTTTAACCATAAGCCGAAGTGGGGCTGGATGCAGAGGAAGGCCTCACACACGACGATGAACGCCGAGATGTTGAGGATAAAATTCGGGGCCAGATCATGGAAATCCAGGCCGTAGTAGAACATGAGCCCCCGGACAAAGGGGTGAAGTGGGAAGCCAGTCCGCGGAGGAAATGGGGAAGGAATACCACCCTCTCATGGGGCCCGGGAGAGGGGACGAGCTGCCCCTCGTCGGGGAGCCGGTGCACGATATCGCTGGACATATATCCGGCCTTGCGCAGCTTCTTGATGTGCCCCTCCATGACGGAGGAGGCGATCCACTTGCCTCCCGCTCCGGACATGGTTGGAGAAGGTTGAGGTAAGATGTGCGGACTTGGGCGCTGGAGCTCGAGTGCACGAAGATGGATAAGCAAAGGAGGAAGAAGGCGTAGGTGAAAAGGTGGATCCTTATCCCCTATATATGAGCGGACAAAACTATGCGTCCCCACCGGCCCAGTAAAACTCGCTTATCTCCCAAGCGCCGCAAATTAATGGCGCGGTTGGGTTACCCACGTCCGTATTGATGAGAATCCCGGAATAAGGGGACACGATCTCCGCTTTGACAAGACGTGCCAAGGAAACCGCTTCGCTAAACGCGCTGAGGTGGAACAATAAAAATAATTCGAATGAAGGCTTGGCCATGGCATGACGTCATGCCACGAAATACGTCAGCAGATTGAACCTGTGTAAATATTATTCTCTCTACGGTGGTATGTGGAATTTATTTTGCAGAGCCGGACACTATCCGGGTATTCGAAATCTTCTATGAATTATTCGGAGGAACCCGCCTTGCAATGCTGAAGACAATATGCGCGCCGGACTCGTCGTCATTGAAGCCTGGTTCAGGGGCTACTGAGGGAGTCCTGGACTAGGGGGTGTCCGGATAGCCGAACTATCATCATTGGTCGGACTCCAAGACTATGAAGATACAAGATTGAAGACTTCGTCCCGTGTCTGGATGGGACTTTCCTTGGCGTGGAAGGCAAGCTTGGCGATATGGATATGTGGATCTCCTACCATTGTAACCGACTCTATGTAACCCTAGCCCTCTCCGGTGTCTATATAAACTGGAGGGTTTTAGTCCATAGGACACATAACAATCATACCATAGGATAGCTTCTAGGGTTTAGCCTCCTTGATCTCGTGGTAGATCTACTCTTGTACTACCCATATCATCAATATCAATCAAGCAGGAGTAGGGTTTTACCTCCATCGAGAGGGCCCGAACCTGGGTAAAAACATCGTGTCCCTTGTCTCCTGTTACCATCCGCCTAGACGCACAGTTCAGGACCCCCTACCCGAGATCCGCCGGTTTTGACACCGACATGGGGTATTTATCATATTGCATGAATTTATTCCTCTATATCATGTCATCTTGCTTAAGGCGTTACTCTATTTTTAACTTAATACTCTAGATGCATGCTGGATAGCGGTCGATGAGTGGAGTAATAGTAGTAGATGCAGAATCGTTTCGATCTACTTGTCTCGGACGTGATGCCTATATACATGATCATACCTAGATAACCTCATAACTATGCTCAATTCTATCAATTGCTCAACAGTAATTTGTTCACCCATCGTAGAATACTTATGCTCTTGAGAGAAGCCACTAGTGAAACCTATGGCCCCCGAGTCTATTCTCATCATATCAATCTCCATCACTTTATTTACTTGTTTTGCTTTTACCTTTTTACTTTGCATCTTTACACCAAAAATACCAAAAATATTATCTCTATCAGATCTCACTCTCGTAAGTGATCATGAAGGGATTGACAACCCCTAAGCGTTGGTTGCGAGTTGCTATCGTTTTGTGCAGGTACGAGGGACTTGCATGTGACCTCCTACTGGATTGATACCTTGGTTCTCAAAAACTGAGGGAAATACTTACGCTACTGTGCTGCATCACCCCCTCCTCTTCGGGGAAAACCAACGCAAGCTCGAGACGTAGCACCCATCACCGTCCAGCAAGCCTACGATGGAATTACTCACGCACGGCAGTGAGCATCATGAAATTGGTGATGGAGGATGGTTGATGATGACGACGGCAACGATTCCCCCTCTCCGGAGCCCCAAACGGACTCCAGATCATCCCTCCCGAGAGAGATTAGGACTTGGCGGCGGCTCCGTGTCGTAAAACACGATGAAACTTTCTCCCTGATTTTTTTCTCCCCGAACGTGAATATATGGAGTTGGAGTTGAGGTCGGTGGAGGTCCAGGGGGCCCACAAGATAGGGGGCGCGCCCTACAGGGGGGGCGCGCCCCCTGTCTCGTGGACAGGCCCTGGGCCCCCTGGTATATTTCTTTTGCCCAAAAATTCTTATTAATTCCAAAAAGTGCCTCCGTGGATTTTCAAGACATTCCGAGAACTTTTCTTTTCTACATAAAACAACATCATGGTAGTTTTGCTGAAAACAGCGTCAGTCCGGGTTAGTTTCATTCAAATCATGCAAGTTAGACTCCAGAACAAGGGCAAAAGTGTTTGGAAAAGTAGATACGTTGGAGACGTATCACACCACACCAGCTCAAGAACTTGTCACCTCCTGAGGCTTGTTCATCATTTGTACTAGTTCATCCATAGCCCCTCGAGGCAATCCACCACACCACACTGGAGTAGGGTATTACACCACAACGGTTCCCTAAACCAATATAAATCTTTGTGTCCTTGTGTCTCTTTGAGCTCGGCGCTCTAGGCTAGGGAGGATCGCGAGCAGGCAGACTCAAAAGGTTGAGATCTTCGCATGCACCCCAGAGTTCGAACCTCTCAAGGGTTGCCGGATACCCAAATCCGACATTTGGCGTGCCAGGTAGGGGTGCGGCAGAATCTTCTTCCTCGACCTCTAGATAGTGCCACTGATCCCCATGGCAGGCGCTCCTTCGTCAGGCCCGTCGACGCGCGTTCCTGGAGAAGCACCGGGGCCGCGCTGCTTCACCCTCTCCCTGCGGCAGGTGCAGTGGCCGCCCAAGTTCTAATGGAGATGCCGCCATGCTATGACGGTGTGGCAGATCTATCCCCCTTTCTTTAGGCATACGAGGAAGCAGTTTGGGCGGCTGGTGGAGATGACAAGGTGAAGGCCAACTGGTTCCCCATGGCCCTCGTGGGTGCACCACGTGCCTGGCTGCTCAACCTGGAGGCATCTTCCGTGGCCTCGTGGGAGGAGCTGCACGACCTCTTCCTCGCCCACTACGTGGCGCCGGCGCCCCCGGTCGTCGCAGCTCTCCTAGGTGGCTCGCAGGCGCCACCCTCCGACCGCCACATCAAGCAGTTCTGCCGACGGGCAGGCAACACTCAGGCGGGCTCGGGGGCTCCCCCGGGCTGGGCAGCGCCCCAAGCTGACCTCTCCATTGGCCCCGGAGATCACCCTGCTTCCATGACGGGAGCAGGCGCGCTCCCGATGCTCTGCACCCCCACCATATGTCACGTGGCGATCACCAGGACCCTCATCGACGGTGGGGCCGGCCTCAACATGCTCTCCCCGTAGGCGTTCGGCCTGCTCCACATGCCGCCTAGCCGGCTCCGCCCCTCCAAGCCTTTCTCCGGGGTCGGTGACGGCTCCACCAGGCCCCTGGAGCAGATCCTTCTCCCTGTCACCTTCGGGACCCGCGACAACTACTGCACCGAGCTCATCGACTTTGACATCGCCAAGATCGATCTACCGTACAACGCTATTCTGTGATACCCAGCCTTGGCCCAGTATATGGCTGCGACCCACCCCGCGTACAACCACATGAAGATGGCTGGCAGCAATGGTATCCTCATGGTGGCGGGGGACACCAAAGGCGTGTTGCAAGCCCTCAGGCTCGCCTTCCAGGCACTACCCGTCTAGAAGAAGGACCAGGAGCCCCCAGGAGCAGCGCCTACCAAGAAGAAGCAGTTGTTCTCCCAAGACCGAGCCAAGACGAAGCAAGTGCCGGTCTACGAGGATGGGACGGTCGGCGCCACCTTCACCATAGGGGCCGGCCTCCCTCGGGATCAAGAGGAGGCATTGATCAACTTTCTGCGAGCCAACAAGGATGTATTCGGTTGGGAACCCAAACACCTGGCTGGGGTCCCGAGGGGGGTAATTGAGCACCACCTGAGGGTATGCCCGAATGTGCGGCCGGTGAAGCAAAAGGCTCTTCAAGCCATCCGCGGCCCCGCACGTTACGACTCTAGCACTACCTCAGGAGGACTTGCCACAAGCACCCGAGACGGGCGCTCCAGCCTGCGGTCACCCCTCAGGAGCCCGTTTGCTGCTCGCGCTTGAGCCTCAGGAGGGGTGCCGGACCGAATAGTTCAAGGCATACTTGCTTCAAGGGACCCTACCAAAGAAGGAGGAGGACGCTGAGCGCGTGGCCCGTCAGGACACCGCATACTGCATCAAGGATGGTGAGTTATATCTTAGGAGGCCCAATGACGTTTCTTTGCGGTGCATTTCCATGGAACAGGGGCTCGAGCTGCTGGCGGACATACATGGTGGGGACTGTGGGCATCACTCCTCGTCCCGCACCCTGGTGGGCAAGGCGTTCCACAGCGCCTTCTACTGGCCCACCGCGCTCAGTGATGCTACCGAGCTGGTGCGCTCTTGTGAAGCATGCCAGTTCCATGCCAAGCAGATCCATCGGCCCGCGCAGGGCCTCCAGACGATTCTGCTCACATCGCCGTTTGCGGTCTGGGGGCTGGACATCTTGGGACCATTCCCTCGAGCGCCAGGGGGCTACCGATACCTCTACGTCGCCATCGACAAGTTCACCAAGTGGGCAGAGGTAGAAGCCATGTGCACCATCCCAGCAGGATCAGCCGTCAAGTTCATCAAGGGAATTGTGAGCTGATTTGGGGTCCCCAACCGCATCATCACCGACAATGGCTCGCAGTTCACCAGCAATCTTTTCAAAACATACTGTGCTAACCTTGGAACACAGATCTGCTACGCCTCAGTGGCACACCCACGGAGCAATGGACAGGCTAAGAGGGCCAATGGGGAAGTCCTGAGGGGCCTCAAGACCCGCACCTTCAAGAAGAAGCTCGAGGCCTGCGGCAGGGGCTGGCTCGACGAACTGCAGTTCATGATGTGGTCCATCCGCACCGCCGCGACCAAGCGAACAGGAGAAACGCCATTCTTCCTCATCTACGGAGCAGAAGTGCTTCTCCCTCACGAGGTCAAGCATCGCTCCATGCGGGTCCTGGCATTCGATGAAACGCAGCAGGACGCCATGCGGAGGATGGATCTCGTGCTCGGGGAGGAATGTCGCTGTCAAGCCTCGCTCCGAGCAGCGAGGTACCAGCAGGCGCTGCGGCGGTACCACTGCCGCAGCGTCTACTCCAGGACGTTAGAGGTGGGCGATCTCGTCCTGAGGCGGGTGCTCTCCATGGAGGGGCTACACAAGCTCTCTCCCATGTGGGAGGGCCCGTTTAGGATTGCCCGTCTCTCCACGCCTGGCGCCGCGCGCCTGGAGACATAGGACGGGGTCCCCATCCAGAACGCCTAGAACATCCAGCACCTCCGGAAGTTCTACCCCTGAAGATAGGCTCCAGCCTGTGAAGAAAGGCTCCGACCTGTGAAGGTCTCGGCTCGTGACACTCTCACGTAATAATGAGTGGGGTTGTACACGCCCCGGAGTCTCCTGAGAGTCGCTGTCAGGCCTCATGGGGGCTCCCTCCCATGTCCTAGTGGCAGCACTTAGCTCCGCGCTGGTGAGACGACTAGATTAGGTGCTGAACGCGGTTGTTCATTTGCTTTCTAAAGTTGCTTACAGTTTTCTTAGTAGTCTTTCAATGGATTTGGTATTCTCGAACGCTGGTTCCTCAAGTTGTGTTTTCTCTTCAGCTGTTTTGGTCTAACGATGTGAGAGTGGTGGCAGTCGCCCGCCACCTCTCCTCGCGCTCCTCGCGTGTGGGGATAGGTAGGTGTGTGCGCCCAGGGCCTGCCTTTGCACACACGCACTATGCCGAACCCCGTTATTTTGACTTCATCCTCGTGAGGAGCCCTCGATTGAGTCTGCTGGCGCCAGCACCCTTCATGTACGTGCCCCCCAGGAGCGCGACGCAGTGCGTCAGGTCCAAACCAACCTATGGCAGGGGGCTCGTGTAAGGGGGAGTAAGTCGCTTGAGAAATTTTATTTTGCTTCAAAGGATAGCTCTGCCCTGCCGCGGCTCCTGAGGGCACCAATTGTATTTCTGGAGGGCACAGGGCGTGTGCCCTGAGGGCCCTGTCGAATACCTAAGGACAGGTTCTCATGAGGCGGAGGACGATTGCACATACCAAGCTAAGCCTTCCTACCTTAACCCGCTCAAATTGCAAGCACTACAACACAGCATCAAGATAGCAATTATAACATAAAAGGCATAGCAGCAACGGTTCATTACACGCCCTCCCAGGGTACATTCTTATTTTTTGGATTGCAGGAGAAAGGAAAAGCTAAAATAAAGAGGGCCCGAAGGCGTGCAAGCTTGGCGCCAGCGCCGCATCCTCAAGCAGCGCCTCAAGGAAGCCCTGCGCTCCACCATTTCTCCCGGAGGAGATCTGGAGCCGCCGGCCTTGAGTCCAAGTTCGCCGGCCCCCAGCTTCAAGTCGGGCTCCTCTCTGGCTTCACTGGAGCGCCGCGATGGGACGAACTACCAGCGTCCTCGACACGAGCACGATGACATGGAGGCCGGTCGTAGCCGCCGCCGCTCGAGCCCTCGTTCGAGGAAGAGCTGCCGTCATGGGAGGAGGAGCACGTGTCGTCAGGGCCAAGTTCGTCGTCGCTGCTATCCTTTGGGCAGCACCCCACGCGGCGGCCGTCCCCCCTGAACACCCACATGAAGAGGGTCGCCAGGCCGTCATACTTGAAGTGGAGGGTGCACCTTCCGCCCAGACCACGTACGCGGGCGAAGGTCTGCCAGCCATGGGCCAGCACCATGCTGCCAGAGGTGGAGACCTCGGTGCTGGCCCACGAGGCTCTGCTGCAGCACCCGTCAGCCTGCAGCCAGAGGCTAGCAAGCCCTGAAGAAGGAAGCTCGCCGGAGAAGAAGTGCGGGATCCGGAGCGAGGTGCCAGCCGGGCTTTCCGACCACACCACGAACTTAGGAAGCACCTTTAGCGAGGGAAAGCGCGCCGAGGCGGGCGCACGATCACGGCGCGCCTCCCTTTGTCATGGGGGCTGCTCCGGAGCCGCTAGCCCCCGCCGCGGGAAGAGGTGCCATCACGGGCGCCCGAAGCAACGCTGCCTTTGGGGGGCGCTCGCCCGCGCTCCCTGGATGCTGTCGGAGGGACCGCAGGGTGCTTGCGGGGACGGCCATGGCCCCTCTTGGGAGGAGGAGAGGCTGGCCCCTCCTTGGAGGCCTTCCCCTTCTCGGCCGCTGAAAACCTCTTCGGCAACGCCATGAGAGCAAGACGGAGAGGAGAGAAGCAGATGGGAGCAAGACGAAAGAGACACGGGCAGGGGCTCCACCCGCTCGCACACTTATAGCCGGGAGAAGGTAAATCGTTGGCCCCCCACGATTTCCAGTAATGATGATCCTCTCTACATGCAGCATGCAGTTGTCAAGTCAAGCAGTTGCCGATGCAGCATGGGGAAACGGAGTCACCCACGTCCCATCAATCGCCATGCGTCATCAAGGCCGCAGGCGGTTAGGGACCGTGGTGCTCCGCCCTTGCCCTCTGGCTTCGCCTGGAAGCCAAGTCCGAGCGCGCCTTGGGCCCGGGGGCTACTGTCGGCATCCTAGACTTGAGGGTATCCAGTCCTGCCTGCCTGCGGCCCACCACGTGGCTCCATCAATGGCGTGGTATGGCCCAGCTTCAACACCAACACTGCAAGGCCCTCGCGAGGGGCCAAGCCTCGCGAGGCGGGCGACGCCAAGACCCCTGAAGGAGTGGCCTCCTCAGGAGGGCTCCTGAGGGGCGGAGAGTTCTATGCAGCTATCTCATGAGGATCAGCTGATGTGAGCCATGACGACCAAGTCCAGGTGGGTGCCAGGCGGGTACAGAGCGCAGGTTTCCCCTTTGGTGCAAGGGAGGCAAGCCACAGGTGCGGAGTCCCGAGGGATCATCCAAAGGTTTCCATTCTGGTGCAATGAGACCAAGACAGCAGGACGGCAGGATTTAGGTCATCACCGAGCCCACCGCAGCGTCACGACCAGAGGCTTTTCGCAGGTGAAGACTACTTTTGTCAGGATAGACTGTACCACTTGTCCCCTTTCAAATCCCGCCGTTGTGGAATCCCTTCCCGCTCATATTTGGGAAGAGGACCAAGGCCACTATATATAGGACTAGCCACCACCATAGGAAGGGGACCGAAATCAGAACAAGTAGAACACCACACCAGCTCAAGAACACCTCACCTCATGAAGCTTGTTCATCATTTCTACTAGTTCATCCATAGCCCCTCGAGGAATCCACCACACCACACTGGAGTAGGGTATTACACCACAACGGTGGCCCAAACCAGTATAAATCTCTATGTCCTTGTGTCTCTTTGAGCTCGACGCACTAGGCTAGGGAGGATCATGAGGAGGCAGGCTGGGCAGGTTGAGATCTCCGCACGCACCCCAGAGTTCGAACCTCTCAAGGGTTGCCGGATCCCCAAATCCGACAGAAACTTATCCAGAACACTTTTGGTGTCCGAATATAGCCGTCCAATATATCAATCTTTATGTCTCGACCATTTAGAGACTCCTCATCATGTCCGTGATCACATCTGGGACTCCGAACAATCTTCGGTACATCATATCACATAAACTCATAATACCAATCATCATCGAACGTTAAGCGTGCGGACCTTACGGGTTCGAGAACTATGTAGACATGACCGAGACACGTCTCCGGTCAATAACCAATAGAGGAACCTGGATGCTCATATTGGTTCCTACATATAGTACGAATATCTTTATCGCTCAAACTGCATAACAACACACGTTGTTCCCTTTGTCATCGGTATGTTACTTGCCCGAGATTTGATCGTCCATATCATCATACCTAGCTCAATCTTGTTACCATCAAGTCTCTTTACTCGTTCCGTAATACTTCATCCCGCAACTAACTCATTAGTCACAATGCTTGCAAGGCTTATAGTGATGAGTATTACCGAGAGGGCCCTGAGATACCTCTCTGAAACACGGAGTGACAAATCCTAATCTCGATCTATGACAACCCAACAAACACCTTCGGAGACACCTGTAGAGCACCTTTATAATCACCCTTTTACATTGTGACGTTTGGTAGCACACAAAGTGTTCCTCCGGTATTCAGGAGTTGCATAATCTCATAGTCTGAGGAACTTGTATAAGTCATGAAGAAAGCAGTAGCAATGAAACTAACACGATCATAATGCTAATTTAACGGATGGGTCATCTCCATCACATCATTCTCCTAATGATGTGATCTTGTTCATCAAATGACAACACATGTCTATGGTTAGGAAACATAACCATCTTTGATTAACGAGCTAGTGAAGTAGAGGCATACTAGGGACTATATGTTTTGTCTATGTATTCACACATGTACTAAGTTTCCGGTTAATACAATTCTAGCATGAATAATAAACATTTATCATGAATTAACAAAATAAAAAATAACTTTATTATTGCCTCTAGGGCATATTTCCTTCAGTCACCCACTTGCACTAGAGTCAATAATCTAGATTACATAGTAATGATTCTAACACCCATGGGGCTTTGGTGTTGATCATGTTTTGTTCTTGGAAGAGGCTTAGTCAATGGGTCTGCTACATTCAGATCCGTGTGTATCTTGCAAATCTCTATGTCCCCTTCCGGCACTTGATGACGGATGGAATAGAAGCGTCTCTTGATGTGCTTGGTTCTCTTGTGAAAACTGGATTCCTTTGCCAAGGCAATTTCACCAGTATTGTCACAAAAGATTTTCACTGGACCCGACGCACTAGGTATGAAACCTAGATCGGATATGAACTCCTTCATCCAAACTCCTTCATTTGCTGCTTCTGAAGCCGCAATGTACTCTACATCACACGTAGATCTCGCCACAACGCTCTGCTTGGAACTGCACCAACTGACAGCTCCTCCATTCAATAAAAATATGTATCTAGTTTGCAACTTAGAGTCATCCGGATCAGTGTCAAAGTTTGCAACGACGTAACCATTTACGATGAGCTCTTTTTCACCTCCATAAACAAGAAACATATCTTTAGTCCTTTTCAGGTATTTCAGGATGTTCTTGACCGCTGTCTAGTGCTCCACTCCGGGATTACTTTGGTACCTCCCTGTTATGCTTATAGCAAGACATACATCAGGTCTGGTACACAGCATTGCATACATGATAGAACCTATGGCTGAAGCATAGGGAATGACTTTCATTTTCCCTCTATCTTCTACAGTGGTCGGGCATTCAGTCTGACTCAACTTCACACCTTGTAACACAGGCAAGAACCCTTTCTTTGACTGATCCATTTTGAACTTATTCAAAACTTTATCAAGGTATGTGCTTTATGAAAGTCCAATTAAGCATCTTGATCTATCTCTATAGATCTTGATGCCCAATATGTAAGCAGCTTCACCGAGGTCTTTCATGGGAAAACTCTTATTCAGGTATCCCTTTATGCTATCCAGAAATTCTATATCATTTCCAATCAACAATATGTCATCCACATATAATATCAGAAATGCTACAGAGCTTCCACTCACTTTCTTGTAAATACAAGCTTCTCCAAAAGTCTGTATAAAACCATATGCTTTGATCACACTATCAAAGTGTTTATTCCAACTCCGAGAGGCTTCCACCAATCCATAAATGGATCGCTGGAGCTTGCACACTTTGTTAGCACCCTTTGGATCGACAAAACCTTCCGGTTGCATCATATACAACTCTTCTTCCAGAAATCCATTTAGGAATGCAGTTTTGACATCCATTTGCCAAATTTCATAATCATAAAATGCAGTAATTGCTAACATGATTCGGACAGACTTAAGCATCGCTACGGGTGAGAAAGTCTCATCGTAGTCAACTCCTTGAACTTGTCGAAAACCTTTCGTGACAAGTCGAGCTTTGTAAACAGTAACAGTACCGTCAGCGTCGGTCTTCTTCTTGAAGATCTATTTATTCTCTACGGCTTGCCGATCATCGGGCAAGTCCACCAAAGTCCACACTTTGTTCTCATACATGGATCCCATCTCATATTTCATGGCCTCCAGCCATTTTGTGGAATCTGGGCTCATCATCGCTTCCTCATAGTTCATAGGTTCATCATGGTCTAGTAACATGACTTCCAGAACAGGATTACCGTACCACTCTGGTGCGGATCTTACTCTGGAAGACCTACAAGGTTTGGTAGTAACTTGATCTGAAGCTTCATGATCATCATCATTAGCTTCCTCACTAATTGGTGTAGGAATCACGGGAACTGATTTCTGTGATGAACTACTTTCCAATAAGGGAGAAGGTACAACTACCTCATCAAGTTCTACTTTCCTCCCACTCACTTCTTTCGAGAGAAACTCCTTCTCTAGAAAGGATCCATTTTTAGCAACAAAGATTTTGCCTTCGGATCTGTGATAGAAGGTGTACCCAACAGTTTTCTTCGGGTATCCTATGAAGGCGCACTTCTTCAATTTGGGTTCGAGCTTATCAGGTTGAAGCTTATTCACATAAGCATCGCAGCCCCAAACTTTAAGAAACGACAACTTTGGTTTCTTGCCAAACCACAGTTCATAAGGTGTCGTCTCAACGGATTTTGATGGTGCCCTATTTAAAGTGAATGCAAACGTCTCTAAAGCATAACCCCAAAACAATAGCGGTAAATTAGTAAGAGACATCATAGATCGCACCATATCAAATAATGTACAGTTATGACGTTCGGACACACCATTTCGTTGTGGTGTTCCAGGTGGCGTTAATTGTGAAACTACCCATGTTGTTTCAAATGAAGACCAAACTCGTAACTCAAATATTATCCTCCACGATCAGATTGTAGGAACTTTATTTTCTTGTTACGATGATTTTCCACTTCACTCTGAAATTCTTTGAAATGTTTCAGACTTATGCTTCATTAAGTAGATATAACCATATCTGCTCAAATCATCTGTGAAGGTAAGAAAATAACGATACCCACCATGAGCCTCAATACTCATTGGACGGCATACATCGATATGTATTATTTCCAACAAGTTAGTAGCTCGTTACATTGTTCCGGAGAACGGAGTTTTAGTCATCTTGCCCATAAGGCACGGTTCGCAAGCACCAAGTGATTCATAATCAAGTGATTCCAAAAGTCCGTCAGCATGGAGTTTCTTCATGCGCTTTATACCGATATGATCCAAACGGCAGTGCCACAAATAACTTGCACTATCATTATTAAACTTATATCTTTTGGCTTCAACACTATGAATATGTCTTTCACTACTATCGAGATTCAACAAAAATAGACCACTCAACAGGGGTGCATGACCATAAAAGATATTACTCATATAAATAGAACAACCATTATTCTCTGATTTAAATGAATAATCGTCTCGCATTAAACAAGACCCAGATATAATGTTCATGCTCAAAGCTGGCACCAAATAACAATTATTCAGCTCTAAAACTAATCCCGATGGTAGATGTAGAGGTAGCGTGCCGACCGCGATCACATCGACTTTGGAACCATTTCCCACGCGCATCATCACCTCGTCCTTAGTTAATCTTCGCTTAATCCGTAGCGCCTATTGCAAGTTGCAAATATGAGTAACAGAACCAGTATCAAATACCCAAGCGCTACTGCGAGTATTAGATAAGTACACATCAATAACATGTATATCAAATATACCTTTCACTTTGCCATCCTTCTTATCCGCCAAATACTTGGGGCAGTTCCGTTTCCAGTGACTAGTCCCTTTGCAGTAGAAGTACTTAGTTTCAGGCTTAGGTCCAGACATGGGTTTCTTCTCTTGAGCAGCAACCTTTTTTGTCATTCTTCTTGAAGTTCCCCTTCTTCCCTTTACCCTTTTTCTTGAAACTAGTGGTCTTATTGACCATCAACACTTGATGCTCCTTTTTGATTTCTACCTCCGCGGCCTTTAGCATCGCGAAGAGCTTGGGAATAGTTTTGTTCATCCCTTGCATATTATAGTTCATCACGAAGCCTTTATAGCTTGGTGGCAGTGATTGAAGAACTCTGTCAATGACACAATCAACTAAAAGATCAACTCCCAGCTGAGTCAAGTGGTTATGGTACCCAGACATTCTGAGTATGTGTTCACTGACAGAACTATTCTCCTCCATTTTGCAGCTATAGAACTTGTTGGATACTTCATATCTCTCAACTCGGGCATTTGCTTGAAATATTAATTTCAACTCCTGGAACATCTCATATGCTCCATGACGTTCAAAACGTCTTTGAAGTCCCAATTCTAAGCCGTAAAGCATGACACAATGAACTATTGAGTAGTCATCAGCTTTGTTCTGCCAGACGTTCTTAACGTCATCAGTAGCATATGCAGCAGGCCTGGCACCCAATGGTGCTTCCAGGATGTAATTCTTCTGTGCAGCAATGAGGATAATCCTCAAGTTACGAACCCAGTCCGTGTAGTTGCTGCCATCATCTTTCAACTTAGCTTTCTCTAGGAACGCATCAAAATTCAAAGGAACGATAGCACGGGCCATTGATCTACAACAACATAGACATGCAAAATACTATCAGGTACTAAGTTCATGATAAATTAAAGTTCAATTAATCATATTACTTAAGAACTCCCACTTAGATAGACATCTCTCTAATCATCTAAGTGATCACGTGATCCAAATCAACTAAACCATGTCCGATCATCACGTGAGATGGAGTAGTTTTCAATGGTGTACATCACTATGTTGATCATATCTACTATATGATTCACGCTCGACCTTTCGGTCTCAGTGTTCCGATGCCATATCTGCATATGCTAGGCTCGTCAAGTTTAACCCGAGTATTCTGCGTGTGCAAAACTGGCTTGCACCCGTTGTATGTGAACGTAGAGCTTATCATACCCGATCATCACGTGGTGTCTCGGCATGATGAACTGTAGCAACGGTGCATACTCAGGAAGAACACTTGTACCTTGAAATTTAGTAAGGGATCATCTTATAATGCTACCGACGTTCTAAGCAAAATAAGATGCATAAAGGATAAACATCACATGCAATCAAAATACGTGACATGATATGGCCATCATCATCTTGTGCTCATGATCTCCATCACCGAAGCATCGTCATGATCTCCATCGTCACCGGCGCGACACCTTGATCTCCATCGTAGCATTATTGTCGTCTCGCCAACTATTGTTATTACGACTATCGCTGCCGCTTAGTGATAAAGTAAAACAATTACATGGCGATTGCATTGCATACAATAAAGCGACAACCATATGGCTCCTGCCAGTTGCCGATAACTTTGTTACAAAACATGATCATCTCATACAAAAATTTATATCACATCATGCCTTGACCATATCACATCACAACAAGCCCTACAAAAACAAGTTAGACGTCCTCTACTTTGTTGTTGCAAGTTTTACGTGGCTGCTACGGGCTTCTAGAAAGAACTGTTCTTACCTACGCATCAAAACCACAATGATTTTTCATCAAGTGTGCTGTTTTAACCTTCAACAAGGACTGGGCGTAGCCACACTCGATTCAACTAAAGTTTGAGAAACTGACACTCACCATCCACCGATGTGCGAAGCACGTCGGTAGAACCAGTCTCGCGTAAGCGTACGTGTAATATCGGTCTGAGCCGCTTCATCCAACAATACCGCCGAATCAAAATATGACATGCTGGTAAGCAGTATGACTATTATTGCCCACAACTCTTTGTGTTCTACTCGTGCATATAACATCTACGCATAGACTTGGCTCGGATGCCACTGTTGAGGAACGCAGTAATTTCAAAAAAATTCCTACGATCATGCAAGATCTATCTCTAGGTGATGCATAGCAACAAGAGGGGAGAGTGTTGTCCATGTACCCTCATAGACCGAAAGCAGAAGCGTTATGACAACGCGGTTGATGTAGTAGTACGTCTTCACGATCCGACCGATCCTAGCACCGAAGGTACGGCACCTCCGCGATCTGCACACGTTCAGCTCAGTGGCGTCCCATGAACTCTAGATCCAGCTGAGGTCGAGGGAGAGTTTCGCCAGCACGACGGCGTGGTGACGGTGATGATGAAGTTACCGGCGCAGGGCTTCGCCTAAACACTACGACGATATGACCGAGGTGGAGATCTGTGGAGGGGCACCGCACACGACTAAACAATCAACTTGTGTGTCCTAGGGTGCCCCCTGCCCCCGTATATAAAGGAGCAAGGGAGGAGGAGGCTGACCAGGGGAGGAGGCGCGCCAAGGGGGGGCAATCCTACTCCAAGTAGGTTCCCCCCCCTTCCTATTCCAACAAGGAGAAGGGGGAAGGAGGAGGTGGAGAGAAGGAGGGAGAGGGGGCCGCCGCCCCTTCCCCTTGTCCAATTCGGACTAGGGCAAGGGGGGTCGCGCGCCACCTCTTGGCTGCCCTCTCTCTTCTCCACTAAGGCCCATGAGGCCCAATAGCTTCCCGGGGGGTTCCGGTAACCCTCGGTACTCCGGTTTTATCCGGAACACTTCCAGTGTCCGAATATAGTCGTCCAATATATCAATCTTTACGTCTCGACCATTTCGAGACTCCTCGTCATGTCCGTGATCACATCCAGGACTCCGAACAATCTTTGGTACATCATATCACATAAACTCATAATACCAATCATCATCGAACGTTAAACGTGCGGACATGACCGAGACACGTCTCCGGTCAATAACCAATAGTGGAACCTGGATGCTCATATTGGTTCCTACATATCCTACGGAGATTTTTATCGGTCAAACTGCATAACAACATACATTGTTCCCTTTGTCATCGGTATGTTACTTGCCCGAGATTCAATCGTCAGTATCATCATACCTAGCTCAATCTTGTTATCGGAAAGTCTCTTTACTCATCCCGTAATACTTCATCCCACAACTAACTCATTAGTCACAATGCTTGCAAGGCTTATAGTGATGAGTATTGCCAAGAGGGCCCAGAGATACCTCTTTGAAACACGGAGTGACAAATCCTAATCTCGATCTATGCCAACCCAACAAAAACCTTTGGGGACACCTATAGAGCACCTTTATAATCACCCTTTTACTTGTGACGTTTGGTAGCACACAAAGTGTTCCTCCGGTATTCTGGAGTTGCATAATCTCATAGTGTGAGGAACTTGTATAAGTCATGAAGAAAGTAGTAGCAATGAAACTAACACGATCATAATGCTAAGCTAACGGATGGGCCATGTCCATCACATCATTCTCCTAATGATGGGATCTCGTTCATCAAATGACAACACATGTCTATGGTTAGGAAACATAACCATCTTTGATTAACGAGCTAGTCAAGTAGAGCATACTAGGGACTATATGTTTTGTCTATGTATTCACACATGTACTAAGTTTCCAGTTAATACAATTCTAGCATGAATAATAAACATTTATCATGAATTAATGAAATAAATAATAACTTTATTATTGCCTCTAGGGCATATTTCCTTCAGTAGCAGCGCCGGTGGCGCCGACGATGCCCCGAGCGCCTGGCCGCTGAGCCTCGGCAATCCGGAGACAGCGGAGCTGTGCCGGTACGACCTCCTCGTGCCGCTGGGCTGCCGACTTCCCTGGCAGTGGAAGATCAACGCCGACGGCTATGCGACGCTTGGCCCCTGCGCGACGGCAGAGGAGCTCCAGACCCACATCGACGGCTGCTACAACATCATAGGCGTCATGCCTTCTGAAAAGGCAAGGTCTACAATGAGGTTATCGCCGCCTTTTGGTTGGCGGCAGCCGGCGTCACCCCTGACCTCACTGGCGTGAGCGGACGCCTTAGCGCCCCGGCACCGGCGCACGGCCTGTCCCCGCGGGGGCGCTGTCGTGGAGCTTCCCGCCAACCAGCACCCCCGACGGCTATGCCCGCACGCGCACCAGCTGTTCCCCCCGCCGTGGAGCTGCCGCCGGAACAAGTGGTCCTCCGCAAGGAAGGCAATCCGAACGACACTCCGGGTTGGCATGTCGCCCTACATGCTTCGGAAGCGGCAGCGGCTGCGAGGGAGGCCACCGAGATAGCGACCGCAATCGAAGCCGTCGCAGCCATGGCAGCAGAGGAGGCCACGATGGCGCCGGCGGAGGACAAGGAGGCAGCGCCGACGGCGATGGAGCAGTAGGACGACGGCCCCGTCGACTAGGATGACAGCAGCAGCGACGACGGCGGTGACAGTGAAGGCGCCGTCGTGATCGACCTGCTAGCGGCTACCGACGACGATTAGCGTCTTTCTTTTAATTTCCTTTAAATTATGTTGGACTATGTAAAATATCTTCAATGAAAATGCAATGAGAAAATATGTGTTTGTTTAAGATAATACCGGAGAGCTCAAGGAGGCCGGCGGTGTGCAGGAGCGGTGGGGCGTCAGGGGGGAGGGGGCTGCTTGGGACGCCGGGGCGGCGTGCAGGAGCGGTGGGGCGTCGGGGGCGGAGGGGCGTGGGGCCGGGAGGCCTTAGCGGCGGGCGGTGGGGTGCGGTCGGGAAGAGAGAGAAGGGGGTGGGAGACAGAGAGAGAGGAGGGGGTGAGAGAGAGAGAGAGAGAGAGGGAGAGGGAGAGAGAGAGAGAGAGAGAGAGAGAGAGAGAAGGAGAGAGGGAGAGAAGGAGAGAGAGAGAGAGAGAGTGAGAGAGAGAGGGGGGAGAGAGAGAGAGGAGATGGGTGGAAGACAGAGAGATAAGAGAGATAAGAGAGAGAAGAGGGGGTGCGGGCGGGGCATTAGTGCCGTTAGGTAGATTTTTGTTTACCGTCAACTAGCGGATGGCAAAGAGGTAGGGGGACGGGCCGTTAGGATAGCCGCCCTCCGCTGGACGCATCAACTTCTTTATCGTCGGCTAGCGGACGGCAAAGTAGCTTCTGTCGTCAGCTAGCCGACGACAAAGAACTGGCTGACGGCAAACTACGTCTTTACCGTCAGCCAGTTCTTTGTCGTTCTTTTTTTGTAAGCTGATGGCAAGGACTTTCTTTGCCGTCATAAGCTGACGGCAAAGAATAAGCTGATGGTAAATTCTCTGATTTCAATAGTGTCCCCGTCGCCCTGTATTCTTCATGGCATGCAGTGTCGATCGGTGAGTTAATTTCAAGTCGACTAGCAAGAAGGTACAATCAATGTCGAGCAGCTAAAAGTTTGTTACAAGGATAGCAAGGCTATCAAAGAGGAACACAACAAAGGGGAAAAGACTATACACACCATATTGAGTGGGTGTCACTTGTCATAGACTCAAAGAATTTTTTGTAAGAAATTAGACCTATTGCTAAAACGACTACAAAATTTCCCTTAGAAAGGAATCACTACGGAATTATTGCGTAAAAAATTGTCCTATGGATTGGAATCCTTCATACCCCTGTTGTGAAAATTTGAACCAATGAGGCCCTAATAGTTGATTAACGATGAGCTCATAGGTAGCATCGAATTGGATGTGCGGAGGACCGGAGGGCTCTCACATACCAACCGAAGAACGAAGCTTGAAATATAGGGCTTACAGAGCCAATGGGACGTTCTCAAGCTCATACACAAATCAGATTATAAAAAAAGTTCTGATAACGCCCACACATATGGCATATTAGACATTCGTTCACATATTATGTGTGGCGTGAGCAGGAGGCATCCCATACGGGTTATATGTGGGCGAACATTAGAATTGCCCACACGTGCGGGCGCAGCTATTTCGTGCCACACGTTCAACAAGTACTATTCATTTTCACCCTGCGCGTGTGGCACGAAGCAAAAATGCCCATACGTCCTGATGCAGCTACGTTAGGTACCCGCGGGATGACGATTTAGTTGCCATCCGGGATGAAAAATGTAGTTGTAAAAGCATAGCAACTCTATCTGTTTTGGTTAACTATTGTTGACATGTCTCATTTTATGGTAGTTGCCGCGTGTAATCAAACTATAGTTGTCGTGTGTGATTAACTACTTGCCACATATGGTCAATAGTAGTTGTCATGGGTGTTTACCTAGTTGTCACGTGTGGTCCAATCATAGTTGCCATGTATGGTTAGTTACAGTTGCCATGTGTGTTTATCTGGTTGCCACGTACGTGCAACTGCAGTTGCCATCTAGCAACGAATCATAATTGTCATGTGTGTTTACCTAGATGCCACGTACGCGTAAGTACAGTTGTCATCCAACAAACTTACGAGTGTCGTGTGGGCAAAAAACAGTTCACCCACACGCGCATGGACTAGGTGATGGTTGTGTGGGCAGAAACTAGTTCGTCCACGCAGCGCAGCTGGCAAACCACGTGCTGCGGGGCGTGTGGCGAACTCTCCAACACCCTTACACCAGCCCCGTTTGGCACGCAAATTCTAACTCAATGTGTCAAGATTCGTGCAAACTCGACTGGACGGTGATCCACATCTGTGGGCAAGTTGTAAAACTGTCGCACGTGTGGCGTTATCATTTGGGTAAAAGAACAAGTATGAGAATAATACAAAATAGTATACAATTGATAAAACTAAAAATTTAAAAATGTCTAGCCGCGCAACCTGCGCGGGCCACCCCGCTAGTTAAGATCATTTTTGTGACGCCGATCCTAGAGATATAATATGTGCTTGTAGATTTTATGCCTAGGATTCGTTTGCGTGAATCAAAGTAGAAACTCAGGCCCACAATTCACATTCCCGTCAATACAAGAACAATTTTCTTGGGCAAGCAGTCCTCATATTGCCACAATGCTTTAGAGTTAGAGGATTAATTACCTAAGCTACCATCTCTTGCTGATTTATTGGAAGCGAGTAAAGCGACGGCCTATTCCTCGAACATTCTCTTAGCTTTCAAGCAACCAACCAGCAAGAAGGAATCCACTTTTGCTGCAAGTTGGGACGAGTCGAGGAGACGGATTTGTTCCCAAGGAAATGAAGAGAAGCTTCCTCCCTGACCACGCGAGATTCTCATCTCTTCTTCTTTTCCGGGCAAGAGCGCTCTTCGATCAGCATGAGAAAAGGAGTTGTTCCAAATTACAGTGCAGTGCGTCAAGCTTTTCAACTGAAGAATCCCCACCCGTGCTAGCAAACTGAGCAAGCTCCTGAGCTAACGAGATTCAGTGCCCTCACCTTTAACAACCTTAGCCTCAGAGGTAACCTCGTACTCCTGACCACGCCAGAATAATTTATTGCTAACCCGCGCAACTAGAATTAATCTGCTGGCAAGCGTAGAAGAAACTGAACTCGGGAGGAATTTACGGATTCTGTTCCCACAGGAGGCCGGTGGCCGCTCTTTGCTTGCTTGCTCTAACGCTTTGAGTGTGTTGCACTTGCCTTAGCCTCTGCTGCTCTCTCTGCTCTCCACATGAACAGAGACAGCTAGCACAGATCCACACAGGATTGCTACCTGGCGATGCCACGCTAGCTAGCTGTTCAATTCCTTACTCGTGAAAACTATTAGCATCGGGCAAGTAGTAAATGAAATAGCATCACTAAATTCTCAAAGGATAATGTTGGAGCGAAATCGACTCGTCCCAAGGTTACTTTTCATGACAATAACCAATCAGATTTTGCTAAGTCTAATTCACCTCAGATATGTGCAAGTCGATACGCTGAGCGGTCCATGTCTCCTTGATAAGAAGATTCGCGTTGTGGAATGGATGGCTAGCAACAAGCCAACAATACATGCACCATCGCTTAGATATTCCGAAATCTTTGCCGACTCAGGTGTAGACGGACTCTGACAAATCAACGTTCAAAGTTTCATATGGAAGAATACAAAAAAAATTAAGAATAGAAACGACATGATATATCGTGCCCTCGCAGGGCCACAGGAGAATCCAGTTCCTGGCAGGCATACAATGGCATCGTAACCCCCTCCGTTAAGGAAAAGGAGAATCGGTGAAGACGCAAGCGAAGTAAAGCGAAGCGAGGCCATGCCAAGTTGCCTGCCAACCACCAGAGCGAAACCCAACAAAAGCGAATGTGGAGTCAACCACATAGCGTGAGTCTTACCCGCCCCAACCGCCGAAAGCTATCCGACGCGGCCTTTACCCCTCACGCCAGCCAGCCAGCCACCCCTCGCTACAAAGAGCCGATCATACCTTCACAGGCCGTCCCCTGCACACGCGCGCGCGCGCGCGCGCGCGCACACACACACACACACACACACACACAATCTAGTCTCCTGATCTCGTCGTCTCTCAATCCCGTAGATCACTTCCACAGTAGTTAGCCAGCTGCCCGGATTAGCCATGTCCTGCTTCGCCGTGCCCGTGCGCACCTCCTCGTCGTCGTCGAGGCTAAGCGGCAGCAGGCAGCCGTGGCGGTGGTGGCGCAAGTGCGCGGGCCTCGCCGCCGCCGCGCACACCAAGCTCCGCCGCACCGTCTTACGCGTCCGGTGGTCGGCCACGGGGCGGCTGGGCGGCCACCGTCGGCGCGCGCCGGCGCCGCCCCTGCTGTCCGTGCAGCGCGGGGACCACATGAGCTTCGCGCCGGTCTACGTCGACGAGCTCTACAGCCAGCCCAAGGGCCTCAGCGTCGTGCACGAGGAGCAGCAACCGCAGCCCAGCACCAGCAAACTCGCACGGCCAGCCGGCGGTGTGAACAAGGCACGCGTGCACGGCGTCGCCGCTGCTACCGGTGGCAGCAAAGCACGTGCGGCGACTGCGGCCGCCAAGAGCCTCGGCGTGAGGGGCTTCTTGCTGAGCCCGGGCAGAGGAGGCGTTGGGATGGGTGAGGTGGACGTGAGGGCGGAGATGTTCATCAGGAAGTTCAGGGAGGAGATGAGGCTGCAGAGTCAGAGGTCGGCCGAGGAACTCCAGGCCATGCTTGCAAGAGGCCTATGACCTCCATCATACTAGTAATAATAACTCATCTTCTCATGGATGTATAGTTAATTAGCCATGAGGATGAGTAGATTAGCTATAGCTTTGGTTTGGTTTGCGGCTTGGATTAATGTTCCGATTGGGCGCTTGGTTTTCCTCTTGTATATAGGATTGTAGCATCCGTTGATCGCATGGAAGTACATGTATTGTTGGGTATTCATTACAAGATGAAAAGATGACAACAAAAAATTTGTATAAGAGCATCTACAGCCACATATAGTAAATCCGGCCCCTCAAACGCCCGCGGACGCGCCCGGGCGTGTCCGTGGGCAGTGACTGGGCACATCTCAAATTTGTCGTCCTGCATCCGCATATCTCATATCGGGCGTCTTATATCCATACTACCCATGCACACGTTGATCTATCCTACATGATCAGACAACGGACAACAAAATTGAGTTGCAAAAGAACGCAAGATCAGCTGCAAACGCACACAAACATACTTCACCACGTCCAAAAGATCACAGTTCATCCACGGACAAGTTCATGAACTTCTACAACTAAAACGATATAAACATTGAGGAGGAGGGGGGCCGGAATCACCACTTCCTCGCCGGGCCTTTGCCCGTCTGGTCGCCGGCGCAGCCGTAGGCGTCCAAGACTGGTGGAAGGTCTTGATCGTCGGACGACGAGGTGCCGATGTCGCGGCCGTCGGATTTGGAGTTGGAAAGGACGACGAGCCCCTTCATACGACGGACCGCCCTGTCCTGCTCCCGCTTCAGCCTTGCCACACGTGCCTTCTCCACCGTTGCCTCCTTCGCCTCGCGCTCCAACTGCTCAATGGCTAGCCAGAGCGCCTTGGCGTTCTTCCGTCGGAGGGGGCAAGCGTCCGTCTTCGACGCCGTGAGGGAGCGGTGGTACACCCAGGCAAGGAGACGCGCGTCCTCGTCGGCGTCCGGCTTCATCCCGCGGCGGCGGCGCGCGGACTGCTCCGCTGTCTCCCTCTCCCGTGCATGCTGCCTCTCGCGGCGCGTGGCGCGCGCCTCCGACTCCGGAGTGCGCCTGCGAGCCGGAGGCGCGGGCACAAGCACCCAACTGTGGTCGCGTGCAGGAATGGACGGCGGGGAAGGAGACGATGTGGGGTCGGCACGGACTGCACTGACCAGGTGTCGCTGCGCGCGGGCCGGGAAGGTCCAGCTTCGGCGTCCGCGCTGCGCCGGTGCGGCGACGCTCCAGATCTGAAGTTGCTACCGGTCTCGACCTTGGACCGCCCAGCACAATGCGGAGGGCCATCTCCTCCTTGTAGTCGAGCTCCAAGCCGGAGTCGTTGCCGTTGCTGCTCATGGTGGTGGATGGGATCGGAGCCGGAGATGGAGAGAGTGAGTTAGGGTTTGAGCTCGCCGTCCAGGTTGGGGGTTTTTGTGGGGTCCGTGGTAGGCCGGACTTGTCAAGCGGACGCGCCCGGGCATGCCCGGGTCGCCCCATATATTCCCTATATTGGGGCTGGATATGAGGGGTGCTGGTCAGCCCGGGCGTTTAAGACCCGTTTGAGAGGTCCGGTTGGGTCAAATTTTTGTGACCGGGCAGTGACTGGATGGCCTGCCCGGGCGTTTGAGACGGGTATGAGAGATCCGGTTGTAGATGCTCTAACTTCATATATCTGAGCATCACCATGTATTCATCGTACTTGTGTTTGCAACATGGGCAGTGATAGGCGACGGCCACCAAGCAGCCGCCCAATACAACTGTAGGCAACCGTCGGATCTACCACCTGCGTCATCTTGTTCCTCCCTCCTCAATTCTTCCTTCCTTTCCAACGTGTCGACACACCAGAGCCGCACCAACAGCGCACACGTGAGAAAAACCCCTCACGACCCCCCAACGTCGATGACCTTGCCAGCTCGCCGCCGCTCGCCATCCTCGCTCTCGAGCAACCGCAGTTCGAGGAGCCCCTCATGGTTGCAACAAAAATCCTGACGCCTGTGGATGCTTCCCCGGTTGCCCGTTGCAGCAAAAAGAATCGTGCGGCGTCGTCGCCGGCCACACTCGCTATCGCCTTGTTGCACCAAAAGAAGTCGCGGCCACACTTCATTGTCACTGGTTGTAGCAAATCTGAGTGCCGGTTGTAGCTTTCCTGCTGCCAGTTGCAGCAAAAATCGCAGCACCGTTGCCGCTAGCCATACTTCATTATTGTTGGTTGTAGCATATCAGAGCACCGGTTGTAGCTTTCGTGCCACTGGTTGCAGCAAATCGCAGCACCGTCCCCCAAATGCCATACTTTAAACATCTCTTGTTGTAGCAAAATCTGGCGTCGATGGTAGCTTCCTTCGTTGCCCATTACAGCAAAACGTGACACTGTCATCGCCAGCCATGCTCGATGTCGCCTAGTTGCAGCAAAATTGGGTGCGGTGGTAGCCTCCCCGGTACCGGTTGCGGCAAAAACGCAACACCATCGCCGCCGCCACAAAACACCGCCGCCCCTTGCAAATGCGGGCACCGACGGAGGAGTTGGGTGTGCGCCATGACCTTGACCAGAGGAGCCTGAGAGGAAAGTGGTGAGAAGAGAAACGGTGCCCCGGGCAGGGAGACGATGGAGCGCGGGGGAACGACAAGAGCTGTGGGGTGGTTACAATCGAAGGACATGGAGGCACACAGTAAGAAGCGGGGAACGGGCGGGGAGCTCGTGGCTTAGCACGATGCGGGGAACGGCGGGGGGAGCTCCGACGTTGAGGTGGAAAAGGGGAGGTGGGAGATGAGAGATGAGCACAGGAAGGTGGGAGGATAAGGTTGGACAGGGCGGTTACATGGGCCAACGAGAGGGGAGGATGTGCCACTCTGCGCTCGCGCTAGACACGTGACGAGGCGTGCGACTGGCAGGGCCAGCCGGCTCCAAACGTTTCCCTTGCGAGCCCTCCAAGGTGGATCTATAAACCTCCCGCAACCGTCTGGATCGCGATGTCCGGATCGTGGAAGCCATCCAACGCCGACAGGTCGGAGGGGCAGTCCGGACGTGATTTTCCCGCAAACCAGAGACAAAAATGGTGGTGGTGGGGGGGGGGGGGGGGGTTGTGGGAGTTTGGACCGATCTCAATCCCGCTTCTGACCACCCTGACCCACCAAAAAACCCTCCCTCCTCCCGCGCGCGCTCCCGCCCGGCGCCAGCTGCCCGCATTCATGCCGCTGTAGAGTGCGCTGCTCAGCATTGAAGACGACTCAGGATAGACGCGACCTCTCACTGCCTCCGCCATTGAAGCGGTGCGCCGGCCGAGGGCGCCGCCCGCGAGGCGTCTCCGGTGTCCGTGCCTGTTCAATGCCGGAGACTCGTGACGGGACGAGACGGGACGAATATCTACCACGCCTGTTCAATGTCGTTGTCCGTCCATCTGCCGCCATTAAGCAGGCTCGCCGGTCGAGAAATCCACTCCGGCGCCGTGCATTAACGCACCCGCACGCCGCCTTACCAGAATACGCTATATAAAGGCGGCCACACCCAGCTAACGCCACACCACAACAGCAGCTCCTTCACATCCTCCCTTCACTGCATCCGCCATGACCACCAGCGGGAAAGCGCTGTGGGACAGTCTGTTGACGGAGATGAAGCACGGGGGGCCACCCTTGTCGCCGTCTAGCATAGCCGCCGTGCCAGACGGATTGAGGCCGGCTTGCCGGCCAGCTCGCCCGAGGTCTCCGACGACGAGGACGACACCAAGATGGAGACGGGCTCCGACGACTCTGCCCCGGCTCCCGCGCCTCTTGTGCACGTCGGCTTCATCATGGAGCAGGCGAGGGCGCACTTCAACGCCTCCATGGTGGAGGTGCAGCCTGCGCCGGCGCCTCTGTCGGTGTTCCAGCAGGCGCAGGAGGAACAGATGTACAACATGTTCCTCCTGGAACAGCACCGACTAGCGGAGGGCCGAATGTATGGCGAGCGTGCGAGCAAGGAGGCCATGGCCACGGCGAACCCAACTTCGTGGCGGAGCAGTGTGCCATCTACGATGTCGTCCGCGCTCAAGACGCCGCTTGCCAGGAAGCGATCGCCGCTGAGGCGCAGCTGCAGGCGGTCGCGGACGAGAACAACGGCAATGTGCCTCCTAGGCACCGCCGACAAACCATCGGTCGGCCCAGTGAGACGAAGACAACGTCGGCGCCATCATTTCCATTGTGGACCTCACGTCCACTAGCGACGGACAGGTCGCGGACTCCTCCGAGGATGAGTAGGCCACGGGAGGTGGCAGTGCCTTGTGTCCCATGTGGGTCGGCCCGTCTCCCGTGTTCTACTCTTCCTCGCCGTAGACCGCACTTTCACTTCATCGGTCTTATCCCTGGTGCTCAGAGCATCTCCAGCCGTTGGCCCCCCAGGAGGCGCCTAAAATCGCCGCCCAGGGGCGAGCCGGCGCAAAAAACCGGCCTGGAGCGAGTTGGCCCCCAGTCGTCGGGCCCAGGGCCGCCCCCAAGCGCGTCAAATTGTTTTAAAAAAAAAAAGAAAAGGTTCGGCGAGTTTGATTAAAACATGGCTAAATTCATCCAAACTTTGGCGAGTTCATACATATTTAAAATATTTTACACAAAAGGAAAAAAATGCTCCTAGCCCGCCGTTCCTCGCCGCCCGCCGCGCTCTACATGCCGAGGCGGCTATAGAGCTGCGTGTCGTCGCCGTCGTCGTCGCCTCCTCCGCGGCCGCCGTCCCTGCTGCATCCTTCCCCAGGTTGACGCGGCGGGTTGGATGGTCCGGGGGCGTCCTCGTCCTCGTCGCTGTCGAGGATCACCACGCCGTGCTCGTCCTCGCGCCCACGCCTGCGGGCGGCTATCTCCTCCAGGGCTCGGCGCTGCCGGACCATCTCGTTGCGGAGGTAGTCGTCCCGCGCCCACTTTAGGGCCTCCTCATCGAAGAAGCCGCGATGGACTATGGCCTCGTACTCCGCGGGGAGGCCGGGCTCCGGCTTCGGCCTGACGAGGACGAGGCGTCCAGAGGAAGGGGAGGGGTCGGCGATGCGGACGCCGGAGCTGCGGGTGCGCTAGCTGACCGGCGTGTCCTGGGGCTCCAGCTTGACGAGTGGAGGGCAGGGAGCGACGGTCGAGCGGCCGGACGAGAAGGAATACGCCCCCTGCCTCGGCGTCCAGGAGCTCCCACGACGGCGCGAGAAGGACGGCGGAGCGGGGTACTCCAGCCGCGCGTGTTACCGCCCTCGATGTACTCGAGGACGGCCTCCAGCGTGCGGTCGGGCATGCCCCACCATCGGCGGCAGCCTTCGGTGTTGAGCCTCCCGGGGGCACGACGCCGTTGGTGGCCTCAAGCTGCTCGGCGTGGCGGCGACGGAAGTACGGCTCCCACAGCGGGCTGTCGGGGGCGTACCTTGGCCCTTCCCTTGCCGCCTGCGGCAGGGAGGAGCGGATGCGCGCGATCTCCGCGCGGCGCGCTGCCCCGTTGGGCGCTGGTGGCACCGGGACCCCGCCGGCGCTGATCCTCCACGCCTCGGGCACCCGCATGTCTGGCGGGACCGGGTACTCAGCCTCAAAGAGGAGGCGAGCTTCGTCCTCGTGAAGGTGGCGGCGGCCGAAGCCGTTCGCGGCCGCGCCGTCGCCTGGGAAACGCTTGGCCATGGCTATGGAGACGGCGAGGTGAGAGGGAGGAACCGGGGGGGGGGGGGGGGAGGAGCGGCGATGCACTGTCTGTGCATTCACCGGCGCACTGGGGCGTCTTATATAGGCGGAGGCGCCGCGCTACGCGTGGCATCAATGGGCATCAATGGAGGAGGCTGATCGGCGCGGCAGCTTTGGCATTGATTCGCCGCGGGAACCGAGACGCTGCCAAGGAGGGCCCGCCGGTTTTCGCGCCAAAAACGTTTCGCCCGGCGCCCCCCAGCGCGCCGGGTTTGGGCTGGGTCCGCCGGCACTGATTTCGGCCCAGGCCGGCGAAAATCGAACTCCTGAAGGTGCGACTGGGCCGTTTTTTCGGCACCGGCGCGAAAAAAGCGCATGGGGAGGCCGTTCTGGAGGCGCGGCTGGAGATGCTCTCATGGAGAAGGTGGATGGAGGACGACACGGGCTTGGACGCTGGGCACAGCCGCCGTAAGATAGGTTTAAAGGCGGGTCTTTTTCTTTTGTTCTAAATGTTCGAAATGTAATGAAATCTGTCATGTTTGTATGAAATCCGTCATGTTGGTACAAAATTCGGCCATGTTTGCATGAATTTCATCCGGTTTGTTAAAAAGAAGTTTGGAATGTATGCTTGGATGCCGTGCTCTGGCATCTATGTCCGTGGACTAAGAGTGTTAGTTTGTGTCCAGGCTCGAAGCTGCCTGGCCTGAAGCCTGGGCATTGTTTGGTTTGTGTCCTGGTGACAAGAAGACTAGCCTGGCCTGGGCCATCCCGAGAAGTGATTAGCCTGGTGAAAAGGTGCTAGGCTTGCTTAGCCTGAACCAGGCAACCAGAATGGGACGCCTGGGATTGCTAATTGCAACTGCCTTGGCCAAATAAAGAAATCAGCCACTCGAGACTAGTACCTCGTCATTGCTTACTATTTTATCCTGGCCACATCCTGAACCAAACAGCATCGAGCCAGGCGTGCCTGGCCAGGACAAAAACCAATTGATTCCCAAGCTACGATTTTTGTCAGGCATAGTGCCCAGGGCACCAACCAAACTAGCCCTAATCCCATGCCAGGTTGCCACCGATCATTTCTTCCACAGAAAAGAAAGCATGCGACTAATGGGTCACAGAGCTAGCAGCCTAGCAACAAGAACTTATTACTCATCAACGATACAAATATTAAGTGGGCGTACGCCATGGTTACCAGGATGTTACAAAGAACATATGAGAACAAACTTCGTTCTGCTTTTGGACATCACGCGATCATATCTGTAATTCACAACATCAGTAACTCACGAACCGGCATGCCATCCCATCCCGTCTTCCTAGAGATCGCCGAGAATACAGACACAACAATCCGGCGAAGAATGGACAGACAGCAGCAGTACTTCAGGCGTGGCCAGCTTACACATGCATTAGATAACAGCTGCCACGCAACCAGCGGACATGAACTCCTAATTGAGAAAATCTTTCATAGGATCGTCGTGGCGGACTCTCGTCATGCGGTAGGCCTCCATGTCTTCGGCGGTGACCTCGTCGTTCCACTTCACATTGTACTTCCTCTTTCTTTCGTCCATCTCTTCCTTCTTCCTCTTTGCCTCCTATATCATACAAAAAGAAATAACTTCAGCACCAGTAACAATGAATCAACAAAGAAGATGCAAAGGTTGAATAAGAGATGCTAACCTTCTTTAAGGATTCCTCAAGCAACTTCTGGTCCAGAACAAGATCCTGAGGAATATCTGTTCCCCAAGTGGCTAGTTTCTTTTCTTCTTGTCGTACAGGTTCCTCTGCACCACGTAATTCAAGTTAACTTGAGTTGTTCATGATCATGGTAGAGTAACACCTAGGTTGATTTACCAGTATAAACTAAGCTAACATGAATAAACTGAAATCTGGGAATACTTTCTTAACTAGACAAGTTTCAGATAAATAGGAGAAGCACCTTCTTGTCTCACAAAACAGATCGCTGTGCAGTTGACTATAGCATGACCTAATATTTAACACAATTTGGTGTTTTTTTCAACAGCAATGGTTTTATCCTCTATGCTAAAGATATGATTTCACGAGAAAAAAAATCATTTTACGGTGCAACATTATCTAGGCATGCACAAATATAAGCCAAAATAATTGCTCAACAACACACCTTCGGCAGCCTCCTTGCGGGCCATATTTTCCCTCATCAAATCAGCTGATGCTTCAGCAGCCTCGATTCCAGCAAGGCCTGTGCAGTAACTATTTTTAATAGTCTGCTTGCAGCACTTATAGCCCCATTGATGATCTTTCCACCATGAACCCCACACTGTTGTGTGGTTATTAATTAGGACATCCTCTTCATATTTGCTCTTAGGAAGAGCTACATCCTGTAGAATAAATTTTTTATATACATTAGACCTCAAGACTGAGAAATAGTGTGAACAGTTGAACTAGAACGATAGCATCCAATCTTAACTGTGGAAACAAAATAGCTGGCATCAAGTAAAATAAAATTCAGTTCTAAATTTATTTTAAATGACAAAGCAATAGCCAATACTATACGGTAATCACAACTAACATTAGAGCCCTATAAAACTACATTCCAAGTTAATTGGTCAACAATTACAGTATTCATCTTATTTTGAGAAGTTCAGGAGACACATGGTTATTTTTGGTATCCAATGACACCCATCACTTATGACTGCATATAACAAACCTAAAGATTATCATCATCTTTTCATTCAACCCGCTGCAGTTAGCTGGTCTTCTCAGGTCTAGGATTGTAACAGTGCATATAAAATCATCTATAGTGAAACCATAGGGTGCTGTAAAATATGGTGTGGGGTTAAGAAAACAGTCACACAGAAGATTGTTCACACCATCACATCGTAGCAACAAAAGAACAGCAAATGATTATAAAGGTATATAATTATTAATAGGCAGCACTTCGTATTATGTACCAACCTGTCCTTTGATTATGCGACCAGTCCGGTCATACTCAATCTCTTTCTCACTTTGCCCAAGAAGAAGCTCACGAGGGATTGGTTCGTCAGATGCAGCATTCCCATACTTCTCCATAATTTTGTCCTTGCTTTCAGATTTCAACTTCTCCTTCTTGATCTTGAAACTCTTGTACAGTAGTTCAGCTTGAGATGGGGCTGCTTGCATATGGAAATCCTGCCCCTTGTCAAAAGCCTCCCATGCATGGACGTTGAGTTGCTTGAACTCCAGAGCTTGTCCACTGAGTCTATTTTGGTTATCACCCTGCATCATGATAATATATCAGAATACTGAAGCTGATAGCATAGCCAGGAGGAGATTTGGCAGAACTTTGAACAGTGTAAGGAATTTAACTTGTATGTTCTCTATCACTTACAACATAGAATTTATCATTGGGGTCTGCATCTGGCAAAGGATCCTCACGCATGGAGCGGGTTTTTGGATCATAATATGCAGAGTTCACATCAAGATTCAGAAGATACTTTGCAGTGTCTTCTCTGATACGCAAATTCCTGTGAAGATCAATAATAAACATATGCATTAGAACCGATCCTCATACATCTCAGGTTCACATGATCTAGTATAATCTAGAATTTTAAAGGGACAACATTTGTATTCAACAAGGACCTACCTCACAGTTCCAGTGCTTCCACCGCCTGTTGTGCGCACACGCTTCTCTACCTTGGCAAAATCCATTTGAGCGCTCTCATCAACTTTAGCCTCATCTATCTTCAGGCCATCTTCTTCATCCTCTTCACTGCCCACATTCTCACCATCCTGCTCGCCGTCCTTCTCCTCGAGCTTCTTGAGCTGTTGTTCTTTCAGGAACTTTTTCCTGGCCTCTTCTCTAGCTTCATAATCTTGGATAACACGAGTGTAGGTTGATGTGTCATAACCATTCCAACGGTCACGCTTGCCATCATAATCAAGCTCAAACGACTCAACTTTCTCATCCGGTGCTATATTCATATTAGTATATTTAGCTCCAACATTCCGAGGTCGATCCATGCATTCCTTCTTATTGTGAGTCATGGCTCCACAGCTGAAATATCAAGAGACATTATCTGTAAGAAATGCTTGACTACAGAGTCTAAAGAACACCCATGCTAAGTAGAATGTCTTTGGACTTCATTACGAAGTCATGGTAAGGACTAACAAGAAAATCCACATAACAATGAGCATCAATGCTGGACGAAAACTAGCAGCATGAGATGAACACCACACTTACTTTTCGCAAGCACCTTTTCTGTATTTGTTGGCCTGGAAAAGCCTGGCACCCCTATCGTACCATGCTTTTGTGTAATTTGGATCCGACTTCCATTTCCGCTGATGCTTCAAACTCTGAAACCCATCCACCCAACAAATAGTCAGGGATCCACTAACCAAATCATCCCCCGCCATAAAAACTACTCCCTCCGTTCCTAAATACAAGTCTTTTTAGAGATTTCACTATGGAGTACATACGAGTGTATATAGACATATTATAGAGTATAGATTCATTCATTTTGCTCAGACTTATATTTAGGAACAGACGGAGTAGAATTTTAATAGGACATGCAACAACTTACCGGCTTCTCAGCGTTGAGATACCATGGGGCCGAGGACATATACTGCGGGATGTGAGGGTTAATTTCGTTTCCATCCTCGTCGACTTCGGCAGGGGCCAGCCCCGCCTTACGCGCCTCCTCAAGCTCGAGCTGCTTCCGGTGGTCCTCACGAGACTTGAACGATACTGCCATCAACGCAAAAATCACAGCAATAAGATAACTGTCGACGGAAATTCGACACACCGGTCAACAAATTAGGCAACGAAAACCCCGCGCGGCCCCCTACGAAACCATAATTCCCTTCGAATCGAAATCAATTCTGCCGTGGAATATGTCCCCGGATCTAAAATCGGATAGAGTCCGCGCGGCTGACGATGCGAAATCCGATCCGGCGAGAGCCGATCTAGGGTTAGGGTAAGGAGACGATCGACTCACCTGAAGCGGTCGCCATGGCGCCTGCCTCTCCTAGTCTCGCCGGCGCTACGCGGCGGCGACGACGAACGGCGGCGGGATAACGAGAGACGAGGAGAGAGGGGAACGCACCCAAACGAATTTGGAGGATTTTTTTTCCTTTTCTTCGCAGTGCCAGTTTATTACGTGGCGGCTAACCCACAACAATGTGGGTCAGACTCGGAAGCCGGGAGCCCACGGTGGGTGGTTACCGCCATAGTGAGAAACGTGGACCGGCAAAGCCCAGTAATCCATCCCGGCTCGTTTGGGGGCTTGGGGCTAGGGAAGAGCCCACAAAGGCCCAACTGCGGCGCCCCAACCCCACCTTCCGCAACGACCCACACAGATAGGACTCGCCGGCTGCTTCGCCGTCCCCTCGCCGTCGCGTCGCGCACAGGCTCTGAAACCCTACGCACCAAAACCAGCCACTCCCAATGGCGGCCGCGACGGCGACCGCTGCCGCACCGGCCGTGTTCGCCCCGGCGCTCGTCTCTCCCCTATCGCGCCGCGCCTTCTTCCCGCTCCCCCGTCGCGCCGGTCAGCCCGCCATCCCTCGGTCGCTGCGGTAATCCCGTACCACCTCGCCCTTTTTCTCTGTATTTTATAGAGGATTTTACGGCTGGACGCGATAAATCTTTTTAATTCTTGCCGGGAACTGAAGACTCTTGGCGTCGGCGCCCCCGAGGAGATGCGGGGTGGCGGTGAATGCGGCGGCGGCAGGGGCCGCTGACTTCAGCGACGATGATATCTCTTATGAGGTAGACGCTGAAATGGGCTACATGACCAGATTTCTATCTAATATTGTGCACTTGCTGAACCTGTCTTTTGATTTTGTGCTGTTTGGGAGTTAGATTCTGGGCATTACCCCACTCGATAGCTTCGACAACATGAAGCTAGCATACAAGAGGAAGCGCAAGGAAGCGGAGGAGACAGGAGATGAGGACTTCTTGGCCAAGGTTACGCAGTGTTTTGAAGATTTGAGTGATTTTGGCTCGCACGCCTTATTAGTTTTGTTGTGGTGCACTAATGGTGGAGCTATTGGGATTTCAGCTGGAGAAAGCGTATGACACTGTGATGATGCAGCAGCTGCAGTATAGGAAGAAGGGGGTCACATATGGATCGGTTGAGGTAGGCTGTTATGGCGTGCATGGATCCTGATTTTTCATAATTGGGACACTAACAAGTTACAAGATACGCACTGCATTAGTTACCATATGTAGATGTTTATATATCCTATTTGTAGAAGGATAAAATGGAGTAACTAAGCATATCCTATAGAAGGCATTGTTGGTCAAAAGGTACGGTGCGGTTATACCTTATGAAGATAAGACTATAACTGCATTATAAATATCCTAGGAAATGTACAGATGGATAGACTTGTAGGTTGAAACCATCTAAGTCCTTTCTTCCTAATGTTCTCCACTTAATATGATTTTCTTCATTACTTGTCTCACTTTCTGAATGTCAGGTATCAAAGGATATCAAGTATGCTGACAATCAACCAATAGTTCCTTGGGGACCTAGGTACATTTAACTCAAGTTCAATATAAGGAATTTCTATTTCCTTGTTCCATCGACATTATTTTTCTGGGTTCACTTAATTTTTGTGACTCACGTTATGAAAATGGCAAATTCATTCCCTTTATTACCCATGAGTGCCGTCATGAAAATGTTGCTGGACAATTTTAACTCAGCAAGTCAGCATGATAAGCAGGTCTATCCCACAAGCGTGCATTGCCCTGTTTAGTTCAGCCATCTCCATGTTTATGCGTTTAATTTGGTACCAAGGACCAATACTCTTATTCTATATGGGCAGCATGACTTTTTTGTTGACAAGGACATGTGCACCAAGCACTTGTAGTTTGAACTAAACAGCAGCATGCATGTGAAGTTAATACTATTGATAAGTTTATGCATCTTGCAGACCCTCCAAATCAGCAGTAAAGGATGTGCGCATAAATATGGCAATATCAGCAGCAATTGTATGATCTTAACACATTCCTAGCTATTACTGGTCTATTCACTGTTACTCCCTCTGTTCCAAAATAGATGACTCAACTTTATACTAACTTTTGTACAAAGTTGAGTCATCTATTTTGGAACGGAGGGAGTATCTTTTATGCTTTTCAGTGTCTACTTTCTGGTTATTGTGACTATCACGTCGATATGATTGTTCTCATAACAAATTCGATTGATTTGAAGTTACCAACTCTAAAATATACTTAGGATAAGTGTAATGCTTGAGCGTGCATTTGAAATTTCTGCATGCATTTTAATTTAGTGTTGTTATCAGTTAAGAAGTTACACCATCCTCCTAGTTAAAAGTTGATGTCGTATTAGCCTAAAAGTCGGGTGTTCAATACTTCTCATTTTGTGTTCTTTGGGTCATGTTTCCATTAAAATGCCCTTATTAAGTATTGAATGCCACGAATTACCTCTCTGAATCTCTTCAACAAAGTCTTTGTCTAAATGCTCGTATGTCTCCCTTGCCAATTTGTTAAGGCCTAACATATCAAAAACTAAGGTGTTGATATTTTTCTCATCTTGTGTGCCCAAAGTTCAAATGAATCTATTTGGACAAATGAAATTATGTTTATGGATGTTTATTCCTTGACTAGAAATGCATCTTTATTTTGCAAAAGATGTTTATTTCAGTTATATTGCAGGTTGTTTGCATTGCTATTATTGGTAATGCGGACTGGAAGCCTTTGCAGTTCTTGTGTTTTGCTTTCTTCTACAGAATACTTCAGAAGCTGAGGGTTACTGAGCCACCAATAACTCCAATATATAATGTGAGACCATTTCCTTGTCACTTACTAGCCTATAATTAGCACATTGCTGTACAGTGTTGAACCACTGTTGTCTGCGTGGATTTTATATGTATTCAGGAGTTTAACATAATCACGTTTTCTGGTGCTTTCTGCAGGAGTATGGTGAGGTTGAGGGAAGAGGGGTACGAATGGCAAAACGTGTATTCCGCGCTTTGGGTTTGATATTTGGATGTGTATTCGCTGCGTCCCTGGTCAGTGGTGTTATCTTACACAATGCATTGCCGCTAGATTCTTCTTGGGTTTTCCTGCTGCAATGTTATCTACGACCGCTTGTAGTTTCTGTTTGCATTTTGGTTGACTATTCTGTCTGCTATTCTTTTCAGGGTTATACAATAGCTCTTAACTTGGTTGAGTTATCTTGGCAGCAGACTCCCCGTATTGTTTATTACTACCAGGTATAGTTAACATCAGTGTGCACTAGCTCTTTTCATATAAAATGTGAAGTGTGTGTAGATGCATCAGCTATATTGTACTCCTCCCGTCCTAAAATAAGTGTCTCAACCTGAGTAAAACTTTGTACTAAAGTTAACATAAAGTTGAGACACTTATTTTGGGACGGAGGGAGTAGAACCATAGTGATCTGTGAGTTGAGCACACTTGTTCATGGAGGGTAGCATTCCATGTCAACAACGTGCATGCTGGCTAGATTAACTTTTGGTCCTTGGCTGCATCACATCATCTAATGCTCACTTGTGATGTATTAAATTATTGTGTGTAATTATTTGTTTCAGGAGTTGATTGTTACAGCAGCTGCCTCTGTTCTGCTGTGCATCACGGCTTCGTACTACCGATAAAGAGTACTGGAGGAATTATATCCTGGCTTAGAAAACCTTTGGATGTTAGGACGAGGTGGGCAGCTTTTGGTGAGACTCCACTCTTGTGTAGTGGTGTCACATTAGGGAAAAGCCAAGATGCGGACACAAAATTTTGAAATATACGTACTTGTGCCAGCATTTGAGGTAGAGAATTTTGGGTGCATGCTTCTGTTTGAACAATTGTGGAACTCACTGTGCAAAAGGCGATGGCTGGTGAACATATTTTGTGTGCATATTTAGCGGTGTAATGTATGAAATTGAAAACATACCTGATTCTTATCCGTATGAAGACTGATGGGTCCTTTAAGCCATCTGCTTGAGGTTTGTTTTGGTGTTGTCAGCAAACATGGCTTACGTGTACTGTACTCCCCCCCTTTAAAAATTAATTCAAGTTCTAGGTTTCTCTAAGTCAAACTTCTTTGACTTTGATCAAGTCTACTGAAGTTCTAGGCCTGTCATAATTGAGTACTTGCTTGTCGCAGCTAGTCTGGTCTAGAAATGTGCAAAGCTGCACATCTTTAAATCTGAAGCTGCACAAAATTCGTACAGTTTGCAACTACTCAGTTAACCACTAGATAAAGAAAGATGAAACAGTCAATGTCCAGCATCGTTTGTGTAGGAGTAACAGTTTTCCAGCGCTCACTAAGAAAAGTTCATTCTTAACCAAGGTGTTTTTCAAGCCCTAGGCGCTGAGCAAGCGTTGTGCCTCTGCTTAGTGCAATGACAGCTTAAGCGACGCCTTTCTGTATGGATGTCGTACGGGCAGGACAGGAACAAGGGCGCCCAAAAATCAATTTCCAAAGGCATGTACAAGCCTAAAACAGCAAGCATATTGGGGAAGGAGAGACGATGAGGAGCTCAAGATCGGGGAAGGGGAAGAAAGCTGGCAGCGACGAGCTCGGGGAAGAGAAGCCACCAGGCTCCAGCCTAGACGAGGAGCCTGGGAACCGAGAAGAAGAGGAAGGACTAGCGGCGAGGTCGGGGGAGGGGAGCTCAAGATCCAGCCACAGCGCTAGGTCGGGGAAGAAAGCCCGATGCGCAAGGTCAGACTTGCTCTCCTTTGTTTCTCTCACCCTCTCCTTTTGACTAATCCTAGCGCGCTCAATTTTTCACTGTTCTTAACTGAAGAAATACATAACCAAAGCGTTTGACACACTTGCGTTGAGACTTGAAATTTTGAACTAACACATTTTCGCCCCTCTCTGGTTTCAACCAAGAGAACTGTCACACGTGTACCAAACCAAAAGACTTTGAAGTACCAAAGGGTTCCGATTGTCTTGTACTTCTATTCAATTAAAACCAACTGATTCAGAAGAAAAAACAACCAAGAAATAGTTAAATGGTATGCTTTATAGCTACCAAATTTCACATCAACAACATCAGAATATAACAAAATGGTTATGTACCAGTTAGTTACAAAAGAATGGGCCAATTTCTCTCTTTCTCGAGAAGCTGAATTGCAGCAACGTAAATACACCTATACAAAAAGCATTATCTAGAACAAGCTCGCCTCCTGAAACCATAATCCCAATTTGTATGTATTCTAACACTTCAATGCAAGTAATGCTGAAGCTATGGAGACCGTGCATCCACCGGTCAAGAGAATCAACCACTGTTACCAAGCCCAGCCATCATCCCCGTAAATGTGGCTACTGCAAATCCAAGCACCGCGCCAGCAAAAACCTGATAAGATACCTCAGAGTCAATAAATACATATGTGAGACCAAGAATGTTGAATATGTCTCATGGTTTCGTGCACTTTCATCAGGTAAGAAGCAAATATGATGGGGTAGGGACTAATTGCTTCATGCACTTGTGTACAAGTAACATGTGTTAGTTCATGAAGAATTAGGCATTCATCTTCCTTAGCATGGTTGATAAGGGGGCAACAGATCAAACCTGAGGAGGCGTGTGTCCTATGAGCTCTCGCAGCGGTCTTGTTTCAGCAAGTGGATGCTCTGATGGTAGCTCGTATACAATTTGATTCAAGACCTAGCAATTTATTTAAAACAAGTTATAACTGAAAGGAGATAGAAGCATCGCCAGAAGAGCAGAAAAATAGTGAATATACTCAACTTAAAATTATGGTGTTTCCTAGGTTATGCATATATGGACTTAATAATAGCATGGCCTCTTAGGTTCACAAATTTTAACTAAAGGCACTGATCACCAATGACTTCTGTGGTAAAATGTTACTCCATGAGCTATTTAAGTGGACACAATTTGTTGTTGATCACCTAATTTGTTACTTCAAATAATGTTACTCCTTCTGTGGTAAAATGTTACCTCAAATAGCGAGTATAATTTGTTGTATGAACTATTTAAGTGGACATAAGCAACAAAACAAGCAAGGAAGTACATACGGTACTCACTACTGAGACTACAAAGTGTTACAACATGTCAACAATGCAATAAAGCCTAGATTGTTCTAGGATTCCAGCTAGATTTGCACTTTTCTAGCTGAATACGAGACCGTAGTTTTAGCAATGGGCCACCACTTGCCATTCATAAAGTCGTTCGTTGCTACCAGTATTTATCCGACATAATCCTTTGCGTCCATAAATTATTTTACTTTTGAGTAGTTACAAATATTTGAAGGTTTCAGATAGTACCTCTGCTTGCCTCCCTGCATGTAACCTAACACCAAAAGCATCATACATCACCTGCAAATTTGCATTGCCAGAAAGATGGCTTTAGCGAAGATGATGAAAAAAAAAGTAGCGCATATGTAATGCAGAGTGCTGCATTTTCAGAAGATGACATGGAATCATAAGCAACATGGCGAGCTCGTCGGGATACCACTATGCAAGACGTAGGGGAGTTAAAAAAATAACAACCGTGAGATTAGGCGGAGAGACTATCCGTTTGTATGGTTGTACCTTGTGATGAACTCCTTCACACGATTGATTTTCAGTACTACTTATGCACAAGTAGGGGTGATTTTCTCATGCTTGCCACTGTCCTACTTTCTACTTGTTTGCTCAAGTTCGCAAACAAAGTCAGACAATGTCACCACCATGGCCACACCATGCCCCCAACCACATATATTATCTCCTCTATGTAATCAGAGATTTCAGGTGTTTGTGTTTAAAGCGCTTGCATTTTCTTCTCATGTGTATTGTACTTTCTATTATACTCCCACCGTCCCATAATATAAGAGCGTTTTTGACACTACACTGGGACGGAGGGAGTAGTAATAACTGAACCAAGATATGCCGTCTTTAGGTTTTCTACTAAAGCTTCGGTCTTGACTAAAATTTAGCTACTGAAGTGATTCAAGAAATGAACGAAATGATGTGTAGGTTTACCATATTATTTAGTAGAAAAGGATACTACTCGTCAGATCGACGACTCATCATCGAAAGATCCAACATTTCTAACAGCTAGAACAATCAAGAGAGAGACAGGGCTAACCACAGAGGCGAAGATGGCAGCGGTGGCGAAGAGCGAGCTGCTGAACCCTTCCTGTAGGCCGATGGCGACTGCGAGCGCGGTGACGGTGGCCGAGTGCGAAGACGGCATCCCCCCGGACCCCACCAGCTGCTTCGCGTCCCACCGGTTCTCCTTGTACCTACGCACGCGCGCACGGATCCCGTGACGGAGAGCTCAGATCCAGCCGGCGCCGGATGGCAGGGTAGGGCGGGTGAGGCGAGCGAGAGAGAGGCGTACCATGTGGTGAAGACCTTGATGGACTGGGCGATGGCGAAGGCCAGGACGGCGGCGATGAGCGGGCAGTTGCCGAACACGGCCAGGTAGGAGAAGGCGGGCGACGCCGCGGGCGGAGGCTGCGCGGCGGAGGCGGCGTCTCCCATCGCGGCCGGCTGGTTCTAGAAGCTTCCACCCTCCGCCTCTTCCTCCTTGCGAGAAGAGAAGATCCGGGTCGGCTCCGACACGCACACCCGCCGCGGTGCAGTCGACCCAGTCAGTGCTAGGCGAGGTGCCGGCGATTGGAGATTTTGGAAGCGTCCGAGCTGGCAAAATGGGCCCGGGCAGCTGTTAGGGTTGATGGACAAGTGAAGTCACCATATCATGTGAACACACATGATACCGCATCTCAAAATTCAAAATTGCAAAGTCCATTGGCGCTGGGAACCAGGGAAAAGGACAATTTAGTGGTGCTGGGAATCAAGGGAAGGGTTCGTGACGGCAGAAGAAAGCACCTCAGAGTTGAGAGGGGAGAAGGGGCTAGAAATCGCAAAATCGTTGGGTCGCCCTAAAATGATTTTGTGAAAACTCAAAGGTGGCAGAACATATCCGCTAAAGCATATCGCAAATTTAAAAACACTGATCATACATAGCTAAAACATAGGTTAACTTGAGATCTAACATACTCTCTCCGTTCCTAAATACAAGTCCTTTTAGAGATTTCAATATGGACTATATACGGAGCAAAATGGATGAATCTCACTCTAAAATCCGTCTATATACATTTGTATCTAGTTTGCGTGGAAATTTCTAAAAAGATTTATAATTAGAAACGGAGGGAGTAGAATAGATAGGGATGTCGGCTCAATTACCGACGCCAAGGAAGAACGTCCCTGCCGACCTGCGGCAAGCGTGGGCGTAGGCTTGGTCCTCCTTCACCGCGGCGAGCTTGTCGGTGGCCCCTCCTTCTCTAGCCTGCATGGCACACTCCGTGGTGAGGAGCGCCTCATCCGCCTCCAGGCACCGCACTATGTGCAGGTAGAGCTCTTCGTGGAGGCGGTTGAAGTTGGCTCAGGGGGACACGCCGCTGCTGCGGGAGAGGCAGTCGTGCTCCCACGCTTGGCTGGATAGCCATGCCTCGACGGGGGGGGGGGGGGGGGGGGGGCAGGGGACGGAACTAATGGCCTCCACGTCGTTGCGCGAGATCTTCCGCTGCGGCGACCCCCCACTGGCACGGCCACCACACCCACGTGCAGAACTGTGGCTAGCAGAATTGCTCGCTAGAGATACGAAGGGAGGCGGTGGATTGCGGCGGAGCAAATGAGAGACGGTAACCCTAAATCGTTGGCGGTCCCCTAGATATAGCGGTGGAAGGGCGGTTTTGCGAGCCGGGCTAGATATAGCGGGCCTGTTCTGTTGGAGATATGCCCTAGAGGCAATCATGTGATGATGATATTTCCCTATGTATTCATGAGTCTTTTGTATTGTCCTTGAACATCATCAATGATATGTATCAATGAGTATGTGACTTGTTTGTGGAACTATGTATTCTATGATGATCGTTCTAGTGGTCTCATGTTGACAAGGTTATGCGGACACATATCCTTGACTAGTATACGACTCGGTTGATGACTATGTTTCACAAGTCATGTGCATGGAGATGCTAAACCGATAGTATGGGCTCGGGGATGGAGATCACCGAGTCGAACAGACCCACTTTGAGACGCAACAAGATATTGCCATCTGTTAGTCGCAAGTACAATGTTTGTGCCATGTCCTAGACCTGAGGTCCTCGCATGTTTCTCGGGATGAGGATCAACTCACTTAGGGTCTATCAAACGCTACTCCGTAGTTGGGTAGTTATAAAGGTAGCTTTCGGGTGAGTCGTGGCACATGGCTGACCGAGATGGGATTTGCCTGTCACAACCCTAGATTATTGCTTGTATTAGTTGCATCATAGAGCACTCATGCATCATGTCTAAATTTCTGAAAACTTGGATTGAGGAAAGTGGAAGCCTCAAAAACTTGAATAAAAGAAGGGCAAAGAACCCTTGAAATCTCATTCTTTGTTTCTAAGATGTCCTTTTGCAATGTTTGAGAATTTTGGCAAGAGTTGTATATCAAACCAAAATTTAGGAACATTTTCAAGGAATTATTTTTGGGACTTTGAATTTAAATTAATAGCTATTTGAATTTGAGTTATATTCATATAAGTAGAATATAATTTCAAATATCTTGAAACATTTTATATGCATTTGGAAATGTCCATTCTGCAGCATAAAATAATTCAAAGGGTTTTGTCACTGTTTTGAAATTGTTTTAAATTTTGAACAGTGGCAAAATATTAAACGAAAGAAAACATAACAGAAAAATAAAACAGAGCAACCTTACCTGGAGCATACCTGTACAGCCCACTTGGCCCAACTCCTGCTGGTCCAGCCCACCGGAGAGGCCCGGCCCACTAGCTCCAGCGTGCTTCTTCAAGCTGCTGCCAGTAGGAGCAGCTGTGTGCCAAGCATGCCGCAGCCGCACGACCACCTCCTGCTTGCCACGCACGCGGACCTCGGAGCCTTCCCAACACGCCGCTGGAACTCCCCCGACCCCCCCCCCCCCGCCATTCCCTCTCCCTCTGCCTTCTCTCTGGTCCCTCTCCTCGCCCCCTAGCTCCCTCTCCCGAGCACCCCCGAGGGCATCCACCGACCATCGAGCTCCGCCGACGTGGCCACTCGCCTCCCCTCACCTCCCCACCTTGTGTGAGAGCTCCGCCTCGCCATCCTCCTCGTCCACACCGAGCCAAACCACCGGGGAACCATCGCATCGCCGACGCTGTCGTCGTCTTCAACCTCGGATAGGACGGACGCCTACGATCGATTAGGCCGCAGCAGCACGTCCCCGAGCCACTCGAGCTTCCCTTCCGGATCACCGTGAGCTCCGTCACCTCCTCCCATGCTCGCCCCCTTTGTTTCCGTCCGCTGACCACAGCCCCGCCATGGCCGAGCACTCGCAGCCGCCGCCGCCAAGCTCGCCGTTGCTAGTCACCCCTGCTGACCAACCCGAGAACTTGGACGAGCTCCTGACGTCCCGTAGATATTTTCCCAGCGCTCTAGTTCGCTCGCTCGCAAGCCGCAGCACCTCGCCCGAGCACAGCCGAGCTCCGGCCGCCACCGAGGTCGACGCCGTGCCCATGTCCGGCCACCTCGCACCCTCCCCCTGCCACCGTTGGATGCGCACGAGCCCCAGCTCCTCGTAAATGGGCTCGGCCATCGATTTGATCGCCGGAGCCGCCGTCCCGATCATCGCCGCCGCGTCTGTGTGCTCGCCGGCGTTGAACTCCAGTGAGATGACATGGACCGTCATTAGCAGCTAACAGCCCCGCTAATTAACCACTAGAGTAAATGACAGTGGGCCCCACTGAGCTAATTATTTTTAGTTAGGGTTTAATTAGCCACATATTTAGCACTATTACATTGACAGGTAGGCCCCACAAGGTCAGATTTGACTTTGGTCAATGCTGACATCATCCTGACATAGTGCTGACGCAGTAAATCCTTTTCTAGATTTATTCTAAATTGAAATAACTAAGAAATTCCAGAAATTGATATTAACTTCAAAAATTCATAGAAATTCAACCGTAACTCCAAATGCAAAGATTTATATATGAAAAATGATCAGTAAAATCCAACCTATCCATCTGTACAATTTTCATGCATGTTAGAACAACTTATGGCTTCTGTTTAGGCTAAATCAAATAAAGGGCATTTAAACCATCACATATGGAGTTTGAATTTGAATCTAGTGTTCAAACCAACTCCATTTAACTTGTTTTTAGGTGCATTAGCTCAATCTACAGCATATTGCCATGTCATGATCATGCATCATATTGTTGCATTGCATTGATTGTGTTCTTCCTTGTTTGCCGATATTTGTCCCCTCTCAGTAGACGTGGTATCGACGACGTGATCAATGACACCGATGAAGAACTATACTATCTTCAGAAGTGCCAGGCAAGCAAAACCCCCTTGTTCATTCTGATACAAACCCACTCTCTCGCTCTGCTCTCTTTTACTGCATTAGGACAACAACGATTCAACTGTTACATGCTGCGGTAGTTGAACCCCTTATCCTCTGCATGACCTGTCATTGCCACAGTAAATAGATGAAACCCACTAGCATGAGTAGGAGTTGTTTGAGCCCTGATGTGCCTACTCATTCATGCTTGTTTGTCATACCTGCTATTGCTTAGAGTTGTGTCAGTTCTGATTCATCGGGGATGAATTGGAATGTTGTGAAACATGTCCTACTATGTGTGAGCTAAATGTGTGAACATGATTTGGTAAATGTAGCGGTGAGAGGCCATGTAGGAGTACATGGTGGGTTGTCTCATTGAATCCGTCCTCAGGAACTGAGTTTTGTGTTTGTGATCCATGAACAGTTACTACCACACATTGGGCTCCGGGCACTCCAAGCTCTCTCGACTTATTAATCAACTCGATCTCTGTCAAGGAGTTGCAACTAGTTTCTGGTGTTTGTAGGTTGTGTTAGTAGTCTACCAAGTGGCACCCGGTACAGGTGGGCTTGGGTCAGACTAGGCACTATGGCATGTATGCCAAGCGTCGCCCGTTTAGTGGGCTTGGAACCCTGTACACATCGTTTGGGGCCGTGAGCGACACCCCGTCTGGATCTCCTTGCGGATGGAACCTGAATAGGCGATAAACCTGGTCTAGAGTCTTGCGTGATTAGTCAGGTCGTGGCCGACACCCTCGCCAGGCTTCCGCTTGAAGGTTGACGAGATACATGACGTGTACATGGCGGTAAGTGGCAATAGCGTGTGTGAATAAGTACACCCCTGCAGGGTTATTATGATCTATTCGAATAGCCGCGTCCGCGGTAAAGGACCTCTGGGTTGCCTATACAGTTCATAGACAAGTGAAAGTGGATACTCTAAAACGCGCAAGATAAGCGTGAGTGCTATGGATGGCGTTCTCGTAGGGAGACGGGAGCGGATCCATAGTGGTGTATTGATATGGTGAATATGTGGACTCGTGTGCGCCACCTCAAAAGATTTACTTGCAGTTGTAGTTCAGGATAGCCACCGAGTCATAGCTGGCTTGCTGCAGTTAAACCCCACCACCCCCTTTGTTGACAATGATGCATATGTAGTTAGTTCTGATGTAAGTCTTGCTGGGTACATTTGTACTCACGTTTGCTTATTTTATGTTTTTGCAGAGAGACTTCCGTCTCACTAGTAGTTTCGCGTGGACTTCGATGTTTAGCTTGTTACCTCAGCTACGATCTTGTGCCCTCGGCAGGATCTGGTAGATAGTCAGGCTTCTCAGCCTTTTTCATTTGTAGATGTCTGTACTCAAACATGTTAAGCTTCCGCATGTGCTTTGACTTGTATGCTCTGAGTGTTGGGTCATGAGACCCATGCCTATAATATCTCGCTCCTTGGAGCCTAATGAATAAATACTTGAGTTGTAGAGTCATGTTGTGATGCCATGTTGTATTTGCACATATTGAGCATATTGTGTGTATGTTATTGAAATGCTTGGTATGTGTGGGATCTGACTATCTAGTTTTTTATCCTTGGTAGCCTCTCTTACCGGGAAATGTCTCCTAGTGCTTCCACTGAGCCTTGGTAGCTTGCTACTGCTCCGGAACACTTAGGCTAGCTGGCATGTGTCCTTCTACGTTCATGTGTCTATCCCTTCGGGGAAATGTCACGCGTGCTACAGCCCGGTTTACCGGAGTCATGCTAGCCCAGTTGCTACAGCCCGGATTCACTCGCTGATGACTGACACATTCGTTGCTGGGTCATGTATGCCTGTCCCTATAAGTTAGTGCCACTTTGGGTTCACGACTAGCCATGTCAGCCCGAGCTCCTTGTCATATGGATGCTAGCGACACTATCATATACGTGTGCCAAAATGCGCAAACGGTCCCGGGCCTGGTAAGGCGACACCCGTGGGAATACCGTGCGTGAGGCTGCAAAGTGATATGAGGTGTTACATGCTAGATCGGTGTGCCTTTGAGTCGGGGTCCTGACAGTTTTGGTATCAGAGCCTGACTGCCTGTAGGATTACCAAGCCAAACTGGTCGAAGTTGAGTCTAGAAATTCTTTAGTTATATAAGAGAATTGATTGTGGGATGGAATGTAAGGCTCTTTTTACTCCTTATACCTTATGCCTTCTAATCCGAGTCGTCTTATCTTTCCTACGGGGTTAAGGAACTAGGCTATCTCTTCTTTCTATCAGGATCACGTGTTACTAATCTGTAGACTTATAAGATTGTTGGATTCAAGTCTCAGCTCAGTTCCTACTACTTCCGTGTATTCATAGTTGATCTCAGAACCTTGATATTGTGCTTCTGAGTGGTTATGCCACCACTTTACAAGATGTATCAAACCTTTTCGAGCATTTACAGCCATTATGTTGTCCGAGTCATCCTAGGTTTCTAAACAATCTGATGCAATTGTAAAATCCTTTTCCTCTATTTTCGATGTCCTTTCTGGCCAGGTTAACCACACTAACCAGTGTGTTGACGTACTGCCTTGACATTTATGTTGGAGCTATTATTATGACCCTAGGTGTCTGGAGTATCACCTAGTAATCTAGCCATGTTTTGTGTCCCAGTGTGATGAGTCTGGCTATCATTCTCGAAAGCATCCCGTGATGCCACTTAGTTAGTAGGCATTCTACTCCTGGGTTTCTGAACCCGAGATTTCCCTACTTACTTCATGTTGTTAGTGTTGCTAGTTCCTTTAGGATATTAGTAACCATTGCGACAGTCCTCGAGATTCGTGGTATCTTCTTCTTTCAAATACCATGAACTGGTTATGGCAGAAGTTCCTCACTAAACCGAAAGATCACAATCAGAGTGCTCCTGATGAGTTCTCGATTCTATGTTGTGACTCTGCCAGTTCTACCTTTTCGCATGGGTTATCCGAAAGAAATATGTTGAGCTTTGTTCGACGTACTAATCTATGCATCCACAACTTAGAAAATCATACGTTCCTTTGAGTTGTCCCTCCTTAATTGTATTCTGATCTCCGTCTATTAGTTGATAGTTAGGAGTAGTCATGCATTCATGTTCATCGATGCCTACTACTCCTGTGATCCATCAAGCCATTATGTTCCAGAATGACTAGGAGAAACAAACTCCGGTACCTCATCCATATCCAGGATCGGGTCAAAGCAGTTGTATTCCGCAGATCAAAATGCCAATCCAGCTTTTATTGTGTTCTACCTCGGAGTATCACCCTCTTTCATAGCAAGAGTATCGTGAGATTTGCACACCCTCTTATGAATTCTTGATGCAGTGATACTTTTCTCCATCATTCTTCATTCCTCGGTTCCTGTGTTGTTGTAACCAGAATGCCGACAAGTGAACCATGATGTGTGAAGTCAATACTCCTAGCAACCTTGTTGCTTGGTAGTTAATGGACAATAATTTCATTCTTAGCGTGTTGGTTCTTGAATCATCATTCTAAGATAGATTGTGCTACCTAGTCCGTATTTCCGGTGCACTCCTCGATCAATGAGTTAGGATTGTGCCAATCCCTCACTCTTGCGATCATATCGTCTTGCCCTAAAAAGCAAGATTGTTCATGAGCTTAGTAACATATTGGCGGTTCGTGATTTTCCGAATATCTTCTCAGAAGTATCACCAGGTTGTCACCTGACCGTTGTGTTGAGCTCGTGATCAAGTTGGTATTCTTGTAAACCATCCTTTCTCCAAGAATCCGTGTCAGATACCCTGAGCAAGTTGGTTAAGCTAAACAACAACTTGGAGAGTTGGAAGATAAAAGCTTGTCCGACTCAGTTCATTCCAAAGGGATATCTTTGTGTGTGTGTGTGTGTGTGTGTGTGTGTGTGTGTTGAAGAAAGATGATATCTTCACTGATTGACCCTCGTGGTCAATTGTTGGATCTATTGTCTTACCGAAGCTTTGATTTGAGTGTGGGTTATCGTCAAATCAAATCAGAACCAACGATGGTCGTAATGTTGTCTTACTCGTGGTTGTCTCCTCGAGCATACACCATTACATCTTTTGGTCTGACCAATGCTATCCCCGTGTTCACACAATTGTGGAACTCCAATTATATGGAAACCTAGATGAATTGTTGTTGAGCCCATCAACAACATTGTTATCTTCTCCATGATCTGTGTTGAACATCCAGCTAGTATTGGAAACTTTTATAAACATTATCTTCATGACCCGTTCGTGAAGCATATGTTTGGACGAAAGAAGTGAGTCCCTCTAGTTCATTTGCACTTGATGAAAGTTGCCGCCATGAATTTGAGAAGGCTTGTTTTACCTCCTCTGGAATCATTCCAAGTCAGCCATGCACATGCCAAGTACTCTATGGTTTGGTAGGTTGGCTTCCTCCACTCTATATGTGTTTCCTAGCACACCAAGCCACTGACTGATTTGTTCAAGGAGAAGAAGTTCCTTCTTAAGAGCTAATCCGGACTTATGTTAGGACTTCGATATCCTCGTTGATGGTTCCCAACCGGAACTCGGTAGTGTTTTATTATAAGACTACTATGTGGTCATGCTTGTCTGGGACAGCGTGTTCACAAGTTTGTAGTAGAACCCGCTCATGTTTTGGAGCTTGCTATCGTAGTTCATTCCCGAGAATCTCGCAACACTGTCTCGTTGATTTGTGTTGCAAACTTTCATTTTGTTTCTAGACTTGATGAGTTTGGAATATTCTGACACCAACCAGATCTGAATCTCAGGCAGATATGATGGTTGAAATGTTTTCCAAGGACTATAATATTGGTCTCTCTGTAACCCGGTAAAGTGGATGTCGTGGCCAACACACCCAGTTGGAAGACCTATTATTGTAGTATCTTGATTGAGGAAGTTGGCCACCTCCCCATAAGGATTTCATAGGATTTACTTTCGTAGTTATTCCTTATGGTTTCTTGTGCTCCCGAAGTCCAACCTTTTACTTGATGTTCTAGATACCAAACCATGTAAATGGGTTACGCTAGCACATCAAGGAAAACATTAGAAGCGGAGTGCTAAATGTCTCTCGGTCGATCATTCAGATTTTGTCCCCTTAGCCTCGCATCTGCATCTGCATCCTCCCCCAATATCCATCATGGTAATATGTTGTGTTGCCAGGATCCTTGACATGGATATTGGTAAAACCTTGATGAATATGGAAATGCTCAAGTTCTTGAGAGCACGCTCAGTCACTAGGTTATATCCTCGGTATCAAATTTGAATGTGCCTCCCGTTTGCCAAGTTTTGCTATAACCATAGTTCCCTTTCCGATCTGGGTATGCCATTCTTTTGAATCCTTTCAAGCGATCAAATGTGAATTGCCTCAGGCTGGCATAAAAAGTCTCAACAATCTATGTATCAAGAGTAATTCTTTTTGCCACTTAAGGGATTAATTCTATGATTCACCTTCCATAAGGTGCCCCATTAAGGGATCATGGCAATTAGTCCTCGCTTTTTTGAAACCCTCATCAAATTGTTTCCTCTGTCCTTTCCAAGGTGTGTTTTGCCTCTCAGCTCAAGGGATGCATCTATGACTCATTCCGTGAGTTGATCTTGTGATCATTAAGATGATCCATCATTATAGAGTTGTCTCTGTCCTCGTGTTTGATGAAGATCTCAAAAGCAGAGATGCCAAGATCAAGATGATGCAGTGAATAAACATCTCCGAGAAGGGCAGTTGGATCGAGAAGACTGTGATAGTTTTGTGTCCCCTATGTCTTCTTACCTCACGTCTTGAATCTCGGGACAAGATTCTTGTTTAGTGGGGGTGAGTTGCCACAGCCCTAGATTATTGCTTGTATTAGTTGCATCATAGAGCACTCATGCATCATGTCTAAATTTCTGAAAACTTGGAATTTAGGAAAGTGGAAGCCTAAAAACTTAAATAAAAGAAGGGCAAAGAACCCTTGAAATCTCATTCTTTGTTTCCAAGATGTCCTTTTGCAATGTTTGAGAATTTTGGCAAGAGCTGTATATCAAACCAAAATTTAGGAACATTTTTAAGGAATTATTTTTGGGACTTTGAATTTAAATTAATAGCTATTTGAATTTGAGTTATATTCATATAAGTAGAATATAATTTCAAATATCTTGAAACATTTTATGTGCATTTGGAAATGTCCATTCTGCAGCATAACATCATTCAAAGGGTTTTGTCACTGTTTTGAAATTGTTTTGAATTTTGAACAGTGGCAAAGTATTAAACGAAAGAAAACATAACAGAAAAATAAAACAGAGCAACCTTACCTGGAGCATACCTGTACAGCCCACCTGGCCCAACTCCTGCTGGTCCAGCGCACTGGAGAGGCCCGGCCCACTAGCTCCAGCGTGCTTCTTCAAGCTGCTGCCAGTAGGAGGAGCTGCGTGCCAGGCATGCCGCAGCCGCACGACCACCTCCTGCTTGCCATGCATGCGGACCTCGGAGCCTTCCCAACGTGCCGCTGGAACTCCCCCGACCCCCCTCTACCATTCCCTCTCCCTCTGCCTTCTCTCTGGTCCCTCTCCTCGCCCCTAGCTCCCTCTCCCGAGCACCCCCAAGGGCATCCACCGGCCGCCGAGCTCCGCCGACGTGGTCACTGGCCTCCCCTCACCTCCCCACCTTGTGTGAGAGCTCCGCCTCGCCGTCCTCCTTGTCCACACCGAGCCAAACCACCGGGGAACCATCGCATCGCCGACGCTGCCGTCGTCTTCAACCTAGGATCGGACGGACGCCTACGATCAATTCGGCCGCAGAAGCACGTCCCCGAGCCACTGGAGCTTCCCTTCAGGATCACCGTGAGCTCTGTCACCTCCTCACATGCTCGCCCCCTCTGTTTCCGTCCACTGACCGCAGCCCCGCCATGGCCGAGCACTCGCAGCCGCCGCCGCCAAGCTCGCCGTTGCTAGTCACCCCTGCTGACCAAGTCGAGAACTTAGACGAGCTCCTGACGTCCCGTAGATATTTTCCCAGCGCTCTAATTCGCTCGCTCGCAAGCCGCAGCACCTCGCCCGAGCACAGCCGAGCTCCGGCCGGCACCGAGGTCGACGCCGTGCCCAAGTCTAGCCACCTCGCGCCCTCCCCTGCCACCGTTGGATGCGCACGAGCCCCAGCTCCTCGTAGATGGGCTCGGCCATCGATTTGATCGCCGGAGCCGCCGTCCCGATCATCGCTGCCGCGTCTGTGTGCTCGCCGGTGTTGAACTCCGATGAGATGATGTGGCCCGTCATTAGCAGCTAACAGCCCCGCTAATTAACCACTAGAGTAAATGACAGTGGGCCCCACCGAGCTAATTATTTTTAGTTAGGGTTTAATTATCCACATATTTAGCACTATTACATTGACAGGTAGGCCCCACCAGTCAGATTTGACTTTGGTCAATGTTGATTTCACCCTGACATAGTGCTGATGTAGTAAATCCGTTTTTGGATTTATTCTAAATTGAAATAACCAGGAAATTCCAGAAAGTGATATTAACTTCAAAAATTCATAGAAATTCAACCGTAACTCCAAATGCAAAGATTTATATATGAAAAATGATCAGTAAAATCCAATCTATCCATCTGTATCATTTTCATGCATGTTAGAACAACTTATGGCTTCTGTTTAGGCTAAATCAAATAAAGGGCATTTAAACCATCACATATGGAGTTTGAATTTGAATCTAGTGTTCAAACCAACTCCATTTAACTTGTTTTTAGGCGCATTAGCTCAATCTACATCATATTGCCATGTCATGATCATGCATCATATTGTTGCATTGCATTGATTGTGTTCTTCCTTGTTTACCGGTATTTGTCCCCTCTTAGTAGACGTGGTATCGACGACGTGGCCAATGACACCGATGAAGAACTGTACTATCTTTAGAAGTGCCAGGCAAGCAAAACCCCCTTGTTCATTCCGATACAAACCCACTCTCTCGCTCTACTCTCTTTTACTGCATTAGGACAACAACGATTCAACTGTTACATGCTGCGGTAGTTGAACCCCTTATCCTCTGCATGACCTTTCATTGTCACAGTAAATAGATGAAACCCACTAGCATGAGTAGGAGTTGTTTGAGCCCTGATGTGCCTACTCATTCATGCTTGTTTGTCATGCCTGCTATTGCTTAGAGTTGTGTCAGGTCTGATTCATCGGGAATGAATTGAAATGTTGTGAAACATGTCCTACTGTGTGTGAGCTAAATGTGTGAACACGATTTGGTAAAGGTAGCGGTGAGAGGCCGTGTAGGAGTACATGGTGGGTTGTCTCATTGAAGCCGTCCTCAGGAACTGAGTTCTGTGTTTGTGATCCATGAACAGTTACTACCACACATTGGGCTCCGGGCACTACAAGCTCTCTTGGCTTATTAATCAACTCGATCTCTGTCCAGGAGTTGCAACTAGTTTCTGGTGTTTGTAGGTTGTGTTAGTAGTCTACCAAGTGGCACCTGGTACAGGTCGGCCTGGGTCAGACTAGGCACCGTGGCCAGGTATGCCAAGCGTCGCCCGTTTGGTGGGCTTGGAACCCTGTACACATCGTTTGGGGCCGTGAGCGACACCCCGGCCGGATCTCCTTGCGGATGGAACCCGAATAGGCGATAAACCTGGACTAGAGTCTTGCGTGATTAGTCAGGTCATGGCTGACACCCTCGCCAGGCTTCCGCTTGAAGGTTGCCGAGATACATGACGTGTACATGGCGGTAAGTGGCGAGAGCGTGTGTGAAGAAGTACACCCCTGTAGGGTTATTATGATCTATTCGAATAGCCGCTTCCGCGGTAAAGGACCTCTGGGTTGCCTATACATTTTATAGACAAGTGAAAGTGGATACTCTAAAATGCGCAAGATAAGCATGAGTGCTATGGATGGCGTTCTCGTAGGGAGACGGGAGCGGATCCATAGTGGTGTATTGATATGGTGAATATGTGGACTCGTGTGCGCCACCTCAAAAGTGTTACTTGCAGTTGTAATTCAGGATAGCCACCGAGTCAAAACTGGCTTGCTGCAGTTAAACCCCACCACCCCCTTTGTTGACAATGATGCATATTTAGTTAGTTCTGATGTAAGTCTTACTGGGTACATTTGTACCACATTTGCTTATTTTATGTTTTTGCAGAGAGACTTCCGTCTCACTAGTAGTTTCGCGTGGACTTCGATGTTTAGCTTGTTACCTCAGCTACGATCTTGTGCCCTCGACAGGATCTGGTAGATAGTCAGGCTTCTCAGCCTTTTTCATTTGTAGATGTTTGTACTCAGACATGTTAAGCTTCCGCATGTGCTTTGACTTGTATGCTCTGAGTGTTGGGTCATGAGACCCATGCCTGTAATATCTCGCTCCTTGGAGCCTAATGAATAAATACTTGAGTTGTAGAGTCATGTTGTGATGCCATGTTGTATTTGCACATATCGAGCATATTGTGTGTATGTTATTGAAATGCTTGGTATGTGTGGGATCTGACTATCTAGTTGTTTATCCTTGGTAGCCTCTCTTACCGGGAAATGTCTCCTAGTGCTTCCACTGAGCCTTGGTAGCTTGCTACTGCTCCGGAACACTTAGGCTGGCCGGCATGTGTCCTTCTACGTTCCTGTGTCTGTCCCTTCGGGGAAATGTCACGCGGTGTCTACCGGAGTCCTGTTAGCCTGCTACAGCCCGGTTTACCGGAGTCCTGCTAGCCCAGTTGCTACAGCCCGGATTCACTCGCAGATGACCGACATGTTCGTTGTTGGGTCATGTATGCCTATGCCTGTAAGTTAGTGCCACTTTGGGTTCACGATTAGCCATGTCAGCCCGGGCTCCTTGTCATATGGATTCTAGCGACACTATCATATACATGTGCCAAAAGGCGCAAATGGTCCCGGGCCTGTTAAGGCAACACCCGTGGGAATACCGTGCGTGAGGCCGCAAAGTGATATGATGTGTTACATGCTAGATCAGTGTGCCTTTGAGTCGCGGTCCTGACATTGCCCCTCCTATTTGGAGAGATATTCTCTGGGCCCTCTCGAGTGATCAGATTTGGAAAGCATGGACATGCGACTTGGGTTAAGTGTTAACCCAGTTTGGGAACCTGTATCACGATGTCGAGAAGAGAGGTCGAGCTACCACAAGGGTGACAAGTACTCACCTTGAGCTCGACAACATATATCGTGAGGCAAAAGGAATGTTGCATATGACACATTGTCGAGGTTCATCAAACGACTTGATGTACACATGGGAGTTGGCATGTTTTGCTAGGAGCCGCTACCAACTATCGACTCTGGTCGTGTCCATGTGTATGTGAACCTATAGGGTCGCACACTTAAGGGGTCGCAGCCCACTCGGATTGGATCTGAGTGGAAAATGGATGTAGACTCCTAGTGGGCTCAAGTGTTGAGCCCACCTCGGAGGTCTATATAAAGGGGATTGGGCGCACCACTTAAGGTTGATCCTTTTGGCCACCCTGGACAGCCGCTGCCGCCACTACCCGTGCCCATGCCGTGTGACCGGACCTAGTAGTCCGCCGCCCGACGCTGCACCCTGCACGTGTGGATACCTTAGAGGCATCGCACTTGCAGTGCTCGGACGAACCGTTCGAGGGATCCGCGAGGTACCGTTCGCGGGTCTTCGCTATTCGTGAGAGATCGGCGACGCGAGGAGGAGACGCCCCGTGAGATCAGCTACATGCATCACCAAATCTACTTCTGCTGTGGTGACTGTGCGTCTAGTGGTAAACCCGATCTCGTGATCTATTTCCAGTAGCATGATCTTGGGTGCGCGGTAGAAAAAATCATTTGGCGATAGCGTAGCATTCCGCGTGTTCCTACAGTGGCATCAGAGCCTCTGCTATGTGGTGATAGATTCGATGATATGCATATGAGGTATGTAGATCGGTTCAGGTGCGGGTCGATGAGATCGGTCGTGCACGTCAGTGTTGAAGGTTGGTTTCGTGACCTTGTTTCCATGATCGTGACGCCGGGGACACGAGTTACCCCTACCGGTTGGTTCTCGCCATTGGGGTAGATAGTGGAACGTAAATCCTGATGCAGCATGCGAAGGTCAATGAGATTGATCGAATCGGAATATAGATTAACACCGTGGAAATGTGGTTTCCGCAGTGCTGAAATCTGTTGGAGCGGTCTTGGTAAAACGGATGTAACTTTTGCATACGAACTCCGACTTTGCTCCATGATCTGTCAAACTGAAGCTCATGAAAAGTTGGGCTAGGCCAAAATCCGCTTGGAAAATAGAGTTTTTGAAGGTTTTATCTTCGGCGGTAGAACGTCTGACTTGTTTTTGTAGGGAATGCTTCTGATTTGGTATAGCCCTGTTGCGTGTACATTATTATTTCGTGACCTATGTGTCATAAGTCCGGCAACCGGCAGGAGCCAAATGGTTGTCCCATTATTGTATTAATGATCTATGTGTCAACATGAGAAGCCATGTGATATAATTTACTTTCAGTAGCTATTAGTTTGTAATAGCGTAATATCTTATGTAACACTTGGCGGTTGATACCGTGGCGTGGAGATAGAGATCACCACGAGGAGAACCATGCATGGAGATCGAGATCAGCATGGGCAAACCGCGCACGTGGAGATGGAGATCACCATGGGCAAACCGCGCACGTGGAGATGGAGATCACCATGTGTGGTGAAAAAGAACTATACCATATCACACTTATATAAACTGCATGTGATAGTTTATGCCTTTTATGTACCCTTCTTTTCCATGGTAGATGTTTTAAGTAGGGTGATTGATGACCCACAAGTGTAGGGGATCTATCGTAGTCCTTTCGATAAGTAAGAGTGTCGAACCCAACGAGGAGCAGAAGGAAATGATAAGCGGTTTTCAGTAAGGTTTTCTCTGCAAGCACTGAAATTATGAGTAATAGATAGTTTTGTGATAAGATAAATAGTAACGAGCAACAAGTAAATAAAGTAAATAAAGTGCAGCAAGGTGGCCCAATCCTTTATGTAGCAAAGGATAAGCCTGGACAATTTCTAATAATGAGAATGGAGCTCCCGAGGACACATGGGAATTATCGTCAAGCTAGTTTTCAACACGTTCATATGATTCGTGTTTGGTACTTTGATAATTTGATATGTGGGTGGACCGGTGCTTGGGTACTACCCTTACTTGGACAAGCATCCCACTTATGATTAACCCCTATTGCAAGCGTCCACAACTACAAAAGAAGTATTAAGGTAAACCTAACCACAACATTAAACGTATGGATCCAAATCAGCCCCTAACGAAGCAACACATAAACTAGCGTTTAAGCTTCTGTCACTCTAGCAACCCATCATCTACTTATTACTTCCCAATGCCTTCCTCTAGGCCCAAATAATGGTGAAGTGTCATGTAGTCGACATTCACATAACACCACTAGAGGAAAAGACAACATACATCTCATCAAAATATCGAACGAATACCAAATTCACATGACTACTAATAGCAAGACTTCACCCATGTCCTCAGGAACAAACGTAACTACTCACAAAGCATATTCATGTTCATAATCAGAGGAGTAATAATATGCATTAAGGATCTGAACATATCATCTTCCACCAAGTAAACCAATTAGCATCAACTACAAGGAGTAATCAACACTACTAGCAACCCACAGGTACCAATTTGTGCTTTTGAGACAAGATTGGATACAAGAGATGAACTAGGGTTTTGGGAGGAGATGGTGTTGGTGAAGATGTTGATGGAGATTGACCCCCTCCGGATGAGAGGATCGTTGGTGATGACGATGGTGATGATTTCCCCCTCCCGGAGGGAAGTGTCCCCGACAGCACAGCTCCGCCGGAGCCCTAGATTGGTTCCGCCAAGGTTCCGCGTCGTGGCGGCGGAGTTTCATCCCGTAAGCTTGCCCACGATTTTTTCCAGGGTAAAAGCCCTCATATAGCAGAAGATGGACACCGGGGGGCCACCAGGGGGCCCAGGAGACAAGGGGCGCGCCCCCTGTCTCCTGGTTAGGGTGTGGGCCCCTCTGGTGTATTTCTTCCGCTCAATAATTCTTATTAATTCCAAAAATAGGTTTCGTGGAGTTTCAGGATTTTTGGAGCAGTGCAGAATAGGTTTCCAATGTTTGCTCCTTTTCCAGCCAGAATTCCAGCTGCCGGCATTCCCCCTCTTCATGGTAAACCTTGTAAAATAAGAGAGAATAGCCATAAGTATTGAGATATAATGTGTAATAACATCCCATAATGCAATAAATATTGATATAAAAGCATGATGCAAAATGGACGTATCAACTCCCCCAAGCTTAGACCTCGCTTGTCCTCAAGCGGAAGCCGATATCGAAAAATATGTCCACATGTTTTGAGATAGAGGTGTCGATAAAAACAAAATACGGACATGAGGGCATCATGATCATTCTTAATACAGCAACATATATAGATTTTATCATATGATTTCTTATGCTCAAGTAACAATCAATTCACAATGGCAAGTATGGTTCAAAAACTTCATTGAGAACCAACAAACTATAATCTCAGTCATTGAAGCAATTGCAATTTATTATAACATCAGAAAGAGTCAACAATAGAGCTTTTCAGCAAGTTCACATACTCAACTATCTTGTAGTCTTCTATAATTGCTAACACTCACGCAATACTTGTGGTTATGGAGTTTCAGCTGGGCACTAAGAAAGATAGGGGCTTATTGTGTTGCCTCCCAACGTACTCACCTTTAGGTGATGTCAACAATAATAGCCCATGCTAACTTACATCCAATTGGATATATATATCATGATCTTTCAAACACGAGGAGCTTGCCAAAGGATAAAATGAAAAAGGGAAAGGTGAGGATCACCTTGACTCAAGCATAAAGTAAAAACATAAAGTAAAAGCTAGTCCCTTCGCGGAGGGAAGCAGAGGTTGTCATGTGCGTTTAGGGTTGGATGCACAAAATCTTAATGCAAAATAACGTCACTTTATATTGCCCCTTGTATGTGGACCTTTATTATGCAGTCCGTCGCTTTTATTGCTTCCACAACAAGATCGTATAAAGCTTATTTTCTCTGCACTAATAAGTCATACATATTTAAATAGCAATTTTTATTGCCTGCAACATGACAACTTACTTGAAGGATCTTACTCAATCCATAGGTAGGTATGGTGGACTCTCATGGAAAAACTGGGTTTAAGGATATTTGGAAGCACAAGTAGTATCTCTACTTAGTGCAAGGAATTTGGCTAGCATGAGGGGGAAAGGCAAGCTCAACATGTTTGGAAGGTCAATGACAATATACTTTAATTGAGATGTGAGGAAACAATAAACCATTACGTTGTCTTCCTTGTCCAATGTCAACTCTTTTAGCATGTCATACTTAATGAGTGCTTCACAATCATAAAAGATGTCCAAGACAATATATTTGTATGTGAACTCCTCTTTCCTTATCACTTCCTATTAATTTCAACGATGACCAAAACTACGTTTATCAGCTCTCAACAATTTTTATGCCTCATACTTTCTATGTGTGAAGTCATCACTAACCATAAGATCAATATGAACTCTTTTATTCTTTCTACTTCCTCAAGATCATAGCAACATAGCAAAGCCCTTGACTCAACACTAATCTTTATTATAGATAGCTCACGGACTCGATTACATAAAGAGATCACAAAGTAAAACTCAAAACTACTTGATATCAAAACTTCATTCTACTAGATCAAGATACTACTAAAAGGATCGAACTAAATAAAACGGTAAAGATAGGAGTGTGATGGTGATACGATACCGGGGCACCTCCCCCAAGCTTGGCAGTTGCCAAGGGGAGTGCCCATACCCATGTAATTATGTCCTCGGAGGTGGTGAAGTAGGAGTTGTTGATGATGTAGGCTTGTTCCTCAATTTACGCTTGAGTATAATATTTTGCTCCTTCAGGTCCTCGATCTCTTGCTCAAGGCTTAATACTCTTTTGCATAATTCTTATTTATTTTCCTGCAAGAAACGAAAAGGGATAAACTCGATCTTTGGCTTCTTTGCTCTATCAGGGAGGCTTGACTTTTTAAACTCCACGTGCATGTCCCCAGGCTGAGGTAATGGGGCTTTGTCTTCATGTGAACTCGTCTCCTCCTTTACTTTAGGCTCATAGTCTTCCTCTTCTTCGGAGGTCCAGCCATCATGCTCTAAGTCCCCATAGATCTTAGGGTCTGCGAGGTAATCAGCCACATAACTTCCCCCTTCCGAATCTTGAGACGACATATTGCTCTAAGTCTGAAACAGAAACAACTCGAAGCGAAAACAGAGGATATTTGCGTGATACGGTGGTCAAAACCTTCGGGAGTATATATAATGAATTTTTTTACCGACCGAAATACGTAACGTGCAAGAAAACGGAGTCCGGGAGACACACGAGGTGCCCACGAGACAGGGGGCGCGCCCATTAGGGGTGGGAGCGCCCTCCACTCTCGTGGGGGCCTCGTGTCCCTTTAGGACTACTTCTTTCTTCCTAAAATACTTAAATATTCCAAAACTAATAAAAATTGCCATTGGAGTTGTTTTGGAGTTGGTTTACTTACCGTACCACATACCTATTCCTTTTCGGAGTCTGGAACATTCTGGAAAGTGTCCCTTATGTATTCCTCTGGGGTTACGGTTTCAATAATATTAGTTTCAACATTGATAGGATTACCTGGAATATAATGTTTAATTCTTTGACCGTTTACCACCCTCGGACTTGTGCCTTCGAAGTTGTTGATTTTTATGGCACCAAAATGATAGACCTCCTCGATAATGTAAGGACCTTCCCATTTAGAGAGAAGTTTTCCTGCAAAAAATCTTAAATGAGAGTTGAATAATAACACATAATCTCCTACATTAAACTCACGCTTTTGTATCCTTTCGTCATGCCAGCGTTTGACTTTTTCTTTGAATAGCTTGGCATTCTCATAGGCTTGGGTTCTCCATTCATCAAGTGAGATAATATCAAACAACCTCTTCTCACCGGCAAGTTTGAAGTCATAGTTGAGCTCTTTAATAGCCTAATATGCTTTGTGTTCAAGTTCAAGAGGTAAATGGCACGCTTTTCCATAAACCATCTTATATGGAGACATACCCATAGGATTTTTGTATGCAGTTCTATAGGCCCATAATGCATCATCAAGTTTTTTGGACCAATTCTTTCTAGATCTATTCACAGTCTTTTGCAAAATTAATTTGAGCTCTCTATTGCTCAACTCTACTTGGCCACTAGACTGCGGATGATAAGGAGATGCGGTTCTATGATTGACATCATACTTAGCAAGCATCTTACGGAAAGCACCATGAATAAAATGTGAATCACCATCAGTCATAAGATATCTAGGGACTCCAAACCTCGGAAAAATAACTTCTTTAAGCATTTTAATAGAAGTGTTATGATCAGCACTACTAGTTGGAATAGCTTCTACCCACTTAGTAACGCAATCAACAGCAACTAAAATATGTGTATAACCATTAGAGGCAGGAAAAGGTCCCATATAATCAAAGCCCCAAACATCACACGGTTCAATAACAAGAGAGTAATTCATAGGCATTTCTTGACGTCTACTAATGTTACCTACTCTTTGACATTCATCACAAGATAAGACAAACTTATGAGCATCTTTGAAGATAGTAGGCCAATAAAAACCAGATTGTAGTACCTTGTGTGCAGTTCTATCTCCAGCATGGTGCCCTCCATAAGATTCAGAGTGACACTTGCATAGGATCTGTTCCTGTTCATGCTCAGGCACACAACGTCTAATAACGCAATCTAATCCTTCTTTATAAAGGTGTGGATCATCCCAAAAGTAATGTCTTAAATCATAAAAGAACTTTTTCTTTTGCTGGTATGTGAAACTAGGCGGTATAAATTTAGCAACAATGTAATTAGCATAATCAGCATACCAAGGAGCAGTAAGAGAAGCATTAATGACTGCTAATTGTTCATCAGGAAAGCTATCATTAATAGGCAGTGGGTCATCAAGAACATTCTCTAACCTAGACAAGTTGTCTGCAACGGGGTTCTCAGCTCCCTTTCTATCAATAATATGCAAATCAAATTCTTGGAGCAAGAGAACCCATCTAATGAGCCTAGGCTTAGCATCTTTCTTTTCCATAAGATATTTAATAGCATCATGATCAGTGTGAATAGTAACTTTGGAATCAACAATATAAGGTCTAAACTTATCACATGCAAACACAACTGCTAAGAACTCTTTTTCAGTAGTAGCATAATTTCTCTGGGCAGTATCAAGAGTCTTACTAGCATACTGGATAACATTCAATTTCTTATCGACTCTTTGCCCCAGAACAGCACCTACAACATAATCACTAGCATCACACATAATTTCAAAAGGTAAATTCCAGTCAGGTGGCTGAACAATAGGTGCAGTAATCAAAGCTTTCTTAAGTATTTCAAATGCTTCTACACAATCATCATCAAAGACAAAAGGAATATCTTTTTGCAATAAATTAGTCAGAGGCCTAGAGATTTTAGAAAAGTCCTTAATGAAGCTCTTAAAACGGCATGACCAAGGAAACTTCTTATACCTTTTATGTCCTTGGGACATGGCATCTTTTCAATAGCATCAACTTTAGCTTTGTCAACTTCAATACCTCTCTCGGAAATCTTATGCCCCAAGACAATGCCTTCATTAACCATAAAGTGACACTTTTCCCAATTCAGGACGAGACTAGTGTCTTCGCATCTTTGCAAAACTCGATCAAGGTTGCTCAAACAATCATCAAAAGAGGATCCATAAACGGAGAAGTCATCCATGAATACCTCAAAAATCTTTTCACAAAAATTACAGAATATAGCCATCATGCATCTTTGAAAGGTAGCAGGTGCATTACATAAACCAAAAGGCATACGTCTATTAGCAAAAGTACCAAAAGGGCAAGTAAAGGTAGTTTTTGATTGATCCCCAGCTGACACAGGTATTTGAGAGAAACCAGAATAACCATCTAGAAAGCAGAAATGTGTGTGTTTGGATAGTCTTTCTAGCATTTGATCAATAAAAGGTAAAGGGTAATGATCTTTCTTAGTAGCCTTATTTAATTTACGGAAATCAATTACCATCCTATAACCTGTAATAATTCTTTGCAGGATCAATTCATATTTATCATTTGGAACAACGGTAATACCTCCCTTTTTAGGAACACAATGGACAAGGCTTACCCAATCACTATCAGCAACGGGATAAATTATACCTGCCTCAAGGAGCTTTAGTATCTCCTTTCTTACCACTTCTTTCATCTTGGGATTTAGTCGTCTTTGAGGATCTCTAACTGGTTTGGCATCTTTCTCCACTGTAATTTTGTGTTGGCATAATGTGGGACTAACACCCTTAAGATCATCCAGAGTATATCCAATAGCAGCTCGGTGCTTCTTCAGAGTTTTCAATAATCTTTCTTCTTCTTGCTCTGAAAGGTTAGCACTAATAATAACATGATATATTTTCTTTTCATCAAGATAAGCATACTTAAGATTAGCAGGTAATGGTTTGAGTTCAAACACGGGATCACCCTTGGGTGGAGGGGGATCCCCAAGAATTTCAACGGGAAGGTTATGTTTCAGCACAGGTTCCTGTTTAAGGAACACTTCATCTATTTCCCTTCTTTCCTTCATAAACATATCGTTTTCATGGTCTAGCAAATATTGTTCTAACGGATCAGTAGGAGGCATGACAATGGAAGAAAGACCAATAATCTCATCCTTACTAGGTGGTTCCCTATCACGAGGTTGTCTACAAAACTTAGCAAAATTAAACTCATGAGACATACCATCTAGGCCAATGGTGACAGTATCTTTTTCACAATCAATTCTAGCACTAGCTGTATTTAAGAAGGGTCTACCAAAAATAATGGGACAAAAATCATCTTGTGGGAAACCAAGAACAAGAAAATCAGCAGGGTATTTAACCTTCCCACACAAGACTTCAACATCTCTAACAATCCCAACTGGTTTAATGGTATCTGTCGGTGTCAAAACCGGCGGATCTCGGGTAGGGGGTCCCGAACTGTGCGTCTAGGCGGATGGTAACAGGAGACAAGGGACACGATGTTTTACCCAGGTTCGGGCCCTCTTGATGGAGGTAAAACACTACGTCCTGCTTGATTAATATTGATGATATGGGTAGTACAAGAGTGGATCTACCACGAGATCAAGGAGGCTAAACCCTAAAGCTAGCCTATGGTATGATTGTTGTAATGTATGTTGTGTCCTATGGACTAAAGCCCTCCAGTTTATATAGACACCGGAGGAGGCTAGGGTTACACAGAGTCGGTTACAATGGTAGGAGATCTACATATCCGTATTGCCAAGCTTGCCTTCCACGCCAAGGAAAGTCCCATCCGGACACGGGACGGAGTCTTCAATCTTGTATCTTCGTAGTCTTGGAGTCCGGCGGATGATGATAGTCCGGCTGTCCGGACACCCCCTAGTCCAGGACTCCCTCAGTAGCCCCTGAACCAGGCTTCAATGACGATAAGTCCGGCGCGCATAATGTTCGGCATTGCAAGGCGGGTTCCTCCCTTGAATAATCCAGAGAAGATCATGAACCCCAGGATAGTGTCCGGCTCTGCAAAATAAATTCCACATTCCACCGTAGAGAGAATAAAATGTATACAAGTCCAATCTACTGACGTATTATGCGGCATGACATCACACCGCTACTAGGCTTTTACTTGAATCATTTTTTATTATACCACCTCAGCACGTTTAGCGAAGCGGTTTCCTCGGCACGTCTTGTCGAAGCAGAGATCGTGTTCCCCTTATTCCGGGATTCTCATCAATACGGACGTGGGTAACCCAACCGCGCCATTGATGGTGGCGCTTGGGAGATAAGCGAGTTTTACCAGGCCGGTGGGGGACGCATAGTCTTCGTCCGCCTATATATAAGGGATAAGGATTTACCTTCTCACCTACGCCTTCTTCCTCCTTTGCTTATCCATCTCCGCGCACTCAAGCTCCAACGCCCAAGCTCGCGCATCTCGCCTCGACCTTCTCCGATCATGTCCGGAGCGGGAGGCAAATGGTTGGCCTCCACCGTTAAGGAGGAGCACATCACCAAGCTGCGCAGCGCCAGATACCTTTCCGGTGATATCGCGCATCGGCTTCCCGATGAGGGGCAGCTCATCCCTACCCCCGGGCCCCATGAGAGGGTTGTTTTCCTTCCCCACTTCCTCCGCGGACTGGGCTTTCCACTGCACCCTTTCGTCCGGGGGCTCATGTTCTATTACGGCCTGGATTTCCACGATCTGGCGCCGAACTTCATCCTCAACATCTCGGTGTTTATCGTCGTGTGCGAGGCCTTCCTCTGCATCCGGCCCCACTTCGGCCTGTGGCTCAAGACCTTCAACGTCAAGCCGAAGGTTGTGAAGGGCACGCAAGCGAAATGCGGAGGCGCCATGTTGGGCAAGTTGCCCAACATCCTTTGGCTCGAAGGGGCCTTCGTGGACTCCGTTAAGGGGTGGCAATCGGGGTGGTTCTACATCACCGAGCCGCGCGAACCCACGTGGGCGGCGGCCCCCGAGTTCAGATCTGGCATCCCCACGCAGCTCACCTCCTGGAAAGAGAAGGGCTTGCTGTGGGGCAATCCGAAGGAGCTGACGGGACTCCGAGCCTGTATCCAGAAGCTGGTGAGCAATAAGCTCAGGCTCGTCGACGTGGTCCAAGTCATGCTCATCCGCCGGATTCTCCCATGCCAAGAACGGGCATTCAATCTGTGGGAGTTCAATCCAGAACAGCACCAGGCGCTAAGCGGGCTCTTCGACACGACGTATGAAGGCGCCTGGAGGGTGCTGTTTAGGGGCACCGAAGCCCCCGCATCCGCGACGGAAGATCACGGATTTCGCTCGCAGCATCCAGCTGACGAGGTAAGTGATTCAACCCCTTTACGGGACACTTGTGGTAAATAGATTGATTCTAAGAAGGTCTCAATCTCTCTTTTCCTTTGGCAGGAATGGATGGAGAAGGCCGTGCAGCTCATCTGTCCAGCTCCCATGCCAGAAGACCCAGTGAACGCCCGTCTAGCAGGGCTGCTAGTTCCGGCACCGCACGTGGTGCCGGAGAAGAAGGCCAAGAAGGTGGCCGCGGGGACTCGAAAGAGTTCCCGCAATCAAGCATCCGACGACGAGGCAGACTCCTCCCCCGAAGACGAGGAGGAGGAAGAAGACTCTCTCCCGGAGGAGGGAGAGAGGAAGAGGAAGGCTTCTCCAATAGGGGAGGCCGAAGGGTCCAAGAGGGGGAGAACTATCCCCCCGGACAGCTCCACCAACACCAACGTTGGCGAGGAGGAGTGTCCTTCAAGGGCCAGGCCTCCAGCAAGATCATAAGTATCCGGATCCCTGATATGCAATTTCTTTCGTGTCACATAGCGTCCTACTAATGCCGCATACTATCTGCAGTCCGGCCGATGATGATCTCCCCGCTTCATCGAGCGGGTCGTTGGCCCCGTCAGATGTGGATTCACTTTCGACTGCCTCTACCCCCCGCGCCGATGAGGACGCCGAGGTGGGATCCCAGAGAGGGACCCATCAGGAGGAGGCTCCGGAGGCGCCGCCAGGCAGCCTCCTGGACTTCACGCTGGACTCTACATCGAAACCTGCAGTGGTTCCAGAGTCTGGCAGGCGGCCCTTTCGAAAGAAGGGCAAGACCGTGACACCGGCGGCCTCCGTCCAACCGGTGGTGCCGGACAACTTGTTGGAGGCGCTTAAAGGTGCTTCCATCGAGGAAGAACACCGCACTATCATGAGTGCGGTGATTCAGAAGGTTCAGCTCGCCAAGAGCGGGCTGACCGAAGCCTGCAGCAGCCTTCTAACAGGGTTTGAGGTAAGAAGTTATAATTATGTAATGTAATACCGCATAGATAGTAGCCCCTGATGCTCAGTTCGGTGTTTGGAAAGAAAAGCCGGACTGAGGATCTAATAAGATATACACAGGGTTGCTTAAAATATGTCAATATGGGTTTGCAGGCTGCACTGCTGACCTCTGCCGCACTGACTGCAGAGGTCGGTGCGTTGAAACAGGATCTCGAGCGGTCCGAGCAAGAGCTCGGCCATGCCAAGAAGCAGCTTGAGGACAAAGAAGGTGAGTAACACCACTTTGAATAGTTACCTTACAGAAAAGGATTTTGGTTGCAATAAAATTAACAAGGATAATATGGGTATTGCAGGGGCCACGAACGAGGTGGCAGCCCTGAAGGAGGCTGTGTCCGCGGCCAAACACAGTGCGGTCGCGGAACGGGCAGAGCGAGAAAAGCAGGAGGCACGGGTGGCGGAAGTACGGCAAGAGCTCCAGGCTCTCATGGAGAAGCATGAGAGCTTGGAGTGTGACTCCAAGACTCGAGAGTCCGAGCTTGCCTCGGCTCTCGGAAGTGCCAAGTCCGCCAAGGCCGAGGCCCGTAAGGCCCTTCAGGAGGTTGAAGATGTAAAGAAGATAGTGGCGGGTAAGGCATTTTTCATGCAAAGCAAGCATGTTAATGTAAACTACGTGACACTTACCCGCATTCGGAGCTCTCCAGGGGCGTTTGCAGATCTGCCGTGTAGTGTGTCCGATGCCGCCGCATTCTATCGTGGTGAGGAGGGGAGCTCGACGGAGAAGGTCTTCTGGTCTTAGTACGCTGAGGCCGGCCATCCGGTGCCCCCAAGCGACCAGCTGAAGCAGCTGGTCGAACTCCACAAGGTAGCTGAGGAGACCATGAAGGGCCTTATAGTCCGGCTGTGGCCTGGACAGGCCATGCCTGGGAGCTACTTCGGCCTCGTGCGGCGGCTGGTGGATGTGTGCCCCTGGGTGGAGGTCATCAAGCGCTCCGCCTGCATTGAAGGTGCTCATCGGGCCCTTGCCCGCACAAAGGTGCACTGGGGCAGGCTGGATGCGGAGAAGCTTCTCACGGACCCGCCGCCACCGGGCAAGGAGTATCGTACACCCGAAATGTATTATAAAACTGTCCTGAAGGGAGCCCACGATATTGCGGATGAATGCCCCAGAGATGTAATTTTTGAGTAAACTCGCTATGTATTATCCTGTGCGCTGAAAACTTTGTTCGTATGCGCATTAAGCAACGCTTGTTTAATTTAAAATATTACCTTCTGTGCGGCCGTTTATAAAATCTGAGAGATGGCAAGTCATTGGCTTCAGCCCCCAAGCCGCGAGTGCTGGGGTGTTCGGGATAAACTGGAGCACTCTTGTTCCCATTTTTGGGTCCATCTAGGGAGGTGCTCAACACAACGAACGAGGCAACCGGACTTATAATGCTTGAACACTCTCACTTAGCCATAGAATTCTATAATTTTAAATTTCGGCGAAGCCCCTGGTATTTAGAAGACCGAATCCGGGGCGCTATCCACGCCTTCGTCGGACATTTATCCGGAACTTCGCTCGAAGCGACGTGAGTCTTTAAGGACTCGAAAAGACCTCTCGAACAGCGACCAGTCTCTCGCCTTATCATGCCGGTTAGTTTTAGCTTTCTCCACTGAGGCGCTCGCCCGGCTCAACCGGGGCGCAATCGCAGTGGTTCTCCCAGTGCCACCTTAGCCGACAGAACGGAGCGTAAGGCACCAAAACGTGGGAGCCGGGCAAACCCAACTATTGACCCAAGACATGATTCGGAGCCGATTCATATAATGCTATAAGTTCGTGGTGCCGCACTTATGAAAGTGTTCGGACTTATCACACCATAATGTGGGGAACATAAGCCCCTGGTGTATTAGACCGTACCAAAATATACGGGTGCAAGATGTCCTATAATGAACATATATATATATATATATATATATATATAAAGTAATGTAATTGCAGTTGAAAAGTGCTGCATCATTTATTAAAGGAAGTCTGCTATGAGTGCGGACTGATACAAATAGTGCGGTAAGCAAGGGATTTGGACTATTTAAACATGTCCCCCTCCAAGATGAGCTGCGGACTTGGTGTATATAATCGAATTTAATGCTCGTAATTGAGACCACCTGAGTGTTCGTCGCAGCCTTCTTTCTTCCCTGGTTGTTGCATCGTGAGTTCGGCAGGTTCACCGCCGGACAGGGCCTCTGTTTAACGGAGTCCTGTGTATACAAAGAAGGAAAATAATAATAATAATAATAATAAAGGGGGGCGCACTTGCGAGCCCCTGGTGTGGTCGAGCCGCACTCTGGGTCCATTGTGATCGTGCCCCTTCCCCTGCGCCCATGGTATCTCCAAAGTGTAATGATGTACGCGGAGGGTTGTTCTTGCAATCATGCGAGGGCGGGGGTTAGGGCCACATTGCTACGCGTGCTCTGATCGTGCCAGGTTGTCTTGGTTGGTATTGCTTCGGGCGCGTTTTGCTGTATCCGGCCGTTTAACGGCCGGACTCGAAAATTGCCTTAAAAGGCTGCTCTGTACTTCTGCCGCGAGAGCTGCTGTATGTTCCTCCGTTCGGAGGGAGCGTTCCGTATTTCCGTTGACCGTGATGACTCCACGAGGGCCTGACATCTTGAGCTTGAGGTATGCATAATGCGGCACCGCGTTGAACTTTGCAAACGCGGTTCGTCCGAGCAGAGCGTGATAGCCGCTGCGAAATGGTACTATGTCGAAGATTAACTCTTCGCTCCGGAAATTATCCGGGGATCCGAAGACCACTTGCAGTGTGACTGAGCCCGTACAATTGGCTTCCACACCTGGTATGACACCTTTAAAGGTTGTCTTTGTAGGTTTAATCCTTGAGGGGTCTATGCCCATCTTGCGCACTGTATCCTGATAAAGCAGGTTCAGGCTACTACCGCCGTCCATCAGGACTCTTGTGAGGTGAAATCCATTGACGATTGGGTCTAAAACCAATGCGGCGAATCCGCCATGGCGTATGCTGGTCGGATGGTCTCTTCGATCGAAAGTGATCGGACAAGAGGACCATGGATTGAACTTTGGGGCGACTGGCTCCATCGCATAGACGTCCCTTAGTGCGCGTTTCCTCTCCCTCTTGGGTATATGGGTTGCGTAAATCATGTTCACCGTCCGCACTTGTGGGGGGAAACCCTTCTGTCCTCTATTGTTCGGCGGTCGGGTCTCCTCCTCGTCGTCGCTGTTTAGCCCCTTGTCATCGTTTTCGGCAATTAACTTGCCTGCCTGCTTGAACACCCAACAGTCTCTGTTGGTGTGATTGGCTGGCTTTTCGGGGGTGCCATGTATCTGGCATAAGCGGTTGAGTATTCGGTCCAAGTTGGACGGACCGGGAGTGGTCTTTTTGAATGGCTTCTTCCGCTGACCGGGTTTAGAGCCTCGGAATCCGGCGTTGACTGCCGTATCCTCCTTATCGTCGCCGTTAATGCGGCGTTTGTTTTTGTTTCGACGTGACCTGCCATTGTGGTCCTTGGTATCCGGACTGCCAGAATTTTTATTGAGGTTGTTGCTGCGATGTCACGCCCAAGATGCGACCCTATCCTAAAGGAACTCGAAGGTCCCACCAAGGATAGAAGTGCATCTTGAAGACGCTTTTGCAAGGTGGATATCATTACATCAACATTACATAATAGTGGGGATACATCCGATACATACAATGTCACATGAATACAACAATACAACATACAAGAACAACATCCGACTACGGATGAATCATAAATAGAAACTCAAACAATATCCACCCTGCTAGCCCAGGCTGCCGACCTGGAACCTATCCCCTGATCGAAGAAGAAGCAGAAGAAGAACTCAACGCAAGCAAGCATCACTCTCGCGTCAGGATCATCGCAAAACCTGTACCTGCAACTGTTGTTGTAGTAATCTATGAGCCACGAGGACTCAGCAATCCCATTACCATGGGTATCAAGACTAGCAAAGCTTAATGGGAAGGAAGGGGTAAAGTGGTGAGGTTGCAGCAGCGACTAAGCAAGTATGGTGGCTAACATACGCAAATGAGAGCGAGAAGAGAAACAAAGGAATGGTCGTCAACTAGTAATGATCAAGAGGTGATCCTGAACTCCTACTTACGTCAAACATAACCCAAAGACCGTGTTCACTTCCCGGACTCCGCCGAGAAGAGACCATCACGGCTACACACGCGGTTGATGCGTTTTAATTTGGATCTGGTGTCAAGTTATCTACAACCGGACATTAACAAATTCCCATCTGCCACATAACCGCGGGCACGGCTCTCGAAAGTTTATACCCTGCAGGGGTGTCCCAACTTAGCCCATGACAAGCTCTCGCAATCAACAAAGGAATAGACCTTCTCCCAGGAAGACCCGATCAGTCTCGGAATCCCGGTTTACAAGACATTTCGACAATGGTAAAACAAGACCAGCAAAGCCGCCCGACGCGCCGACAATCCCGATAGGAGCTGCACATATCTCGTTCTCAGGGCAACACCGGATGAGCACTCCGTACAACTAAAACCAGACCTCAAGTTTCCTTGAGGGGGCGCTGCAAATGACTCTAGTGTGGACCAACACTTAGACAAGCATTGGCCCCGGGGGGGCTAAAATAAAGATGACCCTTGGGTTAATTACTCCCAAGGGAAAGGTAGGTGGTGGTGAGGCAAATGGTAAATCCAAGGTTGGGCCTTGCTGGACAAGTTTTATTCAAAGCGAACTGTCAGGGGGGTCCCATAAATCACCCGACCGCGTAAGGAACGCAAAATCCGGGAACATAACACCGGTATGACGGAAACTAGGGCGGCAAGAGTGGAACAAAACACCAGGCATAAGGCCGAGCCTTCCACCCTTTACCAAGTATATAGATGCATTAATAATATAAGAGATATTGTGATATCCCAACATAACCCTGTCCACCATGAAGAAATCTTCAACTTCACCTGCAGCTAGCAACGCTATAAGAGGGGCTGAGCAAAGCGGTAACATAGCCAATCAATGGTTTGCTAGGAATGGTGTCAAAGGTTAGGGGTTCATGGCAATTTGGGATGGCTTGATGAGCAAAAGATAGGTAACGCAGCATAGCGATAGAACGAAGAAACTAGCATAGCAATGATAGTAGTGAGATCCAGGGTAGCGGTCATCTTGCCTGAAATCCTGCAAGGAAGAAGAACGAATCCATGAAGAAGATGAACGGATGAAGCCACGAAGACGAACCAAGCGTAGACGAACGAATCCTCACGATCGCAACGAAACAGGAACTAACAAGAAGAAGCACACAACATAGGTAAACACACCACACATGAACAAGGCATGATGCACAACAAGCATGATGCATGAAAAAGGCTACATGAAGCTACTCATGGCAAGAGATGATGCAAACAAGAACAACACATCAAGGCAAGTTTAAATGAGGCCGGGAACAACGTATAACAATTCCGGTAAGTTCTCATATGCAAATTTCGAAATTGGTCCAGAACTGAATAAATCTTATGTTCAAGTTGTTAAACAGCAAGTTAAGATCACCAAGATGATCTACACAAAATTCTAGTCAAGTTACATATAAAGTTCATTAGATTCGGAGCTACGGCCTAGAAGATATGAGCAAAACAAGTTAAACATGGCATTGATGCAAAATGCACCCAAACATCAAGCAAACACACCAAAACAAGGATGCAACATGATAATATGAAGCTACATGCAAAATCAAGCAAGTTTCATATAGAGCACACTCAAAACGGAGCAACGGTGCAACACACACACACTATACAAGTCATAGCAACAATCTGTCCATAACAGCAACTAGGCATCTTGCAAGCATCAAAACAATATGTTACAGCACCCCAACATAATAACAAAAGGCATGAGCATGAAGTACAGGTAAAGCATAACAAAACATGAACACTGAGCTATCTCCAGAAATCACTAGAACATGCTCCAAAACGCATGGTAAGATTGCAAATAATAACAGTTTCAGACTTATCAGGAAATAACATCAGGTTGCAATGTTTAGAGCTATTAAACAACATGTTACAGGAACTTATCATGGCAAAAAAAGGCATGGCATGAATCTACTAAAAGCATAGATCAAAAGTCCCTTACTGACCATAAGCCAAAAAGGCATAGAAAATATGATGGCACCCTCGTAAACATGGCAAGTTATATTACAGATTCATACATGGCAGGAACAACAATAAGTAGGCATGTTCGTGAGCTTGAACCACTCACCACAGAGCAATACATGGCATGGAAAGGAAACCAACAGTAAGAAGACATGTTTATGAAGCTAAGCATGGCAAGAGCAAGTTCATAGGGTTCATGGATCACTAGGAAAACACATGGGAACAAGTGAACTTAATGTTAACAGGCTGATAGCAACATTATCAAGCAACTTTGGAGCAAGATAACAACATGTTCCAGCAGGCTATAATTGCAACCAAGGGCATGAATGGATATAGAATGACATGTAGATCAAAACATGTTTATAGGACATCTCCATATTATGCATAGAATGATTAGTAGAAGCATGTTAACATAGCAACAAAATATAACAGAATCTGTCAGGAAAACAGCAACAGCAACTACCCTACTTAGCAAGCTTGATACACTCAGCACACAACTCACAAAAATACATGGTTGGCACCCCTGGAAAGATGGCATAGCATAGATCAAAACACATGTAGATCTCATACTCATAGTATGCACACATCAATCATGGCAAAAATGACAAAAGAGCAAGTTATAACAGTTTTAGCAGATTAACATCAACATGCACTCTTCCAACAGCATTTCGGGCATCAAGATGAGCTCAAATGAAAATGACCCAATGTAATGAAATGAAGTACTCGTCGAGACGAACAATTTTACATATTACACGCACGAAACGGAGCTACGGATGCAGAGATGTGATGGCATGAACATGGCATGATTATGTGCAAATACTGGGACTTAGGCAAAATTTCAGATCTGAAAAACTGGGCGCTAAGGAACTAAATGACGCCCGGGGCAGGGAATAGGGGGCGGCTCACCATGGGCCTAGCCCAGGAAGGGGAGGAGGTAGATCGGGCCGGCTGGGCCGGCGGCCTGGCGCTGCTGGACTGGGCCGCGGGGGAGGTGCTCGGTCGTCTCCCTTCCCGAACGGGGACGAGGCCGACGGCGCCGGTGGTCAACGGCGACGGAGGACGGCGGGACTCGGCGAAGGGGCGCGGAGGAGGCCAGATCCGGCGAGGGGAGGCCGGATCCGGGCGTCGAGAGTCCATTCCCAGCAGTGGGAGCTCCGGCGGGGCTGACGAGGCAAGCTCCGGCGGCGGCGGCAGTTGGGGCCGGCGGTGGCTGGAGGCAAGGTCGGCGGGGAGTTGCGGGGCGGCCCGGCCGGGGCGCGGGCGGCGCGAGGAGGCGGCGGCGGCGCGGGGCAGGGCGATGGCTGGTCGCCGGCGGCGGAGGCGGCCGGTGGCGCGAAAGCCGAAGCGTCGGGCAGCGGAGAACGGCGGCGGGGCGCGCGGGCGACCCCGGGCGCGAGCCGGCGGCGGGCGGACGCGTCCGGTCCAGATCGGACGTGTCCGGCGGGCGAGAGGAGCGGGGCTAGGGTTTCGGGGGGAGAATTCATCCGCGAATTTCGGGGGAGGGGGTGTATTTATAGGTAGAGGGAGCTAGGAGAGTCCAAATGAGGTGCAGTTTTCGGCCACGCGATCGTGATCGAACGACCGAGAGCATGGAGGGGAGTTAGATGGGTTTTGGGCCACTTTGAAAGGGGTGTTGGGCTGCAACAAAAGAGGCTTTACGGTTACCCGGTTAACCGTTGGAGTATCAAACGACCTCCAAATGGCACGAAACTTGACAGGCGGTCTTCCGGTGCTATACCAAGGCCGCTTGGCAAATCACGTTCTATTCCGAGAATGTTTCATACCTGCACACGAAAAGAGACAAGAGGGGGACGCCGAAGGACATAGGAGTGCCGGATTGCAAAACGGACAACGGGGAAAATGCTCGGATGCATGAGAAACACGTATGCAAAATGAAATGCACATGATGACATGATAAAATGCAACACGCAAGCAAATGACATGGCAACAACGGTGAATAACTGGCGGACAACTGGCGCATCGAATCCGGGGCGTTACATGCGAGCTAGCCAGCTATCCTCTCCCGCGCAAAAGCGGGTCATTAATGATGTGAGTGCTGCCATGGATTTCGGCTTTTCCTGTCCCAGGTGCCGGGCTAGCCACTCGTCGCGGATGTTATGTTTGAAGGCTGCAAGGGCCTCTGCATCCGGACAGTCGAGGATTTGGTTTTTCTTTGTCAAGAACCGTGTCCAGAATTGTCTGGCCGATTCCTCTGGCTCCTGAATTATGTGGCTTAGGTCATCGGCGTCTGGTGGCCGCACATACGTGCCCTGGAAATTGTCGAGGAATGCGGCTTCCAGGTCTTCCCAACACCCAATTGACTCTGCGGGCAAGCTATTAAGCCAATGCCGGGCTGGTCCTTTAAGCTTGAGTGGGAGGTACTTGATGGCATGGAGATCGTCGCCGCGGGCCATATGGATGTGAAGGAGATAATCTTCAATCCAAACCGCGGGGTCTGTTGTGCCGTCGTAGGATTCGATGTTTACGGGTTTAAACCCTTCGGGGATTTGATGATCCATTACTTCATTAGTGAAGCATAGCGGGTGTGCGGCGCCTCTATATTGAGCAATATCATGACGCAGCTCGAGAGAGCGTTGTCTGCTGTGTTCGGCCCGGCCGGGGTTATTGTATCCGGCGCGACGGTATTCGTCGCTGGTCGTGGGGCGCCCTCGTGATCCGTAGATGGATCTGGATTGCCTTGCTTTGTCCTCCAATACGTCTCACAAGTCCGGTGCATTCCATCTTGGCTTCGTTCTTTTGGAGCGATGCCGGGGTACGGTCTTTGTGGAGGGTCTGGATGCCTCTCTGTCGCGACCACGGGGTGGTCGGTCGGCCGTATCATGCGCTGGTGATGAAGGTATGTATGCTTCCTCCTCTAATCGGGGGAGAAACTTGCGTCTGGGGTAGCTTTTGGAGGGGCGTTCGAGTTTAAACTCTTCGGCCGCGAGTACCTCGGTCCATAGATCGGCCAGCAGGTCCTGATCAGCTTGAAGCTGCTGTTGCTTTTTCTTTAGGCTATTTGCCGTGGCGATAAGCCTGCGTTTAAAACGCTCTTGTTCGACGGGATCCTCGGGCACGACGAATTCGTCGTCGTTGAGGCTTGCCTCGTCTTCGGAGGGAGGTATATAGTTATAATCCTCGACCTCTTCGTCTGCCGCCCTCTCGTGGGGGCTTGCTTCTGCGTCCTCCTACGCTGAGTCTTGCTGGAGGGGATTATCTTCGGCACTCTCTAGGGTATTATTATCTCCTGTGCCGGAATCTCCATTCTTGCTGTGGCGGGATTTAGAGCGGCGCCGCTGACGTCGGTGCTTGGGCTGTTTCTTTAAGGAATCTGCCTCCGCTACTTCTTCGCCGTCCCCGTCCTTTGGGGTGTCCACCATGTATATGTCGTATGACGAGGTGGTCTTCCAGTGCCCTGTAGGCGCTGGTTCCTGTTCGTCTCCAGCATCGTCGTCCATAGCGTCGATGTCTTTGGAGTCGTAGTCTAGCATGTCGGTAAGATCATCGACAGTGGCTACAAAGTGGGTGGTGGGTGGGCTCTGAATTTCTTCGTCGTCCGTATCCCAACCATCCTGGCCATAGTCCGGCCAGGACTCTCCCGATAGCGAGAGATGCTTTAGCGAATTTAGGATGTCACCAAAGGGCGAGTATTGGAAGATGTCCGCGGCGGTGAATTCCATAACCGGCGCCCAATCCGATTCGATTGGTAGGGGTGTGGAAGGTCCGGAGTCCGGCAAGGACTCCAGCACCTCGGAACCACGAGTTTCGCGAGGGACAAGGTTAGTGTTCGGCTCCATCGCCGTGGAAGTTGAAGCCCCCGAGGTGGTGTCCATCCACCGGTCCTTGATCTGGGCGATCGGCTCCGGACTAAGGGCCGAAGCGGATTCGTGTGCGGCCACCAAGGCACTGTTCGGCGGCAGAGCTAGATCATGCCCATCGCAACAGTGCGGCGCGCTTGGCTTTGGCTCGAGCCCGTCGAAGATCAAGTCCCCGCGGACGTCGGCCGTGAAGTTTAGGCTTCCGAATCTGACCTGATGGCCAGGGGCATAGCTTTCGATCTGCTCCAGATGGCCAAGTGAGTTAGCCCGCAGTGCGAAGCCGCCGAATACGAAGATCTGTCTGGGGAGAAAAGTCTCACCCTGGACAGCATTGTTGATTGAAGATGCCATCGAGCCTATCGGTGATGACACAGAGGAACTCTCAATGAAAGCACCAATGTCGGTGTCAAAACCTGCGGATCTCGGGTAGGGGGTCCCGAACTGTGCGTCTAGGCGGATGGTAACTGGAGACAAGGGACACGATGTTTTACCCAGGTTTGGGCCCTCTTGATGGAGGTAAAACCCTACGTCCTGCTTGATTAATATTGATGATATGGGTAGTACAAGAGTGGATCTACCACGAGATCAAGGAGGCTAAACCCTAAATCTAGCCTATGGTATGATTGTTGTAATGTATGTTGTGTCCTACGGACTAAAGCCCTCCGGTTTATATAGACACCGGAGGAGGCTAGGGTTACACAGAGTTGGTTACAATGGTAGGAGATCTACATATCCGTATTGCCAAGCTTGCCTTCCACGCGAAGGAAAGTCCCATCCGGACACGGGACGGAGTCTTCAATCTTGTATCTTCGTAGTTTTGGAGTCCGACGGACGATGATAGTCCGGCTGTCCGGACACCCCCTAGTCCAGGACTCCCTCAGTATCCCTATTAGCAAGCTTAATGGTGACATCAATGTCTTCTAATTCAATGGGTGCAATGTCATGCATAATTTCTTGATATAAGGTATAAGGTATTGCACTAGCACCAGCACCCATATCACATAAGCCATTATAACAATGATCTCCTATTTTAACAGAAATAACAGGCGTGCCTATGACAGGTCTATGTATCTTAGTATCTAGTCTAGCAATATTAGCAGATTCATCACAGAAATAAATAACATGCCCATCTAAATCATCATCCAAGAGATCTTTAACCATAGCAATACTAGGTTCAACATTGATTTTCTCAGGAGGTGTATAAGTCCTAGTATTACTCTTATGAACAACAGTCGAAGTTTTAGCATGATCCTTTATCCTAATAGGAAAAGGAGGTTTCTCAACATAAGTAGTAGGAACAATAGGATCACTATAGGTGATAGTCTTTTCTTCAACTATAATAGGTGCAACTACTTTCACTTCAACAGGAGGATTATATTTAAACCACTTCTCTTTAGGGAGATCAACGTGAGTAGCAAAAGATTCACAGAAAGAAGCTACTATCTCAGAGTCAAGTCCATACTTAGCGCTAAATCCATGAAAAGCATCGGTGTCCATAAAAGATTTAACACAATCGAACTTCGGTGTCATACCTGACTCCTTACCATCGTCGGAACCCCAATCTTCAGAGTTGCCTTTAATTCTTTCCAACAAGTCCCATTTGAAATCAATAGTCTTCAGCATATAAGGACCAGCACAGGAAGTATCGAGCAGGTTGCGATCATTAAGAGAAAGCCAAGCATAAAAGTTTTGAATAATCATTTCCCGGGAGAGCTCATGATTGGGGCATGAATATAACATTGATTTAAGCCTCCCCAAGCTTGAGCGATGCTTTCTCCTTCGCAAGGCCAGAAATTATATATGTAATTATGATCATGATGAACAAGATGCATAGGATAGAACTTCTAGTGAAATTCCAACTTCAATCGCTTATAATTCTAAGATCTCGTATCATCACATAGCCTATACCATGTCAATGCATCTCCCTTCGAAGATAAAGGGAAGACCTTCCTTTTGTCAACATCATCGAGAATACCTGCAAGCTTAAATAATCCACAAACTTCATCCACAAAGATAAAGTGTAAATCGGGATGCAATGTTCCATCTCCTATAAATGGATTAGCTAGCAGTTTCTCTATCATACCCGAAGGAATCTCAAAGTAAATATTTTCAAAAAGTTCAGTAGGTTGAGGGGCAACTCTTTTCTCTTCCGGTCGGGGTGAAGATACCCAGAACAAGCCCCACAAAGGATTAGTTTCCATAGTGACAAGTAACAGAAAATTTCAGCACACTATATAAATGTTTCCTTACCTAGTTACACTCACCAAAAGCGCTACACTCCCCGGCAACGGCGCCAGAAAAGATTTTTGATGACCCACAAGTGTAGGGGATCTATCATAGTCCTTTCGATAAGTAAGAGTGTCGAACCCAACGAGGAGCAGAAGGAAATGATAAGCGGTTTTCAGTAAGGTTTTCTCTGCAAGCACTGAAATTATAGCTAATAGATAGTTTTGTGATAAGATAAATAGTAACAAGCAACAAGTAAATAAAGTAAATAAAGTGCAGCAAGGTGGCCCAATCCTTTATGTAGCAAAGGATAAGCCTGGATGATTTCTAATAATGAGAAAGGAGCTCCCGAGGACACATGGGAATTATCGTCAAGCTAGTTTTCATCACGTTCATATGATTCGCGTTCGGTACTTTGATAATTTCATATGTGGGTGGACCCGTGCTTGGGTACTGCCCTTACTTGGATAAGCATCCCACTTATGATTAACCCCTATTGCAAGCGTCCGCAACTACAAAGGAAGTATTAAGGTAAACCTAACCACAACATTAAACGTATGGATCCAAATCAGCCCCTAACTAAGCAACGCATAAACTAAGGTTTAAGCTTCTGTCACTCTAGCAACCCATCATCTACTTATTACTTCCCAATGCCTTCCTCTAGGCCCAAATAATGGTGAAGTGTCATGTAGTCGACGTTCACATAACACCACTAGAGGAAAAGACAACATACATCTCATCAAAATATTGAACGAATACCAAATTCACATGACTACTAATAGCAAGACTTCACCCATGTCCTCAGGAACAAACATAACTACTCACAAAGCATATTCATGTTCATAATCAGAGGAGTAATAGTATGCATTAAGGATCCGAACATATCATCTTCCACCAAGTAAACCAATTAGCATCAACTACAAGGAGTAATCAACACTACTAGCAACCCACAGATACCAATTTGTGGTTTTGATACAAGATTAGATACAAGAGATGAACTAGGGTTTTGGGAGGAGATGGTGCTGGTGAAGATGTTGATGGAGATTGACCCCCTTCCGATGAGAGGATCATTGGTGATGACGATGGTGATGATTTCCCCCTCCCGAGTGTCCCCGGCAGAACAGCTCCGCCGGAGCCCTAGATTGGTTCCGCCTCGTGGCGGCGGAGTTTCGTCCCGTAAGCTTGCCCACAATTTTTTCTAGGGTAAAAGCCCTCATATAGCAGAAGATGGACACCGGGGGGGGGGGGGGGGGACCAGGGGGCCCAGGAGACAGGGGGCGCACCCATTGGGGAGGGGGGCGTCCCCACCCTCTTGGACAGGGTGTGGGCCCCCTGGTGTATTTATTCCGCTCAATAATTCTTATAATTCCAAAAATAGGTTTCGTGGAGTTTCAGGATTTTTGGAGCAGTGCAGAATAGGTTTCCAATGTTTGCTCCTTTTCCAGCCAGAATTCCAGCTGTCCGCATTCCCCCTCTTCATGGTAAACCTTATAAAATAAGAGAGAATAGCCATAAGTATTGAGATATAATGTGTAATAATAGCCCATAATGCAATAAATGTTGATATAAAAGCATGATGCAAAATGGACGTGTCAGTGATCCCTCAAAAAAATGTCAAGTATAAATGCCTCCCCAAATGTTGCACCTTCACATATCAAGTATGTTTAGTGGTGGGTCTATAAAATTAGGGTGCTACTAGATCTCCTTGAAGTAATGGGTTTGTGTCAGACACTTACATGCGAAGCATTGGTTAACTTGTCGTGGCTATCAAAATAATTTTGGGACGCGAGGCATAAGAGTTGGCGCGGCATGAGATGTCCCCAAAAACAAGAGTCGTATGGAGACACGATTAGCAAGAGTTGCTTACCGAGTGATCTTGTCTTCTAGCAGTGATGCAAAAGCTCAATAGTTGACAGGTGGATCTTGGATCTTGAATCACTAAGGGCATCTCCAGCCGCGCCCCCAAGAAGGCCTCCCCAGGCGTTTTTTTTCGCGCCGGCGCCGAAAAAACGGCCCAGTCGCGCCCCCAGGAGCCCGATTTTCGCCGGCTTGGGCCGAAAACAACACCGGCGGACCCAGCCCGAACCCGGCACACTCGGGGGGGGGGGGGGGGCGCTCGAGGGCGCCGGGTGAACTTTTTTGGCGCAAAGAAACCGCGGGCCCGACACGTCAGCGACACGGCTTTCCTCTCGGCCCTTCGTCGTCCTCATCGCCTCGTTTCCCGCGGCGAATCAATGCCAAAGCTGCCGCGCTGCCGCGCCGGTCAGCCTGTGCCATTGATGCCTCACGGGCGGGGCAGTGAAGGCTGGACGACGCGCGTCCCTCGCCCTCGCGTCGCCCTCCACGCGTACGCACGGTGCCACGTGTGTGGGCGGCGCCTCGGCCTATATATGCCGCGCCCCGACGCACTCGGCGTCTCACACGTCCCCGCCGCCGTCGTTCCTCCCTCTCCTCTCCTCCCTTTTGCCGTCTCCAGTTCAAAACCAATGGCCGAGCGCTTCCCAGGCGATGGCGCGGCGGCGAACGGCTTCGGCCGCCGCCATCTTCATGAAGACGAGGCTCGCCTCCTTTACGAGGCCGAGTACCCGGTCCCGCTGGACATGCGGGTGCCCGGGGCGTGGAGGATCAGCGCAGGTGGCGTGCCGGTGCCCCCGATACCCACCGGCGCGGCGCGGCGTGCGGAGATCGCACGCATCCGCTCGAACCTGCCGCGTGCGGCGAGGGAGGGGCCACGGTACGTCCCCGACAGCCCGCTCTGGGAACCGTATTTCCGCCGCCGTCACGCCCAGCAGCTCGAGGCCACCAACGGCGTCGTGCCTTCGGCAGGCTCAACTCCGCCGGCCGGCGTCGGTGGTGGGGCGTGCCAGGGCGCACGTTGGAGGCCGTCCTCGAGTACATCGAGGGCGGCAATACGCCGCGCCTCGACTACCCCGCTCCCCTTCCTTCTCACGCCATCGGGGAAGCTCCTGGACCCCGAGGCGCATGGAGACCGAGGGGTCCTCCTCCTCGTCCGGCGGCTCGCCCTGCCTCCGCCCCGTCAAGCCGGAGCCCCAGGACACGCCGGTCGCCGCGCGCACCCACAGCTCCGGCGTCCGTATAGGCGCCAACGCCTCGCCACCCACCGGCCGTTTCGTCCTCATCGAGCCCAAGCCGGAGCCCGGCCTCCCCGCGGAGTACGAGGAGATAGCCCGGCGCGGCTTCTCCAACGAGGACGCCATGCAGTGGGCGCGGGACGACTACCTCCGCGACGAGACGTTCCGGCAGCGCCGGGCCCTGGAGGAGATCGCCGCCCGCAAGCGTGGGTGCGAGGACGAGCACGGCATCGTGATCCTCGACAGTGACGACGACGACGCCCCCGGACCTTCCAACCCACCGCGCCAACCGGGGGAGGGGTGCAGCAGGGACGGCGGAGGTTTAGGCGGGGGCGGCGGCGGCGATGACAACGACGACGACGACAACGACGGTGGCGACTACACGCGGTTCTACAGCCTCCTCGGCATGTAGAACCGCGTGGGCGGGCGGCGAGGCGGGCGGCGAGGGAGACGGCAGGGGTAGCCCGCGGCAGTTTTTTTAAATATGTTTAAGTTTGAACGAACTCGCCGTGTTTGCGTTAAATTTGAGTTGTTTTGCGTCATGTTTGCCTTTTTTGCTTGAACCGTGGGCGCCGCGACTGGGGGGCATCACGTCCCCAGTGCGCGGTTTAGCGCCGGTGCGCCCCCAGGGGGCGATTTTTTGCCCCTCCTGGGGGGCCAACGGCTGGAGATGCCCTAAGTATCAATGGAGGGATGTTGAATTTAGTGGGAGTAATGATCTTATTAAAATGTTAAATATGAATTACTCTTCATGAATACATGTCTTAGTGTTTTGCATATTTCTGTTGTAGACCAATGGCACCACCTGCTCAAGTTACCCCTTTTGTGTTGAAATCAATCCTGGAAAAAGATAAATTGAATGGAACAAACTTTACCACCTGGTATAGAAACCTGGGAATTGTTCTTAGGCATGAGAAAAAGGAACAAGTTCTAGAGAATCCACTTCCAGAGGAACCTGCCGATGATGCTAATGCCACAACCAGAAATTCCTACTAGAAACTCGTTGATGAATCAAACGAGATCAGTTGTCTCATGCTGGCTTCTATGGAGCCCGATCTGCAGCAGCAGTTCGAAAATATTGAGGCTTTCAATATGATCGAGAACCTCAAAAGCATGTTTCAAATGCAAGCTTGGATCGAAAGGTTCAGCATCTGGCGATCATTGACGGACTGTAAGCTGAAAGAAGGTGATCCACTGAGCCCACATGTGATCAAGATGATCGGTACATACAAGCTCTGGATCGTTTGGGCTTCCCACTTGGGTATGAGTTGTCCACATATACAACTTCGGGTTCTCTTCCGAATAGCTATGGGACGTTCATGTCGAACTACCATATGCATGGGATGGAAAAGAAGCTCGCTGTATTGCACGGGATGCTCAAGGTGGCAGAGTAGGATATCAAGAAAGGTACGCATCGTCGAGTGTTGATGGTGCAGAACTTGTCTATGTTCAAGAAGAGTTGGTCCAAGAAAAAGGCTAAGGTAAAGGGCAAGGAGAAGGAGGCAACTCCAACTGTCCTCGCCGCACCTAAGCTAGGGACTGCCTCGGGGACTGTTTGCTTTCATTGCAAGGAACCCAGACACTTGGAAAAGGAACCGCGACAAGTGGCTTGCCGAGAAGGGCAAGAAGACTAGAAGTGTGACTTCTTCTTCAGGTACACTTGTTGTATATGTTATAGACATTTATCTTGTTGATGTTTCTAGTACCTATTGGCTATATGATACCGGATCGGTTGTTCACATATGCAACTCGATGCAGGGGCTGAGCAGAACTAGGAAAGTCGCAAGAGGAGAAGTTGACATACGCGTCGGGAATAAAGCAAGAGTTGTTGCATTGGCCGTCGGCACTATGCAACCTAATTTACCTTCAGAATTTGTAATGGAACTTGATAATTGTTATTATGTTATTGCTTTGAGTCGAAACATTATTTCTGCCTCATGTTTGATGAGACAAGGTTATGAATTCAGTATTAAGGACAATGGTTGTTCTATTTACTTGAATAATATGTTTCATGGCTTTGCACCCATTGTGAATGGATTATTTATCCTAGATCTTGAAGGCGAGTCAGTCTATAACATAAATGTCAAGAGGCATAAGCCTAACGAGATAAATCCGACTTACATATGTCATTGTCGACTATGGCACATTAGTCAAAAGCATATGAAGAAGCTCCATGATGATGGAATTCTAACTTTGTTTGATTTTGAATCATTCGAGACATGTGAGTCCTTCCTACTCAGCAAGATGACTAAGACTCCTTTTGCAAAGAGTTGCGAGAGGGCGTCTGAGCTGTTGGAACTTATACATAGTGATGTATGTGGACCAATGAGCACGCCAGCTAGAGGTGGTTTCCAATACTTCGTGACTTTTACCGATGGCTTGAGTAGATATGGATATGTCTACTTGATGAGGCACAAGTCAGAAACTTTTGAAAAGTTCAAGGAGTTTTAGAACGAAGTGGAAAATAATCAACTCAGCAAGAGAATCAAACTTCTACAATCTGATTGTGGCGGTGAGTATATGAGCCGGGAGTTTGATGATCATCTGAAGAGTTGTGGAATAGTTCCACAACTGACTCCTCCGGGTACGCCATAGAGAAATGGTGCGTCAGAACGGAGGAATCAGACTCTGTTGGACATGGTCTGATCAATGATGAGTCAGTCGGATTCACCCTTGTCATTTTGGGGATACGATCTAGAAACTGCAGCTTTCACACTAAACAGGGTACCATCTAAGTCCATAGATAAGACACCATATGAGACATGGATTGCGAAGAGTTGCGGTTTTTCTTTTCTGAAAGTTTGGTGATGTGAAGCATATGTCAAGCGACTCCAGTCGGACAAGCTTACACCCAAATCTGACAAGTGCATATTCGTGGGATATCCAAGGGAAACCTTGGGATATTATTTCTACAACTATAAAGAGGGCAAAGTGTTTGTCGCTCAACATGAAGTTTTCCTTGAGAAAGAGTTTCTCAATCAGAAGGCTAGTGCGAGGATGGTCCGACTCGAAGAAATTCGAGAACCACATGGGGATGATCTGGTACACAGCGGTTTGTTAGGGAACCCGTAGTGAAGTCGGCGTCGGTTCCCCGGAGGTCGGAAATGTTGCGCAATATGCATGACTGCAATGTGTTGTTCTTGGAGAACAACGAGCGGACTACGTATACAGAAGCAATGGAGAGCCCTGATTTCGAGTTATGACTTGAGGCCATGAGATCCAAATTAAAGTCCATGGACGTCAATCAAGTTTGGAACTTGGCTAATCTGCCAGATGTTCGAGCCATTCAGTGCAAATGGATCTTTAAGAATAAAACTGATATGGACGGAAACGTCACAGTACATAAGGCTCCACTTGTATCTAAAGGTTATCGACAAGTTCAAGGAGTTGACTACGATGAGACTTACTCACAGGTAGCGATGCCTAAATCAATTCGGATCATTCTTGCTATAACTGCATATTTTGACTATGAGATATGACAGATGGATGTCAAAACGGCTTTCCTTACTAGAAATTTAACCGAGGATGTGTATATGACATAGCCCGAGGTTTTTTTTGATCCAAAGAAGTCTAGCATGGTATGCAAGCTTTAGAGATCCATTTATGGATTGAGGAAAGCATCTCAGAATTGGAACATTTGTTTTAATGAAGCGGTCAAAGAGTTTGGCTTCATCAAGAACAATTGTGATCATTGTGTATTCAAGAAGGTCAGTGGGAGCTCAGTCGCATTTCTGATCTTATATGTGGATTACATATTGTTGATTGGAAATGACATTCAAATGCTTGAATCTGTCAAGGACTCATTGAAAATAGTTTTCGATGAAGGACTTGGGAGAAGCAGCTTATATTTTGGGAATCAAGATCTATAGAGATAGATCGAGAAAGCTTATTGGATTAAGCAGAGTACGTATATTGACAAGGTGTTGAAGTGGTTCAACATGCAAGATGCCTAGAAGGGTTTCTTGCCCATGTTACATGGCATTAGTCTTAGCAAGACTCAAAGTCCTTCGACTCCTCATGAGAGAATACACATGGATGGGATTTCGTATGCTTTGGTTGTTGGGTCCATCATGTATGCTATGGTATGTACTTGTACCGATGTTAACTTTGCCCTTAGCGTGGTGGGCATATACCAAGCTGATCTAGGGGAGAGTCACTGGACAGCGGTTAAAAATATCCTTAAGTACTTGAGAAGGACTAAGGATATGTTCTTAGTTTATGGAGGTGAGGATGAGCTCGTTGTCAATAGTTACACCGATGCTAGTTTCCAAACCGATAGGGATGACAATCAATCACAATCTGGGTTTGTGTTCATTCTGAATGGAGGAGCAGTGAGTCGGAGGAGTTCCAAGCAAGATATGGTAGCTAATTCTACAACAGGGGCTGAGTACATTGCGGCTTCTGAAGCTGCAAAAGAAGGTGTTTGGGTGAAGAATTTTATTTCTGATCTTGGTGTGGTTCAGAGCGTGTCCAATACATTAGACCTCTGTTGTGATAATAGTGGTGCTATCACGCAAGTCAAGGAACCACGAAACCATCATAGAACCCAACATATACTTAAACGTTTTAACCTTATTCACGACATTTTTCGACAGAGGTGATGTAAACATACGCAAGGTACACACGGATGCAAGTATTGTTGATCCATTGACGAAGCCTCTCCCACGGCCGAAGCATGAGGCGCACATGAGTTCCATGGGCATACGATGCCTAAATGATTGACTCTAGTGCAAGTGGGAGACTATTGGAGATATGCCCTAGAGGCAATCTTGTGATGATGATATTTCCCTATGTATTCATGAGTCTTTTGTATTGTCCTTGAACATCATCAATGGTATGCATCAATGAGTATGTGACTTGTTTGTGGAACTATGTATTGTATGATGATCATTCTAATGGTCCCTAGCTGATAAGGTTTTGCGGACACATATCCTTGACTTGTATACGACTCAGTTGATGACTTTGTTTCACAAGTCATGTGAATGGAGATGCTAAACCGATAATATGGACTCGGGATGGGGATCAGCGAGTCAGACAGACCCACTTTGAGACGCAGCGAGATATTGCCATTTGTTAGTCTCAAGTACAATGTCTATGCCATGTCCTAGACCCGAGGTCCTCGCATGTTCTCGGGATGAGGATTGACTCGCTTAGGTTCTATCAAATGCTAATCTATAACTGGGTAGTTATAAAGGTAGCTTTCGGATGAGTCGTGAGATATCACTACAAAAAAAGACACATCTGTGACATTTTGGGCAGAACGAATTTTTTTCTGTCATGTTTATGACACTTCTATGACGATGATTGTGAAAAAACCCGGTATCATCATAGATGTGGTGGGCTCCTACTTCTATGACAAAAAATCATGATAGAAAATGGGCTTTTTGTCCTGGGCGGGACGGAGACGCAGCTGCATGACATTCTTTGGGCCGTCCATGACGGAAAAAACCATGGTAGAAGCTAGGGCGAGGAAATTATCGGGGAGTTCCCGGTTACGGTGGGTGGTCGGGGCGATTGCGTGTTTCTCTCGTACACGTACGCGTGTGGGTGCGAGGCGTTGGGCTCTAACTGAACCCGAGTGAGGCGTTCGCCTACTGAACCCGAGCGATTGCACTGGCTACGCGTTACTGAACCCGAGAGATTGACCGATCCCTGTTTGTTAACTGAACCTGATCGAGTGATTCCTTCACTACTGCTGCTAACTGAAGCCGATCGAACCTGCTGCCTCTTGATGAATAGTGAGTGTTGTTGGGGGTTGGATGAACAATTCCCAGTGGGGGTTGGATGAACAGGACCCCGTGGTAGTAGAAGTCGTTTCCACTGGATGAACAGGACCCCGATCGAGCCGATTGGGGGTGGATGAACAGGACCCCATGGAGGGCTAGTTGAATAGTAGCTGGTGGAGGGATGGATACGGTAGCCCGTGGAGGGGTGGTTGAACAATATCCGGTGGAGGCTGCTACGTCTTGAGCTTGCGTTGGTTTTCCTTGAAGAGGAAAGGGTGATGCAGCAATAGTAGCCTAAGTATTTCCCTCAGTTTTTGAGAACCAAGGTATCAATCCAGTAGGAGGCTCCTCAAAAGTCCCATGCACCTACACAAACAAACAAAGAACTTGCAACCAACGCAATAAAGGGGTTGTCAATCCCTTCACGGCCACTTGCGAAAGTGAGATCTGATAGAGATAGTATGACAAGATAAATATATTTTTGGTATTTTATAATATAGATTGGGAAAGTAAAGAAGCAAATAAAAGTAGATTGAAATCTTATACGATAAGAGATAGACCCGGGGGCCATAGGTTTCACTAGTGGCTTCTCTCAAGATAGCATAAGTATTACGGTGGATGAACAAATTACTGCCGAGCAATTGATAGAAAAGCGAAGAATTATGAGATTATCTAGGCATGATCATGTATATAGGCATCACGTCCGCGACAAGTAGACCGACTCCTGCCTGCATCTACTACTATTACTCCACACATCGACCGCTATCCAGCATGCATCTAGAGTATTAAGTTCATAAAGAACAAAGTAATGCATTAAGAAAGATGACATGATGTAGAGGGATAAACTCAAGCAATATGATATAAACCCCATCTTTTTATCCCCGATGGAAACAATACAATATGTGCCTTGCTGCCCCTGCTGTCACTGGGAAAGGACACCGCAAGATTGAACCCAAAGCTAAGCACTTCTCCCATTGCAAGAAAGATCAATCTAGTAGGCCAAACCAAACTAATAATTCGAAGAGACTTGCAAAGATAACTTAATCATACATAAAAGAATTCAGAGGAGAATATTTCTCATAGATAAACTTGATCATAAACCCACAATTCTTCGGATCTCGACAAACACATCGCAAAAAGCGTTACATCGAATAGATCTCCAAGAAGATCGAGGAGAACATGGTATTGAGATCCAAAAAGAGAGAAGAAGCCATCTAGCTAATAACTATGGACCCGAAGGTATGTGGTAAACTACTCACAACTCATCGTAGGGGCTATGGTGTTGATGTAGAAGCCCTCCATGGTCGATTCCCACTCCGGCGGAGCACCGGTGAAGGCTCCAAGATGGGATCTCGCGAATACAGAAGGTTGCGGCGGTGGAATTAGGTTTTCGTTGGCTCCCTTGATGTTTTCGGGGTACGGAGGTATATATAGGAGGAAGAAGTACGTCGGTGGCCGCCCGAGGGGCCCACGAGATAGGGGGGCGCGCCCTGTAGGGGTGGGCGTGCCCTCCACCCTCGTGGCCGCCTCGGCTGCTTCTTGACTTGCACTCCAAGTCCTCTGGATCACGTTTGTTCCAAAAATCACGCTCCCGATGGTTTCATTCCGTTTGAACTCCGTTTGATATTCCTTTTCTTTGAAATACTGAAATAGGCAAAAAAACAACAACAATACGGGCTGGGCCTTCGGTTAGTAGGTTAGTCCCAAAAATGATATAAATGTGTAAAATAAAGCCCATAAACATCCAAAACGGGTAATATAATAGCATGGAACAATCAAAAATTATAGATACGTTGGAGACGTATCAAGCATCCCCAAGCTTAATTCCTGCTCATCCTGGAGTAGGTAAATGATAAAAACAGAATTATTGATGTGGAATGCTACCTAGCATATTTCTCGATGTAATTTTCTTTATTGTGGCATGAATGTTCAGATCGAAATGATTCAAAATAAAAGTTCATATTGACATAAGAAACAGTAATACTTCAAGCATACTAATCAAAGCAATCATTTCTTCTCAAAATAACATGGCTAAAGAAAGTTCATCCCTACAAAATCATATAGTTAGGCTATGCTTCATTTTCGTCACACAAAAATGTTCCCAAATTATACACCTCCGATGACAAGCCAAGCAATTGTTTCATACTTAAATAATCTCAAACTTTTTCAACTTTCACGCAATACATGAGCGTGAGCCATGGATATAGCACTATGGGTGGAATAGAATATGATGATGGGGATTGTGTGGAGAAGACAAAAAAAAGGAGAAAGTCCCACATTGACGAGGATAATCAACGGGCTATGGAGATGCCCATCAATTGATGTCTACATGAGGAGTAGGGATTGCCATGCAACAGATGCGCTAGAGCTATAAATGTATGAAAGCTCAACAAAAGAAAACTAGTGGGTGTGCATCCAACTTGCTTGCTCACGAAGACCTAGGGCATTTTGAGGAAGCCCACCGTAGGAATATACAAGCTAAGTTCTGTAATGAAAAATTCCCACTAGTATATGAAAGTGACAACATATGAGACTGGCTATATGAAGAACATGGTGCTACTTTGAAGCACAAGTGTGGAAAAGAGATAGTAACATTGCCCCCTTTTTATTTATTTTCTTTTTTCTTTTTTTTGTTCTTTTTTTGGGCCTTTTTTTGACCTTTCTTTTTTTTCTTTTTTTTCTTTGGCCTTTCTTTTTTTTCTTGGGGACAATGCTCTAATAATGATGATCATCACACTTTTATTGATTTACAACTCATGAATTACAACTCTAAACTAGAACAAGATATACCTCTATATGAATGCCTCCGATGGTGTACCGGGATGGGCAATGAATCAAGAGTGACATGTATGAAAAATTATGCAAAGTGGCCTTGCCACAAATACGATGTCAACTACATGATCATGCAATGGCAATATGACAATAGTAATGCATGTCATGATGATAAACGGAACAGTGGAAAGTTGCATGCCAATATATCTCGGAATGGATATGGAAATGCCATATTAGGTAGGTATGGTGGCTATTTTGAGGAATATATAAGGAGGTTTATGTGTGATAGAGCGTATCATATCACGGGGTTTGGATGCACCGGCGAAGTTTGCACCAACTCTCAAGGTGAGAAAGGGCAATGCACGGTACCGAAGAGGCTAGCAATGACGGAAAGGTAAAAGTGTGTATAATCCATGGACTCAACATTAGTCAAAAGAACTCATATACTTATTGCAAAAATCTACAATTCATCAAAAACCAAGCACTACGCGCATGCTCCTAGAGGGATAGATTGGTAGGAAAAGACCATCGCTCGTCCCCGACCGCCACTCATAAGGATGCACAATCCAAGAACACCTCATGTTTCAAATTTGTTACACAACTTTAACCGTACGTGCATGCTACGGGACTTGCTAACTTCAACACAAGCATTCTTTAATTCATAATCACCCAACTAGCATGACTTTAATATCACTACCCCCATATCTCAAAACAATTATCAAGTATCAAATTGATCATAGCATCCAATTCACTTCCTATGATATTTTTTATTATAGCCAACTTGGATGCCTACCATTCTAGGACCAATTTTATGACCATAGCAAATACCATGCTGTTCTAAAAGACTCTCAAAATAATATAAGTGAAGCATGAGAGACTAGCAATTTCTACAAAATTAAGCCACCGCCGTGCTCTAAAAGATATAAGTGAAGCATTAGGGCAAATACTATCTAGCTCAAAAGATATAAGTGAAGCACATAGAGTATTCTAACAAATTCCAGTCAAGTGGGATTCTCCCAAAAGGTGTGTACAGCAAGGATGATTGTGGTAAACTAAAAAGCAAAAACTAATATCATACAAGACGCTCCAAGCAAAACACATATCATGTGGCGAAAACAAATATAGCTCCAAGTAAAGTTACCAATGAACGAAGACGAAAGAGGGGATGCCTTCCGGGGGCATCCCCAAGCTTAGGCTTTTGGCTATTATTGAATATCTTGTGGTGCCATGGGCATCCCCAAGCTTAGGCTTTTGCCACTCCTTATTCCATAGTACATCAAATCTTTACCCAAAACTTGAAAACTTCACAACACAAAACTTAACAGGAAATCTCATAAGCTCCGTTAGTGAAAGAAAGCAAAACCACCACATAAGGTACTGTAATGAACTCATTATTTATTTATATTGGTGTTAAGCCTACTGTATTGCAAGTTCTCTATGGTTCATACCACTTAATACTAGCCATATATGCATCAAAATAAGCAAACAACACACGAAAAACAGAATCTGTCAAAAACAGAACAGTCTGTAGCAATCTGTAACCTACGAATTCTTCTGGAACTTTAAAAATCCTTAAAAAATAGGAAGTCCTGGTAAATTCGTCTATTGATCTACAGCAAAAAGAATCAACGCAAAAGTACGTTTTTGTGATTTAACAAAACTAATTTCGTGCGTGCAAAGTTTCTCTTTTTCAGCAGAATCAAATTAACTATCACCATAGGTTATCCTATAGGTTCTACTTGGCACAAACACTAATTAAAACATAAAAACACATCTAAACAGAAGGTAGATGCAAAATTTATTACCAAACAGAAGCAAGAAGAAAAAACATAAATAAAATTGGGTTGCCTCCCAACTAGCGCTATCGTTTAACGCCCCTAGCTAGGCATAAAAGCGAGGATAGATCTAAGTAGTGCCATCTTTGACACTTAATTCATATGTAGCCCGCATGATAGATTCATAAGGTAATTTAACTTTCTTTCTTGAAAATTGCTCCATGCCTTTCCTTAATGGAAATTGTAATCTAATATTCCCTTCCTTCATATCAATAATCGCGCCAATCGTTCTAAGGAAAGGTCTACCAAGAATAATAGGGCAAGAAAGATTGCAATCTATATCAAGAACGATAAAATTTACGGGCACCAAATTTCTATTTGCAACAATGATAACATCATTGATCCTTCCCATTGGCTTTTTAATGGTGGAATCCGCAAAGTGCAAATTTAAAGAGCAATCATCAAGATCATGGAAACCTAGAATATCACATAAAGTTTTTGGAATCGTGGAAACACTAGCACCCAAATCACACAAAGCATAACACTCATGATCTTTAATTTTAATCTTTATAGTAGGTTCCCACTCATCATTAAGTTTTCTAGGTATAGAAACTTCCAAATTAAGTTTTTCATCAAAAGATTGCATCAAGGCATCAACAATATGTTTGGTAAAAGCTTTATTTTGACTATAAGCATGAGGAGAATTCACAACAGATTGCAACAAGGAAATACAACCTTCTAAAGAACAATTTTCATAATTAAATTCCTTGAAATCCAAGATAGTGGGTTCAATGCTATTTAAAGTCTTGACCTCTCCAATCCCACTTTTACCAAATTTAGCATCAAGATCTAAGAACTCCAAATTATTGGGACGCCTTTTAACTAAAGTTGACTCATCTCCAGTCCCATCATTATTAAGATTCATATTGCACAACAAAGATCTAATAGGGGACACATCAATAACTTTAAGATCTTCATCATTATTCTCATTGAAACTAGAATTTCTTGCTTTTACAAAGCAATCTTTCTTAGCACGCAATCTAGCGGTTCTTTCCTTGCACTCATCAATGGAAATTCTCATTGCTTTGAGAGACTCATTGATATCATGCTTAGGAGGAGTAGATCTAAGTTTCAAAGAATCAACATCAAGCGAGAGTCTATCAACGTTCCTAGCCAAATCATCAACTTTGAGCAATTTTTCTTCAAGCAAGGCATTAAAATTCTTTTGAGAAATCATAAATTCTTTCACACTATTCTCAAAATCAGAGGGCATCTTATTAAAATTACCATAAGAATTATTGTAGGAATTTCCATAATTATTAGAGGAATTACTAGGGAACGGTCTAGGATTAAAGTTTCCTCTATAAGCATTGTTTGCAAAACTATTCCTACCAACAAAATTCACATCCATAGATTCATTATTATTCTCAATAAAAGTAGACAAGGGCATATCATTGGGATCAATAGGAGCACTCTTAGTAGCAAACAATTTCATAAGTTCATCCATCTTTCCACTCAAAACATTAATTTCTTCTATAGCATTTGATTTTGAACTCCCCAGAGCCATCATCTCCTCCCACCAGGGCTCCGTTCAAAGCCTATGCATCCCGTCATGCTACCCGAGCAAGCATACCATGCCCTGCATGGTGGACACCTGGCTGAAATCCCCTGAATTCACAGAACTACATCTGCTTGAGTTCTACTATTTCCCAGGAAATCACCTACTAGATACCGAATGTCATGTACTTGTGCCCTCAGCACCGATGTCCATCTCACGGTTTCCTCCTCTCTCCACACCGCCACCTTTGCACTGTGCTACCTACCAGACAATCTGGTACTAAACCTTCGACTCCCATTTCTCAAAAAAACTTTTGCTTGTATGGGTTCGTATATCGGAGGCCTCATTGCACAACATCATCCACTCCAGTTGCCCTGTCATGGAGTGCTTGGTGCTTGTTTTCACAATTAGAATCGGTTGTCTCCAAATAAAGCTGCCTAACCTTGTAAGAATTGGAATTTCTTTTGACGGAAGGTAGCTCATCATCCAAGATGCCCCTTCACTTCAAAGGTTGATCCTTGATTCTAGTTATTCACCGTCGCAAATAACCGTCGTCTTTGTGCCTAAACTGGCGACCTTGGGTGTAATACATGATCTCTGTGCTCATTTCAAGATGGTGTTTGGCTCCACAGTTCTTCTGGTACTGTATATTATCATCTACACTTGTAACCATAAGCTGCATTTTAAATTTCTGCGCATAAGTTATATATCATCTTGGAGTACACATTTTGTACTAATATTATGTTCTATGCTCAATGAAGAGTTTCTCCATGGATAGCCTATCAATGGTGCTGGATTCTGTCAAGATCTTATATATCCAAATGAATAGTTTTGATCTAAACAAGATTATTGGCTTGCTGGAATGCTTTCCATGTCTGGAGAAGTTGTACACAAAGGTAATAATTTCACGCACATTGGAAGCCCGCATATAGTGTACTAGAATTAACCGTCCAGCTGTTGCTCTTTCGACACTCTTTTTTAGACCTTAACTGTTTTCAATCTTCATGTCTATTTAGGCAATAGGACGGGGTAAGAAAGTTATAACCAATCGGTGGATTCGTAAGCACCGGGATTTTCTCACTTATCATGACATTTGATTGAAGATAATAACGCTGGAACAATATGTAGCCAACCATGCAAACACTAGATTTGTCACATTCTTCCTGCTGAATGCGAGGTTACTATTGTCCATCAAGCTTAGTTTATCAGCAGCATGGTTTTGACAGATGGGTATGTCAAGAGAAAAAAAGGATTTTCAGGTGGACAAAAGAGCTTCTAAACGTGTCGGGCTTCTATTTACAACATCTTGTGGTCATAATCCAGTAAATTTTATGACCCAGGATGTTCATTCTATGGACCTAACCGATCCATTTGACTGTGACTGCCGAAAACAGTGTTGGAGTTAGATGTTGTTGCCCTTTTCAATCCGGGTTTTGAATAAACCTGATGAACAATACCTGATGAGCAATTAACCCTCGTGCTTTTGTACAATTTGTAAGCTGGAGTTAGATGTTGTTGCCCTTTTCAACTCGGCTGTGACTGTCATATTTTCTTTGAAACAAGGCAAATGGCTTGCCATTCATTAATTTAAGAGTGAAATATTGTAACAAATCCCAGCCAAGGGAAATAACATCACTCTCGCCGGCTGCTTGAGCTCACTGTGCATTACAGAATCCAAGTGATTAGCCCCCACCAACACCTATAAACTTATTTTGAACTAGCACACCAAATGGGCTGTAAATTTTCATAAGAAAGGCTGCATGACCGTGGCAGATTTGGATTCTGACATTTGGGACCCTCAAGGAAAAAGCCTATCCAAGGTGGTGTCGACTTACTAGATAGTCAACAAACGATTCTACCTACCAGCCATTGGATTGACATCCAACATCTATCATGTATCTTCTATCTCTTGTCTTCTTCCTCCAGCCGCCCAAACCAAACCACCCCGCCGGTTCCGCCTGCTCCCGCCTCCCACGGCTGGCTGTGCCTCCGCCGCCCTACCATACCCTCCAACATTGGCCAGTCCCTCCCTCTATTCCCCCACACATCCTGTTATTCTCTGGCGACGTCAGCCCCAACACACACCCACACCCGAACCAGTTAACCCTCGTACTTCCCTCCTCCTGCGACTGAACCGATGCATCTTCCATGGCTCCTGTTCATTCCGTCCGAGGCCTCGTCATCGTCCTCCACCTTGGTTCGCTCGCCGTGCATGGTGCGCCACCCTCTTGCGTTGTCAACGTCGTCAACAACCAATAGGAACAAGGAGATGACTGTACGGGGAGAGGATGACAGTAGGGACCCACCAGGGTCATGGCAGTACGCAAGCAAGTGCCTCATTATCACAAGCCCAAAAAATGGTTCCTCCAAATGGTTGGACATCTGGCGCCCACACCATTGTCAATGTAGTCAATAAATGAGAGAATTACACAATGAGCGGCTAACACCAGGGACCCAGCAGGTCGCGCAGTTGTTATTTACTTATTTTTTGAGGAACAAGCAGTTGTTATTTATACTAGTTTTAGAGATGGATCAGGGTAACGATGGGGCTGTGAGGGGGGCGTGGCCCATCTAGCCAGGGTTTTATTTATGTTTACCACATCATGAGCCCAGTTGTGTTTTTTTCTTGCTGAAAATGGCTAACCCAGTTCTACTTTTTTGAAGAAATACCCAACCGAGGCCTACATGCTTTGTCAGCCCTGCTGGGCTGCAAATATTTCAAGATGACGAGAGTTTCATTTGGCTTGCCCAGAAAATGGGCTATCAGTAATGAGAGATGGAATGTACATTTTTAAAACACATCAAACCGGGAATTAGTTTCAAAAAATTTTCATTTCAAAATTTTAAATTCCATTGATTTTTATACATGGACAATTATTTGGATTTTATATTTATATAAATTTATTTTTCAAATTAGTTTGAATGTGACTCGAAATTTCGGGATTAAAAACAGTTAACCGCACCGAAATATACAAAAATTCATATGATTTTTAACCGTGGCCACAATATGGGTTGTAATGCTAACAAAAAGAAGATGGGCTCCAAAAAATCCTTAAGAATTAGCAAATGGGATGTAAATTATTAGAAATAATGGCAGATGGGTTGTATGCTGTTTTCCACACATTTGAGGCTGACTTGTGTGCCTACTAAAAAATGGTTGACGCACACGCAATGTCGTGCCAACTTAGTCAACACACGAGAGCGGTGACTATTGGATGTCCATCCAACGACTGTCGCGCTTCTTCAATCTCTGCTCTTCCTGCTCCAGCCGCTCAAACAAGCGCTGACCAGACTGCCTGCTCCCTCCTCCCGCGGCCGGTTGTGCTGCCGCGTAGGCCTCACCGCCCCACTGTACTCCCATCGCTGGCCTAGCCATCCCTCTACTCACCCACACCTGTTGTTATTCTCCGGCAATGGTAGACGAACCAGTAAACCCTCGTACTCCCCTCTGCGCGGGAAACAACTGTCGAGTCTTCGCTGGCTCTGTGTCGTTCCCTTCCTAGGCCTCACCGTCGTCCACTGCCCTGGTTCTCTCGTCACGGCATGGTCAACATGGTCAACGAATGACATCCATCGGAAGTGGACTGTACGTGGAGAGGCTGACAGCTGGGTCCATGGCCGCACGCAAGTAAATGCCTCCTTATTATGCACAAAATAATGATTCCTCTACCTGACAGCTGAGACCCACCGAAGGGCCTGTGTATTTCATGAAAAAAAACGTTCCTCCCGCTGACAGCTCAGACCCACCAGCTATATCTTCGCATGCAAGGAAGTGCCTCCTTATTATTCACAAAAAATTACTACTCCCCTACTAGCTGGGACCCACCATAGTGGGAGGCTGACTTGTGGGCCTACTAAGTTGACACAGATGAAGGGCTTTGTCAACTTAGTCAGTATGAATGATTCTAGCACCAGTGACCGTATGATGTCCATCCAACGTCCGTAGTGCTTCTTCAACCTCTGGTCTTCTTGCTCCAGCCGCCCAAACCAGCGCTGGTCGTGTCGCCTGCTCCTGCCTCCGGTGGCCGGCTCTGCTACCGCGCAGGCCTGACCGCCCCACCCTACTCCAACATCTGGCTAGGCCATCCCTCTACTCACCCACAACCGCTGTTATTCTGCAGCGACATCAGCCTCACACCGCAGCCGAACAAGTCAACCCTTGTACTCCTCTCCACATGGGCATCCACTGCTGTGTCCCCTTCCCCGGCTCCATGTCATCCCCTTCCTAGGCCTCGCCGTCGTCCACCGCCTTGGTGCTCTCAGCGCGGCATGGTCAATATGGTCAAGGAACGACTTCCATTGAATGAGTATTGTACCTGGAGAGGCTGACAGCTGGGTCCACGGCCGCAGCAAGGAAGTGCCTCCTTATTGCGTGCAAAATAATGATTCCTCCAGCTGACAGCGGGGACCCACCGGATGGGCCACCGTATTTCACGAAAAAAGTCCCCCCCCGACTGCTGGGACCCACCAGCTACATCTTTGCACGCAAGGAAGTGCGTCCATATTACGGGCAAAAAATAGGATTCTCCCCCTGACAGCTGGGACTCACCAACTATATATTCGCACGCAAGGAAGTGCCTCCTTACCTCCCTGGCAGCTAGGACCCACCTGGTCGAACCGTACGTAGGTTTGTCTGTCTGGTCGCGAGTGTATACATACATACTGGTCAATCGGTCTGTCTGCAGGCTCCAGCGATGAACCGTGGCCGAGTAAGGAAGGGCACACATCGTAGTAGAGGCGCGGACGTAGCATGTCACGCATTCCCATCTATATCGTGTACATGTCCGTACAGCCTGTGTGCAAGAAAGTAAATACGGCCACGTACGTACATATGGGCGAGGTCTCGAACGCCTACTCGCACATACGTACGACGAGGACTCGTGTACATGGAGAGGCAGCGGAGAGCAGCGACGGTGTCCTGTTCATCGCCAGCCAACCGGCTGGGTCGGAACGGAGAAACTACGTCGTCGTGTTCATTTGGAGGCAACAGAATGCATCATGTTCATCGGGAGCCAACCGGCTTGGACGGAACAGCTGAAGCGAGGCCTAGTGTATCGCAGAACGGAGGAAACGACCTTCTATTCGACTGCCTATGGTCGAAATGGAATCCTGTTCAGCGGGAGGGGTCTGGCGTACCGCAAAATGGAGGAAACATAGTTCTCTATGACCTCCTACGGTCGAAATGGGGTCTTGTTGATCGGGAGGGGTGTAGCATACCGCAAAATGGAGAAAACAGACTTCTCTTCGACCTCCTATGGTCGAAATGGGTGTCATGTTCATCGGGAGGGGTGTGGCGTATCACAAAATGGGACTCCACGGGCTACTGTTCATCCACCGTCTACTACCTTGATCCAGCCTCCACGGGCTACTGTTCATCCATCGTCGACCTCCTCCAGCCTCCACCTGCGACTGTTCATCCATGGTGTCTCCCTCCTACCTCCGCCAACTACTGTTCATCCACGGGCTCCTGTTCATCCAGCCTCTGATACGTCTCCAACATATCTATAATTTTTGATTGTTCCATGCTATTATATTACCTGTTTTGGATGTTTATGGGCTTTATTTTACACATTTATATCATTTTTGGGACTAACCTACTAACAGGAGGCCTAGCCCATATTGCTATCTTTTGCCTATTTCAGTATTTCGAAGAAAAGGAATATCAAACGGAGTCCAAACGGAATGAAACCTTCAGGAGCGTGATTTTTGGAACAAACGTGATCCAGAGGACTTGGAGTGCAAGTCAAGAAGCAGCCGAGGCGGCCAAGAGGGTGGAGGGTGCGCCCACATCTACAGGGCACGCCCCCTATCTCGTGGGCCCCTCGGGCGGCCACCGACGTACTTCCTCCTCCTATATATACCTACGTACCCCGAAAACATCAGGGGAGCCAACGAAAACCTAATTCCACCGTCGCAACCTTCTGTATCTGCGAGATCCCATCTTGGAGCCTTCACCGGTGCTCCGGCGGAGGGGGAATCAACCACGGAGGGCTTCTACATCAACACCATAGCCCCTCCGATGAGTTGTGAGTAGTTTACCATAGACCTTCGGGTCAATAGTTATTAGCTAGATGGCTTCTTCTCTCTTTTTGGATCTCAATACCATGTTCTCCTCGATCTTCTTGGAGATCTATTCTATGTAAATCTTTTTGCGATGTGTTTGTCGAGATTCGATGAATCGTCGGTTTATGATCAAGTTTATCTATGAGAAATATTTGAATCTCCTCTGAATTCTTTTATGTATGATTAAGTTATCTTTGCAAGTCTCTTCGAATTATCAGTTTGGTTTGGCCTACTAGATTGATCTTTCTTGCAATGGGAGAAGTGCTTAGCTTTGGGTTCAATCTTGCGGTGTCCTTTCCCAGTGACAGCAGGGGCAGCAAGGCACGTATTGTATTGTTGCCATCGAGGATAAAAAGATGGGGTTTATATCATATTGCTTGAGTTTATCCCTCTACATCATGTCATCTTTCTTAATGCGTTACTTTGTTCTTTATGAACTTAATACTCTAGATGCATGCTGGATAGCGGTCGATGTGTGGAGTAATAGTAGTAGATGCAGGCAGGAGTCGGTCTACTTGTCGTGGACGTGATGCCTATATACATGATCATGCCTAGATATTCTCATAATTATTTGCTTTTCTATCAATTGCTCGACAGTAATTTGTTCACCCACCGTAATACTTATGCTATCTTGAGAGAAGCCACTAGTGAAACCTATGGCCCCCGGGTCTATCTCTTATCATATAAGCTTTCAATCTACTTTTATTTGCTTCTTTACTTTTCCAATCTATATTATAAAATACCAAAAATATATTTATCTTATCATACTATCTCTATCAGATCTCACTTTCGCAAGTGGTCGTGAAGGGATTGACAACCCCTTTATTGCGTTGGTTGCAAGTTCTTTGTTTGTTTGTGTAGGTGCGTGGGACTTTTGAGGAGCCTCCTACTAGATTGATACGTTGGTTCTCAAAAACTGAGGGAAATACTTACGCTACTATTGTTGCATCACCCTTTCCTCTTCATGGAAAACCAACGCAAGCTCAAGACGTAGCAAGAAGGATTTCTGGTGTTGTTGCCGGGGAGGTCTTCGCTCAAATCAAGACATACCAAGTACCCATCACAAACTCATCTCCCTCGCATTTACATTATTTTCCATTTGCCTCTCATATTTCTCTCCCCCACTTCACCCTTGCCATTTTATTCGCCTTCTCCTTCCCAATCTTCTCCTCTCTCTTTCGCTTGCCCTTTTTTGTTTGCTTGTGTGTTGGATTACTTGTCGCCCTGGCACAAGATAATACCAAATTGTGTGATTTCTCCAATACCAATAATAATGATTTCCTTAGTACTCTGATTGCTCCTCTTAATTATGTTGAGTCTTGTGAAATCAATACTGCTTTGTCGAATCTTGTTATGAAAGATCAATTCGTTGGCCTTCCTAGTGAAGATGCTGCTACCCATCTAAACAACTTTGTTGATCTGTGTGATATGCAAAAGAAGAAAGGTACGGATAATGATATTGTTAAATTGAAGTTATTTCCATTTTCACTTAGAGATCGTGCTAAAGTTTGGTTTTCGTCTTTGCCTAAAAATAGTATTGATTCTTGGAACAAGTGCAAAGATGCTTTTATCTCTAAATATTTTCCTCCCGCTAAGATCATCACTCTTAGGAATGATATTATGAATTTTAAACAATTTGATCATGAGCATGTTGCCCAATCTTGGGAAAGAATGAAATTGATGATTCGCAATTGCCCTACTCATGGTTTGAACTTATGGATGATCATACAAAAATTTTATGCCGAATTGAATTTTGTTTCTAGAAATCTTTTAGATTCGGCCGCGGGAGGCACGTTTATGGAAATCACTTTAGGAGATGCTACAAAACTCCTTGATAATATTATGGCTAATTATTCTCAATGGCACGCCAAAAGATCTACTAGTAAAAAAGTGGACAGATAGCTGACGATAGTTGAGATTAAGGGGCGTGGCACGCCATAGAGGGTGCCACCGAATTGAGAGGACTTGGGTGCGGCAACAATCCTTGGTGGGGATAAGTGAGATGATCTCCCCAAAGATGGCGTCTGGTAGATCGCTGATGCGGTCCACCCGAGATTCTACGGGTTCTTGGGATCCTGTGGGGGCGGGCTCACCGGTTCTCCCCGTGCTGCTGGGTGCGAGATCTATAGCAGGCGACTCCATTTTCCTCGAGGGTGTCGTGTCAAGCTTACGGATTTGAGAAGAGTAACGAATGACGAGCCTAGTTGTAGTGCGAGTGAAGAAGAAGGGGAGTTGGGGTTTTTCTGTAGTAGTGAGGAAGAAGGGGAGCTGGGGTTTTCTGTAGGAGTGAGGTGAGGAATTTGGGGGTACGAGTGGAGCGAGCTAACGTGAGGTGGATGGGAGTGAGGAGGAAGAAGAGCACCCAGGTTTTTTTGAGGGGCGCTGTGCTGGTAGCGCCTCTCATTAAGTAAATATATGGGCTTTTGAATTGATTTTATTGTTTACTAGGATGGACGGCCTGTTTTGTCTTGGGCCGAGAGAAACAATTACTACTAGTACAGTGGAGACACTCTACAGCTACCCAGAAAAATAGTTAGTACTGGTACTGTGGATACACTACCGCTTCTAGCTCCTCCGAGGTAATCGAAACGTCTCCTCTACCGAATGTCGTTTTACTTTTGTTCACTGAGATGCGGGCCATGCAGCGTGCGGGCCCAAATGCTATCCACCAAATTAGAAGGCAGTATGCAGGCGGAGAGTCACCGTAGTCGTAGCGCGGCAGTAACGAGCCGTCATATCACAAAACCCCACCTCCCCGCAGTCTAAGTTTGACGGAGAAGCAACCATCATTTCACTCTTCGCTGAATCCCCTTCTCCCTCACCGTCTTCAAGAAAGCCAACACTCGCATCTTCCACAGTTCTTCTCTCCCAACGAAGGGAAGGTAAGTGGATCCGTGATGTTGGTATATTTTCGTTCAGAAAAAAAACTTTTGCAAAGTAGTAACCGATCCTCGCTCTCTTTTTTGTTTCATTGTCATTGTCATTGCGATTGTGTTTTCCTTTTAGTGATCTCCTAGTATTCGCCAGTTTCATGATGGAGCAAGGAGAACCAGACAAAGATCTGCCGATGTTGGACCAGACGCGGGAGGCTGATCCCCACGAGACAGAGAGCTCCAAGAAGATGGAGGTAGCCACCGAGCCGACCCCAGATACGCTCACAACCACTACTGAGATGGTCAACGCCCCGTTTGATGTTACAACCGTTTCCCCCCTTTGAGGATGTGCCCCCCCCCCGCTGAGCTGTCCAAGGTGATTTTCCTCTATGCCGATCTCGATTGTGGTTTTCATCTAAGTATGTGGTGATAAATAATGCAAAATTTTATTATCTTCGATGCCATGCTACCTTTTGACTCTACATAGTGGTTCAAATAACTTGCGTTTCTTATATTGGAAAGTAATTCAGAATTTGTTTTTGTTTTAATTAGAGCCCTGTTGCGGACAAGGATTGTGTGGTTGTACATGCCACTCGCTATGAGGTGGATGACCTGAATATACGCATTGGGGAAACAGAGTTCTTATGCTGTTGGATCCTTGGAAGCCATTTGCACTTATACAAATGTCGAGATGTATTCCAGCCTCACTATTGTCAGGCGTGTTGTCCAGGGTGTATTGAAGCACAAGAAGTTCAAAGCTACTCCTTCGTTTGTGAGGCATACTATTCTTGTCAAGCTTACACAGGAAGATGGCGTGGCATGCCTCCACAAACAAGTTTTTGAATGGCAAGGCCACAAGGTTATCTTCAGGAAGGTTCACAGGATTGAGCTGCTGCCGGACACCCTCGATGATGTTCATGGCAAGGTCCGTCTTGTGTCCATCCCAAATTAGATCAAGGCATGAAATAGTTGCCCCAGCTAGTGTTTGATAGTAGTTTGGATTGTGTCTAATTATCCAAACCTTGCCTATTATCGAGCCCTCTGGGGCTAGTACTCTGTTTGAATCCGTCTATGGGAACTGCTGCTACTTTTGTGTGCCCATGACTCATGTGAGAACCATCCTAATTGTTGCCGAAACTGACGCATCCTCACTAGTTTTTTGATGAATATGGCATGGTAAGACATAAGTTGTCACGGTTTATCGTATGAGCAGTGTGTGTTTGATGAAATAGATTACTCATTCGAGAACTATGCGTCGACGTATACATAGGGTACGTAAGGCTGGTTAAGTACTTGTAAACACTGTTGGTGCTACCCCACTTGTAAGCACTTGTGCAAAACATGGCACATTGGCTCAGCTCGCTTCAACACTAGAAAAGTCGGCTATCGACCAGCTAACAATCAATAATATGTTGTCTGACATATAAGCAACTATGTATCTTGTTACAGTGCTTCATGTAGTTAACTGAGGCCACAATGTAAATTCCAAACGTACACACGCTAGTCCAGCGTTCATGTGGAACATTCACATTAAACTCGGCTTCATAAAATACTTGAAAAGCATAAGTTAAGCAATTTTATACATCTCAATGATTCATAGAACATAACAAACATATACTAGTTCATAGCAAAAGACAAAGTTGTGAGAAGGTTTACATATCATGAAAAATCAAGCAAGGCTTCTCTGAGCAAAGGGCCTCACTAGGCAGGCTTTAATTTCCTAGAGTTCACTCTGGTTTTTCTTGTTGCCACCATCCAGGGTTAGGTTCTCTCATTCCAGAATAACCAATATAATTGTGTTCTCGGTTGGAGTGTTGAACTAAACCATGTAGTGTACTGACCATCTAAACTTCTTGTGTAGCTCCACTAAATTTAAGCACCGCTATTTGCATAAATAAGCAGACCACAATGCCTCTTGTCCGCGCACCTATCCCAGAAACCTTAGTGCAGCCGTGCCAGCTAGTCCTCGTCCATGGATGAACTGGGAGAAAGTGCATTCCCTACTAGGATGCAGTTGTTTTCGCTCGTCCCTGCACTGCAATCAACAAGTAAAACATACGAATCAACTTCTTTTAGATTGCATTAGTCATTCTACCTAGTTACTACCAATGCAGGAATACCTGGAAGACAGGTGGTTAGACGACGATAGCGAGGAATAGCCATCTCATTTTGTGCAGTTATACTAAAACTAAGGTGTGTACTTTTGATTGCGCAGATAGAAACGATATGGAGACAGACATCCCTATTTGCACAAATATGAAATACGGTTATTTAAACAGTGAAAGTTATTTGCAGTGGCATATGATTAACATCATCATCTATTGTGTTATAATTGGCACTACATTGACAGCATGAAAGTGCCCTTAAGTAAGTAGCATCACATCACATCAACACTGCCACTATATTAACATGCAGAACAATAGCATTAGTATTACTGTCATGAGAGTAGCACATGGTCATTAAATGTGCAATCAAATTTGTGCAGTTCCACTGGGATGAAGCAATGTTAGCGGTGTGAGATTTAAGTGTAACTGCAAAAACACAATTCATGGGAAATAAAGCAAGACAGAAGCACTTCATAAAATGGTGGTGGCATTGCTTCAATTTATCGACGATACTAGACCATTACTTAATAGTGACATTAGGTGGCATTGCTTCAATTTATCAATGACACTAGACCATTACTTAATAGTGACATTAGGTGGCATTGCTTAATGCTTCATGTGATTTTACATTAACAGTAGCGATATGGGCATAGGGACAGGTGTCGGTGTCAAAACTGGCAGATCTCGGGTAGGGGGTCCCAAACTGTGCGTCTAAGGATCGAAGGTAATAAGGAGGCATGGGACACGATGTTTACCTAGGTTCGGGCCCTCTTGATGGAGGTAATACCCTACTTCCTGCTTGATTGACTTTGATGAGAATAGGGGTTACAAGAGTTGATCTACCTCGAGATCACAATGGCTAAACCCTAGATGTCTAGCCTGTATGATTGTGATTGCCTCTATGGACTAAACCCTCCGGTTTATATAGGTATCGAAGGGATCTAAGGTTGTACAGAGTCGGTTACAAAGAGAGGAAGGTACATGGCGTGAATGCCAAGCTTGCCATCCACGCAAAGGAGAGTCCCATCCGGACACGGGGGAGGTCCTTGTATCTCATATCTTCACGGCCCATCAGTCCATCCCGTGCCACATAGGTCGTCTCTCCGAGGACCCCATAGTCCAGGACTCCCTCAGTAGCCCCCGAACTGGCCTTCAATGATGACATTGTATCCGACTTCATGTCTTCGGCTTTGCAAGGCGAGTTCCTCATTGTACTCCATATAGTTTGGCCTTTATATTTAAATATTGTACTCTTCAACTTCTGCACCGCCGTTGCCTCGGCTTCCATGTGTCAGACGAATACGAAAGGTCTAAGTTCCAAATAACCCCTTGACCATGTAGGGAAGGCGCTTATTTAAGGAGATTGAATCTCAGATTCCATCCTTCACCAGACGAAAATCCTTAGAGCTTTCCATAAGAAACCAACCAAAGATGTCCAACGCTCCTTGATCTTCCTCGCGTCCCCAAGGCCCTCAAGAAGGCGACTGAGAAAGCTGCTCGGTGCCCCACGCCCAATTGACCAAGCTTCAGGCACAGGGATATCTTCTTCCATCGGATCTAGTTCTCGTTCGGGCAGGATTAACTGCCTTCAATGGCGAAGCCCTGGCGGAGAAATTCCTCAATCCCAATAAAGGGGAGCGGGTGTGCTTCGTTTCCTTCTTGCCGAGAGGCGTGGGATTTCCAATCCACCCGTTCCTCAGAGGTCTTCTAGAGTATTACGGTCTCCAACTGCACAACCTCACGTCGGGCTCCATTCTACACATCGCGGGCTTCGTTGCTATTTGCGAGTTGTTCCTAGACTGCAAGGCCCATTTTGATTTATGGAGGAAATATTTCTACCTTGTCCCCCGCTCCCAGAAGGGTTCCATATTCGAGGTGGGCGGTGCCAAAGTATGGCGTATAGGGGGAACAGGATACCTGCCTGGCACTCTGAAGAAGGCATCTGAAGAGTGGCCCTCGGAATGGTTCTATATTGAAGACGTTGTCCTTCCGGACCCAATCCAGCAAGGTCTTCCCGAATTTTCCTCCGCCCCTTTAAAGAAGCATGCCAGCTGGCGTCCCCGAAGCTATGAAGAAGAAGACAGTGCGGAGGTTAAGAGGCTAGCGAACAAGATTAGAATACTCGCCCACTCCGGACTATCTATATCGAGGTAATGGTGATTTCAATAATGATGCGTTTAGCCGCTTCAATCCAAGGGGCTTCCCATGTGGCATTACAACGGTGAGGATGACGCCTCACGTTGTGGGCGCAAGGGTCCGGCTAATTTTGTCGTGCTGGCCACCACAATGGCTGACCTTTTCAAAGGGGAAAAGGAAGACTTCGCTCGCCTGAAGTGTCGAGAAGGTTTCTCCATGTATACCCCCATTGACTGGGTGAGTCTTCGATTATAGGCCTTAGTTGATCTTTTTTCCTTAACTATGCTTTATAGTCGAATTTAATCTGATTGCCTTTAACAGGAATGGAGAAAGGTCATCGCGGGGATCTACAACTCCACTCCGCAGCCAGAGGACCATAATTGAGACCTTGATCCCGGATACAAAGAGGATCCAGACATATTTGTAGATTTTGAAGATGGAGTCTTTAATCAGACGAGCTATGACGGCATGGAAGTGGCCATTATAGCCGACTACCCCGGCATTCTCCCTTCCTCCCATGTAAGTACCCAAGAGACATCTCCTAAAAAAGAGTTTTCTCACTGCGACTCACCCACTGCACTAAATCCTGCTCCCAAGGGGAGAACGCTCGCACCAGCGTGTCGCAGCAAAGGCGTCTTCTAAGAAGACGACGCTTGCACAAGGCGCATCTCTGAAAAGAAAGGCGAACAATGATACAGTCGGGCCCTCTTCTGTGTCGAAGAGATATAATCTTTTAGCACACACTCAACGGATAGATCGGGTGGTGACGTTCCCTGTTGTGCCATATTGCAGGAGGAGTGTACGCCGAACTACATCCGGAGACCTAGCCGGCCGTGCCCAGACTAATCCAGCTCTAGACCCTGCCCCAAGAACTGGAGAGGGTGTGGAAGCAATGCCGGATTGTTATCTCACAGAGGATTCGGATAATGTATCCGTGCGATGGTTCACCGGCGGCGGAGAGCGGCTATGCGCGACCCACATTTTACCGAGGAGGCTTTCAATGCTCTCAGCTCAGCGGATGCTTATATCCGAGCTGCTCGTGATGGAGTTGTTGGAGCCACTCACCAGCTTTCAAAGGATATGTGGGTAAGAATTTTTTGCGCAGATTCAATGATCATATGCCAGTAGCCCCCGCGTCTTGAAGTAGTTGGCTCAACTGATTTAAGAGTCGTTTACATTGTAGGTACTCACAAAGAGGAATAACATTCTATCGAAGGAGCTATAAGAATGCCGAACTAAGCTGACTGTTGCCACCGTCGAACTGGAAAATTTGAAGAAATCCAAGAAGGCACCTGATGGTAAGTACAATAGCAGCTCGGAAATAAGGCTCCGTGCCCATAACGAGGTTGCTTAATTATGATTTTGTCTTGTTGGTAGGATCAACAGATTAACTAGAGGAGGCAGAGGAGGTAGATGAGATCTGAACCAACATGACGTCATGGTGGTGGTGGTGGCAGCGGAACTCCGGCAGGGCTTCGCCAAGCACTGACGGAACATGGAGGAGTAACAGGAGGGATACGTGGCAAGCACGAAAGGTCTAGCTGTCCCCTACGCCTCCCAACTATATATAGGGGTGAGGGACGGGCATGGCAGCCCTAGCCCCCCTCCCAAGGCAGGGGTGGCGACCAAGGGGGAGGAGTGCCCTCCATGCCAAGTGGAGGCCCTCCCCCTTAGGGTTTCCCCTTCCGCATGCACATGTCCTTGTAGGAGCTGGTGCCCATGGCCCATTAAGGCCAGGGCACCCCCTACAATCCATGCTACTATATGGGACGTTGTGGAAGCCTCCAAGGACTTTTGGACCTCTCCGGAACCCTCTGAAACCTTCCGGTGGCTTCTCGATACAATACCGAAAAAACCAGACTTTTTCTGGAACCCCGATAACAACTTTCCGTATATAAATCTTTACCTCTGGGCCATTCCGGAGCTCCCTGTGACATCCTGGACCCCATCCAGGACTCCGAACAACCTTCAGATTTTCCAATATTAATATCTCAGTACTACCCTAGCACTGCCAAGCGTTAAGCGTGCGACCCTACGGGTTCTGAACACGCAGACATGACCAAGACTCCTCTCCGCTCAATAACCAATAGCGGGACCTTTATGCCCATATTGGTTCCTACATATTCAACAAAGATCTTTACCGGTTGAACCACAATGTCAAGGATTCAGTCAATCCCGTATGCAATTCCCTTTGTCCGGCGATATGTTACTTGTCTGAGATTCAAACATCAGTATCTCCATGCCTAGTTCAATCTTGTTACCGACAAGTCTCTTTACTCATTCTGTAATACGAGATCTTGTGACCAAACTCGTTAGTCACATGAAGCTTCTTATGATGTTGTATTACCAAGAGGGCCCAATGATATCTCTCCATCACACGAAGCGACAAATCCCAGTCTCCATGCAACCCAACAGACCCTTCGGAGATACCTATAGAGCACCTTTATGATCACCTAGTTATGAAGTGACGTTTGATAGCACACAAGGCATTCCTCCGGTATCCAGGAGTGGCATGATCTCATGGTCGAATGAACAGATACTTGACATGAAGAAAGCTATAGCAAATAACTAAATGAGCTGATGCTAAGCTTACAGTTGGGTTTGTCCATCACATCATTCTCCTAATGATGTGATCCCGTTATGAAATGACAACTCATGTCCATGGTTAGGAAACCATAACCATCTTTGATCAATGAGCTAATCTGGTAGAGGCTTACTAGGGACACGGTGTAGGTTATGTATTCACACATGTATTTAAGTTTCCGGTCAATAAAATTCTAGCATGAATAATAAACATTTATCATGAATGGGAAATATGATAATAAACATTTTATTATTGCCTCTAGGGCATATTTCCAACAGTACCCTGCACCACGCATGAGCATTCACACATGAACATTTATATAGAAAATTTCAAACTTGGTGCTCATTGCATTTCAATGGTTCAGTATTGACAAAAACGTTTCAATATATCTTATAACCCTAACATTTCATTTGGACAACAAGCATAACTAAACACCCTATTGTTTCAAGAAAGTAGGTCTCTCTCTCTCTATCTCTCTCTCTCTCTCTCTCTAAATTTGGCAATGTGAGAATGACATAAAAATAAGTCGCAATATAATTGGCAACAACATTTTTATATTTTATTTTGATACCTAAAATACTTCACGGTATTTGGTTTAAAAGACCTACATTTACTAAACATTTTCTATATTTCTACTCTATTCTATTCAAAACACCTATATTTACTAAAAATTTCTACTCTATTCAAAACACCTGCATTTACTAAAAAATTTCTATTCCATTCAAATAATACATTCTATTGTATTAAAAAAACATTGCTAAACCTACTGTCTACAAGAACAGAGGGAGGAGGGTAGCGAGAGGAGGGAGTAGGGGAGGAGGGTCGTGAGAGGGGGAGGGATGGAGATACCTCGGGGGCGACGACGGGTGACGGCGGCGATAGAGAGAGCGAGCACGAGAGAGTGTGAGGGGAGAGTAATGAGGGAGAGGTGGAACGGGGCCGCGGGCAGAGGAAGAGGATAGGGCCCATTAGCATTAGCCAGGGTACCGACACTACTGCTAAGCCCGTTAGATGTAGCACCAGGATAGTGCCCACGCTACTGCTAAGTGGGCTAGTATCTCTTGCCATGGGGTGCGGTGTGGCCCACTTAACAGTAGCGCATTGTGGCCTACCGAGCGCTGCTGCTAAGTTGTACCAGTAGCATATGTTCCTCCCAGCGCTACTAGTACTTAATAGTAGCGTCGTGGACTTAACCATCGCAACCATTAATATTCTACCTATAAGCTATTTCCTAGTAGTGCATCATGCCGTGACGCAGGCCACTAACATTACAACATATAACCATCTGATACATAAATTCATTATCATGACGAAGGCTATACCACAACATATGCATACCCTGCAAAACCAAGTTAGACTTCCTCTAGTCGGTCTTGGCAAAATTTTAGTTACGTGGTTAACCAGTTTTAACAAGTAATACTAGCTACCTACGTCCACAATTTAGGCGAAGATTCTTGATGCTAGATTAAGTTTCAGGGTGTGTGAAACAAGAGACTTAATTAAAAATCTCTAGCCCCACACTAAACTTCGTCAATATGTGTGACCCCCTAGAAGATTATCCATCTTCGGTACCCTCTTGTGTACGCGACGGTTCACTATTCTCAACTATGGTGAAGCCCAAGGAATTGTTAGCAGATCGTCGACAACCAGAGCCCGATTGATTGTCAGAACCTTGTAACAAAGCGACACCATGTTGTCAATGAATTGAACCAAATCAACACTCAAGGGAAGCATAGTAAGAACATCAACCCTCACAATCACATGTGTTCTAGATCACAACCTGCATCTATTCATTAAACTGCTCATGATGCCACTTTTGGGAAATGTAGTAGAAAACAAAACAAAAATCACGCCTACGATCACCCAAGATCAATATGAAGAGCATGGCGGGTTGGGATCATGATTGTCGGTGTCAAAACCGGCAGATCTTGGGTAGGAGGGGGGGGGGGGGAAGTTGTGTGTCTAAGGATCGATGGTAACAAGGGACAATGGGACACAATGTTTACCCAAGTTTGGGCCCTCTTAAAGGAGGTAAAACCCTATGTCCTGCTTGATTGCATTCGATGAGTATAGGGGTTACAAGAGTTGATCTACCTTGAGATCGTAATGGCTAAACCCTAACTGTCTAGCCTATGAATATTCTGACCTTCCCTACAGACTAAACCCTCCGGTTTATATAGACACCAGAGGGACCTAGGGTTGTACAGGACCGGTTTACAAGGAAGGGAAATAGAATACCCGGACACCAATCTTGTCGTCCACGCATATAGGAGTCCTCCCCGGACACGGGGGATGGTCTTCTGCTTTTATCTTCATGGCCCATTAGTCCGGCCCATATCGAATAGACCGGACACCCGAGGACACCCTAGTCCAGGACTCCCTCAGTAGCCCCTGAACCAGTCTTCGATGACGATGTGTTAGGCACGTGGAGTGTTTTCGGCATTGCAAGGCGGGTTCCTTCTCTTGAATATTTTAGGTTAACTTCCCGTATAGAGGATATGTGTCCAGCTATGCATAATCAATACAACCCTTAGCTACGAAGTCAAGATGTTAAAACAGGAATAGTGTCTTTTACTGACAACTTTTTTCGACGAAGCATCACCCTCGATCCTTTAATATTTTGAACTGTTTTCATGCCTCTCGTTTCGCGCTTCAAGTCTTAGCCTCCATTGTCACGTCTTGTCAAAACAGAGATCATTCCCACCCATTACGGGATTCTCATCAATGTGATTTGGGTAACCCAACCGCACCTTACGCACACTTTCATCGGGAACAGGCGAGTTTTATGGCTCGAGAGGGGGGCGGTTGGTATTTTTACCGTCTATAAGAGGACAAAGATCTCTCCTTTCTTCCCCACACCTTCCTCTAGCTTCTGCACTCCAACCTCCAAGCTCTGGCGCCCAAAAAAGACTCCGATCTTTTCCACCGCCACCACCCTCCCCAGCCATGGCCGGTACCAACTCCAAGGGCAAGTGGGAGGCCTCCTCCGTCACTGAAAAGGACGTCAAGGATCTTTGGAGCGTGGCCTATCAGTCTGTGGATATCGCGCATAGGCTCCCTGACAAGAATCATCCCCACTCCGAGGCTCGGGGAGAGGGTCGTGTTCATCCCCCATTTCCCCAGAGGGCTAGGGTTTCCCCTCCACCCCTTCGTCCGAGGTATTATGTTCTACTACGGGCTAGATTTCTACGATCTAGCCCCGAATTCCTTCCTCCACATATCAGCATTTATCATCGTGTGTGAGGCTCTGCTCCGCATCCCACCACACTTTGGATTATGGCTCAAGGTTTTCAATCTAAAGCCGAAGGTGGTCGACGGACAACATGCAGATTGCGGCGGGGCCATAGTAAGCAAGCTACCCAATGCCACATTGCCCAAAGGGGCATTCATCGAGACTGTCAAGGTGTGGCAGCAGGAGTGGTTCTACATCACCAAACCCCGCCACGCCAACTAGGTGGCCATACCTGACTTCAGATCCTGACCCCCTACGAGACTCACCTCATGGACCGCCAAGGGCTTTGATTGGGGGCCCCAAACGGAGGTGAAGATGCTACAGAAACGCATCACCAATATGCTGGGTACGAACATTGGCCTCATGAATGTGGTTCAAGTAATGCTCTTCCGCCGTGTCCTTCCCTGCCAACGCCGGGCCTCCCCCATGTGGGAGTGCAGTCCGAAGGGGCCACGAACCCTGAGGCACTTCTTCGACACCACACACGAAGGCATATGGAAGATGCTCTTCAAGGCCCAGAAAAGCTAGCCAATGAAGACCGAGGACATCGGACTCGACATCTAGAATCCGGCCTCAGAGGTAAGCATTAGTTTTCCCGAAGACCCATTCGGCCGATGTTTTAATTAATAGAGATTTCATCGCCTGCCTTCCGCACAGGGCTGGACCGCAAAGGCGGAGCGAATAAACTGTCCATCAATGCTGCCGGAGAACCCAACCACACCCCAACTAACAGAGATGCTGGTCCCGGCGCCTTATCAGGCACCGGAGAAGAAGGCCAAGAAGAAGGGCAAGGAAGTCAAGGGCGGCTCCCGCCACAGATGTCCTTCAGACACTATGTCCGAAGAGACCGAAGTCCTCTCCTCCCACGAGGGAGACAAGGAAGAATAGGAGGAGGGGGTGGTGGAAAGCGACTCCCCGCAAGGGGAGGAGGAAGAAGAGGACTTCCACCAAAGACCCAGAGGGGGAGGTGCCTAAAAGAGGGAAGCTGGCCCTCTCGGACAGTTCAGACTCAGAGTCTGAACACAACACGTCCCCAAGAGACCTCCCAGGGTGAAACCCCTGGTCGAATCATAAGTATTAATAACCTTACTATTCGTCTTCAGTTTTCCTGCCTCTGTTATATTAGTTGTATTTTTATTTGCCTTTCAGCCCTCCCCGTGAGGTTCCGCACACTCCCTTATTGGAGGGGAACTCCCTGCCGCCCGAGCAGGACAAGAGAGACACACCGCTGCGAGCCCCCTCGCCTATTGCCATGGAGGACACCGAAGTGTCGTCCCGAAGGACTTCTCCTGGCTGAGGAGGGGCGGACGAGGCCGTCGAGAAGGCGCCTGAGGTTAATACCTTGGCTGTCGAAGACCTGGGGGAGGCGACCCCCATGAAAACCAACAGTGGGGAGCCCCATCAATCCGGGGCCCCGCCGAACATTGTTTCGGAGACCAATGCGGCTCCAGGATTGGATACGCGGCCCCCTTCGAGAGAGGGGGAGGAGCAACAGCTCCATCAGCAGCCTCCGTTAATCCGGAGGTGGCTCATGCTCTAGAGGAAGGACTACAAAGTGCTTCCGTCGTGGAGGAGCACCGCACCCTGATGAGTGCGGTTATGGAAAAGGTTTAGTCTAATAAAAGCGGACTGAACCCTGATGAGTGCGGTTATGGAAAAGGTTTAGTCTAATAAAAGCGGACTGAATGAAGCCTTCTGTAGCCTACTAACAGGCTTTGAGGTATGCGATGTAATGTTCTAAAACTTTTCATATGAAAGGATAAAACTGTGTATAGACAGTAGCCCCTGAGGCTCTGTCCGGATTAGAAAAAAATGGACAAAGGATCCACATGATAATCTGAACAATAATATATTGTGCTACTATTGTAACAGGCATCCATGTTGGCGGCTACCGCCCATACCGCAGAGGTTTCTGAACTCAATCGGAAGCTTCAAGTGGCCGATGATGAACTCGATTGCATTAACAAGCGGTTCAAGGAAACGCAAGGTATGCAGAAATTTTGAAGAAGGAATCTATTGTCATATCAAAAGTTATATGTATATTGAGTAGTTTAACTCATGGAATTTTTTCATTATCATCATAGTTGGCGCAGCCGAGGTCGATTTCCTCAAAGGTGCACTTACCCAAGCCAAGAAGGAGGCGGAGGCAAATAAGGCAGCCGCTGACAAAGCGGTTGCAGAGCTGGAGGCAGAGCAGACTGCCCGCCGCCGACATGAAGCTCGGGTGGCCGAAGTCGAGCAGGAGCTGAAGGACGCCATCCACAAATGCGAGACCTTGGAGTAGAAGACTTCGGACCAGTCGTCCGAGCTTGCCAAGGCTCTTCATGATGCCAAAGAGGCGAGGATCGAGTCCCGGAGTGCTCGCGAGGAGATCCAACAGGCGAGACAGATAGCGGCTGGTAAGGCCTTTCTTTTGCAAAGTAGCTTTGGAGGTAAGAGGTATATCTTGCTTACCCGAGTTTGGAGTTCTCCAAGCGCATTTGCAGATCTTCCGAGGAGCGTCGCTGATGCCATGCAGTTTTTTCGAGCCCAAAAGGGGAATTCGACCGAGAAGCTGTTCTGGTCACAATACCTCGCGCTGGAGCATCCGACGCCTCTAAACGACTAGCTAAAGCAGTTGACGGAGCTACATAGGGTGGCCGGCTTGGCCATGAAGGATCTAGTACTCCAACTCTAGCCAGCCGAGCCCATTCCCAATAGCTACTTCCGCTTAGTGAAGCGGCTTGTCGACGCGCGGCCGTGGATTGATGCTATAAAGCGTTCGACCTGCATAGAGGGTGCCCGGATGGCCTTTGCTCGCGTCAAGATGTAATGGGAAAAGATGAAGGCCACCAAAGTGGCAACCGCAGGTCCGTCCGAAGGCAAGAATCATCGGAAGCCAAAGAGGTACTTCGATGAGGTCCTTGAAGGAGCCCGAGTAGTAGAGGGTCAATGTTCAAAGGACGTCATGTTTGATTGACTATGTTCAGGTTGTAAAAACCATGTTATGAACTCGTGCTGTGAGATATCTTATGCTTGCGCCTTTTTTTTCCATTAATTTATCCTCCTGTGCGGCCATTTATTGTTTATATTTCTGAAAGTTGCTAGTCGTCGGCTTCTGCCCCCATGTAAATGCTACAGGGGTGTTCTACATAACGCGTGACCACACTTTATCCAGCGTCTTGGTCCATAGAGGAGGCGTCCGCGGGGTGAACCAGGCAATCGAACTATGCGGCTTTATTACCTTCACTTAGCCATAGAAGTCTAATGGTGGGGCTAAGTACTAGCCCCTGTTACGTGTGCGGCTATCCGGATTACGGTGCCTTTGCAACATGGCTGGTCGAAGACCAGCCCTTCGTATGACATGGTGAGAATTGCTAACGATTTATAGTGTAACACTAAGTCACCGGATCGCGCACCAGCTCTCGCTTATCATGGCGGTCAGTTTTCGGCTTTCTCTACTAAGGTACATAATCGGATGAACCAGAAATACAATCACAGTAATTCTCCCTTTACTACCTTAGCCAAACAGGCGGAACATAAGGTGGTAAGCACAGGAGCCGGGTAACCCAACTATGGACCAAAGACATGATTCGGAGCCGATGCATATAATGCAATAAACGGGACGCCGAAGAGCTCCCTATAGGTGTTCGGACTTTAGAATACGCTGGGCTGATTACAGCCCCCGGCATTAAGGCCGGACTAAAGCACATGTGGCAGTCTGAAGTAGGGAGGGAATACATATGATAATATGACATAAGTACCGAACAAAAGTGGTGATCAGCTGCTTCCTTTAAACCCTGATTAATACGTCGAGACGTGTTTCAAAAGATAATGCCATGAATATCATGGTCATGTTACATGACAAAAGTTTACATAAGGGAAAGGTTTACACAGGGCCTAAAAGTAGTGGTTTGAAGATCTCAGTGGTGCCCTACCGCACGTCTGCATCATTTCTCCTTGGTGGGGAATCCTTTGATAGGAGGATTAGATGGTTGTCTGCAAAAAAAGAGAAAGAGGGACCTGGAAAGGAGCCCCCATGCAACCGTATAGCTGGTAGGTTTTCTAATGAACCTACAGTGAGAAGAGATATTTAAGGTCCGAATAGGGTCGAGCCGTACTATGGACCTTTTCCGCAGTGTGCCTCCGGCATTGCCCAAGGTATTTTAAGTGCATAGTTATGTACGCGTTGTACGTATACCGCAACCTTATGGGGCGGTCGGCGAAGGCCAAACTGCTATTTGAGGTCCAGATCCATCGAGCTATCGCACTGAGATGCGGATTGGACTCATTTAGCAATGTCATTAATCTTGATGACCGATGAATTGTTCAGCTTGATGAGGCCGCCATGCACCTCGGCTGCTAGGGCCACAGTGTGCTCCTCAGTACGGAGGGAGTGCTCCATATTTCCATTGACTGTGATGACGCCACGCGGTCCAGGCATTTTGAGCTTCAAATGAGCATGAAGCGGGTGAAAGCAGTTCGTCCGAGCAATGCATGATAACCACTACGAAAAGGTACGATGTCGAAGGTCAATTCTTCGCTCCGGAAGTTTTCTGGAGAACCGAATACTACTTCCATTGTTAAGGAGCCCGTGCAGCGGGCCTCCATGCCGGGTATCACTCCTTTAAAGGTAGTGTTACTAGGCTTGATTCTTGATGGGTCGATGCCCATTTTACGGACAGTATCTTGATATATTAAGTTAAGACTGCTACCGCCATCCATAAGGACTCTAGTAAGATGGTATCCGTTGATGATAGGATTGAGTACCAGGGCAGCCGAACCTCCATGACGGATACTGATTGGGTGGTCCCTGCGATCAAAGGTGATCGGACAAGCCGAACATGGGTTAAATTTTGGGGCGACAGGCTCTACGGTGTAGACGTCCCTTAGTGCACGTTTGCGCGCCCTCTTGGGGATGTGAGTGACATAAATCATGTTCACCGTTTTCACCTCGGGGGAAAACTGCTTCTGCCCCTAGTGTTCGACTGACTTGGCTCATCATCGTCCTCGCTTGGAGGTCCTTTCCGCTTATGTTCGGTGTTTAATTTACCGGTCTGCTTGAAAACCCAGCAATTCTATTAGTGTGATTGGCAGGCTTGTCCGGGGTGCCATGAATCTGGCAAGGCCTCTCGAGGCCTTTGTCCAAGTTGGATGGATAGTCTCTATTGCCCTTGTAAGGCTTCTTCCGCTGACCGGGTTTGGAACCACTGAATCCGGCGTTGATTGTTGAAAGCACAAGTGCTCCCCGGGTAATTTTGGTAATAAATGTCAACATATCTCTTGTTGGACTAATATTTCTACCTAATATATTTCAGATGAGTTCAACATTGGAATGGCATGGACAAGAGGATGTGGAACCCCTTCAAGATGCTAAGGACAAACATTGGCAAAATCTCAAGACTCTACATTTTCATTTTAGTGATCCAAGAGCACATTGAGTCCATAGGAAAGCTAATACTATTAAAAGGGGATGAGGTGTTGCTTAATGACTTGCTTGCTCAATGTGCTTAGTGATATGCTCTAAAGCCCTCAACGACTTTCTCATATCCACATATGTCCTAAACCTAAAAGTCAAACTCGGTCCCACTTATTTGATCTATCCGGCACCACCGAGTTCATTTGACATAGCCACTACCAAACCCTAATCAGTTCGGTCTCACCGACGGGATCTCGGTCTCACCGAGATGGGCTTGCAAACTCCCTGTTGCCTGTTGCAATAATTTTGGTCCCACCGGAGTATGCAATCGATCCCATCGAGTTTGCTTGACCAATTATTTGTGTGCTTATTACCAAAATTGGTCTCACCGGGTTTGTGTAATTGGCCAAACCGAGTTGAGGTTTTACCCTAATCCTTGCACATCGGTCCCACCGAGTTGACCTTGTCGGTCCCACTAAAAGCTCTAGCGTTCACATTTTGACCTGAATCAGTCTGACCAAGTTTCACTATTCGGTCTCACTGAGTTTGTAAATCTGCGTGTAACGACTAGATTTTATGTGGAGGCTATATATTCCCCTCCACCCATTCTCCATTTGAGAGGATAGACATCAGAACGTGCCTACAATTCCAGCATTCATTTTCTGAGAGAGAACCACCTACTCATGTGTTGAGACCAAGACATACAATTCCAACCACAAGAAATCTCTAGCATTCCCCAAGTTGCTTTCCACTCAAAACATTTTTCCACCATAGCCAAATCTGTGAGAGAGAGTTGAGTATTGGGGAGACTATCATTTGAAGCACAAGAGAAAGGAGTTCATCATCAGCACACCATCTATTACTTTTTGGAAAGTGGTGTCTCCTAGATTGGTTAGGTGTCACTTGGGAGCCTCCGTCAAGATTGTGGAGTTGAACCAAGAAGTTTGTAAATGCAAGGAGATTGCCTACTTCATGAAGATCTACCCAAGTGAGACAAGTCCTTCGTGGGCGATGGCCATGGTGCGATAGACAAGGTTGCTTCTTCGTGGACCCTTCGTGGGTCGAGCCCTCTATGGACTCGCGCAACCGTTACCCTTCGTGGGTTGAAGTCTCCACCAAGATGGATGTACGATAGCACCACCTATCAAAACCACGCCAAAAATCTCCGTGTCTGCAATTGCGTTTGCACACTCCAATCCCATCCCTTTACTTTATTGCAAGTTGCATGCTTTACTTTCCGCTGCTCATATACTCTTTGTGTGCTTGCTTGAATTGTATTGTGAATGCTTGAAATTGTACTAATTTCCAACATCAACTTGAAGAACTTAAAAACTGCTATCTTTACTTGTTGATGGTCTAATCACCCCCTAGACACCTCTTCTTGATCCTTTCAATTGGTATTAGAGCCTTGGTCTCCATTGCGTTGGTTTAGTCACCATTGGAGGAGGATGGATGAGTCTACGTTGGGGAGTATTAGATGTAGAGTGCCTATGTCACGCCCAAGATGCGACCCTATCCTAAAGGAACTCGAAGGTCCCACCAAGGATAGAAGCGCATCTTGAAGACGCTTTTGCAAGGTGGATATCATTACATCAACATTACATAATAGATGGGGATACATACCAAAGGCATACAATGCCACACGAATACAACATCATATTACATAAGAGCACCATCCGACGACGGATGAAACACAAACAGAAACTCAAACGACATCCACCCTGCTAGCCCAGGCTGCCGACCTGGAACCTATCCCTTGATCGAAGAAGAAGCAGAAGAAGAACTCCAAAGCAAGTAAACATCGCGCTCGCATCATGATCATCGCATAACCTGTACCTGCAACTGTTTTTGTAGTAATCTGTGAGCCACGAGGACTCAGCAATCCCATTACCATGGGTATCAAGACTAGCAAGGCTTAATGGGAAAGGAAGGGGTAAAGTGGTGAGGTTGCAACAGCGGCTAAGCAAGTATGGTGGCTAACATACGCAAATGAGAGTGAGAAGAGGAGCAAAGGAACGGTCGTCAACTAGTAATGATCAAGAGGTGATCCTGAACTCCAACTTACGTCAATCATAACACAGAAACCGTGTTCACTTCCCGGACTCCGCCGAGAAGAGACCATCACGGCTACACATGCGGTTGATGTGTTTTAATTTGGATCTGGTGTCAAGTTATCTACAACCGGACATTAACAAATTCCCATCTGCCACATAACAGCGGGCACGGCTCTCGAAAGTTTATACCCTGCAGGGGTGTCCCAACTTAGCCCATGATAAGCTCTCGCGATCAACGAAGGATATACCTTCTCCCAGGAAGACCCGATCAGTCTCGGAATCCCGGTTTACAAGACATTTCAACAATGGTAAAACAAGACCAGCAAAGCCGCCCGATGTGCCGACAAATCCCGATAGGAGCTGCACATATCTCGTTCTCAGGGCACACCGGATGAGCCAGACGTCGGGTTGGCATAGACCCTAGTTGCCCAGGGGGCGCCGGACATCGCTCAGGTTGGACCAACACTCGAAGGAGCACTGGCCCGGGGGGGGTAAAATAAAGATGACCCTCGGGCTCCGGAAACCCAAGGGAAAAGGGGCTAGGTGAGGCAAATGGTAAAACCAAGGTTGGGCCTTGCTGGAGGAGTTTTATTCAAAGCGAACTGTCAAGGGGGTCCCATAAATCACCCAACCGCGTTAGGAACGCAAAATTCGGGAACATAACGCCGGTATGACGAAAACTAGGGCGGCAAGAGTGGAACAAAACACCAGGCATAAGGCCGAGCCTTCCACCCTTTGCCAAGTATATAGATGCATTAATTAAATAAGAGATATTGTGATATCCCAACATAAACATGTCCACCATGGAGCAATCTTCAACTTCACCTGCAACTAACAACGCTATAAGAGGGGCTGAGCAAAGCGGTAACATAGCCAAGCAACGGTTTGCTAGGAAGGGTGAAAAGGTTAGAGGCTGACATGGCAATTTGGGAGGCTTGATCAACAAGAGATAGGTAGCGCAGCAAAGCGATAGAACGAAGCAACTAGCATAGCAATGATAGTAGTGAGATCCAGGGTAGCGGTCATCTTGCCTGAAATCCTGCTAGGAAGAAGAACGAGTCCATGAAGAAGACGAACGAACATAGTCGAACGAATCCTCACAATCGCAACATTACCGGAACTAAGAAGCAACACCAGAAAGAAACAAACAACATGGTAAATGCACAAGCATAAACATGGCATGATGCACAAACAAGTATGATGCATGTCCGTTTTAAAGAGGCATGGCATGGCAAAGTGCACAAACAATACTACAAGTTAAGTGGAGCTCAATATGTAATGAGTTGCATATTGACGAAACACCACAAGCAATTATTTAGTTTGATCTTGTTTAAACTACCAAACAATATTAAATGTTGTTAAACATGGCAAGAGGTGAAGCATATGGAAACTAACGATTTAGGCAAATTTAAATGAGGCCGGGAATAAGAAACAACAATTCCGGAAAATCCTCATGTGCATATTTTTGATTTGGTACTGTTCTGCCCTAAATCATATTTTAATATTGTTAAACAGCAAAACAAAGTGCACCAAGTTAATCTATGCATTTTTCCACCCCATTTACATATAAAGTTTATTAAATTCGGAGCTACGGTTAATTAGTTATGAAATAAATCATTTTAACATGGCATTTGAGCAAATTTAAACAAACAACATTTTAAACATTTAAAACATGGATGAAAGTGGCATGTTATTAATCTACACAAAATTCTAAGCATTTTACATGATTAAAACATTTTCATATGATGCACGGTTCTGGAGTTATTAAATGCATGAAGATGAGGGTCTTTTCTGTAAAACAGTAATTCGCTGGATAAAGCTAAAATCACAGATCTGAAAAAAAAACAGACACGGGCCGAATCTGGCTGGGCCAAAGTGCACAGGAGAGGGGGCGGGGTCTGCTCACCCTGGGCCAAGGCCCGGTCGGTGGAGAGGCTGAGGCGGGGCGCTGGGCCTCGCGATCTGGCCCGGGAGGCCTAGTTGACGAAGCGGTCAACTGATGCATTGTGACGATGTGGCCGCGTGCGTCTGTCGATGAAGCAGACAGCAGCGGGTGAAGCAGGGGACTTGGCGGGCGGCGCAGGGGCAACGGCGGTGGACCAAGGCGAAGCAAGGGAGGTCCGGCAGGGGCGCGGGAACTCGATTTCGTCCGGATCCGGCCGGACTTGGTCGCGGACGGCGCTAGGATGAGGAGGACGCGGCCTTGGCGCGAGGCGAGGGACTTGGGCGAGCGCCTCGGAGCAGAGGAGGTGCAGGCAGGCAGTGGCGCAGCTGCACAGGGCTCTGGCGACATGGAGGCTTGGCGCGGGACTTGGTGAGGCGGAGGGCGGCGCCTTGATTCGAAGATGGACTTGGCGCGGGCGAGCAGGACATCATCAGTACTCGCCGTGGACGAAGAAGACAGGCAATGGCGCGGCTGGAAGCAGTTCCCTGACGTGGATCTAGGCGAAGACGGGTCGCCAGTGACGGGGCGTGTGGGCGCACGCTGTGCAGGGAGGAGCTCGGGCGATAGGGACAGCTTCGGCTGATGGTTCTCTGACGAAAAAAGGAAACGAGATGGAGATGTGAGAGGGAGAAGAGAGAAGCAGGAAAGGAAGGGGCAGCGTAGGGCTTATCTGTTGGTGGTGGTTGCCGACGGCGAGGTTCGCCGGGGTAGCAGGGTCGCGAGGTTGGAGAAGCTCGGACCTCAGGAGCGCTCCACGAGGCTGGATCGAGAGCGGCTGTTCTGGGAGGATGGATCAGGGCTTCTCGGTCAGACGAACTGGGGGCACGGGAGCCATTGGATGTCGATCTGATGGCTCCCGATGGGTGGATGGTTGGTGGATCTATTGAGGTGGCTGGCTGTGCATGGAGGGGGAGAGGATTTGGATCAGGTGCGGGCTTGGATCCCGAGGGAGAGGAGTGGCGGCGGGAGGATGGGGATGGGACAGCCGGCCTAGGTTTTAGGGTTAGACTAGGGGTGGACTATATATGGTGAAATGAGGGGAATTTTGGGTCATCCGATTTAAATCGGACGGACGAGAAAAACAGACTAGGGGAGTTTAATAAATAAACGGAAGATATTTTAGAGATGATTGGGATGATCCGGACTCATCGGTAACGACAGACCGGTTCGGGTTCGGGTAAGTTTCGGACACGCACACGAGGGGTTTGAGAGCTGGCAAGAGGGGTTAGGTGGTCGCGTGCAAGTGGGTGGTTGGTCTCAGAACGGTCAACGACGACCAACGGTCTGACAATTGGTCAATAGAGACAAAGAGAGAATCGGCAACTATGAACGTTAACGAGTTTTAAAAAAAACATGTGAATGCAATGCCCATGATGCCATGAGATGAAATGCCTGACATGAACAAAAAGCAAAACAAAAGACAAAAACCCAACCACGAAGAAAATATCATATCCCATCTCTGGAAAAGGCAAGAGTTGGAGTTACGAATATGGAAAGTTGTATCCGAGGCGTTACAACCTATGCTTGATGGAGAGTTCCATAGTGAATAGAAAAATGAGATGCTTGGGATTTTTCATGAATATCACTTGAACAAGTACATTAGTACTCCTCGTGAACCCCTTGTTGACCCCTTGCATCATACCCCTGATGAGTCTCTTGACATGATTCGCAATCTTAGAACTATCAATCTTATCACTAGAGGTTTGCCTAGAAATTTGATTAGTCACTTGCCAACTCTTGATTGTGCTTATACTATATGGAGATTTCTTGAGGAACGATTTCCAGACTATTCCTTGAAAAACTTAGATGAGATTCTTCATAAGTCTATTGCTTTGAATAAGATGAATCCCAATGATCCTAAGTTAGGAGATTGTTTATTTGGGCTTCATGACCTTATGCGTGCCAAAGGAGATGTTGGAATCATTAGCAATATCATTTCCGAAGCCATTAGAATTCATACAGATGAACATTTTCAAAATCATATATCTAATGAATCACTCTCTCTAGGAAATGATCATTTGCAAGACGATGTTGAACATGGATACTATGATGAGGATGATGACGGTGACCTTGATCTTTAAGAGTCTATGAGACACTTTGGTCTTATGGCTAACCTTTGCGGCTACATGGCTGGAGGAAAGGAATGGGTCCTTGATAGTACTAGTGGATGTACCGATCACATGACCGGGGACAAGGATATGTTTCGTGAGCTTGCTGAAAACGACGGCCCTCGAAAGTATGTCACTTTCGGTGATAACTCGAAGGGTAAGGTGGTTGGCCTCAGTAAGGTGACCATCTCACATGACAACTCCATACAAAATGTTATGCTGGTTGAATCTCTTGGTTATAATCTACTTTCTGTATCTAGACTAGCTGACTTTGGATACAATGTCCTATTTACTAAAGTAGATTGCCAAGTGTTTCAAAGAGATAATCATAAAATGGTCTTTACCAGTATACGCGTAGGTAATATTTACATTGTTGATTTCACTGAAAAGGCTCAACCTAGAACTTGCTTTATTGCTAAATCCTCTAAAGGCTGGTTGTGGCATAGACGGTTAGGTCATGTGGGCATGCGAAATCTTGACAAGCTTATTAAAGGTGATCATATCCTTGGTGTTAAAGATGTCATATTTGACAAGAATAGACATTGCAGTGCTTGCCAAGCAGGAAAACAGGTTGGAGGAAGCCACCCCGTGAAGAACATCATGACCACAAGGAGACCGCTCGAGCTAATTCACATGGATCTTTTCGGTCCCAATGCCTACAGGAGTCTCGGTGGTAACTCGTTTGGATTGGTCATTGTTGATGATTTTTCAAGATTTACGTGGGTGTTCTTTCTTGATGATAAATTGCAGGTCCAAAAGATCTCCAAAAACTTCGCTAGGAAGGCCCAAAACCAATTTGAAGTGAAGATCAAGAAGGTTCGTAACGACAACGGAACGGAGTTCAAGAACGCCAATTTGGACACCTTTCTTGACGAAGAAGGGATCTCACATGAGTTCTCGGCTACGTACACACCTCAACAAAATGGAGTTGTTGAGAGAAAGAACCGGACGCTCATCGAAATGGTGAGAATGATGCTTGATGAGTACAAGACGCCAAAACACTTTTGGGCGGAAGTGGTTGAGGCAGCTTGTCATGCAACGAATCGTCTATATCTTCACAAGCTACTCGGCAAGACGACATACGAGCTTCTCGGCGGTAACAAACCCCAAGTTGGATACTTTCGGTATTCGACTCAAAGTGCTACATTCTTGATAAGCATCGTCGTTCAAAATTTGATCCTAAATCTCATGAAGGTTTCCTACTTGGTTATGGCTCAAATTCTCACACTTACCGTGTCTACAACAATTTCACCCGAAAGGTTGAAGAGACGATAGATGTGAAGTTTGATGAATCTAATGGCTCTCAAGTAGAGCAATTTCCAACTGATGTAGGTGACAAAGATCCTTCGGAAGCAATCCAAGACTTGTCTATTGGCAAGATTTGCCCAACAAAGGTGAAGGAGAGTACCTTATCCGTCCAAGTGGAAGCCTCAACTTCACGCCAAGGTGAACCACAAGTTGACTTGGAGGCATCCACGAGTGGGACACATCAAGACGATGAGAACGAGGATGTACAACAAGATGAACCTCGACGACCTCCTTCTTCACCTCCACGGGAGAACAACAACACCAACAACAATGAAGAAAGATAAGAGGAAGAATAAGACAATGAAGAGGATGTTCCACCCCGACCCAAACAAAAGCTCTCATGAGTTCGAGCAAGAGTCTCAAGAGATCATCCCGTCGAACAAATCTTTGATGACATTCAAACCGGGAGAATAACTCGCTCTAAAACTCGTTTGGCTAACTTTTGTGAACATGACTCATTAATTTCTAGCATTGAACCTTTGAAGGTTGAAGAAGCGTTGGAAGATCCGGATTGTATAAATGCCATGCACGAAGAGCTACACAACTTTGAGAGGAACCAAGTGTGGATGTTGGTTGAAAAGCCCGATGAGAAGCACAATGTCATTGGAACCAAATGGGTGTTCCGGAACAAGAAAGATGAAGATGGACAAGTTGTATGCAACAAGGCTCGTCTCGTTGCTCAAGGCTACACTCAAGTCGAAGGTACGAACTATTGTGAGACATATGCCCCCATTGCTAGACTTGAGTCCATTCACATCTTACTTGCTTATGCCAATCATCATGACATCACCTTATATCAAATGGACATCAAAAGTTCGTTTCTTAATGGTGAAATTGAGGAGGAAGTTTATGTTAAACAACCTCCCAACTTTGTTAATCCTAAGAAACCCGACCATGTTTACAAACTTCACAAAGCTCTTTATGGTCTTAAACAAGCTCCTAGAGCGTGGTACAAATGCTTGACCAAGTTTCTTATTGAAAAAGGCTTTGAAATTGGTAAAATTGATTCTACACTCTTTACTAAAAGGGTTAATGGAGAATTTTGTGTGTGCAAAATTTATGTTGATGATATCATATTTGGTTCAACTAACCCTCATTTTAGTGAAAAGTTTGGAAAGCTAATGTCTGAGAAGTTTGAGATGTCTATGATGAGTGAACTCAAGTTATTTCTTGGTTTGCAGATTAAGCAAACTAAGGAGGGAACCTTTGTCTCTCAAACAAAGTACACCAAGGACTTATTCAAGAAGTTCAACATGCAAGAATGCAAAGGTATGAGTACCCCCATGCCTACTAGTGGACATCTTGACTTGACTAAGGATGGAGAACCGGTTGACCAAAAGGTTTACTGCTCTATGATTGGTTCATTGTTATATCTATGTGTCTCCTATCCTGATATCATGCTAAGTGTGTGCATGTGTGCACGATATCAAGCGACCCCCAAAGAATGTCATCTTAAGGCCGTGAAAAGGATAGTGAGATACTTAATTCATACACCAAATTTTGGCATTTGGTATCCTAAGAGGTCTTATTTTGATCTTGTTGGCTACTTCGACTCGGACTATGCCGGTGACAAGGTTGATAGAAATTCCACTTCGGGTAGTTGTCAATTTCTTGGTAGATCTCTTGTGTCTTGGTCCTCCAAGAAACAAAACTCGGTATCCTTATCCACCGCCAAAGCGGAATACATTACCGCCGGTTCATGTTGTGCTCAATTACTTTGGACGAACCCAAACTCTTAAAGATTATGGGATATATGTGAAACATGTTCCATTTCTTTGTGACAATGAGAGTGCTATTAAGATTGCTCATAATCCCGTGCAACATTCTCGAACTAAGCATATTGAAGTTCGGCATCATTTCATTCGAGATCATGTTGCTAAGGTAGATATCAAACTTAAGCATGTTCGTACCGATAAGCAATTGGCGGATATATTCACCAAACCGCTTGATGAGAAAGTGTTTTGCCATTTGAGAGGTGAATTGAACATTATTGCTGCCTCAAACTTGGAGTAGAAACTCCATTTGGATGCATGCAAGGCATGAGCCTTTCTATGAATAATCCTTGATATTTCCTTTATGATGATGATCATATGTCTTGGATATTCTTGTACTCTTGCATGCTATCTAACCCTTGTAGGTACTTGGATAAGCCCAATTCTATGAGATTGCAACTCAATCACATTCTAAGCAATCTCTACATCTCCAAGTCTCTACAAATGGTGGTTGAAGACAAGGAAGCATGAATCCTTTCAACATATCCTTTGACAATTTCTTTATATCAAATTTCATGATTGTCATTTTGGACACACAAATGCTCTTCCTTGCAAGACTAACCCATGTAGGTAGGTGAACTTCAACTACCAGTGGTGCTCCCAACTCTTTATGAACTACATCAACTTTGAGCACCCAACACTAGTTCAACTACATGATTACGATCAACACCACCACAAAGGTATGTCATTCCATCTTAGAGAAGCTTTACCCCAAGACATGGGTCAAAGCAACTCAACAAGATGAGAATACATCAAAATGCTTAAACTAAAAATGGCAACCCCATTTTGAGCTTAAACAATGAGTATGACCTATGATCAAGTGTCTTCACTTGACTCCTAAGTCAATATACTCTAACATAGGTGACTTTGTCGCTGACCAATTCTAGATGAAATTCTCTTTTGTCTCTCTGTATTCTTGCATTTGTCTCTTGCATGCTTGTTCCCCTTTCAAAAAAATCTTCATCCAGATTTCTTTTCTTTTCTCTGTTATGTTCTGCATTCCCTGCATCCAATTCATTGCAAATCCTTTAGTTAATTCCTTGTAAATCCTTGTGAGATCTTATTTGCCTAAGTGAGCTGAGGTGACAATTGTTTTTCCTTGGATTGAACTCAGCCTCACCGGTTTGTTTCCCTCGGCTAAACCAAACCATCTCGGTACCATCAAAAATAACAACTCGGTGTTACCAATTTCAATGCTGAGAAAAATACTGTGGCACTTGCATCCTGCATATTTGTTCCATCTCCACTCAATGATACCTGTCCTCTACCAGTATCCTATATTACATGTTGCTTTGTAATGTGACTCAAGGACCAAACCTACTTGACTCATGCTCCAGAAGTCCCTTCTTGGAAATTGATGTCAAAGGTGGAGAGAGAGCACATCAAAGATTATCACATAAGAGAGAGTGCACGCCTAAAGCTTCTCCTGATGCTTCTTATTCTTAAGAGGAAAGTTGTCTCGTGTCTTCAAGAGGGGAAAGACATGATAGTATGTGTTGTGATTATTTTGCTCTGATTTTCTTGTTTGCTCTGATTTTCTATTACCCTATCTTCTCCCATTATCCAATGTCAGATTCAGGGGAGAGAGCTCAATCTTAAGGGAAGAAAATCTTCCAAATTCATTGCATATCTTTATTCTTGGGGACATGTCTATAACCAAATAGAGAACCTAGTACTCACTCTCTACATTTCATCCCAATCTTGGTATTCTTGTGATCTCCTGTTCTTGCTCTGTCTAGTAGATGTTCTTGTGTTATCTAACCTTGTTTACTCAGGTTAATATCTTCCAAAGCTAGTTGAAGACCACATGGTAAGTATATGCATCACACTCATGTGCATGAAGACCTCTTGCTGTGGTATATATTGTTTGCAAGAGAGAGTCATGAATATGAAGGTATATTTCCATTATCTACACCATTTGCTCTGATGCATATAGCCAAGAAACATGTACCTCATTGCTTGATGTTCGCACACGAACACGTCACCGTGTACCCTCGACGTCGGGGGTGATGCACCGCAGCTCACGACGAAGGAGACCCGTCCGGAAGCGCGGTACACAGGCAATCCGGCGGGCGCTTTTGAGGACCCGAAACCCCACACGCCCGAGAGGGACCCTGTCAGGGCGTGCGGAGGCTATGGGCTGCCCTAGGTCAGCCTGACCGCCCCTAGGGCCTCGAGGTTCGCCACCCTGCAACAAGAAGAACAGACAAAGAACGAGGAAGAAGAAGAACAAGGGAGAAGGAAAAGTAAAGGTAAAAAGTGTAGATAGATTTGTTCGATTGTGTGTTGTTTTTCAATCGGCCATCACCTCTTATCTATATAAGAGGCGGATGGACTTCTCGTACAAGAAGAGGACTTGCCTAGCCGTCCAAATCATCAAAACCTAATAAAACAAGGACTATTCACGACCCCGGCCCGGATGTCCGGCTCAAGGCCCGGATGATCCGGCCTAGCCTAGTTTTCTGACAGCAGCTCACTGCTTTGGATCTAGAATCCACATACAACCTCGTATTTGGACGTTTTTATATCAAAATCAACCATCTCAACGAGACGCACAACTTTCATGTTGAACACTTTTTGATCTGAGGCCATCTTGAAGGTGTTTCGGGCCGTTTTCTAAAGTCTGCAGCAAAAAAACTTGTCCGGACGTCCGGATGATTGCCCGGATTGTCCGGCCTTTACCCGGATCATCTGGGACTTGACCTAGATCATCTGCCTTCAGCGCCAACCTCCTGGAATCTTCGTGCTCCAATTACCTGGATGATCCGGACCCCGGCCCGGATGATCCGGCCAACATTGCTGCAGTGCACGGTTTTGCCTATAACTTTTGTATACGACCTCAGATGGGGACGATCTTTATATCAGAATCGTCCGTTTCAACGAGGCGAAGAACTTTGCAGTTGTAACTTTTTCCATCAGAGGCCAACCTAATTAGGTTCCATGCCATTCTTTAATCTGGTGTCAATACGAGCATCTCGAAGATTGGCATAACTTTTGCATCCGAGCTTCGTTTTGGACCATCTCTATATTTATTTCGATCGGCTTGAAGAGAGCCATCTAGTGGTGACCTGAACTCATAATTTTAACATCATCTCATTATAGCCTCAAGTCACTCTTTGCGATCATGCCATTTTCGAGCGTCAACACATGCCCCCATGTTTTTTTGGCAAAGCTAGTGTGCCGAAAAATAACTTGTACTGTGTTGGTTCTAAGGACGATGTCAACACTCCATCGGCCACTTTGCATGTGCTTAGGGCGATAAATATATATCAGACATTATTTGTTTGAATCCTTGATGCAAACTTTGGTGAAACCTTCTCAACTTCGTTAATAATCCAATGATAAAGTTCCATAGATATGTATCTCAAGGTCATCCTCGGAACAATATTATTCACCCTTTTGCTAGGATTTTGCAGATAATCAACAATAAACTTTCTCCAATCCTTACTTTCGCCTAGATAAGAAAAATTCATTAGTGCCCGAAGCGGTGGACTTTGGTTTGGCTTTACCTATTCTGACGAGACTAAGCATCGGCTATTGATAGAAATGCAATGCACCATGAGTAACATAGTAGCCAGATGCTTTGCTGTGCCAACTCTTTTGAATTGTCATGTCTAGATGTGGGAATAATTTCAAAGCAACCCAAGGAGGATATCATATCTAGACGCGCCTCAAGATAAACTATAAGTGATTTTTCAAAACATTCATAACCCTTGGATATTTATTGCACTACTCATAACGAATCACCGAAAGCCTCAATATGTATAGCACCTATGGCAAGTAAAAGATTCAATCCGAATAATAATGCATATTCGACTTTGATTAATCGTGCATAAAAATATTCTAAGCGGCATAAGGCTTCAAAAATAGTACCATAAGGAGATATATAAACAACACCAACACTTTGGCCATTGCTACGAATTGAACCATCAAAACATAATCTCCATAGTACTAGAGAGACAAGGCTAATATCAATATTACGCATGTCATTAATCCGATGTTCAGTAATAAAATTAGCTATGATTTGGCCTCTTATAGATCTCAAAGATGCATAAGCCAAATCATACCCAAACAAAATATAAGCCCACTAGCCAATTCTGCAACTATGAATTGGTCTATGCAGCATGTATTCAATGACATCGGTCATGACGTCTCAACTCCATTCAAATATGAATTTCCATGAGCACGTATCTTGTCTCGCTCTCCAATCGAACTAAGGACGATGTTAGAATACTACACCGGCCATGTATTGATATACTCTTAGGACGATAGATAAATATCGGCCATTACCATATAAACTTCGTTCAAAGCACATATGACCGAAGCAAACAAATGAAATGACAAATCAAGTATTCCGGCCCTTTGGATCAGCAACAAATTTGTAGCTAATCAAACGTATAGTGATTTGGTAATACCCTTTGATGATGTAAGAAATTATATTGCATCCATGGATTAAAATAAGCCCATTGAGGGTTACCAATCGTACCTGATGACGAATTCCTGGCATAGGCTTAATGGCATAGTTGAAGAATATGGATAATGTGTAGACCGAAGATGCTGAAACCTTCGGCTTGGTCCTTCATAGTTTTCACTCTTTTCCTTCTTCACCTTTGCCGCACTTCTTGTAATGGAAGCTTGCACATAATTCTTACTTTGAGCACTTCCTTTGGGAACCCATGGCATATTCCTTTCCTCAAGTTCTTGTGCACTAAGTTTTTGTAATTTCTTCTTTTGCCAATATGATAAGCCGAGTGGGCATCTCGGCTGTGGTTCTGTCTTGACCAATGGCAATTCTTTTTGGGCCTTGTGCACCCTCAACGGATTTTCTTCAGATTTGGCACTTTGATTTTTATCAATTGATTGCTTCACTTTGCCTTTTGTAGCCAATGTCAACACTTCAATTGGCTCTTTGTTATTTGAGATCAAATCTGAAGTAGCACACTTACAACCATCTCTTTTCATGCGGTAAACTTGCTTTACGACCTCTATCTTCTTCCTTGAGCTCTGGACCGATTCCTTATGATTGAAACGGTCTTTGATGCGTGATTGTTCAAATGTTGATTTTCTTGGAGCTGCACAATATTGGTGAGATGGTCTAAAACAAGATGGAGAATGTGCCCTCGCATCATACAAGTCCCATGATGGATATGGATCTATATGAGCATAGGGAGGCATCCACGGCATTGGCATTGGCGGCCTAAAATAAGGATATGAATATGTTGCATTAGAATTCTCACTTTGCCAATACCGATCCTCATATTTGCGCCTTGGGGGTGATCTTGGTTTCCTTGCATGATTTGGCCGGTAAGCATTCTTATCTTCACTCTTCTTTTTATATTTATCCAATATTTCAGCAAAGGTGATTTTCGATCTCTTACACTTGCGCCTATTTCGGCCTTTGTTCTCTTTCAGTTCACTTTCATCGAACATTGGGTTTGCTTGATGCCCCCCAGTCTGTGGCGTCTTCATTGTAGCTTTGACGGAATTCTCGGCCTCAAGATGGTGTTCATTATGCCCTTCAACAACTTCTCTTCTTGAAAGCTTGATCCCATTACCTACATTTTTTACCTTCTCTTTAAATGGATCGGCTTGAAGCAGCCGATGCAAAAACTTTCTGCCATCGGGACCAATCAGAATAGACTGGTCATCTCTTGGTGTCTCAACAAATTTCAATCGTCCTTTATTAATGGCCAATTTAACTATTTGACGGAACATATTGCAATCCTCAAAATTATGTTTGAACGAATGATGCAACCTACAATACATTCGTCCTTGGTTTGATGGGTTGATGTAGTGATCAAGAATTCTAATGTAATTATTTTTCAACAACAAATCAAAGATTTGAATGCACATGTTTGAATCAAAGGTATATTTTTTCTTTTCTAGCCGATCTTGGTGTGCGAACGGCTTTGGAGGTAAGCAAATGAACGGTTCATATTTGGAATCTCCCCATTCGTCTATGCAATGTGTTTTGCACTCTATATCCGATGTCTTTCGATAAGATACCATAATAGCATCGGTTTTATCAAAAGAATTTAACCTTGGCTTTAAATTTCTTAAACAATAATAGTTAGAGCATACATGTCTCAGTTGGGACCAAATGAAAGCCAAGTAGTAAATAAGCAAAGACACCCAATTAGATATGAACTCTAGATAAAGCAATGGGGAAAGCCCTAGCTGCGACAACAAGTCATTATCGGTCTTTATAAATGGCGCAATGGGTTGACTGATATGCTCAGTAACAATTTTATTGCTAACAAGTAAATTACTCTTCTTCATTGGTCTTCCAAAACTACTTGTGAGGATTTGTCTAATAGATGCATCAACAATAAAGTTGTGACCAAATCTGAAAATAGGTAAATTACTTGACAGCCATACCTCTTCAAATATGTTGGGAGAGCGTGATGGTGGTGTGACTTGAAGAACATCTTGCTCCGTCTTTGGATGGCTCCCCAACACCTTGTCATCATCTTTTTCTTGATTCCGTGCATTATTGCTTTGAAGATCCATGTCAGCCGAATTTTGTTCGGCTACTTGTTCTTGTCCTTGAGGCTTGTCAATTTCTGTGGCACAAAACTCATAGGGCAGGAAGTAGGTTCCATTGACATCGGAAAAATCAAGTATGGTTGTTTTGCTATGCTTTCCATGCCCTTTCTCAATAATGCTTGCCTCTTTGGATTTGATGGACTCAGAATATATACTACTTGATTCGGCTTTTCTAATAACCGAATTTTCTTTGTTACCTGAATCAATAATTTTATCTTTTTGAATTTGCAAGGCTTCTCGTTCTCGTCTAATTTTCGTTCACATCTCAGCTTGGCGAGCTTTAAACTTTTTCATCTCGATTGCCATCCACTCGTCATGAGATTGCCCCCCAATACTTTGAGACTCTTTCGGCAATGAGGTGCCGAAACTTTGCGATTGTTTAGGTGGTACACTGGATGGTACAGCACTGGGCGACTGCATCATTTGCACAACTCTAGCTTTTACAATAGCAAAACCATGAGGCTTCCAACCTTCTATTAGTTCCTGGCGAATAGAGTTGCACAAATCCCAAGAGAATATAAGCTTGTTCTCAATTACCCAGTCTGGATATGGTTGTCCCCCAAAGCTTTTGGACTCTTTTGGCAATGAGATGTTGCCGAAATTCTGTAATTGTGTAGGGGGGACATGATATGCCATGGTAGTAGGTGAAGGCATTTGTGCTCCCGCAGAAGTTTTACTTATTCGGCCATGACCATGAAGGTGCGGAGCCGAATTATGGACATCAACAGTTACGTATGGTGCCAAAAAAATAGTAGCATTAGGTGTAGCATATGATATTTGAGGGTAATTGGCTAAATAACTAGTAGTAACATGGCCAATTCCCCTATCCACCGGCACGTTTGGATTAACATACTGCAAGTTATTTGCCAATGAGTAAAATTTGAAACACTTTGTTGCATACCATTGGAAGTTCCTACATAGGGTGTCTCAACTTGATTAAGCAAACTCATCATGTTATTCATCGGCATATAAATTTGTGGGGTTGCCGATGCATGACAGTTGGGATACATATGTTGCATGTTGCTAAAATTATATGAAGTAGAATCATGGAGATTTTGTTGCATCGGCCCTTGCACATAATTAGATGCATGATTGATAAAGCTAGGGCTAGCCGATACATTACGCTCATTAGATGATCTAGCAACAACGTATGCATTATTTGCATCTACATATGTGAATTGGGTATTCATATTACCTTTGTAGATTGCAAACCCTAGATGACGATCTCTTCGTAGCAAGAACGGGTTGGAGACCGTTCAAAGCTTCGTCCCCAGCAGAGTCGCCAAAAAGTGTGTTCGCACATGAACATGTCACCGTGTACCCTCGACGCTGGGGGGATGCACTGTAGCTCACGTCGAATAAGACCCGTCTGGAAGCGCGGTACGCAGGCAATCCGGCGGGCGCTTTTCAGGACCCGAAACCCCACACGCCCGAGAGGAACCCCGTTAGGGCGCGCAGCGGCTATGGGCTGCCCTAGGTCAGCCTGGCCGTACCTAGGGCCTCAAGGTTCGCCGCCCTGCAACAAGAAGAACAGACGAAGAATGAGGAAAAAGAAGAACAAGGGAGAAGGAAAAGTAAAGGTAAAAAGTGTAGATAGATTTGTTCGATTGTGTGTTGTTTTTCAATCAGCCATCACCTCTTATCTATATAAGAGGCGGATGGACTTACGTACAAGAAAAGGACTTGCCTAGCCGTCCAAATCATCAAAACCTAATAAAACACAGACTATTCACGACCCCCGGCCCGGATGATCCGGCCTAGCCCAGTTTTCTGACAGCAGCTCACTGTTTTAGCTCTAGAATACACATATGACCTTGGATTTGGACGTATTTTATAATAAAATCAACCGTCTTGATGAGACACACAACTTTTGTGTTGAACACTTTTTGATCTGAGGCCATCTTGGGGGTGTTTTGTGCCGTTTTCTAAAGTCTGCAGCAGAAAAACTTGTCCGGACGATTGCCCGGATTGTCCGGCCTTTACCCGGATCATCCCGGACTTGACCCAGATCATCCGGCTTCAGCGCCAACCTCTGGGAATCTTGGTTCTCCAATTACCGGGATGATCCGGACCCCGGCCCGGATGATCCGGCCAACATTGCTGCAGCGCACGGTTTTGCCTATAACTTTTGCATACGACCTCGGATGGGGACGATCTTTATATCGAAATCGTCCGTTTCAACGAGGAGAAAAACTTTGCAGTTGTAACTTTTTCCATCATAGGCAGTCTTAATTAGGTTTCATTCCATTCTTTAATCTGGTGTCAATATGAGCATCTCTAAGATTGGCATAACTTTTGCATCCGAGCTTCGTTTTGGACCATCTCTATATTTATTGAAGAGAGCCATCCAGTGGTGACATGAACTCATAATTTTAATATCATCTCATTATAGCCTCAAGTCACTCTTTGCTATCATGCCATTTTCGAGAGTGAACACTTGCTCTATCACGCTCATGCATTCTCATACTCTTATGATCTATCATCACATGATTGCATACATGTAGGGGGAGCTAATGCATGTTGCATGTCCTTCCAAAGCTTTACTTGCTATTTTCTTCATATCTTTATCAAAAGCTTTGATGTATGTTTTCATCAATTACCAAAAAGGGGGAGATTGAAAGCACAAGTGCTCCCTGGGTGATTTTGGTAATTAATGTCAACATATCTCTTGTTGGACTAATATTTCTACCTAGTATATTTAAGATGAGTTCAACATTGGAGTGGCATGGACAAGAGATGTGGAACCCGTTCAAGATGCTAAGGACAAACATTGGAAGAAGCTCAAGACTCTACATTTTCATTTTAGTGATCCAAGATCACATTGAGTCCATAGGAAAGTCAATACTATTAAAAGGGGATGAGCTGTTGCTTAATGACTTGCTTGCTCAAAGTGCTTAGTGATATACTCCTAAGCCCTCAACCACTTTCTCATATCCACATATTTCCTAAACATAAAAGTCAAACTCGGTCACACCGATTTGATCTATCTAGTGCCACCGAGTTCATTTGACATAGCCACTGCCAAACCCTAATCAGTTCGGTCTCAACGATGGGATCTCGGTCTCACTGAGATGGGCTTGCAAACTCCATGTTGCCTATTGCAATAATTTCAGTCCCACCAGAATATGCAATCGGTCCCACCGAGTTTGCTTGACCAATTATCTGTTTGCTTATTACCAAAGTCGGTCTCACTGAGTTTGTGTAATTGGTCAAACCGAGTTGAGGTTTTACCCTAACCCTTACACGTCAGTCCCACTGAGTTGACCTTGTCAGTCCCACCGAAAGCTCTAACATTCACATTTTGACCTGAATCGGTCTGATCGATTTTCACTATACGGTCTCACCGAGTTCGGGAATCTGTGTGTAATGGCTAGATTTTGTGTGGAGGCTATATATACCCCTCCACCCATTCTTCATTCGAGAGGAAAGCCATCAGAACGTGCCTACACTTCCAACATTCATTTTTTGAGGTAGAACCACCTACTCATGTGTTGAGACCAAAACATTCCATTCCAACCACAAGAATCTTGATCTCTAGCCTTCCCCAAGTTGCTTTCCACTCAAATAATCTTTCCACCATAGCCAAATCTGTGAGAGAGAGTTGAGTGTTGGGAGACTATCATTTGAAGCACAAGAGCAAGGAGTTCATCATCAACACACCATCTATTACCTTTTAGAGAGTAGTGTCTCCTAGATTGGTTTGGTGTCACTTGGGAGCCTCCGTCAAGATTGTGGAGTTGAACCAAGAAGTTTGTAAGGGCAAGGAGATCGCCTACTTCATGAAGATTGCTACCTCTTGAGCATGCATTGGTTTTCCCTTGAAGAGGAAAGGGTGATTGTCAGCGTTCTGGGAACAGGGGTCCCAAGACTTGCCTGCCTGCGGCCCACGGCGTGGCTCCACCAGCGGCCCAGTACGGCCCGTCTTCGCCAACCAACAGTCAAGACCATCGCGAGGGGCCAAGCCTCGCGAGGCAGACGACATAAGGCCTCCTCAGGAGCGGCCTCACTAGGCAGGCTCGCGAGGAGGCGGAGAGGTCAAGGCAATGGGTACCTCGCGAGGTTCCTGTGACGCAAGCCATGACGACGAAGGCCAGGCGGGCGCCAGGCCAGCGCTAGCGCGTAGTGTCCTCGTTTCCCCTTTGGTTCTAAGGGGGCAAGCGTAGGCGCGGAGTACCGAGGCATCAGGCAAAGGTTTCCATATCGATGCAACGAGAACAAGACCAGCAGGACGGAAGGACGGAGGTCATCGTGGAGCCCAAGACGGCATCACCACCAGCGCCTTTGACAGGCGGAGACCACCTTTAGTCAGGATAGCTTGTACTAGCTGTCCCCTTTCAAATTGGCCTTTGTTGGATCCCTTGCCGCTCAATATTTGAGGAGAGGACTAGGGCCTCTATAAATAGGACTAGCCACCACAGTAGAAAGGGGACCAACTCAGTTCATCTCCGCATCCCCCAAGCACGAGAACACCTCTCCTCAGGAGGCTGTTTTCCCCTTGTACTGTTCGTCATCAGCCCAAGAGGCAATCTACCACCACCACACTGGAGTAGGGTATTACACCAAAATGGTGGCCCGAACCAGTATAAATCTTGTTTCTCTTGTGTTGTGAGTTCATTGAGCTAAGCTTAGAGATTGCGGCAAGGCTGAGGGAGAGGTTCGGTAGGGGGAAAATCTTCGTGCGCACCCCAGTGTTCGAACCTCAAGGGTTTTGCCGGAACCCTAAATCCGACATTTGGCATGCGAGGTAGGGGTGCACCGGAGCTTTTCCTTCCGTCGGCCCGCACTCCGCCAACACCGCGCTTCGCCCTCATGGCGGAAATCGCGCCTTTGGCCCCGGCGACCGGTGCCAGTGCTAGGCCCAGGGGGCTCCAAGCCTTGGCCCCCGCCTTATGGAGGGTGTAGTGGCCGCCCAAGTTCATGCCAGAGATGCTGGCGCGCTACAACGGCACGGCGGACCTAGTGGTTTTCCTGCTGGCGTACGAGGAGGTTGTCCTTAAGGCCGGGGGCGACGACAAGGTCATGGCCAACTGGCTTCCCATGGCCCTTACTGGCATCCCCCGCGCCTGGCTGCTCAACCTTCACGGGTCCACGGTGGCATCTTGGGAGGAGCTGCGCAGTCTCTTTGCTGCTCGCTTCGCGGCTCCGGCGCCCCACGCGGTCGCGGCCCTCCTCGGCGGCTCACAAGCGCCACCCTCAAACCGCCATGCCAAGCCGTTCTTTCACCGGATCAGCACCGTCCTCACGCGGCAAGGAGCTCCCCGGGTTGGGTGGCGCCCAAGGCCAACCCGACCTTCGACTCAGAAGATCACCCTGCCACCACCGCCTGCTCGGGTGCGCTCCCGATGCTTTGCATGCCCACCATCTGCCACGTGGCCGTCACCAAAACCCTCATCAACGGTGGTGCGTCCTCAACGTGCTCCCGGTGGAGGCCTTCAGCCTTCTCCACGTACCGCTGGAGCGGCTCTGTCCCAGCAAGCCCTTCTAAGGCGTCGGAGGCGGTTCCTCTAGTCCCCTAGGGAAGATCCGCCTTCCCGTGACCTTTGGCACCCGTGGTAACTACCGGACAGAGCTGGTCGACTTCGACATTGCTCACATCGGCCTCCCGTACAACGCCATCCTCGGATACCCTGCCCTGGCTCAGTTCATGGCAGCAACCCATCCAGCCTACAACCTCATGAAGATGCCCGGAAGCAAGGGCGTCCTCACCATAGCTGGAGATACCAAGGAAGCTCTTATGGCGCTGAAACTTGCCCTCAAGGCCGCCGTGGCAGCACAGCCCACCGATGTAGACGCCTCCAAGGCCAAGGAAGCTGCACCGACCAAAAAGAAGCAGTTGTCAGCGTTCTGGGAATGGGGGTCCCCAGACTTGCCTGCCTACGGCGTGGCTCAAGTGGTGGCCCAGTACGACGCATCTTCATCAGCTCAAGACTCAAGACCCTCGCGAGGGGCCAAGCCTCGCGGGGCGGACGACACAAGGCCTCCTAAGGAACGGCCTTGCCAGGCAGGCTCACGAGGAGGCGGCGAGATCAAGGCAGGGTACCTCGCGAGGTGCTTGTGACGCAAGCCATGACGATCGAGACCAAGCAGGCGCCAGGCGGGCGCCGGCTTGCACATTGTCCTTGTTTCCTCTTTGGTGCAAAGGGGGTAAGGACAAGCGTGGAGTACCGAGGCATCAGGCAAAGGTTGGCATTTCAGTGCAACGAGACCAAGACCAGGAGAGCGGCAGGATGGAGGTCACCGTGGAGACCAAGACAGCGTCATCGCCAGTGCCTTTGGCAGCCGAAGACCAACTTTAGTCATGATAACTTGTACTAGATGTTCCCCTTCAAAATGGCCGTTGTTGGTGCCCTTCCCACTCAATATTTGGGAAGAGGACCAGGGCCTCTATAAATAGATCTAGCCACCACAGTAGAGGGCATCTGGAGATCTCATAGAGTCCTAATCAGAGAGAGAGAGGCGATCGAACTCACCCAAGCAGTTCATCGCACCAGCTCAAGAACACCTATCGCGAGGCTGTTCTTCCCTTGTACTGTTCATCATCAGCCCTTGAGGCAATCCACCACACCACACACTGGAGTAGGGTATTACACCACAACGGTGGCCCGAACCAGTATAAATCTCGTGTCCCTTGTGTTGTTCATCGTTTTAGCTTAGATCCTCACGAGGCGATCGGACGTGGATCGGTAGGGGGAAGATCTTCGCGCGCACCCCAGAGTTCGAACCTTAAGGATCTGCCGGAACCCAACATCCAACATTTGGCGCGCCAGGTAGGGGTGCGCTAGAATCTTTCTTCCGCTATTTCGCGTTCGATCTTCCGCCGTGTCCATGGCAGACGCTCGCCGGGCTCGCACCGAGCGTCGGGCTGCTCTCGCCGCCCGCGTCGCCCAGACGGCTCCCGTTGGTGGGTGTCCCCGTCGTTCCCTGTCGCCTGCCACCAACGCCGCCACCGGCCCAGGGGAACGACCAGCAGGCATCGTCGCTGCATCCTTCGGTGCAGCGGGAAGACCGCACCGCCACCCCGTCGATGACTCCAGCTGGCTCATCGTCCGACGCCCGTCGCGCCCCCACGGACGTGCACACCGCGTTGCTCCTGGCGCGTGAGCTCCTGCACTACCGTCCTGTCGACGACCTCTACGAGGAGTGGCTCGCTCGCATCACCGAGCTCGTCAGCGTCACAGGGGGCTCCCCTGCGCCGTCCCTCTCGCTGCCTCGCCCTCCGTCCTGTGCAGGAGGCGCAGATCAGGAGGTGCCTCCGCCACCTCCTCTCCAAGACGGCGCCCTGGCTCCAAGGCGCGCGGTCCCAGGACGAGATCCACCGCGTCCAGCGCCCGCGCGACAAGAAAGGAGCTGCCAAGAAGTCCCTCGCCCTCAAGAAGGTTCTCGCGTGCTCCTGACACCGGTGCGCCACGACCGCATCACTGCGCCAGCACGTCAAGATCCCGCGCTTTTCCAGGCCGTGGCGCGCGGGAACCCCCAGGAGCAAGCCCCACATCAGCAGAGAGCTCCGGTGGCCACCGCAGGCTGCCGTGCCTTTACCACTGAGCTATGCAGTGTCGCCTGGCCAGGCAAGTTCAAGCCTGACCTGCCTCCTCGCTACGATGGCACTGCCGACCCCGCATAGTTCCTACAGCTCTATGAGCTGGGCATCGAAGCCACCAACGGGGACGAAAACGTCATGGCAAACTGGGTTCCCATGGCACTCAAGGACGGCGCCCGCACCTGGCTCCTGAACCTGCCGCCTGGCACGATCTCCTCTTGGGATGAGATGCGCACTCGCTTCATCGCCAACTTCCAGGACACTCGCGACCGTCCACCGGCCGTGGTTGACCTGCACCGCATCAAGCAGCAACCCAGGCAGACCTTGCAAAGTACATCCAACACTTCAACAGCGCTCGCCTCAAGATTCCCAGGGTAACCGAGGAGGCCATCATCTCGGCGTTCTCTGATGGCGTTCGCGACGTCAAGATGAAGGAGGAGCTGGCGATCCACGAAGATCTGTGTACGTCTCTGGAGCCGTTCAACCTGGCGACCAAGTGCGCAAGGGCTGAGGAAGGACGCCTCTCCCTTCTCGACCTCCCAGCAGCGGACCCAGAAGAGAAGAAAGCCAAGGCCAAGGATGTGAAGCGCAAGGGAGCAGCTATGCTCGCAGCAGAGCTGGACACGAAGTGTGACAGGGACCAGCCGGAGTCGTCCAAGGGCAGCCGGTACTGTGTGTACCACGATCTCCATACCCACAACACCAACGAATGCCAAGAGCTCAGGGCCGTGCAAGAAGGCCGTGTCGGTCGACGCCCCGAGCGCAACGATCGGGGCTACGGCCGAGGCGGAGCAAGAGGTGGAGGATGATGGGACGACCGTGTCCCTCGCCAAGGGTGGCGTGACCGGCCTCGCGAGGACCGCTGGCAGGACCAGCCTCGCGAGGGGGCTTAGAGGGATCAGCCTTGTGAGGATCGCCCGCAAGGCAACGCAGGGCTTCCTCCACTGCCACCACCGCCAAGAAGGAATGATGACCATCATCAGGACGAGGGGGCCGGGGGCTTCCAGGAGCCGCGTGCAATCGCTTGCATCTTGGGCGGCGCTCAGGCCCCAGCCTCTCAGCGCATCTTCAAGCAGTTTGCTCGCGAGGTGAATGCAGTCCTCCCCAAGCTTGAGGCCATGCGCCCTCTGAGGTGGTCCGCATGCGCCATCACGTTCAGCTCAGGGGATCAGCTCAAGTGCGCGGCAACGGTCCTCCCGATGCTCTGCTCCCTAGTCATCAGCAATGTGCAAGTTACCAGGACCCTCATCAACGGCGGGGCAGGGCTCAACGTCATGTCCGTCGAGACATTCAACAATCTTTAAGTGCTGTACGATCAGCTTCAACCAACCAAGCCCTTCTCAGGAGTCACTGATGGTTCCACTATCCCGATAGGGCAGGTCCGCCTCCCTGTCACCTTTGGACAGTGCAAGAACTACCGTACCGAGCTCATTGACTTCGACGTCACCTACATTCGCCTGCCATATAATGCCATCCTCGGGTATCCAGGCCAGGCCAAGTTCATGGCAGTGACTCACCATGGTTACAATGTCCTCAAGATGCCAGGAAGTGGCGGAGTCATCACGGTCCTCTATGAAGAGAAGGATGCGGTGTGCTCCCTCGAGCGCGCCTTCCAAGCCACGTCAATTGAGGACCCAGACAGCAAGAGTGCGAACCTTCCTGAAGCAGCTCCCAAGAAGAAGAAGACAGCACCTGGCTCAGGGCCTCAGGAGGCAGGCACCTCCGGAGGCGCCACATCGGGATCCGCGCCCATCCAAGGGGCGCCACCCTCTGTCGCATAGGAAGGCGCGCCCGGCGCCCTCCTTGGGCAAGGCTCGGGGGTTCTCTCTTGGGGAGCCACTAACTTTGCCAAGATCACGAGGGAGGCGCTCGGGCACCACTTGGAGGAGTGCTTCACGACACATTTCCCTCAAGAAGGCGTAAGGAAAGGAGGGCCCAACTCTAAGGAGTTCATCACCAAGGTCGCTCAGGAGTTGCAGGAATCGAGAGTCATGCGCAGCAATCACCGCCTGCCCAGTGTAGCTCCCCATCCAGGCGAGGATGGCGGGCTGCGTGTCTGCATCGACTACCCAAGGCTCAATCGAGTCGTGTCTCAGGAGTGCTTCCGGCCTTCGCGCGTGGGATGTTGCGAGGGTCCACCGCATAACTGTGTCTGCATGCCCTTCGGCCTGCCGAATGCGGCTGCTGCTCACCAGCGCCTGATGAGAAGCATTCTGGACCTCGTCGAGCCGCCCGGACCTCCCGAGCCTCCCGAGGCTCGGAGCTCCTAGGGCTCGTGAGGATTGGCTTCTTCACCACGCACCGTCAGCTACTCCGACACTCGCTCTGCAATGGTATCAGGTGACTTCTTTCAAGTTTTGTTTCGGCTGGGAGCACCCTCAGGGCTGCATCATTCCTAGGTCGCGTGGGTCTGTCCCCGTGGCATGTATCCTTTTTGCTTTGATCTTCAGCTTACCTTGTTGGGGGCGCCCCTCGGGCTGCATCATCCCCAAGCCGCTCGGGCCTGACCCAGTGGCATTTGCCTTTCTCTGCATCTATCCAAGTTGATTCGCTTCTTCATGCTTAACCTGCTTGAGATAATCGCATGCTTGATTGACACCTACCTTTGGAGGTGCTTGCTGAGGCACGACGCTTGCGCATGGGTCCGTCCCTGCAACACCGACAAATCTGAGTGGCCGAGCTCTGGCCGCGGCAGCCCCGCATAGCGCTATCTCACTAGGCCCTCAGTGCCACAATCACTCCCTCGGAGCAACCAATGGCTGGCTGGCAACCGTAATGGCAGACCTTGTTTTCCTCGTGTTGGTGTACAGGATTCTCCTAAGGAATAGCATGGGGGCATCGTGAGCTCTCTCTCTCTCTCTCCCATACGGTCCGCTCGCGCGTTAAAAGGGGGGCGCCTGAGCATCGCGACTCATGGGCTCTTACTGGCTCTCCAGCCCTCACCCCCTGGCCTTGACCCACGGCATCGCGACCTGTCATACCAGTGGCGGCTGAGCTCGCTTGAGGGCCGGGACCTGAGGACGTAGAGCATGAAGGAAAGTGCAGGGAAGAGGGGAGAAACTCACGAGGGCCTGACCCTGCAACACCCTAGCTGCCGGCGCGTAGGCCCGGCACCTCGCCGAAGAACTGCTCCGAACTCATGAGATAAGTCATGCCTCATTGAAAGAGAAATCAATGCGACGCCGAACCCTCGCCTAGTGCAGCTCTGTCACGGCAACGTTGCCTACCTTTCTTGCCCAGCGGAGGCTGCTTGAGCGCTAAAGGGGACCTCCTGAGCATCGCGACTCAGGGGCTCTCACTGGACCTTGGGCCGCTCACCTCCTCTGCCTTGACCACGGCATCGCGACCTGGCATACCAGCGACGGCTGAAGCCTGCCTGGGGACCGGGACCTGTCAGCGTAGAGCACCAAGCCCTCGTAAGGATAGAAAGGGGGAGCCGAGCTAGGACAGGATGATAACCCACAAGTATAGGGGATCGCAATAGTTTTCGAGGGTAGAGTATTCAACCCAAATTTGTTGATTCGACACAAGGGGAGCCAAAGAATATTCTCAAGTATTAGCAGCCGAGTTGTCAATTCAACCACACCTGGAAACTTAGTATCTGCAGCAAAGTGTTTAGTAGCAAAGTAATATGATAGTGGTGGTAACGGTAACAAAAGTAAAGACAGCAAAAGTAATGTTTTTGGTATTTTGTAGTGATTGTAACAGTAGCAACAGAAAAGTAAATAAGCGAGAACCAGTATATGGAAAACTCATAGGCACCGGATTAGCGATGGATAATTATGCCGGAAGCGGTTCGTCATGTAACAGTCATAACATAGGGTGACACAGAACTAGCTCCAGTTCATCAATGTAATGTAGGCATGTATTCCGTATATAGTCACCTATGCAGCACAAATTTGCAATGAATAAAGCACTAGAACAAAAACTAATTGGACCAATGGAGGAGTCACATACCAAGGAACAATCTCCCCAAGCAGTTTTGTGAGAGGTGCTTTGAGCAAGGAGATCGAAAATCACAGCAACGGGGGCCGGAACTCGTGCTTGAGTTGGTTTTTCGTGTTTATGTGAGACAGAGGAAGAAGACGATTGCAGGAATAAGTGGAGGAGGGCCACAGTGGGCCCACGAGGCAGGGGGCGCGCCTAGGGGGGTAGGGCGCGCCCTACACCCTCGTGGCCAGGTGGCAGCTCCCCCTGTGGTAATTTTTGCACAGTAAATTCTCAAATATTCCCAAAAAAATCATATTAAATTGGCCTGGCATTCCGAGGACTTTATTTTCCGGATATTTTTATATTGCACAGATAAGTCAGGAAACAGATAGAAAAATACTATTTTACTTTACTTTTACTAAATAACAAAAAATATAAAGAGGATACAGAAGGTTGTGCTTCTAGTTTCATCCATCTCGTGATCATCAAAATGAACCCACTAACAAGGTTGATCAAGTCTTGTTAACAAACTCATTCCGAATAACATGGAACCGGAGAAATTTCAAATAACACTAAGTTACCTCAACGGGGATATGAAAATCCCCAACAGTAAGAATATCATACTTTTTCTTGACAGTAGGGAGAGGAAATTCAAAACCTCTAAATATAATCGATGGGATTTTTCCAATAGAGTTGATACTATAAACTTGAGGTTGTTTCCTCAAAAAATGTACCGTGTGCTCATTACCATTAACATGAAAAGTGACATTGCCTTTATTGCAATCAATAATAGCCCTTGATGGAGCTCGTGCTTGAGTTGGTTTTTCATGTTTGTGTGAGGCAGAGGAAGAAGATGGGTGCAGGAATAAGTGGAGGAGGGCCACCATGGGCCCACGAGGCAGGGGGGGCGCCCAGGGGGGTAGGGCGCGCCCTCCACCCTCGTGGCCAGGTGGCAGCTCCCCCGTGGTAATTTTTGCACAGTAAATTCTCAAATATTCCCGAAAAAATCATATTAAATTGGCATGGCATTCTGAGGACTTTTATTTTTGGGATATTTTTATATTGCACGGATAAGTCAGGAGACAGACAGAAAAATACTACTATACTTTATTTCTACTAAATAACAGAAAATATAAAGAGGGTACAAAAGGTTGTGCTTTTAGTTTCATCCATCTCGTGATCATCAAAATTAACCCACTAACAAGGTTGATCAAGTCTTGTTAACAAACTCATTCCGAATAATCACGGAACCGGAGAAATTTCGAATAACACTAAGTTGCCTCAACGGGGATATGAAAATCCCCAACAATAAGAATATCATACCTTTTCTTGACAGTAGGGAGAGGAAATTCAAAACCTCCAAATATAACCAATGTAATTTTTCCAATAGAGTTGATACTATAAGCTTGAGGTTGTTTTCTCGGAAAGTGTACCGTGTGCTCATTGCCATTAACATGAAAAGTGACATTGCCTTTGGTGCAATCAATAACGGCCCCTACAGTATTAAGGAAAGGTCATCCAAGAATAATAGACATACTATCATCCTCGGGAATATCAAGAATAACAAAGTTCGTTAAAATAGTAACATTTGCAACCACAACAGGCACATCCTCACAAATACCGACAGGTATAGCAGTTGATTTATCAGCCATTTGCAAAGATATTTCAGTAGGTGTCAACTTATTCAAGTCAAGTCTATGATATAAAGAGAGAGGCATAATACTGACACCGGCTCCAAGATCACATAAAGCAGTTTTAACATAATTTCTTTTAATGGAGCATGGTATAGTAGGTACTCCTAGATCTCCGAGTTTCTTTAGTATTCCACCCTTAAAAGTATAATTAGCAAGCATGGTGGAAATTTCAGCTTCAGGTATCTTTCTTTTATTAGTAATGATATCCTTCATATACTTAGCATAAGGATTTGTTTTGAGCACATCAGTTAATCGCATACGCAAAAAGATGGGTCTAATCATTTTAGCAAAGCGCTCAAAATCCTCATCATCCTTTTTCTTGGATGGTTTCAGAGGAAAGGCATGGGTTTCTGAACCCATGGTTTCCTTTCTTTACCATGTTTCCTAGCAATGAAGTCTCTTTTATCATAACATTGATTCTTTGATTGTGGGTTATCAAGATCAATAACAGGTTCAACTTCTACATCATTATCGTTACTAGGTTGAGCATCAACATGAACATTATCATTAACATTATCACTAGGTTCATGTTCATCACTTGATTGTGTTTCAGCATCAGAAATAGAGATATCATTTGGATTCTCAGGTGGTTCAGCAATAGGTTCACTAGAAGTTTGCAAAGTCCTATCATTTTTCTTTTTCTTCCTCTTAGAAGAACTAGGTACATCAATATTATTTCTCTGAGAATCTTGCTCGATTCTCTTAGGGTGGCCTTTAGGATACAAAGGTTCCTGAGTCATTCTACTAGTTCTAGTAGCCACTCTAACAGCATAATCATTTTTCTTACTATTCATTTCATCAAGCACTTCTTTCTGAGCTTTAAGTACTTGTTCTACTTGAGTGGTAACCATAGAAGCATGTTTGCTAACAAGTTTAAGTTCACCTCTAATATCAGCCATATAATCATCCAAGCATTTAATCATAAAGGTATTCTATTTTAATTGTCTACCAAAATAAGCATTAAAGTCATCTTGCTTAAACATAAAGTCATCAAACTCATCCAAGCACTGACTAGCAATTTTAGTAGGAGGGACTTCAGCTTTATCATATCTATAGAGAGAATTTACCTTTACTACCTGTGTCGGGATATCGGGAGGTTCTTCAGTGAATAAGTAATTGAGATCATATACTTCTTCAACATGCGGTAAATTAAGACCATGTATTTCTTCGATAGGAGGTAAATTCTTAACATCTTCAGCCTTAATACCCTTTTCTTTCATAGATTTCTTTGCCTCTTGCATATCTTCGGGACTGAGAAATAGGACACCTCTCTTCTTCAGAGTTGATTTAGGAATAGGCTCAGTAATTGGCTCTGGAACTGGCTTAGGAGGTGGCTCGGGAGGTGCCCAATTATTTTCATTTGCCAACATATTATTCAATAGAATTTCAGCGTCATCCGGTGTTCTTTCCCTGAAAACAGAACTAGCACAACTATCCTGGAAATCTTTGGAAGCATCGGTTATTCCATTATAAAAGATATCAAATATTTCAGGTTTCTTAAGAGGATGATCAGGCAAAGCATTAAGTAACTTGAGAAGCCTCCCCCAAGCTTGTGGGAGACTCTCTTCTTCAATTTGCACAAAGTTGTATATTTCCCTCAAAGCAGCTTGTTTCTTATGAGGAGGGAAATATTTAGCAGAGAAGTAATAAATCATATCCTGGGGACTTTGCACACAACCAGGATCAAGAGAATTAAACCATATCTTAGCATCACCCTTTAATGAGAACATAAACATTCTGAGTAAATAAAGGTAGCGCGATCTCTCATTATTAGTAAACAGGGCAGCTATATCATTTAACTTAGTAAGATGTGCCACAACAGTTTCAGATTCATAACCATAAAAAGGATCAGATTCAACCAAAGTAATTATATCTGGATCAACAGAAAAATCATAATAATCCTGATCAGGAACACAGATAGGTGAAGTAGCAAAAGCAGGGTCGGGTTTCATTCTATCTCTAAAAGATTCTTTACTCCATTTAACTAGCAACCTCTTAAGTTCATGTCTATCCTGGCAAGCAAGAATAGCTGCAGAAGATTCAGCATCAAAAAGATAACCCTCAGGAATAGCAGGTATATTTTCATCGTCACTAACATCATCGTATTCAGATTCAATAATTTCTCTTTCTCTAGACCTAGCAATTTGCTCGTCAAGAAATTCACCAAGGGGCACAGTAGTATCAAGCATAGAAGTAGTTTCATCATAAGTATCATGCATAGCAGAAGTGGCATCATCAATAACATGCGACATATCAGAATTCATAGCAGTGACAAGTTTAGGTGTCGCAAACTTACTCATAACAGAAGAAGAATCTAGTGCAAGGCTAGATGGCAATCCCTTACCTCCCCTCATAGTTGAGGGCAAAATAGTAGTTCGATCGTCTTTCAAGTTCTTCATAGTGTCCAACAGATATAAATCCGAAGTGACTCAAAGAATAGAGCTATGCTCCCCGGCAACGGCACCAGAAAAAGGTCTTGATAACCCACAAGTATAGGGGATCGCTACAGTTTTTGAGGGTAGAGTATTCAACCCAAATTTGTTGATTCGACACAAGGGGAGCCAAAGAATATTCTCAAGTATTAGCAGCTGAGTTGTCAATTCAACCACACCTGGAAACTTAGTATCTGCAGCAAAGTGTTTAGTAGCAAAGTAATATGATAGTGGTGGTAACGGTAACAAAAGTAAAGACAGCAAAAGTAATGTTTTTGGTATTTTGTAGTGATTGTAACAGTAGCAACGGAAAAGTAAATAAGCGAGAACCAGTATATGGAAAACTCGTAGGCACCGGATTAGTGATGGATAATTATGCCGGATGCGGTTCGTCATGTAACACTCATAACATAGGGTGACACAGAACTAGCTCCAGTTCATCAATGTAATGTAGGCATGTATTCCGTATATAGTCATACGTGCTTATGGAAAATAACTTGCATGACATCTTTTGTCCTACCCTCCCGTGGCAGCGGGGTCCTATTGGAAACTAAGGGATATTAAGGCCTCATTTTAATAGAGAACCGGAACAAAGCATTAGCACATAGTGAATACATGAACTCCTCAAACTATGGTCATCACCGGGAGTGGTCCTGATTATTGTCACTTCGGGGTTGCCCGATAATAACACATAGTAGGTGACTATAGACTAGCAAGATAGGATCAAGAACACACATATATTCATGAAAACATAATAGGTTCAGATCTGAAATCATGGCACTCGGGCCCTAGTGACAAGCATTAAGCATAGAAAAGTCATAGCAACATCAATCTCAGAACATAATGGATACTAGGGATGAAACCCTAACAAAACTAACTCGATTACATGATAAATCTCATCCAACCCATCACCGTCCAGCAAGCCTACGATGCAATTACTCACGCACGGCGGTGAGCATCATGAAATTGGTGATGGAGGATGGTTGATGATGACGACGGCGACGAATCCCCCTCTCCGGAGCCCCGAACGGACTCCAGATCAGCCCTCCCGAGAGAGATTAGGGTTTGGTGGCGGCTCCGTATCGTAAAACATGATGATTTCTTCTCTCTGATTTTCTTCTCCCCGAAAGCCAATATATGGAGTTGGAGTTGGCGTCGGAGGGCCACCAGGGGGCCCACGAGGTAGGGGGGCGCGCCCAGGGGGGGCGCGCCCCCACCCTCGTGGACAGGGTGTGGGCCTCCTGGTCTTCATCTTTTGCGAGGATTTTTTATTGTTTTTTCTAAGGTGTTCCATGGAGTTTCAGGTCATTCCGAGAACTTTTATTTTCTGTACATAAAACAACACCATGGCAATTCTGCTGAAAACAGCTTCAACACCATGGCAACCCCATTCAGATTAGTGGCGTCGGCAGCCTGATGCAGCTACCCTGCTCCGAGCGCGACGCGAGCTCGAGGGCTTGTAGCTATCGTCGCTCGTCTCCGGAGTCGCGTGAACTCGGGGGAGTCACTGGGCCCTCCTGTTACTCCGCTACTGCCTGAGGAGCTCCTGGGGAAGCAGTTGGCAGGCCTGGTCTTCGCCACATCGATGCCCCGGCCGCTTTCCTTGGGGCAGCACTCCAGTCGGCGTCCTTCCGCGTCGAAGACCTTGAAGAACATCAAGGAGGCGCCATCGTATTCAAGATGAATTACGAGGGCACCCCCTCTCCGGCAGACCCGGGCTATCGCGCCCCAGCCCTGGGTCATGTAAACCTTGCCTGGAGCGATGACCGCGACCTCCGCTCCGGTCACAAGGGTGCTGCAGTCAGCATGTTGCAGCCAGAGCTCCAAAGACCCACTCGACGGCATCTCGAAGGCGAAGGAGGGAGGAAGGTGGATCCAAGAGCGTGGAGGCATGGCGGCGTGGAGCACAAGCTCGCGAGAAGAGCCCTTGGCATGGACTCCAGGGGTGACGAGGTGCACCACCGTGACTCGCCGGCGTCTCCGGCGGCGCCGTCGGTGTCGCTCGGCGTCTTCTTCTCCAGGGCCCTCGATTCGGGCGTACAAGGGCAGCGGGAACCCAGGCGGCGGCCGCTCGTACTAGGGCCTCGACATCTCCTGCCATGCGACCATGTCGCAGCGGCCGGGGACAGGCTATTTCTTTGGCGGAAGCGAGTTGGGACCCTCTCGGGGGGCCTTTCCCTTCTCTTTCGCAGAAAACCGGCGGATCGGCGCCATTGGCGTAAGGTGGAGCAAGGGCGAGGAGGAAGAAGGGGAGAAGCAGGAAGAGATGGACTGCAGGGGCTCTCGCCCGTCCGTACTTATAGTCCGGAGGAGGGCAACCGTCGGCCTCCACGATCGCAGGTAATCATGACCCATTTCTGCATGTCGGGACTTGTCAAGTCGAGCAGTTGCCGAGGCAGCATGGGGAAGTGGAGGTGCCCACGTCCAATCAACCGCCACACGGCGCCCAAGGCCGCAGGCTGATGGAGCCCGCGGCGCTCCGCACTTGCCCCTTCACTTCTCCGCTAAGACAAGTTCGAGCGCGCCTTGGGCCCGGGGGCTACTGTCGGCGTTCTGGGAATGGGAGTCCCCAGACTTGCCTACCTGCGGCCTGCGGCGTGGCTCAAGTGGCGGCCCAGTATGGCCCATCTTCATCAGCTCAAGACTCAAGACCCTCGCGAGGGGCCAAGCCTCGCGGGGCGGACGACACAAGGCCTCCTTAGGAACGGCCTCGCCAGGCAGGCTCGCGAGGAGGCGGAGAGATCAAGGCAGGGTACCTCGCAAGGTGCTTGTGACGCAAGCCATGACGATCGAGACCAGGCGGGCGCCGGCCTACACAGTGTCCTTTTTTCCTCTTTGGTGCAAAGGGGGCAAGCAAAGGCGTGGAGTACCGAGGCATCAGGCAAAGGTTGCCATTTCAGTGCAATGAGACCAAGACCAGTAGAGCGGCAGGATGGAGGTCACCGTGGAGCCCAAGACAGTGTCATCGCCAGTGCCTTTGGCAGCCGAAGACCAACTTTAGTCATGATAACTTGTACTAGATGTTCCCCTTCAAAATGGCCGTTGTTGGTGCCCTTCCCACTCAATATTTGGGAAGAGGACCAGGGCCTCTATAAATAGAGCTAGCCACCACAGTAGAGGGCATCTGGAGATCTCATAGAGTCCTAATCAGAGAGAGAGGCGATCGAACTCACCCAAGCAGTTCATCGCACCAGCTCAAGAACACCTCTCGCGAGGCTATTCTTCCCTTGTACTGTTCATCATCAGCCCTTGAGGCAATCCACCACACCACACACTGGAGTAGGGTATTACACCACAACGGTGGCCCGAACCAGTATAAATCTCATGTCCCTTGTGTTGTTCATCGTTTTAGCATAGATTCTCACGAGGCGATCGGACGTGGATCAGTAGGGGGAAGATCTTTGCGCGCACCCCAGAGTTCGAACCTTAAGGTTCTGCCGGAACCCAACATCCGACAGCAGTTGTTCACTTAGGATAAGGCGGAGACCAAGCAGGTGCCAGTTGACGAAGACGGGTCCTCGAGAGCCACCTTCACCATAGGTGCGGACCTCGACCCCGACCAAGAGAAGGCATTGGTGGAATTCTTGCGCTCGAACAAGGAGGTGTCTGCATGGGAACCCAAGCAGCTAGTGGGGGTCCCAAGGGAGGTGATTGAGCATCACCTGAATGTGTGCCCTAATGTACGCCCTGTGAAGCAGAAGGCGAGGCGGCAGTCCACAGAGAAGCAGGCCTTCACCGTCCAAGAAGCCCACAAGCTGGAGGTAGCAGGTGTTATTCGCGAGGTTCGCTACCCCGAATGGCTGCGAACCCTGTTGTCGTGCCAAAAAGGGGGGAAAGAGCGCATGTGCGTCGACTTCACCAACCTCAACAAGGCCTGCCCCCAAGATCCATTCCCGCTTCCCCGCATCGACCAGATCGTTGGTTCCACTGTTGAGTGCGAGTTGCTGTGTTTCCTGGATGCGTTTTCGGGTTATCATCAGATTAAGATGGCGGTAGAAGATGTGGAGAAGACAACGTTCCTAACCCCATGTGGGGTATACTGCTACACTTGCACGCCGTTCGGGTTGCGCAACGTGGGTGCAACCTTCCAACGGCTGATGCACATTGCGTTGGGCCGGCAGCTCGGGAGAAACGCCGAGGCTTACGTCCAAGACATTGTGGTGAAATCTCGGGAGGCAAGGACCTTGAGCCGGGACTTGGAGGAGACCTTCGCAAGCCTCCGCCAGGTGGACCTGCAACTCAGCCCGGAGAAGTGCGAATTCGGTGTTCCTTCCAGCAAGCTGCTGGGTTTCCTCGTGTCCCACAGGGGGATTGAGGCCAACCCGGAGAAGGTCAAGGCGATCGAAGACATGAGCCCACCACAAACCCTCAGAGAAATGCAGAAGCTTGTCATTCGCATGACCGCATTAGGACGCTTCATCTCCAAGCTGGGGGAGCGCGCCCTACCGTTCTTCAAGCTGATGAAGAAAATGGGCCCATTTGAGTGGACACAGGAGGCCGACCAAGCGTTTCAAGACCTCAAGAAATACCTGACCATCCCCCCCCCCCCATGATGGTGGCACCGTGCCCTCTCAAGCCCCTGGTGCTCTACCTTGCTTCCACTCCCTACTCCGCCAGCGCAGCCCTGGTGGCGGTTTGGGAGGAGCGCCAGGCAAAGGCCGCATCCCGCCCAGCTGCGGCCTCAGCCGGGGCAACACAAGACCAGGAAAGCCTCGCGAGGACCACGACAACGGCAACAAGGGACCAAGCTCAGCAGGAAGATGCCCCCAGGGCTGAAGAGGCCCCACTAAGCGACCAGGCGCCAGGGGCTCCATTATCTCAGGAGGCGCCTCAACCTCTAAAAGATGAAGGCCACGTCAGCACCCCCACCCTCGTCGAGCATCCAGTGTACTTCGTCGGCACGGTGTTGCGGGATGCACGAGCACGGTACCCCATGCCTCAAAAGCTCTTGCTCGTGCTCTTGGTGGCCTCGCGCAAGCTGCAACACTACTTTCAAGGTCACCCCATCAAGGTCGTCTCGGCCTACCCGTTGGAAAGGGTACTCAGGAGCCCCAACTCCGTTGGGAGAGTCGCCAAATGGAACATCGAGCTACAGGTGTTTCAGTTGGAGTTCATCAAAACCAGAGACATCAAGGGAGCCGCACTTGCTGATTTCATGGCTAAGTGGATGGATGCACCAGAGCTCAAGGTGGGCGAGGATCGGTCCCTCTCCCCATGGAGTGAGGCACCAGATCGCTGGGTCATGTATTTCGATGGTGCCTTCTCGTGGCAGGGCGCGGGGGCTGGTGTGGTGCTTATATCACCCACTCAGGACAAGCTCTACTACGCCGTACAACTCTGTTTCCAGCAGAGCGAGAAGGTCTCCAACAACAAAGCACGATACGAGGGCCTCATAGAAGGCATGAAGGCTGCAACAGTACTAGGAGTGAAGCACCTCGTCATCAAGGGCGATTCACAACTCCTCGTCAACTTCTCCAACAAGGTGTATGAGCTGACGGACGAGCACATGGAAGCATATCTCGCGGAAGTACACAATATGGAGAAGCAGTTTTGGGGGCTGGAGTTGCAGCATGTGCCCGCGACACCAACCAAGAGGCCGATGACATCGCCAGGAGGGCGTCCAAACGGCTGCCTCAGGAGCCTGGCGTTTTCGAGGAACGACTCTTCAAGCCATCGGCGGCACCACCACTTTCAAGAACGGCACAACCTCGGGAAGAACTCCCTCAACCACCTGCCGCAGGAGCCCCGGCCTGTGGCCCGACCTCGGGAGCGCGCCTACTCTTGGCGCTGGAGCCTCAAGAGGGATGCTGGACCAAGGAACTCAAGGAATACCTGACGCAAGGGACGCTGCCAGAGAAAGAGGAGGACGCGGAGCGCGTGGCCTGGCAAGCCACAATGTACTGCATCCAAGACGGTGAGTTATACCGAAAGCGGCCGAATGACGTTTCCCTATGTTGCATCTCCAGGGAACAGGGGAAAGAGCTGTTGGCCGACATGTTGGGAAACGTAGCAGAAATTCAAAATTTTCCTACGTATCACCAAGATCTATCTATGGAGAGACTAGCAACGAGGGGAAGGAGAGTGCATCTACATATCCTTGAAGATCGCTAAGCGGAAGCGTTCAAGTGAACGGGGTTGATGGAGTCATACTCGTCGTGATTCAGATCACCGATGATCCTAGTGCCGAACGGACGGCACCTCCGCGTTCAACACACGTACAGCCCGGTGACGTCTCCCACGCCTTGATCCAGCAAGGAGAGAGGGAGAGGTTGAGGAAGACTACATCCAGCAACAGCACAACGGCGTGGTGGTGATGGAGGAGCGTGGCAATCCTGCAGGGCTTCGCCAAGCACCTACGGGAGAGGAGGAGGTGTCACGGGAGGGAGGGAGGCGCCAGGGGCTCAGGTATGGATGCCCTCCCTCCCCTCCACTATATATAGGGGCAAGGGAGAGGGGGGAGGCGCAGCCTTGCCCCTTCCTCCAAGGAAGGGGTGCGGCCAAGAGGGGGGGAGGAGTCCATCCTCCCCAAGGCACCTCGGAGGTGCCTTCCCCCTTGAGGACTCTTCCCTCTAGGGTTCCCTAGGCGCATGGGCCTCTTGGGGCTGGTGCCCTTGGCCCATGTAGGCCAAGGCGCACCCCCTACAGCCCATGTGCCCCCCGGGGCAGGTGGCCCCACCCGGTGGGCCCCCGGGACCCTTCCGGTGGTCCCGGTACAATATCGATGACCCCGAAACTTGTCCCGATGGCCGAAACAGGACTTCCTATATATAAATCTTTACCTCCGGACCATTCCGGAACTCCTCGTGATGTCCGGGATCTCATCCGGGACTCCGAACAACATTCGGTAACCACATACAAACTTCCTTTATAACCCTAGCGTCATCGAACCTTAATTGTGTAGACCCTACGGGTTCGGGAGACATGCAGACATGACCGAGATGACTCTCCGGTCAATAACCAACAGCGGGATCTGGATACCCATGTTGGCTCCCACATGTTCCACGATGATCTCATCGGATGAACCACGATGTCAAGGACTTAATCAATCCCGTATACAATTCCCTTTGTCTATCGGTACGATACTTGCCCGAGATTCAATCGTCCGTGTACCGATACCTTGTTCAATCTCGTTACCGGCAAGTCTCTTTACTCGTTCCGTAACACATCATCCCGTGATCAACTCCTTGATCACATTGTGCACATTATGATGATGTCCTACCGAGTGGGCCCACAGATACCTCTCCGTTTACACGGAGTGACAAATCCCAGTCTCGATTCGTGCCAACCCAACAGACACTTTCGGAGATACCTGTAATGCACCTTTATAGCCACCCAGTTACGTTGTGACGTTTGGTACACCCAAAGCACTCCTACGGTATCCGGGAGTTGCACAATCTCATGGTCTAAGGAAATGATACTTGACATTAGAAAATCTTTAGCATACGAACTACACGATCTTGTGCTATGCTTAGGATTGGGTCTTGTCCATCACATCATTCTCCTAATGATGTGATCCCGTTATCAACGACATCCAATGTCCATAGCCAGGAAACCATGACTATCTGTTGATCACAACGAGCTAGTCAACTAGAGGCTCACTAGGGACATATTGTGGTCTATGTATTCACACGTGTATTACGATTTCCGGATAATACAGTTATAGCATGAATAAAAGACTATTATCATGAACAAATAAATATAATAATTATCAATTTATTATTGCCTCTAGGGCATATTTCCAACAGTCTCCCACTTGCACTAGAGTCAATAATCTAGTTCACATCGATATGTGATTAACACTCAAGGTCACATCCCCATGTGACTAACACCCAAAGAGTTTACTAGAGTCAATAATCTAGTTCACATTACCATGTGATTAACACTCGATGAGTTCTGGGTTTGATCATGTTATGCTTGTGAGAGATGTTATAGTCAACGGGTCTGTACCTTTCAGATCCGTGTGTGCTTTACAAATCTCTATGTCATCTCCTAGATGCAGCTACCACGTTCTATTTGGAGCTATTCCAAATAACTGTTCTACTTGGAGCTATTCTAAATTGTTGCTCCATTATACGTATCCGGTATCTCTACTCAGAGCTATCCGGATAGGTGTTAAGCTTGCATCGACGTAACCCTTTACGACGAACCCCTTTACCACCTCCATAATCGAGAAAATTCCTTAGTCCACTAGTTACTAAGGATAACTTTGACCGTTGTCCCGTGATCCATTCTTGGATCACTCTTGTACCCCTTGACTGACTCATGGCAAGGCACACTTCAGGTGCGGTACACAGCATAGCATACTGTAGAGCCTATGTCTTAAGCATAGGGGACGACCTTCGTCCTTTCTCTCTATTCTGCCATGGTCGAGCTTTTAAGTCTTAACTTCATACCTTACCACTCAGGCAAGAACTCCTTCTTTGACTGGTCCATCTTGAACACCTTCAAGATCATGTCAAGGTATGTGCTCATTTGAAAGTACCATTAAGCGTTTTGATCTATCCTTATAGGTCTTGATGCTCAATGTTCAAGTAGCTTAATCCAGGCTTTCCATTGAAAAACACTTTCCAAATAACCCTATATGCTTTCTAGAAATTGTACATCATTTGTGATCATTAATATGTCAACAACATATACTCATCAGAAATTCTATAGTGCTCCCACTCACTTCTTTGGAAATACAAGTTTCTCATAAACTTTGTATATACCCAAAATTCTTTGATCATCATCAAAGCATACATTCCAACTCCGAGATGCTTACTCCAGTCCTCAGAAGGATAGCTGGAGCTTTGCATACTTATTAGCATCTTTCAGGATTGACAAAACCTTCCGGTTGTATCACATACAACCTTTCCTCAAGAAAATCGTCGAGGAAACAATGTTTTTGACATCCTATCTGCAAGATTTCATAAATAATGCAGTAATCGCTAATATAATTCCAACAGACTCTTAGCATCGCTACGAGTGAGAAAGTCTCATCGTAGTCAACTCCTTGAACTTGTTGGAAAACATCTTAACGACAAGTCGAGCTTTCTTAATGGTGACATTTACCATCATTGTCTGTCTTCCTTTTAAAATCCATCTGTACTCAACAGCCTTATGACCATCAAGTAGTTCTTCCAAAGTCTACACTTTGTTTTCATACATGGATCCTATCTCGGATTTTATGGCCTCGAGCCATTTATCGGAATCCAGGCCCACCATCGCTTCTCCATAGCTCGTAGGTTCATCGTTGTCTAGCAACATGACTTCCAAGACAGGATTACGTACCACTCTGAAGTAGTACGCATCCTTGTCATCCTACGAGGTTTGGGAGTGACTTGATCTGAAGTTTCATGATCACTATCATAAGCTTCCACTTCAATTGGTGTAGGTGCCACAGGAACAACTCTTTGTGCCCTGCTATACACTAGTTGAAGTGACGGTTCAATAACCTTATCAAGTCTCCACCATCCTCCCACTCAATTCTTTCGAGAGAAACTTTTCCTCGAGAAAGGACCCGATTCTGGAAACAATCACTTATTGCTTTTGGATCTGAGATAGGAGGTATACCCAACTGTTTTGGGTGTCCTATGAAGATGCATTTATCCGCTTTGGGTTTGAGCTTATCAGCCTGAAACTTTTTCACATAAGCGTCGCAGCCCCAAACTTTTAAGAAATGACAGCTTAGGTTTCTCTAAACCATAATTCATACGGTGTCATCTCAACGGAATTACGTGGTGCCCTATTTAAAGTGAATGTGGTTGTCTCTAATGCCTAACCCATAAACTATCGTGGTAATTCGATAAGAGACATCATGGTATGCACCATATCCAATAGGGTGCAACTATGATGTTCGGACACACCATCCCACTATGGTGTTCCAGGCTGTATTAGTTGTGAAACAATTTCCACAATGTCTTAATTCTGTGCCAAACTCGTAATTCAGATATTCATCTCTATGATCATATCATAGATCTTTTATCCTCTTGTCACGACGATCTTTCAACTTCACCCTGAAATTACTTGAACCTTTCAATAATTCAGACTCGTGATTTATCAAGTAAATGTACTCAACATCTACTCAAATCATCTGTGAAGTAAGAACATAACGATATCCACTACATGCCTCAGCACTCATTGGACTGCACACATCAAAATGTATTACTTCCAACAAGTTGCTTTCTGGTTCCATTTTACTGAAACCGAGGCTTTCAGTCATCTTGCCCATGTGGTATGATTTGCATGTCTCAAGTGATTCAAAATCAAGTGAGTCCAAACGGTCCATTTGCATGGAGTTTCTTCATGCATATACACCAATAGACATGGTTCGCATGTCTCAAACTTTTCAAAAACGAGTGAGCCCAAAGATCCATCAACATGGAGCTTCTTCATGCGTTTTATACCAATATGAGTTACGTGGCAGTGCCACAAGTAGGTGGTACTATCATTACTATCTTTTGGCATGAAAATGTGTATCACTACGATCGAGATTCAACAAACCATTCCTTTAGGTGCAAGACCATTGAAGGTATTATTCAAATAAACAGAGTAACCGTTATTCTCCTTAAATGAATAACCGTATTGCGATAGACATAATCCAATCATGTCTATGTTCAACGCAAACACCAAATAACAATTATTTAGGTTTAACACCAATCTCTTTGGTAGAGGGAGCGTGCGATGCTTGATCATATCAAGCTTGGAAAAACTTCAAACACATATCGTCAGCTCACCTTTAGCTAGTCTCCGTTTATTCCGCAGCCTTTTGTTTCGAGTTACTAACATTTAGCAACCGAACCGGTATCTAATACCCTGGTGCTACTAGGAGTACTAGTAAAGTACACATTAACACAATGTATATCCAATATACTTCTATCGACCTTGCCAGCCTTATCATCTACCAAGTATCTAGGGTAATTCTGCTCCAGTGGTTGTTCCCCTTATTACAGAAGCACTTAGTCTCGGGTTTGGGTTCAACCTTGGGTTTCTTCACCAGAGCAGCAGCTGAATTGCCGTTTCATGAAGTATCCCTTTGTTCCCTTGCCCTTCTTGAAACTAGTGGTTTCACCAACCATCAACAATTGATGCTCCTTCTTGATTTCTACTTTCGCGGTGTCAGACATCGCGAATATCTCAAGGATCATCATATATGTCCCTGATATATCATAGTTCATCACGAAGCTCTAGCAGCTTGGTGGTAATGACTTTGGAGAACCATCACTATTTCATCTGGAAGATCAACTCCCACTCGATTCAAATGATTGTTGTACTCAGACAATCTGAGCACAGGCTCAACAATTGAGCTTTTCTCCCTTAGTTTGTAGGTTAAGAAAATCGTCGGAGGTCTTATACCTCTTGACGTGGGCACGAGCCTGAAATCCCAATTTCAGCCCTCGAAACATCTCATATGTTTCGCGACGTTTCAAAAAACATCTTTGGTGCCTCAATTCTAAACCGTTTAACTGAACTACCACGTAGTTATCAAAATGTGTATGTCAGATGTTCGCAACATCCACAGACGACGTTCGAGGTTCAGCACACTGAGCGGTGCATTAAGGACCTAAGCCTTCTATGAAGCAATGAGGACAATCCTTAGTTTACGGACCTAGTCCGCATAATTGCTACTATCAACTTTCAACTAATTTTTCTCTAGGAACATATCTAAACAGTAGAACTGAAACGCGAGCTACGACATAATTTGCGAAGACCTTTTGACTATGTTCAGGATAATTAAGTTCATCTTATGAACTCCCACTCAGATAGACATCCCTCTGGTCATCTAAGTGATCACATGATCCGAGTCAAACTAGGCCGTGTCCGATCATCACGTGAGACGGACTAGTCATCATCGGTGAACATCTTCATGTTGATCGTATCTACTATACGACTCATGCTCGACCTTTTGGTCTCCGTGTTCCGAGGCCATGTCTATACATGCTAGGCTCGTCAAGTTAACCCTAAGTGTATTGCATGTGTAAATCTGTCTTACACCTGTTGTATGTGAACGTAAGGATCTATCACACCCGATCATCACGTGGTGCTTCGAAACGACGAACTGTAGCAACGGTGCACAGTTAGGGGAGAACACTTCTTGAAATTTTAATGAGGGATCATCTTATTTACTACCGTCGTTCTAAGCAAATAAGATGTAAAAACATGATAAACATCACATGCAATCAAATAGTGACATGATATGGCCAATATCATTTTGCTCCTTTTGATCTCCATCTTCGGGGCTCCATGATCATCATCGTCACCGGCATGACACCATGATCTCCATCATCATGATCTCCATCATCGTGTCTTCATGAAGTTGTCTCGCCAACTATTACTTCTACTTCTATGGCTACCGTTAGCAATAAAGTAAAGTAATTACATGACGTTTAAGTTGACACGCAGGTCATAAATAAATAAAGACAACTCCTATGGCTCCTGCCGGTTGTCATACTCATCGACATGCAAGTCGTGATTCCTATTACAAGAACATGATCAATCTCATACATCACATATCATTCATCACATTCTTCTTGGCCATATCACATCACATAGCATACCCTGCAAAAACAAGTTAGACGTCCTCTAATTGTTGTTTGCATGTTTTACGTGGCTGCTATGGGTTTCTAGCAAGAACGTTTCTTACCTACGCAAGAACCACAACGTGATATGCCAATTGCTATTTACCCTTCATAAGGACCCTTTTCATCGAATCCGATCCGACTAAAGTGGGAGAGACAGACACCCGCCAGCCACCTTATGCAACTAGTGCATGTTTGTCGGTGGAACCGGTCTCACGTAAGAGTACGTGTAAGGTTGGTCTGGGCCGCTTCATCCCACGATGCCGCCGAATCAAGATAAGACTAGTAACGGCAAGCATATTGAACAAAATCAATGCCCACAACTACTTTGTGTTCTACTCGTGCATAGAATCTACGCAATAGACCTAGCTCATGATGCCACTGTTGGGGAACGTAGCAAAAATTCAAAATTTTCCTACGTATCACCAAGATCTATCTATGGAGAGACTAGCAACGAGGGGAAGGAGAGTGCATCTACATACCCTTGTAGATCGCTAAGCGGAAGCGTTCAAGTGAACGGGGTTGATGGAGTCGTACTCGTCGTGATTCAGATCACCGATGATCCTAGTGCCGAACGGACGGCACCTCCGCGTTCAACACACGTACAGCCCGGTGACGTCTCCCACGCCTTGATCCAGCAAGGAGAGAGGGAGAGGTTGAGGAAGACTACATCCAGCAGCAGCACAACGGTGTGGTGGTGATGGAGGAGCGTGGCAATCCTGCAGGGCTTCGCCAAGCACCTACGGGAGAGGAGGAGGTGTCACGGGAGGGAGGGAGGCGCCAGGGGCTCAGGTATGGATGCCCTCCCTCCCCTCCACTATATATAGGGGCAAGGGAGAGGGGGGAGGCGCAGCCTTGCCCCTTCCTCCAAGGAAGGGGTGCGGCCAAGAGGGGGGGAGGAGTCCATCCTCCCCAAGGCACCTCGGAGGTGCCTTCCCCCTTGAGGACTCTTCCCTCTAGGGTTCCCTAGGCGCATGGGCCTCTTGGGGCTGGTGCCCTTGGCCCATGTAGGCCAAGGCGCACCCCCTACAGCCCATGTGGACCCCTGGGGCAGGTGGCCCCACCCGGTGGGCCCCCGGGACCCTTCCGGTGGTCCCGGTACAATATCGATGACCCCGAAACTTGTCCCGATGGCCGAAACAGGACTTCCTATATATAAATCTTTACCTCCGGACCATTCCAGAACTCCTCGTGACGTCCGGGATCTCATCCGGGACTCCGAACAACATTCGGTAACCACATACAAACTTCCTTTATAACCCTAGAGTCATCGAACCTTAAGTGTGTAGACCCTACGGGTTCGGGAGACATGCAGACATGACCGAGATGACTCTCCGGTCAATAACCAACAGCGGGATCTAGATACCCATGTTGGCTCCCACATGTTCCACGATGATCTCATCGGATGAACCACGATGTCACGGACTTAATCGATCCCGTATACAATTCCCTTTGTCTATCGGTACGATACTTGCCCGAGATTCGATCGTCGATATACCGATACCTTGTTCAATCTCGTTACCGGCAAGTCTCTTTACTCGTTCCGTAACACATCATCCCGTGATCAACTCCTTGATCACATTGTGCACAATATGATGATGTCCTACCGAGTGGGCCCAGAGATACCTCTTCGTTTACACGGAGTGACAAATCCCAGTCTCGATTCGTGCCAACCCAACAGACACTTTCAGAGATACCTGTAATGCACCTTTATAGCCACCCAGTTACGTTGTGACGTTTGGTACACCCAAAGCACTCCTACGGTATCCGGGAGTTGCACAATCTCATGGTCTAAGGAAATGATACTTGACATTAGAAAAGCTTTAGCATACGAACTACACGATCTTGTGCTATGCTTAGGATTGGGTCTTGTCCATCACATCATTCTCCTAATGATGTGATCCCGTTATCAACGACATCCAATGTCCATAGCTAGGAAACCATGACTATCTATTGATCACAACGAGCTAGTCAACTAGAGGCTCACTAGGGACATATTGTGGTCTATGTATTCACACGTGTATTACGATTTCCGGATAATACAGTTATAGCATGAATAAAAGACTATTATAATGAACAAAGAAATATAATAATAATCAATTTATTATTGCCTCTAGGGCATATTTCCAACACGACATACATGGTGGAGATTGCGCACACCACTCGTCGTCATGGACCCTCGTCGGCAAGGCATTTAGTAGCGGATTCTATTGGCCTACGACACTCAACGACGCGACCGAGCTAGTGAAGTCCTGCGAGGCCTGCCAATTCCACGCCAAGCAGATCCATCAGCCAGCTCAGGGCCTATAAACCATCCCGCCCTCGTGGCCGTTCGCGGTCTGGGGGCTGGATATCTTGGGCCCATTCCCTCGAGTGCCTAGGGGCTACCGCTACCTCTACGTTGCCATCGACAAGTTCACCAAGTGGGCGGAGGTGGAAGCCGTCCACACCATCCCAGCCGGCTCCGCGGTCAAGTTCATCAACGGCCTCGTGAGCCGGTTTGGGGTCCCTAACCGCATCATCACCGACAACGGCTCGCAGTTCACTAGCAATCTCTTCAAGACGTATTGTGCTAACCTAGGAATGCAGATCTGCTACGCTTCAGTGGCGCGCCCCCGGAGCAACGGCCAGGCCTAACACGGAAGTCCTGAGGGGCCTCAAGATCAGGACCTTCAAGAAGAAGCTGGAGGCCTGCGGCAGGGGCTGGCACGACGAGCTCCAGTCCGTGATGTGGTCCATCCGCACCACCGCCACCAAGCCAACGGGTGAGACCCCGTTCTTCCTCATCTATGGAGCAGAAGCAGTTCTCCCTGGCGAGGTCAGGCGTCGCTCCACACGGGTCCTAGCGTTTGATGAGGCATAGCAGGATGCCATGTGGGGGATGGACCTCGTGCTGGGGGAGGAAAGCTACCGTGAAGCCACGCTACGGCGGCAAGATACCAGCAGGCGCTGTGGCGGTATCACTGTCGCAGCGTTTGCCCCAGGACGCTCGTGTGGGTGACCTCGTCCTAAGGCAGGTGCTCTCCAGGGAAGGGCTTCATAAGCTCTCACCCATGTGGGAGGGCCCATTCAAGGTCGTCCACGTCTCCAGGCCTGGCGCCGCGTGCCTGGAGACCCAGGACGGGGTACCCATCCCGAACGCCTGGAACATCCAGCACCTCCGGAAGTTCTACCCCTGAAGAAAGGCTCGGTGCCTGTGAAGAAGGCCCAGTGCCTGTGAAGCTCGCCGCCCGTGACACTCTCACGTAATAATGAGTGAGGCTGTACACGTCCCAGAGTCTCAGGAGTGCCGCCCTTGGGCCTCGGGGGCTCCCTCCCATGCCCAGTGGCAGCACTTAGCTCCACGCTGGTGAGAAGACTTGAAGACTAGACTAGGTGCCAGACGTGGCTTTTCATTTGCTTTCTGAAGTTGGCTCGCCCTTCCTTGATTGAACCTTGATTGAAGTTGCTTCTGCTGTTCTTTGCCGGTTCTGTTCCATCGCTTTCTGCCTTCGTTTGCTGTCTTCAGCTCTTTGTCTGATGTGCTCTCTCTCGCATGCCTCGCGAGGGGGCTGTACGGGCGCCCTCGTGAGCCTTTTTCTTCTGATTTTTGCGCGGCACTCTCGTTCGAATTCGCAGCGGGAGCAGCCCTCTCAGTCCGTGCCCCTCGGGTACCGTGACACGAAGCGCCGGGCCACGGCCGGCAGCCCTTGCGACCAGGGTTTGGAAAATGATAGTTTCTCAACGAGTTTTTTGCAGCTCCTAAGGCGCCCGGCAAGGCCTGAAGCGGGCACCTCGCAAGGCGGAAACTACTTCAAACGTGCCAAGCTAAGTTGTTCCTACACGCCGACGTACAACAACGACGCCATGACACAGCACAGGAATAATAAATGCAGCATGTTAACTAGGAAATCATAGTTTGTCGCACGCCCCCACGGGGCCCCATACCTGTCTCTCTCAATGCAGGGAGGAGGGAAAACAAAACAAAAGCAGCACGCACCTTGTAGCAGTTCACGAGGAGGGATCTACGGCGACCTCATGAGCTCAGCCAGACCCCACCTCGCGCTTCACCGAAGCGCGGCGACGGGATGACCCACTGCCGCCCTCGAGGCGGGCACGGCGACGTGGCGGTTGATCGTAGCCGCCAATGGAGGAGCTGTCGTCGGAGGAAGAGCCACCATAGCTTGAAGAGCCGTGGACGCCGCCGGGAGAAAGTTTGCCCTCACCCTCATCACGACCGTCGCCAAGACCGAGCACCTCGTCGTTGTCGTTGTCTTCAGGGCAGCACCCAACGTGGCGGCCATCCTCTCCGAACACCCTCACGTAGAGGGTCGCGTCGCCATCGTACCTAAAGTGGAGGGTGCACCGCCTGCCCAGACCGCACGCGCGGGCAAATATCTGCTAGCCTCGAGCCAAGGCTGCGTTGCCAGCAACGGAGACCTCCGCCGCGACCCAGGAGGCCCTGCTGCAGCAGCCTTCCGCCTACAGCTAGAGCCCGCCTGGGCCAGCGGCCGGCAGCTCGCCGATGAAGAAGCGCGGGAGCTGAAGCCAGTTGCCGGCCGGGTTTTCCGACCACACGACAAATTCCGGCAGCACCTCCACCGAGTGGAAGCGCGGCCGAGGAGGCCGCGCGGCCACAGCACGCCTTCCTCCACCAACCGGGCTGCCTCGACATGGGCGGCCCCCACCAAGTGAAGGGCCACCGCCGCAGCCGCGGGGAGCCACGGCGGGGGTCGCGGAGTGCTTGTGAGGGCGACCGCGTCCGCGCTTGCACTACAAGAAATATGTCAACTTGTGACCACCACTATTGGTCACTCAATGGTCACTGTTTTCAATTTGTGACCTTTTTGTGACCAAAAACATAAGGTCAAAAGCTAGCCATTGTTAACTGACTATAGCGACCTTTCTTCTGGAATGGTCGTAGACGTTTATGACCAAAAAAAAGGTCGTAGATTTAACGAACAATTATTTTGGTCACCAACAATCCGACCACACCACGTCAGATCCACCGTGGCAAGCTGACGCGGCAGAATTACGACCAAATGAAAAGGTCGTAAAATAGAATCAGTCCGGTCCACTTCAGCCGTCTACATGGGCCAAGCCCAATAATTCGGCCCATTTAATTTTTTTTCTCTTTATTTTGCTTATGTGCATGGGCCTGGCCCAATAATTTGGCCTTTTATTTTCTAGGAATGGATCCTTTTTTTTGATGAATTTTTTTATAGTCCACTATTGTTTTGGGCCACAGCCTTTTTATTCTAGTTCGAATTTGGGCCTTGGCCTTTTTATTTTCTGTTATGCAGCCTTTTATAAAAAAATCTTACAGGCTTTTCTTTTTTTAGGCCCAAGCCTTTTTGGTCTAATTCCTTTTTGGGCCTTGGCCTTTTTAGAGCCCAGGTTCTCATTTTGCATAACTATAAACAGAAAGGCCCAGGTGCACAAGTGATCCACAAGTGATCCACAAGCCCAGGTGCACAAGTGATCCACATAACTTCACAGAAAATAAACAAAATGATCCACAAGTGATCCAGGTTCACAAGATCACATAACTTCACAGAAAGGCCCAGGTGCACAAGTGATCCACAAGTGATCTAGGTTCACAAGATCACATAACTTCACAGGATCACATAACTTCACAGCTGTAGTTTAAACAGCAAAATGCAACAAAATGCAATAGCTCTCAGCTCAGCTCCCAGGTTCAGAGGTTCAAAATGCAACAACTACCTTAGCTCAAAGACAAATAGGTTCACAGCACAACCATCAAACTACCTTAGCTCCAAAGTGAGCCATCAAGTGGGCTAACTTCTCTTCCTGTTCTTGAGACTTCTTGCACAGCAGCTCAAGTTCCTTGTCGCGTGCAGCTTCAGATTCTTCTGCCTTCATCTTGATTGCCGCCAATTCTTCTTGCACCACTTCAGCTTGAAGCTCGGACCTCTCCAGCTTCTGCTCAAGGTCATGAACATGAGCAGCCACTTCAGCAGTTGCTTTGCGGGAGTTGTTCCTAGATGACTGGAGCCTAACATTCATGAGGAATGTGCTTTGCTTGACAGATTTCAACAGCACTTCTTCGACAATTTGAACAGTAGACTTTGGCTCTTCACCTTCTGGTACCGGCGCGTCCTTCATTTTTTCCATCTCAAGCTAGCATATGGAGGAAAATGATAGGCATTAGTGGAGAAACCAAACCAGCACACAAATGGATTATTTGAAGTAACCAAACGAGCAAACAAAATCTATACAAGAAGATGATGACTAGTGACCCGGAGACATGCAATTGGAACAATATGATCGCTTCATTAAGCCTAGAATGGTGTTTCTATATAAGATGGCTTCCCGACTAACATTCAGATCAAATTTCATCATATCATAAAAAATGCAACAAATAGCTACAGCAAGTTCTGATATCTTTGTTGAACTATCAAACAACATCAAAGCATGGAACACAGCGTGTGTGAATCAAACAGCATGGAACTATCTTCATTAAGCTGTTCTGATATCTTCATTAAGCCTAGCATGGAACTATAAGCATGGAACTATCAAACATCATCAAAGCATGGAACTGGCTCCGAATCAAACAACATCAAATTATCAAAGCATCAAACAACATCAAAGCTGGCTGTGAATCAAAAAGGGCATGGACAAAGCATGGAGTGACTTACTATAGCATTCTTGACTGGCTCCGAAAACCCGTGGTTCTTGCTGTTGTGGGTGGTCTTAAACAAGTCAATCGCAGATAGCTCCTCACCCTTACGCTCTTCTTTCTGAAATGTTTTTCAAGAAAAATCAAAATGTTATTCAGCAAGAATCAGAAATGTTATTCAATGAGGATCAAACGGTCAGGTCTCTAGAGAAAAGTTCTCACAGTGGAAAAAATGTGTGCTATGTAGTGTCTGGAACCAGTTCTCTGATTGTACACGACTTTTTCTCAATTCATCTTGTTCGACACACAGGTTTCCTACAAAAAAGCATATTGTCAGCATGATCTAGCACTAGCATATCATGTGTAGAACATAAAGCATCAAACAAAGCAGAGACAAACCTTGTGTCTTGGGGTAGACCACATCTCCACCAGAGCTTGCCATTCACCATCCGTCAGATCAGGCACCGGAGACTTAATGTTGACATTATTTGCGGCTACGGTATCAAAATACTTCTTCTTGATCTAATGGCGTCTGTTCTTTGAATTTTTCTGCAGAATATCTTTGCACGCGGTCTTGATGGTCTCCGAGTCCGTGTTTATCTCAAAATTTGCCTACCAAGATAGCAAACAAGGTAGGAACAATATTAGTGATCATGCATAGGTGTAATAGAAAATAGATAGCACATTAACTATGAAACAAGTAGCTTACAGCAACTTTCCCAATGTAGTTCTCCAATAGACTAGCATTTTTTGTATAGCTTGAAGTGAGGAAGAACTGGAAGATGGCTTCTTGCAACGAGTCCACACTCAGAAGCAAGCTTTGCTGACTGCAGAGGCTTCTCTGGACGCTTCATCCCTTCGGCAATTTGGATAGGCACCTTGCTACCAAGCGACTTGGTGATCCTCTCTAGCCCTTTGCCCTTTCTATGTCTAGTCTTGGTAGTCATTGCATCTGAAAATGAAATTGAACTCATAAATTAGAATAGAAATCGACAAATGCAGGAATCGACAAAAGCATACATTATCATTCCATTTGGAAAATGCACTAGTAAAAGATAGCATTGCAAAGGTCAACTTGCCTGATTGAAGCACAAGCTGATGTTCTTCTTCATTGATGACAACATTCCTGTCAATAGAAGTTGCAACAGGGCTGAGTCTGTGTGGACAGTGCCTGCTTCATCAATGCAGATGGTTCCTCCTTCATCTAGGCAGACAATGCCACTTCCATCCATGCTGAGAGTGGTTCCTTCATCCATGGGCGGCAACTCATCACCCATTTGCACCAAGGTCTCAGAGTCCATGCGCAGCAGACTTTCCTGATGGTCCGTCGCAGTCGCCATCTTTGCTTTCTGCCTTGTGACTCTGTCAAGGGCAGGTTCATCAGGTTCCAGGATCCCCTTTTTTTGTCCTGGAGCTGGGGCCATCACCCTTTCTGGAGGCATTGCAACAGATGTTTCTGAGCTCTTCTTATTCTTGCTGATTGTCTTCTTAACACCAGGCCTCGTCGTCCTAGATTCCTTCAGTGCCTCGTATAAACAGCACGGAAAAAAGCATTAGATCACAAGAGAAATATGTGAGCACAAGGAATAACATAGCATAAAAGAACCCCAGCCCTCCAAGCAAGACAGAGTTTGCACCTTAACAGTCTTGTTCACTACAACATCATCCACTTCCTGTCCATCCATAACTTCATCCTCCTTAGGATTGTACTCTGGGTCATCATTGATAACTCCACTACCTTCTTGAACCTCAACACTTCTACCTTCTTGTACACCATTTGTTTTCCTAATCATCAACGCTATTGCACCGATGCCAAGGGACTGGAACATCCGATTGTTCCTCATGATATTTCTAGCCCTAACATTCTCGTACTCGGTGAGAGGCTCTTCTTTGCATGATAAAGGAAACATAACTATTAGGTGTATGTTTGGAATGCATGGACAGACAGGCAAACATATCTTGTGAAATTTTATTATCATTTAATCCTAGTTATTTAGGTAAGGAAGACTAACAACACACAGTCACAGTTAAGCGAGCTTATTCAGATTGCAGCAATACATTTCACTTAGCATATTAAGACACAGATTTTATGAAACTGACAGTATAACCACAAGGAGCAAGTTGCATACCAATGGTTGGCCTCATGTTTGGCCTTGTCATCCTTGCCATGGATGATCTTGAGGTGGTGCTTGCAAAATAGAATAAACAACAATCAGATACAATAGGGATAAAGTAAAATGATGCACTTGTATCAATAAAGGAAAGCATTTGGACCATCATGCACATACATGTAATACATGTGAAACAAACTTGATGGATCAACAATACAGTGATCTAGTGTTATTAATTAAGCAAACATGTAAGTGCACTAAACAAGCATGCATGTACACTGGAAAGATATGAAGCATCTCTTAATATCTTCACTACATCATCAGGAGGTAGTAATGTACATCAAGAAATCTTCCTAGTGCCTCATATAAAGTACACAACAAGCAAGCAAAGTGCTAGTAGTACTGCTGATGCAAACCCTAACCCTATGTATGCTAGCAAGCAACTGAATTGAAGCAAACTATATATGTGAAGCAATGCATTAGCAGTAATATATGTGAAGCAAACTACATCAAGCTAAGTGAATTAAGGTTGTGGTACCAAAGACAAGAACAGAACTCACATGTATTACAATTATATATAGTTGGATACAAATACAGTACACACGAATCATACTTCAGTAATGTGGATTAGCAAAAACAACTATTTACAACAATTACTTTTATGTTTTAACTTGCAATTTTATCCATGTACCTGCAATCATCTATAAGCAAATGAATTACTCAATTGTTTTCCCTAATGGAGGCAAGCTTATGCATTCAGAGCAACTGATTGCCCAACAATTGATGAATAAAGAATCAAGCAGTGTTAACAATAATAGTAGGCCTTGAAATCATGCTTATGCAGGCAATTTAGAAGAGTATATCATGAGGACCTTCAAAACAACTAGATGTTGCCACTTGTAAAGCATGAAACATCTATACTTGCAGAAGTACAAAAGCGGATGAAGAAACATCTATACACAACTATTGATTATGTTGCCTCTACACACCAAACATGGCTACAGACTAGAAGAACACAAATTTAGACATTTCGATAATTAGAATCAACCAAAATTATCTAGCCATGAACCAGAGGGAGATCATCCCCACGAACTAGTCATACTACCTTAACACACCAGGAATTCCAATACCACAATAAGTACTAAGCGTTCTCTTGTTCATTGGAAAGAAGAACACAAGCTTCATGCACATATCATAAAAGAACACTGCTACAAACCCCATGGGCAAACATAAAAGAAGTCTTCTACAACATCTACAAACCCCTACAACAGTGATATATCAATCACCATGCAAACCCCTACAACATCTGCTGCAATAGCGTGCAACAAGAACCCTAAACCCATCATGTTCTAGCCATGAACCAGAGGGAGATCATCCCCACGAACCCCAATGAAACCTAACCCTGACCCCATGAACCCTAACCCTAACCCCATGAACCAGACGGGACCCCATGAACAAGGACCAGGAGATCCTAACCCTAGAAGATCCTAACCCTAACCCCATGAACCAGACGGGACCCCATGAACAAGGACCAGAAGATCCACCGAACCACCAGAGGGGAGATGGATCCAGCAGAGGAAGGGAGATGGATCCACCGAATATCGAGGGGAGATGGAGAAGTACCTAGGGGCGGATGATGTTGATGATGCAGCGGTGGTCGTCGTCGATGTAGCCGCCGCCACCGTCGTTGATGTACTCAATGTAGTCAATGTAGCCATTGTCGTCGTCAATGATGCGGGCGATGTAGCCATCGAGGGGAGGGGATTCATCGTCGGGGAGGACGGCACGAAGCGGCGTGGCGACGCGGAGTGACGGCACGGAGGAGGGGAGGGAGTGGGGCGGCGGGACAGCGAGGAGCAGGGGAGGGAGTGGGGCGGCGGGGCGGCACAGAGCAGGGGACGGAGTGGGGAGAAGCTAGGGTTCGTCGGGGAGGGGAATGGAATGGGGAAATTTTGGGGAGTGGGAGGGGACGGGAGTGGGATCCCGCATGTTTAGTGGGAGAGGGGTGGTGGGTCCCGCATGTTAGTGGGAGAGAAGTGGTGGGAAATTTTGGTGGGGTGGGAGGGAAAATTTGGTGCTAGGAGGGAAATTTTGGTGGGGTGGGAGGGAAATTTTCACCAGTTTTTAGAGGTTTTGAGGCAGAAAAAATTAGGTTTTTTTGTAAACTCTGTAGAAATCATGGTTAAAATCATACCGAGTAGCTCAAGCAAACATCCGTATTGCAAGTTTAGTATTTTTGCTAGTTGGTAGGCCACATTAGATGATGTGGCACAGAGGTCTACCTTTTTTTTTGATTTTTTTGAATTTTTTATGGTGTTTTCAAAAACCGGCCGATTTCATCGCGGCGGCCGTCCGTGGCTAGGGTTTGAGATGTGCCAATCTATTGTCGATTCTGTGATGAAATGCCTACCTGTGAAGCTAAAACGCATTTTTGGCAAAAATAACGGGCAAGCTATGGAGGACCCGCAGTTCAAATTCCAGCCGGTTCCAGCTGAATCAGCCGAAGGTGGTCTGAATTGCCGGGAGTAGCTACGAGGGTCGGAAATGCATGCCTTTTGGCGACCGTCTGTAAAATAGGGTCTACTTTGAGATAGACATGGAATGGCGCCGTTTGGGGTGACCCTCCTCGTAGCCGCTTCACAAAAAACGCATGTCTTTAGCATTCAAAAAATGAAAAACGGTTTTTCTTGTTAAACAAGTTGGAACCTCGCTTTGGCAACATTGTTTGCCATCACAAGACGGAGGCATGCGCCAAATTTGGGTATATTATCAGAAACTATTCATCGAATACGGCCATATCATTGCTAGTTTGGCTTGAAAGCCATGAATCTTCGTTCATGGTAGGTCGTTTTTTAGAACACTATTTCAAGAAAACATCCGTATTGCAAGTTAGTATTTTTGCTAGTTGGTAGGCCACATTTGATGATGAGACGCGGAGGTCTCCCATTTTTTTGATTTTTTTGAATTTTTTACGATGTTTTCAAAAACCGTCCGATTTCGTCGCGACGGCCGTCCGTGGCTAGGGTTTGTGCCATGCCAATCTGTTGTCTATTCTATGATGAAATGCCTACCTGTGAAGCTAAAAATCATTCTTTGCAAAAATAACGGGCAAGCTATGGAGGACCCGCAGTTCAAATTCCAGTCGGCTCCAACTAAATCAGCCGAAGTTGGTCTGAATTGCCGGGAGTAGCAACGAGGGTCAGAAATGCATGCTTTTTGGCGACCGTTCGTAAAACAGGGTCTACTTTGAGATAGACATGGAATGGCGCCGTTTGGGGTGCCCCTCCTTGTAGCGGCTTCACGAAAAATGCATGTCTTTAGCATTCAAAAAATGAAAACGGTTTTTCTTGTTAAACAAGTTGGAACCTCGCTTTGGCAACATTGTTTCCCATCACAAGACGGAGGCATGCGCCAAATTTGGGCATATTATCAGAAACTATTCATCGGATGTGGCCATATCATTGCTAGTTTGGCTTGAGAGCCATGAATCTTCGTTCTTGGTAGGTTGTTTTTGAGAACACTTTTTCAAGAAAACATCCGTATTGCATGTTTATTATTTTTGCTAGTTGGTAGGCCACATTTGATGATGTGACGCGGAGGTCTCCCATTTTTTTGATTTTTTTGAATTTTTTACGGTGTTTTTGAAAAACCGGCCGGTTTCGTCACGGCAGCCGTCCTTGGCTAGGGTTTGAGCCGTGCCAATTTGTTGTCGATTCTATGATGAAATGCCTACCTGTGAAGCTAAAAAGCATTTTTGGCGAAAATAACGGGCAAGATATGGAGGACCCGCAGTTCAAATTCCATCCGACTCCAGCTGAATCGGCCGAAGGTGGTCTAAATTGCCGGGAGTAGCTACGAGGGTCGGAAATGCATGCTTTTTGGCGACCGTCCGTAAAATAGGGTCTACTTTGAGATAGACATGGAATGGCGCCGTTTGGGGTGACCCTCCTTGTAGCCGGGAGTAGCTACGAGGGTCGGAAATGCATGCTTTTTGGCGACCGTCCGTAAAATAGGGTCTACTTTGAGATAGACATGGAATGGCGCCGTTTGGGGTGACCCTCCTTGTAACCAAAAATGCTTTTTTTGATTTTTTTGAATTTTTTATGGTGTTTTCAAAAACCGGCCGATTTCATCGCGGCGGCCGTCCGTGGCTAGGGTTTGAGCCGTGCCGATCTATTGTCGATTCTATGATGAAATGCCTACCTGTGAAGCTAAAAAGCATTTTTGGCAAAAATAACGGGCAAGCTATGGAGGACCCGCTGTTCAAATTCCAGCCGGCTCCAGCTGAATCAGCCGAAGGTGGTCTGAATTGCCGGGAGTAGCTACGAGGGTCGGAAATGCATGCTTCTTGGCCATCGTTCGTAAAATAGGGTCTACTTTGAGATAGACATGGAATGGCGCCGTTTGGGGCGCCCCTCCTTGTAGCCGCTTCACGAAAAATGCATGTCTTTAGCATTCAAAAAATGAAAACGGTTTTTCTTGTTAGACAAGTTGGAACCTTGCTTTGGCAACATTGTTTGCCATCACAAGACGGAGGCATGCGCCAAATTTGGGCATATTATCAGAAACTATACATCGGATGTGGCCATATCATTGCTAGTTTTGCTTGAAAGCCATGAATCTTCGTTCATGGTAGGTCGTTTTTGAGAACACTTTTTCAAGAAAACATCTGTATTGCAAGTTTAGTATTTTTGCTAGTTGGTAGGCCACATTTGATGATGTGTTGCGGAGGTATCCCATTTTTTTGATTTCTTTGAATTTTTTACGGTGTTTTCAAAAACCGGCCGATTTCGTCGCGGCAGCCGTCCGTGGCTAGGGTTTGAGTCATGCCAATCTGTTGTCGATTATATGGTGAAATGCCTACCTGTGAAGCTAAAAATCATTTTTGGCAAAAATAACGGGCAAGATATGGAGGACCCGCAATTCAAATTCCAGCCGGCTCCAGCTGAATCGGCCGAAGCTGGTCTGAATTGCTGGGAATAGCTACGAGGGTCGGAAATGCATGCTTTTTGGCGACCGTCCGTAAAATAGTGTCTACTTTGAGATAGACATGGAATGGCGCCGTTGGGGGTGACCCTCCTTGTAGCCGCTTCACAAAAAATGCATGTCTTTAGCATTCAAAAAATTAAAATGGTTTTTCTTGTTAAACAAGTTGGAACCTCGCTTTGGCAACATTGTTTGCCATCACAAGACAGAGGCATGCCCCAGATTTGGGCATATTATCAGAAACTATTCATCGGATGCGGCCATATCATTGCTAGTTTGGCTTGAAAGCCATGAATCTTCGTTCATGGTAGGTCGTTTTTTAGAACACTTTTTCAAGAAAACATTGGTACTGCAAGTTTAGTATTTTTGCTAGTTGGTAGGCCACATTTGATGATGTGACGCGGAGGTCTCCCATTTTTTGTTTTTTTTTGAATTTTTTACGGTGTTTTCAAAAACCGGCCGATTTCGTCGCGGCGGCCGTCCGTCGCTAGGGTTTGACTCGTGCCAATCTGTTGTCAATTCTGTGATGAAATGCCTACCTGTGAAGCTAAAAAGCATTTTTAGTGAAAATAACGGGCAAGATATGGAGGACCCGCAGTTCAAATTCCAGCCGGTTCCAACTGAATCGGCTGAAGGTGGTCTGAATTGCCGGGAGTAGCTACGAGGGTCGGAAATGCATGCTTTTTGGCAACCGTCCGTAAAATAGGGTCTACTTTGAGATAGACATGGAATGGCGCAGTTTGGGGTGCCCCTCCTTGTAGCCGCTTCACGAAAAACGCATGTCTTTAGCATTCAAAAAATGAAAAACGGTTTTTCTTGTTAAACAAGTTGGAACCTCGCTTTGGCAACATTGTTTGCCATCACAAGACGGAGGCATGCGCCAAATTTGGGCATATTATCAGAAACTATTCATCGGATGTGGCCATATCATTGCTAGTTTGGCTTGAAAGCCATGAATCTTCATTCATGGTAGGTCGTTTTTGAGAACACTTTTTCAAGAAAACATCCATATTGCAAGTTTAGTATTTTTGCTAGTTGGTAGGCCACATTTGATGATGTGACGCGGAGGTCTCCCATTTTTTTTGATTTTGTTTTAATTTGTACGGTGTTTTCAAAACTGGCCGATTTCGCCGCGGCGGCTGTCCGTGGCTAGGGTTTGAGCCATGCCAATTTGTTGTCGATTCTGTGATGAAATGCCTACCTTGTAGCGGCTTCACGAAAAACGCATGTCTTTAGCATTCAAAAAATGAAAAACGGTTTTTGAATTTTTTTACGGTGTTTTCAAAAACCGGCGGATTTCGTCATGGCGGTCGTCCGTGGCTAGGTTTGAGTCATGTTTTTAGCATTCAAAAAATTAAACTTATATTGTTTCATACATGAGCATGCACAAAAACCCATAATTTTATGTTTCATCCATGAGCATGCATAAAAAAATTCAATTCCCATCAATTACCAAACTGAATATTCATTGTAAAGAAATTGACATGTTTAGATGACACTGTCATATAGCATCCATGAGCGTGCACAAAATTAAACCTGACATACTTAACATTAACATGTTCAGATTACACTAGCAAGCTTAAACCTAACATGCTTAACATTGCCACTTCATTTTCTTAACATCTTCACTCCTCCTTCTTCTCCTTCATCAACCTGATGCGCTCAGAGTGGCGAATCCCAACGCGGATGTACTCCTCTACCATAATTGTCATGGTCCTGTCGCCCAGCTGTGGAATCGCCGGCGCCACTACCATCGCGAGGTCATCGTTAGGCACCACCATCGCGAGGTCAGCGTCAGGCACCACAATCGCGGGGTCGTCATCGGCCACCACCATAGCAGGGTCGTCGTCAGCCACCACCACAGCAGGGTCGTCATCAGCCACCACCATAGCAAGGTCGTCGTCAGCCACCACCATAGCAAGGTTGTCGTCAGCCAGAATAGGCTGCACCTCCCCGCTCTGCTCCTCGTCATCCCCGTTGTGCTCCTCTTCTTGCCCACTGTGCTCCTCGCCATCCCCGCTGCTGGTCCCATTGCCTGGCCAAATGCAACAAAGTGTGAACATGGTGTTGTCATCGTGCTGGTAGAGGAAGCCAAAAGGACCGGAAGAAGAGAGGCAGAGAGCTTACTGGCATTGTCGTCGTGCTGGTAGTACATGCGGCACATGGTGTTGTCGAACATCTTCATGGTGAACATGGCGTCGCCGTTGTAGCGGAAGACAAGGAAGTACCCGAGCTGTAGCTCATGGGCGCGGGCGAAATGCTCCCAGCCGGGCCCTAGGTACATGTGGCCTTCACCATCGAACACCACCAACACGTCCCATAGCCTGTGAAGCCCGCTGCCGGCCTCCCGCAGCCTCACTTTGTGGGGATCACGGCCGGCGAGCATCTTCGCAAACTTGTCAGGCAGCCTCTGCAGCGAGGGTCAAGCAGTGGTTAATTGTGGCAATCAAGCAATAGACAGCAGAGTGATGATAAAGAAATGAGTGATGATAAACATACCTGCCTACTGCAAGATTTCTCAATTACGATCTCGAAACCTTCCAAGCCAGCCATCTCACTTATCTGAAAAGTAGCATTGTAAATTAAACAACAAGTTATCATAAACAGGACTGGACATAAATAGGAAACAAGCACTTCAAAACAGTAGAATATTTACTACATGTGTTTTCTAGGGCCTCAATTTGGAATATTTACAATAAATGGCAATGGCCTCATTTTGCTCCTACTCTATCATGGCAAAAGGGCAATGAGTAGAAGAAGAACATCAACATCAACATCAACAACACCCATCAACATTTCTGATGGCAAAAACATCAACAGGCACACAAACTTGAGCATGTGCACTCATAAATGTAATGTTTCTTGGCCACTAAGCTGGAGAAGAATGTAATGTTTCCATACTTAAGCATGTTCAGTTTAAAAGAATATAAACAAGCAAGAATCCATGCATATCAAAAGTTGGCATCTACTGCTGCTACTACTCTGCCCATGTTCATGTAGGTCACTGCAACTGCATATGCAGGCATCCCACTGCAGCACAAGACTTGACAACAAGAATAACCACAACTAGTAACAGTTGTCTACCACACTGTCAGAATTCAGTTAATTACAGCAACAGCAATAGCAGAATTCAAAAGCAACAGAATTTAGTTAACTACACTACCAACAATGTCTACCACACTACCAATAGAATTCAATGTACCACACTACCAACAGAATTCAACAACAACAACAGTCTACCACAGAATTCAGTTAATTACATTGTCCTTCATCTCCACACTATCAGCAATCTACCAACAGCAACATCATAGTAATCTACAACAGCATAGCAATTCAACCACACTAAATACACCAACAGAGCATACTAAATCCACCATCATCCACCACACATAGCAATTCAAGCACAACCCCAAACCCTAGAAAAATAACATGGCGCTGATGGATATGAAAAACCCAAATTTGCATCAACCAAGCATAGCCCCATACAACTTACCACACAAAGCAGAAGAGAAAGGTGAGGATATGAAACGGATGGCTTACCTACGCCGGAGTCCGAGGAGAAGTGGTCGCCGACGGCGCAGGGGAAGCCGCACGGGAGGCGTCGGACCAGCAGACGAGCAGAGGCGCGGGAGAAGAAGGGGATGCCTAAAATAGCGCAAAATTTGTATGAACCCTAATCAAACCCTAATCCAATCTAGGCGGCGGCAAGAACCCAAATCTAATCACAACAGTAAATCCAGTCTAGGGAGAGGAAGAGGAAGCGTATTCATACATCAGGAGAGTCGGCGATGAAGAGAGAGGAGTCGGCGGCGGTGGGAGAGGAAGGAGTCGGCGGCGGCGGAGAGGAGGAGCGGGTCGAGTGGAGAGGAGGAGTGGAGAGGGGGAGTGGGGAAAAGAGTGGATAGGAAGAGGAGTGGACCCAATTGTCAGCGAGTGGTTTGATATATTGAAAAGGGTGGGCATAGAGTACAAAACTAACAACCTCTTCCTAGCCCAGTGGTACAAACCAAGTGAACTAAGCGCACAGTCGTGAGTTCGAGCCCCCGCACGCGCATATTTTTTGGCCACGCGCATATTTTTGGTAGCTTGGGTACAATAGCAGAATGGCCCACTTGTCAGCGAGTGGGTTGAGTGGCCCACTTGTTAGTGAGGTGTGTGCTTGATACTTGACTAGTTTGATATATTCAAAAGGGTTGGCATAGAGTGGAAGACTAATAGTCTCGTCCTAGCCCAGCGGTAGAAACATAGTGAAAGAAGCGCATGGTCGTGGGTTCGAGTCCCCGCTGGCGCATATTTTTTTGCTCACAATGAAATGGGTTCAGTTGAAGCAAAATTCAGTTAAAATAGCATCTTTAGTTCAAAAAAACTACTAAATGATCACAAAAACTACTAGACAACATTCTGTATGATCCGACCAAAACTTGAACTAAAGATGTTCAAAAAATCTCCTGTATGATCATTTTGCAATCTTTTGCATTACAAGACAACATTTTGACAACATTCTGAGCACAACAGCTCCATGCCATCAGAACACAACTTCATTTTGATATCCAAAATGCACAATAAGTGTTTTGCATCCAAAATGCTTACAAAATACTACAACCATCAGGATCACATAAAATGCTTACACAAGGAAATCAAATGTTTTGCATTTTGCATCAAATACAGCCATTAGGATCACACCACTACAGCCATCAGGATCACACCACTACAGCCATCAGGATCTTCAAGCATTTTGCTACCTGGAGATAATTGTAGTACATCAGGATCACCATGCATATGCACAAGAAGGAAAACTACAGAGAGTTAGAAGGATCACCAAGGAGACCAAATTTACCTTCATGTCCATTCTCTACTCATCGTCGTTGATACGAAAACAAGGAACTCTATGCCCACTCCTGTTTTCCTCATCATCACTACAATATTGCAGCAACCTATGATCAGTCCGGTTTTCCTCATCCTCGCTCTCATGTCCATCCGCTACCACCTTTCTTCTTTTCTTGATGCCTTCAACTGTTGCAGCACCAACGATCACTTGTTCCCGGTCCCTTCGCACTCTGCTTTGCACTGGAACTTCCATAGAGTCATTATCAGCTTGCAACGGAACTTCCGTAGAGTCATCATCTTGGTATGTTAGTCCACCATCACCGGGGCCCTTTTCCACTTCTATTTCAGTCACACTCCACAAGTGTCTGTGCTCAAAGTTCTGCACAACTCGCCATTTTCTCTGCAAAAGTGTCTGGCAGATAAAACACCATTGTTGCTTGTGTTGTTAGAATAAAGGGATCACTCTTATACCAGCACCTTGCAGTGTTGATGCTTTTTAAGTGGCCATCATATTTGACAAAAGAGTCTCCCTTCTTCTTGCTACCAAGCTCAAACCAGTCACAGCAAAATAAGACAACTGGGCGATGGATGCCTCCACTAGAGTTGTACTGCAACTCTATGATGCTTCTCAACTGACCATAGAAGTCAATGATCTCACGATCATGTGACCCCTCAGTGACGATTCCACTATTCTATGTCTTCCTTTTTTCCTCGCGGTCAACGGTGTGGTACCAGACACCGTCAGCAATGCATGCTGAATACACTCTCACTCGCTTATCCGGTAAGCATGCCAAAGCAAATAGATCATCACTGACCTTCTTCTCCTCATGCAACTTTCCAATCTACACAAATAAACCATTTAGCAAACAATGGTATTTAACAATTGGTGAATAACACATAAAACATAAAACATGTGGCTAAAGATCACACATGATTCTTAAACCACTTAGCAAACCCATTGGCAACCCTTTTATCAACATGGATATTGCTTTCTTCCTGATTTAACTCTTCCTTGCATTTCCTGCAATGCCAACAAAACATGTGAATTAAAACATTAGGCTGGTGCCAACCCAAGCAAAAAATATATATATAATGAGTGCACAAGATATAACGTACTCGATATATGGTAGAACCTCGGCGCAATTGCTGAGCACAAACCAAACCATCTTGTCATACTCATCACCAGCCTCCAAGTATTGTGAGGCTCCAAGAAAGTTCACACCATGGTTGAAAACAAAGACATCACCACTTTGCGAATCAGACCGCTCTCTATTTCTGCCCGGCCGGTTCCATCTTGTTTCCACATCGTCAAAGTATCTAGAGCAAAAAGTCAAGCACTCATCAATGACATATGCTTCAGCAATAGAACCTTCAGGTCTTGCCGTGTTTCACACATAACGCTTACAACTAAGCAGCCTTCTTTCGATTGGGTACATCCAACCGTATTGCACAGGGCCTCTAAGCATTGCCTCTTTTGGTAAGTGCACCGCCAAATGGACCATCACGGTGAAGAAAGCTGGAGGGAAAATCTTCTCGAGCTTGCGAAGAATAATTGGGATTTCTTTTTCAAGTCTTTCCAGGACAGTTAACTTGAGTGTTTTGCAGCATAGTTCTCTAAAGAAATTTCCTAGCTCAGCAACCGCTTCATATATATTCTTGTGCATGATTCCTCGGAGGCCCGCCGGTAAAATCCTTTGGAGGAGGATGTGACAATCATGGGTTTTCAATACTGAAATCTTGAATCCATCAGAAGTAACACACTTTGCTAGGTTAGCAGCATAACCATCTGGAAATTTCACCGCTCTTAGGAATTCACAGAATGCAAGCTTTTGTTCTTTACTCATTGTATACCATGCTCGTGGCATTTCAAATGAATCTTCATCTTCATTGTGCTGTAGATGCAAATCTTCTCTTATGCCCATGTCCTCCAAATCAAGCCTAGAACTAACCATGTCCTTTGTCTTCCCTTCAATGTTCAGAAACATCCCTAGCAGATTCTCGCATATGTTTTTCTCAATGTGCATTACATCGAGATTATGCCTTAATTTCATATCAGCCCAGTATGGCAGGTCCCACAAACAAGACCTCCGGTCCCAACATTGACCTTCCTCACGCTTTCGTTTCTTCGCCAGCTTTCCTGGTCTCACATCTTTCACCTTTTCAAGTTGCTGCTCCAGCTCTTCTTTAGTGAATTCAGCTGGCTTGTCACGGGTTTCATTCTCACCATTAAAATCTTTGCTTCTTCGCCAGCGATGGTTTCGGGGAAGAAAGCGGCGGTGCCCAATATAGAAAATCTTGCTCCTTATTCTCTTTGAGCAAGGGTCTTTGTCACAATGGACACAAGCCTGATAACCCGCTGTGATCCTCCTAGACAGAGTGTGCAGAGCCGGGAAATCATGGATGGACCATATGATTGCAGCACATAGATTGAACTTTTCTTCCGGACTCAAGGCATCGTATGTAGGTACACCAGTCCAGAGCTGGAGCAGTTCTTCTACGAGGGGCTCCATAAAGACATCAAAATCCTTTCCTGGAGACTCTGGACCCGGGATAAGCAATGACATCATGAAGTTGGACTGATCCATGCATGCCCATGGTGGCAGGTTGTACAGCACCACAAAAACTGGCCACATGCTATAAGACGTGCTCATGTTCCCAAACGGATTAAACCCATCTGTGGCAATGCCAAGTTTTATGTTCCTTGGATCTGCAGCAAAATCTAAATGTATACGGTCCAACTCTTTCCATGCCTCTCCGTCCGCTGGATGGCTCAGCTCATTGTCCACAGGTTGCCGCTTCAGCTTGTGCCACTGTACCTCACGCGGTGATTTCTTCGAGATGAACATCCGCTGCAGCCTTGGTATCAAGGGAAAGTGCCTCAGTACCTTCTCCAGTATTGACTTCTTCCCATCAGCATCTTTCCACCTAGATGCATTGCATTTTGGATAGTTGTCATGCTTTGCTAAATCCTTCCGAAACAAGACACAGTTATTTGGGCACACATGTATTGACACATAACCTAACCCCAGCCTGCGGATTATGCTCAATGCTTCATCATAAGATCTGGGAACACAACTACCAGGGAATTGCAAGCTCAAAAGATGGAGTATTGCGTTGAATGATGCATTGCTAATCTGGTAGAAAGACTTGATGTGGAGTAACTTCACGGTGAAGGTAAATCTTGAAAATTTACCCCCTTCATGAGCTGCGCACTTTGCCTCCTCTAACACCTCAGCAAACAACGACTTCTGTGCATCAGCACGATCTTCAGCATCGTACAAATCCTTCAATAGGTCAGGAATCCTATCATCTTCATGCCCATCCTCTTCCTCAAAAACAGCATTATCTCGCAAAACCTTTTCCATGAAATCAATGCCAGCATCACCACCACCCATCATATGAGGGGCCTCTGTATCAACTTCAAAATGTTGAGGTTGACTGTCTAAAGGTTCTCCATGATATATCCATCTATCATATGTGCTGGACATCCCATTAAGAAGTAGATGATCTTCCACTCTTCCTTGAGCTTTTCTTGAACGGTTGAGGCATTCACATCATGCGCAAAGAATGTGAGCATCGTTGGCAAAATTTGCCCGAACAAATGCCATGAAATCATCAACTCCTTTCATATGTTCTTTTGAAAACTTTCTAACTCCTTTTCTAATCCAGCTTCTGTCCATCTGCCAAAGACAACAAATTGTTGCAACTTAGCAAATCAATCTAAGTGCATTAACATTAATTAATGAAAATGGATGGGAGTAATGGAAGCTAAAATTCCAGAAAATAAGGTAGGCACCCAACTTTATATGCTAACAGCCTAAGCACAACATTCAGCTATTTCCAATTTCTCACTACTTTAGTCCAGTTCACATGGTTTACTGATTTCACATGGGAGCAATAAAAAGTAGTTCAAATGGAAATACAGATTTCACATGGGAGAAAAGAAAAGCTAACTAAAACATGATGGTTCACAAAAAACAGAGGTGGTTAAACAACCAACAATAACAATATATGCTGCCACTAAGAACTATTTCGGTTAAACCACCAACAATAACACCACTGTCAATTTACATGAATGCCATTTCCAAGATTGCATCAAATCTACATCAATGAGAGTTTTCCTAGTTTACATCTAATCTACATCAATATTCAGGTCCTTTAACAAATTTGAGGCTGAAATTTCAGAGGTGTAACATCAAATCTACATCAACCCCAGGATCCTGTTTCAGGGAAAGACCAACTTGAGCTCTGTTCTATTGATTGCTGACAACATAATTTACCAGTAACAATTGACTGAATTCCAAAAGAATTCTTAACAATTTCATCAACAACAATTCTCCTAATAATTTCATGAACAAAAATTCTCTTCACAATTTCTACCAAATTCATCAATGACATTTCCAAGAGATTTCTCCAAGCTTACAACAAACCTACATCAAATCACTCTATGTGTGTGTGGAGATTCTCCTAACAATCTACATCAAATCATTGACATCAACAGAGAGGAGAGGGGGAAGAGGCGGGGGGAAGGAGAGGGGTGCATACGTGGGTGAGGTCTGCTTGCGGCGGTGGCGACTCCCCCATGCTCGGCGGCGGCGAGTCCCCCATGCATGGGCGAGGCGAGCGGCGAGGTCGCTGTTCCTGTTGTGGGCCCCGCCCCCGCCCCCGCCTCCGCCCCTGTTGGTTGCTTTCGCTGCGAGGCCGTGGGCGAGGTCACCTGCAACGAGGTCGTGGGCAAGGCGAGCGGCCCCTACTGGTTGCTTCGGCCGCCGGCCCCGGCCACCGCCCGCCGCCTGCCGCCCACTGGCCCCGCCCTCGTTCGAGCGACCCCTGCTGGTTGCTTCCGCCGCTGCTCGCCGCCACCTGGTCGGAAGACCTAGAAAAACGCTAAGTGTTGCACTGTTCAATGCCACCCGCCGCCACCTGGTCAGAAGGCCCCACTTGTCACTGATACGAGAGAGCCTTGGTTTTGTATAGTATATAGAAAATTACCCACACATTAGCAACAATCCCTCTCTAGCCCAGCGGTACCGAACGAGCGAACGAGCGCCAGGTCGTGGGTTCGAGTCCCCGCTAGCACACATTTTTAGGAATTAAAGTGCACATTTTTTTAGGGAATTAAACGCTCGCTCACCCACCTGTCAAATGGTTCCCGCCTGTCAGTGTTACTCTGTTCGATGCCACCTGGTCGGAAGGTCCCACTTTTCAATGATATGAGAGAGTCGTAGTTTTATATAATGTATAGATAAATTCCCATATCTGAGCAACTGCCCTCTCTAGCCCAGCGGTAGCAAGCGAGCGAAGCAAGCGCGAGGTCGTGGGTTCGAGTCCCGCCTCGCGCCTCTTTTTTGGGCGAATTAAGCACTCGGCCCCACCTGTCAAATGGGTCCTGCATGTTAGTGTGTGCCCCGTCTGTTGTTGAATATTAACATTTAAGCAAGAATGACACCTAGACAGTGAGACATAAGCGAGGTTGCCGAGGTGGCTGCCTAATCATCCTAATTCATTCAAACTCAAGTGTAGTGACCATGTTATATTGGTCGTTATCAGCTAGGCGTGAGGCAGTGGACAATGCTTCCCGCTTTACGTCCATTTCCTCTAATGGCATTATGACCTTTCTGACCAGAATGGTCGTTATAGGTTAGGGTTTGGAGCCCCCCCCCCCCCCCCCAACAGCTTTTGACCTATTGGTCTAAAATGGTCATAAATTTATGACCAATTCTTCTAGGGTCACTGACAGAAGGTCACTAGTTGACATATTTCTTGTAGTGTTGGGCAGGGGAGAGCCGGGTGAGGGAGTCCTGGATTAGGGGGTATCTGGACAGCCGGACTATATACCTTGGCCGGACTGTTGGACCATGAAGATACAAGACTCAAGACTTCGTCCCATGTCCGGATGGGACTCTCCTTTGCGTGGAAGACAAGCTTGGCAATCCAGATATTAGATCTCCTTCTTTGTAACCGACTCTGTATGAACCCTAGCCCCATCCAGTGTCTATATAAACCGGAGGGTTCGGTCCGTAGAGGGACAATCATAATCATCATAGGCTAGCTTCTAGGGTTTAGCCTCTACGATCTCGTGGTAGATCAACTCTTGTAATACTCATATCATCAACATCAATCAAGCATGAAGTAGGGTTTTACTTCCATCGAGAGGGCCCGAACCTGGGTAAAACATCGTGTCCCTTGCCTCCTGTTACCATTAGCCTTAGACGCACAGATCGGGACCCCCTACCCAAGATCCATCGGTTTTGACACCGACATTGGTGCTTTCATTGAGAGTTCCTCTGTGTCATTGCTGCAAGGCTCGATGGCCCGTCTCGTTGTCAAGGACAACATCACCTCCGGGGGAGCACTGGTGGTAGGCCAAACTCTCCAACTAGGCGGCTTCGTCATGGCCGCCCGATCGGCCTCCGCGCCGACGATGACCTCTCGGGTCATCAAAAACAGCCTCCACGTCGACTCGGAACTTGCCGAACAGATGGATCCAATGGAGCTCTCCTCCCTTAATGAGCTCTTGGATCGCATCGCCGCTTTGGGAGTCGCTACAGACTATGATCGGATTGGGCTTAAACCCGACCAAAGGGATATTAAATCCCCACAAGTCACCCACGAGATAGCGGTAGTGGAAGAGCCACACTTGTATTATCCCTCTATTTTGAGGATGAACTATGTCCCGATTACCGAGCTCTCTGAGCTGGATACCCGTTCACGGGAGGACATGACCCAGACCCCGAACTTAGAATCGGGCAACGGGCCAGAAAAATCGGGCAGCACCCCGGAGCCCGAGCTGCCAAGCCTAGAAGCTCCTCTGCCCCTGGGCGTTAGATCGGATCAGAATCCAGATTTAACTACGCCCGCCCACCCAGACTTAAGCCGTCTCTCCCATATCAGACAAGAGCCCCAAGAGACAGTACATCGCTACTGGGCCAGATTCCTCCTTGTGATAAACAAGGTCAAGGACTGTCGCGAGGAAGACGCAATCTCACTTTTCTGCAAAAATTGCACGAGCAAAGGGATCCTTAATGCTATAAGTCGCCGTGACATAGTACACTTTACCGACTTAGTAGCCATAGTACATAAGTACTGTGCGATGGAAAGTGCCTGGAAAACCCAAATAGACTTTTGGGATAATCCGGCTCTCACTAAACCCTTCATCCGAGCTAAAAGGGCAAACTCTCATAACTTACCCGATCCAATTCCCAAAAAACCAAAGCCCACTCCAGGGCGTGGAACCGTATTGGAAGAATGGCTCAATGGGCCATGCAAAATTCATAGCACGCCAGACACTACGCCAACGCATAGCCTTAGAGCATGTTGGATACTCCGGCAAGTAGCAAAAAGCAGCGAGGATCTTCTTGTAAACCATAAAGCAGAGCAACATCCCGCCGAAGACAACAATGCGATACTGACAGTCTTCGAGACTTTCGCCTCAAATTATAGGCGCAAGCGAGCTCATTGAAATTTTGGCGAAATCTGCCACGTGGAAAAAATAAATCCGTGGAACGACACTGCTATAACTTTCAGTGCCAGTGAGGAACCTCAATTCCAGACAGTCCAGGGACCAGCCGCTTTGGTCCTTAGCCCAATCATGGACAGCTTCCGGCTCATGAAAGTACTCATGGACGGCAGAAGCGGATTAAACTTGATCTATGAAGAAACACTCAACAAGATGGAAATTGATAAAAGCCGCATTGAGCAAAGTGGCACGACCTTCAGGGGAATCATCCCTAGTCGGGAGCCACGGTGTACAGGAAAAATCACACTCGATGTGGTATTCGGCACCCCGGAGAATTACAGGTCCGAAGAAATAACATTCCAAGTGGCTCCTTTCAGCAGCGGATACCACACCCTTTTAGGGCGGGACGCATTCACGAGCTTTCAAGCTATACCCCATTACGGGTACATGAAGCTTAAAATGTCCGGACCCAATGGAATCATCACTCTAGCTAGTGATCCGGACGTCGCACTCTGCGCCGAAAATAAAACTGCAGCACTAGCCCTGGAAGCATTATCCGAAGCCCTAGCGGTCGAAGAACTAACAACGCTGCACGCCATAGTGGACAGGGACGAAGTGATACTCGAAAAATGACCCAAGTCCACCTCATTTATACCCGCAGACGAGATAGTCAAATTCTAGGTCCATCCAATGGACCCCACAAAGACAGGACGCCACACTATGAGACTTCCTACGCGAGAATTAGGACATTTTCGTCTGGCATCCTTCAGACATGCCGGGCATCCCACGCAGGCTGGCCGAACACAACCTCAATATACTAGAAGGATACAAGCCAGTCAAACAGACTCTTAGGCGCTTCTCAGAGCCTAAACGGCAAGCCATGGGAGAAGAGCTAGCCAAGCTACTTGAGGCCAGATTCATCAGAGATATCAAGCATCCGGATTGGCTGGCAAATCTGGTAATGGTACCAAAGAAGGACAAATCCTGGCGCCTATGCGTCGATTTCAAAGACCTCAACAAGGCTTGTCCCAAGGATCCCTTCCCCCTCCCTCGCATCGACCAAATCATCGATGCCACCATAGGACACGACTCACTATGTTTCCTTGACGCATACTCCGGATACCATCAAATAAAGATGGCAGAGTCCGACCAAGCCGCAACGGCCTTCATAACGCCATATGGTCCCTTCTGCTTCAACACTATGCCTTTCGGGCTTAAGAATGCCGGTGCAACCTATCAATGCATGATTCAAACATGCCTGGAGAAGAAAATTGGCAAAACAGTGGAGGCATATGTGGACGACGTGGTCATAAAAATAAGACACGTCAAAACCTTAATAGATGACTTGAGACTTACGTTCGACAACCTCCGAACATACGACATCAAGCTAAACCCGGAAAAATGTGTTTTTGGCGTACCCTCCGGGAAGTTGCTCGGCTTCATCGTTTCCAATAGAGGAATCGAAGAAAATCCGGCAAAAATCCGTTCTCTGTCGCAGTTGGCTATCCCAACAGACCTCAAGCATATCCAGAAACTAGCTGGATGTGTGGCTGCCTTAAGACGCTTTATCTCCCGATTAGGAGAAAAGGCACTGCCTCTTTACCGCCTTCTTCGACGCACCGAACACTTCATGTGGACGGATGCAGCCGCGACCGGACTGGATGAAATAAAGACCCTATTCGCCAGTAATCCAGTCCTGACAGCGCCAAATATTGGTGAGCCTATGCTACTGTACATAGCTGTAACACATCAAGTTGTAAGCGCAGTGCTCATCGTCGAATGAGAAGCAGACGGATACAAATTGATGCTCCAAAAGCTGGTATATTACGTGTCCACTGTCCTCACCCCATGCAAATCTTGATACCCACACTATCAAAAGATAGCATATGCGGTCTTCCTGGCATCTCGGAAGCTATGACACTACTTCCAGGAGTGTTCGATTACGGTGGCCTCCGAAGTACCACTCAACGACATAATAAACAACCGCGATGCCACGGGACGGATTGCTCAATGGGCCATCGAGGTACTTCCGTTCGACATAACATACAAACCACAGCGGGCCATTAAGTCACAAGTATTAGCTGACTTTGTTGCCGAATGGACAGAAGCCGAACTCCCTAAAGAGTACGGCGCATACTCTAATTGGATAATGCACTTCGATGGCTCTAAAATGCTGGTCGGATTGGGAGCAGGTGTAGTCTTGACTTCCCCCACCGGAGACACGGTCCAATACGTACTCCAAATATTATACACAGACTCCAACAACACAGCCGAATACGAGGCTCTGTTGCACGATCTTCGGATGGCAGTCTCTGTAGGCATTCAACGCCTGGAGGTGCGCGGGGACTCAAAACTCGCAATACACAAATAAACGGTGATTTTGATGCCAAGGATCCGAAAATGGCGGCCTACCGCAATGCCGTCCTCAAAATGTCAACTCGGTTCGAGGGGCTTGAATTCCACCATGTGGCTCGAGAAAACAATCAAGCGACGGATATACTCGCCTGCATCGGCGCTAAACGCGACCCTGCCCCACCTAACATACTCCTGGAAAGTCTGTTCAAGCCATCCGTGGTATGGGAAGGGGAATCCGGCAACACTAGCCCGGATCCGAATACAACCCCAGATTCTGAACCATCTGATATAATCGGGGGCTCCGCCACCGAAATAACACCTTCGGCCCATGAAATCATGGCTGTAATCGCCTCGTGGACCGAGTCTTTCTTGGCCTACCTAAATAGGAAGGAGCTCCCCGAGGACCAAAATGAAGCACGTTGTATTGTGCGGTGTTCCAAGGCCTACAAAGTCCATGAGGGAGAACTCTATAAGAAAAGTGCAACCGGAGTGCTCCAAAGATGCATCTCCGAAGAGGAAGGGCGGCAGCTCTTGGCTGAAATCCATGCCGGACTCAGCGGGCACCACGCTGCGGCTCGGGCACTTGTCAGCAAGGCCTTCCGTACAGGTTTTTATTGGCCGACAGCCCGAGCAGATGCACAGGACCTTCTCCAACACTACGTCAGTTGCCAACTCTTTGCCAATCAGAGCCATATGCCCCCTACCGCTCTCCAAACAATCCCCATTACTTGGCCCTTCATGGTCTGCGGGCTGGATATGGTCGGACCTCTTAAAGGGGGAAGCCATAAGAAAAAATACTTATTGGTCATGGTGGACAAGTTCACCAAATGGATAGAACCCAAACCAGTTAAAACGGCCGAATCCAGACCAGTGATAGACTTCATATCAGGGGTTGTACACCGTTACGGCGTCCCCCACAGCATCATCACTGACAATGGCTCAAACTTCACAGTCGATGAAGTGAAAACTTGGTGTGGCAACATGGGCATTAAGCCCGATTACGCCTCCGTCTACCATCCCCAAACAAACGTCCAGGTCGAACGTGCAAACGGTCTCATCATGAGCGGCATCAAACCCAGACTAGTGCGGTCCTTGACAGAATCAGACATGCACTGGGTCGAGGAGCTCGACTCCGTACTCTGGGGGCTGTGGACCACGCCGAATCGCACCACCGGATACACACCATTTTTTATGGTGTACGGCGCAGAAGCAGTCTACCCTGCGACATAATCCACGACTCACCTCGCGTGCACCTGTACGAAGAGAAGGAAGCCGAGTTAGATCAGCAGGACAACTTAGATGCCCTAGAGGAAGAGTGCGACATCGCAAAAGCCCGTTCCGCATTCTATCAGCAGCAGGCTTGATGGTATCAAAGCAGAGAAGTGCGGGCCAAAACTTACAATATTGGCGAACTCGTTCTACGCCTACTAGAGAAGAAGGACAAGCTCAAACCTAAGTGGGAGGGACCCTTCATTATTGATAAAGTTCTCACCGGAGGAGCGTACCGCCTGCGTAATGCATTCGATAACAGACTCAAGCCGAACCCATGGAACAAGGCCAGACTCCGGAGATTCTACGCCCTTTTTCCCTCCTCTTTTAATTATGCTCCCCCCTTTTTCCTTTCTCGCCCTTTTTCCCTCCTTCACACAAAGTATTCAATACAGTGCGGACGTTTGGATCACTCCGACCGCACTATCTGTGTTCACCATACCTGGGGGCTTCCTATACGGAAGCTAAATATAATTACTTTTATGGCTTCCTGCCTATCACATATGAGTTCTTTTTCCATATGCGCCTTTTCTTCACCATTATATGCATCGATATGACTTAAGATGTGGCCATGCTGGGTTACCTGGCTCTTGTGTTTATGCCCTACGTTCCCATTAATTCACCTAGGGCATAAGGGGAGCACCTGTGCGATTGTTACTGCCGGTTCAGCCGGATGTGTATCTCAGACTGGGTGAAGCCGAAAGCTAGCGTTCTTAAGGGAATATTCGGTCAGTGAACAAAAAGATGTTTCTTTCATTTATTACAACGTGAATCCCCAGATGTTTTGTATCCTGCGTTTTTGTTCGCAGTTCGAACATGCACATTGATGCATGTGTACCCAGGGAAAGGAACCCCTAACGGAACTATTGTCCCTGGAATATGTTTCTTACTACCCATGTAATATAACATAACTAGTTGGATACTTGTCTGTTCAAGCACTTATGACCCCTACGCCTGGTTTCCACGCATACCTTGGTTTTGTATAACTGAGCGGGTATTCGGATACACCCCGGACTGTCGGATCCGGGGGCTGAAGCGAAAAGGTCCGCCATGGCAAAAGATTTTTAATCTGGCTAGGGACTACATGTCCATTCAGTTACATAGTCACTTGGACTGGCTATATTCTTCCTCTATACCATCCAACAGGCTATCTAGCTTGCAATCCTGTTGGGAATATTTTGCGGCTAGCGCTACCTGGTCATACACCAGACTCACGGGAATCTCTTGCCCATCTGGCCCCATCGGTCCGACTTCGGCCATATGGTTTGGGTCAAGCTTGGTGTAGCGCGTCTTCACCATTACCCAGGCTTCCCTTGCACCTTGTCGGCAGGTTGATACCTTCCACAACCGGAAGCACCGCCGTGCTCCTTGGAGCATATCCACAAGCTCCCCTATGCCTATTGGCAGGGAAGTGGATGGCCACAAGGCCTGGGCAATACCCTGCATCACCTGCCGAACTCATTCATGCAGTTGTGAGAGATCTTGCAGTAAATCTCCTGCGGACCCGGGCATCTCCTCTTCAGGACGGCCCGTCAGCATACCTACAGACATCAGCTCTTTTAAAAAAATGCTTCCTCACCGAACCGTACTGCAGTTCGTTTAGGCACTTACCATAAATGCCGCGAAGAAGCCTCCTGTTCTCCTTCACGGAGTCCGCCAGCTGAGCTTGAACATCTGCTAATTCGACGCCCAGCCGGACGTTGGCATCTTGGAGATTGTTTTCTCCTGCCTAATCTGCGTAAGCACACACTCCCCAGCTTTTAGCTGTCTTTGGAGATGTGACTCGCTATCTCTTATGATCTCCGGATTCTCCCCGGGATTGTCTGTAGAATTTGCTGTTAGACTTATAAAGCAAGCCAATTACTAACTGGTATAATTCCATAAAATTTCATTATTAAGACGAATGTTACCAGGTGAGGCCTTCTGGGATTCCTCTAGTTTGGCAACCACGGCCCTCAACTGGGTCTTGCACTCCTCCAGCTCTTGAGACAAATGGGTATTCTTCTCTACAAGGACCTGTGCATAAAATGATCCTTAAATCAGTTGTTCCAACCATTTCAAGTCTCAGGGGCTACTGCCATAGATGCTCATCAAATTTCCTTACCCGTATATCTTTTGCATACTGGTCCGTCGCTCGGGTGAGCCCGCCTTGAGCAGCTCAGATGTATGCGTCTCCCAAAATGAAAGCATTAAATTCCTCTTGGGAAAAGATGCTATTGCAAACTACGGTCCGTCGGCGCCGGTGATTCATGCACTCTCTACTTCAGAATTTGTGGCGGAGAGCATATCCGCATCCCCTGTCGAAGGACAATTCGGCATCGGCCCCGCATCGGCCTCCTCTCTCGAAGCCGGTTCTAGAATCCGGCTAGTAGATGCGTGACCGGCAGGATCTCCGGATATAGCCCGGCGATTCCTCTTTCTGCCAGAACACGAAGGACGCTGTTACATTTCAAACATGATAATCACAGAGCAGGTTTTTACCATACCTCTGTAGCAGCGTATTAGCCCTAACCGCCTTCCTCTTAAGCTTGCCTGACCCGGACGCTCTCTGCCGATGAGCCCCCAGGGGCTCAGCACCGTGTTCCGATGGTCGTCACTATAAAAATACGATATTTTATGCATAAGGCATGGTATAAGAAAGGAGTCCTCTTCAGAGGATAAGGTTTCGGCTCTGCTTACACACGATGCAGGTAGCAGTCCAGGATAGTCGGCGATAATAGCCACCGAGGCGCCATGGCAGTTGGCCTGATAAAATGTCCCGTTGACAAGCTCCACAGATATATCCGGATCTTCTTCAAGTCCTAGATTAAAGGCCCTTCCGGGGTCCTCTGGCTGCGGGGAGGGGCTGTTGAATCCTTCCACGGCCCTCCTCAGTTCCTGCTCAGAAATATCAAGGTAGATGTTTGTGATGAAGGGCGCCAGAATGAACAGAGTGGAGTGACGACTTACCCAGCTTGGGGGGTTGTACATGGAAAATCCATCCCGCGGTTTAATACAAAGGAATTCTTCTTCTTCTCCTTTATACAAATCGGACAATATTCTCACCAAAGCAGTGGCGGAGTCCGGACCTTTACGACCACAGCGGGTGGCATCATCTTCCCCGTTGAAGTGCCACATGGGCTTCCCCCGATATTGAAGTGGCTGCACCCCCCGCATTATGCATATTGCTATAACCTCGACTATTGTCAGCCCTGATTTGTCCAGAGTCTTTATCCTGCTCATTAGGAAGTGGACTTCTCTGGTATCTTCCTATAGGGGGCCCCGAGGGCGCCAACTTCGGCGTGTCTTCGGTGGAGCATTATTGAACTCAGGGAGACCCGTTCGGATTGGATCCGGAAGGGGAACATCATCAACATAAAACCACTCGGAGGGCCAGTTTTCAAGTGCCTTCTTGGGAGTACCGGACAGGTATCCAGTCTCGACGACGCGCCATATTTCGGCTCCGCCCACTTGACATATGGATTTCCCCTGGTTGCGAGGGACGAGGCAGAACAACTTCTTCCATAACCCGAAGTGAGCCTCACAGCCCAAGAACAATTCACAAAGGGTGACGTATCCTGCAATGTGCAACACGGAGGCGGGGGTGAAGTTGTGCAACTGGAGGCCGTAGAACTCCAGGAGCCCGCGAAGGAATGGGTGGATTGGAAACCCAACGCCTCTTAGCAGATACAGGATAAGGCATATTCGCTCCCCTGGGATGGATTAGAAGATCTCTCCACTTGCTCCCCGCCATTATAGGTGGCTAGTCCGGCTCGGGCGGGGACCATGAACGGTGGTGGAAGAAACCCTTGGGTCTGCAACTCCACTAAATGACTATGGGGAGCAGAACATTCTTCCCAATCACCTAGCCTAGAGCTAAGGGAGCGAGAAGAGGAACCGCGGCGGCCGGCCATGTTGGGATGATTTTTTGGATGCGCTCTGTTGATGCTTGCTCAAGGGAAGAAGGTGAGATTTGGGTCTAAGGATCCCTGTCTCTTCAAATAGACGGTTTATCTGCAGGGCCGGGGTGGCAAATGTAAAAATGCTCCGGCTCCTCGTATTCGCTCGACACGTGGAGATGGCCATTATTGAAGCACAGAAGCCGAGGAGTACAACATTGATGGGAAGCTGGACACTGTTTGTTACAACGGGTACTTTGGAGTATTCGGAGATGGAACCCGCCTTGCAATGCCAAAGACAATCTGCGCGCCGGACTCATCGTCATTGAAGCCTGGTTCAGGGGCTACTGAGGGAGTCCTGGATTAGGGGGTATCCGGACAACCGGACTATATACCTTGGCCGGACTGTTGGGCCATGAAGATACAAGACTCAAGACTTCGTCACATGTCCGGATGGGACTCTCCTTTGCGTGGAAGACAAGCTTGGTGATCCGGATATTAGATCTACTTCTTTGTAACTGACTCTGTATGAACCCTAGCCCCCTCCGTTGTCTATATAAACCGGAGGGTTCGGTCCGTAGAGGAACAATCATAATCATCATAGGCTAGCTTCTAGGGTTTAGCCTCTACGATCTCATGGTAGATCAACTCTTGTAATACTCATATCATCAAGATCAATCAAGCAGGAAGTAGGATTTTACCTCCATCGAGAGGGCCCGAACCTGGGTAAAACATCGTGTCCCTTGCCTCCTGTTACCATTAGCCTTAGACGCATAGATCGGGACCCCCTACCCGAGATCCGCTGGTTTTGACACTGACAATAAGCCCTTCCTGGCGAGCCTTCCCCTTCTCCACGGCCGAAAACCTCTTTGCAGGCACCATGGGGGACGCTACAAGCAATAGAGCAAGGGAGGACAAGCGAGTGGAATGGGAAGAGATGGGCGACGGGGGCTCTCACCGCTCCTCATTTATAGCCCAAGGGAGGCTAACCGTCGACCGCCACGATCGCAGGTAATGATAACCCTTTTTGCATGCAGCAGGGACTCGTCAAGTCGGGCGGTTGCCGAGGCAGCATGGGGAAGCGGAGACGCCCACGTCCAATCAGTCGCCACGCGTCGACCAAGGCCGCAGGCTGTTGGGGCCGCGGCGCTCCGCACTTGCCCTTTGGCTTCACCACTAAGCCAAGTCCGAGCGCGCCTTGGGCCCGGGGGCTACTGTCGGTGTTCTGGGAACAGGGGTCCCAGACTTGCCTACCTGCGGCCCACACCGTAGCTCCACCAAAGGCCTAGTACAGCCCATCTTCACCAACCAACACTCAAGACCCTCGCGAGGGGCCAAGCCTCGCGAGGCGGACGACACAAGGCCTCCTTAGGAGCGGCCTCACCAGGCAGGCTCGTGAGGAGGCGGAGAGATCAAGGCAAGGGGTACCTCGTGAGGTTCCTGTGACGCAAGCCATGACGACCAAGGCGAGGTGGGCGCCAGCGCGCGCAGTGTCCTCGTTTCCCCTTTGGTGCTAAGGGGGCAAGCACAGGCGCGGAGTACCGAGGCATAAGGCAAAGGTTTCGATATCGGTGCAACGAGACCAAGACCAGCAGGACGGTAGGACGGAGGTCATCGTGGAGCCCAAGACGACATCACCACCAGCGCCTTTGACAGGCGGAGACCACCTTTAGTCAGGATAGCTTGTACTAGTTGTTCCCTTTCAAATTGGCCATTGTTGGATCCCTTCCCGCTCAATATTAGGGGAGAGGACCAGGGCCTCTATAAATAGGACTAGCCACCATAGTAGAAAGGGGACCAACTCAGTTCATCTCCGCATCCCCCAAGCACAAGAACACCTCTCCTCAGGAGGCTGTTCTTCCCTTGTACTGTTCGTCATCAGCCCAAGAGGCAATCCACCACCACCACACTGGAGTAGGGTATTACACCACAACGGTGGCCCGAACCAATATAAATCGTGTGTCTCTTGTGTTGTGAGTTCATCGAGCTAAGCTTAGAGATCGCGGCGAGGCTGAGGGCGAGGTTCGGTAGGGGGAAAATCTTCGTGCGCACCCCAGTGTTCGAACCTCAAGGGTTTTGCCGGAACCCTAAATCTGACAGTGATGCAGCAAAGTATCTTAAGTATATCCTCAGTTTTAGAGAACCAAGGTATCAATCCAGTAGAGGCTACACTCAAATCCCTCGTACCTACACAAGCAAATAAGAACCCTGCAACCAATGTGATAAAGGGGTTGTCAATCCCTTCACGGCCACTTGCAAAAGTGAGATCTGATAGAGATAATAAGATAAATATATTTGGTATTTTTATGATATAGATTGGAAAGTAAAGATTGCAAAATAAAATAGATCGGAAACTTATATGACGGAAAATAGACCCGGGGGCCATAGGTTTCACTAGTGGATTCTCTCAAGATAGCATAAGTATTACGGTGGGTGAACAAATTACTGTCGAGGAATTCATAGAAAAGCGCATAGTTATGAGAATATCTAGGCATGATCATGTATATATGCATCACGTCCGCAACAAGTATATCAAAATGATTCTGCATCTACTACTATTACTCCACACACCGACAGCTATCCAGCATGCATCTAGAGTATTAAGTTCATAAGAACAGAGTAACGCATTAGGCAAGATGACATGATGTAGAGGGATAAACTCAAGCAATATGATATAAACCCCATCTTTTTATCCTCGATGGCAACAATACAATACGTTCCTTGATGCCCTTGCTGTCACTGGGAAAGGACACCGCCAGATTGAACCCAAAGCTAAGCACCTCTCCCATTGCAAGAAAGATCGATATAGTAGGCCAAACAAAACTGATAATTCAAAGAGACTTGCAAAGATAACAAATCATACATAAAAGAATTTAGAGGAGATTCAAATATTTTTCATAGATAATCTTGATCATAAACCCACAATTCATCGGATCTCGACAAACACACCGCAAAAAGAATTACATGAATAGATCTCCAAGAAGATCAAGGAGAACTTCTTATTGAGATCCAAAGAGAGAGAAGAAGCCATCTAGCTCATAACTATGGACCCAAAGGTCCGTGGTAAACTACTCACACTTCATCTGAGAGGCTATGGTGTTGATGTAGAAGCCCTCCGTGATCGATTCCCCCTCCGGCGGAGTGCCGGAAAAGGCCCCAAGATGGGATCTCACTGGTACAGAAGGTTGCGGCAGTGGAAATAGGGTTTCGTGGTGCTCCTGGATGTTTTCAGGGTATATGAGTATATATAGGCAAAGGTAGTCCGTTAGGGGAGCCACGAGGGGCCCACGAGGGTGGGGGTGTGCCTCCCTACCTCGTGGCCACCTCATTTCTTTCTTGACGTCCACTCCAAGTCTCCTGGATTGCGTTTGTTCCAAAAATAACTCTCCCGAAGGTTTCATTCCGTTTGGACTCCGTTTGATATTCCTTTTCTGCGAAACAATGAAAATAGGCAAAAAAACAGCAATTTGGACTGGGCCTCCAGTTAATAGGTTAGTCCCAAAAATGATATAAAAGTGTATAATAAAGCCCATTAAACATCCAAAACAGATAATATAATAGCATGGAACAATCAAAAATTATAGATGCGTTGGAGACGTATCAAGCATCCGCAAGCTTAATTCCTGCTCGTCCTCGAGTAGGTAATGATAAAAACAGAATTTTTGATGTGGAATGCTACCTAGTATAATTCTCAATGTAATTTTCTTTATTGTGGCATGAATGTTCAGATCCAAAAGATTCAAGATAAAAGTTTAATATTGACATAAAAATAGTAATACTTCAAGCATACTAACAAAGTAATCATGTCTTATCAAACTAACATAGCCAAAGAAAGCTTATCCCTACAAAATCATATAGTTAGGCAATGCTTCATTTTCGTCACACAAAATGCTCCCATCATGCACAACCCCGGTTTCAGTCAAGCAATTGGTTCATACTTTTTAACGTGCTTTAGCCTTTTCAACCCTCACACAATACATGAGCATAAGCCATGGACATAGCACTATGGGTGGAGTAGAGTATGATGATAGGGATTATGTGAGAAAACAGAAAAGGAGAAAGTCTCATATTGACGCGGCTAATCAATGGGCTATGGAGATGCCCATCAATTGATGTCAATACGAGGAGTAGGGATTGCCATGCAACAGATGCACCAGAGCTATAAATGTATGAAAGCTCATCAAAAGAAACTAAGTGGGTGTGCATCCAACTTGCTTGCTCACGAAGACCTAGGGCATTTTGAGGAAGCCCATCATTGGAATATACAAGCCAAGTTCTATAATGAAAAATTCCCACTAGTATATGAAAGTGACAAAATAAGAGACTATCATGAAGATCATGGTGCTACTTTGAAGCACAAGTGTGGTAAAAGGATAATAACATTTTGCCTTCTCTCTTTTTCTCTCATTTTTTCTGTTTTTTTATTTGGGCTTCTTTGGCCTCTTTTGTTTATTTGGGCTTCTTTGGCCTCTTTTATTTTTCATAAAATCCGGAGTCTGATCCCAACTTGTGGGGAAATCATAGTCTCCATCATCCTTTCCTCACATGGGACAATGCTCTAGTAATGAAGATCATCACACTTCTATTTATTTACAACTCAAGAATTACAACTCAAAACTTAGGACAAAATATGACTCTATGTGAATGCCTCCGGCGGTGTACCGGGATATGCAATGAATCAAGAGCGACATATATGAAAGAATTATAAAGGTGACTTGCCACAAATACGATGTCAACTACATGATCATGAAAAAGCAATATGACAATGATGGAGCGTGTCATAATAAACGGAACGGTGGAAAGTTGCATGGCAATATATCTCGGAATGGCTATGGAAAGCCATAATAGGTAGGTATGGTGGCTGTTTTGAGGAAGATATAAGGAGGTTTATGTGTGATAGAGCCTATCATATCACGGGGTTTGGATGCACCGGCGAAGTTTGCACCAACTCTCAAGGTGAGAAAGGGCAATGCACGGTACCGTAGAGTCTAGCAAATTGTGGAAGGTAAGAGTGTGTCGGTGGGAACGACACCTATGGGATCACTGGAATCCCTACTACGGTCGGCAGGCGCGGGGTTGTGGAAAGAGCGGGTCTAGGAGCCAGCACAAGGATCTTTTACCCAGGTTCGGGCCGCGAGGATGCGTAATACCCTAGTCCTGCTTTGGTGTATATTGGACTGTTCTTGAGCTAGCTATGGTGCGTGACTTGCTCAAAAGAGCCGAATCCCCCTCCAGTATGCCTCGGGCCTCCTTTTATAGGAAAAAGGAGATGCCAAAGTGGCACACAGGAGGCGGAAAGTGCATACGGTGGCTGAGTCTATCCTCTGGCAGCGTCGGACAAACTCATTTAATGCGCTGCCGATGTGCCCTTCTTGTTGTCGCTGCTTCACCTTGCTGCAACATGCGTCCGGGCCAGCGCGGCATGCGGTGCCATGTAGGCTGGCAGGCTGCTGAGCTGGTGCGGTGGCAGGGTCTTCACAAAGATCTGCATGCCACCACGCAGGTGCTTTCTGAGTTGGCCTTGGGGCCGCACGTCGCCACGCAGGTGCTCGCCTGGCTGGCTGGGCTGGCAGCTGCGTGGGAATGATGGTGGAGCCTTGGCAGGCGTAGGCCTAGCCGCGGCCCCGCTGATGTCCTTGGCAATGGTCTTGTCGGGGCCCGGACAAGGGTCTTGCCATGGCACTGCGGTCGTCCCCGGCAAGGATCTTGCCGGAGGTCTTGTGGGTTTCCTTGGCAAGGATCTTGCCGAGGATCGTTGTCTTCTAGTCCTCATCTGATCTTGTGCGTTTATGATCTTCATGAAGATCTGCATGCTACCTTGGAGGCACCTCCCAAGCCTTGGTTCCAATGTGGTTGATGGCATTGGGACCATTGGGCTCAAGGGTGTCACGCTCTGCTGGCGCTGGGCAAGTTGCCCCGGCATGGCTCTTGCCGGGGCTGCGGAGGCCGCCCTGTCAAGGATCTTGCCTCTGGTCTTGATGTTGCCTTGGTTGTCTTGTGGCCTCGACTTCCCGCCTCTGCTCTGCTAAGTGCGGCCGCGGGCACAGCTCTGACTGCCCGTGCACAAGTAAAGGGGTACAAAAGAGAGCCCCTATTTTTGTACACCGACAGGAGCCCCGGGCATGTGCCACACATAAGTGCAACGCGTTGTTGGGCTAGACCCAGAACGGTGCACGGGCAGGCAGTGCCGATTTTTACCGCAGTAACTCCTTCGTCGACTACGCTTCCCCACGACTCACGTTGAATGCGTGACGTGGGGGATCGTGCGTGGGGTGACTGAACCATGTCTGCGTCATCTTGTGGTGAATAGTAAAGAGGCGGCTTGTGTGTCCCTTTAAGACCGCAGGGCCGCTGCTCATTTACTTTCTTCGCCTTGGAACCGTCGTTCCATGTTTCCCACTACACCTGCCCCTTGCACCATGTACGCTGCATGCACGGCGCGGGGTAGATGACAGGCGCATGGAATATGGGAAAGCGTGCGCGGGCCGATACCCACACGCCTTCAATTGGGCGAGGATGGCGGTCAACGGCCTCGCCTGCTACCACCTTAATGAGCCGGATGAGCGGGCTGCTTGGGGGCGTGGAGCCAGTCCTTCGGCCTCCCCCTCCCAACTATAAAAAGGGGGACTCAGGGCCAGGAGGAAAAGCATCCCCTCGTGTCTCTCCTTCGTTCTCCATTCCCCATCCATTGCCATGGCGAGAGGGCGTGGGCGAGGCCGCTCTTCTGTGGAGGCGACCCGGTCCTCCTCCCGCCAGAGAGCTGCGGTGATCAAGGAAGAGCTCGATGCCCAGGGTGAAGGCCATGCTCAAGGCGGAGCCGCTGGACGAGGCCGCGGTCAGCGAGGCGGTCAAGGCAGAGGTGGGCGTGGAAGGGGAATGCCTGCACCGTCTCCATCTCCGTTGCCATCTCCTCCTACCTCACCGAGTGGTCATGTAGGGGACTCGGTGCTCGAGTTCATATTGCAGCTGCGCAGGGCGCCGCGCCGCAACCTTCTCTTCCCCGGGCATTCATGAGTGTGCTGGAGGTCGACCAGCCACCGTGGCTGAGGCTTCACATGAAGGGGTGTTGCCACAGCGACATGTGGGTGAACACAAGGTTCCCCGCCCCTCAAGTGATGCTCCTTCGCTGGGGCTGGAAAACCTTTGCACGCGCACATTGCTTGATGGATGGGCACGTCCTCTGCTTCAAGCTTGCGGAGAGTTATCTGCTCTCTGTCAAGGTTTTCGGGCGCTCAGGACACAGGCTAGGGTGCTGTGCGGAGATCTCAACCGACGGTGAAAGCTCCTCTTCGGGCGAGAGCGACGAGGAGGACAGCGACAGCGACGACAAGGGTAGCAGGCGGAAGGATGAAGGGTCCGAGTAAACGTCAGACCCGCCGTCCCTGGGCGGTGCCGGCAGCAGCAGCATCTGCACCTGGCCCCTTCTCCCGATGGGGCCAGCTCTTTGAACTTCTCGGGGTCGCCTCCTTGGGCGGCTGGCGTGGGAAGGCCGGAGAAGGCGAAGAAGGCGGGTGGCGGGCTGTCAAGTCGGAGTGTCCCAAGAAATGGCTTGCAATCTATGCAATCTAACGGCCAACAATGATGAAGCGTTGTGGAGGCTCATAGGTCACTTAGTTATATTGTTTCTTAATTCAAGTTAAGACCCCAGATGCTCATTCGCTAAAAAAAAGAAAAATGACCTATTCTGATATGTGGCATGTTAACTAGTTACAAACCAAACCTAGAACCAACCATTTTGCCAAAAAAAATTGGTAGATGCTATGGCTACAATCCAAACAACACTACCACATCAAAATTTTGGTCTTGCCTTGCTTTGGCTATGCCAAAATTTTGGCAGGGCAAGTTGGGGCACAAACCAAACAGCCCCTTCATGCATCTTCATATCAATTGGTTCTTCTATTTCCTTTTAAAGCTAGAAATTTCTTTTATTCCTTTGACCTTCCATACACCTTTTATAACCAAGATAAACATACAATCCCAACTACTGGAGAAGATACTGAACAACGTCTAGGTGTACTGAATAGTGCACCACCTACTCTTTGCTTTGGATGCTATATAAGACCAAACCAATATTTTGGAATTTTGCAAGATATACAATTACAACTATCTAAACCAGCAATCAAAAACTATCTAAACCAGAGAATGAGAGAGATAGAAAGAGAACCTTATGGATGGGAGCAGTGGCGTACAACAGCAAGCAGATCCGGTCGTCATCCAATCATCGGGGGCGGCACCGTCTACCACGGTCAAGGGTGGCGCAGTCAGCACGAGTTGAGGGCATCGCAGATGGAGTCGCTGCTAGTGGCACAACACCGTCACCCAGCTGGCGTGGCCATGGCCACCACGCTCGTCGCGACCATGGTGTGACTAGGTCACCAATGGGGTAGAGAAGGGGAAATAGAAGTGGAGCAGCGAAACAGGGTGGGCAGGGGAGCGGCCGAGCGGGGCTGGCCTGGGAGCGGCGGAATGGGGCGGGTCGTGGAGCGGCGGAGCTGGGCGATCCAGGGTGAGGTGCGGCAGGTTGGGTCGGGGAGATGAGATCTGAGAGAGGGGAAAGTTTTGGTCTGGCGGCGGCACCGCTTGGGACAAGGGCGAGGCGTGAAGGAGACACATACAAAACTTTTTTCCTCTACGCGCCCTTTCTCCCTTCCTTTTCTCACTGGGCTATGGCCCCAACCTTTGCAAAATGAAAAAAATGGCGCCAACGTAGTGCGGGAGGCCAATCTACGTGGGCACGCCGGGGCATATCTTCATGTTTTTTGGGCTTTGATGTTTGTACATGGCACCACCCTAGGGAAAGCTTAAGTTCCAACTTTTTTTGCTAGATATTCATCTTTCCTTAGAGGGCACTATTCATAGCTTGTCTATCCCTTGAGTTGGCTGGTGTGCTCTAGGTAAAGACCTTGGCTCTAGGTAAAATATAGATTTCTAGTAGTGTTCATAGCGTATTGGCGACCCACTGCCTCATCTTCCAGCTCTTCTCCCGGCACCATCATCACCAGCCCTCTCCTGGGCGGCCGCCGATATGTTCTCTTGGTGCCTTCTACTGCTCGTACCTCGCGTAGGCACTCTTTTTTCCCTTCTAACATCTTGTTCTGCTTCCTGGGGAGAGGGACAATAAAGGGATTATGGTCATCTTATCTCTTTTTAGTTTGTAAGCCCATGGGCCTTAGTTAAATTTAAAACTTGTAATCCCCTTGCTCATGTTTACATTCCATATGAACTGTACCTGTATGGGATGTATTAATTAAAAATGTTCTTGTCGGGTTCTCTGTGCGTGAGCAAAGCTCATACCAAGGAATGAATCCTTGTTATCTTTAAGATAAACATTGTCGCCCGGCAACAGGCCTTGCCATCCCCTTACTCCATTCGACCATTCTCACGCTCTTGGCGGAGGCGGGGTGAAGTAGGGTTAGGTCCTAAACTTGCTTCCTTGTTACCGCGGCTACAACCAAATTCCGACCCAAGGGAATAGTCCTTGGGTACGGGCAAAGGGGAGCACGGTAGCCTAGGAACAAAATGAGGTTTCATGCGTCCCAATTCCATACGGAAATGCAAAACAGGGGAAGAAGGACTTATCTGAATCTGCAGCCCCCCGGCAACCTTGGCTTGCCGGGGTTCGGTCCTTGCGTCTTCGGCCCCCGGCAACCTTGGCTTGCCGGGACCGAAGCGGCGGCTTGTTCTCTTTCTTCCAAACATCTCAGCAGAAATGTCCATGTACCCTATGAACCAAAGAGGACGGAAAGGAACAGAGTGACGCACACTCAACCTCTATGCTAGGGGTTAGTCGCTGCTAAGCACTATCAACCCTAACCGAGGGAGAGACTCAACCTAGCATGCATGCTATAACTTAGGGCATCAGCGCTTCATTTATTTATGCTCAGGGTTTGCGCCTGGCTTTGTACAGAGGGTTAAGGATCGTACAAAAGGTGGTTTACCGGGGGGCTCGGCAACCGCGCCTTATGGGTAAAACTTGCCAAGATGCTTGATGTTCCAGGAGTTGCTCACTGGAATGGCATCTTCGGTCTCCAGGTGGACTGCACCGGGCCTGGTGAGTCGTATTACCCGATAAGGCCCTTCCCACTTCGGCGTCAACTTGTTGGAATTCTTGGCAGATTGAACGCGCCGAAGAACAAGGTTGCCTTCCTCAAAGCTTCATGCATGAACCTTGCGGCTATGGTAGCGACGCAAGGCTTGCTGGTAGCGCGCTGCTCTTATAGCCGCCTGAAGACGATCTTCCTCGAGGAGCGTCGCGTCGTCTTGCCGCAATCGCTCTTGCTCAAACTCATCATAAGCAAGCACTCGAGGTGACCCGTATATGAGTTCCATGGGGAGAACTGCTTCTGCCCCGTATACCAGGGCAAAGGGTGTCTGGTCGGTTGATACGTCTCCGTCGTATCTACTTTTCCAAACACTTTTGCCCTTGTTTTGGACTCTAACTTGTATGATTTGAATGGAAATAACCCGGACTCACGCTGTTTTCAGCAGAATTGCCATGGTGTTGTTTTATGTGCAGAAAACAAAAGTTCTCAGAATGACCTGAAACTCCACGGAATATCTTAGAATAAATAATAAAAAATCCTCGCCAAAGATGAAGACCAGGGGGGCCACACCCTGTCCATGAGGGTGGGGGGCACGCCCCTCCCCCTGGGCGCACCCCCCCTACCTCGTGGGCCCCCTGGTGGCCCTCCGATGCCAACTCCAACTCCATATATTGGCTTTCGGGGAGAAAAAAATTAGAGAGAAAGTTTCATCACGTTTTACGATACGGAGCCACCGCCAAGCCCTAATCTCTCTCGGGAGGGCTGATCTGGAGTTCGTTCGGGGCTCCGAAGAGGGGGATTCATCGCCGTCATCATCATCAACCATCCTCCATCACCAATTTCATGATGCTCACCGCCATGCGTGAGTAATTGCATCGTAGGCTTGCTGGACGGTGATGGGTTGGATGAGATTTATCATGTAATCGAGTTAGTTTTGTTAGGGTTTGATCCCTAGTATCCATTATGTTATGAGATTGATGTTGCTATGACTTTGCTATGCTTAATGCTTGTCACTAGGGCCCGAGTGCCATGATTTCAGATCTGAACCTATTATGTTTTCATGAATATATGTGTGTTCTAGATCCTATCTTGCAAGTCTATAGTCACCTACTATGTGTTATGATCCGGCAACCCCGAAGTGACAATAATCGGGACCACTCCCGGTGATGACCATAGTTTGAGGAGTTCATGTATTCACTATGTGCTAATGCTTTGTTCCGGTTCTCTATTAAAAGGAGGCCTTAATATCCCTTAGTTTCCAATAGGACCCCGCTGCCACGGGAGGGTAGGACAAAAGATGTCATGCAAGTTCTTTTCCATAAGCATGTATGACTATATTCGGAATACATGCCTACATTACATTGATGAACTGGAGCTAGTTCTTTGTCACCCTATGTTATGACTGCTACATGATGAACCACATCCGGCATAATTATCCATCGCTAATCCGGTGCCTACGAGTTTTCCATATACTGGTTTACACTTATTTACTTTTCCGTTGCTACTGTTACAATCACTACAAAACACCAAAAACATTACTTTGTTGTCTTTACTTTGGTTATCGTCACCACCACTATCATATTACATTGCTACTAAACACTTTGCTGCAGATACTAAGTTTCCAGGTGTGGTTGAATTGACAACTCAGCTGCCAATACTTGAGAATATTCTTTGGCTCCCCTTGTGTCGAATCAATAAATTTGGGTTGAATACTCTACCCTCGAAAACTGTTGCAATCCCCTATACTTGTGGGTTATCAAGACCTTTTTATGGCGCCATTGCCGGGGAGCATAGCTCTATTCTTTGAGTCACTTGGGATTTATATCTGCTGGACACTATGAAAACTTTAAAGATGATCGAACTACTATTTTGTCCTCAACTACGAGGGGAGGTAAGGGACTGCCATCTAGCCTTGCACTAGATTCTCCTTCTGTTATGAGTAAGTTTGCGACACCTAAACCTACTACTACTATTGATTCTGATATGTCGCATGTTGTTGATGATGCCACTTCTGCTATGCATGATACTTATGATGAAACTACTTCTATGCTTGATACTACTGTGCCACTTGGTGAATATCTTGATGAGCAAATTGCTAGGTCTAGAGAAAGAGAAACTATTGAAACTGAACACGATGATGTTAGTGATGATGAAAATATGCCTGCTATTCCTGAGGGTTATCTTTTTAATGTTGAATCTATTGAAGTTGTTCTTGCTTGCCAGGATAGTCTTGAACGTAAGAGGTTGCTAGTTAAGTGGAGTAAAGAATCTTTTAGAGATAGGATGAGACCCGACCCTGCTTTTGCTACTTCACCTATCTGTGTTCCTGATCAGGATTATTATGATTTTTCTATTGATCCAGATATAATTACTTTGGTTGAATCTGATCCTTTTAATGGCCATGAATCTGAAACTGTTGTGGCACATCTTTGTAAGTTAGATGATATAGCTGCCCTGTTTACTAATAATGAGAGATCGCGCTACCTTTATTTACTCAAAATATTTCCGTTCTCATTAAAGGGTGATGCTAAGAAATGGTTTAATTCTCTTGATCCTGGTTGTGTGCAAAGTCTCCAGGATATGATTTATTACTTCTCTGCTAAATATTTCCCTGCTCATAAGAAACAAGCTGCTTTGAGGGATATATATAATTTTGTGCAAATTGAAGAAGAAAGTCTCCCACGAGCTTGGGGAAGGCTTCTCAAGTTACTTAATGCTTTGCCTGATCATCCTCTTAAGAAACCTGAAATACTTGATATCTTTTATAATGGACTAACCGATGCTTCCAGAGATTACCTGGATAGTTGTGTTGGTTCTCTTTTCAGGGAAAGAACACCGAATGACGCTGAAATTCTATTGAATAATATGTTGGCAAATGAAAATAATTGGGCACCTCCTGAGCCAACTCCTGAGCCAGCTCCTGAGCCAATTACTGAGCCTATTCCTAAACCAACTCTGAAGAAGAGAGGTGTTCTATTTCTCAATCCCAAAGATATGCAAGAAGCAAAGAGATCTATGAAAGAAAAAGGTATTAAAGCTGAAGATGTTAAGAATTTACCTCCTATTGAAGAAATACATGGTCTTAATTTACCGCCTGTTGAAGAAGTATATGATCTCAATTACTTATTTACTGAAGAACCTCCCGATATCCCGACACAGGTAGTAAAGGTAAATTCTCTCTATAGGTATGATAAAGCTGAAGTCCCTCCTACTAAAATTGCTAGTCAGTGCTTGGATGAGTTTGATGACTTTATGTTTAAGCAAGATGATTTTAATGCTTATTTTGGTAGACAACTAAAACAGAATACCTTTATGATTAAACGCTTGAGTGATTATATGGCTGATATTAGAGGTGAACTTAAACTTGTTAGCAAACATGCTTCTATGGTTACCACTCAAGTAGAACAAGTACTTAAAGCTCAGAAAGAAGTGCTTGATGAAATGAATAGTAACAAAAATGATTATGCTGTTAGAGTGGCTACTAGAACTGGTAGAATGACTCAGGAACCTTTGTATCCTGAAGGCCACCCTAAGAGAATTGAGCAAGATTCTCAGAGAAATAATATTGATATGCCTAGTTCTTCTAAGAGGAAGAAAAAGAAAAATGATAGGACTTTGCAAACTTCTAGTCAACCTATTGTTGAACCACCTGATAATCCAAATGATATCTCTATGTCCGATGCTGAAACACAATCTGGTAATGAACATGAACCTAGTGGAAATGTTAATGATAATGTTCATGATGATGCTCAACCTAGTAATGATAATGATGTAGAAGTTGAACCTGCTGTTGATCTTGATAACCCACAATCAAAGAATCAACGTTATGATAAAAGAGACTTCATTGCTAGGAAACATGGTAAAGAAAGAGAACCATGGGTTCAGAAACCCATGCCTTTTCCTCCGAAACCATCCAAGAAAAAGGATGATGAGGATTTTGAGCGCTTCGCTGAAATGATTAGATCCATCTTTTTGTGTATGTGATTAACTGATGTGCTCAAAACAAATCCTTATGCTAAGTATATGAAGGATATTATTACTAATAAAAGAAAGATACCTGAAGTTGAAATTTCCACCATGCTTGCTAATTACACTTTTAAGGGTGGAATACCAAAGAAACTTGGAGATCCAGGAGTACCTACCATACCATGCTCCATTAAGAGAAATTATGTTAAAACTGCTTTATGTGATCTTGGAGCCGGTGTTAGTGTTATGCCTCTCTCTTTATATCGTAGACTTGATTTGAATAAGTTGACACCTACTGAAATATCTTTGCAAATGGCTGATAAATCAACTACTATACATGTCGGTATTTGTGAGGATGTGCCTGTTGTGGTTGCAAACGTTACTATTTTAACGGACTTTGTTATTCTTGATATTCCCGAGGATGATAGTATGTCTATTATTCTTGGAAGACCTTTCCTTAATACTGCAAGGGCTATTATTGATTGCAATAAAGGCAATGTCACTTTTCATGTTAATGGTAATGAGCACACGGTACATTTTTCGAGGAAACAACCTCAAGTTTATAGTATCAACTCTATTGGAAAAATCCCATCGATTATATTTGGAGGTTTTGAATTTCCTCTCCCTACTGTCAAGAAAAAGTATGATATTCTTACTGTTGGGGATTTTCATATCCCTGTTGAGGTAACTTAGTGTTATTTGAAATTTCTCCGGTTCCATGTTATTCGGAATGAGTTTGTTAACAAGACTTGATCAACCTTGTTAGTGGGTTCATTTTGATGATCACGAGATGGATGAAACTAGAAGCACAACCTTCTGTATCCTCTTTATATTTTTTGTTATTTAGTAAAAATAAAGTAAAATAGTATTTTTCTATCTGTTTCCTGACTTATCTGTGCAATATAAAAATATCCGGAAAATAAAGTCCTCGGAATGCCAGGCCAATTTAATATGATTTTTTCGGGAATATTTGAGAATTTACTGTGCAAAAATTACCATAGGGGGAGCTGCCACCTGGCCACGAGGGTGTAGGGCGCGCCCTACCCCCCTAGGCGCGCCCCCTGCCTCGTGGGCCCACTGTGGCCCTCCTCCACTTATTCCTGCAATCGTCTTCTTCCTCTGTCTCACACAAACACGAAAAACCAACTCAAGCACGAGTTCCGGCCCCCGTTGCTGTGATTTTCGATCTCCTTGCTCAAAGCACCTCTCGCAAAACTGCTTGGGGAGATTGTTCCTTGGTATGTGACTCCTCCATTGGTCTAATTAGTTTTTGTTCTAGTGCTTTATTCATTGCAAATTTGTGCTGCATAGGTGACCATGCTCTTGAGCTTGCATGTCAAATTTATATGGTTCCAAGTAGTTCCAATGCTTTATATAGGCTCTAGGCACTTGTGGGAGTTGTTGCTATCAATTTTATTGAGGTTGGTTCACTTTTATTTGAAGTTACTAAAAATTTCAGAAATTTTTCAGAGGAAACAATATGCTTAGGAGGATGTTCCAAGGTGGTCCTTCAAGGAAGCAAGGTCCCAGGCTTGCGATACGTGATGCTGACGAGGAACCACCAAGAGACGCTCCTGTGAGGCCTTGTCAATGGCCATCGGAAAATTTTATGAATCAAGTGGGAATTAAAGAAGAATTCTACGCATATTTGCGTAATGCCGATCTTGAGGACTTTGAAGCTGATAAATGCCCACAGTATCATGACCTCACAAGTTCATTTGTGGGGAGGTTTGATTTTTCATCTTCGCGTAATTCTCCTTCAGTCATGTTTGACCTTTATGATGAATCTTATACTATGGACTCAGAGGATTTTAATTCTGCTTGCAAACTTCCATCTTGGGGTAATATCAGGGATCCCCCTAAATCCGAATACAGAGACTTTCTTGCTAGAATAACTATGGGGGAATCTAGAGATATAACACAAGCCACTATAGGGAGCATTCACTTTCCTGCTATACATTATTTTGCTCTCTTCATAGGAAGATGTATAAATGCTAAGGATGAAGCATGTCACATGTGTGCCCCTGATCTCAGCATTCTCAGAAGTGCTGTGTTAGGAGACCAATCTTATCATATGGGCGCCATTGTAGCTCGTAGGTTGCATCAGAATAGGCATAACGGAGATTTCTTTGGAGGAATTTATGCAACCCGCTTAGCTAATTTTCTTGATGTAGACATTCGTGAGGGTGATATGGAGTTACCCTCTGCTTATTTAGATCTTGATTCTATGTTTTCCCACCAGTTCATTAAGAGGACTGGACCACCTTACCAGTATCGACTAATCTTTAACAAACAGCATGTGGTCCGTGTTGCTCTTCCTGCTCCTACCTTCTCTGATTTTCAAGCGAGAGGAAGATATATTATTACCAGAGAGGAGGCAGATGAGTAAGAAAGGAGAGTGGAGGCTGCTCGACTCCATGCTACAGCTCAGGCGGCGATAGCCGCTGCATCACAGTACGACCCCAGCTTCACCTACGGATATCTTCCAGGCCATCCCTGGCAATAGACCAACTTAGGCCAAAAGCCTAAGCTTGGGGGAGTACGTATTTCCCACCGACATTATATTTATGTTCATACACACACTCATTGCTAGATGTCGGTGCTCATACTTTTTCACTGTAATATCCATGCTCGTTTAAATTTCTTTTTCTGCTTTCTTCTTGTGTGTTTGATAAACTTTAAGAAAAACCAAAAAATTAGTTAGTTAACTTTTCATGCTTGTAGTAGAATTAAAAAGAAAACCCAAAAATATTTCCCGTTCTTCTTTTACTTGTTGGGAGCTTTCCCGTGTAAATAGTTTTTATTTCTTTTCCTTTCTTTGGGGGTCGAGAAGACCATATTGAATATGCTTAGTGGCTCTTATATGCATGATTGTTTATTTAACTTAGAGCCCATATTAGTTGCCTTGTCTCTTGAGTTGAATGCTTGCAGATTCCAGCTTAGTCCAATGCACGTGCACTCTTATTATTATACACACCGTTCGGTCGTGCAAGTGAAAGGCAAAAATGATGATACATGATGGACTTATTGGGAAGAGAAAAGCTGGTATGAACTCGACCTCTCTTGTTTTTGTAAATATGATGATTCATCATTCCTGATTCAGCTATTATGAAGTAAACATATTTGCAATGACATTTAGAGATTATAGTTGCTTGCGCCATGCTTGATTAGCTATGAGTTATAATGGTTTACCTTGTGTGCCAACATGCTATTAGAATGATTATGATGTGGTATGCTGGGGTGGTATCCTCCTTTAAATGCATTGAGTGACTCGACTTGGCACATGTTCACGCATGTAGTTGAATCCAATCAACATAGCCTTCATGATATTTATGTTCATGGTGGATTATATCCTACTCATGCTTGTACTCGGTGTGAATTAATTTTAATGCATGTTTACGACTTTTGTCGCTCTCTCAGTTGGTCACTTCCCAGTCTTTTGCTAGCCTTCACTTGTACTAAGCGGGAATACTGCTTGTGCATCCAAACTCCTTAAACCCCAAAGTTATTCCATATGAGTCCACCATACCTTCCTATATGCGGTATTTACCTGCCGTTCCAAGTAAATTTGTATGTGCCAAACTCTAAACCTTCAAACAAACATTCTGTTCTGCATGCTTGAATAGCTCATATGTCAACTAGAGCTGCCCTTATCTTCCGTGTTAGGCGGGTTATTCTCAAGAGGAGTGGACTCCGCTCCTCATTCACGAAAAAATGGCTGGTATTCAGGATGCCCAGTCCCATGCTTTATGCAAACTAAATCAAAATAACTACAAACAAAACTCCCCTTGGGACCCGTTGAATGTTGGAGGCGCTCATTGTTTTGAGCAAGCCATGGATTGACGCTTGTGGAGGAAGGGGGTATAAACTTTACCATTCTGTTTGGGAACCGCCTATAATCTGTTTAGCAAGGAAGATATCGTCCTCTTTTAGTTGTTATGTTGACAATGAAAGTATGCCGCTCAAAATATAATTTATCTCTATTTCAAAACCGAGCTCTGGCACCTCTACAAATCCCTGCTTCCCTCTGCGAAGGGCCTATCTATTTACTTTTATGTTGAGTCATCACCCTTCTTATTAAAAAGCACCCGCTGGAGAGCACACTGTCGTTTGCATTCATTATTATTCGTTTATATTGGGTATGACTTGACTGGATCTCTTTTACCATGAATTACAATGTTTAGTCAGTCCTTGATCTTTAAAGGTGCTCTGTGTTTATGTTTTGCGATCTCAGATAGGGCTAGCGAGATACCATTTTGTTATATCATGTTATGATTATTTTGAGAAAGTGTTGTCACCCGAGTTTTATTATTATGGCTCACTAGCTGATTATGCTATTGATATGAGTAATTGTGAGACCTACGTGTCATTGTGAGTATGGTTAGTTCGTAATAATTGCTGAGACTTGAATGCTGGCTTTTCGTGTTTACAACAACAAGAGCAAACAGAGTTTGTAAAAGTTTTTCTTTTTCTCTTTCAGTTTGTCAACGGAATTTCTTGAGGACAAGCAAGGGTTTTAGCTTGGGGGAGTTGATACGTCTCCGTCGTATCTACTTTTCCAAACACTTTTGCCCTTGTTTTGGACTCTAACTTGTATGATTTGAATGGAACTAACCCGGACTGACGCTGTTTTCAGCAGAATTCCCATGGTGTTGTTTTATGTGCAGAAAACAAAAGTTCTTGGAATGAACTGAAACTCCACGGAATATCTTAGAATAAATAATAAAAAATCCTCGCCAAAGATGAAGACCAGGGGGCCCACACCCTGTCCACGAGGGTGGGGGGCGCGCCCCTCCCCCCTGGGCGCGCCCCCCTACCTCGTGGGCCCCCTGATGGCCCTCCGACGCCAACTCCAACTCCATATATTGGCTTTCGGGGAGAAAAAATCAGAGAGAAAGTTTCATCGCATTTTATGACACGGAGCCGCTGCCAAGCCCTAATCTCTCTCGGGAGGGCTGATCTGGAGTCCGTTCGGGGCTCCGAAGAGGGGGATTCATCACCGTCGTCATCATCAACCATCCTCCATCACCAATTTTATGATGCTCACCGTCGTGCATGAGTAATTGCATCGTAGGCTTGCTGGACGGTGATGGGTTGGATGAGATTTATCATGTAATCGAGTTAGTTTTGTTAGGGTTTGATCCCTAGTATCCATTATGTTCTGAGATTGATGTTGCTATGACTTTGCTATGCTTAATGCTTGTCACTAGGGCCCGAGTGCCATGATTTCAAATCTGAACCTATTATGTTTTCATGAATATATGTGTGTTGTAGATCCTATCTTCCAAGTCTATAGTCACCTACTATGTGTTATGATCCGGCAACCCCGAAGTGACAATAATCGGGACCACTCCCGGTGATGACCATAGTTTGAGGAGTTCATGTATTCACTATGTGCTAATGCTTTGTTCCGGTTCTCTATTAAAAGGAGGCCTTAATATCCCTTAGTTTTCAATAGGACCCCGCTGCCATGGGAGGGTAGGACAAAAGATGTCATGCAAGTTCTTTTCCATAAGCACGTATGACTATATTCGGAATACATGCCTACATTACATTGATGAACTGGAGCTAGTTCTGTGTCACCCTATGTTATGACTGCTACATGATGAACCACATCCGGCATAATTATCCATCGCTAATCTGGTGCCTACGAGTTTTCCATATACTAGTTTACACTTATTTACTTTTCCGCTGCTACTGTTACAATCACTACAAAACGCCAAAAACATTACTTTTGCTGTCTTTACTTTGGTTACCGTCACCACCACTATCATATTACTTTGCTACTAAACACTTTGCTGCAGATACTAAGTTTCCAGGTGTGGTTGAAGTGACAACTCAGCTGCTAATACTTGAGAATATTCTTTGGCTCCCCTTGTGTCGAATCAATAAATTTGGGTTGAATACTCTACCCTCGAAAACTGTTGCGATCCCCTATACTTGTGGGTTATCATCGGTGGCTCGATTTGGCATCGTTCTGATCAACCAAAGAACCGCCGGCAACTCATCAATCCAGCGCCTTCTGCTTTTGCGCAGCCTGTCAAAAGTCTTTGTCCTCAAGCCTCGTAGTACTTCAGCATTTGCCCTCTCCACCTAGCCGTTGCTTTGTGGGTGCGCCACGGAAGCAAAACAGACCTTGCTGCCGAGGTCTTCGATGTATTGCATGAAGGTGCGGCTTGTGAACTGCGTGCCGTTGTCGGTGATGACTCTGTTTTGCACACCAAAATGGCAGACTAGCCCCTTGAAGAATTTGACGGCTGACTGCACTAACACCTTCCTCACTTGCTTCCACCTCCGGCCACTTTGTGAACTTGTCGATTGCAACGTACAAGTACTCAAAGCCCCCGACAACGCGGGGGAAAGGGCCCAATATGTCAAGCCCCCAGACCGAAAATGGCTAGGAGAGAGGGATTGTTTGAAGGGCTTGAGCTGGCTGATGAAGCTTCTTTGAATGAAACTGACATGCTTCACACTTGGTTACTAGTGTCGTTGCATCCTGGAGGGCAGTGGGCCAGAAGAAACCTTGTCGGAAAGCCTTGCCGGCAAGGGCCCTCGACCCTATGTGGGAGCCACATACGCCTCCATGTATCTCTGCCAACAGCTCTAGTCCTTCCTTCCGGGGAATGCACCTCAATTTCACTTTGTTTGGTCTTTTTCTGTATAGAACGTTGTCAATGAACTGATATAGGGTAGACCGATGGGCTACTTTCTTCACTTCTTCCTGCTCCTCAGGAAGCTCCCCTGTTTGGAGGAATCAAATGGTATGATGTGCCCATGCCGGAGCTTGGGGCTTGATGACAAGGACTAAAGGCATCTCCTCTGCCATGGGAGCGGTTGTCTCTACGGCCAGGGCTTGACACCCTACCGAAGTCGGTTGCCCCACGGCAGGCTCAGTGTCCATGGCAACATCTTCGACGGCGGATCTAGGGAGCTCGGTGGGAAAGTACTTGCCGGGGCCTGATCTCCTCCTCCTGTTCTGCTCTGTTGATGGTTCAATGGATTGTTGAGTTAGCCGAAGCACAAAAGTACCTGGTTCCACAGGTAGTTTGAGGGCAGTGCGCTTCGAAAGGTAGTCGGCAATGTCGTTCTCCGCTCGGGGAACATGCTCCGCCTGTATACCGTCAAAACACTCCTCCAGCTTCCTCACCTCAACCATGTAGGCCTCTATCAACGGGCTCTGATAATCCTTGTTGATTTGTCTGACGACAAGCTGTGAATCACCTCTGACAATGAGCTTCTTGACCCCGAGGTCTGCCGTGATCTTGAGATCGGCAAGCAATCCCTTGTATTCAGCAGTGTTGTTTGTCGACATCTCCCTGGGAAAGTGCATCTGGATCACATACTTGAGGTGCTCTCCGGTGGGTGCGACGAGAAGCACACCAGCACGGGCGCCTTGCAGCGAGAAAGCCCTTCAAAGTACATAACCCAGTTGCGACTTGTTTCTTTGCCGGGAAGAGTGGTCTCCTGGATCTCTTCGCCGGGTGTCGAGGTCCACTCCGCAATGAACTCTGCCAAGACTCGGCTCTAGATTGTCGAAGTACTTTCAAACTTCAAACCAAAGCTCGACAGCTCCAAGGCCCATTCCACAATCCTCCTCGTTGCGTCTGGGTTATGCAGTATTAGTTACAACGGGAGGCGGGTGACGATGATGATCTCGTGCGCTTGGAAGTAATGATGCAGCTTCCTCGAGGCCATAAGGAGGCCGAAGAGCAGTTTCTGCACACCGGAGTACCTTGACCTAGCCCCCTGCAAGAGGGAGCTGACAAAGTAGACCGGGTGCTGCATCACCTTCTTCTTTTGCACCACGTCACCTGGTTGCGTAGGCCCTGTCTCGCTGGCGTCAGACCCTGTCGGGGGCCTCACCTTGCCAGGAACAGGCCTTGCCTGGAGGAGCTCTAGCTCGCCATCCCCCAACCTACCGTTGCCACTACCCCTTCGTCGACCTCCCTCTGTACCACTATTGCGGTGCTAACCACTTGGTTTGTTGCTGCTAGATACAGTAGCAGCGGCTCTTGTGGTCTAGGCGCAACAAGTATCAGCGTGGAAGAGAGGTATTTCTTCAAATCCTGCAGCGCTGCTTTGACCTCTGGGGTCCACTCCATTGGGCCCGCCTTTTTCAAGATTTTGAAAAAGGGAAGGGCACGCTCAGCAGACTTGGAGATGAATCTGCTCATGGCAGCGATGCAGCCAGTGAGCCAACGCACATCCTTGATCTGCCTAGGTGCCTCAGTCTGCTCAATGGCTTTGATCTTGTCTGAATTCGCCTCAATCCCATGGTGCGACACAAAGAACCCGAGAAGCTTGCCGGACGGAACGCCTAAGACACACTTCTCAAGGTTCAGCTTGAGGTTGATCTTGCGCAGATTTGCAAACATCTCTTCCAAATCTTACACAAGTGTTGCCTTGTCGTTGGTTTTGACCACTATATCATCCCTATAAGCTTCCATATTTCTATGTAGCTGGGGCTCAAAACCAATTTGGACTGCTCTTGCAAAGGTTGAGCCAGCACTCTTAAGGAAATATGCCCTAGAGGCAATAATAAAGTTATTATTTATTTCCTTATTTCATGATAAATGTTTATTATTCATGCTAGAATTGTATTAACCGGAAACATAATACATGTGTCAATACATAGACAAACATAGTGTCACTAGTATGCCTCTACTTGACTAGCTCGTTTATCAAAGATGGTTAAGTTTCCTAACCATAGACATGAGTTGTCATTTGATTAACGGGATCACATCATTAGAGAATGATGTGATTGACTTGACCCATTCCGTTAGCTTAGCACTTGATCACTTCATCATTTACTATGTTGCTATTGTTTTCTTCATGACTTATACATGTTCCTATGACTATGATATTATGCAACTCCCGTTTACCGGAGGAACACTTTGTGTCCTACCAAACGTCACAAGTAACTGGGTGATTATAAAGGTGCCCTACAGATGTCTCCGAAGGTACTTGTTGAGTTGGTGTATTTCGAGATTAGGATTTGTCACCAATTGTCGTAGAGGTATCTCTGGGCCCTCTCGGTAATGCACATCACTATAAGCCTTGCAAGCAATGTGAATAATGAGTTAGTTGCGGGATGATGCATTATATAACGAGTAAAGAGACTTGCCGGTAACGAGATTGAACTAGGTATTGAGATACCGACGATCGAATCTCGGGCAAGTAACATACCGATGACAAAGGGAACAACGTATGTTGTTATGCGGTTTGACCGATAAAGATCTTCGTAGAATATGTGGGAGCCAATATGAGCATCCACGTTCCGCAATTGGTTATTGACCGGAGACGTGTCTCGGTCATGTCTACATAGTTCTCGAACCGATAGGGTCCGCACGCTTAAAGTTCGGTGACGATTTATATTATGAGTTATGTGTTTTAATGTACCGAAGGTACTTCGGAGTCCCAGATGAGATCGGGGACATTACGAGGAGTCTCGAAATGGTCGAGACGTAAAGATCGATATATTGGATGACTATATTCGGACATCGGAAAGGTTCCGAGTGATTCTTGTATTTTTTGGAGTACCGGAGAGTTATGGGAATTCGTATTGGGCCTTAATGGGCCATACGGGAAAGGAGAGAAAGGCCTCAAAGGGTGGCTGCACCCCTCCCCATGGACTGGTCCGGATTGGACTAGGGAGGGGGGGCCTTCCTTCCTTCTCCTTTTCCCTTCCCTTCTCCTACTCCTACAAGGAAAGGAAGAGTCCTACTCCCGGTGGGAGTAGGAATCCCCCCATGGCGCGCCCTCCTTGGCCGGCCGCCTCTCCCCCCTTGCTCCTTTATATTCGGGGGCAGGGGGCACCTCTAGACACAACAATTTATATCTTGATCTCTTAGCCGTGTGTGGTGCCCCCCTCCACCATATTCCACCTCGGTAATATCGTAGCGGTGCTTAGGCGAAGCCCAGCGTCGGTAGCATCATCAAAACCATCATCACGCCATCGTGCTGACAGAACTCTCCTGCAAAGCTCTGCTAGATCGGAGTTCGTGGGACTTCATCGAGTTGAATGTATGCTGAACTCGGAGGTGCCGTACGTTCGGTACTTGATCGGTCGGATCGTGAAGACGTACGACTACATCAACCACGTTGTGCTAACGCTTCCGCTTTCGGTCTATGAGGGTACATGGACAACACTCTCCCCTCTCGTTTCTATGCATCACCATGATCTTGCGTGTGCGTAGGAATTTTTTTAAAATTACTACGTTCCCCAACAGTGGCATCCGAGCTAGGTTTATGTGTTTATGTTATATGTACGAGCAAAACACAAGTGAGTTGTGGTCGATACAAGTCATACTGCTTACCAGCATGTCATACTTTGGTTCGGCGGTATTGTTGGATGAAGCGTCCCGGACCGACATTACGCGTACGCTTACGCGAGACTGGTTCTACCAACGTGCTTTGCACACAGGTGGCTGGCGGGTGTCAGTTTCTCCAACTTTAGTTGAATCAAGTGTGGCTACGCCCGGTCCTTGAGAAGGTTAAAACAACACTAACTTGACAAAATATCGTTGTGGTTTTGATGCGTAGGTAAGAACGGTTCTTGCTCAGCCCGTAGCAGCCACGTAGAACTTGCAACAACAAAGTAGAGGACGTCTAACTTATTTTTGCAGGGCATGTTGTGATGTGATATGGTCAAAACTTGATGACATATAAGTTGTTGTACGAGATGATCATGTTTTGTTGAAGTTATCGGCAACTAGCAGAAGCCTTATGGTTGTCTCTTTATTGCATAAGATGCAAGCGCCAAATAATTGCTTTACTTTATCGCTATGCGATAGCAATAGTTGCAAGAGCAATAGTTGGCGAGACGACCATGTGACGACACATTGATATAGATCAAGATGATGGAGATCATGGTGTCGTGCCGGTGATGATAGAGATCATGACAGTACTTTGGAGATGGATATCGAAGGCGCAAGATGATCATGGCCATATCATGTCACATATTAATTGCATATGATGTTTATATTTTATACATCTTATTTTTCTTAGTTCGACGGTAGCTTTATAAGATGATCCCTTACTTAAATTTCAAGGTATAAGTGTTCTCCCTGAGTATGCACCATTGTGAAAGTTCTTCGTGCCGAGACACCACGTGATGATCGGGTGTGATAAGCTCTACGTTCAAATACAACGGATGTAAGACAGTTTTGCACACGCAGAATACTCAGGTTAAACTTGACGAGCCTAGCATATGCAGATATGGCCTCAGAACACTGAGACCGAAAGGTCGAGCATGAATCATACAGTAGATATGATCAACATAGTGATGTTCATCATTGAAAACTACTCCATCTCACGTGATGATCGGACATGGTTTAGTTGATTTGGATCACGTGATCACTTAGATGATTAGAGGGACGTCTATCTAAGTGGGAGTTCTTAAGTAATATGATTAATTGAACTTTAATTTATCATGAACTTAGTCCTGATAGTATTTTGCAAATTATGTTGTAGATCAATAGCTCATGTTGTTGCTTCCCTATGTTTTATATGTTCCTAGAGAAAACTAAGTTGAAAGATGATAGTAACAATGATGCGGACTAGGTCTGTGATCTGAGGTTTATCCTCATTGCTGCACAGAAGAACTATGTCCTTGATGCACCGCTAGGTGACAGACCTATTGCAGGAGCAGATGCAGACGTTATGAACGTTTGGCTAGCTCAATATGATGACTACTTGATAGTTTAGTGCACCATGCTTAACGGCTTAGAATCGGAACTTCAAAGACGTTTTGAACGTAATGGACCATATGAGATGTTGCAGGAGTTGAAGTTAATATTTCAAGCAATTACCCGAGTTGAGAGATATGAAGTCTCCAACAAGTTCTATAGCTAAAACATGGAGGAGAATAGCTCAAGCAGTGAGAATGTGCTCAGATTGTCTGGGTACTACAATCGCTTGAATCAAGTGGGATTAATCTTCCAGATAAGATAGTAATTGACAGAGCTCTCTAGTCACCATCACCAAGTTAGTAGAACTTCGTGATGAACTATAGTATGCAAGGGATGACGAAAACGATTCTCGACTTTTTCATGATGATGAAATTGATGAAGGTAGAAATCAAGAAAGAGCATCCAGTGTTGATGATTGACAAGACCACTAGTTCCAAGAAAAGGGCAAAGGGAAAGAAAGGGGACTTCAAGCAGAATGGCAAGCAAGTTGTCACTCCGGTGAAGAAGCCCAAAGCTGGACCCAAGCCTGAAACTGAGTGCTTCTAGTGCAAAGGAAATGGTCACTAGAAGCGGAAATACCCTGAATATTTGGTAGATAAGAAGGATGGCAAAGTGAACAAGGGTATATTTGATATACATGTTATTGATGTGTACCTTACTAGTGTTTATAGTAACCCCTGGGTATTTGATACTTGTTCGGTTGCTAAATATTAGTAACTCGAAACAGGAGTTACAGAATAAACAGAGACTAGTTGAGGGTGAAGTGACGATGTGTGTTGGAAGTGGTTCCAAGATTGATATGATCATCATCGCACACTCCCTATACTTTCGGGATTAGTGTTAAACCTAAATAAATGTTATTTGGCATTTGTGTTGAGCATGAATATGATTTGATCATGTTTATTGCAATACGGTTATTCATTTAAAGTTAGAGAATAATTGTTGTTCTATTTACATGAATAAAACCTTCTATGGTCATACACCCATTGAAAATAGTTTGTTGGATCTCGATCATAGTGATACACATATTCATAATATTGATGCCAAAAGATGCAAAGTTGATAATGATAGTGCAACTTATTTGTGGCACTGCCGTTTGGGCCATATCGGTGTAAGCGCATGAAGAAACTCCATAAACATGGATTTTTTTGAATCACTTGGTCATGAATCATTTAATGTTTGTGAACCGTGCCTTTTTGGCAAGATGAATAAAACTCCGTTCTCTGGAACAATGGAACGAGATACTGACTTGTTGGAAATAATACATACCGATGTATACGGTCCAATGAGTGTTGATGCTCGTGGCGGGTATCGTTATTTTCTGAGCTTCACAGATGATTTGAGAAGATATGAGTATATCTACTTAATGAAGCACAAGTCTGAAACATTTGCAAAGTTCAAAGAATTTCAGAGTGAAAATAAAGTTTCTACAATTTGATCGTAGAGGAGAATATTTGAGTTACGAGTTTGGCCTTCATGTAAAACAATGTGGAATGGTTTCATAGCTCATGCCACCCGGAACACCACAACATAATGGCGTGTCTGAACGTCGTAATCGTACTTTACTAGATATGGTGCGATCTATGATGTATCTTACCGATTTACCACTATCGTTTTGGGGTTATGCATTAGAGATAGCTGCATTCACTTTAAATAGGGCACCATCAAAATCTGTTGAGATGACGCCTTATGAACTATGGTTTGGCAAGAAACGGAAGTTGTCGTTTCTTAAAAGTTTGGGGCAGTGATGCTTATGTGAAAAAGTTTCAACCTGATAAGCTCGAACCCAAATCGGAGAAGTGCATCTTCATAGGATACCCAAAGGAAACTATTGGGTACACCTTCTATCACAAATTCGAAGGCAAAATATTCGTTGCTAAGATGGATCCTTTCTAGAGGAGTTTCTCTCGAAAGAAGTGAGTGGGAGGAAAGTAGAGCTTGATAAAGTAATTGTACCTTCTCCCGAATGGGAAAGTAGTTCATCACAGAAATCAGTTCTAGTGATTGCTACACCAATTAGAGAGGAAGCTAATGATGATGATCATGAAACTTCAAATCAAGTTACTATAGAACCTCGTAGGTCTTCCAGAGTACGGTCCGCACCAGAGTGGTATGGTAATCCAATTCTGGAAGTCATGTTACTAGACCATGATAAACCTACGAACTATGAGGAAGCGATGATGAGCCCAGATTCCGCGAAATGGCTAGAGGCCATGAAATCTGAGATGGGATCCATGTATGAGAACAAAGTGTGGACTTTGGTGGAGTTGCCCGATAATCGGCAAGCCATATTGTATAAATGGATCTTCAATAGGAAGACAGACGCTGATAGTAGTGTTAATATCTACAAAGCTTGACTTGTCGCAAAAAGTTTTTCGACAAGTTCAAGGCGTTGAATACGATGAGATTTTCTCACTCGTATCGATGCTTAAGTCTGTCCGAATCGTGTTAGCGATTGCCACATTTTATGAAATCTAGCAAATGGATGTAAAAATTGCATTCCTTAATGGATTTATTAAAGAAGAGTTGTATATGATACAACCAAAAGGTTTTGTCAATCCTAAAGGTGCTAACAAAGTGTACAAGCTCCAGTGATCCATCTATGGACTGGTGTAAGCATCTCGGAATTGGTATATACGCTTTGATGAGTTGATCAAAGCATATGGTTTTATACAGACTTTTGGAGAAGCCTGTATTTATAGGAAAGTGAGTGGGAGCACTACAGCCTTTCTGATAAGTATATGTGAATGACATATTGTTGATCAGATATAATGTAGAATTTTCTAGAAAGCATAAAGGAGTGTTTGAAAGGAGTTTTTCAAAGAAAGACCTCGGTGAAGCTGCTTACATATTGAGCATCAAGATCTATTGAGATAGATCAAGACGCATGATAATATTTTCAATGAGTACATACCTTGACAAGATTTTGAGGAAGTTCAAAATGGAATAGTCAAAGAAAGAGTTCTTGCCTGTGTTGCAATGGTTTGAAATTGAGTAAGACTCAAATCCCGACTATGGCAGAAAATACAAAGAGAATGAAAAGTCATTCCCTATGCCTCAGCCATAGGTTCTATAAAGTATGCTATGCTATGGACCAGACCTATTGTATACCCTGCCCTGGTTTGGCAAGGGAGTACAATAGTGATCTAGGAGTAGATCACTGGACATTGGTCAAAATTATCCTTAGTGGAATAAGGAAATGTTTCTCGATTATGGAGGTGATGAAAGAGTTCATCGTAAAGAGTGACATCGGTGCAAGCTTTTACACCAATCCAGATGACTCTAAGTCTCAATCTGGATACATATTGAAAGTGGGATCAATTAGCTAGAGTAGCTCCAAGCAGAGCATTGTAGACATAGAATATTTGCAAAATACATACGGCTCTGAATGTAACAGACCCGTTAACTAAACTTCTCTCACAAGCAAAACATGATCACACCTTAGTACTCTTTGGGTGTTAATCACATATCGATGTGAACTAGATTATTGACTCTAGTAAACCCTTTGGGTGTTGGTCACATGACGATGTGAACTATGGGTGTTAATCATATACAGATATGAATATTGGTGTTAAATCACATGATGATGTGAACTAGATTATTGACTCTAGTGCAAGTGGGAGACTAAAGGAAATATGCCCTAGAGGCAATAATAAAGTTATTATTTATTTCCTTATTTCATCATAAATGTTTACTATTCATGCTAGAATTGTATTAACCGGAAACATAATACATGTGTGAATACATAGACAAACATAGTGTCACTAGTATGCCTCTACTTGACTAGCTCGTTTATCAAAGATGGTTAAGTTTCCTAACCATAGACATGAGTTGTCATTTGATTAACGGGATCACATCATTAGAGAATGATGTGATTGACTTGACCCATTTCGTTAGCTTAGCACTTGATCGTTTAGTATGTTGCTATTGCTTTCTTCATGACTTATACATGTTCCTATGACTATGAGATTATGCAACTCCCGTTTACCGGAGGAACACTTTGTGTGCTACCAAACATCACAACGTAACTGGGTGATTATAAAGGTGCTCTACATGTGTCTCTGAAGGTACTTGTTGAGTTGGCGTATTTTGAGATTAGGATTTGTCACTCCAATTGTCGGAGAGGTATCTCTGGGCCCTCTCGGTAATGCACATCACTGTAAGCCTTGCAAGCAATGTGACTAATGCGTTAGTTGCAGGATGATGCATTACATAACGAGTAAAGAGACTTGCCGGTAACGAGATTGAACTAGGTATTGAGATACCAACGATCGAATCTCAGGCAAGTAACATACTGATGACAAAGGGAACAACGTATGTTGTTATGCGGTTTGACCAATAAAGATCTTCGTAGAATATGTGGGATCCAATATGAGAATCCAGGTTCCGCTATCGGTTATTGATCGGAAACGTGTCTCGGTCATGTCTACATAGTTCTCGAACCGATAGGGTCCGCACGCTTAAAGTTCGGTGATGATTTATATTATGAGTTATGTGTTTTGATGTACCGAAGGTAGTTCGGAGTCCCGGATGAGCTCGGGACATGACGAGGAGTCTCGAAATGGTCGAGACATAAAGATCAATATATTGGACGACTATATTCGGACATCGAACAGGTTCCGAGTGATTCGGGTATTTTTCAGAGTACCGGAGAGTTACGGGAATTCGTATTGGGCCTTAATGGGCCATACGGGAAAGGAGAGAAAGGCCTCAAAGGGTGGCCGCACCCCTCCCCATGGACTGGTCCGAATTGGACTAGGGAGGGGGGCGTCCCTTCCTTCCTCCTCCTTTTTCCTTCCCTTCTCCTACTCCTACAAGGAAAGGAGGAGTCCTACTCCCGATGGGAGTAGGGCTCCCCCTGGCGCGCCCTCCTTGGCCGGCCGCCTCTCCCCCCTTGCTCCTTTATATATGGGGCAAGGGGGCACCTCTAGACACAACAATTGATCTCTTGATCTCTTAGCCGTGTGCGGTGCCCCCCTCCACCATATTCCACCTTGGTAATATCATAGCGGTGCTTAGGCGAAGCCCATCGTCGGTAGCATCATCAACACTGTCATCATGCCGTCGTGCTGACAGAACTCTCTCGCAAAGCTCTGCTGGATCAGAGTTCGTGGGACGTCATCGAGCTGAACGTGTGCTGAACTTGGAGGTGCCGTACATTCGGTACTTGATCAGTCGGATCGTGAAGACGTACGACTACATCAACCACGTTGTGGTAACGCTTCCGCTTTCGGTCTACGAGGGTACGTGGACAACACTCTCCCCTCTTGTTGCTATGCATCACCATGATCTTGCGTGTGCGTAGGAATTTTTTTGAAATTACTACGTTCCCCAACACACTCTTCAACCCGAAAGGCATCGTAAAAAGCAATACGTACCACACGGGTGATGAACGTTGTCTTCTCTTCATCTTCTCTCGTCATGAAAATCTGATGATATCCTGAGTAGGCATCAAGGAATGAAAAAAGGTCACACCCAGCCATGGAGTCAACAATCTGGTCAATGCACGACAACGAGAAAGGGTCTTTTGGACAGGCCTTATTGATATCTGTGTAATCGATACACAGCCTCCACTTCCCATTTGCCTTGCGCACCACCACCAGATTGGCCAACCACGTCGGATGGAGTACTCCTCTCACCAAGCCTGTCGCCTCCAACTTCCTGATCTCTTCTGTGATGAACTCCTGCCTCTCCAAAGCTTGCTTCCAGACCTTCTGCTTGACGGGTCACGCATGAGGACAGACAGCAAGGTGGTGCTCAATCACCTGCCTGGGAACGCCGGGGATGTCGTACTCTTGCCATGCAAACACGTTGACATTCGCCCGCAGGAAAGTGACGAGCTCGCCTTCCTATTTTCTATCCAGGGTGGAGCTTAGTGTGAAAGCTCCTCCCGTGCCATCCTCCTTGACGAACACCTTCTTGGTTTTTGGTGGTGCAGCTCTGGATTTCTCGCTCTTGCCGGTGGAGCTCTCTGGCACGTCCTTGACGGCAGCACAACACTCCGGAGAGGTACGCTTGCCGGAGTGGGTGCGAGAGGTCTTGCCGATCTTCTTCCCTCCCGGGGCTTCAGCGGCAGGAGCAAGTGCCTTGGAGGCAGTTGCTGCGACTGCTTCCAGTAGAGTTGGTCAGCGCATATCAACGTATCCTTCTTGTCGAGGGGACGGTGATGATGGTCATTGGCCCAGGCATCTTCAGCATGTTTTAGGCGTAATGTGACGCTGCCATGAACTTGGCTAGTGTCGGGCGACCGAGGATCCCGTTGTAGGGCAAGGGGATCTCGGCTACATCGAAGACAATCCTCTCCGTCCTGTAGTTCAACTCTCCTCCAAACGTCACGGGCAGCGTGACCTTACCCTTCGGTTAACTCCTTCTCGGGTTAACCCCTTGAAACGTGTCCATCTCTTCGAGGTCTCCATCAGGAATCTGTAGCCTTTTGATCACAACAGGCAAGATCAAGTTCAGACCGGCCCCACCGTCAACTAGCATCTTTGTCACCTTGAGGTTGCGTATCATTGGTGAAACCAACAACGGCAGACACCCGACCGCAGTTGTGCGATCAGGGTGGTCCTCGGTGTCAAATATGATAGGTGTGCTGGACCACTTCAGTGGCTTCTGTGCGTCGAATGATGGCTTCGCCGCTGTGATCTCATGCGCCCACTGCTTGAGCTGGCGGTGAGAGGTGTGCAGCGAGGCGCCACCATCAACGCACATGGCCTCCGTAGCTTTCTGAAACTCGTGGTCGCCGGACTCGTCGTCCTCGTCATGATCATCGTCTTCCTGCTTCTTGTCGCGGCCCTGGGCGGGCCTCTCTTGTTGGTTATCCTTGCCGCGGCGGCCTCCTTGGCCGCCACGCTTCTTGCCGGATACTTCGGCACCGTCCTCACCCTTCTCCTTGTCCTGCCTCTTATATTCAGCCTTTTGCTTCTCAGCAAGCAGCTCAACTTGTCGGCAGTTCTGGAGGTCATGGCCCTTTGTGCAGTGGATCTTGCAATACTACTTGTCAGAGCTTCCTGGCTTGTCGGTAGCCGCCAAGGCCTGGCAAGCGGCACACCCGGCAATTTCCTTGCCAGGGTCGCTTGCCTTGGCCTTCTTGGTAGCGCCGATTGTCGGTGTCAAAACCGGCAGATCTCGGGTAGGGGGTCCCGTATTGTGCATCTAAGGCTAATGGTAACAGGAGGCGGGGGACACAATGTTTACCCAGGTTCGGGCCCTCTCATGGAGGTAATACCCTACTTCCTGCTTGATTGATCTTGATGAATGAATATTACAAGAGTTGATCTACCACGAGATCGTAGAGGCTAAACCGTAGAAGCTACCCTATGGTTATGATTGTTGTTGTCCTACGGACTAAACCCTCCGGTTTATATAGACACCGGAGGGGGCTAGGGTTACACAGAGTCGGTTACAAAGAAAGGAATCTTACATCCGAATCGCCAAGCTTGCCTTCCATGCAAAGGAGAGTCCCATCCGGACACGGGACGAAGTCCTCTATCTTGTATCTTCATAGTCTAACAGTTCGACATACGCATACAGTCTGGCTGTCCGAGGACCCCTAAATCCAGGACTCCCTCAGTAGCCCCTGAACCAGGCTTCAATGACGATGAGTCCGGCGTGCAGATTGTCTTCGGCATTGCAAGGCGGGTTCTTTCTCCGAGTACTTCAAAGTAGATCTTGAACATAAGAATCATGTCCGGCTCTGCAAAACAAATTCCATATACCACCGTGGAGAGCATAATGTTTTCACGAGTCTAATCCACTGAAAACTTTTATAACACGACATTACGTCATCGTCCAGCCATTATTTCGAATTGTTTTTCCGGCCTGCTGCTCCATGCTTTGCGAGGCAGTTTCATTGGCACGTCTTGTCGAAGCGGAGACCATGTCCCCTTATTACGGGATTCTCATCAACACGGGCGTGGGTAACCCAACCGTCCCGTTGGTATGATTCCTTGGGAATAGGCATGTTTTAAGGCCACGTAGGGGACATTTGATATTCATCATCATTATAAGGAGGTCGAGACCCACCTTTCCCCTCTACGCTACTCCCTCCTCCTCTAACCTCGAGCTCCAACACCCAAGGCTTAACCAGTCGCTTCGAACCTCAGGCCATGTCCGGATCCAGCCTTCAAGGCCGGTGGATGGCCTCCTCTGTCACCGAGGAGGATATCACGAAGCTCAGGGAGGCAAGGTACTTGACCGCGGAAATCCTTCACAGGATTCCTGCACCAGGGTAGGTTATCCCTACTCCTAGGCCTAATGAGAGGGTCGTATTTATCCCTCACTTCCTTCGGGGGCTACGTTTCTCGCTCAATCCCTTCGTTCGAGGGCTCATGTTTTACTACGGACTAGATTTCCATGATCTAGCTCCGGACTCACTCCTTCACATCTCATCATTTATTATCGTATGTGAGGCTTTCCTCCTTATCTCTCCACACTTAGGCTTGTGGCTCAAGACCTTCGATGTAAGGCCAAGGATAATAGACGGGAGACACGCAGAGTGCGGAGGTGTTCTGATAAGCACATCAGCCGACGTCGTATGGCCAAAGGGTTCCTTCGCCGCAACTTCCGGCCTATGGCAATGGGAGTGGTTTTATATCACGGAGCCCCGTGGTACCAAGTGGGTGGCTTCACCCTCCTTCCGATCTGGTCCTCCACCACGGCTTGCATCGTGGATCAACAAGGGGCTGGATTAGGGATCACTAGATGAAGTTCAAATACTGCAAAGCCGCATTCGAGACCTTATTAAGAAGGACATCGACCTTGCCAAGGTAATCCAAGTTATGTTAGTCCATCGGGTCTTGCCATGTCAGCGTCGACCTCTCCGTATGTGAGAATTCAATCCAGAAGGACCACGAACCATTCAGTGCTTCTTCAGCACAACGCTCGAAGGGATGTATGAATTAGTCTTCGGGTCATGAAAAAGGTGTCCAGACACCACAGAGGACGCAGGCCTCGACTGCAACCATCCGAATTCTCCGGTAAGTACTCAATTTCCGAACACGTTTTTAGTCTAAGTTTCTCATAACAAAACTGAGAAAACCATACCCTGCCAGGGCTGGGTAAGGAAGGCGGAGAGGATCAGGTGTTCGGCCCCTCTTCCTAAAAAATCAGCGGACCCAGTGTTAACCAGGATGCTGGCTCCGGCACCCTATCAAGTGCCATTGGGGGAAGAAAAGGAGAGGAGTGGAGAGTCCCAAAGCAGCCTTCATACTGGAGGTGCATCACGCACCGTATCCGGGGAAATTGGAACTCCTGTGTCAGAGAATAAACGAGGAGGAGAATCTAACATTCCCTCCCCCCATGGGAAGAAAAGAGCCGCTCCCAAAGACCTGAAGGCAGAGGCTTCCAAGCGAGGGAAGAAATCCCCATCAGGGGGCCCGAATTCTGGAGGTGATATTGCCGCACAATGCCCACAAGGGGGCCAGCCTTTAGTCGAACCGTAAGTGAACAAAGGTGTTTAATAAGCATACCCCGTTCTTTTTCCCGTTTGTGATGGTAATATTTGGAAACGCATGTTTTGCAGTTCGGCCTATAGCCTCCCTCAACAATCTTCGTCCTTGGGGGATCTTCTTCTGGAGATGATGGAGAGCAAAACGCTGCCTCATACCTCCCCGCCCCATAGGGCGGACGACCCCGAGGTGTCGTCCCAGAGGATCTCTCCCGACCCGCGAAGGAGCACCAGGCCAGAAGATGACTCTTCGGCCGCCCGAGGTCCGGGGTGTTCGGTTCCTAGGGAGACCAACAAAAGTCCCGGACCGTCCGATATACAGCCGGACATATGGGCGGGTCTTCTGCGGCAAGCACCTATCTCAGAGGAACATCGTACTTTAATGGGTACGGTGATTGAGAGAATCTCATCCGTGAAAAGCGGATTGAATGAAGAGTTAATGATCCTGCTAAAGGCTTTGAGGTACGTAACGTAGCCTCTTGTTTTGTACCGTAAACGCAATGTGCGCTATGTATAGATAGTAGCCCTTGAGACTCTGGTTGCCCACCGACTAGTGACGATCCGAGGATCAAAAGATAAATATACTCAGATAATAATTGTGCTAATTTGTCCACAGGCGGCTGCAGCCCCAGCCATTGCCCGGGCTGTCCAATTTGCCGAACTGAAGCGACAATTTGATGTGGCGGATGATGACATCACACTCATGAACAAGCGGCTTGATGAGGCTCAAGGTATGTATTTTGGGTGGTTAGTGAGTATAAATAGGAGCATGATGCTGGAATTTATAGTATGCTTGACTGCATATGGTGTTGCCGTCGTGGAGACCCTTCGGGGTGAGCTTGCCCAGGCCAAGGAGCAAGCCAGGATAAGCAACACGGCTGCCGAGAAGGCAGTTGGTGAATTAAAAGCTGAACAGGCTGCTCATCACCTGAGTGAGAAGAAAATATCCAACATGGCGCTTGAGCTAAGGGATGCCGCTAGCAAATATGCACTTCTCGAGAAAGAGACCAAAGAAAAAGCGGCTGACCTTGAGAAGGCCTTACAAGCGGCAAAGGAAACCCAGTCAGAGGCCAGAGTGGCATGGGAGGAGATCCGGCAGGCTGGGGAGATCACGGCTGGGAAGCCCTTTTTATTACGAACTAAGTTCGGCGATCCGAAGTATTCCCCGCTTGATCAAATGTGGAGTTCTCCGGATGCGTATTTGGACTTTTTGAAGAGTGCTTCTGATGCGACCCAGTTTTTCTAGGCCCAAGAAGGCCATGAAGAGGAATGGCTTTTCTGGTCGCAGTTTAGCATGCCAAGGCGTCCGCTGCTATTGAATGAGCAGATGGCCGAATGGGCCGAGCTCCACAGGATATCCGGACTTGCCATGAAGGCTGTCGTGGACCGGCTATGGCCTTGGGGACTGACTCTGAATAGTTATTTTGGTTTAGTGCAGCAACTTGTTTGTGCGGCGTCGCATATCGACGCTGTCAAGCGGTCAACGTGCATAGAAGGTGCACGGATGGCCCTTTCCCGTGTGAAGACGTATTGGGCGAAGATGAAGGCCACCGATATTGCAACAGGGGGTCCGCCCGGGGGTCAAGACACACCAGATCAATATTTTGAAGAAGTATTAGAGGGTGCCCGCTTGATAGAGGGTCAGTGCTCGAAGAATATTATGTTCGAGTAACATGTATCCGAATTGTAAAAACAATGCTTATGATAATGAAGGTTGTGTTTATACTTTTGCCCGTAAAGTATTTTAGTGCCTCCTGTGCGGCCGTTTATGTATATATGTATATAACCTAAAAGTTTGCAGTCGTCGGCTTCAGCCCCCTCGCGTATAACGCGGGGGTGTTCGGAAAAGCACTTGATCACACTTGACCCAACGTCTTGGTCCGTTAAGGAGGTGTTAGTGCGGCGAACTAGGCAATCGAACTATAGAGCTTTAACACTTTCACTTAGCCATAGGAGTTTGATGGTGGGGCTGCTATATAGCCCCTAGTATGTCCGCGTTTATCCGAATACGGTGCACTTACATACATGACCGGGAAACCGGTCCTTCATTAATGCGGAGGAATCGCGAAGATTCCGCTGAGTCATCGAGTGACCAGCTCTCGCCTTATCATGACAGTCAGTTTTCGGCTTTCTCTACTGAGGTGCTTGTCCGGATGAACAGGGCACAATCACAGTAGTTCTCCCTTGGCCGCCTTAGCCGATAGAATGGAACGTAAGGTAACAAGCACAGGAGCCGGGCAAACCCAACTATTGACCCAAGACATGATTCGGAGCTGATGCATATAAGGCCAAAACTCGTGACGCCGCACACTCCCGAAGGTATTCAGACTTTTCAATATATACCGGGCTGGGTACAACCCCCGGTAATGAACCCTGAATTCAAGGCACGTGCTACGACCCAGCGTGAGGAGAGAGCGCCTGTGGTGAGAATATAGTTCTCAAAGCACATTGTTGGCTGCTTCTATAACATCCATTTTAGTACGGCGAATCGTAAGTTCGCAAGTACTGCCGATATCTTTCCAGGGCATTTTATATGCCAGGAGGGTAGAAACAATAGGAGATAATAATAAGAAAAAAAAAGGTTTACACAGGGTCTTAATCTAAACAGAAACCATGAAACGGGGCCCTGCTGCATGTCTGCGCCTTTGTCTCCGTTGTGCAGTGTCCTTGAAGGGTATATCATGATGGCCTATCTGTAAAAAAGAAAGAACCAGGTCAAAGAATCTGGTATGGCCGTGGGTACAATTTGTTGGTTTTGATGAACCGTGAACTGTAGCTTCTTGAGTCCGAATAGGGTCGAGCCGAACAATGGACTTCTTACGTGCAGGGTGCCCCCAGCGCTACCCAAGGAATGTTGAGTGTATATTTATGTATACGGGGAAATATGTACAGTCTTCTTATGGGGCGATCTATGGGGGCAGGGCTGCTAAATGATGACCCACAAGTGTAGTGGATCTATCGTAGTCCTTTCGATAAGTAAGAGTGTCGAACCCAACAAGGAGCAGAAGGAAATGATAAGCAGTTTTCAGTAAGGTTTTCTCTGCAAGCACTGAAATTGTAGGTAATAGATAGTTTTGTGACAAGATAAATTGTAATGAGTAACAAGCAATGAAAGTAAATAAAGTGCAGCAAGGTGGCCCAATCCTTTATGTAGCAAAGGATAAGCCTGGACAATTTCTTATAATGATAAAGGAGCTCCCGAGGACACATGGGAATTATCGTCAAGCTAGTTTTCATCACGCTCATATGATTCGCGTTCGGTACTTTGATAATTTGATATGTGGTTGGATCGGTGCTTGGGTACTGCCCTTACTTGGACAAGCATTCCACTTATGATTAACCCCTATTGCAAGCGTCCGCAACTACAAAAGAAGTATTAAGGTAAACCTAACCACAGCATTAAACATATGGATCCAAATCAGCCCCTAACAAAGCAACGCATAAACTAGGGTTTAAGCTTCTGTCAACCCATCATCTACTTATTACTTCCCAATGCCTTCCTCTAGGCCCAAATAATGGTGAAGTGTCATGTAGTCGACGTTCACATAACACCACTAGAGGAAAGACAACATACATCTCATCAAAATATCGAACGAATACCAAATTCACATGACTACTAATAGCAAGACTTCACACATGTCCTCAGGAACAAACGTAACTACTCACAAAGCATATACATGTTCATAATCAGAGGGGTAATAATATGCATTAAGGATCTGAACATATGATCTTCCACCAAGTAAACCAATTAGCATCAACTACAAGGAGTAATCAACACTACTAGCAACCCACAGGTACCAATTTGTGGTTTTGATACAAGATTGGATACAAGAGATGAACTAGGGTTTTGAGAGGAGATGGTGCTGGTGAAGATGTTGATGGAGATTGACCCCCTCCCGGTGAGAGGATCATTGGTGATGATGATGGTGATGATTTCCCCCTCCCGGAGGGAAGTGTCCCCGGCAAAACAGCTCTGCCAGGGTGTGGTCCCCCTGATGTTCTGCCTCGTGGCGGCGGAGTTTCGTCCCGTAAGCTTGCCCGCGATTTTCTCCAGGGTAAAAGCCCTCATATAGCAGAAGATGGACACCAGGGGCCACGAGGGGGCCCAGGAGATAGCGGGCGCGCCCAGTAGGGGTGAGCGCGCCCCCCACCCTCTTGGCTAGGGTGTGGTCCCCCTGATGTATTTCTTCCACTCAATAATTCTTATTAATTCCAAAAACATGTTTCGGGGAGTTTCAGGATTTTTGGAGTAGTGCAAAATAGGTTTCCAATGTTTGCTCCTTTTCCAGCCAGAATTGCAGCTGTCGGCATTCCCCCTCTTCATGGTAAACCTTGTAAAATAAGAGAGAATAGCCATAAGTATTGAGATATAATGTGTAATAACAGCCCATAATGCACTATATATTGATATAAAAGCATGATGCAAAATGGACGTATCAACTCCCCCAAGCTTAGACCTCGCTTGTTCTCAAGCGGAAGCCGAAATCAAAAAATATGTCCACATGTTTAGAGATAGAGGTGTCGATAAAAATAAAATACGGACATGAGGGCATCATGATCATTCTTATAACAGCAACATATATAGATTTTATCATATGATTTCTTATACTCAAGTAACAATCAACTCACAATGTCAAGTATGGTTCAAAAACTTCATTGAGAACTAACAAACTATAATCTCATTCATTGAAGCAATTGCAATTTATCATAACATCAGAAAGAGTCAAGAATAGAGCTTTTCAGCAAGTCCACATATTCAACTATCATGTAGTCTTCTACAATTGCTAACACTCACGCAATACTTGTGGTTATGGAGTTTCAGCCAGACACTGAGAAAGATAGGGGCTTATTGTGTTGCCTCCCAACGTATTCACCTTTAGGTGATATCAACAATAATAGCCCATGCTAACTTACATCCAATTGTATATATATATCATGATCTTTCAAACACGAGGAGCTTGCCAAAGGATAAAATGAAAAAGGGAAAGGTTAAGATCACCTTGACTCAAGCATAAAGTAGAAACATAAAGTAAAAGATAGGCCCTTCGCATAGGGAAGCAGAGGTTATCATATGCATTTAAGGTTGGATGCACAAAATCTTAATGCAAAAGAACGTCACTTTATATTGCCCCTTGTATGTGGACCTTTATTATGCAGTCTGTCGCTTTTATTGCTTCCACAACAAGATCGTATAAAGCTTATTTTCTCTACACTAATAAGTCATACATACTTAGATAGCAATTTTTACTGCCTGCAACATGACAACTTACTTGACGGATCTTACTCAATCCATAGGTAGGTATGGTGGACTCTCATGGCAAAACTGGGTTTAAGGATATTTGGAAGCACAAGTAGTATTTCTACTTAGTGCAAGGAATTTGGCTAGCATGAGGGGGAAAGGTAAGCTCAACATATTTGGAAGGTCAATGACAATATACTTTAACTGAGATGTGAGAAAACACAAACCATTACGTTGTCTTCCTTGTCCAACGTCAACTCTTTTAGCATGTCATACTTAATGAGTGCTCCCAATCATAAAAGATGTCCATGATAATATATTTGTATGTGAGCCTCTCTTTCCTTATCACGTCCTATTAATTGCAACGATGACCAAAACTACGTTTATCAACTCTCAACAACTTATATGCCTCATACTTTCTATGTGTGAAGTCATCACTAACCACAAGATCAATATGAACTCTTTTATTCTTTCTACTTTCTTAGGATCATAGCAACATAGCAAAGCCCTTGACTCAACACTAATCTTTGTTATAGATAGCTCACGGACTCGATTACAAAAAAATCACAAAGCAAAACTCAAAACTACTTGATATCAAATCTTTAATCTACTAGATCAAGATACTACTAAAGGGATCGAACTAAATAAAACGGTAAAGATAGGAGTGTGATGGTGATATGATACCGGGGCACCTCCCCCAAGCTTGGTAGTTGCCAAGGGGAGTGCCCATACCCATGTGATTATGTCCTGGAAGTAGTGAAGTAGGAGTTGTTGATGATGTAGGCTTGTCGTCTATATTCCAAGGCATAGGCTCACCATCATAGAAGGATGATCGAGTCTCCGGGATCCTTAAATTTGCAGCCAAACTCATCCTCTTGAATCTATATTCATACTCACAGTTCTGGTTTTGCAGGTCATAGATCTGGGCTTGGAGGTGCTTGATTTTCTCTTGAAGCTTGAAGATGGTCTCCCCAATGACTTTGGCATCTAGCTTGTGTTTGTTGGTGAACTCCGTGATCATCATCTAGTTGGCGTTGAGTCCACGCTCCACCATCCCTTGGCACTTGAAAACTTGCTGCTCCACGGCTTCGAGCTTTGTATCCACGCTTCCGGTACGCCTTGATCCCTCCACATCGCGGATGTGTAGCACACCCTCACGCATCTCAATGGTTTGAGGGTGTTGCAGCACCTCCGCGAGATAGGGGTTGATAACCCTCTCGAAAAACTTGTCCTTGAACAGAAACAGCTCGAAACAAAAACAGAGGATAATTGCGTGATACGGTGGTCAAAACCTTCGGGAGTATATATAATGAATTTTTACCGACCAAAATACGTAACGTGCAAGAAAACGGAGTCTGGGAGGCACACCAGGTGTCCACGAGACAGGGGCGCGCGCCCAGTATGGGTGGGCGCGCCCTCCACTCTTGTGGGGGCCTCGTGTCCCTCTCGGACTACTTCTTTCTTCCTAAAATTCTTAAATATTCCAAAACTGATAAAAATTGCCATTGGAGTTGTTTTGGAGTCGGTTTACTTAGCGTACCACATACCTATTCCTTTTCGGAGTCTGGAACATTCTAGAAAGTGTCCCTTATGTATTCCTCCGGGGTTACGGTTTCAATAATATTAGTTTCAACATTGATAGGATTACCTGGAATATAATGTTTAATTCTTTGACCGTTCACCACCCTCGGACTTGTGCCTTCGAAGTTGTTGATTTTTATGGCACCAGAATGATATACCTCCTCGATAACGTAAGGACCTTCCCATTTAGAGAGAAGTTTTCCTGCAAAAAATCTTAAACGAGAGTTGAATAACAACACATAATCACCTACGTTAAACTCACGCTTTTGTATCCTTTTGTCATGCCAGCGTTTAACTTTTTCTTTGAATAGCTTGGCATTCTCATAGGCTTGGGTTCTCGATTCATCAAGTGAGCTAATATCAAACAACCTCTTCTCACTGGCAAGTTTGAAGTCATAGTTGAGCTCTTTAATAGCCCAATATGCTTTTGTTCAAGTTCTAGAGGTAAATGACAAGCTTTCCCATAAACCATCTTATAAGGAGACATACCCATAGGATTTTTGTATGCGGTTCTATAGGCCCATAATGCATCATCAAGTTTCTTGGACCAATTCTTTCTAGATCTATTCACAATCTTTTGCAAAATTAATTTGAGCTCTCTATTGCTCAACTCTACTTGACCACTAGACTGCGGATGATAAGGAGATGCGATTCTATGATTGACATCATACTTAGCAAGCATCTTACGGAAAGCACCATGAATAAAATGTGAACCACCATCAGTCATAAGATATCTAGGGACTCTAAACCTCGGAAAAATAACTTCTTTAAGCATTTTGATAGAGGTGTTATGATCAGCACTACTAGTTGGAATAGCTTCTACCCACTTAGTAACGTAATCAACAGCAACTAAAATATGTGTATAACCATTAGAGGCAGGAAAAGGTCCCATATAATCAAAGCCCCAAACATCAAACGGTTCAACAACAAGAGAGTAATTCATAGGCATTTCTTGACGTCTACTAATATTACCTATTCTTTGACATTCATCACAAGATAAGACAAACTTACGAGCATCTTTGAAGAGAGTAGGCCAATAAAAACCAGATTGCAGTACCTTGTGTGCAGTTCTATCTCCAGCGTGGTGTCCTCCATATGATTTAGAGTGACACTTGCGTAGGATCTGTTCATGTTCATGCTCAGGAACACAACGTCTAATAACACCATCTACTCCTTTATAAAGGTGTGGGTCATCCCAGAAGTAATGTCTTAAATCATAAAAGAACTTTTTCTTTTGCTGGTATGTGAAACTAGGAGGTATAAATTTAGCAACAATGTAATTAGCATAATCAGCATACCAAGGAGCAGTACGAGAAGCATTAATGACCGCTAATTGTTCATCGGGAAAGCTATCATCAATAGGCAGTGGGTCATCAAGGACATTCTCTAACCTAGATAAATTGTCTGCGACGGGGTTCTCAGCTCCCTTTTTATCAATAATATGCAAATCAAATTCTTGGAGCAGGAGAACCCATCTAATGAGTCTAGGCTTAGCGTCTTTATTTTCCAAAAGATATTTAATAGCAGCATGATCAGTGTGAATAGTAACTTTGGAATCAACAATATAAGGTCTAAACTTATCACATGCAAACACAACTGCTAAGAATTATTTTTCAGTAGTAGCATAATTTCTTTGGGCAGTATCAACAGTCTTACTAGCATACTGGATAACATTCAATTTCTTATCAACTCTTTGCCCTAGAACAGCACCTACAGCATAATCACTAGCATCACACATAATTTCAAAAGGTAAATTCCAATCATGTGGATGAACAATAGGTGCATTGATCAAAGCTTTCTTAAGTATTTCAAAGGCTTCTACACAATCATCATCAAAGACAAAAGGAATATCTTTTTGCAATAAATTAGTCAGAGGCCTAGAGATTTTAGAAAAATCCTTAATGAACCTCCTATAAAAACCGGCATGACCAAGGAAACTTCTTATACCTTTTATGTCCTTGGGGCATGACATCTTTTCAATAGCATCAACTTTGGCTTTGTCAACTTCAATACCTCTCTCAGAAATGTTATGCCCCAAGACAATGCCTTCATTAACCATAAAGTGACACTTTTCCCAATTCAGGACGAGACTAGTGTCTTCGCATCTCTGCAAAACTCGATCAAGGTTGCTCAAACAATCATCAAAAGAGGATCCATAAACGGAGAAGTCATCCATGAATACCTCACAAATCTTTTCACAAAAATCAGAGAATATAGCCATCATGCATCTTTGAAAGGTAGCAGGTGCATTACATAAACCAAAAGGCATACGTCTATAAGCAAAAGTACCGAAAGGGCAAGTAAAAGTAGTTTTTGATTGATCCCCCGCTGACACAGGTATTTGAGAGAAGCCAGAATAACCATCTAGAAAGCAGAAATGTGTGTGTTTGGATAGTCTTTCTAGCATTTGATCAATAAAAGGTAAAGGGTAATGATCTTTCTTAGTAGCTTTATTTAATTTACGGAAATCAATTACCATCCTATAACCTGTAATAATTCTTTGCAGGATCAATTCATCTTTATCATTAGGAACAACGGTAATACCTCCCTTTTTAGGAACACAATGGACAGGGCTTACCCAATCACTATCAGCAACGGGATAAATTATACCTGCCTCAAGGAGCTTTAGTATCTCCTTTCTTACCACTTCTTTCATTTTGGGATTCATTCGTCGTTGAGGATCTCTAACTGGTTTGGCATCTTTCTCCACTGTAATTTTGTGTTGGCATAACGTGGGACTAATGCCCTTAAGATCATCCAGAGTATATCCAATAGCACCTCAGTGCTTCTTCAGAGTTTTCAATAATCTTTCTTCTTCTTGCTCTGAAAGGTTAGCACTAATAATAACAGGATATATCTTATTTTCATCAAGATAAGCATACTTAAGATTATCAGGTAATGGTTTGAGTTCAAACACAGGATCACCCTTGGGTGGAGGGGAATCCACAAGAATTTCAACAGGAAGGTTGTGTTTCAGCATAGGTTCCTGTTTAAGGAACACTTCATCTATTTCCCTTCTTTCCTTCATAAACATATCATTTTCATGGTCTAGCAAATATTGTTCTAACGGATCAGTTGGAGGTACAACAATGGAAGCAAGACCAATAATCTCATCCTTACTAGGTGATTCTCTATCACGGGGTTGTCTACAAAACTTAGCAAAATTGAACTCATGAGACATACCCTCTAAGCCAATTGTAACAGTATCCTTTTCACAATCAATCCTAGCACTAGCCGTATTCAAGAAGGGTCTACCAAAAATAATGGGACAAAAATCATCTTGTGGGGAACCAAGAACGAGAAAATCAGCAGGATATTTAACCTTCCCACACAAGACTTCAACATCTCTAACTATTCCAACTGGTTAAATGGTATCCCTATTAGCAAGCTTAATAGTAACATCAATGTCTTCCAATTCAACGGGTTGTCGTGCATAATTTCTTTATATAAATCATAGGGTATCGCACTAGCACTAGCACCCATATCACATAAACCATGATAACAATGATCTCCTATTTTAACAGAAATAACAGGCATGCCTACCACAGGTCTATGTATCTTAGTATCTGGTCTAGCAATATTAGCAGTCTCACCACGAAAATAAATAACATGCCCATCGGAATCATCATCCAAGAGATCTTTAACCATAGCAATACTAGGTTCAGCATTGATTTGCTCAGGAGGTGTATAAGTCCTAGAATTACTTTTACGAACAACAGTCGAAGTTTCAGCATGATCCTTTATCCTAGTAGGAAAACGAGGTTTCTCAACATAAGTAGTAGGAACAATAGGATCACTATAGGTGATAGTCTTTTCTTCAACTATAATAGGTGCGACTACTTTCACTTCAACGGGAGGATTATATTTAAACCATTTCTCCTTAGGGAGATCAACGTGAGTAGCAAAAGATTCACAGAAAGAAGCTACTATCTTAGAGTCAAGTCCATACTTAGTGCTAAATCCATGAAAAGCATCAGTATCCATAAAAGATTTAACACAATCGAACTTAGGTGTCATACCTGACTCCTTTCCATCGTCGGAACACCAATCTTCAGAGTTGCGTTTAATTCTTTCCAATAAGTCCCATTTGAAATCAATAGTCTTCAGCATATAAGAACCAGCACAGGAAGTATCGAGCAGGTTGCGATCATTGAGTGAAAGCCGAGCATAAAAATTTTGAATAATCATTTCCCGGGAGAGCTCATGATTGGGGCATGAATATAACATTGACTTAAGCCTCCCCCAAGCTTGAGCGATGCTTTCTCCTTCGCGAGGCCAGAAATTATATATGTAATTACGATCACGATGAACAAGATGCATAGGATAGAACTTCTGGTGAAATTCCAACTTCAATCGTTTATAATTCCAAGATCCCATATCATCACATAGCCTATACCATGTCAATGCATCTCCCTTCAAAGATAAAGGGAAGACCTTCCTTTTGACAACATCATCGAGAATACCTGCAAGCTTTAATAATCCACAAACTTCATCCACAAAGATAAGGTGTAAATAAGGATGCAATGTTCCATCTCCTGCAAATGGATTAGCTAGCAGTTTCTCTATCATACCCGAAGGAATCTCAAAGTAAATATTTTCAAAAAATTCAGTAGGTTGAGGAGCAAATCTTTGCTCTTCTGGTCGGGGTGAACATACCCCGAACAAGCCCCTCAAAGGATTAGTTTCCATAGTGACAAGTAATAGAAAATTTCAGCACACTATATAAATGTTTCCTTACCAAGTTCCACTCACCAAAAGTGCTACACTCCCCGGCAACGGCACCAGAAAACAGTCTTGATGACCCACAAGTGTAGGGGATCTATCGTAGTCTTTTCGATAAGTAAGAGTGTCGAACCCAACGAGGAGCAGAAGGAAATGATAAGCGGTTTTCAGTAAGGTTTTCTCTGCAAGCACTGAAATTGTAGGTAATAGATAGTTTTGTGATAAGATAAATTGTAACGAGTAACAAGCAATGAAAGTAAATAAAGTGCAGCAAGGTGGCCCAAGCCTTTATGTAGCAAAGGATAAGCCTGGACAATTTCTTATAATGAGAAAGGAGCTCCCGAGGACACATGGGAATTATCATCAAGCTAGTTTTCATCACGCTCATATGATTCGCGTTCGGTACTTTGATAATTTGATATGTGGGTGGACCAGTGCTTGGGTACTGCCCTTACTTGGACAAGCATCCCACTTATGATTAACCCCTATTGCAAGCGTCTGCAACTACAAAAGAAGTATTAAGGTAAACCTAACCACAACATTAAACATATGGATCCAAATCAACCCCTAACGAAGCAACGCATAAACTAGGGTTTAAGCTTCTGTCACTCTAGCAACCCATCATCTACTTATTAGTTCCCAATGCCTTCCTCTAGGCCCAAATAATGGTGAAGTGTCATGTAGTCGACGTTCACATAACACCACTAGAGGAAAGACAACATACATCTCATCAAAATATTGAACGAATACCAAATTCACATGACTACTAATAGCAAGACTTCACCCATGTCCTCGGGAACAAACGTAACTACTCACAAAGCATATTCATGTTCATAATCAGAGGGGTAATAATATGCATTAAGGATCTGAACATATGATCTTCCACCAAGTAAACCAATTAGCATCAACTACAAGGAGTAATCAACACTACTAGCAACCCACAGGTACCAATTTGTGGTTTTGATACAAGATTGGATACAAGAGATGAACTAGGGTTTTGAGAGGAGATGGTGCTGGTGAAGATGTTGATGGAGATTGACCCCCTCCCGATGAGAGGATCGTTGGTGATGATGATGGTGATGATTTCTCCCTCCCGGAGGGAAGTGTCCCCGGCAGAACAGCTCTGCCGGAGCTCTAGATTGGTTCCACCAAGGTTCTGCCTCGTGGCGGCGGAGTTTCATCCCGTAAGCTTGCCCGCGATTTTTTCCAGGGTAAAAGCCCTCATATAGCAGAAGATGGACACCAGGGGCCACGAGGGGGCCCAGGAGATAGGGGCGCGCCCAGTAGGGGTGAGCGCGCCCCCCACCCTCTTGGCTAGGGTGTGGGCCCCCTGATGTATTTCTTCCGCTCAATAATTCTTATTAATTCTAAAAACATGTTTCGTGGAGTTTCAGGATTTTTGGAGCAATGCAGAATATGTTTCCAATTTTTGCTCCTTTTCCAGCCAGAATTCCAGCTGCCGGCATTCCCCCTCTTCATGGTAAACCTTGTAAAATAAGAGAGAATAGCCATAAGTATTGAGATATAATGTGTAATAAAAGCCCATAATGCACTAAATATTGATATAAAAGCATGATGGAAAATGGACGTATCACTAAACAAGCGCAGGTTTATCTGAGCTTTTACACGTAGGTGTACACCGAACACGTTTGGCCATGTCTGCGGTCTTGAGGACCGATGAGGTGTTCGGTTTAAAAAGGCTACTTCGAGATTCGGCTACTAGAGCTGCCGCGTATTCTTCTGTACGAAGAGAGCACTCTGTACTACCACTCACCGTGATAACGCCACGCGTCCCAGGCATCTTGAGCTTAAGATAACCGTAGTGCAGGACTGCATTGAAACGGGCGAAGGCCGTTCGTTCGAGTATTGTGTGATAGCCACTTCGGAACGGAGCAATGTCGAAGATTAGCTCCTTGCTTTGAAAGTTGTCGGGAGAGCCGAAGACGACATCCAGTGTTAGGGTGCTCGTGCAGCGGGCCTCTACACCTGGTATTACTCCTTTGAACATAGTGCTGCTTTGCTTGATTCTTGACGGGTCTATCCCCATCTTGCGGATAGTGTTCGGATATATCAGATTGAGGCTACTGCCACTGTCCATGAGGACTCGGGTGAGGTGGTATCCGTCGATTATTGGGTCGAGCACTAAGGCAGCCGAGCCCCCGTGACGGATACTAGTCGGATGGTCCATGCGATCGAAAGTGATCTAACAGGCCAACCATGGGTTGAATTTGGGGGCGATAGGCTCTATAGCATATACGTCTCGGAGTGCGCGTTTGCGCTCCCTCTTTTGGGATATGAGTGACATAAATCATGTTCACTGTTTTGACCTCTGGTGGAAATTTCTTTTGTCCCCCCATATTCGGCTGGCGAGATTCGTCCTTGTCTTTGCTTTGCGGTCCCTTTCCCTTGTGTTCGGCGTTGAGCTTGCTGGCCTGCTTGAAGACCCAACACTCTCTGTTGGTATGATTAGCTGGTTTGTCGGGGGTGCCATGAATTTCGCAGCACCTTTCGAGAATTTTATCTAGGCTAGACGGACCATCTCTGCTACCTTTAAGTGACTTTTTCTGTTGACGGGGTATGGAGCCCCTGAATCTGGCGTTTACCATTGTATTGTCTGGGCTTTCTCCGTTGTTCCGACGTCTTTTTTATTTCGTCGTGGCTTTCCATTGCCATACCTCACTTCAGATGTGCCAGGGTCGCTGGTGCTGCTACAGGCCAACCAGCTCTCCTCTCCCGCGCAAAAGCGGGTCATTAGTGTAGTTAAGGCTGCCATTGTCCTTGGCTTTTCCTGGCCTAGGTGTCTGGCCAGCCATTCGTCCTGAATACTGTGTTTGAAAGCTGCTAAGGCTTCGGCGTCCGGACAGTCGACAATTTGGTTCTTCTTAGTGAGAAATCGATTCCAAAGCTTACGGGCTGACTCTCCAGGTTGTTGGGTTATGTGACTTAGATCGTCTGCATCCGAAGGTCAGACATAGGTCCCTTGGAAATTGGCCCTAAAAGCGTCCTCAAGTTCTTCCCAGCTTCCAATGGAATTTTCGGGGAGGCTTTTCAGCCAGTGCCGAGCTGGTCCTTTTAGCTTGAGGGGTAGGTATTTGATGGCGTGGAGATCATCTCCGCGAGCCATGTGTATGTGAAGAATAAAGTCTTCTATCCAGACTGTAGGGTCTGTCATTCCGTCGTATGCCTCGATATTCACGGGTTTAAACCCTTCTGGAAATTCATGATCCAGTACCTCATCGATGAAGCACAAGGGGTGTGCAGCCCCCCTGTGTTTGACAGTCTCATGGCACGGGCCCGACGGTTGCAGTGTCCGGTGTTGGTTCCGAACTGGTAAGTTACCTGCATATTTGATTTGATGGTCCTGATCCTGTGCGGGAACGCATTCCCTGGATCCATAAATGGACTTGGTTCTACCAGCCCTTTTGTCCAGGTCTTCACGTAAATAGTGTTTTTGGTTCTGGGTTGCGACCTCCTTTCCTTTATGGGTAGGGGTGTGGTTTTGTGTGCGACGTTGTTGGCCGCTATGTCTCGATTACGAGGTGATCGGCTGTATTGTTATTCGGCGGTATGGGCGCAATAGCATCGTCGTCGAATTCGGGCAGCAGTTTGCGTTTGGGGTAGCTATTTTTTTGGCGATTACCGCCATATTTTTCCTCAGTGTCGAGCACTTCCTTCCATTTATTATTGAGCGTATCATGTGCGGCTTTAAGCCGTTGCTTCTGCTTCTTCAAGCTCCTCGCGGTGGCGATAAGTCTTTGGTGGAGGTGCTCTTGTTCCAATTGTTCTTCCGGGACGATGAATGCATCGTCATCCCGACTGCTCTCCTCTTCGGAGACAGGGTTATAATTGGAGTCTTCGGTATTGCTGTGATCGGACAAGGGCCCCAGACTGTGCTCGCCATCATCTTGCTGCTCCATCGCTGAGTCCGCAGTTTCTTTATTGTCTTCGGTGTCGTTCGGGGTGTTATTCCCTCTTGTGCCGGTATCACTATTTTTACCATGGCGTGGTTTCAAGCGGCGCCGCTGACATCGGTGCTTTGGCTGCTTTCTAGGAGTTTTATCCTCAACTGGGTCCTTTTTGTCATCGCCATTGTCTTCCTTGGGTGTATTATATATCGTATGAGGAGGTGGCTGTCCAGCGCCCTGTGGGCGGTGGTTCCTGTTCTTGTCCGTCATCGTCGTCCATGCCATCGATGTCTTCGGAGTCAAAATCAAGCATGTCAGTCAAATCGTCAACAATGGCTATCAAGTGGGTGGTGGGTGGGAAACGAAGTTATTCGTCGTCCGCTTCCCATTCAAGCCGGACATAGTTCGGCCAAGAATCTCCTGACAAGGAGAGGGAATTTAATGAGTTTAACACATCGCCTAAGGGTGAGTGTTGGAACATGTCTGCGGAGCTGAACTCTAAGATCGGCGCCCGGTCAGATTTGATGGGTGCGGATACACGCGGTTCAGAGCCTATGGCCGGAGATGAGTCCGAGGTTCCGATGACACAGGCCTCGTTGGAGGTCAGATCTGTGTTCGGCTCTAGCGCCGCTGAGTCCGCGGCTTCCGTGGTGAGGTTGAGCCTCCTATCCTCGGATGGCGCGCTCTGCTCTAGATCTAGGGCCAGTGCGATTACAGGCGCAATCTCCTGCACATAGTCTGATGACAGATTTAGGTCATGTTCATCGTGGCGGCAGGGTGCGGCTGTCATGGGCTCGAATCCATCGAAGATCAGTCTCCGCGGATGTCGGCGGTGTAGTTCAAGCTTCCAAACCTGACCTAATGGCCACGGGCATAGCTGTCGATCTGCTCCAGATGGCCAAGCGAGTTGGCCCGTAGTGCGAAGCCGCCGAATACGAAGATCTACCCGGGGAGAAAAACTTCACCCTGGACGGCGCTGTCGTGGATGATTGAAGGAGCCATCTAGCCTTATGATGACGACACAGTGGAACTCTCAATCAAAGCACCAATGTCGGTGTCAAAACTGGCGGATCTCAGGTAGGGGGTCCCGAACTGTGCATCTAAGGCTAATGGTAATGGGAGGCGGGGGACACAATGTTTACCCAGTTTCGGGCCCTCTCAATGGAGGTAATACCCTACTTCCTGCTTGATTGATCTTGATTATATGAGTATTACAAGTGTTGATCTACCAAGAGATTGTAGAGGCTAAACCCTAGAAACTAGCCTATGGTTATGATTCTTGTTGTCCTATGGACTAAACCCTCCGGTTTATATAAACACTGGAGGGGGCTAGGGTTACACAGAGTCGGTTACAGAGAAAGGAATCTTCACATCCGAATCACCAAGCTTGCCTTCCACGCAAAGGAAATTCCCATCCGGACACGGGATGAAGTCTTCTATCTTGTATCTTCATAGTCTAACAGTCCGGCATACGCATACAGTCCGGCTGTCCGAGGACCCCTAAATCCAGGAGTCCCTCACCGGTGTTGTCGGACCCCTCGACGGCAAGCATGGTCTTGCCCTTGCGCTTTCTGTTGCGGCGCCGACCCTTCTTCATCGGGGCGGCGTTGTCTTCGTCTGTGGAGTTGGCTTCTACACCGGCGTCCTTGTCGGGGTACTTCCTCCCCTCTTTAGCTCGGGCGCACCTATTGGCCAGAACATAAAGTTTGGCTACATCCTTGACCTTGTTCATCGCCAGCTCTTCACGCATCTTGCGGTTGTGCACATTCTGATGGAATGTGCTGATCACGGCGGCGGGATGAACATCTGGGATGTTGTACTGCACCCGGCTGAATCTCTGTATGTACTTGCGCAGGCTTTCTCCTTCCTTCTGGGGGATGATATGCAGGTCGCTTGCCTGGACATGATCTTGATGGCCTCCGGTGAAAGCACCAACGAACTCATGACACAAATCCGACCAAGAAGAAATGGAATCCGCCGGCAAGTGCATCAACCATGACATGACATTGGGCTTAAGTGCCAACTGAAAGTAATTGGCAAGCACCTTATCGTCGCGGGCCCCAGCAGCTTGCATCGTGATGTGTAGATGCTGAGGAACTCGGAAGGGTGAGTCTTGTCGTTGTACTTCTCGCCAACATCGGGCTTGAACGTGCGGCGGGAGGGCCATTGGAACTACCGCATCTCACGGGTAAAGGTTGGGCAATCCACCTCATAGGGTAGGCCATCGTAGCCTCCCGGTGCCGGGCGGTCCATAGTGGGCCCTGCCCGCCTATCTGACTGGTGGCGCGCATCACGCCGGCGCTCGATGGTGGCTTGAGCGTCTTCAAGGGCTCGTTCCCGAAGAACTTGGCGCTGATCGCGGTGGGTCCGTGGATCGGACGACGCTATGGAAATGTTATCACAAGCGTCATCATGACGGATCGACACCCGCGGTAGCTGGCGTGGGGGAGGAGAGTGCACCATAGCTGCATCACCTCCGGCCCTTCCACCACTGGCATGTGGTGGCTCGACGGAGCGGCGGCCTACGGGCCCCGCTGGTCGCAGCTCATCTTTGTTGGCGATGCAAACGAGGCTCCGGACGGTGGCTCTCCACTTGTCGAGCTTCTTCCCAGCAGGAGGGAAGTCAAGGAGCAGCTGCGCGCGCGCTAAAGCTTCTACTGGCGCGGGCGGCGGCAAAAGCTGCGTGGACCATGACACGCTTCGACTTCTAACCACGTTAGAAGGAGCTCTATCACGGCCTTGCGGCTGTACGCCATTTTCGCCAGTACTTCGGCGTGCGTGCTGGCCTCCTTCATCCCGCAAAGGGTGCGTAGGACTCTTCCCAGGTTGGCGCTCGGGGTCACCGGCGTGGTGATGCTGCTCATCACGCACGACTTTGGAAGAGCACGTTGTGGGCGCCGGTGCAGGCGTCTTGGAGGTCATCGTGGGCACCGATGTAGGCATCTTAGAGGTCGCCGCCCTGCCGGTAGGTGGCATGGCGCCACCCCTGGAGGGCCCCGTGCCGCATGCGGGGGCCCCAACTCCGTCTTTGGATTTGGCGGCGTGTGGCTCGTCGTCGCGCGTACAAACGATGCCGCTCGCTAGGCTTTGACTGCCAGAGCGATGTGGGTGTTCGCAGGTCGCGCCTCGGGTTCTGTCCGCGACCGCCCTGCTACCCGCCGACACCGGTACGGGCTGTCCGGCTCCAGATGAACCGATCACCATCGTCGTCTTCCTCTTGGGAGCCATGGCGACAAAGAACTGCTAGACTAGCTTCTAGACCGGATTCTCACAACCGCGCCCCCTACCTGGCGCGCAAAAGATGTCGGTGGGAACGACACCTATGGGATCACTAGAACCCCTACTACGGTCGGCTGGCGCGGGGTTGTGGAAAGAGCGGGTCTAGGAGCCAGCACAAGGATCGTTTACCCAGGTTCGGGCCGCGAGGATGCGTAATACCCTAGTCCTGCTTTGTTGTATATTGGAGTGTTCTTGAGCTAGCTATGGTGCGTGACTTGCTCAAAAGAGCCGAATCCCCCTCCAGTACGCCTCGGGCCTCCTTTTATAGGAAAAAGGGGATGCCACAGTGCCACACAGGAGGCGGAAAGTGCATACGGCGGCTGAGTCTATCCTATGGCAGCGTCGGACAAACGCATTTAATGCGCTGCCGACGTGCCCTTCTTGCTGTCGCCGCTTCGCCTTGCTGCTACACGCGTCCGGGCCAGTGCGACATGCGGTTCCATGTGGGCTGGCAGGCTGCTGAGCTAGTGCGGTGGCAAGGTCTTCACGAAGATCTGCATGCCACCACGCAGGTGCTTGTTGAGTTGGCCTTGGGACCACACGTCGCCACGCAGGTGCTCGCCTGGCTGGCTGGGCTGGCAGCTGCATGGGAACGGCGGTGGAGCCTTGGCGGGCGCGGGCCTGGCCACGGCCCCTCTGATGTCCTCGACAAGGGTCTTGTCGGTGCCCCATAAAGGGTCTTGCCGCGGCACTGCGGTCGTCCCCAACAAGGATCTTGCCGGAGGTCTCGTGGGTTTCCTTGGCAAGGATCTTGCCGAGGATCGTTGTCTTCTAGTCCTCATCTGATCTTGTGCGTTTATGATCTTCACGAAGATCTGCATGCTACCATGGAGATGCCTCCCGAGCCTTGGTTCCAACATGGTTGATGGTGTTGAGACCCTTGGGCTCAAGGGTGGCGCGCTCTGCTGGCGCTCGGCAAGTTGCCCCGGCAAGGCTCTTGCCGAGGCTGCGGAGGCCGCCCCGGCAAGATCCCCACCTCACCTTATCCGCTCCTTGTGCCTCTGTTCTTGATGTTGCCTTGGTTTTCTTGTGGCCTCGGCGTCCCGCATCTACTCTGCTAAGTGCAACCGCGAGCGCGGCTCTGACTGCCCGTGCACAAGTAAATGGGTACAAAAGAGAGCCCCTATTTTTGTACACCGACAGAGTGCGTATAATCCATGGAGTCACATTAGTCATAAAGAACTCATATACTTATTGCAAAAGTTTATTAGCCCTCGAAGCAAAATACTACTACGCATGCTCCAAGGGGAAGGGTTGGTAGAAGTTAACCATCGCGCGATCCCGACCTCCACTCATAAGGAAGTCAATCAAAGAACACCCCATGCTTCAAATTTGTCACACAACATTCACCATACGTGCATGCTACGGGACTTGCCAACTTTAACACAAGTATTTCTCAATTTCCTAATTACCCAACTAGCATGACTCTAACATTACCACCTTTATATCTCAAAATAATTATCAAGTATCAAATTTATCATAGTGTTTAATGCACTCTATATGATAGTTTTTATTATACCTATCTTGGATGCCCATCATATTAGGACTAATTTTATAACCAAAGAAAATACCATGCTGTTCTAAAAGACTCAAAATAATATAAGTGAAGCATGAGAGATCAATAATTTCTACAAAATAAAACCACCGTCGTGCTCTAAAAAGATATAAGTGAAGTACTAGAGCAAAATTATCTAGCTCAAAAGATATAAGTGAAGCACATAAAGTATTCTAATAAATTCCGATTCATATGTATCTCTCCCAAAAGGTGTGTACATCAAGGATGATTGTGGTAAACTAAAAAGCAAAGACTCTTATCATACAAGATGCTCCAAGCAAAACACATATCATGTGGTGAATAAAAATATAGCATCAAGTAAAGTTACCGATGGACGAAGACGAAAGAGGGGATGCCTTCCGAGGCATACCCAAGCTTAGGCTTTTGGTTGTCCTTGAATTTTACCTTGGGGTGACTTGGGCATCCCCAAGCTTAGGCTCTTGCCACTCCTTATTCCCTAATCCATCAAATCTTTACCCAAAACTTGAAAACTTCACAACACAAAACTCAACAGAAAACTCGTAAGCTCCGTTAGTGCAAGAAAACAAACCACCACTTTAAGGTACTGTAATGAACTCATTATTTATTTATATTGGTGTTAAACCTTCTGTATTCCAACTTCTCTATGGTTCATACCCCCCGATACTAGCCATAGATTCATCAAAATAAGCAAACGACACACGAAAAACAGAATCTGTCAAAAACAGAATAGTCTGTAGCAATCTGTAACTTTCGAATACTTATGGAACCTCAAAAATTCTACCAAATTAGGAAGTACTAGGTAATTTTTCTATCAATCTTCTGCAAAAATAATCAACTGAAAAGCACGTTTCTGTGATTTATTAAAATTAATCTCATGCCTGCAAAAGTTTCTGTTTTTCAACAAGATCAAATTAACTTTCACCATAGGTTATCCTAAAGGTTTTACTTGGCACAAACACTAACTAAAACATAAAACCACATCTAACCAGAGGCTAGATGAATTATTTATTGAATAAAAGAAAGGAAAAATATTGGGTTGTCTCCCAACCAGCGCTTCTCTTTAAAGCCCTTTAGCTAGGCATTGATAATTTTAATGATGCTCACATGAAAGACAAGAATTGAAGCGCAAAGAGATCATCATGAAACACATGACAAACACATCTAAATATAACATACTTCCTATGCATAGGCATATTATAAGCAAACAAATTTGCAAGGCAAGCAAAAACTAGCATATGCAAGGAAGAAAAAAGAGATGATAGCAATCTCAACATGACGAGTGGTAATTTAGTAAGATCAAAATTTCTACGACCATATTTTCCTCTCTCATAATAATTACATATAGGATCATAGGCAAATTCAACAAAATAGCTACCACATAACATATTCTCAACACGATCCACATGCATGTGAAGTTGAAACCCTTCCAAAATAGTGGGATTATCATTAACTAAAGTCATGATCTCTCCAAACCCACTTTTATCAAAAATACCATAAGATTGAACATTCTCCAAATATGTGGGATCTAAAGTTGACACTCTTCCAAACCCACTTCCAATATTATTGCAAACACTATTATCAATCTCATATTCATCATGGGGCTTAAATAAATTTTCAAGATCATAAGAAGATTCACCCCAATCATTATCATTGCAACAAGTAGTAGACATAGCAAAACTAGCATCCCCAAGCTTAGGGTTTTGGATATTATTAGCACAACTGAAATCAAGAGAATTTTAAAAAAAATCATTGTAATCATGCTTTTTATTCAAGGAGCTATCGTGAATCTCTTCATAAATTTCTTCATCACAATTTTCAGATTCACGAATTTCAAGCAAAACCTCATAAAGATAATCTAGTGCACTCAAATTACTAGGATTTGGTTCATCATAATTGGATCTCTTAAAAAGATTGGCAAGCGGATGAGGATCCATAGATCTTAGGTTCTCTGTTTAGCAATAAATAAACAACTATTCCAACCAAACGAGCAAATGAGCCAAGTAAGACATCAAAGCAAATGACAAGACGAATAGAAGAAGGGCGAATAAAACGGCAAGGGTGAAGTGGGGGAGAGGAAAACGAGAGGCAAATGGCAAATAATGTAATGTGAGGGATAAGAGTTTGTGATGGGTATTTGGTATGTCTTGACTTGTGCATAGACTCCCCGGCAACGGCGCCATAATCCTTCTTGCTACCTCTTGAGCATGCGTTGGTTTTCCCTTGAAGAGGAAAGGGTGATGCAGCAAAGTAGCGTAAGTATTTCCCTCAGTTTTTGAGAACCAAGGTATCAATCCAGTAGGAGGCTACACTCAAATCCCTCGTACCTACACAAACAAATAAGAACCTTGCAACCAACGCGATAAAGGGGTTGTCAATCCCTTCACGGCCACTTGCGAAAGTGAGATCTAATAGAGATAATAAGATAAATATTTTTGGTATTTTTATGATATAGATTGGAAAGTAAAGATTACAAAATAAAATAGATCAAAAACTTCTATGATGGAAAATAGACCCGGGGGCCATAGGTTTCACTAGTGGCTTCTCTCAAGATAGCATAAGTATTATGGTGGGTGAACAAATTACTGTCGAGCAATTGATAGAAAAGCGCATAGTTATGAGATTATCTAGGCATGATCATGTATGTAGGCATCACGTCCGCGACAAGTAGATCGAAATGATTCTGCATCTACTACTATTACTCCACACATCGACCGCTATCCAGCATGCATCTAGAGTATTAAGTTCATAAGAACAGAGTAACGCATTAGGCAAGATGACATGATGTAGAGGGATAAACTCAAGCAATATGATATAAACCCCATCTTTTTATCCTCGATGGCAACAATACAATACGTGCCTTGCTGCCCCTGATGTCATTGGGAAAGGACACTGCAAGATTGAACCCAAAGCTAAGCACTTCTCCCATTGCAAGAAAGATCAAGCTAGTAGGCCAAACCAAACTGATAATTCGAAGAGACTTGCAAAGATAACAAATCATACATAAAAGAATTCAGAGGAGATTCAAATATTGTTCATAGATAATCTTGATCATAAACCCACAATTCATCGGATCTCGACAAACACACTGCCAAAAGAATTACATCGAATAGATCTCCAAGAAGATCGAGGAGAACTTTGTATTGAGATCCAAAGAGAGAAAAGAAGCCATCTAGCTAATAACTATGAACCTGAAGGTCGGTGGTAAACTACTCACACTTCATCGGAGAAGCTATGGTGTTGATGTAGAAGCCCTCCGTGATCGATTCCCCCTCCGACAGAGCGCTGGAAAAGGCCCCAAGATGGGATCTCATGGGTACAGAAGGTTGCAGCGGTGGAAATATGGTTTCGTGGTGCTCCTGGATGTTTTCAGGGTATATGAGTATATATAGGTGAAGGAAGTCGGTCACGGGAGCCACGAGGGGCCCACGAGGGTGGGAGGCGCACCTACCCCCCTTGTGTGCGCCTCCCTGCCTCGTGGCCGCCTCATTTCTTTCTTGACGTCCACTCCAAGTCTCCTGGATTGCGTTTGTTCCAAAAATAACTCTCTCGAAGGTTTGATTCCGTTTGGACTCCGTTTGATATTCCTTTTCTGCGAAACACTGAAAATAGGCAAAAAAAACAGCAATTTGGACTGGGCCTCCGGTTAATAGGTTTGTCCCAAAAATAATATAAAAGTGTATAATAAAGCCCATTAAACATCCAAAACAAATAATATAATAGCATGGAACAATCAAAAATTATAGATACGTTGGAGACGTATCAAAGATCTACCCAAGTGAGGCAAGTCCTTCATGGGCGATGGCCAGGGTGGGATAGACAAGGTTGCTTCTTGGACCCTTCATGGGTGGAGCCCTCCATGGACTCGCGCAACCGTTACCCTCCGTGGGTTGAAGTCTCCACCAACGTGGATGTAAGATAGCACAACCTATCAGAACCACGCCAAAAATCTCCGTCTCTCCAATTGCGTTTGCACACTCCAATCCCATCCCTTTACTTTCTTGCAAGTTGCATGCTTTACTTTCCGCTGCTCATATACTCTTTGCATGCTTGCTTGAATTGTATTGTGAATGCTTGAAATTGTACTAATTTCCAACCTCAACTTGAAGAACTTAAAAAGTGCTATCTTTACTTGTTGAGAGTCTAATCACCCCCCCCCCCCCCCTCTAGACACCTCTTCTCGATCCTTTCAACTGTTGTATCTTGTACTTTTTCGTTATTGTTCTGACGCTTGTTTTTATTGTGTCGTGGCCTACCATTGCCGTCCCTGGCCTCAGAAGTGTCGGGCTCGCTGGAACTGTTGCTTCTACGAGCCAACCAGCTATCTTTGCCTACACAGAAGTGGGTCATGAATTTAGTAAGAGCTGCCATGGTCTTCGGCTTTTCCTGCCCGAGGTGTCAGGCGAGCCATTCGTCACGGACACTGTGCTTGAAGTCCACTAAGGCTTCGGCGTTTGGACAGTCCATGATTTGGTTCTTTTAACAAGGAACCGATTCCAAAGTTTGCGAGCTGACTCCTCGGGTTGCTGGACTATGTGACTTAGGTCCTCAGCATCCGGTGGCCGGACATAAGTGCCCTGAAAGTTGGCCCGGAAAGCATCTTCTAAATCTTCCCATCTCCTAATGGAGTTCTCTGGGAGGCTATTCAACCAGTGACGTGCTGGTCCCTTCAGCTTTAGGGGGGGTATTTAATGGCGTGGAGGTCATCTCCGCGGGCCATGTGAATGTGGAGAAGAAAATCTTCGATCCATATGACAGGACTCGTTGTTCCATCGTACTGGTCGATGTTCACGGGTTTAAACCCTTCCGGAAATTGGTGTTGCATTACTTCATCAGTGAAGCACATAGGGTGTGTGACGCCTCTATACCGGGCGACTCATCAGAATTCGTATGACATTTGTGTTCGGTGCTGACCCCGAACTCCATGATGCTCATCGTGTCAGGCTTGATGGTCGTCATCTCGTGCCGGGGCATGTCCTCTGGATCCATAAATTGATCTAGTTTGGTTGGCTTTATTGGCCAGGTCCTGACGTAAGTCGTATGTGTAGTCCGGAGCCGATGTCTCCTTGCCTCTATGGCGAGGGGGTGCAGGCTGATGTTCGGCGTGATGAGCCGTTTTGTCCCGTCCACGTGGTGGTCGGTCTGGTTGATCAACATAATTGTATTTTGACGGTATTGGCTCGAGGGCTTCGTCGTCAAATTGTGGCAGCACCCTGCGCTTGGGGTAACTCTTTACTGGTCGCTCGAGGTCGTATTCTTCGGCGGCTAGGACCTTGGTCCATCTGTGGTTAACCGTGTCCTATTCAGCTTGAAGCTGTTGCTGTTTTTTTTCAGGCTCCACGCGGTGGCAATGAGCTGTCGCTTAAAGCGCTCTTGTTTGAGGGTTCCTCTGGGACGATAAAATCTTCATCACCGAGGCTAACATACTCTTCGGAGGCAGGTAAGTAGTTGTTGTCTTCCGAATCATCATAATCAGCATGTTCGGGGCTGTATTGACCCTCCTCCCTCTCATCCTGTTTCGACATGGGTTCGACGGGGTGGTCAGGGTCTTCAGTGTTATCCAGAGTGTCATTATGTCCGGTGCCGGTATTGCTATCCTTTGCCCGATGCGATCGTGAGCGACGCCGCTGACGCTGGCGCTTTGGTGGTTCATCGACAGGCTTGTCCTTGCCTGGATCCTGAGTGCTATCGGCGTCCTTCTTCTTAGGCGTGTCCACCATGTATACGTCGTATGTCGAAGTGGTCGTCCAACGCCCAGTGATAGGCGGGTTTTGACCTGGTTCGGCATCAACATCATCGTCGATGTCGTCGATGTCTTCGGAGGCGTAGTCTAGCATGTCAGTTAAATCCTCGACAGTGGCTATTAAGTGGGTGGGGCGTAAAATTCCCTGTCTCAACCCCCAGCCACCAGCCTGAGTTGGGTGTAGTTCGGAGGTGAAAATTCTGTTATGGCGAGAGATTGTATTAAGTCCAGTGCTTCGTTTAAGAGCGAAAGCTGGATAGGAGTCTGTGGATCTACGGGGCCAGGCTCGATGATAGACACTTGATCGAGCCCAATGGACGCAGACCTCGACAGTTCGGAGTTATCATCCAGAGGCGAGTCTGGATCCCCGATGACTGGGAGAGTCCCATTTGACTCCGGGTTCACCAATGGCGTGGTCGCATCTGGGTCTCTAGTTGGGAGCTCCATGACAGGAGAGAGTCCGATGGGGTTAATCCTTCCGTCTTCGGACAATGTGATCTGACCCGGATCTAAGGCCGAGGCAGGTATGAGCATCGACCCCTGGATGGGATCTGATAGCAGATCCGGAGGACCTTCTTCATAAAGGTGGAGAGCGGCGGCCAAAGCCGTGAACCCTTCGAAGATCAGGTCTCCTTGGATATCAGCAACATAGTTCAGGCTTCCAAATCTGATCTGGTGACCGGGGGCGTAGTTGTCGACCTGCTCAAGGCGGTCGGTCAAGTCGGCACGTAGCATGAAGCCGCCTAACACAAAGATCTGACCAGGGAGAAAGGTCTCCCCAGACGCAGCATCATCGTTGATGATGAGGCGCGTCATCGATTCCTCTGTTGACAACACAACGGATCCCTCAATGAAAGCACCAATGTCGGTGTCAAAACCGGTAGATCTTGGGTAGGGGGGCCCAAGCTGTGCGTCTAAGGATCGATGGTAACAAGGGACAATGGGACACAATGTTTACCTAGGTTCTGGCCCTCTTAAAGGAGGTAAAACCCTATGTCCTGCTTGATTGTATTCGATGAGTATAGGGGTTACAAAGTTGATATACCTCGAGATCGTAATGGCTAAACCCTAACTGTCTAGCCTATGAATATTCTGATCTTCCCTACAGACTAAACCCTCCGGTTTATATAGACACCGGAGGGACCTAGGGTTGTATAGGACCGGTTTACAAGGAAGGGAAATAGAATACCCGGACACCAATCTTGCCGTTCATGCATATAGGAGTCCTACCCGGACACGGGGGATGGTCTTCTGCTTTTATCTTCATGGTCCATCAGTCTGGCCCATATCGAATAGACTAGACGCCCGAGGACCCCCTAGTCCAGGACTCCCTCAACGATCATTACCATCCTGAGTTGTAGCGGAAGAAGAAAGTGTCGGTCTAGAACATACTTGGAGTCCCTTGAACCATTGATGAACGATCCCTCGCACCGCCCACGAACAGTTCCTTGAACTGAAGACCGAAAGCACGACCACTCTACTTGGTTGTAAGCGTGCATCCTTCATGATCTAGCAGCGCTTTGCTGTCCAGAGCTAATCATCGCTGGAGAATTAGAGGGAGGAGATTAGAACCACACTATGCTTTTAATTATGAGGACAAGACACTACAAAAAAACACACATCCGTGACATTTTGGGCCGAACAATTTTTTTTCTGTCATACTTATGACACTTCTATGACGATAATTATGACAAAACCCAGTATCATCATAGATGTGGTGGGCTCCTACTTCTATGACAAAAATTCACGACATAAAATGGACTTTTCGTCCTGGGCGGGCTGGAGACGCACCTGCATGACATTCTTTGGGCCGTTCATGACGAAAAAAAATCATGGTAGAAGCATGGGTGAGGAAAATTTCGGGGAATTCCCAGTTACGGTGGGCGGTCGGGGCCGAGCGATGCACGGAGGGATTGCGCGTTTCTCTCGTACACGTACACGCGTGGGTGCGAGGCGTTGGGCTCTAACTAAACCCAAGAAAGGCATTCGCCTACTGAACCCGAGCGATTGCACTAGCTACGTTACTGAACCCCGATCGATCCCTTGCTGTTAACTGAACCCGATCGAGCGATTCCTTCGGTACTGCTGCTAACTGAAGCCGGTCGAACCTATTGCCTCCTTCCCTTGATGAACAGTGAGCATTGTTGGGGGGTGGATGAATAGTTCCTGATGGGGGGTTGGATGAACAGGACCCTGTGGTAGTACAGGCCATTCCCTTTGGATGAACAGGACCCCGATCGATCGAGCCGGTTGGGGATGGATGAACAGGACCCCGTGGAGGCCTGGATGAACAGGACGACCCCGTGGAGGGCTGGTTGAACAGTAGCTGGTGGAGGGCTGGATGAACAGTAGCCCGTGGAGGGGTGGTTGAACAGGACCCCGTGGAGAGGGCTGGTTGAACAGTAGCCGGTGGAGGAGCGATGGAGGCTGGATGAACAGGAGCCCATGGATGAACAGTCGCAGGTGGAGGCTGGAGGAGGTCGACGGTGGATGAACAGTAGCCCATGGAGGCTAGAGGAGGTCGACGATGGAGATGAACAATAGCCCATGGAGTCCCGTTTTGCGGTACGCCACACCCCTCCCAATGATCAAGACCCCCGTTTCGACCGGTAGCGCTCCAACACAAGTCTGTTTCCTCCGTTTTGCGGTATGCCACACCCCTCCCGATCAACAGGACCCTGTTTCGACCGTAGGTACACGAACACAAGTCTGTTTCCTCCGTTCTGCGATATGCCAGACCCCTCCCGATGAAGAGGATCCTGTTTTGACCCTAGGCAGTCAAACACAAGGTTGCTTCCTCCGTTCTGCGGTATGCCAGGCCTCGTTTCGATCGGCTGTTCCGTCCAAGCCGGTTGCCTCCCAATGAACATGATCCATTCTGACCCAGTCTGTTGCGTCCCGATGAACAGGACGCGTTCTGACCTAGTCACTTGGCTCCCGATGAACACGATGTTGTTTCCTCCATTCTGACCCAGTCGGTTGGCTTCCCATGATCAGGACGCCGTCACTGCCTCTCCATGTACATGAGCCCTGGCTGTACATATGCGCGAGTACGCGTTTGAGACCCCGCCCGTATGTACGTACGTGGCCGTATTTACTTTCTTGCACCCTAGTCATACGTACGTGTACATGCTACGTGCACGCCTCTACTACGACACGTGCGCGCCTCTACTACGACACGTGCCCTTCCTTACTCGGCCACGGTTCATCGCTGCAGCCTGCAGACAGATCGATCGACAGTATGTATGTACACGTTCGCGACCAGAATGACAACGCTACGTACGCTTCGACCAGGTGGGTCTCGACTGTCAGGCACTTCCTTGCATGCGAAAATGTAGCACGTGGGTCCCAACAGTCAGGGGGGAACTTTTTTTCGCGAAATATGGTGGCCCGTATGGTGGGTCCCTGCTTTTAGGTGGAGGAATCATTATTTTGCGCATAATAAGGAGGCACTTCCTTGCTGCGGCCATGGACCCAGCTGTCAGCCTCTCCACGTATAGTACTCTTCCGATGGAAGTTGTTCCTTGACCACATTGACCACGCCGCGCCGAGAGCACCAAGGCGGTGGACGACAGTGAGGCCTAGGAAGGGGACAACATGGAGCCGGGGAAGACGCAGTAGTGGATGCCCACGCGGAGAGGAGTACGAGGGTTGACGGGTTCGGCTGCGGTGTGAGGCTGCTGTCGCCACAGAATAACAGGGGTTGTGGGTGAGTAGAGGGATGGCATGGCATGAGGTTGGAGTAGGGTGGGGCGGTCAGGCCTGTGCGGCAGCAGAGCCGGCCACCGAAGGCCGGAGGCAGGACTAGGCGGCACGACCGGCGCTTGTTTGGGCGGCTGGAGCAAGAAAACCAGAGGTTGAAGAAGCACTACAGCTGTTGGATGGACATCGTACGGTCACTGGAGCTAGAATCATTCATATTGACTAAGTTGACAAAAACCTCCTTCCGCATCAACTTAGTAGGCCCACAAGTCAGCCTCCACTATGGTGGGCCTAGCTAGCAGGGGGAGTCTTAATTTTTTTGTGCGTAATAAGGAGGCACTTCCTTGCATGCGAAGATACAGCTGGTGGGTCCGAGCTGTCATTGGGGGGAATGTTTTTTTTGTGAAATACAGAGGCCCTTCTGGTGGGTCCCTGCTTTTAGGTGGAGGAATAATTTTTTTACGCATAATAAGGTTGCAACTCCTTGCTGCGTCCGTGGACCCAGCTATCAGCCTCTCCATGTACAGTACTCTTTCGATGGAAGTCATTCCTTGACCACATTGACCACGCCGCGCCGAGAGCACCAAGGCGGTGGACAATGGCGAGGCCTAGGAAGGGGACGATGCATAGCCGGGGAAGACGCGACAGTGGATGCCCACGCGGAGAGGAGTACGAGGGTTGACTGGTTCGGCTGCAGTGTGAGGCTGCCGTTGCCGCAGAATAATAGGGGTTTGATACGTCTCCAACGTATCTATAATTTTTGATTGCTCCATGCTACTTTATCTACTGTTTTGGACTATATTGGGCTTTATTTTCCACTTTTATATTACTTTTGGGACTAACCTATTAACCGGAGGCCCAGCCCAGAATTGTTGTTTTTTTGCCTATTTCAGTGTTTCGAAGAAACGGAATATCAAACGGAGTCCAAACGGAATGAAACCTTCGGGAACGTGATTTTCCAACCGAACGTGATCCAGGAGACTTGGACCCTACTCCAAGCAGTGCCAAAGGCGGTCACGAGGATGGAGGGCGCCCCCCTGGGCGCGCCCCCTACCTCGTGGGCCCCCTGACGCTCCACCGACGTACTCCTTCTTCCTATATATACCTACGTATCCCCAAACAATCGGAACAAGAGCCAAAAACCTAATTCCACCGCCGCAACCTTCTGTATCCACAAGATCCCATCTTGGGGCCTGTTCCGGAGCTCCGCCGAAGGGGCATCCACCACAGAGGGCTTCTACATCATCACCATAGCCCCTCCGATGAAGTGTGAGTAGTTTACTTCAAACCTTCGGGTCCATAGCTAGTAGCTAGATGGCTTCTTCTCTCTTTTTGGATCTCAATACAATGTTCTCCCCCTCTCTCGTGGAGATCTATTTGATGTAATCTTCTTTTGGCGGTGTGTTTGTTGAGACCGATGAATTGTGGGTTTATGATACAGTATTATATATGGAAAATATTTGATTCTTCTCGGAATTCTTTTATGTATGATTGAGTTATCTTTGCAAGTCTCTTCGAATTATCCTTTTTGGTTTGGCCAACTAGATTGGTAGTTCTTGCAATGGGAGAAGTGCTTAGCTTTGGGTTCAATCTTGCGGTGTCCTTACCCAGTGACAGAAAGGGTTGCAAGGCACGTATTGTATTGTTGCCATCGAGGATAACAAGATGGGGTTTTATCATATTGCATGAATTTATCCCTCTACATCATGTCATCTTGCTTAAGGCGTTACTCTGTTTTTAACTTAATACTCTAGATGCATGCTAGATAGCGGTCGATGAGTGGATTAAGAGTAGTAGATGCAGAATCGTTTCGATCTACTTGTTTTGGACGTGATGCCTATATACATGATCATTGCCTAGATATACTCATAACTATGCTCAATTCTATCAATTGCTCAACAGTAATTTGTTCACCCACCGTAGAAAATCTATGCTCTTGAGAGAAGCCACTAGTGAAACCTATGGCCCCCGGGTCTATTCTCATCATATCAATCTCTATCACTTTATTTACTTGCTTTGTTTTTACTTTGCCTTTTACTTTTTACTTTGCATCTATCTATCAAATATACCAAAAATATTATTTATCATCTCTATCAGATCTCACTATCGTAAGTGACCGTGAAGGGATTGACAACCCCTAATCACGTTGGTTGCGAGTTGCTATCGTTTTGTGTAGGTACGAGGGACTTGTGCGTGGTCTCCTACTGGATTGATACCTTGGTTCTCAAAAACTGAGGGAAATACTTATGCTACTTTGCTGCATCATCCTCTCCTCTTCGGGGAAATCCAACGCAGTGCTCAAGAGGTAGCAAGAAGAATTTCTGGCACCGTTGCCGGGGAGGCTCACACAAGCAAGTCAACCATACCAAGTACCCATCGCAATCCCTATCTCTCGCATTATATTATTTGCCATTTGCCTCTCGTTTTCCTCTCCCCCACTTCACCCTTGCCGTTCTATTCGCCCTCTCTTTCCCAATCTCCTCCTATCTTTCCCGTTTGCCTTTTTCCCGTTGCCTTTCTATTTGCTTGTGTGTTGGATTACTTGTTGCCATGGCGCAAGATAATACCAAATTGTGTGATTTCTCGAATACCAATAATAATGATTTCCTTAGTACTCCGATTGCTCCTCTTAATAATGATGAGTCTTGTGAAATCAATACCGCTTTGTTGAATCTTGTTATGAAAGATCAATTCGCTGGCCTTCCTAGTGAAGATGCCGCTACTCATCTAAACAATTTTGTTGATTTGTGTGATATGCAAAAGAAGAAAGATACGGATAACAATATTGTCAAATTGAAATTATTTCCGTTTTCACTTAGAGATCGTGCTAAAGTTTGATTCCTCTTTGCCTAAAAACAGTATTGATTCTTGGAACAAGTGCAAAGATGCTTTTATCTCTAAGTATTTTCCTCCCGCTAAGATTATCACTCTTAGGAACGATATCATGAATTTTAAACAACTTGATCATGAGCATGTTGCCCAATCTTGGGAAAGAATGAAATTGATGCTTCGCAATTGCCCTACTCATGGTTTGAATTTATGGATGATCATACAAAAAATTTATGCCGGATTGAATTTTGCTTCTAGAAATCTTTTAGATTCGGCCGCGGGAGGTACTTTTATGGAAATTATGTTAGGAGATGCTACCAAATTGCTTGAAAATATTATGGCTAATTATTCTCAATGGCACACCGAAAGATCTTCTAGTAAAAAAGTGCATGCTATAGAAGAAATCAATGTTTTGAGTGAAAAGATGGATGAACTTGTGAAGATGTTTGCTCCTAAAAATACTCCTCTTGATCCCAATGATATGCCTTTATCTACTTTGCTTGAGAATAATAATGAATCTATGGATGTGAATTTTGTTGGTAGGAATAGTTTTGGAAACAACACTTATAGAGGGAATTTTAATCCTAGGCCTTATCCTAGTAATCCTTCTAATAATTATGGAGATTCCTACAACAACTCTTATGGAAATTTTAATAAGATGCCCTTTGAATTTGAGAGTAGTGTTAAAGAGTTTATGAATTCACAAAAGAATTTTAATGCTTTGCTTGAAGAGAAATTGCTTAAAGTTGATGATTTGGCTAGGAACGTTGATAGAATTTCTCTTGAAATTGATTCTTTAAAGCTTAGATCTACTCCTCCTAAGCATGATATCAATGAGTCTCTCAAAGCCATCAGAATTTCCATTGATGAGTGCAAAGAAAGAACCGCTATGATGCGTGCTTCCAAAGATGCCTTTATTAAAGCGTGTTCTTCCAGTTCCTATGAAAATCAAGATGAAGATCTAAAAGTTATTGATGTGTCCCCCATTAAATCTTGTTTTGCAATATGAATCTTGATGAATCTGAATATGATCTTCCTTTACCGAGAAGGCGTTCTAAGAATTCAGAGTTTCTAGATCTTGATGATGAATTTGATGATAGTGGGATTGAAATAAATAAAAACCGTGATGTTGCTAAACCCACTATTTTGGATCTCAAGGAATTTAATTATGAAAATTGCTCTTTGATTGGTTGTATTTCCTTGTTGCAATCCATGCTAGATTCTCCTCATGCTTATAGTCAAAATAAAGCCTTTACCGAACACATTGTTGATGCCTTAATGCAATCTTATGAAGAAAAACTTGAGTTGAAAGTTTCCATCCCTAGAAAACTCTATGATGAGTGGGAACCTACTATTAAAATTAAAATCAAAGATTCTGAGTTTCATGCTTTGTGTGATTTGGGTGCTAGTGTCTCTATTATTCCCAAAACTTTATGCGATTTGCTAGATTTCCGTGATTTTGATGATTGCTCTCTAAACTTGCATCTTGCGGATTCCACTATTAAAAATCCTATGGGAAGAATTAACGATGTTCTTATTATTACAAATAGGAATTATGTGCCAGTAGATTTTATCGTTCTTCATATAGATTGGAATCCTTCATGTCCTATTATTCTTGGTAGACCTTTCCTTAGAACGATTGGTGCAATTATTGATATGAAGGAAGGGAATATTCGATTCCAATTTCCCTTAAAGAAGGGCATGGAACACTTCCATAGAAAGAAAATAAAATTACCATATGAATCTATCATGAGAGCCACTTATGGATTGCCTACCAAAGATGGCAATACCTAGATCTATCCTTGCTTTTATGCCTAGCTAGGGGCGTTAAACGATAGCGCTTGTTGGGAGGCAACCCAATTTTATTTTGTGTTTTTTGTTTTTGCTTATGTTTAGGAATAAATAATTCATCTACCCTCTGTTTGGATGTGGTTTTATCTTTTAATTAGTGTTTGTGCCAAGTAGAACCTATAGGATAACCTACGATGATAGTTGATTTGATTCTGCTGAAAAACAGAAACTTTGCACGCACGAATATAATTTTGTTAAATCACAGGAACGTGCTTTTGCGTTGATTCTTTTTGCTTCTGTTTAATAAACAGATTTTCCAGGACTTCCTATTTTGGTAGAATTTTTAGAGTTCCAGAAATTTGCATTAGTTACAGATTGCTACAGACTGTTCTCTTTTTGACAGATTCTGTTTTTCGTGTGTTGTTTGCTTATTTTGATGAATCTATGGCTAGTAAAATAGTTTATAAACCATAGAGAAGTTGGAATACAGTAGGTTTAACACCAATACAAATAAAGAATGAGTTCATTACAGTACCTTGAGTAGTTCTTTGTTTTCTTTCTCTAACGGAGCTCACGAGATTTCTGTTGAGTTTTGTGTTGTGAAGTTTTCAAGTTTTGGGTGAATTCTTTTGATGGATTATGGAACAAGGAGTGGCAAGAGCCTAAGCTTGGGTATGCCCATGGCACCCCCAAGATAATCCAAGGACACCAAAAAGTCAAAGCTTGGGGATGCCCCGGAAGGCATCCCCTCTTTCGTCCACTTCCATCGGTAATTTACTTGGAGCTATATTTTTATTCACCACATGATATGTGTTTTGCTTGGAGCGTCTTGTATTATTTGCATCTTTGCTTGTTAGTTTACCACAATCATCCTTGCTATACACATCTTTTGAGAGAGCCATACATGATTTGGAATTTGTTAGAATACTTTATGTGCTTCACTTATATCTTTTGAGCTTGATAGTTTTGCTCATAGTGCTTCACTTATATCTTTTGAGCGTGATAATTTTTGCTCTAGTGCTTCACTTATATCTTTTAGAGCACGGTGGTGGATTTGTTTTAAAGAAACTATTGATCTCTCATTCTTCACTTAGATTATTTTGAGAGTCATTAATAGCATGGCAATTTGCTTAATGTTAATATACTTAGTGTTCAAGATATGTGAAACTTTCCTTTGAGTGAATTGAATACTAACATAAGTTTGATGCTTGATAATTGTTTTGAGATATGGAGGTGATAATATCAAAGTCGTGCTAGTTGATAATTGTGAATTTGAGAAATACTTTTGTTGAAGTTTGCAAGTCCCGTAGCATGCATGTATGGTTAAAGTTGTGTAACAAATTTGAAACATGAAGTGTACCTGGCTTGTGCATCCTTATGAGTGGCGGTCGGGGACGAGCGATGGTCTTTTCCTACCAATCTATCCCCCTAGGAGCATGCATGTAGTACTTGATTTTTGATGGCTTCTAAATTTTTGCAATAAGTATATGAGTTCTTTTGACTAATGTTGAGTCCATGGATTATACGCACTCTCACCTTTCCGCCTTTGCTAGCCTCTTCGGTACCGTGCATTGCCCTTTCTCACCTTGAGAGTTGGTGCAAACTTCGCCGGTGCGGTCCAAGCCCCGTGATATGATATGCTCTATCACACATAAACCTCCTTATATCTTCCTCAAAACAGCCACCATACCTACCTATCATGGCATTTCCATAGCCATTCCGAGATATATTGCCATGCAACTTCCATCATCATTATTATGACATACATTACTTTTGTCATATTGCCATTGCATGATCATGTAGTTGACATCGTATTTGTGGCAAAGCCACCATGCATTATTTTCCATACATGTCACTCTTGATTCATTGCACCATCCTGGTACACCGCCAGAGGCATTCATATAGAGTCATATATTGTTCTAAGTTTCGAGTTGTAATTGTTGAGTTGTAAGAAAAATAAAAGTGTGATGATCATCATTATTAGAGCATTGTCCCAAGTGAGGAAAGGATGATGGAGACTATGATTCCCCCATAAGTCGGGATGAGACTCTGGACGAAAAAAAAGAAGATAAAAAGCAAGGCCAAAAAAAGAAAAAAAAATGAGAGAAAAAGATAGAAGGGACAATGCTACTATCCTTTTACCACACTTGTGCTTCAAAGTAGCACCAAGATCTTCATGATAGAGAGTCTGTCATTTCGTCACTTTCATATACTAGTGGGAATTTTTCATTATAGAACTTGGCTTGTATATTCCAATGATGGGCTTCCTCAAAATGCCCTAGGTCTTCGTGAGCAAGCAAGTTGGATGCACACCCACTTAGTTTCTTTTGTAGAGCTTTCATATACTTATAGCTCTAGTGCATCCGTTGCATGGCAATCCCTACTCCTCATGTTGACATCAATTGATGGGCATCTCCATAGCCCGTTGATTAGCCTCGTCAATGTGAGACTTTCTCCTTTTTTGTCTTCTCCACACAATCCCCATCATCATATTCTATTCCACCCATAGTGCTATATCCATGGCTCGCGCTCATGTATTGCGTGAAGGTTGAAAAAGTTTGAGATTATTTGAGTATGAAACAATTGCTTGGCTTGTCATCGGGGGTATAGAAGTTGGGAACATATTTGTGTGATGAAAATGAAGCATAGCCTAACTATATGATTTTGTAGGGATGAACTTTCTTTTGCCATGTTATTTTGAGAAGACATGATTGCTTTGATTAGTATGCTTGAAGTATTATTATTTTTGTGTCAATATGAACTTTTGTCTTAAATCTTTCGGATATGAACATTCATATCACAAGTAAGAAGATTTATATTGAAATTATGCCAAAGTATCACTCCGCATCAAAAATTCTTTTTTATCATTTACCTACTCGACGATGAGCAGGAATTAAGCTTGGGGATGCCTGATATGTCTCCAACGTATCTATAATTTTTGATTTCTCCATGCTACTTTATCTACTGTTTTGAACTATATTGGGCTTTATTTTCCACTTTTATATTACTTTTGGGACTAACCTATTAACCGGAGGCCCAGCCCAGAATTGTTTTTTTTTGCCTATTTCAGTGTTTCGAAGAAACGGAATATCAAACGGAGTCCAAACGGAATGAAACCTTCGGGAACGTGATTTTCCAACCGAACGTGATCCAGGAGACTTGGACCCTACTCCAAGCAGTGCCAGAGGCGGTCACGAGGGTGGAGGGCGCCCCCCTGGGTGCGCCCCTACCTCGTGGGCCCCCTGACGCTCCACCGACGTACTCCTTCCTCCTATATATACCTACGTATCCCCAAACGATCAAAACAGGAGCCAAAAACCTAATTCCACCGTCGCAAACTTCTGTATCCACGACATCCCATCTTGGGGCCTGTTCCGGAGCTCCACCGGAGGGGGCATCCACCACGGAGGGCTTCTACATCATCACCATAGCCCCTCCGATGAAGTGTGAGCAGTTTACTTCAGACCTTCAGGTCCATAGCTAGTAGCTAGATGGCTTCTTCTCTCTTTTTGGATCTCAATACAATGTTCTCCCCCTCTCTCGTGGAGATCTATTCGATGTAATCTTCTTTTTGCGGTGTGTTTGTTGAGACCGATGAATTGTGGGTTGATGATCCAGTATTATCTATGGAAAATATTTGATTCTTCTCTGAATTCTTTTATGTATGATTGAGTTATCTTTGCAAGTCTCTTCGGATTATCCTTTTTGGTTTGGCCAACTAGATTGGTAGTTCTTGCAATGGGAGAAGTGCTTAGCTTTGGGTTCAATATTGCGGTGTCCTTACCCAGTGACAGAAAGGGTTGCAAGGCACGTATTGTATTGTTGCCATCGAGGATAACAAGATGGGTTTTTTATCATATTGCATGATTTTATCCCTCTACATCATGTCATCTTGCTTAAGGCGTTACTCTGTTTTTAACTTAATACTCTAGATGCATGCTGGATAGCGGTCGATGAGTGGAGTAATAGTAGTAGATGCAGAATCGTTTCAATCTACTTGTTTTGGATGTGATGCCTATATACATGATCATTGCCTAGATATACTCATAACTATTCTCAATTCTGTCAATTGCTCAACAGTAATTTGTTCACCCACCGTAGAAAATCTATGCTCTTGAGAGAAGCCACTAGTGAAACCTATGGCCCCCGGGGTCTATTCTCATCATATCAATCTCTATCACTTTATTTACTTGCTTTGTTTTTACTTTGCCTTTTACTTTTTACTTTGCATCTATCTATCAAAAATACCAAAAATATTATTTATCATCTCTATCAGATCTCACTATCGTAAGTGACCGTGAAGGGATTGACAACCCCTAATCGCGTTGGTTGCGAGTTGCTATCATTTTGTGTAGGTACGAGGGACTTGTGCGTTGTCTCCTACTGGATTGATACCTTGGTTCTCAAAAATTGAGGAAAATACTTACGCTACTTTGCTGCATCATCCTCTCCTCTTCGGGAAATCCAACGCAGTGCTCAAGAGGTAGCAGGGTTGTGGGTGAGTAGAGGGATGGTCTCGCCAGAGGTTGGAGTAGGGTGGGGCGGCGAGGCCTACGTGGCAGCAGAGTCGGCCACTAGAGGCAGGAGCAGGCGACACGACTGGCACTGGTTTGGGCGGCTGGAGCAAGAAGACTAGAGGTTGAAGAAGCACTACGGTCGTTGGATGGACATCGTACGGTCACTAGAGCTAGAATCATTCATATTGACTAAGTTGACAAAGTCCTTCGCCCGTGTCAACTTAGTGGGCCCACAAGTTAGCCTCCCACTATGGTGGGTCCTTGCTAGTAGGGGGTATTCATTTTTTTGTGTAATAAGGAGGGACTTCCTAGCATGTGAAGATACAACTGGTGGGTCCGAGATGTCAGCGAGGGAAACGTTTTTTCATGAAATACAGAGGCCCCTCTGGTGGGTCCAAACTATCAGGTAGAGGAATCATTATTTTGCGTGCAATAAGGAGGCATTTCCTTGCGCACGGTCGTGGACCCAGCTGTCAGCCTCTCCACGTATAGTCCACTTCCGATAGATGTCGTTTGTTGACCATGTTGACCATGCTGCGACGAGAGCACCAGGGCAATGGACGACGGCGAGGCCTAGGAAGGGAATGACACGGAGCCGGGGAAGACTCGACAGTTGTTTCCCACGCGGGGGGAGTACAAGGGTTTACTGGTTCGTCTATCGTCGCCGAAGAATAACAGCAGGTGTGGGTGAGTACAGGGATGGCTAGACCAACGATGGGAGTACGGTGGGTCGGTGAGGCCTGCGCGGCAGCACAGCCAGCCGCGGGAGGAGGGGTAGGCAGTCCCGTCGGCGCTTGTTTGAGCAGCTGGAGCAGGAATAGCAGAGATTGAAGAAGCACGACGACCGTTGGATGGACATCCAACAGTCATTGCTCTTATGTGTTGACTAAGTTGACACGGCGTTGCATGTGCGTCAACCTTTTTTCTAGGAAAGCATACGCGTCAACCTATAATAGGCGCACAAGTCAGGCTCAAATGTGTGGAAAACAGCATACAGCCCTGCCATTATTTCTAATAATTTACAGCCCATTTGCTAATTCTTAAGGGTTTTTTGGAGTCCATCTTCTTTTTGTTAGCATTACAACCCATATTATGGCCACGGTTAAAAATTATATGATATTTTGCATATTTCGGTGCGGTCAATTGTTTTTAATCCCAAAATTTCGAATCACATTCAAAATAATTTGAAAAATAAATTTATATAAATTTAAAATCCAAATAATTGTCCATGCATAAAAATCAATGGAATTTAAAATCTTGAAATGAAAAAATGAACAAATTCTCGGTTTAATGTGTTTTGGAAGTGTACAACCCATTTCTCAATACTGATAGCCCATTTTCGGAGCTAGCTGACTGAAACTCTCCTCGTCTTGTAAGATTTGCAGCCCAGCAGGGCTGACAAAGCGAGGAGGCCTCGGTTGGGTATTTCTTTAAAAAAGTAGAACTGGGCTAGCCATTTTCAGCAACAAAAACACAACTGGGCTCATGGTGTGGTAAACATAAATAAAACCCTGGCTAGACAGCCAAAGCCCGCGCACAACCCCGTTGTTACCCTGATCCGTCTCTAAAACTAGTATAAAAATAACAGCTGCTTGTTCCTAAAAAAGTAAATAACAACTATGCGACCTGCTGGGTCCCTGGTGTCAGCCGCTCATTGTGTCGTGGGCCCAGATGTCCAACCATTAGGAGGAACCATTTTTTTGGGCTTGTAGTAACGAGGCACTTGCTTGCGTACTTCCATGACCCTAGTGGGTCCCTACTATCATTCTTTCCATGTACAGTCATCTCCTTGTTCCTCTCGATTGTTGACGAGTTGACAACGCAAGAGGGCGGCGCACCGCGCACGGTGAGCTAACCAAGGCGGAGAACGACGGTGATGCCTCAGACGGAATGAACAGGAGCCATGGAAGATGCGCCGGTCTAGTCGCAGGCGGAGGGGAGTACGAGGGTTGACTAGTTTGGGTGCGGATGCGTGTTGGGCCTGACGTCGCTAGAGAATGACAGGACGTGTGGGGGGATAGAGGGAGGGACTGGCCAATGTTGGAGGGTACGGTAGGGCGGCGGAGGCGCAGCCAGCCGTGGGAGGCGGGAGCAGGCGAAACCGACGGGGTGGTTTGGTTTGGGCGGCTGGAGAAAGAAGACAAGAGATAGAAGATACACGATAGATGTTGGATGTCAATCCAACTGATGGTAGGCAGAATTGTTTGTTGACTAGCTAGTAAGTCGACACCACCTTGGATAGGCTTTCTCCTCGTGGGTCCCAAATGTCAAAATCCAAATCTGTCATGGTCATGTAACCTTTCTTATGAAAATTTACAGCCCATTTGGTGTGCTAGTTCAAAATAAGTTTGTGGGTGTTGGTGGGGGCTAATCACTTGGGTTCTGTAATGCACAGTGAGCTCAAGCAGCCGGCGAGAGTGATGTTATTTCCCTTGGTTGGGATTTGTTACAATATTTCACTCTTAAATTAACGAATGGCAAGCCATTTGCCTTGTTTCAAAGAAAATATGACAGTCACAGCCGAGTTGAAAAGGGCAACAACATCTAACTCCAGCTTACAAATTGTACAAAAGCACGAGGGTTAATTGTTCATCAGGTTTATTCAAAACCCAGATTGAAAAGGGCAACAACATCTAACTCCAGCACTATTTTCGGTAGTCACAGTCAAACGGATCGGTCAGTTCCATAGAATGAACATCCTGGGTCGTAAAATTTATTGGACTATGACCACAAGATGTTGTAAATAGAAGCCCGACACATTTAGAAGCTCTTTTATCCACCTGAAACTCCTTTTTTGCTCTTGACATACCCATCCGTCAAAACCATGCTGCTGATAAACTTAAGCCTGATGGACAATAGTAACCTCGCATTCAACAGGAAGAATGTGACAAATCTAGTGTTTGCATGGTTGGCTACATGTCGTTCCAGCGTTATTATCTTCAACCGAATGTCATGAGAAGTGAGAAAATCCGGGTGCTTACGAATCCACCGATTGGTTATAACTTTCTTACCCCGTCATGTTGCCTAAATAGACATGAAGATTGAAAACAATTAAGGTCTAAAAAAAGAGTGTCGAAAGAGCAACAGCCGAACGGTTAATTCTAGTACACTATATGCGGGCTTCCCATGTGCGTGAAATTATTACCTTTGTGTACAACTTCTCCAAACATGGAAAGCATTCCAGCAAGCCAATAATATTGTTTAGATCAAAACTATTCATTTGGATATATAAGATCTTGACAGAATCCAGCACCATTGATAGGCTATCGATGGAGAAACTCTTCATTGAGCATAGAACATAATATTAGTACAAAATGTGTACTCCAAGATGATATATAACTTAAGTGCAGAAATTTAAAATGCAGCTTATGGTTACAAGTGTAGATGATAATATACAGTACCAGAAGAACTATGGAGCCAAACACCATCTTGAAATGAGCACAGAGATCATGTATTACAGCCAAGGACTCCAGTTTAGGCGCAAAAACGAAGGTTATTTGCGATGGTGAATAAAGAATCAAGGATCAACCCTTGAAGTGAAGGGGCATCTTGGATGATGAGCTGCCTTCCGTCAAAAGAAATTCCAATTCTTACAAGGTTGGGCGACTTTATTTGGAGACAACCGATTCTAACTGTGAAAACAAGCACCAAGCACTCCATGGAAGGGCAACTGGAGTGGATGATGTTGTGTAATGAGGCCTCCGATATACGAACCCGCACAAGTGTAATTTTTTTGAGAAATGGGAGTCGAAGGTTTAGTACCAGATTGTCTGGTAGGTAGCACATCACAAAGGTGGCGGTGTGGAGAGGGGAGGAAAACCGCGAGATGGACATCGGTGCTGAGGGCACAAGTACATGGCATTCGGTATCTGGTAGGTGATTTCCTGGGGAATAGTAGAACTCAAGCCACTGTAGTTCTGTGAATTCAGGGGATTTCAGCCAGGCGTCCACCATGCAGGGCATGGTATGCTTGCTCAGATAGAATGACGGGATGCAGAGGCTTTGAACGGAGCCCTGGTGGGAGGAGATGATGCCTCTGGGGAGTTCAAAATCATTAAACACAGATAGCTGACGACAATCGAGATTAAGGGGCGCGGTGCGCCATAGAGGGCTCCACCGAATTGAGAGGACTTGGGTGCGGCAGCAATCCTTGGTGGGGAGAAGCGAGATGATCTCCCCAAGGATAGCGTCCAGGAGATCGCTGATGCAGTCCAGCCAAGATTCTACGGGTTCCTGGGAATCGGTGGGGGCGGGCTCGCCGCTTCTCCCCACGCTGCAGGGTGGGGGATCTACAACAGGCGTCACCTCTGGTGGGAGCCTCATCTTCTTGCTGTTGGGGTCAGCCAACTCCATTTTCCTCGAGGGTGTCGCGTCGAGCTCACGGATTTGAGCAGAGTAACGAATGACGAGCCTAGTTGTAGTGCGAGGGAAGAAAAAGGGGAGATGGGGTTTTCTGTAGTAGTGAGGAAGAAGGGGAGTTGTGGTTTTCTGTAGGAGTGAGGTGAGGAATTTGGGGGTACGCGTGGAGCGAGCTTGACGTGAGGTGGGTGGGAATGAGGAGGAAGAACAACACCCAGTTTTTTGGGGGGGCGGTGTGCTGGGTAGCGCCTCTCATTAAGTAAATATATGGGCTTTTGAATTGATATTATTTACTAGGGTGGATGGGCTGTTTTGTCTTGGGCCCAGAGAAACAATTACTACTAGTACAGTGGAGATGCTCTACACCTACCCAGAAAAACAATTACTACTAGTACAGTGGATACACTACCACTTTTGGTTCCTCTGAGGTCATCGAAAAGTCTCCCTCTACTGAATATCATTTTACTTTTGTTCACCGACATGCGGGCATGTGATACGTCTCCAACGTATCTATAATTTTTGATTGCTCCATGCTACTTTATCTACTGTTTTGGGCAATATTGGGCATTATTATCCACTTTTATATTATTTTTGGGACTAACCTATTAACCGGAGGCCCAACCCAGATTTGTTGTTTTATGCCTATTTCAGTGTTTCGAGGAAAAGGAATATCAGACGGAGTCAAAACGGAACGAAATCAACTGGAGAAGTTATTTTTGGAAGGAAAGCAACCTGATAGACTTGGAGTGCACGTCAGGGGAGTCCCAGGCTGCCCACGAGGGTGGGGGGGCGCGCTCACCCCCCTGGGCGCGCCCCCCTGCCTCGTGAGCACCCCGGAGGTCCACCGACGTACCCCTTGCACCCATATATACCTACGTACCCTAAAACTTCCAGAACAGAAAATAGATCAGGAGTTTCGCCGCCGCAAGCCTCTATAGCCACCAAAAACCTCTCGGGAGCCCGTTCCAGCGCCCTGCCGGAGGGGGATCCCATCACCGGTGGCCATCTTCATCATCCCAACGCTATCCATGATGAGGAGGGAGTAGTTCACCCTCGGGGCTGAGGGTATGTACCAGTAGCTATGTGTTTGATCTCTCTCTCTCATGTTCTCTCTCATGTTCCTCGATGGCACGATCTTGATGTATCCCGAGCTTTGCTATTGTAGTTGGATCTTATGATGTTTCTCCCCCTCTACTCTCTTGTGATGAATTGAGTTTCCCCTTTTGAAGTTATCTTATCGGACTGAGTCTTTTATGAGAACACTTGATGTATGTCTTCCGTGATTATCGGTGGTGACAATGGGATATCATGTGCCACTTGATGTATGTTTTGGTGATCAACTTGCGGATTTCGTGACATTGGGAACCTATGCATAGGGGTTGGCACACGTTCTTAACTCTCCGGTAGAAACTTTGGGGCACTCTTTGAAGTACTTTTATGTTGGTTGGATGAATCTGAGATTGTGTGATGCATATCGTATAATCATGCCCACGGATACTTGAGGTGACAATGGAGCATCTAGGTGACATTAGGGTTTTGGTTGATTTGTGTCTTAAGGTGTTATTCTAGTACGAACTCTTTTATAGATTGATCCGAAAGAATAACTTTGAGGTGGTTTGGTACCCTACCATAATCTCTACGTTTGTTCTCCGCTATTAGTGGCTTCAGAGTGACTCTTTGTTGCATGTTGAGGGCTTGTTATATGATCTATCTATGTTATTATTGTTGAGAGAACTTGCACTAGTGAAAGTATGAACCCTAGGCCTTGTTTCCTATCATTGCAATATCGTTTACGCTCACTTTTATCTTTAGTTACCTTGCTGTTTTTATTATTTCAGATTACAAATACCTTTATCTATCATCCATATTGCACTTGTATCACCATCTCTTCGCCGAACTAGTGCACCTATACAATTTACCATTGTATTGGGTGTGTTGGGGACACAAGAGACTTTTTGTTATTTGGTTGCAGGGTTGTTTGAGAGAGACCATCTTCATCCTACGCCTCCTACGGATTGATAAACCTTAGGTCATCCACTTGAGGGAAATTTGCTACAGTCCTACAAACCTGTGCACTTGCAGGCCCAACAACGTCTACAAGAAGAAGGTTGTGTAGTAGACATCAGCATGCAGCGCGCGGGCCCAAATGCCATCCACCAAATTAGAAGGCAGTATGCAGGCGGAGAGTCGCCCCGGTTTTAGTGCGGTAGTAACGAGCCGTCGTATCACAAAACCCCACCTCCTCGCAGTCTAAGTTTGACGGACGAAGCAACCATCATTTCACTCTTCGCTGAATCCCCTTCTCCCTCACCGTCTTCAAGAAAGCCAACACTCGCGTCTGCCACTGTTCTTCTCTCCCAACGAAGGGAAGGTAAGCAGATCCGTGATGTTGGTATATTTTCGTTCAAAAAAATAGAACTTTTGCAAAGCAGTAACTGATCCTCACTCTCTTTTTTGTTTCATTGTCATTGCGATTGTGTTTTCCTTTCAGTGGTCTCCTAGTATTTGTCAGTGTCATGATGGACCAAGGAGAACCAGGCAAAGATCTGTCGATGTTGGACCAGATGCGGGAGGATGATCCCCATGAGACAGAGAGCTCCAAGAAGATGGAGGCAGCCACCGAGCCGACCCCAGATAGGCTCAAGGCCACTACTGAGATGGTCAACGCCCCATTCAAGGTTACAGCCCACGTGGCCCTGCAGGAGTAGTTTTCCCCCCTTCGAGGATGTGTCCTCCCCCCCCCCCTGCTGAGCTGCCCAAGGTGATTTTCTTCTTTGCCGATCTCGATTGTGGTTTTCATCTAAGTATGTGGTGATAAATAATGCAAAATTTTATTAGCTTCGATGCCATGCTACCTTCCCTTTCATGCATACATTTGACTCTACATAGTGGTTTAAATAACTTGTGTTTCTTATACTGGAAAGTAATTCAGAATTTGTTTCTGTTTTAATTAGAGCCTTGATGCAGACAAGGATTGTCCGGTTGTACATGTCACTCGCTATGAGGCCGATTACCTGAATATACGCACTAGGAAAATAGAGTTCTTAAGTCGATGGATTTTGGAAGCCATTTGCACTTATACAAATGTCGAGATGTACTCTAGCCTCACTGTTGTCAGGCGTGTTGTCCAGGGTGTACTGAAGCACAAGAAGTTCCAAGCTACTCCTTTGTTTGTGAGGCATATTGTTCTTGTCAAGCTTACATAGGAAGATGACGTGGCATGCCTCCACAAACAAGTTTATGAGAGGCCACGAGGTTATCTTCGGGAAGGTTCACGGGATTGAGCTCTTGTCGGACGTCCTCGATGATGTTCATGGCAAGGTCCGTCTTGTGTCCATCCCAAATTAGATCGAGGCATGAAATAGTTGCCCCAACTAGTGTTTAGTAGTACTTTGGATTGTGTCTAATTATCCGAACCTTGCCTATTATCGAGCCCTCTGGGGCTAGTACTCTGTTCGAATCCATCTATGGGAACTACTGCTACTTTTGTGTGCCCGTGACTCATGTGAGAACCATCCTAATTGTTGCCGAAACAGATGCGTCCTCACTAGTTTTTTCATGAATATGGCATCGTAAGACATAAGTTGCACAGTTTATCATACGAGTAGTGTGTGCTTCATGAAGTAGAGTACTCGTTCGAGAACTGTGCGCTGACGTATACATAGGGCACGTAAGGCTGGTTAAGTACTTGTAAACACTATTGGTTCTACCCCACTTGTAAGCAATTGTGCAAACACATCACATTGGCTCAGCTCGCTTCAACATTAGAAAAGTCGGGTTTCAACCAGCTAACAATCAATAATTTGCTGCCTGACATATAAGCAACTACGTATCTTGTTACAGTGGTTCATGCAGTTAACCGAGGCCACAATGTAAATTCCAAACGTTCACACGCTAGTCCAGCGTTCATGGGGAACATTCATATTAAACTTGGCTTCATAAAATACTTGAAAAGCATAAGTTAAGCAATTTTATACATCTCAATGATTCATAGAACATAACAAACATATACTAGTTCACAGCAAAAGACAAAGTTGTGAGAAGGTTTACAAATCAAGAAAAATCAAGCAAGGCTTCTCTGAGCAAAGAGCCTCTCTAGGCAGGTTTTAATTTCCTAGAGTTCACTCTGGTTTTTCTTGTTGCCACCATCTGGGGTTAGGTTCTCTCATTCCAGAATAACCAATTATAATTGTGTTCTCAGTTGGAATGTTGAACTGAACCATGTAGTGTACTGACCATCTAAACTTCTTGTGCAGTTCCACTAAATTTAAGCACCGCTATTTGCAGAAATAAGCAGACCACAATGCCTCTTATCCGCGCACCTGTCCCAAAAACCTCCGTGCAGCCGTGCTAGCTAGTCCTCGTCCATGGATGAACTAGGAGAAAGTGCATTCCATACTAGGATGTAGTTGTTTTTGCTTGTCCTTACACTGCAATCAGGAAATAAACGTACGAATCAACTTCTTTTAGATTGCGTTGGTCATTCTACCTAGTTACTACCAATCTAGGAATACCTGGAAGACGGGTGGTTAGACGACGACAGCGAGGGATAGCCATCTCATTTTGCGCAGTTCTACTAAAATTTGAGGTGTGTGCTTTTGATTGCACAGATAGAAACGATACCGAGACAGAGATCCCTGTTTGTGCAAATATGAAATACGATTATTTAAACAGTGACAGTTATTTGCAGTGGCATATGATTAACAGCAGCATCTATTGTGTTATAATTGGCACTACATTGAAAGTATGAAAGTGCCCTTAAGTAGCATCACATCACATCAATACTGCCACTAGATTAACATGCAGAACAATAGCATTAGTATCACTGTCATGAGAGTAGCACATGGTTAGTAAATGTGCAATCAAATTTGTGTAGTTCCACTGGGATGAAGCAATGTTAGCGGTGTGAGATTTAAGTGTAACTGCAAAAACACAATTCATGAGAAATAAAGCAAGACAGATGCACTTCATAAAATGGTGATGGCATTGCTTCAATTTTATCGATGGCACTAGACCCTTACTTAATAGTGACATTAGGTGGCATTGCTTAATGGTTCATGTGATTTTACATTAACAGTAGTGATATGGGCGTAGGGACAGCAGGGGCATAAAGTGGTGAGGCAGATGTGGTTGCCGAGAGCGGCAAACACTCAGTCAACATGTCTGCATTTGTCCCATTTTTTATCTCCTTGGCGACATTTTCCTATGTGAGCACAGGAAATCTAGAATTGCTCGTTCTCATTTGCATTGTCCCCCAACACCCCTCACTTCCTTTCCATTTTCAACCAAGAGACAGGTCCACTTCCCCACACCCTTCGCCATCCACCATGCTTTCTTCGCCTTTTCAGCCAAGAGACCGATTGGGTAGCCAGTATCTATTACTTTCCCCCGTTTCCTCTTAGAACAAAGTCCTAGATTCATGCTACAACTTTCCCACTTTCTATTTGAACCAACTCTTAGATTCGACTGTATGAATTAGCTTTACCTCTAATAATAGTAAAAGTCTAGTGGCTTTGAAACAGCCGGTGGAAGTAGAAAAAGATCCACACGCAGCCACGCGGGGAGCTGGGGCAGTAGAGCAAGGCAGGTTTCGAAGGAATATATACCTGAGGGTCGTCGGCATGTGGCAAAGACGGCACCGGAGGCCGCATCTTGGCCACAATACCATAGGGAGGAAGAAGGGGTCGAAGGCCCTCCCGAGCCGGCGCTGTCTCGGAGAGAACGGCATGGCCACCGATTGGGACGCGTGGGCAGTTGTTGGTCTCCTCCCTTGCTGCCGACGACCGCGTGAACGATGCACCTACGCCCCTGCCCCAGTCGAGGTGGTCCCGCCGGATTTTTGACCAGACGTGAGCAGAGAGAGTGTGGCCACCTATGTCTTGCTTAGATCTGGAGAGCAAGAGAGAGTGAAAGAGAGGAACCCTAGTAAAGCAAGCGCCAAGGCTCCTGCATATATATAATGGAGTGATTTTGTTGTACCAGACGTAATTAAATTGAATGCGTGTGAACCACTATTTTCATTTAAAGTTCAAGTAAAAATAAAACTCAATCAATAATGTGCCACCGTGTCCAGGACGCACAATACTGTATCATTCACATGCGGTCCCCGACCCTCCATCAAGTTGAAAACTAGACTAGTCAAAATGTCAATTGGGATGCCTCTTTGTAAACAAATGCGCTCCTAGCTTCAAAAAAATGCGCTCCTACGTGTACCCGCGAGTGGGTGTGAGAGAACTAGTGCGTGCATGAACCGCTTCTCTTCGTGAGAATACAATATACTATGCCCAAAGAACGTTCGCCAGAAGAGTAATAGTATAAGTGTGTGACGTGTGAGTAAAAATAAAAGGTGCGTGACATCTTTTATTTTTTAGAAGTTCTGAGGGTAGGGTGTGAATAGCACATATGTGTGTGACGTCTACCTATATACGGTCGGTGCAAGAGGACTTGGGAGAGTCGTGACTTGTGAGGATGTGTGTGTGCGTGAGAGAGAGGGGGCACGTATCAATGCAATGCATGTGTCCGTAAATCATATCTGACAAACTTTCACCAAAAGCCGTTTCCTAACGAACGCCGTAAGAACCGTTAGATCGGCCTCCGACGGTGTCAATTTTTCCATGTCATTTAACAGAACAGCCACTCCTCCGACACACAAATCTTCCACGTGAGTGTTACCAGCTGCCATATGCTCCTCCCTCCGTTCCAAAATGTAGTGCACATAGCTTTATTGAAAATTCGAACCTCGCAAACTTTTACCGAGTTTTCGTATACCAAAATGCACATATAAATACCCAGTATATATCATTTTATTCATCTTTGAGAGATAACTATAAAGATGGGGGGAGTGTACAAAGAAAGACCGTTGTATGACCTGCAGCAATTTCAACCATCCTTTGGTGTGGAGGAATATCATAGGAACTCTATATGATATGATTTTTATAGGATTTTTTCCTTTAGAGCCAATTGGTTCATAGGAATAGATTCATATACTCCACATTTCAAAAGAAAATAAACATGATATCATTTTTATAGCTTTAGAGCCACTTGGTTCATATGAATGGATTCCTATACTCCCATAATTTCAAAGGAAAATAAACATCAGCGTATTTTCAATACAAAAGTTCCTATGATGTGAACCAAATGACATCTCTTTTCTAATCCCTCCTCGTAGGAATTGAGATACATGTCATCTCTAGATTCATTAGAGAAGTTCCTATGATGTGAAACAAATGACATATCTTGTCCAATCCCTACTTATAAGAATTGGGAGACATGTCATCTATTTCCCTACAACTTCCATGTATACATCTTCTCTATTCCTAAATATCTAGTACAACCCACTAGTAGCTTTTTTCATGGACATGCATACAAGTCATAAATCACATTGTTTTTGTACTCTATGCATGCAAGCACCACATCATCAATTTGTGCATGTTACTCATAAGTTATTTCTTGCATTAGATTTTGTATTGACAATGTATGTGTTGGTCACGTGCACACATATGTAGTTCACATTCACATTTTTGTTAGAAATGTCATTCTTTTAACTGCAATTCATTTTTTCTCTTTGTATTACATATTCATTTTAAGCATACATTCACTTCCCATTAGTTATAGTTGTTTTTGGAGGAACTTTTATGCATTATTTTGAGTAGCAAATTTCACGCGGCCATGGGTATATCAAAATGCGGGGCCCATGTGTCATTGCCTTTTGGTCGAACCTACGTCCACAATTTTTTGTACGACATATATCTCCACTGGTCCCCGAACCCAAAATGCTGCCTCGTTCCCGTAAACCAAGCGGCCTACCCGTGTTAAGGCATCAACTCGAACTCAATCCCTCTCCCGTTTACTACGTCATGGCCCCACACGCCGTAGTACTCCTACAGACCCTATCCGCCGCACGCATCATCGGTTTTAATCAAGAGGATGAGGGAGAAGCGGATTTGTAGTGGAGGCTCCTACCCTAGGGTGCCCTAGGTAGCTGCCGCACGCATCATTGGTTTTCTTGTTTCCTTGTGCTCTTGCACCCTAGAGTGAAATGATGGTTGCTTCGTCCGTCCAGCTTAATGTGTGAAAGGTGGGGCTTTGTGATTTGATCCCTCATCGCTCCTTTACTACTACTGCGGTGCTACGACTGGGGTGCCTCCAAGTCCAACCGCTGCTCCGAACTGTAATTTGGTGCATCGCATGTGGAACAAGACTGTGGATGAGCCACATGTCGGCCAAGGGGGTCATGTTAAGTGTGTCGCCATTTCGTGTGTGGACTGACCCTGCTTGAGTTGCTACGCAACACGACAGGAGCAGCCTACGACTTGGTTTTGCTCCTTGATGAATCCCGACTATATTGATCTAAAAAGGTACTACTCCCTTCGTCTCGGTTTATAGGGCGTGTATGTAGTTCTAGGTCATCCATTTGACTAAGTAAATATGAGTTACTATGTCACAAAAATTATATCATTGGATTCTTAAGCAGGTGTAGTTTCTAAACATATTATTGTTCATCACATAGTACTATATAGCTAGTTAAATTCTCAACCTAGAACGACGTGCATTCCCTGTAAACCGAGATGGAGGAAGTAGTAAAAATGAGGTGATTTTACCGAGCGGTGGGCGGGGGAGCATGGCATGTCATGCAGTCCCATGTGTCATGATGTACCAAGGCGATGTGCGTCCCTCTTGAGATAGAGCAATGGCAGAAGCAATACATGGTTTTCTTGAAGGAAGGATATGTTAAACAATGGTTGCTTCGTCCATCTGGGAAGGTGCGGCATTGTGATTTGACGTCTCATTGCTCATGACTACTACTAGGGCGCTACGACTGGGGTGCATCTCGCCTGCTGTTCTGCATTGTTATTGGGTGCATGACACATCGACCCGGTTGCTATATGTCCCACATGTCGGCAAGAGGAAGTACTAAATTCATGAAAGCGAGCGTCTCTACTCTTTTAGTACGACGCAGGAGTACAAGACACGACTTGGTTTTTGCTACTTCGTGCGATCCATCGATACAAACCCAGACTAAAAAATGCGAGGGCGGGTCTTCTCCCGTGCAGCAGGTGTCGGTGTCAAAACCGGTGGATCTCGGGTAGGGGATCCCAAACTGTGCGTCTAAGGCTAATGGTAACAGGAGGGCTAATGGTAACAAGAGGCGGGGGACACGATGTTTACCTAGGTTCGGTCCCTCTCGATGGAGGTAATACCCTACTTCCTGTTTGATTGATCTTGATGATATGAGTATTATAAGAGTTGATCTACCATGAGATCGTAGAGGCTAAACCCTAGAAGCTAGGCTATGATTATGATTGTTGTTGTCCTGCAGGCTAAACCCTCCGGTTTATATAGACACCAGAGGGGGCTAGGGTTACACAGAGTCGGTTACAGAGAAGGAGATCTACATATCCAAATTGCCAAGCTTGCCTTCCATGCAAAGGAGAGTCCCATTCGGACACGGGATGAAGTCTTCAATCTTGTATCTTCATAGTCCAACAGTCCGGCCAAAGTATATAGTCCGGGTGTCCGAGGACCTCTTAATCCCGGAGTCCCTCAGTAGCCCCTGAACCAGGCTTCAATGACAATGAGTCCGGCGCACAGATTGTCTTCGGCATTGCAAGGCGGGTTCCTTCTTCGAATACTCCATAGAAGATTTCGAACACAAGAATCGTGTCCGGCTCTGCAAAACAAATTCCACATACCATCGTAGAGAGCACAATATTCCATGAATCTAATCTGCTGACAACTTTTCATAGCGTGACATCACGCCACGGCCCGGTCATTATTCGAACCATTTTTCACAACCTGCCACCGCACATATCGTGAGGCGGTTTTATTGGCACGTCTTGTCGAAGCAGAGATCATGTTCCCCTTATCACGGGATCCTCATCAATACAGGTGTCGGTAACCCAACCGCGCTTGTTTAATATGACTCCTTGATTTTAGGCAAGTCCCAAACGGCCACGCGGGGGACGCTTGATATTCGTCCTCTTTATAAGGGGGCCAAGGCCTGTCCTTTTCTTCCCACGCTCGATCCTTCCCCTCCCGCACCTCGAGTTCCAACACCCAAGGCTCAAGCTAAGAGCTTTGGACCTCCAACCATGACCGGATCCAACCTTCAAGGCTGGTGGATGGCCTCCTCTGTCACAGAGGAGGACATCAAGAAGCTTAGGGAGGCCAGGTATCTTACCGCTGAAATCCTGCACAGGCTGCCCGCTCAAGGGCAGGTCATCCCCACTCCCGAACCCAATGAGAGTGTCGTATTTGTTTCCCACTTCCTCCGAGGGCTAGGTTTTAGTATTGATCCCTTTGTGAGAGGGCTCATGTTCTATTACGGGCTAGACTTCCATTATCTAGCTCCGGATTCCATCCTTCACATCTCGTCGTTTATTGTCGTGTGTGAAGCCTTCCTCTGCATCGCCCCCCACTTCGGCCCATGGCTCAAGACCTTCAATGTGAGGCCAAAGATGATTAACGGGCGCCACGCAGAGTGCGGAGGCGCTATAATAAGCAAAGGTGCCGACGCCCCATGGCCAAAGGGTTCCTTCACGGAAACTTTCGACTTATGGCAACGAGAGTGGTTTTACATCATAGCTCCCCGAGGTACATAGCAGGCGGCCGCTCCAGCGTTCCGCTCGGGCCCTCCGCTTCAACTGGCGTCATGGGTCAACAAGGGGCTGGACTGGGGGCTGGTTAACGATGTGCCGACACTGCAAAGCCGCATCCGAGACCTCCTTAAGAGGGATGTCAGTCTTGTCAAGGTAATGCAAGTAATGCTGGTTCGTCGGGTCCTGCCATGCCAACATCGACCTCTCCGTATGTGGGAGTTCAACTCGGAAGGACCGCGAACCATTCAACAATTCTTTGGCGTGACGCTCAAGGAGATGCATGGATCGTTCTTCGTATCACGAATAAAGTGTCCGGACACCACCAAGGATGTGGGTCTCAACTGCAACCGTCCGGATACCCAAGTAAGTAATTCCACTACCGAACACGCCATCCTTTATGTTTGTTATAACATCATTCTGAATAATTGCTCTCTGCTAGGACTGGATAAGGAAGGCGGAGAGGATTAGGTGTTTGCCCCCCCTTCCCGAAGGCTCGCCGGATCCTTTATTGACCAGGATGCTTGAGCGCGCACCGTATCAGGTGCCATCAGGAGAAGATGAGGGGAGGAATAGAGAAGCCACAGGTGGGCCTCATACTTTACACATCCAAATCGGGGGAGTAAGTGCCTCCATGAAGGAGGATAATCGGGGAGGTGAATCTAAAATCCCCTCTCCTCACGGTAAGAAAAGGGCCGCCTCTGAAGACTTGGAAACTGAGGTTTCCAAACGAGGGAAGAAACCCTCGCTAGGGGGCCCTGCCCCAGAGGGCGTCCTTACCGCACAATGCCCGCGAGGGGGCCAGCCCTTAATCGAGCCGTAAGTAAAAAAGTACTTTGGTAAATATATCCTGTTTTGTCTCGGAGAATAATAACCGAGACATATTTGTTGCAGTCCGGCTCATAGCCCTTCTCCACAGAGTTCGTCTTCAGGGGATCTTCTTCTGGAGATGATGGAGAGCGAAACGCCTCCTCCCGCCTCCCCGCCACATGGGGCAAACGATCCCGAGGTGTTGTCACGGAGGATTTTTCCTGATCCGCCGAGGCCAGAAGTTGACACTTCGGCTGCCCGAAGTCCAGAATATTCGGGTCCCAAGGAGAGCAACAGAAAGTGTCCGGGATTGTCCGGCATACAGCTGGACACACTGATGGGTCTTCTGGAGCAAGCGGCCATCTCAGAGACGCATCGTGTCTTAATGGGTACGGTGGTTGAGAGGATTTCATCCGCAAAAAGCGGTTTGAATGAAGCTTTTACGAGTCTGCTGAGAGGCTTTGAGGTACGCAAAAAATAATATATGTATTTTTTATGGTACCGCGCATGCTAGGTGTGCTCTGTATAGATAGTAGCCCCTGAGATTCTAGTTGCCATCCAGAGGTGGCAAACAGAGGATCATAATCCCAGGTAAAAATCGCGCTGCTTTTATGTATAGGTGGCTGAGGGTCCGGCGGCTGACCAGACTGCTGATTTTGCCGAACTGAAGCGGCAGCTTGACGTGGCAGATGCCGACATCGCGCTTGTTAACAAGCGGCTTGACGAGGCCCAGGGTATGTATGTTCAGCTTGTCAGCAAATGTTAAGAGGAGCATGATGCTAGTATCTATAATATGCTATGACTGCAGATGGAGCTGCTGCCATAGAGACCCTTCAGGCGGAGCTTGTCCGATCCAAGGAACAAGCCCGAATAAGTGATGCGGCCGCCCTGAAGGCGGTCGAAGAGTTAAGAGCCGAACAGGTTGCTCATCGCCAGAGCGAAGAAAGGATAGCCAAGATGGCTGTTGAGCTGAAAGATGCTGCCGACCGCTATCATCTCCTTGAAAAGGAAAGCCAAGCAAAAGCGGCTGACCTGAAGAAGGCCCTGGAGGCAGCCAAGGAAACCCGCTCTGAAATGAGAGGGATAAGGGAGGAGCTTTGTGAAGCCAGAGATATCACGGCTGGGAGGCCCTATTTGTTGCGGGTGAAGTTCGGAGATCCAAAGTATGCCCCTCTGGATCAGTTGTGGAGTGCTGCAGACGCGTATGCGGACTTGGCAAAGAGTGTTGCTGATGCGACTGAGTTTTACAAAGATCGGAGAGACCATGATGTAGAAAGGTTGTTCTGGTCGCAGTTCAGTGCCCCGACGCATCCTCTGCCGTTGAATGAGAGAATGGCCGCATGGGCCGAGCTCCATAGGTTGTCTGGGCTTGCTATGAGGTCTATCGTGGATCATCCTTGGCCGAGGGGACCAAGGCCGGACAGTTATTTTGGTTTGGTGCAACAATTCCTTGGTGATGTGTCGCATATCGACGCTGTGAACAGGTCGGTGTGCATGGAGGGTGCGCGGATGGCTCTTGCCCATGTTAAGACATACTGGGCAGGGATGGAGGCCACCGCTATTGCAACCCGGGGTCCGACGAGAGGCCAAGACCCGGCCGAGCACTATTTTGAAGAAGTCCTAGAAGGTGCCCGTTTAATAGAGGCTCAGTGCTCGAAGAGTACCATGTTTGAGTGACATGTATCTGAATTGTAAAAATAATGTTATTTTGATTATAAAGGTTGTGTTTATACTTTTGCCTGAAAGTATTATAGTGCCTCCTGTATGGTCGTTTATGTATGTATGTATATAACCTGAAGGTTTGCAGTCGTCGGCTTCAGCCCCACGCATATAATGCGAGGGTGTTCGGAAAAGCGTGTAATCACACTTGATCCAACGTCTTGGTCCATTAAGGAGGTGATAGCGCGGCAAACCAGGCAATCGGACTATATAGCTTTAACACTTTCACTTAGCCATAGGAGTTTGACGGTGGGGCTACTATATAGCCCCTGGTACTTCCGCGTTCATCCGAATGTGGTGCGCGTACATACATGACCGGGAAACCAGTCCTTCGTTAATGTGGAGGAATCGCGAAGATTCCGCTGAGTCATCGAGTGGTTGACCAGTCTCGCGCTATATCATGACAGTCAGTTTTCGGCTTTCTCTACTGAGGTGCTCACCCAGATGAACCAGGGCACAATCGCAGTAGTTCTCCCGGTGCCCCCTTAGCCGATAGAGCGGAACGTAAGGTAGCAAAACACGAGAGCCGGGCAAACCCAACATTTGACCAAAGACATGATTCGGAGCTGATGCATATAAGGCCAAACTCGCGACGCCGAACACTCCCTAAGGTATTCGGACTTTACGACATATACTGGGCTGAGTAACACCCTTGATAATGAGCCCTGTGTTTCCAGGTACATGCATTAGTCTGGCATGACGAAGTGTCAAGAACGCCAGTATCCCTCCCAATTGTGTTAAGTGACCGGAGGGTATGAAGCAACAAGAGACATTAAAAAGGTTTACGCAGGGTCTTAATCTAAAAACAAACCTTTGAGCGGGGCCTTGCTGCACATCTGCGCCTTTATCTCCATTGTGCCATATCCTGGAAGGGTGTAGCACGATGATCATCTGTAAAAAAGGAAAAACCTGGGTGAAAGACTTCGTGCGAAGAGTTGGTTAATCTGAACGAACCATGAAAATACAATCTGTTATTGTATTAATAGGGTCAAGCCGAACTATGGGCTTTTTTGCGAGCCGACCCTAGCACCACCTATGAGGGTATATCTATCAACCCAAGCTCAGGTTTATCTGGGCTGTTACATCTGGTGGAGCGCCGGACTCGTCTAATCGTGTTCGTGGTCTTGACGATCGACCGTTTATTGTGGTTGGAGGGGCCGTTCAGTGTTCGGCTGCTAGAGCCGCCACATATTCTTCCGCACGTAAGGAACGCTCTGTATTTCCGCTAACTATGATGACGTCGCGTGGACCGGGCATCTTAAGTTTAAGATAGGCGTAGTGCGGTACTGCATTAAAACGAGCGAGGTCGTTCTCCCGAGTAGTGCGTGATAGCCGCTTCGGAATGGAGCAATGTCGAAGATTAGTTCTTCGCTTCTGAAGTTGTCGGGAGAACCGAATACAACCTCTAGTACTAGAGAGCCCGTGCAGCGGGCCTCGACGCCTGGTATCACTCCTTTAAAGGTGCCATTGCTTTGGCTGATTCTTGACGGGTCTATCCCGATTTTGCGGACAGTGTCCTGATATATCAGGTTAAGACTACTGCCACCGTCCATAAGGACTCGGGTGAGATGGTATCTGAGGGAGTCTTGGATTAAGGGGTCCTCGGACAGCCGGACTATATACTTTGGCCGGACTGTTGGACTATGGAGATACAAGATTAAAGACTTTGTCCCGTGTGCGGACAGGACTCTCCTTTGCGTGGAAGGCAAGCTTGGATAGTCGGATATGAAGATTTCCTTCTCTGTAACCGACTCTGTGTAACCCTAGCCCCCTCCGTGTCTATATAAACCGGAGGGTTTAGTCCGTAGGACAACAACAATCATAATCATAGGCTAGCTTCTTGGGTTTAGCCTCTACGATCTCGTGGTAGATCAACTCTTGTAATACTCATATCATCAAGATCAATCAAGCAGGAAGTAGGGTATTACCTCCATCGAGAGGGCTCGAACCTGGGTAAAACATCGTGTCCCCTGCCTCCTGTTACCATTAGCCTTAGACGAACAGTTCGGGACCCCCTACCCGAGATCCGCCGGTTTTGACACCGACATTTGTGCTTTCATTGAGAGTTCCAATGTGCCGTCACGATAAGGCTTGATGGCTCCCTCAATCATCTTCAACGATGTGGTCCAGGTGGAGGTTTTTCTTCCCTGACAGATCTTCGTATTCGGCGGCTTCGTACTGCGGGCCAACTCGCTTGGCCATCTGGAGCAGATCGACAGCTACGCCCCTGGCCATCAGGTTAGGTTCGGAAGTTTAGACTATACTGCCGATATCCGCGGAGACTTGATCTTCGATGGATTCGAGCCCATAACAGGCGCGCCAAATGGTCACGACGGACATGACCTTGATCTGCCGTCGGACAGTATTCGGGAGATCGCACCCGCGTTGGTGCCAGAAATCAATCCAGAGCAGATCGTGCCTTCTGAGGAAGGGTGGATGGACCCCGCCATGGAGGCCGCACTCATCAGCGTCGGAGCCGAACACTGATCCCACCTCCTGTGAGAGTGGCGCTATCGGACCCCCGGACTCGTCTCCGGCTGCAGGATCCAAACCGCGTACGTCCATGCCTATCAAATCAGATTGGGCACCCGTCATGGAGTTCACTGTCGCGGATATCTTTCACCAATCACCCCTGGGTGACATGCTGAACTCATTAAGGTCTCTGTCCTTGTGAGGAGATTCTTGGTCGAACTATGTCCGGCTCGAGTGGGGAGTGGACGACAAAGAAATTCGTCCCCCACCCACCACCCACTTTATAGCCACTGTCGATGACTTAACCGACGTGCTTGACTTCGACTCCGAATACATCGACGGTATGGACAACGATGCTGGAGAAGAACGGGAACCACCGCCTATAGGGCGCTGGACTGCTACCTCATCATATGATATTTATATGGTGGACACCCCTAAAGAAAACAATGGCGATGAGGCAATGGAAGATAACCCCTTGGGGAAGCAATCTAGAAACCGGCGTCATCGGCGCCGCTCCAAGCCCGGCCATAGCAAAAATAGTGATACCGGCACAAGGGATCACAACCCGGATGGTGCCAAAGACGAATACAGTCCTGCCCAGCCAGGCTTCGAGCAAGCCAAGCAAGAGGAGCAAGCTAGCCCTAACGAACAGGCAAAGGACGGAGAATCAGAGGAAGATAACTACATGCCTCTCTCCGAAGACGAGGTGAGCCTTGGCGATGAAGAATTCATCGTGCCTAAGGACCCCATCGAGCAGGAGCGCTTCAAACGCCGGCTTATAGCCACTTCAAAAAGCCTGGAGAAAAAACAGAAACGGCTTGAAGCTGATCAGGATCTGCTAACGGACAGATGGACTGAGGTCCTGGCTGCCAAGGAATACGGACTCGAGCGCCCTAGCAAAAGCTACCCAAAGTGCAGGCTGCTACCTCAACTCGAGGAGGAGGCCTTAAAGCCCACGCTACCAGCGCATGATGCGGCTGACCGGCCACCCTGTGGCCGCGATAAAGCGGCTTACCAGCCCGACGTCTAGACCGCACCCCGTCGCCAATCAAATGATAATACTAAGGCCCGGGGCTACACGAAGGACCTACGAGAATTATTGGAAAACAAAGCAGGACAATCAAGATCGATCTACGGATCACGGGGCGCGCCACAAGACGTGATGATGACCGGCATGCCGGATACAATAAGCAAAATTCTGGCCGAGCCGAATACAATAGACAGGACTCATTCGAACTACGTCGGGATATAGCCCAGCATAGAGGCGCCGCACACCCCCTATGCTTCACTGATGAAGTTATGGATCACGAATTCCCAGAAGGGTTTAAACCCATAAATATTGAATCATACGATGGCACAACAGACCCCGCGGTATGGATCGAAAACTTTCTTTTCCACATCCACATGGCCCGTGGCGATGACTTACATGCCATAAAGTACCTACCACTTAAGCTCAAAGGACCGGCTAGGCATTGGCTTAATAGCCTGCCAGCAAGCTCCATTGGCAGTTGGGCGGATCTGAAAGACGCATTCCTTGATAACTTCCAGGGCACTTACGTGCGACCACCGGACGCTGATGACTTAAGCCACATAACCCAGCAGCCCGGAGAGTCAACCAGGAAATTCTGGACTAGGTTCCTAACTAAAAAGAAAGCCTTGGCGGCCTTCAAGCATAACATCCGAGACGAATGGCTCGCCCGACATCTCGGCCAAGAGAAGCCAAAGTCCATGGCAGCCCTCACGACACTCATGACCCGCTTCTGCGCGGGCGAGGACAGCTGGCTGGCTCGCAGCAACGTCACACCCAAAAACTCAGGCAATTCAGATGCCAGGGACAGCAACAGCAAGCCGCGATGGAATAGACACAAACATCGCAATAATGGCGACAACACCGAAGACACGATAGTCAATGCCGGATTCAGAGGCTTTAAATCCGGACAACAGAAAAAGCCATTCAAGAGAAATAGTCCGGGCTCGTCCAGTTTGGACCGCATACTCGATCGTTCATGTCAAATTCACGGCACCCCTGATAAACCAGCCAACCACACCAATGGGGAATGCTAGGTGTTTAAATAGGCCGGCGAGTTGAACGCCGAAAACAAAGAAAAGGGGCTGCATAGCGACAACGACGAGGAGCCCCGACCGCCGAACACGGGAGGACAGAAGAAATTCCCTCCACAGGTGAAAACAGTGAATATGATATACGCAACCCATATCCCCAAGCGGGAACGGAAGCGTGCACTAAGGGACGTCTACGCGATGGAGCCAGTTGCCCCAAAATTCAACCCATGGTCCTCTTGTCCGATCACTTTCGATCGCAGGGACCATCCTACTAGTATCCGTCATGGCGGTTCAGCTGCATTGGTCCTTGACCCCATCAACGACGGATTCCATCTCACACGAGTCCTCATGGACGACGGCAGCAGCCTGAACCTGCTCTATCAGGACATAGTGCGCAAAATGGGCATTGACCCCTCAAGGATCAAGCCCACAAAAACCAATTTCAAGGGTGTCATACCCGGTGTAGAGGCCTGTTGTACAGGCTCAATCACAGTAGAAGTGGTATTCGGATCTCCGGACAATTTCCGGAGCGAGGAGTTAATCTTCGACATCGTCCCCTTTCGTAGCGGCTATCATGCACTGCTCGGACGAACCGCATTTGCCAAATTCAATGCGGTACCGCATTATGCATATCTCAAGCTTAAAATGTCGGGACCTCGCGGGGTTGTTACAGTTAAAGGAAACACAGAGCGCTCGCTTCGTACGAAGGAGCACATTGCGGCCCTAGCAGCCGAAGTACAAAACAGCCTTCTTAGGCAAACAGCCAATTTGGCGATAAAAAACCCAGATACCGCCAAGTGAGTCCGGAATACTCCGCTACAGGATTGTCCAGCACGACCAGAGCTCGACTAGCAATTCAGCCTCCACCTTAGTCCCAGCCAAGCGGCGACATTCGTGTCGCTCGTACACAACTACGCACTTAAAATACCATGGGCATAGGCGGAGGCACGACCATGACGTGGTCCTCAATGCGGTTCGACCGCCCCAGGACACGCGCATTTTGGTACCCCCTTTTTTCTTTCAGGTCCCTATCTTCAGTAGGCTCTTCCAAAATACTGGCTATCGGACACACTAGGAGGACAAGAAGCTTTGGCATATGAGGGAATCCTTGAAACGTCCATTTTGCATCATGCTTTTATATCAATATTTATTGCATTATGGGCTATTATTACACATTATACCTCAATACTTATGGCTATTCTCTCTTATTTTACAAGGTTTACCATGAAGAGGGGGAATGCCGGCAGCTGGAATTCTGGCTGGAAAAGGAGCAAACGTTGGAAACCTATTCTGCACAGCTCCAAAAGTCCTGAAACTCCACGAAACAACTTTTTGGAATTAATAAGAATTTCTGAGCGAAAGAAATACACCAGGGGGCCCACACCCTGCTCGTAATTTATAGGAGGTTCATTAAGGACTTTTCTAAAATCTCTAGGCCTCTGACTAATTTATTGCAAAAAGATATTCCTTTTGTCTTTGATGATGATTGTGTAGAAGCATTTGAAGTACTTAAGAAAGCTTTGATCATTGCACCTATTGTTCAGCCGCCTGATTGGAATTTACCTTTTGAAATTATGTGCGATGCTAGTGATTATGCTGTAGGTGTTGTTCTAGGGCAAAGAGTTGATAAGAAATTGAATGTTATCCAGTATGCTAGTAAGACTCTTGATACTGCCCAGAGAAATTATGCTACTACTAAAAAAGAGTTCTTAGCAGTTGTGTTTGCATGTGATAAGTTTAGACCTTATATTGTTGATTCCAAAGTTACTATTCACACTGATCATGCTGCTATTAAATATCTTATGGAAAAGAAAGATGCTAAGCCCAGGCTCATTAGATGGGTTCTCCTGCTCCAAGAATTTGACTTGCATATTATTGATAGAAAGGGAGCTGAGAACCCCGTTGCAGATAACTTGTCTAGGTTAGAGAATATTCTTGATGACCCACTGCCTATTAATGATAGCTTTCCTGATGAACAATTAGCAGTCGTCAATGCTTCTCGTACTGCTCCTTGGTATGCTGATTATGCTAATTACATTGCTACTAAATATATACCGCCTAGTTTCACATACCAGCAAAAGAAAAAGTTCTTTTACGATTTGAGACATTACTTCTGGGAGGATCCTCACCTTTATAAAGAAGGAGTAGATGGTGTTATTAGACGTTGTGTGTCTGAGCATGAACAGGAACAAATTCTGCGTAAGTGTCATTTTGAATCTTATGGAGGACACCACGCTGGAGATAGAACTGCACACAAGGTACTACAATCTAGTTTTTATTGGCCTACTCTCTTCAAAGATGCTCGTAAGTTTGTCTTATCTTGTGATGAATGTCAAAGAATAGGTAACATTAGTAGACGTTAAGAAATGCCTATGAATTATTCTCTTGTTATTGAACCGTTTGATGTTTGGGGCTTTGATTATATGGGACCTTTTCCTGCCTCTAATGGTTATACACATATTTTAGTTGCTATTGATTACGTTACTAAGTGGGTAGAAGCTATTCCAACTAGTAGTGATGATCATAACACTTCTATTAAAATGCTTAAAGAAGTTATTTTTCCGAGGTTTGGAGTCCCCAGATATCTTATGACTGATGGTGGTTCACATTTTATTCATGGTGCTTTCCGTAAGATGCTTGCTAAGTATGATGTCAATCATAGAATCGCATCTCCGTATCATCCGCGGTCCAGTGGTCAAGTAGAGTTGAGCAATAAAGAGCTCAAATTAATTTTGCAAAAGATTGTGAATAGATCTAGAAAGAATTGGTCCAAAAAACTTGGTCATGCATTATGGGCCTATAGAACTGCATACAAAAATCCTATGGGTATGTCTCCTTATAAGATGGTTTATGGAAAAGCGTGTCATTTACCTCTTGAACTTGAACATAAGGCATATTGGGCTATTAAAGAGCTCAACTATGACTTCAAACTTGCCGGTGAGAAGAGGTTGTTTGATATTAGCTCACTTGATGAATGGAGAACCCAAGCCTATGAGAATGTCAAGCTTTTCAAAGAAAATGTTAAACGCTGGCATGATAAGAGGATACAAAAGCGTGAGTTTAACGTAGGAGATTATGTTTTATTATTCAACTCTCGTTTAAGATTTTTTGCAGGAAAACTTCTTTCAAAATGGGAAGGTCCCTACGTTATCGAGGAGGTCTATCGTTCTGGTGCTATAAAAATCAACAACTTCGAAGGCACAAATCCGAGGGTGGTAAACGGTCAAAGAATTAAACATTATATTTCAGGTAATCCTATCAATGTTGAAACTAATATTATTGAAACCTTAACCCCTAAGGAATACATAAGGGACACTTTCCAGAATGTTCCAGACTCCGAAAAGGTATAGGTATGTGGTACGGTAAGTAGACCGACTCCAAAACAACTCCAATGGCATTTTTTATCAGTTTGGGAATATTTAAGAAATTTAGGAAGAAAGAAGTAGTCCGAAAGGGACACGAGGCTCCCACAAGAGTGGAGGGCGCCCCCCCCCCCCCTGTAGGGCGCACCCCCTGTCTCGTGGGCACCTCGTGTGCCTCCCGGACTCCGTTTTCTTGCACAATTACGTATTTTGGTTGGTAAAAATTCATTATATATATACTCCCAAAGGTTTTGACCACCGTATCACGCAAATATCCTCTGTTTTCGTTTCGAGCTGTTTCCGTTGCAGATTTAGAGCACCATGACTTCACCCTCCTCCAACAACGAAGACAAGGATGCTTGGCTATTGAAGATAGAGCTGAAAAGAGAAGAACAAGAAGAGATCAACAAGGATGAAGGGATCAAGAAGGCCATGGAGGTTCAAGCTCCGGTGGTGAAAGAAGAAGACATCCTTCAACCTTTACCTAACCTCTTTACTCCAACAGAGATCGAAGCTTTCAAGATGATTGAGTTAGCTCGCATACAGAACAAGTACCTCACACAGGAGAATATTCTGTTGAAGGATCATATTGCTGGGCTTAAGGGCATTATCCACAAGTTGGAGGAACTTTTACGCTCAATGTGCGATTATCCACCGTCATCATCACCACCTCCATCACCTCCGAGGACATAATCACATGGGTATGGGCACTCCCCTTGGCAACTGCCAGGCTTGGGGGAGGTGCCCCGGTATCGTATCACCATCACACTCTTATATTTACCGCTTTATTTAGTTCGATCCTTTTAGTTGTATCTTGATCTAGTAGATTGAAGTTTTGATATCAAGTAGTTTGAGTTTTGCATTGTGATCTCTTTTTGTAATCGAGTCCGTGAGCTATCTATAATAAAGATTAGTGTTGATTCAAGGGCTTTGCTATGTTGCTATGATCTTGAGAAAGTAGAAAGAATAAAAGAGTTCATATTGATCATATGGATAGTGATAACTTCACATATAGAAAGTATGAGGCATAAAATTTGTTGAGAGTTGATGAACGTAGCCTTGGTCATCGTTGTAATTAATAGGAAATGATAAGGAAAGAGGGGTTCACATATAAATATATTATCTGGGAAACCTTTTATAATTGGGAGCACTCATTAAGTATGACATGCTAAAAGAGTTGACGTTGGACAAGGAAGACAACGTAATAGTTTATGTTTTCCGACACCTCAGTTAAAGTATATTGTCATTGACCTTCCATACATGTTGAGCTTGCCTTTCCCCCTCATGCTAGCCAAATTTCTTGCACCAAGTAGAGATACTACTTGTGCTTCCAAATATCCTTAAACCCAGTTTTGCCATGAGAGTCCACCATACCTACCTATGGATTGAGTAAGATCCTTCAAGTAAGTTGTCATCGATGCAAGCAATAAAAATTGCTCTCTAAATATGTATGACTTATTAGTGCAGAGAAAATAAGCTTTGTACGAACTTGTTGTGGAAGTAATAAAAGCAACGGACTGCATAATAAAGGTCCACATACAAGGGGCAATATAAAGTGACGTTCTTTTGCATTAAGATTTCGTGCATCAACCCTAAACGCGCATGACAACCTCTGATTCCCTCTGCGAAGGGCCTATCTTTTACTTTATGCTTGAGTCAAGGTGATCCTCACCTTTCCCTTTTTCATTTTATCCTTTGGCAAGCTCCTCGTGTTTGAAAGATCATGATATATATATATATATATATATCCAATTGGATGTAAGTTAGCATGGGCTATTATTGTTGACATCACCTAAAGGTGAATACGTTGGGAAGCAACACAATAAGCCCCTATCTTTCTCAGTGTCTGGCTGAAACTCTATAACCACAAGTACTGCGTGAGTGTTAGAAATTGTAGGAGACTACGAGATAGTTGAGTATGTGAGCCTGCTGCAAAGCTCTATTATTAACTCTTTCTGATGTTACGATAAATGGCAATTGCTTCAATGACTGAGGTTATAGTTTGTTAGTTCCCAATGAAGTTTTTGAACCATACTTGACATTGTGAATTGCTTGTTACTTGAGCATAGGAAATCATATGACAAAATCTATATATGTTGATGTTATTAGAATGATCATGATGCCCTCATGTCCGTATTTTATTTTTATCGACACCTCTATCTCTAAACATGTGGACATATTTTTCGATTTCGGCTTCCGCTTGAGAACAAGCGAGGTCTAAGCTTGGGGGAGTTGATACGTCCATTTTGCATCATGCTTTTATATCAATATTTATTGCATTATAGACTGTTATTACACATTATACCTCAATACTTATGGATATTCTCTCTTATTTTACAAGGTTTGCCATGAAGAGGGGGAATGCCGGCAGCTGGAATTCTGGTTGGAAAAGGAGCAAACGTTGGAAACCTATTCTACACAGCTCCAAAAGTCCTGAAACACCACGAAACAACTTTTTGGAATTAATAAGAATTTCTGAGCGAAAGAAATACACCAGGGGGCCCACACCCTGTCCAGGAGACAGGAGGGCACGCCCCCCTATCTCCTGGGCCCCCTGGTGGGCCTCCAGCGTCCATCTTCTGCTATATCATCACTTTTACCCTGGAAAAAATCGTGGGCAAGCTTACGGGACGAAACTCCGCCGCCACGAGGCGAAACCTTAGCGGAATCAATCTAGGGCTCCGGCGGAGCTGTTCTTGCGGGGACACTTCCCTCCAGGAGGGGGAAATCATCACCAATGTCATCACCAACGATCCTCTCATCGGGAGGGGGTCAATCTCCATCAACATCTTCACCAGCACCATCTCCTCTCAAAACCCTAGTTCATCTCTTGTATCCAATCTTGTATCAAAACCACAAATTAGTACCTGTGGGTTGCTAGTAGTGTTGATTACTCCTTGCAGTTGATGCTAATTGGTTTACTTGGTGGAAGATCATATGTTCAGATCCTTTATGCATATTATTACTCCTCTGATTATGAACATGAATATGCTTTGTGAGTAGTTACGTTTGTTCCTGAGGACATGGTTGAAGTCTTGCTATTAGTAGTCATGTGAATTTGGTATTCGCTCGATATTTCGATGAGATGTATGTTGTCTTTTCCTCTAGTGGTGTTATGTGAACATAGACTACATGACACTTCACCATTATTTGGGCCCAGAGGAAGGCATGGGGAAGTAATAAGTAGATGATGGATTGCTAGAGTGACAGAAGCTTAAACCCTAGTTTATGCTTTGCTTCGTTAGGGGCTGATATGGATCCATATGTTTAATGTTGTGGTTAGGTTTACCTTAATACTTCTTTTGTAGTTGCGGACGCTTGCAATAGGGGTTAATCATAAGTGAGATGCTTGTCCAAGTTAGGGCAGTACCCAAGTACCGGTCCACCCACATACCAAATTATCAAAGTACCGAACGCGAATCATATGAACGTGATGAAAACTAGCTTGACTATAATTCCCATGTGTCCTCGGGAGCTCCTTTATCATTATTAGAAATTATCCAAGCTTATCCTTTGCTACATAAAGGATTGGGCCACCTTGCTGCACTTATTTACTTTATTTACTTGTTACTCGTTACTATTTATCTTATCACAAAACTATCTATCACCTACAATTTCAGTGCTTGCAGAGAAAACCTTACTGAAAACCGCTTATCATTTCCTTCTGCTCCTCATTGGGTTCGACACTCTTACTTATCGAAAGGACTACGATTGATCCCCTACACTTGTGGGTCATCAAGGTGGTCTCTGATAATGATCGTTATACCTATTTTTACATACCCGCATACAGCCCGCTCCTGGCCAGGATGTGTCAAACAGTCCTATCCTGCTTATCGCACTACTTGTACATGTATGCTTTGACATATCGTTTGAATAACAAGGGAAAATAGTATACAACGTCAGCTTGCTATTAAGTTTATTTGCCCCTTTTTTCTTTACTGCTTATTTATTATACCCGTGCATTTCGGCATGACCAGTTTGCCAGGGGGCTTCAGTACCCCATAACCTGGCAAGACAAGTCCGAACACTTTCGACAGTGTGGCACCCCAAACTTATAGCACTATATGCATCACCTCCGAATCATGTCTTGGGTCAATAGTTGGGTTTGCCCGGCTCCCTTGTTTTGGTACCTTACGTTTCGCTATATCAGCTAAGGTAGCGTAGGGAGAACTACTGCGATTGTGTCCGGGTTCTTCCAGACGAGCGCCTCAGTAGAGAAAGCCGAAAACTGACTGTCATGATAAGGCGAGAGCTGGTCGCTATTCGAGAGGTTTTAAATCCCTAAAGATTTTTTCCGCTTCAGGCGAGGAATCGGTCTCGTCCGATTTAGCCGTGTATAGCGCCCCAAGTCCGGCTTTCCGGATACTAGGGGCTTTGCCGAAGTTTAAAATTGTAGGCTTCTATGGCTAAGTGAGGGTGATAAAGCCGTATAGTCCGATTGCCTCGTTCATGGCGCTGAACACCTCCTTAAAAGGACCAAAAACTTGGATAAAGAGTGTTCATATTTAACTCGAACACCCCAATACTAGTTACATGGGGGTGGAAGCCGACGACTGGCCAACTCTCAACAATTTTTATAACGGCCGCACAGAAGGTAATATTTTAAATTAACAAGCGCTACATAGCGCACATGAGCTGGTTCTCATAATACAGGATGACATGATTACATTCATTCAAATATCACATCCTTTGTACATTCATCCGCCACGAGGCGGGCACCCTTCATGACATTGTCATAGTACTATTCGGGGTGGCGATGTTCCATGCCCTTCGGCGGCCCCTCCGTCACCAGCTTCTCGGCGTCCATCTTCCCCCAGTGCACCTTCGCACGGGACAAAGCCCTGCGTGCACCCTCAATACAGACGGACCGCTTAACAACTTCAAGCCACGGACATGCATTCACCATCCGCTTGATAAAGCCGAAGTAGCTGCGGGGTAGGGGCTCGCCGGGCCACAGCCGGACTATGAAGTCCTTCATGGCCAGCTCGGCCGCCTTGTGGAGTTCGACCAATTGGTTTAGCAGGTCGCTCAAGGACATCGAGTGTTTGGCCCCAATATACTGGGACCAAAACAGCTTCTCTGTCGAGCTTCCCTCCTTGGCCCGGTAGAACTCTGTGACATCAGAGATGCTGCGCGGCAGATCTTCGAATGCTCCTGGAGAACTCCGAATTCGGGTAAGTAAAAGGAAAATCTCCTCCACATGCTTGCTTTGCATAATGAAAGCCTTACCCGCAGCTATCTTCTTGGCCCCCTCAATTTCCTGGAGGGCCTTCTGGGCTTCAGCCTTAGCATCTAGTGCGCTCTAACAGGCCTTCGCAAGCTCTGACTCTTGCGTCTTGGATTCACGCTCCAAAGACTTGAATTTTTTGACGAAGTCCCGGAGCTCTTGCTGGACCTCATTGAATCGCGCCTCTTGTTTTTCATGCTCAATGCGCTCCTCAGCCACTTTGTTTTCGGCCTCGGACAGCGCCTTCTTAAGGGCCGCCACCTCTGTTGTGGCCCCTAGCAAAATTTATCATGCTTCTATCAGCACCCATGATTTTTCCTTTCTATAACATTCAGAAGGGGTATTGCTTACCTTTGTTTTCCTCGAGCTACCTCTTCACGAGGCCGAGCTCTTCTTCGGCCCGCCCCAGGCTCTGCCTCAGTCCAGAGACCTCCGCGGTGGCGGTGGCAGTGGCAGCCGCCAGCAGCGACGCCAGCTTATTCACAGACATAATATGATTAGACTCCTGGGAATAATGTTTGATCCTCTGTTCAGCTTCTCTTGCCGAACGCCAAACAGAGCATCAGGGGCTACTGTCTACACTGTGATACTTTCTCACAATTTAAATTACTTACCTCAAAGCCTGTCAGAAGGCTGGTGTAACGCCCCAGATTCGATGCGCCAGGTGTCCGCCAGTTATTCGCCGTAGTTGCCTTGTCTTTTGCTTGCGTGTTGCATTTTATCATGTCATCATGTGCATCTCATTCTGCATACATGTTCGTCTCATGCACCCGAGCATTTTCCCCGTGCCCCTTTTGTCTCTTGTTGTGAGTGGGTGTTAAACGTTCTTGGAATGGCCCGAAGTTTTCCAAGCGGCCTTGGTATACCACCGGTAGACCGCCTGTCAAGTTTCGTGCCATTTGGAGGTCGTTTGATACTCCAACGGTTAACCGGGTAACCGTAAAAGCCTCTTTTGTGTGCAGCCCAACACCCCTCCAAAGTGGCCCAAAACCCATCCAAACCCCCTCCATGGTCTCGGTCGTTCGATCACGATCGTGTGGGCGAAAACCGTGCTCCATTTGGACTATCCTAGCTCCCAGAAACTATATATATGCCTTCCCCAGTCCAAATCCCCCTAATCCTAGCCTTCCTCTCCCTCGCCGCCTCCAGACATGTCCGGCGCTCGCCGGACATCCCGCGCCGCCGCCCACAGCCACTCCCGGGCTGCCACGTCACCCCGCCGCCGTCTCCACCGCGTCGACCCTCCCGGCCCAGATCGGGGCTCGCCGAGCCCATCGGAGCCCGCCCGGGGCCCGGATCTCCGCCACGCGCCGCCCGGGCGCCTCGCTCCCCGCGCCCTCCGCGCGCCTGGCACCCCGTGCCTCCCGTAGGTCGCCGTTGACCGCGGCTCCCGTCGGTGCCCGCCTCTGCCGGAGCTCGCCGCCGCTCGTCCTCCGCCTCCCCGTGCTCGCCGTCCCCTGCGCCGGAGCCCCGCGCCGCCGCCCGTCGTTCCCTGCGCCGCCCCGCCGCCCTGCACCGAACCATCGCCGCCCGGCCTCGCTGCCACCGGGAACGGATCCGGCCGGACCCGATCCGCCCGGATCTGGCCGGGACCCGTCGCGCCTCGCCTTGCGTCGCCGGCATCCTTCGCCGGAGAGCCGACCACCGCCGCCGCCTCGCCCTGCCTCTTCCCCGATCCAGGAGGGATCGGGAGGAGGAAGACCTCCACGTGGGCCCCGCGGCCCGTCCCTGCCGGCCCGCTCCGTGCTGGCCCGATCTGCCTCTCCCTCCTCTCTGGCCCAAGTGGCCCAAGGTGAGCGAGCCCGCCTAAATCCCGCCCTGAGCACACCCTAGTAATCTGGCGCCCGACATTTTTTTTTCTGAAAAATCGGTTGTCCTATAAATTTGTATTATGTTGCTCTGTTCATCGCATCATAACTCTTTACATACTGCTTCGTTTCGTGCATGTAATATGTCAAATTGTTTGTCTCGACGTGTACTTCATTTCATTCCATTGCATCATGTTCATTTCAGTCCATCTTGATGCCTGAATCATCGTTTCAAGAGTGCTATATAATGTTATCTGTTGTCTGTTAACAGAACATGCTCATTTGTCATTTTTTCCATGTTTGATGTGTGCATCCTATGAGCATGAGCTCTACATGTGTTTTGTGCTACATCATGCCATCTTCATAGTGGTGCCATCCATGTATTTTTGTGAGTCTTGTAGTGAGTGCATCAAGCTTGTTAAGTAGGGTACTTGCTGTTGCTGTTTTGCTAGGCTGATTCTGTTATATTTTGTGGCTATGTAAACCTGCTGCTACAAGTCATTCTATGCATAATATGGAGATGTTCACTAAGGATGTTTTGTTATACATGTCATGCTCTATACATTCATGCCCCTGGGTGCATTTATAGCCTGTTGTAGCTTGTTGTTATCTTGCTCTCAAACTTGCTAAATAATGTTGCTGTCAGCCTGTTAACATTAAGTTCAATGTTGCCATGATTATTGTTAGTGATCGATGCACCCTATGAACTTGATCTTGCCATGCTTAGCTTCATAAACATGCCTTCTTACTGTTGGTTGCCTTGCCATGCCATGTGTTGCTCTGTGGTGAGTGGTTCAAGCTCACCAACATGCCTACTTATAGTTGTTCCTGCCATGTTTGAATCTGTCTTATAACTTGCTATGTTTACATGGGTGCCATCATATCTTCTGATGCTTTTTGGCTCATGGTCAGTAAGGGACTTTTGTTATATGCCATTAGTAGATTCATGTCATGCCTTTGTTTTACATGATAAGTTCATGTAACATGTTGTTTGATAGCTCTAAACATTGCAACCTGATGTTAATTTCTGCTAAGCCTGAAACTGTTATTATTTGCAATCTTGCCATGTCCTTTTGAGCATGTTCTAGTGATTTCTGGAGTTAGCTCAGTGTTCATGTTTTGTCATGCTTTACCTGTACATCATGCCCATGCCTTTTATTCTTATGTTGGGGTGTTGTAGCTTGTTGGTTTGATGCTTGCAATATGCCTAGTTGATGTTTTGGACAGCTTGTCCTTTAAACTTGTATAGAGTGTATGTGTTGAACCGTTGCTCCGTTTTGAGCGTGCTCTATATGAAACTTGCTTGATTTTACATGTAGTTTCATATTATCATGTTGCATCCTTGTTTTGAGGTGTTTGCTTGATGTTTGTATGCATTTTGCATCAATGCCATGTTTAACTTGTTTTGCTCATATCTTCTAGACTGTAGCTCCGAATCTAATGAACTTTATATGTAACTTTACTAGAATTTTGTGTAGTTCATCGTGGTGCATATTAACTTGCTGTTTAACAACTTGAACATAAGGTTTATTCAGTTCTGGACCAATTTCGAAGTTTGCATATGAGGACTTACCGGAATTGTTATATGTTGTTCCCGGCCTCATTTAAACTTGCTTGATGTGTTGCTCTTGTATGCATCATCTCTTACTATGAGTATCTTCATGTAGCTTTGTCATGCATCATGCTTGTTGTGCATCATGTCTTGTCTATGTGTGGTGTGTTTACCATGTTGTGTGCTTCTTCTCGATAGTTCCCGTTTTCGTTGCGATCGTGAGGATTCGTTCGTCTACGCTTGGTTCGTCTCCGTGGCTTCATCTTCTTCATGGACTCGTTCTTCTTCCTTGCGGGATTTCAGGCAAGATGACCGCTACCCTGGATCTCACTACTATCATTGCTATGCTAGTTGCTTCGTTCTATCGCTTTGCTGCGCTACCTATCACTTGTTCTTCAAGCCTCCCAAATTGCCATGAACCTCTAACATTTGACACCCTTCCTAGCAAACTGTTGTTTGGCTATGTTACCGCTTTTGCTCAGCCCCTCTTATAGCGTTGTTAGTTGCAGGTGGAGTTGAAGATTGCTCCATGGTGGACAGGGTTATGTTGGGATATCACAATATCTCTTATATTATTAATGCATCTATATATTTGGTAAAGGGTGGAAGGCTCGGCCTTATGCCTGTTGTTTTGTTCCACTCTTGCCGCCCTAGTTTCCGTCATACCGGTGTTATGTTCCCGGATTTTGTGTTCCTTACGTGGTCGGGTGATTTATGGGAACCCCTTGACAGTTCGCTTTGAATAAAACTCCTCCAGCAAGGCCCAACCTTGGTTTTACCATTTGCCTCACCACCACCTACTTTTCCCTTGGGAGTAATTAACCCAAGGGTCATCTTTATTTTAGCCCCCCCGGGCCAGTGCTTCTCTAAGTGTTGGTCCGAACCGAGCCGCCTGCGGGGCCCCCTCGGGGCAACTCGAGGTCTGGTTTTACTTGTAGCCTGTCTCATCCGGTGTTGCCCTGAGAATGAGTTATATGCAGCTCCTATTGGGATTGTCGGCGCATCGGGCGGTCTTGCTGGTCTTGTTTTACCATTGTCGAAATGTCTTGTAAACCGGGATTCCGAGACTGATCGGGTCTTCCTGGGAGAAGGTATATCCTTCGTTGATCGCAAGAGCTTATCATGGGCTAAGTTGGGACACCCCTGCAGGGTATTATCTTTCGAAAGCCGTGCACGCGGTTATGTGGCAGATGGGAATTTGTTAATGTCCGGTTGTAGATAAATTGACACCAGATCCGAATTAAAACGCATCAACTGCGTGTGTAGCCGTGATGGTCTCTTCTCGGCGGAGTCCGGGAAGTGAACACGGTTTCGGTGTTATGATTGACGTAAGTAGGAGTTCAGGATCACCTCTTGATCATTACTAGTTGACGACCGTTCCTTTGCTTCTCTTCTCGCTCTTATTTGCGTATGTTAGCCACCATATCATGCTTCGCCGCTGCTGCAACCTCACCACTTTACCCCTTCCTTTCCCTTTAAGCTTTGCTAGTCTTGATACCCATGGTAATGGGATTGCTGAGTCCTCGTGGCTCACAGATTACTACAACAACAGTTGCAGGTACAGGTTATGCGATGATCATGAGGCGAGAGCGATGTTTGCTTGTTTGGAGTTCTTCTTCTGCTTCTTCTTCGATCAGGGGATAGGTTCCAGGTCGGCAACCTGGGCTAGCAGGATGGATGTCGTTTGAGTTTCTGTTTGTGTTTCATCCGTAGTCGGATGGTGCTCTTATGTAAGATGATGTTGTATGCGTGTGGCATTGTATGCCTCTTGTATGTATCCCCATCTATTATGTAATGTTGATGTAATGATATCCACCTTGCAAAAGCGTTTCAATATGCGGGTCTATCCTTGGTGGGACCTTCGAGTTCCTTTTGGATAGGGTCGCATATTGGGCATGACAGCTGGCGCAGGCTTCGGTCAATTCGCTCTTGGCAGACTGAACCTTTGCAATCATCGTACTCATAAGAGTACGGTGCCCTTCACCAAGGGAAGCGCTCTGAAGCACTTCCACCAGGTTATCCAATGCCTCTGGATGGACAGAGGTCATCTGCACAGACGGCTCGCCTCCCTTGGTGGGAGGCTGCCCGCCTGAATCTGGAACCACTGGAGGTTCCGGTGCAGTATCTGGCTGGGGGCCAAGCTTGTTGCGGCCCCCCTCATCCGAATCCATGGGGATCTCCCCCCCCCCCCATGAGCCCGGCGTCGGGAATCTCACCTTGAGGCGTCTCCAGGACTACCTCCTCCTGGCCCGGCATCCTCTGAGATAACACCTCACTGTCATCCGCGGGCCGGGGGGTGGAAGCCGTCGGGAGCGAATAGCTATTCATCTCCGACGAGCACAAGGACCCATCCGAGGAGGGCAAGTCAATACGGGCTTTGGGCGGACTGCACAAACAAACCTTGACATGATAAGGAGCCATAAAGCTGAAAGCATGCAAAGGGTGTTAGGGCATCCGGATACTTACGACTTCGCCAGGGGCTTGGCCCTGGGTAGCCACTCCTCCTCGTTGTAGGCGGCGGTTGTGGAGTGTTCCGGAGGGAGGGTCCTTCCCCTCTTGGACCCTTCGGCCTCCCCGGAAGGGGCGTCTTTCCTTTTCTTCTCCCCTCATTTTGGGGGAGAGGGTTTTCTTCTTCCTCCTCCTCGTTGTCGTTGGAGGAGTGCGCCTCGGTGTCTTCAGATGACGAGTCCGGCACCACATTGCACCGGAGACTTTTTCTGGTCCCCACGGCCTTCTTCTTGGCCTTCTTCTCTGGCACCTCATAAGGCGCCGGAACCAGCATCTCTATCAGGAGAGCGGTTGCTGGATCTTCAGGCAATGGAGCCGGACAGTCAATCTGCTCCGCCATCTCCACGTATTCCTGTTAGATCGGTGCGATGGCTTAAGTTCCTCCCACGAATATGCTAAGGAAAGGCGCATCTTGCAAAATGTAGAATGCTTACCGCATTGGCGTGGCGCTTGGCGCTGAGTCCGCGGTCCTCAGAAGTGGGAGGAGGGACTTCGCCGGACTTGAACAACACCTTCCAGACGTCTTTGTGCGTCGTATCAAAGAGCTCTTGCAGTGTCTGGTGTTGGGCCGCGTCGAACTCCCACAGATTGAATGCCCGTCTTTGACACGGGAGAATCCGGCGACATAGCATGACCTGGACCATGTTGACAAGCTTGATATTCTTGGTTATCATATTCTTGACGCAGTTCTAGAGTCCGGTCAGCTCCACGGATGCGCCTCAGGCCAGACCTTTCCTCTTCCAGGAAGTAAGCCGCACAGGGATGCCGAATCAGAATTTGGGGGCCGCCACCCAGTTGGCGTCGCGCAGCTCGGTGATGTAGAACCACCCCGGTTGCCACCCCTTCACGGTCTTCGCAAAGGAGCCCTCGAGCCAGGTGACGTTGGGCATCTTGCCCACCATGGCGCCACCACACTCCGCCTGCTGGCCGACCACTATCTTCGGCTTCACGTTGAAGATATTTAGCCATAGGCCGAAGTGGGGTCTGACGCGGAGAAAAGCCTCGCATATGACGATGAACGCCGAGATGTTGAGGATGAAGTTAGGGGCCAGATCATGAAAATCCAGCCCGTAATAGAACAAGAGCCTGCGGACAAACGGGTGGAGGGGGAATCCCAGTCCGCGGACGAAGTGGGTAAGGAACACGACCCTCTCATGGGGTCCTGGAGTCGGAACGATCTGCCCCGCATCCGGGAGCCGGTGCACAATATCTGCAGCCAAATATCCGGCCGCCCGGACCTTCGTAATGTCCTCCTCGTTGATGGAGGAGGCCACCCACTTGCCACTCGCTCCGAACATGTTTGGCTGTGTGGAGAAGGTTAGATCTGGGGCGCTGGAGCTCGAGTGTGCGAGAATGGATGAGCGAAGAAGGAAGAGGGCGTGGGTGAAAGATGAGAATTCTTATCTCTTTATAAAGGCGGTAGAAACTATGCGCCTCCCCACTTGCCTGTTAAGATCGCTTATTTCCCAAGTGCCATGATTGATGGCATGGTTGGGTTACCCATACCCGTATTGATGAGAATCCCGTGATAAGGGGACACGATCTCTCCTTCGACGAGACGTGTCAAGGAAACCGCCTCGCATTACATGCAATGGCTGGTTGTGAAGAACAGTTCGAATAATGACCGTACCGTGGCGTGATGTCATGCTATAAAAAGCTGTCGGCAGATTGGATTTGTGGAATATTATACTCTCTATGGTGGAATGTGGAATTTGTTTTGCAGAGCCGGACATGAACCTTGTGTCCTAAATCTTCTATGTAGTATTCGGAGAAGGAACCCGCCTTGCAATGCCGAAGACAATATGCGCGCCGGACTCATCATCATTGAAGCCTGCTTCAGGGGCTACTGAGGGAGTCCTGGATTAAGGGGTCCTCGGACAGCCGGACTATATACTTTGGCCGGACTGTTGGACTATGGAGATACAAGATTAAAGACTTTGTCCCATGTCCGAATGGGACTCTCCTTTCTGTGGAAGGCAAGCTTGGATATTCGGATATGAAGATTTCCTTCTCTATAACCGACTCTGTGTAACCCTAGCCCCCTCCGGTGTCTATATAAACCAGAGGGTTTAGTCCGTAGGACAACAACAATCATAATCATAGGCTAGCTTCTAGGGTTTAGCCTCTACAATCTCGTGGTAGATCAACTCTTGTAATACTCATATCATCAAGATCTATCAAGCAGGAAGTAGGGTATTACCTCCATCGAGAGGGCCCGAACCTGGGTAAAACATCGTGTCCCCTGCCTCCTGTTACCATTAGCCTTAGATGCACAGTTCGGGACCCCCTACCCGAGATCCGCCGGTTTTGACACCGATAGTATCCATCAATTATTGGGTCGATCACCAAGGCAGCCGATCCTCCGTGCCGGATACTAGTCGGATGATCCCTGCGATCAAAAGTGATCGGGCAGGCCGACCAGGGATTGAATTTGGGGGCGACGGGCTCTACAGCATATACGTCTCAGAGTGCGCGTTTGCGCCTTCTCTTTGGGATGTGAGTTGCGTAAATCATATTCACTGTTTTGACTTCTAGTGGGAATTTTTTCTGTCCCCCAGTGTTCGGCTGGCGAGGCTCATCCTCGTCTTCACTTGGCGTCTCCCTCCCCTTCTGTTCGGCATTTAGCTTGCCAGCCTGCTTGAAAACCCAGCACTCTCTGTGGGTGTGATTTGCAGGTTTTTCGGGGGTGCTATGAATCTGACATAATTTGTCTAGAATCTTATTTAGGCTGGACGGTCCATCTTTGCTGCCTTTAAATGGCTTCTTCTATTGACCGGGTCGAGAGCCCCTGAATCCGGTGTTGACCGTCATGTTATCTGGGCTATTTTCAACGCTTGTTTTTATTGCGTCGCAGCTTCCCGTTGCCATCCTTGACATCAGATGTGCCTGGGTCGCTGGTGCCGCTACGGGCCAGCCAACTGTTCTCGCCCGTGCAAAAGCGGGTCATAAGGCTTGCTAAGGCTGCCATTGTCCTCGACTTTTCCTGGCCGAGGTGTCTGGCAAGCCATTCATCCCGGACACTGTGCTTGAAGGCCGCTAAGGCTTCGGCATCCGGGCAGTCGACGATTCTGATTCTTCTTAGTAAGAAATCTGTTCCAAAGTTTTCGGGCTGACTCTCCGGACTGTTGAATTATGTGGCTTAAGTCGTCTGCATCCGGAGGTCGGAGATAGGTCCCTTGAAAATTGGCCCTAAAAGCATCCTCAAGTTCTTCCCAACTTCCAATTGAGTTTTTGGGGAGGCTTTTCAACTAGTGCCGAGCTGGTCCTTTCAACTTGAGGGGTAGGTATTTAATGGCGTGGAGATCATCTCCGCGGGCCATGTGGATGTGAAGGATAAAGTCCTCAATCCAGACCCCAGGGTTTTTTGTTCCGTTGTATGCCTCTATATTCACGGGTTTAAATCCTTCCGGAAATTCATGGTCCAACACCTCATAGGTGAAGCACAGGGGGTGTGCGGCACCCCTGTATTTGGATGTGTCATGGCATGCTGTCGACGGTTGTCGTGTTCGGTGTTGATTCTTAGCTGGTATTCGATCAATATGCTCGTTTTGGTAGCTCTGATCCTGTGCTGAAGTGCGCTTCCTAGATCCATAGATGGACCTGGCCATACCGGATGTTTTGTCCAGGAGCTCAAGTAAGTCGTGTGCTGACTTGTGTGTGGCATCATTAGCCGTCCTGTCGCGGCCACGGGGTGGTTGGTCCGGCAGATCGGCCATTTTATTTTTCGGCTGAATGGGCTCTATGGCCTCGTCGTCAAATTCGGGCAGCAGCTTGCGCTTTGGATAGCTCTTTGTGTGGCGATCGCGACCGTATTTCTCTTTAGTGTCAAGCACCTTGTTCCATCTGCGGTTGAGCGTATCCTGCGCGGCCTTAAGCCTTTGCTTCTGCTTCTTCAAGCTCCTCGCGGTGACAATAAGCCTTTTGTGGAGGTTCTCTTGTTCCAAGTGTTTTTCTCGGATGATGAGTGCATCATCGCCTGGACTATTCTCCTCTCCGGAGACAGGTTGATGAATTTTACCCTCGGGATCGGCGTCATCTGACGTCGGCTCCGTACTATGTTCGGCATCCCCTGGCTCATCCTGCTCCATCGCTGGGTCCATGGGGTCGTCGTTTCCTTTGGAGTCGACCGGGGTATTATTCCTTCTTGCACTGTTGTCGTTGTTTTTACTGTGGCGGGATTTAGAGCGGCGCCTACGGCATCGCTTTGGTGGCTTATCTAGGGGATTATCCTTCATTGCATCATCACCATCGCCTTCTTTTGGCGTGTCCACCATATATATATCATATGAAGAGGTGGCAGTCCAGCGCCCAGTGGGTGGTGGTTCCTGTTCTTCTCCTGCATCGTCGTACATACCGTCGATGTCTTCGGAGTCGAAATCGAGCGTGTCGGTTAAGTCATCGACAGTGGCTATGAAGTGGGTGGTGGGTGGGGAACAAATCTCTTCGTCGTCCGCTTCCCACTCGAGTCAGACATAGTTCGGCCAAGAGTCTCCTGACAAGGAGAGAGACCTTAATGAATTTAGCACATCACCCAGGGGCGAGTGCTGAAAGATATTCGCGGAGGTGAACTCCATGACCGGTGCCCAATCGAATTCGATAGGCACGGACGTACGCGTTTTGGATCATGTAGCCGAAGACAAGTCCGAGGGTCCGATGATACTGGCCTCATAGGAGGTAGGGTCAGTGTTCGGCTCCAAGGCCGATGAGTGTGCGGCCTCCGTGGCGGGGTCCATCCACCCGTCCTTGGATGGCACGATCTGCTCCGGATTGATTCCTGGGGCCGCCGCAGGCATGATCTCCTGAACATTGTCCGATGGAAGATCTAAGTCATGCTCGTCGTGACTGTTCGGCGCACCTGACATGGGCTCAAATCCGTCGAAGATCAAGTCTCCGCGGATGTCGGCAGTATAGTTCAAGCTTCCAAACCTGACCTGGTGGCCAGGGGCGTAGCTATCGATCTGCTCCAGATGACCAAGCGAGTTGGCCCGTAGTACGAAGCCGCCAAATACGAAGATCTGTCCGGGAAGGAAAACCTCCCCCTGGACCGCGTTGTTGAAGATGATTGAAGGAGCCATCAAGCCTTATCGCGACGGCGCAGTGGAACTCTCAATGAAAGCACCAATGTCGGTGTCAAAACCGGCGGATCTCGGGTAGGGGGTCCCGAACTGTGCGTCTAAGGCTAATGGTAACAGGAGGCGGGGGACACGATGTTTACCCAGGTTCGGGCCCTCTCGATGGAGGTAATACCCTACTTCCTGCTTGATTGGTCTTGATGATATGAGTATTACAAGAGTTGATCTACCACGAGATCGTAGAGGCTAAACCCTAAAAGCTAGCCTATGATTATGATTGTTGTTGTCCTACGGACTAAACCCTCCGGTTTATATAGACACGGAGGGGGCTAGGGTTACACCGAGTTGGTTACAGAGAAGGAGATCTGCATATCCAAATTGCCAAGCTTGCCTTCCACACAAAGGAGAGTCCCATCCGGACACGGGACGAAGTCTTCAATCTTGTATCTTCATAGTCCAATAGTCCGGCCAAAGTATATAGTCCGGCTGTCCGAGGACCCCTTAATCCCGGACTCCCTCAGCAGGCAGGGGAGTTTGGCATAGTCTGTTTGAGGCAACGAGGCAGGAAAGGAAACAAACAAATAAAGGTTGAGCGACTTAGTTTTGGCAAAATCTGATTTTACGGAGTACGTACCCACTATGTAGGTAATGCAACATACTAGTCCCTCCTTTCCGGTTTATAGGGCTCATCTAACAAAATTCGTTTGGATTTCGAGGTGCATTAAATCACCCAATGCAAGCAGTATCAAGAGAAAACTCACCAATGCATGTAGAAGTTCATGAAAATTTAGTGGCCATGCATGCATTTGTTGTAATTAATGCATCGGTAAACATAACTTCTTGAGAAAAACAAGGGTACTAATTACTTGTGCAAACTACAAAATTAATTCCATCATTCACCGTCTACCTTGGTTGGAGAGATTTTGAAATTGAGCCATAAATCAAAAAGGAGGGAGTAGTAACATAGCCTAGGGTAGCTTGCTGCACCACGGACTCCAACGAAATTGTTGTAGTACTACTACTCCTATTACTAAAAGACATATATTTCAAACAATATGATAATATCTCTAACCAAGGTAGGGACGAGGAGTAACAGAGGGAGTAGTAAAATTTACTCCTCCTCCTGTGAGCCACTGCGCGTGTGGGCGAGGGAGCGGGCGTAGGCGTCGTAAGCAAGCTTCTCCTCCTCTCATGACTCTGTGAGCCACCACGCCCGTGGGCTAGGGAGGTGGCGTACTAAGCAAGCTTCTCCTCGTTCTACGAGTTGACGGGACACATCAAAAGTAATACATACATGGCATCTCCAGTGTATAGAGCCTTGCCTCTAAGGTAGGCCCCACATGGTTTGCCTCTTATCAAATGAAAAAACAACAATGTATAGAGACTCTAACCAGCCTCTAAGGTGGGCCCTAGCAGAAATTAAAAAAGTATTGATTAGCCACACATTTGTCCAATCAGTACTATTTCTCTTGTACTCCTACTTTCTTATGCTTCCTAAGGCAGACAATTGGGACCAGATGGATTGTTACATTGTTAGAGGCATCCTCTAAGGTTAGACGCGATATGCTAGCCAATTTTTTGTTAGAGGCAGTTCATGCAATGTATAGAGGCCTGCCTTTAAGAGCAAAAAGGGCTTAGAGGAAAGAAAAACATACACTATGGATGCCCTAAGTGCCTACTTTCCGGTCTATATGACTCAATTTAAAATCCACAATGCATCCATAATAGATGTTGAGTGGTGGAATAAGTTTGTTACTTCCATAGTTTGCAAAAGTACTAAGCATGTGAGATGGTGAACGGAGGGAGTACGATACCATTAGTACTACAGTTCTTTTGGAAGGGTTGTAGTAGTCCCTCCCATTCACATGTTTACATTTCAAGCTTCAATAAAAATGTTGCATGCAAGGATTAAGAAAAACCTCAGCAATGCATGTACTCCCTCAATCCATATAGGGTATAAAATGCGCTTTGGAGGCTAACTTTGACCACATGTTCGAGCAATAATATGACATCCAACTTACACAAATCTTACCATCAAATCCATACGTGGTCATTATACTAATAACACATGCATGCGTTGCAATTACTACGTAGATAAGGTAGTAAACACTCACTATCTAGTAGGAGTAGTTACTAGTAGTGCTCTACACTACTACTACTATGAGGCCATCCTACTGTGTCCCACAGAAGACCGCGGACACCGATTATTCGTTCATATTTAAATTTGTTTTCACACAGCAAAATATCCATGAAAATGACACATGGCAAAATTGCACGGTGAACGACTGATTTGAATGTGCTCGGAGGGGAGGGGTATTTGGATCTTGCCCGGGATAGCCAAAATATTGGTGACCCTTTTGTCCACCCATGCCTTTGCCACCAATGAATGAGGAAGAGCTCGGGTGGTCATGCATCCTCCAGCACGCGCGTTGGAGACGAGCTCACACGAGCTGTCCTTTTTTTGTCCCACCACGCCGCCCAAGCCGGCCGCAGACCGACTGGAGACCCGCAAATTACGCCATCCAACCGTAGCCGCACACATTCTGACAGCAACTCAACCAACCGGACGAAATTCATGCAAACACGATGATATTTCATATAAACAATGATGAAATTCATATAAAATACCGGATTTTCATACAATCATGACGGATTTCCTTACATTCAAATCAACTAAGCAGTGCTAGTCCTAAACAGCACAGGTATAATAATACCTAGCCTAAATGGTCGCCGCCTGTGTTCTACTTCTCCTCGATGATGGCGGTGGACGCGGAGGCGCTGGCCACCAACTCGTCGCTCTCCGCGCACCCGGCTTTCGTCTCTGCTTGCATGGCACGGCTGCAGGCACGGGAGTCTCGGCCACAGAAACGGGAGACACAGTCGCAGACACGGGAAGCGCGGTACGAGGTGGTGGCATGGCCGGCAGCGATGACGCCCGTGCTCCCCGCCATGCTGGCGTGGAGCAGCTCGCCGCTCCTTGTCGAGCTGGCCTGGAGCGGCGAGTTGATGAACCGCGTGCCGGCTTGGGTGGCAACTGGCTCCGTCGGACGATCGGAGGGGGGTGGATCAGCGAGCTGCATAGCTAGTATCTGGCGGGCTCGGCGGGCCACCCAGCTGGCTTAGATGCCGGATAACTGCTCTTCGTAAGCCATTTTAAGAGTGGACAAAATGGTGAAGGAGGAGATAGGGGAGCAGCGGAGGTGTGCGATTCTTGGTCGGCATCTGACCTCGTTTAAATAGGAGATTAAATGGAAGGTGAATGGGAGGAGCTTGGCCGGCGTTGCATTTAATGCTAGCTCGGTCATGAACGGACGTGTGTCCAGAGTGGGTTTCTCGACTTCCACATGGGTTTCATGGAGGCGTTTGAATGCGGCAAGGAGGCATGTTCAACTGGGCGTGCAGCGAGCGGCACCCTCGACTCTAACGTACGATACCGCGCCATTCTTCCACTGACGTGTGGGATCGTTGTGTTCCTGGCCTGCATGTCAGTGACCCAACGCAGGCAGCACACGACAGAGGAGCTTTTGGTGGGCCAGGGCGGTCAAAAGCGGGCATTTCATAAACCGATGATTGTTCATTGAGTGTGACATCATCTATTTCATGTAGATAAGCCTATACCATATAATGTAAGAGAATTTTAAAATTTTCATATATACATTGATAGCCCATTCGATACGTTGTGATTCATAAAGACCGCTGCAAACATCAATGTTCTGCTTATCACAGATATGATTAATACCCGTAACAATCCATGTCCTTAACAAAGGGTGCATGCACGTATAGGTTGAGCGTGTGCCTTGCGTCGTGTGTTGTGTGCATGCAGGCGTGCGAGTGTTGCATGCGTGCATGTGTATGTTTCAGTGTTGCACGCATGTGTGCATGTGTGCGTGTATTGCATGCATGCATGCGGGCATTGCGGGCGTGTTCGTGTGCATGTGTGATGAGTTTGTATTCACCACAATGGCTCATGCGTGCGTGCAATTAAAACGACCGGCTCAACATATCATCACAAGGCGATTCTTGTCCACTTTGGTAAGGGGCCGCAGACTGCCAACCAGAGGTCTCACAACTTTGATTCCCCACCCATCACTAATTTATTACCATTTCTGTCTTTCATGTACGCGCTGAAGGGTGGGCCCTATGGTAATGTGCGCTGCTGAATGTGGACCATTTGACTGGTCAATTGATCGTATCATCAACAAATTACAGAGTTGTATGGTGAGCCAGTGACCGTATGATCACCATAAAATGTATTTTATTAACACAATACAGACTCAAACTACCATTTTTTTTCTTTCACATACGCGCTGATAGGTGGGCCCCACGGTTACGCGCGCTGATGATGCAACACTAGTTGCGCCACGTGGAACGTTTGACTGGTCAATTGATGGTGTCATCAACAAAATACGGAGTTGTATGGGTGAGTCAGTGATCGTATAATCACAACATGTATTTTTTTAACACAGTACAGACGCAAGCGCTCATATATACGCGCAAACACTCACCACGATAAGCGCACACACGCAGACCCTATCCCATATTAGCACCTTCGAGAGAGTGAGCCAACAATATGATCTTGAGATTTTACGAAGTCAGCGTAGGTGCCTCGTAGTCAAGGGGAACGTCTCCTCCCACTGAACGCACATCGCCGGAAAATACTAAAATTAAACCAGGATAAATGCGAGCACTAGGACTTTAACTCTAGTGTGTTGGGGAAACCACTCTCCTCCTAACCATCCAACCATAGGTTGGTTAGCACCACAAAATGTACATGGTGACTGTGATGAGCTTATTCTAAAGTCCAGTGACTATATCGTGCTTTCGCTTCAAATACAATGACCGTAAGTGTCGTCAACAAAATACAGAGCAAGCATCAAATACAATGTTCGTTAGTGCCATCAACAAAATATGAAGATGTATCGTGAGCTAGATACCGTATGATCACCACGAGAATGTATATGGTGACCATAATGAGCATATCCTGAAGTCCAGTGACCGTATAGTGCTTTCGCTTGAAATACAGTGACCATCACGCGTGAATGTGTCAGGGGCATGCATACTTTTAGAGGGCTGAGAGATAGTTTGTGTGCATACGTGAAAGTGGTGTAGAAAGAGGGGATGTCCGGTGGAGACAAGGAGAGATATGCCCTTCGTTTCTCTTTCCCGTGACTATTATTTTAGGAGAAAATATAAACATTCACAATGCAGAACAAATATTGTTGGATGCACCATGCAATTAACTTTCATGTATAATACTGTATATGCTTATTTTCTTAGTGGCCGATTGCGTGTGGGGTGTGGTGGGCACATCATTTCTAGTTGTGGTGGGTCAACGTGAGGACTCATGGGTCGGTTCCATCCTGCGCCACATAGGTTGGACCGAGACGCATTATACGAAGACCCGTATGAAGGACTCGGCGTACAAAACAAAGCTAATAGAGTCGTGGAGGACTCTATCCCCACTAATGATAATGATAAGCCGACTATATATGATTTGTAACCCTAGGCCCCGAGTATGTTATAGAAGCCCAGGGGCTAGTTCGTCGATGGTATACACACACAATGTCTGGTATTCATGTGTACTTTGTACACACCCCTATCACAAATATATAGTACCAGGAGTAGGCTTTTTCCTCAACTGCAAGGGCTTGGACTTGGCTAAAACTTTGCCTTGTATTACCATCCAGCCTAACAATCAGGGATGTCCTACCGAATGATCTGATGGAATCATATCTGCCAACTACTAAGAGAGAGGTGTGGGGGGCCAATGTGTGCGAGAGAGGCCTAAAGATAATGTGCGTGTGGGAGACAAGTAGGCACATATATGTGCCTATAGAAGGCTAGTAGAGACCGCACGTGTGTATATATGCATGTGAGAGAAATAGTGTTCTCCGACTGAGATTAGTGAAAAGAGTGGTACATAGTAGTAAGAAAGAGAGGGAGATATATAGAGTGTGTGTGAGAGAAAGACACCCTGCCACCCCGGAAGAGATTGTGAGCATGTGTGAGAGAGAAATGCCGATGTATATAAAGTGTGTGCACTTATGCGTTAGATAGAGAGATATATAGCACATGTGTGAAAACAGGCCAAGGCATAGTGCATCTACGTGTAAAAGGCGGTTCTACGCATTAAATTAGAATATAAATGGCCTTATTATTTTTGGATGAGATCATGAATTTTGCAATTTGCGTATGAACGAACATCGGTCTATCAGACACCCATACTCTATTGAATTCTAGCATGTGCATGTGTTTATTTCATATTATTGATCCATAGAGTGAGAGTGGTTTGAAATCCAGACAATGCATTGCTTTTGCAATTCATATACAAACATTAATTAGTGGACTCCATGTTGTTAGTGTGAAGCACTTTATACATTTGTCACTTACATGGATATATTCCAAATTGCTAGCTACGAAATAGAATACATGTTGAATTCAACATAAAGGGGGTTTCGAAGATTCGAATTCATAGGAAGTACATTCATCTATTTGAATCCGAGATAATGGCATTTGTAAATCAGATCTAAAAGGTGGCATCAATCTTTGTTGTACGTTTGAACATGTTATATATTCATACGCATGTCTAACTATTTTTTTGCAACCAACAAGATGATATTCGGAACCATGCATGAGCTGAGGTAAGATGCATATATTTTAATATATACTAGTGTACAATGTATATTTAAATGCACCCCCTCCATTCCAAAATAATCATAGTTTTAGGATTTTCAAGAGTCAAGATTTGTGAAGTTTGACAAATCCTGAAAGTTCAATTCAAGAGAACCGAAAACATTAATGCTTCTGCTCCCAAATATTGAACGAAGAGCCAAATAAGCCTCTGGTCACCCGAAGCCATGCGAGACTAATGTTTGGTGGTAGGAAATTATTGTCCTGACTCTAGCCCGTGTAGCCTTTCGGCCCGATGTCCAAAGGTCTAAACCGGGGTAGGTTTGTAACTTCACCAAGACGCCAGTCTCAACCGCCTCCGAGAAGCATTCATATGCCATGGGCACCTAAACACCCATGCGCTCGGCCGAAATCTATCCCGCCCACCATTTGGGACACCTGAGACTACTATCCTACCCCCGACCCGCAATATGTCCGAAATTTTAGATGGGGGCAAAGTTTGTAACTTTCCCCAAATCAAACAAGCATGTCCCAAAACGAAACATTGTTCCCCCTTAGTTCCCCCTCCCTCCGTTTCCCCATTTCATACTCCGTGGGCGCCAAAACGCCCTCTCCACCAGCCACGAAACCCGAGCCTCCTCCATCCTCCACCCCATCGTGCCCAATCCACCGCCGCCCTCCTCCATCATGCCGGAGCCGGTACCCAGACGTCGTCGTCCAACGCAACCGCAACCGCAACGCCCTCAAGGACTTAGCAGCTCAAGCCGAGGCAGAGCTGCCTGCACGACGCCGATGCCGACGTGCACCGTACCTGAACCACTTCGACCACACCATCCTGCGCCTCACCGCTGCTGCTCCACTGTCGCAACCGTCCACCGCACCGGAGCTGTTCCCGCTACGCTGTCGTTTGCCGCCTCGGATCTGGTTCCCCGCTGCCGACAAACGGCCACCGCACCACACTCAACAACTTGGCCATGGGTTCGTCCAAGGCTCCACCATCCTCCACAACTTCTCATTTCCAGCGAACCACAAGAAGATCGTTGGAAAAACAGAAGGAGGACACAGCACTGTCAGCAGAAAGAGGTACTCCTCTTCCCTTATTCGTGCAAATCTTATGTCTCTGCTCACACCATATTCATCCCACGAAAGAAACTAGTTGAGTGCTTCTTATTGCATCTTCTCCATGATACTAAATGCACAAGGTTTCCTCCCATTTACTATTTCACCTTGGCTAGAGGTCAGTAACCCGCCTGGATTTCAATTCAGGGTCAGTTGATTCGCAATTAAAAGAAGCAGCACCCGCTTAGGCGCGTAGAGCACCTAGTCCACCTGTTCGCTGGGGAAGCGGTGCATCAGTGTCTATCATAGGGGTGTGGGGCGCAGGAGCTGCTTGTGCCCAATCTGGAGGTCGGCGGGGCTTGAAGGGATGGCCAGGGGGCGGTGCCAAGCATGGCGGTGCAGTGAGGTCAAGGGGAGGGCGGAGGCAGGGGACTGGGCCGGTGGTCGCTGGCGTTTTGAGGAAGATCGTCAACATTGACTGGCTGGAGGTAGATGAAGGCTATGTGCCTGTTCTTTGTACATCGGCGGTGCAGAAAAAATGGACTGACCTATTTGTTTCCAGTCGACTATTATTTTCATAGGACCACACCTTGTGGTGTGCTGGAGGAGCATCTGCATTTCGCAGCCATCCCTATGCTCATATTTCAAAATCCTAGAATCTAGTAACTTCGTGTGCCATGCTTGTTGTAGAGCTATCATATGTCTCTATCATTTATTTCTCACCGACCTGCTATCTGCTACTTTTACATTGTACTACTTGTGCACACACTTCACCCATACTCACACTATTGTTTTTATGCATCAGTATTTCAGACTCTAACACAGTGTTGATGAGTACACAAAAGAAAAGAGAGAAGTCGCTCCATTGTAACTCGAAGATAAGCACTAAGCATTTCAGCGCTCTAAAGGGTGTAGTGTCAGCAGATGGAGACAGTAAACGTAGCTCTGCAGTTGATGATCTCAATTGCCACACACAACTATCCCAGATGCTTGCTTTAACTTCGCGTTGTCAAATGTGGTTGCATGTTGCATATGGTGTCTGGCTTGTATTGCTTCCAATTTGGTTAAATTGCATCTGCTTACTTTACACATTATACCTTTGATAATGACATGCCTTCCTGTTTTTTATACATACTACATATGTCTATTAACCATGTTCGTACATCAAACTAATGCTCTTTTGTATCCCTCATCAATCACTTATGATGAGACAGTCACCCCATTGGGTTACTGTGAGACGCGCTACTTGTTTAAAGAGTGCAGGGTCATCCTCCCCACATGATTCTCAAGAAACAACAAGGCTAAATGAATATAGTCAACGCAACTCTCTAGTTGATGACCGCAATTCCCCTACACCATCATCGAAGGTGCTTTCTCTTACTTGGCAATGTGATATGTGGTTGCATGTTGCATATGGTGTCTACCTTGTAATGCTTCTAATTAGGGTAAATTGCATCTGCTTAGTTAACACATTATACCTGTGAATATGACATGCCTTCATGTTTTTGGTACATGCTACATCTTTCTATTAACCATGTTCTTACATCATACTACTTTTCTTGTGTATCCCTCATCAATCACTTCTGACGAGACACCTTCAAGTTGACAATGTAATATTGGTTGCATCTTGCATATCATTTCAAACATGTATTGCCTCTAATTTGTTGAAGTGCCACTTATAATGAGACACATCTAACTTGGTAGAGTGATTTTGGTTGGATCTTTCATATGGTGTCTAGATTGCATTGCTTCCAATTTGTTGAAATGCCTTCTGCTTAGCATTTTTCGTACATATTCCATCCTCCTACAATGTGGTTGCCTTACAAAAAAGTTGTGTTCGTCAGTATCATGCATCAACAAATTTGGGAGTGTGAATTTCATTCCTTTTTCTTGTGTGTTTACTTGACAAGGCAAAATCTAAAAGGACGAAGGCACGGAATGATGGTGGTCCTCTGGAGCAACCGAAACAGATGATCTCTGCAGATTCTCCTACTACTCCTACTGCAGTGCAAGTTCCAAAACTCATCTCCACTACTCCACAGCCCAAGTGCTTGCTCTAACATGGCACTGTGATATCTGGTTGCATGTTGCATAAGGTGCCTAGCTTGTATTGCTCCTAATTTGTTTAGCTTACACATTATACATGTGAATATGACACGCCTTCCTGTTTTTGGTACATACTACATCTGCCTATCACACCATGTTCTTACATCAAACTAATGTTCTTGTGTATCCTGCATCTATCACTTATGATGAGAAAGTTACGCCCGTGGGTTAGTATGAGACGCGCTACTCTTATAAAGAGTGCAGTTTCGTCCTCCCCACATGATTCTCAAGAAACAGCGAGCCTAAATGAAGATATTGAACGTAGCTTTGTACTTGAAGACCGCATTTACCCTACACCAACATCGCATCTGCTTGCTCTAACTTCGCAGTGTGATATGTGGGTGCATATTGCATACGGTTTCTAGCTTGTAATGCTTCTAATTAGGGTAAATTGCATCTGCTTAGTTTACACATTATACCTGTGAATATGGCATGGCTTGCTATTTTTGGTACATAATACATCTATTTGTTAACCATGTTCTTACATGAAACTAACTCTGTTCTATATCCTGCATCAATCACTTACGATGGGACACCTTTATTCATTGCATATTGCATATGATTTCTAGCATGTTGCCATGTATTGCTTCTAATTTGGTCAAATACATTTATGAGGCCACCCTTTTAATTTGGCAGAGTGATATTGGTTTCATGTTTCATATGGTTTCTAGCTTGCATTGCTTCTAACTAGTTCAAACACCTTGTTCTTAGTTTACACTTTATACATCATACATGTCAATATATCATGTCGTCCTATTTTTCATATATATTCCATCCTCCTATCATGTGGCTGCCTTACATGAAAGTAGTGTTTGTCGGTATCATGCATCAAGGAGTTCTGAAGAGCAAATTTTATTCCTTTTTCTTGTGGGTTTGACTTGACAAGGCAAAATCAAAAAAGAGGAAGGAAAAGAGTAAGGAAGGCGATGATGGTGGTCCTCTACAGCAACGTAAACGGAGCATATGTACGGATTCTCCTCGTACTGCTAGTGCATTACAAGTTCCAAGTCTCCACTCCCCTACTCCACCATCCAAGGTGCTTGCTCTAACTTGGCAGTGTGATATCTGGTTGCATGTTGCTTATGGTGTCTAGCTTGTATTGCTTCTAATTAGTGTAAACTACATCTGCTTAGCTTACACATGATACATGTGAATATGACACACCTTCCTGTTTTTGGTACATACTATATTTGTCTATAACACCATGTTCTTACATGAAACTACTCTTCTTGTGTATCATGCATCAGTCCCTTATGATGGGACACCTTTAAGTTGGTAGTGTGATATTGGTTTGCGTCTTGAATATGATTTCTAGCATGTAGTGCTTCTAGTTTGATGAACGCCACCTATGACGAGATAGTTTTAACTTGGCAGAGTGATATTGATTGCACCTTCTATATGGTGTCTAGCTTGCAGTGCTTCTAATTTGTTGAAGTGCCTTTTGCTTAGTTACCACATCATAGGTGTGAATATGTCAAGCCGTCTAGTTTTTCGTACATATTCCATCCTTGTATCATGACTTTGCCTTTCATCAGAGTAGTGTTCATCAGTATCATGCATGAATGAGTTCTGATGAGCGAATTTTATTCCTTTTTCTTGTTGGTTTGACCCCACAATGCAAAATCAATAAAGCGGGAGGAAATTGGTAACGCAATGGATGATGGTGGTCCTTCCGAGCAACTAAAACGGAGGGTCTCTACAGATTCTACTCCGCCATCCTCCCAACAAGATCCGCAAGACAACGCATGGCTGGACAGTCAACGTGGCTGTGTAGATGATGAGCACATCTCCCCTACTCCACCATCACAGGTGTTTGCTCTAACTTGGCACTATTATATGTGGTTGCATGTTGCGTATGATGTCTAGCTTGTATTGCTTCTAACTTTGTTGAATTGCATCTGCTTACTTTACACATAATGCATGTGAATATGACACATGTTCCTGTTTCTTGAACATGCTATATCTGATCACACCATGTTCTTACATCAGACTATTGTTCTTGCATATCCCGCATCAGTCAGTTATGATAAGGCATCTTTAAGTCGCCACTGTGATATTGGTTGCATCTTGCATATGATTTCTAGCATGTACTACTTCTAATTTGTTGAAACGCCAGACAGTTTGAACTTGGCAGAGTGATATTGGTTGCATCTTTCATATGGTGTCTAGCTTGCATTGCTTCTAATTTCTTGAAATGCCTTCTGCTTAGTTATTACATCATAGGTGTGAATATGTCATGCCGTCCTGTTTTTCGTACATATTCCATCCTTGTATCATGACTTTGCCTTTCATCAGAGTAGTGTTCGTCAGTATCATGCATGAATGAGTTTTGATGAGCGAATTTTATTCCTTTTTCTTATCGGTTTGACCTCACAATGCAAAATCAATAAAGCGGAAGGAAATTGGTAAGGCATTGGATGATGGTGGTCCTTCCGAGCAACTAAAACGGAGGGTCACTACAGATTCTACTCCGCCATCCTCCCAACAAGATTCGTAAGACAACGCAAGGCTAGACAGTCAACGTAGCTATGTAGATGATGAGCACATCTCCCCTACTCCACCATCATAGGTGTTTGCTCTAACTTGGCACTATTATACGTGGTTGCATGTTGCGTATGATGTCTAGTTTGTATTGCTTCTAACTTTGTTGAATTGCATCTGCTTACTTTAAACATGATGCCTGTGAATATGACACGTGTTCCCGTTTCTAGAACATACTATATCTGATCACACCATGTTCTTACATCAGACTACTATTCTTGCATATCCCGCATCAGTCACTTATGATAAGGCATCTTTAAGTCACCACTGTGATATTGGTTATGTCTTGCATATGATTTCTAGCATGTACTGCTTCTAATTTGTTGAAACACCAAATAGTTTGAACTTGGCAGAGTGATATTGGTTGCATCTTTCATATGGTGTCTAGCTTGCAGTGCTTCTAATTTGTTGAAATGCCGTCTGCTTAGTTATCACATCATAGGTGTGAATATGTCACGCTGTCCTGTTTTTCGTACATATTCCATCCTCGTATCATGTCTTTGCCTTTCATCTGAGTAGTGTTCGTCAGTATCATGCATGAATGACTTCTGAAGAGCGAATTTTATTCCTTTTTCTTATCGGTTTGACTTCACAATGCAAAAGCAATACAACTGAATGAAATTAGTAAGGCAATGGATGATGGTGGTCCTTCGGAGCAACTCAAACAGAGGGTCTCTACAGATTCTACTCTGCCATCCTCCCAACAAGATTCGCAAGACAACACAAGGCTGGTCAGTCAAGGTAGCTGTGTAGATGATGAGCACATCTCCCCTACTCCACCATCACAGGTGCTTGCTCTAACTTGGAACTGTTATATGTGGTTGCATGTTCCGTATGATGCCTAGTTTGTATTGCTTCTGATTTTGTTGAATTGCATCTGCGTAGCTTACAACTTATACCTACAACAATCACTTACCCATAAGACACATTTAACTTGGGAGTGTGATGTAGGTTGCATCTTGTATTGTCTTCTAGCTTGTACTGCTTCTAATTTCTTGAAATGGCACTTACGACGAGACACATTTTACCTGATAGAGTGATATTGGTTGCATGCTCATATGGTGTCTAGATTTCATTTCTTCTAATTTTGTTGAAATGCCTTCTACTTACTATTTTTCATACATATTCCATTCTCCTATCGTACCTGTGAATATGCAATGTTGTCTTTTATATATTCCATCCTCCCATCCTGTGCTTGCCTTACATCAAAGTAGTGTTCGTCTGTATCATGCATCAACCAGTTATGCAGAGCTAATTTTATTCATCTTCTTGTGGTTTTGACTTCATAAGGCAATATCAGAAAAGAGGAAGGAAAAGAGTAAGTTAGGGGATGTAGGTGGTCCTCCGGACCGACGCAAACAAAGACTCTCTGGATTTGCCACTACTACTGCTAATGCAGTTGAAGTCCCAAGTCTACATGATGAGTTCATCTCCCGTACTCCACCATCGCAGGTGCTTGCTCTAAGTTGATAGTGTGATTATTGGTTTCATGTTGCATATGTTGTCTAGCCTGTATTTCTTCTATTTTGATTAAATTGCACCTGCTGAGTATATACGTTATACATGTGCATATGACATGCCTTTCTGTGTCTAGAATACACTACATATATCTATCATACCATATTCTTACATCAAAGTATTGTTGTTGTCTATCCCGCATCAGTCACTCATGATTGGACGCTTTTAACATGGCAGTTTGAGAGTGGTTGCATCTTGCATTGATTTCAAGGTTGTACTGCTTCTAATTTTTTGAAATGCCACTTATGACAAAACACTTTTAACTTGCCAGAGTGATATTGGTTGCATCTTTCATATGGTGTCTAGCTTGCATTACTTCTATTTTCTTGAAAATCCTTCTGCTTAGTTTACACATCGTAGTTGTGAATATGTCACACCTTCCTGTTTTTCTTACATATTCCATCCTCATACGGTTGTCTTACATCAAAGTATTGCTTGTCTGTATCATGCATCAATGAGTTCTGAAGAGCCATTTTATTCTTTTGTGTTGTGGGTACGTCTTCATATGGCAAAGTCAATAAAGAGAAAGGAAAAGAATATAGTAGGGAATGATGTTACTCGTCGGGTGCAACGGAAAAGGATCTGCCCTCAAGATTCTACTGGTACTTATAGTGCAGTAGAAGGTCCAAGTCCACCGGCTAAATCTACAAACACAGTATCACCTGCTCCACTAGCTGCAGCATCTGCTTCAACTGTACCAGCATCTCAACGAGTTACTCGTTCGTTTGCTCCGCAACTGGCCAGTTCCCAAGCTGCCTTCACACCTAACACTACTTCTGTAGCACTGCTGACACAACAGGACTTGGCAAGATCAGATGAACCTCATGAGCATCAACACCAAGACGGTACCTAACCGAGTCAAGTTGCAGTTGCATGCTCCTTTATATGTATTCTCATAGTTTGATGTGCACTAACACTTACCATATTCATTGTTGTAGCACCACGGCGCAAGTGGAAACAAACACCAGGGATAATGCTTGACAGATTAACAAAATCTAAAGGAGGAAGAATGGAGATCCATTTTGAGGCAGGTTTAAAAAAGCCACATGATGCCACAGAGTCAGCCAAGTTAGTATTAGAGGCAGCCGTTGTCGTTAGGTGTCATGCACGTATCCTACCAGTGTGGATCCAATACAGGAATGAGAAAGACGATACCGAGTTGAACACCTTCCTTGACCATTTATCCATAAGTAATGTTATTCATCGCAATTTGTAATATTGTCTTGCTATGTCCCGTACTTTCTAGCTTCCCCCTAATAAGACTCACATTCTTTTTTCAACAGATGAGGTTCAAGTTGGATCTGAAAGATGATGCAACTAAACAAGCATGCACTCATGTTTTTCCGTCTGCTTTGCGACAGAATCGGTATCACCTTAGAAAAACTCACTTTGAAGGCAAGGCTAACAATGAAATCGCCCAAACATCTCGAGTGGAATATATTACAGATGAAGACTGGACATCCCTTGTTAAACATTGGTTTGATCCAAAGTATCAGGTAGGGTATATGTATTTGATCAGATCACATATTGAACTTGTATTTATGTATGTGCCTTACAAGTGTATCTTCTTCTAGGCTAACTGTTTGAAGAACAAGACCAACCGTTCTAAATGGAAATTCCAACAGACAACAAGATCTCGTAGCTATATTACACACTGCGAGGCTCTTGTAAGTAATTGTTACTTCCTTCTTTTTTCTGTGCAATTTTATCGTATCTATATTGACTTGTTCCAAATACAGAGGAAAGCCCGCGCGGACCAAAAAGAACCTGAACCGAATGCAGCGAAAATCTTCAAGGATTGCCACACCAGCAAGATGAAGGGCATGAGCACACCAATTCAAGCCGCTGTTGTAAGTCCTTACTCCACCTGCCTTTGAACTGCTTGTTACTATGACATGTTCATTTAACAGCTTGGTTTGCAGGCAATGTCAGTTACTCTATTCACTTCTATACACAGTTGTCTTAACGTATCATTTCACATTACACGATTGAAAAGAGAGGAAAGATATTCTTTTGGTCTTGATCTATAATCTAGTTGTAATGTTCACGTGCCCAAACAATGATACAAATAGCCTGTTTGTTTGATATCTGTTTGCCCATGATATGAATGATGTCATACTATGTTCATCCTACTTTAAACCATGTCTCCTTATCTTTACATGTCAACAAATGTGAGGAAATAAAAAATACAGTAGGCATGCTACATGGACATATGTTCCGAAAGTGATTTTATTATGTAGTTGGCACGACAATACATGCTAATGTATTACAGTAGTTCACCAAAATAAGTTATGTATAAACGTGAAACCTACTTTGTTTGTTTTTGTCTCATTAGTAACTTATCTGGTCCACTAATCTAGATGTTCAAACTTTCAGCAAGCTATGGAACAAATGATTGAATAGCCACAACTACCTGAAGGTGACGAGGCTACACAGGCACAATGTCACCTCTTGCTGCAGTGCGTCAGTATCTCTCCACTAACAGTGCAAAAAGCACCTTCCTGCGTAATTCTGGGTTGGTTGGCAAGGTAACCTCAACCAAATCGCCTACTAAACAAAATCTTCCGGCTAGACAGAGTGATATATCTGTGCTCCAGACACAAGCCCAATCCCTAATGGACGTCGTTTCGGAAACAAGAATAGTGGTTGACAAATGTCATCAAGATATGAATTGTTTTGAAACTAGACTATCAGACATTTGCTTCATTGTTCAAGAGCAATGGCGGAAAAAGGGGATGATCATGCTGCTCCATCATATTCTACAGCCTAAAACATTAGCACTCAGGTCAGATGATCTGTGCTTCTATACATTTGATGGTGCTTTTATCTGCAAGGACTGTAAACTTTATGCCAACAGGCCTTTTGGTATGGCTGGAATTTATTTTGTTGTGATACAACATTTATCGTGCTGCCAGAGGCTGTACAAATTATGACGCTATTTTTGTATAGTGTAGGAGCCCAACGTGCCAACATCTGCTAGGCCCATTCCAATTGGGCTAAAAACGATCATGGGCCGTAATTTGCATGTAGCCCACTAAAAATATCTGGGCCTAAATCAGCATAAGCTTTCATATTTTTGGTAGGCCCGTGCACCTAATGGGCCTTTAACATGCCTAAACATAATTTGGGTCCTCAGAACAATAGACTGTTAACATGTGTAAATGTCTCGAGCCCATAAGTAACATGGGCCTTTAATAGGCCAAAAGTGAGTTTGGGCCCTGATTGTGCCAAATAACCCACTGTCCATTAGCAGGCCGAAATGTATATCAACTTGTGTTGGCCCATTTACAATGTGGATCGTTCACAGGCCGAAATTCAAACGGGTCAAAAATGCGCCGACCTACTACACGGGCCTCTAACAGGCCAGAAGTTTGGTTGCGCTTAATTGGTATCAGTTTTATATGGGCCATTAATAGGCCCGATGTGACATTGGGCCATATATGGCCCATGGATTTCGTCTGACCTTAATAGGCCAGAAGTCACAACAAGATGGAAGTGGCCCAAATATACAATGGGCCTCTAACAGGCTGAATGTCACAACAGGATGAAAGTGGCCCAAATCTATAGTGGGCCTCTAAAAGGCCGAATGTCACAACAGGCTGGAAGTGGCCCAATTCTACAGTGGGCCTCTAATAGGCCGAATGTCACAACAGGCTGGAAGTGGCCCAAATCTATAGTAGGCCTCTAACAGGCCGAATGTCAGACATGGTTGAATATGACCCAAATCCTTGACGGTCGTTTATGGGCCGAAAGTTTCAAGGGCAAAAAAATGGGCCCAAATGAAGCAGGACCTTTAACAGGCTGGAAACACACCGGGTCGTAATTGGGCCCAAATACTTAGCAAACTGTTATCGGGCCAGAAGTGGCCATGGGACGCGATGTTGAAAAGTTTAGAACGGGCCGTTGACGGGCCGATTTGACAATAGCCGTACGGGCCTTAACTATGAATGGGTTGTCTGCAAGCATGCCGTTAATGGGCCAGCCCGCTAATTTTGACTCGGCCAGCCTTTTTAACCTAAACGGTCTGTTGTTGGGCTTTGCCACATGTCGACGTATCATAGGCGCCTCCTGTCCATTGGACGGTTGACATATATCTTTTTCGAGTGCTAACACGTGGTTCCTCTGGCCAATGAGAAATTTACACGTGGAAAATCCCCATTGGTCGTGGCTGTTAGTGGGTTATCGGATCCAAAATCGGACCCGATAGCTTAACGGCGACCCATTACGGTGGATGCCACGTGTTGGTCACCCTTGACGAAAGCACTTCTATGACGCGTGATTTATCGTCATGGAAGGGGACACTTCCGTGATGATAATTTTGGAAATGTGGAACACCTCTACGGCAGCACATGTATGACTATCTTGATTCTGTCATAAAATCGTCATGGATGTACATGCATGACAAAAAACGTGACCTACTGTGACAAACACGTATCATCATGAAGTGTATTTTTTGTAGTGAGAGGATTAGCCATGCTCTAATTAGTCAACTAGGACCAACCAGAACATAAACTAGAAGAAGTAGAGGAGGCTCCAAAACTTGTATATTCAGTTGTGGCTAATACCTCAAGTATATATAGGTTAGACGAGGAGAGGAGGGCTGCCACCCAGGAGGAAAAGCCTCCTTGGGGCGCCATCCAAAGGGGGGAGGAGTTGGACTCCTTCCCTAGTAGGATCACCCCCCCCCCCCCAAGGAAAGGGGGGGCTCCTCCACTTGGGCCTTTGTGGCCCAAGTTGGCTTCCATCTCTTCGCATTTTAAGGCCCGTTGATATTTAAATTAAATATAAAATGTTCTATATACTTCTAGACCAATATAATATATATATATATATATAATATGTCGGTAATACCTGGTATTACCCGATATACACCGGAACCCTTTCCATGACCCCGAAATGCTTCCGAATCCTCTCAGAACTATTCTGAATATTAATGAAACAATTCCACAAATATATTCTCATCACTCCCATCCTACTAACACTCAACAGGTCATGATTTCCTTAAGCTTGTGAGCCCGTAGATTCGGCAACTCGTAAACATGAACAAAACCTTTTGTTCAATGACTGGCAACGGGACCGTGGACGTCTGTATCGGTCCCTATGAGTACATGAATGATATTTGAGTGAACCTTTGGTTATCATGTTATGTTCCCTTTGCTTCGCAATACTTCACAAAAGTCGGGATGCATCGATATCCTCCCAAGTCATCACTATGCTCGTTATACCAAAATCCTTAGTATTGTTCTTCTTTCTTGTTATTGTGTTCCGACATCCCCGTGACGAAGTAACATATGTCTGGCCAGATGATGATCGATATCGTCACATCAAGAGGGCCCTGAGAATATCTCTCCATCGTCGGAGGAGCAAATCCCACTCTTGAGCTATCTGGTCACTTGTCAAACTTTCTGATGAACTTGTAAGTTGTCGTTATGATCATCGTGTTACATGTGACGTTTCAGCAACCCCAAATCCCATCGTAGGATAAGAAGTGACCACGACACCCTCATGGTCTAAGGAGTAATATCACACATTAACACTCTGTGTTATTACAATTAAATGCAGACGATGTTAACTGAATTCATATCAAACAAGATTGGGTCGATTCAATATGATCGTTCTTCTAATGTCATAATCTCAATGATGTTTTAGGACTATTGTTACACTTAACGATATCCTAAGATCTGGGAAACATGATAACCAATAACACTTGAGCTAGTCTTAGAGGCGAGACTAGGAACATTTTATTTACCGTTTATGATTCCACACGTGCATGTGAATTTTTCCACTTAATCGCATATTCTAGGATCATAGTAGTCATAGCATAGAATATAAACTCTTAACTATGAATATGGAAATATAATAATACAAATATTATTGCCTCTAGGGCATATTTCCAACATAAACCCACTACAAAGCACCTCTCTCACTAAAGATAAATCAATCTAGTTGGCCAAACCAAATGGATAGATAAGAGAGAAATACAAAGGTACCATAATCATGCATAATAAAGTTCAGAAAAGACTCAATTACTTTCAATGAACTAATCTGATCATATACCCACAATTCATCAGATCCCAAAAAACACACCGCACAATAAGATTACATCGGATAGAACTCCAAGAAGATCGAGGAGAACATTTTACTGAAGATCAAAGAGAGAGAAGAAGTCATCTAGCTACTAGCTATGGACCCGCAGGTCTGTGGTGAACTACTCACACATCATTTGTAGGGCAACAAGGTTGATGTAGAGGCCCTCCATGATCGATTCCCCTCCGGCAGAGTACCAGAAAGGCCTCCAGATGGGATCGTGGAAGAACGGAGACTTGTGGGGGCGGAAAAATGTTTTGGTTGGCTCTTTGGGGGTTTCCAAATATTTGAGAATTTATAGAAGTGGAATTAGGTCAGACAGAGCCACGTGGGGCTCACAAGGTGTCAGGGCGCGCATACCCCCCCCCCCAGGGCGCGCCCTGTTCCCTTGTCGTCTCCTCTTTGCCGTCTAGTCTCCTCTCGAAGCTTCTAGGGTCTCTCTTGTCCAGGAAAAGTCATCAAAAAGTTTCGTAGCATTTGGACTCCGTTTGGTACTGATTTTCTGGAAAACCAAAAACAAGCAGGCAACTACAACTGACACTAGGCACTAGGTTAATTGGTTAGTTCCCAAAAATGATATAAAATTGCATATTTAGAGCATATAAAGTATCCAAGATTGGTAATATAATAGCATGAAACAATAAAAAATTATATATACACCGGTACTAACCAGAACAAGGAAAGAGTGGAAGTTTTGCAGGCAACACTGCGTTGGTCATTGCTATAGCTGCAAGTTCATGAATTCTAAAATATTCTCCAACTCAAGGGAGGCGCCACCGTACATGAAAGCTATATAGTCATTATCTTCTCTGAAATGATCCTTAATTCACAAAAGGAGTCTCTAGTATTAACTATTTACTCATTACAAAGGAGATAAATAAATTATGCTTAAAACAACATGATGGCAAACGTTTCTGTATTATTCAAATAAACTATAAATTACAAAGGATTAAAAATGGCAACCAATTACTTTTTCTTGAGAAAATTGTGAAAGAACAACTACCACATGTTGTAAATATCTCTAATTTGGTTAACTTTTTGATGTCACAAATAAACAACTAGATATAACATAAACAAGATAGGACACCTTGACAAGTTTCTACTTAGGGAATGTGCAAGAATCCCTGAACCAAGAGTGAAGCAACCATGGGAAATATATTTTTAGCATATACTTGTTGCTCTCTCCTGTTAATTGATTCAACCAATTTTCTGAATCTTTTGTTAATGAATCGTCATTCCCTAACTGTTTTACCAGTATATCATGTGTCTTGGTTTCATGCTGCCACCAAAATCAAGAAGTTAGTAAAATGTGTCAAAATGTTATTCAACCAAATTTTTAGTCAGAACTAACCTGAACTAAAGCCTGTATGCACCCATACAACCGAATGCAATGTCGAGAGCATGATAGCAAACGGATGTTTGAATATGACCTCGGCCTAAAAAGGCACTCATTCTTCTTATCTTGTAGTCGAAGTCCTATCTTGTATGAAATAATAGCACCCCTCCCCCACCTCATCCCCAGTCAGTGGGGTATCATCATGTGACTGAAACCGACTCGGCAAGGCTCTGAAGATATAAGAAGGCTTCAGAAGCTGATGTGTGCTTCTTTGCTTTATACTTCAACGATGGATGTACCCCATATTTACTCTTAACAAAGAGCTAGGAATGGACAAAACTAGTAATTCAAGTTACCCGCAAAACTCTAGTATCCATCATATATTTGTCTTGCTTATGGTCATGAATTTCTTACACAAAAGAACAATCAAGATAAAAATATATATCATATGTTAACTAATGGAAGTCCCTCAACAAAATTCCTACCCGCTTCTAGTTTTCCAAATGGTGATAAGTACTACAAATTTTTGAAACCATCACAATTTAGTGTGTAATTTTGTTGCTGAACTAAATTTTTGAGTGAAAAACAAGGATTGAAGTATCCTGTAAACTTTAAAGGATCATAAACATTTAATCATTGCAATTAGGGTGAGCGCCATGTTGTACCAACCTCCCCGAAATACAATATTGTCCAAATCACCGAGCATGTTGGCCGATGCAGTTATTAACTTGCCTAGTACCTCTCTTCAACTTTCAGAAAATAAGTCTTGCAAAATTACAAGTGCTCACCTTGCTGCTGCATGCATTCCATAATTACAAACAATTGATTTCACTCCACTGCGAGGAATTCCAGCACCTGGATGCAACAACAAGAAATTCCCATATGATTTTGAGTACAAAGCCTTGAAAATCCGACCATCTATAGAGGCAACAATAATCATCGATGTCGGCTATTGTTTTCAAAAGTATAAAGCAATGTTTAGCTGCATTAAGATGAAGCTATTTAGTAACACAATTGCTATACCATTTCCTTTGCAACTGAACACATATGTCCAAAACAACTGCATTTTTATATATAATTCTCTGTTGTACATAGGCATATCATAAACGTTTCATACATTTCATTACTTATGTGCTTCTATAAAGGAATTTTTGAGCCCCACTAATATCATCGCTTGTTCACCAGTATAATCTTGTGCTAAATACTGTCTAAATTCTAGAGCATGTGTAAGTAAAATGCAAACAATGAGTCAGGATACTGGGATGGATCAAGAATTTCCTTGCTTTGTGAGGCGGAAACAACCCTTTCATCAGCCTGGTATAACACTCACTTTTCATTATTCAGCTAATATCATCACGAGGCAACAAGAATCCAAATTAAAAGGAAAACAATTCTTTCCTTATCAACTCCATCTTGCTCTCCCTCACATACTCAAATATAATATCCTTTCATCCTACTACAAGGAGTCATCAGTCATATATGAGAAGGTGCAGAACTGCATGTGCTCAGAATGTCTCGACACTACAATCGCTTGATTCAAGTGGGAGTTAATCTTCCTGATAAGATAGTGATTGACAGAGTTCTCTAGTCACTATCACCAAGCTACTAGAACTTCGTGATGAACTATAATATGCAAGGGATGACGAAAATGATTCCCGAGCTTTTCGCAATGCTGAAATCGTTGAAGTTAGAAATCAAGAAAGAGCATCAGGTGTTGATGGTTAACAAGACCACTAGTTTCAAGAAAAAAGGCAAGGGAAAGAAAGGGAACTTCAAGCAGAATGGCAAGCAAGTTGTCACTTCCGTGAAGAAGCCCAAAGCTGGATCTAATAAGCCTGAAACTGAGTGCTTCTACTGCAAAGGAAACGGTCACTGGAAGCGGAACGACCCCAAATATTTGACGGATAAGAAGGATGGCAAAGTGAACAAAGGTATATTTGATATACATGTTATTGATGTGTACCTTACTAGTGCTCGTAGTAGCCCCTGGGTATTTGATACTTGTTCGGTTGCTAAGATTAGTAACTCGAAACAGGAGTTGCTGAATAAATGGAGACTAGTTGAGGGTGAAGTGATGATGTGTGTTGGAAGTGGTTCCAAGATTGATATGATCATCATCGCACACTCCCCCTAATTTCAGGATTAGTGTTGAACCTAAATAAATGTTATTTGGTGTTTGTGTTGAGCATGAACAAGATAGGATCGTGTTTATTGCAATATGGTTATTCATTTAAGACAGAGAATAATTGTTACTCTGTTTACATGAATAAAACCTTCTATGGTCATACACCCAATGTTAATGGTTTATTGAATCTTGATCGTAGTGATACACATATTCATAATATTGATGCCAAAAGATACAAAGTTGATAATGATACTGCAACATACTTGTGGCACTACCGTTTAGGTCATATTGGTGTAAAGCGCATGAAGAAACTCCATGTCGATGGGCTTTTGGAATCACTTGATCATGAACCATTTGATACTTACGAACGATGCCTCATGGGAAAGATGACTAAAATTCCATTCTCGACTTATTGGAAATAATACATATCGATGTATGCGGTCCAATGAGTGTTGAAGCTCGTGGCGGGCATCGTTATTTTTTGACCTTCATAGATGATTTGAGCAGATATGGGTATATATACTTAATGAAACACAAGTCTGAAACATTTGAAAAGTTCAAAGAATTTCAGAGTGAAGTAGAGAATCATCGTAACAAGAAAATAAAGTTTCTACGATCTGATCGTGGAGGCGAATATTTGAGTTACAAGTTTGGCCTTCATTTAAAAAACAATGTGGGATAGTTTCACAACTCACGCCACTTGGAACACCACGGCATAATGATGTGTCCGAACATCGTAACCGTACTTTATTAGATATGGTGCGATCTATGATGTCTCTTACCAATATACCACTATCGGTTTGGGGTTATGCATTAGAGATAGCTGCATTCACATTAAATAGGACATCGTCTAAATCCGTTGAGACGACACCGTATGGACTGTGGTTTGGCAATAAACCTAAGATGTCATTTCTTAAAGTTTGGGGTTGCGACACTTATGTCAAAAGGCTTCAGCCTGATAAGCTTGAACCCAAATCAGAGAAATGTGTCTTCATAGGATACCCTAAGGAAACAATTGGGTACACCTTCTACCATAGATCTAAAGGCAAGTTCTTTGTTGCCAAGAATGGAACCTTTCTAGAGAAAGGTTTTCTCTCGAAAGAAGTGCGTGGGAGGAAAGTAGAACTTGATGAGGTAATTGTACCTTCTCTCAAATTGGAAAGTAGCTCATCCGAGAAATCCGCTCCCGTGATGCCTACACCAACTAGAGAGGAAGCTAATGATGATGATCATGAAACTTCAGATCAAGTTACTACCAAACCTCGTAGGTCAACCAGAACACGATTGACACCAGAGTGGTATGGTAATCTTGTTTTGGAAGTCATGTTACTAGACCATGGCGAACCTACGAACTATGAAGAAGCTATATGAGCCCAAATTTCGATAAATGGCTTGAGGCCATGAAATCTAAGATAGGATCCATGTAGAGAACAAAGTGTGGACTTTGGTGGATTTGCCCGATGATCGGTGACCCATAGAAAATAAATGGATCTTCAAGAAGAAGAATGACGCTGATGGTAATGTTACTGTCTACAAAGCTTGACTTGTTGCGAAAGGTTTTTGACAAGTTCAAGGAGTTGACTACGATGAGACCTTCTCACCCATAGCGATGCTTAAGTCTGTCCGAATTATGTTAGCAATTGTCGCATTTTATGATATGAAATTTGACAAATGGATGTCAAAACTACATTCCTTAATGGCTTTCTTAAAGAAGAGTTGTATATATTGCAACCAGAAGGTTTTGTCAATCCAAAAGGTGCTAACAAAGTGTGCAAGCTCTAGCGATCCATTTATGGACTGGTGCAAGCCTCTCGGAGTTGGAATATACGCTTTGATAGTGTGATCAAAGCATATGGTTTTATATAGACTTTTGGAGAAGCCCGTATTTACAAGAAAGTGAGTGGGAGCTCTGTAGCATTTCTAATATTATATGTGGATGACATATTGTTGATTGGAAATAATACAAAATTTCTGGATAGCATAAAAGGATACTTGAATAAGAATTTTTCAATGAAAGACCTCGGTGAAGCTGCTTATATATTGGGCGTCAAGATCTATAGAGATAGATCAAGATGCTTAATTGGACTTTCACAAAGCACATACCTTGATAAAGTTTCGAAGAAGTTCAAAATGTATCAGTTAAAGAAAGGGTTCTTGCCTGTGTTACAAGGTGTGAAATTGAGTCACACTCAATGCCCGACCACTACAGAAGATAGAGAGAAAATGAAAGTCAATCCCTATGCCTCAGCCATAGGTTCTATCATGTATGCAATGTTGTGTACCAGATTTGATGTGTGCCTTGCTATAAGTTTAGCAGGGAGGTACCAAAGTAATCCAGGAGTGGATCACTGGACAGCGGTCAAAGTTATCCTTAGTTACGTAAGAGGACTAGGAAATATTTCTCGATTATGGAGGTGATAAAGAGTTCGTCGTAAAGAGTTACATCGATGCAAACTTTTACAACGATCCGGATTACTCTAAGTCTCAATCTGGATACATATTGAAAGTGGGAGCAATTATCTAGGGTAGCTCCATGCAGAGCATTTTAGACATAGAAAATTTGCAAAATACATACGGCTTTGAATATGGCAGACCCGTTGACTAAACTTCTCTCACAAGCAAAACATGATCACACCTTAGTACCCTTTGGGTGTTAATCACATAGCAATGTGAACTAGATTATTGACTCTAGTAAACCCTTTGGTTGTTAGTCACATGGCGATGTGAACTGTGGGTATTAATCACATACAGATGTGAACTATTGGTGTTAAATCACATGGAGATGTGAACTAGATTATTGACTCTAGTGCAAGTGGGAGACTCAAGGAAATATGTCCTAGAGGCAATAATAAATTTGTTATTTTATATTTCCTTATATCATGATAAATGTTTATTATTCATGCTAGAATTGTATTAACCAGAAACTTGATACATGTGTGGATACATAGACAAAACACCATGTCCCTAATATGCCTCTACTTGACTAGCTCGTTGATCAAAGATGGTTAAGTTTCCTAGCCATGGACTTGAGTTGTCATTTGATGAACGGGATCACATCATTAGTGGAATGATGTGATGGACAAGACCCATCCGTTAGCTTAGCATAATGATCGTTCAGTTTTATTGCTACTGCTTTCTTCATGTCAAATATATATTCCACCGGCTATGAGATTATGCAACTCCCGGACACCGGAGGAATGCCTTGTGTGCTATCAAATGTCACAACATAACTGGGTGATTATAAAGATGCTCTACAGGTATATCCAAAGGTGTTTGTTGGGTTGGCATAGGTCGAGATTAGGATTTGTCACTTCGAGTATCTGAGAGGTATCTCTGGGCCCTCTCGGTAATGCACATCATATGAAGCCTTGCAAGCAATGTGACTAATGAGTTGGTCATGGGATGATGCACTACGGAACGAGTAAAGAGACTTGCCGGTAATGATGTTAAACTAGGTATGAAGATACCGATGATCGAATCTCAGGCAAGTAACATACCGATGACAAAGGGAGTAACGTATGTTGACATTGCAGTTAGACCGATAAAGATATTCGTAGAATATGTGGGAACCAATATGAGCATCCAGGTTCCGCTATTGGTTATTGACCGGAGAGGTGTCTCGGTCATGTTTACATAGTTCTCGAACCCGTAGGGTCCGCATGCTTAATGTTTGATGATGATATGTATTATATGAGTTATGTGTTTTGGTGACCGAAGGTTGTTCGGAGTCCCGGATGAGATCACAGACATGACGACGAGTCTCAAAATGGTCGAGACGTAAAGATTGATATATTGGAAGGTGGTATTCGGACACCGGAAATCGGCTACAAACCGGAGTACCAGAGGGGTTACCGGACCCCCCCCCCCCCCCCCGGGAAAGATATGGGCCATATGTTGGGGAACGTAGAAATTTCAAAAAAAATTCCTACGCACACGCAAGATCATGGTGACGGCATAGCAACGAGAGGGGAGAGTGTTCATCCACGTACCCTCGTAGACCGTAAGCGGAAGCGTTAGCACAACGTGGTTGATGTAGTCGTATGTCTTCACGATCCGACCGATCCAAGCACCGAACGTACGGCACCTCCGAGTTTAGCACACGTGACGATCCCCGGGCTCCGATCCAGCAAAGCTTCGGGGATGAGTTCCATCAGCACGACGGCGTGGTGGCGATGATGATCTTCTACCGGCGCAGGGCTTCGCCTAAACTCCGCGACGATATGACCGAGGTGGAATATGGTGGAGGGGGGAACCGCACACGGCTAAGGAACAATCCGTAGATCAACTTGTGTGTCTATGGGGTCCCCCCCGCCCCCGTATATAAAGGAGGGGGTGGCCGGCCTAGGAGGAGGCGCACCAAGGAGGAGTCCTACTCCCACCGGGAGTAGGATTCCCCCCTTCCAAGTAGTAGGAGTAGGAGTCAAGGAAAGGGGGAAGAGAAGAGAAGGAAGAAGGGGGCGCAGCCCCTCCCCCTAGTCCAATTCGGTCTAGGCCTTGGGGGGGCGCCCAACCTCTCTTCTCTCTTTCCCCTAAAGCCCAATAAGGCCCATATACTCCCCGGCGAATTCCCGTAACTCTCCGGTACTCCGAAAAATACCCGAATCACTCGGAACCTTTCCGAACTCCGAATATAGTCGTCCAATATATCGATATTTACGTCTCGACCATTTCGAGACTCCTCGTCATGTCCCCGATATCATCCGGGACTCCGAACTCTTTCGGTACATCAAAACTCATAAACTCATAATATAACTATCATCGAAACCTTAAGCGTGCGGACCCTACGGGTTCGAGAACTATGTAGACATGACCTAGAACTATTCTTGGTCAATAACCAATAGCGGAACCTGGATGCCCATATTGGCTCCTACATATTCTACGAAGATCTTTATCGGTCAAACCGCATAACAACATACTCTGTTCCCTTTGTCATCGGTATGTTACTTGCCCGAGATTCGATCGTCGGTATCCAATGCCTAGTTCAATCTCGTTACCGGCAAGTCTCTTTACTCGTTACATAATGCATCATTCTGTAACTAACTCATTAGCTATATTGCTTGCAAGGCTTATAGTGATGTGCATTACCGAGAGGGCCCAGAGATACCTCTCCGACAATCGGAGTGACAAAACCTAATCTCGAAATACGCCAACCCAACATGTACCTTCGGAGACACCTGTAGTACTCCTTTATAATCACCCAGTTACGTTGTGACATTTGGTAGCACCCAAAGTGTTCCTCCGGTAAACGGGAGTTGCATAATCTCATAGTTACAGGAACGTGTATAAGTCATGAAGAAAGCAATAGCAATATACTAAACGATCAAGTGCTAGGCTAACGGAATGGGTCATGTCAATCACATCATTCTCCTAATGATGTGATCCTGTTAATCAAATGACAACACATGTCTATGGTTAGGAAACATAACCATCTTTGATTAATGAGCTAGTCAAGTAGAGGCATACTAGTGACGTTATGTTTGTCTATGTATTCACACATGTATCATGTTTCCGGTTAATACAATTCTAGCATGAATAATAAACATTTATCATGAAATAAGGAAATAAATAATAACTTTATTATTGCCTCTAGGGCATATTTCCTTCAGTCTCCCACTTGCACTAGAGTCAATAATCTAGTTCACATCGCCATGTGATTTAATACCAATATTCATATATGTATATGATTAACACCCATAGTTCACATCTTCATGTGACCAACACCCAAAGGGTTTACTAGAGTCAATAATCTAGTTCACATCGCTATGTGATTAGCACCCAAAGAGTACTAAGGTATGATCATGTTTTGCTTGTGAGAGAAGTTTAGTCAACGGGTCTGTCACATTCAGAGCCGTATGTATTTTGCAAATATTCTATGTCTACAATGCTCTGCACGGAGCTACTCTATCTAATTGCTCCCACTTTCAATATGTATCCAGATTGAGACTTAGAGTCATCTGGATTGGTGTAAAAGCTTGCACCGATGTAACTCTTTACGACGGGCTCTTTTATCACCTCCATAATCGAGAAATATTTCCTTAGTCCTTACTAAGGATATTCTTGACCAATGTCCAGTTATCTACTCCTAGATCACTATTGTATTCCCTTACCAAATACAGAACAAGGTATACAATAGGTCTGGTACATAGCATAGCATACTTTATAGAACCTATGACTGAGGCATAGGGAATGACTTTCATTCTCTTTTCTATTTTCTGCTGTGGTCGGGATTTGAGTCTTACTCAATTTCATACCTTTGCAACACAGGCAAGAACTCTTTCTTTGCCTGTTCCATTTTGAACTACTTCAAAATCTTGTCAAGGTATGTACTCATTGAAAATCTTATCAAGTGTCTTGATCTATCTCAATAGATCTTGATGCTCAATATGTAAGTAGCTTTGTCGAAGTCTTTCTTTGAAAAAAACTCCTTTCAAACACTCCTTTATGCTTTGCAGAATAATTCTACATTATTTCCGATCAACAATATGTCATTCACATATACTTATCAAAAATGTTGTAGTGCTCCCACTCACTTTCTTGTAAATACAGGCTTCACCGCAAGTCTGTATAAAACTATATGCTTTGATCAACTTATCAAAGTGTATATTCCAACTCTGAGATGCTTGCACCAGTCCATAGATGGATCGCTGGAGCTTGCACATTTTGTTAGCACCTTTAGGATTGACAAAACCTTCTGGTTGTATCATATACAACTCTTCTTTAATAAATCCATTAAGGAATGTAGTTTTGACATCCATTTGCCAAATTTCATAAAATGTGGCAATTGCTAACATGATTCAGACAGACTTTTAAGCATCGATACGAGTGAGAAAATCTCATTGTATTCAACACCTTGAACTTTGTCAAAAACCTTTTTCGACAAGTCTAGCTTTGTAGATAGTAACACTACTATCAGCGTCCATCTTCCTCTTGAAGATCCATTTATTTTCTATGGCTTGCCGACCATCGGGCAAGTCCATCAAAGTCCACACTTTGTTCTCATACATGGATCCTATCTCAGATTTCATGGCCTCCAGCCATTTTGCGGAATCTGGGCTCATCATCGCTTCCTCATAGTTCGTAGGTTTATCATGGTCTAGTAACATGACTTTCAGAACAGGATTACCGTACCACTCTGATGCGGACCGTACTCTGTAAGACCTACGAGGTTCTGTAGTAACTTGATCTGAAGTTTCATGATCATCATCATTAGCTTCCTCACTAATTGGTGTAGGAATCACTGGAACTGATTTCAGTGATGAACTATTTTCCAATTCGAGAGAAGGTACAGTTACCTCATCAAGTTCTACTTTCCTCCCACTCACTTCTTTCGAGAGAAACTCCTTCTCTAGAAAGGATCCATTTTTAGCAACGAATATCTTGCCTTCGGATCTGTGATAGAAGGTGTACCCAATAGTTACTTTTGGGTATTCTATGAAGACGCACTTCTCCGATTTGGGTTTGAGCTTATCAGGATGAAACTTTTTCACATAAGCATCGCAGCCCCAAACTTTAAGAAACGACAACTTAGGTTTACTGCTAAACCACGGTGTCGTATCAACAGATTTAGATGGTGCCCTTTTAACGTGAATGCAGCTGTCTCTAATGCATAACCCCAAAACAATAGTGGTAAATCAGTAAGAGACATCATATATCGCACCATATCCAATAAAGTGCGGTTACGACGTTCAGACACACCATAACGTTGTGGTGTTCCAGGTGGCGTGAGCTGTGAAACTATTCCACATTGTTTTAATTGAAGACCAAACTCATAACTCAAATATTCGTCTCCGCGATCAGATCGCAGAAACTTTATTTTCTTGTTACGATGATTTTTTCACTTCACTCTGAAATTCTTTGAACCTTTCAACTATTTCAGACTTATGTTTCATCAAGTAGATATACCCATATCTGCTCAAATCATCTTGTGAAGGTCAGAAAATAACGATACTTGCCACGAGCATCAACACTCATTGGATCGCATACATCGATATGTATTATTTCCAATAAGTCAGTAGCTTGTTCCATTGTTTTGGAGAACGGAGTTTTAGTCATCTTGCCCAAAAGGCACGGTTCGCAAGCATCAAATGATTCATAACCAAGTGATTCCGAAAATCCATCTTTATGGAGTTTCTTCATGCGCTTTACACCGATATGACCCAAACGGCAGTGCTACAAATAAGTTGCACTATCATTATTAATTTTGCATCTTTTGGCATCAATATTATGAATATGTGTATCACTACGATCGAGATCCAACAAACTATGTTCATTGGGTGTATGACCATCGAAGGTCTTATTCATGTAAACAGAATAACAATTATTCTCTAACTTTAAATGAATAACTGTATCGCAATAAACATGATCAAATCATATTCATGCTCAACGCAAACGCCAATTAACATTTATTTAGGTTTATCACTAATCCCGAAAGTATAGGGAGTGTGCGATGATGATCATATCAATCTTGGAACTACTTCCAACACTCATCGTCACTTTCCCTTCAACTAGTCTCTGTTTATTCTGTAACTCCTGTTTCGAGTTACTAATCTTAGTAACCGAACAAGTATCAAATACTCAGGGGCTACTATAAACACTAGTAAGGCACACATCAAACACCTGTATATCAAATATACCCTTGTTCACTTTGCCATCCTTCTTATCCACCAAATATTTAGGGCATTTCCGCTTCCAGTGACCATTTCCTTTGCAGTGTAAGCACTCAGTTTCAAGCTTTGGTCCAGCTTTGGTCTTCTTCACGGGAGTGACAACTTGTTTGCCATTCTACTTGAAGTTTCCCTTTGCCCTTTTCTTGAAACTAGTGGTCTTGTCAATCATCAACACTTGATGCTCTTTCTTGATTTCTACCTTCGTCGATTTTAACGTCACGAAGAGCTCGGGAATTGTTTTTGTCATCCCTTGCATACTATAGTTCATCACGAAGTTCTAGTAACTTAGTGATGGTGACTAGAGAATTCTGTCAATCACTATGTTATCTGGAAGATTAACTCCCACTTGATTCAAGCGATTGAAGTACCCAGACAATCTAAGCACATGCTCACTAGTTGAGCGATTCTCCTCCATCTTTTAGCTATAGAACTTGTTGGAGACTTCATATCTCTCAACTCGGGTATTTGCTTGAAATATTAACTTCAATTCCTGGAACATCTCATATGGTCCATGACGTTCAAAACATCTTTGAAGTCCCGATTCTAAGCCGTTAAGAATGGTGCACTAAACTATCAAGTAGTCATCATATTGAGCTAGCCAAATGTTCATAACGTCTGCATCTGCTCCTGCAATAGGTCTGTCACCTAGCGGTGCATCAAGGACATAATTCTTCTGTGCAGCAATGAGGATAAACCTCAGATCACAGATCTAATCCGCATCATTGCTACTAACATTTTTCAACACAGTTTTCTCTAGGAACATATCAAAATAAACATATGAAAGCAACAACGCGAGCTATTGATCTACAACATAATATGAAAAATACTACCAGGACTAAGTTCATGATAAATTTAAGTTCAACTAATCATATTACTTAAGAACTCCCACTTAGATAGACATCTCTCTAGTCATCTAAGTGATCACGTGATCCAAATCAACTAAACCATGTCCGATCATCACGTGAGATGGAGTAGTTTCAATGGTGAACATCACTATGTTGATCATATCTACTATATGATTCATGTTCGACCTTTCAGTCTCCGTGTTCCGAGGCCATATATGTATATGCTAGGCTCGTCAAGTATGACCTGAGTATTCCGCGTGTGCAACTGTTTTGCACCCGTTGTATCTGAACGTAGAGCCTATCACACCCGATCATCACGTGGTGTCTCAGCACGAAGAACTTTCGCAATGGTGCATACTCAGGGAGAACACTTCTTGATAATTAGTGAGAGATCATCTTAAAATGCTACCGTCAATCAAAGCAAGATAAGATGCATAAAGGATAAACATCACATGCAGTCAATATAAGTGATATGATATGGCCATCATCATCTTGTGCTTGTGATCTCCATCTTCGAAGCACCGTCGTGATCACCATCGTCACCGGCGCGACACCTTGATCTCCATCGTAGCATCATTATCGTTACGCCATCTATTGCTTCTACGACTATCGCTACCGCTTAGTGATAAAGTAAAGCAATTACAGGGTGTTTGCGTTTCATACAATAAAGCGACAACCATATGGCTCCTGCCAGTTGCTGATAACTTCAGTTACAAAACATGATCATCTCATACAATAAAATATAGCATCACGTCTTGACCATATCACATCACAACATGCCCTGCAAAAACAAGTTAGATGTCCTCTACTTTGTTGTTGCATATTTTACGTGACTGCTACGGGCTTAGCAAGAACCGTTCTTACCTACGCATCAAAACCACAACGATAGTTCCTCAAGTTAGTGCTGTTTTAACCTTTGCAAGGACCGGGCGTAGCCACACTCGATTCAGCTAAAGTGAGAGAGACAGACACCCGCCAGCCACCTTTAAGCACGAGTGCTCGTAACGGTGAAACCAGTCTCGCGTAAGCGTACGTGTAATGTCGGTCCGGGCCGCTTCATCTCACAATACCCCGAACCAAAGTATGACATGCTGGTAAGCAGTATGAATTGTATCGCCCATAACTCACTTGTGTTCTACTCGTGCATATAACATCAACGCATAAAACCTGGCTTTGATACCACTGTTGGGGAACGTAGTAATTTCAAAAAATTTCCTACGCACACGCAAGATCATGGTGATGGCATAGCAATGAGAGGGGAGAGTGTTCGTCCACATACCCTCGTAGACCGTAAGCGGAAGCGTTAGCACAACGCAGTTGATGTAGCCGTACGTCTTCATGATCCGACCGATCCAAGCACCGAACGTACGGCACCTCCGAGTTCAGCACACGTTCAGCTCGATGACGATCCCCGGGCTCCGATCCAGCAAAGCTTCGGGGATGAGTTCCATCAGCACGACGGCGTGGTGACGATGATGATGTTCTACCGGCGTAGGGCTTCGCCTAAACTCCATGACGATATGACCAAGGTGGAATATGATGGAGGGGGGCACCGCACACGGCTAAGGAACAATCCGTAGATCAACTTGTGTGTCTATGGGGTGCCCCCCGCCCCCATATATAAAGGAGCAAGGGAGGGGGTGGCCGGCCTAGGAGGAGGCGCACCAAGGAGGAGTCCTACTCCCACCGGGAGTAGGATTCCCTCCTTCCAAGTAGTAGGAGTAGGAGTCAAGGAAAGGGGGAAGAGAAGAGAAGGAAGGAGGGGGCGCAGCCCCTCCCCCTAGTCCAATTCGGACTAGGCCTTGGGGGGCGCCCAACCTCTCTTCTCTCTTTCCCCTAAAGCCCAATAAGGCCCATATACTCCCCGGCGAATTCCCGTAACTCTCCGGTACTCCGAAAAATACCCGAATCACTCGGAACCTTTCCGAACTCTGAATATAGTCGTCCAATATATCGATCTTTACGTCTCAACCATTTCGAGACTCCTCGTCATGTCCCCGATCTCATCCGGGACTCCGAACTCCTTCGGTACATCAAAACTCATAAACTCATAATATAACTGTCATCGAAACCTTAAGCGTGCGGACCCTACGGGTTCGAGAACTATGTAGACATGACCTAGAACTATTCTTGGTCAATAACCAATAGCGGAACCTGGATGCCCATATTGGCTCCTACATATTCTACGAAGATCTTTATCGGTCAAACCGCATAACAACATACTTTGTTCCCTTTGTCATCGGTATGTTACTTGCCCGAGATTCGATCGTCGGTATCCAATACCTAGTTCAATCTCGTTACCGGCAAGTCTCTTTACTCATTACGTAATGCATCATTTCGTAACTAACTCATTAGCTACATTGCTTGCAAGGCTTACAGTGATGTGCATTACCGAGAGGGCCCAGAGATACCTCTCCGACAATCGGAGTGACAAAACCTAATCTCGAAATACGCCAACCCAACATGTACCTTCGGAGACACCTGTAGTACTCCTTTATAATCACCCAGTTACGTTGTGACATTTGGTAGCACCCAAAGTGTTCCTCCGGTAAACGGGAGTTGCATAATCTCATAGTTACAGGAACGTGTATAAGTCATGAAGAAAGCAATAGCAATATACTAAACGATCAAGTGCTAGGCTAACGGAATGGGTCATGTCAATCACATCATTCTCCTAATGATGTGATCCCGTTAATCAAATGACAACACATGTCTATGGTTAGGAAACATAACCATCTTTGATTAATGAGCTAGTCAAGTAGAGGCATACTAGTGACGTTATGTTTGTCTATGTATTCACACATGTATCATGTTTTCGGTTAATACAATTCTAGCATGAATAATAAACATTTATCATGAAATAAGGAAATAAATAATAACTTGATTATTGCCTCTAGGGCATATTTCCTTCACCATATGGGCCATAGGAGAGGCTAACCAGCCCACAAGAGGCTGGTGCGCCCCCCACAAGGTAGGAGGCCGAATTGGACAAGGGTTGGGGGTTGCGCCCCCCTTTCCTTCTCCCTCTCCACCTCTTTCCCCTTTCCCCTCTTCGTAAGAAGGAAAAAAGGAGGATGGGGGCGAATCCTACTAGGAGTGGAGTCCTAGTAGGACTCTCCCCTCCATGGCGCGCCCCTGGTGGTCGGCCTCCTCCCCTCCTCCTTTATATACGGGGGCAGGAGGGCACCCCAAAGGACACCAATTGTTTAGCCGTGTGTGGTGCCCCCCTCCACCGTTTACTCCTCCAGTCATATTGTCACAGTGCTTAGGCGAAGCCCTGTGCGGATCACATCACCATCACTGTCACCACGCCGTCGTGCTGACGAAACTCATCTCGTTCGTACCTCTACTAGATCAAGAGTTTGAGGGACGTCATCGAGCTGAACGTGTGCAGAACTCAGAGGTGCCGTAAGTTTGGTACTTGATCGGTTGATTCGAGAAGACGTTCGACTACATCAACCGCGTTAAGTTAACGCTTCCGCTTTCGGTCTATGAGGGTACGTGGACACACTCTTCCCCTCTCATTGCGATGCATCTCCTAGATAGATCTTGCGTGAGCATATCAAATTTTTGAAATTGCATGCTACGTTTCCCAACACCATTGGACAACCAACAAACTCCATGACGTACTCAGCCAGAAGTTCAGGTGATGAGAACGAACAATCAATCCCTCCCGTCCCTCTCCCGTGCGGCGGCGCCGCCCTGCACCGGGGAGCCCCCCGCCCTCCTCCTACAGCCTCGCCCCTCCTCCGCTCCCCTCCGCCGCAGTCGCTCGGGGCGTCACAGGGCAAAGCCCTTGTGGTGTGGTGGCGGCGGCGATTTCTCCTCGGATCTCGATCTGGTTGGGAGGCAACGCTCCTCTCCGGCCAGATCGGCGGCGGTGGCGCAGATCGGCGGCGACATGGAAGTGGTGCGGCGGCGGCGGGGGAGGACGGCACCAGCAACGGCGGATCTGGCCTTGACTCATGTCGGGCTAATTCGTTGTGCTACCGATCTCAATCGCCATCTGCGGGGCACTGCTCCTGGACTTGATCTGCAACACGAGGATGTCTGGGGCGCCGACCCTAGGCTTGGTGGTGGTGGCCTTCTTCTTCGTCGGAGTTGGTCGGCCGGCTGGCTGTGCTCGCATGGTCATGCAGTGACCGGCGGCGGAACTTGGCCGGTGGTAGCGGCAAAGTTCTATCTGGATCCCGGGGCGGCGGCCCTGGAGGGTGGCGGCCGGTGAAGCTCAGGCTTCCCGCGGCGGCAAGGCGTGGTGTAGTCCCTGTCCAAGGTGGATCTGTGACGGCGATCTGCTATGGATTGGTTCGGATCAGAGATGGTGACGAGCGCGCGGGATCCTTCTCGGCGGCTCTCGCGGCTTGACGAGGCGGGGTGGGAGCCCTCCTCCTGGGCTCCAGTGGTGGCACACTCAGGCAGTGGCCGGTGTGCCAGGGATCCCACGGTGGCACTGTTGCTGTGGTTGGTCGCCGGATCTAGGCGGCTGGATTTGGGGCTTTGAAGGTGGTCGAGACGGTGCACAAGTTGTTGGGTGGATTTCTTGGGACGGATCCGGGTGAAAACCTGATCTTCGGTCGATGGACGGAGCCGGTGATGACGATGCCCTTATCATCGTTTCCTTCATGAAGGCATCATCGAGATGAAGCTCACAACTCCACTCAATACCTTCGGGGGAAACCCTAAATCAGCTGATCGGATGTTGGCGGCAATCATGTGTTGTAACCCCCTTGAGGCGGCGTTCTTGGAGGTGCACTCGGCTTCGCGGGACCAGCGGACGGCTTCTTTGGTGGAGCGGTGCTTCATCCATACATTGATGGCGACGGATCTGGACGGCATGGCAGAGTGCAGATTCGGAGTTCGATGTGGGAGGGTGGACTCGCGCAGGAGGACGACACTGTCTGGCGTCATGGTGGTGTCGATGGCAGAGAGACCTGGCACGGTAGATGCAACAGTACAGCTCTGAAGCCGTGGCAGGTGGCTGCGGCGGCCCCATACCCGGCAGGCGTCCTGGTTGAGGAGTGCGCCGGACTGGTAGGTGCCCCATACCAGGCAGGCGTCCTGGTTGGGACCTCAAGTCTTAGATGTTTAGGTTTGGCTGCAATGTCTGTTTGGTATTAGGCCCAGATTATCAGCGCCCCTTCATCAACTGGATATGTGTAGCGATATTTGTTGCTTAGATGATGGCTTCAGTCTTACTGTTGTATGACTTTGTAAGGTCTTGTGAGAATAATTAATAAAGTGGCCGCATGCATCGCCCAGATGCAGAGGCCGGGGGTCATCCTCATTTTCTAAAAAAAACTATACGAGCAGGGGGTGGGGGAGAAATCATACTTGAGAAGGCTGTTGCGCTAGATCTGGTGCGCATGTGTTGTCCACCTTGCCCAACCTCAACCCACCTCCTGCGCCCCTCAATCCGCCTCCCCGTGCCCCTCAATCCGCCCGCACCGCACTCTCTCGAGGCCTCTCGAGGCCTCGCCGCCACACACCATTCCAAGAGAGAGACCGAGAGGAAAGAGATGGAACATGTTTAGGTAGGTCATGGCCTCGATCTACTGGATAAACCACTTGTGGATTTGTCTCGCTTTCCCCATGTCCCGTGTAGGCGGCCACGACCGAGGCTGAGGGTCCCCTCCCTGTCGCTCATGGATGCCATGGCGGCCATGGCGCATGAGCTCCACGTCCAAACAACGGCGACGCGAGGACACTACGAGGGCAGGCATCGGGAGGATCGCGCATCCAGGCTTGCGAGGAGGGCAGGCAATGGGAGGGTCACGTGAATGTAGACGTTAATGGGTCGTCCCAAATACGCCGCTGTGAAGTGATGTGAAAGGTGGGCGAAAGATAGAAATGGTGGGAGTGAGGCGAGACTTCCAACTGAGACTTTAGAAATAGAGATGCTCTGTTATTTGCCTAAATGTTCAATGATGGTGATACATAAAAACCTATATACTTGCGCTAAGATATAGGCAAACCAAACAATATTATACCATAAGAACTTGCTAATATTTTGAAAATCCACGTTTAAATATCTTTTCCGGGGGAGATTCGCATGCTATTTCCATAGCATCCCATGTCGGACAAATCAACACGTGATTCTAGCATACGAAGCCCTAGAGCCTTTCTAGACACGCAACCACCTACAATCGCACCGTCCGCCCAAAAACCCAACGGCCGGGATCTCCCCTCACAAGTCAGAGCCGCCCACCCTATTCCGTCCAAGAGACTGCGCGGTGGGACCAGCGGACCGGGGGACCCACATCTCAGCCACCGGGCGCGCTCCCCGCACGCCGCTTACAAGGGGCCCCTTTGCTTCGCGATTCGAGCCTAAAGCTCGCGAGCGGCACAGCGAAGAGAGAGAAAGAGACGGGGACAGAGGAGAGAGAAACCCCAGGTCTCGCCGCCTCGCCTTCATCCGCTTTCGCCTCGCCGCCTCCGCGCCGCCCTCCGTTTCGAGGAGGAGGAGGAGGAGGAGGGGGAGGAGCTCCAGGGTTCGCGCCGCAGCGGCGGCGGCGGCGCCGGGTGCCTGCGCGAAGGCCTCGAGATCTCGTGGCGGCGCCGCCGGCTTTGTGTGGTGGTTGTGGTGGGTGCGGCGCCGTCTGCTCGGTGAGTTGGCTCGATCTCTCGCCGCGGCGCTTCCAATTGAGCTGCTCCGCCCCCCGAATCGAGGGTTTTGGAGGCCTCCTGCTCTTGGCGGCCGTGCAATAAACTAACCTCTCGCTTCGGGGGGTTAGGGTTAGGTTTTGGCTGAATTGTGGTGGATTTGGGTGGCCCAGGCGGCGCATTGCGCTCGCGAGCACACTGGTCTGCGTGTTCCGCCACGCAATGATGGGGAAGACGCAGAAGTTCTCCAAGGGGCACCCGCTCGGTTTTGTGCCGGACTACCGATATGGGGTGGAAACTGTGGGGGTGTCAAAGGGCCTTGGGAATCCTGCAAGAAGTGAAGCCAAGAGAAAATGCATCAACCTGAATACGGACGAGGGGGCTGATGCTCCCGGATTTAATGTGCCGCGGGTGGTCTTTGAGTTGCCGAGGATGTCGGCCTCGGATAGGAATGAGCTGGAGATGAGGCTCCGCGACGAGCTCGAGCAGGTCAGGGCCCTCCAGAGTAGGTTGTTTTCAAGAGGGGCTACGACAAGCATGAATGGTGGGACTGTGTCGGCTCCCAGAGGCGATTTCAACGGCAATAAAAAGGATGGGAAGCTCAGGAGGAGCAATTCAGTGCAGTCTGGCAGAGGATTACCGCCATCAATTGCCCAACCAGTAGTCAGCTCCATTAACTACACAGCATCGTTTAAAAAATGTCAGGAGCTTCTGAAGAACCTTATGAAGCATCGCTCTGCAAGCCCGTTTGTTATGCCAGTTGATCCTGTGAAGTTGTGTATCCCTGATTATTTTGATATAGTCAAGCACCCAATGGATTTGGGTACTATACAGAAAAAGCTTAATGCTGGTGTGTACCCTACACCTTGGGAGTTTGCCGCAGACGTGAGGCTTACTTTTAGCAACGCTATACTTTATAACCCAGTCGGTAATGCAGTTAACATAATGGCCCAGACTATGAGCAGTGTTTTTGAACCCAGATGGAAGCCTATTGAAAAGAAGCTTCCCCGACCTGATGAGGAACTCTCTGCAATTGAGCCTTCAAAAAATGATGCAGTTGAGAAAAATATCGTTGACAATAAAGAGCCTTCTGATAGAAGGCCTTCAAATAAAGGTGCATATAAGAAAAACACCTTTCAAAAAGAGGAGGTGGTTGCCAAGCCAGTTTTGCACCCAAAGAAGAGGAAAGCCTCTCCTTTGGTTCAGGATGCTCCAGTAGCATCAGTGATACAGATGCCTCAGGCGGCTGAGGAGGTTCCAGTGGTACAAACTGCTATGGGGATGATGACAGATGAACAAAAGGTTGCTCTAAGCATAAGACTACAATCATATGGTGGATTCATTCCAGAACATGTAGTTGAGTTCATAAAGAGGCATGTTAATGATGATAATGATGCTGATGAAGATGAGTTGACCATTGACATGAATGCTCTCAGCGATGATACCCTGTTTGAATTACAGAAGCTTCTTGATGACTATGATAGAGTAAATCAGTCTGGAAACCCTACAAAAGATGAGCCTCATGAGGTTGAGGTGGGTGCTATTGTATTTGAGATTGATTTTTGTTAGTTAATTTATTACTGACCATTGTTTCCTTCTGTTCAACAGTTCCAAAGTGAATATGGACTTGCCAACTCATCAATGCATCATGAAGGTCGTTTTCTCCTCTTTTTTTTCTGTGGCACTGATTGTTGTTCTAAGTTAATACTTTATACGTCTTAGCAGGCAATGAGCTTGTTGAGGAAGACATTGATATTGGTGGGAATGATCTTCCACCTTTAACATACCCCCCTGTGGTATTTGAAAGTGAAACAGCAGACAGAAGCAGCAAGCTTAGTTCTTCTAGCAGTTCTAGTAGTGAGTCGGGATCATCCTCCAGTGGTATGTATTTTTATCCATTTATCTTCACATATTACACTCCCTAACTTTGTATCTTGACTTAACTGTTACCAGGCCCAGCGATATGTTCTTTTGTTTTTACTTTTTACCATACCATTCAATGTTGCATGCTGCAAATTGATAGCTTTGCCCCTTAAGGCTGTTCAAATTCTTCCCCTGTGCTCACCTATTTGACAGAGTAACGATTCTTAGTGTCAGCAAGTATTGATAAGTTGAAATCGGTAGTATTAAACGGTGTCCTGTTTGTTTCTAGTTTGATACTTAATTCAACTTTAGAAAGAGATGGCCAACATGCTAAATGTTGTTCATAGTAACTCTCCTTGCTAGCAATCTGATTGAATCCATATGGCAGCAAAAAGAGCCCGTATGCCTGTGTGTTGGCAGTGCTAACAGGTTGATTCTGTCGGGCCAGTTTCGAGGCACAGTAACTGTTTAAAAATAATAATTGTTGCTGATAAATCACATATTGGCTGGCGTTCACTATTTGTGTTGTGATGGTAGTTCTCATGTTAACATGGTAGAATTTTGTTCTTATCTGCGGGGCAGCAATTGATGTTCACTTTTGCTGATACTGCTGATCATTTCTTATTTAGGATCTTTTTTTAATTAATTCCCAGCTAACTGTATCAGGCTAACAGCTAGTAGCACTTAGTAAAGAGCACTATGATACCACAACATGTGGGAGCTGGTAGTAACTTTACTTATGCTTCCTTTGTGAAATTCCTTTTCTCCATTTCATTTCGCATGAATCATGCTTATGAATATGGGCTATATAATGCCCAAACGCATTTCCTTGAGGGGGATAAAAAGGGAGAATGAGGGAGCAAAAACTGAGTGTTTCTGTGAAACATTTACTTTGCCTTACTTATACGTACAAACCTCTTTGACATAATATGGCAGTGTTAACCATGTTAGAACATAGGTTTAGTACTGTAAACATTCCTTGTTTCCTCATGCCAAATGCCATAAACAGAAGTTCACATCAATTAATTCACTGGACTATAGTAGTTTCAACTGATAATTGGTGTAGTGTCCGAAATTATAGAACATATTCTCTAATACCATGCTCTAGTTTCACTAATAATGCTATACAATTTTCCTGCTATAGCTATATTGGACAACCCTGTGTATCTTACAACCGTTCTCGGGAATCATTTGGCTGGCCCACTGTAGGTCTGATATTAAACTAAGACCTGTTTTTTAGGTTCATTGAATTATAACTTTTGAATACCCACTTTTGAAAACCTGTCTCTCTTGGGCTACATTATTATGAATGTCTGTAAATTTCCTTCTTTCTCTTTTACACGATGAAACCAACATGAAGAAAACTACCCGATGTCCATAAATTTCTTTCTTTCATGATTAAACACTAATGAGGAAACAACCCAATATCTCTTGGTGCATGGCATTCCAGTTCAGTCCATGTGATTTTTCATGCCGTGATCATTTTATTTCTTCTTATATCTTCAGGTTCGGATTCGAGTAGCTCTTCTGGAAGTGATTTGGGTGCCAAAGTTCCTCCGGCAAACATTGGAGCTAAGGTGCTTCCGCACACTTGCTGTATTCTGAGTAGTTTTTAGAACCATACAAGTCTCAATCAAAATTGACATGCTACTTACCAAAAGATTATTTTGAACATCGGTTTCTCAATGGTTGCTCTCTGTTTACATGCAGGAGAACGTACTACCTGTGTTTAGCTTGGACCAGGAGAACGGTAAGAGGTTGCACAAAAATACATTGTTTTTTAAGCCAAACCAGCTCTTGCAAGCACATCATCAAACTAACTAGACCACTTGATTCAGTAACAAAGCCAGCCTTCACAAGTTAGCTCCAGTAACCTATTTCTCATTATGACTCGATGGATTAAACTCAGTCGAAGTTTTAAAACTTGAAACGATGTTAGGATTGGTGTTTGGCTGCCACAAGCCAACCCAAACTATAGACAATCTGAACAATTTGTCCTGCCAAAATTAAACTATTAGAACTATTGGCAAATTGAATTACACGTGGGGTCTACTATTGTGCATAGGATGGGACAATTCAGCCAAATCTAACCTGTTTCTTTCAGACGAATTTTGACCTACAACACGTTAAAATATTTGGAGGTGTGTTAAATCCAAATTGCATTCAAGTGGAGTCTAGCATCCGGTTTAACCCATCTCCTCAGAGCCATATTGACCCACTAAGTATTAAACTGTTACAGAAAGTGGCGGATTGTCACTTTACAACCCAGACTGCGGTCAAATGGAGCCTGTTATCCGGTTTAACCCATCTCTTCGGAGCCATATTAATCCACTAAATATTAAACTGTCAAAGGAAGTTGTTTATCATCACTTCTTTACATGTGGGTCAATTGTTGGGCCCACATGTTATCTTTGATACCTTCCTTTGAACTCTCTGTACTTCTTTTGAACTTGTGTTTTTATATAGAATTTTAGAAACAATGTGGAATTCAGTTGACACCCAAACTTATCACAGTGCTTGTTGATTGGCTTTGCTGTACTTCTGCAATTTTGGAATAGCTACTTGTGTCTTATGTATTTACTACTTTCAATTGATATTTTTGCAGATTCACAGGATACATTGAATATACAAGAACAATGTGCTGACCGTGTACCTATTTCTGCTGATGATGAGGGTAAGCTTGTACTTTTATGCGGTCTCTTAATACCCGGAGCATGTTTGGTACGTTTCTTTTACAGTTTCTTAAATGGATCAATATTTCAGAGGAGAACGTGTCTGATAAAAAATACCGAGCTGCCCTTTTGAAAAGCCGCTTCGCTGATACAATTCTCAAAGCTCGTGAGAAGGCTCTTGATCAGGTATGTGTTGGAATAGTTTATTGCATTGCTGCCTGGTCTTTGGTGGATGCTATTCCCAGTAAGATTCACATGATCCTTCATACCAGGTGAAGGATCCTGAGAAAGTTCGGCGCGAGAGGGAGGAGCTTGAAAGGTTACAAAGGGAAGGTGAGATGAAATTGGTAATATTTGGGCTGGTATGCGAGCTGCAATACTGTGTATTGAGGCACAATCTTCATTACAGAGAGAGCTCGGTTACAAGCTGAGGCTAAAGCTGCCGAGGAAGCTCGCAAGAGGGCTGAAGCAGTAGCTGTTGCCGAGGCTGCCGCAGAAGCTAAACGCCAAAGAGAACGTGAAAGAGAAGCAGCTCGTAAAGCCTTGCAGCAGGTAAACCTAGGACGCAATTTGGCAAGCAACATCTTGCTTTGTTGATATCCATACTCTGAAGTGCAGATAGTATTGATTGCTCTTTTGGTATCCAAACTCTGAAGTGCAAATACCATTGACCCTGCAGATGGAGAAAACTGTAGAAATCAATGAAGGGAACCTCTTCCTGAAAGATTTTGAAATGCTTGGAACAGTCACAGGTGAACAGAATCTCAACTTGGTCGGTGAAATGAGTCCAAGCCATACGCCTGAGCCCCTCGGATTTCAACTTGGGGGCAACCCCCTAGAACAGCTTGGATTGTATATGAAAAATGATGACGAAGAAGACGAGGAAGTCGAGTCCGCAGATGAACCAACAGTTGATGTTGAGGAGGGCGAAATAGACTGACAGCTTATGGTGCATTTTCAGTGATAATCTGAGTGGAGCCTGTGGCGTGACTGGACCAGATAACTGTTTTTTGATGTTTTTGATATATGAAGTGCACATCACCCTGGCGAGCTGCACAAGTTTTTGGAGCAAAGTATGGTTGATCAAATGTAGTAGCAGGCATTGGAACCAGTCTTCATGCATGCGGGGTCCCATGGAGTCAGCCCATCTTTGGATGGGTTCATTGTTAGCCATGATGGAAGTAATGGACGCCCCTGTGCTTTTCTGGATGGATATCTGGAAGATGATGCTGAGGGAAAGGGGGGTGTTAGGGGGGATGGGTGGGGTTGAGGTGGGGTGCGTCCCTGGCTCTTAGAACAACTAATGTGAGCCGTTTTGGGGTAGTTTCGGTGACATTTCATGTTGTGAATGTAATCCTGGAAACTGTACAAAGAGGTTGCCTGATAGATGGAAAACCGTTCTTTTTTCTTCTGCACTTGCATCTCTCATCATTACTTTATTAATCTCTCTTCATATTGTTTGGGATATCCCGAGTTTACCTCGGAGGAGGTGAATTATTTTTTGTAGGATGCGATAAGCTTTAATTGGCTGCTCAGACACTTGCGGTGAAATCAAGGTGGTGGCTATTATTATTATTGTTTTCTCCACCAAAGAGGCGGCAAATTTATTTATTACATTGGTAATGTTGTCTAACTTTTTTTTTTGGCAAATTTAGTTGTAAAGAGGCGGCAAATCCTGCTGTTTTTTTGCTAAACTTGTCACCTAAAATGTTAACAAATGCCAACCCCTCCTATGGGACGTTCGCTGATCCTATTATAGCGCTTGGAATAGGCGTCAGTGATCTTCCCTGACTTTTTCGAGTAAGTTTTTCTTTTTCTTTGAGGAAGGATCTTCCCTGACTTATTCCGTGCTGCGTTTAGTTTGATTAACTGGGACTGTTGATATATTCGAACTAAAATAAACATCCACAGAACAGCATGTGTAAAGGCAGCATTAAGGAGAAACATAATTAAAAGCTTAAACATATATTTCAGGAATAATCTATAGCAAGAACAACACAGACACTATGTCAAAGAAAGAAAGAAAGAAAGAAAGAAAAAGAACACAGACATGCAGGAATAATCTATTCAAGAACAATCGCAACGTATGGATCTTTGCACTTAATTTGATACTTGTCATGGTATATATGAATCCTTGCGCCTATTTTCATAGCTAGTGCTCTGCAAAATAATACGAGTACATGCATGAAAACTCCCGGCGCTGCAAGCGGGCTGGACCCCTTCACGATTTACCACCAAACACAGCCCTCCTCCGGTCTAAACTAAGCAGACCGTCCGACATCTGCGACAAGCCGTGATACCATGGTCTTTCTTCTTTGCAACGACAGAAAATAAAATAAAAACCGCAAATCGCGAGGCGATGATGATGAACGGCAGTTGTAGTGATCTATGAGTAGAACTTGTATGTCTTGGCAGAAATGATGATCTGCCTGAGCCCACCGATGGGCGCGATGATCATCAGAATCACACCAAGGACGATGCAAATCTGAAACCCAAAAGGAAAATCAGGATGGAATTATAGTTTGAAAGGGATAATAAAAAGCTTTGGATCTCTGGGTTGGGTTCTTACCCAGTTGGTGAACCATGAGAGGCTGAATCTCCTGGGCTTGCAGATGATGAGCCACATGATGCAGGGCAGCTGCAGGCAGCCATGACAGTTACATATGGTCCAGCCTCACCAGAAGCTCTGAATGTAAATTTGCTGTGATGAAACGTGTCTGATGAAAATGCTTACGAAATAGGTCGTCGGGGCGAAGGCCAGCCCGCCGAAGAACCCGATGAGGCCACCGAAGAACGGGAAGGTCATGCCGACGAACATGGTGAAGGCTGCACATGTCGGTGTTTTGGTTGGTTATTCAGTACAAGATGGCTCAAAACTTGAGATGAGATTAGTCGACGGGGCATTACCAACATAGATGGTCCGGGTGATCAGACGGAGCGTAATGCCTGGTGCGAACTCCAGCTTCCTCACCAGAAACGTCTCCATCATGTCAAACACTGGCATCGCGTAAATCTGCACAGGAACAATCAAATTTTGTTGTACCGTCAGATATAATCGTCCTAGCTCTGGTACAATGTCTAAGTTTTAGGTATCTAAAGTAACTCAACGAAATGATTATAAGGATCAATGTACCTGGTAGCTTCCGATGAGGTGAACGACGACCATCATGTTGGCCATGGCGATGAGCCACTTGGGCTTGTTGAGGGTGATGAGGATGTTGTCGTCGACGCTGTTGCCAAACGCCCAGTAGCCGATAAATGCCACCGGCATGTAGCAGGCGGCGATGATGATGTAGGCGACCACCACGCCCTTCCACATTGGCTTCTTGGACGGGTTGCCCGGCGTCGATGGGATGGTAGCCTGGATCTCTAGCACGACATTGTGGCCGGAGTAGGAGAAGGCCACGTCGCCGAGCCCCCCCAAGAAACCGAACACCTGCCCTGCTGTCGTCGATGCCCGCAGGCTGTAGTCCACGTTCTCCGCCCTCCCCTTGTCCAACGAGGCGCCCCAAGCAATTGTTGAGTAGCTGCATCATGAGTTATTGTCAACGGCTTCAGAAACTTGTCGGATTTGCTACAGTGAGTACATGACAGCTAGTGCTACAGTGTGTAGACATTCGGAATTAACCTGAGTGACATGACGGCTGCGGCGAGGGAGATGCCCGAGATGGAGTTGAAGTTTGGCAGCTGGGAGAGGACGAAGTGGACAGAGGCGAAGATCATGATGAAGTAAGTGAGCTTGATGTCCTTGCACTTGCCGTCACAGATCACGTCGTGGAACTTCTTGAGCGAGTTGCCGCCGGTAACCATGTACACAATGTTCAGGCTGACCTCGACGACAAGCTGCTGTGGCACCACGATCCAGAGGCCGAGCTTATCGCCGAAGGCGTGCTGCCCGAGCTCATGGTACCGGTCAAAACGCTTCCCGGGGACTATCTCATGCATCTCCACCATCTGCCACAGCGTGTACACCGTGATGATCCACGACAAGGTCATCACCGCGATGCCAGGACCCCTGCACGAAAACAAAAAACCTCAGCAAACGCCATATGATTGGAATCATGTCATTGCAAGTTCGTAGCTTTGAAAACTGCCTGGCTGTGAGTATGACATGTGGGAGCCACATGTCATTCAGATTGCCAGTCACAGCTCCAGAAGCAGAAAGAGGAGCTGATGGCTCCAATGTATGGATGTCAAGGCGGTAGCAGTACATACCAACCGAGTTCAGACATGGCGTAGGGGAGGCTGAGCACCCCAGCGCCAACCATGGCGGTGACATTGTGGAAGGCCGAGTACCACCACTTTGCTTTCCTCGACGACGTGATAGGAAGCCAGTCATCGATCGCCTTCTCCCGAGCAGTCCTCTCATCCTGTGGGTTTTCAGTATTTTGTTAGCTATAGATATCATGATCACATAACAGGAGTTTTTTTTTTTCAAATTTAGAATATCACACAATAAGAGCTAGTATGCCTAAATCATTTGGGACTTATCAACAACAATTAATTTGTAACCTCCTGGCATTTCTTTCATTTTTGATGTCATGTAATAAACTTAAGAGACGGATAATTGGCAACTTTGAATTTTCAGAGGTAGAGTGATTCCTTTTCTTCCGGGCAGTTGACTTGTCACATGGCCAAGTAGTCACCAAAGACAAATATATCATCAGATGCTGATCAATGAATGCCACCTCACGGTAAACATGTTTGATTTTTCTATCAAGCACGTTCACCTAACAATGCTGCATGATACTACTAGTCTCAAAATACTATGTTTGCATATCTGGAATACGGAAGTTCTTTTGATCAAGCATCCATTTTCACAATTTCTAGTGAAAGTCCACCATCGACAGGATATTACCAGAATCTCATTTTGAGATAATTATTTTTTCAACAGGGCTAAGCGCCTTTCCATTACTTTCTTAATCCAAATAAGAAGTTCTTGGATGAGACGTGACATTTTGCATTCTATATATAGCACAATTAATTGCATGGTAGCAATTAACACCAAGATATGGATATGCAACTATGTTAAAATGGTAAATAGTCACCATAAAAAAATGATAAATAGTTCACCGTAAAAGTACTACTAAAAGGAAACTAGTTAATGGAGAGTTTAAAGAGTGTGATCTGTTTTTTTTTTCTGTATAGCCAAGTGTTAGCTATTTCTGGCCTTGGAAAGAAAAACAGGCTGGACTGAAAGCACAAATGAAGACCTTTCATACTCGTTAGTCCAAGTACAAGGTGGACCATACGACAGAAGCAACAAAAAGACCGGAGACTGTTTACTTTCATTATAGATATTTTTCTGAAAAAGTATATGAAACATACTCCTACTTGTTTCCATATATATTTGAAACAAGAAACGCAACGTAATTATTGAGGTATATATATAAAATGTAAAGACAGACTGGATGATGATAATTTTAAAGTAACACAACAGCTGGAAAAACAGCGAGGGAACAGTGATTAATTTAAAGGGAAAAAGGTAAAATTCCGCAGTTAAGGCAAAGCATCCGGAATCACACCGATCATATGACGCTGATACTTATGTACTACACACGTTGTTTTCTCTTCTTGATCTTTTGTAGGGAAAGAAACCAAAAGGTACTAGCCCAAAAGCACCAAGAAGATGAGATTGGATATTACTATTAGATGCCACCACGATTTCACACGGGTTCCTCCCCCCGAGAAAAGGATTTCACATGAAGAAGATGAACCGGTGCTACATGCCGGGAGAAGAGAATCCTCCACGCGAAAAGAAAGAAAACAGCGTTTTCCTTTTGTCCTTTTTGCGCCAACGGGTGGGGCTCTGTCGATTTCGCTTCCCCGCTTTTCGGAACTCCACAACCCCCGACCTTTTTGTTTCATCTCTCTCTTTCTCTCTCCCCTCAAGAAACCAGATACAAGAAACAGAGTTTGAACATGATGAATGGATTGTTTCGTGGATGCAGAAACATAACATTGCGAAAAGAAACAGATCATAACATACAGACGCAGCGCAGAGAGAGAGAGAGAGGAGAGGGGAGGGGGAGAGATTTGACCTTGGGCGGCGTGTAGTTGTCCGGCGAAGCCTGCGTCCCCATGGCGCCTGGCTTCCCTTCCGGCGGCACGGAGCTCCCCTTCACCAATGGCCGGAGTCACACGAAGGAGAAGGTGGAGAGAAAGAAGGAGATGGAGATGGAGATGGAGATGCAGCTCGCAGCCGGGTATGGAGGAGGCCGAGTCGTGGTGGTTTCTATAGAGGGAGATTCAGGCGGGGGCGAGGCCGGCGCCGTGTACACTGTGAGCGATCGAGGAGCACGTATCCCGCGGGGTTAGTTATGAGTTTGTTTTTAGCCCAGCCTAGAGAAAGAAAAAAAAACTGGAATATCGTTGGGTGGACCGTTGACTCCACCGATGCAGCGGATCCGGTGTTCCAGCGGCACGAGGAGTTTGTTGTGCCACCCGCGTCTGTGTGTCGTTCGTTTCTCTGCGAAGCTGGCGGGACGCCGCTCGTCCGATCCTGCCGCTCTCGACGGTTGCGATGAGGCCACGTCACTCCGGGTGGCAGAACGTGATGTACGGACTATTCAATTCTCTTTCCAAACTTGTGCACGTGAATTTTTTTTAAAGAAAAAAGCACCCAAGTGGACACGATTCTTTCTCTCGTAATTTAGATCCCGTCGCGGCGTAAATGCACCTCTGCGCTTGGCCCTGTTGACAGCCACACCAAGTTGAAGGCTTGCCAAATTTATATACTGCTACATGCCATGTGTCACGTTCCAAATGCATCGAAAAGAAAACAAATCCACTTGAACAATTTACGGGCTTGCTTGTGAATCCTCGCCAACCCACGGTTTTACAGTGCACATATTATCAGAACCGATTTAAACAAACCTTCCTATTGCTACGTGCTAAGTTTCAGGTAGCATCGACACTAAAAAAAAGTTCCAGGTAGCATGCATGCACACCACGAACGAGTAAATATATAGAGTGTGTTTGGTTGCCTGCATATGGCCCAGCCTGGACCGCGCCGGAAAAAGTGTGGCCCGTTTGATTGCCTGCGTTTATTGTGCGACCCGTATGGCACGAAACTTAAAACACATTTGGGCCTGACTCGCTGAAAACGTTCATATCGGCAGTTTCTAGTGAGCCAGGCTGAGGCGAACGCACATGATGAGCCACTTGCACAAGGGGAGGTTAATGAAGGTAGGAGAAGATAAGCACTCCCGCTGTGTGCTCGCCTCAGCCTGGCTCGCTGGAATAGAATTAGAGAGAAGGTTAATGAAGGTAGGAGAAGATAAGCACTCACACTGCTTTCTTGTGTCCTCTGCCTCCGTGCACACTGCAGTTCGCCGCGCTGCCGACGGGGTCGATCATCTTGGCCTCCTCTCTCTCGCCCTACAACACTGGAGTCGTTCCAGCGTCGATCATCTCGCACTCCTCTTTCGTCCACTGCACTGACGATACCATGGCGAGAGCACTGCATTCTCCTCCTCTGTCGACTATCTTTGCACGAGCACCGCAACTAGTTCGCCGTGCCGCCGACGGGGTCGCTCGTCCACGACTCCATGCTCGTCATGTCGGCCACGGCGCCACGACCACTATCCACCGCAGTCGCCATTGTCCGGCGCACACTGCATTTCTTCTCCCCCTCGTTCTACTAGCTTTTAACCCTGTGTGCTAAGTGCAAGTGCTAGCTCTTAATCATACCTCACGCGTGCAATCAAACACCGGGTTCATGTGCCGTTTGGGCCAATGTAGGCAACCAAACAAAATGCACTTGCGTACTAACGCAGGGACCCTAGATGCAAACAACAAAACAACTTACAGATGACGCATTTGGGGCTGTTTTTGCTCAACCAAACTGGATTGAGATATGTATGCAATGCAACTACTGTTCACTATTACACTCAAACACGCCCATACTAACTCAGTTGCGTATACAACTTTTAATCGCAAAAATGGAACACCACGAGGACAGATGGACATGAACTGCTCTGTTTCCACCCGCGCACATGTTATCTCGCGTTAACGTGTTAAAAATATCCAAGTCTCTATCACACCAGGTGAAAGTACATAATTTTTTTTCCAGGTGAAGTATACAAATTTTAGTGTGCAGTACGTGCTTGTGTGATTAACCACCAGTCACCACGCGGCAAGCTGGTAAGCTATGAAAAAACAAGTTATTGTCTACCTCTCCTATGCATGCAGTCCAGTTTAGTGGCGTAAACCGCAGAGCATCAACGCGTGCAATACATGATTTGCCGTCTACCTTTCCTTGTCGACTTGTCGTTGATAAATAGTTGTGTTGAATATCTGACCCAATTATACCTGTCGACTTGTCAAATAGCACTTTATTAGTTCGTTTTCGTGATTTCTCAACATTGTTCATGTTCTCCCATACGTATTTTTCTCAAACTTTTCTTGCATTATTTATCCTCTCTCTCTTCCCCTTGCAATTTAAATAACTTTAAAAGTTATTTTCATGACCTAAAAAAAGAGAATTTTAATCGCATTGACCGACAAATAAATGTGAATCAAGCAGTGAAATCCGGCACAAGTTCTCATCCAATGAGCTCCTAGGATTGAGGGCGATGGTGATAACGATGACATTTGGGTGGTCGCGGTGGATGCTCTCTTCTCGGCTGTGTGTGTGGAGTCTTCTTGGCAGCCAAGTTGACCCGTGCCCTGTGTACCATCTTGTGGGCTTGTTTGAAATTCGGTTTTCTGTAATAAATTGAAAAATTCTCTTTGCATGGCAAGTTGATGCGGAGCATCCCTCGACCATCACCATGAACGTCACACCACCACCGCAAGCACGGAGACAACCAATGACAAGAGCACACACACGTGCCATCGAAACCGAGGTTATCTCTTTCCTCTTCGAGTTTCATTCGAATTCGCTTGTGAATCGGGTCCTACCTCAAACGGATAGGTTATGCATTCTTAGGTACTTGGGTGATCGTCACGAGGAAGCACGGAGGGAAACAACAAGTTCACCCGGAGACACACGGAGGAAGGAGAAGGAAGATGGGCACGAATGAGTGGAGCCACTGGACACCCCGGGTGCCCGGCCCCTGCGTCCCCGGGTTCCTGGCTGCCCCAGGTGCTCGGCCACCCCAGCCTAGGCGCTGCCCGCCGCCCCGGGTGCCCGGCCACCCCGCTGGGCGCGGGCCCTTGCCTCCGGGTGCCCGGGCCGCGACCCCCGGGTGCCCGGCCTTGCTCCTGGGCTGCCCCAACAGCCCCCCCGGGTGCCTGGCCCCCTCTCGGGCAGAGGCCCTGACCGGTCCGGGTGCCCGGCCGATCTTGCCCCGGGTGCCCGGACCCCTCCGTATGCCCGCGTGCATTTTGTGGTCTTTGACCATTGTACCCCTCTCTTCCTTATGTTTCGCCCCTAAACTATAAGTACCCCCACCTAGCTCATTTAGAGGGATAGCAAAGTATTTGGTTGACAAAGAAAGAGCTTTGCTCATCTTTCTCCTCATGGAGATCATGACCTCCTATGGAGAAGATCCCCTAGTGGATCCAAGCCCCCATCTTGGGAAGGATCCCCATCATAGGATCATCAAGACCTCTCCCCTCATAGGATTGGGATGAACTAGTTACCTTGTATCTTTCCTTTGTTGCTCTTGGATCATTGTGACCTCTTGTGTGTTCTTGAATCTAGCATATGTGTGATTGGATCTAGTCAATTTGAGTGTTTCCCCTCTCTTGTGTTCTTCGTGTTCTTGGGGATTTCCCCTCCAATTTGTGAAAGATATCCACATAGGGTTCCACCCTACAACATCTTTATCACGCCCAAGATGCGACCCTATCCTAAAGGAACTCGAAGGTCCCACCAAGGATAGAAGCGCATCTTGAAGACGCTTTTGCAAGGTGGATATCATTACATCAACATTACATAATAGTTGGGGATACATACAATACATACAATGTCACATGAATACAACAGTACAACATACAAGAACAACATCCGACTACGGATGAATCATAAACAGAAACTCAAACAATATCCACCCTGCTAGCCCAGGCTGCCGACCTGGAACCTATCCCCTGATCGAAGAAGCAAAAGAAGAAACTCCAAAACAAGCAACATCGCTCTCGCGTCATGATCATCACATAACCTGTATCTGCAACTGTTGTTGTAGTAATCTGTGAGCCACGAGGACTCAGCAATCCCATTACCATGGGTATCAAGACTAGCAAAGCTTAATTGGGAAAGGAAGGGGTAAAGTGGTGAGGTTGCAGCAGCGGCTAAGCAAGTATGGGGGCTAACATACGCAAATGAGAGCGAGAAGAGAAACAATCGGAACGGTCGTGAAGCTAGTAATGATCAAGAGGTGATCCTGAACACCTACTTACGTCAACCATAACCCAGAAACGGTGTTCACTTCCCGGACTCCGCCGAGAAGAGACCATCACGGCTACACACTCGGTTGATGCATTTTAATTCGGATCTGGTGTCAAGTTATCTACAACCGGACATTAACAAATTCCCATCTGCCACATAACCGCGGGCACGGCTCTCGAAAGTTTAAACCCTGCAGGGGTGTCCCAACTTAGCCCATGACAAGCTCTCGCGATCAACGAAGGAATAGACCTTCTCCCAGGAAGACCCGATCAGTCTCGGAATCCCGGTTTACAAGACATTTCGACAATGGTAAAACAAGACCAGCAAAGCCGCCCGATGCGCCGACAATCCCGATAGGAGCTGCACATATCTCGTTCTCAGGGCAACACCGGATGAGACATCCTACGAGTAAAACCAGACCTCGAGTTGCCCCGAGGGGGCCCCGCAGTCTACTCGGTTCGGACCAGCACTTAGACAAGCACTGGCCCGGGGGGGGGGGGGGGGGGGGCTAAAATAAAGATGACCCTCGGGTTGGCCGACCCAAGGGAAAGGTATAGGTGGTGGTGAGGCAAATGGTAAAACCAAGGTTGGGCCTTGCTGGACAAGTTTTATTCAAAGCGAACTGTCAGGGGGTCCCATTAATCACCCGACCGCATTAGGAACGCAAAATCCGGGAACATAACACCGGTATGACGGAAACTAGGGCGGCAAGAGTGGAACAAAACACCAGGCATAAGGCCGAGCCTTCCACCCTTTACCAAGTATATAGATGTATTAATAATATACGAGATATTGTGATATCCCAACATAACCCTGTCCATCATGGAGCAATCTTCAACTTCACCTGCAGCTAGCAACGCTATAAGAGGGGCTAAGCAAAGCGGTAACATAGCCAAGCAATGTTTTGCTAGGAATGGTGTCAAAGGTTAGAGGTTCATGGCAATTTGGGAGGCTTGATGAGCAAAAGATAAGTAGCGCAACAAAGCGATAGAACGAAGCAACTAGCATAGCAGTGATAGTAGTGAGATCCAGGGTAGCGGTCATCTTGCCTGAAATCCCGCTAGGAAGAAGAACGAGTCCATGAAGAAGACGAACGGGCGTAGTCGAACGAATCCTCACAACCACAACATTACCGGAACTAAGAAGCAACACCGGAAAGAAACAAACAACATGGTAAATGCACAAGCATAAACATGGCATGATGCACAAACAAGTATGATGCATGACCGGTTTAATGAGGCATGGCATGGCATGGCAAAGTGCAACAAACAACACTACAAATTAAGTGGAGCTCCATATGCAACGAGTTGCATATTGACGGAACACCACATTCATTTATTTAGTTCTCTCCCGTTTATGTACCCAACAATATTAAATGTTGTTAAACATGGCAAGGGGTGAAGCATAAGAAAACTAACTATTTAGGCAAGTTTAAATGAGGCCGGAACAACAAACAACAATTCCGGAAAATCCTCATGAGCAAATCATGAATTTGGTACTGTTCTGCACTAAACCATATTTTAAAGTTGTTAAACAGGAAAATAAAGTGGACCATGTTAAACTAGGCATTTTTCCACCCCATTTACATATAAAGTTTATTAAATTTGGAGCTACGGTTAATTAGTTATGAAATAAATCATTTTAGTAAGGCATTAAGCAAAATTAAACAAACATCATCTTAAGCATTTTAAACATGGATGAAAATGACATATTATTAATCTACACAAAATTCTAAGCATTTTACATGTTTAAATCATTTTAATCCGATGCACGGTTAATTAATTATTGATGCATGAACATTAAGGGGTTTTCTGAAAAACTGGCAATCTCTGGATAATGCTAAAAACGCAGCAGCAGGGAAAAACAACAGAACGGGCCGAAACTTGCTGGCCCGTTAGTGCACAGGGGGGTGGGGGCTGCTCACCAGGCCTCATGGGCCGGTCGGTGGAGGAGGCCGAAGCAGGCCGGCTTGGCTTGGGGCTGGGCCTTGGAGAGGCGCTGGCCCACGCATCAAGGCGACAAGTCAACGACGCGGGCGAGCGGGCGGGCTGCTGTTGCTCGAAGCAGAGCAGCGGCAGCGTTCTTCCTCCTCTGGACGCAGGGAGGCAGTGGCGCGAAGCAGGGGAGCGACGGGGCCTGCCTGGGGTTGGGACTCCGACGAGCCGAGGCGAGGCCGGGAACGAACTTGAGGAGGCTAAGGCGCCATGGCGGCAGCCATGGTCGGGAGGTGCTGCTGCTTGAAGGAGACGAAGGTGCGGCGACGGATCAAGAGAAGAGGCCGGCCATGGTGTATCCTGTGGAGGCAACAGAGAGAGAAGTGAGAGGGAGAGAGCGCAGCGAAGGGAGGAGAAACAGGGGACGAGGGAATCCAGAGGAGGCACGGGTCGGAGGTGGTCTCGGGCGCTCAAGGTTGTGGCCTCGATCGCAAACTGGATCGAGCGCCGGCTGGGAGCGGGATGTAGGGCGGCGCTCCGGACTGCTGCTGCTGCTTGGGTGGTCGGCAACCACCGGCGAGGCAGAGGCGCGGGGACAAGGAGGCACAGCCTCGTACGTTTTACCGGGCGCGCCGGCTTGGGAGAAGGAGCTCGAGCTTTGCTGCTGGTCGAGGAGGGCCGCGGGGATCTCTGGTTGGTGGGGATCGATGGATGGATGGATGGATCGATGGGACTGGGTGGCAGGGGAGATCGAGGAAGGAGGAGGCTGCGATTGGTCTCGGGTGGAACTGGATCAGGAGGATCCCGAGGGAGAGAAGGCAGGTAGGTGGCGGCGGAGGGATTCGGAGGATGGGACAGCTCTCCTAAAATTTAGGGTTGGACCTGCTTATATAGTAAAAGAATTTTAGGAAGGGGCTAGAATGACTCTCGGATCGAAATCGGACGGCTGAGGAAAAATAGGTTAGGGGAGTCCAACAAATAAACGCAGATGTTTTATAGATGTTTGGGGATGATCCGGATCCATCGGTAATGACAGACCGGTTCGGGTTCGGGAGAAGTTTCGGACGCGCGCGAGGGGGGCTGCGAGCTGGCAAGAGAGGTTAGGTGGTCGGACAAAAGGGAAACGAAAACACGGTTGGTCTTGGGGCGGTCAACAAAAGGAAGGGGGGACGCGGCAACTACGAACGGGTATGAGTTTTTATGAAAACATGCAGATGCAATGCTTATGATGCTATGAGATGAGATGCATGACACGAACACAATGCAAAACAAAAGACAAAACCCAACCACGGAGGAAATAAAATATCGCATCTCCGGAAAAGGCAAGAGTTGGAGTTACGAATATGGAAAGTTGTATCCGGGGCGTTACAACACTCCACCACTACGAGAGGATCTCGTCCCGAGATCTAGGATAGCACCGTAGGGAAAAGGAAGAGGAAGAGAAGAGGTAAAGTAAAGTTGCTTCTTTGACGAACGAGTGAAACCACGAACCTTTAGAGGTTGAGCAATTTAAAAGAAAGAGTACAACAAAGATGAACGAGATTGCAAACAATCCGTTAGAAAAGAGGAACAAGGAGTATTACGAGAACTTGAAGGTTGAAAGACATGGAAATAAGAGCTTCACGATCGAAAAGAATATGACCACCTCGGTATAATGAGATAGCCAAGGAACAAGAATGACAGAATCTGGACAGCACTCCGGTAGAAAAGAGAAGAAAACTTGATGAGATGAAAAGATATTGAAGAGATGATACAACACTCCGGTTAAATGGATAAGCAAGAAAAGAACACGATCCTCACAAAACGAGGTGATGGGTGAAGAGCACAACATCACAATGCCTCCGTAACGAAAGAATAGAAGATAGATCATTGGAATAACATAATGGAGTAGAAAATGCCAACTTCTGCCACAAATGAGCTTGGAAAGCACCCTTCCAAGAAGGTTATAACGGAGTTGTTGCAAAACCAACAACGAAACGAATAAGCTTGTAGTGGGCTTATGAGAAACATCTCAAAATTATGAGGTGACAACCGGCCACTAATGGAAACAATTGCTTGCTTGAGATCAACGAAGAGATGAAAATTGCTTTCGCCGAGAGGATAGGAGAAAACTTGGATCATTGATAAGCACCACAAAAAGCAACATTCCTTAGGGAAGGCATTAGGTGAAATCTTTACCAAGATAACTCCAATGGAGGGATTGGTGGATTTAAAATATCTCATTCTTGAAAACATGTGAATCATGAAACACGAACTCAAATTGTCAAGAATGTCATAACACCACCTCAAATGATAAGGTAGAACGAATTGCACTTCGGAATGCAATAAGAAGAATACTTGAATGCCTCAAAACAAAACGTGTGTTGAGCACCATGTTTAATTTTGAGTATAACTTGGTGGGTCATAACTGCGAGAGAAATCTTGAAGAACAATTGAAGAATGAAAAGAATCCTTGACGAACCACCATGTAGAGCCTCCATGAAGAACTCCGGTAATAAAAGGATGAAAAGAATAGGATTCAAGACTTGAAATGATTTAGATGGATCTTTGCGACGAGATAATGCGGAAAACTTGGAACTCCGGAAAAGGAAAAGATGAAACACTAGAACCAAGAATTACTTCATCATGAACAATCTCCGGAAGAAAAGAATTGAATCACCTCGAGGAAATAAGAATAAGATTTATTGTATGTTTATCCTTCATCAAATTAAATTGATGACAAGCAATGGATTTGGCATACTACTTATTCTCGTAGAAAGGATTAAAAGAGATATAGCGCGAACTTGAGAAGGTATCGATGGAACCACCGGTGGGATTTGGAAACAACGAATGAATAGATACGGTAGCAAAGGAAGAGGGATCTCGAACGAACCACCATAAGAATTGAAAATGAAATTAGCAAAGGCACAATTCTCCGGGAAGAATTGGAAAACGAATGAAGATATTTGAGGGGATTTAGATACATGAGAACGAAGAGATCATGAACCGATTAGAGGATATTTAAACAATTCACCGGTAAGATTTGGAGAACGATAGCTACATGCTGAGAATGAAGAATTGTGACATGATGGCCTTCGGAGGAAAGAATTGGAAACAACTCATGAAATGCTCCGGATGGTTAAAAGAATTCTTACAATCAAAAACAATTATGAGAGGATGGCATCAAGCTTGAACTACGTATCTTGAAAAGAATGGAGCAAGGTTTAAGAGAAATCCTACTTCGGTCTTCAAATGTTGAGAATGATGATGAGAACCACCATGAATTGTTGAGATACTCCGGGAGAATTAAAAGAGGAAAGGTTGAGCCAAAGATGAAAAGAATTTGAAAACGACCTTGGAGAAGGCATGTGACTGATGTAAATTCATTCTTACGTCAAACTTGGAAATGAATTTGAGAATCGCTCCTGATAATTCGAAGAGTCAAGTAAGATCCTGGGAAAAGACCTATGGGTTAGGGCCCACTCAAAAGAAAACACCGTTGAAAATGATTTTAAAGAGAGATTGCACCGGTTGAATTAAATGGCTTGAATGAGATAACAATCTCCAAATAGCTTGAACGGATTAAGAATGGAAACACAAATCTTCTGAGATATCTTCAACACTCTGGAACAAATGAATAGCAAGAGGTGAGTGAATGAGAGGTGCACCGGCATGAGAAAGCATTTGACACGAGGAAAGGAACATGATCGACACTGAAAGCTTGAATTGGATCCACCGGAGAAAAAAAAAATGAAAGATGATGAACTTGAAGCTGTTGAGCATCTTCATGAGAATCACCGGATAAGAACCTTGATGGAAAAGAATGAAGATACTTCCCACAAATAAAAGGATACATGATTAAGAAATCTGAGTCCTTGAAGAAAAAGGGTGGGAGGGCGGGAAAACAAAGGCAACTTGGGGACGGATGAAACAAACACCGGTGAGAAAACTTAGAATTGATCTCACAATTGTTGAAATGATCGGATCCACTTGAAGAGAAACACGCCGGTTGGAAAAGAATTAACATGAAAACCTCAATGATCAAGAAGGATTAGTATTCACATAGCAATATGAGAACACCGTTTAGGAAAGGTATGGATTCAACATTTGACTTCGAAGCAACTCGAATACCACAAATAAAACAAAACAAAGGATTTGGCTTGCAGAAATAAGCCGGAACAAATACATATGATAGAGATTTCGTCCGAAGTTTTCGTGGTGGGGCCCACACGGGCTCGAGTGTACAGCACCATCATGTACAAGGCAGTGCACATGACATACGAAGTGTCCCCGAACCAGCATAGCCAAAGGTTGTTTAAGACACAACGAGACCACTGTAAAAACGACCGTGGAAAGGCGGACCACTAGACGTCGAACCCCAATCTCATATCATGCATCTATCGAAAAGATATTCTAGGAGCTACTTGAATTCCCACCTATAAACTCCCGAAACTTTCTGGTTATGCAATCTGGTGTTGGGGATACAGGGGAAGCAATATATCTCACACAAACTAACAATCCCTACATCCAGCTGTATCCATCCGTCAACACATAACCAAGAAAACTCCGGAAATCGTGTACCTCAACCTTCGAAAAGCATCCATTATACGAGCTATGGCAATACTCCCAAACTCCCCAGTACTGGGTGACGTCGAGGTTATCTCACCAACAACTGCATAAAAGAGATTTTCGATGTCGGCAAAACTCAGGTATTCCAGAACTGCAACGATAAAATTATGACGACAACACCTCGGAGCTCAACTCCCCGGGACACTACCACAACCCCTAAATGTCAGGAGGCACCAAGAACAATGTTCTCTTCATAAGAATATCAGAACGATCCCAAGATACCCGCGTGATCCTAAATTTTTTTTAGTGAAATTTGAGGAGAGGAAAGACAAAACATCTACGTTAGGAGGCCTCACCAGAGCGACGAAGGGACTGAGGAGTAAAATGAATCCTACACTCCGATATATATAATCCTAAGACTCAAAATAGTTTTCTTCTAGACTCAACAACGGCCAACAATCAAGGGGGCTCCTATGGTCGGTCGAGGCTCTGATTACCAACTTGTCACGCCCAAGATGCGACCCTATCCTAAAGGAACTCGAAGGTCCCACCAAGGATAGAAGCGCATCTTGAAGACGCTTTTGCAAGGTGGATATTATTACATCAATATTACATAATAGTTGGGGATACATACAATACATACAATGTCACATGAATACAACAGTACAACATACAAGAACAACATCCGACTACGGATGAATCATAAACAGAAACTCAAACAATATCCACCCTGCTAGCCCAGGCTGCCGACCTGGAACCTATCCCCTGATCGAAGAAGCAAAAGAAGAAACTCCAAAACAAGCAACATCGCTCTCGCGTCATGATCATCGCATAACCTGTATCTGCAACTATTGTTGTAGTAATCTGTGAGCCACGAGGACTCAGCAATCCCATTACCATGGGTATCAAGACTAGCAAAGCTTAATTGGGAAAGGAAGGGGTAAAGTGGTGAGGTTGCAGCAGCGGCTAAGCAAGTATGGTGGCTAACATACGCAAATGAGAGCGAGAAGAGAAACAATCGGAACGGTCGTGAAGCTAGTAATGATCAAGAGGTGATCCTGAACACCTACTTACGTCAACCATAACCCAGAAACGGTGTTCACTTCCTGGACTCCGCCGAGAAGAGACCATCACGGCTACACACTCGGTTGATGCATTTTAATTCGGATCTGGTATCAAGTTATCTACAACCGGACATTAACAAATTCCCATCTGCCACATAACCGCGGGCACGGCTCTCAAAAGTTTAAACCCTGCAGGGGTGTCCCAACTTAGCCCATGACAAGCTCTCGCGATCAACGAAGGAATAGACCTTCTCCCAGGAAGACCCGATCAGTCTCGGAATCCCGGTTTACAAGACATTTCGACAATGGTAAAACAAGACCAGCAAAGCCGCCCGATGTGCCGACAATCCCGATAGGAGCTGCACATATCTCGTTCTCAGGGCAACACCGGATGAGACATCCTACGAGTAAAACCAAACCTCGAGTTGCCCCGAGGGGGCCCCGCAGTCTACTCGGTTCGGACCAGCACTTAGACAAGCACTGGCCCGGGGGGGGGGGGGGGCTAAAATAAAGATGACCCTCGGGTTGGCCGACCCAAGGGAAAGGTATAGGTGGTGGTGAGGCAAATGGTAAAACCAAGGTTGGGCCTTGCTGGACAAGTTTTATTCAAAGTAAACTGTCAGGGGGGTCCCATAAATCACCCGACCGCGTTAGGAACGCAAAATCCGGGAACATAACACCGGTATGACGGAAACTAGGGCGGCAAGAGTGGAACAAAACACCAGGCATAAGGCCGAGCCTTCCACCCTTTACCAAGTATATAGATGCATTAATAATATACGAGATATTGTGATATCCCAACATAACCCTGTCCATCATGGAGCAATCTTCAACTTCACCTGCAGCTAGCAACGCTATAAGAGGGGCTAAGCAAAGCGGTAACATAGCCAAGCAATGTTTTGCTAGGAATGGTGTCAAAGGTTAGAGGTTCATGGCAATTTGGGAGGCTTGATGAGAAAAAGATAGGTAGCGCAGCAAAGCGATAGAACGAAGCAACTAGCATAGCAATGATAGTAGTGAGATCCAGGGTAGCGGTCATCTTGCCTGAAATCCCGCTAGGAAGAAGAACGAGTCCATGAAGAAGACGAACGGGCGTAGTCGAACGAATCCTCACAACCACAACATTACCGGAACTAAGAAGCAACACCGGAAAGAAACAAACAACATGGTAAATGCACAAGCATAAACATGGCATGATGCACAGACAAGTATGATGCATGACCGGTTTAATGAGGCATGGCATGGCATGGCAAAGTGCAACAAACAACACTACAAATTAAGTGGAGCTCCATATGCAACGAGTTGCATATTGACGGAACACCACATTCATTTATTTAGTTCTCTCCCGTTTATGTACCCAACAATATTAAATGTTGTTAAACATGGCAAGGGGTGAAGCATAAGAAAACTAACTATTTAGGCAAGTTTAAATGAGGCCGGAACAACAAACAACAATTCCGGAAAATCCTCATGAGCAAATCATGAATTTGGTACTGTTCTGCACTAAACCATATTTTAAAGTTGTTAAACAGGAAAATAAAGTGGACCATGTTAAACTAGGCATTTTTCCACCCCATTTACATATAAAGTTTATTAAATTTGGAGCTACGGTTAATTAGTTATGAAATAAATCATTTTAGCTTGGCATTTAAGCAAAATTAAACAAACAACATCTTAAGCATTTTAAACATGGATGAAAATGACATATTATTAATCTACACAAAATTCTAAGCATTTTACATGTTTAAATCATTTTAATCTGATGCACGGTTAATTAATTATTGATGCATGAACATTAAGGGGTTTGCTGAAAAACTGGCAATCTCTGGATAATGCTAAAAACGCAGCAGCAGGGAAAAAAAACAGAACGGGCTGAAACTAGCTGGCCCGTTAGTGCACAGGGGGGTGGGGGCTGCTCACCAGGCCTCATGGGCCGGTCGGTGGACAAGGCCGAAGCAGGCCGGCTTGGCTTGGGGCTGGGCCTTGGAGAGGCGCTGGCCCACGCATCAAGGCGACAAGTCAACGACGCGGGCGAGCGGGCGGGCTGCTGTTGCTCGAAGCAGAGCAGCGGCAGCGTTCTTCCTCCTCTGGACGCAGGGGAGGCAGTGGCGCGAAGTAGGGGAGTGACGGGGCCTGCCTGGGGTTGGGACTCCGACGAGCCGAGGCGAGGCCGGGAACGGACTTGAGGAGGCTAAGGCGCCATGGCGGCAGCCATGGTCGGGAGGTGCTGCTGCTTGAAGGAGACGAAGGTGCGGCGACGGATCGAGAGAAGAGGCCGGCCATGGTGTCCTGTGGAGGTAACAGAGAGAGAAGTGAGAGGGAGAGAGCGCAACGAAGGGAGGAGAAACAGGGGACGAGGGAATCCAGAGGAGGCACGGGTCGGAGGTGGTCTCGGGCCCTCAAGGTTGTGGCCTCGATCGCAAACTGGATCGAGCGCCGGCTGGGAGCGGGATGTAGGGCGGCGCTCCGGACTGCTGTTGCTGCTTGGGTGGCCGGCAACCACCGGCGAGGTAGAGGCGCGGGGACAAGGAGGCACAGCCTCGTACGTTTTCCCGGGCGCGCGGGCTTGGGAGAAGGAGCTCGAGCTTTGCTGCTGGTCGAGGAGGGCCGCGGGGATCTCTGGTTGGTGGGGATCGATGGATGGATGGATGGATCGATGGGACTGGGTGGCAGGGGAGATCGAGGAAGGAGGAGGCTGCGATTGGTCTCGGGTGGAACTGGATTAGGAGGATCCCGAGGGAGAGAAGGCAGGTAGGTGGCGGCGGAGGGATTCAGAGGATGGGATAGCTCTCCTAAAATTTAGGGTTGGACCTGCTTATATAGTAAAAGAATTTTAGGAAGGGGCTAGAATGACTCTCGGATCGAAATCGGACGGCTGAGGAAAAATAGGTTAGGGGAGTCCAACAAATAAACGCAGATGTTTTATAGATGTTTGGGGATGATCCGGATCCATCGGTAACGACAGACCGGTTCGGGTTCGGGAGAAGTTTCGGACGCGCGCGAGGGGGGCTGCGAGCTGGCAAGAGAGGTTAGGTGGTCGGACAAAAGGGAAACGAAAACACGGTTGGTCTCGGGGCGGTCAACAAAAGGAAGGGGGGACGCGGCAACTACGAACGGGTACGAGTTTTTATGAAAACATGCAGATGCAATGCTAATGATGCTATGAGATGAGATGCATGACACGAACACAATGCAAAACAAAAGACAAAACCCAACCACGGAGGAAATAAAATATCGCATCTCCGGAAAAGGCAAGAGTTGGAGTTACGAATATGGAAAGTTGTATCCAGGGCGTTACAATCTTGGTATCATGAGCCACCCCCTTCTTGTTCTCTAGCCTAATTTTGTTGTGTTCTTCCCCAATTTCAAAAAATTCCCCACCAAAAATAGCCCCAAATTTTTTTTTGTGATATGTTGGTTTGATGAGATTTTGTTGGATTTGATCCATGGATTTGCTTGGTTTCAAGTGGATTTAGCCTCCCCCCATCTATCTCCACCTTTCCCTTCACGAAATCCACCAATTTATTCCTTTTCTCCATGATTTTCCGCCCAAATCCGCAACCCCCGGGCACCCGGACCCCCCGTGCAACCCCGCTGACCACCCCGGGTGCCCGCACCCCTTACCCCCGGGCCATCTCCTCCGCCCAACTCCCCTGACCACCCTGGGCACCTGCACCTCTCACCCATGGGTGCCCGCACCCCCCGAATCAGCCCACCAACATTCACCATTTTGGTCATAACTTTCACTCCCGGAGTCCGATTTTGACGTTCTTTAGCTCATTGAGTAGCTATTGACATCCCCCATCCATCTAGATAGGTTCCAACACCATTTGACTCCGTAATTTTTTTGGCATTTTGGCATCTTTGCATAGGCCATCCACCATACCACCATCGCTTTCCGCAACTTAACTTATTTTGCTCCATTTAGCATTTGTGGTTGCTTGAGTGGTGACTTGAGTCTCCTAAGGTGTTTCGGCTACTTAGGGACAGTTGCTTCGTCATCAACCACAACCTCCACTTCCGCATTGCTAACTCCGGAACCACCAACGCATTCCGCTACCACCATTTGACATTTTTTCCTTTGAGATTTTGAGTTTGCGGTTTTTCTGTTTCCTAGGGTGTTTCGGCTAACTAGGAACGGTTCGACATCGACAACACCGCCACTCACCTTCGACAAGGATTCGACATCGACCACTTCACCAATTTGACACCCTAACCGTAAGCAAGAACGGTAACCTCTATATCATCTTGGTATCGTGGTATCCCATCATTGTACATTCTTGCCTTTACATTGTTAACCCCTTAGCCCATTTTGCGTCACTTTCCCATCGAGACTAGCCATTGAGTGTGCACATTAGTGATCCATACCTTCCGTTGCATACATACCATATCATATTGGTATCATCTTGGTATCATCATATCATCCCTTGTGTCACAAGATTGTTCCCACATATACACAATTGCTATCTTGGTTTGTGCATTTCGCATAAGTGGACATACAAAAAAAAGAGAATAAACTTTTAAGCAAAAAGAGAGCAAAGAGCTTGTGAGCAAGAGCCATAGCATCATACCACATTGCACATAAGATTGTCATATCCGATCATCTTGGATCATCTTGAGAAGAACACTGGGAACATCATACACATATCATACTTGGGATAGAAAGCTCATACATTTTGCATCTTATAGGTTGTGCACAAGTGTCGTATCCGCCTATTGAGCAATCATGCTAGCATCTCTCTTGAGTTGTGCAACATGAGCATTTTCCGTGGATTCCACATTTTATGCTCATTCATTGGTTGCACGACCCCATTTATCTATCCGTGTGTGTGTTTCCGTGTGCCACATATTGCTATTGGTCTACTTGTTTCACTTGCGAATTTCTGAATATTTTCCAACATTATTAACTCTTGCTAACATTTTGCATCAAATTTTTGTGCCACTATCCTCACCGAGCTCCACCATAAGCCTTACTTGTGTAGGTGTGAGAATTGACAAGATCCGGTACCAATTGTGCTAATTCCTTGTTACATTATTGAGTGATCATTGATCCATCTTCAACATTGGATAAGGTACATTGGTCTAGTTCTTTCCTTTCTTCCACTCACATTTGCTCGAGTCTTGTGATGGATAGGCAAGCCATTTCATCTCCGGTCTTCCACGACAACGACAACGCGAACATCGACATCACCAAAATGTCCACCTTCGGACTACAACGGGCAATGCAAGGCATTGAGCGACTCGCCATCGACATTCGCCAAAACAAAGCAAGGAAAAGGGACTACATCGACACCAAGTTGGCCGAACAAATGGATCAAGTACGAGGCATGGTGGCCAACTACAAGTCTTCTTCCCCTTCGTCATCTTCAAGGCGGCGACGCTCAAGTGGCCAATATTCAACACGTCATCGAGCTCAAACACTACAACGCCATCAAGATGAAGATGCTCACGATGCGTACACCTACAAGTCCCAACAAGCTCTACATCAAGCTACGGACAAACGTCATGAGCACAAGAGAAGACCGCGAGACGAGTACCAACAACACGGAGCTACGACTCCTACCACCACTTCGGCATCTTCGCCAAGTGTTCTCAAGGCCATCCATGGCGACGGTGACGAGATGATCGATCATGGGATTTTCCCTTCGGTCATGGAGGAGAGCGATGATGTGCCATCTTCGGCCTTCATCCACGGCGACGATGACAAGATGGTTGAGCATGGGATTTTCCCTTCGACCACGGCGACGTATGATGACTTGAGTGACTTGTGTCACCATATTGAGAGTGAGAGTGACTTCACCACTAGCCTCGTATATGATGAGTTGCCACAATTCCCATGTGAGGAGAGCCACCACCACCACCACTTGAGTAATTTGAGTGACTCCACCATATGTGACATTGAGTGCACCTACCTTGAGGGAGCGAGTGAGCCACCACCACATAGAGAGAGTGAGGTAGTTGATAGGGCATGTGAGGCCACTATGATTTCTAACGACTTAACCTCTACCTCTAGTGTGTCTTCTCCTTTGGTGCTAGGTCCCATTTATGATGACGCGCCGATCCTCGACGACTTTGTCCTTCCTTTGGACAAGACGATGGCCATGGTGGAATATGATGCACCCCCACATGGTTCCATCAATATGAAGATGATGACCACCATTTGGTCTTTGACACCTCACCTACACCACTTGAGTGGAATGAACAAGGTGACATATGTGAAGGTGATGCTCTAGTCCCACTAGTGGACATTCTTGACATTGATTGCTTACATGATGTTGATCCACCTATTTCCATGCTTCATGATAGTGTGATTTCCCCATGCGATGATTTTCCCATTTATGATGAGTATGATGATTCTCATGTGGAGTCTATTAGTTGTGATGCCATGTTACATAGGATTTCTTGTGACAATTCTCTAGGTCACATCATGGTTGATAATCCGCTTGACTTGTCATATGCTATGCATGCGATCAACAATATGTCATATTTACAATCTCTTCATAGTGACTATGCATATGCCATTAAAATAAACCCAATTTGCACATATGGCATAGATGACAAGCCCATGGTTATTGGCATTTGTTTTTCTTGTGATGATATTGATATGCTCCCTTTGCATCATTTATCTCATACGCTAAGCCATGACCATCTAGCTTCGGAAATGCATTGTTTGCCATGTTGTCAATATTCTCCATATTATGCTTCTGCTATTGCTCATGAGGAGACCCCCATAGTTTCCTCATACCCATTAGGAGATTTTGCTACATCCCATTCTTTGCATGATTCCCTTGATTGTGTGCACCATATGCTCCCCATGAATGAAAATCATATTGTTGTGCCACACACTTGCTATAATTTGCGTCCCAATCATGTTGAACACAATAACTATCATTGCATGATGGATGACATATTTCTCTACCATGCCTCAAATTTATTTGAGCGATGCTTATCTTGTGCTAACACTCACATGCACATACACATCATGATGGATGATGTGTACATTTACCACGCACACACTTTCTTTGGTTTGTGTCTCTTTTGTGTAGGTGCCCATGAATACTTGTCAACCTCGCAATCCCACGAGTTGACAAAACAAGCTCTAGAGAGCAACGATGACTTGAGATCCCTTGGAGTGTCTTTCCCACTGCTCTCTTCGCGCAAAGACGTCACACATTTCTTCTACATGGCCCTCACTTGGCTATGGGTTATTGTCCATTATATATTATATTCCCATCTTGCCATGTTCAATTTGCATAATATGCTCATTCCTATGCCTTTGACATGCATTGGTGACCCATGCTTTGCATTACACATGATGATTGATTCTACTACTTGTATGTGTATTTGCAAGCTTGGTGGAGATATTGCTTGTTCTTGCCATGTTTACTTTGTGCCCAATGGTTATGATCATGCTTTGATCTTGCTTTGTGTTCGTGCTCGTGATATGTCATGTGCATTTCCTATATCTATCATTTGCTCACATGACATGATTGCCATGATTTCCTCTAGTGTGTTGCATCTTCGCTCCACTAGTTTGCACGGCTTGACTTCTATGCTTGCTCATGTTGCATCCAATTCTTGGATTACTTGCTCCTATCATATGTTTGGTTGCAACAATGTCATTACTTCACATATGTCATGTCCCATTGCTTGTCACATGATTGATTTGATTGCCTCACACATGATGAACAATTGCTATATCATTTGTGTTGAGCGCCACACTTTCTTCACTACACCATATGCACATTATGCTTGGATTGTCTTGCACTTGACCCATGTGTTTAGACATATCATCTTCTTTGGTGTTGTGAATGATTCTTATGCTTACCATTGACCATTTGTCGAGCACTTTATGCATGTTTGCTATGATCTTGAGGTAGATGCTTATTCTCTTGACACACATATTTGCATCGCTACCTCCCATTTACATGCTCCTTTCCATGATGTCCTTGATTTTGCTCAATTTATGCGCTTACATGACATGTCACAATCCCTTGTCACACCATATGCTACACTTGATGATGACACTTGTTGGGTGAATCACCTCTTGAGTGCTTGGTTTTGCACTCACACTAACCGCATTTGTTTTTCCAAGTGTCTGTTGTACTTGTTCCTTTTGAAGGAATCACGAGACGGTGCGACATTGGAGAGTGCCCATTTCGGGCTTGAAGACGGTGAGTACTTGGTGGTTGTGCACTTCTACAAGGCAACACCCTCTCTTTCCCATGGTGATGAAGATCATGATCCATGGACGGATCTCTCCCAAGGTGGGGGGAGATGATGCGGAGCATCCCTCGACCATCACCATGGATGTCACACCACCACCGCAAGCACAGAGACAACCAATGACAAGAGCACACACACGTGCCATCGAAACCGAGGTTATCTCTTTCCTCTTCGAGTTTCATTCGAATTCACTTGTGAATCGGGTCCTACCTCAAACGGAGACGTTATGCATTCTTAGGTACTTGGGAGATCGTCATGAGGAAGCACGGAGGGAAACACCAAGTTCACCCGGAGACACGCGGTGGAAGGAGAAGGAAGATGGTCATGAAGGAGTGGAGCCACTGGACACCGCGGGTGCCCGGCCCCTGCGTCCCCGATGCCCGGCCGCCGGCTGTGCTAGGCCTGGCCGCCCCGGGTGCCCGACCAGGAGGCCTTGGGTGCCCGCCCGCCCCAGCCTGGGCGTTGCCCGCCGCTCCGGGTGCCCGGCCACCCCGCTGGGCATTGGCCCTTGCCTCTGGGTGCCCGGCCTTGCTCCTGGGCTGTCCCAACAGCCCCCCCGGGTGCCCGGCCTGCCAACCCCCGGGTACCCGGCCCCCTCTCGGGCAGAGGCCCTGACCGATCCGGGTGCCCAGACCCCTCCGTATGCCTGCGTGCATTTTCTGGTCTTTGACCATTGTACCCCTCTCTCCCTCATGTTTCGCCCCTAGATTATAAGTACCCCCACCTAGCTCATTTAGAGGGATAACAAAGTATTTGGTAGATAAAGAAAGAGCTTTGCTCATCTTCCTCCTCATGGAGATCATGACCTCCTATGGAGAAGATCCCTAGTGGATTCAAGCCCCCTTCTTGGGAAGGATCCCCATCATAGGATCATCAAGACCTCTCTCCTCATAGGATTGGGATGAACTAGTTACCTTGTATCTTTCCTTTGTTGGTTTTGGATCATTGTGACCTCTTGTGTGTTCTTGGATCTAGCATATGTGTGATTGGATCTAGTCAATTTGAGTGTTTCCCCTCTCTTGTGTTCTTCCTGTTCTTCGTGTTCTTGGGGATTTCTCCTCCAATTCGTGAAAGATCTCCTCATAGGGTTCCACCCTACAACACAAGTTCTTGCCTTGTTTAAAAAAAGGTTAGATTCTAATTCTAGTCTAGAAAGAACCTGCATAAATACCTCAATCCCTTGTTCCTAAATGGTTGCAGCCCATTAAACAATTTTTCTCCAAATGCCCATGTCACATCATCAAGTCATGCATGTGGTTATATGTCACATTTTTCTCCATTAATCTATGCATGCAAACCATGACATCTCATCAAGTAAGGCATATTAGTCATAATCTAATTTTTTTGCACTATCTTTTTATGGTCATGGGTGATATATGTGTTTGACTCTTGGAGCAAATCTTTGTAATTCATGCTTCACATTTTTTTGTTAAAAATTACATTCTGCTAAGTTTAATCCAAAAGTTTTCTCTTTTTATACATCACATTGTGTCACATTTTCTTCGTATGTTTATTGTTTCAAAATGTAAACCGACAACACCCTTGTACTTGCTTTTACATTAGTTTTAATTGTTTTTAACACATATTTATGCATTTTTAGAAACAATCCTCACATTAACACGTGGGATGTCATCTAGTTTATTTTTAGTACTAGGTTTAGAGAGGGAGAGATGGGGGGGGGGTTGTTTGTCGTTCAAAAAATCATTTACTTTCTTGTGCACTAAATCAGTTTTTTCGACTTCATTTCATGTTTTGAAGTGTCCTAGTAGATGTTCGTTTATTTGTTCTCTTATTAAACAAAGCTAGATTGGTAGAATTCCCATTCCGCAAAAAAAGGACCGGTAGATTTCCCGGCTTCGACAAAGCAATTTCTGGAACACACAAAAAAGAAGAGGCCAGGTCAGATCTGTTCAGACATGCCCGGATATGGCTTCGGCGATGGTGTTGGGATGGCCAGGTCGGTGGCATTGCGTGGTGCAGCTGGCGTCGGCACGACTGTTCTAAACGGCGGCTCCGTGCTTTGTCGGTAGGTGGTGGTTCAGGCGGGCAGTGGTTCTCGTGCGCCGGTTCGAGGGAAGGGCTTCTTATGGCTGCTCGGGGGGCATAAGCCTTGCTCTAGCCTTGGCTGAAGCCAACGGCGGCGACGCCTATAGGTGCCGCAAACATTTTTGGAGGCGTCGTCGTCCGAGGTCCTACGCCTTTCTCTCTCGCACTTCGGGGGAAACCCTTGTTCCATGTTCCTGGAGCGGACGATGGCGGCATGTTTGTGTCATGGTCCTTCTTGGAGGCATCGTTTTGTAGTGGTCTTGGCTTGAGAGTCATCAGATCGGGTGGTGCGCGGCCTCGGGGTCGGCGTGGAAGTCGGAGTGGCGGCTCTGGACCTCGTCGTTGTGGAGGGGTACCGACATTGGTCACTTGGGTGGCGGTGTCGTTGGGCAGCCTGATGCGCGGCCTCGGGTCGGCGTGGATGTCGAAGCGGCAGCTCCGGATACGATTGTTGGGTGTCGGCTCTGGTTGCTCGTGCGATGAAGCTGGCGTCTCGCGTGGTGCGTGGCCTCGGGATAGGCGTGTGTGGTTTTCATTTGTATGTCGAAGCGGTGGCTCCGGAGATGGTTGTAGGGTGTTGGCTACGGTTGCTCGGCCGGCGGAGCAGGCGACTCACCTGGTGCGCGGCCTCGGGGTCGACGTGGATACCGGAGCGGCGGCTTCGGTTTTGGTTGTAGAGTGTCGGCTACGGGTTGCTCGGGTTACAGAGCCGGCGACTCGTTCGGTGCGTGGCCCCGGGGTAGGCGTGTGTTGATGGTGCCCTGTTGAGGGTGTGTTGTAACGGGTTTCGCCCGGGTTTCCGTTAATTAACCGAGCAACTCTCTTCTTTCAGGTTTATAGGGCTTATCTCAAACTTTTAGTTTTTCCATTTTATAAGGCTCAATTTAGTTGTTCCCCATCACTAGCTCAGATTTCAAGGTGCATTCATTGCATGCAAGTATTAAGAGAAAATTGATCGATGCATGTACTTTATGCATGCATGCATTACAATTAATGCATTGGTAAACATAATTTTTTAGAAAAACAAAAGCATTAATTGGTTGCTTTTACAAACTACAAAAAGTATTCCACCACTCACCATCTACCTTGGTTAGTGAGATTTTTGAATTGAGCCCTATAAACCGGAAAGAACGGGCCCTAAACGACCACGAAAAAGAAAGGGTCGCGCTAACTGCCACACTGTGGCAGGAAGGGGGACGCACCACACGTCTCTAATGTAAACAGATTGCCACGTCATCGCATGCATGCATGCAGGAATCTTTTTGGTTTTTCAGTTTTTAAAATGTTTTATCTCTTAAACGAAAAATCCGATTGAAAATCCGTTTTCACCATTAAATCCCTCGCGATGAGATCTTCGAAACTAGATCCCATGTTGATATGTTTTGATGAATTTTTTTTTGGATTAAAAGTTGCCATGTCTATTGCATATAAATTGCCATGATGTTTACACTGAAGTTGCCATGATATGTTTCAGCTATTTTCTTCTACATTTAAAAGTAAATTTTGACATTTATAAAACAGGGAATTAAGAAACTAGACTTGCCATGAACCATAAACTAAAATTGCCATGATACATGCACGTAAAATTGCCATGGTTCATACAAAAAATAATTTTCATGGTCAAAGTACTGGAGTTGCCATCATCAAAATACTTAAATTGCCATGATCTACAAACTAAAATTGCCACATGGCAACTTTAGTTTAAGCCCTATGGCAACTGCAGTGTAAGCATCGTGGCAACTTCTGGCAAAAAAAAAAAATTCGTCGAAACATATCAACATGGGGTCTAGTTTTGAAGATCTCGTCGAGACGGATTTAATGGTGAAAACGAATTTTTAGTTCGCTTTTTTATTTAGGAGATACAACATTTTTAAGCCGAAAACCAAAAAAAAATCTGCTGATGTCATCTATTTATACGTGACAAAATGAGTGGTGATGAAGGCGTGTGGGCGATGTGCAAACGCCCAAACGTGTGAGCGTTAACATTTCCGAAAAGAAAAAGAAAAGAAGAGAAAGTCAATTTTCTTTTAAAGTATTGAACTATTGGAGGAGTATTAAACTAAACTACTGGAGGTCACGAAACGTGAACTGAACACCGCGTACGAGAATACAGAGCCGCCGTGACAGCACTATCACACCAAGTTTCGCACGAACGTCTTGAGACCGATGACAGCAACCCAACCCAGCGAGGGCAAGCAAAGCTAGCAGACTGGAACTGCTCTGCTTATTATACGCGCTTATATATATTCAACGTTGGCGTAATCCAAGATTACAGACCTCAAATCCCGGGCTGCCAGGAGTACACAGAGTGCAGCAGCAGTGCGTAGCATTGCGCCTGGTCAACGAGTCATGTGTCCCCATGCAAGTGGCATACGTAATCAGGCCCACGCTTCGTTCTTGATAGCTACTACTACTATTCCTCCTGGTCCAGGTCCATGGCGATGACGAGTCGAAGATTTGACCCATGATACGATCCTTCACGTGTCAAACGCACTGAAAATGAAAACAAGTTCACTTGCACAAACGCTCTTCCCATTTCGAGCGTACCTGCAGGCCGACCACATCCACAGGTAGCGTACTCACATCGCGCACCGAGGGCGAAAAACGAGTACGTCTACGGTCAAGTTCGATTGCTGAGGGAAGGGGCGTCGTGATCTTATTGGAAAGAGGATATTTGTTGCCCTGGGACGATAAGTAAACGTGAAAGCAGCGGTTTCCCATACACAAGTTTCTTTCATCCGATAAGCTCCGCAAGTCCCCATAGTCACCCATAGTCAAGCTTCAATAAGCCCTTTTTGTCACTAATTTCCAGCGCCAACAAATGGCAGCGGACACGAAGTTCGCAACCCCAACAACCGGTCACAATTCGATCCAGGGCAGCTGTTTTTGCAGAAGAAAGAATATTCAGTTGGAGGAATTGCCTATTTTTTAACCGTACAGGAGGGGTTGCTGCTGTGAGCATGTGACCCGTGTGGCCAGATTGAAGAAGCTTGTGCTGGTTTTTCCACACGCACAGAAAAGACGATGAACCGATAGACATGGACATCCTCCGAGTTATAAAAGTCTACGCATGATCGTGCCAGCAGTGACCGAATTGCAGTAGTAGAGATGGTGACAGTCCCGGCCGTTGACCTGGCTGTGCCAGCCAGGGAATCCTAACTGACACTGACAACCATGATTTTTTAGGAAAATTCCCAACAAACGGGCACGTTAGGTTAGACCGTCAAAGCAGACATTCGCTCTTTAGCTTTGCTTTCCACCAGGGAAAGGTTTCACCAACATTTGCCTCTCCTACTTGTTTTTTTTGCGAAGGTTGGGCTTGGGGGACAAGTAGATGACTTGGGTTTGTGGACTCCTAGCCATCTCTTCCACGCGGATCATGTTCAATGGGCTTCCTTGTAAACCGATCTTGGCGTGTCAAGGGTTTAGACAAGGGGACCCGATTTCGCCGATGCTCTTCATTCTCTGCATGGAGCCCCTTCGTGCCCTCTTTCAGTATGTTATGGCGGAGGGCCTCCTGGCCCCACTTGCTCGCTTAGGTCTGCAACAACGTATCTCTATGTTTGCTGATGATGTGGTGGTTTTCATCAAGTCAAACGACCTTGAGACGGTCACCTATAGAGCGATCATGCACACCTCTTTGGCCAAGCGTCCGGATTGATCGTAAACATGGCCAAGAGCGCAGTGCTACCCATTCGGTGTTCACATGATGAGATGGAGCTGGTGTCCTCTATGCTGGGATGTCCCACAATACCTTTTCCTGCAAATACCTGGGATTGCCATTAACACTAAGGAAGCAGAGCGCAACACAGTTACAACCGCTGGTGGATCGCGTAGGTGACTGCTTGCCTCACTGGAAGGTTGTTACATTACCAAAATGTGGCCGGCTACTGCTCATTCAGATAGTACTCTGTGCGATTCCAGTTCACTCCATGCTGGCCCTCAATCTACCAGCAAAGACACTAGCTGCCCTTGCCCAGATCTATCGAGGCTTCTTATGGTGCGGGAAGAAGGATGCAAGAGGTGGCAACTGCACCGTGGCTTGGGACATGGTGTGCAGACCTAAATGGGCGGGTGGATTGGGAATTCCAAACTTACACCGGCTCAATAAGGGTTTGCAGAAAGCGGACAGAAACAGGCCGTGGTCCAAGTTCCACATCCCTGTGCCGGCGGAGGCTTTAGAGTTAGTACGAGCAGCTGCTTGCACTACGGTGGGCAATGGCAGAACTACCCTTTTCTGGGAGGATAGGTGGATCAATGGATCGAGAATTCAGGAGCTTGCACCGACGATGCACAAATTGATACTGGATCTGATCAAGAGGTCGAAGTTGGTTTCAGATGCGCTGCAAAACGATAGCTGGGCAGGTAACATCGGCCCCAACTTAGCACTCCAAGCGCTTCAGGAATTTTTGCGGTTGTGGTCACAGGTCAGTGGCTTCCAACTAACAGACTGCGTCGAGGACGTGGTGAATTGGTCGTGGGAAAAGAACGACCAGTACTCGGCTAGATCAGTGTATACGGCCAGATTCATGGGGCTCGTGGTCTCCCCGACAGCGGCATTCACCTGGAAGTCACGGGCACCCTTGCAATGCCGTTTCTTCGCCTGGCTGGCCTTCAAGAACCGTTGCTGGACGTCCGATCGCCGCCCGGCGCGGATTGCCACACCGAGAGTACATTAATGATTGATACGTCTCCAACATATCTATAATTTTTTATTGTTCCATGTTATTATATTATCTGTTTTGGATGTTTTATATGCATTAATATTCTATTTTATATTATTTTTGGGACTAACCTATTAACCTAGAGTCCAGTGCCAGTTTCTGCTTTTTCCTTTTTTTTTTTGAGTTTTACAGAAATGGAATATCAAACCGAATAAATTTTTTGCGATGATTTTTCTTGAACCGGAAGACACCTGCGTAACTTGGAGAAAGGGCCAGAAGGTTCCCGAGGAGGCCACAAGCCTCTAGGGTGTGCCCTAGGGGGAGCCTGAGGGCTTGTGGGCCCCTTGGAGGTCTTCTAACCCTAGTTCCACCTCTATAAATTCCCCAATATCCCCCCAACATCACAAGCATCCACCAAAATACTTTTCCGCCGCAGCAAGCCTCTATTCCCGTTAGATCCCATCTTGGGGCCTTTTTCGGCACTCTGCCGGAGGGGGATTCGATCATGGAGGGCCTCTACATCAACCATGCTGCCCTTGCGTTGAAGCGTGAGTAGTTTACTGCAGACCTACGGATCCATAACTAGTATGGCTTCTTCTCTCTCTTTGATCTTCAATACAATGTTCTCCTCGGTGTTCTTGGAGATCTATTCGATGTAATATTTTTTGCGGTGTGTTTGTTGAGATCCGATGAATTATGGATTTATGATCAGATTATCTATTAATATTATTTGACTCTTCTATGAACTCTTTTATGCATGATTAAGATATCTTTGTAGTTCTCTTCTAACTATCAGTTTGGTTTGGCCAACTAGATTGGTTTTTCTTACAATGGGAGAGGTGCTTAGTTTTGGGTTCAATCTTGCGGTGTCCTCACCCAGTGACAGAAGGGATAGCGAGGCACGTATTGTATTATTGCCATCAAGGATAAAAAGATGGGGGTTTATATCATATTGCTTGAGTTTATCTCTCTACATCATGTCATCTTACTTAAAGCGTTGCTCTGTTCTTATGAACTTAATACTCTAGATGCATGCAGGAATTTATCGATGTGTGGAGTAATAGTAGTAGATGCATGCAGGAGTCGGTCTACTTGTCACGGACGTGATGCCTATAGTCATGATCATTGCCTTACATATCGTCATAACTTTGCGCTATTCTATCAATTGCTCAACAGTAATTTGTTTACCCACCGTATGCCATCTTCAAGAGAGAAGTCTCTAGTGAAACCTATGGCTCTAGGGTCTATTTTCCATCATATATTTTCAGATCTATAAACCAAAAAAACCCAAAAATACCCTGCTGCACTTTATTTATATTTACTTTAATTTACTCTTTTATTTATCTTTTATACCTATCTCTATTAGATCTCACTTTTGTTCGTGACCCTGAAGGGATTGACAACCCCTTTTTCACGTTGAGTGCAAGTGTTTGTTAGTTTGTGCAGGTGCATAGATTGAAGACTTGCTTGTGCCTCCTACTAGATTGATACCTTGGTTCTTAACCAAGGGAAATACTTATCTCTACTTTGCTGCATCACCCTTTCCTCTTGAAGGAAAAAAATCAACGCAAGCTCAAGAAGTAGCAGGAAGAATTTCTGGCGCCGTTGCTGGGGAGGTCCGCTTTGATTGATAAAAATAATGAATCTATGGATGTGAATTTTGTTGATAGGAACAATTTTGATAATAACGCATATAGAGGTAATTTCAACTCTAGGTCGTTTCCTAGTAATTCCTCTAATAGTTATGGTAATTCCTACAACAATTCTTATGGAAATTATAGTAAAATACCCTCTGACCTTGAGAATAATATTAAAGATTTTATTAATTCTCAAAAGAATTTCAATGTTATGGTAGAAGAAAAATTGCTTATGATTGATGATTTGGCTAGAAACGTTGATAAGATTTCTCTTGAGATTGATTCTTTAAAGATGAGATGTATGCCACCCAAGCATGATATTAATGAATCTCTGAAAGCTATTAAAGTTTTTATGGGTGAATATAAATAAAGAACCGCTAGGATGCGTGCTAAGCGAGATTGGTTTGTAAAAGTGTGTTCTTCTAGTTTTTGTGAAAATAATGACGAAGGTCTTAAAGTGATTGGTGTGACTCCTATTGAATCTTTGTTTGGTAATATAAATATTTATAAAGATGGGACTGGATATGAGCCAACTTTGGCTAGAAGGCGTCCCAATAATTTGGAGTTCAAAGATCTCAATGAAAAAATTGATAAAAGTGGGATTGGAGAGGTCAAAACTTTAAGTAGCGATGAACCCACTCTTTTGGATTTCAAGCATTTTAATTATGATAATTATTCTTTGATAGATTGCATTTCCTTTTTGTAATCGATGTTGAATTCACCGCATGCTTATTATCAAAATGAAGCTTTTACTAAACATATCGTTGATGCTATGATGAAATCTTTTGAAGAAAACTTGGAAGTTTTTATCCCTAGAAATCTTTATGATGAGTGGGAACCTACTATTAAGATTAAAATTAAAGATTATGAGTGCAATGCTTTGTGTGATTTGGGTGCTAGTGTTTCCACTATTCCGAAAACTTTATGTGATGTGCTAGGTTTCCATAAAGTTGATGATTGTTATTTGAATTTGCATCTAGCGAATTCCACTATTAAGAAACCTATGGGAAGGATTAATGATGTTATTATTGTTGCAAATAGGAACTATGTGCCCGTAGATTTTATTGTGCTTGATATAGATTGCAATGCTACATGTCCTATTATTCTTGGTAGGCCTTTCCTTAAACGAGTGGTGCAATTATTGATATGAAAGAAGGAAACATTAGATTTTAATTTTCGTTAAAGAAGGGCATGTAACACTTTCCAAGAAAGAAAATTAAGTTGCCATATGAATCTATTATGAGGGCTACTTATGGTTTGCATACCAAAGATGACAATATCTAGATCTATGTTTTATGCCTAGCTAGGGGTGTTAAACAATAGCGCTTGTTGGGAGACAGCCCAATTTTATTTTTATGTTTTTGTTTTTGCTCCAGTTTTTCAATAAATATACATTATTACCTTTGTAGTGGTTGTGTTTTGGTGTTTTAAGTAGTGTTTGAGCCAAGTAAGACCTTTGGGATGGTCTACGGTGATAGTTGATTTGATCTTGCTCAAAAACATAAACTTTTGCGCTCATTGCTAGAATTTCAAAAAACAACAAAACCTGCTTTTGATCTGAATGTTTTACACAAGATTGATATACATATTTCCCTGGTTGTCCTAACTTTTCAGAATTTTGGAAGTTACATAAGTATACAAAATTTCCAGATTACTACAAACTATTCCATTTTGACATATTCTGTTTTCTATGTGTTGTTTGCTTATTTTGATGAATCTATGGATAGTATCGGGGGGTATGAACCATGGAGAAGTTGGAATATAGTAGATATAAACCAACATAAATTAATAAGAATTCACAATAGTACCTAAAGCGGTGATTTATTTTATTATACTAATGGATCTTATGAGTTTTTTGTTGAGTTTTGTCTTGTGAAGTTTTCAAGTTTTGGGTAAAGATTTGATGGACAACGGAATAAGGAGTGGCAAGAGACTAAGCTTGGGGATGCCCAAGGCACCCCAAGGTAATATTCAAGGACAACCAAGCATCTAAGCTTGGGGATGCCCCGGATGACATCCCCTCTTTCGTCTTCAATCCATCGGTAAATTTACTTGAGGCTATATTTTTATTCACCACATGATATGTGTTTTGCTTGGATCGTCTTGTATGATATGAGTCTTTGCCTTTTAGTTTGCCACAATCATCCTTTGTGTACACCCTTTTGAGAGGGACACGCATTAATCCTGAATTTATTAGAATACTCTATGTGATTCACTTATATCTTTTGAGCTAGGCAGTTTGCTCTAGTCCTTCACTTATATCTTTTTAGAGCACAACGGTGGCTTTATTTTATAGAAATTGATGAACTCTCATGCTTCACTTATATTATTTTGAGAGTATTAAACAACATGGTAATTTTCTTAGGTTATGAATTTAGTCCTAATATGATGGGCATCCAAGAGGGATATAATAAAAACTTTCATATAAAGAGCATTGAATATATGAGAAGTTTGATTCGTTGCATTTGTTTTGAGATATAAAGATGGTGATATTAGAGTCATGCTAATTGTGGAATGGTAGAAATACTTGTGTTAAAGTTTGTGATTTCTGTAGCATGTACGCATTGTGAACCGTTATGTGATGAAGTCGGAGCATGATTTATTTTTTGATTGTCTTCCTTATGAGTGGCGGTCGGGGACGAGCGATGGTCTTTTCCTACCAATCTATCCCCCTAGGAGCATGCGTGTAGTACTTTGTTTTGATAACTAATATTTTTTTGCAATAAGTATGCGAGTTCTTTATGACTAATGTTGAGTCCATGGATTATACGCACTCTCACCCTTCCATCATTGCTGGCCTCTCAAGTACCGCACAACTTTCACTGGTGCATTAAACCCACCATATACCCTTACTCAAAACAGCCACCATACCTACCTATTATGACATTTCCGTAGCCAATCCGAGATATATTGCCATGCAACTTCCATCTTTCCGTTTATTATAATACATACCATTATTGTCATATTGCTTTGCATGATCATGTAGTTGGCATAGTATTTGTGGCAAGGCCATCGTTCACATTTTTTATACATGTCACTCTTGATCATTGCACATCCTAGTAGGGATAAAAACGGAGCGGAAATGGACGAAACTGGGTGTCACCATATTTGTTTTCATATTATTTTGCAGAAGCGGAAACAAATACAGAAACCCCAGAAATGAATACGGAAATAGATACTACCGAAAATAGACACAGAGCAGATAGAGACATGGAAGTGGGCATTGACTGGAACTTAAGAACCCCCTGAACATACAGAAATACATAGAACAAAAAACTACGGCCTTAAATTTTTTTCTATGTGTAACGTGCACTTATACAATAGTCATGTGAAAATTTGGAAAATTTCAGGGGTCATTTGACCTTTTGAAGACATTTAAGTGATTTTCTAGCCATTTAATGGCCGTAATTCAAATTTGAACTATATCTACATGCAACGGATAACCATAACGGTTTGAAAAATCATATTTGTGTACTTGTGTGCGAGTTAATTCCATGTGCAGTAAATTAGAAGGAATTTTTAAACATATTGGTCTCACGGCATGGACACATGCATGGAATGTCATGGCATTTTAATTCCAGAAAATTTAAAAATGATCAGAAAAACATGAAACCTTGCTTGATGTAATGTCATGCCACCAAGATGGTGTGGTAAAAATTGGTCTGTTTGACAAAAGTTTGGACACACACCCTTCATAAACTGGAGCAACTCACTAGAAAGCTCGTGGTTCCGAAAGGGAACAATGCATGTTTGATGACGAACAGGAGATAGCTTCCTCTTACGGCCTTTAATTTGTTTCTACGTGTAACATGCACTAATACAACTGTCATGTGAAATTTGGAAATTTTAGGGGTCATTTGACCTTTTGAAGACATTTAAGTGATTTTTTAGCCATTTAATGACCATAATTCAAATTTGAACTACATATACATGCAATGGCTAACCATAACGGTTTGAAAAATCATATTTGTATACTTGTGTGCGAGTTAAAAAATCATCAGACGATGTAAATATCTGGTGTTCAAAAAAGAAAATGTAAAATCTGGCAAGACAACCGCCCCCCACATGATTGGCACTCTATTTCGTGCCTCCAGGTTTGGAAGGTGAGTGGCGGGTATTATTAATCAGACACGGTTCTGCATTGGGAACCGTCAGCTATTATGTTCATACACGGATTTTCCTGTGGGAATCGTGTGTAATTCAAACTACGGTACTCGTAAATTTCGGTGACCGGCGTGTGTACTGTTCTCGTCGATCTAGATTTCGGCCGCCAATGAATACTCCCTTGCTCACGTCATCCCGCCTACATTATCATCTATATCCTCCCCTTGCTCGCCCTATGTCTCCCTCTGTCGCAAATTTCTACCATGGCGCCGCCGGTCTGCCCACGCGCCGACGAGGAGTTGCCTCCCCCCGAGGACACTCACTTGAAGAGCAGCGGCGAGGACCCCTACGCGCCGCTGGATGAGGTTGCGCTGGACCCCCAAACTTTGGATTGATTTTGGGGCCAGTACGATCTTTGTCTTTGGAAATCGCTGCCGCCGGCTGAGAAAGCCAGGCAAGTGGCTTTCAAGAAGGAGATGGCGGAGGAGGATGCCAGGTACTAGGTTGCCTATGAATCCCGTAATGCCGCCTGGAAAAAGGAGGCGGTGGAGCTTTGGGGGCGGGCGCTTCGTCGTGCGGAGGAGGTGTACGAAGACGGGTACTTCGCGAGGAAGGCCAAAGGCGCTAGGTGCCTCGTCGCTGCGTGGAGCTGGGCCGATAAGCTCCCACATGCCACCGACGTGGAGCTCCGGTGGGCGCCCAACAAAATGGAAAGATCATTCGTGCTCGTCTGCCTGCAAGAGGCAGATCGGTACATCAAGCGCTGCAAGGCGGAGGAGGCGGAGTACTGCCTCCGCGCTGGGAAGATGCCGCGCACCATGGAGCTACTGGCGAGGGGCTGCGGGAATGCTGGCCCTAGGAGGGATTATTAGTTTTAGTATTTTTCGTTTTCAATTTTATGTATTGTGCCTAGTAGTTAAGTATCATCACGTATATGTGATGATATTATATATATATTCTATGATGAACCAATTAATAGTTTATATATTATGAATTCCATTTTTACGTGATGATATTACATATATTCTGTGATGAACCAATTAATATTATATATATTATGAATTCCATTTTCTATCTGCTTTTGTATACTAATTTGAATCTATCTGTTATCATCCACATATACAAAATGGAAAGCGTATAAACACACATTGAAACGTAACATATAAGAATGGAAAACAGAGTACATACCTTGAAACAGAGCAATAAACAAAGCAATACTATGATTGCTATGAATACATAGCTATCCATGTCGAAACGACTCAACAAAATAAAACGCGTCCATGAGACCATGGTCAGCAACCCTTGCCTACGGTAGCTCTTGACTCTGCCTGAACTTGTGCAGGCGTTCATCCAAGCGGTCGACACGCTCGTGGTACATCTGGAGCGCAATCTCAAGCTCCAAGTTGGCTATTTCATCAGAGATCACTGATAACCCACAAGTATAGGGGATCACAACAGTTTTCGAGGGTAGAGTATTCAACCCAAATTTATTGATTCGACACAAGGGGAGCCAAAGGATATTCTCAAGTATTAGCAGTTGAGTTGTCAATTCAACCACACATGGATAACTTAGTATCTGCAGCAAAGTATTTAGTAGCAAAGTAGTATGGAAGTAACGATAACAGTAGCAAAAGTAACAGTAGCAGTTTTGTAGCAATTGTAATAGTAGCAACACTAAAGTAAATAAGCAAAGCACAATATGTGAAAAGCTCATAGGCATTGGATCGGTGATGGATAATTATGTCGGATGTGGTTCATCATGTAACAGTTATAACATAGGGTGACACAGAACTAGCTCCAGTTCATCAATGTAATGTAGGCATGTATTCCGAATATAGTCATACGTGCTTATGGAAAAGAACTTGCATGACATCTTTTGTCCTACCCTCCCGTGGCAGCGGGGTCCTAATGGAAACTAAGGGATATTAAGGCCTCCTTTTAATAGAGTACTGGACCAAAGCATTAACACATAGTGAATACATGAACTCCTCAAACTACGGTCATCACCAAGAAGTATCTCGATTATTGTCACTTCAGGGTTGTCGGATCATAACATATAATAGGTGACTATAGACTTGCAAGATAGGATCAAGAACTCACATATATTCATGAAAACATAATAGGTTCAAATATGAAATCATGGCACTCGGGCCCTAGTGACAAGCATTAAGCATAGCAAAGTCATAGCAACATCAATCTCAGAACATAGTGGATTCTAGGGATCAAACCCTAACGAAACTAACTTGATTACATGGTAAATCTCATCCAACCCATCACCGTCCAGCAAGCCTACGATGGATTTACTCACGCACGGCGGTGAGCATCATGAAATTGGTGATGGAGGATGGTCGATGATGACAACGGCGACGAATCCCCCTCCCCGGAGCCCCGAACGGACTCCAGATCAGCCCTCCCGAGAGAGATTAGGGCTTGGCGGCGGCTCCGTATCGTAAAACGCGATGAAACTTTCTCTCTGATTTTTTTCTCTGCGAAAGAAAATATATGGAGTTGGAGTTGAGGTCGGTGGACGCCCAGGGGGCCCACGAGGCAGGGGGAGCGCCCTAGAGGGGGCGCCCCCACCCTCGTGGACAGGGTGTGGGCCCTCTGGTGCTGATTCTTTTGCTAGTATTTTTTATTAATTCTGAAAAGTTGCTCCATGGATTTTCAGGTCATTCCGAGAAGTTTTATTTCTTCACAAAAATAACATCATGGCAATTCTGCTGAAAACAACGTCAGTTCGAGTTAGGTCCATTCAAATCATGGCAAGTATTTTACCATCAAAGGGCAGAGAAGGCTTCCCCTTGCGCTCCCCTCCGCCTTGCCCCCTCCGCCGTGCGTCACTCTGACGCCGGCGTCCACCTTCTCGCCGTCAGCCGCTCCGGCTTCGGCGGCCATCTCCCCTCCCCCGGTCGCCTCGCGGCGGCGTCCCTCCCCTTCCCCCTTTCCGGCGTGTTGCCCGGCCCCCTTGGGGTCAGATCTGGTGCTCATGGCGGGCAGTCCGGGCTCTGCGACGTCCTTGTTCCATGGGGAGCGACCGGTTGTCTCAGGCCTCGGTCTCTCGTCGGTCTCGGGTGGCTCTGCTGCGGAGGAGGGTGGTGCTGCTGGGATGCTGTCGGGGGACCCCCTGCCCACGCGCAGGATCGCGCCATGGCAGGAAGCTCCGACGTCAAAGCGCACGCTTTGGAAGCACCGTCGCGAGGCCGCTCCGTCGGTGGGGGCGGGGAGGCTCGGCTCGTCGCCGCGGAGGGAGGTGACGCCGGAGATGCGAGATCGGTGCTTCAAATGCTTGGAGAAAGGGCACTTTCTGAAGGACTGCACGAACCAGGTCGTCTGTCTTCGGTGCGGCGCGTCGGGGCATGTCGCGAGCCAGTGCAAGCGGCCTCACAGCCCGTCGCCGGTGGATGCGCTCAGGCGGGATGCGGTGGCGAAGGTGGCCAGGCGGGAGCCGGGTGCTGGCTGGGCCGCGGCTCCGGGTGCGCCCACGCCGGGTGTGGTCGCGTCGCGCGCTGTGTCGCCTCCTCCTCCCCCTCCTCGACGGCCCGTGTCGCGGGCGGCGTCGCCGATGGGTGGCCTCCGTCGGGCGGAGCCGAGGCTCGATGTGCTGGAGGATCTGGACATGGCATCGTCGGATTTGTGCGTCGTTCGGAGGTCCAGGGCCATGGCGGAATTGGAAGGCAGATTGCAGAATGCTATGGTCGTGTTTGCGAGTGGTGACAGGTCGGGGTGCTCGCCGGAGCTGGTCAGGCGCGCGCTTTTGGCAAGGCTTGCATCGCTGCAGACAGGTTGTCGGTGCATCAGTTCCAGCCGGAGGATTTCTTGGTGGTGTTTGCTAACAGGGAAGACAGGAACAGAGTGGGTTTGCGGCCAATGATTGAGTTCGAGGGGTGCAGGCTCTCGTTTCGACAGTGGATCAGGCAGAACCAGGCGGTGTTTGCTGCATTGAGGACCAAGGTCAGTCTGGAGATCGAGGGCATTCCCCCGCACGCTTGGGAGCTGGAGGTGGGGGGAATGCTTGCTGGGGGGTTCTTGCTTCATCAAGACGGTGGCGCTGGAAACGTCGTCAAGGACGGATATGTCTTCCTTCAAGCTGCTTGCATGGACGGCGGACCCGGAGACGATTCCTACGCGAAGGTGGCTGGCGGTGCCGGAGCCAGAGGAGCAGAGAGAGGTGTTTCAACCCAAAACGCTACAATACAAGGTGCTCATCCATTTGGACTCAGTCACCACGTTCCTGGAGGGAGAAGAGCCTTGGTTCCTCGTCGGCAGCTCGTCAGGTAGTGGGCAAAGCGGGTTGCCGGACTCGCCGCCGGAGATGGGTGGTGGGCCGAGCACACGCCGTTGTGTCTGGCAGCGTGGCGTGCGAGATAGTAGGGGTGAAAACGCTGGCGGAGGTGCTGGTTCGGCGGCTGGCCGGACTTACGCCGGAGTTGTCCATGGTACGGGGAAGACGGTGGATTGGAGGATCCCCCCATGGAGTCGGCTACGCAGGTGGGGCCAGGTGGGCCTGTCGCTACAGTGCGGGATAGGCTGTCGTTGCGTCATTCCGCTTTTGACCGGTTGGGCGCTCCTGGTGGGGTGGAGACCGGGGTGGAAAAGGCTAATTTGAATGAGCCGGGCGCGCTGGTAGTGGAGACCGGGCTGGACAAGACTAACGTGAATCAGTCTGGCGGGAGCGTGGTGGAGACCGAGGCGGTTCAGACGGCGCGGATCCCGACGGGCGCCATCGTGGCCAGCCCCGTGTTGCCATTGGCTGGAGCGGAGTTGCCAGTGGGTGGGCCAGCGGCGGCGCCAGACATTGAGGGGCCCGCGCTTCAGGAGACACTGGCTACGCGGGTGTTGGATACCGGGCTGGACAATACGAACGTGAATCAGTCTGGCGGGAGCGTGGTGGAGACCGAGGTGGTTCAGATGGTGCTGATCCTGACGGACGCCAGAGTGGCCAGCCCCGCGTTGCCATTGGCTGGATCGGAGTTGCTAGTGGGTGGGCCAGCGGCGGCGCTAGACATTGAGGGGCCCATGCTTTAGGAGACGCTGGCTACGCGGGTGTTGGATACCAACCAGGAGAGGCCGGTCCCTCCTGTGGGTGGGACCGTGGAATCGGGGGTTGTTTCACCTCATGAGGAGACACAGCTGCAGGTTGTGGCGGTGGTGAGGCCAGATCAGCCCTTGGATGCGGCCAGGGGCTTGGACGGGTGTGGCGGAGTTGCCACAGAGGATCCGGTTCCCTTGTCACATGTGGCGGACTGCGATATGATTGGGCACGCGCCTCCGGCATGTGTGGACATGCAGCGACAATTGGCGTGCCCGGAGGAGGTGATGACGGAGCAGCGACAAGTGGCGAGCTCTCAGGAATTTGCGTCGGGACAGCCGGATCCGGATGTGAATTTAGACATGCAACGGAGGGAGGAAGCTGCGTATGGGGGGATGACGCCCCAGGAAGTGATCGCGTTCGAAAAAATGAAGTGGTTCTGCAACGCTCTGGTGAAGAAGCTCGCGCCTCTGCTTCTTTTGGAGGTCCAGTCGTCTCTGCGTCCGGAGGCCGAGCCTTTTACACCCCGGCGTGCCATTAGGAGTGCGAGGAGGGCTCAGCCTGCCAAGACCAAGGTCTCGCCCGCTGAGAACGTGCTAATGCGTGCGCTAGGCTTGGTGCCGGAGGACTTGGTGGGTCACGAAGACAAGATCCCAGAGTTAGCGGAGATCTTTGAGTCCCCTCTCAGAGAGCAGCACATTCGGGTCATCGCGGCCCTGTTCGGCAAGGAGACGCCACCTGTGCACGAGAGGGGTACTTCTACGTCCGTGGTGGTGGGGGAGGCCTGATTGTTGGGTCGATCGTTGGGTGGGCTCCAGGATGCTGCCGCATATGGATTGGAATCCTCGTGTATTATCTTGGAACGTGAGGGGCCTTAATAACCCTGCTAAAAGGAACGCGGTTAGGGAATATGTTATCGATGCTAAGGTGAATTTGGTGTGTCTCCTAGAGACTAAGCTAGATGTACTAGATACGTACTTGGTGATGCAATGCATTGGGCCATCTTTTGATGGTTATGCTTATCTCCCGGCTATCGACACGAGAGGTGGCATTTTGCTAGCTTGGGAGAGCTCTTACATGGAGATTGATAACCTAACCTGAGACACCAATTTCCTCACGGGCCGTGTGTGCAATAAAGATGGCTGGGAATGGTGGCTATCCGTAGTGTACGGTCCCCAAGGCGACGAATCGAAGATCAATTTTTTGATCGACTTGCAACATAGGAAAGATGCCTGCCCGGGTCCTTGGATGGTTTTGGGTGACTTCAATATGATCCTCAAGGCGGAGGAAAAGAATAATCCTAATCTCAATAGATCTATGATGCGGAGATTCAAGGCTTTTGTCGACAATAATGAGCTCAAAGATATCTACATGCACGGAAGGAGGTTCACGTGGTCGAATGAGAGGGAGAATGTGGTGATGACTAAGATCGATCGTGTGTTAGTTTCGGTGGATTGGGAGCTTTACTACCCGGATGTTTTGTTGCAAGCTCTTTCTACTAATATCTCCGACCACGCCCCGTTGCACCTCTCAACGGCGGCTCCTTTTTGTGCCAAGAAGAGATTTAGGTTCGAGTTGTTTTGGACGCGGCTTGATGGGTTTGAGCATGTAGTTAAGGAAGCGTGGGTGTGCCCGGAGGAGATCACCGACCCGTTCAAAAGGTTGGATGCTATGCTTAGGAATACGGCAGTGGCCCTTCAAGCTTGGGGTCAAAGGATGATGGGGAACATTAAGATCCAAATTGCCATTGCAAACTATGTCATCCTGAGGCTGGATAAGGCGATGGAGTCGAGGGCCTTGTCGTGGTTGGAGAGGTGGTTGAGAAAAACTTTAAAACACTCGTTGCTAGGTCTGGCCTCCCTACAACGTACAATTGAGAGGCAAAGATCGAGGCTCAAATGGATCAAGGAAGGTGATGCGAATACTAAGCTGTTTCAAGCGGTTGCCAACGGAAGGAGGAGCAAGAACTTTATTCCACATATTAGACACAACGGTGAGCTGATCACGGATCAAGTTTGGAAGGAGGAGATCTTCTCGGAGGTTTACGAGCGGCTGCTTGGGCAGGCCAATGCTAGGGAGGCGGAAGTGGATTTAGACTTTCTTGGTTTGGATGGTACTAACCTGTCGGAGTTGGATGGGATGTTTACTGAGGAGGAGGTCTGGAATACGATCAAAGAGATGCCGCCGGATCGGGCCCCGGGCCCGGATGGTTTCATCACGGCATTCTATCAGAAAGCATGGCAGATCATTAAGAGAGATGTGATGGCAGCCTTCATGAAGTTGTATGTGGGGGATGGCCGGGGGTTTGGCAAATTAAACCGAGCGCACATCATGCTGATTCCTAAGAAGCCCGAGGCGGAGGAGGTGGGTGACTTTAGACCAATTAGCCTCACCCATAGTGCGGCCAAGTTGTTTTCTAAGATGCTTGCTAATCGTGCGAGGAAGAGGATGAAGGAGATCGTGGAATCGAACCAGTCGGCGTTCATTTGTGGTAGGCACCTCCACGACAACTTCCTCTTGGTCCGGCAAGTCGCTAGGAAAATTCATGCCCGGAAGGATGAGGGAGTGTTCTTGAAACTGGACATCTCACGAGCTTTTGACTCCCTTGCCCGGCCATTCTTATTTGAGGTTATGCGCAGGAAGGGCTTTGGTCCTAAGTGGTGCCAGTGGATCTCCATTCTCTTAAGGACCGCAAGCACGAAAGTGATTGTGAATGGAGTGCCAGGTAGAAGTTTCGTGCACGTCAAGGGCCTAAGGCAAGGGGATCCAGTCTCGCTTCTTCTTTTTGTGATTGCCATGGACGTACTCTCGAAGATGATGATTCGTGCTGCAAACATGGGTGTCTTGAGTGCCTTCACGGGCATTGCCCCTCACCAAGCGGTGTCTATCTACGCCAATGACGTGGCCTTATTTGTCAAGCCTCGGCTCCTGGATCTCTCACTCGTCTGGTCGGTGCTCACGACGTTTGGGGAGGCCTCGGGATTGAAGGTGAACTACAACAAATCCTTGGCGATTTTGATACACGGAGACAGTGCGGATAGAGATCGGGTCGAGGCGGTTTTGCATTGCCGCATGGGTGCCTTCCCATGCAGATATCTTGGGATGCAATTGGCCATTAGGACTCTTTCCAGGGCGGAGTGGCAACCTATGTTAGATCAAGCGAAGAGCTTTGCGCCGGCTTGGCAAAGGGGACTGATCCACAGGCCGGGTCGTCTGGTGCTTGTGAAATCGGTTATTTCGGCTAGACTGATCCATCACTTCATGATTACGGAGGCTCCAGTTTGGGTGTTTGAAGAGATCGAGCAATGGATGAGGGGTTTCTTTTGGGCTGGCAAGGAGAAGGCCCATGGTGGGCAATGTCTGATCGCTTGGGATGCGGTTTGCAAACCTACTTATCTGGGTGGCGTTGGTGTCCGGAACTTGCAGCTGCAAGGGTTAGCTTTGAGGGTGAGATGGGAATGGCTACGCAGAACGGACCCTGACAGGCCTTGGCAAGGCCTGCCAATGACGGAGGATAGAGATGCCCGCGCAGTGTTTGATAGCCTGGTTTGCATCTCGGTGGGGGAAGGCACGAAGGTTCTGTTTTGGCGTGACCGATGGATACATGGTTTCTCTGCAAAGGATATTGCGCCATGAATTTTTTCGATGGTGGATACGAGGACGGTCAATAGGAGAACGGTTGCGGAGGGACTGGATAATGGGAGGTGGCTGCGGGATTTATCTTGAGATCTCGGCTTTGGTGACCACATGCAGCTCATTCACCTCAATCTCGCGATTAGTCTGGTCCAGCGGGACGTCTTGCGCCCGGATGCCTTCTCGTGGCCCGCTGATCCGTCGGGTGTTTATACTGCGAGGTCGACTTATCAACGGCTTTGTCTCGGTGCTATGGCAGCGCCGTATGCAGTATGTATTTGGAGGAGTTGGGCTTTGTTGAAGTGCAAAATCTTTGCTTGGTTGGCGGTGCAACATCGTATTTGGACCTCGGATAGGAGAGCGAGGCATGGGCTACAAGATCGTCCTTCCGCATGCTTCACGTGTCTGCAAGAGGAGGATAACGCAGAGCAGATATTGGTCCAGTGTGTGTACGCCAGGGAGGTGTGGCATCTCATGTTTGAGGCTTTGGGATTACAGGCAGCCATCCCAGAGGTGCAGGATCAACTCTTGGAGTGGTGGTTGGCACAACGTGCAAGATGGAGCCGTGATGCCAAGAGGGGTTTTGATACGGTGGTGATTGCGGTGATTTGGGCACTTTGGAAGCAGCGTAACGCGAGAGTCTTCAATAGGACTAATTAGCAGCTCAATGCGCCGGATCTGGCGAGGGCTATCACTGGAGAGCTGCGGGAGTGGAAGGTCGCCGACCTAGGAGGAGGACGTTTTGCTGGATTTTGTGAGAGAGTAGGCTTGTAGTAGTTTGGGGGTGTGTTGGGGTGTTTGCCTTGGAGGTTTGCCTGTATCCTCCCCAGGTCTCTTGTACATTGTTTTTCGGCTCTCTTCTATAAAAGTAAGGCACGCGTTTCGCGTGCTCTCGAAAAAAAATAAAAAATCATGCAAGTTAGAGTCCAAAACAAGGGCAAAAGTGTTTGGAAAAGTAGATACGACGGAGACGTATGAACTCCCCCAAGCTTAAACCTTTGCTTGTCCTCAAGCAATTCAGTTGACAAACTGAAAGTGATAAAGAAAAACTTTTACAAACTCTGTTTGCTCTTGTTTACAAATATGTAAAGCCAACATTCAAGTTTTCAGCAAAGATTATGAACTAACCATATTCACAATAACACTTAGGTCTCATGTTTACTCATATCAATGGCATAATCAACTAGCAAGTAATAATAATAAATCTCGGATGACAACACTTTCTGAAAACAATCATAATATGATACAACAAGATGGTATCTCGCTAACCCTTTCTGAGACCACAAAACATAAATGCAGAGCACCTTTAAAGATCAAGGCTTGACTAAACATTGTAATTCATGGTAAAAGAGATCCAGTCATAGTCATACCCAATATAAACTAATAGTAATGCATGCAAATGACAGCTGTGCTCTCTAGCGGGTGCTTTTTAATAAGAGGGTGATGACTCAACATAAAAGTAAATAGATAGACCCTTCACAGAGGGAAGCAGGGATTTGTAGAGGTGCCAAAGCTCGATTTTGAAATAGGGATGAATAACATTTTGAGCGGTATACTTTCACTGTCAACATAACAACTAAGAGATCTCGATATCTTCCATGCTACACACATTATAGGCGGTTCCCAAACAGAATGGCAAAGTTTATACTCCCCCACCACCAACAAGCATCAATCCATGGCTTGCCCGAAACAACGGGTGCCTCCAACTAGCAACAATCCTGGGGGAGTTTTATGTCGCAATTATTTTGATTTGATTTAAGCATGGGATTGGGCATCCCGGTGACCAGCCATTTTCTTGTTAATGAGGAGCGGAGTCCACTCCTCTTGAGAATAACCCGCCTAACATGGAAGATACAGACAACCCTAGTTGATACATGAGTTTTTCGAGCATACAAAACAGAATTTTATTTGAAGGTTTGGAGTTTGGCACATACAAATTTACTTGGAATGGCAGGTAGATACCGCATATAGGAAGGTATGGTGGACTCATATGGAATAACTTTTGGGTTTATGGAGTTTGGATGCACAAGCAATATTCCCGCTTAGTACAAGTGAAGGCTAGAAAGAGACTGGGAAGCGAACAACTAGAGAGCAACAACGGTCATGAACATGCATTAAAATTAATCAACACCGAGTGCAAGCATGAGTAGGATATAATCCACCATGAACATAAATATTGTGAAGGCTATCTTGATTTTGTTTCAATTACATGCGTGAACATGTGCCAAGTCAAGTCACTCGAATCATTCAAAGGAGGATACCACCCTATCATACCACATCACAACCATTTTAATAGCATGTTGGCACGCAAGGTAAACCATTATAAGATCCTAGCTAATTAAGCATGGCATAAGCAACTATAATCTCTAATTGTCATTGCAAACATGTTTATTCATAATAGGTTGAATCAGGAACAATGAACTAATCATATTTACAAAAACAAGAGAGGTCGAGTTCATACCAGCTTCTCTCATCTCAGCCAGTCCATCATATATCGTCATTATTGCCTTCCACTTGCACGACCGGACGGTGTGGATAATAATAATAGTGCACGTGCATTGGACTAAGATGGAATCTGCAAGCATTCAATTCAAGGGAGAAGACAAGGTAATATGGGGTCTTGGTTAAATCAACAATCATGCATATTAGAGCCACTGAACATTTTCATTATGGTCTTCTCCTCTCGACCCCCAAAGGAAAGAAAAGAAATAAAACTATTTACACGGGAAAGCTCCCAACAAGCAAAAGAAGAACAAGAAATCTTTTTGGGTTTTCTTTTAGTTACTACTACAAGCATGGAAAGTAAACTAGCAAAATTCTACAACTAATTTTTTTGGTTTTTCTTAAGGTTATTTAAACACACAAGAAGAAAGCTAGAAAAGAAAATTAAACTAGCATGGATAGTACAATGAAAAAGTATGACCACCGACAACTAAAATGAGTGTGTGAACATAAATGTAATGTCGGTGAGAAATACATACTCCCCCAAGCTTAGGCTTTTGGCCTAAGTTGGTCTATGCCCATGGATCGCGGCTACTCTCTCTGGTGTACTGAGAAGTGTCATCAGGGTACCACTGGCTGGCGATCTCCTTCGGATCCCACTGATAAAAGGATGGACGATAAGGGTCAAGTGGTGGTTCCGGCTCAGGCTGTGAAGCTGATGTCTGGCCCCGGTACGCATAAATGGCCTCCGGTAACACGAGGTAAGGGCCTGCAGTTAAATCAAACAAAGAGGGCGCATGCAAGATAATAGTCTCACTGTGTTTCTTATGAAATCTCAAATTATACTTAAGCATATTCTCATCATTTTTAACAATAAACTCATGTGCTACCATGCTCTTATAATCTAGAAAAGTAGGGGGCAGCAGTTTTTCCTCTTTCTCAAAATGCCTAATAGGTATCCTGAAATGTTTAGCAAGGCATGAAGCATAGATACCTCCAAAGATGGGGCCCTTTGTATGGTTCAGGCTTAATCGTTTAGCAATAATAGCGCCCATACTAACAGAGTTATCACGAAATAAAGCATGGAACAGAATAATAATATCTGGAACACTAAGGTTTCCACAATTTCCGCGACCAATTAAGCATCTACTAGCAAATATTGCAAAGTAACGTAGAACAGGAAAGTGTATGCTAGTAATTCTTGCATCGGAAACCTTCCTCGTTTACCCTACAGTAATAGTATCAATAAATCCATCCACATCTTTACGATGTGGTTCCTCTAAGCTGCCCCCAAAAGATATCTTGCAAACCGTGCAAAATTCATATAGTGACATCTCCCTAGCCACATCATATAAATGAAACTCTACGGAAGGAGGTGATTTCTTAGGATAAAGGTAGAAATTTTGCACGAAAGTATTGGTGAGTTAGAGATGATGTACGATGTGGTCGTGGAGGAAGTCGGTGAGGCCCGCATTATCAACCAACGAATAAAAATCATCATGAATCCCGGCTGCTCTCAAGAAATCATCACAAGGCCATTCACACGGCCACACTTCCGCAACGCGAGGGAGATTATACTTGGGATTTTCATTCTCCTTACTTTGTTTATCCTTCGAGCCTTGGCTAGAAGAGCCCCTCAAGAAAAATCTCTTCATCTTTTTCTGAAAATTTCTGAAATTTTTAGTAACTCAACCAAACTAAATAACATTGATAGAAACTACTCCCACAAATGCCTAGAGCCTATATCATGCATTAAAACTACTTGGGACCATATAAATTTGACATGCAAGCTCAAGAATAGGGTCACCATAGCAGCAAAAATTTGCCATGAATAAAGCACTAGAACAAAAACTAATTGGACCATTGGTGGAGTCACATACCAAGGAACAATTCCCCAAAGCAGTTTTGTGAATGGAGCTTTGAGCAAGGAGATCGAAAATGGCAGCAAGATGAGCTAGAACTCGTGCTTGAGCTGGATAGTGATTTTTTTGGGAGGAAGAAGAAGTGTGTGGGTGCAGGAATAAGTGGAGGGGGCCCACCATGGGCCCATGAGGCAGGGGGCGCGCCCTATAGGGGTGGGCGCCCTGGACCCTCGTGTCTAGGTGCTTGCTCCCCCTCCTGTGTTCTCAGTGCCAGAAATTCTCAAATATTTCAGAAAAAATCATCTTTAATTTGCAGGGCATTTGGAGAACTTTTATTTTTGGGGTATTTTTTTGCATGGATAATTCAGAAAAACAGACAAAAAAAATACTATTTTTGCTTTATTTAAACTAAATAACAGAAAGTAAAAAGAGGGTACAGAAGGTTGTGCCTTCTAACTTCATCCATCTCATGATCATCAAAAGGAATCCGCTAACAAGGTTGATCAAGTCTTGTTAACAAACTCATTCCGAATAACATGGAACCGGAGAAATTTCGAATAACACTAGGTTACCTCAACGGGGATATGCACATCCCCAATAATAAGAATATCATATTTCTTCTTGACAGTAGGTAGAGGAAATTCAAAACCTCCAATGATAATAGTTGGTATTTTTCCAATAGAATTGATGCTATGAACTTGAGATTGTTTCCTCGGAAAGTGTACCGCATGCTCATTACCATTAACATGAAAAGTGACAATGCCTTTGTTGCAATCAATAACAGCCCCTGCAGTATTCAAAAAGGGTCTACCAAGGATAATCGACATACTATCATCCTCGGGAATATCAAGAATAACAAAGTCCGTTAAGATAGTAATGTTTGCAACCACAATAGACACATCCTCACAAATACCGACAGGTATAGCGGTTGATTTATCGGCCATTTGCAAAGATATTTCAGTAGGTGTCAACTTATTTAATTCAAGTCTACGATACAAAGAGAGAGGCATAACACTAACACCGGCTCCAAGATCACATAAAGCAGTTTTAACATGTTTCTTTTAATGGAGCATGGTATAGTTGGTACTCCTGGGTTTCCAAGTTTCTTAGTTATTCCACCTTTAAAAGTGTAATTAGCAAGCATGGTGGAAATTTCAGCTTGCGGTATCTTTCTTTTATTTGTAATAATATCTTCCATATATTTAGCATAAGGATTTAGTTTAAGCATACCAGTTAAGCGCATACGTAAGAAGATAGGTCTAATCATTTCAGCAAAGCGCTCAAAATCCTCATCATCCTTTTTCTTGGATGGTTTAGGAGGAAAAGGCATGGGTTTCTGAACCCATGGTTCTCTTTCTTTACCGTGCTTCCTAGCAACAAAATCTCTCTTATCATAACGTTGATTCTTTGATTGTGGGTTATCAAGATCAACAGCAAGTTCAATCTCTACATCATCATTATTTCTAGGTTGAGCATCAACATGAACATTATCATTAACATTATCACTAGTTTCGTTTATCTCCAGATTGTGTTTCAGCATCAGAAATAGAAATATCATTGGGATTCTCAGGTGTATCAACAACAGTTTCACTAGAAGCATGCAAAGTCCTATCATTTTTCTTTTTCTTATTTTTAGAAGGACTAGGTGCATCTACATTATTCCTCTGAGAATCTTGCTCAATTCTCTTAGGGTGGCCTTCAGGATACAAAGGTTCCTGAGTCATTTTACCCGTTCTAGTAGCCACTCTAACATCAAAATCATGTTTATTATTTAATTCATCGAGCAAATCACTTTGAGCTTTAAGTCCTGTTTCTGCTTGAGTGGTAACCATAGAAGCATATTTACTAATGAGTTTAAGTTCACCTTTGACACTTGCCATATAATCACTTAAGTGTCCAATCATGGAAGCATTACTCTTTAGTTGTCTACTAACATAAGCATTAAAGTTTTCTTGTCTAGCCATAAAGTCATCAAATTCATCCAAACATTGGCTAGCAAACTTAGTAGACAGGATTTCAACTTTATCATATCTATATAGAGAATTTACCTTTACTACCTGTGTCGGGTTATCAAGACCATGTGTTTCTTAAATTGGTGGCATATTAAGACCATGTATTTCTTCAACAGGAGGTAAATTCTTAACATCTTCAGCTTTAATACCTTTTTCTTTCATAGATTTCTTTGCCTCTTGCATATCTTTAGGACTGAGAAATAGAACCCCCCTTTTCTTTGGAGTTGGTTTAGGAATTGGCTCAGGAAGAGTCCAATTATTTTCATTAGTCAACATATTATTCAATAGCAATTAAGCTTGATCGACTGTTCTTTCCCTGAAAACACAACCAACACAACTATCCAAGTGGTCCTTGGAAGCATCAGTTAGTCCATTATAAAAGATATCAAGTATTTCATTTTTCTTAAGAGGCTGATCAGGCAAAGCATTAAGTAACCGGAGAAGCCCCCCCCCCCCAAGCTTGTGGGAGACTCTCTTCTTCAGTTTGCACAAAATTATATATTTCCCTCAAGGCAGCTTGTTTCTTATGAGCAGGGAAATATTTAGCAGAGAAGTAATAAATCATATCCTGGGGATTACGCACACAACTAGGATCAAGAGAATTAAACCAAGTTTTAGCATCACCCTTTAATGAGAACGGAAATATCTTAAGGATATAATAGTAGCAAGATTTCTCATCATTAGTGAACAGGGTGCCTATATCATTTAACTTAGTAAGATGTGCCACAACAATTTCAGATTCATAGCCATAAAAAGGATCAGGTTCAACCAAAGTAATTATCTCAGGATCGACAGAAAAATCATAATCCTTATCAGTAACAAATATAGGTGAAGTAGCAAAAGCAGGGTCATATTTCATTCTAGCATTCAGAGTTTTCTGTTTTGGTTTAGCCAATAACTTCTTAAGATCAGATCTATCATTGCAAGCAAGAAAATCTCTAGCAGTTTCTTCATCCATAACATACCTCAAGAACAACAGGCAATCCATACTTAGGGGGAGAACCTTCATGATCACTATCTTCAATAATATCAGTTTCAAGAATTTACCTCCTGAGGTATGCTCCCCGGCAATGGCGCCAGAAAATAGTCTTGATAACCCACAAATATAGGGGATCGCAACAGTTTTTGAGGGTAGAGTATTAAACCCAAATTTATTGGTTCGACACAAGGGGAGCCAAAGAATATTCTCAAGTATTAGCAGTTGAGTTGTCAATTCAACCACACCTGGATAACTTAGTATCTGCAACAAAGTATTTAGTAGCAAAGTAGTATGGAAGTAACAATAACAGTAGCAAAAGTAACAGTAGTAGTTTTGTAGCAATTGTAACAGTAGCATTAGTAAAGTAAATAAGCAAAGCACAATACGTGAAAAGCTCGTAGGCATTGGATCGGTGATGGATAATTATGTCGGATGCGGTTCATCATGTAACAGTTATAACATAGGGTGACACAGAACTAGCTCCAGTTCATCAATGTAATGTAGGCATGTATTCCGAATATAGTCATACATGCTTATGGAAAAGAACTTGCATGACATCTTTTGTCCTACCCTCCCGTGGCAGCGGGGTCCTAATGGAAACTAAGGGATATTAAGGCCTCCTTTTAATAGAGTACCGAACCAAAGCATTAACACATAGTGAATACATGAACTCCTCAAACTACGGTCATCACCGAGAAGTATCCCGATTATTGTCACTTCGGGGTGGTCAGATCATAACAAATAATAGGTTACCATACACTTGCAAGATAGGATCAAGAACTCACATATATTCATGAAAACATAATATGTTCAAATCTGAAATCATGGCACTCAGGCCCTAGTGACAAGCATTAAGCATAGCAAAGTCATAGCAACAACAATCTCAGAACATAGTGGATACTAGGGATCAAACCCTAACAAAACTAACTTTATTACATGGTAAATCTCATCCAACCCATCACCATCCAGCAAGCCTATGATGGAATTACTCACGCACGGCGGTGAGCATCATGAAATTGGTGATGGTGGATGGTTGATGATGACGACGGCGATGATGGACAGGGTGTGGGACCCCTGGTGCTGATTCTTTCGCCAGTATTTTTTATTAATTCTGAAAAGTTGCTCCGTGGATTTTCAGGTCATTCCGAGAACTTTTATTTCTGCACAAAAATAACACCATGGCAGTTCTGCTGAAAACAGCGTCAGTCCAGGTTAGTTCCATTCAAATCATAAAAGTTAGAGTCCAAAACAAGGGCAAAAGTGTTTGGAAAAGTAGATACGACGGAGACGTATCGATCACCACCTCGAGGATGCGACGACCATGTTCCTCTACTGTGCCCAGGTGGACACCTGGGCCAAGGAGGCAATCGAGCCTATCGACCAGCGCATGGTATCGAGCGGGCCGCAGACAAGCCGAACGGCGCGACCCATGCGAATGGCGCGGCGGACGTCCGGTGCAAGTACGACGCGTCTGGCCTCTGGTGCAAGTATGGTGCAGAGGGCCTGTGCCCACTCCTGGCGAGGAATGGGGGTACTGACGGGACGTGTACTAATGTCTACTACACAACCTTCTGCTTGTAGATGTTGTTGGGCCTCCAAGTGCAGAGGTTTGTAGGACAGTAGCAAATTTCCCTCAAGTGGATGACCTAAGGTTTATCAATCCGTGGGAGGCGTAGGATGAAGATGGTCTCTCTCAAACAACCCTGCAACCAAATAACAAAGAGTCTCTTGTGTCCCCAACACACCCAATACAATGGTAAATTGTAAAGGTGCACTAGTTCGGCGAAGAGATGGTGATACAAGTGCAATATGGATGGTAGATTTGAGTATTTGTAATCTGAAAATATAAAAACAGCAAGGTAACAAGTGGCAAAAGTGAGCGTAAACGGTATTGCAATGGTAGGAAACAAGGCCTAGGGTTCATACTTTCACTAGTGCAAGTTCTCTCAACAATAATAACATAATTGGATCATATAACTATCCCTCAACATGCAACAAAGAGTCACTCCAAAGTCACTAATAGCGGAGAACAAACGAAGAGATTATGGTAGGGTACGAAACCACCCCAAAGTTATCCTTTCTGATCGACCTATTCAAGAGTCCGTAGTAAAATAACACGAAGCTATTCTTTCCGTTTGATCTATCATAGAGTTCGTACAAGAATAACACCTTAAGACACAAATCAACCAAAACTCTAATGTCACCTATATACTCCAATGTCACCTCAAGTATTCGTTGGCATGATTATACGATATGCATCACACAATCTCAGATTCATCTATTCAACCAACACAAAGTACTTCAAAGAGTGCCCCAAAGTTTCTACCGGAGAGTCAAGACGAAAACTTGTGCCAACCCCTATGCATAAGTTCATTGAACCTGCAAGTTGATCACCAAAACATACATCAAGTGTTCTCAAATCCTTAAAGACTCAATCCGACAAGACAACTTCAAGGGGAAAACTCAATTCATCACAAGAGAGAAGAGGGGGAGAAACATCATAAGATCCAACTATAACAGCAAAGCTCGCGATACATCAAGATCGTATCACCTCAAGAACATGAGAGAGAGATCAAACACGTAGCTACTGGTACATACCCTCAGCCTCGAGGGTGAACTACTCCCTCATCGTCATGGAGAGCGCCCGGATGATGAAGATGGCCACCAGTGATGGACTCCCCCTCCGACAGGGTGCCGGAACGGGCTCCCGAGAGGTATTTGGTGGCTACAGAGGTTTGCGGTGGAGGAACTCCCGATCTATTGTGCTCCTCGATGTTTTTAGGGTATATGGACATATATAGGTGAAAGAAGACGGTCGGGGGATCCACGAGGGGCCCACGAGGGTGGGGGCGCGCCCAGGGGGGTAGGGCGCGCCTCCCTGCCTCATGGCCACCTCGAAGCTTCCCTTACTTCCACTCCAAGTCTCCTGGATTGCTTCCGTTCCAAAAATAACTCTCCCGAAGGTTTCATTCCATTTGGACTCCGTTTGATATTCCTTTTCTTCAAAACACTGAAATAGGCACACAAAAAAACAGCAATTCGGGCTGGGCCTCCGGTTAGTGGGTTAGTGATGTCTACTACACAACCTTCTTCTTGTAGACGTTGTTGGGCCTGGAAGTGCATAGGTTTCTAGGACAGTAGCAACTTTCCCTCAAGTGGATGACCTAAGGTTTATCAATCCGTGGGAGGCGTAGGATGAAGATGGTCTCTCTCAAACAACCCTGCAACCAAATAACAAAGAGTCTCTTGTGTCCCCAACACACCCAATACAATGGCAAATTGTATAGGTGCACTAGTTCGGCGAAGAGATGGTGATACAAGTGCAATATGGATAGTAGATATAGGTTTTTGTAATCTGAAATAATAAAAACAGCAAGGTAACTAATGATAAAAGTGAGCACAAACAGTATTGCAATGATAGGAAACAAGGCCTAGGGTTCATACTTTCACTAGTGCAAGTTCTCTCAACAATAATAGCATAGATAGATCATATAACAATCCCTCAACATGCAACAAAGAGTCACTCCAAAGCCACTAATAGCGGAGAACAAACGTAGAGATTATGGTAGGGTACGAAACCACCTCAAAGTTATTCTTTCGGATCAATCTATTCAAGAGTTCGTACTAGAATAACACCTTAAGACACAAATCAACCAAAACCCTAATGTCACCTAGATACTCCATTGTCACCTCAAGTATCCGTGGGCATGATTATACGATATGCATCACACAATCTCAGATTCATCCAACCAACACAAAGTACTTCAAAGAGTGCCCCAAAGTTTCTACCGGAGAGTCAAGACGAAAACGTGTGCCAACCTCTATGCATAGGTTCATGGGCGGAACCCGCAAGTTGGTCACCAAAACATACATCAAGTGGCACGTGATATCCCATTGTCACCACAGATAAGCACGACAAGACATACATCAAGTGTTCTCAAATCCTTAAAGACTCAATCCGATAAGATAACTTCAAGAGGAAAAATCAATTCATCACAAGAGAATAGAGGGGGGAGAAACATCATAAGATCCAACTATAATAGCAAAGCTCGCGATACATCAAGATCGTGCCATAGAGAGACCACGAGAGAGAGAGAGAGATCAAACACATAGCTACTGGTACATACCCTCAGCCCCGAGGGTGAACTACTCCCTCCTCGTCATGGATAGCGCCGGGATGATGAAGATGGCCACCGGTGATGGGTTCCCCCTACGGCAAGGTGCCAGAACGGGCTACCGAGAGGTTTTTTGGTGGCTATAGAGGCTTGCGGCAGCGGAACTCCCGATCTATCTTCTGTCTCAATGTTTTTAGGGTATGTAGGCTTATATAGGTGAAAGAAGTCGGTCGGGGGAGCCTCGAGGGGCCCACGAGAGGGTAGGGCGCGCCCGAGGGGGGGTGGGTGGGTGGGTGGGCGCGCCCCCCTGTCTCGTGGACTCCTTGATGATCCCTGGCTTGCACTCCAAGTTCCTGGGATTGGTTCTGTTCCAAAAATAACTTTGCCGAAGGTTTCATTCCGTTTGGACTTCGTTTGATATTCCTTTTCTTCGAAATACTGAAACAGGCAATAAAACAACAATATGGGCTGGGCCTCCGGTTAGTAGGTTAGTCCCAAAAATGATATAAATGTGTAAAATAAAGCCCATAAACATCCAAAAGGGGTAATATAATAGCATGGAACAATCAAAAATTATAGATACGTTGGAGATGTATCAAGCATCCCCAAGCTTAATTCCTGCTCGTCCTCGAGTAGGTAAATGATAAAAACAGAATTTTTGATGTGGAATGCTACCTAGCATAATTCTCAATGTAATTTTCTTTATTGGGGCATGAATGTTCAGATCCAAATGATTCAAAATAAAAGTTCATATTGACATAAGAAATAGTGATACTTCAAGCATACTAATCAAAGTAATCATGTCTTCTTAAAATAACATGGCCAAAGAAAGTTATCCCTACAAAATCATATAGTCTGGCTGTTGCTCTATCTTCATCACACAAAGTATTTAATCATGCACAACCCCGATGACAAGCCAAGCAATTGTTTCATACTTTAGTAATCTCAAACTTTTTCAACTTTCACGCAATACATGAGCGTGAGCCATGGACATAGCACTATATGTGGAATAGAATGGTGGTTGTGGAGAAGACAAAAAGGAGAAGATAGTCTCACATCAACTAGGCGTATCAGCGGGCTATGGAGATGCCCATTAATAGATATCAATGTGAGTGAGTAGGGATGGCCATGCAACGGATGCACTAGAGCTATAAATATATGAAAGCTCAACAAAAGAAACTAAGTGGGTGTGCATCCAACTTGCTTGCTCACGAAGACCTAGGGCATTTTGAGGAAGCCCATCATTGGGATATACAAGCCAAGTTCTATAATGAAAAATTCCCACTAGTATATGCAAGTGACAACATAGGAGACTCTCTATCATGAAGATCATGGTGCTACTTTGAAGCACAAGTGTGGAAAAAGAGATAGTAGCATTGTCCCTTCTCTCTTTTTCTCTCATTTTATTTTTTTCTTTCTTTCTTTTTCTTTTTCTCTTTGGCCTTTCTTTTTTCTTTTCCCTTTTTTTGGCCTTTGTTTTTTTCTTTTTGTAAAGTCCGAAGTCTCATCCCGACTTGTGGGGGAATCATAGTCTCCATCATCCTTTCCTCACTGGGACAATGCTCTAATAATGAAGATCATCACACTTTTATGGATTTACAACTCAAGAATTACAACTCAAAGCTAGAACAAGATATGACTCTATATGAATGCCTCCGGCGGTGTTCCGGGATATGCAATGAATCAAGAGCGACATGTATGAAGATTATGAAGGCGGCCTTGCCACAACTACGATGTCAACTACATGATCATGCGAAGAGCAATATGACAAAAGTAATGCGTGTCATATGAATGGAACGGTGGAAAGTTGCATGGAAATATATCTCGGAATGGCTATGGAAATGCCATAATAGGTAGGTATGGTGGCTGTTTTGAGGAAGGTATATGGTGGGTGTATGGTACCGGTGAAAGTTGTGCGGCATAAGAGAGGCTAGCAATGGTGGAAGGGTGAGGGTGCATATAATCTATGGACTCAACATTAGTCAAAAGAACTCATATACTTATTGCAAAAATCTATGAGTCATCAAAAACAAAGTATTACGCGCATGCTCCTAGGGGGATAGATTGGTAGGAAAAGACCATCGCTCGTCCCCGACCGCCACTCATAAGGAAGACAATCAATAAATAAAATTGTGCTCCAACTTCATCACAAAGCGGTTCACCATACGTGCATGCTACGGGAATCACAAACCTCAACACAAGCATTTTTCATAATCACCTCAACTAGCATGGCTGTAATATCACTACCTCCATATCTCAAAACAATTATCAAGTATCAAATTGATCATGGCATCCAATTCACTTTCTATGATAGTTTTTATTATACCCAACTTGGATGTTCATCATTCTAGGACCAACTTTGTAACCATAGAAAATACCATGCTGTTCTAAAAGACACTCAAAATAATATAAGTGAAGCATGAGAGACTAGCAATTTCTACAAAATATAACCACCGCCGTGCTCTAAAAGATAATAGCGATGCACTAGAGCAAATGACAAACTACTCCGAAAGATAGAAGTGAAGATCAATGAGTAGTCGAATAATTGTGCAACTATGTGAAGACTCTCTAACATTAAGGAATTTCAGATCTTGGTATTTTATTCAAACAGCAAGCAAAACAAAATAAAATGACATTGCAAGGATAGCACAACTCATGCGAAGAAGCAAAAACTTAGGCTCAACCGATACTAACCGATAGTTGTTGAAGAAGAAAGGTGGGATGCCTACCGGGGCATCCCCAAGCTTAGATGCTTGAGACTTATTGAAATATTATCTTGGGGTGCCTTGGGCATCCCCAAGCTTTAACTTTTGTGTCTCCTTAATTCCTCTCATATCATGGTTTCTCTTTTTATCAAAAACTTCATCCACACCAAACTCAACAAGAACTCGTGAGATAGGTTAGTATAAACCAATGCAAAACCTTATCATTTTCTATTGTAACAAATCACTAAAATTATTATTCAACATTGCATACTAAATGCATCTGCATATTTAATACTCCTATCCTCAAATAGAATCATTAAACAAGCAAACATATGCAAACAATGCAAACATAACAGCAATCTGCCAAAACAGTACAGTCTGTAAAGAATGCAAGAGTATCAATACTTCCCTAACTCCAAAAATTATGAGAAAAATACTACGCTGTAGAATATTTATCAGAACTCATTATGCAAAAATATTCAACATTATACCATTCTCTGACTTTTCTAGGGAATTTTTGCAACAGCGGTAAACTTTCTGTTTTCAAACAGCAACATGTATACTAGAAAAATAAGCATGGCAAAGGCTATCCTTGACATTTTTATTGTAAATAAAGATGCAAGACATTATTCTAAATAACAGCAAGAAAATACTAACAAAAGAAAATGACGCTCCAAGAAAAACACATATCATGTGGTGAATAAAAATATAGCTCCAAGTAAAGTTACTGATGAGCGAAGACGAAAGAGGGGATGCTTTCCGGGGCATCCCCAAGCTTAGGCTCTTGGTTGTCCTTGAATATTACCTTGGGGTGCCTTGGGCATCCCCAAGCTTAGGTTCTTGCCACTCCTTATTCCATAGTCCATCGAATCTTTACCCAAAACTTGACAACTTCACAACACAAAACTCAACAGAAAACTCGTAAGCTCCGTTAGTATAAGAAAATAAAACCACCACTTAGGTACTGTAATGAACTCATTCTAAATTCATATTGGTGTAATATATACTGTAATACAACTTATCTATGGTTCATACCCTTCGATGCTACTCATAGATTCATCAAAATAAGCAAACAACACATAGAAAACAGAATCTGTCAAAAACAGAACAGTCTGTAGTAATCTGTATCAAACGTATACTTATGGAACTCCAAACATCCTACCAAATTAGGAAGTCCTAAGAAATTTGTGTACAAATCCAGAGCAAAAAGAATCAGATTATAAGCACGTTTCTGTGAATTAAGAAAACTAATTTACTAGGTGCAAAAGTTTCTGATTTTCAGCAGGATCAACACAACTATCACTGTAAGCTATCCTAAAGGTCTTACTTGGCACTTTATTGAAACAAAAGCTATAAAACATGATTAATAAAGTAGCATAATCATGTGGACACACAAAAACAGTAAAGGTAAATATTGGGTTGTCTCCCAACAAGCGCTTTCATTTAATGCCTTTCTAGCTAGGCATGATGATGACAATGATACTCACATAAAAGATAAGAATTAAAACATAACGGGAGCATCATGAAGCATATGACTAGCACATTTAAGCCTAAACCACTTCCTATGCATAGGGATTTTGTGAGCAAACAACTTATGGGAACAAGAATCAACTAGCATAGGAAGGCAAAACAAGCATAGCTTCAAGATTTTAAGCACATAGAGAGGAAACTTGATATTATTGCAATTCCTACAAGCATATGTTCCTCCCTCATAATAATTTTCAGTACCATCATGAACGAATTCAACAATATAACCAGCACCTAAAGCATTCTTTTCATGATCTACAAGCATAGAAAATTTACTATTCTCTACATAAGCAAAATTCTTCTCATTCGGAATAGTGGGAGTATCATAAGAGACTTGAACACTACAAATTGTTTCCACATTAAAAGAGTAATGTTCAGAAAAAGGATAATCATAATCATGACAAGTTTTATAAATATAATCATCACTACTTTTTATATCATAACTTTCATAATAATCATCATAAGTAGCAACTTCGTTCTCATCATAATCGATTGAAACCTCTCCCAAGATAGTGGAATCACTAAATAAAGTTGACACTCTTCCAAATCCACTTTCATATTCATCACAATAAGATTCGACATCCTCCAAAATAGTGGGATCACTACTTACTAAAGTTGACACTCTTCCAAACCCACTTTCATCAATATAATCATCATAAATAGGAGGCATGCTTTCATCATAATAAATATTCTCATCAAAACTTGGGGGACTAAACATATCATCTTCATCAAACATAGCTTCCCCAAGCTTGTGGCTTTGCATATCATTAGCATCACGGATATTCAAGGAATTCATACTAACAACATTGCAATCATGCTCATCATCAACATATTTTTATGCCAAGCATTATATGTAATTCTTCTTCTAGCACTTGAGCACAATTTTCCTTTTCATCATACTCACGAAAGATATTAAAAAGACGAAGCGTATGAGACAAACTTAACTCCATTTTTTTAGTTTTCTTTTATAAACTAAACTAGTGATAAAACAAGAAACAAAAAGATTCGATTGCAAGATCTAAAGATACACCTTCAAGCACTCACCTCCCCGGCAATGGCGCCAGAAAAGAGCTTGATGTCTACTACACAACCTTCTTCTTGTAGACGTTGTCGGGCCTGCAAGTGCACATGTTTGTAGGACAGTAGCAAATTTCCCTCAAGTGGATGACATAAGGTTTATCAATCCGTGGGAGGCGTAGGATGAAGATGGTCTCTCTCAAACAACCCTGCAACCAAATAACAAAGAGTCTCTTGTGTCCCCAACTCACCCAATACAATGGCAAATTGTATAGGTGCACTAGTTTGGCGAAGAGATGGTGATACAAGTGCAATATGGATAGTAGATATAGGTTTTTGTAATCTGAAATAATAAAAACAGCAAGGTAACTAATGATAAAAGTGAGCACAAACGGTGTTGCAATGATAGGAAACAAGGCCTAGGGTTCATACTTTCACTAGTGCAAGTTCTCTCAACAATAATAACATAGATACATCATATAAAAATCCCTCAACATGCAACAAAGAGTCACTCCAAAGCCACTAATAGCGGAGAACAAACGTAGAGATTATGGTAGGGTACGAAACCACCTCAAAGTTATTCTTTCAGATCAATCTATTCAAGAGTTCATACTAGAATAACACCTTAAGCCACAAATCAACCAAAACCCTAATGTCACCTAGATACTCCATTGTCACCTCAAGTATCCATGGGTATGATTATATGATATGCATCACACAATCTCAGATTCATCCAACCAACACAAAGTACTTCAAAGAGTGTCCCAAAGTTTCTACCGGAGAGTCAAGACGAAAACATGTGCCAACCCATATGCATAGGTTCATGGGCGGAACCCGCAAGTTGGTCACCAAAACATACATCAAGTGGCACGTGATATCCCATTGTCACGATAGATAAGCACGGCAAGACATACATCAAGTGTTCTCAAATCCTTAAAGACTCAATCCGATAAGATAACTTCAAGAGGAAAACTCAATTCATCACAAGAGAATAGAGGGGGGAGAAACATCATAAGATCCAACTATAATAGCAAAGCTCGCGATACATCAAGATCGTGCCATAGAGAGAACACGAGAGAGAGAGAGAGATCAAACACATAGCTACTGGTACATACCCTCAGCCCCGAGGGTGAACTACTCCCTTCTTGTCATGGATAGCGCCGGGATGATGAAGATGGCCACCGGTGATGGGTTCCCCCTCCGGCAGGGTGCCGGAACGGGCTCCCGTGAGGTTTTTGGTGGCTACAGAGGCTTGCGGCGGCAGAACTCCCGATCTATCTTCTGTCTCGATGTTTTTAGGGTATGTAGGCTTATATAGGTGAAAGAAGTCGGTCGGGGGAGCCTCGAGGGGCCGACGAGAGGGTAGGGCGCGCCTAGGGGGTGGGCGCGCCCCCCTATCTCATGGCCTCCTCGATGATCCCCTGGCTTGCAGTCCAAGTTCCTGGGATTGGTTCTGTTCAAAAAATAACTTTGCCGAAGGTTTCATTCCGTTTGGACTCCTTTTGATATTCCTTTTCTTCGAAATACTGAAATAGGCAATAAAACAGCAATATGGGCTGGGCCTCCGGTTAATAGGTTAGTCCCAAAAATGATATAAATATGTAAAATAAAGCCCATAAACATCCAAAAGGGGTAATATAATAGCATGGAACAATCAAAAATTATAGATACGTTGGAGACGTATCAGTTAGTCCCAAAAATGATATAAAAGTGTAAAGTAAAGCCCATAAACATCCAAAATGGGTAATATAATAGCATGGAACAATAAAAAAATTAGATACATTGGAGATGTATCAAGCATCCCCAAGATTAATTCCTGCTCGTCCTCGAGTATGTAAATGATAAAAACAGAATTTTTGATGTGGAATGCTACCAAGCATAATCCTTAATGTAATTTTCTTTATTGTGGCATGAATGTTCAGATCCAAATGATTCAAAATAAAAGTTTATATTGACATAAGAAATAGTAATACTTCAAGCATACTAACAAAGTAATCATGTCTTCTCAAAATAGCATGGCTAAAAAAAGTTAATCCCTATAAAATCATATAGTTTGGTCATGCTCCATTTTCGTCACACAAGAATGCTCTCATCTTGCACACCCCCGATGACAAGCCAAGCAATTGTTTCATACTTTAGTAATCTCAAATTTTTTTCAACTTTCACGCAATACATGAGCATGAGCCATGGATATAGCACTATGGGTGGAATAGAATATGATGATGGAGGTTGTGTGGAGAAGACAAAAAAGAAAAAAAGTCTCATGTTAACGAGGCTAATCAACGGGCTATGGAGATGCCCATCAATTTATGTCAACATAAGGAGTAGGGACTGCCATGCAACAGATGCACTAGAGCTATAAATGTATGAAAGCTCAACAAAAGAAACTAGTGGGTGTGCATCCAACTTGCTTGCTCATGAAGACCTAGGGCATTTTGAGGAAGCCCATCGTTGGAATATACAGGCCAAGTTCTATAATGAAAAATTCCCACTAGTATATGAAAGTGACAACAAATGAGACTCTATATATGAAGAACATGGTGCTACTTTGAAGCACAAGTGTGGAAAGACATAGTAACATTATCCCCCTTTTTTTATTTTTATTTTTCCATTTTTTTCTTTTTTTGGGCCATTTTTTTATTTGGCCTTTTTTTCTTTGGCCTTTTTTTGGCCTTTCATTTTTTATAAGGGACAATGATCTAATAATGATGACCATCACACTTCTATTTATTTACAACTCATGAATTACAACTCAAAACTAGAACAAGATATGACTCTATATGAATGCCTCCGGCGGTGTACCGGGATGGGCAATGAACCAAGAGTGACATGTATGAAAATTATGAAGGTGGCTTTGCCACAAATACGATGTCAACTACATGATCATGCAAGGCAATATGACAATGATGATGCGTGTCATGATGAACGGAACAGTGGAAAGTTGCATGACAATATATCTCGGAATAGCTATGGAAATGCCATAATAGGTAGGTATGGTGGCTGTTTTGAGGAAGATAAAAGGAGGTTTATGTGTGATAGAGCGTATCGTATCACGGGGTTTGGATGCACCGGCGAAGTTTGCACCAACTCTCAAGGTGAGAAAGGGCAATGCATGGTATCGAAGAGGCTAGCAATGATGGAAAGGTAAAAGTGCGTATAATCCATGGACTCACATTAGTCATAAATAACTCATATACTTATTGCAAAAATCTACAAGTCATTAAAAACCAAGCACTACGCGCATGCTCCTAGGGGGATAGATTGGTAGGAAAAGACCATCGCTCGTCCCCGACCGCCACTCATAAGGATGACAATCTAAGAACACCTCATGTTTCAAATTTGTTACACAATGCATGCTACGGGACTTGCCAACTTCAACACAAGTATTCTATAAATTCACAATTACCCAACTAGAATGACTCTAATATCACCACCTCTATATCTCAACACAATTATAAAGCATCAAATTGATCATAGCATCCAATTCACTTTCTATGAAAGTTTTTATTATACCCAACTTGGATGACCATCATGTTGGAAATATGCCCTAGAGGCAATAAAAAAAGTATTATTATATTTCCTTGTTCATGATAATTGTCTTTTATTCATGCTATAACTGTATTATCCGGAAATCATAATACACGTGTGAATACATAGACCACAATATGTCCCTAGTGAGCCTCTAGTTGACTAGCTCGTTGTGATCAACAGATAGTCATGGTTTCTTGGCTATGGACATTGGATGTCGTTGATAACGGGATCACATCATTAGGAGAATGATGTGATGGACAAGACCCAATCCTAAGCATAGCACAAAGATCGTGTAGTTCGTTTGCTAGAGCTTTTCCAATGTCAAGTATCTCTTCCTTAGACCATGAGATCATGTAACTCCCGGATACCATAGGAGTGCTTTGGGTGTATCAAACGTCACAACGTAACTGGGTGACTATAAAGGTGCACTACAGGTATCTCCGAAAGTGTTTGTTGGGTTGACACGGATCGAGACTGGGATTTGTCACTCCGTGTAAATGGAGAGGCATCTCTGGGCCCACTCGGTAGGACATCATCATAATGTGCACAATGTGACCAAGGGGTTGATCACGGGATGATGTGTTATGGAACGAGTAAAGAGACTTGCCGGTAACGAGATTGAACAAGGTATCGGTATACCGACGATCGAATCTCGGGCAAGTACAATACCGTTAGACAAAGGGAATTGTATACGGGATTGAATGAGTCCTTGACATCGTGGTTCATCCGATGAGATCATCGTGGAACATGTGGGAGCCAACATGGGTATCCAGATCCCGCTGTTGGTTATTGACCAGAGAACATCTCGGTCATGTCTACATGTCTCCCGAACCCGTAGGGTCTACACACTTAAGGTTCGATGACGCTAGGGTTATAAAGGAAGTTTGTATGTGGTTACCGAATGTTGTTTGGAGTCCCGGATGAGATCCCGGACGTCACGAGGAGTTCCGGAATGGTCCGGAGGTAAAGATTTATATATGGGAAGTCTTATTTTGGTCGCCGGAAAAGTTTCGCACTTTATCGGTATTGTACCGAGAGTGCCGAAAGGGGTCCGGGGGTCCACCGGGGGGGGGGGGGGGTCCACCTGCCCTGGGGGGCCACATGGGCTGTAGGGGGTGCGCCTTGGCCTATATGGGCCAAGGGCACCAGCCCCAAGAGGCCCATGCGCCAAGGAGACTTGGGGAGGGGAGAGTCCTAAAAGGGGAAGGCACCTCCGAGGTGCCTTGGGGAGGATGGACTCCTCCCCCCTTGGCTGCACCTCTTCCTTGGAGGAAGGGGCAAGGCTGCGCCCTCCCCCTCTCCCTTGCCCCTATATATAGTGGAAGGGAGGGAGGGCAGCCGCACCTGAAGCCCTGGCGCCTCCCTCCCTCCCGTGACACCTCCTCCTCTCCCGTAGGTGCTTGGCGAAGCCCTACAGGATTGCCACGCTCCTCCACCACCACCACGCCGTTGTGCTGCTGCTGGATGGAGTCTTCCTCAACCTCTCCCTCTCTCCTTGCTAGATCAAGGCATGGGAGACGTCACCGGGCTGTACGTGTGTTGAACGCAGAGGTGCCGTCCGTTCGGCACTAGGATCTCCGGTGATTTGGATCACGACGAGTATGACTCCTTCAACCCCGTTCTCTTGAACGCTTCCGCTTAGCGATCTACAAGGGTATGTAGATGCACTCTCCTTCCCCTCGTTGCTGGTTTCTTCATAGATAGATCTTGGTGACACGTAGGAAAATTTTGAATTTCTGCTACGTTCCCCATCACATCATTCTAGGACCAATTTTATAACCATAGAAAATACCATGCTGTTAGACTCTCAAAACAATATAAGTGAAGCATGAGAGATTAACAATTTCTACAAAATAAAGCCACAGCCGTGCTCTAAAAGATATAAGTGAAGCACTAGAGCAAAATTATCTAACTCAAAAGATATAAGTGAAGCACAATGAGTAGTCAAATAATTGTGCAACTATGTAAAGACTCTCTAAAATTTAAGAATTTCAAATCTTGGTAGTTTGTTCAAATAGCAAGCAAAACAAAATAAAATGACATGACGCTCCAAGCGAAACACATATCATGTGGTGAATAAAAATATAGCTCCAAGTAAAGTTACCGATGGACGAAGACGAAAGAGGGGATGCCTTCCGGGGCATCCCCAAGCTTAGGCTCTTGGTTGTCCTTGAATATTACCTTGGGGTGCCTTAGGCATCCCCAAGATTAGGCTCTTGGCACTCCTTATTCCATAGTCCATTGAATCTTTACCCAAAACTTGAAAACTTCACAACACAAAACTCAACAGAAAACTCGTAAGCTCCGTTAGTATAAGAAAATAAAACCACCACTTAGGTACTGTTCTGAACTAATTCTAAATTCATATTGGTGTAATATCCACTGTATTCCAACTTCTCTATGGTTTAAACCCTCCGATACTACTCATAGATCCATCAAAATAAGCAAACAACACATAGAAAACAGAATCTGTAAAAAACAGAATAGTCTGTAGTAATCTGTATCATTTGAATACTTATGTAACTCAAAAAATCCCACAAAATTAGGAAAACCTGCGAAATTGGTGTTCCAATACAGAGAAAAAAGAATCAGATCAAAAGCACGTTTCTGTGAATTATCAAACTAATTTACTGGGTGCAAAAGTTTCTAATTTTCAGCAGGATCAACACAACTATCACTGTAAGCTATCCTAAAGGTCTTACTTGGCACTTTATTGAAACAAAAGCTATAAAACATGATTAATAAAGTAGCATAATCATGTGGACACACAAAAACATTAAAGGTAAATATTGGGTTGTCTCCCAACAATCGCTTTCATTTAATGCCTTTCTAGCTAGGCATGATGATGACAATGATACTCACATAAAAGATAAGAATTGAAACGTAATGGGAGCATCATGAAGCATATGACTAGCACATTTAAGCCTAAACCACTTCCTATGCATAGGGATTTTGTGAGCAAACAACTTATGGGAACAAGAATCAACTAGCATAGGAAGGCAAAACAAGCATAGCTTCAAGATTTTAAGCACATAGAGAGGAAACTTGATATTATTGCAATTCCTACAAGCATATGTTCCTCCCTCATAATAATTTTCAGTACCATCATGAACGAATTCAACAATATAACCAGCACCTAAAGCATTCTTTTCATGATTTTCTTGCATAGAAATTTTACTACTCTCCACATAAGCAAACTTCTTCTCATTCGGGATAGTGGGAGTATCATAAGAGACTCAAATACTATAAATTGTTTCCACATTAAAAGAGTAATGTTCAGAAAAATGGTAATCATAATCATGACAAGTTTTATAAATATAATCATCACTACTTTTTATAGCATAAGTCTCATCACAATAATCATCATAAGTAGCAACTTTGTTCTCATCATAATCAATTGAAACCTCTTCCAAAATAGTGGATTCATCACTAAATAAAGTCATGACCTCTCCAAATCCACTTTCATAGATATTATAAGATTCAACACCCTCCAAAATAGTGGGATCATTACTTCCTAAAGTTGACACTCTTCCAAACCCACTTTCATCAATATAACCATCATAAATAGGAGGCATGCTATCATCATAATAAATTTGCTCATCAAAACTTGGGAGGCTAAAAATATCCTCTTCATTAAACGTAACATCCCCAAGCTTGGGACAAAAATTAATTGCAGCAAATATATTCTCAAACATGTCATTCTCATCAAACATAGCATCCCCAAGCTTGGGCCTTTTCATATCATAATCATAATCACTCTCATCATTAATAGTATGGATAGCACCAATAGTATAGCAATTATCATCATCACAATGAGTAGTAGGAGCAACATCATTTGGGAGGGATACCTTTCTACCTTTGCTTCTCCGTCTTTTCTTTTTCTTCTTCACATCATGTGTGGGCTTAACCCTCTTTTTTGAGCTCCTTATTGATGAGATTGGTTGAATAGAAAGCTCCTCCTCGTTACCTGATTCATCATAAGAAATAATAGGAGGATATTGGGAAGTCTCTTCCCTTTCATTAGTATTAGTCATCTTCTATTTGATTTCTTTTCTTTATGTACTTAGCAATATAAGGATTTTCAATGCAATTCGCCGCACAATACATATAAATTTTCTCTAGATCAATATCAAGAAATTTCTTAAGGTTAAATTCTGGAATATGCTTAGTTGCACATTTCATTTCTTCATAACCCAAAAGCAAACTAAGTTCATTATGATGTGCAAGGGAAATCAAGTGATCATGAAACAATTTGCATCGGAGATTTAAATGACCATGTTCATTGCAAACTTCACAAGTACGGCAGAGATATTTTAAATTTTCAGCACTCACATCTAGCCTTTCTTGCAACCATTTAGTTTCTAAATACTTATACCTCTTGCAAAATCTATCTTCCCTATTTTGTGTGTACTTGCAAACTCTATGCACTCCACAAAAATTGATATGCTTATAAGAGACATTTTCATCATGACTAGTGCAATCATGCTCATCATTCAAAGATTTAGTGCCAAACATTTTATAGACTTCTTCTTCTAGCACTTGAGCACATTTTTGCTTTCCATCATTCTCACGAAAGATATTAAAAAGATGAAGCGTATGAGGCAAACTCAATTCCATTTTTTGGTAGTTTTTCTTTATATACTAAACTAGTGATAAAACAAGAAACAAAAAGATTCGATTGCAAGATCTAAAGATATACTTTCAAGCACTAACCTCCCCGGCAACGACGCCACAAAAGAGCTTGAAGTCTACTACACAACCTTCTCCTTGTAGACGTTGTTGGGCCTCCAAGTGCAGAGGTTTGTAGGACAGTAGCAAATTTCTCTCAAGTGGATGACCTAAGGTTTATCAATCCATCGGAGGCGTAGGATGAAGATGGTCTCTCTCAAACAACCCTGCAACCAAATAACAAAGAGTCTCTTGTGTCCCCAACACACCCAATACAATGGTAAATTGTATAGGTGCACTAGTTTGGCGAAGAGATGGTGATACAAGTGCAATATGGATGGTAGATATGAGTATTTGTAATCTGAAAATCTAAAAACAGCAAGGTAACAAGTGGCAAAAGTGAGCATAAACGGTATTGCAATGGTAGGAAACAAGGCCTAGGGTTCATACTTTCACAAGTGCAAGTTCTCTCAATAATAATAACATAATCGGATCATATAACTATCCCTCAACATGCAACAAAGAGTCACTCCAAAGTCACTAATAGCAGAGAACAAACGAAGATATTATGGTAGGGTACGAAATCACCTCAAAGTTATCCTTTTTGATCGACCTATTCAAGAGTCCGTAGTAAAATAACACGAAGCTATTCTTTCCGTTCGATCTATCATAGAGTTCGTACTAGAATAACACCTTAAGACACAAATCAACGAAAACCCTAATGTCACCTAGATACTCCAATGTCACCTCAAGTATCCGTGGGCATGATTATACGATATGCATCACACAATCTCAGATTCATCTATTCAACCAACACAAAGTACTTCAAAGAGTGCCCCAAAGTTTCTGCCGGAGAGTCAAGAAGAATACTTGTGCCAACCCCTATGCATAAGTTCATTGAACTCGCAAGTTGATCACCAAAACATACATCAAGTGTTCGCAAATCCTTAAAGACTCAATCCGACAAGAAACCTTCAAGGGGAAAACTCAATTCATCACAAGAGAGTAGAGGGGGAGAAACATCATAAGATCCAACTATAATAGCAAAGCTCGCGATACATCAAGATTGTATCACCTCAAGAACACGAGAGAGAGATCAAACACATAGCTACTGGTACATACCCTCAGCCCTAAGGGCGAACTACTCCCTCCTCGTCATGGAGAGCGCCGGGATGATGAAGATGGCCACCGGTGATGGATTCCCCATCCGGCTGGGTGCAGGAATGGGTTGCCGAGAGGTTTTGGGTGGCTACAGAGGCTTGCAGCGGTGGAACTCCCGATCTATTGTGCTCCTCAATGTTTTTAGGGTATATGGACATATATAGGCGAAAGAAGTCGGTCGAGGGAGCCACGAGGGGCCCACAAGGGTGGGGGGCACGCCCAAGGGGGTAGGGCGCGCCTCTCTGCCTCGTGGCCACCTCAAAGCTTCCCTTACTTCCACTCCAAGTCTCTTGGATTGCTTCCATTCCAAAAATAACTCTCCCGAAGGTTTCATTCCGTTTGGACTCCATTTGATATTCCTTTTCTTCGAAACACTGAAATAGGCAAAAAAACAACAATTCGGGCTGGGCCTCCGGTTAGTAGGTTAGTCCCAAAAATGATATAAAAGTGTAAAGTAAAGTCCATAAACATCCAAAACGGGTAATATAATAGCATGGAACAATCAAAAATTATAGATATGTTGGAGATGTATCATGTACCCACCTGTGACGCCCTGTCGAAATAGGCCAGCACCGATGGATCCGCTCTTGCTGTGCGGCGCGCCATGCCTCTCGCTCTACAATGCTCCAACTGTCTAGCCGTGCGGCGGGCCACAGCCTATCGACGCGGATGCACCTAGCTTGCTCTGCGGCGCACCATCGATCATGTTGTGCGGCGAGCTGCAGCCTCTTGGTGCTGACATGCCTATTTCACTACAAAAAAATACAATTCCGTGATGATACGTGTTTGTCACAGTAGCTCGCATTTTTTCTCATGCATGTACATCCATGACAAATTTATGATAGAATCAAGATAGTCATACCTATGCTGTTGTAGAAGTGTTCCATGACATTACCAAAATTATCATCACGGAAGTGCACTTCCATGACGATAAATCGCGCGTCACAGAAGTGCTTTTGTCAAGGGTGACCAACACGTGGCATCCACCGTAACGGAACACCGTTAAGCTATCGGGTCGGGTTTTGGATCCGATAACCCGTTAACAGCCCCGACCAATGGGGATTTTCCACGTGTAAAATCATCATTGGCTGGAAGAAACACGTGTCGGCTATTGTTGGGACAGATGTCATCCACTCATTGGACAGAAGGCGCCTATGATATGTCGACATGTGGCACGGCCCAACAGAGGCCCATTCCTGTGAAAAGGCCGGCCCATTTGTCTTGGTCAAAAGGTGACGGGCCGTGTAACGCCCCGGATTCGATGCGCCAGGTGTCTTCCAATTATTTATCATTGTTGCCATGTCATTTGCATGCGTGTTGCATTTTATCATGTCATCATGTGCATCTCATTTTGCATGCGTGTTCGTCTCATGCATTCGAGCATTTTCCCCGTTGTCCGTTTTGCAATCCGATACTCCTATGTCCTCCGGCGTTCCCCTTTTATCTCCTGTTGTGAGTGGGTGTTAAACATTCTCGGAATGGACCAAGGTTTGCCAAGCGGCCTTGGTACACCACCGGTAGACCGCCTGTCAAGTTTCGTTCCATTCGGAGGTCGTTTCATGCTCAAACGGTTAACCAGGTAACCGCAAAGGCCTCTTTTGTGTACAGCCCAACACCCCTTCAAAGTGTCTCAATAACCCATCCAAACCCCCTCCATGTTCTCGGTCGTTCGATCACGATAGTGTGGGTGAAAACCGCTCCCTATTTGGACTCTCCTAGCTCCCTCTACCTATAAAACACCCCCTCCGAAATTTGGGCAAAACCCTATTCTACTCATCTCTCTCGCCCGGCGGACATGTCTGCGCGCTGCCGGACGAAACCCGCCGCCGCTCCTGGCCAATCCGGAGCCGCCACGTGGCGCGCCGTCGCCACCCTCCGCGCCGGCCCGCGCGGCCCGTGCCCGGCCCCCGCGGCCTGCGCCCGCTCCGCCGCGGCCCGCGCCCGCCTCCGCCCCGCCGGCGCGCCTTCCCGCTGCCTCGCCGGCGCGGCCGCCGCCTCCGCCGCCCCGGCGTTCGCCGCCTCCCGCAGCCAGCGCCTCCCCGCGCCGCCCGGTGCCCGCGCCACCCGGTGGTTGCGCCGCCTCGACGCCGACCGCGCCAGCGACCGCGCCCCGCCCCGCCGCCGGTTGCCCCAGCCGCCGCCGGCCGAAGCCCCGCTTGCCGCCGCCTCTCCTCGCTGCCGGTCCCGCCTTCGGCCGGATCGTGCAAGGGGCCGGCCAGACCCGGCGCCCCGGCCCTCTCCATCCCCCCTCCGGCCATCTTCTTCTCCATCTCCGGCGAGCTCGCGCCGCCGCCTCGGGATCCGTGCCCGAAACCCTAGATCTGTTTTTCGGGAGGTGATATTTCGTCCAAGTCCTTTTTCCCCTGTTAATATCATGCCCTGTTCATCACATCATAACTCCGTGCTTACTGGTCTGTTTTGTGCGTGTAATATATCAAAATGTTCGTTGTGAGATGCTCTACATTTCATTCCATTGTGCGATGTTCATTTGAGCTCATCTGGATGCCTGAATCATTGTTGCAAGAGTGCTATATGATGTTAACCTGCTGAAACTCTTATAACTTGCTGTTTTGTCTTTTTTGTTGCATTTTGTGTGTGCATCCTATGAGCTTGATGTCTACATGTGTTATGAGCTACATCATGCCATCTTTACAGTGGTGCAATCCATGTATTTTTGTGAGTTGTGTGGTGAGTGCATCAAGCTTGTTAAGTAGGGTACTTGCTGTTACTGTTTTGCTAGTCTGAATCTGCTATATCATGATGCTATGTAAACCTGCTGCTACAAGTTATTCTATACATAATATGGAGATGTTCACTAAGGATGTTTTGTTATACATGTCATGCTCTATCCATTCATGCCCCTGGTTGCATTTATAGCCTGCTGTAGCTTGTTGTAATCTTGCTCTCAAGTTGCTAAATAATGTTGCTGTCAGCCTGTTAACATTAAGTTCAGTTTTTGCCATGTGTTTTGCTAGTGATCCATGCACCCTAGGAACTTGATCTTGCCATTCTTAGCTTCATAAACATGCGTTATTACTGTTGGTCACCTTGCCATGCCATGTATTGCTCTGTGGTGAGTTGTACAAGCTCACCAACATGCCAACTTATTGTTGTTCCTGCCATGTATGAATCTATCATATAACTTGCCATGTTTACATGGGTGCAATCATATTTTCTGTGCCTTTTGGCTCATGGTCAGTAAAGGACATTTTTTCTATGTGTTTAGTAGATTCATGCCATGCCTTTGGTTGCCATGTTAAGTTCCTGTAACATGTTGTTTGATAGCTCTAAATATTGCAACCTGATGTTATTTCTGCTAAGTCTAAAACTGTTAATCTTGCCATGTCCTTTTGAGCATGTTATAGTGTTTTCTGAAGATAGCTCAGTGTTCATGTTTTTCCATGCTTTACCTGTAATTCATGTCTATGTCTTTTGTTATTATGTTCAGATGCTGTAGCATATTGTTTTGATGCTTGCTAGATGCCTAGTTGCTGTTATGGACAGTTTGTTGCTATAACTTGTATAGAGTGTATGTGTTGAACCGTTGCTCCGTTTTGAGTGTGCTTTATATGAATCTTGCTTAGAATTGCATGTAGTTTCATATTATCATGTTGCATCCTTGTTTTGAGGTGTTTGCTTGATGTTGGAATGCATTTAGCATCAATGCCATGTTTAACTTGTTTTGCTCATATCTTCTAGGCCGTAGCTCCGAACTAAATGATCTTTATATGTAAATTGACTAGAATTTCGTGTAGATCCTCTTTGTGCTCTTAACTTGCTGTTTAACAACTTCAACCTAATGTTTATTCAGTCCTGGACCAATTTCGAAATTTGCATATGAGGACTTACCGGAATTGTTATATGTTGTTTCCAGCCTCATTTAAACTTGCTTTGATGTGTTGCTTTTGTATGCATCCTCTCTTGCCATGCGTAGCTTCTTGTAGCCTTGTCATGCATGATACTTGGTTGAGCATCTTGCCTTGTCATGTGTGGTGTGTTTACTATGTTGTGTGCTTCTTCTCGATAGTTCCCGTTTCGTTGCGATCGTGAGGGTTCGTTCGTCTACGCTTGGTTCGTCTTTGTGGCTTCATCTTCTTCATGGACTCGTTCTTCTTCCTAGCGGGATTTCAGGCAAGATGACCGCTACCCTGGATGTCACTACTATCTTTGCTATGCTAGTTGCTTCGTTCTATCGCTATGCTGCGCTACCTACCATTTGCTCTTCAAGCCTCCCAAATTGCCATGTCAGCCTCTAACATTTTCACCCTTCCTAGCAAACCGTTTCTTGGCTATGTTACCGCTTTTGCTCAGCCCCTCTTATAGCATTGTTAGTTGCAGGTGAAGTTGAAGATTGCTCCATGATGGACAGGATTATGTTGGGATATCACAATATCTCTTATATTATTAATGCATCTATATACTTGGTAAAGGGTGGAAGGCTCGGCCTTATGCCTGGTGTTTTGTTCCACTCTTGCCGCCCTAGTTTCCGTCATACCGGTGTTATGTTCCCGGATTTTGCGTTCCTTACACGGTTGGGTGATTTATGGGACCCCCTTGACAGTTCGCTTTGAATAAAACTCCTCCAGCAAGGCCCAACCTTGGTTTTACCATTTGCCTCACCTAGCCCTTTTCCCCTTGGGTTTCCGGAGCCCGAGGGTCATCTTTATTTACCCCCCGGGCCAGTGCTCGTCGTGAGTGTTGGTCCAACCTGTCAGCCGCCAGTGGCCACCAGGGGCAACTCTGGGATGGCCTACCGGAAGTTTGGACAATCTAGTGTGCCCTGAGAACGAGATATGTGCAGCTCCTATCGGGATTTGTCGGCACATCGGGCGGCTTTGCTGGTCTTGTTTTACCATTGTCGAAATGTCTTGTAAACCGGGATTCCGAGACTGATCGGGTCTTCCTGGGAGAAGGTATATCCTTCGTTGATTGCGAGAGCTTATCATGGGATAAGTTGGGACACCCCTGCAGGGTATTATCTTTCGAAAGCCGTGCCCGCGGTTATGTGGCAGATGGGAATTTGTTAATGTCCGGTTGTAGATAACTTGACATCAGATCCGAATTAAAACGCATCAACCGCGTGTGTAGCCGTGATGGTCTCTTCTCGGCGGAGTCCGGGAAGTGAACACGGTTTTGGGTTATGTTTGACGTAAGTAGGAGTTCAGGATCACTTCTTGATCATTGCTAGCTTCATGACCGTTCTGCTTGCTCTCTTCTCGCTCTCATTTGCGTATGTTAGCCACCATATATGCTTAGTCGCTGCTGCAACCTCACCACTTTACCCCTTCCTTTTCCTTTAAGCTTTGCTAGTCTTGATACCCATGGTAATGGGATTGCTGAGTCCTCGTGGCTCACAGATTACTACAACAATAGTTGCAGGTACATGTTTTGCGATGATCATGACGCGAGAGCGATGTTTACTTGTTTGGAGTTCTTCTTCTGCTTCTTCTTTGATCAGGGGATAGGTTCCAGGTCGGCAGCCTGGGCTAGCAGGGTGGATGTCGTTTGAGTTTCTGTTTGTGTTTCATCCGTAGTCGGATGGTGATCTTATGTAAGATGATGTTGTATTCGTGTGGCATTGTATGCCTTATGTATGTTTCCCTACCTATTATGTAATGTTGATGTAATGATATCCACCTTGCAAAAGCGTTTCAATATGTGGGTGTATCCTTGGTGGGACCTTCGAGTTCCTTTTGGATAGGGTCGCATACTGGGCGTGACAAGTTGGTATCCAGCCCTGTGTAGCCGTGGGAATGAGGTTGGGGAGGCGTCCTGGAGCGCGTGGACGGAGGTGGGAAGCCGTTGGGGCGCACTACGCCGGCGACGAGCATGAGCTCGCCTCGGCCATGGCGACGATCGGAAGAAGCAGCAGGTGCGAGAGGGTGATATGTGGAGAGGCAGCGGCGCGGAGGGAGGTGAGGAGGAGAGGAAGAAACCCTAGGAGGGCGCGGGCGCTAAGGGGCGCGAGCGCCGGGCCTCGGCGTCCGTGAGCTCACGCCGCGACGGTGCGAGCGCTCTGGCTCTGAAGCGAGGGAGACGGAGGGGAACGGAGCAGGTTACCGTGAGGGGGATGGGTCGCTGGCAGGCGGGCCCGGTGAGAGAGAGAGGGAAAGAGTCAGCGCTGGCGGGCTGCGGGCGAGGGAAAAACTGGGCCAGCCTTGAGGTGAGGCCCAGCTGGCTGCTGCTGCGGCCTTTTCCATTGTCGATGGAACGCCAAGATCTGTATTGCGGTGCCTCCTCTGCTCCCTCCTTCTTCGGTTGACAGTGGTTCAGAGCTCGTCCGCGACGCCTCCGGCTCGTCTCCGTCGATCTCGTCGTGTCCTAGGGTGAGCTGGGTAACACACCTCCCTCTCCATTTCTTTCCATGGCGTGTAGAACCCCATAGCACTCGCCCGATCCATGTCTTCGCCATGATCTCGATGCTCCGGCGATCTCTGAATTTTGTGTGAAGTTGCAGTAGACGTGGTTGTTGCTCGCGCTTCGCCCCTGCTCTAGTTTGCCTCACTGCACCACTTCTGTCCGCACCACACCCCCCTTGCATCTCAAGCACGTCGGGAGACAATTCCGGCAAGGCCTCCGCCATCACTTTGGTCACCGACGAGGTTGCTCTGCTCCTCTGTTTCTTTCGCATGCACGCCCACACACCAGCTTTTCACCTGCAACTCGTGCTGAGCACGCACACGGAAGAGCAGCGCCCCGCAGCCCGATGCTTGCCCTGCTTCTCACCCATGGCCGCCAAGCTGCTGTTCGTCGCCCGCCAATGCCATGCCCGAGTCAGGCGCGAGCTCGAGGTCGAGCCACGGTACGTGCACATCCTGTAGCTGAACCCTCGTTAGTTTCTGCACCCCGCCGGTCTCTGTGACCACCGCAGCTGTTGCTGTTGGCTCCCGTCGCCGACGAGTCCCCGTGCGCATGCTTCAGTTTTGTTCCTGGTCGCGATGCGCAGATGGTTTAAGTTCCTATAGACTTCCCATTGATCACAAACACACAACTGGCCCAGTGGCTAGCGCGGCCACTATTCGTTCGAGGGGTCTGGGATTCGAATCCCAGCCGCCCCCATTTTTTGCTATGTTTTTCTGTTATTTTTGCACACTCTCACAGCCATATGGGCCGAATTCTCATCTGGGCCGCTGCATTGTGATGCTTCGGGCCCGTGCATATTTTTTCCCACTCTGTGTATTTTAGCATTTTTCAGTGCATGCATATTTACCGAAATGCCATCATTTTAAAATGCTCATAACTAAATATCCATCCATCCAAATGAAACATGTCATATATGCATTTTGCTCAGTTTTTTGCTATGTTTTTCTGTTATTTTTGCACACTCTCACAGCCACATGGGCCGAATTCTCATCTGGGCCGCTGCATTGTGATGCTTCGGGCCCGTGCATATTTTTTCCCACTCTGTGTATTTTAGCATTTTTCAGTGCATGCATATTTACCGAAATGCCATCATTTTAAAATGCTCATAACTAAATATCCATCCATCCAAATGAAACATGTCATATATGCATTTTGCTCAGTTTTTCATGTTCTTTAACAATATGCAACTTTCATCCCTGTTAAAATATTTAAAATTGCTGTTTGCATTAATTCGCATAAATGACATGCCAAAATGGTTTTTTCATAACTAAATAACCGTAACTCTGTTTTAAGTAAACTTTATATGTAAATGGGGTAGAAAAATGCATAGTTTAACTTGCTGCACTTATTTTGCATGTTTAACAACTCTAAAATATGGTTTAGGGCAGAACAGTACCAAATTCATAATTTGCATATGGGGATTTTCCGGAATTGTTGTTTGTTGTTTCCGGCCTCATTTAAATTGCCTAGATAGGTAGTTTTATTATGCTTCACCCCTTGCCATGTTAATAACATTTAATATTGTTGGGTACAAAATCGAGAGAGAACTAAATAATTGATGTGGTGTTTCGTCAATATGCAACTCGTTGCATATTGAGCTCCACTTAATTTATAGTGTTGTTTGTTGCACTTTGCCATGCCATGCTCTTTAAACTATACATGCATCATACTTGGTTGTGCATCATGCCATGTTTATGCTTGTGTGTTTACTATGTTGTTTGCTTCTTTCCGGTTGTGCTTCTTCTCGATAGTTCCTGTTTCGTTGCGATCGTGAGGATTCGTTCGACTACGCTTGGTTTGTCTACGCCCGTTCGTCTTCTTCATGGACTCGTTCTTCTTCCTTGCAGGATTTCAGGCAAGATGACCGCTATCCTGGATCTCACTACTATCATTGCTATGCTAGTTGCTTCGTTCTATCGCTATGCTGTGCTACCTATCATTTGCTCTTCAAGCCTCCCAAACTACCATGTCAGCCTCTAACCTTTTCGCCCTTCCTAGCAAACCGTTGCTTGGCTATGTTACCGCTTTGCTCAGCCCCTCTTATAGCGTTGTTAGTTGCAGGTGAAGTTGAAGATTGCTCCATGATGGACAGGATGATGTTGGGATATCACAATATCTCTTATATTATTAATGCATCTATATACTTGGTAAAGGGTGGAAGGCTCGACCTTATGCCTGGTGTTTTGTTCCACTCTTGCTACCCTAGTTTCCGTCATATCGGTATTATGTTCCCGGATTTTGCGTCCCTAACGCGGTTGGGTGATTTATGGGACCCCCTTAACAGTTCGCTTTGAATAAAACTCCTCCAGCAAGGCCCAACCTTGGTTTTACCATTTGCCTCACCACCACCTACTTTTCCCTTGGGAGTAATTAACCCAAGGGTCATCTTTATTTTAGCCCCCCGGGCCAGTGCTTCTCTAAGTGCTGGTCTGAACCAGAGCCCTTTGCAGCGCCCCCCTGAGGGAAACTTGAGGTCTGGTTTTAATTGTACGGATTGCTCATCCGGTGTTGCCCTGAGAACGAGATATGTGCAGCTCCTATCGGGATTGTCGGCGCATCGGGTGGCTTTACTGGTCTTCTTTTACCATTGTCAAAATGTCTTGTAAACCGGGATTCCGAGACTGATTGGGTCTTCCTGGGAGAAGGAATATCCTTCGTTGGTCGCGAGAGCTTATCATGGGCTAAGTTGGGACACCCCTGCAGGGTTATAAACTTTCGAGAGTCGTGCCCGCAGTTATGTGGCAGATGGGAATTTGTTAATATCCGGTTGTAGATAAATTGACACCAGATCCGAATTAAAATGCATCAACCGTGTGTGTAGCCGTGATGGTCTCTTTTCGGCGGAGTCCGGGAAGTGAACACGACTTTGGGTTATGTTTGACGTAAGTAGGAGTTCAGGATCACCTCTTGATCATTGCTAGCTTCACGACCGTTCCGTTTGCTCTCTTCTCGCTCTTATTTGCGTATGTTAGCCACCACACTTGCTTAGTTGCTGCTGCAACCTCACCACTTTACCCCTTCCTTTCCCATTAAGCTTTACTAGTCTTGATACCCATGGTAATGGGATTGCTGAGTCCTCGTGGCTCATAGATTACTACAACAACAGTTGCAGGTACAGGTTTGCGATGATCATGACGCGAGAGCGATGTTTGCTTGTTTTGGAGTTCTTCTTCCGCTTCTTCTTCGATCAGGGGATAGGTTCTAGGTCGGCAGCTTGGGCTAGCAGGGTGGATGTCGTTTGAGTTTCTGTTTGTGTTTCATCCGTAGTCGAATGGTGCTCTTATGTAAGTTGATGTTGTATTTGTGTGGCATTGTATGCCTTATGTATGTATCCCCATCTATTTATGTAATGTTGATGTAATGATATCCACCTTGCAAAAGCGTTTCAATATGCGGGTCTACCCTTGGTGGTACCTTCGAGTTCCTCTTGGATAGGTTCGCATATTGGGCGAGACAAGTTGGTATCAGAGTAGGATTATATATATATATATATATATATATATATATATATATATATATATATATATATATATATATATATATATATCGGAGAGTAGGATTCTTTTTACTCCTTAGCCCCTTCGTCGCTCTGGTGAGGAATCTTGACGTAGGTGTTTTTAATTACTCCTCTTCCCCTTCATAATTTTCTTTAGGATCACGCAGTTAGTTTTACATTCGTTGGTTCTCAGCTCTTTTCATCCGGTGCATTTCTCGTCAAGTCGATTCGACCCTTTTGATTTTTGCAAGTTCAATCCTCAGTTGTTTTCTTTTCCTACCCGCCCACCCATTTTTCTTCTTGGAGCCGGAGTCTGTAATCGAGTATCCATCCTACTCGTGCGAAGTCTTTGCTTTCTTTCTTCATTGATTTCAACCGGTGTTTCCTCTTGAAGTTATTCATCGGTTTTCCCCTTCCAAGTTGCCTTTGTTTTCCCGCCCTCCCACCCCTCTTCTTCTGGGAGTCTGAGTCTCTTTCGACCATCATGTTTATTCGTGTGGAGCCTCTTCAGCCTTTCGTCAAATGTTTCAACCGGTGAATTCTCTTTTGTTTGACGGTCTTCATCTCTTTTCCTGTAGACTCGATTCAAGTTTTTTTGGTGTTGATCATATTCTTTTCCTCGGCTCAAATGTTTTCCCCTTGCTCGTTTGCCTCTCGCCAGTTTATCTTTTCGGAGTGCTCAAGACATCTCAAGAGATTCGTCTGTGTTCAAATTAATTCGAGGTTGTCACATCATTCAAATATGTCAATTGTTCCGGTGCATCATCTATCTGTTCATCAATCCTTTCCAACAGTGTTTTCTTTTAGTGGGCCCTAACCCATAGGTCTTTTCCCAGGATCTTACCTGACTCTTCTAATTTCCTGGAGCTATTCTCTAATTCTTTTCAAGGGTGGCGTAAGAATGGACCCATCAGTCAGATGCCTTTCCAAGATCGTTTTCAAATTCTTTTCATTGTTGGATCAACCTTTTCGCTTTTCATTCTCCCGGAGTATCTCAGTAATTTTGGTGGTGTTTCTCGTCATCATATGAAGACCAAAGAAGAAGATTTCTCTTAAATCTTGTCCGTTCTCCCGGAGATTCGCGGTGCTAGCTCGATGTTATCCTATCAAATTGTTTTAAGTCATGCAAATTCTTTTCATCCATCCGGAGCATTTCAGGAGTTGCTTTCTCTCTCGATCATCCGGAGGCCATCTTTTCGTAAGATTTCTTCGTTCTAAGTTTTCAGATTCGTTCTCCAATTATTCTATATCCGTGCCCTTTCATTCGTCTCAATATTCTTCCGGTGCTTCGTTCAAGTATTCTTCAATCAGTTCGCGATCTCTTCGTTCTTTTGCATCTAAATCCCCTCAAGCATATTTGTCTTCTAATTCTTCCCGGTGATTCATTCTCTTTCGTCAGTCATTTCGAATTCTTACGGTGGTTCGTTCAAGATTCTTTTTCCTTAACTATCATTTTAATCCATTCGTTCTTCCAATCCTACCGATGGTTCATGAAGACCTTCTCAAGTTTGCGATATGTCACTTCTCAATCCTTTTCAAGAAGAATAAGTAGTATGCAAAATCCATTGCTTGTCATCAATTTAATTTGATGAAGGATAAGCATACAATAAATATTATTCTTATTTCATCCAAGTGTTTAATCCCTTCCTTTGGAGTTTATTCTTGATGAATAAGTCTAGTTCCAAGTGTTTTCATCTTTTCTCTTCCGGAGTTCAAATTTCCTCGGCCATCTCGTCGGAAACCCCATCTAAATCATCGCAAGGCTCATCTTATTCTTTCATCCTTCATTCTATCTCATCATCCTTTTTGTCACCGGAGTTCTTCATGGTGGTTCTTCATGATTTAATTCATTCTTCAAGAGTTCATCAAGGTTTTGTTGAAGGAATTCAAGTATCTTTTATTCTCGCATCTCAAAGTGCAATTAATTCTCCGTATTCTTTGGAAGTGGAGTTTTGCATTTCTTCATTCTTCTCAGCCATCCAATCATTTCCGTTTGTGGCCGGTTATCACCTTATGATCTTGAGATGTTACCTATAAGACCACAACAGGCTAATTCTTTTCGTTGTTGACTTTCTCAACAACTCCGTTCAATCATTCCTTCTAAGTTCTTTTCATTCAATTCTTTCAATCCCTCTGGAGGCATTGCTTTGGTCATCTCGTCAAGTGCCATCTCTTTGGGTGAAGCTCGTGTTCTATTGTTTCATGTTTCAGCTTGAGTGCCGCCTAAATCCTTTCAGTCTTATTCATTTCTTATCTCGTTCTAAACGGAGTGGTTTCAGAGTCTATTTGATTCCGTGAGCTTTCGATTCCCGTCATTCTCGTCGTTCCTCTCTTCTTCTCGAGTGCTCTCGATTCTTTCCTTCTTCTCTTGAGTTCTTGTTTCACCTCATCCCTTTTTCCCTTCCGTCTCGGTCCTAAGATCTCGGGACGAGATCTCTTGTTAGTGGAGGAGTGTTGTAACACCCCGGATTCGATGCGCCAGGTGTCTTCCAGTTATTTATCGTTGTTGCCATGTCATTTGCTTGCGTGTTGCATTTTATCATGTCATCATGTGCATCTCATTTTGCATGCGTGTTCGTCTCATGCATCCGAGCATTTTCCCCGTTGTCCGTTTTGCAATCCAACACTCCTATGTCCTTCGGCGTTCCCCTTTTGTCTCCTGTTGTGAGTGGGTGTTAAACGTTCTCGGAATGGACCGAGGTTTGCCAAGCGGCCTTGGCACACCACCGGTAGACCGCCTGTCAAGTTTCGTTCCATTTGGAGGTCGTTTGATGCTCCAACGGTTAACCGGGTAACCGCAAAGGCCTGTTTTGTGTGCAGCCCAACACCCCTTCAAAGTGGCCCAATAACCCATCCAAACCCCCTCCATGCTCTCGGTCGTTCGATCACGATCGTGTGGGCGAAAACCGCTCCCCATTTGGACTCTCCTAGCTCCCTCTACCTATAAAACACCTCCCCCTCCGAAATTCGGGCGAAACCCTAGTCTACTCATCTCTCTCGCCCGACGGACATGTCCGCGCGCCGCCGGAGAAACCCGCCGCCGCTCCTGGCCAATCCGGAGCCGCCACGTGGCGCGCCGCCGCCACCCTCCGCGCCGGCCCGCGCGGCCCGTGCCCGGCCCCCGCGGCCCGCGCCCGCTCCGCCGCGGCCCGCCGCCGTGGCCCGCACCCGCCTCCGCCCTGCCGGCGCGCCTTCCCGCCGCCTCGCCGGCGCGGCCGCCGCCTCCGCCGCCCCGGCGTTCGCCGCCTCCCGCCGCCAGCGCCTCCCCGCGCCACCCGGTGGCTGCGCCGCCTCGACACCGACCGCGCCGGCCCCTGCGCCCCGCCCCGCCGCCGGTTGCCCCAGTAGCCGCCGGCCGAAGCCTCGCTTGCCGCCGCCTCTCCTCGCTGCCGGTCCCACCTCCGGCCGGATCCGGCAAGGGGCTGGCCAGACCCGGCGCCCCGGCCCTCTCCGGCGCCCTCTTCGGCCCCACTCCGGCCATCTTCTTCTCCATCTCCAGCGAGCTTGCGCTGCCGCCTCGGGATTCGTGCCTCGAAACCCTAGATCTATTTTTCGGGAGGTGATATTTCGTCCAAGTCCTTTTTCCCCTGTTAATATCATGCCCTGCTCATCACATCATAACTCCATGCTTACTGCTCTATTTTGTGCGTGTAATATATCAAAATGTTTGCTGTGAGATGCTCTACATTTCGTTCCATTGTGCCATGTTCATCTGAGCTCATCTTGATGCCTAAATCATCGTTGCAAGAGTGCTATATGATGTTAACCTGTTGAAACTATTATAACTTGCTGTTTTGTCTTTTTCGTTGCATTTTGTGTGTGCATCCTATGAGCTTGATGTCTACATGTGTTATGAGCTACCTTATGCCATCTTTATATTGGTGCAATCCATGTATTTTTGTGAGTTGTGTGGGGAGTGCATCAAGCTTGTTAAGTAGGGTACTTGCTGTTGCTGTTCTGCTAGTCTGAATTTGCTATATCATGATGCTATGTAAACCTGCTGCTACAAGTCATTCTATACATAATCTGGAGATGTTCACTAAGGATGTTTTGTTATACATGTAATGCTCTATCCATTCATGCCCCTGGTTGCATTTATAGCCTGCTGTAGCTTGTTGTAATCTTGCTATCAAGTTGCTAAATAATGTTGCTGTCAGCCTGTTAACATTAAGTTCAGTTTTTGCCATGTGTTTTGCTAGTGATCCATGCACCCTATGAACTTGATCTTGCCATTCTTAGCTTCATAAACATGCATTATTACTGTTGGTCACCTTGCCATGCCATGTATTGCTCTGTGATGAGTTGTACAAGCTCACCAACATGCCTACTTATTGTTGTTCCGGCCATGTATGAATCTATCATATAACTTGCCATGTTTACATGGGTGCCATCATATTTTCTGTGCCCTTTTGGCTCATGGTCAGTAAAGGACATTTGTTCTATGTGTTTTGTAGATTCATGTCATGCCTTTGGTTGCCATGTTAAGTTCCTGTAACATGTTGTTTGATAGCTCTAAACATTGCAACCTGATGTTATTTCTGCTAAGTCTGAAACTGTTATTATTTGCAATCTTGCCATGTCCTTTTGAGCATGTTATAGTGTTTTCTGAAGATAGCTCAGTGTTCATGTTTTTCCATGCGTTACCTGTACTTCATGCCTATGTCTTTTGTTATTATGTTCAGGTGCTGTAGCATATTGTTTTGATGCTTGCTAGATGCCTAGTTGCTGTTATGGACAGTTTGTTGCTATAACTTGTATAGAGTGTATGTGTTGAACCGTTGCTCCGTTTTGAGTGTGCTTTATATGAAACTTGCTTAGAATTGCATGTAGTTTCATATTATCATGTTGCATCCTTGTTTTGAGGTGTTTGCTTGATGTTGGAATGCATTTAGCATCAATGCCATGTTTAACTTGTTTTGCTCATATCTTCCAGGCCGTAGCTCCGAACTAAATGATCTTTATATGTAACTTGACTAGAATTTCGTGTAGATCCTCTTGGTGCTCTTAACTTGCTGTTTAAGAACTTCAACCTAATGTTTATTCAGTTCTGGACCAATTTCGAAATTTGCATATGAGGACTTACCGGAATTGTTATATGTTGTTTCCGGCCTCATTTAAACTTGCTTTAATGTGTTGCTTTTGTATGCATCCTCTCTTGCCATGCGTAGCTTCTTGTAGCCTTGTCATGCATGATACTTGGTTGAGCATCATGCCTTGTCATGTGTGGTGTTTTTACTATGTTGTCTGCTTCTTCTCGATAGTTCCCATTTCGTTGCGATCGTGAGGATTCGTTCGTCTACGCTTGGTTCGTCTTCGTGGCTTCATCTTCTTCACGGACTCGTTCTTCTTCCTAGCAGGATTTCAGGCAAGATGACCGCTACCCTGGATCTCACTACTATATTTGCTATGCTAGTTGCTTCGTTCTATCGCTATGTTGCGCTACCTATCATTTGCTCTTCAAGCCTCCCAAATTGCCATGTCAGCCTCTAACATTTTCACCCTTCCTAGAAAACCGTCGCTTGGCTATGTTACCGCTTTTGCTCAGCCCCTCTTATAGCATTGTTAGTTGCAGGTGAAGTTGAAGATTGCTCCATGATGGACAGGATTATGTTGGGATATCACAATATCTCTTATATTATTAATGCATCTATATACTTGGTAAAGGGTGGAAGGCTCGGCCTTATGCCTGGTGTTTTGTTCCACTCTTGCCGCCCTAGTTTCCATCATACCGGTGTTATGTTCCTGGATTTTGCGTTCCTGACGCGGTTGGGTGATTTATGGGACCCCCTTGACAGTTCACTTTGAATAAAACTCCTCCAGCAAGGCCCAACCTTGGTTTTACAATTTGCCTCACCTAGCCCTTTTTCCCTTGGGTTTCCGGAGCCCGAGGGTCATCTTTATTTACCCCCCCAGGCCAGTGGTCATCATGAGTGTTGGTCCAACCTATCAGCTGCCGGTGGCCACCAGGGGCAACTCTGGGATGGCCTACCGGAAGTTTGGACAATCCGGTGTGCCCTGAGAACGAGATATGTGCAGCTCCTATCGGGATTTGTCGGCACATCGGGCGGCTTTGCTGGTCTTGTTTTACCATTGTCGAAATGTCTTGTAAACCGGCATTCCGAGACTGATCGGGTCTTCCTGGGAGAAGGTATATCCTTCGTTGATCGCGAGAGCTTATCATGGGCTAAGTTGGGACACCCCTGCAGGGTATTATCTTTTGAAAGTCGTGCCCGCGGTTATGTGACAGATGGGAATTTGTTAATGTCCGGTTGTAGATAACTTGACACCAGATCCGAATTAAAACGCATCAACCGCGTGTGTAGCCGTGATGGTCTCTTCTCGGTGGAGTTCGGGAAGTGAACACGGTTTTGGGTTATGTTTGACGTAAGTAGGAGTTCAGGATCACTTCTTGATAATTGCTAGCTTCACGACCGTTCCGCTTGCTCTCTTCTCGCTCTCATTTGTGTATGTTAGCCACCATATATGCTTAGTCGCTGCTGCAACCTCACCACTTTACCCCTTCCTTTCCCTTTAAGCTTTGCTAGTCTTGATACCCATGGTAATGGGATTGCTGAGTCATCATGGCTCACAGATTACAACAACAACAGTTGCAGGTACAGGTTTTGCGAGGATCATGACGCGAGAGCGATGTTTACTTGTTTGGAGTTCTTCTTCTGCTTCGTCTTTGATCAGGTTCTAGGTCGGCAGCCTGGGCTAGTAGGGTGGATGTTGTTTGAGTTTCTGTTTGTATTTCATACGTAGTCGGAGGGTGATCTTATGTAAGATGATGTTGTATTCGTGTGGCATTGTATGCCTTATGTATGTTTCCCTACCTATTATGTAATGTTGATGTAATGATATCCACCTTGCAAAAGCATTTCAATATGCGGGTCTATCCTTGGTGGGACCTTCGAGTTCCTTTTGGATAGGGTTGCATATTGGGCGTGACAGGCCGGCCCATGGAAAGCCTGTTAACGGCCTGTTCGCATATAGCCCATTTACAGCCCGCTAACCCAAGGCCCATTACGCCCTATCCGAATTAGGCCCAGTAGTGTCATCTGGGCCATCCAATATGATTCCAGCCCGTTTTCACTTCTGGCCTATGTATGGCCCATGACGTCTTTCGGCCTATATGAGGCCCTATGTAACTCTTGGCCTATTAACGACCCGTGGTGAAACTGGCCCCTTAATGAACAGTGTATCACTTTAGACCCATTAACGGTCCGTGGTGAAACTGGCCCGTAATGAACAGTGTATCACTTTATACCCATTAAGGGCCCGTTATTCAGTTGGGCCGTTTCCAGCCCATGTTATCTTTCGGCCTTCTCAGAGCCCATTTATTCTTGGGCTCATTTCGAGCATTCGTTTACTTATGACCCGTTACTGTCATTTTCTGCTTGTGGGCCAAATTCAGCCCGTGGTTACAGTCAACCCGTTTGTGGTCCGTTAATACATTGGGCCGTTTTCATAGCGTCATCAAATACAGCCTATTAACGATGGCCCGTTATGGTCAGCCCATGAACGGACGGTTCCAACTCTAGCCCGTTTACGGCAATAATGCGGCCTGTTATTGGCCCATGTTTGGCCAATCGATCATATGGCCCGTATAAGGCCCATTGATGATACGACCCGTAGAAGGCCCATTGTTTCTACAGCCCGTAGAAGGCCCAATGTTTTTACGGCCCGTAGAAGGCCTACTGTTTCTACGGCCCGTAGAAGGCCCACTGTTTCTACGGCCCGTAGGAGGCCCCGTGTCACTACAGTAAATATTAGCCCATGGTTATTGTGGCCTAGTTTTAAAAAATAGGTTATTGCAGCCACTAGCAAACCGCGGAAAAAGAACTGCACTGACTACAAGCAAACAAATAAACAAGACAACAAGGAAATAAATAAGCAAGCAACTTATGCTAGGCTATCACGGCTATTACACATATTACATCCACTGGGCATCAAAGTTCACCACCAGTGCAAATATAGGGAACACAACAGCATATAAACGCCACAGCAAAACAAGTCCAGAACTGAAACCACTTTAGAAGAGTTCAAGAAACAATATCCTGGGTACCCATAATGCTGGCAAGATGCTTAGCAAGCTTATTAACTTTCTCTTGTTTGGCGCTTAAATCCTCCAACGCTTGCTATTGCACAAGAAAGTACGCATCTGAATTCTGCAGGGACTTCCTCAGTCCTTCGGCTTCTTGCCGTAGCATAGCTGACTGATGCCTTTCAGCTTGTAGCTGAGACTGAAGAAGCTGAAGTGATTCAGGCAGCGAGTTCGAAGAGCTTGTGCAAGCAGTACTGGCCAGTAACTCGAACACTACATCAACGCAGGACTGTGGGGTTTTCTCACTGTCTACAAGATTGTTTTTATCACCTTTCTTGGAGACCAACAGGGTTGTCTCACTATCTTGAACCTTATCTGCATTACTTTCTCTACCATTGCATAGTGGGGTGCTCTTCTCCAATATTCTGTTTGCATACTACAAGAGAAACAAGCAGACACATCACATGTTTAGCTTGTAGTATACCAAACTCATTTTGGTAAACCGGTTCAGTAGTAAGGTGGACAGGATAACAGCATGAAACAAACATATATCTATGTACTATGGTCACTGTATTGTCCATATCATTCTATTTTATGTTCCCTAATCAAGATAGAGACACAGTTCAACTCATATATTTTTAAGACATAGCAGCATAGACAAAATATAAGTGTGAGAAACTACACAACATTGGCAGCACTTGTAATGTGCATCACATGAGAACATAATTGTTTATACAACTTAAACTGAAATCAACCTAGAGCAAGAAGTTAGAACATCAATCTAGTTAAAGAAATAGGTTTAAAACATACCTGTTGTGCCATTGGAGTTTCAATTGGATCCTTCAAATTCAAAAGTAGTTGGTATGAGTAAATACAGTGATGCAACAGCAAAGGAGTATGGACCATAGCTACGGAATCTGACCTGAGAACAGTTGCTCTTCTGCTTTAAACGTGGAGTTTGGGTTAGCTGTGGTGGTCTTTGTGCTTTGGGCACTGCAGTAGCTTTACAAACTGCTCATGTGGGGGTACTCTGTGGTGGACATGGTGCTTTGTCAACTATAAGTGGGTTACTATCCGCTGGGGTTGCGGTTAGATGGGTTGTAGCTGGTTTTCTGCCCAACGGTGTAAGTGTGCAATCTGGAAGAGTCTTGATTATGTGTGGTGGGGCTAGTTTGTGGGCCAGTACAACCATGGTTCTATCTGCATCGACGGGTAGCACTGTCTTTTGTGAAGAATGGGTTTTTGCTCCCTTAGATACTGCCATCACCCCCTCCAATTCAAATGGCTGATAAACCAGAAAAGAAATTGAACGTACAGACATTGTATGATAGATAGATGCGGTAATTCACAGATATGTTGTCTAACCAAACAGGACAACATGACACAATTTCACATATATGATGCCTAACAAAACAGGATAGCATGACACAATTTCAGATATATGATGGATAACTTAACAGGATATAATGGCATAATTCAACATATGATGAGTACCTAAACATGATGACATGACAAAACTATATGATGTCTTTCTAAAATAGGTTGGGATGAAATAATTCACATACATGTTGTCTAAGTATACATGTACCATTGCACATATTATGTCAATTATACCTGTAACCATCGAGATATATGCTTCAACAGGTACCATTGCCTGCTCTGAAGACCTTGTTTTCACTCCAGATTTTTCCATAACTGGCTCAAATGGCTAATACACATGAAGAGTAGTTCAATATACATAGATTGTCGACAAATGGAATACGTAACGAAAAAAAGATGGCATGAGATAATTCACATATATGATGCCTGGCTCCATGGTGGTGCATAATTCACATATATGATAACTGGCTGAAAAACATGGCATTGCATAATTCACATATCTGATATAGAAAGCAAACAGGAGGCATTCACACAAAGCATGTCCAATCTAAGCAGATGGCATGGCAATGCAAGACACCATATGCATGATATGAGCAATATAACCCAGCCAAGTTAGAGCATGCACCTCGGGGGTGGGGGGGGGGATACGACTGGTCATGTCTCTCTGAATCCTCCTCTGAGGAGCTATCTGTAACCAGCAATAAATCTGCATCGACAGGTAGCACTGACTGCTCAGAAGACCTTGTTTTCACTCCAGATTTTCCCATGACCGACTCAAATGGCTGATGCACAGGAAGAGTAGATGAACGTATAAACATCGTTGACAAATGGAATACATTATGGAAAAAAATATGGCACGATACAATTCACATATACGATGACTGGCTAAACAGGATGGCGTTGCATGATTCACGTATATGATGCCTGGCTAAAGAAGATGGCATTGCATAATTCCCATATACTCCCTCCGTTCCTAAATATTTGTCTTTTTAGAGATTTCAAATGGACTACCACATACAGATGTATATAGTCATATTTTAGAGTGTAGATTCACTCATTTTGTTCCGTATGTAGTCACTTGTTGGAATCTCTAAAAAGACAAATATTTAGGAATGGTGGGAGTATGATATAGAAACCAAACATGTGGCATTCACACAAAGCAAATCTAAACTAAGCTGATGACATATAAGATGTATAATGCAAGGCACCATATGCATGATATGACCAACATCAGCATGCCAGGTTAGAGCAAACACCTCAGGTGGTAAACAGGCATGGTCGGCTCCTTCTGATCTCCATCTGAACAGTTATCTTCCTCTGGAATACAATCTGGAAATGCAGGATAGGGGGGGCACTTCGCCCACCATGGAGCAGCGTCTGCATGACATTATATTTGCACGCAACGGTCTTCTCTTTTTCTCTACATGTTCAGTACGATTGTGTACAATATCTGACATGCATAATAAAAAAAATAGTTAGATTTTATAAGGCCTAAGGGATGCATGCAAAAATCAAGACTGATGGTAGCAAACGAGTGGATGGATCCAAAACTAATGATAGCAGGTAGATTATAGCTTCATTTTAAAAAGATAGACAATGGATCATCTATTGTTTGTTGCCCACCCAACATGAACCACATAGAAGACCCCAGATGAACCAGATAGTAGACAGATACTATTCGTTGCTGGCTCGATATGAGACCCATGGGCAATTCAAAACTCAAGATTGAACTATAAAGTAGCAGGTAATAATAACCGATGTATAACGTAAGCAAACACGAAAGACTGCGACCTCTCTTCCGGAACTGTGTAGTCCTCAGGTTCATCTGCTCAGTCGATGATGGTAATGCAGTTGGTGTGGCTGCCGACAACGGGGAAGATGATCTGAGGCGGCGAAAGAAAGTCTGCAGGGGGGATCTCTGCTGTAGTGAACGCTTCTGTCGATGGTGCACCTCAGGTGGGGTGGATCATGGCACGGCAGGAGCAGGACATAACACACCGAGTTTTCTTTGACGCTAGTCTGAAATTGAAGTAAATCTGTAAGGGCTCCTTAGAATTGGAGGATTCTATAAACGCAGGGACAGGAAAAACACTGGAGTAGGATAGGAATGCACGTGCAAAACAGAGCATTTGGAAACAAAGGATTTCAGTCAACCTTGGTGTTTGGCTCACATGAATTAGAAGAACAGTGGAATGGAGAAACAAAGTGATGCAACGAGTGTACAACCTCTTTGGCATATCCTTGTGGACCTCAGCATCATTGGATTGGACGTGGAGGATGGTGATGATGCTGGTGTGACTGTCGGATGCGGGGAAGAAGATCCGAGGCCTCTGGAAACGGCGCCAAGGGTATTGCTCTGCAGTGATGGACGGTTCCATCGTTGGAGCAGCTCCGCTAAGGTGTACGGCGACAAGGCTGAAGCATGACAAGACAGACAACTTTAATCTGAAGTGGGACCCTAATATCATCTGCAATAGATGATGTAAAATACATCACCAAAAAGTGCTAGATGTAAAACGCATCAGCCGCGCCACGGCTGCTCCGAGAGATGCTGTAAGTATTGTTCACTCTGAACTTAACTGAAGAAAATGAACTTCACAGTCGAAACTGAATGAACTAGTAACAGAGCATTGCAATAGATGTTTAGGGCGTTCGAGCACTAGTAGCAGAGAAGCAGTGATCTAAATCAGTAGACGCTCGAGCAGGGAACGCACTAGCAGAGAGCAAGTCGTGCAGTAGCACCGCGAGCGAGTGCTAAAGCAGCAACTCCTGTAGCTGCCGGAGGCCGTGCAGCAGTAGTAGCAGCGCAAGCGAGAGCAAGAGCAGAGCAGCAACACGAACGAAAGCAGGAGAAGTGCAGCAGCGCAACCGACTGCAAGAACAGAGCCGCAACGCGAGCAAGAGCCGGAGCAGCTGCAGCTAGTGCCGTTGTGGAAGTCGCCGCCGAGGAAGCAACGACATGGGGGAGAGACGCCGTGGATGATGTGGCCGGCGACGACGCCGTTGATGGAGATGCCATGTCTGCTCGGTATCGAGCACCGGCAGCCCCGTGAGATCGAATAAAAGATAAAATGCAGCAGTGAGTGTAGAACCTCCTTGGTGGCACCGAGTTGGCCTCGGCTTCATCGGAGGAATTGGTGAGGGTGGTGCGGTTCCGGTGGGGCAGGTCAAGACGGCGCAATGGGGATTGAGGTGGCGCGATAGACGAGGCGAATGTCGGGGCAGCTCCTTGGAGGTGGAGGATGATACGTCTCCAACGTATCTATAATTTTTGATTGCTCCATGCTACTTTATCTACTGTTTTGGACTATATTGGGCTTTATTTTCCACTTTTATATTACTTTCGGGACTAACCTATTAACCGGAGGCCCAGCCCAGAATTGCTATTTTTTGCCTTTTTCAATATTTCGAAGAAACAGAATATCAAACGGAGTCCAAACGGAATGAAACCTTCGGGATCGTGATTTTCCAACCGAACGTGATCCAGGAGACTTGGACCCTACTCCAAGTAGTGCCCGAGGAGGTCACGAGGGTGGAGGGCGCGCCCCCTGGGCGCGCCCCCCTACCTCGTGGGCCCCACAGAGCTCCACCGACGTACTCCTTCCTCCTATATATACCTACGTATCCCCGAACGATCAGAACAGGAGCCAAAAACCTAATTCCACCGCCACAACCTTCTCTATCCACGAGATCCCATCTTGGGGCCTGTTCCGGAGCTCCGCTGGAGGGGGCATCCACCACGGAGGGCTTCTACATCATCACCATAGCCCATCCGATGAAGTGTGAGTAGTTTACTTCAGACATTCGGGTCCATAGCTAGTAGCTTGATGGCTTCTTCTCTCTTTTTGGATCTCAATACAATGTTCTCCCCCTCTCTCGTGGAGATCTATTCGTTGTGATCTTCTTTTTGCAGTGTGTTTGTTGAGACCGATGAATTGTGGGTTTATGATCCAGTATTATCTATGAAAAATATTTGATTCTTCTCTGTATTCTTTTATGTATGATTGAGTTATCTTTGCAAGTCTCTTCGAATTATCCTTTTTGGTTTGGCCAACTAGATTGGTAGTTCTTGCAATGGGAGAAGTGCTTAGCTTTGGGTTCAATCTTGCGGTGTCCTTACCCAGTGACAGAAGGGGCAGCAAGGCACGTATTGTATTGTTACCATCGAGGATAACAAGATGGGGTTTTTTATCATATTGCATGAATTTATTTACTTGCTTTGTTTTTTACTTTGCTTTTACTTTTTACTTTGCATCTATCTATCAAAAATACCAAAAATATTATCTCTATCAGATCTCACTCTCGTAAGTGACCGTGAAGGGATTGACAACCCCTAAGCGTTGGTTGCCAGTTGCTATCGTTTTGTGTAGGTACGAGGGACTTGTGCGTGGTCTCCTACTGGATTGATACCTTGGTTCTCAAAAACTGAGGGAAATACTTACGCTACTTTGCTGCATCATCCTCTCCTCTTCGGGGAAATCCAACGCAGTGCTCAAGAGGTAGCAAGAAGAATTTCTGGCACCGTTGCCGGGGAGGCTCACGCAAGCAAGTCAACCATACCAAGTACCCATCGCAATCCCTATCTCTCGCATTACATTATTTGCCATTTACCTCTCGTTTTCCTCTCCCCCACTTCACCCTTGCCGTTTTATTTGCCCTCTCTTTCCCAATCTCCTCCTCTCTTTCCCGTTTGCCTTTTCTCGTTGCCTTTCTGTTTGCTTGTGTGTTGGATTACTTGTTGCCATGGCACAAGATAATACCAAATTGTGTGATTTCTCAAATACCAATAATAATGATTTCCTTAGTACTCCGATTGCTCCTCTTAATAATGATGAGTCTTGTGAAATCAATACCGCTTTGTTGAATCTTGTTATGAAAGATCAATTCGCCGGCCTTCCTAGTGAAGATGCCGCTACTCATCTAAACAATTTTGTTGATTTGCGTGATATGCAAATGAAGATAGATATGGATAACAATATTGTCAAATTGAAGTTATTTCCGTTTTCACTTAGAGATCGTGCAAAAGTTTGGTTTTCATCTTTGCCTAAAAATAGTATTGGTTCTTGGAACAAGTGCAAAGATACTTTTGTCTCTAAGTATTTTCCTCCCGCTAAGATTATCACTCTTAGGAACGATATTATGAATTTTAAACAACTTGATCATGAGCATGTTGCCCAATCTTGGGAAAGAATGAAATTAATGCTTCGCAATTGCCCTACTCATGGTTTGAATTTATGGATGATCATACAAATTTTTTATGCCGGATTGAATTTTGCTTCTAGAAATCTTTTAGATTCGGCCGCGGGAGGCACTTCTATGAAAATTACGTTAGGGGATGCTACCAAATTACTTGATAATATTATGGCTAATTATTCTCAATGGCACACCGAAAGATCTTCTAGTAAGAAAGTTCCTGCTATAGAAGAAATCAATGTTTTGAGTGAAAAGATGGATGAACTTATGAAGATGTTTGCTCCTAAAAATACTCCTCTTGATCCCAATGATATGCCTTTATCTACTTTGCTTGAGAATAATAATGAATCTATGGATGTGAATTTTGTTGGTAGGAATAGTTTTGGAAACAACGGTTATAGAGGGAATTTTAATCCTAGGCTTTATCCTAGTAATCCTTCTAATAATTATGGAAATTCCTACAATAACTCTTATGGAAATTTTAATAAGATGCCCTCTGAATTTGAGAGTAGTGTTAAAGAGTTTATGAATTCACAAAAGAATTTTAATGCTTTGCTTGAAGAGAAATTGCTTAAAGTTGATGATTTGGCTAGGAACGTTGATAGAATTTCTCTTGAAATTGATTCTTTAAAGCTTAGATCTATTCCTCCTAGGCATGATATCAATGAGTCTCTCAAAGCCATGAGAATTTCCATTGATGAGTGCAAGGAAAGAACCGCTAGGATGCGTGCTTCCTAAGATGCCTTTATTAAAGCGTGTTCTTCCAATCCCTATGAAAATCAAGATGAAGATCTAAAAGTTATTGATGTGTCCCCCATTAAATCTTTGTTTTGCAATATGAATCTTTATGAATCTGAATATTATCTTCCTTTACCTAGAAGGTGTTCTAAGAATTCAGAGTTTCTAGATCTTGATGATGAAATTGATGAAAGTGGGATTGAAATAAAAAAAAACCGTGATGTTGCTAAACCCACTATTTTGGATCTCAAGGAATTTAATTATGAAAATTGCAATTTGATTGGTTGTATTTCCTTTTTGCAATCCATGCTAGATTCTCCTCATGCTTATAGTCAAAATAAGGCCTTTACCGAACATATTGTTGATGCTTTGATGCAATCTTATGAAGAAAAACTTGAGTTGAAAGTTTCTATCCCTAGAAAACTCTATGATGAATGGGAACCTACTATTAAAATTAAAATTAAAGATTTTGAGTTTCATGCTTTGTGTGATTTGGGTGCTAGTGTCTCTACTATCCCCAAAACTTTATGTGATTTGCTAGATTTCCGTGATTTTGATGATTGCTCTCTAAACTTGCATCTTGCGGATTCCACTATTAAAAAACCTATGGGAAGAATTAATGATGTTCTTATTGTTGCAAATAGGAATTATGTGCCCGTAGATTTTATCGTTCTTGATATAGATTGCAATCCTTCATGTCCTATTATTCTTGGTAGACCTTTCCTTAGAACGATTGGTGCAATTATTGATATGAAGGAAGGGGATATTAGATTCCAATTTCCCTTAAAGAAGGGTATGGAACACTTCACTAGAAAGAAAATAAAATTACCATATGAATCTATCATGAGAGCCACTTATGGATTGCCTACCAAAGATGGCAATACCTAGATCTATCCTTGCTTTTATGCCTAGCTAGGGGCGTTAAACGATAGCGCTTGTTGGGAGGCAACCCAATTTTATTTTGTGTTCTTTGTTTTTGCTTCTGTTTAGGAATAAATAATCCATATACCTTCTGTTTGGATGTGGTTTTATGTTTTAATTAGTGTTTGTGCCAAGTAGAACCTATAGGATAACCTACGATGATAGTTGATTTGATTCTGCTGAAAAACAGAAACTTTGCGCGCACAAATTTAGTTATGATAAATCACAGGAACGTGCTTTGCATTGATTCTTCTTGATTCTGATAAATAAACAAATTGTCCAGGACTTCCTATTTTGGTAGAATTTTTAGAGTTCCAGAAGTTTGCGTTAGTTACAGATTTCTACAGAATGTTCTGTTTTTGATAGATTCTGTTTTTTGTGTGTTGTTTGCTTATTTTGATGAATCTATGGCTAGTAAACTAGTTTATAAACCATAGAGAAGTTGGAATACAGTAGGTTTAACAACAATATAAATAAATAATGAGTTCACTACAGTACCATGGAGTAGTCTTTTGTTTTCTTTCTCTAACGGAGCTCACGAGATTTCTGTTGAGTTTTGTGTTGTGAAGTTTTCAAGTTTTGGGTGGATTCTTTTGATGGATTATGGAACAAGGAGCAGCAAGAGCCTAAGCTTGGGGATGCCCATGGCACAACCAAGATAATCCAAGGACACCAAAATGTCAAAGCTTGGGGATGCCCCGGAAGGCATCCCCTCTTTCGTCCACTTCCATCGGTAATTTACTTGGAGCTATATTTTTATTCACCAACATGATATGTGTTTTGCTTGGAGCGTCTTGTATTATTTGTGTCTTTGCTTGTTAGTCTACCACAATCATCCTTGCTGTACACATCTTTTGAGAGATCCATACATGAATTGGAATTTGTTAGAATACTCTATGTGCTTCACTTATATCTTTTGAGCTTGATAGTTTTGCTCATAGTGCTTCACTTATATCTTTTGAGCGTGATAATTTTTGCTCTAGTACTTCACTTAGATCTTTTAGAGCACGGTGGTGGATTTTTTTTAAAGAAACTATTGATCTCTCCTGCCTCACTTAGATTATTTTGAGAGTCTTTAATAGCATGGTAATTTACTTAATGTTAATATACTTGGTATTCAAGGTATGTGAAACTTTCTTTTGAGTGAATTGAATACTAAGATAAGTTTGATGCTTGATAATTGTTTTGAGATATGGAGGTGATAATATCAAAGTCGTGCTAGTTGGGTGATTATGAATTTGAGAAATACTTGTGTTGAAGTTTGCAAATCCTGTAGCATGCACGTATGGTTAAAGTTGTGTAACAAATTTGAAACATGAAGTGTACCTGGCTTGTGCATCCTTATGAGTGGCGGTCGGGGACGAGCGATGGTCTTTTCCTACCAATCTATCCCCCTAGGAGCATGCGCGTAGTACTTGATTTTTTGATGACTTCTAAATTTTTGCAATAGGTATATGAGTTCTTTTGACTAATGTTGAGTCCATGGATTATATGCACTCTCACCTTTCCACCTTTGCTAGCCTCTTCGGTACCGTGCATTGTCCTTTGTCACCTTGAGAGTTGGCCAAACTTCGCCGGTGCATCCAAACCCCGTGATACGATATACTCTATCACACATAAACCTCCTTATATCTTCCTCAAAACAGCCACCATACCTACCTATCATGGCATTTCAATAGCCATTCCGAGATATATTGCCATGCAACTTCCACCATCATCATCATGACATACATTACTTTTGTAATATTGCCATTGCATGATCTTGTAGTTGACATCGTATTTGTGGCAAAGCCACCATGCATTATTTTCCATACATGTCACTCTTGATTCATTGCACCATCTCGGTACACCGCCGGAGGCATTCATGTAGAGTCATATCTTGTTCTAAGTTTCGAGTTGTAATCCTTATGTTGTAATCAATAGAAGTGTGATGATAATCACTATTAGAGCATTGCCCAAATAAAAAAAAGAGAAAGGCCAAAAGAAAAAAAAAAGAAAGGCCCAAAAAAAAAGAAAAAAAGAAAATAAAAAAGGGCAATGCTACTATCTCCTTTTCCACACTCGTGCTTCAAAGTAGCACCGTGTTTTTCATGAAGTGAGTCTCATATATTGTGCTTCAAAGTAGCACCTTGTTCCTCATGTAGTGAGTCTCATAAGTTGTCTTTTTATACTAGTGGGAATTTTTCATTATAGAACTTGGCTTATATATTGCTACGATGGGCTTCCTCAAATGCCCTAGGTCTTCGTGAGCAAGCGAGTTGGATGCACACCCACTAGTTTCTTTTGTTGAGCATTCATAGCTCTAGTGCATCCGTTGCATGGCAATCCCTACTCCTCATGTTGACATCAATTGATGGGCATCTCCATAGCCCATTGATTAGCCTCGTCAATGTGAGACTTTCTCCTTTTTTTGTCTTCTCCATAGAATCCCCATCATCATATTCTATTCCACCCATAGTGCTATATCCATGGCTCACGCTCATGTATTGCGTGAAGGATGAAAAAGTTTGAGATTATTTAAGTATGAAACAATTGCTTGGCTTGTCATCGGGGGTACAGAATTTGGGAACATCTTTGTGTGACGAAAATGAAGCATAGCTTAACTATATGATTTTGTAGGGATGAACTTTCTTTTGCCATGTTATTTTGAGAAGACATGATTGCTTTGATTAGTATGCTTGAAGTATTATTATTTTTTGTGTCAATATGACATTTTGTCTTGAATCTTTTGGATCTGAATATTCATATCACAATTAAGAAGATTTACATTAAATTATGCCAACGTATCACTCCGCATCAAAAATTCTTTTTTATCATTTACCTACTCGAGGACGAGCAGGAATTAAGCTTTGGGATGCCTGATACGTCTCCAACGTATCTATAATTTTTGATTGCTCCATGCTACTTTATCTACTGTTTTAGACTATGTTGGGATTTATTTTCCACTTTTATATTACTTTTGGGACTAACCTATTAACCGGAGGCCCAGCCCAGAATTGTTGTTTTTTGCCTTTTTCAATACTTCGAAGAAACAGAATATCAAACGGAGTCCAAACGGAATGAAACCTTCGGGATCGTGATTTTCCAACCGAACGTGATCGAGAAGACTTGGACCCTACTCCAAGTAGTGCCCGAGGAGGTCACGACGGTGGAGGGCGCGCCCCCTAGGCGCGCCCCTACCTCGTGGGCCCCTCGGAGCTCCACCGACGTACTCCTTCCTCCTATATATACCTATGTATCCCCGAACGATCAGAACAGGAGCCAAAAACCTAATTCCACCGCCACAACCTTCTGTATCCACGAGATCCCATCTTGGGGCCTGTTCCGGAGCTCCGCCGGAGGGGGCATCCACCACGGAGGGCTTCTACATCATCACCATAGCTCCTCCGATGAAGTGTGAGTAGTTTACTTCAGACCTTCGGGTCCATAGCTAGTAGCTTGATGGCTTCTTCTCTCTTTTTGGATCTCAATACAATGTTCTCCCCCTCTCTCGTGGAGATCTATTCGATGTAATCTTCTTTTTGCGGTGTGTTTGTTGAGACAGATGAATTGTGGGGTTATGAACCAATATTATCTATGGAAAATATTTGATTCTTCTCTGAATTCTTTTATGTATGATTGAGTTATCTTTGCAAGTCTCTTCGAATTATCCTTTTTGGTTTGGCCAACTAGATTGGTAGTTCTTGCAATGGGAGAAGTGCTTAGCTTTGGGTTCAATCTTGCGGTGTCCTTACCCAGTGACAGAAGGGGCAGCAAGGCACATATTGTATTGTTGCCATCGAGGATAACAAGATGGGGTTTTTATCATATTGCATGAATTTATCCCTCTACATCATGTCATCTTGCTTACGGCGTTACTCTGTTTTTAACTTAATACTCTAGATGCATGCTGGATAGCGGTCGATGAGTGGAGTAATAGTAGTAGATGCAGAATCATTTCGATCTACTTGTTTTGGACGTGATGCCTATATACATGATCATTGCCTAGATATACTCATAACTATGCTCAATTCTGTCAATTGATCAACAGTAATTTGTTCACCCACCGTAGAATACTTATGCTCTTGAGAGAAGCCACTAGTGAAACCTATGGCTCCCGGGTCTATTCTCATCATATCAATCTATATCACTTTATTTACTTGCTTTGTTTTTACTTTGCTTTTACTTTTTACTTTGCATCTATCTATCAAAAATACCAAAAATATTATCTCTATCAGATCTCACTCTCGTAAGTGACCGTGAAGGGATTGACAACCCCTAAGCGTTGGTTGCGAGTTGCTATCGTTTTGTGTAGGTACGAGGGACTTGTGCGTGGTCTCCTACTAGATTGATACCTTGGTTCTCAAAAACTAAGGGAAATACTTACGCTACTTTGCTGCATCATCCTCTCCTCTTCGGGGAAATCCAACGCAGTGCTCAAGAGGTAGCAAGGACGGGGCGGCTAATCCGGCGAGACGACGAGATCGACAACGGATCCTCATCCGGTGCGGTGGATGAGGTACGGCGAGCTGTTGCGGTGGATGACGTAGTCGGGGAAGAGTCTCCGGCTGGGCGGCGGTCGGGAGGCCGACGGAGGAGCGTGGGGTTTCGTGAGTTTTGGTGGCCTCGGTGTAAGAATGGGGGGGGGGGGGGGGCGAAAGGGGAGGGGGGGCCAAGCTTAGGGACGCACTTGTACGAAATATAGGTAAGTTACCAGCGTACCCCCACCGGTTTTGACACCGCGACATGGAGCTTCATTTCCGGCTGAGGGGTAGGAGGGGGATTTCGCGTGTCTGGGCTGCGGGAGCGATTTCGGATGAGGAGGGAGTTCTCGCGCACGTCCAAATTTCGGGATAACAAGGCGCGGCACGGGTTGAAGAAGCGGGAGTTTCAAAGCAGGTGAGACAAAAGATACTCGAGCTTGAAAATTTCGGGATAACAAGGTGCGGATTCCTTGTTCGGCAGAACAAACTTAACGTGTAAAAAAATCATACAAGACACAAGAGAGTCATGTCCCCTTTTACTATATTGCTATAGATGCCATTGAAAAAACTACAAGAAAAATGTAAAAAAATCGGGAGAACAGGATTACCCTGCACAGTACCAAATCGATTTGCACCTCCCTCAACAACAACAAAAAAAAATCAATTCCCACCAAAGAAAGAGTAATGTCCCTTTTTATATGATTACAGATGCCATGATCTCGAATTTCAAGTTTTGAATCCACGTTATGTTGAATTCGAATATATCATTAGGTGACCTTGCGGTTTATAATTGATGTAGTCATACATTTTGATCTTCCATCATATATGAACATTTTACTCCACCATGTGAACATATATATTGTCGTCTACCATATGGACTAAATTTGAATCAATTTTCATTATTTGAATACGATTGTTGTCAAGTTATACAATAATTTAAATATTATCTTGATAACAAAAAGACATGCATATAGCAGTAATCATATTTCACTATGAACTACATGTACCATATGCTCTCCAATTCAAATATCTGTATCCATTTTATGTTGAATTCAAATCATAGTACATTATTGGTCTAGGTAGCGAGATGTTCGGGATAATCTAAACCCTGTTTTCATACGTATAATTTTTGGCTGAATTGGGACAAGTTTTGGTATAAGCCTCTTGCAAAACCGGAGATTCTCCTAACAAGCCTTGTGGTTCCGAGAGGGAACGTGTCACCTTTGTGTGCGAAACGATATACGCTGCCTCCCCCCTGATTTTATTTACAGAGGCAACATAGAACTATATGAGTGCCCCGTTAAAATTTGGAATTATTTCGGGTTCATTTGGCCTTTTTATACATTAATTGAGTTTCTGGACTTTTAATGTGCATAATCTAAATATGAATTGCATGCACATGCTGCGGTGCACCAAAGTGGGTTGAAAAATCACATGTGTGTCCTTGGTTAAATTTCTAGGTCCCATGGAAGAAATGAGAATGAAATTCAAACATCTGGTCGTCATGACTCTGCCGAGAACATTGAGAAACTTAGATTTTAAATTCATGTAAATCCAAAACTCGGCTGGAAATCATGAAACTTGGCATGGTGTCATGTCATGGCACTAACATGTTGTGATAAAAAATTGGGCCGATTTGGAAGCTCGTGGTTCGAAGAGGGAACGTGCCACCTTTGAGTGTGAAACGATATACGCTGCCCCCCCCCCGCCCTTGAGTTTCTTAACAAAGGCAACATAGAACTACATTAGTGCCATGTTAAATTTTGGAATTATTCTGGGTTCGTTAGTCATTTTTTATACATTAATTGAGTTTCTGGTCATTTAATGTGCATAAGTCAAATTTGAACTACAAGCACATGCTCTCGTGCACCAAAGTTGGTTGAAAAATCACATTTGTGTCCTCGGGTGAATTTCTAGGTCCCATGCAAGAAATGAGAATAAAATTAAAACATCTGGGCATCGTGGCTCGGCCAAGAACATTGAGAAACTTGGTTTTAAAATTCTTGTAAATCCAAAACACGTCTGAAAATCATGAAACTTGGCATGGATGTCATGTCATGGTACTACCATGTTGTGGTAAAAAAATGGCCGAATAGGAACAGATTTTGGTATAAGCTTCTTGCAAACCGAAGCTTCTCTCAAGAAGGCTCGTGGTTCTGAGAGGGAACGTGTCACCTTTGAGTGTGGAACGATATACGTTGTCCCCCTTGAGTTTATTTACAAAGGCAACATAGAACTACATGAGTGCCTTGTTAAATTTTGGAATTATTCCGGCTTTGTTTGGCCTTATTTACACATTAATTGAGTTTTTGGTCATTTAATGTGCATAATTCAAATTTGAACTACAAGCACGTGCTCCCGTGCACCAAAGTTGGTTGAAAAATCACATTTGTGTCCCCGGGTGAATTTCTACTCCCATGCAAAAAATGAGAATAAGATTCAAACATCTCGGCATCATGGCTGGGTCGAGAACATTGAGAAACTTGGTTTTAAAATCATGAAACTTGGCATGGTGTCATGTCATGGTAGTACCATTCCATGGTAAAAAAATTGGCCGAATAGGAACAAATTTTGGTATAAGCTTCTTGCAAATCGGAGCTTCTCTCAAGAAGGCTCGTGATTCTGGGAGGGAACATGTCACCTTTGTGTGCATAATTCAAATTTGAAATACAAGCACATGTTCCAGTGCACCAAAGTTGGTTGAAAAATCACATGTGTGTCCTCGGGTAAATTTCTAGGTTCCATGCAAGAAATGGGAATGAAATTCAAAATTCTGGGCGTCGTGGCTGGGTTGGAAACATTGAGAAACTTAGTTTTTTAATTCCTGTAAATCCAAAACACGCATGAAAATAATGAAACTTGGCTTGGTTCCATGACATGGCACCAACATGCTGTGGTAAATTTGCAGTCCGATTTGCGAAGGCGCACACATTAACAATCAACAAAGTCATTTTGGAACAAGTGCTGTCACGTTACAATCGGAAATACAAGTATTATTTAAACCGTGTGCGTTCTACTTACTAGTACCATTTACGTGCCGCCACGCGTCCCCATTTTTTATTAGCTAGGAGGCGCCATGCAGGGTAGCTATTTGAGTATGAGAGGCGTGCGATCAGACCCCTGCACGTGCTTATCGGGAGGAGAGCCCTTTGACCTCCATCTGCCGTCCACCTCTCTCCCAAGGTCTCCATTAATGGTGCCCGAGCCTCTGTTTAATGGCATGGCTATGTCTCACTCGACTGAGATTTAAGAGACAAAAAAGAAAATCTGAAAGCATGGATCTTGATGTAAGATCCGATGGACCTATATAGCATCTACTGCGACTTATAGCAAGACCGATGAATATATAAGGACGATTTTTTTTGATCAAAGAAGGGCTTGCCCCTTCTGATTTTCATTACTGAAAACCACCACAATTCACAAGAAGTTCAGCACAACTCCAGCCTAACACGAAGGACTAAAAGCTACTCCCTCCGTCCCATAATATAAGATGCTTTTTGACACTAGTATAGTGTCAAAAAACGTCTTACATTATGAGACGGAGGGAGTACCAGATTGAAATCGCAACATCCCAAGGGGCCAATAAAGGCCAAACATCCGCGCTAGAACCCAACATTTCACAACCGACGACACAATCCACATCCTAAACCGATTATAACGTCAAAAGAAACCAGGAAACTGAAGGAAGCCCAGCAGCAACTAGAAGAACAGCAACGCCAGGGTCGCCACAACAAGAGTTTTCTTCATTCCAGCCTCGCAACATTGATCTTCCACAGAAAGATAAGGACGATTAATTGTCTTACATAATTAGAAAGATAATAAAAAAAGCCACATGCGGCTACGCCCGAAATACACAAGGGCAAAAGAAGAAGGAAGACAAGGATCTGGCTCGCTGATCTGTACTTTCTTGATGCGTTGCTGCAGGCCGCGGGAACTAGTCTCTGCGGCGAGCGGCTATGAGCTCTTTCGTGTCCTCAAGATGCTGCTTGAGAACATCCACTGATTCCTCCACCAGCCTTTGGCACTCGTTGCAGAGCATGTCATTCTCGTCCATAAGTTTCTTGACGATGATGCCGGACCTCTTCAACAAGGCACTGGTCTCCTCCTGTTGGTCTGCACTTCGGATGATCTTCTCCCTCAGTAGGTCGCGCTCGGCCCGGAGCCTCTCATTGCCCTCCCTTAGTTGCCGGATGACGCCGGTAGCCTGTTCAAATGAGGCTTTCACGTCGTCCTGCAACCTCGCCAAGCCGGAGATCTGATCCATCTGGCTATGGACGATTGCATGCATGTACCTGTAACAGTCGTCGCCTGCCCGCGAGAAATTTTCCCAGGCCGCCGCGGCGCGGCGGGACATCTCTGCTGCATTCGTGGCACGGCGGGACATCTCTGCTTCTTCCGCAGCGCGGCCGGACCAGTCTGCTGCATCGACGGCACGGCGGGACCTCCGTGCTGCTTCAGCGGTGTGGCAGGACCTCTGTGCTGCTACTTCCGCGCGGCGGGACATGTCGGCTGCTCTCGCAGCGAGGCGGGACATCTCTCGTGCTTCCGCTTCCATGCTCGCCTCTCCCTGGTGGCAATCTCTCGACCCAGAACTCACGCTGGCCATGGCAGACGCAAGGGAAGGATGCTGAATGACTTGTTTGTTTTTGTGGATGAGGAGTTGAGGAGGAATGTGCAGTCATCTTGGCATACTAGTATTTATAACCAAGTACTAATACGCTCCTAACTGGGAAACCGTTTAGGTTGTGATCGGTGTGAACAGGTTTGGAATTCAATATAGCGTGGTACTAATACGCTCCTAAGTGGGAAACCGTTTAGGTTGTGATCGGTGTGAACAGGTTTGCAATTCAATATAGCATGGAGTAATTTGGAATGTGACGAGACGCAAGCTCAAAATTTATTGACGGTTCTAGTTTTGAAGTGCGGCACTATTCCCGGATGGAGTACTTATTTTTCTACTCCCTCCTTTCCGGTTTTATAGGGCTTATCTCAAAATTTTAGTTTTTCCATTTTATAAGGCTCAATTTGGTTGTTCCCCAACACATGTTCAGATTCCAAGGTGCATTAAATCATTGCATGCAAGTATTAAGAGAAAATTGACCAATGCATGTACTTTATGCATGCATGCATTGCAATTAATGCATTGATAAACATAATTTTTTGAGAAAAACAAGAGCATTAATTAGGTGCTTTTGCAAACTACAAAAAATATTCCACCACTCACCATAAACCGGAAAGGAGGGAGTATTGATGTGTACGTGCAATAACTGGCACCGTCGTCTACATATCTTACGGTTAATGGGGCATTCGACAGGAATAGCCGCGTGGCGAGCTCTAGGCTAGTCCTTTTTTCAGACGCATTAAACCTATCTCTCGGGACTTCTCGCAGGCACCATCATGCCCCCCACAAAAACTTGTACTCTGAGTTTAGTATTACGTTATACCGGAAGAGAAGAGGTGCACACACGCACTTGTCCTCTCACACACGCGTCTGTTTTTTCTCGAAAAGGAGGATGATGACCCCCGGCCTATGCATCTGGGAGTCACACACGCATCTGTAGCTACGAATTGTAGTGTTCTCAACCATCCGATTGGCTCTATCATGGATGTACCTATATACTAAGAGGGTGCTTGGGTACGTTTTAGTCTCATGACTAAAAGTAGTGGGACTAAAACTTGATAGCCTCACCTTGCTTGGGTCCAAATACTAAAGAGACTAAAATCAAGTTAATGAGCATTTATTATTCTCCAAACCCTCCAATCCAGAACTCGCCTGTGTTAAAGGAGAGGAGTTAAATGAGGAGAGAGAGAACTAATCCACATTTACTAGGGGTACTTCTGACTAAAAAATTTTAGTCTCAAGACTAGTTTTAGTCCCTCTTTAGTCAGGGGTGCTTGGAACTTTAGCCTCTTAAAGAGACTATTTTTAGTCAGACTAAAATAAGTCCCTTGGATTCAAGCACCCTCTAAAACATGTCTAGATACATCTATATTTTGACAAATGAAAGGCATGTATTGTGGAACGGAGGGAGTGCTTGTCATCAAAATGGATAAAAAGGGACTTATCTAGAACTAAAATATGTCTACATACATCTCCTTTTATCCATTTTGATGACAAGTAGTACTTCTTACCCAAAGGAACTTTATATCCAACAGACACAAAATATCCGTTCGACTGTTGGAAATTACTGATATGATGTCGAAGTAATTGCTGCATCGCCACCAAAACCCACCATTTCTTAAGCTAAAGAAGACCAAGGTAATCCCTATATTAGCATATTACTAAGATAAACAGAAGGCACTGTTGAAACATTTAGGACGTGAGCTTGTCAATCTAAATGTGAAGGGACACAAGCTTAGCCCCGGCCAGCAGCTTGGGCGGAACTGTCAAGAAGGTCAGCTCCTGCACGTCGACGTCGCCGGGATCCTTGCTGCTTGTCACCTCCATTTCCACCTTGACGGCGTCGGTCATGCCTTTAGGCTCCCCCGGCGGGCCGTTCGCCCACAGCTTGGCCAAGTAGTGCGGCAGTGGGGATGCCACCGCTCTGATGCAGACGACCGACACGGTGATAGGCGCGCTGATATCGAGCATGCCGCCGACCAAGAAAAACGCAGTGGCTCCAACAGTGGCACTTGTAGCTGGAGCACCTTGCCGTACTGGATCCTGTGCACGGGCATGGGATGTGCGGTGCTGATGTGGTGGTACAGCGCCGACGGCAGGCCTTTGTATCCGCAGACGGGCACGGGGCATTTGCAGGGCACGAGCGGACACACGCTCTGGTGATCGGCGAGCTTGCGGTAAGTGACGTAGAGCCCACAGCCTTCGTGCGGGCACTCCACCCTAACCGACGAAAGGATGGAGTCCACCGCCATGTTCCGCACGTTGAAGCCACCGCCGCGCTCGCACTTCTGGCACTGCTGCTGGTTCCCGGGGCACTCGACGCGGCAGTCCGCGCAGGCTAGGTGCCCTCCCTTGCACTGCAGAAATCAATCCAACAACACATCAATCAAGAAACCTGCACCTTGCTCAATCAGCCGAACGAACGAGGTGTATTCGAACCTCATACACTAGAGGCGTCAAGGGGCGGAGGCACAAGGGGCAGTGGAGCACGGTGAGGTCCATCGAGACCTTAGAGAGCTCCATCGTCCGGTCCTGTTCCTGTTCGGTCTGCATGATCTCGTCCTCCTCGTGCACAACCATCTCTCGACTTGGGCCGGGGTATTACAAAGCTTACCGTCACATATTTTATACTCCCTCCATTCCTAAATGTACTCCCTTCGTTCGGAATTACTTATCTCGGAAATGGATGTATCTAGAACTAAAACACTTCTAGATACATCCATTTTCGCGACAACTAAGGCTGGCCATAGTGGGAGTAACATAAGTAGTATCATGCACTTGGGACTCGCAAACATGCTTATGTGGCAGGCAATTAAAGAAGAGAGAGATGGTTATAGTAACATAGGTAGATACTGTAACATAATAAATATGGTGCTACTATGTGTCATGCATGGCAATAAATGGGACCATCTATGATACTAATCTATGATACTATGCACTATAGAGGTAGTAACATAGACTAGTAATGTATGCATGTTACTAGTCTAAGTTACTCCCCACTATGACTAGCCTAATTCCGAACGGAGGGAGTAAGTCTTTATAGAGATTTCACTAGGTGGACTACATACGGAGTAAAATGAATGAATCCACACTTAAAATGCATCTATTTACATCCGTATGTAATTCATAATGGAATCCCTACAAAGACTTATAATTTAGGAACGGAGGGAGTACTACTTCAAGGTGCATTAAATCAACACATGCAAGTACTATCAAAAGAAGAGTCACGGCATGCATGCATGCGTTGTAACTAATGCATCGGTAAACGCAAATTATTGAAATATATCGAGTGCAGTGCTTTGATGTGTTGCATCAACTCGTACATCAACAAGAAGTTTGATTATCCTCTCCCTCGCAGACTTAACTGCACATGCCTTTCGCTGTATGACAGCTTAGCCACACACCTGTCGGGCCCACCTGTCATACACGCAAAGACAAGAGCGTCCCTCCCTCGCCCATGAGTGTGGTGGCTGGCAAGACTAGGAGAAGCTTTCGCTACATGCTCTCCCTCCCGCACGCGGTGGACATGCAGCAGTTCAATCGGTGTCAGATGGCCAGAAGCGTACTGTAGTACTCCTCCAGTGCAGTAGTACACCATCATTGTTCGACTTCCTGAAGAGGCGAAGAGCCAAGAGCAGCCCGGAAGCTCATGTGGCAGTTTCACGTGTAGAGTAGTCTAGATAGCGTGTACCATGCCTATAAGCTTAAAATCATTGGGGTCGGCTCCATGTTATGTGGCCGTCTCGAAGTTTTTTTAAAAAAAATTAAAATAGTCTTCTGGCCCTACCTGTCACCCTGGTGATTGTAGTTTGCACGCTCATCTGGTCAAGACAGGAATATATATTTTGATTTGTTTTTTTCGAAAAGGGGGGACTCCCCGGCCTCTGCATCAGAACTATGCATACGGCCACATATATTTTAATTTGTGGTGGGTAAATGTTAGAGGTTGCAACAAATATATTGTACACTGCGGGTCTTTCAGCCAAGTTTAGAGACAAGCATGTGGGGCCAGTGTTATGATGTTACGCGTCAACTCGTAGAATGAGGAGAAGCTTGATTTTACTACACGCCTTCTCCCTCGCCCATGCGCGCTGTTGCTCGCAAACGAGGACAAGCTTTTGCTTAGTAGTACTTCTACAACAAGCTATCCGTCCCGCTCGAAGTGGACGGACATGCAACAATGGATTCGACACTGTAAAAGCAGTAGTAGTAACATCATTGTTCTTTCTTCTCGAAGAGGCAAAGAGCCAAGCGCAAACCGAACGTTGCAGTTGCGAACATTGGAGCACACATATTGCCAGGCTCTTGCATGAGACAAAATTGCTATGTGAGCCCACTATTGTACTAGTACGTATAACTACTTGTTAGTATAGCCCTATAAACCAGAAAGGAGTATTTGCCCTTCTAGAGATTTCAACAAGTGACTAGACTACACCAAGACGGAGTACATATGGAGCAAAATGAGTGAATCTGCACCGTAAATAAATACGTACTAGTTCTATCGTTTTCCTCTCCGAGGTGCACAATATTGAGTATACCAACTAGTCTCTTTTTGACACGCATTTACGTTGTTGTTTTTTTGACACAGTACAGACGCAAGCGCTCATATACACGCGCATACACTCACCCCTATGAACGCACACATGCACGACACTATCATCTTAAAATTTACGAAGTCACTATAGGCACCTCGTCGTCGACGGGTCCATAGGTGCTTGAATGCCAAGGAGGAAGAGGGTAGAGACTCCCGAGACGTTAAACGGTCAATGATGCATCCTCAATTACATGCAGAGGGAATTAATTGGAGAAGCAGATTAGAGCCAGCATGATGTGAATGCAACAGAGTTTGGACTCTCATATAATAAAGGCGCCCCACCACTCCAATCCATCTACTTCCAAGTCTCTGCGCAACACTGCTCAGTCCAATCCAAGACCAAGTGAGCAGAAGCCACAAGCACCTATGGAGGCGATGGACGCGAGCGGCAGTCGGCTGTGTCAAATCATCCAAGGCGCCGGCCTGTGGGCCTGCACCGTGGAGCGTTTCTAGATGGTGCTGGCGACTGCAAGCATCATAGCCCTCGCCGACGCCGGCTTCGCCTCTCGCATGGACGACATGATGGTCAACTCCATCCGCAAGTTCACCGCCGGCAAGAAGCGCGCGGACGACCTTGCCGTACTGCTCCAGCCCGTGCGCCCAGGCTCCTCATTGCCTGCCACCCTCATCGGCCTACATGGTGACGAACTCTTTCAAGCCCTGGTGGCCCTGGAGGTGCCGGAGGTTGCGACGAAGAATGTGCACCTCGAGGCCGCGCTTGCCGCACAGCGCCTCGCCATGCAAGAAACTGTCGACCTACACATCCACGTCTACGAGGAAATCGTCTACATAGGCCACTACAAGGCAAGCGAGGACAGAAAGACGTTAGCCTTCTTCCAGTGGCTGGAATCTTTGAACGCCATTGTTCAGAAGCACGTCGACCTGCCCACGAAAGCCGCTGCTACTTAGGCGCCGTTCGGTGGGCCGGCACCCTGAGTCGAGGAGGTGGACGTCGTCGATGGATGCATCTCTTCTTCTTGCCTCCTGTAACCAGCACTGCATCGCCTCGTGGCCTTAATGTTTTATTAGTATAGTACTCCCTCCATTCCCAAATATAAGTCTTTCTAAAGATTCCTGCAAGTGACCACAACATACGGAGCAAAATGAGTGAATCTACACTCTAAACTATGTCTTCATACATCTGTATGCTGTATTCCATTTGAACTAGTATCTAAAAAGGCTTATATTTATGAACGGAGGGAGTATATGGCATTTTTTATTCTAGTCGTAACGTTTCCACTGTGAGGTGGGGCCGCAGTTGAGCAAACCCACCCCACCCACCGGGCGTCGGCCGAGTTTAGAATTAGAAGAGAGAAACGAGGGAGGAGAGCTAACTGTAGCACGGGCGCTGTTGTCAGATGGTACTCGTGTTTATAGAATAGGAGTACTGAGCACTTGTGCCTCTTTTTTTTGAGGGAAAAATTAGTCGTATGTCTAGTACCACTAGTTGGGTGAGTGCGACCTATAGCTGTCATCACTTTAGGTCTCCTTTTTGAACCGCGGCTACGCTTCACAGTACATATTTTTTCACGCATTTATCCTCCTATGTGTACTCCTAGGCTATTTCCACGTGCTCCCATTCGCCGACATGTGGGACATAGAGCATCTGGGTCGTAGTGCATGCACGACTCGGAGCATATGCCAGGGTACTTTACATTTCAGACCTCACGAATTACATGCAAACCCCCCGCAGAAGAATAAATAAATCAATGAATTACTACATGAAACCGGATTATTTTCGTGGAAACCGGAGCACGTTCATTAAATTTTGGACATAACACGTTTATAAAAATGACCAGACCTAAACCAGTCTAAGGGCCTCTTTGATTTTTCCCCAAAAAAATGGCCTCTTTGATTTGCAGGATACTGAAAACACAGGAATGGGGAAAGTATGATGGTGATGAACCGAAATAAGGAGAACTCTAACTCAATTAGAGGTTAGAGTTAGATTCTAACCCTGAACTAACTCTAAACCAAAGAGGTGTAGGGATGGCAGGGTTAGATCGACAATAAATGCTCTATCTCAATCATTTGACTACTTTGGACCGTATTTTTAGTCAGACTAAAATAAGTCCCTTGGATCCAAGCACCCTCTTGGTGTGGCCGGCTCTTCTGTGGCCTCCTCCCGCTCACAATTGACATAAACGAACCATCTATACAAATCAAGCATGCAAAACATGATAATTTTTACTTTGTCCATACAAATGAGATATCCCACTTAAACATACAAGTCGTCAATCAAGCTTAAAAAACACTTCATGAAACAAAGAATGAGCTAACTCATCACAGAAGTCGTTCACGATAGGGAGGGAGCCCGGAGCCCCTCACGCACCGAGGGAGGAGCTCGCCATCGTCGCTTTGGAGGAAGGCTCTGTAGAGCCCAAGCCCCGGGAACCCCTCCGACGCCGGCCCTTGCGAGTTGAGGTCGACACCGGCATGGGTAGCAGGGCCGCTTGCCGCCGATTGGGAACTTAATCTTTGGGCCTCTAGAAATAATGCAAGCCTGTAACTAAAATACCTAGAAAGGTGAACTGAATCTTTGGGCCTCTAGAAATAATGCAAGCCTGAAACTGAAATACCTAGAAAGGTGGACTGAATCTTTGGGCCTCTAGAAATAATGCAAGCCTGAAACTTAAATACCTAGAAAGGTGAACTGAATCTTTGGGCCTCTAGAAATAATGCAAGCCTGAAACTGAAATACCTAGAAAGGTGAACTGAATCTTTGGGCCTCTAGAAATAATGCAAGCCTGAAACTGAAATACCTAGAAAGGTGAACTGAATCTTTGGGCCTCTAGAAATAATGCAAGCCTGAAACTCAAATACCTAGAAAGGTGAACTAAATCTTTGGGCCTCTAGAAACAATGCAAGCCTGAAATTGAAATACCTAGAAAGGTGAACTGAATCTTTGGGCCTCTACAAATAATGCAAGCCTGAAATTGAAATACCTAGAAAGGTGACCTGAATCTTTGGGCCTCTAGAAAGATTTATTACCTCCTTAAGCAGCATCAAACAATTCCATGCGTGCACCACAAATCTATAGCAAGTTTGATCAGGATCTACTTTTCCAAATTAGAATTAGCGCTAGAGTAAGCAAGATCAATGATATGGCCGTGAGACAGAGAAGGAACGAACAAACTCACCCCTCTCGCGACTTCCCAGGTAGATGCGCCGCCGCCGTGCACAACAGAGGGAGAAAAACGACTGGTGAAGGGGGAGCGGGGCGACCTTCGAAGGTCGGAGGGAGAGGGTGTCGGTGTCAAAACCGGCGGATCTCGGGTAGGGGGTCCCGATCTGTGCGTCAAGGCTGATGGTAACATGAAGCAAGGGACACAGATGTTTACCCAGGTTCGGGCCCTCTCGATGAGGTAAAACCCTACTTCCTGCTTGATTAATATTGATGATATGGGTAGTACAAGAGTAGATCTACCACGAGTTCGTAGAGGCTAAACCCTAAGAGCTAGCCTATGATGGTATGATTGTAATTGTGATCGGCCTTCTAAGGACCAACCTCTCCGGTTTATATAGACACCAGAGAGGGCTAGGGTTTACATGGAGTCGGTTACAAGAAAGGAAACACAATATTCGGATCGCCAATCTTGCCTTCCACGCAAAGGAGAGTCCCATCCGGACATGGGCCGAAGTCTTGAGTCTTGTATCTTCACGCTTCAATTGTCCGGATGTTGTACACAGTCCGGCTGTCCGGATACCCCCTAATCCAGGACTCCCTCAGTAGCCCCTGAACTAGGCTTCAATGACGATGAGTCCGGCGTGCGGTATTGTCTTCGGCATTGCAAGGCGGGTTCCTTCTCCGAATACTCCAAAGCAATTATCGAACACTCAAATCGTGTCCGGATTCCCAAGATGATCTTTACATACCGCTGTAGAGAGAATGATATTTCACAAATGCAATCTACTGACAACTTTTTCTGATGACGTGACATGTTATTATGGTCGGATCATTATTCGAGTCGTTTTCCCACAACCAGCTACAACACATATTACGAGGCGGTTTTTGTGACACGTCTTGTCAAAGCAGAGATTGTGTCCCCTTATTACGGGATTCTCATCAATACGGGTATGGGTAATCCCACCACGCCATTAATCTTGGTGCTTGGGAAACAAGCGATTCCCAACGGGCAAGTGGGGAGGCGCACCGCTTTTGGCGCCTCTATAAAGGGATAAGATTTCCCCATTTTCACCCACGCCTTCTTCCTCCTTTGCCCACTCTTGCCCCCTCGAGCTCCGGCACCCAAGCCCAAGTCTTCTCCGCACAGCTAAACATGTACGGAGTAGGAGGCAAGTGGGTGGCTTCCACCGTCAAGGAGAAGCACATCACAAATCTTCGGGCGGCCGGATACTTGGCGGCAGACATAGCGCACCGGCTACCGGATGCTGGGCAGGTCACTCCGACCCCAGGACCCCACGAGAGGGTCGTATTCATCGCCCACTTCGTCTGTGGACTGGGATTTCCACTCCATCCCTTCGTCCGCGGGCTCATGTTCTCCTACGGGCTAGATTTCCATGATCTATCCCCGAACTTCGTCCTCAACATCTCGGCGTTCATCGTCATATGCGAGGCCTTCCTCCGCATCCGGCCTCACTTCAGCCTATGGCTGCAAACCTTCTACGTGAAGCCGAAGGTTGTAAGCGGCCAACAAGCGGAGTGCGGAGGGGCCATGGTGGGCAGAATGCCTAACGTCACATGGCTCGATAGCTCCTTTGTGGAGACCGTAAAAGGATGGCAATCGGGGTGGTTCTACATCACCGAGCCGCGCGGCGCCAACTGGGCAGCAGCCCCCGAGTTCCGATCCGGAGCCCCCATGCGGCTGACCTCCTGGGAGAAAAAGGGCCTGTCCTTGGGCGATTCCACGGAGCTGGCCGGACTCCAGACATGCATCAAAAGCATGAAGGACAAGAACATCAAGCTTGTCAACGTGATCCAGGTCATGCTCGTTCGCCGGATCCTGCCCAGAGGCGGGTAGTCAATCTGTGGGAGTTCGTCCAACCGAACACCAGACGCTCCAGAAGCTCTATGACATGACGCACAAAGGCGCATGGACGGTGCTATTCAAAGCCTCCGAAGTACCTTCTCCCACATTCGAGGACCGCGGGCTTCACGCCGCGCGGGCTCCTAGGCCGGTGAGTTCTCAAACTGACACCGGACCCAGTTCTTCCCAATATATTCATGGGAGTACCTTAAGTAGTTGTGCATATTTGCTTCAGGACTATGTGGAGACAGCGGAGCAGGTCTACTATCCGGCTCCGCTGCCAGAAGGCCCAGCGGATGCTCTCCTGATGGAGATGTTGGTCCTGGCACCGTACAAGGTGCCGGAGAAGAAGGCCGAGAAGAAGGCTCGGGGGACCCGAAAGGGTCTCCGGCGTAAGGTTGTGCCAGAAGCCTCGTCCGAAGACGACAAGGAGGACTCCTCCCATGAAGGGGAGGAGGAAGAAGAAGAAGACGCCCCATATGGAAAGGATGAGGGGTCCAGGGAGGCGGACCAGGGGGCCGGAAAAGGCCCCCGGCGCAAGGCCGTGATACCCCTGTCGTCGGATGATGACGAGACAGATTCCTCCCGCGGAGGCGGGGGGAATCAAGAAGAAATTCCACCTCCCCGCACTGGGGAGGGGAAGAAGAGAAAAGCCGCCCCGGAGGGGGAGGCTGGGGAATCCAGGAAGGGGAAGGTGCCCCTTCCGGACTACTCCGCCATAGCTGCTCATAGCAAGGAGGGGTGGCTGCCCAGGGGGAAGCCCCTAGTGCGATCGTTAGTGTCCGCATTCTATCATGATTTCACTTCATAGTTTTTGTATTTATAATGCCGAACATATGTGCAGTCCGGCCAGGGATCACCCCGAAGTGTCTTCCTCCGGGTCCCTGAGTGATTCGGAGATCAATTTGCTTCCGACATCCCCTACTCCTCAACACGCGGATGACACGGAGGTGTTGTCCCGAAGGCTCCCGGAGCAGGGGGAGGCGACTCTGGAGACGCCCCAAGGCGAGATTCCAGATGTCGGACACGCGGGGTTCAAGATCCACGTGGATCGTGTCAATGAGAGCCATGGCCAACCAGGGTCTCAGCCGAACACAATTCCGGAACCTTTGATGGGTCCAGACTCAGGCGGGCGACCCCTCGTTAGGGAGGGCGAGCCGTCTTTGTTGCGGACTTCCGTTGTGCATGAGGCACTGGATTGTCTGCTGGAAGCACTTCGCGGCGCTTCCATGGATGAAGAGCACTGTACTCTTATGAGCACGGTTCGTCCGCCAAAAGCGGACTAACCGAAGCTTGCACCAGCCTCCTAACAGGCTTTGAGGTAAGTAATAAATATGTGCAAAATTACCACCCGATAGGTAGTAGCCCCTGATACTCTGTTTGGTGTTCGGAAAGAAAAGCCAAACGAAGGGTTAATTATAATCCGCAGGAGTCTAACAATAAGTATTATTGTGAATGAGCAGGCTGTGTTGCTTGCTGCTGCTGCCCGTACTGCTGAGGTTGCCGAACTAAAGCGGGACCTGGAGCAGGCGCAGGGAGAGCTCGACATCACGAGGAGGCAGCTCGAAGAGAACAAGGGTAAGTGATTCCCCTCTCTTATGTATTTGAGGATAGACCAAATTGGCTAGTCTAACACCAAACCGTCGTGACTTTGAAACAGGGGCCACCGCCGAAGTGGCATCCCTGAAGAAAGCGATGTTCGAGGCCAAAGACAAAGTGGCCTTGGAATGCAAAGAGCGTGAAAAGCAAAGTGCTAGAGTCGGTGAGGTACAACAAGAGCTCTGGGACCTCGGCAAGAAGTGTGAGTCCGTGGAGCATGAGCTGAAGGTGAAAGAGGCCGAGCTTGCGAAAGCCCTTGTAAATTTGAAAGACGCCAAGGCCGAAGCCGGGAAAGCATAGCAGGAGATCCAAGAGGCCAAGAAGATAGCAGCGGGTAAGATGTTCTTTAGCAAAGCAAACATGTGGAGGAGGCGTTTCTTTTACTTACTCGAATTCGGAGCTCTCCAGGGGCATTTGCAGGTCTGCCACGCAGCGTATCAGACCCTGCGGAGTTCTACCGTGCCCAGGAGGGGAGCTCAACGGAGAAGCTGTTCTGGTCCCAGTATGATGGGGCCGAACACCCGATGCCTCTGAGTGACCAACTGAAGCAGTTGGTCCAACTCCACAGAGCTGCCGAACTGGCTATGAAAGGTTTCATAGTCCGGATGTGGCATGGTGAGCTCATGCCCAATAGCTACTTTGGCCTGATCAAGCGGATGGTGGATGCCTGCCCATGGCTGGAGGTGATCAAGTGCTCCGTTTGTATTGAAGGTGCCCGCCGGGCCTTTGCCCGTGTCAAGGTGCATTGGGGCAAGCTGGATGCGGAGAAGCTGGTCAAGGACGGGCCGCCGGAGGGCAAGGCGCATCGCCATCCCGAGATGTACTATGATGGCGTTATGAAGGGTGCTCGTCTCGTGGCTGACGAATGTACCAAGGACACCATTTTGGAATGAATTCACTTCTGTCATGTTTGTATTTTAAGGACGAAGTTACTTGCGCTATGTAGTGCTTTTGTTATTTAAAATATTACCTTCTGTGTGGCTGTTTATAAAATTCTGAAAGTAGGCCAGTCGTCGGCTTCCTCCCCCACGTAACTAGTACTAGGGTGTTCGTGGAAAACCCGGACACTCTTTATCCAAATGTTTGGTCCCTTAAGGAGGTGTCCGGTGCAGCGAACAAGGCAATCGGACTATGCGGCTTCATAACTTTCACTTAGCCATAGAAGTCTACAATTTTAAATTTCGGTGAAGCCCCTAGAATCCAGAAGGCCGAATCGGGGCGCTATACACGCCTAGATCGGACGTAGCCGATATATCGCCTAAAGCGGAAGATCTTTAAGGATTTTAAGACCTCTCAAACAGCGACCAGCTCTCACCACATCATGCCGGTCAGTTTTCGGCTTTCTCTACTGAGGTGCTCGTCCGGAAGAACCGGGACACAATCGCAGTAGTTCTCCCTGCACTACCTTAGCCGACATAACGGAACGTAAGGCACCAAGACAAGGGAGCCGGGCTATCCCAACTGTAGACCCAAGACATGATTCGGAGTTGATGCATATAGTGCTATAAGTTCGGGGTGCCGCACTGCCGAAAGTGTTCGGACTTTATTTGCCATATTACGGGGCGCCATGAGAAGCCCCTAGCAAACTGACCGTACCAAGGTGTATGGATGCAATACCAAATAAACATTTATAAGAGACAAAAAGTGCTCAAATAAGGATAATAAGCTGACACTATATATAATCTCCCATTGACGAAAAATACGTTTAAGCGTATGTTTACAATGGATGCATGAAGCAGAGATAAAATAGGACTATTTGACATGTCCTATCCAAGGGCGGGGTTTGTGCAGATAGATAAAGCAGGTATAATGATCGTAAATAGATTCCACCTGGGTATTTCCTTCTGTGCACAACGTCTATTGCCTCCTTGGATGTCTCTCCCATATAAGTCTGGCAATTCGGCTCTTCTGAGGATGCTGCACTAACGCGGTGTCCTGAAATGTAAGAGGGAAAGAGTGTGAAGGTAGTTGGCGGTTACATGCACTATTGACTGAGTCGTTGATGCACCTCCGCCTATGCCCATGGTATCTCGAGTGCGTAATTGTGTATGCGTGGCACGAATGCCGCTTTGAAGAGGCTTAAGCGGAGGCCGGACTGCTAATCACGCTCTTGGCATTCCTGATGATCCTGTTGCGGGGTGCTCCGGACTCGCTTGACTGTGCTCGAAGTTGTTGCCGGATTGGTTTGTCGGAGTAGGCCGCATTGTACTTCTGCCGTGAGGGCTGCCATATGCTCTTCTGTTCGAAGGGAGCGGTCTATATTTCCATTGACAGTGATGACCCCGCGCGGTCGTGGCATCTTGAGCTTGAGGTATGCATAATGTGGTACCGCATTGAATCTAGCGAATGCGGTTCGTCCAAGCAGTGTGTGGTAACCACTGCGGAAAGGGACGATGTCGAAGATTAACTCTTCGCTCCGGAAGTTGTCCGGGGATCCGAAGACCACTTCCAGTGTTATAGAGCCTGTACAGCGATCCTCTACTCCAGGAATAACACCTTCAAAGGTGGTTTTAGTGGGCTTGATCCTTGAAGGGTCAATGCCCATTTTGCGCATTGTGTCCTGATAAAGCAGGTTCAGGCTACTGCCGCCGTCCATAAGGACTCGCGTGAGGTGGAATCCGTCAATGATTGGGTCTAAGACCAATGCGGCTGAGCCGCCATGACGGATGCTGGCAGGATGATCCCTACGATCAAAGGTGATCGGACACGCTGACCATGGGTTGAATTTGGGGGCGACTGGCTCCATCGCATAGACGTCCCGTAGTGCTCTCTTCCGTTCCTGCTTGGGGATGTGAGTGCCGTAGATCATATTGACCGTTTTCACCTGGGGGGGGGGGGGGGGAAATTTCTTTCGAAAATGCTAGACTTACAGGAAACTATTATAGGAATTAACGGACTAACCCTTTCCCCTCACTAATCTCTCCCCCTGATTTTCAAGGTGGGACCCGCTTCATCTTAACAATCAATCAACACACGCCACCTCAGCCTGTAAAACTCAAGTAAAACCCCTGTAGTTGTAGCATCGCTGAATTTCTTTTGTCCCCCCGTATTCGGACGCCGGGGCTCTTCGTCATCGTTGTTGTGCAGCCCCTTGTCCTTGTTTTCGGCGTTTATCTTACCGGCCTGTTTGAACACCCAGCAATCTCTATTGGTGTGGTTGGCTGGCTTGTCCGGGGTGCCATGAATTTGGCACGAGCGCTCTAGTATGCGGTCCAGGTTGGATGGTCCCTGATTATTTCTTTTGAACGGCTTTTTCTGCTGACCGGACTTAGATCCGCTGAATCCAGCATTGACCGCCGTGTCTTCAGTGCTGTCACCGTTGTTCCGTCTCTTATGCCTGTTACGCCGTGGCTTGCGGTTAGCATCGCTGCCGTCTGAAGTGCCGGAATGTGGTGTGGTGCCGCTGCGAGCGAACCAGCTATCCTCACCCGCGCAAAAGCGGGTCATTAGGGTTGTGAGAGCTGTCATAGACTTGGGTTTTTCCTGGCCAAGGTGTCGAGCGAGCCACTCGTCACGGATATTATGCTTGAAAGCTGCCAGGGCTTCGGTGTCCGGACAGTCGACTATTTGGTTCTTTTTAGTAAGGAACCGAGTCCAGAATTTCTGGGCTGACTCTCCGGGCTGTTGAGTAATGTGGCTCAGGTCATCGGCGTCTGGTGGTCGCACATATGTGCCCTGGAAGTTATCAAGGAATGCGTCCTCCAGGTTTTCCCAACTGCCAATGGAATTTGCTGGCAGGCTATTTAACCAGTGCCGGGCTGGTCCTTTGAGCTTAAGGGGAAGATACTTGATGGCGTGTAGATCATCTCCGTGAGCCATGTGAATGTGGAGAAGGAAATCTTCGATCCATACTGCGGGGTCTGTTGTGCCATCGTATGATTCGATGTTTACGGGTTTGAACCCTTCTGGGAATTCATGATCCATTACTTCGTCAGTGAAGCAGAGGGGGTGTGCGGCGCCTCTGTGCTGGGCTATGTGGCTACGCAGCTCAAATTGGTCTGGGTTGCTGTTGTCAGCCCGTCCGGACTTGTTGATGATGTATCCGGTGTGAGGATGATCGTCGCGTGCTGGGGCGCGCCCCCGCGATCCGTAGATCGATCTTGTCTGTCCTGCTTCGTTATCTAGAATATCTTGTAGGTCTTGCCTGTTGCCCTGGGCCGTAGTGTATCGGCGTGGGCGTGCGGGCTGGTATCCGGGCTGATATCCCATTTTATCCCGGCCACAGGGTGGCCGGTCAGCCGTTTGGTACTCTAGTCCATATTCCTCGGCTGCCAGGACTTCGGTCCATCTATCTGTGAGCAGATCTTGATCAGCTTGGAGTTGCTGCTGCTTCTTCTTTAGGCTCCTTGCAGTGGCTATAAGCCTACGCTTGAAGCGCTCCTGCTCCACGGGGTCCTCAGGCATGCCGAATTCATCGTCGCCGAGGGTAATCTCGTCTTCAGAGGGGGCATGTAGTTGTCCTCCTCCGGGTATGCGTCTGTCGCCTGTTCTTCTGGGCTGATCTGCTCATCTTCCTGTTCGGCCTGCTCGAAGGCGGCCTGGTCAGGGTCATATTCTTCTTCGGCGCCATCCAGATTATTTTTGTCTCCGGGGCCGGTATTGTTGTGGCGGGGCTTGGAGCGGTGCTGACGACGCCCATGCTTTGTTTTTCTTCCTGAGGGGTTATCCTCCGTTGCCTCATCGCCATTTGTTTCCTTCGGAGTGTCCACCATATATATATCGTATGAGGAGGTGGCCGTCCACCGCCCAGTGAGCGGTGGCTCCTGTAATTCTCCTACATCGTCGTCCATACCGTCGATGTCTTCAGAGTCGAAGTCAAGCACGTCAGTTAGATCATCGACCGTGGCAATGAAATGGGTGGTGGGTGGGCTACGAATTCCATCGTTGTCTGCTTCCCACTCAAGCTGGACATAGTTCGGCCCAGAGTCTCCTGACAAAGAGAGAGACTTCAATAAGTTTAGCATGTCGCCAAAGGGCGAGTGCTGAAAGACGTCCGCTGCGGTGAACTCCATCACCGGAGCCCAACCAGGCTCGGCGGGTTCGGGGACGCGCGGACTGGAACCTGCAACCGGATACGAATCCGGGGGTTCGGACTCATAGGCTCCCTCAGAAGTGAGGCCTGTGTTCGGCTCCATCACCGATGTGGGTACGGCCTATGGGGCGGGGTCCAGCCCTCCGTCCTTAGGCAACGCAGCCTGCCCCGGACTTAGATCTGAGGCCTTTGCCAGGGTGATATCCCGAGCATCGTCTGACAGCAGGTCTAAGCCGTGCTCATCGTGACTGTTCAGCGCTCCTGGTGCTGGCCCGAATCCGTCAAAGATCAGGTCTCCGTGGATGTCCGCCGTGTAGTTCAGGTTTCCGAACCTGATTTGATGGCCAGGGGCGTAGCTGTCGACCTACTCCGGATGGCCAAGCGAATTGGCCTGCAGCGCGAAGCCGCCGAACATGAAGATTTGTCCGTGGAGGAAAGCCTCACCCTGGACAGCATTGTTGATGATGGTTGAAGGAGCCATCAAGCCTAACAACGACGACACAGAGGAACTCTCAATGAAAGCACCAATGTTGGTGTCAAAACTGGCGGATCTCGGGTAGGGGGTCCCGATCTGTGCGTCAAGGCTGATGGTAACAAGAAGCAAGGGACACAGATGTTTACCCAGGTTCGGGCCCTCTCGATGGAGGTAAAACCCTACTTCCTGCTTGATTAATATTGATGATATGGGTAGTACAAGAGTAGATCTACCACAAGATCGTAGAGGCTAAACCCTAAGAGCTAGCCTATGATGGTATGATTGTAATTGTGATCGGCCTTCTCAGGACCAACCTCTTCGATTTATATAGACACCGGAGAGGGCTAGGGTTTACATGGAGTCGGTTACAAGAAAGGAAACACAATATCCGGATCGCCAAGCTTGCCTTCCACGGAAAGGAGAGTCCCATCCGGACACGAGCCGAAGTCTTGAGTCTTGTATCTTCACGCTTCAATAGTCCGGACGTTGTACACAGTCCAGCTGTCCGGATAACCCCTAATCTAGGACTACCTCAGATGGCGGCCGGAGTAGGGTGGCGGAGGCCGGAAGGAGAGGGCGTCCGGAGGAGACAGAGGGCGAGCGGCCCTATGGGGTACAGAGAGGAGTCGTGCGAGAGGGGGGGAGCGATCTGGTGCGGGCAGGTGAGATTTTTTTAGGGGAGTGATCCGGTGCGGGCAGGTGAGATTTTTTTAGTTCTCTTTTAGTGGGCCCAAGGATAACTAACCCAATTAGAACCTCTCCACCAGGCTAGTTTTTTTAGCTGGGTTAGACCAAACTAGCTCAAACTAACCCCTCTTGTTTCGATAATTTGAGGCTATTTCAACCCAAACTAGCTCTAACTCAGGGATCCAAACAAAGAGGAGTGTTACTGTACATGCTACAGTGTGGACCGTAGCACATTGTTTTTTATGGCCATATCACCACATTGTTTTCTATTGCTGGTTCACTGGGCTACCGTGGTTCGCACGGCTGGTTCACTGGGCTGCCGTGGTTCGTGATGTCTACTACACAACCTTCTTCTTGTAGACGTTGTTGGGCCTGCAAGTGCACAGGTTTGTAGGACAGTAGCAAATTTCCCTCAAGTGGATGACCTAAGGTTTATCAATCCGCAGGAGGCGTAGGATGAAGATGGTCTCTCTCAAGCAACCCTGCAACCAAATAACAAAGAGTCTCTTGCGTCCCCAACACACCCAATACAATGGTAAATTGTACAGGTGCACTAGTTAGGCGAAGAGATGGTGATACAAGTGCAAAATAGATAGTAGATATGGGTTTTTGTAATCTGAAATAATAAAACAGCAAGGTAACAAGCGGTAAAAGTGAGCGTAAACGGTAATACAATGATAGGAAACAAGGCCTAGGGTTCATACTTTCACTAGTGCAAGTTCTCTCGACAATAATAACATAGATAGATAATATGACAAGCCCTCAACATGCAACAAAGAGTCACTCCGAAGCCACTAATAGCGCAGAACAAACATAGAGATTATGGTCGGGTACGAAACCACCACAAAGTTATTCTATCGGATCGATCTATAAAATAGTTCATACTAGAATAACACCTTAAGACACAAATCAACCAAAAACCTAATGTCACCTAGATACTCCATTGTCACCTCAAGTATCCGTGGGCATGATTATACGATATGCATCACACAATCTCAGATTCATCCAACCAACATAAAAGTACTTCAAAGAGCGCCCCAAAGCTATTACCGGAGAGTCAAGAACGTGTGCCAACCCCTATGCATAGGTTCCCAAGTGTCACGAAACCCACAAGTTGATCACCAAAACATACATCAAGTGGCACGTGATATTCCATTGTCACCACAGATAATCACGGCAAGACATACATCAAGTGTTCATAAAAGACTCAATCCGATAAGATAACTTCAAAGGGGAAACTCAATACATCACAAGAGAGTAGAGGGGGAGAAACATCATAATATCCAACTACAATAGCAAAGCTCGGGATACATCAAGATTGTGCCATCGAGGGAACACGAGAGAGAACACGAGAGAGAGAGATCAAACACACAGCTACTGGTACATACCCTCAGCCCCGAGGGTGAACTACTCCCTCCTCGTCATGGATAGCGCCGAGATGATGAAGATGGCCTCCGGTGATGGGATCCCTCTCCGGTGGGGTGCCGGAACAGGGTCCCGATTGGTTTTTGGTGGTTACAGAGGCTTGCGGCGGCGGAACTCCCGATCTAGGTTCTGTTCTGGAAGTTTTAGGGTATATTGGTATATATAGGAGGAAGAGGGACGTCAGGGGAGCCACGAGAGCTCCACGAGGGTGGAGGGCGCGCCCAGGGGGGTGGGCGCGCCCCCCTACCTCGTGCCTTCCTCGTTTCTTCCTTGACGAGGACTCCAAGTCTCCCGGGTTGCTTTCCTTCCAAAAATAACTTCTCCAATTGATTCCGTTCCGTTTTGACTCCGTCTGATATTCCTTTTCCTCGAAACACTGAAATAGGCATAAAACAGCAAATCTGGGCTGGGCCTCCGGTTAATAGGTTAGTCCCAAAAATAATATAAAAGTGGATAATAAAGCCCAATATTGCCTAAAACAGTAGATAAAGTAGCATGGAGCAATCAAAAATTATAGATACGTTGGAGACGCATCAAGCATCCACAAGCTTAATTCCTGCTCGTCCTCGAGTAGGTAAATGATAAAAAAGAATTTTTGATGCGAAGTGATACTTTTGCATAATTTCAATGTAAATCTTCTTAATTGTGATATGAATATTCAGATCCGAAAGATTCAAGACAAAAGTTCATATTGACATAAAAATAATAATACTTCAAGCATACTAACAAAGCAATTATGTCTTCTCAAAATAACATGGCCAAAGAAAGTTATCCCTACAAAATCATATAGTCTGGCTATGCTCCATCTTCCCCACACAAAGTATTTAAATCATGCACAACCCCGATGACAAGCCAAGCAATTGTTTCATACTTTAACATTTTCAAAACTTTTTCAATCTTCACACAATACATGAGCGTGAGCCATGGATATAACACTATATGTGGAATAGAACGGTGGTTGTGGAGAAGACAAAAAGAGGGAAGATAGTGTCACATAAACTAGGCGTATCAACGAGCTATGGAGATGCCCATCAATAGATATCAATGTGAGTGAGTAGGGATTGCCATGCAACGGATGCACTAGAGCTATAAGTATATGAAAGCTCAACAAAAGAAACTAAGTGGGTGTGCATCCAACTCGCTTGCTCATGAAGACCTAGGGCATTTTGAGGAAGCCCATCATTGGAATATACAAGCCAAGTTCTATAATGAAAAATTCCCACTAGTATATGAAAGTGACGAAATGAGAGACTCTCTATCATGAAGATCATGGTGCTACTTTGAAGCACAAGTGTGGTAAACGGATAGTAGCATTGTCCCTTCTCTCTTTTTCTCTCATTTTTTTATTTGGGCCTTTTCTCTTCTTCTTTTTATGGCCTCTTTTTTTTCGTCCGGAGTCTCATCCCGACTTGTGGGGGAATCATAGACTCCATCATCCTTTCCTCACTTGGGACAATGCTCTAATAATGATGATCATCACACTTTTATTTTCCTTACAACTCAACAATTACAACTCGAGACTTAGATCAAAATATGACTCTATATGAATGCCTCCGGCGGTGTACCGGGGTATGCAATGAATCATGAGTGACATGTATGAAAGAATTATGAACGGTGGCTTTTGCCACAAATACGATGTCAACTACATGATCATGCTAGCAATATGACAATGATGGACCGTGTCATAATAAATAGAACGGTGGAAAGTTGCATGGCAATATATCTCGGAATGGCTATGGAAATGCCATGATAGGTAGGTATGGTGGCTGTTTTGAGGAAGGTTTATGGTGGGTGTATGATACCGGCGAAAGGTGTGCGGTATTAGAGAGGCTAGCAATGGTGGAAGGATGTGAAAAAGTGTGTATAATCCATGGACTCAACATTAGTCATAAAGAACTCATATACTTATTGGAAAAATCTAGAAGTTATCAAAGCAAAGTATTACGCGCATGCTCCTAGGGGGATAGATTGGTAGGAAAAGACCATGGCTCGTCCCCGACCGCCACTCATAAGGAAGACAATCAATAAATAAATCATGCTCCGAGTTCATCACATAACGGTTCACCATACGTGCATTCTACGGGAATCACAAACTTCAACACAATTATTCTTTAAATTCATAACTAGTCAACTAGCATGACTCTAATATTATCACCTTCATATCTCAAAACAATTATCAAGCATCAAACTTATCTTAGTATTCAACGCACTCAAAAGAAAGTTTCACATATCTTGAATACCAAGTATATTATCATTAAGCAAATTACCATGCTATTAACAACTCTCAAAATAATCTAAGTGAAGCATGAGAGATCAAGTTTCTTTAAAACAAATCCACCACCGTGCTCTAAAAGATATAAGTGAAGTACTATAGCAAAAATTATCACGCTCAAAAGATATAAGTGAAGTACTATGAGCAAAAACTATCAAGCTCAAAAGATATAAGTGAAGCACATAGAGTATTCTAGCAAATTCCAATTTGTGTAAGGCTCTCTCTCATTAAAGAATTTCAGATCTTGATACTTATTCAAACAGCAAGCAAAGCTAAAGAAAACTACATTGCAAGGATAGCACAACTCATGTGAAGAAGCAAAAACTTAGGCTCAACCGATACTAACCGATAGTTGTTGAAGAAGAAAGGTGGGATGCCTACCGGGGCATCCCCAAGCTTAGATGCTTGAGACTTCTTGAAATATTATCTTGGGGTGCCTTGGGCATCCCCAATCTTGAGCTTTTGTGTCTCCTTAATTCCTCTCATATCATGGTTTCTCTTTTTATCAAAAGCTTCATTCACAACAAACTCAACAAGAACTCGTGAGATAGGTTAGTATAAACCAATGCAAAACCTTATCATATTATACTGTAGAAAATCACTTAAATTACTATTCAACATTGCATACTAAATGCCTCTATATATTTAATACTCCTATCCTCAAATAGAATCATTAAACAAGCAAACATACGCAAACAATGCAACAATAACAGCAATCTGCCAAAACAGTACAGTCTGTAAAGAATGCAAAAGTATCAATACTTCCCTGACTCCAAAAATTATGAACTAAAATTCCCACTGTAATAAATTTATCAGAGCTCAGTATGCAAAAATATTCAACATTAGACCATGCTCTGACTTTTCTAGGGAAGTTTTGCAACAGCGGTAAAGTTTCTGTTTTCAAACAGCAACATGCAAACTAGCAAAATAAGCATGGAAAAGGCTATCCTTGACTTTTTTATTGAAACTAAAGAGGCAAAACACAACTCTAACTAACATCAAGCAAAAAATAACAAAATAAATTGACGCTCCAAGCAAAACACATATCATGTGGCGAATAAAAATATAGCTCCAAGTAAAGTTACCGATGGTACGAAGACGAAAGAGGGGATGCCTTCCGGGGCATCCCCAAGCTTAGTTGCTTGGTTGTCCTTGAATATTACCTTGGGGTGCCTTGGGCATCCCCAAGCTTAGGCTCTTTCCACTCCTTATTCCATTTTCCATCGAATCGTTACCCAAAACTTGAAAACTTCAACCAAACAAACCTCAAAACAAAACTCGTAAGCTCCGTTAGTTTAAGAAAATAAAACCACCACTTAGGTACTGTAATGAACTCATTATAAATTCATATTGGTGTAATATCTACTGTACTCAAACTTATCTATGGTTCATACCCTCCGATACTACTCATAGATTCATCAAAATAAGCAAACAACACATAGAAAACAGAATCTGTCAAAAACAGAACAGTCTATAGTAATCTATATAAAACTTATACTTTTGGAACCCCAAAAATTATGAAATAAATTTCTGGACCTGAGAAATTTGTCTTTTAATCATCTTCAAAAAGAATCAACCTAAAAGCACTCTCCAGTAAAACATGGCAGCTATTCTCGTGAGCACTAAAGTTTCTGTTTTTCACAGCAAGATCACATAAACTTCACCCAAGTCTTCCCAAAGGTTCTACTTGGCACTTTATTGAAACAAAAGCTATAAAACATGATTACTACAGTAGCATAATCATGTGGACACACAAAAACAGTAAGGATAAATATTGGGTAGTCTCCCAACAAGTGCTTTTCTTTAATGCCTTTTAGCTAGGCATGATGATGACAATGATGCTCACATAGAAGATAAGAATTGAAACATAACGGGAGCATCATGAAGCATATGAATAGCACATTTAAGTCTAACCCACTTCCTATGCATAGGGATTTTGTGAGCAAACAACATATGAGAACAATAATCAACTAGCATAGGATGGTACAACAAGCATAACTTCAAGAATTTAAGCACATAGAGAGGAAACTTGACATTATTGCAATTCCTACAAGCATATGTTCCTCCCTCATAATAATTTTCAATAGCATCATGAATGGATTCAACAATATAACCAGCACCTAAAGCATTCTTTTCATTATCTACAAGCATAGAAAATTTTCTACTCTCCACATAAGCAAACTTCTTCTTTATAGCATACGTATCATCACAATAATCATCATAAATAGGAGGCATGCTTTCATCATAGTAAATTTGCTCATCAAAGCTTGGGGGACAAAAAATATCATCTCCATCAAACATAGCTTCCCCAAGCTTGTGGCTTTGCATATCATTAGCATCATGGATATTCAAGGAATTCATACTAACAACATTGCAATCATGCTCATCATTCAAAATTTTAGTACCAAACATTCTATAGATTTCTTCTTTAAGCACTTGAGCACAATTATCCTTTCCATCATACTCATGAAAGATATTGAAAAGGTGAAGTGTATGAGACAAACTTAACTCCATTTTTTTAATTTTCTTTTATAAACTAGACTAGTGCTAAAACAAGAAATAAAAAGATTCAATTGCAAGATCAAAAGATATACCTTCACTTACCTAGCCTCCCCGGCAACGGCGCCAGAAAAGAGCTTGATGTCTACTACACAACCTTCTTCTTGTAGACGTTGTTGGGCCTGCAAGTGCATAGGTTTGTAGGAGAGTAGCAAATTTCCCTCAAGTGGATGACCTAAGGTTTATCAATCCGTAGGAGGCGTCGGATGAAGATGGTCTCTCTCAAGCAACCCTGCAACCAAATAACAAAGAGTCTCTTGTGTCCCCAACACACCCAATACAATGGTAAATTGTATAGGTGCACTAGTTCGGCGAAGAGATGGTGATACAAGTGCAAAATAGATAGTAGATATGGGTTTTTGTAATCTGAAATAATAAAAACAGCAAGGTAACAAGCGGTAAAAGTGAGCGTAAACGGTAATACAATGATAGGAAACAAGGCCTAGGGTTCATACTTTCACTAGTGCAAGTTCTCTCAACAATAATAACATAGATAGATAATATGACAAGCCCTCAACATGCAACAAAGAGTAACTCCGAAGCCACTAATAGCGGAGAACAAACATAGAGATTATGGTCGGGTACGAAACCACCACAAAGTTATTCTTTCAGATCGATCTATAAAAGAGTTCGTACTAGAATAACACCTTAAGACACAAATCAACCAAAACCCTAATGTCACCTAGATACTCCATTGTCACCTCAAGTATCCGTGGGCATGATTATACGATATGCATCACACAATCTCCGATTCATCCAACCAACATAAAAGTACTTCAAAGAGCACCCCAAAGCTACTACCGGAGAGTCAAGAACGTGTGCCAACCCCTATGCATAGGTTCCCAAGTGTCACGAAACTCGCAAGTTGATCACCAAAACATACATCAAGTGGCACATGATATCCCATTGTCACCACAGATAATCACGGCAAGACATACATCAAGTGTTCATAAAAGACTCAATCCGATAAGATAACTTCAAAGGGGAAACTCAATTCATCACAAGAGAGTAGAGGGGGAGAAACATCATAAGATCCAACTACAATAGCAAAGCTCGGGATACATCAAGATCGTGCCATCGAGGGAACACGAGAGAGAACAAGAGAGAGAGAGAGAGAGAGAGAGAGAGAGAGAGAGAGATCAAACACATAGCTACTGGTACATACCCTCAGCCCCGAGGGTGAACTACTCCCTCCTCGTCATGGATAGCGCTGGGATGATGAAGATGGCCTCCGGTGATGGGATCCCCCTCCGGTAGGGTGCCAGAACAGGGTCCCGATTGGTTTTTGGTGGCTACAGAGGCTTGCGGCGGCGTAACTCCCGATCTAGGTTCTGTTCTGGAAGTTTTAGGGTATATTGGTATATATAGGAGGAAGAGGTACATCAGGGGAGCAATGAGGGCCCCACGAGGGTGGAGGGCGCGCCCCCTACCTCGTGCCTTCCTCGTTTCTTCCTTGACGTGGACTCCAAGTCTCCCGGTTTGCTTTCCTTCCAAAAATAACTTCTCCAGTTGATTCCGTTCCATTTTGACTCCGTCTGATATTCCTTTTCGTCGAAACACTGAAATAGGCATAAAACAGCAAATCTGGGCTGGGCATCCGGTTAATATATTAGTCCCAAAAGTAATATAAAAGTGGATAATAAAGCCCAATATTGCCTAAAACAGTAGATAAATTATCATGGAGCAATCAAAAATTATAGATACGTTGGAGACGTATCAGTTCGCACTCCTCCGACCTGTGTAGTACTCCCTCCGTTCCTAAATATAAGTCTTTGTAGATATTTCACTGTGGACCACATACGGATGTATATAGATGCATTTTATGTGTAGATTCACTCATTTTTCTCCGTATGTGGTCCATAGTGAAATCTCTCCAAAGACTTATATTTAGGAACGGAGGGAGTAGTATATACCGCATCATTCTTTGCTTCTTCTTACTACTCTAACATGTGGGAGAGCCAGCATCCGGGTCGATGTGTCATGCACCAGATTAGAGCGCGGAACGGAAGGGGGGCATCACCCCGGTCGGAGCGCCAGTAATTCATGACTATAGTGAGTGGTCATATAACAAGTCTTTCCAGCAGTAACGCGCCGTCAAATCGCACAGCCCCACTCGCTCACCCTCCTCGCCTCTCTGTCAAACCGCCTACCCGAAAACTGCCGCGCATACTGCCCGGGACATGCATTAACATTTTTTTAGTTAAATCTTTAGTCAAAATTTGGCACAAACTATAAAAGGGACCTATAAACCAGGACGGAAGTAGTATTGTAGTAGTAAGTAGGAGTCGCAGAGTAGTCACCTTAAATAGAGAGTTTCTTTTCTTTAATGCCACGTACACAAATTGAAACACTTGTTGTGGAGAGAAAAAAGATAATCACTCCACTATATATGGATGCAGGGCCTGAGCGCTTGCTTTACTAGGGTTGCTCTCTTCATTCTCTCATCCTCTCCAGATATAAACAAGATAGTGGTAGCGACATTTTCTCTCTGCTCACCGCTGGTCACAGATCCGGCCGGATCCCTTCGGCCGGTGTGTGTAGAGGACTAAAAGGTGCATCGTTCACACGGTCATCGCCGCCGAGGGAGGAAACCCACAGCTGCCGGAGGGGCCAATCCTCTGCCCCTGCCGTTCTCTCCGACACAGCGCCAGCTCGGGAGGTCCTACGACCCTTCTTCCTCCCTGTCGTATTGTCCGCAGATCCGACCTGCCGCCACTGACATCCCGGCGACCCTCGGGTGTAAGTTCATCAAAAGCGGCCTTGCTCTACTGCCCCAGCTCCCCACGTGTCTGCATGTGCATCTTTTTCTACTCCCATCAGCTCTTCCAAAGCCACCTAAATTTTTAGTATTATTAGAGGTAAAGCTACTTCATGCATTCGAATCTAGGGCTTTGTTCAAACAACGAAGAAAGGGGGGAAAGTTGTAGCATGAATCTAGGACTTGATTCAAAGAGGAAATAATATGGTGAAAGTAGTAGAGACCGGCTACCCAACCGGTCTCTGGTTGAAAAGGGAAAACGCAGTACAAACTGGATAAGGAACAGATCTATTATTGGTTGAAAAAAGGATAGAAAGTGACGGCTGGTGGACAAGTCAACAGAGTATGTCCAGGATTAGATTTGCTGCCATCACATAGTAAAAGGTATCCAGGATTAGATTTACTGCCCTCACATAGTAAAAGGTCTCATGATTAGATTTGCTGCCCTCACATAGTAAAAGGTCTCAGGATTAGATTTGCTGCCCTCACATAGTAAAAGGTCCCAGGATTAGATTTGCTGCCCTCACATAGTAAAAGGTCTCCAGGATTAGATTTGCTGCCCTCACATAGTAAAAGGTCTCCAGGATTAGGTTTGCTGCCCTCACATAGCGTGAACAAGCTAGGCATCACCACTTTATGCCTCCTTGTAGGTACATTGTGCTGATGCGTCCACTGTCGCATGTCCTTATACCAACCTTTTGATGTTGTTAATGTAAGGGCACATGTAAAATGAAGCGATCACACTGTTACCTTAGGAACATGTCTAACTAGTGTTATTGTTAATCTAATGCCTCCAGTGATAAGATGCAATTAAACTGTGTTACAAATGGCACTCCTGCTGTTTTCCCCAGTATGATAAGTAAGTTGCTCCTTTACGCTGCTGAGTGTCCTGGTGTCCCCACGGTCCCATGCCCTTAAACCAACTCTTTAGCTGCTGTTGATTTACTGTGTCTGGTAAACAAGCAATGCCACCATTAAAGTAATCCCATATCTGAGGAATCTCATTTTTGATCGTAATGCTTCTGGTAACATGAAGCATTGCTGAAGTTTTAAAATTTCTACGGTCCTTGCGTGATTGCCATGAACATAATTAAGATGCTTCTTTTTATTTTGTATATGTTTCGTATATTCTTATTGACCAGCAACTGTTTACTTTCTATCATTTTGTGCAGATAGGGATATCCATTTCACCTTGTTACTATTGTGACCTTTTGGTGAACTGCACAAAACACTTTTTTTTGGAATTAGAGTCTTGTGCAGTTCAACTAAAATGTCACGTGGGCAACATCTCTCAATTTTGGTGGAACTGCACAAAATGGTGATTGGAGTTTCCAAAATCTCCGTCAAGTTCTACTGGTAATCTCGTGCAACATTTTATTGGCCTTTGCAAGATGGAGCCGTCACTGTCACCACAATGGCACTTTATTTTAGTGGAACTGCACAAAAGGATAAGAAAATTATAGTTGCACCTTACACGAGCCGGACAGCCAACCTTAATGTTCCTCAATTTTAGTGCAACCACTAAAGAAGAACCTGCCAGCTCACAAGAGCAAGTACTTCTTGCTAGCTGAATGATGGAATCTTTTCTTCATTTCAGGTGAACCACAGAAAAAGGCGCATGAATTGAATCATGGAACTCCAGGCATACCTCATCCTAGTGGAGCTGGAGGTTGAGTTCAAGGAGGCCGCTATTAAAGTGAAATCATGCTCTCCTGTCTCCTTGTTTGTGCTGTGCAAACGGGAATACTCAACTATAGATGTTGTGACGGTCAAGAGCATTCGCCAAGTTCTTCGATTGTATGACATGGCTAGCCAAGATGGATTTAATCCTGATATTCACTTTATCAAAAGGCTCTATTGGGTTGGTTCTGAATCTTGCAAGCCGGGAATCAATGAGATGTGTAGGCATCTTTGTTGTACTTATTATTTGAATCTTATTTGTTGGTTCTGAATCTTGCAAGCTGGGAATCAATGAGATGTGTAGGAATCTTTGTTGTACTTATTATTTGGATCTTATTTGTTGGTTCTGAATCTTGCAAGCTGGGAATCAATGAGATGTGTAGGCATCTTTGTTGTACTTATTATTTGGATCTTATTTGTTGGTTCTGAATCTTGCAAGCTGGGAAATACGGCATGATGATGCAGAGGACACCAACCATAACAAATAGTTCAAACTTGGTTGTATTATCTTTGTGAAAGTGCGACAAATGTGCTGATCGTGTGCATCCTGAGAATAATAATTCTAATTGTTGTGCATGTTGATCCCGTGGCACTGATAGAACGAGCCAATGCATTGCTTGTTTTAAGTATAAATTTCTATTAAAGCTAATTAAATTTAAGTAAATTGACCACTAACTCCTGTTATTACAGTACCAATACAGACCCGCTCGTGAACCGACGTGTGGCCGGAGTAGGTTTCTTAATGGAGGCGTTTGAATGCGACGAGGGTGCATCTTCTGCCGGGCGTGCAACGGACGAGGGAGGGGTAGTAATTGTTGTCGCCTATACACACTCAGCTTACTGTTGAATCCAGTTCCCCAAGAGCTGAAAAACGAACTGCCGCCGCCGCCTACACACTCGTTCACTCAAAAAGACTCCAATGGCGATCCGAGGGGTGAGCCTGCTGGATATGGACTTCAGCAAGGAGTTAGTTCGCCGTTCAGTCCTATGGCTGCACCAAGTTGAATGTGATGTACACCAACGATACGGACTCGGTGAAGCTCTGCCTCGCCTCAGTTCTATGGTTACACCAGGTTCTAGAGCATTCGCCCATTTCATCGGCAGCGCCGACTGCACCTTCGCTACGGCGGATAGAAGCAAGAACGCGACGATTCAGCCATCTGGTGCAACAAGCTTGTCGACATCCAGAAGCAATACAAGATCATCAGCAACGGGCAGGAGAAGGACTTCGTGGTTGACCTCGCTGAGACCATCATCGACCCCTGATACGCCAACATGAAAGAAGATGACCTGAACACGTGGGAGGTACCTCTGAATCTAGCCTACATAACCTACGCGGCCAAGGACGCATACGCATGTTATGACATGTACAGGCAGATCTTAGACATGAGGGCGTGTTTGCTTCCCGTAACCGACGAGTACACGGACAGCCGCAGCGTCACGATCAAGCGTGCCAGGAAGGTCTAGATGTTGTACTTTATCTGTTTATAAGCACCTTTATCATCTGAGTGTTTCATGCATTAGCCTATGTGTCATAATTATTTGTTTTGTCCGAAATATTTATTTTAAGAACCCATTAACCTGATTGCTTTTTTAGTGGCTATTTGCTTATGTATGTAAACTAGTTCACTTGTCCGTAAAAAAAACTAGTTCACTCGGCTGCCGTGCTTTGAATCACCTTCCTCCCAACATATTCCTCTCCTTAGGTGGACCCAGTAGGTCTCTGAATTTTCTCCCACTTTCTTTTTCGATGTAAACTGAGTTTTCTCCCAGTACTTTCCCCTAGAACCAACTCAACTGTCCCACGTCTAGCCTAAAAAAAATAATACCCCATGTACTATTAACTCATCAAATTAAAATGATATTTTATTTCGTAAGTTGAAAGTTCTTACAAAATAATAATAATAATTGTTTATATATAACTTGCCAAGTTAACTCCTAGTGATTGCGTACATAAGCTTGCAAAGATTTTACTGACTTGCAATCATGTGTTTATGTTTTTATAACATTTCTCCGTCTATCCCAACATGATATTTTCACCCAGCCCAGCAAGTCTGCGGATTTCGAGAAAAATGCAAATGGGATTTAGACGGGCTGCATAGATGCTACATCATTGTTTCACCCAGCCTACCAAATGGACTAAAAAACAAATGAACTAGCTGACATGTGGGCCAGTAGGTCGAAGCCTAAGAAGGCGTTGGATTTACATCCAACGGCCGACATTCTTCTTCAATCTCTCGTCTTCTTCCCCTAGCGCTGCTGGAACCGCCTGCTCCAGCCTTCGGCGTCCAGCGGCGTTGTTTTGTGCTCCTCAGCGAAACGCTACCCTGCCGACGGCCAGGCCATTCCTCCACTCCGCACCTCCTGTTATTCTCTGCCGAGTGTAGGCCCACCCCGCACCCGAACCAGTCAAGTTTCCCACTCCTCTCCGTCTGTGACTCCACTGCCGCGTCTTCCCCATCTTTGGGTCATTCCAGTCTGGGGCCTTGCCGTCGTCCACCGCCTCGGTGCGCTCGGCGCGGCATGGTCAACATACGAGAGTCATCGGAAGAGGACTGTATGTCGAGAGCCTGACGGCTGGGACCCACGAGGTCCATGGTCGCACGCAAGGAAAGTTCCTCCTTATTACGCACTGTACATGCACTGTACGTGGGAAGGGCTTCTGTATTTCGCGAAAAAACGTCCCCCCCCCCCCGCTGACAGGTCGGACCCACCAGCTATATCTTCGCACGCAAGGAAGTGCCTCCTTATTACGCACCAAAAAATGAATACCCCCTGCTAGCTGGGACCCACCATAGTGGGTGGCTAACTTGTGGGCCTACTAAGTTGACGAGGACGGAGGGCTTTGTCAACTTAGTCAATATAAACGATTCTAGATCCAGTGACCGTATGATGTCCATCCAACGGCCATAGTGCTTCTTCAACCTCTGGTCTTCTTGCTCCAGCCGCCCAAAGCAGCGCCGGTCGTGCCGCGTGCTCCTGCCTCTCGTGGCCGGCTGTGATGCCGCGGAGGCCTCACCGCCCCCTACCACTCCCACTGCTGGCCCAGGGTATCCCTCTACTCACCCACACCCCATGTTATTCTGCGGGGACAGCAGCCTCACGCCGCAGCCGAACCAGTGAACCCTTGTACTCCTCTCCACGTGGGCATCCACTGCCGCGTCTTCCCCGGCTCCGCGTCGTCCCCTTCCTAGGCCTCGCCGTCGTCCACCGCCATGGTGCTCTCGTTGTGGCGTGGTCAATGTGGTCAACGACCGACTTATATCGGAAGAGTACTGTACGTGGAGAGGCTGATAGCTGGGTCCAAGGCCACACCCAGTTTTTTTGTGATTTGCCAAGTAAGTCGCTTTGTCAGGCCTGTTGGGCTGCAAATCTTTCAAGACGAGGAGAGCTTCATTCGGCTGGCCGAGAAAATGGCCTATCAGTAATGAGAAATGGGTTGTACATTTTTAAAACACATCAAACCGGCAATTAGTTTCAAATATCTTTTTTTCATTTCGAGATTTTAAATTACATTAATTTTTATGTGTGGAGAATTTGTTGGGTTTTATATTGATATACATTTATTTTTAAAATCAGTTTGAATGTGAGTCGAAATTTTGGGATTAAAAACAGTTCGGACCGCACCGAAATATGCAAAATTTCGTATAATTTTCTAACCGCGGCCACAATATGGGTTGTAATGCTAACAAAAAGAATATGGGCTCCAAAAAAACCTTAAGAATTAGCAAATGGGCTGTAAATTATTAGAAATAATGGCAGATGGGCTGTATGATGTTTTCCACGGATTTGAGGCTTTCCTAAAAAAAGGTTGACGCACAAGCAGTGACTGTTGGATGTCCATCCAACTGCCGTCGTGCTTCTTCAATCTCTGCTGTTCCTGCTCCAGCCGCTCGAACAAGCGCCGGTGGGACTGCCTGCTCCCTCCTCCCTGCGTCCGGTTGTGCTGCCACGCAGGCCTCACCGCCCCACCGTATTCCCATCTCTGGCCTAGCCATCCCTCTACTCACCCACACCTGCTGTTATTCTCCGGCGACAGCAGATGAACCAGTAAACCCTCGTACAGTCGTACTCCCCTCCGCGTGGGAAACAACTACCGAGTCTTCCCTGCCTCCGTGTCGTTCCCTTCCTAGGCCTCGTCGCCGTCCATCGCCCTGGTGCTCTCGGCGCAGCCTGGTCAACGTGGTCAACGACCGACATGCATCTGAAGTGGACTGTATGTGGAGAGGCCGACAGCTGGATCCACGGCTGCACACGAGGAAATGCCTCCTTATTACGTGCAAAATAATGATTCCTCCACCTAACATCAAGGACCCACCAAAAGGGCCTCTGTATTTCGCGAAAAAACATTACCGCCGCTGATAGCTCGGACCCACCAGCTATATCTTCACACGCAAGGAAGTTCCTCCTTATTACGCACAAAAAAAATGAATACTCCCCCTGTTAGCTGGGACCCAATATAGTGGCAGGCTGACTTGTGGGCCTACTGAGTTGACGGGGATGGAGGGCTTTGTCAACTTAGTCAATATGCATGATTCTAGCTCCAGTGACCGTACGATGTCCATCCAACGGCCGTAGTGCTTCTTCAACCTGTGGTCTTGTTGCTCCGACCGCCCAAACCAGCGCTGATCGTGCCTCGTGCTCCTGCCTCCCGTGGCCGGCTGTGATGCGGCGGAGGCCTCACCGCCCCCTACTACTCCCACCGCTGGCCAGGCCATCCCTCTACTCACCCACACCCCCTGACACCGCAGCCCCAGTGAACCCTCGTACTCCTCTACGCGTGGGCATCCACTGCCGCGTCTTCCCCGGCTCCGCGTCGTCCCCTTCCTAGGCCTCGCCGTCGTCCACCGCCCTGGTGCTCTCGGCGTGGCGTGGTCAACATGGTCAAGGAATGGCTTCCATCAGACGTGGACTGTATGTGGAGAGGCTGACAGCTGGGTCCACGGCCGCAGCAAGGAAGTGCATCCTTATTACGCGCAAAATAATTATTCCTCCACCTGACAGCGGGGACCCACCGGACGGGCCACTGTATTTTGCGAAAAAAACATTTCCCCCTGACTGCTGGGACCCACCAGCTACATCTTCGCACGCAAGGAAGTGTGTCTGGGCAAAAAAAAAACGATTCGCCCCATGACTGCTGGGACCCACCAGCTACATCTTCGCAGGCAAGGAAGTGCCTGACAGTCGGGACCCACCTGGTCGAAGCGTACGAAGGGTTGCCATTCTGGTCGCGAACGTGTATGTACATACTGGTCGTTGTAGAGGCACGCACATGTCGTAGTAGAGGCGCGCACGTAGCATGTACACGTACGTACAACGGCGAGGGTGCAAGAAAGAAAATACGGCCACGTACGTACACACGGGCAGGGTCTCGAACGCCTAATCGCGCATACATACATGGCTGGGTTGGAACGGAGAAACAACGTCGTTGTTGTGTTCATGGGGAGCCAACCGGCTGGGTCGGAACGGAATGCGTGGTCATGTTCATCGGGAGGGCTTGGACGGAACACGCGATGGAAACGAGGCCTGCCGTACCGCACAATGGAGGAAACGGACCTCCTATGTTCAGAACGGAGTCCTGTTGATCGGGAGGGGTGTGGCGTACCTTAAAACGGAGGAAACGGACCTCCTACGGTCGAAACGGGGGTCTTGTTGATCGGGAGGGGTGTGGCGTAGCGCAAAACGGACGAAACGGACCTGGAGGGAGTCCTGGACTAGGGGGTGTTCGGACAGCCGGACTATCATCGTCAGCCAGACTCCAAGACTATGAAGATACAAGATTGAAGACTTTGTCCCGTGTCCGGATGGGACTTTCCTTGGCGTGGAAGGCAAGCTTGGCAATACGGATATGTAGACCTCCTACCATTGTAACCGACTCTGTGTAACCCTAGCCCTCTCCGGTGTCTATATAAACCGGAGGGCTTTAGTCTGTAGGACGAACAATCATACCATAGGCTAGCTTCTAGGGTTTAGCCTCCTTGATCTTGTGGTAGATCCACTCTTGTACTACCCATATCATCAATATGAATCAAGCAGGAGTAGGGTTTTACCTCCATCGAGAGGGCCCGAACCTGGATAAAAACATCGTGTCCCTTGTCTCCTGTTACCATCCGCCTAGACGCACAGTTCAGGACCCCCTACCCGAGATCCGCCGGTTTTGACACCGACATTGGTGCTTTCATTGAGAGTTCCTCTGTGCCGTCACCGATAGGAAGGATGCCTCCTCCCGTCTTCAAGGACGGTATTTTCTCCAAAGGAGCCTTGGCCGTCGGCCAAACTACCCGGCTAGGTGGTTTTCTTATGACCGCCTGTCCGGCCACCGCTTCGACAATGACCTCTCAGGTCGTCAAAAGCAATCTTCACGTCAGCTCGGAATTCGCCGAGCGGCTGGATCCAATAGAGCTCTCGTCCGTAAATGATCTCTTGGATCGCATAGCCGCCCTGGGAGTTGCTACGGACTACAATCAGATTGGGCTTAAAACCGAACTGAGAGAGATTAACTCTCGCCAGGTCACCCACCACGTTGCAGTGGTAGAGGAACAACGCGGTGACTCTTCCCCCGTATTGAAAACTATTCATGTCCGGACTCCTGAACCCTCCATGCCGGATTCCCACGGAGGGACGGACTTCGATCAAGCACTGAACCTAAAGTCAGGCATCAGACCGGACTCGTTGGACAGCGTCCAGCAATCCAAGCTTCCAAATTTGGAAACTTCTCGGCCCTTGAGCCTCGAGATGGATAGGGTTCCGGACTTAATTCCACCCACCCGCCCAGACATATGCGATCTATCTCTAATCCGGCAAGAGCCCGCTGAAACAGTACATCACTACTGGGCCAGATTCCTCCTGGTTATGGACAGGATAAAGGACTGCCGAGAGGAAAACGCAATCTCAATTTTTTGCAATAATTGCATGGACGAGGGAATCTTGAACGCCGTCAGCCATCGTGAAATTACACGCTTCGCCGACCTGGTGTCCATAGTACGAAAGTACTATGCGATGCAGAGTTTCCGGAAAACCGAAAATAAGTTTTGGGACAATCCGGCCCCGAATACAACCCTAGTCCGTAATAAAAGGGTGCATTACACTCAGGCACCAGATACAAAAACCAAAAAGCAAAAACCCCATAAAGGGCACGGAACCGTACTGGAGGGATGGCTTAGCGGACCCTGTAAAATTCACAGTACAGAGGGCGCCATCCCAACACATAGCCTTCGAGCATGTTGGATATTACGGCAGGTGGCCAAAAGTGGCGAGGAGCTTCTAGCCCCGGAAAACCACTCCAACAATACCGGTATGGTATCAACAGTCTTCGAGTCTTTCGCATCAAATAATATGCGGAAACGAACAATCCGCAGCCTCGCCAAAGTCTACCAAGTAGCAACAACAAATCCATGGAGCGACACAACCATCACCTTCAACGCCAGCGACGAACCTAAATTCCGAACAGCCCGGGCACCAGCCGCACTGGTACTTAGTCCAATAGTGGACGACTTTCGACTTACCAAGGTCCTCATGGATGGCGGCAGCGGATTAAACCTCATCTACGAGGAAACTCTTCAAAAAATGGAAATAGACTGGAGCCGCATTGAGCGAAGCAGCACAACCTTCAGAGGAATTATCCCTAGCCGGGAAGCGCGCTGCACCGGAAAAATCACACTCGATGTGGTGTTCGGCTCGCCGGACAATTACAGATCCGAAGAAGTCACGTTCCAAGTGGCCCCGTTCAACAGCGGATATCACGCTATATTAGGACGAGAGGCATTCACAATTTTTCAAGCCATACCCCATTACGGGTACATGAAGCTCAAAATGCCTGGGCCCGGCGGAATAATCACTCTCGTTAGTGATCCGGACATAGCACTCCGCGCCGAAAACAAGACAGCCGCATTAGCCCTGGAGGCACTATCCGAAGCCCTAGCGGCAGAAGAACTCACCGCGCTGCGCTCTACTGTAAATAGGGACGATGTGATACTCGATTAGAGATCCAAGTCCACCTCCTTTAAACTAGCGGACGAAATAGTAAAATTCCAGGTCCATCCAACGGACCCGACAAAGACGGCTTCCATCGGGGCACAGTTGAACCCTGATGTAGACGCCGCACTGCGAGAATTCCTTCGGGAAAATTGGGACATTTTCGCCTGGCACCCTTCAGATATGCCCGGAATCCCATGCAGATTGGCAGAACACAGCCTAAACATCCTAAAAGGATTCAAGCCAGTCAAACAGGCTCTTCGACGATTTTCCGAACCCAAAAGACAGGCAATGGGAGAGGAGCTAGCCAAACTATTGGAAGCCGGATTCATCAGAGACATCAAACATCCGGATTGGCTAGCAAACCTGGTAATGGTACCAAAGAAGGACAAATCCTGGTGCCTATGTGTCGATTTTAAAGACCTCAATAAGGCCTGCCCAAAGGATCCCTTCCCCCTCCCCTCATCGACCAGATAATCGACGCTACCGCAGGACACGATTCATTGTGCTTCCTTGACGCATACTCCGGCTACCATCAAATCAAGATGGCGGAAGCGGACCAAGCCGCAACGGAATTCATCACTCCATATGGACCATTCTGCTTCAACACGATGCCCTTCGGACTTAAAAACGCCGGCGCAACATATCAGCGCATGATTCAAACATGTCTGGCCACCCAGATCGGCAAAACAGTAGAGGCGTACATAGACGACGTAGTCGTCAAAACCAAACACGTCGAAACTCTAGTAGACGACTTGAGGCTCACATTCGACAACCTCAGAGCATATGACATCAAGCTGAATCCGGAAAACTGCGTTTTCGGAGTACCGGCCGGAAAGCTCCTGGGCGTCATTGTATCCGGTAGAGGAATTGAAGCAAACCCAGCCAAGATCCGAGCTCTGTCACAGCTAGATATTCCAAAAGACCTCAAACAAATACAAAAATTGACAGGATGCTTGGCGGCTCTAAGCCGCTTTATCTCCCGCTTAGGAGAAAAGGCATTGCCCCTTTATCACCTCCTTAGGCACACCGAACACTTCGAGTGGACGGATGCTGCCAATGCCGGACTCGAAGAAATAAAAGCCATATTGGCAACAAATCCGGTCCTGGATGCGCCCAACCTGGGTGAACCAATGTTGTTATACATCATGGAAAAACATCAAGTTGTAAGCACGATACTCGTCGTCGAACGAGAGACAGAAGGGCATAAATTCCCTCTTCAAAAACCAGTGTACTACGTATCCACTGTGTTAACCCCCTGCAAGTCCCGTTACCCGCACTATCAAAAGATAGCGTATGCGGTGTTCATGGCATCCCGGAAGCTCCGACACTACTTTCAAGATTGTTTGATAACAGTGGCCTCCGAAGTACCCCTCAACGACATTATAAACAACCGCGACGCGACGGGCAGGATTGCAAAATGGGCCATTGAGCTCTTACCATTCCATATAACTTACAAACCTCGGCGAGCTATAAAGTCACAAGTTTTGGCTGACTTTGTCGCTGAATGGACCGAAGCCGAACTCCCTAAAGAGTACGACGCATACTCCAATTGGATTATGCACTTCGACGGCTCTAAAATGTTGGCTGGATTGGGGGCTGGCGTCGTATTGACGTCCCCAACCGGGGACACAGTCCAATACGTACTTCAGATAATGTACACGGACTCCAACAACGCAGCCGAATACGAGGCCCTTTTACATGGCCTCCGGATGGCAATCTCCATGGGCATTCAACGCCTAGAGGTGCGCGGGGATTCAAACCTTGCAATATCCCAAATAAATGGAGACTTTGATGCCAAGGATCCGAAAATGGCAGCATATCGCAACGCTGTCCTAAAAATGTCAGCTCGGTTTGAAGGACTTGAATTCCATCACGTAGCCCGGGATAATAACCAAGCAGCCGACGTACTGGCACGCATCGGCGCAAAACGTGACATTGTCCCTCCAAACATCTTCCTGGAACGGCTCTTTAAGCCATCCGTACTATGGGAAGAGGAGTCCGGAAATAACAAACCGGAAATAGCCGCACCAACCGATGCAGAGCAATCTGACATAACCGGCGATTCAGCCAATGAAATAACACCTTCAGCCCACGACATAATGGCAGTAAGCGCCCCGTGGACAGAACCATTCCTAGCCTACTTGCTTAGGCAGGAACTTCCCGAAGACCAAAATGAGGCCCGCTGCATAGTCCGGCGATCTAAAGCCTACAAGGTCCATAAGGGAGAACTCTATAAGAAAAGCACAACCGGAGTCCTTCAAAGGTGTATCTCCGAAGAGGAAGGGCGAAACCTTCTGGCTGAAATTCATGCTGGACTAGGCGGACACCACGCCGCAGCTCGGGCCCTTGTAGGAAAGGCATTCCGTACAAGATTTTATTGGCCGATGGACCGGGCAGATGCTCAGGACTTAGTCCGAAGATGCGTTGGTTGTCAGCTCTTTGCTAATCAGAGCCACATGCCACCCACCGCCCTCAAAACTATACCCATTACCTGGCCGTTCGTGGTCTGGGGGCTTGACATGGTTGGACCCCTTAAAGGGGGGACCCACAAGCAAAGGTACCTCTTGGTCATGGTGGACAAATTCACCAAATGGATAGAGGCCAAGCCAGTTAAAACGGCAGAGTCCGGACCAGTGATAGACTTCATATCCGGGGTAGTACATCATTATGGTGTCCCCCACAGCATCATCACCGATAACGGCACGAACTTCACAGCCGACGAGATTAAATCATGGTGCAAAAATATGGGCATTAAGCTCGATTACGCTTCAGTCTATCATCCTCACACCAACGGTCAAGTCGAACGAGCAAATGGTCTAATAATGAGCGGCATCAAACCTAGATTAGTGCGGTCCCTTACGAAATCTGACACGCATTGGGTAGAGGAGCTCGACTCCGTACTCTGGGGGCTGCGGACAACGCCCAACCATACTACCGAATTCACACCATTTTTTATGGTATACGGCGCAGAGGCAGTTCTGCCCTGCGACATCATTCATGACTCACCTCGAGTGCGCATGTACGAAGAAAGAGAAGCCGAGCTGGATCGGCAGGACAGCTTGGACGCATTGGAGGAAGAACGCGACGTCGCCAAGGCTCGTTCCGCATTCTATCAGCAGCAGGCTCGAAGATATCAAAGCAGAGAAGTACGGGCCAAGACTTACAACGTTGGCGAACTAGTTCTACGCCTGCCGGACAAGAAAAAAGACAAGCTCAAGCCCAAATGGGAGGGCCCCTTCATTATCGATCAAGTCCTGACCGGCGGAGCGTACCGTCTACGAAATGCGTCGGACAACCGACTCGAGCCAAACCCATGGAACGCAGCCTGCCTCTGAAGATTCTATGCCTAGCGCCGGACTAAGAGTTTGTCCACTTCCCCCGTCCAAATTTTTACACTTCAGCTGTCTTTTGTTTCTCTTTCTTCTCTTACCCCTTTTCCTAAAAAGCTCTTAAAGGCCTACTTGCGCATTGTTCGCACACACTTGATGTGCCATCCGCACTCATTGTACCTGGGGGCTTCTTTACCAGAAGCTTAATGATAAGGGCTTCATGCCCAGCACATGTGCCAAGCTTCCACATGTACCTTTTATTCACCATTATATGCATCGATATGACTTAAGTTTTGGCCAAGCTGGGTTGCCTGGCTCCTGTGCTTACCCCTACGTTCCCGATTGTTCGGCTAGGAGGTAAAGGGAGCACCTCTACGATTGTTACTGCCGGGTCAGCCGGATGTGTACCTCAGACTGGGTGAAGCCTAAAGCTAGCATTCTTAAGGGAATATTCGGTCGGTGACTTGAAAGATGATTTTTTACCCACTTATTTATCTGCCCCCAGATGTTTTTCTGCTCTTTTCGCAGACCGGACATGCACTTTAGGGCATGCCTCCCAGGGAAAGGAACCCTTAATGGAACTGTTCTCCCTGGAAGATGTTTCTTACTAACCATGTAATATAACATAACTAGTTGGGCACTTGTCTGATAAAGCACTAATGACCCCTACGCCTGGTCTCCTTGCATGCCCCGGTTGTTTCTTAACCGAGAAGGTATTCAGACACACTCCGGACTCTAGGGTCCCGAGGTTGAAGCGAAAAGGTCGGCAAAGACAAACGATCTACAATCCGGCTAGAAGGCATTTTACATGTCATTTTAAAATACATTGTCAAACAGACTGACTGTATTCCTCCTCAATCCCGTCTAACAGGCTGTCTAATTTACAGTCCCGTTGGGAAAATTTAGCGGCCAACTCTACTTGGCCGTACACTAAACTCACAGGGATTTCCTTCCCATCGGGCCCCACAGGTCCGACCTCGGCCATGTGGTTGGGATCCGCCTTCTTGTACCGCGTCTTCACCATGGCCCAGGCCTCCCTGGCACCTTGGCGGCAGGCCGAAATCTTCCATAAATGGAAGCGCTGCCGCATTCCCTGAAGCTTCTCAGCAAGCTCCCCAAGGCCCTCGGGCAGGGAGAAGGCTGGCCATAAAGCCTGGACGACGCCGCTCATTGCCTGCCGAACTCGTTCGAGCAGCTGCAACAGTTCGGGAAGTTGATCACCCGTCGATATGGGCATCTCCTCCGCAGGGCGACCTGTGAGTATACCTACAGACATACTTTGTCAATTGACTTCCTCGCCGAACTCTTATTTTCAAAGGAGTTCGCTCAAGCACTTACTATAGATGCCGCGACGAAGCCGCTGATTCTCCTTAACGGAGCCAGACAACTCGGCCCGAACACCTTTCAGCTCTTCTCCGAGCTGGGCGTGGGCATCCTGGAGCTTGTTCCTTTCCTGCTGCACTTTATTCAGCACCCTCTCACCGGCCTTCAGCTGGCGCAGTAGTTCTTGCCTGTCCGGATCTTGTCCGGCAGCACCTGCAATGTCATTATTAGACTTGCGCGCACGCTGCACATCGCTTATATTTTTAAGATAATGTGTTACCAGGAGGGGTCTCTGTGTTTCCTCCTGCGGCAGCAAGTGCGGCCTCGAGTTGGGCCTTGCACTCTTGCAGCTCCTGAGACAGTTGGGTATTCTTCTCTGTAAGATCCTGCGTTTCAAATGATCCTTAAATCAGTTAATACAACTACTTTAAGTCTCGGGGGCTACTGGCATATACAACTATTAAATTCTCTTACCCGTATGTCTTTTACATACTGCTCCGTGGCTCTGGTCAAACCATCTTGAGCAGCACGGAGGTGCGCGTCCCCCGCGTTAAAGGCATTCAACGCCTCAGGGGAGAAGCACGCATCACGAAACACTGTCCGGCGGCGCCTGTGGTTCATGGCGCTCTCCACCTCAGACTTGGTGGCGGACAGTCTGTCGGCCTCCTCCGTTGGAGGAGTATCCGGCTCGCGCCTTGCGCTCGCCTCCCCCTCCAGACCAGGTGCTGGAGCCTGGCTGGTAGAGGTTGGATTGGCAACCTCTACGCCCGCAGTCCGGCGGGCGCTTTTTCTCCTACAGAAGTCATGAGCACTCAAACGCTTCCTAGGAACCTTGCTCTAAATGGCAAACCGTGGGCTATACCTTTGCGGCGACGTTTCAATCCGCGCCGCGCTCCTCTTCCGCCTACTGGTCCGGACTAGCCTGTGTTGGTCAGCCGCCGCGGGCTCGGCTTCCCGCCTTGAAGGCGCTTCCTGCAAAACACCATCATATACGAAGGTCAGAAATGAGCAAGGAAGAAGTAATGGTGTCGGACTTCGGTCACAATCACCTGGGAAGCCGAATATAGTCTGGGATAGTCAGCCGTAATGGCAACTAAAGCATTATCTATGCTGAGCTGGTGGAACACTCCGTTGATTAGCTCCACCTTTATGTCCGGATCCTCTTGGGAGGCCGGATCCTGGGATCTCTCTAGATCCTCGGGTTGCGGAGCTGGACTAAGCATACCCTCCACGACCCGACGCAGCTCCTGCATCGAAAACATAATGTAAGAAACTTAAACTTCAAAAGCATGGGTTGGGCACATAGAGTGTTCGCTTACCCAACGCCGGGGATTATTCATGGAGAACCCATTCAACGGGTTCGTCTGGAGGAAGTCCTCCTTCTCCCCCTTGTACAGGCCGGACAGGATCTTCGCCAGGTCCTCGGCCGAACCAGGCCCTTTGCGGCCATGACGGGTGGCATCGTCCTCCTCGTTGAAATCCCACATGGGGTGGCCCCTGTATTGCAGCGGCTGCACCCCCCGCATAATGCATGTTGCCATGACTCCAATCATGGTCAACCCAGAATGGGCTAGTAACCTTATCCGGCCCATCAAATAATGGACGCTCTTGTCTTCCTCCAGTTGGGGGCTCCGCGGACGCCAACTAAGGCGTTTCTTCAGAGGAGCATTACTGAACTCCGGGAGGCCAATCCGAACAGGCTCCGGCAGCGGAGCGTCTTCTATGTAAAACCATTCCGAAGGCTAGTCTTCAGACACCTTCTTAGGGGTTCCGGATGGATATCCGGTCCCGGTAATGCGCCATATTTCAGCGCCGCCCACTTGATATATGGACCCCTCGTGAGAGCGGGGTACAAGGCAGAACAACCTCTTCCACAACGCAAAATGGGGCTCAATGCCCAGGAATAGCTCGCAAAGAGCTACGAAGCCCGCGATATGCAGGATAGAGGCGGGCGTGAGGTGATGGAGCTGGAGTCCGTAGAACTCCAGGAGCCCGCGGAGGAACGGATGTATAGGAAATCCGAGCCCCCTTATCAGATAGGGGACGAAGCATACCCGCTCCCCTTTGTTGGGACTTGGGGTAGCCTCCGCTTGCTTCCCACCTTGGTAGGTGGCCAACCCGGCTCGAACCGGGACCATGAAGGCCGGAGGGAGATATCCCTTTGCTTGGAGCGTCACCAGCTCGCTGTGCGGGACAGAACATCTCTGCCAGTCTCCTGGCAGAGGGCTGGGAGCACGAGAGGAGGAGCCGCGTCGACGGTCCATGATGGAATGGATTTTTGGTCGGAAGCGCTTCGATGAGTACTCGCGGAAGGAAGATGGTGTGATTTGGATCTGGATTCTTGCCTCTCTTATAGGCAGATTATTTGCATAGCTAGGGGGTAAAACATAAAAGATACCCTGGCTTTTCGCATTCATGCAACGCGTGGAGATGGCCATTATTGGGCGTGGAAGCCAAGAAGCGCAACATTGATAAGGAAGCCGGACACTGTTCGGCAAACACACGGAATCTGGAGGAGAACCCGCCTTGCAATGCCGAAGACTATATACGCGCTGGACTTATCATCATTGAAGCCTGGTTCGGGGGCTACTGAGGGAGTCCTGGACTAGGGGATGTCCGGACAGCCGGACTATCATCGTCAGCCGGACTCCAAGACTATGAAGATACAAGATTGAAGACTTTGTCCCGTGTCCGGATGGGACTTTCCTTGGCGTGGAAGGCAAGCTTGGCAATACGGATATGTAGATCTCCTACCATTGTAACCGACTCTGTGTAACCCTAGCCCTCTCCAGTGTCTATATAAACCGGAGGGCTTTAGTCCGTAGGACGAACAACCATTACAACAATCATACCATAGGCTAGCTTCTAGGGTTTAGCCTCCTTGATCTCGTGGTAGATCCACTCTTGTACTACCCATATCATCAATATCAATCAAGAAGGAGTAGGGTTTTACCTCCATCGAGAGGGCCCGAACCTGGGTAAAAACATCGTGTCCCTTGTATCCTATTACCATCCTCCTAGACGCACAGTTCGGGACCCCCTACCTGAGATCCGCCGGTTTTGACACCGACAGACCTCCTACGGTGGAAACAGGGGTCCTGTTGATCGGGAGGGGTGTGGCATACCGCAAAACAGACGAAACGGACCTCCTACGGTCGAAACGGGGGTCCTGTTGATCGGGAGGGGTGTGGCGTACCGCAAAACAGACAAAACGGACCTCCTACGGTCGAAACGGGGGTCCTGTTCATCGGGAGGGGTGTGGCGTACCCCACCCCAAAACGGGACTCCACGGGATACTGTTCATCTCCACCGTCGACCTCCTCCAGCCTCCACGGGCTACCGTCGACCTCCTCCAGCCTCCACGGGCTCCTATTAATCCAGCCTCCACCGCGCTCTACTCCACCGGCTACGGTTCAACCACCCCTCCAGGGGCACCTGCTATCTCTTGAGCACTGCGTTGGATTTCCCCGAAGAGGAGAGGATGATGCAGCAAAGTAGCGTAAGTATTTCCCTCAGTTTTTGAGAACCAAGGTATCAATCCAGTAGGAGACCACGCACAAGTCCCTCGTACCTACACAAAATGATAGCAACTCGCAACCAACGCTTAGGGGTTGTCAATCCCTTCACGGTCACTTACGAGAGTGAGATCTGATAGAGATAATATTTTTGGTATTTTTGATAGGTAGATGCAAAGTAAAAAGTAAAGGCAAAGTAAAAACAAAGCAAGTAAATAAAGTGATATAGATTGATATGATGAGAATAGACCCGGGGGCCGTAGGTTTCACTAGTGGCTTCTCTCAAGAGCATAAGTATTCTACGGTGGGTGAACAAATTACTGTTGAGCAATTGACAGAACTGAGCATAGTTATGAGTATATCTAGGCAATGATCATGTATATAGGCATCACGTCCAAAACAAGTAGATCGAAACGATTCTGCATCTACTACTATTACTCCACTCATCGACCGCTATCCAGCATGCATCTAGAGTATTAAGTAAAAAACAGAGTAACACCGTAAGCAAGATGACATGATGTAGAGGGATAAATTCATGCAATATGATAAAAACCCCATCTTGTTATCCTCGATGGCAACAATACAATACGTGCCTTGCTGCCCCTTCTGTCACTGGGTAAGGACACTGCAAGATTGAACCCAAAGCTAAGCACTTCTCCCATTGCAAGAACTACCAATCTAGTTGGCCAAACCAAAAACGATAATTCGAAGAGACTTTCAAAGATAACTCAATCATACATAAAAGAAATCAGAGAAGAATCAAATATTTTCCATAGATAATACTGGATCATAAACCCACAATTCATCAGTCTCAACAAACACAGCGCAAAAAGAAGATTACATCGAATAGATCTCCACGAGAGAGGGGGAGAACATTGCATTGAGATCTAAAAAGAGAGAAGAAGCCATCTAGCTACTAGCTATGGACCCGAAGGTCTGAAGTAAACTACTCACACTTCATCGGAGGGGCTACAGTGATGATGTAGAAGCCCTCGTGGTGGATGCCCCCTCCGGCAGAGCTCCGGAACAGGCCCCAAGATGGGATCTCATGGATACAGAAGGTTGCGGCAGTGGAATTAGGTTTTTGGCTCCCGTTCTGATCGTTCGGGGATACGTAGGTATATATAGGAGGAAGGAGTACGTCGGTGGAGCTCCGAGGGGCCCACGAGGTAGGGGGCGCGCCTAGGGGGCGCCCTCCACCCTCGTGACCTCCTCGGGCACTACTTGGAGTAGGGTCCAAGTCTCCTGGATCACGTTTGATTGGAAAATCATGATCCCGAAGATTTCATTCCGTTTGGACTCCGTTTGATATTCTGTTTCTTCGAAATACTGAAAAAGGCAAAAAAACAGCAATTCTGGGCTGGGCCTCCGGTTAATAGGTTAGTCCCAAAAGTAATATAAAAGTGGAAAATAAAGCCCAATATAGTCCAAAACAGTAGATAAAGTAGCATGGAGCAATCAAAACTTATAGATACGTTGGAGACGTATCAGGCATCCCCAAGCTTAATTCCTGCTCGTCCTCGAGTAGGTAAATGATAAAAAAAGAATTTTTGATGCGGAGTGATACTTTGGCATAATTTCAATGTAAATCTTCTTAATTGTGATATGAATACTTAGATCCGAAAGATTCAAGACAAAAGTTCATATTTTCACAAAAATAATAATACTTCAAGCATACTAATCAAAGCAATCATGTCTTCTCAAAATAACATGGCAAAAGAAAGTTCATCCCTACAAAATCATATAGTTAAGCTATGCTTCATTTTCATCACACAAAGATGTTCCCAACTTGTATACCCCCGATGACAACCCAAGCAATTGTTTCATACTTAAATAATCTCAAACTTTTTCAACCTTCACGCAATACATGAGCGTGAGCCATGGATATAGCATTATGGGTGGAATAGAATATGATGATGGGGATTGTGTGGAGAAGACAAAAAAGGAGAAAGTCTCACATTGACGAGGCTAATCAACGGGCTATGGAGATGCCCATCAATTGATGTCAACATGAGGAGTAGGGATTGCCATGCAACGGATGCACTAGAGCTATGAATGCTCGACAAAAGAAAACTAGTGGGTGTGCATCCAACTCGCTTGCTCACGAAGACCTAGGGCATTTGAGGAAGCCCATCGTAGGAATATACAAGCCAAGTTCTATAATGAAAAATTCCCACTAGTATAAAAAGACAACTTATGAGACTCACTACATGAGGAACAAGGTGCTACTTTGAAGCACAATATATGAGACTCACTACATGAAGAACAAGGTGCTACTTTGAAGCACAAGTGTGGAAAAAGAGATAGTAGCATTGCCCTTTTTTATTTTCTTTTTTTGGGGGGCCTTTCTTTTTTTTTTCTTTTGGCCTTTCTCTCTTTTACTATTTTTTTATTTGGGCAATGCTCTAATAATGATGATCATCACACTTCTATTGATTACAACATAAGGATTACAACTCAAAACTTAGAACAAGATATGACTCTATATGAATGCCTCCGGCGGTGTACCGGGATGGTGCAATGAATCAAGAGTGACATGTATGGAAAATAATGCATGGTGGCTTTGCCACAAATACGATGTCAACTTACAAGATCATGCATGGCAATATGACAAAAGTAATGTATGTCATGATGATGGTGGAAGTTGCATGGCAATATATCTCGGAATGGCTACGGAAATGCCATGATAGGTAGGTATGGTGGCTGTTTTGAGGAAGATATAAGGAGGTTTATGTGTGATAGAGTATATCGTATCACGGGGTTTGGATGCACCGGCGAAGTTTGTGCCAACTCTCAAGGTGAGAAAGGGCAATGCACGGTACCGAAGAGGCTAGCGAAGGTGGAAAGGTGAGAGTGCGTATAATCCATGGACTCAACATTAGTCAAAAGAACTCATATACTTATTGCAAAAATTTAGAAGTCATCAAAAATTCAAGTACTACGCGCATGCTCCTAGGGGGATAGATTGGTAGGAAAAGACCATCGCTCGTCCCCGACCGCCACTCATAAGGATACACAAGCCAGGTACACTTCATGTTTCAAATTTATTACACAACTTTAACCATACGTGCATGCTACGGGATTTGCAAACTTCAACACAAGTATTTCTCAAATTCATAATCACCCAACTAGCACGACTTTGATAATATCACCTCCATATCTCAAAACAATTATCAAGCATCAAACTTATCTTAGTATTCAATTCACTCAAAAGAAAGTTTCACATATCTTGAATACCAAGTATATTAACATTAAGCAAATTACCATGCTATCAACGACTCTCAAAATAATCTAAGTGAAGCATGAGAGATCAATAGTTTCTTTAAAACAAATCCACCACCGTCCTCTAAAAGATCTAAGTGAAGTACTAGAGCAAAAATTATCACGCTCCAAAGATATAAGTGAAGCACTATGAGCAAAACTATCAAGCTCAAAAGATATAAGTGAAGCACATAGAGTATTCTAACAAATTCCAATTCATGTATGGCTCTCTCAAAAGATGTGTACAGCAAGGATGATTGTGGTAGACTAACAAGCAAAGACACAAATAATACAAGACGCTCCAAGCAAAACACATATCATGTTGGTGAATAAAAATATAGCTCCAAGTAAATTACCGATGGAAGTGGACGAAAGAGGGGATGCCTTCTGGGGCATCCCCAAGCTTTGACTTTTTGGTGTCCTTGGATTATCTTGGGGGTGCCATGGGCATCCCCAAGCTTAGTCTCTTTCCACTCCTCGTTCCATAATCCATCAAAAGAATCCACCCAAAACTTCACAACACAAAACTCAACCGAAATCTCGTGAGCTCCGTTAGAGAAAGGAAACAAAAGACTACTTCAACGTACTGTAATGAACTCATTCTTTATTTATATTGGTGTTAAACCTACTGTATTCCAACTTCTCTATGGTTTATAAACTAATTTACTAGCCATAGATTCATCAAAATAAGCAAACAACACACGAAAAACAGAATCTGTCAAAAACAGAACAGTCTGTAGCAATCTGTAACTAACACAAACTTCTAGAACTCTAAAACTTCTACCAAAATAGGAAGTCCTGGAAAATTTGTTTATTGATCATAAGCAAAAATAATCAACGCAAAATCACGTTCCTGTAATTTATCATAATTAAATTCGTGGACGCAAAGTTTCTGTTTTTCAGCAGAATCAAATCAACTATCATCGTAGGTTATCCTATAGGTTCTACTTGGCACAAACACTAATTAAAACAAAAAACCACATCCAAACAGAAGGTAGATGGATTATTTATTCCTAAACAGAAGCAAAAACAAAAAAACAAAAAATAAAATTGGGTTGCCTCCCAACAAGCGCTATCGTTTAACGCCCCTAGCTAGGCATAAAAGCAAGGATAGATCTAGGTATTGCCATCTTTGGTAAGCAATCCATAAGTGGCTCTCATGATAGATTCATATGGTAATTTTATTTTCTTTCTAGGGAAGTGTTCCATACCCTTCTTTAAGGGAAATTGGAATCTAATATTCCCTTCCTTCATATCAATAATTGCACCAATCGTTCTAAGGAAAGGTCTACCAAGAATAATAGGACATGAAGGATTGCAATCTATATCAAGAACGATAAAATCTACGGGCACATAATTCCTATTTGCAACAGTAAGAACATCATTAATTCTTCCCATAGGCTTTTTAATAGTGGAATCCGCAATATGCAAGTTTAGAGAGCAATCATCAAAATCACGAAAATCTAGCAAATCACATAAAGTTTTGGGGATAGTAGAGGCACTAGTACCCAAATCACACAAAGCATGAAACTCAAAATCTTTAATTTTAATTTTAATAGTAGGTTCCCATTCATCATAGAGTTTTCTAGGGATAGAAACTTTCAACTCAAGTTTTTCTTCATAAGATTGCATCAAAGCATCAACAATGTGTTCGGTAAAGGCCTTATTTTGACTATAAGCATGAGGAGAATCTAGCACGGATTGCAACAAGGAAATACAACCAATCAAAGAGCAATTTTCATAATTAAATTCCTTGAGATCCAAAATAGTGGGTTTAGCAACATCACGGCTTTTATTTATTTCAATCCCACTTTCATCAATTTCATCATCAAGATCTAGAAACTCCGAATTATTAGAACGCCTTCTAGGTAAAGGAAGACAATCTTCAGATTCATCAAGATTCATATTGCAAAACAAAGATTTAATGGGGGACACATCAATAACTTTTAGATCTTCATCTTGATTTTCATAGGGATTGGAAGAACACGCTTTAATAAAGGCATCTTTGGAAGCACGCATCCTAGCGGTTCTTTCCTTGCACTCATCAATGGAAATTCTCATGGCTTTGAGAGACTCATTGATATCATGCTTAGGAGGAATAGATCTAAGCTTTAAGGAATCAATTTCAAGAGAAATTCTATCAACGTTCCTAGCCAAATCATTAACTTTAAGCAATTTCTCTTCAAGCAAAGCATTAAAATTCTTTTGTGAATTCATAAACTCTTTAACACTACTCTCAAATTCAGAGGGCATCTTATTAAAATTTCCATAAGAGTTATTGTAGGAATTTCCATAGTTATTAGAAGGATTACTAGGATAAGGCCTAGGATTAAAATTCCCTCTATAAGCGTTGTTTCCAAAACTATTCCTACCAACAAAATTCACATCCATAGATCCATTATTATTCTCAAGCAAAGTAGATAAAGGCATATCATTGGGATCAAGAGGAGTATTTTTAGGAGCAAACATCTTCATAAGTTCATCCATCTTTTCACTCAAAACATTGATTTCTTCTATAGCATGCACTTTCTTACTAGAAGATCTTTCGGTATGCCATTGAGAATAATTAGCCATAATATTATCAAGCAATTTGGTAGCATCCCCTAACGTAATTTCCATAAAAGTACCTCCCGCGGCCGAATCTAAAAGATTTCTAGAAGCAAAATTCAATCCGGCATAAAATTTTTGTATGATCATCCATAAATTCAAACCATGAGTAGGGCAATTGCGAAGCATTAATTTCATTCTTTCCCAAGATTGGGCAACATGCTCATGATCAAGTTGTTTAAAATTCATGATATCGTTCCTAAGAGTGATAATCTTAGCGGGAGGAAAATACTTAGAGATAAAAGCAACTTTGCACTTGTTCCAAGAATCAATACTATTTTAGGCAAAGATGAAAACCAAATTTTAGCACAATCTCTAAGTGAAAACGGAAATAACTTCAATTTGACAATATTGTTATCCGTATCTTTCTTCTTTTGCATATCACACAAATCAACAAAATTGTTTAGATGAGTAGCGGCATCTTCACTAGGAAGGCCGGCGAATTGATCTTTCATAACAAGATTCAACAAAGCGGTATTGATTTCACAAGACTCATCATTATTAAGAGGAGCAATCGGAGTACTAAGGAAATCATTATTATTGGTATTCGAGAAATCACACAATTTGGTATTATCTTGCGCCATGGCAACAAGTAATCCAACACACAAGCAAACAAAAAGGCAACGAGAAAAGGCAAACGGGAAATAGAGGAGGAGATTGGGAAAGAGAGGGCAAATAAAACGGCAAGGGTGAAGTGGGGGAGAGGAAAACGAGAGGCAAATGGCAAATAATGTAATGCGAGAGATAGGGATTGCGATGGGTACTTGGTAGGGTTGACTTGCTTGCGTGAGCCTCCCCGGCAACGGCGCCAGAAATTCTTATTGCTACCTCTTGAGCACTGCCTTGGATTTCCCCGAAGAGGAGAGGATGATGCAGCAAAGTAGCGTAAGTATTTCCCTCAGTTTTTGAGAACCATGGTATCAGTCCAGTAGGAGACCACGCACAAGTCCCTCGTACCTACACAAAACGATGCAACTCGCAACCAACGCTTAGGGGTTGTCAATCCCTTCACGGTCACTTACGAGAAAGAGATCTGATAGAGAATTTTTTTTTGGTATTTTTGATAGGTAGATGCAAAGTAAAAAGTAAAGGCAAAGTAAAAACAAAGCAAGTAAATAAAGTGATATAGATTGATATGATGAGAATAGACCCGGGGGCCATAGATTTCACTAGTGGCTTCTCTCAAGAGCATAAGTATTCTACGGTGGGTGAACAAATTACTGTTGAGCAATTGACAGAATTGAGCATAGTTATGAGTATATCTAGGCAATGATCATGTATATAGGCATCACGTCCAAAACAAGTAGATCGAAACGATTCTGCATCTACTACTATTACTCCACTCATCGACCGCTATCCAGCATGCATCTAGAGTATTAAGTTAAAAACAGAGTAACGCCGTAAGCAAGATGACATGATGTAGAGGGATAAATTCATGCAATATGATAAAAAACCCATCTTGTTATCCTCGATGGCAACAATACAATACATGCCTTGCTGCCCCTTCTGTCACTTGGTAAGGACACCGCAAGATTGAACCCAAAGCTAAGCACTTATCCCATTGCAAGAACTACCAATCTAGTTGGCCAAACCAAAAAGGATAATTCGAAGAGACTTGCAAAGATAACTCAATCATACATAAAAGAATTCAGAGAAGAATCAAATATTTTCCATAGATAATACTGGATCATAAACCCACAATTCATCGGTCTCAACAAACACAGCGCAAAAAGAAGATTACATCGAATAGATCTCCACGAGAGAGGGGGAGAACATTGTATTGAGATCCAAAAAGAGAGAAGAAGCCATCTAGCTACTAGCTATGGACCCGAAGGTCTGAAGTAAACTACTCACACTTCATCGGAGGGGCTATGGTGATTGTCACGCCCAATATGCGACCCTATCCAAAAGGAACTCGAAGGTCCCACCAAGGATAGACCCGCATATTGGAACGCTTTTGCAAGGTGGATATCATTACATCAACATTACATAATAAATGGGGATACATAGAAAAGGCATACAGTGCCACACAAATACAACATCACAAAACATAAGAGCAACATCCAACTACGGATGAAACACAAACAGAAGCTCAAATGACATCCACCCTGCTAGCCCAGGCTGCCGGCCTGGAACCTATCCCCTGATCGAAGAAGCAGCAGAAGCAGAACTCCAAACAAGTAAACATCGCTCTCGCGTCAAGATCATCGCGTAACCTGTACCTGCAACTGTTGTTGTAGTAATCTGTGAGCCACGAGGACTCAGCAATCCCATTACCATGGGTATCAAGACTAGCAAAGCTTAATGGGAAAGGAAGGGGTAAAGTGGTGAGGTTGCAGCAGCGGCTAAGCATGTATGGTGGCTAACATACGCAAATTAGAACGAGAAGAGAAGCAAACGAACGGTCGTCAACTAGCAATGATCAAGAGGTGATCCTGAACTCCTACTTACGTCAAACATAACACAGAAACCCTGTTCACTTCCCGGACTCCGCCGAGAAGAGACCATCACGGCTACACACGCGGTTGATGCGTTTTAATTCGGATCTGGTGTCAAGTTATCTACAACCGGACATTAACAAATTCCCATCTGCCACATAACCGCGGGCACGGCTCTCGAAAGTTTATACCCTGCAGGGGTGTCCCAACTTAGCCCATGACAAGCTCTCGCAATCAACGAAGGAATATACCTTCTCCCAGGAAGACCCGATCAGTCTTGGAATCCCGGTTTACAAGACATTTCGACAATGGTAAAACAAGACCAGCAAGACCGCCCGATGCGCCGACAATCCCGATAGGAGCTGCACATATCTCGTTCTCAGGGAAACACCGGATAAGCTAAGCATACAGGTACCGACGTAACCCAAGTTGCCAAGGGATGGTCCCACACGGTGCTCTAGTTTGGACCAACACTTAGACAAGCATTGGCCCGGGGGGGCTATAATAAAGATGACCCTCGAGAGAGCGACTCCCAAGGGAAAAAGTAGGTGGTGGTGAGGCAAATGTTAAAACCAAGGTTGGGCCTTGCTGGACAAGTTTTATTCAAAGCGAACTATCAGGGGGGTCCCATAAATCACCCGACCGCGTTAGGAACGCAAAATCCGGGAACATAACGCCGGTATGACGGAAACTAGGGCGGCAAGAGTGGAACAAAACACCAGGCATAAGGCCGAGCCTTCCACCCTTTACCAAATATATAAATGCATTAATAATATAAGAGATATTGTGATATCCCAACATAACCCTGTCCACCATGGAGCAATCTTCAACTTCACCTGCAACTAACAACGCTATAAGAGGGGCTGAGCAAAGCGGTAACATAGCCAATCAATGGTTTGCTAGGAAGGGTGTCAAAGGTTAGAGGTTCATGGCAATTTGGGAGGCTTGAAGAGCAAATCATAGGTAACGCAGCATAGCGATAGAACGAAGCAACTAGCATAGCAATGATAGTAGTGAGATCCAGGGTAGCGGTCATCTTGCCTGAAATCCCGCTAGGAAGAAGAACGAGTCCATGAAGAAGATGAACGGGAGTAGTTGAAAAAATCCTCACAATCGCAACATTACCGGAACTAAGAAGCAACACCGGAAAGAAACAAACAACATGGTAAATGCACAAGCATAAACATGGCATGATGCACAAACAAGTATGATGCATGTCCGGTTTAATGAGGCATGGCATGGCAAAGTGCAACAAACAATACTACAAATTAAGTGGAGCTCAATATGCAACGAGTTGCATATTGACAAAACACCACATGCAAGTGTTTAGTTCACTCTCGTTTAGGTACACATCAATATTAAATGTTGTTAACATGGCAAGAGGTGAAGCATAATATAAACTACCTATCCAGGCAAGTTTAAATGAGGCCGGAAACAACAAACAATAATTCCGGTAAATCCTCATGCCATTTAGCAATTTAATGCAAACACAATTTTAAACATTTTAATTGTTGTTATCATGATGCGGATGACATATGCAAGTGTTAAGCAATTTTATGGAAACGTTGACATGAGCATGTTATGAAGCATTTATCACCGTGGCGGAACGAAAGAGGTGCCACGGCAACTACAACGGAAATGGTGCCACAACAACATTCCGATGATCCGACAACTCATTGAGATACCGGTGCAAAGAGCAAGTGTGCGGATGTGCGAAACATGCAAAGGATGGTGGGGTGATCCCGGTTACCGGGTTCCCACGGGTCGATGACATGGCAAACAAGGAGGAACATGCAGGGATCAATTCGGACATGGTGCAAACACGGGCATCTCATACATCACTCATGCATTCGTTCCACGGACGTCGTCTCGGGGTTATACCTTTGAAGCGTGCGTTTTCGGGTGGAACGAGTTCGTCGAAGGAAGTAGTGGTACACGGGCCGTAGTGGAAGTAGTCGTTCTCGCGATGGTAGTGGAAGTAGTGGTTCACGTTTTGTAGATGTTCAGGTCGTCGGTAGAGGTACTTCGTGAAAACCACGGGTGTCAGTAGTTGTACACGGGTCTTCGGCGTCGAGGTACTTGGTGTTCCAAAACAAAGCAACACCAAAAGGCCTCGGGTCTTGACGTCCTTGACGAATCCAAGTGACACCAGGCACACATCCACGTTAGTCTTCGGACTTGGGCTCCGGGTAGGACTTGAGGGTCTCGGAGGCGGCCAGAGGCAAGCAGTAGGTGAGGCGCATGGAGGCGGACAGAGCTGCTGGTCTTCGGCACCATGTCCACAGCGGAGATGGAGGCAAGAGGCAAGAAGACGGCGCGATCTCCAGCGAATGGCAACACGGCGGCCCGAGGGGTCACCAACACGGGCGAAACAGCAGCAGGCAACACTGCTGTTGAGAGACAGAGGTCGGGGCCGGAGCTGAGCAACGCCAGTAGGGGCGGATGGGTGCGAGGAGGCCGGGAGGAGCGGCGCTCGGCACCGGTTGGCGCGGAGCAGGGGAGGCGGAGCTCCTGCTCGGAGAGGTGCGGCGAGGGGAACCGCATGGAGGCGCGAAGGATGGCGACGGCAGCGAATCGGGTCAGAGGCGAGCATGAGATGGCATCGGGGAGGGTGCAGCTGTTGTTGCTGCCGGCTCTGACAGAGGCGACATCCGGCGGAGGAGCTGGCGAGGCGGCGACGCTGGGTAGATGAGGAGGCGGGCGAGGATAAGTCGGGGAGGAGAAGGGGTGCGGGAAAGGCGGCAAGGCGGTCGGAGGGGTCGCCGGCGTGGCGGAGTTTTGCAGCGGGAGAAGCATAGGGGAGGGGTGGCGCGAGGGCTCTACTCCTATCTCTCCCTGTGAGTGGCGGCGCTAGGAGGAGAACGAAGGGAGAGAGCTGGGGATCAGGAGAGTGTGGTGAGGGGCTAGGGTTAAAGGCGCGGCTGGGCCTTGGGCCAAATGAACTGCAGGGAAGCAGGCCGGCCTGGTTGCTGGGCTGCAAGGCTGCTGGGTTTCTTCTCTCCCTCTCTACTCTTTTCATTAACAAAGAACTAGAAGAAAGGAAGGAGAGAAGAGAAGGTTAGAGGAAGAATTTGGGCATGCGGTCAATTTTCCCGGACTCGCAAAAATATGCTTGTTCCGAGAAAATAGAAAAAGCCATGATTGAAAGATGTAAATTCAAACTCATTTGAATTTAATTCAAATGGGTTTGAACTAGGACTTGATAAAAGGAAGGTCCAAAAATGTTGAGGATTTCGGTGGGGCTCCGGAAAATGACGAAAGAATATATGGCAAGGTTGGAGACCAAGAATTAAGATAACAAAGGCATGGGGAATTATTTTGCAAGTGTGTCAAAGGTAATTCCACATCAATGGAATATTAGTTTTATAGCTCCCTAATAATATTGGGAGGATATATGTTATAAAGAGAAATGACCAGGTGCATTTCCCTCGATTTAAATGGACCGAAGATCCATACGATTTTATTTAGATGAGTTTTAAAAAGGGTTGCATGATGACATGATGCAATACAAATGATGCAAAGAGATGAAATGCATGACATGAACAAAATGCAAAACAAAAGACAGAAACCCAACCATGAAGGAAAATAATATATCGCATCTCCGGAAAAGGCAAGAGTTGGAGTTACGAATATGGAAAGTTGCATCCGGGGCGTTACAGTGATGATCTAGAAACCCTCCGTGGTGGATGCCCCCTCTGACGGAGCTCCGGAACAGGCCCCAAGATGGGATCTCATGGATACAGAAGGTTGCGGCGGTGGAAATAGGTTTTTTGCTCCTGTTCTGATCGTTCGGGGATACATAGGTATATATAGGAGGAAGGAGTATGTCGGTGGAGCTCCGAGGGGCCCACGAGGTAGGGGGCGCGCCTAGGGGGGCGCGCCCTCCACCCTCGTGACCTCCTCGGGCACTACTTGGAGTAGGGTCCAAGTCTCTTGGATCACGTTCGGTTGGAAAATCACGATCCCGAAGGTTTCATTCCGTTTGGACTCTATTTGATATTCTGTTTCTTCCAAATACTGAAAAAGGCAAAAAACAGCAATTATGGGTTGGGCCTCCGGTTAATAGGTTAGTCCCAAAAGTAATATAAAAGTGGAAAATAAAGGCCAATATAGTCCAAAATAGTAGATAAAGTAGCATGGAGCAATCAAAAATTATAGATACGTTGGAGACGTATCAGCACCCCTCCATCGTCTACTGTTCATCCAGCCCTCCACACCACGGGGTCCTGTTCAACCACCCCTCCACCGTCTACTGTTCATCCAGCCCTCCACACCACGGGGTCCTGTTCATCCAGAGGCAATGCCACCGCTTATTGTTCATCCACCCCCCCCCCCCCCCGCAACACTCACGATTCATCCAATCGATCGGCTTCAGTTAGCAGCAGTAGCGAAGGAATCGCTCCATCGGGTTCAGTTAATAGCCATCGATCGATCGCTCGGGTTCAGTAACGCGTAGCCTGCAGTGCAATCGCTCGGGTTCAGTTAGAGCCCAATGCCTCGCTCGGGTTCAGTTAGAGCCAACGCCTCGCTCGTGTACGAGAGAAACACGCATCGCTCGGCCCCCAACCTCCCACCTTAACCGGCAACTCCCCAAAATTTTCCTCCCCCTCGCTTCTACCATGGTTTTTTCCGTCATGGACGGCCCAAAGAATGTCATGCAGCTGCGTCTCCGGCCCGCCCAGGACGAAAAGCCCATTTTCTGTCATGATTTTTTGTCATAGAAGTAGGAGCCCACCACATCTATGATGATACCGGGTTTTGTCACAATTATCGTCATAGAAGTGTCATATGTATGATATAAAAAAAATTCGTTCAACCCAAAATGTCACGGATGTGTCTTTTTTTGTAGTGTCTTGATCCGCGGTGCTGAAGCACCATGTGCCAAGGGTCTGTTCAACACTGGCAATGACGCGCATCACGATGTCGTCCATCCCATTGCCGAGGAGTGCTGTGTCCTCAACGGGCCGTGGCGCCTTCTAGTTTTCCTCGTCGACGAGGTTGATGGCAGAGGTGGCGCTTTGGTGGGTTGGCATGCTTTCAAAATGTGGATGTGCTACAGGCTGCGCTTGATGCCTCCGTGCATCGCGTCGCGTCTAGGTTTATGTGTAATATCGCTGGGTGGCGGGAAATAGGTGAGGAAATGGCAGGAAACGGTGGCGTGTTCACAAAACACCATCAATTAATGGAAACTTAGCATATAAGGAACATCGAGCTAGCACAAGTAGATGATAATGAGATGAACACAGACCACACTAGGGAACCCGTCGGTGATGAATTCATCAATCGCAAACGGTTGTACACTAGCAAGTGTTTGCCCACAACACACACGGCTTATTCTATCACAAACAGGTCGGATGGATCAACTGTACGCCACGTATACACATTGTCAAAAAGTAATGCGGTAGACCTCCTTTAACATGTGTTAAAAATAAAATAGAAATAAAAAACAAGGACCTTGAGGTTAAATTAACTCATGGGATGGGTCATATTAGTCATTTAATTTGACAGATATGACCCATCCTATCAATTAATTTAACATCGACACAACTTCCCATCCAGTCACCCATCTGATGGTTGGTCCAGCCTGTGCACACTTAACTTGAGAGTTCTCTTACATGAGCTACTGGTGGAACAACTAGTCCTTACTGATATAGGATGCCTCTTCGCATCCTTATGGCGTATCTGGATGACCGCCCTTCCCCCAATGGCCAATAGATGTTGTGTAGAGAGAGCATATCACATACGTCTTATTAGAAGCAATCGTCTGTGTTATGATCAGTCTTCGCACACATTTCTGATTACACACCTGTTTGCCGCGTGTCACACACATCTTGTTATATTGAACCGCTTATGTTCTCTTGTCTCAACGCAAACAATTCATCCTAGTGAACCGCATGTCGTATATCACACACACCTTAATCTAGATGACCATTTCGTTTGTGTTGCCTAATCACAAATAGTTCATCCGAGTGAATTGTATGCTCTACAACGCACACACCTTCATCTGGCAACCCATTTCTTTTGTTCCTCCTCATCGCAAACAGTTAATTGAACTGAACCGTATGCCCTGAATCGCACGCGCAACAAAAATCAAAACCGTGTTTGATGCATCCATCATCGCAAAAAATTTGCACCTTTTTTGATGGTTTTTTACACCTCCATTTGTGATTATTGCATCGCACACAGTTTCGTCGAAGGGTCTCTGATCGTAGTGTCACATTAGCAGCATCCTGTAGTAGTGATAAAACATGAAGCAAAACATCGGTCTTTCGAAAAAAAATATTGTATTGCCTTAGATCTCGTATCATATTAGTTCATATTAGTTATTAATGTTTGATAGCCTATTAATTTAATTATGAACATTGAAGCATTCATAAACATTTATATCATATATATACAGCTATAGGTATGGTATATTTACTAATTAAGTTTTAGTGATATAAATATGTCATCTAAGTTAAGTTATCCAGCTAGTGCAACATCAAAACCTAACAGAGATTTAAGATATTATTACACTGAAGGAGATGACTCAAGCACAGAAAATGAGGATGAAAAAAGTAACTCTGAATCTAGATTGAAGATAGACCATGTTCATGCTGCTTTGAATGGATTTACGAATTAGAAAAAGTATGCTCTGGGAAATCAAATTTGATGGGCTATTAAACTTGCCTGAAATAGGTACATCTTAAACTTTGGAAATTTCTTGTAAGTACAACGAATATGAAGGATCAGTGCATTAAGATATCTCAATAGGAAACTCAAATTCTATGTTGGTGATATGCACAAAGTTTTTGCTATTTCTTCTGGACCTAGACACATTAATGGTGTTGATGGTCAGACAACTGCCGCTTTTATTGATTTCTTGAAGTCAAATATATATACCATTGAGAATGATTCTCACAGTTTGAAGGCAACAAATTTATTTTAGGTAGCAACAACTTTCTAGACTGAGCTATATTGTCAAAGAAGGTGACTCCTCCCTCCCGACCCCGTGCGGCTGCCACTGGCCTTCCCTCAACTTCCTGCGCTACCCCCTCCCTCCATCGCCGCTAGCAACATTTCCAGGCAAAGGCTCTGTGGTGCGGCTGCGGCGGACCTTCCCTGGCTCTAGGGATCTGACGCGGTGGCGACCAAATCTTCGTATCCTGCAGTGGTGATGGCGGGCAGCGGTGGCCGGGGCGCGTCGGTAGGCCTGTTGAAGTCAACGGGGAAGACAGGAGACGACCGCGTGAGCTCGATCTACACATTGCCGAATTAGGAGGATGTGCGCCGTTGTTAGACGTCTGAAGTTTGGTGTACTGATGATGGTCCATCGTAGGAACCTAACAAAGGCGGGCTGCTGCTATCGTGCTTCAAAAAGCTGCCTCTCATCATCTGCGGTTGCGGTTCACTGAGGTTCTCTGGTTTTGCCACGCATCACGAGGATTATGGCGGTGGCGATCTGCTCCTCCGTCGGAGGTGGTCAGCCGATTGGTGGCTTGTTTGGTGGATCTCTTGATTCGTCATCTTGTCCTGGTTGCGGTCCTCGTGCTCTTCTCGCATCATGGCAATGTCATGTTTGATCGGCCCTCCTCGATCTGACCATCCACGTGTTCCGGAACGGCCGTCGAAGAATTTGCTCAAGATATCTGGATCGGTTAGTTTTCGGTCGTGCATGTCCATATTAGCCTACGAGGTCTTAGGGTGTGGCACGAAGCTCGGTTGACAGCTTGGGACATGTCGGCTTCTCGATTTCCATGGTGGAGAAAACAAATGGAGAAGGTCATGGTGGCCGAGATCGGAGGATCAGTTAGGGCTTCTTTGGATCACAGGATTAGAAAACAAAGGAATTCAAAAAACATAGGAATTTGACGGGATTGTAGGTGCAAAACAGAGGATTACAAAATAGAGGAAAACTACAAGAATGGTCATTTGGATGGAACACAGGAAAAACACAGGAAAAGTGCCTCGATCCTACGCGAATCAGTGTAAAAAAGAGGTTATAGTGGATGTTGAAATTCCTATAGGATTGAGGTGTAGGAATGCATCCATAGGAATTTTGGAGGTGTGGTTCCTTTGATCCAAAGGGCTTCTTTAGGAAAAAATCCAATGGATTGGAATCCTCCCATATTCCTATGAAAATCCTTCAATCCAAAGAGGCCCTTACACGATGGAGTCTTGGAGGCGGTGGAGTCAACCAGGTGTTAGATGACTATCAGGAGCAGCAGTTGAAGGAAATATGCCCACGAGGCAATAATAAAGTTATTATTTATTTCCTTATTTCATGATAAATGTTTATTATTCATGCTATAATTGTATTAACCGGAAACATAATACATGTATGAATACATAGACAAACATAGTGTCACTAGTATGCCTCTACTTGACTAGCTCGTTGAATCAAAGATGGTTAAGTTTCCTAGCCATAGACATGAGTTGTCATTTGATTAACAGGATCACATCATTAGGAGAATGATGTGATTGACTTGACCCATTCCGTTAGCTTAGCACTTGATCGTTTACTATGTTGCTATTGCTTTCTTCATAACTTATACATGTTCCTATGACTATCAGATTATGCAACTCCCGTTTATCGGAGGAACACTTTGTGTGCTACCAAACATCACAACATAACTGGGTGATTATAAAGGTGCTCTACAGGTGTCTCCGAAGGTACTTGTTGAGTTGGCGTATTTTGAGATTAGGATTTGTCACTTCGATTGTCGGAGAGGTATCTCTGGGCCCTCTCGGTAATGCACATCACTATAAGCCTTGCAAGCAATATGACTAATGAGTTAGTTATGGGATGATGCATTACATAACGAGTAAAGGGACTTGCTGGTAACGAGATTGAACTAGGTATTGAGATACCGACGATCGAATCTCGAGCAAGTAACATACCGATGACAAAGGGAACAATGTCTGTTGTTATGCGGTTTGACCGATAAAGATCTTCATAGAATATGTGGGAGCCAATATGAGCATCCAGGTTCCGCTATTGGTTATTGACCGGAGACGTGTCTCGGTCATGTCTACATAGTTCTCGAACCCGTAGGGCCGCATGCTTAAAGTTCGATGATGGTTATATTATGAGTTTATGTGTTTTGATGTACCGAAGGAGTTCGGAGTCCCGGATGAGATCGGGGACATGACGAGGAGTCTCAAAATGGTCGAGACGTAAAGATCGATATATTGGACGACTATATTCGGACATCAGAAATATTTCGAGTGATTCGGGTATTTTTCGGATTATCGGAGAGTTACGGGAATTCGTATTGGGCCTTAATGGGCCATACGGGAAAGGAGAGAAAGGCCCCAAAGGGTGGCCGCACCCCTCCCCACGGACCAGTCCGAATTGGACTAGGGAAGGGGGGTGCCCCCTTCCTTCCTTCTCCTTCTCCCTTCCCTTCTCCTACTCCCACAAGTAAAGGAGGAGTCCTACTCCCGGTGGGAGTAGGACTCCCCCCTTGGCGCGCCCTCCTCCTAGGCCGGCTGCCTCCCCCCTTGCTCCTTTATATACGAGGGCAGGGGGCATCTCTAGACACAACAATTGATCCTCGAGATCTATTAGCCGTGTGCGGTGCCCCCTTCCACCATATTCCACCTCGATAATATCATAACGGTGCTTAGGCGAAGCCCTGCGTCGGTAGAACATCATCATCGTCACCACGCCATCGTGCTGACGAAACTCACCCTGAAAGCTCGGCTGGATCGGAGTTCGAGGGACGTCATCGATCTGAACGTGTGCTGAACTCAGAGGTGCCGTGCGTTCGGTACTTGCTTGGTCAGATCGTGAAGACGTATGACTACATCAACCGCGTTGTGCTAACGTTTCCACTTTCGGTCTACGAGGGTACGTGGACAACACTCTCCCTCTCTTTGCAATGCATCACCATGATCTTGCGTGTGCGTAGGAATTTTTTTGAAATTACTACGTTCCCCAAAAGTGGCATCCGAACCAGGCTTATGCGTACATGTTATATGCACGAGTAGAACACAAGTGAGTTGTGGGCGATACAAGTCATACTACTTACCAGCATGTCATACTTTGGTTCGGCGGTATTGTTGGATGAAGGGGCCCGGACCGACATTACGCGTACGCTTACGCGAGACTGGTTCTACCGACGTGCTTTGCACATAGGTGGCTGGCGGGTGTCTGTTTCTCCAACTTTAGTTGAACCGAGTGTGGCTATGCCCGGTTCTTGTGAAGGTTAAAACAGCACTAACATGATGAAATATCGTTGTGGTTCTGATGCATAGGTAAGAATGGTTCTTACTAAGCCTGTAGCAGCCACGTAAAACTTGCAACAACAAAGTAGAGGACGTCTAACTTGTTTTTGCAGGGCATGTTCTGATGTCATATGGTCAAAGACATGATGAGATATAAGTTGTTGTATGATATGATCATGTTTTGTTGAAGTTATCGGCAACTGGCAGGAGCCTTATGGTTGTCTCTTTATTGCATAAGATGCAAGCGCCAAATAATTGCTTTACTTTATCGCTATGCGATAGCAATAGTTGCAAGAGCAATAATTGGCGAGACGACCATGTGACGACACATTGATATAGATCAAGATGATAGAGATCTGGTGTCATGCCAGTGACGATGGCGATCATGATGATGCTTTGAAGATGGAGATCAAAGGCACAAGATGATGATGGCCATATCATATCACATATTTTGATTGCATGTGATGTTTATCTTTTATACATCTTATTTTGCTTTGATAGACGGTAGCACTATAAGGTGATCTCTCACTAAATTTCAAGGTTAAAGTGCTCTCCCTGAGTATGCACCATTGCCAAAGTTCGTCGTGCCGAGACACCACGTGATGATCGGGTGTGATAAGCTCAACGTTCACCTACAACGGGTGCAAGCCAGTTTTGCACACGCAGAAATACTCGGGTTAAACTTGACGAGCCTAGCATATGCAGATATGGCCTCGGAACAATGGAGTCTGAAAGGTCGAGCGTGAATCATATAGTAGATATAATCAACATAATGATGTTCACCATTGAAAACTACTCCATCTCACGTGATGATCGGACATGGTTTGGTTGATTTGGATCATGTGATCACTTAGATGATTAGAGGGATGTCTATCTAAGTGGGAGTTCTTAAGTAATATGATTAATTGAACTTTAATTTATCGTGAACTTAGTCTTGATAGTATTTTGCAAATTATGTTGTAGATCAATAGCTAGCGTTGTTGCTTCCCTATGTTTTATATGTGATCCTAGAGAAAACTAAGTTGAAAGATGATAGTAGCAATGATATGGACTAGGTCTGTGATATGAGGTTTATTCTCATTGCTGCACAGAAGAATTATGTTCTTGATGCACTGCTAGGTGACAGACCTATTGCAGGAGCAGATGCAGACGTTATGAATGTTTGGCTAGCTCAATATGATGACTACTTGATAGTTTAGTGCACCATGCTTAACGGCTTAGAACCGTGACTTCAAAGACGTTTTGAACGTCATGGTGAAGGAAATATGCCCTAGAGGCAATAATAAAGTTATTATTTATTTCCTTATATCATGATAAATGTTTATTGTTCATGCTAGAATTGTATTAACCAGAAACATAATACATGTGTGAATACATAGACAAACATAATGTCACTAGTATGCCTCTACTTGACTAGCTCATTAATCAAAGATGGTTGTGTTTCCTAACCATAGACATGAGTTGTCATTTGATTAACGGGATCACATCATTAGGAGAATGATGTGATTGACTTGACCCATTCCGTTAGCTTAGCACTTGATCGTTTAGTATGTTGCTATTGCTTTCTTCATGACTTATACATGTTCCTACAACTATGAGATTATGCAACTCCCGTTTACCGGAGGAACACTTTGTGTGCTACCAAACGTCACAACGTAACTGGGTGATTATAAAGGAGCTCTACAGGTTTCTCCAAAGGTACATGTTGAGTTGGCGTATTTCAAGATTAGGTTTTGTCACTCCGATTTTCGGAGAGGTATCTCTGGGCCCTCTCAGTAATGCACATCACTATAAGCCTTGCAAGCAATGTAGCTAATGAGTTAGTTACGGAATGATTTATCACATAACGAATAAAGTGACTTGCCGGTAACGAGATTGAACTAGGTATTGAGATACCGACGATCGAATCTCAGGCAAGTAACATACCGATGACAAAGGGAACAAGGTATGTTGTTGTTCGGTTTGATCGATAAAGATATTCATAGAATATGTAGGAGCCAATATGAGCATCCAGGTTCCGCTATTGGTTATTGACCAGAGACGTGTCTCGGTCATGTCTACATAGTTCTCGAACCCGTAGGGTCCGCACGCTTAAAATTTCAATGACGGTTATATTATGAGTTTATGATTTTTGATGTATCGAAGGTTGTTCGGAGTCTCGGATGTGATCACGGACATGACGAGGAGTCTCAAAATGTTTGAGACATGAAGATTGACATATTGTAAGCCTATATTTGGATATCGGAAGTGTTCCGGGTGAAATCGGGATTTTACCGGAGTACCGAGGGGTTACCGGAACCCCCCGGGGGTTTAATGGGCCATAGTGGTCCTTAGTGGAGAAGAGGAGAGGTGGCTAGGGCAGGGCCGCGTCCCCCTTCCCCCTAATCTAAATAGGACAAGGAGAGGGGGGCGGCGCCCCCCTTTCCTTCCTCTCTCTCCCTCCTCTTTCCCCCTTCTCCTAATCCAACAAGGAAGGGAGGGAGTCCTACTCCCGGTGGGAGTAGGACTCCTCCTGGCGCACCTCCTCCATGCCGGCTGCCCCTCCCCCCTTGCTCCTTTATATACGGGGGCAGGGGGCACCTCTAAACACAACAACAACAGATCATGGATCTCTTAGCCGTGTGCGGTGCCCCCCTCCACCATAGTCCTCTTCGATAATATTGTAGCGGTGCTTAGGCAAAGCCCTGCGACGGTACAACATCATCATTGTCACCACGCCGTCGTGCTAACGGAACTCTCCCTCGACACTCGGCTGGATCAGAGTCCGAGGGACGTCATCGAGCTGAATGTGTGCTAGAACTCGGAGGTGCCGTGCTTCCGTTGCTTGATCAGTCGGGCCATGAAGACATACGACTACATCAACCACGTTGTTCTAACGCTTCTGCTTTCGGTCTACGAGGGTACGTGGACAACACTCTCCCCTCTCGTTTCTATACATCACCATGATCTTGCGTGTGCGTAGGATTTTTTGAAATTACTACGTTACCTAACACATGGACCATATGAGATGTTCCAGGAGTTGAAGTTAATATTTCAAGCAAATACCCGAGTTGAGAGATATGAAGTCTCCAACAAGTTCTATAGATAAAAGATGGAGGAGAATTGCTCAACTAGTGAGCATGTGCTCAGATTGCCTGGGTACTACAATCGCTTGAATCAAGTGGGAGTTAATCTTCCAGATAAGATAGTAATTGACAAAGTTCTCTAGTCACCATCACCAAGTAACTAGAACTTCATGATGAACTATAGTATGCAAGGGATGATGAAAACGATTCCTGAGCTCTTCGTGATGTTGAAATCAACGAAGGTAGAAATCAAGAAAAGAGCATCAAGTGTTGATGATTGACAAGACCACTAGTTTCAAGAAAAGGGAAAAGGGAAAGAAAGGGAACTTCAAGTAGAATGGAAAGCAAGTTGTCACTCCCGCGAAGAAGCCCAAAGCTGGACCAAAGCCTGAAACTAAGTTCTTACACTGCAAAGGAAATGGTCATTGGAAGCGGAAATACCCTAAATATTTGGTGGATAAGAAGGATGGCAAAGTGAACAAGGGTATATTTGATGTACAGGTTATTGATGTGTACCTTACTAGTGTTCATAGTAGCCCCTGGGTATTTGATACTTGTTTGGTTGCTAAGATTAGTAACTCGAAACAGGAGTTACAGAATAAACAGAGACTAGTTGAGGGTAAAGTGATGATGAGTGATGGAAGTAGTTCCAAGATTTATATGATCATCATCGCACAGTCCCTATACTTTCAGGATTAGTGTTAAACCTAAATAAATGTTATTTGGCGTTTGCGTTGAGCATGAGTATGATTTGATCATGTTTTTTGCAATACGGTTATTCATTTAAAGTCAGAGAATAATTGTTGTTCTGTTTACATGAATAAAACCTTGGACAAGCATCCCACTTATGATTAACCCCTATTTGCAAGCGTCCGGAACTACAAAAGAAGTATTAAGGTAAACCTAACCACAGCATTAAACATATGGATCCATCTCAACCCCTAACGAAGCAACGCATAAACTAGGGTTTAAGCTTCTGTCACTCTAGCAACCCATCATCTACTTATTACTTCCCCATGCCTTCCTCTAGGCCCAAATAATGGTGAAGTGTCATGTAGTCGACGTTCACATAACACCACTAGAGGAAAAGACAACATACATCTCATCAAAATATCAAACGAATACCAAATTCACATGACTACTAATAGCAAGACTTCACCCATGTCCTCAGGAACAAACGTAACTACTCACAAAGCATATTCATGTTCATAATCATAGGGGTAATAATATGCATAAAGGATCTGAACATAAGATCTTCCACCAAGTAAACCAATTAGCATCAACTACAAGGAGTAATCAACACTACTAGCAACACACAGGTACCAATTTGTGGTTTTGATACAAGATTGGATACAAGAGATGAACTAGGGTTTTGAGAGGAGATGGTGCTGGTGAAGATGTTGATGGAGATTGACCCCCTCCCAATGAGAGGGTCGTTGGTGATGATGTTGGTGATGATTACCCCCTCCCGGAGGGAAGTGTCCCCGACAGAACAGCTCCGCCAGAGCCCTAGATTGATTCCACCAAGGTTCCGCCTCGTGGCGGCGGAGTTTCATCCCGTAAGCTTGCCCACGATTTTTTCCAGGGTAAAAGCGATGATATAGCAGAAGATCGACACCGGAGGCCCACCAGTGGGCCCAGGAGATAGGGGGCGCGCCCTATAGGGGGGGGGCGCCCCCCTGTCTCCTGGACAGGGTGTAGGCCCCTGGTGTATTTCTTTCGCTCAAAAATTCTTATTAATTCTAAAAAGTTGTTTCGTGGAGTCTCAGGACTTTTGGAGCTGTGCAGAATAGGTTTCCAACGTTTGCTCCTTTTCCAGCCGAATTCCAACTGCCGGCATTCCCCCTCTTCATGGTAAACCTTGTAAAATAAGAGAGAGTAGCCATAAGTATTGAGATATAAAGTGTAATAACATCCCATAATGCAATAAATATTGATATAAAAGCATGATGCAAAATGGACGTATCAACTCCCCCAAGCTTAGACCTCGCTTGTCCTCAAGCGGATGCCGAAATCGATAAATATGTCCACATGTTTAGAGATAGAGGTGTCGATAAAAATAAAATACGGACATGAGGGCATCATGATCATTCTAATAACAGCAACATATATAGATTTTGTCATGTGATTTCCTATGCTCAAGTGACAATCAATTCACAATGTCAAGTATGGTTCAAAAACTTCATTGGGAACTAACAAACTATAATCTCAGTCATTGAAGCAATTGCAATTTATCGTAACATCAGAAAGAGTCAACAATAGAGCTTTTCAGCAAGCCCACATACTCAATTATCTTGTAGTCTTCTACAATTGCTAACACTCACGCAGTACTTGTGGTTATGGAGTTTCAGCCGGACACTGAGAAAGATAGGGGCTTATTGTGTTGCCTCCCAACGTATTCACCTTTAAGTGATGTTAACAATGATAGCCCATGCTAACTTACATCCAATTGGATATATATATCATGATCTTTCAAACACGAGGAGCTTGCCAAAGGACAAAATGAAAAAGGGAAAGGTGAGGATCACCTTGACTCAAGCATAAAGTAAAAATATAAAGTAAAAGATAGGCCCTTCACAGAGGGAAGCAGAGGTTGTCATGTGCGTTTAGGGTTGATGCACAAAATCTTAATGCAAAAGAACGTCACTTTATATTGCCCCTTGTATGTGGACCTTTATTATGCAGTCCGTCGCTTTTATTACTTCCACAACAAGTTCGTAAAAAGCTTATTTTCTCTGCACTAATAAGTCATACATATTTAGATAGCAATTTTTATTGCTTGCAACATGACAACTTACTTGAAGGACCTTACTCAACCCATGGGTAGGTATGGTGGACTCTTATGGCAAAACTGGGTTTAAGGGTATTTGGAAGCACAAGTAGAATCTCTACTTGGTGCAAGGAATTTGGCTAGCATGAGGGGGAAAGGCAAGCTCAACATGTTTGGAAGATAAATGACAATATACTTTAACTGAGATGTCGGAAAACATAAACCATTACGTTGTCTTCCTTGTCCAACGTCAACTATTTTAGCATGTTATACTCAATGAGTGCTCCCAATTATAAAAAGTGTCCAAGATAATATACTTATATGTGAACCCCTCTTTCCTTGTCACTTCCTATTAATTGCAACGATGAGCAAGGCTACGTTCATCAACTCTCAACAATTTTTATGCCTCATACTTTATATGTGTGAAGTTATCACTATCCATAAGATCAATATGAACTCTTTTATTCTTTCTACTTTCTCAAGATCATAGCAACATAGCAAAGCCCTTGACTCAACACTAATCTTTATTATACATATCAAAACTTCAATCTACTAGATCAAGATACTACTAAAAGGATCGAACTAAATAAAGCGGTAAAGATAGGAGTGTGATGGTGATACGATACCGGGGCACCTCCCCCAAGCTTGGCAGTTGCCAAGGGGAGTGCCCATACCCATGTGATTATTTTTCCTTCTTCACGGTTGGTGTTATGATCTTCTTGGCGATGATGCCCTTTAGGATACAGTTCTCCTCCTAGAGCTTATTGACTTGTTGTTTGAGGTCCATAATTTCTTTACGGAGCTTGCCCATAACGGCCAAAGCTCCTTTTACCCAAGGATGCTGCATAGCTTCTGGAGAACAAGTAAAACTCTTTTTCATATTTTCATAAGAAAGAAATCTAGAGTTGGAAGGAGTGACCGAAGTAGGAACAGCCAGGCTAGGTAGTTCCCCTATAGTGAATTCTGCTCGGAGACGAGAGGTAACTTCTTGATCCTCCTCTATGGCATCTATTCTTTTCAAATCAGCCTCCATCTCATCCTCCGTTGATGGTCCAAAGTGATAGGCATCACTATTTGCTCCTGGACCTGGCGTCGGGTGAGACACCCGACTCTCCCCAACTAACTCCTGAGAAGTAATCTTGCTCTATTCTGCAACAAGAACAACTCAAAACCAAAATAGAGGATATTTGCATGATACAGTGGTCAAAACCTTCGGGAGTATATATAATGAATTTTTACCGAACAAAATACGTAACGTGCAAGAAAACGGAGTCCGGGAGGCACACGAGGTGCCCACGAGACAGGGGGCGCGCCTTATAGGGGGGGGCACCCTCCACTCTCGTGGGAGCCTCGTGTCCCTTTCGGACTACTTCTTTCTTCCTAAAATTCTTAAATAATCCAAAACTAATAAAAATTGCCATTGGAGTTGTTTTGGAGTCGGTTTACTTACCGTACCACATACCTATACCTTTTCGGAGTCTGGAACGTTCTGGAAAGTGTCCCTTATGTATTCCTCAGGGGTTATGGTTTCAATAATATTAGTTTCAACATTGATAGGATTACCTGAAATATAGTGTTTAATTCTTTGACCGTTCACCACCCTCGGACTTGTGCCTTCGAAGTTATTGATTTTTATAGCACCAGAACGATAGACCTCTTCGATAACGTAGGGACCTTCCCATTTTGAGAGAAGTTTTCCTGCAAAAAATCTTAAACGAGAGTTGAATAATAATACATAATCTCCTACGTTAAACTCACGCTTTTGTATCCTCTTATCATGCCAGCGTTTGACTTTTTCTTTGAAAAGCTTGGCATTCTCATACGCTTGGGTTCTCCATTCATCAAGTGAGCTAATATCAAACAACCTCTTCTCACCGGCAAGTTTGAAGTCATAATTGAGCTCTTTGATAGCCCAATACGCCTTATGTTCAAGTTCAAGAGGTAAATGACACGCTTTCCCATAAACCATCTTATATGGAGACATACCCATAGGATTTTTGTATGCAGTTCTATAGGCCCATAATGCATCATCAAGTTTTTTGGACCAATTCTTTCTAGATCTATTCACAGTCTTTTGCAAAATTAATTTGAGCTCTCTATTGCTCAACTCTACTTGACCACTAGACTGCGGATGATAAGGAGATGCTATTCTATGATTGACATCATACTTAGCAAGCATCTTACGGAAAGCACCATGAATAAAATGTGAACCACCATCAGTCATAAGATATCTAGGGACTCCAAACCTCGGAAAAATAACTTCTTTAAGCATTTTAATAGAAGTGTTATGATCAGCACTACTAGTTGGAATAGCTTCTACCCACTTAGTAACGTAATCAACAACAACTAAAATATGTGTATAACCATTAGAGGCAGGAAAAGGTCCCATATAATCAAAGCCCCAAACATCAAACGGTTCAATAACAAGAGAATAATTCATAGGCATTTCTTGACGTCTACTAATGTTACCAATTCTTTGACATTCATCACAAGATAAGACAAACTTACGAGCATCTTTGAAGAGAGTAGGCCAATAAAAACCAGATTATACTACCTTGTGTGCAGTTCTATCTCCAGCGTGCTGTCCTCCATAAGATCCAGAGTGACACTTACATAGAATATGTTCCTGTTCATGCTCAGGCACACAACGTCTAATAAGACCATCTACTCCTTCTTTATAAAGGTGTGGATCATTCCAGAAGTAATGTCTTAAATCATAAAAGAACCTTTTCTTTTGCTGGTATGTGAAACTAGGCGGTATATATTTAGCAACAATGTAATTAGCATAATCAGCATACCAAGGAGCAGTACGAGAAGCATTGTCGACCGCTAATTGTTCATCAGGAAAGCTATCATTAATAGGCAGTGGGTCATCAAGAACATTCTCTAACCTAGACAAGTTATCTGCAACGGGGTTCTCAGCTCCTTTTCTATCAATAATATGCAAGTCAAATTCTTGGAGTAGGAGAACCCATCTAATGAGCCTAGGCTTAGCATCTTTATTTTCCATAAGATATTTAATAGCAGCATGATCAGTGTGAATAGTAACTTTGGAATCAACAATATAAGGTCTAAACTTATGACATGCAAACACAACTGCTAAGAACTCTTTTTCAGTAGTAGCATAATTTCTCTTGGCAGTATCAAGAGTCTTACTAGCATACTTGATAACATTCAATTTCTTATCGACTCTTTGCCCTAGAACAACACCTACAGCATAATCACTAGCATCGCACATAATTTCAAAAGGTAAATTCCAATCAGGCGGCTGAATAATAGGTGCAGTGATCAAAGCTTTCTTACGTACTTCAAATGCTTCTACACAATCATCATCAAAGACAAAAGGATTATCTTTTTGCAATAAATTAGTCAGAGGCCTAGAGATTTTAGAAAAGTCCTTAATGAACCTCCTATAAAAACCAGCGTGACCAAGGAAACTTCTTATACCTTTTATGTCCTTGGGACATGGCATCTTTTCAATAGCATCAACTTTGGCTTTATCAACTTCAATACCTCTCTCGGAGATCTTGTGCCCCAAGACAATGCCTTCATTAACCATAAAGTGACACTTTTTCCCAATTCAAGACGAGACTAGTGTCTTCGCATCTCTGCAAAACTCGATCAAGGTTGCTCAAACAATCATCAAAAGAGGATCTATAGACTGAGAAGTCATCCATGAATACCTCACAAATCTTTTCACAAAAATCAGAGAATATAGCCATCATGCATCTTTGAAAGGTAGCAGGTGCATTACATAAACCAAAAGGCATACGTCTATAAGCAAAAGTACCAAAAGGGCAAGTAAAAGTAGTTTTAGATTGATCCTTCGCTGACACAAGTATTTGAGAGAAGCCAGAATAACCATCTAGGAAGCAAAAATGTGTGTGTTTGGATGGTCTTTATAGCATTTGATCAATAAAAGGTAAAGGGTAATGATCTTTCTTACTAGCTTTATTTAACTTACGGAAGTCAATTACCATCCTATAACCTGTAATAATTCTTTGCGGGATCAATTCATCTTTATCATTAGGAACAACGGTAATACCTCCCTTTTTAGGAACACAATGAACAGGGCTTACCCATTCACTATCAGCAACGGGATAAATAATACTTGCCTCAAGGAGCTTTAGTATCTCCTTTCTTACCACTTCCTTCATCTTGGGATTTAGTCGTCGTTGAGGATCTCTAACTGGTTTGGCATCGTCCTCCAATGCGATTTTGTGTTGGCATAACGTGGGACTAACGCCCTTAAGATCATCCAGTGTATATCCAATAGCTGCTCGGTGCTTCTTCAGAGTTTTCAATAATCTTTCTTCTTCTTTCTCTGAAAGGTTAGCACTAATAATAACAGGATATATTTCTTTTTCATCAAGATAAGCATACTTAAGATTATCAGGTAATGGTTTGAGTTCAAACACGGGATCACCCTTGGGTGGAGGGGGATCCCCAAGAATTTCAACGGGAAGGTTATGTTCCAACACAGGTTCCTGCTTAAGGAACACTTCATCTATTTCCTCCCTTTCCTTCATAAACATATCGTTTTCATGGTCTAGCAAATACTGTTCTAACGGATCAGTTGGAGGAACAGCAATGGAAGCAAGACCAATAATCTCATCCTTACTAGGTGGATTCCTATCACGAGGTTGTCTACTAAACTTAGCAAAATTAAACTCATGAGACATACCATCTATGCCAACAGTGACAATATTCTTTTCACAATTAATCTTAGCACTAGCCGTATTCAAGAAGGGTCTACCAAAAATAATGGGAGAAAACTCATCTTGTGGGGAACCAAGAACAAGAAAATCAGCAGGGTATTTAACCTTCCCACACAAAACTTCAACATCTCTAACAATCCCAAAGGGTTTAATGGTATCCCTATTAGCAAGCTTGATAGTAACATCAATGTCTTCTAATTCAATGGGTGCAATGTCATGCATAATTTCTTGATATAAAGTATAAGGTATTGCACTAGCACTAGCACCCATATCACATAAGCCATGATAACAATGATCTCCTATTTTAACAGAAATAACATGCATGCCTACGACAGGTCTACGTGTCTTAGTATCAGGTCTAGCAATATTGGCAGTCTCACCACAAAAAGAAATAACATGCCCATCTAAATCCTCATCCAAGAGATCTTTAACCATAGCAATACTAGGTTCAACATTAATTTTCTCACGAGGTGTATAAGTCCTAGTATGACTCTTACGAACAACAGTCGAAGCTTTAGCATGATCCTTTATCCTAACAGGGAAAGGAGGTTTTTCAACATAAGCAGTAGGAACAATAGGATCACTATAGGTAATAGTCTTTTCTTCGACTGTAATAGGTGCAACTACTTTCACTTCAACAGGAGGATTATATTTAAACCACTTCTCTTTAGGGAGATCAACGTGAGTAGCAAAAGATTCACAGAAAGAAGCTACTATCTCAGAGTCAAGTAAATACTTAGCGCTAAATCCACGGAAAGCATCGGTATCCATAAAGGATTTAACACAATCGAACTTAGGTGTCATACCTGACTCCTTACCATCGTCGGAACCCCAATCTTCAGAGTTGCGTTTAATTCTTTCCAATAAGTCCCATTTGAAATCAATAGTCTTCAGCATATAAGAACCAGCACAGGAAGTATCGACCAGGTTGCGATTATCAAGAGAAAGCCGAGCATAAAAATTCTGAATAATCATTTCCCGAGAAAGCTCATGATTGGGGCATGAATATAACATTGACTTAAGCCTCCCCCAACCTTGAGAGATGCTTTCTCCCTTGCGAGGCCAGAAATTATATATGTAATTACGATCACGATGAACAAGATGCATAGGATAGAACTTCTAGTGAAATTCCAACTTCAATCGCTTATAATTCCAAGATCCCGTATCATCACATAGCCTATACCATGTCAATGCATCTCCCTTCAAAGATAAAGGGAAGACCTTCCTTTTGACAACATCATCGGGAATACCTGCAAGCTTAAATAATCCACAAACTTCATCCACAAATATAAGGTGTAAATCGGGACGCAATGTTCCGTCTCCTGCAAATGGATTAGCTAGCATTTTCTCTATCATACCCGAAGGAATCTCAAAGTGAATATTTTCATAAAGTTCAGTAGGTTGAGGAGAAACCCTTTGCTCTTCTGGTTGGGGTGAATATACCCCAAACAAGCCCCTCAAAGGATTAGTTTCCATAGTGACAAGTAACAGAAAATTTCAGCACACTATATAAATGTTTCCTTACCAAGTTCCACTCACCAAAAGCGCTACACTCCCCGGCAACGGCGCCAGAAAAGAGTCTTGATGACCCACAAGTGTAGGGGATCAATCGTAGTCCTTTCGATAAGTAAGAGTGTCGAACCCAATGAGGAGCAGAAGGAAATGATAAGCGGTTTTCAGTAAGGTTTTCTCTGCAAGCACTGAAATTATAGGTGATAGATAGTTTTGTGATAAGATAAATGGTAACTAGTAACAAGTAAATAAAGTAAATAAAGTGCAGCAAGGTGGCCCAATCCTTTATATAGCAACAGATAAGCCTGGACAATTTCTAATAATGAGAAAAGAGCTCCCGAGGACACATGGGAATTATCGTCAAGCTAGTTTTCATCACGTTCATATGATTCGCGTTCGGTACTTTGATAATTTGATATGTGGGTGGACCGGTACTTGGGTACTGCCCTAACTTGGACAAGCATCCCACTTATGATTAACCCCTATTTGCAAGAATCCGCAACTACAAAAGAGGTATTAAGGTAAACCTAACCACAACACTAAACATATGGATCCATATCAGCCCCTAACGAAGCAACGCATAAACTAGGGTTTAAGCTTCTGTCACTCTAGCAACCCATCATCTACTTATTACTTCCCCATGCCTTCCTCTAGGCCCAAATAATGGTGAAGTGTCATGTAGTCGACGTTCACATAACACCACTAGAGGAAAAGACAACATACATCTCATCAAAATATCAAACGAATACCAAATTCACATGACTACTAATAGCAAGACTTCACCCATGTCCTCAGGAACAAACGTAACTACTCACAAAGCATATTCATGTTCATAATCATAGGGGTAATAATATGCATAAAGGATCTGAACATATGATCTTCCACCAAGTAAACCAATTAGCATCAACTACAAGGAGTAATCAACACTACTAGCAACCCACAGGTACCAATTTGTGGTTTTGATACAAGATTGGATACAAGAGATGAACTAGGGTTTTGAGAGGAGATGGTGCTGGTGAAAATGTTGATGGAGATTGACCCCCTCCCGATGAGACGATATTTGGTGATGATTTCCCCCTCCCGGAGGGAAGTGTCCCCAGCAGAACAGCTCCGCCAGAGCCCTAGATTGATTCCGCCAAGGTTCCGCCTCGTGGCGGCGGAGTTTCGTCCCTAAGCTTGCCCATGATTTTTTCCAGGGTAAACGCGATGATATAGCAGAAGATGGACACCGGAGGCCCACCGGGGGGCCCAGGAGATAGGGGGCGCGCCCTATAGGGGGCGCCCCCTGTCTCCTGGACAGGGTGTGGGCCCCCTGGTGTATTTCTTTCGCTCAAAAATTCTTATTAATTCCAAAAAGTTGTTTCATGGAGTTTCTGGACTTTTGGAGCTGTGCAGAATAGGTTTCCAATGTTTTCTCCTTTTCCAGCCAGAATTCCAGCTGTCGGCATTCCCCCTCTTCATGGTAAACCTTGTAAAATAAGAGAGAATAGCCATAAGTTTTGAGATATAAAGTGTAATAACAGCCCATAATGCAATAAATATTGATATAAAAGCATGATGCAAAATGGATGTATCAACCATCAAAATCTGTTGAGACGACGTCTTATGAACTGTGGTTTGGCAAGAAACCAAAGTTGTCATTTCTTAAAGTTTGGAGTTGTGATGCTTATGTGAAAAAGTTTCAACATGATAAGCTCGAACCCAAATCGGAGAAATGCGTCTTCATAGGATACCCAAAGGAGACTGTTGCGTACACCTTCTAATCACAGATCCGAAGGAAAAATATTTGTTGCTAAGAATGGATCCTTTCTACAGAAGGAGTTTCTGTCGAAAGAAGTGAGTGAGAGAAAAGTAGAACTTGATGAGGTAATAGTAGCTTCTCGCGAATTGGAAAATAGTTCATCACTGAAATTAGTTCCAGTGATACCTACACCAATTAGTGAGGAAGCTAATGATGATGATCATGAAACTTCAAATCAAGTGACTACAGAACCTCGTAGGTCTACCAGAGTATGGTCTGCACCAGAGTGGTATGGTAATCCTATTCCGGAAGTCATGTTATGCTATGTCTTGAGCTTGTGTTGGTTTTCCTCGAAGAGGAGAGGGTGATGCAGCAAAGTGTAGCGTAAGTATTTCCCTCAGTTTTGAGAACCAAGGTATCAATCCAGTAGGAGGCTATTCAAAAGTCCCACGCACCTACACAAACAAACTGAGAACTCGCAACCAACGCAATAAAGGGGTTGTCAATCCCTTCACGACCACTTGCGAAAGTGAGATCTAATAAATATAGTATGATAAAATAAATATATTTTTGGTCTTTTGTAATATAGATGCAAAAAGTAAAGATGCAAATAAAGGTAGATTGAAAGCAAATATGATAAGAGATAGACCCGGGGGCCATAGGTTTCACTAGAGGCTTCTCTCAAGATAGCATAAGTATTACGGTGGGTGAACAAATTACTGTCGACCAATTGATAGAAAAGCGCATAGTTATGAGATTATCTAGGCATGATCATGTATATAGGCATCACATCCATAACAAGTAGACCGACTCCTGCCTGCATCTACTACTATTACTCCACACATCGACCGACTCCTGCCTGCATCTTGAGTATTAAGTTCATAAGAACAGAGTAACGCATTAAGCAAGATGACATGATGTAGAGGGATAAACACATGCAATATGATATAAACCCCATCTTGTTATCCTCGATGGCAACAATACAATACGTGCCTTGCAACCCTTTCTGTCACTGGGTAAGGACACCGCAAGATTGAACTTAAAGCTAAGCACTTCTCCCATGGCAAGAAAAACCAATCTAGTAGGCCAAACCAAACTGATAATTCGAAGAGACTTGCAAAGATAACTCAATCATACATAAAATAATTCACAGAAGATTCAAATATTATTCATAGATAAACTTGATCATAAACCCACAATTCATCGGATCTCGACAAACACACCGCAAAAAGAGTTTACATCGAGTAGATCTCCACAAGAAAGGGGGAGAACATTGTATTGAGATCCAAAAAGAGAGAAGAAGCCATCTAGCTAATAACTATGGACCCGTAGGTCTGTGGTAAACTACTCACAACTCATCGGAGGGGCAAGGATATTGATGTAGAGGCCCTCTATGGTTGATTCCCCCTCCGGCAGAGTGTCGGCGAAGGCTCCAAGATGGGATCTCGCAGATACAGAAGGTTACGGCGGTGGAACTTGTGTTTCGTGGTGCTCCTGGATGTTTTCGAGGTACGTAGGTATATATAGGAGGAAGAAGTACGTCGGTGGCCACCCGAGGGGCCCATGAGATAGGGGGCGCGCCCTACAGGGGGGGCGCGGCCCCCTATCTCGTGGGGCCCTCGGAAGCTTCTTGACTTGCACTCCAAGCTCTCCGGATCACGTTTGTTCCAAAAATCACGCTCCCGAAGGTTTCATTCCGTTTGGACTCCGTTTGATATTCCTTTTCTTCGAAATACTAAAACAGGCAAAAAAACAGCAATATGGGCTGGGCCTCCGGTTAGTAGGGTAGTCCCAAAAATGATATAAATGTGTAAAATAAAGCCCATAAACATCCAAAAGGGGTAATATAATAGCATGGAACAATCAAAAATTATCGATACGTTCGAGACGTATCAAGCATCCCCAAGCTTAATTCCTGCTCGTCCTCGAGTAGGTAAATGATAAAAAAGAAATTTTTGATGTGGAATGCTACCTAGCATAATTCATAATGTAATTTTCTTTATTGTGGCATGAATGTTCAGATCCAAATGAATACAAAATAAAAGTTCATATTGATAAAAGAAATAGTAATACTTCAAGCATACTAATCAAAGTAATCATGTCTTCTCAAAAACAACATGGCTAAAGAAAGTTATCCCTACAAAATCATATAGTCTGGCTGTTGCTCTATCTTCATCACACAAAGTATTTAATCAAGCACAACCCCGATGACAAGCCAAGCAATTGTTTCATACTTTAATAATCTCAAACTTTTTGAACTTTCACGCAATACATGAGCGTGAGCCATGGACATAGCACTATATGTGGAATAGAATGGTGGTTGTGGACAAGGCAAAAAGGAGAAGATAGTCTCACATCAACTAGGCGTATCAACGGGCTATGGAGATGCCATTAATAGATATCAATGCGAGTGAGTAGGGATTGCCATGCAACGGATGCACTAGAGCTATAAATATATGAAAGCTCAAAAGAAACTAAGTGGGGCGCATCCAACTTGCTTGCTCACGAAGACCTAGGGCACTTTGAGGAAGCCCGTCATTGGAATATACAAGCCAAGTTCTATAATGAAAAATTACCACTAGTATATGAAAGTGACAACATATGAGACTCTCTAACATGAAGAGCATGGTGCTATTTTGAAGCACAAGTGTGGAAAAAGAGATAGTAGCATTGTCCCTTCTCTCTTTTTGTCTCATTTTATTATTATTTTTTTCTTTTTCTTTCTTCTTTTTTTCTTTTTCTTCCTTCTTTTTTTTCTTTGGCCTATCTTTTTTTTCTTTTTCTTTTTGGCCTTTCTCTTTTTTTCTTTCTTTTTTTTTCTTTTTGTAAAGTCCGAAGTCTCATCCCGACATGTGGGGGAATCATAGCCTTCATCATCCTTTGCTCACTAGGACAATGCTCTAATAATGAAGATCATCACACTTTTATGGATTTACAACTCAAAGCTAGAACAAGATATGACTCTATATGAATGCCTCCGGCGGTGTACTGGGATATGCAATGAATTAAGAGCGACATGTATGAAAATTATGAAGGTGGCCTTGCCACAAATACAATGTCAACTACATGATCATGCAAAAAGCAATATGACAAAAGTAATGCGTGTCATATGAACGGAACGGTGGAGAGTTGCATGGCAATATATCTCGGAATGGCTATGGAAATGCCATAGCAGGTAGGTTTGGTGGCTGTTTTGAGGAAGGTAAATGGTGGGTGTATGGTACCGGCGAAAATTGCACAATACAAAAGAGGCTAGCAATGGTGGAAGGGTGAAAGAGTGCGTATAATCCATGGACTCAACATTAATCAAAAGAACTCCTATACTTGTTGTAAAAATTTAGAAGTCATCAAAAACCAAAGTACTAAGCGCATGCTCCTAGGGGGATAGATTGGTAGGAAAATACCATCGCTCGTCCCCGACCGCCACTCATAAGGAAGACAATCAATAAATAAAATTATGCTCCAACTTCATCACAAAGCGGTTTACCATACGTGCATGCTACAGGAATCACAAACTTCAACACAAGCATTCTTTAAATTCATAATCACCCGACTAGCATGACTTTAATATCACTACCTCCATATCTCAAAACAATTATCAAGCATCAAATTGATCATAGCATCCAATTCACTTCTATGATAGTTTTTATTATACCCAACTTGGATGCTCATCATTCTAGGACCAACTTTATGATCATAGCAAATATCATGTTGTTCTAAAATACTCTCAAAATGATATAAGTGAAGCATGAGAGACTAGTAATTTCTTCAAAATTAAGACACCACCGTGCTCTAAAAGATGTAAGTGAAGCACTAGAGCAAAACTATCAAGCTTAAAAGATATAAGTGAAGCACATAGAGTATTCTAGCAAATTCTAATAAAATGGGCTTCTCCCAAAAGGTGTGTACAGCAAGTATGATTGTGGTAAACTAAAAATCAAAGACTAATATAATACACGACGCTCCAAGCAAAACACATATCATGTAGCGAATAAAAATATAGCTCCAAGTAAAGTTACCAATGAACGTAGACGAAAGAGAGGATGCCTTCCCGGGGCATCCCCAAGCTTAGGCTTTTGGCTATCCTTGAATATCTTGGGGTTCCATGGGCATCCCCAAGCTTAGGCTCTTGCCACTCCTTATTCCATAGTCCATAAAAGCTTTACCCAAAACTTGAAAACTTCACAACACAAAACTCAACAGGAAATCTTATAAGCTCCGTTAGTGAAAGAAAAGAAACCACCACATAAGGTACTGCAATGAACTCATTCTTTATTTATTTTGGTGTTAAACCTACTGTATTCCAACTTATTTATGGTTCATAGACTGAATTACTAGCCATAGATGCATTGAAATAAGCAAACAACACACGAAAAACAGAATCTGTCAAAAACAGAACAGTCTGTAGCAATCTGTAACTAACGCAAACTTCTGGAACTCTAAAAATCCTACCAAAATAGGAAGTCCTGGAAAGTTTGTTTATTGAACTGCAGCAAAAAGAATCAACGCAAAAGCACGTTCCTGTGATTTAACAAAATTATATTCGTGCGTGCAAAGTTTCTGTTTTTCAGTAGAATCAAATCAACTATCATCGTAGGTTATCCTATAGGTTCTACTTGGCACAAACACTAATTAAAAGATAAAAACACATCTAAACAGAAGGTAGATGCAAGATTTATTACTAAACAGGAGTAAAAACAAAACAAAACATAAAGAAAATTGGGTTGCCTCCCAACTAGCGCTATCGTTTAACGCCCCTAGCTAGGCATAAAAAGCAAAGATAGATCTAACGAGTGCCATCTTTGCCACTAAATTCATAAGTAGCACGCATGATAGATTCATAAGGTAATTTGACTTTCTTTCTTGGAAAGTGCTCCATGCCTTTCTTTAATGGAATTTGGAATCTAGTATTCCCTTCCTTCATATCAATAATCGCACCAATCATTCTAAGGAAAGGTCTACCAAAAATAATAGGGCAAGAAAGATTGCAATCTATATCAAGAACGATAAAATCTACGGGCACCAAATTTCTATTTTCAATAATAAGAACATCATTGATCCTTCCCATAGGCTTTTTAATGGTGGAACCCGCAAGGTGCAAATTTAAAGAGCAATCATCAAGATCATGGAAACCTAGAATATCACATAAAGTTTTCGGAATCGTGGAAACACTAGCACCCAAATCACACAAAGCAAAACACTCATAATATTTAATTCTAATCTTTATAGTAGGTTCCCACTCATCATCAAGTTTTCTAGGTATAGAAACTTCCAAATTAAGTTTTTCATCATAAGATTGCATCAAGGCATCAACAATATATTTGGTAAAAGCTTTATTTTGACTATAAGCATGAGGAGAATTAACAACGGATTGCAACAAGGAAATACAACCTTTTAAAGAGCAATTATCATAATCAAACTCCTTGGAATCAGAGATAGTAGGTTCAATATTATTAGAAATTGAGGATTCTCCAATCTCACTTCTACCAAATTTAACATTAAGATCTAAAGATTCCAAATTTTTGGGACGCCTTCTAGGCAAAGTTGATTCATCATCACTCCCATAATCATCAAAATTCATATTGCAAAACATAGATCTAATCGGAGACGCATCAATAACTTTTAGATCCTCATCATTATTTTCATGTAATTTTTCTGGTTTAGCGGCCATCTTATTGACTAAGGTGGCTTGCTTGTCAGAAATTTTGGCTATAGCATTTTCAAGCCGGGTAATTTGAGCGTTAACACCATAGAATTCTTTATTCATATCATCAAGCTCTTTGTTCATAAACCCCAATTTTTTTTGTTCCTTAAGCTCTTTTCTAAAGAAATTATTATGCTCAAATTGCAAATTCATAAAGCTTCTAATATTTGATTCAATTTCATCCATCCTTCTGAGAAGGTGGTCAGGACCCTTGGGCGCAGCCATAAGGTCAACAAGCAAACAAGCACACTAAAGAAGGCAAGCGAAAAGAGAGGAGGAGATTGGGAAAGAGAGGGCGAATAAAATGGCAAGGGTGAAGTGGGGGAGAGGAAAACGAGAGGCAAATGGCAAATAATGTAAATGCGAGGGAGATGGGTTTGTGATGGGTACTTGGTATGTCTTGACTTGAGCGAAGACCTCCCCGGCAACGGCGCCAGAAATCCTTCTTGCTACGTCTTGAGCTTGCATTGGTTTTCCTCGAAGAGGAGAGGGTGATGCAGCAAAGTGTAGCGTAAGTATTTCCCTCGGTTTTGAGAACCAAGGTATCAATCCAGTAGGAGGCTCCTCAAAAGTCCCACGCACCTACACAAACAAACTGAGAACTCGCAACCAATGCAATAAAGGGGTTGTCAATCCCTTCACGGCCACTTGCGAAAGTGAGATCTAATAAAGATAGTATGATACGATAAATATATATTTTGTATTTTGTAATATAGATGCAAAAAGTATAGATGCAAAAAGTAAAGATGCAAATAAAGGTAGGTTGAAAGCAAATATGATAAGAGATAGACCCGGGGGCCATAGGTTTCACTAGAGGCTTCTCTCAAGATAGCATAAGTATTACGGTGGGTGAACAAATTACTGTCGAGCAATTGATAGAAAAGAGCATAGTTATGAGATTATCTAGGCATGATCATGTATATAGGCATCACGTCCATAACAAGTAGACCGACTCCTGCCTGCATCTACTACTATTACTCCACACATCGACCGACTCCTGCCTGCATCTAGAGTATTAAGTTCATAAGAACAGAGTAACGCATTAAGCAAGATGACATGATGTAGAGGGATAAACACATGCAATATGATATAAACCCCATCTTGTTATCCTCGATGGCAACAATACAATACGTGCCTTGCAACCCTTTCTGTCACTGGGTAAGGATGCCACAAGATTGAACCCAAAGCTAAGCACTTCTCCCATGGCAACAAAAACCAATCTAGTAGGCCAAACCAAACTAATAATTCGAAGAGACTTGCAAAGATAACTCAATCATACATAAAAGAATTTAGAAAAGATTCAAATATTATTCATAGATAAACTTGATCATAAACCCACAATTCATTGGATCTCGACAAACACACAGCAAAAAGAGTTTACATCGAATAGATCTCCACAAGAGAGGGGGAGAACATTGTATTGAGATCCAAAAAGAGAGAAGAAGCCATCTAGCTAATAACTATGGACCCGTAGGTCTGTGGTAAACTACTCACAACTCATCGGAGGGGCAAGGATGTTGATGTAGAGGCCCTCCATGGTTGATTCCCCGTCCGGCAGAGTGCCGGCGAAGGCTCCAAGATGGGATCTTGTGGATACAGAAGGTTATGGCGGTGGAATTGTGTTTCGTGGTGCTCCTGGATGTTTTCGGGGTACGTATGTATATATATAGGAGGAAGAAGTACGTCGGTGGCCGCCCGAGGGGCCCACGAGACAGGGGGCGCACCCTACAGGGGGGCGCGGCCCCCTATCTCGTGGGGCCCTCGGAAGCTTCTTGACTTGCACTCCAAGCTCTCCGGATCACGTTTGTTCTAAAAATCACGCTCCCAAAGGTTTCATTCCGTTTGGACTCCGTTTGATATTCCTTTTCTTCGAAGTACTAAAATAGGCAAAAAATAGCAATATGGGTTGGGCCTCCGGTTAGTAGGTTAGTCCCAAAAATGATATAAATGTGTAAAATAAAGCCCATAAACATCCAAAAGGGTGAAGGAAATATGCCCTAGAGGCAACAATAAAGTTATTATTTATTTCCTCATATCATGATAAATGTTTATTATTCATGCTAGAATTGTATTAGCCGGAAACATGATACATGTGTGAATACATAGACAAACATAACGTCACTAGTATGGCTCTACTTGACTAGCTCATTAATCAAAGATGGTTATGTTTCCTAACCATAGACATGTGTTGTCATTTGATTAACGGGATCACATCATTAGGAGAATGATGTGATTGACATGACCCATTCCGTTAGTCTAGCACTTGATCATTTAGTATGTTGCTATTGCCTTCTTCATGACTTATACATATTCCTGTAACTATGAGATTATGCAACTCCCATTTACCGGAGGAACACTTTGTGTGCTACCAAACATCACAACGTAACTGGGTGATTATAAAGGAGCTCTACAGGTGTCTCCAAAGGTACATGTTGGGTTGGCGTATTTCGAGATTAGGATTTGTCACTCCAATTGTCGGGGAGGTATCTCTAGGCCCTCTCGGTAATGCACATCACTATAAGCCTTGCAAGCAATGTAGCTAATGAGTTAGTTACGGAATGATGCATTACATAACGAGTAAAGAGACTTGCTGGTAACGAGATTGAACTAGGTATTGGATACCGACGATCGAATCTCGGACAAGTAACATACCGATGACAAAGGGAACAACGTATGTTGTTATGCGGTTTGACCGATAAAGATCTTCGTAGAATATGTAGGAGCCAATATGAGCATCCAGGTTCCGCTATTGGTTATTGACCGAGAATAGTTCTAGGTCATGTCTACATAGTTCTCGAACCCGTAGGGTCCGCACGCTTAACGTTACGATGACAGTTTTATTATGAGTTTATAATTTTTGATGTACCGAAGGTTTTTCGGAGTCCCGGATGTGATCACGGACAAGACGAGGAGTCTCGATATGGTCGAGACATAAAGATTGATATATTGGAAGCCTATATTTGGATATCGGAATGGTTCCGGGTGAAATCGGGATTTTACCGGAGCACCGGGGGGTTACCGGAACCCTCCCGGGGGTTATTGGACCTTCATGGGCCCAAAGGGAGAAGAGGAGAGGAGGCAAGAGGTGGGCTGCACCCCCTCCCCTCCCTAGTCCGAATAGGACAAGAAGAGGGGGGCGGCGCCCCCCCTTTCCTTCCCCTCTTCCTCATCCTTCCCCCTTTCTCCTTCTCCAACTAGGAAAGAAGGGAGTCCTACTCCCTGTGGGAGTAGTACTCCCCCTTGGCGCACCCTCCTTGGCCGGCCGCCCCCTCCCCCTTGGCTTCTTTATATACGGGGGCAGGGGGGCACCTCTAGACACACAAGTTGATCTTCGTGATCGTTCCTTATCCGTGTGCGGTGCCCCCCTCCACCATATTCCACCTCGGTCATATCGTTGCGGTGCTTAGGCGAAGCCCTACGTCGGTAGAACATCATCATCGTCACCACGCCGTCGTGCTGACGGAACTCATCCCCGAAACCCGCTGGACCGGAGTCCAGGGATCGTCATTGAGCTGAACGTGTGCTGAACTCGGAGGTGCCGTACGTTCGGTGCTTCGATCGGTCGGATCATGAAGACGTACGACTACATCAACCGCGTTGTCATAACGCTTCCGCTTACGGTCTACGAGGGTACGTGTGAAGGAAATATGCCCTAGAGGCAATAATAAAGTTATTATTTATTTCCTCATATCATGATAAATGTTTATTATTCATGCTAGAATTGTATTAACCGGAAACATGATACATGTGCGAATAGATAGACAAACATATAGTCACTAGTATGCCTCTACTTGACTAGCTCATTTATCAAAGATGGTTATGTTTCCTAACCATAGACATGTGTTGTCATTTGATTAATGGGATCACATCATTAGGAGAATGATGTGATTGACATGACCCATTCCGTTAGCCTAGCACTTGATCGTTTAGTATATTGCTATTGCTTTCTTCATGACTTATACATGTTCCTGTAACTATGAGAATTATGCAAATCCCGTTTACCGGAGGAACCCTTTGGGTACTACCAAACGTCACAACGTAACTGGGTGATTATAAAGGAGTACTACATGTGTCTCCGAAGGTACATGTTGAGTTGGTGTATTTCGAGATTAGGTTTTGTCACTCCGTTTGTCGGAGAGGTATCTCTGGGCCCTCTCGGTAATGTACATCACTATAAGCCTTGCAAGCAACGTGATCAATGAGTTGGTTATGAGATGATGCATTACGTAACGAGTAAAGAGACTTGTCAGTAACGAGATTGAACTAGGTATTGGATACCGATGATCGGATCTCGGGCAAGTAACATACCGATGACAAAGGGAACAACGTATGTTGTTATGCGGTTTGACCGATAAAGATCTTCGTAGAACATGTAGGAACCAATATGGGCATCCAGGTCTCGCTATTGGTTATTGACCGAGAATAGTTCTAGGTCATGTCTACATAGTTCTCGAACCCATAGGGTCCGCACACTTAACGTTACGATGACAGTTTTATTATGAGTTTATAAGTTTTGATGTACCGAAGTTTGTTCGGAGTCTCGGATGTGATCACGGACATGACGAGGTGTCTCGAAATGGTCGAGACATAAAGATTGATATATTGGACGACTATATTCGGACACCGGAATTGTTCCGGGTGATTTCAGAGAAAACCGGAGTGCCGAGGGGGTTACCGGAACCCCTCGGGAGAGTTAATGGGCCACATGGGCCTTGGTGGGAAGAGAGAGGGACGGACAGGGTGGGCCGCGCGCCCCCTCTCCCTCTGGTCCGAATTGGACTAGGAGGGGGGCGGCGCCCCCCTTTCCTTCCCCCCTTCTCCCCCTTCCTTCCCCCTCCTAGTAGGAGTAGGAAAGGAGGAGTCCTACTCCTACTAGGAGGAGGATTCCTCCTCCTTGGCGCGCCCCAAGGGGCCGGCCGGCCTCCCCCCTTGCTCCTTTATATACGGGGGTAGGGGGCACCCCAGAGACACACAAGTTGATCTACGGATCGTTCCTTAGCCGTGTGCGGTGCCCCCCTCCACCATATTCCACCTCGGTCATATCGTCGCGGAGTTTAGGCGAAGCCCTGCGCTGGTAGAACATCATCATCGTCACCATGCCGTCGTGCTGACGGAACTCATCTCCGGAGCTTTGCTGGATCGGAGCCCGGAGATCGTCATCGAGCTGAACGTGTGCTGAACTCGGAGGTGCCGTACATTCGGTGCTTGGATCGGTCGGATCGTGAAGACGTACGACTACATCAACCGCGTTGTGCTAACGCTTCCGCTTACGGTCTACGAGGGTACGTGGACAACACTCTCCCCTCTCGTTGCTATGCCATCACCATGATCTTGCGTGTGCGTAGGAATTTTTTTGAAATTACTACGTTCCCCAACAGTGGCATCCGAGCCTAGGTTTTATGCGTTGATATTATATGCACGAGTAGAACACAAGTGAGTTGTGGGCGATACATGTCATACTGCTTACCAGTATGTCATACTTTGGTTCGGCGGTATTGTGAGATGAAGCGGCCCGGACCGACATTACGCGTACGCTTACGCGAGACTGGTTTCACTGTTACGAGCACTCGTGCTTAAAGGTGGCTGGCGGGTTTCTGTCTCTCTCACTTTAGCTGAATTGAGTGTGGCTACGCTCGGTCCTTGCGAAGGTTAAAACAGCACCAACTTGACGAACTATCGTTGTGGTTTTGATGCGTAGGTAAGAACGGTTCTTGCTAAAGCCCGTAGCAGCCACGTAAAATTTGCAACAACAAAGTAGAGGATGTCAAACTTGTTTTTGCAGGGCATGTTGTGATGTGATATGGTCAAGACGTGATGATATATTTTATTGTATGAGATGATCATGTTTTGTAACCGAAGTTATCGGCAACTGGCAGGAGCCATATGGTTGTCTCTTTATTGTATGAAATGCAAACGCCCTGTAATTGCTTTACTTTATCACTAAGCGGTAGCGATAGTCGTAGAAGCAATAGATGGCGTAACGACAACGATGCTACGATGGAGATCAAGGTGTCGCGCCGGTGACGATGGTGATCACGACGGTGCTTCGAAGATGGAGATCACAAGCACAAGATGATGATGGCCATATCATATCACTTATATTGATTGCATGTGATGTTTATCCTTTCTGCATCTTATCTTGCTTTGATTGGCGGTAGCATTTTAAGATGATCTCTCACTAATAATCAAGAAGTGTTCTCCCTGAGTATGCACCGTTGCGAAAGTTCTTCGTGCTGAGACACCACGTGATGATCAGGTGTGATAGGCTCTACATTCAAATACAACGGGTGCAAAACAGTTGCATACGCGGAATACTCAGGTCATACTTGACGAGCCTAGCATATACAGATATGGCCTCGGAACACGGGGACCGAAAGGTCGAGCGTGAATCATATAGTAGATATGATCAACATAGTGATGTTCACCATTGAAACTACTCCATCTCACGTGATGATCGGACATGGTTTAGTTGATTTGGATCACGTGATCACTTAGATGACTAGAGAGATGTCTGTCTAAGTGGGAGTTCTTAAGTAATATGATTAATTGAACTTAAATTTATCATGAACTTAGTACCTGATAGTATTTTGCTTGTCTATGTTTATTTGTAGATAGATGGCTCGTGTTGTTGTTCCGTTGAATTTTAATACGTTCCTTGAGAAAGCAAAGTTGAAAGATGATGGTAGCAATTACACGGACTGGGTCCGTAACCTGAGGATTATCCTCATTGTTGCACACAAAAGTTACGTCCTGGAAGCACCGCTGGGTGCCAGGCCTCCTGCTGATGCAACTGACGACGTTAAGAATGTCTGGCAGAGCAAAGCTGATGACTACTCGATAGTTCAGTGTGCCATGCTTTATGGCTTAGAACCGGGTCTTCAACGACGTTTTGAATGTCATGGAGCATATGAGATGTTCCAGGAGTTGAAGTTAATATTTCAAGCAAATGCCCGGATTGAGAGATATGAAGTCTCCAATAAGTTCTATAGCTGCAAGATGGAGGAGAATAGTTCTGTCAGTGAACACATACTCAAAATGTCTGGGTATAATAATCACTTGATTCAACTGGGAGTTAATCTTCCTGATGATAGTGTCATTGACAGAATTCTTCAATCACTGCCACCAAGCTACAAGAGCTTCATGATGAACTATAATATGCAAGGGATGAACAAGACTATTCCCGAGCTCTTCGCAATGCTAAAAGCTGCGGAGGTAGAAATCAAGAAGGAGCATCAAGTGTTGATGGTTAACAAGACCACCAGATTCAAGAAAAAGGGCAAAGGGAAAAAGAAGGGGAACTTCAAAAAGAACGGCAAGCAAGTTGCTGCTCAAGAGAAGAAACCCAAGTCTGGACCTAAGCCTGAAACTGAGTGCTTCTACTGCAAGCAGACTGGACACTGGAAGCGGAACTGCCCCAAGTATTTGGCGGATAAGAAAGATGGCAAAGTGAACAAGGGTATATGTGATATACATGTTATTGATGTGTACCTTACTAATGCTCGCAGTAGCACCTGGGTATTTGATACTGGTTCTGTTGCTAATATTTGCAACTCGAAACAGGGACTACGGATTAAGCGAAGATTGGCTAAGGACAATGTGACGATGCGCGTGGGAAATGGTTCCAAAGTAGGTGTGATCGCGGTCGGCACGCTACCTCTACATCTACCATCGGGATTAGTTTTAGACCTAAATAATTGTTATTTGGTGCCAGCGTTGAGCATGAACATTATATCTGGATCTTGTTTGATGCGAGACGGTTATTCATTTAAATCAGAGAATAATGGTTGTTCTATTTATATGAGTAATATCTTTTATGGTCATGCACCCTTGAAGAGTGGTCTATTTTTATTGAATCTCGATAGTAGTGATACACATATTCATAGTGTTGAAGCTGTTGGAAATATGCCCTAGAGGCAATAATAAAAGTATTATTATTATATTTCTTTGTTCATGATAATTGTCTTTTATTCATGCTATAACTGTATTATCCGGAAATCGTAATACACGTGTGAATACATAGACCACAATATGTCCCTAGTAAGCCTCTAGTTGACTAGCTCGTTGATCAACAGATAGTCATGGTTTCCTGGCTATGGACATTGGATGTCGTTGATAACGGGATCGCATCATTAGGAGAATGATGTGATGGACAAGACCCAATCCTAAGCATAGCACAAGATCGTGTAGTTTGTTTGCTAGAGCTTTTCCAATGTCAAGTATCTCTTACTTATACCATGACATCGTGTAACTCCCGGATACCGTAGGAGTGCTTTGGGTGTATCAAACGTCACAACATAACTGGGTGACTATAAAGGTGCACTACAGGTATCTCTGAAAGTGTCTGTTGGGTTGACACGGATCGAGACTGGGATTTGTCACTCCGTATGACGGAGAGGTATCTCTGGGCCCACTCGGTAGTGCATCATCATAATGAGCTCAAAGTGATCAAGTGGTTGGTCACGGGATCATGCATTACGGTACGAGTAAAGTGACTTGCCGGTAACGAGACTGAACGAGGTATTGGGATACCGACGATCGAGTCTCAGGCAAGTAACGTACCGATTGACAAAGGGAATTGTATATGGGGTTTGATCGAATCCTCGACATCGTGGTTCAACCGCCGAAATCATCGTGGAACATGTGGGAGCCAACATGGGTATCCAGATCCTGCTGTTGGTTATTGACCGTAGAGTCATCTCGGTCATGTCTGCATGTCTCCCGAACCCGTAGGGTCTACACACTTAAGGTTCGGTGACGCTAGGGTTATTAGGAAGACTTGTATGTGATTACTGAATGTTGTTCGGAGTCCCGGATGAGATCCTGGACGTCACGAGGAGTTCCGAAATGGTCCGGAGGTGAAGTTTTATATATGGGAAGTTGTCATGCGGACACCGGAAAGTTGCGGGGGCATATCGGTATTGTACCGGGGCCACCGGAGAGGTTCCGGGGGTCCACCGGGAGGGGCCACCCCTCTCGGAGGGCCACATGGGCCGCAAGGGGCAGGGAACCAGCCCCTAGAGGGCTGGGCGCGCCCCCCACCTTGGGCCCATGCGCCTAGGGTTGGGGGGGAAACCCTAAGGGGGGCGCCCCCTTTGCTTGGAGGGCAAGTCCCCCTCCCTGGCCGCCGCCCCCCCTCTAGATCCCATCTAGAGGGGTCAGCCCCCCTTGCCCCTTCCCCTATAAACAGAGGGGTGAGGGGAGGGCTGCTGGACACAATCGAAGGCGCAGCCCCTCCCCTCCCCAACACCTCTCCTCCTCTGTTACGTGCTTGCCGAAGCCCTGTCGGAGTACTGCTGCACCAACACCACCACGCCGTCGTGCTGCTGTTGGAGCAATCTTCCTCAACCTCTCCTTCCTCCTTGCTGGATCAAGACGGAGGAGACGTCGTCCGTCCCGTACGTGTGTTGAACACGGAGGTGCTGTCCGTTCAGCACTTGGTCATCGGTGATCTGAATCACGGCGAGTACGACTCCATCATCACCCTTCCCTTGAACGCTTCCGCACTCGATCTACAAGTGGTATGTAGATGCAATCTCTCTTCCATGACTCATTGCTTAGATGAACTCATAGATGGATCTTGGTGAAATCGTAGGAAAATTTTTAATTTTCTGCAACGTTCCCCAACAGTGGCATCATGAGCTAGGTCTATGCGTAGTTCTCTATTGCACGAGTAGAACACAATTTTGTTGTGGGCGTGGATCTTGTCAACTTGCTTGCCACTACTAGTCTTTTCTTGCTTCAGCGGTATTGTGGGATGAAGCAGCCCGGACTAACCTTACACGTACGCTTACGTGAGACCGGTTCCACCGATAGACATGCACTAGTTGCATAAGGTGGCTGGCGGGTGTCTGTCTCTCCCACTTTAGTTGGAGCGGATTCGATGAAAAGGGTCCTTATGAAGGGTAAATAGAAGTTGACAAAATCACGTTGTGGTTATTCGTAGGTAAGAAAACGTTCTTGCTAGAACCCAATTGCAGCCACGTAAAAGATGCAACAACAATTAGAGGACGTCTAACTTGTTTTTGCAGCAATTGTCATGTGATGTGATATGGCCAGAAGTTGTGATGAATGATGAATGATATATTGTGATGTATGAGATCATGTTCTTTTAATAGGAATCACGACTTGCATGTCGATGAGTATGACAACCGGCAGGAGCCATAGGAGTTCTCTTTATTTTTGTATGACCTGCGTGTCATTGAAGAACGCCATGTAAATTACTTTACTTTATTGCTAAACGCGTTAGCCATAGAAGTAGAAGTAGTCGTTGGCGTGAAAACTTCATGAAGACACGATGATGGAGATAATGATGATGGAGATCATGGTGTCATGCCGGTGACAAGATGATCATGGAGCCCCGAAGATGGAGATCAATGGAGCTATATGATATTGGCCATATCATGTCACTACTATATAATTGCATGTGATGTTTATTATGTTTATGCATCTTGTTTACTTAGAACGACGGTAGTACATAAGATGATCCCTTACAACAATTTCAAGAAGTGTTCTCCCCTAACTGTGCACCGTTGCTAAAGTTCGTCGTTTCGAAGCACCACGTGATGATCGGGTGTGATAGATCCTTACGTTCACATACAACGGGTGTAAGACAGTTTTACACATGCAAAAACACTTAGGGTTAACTTGACGAGCCTAGCATGTACAGACATGGCCTCGGAACACAGAGACCAAAAGGTCGAACACGGGTCGTATGGAAGATACGATCAACATGAAGATGTTCACCGACGATGACTAGTCCGTCTCACGTGATGATCGGACACGGCCTAGTCGACTCGGATCGTGTAACACTTAGATGACTAGAGGGATGTCTAATCTGAGTGGGAGTTCATTGTAATAATTTGATTAGATGAACTTAATTATCATGAACTTAGTCTAAAACCATTGCAAATATGTCTTGTAGATCAAATGGCCAACGCTCATGCCAACATGAACTTCAACGCGTTCCTAGAGAAAACCAAGTTGAAAGATGATGGCAGCAACTATACGGACTGGGACCGGAACCTGAGGATCATCCTCATAGCTGCCAGGAAACAATATGTCCTAGAAGGACCGCTAGGTGACGCTCCCGTCCCAGAGAACCAAGACGTTATGAACGCTTGGCAGTCTCGCGCTGATGATTACTCCCTCGTTCAGTGCGGCATGCTTTACAGCTTAGAACCGGGGCTCCAAAAGCGTTTTGAGCATCACGGAGCATATGAGATGTTCGAAGAGCTGAAACTAGTTTTCCAAGCTCATGCCCGGGTCGAGAGATATGATGTCTCCGACAAGTTCTATAGTTGTAAGATGGAGGAAAACAGTTCTGTCAGTGAGCACATACTCAAAATGTCTGGGTTGCACAACCGCCTGACTCAGCTGAACATTAACCTCCCTAATGAGGCGGTCATTGACAGAATCCTTCAGTCGCTCCCACCAAGCTACAAGAGCTTTGTGATGAACTACAATATGCAGGGGATGGTGAAGACCATTCCTGAAGTATTATCAATGCTGAAGTCAGCAGAGGTTGAGATCAAGAAAGAACATCAAGTGTTGATGGTCAATAAGACCACTAAGTTCAAGAAGGGCAAGGGCAAGAAGAACTTCAAGAAGGACGGCAAGGATGTTGCCGCGCCCGGTAAGCCAGTTACCGGGAAGAAGTCAAAGAATGGACCCAAGCCTGAGACTGAGTGCTTATATTGCAAGGGGAAGGGTCACTGGAAGCGGAACTGCCCCAAATGCTTAGCGGATAAGAAGTCCGGTAACACCAAAGGTATATTTGATATACATGTAATTGATGTGTACCTTACCAGTACTCGTAGTAACTCCTGGGTATTTGATACTGGTGCCGTTGCTCATATTTGTAACTCACAGCAGGAGCTGCGGAATAAGCGGAGACTGGCGAAGGACGAGGTGACGATGCGCGTCGGGAATGGTTCCAAGGTCGATGTGATCGCCGTCGGCATGCTACCTCTACATTTACCTACGAGATTAGTTATAAACCTTAATAATTGTTATTTGGTGCCAAGTTTGAGCATGAACCTTGTATCTGGATCTCGTTTGATACGAGATGTCTACTCATTTAAATCCGAGAATAATGGTTGTTCTATTTATATGAGAGATATGTTTTATGGTCATGCCCCGATGGTCAATGGTTTATTCTTAATGAATCTCGAACGTAATATTACACATATTCATAGTGTGAATGCCAAAAGATGTAAAGTTGATAACGATAGTCCCACATACTTGTGGCACTGCCGCCTTGGTCACATTGGTGTCAAGCGCATGAAGAAGCTCCATGCTGATGGACTTTTAGAGTCTCTCGATTATGAATCATTTGACACATGCGAACCATCCATCATGGGCAAAATGACCAAGACTCCGTTCTCCGGAACAATGGAGCGAGCAACCAACTTGTTGGAAATCATACATACCGATGTGTGCGGTCCAATGAGCGTTGAGGATCGCGGAGGATATCGTTATGTTCTCACTCTCACTGATGACTTGAGTAGATATGGGTATGTCTACTTAATGAAACACAAGTCTGAGACCTTTGAAAAGTTCAAGGAATTTCAGAATGAGGTAGAGAATCAACGTGACCGAAAGATAAAGTTCCTACGATTAGATCGTGGAGGAGAATATTTAAGTCACGAATTTGGTACACACTTAAGGAAATGTGGAATCGTTTCACAACTCACGCCGCCTAGAACACCTCAGCGTAACGGTGTGTCCGAACGTCGTAATCGTACTCTATTGGATATGGTGCGGTCTATGATGTCTCTTACCAATTTACCGCTATCATTTTGGGGATAAGCTCTAGAGACAGCTACATTCACTTTAAATAGGGCACTGTCTAAATCCATTGAGATGACACCGTATGAATTATGGTTTGGGAAGAAACCTAAGCTGTCGTTTCTAAAAGTTTGGGGATGCGATGCTTATGTCAAGAAACTTCAACCTGAAAAGCTCGAACCCAAGTCAGAAAAATGCGTCTTCATAGGATACCCTAAGGAAACCGTTGGGTATACCTTCTACTTAAGATCCGAAGGAAAGATCTTTGTTGCCAAGAACGGATGCTTTCTGGAAAAAGAGTTTCTCTCGAAAGAAGTAAGTTGGAGGAAAGTAGAACTCGATGAAGTACTACCTCTCGAACGGGAAAGTAGTGCAGCTCAGGAAAATGTTCCTGTGATACCTACACCAACTGAAGAGGAAAATAATGATGATGATCAAGGTACTTCGGATCAAGTTGCTACTGAACTTCGTAGGTCCACAAGGACACGTTCTGCACCAGAGTGGTACGGCAACCCTGTCCTGGAAATCATGTTGTTAGACAACGATGAACCTTCAAACTATGAAGAAGCGATGGCGGGCCCAGATTCCAACAAATGGCTTGAAGCCATGAAATCCGAGATAGAATCCATGTATGAAAACAAAGTATGGACTTTGACAGACTTGCCCAATGATCGGCGAGCGATAGAAAACAAATGGATCTTTAAGAAGAAGACGGACGTGGATGGAAATGTTACCATCTATAAAGCTCGACTTGTCGCTAAGGGTTATTGACAAGTTCAAGGGATTGACTACGATGAGACATTCTCTCCCGTAGCGAAGCTGAAGTCCGTCCGAATCATGTTAGCAATTGCCGCATACTATGATTATGAGATATCGCAGATGGACGTCAAAACGGCATTCCTTAACGGACATCTTAAGGAAGAGTTGTAGATGATGCAGCCGGAAGGTTTTATCGATCCTAACAATGCTAACAAAGTATGCAAGCTCCAGCGATCCATTTATGGGCTGGTGCAAGCATCTCGGAGTTGGAACATTCGCTTTGATGAGATGATCAAAGCGTTTGGGTTTATGCAGACTTATTGAGAAGCCTGCGTTTACAAGAAAGTGAGTGGGAGCTCTGTAGCATTTCTCATATTATATGTAGATGACATACTCTTGATGGGAAATGATATAGAACTTCTGGACAGCATTAAGGCCTACTTGAATAAGTGTTTTTCAATGAAGGACCTTGGAGAAGCTGCTTACATATTAGGCTTCAAGATCTATAGGGATAGATCGAGACGCCTCATAGGTCTTTCACAAAGCACATACCTTGATAAGATTTTGAAGAAGTTCAAAATGGATCAGTCCAAGAAGGGGTTCTTGCCTGTGTTTCAAGGTGTGAGATTGATCTCGGCTCAGTCCCCGACCACGGCAAAAGATAAAGAAGAGATGAGTGTCATCCCCTATGCTTCAGCCATAGGATCTATTATGTATGCCATGCTATGTACCAGACCTGATGTAAACCTTGCCGTAAGTTTGGTAGGAAGGTACCAAAGTAATCCCGGCAAGGAACACTGGACAGTGGTCAAGAATATCCTGAAGTACCTGAAAAGGACAAAGGACATGTTTCTCGTTTATGGAGGTGATGAAGAGCTTGTCGTAAAGGGTTACGTCGACGCTAGCTTCGACACAGATCTGGATGACTCTAAGTCACAAACCGGATACGTGTATATGTTGAATGGTGGAGCAGTAAGCTGGTGCAGCTGCAAGCAGAGCGTCGTGGCGGGATCTACATGTGAAGCGGAGAACATGGCAGCCTCGGAGGCAGCGCATGAAGCAATTTGGGTGAAGGAGTTCATCACCGACCTAGGAGTCATACCCAATGCGTCGGGGCCGATCAAACTCTTCTGTGACAACACTGGAGCTATTGCCCTTGCCAAGGAGCCTAGGTTTCACAAGAAGACCAGGCACATCAAGCGTCGCTTCAACTCCATCCATGAAAATGTTCAAGATGGAGACATAGAAATTTGCAAAGTGCATACGGGTCTGAATATCGCAGATCCGTTGACTAAACCTCTCTCGCGAGCAAAACATGATCAACACCAGAACTCTATGGGTGTTCGATTCATCACAATGTAACTAGATTATTGACTCTAGTGAAAGTGGGAGACTGTTGGGAATATGCCCTAGAGGCAATAATAAAAGTATTGTTATTATATTTCTTTGTTCATGATAATTGTCTTTTATTCATGCTATAACTGTATTATCCGGAAATCGTAATACACGTGTGAATACATAGACCACAATATGTCCCTAGTAAGCCTCTAGTTGACTAGCTCGTTGATCAACAGATAGTCATGGTTTCCTGGCTATGGACATTGGATGTCGTTGATAACGGGATCGCATCATTAGGAGAATGATGTGATGGACAAGACCCAATCCTAAGCATAGCACAAGATCGTGTAGTTTGTTTGCTAGAGCTTTTCCAATGTCAAGTATCTCTTACTTATACCATGACATCGTGTAACTCCCGGATACCGTAGGAGTGCTTTGGTTGTATCAAACGTCACAACGTAACTGGGTGACTATAAAGGTGCACTACAGGTATCTCTGAAAGTGTCTGTTGGGTTGACACGGATCGAGACTGGGATTTGTCACTCTGTATGACGGAGAGGTATCTCTGGGCCCACTCGGTAGTGCATCATCATAATGAGCTCAAAGTGATCAAGTGGTTGGTCACGGGATCATGCATTACGGTACGAGTAAAGTAACTTGCCGGTAACGAGACTGGGCGCGCCCCCCACCTTGGGCCCATGCGCCTAGGGTTGGGGGGGAAACCCTAAGGGGGGCGCCCCCTTTGCTTGGGGGGCAAGTCCCCCTCCCTGGCCGCCGCCCCCCCCCCCTCTAGATCCCATCTAGAGGGGTCCGCCCCCCTTGCCCCTTCCCCTATAAACAGAGGGGTGAGGGGAGGGCTGCTGGACACAATCGAAGGCGCAGCCCCTCCCCTCCCCAACACCTCTCCTCCTCCGTTACGTGCTTGGCGAAGCCTTGTCGGAGTACAGCTGCACCAACACCACCACGCCGTCGTGCTGCTGTTGGAGCAATCTTCCTCAACCTCTCCTTCCTCCTTGCTGGATCAAGACGGAGGAGACGTTGTCTGTCCCGTACGTGTGTTGAACGCGGAGGTGCTGTCCATTCAGCACTTGGTCATCGGTGATCTGAATCACGGCGAGTACGACTCCATCATCACCCTTCCCTTGAACGCTTCCGCACTTGATCTACAAGTGGTATGTAGATGCAATCTCTCTTCCATGACTCGTTGCTTAGATGAACTCATAGATGGATCTTGGTGAAATCGTAGGAAAAATTTTAATTTTCTGCAACGTTCCCCAATAGAAACCAAAAGATGCAGAGTTGATAACGATTGTGCAACTTATTTGTGGCACTGCCGTTTAGGTCATATCGGTGTAAAGCGCATGAAGAAACTCCATACTGATGGGCTTTTGGAATCACTTGATTATGAATCACTTGGTACTTGCGAACCGTGCCTCATGGGCAAGATGACTAAAACGCCGTTCTCCGGAACTATGGAGCGGGCAACTGATTTGTTGGAAATCATACATACTGATGTTTGTGGTCCAATGAATGTTGAGGCTCGCGCGGGTATCGTTATTTTCTCACCTTCACAGATGACTTAAGCAGATATGGGTATATCTACTTGATGAAACACAAGTCTGAAACATTTGAAAAGTTCAAAGAATTTCAGAGTGAAGTGGAAAATCATCGTAACAAGAAAATAAAGTTTCTACGATCTAATCGTGGAGGAGAATATTTGAGTTACGAGTGTGGTCTACACTTGAAACAATGCGGAATAGTTTTGCAACTCACGCCACCCGGAACACCACAACGAAATGGTGTGTCCGAACGTCGTAATCGTACTTTACTAGATATGGTGCGATCTATGATGTCTCTTACTGATTTACCGCTATCGTTTTGGGGTTATGCTTTAGAGACGGCCGCATTCACGTTAAATAGGGCACCATCAAATCCGTTGAGACGACGCCTTATGAACTGTGGTTTGGCAAGAAACCAAAGTTGTCGTTTCTTAAAGTTTGGGGCTACGATGCTTATGTGAAGAAACTTCAACCAGATAAGCTCGAACCCAAATCGGAGAAATGTGTCTTCATAGGATACCCAAAAGAGACTATTGGGTACACCTTCTATCACAGATCTGAGGGCAAGATTTTCATTGCTAAAATCGGATCCTTTCTAGAGAAAGAGTTTCTCTCGAAAGAAGTGAGTGGGAGGAAAGTAGAACTTGATGAGATAACTGTATCTACTCCCTTATTGGAAAGTAGTTCATCACAAGAACCGGTTCCTGTGACAACTACACCAATTAGTGAGGAAGCTAATGATATTGATCATGAAACTTCAGATCAAGTTTCTACTGAACCTCATAGGTCTACCAGAGTAAGATCCGCACCAGAGTGGTACGGTAATCCTATTCTGGAAGTCATGTTACTTGACCATGGCGAACCTACGAACTATGAGGAAGCGATGATGAGCCCAGATTCCGCAAAATGGCTAGAGGCCATGAAATCTGAGATGGGATCCATGTATGAAAACAAAGTATGGACTTTGGTTGACTTGCCCGATGATCGGCAAGCCATTGAGAATAAGTGGATCTTTAAGAAGAAGACTGACGCTGATGGTAATGTAACTATCTACAAAGCTCGACTTGTTGCGAAAGGTTTTCGACAAGTTCAAGGAGTTGACTATGATGAGACCTTCTCACCCGTAGCGATGCTTAAGTCTGTCCGAATCATGTTAGCTATTGCTGCATTTCATGATTATGAAATTTGGCAAATGGATGTCAAAACTGCATTCTTGAATGGATTTCTGGAAGAAGAGTTGTATATGATGCAGCCAGAAGGTTTTGTTGATCCAAAAGGTGCTGACAAAGTGTGCAAGCTCCAGCGATCCATTTATGGACTGGTGCAAGCATCTCGGAGTTGTAATAAACGTTTTGATAGTGTGGTCAAAGCATATGGTTTTGTACAGACTTTTGGAGAAGCCTGTATTTACAAGGAAGTGAGTGGGAGCTCTGTAGCATTTCTGATATTATATGTAGATGAAATATTATTAATTGGAAATGATATAGAATTTCTGGATAGCATAAAGGGATACTTGAATAAAAGTTTTTCAATGAAAGACCTCGGTGAAGCTGCTTACATATTGGGAATCAAGATCTATAGAGATAGATCAAGACACTTAATAGGACTTTCACAAAGTACATACCTTGATAAAATTTTGAAAAAGTTCAAAATGGATCAGGCAAAGAAAGGGTTCTTGCCCGTGCTTCAAGGTGTGAAGTTGAGTCAAACTCAATGCCCGACCACAGCAGAAGATAGAGAGAAAATGAAAGATGTTCCCTATGCTTCAGCCATAGGCTCTATCATGTATGCAATGTTGTGTACCAGACCTGACGTATGCTTAGCAATAAGCTTGGCAGGAAGGTACCAAAGTAATCCAGGAGTGGATCACTGGACAGCGGTCAAGAACATCCTGAAATACCTGAAAAGGACTAAGGATATGTTTCTCGTATATGGAGGTGACAAAGAGCTAGTCGTAAATGGTTACGTTGATGCAAGCTTTGACACTGATCCAGACGATTCTAAATCGCAAACTGGATACGTATTTTTATTAAACGGTAGAGCTGTAAGTTTGTGCAGTTCTAAACAAAGCGTCGTGGCGGGATCTACATGTGAAGCGGAGTACATAGCTGCTTCTGAAGCAGCAAATGAAGGAGTCTGGATGAAGGAGTTCATTTCTGATCTAGGTGTCATACCTAGTGCATCGGGACCAATGAATATCTTCTGTGACAATACTGGTGCAATTGCCTTGGCAAAGGAATCTAGATTTCACAAGAGGACCAAGCACATCAAGAGACGCTTCAATTCCATTCGGGACCAAGTCCAAGTGGGAGACATGGAGATTTGCAAGATACATACGGATCTGAATGTTGCAGACCCATTGACTAAGCCTCTCTCACGAGCAAAACATGATCAGCACCAAGACTCCATGGGTGTTAGAATCATTACTATGTAATCTAGATTATTGACTCTAGTGCAAGTGGGAGACTGAAGGAAATATGCCCTAGAGGCAATAATAAAGTTATTATTTATTTCCTCATATCATGATAAATGTTTATTACTCATGCTAGAATTGTATTAACCAGAAACATGATACATGTGTGAATACATAGACAAACATATAGTCACTAGTATGCCTCTACTTTACTAGCTCATTTATCAAAGATGGTTATGTTTCCTAACCATAGACATGTGTTGTCATTTGATTAATGGGATCACATCATTAGGAGAATGATGTGATTGACATGACCCATTCCGTTAGCCTAGCACTTGATCGTTTAGTATATTGATATTGCTTTCTTCATGACTTATACATGTTCCTGTAACTATGAGAATTATGCAACTCCCGTTTACCGGAGGAACACTTTGGGTGCTACCAAACGTCACAACATAACTGGGTGATTATAAAGGAGTACTACGGGTGTCTCCGAAGGTACATGTTGAGTTGGCGTATTTCGAGATTAGGTTTTGTCACTCCGATTGTCGGAGAGGTATCTCTGGGCCCTCTCGGTAATGTACATGACTATAAGCCTTGCAAGCAATGTGATCAATGAGTTGGTTACGAGATGATGCATTACATAACGAGTAAAGAGACTTGCCGGTAACGAGATTGAACTAGGTATTGGATACCGACGATCGAATCTCGGGCAAGTAACATAACGATGACAAAGGGAACAACGTATGTTGTTATGCGGTTTGACGGATAAATATCTTCGTAGAATATGTAGGAACTAATATGGGCATCCAGGTCCCGCTATTGGTTATGGACCGAGAATAGTTCTAGGTCATGTCTACATAGTTCTCGAACCCGTAGGGTCCGCACGCTTAACGTTACGATGACAGTTTTATTATGAGTTTATAAGTTTTGATGTACCGAAGTTTGTTCGGAGTCCCGGATGTGATCACGGACATGACGAGGAGTCTCGAAATGGTCGAGACATAAATATTGATATATTGGACGACTATATTCGGACACCGGAATTGTTCCGGGTGATTTCGGAGAAAACCGGAGTGCCGAGGGGGTTACCGGAACCCCCCGGGAGAGTTAGTGGGCCACATGGGCCTTGGTGGGAAGAGAGAGGGACGGCCAGGGTGGGCCGCGCGCCCCCTCTCCCTGTGGTACGAATTGGACTAGGAGGGGGGCAGCGCCCCCCTTTCCTTCCCCCTTCTCCCCCTTCCTTCCCCCTCCTAGTGGGAGTAGGAAAGGAGGAGTCCTACTCCTACTAGGAGGAGGATTCCTCCTCCTTGGCGCGCCCCAAGGGGCCGGCCGGCCTCCCCCCTTGCTCCTTTATATACGGGGGCAGGGGGCACCCTAGAGACACACAAGTTGATCTACGGATCGTTCCTTGCCCGTGTGCGGTGCCCCCCTCCACCATATTCCACCTCGGTCATATCGTCGCGGAGTTTAGGCGAAGCCCTGCGCCGGTAGACCATCATCATCGTCACCACGCCTTCGTGCTGACGGAACTCATCTCCGGAGCTTTGCTGGATCGGAGCCCGGAGATCATCATCGAGCTGAACGTGTGCGGAACTCGGAGGTGTCGTACGTTAGGTGCTTGGATCAGTCGGATCGCGAAGACGTACGACTACATCAACCGCATTGTGCTAATGCTTCCGCTTACGGTCTACGAGGGTACGTGGATAACACTCTCCCCTCTCGTTGCTATGCCATCACCATGATCTTGCGTGTGCATAGGAAATTTTTTGAAATTACTACGTTCCCCAACAACATGGACAACACTCTCCCCTCTCGTTGCAATGCATCACCATGATCTTGCGTGTGCGTAGGAAAATTTTGAAATTACTACGTTCCCGAACAGTGGCATCCGAGCCTAGGTTTTATGCATTGATGTTATATGCACGAGTAGAACACAAGTGAGTTGTGGGCGATACAAGTCATACTGTTTACCAGCATGTCATACTTTGGTTCAGCGGTATTGTTGGATGAAGCGGCCCGGACCAACATTACGCGTACGCTTACGCGAGACTGGTTTTACCGCTGTGCTTTGCACACAAGTGACTAGCGGGTGTCTGTTTCTCCAACTTTAGTTGAACCAAGTGTGGCTACGCCCGGTCCTTGTGAAGGTTAAAATAGCACTAACTTGACGAACTATCATTGTGGTTTTGATGCATAGGTAAGAACGGTTCTTGCTCAGCCCGTAGCAGCCACGTAAAATTTGCAACAACAAAGTAGAGGACGTCTAACTTGTTTTTGCAGGGCATGTTGTGATGTGATATGGTCAAGACGTGATGCTATATTTTATTGTATGAGGTGATCATGTTTTGTAACTGAAGTTATCAGCAACTGGCAGGAGCCATATGGTTGTCGCTTTATTGTATGAAATGCAAACGCCCTGTAATTGCTTTACTTTATCACTAAGCGGTAGCGATAGTCATAGAAGCAATAGATGGCGTAACGACAACGATGCTACGATGGAGATCAAGGTGTCGCGCCGGTGATGATGGTGATCACGACGGTGCTTCAGAGATGGAGATCACAAGCACAAGATGATGATGGCCATATCATATCACTTATATTGATTGCATGTGATGTTTATCCCTTATGCATCTTATCTTGCTTTGATTGACGGTAGCATTTTAAGATGATCTCTCACTAAAAATTATCAAGAAGTGTTCTCCCTGAGTATGCACAGTTGCGAAAGTTATTCGTGCTGAGACACCACGTGATGATCGGGTGTGATAGGCTCTACGTTCAAATACAACGGGTGCAAAACAGTTGCACACACGGAATACTCAGGTTAAACTTGACGAGCCTAGCATATAACAAATATGGCCTCGGAACACGGAGACCGAAAGGTCGAACGTGAATCATATAGTAGATATGATCAACATAGTGATGTTCACCATTGAAACTACTCCATCTCACGTGATGATCGGACATGGTTTAGTTGATTTGGATCACGTGATCACTTAGATGACTAGAGAGATGTCTGTCTAAGTGGGAGTTCTTAAGTAATATGATTAATTGAACTTAAATTTATCATGACCTTAGTACCTGATAGTATTTTGCTTGTCTATGTTTGTTGTAGATAGATGGCTCGTGCTTTTGTTCCGTTGAATTTTAATGCATTCCTTGAGAAAGCAAAGTTGAAAGATGATGGTAGTAATTACACGGACTGGGTCCGTAACCTGAGGATTATCCTCATTGCTACACAGAATAATTATGTCCTGGAAGCACCGCTGGGTGCTAGGCCTGCTGCTGATGCAACTGACGATGTTAAGAACGTTTGGCAGAGCAAAGCTGATGACTACTCGATAGTTCAGTGTGCCATGCTTTACGGCTTAGAATCGGGTCTTCAACGACGTTTTGAACGTCATGGAGCATATGAGATGTTCCAGGAGTAGAAGTTAATATTTCAAGCAAATGCCCGGATTGAGAGATATGAAGTCTTCAATAAGTTCTATAGATGCAAGATGGAGGAGAATAGTTCTGTCAGTGAACACATACTCAAAATGTCTGGGTATAATAATCACTTGATTCAACTGGGAGTTAATCTTCCTGATGATAGTGTCATTGACAAAATTCTTCATTCACTGCCACCAAGCTACAAGAGCTTCGCGATGAACTATAATATGCAAGGGATGGACAAGACTATTCCCGAGCTCTTCGCAATGCTAAAAGCCGCGGAGGTAGAAATCAAGAAGGAGCATCAAGTGTTGATGGTCAACAAGACCACCAGTTTCAAGAAAAAGGGCAAAGGGAAGAAGAAGGGGAACTTCAAGAAGAACAGCAAACAAGTTGCTGCTCAAGAGAAGAAACCCAAGTCTGGACCTAAGCCTGAGACTGAGTGCTTCTACTGCAAGCAGACTGGACACTGGAAGCGGAACTGCCCCAAGTATTTGGCGGATAAGAAGGATGGCAAAGTGAACAAAGGTATATGTGATATACATGTTATTGATGTGTACCTTACTAATGCTTGCAGTAGTACCTGGTTATTTGATACTGGTTCTGTTGCTAATATTTGCAACTCGAAACAGGGACTACGGATTAAGCGAAGATTGGCTAAGGACGAGGTGACGATGCGCGTGGGAAATGGTTCCAAAGTCGATGTGATCGCGGTCGGCACACTACCTCTACATCTACCATCGGATTAGTTTTAGACCTAAATAATTGTTATTTGGTGCCAGCGTTGAGCATGAACATTATATCTGGATCTTGTTAGATGCAAGACGGTTATTCATTTAATTCAGAGAATAATGGTTGTTCTATTTATATGAGTAATATCTTTTATGGTCATGCACCCTTGAAGAGTGGTCTATTTTTATTGAATCTCGATAGTAGTGATACACATATTCATAGTGTTGAAACCAAAAGATGCAGAGTTGATAATGATAGTGCAAATTATTTGTGGCACTGCCGTTTAGGTCATATCGGTATAAAGCGCATGAAGAAACTCCATACTGATGGACTTTTGGAATCACTTGAATATGAATCACTTGGTACTTGTGAACCGTGCCTCATGGGCAAGATGAATAAAACGCCGTTCTCCAGAACTATGAAACGAGCAACTGATTTGTTGGAAATCATACATACTGATGTTTGTGGTCCAATGAATATTGAGGCTCGCGGTGGGTATCGTTATTTTCTCACCTTCACAGATGATTTGAGCAGATATGGGTATATCTACTTAATGAAACACAAGTTTGAAACATTTGAAAAGTTCAAAGAATTCCAGAGCGAAGTGGAAAATCATCATAACAAGAAAATAAAATTTCTACGATCTGATCGTGGAGGAGAATATTTGAGTTACGAGTTTGGTTTACATTATAAACAATGCGGAATAGTTTCGCAACTCACGCCACCCGGAACACCATAACGAAATGGTGTGCCCGAACATCGTAATCGTACTTTACTAGATATGGTGTGATCTATGATGTCTCTTACTGATTTACCACTATCGTTTTGGGGTTATGCTTTAGAGACGGCCGCATTCACGTTAAATAGGGCACCATCAAAATCCGTTGAGACGACGCCTCATGAACTGTGGTTTGGCAAGAAACCAAAGTTGTCGTTTCTTAAAGTTTGGGGTTGCGATGCTTATGTGAAGAAACTTCAACCAGATAAGCTCGAACCCAAATCGGAGAAATGTGTCTTCTTAGGATACCCAAAAGAGACTGTTGGGTACACCTTCTATCACAGATCTGAGGGCAAGATTTTCGTTGCAAAATTCGGATCCTTTCTAGAGAAGGAGTTTCTCTCGAAAGAAGTGAGTGGGAGGAAAGTAGAACTTGATGAGGTAACTGTACCTGCTACCTTATTGGAAAGAAGTCCATCACAAGAACCGGTTCCTGTGACAACTACACCAATCAGTGAGGAAGCTAATGATATTGATCATGAAACTTCAGATCAAGTTTCTACTGAACCTCGTAGGTCTACAAGAGTAAGATCCGCACCAGAGTGGTACGGTAAACCTATTCTGGAAGTCATGTTACTTGAAAATGGCGAACCTACGAACTATGAGGAAGCGATGATGAGCCCAGATTCCGCAAAATGGCTAGAAGCCATGAAGTCTGAGATGGGATTCATGTATGAGAACAAAGTATGGACTTTGGTTGACTTGCCCGATGATCGGCAAGCCATTGAGAATAAATGGATCTTTAAGAAGAAGACTGACGCTGATGGTAATGTAACTGTCTATAAAGCTCGACTTGTTGCGAAAGGTTTTCGGCAAGTTCAAGGGGTTGACTACGATGAGACTTTCTCACCCGTAGCGATGCTTAAGTCTGTCCGAATCATGTTAGCAATTGCTGCATTTTATGATTATGAAATTTGGCAAATGGATGTCAAAACTGCATTTTTGAATGGATTTTTGGAAGAAGAGTTGTATGTGATGCAACCAGAAGGTTTTGTCGATCCAAAAGGTGCTAACAAAGTATGCAAGCTCCAGCGATCCATTTATGGACTGGTGCAAGCATCTCGGAGTTGGAATAAACGCTTTGATAGTGTGATCAAAGCATATGGTTTTATACAGACTTTTGGAGAAGCCTGTATTTACAAGAAAGTGAGTGGGAGCTCTGTAGCATTTCTGATATTATATGTAGATGACATATTATTAATTGGAAATGATATAGAATTTCTGGATAGCATAAAGGGATACTTGAATAAAGTTTTTCTATGAAAGACCTCGGTGAAGCTGCTTACATATTGGGCATCAAGATTTATAGAGATAGATCAAGACGCTTAATAGGACTTTCACAAAGCACATACCTTGATAAAGTTTTGAAAAAGTTCAAAATGGATCAGGCAAAGAAAGGGTTCTTACTTGTATTACAAGTTGTGAAATTGAGTCAGACTCAATGCCCGACCACAGCAGAAGATAGAGAGAGAATGAAAGATGTTCCATATGCTTCAGACATAGGCTCTATCATGTATGGAATGCTATGTACCAGACCTGACGTATGCTTAGCAATAAGCTTGGCAGGAAGGTACCAAAGTAATCTAGGAGTGGATCACTGGACAGCGATCAAGAACATCCTGAAATACCTGAAAAGGACTAAGGATATGTTTCTCGTATATGGAGGTGACAAAGAGCTAGTTGTAAATGGTTACGTCGATGCAAGATTTGACACTGATCAAGACGATTCTAAATTGCAAACCGGATACGTGTTTTTACTAAACGATGGAGCTGTAAGTTGGTGCAGTTCTAAACAAAGTGTCATGGCGGGATCTACATGTGAAGCGGAGTACATAGCTGCTTCGGAAGCAGCAAATGAAGGAGTCTGGACGAAGGAGTTCATTTCCGATCTAGGTGTCATATCTAGTGCATCGGGACCAGTGAAGATCTTCTGTGACAATACTGGTGCAATTGCCTTGGCAAAGGAATCCAGATTTCACAAGAGGACCAAGCACATCAAGAGACGCTTCAATTCCATCCGGGACCAAGTCCAGGTGGGAGACATAGAGATTTGCAAGATACATACGGATCTGAATGTTGCAAACCCGTTGACTAAGCCTCTTCCACGAGCAAAACATGATCAGCACCAAGACTCCATGGGTGTTAGAATCATTACTGTGTAATCTAGATTATTGACTCTAGTGCAAGTGGGAGACTGAAGGAAATATGCCCTAGAGGCAATAATAAAGTTATTATTTATTTCCTCATATCATGATAAATGTTTATTATTCATGCTAGAATTGTATTAACCGGAAACATGATACATGTGTGAATACATAGACAAACATAACGTCACTAGTATGCCTCTACTTGACTAGCTCATTAATCAAAGATGGTTATGTTTCCTAACCATAGACATGTGTTGTCATTTGATTAACGGGATCACATCATTAGGAGAATGATGTGATTGACATGACCCATTCCGTTAGCCTAGCACTTGATCGTTTAGTATGTTGCTATTGCTTTCTTCATGACTTATACATGTTCCTGTAACTATGAGATTATGCAACTCCCGTTTACCGGAGGAACACTTTGTGTGCTACCAAACGTCACAACGTAACTGGGTGATTATAAAGGAGCTCTACAGGTGTCTCCGAAGGTACATGTTGGGTTGGCGTATTTCGAGATTAGGATTTGTCACTCCGATTGTCGGGGAGGTATCTCTGGGCCCTCTCGGTAATGCACATTACTATAAGCCTTGCAAGAAATGTAGCTAATGAGTTAGTTACGGAATGATGCATTACATAACAAGTAAAGAGACTTGCCGGTAACGAGATTGAACTAGGTATTGGATACCGACGATCGAATCTCGGACAAGTAACATACCGATGACAAAGGGAACAACGTATGTTGTTATGCGGTTTGACCGATAAAGATCTTCGTAGAATATGTAGGAGCTAATATGAGCATCCAGGTTCCGCTATTGGTTATTGACCGAGAATAGTTCTAGGTCATGTCTACATAGTTCTCGAACCCGTAGGGTCCGCACGCTTAATGTTACGATGACAGTTTTATTATGAGTTTATAAGTTTTGATGTACCGAAGGTTGTTCGGAATCCCGGATGTGATCACGGACAAGATGAGGAGTCTCGAAATGGTCGAGACATAAAGATTGATATATTGGAAGCCTATATTTGGATATCGGAATGGTTCTGGGTGAAATCGGGATTTTACCGGAGCACCGGGGGGTTACCGGAACCCTCCCGGGGGTTATTGGGCCTTCATGGTCCCTAAGGGAGAAGAGGAGAGGAGGCAAGAGGTGGGCTGCGCCCCCTCCCCTCCCTAGTCCGAATAGGACAAGGAGAGGGGGGCGGCGCCCCCCTTTCCTTCCCCTCTTCCTCCTCCTTCCCCCTTTCTCCTTCTCCAACTAGGAAAGAAGGGAGTCCTACTCCCGATGGGAATAGGACTCCCCCTTGGCGCGCCCTCCTTGGCCGGCCGCCCCCTCTCCCTTGGCTCCTTTATATACAGGGGCAAGGGGGCACCTCTAGACACACAAGTTGATCTTTGTGATCGTTCCTTAGCCACGTGCGGTGCCCCCCTCCACCGTATTCCACCTCGGTCATATCATTGCGGTGCTTAGGTGAAGCCCTGCGTTGGTAGAACATCATCATTGTCACCACGCCATTGTGCTGATGGAACTCATCCCCGAAACCCTGCTGGATCGGAGTCCGCGGATCGTCATTGAGCTGAACGTGTGCTGAACTCGGAGGTGCCGTACGTTCGGTGCTTGGATCGGTCGGATCGTGAAGACGTACGACTACATCAACCGCATTGTCATAACGCTTCCGCTTACGGTCTACGAGGGTACATGGACAACACTCTCCCCTTTCGTTTCTATGCATCACCATGATCTTGCGTGTGCGTAGGAAAATTTTGAAATTACTACGTTCGCCAACAAAGGGGTAATATAATAGCATGGAACAATCAAAAATTATAGATACGTTGGAGACGTACATGTTACTAGACCATGATAAACCTACAAACTATGAGGAAGCGATGATGAGCCCAGATTCCGCGAAATGGTTTGAGGCCATGAAAATCTGAGATGGGATCCATGTATGAGAACAAAGTGTAGACTTTGGTGGACTTGCCCGATGATCGACAAGCCATAGAGAATAAATGGATCTCCAAGTGGAAGACGGACACTAATAGTAGTGTTACTATATACAAAGCTTGACTTGTTGCAAAAGGTTTTCAACAAGTTCAAGGGGTTGACTACGATGAGACCTTTTCACCCGTAGCGATTGTTAAGTCTGTCCGAATCATGTTAGCAATTGCCAAATTTTATGATTATGAAATTTGGCAAATGGATGTCAAAATTGCATTCTTGAATGGATTTCTGGAAGAAGAGTTGTATATGATGCAACCAGAAGGTTTTGTCGATCCGAAAGGTGCTAACAAAGTGTGCAAGCTCCAGCAATCCATTTATGGACTGGTGCAAGCCTCTCGGAGTTGGAATAAACGCTTTGATAGTATGATCAAAGCATATGGTTTTATACAGACTTTTGGAGAAGCCTGTATTTACAAGAAAGTGAGTGGGAGCTCTGTAGCATTTCTGATATTATATGTGTACGACATATTGTTGATTGGAAATGATATAGAATTTCTGGATAGCATAAAAGGATACTTGAATAAAAGTTTTTCAATGAAATACCTCGGTGAAGTTGCTTACATATAGAGATAGATCAAGACACTTGATAAGATTTTTCAATGAGTACGTACCTTGATAAGATTTTGAAGTAATTCAAAATGGAACAGTCAAACAAAGAGTTCTTGCCTGTGTTGCAAGGTGTGAAGTTGAGTAAGACTCAAAACCCGACTATGGCAGAAAATAGAAAAAGAATGAAAAGTCATTCCCTATGCCTCAGTCATAGGTTCTATAAAGTATGCGATGCTGTGTACTAGACCTATTGTATACCTTGTTCTGAGTTTGGCAAAGAAGTACGATTTTGATCTAAGAGTAGTAGATCACTGGACAGTAGTCAAGAATATCCTTACTGAGGACTAAGGAAATATTTCTCGATTACGGAGGTGCTAAAAGAGCCCGTCGTAAAAAGTTACATTGGTGCAAGCTTTTACACCGTCCAGATGACTCTAAGTCTCAATCTGGATACATATTGAAAGTGGGAGCAATTAGCTAGAGTAGCTCCGTGCAGAGCATTGTAGACATAGAATATTTGCAAAATACATACGGCTTTGAATGTGACAGACCCGTTGACTAAACTTCTCTCATGAGGAAAACATGATCATACCTTAGTACTCTTTGGGTGTTAATCACATAGCGATGTGAACTAGATTATTGACTCTAGTAAACCCTTTGGGTGCTGATCACATGACGATGTGAACTATGGGTATTAATCACATACAGATGTGAATATTGGTGTTAAATCACATGGCGATGTGAACTAGATTATTGACTTTAGTGCAAGTGGGAGACTGAAGGAAATATGCCCTAGAGGCAATAATAAATTTATTATTTATTTCCTTATTTCATGATAAATGTTTATTATTCATGCTAGAGTTGTATTAACCGGAAATATAATACATGTGTGAATACATAGACAAACATAGTGTCACTAGTATGCCTCTACTTGACTAGCTCGTTGAATCAAAGATAGTTAAGTTTCCTATCCATAGACATGAGTTGTCATTTGATTAACGGGATCACATCATTAGGAGAATGATGTGATTGACTTGACCCATTCCGTTAGCTTAGCACTTGATCGTTTAGTATGTTGCTATTGCTTTCTTCATGACTTACACATGTTCCTATGACTATGAGATTATGCAACTCCCGTTTATCGGAGGAACACTTTGTGTGCTACCAAACGTCACAACGTAACTGGGTGATTATAAAGATGCTCTACAGGTGTCTCCGAAGGTACTTGTTGAGTTGGCGTATTTCGAGATTAGGATTTGTCACTTCGATTGTCGGAGAGGTATCTCTGCGCCCTCTAGGTAATGCACATCACTATAAGCCTTGCAAGCAATGTGACTAATGAGTTAGTTATGGGATGATGCATTACATAACGAGTAAAGAGACTTGCCGGTAACGAGATTGAACTAGGTATTGAGATACCGATGATCGAATCTCGGGCAAGTAACATACCGATGACAAAGGGAACAACGTACGTTGTTATGCGGTTTGACCGATAAAGATCTTCGTAGAATATGTGGGAGCCAATATGAGCATCCAGGTTCCGCTATTGGTTATTGACCGGAGACGTGTCTCTGTCATGTCTACATAGTTCTCGAACCCGTAGGGTCCGCACGCTTAAAGTTTGATGACGGTTATATTATGAGTTTATGTGTTTTGCTGTATCGAAGGAGTTCGGAGTCCCGGATGAGATCAGGGACATGACGAGGAGTCTTCAAATGGTCGAGACATAAAGATCGATATATTGGACGACTATATTCGGACATCAGAAAGGTTTCGAGTGATTCGGGTATTTTTTGGTGTATCGGAGAGTTACGGGAATTCGTATTGGGCCTTAATGGGCCATACGGGAAAGGAGAGAAAGGCCCCAAAGGGTGGCCGCACCCCTCCCCATGGACCAGTCTGAATTGGACTAGGGAAGGGGGCGCCCCCTTCCTTCCTTCTCCTTCTCCCTTCCCTTCTCCTACTCCAACAAGGAAAAGAGGAGTCCTACTCCCGGTGGGAGTAGGACTCCCCCCTTGGCGCGCCCTCCTCCTAGGTCGGCCGCCTCCCCCTTGATCCTTTATATACGGGGGCAGGGGGCACCTCTAGACACAACAATTGATCCTTGAGATCTATTTGCCATGTGCGGTGCCCCCCTCCACCATATTCCACCTCGATAATATCGTAGCGGTGCTTAGGCGAAGCCCTGCGTCGGTAGAACATGATCATCGTCACCACGCCGTCGTGCTGACAAAACTCTCCCTCAAAGCTGGCTGGATCGGAGTTCGAGGGATGTCATCGAGCTGAACGTGTGCTGAACTCGGAGGTGCCGTGCGTTCGGTACTTGATCAGTCGGACCGTGAAGACGTACGACTACATCAACCGCGTTGTGCTAACGCTTCCGCTTTCGGTCTACGAGGGTACATGGACAACACTCTCCCCTCTCGTTGCTATGCATCACCATGATCTTGCGTGTGTGTAGGAATTTGAAATTACTATGTTCCCCAATAGCAGTGATAAGTGGGGACGGCAACACTAGAGAATACCAAGGTCTGACTAGCACTTTCGTGGAGGGGGTGGCTGGGCCGAACCGCTTCCAGGCGGCTACCACGGATTTTGAGGCGTCCGTGGAGTGGGCAGGTGGCCTCCTCCACCACGGCTTCCACCACCGCCCGCGGAGAAGAATGTGGCCACGACTACAACCGTGCCTCTAACCACGGAGGTGCCGGATACGACAACTGCGACAGCAGTGCTATTAGAGGCTGCTTTGGACACGGTCCGAGCTTTGGCAAATGTGACTGCTCCAGGGGCCAAATAGGTGGTGGCTAAACCCCGGGACGCTAATGAAGACAAGGGGTCTGAGAAGTTCGAGGGTGAACGAGTTTCCAAATGGGCGCGTAAGAAAGAAAAGTTGCCATGTTACCGGTGTGGTGAACTGGGACATTTTATTGGAGAGTGTACCTCGGACCTGTGTGATAACTTCCTCAAGCCAAACCATGTGTCTAGAGAGTGTCCACTTCATCTGGGACCAAAGCCAGTGGTCAATATTTATGGGGTTTGTTGTCAAGAGTAGATGTTTTCTGAATCACCAGATGTAGGCCAAACCACGCAGCCCTTGGACAGTTCTTTCCGGGCATTGTGAGGGTGACAAATGGAGTCATGACCGAGGCACAGATTGTGCAACATCTGAGAGAGCTTGCACCAGGCAGATTTCAGTGGAACCTTCTGAGGCTGGAGGAGCAGTCTTACAAGGTGGAGTTTCCCACTAGAGAGGATCGGCACCATATTCTAAAGTTTGGTATGTGTAGAGTGCCGAGTACTAACATCATCATGGAGTTCGATGAGTGGAAACAAAAGGAGCCACATGGCACACCTTTATCTCAGATATGTGTCCGGTTCTCAAGTGCACCTCCTAAGCCTCTGAATAATTCTTTGGTCACATGGAGATTCGGATCTCTTATTGGCACGCCTGAGCAGGTTTACATGCCTTTCACCAGTGCACATGGTGTAGCGAGGTTACGCGTCAGTGTGACTAATGTTGAGTTCATGCCAGATGTGGTCAAGTGGACTCATGCCGGGATCAAGCATGCCTAGATATTGAGCTTGAGAATACACCTATGTTCCAAGAGGTTGATGGGGAACAAGACATGGACACGACTAAGGGGATGGGGCACTGGGAATCAGGATAAGGGTGCAGACCATACACCTCGGGAGGCGGCCAAGGGGGCCGCTTCACAGTTCGATAAGGCAGAGAAGTCTGCTGGGGGGACCGATTCATCTATGACACCGGTGAACACTTTACGCTTTGGTTCCTTTGGGGCATCTTCGACTCCTAGTCGTCTATGAAGTAACAGAGTTGAGATAGATGATCCAACGGAACATGAACTACCGCTGCTGATGTCTGATGACTGTTTACTTCCGTCTGCACACACACCGACTCGGGAGATCCCCAGTCCAGTGATGGTACCGCCACATTCTGCAGATGTCGTGATCGAGGGGGGGGAGGGGCAGGAGGCCCTCTCTTCCTCTTCATTAACGGTTTCTGCCAGGTGCGCCGAGAGGGTCATCGAGGGTGGGGGACCGCGGGCAGGAGGCCCTCGTCCCGGCCTCTCCCATGACGCCACCTCCCACTTCGCCTAGTGTGGCGGAGAGCGGGGCTACTGAGCAGGTGGCTCGCAGGTCCCTATCTCCAGCCGCACCTTCTGGAGGCCTGTCTTCGGCCGTCGCGTCCCCCATCTCCTCACCATCCTTGACGGGGGGGGGGTCCCGGGGATCAGACACCACGGAAGAGGACTACTGAGGAGATTGTCGCTTTTGGTGGGATCATGGATCCGGAGACGGCTGACAGGCGTATCAGCAACCGGATCCAGGAGAAACCTGACGCAGAAGACTTGCAGTTATGGTGTACCATGAGGGCCTCCAAGCTTCGAGATGTCAAGGCAACTACATGTATGACTTTTAATAAGAGTTGTTCACTTCTGCATTTCTCCAAAAATGAAATCATTAATAAAGCACACGACTTAGGAGTTTCTCTTAGATCAAATGAGAAAGAAATTGCTAAATATGTCAATGACCTATTAGACTTAGAGGTGGAACGAGCTTATGATATTATTCATAACATCGCGGCCGTAAAACCCATGAGCGAGGCCGACATGAAAAACCTAGGGATATCAGCTCTTGAGAGTTTTTGTATGACCTCTTGCCTACTTCGGAATCTGAGGTTGAGGTAGAAGGGTCGGAGGATGAGACCATTGTAGAGCCACTAGATATAGATGGTGAGGTCTCAAAGCTTCCCAATAATAACGAAACGAAGGTGGAGGTGGGTAGACCAAAGCGTTCCTGGAAAAGGAAGGTATATCCTACTTCGGTGGTTCGTAGAAGTGCTAGAGTTAAACTAAAGAAAAAAATTCATGATGATCTATGAAAGAATTTTTTTGGAATAGTAGAGGTGTGGCTGACTTGGCTAAAAGAAGGTTCCTTGCAGAGACATTGATAGAACAACAACTAGAATTTATTGCTCTTCTTGAGACAGGAAGAGATAATTTCACCTCACAGTTCCTTGGAACTTTGTCTGGTGGAGCTGATTATGATTGACATTGCTTACTACCTAGAGGATGATTCGGTGGGATTTTGATGGGGGTTAAGTGTGAAACTCTAGAAGTGCTTAATGTGGTTCTGGGGGATTTTGCGGTTAAGTTTCGGGTGAGATCAAAGTTAGACGGGTTCCGTTTGTCTTTGGTGGCTTTGTATGGAGCAGCCCAACCCAAACTAAAACCTGACTTCCTAGCTGATTTGGTTCGGATTTGTGGGGATGAAATACTTCTCGTCCTAGTTGGAGGGGATTTTAATATAATCAGAAGAAAAGATGAGAAGAACAATGATAATTTTGATTTTGGTCCCTAAAGTTCAATATGATTACTGAGAGTCTCAGTCTACGGGAGATTGAACTCATGGGTAGACAGTACACATGGGCCAACACATTACCTAACCAAACTTATAAAAAGTTAGATAGGGTGCTGGCAAGTGTGGAGTGGGAGCGGAAATACCCACTAGTGTCAGTGCATGTGATGCAGCGGGAAATCTTAGACCACACACCATTGCTAGTAGACTCCGGAGGCGCAACACATATTGGTAATAAAAACACTTTCTCATTCGAACTAAGTTGGTTCGAAAAAGAAAACTTCATGGCCATCGTAGCACGAGAATGGGCGAAGGCTATTAGCGGGCGATCTAATGTAGAGCGATGGAAAAACAAGATAAGGCATCTACGACAATTTTTACGGGGTTGGGCCAGAAACGAGAGTGGGATTTACAAACAAGAGAAAGATAGACTCACCTAGCTGATAGAGGCTTTGGACCTAAAAGCAAAATCAAACCTGCTAGATGTGTTAGAACATGCCACAAAATCCAAAGCTGAGCAAAGCCTACATGCTTTTCTTAGAGAAGAAGAACTAAAATGGGTCTTGCATGCTAAGGTTCTCAAGGTTGTCCAAGGGGACGACAATACACAATTTTTTCACATGATTGCGAACGGAAAGCATCAGAAGAAGTGGATAATCCAGCTTGAACAAGACGAGGGGACCGTGGTGGGTCATGAGAACCTAAAGTCCTATATATTCAACTATTATAAACAACTTTTCAAGCCACCAGCGGAGAATATGGTCTCTCTGGATGAATCTGTTTTAGGTGACATCCCTCAGCTACAGGCAGACGAGAATGAGGTTTTATCTGCACCTTTCACTGAGAAAGAGGTTCTTGACGCAATTTCTCAAATGAAACCAAATAAAGCACCGAGACCAGGCGGGTTCCCTGCAGAATTGTATACGAAATGTTGGCATATCATTAAGGTTGATCTTATGCCTATGTTTCATGATTTCTTCAATGGCCACCTTGAACTGTTTCATCTTAACTTTGGTATGATTATGCTATTGCCAAAGAAAGAAGAAGCGTTTCGCATCGAGCAGTTCAGGCTGGTTTGTCTTCTCAATGTGAGTTTCAAAATATTCACGAAAGTGGGTACTAATAGACTGACACGGATCGCCCATTCAGTGGTGCAACCGAGTCAGAAGGCTTTCATGCCGGGAAGACATATCCTAGAAGGGGTTGTTGTCCTACATGAAACTCTACATGAAATCCATTCGAAGAAACTAGATGGGGTTATATTCAAAATGAATTTCGAGAAGGCTTATGATAAAGTTAAGTGGCCCTTCCTTCAGCAGGCAATGCATATGAAGGGTTTTAATGAGACATGGCGGAACCAGGTGGGTTCTCTTGTCCAAAAAGGTAGTGGTGGAATAAAAGGTTAATGATGATATCGACCGTTATTTTCAGACTCATAAGGGCTTGAGACAAGGGGATTCGATGTCTCCTCTCCTGTTTAATATAGTGGCAGATATGTTAACCATTCTGATTGGTAGGGCAAAGGAGAACAGCCAAGTTGGGGGACTTGTCCCACATCTAGTTGGGGGAGTATCCATCCTGCAGTATGCCGATGACACTTTCCTTTTCATGGAACATGACATTGCAAAGGCCTGGAATATGAAACTAGTGTTATGTCTTTTTGAACAATTGTCGGGACTAAAAAATAATTTTCGCAAGAGCGAATTGTTCTGCTTTGGTAGGGCTAAAGAGGAACAAGATGCATATAGACAATTGTTCGGATGTGAATTAGGTTCTATGCTATTTAGTTACTTGCGCATACCGATTCATCATCGCAAACTTTAGAATAAAGAATGGAAATGCATCAAAGATCAAATTGAGAAAAAACTTAGCTGCTGGAAGGCCAAGCTAATGTCGTATGAAGGTCGATTAGTACTTATTAATTTAGTATTAATCAGTATGCCGATGTTCCTGTTATCTTTCTTCGAAGTACCCAAAGGGGTACATAAGAGATTAGACTTTTTTCGGTCTTGGTTTTTTTGGCAGTCAGATGAGATTGAAAAGAAATATCGCCTGGCTAGATGGGATCTCATCTGCCGGCCTAAAGACCAGGGAGGTCTCGGTATTGAGAACCTGGTAATTAAAAATAAATGCCTCATGAGTAAATGGTTGTATAGACTATCAGTTCAGACAGAGGGTATGTGGGCACAGATGTTATGCAACAAATACTTTCACTCTGTGAGACCTAATGATTCGCCTTTCTGGAAAGGGCTTATGAGAATGAAAGATTTGTTCTTCCATAGGGCCAAATTCTTCGTTGGTAATGGAATGACAACTAGATTTTGGGAAGATACATGGTTAGGGGAGACACCTCTAGCCATGCAGTATCTCATCCTATATAATATTGTACAATGTAAGGAGGATTACCTGGGCACAATATTACAATCGGTACCCTTAAATATCTAGTTTAGGCGATCATTAGTTGGCGAGCAATGGAACTCCTGGATGCACTTGGTATAGAGGTTGATGGAGGTTCAACTATTCGACCAACCTGATTCGTTTCACTGGAAGCTAGCTAGAAACGGTGTATTTACGGTCAAATCAATGTATGTGGATGTAATTAACTCTGGGCCAATCCCGAGATTGGTACATATCTGGAAAGTTAAGGTTCCCTAATAACCCACAAGTATAGAGGATCACAACAATTTTCGAGGGTAGAGTATTCAACCCAAATTTATTGATTCGACACAAGGGGAGCCAAAGAATATTCTCAAGTATTAGCAACTGAGTTGTCAATTCAACCACACCTGAAAGACTTAATATCTGTAACAAAGTATTTAGTAGCAAAGTAGTATGGAAGTAAAGATAACAGTGGCAAGAGTAACAGTAGCAGTTTTGTAGCAATCGTAACAGTGGCAACGGAGAAGTAACTAAGCAAAGATCATTATGAAACAAGCTCGTGGGCAATGGATCAATGATGGATAATTATGTCGGATGCAATTCATCATGCAACAGTTATAACAGAGGGTGACACAGAACTAGCTCCAGTTCGTCAATCTAATGTAGGCATGTATTCCGAATATAGTCATACGTGCTTATGGAAAAGAACTTGCATGACATCTTTTGTCCTACCCTCCCGTGGCAGCAGGGTCCTATTGGAAACTAAGGGATATTAAGGTCTCCTTTTAATAGAGTACTGGACCAAAGCATTAGCACTTAGTGAATACACGAACTCCTCAAACTACGGTCATCACCAGGAAGTGTCCCGACTATTGTCACTCAGGGGTATGCCGGATCATAACACGTAGTAGGTGACTATAACTTGCAAGATAGGATCAAGAACTCGCATATATTCATGAAAACATAAAAGGTTCAGATCTGAAATCATGGCACTCGGGCCCTAGTGACAAGCATTAAGCATGGCAAAGTCATAGCAACATCAATCTTAGAACATAATGGATACTAGGGATCAAAACCTAACAAAACTAACTCGATTATATGGTAAATCTCATCCAACCCATCACCGTCCAGCAAGCCTACGATGGGATTACTCACGCACGGCGGTGAGCATCATGAAATTGGTGATGGAGGATGGTTGATGATGACGATGGCGACGGATTCCCCTCTCTGGAGCCCCGAACGGACTCTAGATCAGCCCTCCCGAGGAAGATTAGGGCTTGGCGGCGGCTCTGTATGGTAAAACGCAATGAATCTTTCTCTCTGATTTTTTTTCTCCCCGAACGTGAATATATAAAGTTGGAGTTAAGGTCGGTGGAGGTCCAGGGAACCCACGAGGCAAGGGGCGCGCCCTGCACCCTCGTGGACAGGGTGTGGGTCCCCCTCTGTTGATTATTTCGCCAATATTTTTTATTAATTCCAAAACATGACTCAGTGGAGTTTCAAGTCATTCCGAAAACTTTTATTTCTGCACAAAAATAACACCATGGCAATTCTGCTGAAAACAGCGTCAGTCCGGGTTAGTTCCATTCAAATCATGCAAGTTAGAGTCCAAAACAAGGGCATAAGTGTTTGGAAAAGTAGATACGTTGGAGACGTATCATTCCCTTGCGTATTAAATTTTTTATGTGGTTTGTACACAAGCAAGTGATCCTCACTAAAGATAATTTACTAAAGCGACATTGGGTAGGCAGTGCATGATGTTGTTTCTGTGATCAAGATGAAACAATAAAACACCTATTTTTAGATTGCTCTCTCGCAAAATTACTTTGGCGAACGGTTCATATAGCTAGCCTTTAACATTATTCCTCCCGTTAACACTGAATTGTTATTTGGGACATGGTTAGTTGGAGTAGATCATATTACTGCATCTCGTATTCGAATTGGAATATGCACGCTTATTTGGGCTATATGGAACTGCAGGAACAACATGATTTTTAACAAACAACACATCTTAAACTTTTTACAGGTAATCTTCAGAGCTACGGCTTAGATCCGTATGTGGTCCTTACTCACTCCGATGGACTCTAAGGAGCCTTTGGTTACTGGGTGCAACCAGTGGGAGATGGTAGCACGGGCTATATTCAACCGGTTTGGATGGCGATATCATAATAGGATAGGAGTAGGGATCTTGTCCTATTATACATACCGGTTGTGATATTGAGTTTTATCTTTGTTTTTTTTATTTTGCTCTGCTTGCGAGCTATAATGAATTTAAGACCTTGTGCTCTTTTTGAGACTTTTAATGAGATGGCAACATGCATCGTTTAGATGCAGAGGCCGGGGGCAAGCCTCCTTTTCCAAAAAAAGTGAAGTTGAAAAGGCATGCTTTAAGGCGACATGCATTATATTTATTATGGCTCTATGGTAACACCTTCATTTAAACATGACTACACCATAGTTGATTATTGGGGAGCCCTTTGTAGGACTAATTGTATAGTTGGTGTGGTTATGCCATGAATTATCGACTTGATGCTATTATCAAGGCACAACAACATAATTAGTCAAATAGTCCGGTCATATACTTATATGAATGTCACTTCTTTCTGCAAGTATGCTATAATGTGAATGTTACTATAAGAAATGTCGCATGGTTCTATAATAGTACAAACTATGTATGCACATGCTCTATATTGATAATCAAGTACAAATTGTATCAAGGAGACACAATAAAACGCTTAAAATTGCAGACTATGATAAGTGGATAAATCTTATGATTTTCTCTTGCAAAAAACAAGAGATGGGGTAACAACGTAGGATGCATGCATGGTATGTATTCCATTGTTGAATTAGTTGTTCAGCTTAAATGTTATGAAAACCAATATACAATTATCTTGTTCTCCTTGTTTCTAGATTGAAAGAGCGTAACTTCTATTCTATTTGAGGAGTATGATTGATGGGACAAACAATTTTGTTGCTAAAAAGTTTGAACGGACAATGGTTGCACAGAAAACACAATCAGTTGGATCCCTCAGTAACATTTTGTCAAAAGAATCATTGAAGAATAATGAAAAGAATAAAAGACTCTGAAGTTGTTCAAAAGAATGTGCAGTTTTGCTTACCTTCAGCAATAAATACTACCAACTCATATCATGTTCATGTGCAACCGTAGAATGATGAGGATGTCAACTACTACCAGGTTTATATGCAACTCTTGCTATGTTCATGTACATATTCAACTCTAAAAAAAATACTAGGAGGTGCCAACTACTATGAGGTACATGTGCACCCTGCACCGTAGGGGTGCCGAACCTTTCAACAAAAGTTTTCAAGTTCCGGATTTTTTTTCCATGATAAGCACTGCCAACTCCTAGCATGTCTATGTGCAACCATAATTGATGAGAATGCCAACTCCTACCAGGTTTATATGCATCTCTAAGAAAAGATGATGAAGATGCAAATATGCAATTCTGAATCCGAGCTCATGTGCACCCCGTGAACAGTAAAAACAAAAGGAGTAGCAAAAGTTTCAAACAAACTGATTTTTTTTGCGCGCATGTACGTGCAAATTTTCAGCTTGTTTGGACATTCGAGGAGCTCGTGGCAAAAAAGACAAAATCGGCTCCTCGCTTTTTTCAAATGCTTCTCAAACACCTGGAATTTGTCTTTTTTGCAATGAGCTCCTCGAATGCCGAAACTGCGCCAATTTTGCACGCACAAGAGTATCTTACACTCCAAAACAATTCAGATTTTTTTGCTATTTTTGTCGATTTTATTGTCCATAGGCAGGAGCATATGAGCTCGGGAGCCAACAATGTGTCCGATGGAGATTACAACTCATAACGGTTAAGAGTTTTTTCCCCTAGGATACGCCTAGGGTTTTCTTGTCCTCCGGCGCGCCGCCGCCGTGAGTTTTGCTGCCGATCGCATCCGCTTAAGCGCCAGCGGGCGCTTCCAAAGTCTTCGACCAGCGACGCCCTGCCTACTGCCCTCGTTAAGAGCAGTTTGCCCTGGGTGTTCTGAAGGTTCGAGGAACCTGATGGCGACTCCAGAGGAGACAAGAACCTCGCGGGCAAAGGGGGTGGAAGATCCCAGCGTCCTCCTGGAGAGATTACACCTGCAGGAAGATGAGCTGGACAATCTTGTATGGGAAGAGGAAGCTGACGATCCGGAGGAGAAACCAAAGTGGTTAGCCGTGGCTAGGGTTTTGACGGAGAAGTCCTTCGGGCAGGGGGCTTTGATTGCTGACATGAAGGCAGCATGGAATTCGGCAAGGGAGGTAATTTGGCGTAGGATTAATCCAAATCTTTTCTCTGTACAGTTCAATTGTTTGGGGGATTGGAACAAAGCTATCCACCAAGGTCCTTGGGACTTCAAAGGCATGGCGCTCATAATCGAGGAGTATGATGGATTCAAGAAGCCGGAGACAGTGAAGCTTGATAAAATCGAGACTTGGTGCCAAATACATAAGCTTCCTGACATGGTACTGAAAAGGGAGCAGTTTGTGAAAAACATGGCAGCACGCATTGGCGAGGTGTTGGAGCTTCAGATAATCCTTCCCAATGGATTCGTGGGAGAGTTCGTAAGAGCAAGAGTGAGGTTAGATGTCAATAAAAAACTTACAAGGTTTGTTAGCTTCACAAAGGCTGGGGAAACTGAATGGTACCAGGTTAAGTTCGAAAAGCTGCCGGTGTTTTGCTATATGTGTGGTCTTTTGGGCCACTGGCATGAGGAATGTGGTACTGGTGAGCACAAGGAGGAAGAGATGGAATGGGGCCCCTTCGTTCTGGCACAAAGGAGGGGCCGTGGTGGGGGTGGACGTGGTACGGGCCGAGGAGCTGGCCGTGGGTATGGCAGAGGGGAAGCCTCTCAATCTGCTTCCCAGCATGAAGCCTTTGGACACGGGCGGGGTGCTGGTAGGACTGGAGTGCAGCGTGAATTATGGAGGGACAGAGGGACATATAATCATGATGAGGATAAAAGGGCGGATGATGCAGCAGATGGCCAACACTTGGTGAGGAGTTGGCGTCATAACGTTGTTAATACCTTGGTAATAGACCCAAATAAGGGTGTCAATGAACCAGCTGAAAGGGAGAATGGGTATAAGGAGGATCTTAACACTCTTGGGAAAAGATTAGCTGCTGACTCAGTGACTATCATGAGGGATACAAACAGCTTGGGGGTGTGCAGCACTGATATTGTTCCTGTTGGTAATATTGCTGTAATGGTTGAGCAATTTGAAGGTGCAGAGGAAGAAATAACCAGGGAAGGGGTGGATGGTACACCACAGAAAAGTGCCAATAGAAAAAAGCTGAGAGTGGAAAACGGAACGGCTATCAATAGTGCGTCAAGTATTGAAGAGGCGGCCTCCACGTCGGGGGACCGCCCGAACCAATGAATCTTCTAAGCTGGAACTGCCGGGGGGGGGGGGGGGGACTCCCGGACAGTTCGCGAAGTGGCGACTTTCGTTCAGTCGCTTTCCCCCATGTTGGTGTTCTTATGTGAAACAAGGCAACAAAAAAGTAAGATGAAAAAATACAGATCTCGGTTTGGTTTGAAAGGTTTTGAGGGAGTGGATAGTATGGGAAACAGTGGTGGTTTGGCCCTTTATTGGCATGAATCCCTTACAGTTGAAGTGGTGTTCTCAAATCAGAGATGTATCGATGCCCACGTTAGATTGGGGCCGGATGAGATTACTTGGAGACTGACTTGTGTATATGGAGAGCCAAGGGTGGAAGATAGATACAAAATGTGGACTTTGCTTAATAATCTCAGCTCTCAGTCTAATCTTCCGTGGTTAGTTGTGGGTGATTTTAATGAATGCATGTGGGACTTTGAGCACTTCTCCTTATCACCGAGGCGAATGAGTCAGATGCAAGCTTTTTGTGATGTTCTGGAGATATGTGAGTTGTCAGACTTGGGTTTCTCGGGGGTTCCTCACACATACGACAACAGGAGAGGGGGTTTGGCAAATGTGAAAGTGCGATTGGACAGGGCTGTGGCCACCCCGGCTTGGCGCGATAATTTTGATTTTCCTGTTGTTCGCCACCTGGTTTCGCCCGTGTCTGATCATGTGGCTCTGCATGTTAATTGTGCTCATATGGAGGATGTTCGTATAAAGAAAAAAAATATGGCAATATGAAGTAATGTGGGAGAGGGACCCGGCTCTTCAGGAAATCATTGCAAGAGCATGGGAGGCAGCTGGGCAGAAAACAAGTCTGGGCGATGTACATGCAGCGCTCAGGTCCACCATGTCTAAATTGTTTGAGTGGAGTAGAGTAAAGTTTGGAAGTATAAAAAATGAGATCGAGAAGTCTAGATCCCAGCTGGAGGAACTGATGCTGATGAATGCGGACAGATGCGAGATTCGTAAAGTTACAGACAAGATGAATGAGTTACTGTACCGAGAAGAATTGATGTGGTTGCAAAGATCACGGATAGATTGGCTAAAAGCAGGAGACAGGAATACAAAATTTTTCCATGCAAAATCAGTATGGCGGGCTAGGAAAAATAGAGTTAAGAAGTTGGAAGATGCTCAGGGTGTTGTGCATACGGGGATTAAGGAGATGGGGAAGGCCGCTACAGATTATTTTGAGGAGCTGTTTTCGGCTGACCCAAGTCTTGATCATGCCCAAGTCACTGATTTGTTCGAGGCTGCTGTAACTCCGCAAATAAATGATGTGTTGTGTGCGGAATTTTCAGAAAAGGAGATTGGTGATGCTCTGTTCCAAATTGGACCTCTAAAAGCGCCGGGTCCGGATGGTTTCCCCGCGCGGTTTTTTCAGCGTAACTGGGGGACAATGAAGGAAGGTATAATTGCTGCGGTAAAAAATTTCTTCCAAAGTGGGATAATGCCTGAAAATGTCAATGATACTATCATTGTAATGATCCCAAAAATAGATAACCCGGTGAAAATCACGGATTTCCGCCCCATAAGTCTATGTAATGTGGTTTACAAAGTGGTCTCAAAATGCTTAGTAAACCGGTTAAGGCCTGTTTTAGATGAGATTATTTCGCCTTCGCAAAGTGCTTTTATCCCTGGACGTATGATTACCGACAATGCCTATGTTGCCTTTGAATGTATTCATCATATAAAGCAAGAGAAGGACCCTACCAGGAGTTATTGTGCTTACAAGCTTGATCTCTCAAAAGCGTATGATAGAGTGGACTGGAATTACCTTAGGCAAACGATGCAAAAGCTTGGCTTTGCTCACCGGTGGGTCGACTGGATTATGTCATGTGTGACCTCGGTGAGATACTCAGTAAAATTCAATGGAGCCATCTTGGATTCGTTTGCACCGTCGCGTGGTCTTCGGCAAGGTGATCCGTTGTCCCCTTATTTATTCTTGTTTGTTGTTGACGGTCTCTCTGCTCTTATCACTAAAGGGATTGATACCGGTAATATATCTCCGCTAAAAATTACTAGAAGTGCACCGGGAGTCTCACACTTATTATTCGCGGATGACACACTCTTGTTTTTCAAGTCGTGTGAACAAGAGGCACAATATATCAAAAGCACTCTGGAAGTGTATGCAAATGCCACGGGGTAGCTGTTAAACCCTGCCAAATGCTCCATGATGGTGGGTGGCTCATGTCCGGATGTAAACAGAGACGGAGTAAAAAATATTCTGCAAGTAACCACGACTGGGTTTGAAGAGAAATATTTGGGACTGCCCACTCCGGATGGCCGTATGTCAAAAGGAAAATTTCAGAATCTGCAAGTAAAACTTTCAAATCGATTGTTTGCTTATGATGGGCACCCTACTCAAGCAGGAAAGGAAGTGTTAATCTGTGTTGTTGCTCAATCTATCCCTACTTATATTATGAGTGTGTTCAAGCTCCCGCTGGAGGTATGTGATGATCTAAACCGCATGGTTAGGAACTATTTTTGGGGTGCAGAGAAAGGGAAGAGGAAAACACATTGGTATGCATGGGAGAAAATGACTAGGCCAAGGAAACAAGGCGGCCTTGGGTTTAAAGACTTTCGTCTATTTAACCAAGCGCTCCTTGCTCGTCAGGCGTGGCGAATACTGGAGTTCCCTAACAGTTTATGCTCAAGGCTCTTTAAAGCGAAGTATTTCCCAAATGGGCGCCTACTGGATACGGTGTTCACTAGTAACCCATCACCTACATGGCAGGCCATTGCCTATGGTCTTGAACTTCTGAAGAAAGGTGTGGTATGGAGAATCAGAAATGGTCAGAATGTACGTATATGGAGAGATCGATGGATAGCACGTGAGCCAACTGGTGGCTTGATTTCACAGTGTGGTAGGTGCCGCCTGAGGTGGGTCTCGGAGCTTCTGAATATCCATGGTAATTGGGACTTTGACAAAATAAATCAGTTTTTTCTCCCGGTCGACATTGTTGAAATTCAGAACATAAAACCATCTGCTCGTCTAGAGGAAGACTTTGTTGCTTGGGCGCCTGAAAAAAGTGGAGTTTTTACTGTACGTAGCGCGTACAAATTGGCTAGTGATGAGTGCTCAAATCCTAGTGAGGTCTCTACAAGCTCCCGGCCGGATGGAACAAGAGAATCATGGAATTTTATTTGGCAAAGTTCTGTACCACCAAAGGTTCAGTCTTTTGCTTGGAGATTAGCTACAGATTCGCTAGCAAATTGGACAAATAAAGTTAAAAGGAAATTGGAAGTCTCAGGTACATGCCCCGTGTGTGGTACGGAGGAGGAGGACTCGTTCCATGTTTTTTGCATTTGTAATCATGCTGCGATCCTATGGAAGGCCATGGCGAAGGAATGGACATTGCCGGACCGTCCAAGCATTATACATGTGGGTCGTGATTGGTTCCTTCACCTCCTGTCGAAACTGAATGAAGAGGAGAGAGCTAGGATCATGATGCTATTCTGGCGAATCTGGTATGTGCGTAACGAAATTGTGCATGCAAAACAACCACCACCCGTGGATGTTTCGGTGCGCTTCTTGTCCAGCTATCTGTCATCTTTAAACTCCATTCACATATGCTCAAGTGATGCTTTAGTGAAAGGAAAAATGGTAGCTGCATGTCGTCAGATTCCCGATCAGGACATATACAGAGTTGATGAAGGGGGTGGTTCGTGGTCCGCTCCAGCAGTGGGCAGAGTCAAACTCAACACGGATGCCTCGGTCCTGGGCTCTACTGCGGGAGCCGGAATGATCCTAAGGGATCACAATGGAGAAATTGTTTTCAGTGCTAGCAGATTTCTCTATGCTTGTGATGATGTGCTGGAGGCAGAGTTACTTGCAATAAGGGAGGGAATTTCTTTGGCCCTTCAGTGGAGCATCTTGCCAACAGATGTGGAGTCTGATTGTTTAGAGGCTGTTAATATGATTAAGAAAGGGAATAGCAACAAATCTAAATATGCTTTCATAATCAGAGAGATCATTAGTAGTCTGGGAGAAAGGAATTCTTGCATTACTCATATTCGCCGGAGCTGTAATAAGGTTAGTCATGCCTTGGCAAATTTTGGTAGGTTGCAACGCCGAACTATGGTTTGGCTAGGCTCTGGTCCGGAAGATGTCTTGGCACTTGTGGGACGAATTGTAATCTCTGATACTTGAGTAATGAAAGAATTCTTTCGCAAAAAAAAAAAACTCATAACCAGATCCATGGGTACAAAATAAATGCCTATAGAATACCAAAAATGTTACCTCGGCAACTGCTATGGAGGATGATCCACCTCCGAGGCCCCGACAGAGTCTGCCACCTGCCCAAGCATTTTCCACTTCCGGCGCTTTATAATACAGAGTTGATCACCCCCTGTTCGTACGTACACAGCGCGAGAAGAAAGATAAAAAAAAGTCAGTTCTATATATGTGCACAAAAAAAGTTGCAGCACGTACCCTGTTGTCTTGGTGCTTACCTCATCTTCCTCTTCCCATCATCACTATCGACAGTTCGTAGCTCCCGTTCGGCAGCCCTTTTTGAGTTCCGCCGAGTAGAACATGGTACATTCCTCTTCATGAAACAGCACAAATAGAATGGACACACAAAAAAGTAAGAAATAATTGCAAAAAAATAGGTATACGGAACATAAAGAGGCGAAAAAATACCTCTCCTCCACTGCCGCCCGTATCTCTCTCTACAACTATTTTGACTGAACACACACACACACACACACACACACACACACACACACACACACACACACACACACACACACACACACACACACACACACACACACACACACACATAAATCCCACATTTCATTGGGCGTTTCATATGCTAACCCTACCTCTCCATATCAACAAACCCTCGGCCCGTTGTCAATATCCAATCCATCTTATGCCATGGACAAAACTTCGAAAGTATTAACCCACAAGCCCAATATAGTGCCTAGCACACAACTTAGAACCATTTTCAGTGATCGAGTGAAAAAATGTGGCCTATATGATCGTGTGAAAATGTATCCTGCCAACTACACAATAGAGAGCGTGCAACTAGCCCGCGATACATGCCAACTGAATGTTTGTGTGTGTGTGTGTGTGCAAATAAAATGAAAAAAAAACACTGCCTGAACGACCTTTGTACCGTCATGCCAACTTAGTTTCCGTCCCTGTGCAACTTTTATAGCTAACAAGGATCCAACTAGTTATCGCTCTACGTCCAACTTGCCATGGATGGATCAGGGCATGTACAATGGTTTTTAGGAATAACAAACCTCATGATGGATCGTTTAAGAGATGATCTCTTAGCAACAAATCTATCGCCACATTTTTAGAAATAACTAGTTACTAGAGATAAAATTAAGAGAGAACCCATTGTATATCATATTTTTCTGTCATCTCTAAATTACATGGCTGGATTAAGATAAGACTCTCTTATAAACCACTTATATGCCCTTAGAGATTTGTGCTACCGCCTAGATTATACTCCCTCGAATTTTTTTTTGAGGTATTATACTCCCTCGAATTGCAACTAAAATGACGCCGAAAACACCCCGTCGTCTATATTGGAAAAACTGAACGAGCAGCCGGGAACACCGGACTGGAATCCTCGCCGTAGCTGGGCGGTGCGGAGGCGACGTGCACGAAAACCGTCTCCAAACCCGCACCACCGCTATGCGCTGCACGGTCATCTCGCCCCGCGACGGAACACCCAAAACGAGCGCGCCCCGCTGCCGCTGCCACGAAAAGCAACTGCGCCGGACCAGGTGTGCGTCGCGTGAGCAGGCCCGCGTCTCGGCCGACCAGACCAGGTGGCACCTGGCGCTCATGGACGCACGGTCCGCGCGCATCGAGCGGTCGAGCCACGGCCGCTCCGTTTCGTCAGATAGTGCACGCGCACGATTGAGCATTCAGGACATAAATTAGGGTTCGGCGTGCGGGCGGAGCTCAATCGCCGGCGGAGATGCTGGATGAGAACCCGGCATGGACGGGGCAGAAGAGGCGCAAGTACGAAGCCCCATCTCTTACGTCATCCTCTGATGCTTATGGACAGGCGATTGGCCAGGACAACGCAGAACCTCCCAACGAGATCGCGGATTCACCAGATGAGCTGGCGGACCTGGAAAATGATATCATCAGCGAGGAGGAGTTCGGCGGATGCCTTAAGGCTTTAGCCACCAGGCGTGCTCCCATGATCATCACAGGGCGCAGGCTGGACGAGGAACATCAACGCAAGCTCTATGAGCGCCTCACTCTCTACCGTATCAAAGCTTCCAAGGTTCCTTCTCATCCATACCCTACTCGCGGCGATTTTTTGTTGTCAATGTTACTATTAGTCTATTACTAGTCGACATTGTGTTCTTTTACAACTATTCGTGTTTTGTGTGTTTCTCATTTGCAATCCTCTTGTTTGCACGGGATTTAATATCATGCTGCTTATGTTTATGTTGTGTGTAGTTGGCACAAGGGGTTTGCATAGATGATCAGAACGATGCGACTTTGAGAAAGGAGTACTCCTCAGACAATCTGGAGGACCTGTTTGATTACTACAAGAAAGCTGATTCTGTGGATTGGTACTTTGACCGTGGCTACTGTTTGCTCGCTGACTTGGATGACTACCAGAGCCTTGTCCTTACCAATGGAGATGTAAGTGTGTCTGCTTATAGACTCATAATGTGTGGCTAGTTTAGTGTTAATGAATAAAAAAACAGAACACAGGTTACAATGGCATGTCCATGTTCTTTATTTACGGTTTACGAGGGTTATGCTCAACATGTGATTTATGTCCTATCTTTCTTAAAGCTCCATGGTACTAGAAATACTTTTTTTTTTACTTTGAAAAGTTCAGCTAGTTTAAGAAATACAATCTAGAATCTTCTGCCACAGGTAATTACATGTGGGTACTATTGTGTTTCCTGTTGATTGTAGCTTCAGAGAAGAAAGGCTTAAGTTTCACATGAGTTTATTTTTTTGTGAATAAAGTTTTACATGAGTTACCCATAAAAATCCTTTTTTCGCGATGGACCCATAAAATCTTTGGTTCTTGGCAATATCATTTCCTAGCTATTCATGATTTTTCTTTTCCAGATTGATGGTTACTAAGCTAAGTACTAGCTGATTAACTATGCACGTTTATGGTGGTTTAGTCACATATTTGTGTGGCATTGAAAATCATGATTTAATGATCATAGAACCCGAATATGGTTAAGTTGCCATTGTATATTGTGATGTAATGATCATTGTACTCGGGCTGGTCGTAATGGTAATATCATAACTAGTATCATGCATGCCAACTAGGCAATTTTGATGAGGTGTCATAGCATTAAATGAAGAAAAAGAGGATGGAGTATCATATCATGATACCGTATCATAATAAATGTTATGCTATTTTGTGTCATGCATGATAATAAATAGAGTACTACATGATACTAAAATATGATACTATGCATTAGGGAGGTAGTATCATACACTAGTATCATATGCATGATACTAGTATATGATACTCCCATTACAACCAGCCTCAGCATACTGAATATGTACACGGTTAAGTTGTTGGTTGCCATTGTAAATCATGATGTCATGACTAATGAATGTTGTACTCAGCATATTGTATATCGTTAAGTTGTTGGTTACCATTGTAAATCATGATGCAATGACCATTGTGATCAGCATGTTTAATGCGGATTAATTTTTTGTAACTAGGATATTTCTCTTACAGTCAACATTGGTCGATGAGTTGAGTTAAGATATTTTGGACCAAATTACTTAGATCATAGGCATAACTTTTGCAAATAGGCGTCTGGTTTTATCATTTTTTATAATCTAAGCTACTGCTTCTACGATGGCTCCACTTCCTCGTCTTGCTTTTACTTTGCTTGTTTGTGTGAAGGCTTAGAGTCCTTTTCACTAGGTCCAAATTCATCAAAGCAAAAGATCTCATCCAACAGTAATCCCGTATATTGAGCGTAGCTGGTATGTGGATACTAGGCAAAAGATCTCATCCAACAGTAATCCCACATGCCATTTCATGAACTATAATGACTTCCATAACATGAAATCGGAATCAAACCGCATGACACAGATTCATTTGAGAAAAAGCATGCACAATCTAATGAGAAACAAAAGATTGTCCTCTGACTATATGGATGGAATATGCATGGGCGTCCCAGTTGTCGCATTTCATTTTGAGTAAGTGTGATTTAACAATTGTTCTAGCGTTTCCCTTGTGTTACGAGTTACAACTGAAATTATGGAAAAACGTATGACATGGTGTTGCGACTGAGAACCATAACGGTTTTCATGGAGCCGAACCTGCCTTCTTTGGAGGTGTTATTGAAATATTTAACTGAGTGCGATTGAGCCAAACCTTCATGCTCAACTAACTTCATACAGTAATCTTCTTTATGGTAGAAACTCAAAATTTTACTGATGGTGCAACATATCATTTTAGTATATTTGTGCCGTTCCATTGTGTCAGCCCTGACAAGATGTCAAGCTAACACTTCAATAAAAAAAATCGGTGGATTTGAATCCAAGAAATATCTGGTTGAAAATTCTAGATTCTTGGAGGTGTTCAAGGCCTATTCAATCTAATGTTTTTTTTTTGCAAATTCTTGGATGGTGGTCATATTCTGTAAAATATAATTTGCAGTACCTTTCTATGCATTTGCTTTTATCATATAAAAGTGTCACGATGGTATTTGTCACACTGTGCTTTCATTACATTAAACTTTGGTATTTCTGAAAATGCATTTGTGTAGAAACTAATGACGAATTTGAATCCTGGAGACTATGAATGTGAAAGTATAAACCAAGACATTTTGGCTAGATGGAGTAGTAATACTTTAAACACTCGCCATCTTCCCTGATGTCCAAGTTTATGTCTTATTCCTTAAATTTTCATAACCATTGCGATTCTGGTAACTTATTTTACCACCTATGTGACAGATGGACATTTCACCGTACCTTAAACAGCATCAAAACCACTCTCTGAATTTCCAGTGTAGTTGTGTATTTCATCTATTCCTTTTTTCCTTTGGGTTGCAGGATGGTAGAAGGTTCTGTGATTGGGAAACATACCGCTCATTTTTTACTAGCTATGAAATTGATGAAGAGTATGTAAAGCTCTTTGAAGAAATATCAAAGAAAATCAAGGTCTGTATCAGCAGGCGAAGCTATGTTACAATATGCTAATCTCATGCTTTTTTGGGGATGCTTATAACCTTTATCCTTTGGGACAGTGGCTTAAACGTTATATGGAATATGAACGAGCATCTTCCAAGGTAAGTGTTCCCTGAAGAAAACAGCGGAGTAAAGGTACAAACATACTCCCTCCGTTCCAAAATAGATGACCCAACTTTATACTAACTTTAGTACAAAGTTGGGTCATCTATTTAGGAACGGAGGGAGTAGTAGGTATAATACCATGATAACTTCTTTACTCTTTAGTGGAAGGAGATGGATGATAGAGGATTCTGCCAAGCAGCGAAGATTGCAGCAGGCTTTCCACGCATGAGCTATAAGTTAACTTTAATGGCCTATGAGGTACAGTTTCTCATCGATATTTTTTGATTGCTGTGATCACACCGCTCTTTGCTGTATTTGAGAGCGTAACATTCCTTTGGTTCAGGAGAATGTGTGGAATCTGATGTTTGATTATTGGCAACGTGAAGACATTGATCGTCTCTTTTTTGAGATTTGGAAGTTTGCTACTAAGAAAATGGGTGCCACTGATAAGAAGGTTAGCATTGTAAACATATGCCATGGAATCGCCATTTGTTATGTTCTCATGGAACCAAACCTTGGTCTTATTTAGGAATAAACAATAATAGTGTCTGTTTGTGTTTGTGCCTGCTGTATATGCTTGGTGATGTATGTTTCCTTTCTTGAACATGGCTCAGATCGATTTTAGAGCTGGTTTGGTTGACGTCTGTCGAAGGAATATATTCCCTCGATATAGAAAGAGAATGCAATTCGCACTGGATCATAGTACTCTTTCTGATTTGGAATCAAATGTAAGTTATTGTATCCAGCTGTTATGCAATTTATGCCTTGATCCTCTGATTCTGATTATTGACCGTGCATTTCTCTGATAATACCTTGCATCTGCTTTATTTCTTGTTTAGTTTGATACCTGCGTGGAAGACATCCCTGATGATGTAAGTTTGATGTATAGTGGCCATGTATTTGCAGTGGTAATGCAACATTTCTTAATCACATCAATGACACAAACACTGATGTTTTTTTAGGCTACAGAGGATGTAGCTTGGCGGTTGATTACATCGGCGGTTTGGAATAAGGTATGCAGATGTATTGGACAATTCTTACTTATTCTTGAAGATTGCAACTCATTTTCAGTTCATTTTCAGCTTGATGAGCAGGTCATTTTTATACTTGTGGGTTCTGAGTTTCCCCTCCCCATGCGACCCGCGCCGTGCGCCACTCCGGCCGCGGCGGCCACCGCCACCACCGCCCACCCCTTGGTGGACGGCCCCCCCTCCCTCCCAATGGGTCGTCGCCGCTCTCGCTCCTCGCGGTCCCGCGGATCCGGCTGCTCTTCAAGGCGCCTCTCCAGCGACAGCGCGGGATGGGGGACGCCGGCCTCGGTGCCAGATCTGGCTAGGGGCGCGCCCCGTCCCACGGCTACGCCGGATCCCCCGTCTCCGCCGCGAATCCTGCTCCGGGGAGAGTGCTCCCACGGACCAGCGTCCTGTTGCCCAGCGGATCCACCACCGCTTCCCCCTTCTGGGGAGGTGAGGCTAAAATCCATCGTGGTTCGGCCTCCACCCTCCGCTCCCCTTTCCTCTTCGGGTTCGGACGGTGGGTGGACCGAGGTGCGCTCGAAGAAGCAGGCTAAGATCCAGCGCCGCGCCTCTGGCCCGTCGGGTAGTAGAGATCGCCGGCGCCGGTCCACAGCTGGCGCCCCGCTCGCGAACCCCGGCCGCGCGGCCTTCTTAAAGCACTTCCATGGGCTCTGCTTTCGCTGCCTCAGCTCGCTCCACCGCCGGAAAGACTGTAGGGATCCAATTCGCTGCATCATTTGCAAGCGCATAGGTCACTATGGGAAGGAATGCCCGCAAAATCCTAGAAACGGCGGCCCGGGCGGATCTGCTAAGAATAGACTAGGCCCTCTCCACGCTCCGGCGCCGGTCCGGGACCGGCTTCATTTTCCCACTCCTCCATCGCCACCGTTTCCCACCCGCTCCACCCCCGCCGCGACCATGTCCGGTCAGGCACGCTTCGCCCACACCGACCCGTCCCGCCGCCCTCGCTCCAGCCACGGCGTGGTCGTCTCCTCCCCGGCCACGGACCACCAGGTGTTCGTCCTGCGCCAGCACGCGGTCACCCTGACAGCGCCGGAGGGGCCTGGCGCGGCGAGCCCTCTGCTGGTGGGGCGCGCGTTTGAGGAGCAACTGCGCGTCCCGCCGCACCTGCTGCGCGTCACGGCCCACCACCCCGAGCACTTCTTCGTCTACTTTGAGCTTCCTGCGCTCCGCGACAACGCCGTGACACGGGGCTTCGTCATGGTCGACGGAGTCCGCTTCGTCATCAACCCCTGGCGCGAGATGATCACGCTGCGCTGCTCAACCTCTCCCTCCACGTGCGCATCGTCGTCGAGAACCTGCCGATGCAATTCTGGTCCCTGGAGGGGGCCGAGGAGGTGCTGGGGAGGATGTGCCGCGTCGACCGCCTCGACAGCAGGACGCATGAGCGCGACCACACCAAGCTTTTCGCCTGTTGGGTGTGGGACGTGGCGCACATCCCGACAACCCACACCCTGTGGGTGCTGAAGCGCGGTGCCGGCCGCGTCGACGAGCTGCTGGGCTACTCCCCCCCCCCCCCCCCCGAGCGCAGGGTGGCGCCCCCGCCTGGTGCGCATCGCTACGACCTCCTCATCCACGTCGATAGGGTGGAGGACTGGGCATTGCGCCACTCCCCTCCCTCATCGCACTCTGGGCAGAGCGGCATCGCCTCGCCAGACTCCGACAGCGACGAGCCGTTCCCCTACACGGACACCGGGGTGTGGTCGACGGGGGTGGAGGACGGGCAGGCGCGTCGGCGCAGGAGCGTGCCCCGCGTGCTGTCCTCGGGCTGCTGCGACTTTTCCTCCGGCGTCCACCAGCGTGACCACGACCACGACGGCTCCGGGGGCGGCAGCAGGGGGCGCCGCTCCTGGCGCGACAGCCTCCTCGGCAAGAGCAGTTCGGGCAAGGGCAAGGAGAAGGAGAGCATCGGGACCTCTTCCAGGCAGCGCTGCTTGGAGAAGGAGAAGGAGAAGGAGACACCGGTGCCTCGCCATCACGGAGGTGCATCAAGGGGCCGCAACAATGCCAGGCGCGAGCACGAGCCGGCGGCTGTCTCCGCCACCCCCCCTGCCCCGCTGCGTCAAGCACCTTCTCCGCCAACCTCCACTGATCCCATCGCAGATTTTCTGCTGGGCCAGGTCATTCCCTCCCCGGCCCGCGTGGACTGCATGCAGCTCGAGCTCGACGCATCAATCAAGGCCACCTTGGAGAAACCCCTGGAGTTCGACACCCTGCAAGCCTGCCGCTCCACCCCCTCTGCTGCCATTGACGTGCAGGTCAGCGCCGTCTCTGGTCGGGTTCAGGCCTTGGGGATCGGTGAGGACGAGAACAGGGACCCGCAGCTCCTCTTCTCCGCCCTGGAGCCTGCGGTCCTTGGCCCCTCCCACCCCGTGCCAACCGTCGCTCCTCCGCCCCTCCAAAGACGCGCGCTGCTCCAACTCCGAGAAGGAAGAGTGCCAGGCAGGCGGCCTTGCACTCGACCGTGCCGGTAGCGCAGCGGGCTATGCTCAGGCTGATCCAGGAGCTGGGAGCCCTGGGCCCGAAAGACAAGATGACGCCTGGCGCGGTGACTGCTCTCATCAAGCGTTTCGACGAGCCTCTGTCCGACAGCGACATTCAGGCCATCGCCAAGCTCCCTGACCTAGACGAGGCGGCTCTCCGCATCGCCGCGGCCATGCCTGGAGGGGCTGCTGCGACCGAGGAGATCGATGGTTGATCATGTTAGTCTACCTAGTGGTTAGGCTCCGTAAGCGGCCAGCCTTAAGCTGGTTAGAGTTAGGATCAATGATGTTGTTCTTTGTCAGGGATCTGTTAGCTGTTAGGTTAGTTAGGCTACGGCATAATTTGGGGCCTATTGGTGGATGTCGTAACTCCCCTGCTAGTTGGATGGTGTACTTTGTGTTTCTAGAAATGAAATTCAGTTTGCGGAGCATTCCTGTCTTGTTGATGAATAATCAAAACCCTCCGATTATGTCCTGGAACGTCAGAGGCCTCAATGCGCCGGCCAGGCAAACGGCTGTGAATGAGGTAGTGCTGGCAAACAAGTTGGGCATACTATGCCTATAAGAAACCAAAATTGAGGAATGGTCACCTCAATTAGCCAGGGATATTGGTGGATCATCTCTTCAGGGTTGTGCAGTCCTGCCGGCAGTAGGTTCAAGAGGGGGGATGGCCATTTTTTGGGACGAGTCGCTCCTGAAAGTGGAAACCCAGGCGGTTGGGCAATTCTCTCTGACGGCCAAAGTGACGCTGCTGCTGTCAGCCGAGGCTTACTGGCTCACAAACGTCTATGGCCCGGTGGATGACAGTGAAAAGGAGAGTTTCTTCCAGGAGATGACTAACACTGCTCCTCCGTCAAACCAATCATGGCTCATCTATGGAGATTTCAAGAACATCTATGAAGCATGGGATAAGAACAACTGCAAGATTAACAGGCGTTTGATGGGCAAGTTCAGAAATGCAGTCGATAGTGTGGGCCTGAAGGAAATCAAATGCAAAAATAGGCGATTCACTTGGTCAAATGAGCGCGCCCAACCAACAATGTGCAGCATTGACAAATTCTTTTGCAACTTTCCATGGGAAATGGAACACCAAGAGTATATGCTTATGGCTGCTTCGACATCAATCTCTGATCACTCCCCTTTGGTGCTTACTTGCGCGGCCTCTCCGCCTAGAACCGCCAAGTTCAGATTTGAACATTTTTGGACTAGGTTTCCTCGGTTCCAGGAAACGGTGCAGCGGGCATGGCAACGCCCAATCAACCACTCATGCCCTTTCATCCGCATCAAGGTCAAGATGATGAGAGTGGCAGCGGATCTAAAGGTGTGGAGCAAATCCCTGTTCAACAATGCAAGACTGAGACTGCACATTGCTTCAGAGGTGGTTCTCAGGCTAGATGTGGCTCAGGAAACTAGGAGGCTTTCAGACCAGGAGATCGCGCTTCGCAAAATGCTCAAGCAGAGAATCTTGGGGTTTGCGGCCATTGAAAGGGCACGCAAGCGTCACGCTTCGCGTATCACTTGGCTGCGTTCCGGAGATGCGAGCACGAAGCTCTTTCATGCAAAAATGGTGTCCAGAAGAAGGAAGAATTTTGTGCATGCTCTGTCCCATGGAAATCGCATTGCCTCCTCCCACGAGGACAAAGTGGATCTCGTCCACGAGCACTTCTCCGGGTTGCTGGGCAAAAGGAAAAGCCGCTCTATCACCATCAACTGGGAGATGTTGAACCTGCCGCAAGTTCAGGGAGACGACATCGATCTGCCTTTCACCGAAGAGGAGGTGTGGAAGGCCATCAAGGCATCGCCAGTGGAGAAGGCGCCAGGCCCTGATGGGTTTTCGGGAGGGTTTTTCAGATCCTGCTGGTCGATAATCAAGGAGGATGTGATGAAGGTTTTTCACAAGTTTTACCACCTGGACAGATCGAACGCCGAGGCAATCAACACTGCTATGATAGTGCTCTTGCCAAAGAAAGAGGGGGCATCTGAGATCGGCCATTATCGACCGATTAGCTTGATTCACTCGATAGGAAAGTGTTGGGGAACGTAGTAATTTCAAAAATTTCCTACGCACACGCAAGATCATGGTGATGGCATAGCAACGAGAGGGGAGAGTGTGTCCACGTACCCTCGTAGACCGTAAGCGGAAGCGTTATGACAACGCGGTTGATGTAGTCGTACGTCTTCACGATCCGACCGATCCAAGCACCGAACGTACGTCACCTCCGAGTTCAGCTCACGTTCAGCTCGATGACGATCCCCGGACTCCGATCCAGCAAAGTGTCGGGGATGAGTTCCGTCAGCACGACGGCATGATGACGATGATGATGTTCTACCGGCGCAGGGCTTCGCCTAAACTCCGCGACGATATGATCGAGGTGGAATATGGTGGAGGGGGCACCACACACGGCTAAGGAACTATCCATAGATCAACTTGTGTGGGGGTGCCCCCTGCCCCCGTATATAAAGGAGCAAGGGGGAGGAGGCCGGCCCTAGGAGGGGGCGCGCCAAGTGTGGAGTCCTACTAGGACTCCCTAGTCCTAGTAGGATTCCACCTCCCTTGTTGGAGTAGGAGAAGGGGAAAGAGGGGGAGAGGGAGAAGGAAAGGGGGGCTACGCCCCTTGTCCAATTCGGACCAGAGGGGGGCGCAGGCCTCCTCCCTTTTGGCCTCTCTCCTCTATTCCCGTATGGCCCAATAAGGCCCATATACTCCCCGGCGAATTCCCGTAACTCTCCGGTACTCCAAAAAATACCCAAATCACTCGGAACCTTTCCGAACTCTGAATATAGTCGTCCAATATATCGATCTTTACGTCTCGACCATTTCGAGACTCCTCGTCATGTCCCCGATCTCATCCGGGACTCCGAACTCCTTCGGTACATTAAAACTCATAAACTCATAATATAACTGTCAATGAAACCTTAAGCGTGCGGACCCTACGGGTTCGAGAACTATGTAGACATGACCTAGAACTATTCTTGGTCAATAACCAATAGCGGAACCTGGATGCCCATATTGGCTCCTACATATTCTACGAAGATCTTTACCGGTCAAACCGCATAACAACATACTTTGTTCCCTTTGTCATCGGTATGTTAATTGCCTGAGATTCGATCGTCGGTATCCAATACCTAGTTCAATCTCGTTACCGGCAAGTCTCTTTACTCGTTACGTAATGCATCATTCTGTAACTAACTCATTAGCTACATTGCTTGCAAGGCTTATAGTGATGTGCATTACCGAGAGGGCCCAGAGATACCTCTCCGACAATCGGAGTGACAAAACCTAATCTCGAAATACGCCAACCCAACATGTACCTTCGGAGACACCTGTAGTACTCCTTTATAATCACCCAGTTACGTTGTAACGTTTGGTAGCACCCAAAGTGTTCCTCCGGTAAACGGGAGTTGCATAATCTCATAGTTACAGGAACATGTATAAGTCATGAAGAAAGCAATATCAATATACTAAACGATCAAGTGCTAGGCTAACAGAATGGGTCATGTCAATCACATCATTCTCCTAATGATGTGATCCCGTTAATCAAATGACAACACATGTCTATGGTTAGGAAACATAACCATCTTTGATTAATGTGCTAGTCAAGTAGAGGCATACTAGTGACGTTATGTTTGTCTATGTATTCACACATGTATCATGTTTCCGGTTAATACAATTCTAGCATGAATAATAAACATTTATCATGAAATAAGGAAATAAATAATAATTTTATTATTGCCTCTAGGGCATATTTCCTTCAATCTCCCACTTGCACTAGAGTCAATAATCTAGTTCACATCACCATGTGATTTAACACTAATGTTCACATCTGCATGTGATTAACACCAATAGTTCACATCGTCATGTGACCAACACCCAAAGGGTTTACTAGAGTCAATAATCTAGTTCACATCGCTTATGTGATTAACACCCAAAGAGTACTAAGGTGTGATCATGTTTTGCTCGTGAGAGAAGCTTAGTTAACGGTCTGTCACATTCAGAGCCGTATGTATTTTGTAAATATTCTATGTCTACAATGCTCTGCACGGAGCTACTCTAGCTAATAGCTCCCACTTTCAATATGTATCCATATTGAGACTTAGAGTGTCACAGCCCTAGTGTTTGTTTGTAACTAGTGGCTTTGCATCCATGCATCATGTTTAAATTTCATGAAAATTTGAATTGAGGAATTTTCAAAAGCCTCAGAAAACCTCTAAAAATAACCAACATTTAAATCTCATCAAATGAGTCTAAGAAAATGTTCCTGTTATTCTGTAAAATATTGGCTTGAGGTAAAATGCAAACCAATATTTTTGGAGTGACTGAAATATTTATTTTGGGCCTTTTGAATTAAATCAATGACATATTTGAGTTGGATTTATTTCCCAAACATTTTTTGTAAGTTGCATGTGACCTTGGGCTAGTCCTGAGATCACATAACAATTTACAGAAAGTTTATAAAATGATTTGATATTCTAAATCAAATCAAAACAAAATAACAGAAATAGAAGAATAGGAAAAGAGAGATAGAGAGAGAAGTACCTGGCGCTCACCTCTCAGCCCACCAGCCCAGCTCCTGTTGCGGCCCAGCCCACCACCGCCTGGCTCCCTGTCGCCTTCCTCCTTGCGCCAGTAGGCAGGGGCGCGTGCCCCGCGCGCGTGGCCACACGCCGGCCACCTCCTCCCTGCCTGGCTGCCTCCTCCTTCCCTTGGACGTCTCCCGCAACGCCACGCCACCCCCTGGAACTCTCTCGCTCTCCCCCCTGCTCTCTCCCTCGCCGTTCCCCATCCTACCCGAACGGGTTCATCGCCGCTGTTCGCCACCACCGCGGCCACCGCCTCCTCCTCGCCTCTCCTACATGCCCAGAAGCTCCGCCACTGTCGCCTACGCCTCTCCGTTGACTCACGCGACGTCAAACGCCCTGAAGCGTCGGCCCTGACCTCCTCTTCCTCCTCGGGTCGCCGAGATCGCCACCGTCGCCCTGCTCGCTCCGGACCTCCCCCGCGCCCACTGACCTTCCAATTGTGCTCGCGGTGAGCTTCTCTTCCTCCTCCCCCGAACCCCGTTGCTCGTCGCAGCCGTAGTTGCGTGGACGCCGAAGCTCGCCGGCACCGTACCTCATCGCCGCCGCGGCCACAGCTACTGCCAACCGCGTCTGAGCTCATCAGCGTGTTCGTTGCAGCCCCTGGAGCCGAACACGCCCGCTTGCAGCCCCTACCGTGCCCCGTAGCATCAAACCCGCATGCCACCGAACTCCGGCCGCCGCGGAAGTGCTCGCCGCCGTTAACTCCGGCCACCCCAGCACCAAACACTGCCACTGTTGGATGCGCCACATCGCCAGCTACTCGTAGCACCCACCCGCGCATCAAACCGTGGCCGGAGCAGCGTTTCTGGCGCTCTCCGTTGTCTCGGCCTCGCCGGCGACTCGACGCCGGCAGGTTTGACCTGCTGACGCAATAACTCATTTTCTGGATTTATTCTTTTACAGGAAATTCCAGAAAATAACCAAAACTTCTAAAAATCATAGAAAATCAACCGTAGCTCCAAATCAAACAAATTCTATATGAAAAATGATCAGAAAAATCCAATCTATCCATCTGTACTGGTTTCATGCATGTTAGAACACTTTAACCTTGCTGTTTAGATGAAACAAGTTAATGCACTAATATAACCTCTTAAAATGGGTTTGCATTCGAATCTTTGGTTCAAATGGACTCATCTCAATCTGTTCTAGCTTGAATTTGCCAAAACACATTCATATTGCCATGGCATAGCATGCATCATATTGTGCATTGCATTGATCGTGTTTCTTCTCTGTTTGCCGGTGTTGTTCCCCCTCGGTAGACGTTGTACCGACGATATGATCGTTGACACTGATGAAGACTCAATGCTATCTTCAGAAGTGCCAGGCAAGCAAAACCCCCTTGTTCATTCCGATACAATCCTACTCTCTCGCTTCTGCTCTCTTTTATTGCATTAGGACAACAATGATTCATCTGTTATTTGCTGCGGTAGCTGAACCCCTTTATCCTCTGCATGACCTGTCATTGCCACAGTAAATAGAAGAAACCCACTAGCATGAGTAGGAGTTGTTTGAGCCCTGTTGTGCCTACTCATTCATGCTTGTTTGTCATGCCTGCTACTGCTTAGAGTTGAGTAAGGTCTGATTCATCGGGGACGAATCAGAGGTGTGTGAACATGTTCTACTGTGTGTGAGCTAAGTGTGTGAACACGATTTGGTAAAGGTAGCGGTGAGAGGCCATGTAGGAGTACAAGGTGGGTTGTCTCATTGAAGCCGTCCTTAGGAACTGAGTTCTGTGTTTGTTATCCATGATTCAGCTACTACCATGCATTGGGCCCTGAAATATGACCCCGCTCGACTTCTTAATCACCCTAGTTCTCTGTCGAGGAGTTGCAAGTAGTTTCTGGTGTTTGTAGCCTACTGGAGGCCGTGGACAGCGCTGACCATGGGGTGGGCTGTGATGCGGTAGGTACATGGCACGGTGTACCGGATGCCCGTTAGGTATCTCGGGAACCCTGTTCACATAGTTCGGGGCCGTATGTGGAAACCTCGGCCGGACTCCCTGCGGATGGAACCTGAATAGGCGATAAACCTGGACTAGAGACTTGAGTGTTAGGTAGGTCATGGTCTACACCCATGTCGGCTTTCGCTTGAAGTCTGCCGAGCACATGTCGTGTGCAGACGCTAAGTGGTGGAAACATGTATGAAGAAGTACACCCCTGCAGGGTTAACATCATCTATTCGAATAGCCGTGTCCGCGGTAAAGCACTTCTGGGTTGCCTATAACAGTTCATAGACAAGTGAAAGTGGATACTCTAAAATACGCAAGATAAGAGTGAGTGCTATGGATGGCGTTCTCGTAGGGAGACGGGAGCGGATCCATAGTGGTGTATTGATATGGTGAATATGTGGACTCGTGTGCGCCACCTCAAAAGTGTTACTTGTAGTCGTAGTTCAGGATAGCCACCGAGTCAAAGCTGGCTTGCTGCAGTTAAACCCCACCATCCCTTTGTTGCTAATGATGCATATGTAGATAGTTCTGATGTAAGTCTTGCTGGGTACATTTGTACTCACGTTTGCCTATTTTATGTTTTGCAGAGAGACTTCGGTCTCGTTAGTAGTTCCGTGTGGACTTCGACGTTTAGCTTGATACCTCAGCTACGATCTTGTGCCCTCGGCAGGATCTAGTAGATAGTTCTTTTGTAGATATCTGTACTCAGACATGTTTGAGCTTCCGCTTGTGCCTTGACTTGTATGTTCTGAATGTTGGGTCATGAGACCTATGTTGGTATTATCTCGCTCCTCGAAGCCTATTGAATAAACTACTTGAGTCATAGAGTCATGTTGTGATGCCATGTTGTATTTGCACATATCAAGCATATTGTGTGTATGTTATTGAAATGCTTGGTATGTGTGGGATCTGACTATCTAGTTGTTTATCCTTAGTAGCCTTTCTTACCGGGAAATGTCTCCTAGTGCTTCCACTGAGCCATGGTAGCTTGCTACTGCTCCGGAACACCTAGGCTGGCCGGCATGTGTCCTTCTTCGTTCCTGTGTCTGTCCCTTCAGGGAAATGTCACGCGATGAATACCAGAGTCCTGTTAGCCCGCTACAGCCCGGTTCACCGGAGTCCTGCTAGCCCAGTGCTACAGCCTAGATTCACTCGCGGATGACCGACACGTTTGATGCTGGGTCATGGATGCCTGTCCCTGTAAGTTTGTGCCACTTTGGGTTTACGACTAGCCATGTCAGCCCGGGCTCCTTATCATATGGATGCTAGCGACACTATCATATACGTGCGCCAAAAGGCGCAAACGGTCCCGGGCAAAGGTAAGGCGACACCCGTGGGAATACCGTGCGTGAGGCCGCAAAGTGATATGAGGTGTTACATGCTAGATCGATGTGGCATTGAGTCGGGGTCCTGACAGCTTTGGTATCAGAGCCTGACTGCCTGTAGGATTACCAAGCCAAACTGGTCGAAGTTGAGTCTAGAAATTCTTTAGTTATGTAAGGGAATTGATTGTGGGATGGAACGTAAGGCTCTTTTTACTCCTTATACCTCATGACCTTCTGACATGAGTCATCCTCTTCTCTTCTACGGGGATTAAGAACTAGGCCTTCTCATCTATCTATCAGGATGACGTGTTACTATTCCATAGACTTATAGAATTGATAGTTTCAAATCCCAGTTCAGTTTTTACTACTTCCGTATGTTCATAATTGGTCTCAGAATCTTGATATTGTGCTTCTGAGTGGTTATGCCACCATGTTTGCAGAATGTCTCAAATCATTTTGAGCATTTACAGCCGTTAGCTGTCCGAGTCATCCCAGGTTTCTAAAACAATCTGAAGCATTTGCAAATCCCTTCCTCCCATTTTGATGTTCATTTGGGCCAGATTAATCACACAAATTAGAGTGTTGGGGTACTCCGCTGCCTCGGCATATATGTTGGAGCTATTATTATGAACCTAGGTGTTTTAGGGAGTCACCTAGTAAACTAGCCATGTTTTGTGTTCCCCGTGTGATGATTCTGGCCATCATTCTCGAAAGCATCCCGTGATGTTATTAGTTAGTAGGTATTCTATTCCTGGGTTCTTGAACCCGAGATTCACCCTACTTACCTCCTGTTGATAGTGTTTGCTAGTTCCTTTAGGATATTAGTAACTTTGCGATAGTCCTCGAGGTCCGTGGTATTTCCTTCTTCCAAATACCATGAACCATTAAGGCAGAAGTTCTTTGAACCAAAAAAAAAATCACAACCAGAGTGCTCATGATGAGTCCTCCATTCTATATTGGGATTCTGCCAGTTCTACCTTTCTGCATGGGTTATTCGGAAGAAACCTGTTGAACTTGGTTCGACATACTAATCTATGCATCCACAACTCAGAAAGTTACATGTTCCTTGAGTTGTCCCTCTTTAGTTGTATTCTGACCCCGTCTATCAATTGATGGTCAGGAGTAGTCGTGCACTCGTGTTATCGATGACTATTACCCATGTGGTCCATCAAGCCATTCTAATCGAATGACTAGGAGAAACAAACTCCAGTACCTCATCCATTTCTAGGATTGGGTCAAAGTAGGGGTATTCCGCAGATCAAAAAGCCAATCCAGCTTTGTTCTGTTCTACCTTGGAGTATTACCCCCTTTATGTCAGAATTCTCGTGAGAACTGCACCAACTCTCATGAATTCTTGACGTAGTGGTACTTCTCGCTATCATTATTCATTCCTCGGTTCCGTGTTGTTGTAACCGGAATGCTGACAAGTGAACTGTGATGTGTGAAATCGATACTCCTAGCAACCTCGTTGCTTGGCAGTTAATGGACAATATGCTCATTCTTAGCGTGTTGGTTATTAAATCATCATTCTAAGATTGATTGTGCTACCTAGTCCTTATTTCTGGTGCACTCTTCGATTAATGAGTTAGGATTGTGTCATTCCCTCACTCTTTTGATCATATCGTCTTGCTTTGAAAAGCAAGATTGCTCCCGAGCTTAATAACATACCGGTGGTTCGTGACTTTCCAAATATCTTCTTGGAAGTGCTACCAGGTTGTCACCTGACCGCTATGTTAAGTTCGTGATCAAGTTGGTTTCTTGTAAACCACCCCTTCTCCAAGAATCCGTGTTGGATATCCCTGAGCTGGTTGGTTAAGCTAAACAACAACTTGGAGAGTTGGAAGATAAAAGCTTTGCCAAATTTAGTTCATTCTGAAGGGATATCTTTGTGTTTTTGTGTGTGTGTTGAAGAAAGATGGTATCTTCATCGATTGATCCTCGTGACCAGTTGTTGGAGCTATTGACTTGCTAAAACTTTGATTTGAGTATGCGCTATCCTCAAATCAAATTAGAACCAATGATGTTTGAAATGTTGTCTTACTCGTGAATTTTTCCTCGAGCATACACCATTATATCTTTTGGGTCTGACCAATACTACCACCTTGTTCACATAGTTATGAAATTCCATCTCCATGCGAGTCTGGATAAATTGTTGTTGAGCCCATCGACAACATCCTTGTCTTCTCCATAATTTTGTTGAACATTAAGCTAGTGTTGGAAACTTTGTAAGCAATGCCTTCGTGTTCCGTTCATGAAGCTTATGCTTGGATGAAAGAAGTGACTTTCTCCAAGTTCACGTGCATTAGGTGTAAGTTGCCGCCATGAATTTGAGAAAGGTTGTTTTGTTTCCCTTGGAATCATCCCAAGTCAATCATGCATATGTGCGAAGTATTCTATGGTTTGGTAGATTAATTACCTCCACTCCATATGTGTTCCTGGCACACCAAGCCACTGATTGATTTGTTCAAGGTGAAGAAGTTCCTTCTTAAGAATCATGACTTATGCAAGGACTTCGATATCCTCGATGATGGTTCCCCTTCTGAGCTCGGTAGCGTTTTATTATAAGACTACTATGTGTTCATGCTTGTCTCGGACAACACGTTCACATGTTGTAGCAGAACCAACTCATGTTTTGGAGCTTGCTATCGTAGTTCACTCGCCGAGAATCTCGCAACGTCATCTCGTCGGTTTGTGTTGTAAACTTTCTTTTCCAGACACGTTGTCTGAATTACCCTGTTACCAACCAGATCTGAATCTCAGGCAGATATGATGGTTGGAACTTCTCCCAAGAACTATGATATAGGTTCTAGTGAAGTGGACGCACCTAGCTGGAAGCACTATTATTGTAGTATCTTAATTAAGCCGTTTGGTCACTTCCCATGAGGATTTCGCTTGACTTAATCTAGAAGTTGTTCCTTATGGATTTTGTGCTCCCAAAGTCCGACCTTTACTTGATGGCCACGTTAATGCTTTTAAGCATGACTGTGGTAGCTAGCACATCAAGGAGAACATTAGAAGCGGAGTGCTAAATGTCTCTCGGTCGATTATCCAGATTTTGTGACCTTGGCATTGCTAAGGTGAAATCTGAGAAGGTGTTATCTTCCTTTGTATCTGCATCATCCATCACTATTCATCATGGTAGTCTATTGTGTTGCCAGGATCCTTGACACGGATATTGGTAAAACCTTGATGAATACGGAAATGCTCAAGTTCTTGAGGGCACACGCAAGCAAAATCATTCCTTGCGTTGTCTTCAACAAGGTAACCCACATCATCCATCCTAGTCTGGGTATAACATTCTACCGAACCCCTCCAAACGATCGCTCGAGAATTGCCCTAGGCTGGTTTAGAGAGTCTCAATGATCTCTATGTCAAAGGTAATTCTTTTTGCCACTTAAGGTAATAATTCTACGAGTCACCTCCTCTAAGATGTCTCGTTATAGTATCATGGCAATTCAACTCCTCGCTATGTTGACAACTGTTCATCACCTTCTTAAGTGTGGAATTGTTGTCTACCTAGTGAACCATCTTCATCTGTTTCACCCCATCCCTTTGGATGTGTGTTTCATGTCCCAGCTCGAGAGATGTGCTATGTCTTACTCCGTGAGTTGATCCTGAGTTGCTTGATCTCCGAGAAGATCGATCCTTCTAGAGCCTCCTTCTCCTCTCATTGTCATGATAGCTGGAGTTCTCAGAACAAGACGTCGAGACAAAGATGGTGATCAAATCAACATTCTTGTGAGATGCCACCTGGATCGTGAAGATTGTGTTGGTCTTGTGCCCCCTCTGTCTTCTTACCTCACGTCTTGAATCTCGGGACGAGATTCTTGTTTAAGTAGGGGTGAGTTGTCACAGCCCTAGAGTTTGTTTGTAACTAGTGGCTTTGCATCCATGCATCATGTTTAAATTTCATGAAAATTTGAATTGAGGAATTTTCAAAAGCCTCAGAAAACCTCTAAAAATAACCAACATTTAAATCTCATCAAATGAGTCCAAGAAAATGTTCCTGTTATTCTGTAAAATATTGGCTTGAGGTAAAATGCAAACCAATATTTTTGGAGTGACTGAAATATTTATTTTTGGCCTTTTGAATTAAATCAATGACATATTTGAGTTGGATTTATTTCTTTTATATAAGAAATAAAGCCCAAACATTTTTGTAAGTTGCATGTGACCTTGGGCTAGTCCTGAGATCACATAACAATTTACAGAAAGTTTATAAAATGATTTGATATTCTAAATCAAATCAAAACAAAATAACAGAAATAGAAGAACAGGAAAAGAGAGATAGAGAGAGAAGTACCTGGCGCTCACCTCTCAGCCCACCGGCCCAGCTCCTGTTGCGGCCCAGCCCACCACCGCCTGGCTCCCTGTCGCCTTCCTCCTCACGCCAGTAGGCAGGGGCGCGTGCCCGGCGCGCGTGGCCACACGCCGGCCACCTCCTCCCTGCCTGGATGCCTCCTCCTTCCCCTGGACGTCTCCCGCAACGCCACGCCACCCCCTGGAACTCTCTCGCTCTCCCCCCTGCTCTCTCCCTCGCCGTTCCCCATCCTACCCGAACGGGTTCGTCGCCGCCGTTCGCCAGCACCGCGGCCACCGCCTCCCCCTCGCCTCTCCTACATGCCCAGAAGCTCCGCCACTGTCGCCTACGCCTCTCCGTCGACTCACGCGACGTCAAACGCCCTGAAGCGCCGGCCCTGACCTCCTCTTCCTCCTCGGGTCGCCGAGATCGCCACCGTCGCCCTGCTCGCTCCGGACCTCCCCCGCGCCCGCTGACCTTCCCATCGTGCTCGCGGTGAGCTTCTCTTCCTCCTCCCCCGAACCCCGTTGCTCGCCGCCTCCTCTAGGCCGTAGTTGCACGGACGCCGAAGCTCTCCGGCGTCGTACCTCATCGCCGCCGCGGCCACAGCTGCTGCCAACCGCGTCTGAGCTCATCAGCGTGTTCGTTGCAGCCCCAGGAGCCGAACACACCCGCCTGCAGCCCCTACCGTGCCCCGCAGCATCAAACCCGCACGCCACCGAACTCCGACCGCCGCGGAAGTGCTCGCCGTCGTTAACTCCGGCCACCCCAGCACCAAACACCGCCACCGTTGGATGTGCCACATCGCCAGCTACTCGTAGCACCCACCCGCGCATCAAACCGTGGCCGGAGCAGCGTTTTCGACGCTCTCCATCATCTCGGCCTCGCCGGCGACTCGACGCCGGCAGGTTTGACCTGCTGACGCAATAACTCATTTTCTGGATTTATTCTTTTACAGGAAATTCCAGAAAATAACCAAAACTTCTAAAAATCATAGAAAATCAACCGTAGCTCCAAATCAAACAAATTATATATGAAAAATGATCAGAAAAATCCAATCTATCCATCTGTACTGGTTTCATGCATGTCAGAACACTTTGACCTTGCTGTTTAGATGAAACAAGTTAATGCACTAATATAACCTCTTAAAATGGGTTTGCATTCGAACCTTTGGTTCAAATGGACTCATCTCAATCTGTTCTAGCTTGCATTAGCCAAAACACATTCATATTGCCATGTCATAGCATGCATCATATTGTGCATTGCATTGATCATCTTTCTTCTCTGTTTGCCGGTGTTGTTCCCCCTCGGTAGACGTTGTACCGACGTTATGATCGTTGACACTGATGAAGACTCAATGCTATCTTCAGAAGTGCCAGGCAAGCAAAACCCCCTTGTTCATTCCGATACAATCCTACTCGCTCGCTTCTGCTCTCTTTTACTGCATTAGGACAACAACGATTCATCTGTTATTTGCTGCGGTAGCTGAACCCCTTTATCCTCTGCATGACCTGTCATTGCCACAGTAAATAGATGAAACCCACTAGCATGAGTAGGAGTTGTTTGAGCCCTGTTGTGCCTACTCATTCATGCTTGTTTGTCATGCCTGCTACTGCTTAGAGTTGAGTCAGGTCTGATTCATCGGGGACGAATCAGAGGTGTGTGAACATGTCCTACCGTGTGTGAGCTAAGTGTGTGAACACGATTTGGTAAAGGTAGCGGTGAGAGGCCATGTAGGAGTACATGGTGGGTTGTCTCATTGAAGCCGTCCTTAGGAACTGAGTTCTGTGTTTGTGATCCATGATTCAGCTACTACCATGCATTGGGCCCTGAAATATGACCCCGCTCGACTTCTTAATCACCCTAGTTCTCTGTCCAGGAGTTGCAAGTAGTTTCTGGTGTTTGTAGCCTACTGGAGGCCATGGACATCGCTGACCATGGGGTGGGCTGTGATGCGGTAGGTACGTGGCACGGTGTACCGGATGCCCGTTAGGTATCTCGGGAACCCTGTTCACATCGTTCGGGGCCGTATGTGGAAACCTCGATCGGACTCCCTGCGGATGGAACCTGAATAGGCGATAAAGCTGGACTAGAGACTTGAGTGTTAGGTAGGTCGTGGTCTACACCCACGTCGGCTTTCGCTTGAAGTCTGCCGAGCACATGTCGTGTGCAGACGCTAAGTGGTGGAAACATGTATGAAGAAGTACACCCCTGCAGGGTTAACATCATCTATTCGAATAGCCATGTCCGTGGTAAAGGACTTCTGGGTTGCCTATAACAGTTCATAGACAAGTGAAAGTGGATACTCTAAAATACGCAAGATAAGCATGAGTGCTATGGATGGCGTTCTCGTAGGGAGACGGGAGCGGATCCGTAGTGGTGTATTGATATGGTGAATATGTGGACTCATGTGCGCCACCTCAAAAGAGTTACTTGCAGTCGTAGTTCAGGATAGCCACCGAGTCAAAGCTGGCTTGCTGCAGTTAAACCCCACCATCCCTTTGTTGCTAATGATGCATATGTAGATAGTTCTGATGTAAGTCTTGCTGGGTACATTTGTACTCACGTTTGCCTATTTTATGTTTTGCAGAGAGACTTCGGTCTCGTTAGTAGTTCCGCGTGGACTTCGACGTTTAGCTTGATACCTCAGCTATGATCTTGTGCCCTCGGCAGGATCTGGTAGATAGTCAGGCTTCTCAGCCTTTTTCTTTTGTAGATATCTGTACTCAGACATGTTTAAGCTTCCGCTTGTGCCTTGACTTGTATGTTCTGAATGTTGGGTCATGAGACCTATGTTTGTAATATCTCGCTCCTCGGAGCCTATTGAATAAACTACTTGAGTCGTAGAGTCATGTTGTGATGCCATGTTGTATTTGCACATATCGAGCATATTGTGTGTATGTTATTGAAATGCTTGGTATGTGTGGGATCTGACTATTTAGTTGTTTATCCTTAGTAGCCTTTCTTACCGGGAAATGTCTCCTAGTGCTTCCACTGAGCCATGGTAGCTTGCTACTGCTCCGGAACACTTAGGCTGGCCGGCATGTGTCCTTCTTCATTCCTGTGTCTGTCCCTTCGGGGAAATGTCACGCGATGAATACCGGAGTCCTGTCAGCCCGCTACAGCCCGGTTCACCGGAGTCCTGCTAGCCCAGTGCTACAGCCTGGATTCACTCGCTGATGACCGACACGTTCGATGTTGGGTCATGGATGCCTGTCCCTGTAAGTTTGTGCCACTTTGGGTTTACGACTAGCCATGTCAGCCCGGGCTCCTTATCATATGGATGCTAGCGACACTATCATATACGTGTGCCAAAAGGCGCAAACGGTCCCGGGCAAAGGTAAGGAGACACCCATGGGAATACCGTGCGTGAGGCCGCAAAGTGATATGAGGTGTTAGATGCTAGATCGATGTGGCATTGAGTCGGGGTCCTGACTTAGAGTCATCTGGATTTGTGTAAAAGCTTGCACCGATGTAACTCTTTACGACGGGCTCTTTTATCACATCCATAATTGAGAAATATTTCCTTATTCCACTAAGGATAATTTTGACCAATGTCCAGTGATCTACTCCTAGATCACTATTGTACTCCCTTACCAAATCAGGGCAGAGTATATAATAGGTCTGGTCCATAGCATGGCATACTTTTATAGAACCTATGACTGATGCATAGGGAATGACTTTCATTCTCTTTTTATTTTGTGCCGTGGTCAGGATTTGAGTCTTACTCAATTTCATACCTTTGCTACACAGGCAAGAACTTTTTCTTTGACTGTTCCATTTTGAACTACTTCAAAATATTGTCAAGGTATGTACTCATTGAAAATCTTATCAAGCGTCTTGATCTATCTCAATAGATCTTGATGCTCAATATGTCACTAGCTTTACTGAGGTCTTTCTTTTAAAGAACTCCTTTCAAACACTCCTTTATGCTTTGCAGAATAATTCTACATTATTTTCGATCAACAATATGTCATTCACATATACTTATCAGAAATGTTGTAGTGCTCCCACTCACTTTCTTGTAAATACAGGCTTCACCGTAAGTCTGTACAAAACTATATGCTTTGATCAACTTATCAAAGCGTATATTCTAACTCTGAGATGCTTGCACCAGTCCATAGATGGATCGCTGGAGTTTGCACATTTTGTTAGCACCTTTAGGATTAACAAAACCTTCTGGTTGCATCATATACAACTCTTTTTTAAGAAATCCATTAAGGAATGCCGTTTTGACATCCTTTTGCCAGATTTCATAAAATGTGGCAATTGCTAACATGATTCGGACAGACTTAAGCATCGCTACAGTTGAGAAAATCTTATTATAGTCAACACCTTGAACTTGTCAAAAACTTTTTTGTGACAAGTCGAGCTTTGTAGATAGTAACACTACTATCAACGTCCGTCCTCCTCTTGAAGATCCATTTAATTTCTATGGCTTGCCGATCATCGGGCAAGTCCACCAAAGTCCACACTTTGCTCTCATACATGGATCCTATCTCAGATTTCATGGCCTCCAGCCATTTCGCGGAATCTAGGCTCATCATCGCTTCCTCATAGTTCGTAGGTTTATCATGGTCTAGTAACATGACTTTCAGAACAGGATTACCGTATCACTCTGGTGCGGACCGTACTCTGAAAGACCTACGAGGTTCTGTAGTAACTTGATCTGAAGTTTCCTGATCATCATCATTAGCTTCCTCACTAATTGGTGTAGGAATCACTGGAACTGATTTCAGTGATGAACTATTTTCCAATTCGGGAGAAGGTACAGTTACCTCATCAAGTTCTACTTTCCTCCCACTCACTTCTTTCGAGAGAAACTCCTTCTCTAGAAAGGATCCATTTTTAGCAACGAATATCTTGCCTTCGGATCTGTGATAGAAGGTGTACCCAACAGTTTCCTTTGGGTATTCTATGAAGACGCACTTCTCCAATTTGGGTTCGAGCTTATCAAGTTGAAAACCTTTTTCATATAAGCATCGCAACTCCAAACTTTAAGAAACGACAGCTTAGGTTTACTACTAAACTATAGTTCATACGGTGTCGTCTCAACGGATTTAGATGGTGCCCTATTAAACGTGAATGCAGCTATCTCTAATGCATAACGCCAAAACGATAGTGGTAAACCGATAAGAGACATCATAGATCGCACCATATCTAGTAAAGTACGATTACGACATTCGGACACACCATTACATTGTGGTGTTCCAGGTGGCGTGAGTTGCGAAACTATTTCACATTGTTTCAAATGAAGACCAAACTCGTAACTCAAATATTCGTCTCCACGATCAGATCGTAGAAACTTTATTTTTCTTGTTACGATGATTTTCCACTTCACTCTGAAATTCTTTGAACTTTTCAAATGTTTCAGACTTATGTTTCATCAAGTAGATATACCCATATCTGCTCAAGTCATCTGTGAAGGTCAGAAAATAACGATACACGTCGCGAGCCTTAACACTCATCGGATCGCATACATCGGTATGTATTATTTCCAATAAGTCAGTAGCTCGTTCCATTGTTCCGGGGAACGGAGTTTTAGTCATCTTGCCCAAAAGGCACGGTTCGCAAGCATCAAATGATTCATAACCAAGTGATTCCTAAAATCCATCTTTATGGAGTTTCTTCATGCGCTTTACACCGATATGACCCAAACGGCAGTGCCACAAATAAGTTGCACTATCATTATTAACTTTGCATCTTTTGGCATCAATATTATGAATATGTGTATCACTACGATCAAGATTTAATAAACCATCACCATTGGGTGTATGACCATAGAAGGTTTTATTCATGTAAACAGAATAACAATTTATTCTCTATCTTAGATGAATAATCGTATCGCAATAAACATGATCTTATCATATTTATGCTCAACGCAAACACCAAATAACATTTATTTAGGTTTAACACTAATCTCGAAAATATAGGGAGTGTGTGATGATGATCATATCAATCTTGGAACTATTTCCAACACTCATCGTCACTTCCCCTCAACTAATCTCTATTTATTATGTAACTCCTGTTTCGAGTTACTAATCTTAGCAACCGAACAAGTATCAAATACTCAGGGGCTACTATAAACACTAGTAAGGCACACATCAACCACCTGTATATCAAATATACCCTTGTTCACTTTGCCATCCTTCTTATCCACCAAATATTCAGGGCATTTCCGCTTCCAGTGACCATTTCCTTTGCAGTGTAATCACTCAGTTTCAGGCTTTGGTCCAGCTTTGGGCTTCTTCGCGGGAGTGACAACTTGTTTGCCATTTTACTTGAAGTTTCCCTTTCTTTCCCTTTGCCCTTTTCTTGAAACTAGTGGTCTTGTCAATCATCAACACTTGATGCTCTTTCTTGATTTCTACCTTCGTCGATTTCAACATCACGAAGAGCTCGAGAATCATTTTCATCATCCCTTGCATACTATAGTTCATCACGAAGTTCTAGTAACTTAGTGATGGTGACTAGAGAATTCTGTCAATCACTATATTATCTGGAAGATTAACTCCCACTTGATTCAAACAATTGAAGTGCCCAGACAATCTGAGCACATGCTCACTAGTTGAGCGATTCTCCTCCATCTTTTAGCTATAGAACTTGTTGGAGACTTCATATCTCTCAACTCGGGTATTTGCTGGAAATATTAACTTCAACTCCTGGAACATCTTATATGGTCCATGACGTTCAAAACGTCTTTGAAGTCCCGATTCTAAGCCGTTAAGCATGGTGCACTAAACTATCAAGTAGTCATCATATTGAGCTAGCCAAATGTTCATAACGTCTGCATCTGCTCCTGCAATAGGTCTGTCACCTAGAGGTGCATTAAGGACATAATACTTCTGTGCAGCAATGAGGATAAACCTCAGATCACAGATCCAATCCGCATCATTGCTACTAACATCTTTCAACACAATTTTCTCTAGGAACATATCAAAATAAACATATGAAAGCAACAACGCGAGCTATTGATCTACTACATAATTTGCAAAATACTACCAGGACTAAGTTCATGATAAATTTAAGTTCAATTAATCATATTACTTAAGAACTCCCACTTAGACAGACATCTCTCGAGTCATCTAAGTGATCACGTGATCCAAATCAACTAAACCATAACCGATCATCACGTGAGATGGAGTAGTTTTCAATGGTGAACATCACTATGTTGATCATATCTACTATATGATTCACGCTTGACCTTTCGGTCTCCGTGTTCCGAGGCCATATCTGCATATGCTAGGCTCGTCAAGTTTAACCTGAGTATTCTGCGTGTGCAAAACTGGCTTGCACCCGTTGTAGATGGACGTAGAGCTTATCACACCCGATCATCACGTGGTGTCTGGGCACGACGAACTTTGGCAACGGTGCATACTCAGGGAGAACACTTCTTGATAATTTTTAGTGAGAGATCATCTTAAATTGCTACGGTCAATCAAAGCAAGATAAGATGCATAAAGGATAAACATCACATGCAATCAATATAAGTGATATGATATGGCCATCATCATCTTGTGCTTGTGATCTCCATCTCCGAAGCACCGTCGTGATCACCATCGTCACCGGCGCGACACCTTGATCTCCATCGTAGCATCGTTGTCGTTTACGCCATCTATTGCTTCTACGACTATCACTACCGCTTAGTGATAAAGTAAAGCAATTACAGGGCGTTTGCATTTCATACAATAAAGCGACAACCATATGGCTCCTGCCAGTTGCCGATAACTTCGGTTACAAAACATGATCATCTCATACAATAAAATATAGCATCACGTCTTGACCATATCACATCACAACATGCCCTGCAAAAACAAGTTAGACGTCCTCTACTTTGTTGTTGCAAGTTTTACATGGCTGCTACGGGCTTAGCAAGAACCGTTCTTACCTACGCATTAAAACCACAACGATAGTTCGTCAAGTTAGTGCTGTTTTAACCTTCGCAAGGACCGGGCGTAGCCACACTCGATTCAGCTAAAGTGAGAGAGACAGACACCAGCCAGCCACCTTTAAGCACGAGTGCTCGTAACGGTGAAACCAGTCTCGCGTAAGTGTACGCGTAATGTCGGTCCGGGCCGCTTCATCTCACAATACGCCGAAGCAAAGTATGACATGTTGGTAAGCAGTATGACTTGTATCGCCCACAACTCACTTGTGTTCTACTCGTGCATATGACATCTACGCATAAAACCTAGCTCGGATGTCACTATTGGGGAACGTAGTAATTTCAAAAATTTCCTACGCACACGCAAGATCATGGTGATGGCATAGCAACGAGAGGGGAGAGTGTGTCCACGTATCCTCGTAGACCGTAAGCGGAAGCGTTATGACAACGCGGTTGATGTAGTCGTACGTCTTCACGATCCGACCGATCCAAGCACCGAACGAACGTCACCTCTGAGTTCAGCACACGTTCAGCTCGATGACGATCCCCGGACTTCGATCCAGCAAAGTGTCGGGGATGAGTTCCGTCAGCACGACGGCGTGATGACGATGATGATGTTCTACCGGCGCAGGGCTTCGCCTAAACTCCGCGACGATATGACCGAGGTGGAATATGGTGGAGGGGGGCACCACACACGGCTAAGGAACGATCCGTAGATCAACTTGTGTGTCATGGGGTGCCCCCCTGCCCTCGTATATAAAGGAGCAAGGGGGGAGGAGGCCGGCCCTAGGAGGGGGCGCGCCAAGTGTGGAGTCCTACTAGGACTCCCTAGTCCTAGTAGGATTCCACCTCCCTTGTTGGAGTAGGAGAAGGGGAAAGAGGGGGAGAGGGAGAAGGAAAGGGGGGTTGCGCCCCTTGTCCAATTCAGACCAGAGGGAGGGCGTAGGCCTCCTCCCTTTTGGCCTCTCTCCTCTATTCCCGTATGGCCCAATAAGGCCCATATACTCCCCGGCGAATTCCCGTAACTCTCCGGTACTCCGAAAAATACCCGAATCACTCGGAACCTTTCCGAACTCCGAATATAGTTGTCCAATATATCGATCTTTACGTCTCGACCATTTCGAGACTCTCGTCATGTCCCCGATCTCATCCGGGACTCCGAACTCCTTCGGTACATCAAAACTCATAAACTCATAATATAACTGTCATCGAAACCTTAAGCGTGCGGACCCTACGGGTTCGAGAACTATGTAGACATGACCTAGAACTATTCTTGGTCAATAACCAATAGCGGAACCTGGATGCCCATATTGGCTCCTACATATTCTACGAAGATCTTTATCGGTCAAACCGCATAACAACATACTTTGTTCCCTTTGTCATCGGTATGTTACTTGCCTGAGATTCGATCATCGGTATCCAATACCTAGTTCAATCTCGTTACCGGCAAGTCTCTTTACTCGTTACGTAATGCATCATTCTGTAACTAACTCATTAGCTACATTGCTTGCAAGGCTTATAGTGATGTGCATTACCGAGAGGGCCCAGAGATACCTCTCCGACAATCGGAGTGACAAAACCTAATCTCGAAATACGCCAACCCAACATGTACCTTCGGAGACACCTGTAGTACTCCTTTATAATCACCCAGTTATGTTGTAACGTTTAGTAGCACCCAAAGTGTTCCTCCGGTAAACGGGAGTTGCATAATCTCATAGTTACAGGAACATGTATAAGTCATGAAGAAAGCAATATCAATATACTAAACGATCAAGTGCTAGGCTAACGGAATGGGTCATGTCAATCACATCATTCTCCTAATGATGTGATCCCGTTAATCAAATGACAACACATGTCTATGGTTAGGAAACATAACCATCTTTGATTAATGAGCTAGTCAAGTAGAGGCATACTAGTGACGTTATGTTTGTCTATGTATTCACACATGTATCATGTTTTCGGTTAATACAATTTTAGCATGAGTAATAAACATTTATCATGAAATAAGGAAATAAATAATAACTTTATTATTGCCTCTAGGGCATATTTCCTTCAGAAAGTTGCTGGCAAAGGTGCTTGCACTTCGGCTTGCAAGCGTTCTGCAGGACATCGTCTCGCCCGCCCAAAGTGCTTTTCAGCGAAAAAAGAGCATCCAAGGCTCTTACCTTTATGTCCAGAATTGCGTCCGCGCTCTCCATCGTAGTAAGAAGCCTGCGCTCCTAGTTAAGATAGACATAGCTAGGGCTTTCGACTCTGTAGTCTGGGACTACCTTCTAGAGCTTCTTCAGAGGCTAGGATTTAGTGTAAGATGGCGTGACTGGATCGCCATTCTCCTATCCTCCTCATCGTCCTCCTGCCTTCTGAACGGCGTGCCGGGGAAATCCTTCCTGCATGTGTGCGGCCTTTGCCAGGGGGACCCGCTCTCGCCGTTGCTGTTCATCCTAGCAATAGATCCACTACACCGCCTTCTGCAAGCTGCAACAGAGCAAGGCATCAAGCGCACCCTCCCGGACAGGAAAATCACGACTAGGGTTAGCCTCTACGCGGACGACGCGATTCTTTTTGCAAACCCAACTTCACAGGAGTTCAACAACATCATGGGCCTACTGGCTCTCTTCGGCGATGCCACGGGTCTGAAGATCAACCCGGACAAAACATGCGTCGCCCCAATCCGATGCGAAGGCATAGACCTTCAGTTAGTGCTGCAAAACTTCACGGGCAAGATTGTAGGTTTCCCACTGACGTATCTTGGCCTCCCGATCACCGTCTCCAGGCTGTGCATCGTGCATCTACAGTTCATCCTAGATAGGATACGCGCTCGCCTTGCAGGTTGGAAAGGCCGTTTGTTATCCATCGCCGGCCGGAGGGTTTTAGTCAGGAGCGTTCTGACAGCACTGCCAACATACGCGCTGTCCGTTCTCAAGGCGCCTGTCAAGCTTCTCAAGGACATCGACAAGGTGCGCAGACGATTCCTTTGGGCGGGAGAGGAGGAATTGACTGGAGGAAAATGCAAAGTTAGCTGGCAGCAAGTGTGCTCGCCGGTGCACCATGGAGGCCTGGGCATCCTGAACATGGCCAAATTCAGTCGTGCTCTCCGGCTCAGATGGTTATGGCTGTCCTGGCAGCAGCCTCGCCGGCCATGGGTTGGCACCCCGGTGCCATGCGACGAGAAGGACCGCAAGCTCTTCAATCAGGCAACGAGAGTCACCATTGGAGACGGAGCCACGACATCTTTCTGGCAAAACTCTTGGCTGGATATTGGACCCCTCAAGCAAGCGTTCCCAGGCCTGTATGCTCATTCCCGGCGAAAGAACAGATCAGTGGCAGCTGCCATGGCAGATCACACTTGGGTAAACGATCTCAGACACGGCGATCGTGCAGAAATAGCTGTTGACTTCCTCTCCCTCTGGCGACTGCTGGCGGCCCAAAACGTGACCCTAACAGCTGGTGCCGCAGACTCAATCACATGGACTCAAAACAGCTCAGGACAATACACGGCAAGTTCAGCATACAGCATGCAATTCCAAACACCTGCAACAAATGAGCTCTGTACTGCCATCTGGAAGCCATGGGCACCAGGGAAGATGAAGATCTTCTCCTGGCTTCTGCACCTTGATAGATTGTGGTGTAATGACAGGCTGCAGCGACGGGGTTGGCCAAATGGATATTTTTGCCCTCTGTGCATCAGACACCTCGAAACATCGGTTCATCTATTCTGGGAATGCAGCTTGACAAGGGAAACTTGGAGGAGGATGGCCACCAGGAACGGTTGCGGCCCCCTAAACCCTGGTTCTTGGAACAACACAGGAAATTCATCGCAAAGGGTGCATCGATGCCTGCAGATGTTTGCAAATGAGAAGACTCGAACAGCCGCGGCATCCATCATCATGCTCACCTGTTGGGAAATATGGAAGGAGAGAACTGACTGTATCTTCAAGGGCAAAACTGCATCAGCGGAAGATATACTCAGTCGGATTGCGCGATCGCTGGACCTCTGGAGTGTTGCAAGGCCAAAGAGTGTAGAGTCCCTCCTCGGGCCCCAGGTTGGGAGAGATTAGGCCTTTATTTTTGCTGCCTTAAGGCAATGTGTTGACAAAATCTTCTGTAATCCGTTTTCAAACTCTTCTCCTCTGCTAAATCAATGAAATGCCAGCAGGTGCTGGGTCTTTCAAAAACATTTTCAGCTTGATAGACCCAAGATGTGGCACCAGTATATTATGAGGAAGATGGAGATTGCTAAACACATTGGCTTGGGTCCACAAGTATGCATATGTTGTTTTATACACTATCTAGATTTCCAGTAATTGTCTATTGGTATAAGAGATTTGCATATCATTTTGCAGAATTGACATGTCTCGGAACCCAAGACACTGACAGATGTAGACAATTGTTCTTTGTGAAATCTTGTCCGTTGCTCACTCACTTGCAAATTAATGATGCATCTGTTGTACATTGCATATATTGATGTTAGACTGGTGCTGTTTTTGCTGTGGTAAATAAATATGCTATCATGGTTACAAAAATGTTTGCGAACTTTTCTATTATTACTTTGTTAGGTCTATTATAGTTATGGAACGCGTCATTGTTTTCCTTGTTTAAGTTTCCGGGACTATGGTGTCGAAGGGTATGCAGTAAAGAGATGATAGTATGACGCGGAGTATCTGAGCTCGAGCTCAAATGAGCTTGGATGAACATTAAAATCAAAAAATGAAAAAAAAATCTGAAAATTTTGTGGAAAACTTTGACAAAATTTGTAAGTGCTTGCAAATTTTCATCATGAGATCACATTCGTGGAAGGCATGACAAAAAAATCGAGGCTAAAAAAAAACATTTGGAACACTGGTTTTTTTTTGCCACACCTTACACAAATGTGATCTCATGATGAAAATTTGCAAGCACTTAGAACATTTGTCAAATTTTACCACAAAAAATTTACAGAATTTTTTGATTTTTTTTTCAAAGAAATTCGATTTTACTGTTGGATAGTATGTGTTTCTTTGCAGTAAGAGATGCTTACGGATTATGCATTGCCTCTGTTAAAACGACATTAGTCACTTACAAAACGTGTCTCTATATAGCCTCTGAACAAGGAAAGAAAGGGGTCTATGCACACGCATCATGAGCTCAGTCATCGTTTCCAACAGATATGGCCGCTAGCAAAGCAGTCTGTATGATGGCATATCTTCAATCCTCATCACATCCTCCAGCAGAAGCTCCCTCTCCAGCTGCGCTCGAGTTGACTTCAGTATCTCCTGGTAATTACATCAGTCATAAGATCAATCAAGCACGCAATCTGAAGATTTGCGGGTAGAAAGGATGACACGTACATTGAAGTCCATGTAAGAAGCGTTCTTCTCTACCCACTGATTGTCCATCACAAGGAAAGCAACACAGTAGAGCAGATCAAATGCCCATTCATCCTCTGGGACAAAACAGGAAGCAATGAGAATTTGTTGAAAATGATTTGAACAAACGAACGGTACAAAAGGTATATGTATACTGCACTGGTCCTACCTGAAAGCATTTGGACAAAAACAGCTTTGACGAACGTTCTCGGTTTAGCTGCAATTGATTTCACTGCCATAAATTAGTAAAATTACAGTTTACAAACTGAATAATTTGCATGTTTAGGTACGAGCTTACTGGACTGGAGATCCAGCATCTGCATGATCATGAATGTGATATTTACACCGGCAACTGCAAACGGGTACCCCCAAGTGGCTCGATTGCCACTTTGTTTCTGTAGTAACCTCTGAAATGACGCCTGCGCAGATAAATCAGTGGAGGGTGGTCAATATTCATCATACGAGTAGGCAATGAAAAAGGCAATTGTGATGTATTGCTTACAGAGAATGTCTTTGCAAAGAATAGAAGATTCTCTAGAGATATGAATCCTGCGCCTCTGTAACAAGTGATGCAATGCTGCTTAATTTCATAGAAGAGCTGAATATTGTTAAAGTAAGTCTGGCAAGTTTTAGTTTGGACCAGCGCTGTCTACCTGAAGTCAGTTGATGGATCTCTTCCTTGCCAGCCCATGTCCTTCCACTGTTCAGAGACCAAACCTTCAAGTTCTTGATCAGGGTATGTTGCATACCAAAGAGCTCTCAAGGCTTCCTATTATCATAAATTGATAACCATCAGAATTAGGGAGATAATGCTTCAAAAAGAATTTGGAAGATAATATAGCTATCCAGTTATCTAATTTGTAGTATCTTATGGTAAATGCCACAAATTTACAGTGCCTTACAGCCACCGTTTCCTAGTGGAAATTTTATGTATCATGAACTCAAATAATTGGGAAATTTCCTAGTCATATGTATAAAATGTAAGCTTTCGGTGCATTTTAGACTACTAATTGGTGTAATCGAATATACAATACCAATGCAGATGATCAAATACCATTAATCAAATATACAAGCATATAATTAGGTTTTTTTGGGGGAAACACAATACCAATGCAGATGATCACACAAACACACACGAACAATCACCCCTATGAACACAGATACGCACACCTATGAACACCTCCAAGAGACTCAGCCGACAGATCTTGAGATTTTTTAAGTAGCCACACATGCCTCATAGTTGATGGGCACACCATACCGCCGAAAGAGTATCGCCAAAAAAAGGTGGAATTTACCCAGGAAAATGGGATCACCCATGCCAAGTCTACGACTTGAACCCAGGTGGGCACGTGTCGAGGGATTTTAAGTCGATCCTAATAGTGGTACTAGAGTGAGTACTGGAATTTGTAGTCGAGGGAACGTAACATCAGGATGCTGGGGGTCTTGGACACACCCAACACAAAGACACACGATATACCCAGGTTCAGGGCCCCAAGTAGAAGCCCTACTTCCTACCTTGCTCTTTCCTTATCTATACCTACATAGCAGTCTCTCGTTCCCCCTGCGTCGCTCCTGCGAGCGACCGAGGGGCTAACCCGAGCCGTCGGGGCCGAGCTCCCCTTCTCCCCCCACCTCCCTCGCCGTCGCCGGGCAAAGCCCGGTCGGTGCTGGCGGCGGCGGGGCCTCTCTCTCCCGTGCACCTGTGGGGCTCGGTGCGGGCCGGCGCCCTCGCATGGTGGTGCAGCGCTTGGCCAGGGTGGAGCGGCGGTGGGCTGGCTCGACGACGACGGCGGCAGTGTGGGCCTCACCTGGTGTGCGGGAGGGCTGGTCGCGGCGAGGCTTTGGCCCGGGGCGGCAGCGGGCGGCTGGGCTCTGCCTAGATCCATCCCTGGGCGCCTTCGGGGCCTCGTGCCTGCTGCTCGGAGCGCCGGCCTGGTCGTGGTGGCCAGGGCTGCAGCGGCTGGTGCTCGGCAACTTGGGCGCGGTGGATGGGCGCGTCATGGTGGCAGATCAGGCCGGCAGCGGCGGCCCGACCAGATCTGTCCTCGCGGCAGCGTGGGCCGTGGTCGGCTAGGGCTGCGGGGGGCTGCCTTGACCGGGGCCGTATCGGCTCGTCGGGGTGGCGGCGCAATGGTGGAGGTTCGACCCTCTCATCCTGCTTCATGGGGCTCGGATCTGCGGTTGGAGGCGTGTCCGGCGGGTGGTGCATGGCAACTCAACGCGCTCGTCTTTGGCTGGCCACGGGGCCAGAGGCGCTCCGGGGAGATGGAAGGGGTACCTACACGGGTCTTGTTGTCGCCAGGGGTGGTGACGGCGGCCCGTACCCGGTTCAAGAAATGGCGAGGTCGTTGCGGCTTGGCCGGCACCCGCCGGTGGCCTTCCCCTCCCCCCGCTCCGGCCGGCTGGGCCTCGTTCTTGGCCAAAGGTGGCGCTTTGCCGACAGCAGTGCCGGTGAACCATGGTGTAGGTGGCGTGGTCTTGCATGCCGGGGCGGCGGCTCTGGTGGTGGCAGCACGGGCTCGCGGGCGGAGCCCGTGGCTCAGGTGCTGCCCGGTGGCCATGGTTGTGTGGGTGGCGTGGTGGCCGGGGTGTGACGATCGGTGGCGGTGGTGCGGCGTTCGTCCCATTTGCTGGCCGTGGAGCTATGGCCGGGCTGAAAACCTGTTTTTTCTTCGGGCAGTCCAGCAGCGGCGATTTCATCCCCTTCTTGAAGGCGTCGTCGCGGCTCTCGTCGCCCATCGTGTAGCTCCAAGGGAAACCCTGATCCTCAGATCGGGCGGTGGCGGCGCTCTGGCGTCGTGACATTCCTGAAGGCGCCACCTTGGAACTCATGGTTCGTCATATGCGGCTTTGTCTCCTCACGGTGGCGTGTTCATGGTGGAGGACCCCGATAACTCTTGTAGTGTTAGAGGATGGTGTTGCTGCGCTCAGTTCCTACGTATCCGGCCTTGGGTTTGTGCCTGTGTTGGGGTGGCGTGTGTTTGTATCGGGTTGTCGATGATCATTGCTTTATATATTATAAAGCGGGGCAAAAGCCTTTTTCGGTTATCTATACCTACTAATAAAAGGAGGTGCATTTCTCTTAATTTTTGGTCCGTTCACCCTATAAAGTTATTTTCTCCTGTGCCTATCTTTTGAGGTGGTACTAAAAAATTTGTCCGTCCACACATAAATAAATTTTTGGGTTGGGCCTTCAATCCATGCAGCCAAGGGGCCTGGTCCACATCTTTTTTATTTCATGCGATTGGGCCACAGGGTGTCAGTCCCTAACATGGGCCAAGGGGCCTGCTCCGCGTCTTCTTTTCCTTTAGATTAGGCCGCAAGGAAAAAAATAAATGCACAAAAAATTAGCGTTTTCTTTGTAACCTACGCTCCGAGTAGGCTGGCTGCAGTTACATTACGTATGCTGCGTTAGGCCTTTGTTGGGCTTGAAGAAATCCACCAACTCAATAAGTCAGCTTTTCCTATTATCATAGAATAGCATTACTCACACTTTTAGAACCAAAACCATCAATTTATATACTCCTTGGAGTTACCTGTTATCAATCACTCAATAGGTTGGCTTGGGAATCAATAAGTGGAGGATGCGGATGATGATGTGAGAAGAAGAAAATGAGTCCCGCAAAAGGAAGGAATATGTTGTCCTATGTGGGCTAATTAAGTGGTGTGCAATTAAACAACTTGTTGCATAATCAAAGGAGGTTGCACGTTGTACATATTGGGATTCAGTAAATGGACGTATGAAATGGGTAACGATGTCTCCCGTTGCAAAGCACGGGCATTTGTGCTAGTATACATAGAGAACATAGAGGATTACAATATAGAGGGAGGGACTCGACGAGTCAGGAAGACTCAACAAGTTGTGATGATGGTGGTGATTTTGATGTGAAGCACCTGAACTTTCTATGTGTCGTAGCCTCGTAGGCTAAAACTAGGGCAAGGGAGAGCTCCCCTTCTTTGATACCCCTAATACTCCTTATATAGCACTAGTTATGGAAGGCTCCATGTCGATGCGATCGGTCGTGCAAGGATTCGAGTCACACACAGTGTCGGTGTATAACACGATTTGGTCCTTTTCCTATGTTCCGCGGACTATTTTCCTTCTCCCTTGCTATCATTCGATGAAACGTCTTCTCATGAGGCAGTGGCACTTCTGCGTGGGTCGAGATGCTATCCTTGGGCCTTTTGGGAGGCCATTGTGGCGGTGATGGGAGTCAGGCGATTAGAGAAGATATTGACGGAGAACCGGAGTTGAAGTTTGATGCGATTAGAGCATCACCAACCGGACATAGCTAATTTGGACCCCTATAGGTCCATCGACAGCACCGGCCTGCCCATTTGTTCGTGTACACAACCGTCCCTCTCATATCCAAACCTCCAAATCCATACACAAGCATGCAACGTAGAACACACGTACTTCCATTTCTAGCACATAGTCCAGACATTGCATAGGGGAGTTCATACATACCATGAGACTACCAAAATGATGGCATGTTATACTAGTTCTTGATAAATAAATTGAGACTATATAGATAGGGGAAGTTCATCACCGACGGCCACCCTTGCCCTTGCCCTTGTCCTATTTGTCACAAAACTAGCGGTCGATGACACAATAGGGGTTCATGCGGATCTGCTCGGCGAGCTGGATGTGTCAGATGCGACATCAGCCATCTTCACATCCTCTCTCGGGGGAAGGTCAACGAGCGCACGAGCGGGTCAGGCTTGCCGCTTCGCCAAGATCCGGGAACGGGCATCCTCCTCGGCCTTCGTCTCGACGGCACGCGGCGACTCCGCGACGTGGCGCACCTTCGCCCTCTCACGGTCGGCACACCATGCATCGACCTCGGACGCACCACCATAGCTGCTGCATCCTGGCCATGGGCATTGCTGCCATTGACCTCGAAGGGACAAGGACCCAGCTCTGGGGAGCCTCAGAGCATCTCTCGGTGGCGTGCTGGGACCTCGACTCGACATGCGCTTGAGGGTGACAGAGCAAACAAGGGACGCGAGCTTACGTTGGATGCGGCGCCACCACTGGATCCCAGCCAGAGTGTCGAAGAAGGTGCTCAACCAGTGGATCCGCGATAGGGCGACTCCAACGACGGAGCTCGGCTATCCACCCGAGACAGGCGGACCGCGAGCTAGATGACTATGTCCTCCTCATCCGAGCAGGCGGCAAGCTCCCATTCGACAGATCTAGACCGACCGGACTCAGGTCCACTGCTTGCTATGCTGGATATGGCCAGAGAGGAGCGAAGAGGTGAGGAGCGAAGCGAGACTGAAAGCAGAGTGAACCGAGACAAATGGCTAGGGTTTGGTGGGGTCAGGGTGGGCCGTTCCAATGTGGCAGACGTGCCCTGGTGTGTCCGGCGGCCCCAAATCCTCGATAAGGGGGGTGCTGGACAACCCGGACAGGTATGGAGGGTCCGGTTGGGTGCCATTTTTCTGTTTGGGCCATGTCCTGGCTTTTTGCCCGGACATATGAGGGGGGAGTGGGGTCCGGTTGGAGATGCTCTTAGAGCCTCTCTAGCTGATCCCCTATCCCATAATGCCAAAACATATCCCCTATCTCAGAAAGGTATATGTTTTGAGGGGATCAAACTTGTCTTCATCTAGCAGAACCGCTAAAACTTAATCCCTTAAAATTACCAATTCATCCAACCATTTTCAAACTTACCATAACATTTGAAAACTTGATTATTCAAGTATACACAATTCAAGTACATATAAAATTAATTGTTCTCAAACTTAAGCATTCAAATTCAAACACAATACACCATCCAAATGAACTAAGAACCCAAATAAACATGATGAAAGCACAAAAATCAAGTGCTATGAAGTCGCCAATGGTGCTCCATAAGATCTTCTTGAAGTTGGTTGTGAGCTTCTCGGTTCTCGATCCTTTAGTGTGCTTGCAGGAATGCTTCGATTCTATTTTGACTATGTTCTAGCCCACTTGGACACCATTGTAGAGATATTGAAAATCCTCTGGGTCCTCTTTCTCATCCTTGATGATAGTGTTGTGCAAGATAACACATGTTGTTATGATTTGCCATAGGATCCGAGGCTTTCAATATTCACTAGGGCCATGGACAACTGCAAAGCGTGTTTGAAGCACACCAAAAGCTCTCACCATCCTTTCTTGTAGATTCTTGGCACGTTGCAAAATGAGATTTTTATGTCCTTCAGGATGGTGGACTGTCTTCACAAATGTGGCCCCCGGAGAATAGATGCCATCGGCAAGGTAGTATCTCCATTGGCAACATAGTTGCAAGGTGAATTGTCACTAGCGACAAAGCCTTGAAACAAGAGGAGATTGCTAGAGGACATTGAGATCATTGTGAGAGTCAGGCATCCCAAAGTATGCGTGCCAAATACACTGACTGGTCATGGGATGCAACTGCCTTAAGAATGATGGTTGGATCATGGCAATGCCCTTTGTCCTGATCTTGCCATGCGACAGGACAAATCTTCCATGTCCAGTTCATACAGTCAATGGATCCAAGCATCCCTTGCCAACCTCTCTCTTCTTTTTCTGCCATGAGCCTCTCGGTATCTTCACTAGTGGAAGCCCTCAAGTACTCCGGTCCACAAATCTCGATCACAACTGCATAGAATCATCTCACACACTCGAGGATGAGAACTTCCCCAACGCGAACCTAGTCATTGATGGCACCGGTTAGACATCCACACATGCCTGCTATAACCTTCACCAATGAACTTGCACTTGATGTTCCCGCTGCACTCCTTCTCAGTTGAAAGCAACGATCATGTTTTTCCATAGCTTTTACAATGGTGTTGAAGAGATCCAGGTGTATCCGGAATCGACCGGAATCGACGCCAAAAACATTAAGGCGGGTATATTGTATTACATAAAGTAATCCCTCATAAGACCATCATGACCCATGATGCTATCTCGAAGAAACAACCTTTGACCAAACTGGAACCACGCCTCGGTCTCCTAAAATCTTCCTCCATAGCAACCACGAAAGTCGCCAACTCAAATTCATCCTCTTCTTCTTCCTCTCGTGACGATGAATCTTCGAAGACACAACATCTTGATCTACACATTGGAGAACTTAATGGTCCATTTTAGACCTTTCTTCGATGAAAAATAGGAAAAAATGTTTAAGAAAAAACATAAAGGCAATTTGACAAACACCTTGTTGGTGGACGGGGTCGGAGAGGCGGCGCCCGACGACGTAGCTCGAGCTAGGTCCGAATGGCGGTGGAGGACACCAGCGACACTGCCTAGTAAGCCACAGAGGGGATTCCTGCGCGTGGAGGCGACGAACTTCGTCCAGGATGTAGGGGCAGCGAGAGTGGCGGCGACGGCACTCTACTTAGCAGTTCTGATGCCGTCGGCCGTGTAGGGCTTGCGCTTGACCTTTCTATGCCATCTCCAAGGTCAGACGGTTCGATTCCCGTCGAAAACAAACCTCGTGGCGGCCGGGCAGAGTTACACAACGCCTGCGTCGTCGGAGGCGAAAATACCGATTCCGGCACCGATGAGTTTGGAGAAGGTGCAGGAGAGGGCAGCGGGGCTGCGAGATGGTGGCACGGAACGGCTCCGTCGTCCGAGGGTCGACGACAATGAGAGGTGAGTCGGCGCTGGGGGAAGGTCGGCTGGCCACCTAAATATCCTAAGAAACTGCATATCCAGAGTAAAAATAGGATGGGTGGTTGCATTTTAAGGGATGGAAAGTTATATTTTGAGGGATCTGTTAGATAGGGCTTAATCCCTGAAATCAGAAATTTTCCACCAAATATAACTTTTGGGGATCTGTTAGATAGGGATGGTTTTTTTTTGAAAGCAAAGCAAGGCTTCATTACTTAACTGTGGTGAGGCATATCGCCCACAACACATTCGCCCACGCGGGCTGGTACATCAGAGTCCCACTCTACATAGTGGTTCGGTTCACACAAACGACCAATATTGGCAAGCTCATTGGCTACCGAATTCGCACTCCGCCTACAAACTGAAATGGAAAAGGAAGAAAACCATAACTTAAGTTGATATTTCATGTCCTCTATAACAGCAGCATACGCCGTCGAGTCCACCCTCCTCATGTCCAAAGCCTTCGCCAGGAGTTGTGAGTCCGTCTCGAATTCAACCCTGACCATACCGAGATCAGCCGCCGCCGAAATAGCCTTTGCCATGGCTGTCACCTCCGCTTCGAAAGCCTCCGTTGCATGCTCCTGTCGTCCAGCCCGTGCATGCACCAGTGTTCCATCCTCCGTTCTCACTGCAAAGCCCCATCCAGCATGCTCCTCTCCCGCCATAAACGATCCGTCCACATTGATTTTGTAAGTGTCAGTGGCCGGGGGGCGCCACTTGTCAGGAGACATCTTCACGGCCTTCTTGCTGAAGATCTCGGTGAACTCCAGGACGCTACTTCTTGTCCTGCACGCCAGCTCAGCTGGTGAAATCGTCATCTCCCCTTCCCGAACCTTGTTCCTATTCGCCCACCACTGCCACCAGAACGTGAGTATGTGTAGTCTCTTCTTCTCCTCTAGCCCCCAAATATACTCCAGCATCGCATGCACGCCCTCAGTCCTCTCCAACTCGTTGCGCTCCTTCTCCAGACCCAAGTCTCTCCACACCTCCTTCACCACCTTGCACTTTATGAACAGGTGCGCACCATCCTCCTCCCCTCGGCTGCAAAACAAGCATTTTGTGTCCTCGATTGGAATGCCCCTCCTGGCCACCGTGGTACGAAGGGCGAGAGACTCGTGTTTGACTCTCCACGTGAACATCTGAATATTTCTAGGGCATGGTAGCTTCCATATACGTTTCCAAGACACATCCTCCGCACGGTTCAGATTTCCTGGGGTTATTGAGCTCGACCCAGCACCTCCATCCCTCCTGGTTTTCTCCAACTGGACAAATAATTTGTATGCACTCTTGACCGAATGGAGCCCCTTGTTGTCGTAATGCCAAGCCATGAAGTCTTGGACCCCGTCTCGGAGGGGAATGCGGAGTATGTGTGTCACATCATCATGCCAGAAAGTGTCTCTCACGAGCTGCTCGTCCCAAGCGCCCGAAACTGGATCGATGAGCTCACTAACCTGCTGTAACAGGCATTGCCCACGAGGTGTGATCACAGTCCTCGACCAGGGCCGAGGGATCCAAGGATCAGTCCATATGTTGACACTAGTACCATCGCCTATCCTCCAGATGACTCCTTCTCTAACCAGTTGAGCTCCATGCAACAAGCTGCGCCAAGCATACGACATACCCGCAGCTGGCTGAGCTTCTAACAGCTGCCCATCGGGATAGTATCAAGCTCGTAGGATCTGTGCACACAACGAGTTTGGGTTTTGGATCAGCCTCCACGCCTGGCGTGATAGCATGGCGACGTTGAACGCGTGCATCTCCCTGAACCTGAGCCCTCCTTGTGCCTTTGGCATCGTCAGTTTGTCCCATCCTATCCAATGGGTTGTGTGCTCCTTGTCTTGCTGGCTCCACCAATAGTTACGAATCACCGAACTAAGCTCCTCATAGAAAGTTTTCGTCAGGTAAAAACAGGACATAGCAAAAGTGGGAATAGCTTGGGCCACTGCAGTGACAAGTGTTTCCTTCCCAGTTTTTGCTATCAGTCTTTCCTTCCAGCCATAGATCCTCCCCGAGATAGCGTTCTTCACAAATGCAAAAGCCTTCTTTCTTGATTTCCCCACATGAACAGGCAGCCCAAGATATTTCTCGTTCCATGTTTCACTCTGAATCTGCAAGGCATTCTTCACTTCCGCCTTCGCTACATCAGTGGCATTAGGACTGAACATGATCGCTGACTTCTCCAGGTTTATGCACTGACCGGAACAGTTTTCATATAGATCCAGGATCTCCCTCAATGCCTCGGCCTCCTCTCTCTTCGCCTTGAGCAGCAAGACCGAATCATCCGCAAACAATAGATGTGAGACGACAGGTGCAGTCGGGCAGATCCTCACTCCCCCAATCCGGCCGTTCGCTTCGGCATCATGTAACAAAGCCGACAGTCCCTCCGCGCAAATGAAAAAGAGATATGGAGATGAAGGGTCACCCTGACGTAAACCTCGCGTAGGAGAGAACTGCTCCGTAAGCTCACCATTGATCTTAATTTGATAGCGCACACTGGTAACACAGTTCATCACCAGATCGACCCACCTAGTTTCAAAACCCAACCTGAGAAGCATAGCACGCAGAAAACCCCATTCAACTCTGTCATACGCCTTGCTCATATCCGCCTTCACCGCTGCAATGCCCTCTCCCCCTCTTCTCTTATTCAACAGCGCGTGTGTTAGCTCGTATGCAATGAGCACATTGTCAGTGATGAGGCGCCCCGGTACGAACGCACTTTGGTTATCCGATATGATCTCCGGGAGCACAAGCTTCAATCTGTTGGCAATCACCTTTGAGCACAACTTGTACACAACATTACACAGACTGATGGGTCTTAGGTCCTTTATCCTCCTCGGGTCTTTCACTTTTGGGATGAGCACGACGACAGTATCGTTCCACCCTTCCGGCATAGGGCCTCCCTTCAGGACCGAAATCACCTCGTCTACCACCTTGTCACCCATAAAGTGCCAATGTTTCTTGTAAACAATCGAAGGCATACCATCAGGCCCCGGAGCCTTAAGGTCCCCAATGTGATCAAGCGCAGCTTTCACCTCCTCTCTGGTTACATCCGCTTCGAGGACGGCATTCATGGCTGCGGTCACCCGCGGTTGCACCTTCGACAGAAGCTCCTCCATGCGATGTGCATTAGTAGCCGTAAATAGTTCCTGAAAATAAGAGAGAACATAGTTATTCAGCCCCTCTCCTTCCTTCACCTCTGTCCCATCCTCCCTCCTAAGCATCCTTATTCTGTTTGCTTTCTTCTTCGCCGACGCCACTGCCATGAAATAACGCGTGCACTTGTTGCCATCTCTCAGCCACGTCACATGTGAAAGCTGTCTGGCTTTGGTATTATTCTTTTCCTCCAAATCCTCCACAACGCACCTCAGTCTCGCTTCTTCTCTTATTTTCTCCTCGGACACCGGAGCCCTCATGCATCTTTCCAGGCTCCGCCGTGCTTGCTTTAGGCGACTCTCCAACTCCCCTGCAACTTCTTTGCCCCACCTTCTCATCCTCCCGGCCACACACCTCATCGCCGATGCCACATCTCCCCTCCCCTCCCGACAGCCCTGCTCCCACGCCCCTTGCACCTCCTCGCTACAGCCCTCTTCCTTCAGCCACCAGGCTTGAAAGCGAAAACCCCGATCAGCCCCCTCCATCCTCTTCCTTCCACCCTGGGTGTTAACAATGACCGGTCGATGATCAGAGTGTCGAGGGGCTCCATTTATAACGGTGAAGTCTTGGAACCATTCACACCATACAGCATTGGCCGTGGCCCTGTCCAACCTTTCACAGATGTATGAATCGATGTGCTTGCTATGGTTCCTCCACGTGTATTTGTCCCCCTCATAACCAATATCACCTAGCTCACATGCCTCCAAAGCTTCTCGAAACCGATCCATATGCCGCTGCGGTCTGACTACGCCCCCGATTTTTTCGTCCGATGACAAGATTTCGTTAAAGTCACCCAAACACAGCCACGGCCTCCCTGCTTGATGCTGTTGAGCAAGCAGCTTCATCACCCTCCACGTCTCCACTTTCCTCTCCGCTTCCGACTCCCATAAATCCCCGTCAAACGCCACACTCTACCATCCTCCTGCACGTCTGCATCAATATGCCTTCTTCCAAACGATCGCAACGTCACATCAACTCCCCTTCTCCAAAAAAGGGCAACTCCTCTACTCCCCTCCGGGTTCGACACTATTAAGTGAGCCAGACCCAAAGACCACCTAAACCTCTCCAGCTCCTTCTCTGTCAGCTTTGTCTCCGCCAAAAACACTATGTCAGGATCCTCCTCCCTCCCCAAATCGAGGAGACTGCGAACTGTCGGGCCGTTCCCGAGTCCCCGGCAGTTCCAACCCACGATTTTCATTGCTCCCGGCGGGGTTGCACCTGCAACCCGGCCGATAATAAGTCTTGGGCTCCCTCCTTCTGAACCAGCTGGCTTCCCCCCTCCTTATCGTCCTCTCCCTCCACTCTTCCCTTCTTACTCACTTTCTCCTGGTCATCCTCTGACCCACCCCTCTTCTGGCCTGCCACCGCCTCCATAACAGCAATGCCCTCCGGCCGAAGCTTATCCCTGCCTTTCTTTTTGTATCTCTTACCATCCGGGTTTTTGCTACCGGCTCCTTCCCCTACAGCGTGAGCCTTTTCTCCTCCCATCTTTACCTGAGCATCCTCTTCCTTTCCTCCACCTGCACTTCCCTTCCCCAATTCGCCCGATTTTGTGGTCGTGCCCCTTTCCTGGAAAACCAGCTTCTTCGGTACTCCCCCTCTCGACGGAACGGTGGTATTCTTAAGCGGGCTAGTCACCTCCTCCCCCTTCTCCTTAGCTTCCCTACCACCATCTCCAGACTGTGAGTCACTCTTGCGCCATGATAAGCTGTCGCTGCCGCTCCCTGACCTGTCTTCGGTCTTACTGAAACCAAACACCCGACCTCGCCCCGAGCTCCGGTTGGCATTCCTCCACAGCCCCTCCTCAGCAAAACCCCTTCTCTGCCCCATATCAGCCTTAAGCCACCTCCCGAACTGCTTCTTCCCTCCCTTCCCTCCTGGAGTCGCGCACTCCTTCTCACCATGGCCGATCACACCACACGTGTAACAGAAGTCCGGGAGATATTCGTATTCAAACCTACACCACCCCTTCTCCTCCCCTTCATCTTCCTCCCCCGCAACTACCATCTGTTTATCCTGCACTTCGTCCCCCTCCGACTCCTCACACAACGTGAAGCCCCGCATAATTGGTTTGTCAATCCTCATTCGCACTTTGATCCTCAAAAACTTGCCTATCGCGTTCCCATCAGCTCCAGTATCTGCCTCCACAAAACGACCTACAAGTTTCCCGATCTCCTCAGCAGCTTCCTCGTTCATCATACCCAGCGGTAGGTCATAAACCCTAATCCAGATCGGAATATTATTGAATTCATAGTCCTCCGGCCTCTTGCTAGGCACATAATCCTCCACCACCACCAGTTCCTTATCAAACATCCATGGGCCGTTCTCCAGAGCCTTCCTCTTCCCCGTCTCTTGGTGAAACGTAAACAAGAACTGGTTGACCCCAATCTCCGTGCACCCTATACCTTTGATTGGGCACCAGATCTTCCCCAGCGTGAGGCAGATCGCATCCGGATGTGCGAGCTTCTCAGACATCACCTTCCCGACCGCCTGAACCACCCCCTCCTTACCCTTCTCCTTGGTCGGGATCCTGATCCTCACCCCTTTCTTCTCCTCATCGGAAAGCTTCAACCCCTTCAGCAACCCAGCGACCCCCTCCATGCCTCCCCTTTCTCCTCCTAGGGTTTGGGTGTTTTACGACCGCGCGCCCTAGGGAGCACGTGGAAGGCTTTTGTGGATGGGACGGGATGGAGACGGACTCCCACGAGACCCGCGGCGAGACGATGGCGGAGGAACGAGGAAGAACCCTAGGGTTTCCACCTAGCCAGATCGCGATCGCCCTCGTAGTCGCCAGACAGAGGCACACCAACCGTCACCCTACAGGGATGGTTGCTCTTAAGTTGGTTGCTACAAATCTTAAGTTGGTTGCCTGTATATATGTACTATTAAAGGGGGAGTTGGTAGGTTCGCCTCACCTCCTCCCTCGTTTTTTTCCTCCACATTCCCCCTGCTTTTTGGTTTCCTGTTGATTGTTTTGGTAATCTCAACCGATGCCACACAGAATAAAAACGTAAATGGAGTAAATTGGAATAATCTAAACCAAATCGGTACTTTCCCAAAACCACATCCTACATTAACTCGATCAATCAAATCAAATCTTACTAAAATCGATACCTCAACTAAACCACAACTTTTCTTGTCTTCCCCTACCCATACCCAAATCAAATCTTACCAAAATCTTAACTAAATCAAAACTTTCCTTGCCTTCCCTTACCCATACGTAAATCAAATTAAATCTTACAAAAATCTAGAATATGGTGGGTGTAAGGTATATGTCGGACAAGATTGATGCTGAACCACTAGAATATTTATGTCCCCGTTGCAACACATGTGCAATTAGCTAGTGTTATAAATATATCAGTTAGGATGGTCTTAAAAAATAGAAGTGTGGATTAAAACAGTCAAGACTTCTACATTTAGTAATAGATATAGTTACCTGATGATCTCGCCTTGAGTGATCAAAATAAACCTTCATGCGGTGCCTCAATCTCTGAAGCCTCTGTTCCTGTAAATGGCCGGCCAAAAACAGTTAGCTAGTTTGTGTCTTGTACAGCTAAATAGTTCTCTGAATTGGGCCATTCAAGTTAACACGTTCGAAGACAAAATCTTATGAAGAGAACTATGACTTGGCCGCTTAAATTGTCATGTCTATCCTGCAGAGTTTGATTGTGCATGGAAGGTCACAGACTACTACCTAAAACCCGTTGCACATGGGGAGAGGCTAAAGACACAAAAACAAAAAGGTTAGCTATCAAGGCTAAAGACACGCTGATGAACATGTTGTGGTATTTGCTATCTTAAATACTGGTAAATTCAATGATCAGTGGATTTCTTTACCCCGAAAGGAAAAAAACTGTTAACAAATCTTTGCAACGTTCTGCTATAACAAACCTGCACTGGTGTAAGGTTCACGCATATTCGCTCATATGCCCCTTTCCTTTTGATGCATACACAAGAGAGACTTTTCCCTATCCATCTTGGTGATCCACATGACGCCTCATCTGCACAAGAACAGGCACATTCCATTAATAAACACTGAACATCAAACTATCGAAATAAAGAATTTTTATAACACGACACTTATTTTGGGACGGAGGGAGTACTTAGAAATAATTTTCATAATAACCAATGCAAAATGACTAATAAATACATACTTTGTGATTGTCATGTGCATGCTGGAGCAACACAAAAACAAAGTTAGCTATCAAGGCGAAAGACACGCTGACGAACCTTTGTGGTTTATGCTATCTTATTAAAGTAATATAAGACCTTTTAGAGCACTAAAGTAGTGATCTAAAAGGTCTTGTATTACTTTACAGAGGGAGTATTTTTTGCCGGGAATCTTAAATACTGTACTAGCTTGTGTTTCTTATAAGCTAATGGATCCATTATGATAAGATCAGACAAGGAAAATATTTTTGTAGCCTACCTAACTTATACTACCCCTCACATTGTGCTACATGTTCATAATCTCAGATACACCCCAACACCAAGACCCTATAATTTCTCACCAAACGCTCTCTGATTGATCGACAAACTGTGGAATAGGGCAATCAAGGTTGAGATTTCCTACCAAATCAGCTGCGCACCACGATTACTTTATGTGTGAACCTGACTGAAACTAAGCTTCCCAAAAGCACAAGCAACTGTTAGCATGCCGTACTGTTCAAGCAATGGACAAACATTTGTTGTGGATGTGCAATCACAATTGATTGGTGTGGGCAAGTCATATGTAATCTTAGAACCAAAGGGCCGCAACAAGGGGCCATAATTTGGTAGTACTCCCTCTGTTCCTAAATATATGTCTTTTTAGTGCGATTTGGGAACACACATCATGGTAGCAGTAGTACTTTCAGTGCGATTTCTCTAGGGACCTGCAATGCTGACTTTTGTTGCGCGTACTGAACATAAAAGATTGAGGCGACATCGATTGGCGTGCACTTCACAGTGACATGACAAAAACATAAACACACATCAATGCTTGACGTTGAAAATTGTAAACGGGGCAGGGTACCATAGAAACTGTGATGCAGGAATACACCACCGGCAGAGTGAGAGAAAGGTAAGAACATACACAGCTATCAACAGAGGAAAGAAACTAGCATCAGCGATTCAGTAGCAGCAACCACAGCGCAATATTTGGAAAAGGGGGGGATATTCAGGAACAAAAGAAATGGCAGAACAGGTAAAACTACACGCAGACGCAGGCACCAACCATACCAAACATTGCAAACAGGCAAAATTAAATAAATAAGCAAATGAGTGAAGGAAGGAAATGAATCTTACCGGGAGATCCAGCTGCCTGAGAGGAGCCACCGGAGCATCGCGCCACCGGCCCGGGCGGTATGAACGTCCTGGCAGATAAGCATCCGCCGTGGCGGTGCTGCGTCTCCGCTGCCGCCGGCGTTGTGGTCGCCTCCATTCTCCTGTCCTGACCAGCAGATTATTGATCTCGCAAGGCTAGCTCGACTGCAACGTGTCGCCGACTTGCTGCTGCTGGTTCTTTCTTGCAGCAGAAGCGGCGGCGGCGGCGTTGTATGCACAGAGGGAAGTTGGGAAAGAGAAATAATGAGAGAGCGGAGCGGGGCGACGGACGCAGGCGGACGGCACAGGCAGCGGCGGGCGTCGTGTAGCTGGCCGTTCCGCGGAGGAGCACTTGTCGCCATCTAAACAGACGCAGACTGCGGCGCCACGATTTAAATAGCAGATTTGCTATTTCACATCTAGATGTGAAATAACTATCTCACATCTAAGTCCTTCATCGTTGGATTTGTTTTGTCTTTAAAATTCGTGCACTGATGATTTGCTGATTTGTTCGAGTTTGATTGTACGATCTGCCGATTTGTAGCGTGCGCTCGCGCAGCCCGCCTACAGCGTGCCAGCGTGGGCTAGCGCATATGTGCTAGCGTGGGCTGCCTTTCCTTTCTGTATTTTTTTTTGTCTATTGTTGTATTATCTCCATACACACTGCAGCTGTTGCAGTTTGTGAGGGTTTTTTTTGTCTTTTTTTCACTTCTTTTTACTCCACCTTGCGATACTATGATATGTGTATATATCAGATGACGTGTGCATGCATCTCCTTTGTGCGTGTATATACCGTATGATTGTTCATGCATTTTTTTTCGTTGTTTTGATTTGTATTCGTCTCTGCAACGTGTCCACGAAATAGTAAATCATGTATCGAAATTGTTAAAACTCATATAGATGAGTGTGATGTCTCATCTAAGTTTCACTCCATTTGATCTGTCTCTATAAATTTTGTGCAATTCTTTGATCGGGGTTGTTTTGTCCCGCGCGTCCGGTGTCGCTCATCTGTTGTTCATTTTACAGCCCATCACACCATGCGTCTTTCTTTTTGGGGCCATTTTTCGTAGTATTTTTTTTTCCTTTGTTGTAGTTGAAGATAAGTGTTGTATGTATAAGTCGAAGAGAGGAGCTGACCGCTAGCTCGTCGGCTGTTTCTTCGCTCTCTCTATCCCATTGCTCTTTGTCTAAGGAGTAGAGGCGACCCGACCAAGTTTCTGAACAGTACAATGACGGGCAACGACCAATTTCTTGTTGTTGTTTGTTTATTGTGTATCCTGTTGTTGGCCCAGGCCTGTGCGACTCCGCTTTTGTTGGCCCACAACTCATAGCCGGAGTCTGGTCTTTTTTTGTTCTAGTTGTAAGTCCATCCTCGACTTGCAACTGCGACCCGTTCTTTTTTTGTCCCATTTGCAAGTCCGCCCCTGACTCGCAACTGGGGTCTGACATTTTTTTCCTACTTGCAAGTCCACCCTCGGCTCGCAACTGGGACCGAGTCTTTTTTTTGTCCCAGTTGCAAGTCTGTCCTCGACTCGCACCTCGGGCCCGATGTTTTTTCCTCCAAATTGCAAGTCCCCTCTCGGCTCTGCGACCGAACTTTGTTTGTCTTAGTTGCAAGCCCATCGTCAACTCGCAATGGGGCCTGATTTCTATTTCTATTTACAAGTCCACCCTCGACTCACAGTTAGGGACCGAACCTTTTTGTCCGAGTTGCAATACTCCCCTTGACTTGTAACTCGAACCTGACCCTTTTTTGTCCCAGTTGCAATCCACCCTTGAGTCGCAGCTAGGCATGACCCTTTTTTCTGGTTGCAATTGCACTCTTAACTCGCAACTGGGTCTCAATATTTTTTTTGTCCTAATTGTAAGTCCACCCTCGACACACAACTGGGGTCCGACCTTTTCTTTCCAGTTGAAAATCCAACTGTGGCCAAACCATTTTTGTCCTAGTTGCAAGTCCACTCTCGACGCAAATTGGGCTAGATTTTTTTTCCAAGTTGCAAGTCCACCCTCGACTCGCAACTGAGGTCCAACATTTTTTTGTCCGAGTTGCAAGTCCACCCTCGACTCGTAACTAGGGCACAACCTTTTTTGTTCGAGTTGCAAGTGCGTCCTCAACTCGCAACTGGGGCCCAACCTTTTTTGTCCGAGTTGCAAGTCCATTGTCGACTCGCAACTAGGGTCCAACCTTTTTTTCCGAGTTGCAAGTTCGTCCTCGACTCGCAACTGAGGCCCAACCTTTTTTGTACGAGTTGCAAGTTCGTCCTCAACTCGTAACTGGGGCCCAACCTTTTTTGCCCGAGTTGCAAGTCCATCATCGACTCGCAACTAGGGCCCAACCTTTTTTGTCCGAGTTGCAAGTTCGTCCTCGACTCGCAGCTGGGGCCCAACCTTTTTTGTCCGAGTTGCAAGTCCACCCTCGACTCGCAACTAGGGTCCAACCTTTTTTGCCCGAGTTGCAAGTTCGTCCTCGAGTCGCAACTGGGGCCCAACATTTTTTGTCTGTGTTGCAAGTCCACCCTTGACTCGCAACTAGAGCTCAACCTTTTTGTCTGAGTTGCAAGTTCACCCTCGACTCGCAACTGGGGCCCAACCTTTTTTGTCTGAGTTGCAAGTCCATCATCGACTCGCAACTAGGGTCCAACCTTTTTTGTCCGAGTTGCAAGTTCGTCCTCGACTCGCAGCTGTGGCCCAACCTTTTTTGTCCGAGTTGCAAGTCTACCCTCGACTCGCAACTAGGGTCCAACATTTTTCGTCCGAGTTGCAAGTTCATCCTCGACTTGCAACTGGAGCCCAACATTTTTATCCGTGTTGCAAGTCCATCATTGACTCGCAACTAGAGCTCAACCTTTTTTTTGTCTGAGTTGCAAGTTCACCCTCGACTCCCAACTGGTGCCCGACATTTTTCTGTCCCAATTGCGAGTCCACCCTCGATTCGCAATTGGGGCCGACCTTTTCCCCAGTTGCAAGTCCACTGTCGACTCGCAACTGGACCTCGACCCTTTCTAGTCCCAGCTGCAAGTCCACCCTTGACTCACAATTAGGGTCCAACAATTTTTGTCCCCAGTTGCAAGTCCAAACTCGACTCGCAGGTGGGGCCCAACCTTTTTTATTCCCAATTGAGAGTCCACCCTCGACTTCCCATTGGGGGTCCAACATTTTTTTCCTAGTTTCAAGTCCGCCCTAGTCAGTGAATAAACTGCAGATGAGCTGGCCCAAGTAGCTAGGATACCTTTTTTTTGTTTTGTTTCATTTTCTTCATGTTCTTTTTGCTTTTTTATTTATCATTTTCTTCATTGTTTTTCATCTACTTTTATTTTTTCTATTTTCAAAAGTTGATCTCATTTTTTCGTATTCTGATAATTTTTTGTTTGTTCATAAATTCACAAGTTTCAATACATGTTTCAAAATTTGTAAATTAGTTCATTTTTATAAAATTGTGCATGTTGATAAATTTTTTTAAAGCAAATCGAAATGTGTTTATTTTTTGTTTTCTTCTTATTATCTATTTTCTGTATTTTTTTCCGTCCGCTTTTAGTTCAATGTATATAAAAAAAGGTTTGCTTTTATTTCATCGTATATAAAAAAGTGCATGTATATCAAAAACAATGTTCTGTGTGTACTGGAAAAAAATAGTGTGTATTCAAAAGATGATTATCATATATTAAAGTATTGTTCACCATATATTAGAATATTTTTGGTATTCGTTAACATTTTTTATAATTTGAAAACATTATGTAAATTCGTGAACATATTTTTGAAATATGTGTTGATGAAATTTTGTTATTTACTTAAAATTAATAGTGAAAATGCAAAAACCAAAAGGCAAAAAATAAAATAAATCATTGGTAGCCTAGAAGTTGGCTATGTGATCAGAGGCAAAAGCTAACTAAGTTGACTTAGCACTAGCGATCATTTTGTTTTCCAGATAAAACTAGCGATCAGGTTCCCTAAAAAAAGTTCCTTGTACGGTAGCTAGCAACCAGATTTTTTTTTATGAGGGGAGCTAGTGACCAGATTTGCGTATAGGCCGGTCACCAAGGCGGAGGCACGACAAGGTAGTTTTTAGTTTTGGACTTTAACAAATTAAAATCAAACAAACAGAACAAACAAACAGAGAAAAAAAAACCTTTAGATGTGAGATATTATCTCACATCTAGATGTGATATAGACAGACCCTTTAAATAGATGCTGAACTTATCCTATGGCCACTTTGCCACACAGGCGATGCAAATACACAGTACAGACACAAATCCTTATACATACACACATACACTCACTCTTTATATTTAAGCAAGCACATTATTTTGAGATTGACAAAATCGTCACAGACGTCTTCATAGTCAACAAGAACGTCTCCTTTCACTCAATGCACATTAGCGGAAGGCCTGAAATAAACTCAGAAAAATACGACATCACAAGAAACCTAACCATCTGAGTGACCCTCAGTTCACTTGTAAAATACACCTTCAGTGTCAATACTTGAGTTGAGGTGTAAATAGGTGTTTTTCCTAGGTATGCGCATGTGAAGCAAGTTTGGGCCTACCAGGGGCGGAGCCAGAATTTCGGCATATAGGGATGAACTGACAAAAAAAAATTGGGCATAACAAATATATTGCAGTCTCAAGCCTTGCATCTCCAACAGTCTACACATTTGTCTTTATAATCATCTAGATCAAGAGAGCTAATTTGTTTGACTAGGATTGGTGTTATTTTGCGCATTCACTGCTTGACGGCCCTATTAGAAATTTAGAACTATCCGCTTAAGCTTAACCAATTTTACTCTAGAATGGATGCATTGTTTTCTAATACATAACCACTGCCATAGTATTTTTGACTGATCCCTCAATGGAGTATTACGGCTAAGCGAATAGATCGGAGGGGAAGCGGGAGAGGGTTTATCCAGGTTCAAGCCTTTATGGTGGAGATAAAACTCTACTTCGTCCTCGTGTTTATTGAATAAGGTCATTGCTTGTGCATTGCTACAGGAGCCAAATAATTTTTAGTGCGGCAATAATACATGAAAAATACATGATTATCTAAAATTATCATCTCACAATCAATCTGATTTTACAAACATATTATTTTGAGCCACAATACATTACATAAGCAACAATTTTATGTCACATTGCCAAAAAAGGTATGAACAAAGCATAGTAAACACCATAGTCCTTGCGTCCCTCTCGCGTCGCCTCCCCCGCGGACGACTCAGGAGAGCTCAGCCGCCGCCGCCTAGTCCCTCCAGCGCCCTTCTCCCCCTCTGTCGCTGCCGATGGTCGGCGTCGGGCAAAGCCCGTGCGTGCGACGGCAGCGGCAGAGGGTCTCTCCTCCCGTTCCTGGATCCACGGCGGCGCGGGTGAGGGAGTCCTGGATTAGGGGGGCCTCGGACAGCCAGATTATATACTTTGGCCGGACTGTTGGACTATGAAGATACAAGATTGAAGACTTCGTCCCGTGTTTGGATGGGACTCTCCTTTGCGTGGAAGGCAAACTTGGCAATTCGGATATGTAGATCTCTTTCTCTGTAACCGACTCTGTGTAACCCTAGCCCCCTCCGGTGTCTATATAAACCAGAGGGTTTAGTCCGTAGGACCAAGAATAATCATAATCATAGGCTAGCTTCTAGGGTTTAGCCTCTACGATCTCGTGGTAGATCAACTCTTGTAATACTCATATCATCAAGATCAATCAAGCAGGAAGTAGGGTATTACCTCCATCGAGAGGGCCCGAACCTGGGTAAACATTGTGTCCCCCGCCTCCTGTTACCATTAGCCTTAGACGCACAGTTCGGGACCCACCCTACCCGAGATCCGCCGATTTTGACACCGACATTGGTGCTTTCATTGAGAGTTCCACTGTGCCGTCATGATAAGGCTTGATGGCTCCTTCAATCATCTACACCGATGCGATCCAGGGTGAGGTTTTCCTCCCCGGACAGATCTTCATATTCGGCGGCTTCGTACTGTGGGCCAACTCGCTTGGCCATCTGGAGCAGATCGATAGCTACGCCCCTGGCCATCAGGCCAGGTTTGGAAGCTTGAACTACACTGCCGACATCCGCAGAGACTTGATCTTCGACGGATTCGAGCCCATGACAGGTGCGCCGTACAGTCACGATGAGCATGACTTTGATCTGCCATCAGACGATGTTCAGGAGAACGCACCTGCAGCTGCCCTGGCCTTAGATCTGGAGCAGACCGCGCCATCCGAGGATGGGTGGATAGACCCCGCCACTCATCGGCGCTAGAGCCGAACACAGACTTCACCTCTAAAGAGATCTGTGTCATCGGACCCTCGGACTCGTCTCCGGTCATAGGTTCCGAACCACGCGTATCCGTGCCTATCGAATCTGATTGGGCACCGATCATGGAGTTTACCTCCACTGATATCTTTCAGCACTCACCCTTGGGCCACGTGCTAAATTCATTGAAGTCTCTCTCCCTGTCAGGAGACCCTCGGCCGAACTATGTCTGGCTTGAGTGGGAAGCGGACGACGAAGAAATTCGTTCCCCACCCACCACCCACTTAATAACCACTGTCGATGACTTAACCGACATGCTTGATTTCGACTCCGAAGACATTGACAGCCTGGACGACGATGCCGAAGAGGAACAGGAACCACCGCCCACAGGGCGCTGGACAGCCGCCTCATCATATGACATATACATGGTGGACACACCCAAATTAAACAATGGCGAGGAACGGAAGGATGCAACGGAGGATAATCCTCTTGAGAAGCAGCCAAAGCGACGACGTCGGTGCCGCTCTAAATCCCGCCATAGTAAAAATAGCGATAACAGCGCAAGAAAGAATAACACCCTGGTCGACTTCAAAGGCAACGACGACCCCATGAACCCAGTTATGGAGCAGGATGAGCCAGGGGACGGCGAACATAGTCCGGGGCCGCTGTCCGATCATAGCAACGACAGAGATACAACAAATAAACCTGTCTCCGGAGAGGAGAACAGTCCGGGCGACGATGCACTCATCATCCCGGAAAGGCAATTGGAACAAGAGAACCTCCATAGAAGGCTTATCGCCACCGCGAGGAGCTTGAAGAAGCAGAAGCAAAGGCTTAAGACCGCGCAGGGTACGCTCAACCGCAAATGGAACAAAGTGCTCGACACTAAAGAAAAATACGGTGGCGATCGCCACACAAAGAGCTACCCAAAACGCAAGTTGCTGCCCGAATTCGACGACGAGGCTATAGAGCCCATTCAGCCAAAAAATAAAACGGCCGATCAGCTGGACCGACCACCCTGTGGCCGCGACAGGGCGGCTAATGACGCCGCACATAAGTCAGCGCACGATTTACGTGAGCACCTGGACAAAAAAGCCGGTATGGCTAGATCCATCTATGGATCTAGGAAGCGTGCTCCGGCACAGGATCATGGCCGCCCAAACGATTATACTGACTTAATAACAGCTCGGAATCAAAACCAAACACTACAACCATCAGAAGAATGCTATGCCACATCCAAATACAGGGGTGCTGCACACCCCCTGTGCTTCACCGATGAGGTGATGGATCATGAATTTCCAGAGGGATTCAAACCCGTGAACATACACTACTGGAATCAGCTACTTTGCCATCTGCTAGCTCTTTGCCGTCAGCTAGCGGACGACAAAGAAGCTCTTTGCCATCAGCTACCTGAAAGCAGACGGCAAAGAACAGGCTAGCGGACGGCAAAGCGCACATTAGCAGACGACAAAGGTGGCGGACGGCAAAGATTAAACGTATCTAACGGCCGGCGTGCCCCACCCCCCCTCTCTCTGTTTCCCTCCCACACACGCGCGCCGCCGCCCCCACCACTCGCCGCCGCCCGGTCGCACCACCGCCCCGCCGCCCCATCGTCCCCCCCGCCCCGTTGCCCCACCGCCCCGTCGCCCCGGCCCCCCGCCCCGTCTTGGCGCCGCCGTGCCCAGGCCCCCCGGCGACCCGGCCCCCCCGCGCCCCACCGCCCCGGGCGCCGTCGCTCCACCGGTCGCCCGCCCCGTCGCCCCGTCGCCCCGGCCCCCCGCCCCGTCTCGGCGCCGCCGCGCCCAGGCCCCCCGGCGACCCGGCCCCCCCCGCGCCCCACCGCCCCAAACGCCGTCGCTCCACCGGCCGCCCGCCCCGTCACCCCCCGCCGCCCTGCCGTGTCGGCGCCGCCGCGCCCCGGCCCCCCGGCGCCCCGGCCCCCCCGCGCCCCACTGCCCTGGGACCGGCGCCGCCGCCCCAGGCCGCCCCACCCCCCTCCTCCACCGGCCACCTCCTCCACCGGCCCAGGTGAGCTCTACCTCTCCTTTTTTTTTTCTTTTTTTTAGTTTTAGGTTTATGTTTAGTTTAGTTTTATTTTTATTTTTAGTTTTAGGTTTAGTTTTAGTTTTAGTTTTAGTTTTAGTTTAGTTTTAGGTTTAGATTTAGTTTTTTCCTTTTTTTCTATTTTTTTAGTTTTAGGTTTATGTTTAGATTAGATTTAGGTTTAGTTTTAGGTTTAGTTCAGTTTTAGGAAAGAAAAAGAAGAAGAAGAAAAAAACAGGAGAGGAGGAGAAGAAGAAGAGGAAAAAGGAAAGGAAGAAGAAGAAGAGGAGGAGGAGAAAAAAGAAGAAGAGGAAGAAGAAGAAGAAGAAAAAAACAGGAGAGGAGGAGAAGAAGAAGAGGAAAAAGGAAAGGAGGAAGAAGAAGAAGAAGAAGAAGAAGAAGAAGAAGAAGAAGGAAAAAAAAGGAAGAAAAGGAAGAAAAGGAAGAAGAGGTAGAAGAAGAAAAGGAAAAAAGACCCCGACCCGGCACCCCGACACGACACCCCGACCCCGAGACCCCGACCCCGACACCCCGACCCCGACCCCGACACCGACACCCCGACCCCGAGCCTGACCCGACACCCCGACCCCGACACCGACACGGCACCCCGACCCCGACCCGGCACCCCGACCCGACACCCTGACCCCGAGACCCCGACCCCGACACCCCGACCCCGACCCCGACCCCGACACCGACACCCCGACCCCGAGCCTGACCCGACACCCCGACCCCGACACCGACATGGCACCCCGACCCCGACCCGGCACCCCGACCCCGAGCTTGACCCGACACCCCGACCCCGACACCGACACGGCACCCCGACCCCGACACCGACACCCCGACCCCGACACCGACACGACTCCCCGACCCCGACCCGGCACCCCTACCCGACACCTCGACCCCGAGACCCCGACCCCGACCCCGACCCCGACACTGACACCCCGACCCCGAGCCTGACCCGACACCCCGACCCCGACACCGACACGGCACCCCGACCCGACACCCCGACCCCGAGACCCCGACCCCGACCCCGACACGGCACCCCGACACAGACACGACACCCCGACCCCCGACACCTCCCGAAAAGGTGTTCTTTAGCCTTCGAGAGGCCGACGGGGTCATATATTTGTGAATTATTAGTTAGGTCATATATTTTTCGATTTGGTTATGAAAAACATCATATATAATTGTGTTGATCGGGTAGTTTTAAATGTGCAGTTGTTTATGTTGTACTTTTTTTCATGTTGTACTAATTTCGTTTATTCTTTGTCATGGCAGGTGTTGACAGATGGTGGGCGCTGGTCGGGAGCGCGCCGAGGCCCCTTGTTCGTCGGCACGTAGTGTGAGGTCTTCCATTCCACACGCACCTCTCCGCCGAGCGTTGCTGGACAGTACGGCGACACCGCCGGGCCCTTCTTCGTCGACCGCGGTGCCCAGCAGGGGACGAGGTAAGAAGAAGGGCCGAGGTGGAGCACGTGGTCGCGGGAGAGGAGGTAGGGTGGCTCTTAACTGTTTCACCCGAGCACATGACTGCTAGGGTGGACTCGTCTGAGGAGGAGGCTACACGGACTCCGGTCCACGGGTCTTCGGCCCAGGAGCCTCGGGTCGACAGGCCTTTGGCCCACGAGAGTTGGGCCCACGAGACCCCGGAGGAGCACACGTCTAGATGGGGTACTTGGTCGGGTCAGCCTGAGGAGCCGAGTGGCCATGCTGATGATGGCGGGGAGCCGAGTGGCCATGCTGATGATGGCGGGGAGCCGACTCGTTTTGAGGAGGAGGGGGAGGAGGGGGCAACATCTACCAGCGTGGTGCTACACGGCTCCCGTCCGTGCCGGCGACCCGCGAGCAGATGTGGTTGATTTTCCCTGATGGGGAGAGGTAAGTGCATTTAATCTTTTTGTACCTTCTGCATTCACGTTTCTTCAAATAACTCATGCGTTGGCCTTGTCATGCTGCAGGGGTTGGGACCACCATGAAAGTGTCCGCCGGCCCAACTCCGTCCTTGGAGTTCTGATTCGGCAAAACTTTCCGGGGTTTGTCACGTTGCCTGGTGAGGGTCGGCTTCCAGAGGTTGGATTGAGTTGGGAGCACTACTTGGCTGCCCCGGCCCCGCCGGGTGAGATTATCGACGGTGTCTTGTGCAAGACGAGGGCAGACATGGTGATCAGAAAGTTCTGGGTAATTTCTCCTTTACACAATTAAAAATCTTCAACTAGCTAGTTATTAATTGTACTAATCAATATTGTCTCATTTGATTGCAGACATTCTACAGGTGTGAGGAGGGATACGAGGAGGAGGCGGCAGATGTTATCCACAAGGAGTGCAAGCGCCTACTTCAGAACTTATGACATGAGGCTCGGGTGCAGTCTGTTCGAGACTACTACGCCGACCGTGGTATCAAGAAGTCCAAGCAGGAGTGCCGCGATATTTTCTTGAGTAAGGAGCAGTACATGAAGGTAATTCTTAAGGCCTTGTACTTAATTCCTTTATTTAGTAATTCATAGCCGTAGCGCTGAAGTTTCTATTTGCTAACTTAAGCCCCTCAGAGATGGTGTGCGGATCGGATGGATTGTTGGGAGGTGTTGGTCAATGGGTGGTGCTCAAAAGAATGGCTGGCCACCCACAACGAGGCCAAGGACAAACGTGCCCAAATGGAAGGTGAGCCACACCACCAAGGTAGCTCCAACTTATTTCAGTACGGGCGGAACTGGGTATGTGGTTTGCTTCATGATTCATGCAATTCATTCATCATGCTAGCTTTAGCCCTTTAATTACTAATTTACTTTGTTTCTCTCTTTCAGGCACGCTACAATAAGGCGGATAAGGTGCCAGAGGTGTACGACATGTATCCCATGGCCCACACTGGCTCTTACAAGAAAGTCAAGGCATTCTCTGCGTCTGACCTCGATGATCCAAAGAACTTCACCAACATCTCTGCCCACGAAAAGCTCATGCAATATAGAGATCAGGGGAAGGCGAGGAAAGGGTAGGACTTTAACCCGAGCCAGGGTCCCATTGATACAGAGTTGCTGATGATATCTGGTGGCGGGAGGTCCCATGGCTCCATAGCCATGGGAGATGGACTTATCCGTTGTCCTAGCACTTTCCCGGAGATCAAGGCGCGCCAGTCGAGCTCCGCTCCTGAGATAAGGCCTCGTGAACGGCCAGTCCAACTCGCCATCAAGGTTAGTTATACGTACTCAGCTATCTTTCTCCATTACATTGTGTGCGCTTCCATCAATGATTACAAATGGTCATGTGAGTGGTGTTGCAGGCTGCTATACAGAGTGAGAGAGATAGAACGGAGAAACTTCTGGCGGAGGCAGCGGAGAGGCAGCGGGAGTTGGAGGAGAGGACGACAAAGATGTTGGAGGAGGAGAGGGCACGGAATGACATGCAGGCAAGGGCCATGTATGAGCTCCTTGTGGTAAGTTTCTTCTGCATATTACTTGCTAGTCTTAACATTTGAGTCTCATTACTAACTAGTATGACTCTGTTGTGAAAACCAAATGTGCAGTCTGTGTGCGAGAAGTCCGGTCAGACCGCTCCGCCGATGCCAGTGATTGCTCCTAGGAGCACGGTGAGTTTAATTTGAATGGACATTACTTGCTAGTCTTAACATTTGAGTGTCATAATGCTAACGAGACATTGGAAATAATCTTTGGTGCAGATTAACTCCAGAAACGCATCGCACGATCCTTCTCCAGCTACCGGCACGAGCCAGCCCGCTCCTACACCTTCCTGATCACGGTAAGTTTCTCTAGACTTAGACTTAGCTTTATTTCCTCCAATATGCTTACCATAATGACCTAGAGTTAGCTTCTTTTCGTTCAAAATGACTTAATAAGCTTACTTATGTCAAAAATTGCATAATCAACTTAGTTAGCTCATAAACGATCCATTTTACCTAATTTAGCTCTAATATGACTCATTTTACCTTAGTTAGCTTACAAGTGATCCAGTTTATCCAAGTTAGCTCTGAAATGACCCATTTTAGTAGATTAGCTCGTAAATGATCCATTTTACCTAGGTTAGCTTTAAAATGACCCATTTCACCTAGGTTAGCTCCAAAATGACCCATTTGACCTAGGTTAGCTCCAAAATGACCCATTTCACCTAGGTTAGCTCCAAAATGACCCATTTCACCTAGATTTGCTCCTAAACGATCAATTTCACCAAAGTTAGCTAAAAACGATCCATTTCACCTAAATTAGCTCTTAAATGATCCATTTCACCTAAGTTAGGTCATAAACGACCCATTTCAACTAAGTTAGCTCATAAATGATCCATTTCACCTAAGTTAGCTCAAAAATGATCCATTTCACCTTACTTAGCTCAAAAACGATGCCCTTCACCTTAGTTAGCTCATAAACAACCCATTTCAACTAAGTTAGCTCATAAATGATCCATTTCACCAAAGTTAGCTCATGAACAACCCATTTCAACGTAGTTAGCTCATATATGATCCATTTCACCTAAGTTAGCTCATAAATGACATATACTTCTTGTTCTAGTCTTCTTCTTGTTCTATTCACCTATTTCTAACTTTCTTATTTACCATTTTGCAGATTTCACTCACTTCATGGAAGCTAGCTTGCTATGATGGAGTGCTTGCTTTTTCTTTGCTAAAACTTTGCATTGTATCTAGCTTGCTATGATAGAACTTGCTATGTTGATGAAACTTTGCTATGTAATATGTATATGGAACAATGTGTATGGATGGAACTTGATGGAACTTGCTATGTTGATGTAACCTTGCTATGTAATATGTATATGGAATTATGTGCTGGATATGTGATATGTTTGTTGTTAAATATATCTATATATGTCATATATATTTGCTGTGAAAATTGTTGGATTAAAAAAAACCCAGAAAAAAAGAGACAATATGCAGGCTCTTTGCCGTCTGCCACCGATGGCAAAGGTCTCTTTGCCATCAGCAGCGGACGGCAAAGAGGCCACATGGCACGCAACTGTGCTTCCTGGGAGGCTGACCAATTTGGTCAGTTTGCCTACAATGGCTGACGACAAAGGCTTTGCCGTCCGCAGCGGACGGTAAAGGCCTGCCGTTAACCACCTAATGGAGTAGCAACGCATTTATTGTCGTCCATCTTCTTTGCCGTCCACTGCTAATGGCAAAGGACCCTTTGCCGTCAGCTGGCCGAAGCAGACGGCAACGTAGCTCTTAGCCGTCACCTACTTTGCCGTCACCTTTTGCCGTCCGCGGCTGACGGCAAAGGTCTTTGCCATCCGCCATCCATGCCTTTGCCGTCCGCCGTGGCAGATGGCAAAGTAGCAGATTCCTGTAGTGATAGAGGCATACGACGGAACGACAGACCCTGGGATCTGGATTGAGGACTTTATCCTTCACATCCACATGGCTCGCGGAGATGATCTCCACGCCATCAAATACCTGCCCCTCAAGTTGAAAGGACTAGCTCGACACTGGTTGAAAAGCCTTCCCAAAAACTCAATTGGAACTTGGGAAGAACTTGAGGATGCTTTTAGGGCTAATTTTCAAGGGACCTATGTCCGACCTCCGGATGCAGATGATTTAAGTCACATAATTCAACAACCCGGAGAGTCAGCCTGTAAACCGTGGAACAGATTTCTCACCAAGAAGAATCAAATCGTCGACTGCCCGGACGCCGAAGCCTTAGCGGCTTTCAAACACAGTGTCCGGGACGAATGGCTCGCCAGACACCTCGGTCAGGAAAAACCGAGGACAACGGCAGCCCTAACAAGCCTTATGACCCGCTTTTGCGCGGGCGAGGACAGTTGGTTGGCCCGTAGCGGCACCAGCTACCCAGGCACATCCAAAGTTAGGGATGGCAACGGGAAACCGCGACGTAATAAAAACAAGCACTGAAACAATGAAGATAGCCCAGACAACATGGAGGTAAATGCCGGATTCAGGGGCTCTCGACCCGGTCAACGGGAAAAGCCATTTAAAGAAAGCAAAGATGGACCGTCCAGCCTAAACAAAATTCTAGACAGATTATCTCAGATTCATGGCGCCCCCGAAAAACCTGCAAATCACACCAACAGAGAATGTTGGGTCTTCAAGCAGGCCGGCGAGCTAAACGCCGAACACAAGGGGAGGGAGACGCCAAGTGAAGACGAGGACGAGCCTCGCCAGCCGAACACTGGGGGACAGAAAAAATTCCCACCAGAGGTCAAAACAATGAACATGATTTACACAACTCACATACCAAAGAGGAGGCGCAAACGCGCACTCCGAGACATATACGCTGTAGAGCCCGTCGCCCCCAAGTTCAACCCATGGTCGGCCTGCCCAATCACTTTCGACCGCAGGGATCATCCGACTAGTATCCGACATGGAGGATTGGCTGCCTTGGTGCTCGACCCAATAATCAACGGATACCATCTCACCCGAGTCCTTATGGACGACGACAGTATTCTTAATCTAATATATCAGGACACTGTCCGCAAGATGGGGATAGACCCGTCAAGAATCAGCCAAAGTAGTACTACCTTTAAAGGAGTAATACCAGGCGTAGAGGCCCGTTGCACGGGCTCTCTAACACTAGAGGTTGTATTCGGGTCGCCCGACAACTTCCGAAGCGAAGAACTAATCTTTGACATCGCTCCATTCTGAAGCGGCTACCACACTACTCGGAAGAACGGCATTCACTCGTTTCAATGTAGTTCCGCATTACGCTTATCTTAAACTCAAGATGCCCGGTCCATGTGGCGTCATCACAATTAGTGGAAATACCGAGTGTTCCTTACGTGCGGAAGAATATGCGGCGGCTCTAGCAGCCGAACACTGAACGGCCTCTCCAACCAGAATAAATGATCGGTCGTCAAGACCGCGGACACGGTTAGATGAGTCCGGTGCACCACTAGTTGTAGCAGCCCAGATAAACCTGAGCTTGGGTCGATGGATATACCCCCATAGGTGGTGCTAGGGGCTGCCCGCATGTAAAAAGGCCCATAGTTCGGCTTGAGCCTATTAATACAATAATAGATTGCATTTTCATGGTTCATTAATAATAACCAACTTTTCGCATGAGTCTTTCAACTGGGTTTTTTCTTTTTTACAGATGACCATCGTGCTACACCCTTCGAGGATACGGCACAATGAGACAAAGGCGCAGACGTGCAGCAGGGCTCGCTCAAAGGTTTCTTTTTAGATTAAGACCCTGTGTAAACCTTTTTTAATGTCTCTTGTTGCTTCACACCCTCCGGGCACTTAACACAACCGAGAGGGATACTGGCGTTATTGGCATTTCATCATGCCAGACTAATGCATGTACCTGGAAATCCAGGGCTCATTATCGAGGGCGTTACTCAGCCCAGTATATGTTGTAAAGTCCGAATACCTTAGGGAGTGTTCGGCGTCGCGAGTTTGGCCTTATATGCATCAGCTCCGAATCATGTCTTTGGTCATAGTTGGGTTTGCCCGACTCCCGTGTTTTGCTACCTTACGTTCCGCTCTATCGGCTAAGGTGGCACCGGGAGAACTACTGCGATTGTGCCCTGGTTAATCTGGATGAGCACCTAAGTAGAGAAGCCGAAAACTGATTGTCATGATAAAGCGTGAGACTGGTCAACCACTCGATGACTCAGCGGAAGCTTCACGATTCCTCCGCATTAACGAAGGACCGGTTTCCCGGTCATGTACGTACGTGCACCGTATTCGGATGAACGCGGAAGTACCAGGGGCTATATAGTAGATCCACTGTCAAACTCCTATGGCTAAGTGAAAGTATTAAAGCTATATAGTCCGGTTGCCTTGTTCACCGCGCTATCACCTCCTTAATGGACCAAGACGTTGGATCAAGTGTGATTACACACTTTTCCGAACACCCCCGCATTACATGCGTGGGGGCTGAAGCCGACGACTGCAAACTTTTATGTTATATACATACATAAACGGCCGCACAGGAGGCACTATAATACTTTCAGGCAAAAGTATAAACATAGCCTTTATAATCAAAATAACATTGTTTTTACAATTCAGATACATGTCACTCGAACATGGTACTCTTCGAGCACTGAGCCTCTATTAAACGGGCGCCTTCTAGGATTTCTTCAAAATAGTGCTCGGGCGAGTCCTGGCCTCCGGCCGAACCCCGGGTTGGAATAGCGGTGGCCTCCATCCCTGCCCAATATGTCTTAACACGGGCAAGAGCCATCCACGCACCCTCTATGCACGCCGACCTCTTTACAGCATCGATATGCGGCACAGCACGAAGGAATCATTGCACTAAACCAAATTAAGTATCCGGCCTTGGTTCCTTCGGCCAAAGATGATACACGACAGACCTCATGGCAAGCCCAGACAACCTATGGAGCTCGGCCCACTCGGCCATTTGTTCATTTAACAGCAGCGGACGCTTTGGAGCACTGAACTGCGACCAGAACAACCTTTCCACCTCATGATCTTTCTGATCTTTGAAATACTCAGTCACATCAGCAGCACTCTTTGCCAAGTCCAAGTATGCGTCTGCAGCACTCCATAATTGATCTAGAGGGGCATACTTTGGATCTTCGAACTTCGTCCACAACAAAAAGGGCATCCCATCCGTGATATCTCTGGCTTGACGAAGCTCCTCCCTTGTCGCTCTGATTTCAGAGCGAGTTTCCTTGGCGGCCTCCAATGCCTTCTTTAGGTCAGCTGCTTTCTCTTGGCTTTCCTTTTCGAGGAGCTCATATTGGCCGGCGGCAACTTTCAGCTCAACATCCATCTTGTCTATTTTATCTTCGCTCTGGCGATGAGCAGCCTGTTCGGCTCTTAACTCTTTGGCCGCTTTTAGGGCGGCCGCATCACTTCTCCTGGCTTGTTCCTTGGCTCGGGCAAGTTCCGCCCGAAGGGTCTCCACGGCGGCAGCTCCATCTGCAGTCACAGCATATTATAGATACTAGCATCATGCTCCTCTTAATATTTGCTTACCACCCGAAAATACATACCATGTGCCTCGTCAAGCCGCTTGCTCACAAGCAAGATGTCGGCATCCGCCATGTCAAGCTGCCGCCTCAGTTCGGCAAAATCAGCAGTCCGGCCAGCCGCCGGACCCTCAGCCGCCTGCACATGAAAGCAGCGCGATCATTACCTGGGACTATGATCCTCTGTTTTCCGCCTCTCGACGGCAACCAGAGTCTCAGGGGCTACTATGTATACAGAGCACACCTAGCATGTGCAGCACCGTCAAAAATACATATATATTACTGTGCGTACCTCAAAGCCTCTTAGCAGGCTCGTAAAAGCTTCATTCAACCCTCTTTTGGCGGATGAAATCCTCTCAACCACCGTACCCATTAAGGTACGATGCACCTCTGAGATAGCCGCTTGCTCCAGAAGACTAATCAGTGTGTCCGGTTGTGCACCAGACAATCCCGGACTCTTTCTGTTGCTCTCCTTGGGAGCCGAATACTCCGAACTTCGGGCGGCCGAAGAGTTACCTTCTGGCCTTTGCGGATCAGGAGAAATCCTCCGTGACGACACCTCGGGGTCATCCGCCCCATGAGGCGGGGAGGCAGGAGGAGGCGTTTCGCTCTCCATCATCTCCGGAAGAAGATCCCCCGAAGACGAACTTTGTCAAGAAGGGCTACAAGCCGGACTGCAAAATATATGTCTCGGTTATTTTTCTCAGAGATAAAGCAGGATATATTTACCAAAGTACTTTTGTTCACTTAGAGCTCGGTTGATGGCTGGCCCCCTTGCAGGCGCTGTGCGGTAAGGACGCCCTCCGTGGCAGGGCCTCTGGTGAAGGTTTCTTCCTGCGTTTGGAAACCTCCGTTTCCAAGTCTTCAGAGGCGGTCCTTTTCTTCCCGTGGGGAGAGGGGATTCTAGATTCACCTCCACGATTATCCTCCTTCGCGGAGACACTAATTCCCCCGGTTTGGATGTGTAATGTATGAAGCCCACTTTCGGCTTCTCTATTCCTCCCTTCATCTTCTCCTGATGGCACTTGATAGGGTGCGCGCTCAAGCATCCTGGTTAGTACAGGATCCGGCAAGCCTTCAGGAAGGGGGGCCGAACACCTGATCCTCTCCGCCTTTCTTATCCAGTCCTAGCCGAGAGCAATTCTTCAGAATGATGTTGTGACAAATATAAAGACAACATGTTCGGTCGCGGAATTACTTACTTGGGTATCTGGACGGTTGCAGTTGAGACCCGCATCCTCGATGGTGTCCGGACACTTTATTCGTGATCTGAAGAACAATCCTTGCATCCCTTCGAGCGTCACGCCGAAGAATTGTTGAATAGTTCGCGGTCCTACCGGGTTGAACTCCCACATACGGAGAGATCGACGTTGGCATGGCAGGACCCGACGAACTAGCATTACTTGCATTACCTTGACAAGACTGGCATCCCTCTTGAGGAGATCTCGGATGCCACTTTGCAATGTCAGCACGTCATTAACTGGCCCCCAGTCCAACCCCTTGTTGACCCATGATGCCAGTTGGGGCAGAGGGCCCGAGCGGAAGGCGGGGGCGGCCACCCGCTTTGTACCTCGGGGAGCTGTGATGTAAAACCACTCCCATTGCCATAAGTCGGACACCTCCGGGAAGGAACCCTTTGGCCATAGGGCGTTGGCGCCTTTGCTTATTATAGCGCCTCCGCACTCCGCGTGTCGCCCGTCGATCATCTTCGGCTTCACATTGAAGTGTGGGGTGATGCAGAGGAGGGCCTCACACACGACGATAAACGACGGGATGTGAAGGATGGAATCTAGAGCTAGATCATGGAAATCTAGCCCGTAATAGAACATGAGCCCTCTAACAAAGGGATCAATAATAAAGCCTAGCCCTTGGAGGAAGTGGGAAACAAATACGACACTCTCGTTGGGTTTGGGAGTGGGGATGACCTTCCCTTGAGCAGGCAGCCTGTGCGGGATTTCGGCGGTCAGATACCTGGCCTCCCTAAGCTTCTTGATGTCCTCCTCTGTGACAGAGGAGGCCATCCACCGCCCTTGAAGGTTGGATCCGGACATGGTTGAAGGTCCGAAGCGCTTAGCCTGAGCCTTGGGTGTTGGAACTCGAGGTGGAGGAAGGGAAGGATCGAGCGTGGGAAGAAAAGGATAGGCCTTAGCCCCTTTATATAGAGGGTGAATATCAAGCGTCCTCCGCGTGGCTGTTTGGAACTTGCCTAAAATCAAGGAGTCATACTAACAAGCACAGTTGGGTTACCCACACCCGTATTGATGAGAATGCCGTGATAAGGGGAACACGATGTCTGCTTCGACAAGATGTGCCAATAAATACGCCTCGCAACACGTGCATTAGCAGTCTGGGAAAAATGGTTCGTAATGACCGGGCCGCAGTGTGATGTCATGCTATGAAAAGTTGTTAGCAGATTAGATTTGTGGAATATTGTGCTCTCTACGGTGGTATGTGTAAATTATTTTGTAGAGCCGGACACGATCCTCATATTCAAGATCTTCTATGGAGTATTCGAAGAAGGAACCCGCCTTGCAATGCCGAAGACAATCTGCGTGCCGGACTCATCGTCATTGACGCCTGGTTCAGGGGCTACTGAGGGAGTCCTGGATTAGGGGGTCCTCGGACAGCCGGACTGTTGGACTATGAAGATACAAGATTGAAGACTTCGTCCCGTGTCCGGGTGGGACTCTCCTTTGCGTGGAAGGCAAGCTTGGCAATTCAGATATGTAGATCTCTTTCTCTGTAACCGACTCTGTGTAACCCTAGCCCCCTCCGGTGTCTATATAAACCGGAGGGTTTAGTCCGTAGGACCAAGAACAATCATAATCCTAGGCTATCTTCTTGGGTTTAGCCTCTACGATCTCGTGGTAGATCAACTCTTGTAATACTCATATTATCAAGATCAATCAAGCAGGAAGTAGGGTATTACCTCCATCGAGAGGGCCCGAACCTGGGTAAACATTATGTCCCCCACCTCCTGTTACCATTAGCCTTAGACGCACAGTTCGGGACCCCCTACCCGAGATTCACCAGTTTTGACACCGACAGCGGGCGTCCTGATCCACGGGGTGTGGCCCTCCTGACAGTGTGGCAGATCCCGAAGGCGGCGGACTCGCGGCGGTGCAGGGGTGCCCAGATCCATGGGTGTGGGACTCCCGGCAGCGTGTTTGCTCCCGGCGGTGGCGGGATCGGTCGACGGCAGGCTTGGGCGATGGCGTCAGCCGCGTGGTGCCGGATCTCGTTGCTCGTGGCGGATCTTGCCACTCCGGCCTTCATGGAGGAACCTGGACCAGGGGCGGCGGCCCCGTTAGGCATGGCGACGGCGCCCTCGGCTGGCGACTTCGTGGGGGGTGGATGGACGGCGTCTTAACCGCGTGGGTGGTGAGGCGCTGGTGGATCTCCTCCGTGCTGCAGGCTCACTCCGCTACACTTGGTGGCTTACGATCATGGTCGTCGGCCTCGGTGCGTTCACGGGGGCTGGTAGAGTTGACATCGGACCGGAGGAAACTCTGGACGACTCGTTCATCCCGACGGTTGCGACGACCAGGGTCGCCGTTCTCCTCCTTGCAGACGCCGTCGAGGTCCCTGCCCTCCACCCCGACCCCTTGCCCGGGTGTAAACCTAAATCTCCTTAGATTGGGTGGCGGCGGCACTACGTGTGTCGTACCCTTCTTGGAGGTGCCGCCTAGGGCGTTTGGGTGCTCGATTTGAGAAACTAGAGGTGGAGGGGATGGGACCAGTGGCAACAGGTGGTGTTTCGCGTCGGAGGAGTGGCGTGGCATCTGGCACGTCGACAACGGCGGGTCTCAGCTGCATGGAGCAGCGGGGTCTCACCGGTGGGCGTGTGATGATGGACGAGCGCAGGATGGTGGCGTTGTCTAGCATCGTGGTGGCGTCGATGGCAGCTTGACCGGGCAAGGTAGATGCAGCAGTACATCACTGAATATGGATTGGTGATAGGTGGCTGCGGCGGCCTCATACCCGGCAGGCATCCTGGTTGAGGAGTGCACCGGACTAGTGGGTGCCCCATACTCGGCAGGCATCCTGGTTGGGACCTCAGGTCTTAAATGTTAGGTTTGGCTACGAGGTATGTTTTTATTAGGCCCAGACTATCAGCATCCCTACATCAACTGGATAGGAGTAGCGACAGATGTTGCCTAGACGGTGGCTTTAGTCTTACTATAGTATGACTCTGTAAGGTCTTGTGTGAATAATTAATAAAGTGGTTGCATGCATCGTCCAGATGTAGAGGTCAGGGGTCCTCCTCCTTTTCTAAAAAATAGTAAACACCATAATAACCAAGTTCTTTTGAGCTGTGCGCAGTCCCGAAGTAGGGGTTCAGCTGTCATGGAGTTTCTTTCTTAGCGAGTAGTCCGCATGTGGTGTATCAATTTTCATCGTGTTTTCTGTTAATTAACTGAGCAATTTTCTTTTTCTTAGCTAATCGATGAGGCAAGTCTTTTGCCTCCGTTTTGAAAAAATAATAACCAAGTTCAAACTAAAGGAAAAAAGTTGACTATACAATTAATATGGAGGACAATGTCAAAAGCTATAGCATTCTATCGAGGTATGCAAGTACAGGTTAAGGATATGTGTGTTGTCATTTTCCTGTGATCTTCTCACTCTTCTTGACATCCATCGAGGTATGCAAGTACATGAGACCTGGCTAATCAATCTCACTGGACGGCCCCGCAAATGCGCATGTAGAAGCTAGGGATGCGTTTGGTAGGCTGCATACAGCCCCCCAATCTCGGACAGGATGAAAATGGGCCATTTGGTTGCGTGTAAGCAGGCCTGACTCGCATCGGTAGTGAACTTAAAGCATCACAGAGCCTGACTCGCTCGGAATGCTTAAGTTGGCTGTTTCAGAGAGCCAGACTGAGTCTGATACAAAAGGAAGACGCGACGTAGGGCGCGGTGCAAGAGGGATTCGGTCGGAGATGCCGGGAGGGGGAAATCGGCGGAGCGGGGATGGCGCGAAATATACCCTCACCACACCTTTTACTCTCTCACACCAGGATATAGGACAATCCCTCCTATGTTATTGGCACCGGCAGCGGCGACGACTCAGCTTTGCGGCTGTGCCGGGGGCGGCGACATTGGTGGCGGGAGCAGCACTCCCCGAGAGCGGCAGCTACTTCTCCCCTTCTTCTTTGACTCTATCCGACCATCCTCGTCTCGGCCGTGCCTCCCCCGACCCTAAGATGGTAAGCTACCCCTCCCCCTCCTTTGTTATGTCATTCGGTAGGAGCATTTAGGGTCGATTGCGCCATTGTTAAATGCATCATGGATGTCGCTTAGGTTGTGGATGAATGGATGAAGCTTCTAGTTCAGGCTGCAGCGTTGATAGCTGTGATTTAGGCCTGGATCCTGTTGGTCCATAAGAGAGTTGTTCGTCAGAATGATAAACCTCTCCTCCGGTATGGTCCGATGTTAATTCGGGATCGGGAGAAGATAGCGAACCTGAACTACATCTACAACTGCAACAACACAGAGGCTCTGTGGATGCTTCGAATGAAAAGAGAACCTTTCACCAGGCTTGTGCAGACATTCAGGAGAGGGGGTTGCTAGAAGATAGCATCCACACCACCAAGGAAGAGCAAGTAGCCATGTTCCTTCATGTTGTTGGTCATAACCAGAGGTTCAGAGTTATCCACAACACCTTCAAGAGATCAATGGAGACCATCTTTAGGTACTTCAAGCAAGTGATGTATGTTCTTGGGGAGCTCAGAGGAGAGATGATTGGGTCACCAATGACCGGACTCGTACAAAGATTCACACTAGCCAATATGGTATCCATACTTCAAGGTGAGCACTGATAGTATGTAGTTCATGCCTTGATATGTTGTTATTGTTCTGCTGTAGGCATAACATCACACTACTGGGGAAAACCTTATACACAGAACTTTAGCAGTAGCGCGTGTCAAAAAAGCACGTTGGTGCTAAGTACCAGTAGCGCGCTGGTGCAAACAACGCTACAGATACAGTTGTAGCAGTAGCGCGCCTGAGGATAAAAGCACTACTACTAAAATTCCCACGGCTTAGCCGATAGGCTACACATAGTAGTAGCGATCTACTTCGAACCGCGCTACCGCTACTTGCTTTGTAGCAGCGCGTCTATGCTGAAAGGCGCTACTGCTAAAGGATATAAAATTAAATAGAAAGCAAATAGAAAAGTAAATGAAAATGAAAGAAATAGAAGAAGGTGAAAGGAAAAAAAAATGTAAAGAAAAATAAATGAAAAGGGGGAAAAAGAGAAAGGAATAGTAGTAGCGCGTATCGAGGGACGCTATGTAGCTACCTTAGCAGTAACGCACTTCCTGGAACGCGCTACTGCTACTTCTGACTTAATCGCGCGTTTCGTTCTTCCCCGCGGCCACTTCCCCCAAATCTAACTCCTCCGCTGTCGCCGCCGCTGTCGCTCGTCGGCTGCCGCGCGCTCTCTCGTCGCTCTCCGCACACCCTCGACGCTGCCCCGACCCCGGATTCGACACCGCCCCCGACCCCGACCTCGATGCCGCCCCCGGCCTCGACGCCGCCCACCATCGCGCGCCCGAGCACTACAAAAAAATACACTTCCGTGATGATACGTGTTTGTCACAATATGTCGTGTTTTTTGTCATGCATGTACATCCATGACGATTTTATGACAGAATCAAGATAGTCATACCTGTGCTGTCGGAGAAGTGTTCCATGACATTACCAAAATTATCATCACGGAAGTGTCCACTTCCATGACGATAAATCACGCGTCATAGAAGTGCTTTCGTCAAGGGTGACCGATACGTGGCATCCACTGTAACAGAACGCCGTTAAGCTATCGGGTCTGGTTTTGGATCTGATAACCCATTAACAGCCCCGACCAATGGGGATTTTCCACGTGTAAAATCATCATTGGATGGAGCAAACACGTGTCGGCTCACCGTTGGGACAGATGTCATCCACTCATTGGACCGAAGGCGCCTATGATACGGCGACACGTGGCATGGCCCAACAGAGGCCCATTCCTGTGAAAAGGCCGACCTGTTTGACTTGGTCAAAAGGTGGCGGGCCGGCCCATGGAAAGCCTGTTAACGGCATGTTCGCATATAGCCCATTTATAGGCCGCTAACCCAGGGCCCGTTACCACCTCTCAGAATTGGGCCCAGTAGCTTCATCTGGGCCGTCCAATATGATTCCAGACCGTTTTAACTTCCAGCCCATGTGTGGCCCATGACTTCTTTCGGCCCATATGAGGCCCTTTGTAACTCTTGGCCCATTAACGGCCCGTGGTGAAACTGGCCCGTAATGAATAGTGTATCACTTTATACCCATTAATGGCCCGTTATTCCATTGGGCCGTTTCCAGCCCAAATTATCTTTTGGCCTTCTTAGGGCCCATTGATTCTTGGGCTCATTTGTAGCATTCGGTTACACATGACCCGTTTCTGTCATTTTCTCCTTGTGGGCCAAATTTAGCCCGTCGTTACAGTCGGCCCGTTTGTAGACCGTTAATACATTGGGCCGTTTTCATGTCAAAAAAACCCATTGGGCTGTTTTCATAGAGTTATCAAATACGGCCTATTAACGGCCCGTTATGGTCCACGAATAGTACGACCCATGATTGGCGAAATGATGATACGCCCCGTAGAAGGCCCATGGATCCTACGGCCCGTATGAGGCCCATGGATCGTACGGCCCGTAGAAGGCCCATGGATCGTACGGCCCGTAGAAGGCCCATGGACCCTACGACCCGTAGAAGGCCCATGAATCCTAAGGCCCGTATAGAAGGCCAATGGATCCTACGGCCCGTATAGAAGGCTAATGGATCCTACGGCCGGAAGAAGGCCCATGGATCATACGGCCTGCAGGAGGCCCATGGTTACAACAGTCCGTGTGTTGCCATGATTATCTTGGCCTAGTTACCAAAAATAGGCTATTGTGGCCACTAGAAAAACACAGAAAAAGAACTGCAGTGACTACAAACAAACAACTAAACAAGACAATAAGGAAATAAATAAGCAAGCAATTAACGCTAGCCTATTACCGCTATTACACATATTACATCCACTAGGCATCAAAGTTCGCCACCAGTGCAAATATAGGGAACAAAGCAGCATATTACATACACTGGCCGTCAAAATTGGCCACCACTGCAAATAAACGCGGCAACAAAACAAGAGCATAACTGAAACAACTTCAGAAGAGCTCAAAAAACGTTATCCTGGGTATCCACCATGCTGGCAATAAGCTTAGCAAGCTTATTAGCTTTGTCCTGTTTGGCGCTAAAATCCTCCAACGCTTGCTGTTGCACCAGAAAGCATGCATTTGAATGCTCCAGGGACTTCCGCAGTCCTTCTGCTTCTTGTCGCAACACAATTGATCGATGTCTTTCAGCTTGTAGTTGAGACTCAAGAAACCGAACTGATTCAGGCAGTGAGTTTGAATAGTTTGTGCAAGCGGTAGTGGCCAGTAACTCGAACACTAAACCAAGACAGGACTTTGGGGTTGTCTCGCTGTCTTCAAGATAGTCTTTCTTAGCTGTTTTATCAGCTTTGTTGGAGACCAACAAGGATGTTTCACTATCCTGAACCTTATCTTCATTACATCCTTTACCATTGCTTAATAAGGCACTCTTCCCCAATATTCTGTCAGCATTCTAAAAGACGAAACAAGCAGACACATAACAAGTTTAGCATGTACTAGTATACGAAACTCATTTCGGTGAACCAGTTCATTAGTAAGGTGGACAGGATTAAACTACCAAGTCTTCTATTGCCAAGTACTAGTACATAATAAAAGCATCAAACAAACATATATCTATGTCCTATGGTCACTTCATTGTCTTGCCAAATCAAAATAGAGACATGGTTCAAATCATATCAATTCAAGACAAAGCAGCAGTGAAAGAATACAAAGCGTGGGAAACTACACGGCACAACAAGATTTCAGATGGGTACCACGGGTCTACATGTACAACAACACTATTGGCTCTGTTGTGATGCTAGTAATGTGCATGGTATGAAAGTCAACTGTATACACAATTGAAATTGAAATCAACAGAGCTATTGATAAGAGCAAACCTGTTAAAGAAACATGCGTGAACATACCTGCTGTGCCATTGGAGTTTCGACTGGATCCTTCAATTTAAAAATAAGTTTGTATGAGTAAATACAGTGATACAAGAGCAAAGCAATCATAGTTAAAAAAGGCGCGCCTAAGCGAGCGCTTAAGCGCGCCTAGGCTCTAGGCATTGGCAAAACGCATTGCGCATAACTACGCTTAATCTGTGCATAACTGCGCATAAGCATGCGCTTTGGTCAGTAAAGCGCAAGGCGGTGGCAAAAGGCACAATTAACGCCTAGCGCTTTTTTGAACTATGATAGCAATGGAATCTTAAATTAGAACAGTTGTTCTTCAGGTTTAGGCACTTGTTCTACATGAACAGGGTACAGTAAGACGCAAGAATATAATACTTAAATATAGAAAATGAGCTCATAGACCTTACCACATTCTTGGTTCGGGACCAGTACAGAACAAGGCGTTCCCAGTCATCATCCAGTAAATGTGTCTCAGGAGAACGTAAGGGAATTTGATGAGTTCCTTTGATGGTGAAGTACGTTTTCTTCAGGTAATTCTGATACTGCCACCAAGCATTCTTAAAGATAGCAGAGGTATTAGCACAGGTTACCTCATCTTGAGTTTCCAAATCGGTCCTTCTCTATAGAGAAAAATGGGAAAATTTGTTGTATTATAACCATCGTGGAGGTAGGATGTATGGGACGAAGCAAAGTAATTGCCATGAATAACATTACTTACACATAACTCCTGAACAAACACCTGCAACTGGCATCTTCGGTATAATATTTCCAAGATGGGAAGATACGCACATGATTTAACAACATCAAATGCGATAGATGCTAAACTACGACTAGCTGGTTGTGCTTCCTCCGCAGGAATAGGCGTACTAACTGGTGGAGTTGGGGTTCGCCGTGATAGTACTGGCCCTTTGGGCACTAGAGCTGCCTTACTAACTGCTCTTGTTTGGGAGCTCTATGGTGGAGATGGTGCTGTGTCAAAATGAACTGGGTTACTATCGGCTGGGGTTGGGGTTAGATTGGGTGAAGCTGGTTCTCTGCCATCGTAGTAGGGGTACAATCTGCGAGAGTTTGGGTTATGTGTGGTAGGGCTGGTTCTTGTGCATGTACAACCGGGGTGCCATTTCCACCAAGAGGTAGCACTATTTTATTTGAAGACCGTGTTTTTAGTCCGCTAGATACTGGCATCACCCGCTCCAATTCAAATGGCTGATAAACAGGAAACATAGTTGAATGTACAGACATTGTATGAGAGACAGATGCAATAGATAGTGTGGAAAAAAGAGGGCATGAAATAGTTGACATGTATATTGTTTAACTAAATAGATAGCATGACATAATTTCACATACATGATGTCTATCTAAACTGGATAGCATAGCATAACATAATTCAAAGATATGATAAATAACTAAACAGGATCGCATGACATAATTCACCTATATGTTATCTAAGTAATCAGGATCGCATCATTTAATTCACATATGTTATTTATATGCTAAATAGAGGGCATTCGATATGATGCCTGAACTAAGAACATGGTGTTGAATATTGTGTATATGATGTCTAAACTATGCAATGCAAGACACCGTATGCATGATATCAGCAGTATAACCGTGCCAAGTTAGAGCATACACCTCAGTGGGGGAATAAGACTGGTCATCTATCTCTGAATCCATCTCCGAGGAGCTATCGGGACCCAACAAGAGATCTGCTTCGACAGGTAGCACTGTCTGCTCTGAAGGCCTTGTTTTCACTCCAGATTTTTCCATCTCCCACCCAAATGGCTGATTCACAGGAAGAGTAGTTTAATGTGCAAACATTGTCGACAAATGGAAATGTAATGAAGAAAAAGATGGGCAAGATATCATTCAAATATATGATGCCTGGTTAAACAGGATGACATTGCACATTTCACATATATTATGGCTGGCTAAAAGACATGAGACTGCATAATTCCCATATATGATATAGAAACTTAACATGTGGCATTACAGAACATGGCTAAACTAAGCAGATGACATGTATGATGTCAAAAGTAGGCACTCCAAGGCAACATATGCATGATATGACTAACATCATCATGCCAAGGTAGAGCAAACACCTTGGGGGGTAAATAGGAGTGGTCAGTGGCGTCTGAATCCGCCTCAGAACAGATATCTTCCTCTGGATTACAATTTGGAGATGGGTGGGGAGGGTTTGCCATTGAACCCACCATGGAGCGATGTCTGCATGACATTTTATTGCCGCGCAAAACTCTACTCTTTTTCTCTACATGTTCAACATGACTGTGTACAATATCTGACATGCATACAAAAAAATATGGTGAGATTATGTAAGGAGAGCATGCAGAAATTTAGAGTGATGGTAACACCCAGTGTATGGATCCAAAAATAATGATAGCAGACTGATGATTGCTTTAATTTAATAAAAAAGGCAGATGATGATGGCTTTCCTATTTGTTTCCCACCCAAGATGAACAACATAGGCATACCCTAGGTGAACCAGATATTAGACAGACATACTATTCATTGCTGCCTCGATATGTGCCCCACAACTAATTTAGAACTCAAGTTTGAACATTAATTTGGACCTGACTTGGGAGTCCAAGAGCTGAACAGGACGATAAAGTAGCAGGTAAGTTTAAGCAATGCATAACATAAGCAGAAACAAAAGAGTGCGACCTCTCTTGTGGACCCGTGTACTCCTTAGGTTCATCTGCTGAGTCGATGATGGTGATGCCATTGCGGTGGGTGCCGGAGGCAGGGAAGGAGATCTGAGGCGATGAAAGACGGTCAGGAGTCGTGATGTCTGGTTTGGTGGATGCTTATGTCGATGGAGCAGCTCAGGTTAGGTGGACGACGTCGCGGCAGGAGCAGGACAAACCACACAAAGTTCACTTCGACACCTACCTGTAACTGAAGTAATTCTGTAAGGGCTCATTTGTCTTGCATGATACTAAAAACGGAGGGATAGGAAAAACACCAGAATAGGATAGGAATGCACATGGTAAACAGAGCATTTGTAAACATAGGATTTCTGTCAACTTGGGTGTTTGGTTTACAGGAATTGGAAGAGCAGAGGAATGCAAAGAAACATGGCCAAAATAAAGTGAAACCATATGAAAGCGTGTACAGTTAGAATGTTATTCTGCCACTAATGCACTTGGTCTTGTTTTCAGGCATAGGATTTTGAAAAGTAGGTCCAGGTGGATGTTTTGCTTCATTCCTTTCAACAAAATGCATCAATAATTGAATAGTAGAGTGCCATTGGAAAATTCCCTATTGCTATGTTTTTACGTTGAACCAAATCAGCCCTAATGGATCGACATGAATGTATAGTAATAAGTGATGCAACAAGTGTACAACCTCTTTGCGGTAGCCATGTCGACCTCAGCATCATTGGGTTGGTCGCTGAAGCAGTTGAGGCAGAGGTGGCTGTCGGAGGTGTGGAGGAAGATCTGAGGAATCTGTATATGGCGTCCAGGGCACTGCTCTGTTGTGATGGATCGTTCTGTCATTGGAGCAACTCCGATGAGCTGTAAGACATTAAGGCTGAAGCAGCACAAGACAAACATCGTCAATCTCAAGTGGGATTCTAATAGCATCTCCAATAGATGATGTAAAATAGATGTAAAATTTACATCATCAAAAACCACCCGACTACAATAGATGAGGGAAAAACTGTTGACTCTGAACTTAACTGTCGAAACTGAAATTTACTGTGGAATCTGAATGCTACTGTCGAAACTGAATGCAATGGTAGCAGAGAGGCACTTGACATGTAGTTTAGGGAGGGCCTGCAGTTCATCTTCAACCTGCACCCCCCTGAGCCGCCAGCCACCACCGGCCGAACCGCCGGCTCCACACCGCCTCGCCGCCCCGAAACAACTCCCCACCGCCGCCCCAGCCAGCCCTCTAGGCCCCCCGCCCCCCACCCTGAACCCTAAGATAGATAGTGGGGTACCTCTCGGGCGAGCCCCCGTCCCCATTGCGGGTGATTCTTCCTTAACTCCGGCGATCCCCCCCAACCCCTGAATATCGACTAACCCAAAAGTCAATTCAGTCAACTGAAGTATGGCTAAATTGGAGCAGAGCAGCAGCAAGAACGAGGGGGAGAGCAGCAACAGCAGCTGGGCGAGCGAGCGATCGAGTGAGAGCCAGAGCAGCAGCAGCAGCGCGAGCGAGTGAGCGAGAGCCAGAGCAGCAGCAGCAGATCCGGCTTGTATGGATGCTGATGACCCACAAGTATAGGGGATCTATCGTAGTCCTTTTGATAAGTAAAAGTGTCGAACCCAACGACGAGCAGAAGGAAATGATAAGGGGTTTTCAGCAAGGTATTCTCTGCAAGTACTGAAATAAGTGGTAACAGATAGTTTCGTGATAAGATAAATGGTAACGAGCAACAAGTAACAAAAGTAAACAAAGTGCAGCAAGGTGGTCCAATCCTTTTTGTAGCAAAGGACAAGCCTGGACAAACTCTTATAATAGGAAAAGCGCTCCCGAGGACACATGGGAATATCGTCAAGCTAGTTTTCATCACGCTCATATGATTCGCGTTCGGTACTTTGATAATTTGATATGTGGGTGGACCGGTGCTTGGGTACTGCCCTTACTTGGACAAGCATCCCACTTATGATTAACCTCTACTGCAAGCATCCACAACTACAACAAAAGTATTAAGGTAAACCTAACCATAGCATGAAACATATGGATCCAAATCAGCCCCTTACGAAGCAACGCATAAACTAGGGTTTAAGCTTCTGTCACTCTAGCAACCCATCATCTACTTATTAATTCCCAATGCCTTCCTCTAGGCCCAAATAATGGTGAAGTGTTATGTAGTCGACGTTCACATAACACCACTAGAGGTTAGACAACATACATCTCATCAAAATATCGAACGAATACCAAATTCACATGACTACTAATAGCAAGACTTCTCCCTTGTCCTCAGGAACAAACGTAACTACTCACAAAGCATATTCATGTTCATAATCAGAGGGGTAATATTGTGCATAAAGGATCTGAACATATGATCTTCCACCAAATAAACCAACTAGCATCAACTACAAGGAGTAATCAACACTACTAGCAACCTACTAGCACCAATCCTGGACTTGGAGACAAGAATTGGATACAAGAATTGGATACAAGAGATGAACTAGGGTTTGGAGATGAGATGGTGCTGATGAAGATGTTGATGGAGATTGCCCTATCCCGATGAGAGGAGAGTTGGCGATGACAATGGTGATGATTTCCCCCTCCCGGAGGGAAGTGTCCCCGGCAGAACAGCTCTGCCGGAGCCCTAGATTGGTTTTGCCAAGGTTCTGCCTCGTGGCGGTGGAGTCTCGTCCCGAAAGGTTCTCTGCTATTTTTTATCATCGAAAGACTTCATATGGGAGAAGATGGGCGTCGGAGAGCCACCAGGGGCCCACAAGGTAGGGGGCGCGCCCAGGGGGGGGGTGCGCCCCCCACCCTCGTGAGCAGGGTGTGGGCCCCCTGGCCTTTATCTTTGGCGACGATTTTTATTTATTTATTTTAAGGTGTTCCGTGGAGTTTCAGGACTTTTGGAGTTGCACAAAATAGTCCTTCAATATTTGCTCCTTTTCCAGCCCAGAATTCTAGCTGCTGGCATTCTCCCTCTTCATGTAAACCTTGTAAAATAAGAGAGAATAACCATAAGTATTATGACATAACGTGAAATAACAGCCCATAATGCAATAAATATCGATATAAAAGCATGATGCAAAATGGACGTATCAACTCCCCCAAGCTTAGGCCTCGCTTGTCCTCAAGCGAAAAGCCGATAACAATAAATATGTCCTCATGTTTAGAGGTAGAGGCGTCGATACAAATAAAATACGGACATGAAGGCATCATGATTACTTCATAACAGCAACATATATAAATTTTTTCATATGATTACTCATGTTCAAGTGATGATCTTCTCACAAAGCCAAAGTATGAATCAGAAACTTTATTGGGCACCAACAATTATAATCTCAGTCATTGAAGCAATTGCAATTTATCATAACATCGGAAAGAGTATATGTCAGAGCTTAAAAGCAAGTCCACATACTCAACTATCACTTAGTCCTTCATAATTGCTAACACTCACGCAATACTTGTGGTTACAGAGTTTTAATCGGATATAGAGAAAGATAGGGGCTTATAGTTTTTGCCCCACGACCTTTTACCTCAAGGGTAATGTCAACAATAATAATTCACGCTCCCCCACATCCAATTAGATATATATATATATATATATATATATATATATATATATATATATATATATATATATCATGTTCTTTCCAACATGCTGAGCTTGCCAAAGGATAAAATAAAAAGAAGGAAGGGTGAAGATCACCGTGACTCTTGCATAAGGTAGAGGAAAATAATAAAAGATAGTCCCTTCGTAGAGGGAAGCAGAGGTTGTCATGCGCGTTAGGGTTGATGCACAAAATATTAATGCAAAAGAACGTCACTTTACATTACACCTTGCATGTGAACCTTTACTATGCAGTCCGTTGCTTTTATTGCGTCCACAACAAGTTTGTGCAAAGTTTATTTTCTCCACACTAATAAGTCATGCATATTTAGACAGCAATTTTTTATTGCTTGCACCGATGATAACTTACTTGAAGGATCTTACACAATCCATAGGTAGATATGGTGGACTCTCATGGCAAAACTGGTTTAAGGGTATTTGGAAGCACAAGTAGTATTTCTACTTAGTGCTAAGAATTGGCTAGCATGAGGGGGAAAGGCAAACTCAACACGGTGGAGGAACCATGACAACATACTTTATCTCAGATGCAAGAGAACATAACTCATTATGTTGTCTTCCTTGTCCAACATCAACTCTTTAGCATGTCATATTTTAACGAGTGCTCCCAATCATAAAAGATGTCAATGATAATATATCTATATGTGAAACCTCTCTTTCCTTATTACTTCCTATTAATTGCAACGATGACCAAAGCTATATTTGCCAACTCCCAACAACTTTAAATCATCATACTCTTTCTATGTGAAGTCATTACTTTCAATAAGATCAATATGAACTCTTGATTCTTTTTATTCTAATCACCCAAGATCATGGCTAAATAATCAAGCCCTCGACTCAACACTAATATTTATTATATAGCTCATGGACTTGATTACAAAGAAGGATCATAAAGCAAAACTCAAAACTAGATCATGCCATGACTATATTCTACTAAATCAAGATAATACTAATAGGATAGAACTAAGGAAAACGGTAAAGATAAGAGTTGTGATGGTGATACGATACCAGGGCACCTCCCCCAAGCTTGGCAGTTGCCAAGGGGAGTGCCCATACCCATGTGATTATGTCCTCGGAGGTGATGGAGGTGGTGATGATGACAGTGGATAATCGCACATCGAGCGTAAAAGTTCCTCCAACTTGCGGATAATGTTCTTGAGCCCGGCAATATGATCCTTCAACAAAATATTCTCCTGTGTAAGATACTTATTCGGTATGCGGGCTAACTCAATCATCTGGAAGGCTTCAATCTCTGTTGGAGTGAAAAGGTTAGGTAAAGGTTGAGGGATGTCTTCTTCTTTCACCACCGGAGCTTGAACCTCCATAGCCTTCTTGATCCTTTCATCCTTGTTGATCTCTTCTGGTTCCTCTCTTTTCAACTCAATCTTCAATAGCCAGGCATCTTTGTCTTCATGGTTGGAGGAGGGAGAAGTCATGGTGCTCTAAATTTGCAACAGAAATAGCTCGAAACGAAAACAGAGGATATTTGCGTGATAGGAGAGTCAAAACCTTCGGGAGTATATATAATGAATTTTTACCGACCAAAATACGTATCGTGCAAGGAGATGGAGTCCGGAGGGCACACGAGGTGCTCACGAGGTAGTGGGGCGCACCCAGGGGGGTAGGGCGCGCCCTCCACCCTCGTGGAGGCCTCGTGTCCTCCCCGGACTGCTACTTATTTTTCTATTTTTCGAAATATTCCAAAATGGAGAACTATTGCCTTAAAAATTGTTTTGGAGTCAGTTTACTTACTGTACCACATACCTATTCCTTTTTGGGGTCTGGAACGTTCTGGAAAGTGTCCCTTATGTACTCCTCCGGGGTTACAGTTTCAATAACATTAGTTTCAATATTTATAGGACTACCTGAGATATAGTGTTTGATTCTTTGACCGTTCAACACCTTCGGATTTGTGCCTGTGAAGTTGTTGATTTTTATGGCACCGGAACGATAGACCTCCTCAATAATGTAAGGACCTTCCCATTTGGAGAGAAGTTTCCCTACAAAAAATCTTAAACGAGAGTTGTATAGCAATACATAATCACCTACATTAAACTCACGCTTTTGTATCCTTTTATCATGCCACCTTTTAACTTTTTCTTTAAACAGCTTGGCATTTTCATAAGCTTGGGTTCTCCATTCATCAAGAGAGCTAATATCAAATAACCTCTTCACACCGGCAAGTTTGAAATCATAGTTGAGCTCCTTAATAGCCCAATATGCCTTATGTTCTAGTTCGAGAGGTAAATGACATGCTTTTCCATAAACCATTTTATACGGAGACATACCCATAGGATTTTTATATGCAGTTCTATAGGCCCATAATGCATCATTCAGTTTCTTGGACCAATTCTTTCTAGACCTATTGACAGTCTTTTGCAAAATTAATTTGAGCTCTCTATTGCACAATTCAACCTGACCACAAGACTGCGGGTGATATGGAGATGCAATTCTATGATTAACATCATATTTAGCAAGCATCTTACGGAAAGCACCATGAATAAAGTGTGAACCACCATCAGTCATTAAGTATCTAGGGACTCCAAACCTCGGAAAAATAACTTCCTTAAGCATTTTAATAGAAGTGTTATGATCAGCACTACTAGTTGGAATAGCTTCTACCCACTTAGTAACTTAATCAACAGCAACTAAAATATGAGTGTAACCATTAGAGGCAGGAAAAGGTCCCATATAATCAAAGCCCCAAACATCAAATGGCTCAATAATAAGTGAATAATTCATAGGCATTTCTTGACGTCTACTGATATTACCAATTCTTTGACATTCAACAACAAAAGTATTCAGGTAAACCTAACCATAGCGTGAAACATATGGATCCAAATCAGCCCCTTACGAAGCAACGCATAAACTAGGGTTTAAGCTTCTGTCACTCTAGCAACACATCATCTACTTATTACTTCCCGATGCCTTCCTCTAGGCCCAAATAATGGTGAAGTGTTATGTAGTCGACGTTCACATAACACCACTAGAGGTTAGACAACATACATCTCATCAAAATATCGAACGAATACCAAATTCACATGACTACTAATAGCAAGACTTCTCCCTTGTCCTCAGGAACAAACGTAACTACTCACAAAGAATATTCATGTTCATAATCAGAGGGGTAATATTGTGCATAAAGGATCTGAACATATGATCTTCCACCAAATAAACCAACTAGCATCAACTACAAGGAGTAATCAACACTACTAGCAACCTACTAGCACCAATCCCGGACTTGGAGACAAGAATTGGATACAAGAATTAAATACAAGAGATGAACTAGGGTTTGGAGATGAGATGGTGCTGATGAAGATGTTGATGGAGATTGCCCTCTCCCGATGAGAGGAGAGTTGGCGATGACGATGGTGATGATTTCCCCCTCCCGGAGGGAAGTGTCCCTGGCAGAACAGCTCTGCCGGAGCCCTAGATTGGTTCCGCCAAGGTTCCGCCTCGTGGCTGTGGAGTCTCATCCCGAAAGGTTATCTGCTATTTTTTTTATCATCGAAAGACTTCATATGGGAGAAGATGGGTGTTGGAGAGCCACCAGGGGCCCACGAGGTAGGGGGGCGCGCCCAAGGGGGGGGGGGGGGGCGCCCCCACCCTCGTGAGCAGGGTGTGGGCCCCCTGGCCTTCATCTTTGGCGACGATTTTTCTTTATTTATTTTAAGGTGTTCCGTGGAGTTTCAGGACTTTTGGAGTTGCACAGAATAGTCCTTCAATATTTGCTCCTTTTCCAGCCCAAAATTCCAGCTGCCGGCATTCTCCCTCTTCATGTAAACCTTGTAAAATAAGAGAGAATAACCATAAGTATTATGACATAATGTGAAATAACAGCCCATAATGCAATAAATATCGATATAAAAGCATGATGCAAAATGGACGTCTCAACTCCCCCAAGCTTAGACCTCGCTTGTCCTCAAGCGAAAAGCCGATAACAATAAATATGTCCTCATGTTTAGAGGTAGAGGCGTCGATAAAAATAAAATACGGACATGAAGGCATCATGATTACTTCATAACAGCAACATATATAAATTTTGTCATATGATTACTCATGTTCAAGTGATGATCTTCTCACAAAGCCAAAGTATGAATCGGAAACTTTATTGGGCACCAACAATTATAATCTCAGTCATTGAAGGAATTGCAATTTATCATAACATCGGAAAGAGTCTATGTCATAGCTTAAAAGCAAGTCCACATACTCAACTATCACTTAGTCCTTCATAATTGCTAACACTCACGCGATACTTGTGGTTACAGTGTTTTAATCGGACATAGAGAAAGATAGGGGCTTATAGTTTTTGCCCCATGACCTTTTACCTCAAGGGTAATGTCAACAATAATAATTCACGCTCCCCCACATCCAATTAGATATATATATATATATCATGTTCTTTCCAACAAGCTGAGCTTGCCAAAGGATAAAATAAAAAGAAGGAAGGGTGAAGATCACCGTGACTCTTGCATAAGGTAGAGGAAAATAATAAAAGATAGGCCCTTCGCAGAGGGAAGCAGAGGTTGTCATGCGCGTTTAGGGTTGATGCACAAAATCTTAATGCAAAAGAACGTCACTTTACATTGCCCCTTGCATGTGAACCTTTACTATGCAGTCCGTCACTTTTATTGCGTCCACAACAAGTTCGTGCAAAGTTTAGTTTCTCAGCACTAATAAGTCATGCATATTTAGAGAGCAATTTTTTATTGCTTGCACCGATGATAACTTACTTGAAGGATCTTACACAATCCATAGGTAGATATGGTGGACTCTCATGGCAAAACTGGTTTAAGGGTATTTGGAAGCACAAGTAGTATTTCTACTTAGTGCTGAGAATTGGCTAGCATGAGGGGGAAAGGCAAACTCAACACGGTAGAGGAACCATGACAACATACTTTATCTCAGATGTAAGAGAACGTAACTCATTATGTTGTCTTCCTTGTCCAACATCAACTCTTTAGCATGTCATATTTTAACGAGTGCTCCCAATCATAAAAGATGTCAATGATAATATATCTATATGTGAAACCTCTCTTTCCTTATTACTTCCTATTAATTGCAACGATGGCCAAAGCTATATTTGCCAACTCCTAACAACTTTAAATCATCATACTCTTTCTATGTGAAGTCATTACTTTCAATAAGATCAATATGAACTCTTGATTCTTTTTATTCTAATCACCCAAGATCATGGCTAAATAATCAAGCCCTCGACTCAACACTAATCTTTATTATATAGCTCACGGACTTGATTACAAAGAAGGATCATAAAGCAAAACTCAAAACTAGATCATGCCATGACTATATTCTACTAAATCAAGATAATACTAATAGGATCGAAGTAAGGAAAACGGTAAAGATAGGAGTTGTGATGGTGATACGATACCAGGGCACCTCCCCCAAGCTTGGCAGTTGCCAAGGGGAGTGCCCATACCCATGTGATTATGTCCTCGGAGGTGATGGAGGTGGTGATGATGACGGCGGATAATCGCACATCGAGCGTAAAAGTTCCTCCAACTTGCGGATAATGTTCTTGAGCCCGGCAATATGATCCTTCAACAAAATATTCTCCTGTGTAAGATACTTGTTCTGTATGCGGGCTAACTCAATCATCTGGAAGGCTTCAATCTCTCTTGGAGTGAAAAGGTTAGGTAAAGGTTGAGGGATGTCTTCTTCTTTCACCACCGGAGCTTGAACCTCCATAGCCTTCTTGATCCTTTCATCCTTGTTGATCTCTTCTGGTTCCTCTCTTTTCAACTCAATCTTAAATAGCCAGGCATCCTTGTCTTCGTGGTTGGAGGAGGGAGAAGTCATGGTGCTCTAAATCTGCAACAGAAATAGCTCGAAACGAAAACAGAGGATATTTGCGTGATAGGAGAGTCAAAACCTTCGGGAGTATATATAATGAATTTTTACCGACCAAAATACATATCGTGCAAGGAGATGGAGTCCGGAGGGCACACGAGGTGCTCACGAGGTAGGGGGCGCGCCCAAGGGGGTAGGGCGCACCCTCCACCCTCGTGGAGGCCTCGTGTCCTCCCCGGACTGCTACTTATTTTTCTATTTTTCTAAATATTCCAAAACGGAGAACTATTGCCTAAAAAATTGTTTTGGAGTCGGTTTACTTACTATACCACATACCTATTCCTTTTCGGGGTCTGGAACGTTCTGGAAAGTGTCCCTTATGTACTCCTCCAGGGTTACAGTTTCAATAACATTAGTTTCAATATTTATAGGACTACCTGAGATATAGTGTTTGATTCTTTGACCGTTCACCACCTTCGGATTTGTGCCTGTGAAGTTGTTGATTTTTATGGCACCGGAATGATAGACCTCCTCAATAACGTAAGGACCTTCCCATTTGGAGAGAAGTTTCCCTGCAAAAAGTCTTAAACGAGAGTTGTATAGCAATACATAATCACCTACATTAAACTCACGCTTTTGTATCCTTTTATCATGCCACCTTTTAACTTTTTCTTTAAACAGCTTGGCATTTTCATAAGCTTGGGTTCTCCATTCATCAAGAGAGCTAATATCAAATAACCTCTTCACACCGGCAAGTTTGAAATCATAGTTGAGCTCCTTAATAGCCCAATATGCCTTATGTTCTAGTTCAAGAGGTAAATGACATGCTTTTCCATAAACCATTTTATACGGAGACATACCCATAGGATTTTTATATGCAGTTCTATAGGCCCATAATGCATCATTCAGTTTCTTGGACCAATTCTTTCTAGACCTATTGACAGTCTTTTGCAAAATTAATTTGAGCTCTCTATTGCTCAATTCAACCTGACCACAAGACTGCGGGTGATATGGAGATGCAATTCTATGATTAACATCATATTTAGCAAGCATCTTACGGAAAGCACCATGAATAAAGTGTGAACCACCATCAGTCATTAAGTATCTAGGGACTCCAAACCTCGGAAAAATAACTTCCTTAAGCATTTTAATAGAAGTGTTATGATCAGCACTACTAGTTGGAATAGCTTCTACCCACTTAGTAACGTAATCAACAGCAACTAAAATATGAGTGCAACCATTAGAGGCAGGAAAAGGTCCCATATAATCAAAGCCCCAAACATCAAATGGCTCAATAACAAGTGAATAATTCATAGGCATTTCTTGACGTCTACTGATATTACCAATTCTTTGACATTCATCACAAGACAAAACAAACTTACGGGCATCCTTGAAGAGAGTAGGCCAATAAAAACCGGATTGCAATACCTTATGTGCAGTTCTATCTCCAGCGTGGTGTCCTCCACAGGCTTCGGAGTGACACTTGCATAGGATCTGTTCCTGTTCATGCTCAGGTACACAACGTCTAATAACACCATCTACTCCTTCTTTATAAAGATGTGGGTCATCCCAAAAGTAATGTCTCAAGTCATAGAAAAACTTTTTCTTTTGTTGGTATGTGAAGCTAGGCGGTATAAATTTAGCAACAATATAATTAGCATAATCAGCATACCAAGGAGTGCTATGAGAAGTACTTATGACATTTAATTGCTCATCAAGAAAGCTATCATCAATAGGTAGTGGGTCATCAAGAACATTCTCTAGCCTAGACAAGTTGTCAGCAATGGGGTTCTCAGCTCCTTTTCTATCAACAATATGTAAATCAAATTCTTGAAGCAAGAGAACCCATCTAATGAGTCTAGGTTTTGCATCTTTCTTTTCCATAAGATATTTAATAGCAGCATGATCTGTATGAATAGTTACTCTAGAATCAACAATATAGGGTCTGAATTTATCACAAGCAAATACAACCGCTAAAAGTTCCTTTTCGGTAGTAGCATAATTTCTTTGAGCATTGTCTAGAGTCTTACTAGCATAATGGATAACATTCAATTTCTTATCAACTCTTTGCCCTAGAACAGCACCTACATCATAATCACTAGCATCACACATAATTTCAAAGGGTAAACTCCAATCAGGTGGCTGAACAACAGGTGCAGAGACTAATGCTTTCTTAAGTATTTCAAATGCTTCTACACAATCATCATCAAAGACAAATGGTACATCTTTTTGTAATAAATTAGTTAGAGGCTGAGAGATTTTTGAGAAGTCCTTGATAAACCTCCTATAAAATCCGGCATGACCAAGTAAACTTCTTATACCTTTGATGTCCTTGGGACATGGCATCTTTTCAATAGCATCAACCTTGGCTTTATCAACTTCAATACCTCTTTCAAAAACTTTGTGCCCCAAGACAATACCGTCATTAACCATAAAGTGACACTTTTCCCAATTCAAGACAAGATTAGTTTCTTCACACCTCTGCAAAACTCGAGCAAGATTGCTCAAGCAATCATCAAAAGAGGAACCATAGACGCAAAAGTCGTCCATGAAAATCTCACAAATTTTCTCACAAAAGTCAGAGAATATAGCCATCATGCATCTTTGAAAGGTAGCAGGTGCATTACATAAACCAAAAGGCATAAGTCTATAAGCAAAAGTACCAAAAGGGCATGTAAAAGTAGTCTTTGATTGATCTTTAGCCGACACAGGTATTTGAGAAAAACCAGAATAATCATCTAGAAAGCAATAATGTGTATGTTTGCATAATCTTTCTAGCATTTGATCAATAAAAGGTAAGGGGTAATGATCTTTCTTAGTAGCCTTATTTAATTTGCGGAAATCAATTACCATCCTATAACCTGTGATAATTCTTTGCGGAATCAATTCATCTTTATCATTAGGGACAACAGTAATACCTCCCTTCTTAGGGATACAATGGACAGGACTTACCCACTGACTATCAGCAACGGGATGAATTATACCTGCCTCCAGAAGCTTGAGTATTTCTTTTCTTACCACTTCTTTCATTTTAGGATTCAAACGTCGTTGAGGATCACAAACTGGTTTGGCATCAGCTTCCAAATTTATTTTATGTTGACATAGAGTGGGACTGATGCCCTTAAGATCATCCAGAGTATATCCAATAGCAGCTCGGTGCTTCTTCAGAGTTTTCAATAATCTTTCTTCTTCATGCTCTGAAAGGTTAGGACTAATAATGACATGATATATTTTCTTTTCATCAAGATAAGCATATTTAAGATTATCAGGCAACGGTTTAATCTCAAACACGGGATCACCCTTGGGTGGAGGAGGATCCCCTAGGATTTCAACAGGCAAATTGTGTTGCAGAATAGGTTCTTGTTTAAAGAATAATTCATCTATTTCCCTTCTTTCATTCATGAACATATCATTTTCATGGTCTAGCAAATAGTGTTCTAAAGGATCACTAGGAGGTACAACAATAGAAGCAAGACCAATAATTTCATCCTTACTAGGCAATTCTTCCTCACGATGTTGTTTACTAAATTTAGAGAAATTAAACTCATGGACCATATCATCCAAGCCAACAGTAACAACATTTTTTTTGCAATCTATCTTAGCATTAACGGTACACAAGAAGGGTCTACCAAATATAATGGGACAAAAGCTATCTTGTGGAGAACCAAGAACAAGAAAATCAGCGGGATATTTTGTTTTCCCACACAAGACTTCAACATCTCTAACAATTCCCATTGGAGATATAGTATCTCTATTTGCTAGTTTAATTGTAACATCAATATCTTCTAACTCAGGAGGTGCAATCTCATGCATAATTTCTTTGTATAAGTCAATGGGTATAACACTAGCACTAGCACCCATATCCCGTAAGCCATGATAACCATGATCTCCTATTTTAACAGAAATAACAGACATGCCTACCACAGGTCTATGTTTATCTCTATCACGGGGTTTAGCGATTCTAGCAGTTTCACCAGTGAATTGGATAACATGCCCATCAATATTATCAGACAAGAGATCTTTAACAATAGCAATATTGGGTTCTACTTTGACTTGCTCAGGAGGTGTATAAGTCCTAGTATTGCTTTTATGAACAACAGTTGAAGCTTTGGCATGATCCTTCATTCTAACAGGGAAAGGGGGTTTCTCAACATAAGAAGTAGGAACAATAGGATCATTATAAGTGACAATCTTTTCTTCAACTTTAATAGGTGCAGCTACTTTTACTTCTATGGGAGGATGATATTTAAACCACTTCTCCTTGGGGAGATCAACATAAGTAGCAAAAGATTCATAGAAAGAAGCTACTATCTCAGAGTCAAGTCCATATTTAGTGCTAAACTTGTGGAAAATATCGGTATCCATAAAAGATTTAACACAATCAAACTTAGGCGTCATACCTGACTCCTTACCTTCGTCGAGATCCCAATCTTCAGAGTTGCATTTAATTCTATCCAATAAATTCCATCCAAATTCAATAGACTTCATCATAAAAGAGCCAGCACAAGAAGTATCGAGCATATTGCGATTATTTTCAGAAAGCCGAGCATAAAAATTCTGGAGAATTGTCAATTTGGAGAGCTCATGATTGGGGCATGAATATAACATTGATTTAAGCCTCCCCCAAGCTTGAGCGATGCTTTCTCCTTTGCGAGGCCAAAAATTATATATATAATTGCGATCACGATGAACAAGATGCATAGGGTAATACTTTTGATGAAATTCCAATTTCACTCTTTTATAGTTCCATGACCTCGTATCATCACATAGCCTATACCATGTCAATGCGTCTCCCCCCAAAGATAAAGGGAAAGCCTTCTTCTTAACAACATCATCGGGTATACCTGCAAGCTTAAATAGTCCACAAATATCATCCAGAAAGCGTAGATGTTCGTCAGGATGCTTTGCTCCATCTCCTGCAAAAGTGTTAGCTAGCAGTTTTTCCATCATACCCGAAGGGATCTGAAAAGCAGTTTCATCTTCAATAGATTCAGTAGGTTCAGTAGGTTGAGGAGCAACTCTTGGCTCAACCAGACGGGGTGAAGATACCCCGAACAAGCCCCTCAAACAATTACTTTCCATAGTAACAAGTGATAGAAAATTTCAGCACACTAAATAAATTTTTCCTTACCAAATTCCACCTACCAAAGGCGCTTCACTCCCCGGCAACGGCGCCAGAAAATAGTCTTGATGACCCACAAGTATAGGGGATCTATCGTAGTCCTTTCGATAAGTAAGAGTGTCGAACCCAACGGGGAGCAGAAGGAAATGATAAGCGGTTTTCAGCAAGGTATTCTCTACAAGTACTGAAATAAGTGGTACCAGATAGTTTTGTGATAAGATAAATGGTAACGAGCAACAAGTAACAAAAGTAAACAAAGTGCAGCAAGGTGGCCCAATCCTTTTTTTAGCAAAGGACAAGCCTGGACAAACTCTTATAATAGGAAAAGCGCTCCCGAGGACACATGGGAATATCGTCAAGCTAGTTTTCATCACGCTCATATGATTCGCGTTCGGTACTTTGATAATTTGATATGTGGGTGGACCGGTGCTTGGGTACTGCCCTTACTTGGACAAGCATCCCACTTATGAGTAACCTCTATTGCAAGCATCCGCAACTGCAACAAAAGTATTAAGGTAAACCTAACCATAGCATGAAACATATGGATCCAAATCAGCCCCTTACGAAGCAATGCATAAACTAGGGTTTAAGCTTCTGTCACTCTAGCAACCCATCATCTACTTATTACTTCCCAATGCCTTCCTCTAGGCCCAAATAATAGTGAAGTGTTATGTAGTCGACGTTCACATAACACCACTAGAGGTTAGACAACATACATCTCATCAAAATATCGAACGAATACCAAATTCACATGACTACTAATAGCAAGACTTCCCCCTTGTCCTCAGGAACAAACGTAACTACTCACAAAGCATATTCATGTTCATAATCAGAGGGGTAATATTGTGCATAAAGGATCTGAACATATGATCTTCCACCAAATAAACCAACTAGCATCAACTACAAGGAGTAATCAACACTACTAGCAACCTACTAGCACTAATCCCGGACTTGGAGACAAGAATTGGATACAAGAGATGAACTAGGGTTTGGAGACGAGATGGTGCTGATGAAGATGTTGATGGAGATTGCCCTCTCCCGATGAGAGGAGCGTTGGTGATGACGATGGTGATGATTTCCCCCTCCTGGAGGGAAGTGTCCCCGGCAGAACAGCTCTGCCGGAGCCCTAGATTGGTTTCGCCAAGGTTCTGCCTCGTGGTGGCGGAGTCTCGTCCCGAAAGGTTCTCTGCTATTTTTTTCTCATCGAAAGACTTCATATGGGAGAAGATGGGCGTCGGAGAGCCACCAGGGGGCCCACGAGGTAGGGGGGCGCGCCCAGGGGGGGCGCGCCCCCACCCTCGTGAGCAGGGTGTGGGCCCCCTGGCCTTCATCTTTGGCGACGATTTTTCTTTATTTATTTTAAGTGTTCCGTGGAGTTTCAGGACTTTTTGGAGTTGCACAGAATAGTCCTTGAATATTTGCTCCTTTTCCAGCCCAGAATTCCAGCTGCCGACATTCTCCCTCTTCATGTAAACCTTGTAAAATAAGAGAGAATAACCATAAGTATTATGACATAACGTGAAATAACAGCCCATAATGCAATAAATATCCATATAAAAGCATGATGCAAAATGGACGTATCAGACGCCGCCACCGAAGGCGCCTCACACTAGCCGCCATGGAGATGTCGCCCGCGGCACCGGCTTCAAGGTAGCCGCTCCATGGGGGTGCGGGATGGAGCACCGTCGTCGCCGGGAGGTCGGGTTAAGGAGAAGGTGCAATGCGATGAGTGTACAACCTCCTTGGTGGTGCCGAGTGATGAAGTTATGTACCTAGGGTAGGGTCATAGGCCTGATCTAAGTGCCCTACCCAAGGACACCCTTAGAAGAAACTGCCTTCCAGTCGACCAAGAGGGACTTCACTCGACGGACTCGAAGGACTCGACCATGAAGACTCACTCGACCACCAGGAGATCAATAGCCACTCTGCATCCAAACGGTCTGTAATTAAGTAGTCTTTATGACATTTAGGACACTTTATGTAAGGCATTACCAGTAACGCCTAGACTTAATGTACTTTAAACCCCGCATTACTGAGGGCCGAAGGGGTCTGGCGGACACTATATAAGCCACCCCCTCCTCAGTGTAAAGGGTTCGCACCCCTGTAATCCATACACGCATAATTCACTCGACCGCCTCCGGGCTCCGAGACGTAGGGCTGTTACTTCCTCCGAGAAGGGCCTGAACTCATACATCTCTTGTATTTACAACTGCTCCATAGCTAGGATCTTGCCTCTCCATACCTACCCCCACTCTACTGTCAGACTTAGAACCACGATAGTTGGCGCCCACCGTGGGGCAGGTGTCTTAGCAATTTCTGGAGAAGTTGCAATTGTTCCGATTGCCTTCATCATGGTTTCTGGTGGAGTTTTGGTGGAGGGCCGCGAGATCCGTCTCTACGCGCTCACCTTCATCGCTAACGACTCCGCTTGGCTCCAGGAGGCTCCGCTCGACGTCGATGCGCTCCCCGTCCGCGGTGTGACGCATTTTCGTGCATGTGTCCGCGGCGTTCTGCTGCGGCAACCGTCGACTCCATATCGGTCGACTCCCCTATCGTCCACCCTCCCTGTCTCCCGCCAGCGCAAGCGCTCTGGTCGGTCGAGGCTCCAGCGGTGGGTGCGGCACACGGTGGCTCGCCAGACGACCACCACCCAAGTTGCGGCAATCGAGCCCGATGAGTCCCTCTACGGCCTGTTCGATCTGTCGACTGGCTCCGTAGAGACTACATCCGAGTGCGATAGCAGTGATCCAGCGGCGGAGGTCTTGATGGTCAACGGACCTCGCAGCCCTCCCGGTTTCCCCCGCGAGGACGGGGTAGATGGTGGAGGCGACCCCGCTCAAGTCCATGAGGAGTACCAACCCGAGCCACTTAATTCCCTGCAAAGGGAAGAACTTCGCCGCAAGAACATGGATGCCCTGCATACTCCCATCGCGGGAGAAACCCCCGAGGCTCGCGCCTTGGAGGAGGCACGTTTGGCCAACTTGGCTGAACGCGCTCGTCTGGAGAACCTTCAGCGAGCACTCGACGAGCGCGCGCGGCAACGAGTACCCGACTCCAGTCGACGTCAACTCTTCCCGCCGACTCAGGTATATCGAACCCCGATTCAGAATTTAGCAGCTGCAACCCGTATAGCAGAGTCCATTCAGCCCTCTCAGTCGGAGGCTGGCAGGGGCTTGATGCAGATCAGAGATTTGCTCTGGGCAGCAGGAGATCAGAATTCAGCCGTGTCGCAGTCACGCAACAGAATTCACAGTCGATCCGTCGCTGCGAATACGGTTCAGTCGGCTCACAGTCCCAGATCGCCTCCGCGGCGTGAAGGACGCGAGAATCGACGAGACCAATATGGTGACCGATACGATCGTGATGATAGAGGTCGAGTGCCCACTCCTCCCCCGAGGGGTGGGTCTTACGCTCCTCGGCAGCAGGACGACAGTTGGCGCCCACCGTGGGGCAGGTGTCTTAGCAATTTCTGGAGAAGTTGCAATTGTTCCGATTGCCTTCATCATGGTTTCTGGTGGAGTTTTGGTGGAGGGCCGCGAGATCCATCTCGGCGCGCTCACCTTCATCGCTGACGACTCCGCTTGGCTCCAGGAGGCTCCGCTCGACGTTGATGCGCTCCCCGTCCGCGGTGCGACGCATTTTCGTGCATGTGTCCGCGGCGTTCTTCTGCGGCAACTGTCGACTCCATATCGGTCGACTCCCCTATCGTCCACCCTCCCTGTCTCCCGCCAGCGCAAGCGCTCTGGTCGGTCGAGGCTCCAGCGGTGGGTGCGGCACGCGGTGGCTTGCCAGACGGCCACCACCCAAGTTGCGGCAATTGAGCCCGATGAGTCCCTCTACGGCCTGTTCGATCTGTCGACTGGCTCCGTAGAGACTGCATCCGAGTGCGATAGCAGTGATCCAGCGGCGGAGGTCTTGATGGTTAACGGACCTCGTAGCCCTCCCGGTTTCCCCCGCGAGGACGGGGTAGATGGTGGAGGCGACCCCGCTCAAGTCCATGAGGAGTACCAACCCGAGCCACTTAATTCCCTGCAAAGGGAAGAACTTCGCCGCAGGAACATGGATGCCCTGCATACTCCCATCGCGGGAGAAACCCCCGAGGCTCGCGCCTTGGAGGAGGCATGTTTGGCCAACTTGGCTGAAAGCCCTCATCTGGAGAATCTTCAGCGAGCACTCGACGAGCACGCATGGCAACGAGTACCTGACTCCAGTCGACGTCAACTCTTCCCGCCGACTCAGGTATATCGAACCCCGATTCAGAATTTAGCAGCTGCAACCCGTATAGCAGAGTCCATTCAGCCCTCTCAGTCGGAGGCTGGCAGGGGCTTGATGCAGATCAGAGATTTGCTCTGGGAAGCAGGAGATCAGAATTCAGCCGTGTCGCAGTCATGCAATAGAGTTCACAGTCGATCTGTCGCTGCGAATACGGTTCAGTCGGCTCACAGTCCCAGATCGCCTCCGCGGCGTGAAGGATGCGAGAATCGACGAGACCAATATGGTGACCGATACGATCATGATGATAGGCGTCGAGTGCCCACTCCTCCCCCGAGGGGTGGGTCTTACGCTCCTCGGCAGCAGGACGACAGTTGGCGCCCACCGTGGGGCAGGTGTCTTAGCAATTTCTGGAGAAGTTGCAATTGTTCCGATTGCCTTCATCATGGTTTCTGGTGGAGTTTTGGTGGAGGGCCGCGAGATCCGTCTCGGCGCGCCCACCTTCATCGCTGACGACTCCGCTTGGCTCCAGGAGGCTCCGCTCGACGTCGATGCGCTCCCCATCCGCGGTGCGATGCATTTTCGTGCATGTGTCCGCGGCGTTCTGCTGCGGCAACCGTCGACTCCATATCGGTCGACTCCCCTATCGTCCACCCTCCCTGTCTCCCGCCAGCGCAAGCGCTCTGGTCGGTCGAGGCTCCAGTGGTGGGTGCGGCAGGCGGTGGCTCGCCAGACGGCCACCACCCAAGTTGCGGCAATCGAGCCCGACGAGTCCCTCTACGGCCTGTTCGATCTGTCGACTGGCTCCGTAGGGACTGCATCTGAGTGCGATAGCAGTGATCCAGCGGCGGAGGTCTTGATGGTCAACGGACCTCGCAACCCTCCCAGTTTCCCCTGCGAGGACGGGGTAGACGGTGGAGGCAACCCCGCTCAAGTCCATGAGGAGTACCAACCCGAGCCACTTAATTCCCTGCAAAGGGAAGAACTTCGCCGTAGGAACATGGATGCCCTGCATACTCCCATCGCAGGAGAAACCCCCGAGGCTCGCGCCTTGGAGGAGGCACGTTTGGCCAACTTGGCTGAACACGCTCGTCTGGAGAACCTTCAGCGAGCACTCGACGAGCGCGCGCGGCAACGAGTACCTGACTCCAGTCGACGTCAACTCTTCCCGCCGACTCAGGTATATCGAACCCCGATTCAGAATTTAGCAGCTGCAACCCGTATAGCAGAGTCCATTCAGCCCTCTCAGTCGGAGGCTGGCAGGGGCTTGATGCAGATCAGAGATTTGCTCCGGGCAGCAGGAGATCAGAATTCAGCCGTGTCGCAGTCACGCAACAAAATTCATAGTCGATCCGTCGCTGCGAATACGGTTCAGTCGGCTCACAGTCCCAGATCGCCTCCGCGGCGTGAAGGACGCGAGAATCGACGAGACCAATATGGTGACCCATACGATCATGATGATAGGCGTCGAGTGCCCACTCCTCCCCCGAGGGGTGGGTCTTACGCTCCTCGGCAGCAGGATGACAGGCGTCAACTTAGTGTGGGGCGAAGAGCTCCGGTCGACCCCAGGGAACCAGGCTTTGACGCGCGATCCATCATCGTGCAAGGCTTGGTCGATCGGAACAGGGCTCATCGAGGTGGCCATGACAGAGATGCGCCCACTAGCAGTCGAGTGCATGTTTCTGGTCCGGAATGTTTCAGCAAGGCTATCAGAGCCGTGGTGATTCCCCCCAACTTCAGGTTGGCAACTGGAGTAAGCAAGTTCACCGGTGAGTCTAAGCCTGAAACCTGGCTTGAGGACTACCGAGTGGCGGTACAGATCGGCGGCGGGAATGACGAGGTGGCCATGAAGCATTTGCCACTCATGTTGGAAGGTTCGGCCAGAGCGTGGTTGAATCAGTTAATTCCAAGCAGCATTTACACTTGGGAAGATCTTTCCCGAGTGTTCGTCAGAACATTTGAGGGAACCTGCAAGCGACCAGCTGGATTGACAGAGCTGCAAGTTTGTGTGCAGAAGTCGAATGAGACCTTAAGAGAGTATATTCAGAGGTGGATCACTTTGCATCATACCGTGGAGAACGTGTCTGATCATCAGGCAGTCTGCGCCTTCAAGGATGGTGTCAAGAACAGAGAGTTAAGTTTGAAGTTTGGACTGACCGGAGATATGACCCTGAGTCGAATGATGGAAATTGCCACCAAGTACGCCAATGGTGAAGAGGAGGACCGACTCCGAAGCGGCAAGTACAAGCCGAGTCAGTCGGAGAAGGGAAACTCCAGTCGGAAGCAGAAGCGGAAGGCCGAACCAGCGGCTCCTGGAGAGGCTCTGGCCGTGACTCAGGGCAAGTTCAAGGGAAAACCCAAAGGATCTTGGAACCCCAAGAAGGTGAAGGATAAAGAAGGAAATGACATGATGGATATGCCGTGCCACATCCACACGAAGAAAGACGAAGAGGGTAATATCATCTACCCAAAGCATACCACTCGCCAATGCCGACTCCTGATCCAGCAGTTCCAAGGTAAACAGCCCAAGGACAAGGAAAAAGAGTCGGACAAAGCTGAAGACAAGGAGGATAGTGAGGGAGGATATCCTCATGTTAACTCCACTCTGATGATCTTTGCGGATGTGGAAAGCAAGAGCCGACTGAAGGTTATTAACCGTGAGGTGAACATGGTCGCCCCGGCGACGCCCAGTTATCTGAGATGGTCCCAAACTCCCATTACATTCGACCAGTCCGATCACCTGACTCATATAGCCACCCCTGGGAGGCAAGATTTGTTGGTCGACCCGGTCGTCGAAGGCACTCGACTGACGAAGGTGCTAATGGATGGGGGTAGTGGACTGAATTTGTTATATGCGGACACGCTGAAAGGGATGGGCATTCCGATGTCCCGACTGAGCACCAGCAACATGAGTTTTCATGGAGTTATACCAGGAAAGAAAGCTGAGTCACTCGGACAAATAGCTCTGGACGTGGTATTCGGTGACTCGAAGCATTTTCGCAAAGAGAAGCTGACGTTTGAAGTAGTGGATTTTCAGAGCGCTTACCACGCTATTTTGGGGAGACCAGCTTATGCATGGTTCATGGATCGACCATGTTACGTGTACCTCAAACTGAAGATGCCCGGTCCCAAAGGTGTGATCACTGTCACTAGTGATCGGAAAAAAGCAGAAGAATGTTTCCAGAAAGGCTCAAAGATTGCCGATTCCCAGGTGATAGCGGTCGAGTTAGAAGGATATAAGCAAAATGCAGATCCGAGTGATTTGTTGCGAGCCAAGAAGCCTGCCACAGAGTCAGCATTTCAGTCGTCCGGTGAGACGAAGCCCGTTCACATCCACCCGACTGACCTCAGTGCAGCTCCGACCCATATCTCCACAACACTCGACCCTAAATAGGAAGAAGCGCTCATCCAGTTCCTCCGTGAGAACTGGGATAGCTTTGCATGGAAGCCTGCTGACATGCCGGGTGTTCCCAGGGGACTGGCTGAGCATCGCCTTAGAGTCGACTCAGCAGCAAAACCAGTCAAGGAACATCTTCGGCGGTCCGCCGTCCAGAAGAGAAAAGCAATTGGTGAGGAAGTGGCTCGACTATTGGCGGTAGGATTTATTCGAGAGATATACCACTCCGAGTGGCTCGCCAATGTCATTATGGTTCCCAAGAAGGACAAGTCACTCCGCATGTGCATTGATTTCAAACACATCAATCGAGCCTGCCCGAAAGATCATTTTCCTCTCCCTCGCATCGATCAAATGTTTGACTCGACTGCGGGATGCGAGAGATTGTCTTTTCTAGACGCCTATTTCGGGTACCATCAGATCCGTCTGTACGGACCCGATGAGATAAAAACAGCTTTCATCACTCCATTCGGGTGCTTCTGCTATATTACCATGCCATTCGGCCTTAAGAATGCCGGAGCCACGTTCATGTGAATGATTCAGAAGTGTTTGCTCACTCAAATTAGTCAGAATGTGGAAGCATACATGGACAATATCGTGGTCAAGTCACGAAAGGGTTCCGACCTGCTGACTGACCTCACCGAAACATTTGCCAACCTCAGGAGGTATGATATCAAGCTCAATCCGTCAAAGTGCACATTTGGAGTTCCAGGTGGAAAGTTACTCGGTTTTCTCATTTCCGAACGAGGAATCGACGCTAACCCAGAAAAAGTTGGCACTATACTCCGAATGAAACGCCCTGTGCGAGTGCACGACGTCCAGAAACTTACTGGATGCTTGGCCGCGTTAAGTCGATTCATCTCTCGCCTCGGTGAAAAGGCATTGCCTCTTTACCGACTGATGAAGAAGGCAGACAAGTTCGAGTGGACTCCAGAAGCTGATGCAGCGTTTGCCGAGCTAAAAGCTCTGCTCTCCACCCAGCCGGTGCTTGCTGCTCCAATCAGCAAAGAGCCTCTGTTGCTTTCTATTGCAGCCACAAGACAAGTTGTCAGTACAATACTTACGGTCGAGCGGGAAGAAGAAGGGAAAACCTTCAAAGTTTAGCGCCCAGTGTACTATCTGTCTGAAGTTTTGACTCCATCAAAGCAAAGATATCCTCATTATCAGAAGCTTGTGTATGGGATCTACATGACCACGAAGAAGGTCTCTCATTACTTCTCTGATCATTCTATTACAGTCGTTAGCGACGCTCCACTTTCAGAGATTCTGCACAACAGAGATGCAACTGGTCGAGTGGCGAAATGAGCAATTGAACTCCTTCCCCTTGATATCAAGTTTGAGGCAAAGAAAGCCATTAAGTCCCAAGCAATAGCAGATTTCCTTGCCGAGTGGATTGAACAACAACAGCCGACTCAAGTTCACTCGGAGCATTGGACCATGTTCTTTGATGGCTCTAAGATGTTGAATGGTTCCGGTGCTGGGGTTGTCTTGGTTTCCCCCAGAGGAGATAAGCTCAGATATGTGCTCCAGATTCACTTTGATTCCTCCAACAATGAGGCAGAATACGAAGCCATTTGTATGGGTTGCGCATGGCCATCTCACTCGGCGTCCGTCGCCTTATGGTTTATGGCGACTCAGATTTGGTGGTCAACCAAGTGATGAAGGAGTGGGATGTTAGAAGCCCAGCTATGACTGGATACTGCAACGCAGTGAGGAAGCTGGAAAAGAAGTTTGAGGGGTTAGAGCTCCATCATATACCCCCGACTGAAAAATCAAGCGGCTGATGATTTGGCGAAGATAGGCTCCAAGAGAGAAGTCATTCCTAGTGGTGTGTTCTTGGAGCATATCCATACTCCGTCAGTCAAAGAAGATCCTTTTACTGAAGAAGATCCGCAGCCCAAGAGTGCCACAGATCCGACTGAGGTTGAAGTCCCAGCAGTGGTCGACTTGATCATGGAAGCTTTAGTGATCACTCCCGATTGGACAATTCCGTATATCGCATATATCCTAAGAAAAGAGCTCCCAGAGGACGAAGAAGAGGTTCGACAGATCGTCCGCCGATCCAAAGCCTTTACCATGATCAAGGGGATGCTATACAGAGAAAGCGCGACTGGAGTTGGTTAGAAGTGTATAACGCCAGAAGAAGGTCGAATCATCCTTGATGATATCCACTCGGGGACCGGTGGCCATCATGCGTCCTCTCGGACCATCGTGGCCAAAGCATACCGAGCCGGATTTTACTGGCCAAGGGCGAATGAGATGGCAAAGGAGATAGTGGACAAGTGCGAGGGATGTCAGTTTTACTCCAACATGTCACACAAGCCTGCGTCAGCTCTGAAGACCATACCACTCGTCTGGCCCTTCGCAGTATGGGGGTTAGACATGGTGGGCCCCTTGAGGACAGGACGAAGCGGTTTCACGCATGTACTGGTGGCAGTCGACAAGTTCACCAAGTGGATTGAGGCTAAACCTATCAAGAACCTTGACGCCGGTACTGCTGTTAGCTTCATTAGGGAACTGATATTCAGATATGGAGTCCCGCACAGCATCATCACAGACAATGGATCAAACTTCGATTCGGAGGAGTTCAGAGCATTCTGCACATCTCAAGGCACACGAGTCGACTACGCTTCGGTCGGCCATCCACAGTCGAATGGACAAGCAGAGCGAGCCAATGGCTTGATCCTCAAGGGGTTGAAACCCCGACTGATGCGTGACCTTAAGCATGCGGCTGGAGCATGGGTCGATGAACTTCCCTCGATGCTTTGGGGTCTAAGGACCACGCCTAATCGATCGACTGGAAGGACTCCATTCTTCTTGGTCTATGGAGCTGAAGCGGTCTTGCCGAGTGATTTGCTCCACAATGCCCCTCGGGTTGAGCTCTACAACGAAGCTGAAGCGGAACAAGCGCGGCAAGATGCAGTCGACCTTTTAGAGGAAGAAAGAGAGATGGCTCTGATCCGATCGACCATCTACCAACAGGACTTGCGTTGCTTCCACGCTAGAAACGTGAAGAGTCAAGCCTTCCAGGAAGGGGATTTGGTTCTCCGAGTGGATCAGCAGAAACAACACAAGCTTGCTCCTTCTTGGGAAGGACCCTTCATCGTCACCAAGGTTCTCCACAACGGAGCGTACCGTCTCTACAACGTCAAGCACAATATCGACGAGCCCCGAGCTTGGAACGCGGAGCTACTCCGCCCATTTTACACTTAAGTTTTCACTCGGATGAGATGTAATAAAAGTACTTCTGTAGTTCATCTTTTGCAAGATAATAGTGTCATAATTTCCCCAATGATTTTGTCACTTTTATTTGTTCAATAAAATTTCCCCTCAGTGGGTGGCTTAGCTGCGAATCCGTTTCGCCTAAGTTTGTAAAAAAAATCCTTACCAAGTGGCGAGCCAGCCTCCCACTCGGGGGCTTAGCTGCGAATCCGTTTCGCCTAAGTTCCAATAAAATCCTACCGAGTGGTGAGCCAAACTCCCACTCGGGGGCTTAGATGCAGTCCAAGTAATCGCCTAAGTTTCAATAAAATCCTACAGAGTGGAGGGCCAGACTCCCACTCGGGGGCTTAGCTGCAGTCTAAGTACTCGCCTAAGTTCAAATACAACGTGCGGTCGCAAGGAGGACGAGGTGCAGGTCGACTGCGACCCTCTCCTCCGAGCTACGCCACAAGTACAACATGTGGTCGCAAGGAGGACGAGGTGCAGGTCGACTGCGACCCTCTCCTCCGAGCTACGCCACAAGTACAACGTGTGGCCGCAAGGAGGATGAGGTGCAGGTCGACTGCTACCCTCTCCTCCGAGCTACGCCACAAGTACAACGTGCGGTCGCAAGGAGGACGAGGTGCAGGTCGATTGCGACCCTCTCCTCCGAGCTACGCCACAAGTACAACATGCGGTCGCAAGGAGGACAAGGTGCAGGTCGATTGCGACCCTCTCCTCCGAGCTACGCCACAAGTACAACGTGCGGTCGCAAGGAAGACGAGGTGCAGGTCGACTGCGACCCTCTCCTCCGAGCTACGCCACAAGTACAACGTGCGGTCGCAAGGAAGATGAGGTGCAGGTCAACTGCGACCCTCTCCTCCGAGCTACGCCACAAGTACAACGTGAAAATCCTACCGAGTGGAGAGCAGACCTCCCACTCGGGGGCTTAGCTGCAGCCTAGTGCTCGCCTAAGTTATAAAAATCCTACCGAGTGGAGAGCAGACCTCTCACTCGGAGGCTTAGCTGCAGCCCAGTGCTCGCCTAAGTTATAAAAATCCTACCGAGTGGAGAGTAGACCTCCCACTCGGGGGCTTAGCTGCAGCCCAGTGCTCGCCTAAGTTATAAAAATCCTACCGAGTGGAGAGCAGACCTCTCACTCGGAGGCTTACCTGCAGCCCAGTGCTCGCCTAAGTTATAAAAATCCTACCGAGTGGAGAGCACACCTCCCACTCGGGGGCTTAGCTGCAGCCCAGTGCTCGCCTAAGTTATAAAAATTCTACCGAGTGGAGAGCATGCCTCCCACTCGGAGGCTTAGCCGCAGCCCAGTGCCTGCCTAAGTGAATTGGGGAACAAGTCGATTGCAATGAGCACCTCGCTTTAACCTGCAAAAGACATCTCAAGCCAAAATGCAAGCATATTCAAACGTCGAATCCAAGTTCGGATAGATACCTAACGGAACCGAAAGTGCTCAAGCGTTAGGCCTGTTAAGGTTTGTCGGTTACAAAATCACTCGGCATACCGAGGCAAATTTAAAGTGTCGAGCTCAAGAAGTTTTTTACCCCTCCTGTGGAGGGCTGGAAGGTGCAACAAACTCATCAAGGTCGATTCCATCCGCGATCCGAGTGGCAGCGGCGATGAAAGTCTCCATGAAAGACCGGAAATCATGCTTCTTGGTGTTAGCCACCCGAAGAGCCGCCAGCTTGTCCTCTCATGCATCCTTGCAATGGACTCGGGCCAGACACAGAGCAACATCTGCACCGCACCTGGCAGAAGACTTCTTCCACTCCTGCACTCGACCAGGGACTGTGTTTAGTCGAGTCATCAGAGACTCGAGGTCATTCTGGAGCATCTCCCTGGGCCAGAGCGTAGTGTCAATGCGGGAAGTGGCGACCTTCAGCCTTGCGAGATAATCAATGACAGCAGCAACACGAGACTCGAGCCGGAACACGTTCATGGCGACTTCATCATTCACCGGAGAGTTGATAGGGTCCAGGTTTGGTTCCAGTCGACCAGTCTCCTCTTTAAAGTTTTGGCAAAATTCTGCAAGCACAACCGCCGAGTCAAGACAACAGTCGAATGGAAAGATCACTGTAAAAATACTTGCTTGGTGCAAAGGTTTACCTTTGAGCATGAGGAACAGCTTCTTGGCGAGTCCGCCCAGATAAGCCTCCAGATCTTTCTTCTTCCCCACCAACTCACTGGCTTTGTCGTTCAGGGCAATCTTGTCACTTTTCAGTCGACTCATTTCTTTATTGGCAATATCAAGAGCAGCTTTCAGATTGGTGTTTTCTTCTTCAAGCCTGGTGACCGAAGCCAACTTCTCGTCTGCGAGCTTGGTCTTCTCTAAAGCTGTCTTCTGCATCTCAGCTAGTTCAAGGTCTTTCTTCTTCTGGGCCTCCTTCACTTTGCCTGCAAAGTTACAGCAAGATCAGACTTTGAAACAAATGAGGGGCAAAAGCAGTCGTCGAGGCCTCACCAAACATACCTTTGGTCTCCTCCTTTGCCTTCGCCAAATTCTCCTGGACCAGCTTCAGATCAAGCTCGAGTTGGATATGTTTGTTCTCCAACTCGGTGTAACGAGCCGCAAGGTCGCAGGATTTCTACGAAGAACCAATCGACAAAATGTCAAAGATAATTCACTTCCGAGTGACTAAGGAAAAATCATACGTTTCTAAGACTACAACCGAATACAAACATTCGACCGTAGTCTCGGGGACTACACCCAGTGGGTGCACTCAGCGTGCCCCCACTAGTTCTATCAAGATAGAGTCGACCAGTCGACCAACAAAAAAAAACAGAAAGTGTTCTTCAGACTGTAGTCAACTGCCAGCAGTCGACCACAGTCTCGGGGACTACACCCAGTGGGTGCACTCAGCGTGCCCCCACCGGTCTGAAAATCCGTTCGACCTAATCGAATGAAGGAAAAATTCAAGACATAAAGACTATGGTCTACTGCCAGCAGTCCACCATAGCCTTGGGGACTACACCCAGTGGGTGCACTCAGCGTGCCCCCACTAGTTCGGAATTTCAATCGACACACCCAGTGGGTGTAGGACAATCACTAAGAATTTTGGAAAAGAAGAATCTTCAGAAATCATATCCTAACAGAACAGGCGGTGACCGACTGACCTGAACGTTACTCTGGAGAGCGGAACTGGCGTCATTGGCTGCCTGGCTAGCCTCCCGGATGGCCTTCACCTGCTCCATCATGACTCCCGCCTGGCGTATCGCTTCTTTTGCAGCACTGGCTTGGTCCTCTGGGACGTAGTGGGTCGAGAAGAGTGAAGGCTGTGCAGCACTCGACGACGCGGGGTGAGCACTCGTCAACGGCACCGCGAAAGATACGGTGGGCCGAGTGGTGTTCTCCCCCTCCGCGACTAGTGTCTCGGGTGCTGGCACGTCCTAAGTCACCCTGCCAGCAGACGCTTTCCTGCTCCTCCTTTGCTTCAGTGGTTCCTCATCGTCATCATCGTCAGGAAAGGTGATAACGACATTGGATGGAGGAGCTACAGAAAAGAATCAGAATTAGAGACTAAGAGCCAATCGACTAAAAGACGGAATTACGAGAGTCATACCAGGTTTTGAAGTGGCAGCGTCTTCCATCTCATGATCGTCAGCCCTAGCTGAGGTATCAGAAGTAGCAGCACTGTGATTCCAAAAGACAGTCGGTTGATTTATGAGTCGACCAAAGATAAGTTCATGGGGAACGAAAAAACTCAAGCAACATCATTACCCTAAGATAGTGGGGATCACTATCTTCATCTTCGGGAAGACCTTGGCCGGCTTTGTTGGAGCCACCTTGTATTGCTTCGGGGCTTTCTCAGTCGGGCCCGGAGAAGTGGTTCGAGGACGCTTGGTCGACTGAGCGACGGTTGCGACCCCCTTACCACGCTCGGTGGCAGGGTCATGGATGAGCTTTGAGCGTCTCTCCGAGCGAGGCGGTGCAACTTCCTCCTCCTCCTCCTCTTCTTCCTTCCCATCAGAGTCATCACCATCATCGTTATCAGCGGCATCCGAATCCCAATCTTCTTAACTTTCGCCTCCACTTCCTTCCTCCTCTTCAGTCGGCGTCTGCGCTCCATTGGGCATCGAGTATAGTTCGGTGAGGGCCTGACAGACAGCAATACAAAGATCAATTGACCAATTTGCAGCGAAAGCAGAATAAGTATGGCAAGATTACAATTGGGGATAAAGTGGGCATACCTTGTCTGGAGTGCTAGAATGGTCGAGTGGCGGAATCCTCCTGGCTCCTCGAGGGTTGTCTTTATTCCCTGTGACCGCGGCCATCCACCTTTCCAGTGTGGCATTGTCGACTGCTTCTGGATGGACCCGAGTTTCATCCTCGGTTCCACAGTACAGCCACATACAATGGCCTTGATACTGAAGTGGTTGGATGCGCCGCCTAAGGAAGACCTCCAGAAGGTCCATACCCGTCACTCCTTCCCGAACTAGCTGGATTACACGCTCCATCAACATCTTCACTTGGGCTTTCTCCTCAGGGAGCACCTTCAGAGAAGAGGGTTTGCTTGCTCGCTCCATGGTAAACGGAGGGAGACCACTCGACTGCCCCGGCGTCGACTCGTTTTGGCAGTAGAACCAAGTCGACTGCCATCCTCTGACCGACTCAGGAAGGGTCATGGCCGGAAAAGTACTCTTGCTCCTCATCTGAATCCCAAGACCCCCGCACATCTGAATAACCTAAGTCCTATCATCGTCTGGACTCGCCTTTTTCACTGTCTGAGAATGACAAGTGAATATGTGCTTGAACAGACCCCAGTGCGGTCGGCAGCCCAGGAAATTCTCGCACATGGACACGAAGGCAGCCAGGTAGGCGATGGAATTCGGATTGAAGTGGTGGAGTTGCGCCCCAAAGAAATTCAAGAAACCACGAAAGAAAACACTCGGAGGTAGAGAGAACCCACGGTCGACGTGAGTAGCCAGAAGAACACACTCACCCTCTTCCGGCTGTGGTTGCCACTCGTTCCCCGGGAGCCTCGCTGCCCCGTGGGGGATCAAACCCTCGTTGGCCATCTCAGTGAGATCCTTCTCGGTGATGGTCGACCGGATCCAGTCTCCTTGGACCCAACCGTGCGGCAGGCGGGACCTTTACGAGGATCCGCCCCGACTGGTCGCTCTCCCTTTCGCCTTCCCCGTCGCCGTCGCCTTCTTCACGCGCTCCAGAGCCGCCGTCTTCTCCTTCACCATTGTTGCCGGCGAAGCGCGCGAGGAGTGGTTGGGCGGAGGCGAGAGCAGGCGCGGTGAGCGGAGGCAGAGAGGACAGAAGGAGAAGTGGGGAGGTACTGTTCAAAAAACCCTCGTCGGGGGCACTTTATAAGGGCACTTCCGAGTGGATGACAAGTGGGCCCAGGCAATCCAATCACATCCCGAAACAGTCGCGCGTACGCGATACATGGCGAAAAAGACGGCACGGGAATCGAGGCGTCTATGCCCTGTCCCATCCGAGCGCCGCAGTCCGCCCCGCTTCACGCGTTTCCTGAAAATTCGGATCCCACAAAATCTGCTAACAGCAGATCGGTCTAACAGGCGAGAGATTTCCTGCGATCCGTCGCTCGGAAATTACTAAATTCAAAAGTTCACTCGACGAGAGAAAAGAATGGATCAAGGCGACTGAAAGAAAAGTTGCTGTTATCAACGAAGAGATTATTGGTCCAAGATGATACATGTCCAGAACACAAAGGCAGATCGGAAATATTATCAACTCCTTCCTCACTCAAACCTCGATCCATTCGGGGGCTAATGATGAAGTCATGTACCTAGGGTAGGGTCATAGGCCTGATCTAAGTGCCCTACCCAAGGACACCCTTAGAAGAAACTGCCTTCCAGTCGACCAAGAGGGACTTCACTCGACGGACTCGAAGGACTCAACCATGAAGACTCACTCGACCACTAGGAGATCAAGAGCCACTCTGCATCCAAACGGTCTGTAATTAAGTAGTCTTTATGACATTTAGGACACTTTATGTAAGGCGTTACCAGTAACGCCTAGACTTAATGTACTTTAAACCCCGCATTACTGAGGGCCGAAGGGGTCTGGCGGACACTATATAAGCCACCCCCCTCCTCAGTGTAAAGGGTTCGCACCCCTGTAATCCATACACGCATAATTCACTCGACCGCCTCCGGGCTCCGAGACGTAGGGCTGTTACTTCCTCCGAGAAGGGCCTGAACTCGTACATCTCTTGTGTTTACAACTGCTCCATAGCTAGGATCTTGCCTCACCATACCTACCCCCCACTCTACTGTCAGACTTAGAACCACGACACCGAGTAGGCCTCGGCTTCGTCCGAGGAATCGGTGAGGATGCTGCGGTTTCGGTGGAGCAGGTTAAGGCGGCATTGTGGGGATGGAACAGCCGCGATAGACGAGGCGATCGTCGGAGCAGCTCCTTGGAAGTGGATGTCGTGGTTCTAAGACTTACAGTAGAAAGGGGGGTAGGTATGGAGAGGCAAGATCTCAGCTATGGTGAAGGTGTACACACGAGGTTTATGAGTTCAGGCCCTTCTCGGTGGAAGTAATAGCCCTACGTCTCGGTGCCCGGAGGAGGTCGATTGGATTATATGCGTGTGATGTTACAGGGGGTGCGAACCCTTGTGCCAGAGGAGGGGGGTGGCTTATATAGAGTACGCCAGGACCCCCACCACCCTCCATTACAAGGGACTTAGTGTACATAAAGTGAGGGCGTTACTGATAATGCCATCCTTAAGTGTTGTTAATGACCTTAAAGACTACGGAGTGAACGCCTGCCCGTTGTAACGCTGAGTGACTCCTGGTCTTCGGTAGGTCGAGTGATTCTCTGGATGGTCGAGTGACAGTAGGTAGGAGGACTCCCGAGTGACATGATTGTCGAGTGGATTGCACTCGACATCTTCGACTGGGGGTCTCTTGCTGCCTCTTGGACTTCTTATCTTCTAGGGTAGTGATCTTGGTTAGGACGTATAGGTCAGGCCTATGAACCTACCCCAGATCTGTATCCTCATCAGTAGCCCCCGAATGGATTAAGGCTCGAGTGGAAAGTAGGTTGAAGTTGGACTTGTTCTGAGTTTTGCACCTTCGCGGGCGTTTTCTGCAAGATGGAAAACTCACGTTGGTACTTCAGCGTTGACTCAGCCGCCTTGATCCATTCAGAGAGTTGTCGACTGAACTTGTGGCATCATCTGCCGAGTGTTGTATTAGAGTGCAGGATCTTGGGCACGATTGACTGTTGTGTATCCCGGATTTCGCGGGATATGAAATTTCGGGGAAGCGCGCGGGACAGGGAGCGCTGAAGCGAGCGGAGCGGATAAATAGTGATGCGTCGATTTCCGCGCCACCTTTTTCACCACATACGTTGTGCGTGAGTGTTGCGGGATTTGACAGGATTGCCTGGTCCCACGCGTCAGTCACTCAGAAGCAACCCTTTATAAGGCGACGGGGTCGAGGTGTCTGCACTGTGCATGCCTGTTCCTCCTCCTTCTTCCTTCGCTTCTCCACCGTGCCCAGCTCTTCCGCTCTCGATGCTGCTGCTCTGCCGCCATGGTGAAGGACAAGACGGCGGCGCCAGAGTGCGCAAAGAAGGCGACGGGGGCGGCGAAAGGCAAGAAGCATAATTGCAGGTCGTCATTGCACGCGGGGCTGCCACTGGGCTGGATCCAGGGCGATTGGATCCGGTCTTCGCTTCGGCAAGAAGATCTGGACGAGCTGGCGGAGTTCGGACTGATCGCCAAGGGAGCGGCAAGGTTGCCGGAGGGGGAGATGGAGCCACAGCCTCGACCGGGTGAGTGTGTACTGCTCGCCACCCACGTCGACCGAGGTTTTTCGCTTCCTCCGCACCCCTTCTTCCGGGGATTCCTGAATTTCTTTGGTGCCCAACTCCACCATTTTTCTCCGAACACCATCATGTATCTGGCCGCTTTCATGTCGATGTGTGAAAACTTCTTGGGGTGTCGACCGCACTGGGGTCTTTTCAAACATATCTTCACCATCCGATCCTAGTCGGTCAAAAAAGCAAAGTCGAGTGACTCAAAGACCCATGTCATCCAGATGTGTGGGGGTTTAGGTATTCAGAAAAGGCATAGGAGTTCTTTCCCTGCTATGACTCTCCCTGAATCGGTTAGAGGCTGGCAGTCGACCTGGTTCTAATGCCAGGACGTCACAGCTCCAGGTCGGTCGACTGGCCTTCCCCACTTCACATTCGACTGCGTTCAGACTCCTTCTCCACTCAAAGTGACTGCTGTTGAGAACGTGGAGACAAAGATGTTGGTGGAGAAAGTGGTCCAACTTATCAATGAGGGTGTCACCGGCCTGGACCTGTTGGAAGTGTTCCTCAGTCGACGCATCCAGCCTCTTTAGGCTCGTGATCATCCTATGTGGTTGTACTCCGGACCCGAAGACACCGCTCGGGTCCACCCAGAGGAAGTGTCGTCCAGGACCGTGGCTATGTGGGTGAAGAGTATCATAGGCAATCAGGACAACCCCAGAGGATCCAGGCGAGTCAGCCCCTTCAGAGACGACAATCCGCCTGACAAGGTATGCTCTTTTATTCCGATTGCCTGGCGTATATGTTCTGACTGCACTTGATGTTGACTGACTTTTACTCGACATTTTGTCTTGTAGGTTTTTACTGAGATGTATTCGATGCCCAACGGTGAACAAGCTCTGGAGCAGGGCCAGGAGGGAGAGGCCAGCGCAGAAGAGAGTGGCGACTGGGAGTCTTCGGATGAAGAGGAGGAGGAGGAGAGCGAGGAGTCGGGCGACGAGGAAGAAGTTGACTCGCCGCCGCGTTCTGAGCGCCGATCCAAGCAGCAACATGACCCAGAAGGCGGGCGCGGGAAGAATGTGGCTTCGAGTACCCATGCTCAGAAGCACACTCGGACGTCGACTCCGGAGCCGATGGAGAAGGTCGCCAAGCAGCCCAAGGTTGTTCCTCCCAAGGCTCGTAAGACTTTGCCACGGATCAAGATGGACATCCCTGTGGCTTCGGGGTGAGTATCACACTTGTGTTTATGCAGACCGACTGAAATTTCTGTTCCGACCAATTGGATCATGTATCTTTCTAGCCCCACCGCTGCTTCTACTAACATGGATATCGATAAGGCACCAGGAGACGAGGAGGCCACCTCTCGGGCTGGTAAGTCCGTTCGACCAGGTTTCATTTAGTTGAGTGAGTCATCAATCGGCTGAATATCTGATATTTCTCCCTTTCTGTAGTTCCGCAAGAGATCGTCATGATCCCTGATGATGAAGAAGAAGAAGCGCCTCTACAGGAGAGGAGGAAGGAGAGTGCAAGCTCAAGCAGGAGGAGGCTTGAAATTCAAGTCCCTCAGTCGACGCCGGCGCTTGAGGCGGTGGTCGAACATTTCGGAGAGCCGGTTCAGACCAACGTCACATTCGCCAGCCCGCTGACGACTGATCATCCGTCAGGATCGACTGCACAGACTCCTGCCGCTCTAGTGCAACTCCACGTGTCTGACCCAGTAACTGCTTCGACTGCCTTGGAGCCATCACTCTTTGCCGCGTATCAGACCCCAGATGACTCGCCGAGTGCCGCTAGGGAAGCTCTTCGCCAGGTGAACCTTGTCATGGAGCAGGTGAAGGTGATGCACGAGGCTAGTTAGGTGGCTTACAACGCCAGCACTACGCTTTAGACCAATGTTCAGGTCAGCAAAACTCCGACTGAACTTTTGAATGTTGTTTTATACCCGATCACCCACTGGGGTGTTCCTTTGTTTAGAGTTAAGGAAATCTTCCACTCCACTCGACTCGAGCTGAATCTCAGTAAACTGTCTGGATCAGTGGGGGCACGCCGAGTGCACCCACTGGGTGTAGTCCCCGAGACCACGGTCGACTGCTGGCAGTCGATTGAGGTCTTAGAATGTACTCTCTCTCTCTCTCTCTCTCTCTCTTTTGGACTCATGCTGGGCAGACCCTGCTGAGTATTGGTCTGAACCAGTGGGGGCATGCTAAGTGCACCCACTGGGTGTAGTCCCCGAGACTATTGTTGAATATTTGATTCGGCAGTAGTCTTAAAGTAACTTTTCCCTGTCACTGTCTCTTATTTCTGTTGACTGACATATCTCTCTTGCTAACTGAAGAGGTCTTGTGATCTTGGAGCTCGACGTTCCGAGTTAAAGAAGAAGCATATCAGCATTGAAATTGACCTTGAACTCGCAAAGAAGAATCTCAAGACTGCTCAACAAGAGAGGTAACCATCCGACTATCTTGTCTGCTTAGTAGCTCGCACTTTCCACTGCTTTTTCTTCCAGTCTCTTTGAACCGAGTGACTTCACACAAGCAAATGTGCGTAGTGAAAACCGCCAACTTCAGGCTCGTCTGAAGAGTGTTGTTTCTTTAGAGAGAGTGAAGGAGGCTTTGGGGAAGAAGGAGCTGGACCTTGCTGCCGCTTAGAAGGAAGCATGTGAGAAGATGACGCTTGCGGACCAGAAGCTGGCTTCAGTCGGCAAATTGGAGGAGGAGAACGCGAAGTTGAAGACCGCCATTTCAGAAGCTAATCGAGAAGTCGAGCAATTGAAGAAGGACAAGGAGAACCTGACCACTGAAGTTGGCAGCCTCAGAACCAAGACAGACAAGCTAGAGTCCTATCTGGAACAACTTGCCACGAAACTAGTCCTGAAGCTTGAAGGTACGGTCATTCGACTGGTTAATTGTCGTCGACTGAAGTTTGTTGTAATATTGTCGACTCATATTTTTTGTGATGGAACAGAACTTTATCAGGACTTTGAAGCTGAAACCGGGCGGGTCGAGACAGGTCTCGACCCCATCAACTGTCCCGTGAAAGATGAAGTTGCGATGAACCTGCTGCGATTGGAATCACGATTGGATGGTGCAGTTGCTTATCTGGCTCGACTGAAGGTAGCGATGACCCGAGCGGACGCCGAACTCTAGCCTCGGGTGGAACTCTCTCAAGACCTCGAGTCGCTGATGACTCGGCTCAATCAGATTCCTGGCCGAGTGCAAGAATGGAAGAAGTCCTTTGCTCGCTATGGTGCTGATGTCGCCTTGTCATGGGTTCGAGTGCACAGCAAAGGAGGCTAAAGAAGACAAGCTGGCGGCCCTCAAGGTAGCGAATACTAAGAAGCACTCCTTCCAGTCCTTCATGGACACCTTCCTCGAGGCAGCCACTCGTATTGCCGACAGCATTGACCCCGACAGCTTCTGCGATCCAGCCAGTCCTTCTCCCGCCGAGTGACTGAAAAACATTATGCTTCACCTTTATTTGCCTCGGAATGCCGAGTGATTTTGTAATCGTTAAAACTCCTTCGGGCCTGACGCCCGAGTACTTTAATCTGTGGTTAGGAACCTTTGGATTTATCTGTGCTTAGTAGCTCGCACTTTCCACTGCTTTTTCTTCCAGTCTCTTTGAACCGAGTGACTTCACACAAGCAGATGTGCGTAGTGAAAACCGCCAACTTCAGGCTCGTCTGAAGAGTGTTGTTTCTTTAGAGAGAGTGAAGGAGGCTTTGGAGAAGAAGGAGCTGGACCTTGCTGCCGCTCAGAAGGAAGCACGTGAGAAGATGACGCTTGCGGACCAGAAGCTGGCTTCAGTCGGCGAATTGGAGGAGGAGAACGCGAAGTTGAAGACCACCATCTCAGAAGCTAATCGAGAAGTCGAGTAACTGAAGAAGGACAAGGAGAACCTGACCATTGAAGTTGGCGGCCTCAGAACCAAGACAGACAAGCTAGAGTCCTATCAGGAACAACTTGCCACGAAACTAGTCCTGAAGCTTGAAGGTATGGTCATTCGACTGGTTAATTGTCGTCGACTGAAGTTTGTTGTAATATTGTCGACTCATATTTTTTGTGATGGAACAGAACTTTGTCAGGACTTTGAAGCTGAAATCGGGCAGGTCGAGACAGGTCTCGACCCCATCAACTGTCCCGTGAAAGATGACGTTGCGATGAACCTGCTACGATTGGAATCACGATTGGATGGTGCAGTTGCTTATCTGGCTCGACTGAAGGTAGCGATGACCCGAGCGGACGCCGAACTTTGGCCTCGGGCGGAACTCTCTCAAGACCTCGGGTCGCTGATGACTCGGCTCAATCAGATTCCTGGCCGAGTGCAAGAATGGAAGAAGTCCTCTGCTCGCTATGGTGCTGATGTCGCCTTGTCATGGGTTCGAATGCACAGCAAAGGAGGCTAAAGAAGACAAGCTAGCGGCCCTCAAGGTAGAGAATACTAAGAAGCACTCCTTCCAGTCCTTCATGGACACCTTCCTCGAGGCAGCCACTCGTATTGCCGACAGCATCGACCCCGACAGCTTCTGCGATCCAGCCAGTCCTTCTCCTGCCGAGTGACTGAAAAACATTATGCTTCACCTTTATTTGCCTCGGAATGCCGAGTGATTTTGTAATCGTTAAAACTCCTTCGGGCCTGATGCCCGAGTACTTTAATCTGTGGTTAGGAACCTTTGGATTTATCTTTGAATATGTTGTGTTTATCTTCGAGTGAAACTCGTTCTTCTCTCGGATTGGTTTCTGTTCGTTCGATGCAGCTTATGAAGAAGAATCGGCAGTCGACCAGTTGGACAAGCCTTGAGCAGCATTGATCAGCTCATCAGCAAGGCACTCAGCAATGGTCTTGATGTTCCTGTCAGCAGTTTGCCTTGGCACCAGCCGTTGGATGGGCCTTTGACAGTGCGCACGATCTCGTCCTTCTTCTTGACGGTGCAGCTCCCCGAGGGGGGAGGGGGGTCGTGGGCGACCCGCACCACTCGAAGGGACCGATCAGCTTATCAACGAGGCATTCAACAATGGTCTTGACGTTCCTAAAAGTGGCTCGCCTTGGCTACACGCTCAATCTTGTCCTTCTTCTTGATGGTGCAACTCTGGAGTGGGGGTCGTGGTCGACCCGCACTTTGCTGTCCTTGTGGATTAAGACGGAGCGTATGGCTAAGTCCCCGAGCGAGAAGATCAGTTTTCACTCGGGAGGATTTTTCAAACTTAGGCGAGTACTGGACTGCAGCTAATCCCCCGAGTGGGAGGATTGCTCACCACTCGGTAGGATTTTTCAAACTTAGGCGAGTACTGGTATCGGTGTCAAAACCGGCGGATCTCGGGTAGGGGGTCCCGAACTGTGCGTCTAGGCGGATGGTAACAGGAGACAAGGGACACGATGTTTTTACCCAGGTTCGGGCCCTCTCGATGGAGGTAAAACCCTACTCCTGCTTGATTAATATTGATGATATGGGTAGTACAAGAGTGGATCTACCACGAGATCAAGGAGGCTAAACCCTAGAAGCTAGCCTATGGTATGATTGTTGTAATGGTTGTTCATCCTACGGACTAAAACCCTCCGGTTTATATAGACACCGGAGAGGGCTAGGGTTACACAGAGTCGGTTACAATGGTAGGAGATCTACATATCCGTATTGCCAAGCTTGCCTTCCACGCCAAGGAAAGTCCCATCCGGACATGGGACGAAGTCTTCAATCTTGTATATTCATAGTCTTGGAGTCCGGCCGATGATGATAGTCCGGCTATCCGGACACCCCCTAGTCCAAGACTCCCTTAGTAGCCCCCGAACCAGGCTTCAATGACGACGAGTCCGGCGCATATATTGTCTTCGACGTTGCAACGCGGGTTCTCCTTCAAATTCCATGTGCTTGCCGAATAGTGTCCGGCACCCTTACAAATGTTGCGCTCCTTGGCTTCCACGCCCAATAATGGCCTTCTTCCACGCGTCGCACGAATGCGAAGGGCTAGGGTATCTTTTATATTTTCCCCCCTAGCTACGCAAATAACCTGCCTATAAGAGAGGCAAGAATCCAGATCCAAATCACACCCTCTTCCTTCCGCGAGTACTCATCGGAGCGCTTCTGACCAAAAATCCATTCCATCATGGACCGTCGATGCGGTTCCTCCTCTCGCGCTCCCAGCCCTCCGCCAGGAGATTGGAGGAGATGCTCTGTTCTGCACAACGAGCTGGTGACGCTCCAAGCGGAGGGATACCTTCCTCCGGCCTTTATGGTCCCGGTCCGAGCTGGGCTGGCCACTTACAAAGGCGGAAAGGAAGCGGAGGCCACCCCTAGTCCCTCCAAAGGGGAGCGGGTGTGCTTCGTCCCTTATCTAATAAGGGGGCTCAGATTTCCCATCCACCCATTTCTCCGGGGGCTTCTGGAGTTCTACGGACTCCAGCTTCATCACCTCACGCCCGCCTCCATCCTGCACATCGCGGGTTACGTATCTCTTTGCGAGCTGTTCCTGGGCATCGAGCCCCATTTTGCGCTGTGGAAGAGACTGTTCTGCCTCGTACCCCGTTCTCACGAGGGGTCAATATATCAAGTGGGCGGGGCCGAGATATGGCGCATCGCCGGGACCGGATATCTATCCGGAACCCCAAAGAAGGCGTCCGAAGACTGGCCTTCGGAATGGTTTTATGTGGAAGACGCTCCACTGTCGGACCCAGTTCGGATCGGCCTCCCGGAGTTCAGCAAGGCTCCTCTGAAGAAGCGCCTAAGTTGGCGCCCGCGGAGCCCTCAACAGGAAGAAGACAGGAGCGTCCATTACTTGATGGGCTGGATTAGGTTGATGGCCCATTCTGGACTAACCATGATTGGAGTCATGGCCGTCTGCATCATGCGAGGGGTGTAGCCGCTCCAATATAGGGGCCACCCCATGTGGGATTTCAACGGGGAGAACGACGTCACCCGTCATGGCCGTAAGGGGCCGGGATCGGCCGCGGATCTGGTGAAGATCCTGTCCGGCCTGTACAAGGGGGAGAAAGAGGACGTCCTCTAGACGAGCCCATTGAATGGGTTCTCCATGAATAACCCTCAGAGCTGGGTAAGCGGACATTTATTTATCCGACCCGTGCTTTCAAAGTTAAGTACCTTACTTTATGGTTTCGACGCAGGAACTGCGCCGGAATGTGGAGAGCATACATAGTCCGGCTCCACAACCCGAGGATCCGGGAAGGTCCCTTGATCCGGCCTCTGAAGAGGATCCGGACATAAAGGTGGAGCTAATCGATGGGGTGTTCCACCAACTCAGCATGGACAATGCTCTAGTCGCCATCACGGCTGACTACCCCAGCCTAACTCCAGCTTCCCAGGTAATTATGACCGGAGTCCGGACATTATTACTTCATCCTTGCGTGTTTTGACCACCGTACACAATGGTGTCTCGCAGGAGGTGCCTTCAAGGCAGGAAACCGAACCCACGGCGGCTGACCAACAAGGGTCAGTCCGGCCCAGCCGGCGGAAGAGGAGCGTGGTGCGAACCGAAACGTCACCGCAACGGTATAGTTTGCAACCGTTATTTAGGAAAAGGGTTCCCCAGAGGTGTATTAACGCTCGTGACTTTTCCAGGAGAAAGAGCACTCGCCGGACTGTGCCCGGAGAGGTTGCCAACCAAGCCTCCGCCTGCCAGGCTCCAACACCTGGTCCGGAGAGGGAGGCGAGCGCAAGGCGCGAGCCAGATACTCCTCCAGCAGAGGATGCCGACAGGCTGTCCGCTACCAGGTCTGAGGTGGAGAGCGCCATGAATCATAGGCCTCGCCGGACAGTTCTGCGTGATGCGTGTTTCTCCCCAGAGGCGTTGAATGCCTTTAATGCGGGAGACGCGCACCTCCGTGCCGCTCAAGATGGTTTAACCAGAGCCACAGAGCAGTATGTAAAAGACATACGGGTAAGAGATTTTAATAGCTGTATATGCTAGTAGCCCCCGAGACTTAAAGTAGTTAGAGTAACTGATTTAAGGATCATTTGATATGCAGGATCTTATGGAGAAGAATGCCCAATTGTCCCAGGAGCTACAAGAGTGCAAGGCCCAACTTGAGGCCGCACTAGCTGCCACAGGAGGAGACACAGAGACCCTTCCTGGTAACACATTATTTCAAAAAGATAAGCGGTGTGCGGCATGCGTGTAAGTCTGACAATGATATTGCAGATGTAGCCAGACTGGATCCGGACAAGCAACACCTACTGCGCCAGCTGAAGGCCGGCGAGAGGGTGCTTATGAAGGTGCAGCAGGAGAGGAACAAACTCCAGGATGCCCACACCCAGCTTGGGAAGAGCTGAAAGGTGTTCGGGTCGAGCTATCTGGCTCCGTGAAGGAGAATCAGCGGCTTCGTCACGGCATCTATGGTAAGTGCTTGAGCGAATTCTTTTGAAAAGAAGAGTTCGGCGAGGAAGCCAATTGACAGAAATATGTCTGTAGGTGTGCTCACAGGTCGCCCTGCGGAGGAAATGCCCGGTTCGACGGGTGACCAACTTCCCGAGCTGGTGCAACTGCTCGAACGTGTTCGGCAGGCGATGAGTGGCGTCGTCCAGGCCCTATGGCCATCCGTCTCCCTACCCGAGGGCCTTGGAGAGCTTGCGGAGAAGCTTCAGGGAGCGTGGCAGCGCTTCCATTTATGGAAGATATCGGCCTACCGTCAAGGTGCCAGGGAGGCCTAGGCCATGGTGAAGACGCGGTACAAGAAGGCGGATCCAAACCACATGGCCGAGGTCGGACCTGTGGGGCCTGATGGGAAGGAGATCCCTGTGAGCTTAGTGTACGGCCAAGTAGAGTTGGCCGCTAAGTATTCCCAACGGGACTGTAAATTAGACAGCCTGTTAGATGGGATTGACGAGGAGTACAGTCAGTCAATTTGACGATGTATTTAAAATGACATGTAAAATGCCTTCTAGCCGGATTGTAGATCGTTTGTCTTTGCCGACCTTTTCGCTTTGACCTCGGGACCCTAGAGTCCGGAGTGTGTCCGAATATCTTCTCGGTTATGGAAAAACCGGGGCATGCATGGAGACCAGGCATAGGGGTCATTATTGCTTTATCAGACAAGTGCCCAACTAGTTATGTTATATTACATGGTTAGTAAGAAACATCTTCCAGGGAGAATAGTTCCGTTAAGGGTTCCTTTCCCTGGGAGGCATGCCCTAAAGTGCATGTCCGGACTGCGAAAAAAGCAGGAAAACATTTGGGGGCAGATAAATAAATGTGTAAAAAATCATCTTTCAAGTCACCGACCGAATATTCCCTTAAGAATGCTAGCTTTTGGCTTCACCCAGTCTGAGGTACACATCCAGCTGACCTGGCAGTAACAATCGCAGAGGTGCTCCCTTTACCTCCTAGCCGAACAATCGGGAACGTAGGGGTAAGCACAGGAGCCAGGCAACCTAGCTTGGCCAAAACTTAAGTCATATCGATGCATATAATGGTGAATAAAAGGTACATGTGGAAGTTTGACACATGTGCTGGGCATGAAGCCCTTATAAGTAAGCTTCTGTTAAAGAAGCCCCCAGGTATAATGAGTGCGGGTAGCACATCTGGTGTGTGCGAACAATGCGCAAATAGGCCCTTAAGGGCTTTTAAGGAAAGGTAGGAAAAGAGAGAGAAACAATAGATAGCTAAAGTGTTAAAATGTGGAGGAAGGAGACGAACTCTTAGTCCGGCACTAGGCGTAGAATCTTCGGAGGCGGGCTGCGTTCCATGGGTTCGGCTCGAGTCGGTTGTCCGATGCATTTCGCAGACGGTATGCTCCACCGGTCAGGACTTGGTCGATGATGAAGGGGCCTTCCCATTTGGGCTTGAGTTTGTCCTTTTTCTTGTCCGGCAGGCGTAGAACTAGTTCGCCAATGTTGTAAGTTCTAGCCCGTACCTCTCTGCTTTGATATCTTCGAGCCTGCTGCTGATAGAATGCGGAACGGGCCTTTGCCACATCGTGTTCCTCCTCCAATGCGTCCAAGCTGTCCTGCCGATCCAGCTCGGCTTCTCTTTCTTCGTACATGTGCACTCGAGGTGAGTCATGAATTATGTCGTAGGGCAAAACTGCCTCTGCGCCGTATACCATAAAGAATGGTGTGAATCCGGTAGTACGGTTTGGCGTGGTCCGCAGCCCCCAGAGTACGGAGTCCAGCTCCTCTACCCAGTGCGTGTTAGATTCCATAAGGGACCGCACTAGTCTGGGCTTGATGCCGCTCATTATCAGACCATTTGCTCGCTCAACTTGACCGTTGGTTTGAGGGTGATAGACTGAAGCGTAATAGAGCTTAATGCCCATGTTTTTGCACCAAAGTTTGACCTCGTCGGCCGTGAAGTTCATGCCATTATCGGTAATGATGCTATGGGGGACGCCGTAACGGTGTACTACCCCGGATATGAAGTCTATCACTGGTCCGGACTCTGCCGTTTTAACTGGCTTGGCCTCTATCCATTTGGTGAATTTGTCCACCATGACCAATAGGTACTTTTGCTTGTGGGTTCCCCCTTTAGGGGGTCCAACCATGTAAAGCCCCCAGACCGCGAACGGCCTAGTAATGGGTATAGTTTTGAGGGCGGTGGGTGGCATATGGCTCTGATTAGCAAAGAGCTGACAACCGACACATTTTTGGACTAAGTCCTGAGCATCTGCCCGGGCCGTCGGCCAATAAAATCCTGTATGGAAGGCCTTACCTACAAGGGCCCAGGCTGCAGCGTGGTGTCCGCCTAATCCAGCGTGAATTTCGGCCAGAAGATCTCGCCCTTCCTCTTCGGAGATGCACCTTTGAAGGACTCTGGTTGTGCTTTTCTTATAAAGTTCTCCCTCATGGACCTTGTAGGCTTTAGATCTCCGAACTATGCAGCGGGCCTCATTTTGGTCTTCGGGAAGTTCCTTCCTGATTAAGTAGGCTAGGAATGGTTCTGTCCACGGGGCAATTACCGCCATTATTTCGTGGGCTGAAGGTGTTATTTCGTCGGCTGAACCGCCGATTATGTCAGATTGTTCTGTGTTGGGTGGTGCGGTTGCTTCCGGGTTGTTATTTCCGGACTCCTCTTCCCATAGTACGGATGGCTTGAAGAGCCGCTCCAGGAATATGTTTGGAGGGACAGCTTCGCGTTTCGCGCCGATGCGTGCCAACACGTCGGCTGCTTGGTTATTATCCCGGGATACGTGGTGGAATTCGAGTCCTTCGAACCGAGCTGATATTTTTAGGACAGTGTTACGATAGGCTGCCATTTTCGGATCCTTGGCATCAAAGTCTCCATTTACTTGGGATATTGCAAGGTTTGAATCCCCGCGCACCTCTAGGCATTGAATACCCATGGAGATTGCCATCCGGAGACCATGTAGGAGGGCCTCATATTTGGCTGCATTGTTGGAGTCCGTGTACATTATCTGAAGTACGTATTGGACTATGTCTCCGGTTGGGGACGTCAACACGACGCCAGCCCCCAAGCCGGCCAACATTTTTGAGCCGTCGAAATGCATAATCCAATTGGAGTATGCGCCATACTCTTTAGGGAGTTTGGCTTCGGTCCATTCAGCGATGAAGTCAGCCAAGACTTGCGACTTTATAGCTCGCCGAGGTTTATAAGTTATATCGAATGGTAAGAGCTCAATGGCCCATTTTGCAATCCTGCCCGTCGCGTCGCGGTTGTTTATAATGTCGTTGAGGGGCACTTCGGAGGCCACTGTTATCGAACACTCTTGAAAGTAGTGTCGGAGCTTCCGGGATGCCATGAACACTGCGTATGCTATCTTTTGATAATGCGGGTACCGGGACTTGCAGGGAGTTAAGACAGTGGATACGTAGTACACTGGTTTTTGAAGAGGGAATTTATGCCCTTCTGTTTCTCGTTCGACGACGAGCACCGCGCTTACAACTTGATGTGTTGCCGCGATATATAACAACATTGGCTCGCCCAGGTTGGGCGCAGCCAGGACCGGATTTGTTGCCAATATGGCTTTTATTTCTTCGAGTCCGGCAGTGGTAGCATCCGTCCACTCGAAGTGTTCGGTGCGCCTGAGGAGGCGATAGAGGGGCAGTGCCTTTTCTCCCAGATGGGAGATGAAGCGGCTTAGAGCCGCCACGCATCCAGTCAATTTTTGTATTTGTTTGAGGTCTTTTGGAATATCTAGTTGTGACAGAGCTCGGATCTTGGCTGGGTTTGCTTCAATTCCTCTACCGGATACAATGAAGCCCAGGAGCTTTCCGGCTGGTACGCCGAAAACGCATTTTTCCGGATTCAGCTTAATGTCATATGCTCGGAGGTTGTCGAATGTGAGCCTCAAATCGTCTACTAGAGTTTCGACGTGTTTGATTTTGACGACTACGTCGTCTATGTATGCCTCTACTGTTTTGCCGATCTTGGTGGCCAGACATGTCTGAATCATGCGCTGATATGTTGCGTCGGCGTTTTTGAGTCTGAAGGGCATCGTGTTGAAGCAGAATGGTCCGTATGGAGTAATGAATGCCGTTGCGGCTTGGTCCGCTTCTGCCATCTTGATTTGATGGTAGCCGGAGTATGCGTCGAGGAAGCACAATGAATCGTGCCCTGCAGTAGCATCGATTATTTGGTCGATGCGAGGAAGGGGGAAAGGATCCTTTGGAAAGGCCTTGTTGAGGTCTTTAAAATCGACACATAGGCGCCAGGATTTTTCCTTCTTTGGTACCATTACCAGGTTTGCTAACCAGTCCGGATGTTTGATGTCTCTGATGAATCCGGCTTCCAGTAGTTTGGCTAGTTCTTCTCCCATTGCCTGTATTTTGGGTTCGGAAAATCGCCGTAGAGCCTGTTTGACTGGCTTGAATCCTTTTAGGATGTTTAGGCTGTGTCTGCCAATCTGCGTGGGATTCCTGGCATATCTGAAGGGTGCCAGGCAAAGATGTCCCAATTTTCCCGAAGGAATTCTCGTAGTGCGGCGTCTACATCAGGGTTCAACTGTGCCCCGATGGAGGCCGTCTTTGTTGGGTCCGTTGGATGGACCTGGAATTTGACTATTTCGTCCGCTGGTTTAAAGGAGGTGGACTTGGATCTCTTATCGAGTATCACATCATCCCTATTCACCGTAGAGCGCAGCGTGGTGAGTTCCTCCGCCGCTAGGGCTTCGGATAGTGCCTCCAGGGCTAATGCGGCTGTCTTGTTTTCGGCGCAGAGTGCTGTGTCCGGATCACTTACGAGAGTGATTATTCCGCTGGGCCCGGGCATCTTAAGCTTCATGTACCCGTAATGGGGTATGGCTTGAAAATTTGTGAATGCCTCTCGTCCTAATATAGCGTGATATCCGCTGCTGAACGGGGCCACTTGGAACATGACCTCCTCGGACCTGTAATTGTCCGGCGAGCCGAACACCACATCAAGTGTGATTTTTCCTGTGCAGCGTGCTTCCCGGCTAGGGATTATTCCTCTAAAGGTTGTGCTGCTTCGCTCAATGCGGCTCTAGTCTATTTCCATTTTTTGAAGAGTTTCCTCGTAGATGAGGTTTAATCCGCTGCCGCCATCCATGAGTAACTTGGTAAGACGAAAGTCGTCCACTATTGGAGTGAGGACCAATGCGGCTGGTGCTCAGGCTATTCGGAATTTAGGTTCGTCGCTGGCATTGAAGGTGATGGCCATGTCGCTCCATGGATTTGTTGTTGCTACTTGGTAGACTTCGGTGAGGCTGCGGATTGTTCGTTTCCGCATATTATTTGATGCGAAAGTCTCGAAGACTGTTGACACCGTACTGGTACTGTTAGAGTGGTTCTCTGGAGTTAGAAGCTCTTCGCCACTTTTGGCCACGTGCCGCAGTATCCAACATGCTCGAAGGCTATGTGTTGGAGTGGCGCCTTCTGTACTGTGAATTTTACAGGGTCCGCTGAGCCACCCCTCCAGTATGGTTCCGTGCCCTTTATGGGGCTTTTGCTTTTTGTTTTTTGTACCTAGTGCCTGGGTATGGTGCACCCTTTTGTTTCGGACTGGGGTTGTATTCGGAGCCGGATTGTCCCAAAACTTGGTTTTGGTTTTCTGGAAACTCTCCATCGCACAGTACTTGCGTACTATGGACGCCAGGTCGGCGATTCGTGTAATTTCACGACGACTTACGGCATTCAAGATTCCCTTGTCTGTGCAATTACTGCAAAAAATTGAAATTGCATTTTCCTCATGGCAGTCTTTTATCCTGTCCATAACCAGGAGGAATCTGGCCCAATAATGATGTACTGTTTCAGCGGGCTCTTGCCGGATTTGAGATAGATCGCATATGTTTGGGTGGGTGGGCGGAATTGAGTCCGGAAGCCTACCATTTCGAGGCTCAAGGGCCGAAAAGTTTCCAAATTTGGAAGCTTGGATTGCTGGACGTTGTCCAACGAGTCTGGTCCGATGTCTGACTTTAGGATCAGTGCTTGATCGACGTCCGTCCCTCCGCGGAAATCCGACATGGAGGGTTCGGGAGTCCGGACATAACTAGTTTTCAATGTAGAAGAAGAATCGCCGCGTTGTTCCTCTACCACAGCAACATGGTGGGTAACCTGGGGAGAGTTAATCTCTCTTAGATTGGTTTTAAGCCCAATCTGATTGTAGTCTCTAGCGACTCCCAGGGCGGCGATGCGATCCAAGAGCTCGTTTACGGACAAGAGCTCTATTGGATCCAGATGCTTGGCGAATTCCGAGTTGACGTGAAGATTGCTTTTGATGACCCGAGAGGCCATTGTTGAAGCGGTGGCCGAACAGGCGGTCATGAGAAAACCACCTAGCCGGATAGTTTGGCCGGTGGCCAGGGCTCCTTTGGCGATGATACCGTCTTTGAAGACGGGAAGAGGCATCCTTCCTAATCGCGACGGCACAGAGGAACTCTCAATGAAAGCACCAATGTCGGTGTCAAAACCAGCGGATCTCGGGTAGGGGGTCCCGAACTGTGCGTCTAGGCGGATGGTAACAGGAGACAAGGGACACGATGTTTTTACCCAGGTTCGGGCCCTCTCGATGGAGGTAAAACCCTACTCCTGCTTGATTAATATTGATGATGTGGGTAGTACAAGAGTGGATCTACCATGAGATCAAGGAGGCTAAACCCTAGAAGCTAGCCTATGGTATGATTGTTGTAATGGTTGTTCGTCCTACAGACTAAAACCCTCCGGTTTATATAGACACCGGAGAGGGCTAGGGTTACACAGAGTCGGTTACAATGGTAGGAGATCTACATATCCGTATTGCCAAGCTTGCCTTCCACGCCAAGGAAAGTCCCATCCGGACACAGGACGAAGTCTTCAATCTTGTATCTTCATAGTCTTGGAGTCCGGCCGATGATGATAGTCCGGCTATCCGGACACCCCCTAGTCCAGGACTCCCTCAACTGGACTGCAGCTAAGCTTCCGAGTGGGAGGATTGCTCACCACCCGGTAGGATTTTACAAACTTAGGTGAGTACTGGACTGCAGCTAAGCCCCCGAGTGGGAGGATTGCTCACCACTCAGCAGGATTTTTCAAACTTAGGCGAGTAATGGACTGCCGCTAAGCCCCCGAGTGGGAGGATTGGTCAACACTCGGTAGGATTTTACAAACTTAGGCGAGTACTGGACTGCAGCTAAGCCCCCAAGTGCGAGGATTGCTCACCACTCGGTAGAATTTTTCAAACTTAGGCGAGTACTGGACAACAGCTAAGCCCTCGAATGGGAGGATTGCTCACCACTCGGTAGGATTTTACAAACTTAGGTGAGTACTGGACTGCAGCTAAGCCCTCGAGCGGGAAGATTGCTCTCACAATCTCGTCCTCCTTCTTGATGGTGCAGCCCCCCCCCCCGGGGGGGGGGGGGTCGTGGCCAACCCGTACCGTTTGGTACGACTTTTTAAACTTAGGTGAGTACTGGACTGCAGCTAAGCCTCCGTGTGAGAGGCTGGCTCACCACTCGGTAGGATTTTTATCACTTAGGCGAGTACTGGACTGCAGCTAAGCCCCCGAGTGAGAGGCAGACTCACAACTCGGTAGGATTTTTTATCACTTAGGCGAGTACTGGACTGTAGCTAAGCCCCCGAGTGAGGGGCAGACTCACCACTCGGTAGGATTTTTAACACTTAGGCGAAACGGATTCGTAGCTAAACCTCCGAGTGAGAGGCAAACTCACCACTCGGTAGGATTTTCTCTTCAACTTAGGCGAAACAAATTCGCAGCTAAGGCACCCACTGGGGGATTTTAGAACATGTAAAAAATGAACAACAATCATTCGGAAGACTGTAAAATCATGTCTTTTGATAATCACACTAAAAGGTACTTATTACATCTCAACAGTCTAAACACTTTAGGAGTAAAAAGGACGGAGCAGTTCCGCATTCCAAGCGCGTGGCTCATCTTTATTGTGCTCGACGTTGAAAAGACGATACGCTCCATTGTGGAGCACTTTGGTGACGATGAAAGGGCCTTCCCAAGCAGGAGCGAGCTTGTGTGGTTTCTGCTGGTCCACTCGAAGAACCAGGTCTCCTTCCTAAAATGCCCAACCCCTTACATTTCTGGCATAGAATCGACGCAGGTCTTGCTGATAAATGGTCGACCGGATCAAGGCCATCTCTATTTCCTCTTCCAGGAGATCGACTGCATCTTGCTGAGCCTGCTCTGCTTCCTCTTCTGAGAAGAGTTTGACTCGGGGCGCATTGTGGAGCAAATCACTCGGGAGTACGGCTTCGGCTCTGTAGACTAAGAAGAATGGAGTCCATCCAGTTGACCGATTAGGAGTTGTCCTCAATCCCCAAAGTACTAATGGGAGTTCATCGACCCAAGCCTCTGCTGCATGCTTGAGGTCACGCATCAACCGGGGTTTCAGTCCTTTGAGAATCAATCCATTTGCTCGCTCAACCTGCCCATTCGACTGAGGATGGGCGCCCGAAGCGTAATCGACTCTCGTGCCTTGGGAAGCACAAAAGGCTCTGAATTCATCAGAGTCGAAGTTCGATCCATTATCCATGATGATGCTGTGCGGAACACCATATCTGAATATCAATTCCCTGATGAAACTTACAGTCATACTTGCTTCAAGGTTTTTAATGGGATTGGCTTCGATCCATTTGGTAAACTTGTCGACTGCCACCAGCACATGCGTAAATCCACTCCTGCCAGTCCTCAGAGGTCCAACCATGTCCAATCACCAGACAGCAAAAGGCCAGACGAGTGAATAGTCTTTAGAGCTGACGCAGGTTTATGGGACATGTTGGAGTAAAACAGACAACCTTCACACTTGTCCACTATTTCTTTTGCCATCTCATTGGCACGTGTCTAGTAAAATCTGGCTCGGTATGCTTTGGCCACAATGGTCCGAGAGGACGCATGGTGACCACAGGTCCCCGAGTGAATATCATTGAGGATCATTCAGCCTTCTTCTGGCGTGATGCACTTCTGGCAGACTCCAGTTACACTTTGTCTGAACAACTGACCTTTTATCACGGTAAAGGCTTTAGATCATCGGACGATCTGTTGATCCTCTTCTTCATCCTCTGGAAGTTCTTTCCTAAGAATGTATGCAACATATGGCACCGTCCAGTCGGGAGTGATGACCAAAACCTCCATGACTAAGTTGACCACGGTTGGGATTTCGACTTCAGTCAGATCTATGGTGTTCTTGGGCTGTGGTGACTCTTTAGTGAAAGGGTCTTCCTGAACTGAAGGTGAATGAATATGTTCCAAAAACACATTACTGGGAATGGCCTCTCTCTTTGAACCTATTTTTGCCAACTCATCTGCAGCTTGATTTTTCAGTCGGGGTATATGGTGAAGCTCCAACCCTTCAAACTTCTTCGCCAACTTTCTTACCACATTGCAATAACCAGTCATGGCTGGGCTCCTGACATCCCATTCCTTCATCACTTGATTAACCACCAAATCTGAATTGCCGTATACCATAAGGCGACGGACGCCGAGTGAAATGGCCATACGCAACCCGTATAGAAGTGCTTCATATTCCGCTTCATTATTGGAGGAATCAAAATGAATCTGGAGAACATAGCTAAGCTTGTCTCCATGGGGGGATACCAATACTACCCCAACACCTGAACCATTCAACATCTTGGAGCCATCAAAGAACATAGTCCAATGCTCTGAGTGAACTTGAGTCGGCAATTGCTGCTCAATCCACTCGGCAAGGAAATCTGCGATTGCTTGGGACTTGATAGCTTTCTTTGCCTCGACCTTGGTATCCAATGGAAGGAGTTCAATCGCCCATTTCGCCACTCGACCAGTTGCATCTCTGTTATTCAGAATTTCAGATAATGGTGCGTCGTTGACGACTGTAATGGAGTGATCAGAGAAATAATGTGCAACCTCCTTCATGGTCATGTATATTCCATAGACAAGCTTCTGATAATGTGGATATCGTTGCTTGGATGGAGTCAAAACTTCAGAGAGATAATATACTGGGTGCTGAACCTTGTAAGCTTTTCCTTATTCTACTCGCTCCATCGTGAGTACTGTACTGACAACTTGTCTAGTGGCTGCAATGTAATGCAGTAAAGGCTCTTTGCTGATTGGCGCAGAGAGCACCGGCTGGGTGGAAGGCAGGGTTTTGAGCACTGCAAACACTGCATCAGCTTCCTCAGTCCACTCACACTTATCAGATTTCTTCATCAATTGGTAAAGAGGCAAGGCCTTTTCACCGAGACGAGAAATGAATCGACTCAAGGCGGCCAAACAACCATTCAACTTCTGAATGTCATGCACCCGCATAGGGTGTTTCATTCGGAGGATGGCATCAACTTTTTCTGGATTGGCGTCAATCCCTCGTTCGGAAACGAGAAAACCGAGTAACTTTCATCCTAGAACTCCGAATGTGCACTTTGATGGATTAAGCTTGATATCGTACCTTCTTAGGTTGGCAAAGGTGTTCGGGAACGTAGTAATTTCAAAAAAATTCCTACGCACATGCAAGATCATGGTGATGCATAGCAATGAGAGGGGAGAGTGTTGTCCACGTACCCTCGTAGACCGAAAGAGGAAGCGTAAGAACAACGCTGTTGATGTAGTCGTACGTCTTCACGGCCCGACCGATCAAGCACCGAAACTACGGCACCTTCGAGTTCTAGCACACGTTCAACTCGATGACGTGCCTCGAACTCCGATCCAGCCGAGTGTCGAGGGAGAGTTCCGTCAGCATGATGGCGTGGTGACTATCTTGATGTTCTACCGTCGCAGGGCTCCTCCTAAGCACCACTACAATATTATCGAGGAGGACTATGGTGGTGTTGGGGAACGTTGCAGAAAATAAAAAATTTCCTACGGTTTCACCAAGATCCATCAATGAGTTCATCTAGCAACAAGTGATAGGAGTGCATCTACATACACTTGTAGATCGCGAGCGGAAGCGTTCAAGAGAACGGGGTTGAGGGAGTCGTACTCGTCGTGATCCAAATCACTGATGACCAAGTGCCGAACGGACAGCACCTCCGCGTTCAACGCACGTACGGAGCGGATGACGTCTCCTCCTTCTTGCTCCAGCAAGGGGGAAGGAGAGGTTGATGAAGATCCAGCAACACGACGGCATGGTGGTGGATGCAGCAGAGTTCCGGCAGAGCTTCGCCGAGCTTCTGCGAGAGGGAGAGGTTTTAGCAGGGGAGAGGGAGGCGCCAAGACTTCAGGGTGCAGCTGCCCTCCCTCCCCTCCTCCTTTATATAGGCCCCCATGGGGGGCGCCGGCCCTAGAGATGGGATCTCTAGGGGGGGCGGCGGGCCAAGGGGGGTGGAGTGCCCCCCAAGGCAAGTGGAGGCGCCCCCTCCCCTAGGGTTCCCAACCCTAGGCGCAGAGGGGGGCCCTGGGGGGGAGGGGGGCGCACCAGCCCACCAGGGGCTGTTCCCCTCCCCACTTTAGCCCACGGGGCCCTCCGGGATAGGTGCCCCACCCGGTGGACCCCCGGGACCCTTCCGGTGGTCCCGGTACAATACCGGTGACCCCCGAAACTCTCCTGATGGCCGAAACTGCACTTCCTATATATTATTCTTTACCTCCGGACCATTCCGGAACTCCTCGTGACGTCCGGGATCTCATTTGGGACTCCGAACAACTTTCGGTTTGCTGCATGCTCATATCTCTACAACCCTAGCGTCACCGAACCTTAAGTGTGTAGACCCTACGGGTTCGGGAGACACGTAAACATGACCGAGATGGCTCTCCAGTCAATAACCAACAGCGGGATCTGGATACCCATGTTGGCTCCCACATGCTTCTCGATGATCTCATCGGATGAACCACGATGTCGAGGATTCAATCAACCCCATATACAATTCCCTTTGTCAATCGGTACGTTACTTGCCCGAGACTCGATCGTCGGTATCCCAATACCTCGTTCAGTCTCGTTACTGGCAAGTCACTTTACTCGTACAGTAATGCATGATCCCGTGACCAGACACTTGGTCACTCTGAGCTCATTATGATGATGCATTACTGAGTGGGCCCAGAGATACCTCTCCGTCATACGGAGTGACAAATCCCAGTCTCGATCCGTGTCAACCCAACAGACACTTTCGGAGATACCTGTAGTGCACCTTTATAGTCACCCAGTTACGTTGTGATGTTTGGTACACCCAAAGCACTCCTACGGTATTCGGGAGTTACACAATTGCATGGTCTAAGGAAAAGATACTTGACATTGGAAAAGCTCTAGCAAAACGAACTACACGATCTTGTACTATGCTTAGAATTGGGTCTTGTCCATCACATCATTCTCCTAATGATGTGATCCTGTTATCAACGACATCTAATGTCCATAGTCAGGAAACCATGACTATCTGTTGATTAACGAGCTAGTCAACTAGAGGCTTACTAGGGACATATTATGGTCTATGTATTCACACGTGTATTACGATTTCCGGATAATACAATTATAGCATGAATAAAGACAATTATCATGAACAAGGAAATATAATAATAATCCTTTTATTATTGCCTCTAGGGCATATTTCCAACAGTCTCCCACTTGCACTAGGGTCAATAATCTAGTTACATTGTGATGAATCGAACACCCATAGAGTTCTGGTGTTGATCATGTTTTGCTCGCGAAAGAGGTTTAGTCAACAGATCTGCGACATTCAGATCAGTATGTACTTTGCAAATATCTATGTCTCCATCTTGAACATTTTCACGGATGGAGTTGAAACGATGCTTGATGTGCCTGGTCTTCTTGTGAAACCTTGGCTCCTTGGCAAGGGCAATAGCTCCAGTGTTGTCACAGAAGAGTTTGATCGGCCCCGACGCATTGGGTATGACTCCTAGGTCGGTGATGAACTCCTTCACCCAAATTGCTTCATGCGCTACCTCCGAGGCTGCCATGTAATCCGCTTCACATGTAGATCCCGCCATGACGCTCTGCTTGCAGCTGCACCAGCTTACTGCTCCACCATTCAACATATACACGTATCCGGTTTGTGACTTAGAGTCATCCAGATCTGTGTCGAAGCTAGCGTCGACGTAACCCTTTACGACGAGCTCTTCGTCACCTCCATAAACGAGAAACATGTCCTTTGTCCTTTTCAGGTACTTCAGGATATTCTTGACCACTGTCCAGTGTTCCTTGCCGGGATTAGTTTGGTACCTACCTACCAAACTTACGGCAAGGTTTACATCAGGTCTGGTACACAGCATGGCATACATAATAGATCCTATGGCTGAAGCATAGGGGATGACACTCATCTCTTCTTTATCTTTTGCCGTGGTCGGGCATTGAGCCGGGCTCAATCTCACACCTTGCAATACAGGCAAGAACCCTTTCTTGGACTGATCCGTTTTGAACTTCTTCAAAATCTTATCAAGGTATGCGCTTTGTGAAAGACCTATGAGGCGTCTCGATCTATCCCTATAGATCTTGATGCCTAATATGTAAGCAGCTTCTCCAAGGTCCTTCATTGAAAAACACTTATTCAAGTAGGCCTTAATGCTGTCCAAAAGTTCTATATCATTTCCCATCAAGAGTATGTCATCTACATATAATATGAGAAATGCTACAGAGCTCCCACTCACTTTCTTGTAAACGCAGGCTTCTCCATAAGTCTGCATAAACCCAAACGCTTTGATCATCTCATCAAAGCGAATGTTCCAACTCCGAGATGCTTGCACCAGCCCATAAATGGATCGCTGGAGCTTGCATACTTTGTTAGCATTCTTAGGATCGACAAAACATTCCGGCTGCATCATATACAGTTCTTCCTTAAGATAGCCGTTAAGGAATGCCGTTTTGACGTCCATCTTCCATATCTCATAATCATAGTATGCGGCAATTGCTAACATGATTCGGACGGACTTCAGCTTCACTAGGGGAGAGAAAGTCTCATCGTAGTCAACCCCTTGAACTTGCCGATAACCCTTAGCGACAAGTCGAGCTTTATAGATGGTAACATTACCATCCGCGTCTGTCTTCTTCTTAAAGATCCATTTGTTTTCTATCGCTCGCCGATCATCGAGCAAGTCTGTCAAAGTCCATACTTTGTTTTCATACATGGATTCTATCTTGGATTGCATGGCTTCAAGCCATTTGTTGGAATCTGGGCCCGCCATCGCTTCTTCATAGTTCGAAGGTTCACCATTGTCTAACAACATTATTTCTAGGACAGGGTTGCCATACCACTCTAGTGTGGAACGTGTCCTTGTGGACCTACGAAGTTCAGTAGCAACTTGATCCGAAGTACCTTGATCATTAATTTCCTCTCCAGTTGGTGTAGGCACCACAAGAACATTTTCCTGAGCTGCACTACTTTCCAGTTCAAGAGGTAGTACTTCATCGAGTTCTACTTTCCTCCCACTTACTTCTTTCGAGAGAAACTCTTTTTCCAGAAAGGATCCGTTCTTGGCAACAAAGATCTTGCCCTCGGATCTTAAGTAGAAGGTATACCCAATGGTTTCCTTAGGGTATCCTATGAAGACGCATTTTTCCGACTTGGGTTCGAGCTTTTCAGGTTGAAGTTTCTTGACATAAGCATCGCATCCCCAAACTTTTAGAAACGACAGCTTAGGTTTCTTCCCAAGCCATAATTCATACGGTGTCGTGTCAACGGATTAGACGGAGCCCTATTTAAAGTGAATGTAGCTATCTCTAGAGCGTATCCCCAAAATGATAGCGGTAAATTGGTAAGAGACATCATAGACCGCACCATATCCAATAGAGTGCGATTACGACGTTCAGACACACCGTTACACTGAGGTGTTCCAGGCGGCGTGAGTTGTGAAACGATTCCACATTTCCTTAAGTGCGTACCAAATTCGTGACTTAAATATTCCCCTCCACGATCTGATCGTAGGAACTTTATCTTTCGGTCTCGTTGATTCTCTACCTCATTCTGAAATTCCTTGAACTTTTCAAAGGTCTCAAACTTGTGTTTCATTAAGTAGACATACCCATATCTACTCAAGTCATCAGTGAGAGTGAGAACATAACGATATCCTCCGCGAGCCTCAACGCTCATTGGACCGCACACATCGGTATGTATGATTTCCAATAAGTTGGTTGCTCGCTCCATTGTTCCGGAGAACGGAGTCTTGGTCATTTTGCCCATGAGGCATGGTTCGCATGTGTCAAATGATTCATAATCGAGAGACTCTAAAAGTCCATCAGCATGGAGCTTCTTCATACGCTTGACACCAATGTGACCATGGCGGCAGTGCCACAAGTATGTGGGACTATCGTTATCAACTTTACATCTTTTGGTATTCACACTATGAATATGTGTAACATTACGTTCGAGATTCATTAAGAATAAACCATTGACCATCGGGGCATGACCATAAAACATATCTCTCATATAAATAGAACAACCATTATTCTCGGATTTAAATGAGTAGCCATCTCATATCAAACGAGATCCAGATACAATGTTCATGCTCAAACTTGGCACTAAATAACAATTATTGAGGTTTAAAACTAATCCCGTAGGTAAATGTAGAGGTAGCGTGCCGATGGCGATCACATCAAGATTGGAACCATTCCCGACGTGCATCGTCACCTCGTCCTTCGCCAGTCTCCGCTTATTCCGCAGGTCCTGCTTTGAGTTACAAATATGAGCAACGGCACCGGTATCAAATACCCAGGAGTTACTACGAGTACTGGTAAGGTACACATCAATTACATGTATATCACATATACCTTTAGTGTTGCCGGCCTTCTTGTCTGCTAAGTATTTGGGGCAGTTCCGCTTCCAGTGACCCTTCCCCTTGCAATAAAAGCACTCAGTCTCAGGCTTGGGTCCATTCTTTGACTTATTCACGGCAACTGGCTTACCGGGCGTGGCAACATCCTTGCCGTCCTTCTTGAAGTTCTTCTTACCCTTGCCCTTCTTGAACTTGGTGGTTTTATTGACCATCAACACTCGATGTTCTTTCTCGATTTCTACCTCTGCCGACTTCAGCATTGAAACTATTTCAGGAATAGTTTTCACCATCCCCTGCATATTGTAGTTCATCACAAAGCTCTTGTAGCTCGGTGGGAGTGACTGAAGGATTCTGTCAATGATCTCCTCGTCCGGGAGGTTAATGTCCAGCTGGGACAGGAGGTTGTGCAACCCAGACATTTTGAGTATGTGCTCACTAACAGAACTATTTTCCTCCATCTTACAACTATAGAACTTGTCGAAGACTTCATATCTCTCGACCCGGGCATGAGCTTGGAAAACCAATTTCAGCTCCCCCAACATCTCATATGCTCCGTGTTGCTCAAAACGCTTTTGGAGCCCCAGTTCTAGGCTGTAAAGCATGCCGCACTGAACGAGGGAGTAATCATCAGCACATGACTGCCAAGCGTTCATAACGTCTTGGTTCTCTGGGATGGGTGCTTCACCTAGCGGTCCTTCTAGGACATATGCTTTCTTGGCAGCTATGAGGATGATCCTCAGGTTCCGGACCCAGTCCGTATAGTTGCTGCCATCATCTTTCGTCTTTGTTTTCTCTAGGAACGCGTTGAAGTTCATGTTGACATGAGCGTTGGCCATTTGATCTACAAGACATATTTGCAAAGGTTTTAGACTAAGTTCATGATAATTAAGTTCATCTAATCAAATTATTTTAATGAACTCCCACTCAGATTAGACATCCCTCTAGTCATCTAAGTGTTACACGATCCGAGTCGACTAGGCCGTGTCTGATCATCACGTGGGACGGACTAGTCATCATCGGTGAACATCTCCATGTTGATCGTATCTTCCATACGACTCATGTTCGACCTTTCGGTCTCTGTGTTCCGAGGCCATGTCTGTACATGCTAGGCTCGTCAAGTTAACCCTAAGTGTTTTTGCATGTGTAAAATTGTCTTACACCCGTTGTATGTGAACGTAAGAATCTATCACACCTGATCATCACGTGGTGCTTCGAAACGACGAACTTTAGCAACGGCGCACAGTTAGGGGAGAACACTTTCTTGAAATTATTATAAGGATCATCTTATTTACTACCATCGTTCTAAGTAAACAAGATGCATAAACATAATAAACATCACATGCAATTATATAGTAGTGACATGATATGGCCAATATCATATAGCTCCTTTGATCTCCATCTTCGGGGATCCATGATCATCTTCGTCACCGTCATGACACCATGATCTCCATCATCATGATCTCCATCATCGTGTCTCCATGAAGTTGCTCGCCAACTATTACTTCTACTACTATGGCTAACATTTTAGCAATAAAGTAAAGTAATTACATGGCGTTAAATCATTGACACGCAGGTCATACAATAATTAAGACAACTCCTATGGCTCCTGCCGGTTGTCATACTCATCGACATGCAAGTCGTGATTCCTATTACAAGAACATGATCTCATCACAACTTTTGGCCATATCACATCACAAGGCAATTGCTGCAAAAACAAGTTAGACGTCCTCTAATTGTTGTTGCATCTTTTACGTGGCTGCAATAGGGTTCTAGCAAGAACGTTTTCTTACCTACGAAAAAGCCACAACGTGATTTGTCAACTTCTATTTACCCTTCATAAGGACCCTTTTCATCGAATCCGCTCCAACTAAAGTGGGAGAGACAGACACCCGCTAGCCACCTTATGCAACTAGTGCATGTCAGTCGGTGGAACCTGTCTCACGTAAGCGTACGTGTAAGGTCGGTCCGGGCCGCTTCATCCCACAATACCGCTGAAGCAAAATAAGACTAGTAGCGGCAATAAAGTTGACAACATCTACGCCCACAACAAATTTGTGTTCTACTCGTGCAATAGAGAACTACGCATAGACCTAGCTCATGATGCCACTGTTGGGGAACGTTGCAGAAAATAAAAAATTTCCTACGGTTTCACCAAGATCCATCTATGAGTTCATCTAGCAACAAGTGATAGGAATGCATCTACATACCCTTGTAGATTGTCGGTGTACTAAAGTAGGGGTACCTTAGTATCCCGAACTTGTGCACGGGCAGTCGCAGCACCCCGCGGCAAGGCTTGCCGGGCGTCCGCCAAGATCCTTCGTTATTCCTATTACTGCCATTCAAGAACAAAGTGTTAACTGAGAAGACAAGGCCTCGGCAAGAGGAGCTTTCCGGGAAGGACAAGACCCTGGCAAGAGGAGCTTGCCGGGAAGGCCAACCATGACCCAGCGAGCGGCAAGCTTGCGGGTGCGACGAGAAAGCGACCGCGGCAAGGCGCTTGCCGCGGTGAAGCCACCACTCTGTGCCCACGCTCCAGCGCATCCGACGACGTGTCGCCGCAGGATCGCTCCTGGTGCACATGGCGGGTAGCTGTGCAGCCAAGCGGTGCGAGGTGGCAAGTGAAGATGATAAGGAGGCCATCGTGGCGATCGGTGGCACCCCTAACGGTCGTTTCCTACACTGTTTGAACGACCGGACGGGCATTAAATGCCCTTGTCCCCTGCCGTCAGAGTTAGGTAGGGGGCACTGTTGATAGCGGTTGTACCAACCCCCGTTTTTACTTTTTTACCCCTCTTTCTACGCTGCCACCTGTCGGTGACCCCTTTAGACTATAAAAAGGAGGCCCATGCGCACGTAGAAGGGGTTCGACTCATTCGAAACTACAACACACCTACGCTCTCAAGCAAGAACAGAAGAGAAACACAAAGCAGCAGTAGGAGTTTTATCTCTCCGGAGAGCTCCGAAGCTGGGTAAAATCCCTCGCATGCTTTCGCCTCGATCTGCTCTTCGTGCGCCCTCCGCTCCCTTGCCGGACCGAGAAGGGGCCCTGCCCCATAGGTGTTCGTTTCCCACGACATCTTTGGCGCGCCAGGTAGGGGGGCGTCGAGGTCGTGCGTATCTGATCCGGCGTCTGCGCGCGCTACATCAACATCTTCATCGACATGCCACCGAAGAAGAAGGCTTCGGAGGTGGCCGCTCCGTCTGCGACTATCCTACCGCCACTGGAGCAAACGGGCGGTGGGGTGGACGCCGGCGGAGGAGCGGGCGCCGACGGTGGGACACACATCGTCACCAGGTCCAAGGACAAGGCCCCGCAAGCTTCAACGTCTGTACATCCACCGCACCCCTCCCAGGGGGTACAGGATCGACAACGCCACGGTGCTCCTCGCACTGTACTCACGTTGGAACAAGGCCAAGCTGGTGTGTCGTGGGATGCTCAAGGCCAACATACACGTCAACACGCTGGCACGAGCGCAGTGCGGTCGCCTGGACGAGATGTTGCTCCTTCTAACACCGTTAGAAGTTTGAGCATATCCCGCACCTCGCGTCGCTCGCCACCGCCACCCAAGACTCCAGAGGAAGCGCTGGCCCGAGCCCAGCTGCTTCTAGATTACCCTCCAGCGCCAGACAAGATCGACGACTGGAGGGCCACCATTCAGAGCCTCATCGGCTTCGCCAATGGCGACAAGCCCCGGCAACCGAGCACATCGAAGCCCCGGCAAGACGCCCAGGCGCAAGCCGACGCCGACAAGACCGCTGGGGGTGCCACCACCGTGCACTCCCCGCCCCGAAGGCCAAGATCGCCGACTCGCCGGGCCAACCTCGACACCGACTCCACCGCGTCGTCGGACCCCGCGAGCTCGCCGCGATCAACGCCAAGTTCTCCAAGAACGACGACACGAAGACGCTCGCACTCGCATCGAGCGTCAAAGAGAAGCGCGGCATCAATCTGACCAGTGCACTGGGCCCACTGTCGATATGCATGCGCCAGGGGAACCAGGCGACTTGCCGTACGCGGTAGGTTGCCCTGCGTTCACTCATGAGCTGCGGCAGGTCCAGTGGCCCAGTACCAAGAACTTCAAGCCAGACGTGCCCGAGAAGTACGATGGCAGGATACATCCGTTGGAGTTCCTCAGCGTCTACACCATCGCGGTGCAGGCCGCCGGGGGGCGCGACGACAAGATCCTCGCCAACTACTTCCCGCTGGTGCTCAAGCCCAACGTCAGATCTTGGCTCATGCACTTGCCGGACAACTCCATCTCTTCGTGGGCGGACCTGTGCCATCAGTTTGTCGGCGCCTTCACAGGCGGCCACAAGCCCCATGGCCAGGAGAGCGACCTTCACCTGCTCGCCCAGAAGGAAGGAGAACCCCTGTGCAAGTACATACAGAGATTCAGCCAGGTGCAGCGCAACATCCCAGATGTCCACCCTGCCGCGGTTATCAGCGCGTTCCATCAGAACGTGCGTAACCGCAGGATGAGGGAGGAGATGGCGATGTGCAAAATCAGAGATGTCAGCGAGCTATATGCTCTGGCCGACAAGTGTGCACGTGTTGAGGAAGGGAGGAAACTCCCCGGAGAAAACGCAGGAGCAGAAGGATCTGACAGTGAGGACGCCCCTCCGGCAAAGAAGAACCAAAGGCGGAACAACAGAAAGAAAACGCTAAGGATGTGCTAGTTGTCGAGCAGTCCGGCAACGGAGGCGGTTCCGAGAAGGCCAAAGCTGGTGACTCCGGCGAGGCTGTGGTAGCCGCCGACAAGCAGGATGGCTCCGGCAAGCAGTACTGCAAGATCCACCGCACCAAGGGCCACGACCTCCAAGCTTGCAAGAAGGTTGAGCAGATGGCAGAGCTACAGAAAGCTGAATATGAGCGCCGCGACAAGGAGAAGGCCCAGGAAGGTGGCGGAGGATCCGGCAAGAAGCGTCCCGCCCGGGGAGGGCGCCGCGGCAAGGCCAAGCAGCGGCAAGGAGATAGGCCTCCCCGTGGCCGCGACAAGGACGAAGACAAAGATGAAGATGATGAGATGGAGGAAGATGAGACCGACGAGCAAGAGTTTCAGAAGGCAACGGAGGTTTTGTGTTTCGACGACGGCGCCTCTCTGCACACCTTGCACCGCCAACTCAAACAGTGGGTGCGGGAGGTGAACGCAGCAGAACCGTCCGTTGAATCGCGCAAGCCCCTGAAGTGGTCCAGCACGCCCATCATTTTTGATGTTGAGGATCACCCTGATCGCATCACTACGGTCGGGTGCTTGCCGATGTTGGTTTCGCCAACAATCCGCAACCTCAAGGTCGTGAAGATGTTGGTTGACGGTGGGGCCAGCCTGAATCTGATCTCTTCTGCAGTGCTCAAGAAGCTCCAGATCCCCGACAGCGAGCTCAAATACCTTTCAAGGAATCAACCCGGGAAGGAGCAAGTCGAAGGGGAAGATCACACTGCCAGTAACTTTTGGCAGCGAGCTGAATTTCAGGACAGAAAGAGTCACGTTTGACGTTGCTGATTTCCCATTGCCCTACAATGGGATACTCGGCCGTCCAGCGCTTGCCAAGTTCATGGCAGCCTCTCACTACGCTTACAATGTGCTCAAGATGCCTGGTCCGATAAGTGTTATTTCTGTCCATGGCGACAAGAAAGATGCACTTACTTATACCGACAAGATCTACCGGGAAGCAGCAGCCGCAGCAGAACGCAAACCACTTGCCGCTGAAGCTCCCGGGGGGAAGAAGAAGACCAAGTCTGGCAAGAGTAGCTCTGATGCCCACTCCGGCAAGCGCACCTCTTTGGAGTGCTGCGCTACCGTCGAGGATGCACCATCGAGCTCCACCAGCAAATGCAAGAAGGCAAAGACAGCGACACCTGAGACCAAGAAAGTGGCCGCCAAAGAGGACGACACTGGTGGTACCTTCACTATCAGTGCCACGCTTGACCCTAAATAGGAAAGCGCGCTCGTTGCTTTCCTGCGGGCGAATGTCGATGTGTTTGCATGGCAACCATCTGACATCCCCGGTGTTCCCAGGAAAGTAATTGAGCACCACCTTGCCGTCTGCCCTCACGCGCGGCCCGTCAAGCAGAGAGTTAGGAAGCAAGTAGTAGAGCGACAAGAGTTCATTGCTGAAGAGATCAAGAAATTGGAAGCAGCAGGCCTGGTCCGAGGAGTACTCCATCCAACGTGGTTAGCCAATCCAGTAGTCGTGCGCAAAGCAAACGGGAAGTGGAGGCTTTGTATTGACTTCACTGATGTTAATAAAGCTTGTCCCAAAGATCCATTTCCCTTGCCGTGCATTGACCAGATTGTCGACTCCACGGCAGGATGTGATCTGCTTTCGTTCCTTGATGCATACTCAGGATATCATCAGATCTTCATGGCAGAAGAGGATGAAGAGAAAACCGCATTCATTACTCCATGTGGCACGTACTGCTTTGTACGGATGCCTTTCGGACTAAAGAATGCTGGTTCAACATTTGCAAGAGTGGTCAGTCATGCTTTTGAGCCACAGTTGCACAGAAATGTAGAAGCTTACATGGATGACATAGTGGTCAAGAGCAAGGACAAAGAGACTCTGATCCAAGATTTGGACGAGACTTTTGCAAATCTGCGCAAGATCAATCTCAAGTTGAATCCCGAGAAGTGCGTGTTTGGAGTTACTTCCGCCAAGCTTCTCGGATTCTTTGTGTCTCAGAGGGGGATTGAAGCCAATCCCGACAAGATCAAAGCCATTGAACAGATCGAAGCACTGAAGCGCATCAAGGATGTGCGAAGACTTGCCGGCTGTGTTGCTGCTCTCAGTAGGTTCATCTCTAAGTCTGCTGAGCGCGCCCTGCCGTTTTTCAAAATTTTGAAAATGGCAGGTCCAATGAAATGGACTCCGGAAGCGGAGGCTGCGCTGCAGGACTTGAAGAGATACCTATCCTCTACTCCAATACTTGTCGCACCTAAGCCACAAGAGAAGTTGCTGCTATATCTGGCGGCAACCAATCAAGTGGTTAGTGCTGCGTTAGTAGCGGAGAGGGAGGCGGATGATGAGCTAGCGACCGCGGCAAGCGAGACCAGCGACAAGCAGGGGGCTTCCCCGACAAGTTCTGGTTCCGGCAAGGATGGATCTGCGCATCCACAACAAGAGAAACTGAAGAAGATGGTGCAGCGCCCAGTTTACTTTGTCAGTTCCCTTCTGCAGGGGGCTAGATCAAGGTACTCTGGTGTGCAGAAGTTGCTTTTCGGCCTTCTCATGGCCTCGAGGAAGCTGCGCCATTACTTTCAAGCACATGAGATCACAGTTGTCACTCGCTTTCCGTTGAAGAGGATATTGCAGAATCCAGAAGCAACAGGCAGGATCGTTGAGTGGGCACTGGAGTTGTCAAGCTTTGGCCTCAAGTTTGAAAGTACTTCAACTATTCAGAGCCGAGCATTGGCAGAATTCATAGCAGAATGGACGCCAACACCTAATGAAGAAACTCCGGAGAGGAGCATCCCCGTCAAGGAAGCGAGCAAAGAGTGGATCATGTACTTTGATGGTGCCTTCTCGCTGCAAGGCGCCGGTGCGGGCGTACTACTCGTCGCACCCACCGGAGAGCACCTCATGTACGTGATCCAGATGCACTTTCCCAAGGAGCAAGCAACAAACAATACTGCAGAGTATGAAGGCTTGCTTGCCGGACTCAGAATCGCGGCAGACCTTGGGATCAAGAAGCTTATTGTCAGGGGTGATTCACAGCTTGTCGTCCGTCAAGTAAACAAAGATTATCAGAGTCCGTTGATGGAAGCATACATTGATGAAGTGAGGAAGCTAGAAGAACATTTTGACGGCCTACAGATGGAACACATTCCAAGAGCTCAGAATGACATTGTAGATGGCCTGTCAAAATGCGCCGCACTCAAGTTACCTGTGGAACCAGGAATTTTTGTGCTCAAGCTGACTCAACCATCTGTCACACCATCAACCGGACAGAGCAAGAAGAGGAAGTTGGTTACTGGCGACTACTTTCCGGCAGAGCTCCCCGAAGCCGCCGTCAAGAAGGTCCCCAAGATCAACACAAAGAGTGCAGAGGAGCAGTCTGCTCCGACAAGCCCTAGGGTTTTCTTCGTTGAAGCAGATGCTCCCGACAAGCTGTGTCCCGACACGCTTGCCGGGGAGCATCATGCTCCGGCTGAATCACAGATTCTTGCCGTGGAAGCAGATGTTCCCGCAGCAGCATTTGCGCCTTTAGTCCTTGTCGTTGAGCCACAAGCTCCAGCATGGGCACAGCAGATCGTCCATTTCCTTCAAACAGGAGAACTTCCCGAAGAGCAAGAAGAAGCGGAGAGAGTAGCCCGGCAATCAAGTATGTACCAGTTTATCGATGACATACTGTAAAGAAGAAGATTCAACGGAGTGAAATTGAAGTGCATTTCCCGGGAAGATGGACAGAAGCTGTTGGCGGAGATACATGGAGGCATATGTGGTCACCACATTGGCGCAAGAGCACTTGCCGGCAAAGCCTTCCGGCAAGGTTTCTTCTGGCCGACAGCCCTCTAGGATGCAACTGCACAAGTAACCAAGTGTGAAGCGTGCCAGTTCCACTCCAAACAGATACATCAACCAGCTCAAGCTCTCCAAACAATCCCTTTATCCTGGCCATTTTTGGTCTGGGGGCTCGACATCCTCGGCCCCTTTCCCCGGGATGTCGGGGGCTTTGAGTACTTGTACGTTGCAATCAACAAGTTCACAAAGTGGCCTGAAGTGGAACCAGTGAGGAAGGTGACAGCACAGTCAGCAGTCAAGTTCTTCAGGTCAATTGTTTGTCGTTTCGGAGTCCCTAACAGGATCATCACCGACAATGGCACACAATTCACGAGCCGCACCTTCATGCAGTACGTCCAAGATCTTGGCGCCAAGATCTGCTTCGCTTCTGTTGCTCACCCGAGAAGCAACGGTCAAGCGGAGAGGGCAAACACTGAAGTGCTGCGCGGGCTCAAGACCAGAACTTTCGACAGGCTGCACAAGTGCGGAAGAAACTGGATGGAGGAGCTGCCGGTGGTTCTTTGGTCAATCAGGACGACGCCAAATTGAGCCACTGGCCAGACACCTTTTGCTCTAGTCTATGGAGCAGAAGCAGTTCTCCCCACGGAACTCGTATACGGATCGCCTCGAGTGCTCGCTTATGATGAGCTTGAGCAAGAGCAGCTGCGGCAAGATGACGCGCTGCTCCTCGAGGAAGATCGTCTTCAGGCTGATGTACCAGCTTCTCGCTACCAGCAAGCTTTGCGCCGCTACCATAGCCGCAAAGTTAATGCCCGAAGCTTCGAGGAAGGCGACCTTGTTCTTCGGCGTGTTCAATCCACCAAGAATTCCAACAAGTTGACGCCGAAGTGGGAAGGCCCTTATTGGGTGAAACGAGTCACTAGGCCCGGCGCCGTCCGCCTTGAGACCGAAGATGGCTTTCTGGTGAGCAATTCCTGGAACATAGAGCATCTTCGCAAGTTTTACCCATAAGGCGCGGTTGCCGGAATCTGTTCCGGCAACCACCTTTTGTACAAGCCTTGCCGCTGTTGCGTGTAACCCTTTGTACAAAGCCGGGCGCAGATCCCGTGCATAAATAAAGTTCATGTGCCTCGCACATCTTGTAAAATTTCATGCCTTTTTCTTTTTTGCATGTATATCTAACACTTTGTGTAGCACTCGCCCGCGGTAAGCAATAACGAGCCTTAAGGCTCCATGTCTTTATTTTCTCTTCTTTCTTTTGTTCAAAAAGAAGGTTCCTTCGCCCACAAGTTCACCGGGGGGGAGGAGAGGATAAAGGTGTGGACCAGGCGTCGTTCAAAAAATACAGCCTTGCCGGGACGCAGACGACGGAAAAGCTAAGTTGCCAAAGTTTGAGCACAGTCAGTTTTAGATTTTTAAGTTATTTTCCTTGAACGACCATGCCTCGTATGGAAAACCTGTGCGCGGAGGAACCGGCTCGTGGCTAAGTTGCGCCCTTACTTTGTTTCGAGTCCGCTCAACAATGAAAGTGTGCTGCGACTAGTCCCGACAAGGTTTCTTGCCGGAGGCAACACCGCCAACAGGCTGCTGATGTTCCGCACTCAGCGCTCGCGGCAAGCGTGCTTGCGACGGCAAGTTCCCTAAAAAGCGTAGGGTAAAAACATACAAGGGATGGAACCGAATAAAGGAACTAACATAGCAGACAGTACTCAGAATAAAGTTATATTACAATAAATAACTTGCCGCGCTCTAATAGATTGTTCCTATGACATATCTAGCGGCGGCAAGAAGAAGGAAGGGAGAAGAAGGGTGGCCTAATCCACGCGCTCGCCGTCAACCCTCCTGACCTCATTCACCTTGTCCATGATGGGTGCGACAATGGCTTTGAGTTCTTCGAGATCAGCGCCCGCCGGCAGCTTCTTGAGGACGCGGATGAGGTCGAGGCCCGGATTGCGGAAGAGTATCTTCACCAACACCTTCTCCAAGACCTTGGTGCAGATTGCGCGCGACTCGTCCGCTAGCTTCTTTGGGATCCTTTCCCGGAGTTGCTGGAGGGCCGTCACCACACCCTTGAAGAAGAGAGTAAGCTTGGCGCTGGGCTGGAGGTTTTCGTCAGCAGAGTACCCGAAGCCCGCCAAGTCCAGCTCCGCCAACTCCTCGTCGATGGCTGCAGCGATGTTGATGAGGCCCTCCGTCCAGAGCTCCACCGTAGCCTTGAAGGTGTTCTGGGTCTCGGCGGCCCTCGTCAGCAGCTCCTCGTTGCCCTTGAGCTCCTTCTTCAAGTCATCCTCTCGCCTCTTGGCGGCGTCGAGCGTCTCCGTCAAGGTGGCCAGCTTTAGCTCCAGATCAGCGCTCGAGTCCTTGGCGGCGTTTAGTTCCTTGATCTTATCGGCAAGTTGAACTTGCAGATCGCCGTGGGCAAGAGCATCCTTCTCGCGCTCGCGCTGGAGTGCGGCAAGCTCTTCATTCTTCCCTTTCATGTCCGCCTCCAGCTGCGCCACCCTCACCTCTAACTCCTTCTTGGCGGCCTCAGCAGCCGCGGCGGCATCTTTCGCCTCCTTGAGTGCCCCGCCAAGTGATTGCTCCCGGGCCTCGAGCTCCTCCTCGTGGCTGTCCAGGTTAACCTTCTTCTGTGTCAGTTCACCTTCCCGCCTGGACAACACCTCGGCGGCGAGCCTCTGCTGCTCCTCGGCTTCAGCCTTCTCCAAGATGAACGCCTTCTTCGCCTCGTCGAGTTGCGCCCTTTCCTCCGCAATGGATCAGAGGGCCTCCTGGTTGCGGCTCTTGAGCTCCTCCGCATGCTTCTCTATGTCAACTCCCGCCCGCGCGACAAGCGCTTCCCGGGACTCAAGCTTCGCTTGCCGGGCGCGGTAGAGTGACACCAGCTTTCGGAGCAACTGCTCCTCCTCGGACTCGCCGCTGCTACTGCTTGGCGCGTCAACCACCGCCAGCCCAGCGGAGGCGAGTACTTCCCCGTCAAACTCCTCTCCTTCAACCGGCGCCCTGGAGCTCGACGCCCAGGGAAGCTTGATGTATACGCCCTCTCCGGCCTTCAAGTATGCGCCTGGCTGGGGCTCCTCGAAGCCCGGCGCTGCATCAGCGGCAGAGGGGTCGGCGGACGGTGCAGCGCCTTGCGCTCCTGCGCCCTCCGGGTCATCAGTACGACCGCCGGACCCCTCGCCGGCTCTTGCGCCAGCAGCCTTGGCAGCTTCCTCGTCGGCGGGTTCATCAGCGGCGGCCTCTTCCTCGTCAGCAGCAGCGTCTTCAGTATTGCCGCGCGCGCCTTCCTCGCCGGTGGCCTCAGTATCCATCGGGTCTGTAAGAGCGGGATCTGAGAACAGGGAGAGGAAGGAAAAGTCAACCAAATATCCAAAAAAGAAGAAAGAAGATCAAAAGAAGCCCTTGTCGGGGAATCGCCCCTTGGCGGCGTAGTCGAAGCAGACAGCACCTCCGGGGCGGTTTCTGATTGCTCCTGATGGGCCTGCTCTGCTCCTACACAAATGAATCAGCGATCAAGATGTCAGCAAAGGAAGAAGCACCCATGCGCGCACCACAACGGAAAGAGAACCAAACACTTACGCTGGGGGCTGTGCTGGGGGCTGCTGCGAGGAGAAGGAACCGGGTCCGTCAAGGTAGTCTCGGACGTGTCCTCTGCCATCACCACAGGATCATCCTCGATGACAACCACGGGGACCTTGGCCCTCTTCGCCGCTCTCTCGGCCAGAGTCCTGAAATAGAACAGGGATTCAGAGGGAAGCAAATCAGATGCAAAAACAGAAACAACAAAGATTGAAGAAATACAAGTACAGTGAGAAGAAATCCTTAATCCTCCTCCTCTTCTTCCTCCTCTTCGGAACTTAGCGTAGAAAGGTCGAAGTCTGGTACCCTTTCTGCGCGACGAGGCGGAGGAGTAGGATCCCTTGGACGTTTGCCGGGAACTGCAGCAGGATCGGGCGTGGCAGCCCGGGAAGACCCCGCCTCAGTTGCCAGCGCGGCCTGAGAGGCTCCCGCGGCAACGGTACTTGCCGCGGTGGAGCGTGTCCCACGGCACTGCGGCTGCTGGCCTGCTTGCCGCCCTGCTGCATCTCCAACTCGACAGAGGCGCCTTCTTGGTTGGAATTGGGGCTGCGCTGGGGGCTCCGCCTGCGGCAAGCTGCTCGAAGACGGCTGGCCGCTCGCGCCCTCGGCGGGCTCGCTCGCTTCGGCCTCGGGCTCCCCCTCGCCAACGACCTCTCCGGCAAGGTCCTCCCTGTCGGCAAGGCTTGCCGCCTCGGCCGCCTCTGCCTCCTCCAACGTGAAGCCGAACTCGCCCGCGGCGGCGGCTGCCGCCGCCTCTTCGGCCCTGGTGGCAATGTACCGCATCTCGTCGTCGGTGGTGTCGCGGGTGAGGAGCCTCTGCTCGTCGGCATTGACTGCTATCTCCATCAAGCCATCGAAGAATTGCCGCACGACGTCGTCGGCGGGCTCCATCCAGGTTGCACTTATCCCGTGCGAGTCGCACTCTGGCATCATTGCGCAGATGCGATCGCGCTGGGAGTTGTTGCACAATGGGATGACACCCTGCGGCAACCTGAACCACTCTGGATGGTTGGCGTCATGCTTGAACAGCTCCCTCAGCATCCCGTCAAGCTCCAGAACTGTGAAGTTGAAATTGAGGCCTGGACGCAGCCTCATGATATCCGCCGGGCCGCCAAACAGCCAGGCGGGCCTCCCCCTCTTCTGAAGAGGGGCGATGCGACGGCGAAGGAAATCCGCGCCAACTGCCCCTGCTGTGAGCCCGGCAAGCCTGAGCCGGAGGATTCGGGTGGTGGCAATCTTCAGCTTGGCGTCGTCCGGCGACAGAGCGCTCCAGTCGCCGCCGCGCACCACCCAGGTCCGGCGCAGGTTGGTGAATGGCTGCGGATTGGCGTCAACGATCCAGTACCACTCCGCCCTCCACTCATCCCACTTGCTGCGGAGCTCGCCCGTCAGATACACCTCCTTCATGCCGATTCGTGAGGTCCAGGCGATTCTGCCAGCCAGTGGCTCCCCTTTCTCGGCCCGGGGGGTGAAATAATGACGAAAAAGAGCGACATTCGGGAGGATGCCAACGAAGTTCTCGCAGAGGTGTGCGAAAACCGCCATTGTCAGAACGGCGTTGGGGGTGAAATCAAGAAGATGAAACTCGTAGGTATTCATGATGTCGCAGAGGAAATCGGAAAAAGGTGGGCAGAGCCCGCAATAGAAGAACATAGGAAAGAAATGGTACCCTTTTGGGCACCGCTTTGATTTAGAAGCTTCGGCGGAGAGCACCGGCGTGCGCAGATGCGCCCGCGTCTCCGTCGACCAGAAGAGGTAGAACTCCTCCCGCAGCGCCTTCGGGGTGAGCTCGGGGGGGGGGGGGGGGAAAGCACTCGCTCCTTGCGCAGCGCCTCAAGCCGCAATGCCTCGGCCGATTTGGTGCTCGACTTCGTGCCCTTGCCAGTCTTCGGAGCCATGGCGGAAGCGGCGGGGGAGCGTGGAGGTGTTGAGGGCGACGGCGGCGGCCGGCGGCGGAACGCTGCTCTCTTTTGGCTTGGGAAGCGGAGGGGAGCGGCGGAGCTTTCGGAGGAAGGAACTGCAAGTGGCGCAGGTGGGGGAACGGCCCTGTTTCCTCTGCTTATAAACAGGGGAGGCGAACGTTATGCATTTCCTGAATTAAGAATTGCCCACGATCTCTCCCACGATGCCGCAATTGACACGTGCCGTTACGGGGGAGCGCGGTGGATACAGAGTCAGATTTGGTTTGGACCCAGGCCGCGCGTGCCCGTGCCTTGTTTTGGGCCTGGCCCAACAGCGCTCGGCACCGTGTATGGCCCAGGCCCGGGGGCTCCTGTCGGTGTACTAAAGTAGGGGTACCTTAGTATCCCGAACTTGTGCACGGGCAGTCGCAGCACCCCGCGGCAAGGCTTGCCGGGCGTCCGCCAAGATCCTTCGTTATTCCTATTACTGCCATTCAAGAATGAAGTGTTAACTGAGAAGACAAGGCCCCGGCAAGAGGAGCTTGCCGGGAAGGACAAGACCCCGGCAAGAGGAGCTTGATGGGAAGGCCAACCAAGACCCAGCGAGCGGCAAGCTTGCGGGTGCGACGAGACAGCGACCGCGGCAAGGCGCTTGCCGCGGCGAAGCCACCACTCTGCGCCCACGCTCCAGTGCATCCGACGATGTGTCGCCGCAGGATCGCTCCTGGTGCACGTGACGGGTAGCTGTGCAGCCAAGCGGTGCGAGGTGGCAAGTGAAGATGATAAGGAGGCCATCGTGGCGATCGGTGGCACCCCTAACGGTCGTTTCCTACACTGTTTGAACGACCGGACGGGCATTAAATGCCCTTGTCCCCTGCCGTCAGAGTTAGGTAGGGGGCACTGTTGATAGCAGTTGTACCAACCCCCGTTTTTACTTTTTTACCCCTCTTTATACGTTGCCACCTGTCGGTGACCCCTTTAGACTATAAAAAGGAGGCCCATGCGCACGTAGAAGGGGTTCGACTCATTCGAAACTACAACACACCTACGCTCTCAAGCAAGAACAGAAGAGAAACACAAAGCAGCAGTAGGAGTTTTATCTCTACGGAGAGCTCCGAAGCTGGGTAAAATCCCTCGCGTGCTTTCGCCTCAATCTGCTCTTCGTGCGCCCTTCGCTCCCTTGCCGGACCGAGAAGGGGCCCTGCCCCATAGGTGTTCGTTTCCCACGACATAGATCGCGAGCGGAAGCATTCAAGAGAACGGTGTTGAGGGAGTCGTACTCGTCGTGATCCAAATCACCGATGACCAAGTGCCGAATGGACAGCACCTCCGCATTCAACACACGTATGGAGCGGATGACGTCTCCTCCTTCTTGATCTAGCAAGGGGGAAGGAGAGGTTGATGAAGATCCAGCAGCACGACGGCGTGGTGGTGGATGCAGCAGAGTTTCGGCAGAGCTTCGCCGAGCTTCTGCGAGAGGGAGAGGTTTTAGCAGGGGAGAGGGAGGCGCCAAGACTTCAGGGTGCGGTTGCCCTCCCTCCCCCCTCCTTTATATAGGCCCCCATGGGGGGCGCCGACCCTAGAGATGGGATCTCTAGGGGGGGCAGCCAAGGGGGGTGGAGTGCCCCCAAAGGCAAGTGGAGGCGCCCCCTCCCCTAGGGTTCCCAACCCTAGGCGCAGAGAGGGGCCCAGCGGGGCGCACCAGCCCACCAGGGGCTGGTCCCCTCCCCACTTCAGCCCACGGGGCCCTCTGGGATAGGTGGCCCCACCCGGTGGACCCCCGGGACCCTTCCGGTGGTCCCGGTACAATACCGGTGACCCACGAAACTCTCCCGATGGCCGAAACTGCACTTCCTATATATTATTCTTTACCTCCGGACCATTCCGGAACTCCTCGTGACATTCGGGATCTCATCCGGGACTCTGAACAACTTTTGGTTTGCTGCATACTCATATCTCTACAACCCTAGCGTCATCGAACCTTAAGTGTGTAGACCCTGCGGGTTCGGGAGACACGTAGACATGACCGAGACGGCTCTCCGGTCAATAACCAACAGCAGGATTAGGATACCCATGTTGGCTCCCACATGCTTCTCGATGATCTCATCGGATGAACCACGATGTCGAGGATTCAATCAACCCCGTATACTATTCCTTTTGTCAATCGGTAAATTACTTGCCCGAGACTCGATCGTCGGTATCCCAATACCTCGTTCAGTCTCGTTACGGGCAAGTCACTTTACTCGTACCGTAATGCATGATCCCGTGACCAGACACTTGGTCACTTTGAGCTCATTATGATGATGCATTACCGAGTGGGCCCAGAGATACCTCTCCGTCATACGGAGTGACAAATCCCAGTCTCGATCCGTGTGAACCCAACAGACACTTTCGGAGATACCTGTAGTGCACCTTTATAGTCACCCAGTTACGTTGTGACGTTTGGTACACCCAAAGCACTCCTACGGTATCCGGGAGTTACACGATCTCATGGTCTAAGGAAAAGATACTTGACATTGGAAAAGCTCTAGAAAAACGAACTACACGATCTTGTGCTATGCTTAGAATTGGGTCTTGTCCATCACATCATTCTCCTAATGATGTGATCCCGTTATCAACGACATCTAATGTCCATAGTCAGGAAACCATGACTATCTGTTGATTAACGAGCTAGTCAACTAGAGGCTTACTAGGGACATATTATGGTCTATGTATTCACACGTGTATTACGATTTCCGGATAATACAATTATAGCATGAATAAAGACAATTATCATGAACAAGGAAATATAATAATAATCCTTTTATTATTGCCTCTAGGGCATATTTCCAACAGGTGGCGGGGGGGGGGGGGGGCACCGCACACGGCTAAGAGATCAAGAGATAAATTGTTGTTTCTAGGGGTGCCCCCTACCCCCGTACATAAAGGAGCAAGGGGGGAGGGGCGGCCGGCCTAGGAGGGGGCGCGCCAAGGGGAGTCCTACTCCCACCGGGAGTAGGACTCCCTCCTTCCTTGTTGGACTAGGAGAAGGGGGAAAGAGGATGGAGAGAGACGAAGGAAAAGGGGGGCGCCGCCCCCTCTCCTTGTCCTATTCGGACTAGAGGGGAGGGGCGCGCGGCCTAGCCCTTGCCTCCTCTCCTCTTCTCCACTAAGGCTCACTATGGCCCATTAAGCCCCCGGGGGGTTCCGGTAACCTCCCGGTACTCCGGTAAAATCCCGATTTGACCCGGAACACTTCTGATATCCAAATATAGGCTTCCAATATATCAATCTTCATGTCTCGACCATTTTGAGACTCCTCTTCATGTCCGTAATCACATCTGGGACTCCGAACAATCTTCAGTACATCAAAACTCATAAACTCATAATATAACTGTCATCGAAACCTTAAGCGTGTGGACCCTGCGGGTTCCAGAACTATGTAGACATGACCGAGACACGTTTCCAGTCAATAACAAATAGCGGAACCTGGATGCTCATATAGGCTCCTACATATTGTACGAACAACTTTATCGGTCAAACCGCATAACAACATACGTTGTTCCCTTTGTCATCGGTATGTTACTTGCCCGAGATTCGATCGTCGGTATCTCAATACCAAGTTCAATCTCGTTACCGACAAGTCTCTTTACTTGTTATATAATGCATCATTCCGTAACTAACTCATTAGTTACATTGCTTGCAAAGCTTATAGTGATGTGCATTACCAAGAGGGCCCAGAGATACCTCTCCGACAATCGGAGTGACAAAACCTAATCTCGAAATATGCCAACTCAACATGTACCTTTGGAGACACCTGTAGAGCTCCTTTATAATCACCCAGTTACGTTGTGACGTTTGGTAGCACACAAAGTGTTCCTCCGGTAAACGGGAGTTGCATAATCTCATAGTTGTAGGAACATGTATAAGTCATGAAGACAGCAATAGCAACATACTAAACGATCAAGTGCTAAGCTAACGGAATGGGTCATGTCAATCACATCATTCTACTAATGATGTGCTCCCGTTAATCTAATGAAAACTCATGTCTATGGTTCAACCATCTTTGAATAATGAGCTAGTCAAGTAGAGGCATACTAGTGACATTAAGTTTGTCTATGTATTCACACATGTATTATGTTTCCGGCTAATACAATTCTAGCATGAATAATAAACATTTGTCATGATATAAGGAAATAAATAATAACTTTATTATTGCCTCTAGGGCATATTTTTCAGTCTCCCACTTGCACTAGAGTCAATATTCTAGATTACACAGTAATGATTCTAACACCCATGGAGCCTTGGTGCTAATCATGTTTTGCTCGTGGATGAGGCTTAGTCAAGCGGTCTGCAACATTCAGATCCGTATGTATCTTGCAAATCTCTATGTCTCCCACCTGGACTTGGTCCCGGATGGAATTGAAGCATCTCTTGATGTGCTTGGTCCTCTTGTGAAATCTGGATTATTTTGCCAAGGCAATTGCACCAGTATTCTCACAGAAGATCTTCATTGGTCCCGATGCACTAGTTATGACACCTTGATCGGAAATGAACTCCTTCATCCAGACTCCTTCATTTGCTGCTTCCGAAGCAGCTATGTACTCCGCTTCGCATGTAGATCCTGCCACGACGCTTTGTTTAGAACTGCACCAACTGACAGCTCCACCCTTCAATATAAACACGTATCTGGTTTGCGATTTAGAATCGTCCGGATCAGTGTCAAAGCTTGCATCGACGTAACCATTTATGACTAGTTCTTTGTCACCTCCATAAACGAGAAATATATCCTTAGTCCTTTTTAGGTATTTCAGGATATTCTTGACCGTTGTCCAGTGATCCACTCCTGGATTACTTTGGTACCTCCCTGCTAAACTTATTGCTAAGCATACGTCAGGTCTGGTACACATCATTGCATACATGATAGAGCCTATGGCTGAAGCATAGGGAACATCTTTCATTTTCTCTCTATCTTCTGCTATGGTCGGGCATTGAGTCTGACTCAACTTCACACCTTGTAATACAGGCAAGAACCCTTTCTTTGCCTGATCCATTTTGAACTTTTTCAAAACTATATCAAGGTATGTGCTGTGTGAAAGTCCAATTAAGCGTCTTGATCTATCTCTATAGATCTTGATGCCCAATATGTAAGCAGCTTCACTGAGGTCTTTCATCGAAAAACTTTTATTCAAGTATCCCTTTATGCTATCCAGAAATTCTATATCATTTACAATTAACAATATGTCATATACATATAATATCAGAAATGTTACAGAGGTCCCACTCACTTTCTTGTAAATACAGGCTTCTCCAAAAGTCTGTATAAAACCATATGCTTTGATCACACGGTCAAAGCGTTTATTCCAACTCTGAGAGGCTTGCACCAGTCCATAAATGGATCGCTGGAGCTTGCACACTTTGTTAGCATACTTTGGATCGACAAAACCTTCTAGTTGCATCATATACAACTCTTCTTCCAGAAATCCATTAAGGAATGCAGTTTTGACATACATTTGCCATATTTCATAATCATAAAATGCGGCAATTGCTAACATGATTCGGACAGACTTAAGCATCGCTACGGGTGAGAAAGTCTCATCGTAGTCAACCCCTTGAACTTGTCGAAAACCTTCCGCAACAAGTCAAGCTTTGTAGACAGTTACATTACCATCAGCGTCAGTCTTCTTCTTGAATATCCATTTATTCTCGATGGCTTGCCGATCCTTGGGCAAGTCAACCAAAGTCCATACTTTGTTCTCATACATGGATCCCATCTTAGATTTCATGGCCTCAAGCCATTTTGCGGAATCTGGGCTTATCATCGCTTCCTCATAGTTTGTAGGTTTGCCATGGTCAAGTAACATGACTTCCAAAATAGGATTACCGTACCACTCTGGTGTGGATCTTACTCTGGATGACCTACGAGGTTCGGTAGTAACTTGATCTGAAGTTTCATTATCAATATCATTAGCTTCCTCGTTGATTGGTGGAGTCTTCCAATAAGGGAGCAGGTACAGTTACCTCATCAAGTTCTACTTTCCTCCCACTCACTTCTTTCGAGAGAAACTCCTTCTCTAGAAAGGATCCGAATTTAGCAACAAAAGTCTTGCCTTTAGATCTATGATAGAAGGTGTACCCAATAGTCTCTTTTGGGTATCCTATGAAGACACATTTCTCCGATTTGGGTTCGAGCTTTGAAGTTTCTTCACATAAGCATCACAGCCCCAAACTTTAAGAAACGACAACTTTGGTTTCTTGCCAAACCACAGTTCATAAGGCGTTGTCTCAATGGATTTTGATGGTGACCTATTTAACGTGAATGCGGCTGTCTCTAAAGCATAACCCCAAAACGATAGCGGTAAATCAGTAAGAGACATCATAGATTGCACCATCTCTAGTAAAGTACGATTACGACGTTCGGACACACCATTTCGTTGAGGTGTTCCGGGTGGCGTGAGTTGCGAAACTATTCTGCATTGTTTCAAATATAAACCAAACTCGTAACTCAAATATTCTCCTCCACGATCAGATCGTAGAAACTTTATTATCTTGTTACGATGATTTTCCACTTCACTCTGAAATTCTTTGAACTTTTCAAATGTTTCAGACTTGTGTTCCATTAAGTAGATATACCCATATCTGCTCAAATCATCTGTGAAGGTGAGAAAATAACGATACCCGCCGCGACCCTCAATATTCATTGGACCACACACATCAGTATGTATGATTTCCAACAAATCAGTTGCTCGCTCCATAGTTCCGGAGAACGGCGTTTTAGTCATCTTGCCCATGAGGCACGGTTCGCAAGTACCAAGTGATTCATAATCAAGTGATTCAAGAAGTCCATCAGTATGGAGTTTCTTCATGCGCTTTACACCAATATGACCCAAACGGCAGTGCCACAAATAGGTTGCACTATCATTATCAACTCTGCATCTTTTGGCTTCAACATTATGAATATGTGTATCACTACTATCGAGATTTAATAAAAATAGACCACTCTTCAAGGGTGCATGACCATAAAAGATATTACTCATATAAATAGAACAACCATTATTCTCTGATTTAAATGAATAACCGTCTCGCATCAAACAAGATCATGATATAATGTTCATGCTTAACGCTGGCACCAAATAACAATTATTCAGGTCTAAAACTAATCCCGAAGGTAGATGTCGAGGTAGCATGCCGACCGCGATCACATCGACTTTGGAACCATTTCCCACGCACATCGTCACCTCATCCTTAGCCAATCTTCGCTTAATCCGTAGTCCCTGTTTCGAGTTGCAAATATTAGCAACAGAACAAGTATCAGATACCCAGGTGCTATTGCGAGCATTAGTAAGGTACACATCAATAACATGTATATCACATATACCTTTGTTCACCTTGCCATCCTTCTATTATTCGCCAAATACTTGGGGCAGTTCCGCTTCCAGTGACCAGACTGCTTACAGTAGAAGCACTCAGTCTTAGGCTTAGGTCCAGATTTGGGTTTCTTCTCTTGAGCAGCAACTTGTTTGTTGTTCTTCTTGAAGTTCCCCTTCTTCTTCCCTTTACCTTTTTTCTTGAAACGGGTGGTCTTCTTGACCATCAACACTTGATGCTCCTTCTTGATTTCTACCTCCGCAACCTTTAGCATAGCGAAGAGCTCGGGAATAGTCTTGTCCATCCCTTGCATATTATAGTTCATCACGAAGCTCTTGTAGCTTGGTGGCAGTGATTGAAGAATTCTGTCAATGACACTATCATTAGGAAGATTAACTCCCAGCTGAATCAAGTGATTATTATACCCAGACATTTTGAGTATATGTTCACTGACAGAACTATTCTCCTCCATCTTGCTGCTATAGAACTTATTAGAGACTTCATATCTCTCAATCTAGGCATTTGCTTGAAATATTAACTTCAACTCCTGGAACATCTCATATGCTCCATGACGTTCAAAACGTCGTTGAAGTCCCGGTTCTAAGCCGTAAAGCATGGCACACTGAACTATCGAGTAGTCATCAGCTTTGCTCTGCCAGACGTTCTTAACATTGTCAGTTGCATCTGCAGCAGGCCTGGCACCCAGCGGTGCTTCCAGGACATAATTCTTCTGCGCAGCAATGAGGATAATCCTCAAGTTACGGACCCAGTCCGTGTAATTGCTACCATCATCTTTCAACTTAGCTTTCTCAAGGAACGCATTAAAATTCAACGGAACAACAACACGAGCCATCTATCTACAACAAACATAGACAAGCAAAATACTATCAGGTACTAAGTTCATGATAAATTTAAGTTCAATTAATCCTATTACTAAAGAACTCCCACTTAGACAGACATCTCTCTAGTCATCTAACTGATCACGTGATCCAAATCAACTAAACCATGTCCGATCATCACGTGAGATGGAGTAGTTTTCAATGGCGAACATCACTATGTTGATCATATCTACTATATGATTCACGTTCGACCTTTCGGTCTCTGTGTTCCGAGGACATATCTGTATATGCTAGGCTCGTCAAGTTTAACCTGAGTATTCCGCGTGTGCAACTGTTTTGCACCCGTTGTATTTGAACGTAGAGCCTATCACACCTGGTCATCACGTGGTGTCTCAGCACGAAGAACTTTCGCAATGGTGCATACTCAGGGAGAACACTTCTTGATAATTAGTGAGAGATCATCTTATAATGCTACCGTCAATCAAAGCAAAATAAGATGCATAAAGGATAAACATCACATGCAATCAATATAAGTGATATGATATGGCCATCATCATCTTGTGCTTGTGATCTCCATCTCCGAAGCACCGTCATGATCACCATCGTCACCGGCGCGACACCTTGATCTCCATCGTAGCATCGTTGTCGTTTTGCCATCTATTGCTTCTACGACTATCGCTACCGTTTAGTGATAAAGTAAAGCAATTACAGGGCACTTGCATTTCATACAATAAAGCGACAACCATATGGCTCCTGCCAGTTGCCGATAACTCGGTTACAAAACATGATCATCTCATGCAATAAAATATAGCATCACGTCTTGACCATATCACATCACAAAATGCCCTGCAAAAACAAGTTAGACGTCCTCTACTTTGTTGTTGCAAATTTTACGTGGCTGCTACGGGCTGAGCAAGAACCGTTCTTACCTACGCATCAAAACCACAACGATAATTCGTCAAGTTAGTGTTGTTTTAACCTTTGCAAGGACCGGGCGTAGCCACACTCGGTTCAACTAAAGTTGGAGAAACCGACACCCGCCAGCCACCTGTGTGCAAAGCATGTCGGTAAAACCAGTCTCGCGTAAGCATACGGGTAATGTCGGTCCGGTCCGCTTCATCCAACAATACCGCCGAACCAATGTATGACATGCTGGTAAGCAGTATGACTTGTATCACCCACTACTCACTTGTGTTCTGCTCGTGCATATAACATCTACGCATAAAACCAGGCTCAGATGCCACTGTTGGGGAACGTAGTAATTTCAAAAAATTTCCTATGCACACGCAAGATCATGGTGATGCATAGCAACGAGAGGGGAGAGTGTTGTCCACGTACCCTCGTAGACCGAAAGCGGAAGTGTTAGAACAACGTGGTTGATGTAGTCGTACGTCTTCACGGCCCGATCGATCAAGCACCAAAACTACGGCACCTCCGATTTCTAGCACACGTTTAGCTCGATGACGTCCCTCAAACTCCGATCCAGCCGAGTGTCGAGGGAGAGTTCCGTCAGCACGACGGTGTGGTGACGATCTTAATGTTCTACCATCGCAGGGCTTCACCTAAGCACCGCTACAATATTATCGAGGAGGACTATGGTGGAGGGGGGGCACAGCACATGGCTAAGAGATCAAGAGATCAATTGTTGTTTCTAGAGGTGCCCCCCTGCCCCCGTATATAAAGGAGCAAGGAGGGAGGGGGCGGTCGGCCTAGGAGGGGGCGCGCCAAGGGGAGTCCTACTCCCACCGGGAGTAGGACTCCCTCCTTCCTAGTTGGACTAGGAGAAGGGGGAAAGAGGAGGGAGAGAGAGGAAGGAAAAGGGGGGGGTGCCGCCCCCTCTCCTTGTCCTATTCGGGCTAGGGGGAGGGGCATGCGGCCCAGCCCTTGCCTCCATTAAGCCCCCGAGGGGTTCCGGTAACCTCCCGGTACTCCGGTAAAATCCCGATTTCACCCGGAACACTTCCGATATCCAAATATAGGCTTCCAATATATCAATCTTCATGTACAAACCATTTCGAGATTCCTCCTCATGTCCGTAATCACATTCGGGACTCCGAACAACCTTGGGTAAATCAAAACTCATAAACTCATAATATAACTGTCATTGAAACCTTAAGCGTGCGGACCCTATGGGTTCGAGAACTATGTAGACATGACCGAGACACGTTTTCGGTCAATAACCAATAGCGGAACCAGGATGCTCATATTGGCTCCTACATATTCTACGAAGATCTTTATCGGTCAAACCGCATAACAACATACATTGTTCCCTTTGTCATCGGTATGTTACTTGCCCAAGATTCGATCGTCGGTATCTCAATACCTAGTTCAATCTCGTTACCGGCAAGTCTCTTTACTCGTTATGTAATGCATCATTCCGTAACTAACTCATTAGTTACATTGCTTGCAAGGCTTATAGTGATGTGCATTACCGAGAGGGCCAAGAGATACCTCTCCGACAATCGGAGTGACAAAACCTAATCTCGAAATACGCCAACTCAACATGTACCTTTGGAGACACCTGTAGAGCTCCTTTATAATCACCTAGTTATGTTGTGACGTTTGGTAGCACACAAAGTGTTCCTCCGGTAAACGGGAGTTGCATAATCTCATAGTTGTAGGAACATGTATAAGTCATGAAGAAAGCAATAACAACATACCAAACGATCAAGTGCTAAGCTAACAGAATGGGTCATGTCAATCACATCATTCTACTAATGATGTGATCCCATTAATCAAATGACAACTCATGTATATGGTTAGGAAACACAACCATCTTTGATTAATGAGATAGTCAAGTAGAGGCATACTGGTGACATTAAGTTTGTCTATGTATTCACACATGTATTATGTTTCCGGTTAATACAATTCTAGCATGAATAATAAACATTTATCCTGATATAAGGAAATAAATAATAACTTTATTATTGCCTCTAGGGCATATTTCCTTCAAAATGTTTCTGCGAGGTCAGTCAATAGGTCGAAACCTTTGCGAGACTTGAGCACAATGTCGTCCATGTATGCTTCCACATTCCGATTGATTTGAGTGAGCAGGCACTTCTGAATCATTCTCATGAATGTGGCTCCGGCATTTTTAAGACCAAATGGCATAGTGACATAGCAAAAGCACCCGAATGGGGTGATGAAGGCTGTTTTTATTTCATCGGGACCATATAGTCGGATCTGATGATACCCGGAATATGCATCTAACAAAGACAAGCGCTCACACCCCGCAGTCGAGTCGACAATTGTCACACCCTGATTTTCATGCCACAACACTTAAGCTAATAAATCATGATAAAATGTGTTTTGACAAAAACTTTTGAGTGTTTTGGACTTTGCTTGATTGGATTTTTGTTTGCTGTTTACAAGTGCTCTAAAAATCAAATAAATCCTCCAACTTCTATACTTCATCTCCTTGCTCCAAAAACCTTTCCCAATGATCATGCCATGTGTATAGGACATAAAAATAATTTCTTGCAAAAATAATTTGGCCAAATAGTATTTTCAAAAAATTAGTTTTTCAAAAACCCCTGAATTGAGGTTTGCACTACAAGTACTTAATTAAGGGCAGTAAAAATCTTTCCAAAAATATATTTCACTCCTATTAGATCTAGGCTACCCATAAACCACAAAAATATAATTTTAAAAGTTATTTTCCTATTTTATTTAAAAGCTTTTTCTTAAGGCCAGAAATGGTCTTTAAAAGGGAAAAATTATTTTATTGTTTCAAAAATATTTGACAAAAACCTAGGGAAACTCAGTGGACATATATTGTCCATATATAAGAGTTTCAACACATGGTCATGTTCAAAATATTGGTCAAATCCCTCAAAAACCCTTTCTGGATATTTCAAACTTTTGAAATAGTTACAAAGGAAATATTCTCCAACAATTCCAAGAAAGTTCTAGCATGTCACATAGGACATATTAGATGATATTGCCAAGTATCATGACTTGGAGAATAATATAACATCATCAAATCCCCTCAAAACCATTTCTGTCCATTTTGAAGTTTGAGCAACTTTACATTGCCAAACATGTCCAAATGTTCTCAAACCTTGTGAACATGCTCAAATGGTCTAATAATCCATCTAGACCAAATGGCACAGGTTGGAGAACAAGTTAACTTGATCAAAGTGCCCCAAAACCCTTTCTGTCCAGAACCAAATTTGAACAACTTTGCATTACCAACTTTCTCTCCTTGACCCCAACTTTTGTGAGCATGGTCACATGACCAAATGAGGCCACCACACCAAGTGGTGCATCAAGGAGAAGTGATTTACTCAACTGGATCTGCACAAGTTCATTTCTGCTAATTTCTAGGGTTCACAAAAGTTGCATTGGCAACTTTGCCCAAATGAACTCAAGATTGGTGGAAGACCCTAATTATATGTGCCATTTTATCCTGTGGAGTCTCATGACAAATGGGACTCATATTCTGGCGCAAACCACCATCAAACACCTTCTGGCAGAAATTCAAAATGCATGTTCTGGCCATTTCCACTAATCTCCATGAGCTAATCTTTCTCCCACAGCACCATCTGGTCCTCCTCTAACCCTTGCATCTTTCCCTGCCCGCGGAGCCATGATGATGGGGGTGAAAATCTCTTTTTCCCTCTCTGGACATCACCATTTCTCTCTCTCAACCTCCCTCCTCACTCCAGTGGATCCCCTAGGCATCCAATGCCCTTTGCCACAATTGTTTACTCCTCCCTGCAGCCACTAGACACAAGTGGACGCGCGGGTGCGCGCAAAAAGCCGCGGGTGCCGGCCATTTGCATGCTCTGGAGCGCCTGGCAGGGCGTTCGACCGTTGACGCCGCGTCCCCCGACCACCTCGAGCCTCCCCAGCACGCCAACCAACGCCCCTCGACGTCCGCATCACGACACGGCGCTGTCCCCTTCCTCTCTCCTCCCCCCCCCCCCCCCCCCGCGCGCCTCCGCGCTAGCAAACACCGGCCGCCCGAGTGCACCAATGGCGCGGCTCACACGCGTGCGCCTCTGACCTCTCCCCACTCCCTCTCTCTATCTCTCCCGATGTAGTCGACGTCCAGGAACACCCCAGACACGCCCACACGAGCCCCCGTGGCTTGCAGCGATGGCAACAGCCTCGCGGGCGCACGACCCCGTTGTGCACCTCGCCCCCTTCTATTTAAGGCCACCCCCGAGCCTCCTCTTTACTCCTTTGGCTCTTTCTCCTTCCCGTGCACAACCTGGACCGACCCACTCCCCTCCTCGCGCCCTCCATAGCCCTCCATGGCCGGAGAGCCGCCGCCGGCATCCACCTAAATTCAGCCGAGCCCGAGCTCTTCTCCTTCTCCTCTCTCCACCAGAAGGCTCCCCTGAGAAAGGCGGAGCTCCCACGCTCTTTCCCCTGTCCTAGGGCGTACTGCAGCGCCATGCCCCAATCTTGCCGCCGCCTCCATCCGCCGCGGGTGATGCACTGGCCGCATCCGACCGCCCTAGCAGTCGTGGCGCACCTTGGCGGGTGCGTCACGCTCTCCTGAAGCCGCCGGTGTGCCGGGCATCGCCGGAGATGACCTGTGCTGCCGGAGCCCACGCCCACAAGCGTTCGGCCCTGCCTCCCCTGCCTTGCATCTGTTCGAGCGGGAGGTTGGGGACGAACCCGACATGTGGGCCCCGCGCGTCAGCAGCACAGTGGGGCGGGCCCATGAGTTAAGTGGACACGAGCTCTGCCCGCTGACGCCTTCGCTCGGGGAAGGCGTATTTCCCTGGAGTACGCCTTCGACGTGGCCCTTCCCGCGCGCAGCTGAGCCACTGGGCCGGCCCATCAGCTATCCCTCGCCCAGCGCGCAGAATAAGTGGTATAGCCTTTTCCTTATTCTTTTTCTAGTCAATTCAAAAATCCATAAATAATTCAAATGGACTCCAAATTTGATGATTCAAATTTCTAGTGACTCTATAAATCATGATCTATCTGGTGATGCAACATGCACATTTTTTCAGAGACCTTTTCTTCACAAATATTTATCAAATCCTACTTTTCCTATTTCTGTGATGAACTTTAGAAAATCACAGAGAGCCCATTTTTTATCCAAAGTCCATGATTCAAAATCCTAGATGTCTATAAGTTCAAAACTTAGTTTTTGAACATTTTTACTAATACTTTCTGTATCACCTCAAATAATGGTCTATTTCTTTGTATATAGCCAACTTTGCAAATTCATAGGAAAATCATCTCAACTCCAAATCCAGTGAAACCAACTCCTAGATGCTTCTAAAATCATCCTTTGTTAAATGGGTGCCTTTGCTCATTTTTCCAAAATATATTTCTGTACACTTCTTACAATTCCATAAACCCCTTGATTCCATCATATCGAAATGTTTAGAAATATCCATTGATCCACTTCCAATGAAATCACTTTGGTCATTCATCATATGACCAGAGGTATCCAATAAAAGTCAACTTCACATTTTTAGAGCACATTATTCTTGCCTTGTTGTGTTGCTTATTGTGTTTGTTTCCGACGTTAGTTGACGAAGTAGACGGAGTACTTGGAAAAGGACCAGAAGATTTCAAGACTCTGATGAACTAGGCAAGCAGCCCTTTGACCATGTCTATGAAACCCTTTTTATGCATGTCATATAGCACCATATTGTTGTTGCAATGGAATCATGATGAGGTGGTAACAACCTTGATGGTTTGCCACCGTGCTTCCTCGTTGATACTTGCATTGTGCATGACCCTACCTTCTTATGAGGGTTATGCCGGTGGGAGTAGATAGGATGCTAAAGTAGTGCTACGCAAAAAGGGACGGGAATATGCATGGTGAAGGAGACAAAGTATTTTCAAAGGACTTTTCAAAAATCCCGTCGGGTGTCACTTATGCCCGAGGGAGATGATGAGATGGGTAACCACTTGATGACGAAGTGGTGTACCGAGGCAAGTGTGTGTGTTGTTTTCAAAACGGATTGGTTTAAGTTGCGACCGTTATTCCAACCTTACATGCGCAACCACTCTACCCTTATATGGGAAAGGGCATTATTGAGTACCTAGACCGATACTAGCTTGGGGCCTGCATTACTAGTGACGGGAGAGTTGTTGGTGCGCTCTCTCGGGACGGGGTCGTGCCAGGTAGGGCGGCCATGACCATTTTTATGGGGCACCGGACACACCGTTTGTACCCCGTGCCAGTGGTATGTGATAAATATGGGAGCACGGCTCCACGAAAATGTTATGTGAAATGTTGGGCACGGGGGTTACTGCCAATCGAGTGGACTCCATGTTAGTGTCGTCTAGGGAAAGGTAGTGATCGGGTGCTTACCCCGGGTACTTGAGGTACCGCGGGTCGTGGCTGACACGGAAGTTCCCCGGATCTTGTGGGTACAGTGTGCAACCTCTGCAGAGTGTAAAACTATTCGAATAGCCGTGTCCATGGTCAAGGACAGTTGGGTAACCGCTCTTGGGCTACGTCCATGTGTTTACGAAACCTGGTGAGTATGTATGGATGAGTGGAAAGAACTACTTGGGTCAAGTCAAGGGACTTGACATGATTGAGTTGGGTTGGTGCCCACTCTATTTATGTTGATATCTGTAACTTGTCCTCATGGTTACTTGAATTCTCTTGATGCATGTCTTACAAGTTGTTGAACATGTCATTGCACTCAAAACTAGCTTTCTGCAAAAATTTACCTATATCATGCATTGTTGTATCTTGAACCAAAACATGGGTTGCTTGCGAGTACATTCAAAGTACTCATTGGCTTGCCACTGGTTATTTTATTGGCCAGGCATGAAAGAACAGGATGTGATGAAGAACACTTCGGTGACGAACATGCGAGCTAGGATGCTTCCCAGTCAGAATGCCTGTAGGGTTAAGGCAGATGGCATGGGTCCAGGTTATTGACAAAGATTTCCGCTGCGATGTTACACTCAAGACTCGACCATAATGGTCCTACTTGTTTAAAACGGTATGTATGGATGTAAGACTCTTGTTATTCAGCTTCTGTGTGTTCAGTGAGCATTGATCTCTGGGATCACTGTACACGTGCATTCGGTGATCACGACTTATGAGTCTGGGTCCCCACAACAATCCGATTGATGCGGGGAGAGGGAAGTGATCTTTCGGGCAGGCCTGATTGATATGCTTGAAATCAATGCACATACGAAGTGAACCGTCCTTCTTAGGGACCATGACTACATTGGCAAGCCACTCGGAGTGGTAGATCTCACGGATGAACTCTACTGCTAGCAGCCGAGCCACTTCCTTGCCAATTGCTTTCCTCTTCTACACGGCGGACCGCCAAAGATGCTCTTTGACGGGTTTTACCTTGGGGTCGACACGCAAACGGTGCTCAGCCAGTCCTCTAGGTACACCCGGCATGTCAGAGAGTTTCCATGCAAAGATGTCCCAGTTATCATGGAGGAACTGGATGAGCGCTTCTTCCTATTTGCTGTCGAGTGTCGTTGATATATGAATCGGTGCGGCATTGGGATCGATCGGGTGATTATGAATTGGCTTCGTTTCACCAGACGACTGAAATGCAGAATCTGTGGCAGGCTTCTTCGCTCAGAGCAAATCACTCGGATCTGCATTCTTTTGATACTCTTGGAGTTCAACTGCTGCCATCTGCGCATCGGCAATTTTGGAACCTTTCTGGAAGCATTCATCTACTTTCTGCCGATTGCCAGTAACTGTGATCACACCTTTGGGGCCAGGCATCTTCAACTTGAGGTACACATAACATGGTCGAGCCATAAAACGTGCGTAGGCAGGCCTACCCAGAATGGCATGATAAGCACTCTGGAAATCCACGACTTCAAATGTCAACTTTTCCTTATGGTAATGCTTGGAATCACCGAAAACCACGTCGAGAGCGATCTGGCTGAGTGATTCGGCTTTCTTTCCGGGGATAACACCATGGAAACTCGTATTGCTCTTGCTAAGTTTGGACATCGGAATGCCCATCCCCTTCAAGGTTTCAGCATAAAGGATATTCAGACCGCTACCACCGTCCATCAGCACTTTAGTCAGTCTAGTGCCTCCGACCATGGGGTCGACCACCAATGCTTGCCTCCCGGGGGTGGCTACACGAGCAGGATGGTCAGACTGGTCAAACGTGATGGCTGTATGAGACCATTTCAGGTATGTGGTCATCGTCGCCGGAGCGACCATATTCACTTCTCTATTGATTACTTTCAACCGACTCTTGCTCTCAACATCAGCAAAAATCATGAGGGTGGAATTGACTTTGGGATAACGGTCGTCTTCCTCTTCATCCTCATCTTTGTCTGACTCTTTCTCCTTCTCACCGGGCTGTTTTTCTCGGAACTGCTGGATCAAGAGTCGACATTGTCGAGTGGTATGCTTAGGGTGGATCAGATTAACCTCTTCGTCCTTCTTCGTGTGGATGTGACATGGCAAATCCAACACATCATTCCCTGCTTGATCCTTTACCTTCTTAGGGGGCCAGGGCCCTTTAGGTTTTCCCTTAAACTTTCCTTGAGCCACTGCTGCAATCTCACCAGGTGCTGCGGGCTCGGCCTTACGCTTCTGTTTCCGATTGGAATTACCTCCACCAGTCTCTTGGCCAACAGGCTTACTCTTTCCGCTATGGAGTCGATCCTCTTCTTCTCCGTTAGCGTACCGAGTGGTTATTTCTATCATTCGAGTCATAGTCATATCTCCAGTCTGACCGAACTTCAGGAACAACTCTCGGTATTTGACGCCTTCCTTGAAGGCACACATTGCTTGATGCTCTGATACATTTTCAATGGTGTGATGCAAAGTGGTCCACCTCTGAATGAAATCTCTCAAAGTCTCACTCGGCTTCTGCACACAATGCTGCAACTCGATCAATCCTGCTGGTCGCTTGCAAGTGCCCTCAAAAGTTCTGATGAACACTCAAGCCAGCTCTTCCCAGTTGTGTATATTGCCTGGAGCTAACTGAGTCAACCACGCTCGGGCCGACCCTTCCAACATAAAAGGAAGATGTTTCATCGCTACTTCATCGTTTCCACCGCCAATCTGCACAGCCACTCGGTAATCCTCAACCCAAGTTTCAGGCTTGGATTCTCTAGTGAACTTACTGACTCCGGTCGCCAACCTAGAGTTGGGAGGAATCACTGCCGCCCTGATGGCTCTGCTGGAACACTCTGGACTAGAAACATGCACTCTACTGCCACTTGGACGATCTCTGCCAGGATCTTCTCTATGCGCTCTGTTCCGGTCGACTAGGCCTTGAACGAGGATGGATCTCGCATCGAAGCCTGGCTCTCTTGGGTTGACTGGTGCTTTGTGCTCGCCACTGTGATGGCGTCTATCATCGTTCTGCCGAGGCACATATGATGCACTCCTCGGAGGAGACGTGGGCACTCGACGACGATTGGCGCGGTTGAGCCGATGATCATACTGTCCACGGCCTTCACACCACAGGGGCGATCTGGGGCTGTGGGCCGACTGAGCTGTATCCGCTACTATAGATCTGCAGTGAATCCTATTCTGCGACTGAGACACTGCTGTGTTCTACTCTCCAGCCGCCCGGAGCAAGGCCCGGATCTGCATCAACCCTCTGCCAGCCTCTAACTGGGAAGGTTGGATCGACTCTGCTATTCGGGCCGCAGCTGTGAGGTTCTGAATCGAAGTACGGTATACCTTAGGCGGAGGCGGGAAAAGCTGTTGTCGACTGGATTCAGGGACCCGCTCTCGAGCACGCTCGTCAAGAGCGCGCTGAAGATTCTACAATTGAGTGCGCTCAGCCAAATTAGGCAGGCGCACCTCTTCCAAGGCCCGAGCCTCGGGGGTTTCTCCAACGATGGGCGTGTGGAGTGCCTCCATGTTGCGGCGACGAAGTTCTTCCCTCTGCTGCGAAGAAAGGGGCTCGGGATGGTATTCCTCATGGACGCGCGACGGATCGCGCCACCATCTTCGCCGTCTTCACGACGGAAACCAGGCGGACCACGCGGTCCATCGACCATCAAGACTTCAGCCGCAGGGTCGCTGCTATCGCACTCGGATGCGGTCTCTGCGGAGCCAGACGACAGATCGAACAGGTCGTGGAGAGTTTTGTCGGGCTCGGTTGCCGCAACTTGATGGATGGCCGAATGTCGAGCCACCACGTGTTTCACCCACCGTTGAAGCCGCGACCGACCGGAACACTTGCGGCAGCGAACAGCAGGGAGGGAAGACACCATCGGAGCCGACCGATACTGACTCGACGGCTGCCAAAGAAGGACGCCGCGAACACACGCGCGAAAGTGCATCGCCCCTCAGACGGGGAGCGCCTCAATGTCAATCGGAGCTTCCTGAAGCCACGCGGAGTCATCGGCGACGAAAACGAGTGCGCCAAGACGGATCTCGCGGCCCTCAGCCAATCCGCCGCCGGAAACCATGATGATGATCAGAAAAACTTGCAACTTCACCAACAAGCCACTAAGACACCTGCCCCATGGTGGGCGCCAACTGTCGTGGTTCTAAGACTGATAGTAGAAAGGGGGTAGGTATGGAGAGGCAAGACCTCAGCTATGGTGAAGGTGTACACATGAGGTTTACGAGTTCAGGCCCTTCTCGGTGGAAGTAATAGCCCTACGTCTCGGTGCCCGGAGGTGGTCGATTGGATTATATGCATGTGATGTTACAGGGGGTGTGAACCCTTGTGCCAGAGGAGGGGGGTGGCTTATATAGAGTACGCTAGGACCCCCACCACCCTCCATTACAAGGGACTTAATGTACATAAAGTGAGGGCGTTACTGATAATGCCAGCCTTAAGTGCTGTTAATGACCTTAAAGACTACCGAGTGAACGCCTGCCCGTTGTAACGCTGAGTGACTCCTGGTCTTCGGTAGGTCGAGTGATTCTCTGGATGGTTGAGTGACAATAGGTAGGAGGACTCCCGAGTGACATGATTGTCGAGTGGATTGCACTCGACATCTTCGACTGGGGGTCTCTTGCTGCCTCTTGGACTTCTTATCTTCTAGGGTAGTGATCTTGGGTAGGACGTATAGGTCAGGCCTATGACCCTACCCTAGATCTGTACCTCATCAGTGGAGGATGGGGCGGCTGAACCAGCGGGACGACGAGATGGACGACAGATCCTCATCCGGGGAGATGGGCGAGGGACGTCAAGCTGTTGCGGTGGACGACGTCATCGGGGAAGAGGCTCCGGCTAGGCAGCGGTGAGGTGGCAGATGGAGGAGGGTGGGGTTTCGCGGCTGGAGCGGAGAGGTTATGGCGGCCTGCGATTTTGAATGGGGAAAAGGGGGCGATGGGAGGGGGTGAAGCATGACTTAGGGACGCGCTTGTCCAAAATGTAGGGTGTGTTACAAAAGTAACCCCCACCGATTTGAACTAGTGGCCCTTTCTGCTCAGGGTTAGAAGGGGGATTTCGCGTGTCGGGATTTGGCAGCTGGAGGGAGTTTTTGCGCGCGTTGTAATTTCGGGATAGCAAGGCACGGGTTGTGAAGGCGCCAGTTTTGGGAGCACGATATCTGAATTTTCGGGATATAACAAGATGTGGGTTGAATTTTAGGGACAAGCCTAACGTGTAGTAATATTGTACTTGTGCATACCAAATCAATTCGCACTTCCCTCAACTAAAAAGAAAACGAAAAAAAACTATTCACACCACACAAACAGAGAGTCTTGCCCCGTTTTACTATATAAATTCTATTCAAAGCTGTATAATGCATGTAACCTACTCATACCAACATTTTAGTGCATTCCAAATGTCTATACTACCACTGCAATTCGAACTAAATTTGAATTCGTTTCTCTATTTCGATAAGAATCTACAATCATGATTGTTGCCAACTTCAACCATCATTCATGTATTGCCTTAATAACACACCACATGATTAATATAGAGATAGATATGAACTATGTGTACTACATGAACTCGAATTCTTATTTTGAATACGCTTGATGTTGATTCCAAATAATAGTACATTTGATGTACTAACTATATATTCATAATCTAAACCATGTTCCATACGTACACCGCGTTTATCACACAAAGTATAGTGCCCCGCCCCCTACATTATGACAAGTATTTAGACCTGAGTTGCAGAAGCCACACATTAGCCCGAATTATAATCAGTGTTCTACATTATGGTATCTTCTTCAAGTATCCGTATCCACTTTTTTATAATGAATTATGATCTTTGTTGGTCCTTTACCCCTTCACGATCCTCTTCTATTTGTAGCTAGCTAGCACTAACTTTCTATCGTGCATGCACATGCCCGCCCCCACTCACCCACCCTTAGTGTCCCCTCCATCGCGCACGTTCATTATTTCTCTTTAGGTCATCCACCTGCGGTGTGTGTAGGCCCCCGGCTCCTTCTTTCCGGCACACACCGGTCGATATACCTCTCTAGCCAAGTGTGCCTACAACAAACACATATATACTTCCCCTCTTCTCTTTTCACCGTCCATGCCCCCTATGTCCAATACAATTCCACGCGGGTGCACACTCCTGCCCCTCTTTTCATTGATCACATACTCACACACTCCTCCCCCCTCGACATGGTAGGCCTTTCGCACCACCTCCTAGACACACCCTCTCCCCCTATCTGTCTCTCTGGACCTTGTTTGCTTCTAACACATGCAGGTGTGTATATGAACTGATCTCCCTACATATAGCCAGGTCGACTATAATTCGTTTTCACCAACCACCGATACACTTACCTCGCTAGTTATGTCTCTCACTTTCTTGGATACACGACGGTTGATCTTCCTATGTAGTTATGTATGCTTACCACAACCATATCTTCTCCCCTCATCATCCTTGAATACCTCCCGACCGGTCTCTCACACGCACATGCATAGACAGACTGTCGTGGAATAGTCACGTCAGATGTCCTCGTGAAAGGACTTAGTTGTGGAGCCATCGCAACTAGGAAGCTTGAAGGGGTTAAATCGGGACAAGGGACACGAGAGAGTTTATACTAGTTCGGCCCCTTACGGTGAAGGTAAGGCCTACGTCTAGTTGGGTTGGTATTGATGTTTCGATGACCAGGGAGCGAGATACGCTATGCCCGGCTCTCGATCAGTTGTTTCTTGCCTTAAGCCGCCAGCAGGTCGTCCCCTTATATACACGGGTTGACGCCCTGTGGCTTCCAGAGTCCCGGCCGGCTTATAAACAGTGTCCGGCTCGGTGACTAGTTAAATCTACCTTATGTTACAAGTCTTGCCATCATGGAGGTTTACTACAACGGGCCTTAAGTCGCCTGTGGGCTTTGGGCCCTTTATGAATCGCCATCTTCATGCTTGGTCTAGGGCTTCCTCTGTTGAATCCTCTTTGCATAGCCCGGCCCCTCCTGGGCGGCTTACACAAATAGTCATATCCCCAACATTAGGCCCCAGATTGACTTGAACCTGTTCACGTCAATCTAAAAAAATATTTTCAAAGAATTAAACCTTCAGTCTTCTGACTATAGAGAGGATTTTTGTAAACCCGCCATGACGTCATCTTCTGGATCCGTCTTAACCCGGCGTGACGTCATTCTTCCTTTTAACTTATTTTTTATTCCATCGAATCTTTCAACGGATCTCCTCTTTATTGACTGCTCCGAAAATCGAGGCCTCGAGACCGCTGGATAATAATTCTTATCTCCTTGTTTCCCGTGCCGTCTCAGTTATCCTCTCTTTATAAATAGCTGCGACTTGGGTCTTTCACTTTTATCCCCTCAGTCGTCTTCTTCCTCTCCTCTCTGCCACTCGAGCTCCGCCGCCGTTGCCATTGACCCCCTCGTCTTCATCGACTCAGGCCGCTGCATCGACCTGACTTGACCAGAGATCGACGGCGAACCTCCGTAGCTCATCCTCATTCGTAAGTTCCTCTCCTCCCCTTTCTTAGATCTACCTTGAAGCTCGGCCGAGTTCATCTGTGTTCATCAACGCCCGATGCAAACCCTCCTTAGTTTTTGCTTCCAAAGCCCTGTTTAGATCGAAAAAACTATGCAGAACTGCTGCGGTAGTTGTTTGTGTTGATCTGCATAGGAATAGCTCTCATTTCCCTTGTTTTAGAAACCTTCTTCGAGTGCATGAACTTCTCTGTCCATTTTTTAGGTCTAGAAAATTTCTCTTTCCGAGCAATACTTTGATACAAAATAATAGCAGTCATCTGTGAAACTTGTTTCTATCACCCGGCAAACTTCTTCTTCTTCTTATGATCTTAAGAATTCTTGAATTGCTCTTGACACTGCTTAGCGGCTTAAATATGATTGCACAATCACCCTCATATCATTAGGCCGCTTTTCTTTAAGCCGCCACTTTAAATAATTTTAAATATTTTCCCTGGGTTAAACTTGAGCCGGAGCTTTCTTACTTTGTCGTAGGCCAATGCTGTTATGGCTCCTAAAGCGGCCAAGGCCCCCGTGACTTGCAATTGGGTTCCATCCACAGTAACCAAAAGCAAACTTGCCGAGTTTGTAAAGTCTGGCCATTTGCCAAAGAAGGAAGCCATGTCTTATCGTGCCCCTCACCCGTCTGAGGAGATACCTCAACCCAAGGATGGGGAGGTAGTAGTTTTCACAGATCATATGAACCGAGGATTTGCCCCTCCCGGCTCAAAATTCTTCAGGGAAGTTTTGGATTTCTTTGACCTGAAGCCTCAAGACATTGGACCCAATTCCGTGTCAAATCTGTGTAATTTCCAAGTCTTCTGCGAGGTATACCTAGGAGAGGAACCAAGTCTGCTGCTGTTCAGAGAACTTTTTTACTTGAACCGGCAGAATGAATGCGCCAACGGGCCTAGTCTTGAGCTTGGCGGCATCTCAATCCAGTGGCGGAGAGATTGCCTTTTTCCTTATGCTGAGCTGCCGAATCACCCAAAAGACTGGAACCAGACGTGGTTCTACTGTCAAGACACCTCTCCGGCTAATGAGAAGCCTCTGCCCGGCTTTCGTGCCCTGCGTCTTGAGTCCAACCATCATCTGGCGGACAAGTTGACTGCTGTTGAGCGCCTGCCTCTTAATCCCACCATCAGGAAGATCAAAGCCCTTTTAGGCAACGGGTTAAGTGGCATCGATTTGGTCCGGGTCTGGGTCACCTGGCGGATACTACCATTAAGCCGCCACTCCGGCTTAATGTGTACTTACACAGGCGAAAAAGAAGACCCAATGCGTCATAGCCCTGAGGACTTACCAGATGATGTGGTAGATGCTACAGTCCAGTCGCTATTGAAGGAGGGTACTGTAACCAGTAATACCTTCAGTTTACTTCCCTTCTGCAAGAAGAACCCGGCTCCTGCGGTAAGTTACTAATCTTCACAAATACTCTTTAATATGTTACCTTCTGGTACTTATGATTCTTTATCTTTTTCCACAGGCCGATGATAATTTCTGGAAGGTCAAGTATGACCATGAGGCTGCCAAACAGGCCAGGGCGGCCAAGAAGACTGAAAGGAAAGCCGCCAGGATGGGCACCTCTAAGAAGAAGAAACCCAGCGCCTCCGATATGTTGAAACTGGATGACTCTTCTTCAGATGAGGAAGAGGTAATCTTTTTTGATTTTCTTTAACTCCTTTGTCATTACCTTACTGATATTTGATCCTTTTAGGAGGATACTAGGAACAGTCAAGCAGTTGGCGAAGAGGTAACTATAATTTCCTCCGACTCAAAGCCTTTGCCAACACAAAAAATCCGCAGGGTGACCCGGAAAGTAAGGTTTTCACACCCTCTAGCTTACCAAGATCCTCAATTTCTTTTGAAGCAACAATACCTTGAAAATCAGCGGCAGACTCGGGCCAACCAGGACGCAGAGCTCTCCTCCGGCTTACCCGACGTAACTAGGAAGCGTCGGACCGAGGTTATCTCTGATTTACATTTTGTTTTACCCTTGATGGGTTTGATTCGCCAACCTCTCAATTCATCTGACTCCAACTATCAGGATACCTCCCCTTCTTCTGATGAGTCGATGCAATCAAACATGCCGGCTTTCAAAATGGCTCCCGGGTAATATAACCTTTCTTACCTTAAGTTTTTCCATACTTATACTTTGATGCTTATCCTTCCACTTTGATTGACAGCTTGCAAGTAAAGCCCAGCAAGAGGGCAAAGAAGAATAAGCCGTCCCAAGACCCGGTGGTTACTGAACCGGTGGTTGACTCATCCGTTCCTGACAACTCCACTCATCAGCCACCACCTGAACCGGCTTCTGATATTCCGGTGCCAACTTCTGACCCGCCTGCAGAAGACATTATTCACAACTCTGATGACCCGGAAACTCCTAGCCCGTCCAAGACGACTGACCCGGAGGTTGAAATTGTGAAGAGCCAATATGTTGAACTAGGCCGGAATACTGCTCTTGCCCAATGCACTGCCAAGGACGAGTTTGCCCAGCGTCGGAAGGCCAAACAAGACATCACTGATTATTCTTACCTAAGTATTGGTGATATAGTCTCGGGCTATCTGAACCAAGTACACAATAGTCGTGACCTGGAAATTGACATGGTGAAGCAAATACAGCATAAATCTGAGGTATAATTTAAGCTTTTACTCTGAACCTTACTTACTATACTAGCCCCCAAGTCTATTGCTTATGAATGAATATGTTGTAGACTTAATAATTGACTTACTGTTAGTTTTACCCGGTTTAAATTGACTATGTTTAACCCGGTGATAGCATGAAACTTTGAATTTGGGTTACACATTAGCCCTCAAGTGTCAAGTACCTTTACTTGTAAAGTGCTTGAGACTTATGATGTATGATTTGGTAAAGTAAGTAAAAAAATTATTTAAGCATACATTAGCCCCCAAGTGTCAAGTACCTTTACTTGTAAAGTGCTTGAGACTTAAGATGTATGATTCGGTAAAGTAAGTAAAAAAATTCTTTAAGCATACATTAGCCCCCAAGTGCCAAGTATCTTTACTTGTAAAGTGTTTGGGACTTGAATGTTATCTTACCAAGATTCTTACCATAGATTGATATCAATGCAGGCCACCATAAGTCAATTTGAGGCGGAGATTGCCGATCTGAAGAGTAGTTGAAAAACCAAGAGCTCAAAGCTCAGAAAGCCAACTCCAAGTTTGAATTCAGTGTCTCTGAACAAGAGAAGCTGGAGAAAAAATTTGAATCGGAGAAGAAAACTTGGGTTGATGAGAGGGATTCACTGGTGACTCGGGCTGAAACAGCAGAGGCATCTCTTGCCGAGGCAACAAATGAGCTATCTGACTTAAAACAGCAGATATCCCAAATGGTCTCAGCCATCTTCGGTAAGTCGCTCGTAAATGTTGTAACCTTTCAAGAGTTATCGTAATAGTTACCTCCGGCTTACTGTTATACCTGTGAACATACAGGCCCCAGGAGTACCAATCTGAAGGAAAATATGTTGATCAAGCTTAAGGCGATGTATACCTTAGTAGAGCAGCTGTACTCCGGGTCACAACGTGCGTTGGCCGTTGTGGCTTTATCAAATACCACTCCTTGGCTCCTACAAGATGTGTTGAGGCATCTTTCGGTGCTACCTCAACGAATTCAGGACTTAAGGCGGGCATCTGCGAGAGCCGGAGCCGTGGCTGCATTGAGTCGGGCAAGAGCATCGGTGCCGGAACATGACCTTGCTGATCTCTCTCTTGGATATCCAAGCCTTAAGGAGGACGGCACTGCTTTTGACGAACAAGACTTCACTGCCTGTGTTAAAGTCGTATGTCCCCTGTTGACTCTCATTGGGAATGATACTGATCTCACTAAGTATTCGCCGGGTTACGATAGCGAGAACCGGAGAATCCCAAACACCCCATATGACCAAGTCAGCCTGATCCCTCCAACGCGTAAGCATACCTTTGCCCCTGAAGTGGACCCGGCCAGCTTAATAGATAATGAGGCTGAATTTGAAGCTTTGAGCGGCATTGACTGGGCCTCATCCACCTTCCAGGACAAAACAACCAAAGGAGAGGCGGGGAAGGATAACCCGGAGTCATCAAGCCAGCCGGAGGAATGAGCCGCCAGCCGGGTTATAACTTTTGCAAAAAACAATGCTTCACTTGTTTAGACTCGGGGAGTCTTGTAATAGGATAGAGAAAACTCCTTAATGCTTGTCATGCTTTATGGTACTGATTGCTTTTGTTAAGCCGCCATCACTAAATTCCTCTGGCTTATGTTAATCATGTGTTTCCTTGATATTTTAACTTGCTCTGCTTTATCCTGCACATAAAAACAGGAAAGGTTTCCTGGGTGGTTCACTGCGCCAGGGGGTTATAAAGTACTGATAACCCGGAACATGAGCAAAAGATAACATGTATAAGCCGATTCACGATTAGTTTAAAATATAATCACAACAGCATACCTGTGACCCTTTTAATAGTCTCCTCGGCTCATATAAGGCTTCACCCGGCCCTTTCAGAACCTAAAGGTAATCAATATGAAACCCGGAAGGATCAAGAACCATCTCCTCAAGAAGGTTTCAATGATAGTGAAAGTAACCATACTTATAAGCAATGTTCACAGGCTCCTGATTCGAATACGATCAGAGAACCGTTCCAAAGGGGTTAAGCTAAGATTCGGATACGATCATATAGCCCCCAGTGGCTTTGGCGATGCCGATCAAGTGGGTATCGACAGCTATGTTCTCTTTAGTTCGAATACGACCTATGTTTGAACAGGAAGCCCCCAAGTGAACATAAGAGTTGTTTAATGATGCTGATTCGAATATGATCCATGTCAGACCCAAAGGGGTTAAGCTATGATTCAAATATGATCAAGAAGCCCCCAAGTGGGTTTGGCAGTATGTCGATCAAGTGGGTATCGACAGCTATGTCCTCTTTGGTTCGAATACGACCTATGTTTGAACAGGAAGCCCCCAAGTGACCATGGCTAGATTCAGATATGATCATAAGCTGGATCAAAGGGAAAGCCAAATTCAGATATGATCCGTCCCCTGTTGGCAGTGTCCATCACCTGATAAAGAAGACATGAAACATTCTTTATGGGAAAAAAGGACAGAGGTCCTGCTTTATTGCTTTATATAATATGTACATCATAAAAGGTATCTTAAAAACTGGCAACTTAAGTATAGTAAGGCCGGAGATGAGCTATGTTCCACGGCCGGCGGGTCTCCTCCTCCGATTTAAGTGAGTCCTTGTGCTCTCGAATATCGATGAGATAATATGACCCGTTGTGCAGATTCTTGCTGACCACAAAGGGCCCTTCCCAAGGCGGGGATAGCTTGTGCATGTTAGACTGATCCTGGATGAGCCAGAGCACCAAGTCGCCTTCCTGAAAGGTTCTGCTCTTAACCCGGCGGCTGTGATAGCGGCGCAGGTCTTGCTGGTAAATCGCCGAGCGGGCTATTGCCAAGTCTCGCTCCTCGTCCAACAAGTCAAGTTCCTCCTGACGAGCCTTTTCATTATCCGCCTCAACGTAAGCCGCCACACGGGGTGAATCGTGCTGGATGTCACTTGGCAGGATCGCCTCTGCTCCATAAACCATGAAGAAAGGTGTGTATCCAGTAGATCTGTTAGGCGTAGTGTTGATGCTCCATAACACGGAGGGTAAATCCTCCACCCAACAACCCGGAGTCCGCTGTAAAGGGACCAAGAGCCGGGGTTTGGTACCTTTCAGGATCTCTTGATTAGCTCTCTCTGCTTGACCATTGGATTGAGGATGAGCAACGGCCGAAACATCAAGCCGGATATGTTCCCTTTGACAGAACTCTTCCATGGCACCCTTAGAGAGATTAGTGCCATTATCAGTTATGATGCTATGTGGAAAATCAAAACGAAAGATCACCTTTTTCATGAACTGAACTGCCGTGGCTGCATCACACTTACTGACCGGCTCTGCCTCAACCCACTTGGTAAACTTGTCCACTGCCACCAGTAGATGTGTCTTTTTGTCTTTAGACCTTTTGAAAGGTCCGACCATGTCAAGCCCCCAGACTGCAAACGGCCAAGTGATTGGGATCATCCTCAATTCTTGAGCCGGCACATGAGCTCGTCGTGAGAACTTTTGACAACCATCACATTTACTGACCAAATCCTCCGCATCAGCATGAGCCGTCAGCCAATAGAAACCATGACGAAAAGCCTTGGCTACAAGAGATTTTGACCTGGCATGATGGCCACAATCTCCTTCATGGATCTCACGAAGTATTTCTTGGCCTTCTGTAGGTGACACACAACGTTGAAACGCCCCCGTGACACTTAGGTGATGTAACTCGCCGTTAAAAATCGTCATGGATTTGGAGCGCCTGATAATTTGTCTTGCCAAGGTCGCATCCTCCGGCAACTCACCCCGGGTCATATAAGCCAAGTAAGGCACTGTCCAATCCGGGATAACATGAAGAGCCGCCACCAGTTGTGCCTCCGGGTCTGGTACTGCTAGCTCCTCCTCGGTAGGCACCTTGACAGAAGGGTTATGTAACACATCGAGAAAGGTATTGGGCGGCACCGGCTTACGTTGGGATCCCAACCGGCTTAAAGCATCAGCCGCCTCATCCTTCCTTCGATCGATGTGCTCCACTTGATAACCCGTGAACTGACCAGCCACAGTATCTACCTCACGACGATAAGCCGCCATAAGGGGGTCCTTGGAATCCCACTTGCCTGACACTTGTTGAGCCACAAGATCTGAGTCGCCCAAGCATCGTACCCGGCTTAAATTCATCTCCTTAGCCATCCGGAGACCATGGAGTAAGGCCTCGTATTCAGCTGCATTGTTAGTACATGGAAACATAAGCCGGAGTACATAACAAAAATTGTCACCTCGAGGGGAAGTTAACACCACTCCAGCCCCCGAGCCTTCTAGCTGCCTGGACCCGTCAAAGTGAATAGTCCAGTATGTGTTATCCGGCTTCTCCTCAGGGGCCTGCAACTCTGTCCAATCATTGATGAAGTCCACCAAGGCCTGAGACTTAATAGCCGTCCGAGGCATGTATTTCAAGCCATGAGGCCCAAGCTCAATAGCCCACTTGGCGACTCATCCTGTGGCCTCCCTGTTCTGAATGATGTCTCCTAAAGGGGCAGAACTTACCACAGTTATAGGGTGGCTTTGAAAGTACCGGTTCAACTTCTGGTTGGCCATGAACACCCCGTAAACAAGCTTCTGCCAAGGCGGGTACCTTTACTTGGATTCAATGAGCACCTCACTGATGTAGTAAACCGGCCGTGGAACCGGATGCTCCTTACCGGCTTCCTTACGCTCCACCACGATGGCAACGCTAACGGCTCGTGAATTGGCAGCCACATATAACAGCAAAGGCTCTTTGTCAATTGGAGCCGCGAGAACCGGCGGCTCAGACAATTGTCTCTTTAAGTCTTCAAAAGCAGCATCAGCGGCCTCACTCCAGACAAAAGTGTCAGTTTTCTTCATCATCTGATACAATGGGAGGGCCTTCTCACCAAGCCGACTTATGAACCGACTTAAGGCGGCAACACGACCCGCCAGTCGCTGAACATCATTGATGCACGCCGGTTTAGCCAGGGAGGTAGTCTCCTTAATCTTCTCCGGGTTAGCTTCCATGCCTCTGTTGGACACCAAAAAGCCCAAGAGATTGCCCGCAGGAACGCCAAACACACACTTGGCCGGGTTAAGCATCATCTTGTAAACCCGGAGATTATCAAAGGTCTCCTTTAAGTCAGATATCAAGGTCTCCTTCTCTCTGGACTTCACCACAATGTCATCCACATAAGCATGAACATTACGCCCAATTTGATCGTCCAAACAGTTCTGCACAAGCTGATAAGTCGCCTGGGCACTCTTGAGCCCAAATGGCACAGATATATAGCAGAAGGCTCCAAACGGAGTAATAAAAGCCGTCTTCTCTTGGTCCTTAACTGCCATCTTAATCTGATGATAACCGGAGTAAGCATCCAAAAAACTCAAACGCTCACAACCCGCCGTAGCATCAATAATTTGATCAATACGGGGAAGAGCAAAGGGATCAGCCGGACAAGCCTTGTTTAAGTCCGTGTAGTCCACACACATCCGCCAGGTGCCGTTCTTTTTGAGGACAAGCACCGGGTTAGCCAACCACTCCGGGTGAAAAACTTCAATGATAAACCCGGCTGCCAAGAGCCGGGCCACCTCTTACCCAATAGCTTTCCTTCTCTCCTCGTTAAAACGTTGAAGAAACTGCCTGACCGGCTTATACTTTGGATCAATGTTGAGAGTGTGCTCAGCGAGTTCCCTTGGTACACCCGGCATGTCAGAAGGTTTCCATGCAAAGATGTCCCGGTTCTCATGGATGAACTCGATGAGCGCGCTTTCCTATTTGGGATCCAAGTTGCTACTAATGCTAAACTGTTTAGAAGGATCACCCGGGGTAAAATCAACAAGCTTTGTCTCAGCTGCCGACTTAAATTTCAATGTCGGATCATGCTCTGTAGTTGGCTTCTTCAGGGATGTCATATCCGCCGGGTCAACATTATCTTGATAAAATTTGAGCTCTTCTGCTGCGCAGGCTGACTCAGCATAAGCCGCGTCACCTTCTTCACACTCCAGTGCTACTTTGCGACTGCCATGTACAGTGATGGTGCCCTTGTGACCCGGCATCTTGAGCTGCAAATAAACATAACACTTCCGAGCCATGAACTTAGTGTAAGCCGGCCGCCCAAACAGAGTGTGATATGGGCTCCTGATTTTGACCACCTCAAATGTTAACTTCTTAGCCCTGGAATCATGTTCGTCCCCGAAGGCCACCTCCAGCTCAATCTTGCCGACTGGATAAGCCGACTTACCCAGGACCACTCCATAGAAAACAGTGTTGGATGTTCTCAAATTCTTCTCAGTCAACCCCATGCGCTGAAAGGTCTCGTAGTAGAGGATATTGATGCTGCTTCCGCCGTCCATGAGTACCTTAGTGAATTTATATCCACCAACCTAGGGTGCCACCACCAGGGCTAACTGACCCGGATTATCGACCCGTGGAGGGTGATCCTCTCTGCTCCACACAATGGGCTGCTTTGACCACCTCAGATTACGAGGAATTGTCGGCTCGACAGAATTCACAGCCCTCTTATGAACCTTCTGGTCACGTTTGCACAAACTAGTGGTAAACACGTGATACTGTCCACCACTCAACTGCTTCGAATGGCTTTGATAGCCTGACTGCTGCTGTTGCTGTCCACTTTGACCAGATTGCTGCTGATTATTACCACCTGGATGCCCCTAAAAACCGGATTTTGAGCCACCGCCCGTGCCATGAAAGCCGCCGGTCCCTGAGCCCCCGCCAGATCCATGACCGCCACCGAAGGTGTTGGAATTTTTAAACGCCTTCATGATCGCGCAATCCTTCCATAGATGAGTGGCGGGGTGCTCTCGGGTGCCGTGTTTTGGGTAGGGCTCATTGAGTAACTGCTCAAGAGATGGGCCTGACCCGCCTTACCGAGGCGGCTTAGCCTTATATCTCTTATTGTTACCCCGTGCGTTGGCATTGGCCACAAACTCCGGGTTACCATCCGTCCTACGCTTATTGCCGCCTTGATTCCCCGGGTTGTGCTTCTGACCCTTTCCATTGCCATTCCTTTTTCCCTTCCTTGTCTTTTCATCGTCAGACGCGGGATCCTTGGTACTATCAGAATCGGCATATTTGACTAAAGCCGCCATCAGTGTACCCATATCCGTGAGGTCACGTTTAAGGCGCCCCAGTTTCTGCCTCAGCGGTTCAAAACGGCAATTTTTCTCCAGCATAAGAACTGCAGAGCCGGCATCCATCTTATCGGAGGAATGAATTATCTCCTTGACCCGGCGTACCCAATGGGTGGTGGATTCACCTTCCTCTTGCTTGCAATCCGTCAAGTCCACAATTGACATAGATTGCTTACAACTGTCCTTGAAGTTCTGGATGAACCGGGCCTTTAACTCGCCCCATGAACCAATGGAATTGGGTGGCAAGCCTTTCAGCCACGACCGGGCTGTTCCATCTAACATCATGGTGAAATATTTAGCCATCACCGCGTCACTAACTTCCAACAGCTCCATGGCCATCTCACAACTCTCAATCCAGGCTCCGGGCTGCAAGTCGGCCATATAATTTGGCACCGTTTGAGGCCCCTTGAAGTCTTTGGGCAACCGCACATTCTGCGATGTTGGAATCAGACAAGGGACACCACTGGTTCTAGTGGCTACTCCCGCCTCAATGGAAGTTGTTGGATACTCTAGAAAGTCTTGAGCTGCCGCCTGAGCCGCCTGCTCATTCTCCTAACGTATTCGATCCTGCACCGGATTATAGCCCCCGGGCTGGTTACTGTGTTGAGCATTGCTTGACAAAGCTTCCGACTCCATGCGTCTGCTGTAACTCGGGCTCCGGTTCTGGCGAGGTGGTGCTACCCAGGGCGGGGGGGGGGGGGGTTTGAATGAATCCTGTCCCGGCTATAAGAATAGGTCTCCTGCTGAGCCAGGGCTGTCTGGAGGAGCTCTCTGACCCTCCGGGTTTCCACTGCCGCCGGCTCATTACCTTCCATAGGAAGAGCCGCTAAACGCGCTGAAGCTGCGATCAAGTTCTCCATGGGGTTGGAAAAGTGACCCGGTGGAATCGGCACATAACGCAGCGATGGCATGCTCACGTGAGGCGGCACCATATCCCGAGGCTGAGCCGGTCCTCCTGTTCCGGCTGTCATAAGCTGATCGGCCTCTGGCGGGTTACTAGGGCCGGCTCTGGGTGTAGCAAAGAGAACCCCGGGGTCGTAATTCGGAGGTAAACGAGACTGCATTTTCTGATGTCTCCTCCTCATTACCTCATTGGATGCGTTTAAGCTCATCGTGAGCTGGTAAGCTTCTGACTGCAAGCGCTGTGGCCGGGCGTCGAGAGACGCCGCTCTGTGGCTAGTCTAGTATCCTCAGCTGCCAAGGCCTCCTTGGCCTGAGCTATCTCCTCACGCACCTGTGCTACCGCTGCGTCATGCTCATCTTTGTCTGCAGGAATAACAGTGGCGGTTAACCGGGCCGTAAGCTTGTCCATGAGATCCATCAGCACCTGAGCCGGTGGGCGCACGGGGCCGCCTGCTCCGGCTGCTCCTAATCCGGACGTGATCACTACGGCTGCTGTAGAGTTTGAACCGGGCTGAGTCCCAGCCATGAAGATTCCGGCCCATCTTGGCGGCTCAAAGGGGTCCGGAATACTGATGCCGTCGGAACAGCCCCCGAGCACGCCGTCTTGCACTTGGTACAACGAATCTGTTGAACCGGCGGACGAATCTCCGTCTGAGAGGACGGCCATCTCGCCCCTGTCTTCAGATCCTTCAGAAAATTCTTCTCCATGGATGCAGCCCACGAAGGCACGCCTCATGACCAGCTGAGTCCGGGTCTTCCTCGCACGCTGAGCCGTCTCGACGAGGTCGGTGAAGTTGTCCGGCTCAGGGCCCGGCTCACCGATCCGGCCAATGAAGACGTGGATTTTGCCGAAGGGGACCTGGTATCCGTACTCAATTGAGCCGGCGTCGGGACCCCAGCCTTCGTCGTCGATGTAGATCTCTCCACGACGACTCTTGGTCATCCGGCCCACTATGTATCCCTTGAGCCCTTCGAAGTTTCCCTTCAAGAACTCAAATCCACCGTGCGCTGGCCCCATGGTGGGCGTCAACTATCGTGGAATAGTCACGTCAGATGTCCTCGTGAAAGGACTTAGTTGTGGAGCCATCGCAACTAGGAAGCTTGAAGGGGTTAAATCGGGACAAGGGACACGAGAGAGTTTATACTAGTTCGGCCCCTTACGGTGAAGGTAAGGCCTACGTCTAGTTGGGTTGGTATTGATGTTTCGATGACCAGGGAGCGAGATACGCTATGCCCGGCTCTCGATCAGTTGTTTCTTGCCTTAAGCCGCCAGCAGGTTGTCCCCTTATATACACGGGTTGACGCCCTGTGGCTTGCAAAGTCCCGGCCGGCTTATAAACAGTGTCCGGCTCGGTGACTAGTTAAATCTACCTTATGTTCCAAGTCTTGCCATCATGGCGGTTTACTACTTAAGTCGCCTGTGGGCTTTGGGCCCTTTATGAATCGCCATCTTCATGCTTGGTCTTGGGCTTCCTCTGTTGAATCCTCTTTGCGTAACCCGGCCCCTCCTGGGCGGCTTACACAAATAGTCATATCCCCTAAGACATCCCCCACCCTCTCTTATTGATATTGCACTCATACCCTCCATTTATCTAGCAGGCCTCTCCCACCATTTGTGAGACGCCACTCCACCACTAACCCTCCGACGCTCTACCTTTGTATTTTTCCCAACCTTATTCCTTTGCTACACATATCCATGGATGTCGATCGATCTCCCTCAATACATAGCTAGGTCTCTCTCCTTCCCCACACATATACTAGTCGATCGGTCTCTGCCCCCTCCCCCCCCCCCCCACACACACACCGATAGTCGAACGTTGTAGGTAGGTATCCATGCCACGAAGAAAAACTGCACCTCTTCCCTCTCAAATTCCAGTAGGCCAGCCGCCCTATATCTTTGACGTGGGCAAATAAAAATTCGATGGCACTCTTTATTGATCGTGCAGCCACATACTTCATCCTTGTTTTCAATTCTATCGATATCTCTCGTCCATGACTCCGTTTCACACACATTGCATATGTTACGTTTTTCTGTATGAGATGTTATCAACACATTGCCTCTGTTTTGCACAAACCATCTCTCTCACACCCACCCACGTACGTACCTACACCTAAAGAAGAAGTGCACGCAGGACACACGTACTCACGTCTCGTTCCCGTCCACACCCGCGCGGGTACATGGTGGAGTTCGTTTCTGTACGAAAAGGCAGCCCACGTGATAATTTGACGCATGTAGCGGTTGTTTACTCAAAGGAGGGTCGGGTACCACGCCTAGACGGAACAAAGTTCGACTCGACGCGTTAGCATTAAATAAAGTTATATATTCCTCAATGGCACGTACAGAATATAAAACGATTGCCGTGGGGAAAATGGAAAAATGGGTTTGTCTCTCGTCACACCATCTCACACAAGGCGGCCGTGACCTCTCTCTCTCAGTGTTGGTCAGTGATCCGGCCGCATCCCGTCCGCCGGCGGAAAGGGAGGATGTGCATCATCTCTCCGTTCGACGGCATTGAGGCAGCACGTCCCGATCTGCGGTACCCGCCGTTCTCTCTGACCAAGCTCCGGCGCGGTAGGGCCTTCGCAACTTGCTCGCTGCCACGGTATGGGCAGATCCCGGCCGCCGGCGCCCTCCTAGTAACATCCCGACGACCCTCAGGTACAGCTTCCTCCGGCCTTGCTCCACCGCCCATCTTCCCACATTGCTGCATGTGGATCTTCTTTAGTTGTTTGCTTAAATCGTATGTCGGTCGGCGTACTTTCGATCACGCAATCTCGCCCTCAAACCATTTTTGATAAACCACCATGTGCTATCTTTCCCTTATTACATGGAACATGCTTCTTTTTTGTCGGCGTATGTGTATTCAACTTGTGTTATTTGGTAGTAATTGTTTCCTTTCGACCTCCTTTTGCAAACAGGGCTATCCATTTTCACCTCGTTGCTATTGCGACCTTTTGCTAAAGAGTGTTTTGTGCAGTTCCGCCAAAATGTCACACGGGCATTGTTTTTACATTTCTGTGGGACTGCAGAAAGGGAGATTGGTTTTGCTATCCTCCTCATCCAACTCCGTGCCTAATCTTCTCCAACAAGAAGTTAGTCCTAAAGAGAGATCGTAGAGGTGATCGGCTTCTATTTATGTGTGTTATGTTTCATCATCTAGTTCCACTATTATTATAATCACACTGACTGGATATGTTTGCAAACAGGGATGGTCCGCTCGATTTTAGTGGAGATGCACAAAATGATCGGATTGTGGTGTCCTGCATACACCTCTTTTTTGGCTACAGAGCTGGGTGAAACTAGCTGCCAAGCAATGAACACTGTGCCAAGGAAATGGAGCCATGCCTACGAACAGCATCGATCAATTATATTTTTTTCTTTATTTGTACACCTTCTCACAACTTTGTCTTTGGTTGTGATGTGAATATTGGCGCTGATCTGCGAACCATTGAGATGCATTAGCCATGGCAGTTTCATTTGTATTTGATGGAATGTTGTAACGAGATAATCTCAAGGCAAGACACGTGAATCCTAAGTTGAAACCTTTTTTTTCCGGCGGGAACCAAAGTTGAAACCTTCATAGCATCACAGTAAAATTTCATTAAAATTATGCGTACATATAAACAAATCCTGAAGGATTGAAAGCAATGCCAGAAACAATTCAACTTCGTTTCGCCGACATGTTGGACATCCTTCATCCGGCTCCACCTGCCATGCAGCAATATTGTGTGCACAACACAACTTCACGGAAAGATTCACCCCGGTCGTTGCGCCATAGTAGTAATGACTAGTGAGCAGTCAAATCACAGAGCCCCACCTTCGCCACAGTAAGTTGCTCGGACGAAGCAACCATCATTTCTCTATTCCTTGAATCCGCTGGTCCTCCCATATTCCCACAGTAATAAGTTGCTCGGGCGAATCAACCATCACTATATCTGCTCACGTGTGATGACCACAGGAGCTATCCATTCATATTGCATGTTGAAAAAAATAAAGATTGATAACTAATGCGGCAAACTTTCAAAAAAATTAATGCGGCACCTCGGGCCAACGCGGCCAGATCGCATTTTGCACGAGAAATTACACACCATGTTTCATTCACATGTGGACCGTTCCAACATATCAGTAAGACGACGGCGAGTCCTTTTCTACTAGTATTTCCAAACAGACGTGTAGGCCGGGGCGCCTCTTCGTGTACCGTGGCAAACTGGCAATCGTCCACCAACTCTTCGCCTTTCCCTCTCGATTTGGAACTGCTGTTGCACGCTCTTCCTCTCGCTCCTCCATTTTCCTTCTGCCCCTCACCCTTCCTTCTGCCATTGTTCGATCGTCTTCTCCATGGAGGGAACAGGCCGGAAACGACCCCGTTATTCTTGCCCTGATCTGAAAGATGACGTGGTGGAGGAACTCATTGATCGGTGCGACGTCATCACCTCGGCTAGCATGGCAGGTTCGTTCAAGACCATTCTTGACTCAACTAATAATATTGTTACAAGGAACCCAAGGGTCAAGGAGCGGTTTGATCTCCCCTATCTTCTTCGCCGTGACCCTGATGACTACTGGCGCGGGGACGACGGAGGCCTACCTTGTGCAAGTTGATGCCGCTTGGTAATGATACGTATAATGTTAAGATGCCATCGCTTGAGGGCAAGGATTGGGCAGGTGCAAATGGAGATTGGGTTGTTTATATTGGGTACAACTGCGAGTGGGAACTTGTGAATGTGTACACTCGTCACCAGGTTCCACTTCGAAAAATCTCAGCAAACTGCCCAGAGGTTGAGCACACCGATATTCTACGCACGTTCAAATACGATCATGGTGAATGTCTTCTACGGATGATAGCAATTTGTCGAGCCCGCTCTTGGAATTACAAGAACTATGAAGTTGTTGCTATCTTTGACAAGCTTGTTGCCATCCTTTGTGGTTCGACTCGATGGATATTGCTCAAAAATCAGTTTCTATACACGGATGAGTACTGTGATGCAATTCAACATGAGGGTCTTGTGTTTGCTTCCACCGCTCATGGCACTGTTATTGCATGGGATCCTCGTAGTTTCGGTACGTTTGTCTTCCACCGTAATTATAATTGTTTCATCCACATGCATGCGGGTTAGCAAGTTTCCCTTTACTAATTAACCTTCTTCTTGTGTTTCCAAGGTCCTATGAACATTCCACAACCTATACTTGAAAAATTTTATAACCAAGGGGGAGATGATGATGGTGATGATCACGAGCATGAGGACGAGCAGAACGTATATACTCAGTGGCGCTTGGTAACTAATTCCGATGGATCACCTCTTCTTGTCTGTATACAGCGCACTGAGTTTGTTACTACTGAGGGAGCACGTGTTGTCTCCCATGGTTGCACTCTCCAGACCTATTCCAACACCCGTTGCATGGTATTCGGGATGGATACTAGTGTGCTAGCGCCAACACCATCTCCCTGGTACAGAATTGATAGTCTTGGAGAAAACTCGCTCTTCCTTGGACAAAACTATCCGATGATGGTGAAAGGCAATCCAACTGCTGTTGACACAACGTTACTAGTACCATTTATGAGAAGCAACTGTGTCTATACCTCGGACATTTGGGTGGTTCCCTACCCTGGTACTGATATAGTAGGCCAATTTAGCCTGGATGACCAGTCCTGCATTGGTTTCGAGATTGACAATAGATGGCCCGTCCCAAAGAATCACTTGTGGTTCAAAGCAAGCGTTTCCAATGCCAAGGATTGGTTGAGTTGAAGTTCATTTCATTGCTTGTTATTTCTTGTGTGATGAAAACTTTAGTATTTATAATGTATCCTCGTTGTCGATGTGGGTTGATGACCTGTTGTATGTAATAAAATGATATGCCTGTGATAAACTTACTAAATTTATGAATGGCTTTCGAGTCGCTTCTCTGAGTGAGTGGTGCGACGAGGCAAAAAATATTTTTCGAATACATACTTGTACGTGCATTGCAACAGGTTATCGGATGAGGCCAATCAACAATAGTAGTACACTATTTGTACTAGCTTCACATGCTTCGCGCATCGGGCGGGTGTTTTTACTGTAGCCATATGTTAATGTGTTCGCTGTGGACAAAGCTTCGGTGCCTTAAAGGCACCTACCATTGGGTCACTGACGTGTGGGCCAACCACCTGTTGGGCCCACATGTCATGGACACAAAGGTAGGTGCCTTAAGGCACCGAAGCATCATCCGTTCGCTGTACGTAACCAGCACCTCGAATCCTCGATACTAGTACTATATAAGTAGTAGGAGTAGTAGGGTGGCATGGGCCAGAACAAGCATTCACGTCCAGGAGTACGACACACGCCACCAGCACGACATTCATCTGACACCATATTTCTTGGAGTCTGTGCTAGAGCAATCTCTTCAACCTCGTCGTTTCTCTAACTTCAGCCATCGTGCGGCGGGAGAGGTGGGGGTTTGCCGATAGTCGGTTTCCTCAACTGCGGTCCCACTTGTAAGGCCAACTCCAACGCACGACCCCAAAGAAACCTCCGTTTTGCACGAACTCCAACGATAATTTTGACTAGAAAATCAAGACCAAAGAAAACAAGAACCACAAGAATACATTTTACTACTCTAGAATATATCCAACTTCCATAACTGCTCCTGTAAGTTGGATTAGTGCCTTCTTGATGCATTCATTGTTGATCTGCGTAGGCTCGATCTTGCACGCTTCTTTCTTCTTCGAGTGTAAAGAAGTAGACGTTGCTTCCTTGCATCTAGTCTCATGTCTAGCCTCTATTCTAGTAGAAGTATCAACAAGTGCACTAGTCTGATCTCTAGCCTCTATGCTAGCTAAAAGTGTTAGAACATCTACTAAATTGCGCTTTATCAATATATCGATGTACTCTTCTTCCCAACACCAAAACTTGCATCCATTCTACTACACAATAAAAATTTTAAATTAGCACAACTAGTCTAATCCGAGAGCACAACCAAAGATTTGGTTGGGTTCTTCCTCCTTTTGCCGACACGTGGGACATCCAGCATCCAGGTCGTGTCATACAAGAAAATAGAGTGGTAGTGGAAGCCACGTGATGTGCATCTTGGGTTAAAATGTAAATAGAATCTTACTACTCTTGAGTAACTCCACAAGCGGCCACCGAAGATCTTTATTGGATTTGTTTTTCATCACCAGCACGTCGAGGTGAAAGATGTGCAGGTTCAGTGGGTCCTCTTGCGTTTTCCCTGACATGTGGGACCGCATGTGAGCAAACAGAAGATGGGCTCCACGCGTCCGCTGGCTGGCTGAGAAGAGAGATAGAGGAGGGCTGAGCACGGACTCCGGGAAATTTTTTCTACGTAACCAGCACCTCAATATTCGCATGTGGTTGTTTCTAGAATAAAAAAAGGAGGTACCCCTACTTATGTTACTCCCACTACGCCTAGCCTAAAGTTAGTAGGTGACCTTGCGCTTGGCTCTTCTCCTCTTCCGGAAGTTGATGGTTCTACAGTAGTACTTCTGGCAATCTGACACCAAATGAACTGCTGCACGTCCACCGCTTGTAAGCGAAAGTTTTTCCTCGTGCTGCGAGCCACCGCACACACGTTGGCGAGGGAGAAGGCGTAATCAAGCTTCTCGTCATTCTGCGAGTTGACGGGACACATCAAAGTTATTTTTACGTACTCTCTCCAAAAAAGGGCTGACAATGTCATTGCTACCATCATGTGCTCCGTCGTTGAGTACATGCACTATTCATGTGCCATCGAGGAGAAAAAATATTGCGTAGGTGCCATCGAAGTGCACGACTCACTTACGCATTGTTTATCTGATTATCTCCATTTTCTTGCATGACACGTGCACCTTGATGCTAGATGTCTCGCGTGTTGGGAAAAGGATGAACAAAGCTCACGTAAAAGAAAAGAGTTGAAGAGCATAGATTCCCGACGACCGAGAAGGAGCAACGAACTTCGCGGTGGAGCGTCTACAAGGAACCTTGCGCGTATAAACAAATAAAAGAACATGAACTTTTCGCTAACCACTAGAAATGGTACATCAGGATACTAAGTTGAAGATGTTTTATACTCCCTTCGTTGCCAAATATAAGTCTTTTTAGAGATTTCAGTAAGGGACTACATACGAAACAAAATGAGTGAATCTACACTCTAAAATATGTCTATATACATCCGTATGTTGTAGTCTATTTGAAATGGCTAGAAAGACTTATATTTAGGAACGGAGGGAGTAGTTTATATTGAATTATTGATAACCATGGAACAAGCCACGCATGTACAGGACGCATGCAGCCACGCATGTACACAAGCCAACACACTAACTCCATCTGATCCAACTCATGCACATACGTGCACAGCATGGAGCACACAACGCACGTACACAACACGTGCATGCACACACGCTCAGCCATAGAATGCACGTGAATAACACATGCATGCGCACACACTCGGCTGCATGGAGGCGTGCGCCATCCGCGGCGATGTCCGGTTCGTCGTGCTACGGCGAAGCTCACACGCAACGGCGCATAAGCATCTCTTGCAGCACCTCTTTTCCGTCGTTCCTCAACTACTAGTCGGAGACGAAGACGACCGCAGCCTCGGCCTTAGAGCTAGCACCAACGGAAAAACACGCACGCTGCATGCACACGAGCATGTACGGAGTGCCCATGACGTGGTGGTGGTGCGTCCCTAGTCGCCTCTGCTCCTTCTGTGCACGTTGTCTATCAAGGCGACTGCATGCTAATGATGATGTGGGTGAGATCTTCTAGGGCTTAGATGATGACAAGGAAAATTATGAGACACAAGGTGACGTACACCGTCAAGGTCCACGGTCAAGGGGGTGCTAGTAAGTGCTTAGATGTGCTTCGAGCAAGTACAATAGAGTTGAGTTAGGGGCTATAAGGAATAAACTAGTATATTTCTGCTTAGTTGGACGAAAGAGAAGAGGAGAGAGAAGGTAAGCGTGCTCTTTCATGAAGAGACAGCTCTAGCACGTGCTCCTAGGCATTTTGTGAGAATGAAAGGTGGGCCACATAATAAAAAAGTAGTACACTCTTTTGATCTACTATTGTACATGTTAACTATAAGATGGGCTGTAGATGACATGGCACTGGCTTATAGCAAGCAGGTGGCTATACTATTAACCATGCTCTTAGATGAGGTGCTAAGTGCATTAAATGGCTTAGTAACTCAAGTCTTCAATGAATAGGTGCTTAGTTTATTGGCGCCACATCATATTTTATGCCTACATGGCAGGCTTTGCAGATATACATGGTGGAGCACTGGGAGAGGCCAAGGCTGGTTGAGGGAGTCCTGGACTAGGGGGTGTCCGGATAGCCAAACTATCATCATTGGCCGGACTCCAAGACTATGAAGATACAAGATTGAAGACTTTGTGCCGTGTCCGGATGGGACTTTCCTTGGCATGGAAGGCAAGCTTGGCAATACGGATATGTAGATCTCCTACCATTGTAACCGACTCTGTGTAACCCTAGCCCTCTCTGGTGTCTATATAAACCGGAGTTTTAGTCCGTAGGACGAACAACAATCATACCATAGGCTAGCTTCTAGAGTTTAGCCTCCTTGATCTTGTGGTAGATCTACTCTTGTACTACCCATATCATCAATATCAATCAAGCAGGAGTAGGGTTTTACCTCCATCGAGAGGGCCCGAACCTGGGTAAAAACATCGTGTCCCTTGTCTCTTGTTACCATCTGCCTAGACGCACAGCTCGGGACCCCCTACCCGAGATCCGCCACTTTTGACACCGACATTGGTGCTTTCATTGAGAGTTCCTCTGTCTCGTCGCCCATAGGCTCGATGGCTCCTTCGATCATCAACAATGACGCGGTCTAGGGTGAGAGTTTTCTCCCTGGACAGATCTTCGTGTTCAGCGGCCTTGCACTGCGGGCCAATTCGCTTTCCATCTGGAGCAGATCGAAAGCTACGCCCCTGGCCATCAGGTCAGATTTGGAAGTTTGAACTATACGGCCGACATCCGCGGAGACTTGATCTTCGATGGATTCGAGCCACAGCCAAGCGCGCCGCACTGTCACGATGGGCATGGTTTAGCTCTGCCGCTGGACAGTGCCCTGGAGGCCGCACTAGAGTCCGCTCCGACCCTTGACTCGAAGCCGACTGCGCCAATCGAGGATGGGTTGCTAGACACCGCCTCGGGGGCTGCTACGGCGATAGAGCCAAATACCGACCCGGTCCCTTGTAAAGCTTGTGACTCCAAGGTGCCGGACTCATCTCCGGACACTGAACCCTCCGCGCTCCTGCCAATCAAATCTGATTGGGCGCCGATCATGGAGTTCACTGCTGCGGACATCTTTCAGCACTCGCCTTTCGGCGACATCCTGAATTCGCTAAAGTGCCTCTCCTTATCAGGAGAGCCTTGGCCGGATTATGGCCAGGACGGTTGGGATACGGACCACGAAGAAATTCAAAGCCCACCCACCACCCACTTCGTAGCCACTGTTGATGACTTAACCGACATACTAGACTTCAACTCCGAAGACATCGACGATATGGACGACGATGCCGGAGACGACCAAGAACCAGCGCCTACGGGGCACTGGAAAGCCACCTCAACCTACGATGTATATATGGTGGATACACCTAAAGGAAGCGATAACAAGGAACAACAGGACGCTGCGAAGGATAATTCCCCTGAAAAACAGCCAAAACAGCGCCGCAAGCGCCGCCCAAAGTCTCGCCTCGACAACGACAGCACCCATACAAACCAAGCCGCAGAGCAGGGCGAACCAGTGGACGACGAACATGCCACCAAGCAACCATCCGAACAGGACGAATTGAATAAACAACCCATCCTCGGCGAAAACAACAGTCCGGATGATCTCACGCCGGACACATCATTGGAGCAGAAGAACCTTCACAAAAGGCTCGTCGCCACTGCACGAAGTCTGAAGAAGCAGAAGCGGAAGCTCAAAACAGCGGAAGACGTACTCAGAATGAGATGGAGCAAAGTACTCAAGACCGCAGACAAATACGGCGATAGCCGCCAAGCAAAGAGCTACCCGAAGCGCAAACTATTGCCCGAATTTGACGAGGAGGCCGTAGAGCCCCCACAATCAAAAAATAAAGAGGCCGCCCGGTCGGATAGATGACCACATGACAAACAAAGAGCAGCAAGTGGCGCCGCACACAAGCCGGCACGCGATCCACATAAGGATCCTCGCAAAAAGGATTGCCCGGTCAGGTCCATCTATGCGCCAAGAAAGAAAGCTCCAGAAAGCAACACAACATGTCGAGTATCCGAAAATCACGGTACACCCAAATACAGGGGCGCCGCACACCCCCTATGTTTCACCGATGAGGTACTGGATCATGAATTTCCAGCGGGTTTCAAGCCCGTAAACATAGAGGCATACGACAGAACAACAGACCCCGGAGTCTGGATTGAGGATTACATCCTACACATACATATGGCTAGAGGAGACGACCTCCATGCCATAAAATACTTACCCCTCAAGCTCAAAGGGCCAGCCCGGCATTGGCTCAAAAGCCTCCCAGAAAATACCATTGGAAGTTGGGAAGAGCTCGAGGATGCGTTTCGGGCAAATTTTCAGGGGACTTATGTCCGCCCTCCGGATGCAGACGATTTAAGTCACATAACTCAACAGCCCGGAGAGTCAGCCCGCAAATTCTGGAACAGGTTCCTTACCAAAAAGAACCAAATAGTCGACTGTCCGGATGCCGAAGCCTTAGCAGCCTTCAAACATAACGTCCGAGACGAATGGCTCGCCAGACACCTCGGCCAGGAAAAGCCAAGGACAATGGCCGCACTAACAAGCCTCATGGCCCGCTTTTGCGCGGGAGAAGATAGCTGGCTGGCAAGATGCAGCACCAGCGACCCGAGTACATCCGAGGTCAGGGATGGAAATGGGAAACCACGACGCAGAAAAGACCAGTGCCGGACTAAGGAAAATGGCCCAAAGAGCATGGCAGTCAACGCCGGGTTCAAAAGCCCTAGGCAGAACAACAAAACACTGCCTCTCAAGGACAATAGCGACAAGCTATCCAACCTAAACAAAATCTTGGACAGGATATGTCAAATCCATAGTACCCCCGGGAAGCCTGCAAACCATACCCACAGAGATTGTTGGGTCTTCAAGCAGTCCGGCCGACTTAACGCTGAACACAAGGGGCTCGACACACCAAGTGAGGACGATGACGAACCCCACAAGCAGAGCACCGGAAAACAAAAGAATTTCCCACAAGAGGTCAAAACAGTAAATTCACTTCAAGTGATAACAAGGAAAAATAGAGCGGCGCCCACTAAAGTACGCGCCGCACGGTCCACCCCAGCGGAGTCCCGAAACTGGATGACAAAACCAATAACTTTCGACCATCAGGATTACTCCGGAAGTATCCGAAACGCAGGATGGACTACTTTGATATTGGATCCTATAATCGACGGACTACAATTTACACAAGTCCTAATGGACAGCGGCAGTAATCTAAACCTGCTATACCAGGACACAATCCGCAGAATGGGGATAGACCCAACCAAAATAAGCCATAGCAACACTTCCTTTAAAGGAGTGACGCCAGGCCCATATGCCAATTGCACAGGCTCCCAACTACTAGAAGTTGTGTTCGGTTCACCCGACAACTTCCATCGCGAAAAGCTAATCTTCCATATCGCACCATTTAAAAGTAGCCATCAAACACTATTGGGACGTGAAGCTTTCGCCTGCTTTAATGCAATACCGCATTACGCATCTCTTACACTTAAAATGCCCGGACCACGCGGCATCATCTCATTAAAGGGTAACTTCGAGTGTTCCTTGACCGCAGAAGAACGTGAGACTGCCTTGACAGCCACACACTAATCCGGCCTTGCTGATCAAAGCCCCTAAAGCCGGTCATTCAGACCCCGGACACGGTTAGGCGAGTCCGGTATAAATAAACAAGGGGCTTACTAGTCGTGTACCCCTTTACAAGGGGCTCCACGCATGAACAATGAGAGCCAATAAAGCTCAATTTTATTCATTGTTTGAATCATACTCTGTTTTAAATGCATTTTTTGCACGATCCCTTTTTTTCAAACTAAGTTCTTCTCTTTTACAGATGAACAACGTGCTACACCCGTCCAGGATACGGCACAACGGAGACACAAGCGCAGACGTGCAATAGGGACCCGTTGCAAGGATTCTTTTCAGATTAAGACCCTGCGTAAACCTTTCTTACTATCTCTTGTTGATACACATCCCCCGGTTTCTTACCATAACTGAGGAGGAGGCTGGCGTTTTGGCATCGGCCGTGTCAGAAGTTCTCGCGCGTACCCGGACACTAGGGGCTTAGGGCATCGTTCTGCCCGTTTTCATAAAGACCGAATACCTCAGGGAGTGTTCGGCGTCTCGAGTTAGGCCTTATATGCATCAGCTCCGAATCATGTCTTTGGTCAAATGTTGGGTTTGCCTGGCTCCTGTGTTTTGCTGCCTTACGTTCCGTTCTATCGGCTAATGCGGCACCAGGAGAACTACTGCTATTGTGCCCCGGTTCGGCCTGGTGAGCACCTCAGTGGAGAAAGCCGAAAACTGACTATCATGATATAGCGAGAGACTGGTCAACCACTCGATCGACCCCCGGAATGTTTAGAATTCCTCCGCTCTGATGAAGGACCGTTTCCCGGTCAGGCACGCACGCGCCCCGAATTCGGAGAGCGCGGTGCCCCTAGGGGCTATATAGTAGCCCCACCATCGAACTCCTATGGCTAAGTGAAAGTGATAAAGCATTATAGTCGGGTTGCCTACTTTGCTACGCGATCACCTCCTTCACAGGACCAAGACGTTGGATTAAGTGTGAAAATGCACTTTTTTGCAAACACTCCCGCACTACGTGCGTGGGGGCTGAAGCCGAAGACTGCCATCTTTCAGGTTATATACATACATATACATTAACGGCCGCACAGGAGGTATTTCAATACTTGAACGCACAAGTATAAAAAGCCCTTATATTATATCTTTGAAACATGGTTTCACAAATCATACATGTCATTTGAACATAACGTTTTTCGAGCACCGCGACTCTATTAAACAAGCGCCCTGCATAGTGCTCGGCGGGTAATCGGCTTCTGTCCGAATCCCGGGATGCAACGTCGGTGGCCTCCATCTCTGCCCAGTATGTTTTGACACGGGCGAGGGCCATCCATGCACCCTCTATGCATGCCGACCGCTTCATCGCCTTGATATGCGGCACCGCATCAAGGAACTGCTGCACCAAGCCAAAATAACTCTTCGGCTCGGGCCTTTCCGGCCACAGATGAGCCACAACATCCTTCATGGCAAGTCCGGACAACCTGTTCACCTCAGCCCACTCAGCCAACCGATCGGTTAATGGAAGTGGACGCTCCGGATTATGGAATTGAGACCAATAAAGCTCTTCCATTCCGTGATCCTTTTGGCCTCGGAAGTGTGCGACTGCGTCCGCCGCACTCGCTGCCAAATTCAGATAAGCATCCTCCGCACCCCACAACTGGCCCAACTGAGCATATTTCGGATCCGTGAACTTCCTACGCAGCAAAAAGGGCTTTCTAGCCGCAATATCCCTGGCCTGACGTAGCTCCTCCTTTATAGCCCTCATCGCAGAGCGGGCATCCTTGGCTTCGGCGGTGGCCTTCTTCAGGTCCTCTTGCTCCGCTCGGCGTTCTCTTTCAAGAAACTCACAGCGGTCGGTAGTATCCTTCAGCTTCACGGCCATTTCGGCCATTTCCTTCCTGCTTCGGCAGTGAGCAGCCTGTTCGGCTTTTAGCTCTTCGGTCGCCTTCAAGGCAGCCGCATCACTTTTTCTGGCTTGCTCCTTGACTCGGGCAAGCTCCGCCCGAAGGTCCTCCATAGCAGCGGCGCCATCTGCATCAAGCATACATGTTGTAAGGCACGGGCATCAAGCTCACTTACAAGGCGTCCGCGGAGAAGCCACATACCTTGTGACTCGTCAAGTCGTTTATTGACCAGCGCGATGTCAGCATCCGCAACGTCAAGCTGCCGCATTAGTTCGGCAACTCTATCAGTCCGGCTGGCCACCGAACATTCCGCCACCTGATTAGGAAGGGCGACATCTTATAACTGAGATTATGATCCTCGGCACGTTGTTGCTTCTGACAAAGTACCAAGTCTCAGGGGCTACTATCTATACAGGGTGCACTCTATGCGCAAAACTGTCAAAAGGTATATTATTTTTATGTACATCAAACCCCGTCAGTAAACTTCTGACGGCCTCATGCAACCCGCTCTCAGCGGACGAAATTCTTTCAATCACCGTACTCATCAACGTACGGTGATCTTCTGAGATAGACGCCCGCCCAAGCAGATCCTTCAGCTCCTCCGGCCGTACACCAGTTGGTGCCGAACTCTCCGGCAACGCCGGACTCGGGGAGACCCTCCGCGAAGACACCTCAGGGTCGTCCGCCCTGCCTGACGGTGCGGCAGATGGAGGCGTTTCGCTCTCCATCATCTTCGGATGAAGGTCCCCTGAAGATGAGCCCTGCTGAGAAGGGCTGAGATCCGAACTACAAGGTAAAAACTTCGGTTATCCTGATAAATAAAAATAGGGATGTCCCTTATTACAAAACTCCCCTTTCTACTTACGGCTCGCTGGAGGGCTGATTCCCTTGGGGAAATAGTTCGGTCGGGGATTCTCCTGGCGTAGGACCCTCTGGTGAAGATTTCTTCCCCCGCTTTGAGGCCTTGGCCTCCGGATCTTTGGAAGCGGTCCTCTTCTCCCTCTGGAGGGGGGGATTCTCGATCCCCCCTTTCTTGAAAGCTTCCTTAGCGGAGGCGGTAGTTTTCCTGTTCGCCCCTTCGCCCTCTTCCCTGGGTGCAGCCTCCAGTATCTTGACTAACACAGGATCCGGCGTGGTCTCGGGGAGGGGGGGCGGACACCGTATCAGTTTTGCTTTCGCTATCCACTCCTGTTCAAGGGATAGCTGGTTAAAGGGCAAGCCCATGATAAATGAACGGATGGTATGTCCGGATACAGGACTACTTACTTGAGTATCCGGGCGATTGCAACTCAGGCCTGCATCCTCGGTCAAATCCGGACACATCTCTTGTGATCCGAAGAACAGTTTATACATCTCCACGGGCGTCGCACCCATTGTAACGCCCCGGATTCGATGCGCCAGGTGTCCGCCAGTTATTCACCGTCGTTGCCATGTCATTTGCTTGCGTGTTGCACCTTGCCATGTCATCATATGCATTTCATATCATGTCATCATGTGCATTTCTTTTTGCATATGTGTTCGTCTCATGCATCCGAGCCTTTTCCCCGTTGTCCGTTTTGCAATCCGGCGCTCCTATGTTCCCCGGCGTCCCATTCTTATCTCTTTTCTTGTGCGGGTGTTAAACTTTCTCGGAATGGCCCGAGGTTTGCCAAGCGGCCTTGGTATAGCACCGGTAGACCGCCTGTCAAGTTTCGTGCCATTTGGAAGTCGTTTGGTACTCCAACGGTTAACCGGGTAACCGTAGAGCCCTCTTTTGTTTGCAGCCCAACACCCCTTCCAAAGTGGCCCAAAGCCCAGCAAACTCCCCTCCATGCTCTCGGTCATTCGATCACGATCGCGTGGCCGAAAACCGCTCCTCATTTGGACTCTCCTAGCTCCCTCTACCTATATAAAGGCCCTCCCCTTCCATTTTCGCGGTCTAATTCCCCGAAACCCTAGCAGTTTTCCTCCTCGCGCCGCCGGACGCGTCCGCCCGCGCCGGACACGTCCGCCGGCCACGTCGCCCCGGCGAATCAGGAGCCGCCACATCGGCCGGCCGCCGCCCACGGCCAACCGGGGAGCGCCGCGTGGCCTCCCGCGCAGCCCCGCTGCCGCAGCCCGCGAGGCCCGGGTCGGGCCCGCCCAGGCCCGCGCTCCGTCCCGCGCGCCTCCGCCCGAGCCCCGCCGCCCGTAGCCCGCCGCCGGCGCCCCCGCCGACGCTCACCGCCCAGGGCCCCGCGGCCGCGCGTCGGTCCCCTCTCCGCTTCCCCTGCCTCCGGCGCGGCACCGCGCCGCCGCGTCGCCGGGTCGATCCGCTCCGGCCGGCCGGCCGACGCCGCCCGTCCCGCTGGCGCCACCCTCCACCTCGCCGCCCGGCTCCCTGCAGCCTCTCCCGCGCCTCCTCACGGCCGGATCCGGCCGGATCCGGTCGGGGAGAGGCCCCACCGCCGGCCCCCGTCGTCGGAGCGACCCCTCCAGCGAGATCCGCTGTGCATCGTAATCCGTGCCCGCAGGTTGACCCCCCCGAATCCACTAAGTCCCCGAAATTTGCACATTATCATGCTATGTTTGACATGTCACATCTCTGCATCTGTAGCTCTGTTTCGTGCGTATAATATGTCAAATTGTTCGTCTCGACGAATAGATCATTTCATTCCATTGCATTATTTTCATTTGAGCTCATCTTGATGCCCGAAATGCTGTTGGAAGAGTGCATGTTGATGTTAATCTGCTGAAACTGTTATAACTTGCTGTTTTATCATTTTTGCCATGATTGATGTGTGCATCCAATGAGTATGTGCTCTACATGAATGTTGATCTATGCCATGCCATCTTTCCATGGGTGTTAACCATGTATTTTTGTGAGTTGTGTGCTGAGTGTATCAAGCTTGTTAAGTAGGGTAGTTGTTGTTGTTGTTTTCCTGACAGATTCTGTTATATTTTGTTGCCTTGTTAACATGCTTCTACTAATCATTCTATGCATAATCTGGAGATGCTCTATAAACATGTTTTGATCTACATGTCATGCTCTATCCATTCATGCCCTTGTTTGCAATTATAGCCTGCTGGAACATGTTGTAATCTTGCTCTAAAGTTGCTTGAAAATGTTGGTGTCAGCCTGTTAACATTAAGTTCACTTGTTCCCATGTGTTTTGCTAGTGATCCATGTACCCTATGAACTTGCTCTTGCCATGCTTAGCTTCACAAACATGCCTTCTTACTGTTGGTTGCCTTGCCATGCCATGTATTGCTCTGTGGTGAGTGGTTCAAGCTCACGAACATGCCTACTTATTGTTGTTCCTGCCATGTTTGAATCTGTAATATAACTTGCCATGTTTACGTGGGTGCCATAATATTTTCCGTGGCTTTTTGGCTCATGGTCAGTAAGGGTATTTTGATCTATGCAATTAGTAGATTCATGCCATGCTTTTGTTTGCCATGATATGTTCCTGTAACATGTTGTTTGCTTGCTCTAAACATTGCAACCTGATGTTATTTCCTGATAAGTCTGAAACTGTTATTATTTGCAATATCTCCATGTCTTTTTGAGCATGTTCTAGTTGTTTCTGGAGATAGCTCAGTGTTCATGTTTTGTTATGCTTTACGTGTACTTCATGCCCATGCCTTTTGTTATTGTCTTGGGGTGCTGTAGCATGTTGTTTTGATGCTTGTAAGATGCCTAGTTGCTGTTATGGACAGATTGTTGCTATGACTTGTATAATGTGTGTGTGTTGAACCGTTGCTCCGTTTTGATTGTGCTCTATATGAAACTTGCTTGATTTTGCATGTAGCTTCATATTATCATGTTGCATCCATGTTTTGAGGTGTTTGCTTGATGTTTGGGTGCATTTGGCATCAATGCCATGTTTAACTTGTTTTGCTCATATCTTCTAGGCCGTAGCTCCGAATCTAATGAACTTTATATGTAACTTGACTAGAATTTCGTGTAGATCATCATGGTGCATCTTAACTTGCTGTTTAACAACTTGAACATAAGGTTTATTCAGTTCTGGACCCATTTCGAAATTTGCATATGAGGACTTACCGGAATTGTTATATGTTGTTCCCGGCCTCATTTAAACTTGCCTTGATGTGTTATTCTTGTTTGCATCTTCTCTTGCCATAAATGGCTTCATGTAGCTTGGTCATGCATCATGCTTGTTGTGCATCATGTCTTGTTCATGTGTGGTGTGTTTACTATGTTGTGTGCTTCTTCTCGATAGTTCCCGCTTCGTTGCGATCGTGAGGATGCGTTTGTCTACGTGTGGTTCGTCTTCGTGGCTTCATCTTCTTCATGGACTCGTTCTTCTTCCTAGCGGGATTTCAGGCAAGATGACCGCTACCCTGGATCTCACTACTATCATTGCTATGCTAGTTGCTTCGTTCTATCGCTATGTTGCGCTACCTATTACCTGTTTATCAAGCCATCCCATATTGCCATGAACCCCTAACCTTTGACACCTTTCCTAGCGAACCATTGTTTGGCTATGTTACCGCTTTGCTCAGCCCCTCTTATAACGTTGCTAGCTGCAGGTGAAGTTGAAGATTTCTCCATGGTGGACAGGGTTTATGTTGGGATATCACAATATCTCTTATATTTATTAATGCATCTATATATTTCGTAAAGGATGGAAGGCTCGGCCTTATGCCTGGTGTTTTGTTCCACTCTTGCCGCCCTAGTTTCCGTCATACCGGTGTTATGTTCCCGGATTTTACGTTCCTAACGCGGTCGGGTGATTTATGGGACCCCCCTGACAGTTCGCTTTGAATAAAACTTGTCCAGCAAGGCCCAACATTGACTTTTACCATTTGCCTCACCACCACCTACTTTTCCCTTGGGAGTCGCTCTCTCGAGGGTCATCTTTATTATAGCCCCCCCGGGCCAGTGCTTGTCTAAGCGTTGTTCCAAACTAGAGCACCGTGCGGGACCATCCCTTGGCAACTTGGGTTACGTCGGTACCTGTACGCTTAGCTTATCCGTTGTTGCCCTGAGAACGAGATATGTGCAGCTCCTATCAGGATTGTTGGCGCATCGGGTGGTCTTGCTAGTCTTGTTTTACCATTGTCGAAATGTCTTGTAAACCGGGATTCCGAGACTGATCGGGTCTTCCTGGGAGAAGGTCTATTCCTTCGTTAATCGCGAGAGCTTGTCATGGGCTAAGTTGGGACACCCCTGCAGGGTTTAAACTTTCGAGAGCCATGCCCGCGGTTATGTGGCAGATGGGAATTTGTTAATGTCCGGTTGTAGATAACTTGACACCTGATCCGAATTAAAACGCATCAACCGTGTGTGTAGCCGTGATGGTCTCTTCTCGGCGGAGTCCGGGAAGTGAACACGGTTTCTGGGTTATGGTTGTCGTAAGTAGGTGTTCAGGATCACCTCTTGATCATTGCTAGTTGACGACCGTTCCTTTGTTTCTCTTCTCGCTCTCATTTGCGTATGTTAGCCACCATATCATGCTTAGTCGCTGCTGCAACCTCACCACTTTACCCCTTCCTTTCCCATTAAGCTTTGCTAGTCTTGATACCCATGGTAATGGGATTGCTGAGTCCTCGTGGCTCACAGATTACTACAACAACAGTTGCAGGTACAGGTTTATGCGATGATCATGACGCGAGAGCGATGCTTGCTTGCGTTGAGTTCTTCTTCTGCTTCTTCGATCAGGGGATAGGTTCCAGGTCGGCAGCCTAGGCTAGCAGGGTGGATATTGTTTGAGTTTCTGTTTATGATTCATCCGTAGTCGGATGTTGTTCTTGTATGATGTATTATTGTATTAATGTGGCATTGTATGCCTTTGTATGTATCCCCACTATTATGTAATGTTGATGTAATGATATCCACCTTGCAAAAGCGTTCCAATATGCGGGTCTATCCTTGGTGGGACCTTCGAGTTCCTTTTGGATAGGGTCGCATATTGGGCGTGACAAGTTGGTATCAGAGCCTCGACCGACCCTAGGAGCCCCCCTTGATTGATCGTGTAGTTTGGCCATTGTTGAGTCTAGAAGAAAACTATTTCCGGAGTCTAGTTATATCGGAGAGTAGGAATTCTTTTTACTCCTCAGCCCCTTCGTCGCTCTGGTGAGGAATCTTGACGTAGGTGTTTTGAATTACTCCTCTTCCCATTCAAATTTTTCTTTAGGTTCACGCAGTTGGTTTTCCGATCGTTGTTCCCCAGCTCTTTTATCCGGTGCATTTCCCGTCAAGTTGACTCGAGTCTCTTCATCGTTGCCAAGTTCAATCCTCAGCTCTTTTCGATAGATGTTGTTTTCCCTGTCCGAAGTTGTCCTTGTTTTTCCCACCCGCCCTCCCCACTTCTTCTCGAATCCGGAGTCTGTTATCGAGTATCCTTCCTACTCGTGTGAAGCCTTTGCCTTCTTTCCTCAATGATTTTAACCGGTGTTTTTCTCTTCAAGATATTCGTCGATTCCCCTTCCAGTTGCCTTTGTTTTCCCGCCCTCCCACCCTCTTCTTTCTGGAGTCCGACTCTCTTTCGACCATTATGGAGTCTCTTCATTCTTCCCTCAATTATTTCTACCGGTGAATTCTCGTCTCGATGGACATTCTTCATCTCTTTTCTTTTCTGGTGGATTCAATTCAAGTTTTTCGTTGTCGATCGTATTATTTCCCTCAGCTCAAATATTTCCCTTTTCTCGTTCGCCTCTCGCCAGTTTATCCTTCCGGAGTGTTCAAGACATCTTAGGAGATTCGTCTGTGTTCGAATTAATTTGAGGTTGTCACCTCATTCAAATATTTCAATTATTCCGGTGCTTCTTCTATCTGTTCAACAATCATTTTCAACGGTGTTATCTTTTAATGGGCCCTAACCCACAGGTCTTTTTCCAGGATCTTACCTGACTCTTTTCTTTTCCCCGGAGTTATTCTCAAATTCTTTCAAGTGTGACGTAAGAATGGATTCCATCAGTCACATGCCTTCTCCAAGGTCGCTTTCAAAATCATTTCATTGTTGGCTCAACCTCTCTGCTTTTTTCATTCTCCCAGAGTATCTTTGTAATCTTGGTGGTGTTTCTCGTCGACATTTGAAGACCGAAGAAGAGTTTTTCCTCTAAATCTTGTCCGTTCCTCCGGAGATTCACGGTCCTAGCTCGATGTTATGCTATCAAATTGTTTCTGGTCATGCAAATTCTTATCATCCATCCGGAGCATTTCAGGAGTTGCTTTCTCTCTCGATCATCCGGAGGTCATCTTTTCGGAAGATTTCTTCGTTCTAAGTTTTTAGTTTCGGTCGTCTCTATATTCTTCCGGTGCTTCGTTCAAGTGTTCTTTAATCAGCTCATGATCTCGTTGTTATTTTGCATCTAAATCCCCTCTAGCATATTTGTTCTTCTAATTCTTCCCGGTGATTCATTCTCTTTCGTCAGTCATTTCTGAATTCTAACGGTGGTTCTTTCAGATTCTTTTTCCTTGATTATCATTTAATTCATTCGTTCTTTTCTATCCTACCGGTGGTTCATGAAGACCTTCTCAAGTTTGCTATATGTCACTTCCCAATTATCTTTCAAGAAGAATAAGTAGTATGCGAAAATCCATTGCTTGTCATCAATTTAACTTGATGAAGGATAAACATACAATAAATCTTATTCTTATTTCATCCAAGTGGATAATCCCTTCCTTCGGAGTTTGTTCTTCATGAATAAATTCTAGTTCCAAGTGCTTTCATCTTTTCTTTTCCGGAGTTCAAATTTTTCCACGGCCATTTCGTCGGAACCTCCATCTAAATCATCGCAACGCTCATCTATTCTTTCATCTTTCATTTCTATCTCATCATCCTTTTGTCACCGGAGTTCTTCATGGTGGTTCTTCATGAGATAATTCTTTCTGCACGAGTTCGTCAAGTGTCATTCCATCCTCTCTAGTTCGTGTTCTATTCTTTCCATGTTCAGCCGGAGTGCTGCCTAAATCCTTTTAGTCTTATCCGTTTCTTTTCTCATTCTAACCACTCCGGTTAGAACGAGTGATTTCTTAGTCTATCTGATTCCATGAGCTTTCGATTCTCGTCATTCTCGTCATTCCTCTCTTCTTCTCGAGTGCTCTCGATTCTTTGCTTCTTCTCTTGAGTTCTTGCCTCACCTCATTCCCTTTTCCCTTCCGTCTCGGTCCTAAGATCTCGGGACGAGATCTCTTGTTAGTGGAGGAGTGTTGTAACGCCCCGGATTCGATGCGCCAGGTGTCCGCCAGTTATTCGCCGTTGTTGCCATGTCATTTGCTTGTGTGTTGCACCTTGCCATGTCATCATATGCATTTCATATCATGTCATCATGTGCATTTCTTTTTGCATACGTGTTCGTCTCATGCATCCGAGCCTTTTCCCCGTTGTCTGTTTTGCAATCCGGCGCTCCTATGTTCCCCGGCGTCCCATTCTTATCTCTTTTCTTGTGCGGGTGTTAAACTTTCTCGGAATGGCCCGAGGTTTTCCAAGCGGCCTTGGTATAGCACCGGTAGACCGCCTGTCAAGTTTCGTGCCATTTGGAGGTCGTTTGGTACTCCAACGGTTAACCGGGTAACCGTAGAGCCCTCTTTTGTTTGCAGCCCAACACCCCTTCCAAAGTGGCCCAAAGCCCAGCAAACTCCCCTCCATGCTCTCGGGCGTTCGATCACGATCGCGTGGCCGAAAACCGCTCCTCATTTGGACTCTCCTAACTCCCTCTACCTATATAAAGGCCCTCCCCTTCCATTTTCACGGTCTAATCCCCCGAAACCCTAGCAGTTTTCCTCCTCGCGCCGCCGGACGCGTCCACCCGCGCCGGACACGTCCGCCGGCCACGTCGCCCCGGCGAATCAGGAGCCGCCACGTCGGTCGGCCGCCGCCCACGGCCAACCGGGGAGCGCCGCGTGGCCTCCCGCGCAGCCCCGCCGCCGCAGCCCGCGAGGCCCGGGTTGGGCCCGCCCAGGCCCGCGCTCCGCCCCGCGCGCCTCCGCCCGAGCCCCGTCGCCCGCAGCCCGCCGCCGGCGCCGCCCTCGCCGGCGTGCCCCGCCGCCTCCGCCGCCGGCGCCCCCGCCGACGCTCACCGCCCAGGGCCCCGCAGCCGCGCGTCGGTCCCCTCTCCGCCTCCCCTGCCTCCGGCGCGGCACCGCACCGCCGCACCGCCGGGTCGATCCGCTCTGGCCAGCCGGCCGACGCCGCCCGTCCCGCCGGCGCCACCCTCCACCTCGCCGCCCGGCTCCCTGCAGCCTCTCCCGCGCCTCCTCACGGCCGGATCCGGCCGGATCCGGTCGGGGAGAGGCCCCACCGCCGGCCCCCGTTGTCAGAGTGACCCCTCCGGCCGATCTCCGGCGAGATCCGCTATGCATCGTAATCCGTGCCCGCAGGTTGACCCCCCCGAATCCACTAAGTCCCCGAAATTTGCACATTATCATGCTATGTTTGACATGTCACATCTCTGCATCCGTAGCTCCGTTTCGTGCATATAATATGTCAAATTGTTCGCTTGACGAGTAGATCATTTTATTCCATTGCATCATTTTCATTTGAGCTCATCTTGATGCCTGAAATGCTGTTGGAAGAGTGCATGTTGATGTTAATCTGCTGAAACTGCTATAACTTGCTGTTTTATCATTTTTGCCATGATTGATGTGTGCATCCTATAAGTATGTGCTCTACATGAATGTTGATCTATGCCGTGCCATCTTTCAAGGGGTGTTAACCATGTATTTTTGTGAGTTGTGTGCTGAGTGTATCAAGCTTGTTAAGTAGGGTAGTTGTTGTTGTTGTTTTCCTGACAGATTCTGTTATATTTTGTTGCCTTGTTAACATGCTTCTACTAATCATTCTATGCATAATCTGGAGATGCTCTATAAACATGTTTTGATCTACATGTCATGCTCTATCCATTCATGCCCTTGTTTGCAATTATAGCCTGCTGGAACATGTCGTAATCTTGCTCTAAATTTGCTTGAAAATGTTGGTGTCAGCCTGTTAACATTAAGTTCACTTGTTCCCATGTGTTTTGCTAGTTATCCATGTACCCTATGAACTTTCTCTTGCCATGATTAGCTTCACAAACATGCCTTCTTACTGTTGGTTGCCTTGCCATGCCATGTATTGCTCTGTGGTGAGTGTTTCAAGCTCATGAACATGCCTACTTATTGTTGTTCCTGCCATGTTTGAATCTGTAATATAACTTGCCATGTTTACGTGGGTGCCATAATATTTTCCATGCCTTTTTGGCTCATGGTCAGTAAGGGTATTTTGATCTATGCAATTAGTAGATTCATGCCATGCTTTTGTTTGCCATGATATGTTCCTGTAACATGTTGTTTGCTTGCTCTAAACATTGCAACCTGATGTTATTTCCTGATAAGTCTGAAACTGTTATTATTTGCAATATCTCCATGTCTTTTTGAGCATGTTCTAGTTGTTTCTGGAGATAGCTCAGTGTTCATGTTTTGTTATGCTTTACGCGTACTTCATGCCCATGCCTTTTGTTATTGTCTTGGGGTGCTATAGCATGTTGTTTTGATGCTTGTAAGATGCCTAGTTGCTATTATGGACAGATTGTTGCTATGACTTGTATAATGTGTGTGTTGAACCGTTGCTCCGTTTTGATTGTGCTCTATATGAAACTTGCTTGATTTTGCATGTAGCTTCATATAATCATGTTGCATCCATGTTTTGAGGTGTTTGCTTGATGTTTGGGTGCATTTGGCATCAATGCCATGTTTAACTTGTTTTGCTCATATCTTCTAGGCCGTAGCTCCGAATCTAATGAACTTTATATGTAACTTGACTAGAATTTCATGTAGATCATCATGGTGCATCTTAACTTGCTGTTTAACAACTTGAACATAAGGTTTATTCAGTTCTGGACCCATTTCGAAATTTGCATATGAGGACTTACCGGAATTGTTATATGTTGTTCCCGGCCTCATTTAAACTTGCCTTGATGTGTTATTCTTGTTTGCATCTTCTCTTGCCATGAATGGCTTCATGTAGCTTGGTCATGCATCATGCTTGTTGTGCATCATGTCTTGTTCATGTGTGGTGTGTTTACTATGTTGTGTGCTTCTTCTCGATAGTTCCCGTTTCATTGCGATCGTGAGGATGCGTTTGTCTACGTGTGGTTCGTCTTCGTGGCTTCATCTTCTTCATGGACTCGTTCTTCTTCCTAGCGGGATTTCAGGCAAGATGACCGCTACCCTGGATCTCACTACTATCATTGCTATGCTAGTTGCTTCGTTCTATCGCTATGCTGCGCTACCTATTACCTGTTTATCAAGCCATCCCATATTGCCATGAACCCCTAACCTTTGACACCTTTCCTAGCGAACCATTGTTTGGCTATGTTACCGCTTTGCTCAGCCCCTCTTATAGCGTTGCTAGCTGCAGGTGAAGTTGAAGATTTCTCCATGGTGGACAGGGTTTATGTTGGGATATCACAATATCTCTTATATTTATTAATGCATCTATATATTTGGTAAAGGGTGGAAGGCTCGGCCTTATGCCTGGTGTTTTGTTCCACTCTTGCCACCCTAGTTTCCGTCATACCGGTGTTATGTTCCCGGATTTTGCGTTCCTAACGCGGTCGGGTGATTTATGGGACCCCCCTGACAGTTCGCTTTGAATAAAACTTGTCCAGCAAGGCCCAACATTGACTTTTACAATTTGCCTCACCACCACCTACGTTTCCCTTGGGAGTTGCTCTCTCGAGGGTTATCTTTATTATAGCCCCCCCGGGCCAGTGCTTGTCTAAGCGTTGGTCCAAACTAGAGCACCGTGCGGGACCATCCCTTGGCAACTTGGGTTACGTCGGTACCTGTACGCTTAGCTTATCCGGTGTTGCCCTGAGAACGAGATATGTGCAGCTCCTATCGGGATTGTCGGCGCATCGGGCGGTCTTGCTGGTCTTGTTTTACCATTGTCGAAATGTCTTGTAAACCGGGATTCCGAGACTGATCGGGTCTTCCTGGGAGAAGGTCTATTCCTTCATTGATCGCGAGAGCTTGTCATGGGCTAAGTTGGGACACCCCTGCAGGGTTTAAACTTTCGAGAGCCATGCCCGCGGTTATGTGGCAGATGGGAATTTGTTAATGTCCGGTTGTAGATAACTTGACACCTGATCCGAATTAAAACGCATCAACCGTGTGTGTAGCTGTGATGGTCTCTTCTCGGCGGAGTCCGAGAAGTGAACACGGTTTCTGGGTTATGGTTGTCTTAAGTAGGTGTTCAGGATCACCTCTTGATCATTGCTAGTTGACGACCGTTCCTTTGTTTCTCTTCTCGCTCTCATTTGCGTATGTTAGCCACCATATCATGCTTAGTCGCTGCTGCAACCTCACCACTTTACCCCTTCCTTTCCCATTAAGCTTTGCTAGTCTTGATACCCATGGTAATGGGATTGCTGAGTCCTCGTGGCTCACAGGTTACTACAACAACAGTTGCAGGTACAGGTTTATGCGATGATCATGACGCGAGAGCGATGCTTGCTTGCGTTGAGTTCTTCTTCTGCTTCTTCGATCAGGGGATAGGTTCCAGGTCGGCAGCCTGGGCTAGCAGGATGGATATTGTTTGAGTTCCTGTTTATGATTCATCCGTAGTCATATGTTGTTCTTGTATGATGTATTGTTGTATTCATGTGGCATTGTATGCCTTTGTATGTATCCCCACTATTATGTAATGTTGATGTAATGATATCCACCTTGCAAAAGCGTTCCAATATGCGGGTCTATCCTTGGTGGGACCTTCGAGTTCCTTTTGGATAGGGTCGCATATTGGGCGTGACACCCATGAAGTGTTGAAGAGCTCGCGGTCCCTCCGGATTGAATTCCCACAGGCGAAGGGGCGACGTTTGCAGGGCAGAAGGCGCCAAATCAGCATGACCTGCGCCACTGCAACCAGATTGATCTCCCTCTCTTGGAGGTCTCGAATGCGGCCCTGCAATAATGGCACGTCCTTGGACGGCCCCCAATCAAGCCCTTTGTTGACCCATGATGTCAGCCGTTGTGGAGGGCCCGAGCGAAAGGCAGGCGGCGCCGCCCAGTGGGTGCCCCTGGGAGCGGTGATGTAGAACCACTCCTGTTGCCACAAACCGAGATCCTTTCGAAAATAGCCCTCGGGCCACGGAGCGTCGGCTCTCTTGCTTATAACTGCCCCTCCGCACTCTACCTGCCACTCCTCGATCATCTTCGGCTCCATGTTGAAGGTCTTGAGCCACAATCCGAAGTGAGGAGTGGTGTGAAGGAAGGCTTCGCATACAACAATGAATGATGAGATGTGGAGGATGGACTCCGGATCCAAGTCATGGAATTCCAGCCCATAATAAAACATGAGCCCCCTCACGAAGGGGTCCATCGGGAAGCCTAAACCCCGACGGAAGTGAGACACGAACACCACGCTCTTTCCAGCCTCGGGAGTGGGAATAACTTGCCCTGGGACGGGCAGCCTATGCGAAATTTCGCCGGTTAGATACCTGGCGTCTCTCAGATTTAGCACATCTTCCATGACGGAAGAAGGCATCCACTGGCCCTGAAGGTCGGAGCCGGACATTGTCGAAGGTCCGAAGCGCCTGAATCTAGAGCCTTGGGTGTTGGAACTCAGGGCGAGGGGCGGATTCGATTGAGGATTGAAGAAAAGGAACAGGCCTTGGTCTCGTTATAAAGGGGTTACCCACGACCGTATTGATGAGAATCCCAGAATAAGGGGACACGATCTCTGCTTCGACAAGATGTGCCAAGGAAACAGCTTCGCTAAACGCGCTGAGGTGGAATAATAAAAACGATTCAAGTAAAGGCTTGGCCGTGGTGTGACGTCACGCCACGAAATACGTCAGCAGATTGAACTTGTGTGTATATTATTCTCTCTACGGTGGTACGTGGAATTTATTTTGCAGAGTCGGACACTATCCTGGTGTTCACAAATCTTCTATAAATTATTCGGAGGAGGAACCCGCCTTCCAATGCCGAAGACAATATGCACGCCGGATTCGTCGTCATTGAAGCCTGGTTCAGGGGCTACTGAGGGAGTCCTGGACTAGGGGGTGTCCGGATAGCCGAACTATCATCATTGGCCGGACTCCAAGACTATGAAGATACAAGATTGAAGACTTTGTCCCGTGTCCGGATGGGACTTTCCTTGGCGTGGAAGGCAAGCTTGGCAATACGGATATGTAGATCTCCTACCATTGTAACCGACTCTGTGTAACCCTAGCCCTCTCCAGTGTCTATATAAACCGGAGGGTTTTAGTCCGTAGGACGAACAACAATCATACGATAGGCTAGCTTCTAGGGTTTAGCCTCCTTGATCTCGTGGTAGATCTACTCTTGTACTACCCATATCATCAATATCAATCAAGCAGGACTAGGGTTTTACCTCCATCGAGAGGGCCCGAACCTGGGTAAAAACATCGTGTCCCTTGTCTCCTGTTACCATCCGCCTAGACGCACAGTTCGGGACCCCCTACCCTAGATCCGCCGGTTTTGACACCGACACTGGTCATAGTGGGGAGTAACTTATACTGTAACATATTACTATATTACTCTAAACATCTGTATAAACCGGAAAGGAGGGAGTAGTTACATAGACTAGTGTCATATGCAGAGTATGGGAGCACATGATATTTCTCCGTCCGGACCGATCCCAAGTTGGCTTCTCACCTTCTTGGCCCAACAAAAACCCCTCCCCCCTCCCGCGTGCGCTTCCCGCCCGGTGCCAGCTGAGCCCGCCGCACCACATTGATGGCAAGTCAGGGCGACGCGACCTCTCACTGCTTCCGCTGTTGAAGCGGCGCGCCGACCGAGGGCACCACCCGCTGCATGCTTGGCATTTCAGACTACACAGTGGAGAGTAACTTTAGAGAAAGTACTACAATTAGATGACATAAGCAGGCTATAAGGATTTAAATATAGTATTTGTGCTTAGTTGAAGGAGAGAGAAGAGGAGAGAGAAGAGAAGCGGATTGTAAACGTGTAGCCAGTTGTACTCCAACATACTTTGTGAGACAAAAGGTGGAGCCATTATTAATGATATAGTATTTATACTAAAGGGACTAACGGACGCCTTATTTACTCCATTTTTTGAGACAAACCTTGGTGCCTGGTGGGGCTATTATTGACTTTTTTTGAGCTATTATTGACTTGGATGTGGGGTTTGGGGGGCAAAGGCCTACTATTATACTCGCACGACCGACCTGACATGCTCTACCCTAGCCGCCGCTGTATCATATGGTTTCGCACCGTTCCAGATCTTAACACCGCCACGCAATTCTTCTCCAGCCCTCCTTTCGGCATGCACCGCGAGAAGGGACAGCAGTCCTCCGAACCCCGCCTTTCATGATCATGTATGGGAGAGGGGCGATCAGGGTTTTGGGGAGCACACTCATGTGACTGCTACCAGCGACGACTTCCTCAACGACAGCCTTCTTCCCCGACCTCGGTAACCTCATCATCAACGACATGAGTGACAACATCAACCACATCGGTTCTGCTCCCGCTATACAGTATGTGATTCTGTCCTCCTGGTTTAGTCTGCATCATTACTTTGATGTTTGCAATTGTCGTCATGATCTATTTACTGCTGATTCGGATTAAATCACATACTAAATTGCTCATATATTCAACAATCCAATCCAAAAACCTGATTACAGGCAATTTACTCCGAGTGGTTTTGCTGCGCTTTTGAAGCCGCCTACTTTTAAGGGGGTGCAATATAAAAGGTGGCGCACAAGAGCAGTATATTGGTTTCAGATCATGTACTGCTATGACGCCACTAAGGGTAAGCCTGAGGGCGATCTTAATCCTACACAGCAGGAAGCTTTTCAGAACATGGATACCCTCTTCAAAGCCGTCCTACCGAGTGTTCTTGATGATTCCATTGTGGATTCATATATGTCGTTTGACAGCCGCAAGGACATGTTTGGGCCCTTGGGCGCTGGCAACAAGTTGTACGTCATGGAGCAATTCTGTGACTACAAGATGACTGATGAGCGCTCTGTTGTTTAGCAGACTCATGAGATACAGTCACTCTCCAAGGAACTTTAGTACTTTAAGTGTGTGTTGTCGGACAAATTTGTTGCAGGGACCATCATTGCCAAGCTTCCACCTTCGTGGAACGATTTTGCTTCTTCTCTAAAAAACAAGAGACATGAGTTTTCTATTTTGGATCTCATTAGCACTCTTGATTTTGAGGAGAAGGCGAGAGCAAAAGACACACATGCTCGGGTCGCTGAGGGAGCTTCTAGTGCCCACATGGTACACGAGAAGAACTTCCAGCCCAACCAGCCCCAAAACAACAAGAACAAATCTCAGGGGAAAGGCAAGTTTGATGCAAAGAACAAGCCATCACATTCTACCAACTTCAAGAAGAATTTTCATAACAGGAAGGGATACAAACCTCAATTTTGGTTGCACCGCACAAAATTTATATGGCTGCATCTACCTGCTGTCAGCTAACCTCATGGTGCTCCAGGTATTCCTACATTCGTAACTAGGTACAATGACCACCGCAAGATGAAATTAGCTTATTCGTACGTTGACTTGCTGAATGCAGTGTGGAACGATCCTATCATGTGTGGAGGAGCAAACAAACAGTGCAGCCGAAGGTGGAAATCAACCAAGGACTTATGAAATTATATATAATCTTCCTCAGGCAGGTCAGTATCCCCTTCGTCCAGATGATCGTGTTTTGTCATGCCGAGCTATTGATATGTGCTACTGTTTTGCAATACCATTTAAGTATAGCTACTGTTTTCCTATCTTTTGATTTCAGGGGAACTGCACAATATGGACTCATGTTGAGTCATCTCTATTGCCTCATGTGTTTGTTACAAATGTGTCAGCATCAATTGCAAGATGACGCAGCTAGCTAGCTGTGGAGTTGCCAACATGCTCAAAGTGCTCGCAACATTGAGAAGAAACAAGCATGCCCAGGAAATTAATGCGTGCGCAGGGAGGCCCTTTGCTCAGAGAAGCATCGACCGATTTTCTTTATTTCCACACCTTCTCACAGCTTTGTATTGGTTATAGTATGGTGAATCATTGAGATGCATAGACATGCTGAACTTTTGTTCTTCTGAATGTTAGTATGCATACCGTATCTTCTGAAGCTTAGTTTAATGTGAGTGTCTGCATCCAGTACCGCATCCTCTAATTTGGTGAATGCACACACAGAAAATAATTCTCCTTAATTTACTCCATAACCACCCTATTAAATAGGCCTAGTAACAAACCAGGCACATGCAATGGCCGGTGGGCACATGCATCCTGCATGCATGGCCAATCAGCCAAGTCCATGCGCCAGCTCCAATGCAGCAACGCAAAAGAAGAGAGCAGCTCTTGGGGAAAAGCGAGTAGTTAGTGCAGCGTGCCTTATAAACACGAACAGCTCGCTCTCCCACTTCCGTCTCTCCCCCCCCCCCCCTGCTCCCCAATCTTCCTCACTCGTCCAGAAAACCCCGCTCACCTTCTTCCTCACTCGTACAGAAAATGCTTGCTCCTCTTCTTCCACTCATACAGAAATCCCCAGCCCTCCTTCTTCCCCACTCGTACTGCCACTAGGATCGTCTCTAGCTACTCTGCTCAAACCTGTGAGCTCGGCGCGATGCCCACAAGGAAAATGGAGTCGGCTAGCCCCAGCACCAAGAAGATGAGGCTCCCGCTAGCGGTGACGCCGATTGTAGATCCCGCACCCGGTAGCGCGGGGAGAAGCGGCGAGCCCCCCCCCCCCCCCCCCCCCCACCCGGATCTGAGGAACCGGTAGAATCTCCGGTGGACCGCATCAACAATCTCCCAGACGTCATCCTTGAGGAGATCATCTTGCTTCTCCCCACCAAGGATTGCTGCCGCACACAAGTCCTCTCAACTCGGTGGCGCCCTCTATGGCGCACCGCGCCCCTCAATCTCGACTGTCGTCAGATATCTGTCCTTCCTGAATTTGATCTCCTCAGAGCCATCGTCTCTTCTCACCAGCAGGGCCCCGTTCAATGCCTCTGCATCCCGACACGCTACCTGCTGTCCATACCCGGCAAGGTGGACGCTTGGCTGACATCCCCTGAATTCGAAAAACTCTAGCAGTTTGAGTTGTACCATTACCACAAAAGTTTCATACCACGAACACACCAAGAATTCGTGCCCACACCACCATTGTCCATCTCGTGGTTTTCCTCCTCTCTCCACACCACCACCTTCACCCGGTGCCATCTACCAGACGATCTGGTACAAATGCTTCGACTCCCACTGCTAAGAAAACTTTCGCTTGTGGTGGTTTATCTGTCTGAGGCCTCACTGCACAGAATCATCCACTCCAGTTGCCCTGCCCTGGAGCGCTTGCTGATTGTTTTGGGAATAGAAATCGGTATCAATTGTCTCCAAATAAAGTCGCCTCACCTTAAAAGCATTGGAATTTGTTTTAAAGGACATCATCTCATCATCGAAGATGCCCCTTCACTTGAAAGGTTGCTCCTTCATAGTTGTTATACACCTTCAGAAATAATTGTCGTCTCTGTGCCCAAACTGGAGACCTTGGGTGTAATTCGTGACCCGTTTAATAATCACAAGGAGTTGGTGTTTGGCTCCTCACTTTTTCAGGTACCGTATATTATCATCTACACATTTCTAATCATATGGTGCATTTTTCATTTGTGTGCATAAGTTTTATATCATCTTGGAGTACACTTTGGGTACTAATATTATGTTATATGCTTAATGAAGAGTTCGTCCATTGATAGCCTATCAATGCTGCTGGATTCTATCAAGATCATATTCATATATCAGAATGTATAGTTTTGATCTGGACATAATTATTGGCTTGCTGCGATGCTTTTGATCTCTGGAGAATTTATACATAGAGGTGATGATTTCATGCACATTGAAAGCCCGTATATATTGTACTAGAATTAACTGTTCAACTGTCGTTCTTTCGACATACTCTTTTTTCAGACCTTAACTATTTTCAATCTTCATGTCTACTTAGGCAGAACCACATGGACAAAAACATATAACCAATCGGTGGCATAATAAGCACAAGGATTTTCTCAGTTCTCATGACATTCGTTTGAGGACAATAACAATGGGACGATATGCATCCAACCAGGCAAACAGAAGCTTTGTCACATTCTTCCTATTGAATGTGAGGTTACTATTGTCCATGAGGCTTAATTTTTACAGCAAGAGATTTCTCACGGACGGACATGTTGAACAGCAAAAAAAAGTTTTAGGTGGACAAATGGGCTTCTAAACGTGCTCGGCTTCTATTTACAACAAGTTGTGATCATCCTGGAATAATTTTTTTTGCACAGGATGTTGATTTTATGGATCAGACCGATCCATTTGTTTGTGACTGCAAAAAAGAGTGGTTGGGTTAGATGTTACTGTCATGTTCAATCTGGGTTTTGTCTAAAAGTTTGATGAACAATTAATCCTTGGGATTTTTGTACCATTTGTATGCTTGACTTGCATGTTGTTGCCCTCGTACTCCCCTCCACCTACCACTACACTGCCGCATCTTCCATGGATGTTGTTCGTTCTCGTCCGAGGCCTCGCCATCGTTCTCCTCCTTGGTTCGCTTGCTGTGCCCGCCGCCGTCTGGCATTGTCAACATGGTCAACAACCAAGAGGAATTAGGAGATGACTGTACGTGGAGAGGCTGACAGTAGGGACCCACCAGGGTCATTGCATTTCGCAAGCTGGTGCCTCGTTATTACAAGCCAAAAAAATACTTCCTCCTAATTATTTGACAACTAGGTTCCATGCCATTGTCAATGTAGTCAATAAACGAGAAAATTACACAACGAGCGGATAACACCAGGGACCCAGCAGCTCACCCAGTTGGTTTTTAGTTTCAGAGTTGGAGCTCAACTGCGCGCTGTGCGGGGGCTGTGGCCCGTTAGCCCACGCTTACGCTTTTATTAAGCACATGACGAGCCCAATTGATATATTTTTTTCTTTCTGAAATTGGCTAGCCCAATTCTTTTTTTTGGAGAATACCAAAACCGAGGCCTACTTGCTTTTCTCAGCCCTGCTGGGCTGCAAATCTTTCAAGACGAGGAGGGATGTAAGTTGTAAGAAATGGGCTTCCCCAAAAAATGGGCTATAAGTTGTAAGAAATGGGATGTAAATTTTTAAACCAAAGCCAACCGGCAATTGCATTAAAATATCATTTTTTTCAGGATTCTCTACTCTCTACTCTTATAAAAACCAAAGCCAACTCACAATTACATTAAAATATCATCTTTTCTCCCACAAGATAAACTACTCATACAAATGCATCTTCATGTTCCGTGCAACGAACAGGCATCTTGCTAGTTAAGATTCTAAATTTCATTCATTTTTTGTGGAGAATTGTTTTTTGAATTTTATTTGGATATAATTTTTTGAAAATTATTTTTAACATGGCTCGAAATTTCATGATTAAAAGAGTTCGGACCCCACCGAAATATGCAAAATTTCGTTGAATTTTTTAGCAGTGCCCAGAATATATGGTCTGTAATGCTAACAAAAAGAATATGGGCTTCAAATATCCTTAGGAATTAGCAAATGGGCTGTAAATTATTGAAAATAATGGCTAATGGGTTGTATGATGTTTTCCACAGATATGGAGGCTGACTTCTGGGCCTACTAGGTTGACGATGACGCTGTCCTAAATTTTTTTTTTACGCGTACGCAAGGCTTTGTCAACTTAGTCAACACACAGCAGTGACTGTTGGATGTCCATCCAACGGCCGCCGTGCTTCTTCAATCTCTGATCTTCCTGCTCCAGCCGCCCAAACCAGCGCTGGCGGGGCTGCCTGATCCCTCCTCCCATGGCTGGATGTGCTGCCGCTAGGCCATCCCTCTAACCACCCACACATCTTGTTATTTTCCGGTGACGTCAGCCTCACCTCGCAGCCGACCAATCAGCGCTCATACTCCCCTCAGCGTGGGCATCCGCTGCGGTGGTTTTGCCGGCTCCGGGTGGTTCTCTTCCTGGGCCTCGCCCTCGTCCATCGGGTTTGTGCTCTCGGCGCAGTGAGGTCAACATGGTCAACAAACAACAGCCATCGGAAGAGGCTGGTAGTAGGGGCCCACACAGGGAAATGCCTCCTTATTACGCGCAAAGTAATGATTCCTCCACCTGTAGCTGGGACCCACCAGAAGGGCCTCTGTATTTCGCAAAAAAACGTCCCCGTCCCCCCCCCCCCCCCCCCCCGCTGTCAACTCGAACCCACCGGAAATGCCTCCTTATTACGCACAAAAAATGAATACTCCCCCTGCTAGCTGGGACTCACCTTGGTGGGAGGCTGACTTGTGGGCCTACTAAGTTGACGGGGACGGAGGGCTTTGTCAACTTAGTCAATATGAACGATTCTAGCTCCAGTGACCATACGATGTCCATCCAACAGCCGTAGTGCTTCTTCAACCTCTGGTCTTCGTGCTCCAGCCGCCCAAAGCAGCGCCGGTCGTGCCGCATGCTCCTGCCTCCCATGGCCGGCTGTGTTGCCGCGGAGGCCTCACCGCCCCCTACTACTCCCACCGCTGGCCAGGCCGTCCCTCTACTCACCCACACCCCCTGTTATTCTACGGCGACGGCAGCCTCACACCACAGCCGAACCAGTGAACTCTCGTACTCCTCTTCGCGTGGGCATCCACTGCTGCGTCTTCCCCGGCTCCGTGTCGTCCCCTCCCTAGGCCTCATCGTCGTCCACCGCCGTGGTGCTCTCAGCGCGGCGTGGTCAATGTGGTCAATGACCGACTTCCATCGGAAGAGTACTGTACGTGGAGAGGCTGACAACTGGGTCCATGGCAGCCGCAAGGAAGTGCCTCCTTATTAAGCGCAAAATAATATTCCTCCACCTGACAACAGGGACCCACCGGACGAGCCACCGTATATCGTGAAAAAAATGATTCGCCCCCTGACTGCTGGGACCCACAAGCTACATCTTCGCACGCAAGGAAGTGTGTCCAGGGAAAAAATGATTCGCCCCCTGACTGCTAGGACCCACCATCTACATCTTCGCACGCAAGGAAGTGCCTGACAGTCGGGACCCACCTGGTCGAAGCGTATGTAGCGTTGTCATTCTAGTCGCGAATGTGTATGTACATACTGGTGGATGTAGAGACGTGCACGTGTCGTAGTAGAGGCGCGCACGTAGCATGTACACGTATGTACAGCGGCCAATGTGCAAGAAAGAAAATACGGCCACGTATGTGTACATACGGGCGGGGTCTCGAACGCCTACTCGTGCATACGTACGGCCAGGGCTCGTGTACATGGCTGGGTCGGAACAGAGAAACATCATCGTCGTCGTGTTCGTGGGGAGCCAACCGGCTGGGTCGAAACAGAATGCGTCGTTGTGTTCATCAGGAGGGCTTGGACGGAACAGGCGATGGAAACGAGGCCTGGCATACCGCAGAATGGAGGAAACGGCCTTGTGTTTGACCGGCCATGTTCGAAACGGGATCCTGTTCATCGGGAGGGGTCTGGCGTACCGCAAAACGGAGGAAACGGACCTCCTACGGTCGAAATGGGGGTCCTGTTGATCGGGAGGGGTGTGGCGTACCGCAAAACGGATGAAATGGACTTGGGTTGGAACGCTACGGTCGAAATGGGGGTCCTGTTCATCGGGAGGGGTGTGGCGTACTGCAAAACGGGACTCCACGGGACTTGGGTAAGAACTAGTTGAATTATTTATATTAAGTTTATTTTTTGTAAGAACTAGTTGAATTAATAGAACTAGTTGAACATGTCACATTTGTTGTTATTTTTTAGTTAAAGCAATTTTTCCCGTATCAAGGTCGACGATGCCTATCCCGCATCGTCGTCGTCGACTCGGTGGAGGACGCCTGCTTGACCAGATGGGCCATGTCCGGGACTGGGCTCTGCCGGGCTGGTACTGGGAGGCGCTACCTACCGGGAGGCGCAGCTTGGTGATGAGTCAGCCCGTCGTTGACCCGAACCTTCTTTGGTGGCGGTCGCATGGGCCAGCAACGGTCGAGAGGCTTGAGGACCCCGCGGAGGTGGTATGTCACCATCTCAGCGAGGAGGACGCGCACGTCTCTCTCTACTTGTTTGCGCTGGAGCATAGGTTCTCCAATAACTGGCAGGTTCTCCATGGATCTCACTGGAGCTATGATCCTATGATGGTTCCTTCTCTTTGGGTGTCCACCACCCTCGTCGATACCCGTCGTTCGCTAGGGTTTTAATTGTATTAGTGATGTTATATGTATGATACTATTCGGAATGTATTAGTGATAATATTCGACGATGTACGGACGCAAGAGATGATTTACTTTTGCTTATTGAATGCATGCTAATTTGAATACTTATTTATTTTACGATTTGGTTTTGCTTATTGAATGCTCATGTCAATATGAGTCCTATAAGATATTATGAAATGTATATCTTGTGTTGCTCAAATAGGATATGTGCTCAAGTGGCCGGTCATGTTTGCAGGTTACACCTCCGAGTGGCCTATGTTTTGCCGGAGTGTTGATTCATTTCCGTTCCGACAAATTTCAGGCGCTCGATATGTCTTATTTTAGCAAAGGTCATGCCGGATTTTTCCGTGAATTTTGGCATGACTTGTGCCAGAATATGTAGGAAATATCGAGTGCCCCGGATTTGTGTGTTGAGTATCCTGGTAGTTATCTTTGGTCGATTTTCAATTAATATTTCAACTATGAACATAGGAGATGTCTGATGACGAAAAGGATTTCGGTATTTGCAAATACTGCGAAGATGAGCGCGGCCTGTGCGACAGAATCTTCCTAGATGACGATAGGCGCTTCGGCATCAAGCTGGATGAGAACTTCAAAGTGGATACAGTAAGTCACAGCGACAAGTCTTTTTTCGTAATTAAGCATGACATCTGCTTCATTTGCTTCAACTTATAATTTAATTTTTTTACTATTTTACTAGTGTATACCCTGCCATTCAAGAGTTTTTGTCTTGGGGTTTCAGTCCTATGAAAACTACTATGGTGGTAAAGAGAGTTTACGTGAAGACCGACCATGGTTGTATTTTCCACGCAAAATTATACAACGCAGACACCTACACCTATTTTGGATGCAAAACTTGGCAAACACTATGCAAGACTTATGCATTTGAGCCTGGTATGGTTATCACCTTTGATATTCATCCGGAAGAAGATATTGAAGGTAATATCGACATCTGGGTCGATGTGCAGACGCCTCTAGTTATACCATTATGTGAGTTTCTCAACCATATTTATGTCTTTGATATTGTGTATTCAAAAATAGTGGACAACTAATTTCTATTGATAGCTTATTTCCATTCAAGCAAACATGTCCAGCGCTTGGTAGATAGGACCTACTACTGTCCCGGGGCTGAACTAAACTGCGAGGAGATAAGTCATTATGTTTCATGGCTTGAGGATCTTCATACTGTCAAGACAAATTATTTTTCTGGACTTGAAAATCTTAGTACTCAAAACGTGCGACCAATAGTGTTCGTACTGAACTACGGTCACATCTATTTAGGAAAGATGGTAAGATTTTTACTATTTGTCCTCAGTGCATCTTTTGCATACATTATTTTTTAAGCTAAACTTCATTGCTAAGTATGTTACTATACGATGTTCTTCAACAGGGAGTCCTGATGAATGTTGTGCCTCATTGGATCGAGACTAAAGGTCGCATGAGAATTGTTAGCTTATGACCAAGATATCCTACAATGCACTTTAGTGCATTCAGGATTTCTAATAGCGAGGAATGCTTAATAGTGAAAGACTAGAGCAAAATTGTGAATGATCGCAGAGAAGTACCAGGGGGCAGCAATCAGAAGCGCAGCCCACGATTAGGAGACAGGTTCATCTGCATGCTCCGACTTGATGAAGCAGGAGTGCTACACATGTTTTATGTTATTTTACCTGAGAGAGAGCAGCAGGAGTGATTAGCTAGCTAGAAATGAGTTTGAAGATGATGATGTGCTACACTATGACTATGATGATTACATAGCTAGTGTTGGTGGTAATTGAAGGAAATATGCCCTAGAGGCAATAATAATGTTATTATTTATTTCCTCATATCATGATAAATGTTTATTATTCATGTCAGAATTGTATTAACCGGAAACATAATACATGTGTGAATACATAGACAAACATCGGGTCACTAGTATGCCTCTACTTGACTAGCTCGTTGATCAAATATGGTTATGTTTCCTAGCCATAGACATGAGCTGTCATTTGATTAATGGGATCACATCATTAGGAGAATGATGTGATTGACTTGACCCATTCCGTTAGCTTAGCACTTGATCGTTTAGTATGTTGTTATTGCTTTCTTCATGACTTATACATGTTCCTATGACTATGAGATTATGCAACTCCCGTTTACCAGAGGAACACTTTGTGTGCTACCAAACGCCACAACATAACTGGGTGATTATAAAGGAGCTCTACATGTGTCTCCGAAGGTACATGTTGAGTTGGCGTATTTCGAGATTAGGATTTGTCAATCCGATTGTCGGAGAGGTATCTCTGGGCCCTCTCGGCAATGCACATCACTATAAGCCTTGCAAGCAATGTAGCTAATGAGTTAGTTACGGGATGATGCATTACGTAATGAGTAAAGAAACTTGTCGGTAACGATATTGAACTAGGTATTGAGATACCGACGATCAAATCTCGGGCAACTAACATACCGATGACAAAGGGAACAACATATGTTGTTTTGCGGTTTGACCGATAAAGATCTTCGTAGAATAAGTAGGAGGCTATGAGCATCCAGGTTCCGCTATTGGTTATTGACCAGAGACGTGTCTCGGTCATGTCTACATAGTTCTCGAACCCGTAGGGTCTGCACGCTTAAAGTTAGATGACAGTTATACTATGAGTTTATGTGTTTTGATGTACCGAAGGAGTTCGAAGTCCCGAATGAGATCGGGGACATGACGAGGAGTCTCGAAATGGTAGAGACGTAAAGATCGATATATTGGCCGACTATATTCGGACATCAGAAAGGTTCCGAGTGATTCGGGTATTTTTCGGAGTACGGAAGAGTTACGGGAGTTCGTATTGGGCCTTAATAGGCCATACGGGAAAGGAGAGAAAGGCCCCTAAGGGTGGCCGCACCCCTCCCCATGGACTAGTCCCAATTGGACTAGGGAGGAGGCTCCCCCTTCCTTCCTTCTCCTTCTCCCTTCCCTTTCCTTCTCTCCTACTCCTTCTACTTGGAAGGGCTCCTAGTTCTACTAGGAAAGGGGGAATCCTACTCCCGGTGGGAGTGGGACTCCCCTAGGGCGCGCCATAGAGAGAGGGCCGGCCCTCCCCCTCCACCACTCCTTTATATAGGGGAGGGGTCACCCCTTGGAGACAAACCAATTGATCCTTGAGATCTATTAGCCGTGTGCGGTGCCCCCCTCCACCATATTCCACCTCCATAATATCGTAGCGGTGCTTAGGCGAAGCCCTGCGTCGGTAGAGCATCATCATCGTCACCACGCCGTCGTGCTGACGGAACTCTTCCTTGAAGCTTGCTGGATCGGAGTTCGAGGGACGTCATCGAGCTGAACGTGTGCTGAACTCGGAGGTGCCGTACATTCGGTACTTGGATCGGTCGGATCATGAAGATGTACGACTACATCAACCGCGCTGTGCTAACGCTTCCGCTTTCGGTCTACGAGGGTACGTGGACACACTCTCCCCTCTCGTTGCTATGCATCACCATGATCTTGCGTGTGCGTAGGAAATTTTTGAAATTACTACATTCCCCAACAGTGGCATCCGAGCTTGGTTTTATGTGTAGATGTTATATGCACGAGTAGAAACCCAAGTGAGTTGTGGGAAATACAAGTCATACTGCTTACCAGCATGTCATACTTTGGTTCGGCAGTATTGTTGGATGAAGCGGCCCGGACCGACATTACGCGTACGCTTACGCGAGACTGGTTCTACCGACGTGCTTTGCACACAGGTGGCTGGCGGGTGTCAGTTTCTCCAACTTTAGTTGAACCGAGTGTGGCTACGCCTGGTCCTTGTGAAGGTTAAAACAGCACTAACTTGACGAACTATCATTGTGGTTTTGATGCGTAGGTAAGAACGGTTCTTGCTCAGCCCGTAGCAGCCACGTAAAATTTGCAACAACAAAGTAGAGGACGTTGAACTTGTTTTTGCAGGTCATATTGTGATGTGATATGGTCAAGACGTGATGCTATATTTTATTGTATGAGATGATCATGTTTTATAACCGAGTTATCGGCAACTGGCAGGAACCATATGGTTGTCGCTTTATTGTATGAAATGCAAGTGCCCTGTAATTGCTTTACTTTATCACTAAGCGGTAGCGATAGTCCTAGAAGCAATAGATGGCGCAACGACAATGATGCTACGATGGAGATCAAGGTGTCACGCCGGTGACGATGGTGATCACGACGGTGCTTCGGAGATGGAGATCACAAGCATAAGATGATGATGGCCATATCATATCACTTATATTGATTGCATGTGATGTTTATCCTTTATGCATCTTATCTTGCTTTGATTGACGGTAGCATTTTAAGATGATCTCTCACTAATTATTAAGAAGTGTTCTCCCTGAGTATGCACCGTTGCGAAAGTTCTTCGTGCTGAGACACCACGTGATGATCGGGTGTCATAGGCTCTACGTTCAAATACAACGGGTGCAAAACAGTTCCACACGCGGAATACTCAGGTTAAACTTGACGAGCCTAGCATATATAGATATGGCCTCATAACACGGAGACTGAAAGGTCAAACGTGAATCATATAGTAGATATGATCAACATAATGATGTTCACCATTGAAAACTACTCCATCTCAAGTGATGATCGGACATGGTTTAGTTAATTTGGATCACGTGATCACTTAGATGACTAGAGAGATGTCTGTCTAAGTGGGAGTCCTTAAGTAATATGATTAATTGAACTTAAATTTATCATGAACTTAGTCCTGGTAGTATTTTGCAAATTATGTTGTAGATCAATAGCTCGCGTTGTTGCTTTCATATGTTTATTTTTGATATGTTCCTAGAGAAAAATTATGTTGAAAAATGTTAGTAGCAACGATGCAGATTGGATCCATGATCTGAGGTTTATCCTCATTGCTGCACAGAAGAATTATGTCCTTGATGCACCGCTAGGTGACAGACCTATTGCAGGAGCAGATGCAGACGTTATGAATGTTTGGCTAGCTCAATATGATGACTACTTGATAGTTTAGTGCACCATGCTTAACGGCTTAGAATCGGGACTTCAAAGACGTTTTGAACATCATGGACCATATGAGATGTTCCAGGAGTTGAAGTTAATATTTCAAGAAAATACCCGAGTTGAGACATATGAAGTCTCCAACAAGTTCTATAGCTAAAAGATGAAGGAGAATCGCTCAACTAGTGAGCATGTGCTCAGATTGTCTAGGTACTACAATTGCTTGAATCAAGTGGGAGTTAATCTTCCAGATAAGATAGTGATTGACAGAGTTCTCTAGTCACCATCACCAAGTTACTAGAACTTCGTGATGAACTATGGTATGCAAGGGATGACGAAAACGATTCCCGAGCTCTTCGTGATGTTGAAATCGACGAAGGTGAAAATCAAGAAAGAGCATCAAGTGTTGATGATTGACAAGATCACTAGTTTCAAGAAAAGGGAAAAGGGAAAGAAAGGGAACTTCAAGTAGAATGGCAAGCAAGTTGTCACTCCTGCAAAGAAGCCCAAAGCTGGACCAAAGCATGAAACTAAGTGCTTACACTGCAAAGGAAATGGTCACTGGAAACGGAAATGCTCTGAATATTTGGTGGATAAGAAGGATGGCAAAGTGAACAAGGGTATGTTTGATATACAGGTTATTGATGTGTGCCTTACTAGTGTTTATAGTAGCCCCTGAGTATTTGATACTTGTTCGGTCGCTAAGATTAGTAACTCAAAATAGGAGTTACATAATAAACAGAGACTAGTTGAGGGGAAGTGACGATGAGTGTTGGAAGTAGTTCCAAGATTGATATGATCATCATCACACACTCCCTATACTTTCGGGATTAGTGTTAAACCTAAATAAATGTTATTTGGCGTTTGCATTGAGCATGAATATGATTTGATCATGTTTATTGCAATACAGTTATTCATTTAAAGTTAGAGAATAATTGTTGTTCTGTTTACATGAATAAAACCTTCAATGGTCATACACCCAATGAAAATAGTTTGTTGGATCTTGATCGTAGTGATACACATATTCATAATATTGATGCCAAAATATGCAAAGTTAATAATGATAGTGCAACTTATTTGTGGCACTGCCGTTTGGGTCATATCGGTGTAAAGCGCGTGAAGAAACTCCATAAAAGATGGATTTTCGGAGTCACTTGGTTATGAATCGTTGGATGCTTGCGAACCGTGCCTTTTGGGCAAGATGACTAAAACTCCATTCTCCAGAAAAATGGAACGAGCTACTGACTTGTTGGAAATAATACATACTGATGTATGCAGACCAATGAGTATTAAGGCTCGTGGCGGGTATCGTTATTTTCTCACCTTCACAGAAGATTTGAGCAGATATGGGTATATCTACTTGATGAAACATAAGTCTGAAATAGTTGAAAGGTTCAAAGAATTTCAGAGTGAAGTGGAAAACCATCATAACAAGAAAATAAAGTTTCTGCTATCTGATCGTGAAGATGAATATTTGAGTTACGAGTTTGGCCTTCAGTTAAAATAATGTGGAATAGTTTCACAAACTCATGCCACCTGGAACACCACAGCGTAACGGTGTGTCCGAACGTTCATAACCGCACTTTATTGGATATGGTGCGATCTATGATGTATCTTACCGATTTACCACTATCGTTTTGGGATTATGCATTAGAGACAGCTGCATTCACTTTAAATAGGGCACCATCAAAATCTGTTGAGACGACACCATATGAACTATGGTTTAGCAATAAACCTAAGCTATCGTTTCTTAAAATTTGGAGTTGCAATGCTTATGTGAAGAAGTTTTCAACCTGATAAGCTTGAACCCAAATTGGAGAAGTGCGTCTTCATAGAATACCCAAAGGAAACTGTTGGGTACACCTTCTATCACAGATCCGAAGGCAAGATATTCGTCGCTAAGATGGATCCTTTCTAGAGAAGGAGTTTCTCTCGAAAGATGTGAGTGGGAGGAAAGTAGAGCTTGATAAGGTAATTTGTACCTTCTCCTGAATTGGAAAGTAGTTCATCACAGAAATTAGTTCTAGTGATTCCTACACCAATTAGTGAGGAAGCTAATGATGATGATCATGAAACTTTAGATTAAGTTACTACAAAACCTCGTAGGTCTTCCAAAGTACAGTCCGCACCAGAGTGGTACGGTAATCCTGTTCTGGAAGTCATGTTACTAGACCATGATGAACCTACGAACTATGAGGAAGCGATGATGAGCCTAGATTCTGCGAAATGGCTTGAGGCCATGAAATCTGAGATGGGATCCATGTATGAGAACAAAGTGTGGACTTTGGTGGAGTTGCCCAATGATCGGCAAGCCATGTTGTATAAATGGATCTTCAAGAGGAAGACAGATGCTGATAGTAGTGTTACTATCTACAAAGCTCGACTTGTCACAAAAAGGTTTTCGACAAGTTCAAGGTGTTGACTACAATGAGATTTTCTCAACTATAGCGATGCTTAAGTCTGTCCGAATCATGTTAGCAACTGCCACATTTTATGAAATATGGCAAATGGATGTCAAAACTGCATTCCTTAATGGTTTTATTAAAGAAGAGTTGTATATGATGCAACCAGAAGGTTTTGTCAATCCTAAAGGTGCTAACAAAATGTGCAAGCTCCAGCAATCCATCTATGGACTGGTGCAAGCATCTCAGAGTTGGAATATACACTTTGATAAGTTGATCAAAGCATATAGTTTTATACAGACTTGCGGTGAAGCCTGTATTTACTATAAAGTGAGTGGGAGCACTACCGCCTTTCTGATAAATATATGTGAGTAACATATTGTTGATCAGAAATGATGTAGAATTTTTCTAGAAAACATAAAGGAGTATTTGAAAGGAGTTCTTTAAAAGAAAGACCTCAGTAAAGCTACTTACATATTGAGCATCAAGATCTATTGAGATAGATCAAGACGCTTGATAAGTTTTTCAATAAGTACATACCTTGTCAAGATTTTGAAGTAGTTCAAAATGGAACAGTCAAAGAAAGAGTTCTTGCCTGTGTTGCAAAGGTGTGAAGTTGAGTAAGACTCAAAGCCCGACCACGGCAGAAAATAGAAAGAGAATGAAAAGTCATTCCCTATGCCTCAGTCATAGGTTCTATAAAATATGCTATGCTGTGTACCAGACCTATTATATACCTTGCTCTGAGTTTGGCAAGGGAGTAAAATTTTGATCTAGGAGTAGACAACGGTCAAGAATATCCTTAGTGAGGACTAAGGAAATATTTCTCGATTATGGAGGTGATAAAAGAGCTCGTCGTAAAAGTTACATCGATGCAAGCTTTTTACACCGATCCAGATGACTCTAAGTCTCAATCTGGATACATATTGAAAGTGGGAGCAATTAGCTAGAATAGCTCTGTGCAAAGCAGTGTAGACATAGAATATTTGCAAAATACTACGACTCTGAATGTGACACACCCGTTGACTAAGCTTCTCTCACGAGCAAAACATGATCATACCTTAGTACTCTTTGGGTGTTAATCACATATTGATGTGAACTAGATTATTGACTCTAGTAAACCCTTTGGGTGTTGGTCACATGACGATGTAAACTATAGGTGTTAATCACATACAGATGTGAATATTGGTGTTAAATCACATGGTGATGTGAACTAGATTATTGACTCTAGTGCAAGTGGGAGACTGAAGGAAATATGCCCTAGAGGCAATAATAAAGTTATTATTTATTTCCTCATATCATGATAAATGTTTATTATTCATGCTAGAATTGTATTAACCGGAAACATAATGCATGTGTGAATACACAGACAAACATCGTGTCACTAGTATGCCTCTACTTGACTAGCTCGTTGATCAAAGATGGTTGCGTTTCCTAGCCATAGACATGAGTTGTCATTTGATTAATGGGATCACATCATTAGGAGAATGATGTGATTGACTTGACCCATTCCGTTAGCTTGGCACTTGATCGTTTAGTATGTTGCTATTGCTTTCTTCATGACTTATACATGTTCCTATGACTATGAGATTATGCAACTGCCGTTTACCGGAGGAACACTTTGTGTGCTACCAAATGTCACAACGTAACTGGGTGATTATAAAGGAGCTCTACAGGTGTCTCTGAAGGTACATGTTGAGTTGGCGTATTTTGAGATTAGGATTTGTCACTCCGATTGTCGGAGAGGTGTCTCTGGGCCCTCTCGGTAATGCACATCACTATAAGCCTTGCAAGCAATGTAGCTAATGAGTTAGTTACGGTATGATGCATTACGTAACTTGTAAAGAGACTTGCCGGTAACGAGATTGAACTAGGTATTGAGATACCGACGATCGAATCTCGGGCAAGTAACATACCGATGACAAAGGGAACAACGTATGTTGTGATGCGGTTTGACCGATAAATATCTTCGTAGAATATGTAGGAGCCAATATGAGCATCCAGGTTCCGCTATTGGTTATTGACCGGAGACGTGTCTCGGTCATGTCTACATAGTTCTCGAAGCCGTAGGGTCCGCACGCTTAAAGTTAGATGACAGTTATATTATGAGTTTATGTGTTTTGATGTATCTAAGGAGTTCGGAGTCCCGGATGAGATCGGAGACATGACGAGGAGTCTCGAAATGGTCGAGACGTAAAGATCGATATATTGGACGACTATATTCGAACATCGGAAAGGTTCCGAGTGATTCGGGTATTTTTTGGAGTACCGGAGAGTTACGGGAATTCGTATTAGGCCTTAATGGGCCATACGGGAAAGGATGGAAAGGCCCCAAAGGGTGGCCGCACCCCTCCCCATGGACTAGTCCGAATTGGACTAGGGAGGGGGGCGCCCCCTTCCTTCCTTCTCCTTCTCCCTTCCCTTTCCTTCTCTCCTACTCCTTCTACTTGGAAGGGCTCCTAGTTCTACTAGGAAAGTGGGAATCCTACTCCGGGTGGGAGTAGGACTCCCCTAGGGCGCGCCATAGAGAGAGGGCCGGCCCTCCCCCTCCTCCACTCCTTTATATACGGGGAGGGGGGTATCCCTTGGAGACAAAACAATTGATCCTTGAGATCTATTAGCCGTGTGCGGTGCCCCCCTCTACCATATTCCACCTCCATAATATTGTAGCGGTGCTTAGGCGAAGCCCTGCGTCGGTAGAGCATCATCATCGTCACGACGCCATCGTGCTGACGGAACTCTCCCTCGAAGCTCGGCTGTTCGGAGTTCGAGGGACGTCATCGAGCTGAACGTGCGCTGAACTCGGAGGTGCCACACGTTCGGTACTTGGATCGGTCAGATCGTGAAGACGTACGACTACATCAACCGCGTTGTGCTAACGCTTCCGCTTTCGGTCTACGAGGGTACGTGGACACACTCTCCCCTCTCGTTGCTATGCATCACGATGATCTTGCGTGTGTGTAGGAAATTTTTGAAATTACTACGTTCCCCAATAGTAATGACTATGATGATTATTATTAGCTAGTGTTGGTGGTGATTAGATAGCTACCGCAGCTAGTGTTGGTGGTGATTAGCTAGCTAGAATGAGTTTGAAGATGATGATGTGCTACACTATGACTATGATGATTAAATAACTTCTGTTGGTGGTATTGACTATAATGATGATTAAATAGCTTGTGCTGGTGGATTAGATTCAAGTGGAGGCAACATGTGGTGCACATCGAAAGTACTACTAGTCCAAACTAGATCAAGTTTGGATTAGTAGTATACTTTTGACATGCACCACATATTGCCTCCACTTGAACCTAATCCACCTTCATTTGGCACACTGTTATGGACATAATGATATAAACCCCATAATTGGTATTGTACCAAAATTTGTATAACGGCGTATAAATACACTAAAAATAAAAAAATGAAAAAAAAATACTAGTAGCGATGGATTGTAAACACGCTACTACTAGCTATATTAGCAGCAGCACGGGAGAGAACAAACGTTGCGGCTATGTGTCTTAGCAGCAGCGCTTGTCTCGGGCGCTACTGCTAAGTAATAGCTGTAGCGCCTTATTAGTAGCGCGCTACTGGTGGGCATTAAACCCGTGCTACTACTAGGGTTTTCCCTAGTAGTGTCATCCTGTAATGCCATTCCAGGATTGCATTGGACCAATAGATGGTACTCATGTCACAGCTAGATTATAAGGTCACAAGCTGCACCATATAGAGGGAGAAAGCACTACAAAAGCCAGACTGTGATTGTTGATGTTGACTTCGATCTTGATGAGGACATCACTAACAAAGTTACATCCACAACCCCTACCGCTGCATATACTAGACCAATTACTAGAGCTCGCGCACGCCAATCAAATTACTAGGTATTTTTGTTTCTTGATAATGATTTTAATATTTATGAGAATATGATGCTGCCTAAATTGGATACATTTGTTTTGCTTATAAATGAAGGTCCCAACATGGAGAAGAACGATGAACATTGGAGCATGATCAAGCATGGAGAAGATGGCGCTCGCAGGGGGAGCACGAACATAATTTCTAGTGGTGTTTTTCAGCACTTTGAAGCCACCATGATGAAATACAAGGACATGGACAAAATATACAAGATGACCTTTCATAAATTTCGTCCATCGCTTAATATAGGTGTTGCGCCGCCTTATTTTTGGCCAGGCCCATGTAATTTTGAAATACACTTAATAGGCTAGTTTTAAAGTCCGTATTAATAGGGAAAACAACTTAGGACAGAGTTTAATCCCACCTTGCCATGGGTGGACGAAATTCTTCTCCGTTTCCCTATAAATACAGCCCTTAGGGCGTCATTTTAGACTTGGGTTTTGTTTAGATTAAAGTTTGCCATAATTGCAACTCGCGTCCTACGTTTGTGTTCAATGACCAGACCAAGACCTCACAAAATCCCACTTTCATCTGTAAAGCTTTCATCTTATATTCGCAATATAAAGATTGCAATCTCAGTTCCTTGCTTGTTCTTCATTTGCCTACAGGAAATAGACCCTTGTGGTCAGGTTGATCGTGCTCTGGCGTGGTCAATAACCTCTCGGAGTTGGTTTAGCGATTTCTAAGGCATGATGTCTTCGCTCGTTCGTAGTCGGATTGTCAAGGTTGACTTCCACAAAAAACGATAGCTATGATTGCCAAATCCAACGACACATGTAACATCACATTTTTCTCGGTTTTTGCTTAGCCTATGTGAGCCGTCTGATTGGTAAGATCCAATGGTCCATATGAGACACTATTGGTACACTATATAGTAGTATAGATATAGATAATGGTCTGAAAATATTTAAAACTATTTTATATTTAATGGTCTCAAAATATAGATAATGATCCAAGTAGAGAGGCTATGCTTTCGGTCTTTAGTTCGAGGGACTTTTCATGGGCGGTACGAGGGATCGTTTATTGATGGTTCGAGGGACTCCAAGTACGACGTGCACCGACACGTTCTTCTTCCACTGCAACTCGGTGACGGTAACGATCGTGATCCCAACCTATTATACATCTTCATATTAATCTTGGGTGTGCGTAGGCATGAATTTTTTATTTTCTACTGCGTTTCACAACACAGGAAAGCCCCGTCCCCATAACGGTACACATTGCACACAATTTGTGATGAATGCTTTCAAGAGATAAAAGACATGGGAAAGTGCAAAATTGGTATGAGATCTTGAGGGAAACAAGTCACAGACGCCTCCACACTACTTACCATATCGGGAGTAAACCGACTGCGTGGTCAGCCAATTATCATGTGGAGGGGAGGGGGCGTAGGCAGTGACGGAGTTAAACAAAAACGAACGCAAATGATGAAGATCGGGAAGGGAAAAGGCTAATTTTCCCCTCATCTAGACTCTTCAAATAAAATTTTCTTTAGAGTTTTCTCCAAGGCCCCATTGGCCTCAAGATAGCTCCTCCGCTGGGCACAGGAGGAATGTAATGATGACCCGACGCTCTCGTGTGTACCCACATCCATTCTACCTTGCTCGACGCTTCTCCTCCCACTCCGGGTACCTGGTTTTATGTGGGACGTATATACACAATATCAACTGCTTGACTAGTTGACTTATCATTCCTGCAAGCAAAACGATGCCAGGAAGGAAAGGATTGGCACAAGTTCAATGCTCTCGAATTGGAGTTTTTCTAGAAGCATTGTTGCAACATGTACAACCAGCCGTTCCAGGATGACCCGCGCTACCCATTTCTTTCTTAATGTGCACAACCCGCACGCTAAATGTCTTGCCTGACCCCTACTATGTTTTTGTGTTTGCTCTGTGCTCAACTCATAAAGGCGCGCCAGACCACAAATTTCTTGCATGAGGTCCTAAAGAACAAATATGTTCCGAGAAAGAGAGAGAGAGAGAGAGAGAGAGAGAGAGAAAGAGGTGGTCATGACAACGCCATTTCGAAAAGAACCTGGTCCACATGAAACAGAAACCGATCAAGAGGTAAGTTCTAAATGTGGTTTGTTATCTAGACCGTACTAAGCCAAATCTATTTAGCAGCAATAAGTTCTATATAATAGTAAGCCAAATCTACTCATCAACACTAGATTTCGGCCAAAATAAATAAATTCATGTGGCTTAGTACAGATTCATGTGGATTGGGGGGAGGGGGCAACGGCCCTCCTGCCTCGATGTAGCTCCGTCGCTAGGTGCAGCCTGAGTGTAACAATGACCCGGTTGAATTATTTCAGCCCTGTTGAATTTTTGGTTTGACCCAAGCGTCGCCCCGCTACTATTGTTGCAGATTTTGGAGAAGAAAAAGTTGCATCCTTACAACATACTACCACTCGATCCTGATGGCGCTAATCAGGTCATGCAAGATCCTGAGGTTTGTGCCAAGTTTGTTAGAATAAATCCGAGGCACACCGTCGATCATCCGAGGACTAAGCAATCACACAAGCACGACACCGAGATTTGTTAACGAGGTTCATTGATATGGCCACATCCTCGGGGCCTGACTATGGGCGCTCCTTCCCATGACACCGCTACAATACCGCACCCGGTCGCCCTGAACACCGGCACATGCCGCCGGCTTCCCCTACGTTTCGGTGCTATTATGTTGACATAGGTTACATCGTGTGTCTACCCCCGCTATATATGAGAGGCCTAGGATACAAGTATCCTACTAGGACACGGCTCCATATCCTATGTAAACAGAATACAACTACAAGTTCAACTGTAACCTACCTCGTACACTATATTCGACACAACTCCAACAAACTCCACCTTGGTGAATATACTCCACCACGTTGAATTCGTCCATGCGTCAAACTTCCATGTACATTGGACTTGAGTATATCCCATGAGTAACGCTGCTACTCCAAAGACTCCATATAACTCCACCTGCAACTTGTAGTCCCTTCTTTTCTTGACCACAGTCAACACTCGAGCAAAATTAAGTTCCTTGTTACTCTAGTTTGTGCTCCCAACTTCCAGAGTATCAGTCGAACGCCATCACACACTGATCGCTGACCTGCGTGAAAGTGAACAACTCACATATTGGGTGTCACACATAAGAGTTACTTGAACTCAACATCATCGCCCCTTTCTTGACCGCATGTCTGAAACATGAAGGAATTTCACCGTTGCTTGTAGTCATCCCGAGTCAAATTCGCAGTTGTCTCACCACATGTATGACCACCAGAGCCCTGGCCCGTCTCCATGTCCCGTGCATGCCGCACGCCTCGCCGCTATTACCGCGTCGAGCCTCCGCTATCCCGGTCGAGTCTCAAGGGTCGCGAAACCACACTAATCAACCACCACTGCAGAGTACCACCGATCATCACCGACCGATGACGAGTTTCACGCTTTCATCAGACCACTGGGCTCCAGTCCGAACAGCATGTCACTCGCTTTTCCCGCTGAATAGGCTTCGACTCTCTGTCGACTTACGCCGTAGCCCCTCAATCAGCACCAAGTGAAGTCTTCCGTCAGACTCCAGCTCCACCTTCAACATGACTCCATGGTGGTTGTACGTTCCACCCTGCACCCCGTCGACTTCAAGCTCCGTGTGTACACCACCTTGAATCAACCCCGCGTCCTTACAACATACTACCACTCGATCCTGATGGCGCTAATCAGGTCATGCAAGATCCTAAGGTTTGTGCCAAGTTTGTTAGAATAAATCCGAGGCACACCGTCGATCATCCGAGGACCAAGCAATCACACAAGCACGACACCGAGATTTGTTAACGAGGTTCACCGATATGGCTACATCCCCGGGGCCTGACTATGGGCGCTCCTCCCCATGACACCGCTACAATACCGCACCCGGTCGCCCTGGACACCGGCACATGCCGCCGGCTTCCCCTGCGTTTCGGTGCTATTATGTTGGCATAGGTTACATCGTGTGTCTACCCCCGCTATATATGAGAGGCCTAGGATACAAGTGTCCTACTAGGACACGGCTCCATATCCTATGTAAACACAATACAACTACAAGTCCAACTGTAACATACCTCGTACACTATATTCGACACAACTCCAACAAAGTTCACCACTAGTTTATCCCCAGTTCCTATTCAACGGCTCACTACATGGGTTTTACCTATTTTCTCATTTTGTTTTTGGCACGAGTCCGAGCCTCTAGCCGACTTATGCAAGCCTGCTAGAGGATTTCGATTTTTCTTTAGGTCAAAACGCGCGGTTTCAGTAGCCCCTGAGACTCAGGCCGGGCTGGAAGGCTGACTCGAGGATCGAAATCTTCTTGTAGGGACCTCATGTCATGCTTTTAGGATAAAAATGTCGACGCAGTAGCCCCTGAGACTATGGCAAGCTGGAAGGTCGACTGAGGATCAAATCTTCTCTTCAAAAGTCTCTTGCTTCTATGTAATTTTTGAAAGGGATGTAGTAGCCCCTCAGACTCCAGCCTGGTCTGAGGATTGAAACCTTTCCTTCACGGGCTTTTTGCTTCTCTTTGTTGTTTTGAAGGGGGTTCAATAGCCACGAGACTGAGATTGGGTTGGAAGGGTTGCCAGATGTCGACAAATCAGCGCATATCTGATGAGACCACGCATCTCAAGCCTCAACTAGCCGCGGAGCAGTAGAGGAGCGCCTAGCAAGCGGTTAAGGATGTTTTTTCTCCCAACACGCATAACAGTGTAGTGTTCGCATCGGCTCTTTAGCTTCATTTGCGATTACACTTGTCGTGGCATTACGCTTTCGTCCTTCTTTTTTTTATATAGATTCCGTCCTCCTTTTTAATTGTGTGCATTCTTATAATGCAAAGGCTGCATGTGAACCGTCATGCTTGTATCACCTCCACGTGTTATGACTTATGAGTCAACAAAAGTGTGTTTTATCAAATAAAAAAACTTATGGTTTGTAGTCTTGTTCTCTTAAACAACCATCTCTTTCTTTTAGTTACCTCTCAAAAAAATATGTTTCTTTTAGGACAAGCTAACGCCCACACGTGTGGTGGGAGTCAAACCCGCCCACACGCCCTATAACATACAGACTACGCCATGTCACCGCATACATGCATGTGGAAATCTTTTTGGATTTTCAGTTTTTAAAATGTTTTATTTTTTAAATGAAAAATCTGATTGAAGATCCGTTTTCACCATTAAATCCCTCGCGACGAGATCTTCAACACTAGATCTCATATCATTATATTTCGACAAATTTTTTTTTTGTTAAAAGTTGCCATGTCTATTACACATGAATTGTCATGATGTTTACACTAAAGTTGACATGTTATGTTTCAACTATTTTCTTCTATATTAAAAAGTAAATTTTGATATATTATAAAATGGAGAATTAAGAAACTAGACTTGCCATGCACCATAAACTAAAATTGCCATGATACATGCACTTAAAATTGCCATGGTTCATGCAAAAAAATATTTTCATGGTCAAAGTACTGGAATTGCCATCATCAAAAACTAAAATTGTCATGATCTACAAACTAAAATTGCCACATGGCAACTTTAGTTTAAGCACATGGCAACTACAGTGTAAACATCATGGCAACTTTTGGGCAAAAAAAAATTTCGTCGAAACATATCAACATGGGGTCTAGTTTTGAAGATCTCGTCGAGATGGATTTAATGATGAAAACGGGTTTTTAATTCACTTTTTTAATTAGGTGATAAAACATTTTTAAGCCAAAAACTAAAAAGATTTCTGTTGATGTCATTTGTTCATACGTGGCAAAATAAGTGGTGATGGAGGCGTGTGGACGATGTGCAAACGCCCACACGTGTGGGCCTTAGTTTTTCCGTTCTTTTAATTGGAAGGCAGTAGCATACCCCAAAAAATGGTGTAGAAAAGAACAGTCGATTCTCTCATCAACACACGGAAGCGAAGCCATGTTCATCCATGCAAGTTTGGGCAGAAAAAGAGATTGTCGATTCTACAGTACCCAGAGTCAAATCCACACACCATATATATTACGTACATATGATTAACCACAAACACATCCCATTTGCTTTGACTAAACCAAATTTTCTCTGACCATATGCATCTAACATCCCATCTGTAACAGTTCGTGGTACTATGATGTTCCTTTCTTTCTCCTTTGCAAGCAAGAGAGTTCGTGGTAGGCATCGTAAATGATCTCTTGCAGTTTTCACAGGACACAATGCGTCGTAGGAGTAGTCTATGAGTAGAATTTGTATGTCTTGGAATCCAAGATGATCTGTCTGAGCCCTCCGATTGGCGACAGGATCATGAGGCACACTCCAAGGACGATGCAGACCTGAAGATCATGGCACAGCAGCACGCACACAAAAATTTAGGCCGGAGTTGAGATTGACCAAGGAGAGGCATATACTAACTAGAGATACATAGCTTACCCAGTTGGTGAACCATGAGAGGCTGAATCTTTTGGGCTTGTAGATGGCGAGCCACATGATGCAGGGGAGCTGCAGGAATAGCAGGTGTTGACTTCGATTAGGAACTCTGTATTTTTACCGATTCCTGTGATCAACTGAAGTGGAGTTGATGAGAGAAATGCTTACGAAGTATGTCGTGGGCGCAAAGGCGAACCCGCCGAAGAATCCGAGCAGGCCACCGAAGAAAGGGAAGGTGATGGCGACGAACATGGTGAACGCTGCAAACGTATGGAATCTCGTCAGTCTTATTCGTTGCTACACGCCATTTTTGCCTTTTCGGGTGGTAAGGGACGGGGGGCCTTACCAACATAGAGGGTCCGGGCAATCAAGCGGAGCGTGAGGCCGGGAGGGAACTTGAGCTTCTTCACTAGCACCGTCTCGATCATGTCGAACACCGGCATCGCGTAAATCTACAACATGGCGGCGCCGTCGATCAGGATTCAGGCATGTGCTAGAGCCTAGAGCTTGTATATATGGATAGCAAAAAGATTTGTTGGAATGTGTGTGTGTGTGTGTGTGTGTGTGTGTGTGTGTGTGTGTGTGTGTACCTGGTAGCTTCCGATGACATGGATGACAACCATCATGTTGGCGGTGGCGATGAGCCAGGTGGGCTTGTTGAGGGTGATGAGGATGTTGTCGTCGACGCTGTTGCCGAAGGCCCAGTAGCCGATGAGGGCGACGGGGAAGTAGCAGAGCGCGACGACGATGTAGGCCACCACCACGCCCTTCCACATGGGCTTCTTGGACGGCTTCTCCGGCGTGGACGGGATGGTGGCCTGGATCTCCAGCACCACGTTGTGGCCGGCGTACGCGAACGCCACCTCGCCCAGCGCCCCGAAGAAGCCGAACACCTTCCCCGGCGTCGTGGTGGCGCGGAGGTTGTAGTCCACGTCCACCATCTTCCCCTTGTCCACCGACGCGCCCCACGCGATGGTCGAGTAGGACAGCGACATGACGGCGGCGGCCAGGGACACGCCGGAGATGGAGTTCAAGTTTGGGAGCTGCGAGAGCACGAAGTGCACGGACGCGAAGATCATGATGAAGAAGGTGAGCTTGATGTCCTTGCACTTGCCGTCGCAGATCACGTCGTGGAACTTCTTGAGCGACCTCCCGCCGGTCACCATGTACACGATGTTCACGCCAACCTCCACGATCAGCTGCTGCGGCACCACGATCCACAGCCCCAGCTTGTCGCCGAAGGCGTGCTGCCCGAGCTCGTGGTACCTGTCGAACCGCTTCCCGGGCACCATCTCGTGCATCTCCACCATCTGCCACAGCGTGTAGAGCGTGATCACCCACGAGATGACCAGCACCGCGATGCCAGGGCCCCTGTGCAAGTAAGCAAGCAACAAACAAACGTTATATACTCCTAGACTAGACTATATTAGCAGCAGGAGGCGAGGCAACAGGTAGGTAGGTGGTGAATCCATTGAATGGCGTACCAGCCGAGCTCGGACATGGCGTAGGGGAGGCTGAGCACCCCCGCGCCGACCATGGCGGTGACATTGTGGAAGGCCGAGTACCACCACTTGGCGTTCCTCGACGACGTGATCGGGAGCCAGTCGTCAATCTTCTTCTGCTCATCCGTCCTGACATCCTGCGATCAAGTAATCGCCATGCTTGTTAGCCATGAACCATTCACAAAACCTCTACAAAAATCCTACTAAATGAAATATCTACTATCAAAAAGTAGGAACCAGTGATATCCATATCTAAATTGTGTACCACATAATCCACTTTCTCTAATCTGTTGAAACCTTCTTGCATTTCCATGGCTTTCTTCTCACGGAGCAGTGAAAGAAAGGGACAGCTAATCCGCAAGAAAGTTTCAACCCAGTGACGGGACGTCTTTGAATTTTGTAGGTTAAATGGAGTGCTTTGTGATTCCGTTTCTTCTCGGCAGTTGACTTGCCGCATGGCCAAGTAGTCGGCAAAGTCAAACTCCAGATGCTTAATTATCACGGCCACCTCATGGCAAAGATAATCTATTTATTTTATCAAGCACGTTCACATGACAACGGTAACACACTTGTTTATGTTGTTTTGAATTGAATAAGCCAATCAAACAAGGCTGTGAGCCTGTGATTTCAATGTTGTGGTTGAAAGTTGAAACAAGATTACACCAAGTGGCAGCAGCTTGCAAGTAGCAGTGCTAGTTGTTAGTATACTATCCTAGTTATCTTACTCCTGACACAACTAATCTATAATTAACATATTGTCGTTGGAGATTGTGACAAAGTTTATCTGCTGGATTATACCCATCGTTAGCTGTGATGCGATCTCATGGCAACAGCTGTCAAAATGCCAACGGCTATTCCAATGTACAGCAAAGTGATACTAGCAGCATAGTACAAATATACTGAACCTACTTGTAAGCGATGTTTTTGTCTACTCGTCGAATATTTTCATTAATAAATTGGTTGCACACATCCCAGGATACAGAGACCGAGGTTTAATCTTCCTTTTTGAAAAATATATTTATATTTGTATTTGAAAAATATATTTATATCTTCCCAGAATACACCCTCTGTTCTTAAATATTATAAACTGCAAAAATGTTTTATACTCCCTTCATTTTTAAATATAAGTCTTTTTAGAGATTTCAAATAGACCACTACATACGGATGTGTATAGACATATTTTAGAGTGTAGATTCACTCATTTTGCTTCCTATGTAGTCACTTGTTGAAATCTCTAGAAAGACCGATATTTAGAAACGGAGGGAGTACTTTGAAACAGGCGTCTTGATTGAGCATGTACGGTAATATTCTCTCAATGAAATTTCATGGTGGTAATGAACAGGTAGGGGGGCCTTGATGGGTCATTTGAGGCTCCAAGGATCATCAAGTGCAAATTGCGACATGGAAATTCTTGTAAACTGCAAATTGTGGACGCTAATCCGAAGCATAGGACAAGACAAAGTAGTGAAAAGTAGAGGCGATCGTTCATATTTCATAGTCAAGAGAAGGAGGGCGGACCATGGGACAGAGACAACAAGAGACTTTTCGTTCATATTTTTGTTTTCATGTGATGTGTGAGTCGAATTTTGCTCTAGCCGAGTCAAAATTAGAGCACAAGGGCAGGCAGTCCAGAGGCCAGAAGGAATTTTCAGAGAGCTGGGGAGAGAAGGCAGAATTCGGCGGTTAATGCAAAGCAACGCAAATCACACGGACCGTATGACGGGCATGATACGTAGATACTTTTATTTAATTGCTGCATCTTCTAGAGAGCGAGAAAAGAGGAGCCGAGGCAAAAAGTAGTACTAGTAGCAAGAGAAATCAAGAGTGTGAAGGTGCGAGGAAGGAAGGCGGGTTTTGTTTTCACGTGCGGAAGACGAACTGGTAGGGTACCGGTGTAGCTACGAACTGGCTCGGCGGGGCCATCCATCCGGATGGTGTTTTGGCTGGTGGGTGTGCCACTAGCTGCCGGAGGGGAGACGGAAGGGGATCCTCCATTCCTCCCCCATGGAAACGCATCCAAGAAGCCGCTTTTTGCCCCCCGCCTTTTCGTCCGGGTTTGTCCATTTCACGTCATGTCCACCTCTGACTCTGAAGCTGGCTCCATGCTTCTCGCACCAACTCAGATTCTTGATTCTCTCTCTTTCCATCTATCTAAACCTTTTACTGGGTATCTTCTTTTCGGTTGATTAACAAGATGATTTGTGACTGTAATTTTCTTAACAGCGAGAGGGGGAGAGGGAGAGAGATTAATTGCTCAGCAGGGAGCACGTACCTTGGCCGGCGGTTCGAAGTTCTCCGCTGCCTGCGTCCCCATGTTCTGCCGGCCGGGCCTTGTCTTGAGCAATGGAGAGTAAACAGAACAGAGGGGGATGTGTGAGAGGAGGATGTGCAGAGAGAGAGAGAGAGAGAGAGAGAGAGCGAAAGAGATATAAAGAGCGTCGGACTGGTCTGTTCTTTATAGAGCAGAGCAAGAGCAGAGCAGGGAGCGCGCGGAGTAGGCTGTGAACGCGCGGGCGCAGATATCGCGCCAGGTTGACCGTTGACTCCAGCGCGGCAGCAGCAATCCGGGCCCTCTGTGCGGCTGGCTGCGCCGAGCGCGACGCCCTGTCCGTCAGATCTGGCTTCTACGGCCTACATGAGTCAGTCAGGCTCCGCTCGGTCGGCTTTACTTTTTTTTTTTTCGTCACGCAGACAAATAAGCTTGAGGAAAATGGCACATGAAAACCAAGGAACGGGGGCTTTGGGAAAGACGGGGGCTCGTGACATGAAGCGGCAGAGCACTAGGGGTGCTCCAAGGTCCATCAAAACACGACAGATTCTTGTTTTTTGACGATCCAAAATACTCCTCCTCCTCCTCGTGATGTCCAGGACCAGCGCAGTTCATGCAGTAATTCACATTCGACGGGCTCCCCATTTGGCGCAGCGTGTAAGTTTACAAGAGAGAAACATATCGCAAAGGCCTGATTCGTCTACATTTTCTTTTCACCTCCATCGGTGCATCTGGCGCCATTTGGACTGCACGAGCACATACACTGGCAGCTGTGGCTGGCTAGCAGGGGAGTTCGATGCCCAGCTGTACGCGTATGTATGTAGGCGCGGGATTAAACAAAACAATTCGATCGAGCTGTTTGAGGGAGACGTGCCCATGAAATGCACGGCCATGGCCGGCTTCTTGCCATTGATTCGGTTCATTCTTTTCCTTTTATTACTACTCCTAGAAAACGATTTGTTTGAGTGGGTGCCCGTGGACGCTTGGTTAAATCCATCACGCCTACTTGTTGTCTCTAACGATAACGATACAACAAGGGGGGCGAAACATATATACACATTGGGTTTGTCCTTCTCCATGCGAGCCCTAGCTATGATACGCAGCACGGTGCAAGAATCATATTCCCGCTTTTTTTGTCTCGTGGAATCCGGCATAATTACTTGCTACATATGCATTGCTCCGAGGGAGAAGATTCCACACTGCAATTCGGTCGGAAATTTCACTGTGGGCGTGCTTGAAAGTGCACCTACTGCCAGGGTTGTCTCCAGGAATTTGGGGGCCTGCGGTGAACTTCAAATTGCAGCCTCAGTTTTTTTAAATCATATAACTAAAGGACTATCTTGAAAAAGTCTTATACCTACCCAAGAAATACCTCATGCTAAAGCATCCAAATATTTGCTCGAATACACAATATAAGTAGAACTGAAACTTGATGTTGAACGATCGGACAAAATAGACAAAATATGACAAAAATTAATATGGGATACAAAAGAGTACCTGATCCACAGGTTCCTTCGTGCGTGCCTCCTATATCTGTAGACACTCCTGTTGTGGGCATCGATGAAATCATCATCTTGTTTTTCGACAAATCAAATTGAAATAAATATGGAGAGAATTTATGTTTAATGGATACATGATTCTTTTTCACTACAGCTCATTGTTCAAGTGCATCAATTTATAAATCAACACATGCAACATTAGTTTGGAAATCAACAAATACAACATGTCAGTTCAATTGCATCTGCTATTTGTTATATGCCTGTCTCGGTAAAAGAAATTACCCAGTGTACTTTTGGCTTCCGAGGTGCATCAATCATGGGCGAGGGGGAGGCAGGGGAAGGCGCCCAGCAGTAGCAGTACAAGGGTTGGACCGGTTGGGCATACACTGGGGAGCACTTGTATGAACGACATGGTGGGGCTAGCTAGCACAAAGTAGCTAGCAGGCCGAGCTGGATTAAGGAAGAGCAGCGGCCGGCGGCAGATTGCAGTAGAACATCAAGGGGATTAGAGGCGGCACGAGCATACAAGGAAGACGACTGGGGGTGGGGGCTAGTGTCGGTGTCAAAACCGGCGGATCTCGGGTAGGGGGTCCCGAACTGTGCGTCTAAGGCTAATGGTAACAGGAGGCAGGGGACACGATATTTACCCAGGTTCGGGCCCTCTCGATGGAGGTAATTCCCTACTTCCTGCTTGATTGATCTTGATGATATGAGTATTACAAGAGTTGATCTACCACGAGATCGTAGAGGTTAAACCCTAGAAGCTAGCCTATGATTATGATTGCTCTGGTCCTACGGACTAAACCCTCCGGTTTATATAGACACCGGAGGGGGCTAGGGTTACACAGGATCGGTTACAAAGAAGGAGATCTACATATCCGAATTGCCAAGCTTGCCTTCCACGCAAAGGAGAGTCCCATCCGGACACGGGACGAAGTCTTCAATCTCGTATCTTCATAGTCCAAAAGTCCGGCCAAAGTATATAGTCCGACTGTCAGAGGACCCCTTAATCCAGGACTCCCTGAGTAGCCCCCAAACCAGGCTTCAATGACGATGAGTCCGGCGCGCAGATTGTCTTCGGCATTGCAAGGCGGGTTCTTCTCCAAATTCTTCAGAGTACCTGTTGTAACGAGCAGTGTCCGGCTTCCCATTAATGTTGCACTCCTCGGCTTCTGTGCTTTAATAATGGATATCTCCACGTGTCGAGCGGATGCGAGCAGTCGGGGCATTTTTTTCATTTGCCACCTTGACCATGCAAGTAGATCGTCTATTTAAAGAGTTAAGGATCCTCAGATCCAAATCGCACCATCTCCTCCCAGCGAGTATCCATCAGAGCGCACCCGGAAAAATCCATCCCATCATGGCCGGTCATCGCGGCTCCTCCTCTCGCTCCCGTAGCACCAAGCCAGGCGATTGGGAGAAGTGTTCCGTTCCTCATAGCCGATTGGTAGAGTTGCAGACCCAGGGGTTTCTCCCGCCTGCTTACATGGTCCCCGTCCGAGCCGGACTAGCCACTTATAATGGCGGGGAGCAAGCGGAGAGTTCTCCCAACCCATCCAAGGGGGAGAGGGTATGCTTTGTCCCCTATTTGCTGAGGCGACTTGGATTTCCAATCCATCCATTCCTCCGCGGGCTCCTGGAGTTCTACGGTCTCCAGCTGCACAACTTTACTCCAGCCTCCATACTGCATATCGCGGGTTATGTCGCCTTCTGCGAGCTATTTCTGGGCTGCGAAGCTCATTTTGAGCTATGAAAGAGACTATTCTGCCTTGTACCCCGTACTCAGGAGGGGTCGATATATCAAGTGGGCGGAGCCGAGATATGGCGCATCGCTGGGACCGGATACCTGTCTGGTACTCCGAAGAAGACATCCGAAGACTGGCCTTCGGAGTGGTTGTATATGGAGGACGTCCCTCTTCCGGACCCTATTCGGTTGGGCCTTCCCGAGTTTGCAAATGCCCCGTTGAAGAAACGCCATAGCTGGCGCCCCCGGAGCCCCCAGGAGGAAGATAACAGAGAGATCCTTTTCCTGATGGACAGGAAAAAGACACTGGCCAAATCAGGACTGACAATAATTGAGGTTATGTCCATATGTATAATGTGGGGAGTGCAGTCACTTCAATATCAGGGGAAACCCATGTGGCACTACAATGGAGAAGACGACGCCACCCGCTGCGGCCGTAAAGGTCCGGACTCTGCCGCCGCTCTGGCGAAAATATTGTCCGATTTGTTCAGAGGAGAAGAAGAGGAGTTCATCCGTATTAAGCCACGGGATGGATTCTCCATGTACAATCCCCCACGCTGGGTGAGCTGCTATCTTTTATTCCAGCCTTTCCCGCGTTCTCTAGCACAAACATTTACCTTGTTAATTCATAGCAGGAACTGCGCAAAGTTATGAGGGATGTTCACAGCCTGTCTCCACAGCCAGAGGACCTCGACCGGGCCCTCGGCCCTGGACTCAAAGAAGATCCGGACATATTTGTGGAGCTCGTCGATAGGACATTTTATCAGTTAAGCTGCGATGGTGCCTTGGTGGCCATCAAAGCTGATTATCCTGGCCTACTCCCTGTATCACATGTAAGTGAAACCGGAGTCCCAACTTCCAAGAGGGATTCCCTCTTTGCAACTTACCCATCGCATATGTTTTGCGTTTTATCGGGAAGGCCATCGGGACGCCGTGCCGAACCCGCGGTGACTCGTCAACAAGGAGCACCGAAGCCGGGTAGGCTTAAAAGGAAGGCGGTCAGGACCGAGACACCGTTGCAAAGGCAAATCTGCTACGCAATTATCGTCGTTGAAATATGACAGTGTCCACTGTTTCCTTGCAGAAAAAGCTCTCGCCGAACTATATCCGGAGAGCCTGCCGGACACGCCTCCACCAGCCGGACTCCAAGGCCGGACCCAAGGGCAGAGGTCAACGCAGGGACAACGCCGAACGATCCTCCTACAGAGGATGCAGATAGATTCTCCGCTACGAACTCCGAAGTGGAGAGCGCCATGAATCATATGCGCCGGCGGGCCACACTATGCGACCCTAATTTCTCTGAAGAGGCGTTCAACGCCTTCAACTCAGGGGACACGTACATCCGAGCTGCTAAAGATGGCCTCGCCAGAGCTATGGACCAGTATGTAAAGGATATACAGGTAAGAAAATTTGATAAGTATATATATCTGTAGCCCGTGAGACTTGAAACAGTTGGCACAACTGATTTAAGGATCAATTATATGCATAGATTCTTACAGAGAAGAAATACCCACCTGTCTAAAGAGCTGGAGGAGTGCAAAGCCCAGCTACGGGCCGCAATCGCCGGAATGGAGGAGTCCAAGAAGGCCTCATCTGGTAATACTTGTCTTGATCGAAAAGAATGTATTGACACATACCAGTTAGTATTCGGCATGTATGCAAATCTAACAATAGATTTTGTAGACAATCCCGGAGGTAATCCGGAGATCGTATCGGAGGATGAACAACATGCTAACGACAGCTAAAGGCTGGCAAGCGCGTGCTTACAAAAGTTATACGGGAGAAGAATGATCTCCAGGACGCGAAGACCCGGCTGGATGTTGAATTAAAGGATGTTCGGGCCCAGCTTGGTGACTCCGTGAAGGAGAATAGGAGGCTTCGACGCGGCATTTTTAGTAAGTGCTCGAACGAACCTTTATAAAGTTCGGCGAAGAAGCGGGCTAACAGAATTATGTCTATAGGTATGCTGACAGGTCGTCCCGAAGAGGAGATGCCTGGGTCTGCAGGCGATCTTCTGCAAGAGCTCTCACAGCTGCACGGAGAAATTCGGCAGGTGATGCAGGGTATTGACCAGGCCTTGTGGCCGTCCGCATCCCTGCCCGAAGGCATGGGAGAGCTCGTGGAGATGCTCAAGGGAGCACGGCAGCGCTTCCGATTATGGAAGATATCGGCCTGCCGACAAGGTGCAAGGGAGGTCTGGGCCATGGTGAAGACACGATACACCAAAACTGACCCGAACCACATGGCTGAGGTCGGACCTGTAGGGCCAGATGGGAAAGAGATACCCGTTAGTCTAGTATATGACCAGGTAGCTTTAGCCGCGAAGTATTCCCAACAGGATTGTAGGCTAGACAGCCTGTTGGATGGTATAGAAGAAGAGTTTAGTCAGTCTAAGTGACTTTGTACTTGAAAGGACATATTTTGTCCCTAGCCGGATTGTAAACCATTTGTCTTGGCGGACCTTTTCGCTTCAACCTCTAGACCCAACAGTCCGGAGTGTATCCGAATACCCACTTAGTTATGTGAAAACCGGGGTACGCGTGGAAACCAGGCGTAGGGGTCATAAGTGCTTGAACAGACAAGTACCCAACTAGCTATGCTATATTACATGGGTAGTAAGAAACATCTTCCAGGGAGAATAGTTCCGTTAAGGGTTCCTTTCCCTGGGAGTGCATGCATTAATGTGCATGTCCGAACTGCGAAAAATGACGCAGGATATAAGCATCTGGGGGCATGTTTTGCAATAAGTAAATGACATCTTTTGTTCACCGACCGAATATTCCCTTAAGAACGCTAGCTTTCGGCTTCATCCAGTCTGAGGTACACATCCGGCTGACCCGGCAGTAACAATCGCAGAGGTGCTCCCCTTATGCCCTAGCCGAATTAACGGGAACGTAGGGCATAAACACAAGAGCCAGGCAACCCAGCTTGGCCAAAACTTAAGTCATATCGATACTTGTAGTGGTGAAAAAAAAGGCACATATGGAGAAATGACGCATATGTGGTGGGCATAAAGCCCAGAAGATAATTATATTAAGCTTATGTATAAGAAGCCCCCAGGTATATTGAGCGCGCATAGCGCGGCAGGAGTGTGCGGTCAAAGCATACTTGAAGCTTTTAAGGCTATATATATGAAAAAGAAAGAGAGAGAGAGAGAGAGGATATACTTAAAAAGGAAGACGGAGGTAAGGAGACAAACACAGAGTTCGACACTAGGCGTAGAATCTTCGGAGTCTGGCCGCGTTCCATGGGTTCGGCTCGAGTCGATTATCTGATGCATCACGCAGACGGTACGCTCCTCCAGTGAGTACTTTATCAATGATGGAGGGACCCTCCCACTTGGGCTTGAGCTTGTCCTTTTTCTTCTCTGGTAGCGTAGAACGAGTTCACCAATGTTATAAGTTTTGGCCCATACTTCTCTGCTTACCTTCGAGCCAACTGCTGATATAATGCGGAACGGGCCTTTGCGACGTCACGCTCCTCCTCCAGGGCATCTAAGCTGTCATGCCGATCCAGCTCGGCTTCTCTCTCTTTGTACATGCGCATTCGAGGTGAGTCATGGATGATATCGCAGGGTAGCACTGCCTCTGCGCCGTACACCATAAAAAATGGTGTGTATCCGGTTGTGCGATTTGGCGTGGTCCGCAGCCCCCATAGTACGGAGTCGAGCTCCTCGACCCAGTGCGTATCTGATTCCTTCAAGGATCGCACTAGTCTGGGTTTAATGCCGCTCATAACAAGACCATTCGCTCGTTCGACTTGACCGTTTATTTGAGGGTGATAGACGGATGCATAATCGAGCTTTATGCTCATTTTGCCGCGCCAAGTTTTCACCTCGTCGGCTGTGAAGTTTGAGCCATTATCGGTGATGATGCTGTGGGGGACACCATAACGGTGTACGACCCCGGATATGAAGTCTATCACTGGTCCGGACTCGGCCATTTTAACTGGTTTGGCTTCTATCCATTTGGTGAATTTATCGACCATGACCAACAAGTATTTCTTCTTATGGGTTCCTCCTTTAAGGGGTCCAACCATATCGAGCCCCCAGACCGCAAAGGGCCAAGTTATGGGGATTGTTTGGAGAGCGGTAGGTGGCATATGGCTTTGATTTGCAAAAAGCTGGCAACCGACGCAATGTTGGACAAGGTCCTATGCGTCTGCCCGGGCTGTCGGCCAGTAGAAACCTGTACGGAAGGCCTTGCTTATGAGCGCCCGAGCTGCGGCATGGTGGCCGCCGAGTCCGACATGAATTTCGGCCAAGAGCTGCCGCCCTTCCTCTTCGAAGATGCACCTTTGGAGCACTCCAGTCGCGCTTTTCTTATAAAGCTATCCCTTGTGGACTTTGTAGGCTTTAGAGCGCCACACAATGCAACGTGCCTCATTTTGGTCCTCAGGGAGTTCTTGCCTATTTAAGTAGGCTAAGAAGGGTTCTATCCACGGGGCGATGACAGCCATAATCGCGTGGGCCGAAGGTGTTATTTCGGTGGCGGAGCCTCCGATTACGTCAGATTGTTCGGGATCTGGGGTTGTGTTCGGATCCGGACTGGTATTGCCGGTCTCCCCTTCCCATACCACGGATGGCTTGAACAGCCTTTACAAAAAGATATTAGGTGGGACGGGGTCAAGCTTAGCACCGATGCGGGCTAAGATATCCGCCGCTTGGTTGTTTTCTCGGACCACATGGTGGAACTCGAGCCCCTCGAACCGAGCTGACATTTTGAGGACGGCATTGTGGTAGGCCGCCATTTTTGGGTCCTTGGCGTCAAAGTCTCCATTTATTTGAGATATTGCAAGGTTTGAATCCCCACGCCCTCCCAGGCGTTGAATGCCCATGGAGACTGCCATCCGGAGACCATGCAACAGGGCCTCATATTCAGCCGCATTGTTGGAAAATGTGTATAGTATTTGGAGTACGTATTGGACTGTATCTCTGGTGGGGGATGTCAGGACAACGCATGCCCCTAGACCAGCCAGCATCTTAGAGCCGTCAAAGTGCATGACCCAATTGGAGTACGCGCCGTACTCTTTAGGGAGTTCGGCTTCTGTCCATTCGGTGACGAAGTCGGCCAGTACTTGCGACTTAATGGCTCGCCGTGGTTGGTATGTTATGTCGAACGGGAGGAGCTCGATAGCCCATTTAGCAATCCGGCCCATGGCATCGCGGTTATTTATTATGTCATTGAGTGGTACTTCGGAGGCCACCGTGATTGAACACTCTTGAAAGTAGTGTCATAGTTTTCGAGATGCCATGAAGACCGCATATGCTATCTTTTGATAATGTGGGTACCGTGACTTGCATGGAGTGAGGACAGTGGATACATAGTATACCGCCTTTTGAAGCGGGAACTTATGTTCGTCTGTCTCTCGTTCGACAACGAGCACTGCGCTTACAACCTGGTGTGTTGCAGCTTTATATATAACAGCATATGTTTGCTGATATTTGGCGCAGCCTGGATTGGATTGGTGGCCAAGAGGGCTTTTATTTCCTCAAGTCCGGCCGTAGCCGCATCCGTCCACTCGAAGTGTTTGGTGCGTCGAAGAAGGCGATAAAGAGGTAGTGACTTTTCTCCTAATCGGGAGATAAAGCGGCTTAAGGCGGCCACGCATCCAGTTAATTTCTGGATTTGCTTGAGGTCTGTTGGGGTAGCCAACTGTGATAGAGCTTGGATTTTAGCCAGATTTGCTTCAACTCCTCTATTGGAAACGATAAAGCCCAGGAGCTTTGCGGCAGGTACGCCGAAAACGCATTTTTCCGGATTGAGCTTGATGTCGTATGTTCGGAGATTGTCGAACGTAAGCCTCAAGTCGTCTATTAAAGATTCGATGTGTCTGGTTTTGATGACCACATCGTATACGTATGCCTCCACTGTTTTGCCGATTTGTGTTTCCAGGCATGTCTGAATCATGCGTTGATAGGTTGAACCGGCGTTTTTGAGCCCGAAAAGCATGGTGTTAAAACAGAAGGGGCCGTATGTCACACCCAATATGCGACCCTATCCAAGAGGAACTCGAAGGTCCCACCAAGGATAGACCCGCATATTGAAACGCTTTTGCAAGGTGGATATCGTTACATCAACATTACATTATAGATGGGGATACATACAAGAGGCATACAATGCCACACGAATACAACATCATCATACACAAGAGCACCATCCAACTACGGATGAAACACAAACAGAAACTCAAACGACATCCACCCTGCTATCCCAGGCTGCCAACCTGGAACCTATCCCCTGATCGAAGAAGAAGCAGAAGAAGAACTCAAAAACAAGCAAACATCGCTCTCGCATCATGATCATTGCAAAACTTGTACCTGCAACTGTTGTTGTAGTAATCTGTGAGCCACGAGGACTCAGCAATCCCATTACCATGGGTATCAAGACTAGCAAAGCTTAAAGGGAAAGGAAGGGGTAAAGTGGTGAGGTTGCAGCAGCGACTAAACATATATAGTGGCTAACATATGCAAATAAGAGCGAGAAGAGAAGCAACGGAATGGTCATGAAGCTAGCAATGATCAAGAGGTGATCCTGAACTCCTACTTACGTCAAACATAACCCAAAACCGTGTTCACTTCCCGGACTCCGCCGAAAAGAGACCATCACGGCTACACACGCGGTTGATGCGTTTTAATTCGAATCTAGTGTCAAGTTATCTACAACCAGACATTAACAAATTCCCATCTGCCACATAACCGCGGGCACGGCTCTTGAAAGTTTATACCCTGCAGGGGTGTCCCAACTTAGCCCATGATAAGCTCTCGCGATCAACGAAGGATATTCCTTCTCCCAGGAAGACCCGATCAGTCTCGGAATCCCGATTTACAAGACATTTCGACAATGGTAAAACAAGACCAGCAAAGCCGCCCGAATGTGCCGACAAATCCTGATAGGAGCTGCACATATCTCGTTCTCAGGGCACACCGGATTGTCCAAACTTCCGGTAGGCCATCCCAGAGTTTCCCTTGGTGGCCACCGGCGGCTGACAGGTTGGACCAACACTCACGACGAGCACTGGCCCGGGGGGGGGGGGGGTAAATAAAGATGACCCTCAGGCTCCGGAAACCCAAGGGAAAAAGGGCTAGGTGAGGCAAATGGTAAAACCAAGGTTGGGCCTTGCTGGAGGAGTTTTATTCAAAACGAACTGTCAAGGGGGTCCCATAAATCACCCAACCACGTAAGGAACGCAAAATCCGGGAACATAACACCGGTATGACGGAAACTAGGGCGGCAAGAGTGGAACAAAACACCAGGCATAAGGCCGAGCCTTCCACCCTTTACCAAGTATATAGATGCATTAATAATATAAGAGATATTGTGATATCCCAACATAATCCTGTCCACCATGGAGCAATCTTCAACTTAACCTGCAACTAGCAACGCTATAAGAGGGGCTGAGCAAAGCGGTAACATAGCCAAACAACGGTTTGCTAGGAAGGGTGAAAAAGTTAGAGGCTGACATGGCAATTTGGGAGGCTTGATAGAACAAATGATAGGTAGCGCAACATAGCGATAGAACGAAGCAACTAGCATAGCAATGATAGTAGTGAGATCCAAGGTGACGGTCATCTTGCCTGAAATCCCGCAATGAAGAAGAACGAGTCCATGAAGAAGATGAACGGATGAAGCCGAACCAAGCGTAGACGAACGAATCCTCATGATCGCAACGAAACAGGAACTATCGAGAAGAAGCACACAACATGGTAAACACACCACACATGAACAAGGCATGATGCTCAACCAAGTATGATGCATGACAAGGCTACATGAAGCTACTCATGGCAAGAGATGATGCATACAAGAGCAACACTTCAAGGCAAGTTTAAATGAGGCCGGAAACTACATATAACAATTCCGGTAAGCCCTCATATGCAAGTTTCAAAGTTGGTCCAGATCTGAACAAACATTAAGTTGAAGTTATTTAACAGAAAGTTAAAGAGCACCAAGAGGATCTACACGAGATTCTAGTCAAGTTACATATGAAGTTCACTTAATTCGGAGCTACGGCCTAGAAGATATGAGCAAAACAAGTTAAACATGGCATTGATGCAAAATGCATACAAACATCAAGAAAACACCCTCAAAACATGGATGCAACACGATAATATGAAACTACATGCAAAATCAAGCAAGTTTCATATAGAGCACACTCAAAACGGAGCAACGGTTCAACACATACACTCCAAACAAGATATGACAACAATCTGTCCAAAATAGCAACTAGACATATTGCAAGCACCAAAACAATATGCTATAGTGCCACAATATGAAAACAAAAGGCATGGACATGATGTACAGGTAAAGCACAACAAAACATGAACACTTAGCTAACTCCAGAAATCACTAGATCATGCTCAAAAGAACATGGCAAAATTGCAAATAATCACAGTTTCAGACTTAGCAGAATTAACATCAGGTTGCAATGTTTAGAGCTATAAAAAACATGTTACAGAAACTTGTCATGGCAAACAAAGGCATGGCATGAATCTACTAATTGCATAGAACAAAAGTCCCTTACTGACCATGAGCCAAAAACCATCAGAAGATATGATGGCACCCATGTAAACATAGCAAGTTTCGTTAACAGATTCAGCAAACAGAGCATGGCAGGAACAATGATAAGTAGGCATGTTGGTGAGCTTATACCACTCACCACAGAGCAATAAATGGTATGGAAAGGTAACCAACAATAATGATACATGTTTATGAAGCTAAACATGGCAAGACCAAGTTCATAGGGTGCATGGATCACTAGCAAAGCTCATGGCAAAACTGAACTTAATGTTAACAGGCTAACAGCAACATTATTTAGCAATTTGAGAGCAAGATTACAACAAGCTATAGCAGTCTATGAATGCAACCAGGGGCATGAATGGGTAGAGCATGACATGTATAACAAAGCATACTTAGTGAACATCTCCATATTATGCATAGAATGACTTGTAACAGCATGTTTACATAGCATCATGATATAGCAGAATCAGCCTAGCAAAACAGCAACAGCAAGTACCCTACTTAACAAGCTTGATGCACTCACCACAAGACTAAAAAATACATGGATTGCACCACTTTAAAGATGGCATGATGTATCTCAAAACACATATAGACTTCAAGCTCATAGGATGCACACACAAAATGCAATGAAAAAGACAAAACAGCAAGTTATAATAGTTTCAGCAGATTAACATCATATAGCACTCTTGCAACAATGATTTGGGCATCAAGATGGACTCAAACAAACATGGCACAATGGAATGAAATGTAGAGCATCACATGATGAACATTTTGATATATTGCACGCATGAAATGGAGCTATATGCAACAAGTTATGATGCGATGAACATGGCACTAGAATGCAATATTTTCAGGGACTTGGTGGAAATTTACCCTCTGAGGAGTCAACGCAGGATGAGGAGGAGCGGGACGGACGGATTCGGGCGCGGGGAGGTGTTTGGATCGGCGTCCTGGTGGATCTCATCCACCCGGACCGGATCTGGCTCCGGCGGCACCGGCGAAGCTCCGGCGAGCTCCGGCTCCGGCCGACGCGGAGGAGGACGGCAAGGGCGGCGAGCTCCGGACGAACGGCGGCGGGGCAAGGCGGAGCTGAGGCGGGGGGGCGCGGTCCGCGGTGGCCGGCGCTGGCGATGCGGGCGGCGGGGCTGGCAGAACCCTGGTGAGGCAGGCGGAGCTCCGTCGAGCTTGAGCTCCGGCGTCCATGGCGGAGAGAGAGAGAGAGCGGTTAGAGAGAGAGAGAGACCGGGTGAGGCAGGGGAGAAGAAGGGCTGCGAGGTCGGGCGGCTCACCGGAGGCGCGGGAGGCGGGGTCCGGCCGGCGGTGGCGAGGTGGAGCTGGCGGCGGAGGCGGGCTCCGGCGAGCGCGGGAGCTCGCGGGCGCGGCAGTGGGGATCCGGACGGGCGGCGATGCTCGGGCCCCGGATGGGCTCGGGATTGCTCCATGGTGGACAGGATTATGTTGGGATATCACAATATCTCTTATATTATTAATGCATCTATATACTTGGTAAAGGGTGGAAGGCTCGGCCTTATGCCTGGTGTTTTGTTCCAATCTTGCCGCCCTAGTTTCCGTCATACCTGTGTTATGTTCCTGCATTTTGCGTTCCTTACGCGGTTGGGTGATTTATGGGACCCCCTTGACAGTTCGTTTTGAATAAAACTCCTCCAGCAAGGCCCAACCTTGGTTTTACTATTTGCCTCACCTAGCCATTTTTCCCTTGGGTTTCTGGAGCCCGAGGGTCATCTTTATTTACCCCCCCAGACCAGTGCTCGTCGTGATTGTTGGTCCAACCTGTCAGCTGCCGGTGGCCACCAGGGGCAACTCTGGGATGGCCTACCGGAAGTTTGGACAATCCGGTGTGCCCTGAGAACGAGATATGTGCAGCTCCTATCAGGATTTGTCGGCACATTCGGACGGCTTTGCTGGTCTTGTTTTACCATTGTCGAAATGTCTTGTAAACCAGGATCCGAGACTGATCGGGTCTTCCTGGGAGAAGGAATATCCTTCATTGATCGCGAGAGCTTATCATGGGCTAAGTTGGGACACCCCTGCAGGGTATAAACTTTCGAGAGCCGTCCCCGCGGTTATGTGGCAGATGGGAATTTGTTAATGTCCGGTTGTAGATAACTTGACACCAGATCCGAATTAAAACGCATCAACCGCATGTGTAGCCGTGATGGTCTCTTTTCGGCGGAGTCCGGGAAGTGAACACGGTTTTGGGTTATGTTTGACGTAAGTAGGAGTTTAGGATCACCTCTTGATCATTGCTAGCTTCATGACCGTTCCGTTGCTTCTCTTCTCGCTCTTATTTGCGTATGTTAGCCACCATATATGCTTAGTCGTTGCTGCAACCTCACCACTTTACCCCTTCCTTTCCCTTTAAGCTTTGCTAGTCTTGATACCCATGGTAATGGGATTGCTGAGTCCTCGTGGCTCACAGTTTACTACAACAACAGTTGCAGGTACAGGTTTTGCGATGATCATGATGCGAGAGCGATGTTTGCTTGTTTTGGAGTTCTTCTTATGCTTCTTCTTCGATCAGGGGATAGGTTCCAGGTCGGCGGCCTGGGATAGCAGGGTGGATGTCGTTTGAGTTTCTGTTTGTGTTTCATCCGTAGTTGGATGGTGCTCTTGTGTATGATGATGTTGTATTCGTGTGGCATTGTATGCCTCTTGTATGTATCCCCATCTATAATGTAATGTTGATGTAATGATATCCACTTTGCAAAAGCGTTTCAATATGCGGGTCTATCGTTGGTGGGACCTTTGAGTTCCTCTTGGATAGGGTCGCATATTGGGCGTGACACCGTATGGAGTGATGAATGCCGTTGCGGCTTGATCGGACTCCGCCATCTTGATTTGATGGTATCCGGAGTATGCATCGAGGAAACACAATGAGTCGTGTCCTGCGGTAGCATCGATGATCTGATCGATGCGGGGGACGGGGAAGGGATCCTTAGGGCAAGCCTTATTGAGGTCCTTGAAATCGACGCATAGGCACCAGGATTTGTCCTTCTTTGGTACCATCACCAGGTTTGCTAGCCAGTCTAGATGTTTTATTTCTCTGATGAATCCGGCCTCGAGTAGCTTGGCTAGCTCTTCTCCCATGGCTTGTCGCTTAGGTTTTGAAAAGCGCCGAAGAGTCTGCTTGACCGGCTTGTATCCCTTTAGTATGTTTAGGCTATGCTCGGCCAGCCTGCGTGGGATACCTAGCATGTCTGATGGATGCCAGGTGAAGATGTCCCAATTCTCGCGCAAGAACTCTCGTAGTGCGGCGTCTATTGTGGGGTTCAGCTGTGCCCCAATTGATGTTGTTTTTGTAGGGTCCGTTGGGTGGACCTGGAATTTGACTATTTCGTCTGCTGGTTTAAAAGAGGTGGACTTGGGTCGTTTGTCAAGTATCACGTCGTCCCTGTCCACTGTGGAGCGCAGCGCAGTTAACTCTTCAGCCGCGAGGGCTTCGAATAATGCCTCCAGGGCTAGTGCGGTGGTTTTATTTTTGGCGCGGAGTGCTATGTCCGGATCACTAGCTAGGGTGATGATTCCATTGGGCCCAGGCATCTTGAGCTTCATGTACCCATAATGGGGTATAGCTTGGAAGCTTGTGAATGCATCCCGCCCTAAAAGGGCGTGGTATCCACTACTGAATGGGGCCACTTGGAATGTGATTTCTTTGGACCTATAATTCTTCGGCGTGCCGAATACCACAGCTAGCGTAATTTTTCCCGCGCATCGTGCCTCCCAACTAGGGATGATTCCTCTGAAGGTCGTGCTGCTTTGCTCAATGTGGCTCTTATCTATTTCCATTTTGTTAAGAGTTTCCTCATAGATGAGGTTTAATCCACTGCCGCCGTCCATGAGCACTTTAGTAAGCCGGAAGCCGTCCACAATTGGACTAAGGACCAAAGCGGCCGGTGCTCGGACTGTTCGGAATTGAGGTTCGTCACTGGAATTGAAACTTATGGCCGTGTCATGCCACGAATTTATTGCTGCAATGTGGCAGACTTCGGCGAGGTTGCGGTGTGCTCGCTTGCGCCTATTGTTTGAGGCGAAAGTCTTGAAGACTGTCAGTACTGTATTGTTATTCTCCGCGGGATGGTGCTCTGTGGTGTTGTTGATGAGAAGGTCCTCGCCGCTCTTGGCCACCTGCCGGAGTATCCAACATGCTCTAAGGCTGTGTGTTGGTGTGATGCCCGGTGTGCTGTGAATTTTGCATGGCCTGTTGAGCCATCCCTCCAGTACGGTTCCACGCCCTGTAAAGGGCTTTGGCTTCTTTGTAATTTGATTGGGTGACTTGCGAAAGCGCACCCTTTTAGTTCGGACGAGGGGTTTAGTGAGAGCCGGAGGATCCCAGAATTTTGTTTGGGTTTTCCAGGCGCTTTCCATCGCACAGTACTTCTGTACTATGGCCGCCAAGTCGGCGAAGTGTGCTATGTCACGGCGACTTATGGCGTTGAGAATTCCCTTGTCCGTGCAATTTTTGCAAAATAATGAGATTGCGTCTTCCTCGCGACAGTCCTTAACCTTGCTCATTACAAGGAGGAATCTGGCCCAGAAGTAATGTACTGTCTCTTGGTCTGGGTGGGTGGGTAGACTTAAGTCCAAATCCTAATCCGATCTGAGACCCAGGGGCAAAGGAGCTCCCAAGCTTGGCAGCTCGGACTCCAGGATGTTGCCCAATATTTGTGGCCCGATGCCCAATTCTAAGTTCGGAGCCTGGGCCATGTCCTCCCATAGACGGGTATCCGGCTCGGAGAGCTCGGGAATCCGGACATAGTTCGTCCTCAAAGTAGAGGAAGAATCGCTGTTTTGTTCCTCCACCACCGCTATCTTATGGGTGACCGGCGGAGAGTTAATCTCCCTTTGGTCGGGTTTAAGCCTGATCCGATCATAGTCCGTCGCGAGTCCCAGGACGGCGATGTGATCCAAGAGCTTGTTCAGGGAGGAGAGCTCTATTGGATCCATCCGCTTAGTGAATTCCGAGCTGACGTGGAGGCTGTTCTTGATGACCTGAGAAGTCATCGTCGGCGCCGCGGCCGAACGGGTGGCCATGACGAAGCCGCCCAGCGGGAGAGTCTGGCCTACAGCCAGGGTTCCTCCATAGGTGACGTTGTCCTTGACAATAAGGCGAGCCATCAAGCCTTGTCGGGACGGCACAGTGGAACTCTCAATGAAAGCACCAATGTCGGTGTGAAAACCGGCGGATCTCGAGTAGGGGGTCCCGAACTGTGTGTCTAAGGCTAATGGTAACAGGAGGCAGGGGACACGATGTTTACCCAGGTTCGGGCCCTCTCGATGGAGGTAATACCCTACTTCCTGCTTGATTGATCTTGATGATATGAGTATTACAAGAGTTGATCTACCACTAGATCGTAGAGGCTAAACCCTAGAAGCTAGCCTCCGATTATGATTGTTCTTGTCCTACGGACTAAATGCTCCGGTTTATGTGGACACTGGAGGGGGCTAGGGTTACACAGAGTCGGTTACAGAGAAGGAGATCTACATATCCGAATTGCCAAGCTTGCCTTCCACGCAAAGGAGAGTCCCATACGGACACGGGACGAGGTCTTCAATCTCGTATCTTCATAGTCCAACAGTCCGGCCAAAGTATATACTCCGGCTGTCCGAGGACCCCTTAATCCAGGACTTCCTCAGCTGGGGACTAGGGGAGGGCTGCGTCCCTTGGGCTTGCTGCGGCGATTGAGGGGTGACCGCATCAGATTCGGGCGGCTCGCACACACGGACCTGTGTGCGGCAGTTTCTCCCTGATCGAGGACCCCACGATTTTGGGGGCCCTATGTGGTCGGCCACTTTGACCGCCCTCATCGATGGGCCTACCTACAGCAAGCGGACGTCCTCCCATTATCAAACTTATTACTCGAGCTCACTTTTCGTCCTCTCCTGTGAATTTAGCATCTAGTCTAGTAAAAATGTTTGTTCTTATCGACCGTCATGGCATCTAGGATGGCTTCTCGGCCTTCCCCTTTATTGTTGATGCAATCAGTGGTTGGAGGCAACGTGTCAGAAGCCTCGCGTGTGTGATTTACATGCTTTACATATATTTTTTTCTAATTTTAGGTACCCAAAAACATTTTAGGTGTTCGTCACTTCCGCGCAGCGCAAGGCTGAAGGTGGGAACGACGTGAGGAGCGTCAGCCAGGGTGAGACTGGGTCATGTGCAAGCCGGCGATAGTCGGCGAGAGCGAGTAAGAAACTTAACTGGGGGCAGGGGGAGGGGGCACCGGAGTTGTTCATCGGGGCAGGGATTAGAGGGATGGTTGGGATGGAAGCTAGCACGACGGTTAGGGGAGGGCGGGGTGGCAAGGCAACGGTAGCAGCCAACTGTGGGGGACAGAGACAAGCGATTAGGGTTGGGTTGTTCAACGGCTACGTGAGGAAGAAGATGAACAATGAATGATACATCTCCGTCATATTTATAATTTTTGATTGTCCCATGCTAATATTATACAACTTTCATATACTTTTGGCAACTTTTTATACTATTTTTGGGACTAACATATTGATCCAGTGTCCAGTGCTAGTTCCTGTTTGTTGCATGTTTTTTGTTTCGCAGAAAATCCATATCAAACGGAGTCCAAACGGGATAAAAACTGAGGGAGATTTTTTTGGGAATATTTATGAATTTTGGGAAGTAGAATCAATGCAAGACAATGCTCGAGGGGCCCACGAGGCAGGGGGTGTGCCCCAGGGTGGTGGGCGTGCCCCTGACCCTCGTGGACACCCCATAAGGTGGTTGTTGCCCTTCTTTCGCCGCAAGAAAGCTAATATCCGGAGAAAAATCATGTTCAAAGTTCTAATCCAATCGGAGTTACGGATCTCCGGAAATATAAGAAACGGTGAAAGGGCGGAATCAGGAACGCAGAAACAGAGAGAGATAAAGAGGCAGATCCAATCTCGGAGGGGCTCTCATCCCTCCCACTCCATGGAGACCATGGACCAGAGGGGAAACCCTTCTCCCATCTAGGGAGAAGGTCAAGGGAGAAGAAGAAGAACAAGGGGGGCTCTCTCCCCCTCTCTCCCGATGGCGCAGGAACGCCGCCGGGGCCATCATCATCACCACGATCTACACCAACACCTCCGTCATATTCAGCAACATCTCCATCACCTTCCCCCATCTATCTACAGCGGTCCACTCTCTCGCAACCCGTTGTACCCTCTACTTGAACATGGTGCTTTATGCTTCATGTTATTATCCAATGATGTGTTGCCATCCTATGATGTCTGAGTAGATTTTCGTTGTCCTTTCAATAATTGGTGAATTGCTATGATTGGTTTAATTTTCTTGTGGTTATGTTGCTGTCCTTTGGTGCACATCATATGAGCGCGCGCGTGGATCACACCATAGGGTTAGTTGTATGTTGATAGGACTACGTATTGGAGGGAAAGAGTGACAAGAAGCTTCAACCTAGCATAGAAATTGATGCATACGGGATTGAAGGGGGACCAATATATCTTAATTCTATGGTTGGGTTTTACCTTAATGAACTTTAGTAGTTTTGGATGCTTGCTAATAGTTCCAATCATAAGTGCATAGAATTCCAAGTCAGGGATGACATGCTAGCAGTGGCCTATCCCACATAAAAACTTGCTATCGGTCTAGTAAAGTAGTCAATTTCTTAGGGACAATTTCACAACTCCTACCACCACTTTTCCACACTCGCTATACTAATTAACTTTATTGCGTCTTTATCTAAACAGCCCCTAGTTTTTATTTACATGCTTTTTATATTCTTGCAAATCTATCCAACAACACCTACAAAGTACTTCTAGTTTCATACTTGTTTTAGGTAAAGCAAACGTTAAGCATGCGTAGAGTTGTATCGGTGGTCGATAGAACTTGAGGGAATATTTGTTCTACCTTTAACTCCTCGTTTGAGTTCGACACTCTTACTTATCAAAAGAGGCTACAATTGATCCCCTATACTTGTGGGTTATCAGTGAACGGTTGGAGGAGGGAGGGGATTTGCAGACTAAGGCATAGCCTAGTGCTAGAAAGGCCTTCCCACCCACCCAGGTTCAAGGCACGGTACTTGCAATTTGAGTTTGTTGCACCAATTATACTCTCCTGGGGTTGGTGTGCAATGACTTGGATGTTTCGGAGCTTTTCCATCGCGGCCTGCGTGGCTTCATCGTCTTGACGTTTCCCCCAATGGAGTCCACTACTGCAGAAAAGAGGTGACTTTTAAAGATGCAATCAATTGGGTGCCAAGGGAAGATTGACTTGATGGTGATTTTGTTTCTGATCGCCCAAAAGGCCAGCCACAACACCGCGATGCAGCGCCACATGGTCTTACGGTTGGAACCATGCTGGACCCTAAGAATATCTAGCAAATCAGCTCAAGAGGTCGAGTTCCACAGCTGGCCCCAGGCCTCACACACTACACTCCACGCGAAACGATCAAGGTGATAGCTAAAAAAACATGGTTCATGTCTTTCATGACACCGCACACCGAGCAAGCTCGATTGATAGGGCAATGCCTTTTCACCACGTCAGCAGACGTGGGAAGGCGGTTACGAAACGTTTGCCAAAGAAAAACAATCATTTTAAGAGGTCAACTAGATTTCCACAGTCCCCTGGCTATGTCAAGCACCGGACCTTGCGAGAGCTTAGCGTATAAGGATTTAATCGAGAACTGACACGAGCGCGTGAGCTTCCTGGAGACCGAATTCGAGTCAAGGGACAATGACACACTAATAAGACTCTTGAAAAGCTTCGCCCAATAGATCCATTTTACCGGTGGGAACTCTCTACTAAAATAGATGGCCGACGACGAAGAGCTTAGGACATCAACCACTGATATCGGTGTCAGTGGCCATCACATACAAGGATTGGAAACGCAACCACAAGGGTTCATTGCCCAACCATGAACACAAGAGAGGGCTCCTGCTATGTTTGTAGGTGTGTTTTTTAGTTTGGATAGGATTTGTGTCCTACTTAGGAAGGCGAGGCGGCAGTGGCTCCTACTTGCTCTCTCGTAAGAGTGGTCGGGTAACCCCAAGTATAAGGGTGATGTAACCTAGCAATAGGTATTTCCCTTGGTAGAGATCCAAGGTTTATCGAACAGTAGGAGTTCTCCCAGTAAACAAAGTCACTGGTACCTGCACACAAGACACAACACAAACTTGTCCCCAACACGTCAAGAAGCTTATCAAGCTTCTTGTCCTGCTAGTTAGAAGATTAAATTGCAAAGTATAATGATAGTTGATGAAAAAGGTAAAACAATACAACAAAGAATAGTAATTGTAATGAAGATTTCAGTAATAGAGAATAGACCTGGGGGGCATAGGTTCACTAGTGGCATCTCTCATAAGAATAAAAAGTAGTGTGGTAAAGAAATTACAGTTGGGCAACGATTAAATTGCAATATTTATATTTAGGACTATGACATTCATGGTATAATCTCATATGTGCATTACATCCGTGATGTGTAGACCGTTGTCCATCTGCATCTACAACTAATACTCCATTGTAAGACCGCTATACAACATGCATCTCAAAGTATCAAGTTATAAGAAAATAGAGCATTACAATAAGCAAGATGACAATATGATATTCAGAGAGTCATTGTGCTAAGGCCCCACATGACAAGTGCAGCATAGCAGCAAATATCGCCAGTGAAGAGAGTCATATATCGAAAGGAACTGTAAACACTCAAACGGACGAACGAAGACCGAATCCAAACATATTCACCGAAGACGAACACCGACTGAATCCTGTGAGATTCAAAAGAGATACACCTCCACACGCCCTTCGATGATGCTGCACGCACCATCGAGATGAGGGATTGAATGTGAGAGACATTATTACTACCAAGGGATATCATCGTTGCTAAGCCCCAACCAAGATGCTAAACCTAACAAAATTGAGAGTGGGACCGCCCCGCTAGCGTGGGGGGAGGGTGAGGGAGTCCTGGATTAGGGGGTCCTCGGACAGCCGGACTATACTTTGGCGGGCTGTTGGACTATGAAGATACAAGATTGAAGACTTCGTCCCATGTCCGTATGGGACTCTCCTTTGCATGGAAGGCAAGCTTGGCAATTCGGATATATATATATATATCTCCTTCTCTGTAACCGACTCTGTGTAACCCTAGTCCCCTCCGGTGTCTATATAAACCGGAGGGTTTAGCCTGTAGGACAAGAACAATCATAATCATAGGCTAGCTTCTAGGGTTTAGCCTCTACGATCTCGTGGTAGATCAACTCTTGTAATACTCATATCATCAAGATCAATCAAGCAGGAAGTAGGGTATTACCTCCATCGAGAGGGCCCGAACCTGGGTAAACATCATGTACCCTGCCTCCTATTACCATTAGCCTTAGACGCACAGTTCGGGACCCCCTACCCGAGATCCGCTAGTTTTGACACCGACATTGGTGCTTTCATTGAGAGTTCCACTGTGCCGTCGCGATAAGGCTTGATGGCTCCTTCAATCATCTTCAACGACGCAGTCCAGGGGGAGGTTTTCCTTCCCAGACAGATCTTTGTATTCGGCAGCTTCGTACTGCGGGCCAACTCGCTTGGCCATCTGGAGCAGATTGATAGCTACGCCCCTGGCCATCAGGTCAGGTTAGGAAGCTTGAACTATACTGCCGCCGACATCCGCGGAGACTTGATCTTCGACGGATTCAAGCCAATGTCAGGTACACCGAACAGTCACGACGGGCATGACTTAGATCTGCCATCGGACAGTGTTCGGGAGATCATGCCTGCGGCCGCCTCGGGAATCAATTCGGAGCAGATCGCGCCATCCAAGGACGGGTGGATGGACCCCACCACGGAGGCCGCACACTCATCGGCGTTGGACCCGAACACTGATCCCACCTCCTATGAGGCCGGTATCATTGGACCCTCGGACTCGTCTCCGGCTACAGGATCTGAACCGCGTACATCCGTGCCTATCGAATATGATTGGGCACCGGTCATGGAGTTCACCTCCACGGATATCTTTCAGCACTCACCCTTGGGTGATGTGCTAAATTCATTAAGGTCTCTCTCCTTGTTAGGAGACTCTTGGCCGAACTATGTCCGGCTCGAGTGGGAAGTGGACAACGAAGAAATTCGTTCCCCACCCACCACCCACTTAATAGCCACTGTCGATGACTTAACCGACGTGCTTGAATTCAACTCCGAAGAAATCGACGGTATGGACGACGATGCAGGAGAAGAATAGGAACCACCGCCTATAGGGCGCTGGGCAGCCACCTCATCATATGATATATACATGGTGGACACCCCCAAAGAAAGCAATGGCGATGAGGCAACGGAAGATAATCCCCTGGAGAAACAATCTAGGCACCGGCGTCATAGGCGCTGCTCCAAGCCCCGCCATAGCAAAAATTGTGATACCGGCACAAGAGATGATAACAATCCGGATGGTGCCGAAGATGAAAACAATCCGGCCCAGCCAGGCTTCGAGCAGGCCGAGTAAGAAGATGGGCAAGCTAGCCCCAACGAATAGGTAACAGATGGAGAATCAGAGGATGATAATTACATGCCTCTCTCTGAAGACGAAGTGAGCCTTCACAACGAAGAATTCATCGTGCCTGAGGATCCTGTTGAGCAGGAGCGCTTCAAGCGCCGGCTTATAGCCACTGCAAAAAGCCTGAAGAAAAAGCAGCAACAGCTTCAAGCTGATCAAGATCTGCTAACTGATAGATGGACCGAGGTCCTGGCTGCCGAGGAATACGGACTCGAGCGCCCTACCAAAAGTTACCCAAAGCGCAGGTTGCTACCTCAACTCAAGGAGGAGGCGTTAAAGCCCACACTACCAGCGCATGATGCGGCTGACCGGCCACCTCGTGGCCGAGACAAAGCGGTGTACAAGCCCGAAGTCCAGGCCGCACCCCGTCGCCAATCAAACAATAATACTAAGGACCGGGGCTACACGACGGACCTGCGAGACGTATTGGAAAACAAAGCCGGACAGTCAAGATCGATCTACGGATCACGGGGACACGCCACAACCCGTGACGATGATCATCACGCTGGATACAATAAACAAAAGTCCGCCAGGCCGAATACAACAGACCAGATTCATCTGAACTGCGTCGGGATGTAGCCCGGCATAGAGGCGCCGCACACCCCCTATGCTTCACTGATGAAGTAATGGATCATGAATTCCCAGAAGGGTTTAAACCGTGAACATTGAATCATATGATGGCACAACAGACCCAGCGGTATGGATTGAAGATTTTCTCCTACACATTCACATGGCCCGCGGCGATGACTTACATGCCATCAAGTACCTACCACTTAAGCTCAAAGGACCGGCTCGACATTGGCTGAATAGCCTGCCAGCAAGCTCCATTGGCAGTTGGGAGGACCTGGAATACGCATTCCTTGACAACTTCCAGGGCACTTACGTGCGACCACCGGATGCTGATGACTTAAGTCACATAACCCAACAGCCCGGAGAGTCAGCCAGGAAATTCTGGACTCGGTTCCTAACTAAAAAGAACCAAATTGTCGACTGTCCGGATGCCGAAGCCTTAGCAGCCTTCAAGCATAACATCCGTGACGAATGGCTCGCCCGACACCTCGTCCAAGAGAAGCCAGAGTCCATGGCAGCCCTCACGACACTCATGACCCGCTTTTGCGTAGGCGAGGACAGCTGGCTGGCTCGTAGCAACATCACACCAAAAAACTCCGGCGATTCAGACGCTAGAGATAACAATGGCAAGCCAGGACGCAATAGACACAAGCGTCACAACAATGGTGACAACGGCGAAGACACGGCAGTCAACGATGGATTCAGAGGCTCTAAATCCGGACAGCAAAAAAAGCCATTCAAAAGAAACAATCCGGGCTCGTCCAGTCTGGACCGCATACTCGACCGCTCATGTCAAGTTCACGGCACCGCCGATAAACCAGCCAACCACACCAATAGAGAATGTTGGGTGTTCAAACAGGCTGGCAAGTTGAATGCCGAAAACAAGGAAAAGGGGTTGCACAGCAATGACAACGCGGAGCCCCGGCCGCCGAACGCAGGATGACAAAAGAAATTCCCTCCCTAGGTGAAAACGGTGAATATGATATACGCAACCCATATTCCCAAGTGGGAACGGAAGCGTGCACTAAGGGACGTCTATGCGATGGAGCCAGTCGCCCCATAGTTCAACCCATGGTCCTCTTGTCCGATCACTTTCGATCGCAGGGACCATCCTACTAGTATCCGTCATGGCGGTTCAGCCGCATTAGTCCCCGACCCCATCATCGACGGATTCCATCTCACACGAGTCCTCATGGACGGTGGCAGCAGCCTGAACCTGCTCTATCAGGATACAGTGCGCAAAATGGGCATCGACCCCTCAAGGATCAAGCCCACAAAAACCACCTTCAAGGTGTCATACCAGGTGAGGAGGCCTGTCGCACGGGCTCAATCACACTGGAAGTGGTCTTCGGATCTCCGGACAATTTCCGAAGCGAGGAGTTAATCTTTGACATCGTCCCCTTCCGCAATTGGCTATCATGCACTGCTCAGATGAACCACATTTGCTAGATTCAATGCGGTACCGCATTATACATACCTCAAGCTCAAAATGCCAGGACCTCGCGGGGTTATAACAGTTAATGGAAACACAGAGCGCTCGCTCCGTACGGACGAGCACACTGCGGCCCTCGCGGCAGAAGTACAAAACAGCCTTCTTAGGCAAACAACCAATTCGGCAATAAAGAACCCGGACACCGTCAAGCGAGTCCGGAGTACCCCGCAACAGGATCATCCGGCACGTCCAGAGCCCGACTAGCAATTCGGCCTCCGTCCTAGTCCCAGTCAAGCGGCAAAATTTGTGCCGCGCGTACATACTTACGCACTTAAAATACCATGGGCACATGCGGAGGCACGGCTATGACACGGCCCACAATGCGCTTCGATCCCCCAGGATTCACGCATCTTTACACCTTTTTTCTTTCAGGCCCCTATCTTCGGGAGGCTCTTCCGATAGACTGATTATCGGACACATAGCGGGACGGACACACCAAGAAGACAAGAAGCTTTGGCGCACAAGGGATTCCTCAGGTGGTCTCTGATAACGATCATTATACCTGTTTTATATACCCGCACACAACTCGCTTCTGGTCAGGATATGTCAAACAGTCCTATTTTGCTTATCACACTACTTGTATACGTACGCTTTGACGTATTATTTGAATAACAAGCGAAAATAGTGTACAGCGTCAGCTTACCATTATATTTATTTACCCCTTTCCTTTACTGTTTATTTATTACACCCGTGCATTTTGATACGTCCAGTTTGCCATGGGCTTCAGTGTACCCCATAACATGGCAAGAAAGTCCAAACACTTTTGACAGTGCAGCACCCCAAACTTATAGCATTATATGCATCAGCTCCGAATCATGTCTTGGGTCAATAGTTGGGTTTGCCCGGCTCCTATGTTTTGGTACCTTACATTCCGCTATATCGGCTAAAGTAGCACAAGGAGAACTACTGCGATTGTGTTCCGGTTCTTCCGGACGAGCTGAAGGAAATATGCCCTAGAGGAAATAATAAAGTTATTATTTATTTCCTTATTTCATGATAAATGTTTATTATTCATGCTAGAATTGTATTAACCGGAAACATAATACATGTGTGAATACATAGACAAACACAACGTCACTAGTATGCCTCTACTTGACTAGCTTATTAATCAAAGATGGTTATGTTTCCTAACCATAGACATGTGTTGTCATTTGATTGATGGGATCACATCATTAGGAGAATGATGTGATTGACATGACCCATTCCGTTAGCCTAGCACTTGATCGTTTAGTATGTTGCTATTGCTTTCTTCATGACTTATACATGTTCCTGTAACTATGAGATTATGCAACTCCCGTTTATCGGAGGAACACTTTGGGTGCTACCAAACGTCACAACGTAACTGGGTGATTATAAAGGAGTACTACAGGTGTATCCAGAGGTACATGTTGGGTTGGCGTATTTCGAGATTAGGTTTTGTCACTCTGATTGTCGGAGAGGTATCTCTGGGCCCTCTCGGTAATGCACATCACTTAAGCCTTGCAAGCATTGTAACTAATGAGTTAGTTGCGGGATGATGTATTACCTAACGAGTAAAGAGACTTGCCGGTAATGAGATTGAACTAGGTTTTGGATACCGACGATCGAATCTCGGGCAAGTAACATACCAATGACAAAGGGAACAATGTATGTTGTTATGCGGTTTGACCGATAAAGATCTTCGTTGAATATGTAGGAACCAATATGGGCATCTAGGTCCCGCTATTGGTTATTGACCGAGAATAGTTCTAGGTCATGTCTACATAGTTCTCGAACCCGTAGGGTCCGCACGCTTAACATTACGATGACAGTTTTATTATGAGTTTATAAGTTTTGATGTACCGAAGTTTGTTCGGAGTCCCGGATGTGATCACGGACATGACGAGGAGTCTCGAAATGGTCGAGACATAAAGATCGATATATTGGAAGCCTATATTTGGACATCGGAATCGTTCCGGGTGAAATCGGCATTTTACCGAGTACCGGGAGGTTACCGGAACCCCCCCCCCCCCCCGGGGGTTATTGGGCCTACATGGGCCTCGAGGGAGAAGAGGGAAGGAGCCTGGAGGGGGCCGCACGCCCCTCCCCCTCCTAGTCCGGATTGGACAAGGGAAGGGGGGCAGCGCCCCCCTTTCCTTCCCCTCTTCCTCCTCTTTCCCCCCTTCTCCTACTCCTACTTGGAAAGAAGGGAGTCCTACTCCCGGTGGGAGTAAGACTCCCCCCTTGGCGCGCCCTCCTTGGCCGGCCGCCTCCTCCCCCTGGCTCCTTTATATACGGGGGGGGGGGCACCCCATAGACACACAAGTTGATCTACGGATCGTTCCTTAGACATGTGCGGTGCCCCCCTCCACCATATTCCACCTCGGTCATATCGTCGCGGAGTTTAGGGGAAGCCCTGCGCCGGTAGAGCATCATCATCGTCACCACGCCGTCGTGCTGACGGAACTCATCTCCGGAGCTTTGCTGGATCGGAGCACGGAGATCGTCATCGAGCTGAACGTGTGCTGAACTCGGAGGCCCCATACGTTCGGTGCTTGGATCGGTCGGATCGTGAAGACGTACGACTACATCAACCGCGTTGTGCTAACGCTTCCGCTTACGGTCTACGAGGGTACGTGGACGAACACTCTCCCCTCTCGTTGCTATGCCATCACCATGATCTTGCGTGTGCGTAGGAAAATTTTGAAATTACTACATTCCCCATCAGTGGCATCCGAGCCTAGGTTTTATGCGTTGATGTTATATGCACGAGTAGAACACAAGTAAGTTGTGGGCGATACAAGTCATACTGCTTACCAGCATGTCATACTTTGGTTCGGCGGTATTGTGAGATGAAGCGGCCCGAACCGACATTATGCGTACGCATACGCGAGACTGGTTTCACCGTTACGAGCACGCATGCTTAAAGGTGGCTGGCGGGTGTCTGTCTCTCTCACTTTAGCTGAATCGAGTGTGGCTACGCCCGGTCCTTGCGAAGGTTAAAATAGCACCAACTTGACGAACTATCGTTGTGGTCTTTGATGCGTAGGTAAGAACGGTTCTTGCTAAAGCCCGTAGCAGCCACATAAAATTTGCAACAACAAAGTAGAGGACGTCTAACTTGTTTTTGCAGGGCATGATGTGATGTGATATGGTCAAGACGTGATGCTATATTTTATTGTATGAGATGATCATGTTTTGTAACCGAAGTTATCGGCAACTGGCAGGAGCCATATGGTTGTCGCTTTATTGTATGAAATGCAAACGCCCTGTAATTGCTTTACTTTATCACTAAGCGGTAGCGATAGTCGTAGAAGCAATAGATGGCGTAACGACAACGATGCTACGATGGAGATCAAGGTGTCGCGCCGGTGACGATGGTGATCACGACGGTGCTTCGAAGATGGAGATCACAAGCACAAGATGATGATGGCCATATCATATCACTTATATTGATTGCATGTGATGTTTATCCTTTATGCATCTTATCTTGCTTTGATTGACGGTAGCATTTTAAGATGATCTCTCACTAAATAATCAAGAAGTGTTCTCCCTGAGTATGCACCGTTGCGAAAGTTCTTCGTGCTGAGACACCATGTGATGATCGGGTGTGATAGGCTCTACGTTCAAATACAACGGGTGCAAAACAGTTGCACACGCGGAATACTCAGGTTAAACTTGACGAGCCTAGCATATACAGATATGGCCTCGGAACACGGAGACCAAAAGGTCGAACGTGAATCATATAGTAGATATGATCAACATAGTGATGTTCACCATTGAAACTACTCCATCTCGCGTGATGATCGGACATGGTTTAGTTGATTTGGATCACGTGATCACTTAGATGACTAGAGAGATGTCTGTCTAAGTGGGAGTTCTTAAGTAATATGATTAATTGAACTTTAATTTATCATGAACTTATTCCTGGTAGTATTTTGCAAATTATGTTATAGATCAATAGCTCGCGTTGTTGCTTTCATATGTTTTTTTGATATGTTCCTAGAGAAAACTGTGTTGAAAAATGTTAGTAGCAATGTTGCGGATTTGATCCGTGATCTGAGGTTAATCCACATTGCTGCACAGAATAATTATGTCCTTGATGCACCGCTAGGTGACAAACCTATTGCAGGAGCAGATGCAGACGTTATGAACGTTTGGCTAGCTCAATATGATGACTACTTGATAGTTTAGTGCACCATGCTTAACGGCTTAGAATCGGGACTTCAAGGACGTTTTGAACGTCATGGACCATATGAGATGTTCCAGGAATTGAAGTTAATATTTCAAGCAAATACCCGAGTTGAGAGATATGAAGTCTCCAACAAGTTCTATAGCTAAAAGATGGAGGAGAATCGCTCAACTAGTGAGCATGTGCTCAGATTGTCTAGATACTACAATCGCTTGAATCAAGTGGGAGTTAATCTTCCAGATAAGATAGTGATTGACAGAATTCTCTAGTCACCATCACCAAGTTAGTAGAACTTTGTGATGAACTATAGTATGCAAGGGATGACGAAAACGATTCCCAAGCTCTTCGTGATGTTGAAATCGACGAAGGTAGAAATCAAGAAAGAGCATCAAGTGTTGATGGTTGACAAGATTACTAGTTTCAAGAAAAAGGCAAAGGGAAAGAAAGGGAACTTCAACTAGAATGACAAGCAAGTTGTCACTCCCGTGAAGAAGACCAAAGCTGGACCAAAGCCTGAAACTGAGTGCTTACACTGCAAAGAAAATGGTCACTGGAATTGGAAATGCCCTGAATATTTGGTGGATAAGAAGGATGGCAAAGTGAACAAGGGTATATTTGATATACAGGTTATTGATGTGTGCCTTACTAGTGTTTATAGTAGCCCCTGAGTATTTGATACTTGTTCAGTTGCTAAGATTAGTAACTCGAAACAGGAGTTACAGAATAAACAGAGACTAGTTGAAGGGGAAGTGACGATGAGTGTTGGAAGTAGTTCCAAGATTGATATGATCATCATCACACACTCCCTATACTTTCGGGATTAGTGTTAAACCTAAATAAAGTTATTTGGCGTTTGCGTTGAGCATGACTATGATTTGATCATGTTTATTGCGATACGGTTATTCATTTGAAGTTAAAGAATAATTGTTATTCTGTTTACATGAATAAGACCTTCGATGGTTATACACCCAATGAAAATAGTTTGTTGGATCTCGGTCATAGTGATACACATATTCATAATATTGATGCAAAAGATGCAAATTTAATAATGATAGTGCAACTTATTTGTGGCACTGCCGTTTGGGTCATATCGGTGTAAAGCGCATGAAGAAACTCCATAAAGATGGATTTTCGGAATCACTTGGTTATGAATCATTTGATGCTTGCGAACCATGCCTTTTGGGCAAGATGACTAAAACTCCTTTCTCCGGAACAATGGAACAAGCTACTGACTTATTGGAAATAATACATACCGATGTATGCGATCCAATGAGTGTTGATGCTCGTGGCAAATATCGTTATTTTCTGACCTTCACAAGATGATTTGAGTAGATATGGGTATATCTACTTGATGAAACATAAATCTGAAATAGTTGAAAGGTTCAAAGAATTTCAGAGTGAAGTAGAAAAATCATCGTAACAAGAAAATAAAGTTTCTATGATCTGATCGCAGAGACGAATATTAGAGTTACGAGTTTGGTCTTCAATTAAAACAATGTGGAATAGTTTCACAGCTCACGCCACTTGGAACACCACAATGTTATGGTGTGTCCGAACGTCGTAACCACACTTTATTGGATATGGTACGATCTATGATGTCTCTTACTGATTACCACTATTGTTTTGGGGTTATGCATTAGAGACAGCTACATTCACGTTAAAAGGGCACCATCTAAATCCGTTGAGACGACACCATATGAACTGTGGTTTAGGAAGAAACCCAAGTTGTCGTTTCTTAAAGTTTGGGGCTATGATGCTTATGTGAAAAAGTTTCATCCTGATAAGCTCAAACCCAAATCGGAGAAGTGCGTCTTCATAGAATACCCAAAGGAAACTGTTGGGTACACCTTCTATCACAGATCTGAAGGCAAAACATTCATTGCCAAGAATGGATCCTTTCTAGAGAAGAAGTTTCTCTCGAAAGAAGTGAGTGGGAGGAAAGTAGAACTTGATGAGGTAATTTGTACCTTCTCCCGAATTGGAAAATAGTTCATCACTGAAATCAGTTCCAGTGATTCCTACACCAATTAGTGAGAAAGCTAATGATGATGATCATGAAACTTCAGATCAAGTTACTACAGAACTTCGTAGGTTTTCCAGAGTACGGTCTGCACCAGTGTGGTACAGTAATCCTATTCTGGAAGTCATGTTACTAGACCATGATGAACCTACGAACTATGAGGAAGCGATGATGAGCCCAGATTCCGCGAAATGGCTTGAGGCCATAAAATCTGAGATATGATCCATGTATGAGAACAAAGTATGGACTTTGATTGACTTGCTCGATGATCAGCAAGCCATGTTAAATAAATGGATCTTCAAGAATAAGACGGACACTGATAGTAGTGTCACTATCTACTAAGCTCGACTTGTTGTGAAAGGTTTTCGACAAGTTCAAGGTGTTGAATACGATGAGATTTTTCTCACTCGTATCGATTCATAAGTCTGTCCGAATCATGTTAGCAATTGCCACATTTTATGAAATCTGGCAAATGGATGTCAAAACTGCATTCCTCAATGGATTCTTTAAAGAAGAGTTGTATATGATGCAACTAGAAGGTTTTGTCAATCCTAAAGGTGCTAACAAAATGTGCAAGCTCCAGCGATCCATCAATGGACTGGTGCAAGCATCTCGGAGTTGGAATATACGCTTTGATGAGTTGATCAAAGTATATGGTTTTATACAGACTTTTGGAAAGGCATGTATTTACAAGAAAGTGAGTGGGAGCTCTGTAGCATTTCTGATATTATATGTGCAAGACATATTGTTGATTGGAAATGATATAGAATTCCTGGATAGCATAAAAGGATACTTGAATAAAAGTTTTTCAATGAAAGACCCCGGTGAAGCTGCTTACATATTGAGCATCAAGATCTATTGAAATAGATCAAGACGCTTGATAAGTTTTTCAAAAGTACATACCTTGTCAAGATTTTGAAGTAGTTCAAAATGGAACAGTCAAAGAAAGAGTTCTTGCCTGTGTTGCAAAGGTGTGAAATTGAGTAAGACTCAAATCCCGACCACGACAGAAAATAGAAAAGAGAATGAAAGTCATTCCCTATGCCTCAGTTATAGGTTCTATAAAGTATGCTATGCTATGTACCATACCTATTGTATACCTTGCTCTGAATTTGGCAAGGGAGTACAATAGTGATCTAGGAGTAGATCACTGGACATTGGTCAAGAATATCCTTAGTGAGGACTAAGGAAATATTTCTCGATTATGGAGGTGATAAAAGAGCCATCGTAAATAGTTACATCGGTGCAAGATTTTACACCGATCCAGATGACTCTAAGTCTCAATCTGGATACATATTGAAAGTGGGAGCAATTAGCTAGAGTAGCTCCGTGCAGAGCATTGTAGACATAGAATATTTGCAAAATACATACGGCTCTAAATATGACAGACCCGTTGACTAAGCTTCTCTCATGAGCAAAACATGATCACACCTTAGTACTCTTTGGGTGTTAATCACATAGCGATGTGAACTAGATTATTGACTCTAGTAAACCCTTTGGGTTTTCCTCACATAACGATGTGAACAAGGGGTGTTAATCATATACAGATATGAATATTGATGTTAAATCACATGGCGATGTGAACTAGATTATTGACTCTAGTGCAAGTGGGAGACTGAAGGAAATATGCCCTAGAGGCAATAATAAAGTTATTATTTATTTCCTTATTTCATGATAAATGTTTATTATTCATGCTAGAATTGTATTAACCGGAAACATAATACATGTGTGAATACATAGACAAACACAACGTCACTAGTATGCCTCTACTTGACTAGCTTATTAATCAAAGATGGTTATGTTTCCTAACCATAGACATGTGTTGTCATTTTATTGATAGGATCACAAGATTAGGAGAATGATGTGATTGACATGACCCATTCCGTTAGCCTAGCACTTGATCGTTTAGTATGTTGCTATTGCTTTCTTCATGACTTATACATGTTCCTGTAACTATGAGATTATGCAACTCCCATTTACCGGAGGAACACTTTGGGTGCTACCAAACGTCACAACGTAACTGGGTGATTATAAAAGAGTACTACAGGTGTATCCAAAGGTACATGTTGGGTTGGTGTATTTCGAGATTAGGTTTTGTCACTCCGATTGTCGGAGAGGTATCTCTGGGCCCTCTCGGTAATGCACATCACTTAAGCCTTGCAAGCATTGTAACTAATGAGTTAGTTGCGGGATGATGTATTATGTAACGAGTAAAGAGACTTGCCGGTAACGAGATTGAACTAGGTATTGGATACCGATGATCGAATCTCAGGCAAGTAACATACCGATGACAATGGGAACAACGTATGTTGTTATGCAGTTTGACCGATAAAGATCTTCGTTGAATATGTAGGAACCAATATGGGCATCCAGGTCCCGCTATTGGTTATTGACCGAGAATAGTTCTAGGTCATGTCTACATAGTTCTCGAACCCGTAGGGTCCGCATGCTTAACGTTACGATGACAGTTTTATTATGAGTTTATAAGTTTTGATGTACCGAAGTTTGTTCAGAGTCCCGGATGTGATCACGGACATGACAAGGAGTCTCAAAATGGTCGAGACATAAAGATCGATATATTGGAAGCCTATATTTGGACATCGGAATCGTTCCGGGTGAAATCGGCATTTTACCGGAGTACCGGGAGGTTACCGGAACCCCCCCCCCCCCCCCGGGGGGGGGGGTTATTGGGCCTACATGGGCCTCGAGGGAGAAGAGGGAAGGAGCCTGGAGGGGGCCACATGCCCCTCCCCCTCCTAGTCCGAATAGGACAAGGGAAGGGGGGCGGCGCCCCCCCTTTCCTTCCCCTCTTCCTCCTCTTTCCCCCTTCTCCTACTCCTACTTGGAAAGAAGGGAGTCCTACTCCCGGTGGGAGTAGGACTCCCCCCTTGGCGTGCCCTCCTTGGCCGGCCGCCTCCTCCCCCCTGGATCATTTATATACGGGGGGCGGGAGGCACCCCATAGACACACAAGTTGATCTACGGATCGTTCCTTAGCCGTGTGTGGTGCCCCCCTCCACCATATTCCACCTCGGTTATATCGTCGCGGAGTTTAGGCGAAGCCCTGTGCTGGTAGAGCATCATCATCGTCACCACGCCGTCGTGCTGACGGAACTCATCTCCGGAGCTTTGTTGGATCGGAGCACGGAGATCGTCATTGAGCTGAACGTGTGCTGAACTCGGAGGCCCCGTACGTTCGGTGCTTGGATCGGTCGGATCGTGAAGACGTACGACTACATCAACCGCGTTGTGCTAATGCTTCCGCTTACGGTCTACGAGGGTACGTGGACGAACACTCTCCCCTCTTATTGCTATGCCATCACCATGATCTTGCGTGTGCGTAGGAAATTTTTTGAAATTACTACGTTCCCCATCACGAGCACCTCAGTATAGAAAGCCGAAAAATGATTGTCATGATGAGGCGAGAGCTGGTCGCTATTCGAGATGTCTCAAATCCTTAAAGATTTTTTCCTCTTCGGGCGAGGAATCGGCCTTGTCCGATTTAGGCATATATAGCGCCCCAAGTTCGGCCTTCCGTATACTAGGGGCTTCGCCAAAATTTAAAATTGTAGACTTCTATGGCCAAGTGAGAGTGATAAAGCTGTATAGTACGATTGCCTTGTTCGCTGCGCTAAACACCTCCTTGAAAGGACCAAAAATTTGGATAAAGAGTGTTTATATTTATCCCGAACACCCCAGTACTAGTTACATGGGGGCAGAAGCCGACGGCTGGCCAACTCTCAAGATTTTATAAACGGCCGCATAGAAGGTAATATTTTAAATTAACGAGCGCCATATAGCGCACATTAACTCGTTTTCATATTACAGGATCACATGAGTACATTTATTCAAATATTACATCCTTAGCACATTCATCCGCCACAAGGCGGGCACCCTTCAGGACACCGTCATAATACTTTTCGGGGTGGAGATGCTCCTTGCCCTCCGGCGGCTCCTCTGTCACCAACTTCTCGGCATCCATCCTCGCCCAGTGCACTTTCGCACGGGCGAAGGCTCTGCGCGCACCTTCAATGCAGACTGACCGCTTAATGGCTTCAAGCCGTGGATAGGCATTCACAAGCTGCTTTACCACGCCGAAGTAGCTGCTGGGCAGGAGCTCGCCAGGCCACATCCGGACTATGAGATCCTTCATGTCCAGTTCTACCGCCTTGTGAAGTTCAACCAGTTGCTTCAGCTGGTCGCTCAAAGGCATCAGATGTTCGGCCCCAATATATTGGGACCAGAACAACTTCTCCGTTGAGATCCCTTCCTCAGCTCGGTAGAACTCTGCGGCATCAGAGACGCTGCACGGTAGATCTGCGAATGCTCCTGGAGAGCTCCAAATTCGGGTAAGTAAAAGGAAAGTCTCCTTCACATGCTTGCTTTGCATAATGAATGCCTTACCCGCCGCTATCTTCTTGGCCACCTAAATCTCCTGAAGGGCCTTCTGGGCTTCGGCCTTGGCATCTTGCGTGCTCTGGAGGGCCTTCGCAAGCTCGGACTCTTACGTCTTGGAGTCACGCTCCAAGGACTCAAATTTTTTAACGAAGTCCTGGAGCTCTTGTTGAACCTCATTAACCCGAGCCTCCTGTTTCTCGCGCTCGGTGCGCTCCTTGGCCGCCTTGTGTTCGGCCTCGGACAACGCCTTCTTAAGGGACACCACTTCGGTCATGGCCCCTATTAAAATTCATAATGCTTCTATTAGCATCAACGATTTTTCCTTTATATAACACACGGACGGGGTATCGCTTACCTTTGTTCTCCTCGAGCTGCCTCTTCACGAGGCCGAGCTCTTCTTCGGCCCGCCCCAGGTTCTGCTTCAGTCCGGAGACCTCAGCAGTGAGGGCGGCGGCGGTCGGCAGCGATGCCTGCTTATTCACATAGGCATAATATGATTAGACTCCTGGGGATAATATTTGATCCTCTGCTCGGCCTTTCTTTCCGAACACCAAACGGAGCATCAGGGGCTACTGTCTACACTGTGATATTTTCTCATAATTTAATTACTTACCTCAAAGCCCGTCAGGAGGCTGGCGCAGGCTTCGGTCAGTCCGCTTTTGGCGGACTGAACCTTACGAGTATGGTGTTCTTCATCAAGGGAAGCACATTGAAGCGCTTCCACCAAGTTGTCCGATGCCCCTGGATGTACAGAGGTCATCGGCACAGGCGGCTCGCCCCCCTTAGTGAGGGGCCGCCTACCTGAATCCGGAACCACTGGAGGTTCCGGCACAGTATCCGGCTGGGGGGCAAACTTGCTACGGCCCCCCTCATCAGAATCCATGGGGGTCTTCCCCCCATGTGCCCGACGCTGGGGATTTCACCTTGGGGCGCCTCCAGAACTGCCTCCCCCTGGCCCGGTTTTCTCTGAGACAGCACCTCGGTGCCGTCCGCAGGCCGGGTGGTGGTGGCCATCGGGAGCGAGTCGTTGTTCATCGCCAACACACCCAAAGACCCATCCGAGGAGGATAAGTCGATGCAGGCTTTGGATGGACTGCACAATCATGCTTAACATGATAAGAAGCAATAAAGCGAAACATGCCAGAAGTATTATGGTATCCAGATACTTACGACTTCGCCAGGGGCTTGTCCCTGGGCAGCCACTCCTCGTCGCTGTAGGCGGCTATTGTGGAGTGGTCCGGAGGGAGGGTCCTTCCCTTCTTGGACCCTTCGGCCTTCCTTTTTTTCTCCCCCTCGGTTTGGGGGGGGGGGGAGGGTTTTCCTCTTCCTCCTCCTCGTTTTTGTTGGAGGAGTGTGCCTCGGTGTCTTCGGACGACGAGTCTGACACCACCTTGCGCCGAAGACCTTTCCTGCTCCCCGTGGCCTTTTGATGACCCGCAAGTATACGGGATAGTTGTAGCCTCTTTCGATAAGTAAGACTGTCGAACCCAATGAGGAGCTAAAGGTAGAACAAATACTCTCTCAAGTCCTATCGGCCACTGATACGACTCTATGCACGCTTGACGTTCGCTTTACCTAGAACAAGTATGAAACTAGAAGTACTTTGTAGGTGTGATAGGATAGGTTTGCAAGATAATTAAGAGCACGTAAACATAAACTAGGGGCTGTTTAGATAAAGATGCAATAATGTAAATATAGCGAGTGTGGAAAAGTGGTGGTAGGAGTTGTGAAATTGTCCCTAAGCAATTGACTATGTTACTAGACCGGTAATCACTATTGCAATTCTATTGAGGGAGAGGCATAAGCTAACATACTTTCTCTACTTGGATCATATGCACTTATGATTGGAACTCCAGTAAGCATCCGCAACTACTAAAGATTCATTAAGGTAAAACCCAACCATAGCATTAAAGCATCAAGTCCTCTTTATCCCATACGCAACAATCCCCTTACTTGGGTTTGTGTTTCAGTCACTCACGCAACCCACTATAAGCGAATCATGAACGCATTGCAACACCCTACAGCGGGAATCCCTCACGCTTGCGCGACATGGAGGGCACCATAGGATAGCACCAATAATAAAACATGCAACTCAAACCAATCATAGCAATTCATCAATCACCGATAGGACAACGAAAATCTACTCAGACATCATAGGATGGCAACACATCATTGGAAAATAATATGAAGCATAAAGCACCATGTTCAAGTAGAGGGTACAGCGGGTTGCGGGAGAGTGGACTGCTAAATATAGAGGGGGGAAGGTGATGGAGATGTTGGTGAAGATGATGGAGGTGTTGGTGAAGATCGCGGTGATGATGATGGCCCCCGGCGGCGTTCCGGCGCCACCGGAAGCAAGGGGGAGAGAGCCCCCCCCCCCCCTTCTTCTTCTTCTTCCTTGACCTCCTCCCTAGATGGGAGAAGGGTTTCCCCTCTGGTCCTTGGCTCCCATGGCGTGGGAGGGGCAAGAGCCCCTCTGAGAATGGATCTATCTCTCTGTTTCTGCATTCTCAGATTCTACCACTTCACCGTTTCCTTTATATCTGGAGATCCGTAACTCCGATTGGGGTGAATCTTTCGCCCAGATCTTTCTCATAAAATTATCTTTCTTGTGCCAGAAGAAGAGCGTCAACCGCCTTACTGGTGGCCCGCGAGAGCCCAGGCCGCGCCCAGTGGGGGAGGGCGCGCCCCCCTGTCTCGTGGCCACCCCGGACACCGTTTCGCGTTGATTTTACTTCCCAAAAATCATAAATATTCCAAAAAAATCTCCGTCCGTTTTTATCCCGTTTGGACTCCGTTTGATATTGGGTTTCTATGAAACAAAAAACATGCAACAGATAGGAACTGGCACTGGGCACTGGATCAATATGTTAGTCCCAAAAAATAGTATAAAAAGTTGCCAAAAGTATATAAAAGTTGTAGAACATTGGCATGGAACAATAAAAAATTATAGATACGACGGAGACGTATCAGCATCCCCAAGCTTAATTCCTGCTCGTCCTCGAGTAGGTAAATGATAAAAAAGATATGTTTTGATGTGGAATGCTACCTAGCATAATCTTGATCATGTGTCTAATCATGGCATGAATATTAAGACACGAGTGATTCAAAGCAATAGTCTATCATTTGACATAAAAACAATAATACTTCGAGTGTACCAATAAAAGAAATCATGTCTTTTCAAAACAACAAGGCCAAAGCAAGCTTATCCCTACAAAATCATATAGTTTGGCCATGCTTCATTTTCGTCACACAAAATGCCCCCATCATGCACAACCCCGATTACAAGCCGAGCAATTGGTTCATACTTTTTAACGCGCTTCAGCTTTTTCAACCCTCACGCAATACATGAGCGCAAGCCATGGATATAGCACTATAGGTGGAATACAATATAATGATGGAGGTTATGTGGAGAAGACAAAAAAGGAGAAAGTCTCACATCGACGCGGCTAATCAATAGGCTATGGAGATGCCCATCAATTGATGTCAATGCGAGGAGTAGGGATTGCCATGCAACGGATGCACTAAGAGCTATAAGTGTATGAAAGCTCAACAAAAGAATCTAAGTGGGTGTGCATCCAACTTGCTTGCTCATGAAGACCTAGGGCATTTGAGGAAGCCCATCGAGTTGGAATATACAAGCCAAGTTCTATAATGAAAATTCCCACTAGTATATGAAAGTGTCAACATAGGAGACAATCTATATGAAGAACATGGTGCTACTTTGAAGCACAAGATATGAGACTCACTACATGAAGAACATGGTACTACTTTGAAGCACAAGTGTGGAAAAAGAGATAGTAACATTGCCCCTTTTTATTTATTTTCTTTTTTTCTTTTTATTTTTTTCTTTTTTTTCTTTTTTTTTCTTTTTTTCCTTTGGCTTTCTTTTTTTCTTTTGGCCTTTTTTTATGGGGCAATGTTCTATAATGATGATCATCACACTTTTATTTACTTACAACCCAATATTACAACTCGATGCTAGAACAAAAATATGACTCTATATGAATGCTTCCGGCGGTGTACCAGGATGTGCAATGATCTAGCGTAGCAATGACATCAAAAAATGGACAAGCCATGAAAACATCATGCTAGCTATCTTATGATCATGCAAAGCAATATGACAATGAATGCTCAAGTCATGAATATTATGATGATGGAAGTTGCATGGCAATATATCTCGGAATGGCTATGGAAATGCCATGATAGGTAGGTATGGTGGCTGTTTTGAGGAAGATATAATGAGGCTTATGTGTGATAGAGCATATCGTATCACGGGGTTTGGATGCACTGGCGAAGTTTGCACCAACTCTCGAGATGAGAAAGGGCAATGCACGGTACCGAAGAGGCTAGCAATGATGGAAAGGTAAAAGTGCGTATAATCCATGGACTCACATTAGTCATAAAGAACTCATATACTTATTGCAAAAGTTTATTAGCCCTTGAAGCAAAGTACTACTACGCATGCCCCTAGGGGGATAGATTGGTAGGAAAAGACCATCGCTCGTCCCCGACCGCCACTCATAAGGAACACAATCAAAGAAACACCCCATGCTTCAAATTTGTCGCACAACGGTTACCATACGTGCATGCTAGGGGACTTGCAAACCTCAACACAAGTGTCTCCACAATCCACAACCACCCACTAGCATGACTCTAATATCACCATCTTTATATCGCAAACTATTGCAAGGAATCAAACATATCATATTCAGCGATCTACAAGTTTATGTAGGATTTTATGACTAACCATGTGAATGACCAATTCCTGTCATCTCTCTAAAAATATATAAGTGAAGCAAGAGAGTTTAATTCTTTCTAGAAAAGATATGCCCACGCTCTAACAAATATAAGTGAAGCAAAAGAGCATTCTACAAATGGCGGTTTTCTACGTGAAGAGAAACAGGCAATCCAAACTTCAAATGATATAAGTGAAGCACATGAAGCATTCTATAACGCCACACTCAAAAGATTTAAGTGAAGTGCAATGAGCATTCTATAAATCAACCAAGGACTATCTCATACCATCATGGTGCATAAAATAAAAATGAAAACTAAATGCAAAAGACGCTCCAAGACTTGCACATAATGCATGAACGAAACGAATTCGAAAACATACCGATACTTGTTGAAGAAAGAGGGGATGCCTTCCGGGGCATCCCCAAGCTTAGACGCTTGAGTATCCTTGAATATTTACTTGGGGTGCCTCGGGCATCCCCAAGCTTGAGCTCTTGCGTCTCTTCCTTTTCCTCATATCGAGACATCCTCGATTAGACACTACATCCGCACAAAACTTCAACAGAAAACTCGGTAAGATCCGTTAGTATAATAAAGCAAATCACCACTCTAAGTATTGTTGCAAACCAATTCAAATTTTGTTTTTGCATTGTGTCTACTGTAATATAACTTTTCCATGGCTTAATCCACTAATATAAATTGATAAATTCATCAAAACAAGCAAACTATGCATCAAAAACAGAATCTGCCAAAAACAGAACAGTCTGTAGCAATCTGAACATCCACCATACTTCTGGTATCCCAAAAATTCTACCAAAATTAGGAACAATAAACAAGTTGTATATAAAGACAGTGCAAAAGGAATCAGAACCAATTGACGTTCCAGCTAAAAATGTAAAATCGCGCACTACAGCCAAAGTTTCTGTCCTGCACCGTACAAACCAACAAGCATTGTAAACATCCTAAAGGCAAACCTCGGCACATTATTTTTATAAAACAATGGAAATATACAAGGGGATAATTATTTTTGATGAAAATTTTATGTAATAAAGATTCACAAAGTTTCCGTGAGCATGAGCAAAGTTCAAGGCTAGCTCCCACTTCAACAATGCTTGTCTTTTTCACTTTCACTTTCCTTTTTGAAAAGTTTTAGGTTCCCCTCTTTATTTTTTTGTTTTTAAACTATATAAAAGCACTCAACAGAAATAAATGACTCTCTAAAACTTCCGGGTTGTCTCCCTGGCAGCGCTTTCTTTAAAGCCATTAAGCTAGGCATTTAGTGCTCAAGTAATGAATCCACCCGGATCCCAAGGTATATCAAAGCCAATTTTAATTAACAATGATTTGTAATTTAGTAGTGAGCATAAAGTAACATATATCATGCAACAACGAAGTCTAAATCTCTTCCTATGCATCGGCATGTCATAAAAGAACAATTCATGCACACATAGTAAAGGCCAATGCATAGTATAAGCAGTTTCTTGCAATTCTATCGTATTGGAAACATAAAGAGGCGGAGATGTAGTTCCTCTCTCATAATAATTGAAAGTGGGAGAAGCAAGCACATGCATATTACATTCATCAAAATCATCATGTGCAATGGTAAAAGGCAACCCATCAATATAATCCTTAATAAGCACAAACTTCTCTGATATAGTGTAGTTTGGAGAATTCAAAAAGATAATAGGACTATCATGCGTGGGTGCAATAGCAAAAATTTCATGTTTAACATAAGGAACTATAGCAAGTTCATCTCCGTAAGCATAATTCATATTGGCATCTTGGCCACAAGCATAGCAAGCATCATCAAAAAGGGATATTTCAAACAAATTCAAGGGATCATAGCAATCATCATAGCAATCATCCTTCGGTAAGCACGAAGGGGAATTAAATAATGTATGAGTTGGAGGATTACTATCATTAGAAGGTGGTCACGGGTAGCTAATCCGCTCTTCCTCCTTTTGTTCTTCGCTCTCCTCATCATCTTTTTCATCCAATGAGCTCACTCTTTCATCAATTTCTTCTTCCATAGCTTCCTGCAAAATATTAGTATCTTCTTGGACAGCGGAGAAGTCCTCGATATATGGTTTAACATAGGCATTAGAAGCATAATTGTCATAACAATATTCAAGTATGGCAAAACTTTCAGATTTGTAAAGAGTAGCATCATACTTTTCAATCAAAGAAGCAATCTCATAAGCACCCTTAAAAGCAACAAATTCTTCAATTTGTTGAACATCATAGTAATTATAAACAACCTTAGCATACGAAGATACGATTCCATTATCACTAAACAAGCATTGATAGGGTAGGTGTTTCTTAGGGTCTTCAGAACAACAAGTAACATCATGTATTTCACATAAATTCCAAGCATAGCATTGCAAACGTTGAATTTGATCCCATAATAGTTTCCCTTTTTCAGATATACGGTGTCGCACATAACAAGCATGCTCATCTAAAGATTTACCCTCAACTAAGCTAGTTGGGGTTTCAGCACGAGCACATAGGGATCGAAGATGATCCAAGTAAAAAGCCTCAGTAGTGTGATAGATTTTGAGCTGTTCTTCAACCATTGGAGTAGTAGGTACAACTAATGTTTTTGGTATTTTGCGTTTCCTACCCATGACTAAAGATAGAAAACAACTAAGGACCACAAATAAAATTACTTAGTGATAAAGCAAACAAGCACACACGAGAATATTCACCCCACGCTATGACTCCCCGGCAATGGCGCCAGAAAAAGGTCTTGATGACCCGCAAGTATACAGGATAGTTGTAGCCTCTTTCGATGAGTAAGAGTGTCGAACCCAAGGAGGAGCTAAAGGTAGAACAAATACTCTCTCAAGTCCTATCGGTCACTGATACGACTCTACGCACGCTTGACGTTCGCTTTACCTAGAACAAGTATGAAACTAGAAGTACTTTGTAGGTGTGATAGGATAGGTTTGCAAGATAATAAAGAGCACGTAAACATAAACTAGGGGCTGTTTAGATAAAGATGCAATGAAGTAAATATAGCGAGTGTGGAAAAGTGGTGGTAGGAGTTGTGAAATTGTCCCTAAGCAATTGATTATGTTATTAGACCGGTAATCACTATTGCAATTCTATTTGAGGGAGAGGCATAAGCTAACATACTTTCTCTACTTGGATCATATGCACTTATGATTGGAACTCCAGCAAGCATTCGCAACTACTAAAGATTCATTAAGGTAAAACCCAACCATAGCATTAAAGCATCAAGTCCCCTTTATCCCATACGCAACAATCCCCTTACTCGGGTTTGTGTTTCAGTCACTCACGCAACCCACTATAAGCGAATCATGAACACATTGCAACACCCTACAGCGGGAATCCCTCACACTTGCGCGACATGGAGGGCACCATAGGATAGCACCAATAATAAAACATGCAACTCAAATCAATCATAGCAATTCATCAATCACCGATAGGACAACGAAAATCTACTCAGACATCATAGGATGGCAACACATCATTGGAAAATAATATGAAGCATAAAGCACCATGTTCAAGTAGAGGGTACAGCGGGTTGCGGGAGAGTGGACCGCTGAATATAGAGGGGGGAAGGTGATGGAGATGTTGTTGAAGATGATGGAGGTGTTGGTGAAGATCGCGGTGATGATGATGGCCCCCGGCGGCGTTCCGGCGCCACCGGAAGCAAGGGGGAGAGAGCCCCCCCTTCTTGTTCTTCTTCCTTGACCTCCTCCCTAGATGGGAGAAGGGTTTCCCCTCTGGTCCTTGGCTCCCATGGCGTGGGAGGGGCGAGAGCCCCTCCGAGATTGGATCTATCTCTCTATTTCTGCATTCTCAGATTCTACCCCTTCATCGTTTGCTTTATATCTGGAGATCTTTAACTCCGATTGGGGTGAATCTTTCGCCCAGATCTTTCTCATAAAATTATCTTTCTTGCGCCAAAAGAAGAGCATCAACCGCCTTACGGGTGGCCCACGAGAGCCCAGGCCGCGCCCAGGGGGGAGGGCGCGCCCTCCTGTCTTGTGGCCACCCCGGACACCGTTTCGCGTTGACTTTACTTCCCAAAAATCATAAATATTCCAAAAAAAATCTCCGTCCGTTTTTATCCCGTTTGGACTCCGTTTGATATTGGGTTTCTGCGAAACAAAAAACATGCAACAGAGAGGAACTGGCACTGGGCACTGGATCAATATGTTAGTCCCAAAAAATAGTATAAAAAGTTGCCAAAAGTATATAAAAGTTGTAGAATATTGGCATGGAACAATCAAAAATTATAGATACAACGGAGACGTATCACCTTCTTCTTGGCCTTCTTCTCCGGCACCTCATAGGGCGCCGGAAACAGCATCTCCGTTAGGAGAGCCGTCGCTGTGTCTTCGGGTAGTGGAGCTGGGTAGTCGATCCGCTTCGCTGTCGCCACCCAGTCCTGTTAAGATTGGTGGGAAGGCTTAAATCCCTTTCACGAATATATTAGGGGAAGGAGCATCTTGTAAAACATAGAGAACTTACCGGATTGGCGGGGCGCTCTGCGCTGAGCCCGCGATCTTCGATAACGGGAGGAGGTACCTCTGCGGCCTTGAAATGCACCTTCCAGACGTCCTTGTGCATCGTGTTGAAGATCTCTCGCAGCGTCTGGTGTTCGGCCGGGTCGAACTCCCACATATTAAATGCCCGTCTCTTGCACGGGGGGATCCGGCGGAAGAGCATGACCTGGACCACATTGACAAGCTTGATTTTCTTGCTTATCATATTCTTGACGCAGTTCTGGAGTCCAGTCAGCTCCGCTGGCTCACCCCAGGCTAAACCCTTCCTTTTCCAGGAAGTAAGCCGCATGGGGATGCCAAATAGAAATTCGAGGGCCGCCGCCCAGCTGGAGTCGCACGGCTCGGTGATGTAGAACCACCCCGATTGCCACCCCTTCACGGTCTCCACATAGGAGCCTTCGAGCCAGGTGACGTTGGGCATCTTGCCCACCATGGCGCCTCCGCACTCCGCTTGTTGGCCAACCACTATCTTCGGCTTCACGTTGAAGATCTTCAGCCACAGGCCGAAGTGGGGCTTGATGCGGAGGAAGGCCTCGCACACGACTATAAACGCCGAGATGTTGAGGATAAAGTTGGGGGCTAGATCGTGGAAATCCAGCCCATAATAGAACATGATCCCGCGGACAAATGGGTGGAGGGGAAATCCCAGTCCGCGGACGAAGTGGGCGAGAAACACAACCCTCTCGTGGGGTTTCGAAGTAGGGATGATCTACCCTTCGCCCGGGAGCCGGTGCGTGATGTTTGCGGCTATGTATCCGCCTCCTGGAGCTTCGCGATGTCCTCCTCCGTAACGGAGGAGGCCATCCACTTGCCTCCCGCTCCGGACATGTCTGGAATGGCTTTACAGAGAAGGTGAGAACTTGGGCGTGTTGGGGAACGTAGTAATTTCAAAAAAATTCCTACGCACACGCAAGATCATGGTGATGCATAGCAACGAGAGGGGAGAGTGTTGTCTACGTACCCTCGTAGACCGAAGTGGAAGCGTTGATGCAACGTAAAGGAAGTAGTCGTACGTCCTCCCGGTCCAACCGATCCAAGCACCGTTACTCCGGCACCTCCGAGTTCTTGACACACGTACAGCTCGATGACGCACCCCGATCTCCGTTCCAGCAGAGGCGCGGGGAGGAGTTCCGTCAGCACGACGGCGTGGTGACGATCTTGATGTTCTCCTGTCGCAGGGCTTCGCCTAAGCACCGCTACAATATGACCGAGGTGTAATATCGTGGAGGGGGGCACCGCACACGGCTAAGGAACGATCTCAATGATCAACTTGGGTGTCTAGGGTGCCCCCCTACCCCCGTATATAAAGGAGGGAGGGAGGAGGAGGCCGGCCCAAGGGGTGGCGCGCCCTAGGGGGGGCAATCCTACTCCAAGTAGGTTTGCCCCCCCCCCCCCCTTTCCTATTCGGAGTAGGAGAAGGAAGGAAGAGGGGGGAGGAGAGAAGGAAAAGGAGGGGCCGGCCCCCTTCCCAATTCGGATTGGGCTTGGGGGGGCGCGCCCCCTCCCTTGCTCCTTCTCCCTCCCTTCCACTAAGGCCCAATAAGGCCCATATACTTACCGGGGGGTTCCGGTAACCTCCCGGAGCTCCGGTATATTCCCAAACTCTCCCGGAACCTTTCTGGTGTCCAAATATATCCATCCAATATATCAATCTTTATGTCTCAACCATTTCGAAACTCCTCGTCATGTCCGTGATCACATCCGGGACTCCGAACAACCTTCGGTACATCAAAATACATAAACTCATAATATAACTGTCATCGAAACCTTAAGCGTGCGGACCCTACGGTTCGAGAACAATGTAGACATGACCGAGACATGTCTCCGGTCAATAACCAATAGCGGGACCTGGATGCCCATATAGATTCCTACATATTCTACGAAGATCTTTATCGGTCAAACCGCATAAAAACATACTTTGTTCCCTTTGTCATCGGTATGTTACTTGCCCGAGATTTGATCGTCGGTATCCAATACCCAGTTCAATCTCGTTACCGGCAAGTCTCTTTACTCGTTCTGTAATATGTCATCTCATAACTAACTCATTAGTTACATGCTTGCAAGGCTTAGGTGATGAGTATTACCGAGAGGGCCCAGAGATACCTCTCCGACAATTGGAGTGACAAATCCTAATCTTGAATTATGCCAACTCAACATGTACCTTCAGAAACACCTGTAGAGCACCTTTATAATCACCCAGTTACGTTGTGACGTTTGGTAGCACACAAAGTGTTCTTCTGGTAAACGGGAGTTGCACAATCTCATAGTTGCAGGAACTTTGTATAAGTCATGACGAAAGCAATAGCAGTATACTAAACGATCAAGTGCTAGGCTAACAGAATGGGTCATGTCAATCACATCATTCTTCTAATGATGTGATCCCACTAATCAAATGACAACACATGTCCATGGTCAGGAAACATAACCATCTTTGATTAATGAGCTAGTCAAGTAGAGGCATACTAGTGACTATAGTTTTGTCTATGTATTCACACATGTATTATGTTTCCGGTTAATACAATTCTAGCATGAACAATAAACATTTATCATGATATGAGGAAATAAATAATAACTTTATTATTGCCTCTAGGGCATATTTCCTTCAGGGCGCTGGAGCTCGAGAGTGCGAGAATGGATGAGCGAAGGAGGAAGAAGGCGTGGGTGAAAAAAAGGGGAATCCCTATCTCTTTATAAAGGCGGTAGAAACTGTGTGCCTCCCTACTTGCCCGTTAAAATCGCTTGTTCCCCAAGCGCCACGATTGATGGCGCAGTTGGGTTACCCACACCTGTATTGATGAGAATCCCACGATAAGGGGACACGATCTCTGCTTCGACAAGTCGTGCCAAGGAAACCGCCTCGCAATACGTGCAGTAGCTGGTTGAGAAAACGGTACGAATAATGACCGAGCCGTGGCGTGATGTCATGCTATGAAAATTTGTCAGCAGATTAGATTTGTGGAATATTGTGGTCTCTACGGTGGTATGTGGGATTGGTTTTGCAGAGCCGGACACGATCCTCGTGTTCAAAATCTTCTATGGAGTATTCGGAGAAGGAACCCGCCTTGCAATGTCGAAGACAATCTGCGCGCCGGACTCATCGTCTTTGACGCCTGGTTTGGGGGCTACTGAGGGAGTCCTGGATTAAGGGGTCCTCGAACAGCCGGACTATATACTTTGGCCGGACTGTTGGACTATGAAGATACGAGATTGAAGATTTCGTCACGTGTCCGGATGAGACTCTCCTTTGTGTGGAAGGCAAGCTTGGCAATTCGGATATGTGGATCTCCTTCTCTGTAACCGATTCTGTGTAACCCTAGCCCCCTCCGATGTCTATATAAACCGGAGGGTTTAGTCCGTATGACAAGAACAATCATAATCATAGGCTAGCTTCTAGGGTTTAGCCTCTATGATCTCGTGGTATATCAACTCTTGTAATACTCATATCATCAAGATCAATCAAGCAGGAAGTAGGGTATTACCTCCATCGAGAGGGCCCGAACCTGGATAAACATCGTGTCCCCTGCCTCCTGTTACCATTAGCCTTAGACGCACAGTTCGGGACCCCCAACCCGAGATCCGCCGGTTTTGACACCGACAGAGGGGACGAGGTTCTCCGCACCTCCGTAGCTCAAAGGCCTTCGGAGACATGGTGGCGCTGATAGGAGGAGGAGGAGGAGTAGAGCCTGGAGTCTCTTTTGGAGGAGGAACTAAAACCAGTGGAGGATCCAGCCCAAAATGCTAGGGTGGGGATGAAGTGAAGTTGGGTTGGGCCTTTTATTTTTATTTTCCGTTTGTTCAGCGGGTATATGGGCTGGGCCAAGATCTTATTGAGGGCCTAGCCCCACCCTACACCCTACTGGATCCACCCTTGACTAAAATGTTAGGAATTGGTCATAAAGCAAATCCTTCGACGGTTTGCAATCCACGGATATATTGCGACGACAGTTGATGAATTGATTGGAAGATTTTACAGAAGAAAAAAACATTACAATAAGGGGAAATGTGGAATTCAATTGTAATTATATTGTAGTCTATCTCTCTTAGCTATACCGTGTCCAAATGGTTTAAACTATTGTAGTACTGAACTTTGCAGCTGATTATGCAGGGTACTATCAAACATCATGTGACCCTGTTTGTGAGATTGAATCATCATAGTACAATGAATGTCACATACTACTAGCATCTAGCCATCTACGACCTTTTCTGCTTCAGATAAATCCATGCAAAAGGCTACAGAAAGTGAGATTCCTAGTGGGAGATCAATCAGATCACTCTCCATCCTCCTCGCCTATGGTGGGCCTGACTTAGATTCATGCACAGCCAACAACCGGTGAGGATAAAATATTCCTTTCACCTTGCGACCCAAACATTTTGGAAAAATGTAGCTACCTAACTCTGGGGTTCCAAAAAGGAAAAGGAGGAAGCAAATTGGGTGAACGCCCAGCCAAAGTAGCCTTTTCGGCTGCACGTCACCTCAGCATCATGCACTGATCATCATAAGAGCCATGCTTAATTAGCATATGTTAAAAATACTCCGAGATGCATATCCATCTATCGAGGACCAATCTTTACACAAAGCACGATACCAAGATTTATTAACAAGGTTTGTTGAACACCAGCTAATCTCTAGGGCATGCCTATAAGCGCTTCTCGGCACCTTGGCCACCCGGGCGCCGACACAAAACCATCGCTTCCCCCTGCATGCCTGTCCAACAACAAATAGTCTGCAAATTCATCTGCTGATGAGGTATTATGCGTCTGCTCAAAGTAAAAATCAATGAATATCGCACCAATGCTATAGTTGATGTAAGAAATGTCGGACTTTATACGTTCTGTACAAGTCCTCTCTTATGTTTATTGCAAAGGTTGTGCTATTATGAGTTGCCTGGTATTTCCCTAAGACCCTACTCCAACATTTAGTTAATTTAACGCAAATAAAAAAGATGATCGGGGAATACTTAATTTGTGTGCTCCATAAACAAGATAATATACTTGATTACTAACAAAATTGACCCCAGATATATATAGCTGGTTGACAACCCATAAACCTGGGAGGTGGACCGATCAATCATGCAATACAAGCTAGCAACTACTCCCTCTGTAAACTAATATAAGAGCGTTTAGATCACTATTTTAGTATTCTAAACGCTTTTATATTAGTTTACGGAGGGAGTACATGTGATGATGCGACCGGCATGCCCACTTAAGTATTGATCGCGAAAAGAATACTTGACTAATTAACTGGCCAAATCATCCAACTGATTCCTCTGTATTATCGGGGTGATTCTTAATATACATACATGTGGTAGGATACATATATTTGGATTAGCTGGCAGTAGCAGGTCATGCCATGTGACGGAGACTAGCTAGAAAAGAGAGCCGGATTCTTCGGGAATTTCGTGTGAATGATGCGGCAACTGGCAGGCGCTCATTCAAGCTGTTCACAACTTGACAGGGCGACCCTCGCCAAACGAACAAAAAACTTGACAAGGCGGCACCAATCTATTCAGACAAGGGGCTCCTCTTTGTTCGATATGCACTGTCAGCAAATTATGCTTGGTCCGAAATATCTCTCTTTCTGATTCTGTTTTTGCGCTGGTCTAGGTCTATCATGTACGCCCGCGAGAAAAATACTTCTAACCGGTACATGCATGCATGTGGCTTTCAAAGGGTGACGAGGATTCCTCGGTGCAAGTACATATCTGAAAGACTTGGCGTGTGAATATCAATCCACACCCACCCCGCTCCAAAAACGCAAGAGAACAAGCGCATGGAACAATATATACGACGGTTGCTAGCAAACAGGGAGAGGCGCCAAGAGTCAAGCAAATGATGGTAAAAGAATTGTCCGCGGTTGCATCCGTACGCGATCGTTACGGCAACAAAGATCACCACCCGGAGGAGTTTGAATTTGCTTCGCACCTACGCAGTTTTGTAGAGTAGCACTCACAGATTTATCTGCAGTTCTCCGGCCTCAAGCAGTGAAGAAGAAGAAGAAGTTGTTTCTGCTGACAGCGAGCAGAGAGGGAGGGGGTTTACTTGACTTTGAATATTATAGTAAATCCGTAAAGGCGAGTGGCACACATTTGCTGACTCCATCCTTAGGGCTCTGACCAAATCAGCACGCGGATCCCTCCGCCTGCGTGCGCTTCACTGTCAAATCCCTTGTTTCTGGTTCCGAATTGAGCTCCTCGTCGCACGGACTGATATGAAACCCAACATCCCACTATGCCCATGTCCATATGCTGCGTCGCTGATTCATCGTACCGAGTGCTTCTTTCCCGCAGCCGCAGGAAAAGTAATACCGCAATACTCCCTTCCTCCGAAAATACTTGTCATCAAAATAGGCAAAAGGGGATGTATGTAGAACTAAGATACATCTAGATACATCCCCTTTTATTCATTTTGATGACAAATATTTCCGGACGGAAGGAGTACTACTTTTTGCAAGGATCAAGTAGTCAATAAAGCTTCATTTTTGTTCGGCATCCTTCTCATCCTCTCCTCTCCCATTTTGTCGCATGCATGGGAGCCGTAAGCATAACGTGGTGTATACATAATCCATTGTGTATTCAGTTAATTAACGAGGCAACATGGTCAACTTGTCATGTGTCCATACGCCGTTGGCGTAATGCTGCAGCAATGAAGAGCCCGCAAGCCATCCATCAGCTTGATGGCGACGATCGAGTTGACGATTTGACCCAATTACGTGCGTCCAACGAAGGCGCCGCGGGTCCCGCTCCCAGCGCACGCATACGCGTTTCGTGTTGACTTGTCAGAAGAGAAGAGAGAATCAAGTGACGTCGCGCTGCTGCCCTTCTTGTGCAGCAAAAACGGGAGCATGTGACGCTCCGTACACCTTCAGCTCAAAAAAGATCACCTTATCCAGTCTCGAACGTGGACACTCGGCAGGTCTGCAGTCCGGTGGCCCAAACCGACCACAAACGTGCAGGCGGTCCGCCTAATCACTAAGACCAACTCCACCGCGCGACCCTATCCTGTCCGTCCCCGTTCGTTTGGGGTAAAAGGAACAAACAAGACGGCCCAGCGCGCGGGCACAAACGGACTTTGTGTCCGCTTTCGACCCATCCCCGGCTCAAACTTGCGCCGGTTTTGGGGTGAAACGGACAGCGCGCGGACGGGCGGGACGTGCGCGCTTGTCCTCCCCTGGCCTGCCTGTCAGTGGGAGAAACCAACCCCCCCACACGCCCATTTGACGCCATTTGCCTCAAACCCTCCCACGTCCCTCCCGCCGCCTCCTCTCTCCCCCGTCCATGGCCGACGCCCCGCCGAGTTCCGGCGGCCTGGGCGTCGACCCGCCCGCAAAGGTGAAGAAGAAGGCGCCAAGGAAGCCGCGGTCGGAGTGCACGCCGGAGGAGATTGCCAAGTTGGACGCGGAATCGGCGAAGAGGAGGGAACGGAGAGCGGTCGTCAAGGTCAATGCCGTCGCGGCCAAGAGAGCCGCCCAACGCGAGGAGCTGGAGGCCGCGCGGCGCAAGGCCGCTGCCGACGAGAAGGAGGACCTCGTCAATAAAGCGCACGCCATCCTCATGCTTGGCATGGGCCGTCCTGCCGGGTTCCCTGCAGCGGCCGTCGGCCCGGCGAGCACCGGCTCGTCGGTCGCCCGGCCTACGCACTGCCAGTCGCCGACGTCGCGCACCACGCCCATGTCGCCCGGCTTCCCTCCGCCAAGGCACGACGGCCAGACCCGTTTCTCGGGGTCGCCGGAGGTGGGCTTGTCCGCGCCGTCCACACCGAGCCCCGCGGTCGTCATCGACCTCAACGTCACGCCCGGGTCCAGCAGCGACGGGCGGCCGTCCGTAGAGATGCTAAGAAAGCAGGCACGGGCACCGTTCACGGGCACCATGCCGGCCCCCCGTGTCTTGTTTGACGGAATGCCAACCCCAACGCCAGCGGTCGACGAAGCGAAGGAGGTGGCCCTTGCGATCATGAGCGTGGACTTGTCGAAGATGAGCGACAAGACGAGGGCCTGGTTCGAGGCCAGGCAGAAGGAGATGCTCGACGCCAAGGCCTGAACTAGGTCGTCCGATCGGCGTGGCCGTTCTTTTTGAGGCTGGCATGGGTGCCGTCCGCCCGTCGGGCCGCTGGCAGTGTGCCGGCGAGAAAACATTCATTTTGGAGGCCGGCTGTGTTGCCGGCCGCTGGCTGTGTTGCTGGCGAGGAGAACTATTCATTTTGGAGGCTGGCTGTGTTGCCGGCCGCTGGCTGATGCCGGCGATGGACGTGTAGGCCGCTGCCTCTGTTGCCGGCGTGATGAACCGGGGCCGCTGGCCTGAACTACGGCTTGGCATTTGAAATGTTGCTTTTAGTTTTTTAAGTGGACGCGGACAGGATGGGGCAAATGGATGCGGCCGCGCGCTGGGCGCACGGCCACCGCATCCCAAGACACGCCCGGACACGACCCCAAACCTCTACCCAAACGGACAGAATCCGGACAAAAATGGGACAGAATCCGGACAAAACGGACGTCCGTTTTGTCCGGATTCTGTCCGTTTGGGTAGGGCAATAGGGTCGTGTCCGGATCTGTCCTGCGATGCGGTGGCCGTGCACCCAGCGCGCGGCCGCATCCGTTTGCCCCATCTCGTCCGCCAGGATCTATGAAGAAATCACGTTCCAAGTGGCGAATTCTTCGAACCTATAATTCTCCGGCGTGCCGAATACCACATCCAGTGTGATTTTTCCCGCACACCGTGCCTCCCGACTAGGGATGATTCCCTGAAGGTTGTGCTGCTTTGCTCAATGCGGCTTTTATCAATTTCCATCTTGTTGAGAGTTTCTTCATAGATCAGGTTTAATCCGCTTCCGCCATCCATGAGTACTTTAGTGAGCCGGTAGCCATCCACGATTGGGCTAAGGACCAGAGCGGCTGGTGCCCGGACTGTTTGGAATTGAGGTTCGTCACTGGCACTGAAGGTTATAGGAGTGTCGCTCCACGAATTTATTTTTGCCATGTGGCAGACGTCAGCGAAACTTCGATGAGCTTGCTTGCGCCTATTATTTGAGGGGAAAGTCTCGAAGACCGTTAGTACCGCACTGTTGTCTTCGACGGGATGTTGCTCTGCCTTATGGTTTACAAGAAGATCCTCGCCGCTTTTTACTACCTGCCGGGGTATCCAACATGCTCTAAGGCTATGCGTCGGCGTGGTATCCGGCGTGCTATGAATTTTGCATGGCAGCTCGGACTCCGGGATGTTACCCAATTTTTCTGGCCCGTTACCCGATTCTAAGTTCGGGGTCTGGGTCATGTCCTCCTGCGAGCGGGTATCCGGCTCAGAGAGCTCGGTAATCCTGACATAGTTCGTCCTCAAAGTAGAGGGATAATCCATGTGTGGCTCTTCCGCTACCGCTATCTCATGGGTGACCGGTGAGGATTTGATATCCCTTTGGTCGGGTTTAAACCCAATCTGATCATAGTCTGTAGCAACTCCCAGAGCGGCGATGCAATCCAATAGCTCATTAAGGGATGAGAGCTCCATTGGATCCATCTGTTCGGCGAGTTCCGAATTGACACGGAGGCTGTTTTTGATAACCCGAGAGGTCATCGTCGGCACGGCAGCCGATCGGGCGGTCATGACGAAGCCGCCTAGTTGGAGAGTTTGGCCTACCGCCAGGGCTCCCCCAGAGGTGATGTTGTCATTGACAACGAGACGAGCCATCAAGCCTTGCAGCAACGACACAGAGGAACTCCCAATGAAAGCACCAATGTCGGTGTCAAAACCGGCGGATCTCGGGTAGGGGGTCCCGATTTGTGCGTCTAAGGCTAATGGTAATAGGAGGCAGGGGACACGATGTTTTACCCAGGTTTGGGCCCTCTTGATGGAGGTAAAACCCTACTTCCTGCTTGATTGATCTTGATGATATGAGTATTACAAGAGTTGATCTACCACGAGATCGTAGAGGCTAAACCCTAGGAGCTAGCCTATGATGATTATGATTGTTCTTGTCCTACGGACTAAACCCTCCGGTTTATATAGACACCGAAGGGGGCTAGGGTTACACAGAGTCGGTTACAAAAAAGGAGATCTAACATCCGAATCGCCAAGCTTGTCTTCCACGCAAAGGAGAGTCCCATCCGTACACGTGACGAAGTCTTGAGTCTTGTATCTCCACGGTCCAACAGTCCGGCCAAAGTATATAGTCCGGCTGTCCGGATACCCCCTAATCCAGGACTCCCTCAGCAGGGGCTCAACATTGTCACCTTGAAAATCAAATCCTTGGTCGAAGATACTGTCATCACGCTCGTCCTCGACGATCATGTTGTGCATGATCCACAAGCAGTCATCACCTCCCAAAGCTTCCTTTCATCCCATGACAGTGCAGGGTATCGAACGATGCCCCATCGGGATTGAAGCACACCAAAAGCACCTTCCACATCCTTTCTAGCACTCTCTTGCATTTGGGCAAATCTCTTTCTCTTCTCACCTTGGGGCTTCGAGATTGTCTTCACAAAAGTTAGGTAGTATCGTTTGTTATACTGGTGGCCATTGATCTCAAAGTTGACAGGTGGGGAGCGGCCTTCTGCAAGCCTCGCGAAGACTGGAGAACATTGCAGCATGTTGATATCATTGTGAGAACCTGCCATGCTGAAGAAAGAATGCCATATCCAGAGATCCCGCGATGCCACCGCTTCTAATATGAAAGTGCACTCGCTGACATGCCTCTTGTACTGGCCCTGCCAAGCAAATGGACAGTTCTTCCACTCCCAGTGCATACAATCTATGCTGCCAAGCATGCCTGGAAAGCCTCTAGCTGTGTTGGTCGCCAACAATCTCTCTGTATTAGCGGCAGTTGGCTGCCTCAAGTACTCTGGGCCAAACACCTCGATCACAGCTTGGTAGAACTTCTACATTGACATTAGACATGTTGTCTCGCTCATACGCACGTACTCATCCACCAGATCGCCTGGAATTCCATAGGCAAGCATGCGGACGGCCGCGGTGCATTTTTGGTAAGAGGAGAACCCAAGCTTGCCAAGGGCATCCGTCTTGCACTCGAAGTATGGGTCATGAGAAACCACTCCTTCTCGGATACGATTGAACACGTGCCTTGCCATTCGAAAACGGCAACGGAATTTATCCGGCTTGAAGAGCGGTTTGTTGGAAAAGTAATTGGCATAGAGCAGGGCGTGGCCTCTCTCCCTGTTGCGGTTCAGGTTGGGAGCACGGCCAGGGACTGACCCCTTGTACCGAGGAAGCTACCGTTGAATGTGGTCGTGAACGACGAGTGCAGCCACCACAAGATCTTCATCATCCCACGACGAATCGTCCGATGAACAAAGGAAGTGGTGGAAGAAGAACTCGTCTCCACTGTCCATACCTTTGTGGGCAAAATGTCGAACACCTTGCGGTCGTGGTGGCGAAGAGGCCGCGATGATCACCTCGACGCAACAGGGGTGGTTGCTGGCCGGCTACTGGCCGCTCTGGAGCCGTCGGAAGCTGCCGCGGCTGCCGTGGTACGTCGCCGGCGGTCGTGTCTCCTCTGCCACCGGCAAAGACGGCGACGGCCAAACCTCCTCCGATCGACGGCCAAAACTACGGCGAAAGCGCGGGCGTGGTGGTGGCCATGTCTACACGTGGTTTGGTATGGATGGCCGGGGGCTGCGCGGTGAGGAGGCGGCCGGAGAATAGCGGCGGCGTCGGCGGCGGGGCGGGGCGGGAGAGAGAGGGTCGAAGCGTTGGGAGGGAGGGACTGCTAGTGTCCCCGGCAGGCGGGCCACGGGGGGGGGGGGGAGGGACAAGGGCGTGCGTCGCGGCCGTCCGCGCGCGTCCGTTTCACCCCAAACCGAGCGCAACTTTGGGCCGGGGATGGGTCAAAAGCGGGTGGATTCTGGCCATTTGTCCGTTTGAGGCCGCGCGTTGGGCCGCGTCATTCGTCCGTTTTACCCCAAACGGACGCACCCGGACAAGATGGGGTCGCGCGGTAGAGTTGCCCTAACCGGTCATGCAAATACGGTTCAGTCGAGCGCCTCAAATGATCCTTAAATGTCTGAGCTGACGCCCCTCATATCCAGCCCAAATATAGGGCGGATATGGGGTGCACCCGACCGCGTCCGACACGTCAGCCCGACGGCCTACCCTGACCCCACTCCGTCCCCACAAATACCTCCAATTCGAAAACTCTACCTCACTCCACTCTTGATCCATCTCTTTTCTTCCCACCGAATTCTTTAATTTGATCCCCTCCGACGACTCCGGTGACCATGTCAAGCGCCGGCAGCCGCTCCTCCTCCTCCTCCTCCTCCTCCTTCGACTCCGCCGAGGAGCTGGCCCTCCGCATTGCCCTTGAGATGTCCAAGGTGGACTTAGGTGGCAGTTCCGGATCTGCCACCTCGCCTCTTCCCGCTGGCACTGGCTCCTCTCGGTCTGCGTAGTCCGCGCCTCCCCCAGGCCGTCCTCTGCCCCCGGCGGCGGTTGCTCCCCAACACGGGTAGCGATGGGTGTGTGCCCGCTCAGCCGGTCCGGACGCGCACGTCGGAGTCCAAGGCGCGCGCTGCCCGTCACAAGAGGCAACAAGCAAGGGAAAGGGACGCGGCGGAGAGCTCTGTCGGCCGTCGCTGCGGGTTACCGGCGGAGCCCGACGGCTACCACCGGTCGCTTACGACGGCGAGGACGGACGCTCGGTGGCTCCGCTGGAAGAGCACGAAGGCTCTCCGCGGCTTGCCATCGAGTAGTCCGAGCGCGAGGCCAACGATAAGGCGACGAAGGCGACTCAGCCGGTGAAGCTCAAGCGCCAGCAGGACCGGTCCGTCTAGTGCCTCAAGGGCCTCATCATCGGCTCCTCCTCCTCTGACGACAACAGCTCCTCGTCCGACGAATCGGACGACCCTCCACCAGCCCCCGACGGCTACAGTTGCGCCAGGGACCGAAAGGGGAAAGGGCCGACCTGGAAGTGGCGAAGATCCGCTTTCTTCAATTTAATTTCAAGTATTAGATGTAGTTCAAGGTTGTCCGTCGTTTATGTGAACTTTGGTGGTCTTTTGAACATCCGTTCGTGATCTTTTGGTGAATACATTGTGCTTGCCTATGTCCGTTTCTATATCTGACTGCTGATCTACGTAGTTTGATCGACATTGCATAGTTTAATATGAATATAGAGGATCGGATATGAGATACACGGATGTGGACGGCGCGATTTAAGGAATGCCCGGTCAGTGCCCGCGGATGCGGCCGGGCGCGTCCGCGGGTGTTTGAGGGGGCGGGGGTAATGGACCTAATGGTAGTGTATTATTCGTTCTCTGGATCAAGCGTGCGAAGTTTCAGACAAGTTGCGGATGAAAGCGACGGTCAGAGCCGGGAATTTCCTCTGTAACCATGGGCCTGGACCGGCTGGTCAACCCATCGGTGTGTAGTATGAACGCAAGACATTAACTGCACAGCACACACAGTTAACAGGTTGTAAGGTATCACTTGTCCTCTGCACCTTCTAATCTCACAAGTCGCTATGCTATACGTTGAAGATTTGACCCGATTGGTGTGTAGTTTGTGTGGAGTGGAGACCTCATTAACATGACAAGCCACTATTCCGTTGGTATGTAATATAGCAGTATAAATCATGGCAGATGGAGTCGCCAAGTGTTGCAGTTCACACCGGCACGATGGCTCTCACTGCTGGCCGCAACCATCCTGGTCGATTTTCCAGGGAACGACTCGAGATCATGGCCCTTGTTTTGATGATGTTTAGCAAGTTTTGGCATGTCCATGGCTCTCTTTGGTCATCTGCCAGACATCCGAAGAAAGAGCCAAAACATTAGCTTAGCTGATGAACTTTGGGCTTGGCTTAACGAACAAAACACCAAATTAAAAAGAAAAACGTGCTATGTTGACTTGCCAAACGAAAGACGTAAAATCGAACTGAAAAAGAATGACTCTGGCGATCAGGCAAGGTAAAAAAGGAGAAGCAGGTCATGTCGTCGGCGTAGACTTTGAAAAATGCCACGTTGTCCGATCGAAACACGGACGCCGGGCAGGTCAGGATATCGGCGGAGAAGAATTTTTAAAATTGATTCTCTTGCTTTTCGGCCGTGGCCTTGTGCCGCTTTGGCCGACTTTTCTCGCTCATATCATGCCGCAGAGAGAATCAAAATTTTCTCATGTAAAACCAAACCATGCCTACTACTCCCTCCATCCCAAAATAAGTGACTCAATTGAGACGGAGGGAGTACTTACTTATTCGAGCTTTGCTTTGGCACTGAAGAATCGATAATCACATGAGTTATGTCCATGATCGGGGTATGATTTATAAGCATGAGCAGCGTGGTCGTTATCAGGACTTGAGGACATGATCGTGTAAGATTGACCGAGTTATGTACGTACGGGGATACTTACTTCAGGCCCAATTTTGCAGCTATCAAACACGCACAAAACAACAACACTTTGATACGAAGTGATGGAAGCCTGTGTGGTGGCGAGCGGTCACAACTCACATGTCGCATGCAGGAGTTGCCGTGGGTCATATGGATAGATGATGGCCCCATTGAGGTGCAGAGGGAAGTACAGCAGGCGTGAACGGAACGAGTCGTCGTTGACCTGGACGGTTCGCGCCAAGAAAAGGAGATGGAGATCCTACAGCGACATCGACGTCCATCCACGGGACGCGGCTGCTTCTTGGAAACTTCCGCTCGTTTTCCTACTTAGCGGCGCGTGCGAGCGCAAAACATAATCAAAGATGGAAGAAGCCAGGAAAGGAACCATGGGCCACCGTGGTCACAAATGTGGAGCTCACAACCACACACACAGAATCACCAGCGAGCAGGCCGCCTCAAGGCCCACAAGCGTGTAGCGACATCCCCCTTCGTCACTGAACCAACCTTTTTCTCAACAACTAAACGCCGAACCTGTCTTTTTTTCTTCATTAGGGTTTTTGTTCTCTCAGAGGCGCTGCGCCGCCGTGGAGCTATATTTTCCATTCCGCCGTCTTCCTCTTGGTTCCCTCAGACTCGGACTGATATGGGGTGATCACTGCCCGGTCTTGGTCGGCCTTTTCTAGGGGCAGACGGAAATCTAGGGTTCACACAAAAAACCCGATCTTGCTTGCTCAGTTTAGGGCACCTGATGGAGAAGGACATGTCTTCGGGATCGGCATCGGGCTCCATGTCGAGATCAGCGGCAGTCCGTGAGGTGGAGTTGACGATGAAGGAACTTGGGCTTCGTGAGGAAGACCTAGATGGTATGTGCTGTAGGGTGAAACCCTAAGATTGATCTTTTCACACTTGGAGGGGAAAAGAGGAAGAACACCAAGAACACAAAGAGGAATTCACTCCAACAATACCAAACTACACATCCACTAGAATAGCAACACAAGATCCACAAGTCACAAACACAATCAAAGGAAAGATACAATGGTAGAGTTCTTCCCACTCCTAGGAGACGAGGTCTTGATGATGGTAGTCTTCTCCAAGATGGAGGTCTTGAAATCCACAAGTGGATCCTCTCCAAAGAGGCCTTAATCTCCAATGGAGGTGGTAGAAGGAGCAAAGCTCACAAATATCTCATCTAATCTTTGGTAACCCTAAACATAACCCTAGGTACAGAATATATAGGCTTGGGGTCGAAGTGGAAGAAGGGGGGATCCAAAACAGCATCGCAGCCGCCCATCCTGTAGGGCCCGTGCGCACGGGGTAAGTTGGTCCCGTGCGCATGGTACACGCCCGTGCGCACTGGGTGCTACTGCCCTAGCTCCATGTGTAGCCCGTGGGCACGGGGTCCCTGGGACTTCCTATCCAGCTCCTGTTTGGCTCGGTCTTCCTCCTTGGTGACTTGGGTCGCTTCTCCTTGGACTTGGTGGTGCTCCTCAGCTGCTTGGAAGGGCTCCTCTTCGTACCTAATGAGGCATAGAGTATTTTGGTGAGGTAGCAACCAAGTTCCACTTGTATTCATATGCATGTCAACTAGGAAGGAGTTCACCTCGGTTTCCATTGTACGTGCTCTAGCTCTTGTCATTGGTCCATGTGGTGCTTGAGGTGTCGGTGTAGAGACCATGGGGATGGTGGAAGGATGCTCCGCATCATCTCCCCCCCCCAGAGAGATTTGTCCATGGATCGTGATCTTCATCACCATGGTACTTGGCCAAATCTTGGACGTTGCAGATGCCGCTTACGTTGTACTTGTCGCGTGGGATGTCAATCTTGTAAGTGTTGTTGTTGTAGCGTGCTAGCACCTTGAAAGGTCCGTCGGCTCGTGGAAGTATCTTTGACTTGTGCTCGTTGGGGAAGCGCTCCTTTCGAAGATGAAGCCATACGAGGTCTCCCGGTTGGAACACCATTGGTGTCTTGTTGATGTTGAGCTTGTTGGAGATGCGATGTACTTGACGCTCGATCGTTGCCCTTGTATCTTCATGCATCTTCTTGAGAAAACTTGCCCTTGCACTTGCATCCATGTTTGCGCGTTCTTGGAGCGGAAGAGGTAGAATGTCCAATGGGGACAATGGGTTGAAGCCGTAGACAACCTCGAAGGGGGACCTACCGGTAGTGGTGTGTCAGGCTCGATTGTAGGCGTACTCGGCGATGGGTAAGCACTCCTCCCACTCCTTGATGTTCTTCTTTATCAACACGCGAAGTAGAGTGGACGTCCGGTTGGTGAATTTGGTTTGACCATCGGTTTGTGGGTGATATGCCGTGGCGAATAGAAGCTTGATGCCGAGCTTGGCGCAAATTGTCTTCCAAAAGTAGCTTAAGAACATGACGTCCCGGTCCGACACTATGGTCCTTGGCACTCCATGCAACCTCAAGATTTCCCTACAAAAAGGATTTGCAACATGTGAAGCATTGTCTATCTTATTACATGGGATGAAATGTGCCATTTTTGAGAATCGCTCCACAACAACAAAGAATGAATCCTTTCCATTGCAAGCTCTACGCAAACCAAGCACGAAATCCATGCTAATATCTTCCCATGGTTGATATCGAATTGGAAGTGGCATATGTAAACCATGATATTGAGCTTTGGACTTAGCTTTGCGGCATGTAGAGCATTTATTGGTGAAGCGTGCCACGTCGTGAAACATCTTTGGCCAAAAGTACTTGAAGGAGAGTGTGGTGAAGGTCTTGTCACAATCGAAATGTCCCATGAGTCCACCTCCGTGAGCCTCTTGAAAAAGCAACAAACGAAGAGAAGACTCGGGTATACAGTCTTTGTTACTGATGTCTACTACACAACCTTCTTCTTGTAGACGTTGTTGGGCCTCCAAGTGCGGAGGTTTGTAGGACAGTAGCAAATTTCCCTCAAGTGGATGACCTAAGGTTTATCAATCCGTGGGAGGCGTAGGATGAAGATGATCTCTCTCAAACAACCCTGCAACCAAATAACAAAGAGTCTCTTGTGTCCCCAACACACCCAATACAATGGTAAATTGTATAAGTGCACTAGTTCGGCGAAGAGATGGTGATACAAGTGCAATATGGATGGTAGATATAGGTTTTTGTAATATGAAAATATAAAAACAGCAAGGTAACTAATGATAAAAGTGAGCATAAACACTACTGAAATGCTAGGAAACAAGGCCTAAGGTTCATACTTTCACTAGTGCAAGTTCTCTCAACAATAATAACATAATTGGATCATATAACTATCCCTCAACATGCAACAAAGAGTCACTCCAAAGCCACTAATAGCGGAGAACAAACGAAGAGATTATGGCAGGGTATGAAACCACCTCAAAGTTATCCTTTCTGCTCGATCTATTCAAGAGTCCGTAGTAAAATAACACGAAGCTATTCTTTCCGTTCGATCTATCATAGAGTTCGTACTAGAATAACACCTTAAGACACAAATCAACCAAAACCCTAATGTCACCTAGATACTCCAATGTCACCTCAAGTATCCGTGGGCATGACTATACGATATGCATCACACAATCTCAGATTCATCTATTCAACCAACACAAAGTACTTCAAAGAGTGCCCCAAAGCTTCTACCGAGTCAAGACGAAAACCTGTGCCAACCCCTATGCATAGATTCATTGAACCCGCAAGTTGATCACCGAAACATACATCAAGTGGATCACGTGAATATCCCATTGTCACCACAGATAAGCACGACAAGACATACATCAAGTGTTCTCAAATACTTAAATACTCAATCCAGACAACTTCAAAGGGAAAACTCAATTCATCATAAGAGAGTAGAGGGGGAGAAACATCATAAGATCCAACTATAATAGCAAAGCTCGTGATACATCAAGATCGTGCGAAGTCAAGAACACGAGAGAGAGAGAGAGAGATCAAACACATAGCTACTGGTACATACCCTCAACCCCGAGGGTGAACTACTCCCTCCTCGTCATGGAGAGTGCCGGGATGATGAAGATGGCCACCGGTGATGGGTTCCCCCTCCGGCAGGGTGCCGGAACGGGCTCCCGAGAGGTTTTTGGTGGCTACAGAGGCTTGCGGCGGCGGAACTCCTGATCTATTTTGTTCCCCGAAGGTTTTAGGGTATATGAACTTATATAGGCGAAAGAAGTGGGCCGGGGGAGCCATGAGGGGCCCACGAGTGTGCAGGGCGCGCCCAGGAGGGTGGGCGCGCACCCCTGCCTCGTGGCCTCCTTGAAGCTTCCCTGACTTCAGCTCCACGTCTCATGGATCATGTTCATTCCAAAAATCACGCTCCCGAAGGTTTCATTCCGTTTGGACTCCTTTTGATATTCCTTTTCTTCGAAACACTGAAATATGCAAGAAAACATCAATATGGGTTGGGCCTCCGGTTAATAGGTTAGTCCCAAAATAATATAAAAGTGCTTAGTAAAGCCCATAAACATCCAAAACAGATAATATAATAGCATGAATGCTTCATAAATTATAGATACGTTGGAGATGTATCAACATCCCCAAGCTTAATTCCTGCTCGTCCTCGAGTAGGTAAATGATAAAAGAAAGAATTTATGAAGTGTGAATGCTATTAGGTGCACAAGTTTGATCAATGATAATTTCAATCACCTTTTCTAGCATGATTATATGTCATAACAGTAGTTCATCTCATAAAACTTCTCAAGATCAAGTAACAAGCTATTCACATGTTAAAGCATAGACCATAAACTTTCTTGAAAACTAGCAAACTTCATTCTCGGTCATCAAACAATTACAATTCATCTTATTTTCAGGAAGGGTCTATGTCAGAGCTTTGATTTAGCAAACTCCACATACTCAACTATCATATAGTCTTCCATGAATGCTACCACTCAAAAATTATTCTTAGAACAAATAGCATCCATCGAACACAGAGAAAGATAGAGGCTTAGTGTTTCGCCTCCCAGCTCACTTATCATGTAGATAATTGTCAACAATAATAATTCGTGATCAAATATATTTGCATGGCCATAGATGCTTAGATATTTCCCCAACACACGATGCTTGCCAACTAAAGAGTAGGTAGGAAAGAGAAGGAATACTACTGCTCTTGCATAAAAGTAAAAGATAGGCCCTTCGCAGAGGGAAGCAGGGATTTGCAGAGGTGCCAGAGCTCGATTTTGAAATAGAGATAAATAATTTTGAGAGGCATGCTTTCATTGTCAACATAACAACCAAGAGTTCCCAATATCTTCCATACTACATACATTATAGGCGGTTCCCAAACAGAATGGTAAAGTTTTTACCCCCCCTCCACCAACAATCATCAATCCATGGCTTGCCCGAAACAACGGGTGCCTCCAACAAACATCAATCTTGGGGGAGTTTTGTTTGCAATTATTTTTGATTTGATTTTGATCTTTTGATCATGGGACTGGGCATCCCAGTTACCAGCCATTTTTCTCGTGAATGATGAGCGGAGTCCACTCATCTTGAGAATAACCCACCTAGCATGGAAGATACTGACAGCCCCTGGTCACTACATGAGCGATTCGGGCATACAAAACAGATTATTATTTGAAGGGTTAGAGTTTGGCACATGCAAATTTACTTGGAACGGCAGGTAAATACCGCATATAGGTAGGTATGGTGGACACTCATGGAAGAAACTTGGTTCAAAGGATTTGGATGCACAAGCAGTATTCCCACTTAGTACAAATATTTTGGCTAGCAAAGGATTCTAAAAAGCAAGCACCACATGTTGGAGGATCTATAACAATATAACTTCTATACAAATACACCCAAGCATAACTCATTACGTTGTCTTCCTTGTCCAACTTCAACTAATTTGCTCAGGTTTGAAAATAATTAATGGGGCTCACAATCATAGAAGATGTCTAAGATAGTATATTTATATGTGAAATCTCTCTTCCTTCAATATTCTTTCATGAATTGTTCAAGTGACCAATACAATGCTTGCTAACCTTCAATAAATTTACTACCTCTACTTCTTAGATGTGAAGTCATTAATCCCAACGGGGTAAGCATACGAAACATATATAATTTCAGATTTATGACATTTAACTCATTCAACCATTTACTCATAGGATATAAGTGAAGCACATGAGTAAATGACAAACTACTCCAAAAAGATATAAGTGAAGATCAATGAGTAGTTAAATAATTATGTAGCTATGTGAAGACTCTCTATCATTTAAGAATTTCAGATCTTGGTATTTTATTCAAATAGCAAGCAAAGCAAAATAAAATTACATTGCAAGGATAGCACAACTCATGTGAAGAAGCAAAAACTTAGGCTCAACCGATACTAACCGATAATTGTTGAAGAAGAAAGGTGGGATGCCTACCGGGGCATCCCCAAGCTTGGATGCTTGATACTTATTGAAATATTATCTTGGGGTGCCTTGGTCATCCCCAAGCTTGAGCTTTTGTGTCTCCTTAATTCCTTTTATATCTCGGTTTCCTAAATCTCGTAAGCTTCATCCACACTAAACTCAACAGGAACTTGTGAGATAAGTTAGTATAAACCAATGCAAAAACCTTATCATTTTCTATTTCTACTGTAACAAATCACTAAGATTGTTATTCAACATTGAATACTAAATGTCTCTGCATATTTAATACTCCTATCCTCAAATAGAATCATTAAACAAGCAAACATATGCAAACAATGCAAACATAACAGCAATCTACCAAAACAGTATAGTCTGTAAAGAATGCAATATTCATCATACTTACCTAACTCCAAAAATTATGAGAAACATATTGCGCTGTAGAAGATTTATCATAGCTCAATATTCAAAAAGTTTCAACATTATATCATTCTCTGACTTTTCTAGGGAATTTTTGCAACAGCGGTAAACTTTCTGTTTTCAAACAGCAACATGTATACTAGCTAAGTAAGCATGGTAAAGGCTATCCTTGACGTTTTTATTGAAAGTATAGAAGCAAAACATTATTCTAAATAACAGCAAGCAAATACTAACAAAAGAAAATGACGCTCCAAGCAAAACACATATCATGTGGTGAATAAAAATATAGCTCCAAGTAAACTTACCGATGAATGAAGACGAAAGAGGGGATGCCATCCGGGACATCCCCAAGCTTAGGCTCTTGGTTGTCCTTGAATATTACCTTGGGGTGCCTTGGGCATCCCCAATCTTAGGCTCTTGCCATTCCTTATTCCATAGTCCATCGAATCTTTACCCAAAACTTGAAAACTTCACAACACAAAACTCAACAGAAAACTCGTAAGCTCCGTTAGTATAAGAAAATAAAACCACCACTTAGGTACTGTAATGAACTCATTCTAAATTCATATTGGTGTAATATATACTGTATTCCAACTTCTCTATGGTTCATACCCTCCGATACTACTCATAGGTTCATCAAAATAAGCAAACAACACATAGAAAACAGAATCTGTCAAAAACAGAACAGACTGTAGTAATATGTATCAAACGTATACTTCTGGAACTCCAAAATTCCTACCAAATTAGGAAGTACTAAGAAATTTGTGTACCAATGCAGAGAAAAAATAATCAGATCCAAAGCACGTTTCTGTGAATTATCAAAACAAATTTACTGAGTGCAAAAGTTTCTGATTCTCAGCAGAATCAACACAACTATCACCGTGAGCTATCCTAAAGGTCTTACTTGGCACTTTATTGAAACAAAAGCTATAAAACATGATTACTACAGGAGCATAATCATGTGAACACACAAAAACAGTAAGGATAAATATTGGGTTGTCTCCCAACAAGCGCTTTTCTTTAATGCCTTTCTAGCTAGGCATGATGATTTCAATGATGCTCGCATAAAAGATAAGAATTGAAACATAAAGAGAGCATCATGAAGAATATTACTAACACATTTAAGTCTAACCCACTTCCTATGCATAGGGATTTTGTGAGCAAACAAGTTATGGGAACAATAATCAACTAGCATAGGAAGGCAAAACAAGCATAACTTCAAAATTTTAAGCACATAAAGAGGAAACTTGATATTATTGCAATTCCTACAAGCATATGTTCCTCCCTCATAATAATTTCCAGTAGCATCATGAATGAATTCAACAATATAACCATCACATAAAGCATTCTTTTCATGATCTAATTGCATAGAAAATTTACTACTCTCCACATAAGCAAACTTCTTCTTTTATGGCATACGTATCATCACAATAATCATCATAAATAGGAGGCATGCTTTCATCATAATAAATTTGCTCATCAAAACTTGGGGGACAAAAAATATCATCTTCATCAAACATAGCTTCCCCAAGCTTGTGGCTTTGCATATCATTAGCATCATGGATATTCAAGGAATTCATACTAACAACATTGCAATCATGCTCATCATACAAAGATCTAGTACCAAACATTTTAATGCATTCTTCTTCTAGCAATTGAGCACAATTTTCCTTTCCATCATTCTCACGAAAGATATTACAAAGATGAAGCGTATGAGGAAAACTCAATTCCATTTTTTGGTAGTTTTCTTTTATAGACTAAATTAATGATAAAACAAGAAACAAAAAGATTCGATTGCAAGATCTAAAGATATACCTTCAAGCACTCACCTCCCCGGAAACGGCCCCAGAAAAGAGCTTGATGTCTACTACACAAACTTCTTCTTGTAGACGTTCTTGGGCCTCCAAGTGCAGAGGTTTGTAGGACAGTAGCAAATTTCCCTCAAGTGGATGACCTAAGGTTTATCAATCTGTGGGAGGTGTGGGATGAAGATGGTCTCTCTCAAACAACCCTGCAACCAAATAACAAAGAGTCTCTTGTGTCCCCAACACACCCAATACAATGGTAAATTGTATAGGTGCACTAGTTCGGCAAAGAGATGGTGATACAAGTGCAATATGGATGGTAGATATAGGTTTTTGTAATCTGAAAATATAAAAACAGCAAGGTAACTAATGATAAAAGTGAGCATAAACGGTATTGCAATGCTAGGAAACAAGGCCTAAGGTTCATACTTTCACTACTGCAAGTTCTATCAACAATAATAACATAATTGGATCATATAACTATCCCTCAACATGCAACGAAGAGTCACTCGAAAGCCACTAATAGTGGAGAACAAACGAAGAGATTATGGTAGGGTACGAAACCACCTCAAAGTTATCCTTTCTGCTCGATCTATTCAAGAGTCTGTAGTAAAATAACACGAAGCTATTCTTTCTGTTCGATCTATCATAGAGTTCGTACTAGAATAACACCTTAAGACACAAATCAACCAAAACCCTAATGTCACCTAGATACTCCAATGTCACCTCAAGTATCCATGGGCATGATTATATGATATGCATCACACAATCTCATATTCATCTATTCAACCAACACAAAGTACTTCAAAGATTGCCCCAATGTTTCTACCGGAGAGTTAAGACGAAAATGTGTGCCAACCCCTATGCATAGATTCATTGAACCCGCAAGTTGATCACCAAAACATACATCAAGTGGATCACGTGAATATCCCATTGTCACCACAGATAAGCACGGCAAGACATACATCAAGTGTTCTCAAATCCTTAAAGACTCAATCCGATAAGATAACTTCAAAGGGAAAACTCAATTCATTACAAGAGAGTAGAGGGGGAGAAACATCATAAGATCCAACTATAATAGCAAAGCTCGCGATATATCAAGATCGTGCAAAGTCAAGAACACGAGAGAGAGAGAGAGAGAGAGAGAGATCAAACACATAGCTACTGGTACATACCCTGAGCCCCGAGGGTGAACTACTCCCTCCTCGTCATGGAGAGCGCCGGGATGATGAAGATGGCTACTGGTGATGGGTTCCCCCTCCAGCAAGGTTCCGGAACGGGCTCCCGAGAGGTTTTTGTTGGCTACAGAGGCTTGCGGTGGCGGAACTCCCGATCTATTCTGTTCCCCGAAGGTTTTAGGGTATATGGACTTATATAGGCGAAAGAAGTCGGTCGGGGGAGCCACGAGGGGCCCACGAGGGTGGAGGGCATGCCCAGGGGGGTGGGCGCGCCACCTGCCTCGTGGCCTCCTTGAAGCTTCCCTGACTTCAGCTCCACGTCTCCTGGATCAGGTTTGTTCCAAAAATCATGCTCCCGAAGGTTTCATTCCGTTTGGACTCCGTTTGATATTCCTTTTCTTCGAGACACTGAAATAGGCAAGAAAACAACAATATTGGCTGGGCCTCCGGTTAATATGTTAGTCCCAAAAATAATATAAAAGTGCTTACGAAAGCCCATAAACATCCAAAACAGATAATATAATAGCATGAATGCTTCATAAATTATAGATACGTTGGAGACGTATCAGTTACCACGCATAAGGTAGCCATCCTTGAGATAAAATTTCTCCCAACAAGTGTGAGTAAGGCATTTGGCATAATGTAGTGCAAAGGAAGGATCATTCACATAAAGATCTTTAATATGCTCAAAGCCAATAATATTTAACTCAAGTTGAGTAACAAGCATGCATATGCGGGAAAGAGCATCCGCCACTACATTTTCTTTGCCTTTAATGTACTTGATCACATAAGGGAAACTCTAAATAAATTCACTCCATCTAGCATGTCGTTTATTCAACTTAGTTTGACCTTTAAGGTACTTTAGTGTCTCATGATCGGTATGTATGACAAATTCATGTGGGCGAAGATAATGTTCCCAAACATGTAATACTCGCACTAATGCATACAATTATTTGTCATATATAGGATAGTTAAGTTGAGCACCAGAGAGTTTTTCACTAAAATATGCAATGGGTCACTTTTCTGCATCAAAACTCCACCAATTCCATGACTGCTAGCATCACAATGGACCTCCAAAGTTCTGGTGAAATCGGGTAATGCAAGAATTGGAGCATGTGTAAGCAAAGATTTGAGCTCATCAAATGCGGTAGATTGGGATGTTCCCCAAACAAAAGGTGTGTTTTTCTTACTCAAAGCATGCAACGGTGCAGCAATAGTGCTAAAGTATTTCGCACAGCAACGATAGAAACCCGCTAGACCAAGGAAACTATGCACTTGTTGCAAATTAGTGGGTTGGGGCCAAATTTTAATTGCTTCAATTTTAGACTTGTTTACATGAACTCCCTTGGAAGACACAACAAAGCCCAAGAAAACTATCTTGTCAACACCAAAAGTGCATTTCTCCATATTGGCATAGAGACGCTCTTTTCTAAGTGTTTGCAAAACGGCCCTAATATGATTCACATGCTCTTTGAGGGATTTTCTAAACATAAGAATGTCATCAAAGTATACTACAATGAACACACCAATGTAAGGATGAAGCACATATGCATAAGTCACATGAAAGTACCAAGTGCTTCCAATAAGCCCATAGGCATCACTAACCACTCATACAAACCAAAGTTTTTTGAAAACGGTTTTCCATGCATCACCCTCTTGTATGCGGATTTGATAGTAACCACTTTTGAGATCAATTTTTGAGAAAATAGGGGCACCGCTAAGCTCATCTAACATCTCATCGAGGCGTGGAATGGGATGCCTCTAGCGAACGGTGATAGCATTGATAGGTCTACAATCGGAACACATGTGAAAGCTACCATCACGTTTTGGCACAAGAATGACCGGAACGGCACAAGGACTCAAACTTTCACGCACATGTCCATGGTCTATGAGATGTTGAACTTGCCTTTGTATTTATTTGGTCTCATCGAGGTTGACGCAGTATGGAGCCTTGTTAGGAAGAGGTGCTCCGGGGATGAGGCCGATCCGATGTTCAATGCCACGTAGAGGAGGAAGACCGGGAGGTAGCTCATCGGGAAAGACATAGGCGAATTCCTGCAACAAGTTATACAACACTAGAGGAAGAGTATTAGAAGTGTTAGTCTTTGCCACCTCATCTTTGCACACTAGGACATAGTGGATGACACTCGATGGGTTCTCACACACTTCTCTCATCTCTCTTTTTGTGGCTAGGAGGATTAAGTTTTTCTTTCTTGGCAAAGAGTCGCTCAATTTGGGCTTGTGGCGCTCACTCTCTTTGTGGTGGTTCATTCTCTCACTAGTCTCTCCATGATTGGTGGATGCTTGCTTGTTGGCGATCACTTGGCTTGGAGACATAGGTCGTAGCACGTAATCTGTTCCCTTCATCTTGAAGCTATAGTGGCTTGTTCTCCCGTTGTGGATGACACTGATACGTCTCCAACGTATCTATAATTTTTGATTGCTCCATGCTATATTATCTACTGTTTTGGGCAATATTGGGCTTTATTATCCACTTTTATATTATTTTTGGGACTAACCTATTAACCGGAGGCCCAACCTAGATTTGCTGTTTTATGCCTACTTCAGTGTTTCGAGGAAAAGGAATATCAGACGGAGTCAAAACGGAACGAAATCAACTGGAAAAGTTATTTTTGGAAGGAAAGCCACCGGATAGACTTGGACTCTACGTCAGAAGATACGGGAGCTGGTCACGAGGGTGGGGGGCGCACCCACCCCCCTAGGGCGCACCCCTGCCTCGTGGGGCCCCCGAAGCTCCACCGACGTACCCCTTGCACCCATATATATCTACGTACCCTAAAACTTCCAGAACAGAAGATAGATCGGGAGTTCCGCCGCCGCAAGCCTCTGTAGCCACCAAAAACCTCTCAGGAGCCCGTTCCGGCACCCTGCCGGAGGGGGATCCCATCACCGGTGGCCATCTTCATCATCCTGGCGCTCTCCATGATGAGGAGGGAGTAGTTCACCCTCGGGGCTGAGGGTATGTACCAGTAGCTATGTGTTTGATCTCTCTCTCATGTTCTTGATTTTGCACGATCTTGATGTATCTCGAGCTTTGCTATTATAGTTAGATCTTATGTTTCTTCTCCCCCTCTACTCTCTTGTAATGGATTGAGTTTTCCCCTTGAAGTAATCTTATCGAATTGAGTCTTTAAAGATTTGAGAACACTTGATGTATGTCTTGCCGTGCGTATCTGTGGTGACAATGGGATATCACGTGCCACTTGATGTATGTTTTGGTGACCAACTTGCAGGTTCCGCCCATGAACCTATGCATAGGGGTTGGCACACGCTTTCGTCGTGATTCTCTGGTAGAAACTTTGGGGCACTCTTTGAGGTTCTATGTGTTGGTTTGAATAGATGAATTGAGATTGTGTGATGCATATCGTATAATCATGACCACGGATACTTGAGGTGACATTGGAGTATCTGGGTGACATTAGGGTTTTGGTTGATTTTTATCTTAAGGTGTTATTCTAGTACGAACTCTAGGGCTGTTTGTGACACTTATAGGAATAGCCCAACGGATTGATTGGAAAGAATAACTTTGAGGTGGTTTCGTACCCTACCATAATCTCTTCGTTTGTTCTCCGCTATTAGTGACTTTGGAGTGACTCTTTGTTGCATGTTGAGGGATAGTTATATGATCTAATTATGTTATTATTGTTGAGATAACTTGCACTAGTGAAAGTATGAACCCTAGGCCTTGTTTCAACGCATTGCAATACCGTTTACGCTCACTTTTATCATTAGTTACCTTGCTGTTTCTATATTTTCAGATTACAAAAACCTATATCTACCATCCATATTGCACTTGTATCACCATCTCTTCGCCGAACTAGTGCACCTATACAATTTACCATTGTATTGGGTGTGTTGGGGACACAAGAGACTCTTTGTTATTTGGTTGCAGGGTTGTTTGAGGGAGACCATCTTCATCCTACGCCTCCTACGGATTGATAAACCTTAGGTCATCCACTCGAGGGAAATTTGCTACTGTCCTACAAACCTGTGCACTTGCAGGCCCAACAACGTCTACAAGAAGAAGGTTGTGTAGTAGACATCAAGCTCTTTTCTGGCGCCGTTGCCGGTGAGGTGAGTGGTTGAAGGTATATCTTTAGATCTTGCAATCGAATCTTTTTGTTTCTTGTTTTATCACTAGTTTAGTTTATAAAAGAAAACTACAAAAAAATGGAGTTAAGTTTGTCTCTTACGCTTCGTCTTTTTAATATCTTTCGTGAGAATGATGGAAAGGAAAATTGTGCTCAAGTGCTAGAAGAAGAATGCATTAAAATGCTTGGTACTAGATCTTTGTATGATGAGCATGATTGCAATGTTGTTAGTATGAATTCCTTGAATATCCATGATGCTAATGATATGCAAAGCCACAAGCTTGGGGAAGCTATGTTTGATGAGAATGAAATATTTGAGAATATATTTGCTGAAATTAATGTTTGTCCCAAGCTTGGGGATGCTATGTTTAATGAAGATGATATTTTTAGCATCCCAAGTTTTGATATGCAAGGTTGTTATGATGATAGTATGCCTCCTACCTATGATGATTATATTGATGAAAGTGGGTTTGGAAGAGTGTCAACTTTAGGAAGTAGTGATCCCACTATTTTGGAGGATGTTGAATTTTATTGTGATGAATATGAAAGTGTATTTGGAAGAGTGTCAACTTTATTTAGTGATTCCACTATCTTGGGAGAGGTTTCAATCGATTATGATGAGAACGAAGTTGCTACTTATGATGATTATTGTGATGAAACTTATGCTATAAAAAGTAGTGATGATTATATTTACAAATCTTGTCATGATTATGATTACCCTTTTTTTGAACATTACTCTTTTGATGTGGAAACAATTTTTAGTGTTCAAGTCTCTTATGATACTCCCACTATTTCGAATGAGAAGAATTTTGTTTATGTGGAGAGTAGTAAAAAGTCTATGCTTGTAGATAATGAAAAGAATGCTTTAGGTGCTGGTTATATTGTTGAATTCATTCATGATGCTACTGAAAATTATTATGAGGGAAGAATATATGCTTGTAGGAATTGCAATTATATCAAGTTTCCTCCCTATGTGTTGAAAGTCTTGAAGTTATGCTTGTTTTACTTTCCTATGCTAGTTGATTATTGTTCCCATAAGTTGTTTGCTCACAAAATCCCTATGCATAGGAAGTGTGTTAGGCTTAAATGTGCTAGTCATATGCTTCATGATGCTCCCGTTATGTTTCAATTCCTATCTTTTATGTGAGCATCATTGTCATCATCATGCCTAGCTAGAAAGGCATTAAAGAAAAGCGCTTGTTGGGAGACAACCCAATATTTATCCTTACTATTTTTGTGTGTCCACATTATTATGCTACTGTAGTAATCATGTTTTATAGGTTTTGTTTCAATAAAGTTCCAAGTAAGACCTTTAGGAAAGCTTACGGTGATAGTTGTGTTGATCCTGCTGAAAATCAGAAACTTTTGCACCCAGTAAATTATTTTTTTAATTCACAGAAACGTGCTATTTCTTAGGACCTCCTAATTTGGTAGAATTTTTGTAGTTCCATAAGTATACGTTTGATACAGATTACTACAGACTATTCTGTTTTTGACAGATTCTGTTTTCTATGTGTTGCTTACTTATTTTGATGAATCTATGAGTAGTATGTTAGGGTATGAACCATAGATAAGTTGGAGTACAGTAGATATTACACCAATATGAATTTAGAATGAGTTCATTACAGTACCTAAGTGGTGGTTTTCTTTTCTTTTGCTAACGGAGCTTACGATTTTTCTGTTAAGTTTTGTGTTGTGAAGTTTTCAAGTTTTGGGTAAAGATTCGATGGACTATGGAATAAAGAGTGGCAAGAGCCTAAGCTTGGGGATGCCCAAGGCACCCCCAATGTAATATTCAAGTACAATCAAGAGCATAAGGTTGGGGATGCTCCCGAAGGCATCCCCTCTTTCGTCTTCGTTCATTGGTAACTTTACTTGGAGCTATATTTTTATTCACCACATGATATGTGTTTTGCTTGGAGCATCATTTTCTTTTGTTAGTATTTTCTTGCTGCTTTTTAGAATAATGTTTTGCATCTTTAGTTTCAATAAAAATGTCAAGGATAGCCTTTGCCATGATTATTTTGCTAGTATACATGTTGCTGTTTGAAAACAGAAGGTTTACCGCTGTTGCAAAAATTCCCTAGAAAAGTCAGTGAGTGGTATAATGTTGAAACTTTTTGAATATTGAGCTCTGATAAATTTACTACTGTGGGAATTTTATTTCATAATTTTTGGAGTTAGGGAAGTATGATGAATCTTGCATTCTTTACAGACTGTACTGTTTTGGCAGATTGCTGTTATGTTTGCATATGTTTGCTTGTTTAATGATTCTATTTGAGGATAGGAGTATTAAATATGCAGAGACATTTAGTATTAAATGTGGAATAATAATTTTAGTGATTTGTTACAGTAGAAAATGATAAGGTTTTGCATTGGTTTATACTAACCTATCTCACGAGTTCTAGTTGAGTTTGTTGTGGATGAAGCTTTTGATAAAAAGAGAAACCATGATATGAGAGGAATTAAGGAGACACAAAAGTTCAAGCTTGGGGATGCCCAAGGCACCCCAAGATAATATTTCAAGAAGTCTCAAGCATCTAAGCTTGAGGATGCTACGATAGGCATCCCACCTTTCTTCTTCAACAACTATCGGTTAGTAACGGTTGAGCCTAAGTTTTTGCTTCTTCACATGAGTTGTGCTATCCTTGCAATGTCATTTTATTTTGTTTTGCTTGCTGCTTGATTAGAATACCAAGATCTGAAATTCCTTAATGTTAGAGAGTCTTCACATAGTTGCACAATTATTCGACTACTCATTGATCTTTACTTATATCTTTCAGAGTAGTTTGTCATTTGCTCTAGTGCATCACTTATATCTTTTAGAGCACGGTGGTAGTTTTATTTTTAAGAAATAGATGAACTCTCATGCTTCACTTGTATTATTTTGAGAGTCTTAAACAGCATGGTAATTTGAATAAAAACTATCATAGAAAGTGAGTTGGATGCTATGATCAATTTGATACTTGATAATTGTTTTGAGATATGGAGGTAGTGATATTAAAGTCATGCTAGTTGGGTGATTATGAATTTAAAGAATGCTTGTGTTGAAGTTAGCAAGTCCCGTAGCATGCACGTATGGTTAAAATTGTGTAACAAATTTGAAACATGAAGTGTACCTGGCTTGTGCATCCTTATGAGTGGCGGTCGGGGACGAGCGATGGTCTTTTCCTACCAATCTAATCCCCTAGGAGCATGTGCATAGTGTCGTGGTTCTAAGTCTGACAGTAGAGTGGGGGGTAGGTATGGAGAGGCAAGGTCCTAGCTATGGAGCAGTTGTAAACACAAGGGATGTATGAGTTCAGGCCCTTCTCGGAGGAAGTAATAGCCCTATGTCTCGGAGCCCGGAGGCGGTCGACTGGATTATGTGTGTATGGATTACAGGGGTGCGAACCCTTTACACTGAGGAGGGGGTGGCTTATATAGTGCCTGCCAGACCCCTCCGGCCCTCAGTAATGCGGGGTTTAAAGTACATTAAGTCTAGGCGTTACTGGTAACGCCTCACATAAAGTGTCCTAAATGCCATAAAGTCTACTTAATTACAGACCGTTGCGATGCAGAGTGTCTCTTGTCCTTCTGGTGGTCGAGTGAGTCTTCATGGTCGCGTCCTTCGAGTCCGTCGAGTGAAGTCTCTCTTGGTCGACTGGAGGGTAGTTTCTTCTAAGGGTGTCCTTGGGTAGGGTACTTAGATCAGGTCTATGACCCTACCCTAGGTACATGACTTCATCATTAGCCCCCGAATGGATTGAGGTTTGAGTGAGGAAGGAGTTGATATTATTTCCGACCTGCTTTTACGTTATGGATGTGTATCGTCTTGGACCAATAATCTCTTTGTTGATAATCAGCAACCTTTCTTCACTCGCCTTGATCCATTCTTTTCTCTCGTCGAGTGAACTTTTGAACTTAGCAATCTCCGAGCGACGGATCGCAGGAAATCTCTCGTCGGACAGATCGATCTGCCGTTCGCGGATTTTGTGGGATCCGAATTTTGGGGAAGCGCGCGAAGCGGGGCGGACCGCGGCGCTCGGATGGGATAGAGCATAGACGCCTCGATTCTCGCGCCACCTTTTTCGCCACGTATCGCGTACGCGCGACTGTTTCGGGATGTGATTGGATCGCCTGGGCCCACCTGTCATCCACTCGGAAGTGTTCTTATAAAGGCGTCCAGCGAGGGTTTTTGAACAGTGTCTCTCCATTCTCCCTCCTCTGTCCTCTCCGCCTCCGCCCGCATCGCCTGCCCTCACCTCTGCCCAACCACTCCTCGTGCGCCTCGACGGCAACAATGGTGAAGGAGAGGACGGCGACTCTGGAGCACGCAAAGAAGGCGACGGCGAAGGGGAAGGCGAAAGGGAGAGCGACCAGTCGGGGCGGATCTTCGTCCAGGTCCCGTCTGCCGCACGGCTGGGTCCAAGGAGATTGGATCCGGTCGTCCATCACCGAGAGGGATCTGACGGAGATGGCCAACGAGGGTTTGATTCCCCACGGGGCGGCGAGGCTCCCGGGGGACGAGTGGCAACCGCAACCGGAAGAGGGTGAGTGCGTTCTTCTGGCTACCCATGTCGACCGCGGGTTCTCTCTGCCTCCGAGTGTATTTTTCCGTGGTTTCTTGAATTTCTTCGGGGCGCAACTCCACCACTTCAATCCAAACTCCATCGCCTACCTTGTTGCCTTTGTGTCCATGTGTGAGAACTTTCTGGGCTGCCGATCGCACTGGGGTCTGTTCAAGCACATATTCACTTGTCGTTCTCAGACAGTGAAAAAGGCAAGTCCAGATGACGACAAGACCAAGGTTATTCAGATGTGTGGAGGTCTGGGGATCCAGATGAGAAACAAGAGCACTTTTCCGACCATGACTCTCCCTGAGTCGGTCAGGGGATGGCAGTCGACTTGGTTTTACTGCCAAAACGAGTCGAAGCCGGGAATGTCGAGTGGTCTCCCTCCGTTTACCATGGACCGAGCAAGCAAACCCTCTTCTTTGAAGGTGCTCCCTGAGGAGAAGGCTCAAGTGAAGATGTTGATGGAGTGGGTAGTCCAGCTAGTCAGGGAAGGAGTGACGGGTATGGACCTTCTAGAGGTCTTCCTTAGGCGACGCATCCAGCCTCTTCAGTACCAAGGCCATTGCATGTGGCTGTACTGTGGAACCGAGGATGAAACTAGGGTCCACCCAGAATCAGTCGACGATGCCACACTGGAGAGGTGGATGGCCGCGGTCACTGGGAACAAGGACAACCCTCGAGGAGCCAGGAGGATTCCGCCACTCGACCACTCTAGCATTCCAGACAAGGTACGCCGACTTTGTTTCCAATTGTAATCTTGCCACACTCATTCTGCTTTCACTGTAAATTGGTCGATTGATCTTTATTTTGCTGTCTGTCAGGCCTTCACTGAACTATACTCGATGCCCAATGGAGCGCAGACTCCGACTGAAGAGGGGGAAGCAAGTGGGGGCGAAAGCCAGGAGGAGTGGGACTCGGATGCTGCTGAAGATGATGATGATGACGACTCCGATGGGGAGGAAGAAGAGGAGGAGGAGGAGGAAACTTCACCGCCTCGCACGGAGAGGCGATCGAAGCTCATCCATGATCCTGCGACTGAACGTGGTAAGGGGGTCGCGACTGTCGCGCAGTCGACCAAGCGCCCTCGGACCACTTCTCCGGCGCCAACTGAGAAGGCTCCGAAGCAATCTCGAACAGTGCCGATGAAACCAGCGAAGGTCTTGCCAAAGATGAAGGTGTCAATTCCCACCATATCAGGGTAAAAAATGCTATCTGAGTCTTCTTGCTCTACACAAGTTTATTTTTGGTCGACTCATGAGTTAACCAACTGATTTTTGGAATTGCAGTGCTGCTACTTCTGATACCTCAGCCAGGGCTGATGATCATGAGATGGAAGATGCTGCAACCTCAAAACCTGGTACCACGTCGATTGACTCTTGGTCTCTAATTCTGATCCTTTTCTGCAGCTCCATCCAATGTCGTTATCACTCTTCCTGACGACGACGACGACGATGAGGAACCGCTGAAGCACCAGAGGAGCAGGAAGGCGTCTGCCGGCAGGGTGGCTCAGGACGTGACAGCGCCCGAGACACTGGTCGCAGAGGAGGAGAACACCACTCGGCACACCGTATCTTTCACGGTGCCGCTGATGAGTGCTCATCCCGCTTCGTCGAGTGCTGCACAGCCTTCGCTCTTCTCGACCCACTACGTCCCAGAGGACCAAGCCAGTGCTGCAAAAGAAGCGATACGCCAGGCGGGAGTCATGATGGAGCAGGTGAAGGCCATCCGGGAGGCTAGCCAGGCAGCCTATGACGCTAGTTCCGCTTTTCAAAGCAATGTTCAGGTCAGTCGGTCATCGCCTGTTCTATTAGGATATGATCTCTGAAAATTCTTCTTTCTGAAATCCGTAGTGGTCCTACACCCACTGGGTGTGTCGATTGAAATTCCGGGTTAGTGGGGGCACGCTGAGTGCACCCACTGGGTGTAGTCCCCAAGGCTATGGTGGACTGTTGGCAGTCGACCATAGGCTTTTTAAAATTTTCCTTTATTCGACCGGGTCGGATAGATTTCTCAAACCGGTGGGGGCACGCTGAGTGCACCCACTGGGTGTAGTCCCCGAGACTGCCGTCGACTGCTGGCAGTGGACTACAGTCTGAAGAGCAACTCCTGTTTTTTTTGGTGGTCGACTGGTCGACTCTTTCTTGATAGAACTGGTGGGGGCACGCTGAGTGCACCCACTGGGTGTAGTCCCCGAGACTTTGGTCGAATGTTTGAATTCGACTGAAGTCTTAGAAACGTGTGATTTTTCCTCAGTCACTCGGAAGTGAATTATCTTTGACATTTTGTCGATTGGTTCCTCGTAGAAATCCCGCGACCTGGTGGCTCGTTACACGGAGTTGGAGAACAAACATATCCAACTTGAGCTTGATCTGAAGCTGGTCCAGGAGAACTTGGCGAAGGCAAAGGAGGAGAGCAAAGGTATGTTTGGTGAGGACTCGACGACTGTTTTTGCCCCTTATTTGTTTCAAAATCTGACCTTGTTGTAACTTTGCAGGCAAAGTGAAGGAGGCCCAGAAGAAGAAAGATCTTGAGCTAGCTGAGATGCAGAAGATAGCCTTAGAGAAGACCAAGCTCGCGGACGAGAAGTTGGCTTTGGTCACCAGGCTTGAAGAAGAAAACACCAATCTAAAAGCTGCTCTTGATATTGCCAACAAAGAAGTGAGTCGACTAAAAAGCGACAAGATTGCCCTGAATGACAAAGCCAGTGAACTGGTTCGGAAGAAGAAAGATCTGGAGGCTTATCTGGGTGGACTCGCCAAGAAGCTGTTCCTCATGCTCGAAGGTAAACCTTTGCATTAAGCAAGTATTTTTACAGTGTTCTTTCCATTCGACTGTTGTCTTGACTCGGTGGTTGTGCTTGCAGAATTTTGCCAAAACTTTGAAGAGGAGACCAGTCGACTGGAACCAAACCTGGACCCCATCAACTCTCCGGTGAATGATGAAGTCGCCATGAATGTGTTCCGGCTCGAGTCTCATGTTGCTGCTGTCACTGACTATCTCGCAAGGCTGAAGGTCGTCACTTCCCGCATTGACACTACGCTCTGGCCCAAGGAGACGCTCCAGAACGACCTCGAGTCTCTGATGGCTCGACTAAACATAGTTCCTAGTCGAGTGCAGGAGTGGAAAAAGTCCTCTGCTAGGTGTGGTGCAGATGTTGCTCTGTGTCTGGCTCGAGTCCATTGCAAGGATGCACGAGAAGACAAGCTGGCGGCCCTTCGGGTGGCCAACACCAAGAAACACGACTTCCGGTCCTTCATGGAGACCTTCATCGCCACTGCCACTCGGATTGCTGACGGAATCGACCTCGATGAATTTGTCGCACCTTCCAGCCCTCCACCTGAGGGGTAAAAAACTTCTTGAGCTCAACACTTTAAATTTGCCTCGGTATGCCGAGTGATTTTGTAACCGATAAACCTTAACAGGCTTAGCGCCTGAGCACTTTCGGTTCCGTTAGGTTTTTATCTGAACTTGGATTCAACGTTTTGAATGTGCTTGCCTTTGGTCTGAAATGTCTTTTGCAGGTTTAAAACGAGATGCTTACTGCAGTTGACTTATTCTTCAAATCACTTAGGCAGGCACTGGGCTGCGGCTAAGCCTCCGAGTGGGAAACATGCTCTCCACTCGGTAGGATTTTCAAAAACTTAGGCGAGCACTGGGCTGCAGCTAAGCCTCCGAGTGGGAGGTCTGCCCTCCACTCGGTAGGATTTTTTATAACTTAGGCGAGCACTGGGCTGCAGCTAAGCCCCCGAGTGGGAGGTTTGCTCCTCACTCGGTAGGATTTTTTATAACTTAGGCAAGCACTGGGCTGCAGCTAAGCCCTCGAGTGGGAGGTTTGCTCCTCACTCGGTAGAATTTTTTATAACTTAGGCGAGTACTGGGCTGCAGCTAAGCCCCCGAGTGGGAGGTTTGCTCCTCACTCGGTAGGATTTTTATAACTTAGGCGAGCACTGTGCTGCAGCTAAGCCTCCGAGTGGGAGGTTTGCTCCTCACTCGGTAGGATTTTCACGTTGTACTTGTGGCGTAGCTTGAAGGAGAGGGTCGCAGTCGACCTGTACCTCGTCCTCCTTGCGACCGCACATTGTACTTGTGGCATAGCTCAGAGGAGAGGGTCGCAGTCGACCTGCACCTCGTCCTCCTTGCGAGCGCACGTTGTATTTGTGGCGTAGCTCAGAGGAGAGGGTCGCAGTAGACCTGCACCTCGTCCTCCTTGCGACCGCACATTGTACTTGTGGCGTAGCTCAGAGGAGAGGGTCGCAGTCGACCTGCACCTCGTCCTCCTTGCGAGCGCATGTTGTATTTGAACTTAGGCGAGTACTTAGACTGCAGCTAAGCCTCCGAGTGGGAGTTTGGCTCTCCACTCGGTAGGATTTTATTCAAACTTAGGCGAGTACTTGGACTGTAGCTAAGCCTCCAAGTGGAATTCTGGCTCACCACTTGGTAGGATTTTATTCAAACTTAGGCGAAACGGATTCACAGCTAAGCCCCCGAGTGAGAGTCTGGCCCATCACTTGGTAAGGATTTTTTACAAACTTAGGCGAAACGGATTCGCAACTAAGTCACCCACTGAGGGGGAAATTTTACTGAACAAATAAAAGTTACAAAAATCATCGGGGAAATTATGACACTATTATCTTGCAAGCCGTGAACTACAGAAGTATTTTTATTACAACTCATCCGAGTGAAAACTTAAGTGTAAAATGGGCGGAGTAGCTCCGCGTTCCAAGCTCGGGGCTCGTCGATATTATGCTTGACGTTGTAGAGACGGTACGCTCCGTTGTGGAGAACCTTGGTGACGATGAAGGGTCCTTCCCAAGAAGGAGCAAGCTTGTGTTGTTTCTGCTGGTCCACTCGAACAACCAAATCTCCTTCCTGGAAGGCTCGACTCTTCACGTTTCTGGCATGGAAGCGACGCAAGTCCTGTTGATAGATGGTCGATCGGATCAGAGCCATCTCTCTTTCCTCCTCTAAAAGGTCGACTGTGTCCTGCCGTGCTTGTTCCGCTTCAGCTTCGTTGTAGAGCTCAACTCGAGGAGCATTGTGGAGCAGATCACTCGGCAAGACCGCTTCAGCTCCATAGACCAAGAAGAATGGAGTTCTTCCGGTCGACCGATTAGGTGTGGTCCTCAGACCCCAAAGCACCGAGGGAAGTTCATCGACCCATGCTCCAGCCGCATGCTTAAGGTCACGCATCAGTCGGGGTTTCAACCCTTTGAGGATCAAGCCATTGGCTCGTTCTGCCTGCCCATTCGACTGCGGATGGGCGACCAAAGCGTAGTCGACTCGTGTGCCTTGAGAAGTGCAGAAATCCCTGAATTCCTCCGAGTCGAAGTTTGACCCATTTTCTGTGATGATGCTGTGCGGGACTCCATATCTGAATGTCAGTTCTCTGATGAAGCTAACAGCAGTACGGCGTCAAGGTTCTTGATAGGTTTAGCCTCAATCCACTTGGTGAACTTGTCAACTGCCACTAGCACATGCGTGAAACCGCTTCGACCTGTCCTCAAGGGACCCACCATATCCAATCCCCATACTGCGAAGGGCCAGACGAGTGGTATAGTCTTCAAAGCTGACGCAGGCTTGTGTGACATGTTGGAGTAAAATTGGCATCCTTCGCACTTGTCCACTATTTCCTTTGCCATCTCGTTTGCTCTTGGCCAGTAAAATCCGGCTCGGTATGCTTTGGCCACGATGGTCCGAGAGGACGCATGATGGCCACAGGTCCCCGAGTGGATATCATCAAGGATGATTCGACCTTCCTCTGGCGTTATACACTTCTGACCAACTCCAGTCGCGCTCTCCCTGTACAGCTGTCCTTTGATCACGGTAAAGGCCTTGGATCGACGGACGATCTGTCGAGCCTCTTCCTCATCCTCTGGGAGCTCTTTTCTCAGGATATACGCGATGTAAGGAACTGTCCAGTCGGGAGTGATCACTAAAACCTCCATGACCAAGTCGAACACTGCTGGGACTTCTACTTCAGTCGGATCTGTGGCACTCTTGGGTCGCGGAGCTTCTTCGATGAAAGGATCTTCTTTGACTGATGGGGTATGGATATGCTCCAAGAACACACCACTCGGAATGGCTTCTCTCTTGGAACCTATCTTTGCCAGATCATCAGCCGCTTGATTCTTCGGTCGGGGTATATGATGGAGCTCTAACCCCTCAAACTTCTTTTCCAGCTTCCTCACTGCATTGCAGTATCCAGTCATGGCTGGGCTTCTCACGTCCCACTCCTTCATCACTTGGTTGACCACCAAATCTAAGTCGCCATAGACCATAAGGCGACGGACGCCGAGTGAAATGGCCATGCGCAACCCATACAAAAGGGCCTCATACTCTGCCTCATTGTTGGAGGAATCAAAGTGAATCTGGAGCACATATCTGAGCTTATCTCCTCTGGGGGAAACCAAGACAACCCCAGCACCGGAACCATTCAACATCTTAGAGCCATCAAAAAACATGGTCCAATGCTCCGAGTGAACTTGAGCTGGCTGCTGTTGTTCAATCCACTCGGCTAGGAAATCTGCTATTGCTTGGGACTTAATGGTTTTCTTTGCCTCAAACTTGATATCAAGGGGAAGAAGTTCAATCGCCCATTTCGCCACTCGACCAGTTGCATCTCTATTGTGAAAAATCTCTGAAAGTGGAGCGTCACTGACGACTGTGATGGAATGATCAGAGAAATAATGAGCAACCTTCTTTGTGGTCATGTAAATCCCATACACAGGGTTCTGATAATGAGGGTATCTTTGCTTGGATGGAGTCAAAACTTCAGACAGATAATACACTGGGCACTGAACGTTGAAGGCTTTCCCTTCTTCTTCCCGCTCGACCGTAAGTACTGTACTGACGACTTGTCCTGTGGCTGCGATATAAAGAAACAGAGGCTCTTTGCTGATTGGAGCAGCAAGCACCGGCTGGGTGGAGATCAGAGCTTTTAGCTCGGCAAACGCTGCATCAGCTTCTGTAGTCCACTCGAACTTGTCTGCCTTCTTCATCAGTCGGTAAAGAGGCAGTGCCTTTTCACCGAGTCGTGAGATGAATCGACTTAATGCGGCCAAGCATCCAGTAAGCTTCTGGACATCGTGCACCCGCACAGGGCGTTTCATTCGGAGTATAGTGCCAATTTTTTTCTGGGTTAGCATCGATTCCTCGTTCGGAAACAAGAAAACCGAGTAACTTTCCACCAGGAACTCCGAACGTGCACTTTGATGGATTGAGCTTGATATCATACCTTCTGAGGTTGGCAAATGTTTCGGCAAGGTCAGTCAGCAGGTCGGAACCCTTTCGTGACTTGACCATGATATCATCCATATACGCTTCCACATTCCGACTGATTTGAGTGAGCAAACACTTCTGAATCATTCGCATGAACGTGGCTCCGGCATTCTCGAGGCCGAATGGCATGGTGATATAGCAGAAGCACCCGAATGGAGTGATGAAAGCTGTTTTTATCTCGTCGGGTCCATACAGACGGATCTAATGGTACCCGGAATAGGCGTCTAGAAAAGACAGTCTCTCGCATCCCGCGGTCGAGTCAACAATTTGATCGATGCGAGGGAGAGGAAAATGATCTTTTGGGCAGGCCCGATTGATGTGCTTGAAATCGATGCACATTCGGAGTGAGTTGTCCTTCTTAGGAACCATGACGACATTGGCGAGCCACTCGGAGTGGTATATCTCTCGGATAAATCCTGCAGCCAATAGTCGAGCCACTTCCTCACCAATAGCTTTTCTCTTCTGGACGGCGGACCGCCGCAGATGTTCTTTGACCGGCTTCGCAGTTGAATCGACTCTAAGGCGATGCTCAGCCAGTCCCTTGGGCACACCCGGCATGTCAGCTGGCTTCCATGCAAAGATGTCCCAGTTCTCACAGAGGAACTGAATGAGCGCTTCTTCCTATTTCGAGTCGAGTGTTGTGGAGATATGGGTTGGAGCTGCATTGGGGTCGGTCGGGTGAATGTGGACGGGCTTCGTCTCACGGGACGATTGAAATGCTGACTCCGTGGCTGGCTTCTTGGCTCGCAGCAAATCACTCGGATCTGCATTCTGCTTATATTCTTCAAACTCGACCACTGTCACCTGGGAATCGGCAATCTTTGAGCCTTTCTGGAAACACTCTTCTGCCTTTTTTCGATCACCAGTGATAGTGATCACTCCTTTGGGGCCGGGCATCTTCAGTTTGAGGTACACATAACATGGTCGCGCCATGAATCGTGCGTAAGCTGGCCTCCACAAAATAGCGTGGTAAGCGCTCTGAAAATCCACGACCTCAAACGTCAGCTTCTCTTTACGAAAATGCTTCGAATCACCGAACACCACGTCCAGAGCTATTTGGCCGAGTGACTCGGCTTTCTTTCCTGGTATGACTCCATGAAAACTCATGTTACTGGTGCTCAGTCGGGACATCGGAATGCCCATTCCTTTAAGCGTGTCCGCATACAATAAGTTCAGTCCGCTACCACCGTCCATCAGCACCTTCGTGAGTCGAGTGCCTTCGACCACCGGGTCGACCACCAAAGCTTGCCTCCCGGGGGTGGCTATATGAGTCGGGTGATCAGACTGGTCGAATGTAATGGGAGTTTGGGACCATCTTAGATAACTTGGTTTCGCCGGGGCGACCATGTTCACCTCACGGTTAATAACCTTCAGTCGGCTCTTGCTTTCCACATCCGCAAAAATCATCAGAGTGGAGTTAACATGAGGATATCCTCCCTCACTGTCCTCCTTGTCTTCGGCTTTGTCCGACTCCTTTTCCTTGTCCTTGGACTGTTTTCCTTGGAACTGCTGGATCAGGAGTCGACACTGGCGAGTGGTATGCTTCGGGTAGATGATATTACCCTCTTCGTCTTTCTTCGTGTGGATGTGACACGGCATATCCATCACGTCATTTCCTTCTTTATCCTTCACCTTCTTGTGGTTCCAGGATCCTTTGGGTTTCCCTTTGAACTTGCCCTGAGTCACGGCCAGAGCCTCTCCAGGAGCTGCTGGTTCGGCCTTCCGCTTCTGCTTCCGACTGGTGTTTCCCTTCTCCGACTGACTAGGCTTGTACTTGCCGCTTCGTAGTCGGTCTTCCTCTTCGCCGTTGGCATACTTGGTGGCAATCTCCATCATTCGACTCAGGGTCATGTCTCCGGTCCGACCAAACTTCAAACTCAATTCTCTGTTCTTAACACCGTCCTTGAAGGCGTAGACTGCCTGATGATCAAACACATTCTCCACGGTATGATGCAAAGTGATCCATCTCTGAATATACTCTCTTAGAGTCTCATTCGTCTTCTGCACACAAACTTGCAGCTCTGTCAATCCAGCTGGTCGCTTGCAAGTTCCCTCAAATGTTCTGACGAACACTCGGGAAAGATCTTCCCAAGTGTAAATGCTGCTTGGAGGTAACTGATTCAACCATGCTCTGGCAGAACCTTCCAACATGAGTGGCAAATGCTTCATGGCCACTTCGTCATTCCCGCCGCCAATCTGTACCGCCACTCGGTAGTTTTCAAGCCAGGTTTCAGGCTTAGACTCACCGGTGAACTTGCTCACTCTAGTTGCCAACCTGAAGTTGGGGGGAATCACCGCGGCTCTGATAGCCCTGCTGAAACATTCCGGACCAGAAACATGCACTCGACTGCTAGTGGGAGCATCTCTGTCAGGGCCACCTCGATGAGCTCTGTTCCGATCGACCAAGCCTTGCACGATGATGGATCGCGCGTCAAAGCCTGGTTCCCCGGGGTCGACCGGAGCTCTTCGCCCCACACTGAGTTGACGCCTGTCATCCTGCTGCCGAGGAGCGTAAGACCCACCTCTCGGAGGGGGAGTGGGCACTCGACGCCTATCATCACGATCATGTCGGTCACCATACTGGTCTCGCCGATTCTCGCGTCCTTCACGCCGCGGAGGCGATCTGGGACTGTGAGCCGACTGAACCGTATTCGCAGAGACGGATCGACTATGAATTTTGTTGCGTGACTGCGACACGGCTGAATTCTGATCTCCTGCTACCCGAAGCAAATCCCTGATCTGCATCAAGCCTCTGCCAGCCTCCGACTGAGAGGGCTGGATGGACTCTGCGATACGGGTTGCAGCTGCTAAATTCTGAATCGGGGTTCGATATACCTGAGTCGGCGGGAAGAGTTGACGTCAATTGGAGTCGGGTACTCGTTGGCGCGCGCGCTCGTCGAGTGCTCGCTGAAAGTTCTCAAGTCGAGCTCGTTCAGCCAAGTTGGCCAAACATGCTTCCTCCAAGGCGCGAGCCTCGGGGGTTTCTCCCGCGATGGGAGTATGCAGGGCATCCATGTTCCTGCGGCGAAGTTCTTCCCTCTACAGGGAATTAAGTGGCTCGGGCTGGTACTCTTCATGGACTTGAGCGGGGTCGCCTCCACCGTCTACCCCGTCCTCGCGAGGGAAACCGGGAGGGCTGCGAGGCCCGTTAACCATCAAGACCTCTGCCGCTGGATCACTGCTATCACACTCGGATGCAGTCTCTATGGAGCCAGTCGACAGATCGAACAAGCCGTAGAGAGATTCGTCGGGCACGATTGCCGCAACTTGGGTGGTGGCCATCTGGCGAGCCATCGCGTGCCTCACCCACCGTTGGAGCCTCGACCGACCAGAGCGCTTGCGCTGGTAGGAGACTGGGAGGGTGACCGATAGGGGAGTCGACCGATATGGAGTTGACGGTTGCCGCAGCAGAACGCCGTGGACACATGCGCGAAAATGCGTCGCACCGCGGACGGGGAGCGCATCAACGTCGAGTGGAGCCTCCTGGAGCCAAGCGGAGTCGTCGGCGATGAAGGTGAGAGCGCCGAGACGGATCTCGCGGCCCTCGACCAAAACTCCACCAGCAACCATGCTGATAGTACTCGGAAGAATCGCAACTTCTCCAAAAATCGCTAAGACACCTGCCCCACGGTGGGCGCCAACTGTCGTGGTTCTAAGTCTGATAGTAGAGTGGGGGTAGGTATGGAGAGGCAAGGTCCTAGCTATGGAGCAGTTGTAAACACAAGGGATGTACGAGTTCAGGCCCTTCTCGAAGGAAGTAACAGCCCTATGTCTCGGAGCCCGGAGGCGGTCGACTGGATTATGTGTGTATGGATTACAGGGGTGCGAACCCTTTACACTGAGGAGGGGGTGGCTTATATAGTGCCTGCCAGACCCCTCCGGCCCTCAGTAATGCGGGGTTTAAAGTACATTAAGTCTAGGCGTTACTGGTAACGCCTCACATAAAGTGTCCTAAATGCCATAAAGTCTACTTAATTACAGACCATTGCAATGCAGAGTGTCTCTTGTCCTTCTGGTGGTCGAGTGAGTCTTCATGGTCGAGTCCTTCGAGTCCGTCGAGTGAAGTCTCTCTTGGTCGACTGGAGGGTAGTCTCTTCTGAGGGTGTCCTTGGGTAGGGTACTTAGATCAGGTCTATGACCCTACCCTAGGTACATGACTTCATCACGTAGTACTTGGTTTTTGATGACTTCTAAATTTTTGCAATAAGTATATGAGTTCTTTTGAGTAATGTTGAGTCCATGGATTATACGCACTTTTACCTTTCCACCTTTGCTAGCCTCTTCGGTATCGTGCATTGCCCTTTCTCACCTTGAGAGTTGGTGCAAACTTTGCCGGTGCATCCAAACCCCGTGATACGATACGCTCTACCACACATAAACCTCCCTATATCTTCCTCAAAACAGCCACCATACCTACCTATTATGGCATTTCCATAGCCATTCCGAGATATATTGCCATGCAACTTTCCACAGTTCCGTTTATCATCATCATGACATACTTTACTTTTGTCATATTGCCATTGCATGATCATGTAGTTGACATCGTATTTGTGGCATAGCCACCATGCATAATTCATACATGTCACTCTTGATTCATTGCACCATCCCGGTACACCGCCGGAGGCATTCATATAGAGTCATATCTTGTTCTAGTTTTGAGTTGTAATTCATATGTTGTAATCAATGAAAGTGTGATGATCATCATTATTAGAGCATTGCCCAAAAAGAAAAAAAAGAAAAAAAAAGAAGAAAGGGCAAAAAAAGGCCCAAAAAAGAAAAAGAAAAGAAAAGAAAGAAAAAAAAGAAAAAGGGGCAATGTTACTATCTCTTTTTCCACACTTGTGCTTCAAAGTAGCACCACGTTTTTCATATAGTGAGTCTCATAAGTTGTCTTTTTCATACTAGTGGGAATTTTTCATTATAGAACTTGGCTTGTATATTCCTACGATGGGCTTCCTCAAATGCCCTAGGTCTTCATGAGCAAGCAAGTTGGATGCACACCCACTAGTTTTCTTTTGTTGAGCATTCATTTATAGCACTAGTGCATCCGTTGCATGGCAATCCCTACTCCTCATGTTGACATCAATTGATGGGCATCTCCATAGCCCGTTGATTATCCTCGTCAATGTGAGACTTTCTCCTTTTTTTGTCTTCTCCACACAATCCCCATCATCATATTCTATTCCACCCATAGTGCTATCCATGGCTCACGCTCATGTATTGCGTGAAGGTTGAAAAAGTTTGAGATTATTTAAGTATGAAACAATTGCTTGGCTTGTCATCGGGGGTATAGAAGTTGGGAACATCTTTATGTGACGAAAATGAAGCATAGCCTAACTATATGATTTTGTAGGGATGAACTTTCTTATGCCATGTTATTTTGAGAAGACATGATTACTTTGATTAGTATGCTTGAAGTGTTACTGTTTCTTTTATCAATATGAACTTTTATTTTGAATCATTTGGATCTGAACATTCATGCCACAATAAAGAAAATTTCATTGAGAATTATGCTAGGTAGCATTCCACATCAAAAATTCTTTTTTATCATTTACCTACTCGAGGACGAGCAGGATTTAAGCTTGGGGATGCTTGATGCGTCTCCAACATATCTATAATTTTTGATTGCTCCATGCTATATTATCTACTGTTTTGGGCAATATTGGGCTTTATTATCCACTTTTATATTATTTTTGGGACTAACCTATTAACCGGAGGGCCAGCCCAGATTTGCTGTTTTATGCCTACTTCAGTGTTTCAAGGAAAAGGAATATCAGACGGAGTCAAAACGGAACGAACTCAACTGGAGAAGTTATTTTTGGAAGGAAAGCCACCGGATAGACTTGGACTCTACGTCAGAAGATACGGGAGCTGGTCACGAGGGTGGGGGGCGCGCCCACCCCCCTAGGGCGCGCCCCCTGCCTCGTGGGGCCCCCGAAGCTCCACCGACGTACCCCTTGCACCCATATATACCTACGTACCCTAAAACTTCCAGAACAGAAGATAGATCGGGAGTTCCGCCGCCGCAAGCCTGTGTAGCCACCAAAAACCTCTCGGGAGCCCGTTCCGGCGCCCTGCCGGAGGGGGATCCCATCACCGGTGGCCATCTTCATCATCCCGGTGCTCTCCATGACCAAGAGGGAGTAGTTCACCCTCGGGGCTGAGGGTATGTACCAGTAGCTGTGTGTTTGATCTCTCTCTCTCGTGTTCTTGATTTGGCACGATCTTGATGTATCGCGAGCTTTGCTATTATAGTTGGATCTTATGTTTCTTCTCCCCCTCTACTCTCTTGTAATGGATTGATTTTTCCCCTTGAAGTAATCTTATCGGATTGAGTCTTTAAAGATTTGAGAACACTTGATGTATGTCTTGCCGTGCGTATATGTGGTGACAATGGGATATCACGTGCCACTTGATGTATGTTTTGGTGACCAACTTGTGGGTTCTGCCCATGAACCTATGCATAGGGTTTGGCACACGTTTTCGTCGTGATTCTCCGGTAGAAACTTTGGGGCACTCTTTGAGGTTCTATGTGTTGGTTTGAATAGATGAATTGAGATTGTGTGATGCATATCGTATAATCATGCCCACGGATACTTGAGGTGACATTGGAGTATCTAGGTGACATTAGGGTTTTGGTTGATTTGTATCTTAAGGTGTTATTCTAGTACGAACTCTAGGGTTGTTTGTGACACTTATATGAATAGCCCAACGGATTGATTGGAAAGAATAACTTTGAGGTGGTTTCGTACCCTACCATAATCTCTTCGTTTGTTCTCCGCTATTAGTGACTTTGGAGTGACTCTTTATTGCATGTTGAGGGATAGTTATATGATCTAATTATGTTATTATTGTTGAGAGAACTTGCACTAGTGAAAGTATGAACCCTAGGCCTTGTTTCAATGCATTGCAATACCGTTTACGCTCACTTTTATCATTAGTTACCTTGCTGTTTTTATATTTTCAGATTACAAAAACCTATATCTACCATCCATATTGCACTTGTATCACCATCTCTTCGCCGAACTAGTGCACCTATACAATTTACCATTGTATTGGGTGTGTTGCGGACACAAGAGAGTCTTTGTTACTTGGTTGTAGGGTTGTTTGAGGGAGACCATCTTCACCCTACGCCTCCTACGGATTGATAAACCTTAGGTCATCCACTTGAGGGAAATTTGCTACTGTCCTACAAACCTGTGCACTTGCAGGCCCAACAACGTCTACAAGAAGAAGGTTGTGTAGTAGACATCAGACACCACGGTCGAATTGTCAAGGTCTCCCCAAGAGGAGATGGCACACGGACATGTAACCACGTCACACTCGATGGTGTCCTCGTAGGCGCCAATCTTGGAAGAAACATGCACGGTGTGCTCCACTTGAATTGTGTCTGGGTCGCTAAGCCATTGGACCTTGTAGAGGCGAGGATGCTTCTTATTGACCAATTGCAGCTTGCAGCATAGCTCTCCACTTGCCAAGTTGTGGCAGCTTCCTCCATCGATGATGACTTTCACGGAGTGCCCGTTGATGTCGGCCTTGGTGTAGAAGATGTGACACCTTTGGTCTTCGTCTTGGTGGTGTTGGAGCGTCAAAACCTTGGAGACCACAAGAGCGGGACTTGAATCATTGTCACAATAGACTTGAGCATCTTCTTCTTTGTTCACTTGACGGTGCATGGCGGCGTGCTCTATAGCTTCCATCTCTTCTTAACCCATGGAGTCGTATGAGCCATCATCATTGGCAATCATGGTTCGCTTGTTGATGCATTGGAAAGACTTGTGTCCATGGCCACCACATGTGAAGCACTTGATAGAACTTGTCTTGACAGGATCGTCCGATGGTGCCGAATAAAAGGTCTTGTTCTTGTAGGTGCTTGCCGGAGGACGAGTCGAGGAAGGCGTTGCTTGCTTGAACGTTGGCTTGTCACCGGTACTTGGTGCTGCTCTCGTCAAAGTAGGAGGTGTCTAAGTCGTAGTAGGGGTAGCTTGAGTGTATGAGCCGTAGGTCTTGGATGAGTACTTGGCGAACTTGAAGTCTTCTTATACTTGACGTTCCGCCTTGGTCACTTGGTGAACTAGCTCGAGGAGGTTGGAGTAGGGTTGGAAGTCGGTAATCTTCCGTATTGGGTGGTTGAGGCCGTTCAAAAAGCGTGCCATTGTTTTCCCGTCATCTTCTTTGACATTGGCTCATATCATGGCAATCTCCATTTCTTGATAGTATTCTTCCACCGTCTTCGTGCCTTGCTTGAGGAGTTGCAACTTCTTGAAGAGATCTCGAGTGTAGTACATAGGCACGAAGAGAGCTCTCATGACTTCCTTAATTTGTGCCCAAGTCGTGATGGGTGGCTCGTCCTTCTCGCGACGTCGCTCGATGACTTGCTCCCACCAAATTAGGACATAGTCTTGAAACTCGAGAGATGCCATGGCGATCTTATTTTCCTCGTCTTAGTTGTGGGGACGGAATTCTTGTCAACATTCAATTCCCATGATAGGTATTCCTCGGGATTGTTGCTTCCGGAGAACTTGGGCATGGTGAACTTGAGCTTGCCATATCGAAGTTCTTCATCATAGTGATGATGGTGATATCGGTCTTGTCGAGGAGGAGGATCTTCAAGCATTCGATCCGCTTGATGTCACTCTTGGTGTGGAGGAGGGTCATGGATCACTCTATCCGGTTGCCGAGGAGGATGTCAAGGCATATGTTCCCGGTTTCGCCTTTCTTGTTGTTCTTCACGTCGAGTGGCTTCTTCTTGTATTTCCTGCCGAAGAGCTTCTTCTTGCTCACGTACTTGACGACTTCGTTGGGCGATGGCTCGAGTGGAATCTCGGAGTGCGTCTTGAGCCGCTTGAGCTTGAGCTTCACGGTCTTGTTGCTCTTGTCGGGTTGCCTCGCCGTCTTGAGATGCTCTACGTGGGCGATGTAGCGGTGGTTGTTATTCTTGATCCATGGCATCTTGTTCATGGCGTCGCGCCTTCTCACATGCTCGAACTCGGTCTTGTAGGCCATTGCCATGGAATGGATTTTCTTGCGCTTGGTGGTCTTGAGTGTTGTCGCGTCAAGGAGGACTCGCATCGGAAGACGAGTAGGAAGACGAGTGGCGACTTGAGGGACACCGTCTTGGTGAACAAGTTGAGGAAGATGCGCGGCTCACGATCTTGTTGCGGAATTCATCCATTTGTTTGGAGAGCTTGGTGTCCAAATAGTCCCGTTGTCGTGCTTCCGATTGTCGTAGGTCGGTGGCGAGTTGTTCGATGCGTTCACCCAAAGCTTCGCTCTCTTGATGTAGAGCTCGTTGTGCGATGAAGAAGTGATTCTTGGTGACGTAGTCGCGTTCGCCATCTTGCTCCTCAAAGAAAGGGTTCACCAAAGAAGAAGGCCTATCCATCATGTGGAAGTGGTGGTGAGTAGGAAAATGAGAGAACAAAACCAAAGCTACCTTTTCCAAAGATTGTGGATGTAACAAGTACGATCCCACGTGATGCTATAATGGAGAATTGGTACTTGGTATTGTTTCTCACACCTACAACTAAAAGGCTTATGGAGGAGCTCGGTTAGGAAGTGGCACAAATAATTCAAGAAAATGTTAGTCAAGATGTTGACAAAGTTGAGAAGATTCACAAATGGCAAGTAAGACAAGTAGATCAAACCCAAGGATATCACTAGGAACACACACATGGAAGATAAATGGGATCTGCACAACCAAGGAGTGAGCTCTAAGATGTGAAACCACGGAAATGCTCGAGTTGTACGGATACTAGAGAGACGCTAGCTTGATTGCTCTAATGGGCTAGATACGCTAGTGCCCCAACCTAGAAGAGAAACGAGTCTTGCTATCCCAAGTATGCTTATGTATGTAATGACCAAGATGATGTAGCTATGCTATAAGGCTCAATGCTATTGCTTATAAGCTCTTTGCTTATCTTCTCTTTTTCTTAAAAGCTTTTCTTCTCTTTTTTTTGACTATGCCACAATGCTTGATATGCGAGCCACAACACGAGATAACAAGTAGTATTTGCACGGGAGAGACGTAACACTAATGGTGCACTAAAGCGTGACCCGGTAATACTCGACAAGCTAGTCTCGATGGGTAAGCTGTGCAAAAGAGGCTCGGAGTTATCAAGGTAATGGCAAGGGTAATACAATGGTGTCGTCAAGGTTACCGTCCTTGCTTACGGTTTTTATGAAGATGGAGTGGTCGGAGCCAATGTGGAGTCCGAGTCGATGGTCGAGTGGCGATGATGATGACGTCAAATCGCACCTAAGTAGCCAAAACACCTTAGGACACAAGAGAAACCGCAACCCAAAACTCAAACAACCACGAGAAATATTGAAGAAGAACACAAGTGGTGGTGGGGTGTCAAAAAGATGGAAAAACAAAACTGGCTGAATGTCCCTGGATGGTCCATACGCACGGGGTAAGTGAGATCCGTGTGCACGGGGTCCCATGTGCATGGGGTCCCATGTGCATGGGGTCCCGATGGCCCGTGTGCACGGGGTCCTCAGCGAGCGAATGAACAGCTCCGGATCCATGAGTATTTGCAAACTGGAGGCCAATTTTGAGGGTTTGGAGGGTTTGGAGGGTGGGGAAGATGGTAGGGGGTAGATCCACTTGCCAAGCACCAAATTCGTGGATCAAATCAACCAAATCTGACAAGATCAACAAATTGCAAGAAAATTTTTGGTGGGGATTTTCGGATTAGGACTAAAACAACAAATCAAGCTAGAAAGTGGAGGGTATGGACTCCAAGATGTGAATCAACCTTGCTCATGATACCAAGATGTTGTAGGGTGAAGCTCTAAGATGGATCTTTTCACACTTGGAGGGGAAAAGAGGAAGAAACCCAAGAACACAAAGATGAATTCGCTCCAACAATACCAAATTACACATCCACTAGAATAGCAACACAAGATCCACAAGTCACAAACACAATCAAAGGAAAGATACAATGGTAGAGTTCTTCCCACTCCTAGGAGATGAGGTCTTGATGATGGTAGTTTTCTGCAAGATGGAGGTCTTGAAATCCACAAGTGGATCCTCTCCAAGGAGGCCTTGATCTCCAATGGAGGTGGTAGAAGGAGCAAAGCTCACAAATATCTCATCTAATTTTTGCTAACCCTAAACATAACCCTAGGTACGTAATATATAGGCTTGGGTCGAAGTGGAAGAAGGGGGGATCCAAAACAGCATCTCAGCCGCCCATCCTGTAGGGTTCGTGCGCACGGGGTAAGTTGGGCCCGTACGCATGGGGTGCTACAGTCGGAGCTCCCTGTGTAGCCCGTGGGCGTGGGTCTTGGGGGCCCGTGCACACGGGGTCGCCTGGGACTTCCAGTCCAGCTCCTGTTTGGCTCGGTCTTCCTCCTTGGTGACTTGGGTCACTTCTCCTTGGACTTGGTGGTGCTCCTCAGCTGCTTGGAAGGGTTCCTCTATATACCTAATGAGGCATAGAGTATTTTGGTGACATAGCAACCAAGTTCCACTTGTATTCATATGCATGTCAACTAGGAAGGAGTTCACCTCGGTTTCCATTGCACGTGCTCTAGCTCTTGTCATTGGTCCATGTGGTGCTTGAGGTGTCAGTGTAGTGTCCATGGGGATGGTGGAAGGATGCTCTGCATCAGTATGTTTTTTATGAGGAGGCACTGCCAGAAGCCACCAAATAGATGGCGATCGCAAAAGTTTGCATAGATAAACCATACAGCCAGTTCTGGTTCTTCAAGAACATACGTCAGGGTGGGATCCAGCTCAACACGTGAAGTTTAGGCCATTGAAAGATAATCTGTATACTCTCCGGTTCTTTTTCCTTGGGGATTGGGTGCAAGTGATACAAGAGGGGCTTTGAAATTCCGAAGTAATGTTGTATTCATAGCTCCATACGACAGTATGACGAAGCCCTCGACAATCAAACTTGACACACTAGACATCTGGATACATATAGATGATTTTCCTAATGGTTGTGCTCATTTAGTCACACCTTCGGCAGCCAAGATTGGAGAGGTCTTGTATGCTGAAACACGATCCCACGACTTTACATGCAACTTCTTTCGTGTTTGGGTAAGAATAAATGTTGTGAAACCGCTCAAGAGCACTGTCACTATGGTTCGTGATCTTAAGCGTCAGATCTACAAAAAGTTAAGTATGAAAGTTTGTCAGATAGGTGTTCTGTGTGCGGTCTGGGTATGCAAAACCGAACCGAAAACCAAAAAACCGACAAAATACACCATACGGAACCAATTTTTTGGTTTTTCAGGTTTTGGTTTTTGTTTGGGTTTTGCTATAGAAAAACCATTTGCATTTTGGTTTTTTTGGTTAGAAGCTGAAAACAATTTGGTTAAACCGAGTTAACCGGATTGTCTTTTTTGGGTTCAAAAGCATAATGGGCTGGTACAGTACAATACTTTCTAGCCCACTTAGTGCTTCAGTTTACGTGATCAGTTTGACTGCTTATTCAATATCTCTTTTTTATCCTTTTCTTATTGGTTTTTCCTCATTATGATATATATTGTGTATTTACATGTGAAAAAGTTATGTGTTGGCTCCAAAAATTTGCATCAACTTTGGTTAATTTGGCTATTACAGAAAGTGAAACAAAAGTAAATGGTATTATCGAAAATGAACCGTATCTATGTATAAAACAGTTAAACCAAAAAATAGAAATCGTATAAACCGAACCGAATCAAAACAAAAAATGACTGCACACTCTAAGTGTGCGGCTACCTAGGACACGTCTTCGGAGAACACAGTAACGGTATCCATCCTCCCAGTGCATTGGTCTTTTAAGGATCTCGAGGCATCTCCAACGTGGACTCTAAAACCGCCCGTATACATCCGGATCGCGTGGTCTGGACGTGTTGGGCCATCCAAAGCAAGCCTGTGTCAGTCTGTTTGACGGTCCGTATGCACTTTCTCTTGCAAACCGGAGACAAACTAAGGGGGGCTTTGCGGGCGTCCGGACCAATGTCATGCCCGCGTCTGGTCACCCTGGCCCACCCAACCCCCCTCTGCCTCGCCCACGCGCACTTCCTGCCCGAAACGGTCAGCGCCGCTCCAGAGCGTCAGTGCCACCTTCATGCCCAGCCAGAGCGGACGCAACCTCTCACTAGGGTCGTCACTAAAGTGCCACGCCGGCCGAGAGAGCGCCGTCCGCGGCACTTCCGGATGCACGCGACTACTACACGTTCAAAAGACACCACAGTCGTTCGCCCATCTGTCTGTCGCCCACATTAATGACACGCGGTTGCCAAGGAACCTACTCCGACGCCACCCATCCATCCATCTGCCGCCCACCATTGCCATTCAGAACTATATAAACTGTTGCCCCGGCGATAGCTACATTCATCCTCCTCCGGTCCTATCTCCTCTCTGCACCACTCCCACCATGGTCTCCTTGCGCTCCAAAGCTCTCTGGGGTGGACTGTCGCTGGAGCAGAGGAAGAAGATGGCCCCCATTGCTTCTGGCTGGCAGGCCAGCAGGTAGCCAGAGGCCGACGGCATCCCAATGGAGGACGGGGCCGAGGACGAGCTGGTGCATTGCACCATGACCATCGGTGAGGCTCGTGCCCATTACATGGACATGGTGCGGGAGGAGAGGGATGAGCAGTTCCAGGAGGCGCAGGCCAACATGGCCTACAACCTTCACCTCCTCCAGGAGCACCAGTAGGCGGACGAGCAGCTCAACGCCGGCAGGGAGACCACGTCGGACGCGGACATCATCAAGCATGCTGCTATGCTCGAGTCCTACCGCTCAGCCCATGAGATCTGCCTCGCCCGCTGGTGGTACCGCTAGTGTCAGGCAAAACTGGAGGCCGCCTACATGGAGTTCGATGAGGCCGCGACGAGGTGTGAGGCAAGACCGACGAGGAGGAGGACATTTCTGGCTCTGCCGATGCCGCGCCCCGCCGCCACGACCACAAAACCGGCATGTCCGCGGGTGCCGTCGTCATGCTAGGTTGCTGCCGCTTGGGTCCCGGGAAGGCCACTGCTCTTCTCCTCCTCCTGAAGCCAAGCTTGGCGGGTTGATAATCGGTGGCCGATTAATCGGTCAAGTTGCGGTGGTGGAGGGTGCGGAGGCAGAGCTAGAGAGCTCCGAGGCTGAACTGGAGGAGGCGAAGGCAAGTGCTGGAGCTTTAGTTCTCGGGGCTCATGACCAAACACGGGGAACGGGTGCCACCGATCATTTAGATTAGGTTTAGAATAGAAGTATGTTCAAAATTATACCTCTAGAGTCGGACGAGCTCCGCTTTTAGTTGAAGCATGTCTGAAATGTAATGAGTTTCGTCATGTTTATATGAAATATGTTGTGTTTGCATGAATCTCTTCCGGTTTATATCAAAATTTGGCTGGTTTGCGTGAATTTCATCCATTTAGTTCAAAATGTGGTTGAACTTTATGCGGCCAGCGTTGGATGGCGGCCTCTGGCATCAATGTCCGTAGATTGATCCTTCTGTTTTTGGCGTGATGTCAGAGCAAATTTATGGGTTAGTGTTGGAGATGGGACATCATGTATATGCGAGTGAGCGGAGGCACAGGAGGTGGACGTGGCAGCCGTGGTGGTCGGGCCAATGACGACTTCGTATTGTAATGTCGCGAGAGTAATTTTCCTTCATCTGCCGCTTGCGGCTTCTGTCTAAAACCTTCTGCCTTAATTAATGAAATGGCAAGTCTTTTCCCTTGTTTCTAAAACTTGCTTGATGCCACACCACGCAGTCCCACTCTAGCACCTGCGTGCATCAAGCAATTCGACGGTGCAGTGCAGTTCTCGCCGGAGGAGATGGCGACAGAGAAAAGCAAAAGATTTTGCGGGATTGGATTTTTGGAACACGAGATATGACGGTTTGACAAAGGAAACACGAAATTACCGATACCCTAGCGTACAACGGGAGAAAGGCTGTCGATACTAGCGATTTTTTCCGAATATCCATTTCTGAGCCCAGACTCATCTGCATCCGATCAAGAAAAAAATCACAAAAATTCAAAAAATCCATTTTTTTTTTCTGGTGCTAGATAATTTGGTGTGTGATGTGGGTTCCAAATTTTAGATCATTTGGACATACGACTAGCTCTCAGAAAAAAAGACAAATTGGGATCAGAATAGTATATTTACTTACAAACATCAATTTATCTTTTTGCTGAGAGCTGCTCAGATGTCCAAACGATCTAAAATTTGGGGCGCACCTCACACACAAAATTATCTACCACCAAAAAAATTGGAAATTTTTGAATTTTTCTAGTTTTTGTTTTGAATTTTTTGTTCAACGCAGGTGCAGATGAGCCTGGGCATCAAATCGCTGCACTTGATTTTCTTGGGCTATCGACTGTCTGCCTACTCTCTCCTCCATCTATATAAGTTTCCTACGTGTATACCTTATAGACGGCTGACAAAGCATTGTTGTACATGCCCTAAAAGAAACTAACTGTCAGATTTCGGGTTCCGCAAACCCTTGAGAGGTTCGAACTCTGGGGTGCCTGCGAAGATCTCACTCTCCCCAGTCTGTCGACTCGCCAATCTCACAGCCTAGCGCGTCGAGCTCAAAGGAAATGGGACACGGCAATTTACCCAGGTTCAGGCCACCTTGCGGTGTAAAACCCTACTCCTGCTTTGTGGTAGATTTGCCTCAAGGGGCTGAGGGTGAACTAGTACAGTGGAGAACAACCTCAGGAGGTGTGTTCTTGGGCTCAAGTGAGCTGGTGAGGGTGGAGTGGATGTCGTTTCATCTCCCTCCTTTGGTGGTGGCTAGGTCCTATTTATAGTGGCCTTGGTCCTCTTCCCGAATGGAGGCAGAAAGGGATCCCACAACGGCCAATTTTGAAGGGAGGCAACAAGTACATCTTATCCTAACTAAAGAGGTCTTCACCTACAAAAGCCTCTGGTAGTGACGCTGCGGTGGGCTCGGCGATGACCTCCATCTTGCCGTCCTGGCGGTCTTGGTCTTGTTGCACGGGAATGGAAACCTTTGGATGCTTCCTCGGGACTCCGCGCCTGCTGCTTGCCTCCTTTGCACCAAAGAGAAAACTGGTACACTACACCCGCTGGCGCCCGCCGGCCTTAATCGTCATGGCTCACGTCACCCGAACCTCGCGAGGCGAGCCTTGCATAGAAATATCCGCTCCTTGGGAGCCGGCCTGAGGAGGCTGATCCCCTTGGAGGTCTTGGTGTCGTCCGCCTCGCGAGGCTTGGCCCCTCGCGAGGGTCTTGGGTTGTCGATGTCGAAACTGGGCCGTACCAGGCCGTCGGTGGAGCCACGTCGCGGGCCGCAGGCAGGCAAGTCTGGGTACCCCCGTATCCAAAGCGCCGACAGTAGCCCCCGGGCCCAAGGCGTGCTCGGACTTGGCTTCTAGGCGAAGCCAAAGGGCAAGTGCGGAGCGCTGTGGTCCCTAACCGCCTGCGGCCTTGGTCGATGCATGGCGATTGATGGGACGTGGGCGTCTCCGCTTCCCCATGCTGCCTCAGCAACTGCCCGGCTTGACGAGTCGTTGCTGCATGCAGAGAAAACCATCATTGTGCGGGATCGTGGAGGCCAGCGGTTGGCCTTCCTCTGGCTATAAATGAGGGGGGAGGGGCGGAGCCCCCCCTCGTTCATCTCCATCTCCGTCTTCTCACTGCCCGTTCCTTCTTCTTCTTCACCTCGTCGTAGCATTCATGGTGCCAGTCAGGATATTCTCTGCGGCGGAGAAGGGAAAAGCCCCTCAGGAGGAGCCAGAACCGCTTCCGCCGAAGAAAAGGTTTTGTCGTCCTTGCGATGCCCGCGCGGGGCAGGAGGTGACCCGGCCTTGGCATGAACGGCCTCCGCCCGTCTTCCTTCTTCCCTTATACGCCCGTGCGCAGGACAGCAATGCCCACCGCTGAGCGATTCGGGGCCGTGAACCCACGCTGAGGGCAGCTCGCGTGAGTTCGTGGTGTGGACGGTGGTGCCGCCTCGCTCGCGGATCCGATTCCCGAGGTTCTTCGCTGACGAGATGCCGCCGAGGGGCCACTCGAGTTGTGGCTGCAGCACGCCGGGTGCTGCAGCTTGGCCACCGGAGTTAAGGTCGAGGTAGTGCCTCCTAGTGATATCTTCATGACCCGTGGATGGGGCGAGGTCGCCCTCACCTGTCGCTTTGAAGGGGCTCTCGCCATCCACTTCGAGTATGATAGCGCCTCCATGTTTCTCTTCAAGTTCTTCGACGAGGAGCTGAGCAAGGTCATGCACTCCTTGCTCGGGAAGGACCAGGGCGGCCCCCCGGACGACCACCTCCCGATGTACTTCCGAGATGGCAGGAAGGAGATAGCCACTGCCATGCTTGTCTTCAACGAGCGCGGGCTTGTGTCGCTGGAGCCTTCCCATCCGGCAGGCTCCTTGGTGGACGTGTCCTCTGGCGACCACTCTTCCGAAGCCACCTTGGAGGGGGAGGGGGAGACCTCCCCACCACGGCAAAGCGACCTCCTCCGTGCCTTCTCTGATGATGATGACGCTGGTGCGCACCCGGTCAGGGAGTCAGCACGCTCTGCCGGGGTCACCACGAGATCTGGGGGGACCCCTCCAAAGAAGCCGAAGAGAGGGGTACCGAAGAGGGACAGGTTAACGCTGCTTCCCCTAAGCAGCGCTCCTGCTTCGCCGCCATCATCCAGCGCGGGGCCGGCCACGCACTCGTCCGCTCCTGAGAGCGCAGCGCTGCCCGCGCCCGGGAAGTTCGCGCTTGTGGGCGTGAAGAGGAACTACATCGCCATGGATCAGTAAGTGCACCTCCTCGCCCTTTCTCTTGGATTTCGATGTAGTGCTTGTTGGGGAACGTAGCATGCAATTTCAGAAAAATTCCTACGATCACACAAGATCTATCTAGGAGATGCATAGCAACGAGAGGGGGAGAGTGTGTCCACGTACCCTCGTAGACCGAAAGCGGAAGCGTTAGTTAACGCGGTTGATGTAGTCGAACGTCTTCACGATCCAACCGATCCAATTACCGAACGTACGACACCTCCGTGTTCAGCACACGTTCAGCTCGATGACGTCCCTTGAACTCTTGATCCAGTAGAGGGTCAAGGGAGAGTTCCGTTAGCACGACGGCGTGGTGACGGTGTTGATGATGTGCTCCGCGCAGGGCTTTTCCTAAGCACTACGACGCTATGACCGGAGGAGTAAATTATGGAGGGGGGCACCAAACATGGCTAAGAGAATTCTTGGTGTGCCTTTGGGGTGCCTGATAACCCACAAGTGTAGGGGATCGCAACAGTTTTCGAGGGTAGAGTATTCAACCCAAATTTATTGATTCCACACAAGGGGAGCCAAAGAATATTCTCAAGTATTAGCAGTTGAGTTGTCAATTCAACCACACCTGAAAGACTTAATATATGTAGCAAAGTATTTAGTAGCAAAGTAATACGGAAATAACGGTAACAGTGGCAAAAGTAAGAGTAGCAGTTTTATAGTAATCGTAATAGTGGCAACGGAGAAGTAACTAAACAAAGATCAATATGTGAAAAGCTCGTAGGCAATGGATCAGTGATGGATAATTATGCCGGATGCGATTCCTCATGCAACAGTTATAACATAGGGTGACACAGAACTAGCTCCAGTTCCTCAATGTAATATATGCATGTATTCCGAATATAGTCACACGTGCTTATGGAAAAGAACTTGCATGACATCTTTTGTCCTACCCTCCCATGGCAGTGGGGTCCTATTGGAAACTAAGGGATATTAAGGCCTCCTTTTAATAGAGTGCCGGACCAAAGCATTAACACTTAGTGAATACATGAACTCCTCAAAGTACGGTCATCATCAGGAGTGGTCCCAATTATTGTCACTTCAGGGTTGCCGGATCATAACACATAGTAGGTGACTATTGACTTGCAAGATAGGATCAAGAACTCACATATATTGATGAAAACATAATAGGTTCAGATCTGAAATCATGGCACTCGGGCCCTAGTGACAAGCATTAAGCATAGCAAAGTCATAGCAACATCAATCTTAGAACATAATGGATACTAGGGATCAAACCCTAACAAAACTAACTCGGTTACATGGTAAATCTCATCCAACCCATCACCGTCCAGCAAGCCTATGATGGGATTACTCACGCACGGTGGTGAGCATCATGATATTGGTGATGGAGGATGGTTGATGATGACAATGGTGTTGGATTCCCCTCTCCGGAGCCCCGAACGGACTCCAGATCTGCCCTCCCGAGGAAGATTAGGGCTTGGCGGCGGCTCCATATCATAAAACGCGATGAATCCTTCTCCCCGATTTTTTCTCCTGGTGAATATATGGAGTTGGGGTTGAGGTCGGTGGAGTCCTAGGGGGCCCACGAGGCAGGGGGCGCGCCCTGCACCCTCGTGGCAAGGGTGCGGGCCCCCTGATGCTGATTCCTTCACCAATATTTTTTATTAATTCCAAAACGTGTCTCCGTGGATTTTCTGGTCATTCTGCTAACTTTTATTTCTGCACAAAAATAACACCATGGCAACTCTGCTAAAAACAGCGTCCGTCTGGGTTAGTTCCATTCAAATCATGCAAGTTAGAGTCACCATGAACATGAATATCGTGGAGGCTATGTTGCTTTTGTTTCAACTACATGTTTGAACATGTGCCAAGTCAAGCCACTCGAATCATTCAAAGGAGAATACCACCCTATCATACCACATCACAATCATTTTAATAGCATGTTGGCACGCAAGGTAAACCATTATAAACTCCTAGCTAATTAAGCATGGCATGAGCAACTATAATCTCTAATTGTCATTGCAAACATGTTTCATTCATAATAGGCTGAATCAGGAACAATGAACTAATCATATTTACAAAAACAAGATAGGTCGAGTTCATACCAGCTTCTCTCATCTCAATCAGTCCGTCATATATCGTCATTATTACCTTTTCACTTGCACGACCGAACGGTGTGGATAATAATAATAGGGCACGTGCATTGGACTAAGCTGGAATCCATGAGCATTTAATTCAAAGGAGAAGACAAGGTAATATGGGCCCCTGGTTAGATCAAAAATAATGCATATGAGAGCCACTCAACATTTTCATCGTGGTCTTCTCCTCTCGACCCCCAAAGTAAAGAAAAGAAACAAAACTATTTACACAGGAAAGCTCCCAACAAGCAAAGAAGAACGAGAAATCTTTTTGGGTTTTCTTTTAATTACTACTACTACAGGCATGGAAAGTAAACTAGCTAAAAGATACAACTAATTTTTTTTTTTGGTTTTTCTTAAGGTTTTTCAAACACACAAGAAGAAAGCAAGAAAAGAAAATAAACTAGCATGGATAGTACAATGAAAAAGTATGAGCACCGACAACTAGCATGAGTGTGTGAACATGAATGTAATGTTGATGAGAAATACGTACTCCCGCAAGCTTAGGATTTTGGCCTAAGTTGGTCTATGGCCACTGGTCGAAGCTACTCTCTCTGATGTGCTGGGGAGGGTCCTCAGGGTGCCACTGGTTAGCGATCTCCTCCGGATCCCACTGATAAACAGACTGTCGATATGGGTCAAGTGGTGGCTCAGGCTCACGCTCTGGGACTTGTGTCAGCCTCCAGTATGCATAAATGGCCTCGGGCAAGATGAGGTACGTGCCTGAAAGTATGTTAAACAAAGAGGGTGCAGGCAAGGTAATAGTTTCACAGTGAGTTTTATCAAATATCAAATTATACTTAAGCATCTTCTTCTTATTTTTAACAATAAGTTCATGTGCTACCATACTCTTATAATCTAGAAAAATAGTGGGCAGCAACTTTTCCTCTTTCTCATGATGCCTAATAGGTATCTCAAAATGTTTAGCAAGGCGTGAGGTAAAGATGCCTCTGAAGATGGGGCCCTTTGTACGGTTCAGACTTAACCATTTAGCAACAATAGTGCCTAAACTGAATGTTGTATCACGAAACAAAGCATGGCGCAAAATAACAATATCAGGAGCACTAAGATTTCCACTGTTCCCGCGACCAATTAAGCATCTACTAACAAATATCGCAAAGTAAAGTAGAACAAGAAAATGTATACTAGTAATTCTTGCATCGGAAACTTTCCTTGTTTCCCCTACAACAATTCTATCAATAAACTCATCCACATCACTATGATGTGGTTCCTCAATGCTGCCCACAAAGGGTATCTTGCAGACCCGACAAAAATCATGGAGTGACATCTCCTTAACCTCATCATATAAGTGAAACTCCACTGAAGGTGGTGATTTCTTAGCATGGAAAAAAATTTGCACAAAAATATTAGTGAGTAGGAGATATAGTTCGCGCTGGTCATGGAGGAAGTCGCTGAGGCCTGCATTCTCAGCCAAGTAATAAAAGTCATCGTAAATTCCGGCGGCCCTCAAGAACGTATCACAAGGCCATTCACTCGGCCGGACCTCCGCGGTGCGAGGAAGATTGTATTAGGGCTTTTTATTCTCCTCATTCTGCTTATCCTTCGAGCTTCGGCTCGAGGAGCCCCTCAACAATCTCTTCATCATTTTCTTTCTCTTAAAAATTTCTGAAATTTTTAGTGACTCAAAATAAAAGTGAACCAAACTCAACAAGATTGATAGCAACTACTCCCACAAGTGCCCAGAGTTTGTATCATGCATTAAAACTACTTTGGACCATATAAATTTGGCGTGCAAGCTCAAGAACAGGGTCACCTTAGCAGCAACAATTTGCAATAAATAAAGCACTAGAACAAAAACTAATTGGACCATTGGAGGAGTCACATACCGAAGAACAATCCCCCAAAGCAGTTTTGTGAATGGAGCTTTGAGCAAGGAGATAAAAAATGGCAGCAAAACGAGCTAGAACATGGGTTTGAGCTATGGGAGGATTTTTTTTGGAAGAAGACGAAGTGTGTGGGTGTTGGAATAAGTGGGGGGTCCATGTGGGGCCCACGAGGTAGGGGGCGCGCCCTGTGCCCTCGTGGCCAAATGGTGGGTCCCCCTGGTGTGTTCTGAGTGCCAGAAATTCTTAAATATTCTACAAAAAATCATACTTCATTTTCAGGGCATTTGGAGAACTTTTATTTTCGGGGTATTTTTTATTGCATGGATAACTCAGAAAACAGATAGAAAATACCAATTTTGCTTTATTTAATCTAAATAACAGAAAGTAAAAGGAGGGTACAGAGGGTTGCGCTTTCTAGCTTCATCCATATCATGCTTATCAAAATGAATCCACTAACAAGGTTGATCAAATCTTGTTAACTTCTTCCGAATAACATAAAATCAGAGAATATTTGAATAACACCTGGTTACCTCAACGGGGATTTGCATGTCCCCAACAATAAGAATATCATATTTCCTTTTGACAGTAGGAAGAGGGAATTCAAAACCTCCAATAGTAATCATTGAAATTGTTCCAATAGAATTGATAAGATGAACTTGAGGTTGTTTCCTCGGAAAGTGTATTGTATGCTCATTACCATTAACATGAAAAGTGACATTGCTTTTGTTGCAATCAATAACAGCCCCTGCAGTATTCAAAAAGGGTCTACCAAGGATGATCGACATACTATTGTCCTTGGGAATATCAAAAGTCCGTTAAGATAGTAACGTTTACAACCACAACAAGCACATCCGGTATAGTTGTTGATTTATCGGACATTTGCAAAGAGATTTCAGTAGGTGTCAACTTATTCAAATCAAGTCTAGGATATAAAGAGAGAGGCATAACACTAACACCAGCTCCAAGATCACATAAAGCAGTTTTAACATAGTTTCTTTAATGGAGCATGGTATAGTTGGTACTCCTGGATCTCCTAGTTTCTTTGGTATTCCACCTTTAAAAGTATAATTAGCAAGCATGGTGGAAATTTCAGCTTCCGGTATCTTTCTTTTATTTGTAACAATAGCATAAGGATTCATTTTAAGCATATCAATCAAACGCATATGCAAAAAGATAGGTCTAATCATTTCAGGAAAGCGCTCAAAATCCTCATCATCCTTTTTCTTGGATGGCTTAGGAGGAAAAGGCATGGGTTTCTGAACCCATGGTTCTTTTTCTTTACCATGCTTCCTAGCAATGAAGTCCCTCTTATCATAACCTTGATTCTTTGATTGTGGGTTATCAAGATCAACAGCAAGTTCAATTTCTACATCATTGTTATTACTGGGTTGAGCATCAACATGAACATCATTATTAACATTATCACTAGATTCATGTTCATTACCAGATTGTGTTTCAGCATTAGAAATAGAAATATCATTGGGATTCTCAGGTGTGTATATAGCACGTTCACTAGAAGCATGCAAAGTCCTATCATTTTTCTTTTTCTCCTTCTTAGAAGGACTAGGTGCTTGAACATTAGTTCTCTGAGATTCTTACTCAACTCTCGTAGGATGGCCCTCAGGATACAAAGATTCCTGAGTCACTCTACCACCTCTAGTCATAACTCTAACAACATTATCATTTTTCTTATTATTTAACTCACTGAGCAAATCATCTTGTGCCTTAAGTACTTGTTCTACTTGAGTGGTAACCATAGATGCATGTTTACTGATAAGCTTAAGGTCACCTTTAACTCTAGACATATAATCACTCAAGTGTTCAATCATATAAGCATTACGTTTCAATTGTCTTCCAACATAAGCATTGAAGTTTTCTTGTTTAACAATAAAGTTATCAAACTCATCCAAGCATTGACTAGCAGACTTATAACGAGGAATATCACCTTCATCAAAATCTATAGAGAGAATTTACCTTTACTACCTGTGTCGGGTTATCAAGACCATGTATTTGTTCAATAGGTGGTAAATTCTTAACATCTTCAGCTTTAATACCTTTTTCTTTCATAGATTTCTTTGCTTCTTGCATATCTTCAGGACTGAGAAATAAAATACCCCTTTTCTTTGGAGTTAGTTCAGGAAGTGTCCAATCATTATCATTGCTCAATATATTATTCAATAGCAATTCAGCTTGCTCAACAGTTCTTTCTCTGAAAACACAACCAGCACAACTATCCAGGTGGTCTCTGGAAGCATCGGTTAGTCCATTGTAAAAGATATCAAGTATTTCATTTTTCTTGAGAGGATGATCAGGCAAAGCATTAAGTAACTGGAGAAGCCTCCCCCAAGCTTGTGGGAGACTCTCTTCTTCAATTTGCACAAAATTATATATTTCCCTTAAGGCATCTTGTTTCTTATGAGCGCTGAAATAGTTAGTAGAGAAGTAATAAATCATATCCTGGGGACTACACACACAACCAGGAGCAAGAGAATTAAACCATATTTTAGCTTCACCCTTTAATGAGAACAGAAATAACTTAAGGATATAATAATAACGAATTTTTTCCTCATGAGTGAATAGGGTGGCTATATCATTCAATTTAGTGAGATGTGCCACAATAGTTTCAGATTCATAGCCATAAAAAGGATCGGATTCAACTAAAGTAATTAACTCAGGATCGATAGACAAATCATAATCCTTATCAGAAATACAGATAGGTGAAGTAGAAAAAGCAGGGTCATATTTCATTCTAGCATTCAAAGACTTTTCTTTCAGCTTAGATAACAGTTTCTTAAGATCATATCTATCTTTGCAAGCAAAAAGGTCTCTAGCAGTTTCTTCATCCATAACATAACCCTCAGGCACATCAGGCAATTCATATCTAGGGGGAGAATCTTCATCATCACTTTCATCGATATTATCAGTTTCAATAATTTAATTCTCTCTAACCCTAGCAAGTTGTTCATCAAGAAATTCACCTAATGGCACAGTATTATCAAGCATAGAAGTAGTGTCATCATAAGCATCATGCATAGCAGAAGTGGCATCATCAATAACATGTGACATATAAGAATCAATAGCAGGTGTAGGTGTTGCAAGCTTACTCAAACCAGAAGGTGAATCAAGTGTAGAGCTAGATGGTAGTTCCTTACCTCCCATCGTAGTTGAGGGAAAAATCTTGGTTCTTTCATCTTTCAAGTTCCTCATAGTGATCAGCAGATATAAATCCCAAGTGACTCAAAGAATAGAGCTATGCTCCCCGGCAACGGCGCCAGAAAATAGTCTTCGTAACCCACAAGTATAGGCGATCGCAACAGTTCTCGAGGGTAGAGTATTCAACCCAAATTTATTGATTCGACACAAGGGGAGCCAAAGAATATTCTCAAGTATTAGCAGTTGAGTTGTCAATTCAACCACAACTGAAAGACTTAATATCTGCAGCAAAGTATTTAGTAGCAGAGTGATATGGAAATAACGGCAACGGTGGCAAAAGTAACAGTAGCAGTTTTGTAGTAATCATAACAGTGGCAATGGAGAAGTAACTAAACAAAGATCAATATGTGAAAAGCTCGTAGGCAATGGAATAGTGATGGATAATTATGTCGGATGTGATTCCTCATGTAATAGTTATAACATAGGGTCAGAACTAGCTCCAGTTCCTCAATGTAATGTAGGCATGTATTCCGAATATAGTCATACGTGCTTATGGAAAAGAACTTGCATGACATCTTTTGTCCTACCCTTCCGTGGCAGCGGGGTCCTATTGGAAACTAAGGGATATTAAGGCCTCCTTTTAATAGGGTACCGGAGCAAAGCATTAACACTTAGTGAATACATGAACTCCTCAAACTACGATCATCACCGGGAGTGGTCCCGATTATTGTCACTTCGGGGTTGTCGGATCATAACACATATTAGGTGACTATTGACTTGAAAGATAGGATCAAGAACTCACATATATTCATGAAAACATAATAGGTTCAGATCTGAAATCATGGCACTCGGGCCCTAGTGACAAGCATTAAACATAGCAAAGTCATAGCAACATCAATCTTAGAACATAATGGATACTAGGGATCAAACCCTAACAAAACTAACTTGATTACATGGTAAATATCATCGAACCCATCACCGTCCAACAAGCCTACGATGGGATTACTCACGCACGGCGGTGAGCACCATAAAATTGGTGATGGAGGATGGTTGATGATGACGAGGGCGACGGATTCCCCTCTCTAGTGCCCCGAATGGACTCCAGATCAGCCCTCCCGAGGAAGATTAGGGCTTGGCGGCGGCTCCATATCGTAAAACACGATGAATCCTTCTCCTCGATTTTTTTTCTCTCCCCGAAAGTGAATATATGGAGTTGGGATTGAGGTCAGTGGAGTCCCAGGGGGGGCCACGAGGCAGTGGCGCGCCCCAGGGGGGAGGGGGCGCGCCCTGCACCCTCGTGGTCAGGGTGCGGCCCACCCTGATGCTGATTCTTTTGCCAATATTTTTTATTAATTCCAAAACGTGTCTCCGTGGATTTTCAGGTCATTCCGAGAACTTTTATTTCTGCACAAAAATAACACCATGGCAATTCTCGTGAAAATAGCGTTAGTCCGGGTTAGTTCCATTCAAATCATGCAAGTTAGAGTCCAAAACAAGGGCAAAAGTGTTTGGAAAAGTAGATACGTTGGAGACGTATCAGTGCCCCCTGCCCACATATATAAAGGAGGAGAGGAAGGAGGCCGGCGGCCTAGAGGGGCGTGCCAAGGGGGAATCAAACTAGGATTCCCTATCCTAGTTGGTCTCCCTTTCCTGGCTATTCCAAGAAGGGGAAAGAGGGAAGAGAGGGAGAGGGAGAGGGAAAGAGGGGGCCGCGCCCCCTCCCCCTTGTCCAATTCGGGCCCCCTTGGGGGGTGGCGCGCCACCCTGTGGGCTGCCCTCTCCTACTCCCTTATGGCCCATTAAGGCCCATAACTTCCACAGGGGGGGGGGGGTCCGGTAACCCCTCGGTTCCCCGATAAATATCCAAAATGTCCCGAAACCATTTCGGTATCCGAATACCTTCATCCAATATATCAATCTTTACCTCTCGACCATTTCGAGACTCCTCGTCATGTCCGCGATCTCATCCAGGACTCCGAACAAACTTTGGTCATCCAAAACACATAACTCATAATACAAATTGTCATCGAACGTTAAGCATGCGGACCCTACGGGTTCGAGAACTATGTAGACATGACCGAGACACATCTCCGGTCAATAACCAATAGCGAAACCTGGATGCTCATATATGCTCCTACATATTCTACGAAGGTCTTTATCAGTCAAAGCGCACAAGAACATATGTTGTTCCCTTTATCATCGGTATGTTACTTGCCCGAGATTCGATCGTCGATATCATCATACCTATTTCAATCTCGTTACCGGCAAGTCTCTTTACTCATTCTGTAATGCTTCATCCCATAACTAACTCATTAGTCACATTTCTTGCAAGGCTTATAGTGATGAGCATTACCGAGAGGGCCCAGAGATACCTCTCCGATACACGGAGTGACAAATCCTAATCTCGATCTATGCCAACCCAACAAACACCTTCAGAGACACCTGTAGAGCATCTTTATAATCACCCAGTTATGTAGTGACATTTGATAGCACACAAGGTGTTCCTACGGTATTCAGGAGTTGCATAATCTCATAGTCAGAGGAACATGTATAAGTCATGAAGAAAGCAATAGCAATAAAACTTAACAATCATAATGCTAAGCTAACGGTTGGGTCTTGTCCATCACATCATTCTCTAATGATGTGATCCCATTCAAATGACAACACATGTCTATGGTCAGGAAACATAACCATCTTTGATTAACGAGCTAGTCAAGTAGAGGCATACTAGGGACACTTTGTTTTGTCTATGTATTCACACATGTACTAAGTTTCCGGTTAATACAATTCTAGCATGAATAATAAACATTTATCATGATATAAGGAAATATGAATAACAACTTTATTATTGCCTCTAGGCCATATTTCCTTCAGTGCTCAATATCTTCATTTGATGTCAGGCCGTCGCCGGCGGTGAACAGGAAGAAGGGGGACGCTTGAGCCGCCGAGGCCAAGCGTGCCATTACGGTTGCCGCGGCTCCGGCTCAGAGGGACGTAGCAGCTCCTGACGCTCCTGCAGCGACGCTGCCCTCCCGAAGCTTCGGAACCCAGCCTCAGGAGGAGATGACTCCCACGGTCGAGCTGACCCTGGAGGCGCTTGTCCCTGACTCACTTGCCAGGGGACCAAAATCTCTGGAGCCCCCGGTCCTATCTACTGTTGCTGCTCCACTAGTCTTGGTGCCGACAACGCCTCCTCTTCCATCCACCACGCCGTCAGGCCGTGGTGCTTCTGCCGCGTCTAGAGCTCTGGAGGAGGCCCGCTCCACGCTGGACCAGCTCTGGGATGGTCTTCAGGGTCCAGACCGGCGCCGGGCATTAGGGCTGCTAGAGCTGGTCTCGGGGTGCTCCAAGCCGATGCGTTTGTCAGGACGGCCTGGGGCCAAGACGTGGCATCCGCGGAGGAGGTCTAGAGGGTGGATGGCTTAGCCGCAGCCGCCCGTGACGTGGCACTAAAGGAAGCCAAGGACGCGCAGGAGTGCTACCGCGTGGTGGAGGCCGAACTGAAGACCCTTCATGATTAGTAGGACACCCAGACCCATCAGCTCAAAGTGCAGGAGGAGGAGCTAAAGGCCCAGGAGGCTGCAGTTGCCGATCGCGATGCCGAGCTGGCGCAGGCAGCCCAGGAACAAGCCACAGAGCGCGGCCGCCTGGACAAGTTGAAGGCGGAGGTGGAGGCGGCCCAGGCGGCCCACACCAAGCTTGTTTCTGACGAGAAGTCTCGGCTGGACGCCAGGGAGAAGCTCCTCGCAAAGACCGAGGAGGCAGGCACCATGGAGCGTGACGCTTTCATCGCTCTTGAGGCGAGGTCCCGCAAGGTGCTGCAGGATCTCTTCGGGGGCGAGCGCCAGGAGCCAGCGGTGACTCCGGAGCAGGGCCCCGACGTACTGCTCCCCGAGCTTATCGCTGCGCTCGAGAGCATCGTCGTCGGGTTCGGCCCCATGGTGGAAGTGGAGGCCTGCACGCTTTCTTCCTCGGCCATGACGCGCGTCTTCAGCCATCTCTATCTTTGGGACACCAACTTCGACTTCGGCGCCTTGCTCGAGCCCGTGGACTCTGAGTCCTGCGCCGCCGCTGCTGAAGTCGTGAAGGGTCGGGTGGAGGCCGTGCTAAAGAAGTTCCTCATTGTCGGCCCCGTGGCTGGGGCTGAAAGCAAGGATGACGGCAACATCATTAATGACGGGGCTCCCAAGGCGGGCGACGGCGACGTCCAAGGCCGAATAAGAGGCTTGATGGCAGCACTTCTCCCTGTTTCTGTACCGCAACATGTATCATGCCTTGCGGAGGCGTAAGAACTTATGCTTGGTACTTTTTAAGAGACAATGTGTTTTTGTAATGATTTGCTAAGGTTTCGCGATCCCTTTTCCATTCGCTTTAGCATCTGCATCAGCAGGGCCCGACCCCGCGCATACCTCAGTCGCCGTTGGGTCGTCCGGATTGCCAGGGCGAGGCCAAGGGGTGAGGGGCTACGTGGTTAGTTAGGCTCCTGAGACGCGATGCTCAGGAGTCCCCCTTTACGTATGAATAGCTTTTGGAGAGGAGATGCGAGAGTAGGTCTTAGCGTTCTGCGTCGGCAGGGCCCGATCCCGCGCATACCTCAGCCGCCGTTGAGTTGTCCGGAGCACCAAGACGAGGACAAGGGGTGAGGGGCTACGTGGCCAGTTAGGCTCCTGAGACGCGATGCTCAGGAGGCCCCCTTGACGTACGAACCGACCATCGTACCTTTCCTTGTCGGGCTCTAGCTCGGGAGGGGTGTGCGAAGACCAGGTCTGTGGGACCTAGCAGGGTGGCGTACACCAGGCGTGACATGAGCGTAGCCCCCATGCCCAACCCCCTCGCACTACTCTCCCGAGCGAAAGCAGCGCGGTGAGGCTAGGCATTGAGCACGGAGGCTCCCTGAGGTTGTTGCAGGGCGGTGAGGCCGCCCTTAGTTGTTTATCACACTGGTGCTTCCGCTCTTGCACGAGCATAGCCGCTCCTCGGCAGTGTCGACTGCCAGCGCGGAGCATGGTGCTTCCACTGGTATGTGGGGGGGGGCTCCCTCTAAGGGGAGCCCCCAGGGCGTGTGCAGCCCCGCCCTGACACGTGGCTTGCATGGTAGGGCTGGAGGAGGTGTGTTTGGGCACTCGTGAGCCAGAGCGGGACTCATGAGGCCCTACCTCAAGGTGGGTTGCGCCTGAACTTGATTGGGAACACTGGTGATAGTCCTGCAAGATGGTCAGGCAACCTGCACCGAGTGAATCTCCTGAGGTTATCGCATGAGAAGTCCAGACACCAATGACCCCAGGAGGTGACGTGAACAGGACCGGCCTGCCAGATAGAGCTCAACCGTTGGGTTTATCGACGCTGCAGGGACGGACCCGAGCACAGACGCCGTGCCCAGTCTTCTCATGCGACGGTCCTGAAGAAAGACAGTCAGTGCGCGGCTCCCATGGTGATGAGGCACCGGGTCGCGCGCCCTCACTTGTTCGTCTGCAATTAGATCATGCAAGAATAAGGCACCAAGGGCCACGGGAGGTGACGTGCACGGGAGCTACCCCGCGAGCCAGAGCTCACCCTCTTGGGTTTAGCGACGCTGCAGGGACGAACCCGAGCATAGACGTCGTGCCAGTCCTTAATCATGAGGCGGTCGCGGGTGGGCTTGCAAGGGCGCGGGACATTCATGGTGACGAAGCGCCGGTCAGGCAATGATAACCATAAGGAAACTCGTGGAAGACGGTTAGCCAGCTCTGATAAATGCAAGAAGGATACATGCCACAGGGACGGACCCGCATGGCTTGGGGATATTGTAGCCCGAGGGGCGCCCCAAACTGAATGAACTAAAAGATGTCACCTGGCACCATTGCTGAAGAGGTGTCGGAGTAGCAGAAGGTGTGCACTGCAGAAGTCGCTCCTCATGAGTCGCCCTAGCCTAAACCTCGGGAGGCTTGGGAGGCCCGGGGGGCTCATGAGGATCCGTTGCCATCTCCGCATGGATCGCCTGACGCTTGGCCTCTTGATTCGCCAGGACACCCCGCATGTGGCGCTGGCATGCAGCAGCTGTGTTCAGCAAACCGAAGGGCATGCAGATGTAGCTATGAGGGGGCCTCGCATCGGCCAACACGGGACAGCCAGAAGAGCTCCTGAGACGCGGCCCTGTTGAGCCCTAGGATGTCAACGCAGACGCACAGCTTCTCGTCCTCGCCTAGGCGAGAAGCCGCGCCTGGCGGTGGGCGGCGATCGCCCCTCATGACCCTTGCCTCCTAAATCTCTTTGGCTGCCTTGTCGAAGAACTCCTGAGCGCCAGGCGCCTTGCGCCCATCGCTCTCTCCACGAAAGCGTGCACTGAAGCATGCCTCCACATGGTGCCCGAGTGCCTCCCTCATGACGTTAGCCAGGTCAGAGGCCCTCCAGAGGAGAGGCCCCGAGCCCAGCCTGAGAGGGGCACCGGGCGCACCTTCCTATGCGAGAGGGGAAGGCACCCCGTCCACAAACGCCAGGCTGGAGGCTACCCCGCCGGATGCCCCATCCTCCTGAGGTCCCTGGCGGAGCAGCTGCTTCTTCTTCTTGGGAACGACCTCAGGAGGGAGGACGGCACCCTCGTCGTCAGGCTTCTCGACCGCTGCAGCCTGGTAGGCGCGCTCGAGGGAGCACACTGCTCCTTTTCTTCGCAAGCGACTGTGGTGATGCTGCAGTTCCCTGGCATCTTGAGGATATTGTAGTCGTTGTGCGTTGCCACCATGAACTTAGCAAGAGCTGGGTACCCGACGATGGCATTGTATGGTAGGCGAATGTAGGCGATATCGAAGTCGATGAGCTCGGTGCGGTAATTGTCGCGCTTGCCAAAGGTGATGGGGAGGCGGACCTGCCCGATCGGATGCATGGAGCCGTCGGTCACTCCTGATAAGGGCTTGGGAGGCTGAAGCTGGTGATATGGCACTTGAAGCCTATTGAACGTTTGGACAGAGAGAACATTGAGCCCTGCACCGCCATCAGTGAGCGTCTTGGTGACGAGCACATTGTTGATGATGGGCAAGCAGAGCATTGGGAGCGCGCCAGCTGTGGCCGCGCACTTGAGTTTGAGGAGTCGAAGGTAATGATGTACTTGGAGCACCTGAGCGGGCGCGTCTCGAGCTTTGGAAGGGCTGCATTCACCTCACGCGCGAACTGCTTGAAGATGCGATGAGAGGCTGGGGCCTGGGAGCCGCCCAGGATGCAGGCGATGGCACGAGGCTCTTGGAAGCCCCCAACCCCCTCGTCCTGATGGTGGTCTTCGTTCCTTCTTGGCGGCGGCGGCGGCAGCGGAGGAAGACCAACGTTGCCCTGAGGCGGATCCTCACGAAGCTGATCCCTCCATGCACCCTCGCGAGGCTGGCTCTGCCGGCGGTCCTCCCGAGGCTGGTCGCGCCACTCCTGACGATGGTCACGATCGTCCCAGCGTCCTCCACCTCGGCCTCCTCCACGACCGTAGCCTCAATCGTTGCGCTTGGGGCAACGACCGAGGCGCCCGTCGGGGATTGCCCTGAGCTCCTGGCAGTCGTTGGTGTTGTGGCTGTGCACGTTGTGGAAGACGCAGAATGGGCAGCTGCCCTTGGATAACTCTGGGTGATCACAGATGCGCTGTAACGCCCCGGATACAACTTTCCATATTCGTAACTCCAACTCTTGCCTTTTCCGGAGATGCGATATGTTATTTCCTTCGTGGTTGGGGTTTTGTCTTTTGTTTTGCATTGTGTTCATGTCATGCATGTCATCTCATCGCATCATTCGCATTGCATTCGCATGTTTTCATTAAACTTGCATCCATTTCTAGTTCCGGCTTCTCCTCGATGCCTTTATTGTTGCCTCTTTCGAGACCAACCGTTCTTTTGTTGTCCGACCGTTTGAGCCTCTCTGCACAGCCACCAACCACCTCCGCAACCTAGTCTGAAAACTTCTCCCGGACCCGACCCGGGTTGTCATGACCAATGGGTCCGGATCATCTCCTAACATCTATAAAACATCTCCGTTTTTTTAATTGGACTTCCTACACATATTTTTTCTCAACCGTCCGATTACGATCGTAGGGATGCTCTAACCTAAATTCATCTGATATAAATATCGGGGCAACCCTAGATCTAGCCGTCCCATCCACCCAGTCTCATCCGCGCTGCCACCGCTCTCTTTCTTCCCCTCGAGATCCATCCCCACCAACCGCAGCCTCCGACCAGATCCCTAGTTTTCCGCGCAGCCGCACGAGCACATCTCGATGGATCGAGCGCTTCGCCTCGAAGCACAACATCCCCTGCTCATGCCCCGAGCCTCTCGTTGTCCAGGAGCACGAGCTCCATCGCAGCGCTGCCGCCAGCCGGAGCAGCCGGTCATCCCCGTCGTTGCTGAACCTCGCCGCTCCTCCCCTTTTCTTTGACTTCCTTCCTCTAGTTTTTCTCTGCTCTCAACACCTCGTCTCTCTCTTTCTCTGATCACAGGAACAAACCGGCCCTGTAGCCGCTGACCTCGTCGGCAACAGCCGACGTCATGGACGCCAACCGCAAAGCCGTCGCCCTCTTCATCAGCCTGGAGCCCCGCTCGTCATCGCCCGCTCGCGCATGAACCAAGGACCCCGCCGCCCTCCAGCTTCCCCGTAGCCCCGCAGACGCCTCCTGCCCGAGTCGTCCCGTCCTCCACCACCACCCACGCGCTGCCGTCCAGGACCCCGGCAGGTTGCACCTCGCGCCGGTTGGAGCTCCGCGGGTCGGTGCCCCTTCCAATCGGACCTCCTCCTCCGTTCCCTCCCTTTCCCTCCGGTCTCTAACCTCTCATTCCCTCTCTCTGTTCTCCTTGTAGCGTTGTCGCCTCCTTCATGTGCGTCATGCGCGAAAACCGACAAGGCTCCAGCGCCATGGCCTTCCCCACTTCTGCCCGAGCGCCTCCAGGACCTCGTCTGCCCCGCTGCGTCGCCGAATCCGGCCACCAGGACCCTCCAGCGCCGCCACTTCTTTCCTCCTGCTGTCGCGCCCCTTCTTCCTCTGCTTCGAGGACGAGCCAGGTGACCGCGTTGACTTCTCGTCGCCAGCCAGATCCACCAAGCCCAGCCGGCCTCTTCTGCTTCCAGCCGGGCCTCGGCCCATGGTGAGCCTCCAGCCTATCCCTCGCCCCAGCGCACATGTTAGCTTGCGCCCACCAGATTCGGCCCAACATGTTTTTTTTTCAGATCCGTGAATTTAGACATTATCCAGAGAACGCTGTTTTACAGAAAAACCCCCGTTCTTCATGCATTTAATAACCCACAAACCGTGCATCGGATTAAAATGTTTTAAACATGTAAAATGCTTAGAATTTTGTGTAGATTAATAATTTGCAACTTTCATCCATGTTTAAAATGTTTAAAATGATGTTTGCATTTAATTTGCTAATTGCCATGTTAAAATGATTTAATTCATAACTAAATAACCGTAGCTCGGTTTTAAATGTTCTTTATATGTAAATGGGGTGGAAAAATGCCTAGATTAACATGGTGCACTTTGTTTTATTGTTTAACAACTTTAAAATATGTTTTAGGGCAGAACAGTAGCTAATTCAAAATATGCATGTGGGGATTTTCCGGAATTGTTGTTTGTTGTTCCGGCCTCATTTAAACTTGACTAAATAGTTAGTTTACTTTTGATTCACCCCTTGCCATGTTTAACAACATTTAATATTGATGAGTAGCATAACCGAGAGAGAACTAAATAATTGATGTGGAGTTTTGTCAATATGCAACTCATTGCATATTAAGCTCCACTTAATTTGTAGTATTGTTTGTTGCACTTTGCCATGCCATGCCTCATTAAACTGTACATGCATCATACTTGATTGTGCATCATGTCATGTTTATGTGATGGTTGTTTACTATGTTGCTTGCTTCTTTCCGGTGTTGCTTTTTAGTTTCGGTAACGTTGCGTTCGTGAGGATTCGTTCGACTACGTTGGTTCGTCTACTTCATGGACTCGTTCTTCTTCCTAGCGGGATTTCAGGCAAGATGACCGCTACCCTGGATCTCACTACTATCATTGCTATGCTAGTTGCTTCGTTCTATCGCTTTGCTGCGCTACCTATCAATTGCTCTTCAAGCCTCCCAAATTGCCATGTCAGCCTCTAACCTTTGACACCCTTCCTAGCAAACTGTTGTTTGGCTATGTTACCGCTTTGCTCAGCCCCTCTTATAGCGTTGCTAGTTGCAGGTGAAGTTGAAGATTGCTCCATTATGGACAGGATTATGTTGGGATATCACAATATCTCTTATTTTATTAATGCATCTATATACTTGGTAAAGGGTGGAAGGCTCGGCCTTATGCCTGGTGTTTTGTTCCACTCTTGCCGCCCTAGTTTCCGTCATACCGGTGTTATGTTCCCGGATTTTGCGTTCCTTACGCGGTCGGGTGATTTATGGGACCCCCTCGACGGTTCGCTTTGAATAAAACTCCTCCAGCAAGGCCCAACCTTGGTTTTATCATTTTCCTCACCTAGCCCTTTTTCCCTTGGGTTTCCGGAGCCCGAGGGTCATCTTTATTTACCCCCCGAGCCAGTTCTCCTCCGAGTGCTGGTCCAAACCGAGCGATGTCCGGCGCCCCCTGGGCAACTAGGGTCTATGCCAACCCGACGTCTGGCTCATCCGGTGTGCCCTGAGAACGAGATATGTGCAGCTCCTATCGGGATTTGTCGGCACATCGGGCGGCTTTGCTGGTCTTGTTTTACCATTGTCGAAATGTCTTGTAAACCGGGATTCCGAGACTGACCGGGTCTTCCTGGGAGAAGGAATATCCTTCGTTGATCGCGAGAGCTTATCATGGGCTTAGTTGGGACACCCCTACAGGGTATAAACTTTCGAGAGCCGTGCCCGCGGTTATGTGGCAGATGGGAATTTGTTAATGTCCGGTTGTAGATAACTTGACACCAGATCCGAATTAAAACGCATCAACCGTGTATGTAGCCATGATGGTCTCTTCTCGGCGGAGTCCGGGAAGTGAACACGGTTTCTGTGTTATGATTGACGTAAGTAGGAGTTCAAGATCACCTCTTGATCATTACTAGCTTCACGACCGTTCCTTTGCTTCTCTTCTCGCTCTTATTGCGTATGTTAGCCACCATACTTGCTTAGCCGCTGCTGCAACCTCACCACTTTACCCCTTCCTTTCCCATTAAGCTTTGCTAGTCTTGATACCCATGGTAATGGGATTGCTGAGTCCTCGTGGCTCACAGATTACTACAACAACAGTTGCAGGTGCAGGATTATGCGATGATCTTGACGCGAGAGGGATGTTACTTGTTTTGGACTTCTTCTTCTGCTTCTTCTCCGATCAGGGGATAGGTTCCAGGTCGGCAACCTGGGCTAGCAGGGTGGATGTCGTTCGAGTTTCTGTTTGTGTTTCATCCGTAGTAGGATGCTGCTCTTATGTATGATGATGTTGTATTCGTGTGGCATTGTATGCCTCTTGTATGTATCCCCATCTATTATGTAATGTTGATGTAATGATATCCACCTTGCAAAAGTGTAACGCCCCGGACACACCCGTCGATGGTCGTTACTCCTGGCGAGATCTAGACTGGCCCCACAGATCAATACTAGTCTTTTCTGTGCACTTTTGCAAACCGTGCATCCGATTCCGGTGATCTTTATATCGATTTCAACCGAAATCATCTCATCTTTCCAGCGGCATACTTGGTTTGCCAAGTTGATGCCTGGTTCATCATTTTCCTTCCGGAGCACACATATGCATTGCATATCACATCTCGCATAGCATGTCATGTATTGCATCATATTGCTTGTGCACTGCTCCTTGTTTGATTGTTGTTCCATTGCTTGTGTTCTTGCTTTGGGTAGAGCCGGGAGACGAGTACGTGAACGAGGAACCTGTTGAGAACGCCTACGAGGATCAAGCCTTCGACAACTCTAAGAACCTTGCAGGCAAGATGACCATACCTTCGATATCACTTCTATCTTTGCTTGCTAGATGCTTGATCTTTTGCTATGCCTATGCTACGTTACCTACCACTTGCTATATCATGCCACCCATATTGCCATGTCAAACCTCTAACCATCCTTTCCTAGCAAACCGTTGTTTGGCTATGTCACCGCTTTTGCTCAGCCCCTCTTATAGCGTTGCTAGTTGCAGGTGAAGATGAAGTTTGTTCCTTGTTGGAACATGGATATTTTGGGATATCACAATATCTCTTATTAAATTAATGCATCTATATACTTGGTAAAGGGTGGAAGGCTCGGCCTTATGCCCGGTGACTTGTTCCACTCTTGCCGCCCTAGTTTCCGTCATACCGGTGTTATGTTCCTTGATTTTGCGTTCCTTACGCGGTTGGGTGATTTATGGGACCCCCGTGACCGTTCGCTTTGAATAAAACTCCTCCAGCAAGGCCCAACCTTGGTTTTACCATTTGCCACCTATACCTTTTTCCCCTGGATTTTCGCGAGCCCGAGGGTCATCTTTATTTTAGCCCCCCCCCCCGGGCCAGTGCTCCTTCGAGTGTTGGTCCGAACCGAGCAGCCTGTGGGGCCACCACGGGGAAACTCAAGGCCTGGTTTTACTCGTAGCTTGACTTATCCGGATGTGCCCTGAGAACGAGATATGTGCAGCTCCTATCGGGATTTGTCGGCACATTCGGGCGGCTTTGCTGGTCTTGTTTTACCATTGTCGAAATGTCATGCGAACCGGGATTCCGAGACTGATCGGGTCTTCCCGGGAGAAGGTTTATCCTTCGTTGACCGTGAGAGCTTATGATGGGCTAAGTTGGGACACCCCTGCAGGGTATTATCTTTCGAAAGTCGTGCCCGCGGTTATGAGGCAGATGGGAATTTGTTAATGTCCGGTTGTAGAAAACCCGAAGTTGACCTTAATTAAAATACATCAACCGCGTGTGTAACCGTGATGGTCTCTTCTCGGCGGAGTCCGGGAAGTGAACACGGTGTTGGAGTTATGTTTGGCGTAGGTTGCTCTAGGATCACTTCTTGATCACTACTAGCTTCGCGACCGTGCCTTGCTTCTCTTCTCGCTCTCTTTTGCGAATGTAGCCACCATATATGCTAGTCGCTTGCTGCAGCTCCACCTCACAATTCTGTCCTACCTATAAGCTTAAATAGTCTTGATCTCGCGGGTGTGAGATTGTTGAGTCCCCGTGGCTCACAGATTCTACCAAAACAGATGCAGGTACCGATGATACCAGCGCAAGTGGCGCAATCGATCTCAAGTGGGAGTTTGATGAGGACCGTGGTCGTTACTATGTTTCATTTCCAGACGATCAGTAGTGGAGCCCAGTTGGGGACGATCGGGGATCTGTGTGGCATTTGGGGTAGTCTTCTTTTATTTTGGTTCCGTAGTCGGACCTTGAGTGTAATCTGAATGATGGATGTTTATTTATGTATTGTGTGAAGTGGCGACTGTAAGCCAACTATGTATCTCTTTCCCTTATGTATTACATGGGTTGTGTGAAGATTACCTCACTTGCGACATTGCTTTCAATGCGGTTATGCCTCTAAGTCGTGCTTCGACACGTGGGAGATATAGCCGCATCGAGGGCGTTACAAAAAGCGTCTTCAAGATGCGCTTCTATCCTTGGTGGGACCTTCGAGTTCCTTTAGGATAGGGTCGCATCTTGGGCGTGACATGCGCTTCATCTCTGGCTCGGCTGCGAGCACAGCCGGTCCCTTGCGCTTCACGTCCTTGGCCTTGGCCTTCTTGTCTTCTGGGTCTGCATCGGGGATCTCGAGGAGGGAGAGGCGTCCCTCCTCAGCTCTCGCGCACTTGGTTGCCATGTTGAACATCTCCAGGGCCGTGCATTGGTCTTCGTGTATGGCGAGCTCCTCCTTCATCTTGATGTCACGGACGCCGTCGGTGAATGCTGAGACGATGGCTTCGTCCGACACCTTGGGAATCTTGAGACGAACGATGTTGAAGCGCTAGATGTACTTCTGCAGGGTCTCTTCTGGTTGCTGCTTGACACGTCGCAGGTCACCCGTGGCCGGCGGGCGGTCGTGAGTGCCCTGGAAGTTGGTGATGAAACGTTCTCGCATCTCGTCCCAGGAGGAGACCGATCCTACGGGCAGGTTCAGGAGCCAGGAGCGCGCGCCGTCCTTGAGGGCCATGGAGAAACAGTTCGCCATGACCTTCTCGTCGCCGCTGGCCGCCTCAATGCTCAGCTCATAGAGCTGCAGGAACTCAGCGAGGTCGGCGGCGCCGTCGTAGCGTGGAGGCAGGTCAGGCTTGAACTTCCCTGGCCAGACGACGCTGCGCAACTCCGGAGTGAATGCGCGGCACCCCGTTGTGGTCACGAGAGCCCGCCGTGGAGGTGGAGCCTGGTCTTGGCGTTCGCGCACCTTCACCACAGGCGGCGCACGGTCTAGATGTGGCGCCGGTAGCGCGCGCGCATATTCTTGTGGCCGCTGGACCACCTGGTAGCTTGCTTCATTACGCGCGGGCGCCTGACGCTGCGGATCACGCCGAGGCGCCACCCGCCTTGGCTCGATGATGGCGTCTTGCCTTGGAGGCGGGGGAGGCGCCCCGTGAGCTACATCTCCCGTAGCAGGCGACGGTTGAGGCAGTGAGCCAGCTGGTGCGGCAGAATCCTGAGCGGCGGTGACAAGCTCGGCGATACGGTCGAGCCAGTCCTTGTAGAGGTCGTCGACCTGGCAGTAGCACAGGAGCTCGCGTGCCATGAGTAGAGCAGCCTGCGCGTTCGCCGGGCCACGACGAGCATGAGAGGACGAAACAGCTGGAGTCAGCGTCAGAGTGGCGGTGCGCCCATCGCGGCGCATAGATGGATGCAGTGAAGAGGCTTGTTGCTCGTGGCCTGCGGGGCCCGTGGTGGCGTTCGCCACCGGCGATGGGGGTCGATGAGGGCAGCCGTCGCCCGCCGGCGCTGTCTGAGCGACGCGGGTGGCAAGGGCGGCCCGGCGCTCAGCACGAGCTCGGCGCGCGTCATCCATGGAAGCGGTGGAGCGGTGGCGAGTCGATCGACGGAAGAGAAGCTCCGACGCACCCCTACCTGGCGCGCCAAATGTCAGATTTCGGGTTCCGCAAACCCTACTCTTGCTTTGTGGTGGATTTGCCTCGAGGGGTTGAGGGTGAACTAGTACAGTGGAGAACAACCTCAGGAGGTGTGTTCTTGGGCTCCAGTGAGCTGGTGAGGGTGGAGCGGATGTCGTCCCATCTCCCTCCTTTGGTGGTGGCTAGGTCCTATTTATAGTGGTCTTGGTCCTCTTCCCGAATGGAGGCGGGAAGGGATCCCACAATGGCCAATTTTAAAGGGAGACAACAAGTACATCTTATCCTGACTAAAGCGCTCTTCGCCTGCAAAAGCCTGTGGTCGTGACGCTGCGGTGGGCTCGACGATGACCTCCGTCCTGCCTGGCGGTCTTGATCTTGTTGCATGGGAATGGAAACCTTTGACTGCTTCCTCGGGACTCCGCGCCTGCTGCTTGCCTCCTTTGCACGAAAGAGGACACTAGTACACTGCGCCCGCTGGCGCCCGCCTTGACGCCCCCCCCCCCCCCCCCCCCCGGCCTCGATCGTCATTGCTCACGTCACCCGAACCTCGCAAGGTGAGTCTTGCATAGAAATCTCCGCTCCTCAGGAGCCAGCATGAGGAGGCTGATCCCCTTGAAGGTCTTGGTGCCGTCCGCTTCGCGAGGCTTGGCCCCTCGTGAGGGTCTTGGGTTGTCGATGTCGAAACTGGGCCGCACCAGGTCGTCGGTGGAGCCACGCCATGGGCCGTAGGCAGGCAAGTCTGGGTACCCCCGTATCCAAAACGCCGACACTGACCCGACGTTATTTTCTGTTACCCAGAGGTTGTTGTCCCATTGGGAGCAGGGGTGAGACCTCCATGAGAAAGAAAGAAGAAGAACAATAAGAGAAACAGATCTCGATCCTCGATCTGCAAGCTCACGGGCTACACTGGTGGCCACTACGCCAACTTCAGCTTTGTGTATAATACAAGGGCGCGACCTCGTTGAGGGTAAAAGACCCAGTTTTGCATTGATTTTTCCGTGTTTTTGTTTCTGTTTTGTCTTTCTTTTTTCATTTGTTTCTCTCTGTTTCTTTCTTTGTATTTGCCATCTTTTTACTTTCTTTCTTGTTCTTATGTTTTAGTCAGATTACTCCTTTTTTCTTCCTTTTTCGTCTTCTTCTCTTTTTTGTTTTCTTTTCTTTTTTGTTCACCTGTTTTTTCGTTTTCATTTGGTTTTTCTTTGTTTCTTTCATTGTTTTTATCATTTTTGGGTTTTCTTGGTTTGCATTCTACATTTTTCGTATATGTCATGAAGATTTTTCTAATGCACGTTAATACTTTTTAATATGACGTTATTATTATCTAGGACATGGTTAATAATTTTTCTATTCATATTTAAATACTTTATAAATGCTGGATTTACATTTTCTAATAATAGTTAATATTTTTAATACACATTTTTAAACATTTTCAAATGCTTGATTAAGAAATTCAAAAACAAGATTAACATTTTTAATAAAAGGTCAATATTTTACCTATACCCTCTTTACAAGAATGCAAATGCTTCAGTAACACTTGTCAAATACAAGATTAACATTTTTTAATACACGCTCAACATTTTTTCTATACACACTTTTAAAAAAAATTCAATGCTTGTTAACATCTTTCGAATACAAGATTAACATTTTTTAATACATAGTCAAAAAAATTCCTACAAACTCTTTTAAACATTTTCGACTGCAAGATTAACATTTTTCTGAATGCATGGTAAAAAAAAATTGTATCCACATTTAAAATTTTCAAATGCTTGATTAAACATTTTTATATACTTCTCCAACATTTTTAAAATTTCTTGATTAATATTTTCATATACATGATCAAAAGGTTACATCATTTTTTAATACATGGTCAACATTTTTTCTATATAAATTCAACATTTTTAAGCACTTGATTAACATTTTTCAAATACTTGTTTAAAATATTCTAAATACATGATCAACTTTTTTCACACCCATTGTACATTTTTTAATGCATTGTTCGTATATGTGATTAACATTTTTTCATACACATTTAACATTTTTGAAATGCACTATTGACATTTTTAGAACATTTCTGAAAAATATATTTTGTAGTATATATATTTAGAATTTTTGGAGTGTAAACAAAAGTAAGAAAATAAATCAGAAAAAGAAAGCAAAAGGTCAACAAAAAAAAGACGAAAGCCAATTATTTGTTAGGGCAAGATTGAGCTCAATCCGAACGGGAGCGCCTATACAGCGCGATACTCGCCGGCAGCAACGGGAGCGAGTACACCCCCCCCCCCCCCCCCCCCCCATGGGCTGGCCCATGTGCGGGTCGGGGAGCCCCTGTTATTTAGCCTATTTTTATGTTTTCAGCTTAATTTCAGTTTCAAAAAAATAGGATTTCAGAAAAAGTTAGAAGTTGTCCAATTATTTGTGAATTCAAAAGGTTGTTCCCTATTTGAAATTTCTTCAGGAAATGATAAATTCTCAAGAATTCAAAAAATGTTCACAATTTCGAAAATAATGTTCATGTACAAAAAGTATTTATAATTTTCTAGAAAATGTTCACCATATTCAAAAAATGAGCAGGAATTTTGAAAAATGTTCCCCAAATTCAAAAATGTTCGCAATTTCAAGAACTATGAAGGAACTAAAAAATGTTCGTCAAAAACAAAAAAGCTCGGAATTTCAAAAAATGTTCAGAAATTTCAGAAAATATTCGACATTTACAGAAAAATTTACACAATTTCAAGGATTGTTCGTGATTTTGAAAAAAAAACATGATTATATAAAACATTTGACAGGTTTAAAAACTGTTCATGATTTCATAAAATTGTTCACTTTTTCAAAACAATATTCACGAATTTGTAAAAAAATATTCAGCAATTTGAAGAATGTTCATAATTTCGAAAAAAAATCGCAATTTTAAGGAAGTTTGTTCGTAAAATTGATACATGGCCGAACTTTTTTCAGAAAAGGTGAAAATAAGAAAAAAGTAAAAAAAACAGAACATTAAAGAAAAGAAAAAATAAAAGAGTTAATTGGAAAAGGTAAACAGAAAAAGGAAATAAAAAACGGAAGAAATAATCAAGAAAAAACCGGTTCTGGGAAGGTTCTAGAACCTTCCCAAAACCGGTGGGGAGGAATCCCTATATGGGCCGGTCCAACGGACGCTGGGGGAGGGGAAGAGACCTCCTATAATCCGCACTCTGTGGGAAAGTGTCGTGGCTTCGCACAGGCGGCCTCCGGCTGGGCTGGCCCAGTACCGCCAGCGGACTTGTATTGTAGCTCAAAAAAAACGACTTTGCATGAAATCGAAACAGGGATCGAACCAGGGATCTCGTGCTACAAACTAGGATTTGCGACCAGCTGAGCTAGCGATCTTTTCTAGTAAGATAGCAGCGTCAATCTTTAAGAACCAACACACAGGGCAGTTCCGAATTATTTTTGTAATTTCGAATTCATTTTTTTAACAAAAAATGAGTATTTTCTGACACGCGAATACCTTTCAAATTTCAGAATGGTTTTTTATAAAATGAAATGTTTTAGAAAATAATTGACATTTTTCGTAATCAGGAACAATTTTTTAAACGAGAACATTTTTTCAAATTTCAAAATAAAACTGGGGAAATTCAAACATTTTAAACTCCTGACAAAATATGCAAAACATGAACTTTTTTTTTGAAATTTCTGAACAATTTTTGACAAGGGAGTTTTTTTTGAAACTTCAGAAAACGAAAACATGAACATTTTTTGAAACCGGAACATTTTTTGAAAACTTGTGAAATTTTGGAGCAAAAATTATTCCGAACTTTTTTTGTGAGAACACAAACAATTTTTTGAATAAGCGAACATTTTTTGAAAAATGTATGCGAACATTGTTTTTGGAAAAAATGATCGTCTTGGAATTTTTATCATTTTTAGAAGCAAGAACATTTTTTGAAAGTCACGAACATTTTTTTAACTCCCGAACATTTTTTGGAAATTTTGAACAAAAGCATTCGCAACATTTTAACCAAAACAAGAACATTTTTTGAAAATAATGAACTTTTTCGAATTTATGAACAATTTTTTAAAACGACCATTTTAAAAAAGAATAAAAGAATAGAAAAAGAGGAAAAAGAAACAAAAACTAAAAAAAGAAAACAGAAAAACCAGTAAAAAAACAAAAAACCCGGTGTGGGGAACCTTCTAGAAGGTTCATAAAAACGGCTGGCTGTTGCAATTGTACACTCAACTGGGCCGACCCATCACATCGCTGCTCAGTCGCTCGCGTATGCGAAGCGCCGGCAGTTTGACGCAAAGAGCTTCAAATAGGATTTCCCGAAGGGGAACGCGCCAAGGGAACTCCTATTGGACGCTCGCTGCGGCAAGCAGTCGGCATTTCACACACGAGCAGCTTGGCTGGGCCGGCCCATATTGCGGGTGCGGCACATTCGTAGGTTAAAAATCGCAAAAAAGGAATAAGGGTACTGGAATCGAACCCGAGACTTCCTATTGCTAAGCGCGATGAGCTACCCGCCCCGACTAGCTACTTCTTATGGTAAATTGGCAGCGCGAACCTAAAGAAATTAACAGTAGCGAGAAAACATAAAATCTGAATACGCAAAATTACGATGAACCAAGGTGTGAGCGAGGCACCTCTCAATACAACTAGGTAGTCAAAAAAGGTAGCCCAACAAATATGAACTATAAACCGCGACAAAGGCTATAATTAAAAAAATTCAAACGTGAATTCTTTTGGCAAAAAGTAAATATTTTCTGAAACGCACCCATTTTATAATTTGTGAACAAAATTTTAAAAATTAGAACATTGTATGAAACCGAAAACATGTTTTTGGAATAAAAAAGGAAGAAAACTGAAATTGTGAACATTTTGTTTAAATGCGACCACTTCAAAATTTGTGAACAATAATTTTAAAATTCGAACATTTTCGTAATTTCATTTGTTAATGGCCAAATTAATTGAATACGAGAACATTTTTCAAATTTGCGAACACTTTTTTGAAAAACAGAATAGAATTGAAAACCCAAACATTTCGGATTTCCCAAAACATCTTTCGAAGACATGAACATTTTTGGAATTTGTGAACAAATTTTTTAAAGCACGAACGATTTTGAATCTTGAGAACAAATTTGGAAGCGCCAACTATTTTTTCAACCACGGACATTTTTTGAATCTTGAGAACAAATTTTGAAATGGAAAACAATTTTGAAATATTCCGAACAAATTTGGAAGCGCGAACAATTTTTTAAAGCACGAACGTTTTTTCAATCTTGAGAACAAATTTTGAAATGAAGAACAATTTTGAAAAATCCCGAACAAATTTGGAAGCGCAAACATTTTCTTTAAAAAGTGAACAAAATATTGAAATATGCTACATTTTTTGAATTTCGAAAGTTTTGAACTTTTCTGTGTAACGAGAACAATTTTTGAATTTTGAGAACATTTTTTCAAAAGCTGAACATTTTCTGAAAACATGAACAAAATTTCAAAATTTCGATCTTTTTGAAGAAAAAAGAGAAGAAAAGAAAAGGAAATAACAAAGAAAATCCTTTTTTTTTGTAAAACTGCAAACATGTTCTGAAAAAGAAAAAGAAACTTGAAAAATAAAAGGTAACAAAAAAGAAAAAATGAAAAAGAAACAGAAAACGAAAAAACAATCAGGAAAGTGTAAAAAAATGGAAAACCAATAAAAGAAAAAAAACGGTTCGTGGAACCTTCTAGAAGGTTCATAAAACCGGAGTGGGCAGTTTGTTTGCTATGTACGTAAGTGGGCCGGTCCAAAAGCATCGCTCGGTCGCTCGCTGTGTGCGAAGCGCCGGCAGTTTGCCGCAATGAGCGGCCAATAGGATTTTCCACGCGCCAACTCGCTAGCGAGCGACCTATGCGCCATAAAGGGATCGCCAATCCAAACAGCCCAGTTGCCGCGCCATGGGCGCCATCAAGCTCAGCTGGCACGCACTATGGGCCGGCCCAGTTAACCTCAGCTCGCTCGTTTAATTCCAAACTTCTAGGTCGGTGGCTCACCTGGTTCGACCGGTTGACCAATGACTTATTGACGGTTGAAGAGTCAAACCGTTAACCATTCACTTTTTAAAAAGTTCAAATTTTTAAGAAACAGAAATAAATATGTTAGCAAAATTAACAAAAATCATAAATTTCAAAAAGAACGTGCCTTTTTAAAATCCATGAAATATGGGGAAAATGTTCACAATTTTGAAATAAAATCATTAATTCGAAAAATTTCATGAAATTTGGGGAAAAAAGTTCGCGAATTTGACTACAAGTGACACGGATTTGGGTAAAAAAAATCACGCATTTAAAAAAATCAATTTTGAATGAAAATTTTCATTTATTAGAATAAAGTTCACTGGATTTTGAAAAAAAGTCACGGATTTGAAAGAAGTTCATCGACTTTGATAAAAGAATTCACAAATTTGAAAAACGTTCATCAATTTTGAAAAAGTGCCACGAATTTGGAAAAAATGTGAACAAATAAAGTTAACGAATTTGAAAAAAGATCACCTAATTTTGAAAAAAGGTTCGCGGATTTGTGAAAAGTATGTTGATTGTGATAAAAATAAATTTCAAAAATTTGAATGAAGTTAATCAATTTGATAAAGTTCCCAATTTGAATAAAGTTCCAAATTTGATTATTTTTTTATGCATCTTAGAAAATAAAAAATAAAAAGAAAAAAGAAAAAAGTAAACAAAAAATTAAAAACCCGAGCGAAAAAACAGATGAAAAATTGGACAAACAAGAAAAGTCTAGAAGGCGCAGAATAAGAAGCAACAGAAGTATTAGAAAGCATAGTGTGTGAGCCGTCCGAGTTGGTTACTGAATTTGGAAGAAGACGGTGAGGTTCTAAGTTTGAACCTCACGACCCGCGTGACCTTTTGAAGGTTGAAAAAGAAGAAAAATGGGCCGAGCCCAGGACACAGAGGGTGTACGCCGGTTTATTCATGTGCCTTAAAGTGGAGCAGGGGAAGGGAATGCTCTTTTGCTGCTGACTATCTTGTATGGGCTTCTTCGATCCCGACAGGTGGGGCACAATCAGGGCAAGTTTGATGAGGATAATGGTATGTCAGAGGATGATATCGATCCAGGTGCGGCGACCAAGTGTAACGAGCTTAAAAAAATTCAGAACGCCGCACCCCATGCCTAGTCAGGATCCACCTTGTGATGCTACCGATGCATCGAACTCCCCGACATATTTTAAATGTTCAAAACTTTTTTAAATAAAATAGCACATTTACACAAAATAAATGTATGTTGTCATAAAATTTCAAATTAAAATTTTAAAATAGTGTATGTTGTCTCAAAAACTCAAACTAAAATTCAAAACATAGCTCAAAAAACAAAATGACAAATTTGACAATAAATAGTACACCCCTCAACTCTAGCCCTAGTCTAATTTACACCCCCCTCCAATATCATCTAGTTTACACCCCGCAACTCTCAAAACCAGCTAGAATTCAACCCTCCCCTCCCTGTTGACCGGTTTTGACCTGTTGACTGGGTGAACAGTAAATTTAAAAGGAATAAAAAATTAAAGAAAACATGTTTAACCGAGTGAACAGTAAATTCACAAGGATATAAATAAAAAATTCAAAAAATAAATTTATTTTTTTATTTTTAGTGTTTTGTTTGGTGAACAGTAGATTCAGAAAAATAATAAAAAACAAAAAAAGACAAATGTGACGTCTGTGAAACAGTTAACAATACGTACTGTTCGGGACAATCTTTTTTGTTGAGAGACCACTCAAATATCCAAACAAGCTGAAAAATCGGCGCGGACATCACGCATTGAAAATCGTCCATGCAAAAATAATTCCATTTTTTTTGAAAAATTTAGTATTTTTTTGAATTTACTATTCAGCCAGTAAAAAATCAAAAATGTTTGTTGAATTTTATTTCCAACTTTTTTAAATTTACTGTTCACCCATCGACAAACAAAATTATTTTTTGATTATTTTAGTTATTGTTCAGCCAGTCAACGGGTCAAATCTGGTCAACTGTGTCAAAACTGGTCAACATGGAGGCGAGGTTGAATTTTGGCCGGTTTTGAGAGTTAGGGGGTGTAAACTAGACGGTATTGAACTTGGGGGTGTATATTAGACTAGGTCTAGAGTTAAGGGGTGTAATATGCACTTCTCTCCTTTAGATTTGACCCCTTGTCACATTGATGTCTAATTAATCACTTTTGTATCTCGAGCAGTGTTTTGAATTTTGATATAAAATCTTATGATAATATACATCGATGTTGCATCAATATGCTAGATTTTAGAAGAAAAGAAACCCTCGGGTTTTCGGGGCATTGCATTCTCACCCATCTCTTCATACTCAAGCGACGTTCTCTCTTCTACTTCGTTGACCCTCGCTTTCGCGGTTGCCTCTCTAAGGCGGACACTATCCTATCAATGCATTTTGGCATCCCACACCTTTATTTTTTTGCGAGAAACTTTCAGTCTATTCATTTTCAATCATGGTGGTTCAAAGAATAACAGTGGTAATAAAAACTTAGCCCCCTACAACCTGTTCTCTCTTTGTGAAAGGCCTCTGATTTCATGATCTAATTTGAAGAACTGGCTTAAGATCGTAGCTCTAGTTGAAAAAATCCCCCACTCAAGTTAGGCCCTGGAAAACCAACCAAAGAATGGAAGGAATGCGCAATGGAGGCCCTCGTAAATTATAATTTGAACTATAGCCAGGGCAAATCTCTTAATATCGGAGGTTGGTTTCTAGGCAGGTGCATAGGAGCCGTCAAAGGAAAGGCGAGAAGCCTTGGCTTTGATGCACCCCGATTTGTACAAAAAGGATCAGAGGTCAAATTAGTTAACGAATTATGATATTTGTGAAACATACATAATGTGCTATCCCCTCCGTTCCATAATGTAAGACTTTTTTTGATACTACAATAGTCAAAAAAACATGTTACATTATGAAACGGAGGGAGTAGATTTTTAAACAAGGGAACTTCAATGAAGCCAGATTCTATTTTTTAAACAAGGAACTTCAATGAAGCCAGATTCTATTTTTGCAAATGCTGCAGCGACTTCTTTGACAGGAATTCATCAATAAAAAAAGTGGAAGAGCATGAAGCTTCATTCCCTTGCAAGCTGATATGGCGCCCGGCATTCCAGATTCAAAACAAGCAATCTCGGGCCGCAGCTTCTAAGAATCTCAGCTAGCAGGTTTTGCAGCGACCCTCCCCGAGAGGATAACTAAGGGCGTGTTTGGTTGCCCGCATAAGATCCAACCAGGCCCGCGCGGGAAGGATTCGGCCTGTTTGGTAGCCTGCATACATTATTGGGCCTGCATCGCATGCTTCTTAAAGCACCTCAGAGCCTGGCTCACTGAAAACGCACGAATCGGCAGTTTCTCTAGGAACAGGCCCGAGCGGTGCACGTGGGCGGGCGCGGCTGCACGCGCGCGGCCACGCTCGAGAAGCCGCGTTGCTTCCCGAAGCACCGGCAGTTATTAGCCTCACCGCCCCTCACCGCTCCCTCTCCCCACTCTTCCCCACTCTTCCAACTCTCACCGGCGGCGGCGGATTGGAACAGAGGAAGAAGACCACCGGACTCCATCACCAGCGACGGCGGATCAGAGCAGAGGAAGAAGACCACCAGACTCCATCAATGGTGGTAAGCACTTCTCTCTCTTCGACATGAACGCTTGATTCGATCCACAGCGATAGATTTGATCCACGGCGGACGAGAATGGGGAATAGAGGTAGCTAAGCATAGGGGTAATTCATACTAGTTCATAGCAGTTCATACGAGTTCATACATAGCAGTTCATACATGCAAGATCGGTAGATTTCGCGATTGGGGGATAGGGGAATAGGGGGAAAGGGGGTACAGAACGGACACCGGCTGACCATGGCGGCCGTCACCGGCGTGCGGAGCGGCTGGTCGAGCCGCTGGCCTTCATCTTCTTATTCATCGCCGTGCGGTCCGGCGGGTCATCCTCGGCGGAGTCGAGGTCGGTCTGCCAAGTAGGACGGACTGGCTTCGGTGCCCTAACCGCCTCTTCTTCCTCCTCCTTAGACTCCCCGCCAATGACCGCCGACGGCGCGATACCCGTCTCCCAGTACACTGCGGCACGGCGGTCATTAGGAGCCCAGTAGGTCTTGTACTTGCACCACTTCTTCCTCTGTTTAGGGTCGTCGGAGACGGCCTGATTCATGGCCCAACAAATGATGTCAACTGCCATCGCACCCTTCGCTGGGTCAGGAATCAGTGTCTTCAGCTCATCTTTAGTGGCCTTCATGAGCACGACATTGGATTCGTTCTGCATGTCCGGCATGGAGCCGAAGTTCGAGCACACCTCCATGGTGTTCTCGAACTTGGTCCGATCACCAGCCGTCCACCCGAGGAAGAAGGCCCTCCAGCCAATACCCCAAGGGAAGGGGTTGCCGTTGGAGCTGGAGCTAGAGCTCATGGCGATAGGGAGGAGGAAGGTTGACAGTGAGAGAAGAGAGGGGGTGGGTAAATAGTGGTGGGTAGGGTGAGTAAATATAGGGGGTGGAGAGGAGGAGAAGAGTGACAGTCATGTCGTTTTAACTACAAGCTCTTGAATTAGCCATGAACTCCGTGCAATGCCTGATTCCATGACTTGTGTGCAGATCGAGGATAGCAATGAGATGGGCACGGAGGTGCTCTCGGCCGTTGACAGCAAGGGAAAGCAGCCCCTTCACCCAATGCCTGACGAGGTTGAGCTACCGCCCACCACCAAGGAAGACCCGAAAACGCGTGAGGGTGGCGACGACGAGGGCATGGAGGAGCCCCCTAGCAACAAGTGCCGCAACTACGGCCACTACCATCAAGAGGATGGCCCAACTCACTTCTGCAAGGTCATCCTTGCACCGAAGCTTGAGTGCATCCCCATGCCCCTGGACTTCACCAAGCACTTCGTCGCGGTGCCGACGGAGTTCAAGCTCAGGAAGAACACCGGCTGCTCCTGGAAGGTAACGGTCAAGCTGATGAACGGCAGGGTGACCCTAGATCAGGGTTGGGCCACCTACGCAGCCGTTCATCAGATCAACATCGGCTACATGGTGACGTTGAAGCTCCTCACTCCCGACACCCTCAAGGTCATCATCTTCGACGACGATAGCATTGAGGTCATCAACAAGTGCGGGAAGCACAACGAAGCCTTCGCCGCCAAGGAGTAGGGCCGGGGCACCTTCTTTTTAATTACTATCGAGTCTGCTTTGAACTGTTTATGGTTTATGCGTTGAAATGTTATATCTGTGGTACTGCTTATATCTGAATTATGCTAGTTGATGCTCTGTTTATACTCTGTTGTGCTTATGATGTGTGATGCCAAAGTGTGATGGTAACCTCACCAACTAGCCAAATAGATTACCACACATCAGGCCTTGCATATAATAAAACACCATGCCTTGGGTTTGTGGACTAACATGCAGGCAACCAAACACCAGGCAGTGTGGTTCAGCCCATGCAGGTAAGAGGGCATGCAGGCAACCAAACAACATGCATATGGTGCATTTGAGGCTGCATTTGCATAGCCAGGTTAGGTGGAGAAATGTATGCAATGCGGGTACTGTAGCACACGGCAACCAAACACGCCCTAGGAAACTCACTCTAATTAGACCAGCTGCAATACGTTGGATGTTAGGATCCTCCTAGCATGTACACGTACAGAGGCTGCCCCTTGGACCAGCCCATGGACTTGGCCCTCGGTGCAGCTACTTAAGCATGGTGTACAGAAGGAGAGGGTATCCAGTGGATCACGAACGAACCGGACGACGGCTCTTTCCTCCTACCTTCTTCCCCCTGTTGCAAGCTTCCTCTGTTCTTCTCCTCCATTGTGTAATTCCTCTGTAATCACTACTCTATATTGCTACTCGTGAGAGAGATCGATCTATACAAGCTAGCTACCATCACCTCTCTTACATCTGGTATCAGAGACTAGCCACCACTCCTTCCCTATGCGTTTCGCCAAGCTCGTCGGCATCGGGCAGCCATGGATCCATGGATGCAGGCGTATCTCGAGCGGATCGACACCATGCTCGATGCCTACACAGACGCCACCAGGTCCCTCACCGAGAAAGTGGACGCTCTGGTCGTCGTCTGGCGGCCAGACCTGGAGAAGAGGTCCTCCCACACCGCCGTCGTCCACGGTCCACCGGCGCCGACCTCGGCGCTCGAGACCACTACTGAGGCGTCTGAACCCGTCCCTAACATCTACTACTCCACCACCAAGGCCCAGGAGATCCCCACGGTCGCCCATGATGCAACTCCGATATGCATTCCGATGGTGCCTGTCACCTGTTCGACGGATTGCCCGACCCAGATCGACGCCATCGACAGCGCCGACGAAGTCCATGACGCCGCCAGCGTCGCAACAGAGGTTCGCAACACTACAACCGCACTCGGCCCCGAGCTCGCGGTCGACCTCTGCAACACCATGGCGACCACCAAGGTAGCCACCTGTGGTCACTATGGCAAGTTCGACGGCCTCAACATCCCCGTGAAGGCCAGCATCAGCCCGCCGCCCCACGTCCAGGATGCATTCCCAAATTCCACAATCAGCAATTTCGTGCCGATGTTGCCGGGACGGACGAGTACGCACTCGTGGAGGCCACTCCAGACGTCGCCATTGAGCTTGCCATCCTCCCAGGCGTCTCCTCCTTCATGAACAAACTATTCTGGAAGCATGACATGGACGTCTCGCCGCCCACAAGGCACAAAGGGCTGCCAATACGGCCGACACCATGGCCGTCATTTTTGGTGCATCATAGTGCAAAGGGGAACGAGATTCGACCCACTCCGTGGCTATCGTTTTCTTGCTCTCATGAAGGTATGACTCTGAATCATGAAACTCTGCTGCCTCATGTTACATGTGTGATGAAGAAATTACTTGCTAGAGGATGCACTGATTTCACACTCGGAAAGACTGGTTTACCCAGATTTCACGTTGATAATTCCGCGTATAGTTCTAAGCAAGTTGGTGATCTTTTGGTGCACCGACCGCTTGTGATACTGAAGCATAGGGGCTGCCTAAAACCTTTGAGCAGCAAGACTGAAGTACCTTGTTGGTTTGATCACTTCATCAGCAGAAGTCCACAAATACCCCAGGCAATGCATTGCCAACTAGTAAATGAGCTGAAACCTTCTTGGCTGCTGAATTATTTATCTGTTGTCCTGAATTCTTTCTCAACATTCTCAAGATATTTGCCAAGGGTAGAGCAGGTGCCCAGTATTTTTCTGAATGTTGTTTCCAGGATCCGTATGGTGCCAATAGATATTCTTATTCTGAGCAATCGGTTAATCCTATTACCTCTCTCATGGTTGTCCACTGTTGTGGCCTGATTCCCGTGGAGGAGCACTTCAATTGTGTGCAAAATACCGAGTTGCAGTTTTCCTATTTACTAGCTGGAAGAACATATACTGATAAATGGTTAAGTCAAAAAGGTTCCGAGGGAATTGAGTGCTTGGATATCTTGTTGATCAGTCTACAGTGTATTGACGACCGCCTAGCAGAAATTATGTTCGATGAGATTGCGCTGCAGCTTGCTACACATTGCAAGGAATTTGGCATTGCAGGAGAGGTGTTGAACAGCTATGTTTCTCCTGTTGCTTCAGTGGAGCACCCACCCTGTACTTTTGGGCAGCTTATCCTATTTGTGTCAATGCACTGGAACAATTCATGTCGGAAGGGATTCAAAAGAAGTGGTCATACTGCAATCAGCTTACACGTACAAGAGTAATTCACTAGTGTGTGAAACTGCTAGTTCAGTTAAAGGGTTGACTGGATTGAAATCTGAGGATGTCGGGTCTAACTCAATAACATTCTCAAGGAGGGAGGGGTGTCATCGCTGTCGCAGCCCGCTTCGCGCAAAGCTCCATCGACCACAAGTACTACATTGACTTCAACAATGACTACTTCCTCGACAGTTCCTTCGGTGGGATCGCAATCGTCCATAACTACTACTCCCATGTTGTTAAAGCCATCTCTGCCTTCAGCTGCCGCTACGACTTTGAGCCAGTCAAGGACCATCGAGTGCAATGGGACCCGGGCGATTTTCGGTGGCACCGGCTTGGGGTCAAGCCGGATTTCAAGGAGGGAGGGATGTTAGGAGCCTCCTAGCCTGTACACGTACAAGGGCTGCCCCTTGGACCAGCCCATGGACTTGGCCCTCGGTGCAGCTACTTAAGCGTGGTGTACAGAAGGAGAGGGTATCCAGTGGATCACGAACGAACCGACGACGGCTCTTTCCTCCTACCTTCTTCCCCCTGTTGCAAGCTTCCTCTGTTCTTCTCCTCCATTGTGTAATTCCTCTGTAATCACTACTCTATATTGCTACTCGTGAGAGAGATCGATCTATACAAGCTAGCTACCATCACCTCTCTTACATCTGGTATCAGAGACCAGCCACCACTCCTTCCCTATGCGTTTCGCCAAGCTCGTCGGCATCGGGCAGCCATGGATCCATGGATGCAGGCGTATCTCGAGCGGATCGACACCATGCTCGACGCCTACACCGACGCCACCAGGTCCCTCACCGAGAAAGTGGATGCTCTGGTCGTCGCCTGGCGGCCAGACCTGGAGAAGAGGTCCTCCCACACCACCGTCGTCCACGGTCCACCAGCGCCGACCTCGGCGCTCGAGACCACTACTGAGGCATCCGAACCCGTCCCTAACATCTACTACTCTACCACCAAGGCGCAGGAGAACCCCACGGTCGCCCATGATGCAACTTCGATATGCATTCCGATGGTGCCTGTCACCTGTTCGACGGATTGCTCGACCCAGGTCGACGCCATCGAGAGCGCCGACGAAGTCCATGACGCCACCACCGTCGCAATGGAGCTTCACAACACTACAACTGCACTCGGCCCCGAGCTTGCGGTCGACCTCTGCAACACCATGGCGACCACCAAGGTAGCCACCTGTGGTCACTACGGCAAGTTCGACGGCCTCAACATCCCCGTGAAGGCCAGCATCAGCCCGCCGCCCCACGTCCAGGATGCATTCCCAAATTATTCCACAATCAGCAACTCCCGCGCCGATGTTGCCGGGACGGATGAGTACGCACTCGTGGAGGCCACTCCAGACGTCACCATTGAGCTTGCCATCCTCCCAGGCGTCTCCTCCTTCATGAACAAGCTATTCCGGAAGCATGACACGGACGTCTCGCCGCCCGCAAGGCACAAAGGGCTGCCAATACGGCCGACACCATGGCCGTCATTTCTGGTGCATCATACTGCAAAGGGGAATGAGATTCAACCCACTCCGTGGCCATCGTTTTCTTGCTCTCATGAAGGTATGACTCTGAATCATGAAACTCTGCTGCCTCATGTTACATGTGTGATGAAGAAATTACTTGCTAGAGGATGTAGTGATTTCACACTCGGAAAGACTGGTTTACCCAGATTTCACGTTGATAATTCCGCGTATAGTTCTAAGCAAGTTGGTGATCTTTTGGTGCGCCGACCGCTTGTGAGACTTAAGCATAGGGGCTGCCTAAAACCTTTGAGCAGCAACACTGAAGTACCTTGTTGGTTTGATTACTTCATCAGCAGAAGTCCACAATACCCCAGGCAATGTATTGCCAACTAGAAAAGGAGCTGAAACCTTCTTGGCTGCTGAATTATTTATCTGTTGTCCTGAATTCTTTCTCAACATTCTCAGGATATTTGCCAAGGGTAGAGCAGGTGCCCAATATTTTTCTGAAGGTTGTTTGCAGGATCCGTATGGTGCCAATAGATATTCTTATTCTGAGCCAACCGGTTAACCCTATTACCTCTCTCATGGTTGTCCACTGATGTGACCTGATTCCTGTGGAGGAGCACTTCAATTGTGTGCAAAATACCGAGTTGCAGTTTTGCTATTCACTGGCTGGAAGAACATATACTGATAAACGGTTAAGTCAAAATGGTTCCGAGGGAATTGAGTGCTTGGATATCTTGTTGATCAGTCTACAATGTATTGACGACCGCCTAGCAGAAATTATGTTCGATGAGATTGCGCTGCAGGTTGCTATACATTGCAAGGAATTTGGCATTGCGGGAGAGGTGTTGGGCAGCTATGTTTTTCCTATTGCTTCAGTGGAGCACCCACCCTGTACTTTTGGGCAGCTTATCCTATTTGTGTCAATGCACTGGAACAATTCATGTCGGAAGGGATTCAAAAGAAGTGGTCATACTGCAATCAGCTTACTCATTGGCAATGCATGGCGACGGTGTTCCAATCTCCTTGAAAATTGCATAATGATCCTCCGAGGTCTATTATGGTGCTTGTGGTTTGTGAGACAGTACAATGAAGATTGTTGTTTCACTAAGCAGCCATTACATGATGGTAAACAGGCTTTCGACACTATGTGCATGTTCTATTAGTACGGCTCTTGTACTACACCTATCTTGCGACAATGGATGCACATCTATTTCAGAGCATGCAGAGAATGGGTTCCCTGAGCACAGAAAGTTCGAGCATTATTTTTCTTCAGTCACTGCAACTTCAGCCATATGTGCTAGTCTGCTGCGTTATCTTCTCAGTGCAGTCCTCTTATGAATTATATGAGCATTGTGTACTGGAGCGTGCTGTCATATTTCTGGGTGTGACAAAATGCAGGGGGCAAATCAGATTATGAGCATGTTAGTGGTATGGATTTTCTGAGTGAAGATGAATTTAAGGGGAATGGTCGTGTGGAGATGCTCAGATTCAGGAGTAATTCACTAGTGTGTGAAACTGCTAGTTCAGTTAAAGAGTTGACTGGATTGAAATCTGAGGATGTCGGGTCTAACTCAAGAACATTCTCAAGGAGGGAGGGGTGTCATCGCTGTCGCAGCCCGCTTCGCGCAAAGCTCCATCGACCACAAGTACTACATTGACTTCAACAATGACTACTTCCTCGACAGTTCCTTCGGTGGGATCGCAATCGTCCATGACTACTACTCCCATGTTGTTAAAGCCATCTCTGCCTTCAGCTGCCGCTACGACTTTGAGCCAGTCAAGGACCATCGAGTGCAATGGGACCCGGGCGATTTTCGGTGGCACCGGCTTGGGGTCAAGCCGGATTTCAAGGAGGGAGGGATGTTAGGAGCCTCCTAGCCTGTACACGTACAGGGGTTGCCCCTTGGACCAGCCCATGGACTTGGCCCTCGGTGCAGCTACTTAAGCGTGGTGTACAGAAGGAGAGGGTATCCAGTGGATCACGGACGAACCGACGACGACTCTTTCCTCCTACCTTCTTTCCCCTGTTGCAAGCTTCCTTTGTTCTTCTCCTCCATTGTGTAATTCCTCTGTAATCACTACTCTGTATTGCTACTTGTGAGAGAGATCGATCTATACAAGCTAGCTACCATCACCTCTCTTACATCTGGTATCAGAGACCAGCCACCACTCCTTCCCTACGCGTTTCGCCAAGCTCGTCGGCATCGGGTAGCCATGGATCCATGGATGCAGGCGTATCTCGAGCGGATCGACACCATGCTCGACGCCTACACCGACGCCACCAGGTCCCTCATCGAGAAAGTGGACGCACTGGTCGTCACCTGGCGGCCAGACCTGGAGAAGAGGTCCTCCCACACCGCCGTCGTCCACGGTCCACCAGCGCCGACCTCGGCGCTCGAGACCACTACTGAGGCGTCCGAACCTGTCTCTGGCATCTACTACTCCACCACCAAGGCCCAGGAGATCCCCACGGTCGCCCATGATGCAACTCCGATATGCATTCCGATGGTGCCTGTCACCTGTTCGACGGATTGCTCGACCCAGGTCGACGCCATCGACAGCGCCGACGAAGTCCATGACGCCGCCACCGTCGCAACGGAGGTACGCAACACTACAACAGCACTCGGCCCCGAGCTCGCGGTCGACCTCTGCAAGACCATGGCGACCACCAAGGTAGCCACCTGTGGTCACTACGGCAAGCTCGACGGCCTCAACATCCCCGTGAAGGCCAGCATCAGCCCGCCGCACCACGTCCAGGATGCATTCCCAAATTATTCCACAATCAGCAACTGTCGCGCCGATGTTGCCGGGACGGATGAGTACGAACTCGTGGAGGCCACTCCAGGCGTCGCCATTGAGCTTGCCATCCTCCCAGGCGTCTCCTCCTTCATGAACAAGCTATTCCGGAAGCATGACATGGACGTCTCGCCGCCCACAAGGCACAAAGGGCAGCCAATACGGCCGACACCATGGCCGTCATTTCTGGTGCATCATAGTGCAAAGGGGAATGAGATTCGACCCACTCCGTGGCCATCATTTTCTTGCTCTCATGAAGGTATGACTCTGAATCATGAAACTCTGCTGCCTCATGTTACATGTGAGATGAAGATTACTTGCTAGAGGATGCACTGATTTCACACTCGGAAAGACTGGTTTACCCAGATTTCACGTTGATAATTCCGCGTATAGTTCTAAGCAAGTTGGTGATCTTTTGGTGCGCCGACCGCTTGTGATACTGAAGCATAGGGGCTGCCTAAAACCTTTGAGCAGCAACACTGAAGTACCTTGTTGGTTTGATTACTTCATCAGCAGAAGTCCACAAATACCCCAGGCAATGTGTTGCCAACTAGAAAAGGAGCTGAAACCTTCTTGGCTGCTGAATTATTTATCTGTTGTCCTGAATTCTTTCTCAACATTCTCAGGATATTTGCCAAGGGTAGAGCAGGTGCCCAGTATTTTTCTGAATGTTGTTTGCAGGATCCGTATGGTGCCAATAGATATTCTTATTCCGAGCCAATCGGTTAATCCTATTACCTCTCTCATGGTTGTCCACTGTTGTGACCTGATTCCGGTGGAGGAGCACTTCAATTATGTGCAAAATACCGAGTTGCAGTTTTGCTACCCACCCTGTACTTTTGGGCAACCTATCCTATTTGTGTCAATGCACTGGAACAATTCATGTCGGAAGGGATTCAAAAGAAGTGGTCATACTGCAATCAGCTTACACATTGGCAATGCATGGCGACGGTGTTCCAATCTCCTTGAAAATTGCATAAGGATCCTCCGAGGTCAATTATGGTGCTTGTGGTCTGTGAGACAGTGCAATGAAGATTGTTGTTTCACTAAGCAGCCATTACATGAAAGTAAACAGGCTTTCGACACTATGTGCATGTTCTATTAGTACGGCTCTTGTACTACAGTATTCCTATCTTGCAACAATGGATGCACATCTATTTCAGAGCATGCAGAGAATGGGTTCCCTGAGCACAGAAAGTTCGAGCATTATTTTTCTTCAGTCAATGCAACTTCAGCCATATGCGCTAGTCTGCTGCGTTATCTTCTCAGTGCAGTCCTTTTATGAATTACTAGTAATTTGCCCATGTGCTGCTATGGAATAAAATAGATGTATATGAATATATTACAAAAAATTCATTGCATTTTGTGGAATCCCTACCACATACTCGTTTGGTTCTGTTTCTCTTAATTTGTTTATCTCCTCTTCCATTCCCTCACATTTGTTCTCTCCGGTCACCAACTCTTCCTCTAGCCCCTCCATCACTTCCTCCAACTTTGATGAATCTCATCCATGGATGTTTAGAGCTGAAGAATGGTGACACATTAAGTGACAACGTGGGTTTCACTTTTTAGATGCCACTTTCTTTGAACCCCTAAACACAAACACATATTATTTCTAGCCTCGGTTTCTTTTCCTCCCTAGCATTTTCCACCTTAGCCTTTTAGACACCTAATTTGTTTTGTCCCCCTTTACCACGGTGACAATTTGAATTCATATGGTTAAAAACATAAAAATCACATATGCTCTTAAATGCAATGGCAAAAAGTAATCTGGTGAGCTCTCTCTAAATCAAAATGTCCAAGACAAAACTGGACACCGTGTACATGTACTGTAGATTAGTAGTGTAGTTACTTAGAACTTGGACAATATTCTTGATAATTTTTGCAACAAGAAGTTGAGGGCCACTATGGACTAATTCTGTATAGTATATAATGTTACAGATATGACTGTGATGTTGTGAAAATAAAGTGAATAGTTTCAATAGTCAACATGCTGTAAAGTATCCTCTTAAGTTGAGGCCCTACCGCTGCTATGAGGCAAATTAGTAAATTTACACGCTTGATTGCAAATGGAACAACGGCACATACTTTGTGGTGCTTAAATAAGCTAGGGTGATGTAGTGTCAATTAAAGAGTGGAAGGTGATTATTTTCTAACAATATAGGATGAAAGCACAAGACATTTTGAGATCCTTGGATTCACACGGAACATAACAAAAGTAACACACAGATCAATCAAATACTATATCTTTAAACAAAACAAAACCAGTAATTAGTTTTCGACCATACATTGTACATTACAGCGACAAACATTAGTTCCAAAATGACACCCAATTCAACAGATATGTAGCAGCTTAATGAGCCATGTTACAATAATCAAGAACCAAAATAGACACTTCTTTCCATCTATGCATTCTTGCTGGCAAGAGTCACAGCTCAAGTCTTCTTTCTCCTAAGTGCATTTCTTGCTTCTTTGTCTTAGATTGGATCTTTCAGTACTACAGAGGAACAATGCAAGCACAAAACATTCGAGCAAGAATATCTGAAAGTGCGTCATCTACCGTCCTTGGTTCAAAAGGTCTAGACAAAAGGCTCCAACATCATGCCATACTACTAAAGCTTGCTCCTGATCCATGAGTGTTTTACTAAGATCGTTGTCGATCCTGCAAAAGTATTTATACTTAAATTTGGCATAAATGTGTTCCTTGCATTACCTCTGATCCATCTGACGCCAGCTGCAATAGAGCAGTGCTATCCAGACGACATTATTTGGACGATTTGCAGCCAACGATTGAATCCAGCCGTGCAATCTTGTTCACGGCAGAGCAACGGCCGGTGGATTCTTTAATCGTGCACAGATCGTCCAAAAGTTTATCGTGTGTGAAGCAGTTTCGGCTGCAATATTTGGACCAAAGTACCCCTTGCTAAAAACAGTAGTATGCAGATCGTGCTCTACTTGAAGACAAAACGATGATTAATATATATAAATGATGCTATGGATACATGATACAATTAGATTATCTATAACGAATAAACCAGCACCATCCTTACCAACTTCATGCTTTACTCTCAGCATGGTAACTACAACGATGGTACACGCCTCAACACTTATCGGCCAAGTGGTTTGATTATTGTCACTAACTAATTTCTGAACTTATCTGTATACTAACTGTTTGAAGTAAGCACTAAAAAGTACATGCTGCTCATGTTCAGGGAGATGACGTACTTTAGAGAACCCATACATAACAGACAAAGTTTCAAAACGTACAAGAAGTCCAAACATCATGGATAAAATTAGAATCCAAGATTCTTGTCTCGTGCACACATTCATCTACAACCACGAGCTGCAGTTCACTTAATTATGAAGTATGAACTAACTCATCAAGGACTCAGTTAAGCATCAGCAGGAGTAAGACAGAGGAGGTGGAAATGCGCTCGGATGGAAGCAAATCAGAGCAGAGCACGACGTACTGTCCACATGTTTGTCGACATGGTGGCATTGCGCTCCTGAGGATCCGGTGCAGCTCTGGAGCGAGAGCGCCGACATGGGGTGTGACCTCCATGCGGTCTGGTGATGGCAGGTGGGCAGTGGGCATGCCCGCAGGGTGTGCGGCCTCCAGACAGTCGCAAGTACGGCGAACGAGCACGCTTGAAGAGGTTGCGGCTTCCGCGATTCATTGACGGTGAGCTAGTAGTACTGGCAGCGGTAGTGGCCACCACGCGGCACGGGTGACAGCGAGCGAGCAGGGCATCAGACACAGAGCGTGATGGACAGAAAGAAAGACACAGGAAGGGAGAGGGATGAAGAAGCTGGGAGAATTGGGGCGGTGTACATGACGATCTGAATTTTGAACTAAGATCGGGAACACCCATGTCAGGGGAAGGGGTATTGGGGGAGGTTGGCGGCATGGGGGAAGCTGGCGGCAGCAAGACACATTAGAGGGAGGCCGTGAGCAGGGGAGGTAAGAAGGCTTGGTTGCCTGGCTGCCGGTACGTGGAGCTCGGCGAGGAGGAAGGAGAGGTCGTGTGCGGCGGGGCTCCTACATCAGAGTCTCGTGTGAGGAAGCAGGAGAGTCCTCGCGGGACTCAAGGGGCGGATGGCGCCGGCGGCGTAGTTGCCGATCGTCGGAGGAGAAGGGGTAGGGTTGGAGGAGAAGGTGGTGGGCGGCGGGTCTGCTGCATCGGAGGAGAAGGCATGAGAGGAGTCGCAGACTCGGCGGAAGGACGGCACCAGCGGCGTACTTGCCGATGTCGGCGTTGTAGGAGACGAGGTAGGGGGAGGAGGAGACGACGGGGAGGTGCGTGTGGCGGTGGCCGGTGAGGTTCCTATGGCAAAGAGGAGGGACGGAGCGCCGGCGGCTGCGGCCACTGCCAGTGCCTTTGGATGCTTCCAAATTTTTCTAGAAAGATCGACCTTGGCTGATTGAATAAGGTGGGACTGGATGTAGTTGGACAAAGGGACTGGGGGGGGGGGGGGGGGGGGGTTTCTTTGCAAATGTGAAGTGGGGTTGGCTCCTATGCGTTGGATGCAGATCAAACGGCCGAAAACGATAGATGGCAGGCACACCATCGCCATCAACTCAGATTTTTATAGGAGTAGAGATAGAGATATGAGCATCGTGTACTGGAGCGTGCTGTCATATTTTTGGGTGTGACAAAATGCAGGGGGCAAATCAGATTATGAGCATGTTAGTGGTATGGATTTTCTGAGTGAAGATGAATTTAAGGGGAATGGTCGTGTGGAGATGCTCAGATTCAAGAGTAATTCACTAGTGTGTGAAACTGCTAGTTCAGTTAAAGGGTTGACTGGATTGAAATCCGAGGATGTTGGGTCTAACTCAAGAACATTCTCAAGGAGGGAGGGGTGTCATTGCTGTCGCAACCCACATCGCGCAAAGCTCCATCGACCACACAACGACTACTTCCTCGACAGTTCCTTCGATGGGATCGCAATCGTCCATGACTACTACTCCCATGTTGTTAAAGCCATCTCTGCCTTCAACTGCCGCTATGACTTTGAGCCAGTCAAGGACCATCGAGTGCAATGGGACCCGGGCGGTTTTCGGTGGCGCCGGCTTGGGGTCAAGCCGGATTTCAAGGAGGGAGGGATGTTAGGAGCCTCTACACATACAGGGGCTGCCCCTTGGACCAGCCCATGGATTGCCCTCGATGCAGCTACTTAAGCATGGTGTGCAGAAGGAGAGAGTATCCAGTGGATCATGAACGAACCAACGACGGCTCTTTCCTCCTACCTTCTTCCCCCTGTTGCAAGCTTCCTCTGTAATCACTACTACCTCCGTTCGGGTTTATTAATCCCCATTGTATTTCGTGCCAAATTTTGACCATAGATTAAACTAACAAAATGTTCACGCATGTCACTAAACATTATATTTTTGAAAACTATGTTCAAATACGAATCCAATAAGATAATTTTTCTTGACATGCATTAACATTTTGTTAGTTAAATCTTTAGTCAAAATTTGGCACAAACTACAAAGGGACCTATAAACCAGGACGGAGGTAGTACTCTATTGCTACTCGTGAGAGAGATCAATCTATACAAGCTAGCTACCATCACCTCTCTTACATTGGGTTTCAATAATCTGCTGCACAAAATCTGGTTTTTGAAAGCTTTATCCTGAGGGACCCTTAAAGCCATTGCAGCAACACAATTCTGGCGCATGCTGCACAAAATCTGGTTTTGGAAGCTGAGCCCAAGGGACACTTCACACCATTACGTCCTAACTCGAACACAGTTCTGGCTCTCAACAAGGATCGCAGCATCAAACATCTCAACCAACGAGAACCTCAAACAAGGCAAAAGCAGAAATCCAAGCCACGGACGAGGCGAAAAGCCAGACAGAAAGGGAGTTGAGTACTGGACTGAACGATTTATATATTCTTCACAAACCACAACCAAAAAAGAGTACTTGATTAGCAACTCCATTACAGATACTAGAGGTTGATGCGGAAAACAGAAGGTAACTCATGTCCAACTAACATGAACCAGGCGTCGTCTGGCGACACCATCCACATTTATTCTTCGCATAGACAAAGCAGGGACACCTCTGACCAGGCGCCACAAACGAAAGCAGAACGCTCTACTGAGTCTTGGCCATGTGGCGGATCAGGTCGACAACGCGGTTGCTGCAGAGGAATAAGATTCAAGTGTCACAGGCTGAAGCTTAAGCGATGAAACAGCATGTTGTAGAAATAAATGCATTATGGCAACTCACCTGTAACCCCACTCGTTGTCATACCACGAGACAAGCTTGACGAAGTGGTCGTTCAGAGCAATTCCAGCCTTGGCATCAAAGATGCTCGACCTGAATGGAGAAAATACAACACGAAGAAAAGTTACTATCTGATAACACCCGGTAGCTCTTGTAAGCAGCATTAAGGCATCAAGCATACCTGCTGTCACCGACAAAATCAGTGGAGACCAAATCCTCCTCGACGTAACCCATGATCCCCTTGAGTTTTCCCTCGGATGCAGCCCTGAAAATAATTTGCATACTCATCAGTGACATTTGAGACACATGGGCAGGCAGGCAGGAATTAGAAGTATATCTTTCTCAACAATAACTCTTAAAATTCTCTTAGGAGATACTGAAGATTTAAGACTTACTTGATAGCCTTCTTGATGTCATCATATGATGCAGCCTTCTCGGTTCTAACAGTGAGATCAACAACTGACACATCCACAGTGGGAACCCGGAAAGACATACCCGTAAGCTTGCCATTCAGCTCAGGAAGAACCTTACCAACAGCCTGAAACCCACCCATCATATCATTAGGTGAAGTGATGTACTCCAATTAAGATAGAAACTGCACGCTACCATAATTACTGCAATCTATTGATCTGGTATTCTGGTCCACCGGAAGACCACAAATGAAATAAGAATGCACTATGTTGATAGTGAAACCAAAGTTATGCAGTTTAGTACGTATATCAATTCAGAATAACAGAATAATCTCGCAAGGAAAACACGGACCCAATATGCACAACACAAGCAATAGGGGAAAAAGTAAGCAATCCATTTAAAATAGTGTCTGAAAACAATTGCACAATGCTGTTCGTGGCATACCTTGGCAGCACCAGTGCTGCTGGGAATGATGTTAAAGCTTGCGGCCCTGCCACCTCTCCAGTCCTTGCTCGAGGGACCATCAACGGTCTTCTGTGTGGCTGAGAGGCCAGTACACCAATGTCAACTTGAAGAGATTACCAAGGCAGATAACTTAAGAGCACTGCCAAACAACCAACAAAATCTTACCAGTGATGGCATGAACAGTGGTCATCAAACCCTCAATAATACCGAAGTTGTCATTAATGATCTGGTGAATGATGATAAACATTATTATAAACTGATCCGCAATTCCAAAAGTAGTCAAGGTAAGAGACAACGAGAAGAAACAAAACATACCTTAGCTAGGGGAGCAAGGCAGTTAGTGGTGCAGCTAGCATTTGAGACAATGTTAACGTCTGAGGTGTACTTGTCCTCATTGACACCAACCACAAACATAGGGGCATCTTTGCTTGGGGCAGAGATGACCACCTTCTTGGCACCACCCTAATATTCAGTTAAGAACGTAAGTTATCATCACATCACTAGTGTTGGAAATACATTGCAAAAGCTAAGTCCCTGAAGAACAGTGGCACTTGCATACAGCTAGCATAAACAAATAATTAAAATAAACTAGAAGAACTCAGTATTTGAGATAAAGCAATAAAATTGATGGTTACTATGACACTTGAGTGGACTACCATGAAGTCAGTATTTCTATACTATTACTATCTATATAGTGTACCAGTTTTGAGATGGATCCAGAGCATCAATCATAACCGTTGGTCTCCAAAATCCAAGGGCTAAGATCAGCCGGATTCAGCATGAACAGTAGACTGGTGTTGCCTCTGCTGTGTTCTAGAATATTCACGTGGCCCTTCCAGGAAAAAAAAAGGCCCATATGTGATGCCTCATGGGCTATATTACTGCTTGAGCGTATGACGACTTGAGCCCAGATAAGAAGGTTTGCGAGGAGAATGGGAAGAAAAAATAATAGAGTAACATACAGTTTTTTAATGAACCTCCAGTATTTTAGATGTGAACGTACAGTTTTTTGTATGAATATTAAAAACAATTGTGGGCGGAATTCCATTTATCAATATCACTTCATTATACTTTTTTCGAGTCACACTCCAAAACAACTCCATTCTTTTAAGACGTGCAATGCACATGCATACATACCAGTACTACTAGCATACCAGAAGCAACCAAACCAACTATACAAATTGGGACAAGCAGCATTGGAGACTCTGCTTTGCTCTCCGCTCCTTGAGGGTGTGTGTGTGTTTTTCTCGTAAATAAATAAATAAATATACATGGAGCAGGACACAATTTCTAATTGAACTACAGGATTCTTTCTCAGCCTTGTATTCAAAGGATCAGAAAAGGCATACATATAGATCAGAAATAGAGTGTGAATGGGCGAAAACCAGAACATCAGTTATACCTTCAAGTGAGCAGCGGCCTTGTCCTTGTCAGTGAAGACACCGGTGGACTCCACAACGTAATCGGCACCAGCCTCACCCCACGGGATCTCCTCAGGGTTCCTTTTAGGCAAAAGAACATCAAAAATTAGTTTCACAACTTAACACAAACCATCCGAAGAGGCTATAATACCAATAGTACCTGACGCCAAAGACGGTAACTGGCTTCTCGCCAAAGAGCAGAGTCTTGTCGTCCTTGAGCTTGATGTCGCTGTGCTTCCAGTGGCCGTGAACGGTGTCGTACTTGAACATGTAGGTCTGCACATTACACAACCCACAGAATTCAACTCGATTAAACAAACCAGCCGAGCAGAATCATGGTATCTAAAGCCATGCTACAGAAGCCGACTAATAATACTAGCAAAATCAGGCCTGAACTCTTAACAAGCTAGAGACCACTCCAAAATCAGGCGAACTCTTATACCTCATACACTAACAGAACAACACAAGCAGCAGGTATGCCAACAGAATAGATCACAGGTAAAACCGCTCTAAAACCTTTTAGAGCACCAGATCTGGCTATCGGAGCGGGTGAAAACCGCAGATCGAGGGGCATACCATGTACTCGGTGGTGATGAAGGGGTCGTTGACGGCGACGAGCTCGACATCGTCGCTCTGGAGGGCGACCCTGGCGACGAGCCTCCCGATCCTTCCGAAACCTGAGCAAAAGCAGCCACTCGAGTCAAAACAGAGGCACACCAGCACGGATCGGTGAATCGAGAGTCGCGCGCGAGAAGGTGACAGAGAAACTCACCGTTGATTCCGATCTTAATCTTGCCTGCATGCGTCCCAGACCACGCAGAAAGAGCAAAAGAGCAAAATCGATCAGCAAAAAACAACCACCAACTAGATCAGGAGGCGAAGCAGCAAGAATTAATTCGACGAGCAATTTACCCATGGCGAGGGAGTGGAACTGCCGCCGACGCTAGACGGAGATGGGAGGTTTGCTGGAGACGGGACGGGAGAAGTGTCTGGAGAGGTGGGGAGGGTTTAAGCCGCCGGTTTTATAAAGCCAGGAGAGGAAAAGGCGAAGTGGAATATCGGGAAACTAAACAAATCCAGACGAATTGATTTTTTTAATGTTCAGACGAATTGATTTCGGGCGAGGTGCGCGGTGACCTGTCCCTTCCACGCCTTTCTCAACAGGGCAGAGCCCTCCGGGTGTCTCGATGAGCCGTGGGTCCGCCCTCCGGCGCGGCCCGCGTGTCATTGCGAAGGCTGGGGGTAGGTACACGTCTGGTGGCCGCCCGTGGTTTCTCGGGCAAGATAAAATGCGAGGAGCATTTGCTGCCGTTCGTGCGGCGTGGTTTCTCGCGCAAGAAAGAATAAGGCTGGTCACAATGGAGAGGAACTTAGGAGTAACATCACACACTTTAATATAACTTTATTTATGTGGTACATATTTAATAAAGAGAGAGGTGCTTGTGGTAACTAGCTAAGTTACTTGAACATCACACTCCAAGAAACAATGAGTCTATAACCTAATAAATACATCGTTGCATGACACTACATAGATATTTCTACCCACTATGGAGGTAGTAACATAGTTTAGGGAAGTGTGTAAGTTACTAGCTTATGTTCTTGCCCATTGTGACCAGCCTAAGGCATATTTGCTTTCCCTCGGGTGCCAGGGAGAAAAATACTCGGCTTTCCAATAATGCGGCTAAACAAACGAATGCCAAGTGGGATTTGATTTTTTGGACGAGAATTGTTCGTTTTGCTTGGGGATAGTGAGTGGGGTTCTGCCTCTACGTGGCTCCGTCTGGATGGTTCTGTGGCTGTGACTGGGATGGATGGCAGGTGGCCCGGAAGGTTGCCTGGCCGTCGACGACGGCAAGCGGCGGCGAACCCCGCGTGTTTGTCCGACGCGACCGTGCGGAATCCGGCTGCCCGGGATCCTCTGGGGCGTGGAGTTCTGTGGCGGCTTTGCTGGCTTGACGTTTTTCCATGCTCAGTTCAGTACTCCCTCCGTCCGAGAAAACTTGTCCCTCAAATGAATGTATCTAGCATCAAGTTAGTGTTAGATACATCCATTTGAGAGACAAGCTTGGGACAAGCTTTTTTGGACAGAGGGAGTACGTACTACGCTGGGTACGCTGTACACGTGATTCCTTTACGAACTGCTGAGAACAGCCGGCATCGCACGTGAAGCCAAACGGCGACAGGAAAGGGCGGGCACGGAGGATCCGGAGATCTGTGCGCGACGGCCGACGGGCGTCCCGTGGCGCGGTGGGGCCTCCGACGACGAACAGCTGCCGCATCGAGAGGAAAACACAGCAATAACAACCTCCGATGGCCGGATATGCCCGTGCCTTGGTGCGGATAATTTCCGGTCTGCCACCAGGTGGAAGCCGAGAATATGCTGACACAGATGTCGCTGCCTTTCCAGACGCTTCTCCAAATTCCTATTTAACCCTCAGTTTAGCAGCCTGCTTTGGTCACAGCGCACGCTCGATGCGAGTTAGGCTAGTCATGGTGGGAGTAACATAAGTAGTAACATAGATGCCACATAAGCAAAAAAGATGACATGTCGTGTAATTAAAGAGGAGAGAGACAAATAGAGTAACATAATATGTTACCATCACATAGCGGTTTCTAATACAAAATGAGTCTATAAAACAATAAATGAAGATATGCATGTTACTACACCTATGACACTTCCCACTATGAAGGTGGTAACATGGACTAGTAACATATGTATGTTACTAGTCTAAGTTACTCCCCATTATGACTAGCCTTAGGAAAATGTCGAGGTCATCGTTCGTCGGGTTCCCGCGAGGAACCGACCGCCGCGGCCGATCGATGCGCGGCGGCGCCCACGGTTATTTCTTAGAGCAACTGTTCAATGGGGCTAAATGAACGGCGATTTTGTCCGTCTTTTATCCGTTTGGGTCAACCGTCTGTCCGACGTCTAGCCTGTTTTAGATATAAGTCGGCAGCGCGTTCAACGCATCCACCTATATGTGCCGGCGTGGCCGGCTGGCCGCCCTATTTTGCATTGATGAATTTGCATAGTTTGAATCAAATAACATAGTTTGAATCGGATAAAAAACAACATAGTTTTACAAGGCAAATAAAAATAAAAATGTCTGACATAATTCTTACATAGTTTTGCAAACGAATAAAAGAACATACATCTATTGATTGCCAACATGAGCCCACATATACTCAACCAAATCATTTTGCAGTTGCACGTGAGTTTTTCGATCATGCATGTCACAATGAAATTGGCTGAATTGTTCAAACATTGCCGCTCCTCCATGCTCAGGCACAACATTCTCATTTTGAAACTGAAACCCTTGATCGTACAGACGTTCTGGGCACTCATCTTCTACGATCATATTGTGCATGATCACACAATCAGTCATCACCTCCCATAGTTTATGCGTGCTCCAGGTATTAGCAGGATACCAAACGATGTCCCATCGAGATTGCAAAACACCAAAGGCACGCTCGACATCCTTCCTAGCATTCTCTTGCTCTTGGGCAAATCTTTTCCTCTTCTCTCCGACAGGGTTGGGTATTGTCTTGACAATAATGGTCCACTGAGGATAGGTAGTATCATTTGTCGTAGCTGTGGCCGTTGACAGTAAAGTTCACCAGTGGGATGTTACCTTCGGCAAGCCTAGCAAACACCGGCGAGCTCTGAAGCACGTTGATATCATTGTGTGATCCGGCCATGCCAAAGAAAAAGTGACATATCCAGAGATCTTGAGACGCCACGGTCTCTAGTATGACAGTGCAAGTCCTGACATGGCCCTTATATTGCCCTTGCCAAGCAGGAGGGCAGTTCTTCCACTCCAAGTGCTTACAGTCTATGCTACCAAGCATCCCAGGGAAGCCCCTGCTAGCATTCGCCAACAAACGGGTTGTATCTTCAGCAGTAGGCTCTCTCAAGTACTCAGGGCCAAACACAACAATAACAGCCTTACAGAACTTATACAGGGACTCTAGGCATGTAAACTCGCTCATACGGATGTACTCGTCAATGAGATCACCGGGCACTTCGTATGCAAGCATACGAATGGCGGCAGTGCATTTCTGATAGGAGGAGAAACCAATCTTGCCAACGACATCCTCTTTGCACTCGAAATAGTCATCATAGCCGACACCCCCTCTCTTATTCGGTTGAAAAGATGCCTACTCATACGGAAACGGTGGTAAAATTTTTGATGTTTGAACAACGGGTTTGTTTTATCAAAGTAGTCCTTCCAAATAAGGAAATGCCCGCTCTCTCGGTTGCGATTCAACACAGGAATGTGGCCAATATCTCCTCCTCGTCATCGGACGACAAATCGAGTCGCAAAGGAAATTGTGAAAAAAGAACTCGTTGACAGAGTCCATTTTGTAATTTGGCAAACTGTCGAACAGCTTGCGGGCGTCGATAAAGGAGACGGTCGGCGAAGGGAGTCGTGGCACGCACGGACCAGCTAGCTGCCCTGCCGGCGTCCGATGAGTGGGCCGACGTCCGACGAGCGTGCCGGTGAGGATCTGGCGGGGAGGCGAGGTGGCTTCTTGGTCGAGAGCGGCTGTGTGGTGGGGGCGCGGGGGTGGGAAGCAGCTGGCTCCCCGGCGGCAAGACGGCGGTGGCGGGCGACTTGGGAGTGGGCGGCGTTGCTGGGCGGATGTGGAGGCATCGGCAGCTGGCAGAGTCGCCGGTAAAAATGGGCGGCTGCGACAAAGGAGGCGGGCGAGGGTTGCTATTGGATGGGGGAGGCCAATGTGGCATCGACCAGCGGGCCCGAGGCAGGAGAACGCGAGCGTGCGGCATCCGTCATGTGTCCGCGCCGATGCAAATCCGGCTCAAAAATGGGCCGGAAATGGGCCGCCCACGGAAGAAAAGCGGACGTGCGTCCGTTTGGGTCGGAGTGTTGGGCTGCCTTTTGTGTCCGCGCCGATCCAAATGGACGGCGACGGACGAAATGGGTCGCTCCATTAGAGTTGCTCTTATCTCCATCAATCGGCACTTCACGCTTCACCGACCGGAAAACGCACGCATACACGAAACTTAATTCTAGCGGCTTCTAGCTGGTGGAAATTCATTGGGTGCGACTTTGATGAAATTGTGTCGGGTGAAAATCTATAGATTAACAGTATGAGCAAATATTGTAAGAAAAAGTTTGTAATATTTACACATGACACCATAGAGTAACTTAAAGCCACAATTCCAACTATCAATGTCGCCACACCTACTAGCTTGATGATGTGTCCTGACCACGCGCCAACACACACCATCTAATCTGGTGGCCTCACCAAGCCACTCCATAGATAGCCGAGATTACTAACCGGTCTAGCTGACCCTCAGCATGCACCGCATGCGAACGCTCCAGAATCTGCAGACATCATCTTCTACAACCTCAACTTCAAGAGAGATCCACGCATTGACCTTGCCACTTGCCAGGCCCAACTACCATCAATTCCACCAAAATGCCGGAAAGTGCCACCGTCGTATGCACGTCCACCAACTCACGAAGACCCCTCTGCACCACACTATCGAGACCCGTCAGTGCCGACGCAGTAGATGCCACACCGTACCATCTCCTGATCCACATCGCCGCCAATGCCAAACCAACGGTGTTCACTAGCCAACTATCTCCCAAGGCAGCACCTTCAAGAAGGGATCGACGCCGAAGGCGCCGTGACCACCCACCGCAGTTAGGGCTTTCTCCCGGGAGACAAATGGTGTGATGGAGGTGGAAGCAAAACTTATAGGAGATTTCCCTGGAGGCAATAATAATTGTTACTATCTATCTCCAAGTTTGCAATTCATGTTTATGTTCTATGTTATAACTGCAATGATTCTTAAGTCTGCAATCACCACGAGGCTCAGAGGGAAACTCATGTGCATATGTGGGATAATAAACGAAAAAGTAGATTCCTAGTCTCACATCTAAGACCAGCTTACGTGTTGCATGATGCTTCTGTTTTCATAATCATGGGCATGACTATGCCGGCAACTTTGAGGACACAATGTTAGAGGAACACTTGTGTTGAATTGACCCAATGATATTATGCTATGTGATACATCATCACGGGCTAATGGTTTATAACACAGAGAAAGTTATATGTTTGCATAATTCCTTAGACCATGAGAGTATCGAGTTCCTTTATACTTATTTCATGAACTTTGGGGTTTGTTAAATGTCATCTGTAACAAGTTAGCTATTACGGCGGCTTACGGGTTCACGGAAAGTATGACAAGGGACTAGATAGCTCAAGATTGGGATTTGCTCATCCGACAATGGAGAGATATTCTTAGGGCCCTCCCGGTGTTACTGCATCCATCATTGTCTGGCACACATAGTGTGATTTCATCATAGGGATGCTAGAACGCGGGAATGAGAAAAGAGAACAAAACCAGTAATGAGGCAACTAGCATCGTGAACAAGTTGCTAATTCACGGGGATGCCATTAAATCTCACCTTGAATATTTGTAACATATCACGAAGCAACAGGAACAACATATGGTAACTAAAGGTTCACTCGAATATTTATTCGTGTGGGTGTAGGGATCAATATTGATCGAACAGGATTCCGGTCATGTCTATACTTCACCGAGCCTATAGGGTCACACACTTAATGGTCACATATCTGCTAGGTGCTAGACAGGAAGTCCGAGAGAAAGACACCGAAAAAGTTTGGGAGACACTGAAAATGTATCAAAGAGAAAACTGGAAGTGTTTCAGAGAACCAAAAATAGTTTTGGAGTTCCGGATCGCATTCAAATTATTTGGAGGGTACCGAAAATGTTTTGGACCTTTTAGAATTTTTTTGGAGAGAGCGTACACGAAAAATATCTTGCCCCAGCATGAGGGGACAAGATCACATGATTCGTGGGCTAATTTTATAGGGGTGCCACCTTTATGGGGCAACCCTATTTTGGTGGGTGAATGTTGGGGGCTCCCATGGGGGGGGGGCAACCCCCACATTTAGTGGGCCATGTTGAAGGAGGTGGTCCCCCTTGAGGGGACACTAGTTGGGTCGGCCAAGGTGGTGCCCCCCATGGGGCAACCTCCCACCTTTGGTGGATTCATGTTTTTGAAGGGGGCCCTTTTAGGGAGCCATTCTCAACCCCCCTCCACTCCTTCCTCCCACTATAAATAGAGGTGGAGAGGACTCTCCACTCCACTCAAGTTTTCTCACCACAAGGCATGCAATGATATGCCATTCTTTCTCTCCCTCCACGAAATAGTTTCATAGTGCCGAAAGGTTGTCTGGTTTCCGGTAAGGTTTAGTTCTGGACGACGAAGACCTCGTAGATAGGTGACACCAGATGTGTGCAACCTGGTAGAGAGGTTGTACGTTCGATCTTCTGTTCAAGGGACTGTCCGAGGGCGGTCTGAGGGGTCGTTCGAGGGAGAACATCCTCGCGGTTCAGAGGTTGTAAAATCATAGTTGCAGGGATCTGCACAAACGATCTTCACCTACTCTCCTTTGTTGTTGCTACAAGTCGATAATGATCAGATCAGACCTTGTATGCATCTTCATAGTGGTCCTGGGCGTGTTCATACTTCGTAGTTTGATTTTTTTTTGTTTTCTGTCGTGTTCCCCTACAGTGGCATCATGATTCATGCTATGCATAGATGCAGGTTACGATCTAGAATATCTGAGATGTATGGGTATTGCACAATATAATTTTCTAGTGGATGAGATCTATTGCTGAAAATAATTTGTGTGGGTAGTAGATGAAATCTTTTGCCCAATGTTCTTGTTGCTTCCCTTGAATTTGCATATTTTCTGATCTTGACGGCATGATGGAAGTTTTGGCAATCCACAATCCTTCTATGCTACTCCTGAGTATGCTGGTTGATAGATCAATGAAATGCTTCGGTTATTTGGCTTTCAACATAGTTAGGAAAGATGAAATTTAGTAGACAAAAGGGCATGCATATATGATCTGCCTGGGGCTCATGCATATGTATGGGGCTCGACATTTTTTATCTCGTGTTTCATACTGATGGAAATATGCCCTAGAGGCAATAATAAAATGGTTATTATTATATCTTCTAAATCATGATAAAGGTTTATTATTCATGCTAGAATTGTATTGATTGGAAACCTAAATACATGTGTGGATACATAAACAAATATTGTGTCCCTAGTGAGCCTCTACTATACTAGCTCGTTGATCAAAGATGGTTAAGGTTTCCTAACCATAGACATGAGGTGTCATTTGATAATGGGGTCACATCATTATGAGAATGATGTGATGGACAAGACCCATATGTTCACTTAGCATAATGATCGTTCAGTTCTATTGCTATTGTTTTCTTCATGTCAAATACATATTCCTTCAACTATGAGATTATGCAACTCCCGGATACCATAGGACTACCTTGTGTGCTATCAAACGTCATAACGTAACTGGGTGATCATAAAGATGCTCTACAGATATCTCCGAAGGTAGAGTTGGCATAGATCGAGATTAGGATTTGTCACTCCGAGTATCGAAGAGCTATCTTTGGGCCCTCTCAGTAATACACATCATAAGCTTGCAAGCAATGACTAAGGAGTTTAGTAACGAGGTGATGTATTACCGAATGAGTAAAGAGACTTTCCGGTAACGAGATTGAACTAGGTATGAATACACCGATGATCGAATCTCGGGCAAATAACATACCGATGGACAAAGGGAATTACGTATGTTGTCATAACGGTTCGACCGATAAAGATCTTCGTTGAATATGTAGGAGCCAATATGAGCATCTAGGTTCCACTACTGGTTATTGATCGGAGAGGTGTCTCGGTCATGCCTACATAGTTCTCGAACTCGTAGGGTCCGCGCGCTTAACGTTCGTTGATGATATAGTGTTATATGAGTTATATGATGTGGTGACCGAATGTTGTTCAGAGTCCCGGATGAGATCACAGACATAACGAGGAGTCTCTAAATGGTCTAGAGGTAAATATTGATATATTGGACGATAGTATTCGGACACCGGAAGAGTTTCGGAGTGCACCGGGTAGTCATCAGGTCACCGGAAGGGGTTTCGGACACCCCCGGTAAGTGTATGGGCCTAATGGGCCAAAGGGGGGGACATATCAGCCCCTGGTGCACCCCTTCCTTGGACAACGGGCCCTAGCAGAAGGAAAGGGGAGGGGAGGCCCCTCCTTCCTTTCCCTCCTCAAGTGGGAAAGGAAAGGGGGGGGGGGCACCACCCTCCCCTGCCTTTCCCCCGCACTTATACAAGGCAGGGGGAGGGCGCGGCTTGGGAGAGACCCCAAGTAGGATTCCTCCTACTTGGGCGCCCCTTTGGCTGCTCCTCCCTCCCAACCACCTATGTATATGTGGGAGGGGGTGCCTAGCACACAATAGACAATTGTCTAGCCGTGTGCGGCGCCCCCCTCCACCATTTACACCCCAATCATATTTTCGTAGTGGTTAGGCGAAGCCCTGTGGAGATCACTTCACCATCACCGTCAACACACCGTCATGCTGTCGGAACTCATCCCCTACCTCGCCATCTTGCTGATCAAGAAGGCGCGGACGTCACCGAGTTAAACGTGTGCAGAATGCGGAAGTGTCGTGTGTTCGGTACCAGATCGGTTGGAGCGCGAAGAAAGTTCGACTACATCAACTGCGTTGTAAAACGCTTCCGCTTACGGTCTATGAGGATACGTAGACACACTCTCCCTGTGACGCCCGGTTAATCGAGCTATAGTAACCCTCTACTAATAATACCAAATCATCACAATCAAATTTGCTAATCGTCACTTTGTTTCCAATCAAGCTCAAATTCAAATTCAAATGCCAAGTCAAATTATGATTTTATAAAACATTAAATTAAAAATGTTCATTGGGTTGCAAATTTTCACTAGCTAATTGTCATGAATGCTTCAACATCATTTGTTATATTTAATTTCCCCTCAAGATTAAAACAGTAAACGGCACCAACCCACTACCAGGGCCTTTTCCTTCAACCTCTGTATAGAGGGAACAGAGGCCATTGTGTGGCTCACGCACGCACGTCTGTGCCGTGGATGTCGCCGTGTCGAGCATCCAGCGACCCCCCCGTAAGGATAAGACCACCCTCAACCTCGTTGGCGAACCTAGATCGATCTTTCCCTCTCCTCTCACCACTCTCTTCGACCATGAGGTGCCAATGGCCACTGCGCCGTCGTTCACGTAGCCACACATTTTTCAAGAGTATTAACATTGGTCCTTATATGACCCGGTAAGGTGATGTCATGCTAGCACATCTGACTGGAGGACCTGTTGTTATAGTTTCCTTTTTAGCCAAGTTAACCATACTTCCATAGGGAAATTGTAAGACTTATTCAAGTTGTTCCCGATGGATCCTTCGTGTATCCGAAGTCTGACCTTTGCTTGAAAACCATGTCAATGATGTCTTGAAGCATGTGTGTGGTACTCCGGTTTTCAATAAGAACATTTGATGCACAATGCTAATTTTTTTTATCAATTATTCAACCACCATTGTATGGGTAATGTCATGAAATTTCTCCCCCCTTACCTAAAGGGTTTTCTACGTTATATCCCATCATGGATATCATGCCTTGCTTACCCTTGGGTAGGATAAACCCCCGAAATATGTTTTTGAATACATTTTCCTTTCCATTGTTCTGTTTAATCTGATAATCGCATTTTCCGTTCCATTGTTTCGTTTAACCTTTCTTGTGATCTATATGACATAAGCAATAATATTCTCCTACTTATGTAAACACCTCGATGTACAATTGTGTCAGCAAGACCCTGTTACTATTGTTGATGACATTTTGGTAGCCACCGATGGATGAGAACTTTGCCTATTGGTCTGCCTCATTCTATGAGCAGGAAAATGGTTCTCTTCGTCCCTCGCCCTTGGTACCTACGTTGTTGCCAACATAACTGACATGCTACCCTCTGACATGCCTTGTTATCATGACCGTGCAAGATGTCACCGCTCCTCCTACTTTTAACCCGCGTGGTGGGCCCATAACCCATAGTTCCACAGGATCGAAACATGACCCTCCTATACCCCCTTATTCCCAAGGTTGTTCCTCGCGCGTGGCCTTGTATGTAATTCATGAGCCACCTTCCGAGAGATCATCAACTCTGGTATCAGACGCAATACTTATTCCCATTGCTTTGAACCCCTTTCACGCCCTGTTTCAGGAATCGAACGATGGCCTGCTTGTTTGAAACTTCCCATGATACCTCCTTACTTTGCTCTCGATATTTTCTTAAGTTTCAATTCAAGAGTTACTTCCCGCCACCTTTGCTGGTTTTATATACCAGATAAGCAACCTTGTATAGGACCATTCTTTCAATGTTACCCCTTGTCCTTTCGTACGTACGATGAAGACCCTGGAGAAAGGATGACGACTCCGTCATGATGACATGACACAGAGAAATGAAGACATCAACGTAGTGGATCGACCTCTTCGAGAAGGGCAACCGAGACCGAGAAGACCCGTTAGAATTTTGTAACCAAATCCCTTCCCCCTTACCCCCTCCTAAATCTCGGGAAGAGAATTCTTGTAGTGAAGGAGAATTGTGACGCCCGGTTAATCAACCTACAGTAACCCTCTACTAATAATACCAAATCATCACAATGAAAATTTGTTAATCGTCACTTTGTTTCCAACCAAGCTCAAATTCAAATTCAAATGCCAAGTCAAATTATGATTTTATAAAACATTAAATTAAAAATGTTCATTGGGTTGTAAATTTTCACTAGCTAATTGTCATGAATGATTCAACATCATTTGAGATATTTAATTTCCCCTCAAGATTAAAACAGTACCAATTCAACCTAGTTAATCACTTTTCTTTTTTTGTAAAAATTCAGTTTAACTCCTATGCCACCCAAACCTTTTGTGACAGTACGAAATATTGCAATATATTTAAATGGCCAAGCTCCATAATTTTGCAAAGTCATTTGATGGCTTATTTAATTGCAAACAATGGCTATTTTAAATGTCAGAAAAAGAAAAGGAAAAAGGGGAAACTAGCTATTGTACTAATGGGCTCTACCAGCTATAGTAAATGGCCCAGCCCACTACCAGGGCCTTTTCCTTCAACCTCTGTATAGAGGGCAGAGGCCATGGCGTGGCTCATGTCGGAACCGCAGCCCTCTAACTACCTCTCCTCTCACTCGAACGGAGGTGGAAGAAGAAGAACAATAGACACGAGAGATTTTCCGGCCGGCGCACTAACGCCGCCACGGGCGCACGAACGCCTAAATCTTTTTCCTCTTTACACTGTCTACATCGCTACAACACGGGCGCTTACAAGAGTACACGCGAGGGAGCTTTATACACAGTTCGCACCCACACCACTAACCGGGCCACCACTAGCGCGTACTCACGGCCGGCTCACCCACTAACTCATGCATGACTATGCAATCACGCCATGAAGCTAGCTAACTAACTAACCGCTTGGACCAAGTACTACGTGTTGGACTAACCAACAGCCACGGCCGAGAGTCCACGCGCATATCCATCTGATGCATGCACCACGTCCGCCGGTCTCCACAATCGCACACACGACCTGGCCAGATCAACAAACGCACATGCATGAGCTATCGCATCGACGCCGGTCACCACCGCACGGACACGGGCATGGCTTATTGCCAACACTCACCCCCTAAACCATGACATCTTCATCGTTGGAGTTGTTGCAGCTTCCGACGTTGTTGTCATCACGAGCGTGACCCAGCCCGGGGACCCGACCTGGCGCAACGACGCCGATCGCACTGTGCTCCATCACAATTCCGGCGACACACGCCGAGCTCCTCATCCGCCGGCGACACACGCCTGACGTCCCGCGCGCACCCGACGCCCCCGGCCTCCCCAGTGCGTCCCGCACGTCCCGCGCGCACCCGACGCGCCCTGATGAGCCCGACCACACCAGTGCGTTCCGCACGTCCCGCGCGCATCCGACGCGCCCGAGGAGCCCGACCACACCAGTGCGCCCCGCACGTCCCGCGCGCATCCGACGCGCCCGACGAGCCCGACAGCACCAGACGCTCACCGTGTGCCGCCTCCGCGTCCGTCATGGCAGCCGCCAGCGACAAACGCCGGAAGGATGTAGCCGAACTCGAGCACGGACTCAAGCACCACGGCGACATACGCCTCCTCCCAACGTCAACCACATGCTCGTACGCGTGCCCGCGGTCCCGACGCACTCGACGCGTCCAGTGCGCACCCATAACACGCACCGGTCGCGCCCGGCTCTGCCGACGCGTCTTATTGCCCTGCACCGCCGCGGCCTCCATGCCGCCATGCAGTGTCTCCACGCCGCCACGCCGTGCTGCGCCGCCGCGCAACCACGCAGCGCCTCGACGGCCTCCGCGGTCGCCGCACGTACGACGTCACCGCTCGCCGCCTCCGCCACGCGCCATGGCAGCCACAACGCCGCCCACCTCCATAGGCCGACACATGGCCCAGAGCTCTATCGCGCAGCCACTGGCGAGCACCGCCATCGCTGCCACGCCTCCGGCACGGCAAGCACGCCCAGGACACCAAGCTCATGATACCAATTGTTGGAACCACAGCCATCTAGCTACCTCTCCTCTCACTCGAACGGAGGTGGAAGAAGAAGAACAGTGGACACGAGAGATTTTCCGGCCGGCGCACGAACGCCGCCACGGGCGCACGAACGCCCAAATCTTTTTCCTCTTTACACTGTCTACATCGCTACAACACGGGCGCTTACAAGAATACACGCGAGGGAGCTTTATACACAGTTCGCACCCACACCACTAAAGGCATGTACAATGGTTGATAAGATAGTCTTATCTTAAGTCTTGCATGTGATTTAGAGATGACAAAAGAATTTGTCTACAATGGGTCATCTTTAGCCTTTTCTTGAATAACTAGCAATTTCTAAAAATATGGTGAGACATATTGTGATAAGAGATCACCTCTTGTCTTCTTTTAAATAAGAGAAAACAAGTTCTTTCTTATGAGTTCTCTCTCCTCCACCTCATCATCTATCATACGTGACACTCCTAAGATAGCACCATTGTACATGCCCTAACCGGGCCACCACTGGCACGTACTCACGGCCGGCTCACCCACTAACTCATGCATGACTATGCAATCACGCCATGAAGCTAGCTAACCAACTAACCGCTTGGACCAAGTACTACGTGTTGGACTAACCAACAACCACGGCCGAGAGTCCACGCGCATATCCATCTGATGCATGCACCACGTCCGCCGGTCTCCACAACCGCACACACGACTTGGCCAGATCAACACACGCACATGCATGAACTATCGCATCGACGCCGGTCACCACCGCACGGGCACGGGCATGGCTTATTGCCAACAGCTCACGCACATACGTCCGTGCCGTGGATGTCGACGTGTCGAGCATCCAGCGACCCCCCCTCCCCCGCGAGGATAAGACCACCCCAACCTCGTTGGCGAACCCTAGATTGATCTTCCCCCCCGCGAGGTGTCCATGGCCGCTGCGCCGTCGTTCGCGTAGCCACCGTGCTCCCCTCACCGTATCTCTGTGTCGAGAAGAACCGCAGTCGTCGTCTACATCTCCTGCTACACCGACTCGACGTCGGGGAGCCCCGCAACGACGGGATCGACCCCTTCTTCAACCTGCGGCCACCGCCCATCACCGCTCCGATTTGTCGCCTCCGAGCCATCGCCGCCCCCCCCCCCCCCCCCCCCCCCCGACCAAACCGTCGAGCTCGTGGTGAGCCTCTCATCCAATTCCTGCTCTTCCCGGCCTCGATTCGTGCCCCTCAGCACCATTACTCGCCGTGGCCGCGCCCGATTCCCGCGGTCGTCGCAACCGGGCCACGCCCTGCCTCGCCCGGGGCCGCGCTCGTCACGACCGCTGCCGTGACTTGCCCCCGCCTCACCGTTGCCGCCCGTTGCTTCCGCGCTCACCCTCCTGCTTCTTCCCCTAGCGCCGCTGCATTGCTTGCATTGCTGCTGCTCTACGTATTGCTACTGCTCTGCTCCTGGCCGTCGCCGCTGCTCCTGTTAAGCTGCTGCCGCTGCTTAGTTGCTGCTGTTGCTAGGTGCTGCTGTGCTTGCCTGCTGCCGCTACTGTTCGTCGATGTCGCCGCTGCTACGGCCGGCCATGGCCGAGCTGTGTGTGTGCATACTGCGTGTGTGTGTGTGCGCTGTGTGTGTGTGTGTGCAAATGTGTGAGCAGCAGTGTGTGTAGCCAGCTAGCTTAGGGATAATTTAGTGCTAGGTTAGTCTAATTAGTAGTTAGGATAATAGCCAGCAAATGGCATGTGGACCCCTCCTGTTAATTAAACTAAATAAACTTAATCAGTTAATTTAGCAGTCACTTACATGTGGGTGCATTGACCCTGTTGACCAGTCAAACTTTCACTGGTCAACTGTTTGACTAGCCTGCTGACTGGACCCTGGGTCCCGTACACCTAGTCTAGCCAACTAGTGTGTGCAAAAAGTATTCTGCCATATCTATCATTTAAATTAAATCTATTAATCCAGAAAATGTTTAATACTTTGAAAAATCATATAAAATAATCTACAAGTCAGATGAAAATACTTTGTACATGAAAGTTGCTCAAAACGATGAGACAAATCCGAATATGTAGTCCGTTCGTTCACCACACGTCGCTAGCATAGCGAACGTGCAACAATCCACCTCCAGTTCATCTGTTCGAAAATGTCAAACACCGGGAATACTTTCTCGGATGTTTTCCTCTTTCGCCAGTATCGCCTACTACCGCGTTAGGGCACACCTAGCACCGTTAAATGTCATGTCATGCATCTTATGCATCTGTTTGCATTGTATTCATTATTTCTCCCCCCTCTTCTCTCCGGTACACTATGAGACTGACGTCGCGGCTGCTGCCCCGATCGACTATGGTGTTGACGACCCCTCCTTCTTGCCAGAGCAACCAGGCAAGCCCCCCCTTGATCACCCGATATCGCCTATTCCTTCTCTCTATTGCTTGCATTAGAGTATTGTAGCATGTTACTGCTTTCGAGTAATCCTATTCTGCTGCATAGCCTGTCATTGTTGCTACAACTGTTGATACCTTACCTGCAATCCTAAATGCTTAGTATAGGATGCTAGTTTATCATCAGTGGCCCTACATTCTTGTCCATCTGTCATGCTATACTATCGGGCCGTGATCACTCGGGAGGTGATCACGGGTATATATTATACATATTTGCATACTATATAGATGGTGACTAAAGTCGGGTCAGCTCGTAGAGTACCCACAAATGATTTGGAGATGGGGGCTGAAGGGGCAGGTGGTTCCATCTAGGTAGTGAAGGGCCTGGGTTCTCGACAGCCCCATGATGGTTACTTTGAGGCGGAGCGACAGGGCAGGTTGAGACCACCTAGGCGAAGGTGGGCCTAGCCCTGGTCGACGTTCGTGGTTACTTCATAATAACACGCTTAATGAGATCTTGGTATTTGATCCGAGTCTGGCCACTGGCCTATATGCACTAACCAACTACGCGGGAACAGTTATGGGCACTCAACGTCGTTGTATCAGCCGAATCCTTCTGGACGTCAGCGAAGGCGCGTGCTGGGTTGGACTTTAACGCGGCTCTTGTATAAGGGAGGCTAGGTTTGCTCACCGTCGCGTTCGCAACATGCAGGTGTGCAATGGGCGATGGGCCCAGACGCTTGCACGCATAGGATTTAGACCGGCGTGCTGACCTCTCTGTTGTTCCTAGGTAGGGTGGTGACGTGTTGATCTTTTGAGGTCGGGCATGACCCAGGAAAGTGTGTTCGGCCAGAGGGATCGAGCGTGTTGGGTTATGTGGTGCACCCCTGTAGGGAAGTTGATCTATTCGAATAGCCGTGTCCACGATAACAGGACGACCCGGAGTTGTACTTCGACCTTATGACAACTAGAACCGAATACTTAATGAAACACACCCAGACAAGTTCCAGAGATAACCCGGTGATCGCTTTCCCAAAGGGCGACGAGGGGAGGATCTCCGGGTAGGATTATGCTATCCGATGATACTTGGTGAACTTACCATCTACTCTCTTCTCCATGCTGCAAGATGGAGGCTGCCAGAAGCGTAGTCTTCAGTGGGACTAGCTATCCCCCTTTTATTCTAGCATTCTGCAGTTCAGTCCATCGATATTGCCCCTTTACACAGATACCCATGCATATGTAGTGTAGATCCTTGCTTGCGAGTACTTTGGATGAGTACTCACGGTTGCTTTGCTCCCTCTTTTCCCCCTTTTCCTCTTCTTCTCGGTTATCTCAACCAGATGCTGGAGCCCAGGAGCCAGACGCCACTGTCAACGACGACCCCTACTACACCAAGGGTGTCTACTACTACGTTCAGGCCGCCGCTGACGAGGAGTAGTTTAGGAGGATCCTAGGCAGGAGGCCTGCGCCTCTTTCGATCTGTATCCCAGTTTGTGCTAGCCATCTTATGGCAGCTTGTTTAACTTATTTTTGTACTCAGATATTGTTGCTTCCACTGACTCGTTTATGTTCAAGCACTTGTATTCGATCCCTCGAGGCCCCTGGCTTGTAATATAAATCTTGTATTATTTTAATTTATGTCTAGAGTTGTGTTGTGATATCTTCCCGTGAGTTCCTAATCTTGGTCGTGCACATTTGCGTGTATGATTAGTGTAGGGTCAAATCGGGGGCGTCACACTCCCCCTCTCGTTGCTATGCATGTCCTTGATAGATCTTGCGTGTGCGTAGAATTTTTTTTGTTTTTCATGCAACGTTCCCCAACAGTGGCATCATGAGCCAGGTCTATGCGTAGATGATATGCACGAGTAGAACACAAAGAGTTGTGGGCGGTGATAGGCATACTGCTTACCACCAACGTCTTATTTTAATTCAGCAGTATTGTGGGATGAAGCGGCTCGGACGAACCTTACATGTCCACACACATGAGACCGGTTCCACCGACTGACATGCCGCAAGTTTTGCATAAAGGTGGCTGGCGGGTGTCTGTTTCTCCTATTTTAGTTGAATCGAATTTGACTATGATCGGTCCTTGAAGAAGGTTAAAACAACAAACTTGACGAATCAACGTTGTGGTTTTTGCCGTAGGTAAGAACAGTTCTTGCTAGAAACCCGTAGTAGCCACGTAAAACTTGCAACAACAAAGTAGAGGACGTCTAACTTGTTTTTGCAGGGTATGTTGTGATGTGATATGGTCAAGACATGATGTGATATACGTTATTGTATGAGATGATCATATTTTGTAAGATATCAGGCATCCGGTAGGAGCCTTATGGTTGTCTCTTTATTGTATGAAATGCAAACGCCATGTAATTGCTTTACTTTATTGCTATGAGTTACCAATAGTTGTAGAAGCAATAGTTGGCGAACGACCATGACGCAACGATGGAGATCAAGGTGTCGAGCCGGTGGCGATGGAGATCATGACGATGCTTTGGAGATGGAGATCAAAAGCACAAGATGATGATGGCCATATCATGTCACATATTTTGATTGCATGTGATGTTTATCTTGTATGCATCTTATTTTGCTTAGAACAACGATAGCATTATAAGATGATTCCTTCACTAAATTTTAAGGTAAAAGTGTTCTCCCTAAGTATGCACCATTGGTATAGTTCGTCGTTTCAAGACACCACGTGATGATCGGGTGTGATAGACTCTACGTTCACATACAACGGGTGTAAGACAGTTTTACACATGCAGAATACTTGGGTTAAACTTGACGAGCCTAGCATGTACATACATGGCCTCGGAACACTGGAGACCAAAAGGTCGAATGAGAATCAAGTAGTAGATATGATCAACATAGAGATGTTCACCATTGATGACTACCCCATCTCACGTGATGATCGGACATGGGTTAGTTGATTTGGATCACATATCACTTGGATGACCTGAGGGATGTCTATTTAAGTGGGAGTTCACTAGTCATTTGATTAATTTAACTTTAATTTATCATGATCTTAGTCCTGATAGTATTTGCAAATTATGTTGAAGATCAATAGATCGTGTTGTAGCTCCCCTATGTTTTTGATATGTTACTAGAGAAAACTAAGTTGAAAGATGATAGTAGGAATGATGCGGACTAGGTTCATGATCTGAGGATTATCCTCATTGTTGCATAGAAGAATTATGTCCTTGATGCACCGCTAGGTGACAGACCTATTGTCGGAATAGATGCAGACATTATGAAAGTTTGGCAAGCTCAATATGATGACTACTTGATAGTTTAGTGCGCTATGCTTTACGGCTTAGAATCGGGACTTCAAAAACGTTTTGAACAACTTATGAGATGTTCCAAGAACTAAAATTGGTATTTCAGACTCATGCCCGTGTCGGGAGGTATGAGACCTCTGACAAGTACTTTGCCTACAAGATGGAGGAGAATAGCTCAACTAGTGAGCATGTGTTCAGAATGTCTAGGTACTACAATCACTTGAATCAAGTGGGAGTTAATCTTCCAGGTAAGATAGTGATTGACAAAATTCTCTAGTCACTATCACCAAGCTACTAGAACTTTGTGATGAACTATAATATGCAAGGGATGACAAAAATGATTCCCGAGCTCTTCGCGATACTGAAACCAGCGAAGGTAGAAATCAAGAAAGAGCATCAAGTGTTGATAATTAACAAGACCACGAGTTTCAAGAAAAAGGGCAAGGCAAAGAAAGGGAACTTCAAGAAGAATGGCACGCAAGTTTCCGCTCCCATGAAGAAGCCCAAAGATGGACCTAAGCCTTAAACTGAGTGCTTCTACTGCAAAAGGAAATGGTCACTGGAAGTGGAACTGCCCCAAATACTTGGCAGATAAGAAGGATCATAAAGTGAACAAAGATATATTTGATATACATGTTATTAATGTGTACCTTACTAGTGTTCATAGTAACCCCTGGGTATTTGATACCGGATCAGTTGCTAAGATTAGTAACTCGAAATAGGAGTTGCAGAGTAAACAGAGACTAGTTAAAGAGTGAGGTGACGATGTGTGTTGGAAGTGATTGCAAAGTTGATATGATCACCATCGCACACTCCCTCTACCTTCGGGATTAGTGTTGAACCTAAATAAATGTTATTTGGTGTTTGCATTAAGCATGAATATGATTATATCATGTTTATTGCAATACGGTTATTCATTTAAGTCAAAGAATAATTGTTATTCTATTTACATGAATAAAACCTTCTATGGTCATACACCCAATGTGAATGGTTTATTGAATCTCGATCGTAGTGATACACATATTCATATTATTGATGCCAAATGATGCAAAGTTGATAATGATAGTGCAACATACTTGTGGCACTGCCATTTAGGTCATATTGGTGTAAAGCGCATGAAGAAACTCCATGCAGATGGAATTTTGGAATCACTTGATTATGAATCATTTGATACTTGCGAACCATGGCGCATGGGCAAGATGACTAAAACTCCATTCTCCGGAACAATGGAGCGAGCTAATGACTTACTGGAAATAATATGTACCGATGTATGCAGTCTAATGAGTGTTGAGGCACGCGGTGGGTGTTAGGGATATAACTATTGGGTATGACCCTCCCAGGAGGGGCCGGGTCATACCACTGGCGGTTCATAACAAGAAGGCTCATGAAGATGGCGGTTCACGAAGCAAGCTTACTGAAGGCCCAAGACCCAGAGGAGACTTGAGGCCCACGGGCGTAAACCGCCATATGTTAACTTGTATGTTAAGGAAAGTGTAGTTCTGTCACCGAGCCGGACACGTTGTGTATGAGCCGGCCGGGACTCTGTAAGCCGCTGGGCATCAACCTGTGTATATAAAGGGGTGACCCAACGGTGTTTTAGGGCAAGAAAGAAGAGACCAAGAACTAGGTCAAGCGTATTCGCTCCCTGGTAATCGAAGCCCAAGCAATACAACCCTAAACTGGAGTAAGCCTTTACCTCCATCGCGAGGGGCCGAACCAGTATAAATTCTCTGTGTCCCTTGTCCCATTTAACCCCTTCAAGCAAACTACGTTGCGATGGATCCACACCTAAGTCCTCATGCTAGGGCATCTGCCATACAATTCCACAATAGTTGGCGCCCACCGTGGGGCCAGCGCAAGGTGGTTTCGAGTTCTTGAAGGACAGCTTCGCAGGGCTCAAGGGGTATGCTATGGAACAGATGACTAAGAGTCATCGCGGCAGGCTCTACATCGATGACGAGGGTTGGGGCCCCGAGGCCGGCTCAATGGAGTACGGGTACCGGGTCCCCTTTGGCAGAATCCATGTCTTCATTGGCAAGATTGGTGAGTTGGAAGTTGAGCCGGACATCTGCACCGACATCGTCGAAACGGCTCAGCGCGCACGACCCGCCAAGGTTCAAGCTACCCCAAAGCATGTCTTTGTTGGCTTCGTTCACAGAGCGAAGTTGGAAGGAGGATCTGAGTCTGGTGGTGAGACGGTTTTCTACTCTGGCGACGAGTCCTCAACTGGTGAGACCAACTCCATCTATCAGGTTCAGGATGGTGGGCTTGGGGGCTGTTCCGATGGTGACAGTATTCCGGACCCCTACGAGCCGCCACATTGGGTTGCAATCTTCATGGCCGGTATGCAACCAGGGCAGGATTCTTCTGCTGTAGCAACAATGATCTCTGGGACAACAACGACGACGGTTGCCGGGGCAGGAGGCCCTCTGCGGCTGGCTCAAGTTTTGTCTGATCTGTTGGATGCCCTGACAACATTGTTGATGGCAGAGGTTAATCCGGCAAATCAAACTCATCATAACGCGGATGTTGCAAAATTACAAGAGGAGATAACCCAAGCCAAGGAGGATCTAAACACGGAGAACACCTGGATGGCAACAGAGCGGGCCGCCTTGCAGAGGGAGGCGGAACGGCTTTAGGCGGAAAGCTTCCGCTTAAGCTTGGACCGGGACACATCAAACACTGTCTTTAACAGAAGGCATGTGAGTCGATTACCACTGGCTTACGATGCGAGGAACCTTTTTAACACGCCTGGGGCAGGAACGAGTAACCCGCCCGGGGTGGATCGGGCCCACTACAAAAAAAGACACATCCATGACATTTTGGGCTGAACGAATTTTTTTCTGTCATACATATGACACTTCTATGACGATAATTGTGACAAAACCCGGTATCATCATAGATGTGGTGGGCTCCTAATTCTATGACAAAAAATCATGACAGAAAATGGGCTTTTCGTCCTGGGCGGGCCGGAGACGCAGCTGCATGACATTCTTTGGGCCGTCCATAACAGAAAAAACCGTGGTAGAAGCGAGGGAGAGGAAAATTTCAGGGAGTTGCCGGTTACGGTGGGAGGTCGGGGGCGGAGCGATGCATGTTTCTCTCATACAGGTACATGCATGTGTGCGAGGCGTTGGCTCTAACTGAACCCGAGCGAGGTGTTGGGCTCTAACTGAACCCGAGCGATTGCACTGTAGGCTACGCGTTACTGAACCCGATCGATCGATCGATGGCTGTTAACTAAACCCGATGGAGCGATTCCTTTGCTACTGCTGCTAATTGAAGCCGATCGATTGGATGAACAGTGAGCGTTGCGGGGGGGTTTGGATGAACAGTGAGCGGTGGCGTTGCCTCTAGATGAACAGGAACCCGTGGTGTGGAGGGCTGGATGAACAGTAGACGGTGGAGGGGTGGCCGTGGTGGGGTGGTTGAACAGGACCCCGTGGTGTGGAGGGCTGGATGAACAGTAGACGGTGGAGGGGTGCCCGTGGAGGGGTGGTTGAACAGTAGCCGGTGGAGTAGTGCGTGGTGGAGGCTGGATGAACAGGAGCCTGTGGAGGCTGGAGGAGGTCGACGGTAGCCCGTGGAGGCTGGAGGAGGTCGACGGTGGAGATGAACAGTATCCCGTGGATCCCCGTTTTGCGGTACGCCACACCCCTCCCGATGAACAGGACCCCCGTTTCGACCGTAGCGCTCCAACACAAGTCCTTTTCCTCCGTTTTGCGGTACGCCACACCCCTTGTCGTGGAATTGTCACGTCAGATGTCCGCGTGAAAGGACTTAGTTGTGGAGCCATCACAACTAGGAAGCTTGAAGGGGTTAATCGGGACAAAGGACACGAGAGGTTTATACTAGTTCGGCCCCTTACGGTGAAGGCAAGGCCTATGTCTAGTTGGGTTGGTATTGATTGATGTTTCGATGACCAGGGAGCGAGATACACTATGCCCGGCTCTCGATGAGTTGTTTCTTACCCTAAACCGCTGGCGGGTCGTCCCCTTATATACACGGGTTGACGCCGTGCAGCTTACAGAGTCCTGGCCGGCTTATAAATAGTGTCCGGCTCGGTGACTAGTTAAATCTACCTTATGATACAAGTCATGCTATTACATCGGTTTACTACGACGGGCCTTAGGTCGCCTATGGGCCTTAGGCCCTTTACTGAACCGCCATCTTCATGCTTGGTGTTGGGGGCTTCTTTCTGGTGAGTCTTCTTTGCGTAACCCGGCCCCTCCTGGACGGCTTACTCAAATAGTTATATATCCAACATTAGGCCCCAGATTGATTTGAACCGGTTCATGTCAATCTTAAAATACCTTAAGAAATAAATCTTCAGTCTTCTGACTGTACAAAGGTTTTCTTTAACCCACCATGATGTCATCTTTTGGATCCGTGTTAACCCGCCGTGACATCATCCTTCCTTAAATTCATTATTTATTCCACCGTATCCTCCAACGGATCTTTGCCTTTACTGACCGTTCCGAAAACCGAGGCGTCGGGGCCGCTGGATAATAATGCTTATCTCCTCATTTCTCGTGCCGTCTCAGTTATCCTTTCCTTATAAATAGGCACGACCTAGGTCTTCCCATTCTCTTCCTTCAGTCGTCTTCTTCCTCTCACTGCTTCTCTGCCGCTCGAGCTCCGCCGCCGCCGTCGCCGATCTTCTCGTCTTCACCAACTCAGGCCGCTGCATCAACCTGGTTTGACCAGAAAAACGTGACGACCCTCCGCAGCAATCCTGGAAGTATCCTCTTTCTTCCTCCTCGGATCCGCATTAGGACCTTCGAGTTCTTCGGTGTTCTTCGCTGTTCCTTAGGAACCCTCCATAGATTTCATCACCACCGCTGTTCTTGATCTTGAAGATGGTATAAAAACCGATGCAGTAGATATTCCGCACCTATTTCGAACACAAATAGATCCCTTTTGATCGCACAGAGGCCCTGTTCGAACCCTTGAGTTTCATCTGTGCCAGTTCTAGGTCTAGAGATTTTCCTTTTCAGAACAGTTGTTTGATCCAGAATAATAGCGGCAACTTGTGAAACCTGTTTGTTTCACCCGGAAGTAAAAATCTGCCTCTGTCGAATATGTTTAACCGCAACTGTCCCTGTAACCGGTTTAAGTACATGACACTGATCTGTAAACTTTGCTTGCTTCTCGCGACTTAAGAAAACTTAACTGCTCTTGACACCTGTAGCGGCTTAATATTTGTTGCGCAGTTACCCATATATCATTAGGCCCCTTCTTAAGCCGCCATCTTGAATAGATCTAAATATTTTCCCTCCGGGTTAAATTTGAACCGGAACTTCTCATTTTGTCATAGTCCTCAATTTTCGTCATGGCACCTAAGGCGGCCAAGGCTCCTGTGACCTGTAACTGGGTCCCCTCCATAGTCACGAAAAGTAAATTGTCTGATTTTGTGAAGTCTAGCCATCTGCCCAAGAAGGAGGTCATGTCTTATCGTGCCCCTGATCCTTCCGAGGAGAGACCTCAACCCAAAGAAGGGGAGGTGATAGTTTTTACAGGTCACATGAGCCGGGGATTTGCACCATCCGGTTCAAAATTCTTCAAGGATATTTTACATTTCTTTGACCTTAGACCTCAAGACATTGGGCCCAATTCCGTGTCAAATATTTGCAATTTCCAAGTCTTCTGCAAGGTGTACCTGGGAGAAGAACCCAATCTGCTTTTGTTCAGAGAGCTTTTTTACTTAAACCGGCAGAATGAGCGTGCCAACGGGCCCAGCCTTGAACTTGGCGGCATTTCAATTCAGAGGCGGAGAGACTGCCTTTTTCCTTATGCTGAACTGTCGAGTCACCCGAAGGATTGGAATCAGACGTGGTTCTATTGCCAGGACACCTCGCCGGTTGGCGAGAATCCTCTGCCCGGCTTCCGTGCTCTGCGCCTTGAGTCCAACCACCCGCTAGTGGATAAACTTTCTGCTGTTGAACGTATGCCACTTACTCCCACCATCAGAAAAATCAAAGCTCTTTTGGGAAACGGCTTACATGGCATCGACCTGGTCCGAGTCTGGGTCACTTGGCGAGTACTTCCGTTAAGCCGCCGTCCCGGCTTAATGTGCACTTATTCAGGTGAAAAGGATGATCCACTGCGTCATAGCCCTGACGACTTACGAGATGATGTGGTGGAGGCTACGACCCAATCGCTGCTGAAAGAGGGCACAATAACTAGTAATGCCTTCGACTTACTTCCCTTCTGCAAGAAGAACCCAGCCCCCGCTATGAGTCATCAACCTCAATAAATACTCTTTGCTATGTTACACCTTATTTTTACTCATAATCTCTTATCTTTTCCACAGGCCGATGACAACTTCTGGAAGGTCAAGTATGACCATGAGGCTACCAAGCAAGCCAGAGCGGCCAAGAGAACCGACAGAAAAAGCCGCCAAAACAGGGACTTCAAGGAAGAAGAAACCAAGCGCCTCAGACTTACTCAAATTGGATGACACTTCTGAGGATGATGAAGAGGTAATCCTTAATCTCCCTGACTCTTTTGTCATTTATGTTATTGACATTCTACCCTTTTAGGAGGATACGGGAAACAGCCAAGCGGTTGACGAAGAGGTAACTATAATCTCCTCCGACTCAGAGCCTTTGCCAAAGCACAAAATCCAAAGGGTGGCCCGGAAAGTAAGATTTTCACATCCTCTTGGTTATCAAGATCCTCAATTTCTTTTGAAGCAACAACAGCTTGAAAGCCGGAGGTAGACGTGGACCAGCAAGGATATAGAGCTCGCCTCCGGCTTACCTGACGTAAGCTGTCAGGACCCCGATTCTATGCCACACCGATCTAGCATGTAACACCTCATATCACTTTGCGGCCTCACGCACGGTATTCCCACGGGTGTCGCCTTACCATGCCCGGGACCGTTTGCGCCTTTTGGCACACGTATATGACAGTGTCGCTAGCATCCATATGACAAAGAACCCGGGCTGACATGGCTAGTCGTGAACCCAAAGTGGCACTAACTTACAGGGACAGGCATACATGACCCAGCATCGAATGTGTCGGTCATCAGCGAGTGAATCCGGGCTGTAGCAGCTGGGCTAGCAGGACTCCGGTAGACACCGCGTGACATTTCCCCGAAGGGACAGACACAGGAACGAAGAAGGACACATGCCGGCCAACCTAAGTGTTCCGGAGCAGTAGCAAGCTACCAGGGCTCAGTGGAAGCACTAGGAGACATTTCCCGGTAAGAAAGGCTACTAAGGATAAACAACTAGATAGTCAGATCCCACACATAGCAATACACATTACACGTACACATAACATGCAAGTATGTGTTGTACAACATGGCATCACATCATAACTCAACAACTCATATAGATAAAGGCTCAGAAGAGCCATCATAACATTTATTGCAAACAGGGGTCACAGGACCCATCATATAGAGCATACAAGCAACAAGCGGAAGCATTACATGTCTGAGTACAGACATCTACAAATGAAAAAGGCTGAAGAGCCTGACTATCTACAACATCCGATCAAGACCGTAGCTGAGGTACAAGCTACTTGTCAAAGTCCACGAGAACGCTAGTAAGACCGAAGTCTCCGCTGCAAAAACATAAATAAAGCAACATGAGTACAAAGGTACTCAGCAAGACTTACATCAGATCCTATCATACATGCATTTGTATCAAGAGGGTAATGTGGGGTTTAGTTGCAGCAAGCCAGCTTTGACTCAGTGGCTATCCTGTTCTATGACTACGAGAAACTCTTGAGGTGAGACAACGTACACGAGTCCACTAATCACCACACAATACACTACTATGGATTCATCCCCGTCTCCCTACGAGAAGGCCATCCATAGCACTCACACTTGTCTTGAGCATTTTAGGGTATCCACTTCAAGTTGTCTATGTACCATGTAAGCATCCAAGAAGTCCATAACCGCGGACCCGGCTATTCAAACAGATCATGTTAACCCTGCAGGGGTGTACTTCTTCACACACGCTCTCGCCACTTACCGCCATGTACACGTCATGTAACTCGGCAACCTTCAAGCGGAATCCTGGCGAGGGTGTCGGCCACGACCTGACTAACCACACAAGACTCTAGCCCAGGTTTATCGCCTATTCGGGTTCCATCCGCAAGGAGATCCGACCGGGGTGTCGCTCACGACCCCAAACGATGTGTGCAGGGTTCCCGAGCCCACCATCCGGGTGCCACTCGGTACACCAGGCCACGTGTGCCTAGTCTGTCCCAAGCCCACCCTGCCGGGTGCCACTTGGTAGAAAAATAGCACTACCTATAAACACCAGAAACTAGTTGCGACTCCTGGACAGAGATCAAGTTGGTTAATAAGTCGAGAGGGGCCGAGTTACCGGAACCCAATGTGTGGTAGTATCGAGTCATTGGACAACATACATAGAACTCAATGCTTAAGGACGGTTCCAGTGAGACAACCCACCATGTACTCCTACATGGCCTCTCACCGCTACCTTTACCAAATCGTGTTCACACACTTCACTCTCAGCATCAGAACATAGCACTGTACTCCAATTCATTCCCAATGAATCAGACCTGACACACTCTAAGCAATAGCAGGCATGGCATGGTAGGAATACAACAATGGCTTCAATCAACTCCTACACATGCTAGTGGGTTTCAACTATTTACTGTGGCAATGACAGGTCATGCAAAGGAATGGGTTCAACTACCACAGCGCAAAGTAGCAATTGAATCGTTGTTGTCCTAATGAAATAAATGAGAGCAGGAGCAAGAGAGTAGGATTGTATCGGAATGAACAAGGGGGATTGCTTGCCTAGTAGATCAACAGAGGGGGCACTGCTCCTCAGACAGGTACTCTGGAGCACTCTCCGGAGCAGGACCTATCGAGAAGGAACGGTGTCGACAATCAATACACAAGCATATGCAACAATATGATGCATGAACATGGCATGTAGATGTGATGCTGTTTGAGCTAATGCAACTAGCATTCTGTTTGAATGAAGTCCATTTGAATCAAGAATTCAAATGCAACTCCAAGTTAAGTCCTTATAAATGCCATTTACTTGTTTTCACCCATACATCAGGTTTAGATTGGTTTGTCATGCATGAAACTAGTTCAGATGGATAGATTGCATTTTTCTGATAATTTTTCATATATAAATTATTTCAATCTGAGCTACGGTTGAATTTCTATGATTTATTGAAGTTATAGCATTTTCTGGATTTCCTGATTTATTTTAATACCAAAAAATGAATAACTGCGTCAGCATTACAGAGGCATGACGTCAGCGAGTCAACCGTGGCTGACCGGGTCAAACCTGACATGTGGGGTCCACACGTCAGTGTCATGGTTAATTAACAGAGTTAATTAATCCTAACTACAAACCTAACTAAAAAGGATTAGTGGTGCTGGGGCCCAGTGTCAGTGTCACGGGGTTAATACTAACTTAAATTAAACCTAAACCGGAAGCGTCGGACTGAGGTTATCTCTGAATTACGTTCTGTTTTACCTTTAGCGGGTTTAATTCGCCAACCTGTCAATTCATCTGACTCCAATTATCAGGATACTTCTCCTTCCTCCGACGAGTCTATGCAATCCAACATGCCGGCTTTCAAAACTGCCCTCGGGTAATGTAACTTTATTTACCTTAGGCTTTACCTTACTCATGCTTTTGTATTTATCCTTCTATATTTGTTGACAACATGCAAGTGAAGCCCAGTAAGAGGGCAAAGAAGAATAAGCCGTCCCAAGCCCCGGTCGTGACTGAACCGGCGCTTGACATGTCTGCTCCTGACAGTTCCACCCATCAGCCACCGCCTGAACCGACTTCTGACATTCCGGTGCCAACCTCTGACCCGCCTGCCGATGATACTCTCAACAGATCCGATAACCCGGAAGCTCCTAGCCCGGTCAAGACAAATGACCTGAAAGTTGAGGTTCTGAAAAGTCAGTTTGTTGAGCCAGGGTGGCCCACTGTCCTTGCCAAATGCACTGCTAAGGAGGAACTCATCGAACGCTGAAAGGCCAAACTGGACATTACTGATTATACTCACTTAAGCATTGGAGATATAGTCTCTGGTTATCTTAATCAAGTGCATAACAGCCGTGACCTAGAAATTGACATGGTAAAACAAATACATCACAAATCTGAGGTATAACTTATGCTTTTTACCTGAATCTTACTTACTGTATCAGCCCCCAAGTCTATTGCTTATTAATGAACATGCTGTAGACTTAGAAATCTGCTTACTGTTGCTTTGTCCGGTTTTAAAGAGAAGATATTTAACCTGGTTGTAGCATGATAATTTGAACTTGTGATACACATTAGCCCCCAAGTGTCAAGTATCTTTACTTGTAAAATGCTTGGGACTTAATATGCATGACCCGGCTTTGTAGGTTAAAAATTCTTCAGCATACATTAGCCCCCAAGTGTCAAGAACCTTTGCTTGCAAAGTACTTGGGACTTAATGTTGTCTTACCATGATTCTTACTATAACCCGGTATCAATGCAGGCCACCATAAGTCAATTTGAGTCGGAGATTGCTGACTTGAAGAGCCGTCTGACAGCTCAAGAACTTGAAACTCAAAAAGCCAACTCCAAATTTGAGTTTAGCGTCTCTGAACAAGAGAAGTTGAAGAAGAATTTTGAGGCAGAAAAGAAAATCCGGGCTGATGAGAAGGCTTCATTGGTGACCTGGGCCGAGACGGCAGAGGCATCACTTGCAGAAGCAACAACCGAGCTGTCCGACTTAAAGCGCCAGATATCTCAAATGGTCTCAGCCATCTTCGGTAAGTTACTGTACATAACCTCAAACATTATAATCCTTCCTTTAATGACTATTGTAATTGTTATCCCCGGCTCACTTTATGTTTGCGATCACAGGCCCCAGGAGCACAAACCTCAAGCAGAACATGCTAATCAAATTAAAGGCGGTTTATACTCTAGTGGAGCAACTGTACGCCGGGTCACAACATGCTTTGGCTGTTGTAGCTTTCTCAAATACCACTCCCCACCTTCTGCAAGACGTGCTGAAGTGTCTCGCTGTGCTACCTCAGCGGATCCAGGATTTAAGGCGGGTGTCTTCAAGAGCCGGGGTCGTAGCCGCGTTGAGCCGGGCAAAGGCATGGATTCTAGAACTAGACCCGGCCGACCTCTCTCTTGCATACCCGAGTCTGAAAGAGGATGGTACCGTATTTGATGATCAAGATTTCACCGCCTGCGTCAAAGTCATACGTCCCGTGGCTACCCTCATTGGGAATGGCACTGACCTTACCAAGTATTCGCCGAGCTATGACAGTGAGAACCGGAGAATTCCAAACACACCATATGATCAAGTCAGCCTGATCCCTCCAATTCGTAAGCATACTTTTGCCCCTGAAGTGGACCCAGCTGGTTTAATAGATGATGAAGCTGAGTTTGAAGCCTTGAGTGGCATTTACTGGGCCTCGTCAACCTTCCAGGACAAATCAGCCGACGGAGAGATGGAGAAGGATAACCCAAAATCTACAAGCCCGCCAAAGGAGTGAACCGCCAGGCGTTTTATAATTTTGCAAAAAACAATGCCCCATTTATTAGACTCAGGGAGTCTTGTAATAGGGTAGAAATAACCTCTCAATGTTTGTCATGCCTTCGCGCATGTTTATGGCGCTTAATACTTTTCGTAAGCCTCCATCAGCTATATATTTTCAGCTTATGTTGATCGTTATTTTCTTGACATTAAATTTGCCTGCCTTATCCTGCATATAAAACAATCAAAATTCCCTTTGCGGCTTGTCGCATCGGGGATCACATGAGGTATTGATAACCCGGAGGGCAAACCCAAAACATCATATATATGCAGGTTTATGACTATATTTATTAAACATAATCACAATAGCATACCTGCGATCCCTTTGATAACCTTAACTACTTATATGATCTTCACCCTGCGGTTAAATTCAACTCCTGAAAGTCGGAACATGTAATGTTCACCTGGCACTTAACAACCTGGGGTGATCAATATTAAGCCGGAAGAATAAAAAACCACCTCATAGTGCTTTCAAAAAAAGTATCAACGTAGTCAAGCAATTGTACTTATGATATATACTGGATAATAAACAATATTCAAAGGTTTCTGATTTGAATACGATCAGTAAACCGCTCCAAAGGGGTTAAGCTAAGATTCAGATACGATCATATAGCCCCAATGGCTTTGGCGATGCCGATCAAGTGGGTATCGACAGCTGTGTTCTCTTTGGTTCGAATACGACCTATGTTTGAACAGGAAGCCCCCAAGTGACCATTAGAGTTGTTTAATGACGCTGATTCGAATACGATCCACGTCAGACCCAAAGGGGTTAAGCTATGATTCAAATATGATCAAGAAGCCCCCAAGTGAGTTTGGCAGTATGCCGATCAAATGGGTATCGACAGCTGTGTTCTCTTTGGTTTGAATACGACCTATGTTTGAACAGGAAGCCCCCAAGTGACCATAAGAGTTGTTTAATGACGCTGATTCGAATACGATCCACGTCAGACCCAAAGGGGTTAAGCTATGATTCAAATATGATCATAAGCCGGACCAAAAAGGAAAGCCGGATTCAGATATGATCCGCTCCCTGTTGGTTGTTTTCACCACCTGACAAAGAACACATATAAACCTTTGAGGGTAAAAAGGACAGAGGTCCTGCTTTATTGCTTTAGATAATATATACACATTGTCTAAATATATACATCTTGAGAGCCAGTGGCTCAAGTATAGTAAGGCCGGAGATGAGCAATGTTCCACGGCCAGCGGGTCTCCTCCTCCGACTTACATGAGTCTTTGTGCTCTCAAACATCAATGAGGTAATATGACCCGTTGTGCAGATTCTTGCTGACCACAAAGGGTCCTTCCCAAGGTGGGGATAGCTTGTGCATGTCAGACTGATCCTGGATGAGCCGGAGTACCAAGTCGCCTTCGTGAAAGGTTCTACTCCTAACCCGACGGCTGTGATAGCGGCGCAGGTCTTGTTGATAAATCGCCGAGCGGGTTATCGCCAAGTCTCGCTCCTCATCCAACAAGTCAAGTGCATCCTGACGAGCTTTTTCGTTGTCAGCCTCAACGTAAGCCGCCACGCGGGGTGAATCATGCTGGATGTCACTTGGCAGGACCGCCTCTGCACCATACACCATAAAGAAAGGTGTGTAGCCTGTAGGCGTAGTGTTGATGCTCCACAATACAGAGGGTAGCTCCTCCACCCAACAAACCGGAGTCCGCTGTAAGGGGACAAAGAGCCGGGGCTTGATACCTTTCAGGATCTCTTGGTTAGCTCTTTTTGCTTGACCATTGGATTGAGGATGAGCAACAGCCGAGACATCAAGTCGGATATGCTCTCGTTGACAGAACTCTTCCATGGCACCCTTGGAGAGATTAGTGCCATTATCAGTTATAATGCTGTGTGGAAAGCCAAAACGAAAGATCACCTTTTCAAGAACTGAACCGCCGTGGCTGCATCACACTTACTGACTGGCTCTGCCTCAACCCACTTTGTAAGCTTATCCACTGCCACCAGGAGGTGTGTCTTTTTATCTTTAGACCTCTTGAAAGGCCCAACCATGTCAAGCCCCCAGACTGCAAACAGCCAAGTGATTGGAATCATCCTCAACTCTTGAGCCAACACATGAACTCGTCGTGAGAACTTTTGACAATCGTCACATTTACTGACCAGATCCTCCGCATCAGCATGAGCCGTCAGCCAGTAGAAACCATGACGGAAAGCCTTGGCCACAAGAGATTTTGACCCGGCATGATGGCCACAATCCCCTTCATGGATCTCACGAAGTATTTCTTGGCCCTCCGCAGGTGACACACAACGTTGAAATGCCCCAGTGACGCTTCGGTGATGTAACTCGCCATGAACAATCGTCAATAGATTTGGACCGCCTGACGATTTGTCTTGCCAAGGTCTCATCCTCAGGCAACTCTCCCCTAGTCATATAGTCCAAATATGGCACTGTCCAATCCGGGATGATGTGAAGAGCTGCCACCAGCTGTGCCTCCGGGTCTGGCACTGCTAGTTCTTCCTCGGTAGGCATCTTGACAGAAGGGTTATGCAAAATATCGAGAAAGATGTTAGGCGGCACCGGCTTGCGTTGAGATCCCAGCCGGCTTAAAGCATCAGCCGCCTCATTCTTCCTTCGATCAATGTACTCCACTTGATAACCCTTGAAATGCTCAGCCACAACATCTACTTCACGATGATAAGCTGCCATGAGAGGGTCCTTAGAGTCCCACTTGCCTGATACCTGTTGGGCCACGAGTTCTGAATCGCCCAAGCACCTTACCCGGCTCAAGTTCATCTCTTTAGCTATCCGGAGACCATGAAGTAAAGCCTTGTACTCAGCTGCATTGTTAGTACAAGGAAAGATAAGCCAGAGCACATAACAGAATATGTCACCTCGAGGGGAAGTTAAAACAACTCCAGCCCCCGAGCCTTCTAACTGCCTTGACCCGTCAAAGTGAATAGTCCAATACGTGTTATCTGGCTTCTCCTCAGGTGCCTGCAACTCTGTCCAATCATTGATAAAATCCACCAAGGCTTGAGACTTGATAGCAGTACGTCATATATTTCAAATCATGAGGCCCAAGCTCAATAGCCCACTTGGCGACTAGTCATGTGGCTTCCCTATTCTAGATGATGTCTCCCAAGGGGGCAGAACTTACCACAGTTATAGGATGACTTTGAAAGTACTGCTTCAACTTCCGATTTGCCATAAACACTCTGTAAACAAGTTTCTGCCAATGTGGATACCTTTGTTTAGACTCAATGAGCACCTCACTGATGTAGTAAACCGGCCGTTGAACCGGATGCTCCTTGCCAGCTTCCTTACGCTCTACCACAATGGCAACACTGACGGCTCGTGAGTTAGCAGCCACATATAACAACAATGGCTCCTTATCAATGGGAGCTGCAAGGACCGGTGGCTCTGATAACTGTCTCGTCAAATCTTCAAAGGCAGCATCAGCAACATCACTCCAGACAAAGGTGTCTATTTTCTTCATCATCTGATATAGTGGTAGGGCCTTCTCACCCAACCGGCTTATGAACCGGCTTAAAGCAGCAACACGACCCGCCAGTTGCTGAACATCATTGATGCACGCCGGTTTAGCCAGAGAGGTAATCGCCTTGATCTTCTCCGGATTAGCTTCAATACCTCCGTTTGAGACCAGAAAACCCAAGAGCTTGCCTGCAGGTACACCAAACACACACTTGGCCGGGTTAAGCATCATCTTATAAACCCGGAGATTATCAAAGGTCTCTTTCAAGTCAGATATCAAGGTTTCCTTCTCTCTGGACTTCACCATGATGTCATTCACATAAGCATGAACATTACGCCCGATTTGATCGTGTAGACAGTTCTGCACACATTGCTGATAAGTCGCCTGAGTACTCTTGAGCCCAAATGGCATAGATACATAACAAAAGGCTCCAAACGGAGTGATGAAAGCTGTCTTCTCCTGGTCCTTAACTGCCATTTTGATCTGATGATAACCAGAGTAAGCATCCAAAAAGCTCAAACGTTCACAACCCGCCGTAGCATCAATGATTTGATCAATACAGGGGAGGGCAAAGGGATCAGTCGGACAAGCCTTGTTTAAGTCCGTGTAATCCACACACATCCGCTAGGTGCAGTTCTTTTTAAGCACAAGCACCGGGTTGGCCAACCACTCCGGGTGAAAAACTTCAACAATGAACCCGACCGCTAAGAGCCGGGCAACTTCCTCTCCAATAGCTTTTCGTCTCTCTTTGTTAAACCGTCGGAGAAACTGCCTGACCGGCTTATACTTTGGATCAATATTGAGAGTGTGCTCAGCGAGTTCCCTCGGTACACCCGGCATGTCAGAAGGCTTCCATGCAAAGATGTCCCGGTTCTCACGGATGAACTCGATGAGCGTGCTTTCCTATTTAGGATCCAAATTGGTACTGATGCTGAATTGCTTAGAAGAGTCGCCTGGGGTAAAGTCAACAAGCTTCGTCTCAGCGGCCGATTTAAACTTCAACGCTGGGTCATGCTCTGTAGTTGGCTTCTTCGAGAGGTCATATCTGCTGGGTCAACATTGTCTTGATAAAACTTGAGCTCTTCCGCTGCACACGCAGACTCAGCATAAGCCACGTCGCCCTCTTCACACTCCAAGGCTACCTTTCGACTCCCACGTACAGTGATGGTGCCCTTGTGACCCGGCATCTTGAGCTGCAAATAAACGTAACACGGCCGTGCCATGAACTTAGCATAAGCCGGTCGCCCAAACAGAGCATGATATGGGCTCCTGATTTTGACCACTTCAAACGTCAATTTCTCAGCCCTGGAATCATATTCATCTCCAAAGGCCACTTCCTGTTCAATCTTGCCAACTGGGTAAGCCAACTTACTAGGAACCACTCCATGGAAGACCGTGTTGGATGTCCTCAAATTCTTGTCAGTTAACCCCATGCGTCGAAAGGTCTCATAATAGAGGATATTGATGCTGCTACCTCCGTCCATGAGTACCTTAGTGAATTTTTATCCACCAACCTGAGGTGCTACCACCAAGGCTAACTGACCCAGATTATCAACCCGTGGAGGGTGATCTTCTCTGCTCCATACAATGGGCTGTTTTGACCACCTCAAATAACGAGGAACTACCGGCTCAACAGAATTTACGGCCCTCTTATGAACTTTCTGGTCACGTTTGCATAAGCTAGTGGTAAACACGTGATACTGCCCACTATTCAACTGCTTTGGATGGCTTTGATAACCCGACTGCTGCTGCTGTTGCTCTCCTTGACCAGACTGCTGTTGATTATAACCGCCTTGATGTCCCTGAAAGCCGGAGTTTGAACCGCCGCCCGAGCCATGAAAACCGCCAGCTCCTGAGCCGCCGCCAGACCCAGAATTGTCACCAAACGCATTGGAATTCTTAAAAGCCTTCATGATCGCGCAATCTTTCCACAAGTGGGTGGCTGGTCGTTCCCGGGTGCCGTGTCTCGGGCAAGGCTCATTAAGTAACTGCTCAAGAGATGGGCCTGACCCGCCAGATCGAGGGGGCGGCTTGCCCTTACGTCTCTGATTGTTAACTTGTGCATTAGCGTTGGCTACAAACTCCAGGTTGCCGTCCGCCTTACGCTTATTGCCACCTTGATTCATCGGGTTATGCTGCTGACCCTTTCCGTTGCCGTTCTTCTTTCCCTTCCTTGTCTTTTCCTCATTAGACGCGGGATCCTTGGTACTATCAGAATCGGCATACTTGACTAAAGCCGCCATCAGCGTACCCATATCATTGCAATCACGCTTAAGGCGCCCCAGTTTCTACCTCAGCGGCTCAAAGCGGCAATTCTTCTCCAACATGAGGACTGCAGAGCCGGCATCCATCTTGTGAGATGAATGTATTATCTCCTTGACCCGGCGTACCCAATGAGTCATGGATTCACCCTCCTCCTGCTTACAATTTGTCAAGTCCACAATCGACATAGATTGCTTACAAGTGTCTTTGAAGTTCTGAATGAAACGGGCCTTTAACTCAGCCCATGAACCAATGGAATTGGGTGGCAAACCCTTTAACCAAGACCGGGCCGTTCCATCTAACATCATGGTGAAGTACTTAGCCATTGCTGTGTCGCTGACTTCCAACAACTCCATGGCCATCTCATAACTCTCGATCCAGGCCCCGGGCTGTAAGTCGGCCGTGTAGTTCGGCACTTTTCGAGGTCCCTTGAAGTCCTTGGGTAGGCGCACATTACACAGAGCCAGTACCAAACAAGGAACACCGCCGGTTCTAGTGGCTACTCCCGTCTCAACGGAAGTCGTCAGATACTCTGGGAAATCTTGATGAGCCGTCTGTTGAGCCGCTAGTTGAGCCGCCCGCTCGTTCTCCTGACGTATTCGGTCCTGCACCGGATTATAGCCACCGGGCTGATTGTGGTGCTGGGCGTTGCTTGACAAAGCTTCAGACTCCATGTGCCTGCTGTAACTCGGACTCCGGTTTTGATGAGGCGGTGCTAACCAAGGCGGAGGAGTTGAATGAATCCTGTCCCGGCTGTAAGAATAAGTCTCTTGGTGAGCCAAGGCCGTCTGGAGAAGTTCTCTTCGGGTCTCCACTGCTATCGGGTCATCACCGTCCGCGGGGAGAGATGCCAAGCGCGCTGATGCTGCGATTAAGTTCTCCATGGGGTTGGAAAAATGACCCGGCGGTATCGGCACGTAACGGGGCGGAGCCATACTCCCATGAGGAGGTGCCATCTCCCGAGGCTGAGCCGGTCCTCCTGTTTCGGCTGTCATAAACTGATTTGCATCTGGCGGGTTACTTGGACCGGCTCCGGGTGTAGCGAAAAGATTCCGAGGATCATAGACCGGAGGTAAATGGGACTGGGTTTTCTGATGTCTCCTCCTCATCACTTCGTTGGACGCATTTAGGCTCATCGTGAGTTGATAGGCTTCTGATTGTAACCGCTGTGCCCGTGCATCTAGAGCCGCCCGCTCTGCGACTAATCTAGTGTCCTCATCTGCCAAGGCCTCCTTGGCCCGAGCTATCTCCTCACGCACCCGCGCCACTTTCGCGTCATGCTCATCTTTATTTGCGGGAATAACCGTAGCGGTTAACAGGACCGTAAGCTTGTCCATGAGATCTATCAACACCTGAGCCGGCGGGCACACACGGCGTCCTGCCCCGGCTGCCCCCGTCCCGGACGTTATTGCTGTAGCGGCTGTAGAATTTTGACTGGGTTGAGTCCCAGCCATGAAGACTCCTGCCCATCTTGGCGGCTCATGGGGGTCTGGAATACTAGTGCCATCGGAACAGCCCCCAAGCACGCCGTTTTGCACTTGGTATAGCGAATCTGTTAAACCGGCGGACGAATCACCGTCCGAGAGGATGGCCATCTCACCACCATCTTCAGATCCTTCAGAAAGTTCCCCTCCGTGTATGCAGCCCACGAAGGCACGCTTCATGACGGGTTGAACTTGGGCCTTTCTCGCACGCTGAGCCGTCTCGACGAGGTCGGTGCAATTGTCTGGCTCAGGGCCTGGTTCGCCGATCCGGCCGATGAAGACGTGGATTCCGCCGAAGGGGACCCGTTACCCGTACTCAATTGAGTCGGCGTCGGGGCCCCAGCCTTCGTCGTCGATGTAGATCTTGCCGCGATGACTCTTGGTCATCCGGCCCACTACATATCCCTTGAGCCCTTCGAAGTTGCCCTTCAAGAAGTCAAATCCACCGTGCGCTGACCCCACGGTGGGCGCCAACTGTCATGGAATTGTCACGTCAGATGTCCTCGTGAAAGGACTTAGTTGTGGATCCATCGCAACTAGGAAGCTTGAAGGGGTTAATCGGGACAAAGGACATGAGAGGTTTATACTAGTTCGGCCCCTTACGGTGAAGGCAAGGCCTACGTCTAGTTGGGTTGGTATTGATTGATGTTTCGATGACCAGGGAGCGAGATACGCTATGCCCGGCTCTCGATGAGTTGTTTCTTACCCTAAACCACTGGCGGGTCGTCCCCTTATATACACGGGTTGATGCCCTGCAGCTTACAGAGTCCCGGCCGGCTTATAAATAGTGTCCGGCTCGGTGACTAGTTAAATCTACCTTATGATACAAGTCATGCTATTACGGCGGTTTACTACGACAGGCCTTAAGTCGCCTGTGGGCCTTAGACCCTTTACTGAACCGCCATCTTCATGCTTGGTCTTGGGTGCTTCTTTCTGGTGAGTCTTCTTTGCGTAACCCAGCCCCTCCTGGATGGCTTACTCAAATAGTTATATCTCCAACACCCCTCCCGATCAACAGGACCCCTGTTTCGACCGTAGGAGGTCCGTTTCGTCCGTTTTGCGGTATGCCAAACCCCTCCCGATCAATAGGACCCCCATTTCGACCGTAGGAGTTCCGTTTCCTCCGTTTTGCGGTACACCACACCCCTCTCGATCAATAGGACCCCGTTCTGAACGTAGGAGGTCCGTTTCCTCCGTTGTGCGGTACGTCTGGCCTCGTTTCCATCGCCTGTTTCGTCCAAGCCCTCCCGATGAACACGACCACGCATTCCGTTCCGACCCAGCCGGTTGGCTCCCACGCGTTCCGTCTCCCGATGAACACGACGCATTCCGTTGCCTCCCCATGAACACGACGCATTCCGTTGCCTCCCCATGAACACGACACATTCCGTTGCCTACCCATGAACACGAGCCCACGCCGTACGTATGCGCGACTAGGCGTTCGAGACCCCGCCCATATGTACACATACGTGGCCGTATTTTCTTTCTTGCACCCTGGCCGCTGTACATACATGTACATGCTACGTGCGTGCCTCTACTACGACACGTGCGCGCCTCTACTACGACACGTGCGCGCCTCTACATCGACCAGTATGTACGTACAAGTTCGTGACCAGGATGACAATGCTACGTATGCTTCGACCAGGTGGGTCCCGACTGTCAGGCACTTCCTTGCCTGCGAAGATGTAGCTGGTGGGTCCCAGTAGTCAGGGGGTGAATCATTTTTTTTGCCCGGACGCACTTCCTTGCGTGCGAAGGTGTAGCTGCTGGGTCCCAGCAGTCAGGGGGGGGGGGGGCGAATCGTTTTTTTTGCCCGGACACACTTCCTTGTGTGTGAAGGTGTAGCTGCTGGGTCCCAGCAGTCAGGGGGCGAATCGTTTTTTTTGCCCGGACGCACTTCCTTGCGTGCGAAGGTGTAGCTGGTGGGTCCCACCAGTCGGGGGGCGAATCGTTTTTTTGGACGCACTTCCTTGTGTGCGAAGATGTAGCTGGTGGGTCCCAGCAGTCAGGGGGGCGAATCATTTTTTTCCAGACGCACTTCCTTGCGTGCGAAGATGTAGCTTGTGGGTCCCAGCAGTCAGGGGGCGAATCATTTTTTTCGCGAAATACGGTGGCCCGTCCGGTGGGTCCCCGCTGTCAGGTGGAGGAATAATTATTTTGCGCGTAATAAGGAGGCACTTCCTTGCGGCTGCCGTGGACCCAGCTGTCAGCCTCTCCACGTACATCCACGTCTGATGGAAGTCGTTCCTTGACCACGTTGACCACGCCGCATCGAGAGCACCACGGCGGTGGACGACGGCGAGGCCTAGGAAGGGGACAACGCGGAGCCGGGGAAGACGTGGCAGTGGATGCACACGCGGAGAGGAGTACGAGGGTTCACTGGTTCGGCTGCGCTGCCGTCGCCGCAGAATAACAGGGGGTGTGGGTGAGTGGAGGGATGGCCTGGCCAGCGGTGGGAGTAGTTGGGGGCGGTGAGGCCTCCGCGGCAGCACAACCGTCCACGGGAGGTAGGAGCAAGCGGCACGACCGACGCTGCTTTGGGCGGCTGGAGCAAGAAGACCAGAGGTTGAAGAAGCACTACGGCCGTTGGGTGGACATCGTACGATCACTGCAGCTAGAATCGTTTATATTGACTAAGTTGACAAAGCCCTTGGTACGTCAACTTAGTAGGCCCACAGGTCAGCTTCCGAAACGGTGCGCCCCAGATGTCAGGGGGATGAATCATTTTTTGGGCGGGTGAAGCTAGAATATCCAAGATTGAAGAAGAAGCACGTCATCCGTTGGATGGACATCCAACGACCACTACTGCTAGAACCGTGTGTTGACTATAAGTTGACAAAGCCTTGCATACCCGTCAACTCTAGTTTTTTTGGGACGCATCAACTTAGTAAGGCCAGAAGTGTGTGGCAGAGAACTTATAGCCCATTTGAGATCTGTAAGAATGTGTAGCCCATTTTTGAATTCTAATGGAATCTACTACATCCCATTTATAGTTTGTTAATAGTACAACCCATTTTAACCAACCGTTCAAAACAGAATTCAATAAAATTTCCCACATTTTGATGGGATCCGAATATTTTTATCCCAAAATTTCTAGTCAGATTAAATACAATTTCAATATAAATTTATATTGCGTAAAAATCCAATGAAACATTCCGCTCGCAACAATTAATGAAATTAAAATTTTCAATATTCCAAAAATAATATTTTATAAAGTAATCACTGTTTGGTGCATTTTTTTATAGTTACTACCCAGTTTTTATAATTACATCCCATTTATTATTTCTTGAAGCCCATTTTCTTGTTAAGCCTAATGCATCCCTCCTAGGAAAGATTTGTAGCCCAGCGGGGCGGAGAATAACAACTTGACCTTGCCTGGGTATTCCTAAAAAAAGTATAGCTGGGCTAGCCATTTTCAGCTTGAAAAAAATTAATATCTGGGCTGGATATCTGGCCTGGGCTAGACGGGCCACAGCCCGCCCAGTTAATACCTGCAGCGATGTTTTCGTTGTTGTTCAGAGGAGAAAAATTAATATCTGGGGTAAACATCGAAAAACTCTGTAGTGCTCACACCTCAAAAACACAAATACTGCTCGAGCTACTTGGTCCAGCTGTCGGCCGCTTCTTGTGCAATTCCCTCGTTTATTGACTACTCCCTCCTTTCCGGTTTATAATGCCCAATTCAAAAATCTCACCAATCAAGGTAGATGGCGAGTGGTGGAATACTTTTTGTAGTTTTGCAAAAGCACCTAATTAATGCTCTTGTTATCCTCAAAAAATTGTGTTTATCAATGCATTGCAATGCATGCATGCATAAAGTACATGCATTGGTCAATTTTCTCTAAATACTTGCATGCAATGATTTAATGCACCTTGGAATCTGAACATGTGATGGAAAACAACCAAATTGAGCCTTATAAAATGGAAAAACTAAAATTTTGAGATAAGCCCTATAAACCGGAAAGGAGGGAGTACATAGGTTGACAATGGTGTGGGACCGTGATGTCAGGAAACTAGGAGGAAGCAAAATAAATTATAGTTATATATATATATATAATAAGGAGGCACTTGCGTACGTGAGGCTATGGACCTGGTGGGTCCCCATTGTCATCCTATCCAAGTAAAGTCATCTCCTCGCCCGCGCGTGCTTTCCGCCCGAAACAGTTAGCGCCGGCCACCCTGCTTCCCGGTGCAGGCGATTGCTCCGCCTTCAAACGACACAAGTGCCATCCGTCTGTCCATCTGCCGCACACATTAATGATACGCGGTTGCCGAGGCGGCTACTCCGGCGCCACACGTCCGTCCCTCCGCCCGCCCACAATTGCTATATAAACTGCTGCGCCGGCCATAGCCGCAGTCATCCGCATCCGTTCCCTTTCTCTTGTCCACACCACTATTGCCCACCATGGCTTCCTCGCGCTCCAGCGCTCTTCGGGACGGGCGGACGACAGACCACAAGGAGATAGCAGCCATTGCTGCCGACCGGCTAGCCGGCAGCCAGCCGGAGGACGACGACGTCCCAATGGAGAACATGGTAGTCGACGATCCGGCGCCAACCCCCTCCTCTGCGCCATCCTCGCTGGTGCATTGCACCATGACCATCGGCGAGGCCCGTGCCCAATATATGGACAGGGTGAGGCAGATGCAGTTCCGGGAGGCGTAGGCCGACGCCGCCTACAACCACCATCTCCTCCAGGAGCACCTGCAGGCGGAGGAGCAGATCGCCGCAGAGCGGGCGGAGCAGGAGGCGCTGCTCGATTCGTACCACTCCGCCCGCAAGGGCCGGCTCGAGCGCTGGCGGTACCGCATGTGGGTGGCGGAGGCTGCAGCCGCCTACAAAGAGGCTAGAAAAGAGGGCGATGAAGCGGGCGAGGCGCTGTTTGGCAAGACCGAGGACGAGGCAGAGGACAATGCCGGCTCCGACGAGTCCCCGCTCTGCTGGCGTCGACGATGCCCTGCTCCGCCGATGCCCTGCGGCGCCAACAACGAGGCAGAGGACACTGCCGGCTCCGCCAAGGCCCCGCAGCGCCAACAACGAGGCAGAGGACACTGCCGGCTCCACTGAGGCCCCTCCCCGCCAACAACGAGGCAGAGGACATCGCCGGCTCAGCCGAGGCCCCACCGTGCCGACAACATGGGGGAGGATTTCCACCGCCCCGTTGAGGCGCCGCCTGCCGGCAACGAGACAGAGGCATCGCCGGCTCCGCCGAGGCCCCGCCCCGCTGCCAACAAGGCCGCGCCACACAGAAAACGAGGAAGAGTAGAACACGGTAGGTCGCCGCCGCTCAGGTCCAAGTAAGGCCACCTGTCGGTGTCAAAACCGGCGGATCTCGGGTAGGGGGTCCCGTACTGTGCGTCTAGGCGGATGGTAACAGGAGACAAGGGACACAATGATTTTACCCAGGTTCGGGCCCTCTCGATGGAGGTAAAACCCTACTCCTGCTTTATTAATATTGATGATATGGGTAGTACAAGAGTTGATTTACCACGAGATCAGAGAGGCTAAACCCTAGAAGCTAAACCCTCCGGTTTATATAGGCACCAAAGAGGGCTATGGTTACACAGAGTCAGTTACAATGGGAGGAGATCTACATATCGTATCGCCAAGCTTGCCTTCCACGCCAAGGGAAGTCCTATCCGGACACGGGACGAAGTCTTCAATCTTGTATCTTCATAGTCTGGTAGTCCGGCCAAAGGTCACAGTCCGGCCATCCGGACACCCCCTAATCCAGGACTCCCTCAGTAGCCCCTGAACCAGGCTTCAATGACGACGAGTCCGGCGCGCAAATTGTCTTTGGCATTGCAAGGCAGGTTCCTCCTCCGAATACTTCATAGAAGATGTTGGACACAAGGATAGTGTCCGGCTCTGCAAAATAATTTCGACATACCACCGTACAGAGAATGATATTTACACAAATCTAATCTGCTGACGTATTCCGTAGTGTGACATCACGCCACGGCCAAATCTTTATTCGTTTTACTATCCCACCTCAGCGTGTTAGTGAGGCGGTTTCCTTGGCACGTCTTGTCAAAGCAGAGATCGTGCCCCCTTATCCTGGGATTCTCATCAATACGGGCGTGGGTAACCCAACCGCGCCATTGATTACGGCGCTTGGGAGATAAGCGAGTTTTACCAGGCTGGTGGGAACGCATAGCTTCGTCCGCCCATATAAGGGGATAAGGATCCACTCTTTCCATTTACGCCTTCTTCCTCCTTTGCTTATCCATCTCCGCGCACTCGAGCTCCAGCGCCCAAGTCCGCACATCTCGCCTCAACCTTCCCCAGCCATGTCCAGAGGGGGCGCCAAGTGGATGGTCTCCTCCGTCACGGAGGGACACATCAAAAAGCTGCGGAAAGCCGGATACTTGTCCAACGACATTGCACATCGGCTCCCCGACAAGGGGCAGCTTATCCCCACCCCCAGGCCCCATGAGAGGGTGGTGTTCCTCACCCATTTCCTCTGCGGACTAGGTTTTCCACTTCACCCATTTGTCTGGGGGCTCATGTTCTACTACGGCCTAGACTTCCACGATCTGGCCCCAAATTTGATCCTCAACATCTCGGCGTTCATCGTCATGTGCGAGGCCTTCCTCTGCATCCGGCCCCACTTTGGCTTGTGGCTGAAGACCTTCAATGTCAAGCCAAAGGTAGTGGGTGGCCGCCAGGCGGAGTGCGGAGGTGCCATGGTGGGCAGGATGCCCAACATTATATGGCTCGAGGGCTCCTTCGTGGAGACCATAAAGGGGTGGTAATCGGGGTGGTTCTACATCACCGAGCCGCGTGACCCTAAATGGGAGGCGGCCCCCGAATTCCGATCTGGCTTCCCTACACGGCTCAGCTCTTGGAAAGAGACGGGCCTGACATGGGGTAATTCGGAAGAGCTGATCGGACTCCAAACCTGCGTCCAAACCCTGGTGAACAAGAAGCTCAAGCTTGTCAACGTAGTCCAGGTTATGCTCATCCGCCGGATCCTCCCGTGCCAACAACGGGCCTTCAACATGTGGGAGCTTGATCCGGCACAGCACCAGACCTTGAGCAGGCTCTTCGACACTACGTACGAAGATGCCTGGAGGGTGCTTTTTAAGGGCACCGAGGCTCCCGCATCCGCTACCAAAGATCGCGGATTCAGCTCGCAGCATCAATCCAATGAGGTAAGCTATTTGCCCTTTACAGGACACTCATTTTTCATAGTTTGACTCTATGCGGGATCTAAACTCCCTTACGTTTGACAGGCCTGGTAGAAGACGTCCGGGCAGGTTGACTGTCCGGCTCCCTTGCCAGAAGACCCAGCAGACGCCCGATTGACGAGGCTGCTGGTTCCGGCACCTCACGTGGTGCCGGAGAAGAAGGCCAAGAAGAAAGCCATGGGAACTCGAAAGATTTCCCGGCGCCAGGTGTTATCGGACTCATCGTTCGATGACTCCGAGGCGGACTCCTCTCATGAAGACGAGGAGGAGGAAAAAGAGGCCTCCCCCCCAGCGGGGGGAGAGAAGAAAAGGAAGGCCGCCCCAACTGGGGAGGCCAGAGGGTCCAAGAAGGGAAGGACCCTTCCTCCGGACCACTGAGGGATAAGCCCTCGGCGACATCATAAGTATCCGAATACCAGAATAACTCCTGGCCTTTTGTTTGTCATATAGAGTCTCCTGACGCCGAGTACAACCCTGCAGCCCGCCCAAGGACGGGCTCGACACTTCAACGAGTGGCTCCCTGGCTCCGTCGGACGTGAATAGTACTTCACTTCCGGCCGCCTCCTCTCCTCGCGCTGCGGACGATGCCGAGGTGGGGTCCCAAAAGGGGCCCAGCCAGGAGGAGGAGGTCTCAGAGGTGCCGCAAGGCAACCTTCCGGACTCCAGGCATAAGGGGGATCAGACCCCAAAGGGCTCTAAGTCGGGCCCTGGGCCGGACTCCATACCGGAACCTTCAGTGGTTCCGGAGTCCAGCAGGCGACCCCTTCGTAAGAAGGGCAATACTGTGACACTGGTGACCTCCGTCCAACCGGAGGCACCGGATAATTTGCTGGAGGCGCTTAACGGCGCCTCCATCGACGAGGGGCACCGCACTGTTATGAGTGTGGTGATCCAGAAAGTTCAGTCCGCCAAGAGCGGGCTGACCGAAGCCTGTGCCAACCTTCTAACCGGCTTTGAGGTTTGTATTTAAGACATGTAAAAATATTACCGCATAGACAGTAGCCCCTGATGCTCAGTTTGGTGTTCGGAAAGAAAAGCCGAACTGAGGATCTAAAAAGATGTACGCAGGATTCTAACATAGGTATGTCGATATGGGAAATGCAGGCTATGCTGCTGACCTCTACCGCACTGACTGCGGAGGTCGATGCATTGAAGCAGAGCCTCGAGCGGTCCGAGAATGAACTCGGCCTTGCCAAAAAGCGGCTCGAGGACAAGGAAGGCAAGTAATACCTTATGGAAGTATATAAAAGATGTGGTTGCAAAAAATAGCAGGAATAACATGAGAAATGCAGGGGCCACGAGCGAGGTGGCAGCCCTAGGAAGCGGTGTCCAAGGCCGAAAGCAATGCGGCCGCGGAATGCACCGAGCGAGAGAAGCAGGATGCGCGGGTGGCGGAGGTGCGGCAAGAGCTCCAGGCTCTTGTGAAAAAACACGAGAGTTTGGAGCATGACTCAAAGACTCGAGAGTCCGAGCTCGCCTCGGCTCTTGAAAGCGCCAAAGCCGCTAAGGTCGAAGCCCAAAAAGCCCTCCAGGAAATTGAGGCAATGAAGAAGATAGCGGCGGGTAAGGCATTCTCCATGCAGAGCAAGCACGTGAAAGTGAATTATTTGTTACTTACCCGAATCCGGAGCTCTCCAGGAGCATTCGCAGATCTGCCCCGCAGTGTATCTGATGCTGCCGCGTTCTACTGGGCCGAGGAGGGGAGCTCGACGAAGAAGGTGTTCTGGTCTCAGTATGCTGAGGCCGGACACCCGGTGCCCTTGAGCGACCAGCTGAAGCAGCTGGTCGAGCTCCATAAGGTGGCCGAACAAGCCATGAAGGGCCTCATAGTTCGGCTATGGCCCAAGGAAGCCATGCCTGGGAGCTACTTCGGGCTGGTAAGGCGGCTGGTGGATGCCTGTCCATGGATTGAAGTTGTCAAGCGCTCCGCCTGTATCGAAGGTGCCTGTAGGGCCCTTGCCCGTGCTAAAGTGCACTGGGGCAAGATTGACGCTGAGAAGCTTGTGACGGACGCTCCACCGCCGGGCAAGGAGTATCGCACGCCCGAGATGTATTATACGGGCGTCCTGAAGGGTGCCCTCCTTATAGCGGGTGAATGCTCCAATGATGTAATTTTTGAGTAAACTCGCATTTGTTATCCTGTACGCTTGAAAACTTGTTCATATGCGCTAAGCAACGCTTGTGAATTTAAAATATTACCTTCTGTGTTGCCGTTTATTAAAAATTTGAGAGATGGCGAGTCATCGGCTTCTGCCCCCGTGCCGCGAGTGCTGGGGTGTTCGGGATAAACTTGAGCGCTCTTTTTCCCATTTTTGGGTCCTTCAAGGGAGGCGCTCAACGCAACGAACAAGGCAGCCGGACTATAATGCTTGAACACTCTCACTTAGCCATAGAATTCTATAATTTTAAATTTCGGCGAAGCCCCTAGTATTCGGAAGACCGAATTCGGGGCGCTATCCACGCCTGGGCCGGACAAAGCCGGCTCCTCGCTCTAGGCGGCATAAGTCTTTAGGGACTCGAAGACCTCTCGAACAGCGACCGTCTCTCGCCCTATCATGACGGTCAGTTTTAGCTTTCTCCACTGAGGTGCTCAACCCAGCTCAACCGGGGCACAATCGCAGTGATTCTCCCAGCGCTACCTTAGCCGATATAACGGAACGTAGGTACCAAAACATGGGAGCCGGGCAAACCCAACTATTGACCCAAGACATGATTCGGAGCCGATGCATATAATGCTATAAGTTCGGGGTGCCGCACTTGTGAAAGTGTTCGGACGTATCACACCCTATTTTGGGGTACTTAAGCCCCTGGTGTATTTGGCCGTACCAAAGCGTACGGATGCAACATGTCATAAATGAACATATATAGGTAAAACAAGGAATGCAATAATAGACAAAAGCTATGCATTATTTATATAAAAAAGTTGCGGTAAAAGCAGAACGATACAAATAGTGCGATAAGCAAGGATGGGACTATTTGACATGACCCCTCCAGAAGCAAGCTGCGGGATGATATGTAAAACAGGTATACTGCTCGTGATGGAGACCACCTGGACACTCGACGTAGCTTTCTGCTTCCTTGGCTGTTGCATCGTGTGTTCGGCGATTCTTCTGCCGGACAGGGCTTCTTGATAAAGGAGTCCTGAAAGTAAGAAAAAAGAATTATGCAATCGAGAGCCCCTGGTGCGGTTGAGCCGCATTCTGGACCTGTCATGGTCGTGCCCCTCCCCCTATGCCCATGGTATTTCCAGAGCGTAATTATGTACGCATAGTAATGGCTTCGCAATTTCGCGAGGGCTGGGGTTGGGGCCGCATTTTTACGCGTGCTCAGGATGTGCCGGGTGGTCTTGTTGTAGGTTACTCCGGGCGCGCTTGACGGTGTCCGGACGTTTAATGGCCGGACTTGAGAGTTGCCTTGAGAGGCTGCTTTGTATTTCCGCCGCGAGGGCCGCGGTATGCTCCTCCGTTCGGAGAGAGCGTTCGGTGTTTCCGCTGACCGTAATGACTCCTCGAGGGCCTGGCATCTTGAGCTTGAGGTATGCGTAGTGCGGTACCGCATTGAACTTTGCAAATGTGGTTCGTCCGAGCAGTGCGTGATAGCCGCTGCGGAACGGGACTATGTCGAAGATTAACTCCTCGCTTCGGAAGTTATCCGGAGATCCGAAGACCACTTCAAGTGTAACTAAGCCTGTACAGTTGGCCTCTACGCCTTGTATGACGCCTTTAAAGGCCGTCTTTGTGGGTTTAATCCTTGAGGGGTCTATGCCCATTTTGTGCAATGTATCCTGATAAAGTAGGTTCAGGCTGCTGCCGCCGTCCATCAGGACTCTAGTGAGGTGAAATCCGTCAACGATTCGGTCTAGAACCAATGCGGCGAATCCGCCGTGACGGATGCTAGTGGGGTGGTCCCTTCGATCAAAAGTGATCGGGCAAGAGGACCACGGGTTGAACTTTGGGGTGACTGGCTCCATCGCATATACGTCCCTTAGTGCATGCTTCCGCTCCCTTTTGGGTATGTGGGTTGCATATATCATGTTCACCATTCGCACTTGTAGGGGGAACCCTTTTGTCCTCTATTGTTCGGCGGCCGGGGTTCCTCCTCGTCGTTGCTATGCAGCCCCTTGTCATTGTTTTCGGCATGTAACTTGCCTGCCTGCTTGAACACCCAACAATCCCTGTTGGTGTGGTTGGCTGGTTTTTCGGGGGTGCCGTGTATCTGGCACGAGCGATCGAGTATTCGGTCCAAATTGGACGGGCCCGGAATATTTCTTTTGAATGGCTTTTTCCGTTGACCGGGTTTAGAGCCTCTGAATCTGGCATTGACTGTCGTATCTTCAGCATTATCGCCGTTAATGCGGCGCTTGTGCTTGTTGCGACGCGACCTGCCATTGTTGTCCTTGGTATCCGAATTACCAGGGCTCTTGGTCATGTTGTTACTACGAGCTAGCCAGCTGTCTTCTCCCGCGCAAAAGCGGGTCATGAGTGTTGTGAGGGCTGCCATGGATTTCGGCTTTTCCTGTCCTAGGTGCCGGGCAAGCCATTCGTCGTGGATGTTATGTTTGAAGCCAGCAAGGGCCTCTGCATCCGGACAGTCGACAATTTGATTTTTCTTGGTTAGGAACCGTGTCCAGAATTGTCTGGCCGATTCCTCTGGCTGCTGAATTATGTGTCTTAGGTCATCGGCGTCTGGTGGTCGCACATAGGTGCCCTAGAAATTGTCGAGGAATGCGGTTTCCAGGTCTTCCCAACAACCAATTGACTCTGCTGGCAAGCTATTAAGCCAATGCCGAGCGGGTCCTTTAAGCTTGAGTGGGAGGTATTTGATGGCGTGTAGATCATCACCGCGGGCCATGTGGATATGAAGGAGGTAGTCCTCGATCCAGACCGCAGGATCTGTTGTGCCATCGTATGATTCAATGTTCACAGGTTTGAAACCCTCAGGAATCTGATGATCCATTACTTCGTCTGTGAAGCATAGTGGGTGTGCGGCGCCTCCGTATTGGGCTATATCACGACGTAACTCGAATGGGTTTTTTCTGCTGTGTTCGGCCCGGCCGGATTTGCTGTATCCGGCGTGACGGTTATCGTCATGTGTAGTGAGGCACCCATGCGATCCGTAGACCGATCTTGTCTGCCTTGCCTTGTCCTCCAATATATCTCGCAGGTCTGGCGCGTTTCCCCGTGCCTTGGTACTTTTTGAGTGGCACCGGGGTGCGGCTTGAGTTGAGGGCCGGAAGGCCTCTTTGTCACAGCCACGGGGTGGACGATCGGCCGCATCATACGATGGTGATGTATGTTTAGTTGCTTCGTCCTCTAGTTGGGGTAGCAGCCTACGCTTTGGGTAGCTCTTGGAGGGGCGTTCGAGTTCGTACTCTTCGGCCGCAAGGACTTCAGTCCATCTATCAGCTAGCAAATCTTGATCAGCTCTAAGCTGCTGCTGCTTTTTCTTGAGGCTGCTTGCCGTGGCCATAAGCCTGCGTTTGAAACGCTCCTGTTCGACGGGATCCTCAGGCACGATGAATTTGTCGTCATCGAGGCTTGCCTCGTCTTCGGAGGGAGGCATGTAATTATCGTCCTCTACCTCTTTGTCTGCCGCTCTCTCATGAGGGCTGGCTTCTCCATCCTCCTATGCTGAATCCTGCTGGAGGGGGTTGTCTTCGGCACTTTTCGGGGTGTTATTGTCTCCCGTGCCAGAATTGCCGTTTTTGCTATGGCGGGATTTAGATCGGCGCCGCTGACGCCGGCGCTTAGGCTGTTTTTTGGAGGGGTCATCCTTCGTTTTTCCATCACCGTTCCCGTCTTTTGGGATGTCCACCATGTAAATGTCGTAGGACGAGGTGGCCTTCCAATGCACTGTAGGTACTGGTTCTTGGTCGTCTCCAGCATCGTCGTCCATACCGTTGATGTCTTCGGAGTTTAAGTCGAGCATGTCGGTTAAATCATCGACAGTGGCTACGAAGTGGGTGGTGGGTGGGTTTTGAATTTCTTCATCATCCATATCCCAGCCTTCCTGACCGTGGTCCGGCCAGGGCTCTCCTGATAAATAGAGAGACTTTAGTGAATTCAGGATGTCACCAAAGGGCGAGTGCTGAAAGGTGTCCGCGCGGTGAACTCCATAACCGGCGCCCGATCGGGTTTGATTGGCAGGGGCGCGGAAGGCCCGGAGTCTGGAGAGGAGTCCGGTACCTTGGAGTCACGAGCTTCGCAAGGGACAGGGATAGTATTCGACTTCATCGCCGTAGAGATAGCAGCCCCCGAGGCGGTGTCCAGCCACCCGTCCTCGGTCGGTGCAGTCGACTCCGAGCTAAGGGTCTGAGCGGACACTTGTGCGGCCTCCAGGGCACTGTCCGGCGGCAGAGCTAGATCGTGCCCATCGTGACAGTGCGTCGCACTTGGCTGTGGCTCGAACCCGTCGAAGATCAAGTCTCCGCGGACATCGACCGTGTAGTTCAAACTTCCAAATCTGACTTGATGGCCAGGGGCGTAGCTTTCAATCTACTCCAGATGGCCAAGCGAATTGGCCCGCAGTGCAAAGCCGCCGAATACGAAGATCTGTCCAGGGAGAAAGGTCTCACCCTGGACCGCATCGTTGTTGATGATCGGAGGAGCCATCGGGCCTAAAGATGACAACACAGAGGAACTCTCAATGAAAGCACCAATGTCGGTGTCAAAACAGACGGATCTCAGGTAGGGGGTCTCGAACTTGTGCGTCTAGGCGGATGGTAACAGGAGACAAGGGACACGATGTTTTTACCCAGGTTCGGGCCCTCTCGATGGAGGTAAAACCCTACTCCTGCTTGATTAATATTGATGATATGGGTAGTACAAGAGTTGATCTACCACGAGATCAAAGAGGCTAAACCCTAGAAGCTAGCCTATGGTATGATTGTTGTTCATCCTACGGACTAAAACCCTCCGGTTTATATAGGCACCGAAGAGGGCTATGGTTACACATAGTCGGTTACAATGGGAGGAGATCTACATATCGTGTCGCCAAGCTTGCCTTCTACGCCAAGGAAAGTCCTATCCGGACACGGGACGAAGTCTTCAATCTTGTATCTTCATAGTCCGGGAGTCCGGCCAAAGGTCACAGTCCGGCCATCCGGACACCCCCTAATCCAGGACTCCCTCACCACCGTTGCTACCCTATGGTTGAAGCCAAGCTAGGCGGGTTGACCATTGATGGCCGGTTAGCTTCTTGGCGGCGACTTGGAGTCGGAGAGCTCCACTGGAGAAGAACGCTGCTTCTAGTTAACTGCTGGTGCAGTTGGCTGACTGACACGTGGGCCCAACAGGCCACATGTCAGTTACGCAACTGCACCTGCAGTTAAGTCACTAAAGCTTCTGTTCGGCTCAGCGGGACACCGGTGGGTAGCTTTGATTAATTAATTATACCTCCAGCGCACCCCTTTTTAGTTTTTTTTTCGAAAAGGAGGATGACCCCCGGCCTCTGCATCTGGGAGATGCATGCGGCCACAAACACTCCTTTTTAGTTGAAGAATGTATGAAATGTAATGAAATCCGGCATGTTTATATGAAATCCGACCGTGTATGAATGAATTTATTTCGATTAGTTCGAATTCCTGTATCACTGGCAATGGATGAACAAGCAAAACAATACGTACTAGCATTATTCCCAGGGTGATCACCATGTTTGCAGCAGTTTCACATGTACTCCCTCCGGTCCTTTCTAGTCTGCATACAAGTTTTGTCTGTAGTCAAAGTATCTCTACTTTGACCAATGTTATACAAAAAAGTATGCACTTTCACAATGTGCAAAGTAAAAAGGAACAGAAGGAGTACAAAGAGTTTGAGCAGCTTTTTAGCGTTTCTGTACATTACAATCAAACACACAGGCCTGGCAATTCATAGAGAACATTCAAAACGATCGATGATTATGCATCTCAGCGACTCACATGTCAGAGGCAATATTCACTTCACAACTAAAGAATAAAAAAATTGATCGCCACTGCTAACAGCAAAGGGTGTCCCATTCGAAAATATCAAACGCATATCTTGCTAAAATCAATGAGCAAAATTTGACAAGGTTGTCCCATTCCAAAATATGAAATGCCTATGATTGTGGAATGGTCAGGGTTTGCCATCAGTTCAAACATTGACATGGCACCTCGTGCTAAATAAACCAGCTGTTCTTTTTGTGCAGTTCCACCAAAATCAACCAAATTCGCGCGTAGCTTGTATGATTTCGCCATTATATGTTGCAACGCCTTGAACTTATGGGCACCTCCTTTCTTGTGGTGGAAATGAATGATTCGATGTATTCATGAACATTTTGTGCAGTTCTCGTTGAAATCAAGCTGAGCACGCCTGTTTGCACAAATACAAAAAAGTGATTAGTATAAAGCAAACTATACTATGAATTGACAGTTTCAACAGGCACATACATGGTCCATGTAGAGCACACTTTTAGAAAAATGGAACTCACCAGAAAGAATCCTAGAATAACATTGTACTCGTGCATCACAGCAAAAAAATTGGAGATTTGTCAGTCCTTCTGAGCTGAAGTTAGTTTGGTCTTGTGGGGAGTAATGTAACCATCCTTCAACTGCCCCTTCTGATGAGAAGATAGACATGGCTTCTTCATCCTGGCATAATCGGAACTAGTCACTTCATGTACTCCATATTCTTCTTCATAGGAAGATGATCCTTGTTTGCTCGAAAAAAAAGGAAAGGAAATATCTAAAACGACACAGATAAAGCACTTCTCAAGGACAATACCACTTTTTCATGACAGTATCTAAACAGTAGCACAACACCAATAGAGATGACAAAGCTCAATCATATGGATGAAATCAGTGGGTGAGTACCAACATTTGTCAGGAGGCTGATTGTGTAGAGCATACAGATGAAGCACTTCTCGAGAACCATCTGTTGCTATCTACGGGGGTGGCCATGCTTACTATATACTCCTCGATTAGTTTAATGTTTCCAACATCTTCTTGTGCAGTTCCACTAAAATATATGGTATCTTCAAAGAAGATCCCTGTTTGCACAAGTAGAGATAATTACGTATGGCATCAAATCAGTGGCAAAAGAATTGCTTGTTCCAGCCATAGCAATAAATTAAGATGCAAAACTATATCATTACTTGTGTCATCACAGTTCTAGTGCTTCATTACAGCACCGGGAGTTGATTTTTGTTTTTCTTCCGCTTGTTCTTCCCCTTCATCACTTGGTTCAATAACAGACAAGCTTCGCCTTCAATGTAAGATTTGGCATGTCAATTAGGGAACACAAGTATAGTACTAAACTTAATTTTCTGATGTAAGTGGCAAAATATAGGCCAGTAGTTGTGAAATACCCTTATCTTACCTTAATGGGATATTACGGTGCACATACAGATTGGAAGTTGATGACCCACAAGTATAGGGGATCTATCGTAGTCCTTTAGATAAGTAAGAGTGTCGAACCCAACGAGGAGCAGAAGGAAATGATAAGCGGTTTTCAGCAAGGTATTCTCTGCAAGTACTGAAATAAGTGGTAACAGATAGTTTTTTGATAGGATAAATTGTAACGAGTGACAAGTAACAAAAGTAAATAAAGTGCAGCAAGGTGGCCCAATCCTTTTTGTAGCAAAGGACAAGCCTGGACAAACTCTTATAATAGGAAAAGCGCTCCCGAGGACACATGGGAATATCGTCAAGCTAGTTTTCATCATGCTCATATGATTCGCGTTCGGTACTTTGATAATTTGATATGTGGGTGGACCGGTGCTTGGGTGTTGTTCTTACTTGAACAAGAATCCCACTTATGATTAGCCTCTATTGCAAGCATCCGCAACTACAACAAAAGTATTAAGGTAAACCTAACCATAGCATGAAACATATGGATCCAAATCAACCCCTTACGAAGCAACGCATAAACTAGGGTTTAAGATTCTGTCACTCTAGCAACCCATCATCTACTTGCTACTTCCCAATGCCTTCCTCTAGGCCCAAATAATGGTGAAGTGTTATGTAGTCGACATTCACATAACACCACTAGAGGCTAGACAACATACATCTTATCAAAATATCGAACGAATACCAAATTCATATGACTACTAATAGCCAGACTTCTCCCTTGTCCTCAGGAAGAAACGTAACTACTCACAAAGCCTATTCATGTTCATAATCAGAGGTGTAATAATGTGCATAAAGGATCTGAACATATGATCTTCCACCAAATAAACCAACTAGCATCAACTACAAGGAGTAATCAACACTACTAGCACCAATCCCGGACTTGGAGACAAGAATTGGATACAGGAGATAAACTAGGGTTTGGAGACGAGATGGTGCTGGTGAAGATGTTGATGGAGATTGCTCTCTCCCAATGAGAGGAGCGTTGGTGATGACGATGGTGATGATTTCCCCCTCCCGGAGGGAAGTGTCCCCGGCAGAACAGCTCTGCCGGAGCCCTAGATTGGTTCCGCCAAGGTTCCGCCTCGTGGCGGCGGAGTCTCATCCCGAAAACTTCTCCTATATTTTTTTCTCATCTAAAGACTTCATATAGGAGAAGATGGACGTCGGAGAGCCACCAGGGGCCCCACGAGGTAGGGGGGCGCGCCTAGGGGGGGGGCACCCTCGTGAGTAGGGTGTGGGCCTCCTGGCCTTCATCTTTGGCGATGATTTTTATTTATTTATTCTAAGGTATTCCGTGGAGTTTCAGGACTTTTGAAGTTGCACAGAATATTCCTTCAATATTTCCTCCTTTTTCAGCCCAGAATTCCAGCTGCCGGCATTCTCCCTCTTCATGTAAACCTTGTAAATTAAGAGAGAATAGCCATAAGTATTGTAACATAACGTGAAGTAACAGCGCATAATGCAATAAATATTGTCTTAAAAGCATGATGCAAAATGGACGTATCAACTCCCCCAAGCTTAGACATCGCTTGTCCTCAAGCGAAAAGCCGATAACAATAAATATGTCCTCATTTTTAGAGGTAGAGGCGTCGATAAAAATAAAATACGGACATGAGGGCATCATGATTATTTCATAACAGCAACATATATAAATTTTGTCATATGATTACTCAAGTTCAAGTGATGATCTTTTCACAAAGCCAAAATATGAATCAGAAACCTTATTGGGCACCAACAATTATAATCTCAGTCATTGAAGCAATTGCAATTTATCATAATATCGGAAAGAGTCTATGTCAGAGCTCAAAAGCAAGTCCACATACTCAACTATCACTTAGTCCTTCATAACTGCTAACACTCACGCAATACTTGTGGTTACGGAGTTTTAATCGGACAAAGAGAAAGATAGGGGCTTATAGTTTTGCCCCACAACCTTTTAGCTCAAGGGTAATGTCAACAATAATAATTCATGCTCCCCCACATCCAATTAGATATATATATCATGTTCTTTCCAACATGCTAAGCTTGCCAAAGGATAAAATGAAAAAGGAAGGGTGAAGATCACCGTGACTCTTGCATAAGGTAGAGGATAATAATAAAAGATAGGACCTTCGCAGAGGGAAGCAGAGGTTGTCATGCGCGTTTAGGGTTGATGCACAAAATCTTAATGCAAAAGAACGTCACTTTATATTGCCCCTTGCATGTGGACCTTTATTATGCAGTCCGTCGCTTTTATTGCGTCCACAACAAGTTCGTACAAAGTTTATTTTCTCCGCACTGATAAGTCATGCATATTTAGAGAGCAATTTTTAATGCTTGCACCGATGACAACTTACTTGAAGGATCTTACTCAATCCATAGGTAGATATGGTGGACTCTCATGGCAACACTGGTTTAAGGGTATTTGGAAGCACAAGTAGTATTTCTACTTAGTGCTGAGAATTTGGCTAGCACAAGGGGTAAAGGCAAGCTCAACACGGTAGAGGAACCATGACAACATACTTTATCTCAGATATAAGAAAACATAACTCATTATGTTGTCTTCCTTGTCCAACATCAACTCTTTAGCATGTCATATTTTAATGAGTGCTCCCAATCATAAAATATGTCAATGATAATATATCTATATGTGAAACCTCTCTTTCCTTATTACTTCCTATTAATTGCAACGATGACCAAAGCTATATTTGCCAACTCCCAACAACTTTTAATCATCATACTCTTTCGATGTGAAGTCATTACTTTCAATAAGATCAATATGAACTCTTTGATTCTTTTTTTATTCTTTTTCTACTAATCACCCAAGATCATGGAAAAATACTCAAGCCCTTGACTCAATACTAATCTTTATTATATAGCTCATGGACTCGATTACAAAGAGAGATCATAAAGCAAAACTCAAAACTAGATCATGCTATGACTTTATTCTACTAAATCAAGATACTACTAATAGGATCGATCTAAGAAAAACGGTAAAGATAGGAGTTGTGATGGTGATACGATACCAGGGCACCTCCCCCAAGCTTGGTAGTTGCCAAGGGGAGTGCCCAAACCCATGTGATTATGTCCTCGGAGGTGATGGAGGTGGTGATGATGACGGTGGATAATCACACATCGAGCGTAAAAGTTCCTCCAACTTGCGGATAATATTCTTAAGCCCAGCAATATGATCCTTCAACAAAATATTCTCCTGTGTAAGATACTTGTTCTGTATGCGGGCTAACTCAATCATCTTGAAGGCTTGAAGCTCTGTTGGAGTGAAAAGGTTAGGTAAAGGTTGAGGGATGTCTTCTTCTTTCACCACCGGAGCTTGAACCTCCATGGCCTTCTTGATCCCTTCATCCTTGTTGATTTCTTCTGGTTCCTCTCTTTTCAACTCTATCTTCAATAGCCAAGCATCCTTGTCTTTGTTGTTGGAGGAGGGAGGAGTCATGGTGCTCTAGACCTGTCAGAAAAACAGCTCGAAACAAGAACATGGGAGATTTGCGTGATACGAGAGTCAAAACCTTCGGGAGTATATATAATGAATTTTTACCGACCAAAATACGTATCGTGCAAGGAAACAGAGTCCGGAGGGCACACGAGGTGCTCACGAGGTTGGGGGGCGCGCCTGGGGGGGGGGGGGGTAGGGCGTGCCCTTCACCCTCGTGGAGGCCTCGTGTCCTCCCCGGACTGCTACTTATTTTTCTATTTTTCTAAATATTCCAAAACGGAGAAATATTGCCTTTAAAATTGTTTTGGAGTCGTTTTACTTACCGTATCACATACCTATTCCTTTTCGGAGTCTGGAATGTTCTGGAAAGTGTCCCTTATGTATTCCTCCGGGGTTACGGTTTCAATAATATTAGTTTCAACATTTATGGGATTACCTGAAATATAGTGTTTGATCCTTTGACCGTTTACCACCTTCGGATTTGTGCCTGTGAAGTTGTTGATTTTTATGGCACCGAAACGATAGACCTCCTCGATAACGTAAGGACCTTCCCATTTGGAGAGAAGTTTTCCTGCAAAAAATCTTAAACGAGAGTTGTATAGCAATACATAATCACCTACATTAAACTCACGCTTTTGTATCCTTCTGTCATGCCATCTTTTAACCTTTTCTTTAAACAACTTGGCATTTTCATAAGCTTGGGTTCTCCATTCATCAAGTGAGATAATATCAAATAACCTCTTCTCACAGGCAAGTTTAAAATCATAGTTGAGCTCTTTAATAGCCCAATATGCCTTATGTTCTAATTCGAGAGGTAAGTGACATGCTTTTCCATAAACCATTTTATACGGAGACATACCCATAGGATTTTGGGAAATTTACATCTGTGCCCCTAACTCGAACCCACTACTCAGATTTGCCCCTAATTTTAAAGCATGCTCAAATTTTCCCCTCTACCGTTAAGTCACTACTCAGAAATGCTCTTCCGTACAATACTGTAGCACTTTCCGTCCAATACTGTAGCACTTTCCGTCTGCTACAGTACACATGGGCCTCTGACGGTCAAAGGCCTTTGACTGGACGGAAGGGCATTTCTGAGTAGTGACTTAACGGCAGAGGGGCAAATTTGAGCATGCTTTGAAATTAGGGGCAAATCTGAGTAGGTGGTTCGAGTTAGGGGCAGAAATGCAAATGGCCCTAGGATTTTTGTATGCAGTTCTGTAGGCCCATAATGCATCATTTAGTTTCTTGGACCAATTCTCTCTAGACCTATTGACAGTCTTTTGCAAAATTAATTTGAGCTCTCTATTGCTCAATTCTACCTGACCACTAGACTGCGGGTGATATGGAGATGCAATTCTATGATTAATGTCGTATTTAGCAAGCATCTTACGGAAAGCACCATGAATAAAGTGTGAACCACCATCAGTCATTAAGTATCTAGGGACTCCAAACCTCGGAAAAATAACTTCCTTAAGCATTTTAATAGAAGTGTTATGATCAGCACTACTAGTTGGAATAGCTTCTACCCGCTTAGTAACGTAATCAACAGCAACTAAAATATGAGTGTATCCATTAGAGGCAAGAAAAGGTCCCATATAATCAAAGCCCCAAACATCAAATGGCTCAATAACAAGTGAATAATTCATAGGAATTGCTTGACGTCTACTGATATTACCAATTCTTTGACATTCATCGCAAGATAAAACAAACTTACGGGCATCCTTGAAGAGAGTAGGCCAATAAAAACCGGATTGCAATACCTTATGTGCAGTTCTATCTCCAGCGTGGTGTCCTCCATAAGCCTCGGAGTGACACTTGCATAGGATCTGTTCCTGTTCATGCTCAGGTACACAACGTATAATAACACCATCTACTCCTTCTTTATAAAGATGTGGGTCATCCCAAAAGTAATGTCTCAAGTCATAGAAAAACTTTTTCTTTTGTTGGTATGTGAAGCTAGGTGGTATAAATTTAGCAACAATATAATTTGCATAATCAGCATACCATGGAGTGCTACGAGAAGTACTTATGACATTTAATTGCTCATCAGGAAAGCTATCATCAATAGGTAGTGGGTCATCAAGAACATTCTCTAGCCTAGACAAGTTGTCTGCAACGGGGTTCTCAGCTCCTTTTCTATCAACAATATGTAAATCAAATTCTTGAAGCAAGAGAACCCATCTAATGAGTCTAGGTTTTGCATCTCTCTTTTCCATAAGATATTTAATAGCAGCATGATCTGTGTGAATAGTTACTCTAGAATCAACAATATAGGGTCTGAATTTATCACAAGCAAATACAACCGCTAAAAGTTCCTTTTCGGTAGTAGCATAATTTCTTTGAGCATTGTCTAGAGTCTTACTAGCGTAATGGATAACATTCAATTTCTTATCAACTCTTTGCCCTAGAACAACACCTACAGCATAATCACTAGCATCACACATAATTTCTAAGGGTAAATTCCAATCAGGTGGCTGAACAATAGGTGCAGAGACTAATGATTTCTTAAGTATTTCAAATGCTTCTACACAATCATCATCAAAGACAAATGGTACATCTTTTTGTAATAAATTAGTCAGAGGCCGAGAGATTTTTGAGAAGTCCTTAATGAACCTCCTATAAAATCTGGCGTGACCAAGGAAACTTCTTACACCTTTGATGTCCTTGGGACATGGCATCTTTTCAATAGCATCAACCTTGGCTTTATCAACTTCAATACCTCTTTCAGAAACTTTGTGCCCCAAGAAAATACCTTCATTAACCATAAAGTGGCAATTTTCCCAATTCAAGACAAGATTAGTTTCTTCACATCTCTGCAAAACTCGAGCAAGATTGCTCAAGCAATCATCAAAAGAGGAACCATAGACGGAAAAGTCATCCATGAAAACCTCACAAATTTTCTCGCAGAAGTCAGAGAATATAGCCATCATGCACCTTTGAAAGGTAGCAGGTGCATTACATAAACCAAAAGGCATACGTCTATAAGCAAAAGTACCAAAAGGGCATGTAAAAGTAGTCTTTGATTGATCTTTAGCCGACACAGGTATTTGAGAAAAACCAGAATAACCATCTAGAAAGCAATAATGTGTATGTTTGCATAATCTTTCTAGCATTTGATCAATAAAAGGTAAGGGGTAATGATCTTTCTTAGTAGCCTTATTTAATTTGCGGAAATCAATTACCATCCTATAACCTGTGATAATTCTTTGCGGAATCAATTCATCTTTATCATTAGGGACAACAGTAATACCTCCCTTCTTAGGGACACAATGGACAGGACTTACCCACTGACTATCAGCAATGGGATAAATTATACCTGCCTCCAGAAGCTTGAGTATTTCCTTCCTTACCACTTCTTTCATTTTAGGATTCAAACGTCGTTGAGGATCACGAACTGGTTTGGCATCAGCTTCCAAATTTATTTTATGTTGGCATAGAGTGGGACTGATGCCCTTAAGATCATCCAGAGTATATCCAATAGCGACACGGTGCTTCTTCAGAGTTTTTAATAATCTTTCTTCTTCATGCTCTGAAAGGTTAGCACTAATAATAACAGGATATATTTTCTTTTCATCAAGATAAGCATATTTAAGATTATCAGGCAACGGTTTAAGCTCAAACACGGGATCACCCTTGGGTGGAGGAGGATCCCCTAGGATTTCAACAGGCAAATTGTGTTGCAGAATAGGTTCCTGTTTAAAGAATACTTCATCTATTTCCCTTCTTTCATTCATGAACATATCATTTTCATGGTCTAGCAAATAGTGTTCTAAAGGATCACTAGGAGGTACATCAATAGAAGCAAGACCAATAATTTCATCCTTACTAGGCAATTCTTCCTCATGATGTTGTTTACTAAATTTAGAGAAATTAAACTCATGAACCATATAATCCAAGCCAATAGTAACAACATTCTTTTCGCAATCTATCGTAGCATTAACAGTACTCAAGAAGGGTCCAAATATAATAGGACCAAAGCTATCTTGTGGAGAACCAAGAACAAGAAAATCAGCGGGGTATTTAGTTTTGCCACACAAGACTTCAACATCTCTAACAATTCCCATTAGAGATATAGTATCTCTATTGGCAAGTTTAATTGTAACATCAATTTCCTCTAACTCAGCAGGCGCAATCTCATGCATAATTTCTTTGTATAAGCCAATGGGTATAACACTAGCACTAGCACCCATATCACATAAGCCATGATAACAATGATCTCCTATTTTAACAGAAATAACAGGCACGCCTACCACAGGTCTATGTTTATCTCTATCATAGGGTTTAGCAATTCTAGCAGTTTCACCAGTGAATTGAATAACATGCCCATCAATATTATCAGACAAGAGATCTTTAAAAATAGCAATATTGGGTTCTACTTTGACTTGCTCAGGAGGTGTATAAGTCCTAGTATTGCTTTTACGAACAACAGTTGAGGCTTTAGCATGATCCTTCATTCTAACAGGGAAAGGTGGTTTCTCAACATAAGAAGTGGGAACAATAGGATCATTGTAAGTGACAGTCTTTTCTTCAACTTTAATAGGTGCGGCTACTTTTACTTCTATGGGAGGATGATATTTAAACCACTTCTCCTTGGGGAGATCAACATAAGTAGCAAAATATTCACAGAAAGAAGCTACTATCTCAGAGTCAAGTCCATATTTAGTGCTAAACTTACGGAAAATATCGTTATCCATAAAAGATTTAACACAATGAAACTTAGGTGTCATACCTGACTCCTTTCCTTCGTCGAGGTCCCAATCTTCAGAGTTGCGTTTAATTCTATCCAATAAATTCCATCTGAATTCAATAGGCTTCATCATAAAAGAGCCAGCACAAGAAGTATCGAGCATGGTGTGATTATTATCAGAAAGCCGAGCATAAAAATTCTGAAGAATTGTCATTTTTGAGAGCTCATGATTGGGGCATGAATATAACATTGATTTAAGCCTCCCCCAAGATTGAGCGATACTTTCTCCTTTGCGAGGCCAAAAATTATATATATAATTGCGATCACGATGAACAAGATGCATAGGGTAATACTTCTGATGAAATTCCAATTTCAATCTTTTATAGTTCCATGATCTCGTATCATAACATAGCCTATACCATGTCAACGCGTATCCCTCCAAAGATAAAGGGAAAGCCTTCCTCTTAACAACATCATCGGGTATACCTGCAAGCTTAAATAGTCCACAAATATCATCCACAAAGCGTAGATGTTCGTCAGGATGCTTTGTTCCATCTCCTGCAAAAGTGTTAGCTAGCAGTTTTTCCATCATACCCGAAGGAATCTGAAAAGGAGTTTCATTTTCAATAGGTTCAATAGGTTCAGTAGGTCCAGTAGGTTGAGGAGCAACTCTTGGCTCAACTGGATGGGGTGAAGATACCCCCAACAACCCCCTCAAACAATTACTTTCCATAGTAACAAGTGACAGAAAATTTCAGCACACTAAATAAATTTTTCCTTACCAAATTCCACCTACCAAAGGCACTTCACTCCCCGGCAACGGCGCCAGAAAAGAGTCTTGATGACCCACAAGTATAGGGGATCTATCGTAGTCCTTTCGATAAGTAAGAGTGTCGAACCCAACGAGGAGCAGAAGGAAATGATAAGCGGTTTTCAGCAAGGTATTCTCTGCAAGTACTAAAATAAGTGGTAACAGATAGTTTTGAGATAGGATAAATTGTAATGAGTGACAAGTAACAAAAGTAAATAAAGTGCAGCAAGGTGGCCCAATCCTTTTTGTAGCAAAGGACAATCCTGGACAAACTCTTATAATAGGAAAAGCACTCCCGAGGACACATGGGAATATCGTCAAGCTAGTTTTCATCACGCTCATATGATTCGCGTTCGGTACTTTGATAATTTGATATGTGGGTGGACCGGTGCTTGGGTGTTGTTCTTACTTGAACAAGCATCCCACTTATGATTAACCTCTATTGCAAGCATCCGCAACTACAACAAAAGTATTAAGGTAAACCTAACCATAGCATGAAACATATGGATCCAAATCAGCCCCTTACGAAGCAACGCATAAACTAGGGTTTAAGCTTCTATCACTCTAGCAACCCATCATCTACTTGCTACTTCCCAATGCCTTCCTCTAGGCCCAAATAATGGTGAAGTGTTATGTAGTCGACGTTCACATAACACCACTAGAGGTTAGACAACATACATCTTATCAAAATATCGAACGAATACCAAATTCATATGGCTACTAATAGCAAGACTTCTCCCTTGTCCTCAGGAACAAACATAACTACCCACAAAGTATATTCATGTTCATAATCAGAGGGGTAATAATGTGCATAAAGGATCTGAACATATGATCTTCCACCAAATAAACCAACTAGCATCAACTACAAGGAGTAATCAACACTACTAGCAACCTACTAGCACCAATCCCGGACTTGGAGACAAGAATTGGATACAAGAGATGAACTAGGGTTTGGAGACGAGATGGTGCTGGTGAAGATGTTGATGGAGATTGTCCTCTCCCGATGAGAGGAGCGTTGGTGATTACGATGGTGATGATTTCCCCCTCCCGGAGGGAAGTGTCCCCGGCAGAACAGCTCTTCCGGAGCTCTAGATTGGTTCCGCCAAGGTTCCACCTCGTGGCAGCAGAGTCTCGTCCCGAAAAGTTCTCCTCTATTTTTTCTCATCGAAAAACTTCATATAGGAGAAGATGGACGTCGGAGAGCCACCAGGGGGCCCACGAGGTAGGGAGGCGTGCCCGGGCAGGGGGGGGGCGTCCCCCACGCTCGTGAGCAGGGTGTGGGACCCCTGGCCTTCATCTTTGGTGACGATTTTTCTTTATTTATTATAAGGTATTCCGTGGAGTTTCAGGACTTTTGGAGTTGCACAGAATAGTCCTTCAATATTTGCTCCTTTTCCAGCCCAGAATTCCGGCTGCCGGCATTCTCCCTCTTCATGTAAACCTTGTAAAATAAGAGAGAATAGCCATAAGTATTGTAACATAACGTGAAATAACAACCCATAATGCAATAAATATTGTCTTAAAAGCATGATGCAAAATGGACGTATCAGAAGTCTTGTCTCCATTTGTGCAGTTCACTAAAATCAAGCAACATTATCGTACAAGTAGCACAACTTATGAAAGCACACTGCAGAATCATGTGAAAGAAGGCTAGTACTGACCTCTCATGATGCGGAATTCAAACAACTCACAAGAAGAAGATCTGGACCAAATTCGCCTTAATGGATAGGAAGTAAGATCTCCTCTTGTGCAGTTCCACTAAGATCAAGCAATCAAGCAACATTGTCGGTGTGACATTTTGGTTGAACTGCACAAAACACTCTTAAAACAAAAGTGTTTTGTGCAGTGCAACAAAAGGTTACAATGGCAACGAGGTGAAGTAGATAACCCTGTTTACATAGAGGTGCAAAGGAAACAATTAGTGGTTAATAACGGTGGATGACATAGAAGCCAACAAAAAGAAGCATCTACCTTATCTAAATGGGAAAGAAAGCAAGACAGTAGCATTTCTCAAACGGTGGCATTGATTAATATTAACATAGAGATTATATTAACAATAAAATTCGTTAAACATGTAATTTGCTTTTAACTGTGGCATTGCATCAATTTTCCAGCGGCATTATTAGAGGGTGTTTGTTTACAGGGACATTTTGGTGTAGGGACTAAAAAAACTCCGTGTCAGTCACATCTAAACCAAACAGGAGGGACTTTTCGGGACTAAAAGTGGGCATTTGGGACTAAAGAAAGAAGACCCCGAGGGAGTCTTTTTGGGACTTTTTCCAACAGTTGCCCCTGCCACGCATCGCACCTTGTTTCTATTAGTTCATTACTAGGGGTAACATGGTATTTTATCATGTCATTTAATAACATCTAGTCCATGTTTAGTCCTTGGAACCAAGCATGTAGGGACTAGGGAGTTTTTAACCAAACAGGGCCATAGATTAACAGCTAATGAGTTGCACGGGACAGTGGACGCACCAGCACCATGTGCATATACCGATGTACTGTGGACATGCACAGTCTGTTGCAACAAAGAACAAACAACCAAGGAGCATATTTGTGTTGGTCCCAGTTTTGTTATCTTTAGACACCTTTCCCTATGTGAGCACAGCAAATCTAGTCCCGCTCAAACTCTACAGCCTTGTCCCTTCCTTTCCTTTTTGAACTAGTACTTTCGCCCCTTCCTTTCCTCTTTGAACCACGTCCTAGATTTATGCAATACAACTTTCCCCACTACTTTCCCCCATTCCTTTCCTCTTTGAACCACGTCCTAGATTCATGCTATACAACTTTCCCCCTTCATTTCCTCTTTGAACCACGTCCTAGATTCATGCTATATACAACTTTTCCCACTACTTTCCCCCACTCCTTTCCTCTTTGAACCACGTCCTAGTTTCATGGTATACATGCAGCTAGAGCAATGCATGTGGAGTAAGTGAAATATACCTTAAGGTTCTTGGGGCATGGTTTGGTGGGCGACGAAGAAGAAGGGGTCGGAGGCCCTCCCGCGCCGCCGCTGGGTGGAAAGTGAACAACAACGCCGGTAGTGGATTCCCTCCCTCGCCGACGGCGACAGCGTTAAGCCTCCTTCCCTTCCCGGCGGACGGATCCTGACGACTCTTTGAGCAGCAGTGAGGGGAGAGAGAGGCCAACGAAGTCTTTTTTAGATCTGGAGAGGGCGAGAGAGTGTGAAGAGAGAAACTACAAGCGCTGAGGCTCCAGCGGGAGAGGGCGAGAGAGTGTGAAGAGAGCAACTACAAGCGTTGAGGCTCCAGCGTGTATATATATACTGGAGAGAGAGAGTGTGAAGCGTGCAAACCCTAGAAAACATTTTGACCAGTCAAAGAATCCTCCTGGCAAAAATTATGCTCAAGTGTAGTTATCGAACCCGAGAACTCAAGTTTGATGAGCGAACAGGCTAACCAGCTACACAACCCTCACGTTATGTTCAACGAGAGGAAAATAACCTTTTATACATTCCTGCATTCGTGTGACAGGCATGCCGTGTTTTTTTGTGTGTGTGTGTGGGAGTCATTAGGATTTCAATCATGATCGTGTCATGTGGCTTTGGTGGTAAGACTATCCACAGTGGTGCAGAAATAATGCAGCCTTAGTCACCTTACCTCTCTCCACATAGTACGTTGGGTCCCACCAGTCAGAGGGTGAAACAAACAAATTAATAAGAAAAATTAAAAGCGCCAGCGGTGTATCTTACTACCTCACACATCTCACTACTGCTCGGGAACACTGTCCAATTGATCCCTCTGTTCGCTCACGTACTATTTTATGTGAATCCTTATTATAACATGCACACAAATTTTGGGCACTTGTATTCGACTTAAGTCAGTGTGCCACCGTATCTCGTATACTTACTACTCCCTCCGTCTAGGTGTAATAAGTCACGTTAGAAGGTGCAACGGGACCAAGGTGCGTGCGTGTGCGTGTGTGTGTTTAACAGCATGTGTGTGTTAGAGAGTGCGACAGATCGACCTACTCCTACAGAGATATGGTGTGTAGTGTACGATTTTAGCCACGAGAGTCGGTGCATCCTCTCGTTTCCAGGCGTGTCCGGTAGGGACATGCGGACAGCTGCCACGCCCGCTCCTGACCAGCCTGGCCCACCCAAAGCCCCTCCACTGCCTGCGCGCGCTTCCCGCCCGAAACGGTCAGCGCCGCTCCAAAGAATCGGTGCCGCATTCATGCCCGGGCAGAGCGGACGCGACCTCTCACTGGCGCAAGAGTGATGGTTTCTTCGTCCGTCCAACTTACTACTGGGTCTATGTGATTTGACGGCTCATTGGTCTTTATTACTGAGGTGGTAGGACTGCTGGATGTCCCACGCTTTCGACGAAAGGAGGTAGTAGATTACAATTTTCTCCATTCTTACAGCGGAGGAGTGCAAGAGCAGTGGAAACACGCAGGCTCAGTGATTACATGGCCCACCTCACACTATCACCGTGCGACACCTAACTCTTTACATAGTACTCCCTCCATTCCTAAATATTACTAGATGAGTCCCCGCTCGTTGCCGTGGAACAGCGGTATATCTCTCTGCGCAAAATTATCAATTTCATAGAACAAAAAAAAATATAACCGCATGAAAAATGTGGTAGCCAAACTAAATAAACTCCCATCATCATTTAGATCATCCCACGTAAGGAAAAAAGATCAGCCAACTCCTACTGCATAATGGGATTATATTTTTCTTTTTGACATGTTAATGGGACTTAAAAGCTCACTTACATGCATGCTACCAGTGCATGCTTGCATGCAGACATGTTGATGTGATTTAAAACCCACTCACATGCATGTGCCATGGTATTTCTGCATGCTTGCATGTGGCTTAGTGCGGAGCCTCTCAACGTCTAGATCAGACGGCTATTATGACTGATTTACTTCATCTAACGGCTCCGTCAATTTTGATGATGTGGCTCAAGGAGAGGATAGAGAATTCCTAGTAGTGGGGGCTAGCTATTACTAGTAGATAAGTCTTTGTAGAGATTCCACTAGGTGAACTACATACGGAACAAAATGAATGAATCTACACTTAAAATGCATCTATATACATCCACATGTGGTTAATGGTGAAATCTCTACAAAGACTTATATTTAGGAACGGAGGAAGTACTAGTATAGTACTAGTACGTACTGTACTTTATCAGCGAGATAAATTTGTACAATGCTATGAAGCTTCCAGCTCCTGTTACATGTATCTTGCGTCCAAGGTTTCCCGTTGCAACATTTCATCAAATACAAAGGAGACTAACACGCATGCTATTGCATCTCAATGATTGATAGATCATAGCAAATATGTACTCCCTCCGTTCCAAAATAAGTGTCTCAACTTTGTGCAAACTTTAGTACAAAGTTGTACTACTACCAAAGTTGAGACTTATTTTGGAATAGAGGCAACTAAAGAAAAAAACGATCCATGCACTCCCTAGCCCTTGAACCGTGAACCCTGACCAGGCTTCAATTTGCTGGCAACGTTCGAGCTTCCTAATAAATGAAGTTTGCAACCTTTTGACCATCAGATCATTTTGTGCAGTTTCACCAAAATCGAGATGAGCATCCCTGTGGCAAATAAATTGAAGAAGCGTGATTAGAATAAGATTACTAGGACTAGTTGATGAGACATAAACTCATCACAAATACAGTACGTAGAAGCCAGTAGAGGTATCAGGTATGTGCGGGGCAAAGAAGTAGAGAAATATCCACAGGGAGTGATGTGGGCAGCTGGAGCAGTGGTGCAAGCCGGCTGTAAAGGGAGTTGTACCCGAGGGACGTAGCTCAACCTTGAGGAGGGAGGTGGGAGGCGGCAACTTCCCACATCGCGGCAATGAGCAAGGGACAAAGGCAACCTCACCGGCTTTGTGAGAGAGAACGGCGGGGACCCCTGATCGGGACTTGCCGACAGTGGGTTTTCGCCGTCGGCGACGACCACCGCATCTACACTAAGCATCCACCCCTTCCCCAAGCGGACGTGATCTGTCGGGATGTTAGAGATGTGGCCACAGTCATTTTGTGCGAGAGAGTGTGAAGAGAGCAACCCCAGCAAGCAATCGTGTAGGCTTTCCCATCCTGACTATGTATATAGTGGAGCGGTTTCCTTTTCTCTCCATATAAACCTATCATATGCGTACGTGCCACTGAAGAAAAAAATATATTTATAAATGACGCGGCACCTACTACTCGTTCTCCTATAACCTTGTGCTTGGCATCTCCAAAATATTAACCTTGCGATTGGCTCTTCACCTCTTCGGGAAGTCAAGCAATAATGGTAGTGCAGTATATATCGTTCTGGCTATATGAGACCGAATGAATTGCTGTACGTCCACCACGTGGGCGAGGGTCGAGGGGTGAGGGAGAGTGCTACTACATACGGAGCAAAATGAGTGAATGTACACTCTAAAATACGTCTATATACATCAGTGTTTGGAGTATGTACTAGTAGTTCATATTGAAATCTACTAAAGGACATATATATTACAAACAATATGATATAATCTCTATAACCAAGGTAGTAGGGATGAGGAGTAAATGGAGGGAGTAGTAAATTTTCCTCCTCGTCCTGCGAGCTACCGCGCGCATGGTCGAGGGAGGAGCAAGCTTCACCTCATCCTGCGAGCCACCGCGCCCGTGGGCGGGGGAGACGGCGTACTAAGCAAGCTTCTCCTCGTTCTGCGAGTTGACGAGACACATCAAAAGTACTCCAGTGTATAGAGCCTTGCCTCTAAGGCAGGCCCCACATGGTTTGCCTCTTTTTTTAATTTAACATAACGCGTCAAGTCGCAATTTGTTTGTTCACCCGTGGTAGCCGATCCTCCCTCCACCAAGTGGACAACCAGTACACATGCCAAATTACCACGTGGGCTGCCTTTTTCGTACAGAAATGAGCCCATCATGTACCCGCGCGGGTGTGGTTGGGAAAGAGACGGGAGTATGTGCGCCGTGCATGCACCTCTTCTCTTCGTGCACGCCCCCCACCTACGTGGGTGTGTGTGAGAGATACAAACCACATTTGTGAGTGTTTTTTGTTTTGTGGTGGGGGTGGGGGTGGGGTGGGGGGTTGATTTTGTGAATTATTTGTGGGAATATGTGTTGATGACATCTCAAACAAAACTTTGCATGCAATGTGTGTGAAATGGAGGCCTATCCATATCATACATAGAGGGTTGGGCAATCCACGGGAAGAGAGGGAGGGGTCATAGCTATCGATAGAGTGAAAGAGAGGATCAAGTACGTGTGGGTGCGAGATCGATGAAGAGAGCCATCGAAATTGTGTGTGTGTGTGTGCAAGTCAAGATATAGGGCGACTGGCCTACCGGAACATTAGAGGGCACATGTCAAGTTTGTGTGTGGCAGGGAGACATGAGTAGAGCGCTTGATGTATCGGTGTGTGTGTGGGGGAGGGGTGGGGAAGGGGTAGGCAGAGGCCTAAGTATAGAGGTAGAATGACTTGTATATGTGTTGAGAAGGAGATACCCAGCTATGTCTTGAGGGAGATCGGTCGACATCCATACATAACTAAAGGACGGGAAATATGATGGGACAGAGAGAGAGAGAGAGGAGAGAGAGAGGGAGGGAGAGGGAGGGAGAGGGGTAGAGTGCTGGATGGGTGATGGAGTTGCTTCTCGGAGATGTTGGGAGAGGCCTACTAGACAAACTGAGGGTGGAATTGCAATGTTATACATAATAGTGGGGATGTGTTTCTGTGTGTGCCTGTGCGTGATAGATCTGTCGGGACGCATCCATGGATGATGAAGGGGAACCATGTGTTTGGCAAGTAAACCTAACTAGATCGGTAGATCAATTGTTGTTTGTCGGAGGAAGGGAGAGACACAACTAATGAGGTAGATTGATCGATGTGTGGGTAAAAACGAGTTATAAGGACCTAGCTGGCTATATGTATAGAGAGAGATCAGTTGGTGTATGTCCATTTGTTAGAGGCAAATAAGGCCCAGCGAGATGGATAGACAGAGAAAATTGAGCTAGGAGGTGGTGCGAGAGGCCCAACTACTAGCTAGATAGGGGGAGGAGTGTGCGGTTGTGAGATCGATGAAAAGATGGGTGAGAGTTTACACGTGTGTCTGACCATATGAGAGACACGAGGCAAGGACACATAAAGGAGGAGATTGAAGTTGTGTGTGTATGCTGTAGGCAGGCATCGCTGGAGAGGTTTATCGATCAGTGTGTGTCGGAAAGGAGTTGTGGAGACTCTGGGAGAACGACCTAAAGAAAAAAAATTAATGTGCCCGGTGGATAGAATGCCGAGGGAGGGGGAGGGCGAGGAGGGCGTGTGCATGCACGAGAGAAAGTTAGTGGTAGCTATAAAGGTTAGAGGATTGTGTGGGTGTAAGAGACTAACAAAGATCATAATTTGATATGAAAGCGGATTCATATATTTGAATAGGAGATCATAGTGTTTTAAACATCGCATGCATGAATATAACGGTGATACACGTGCTGTGCACATGTTATACCATAATGTGATAATGCATGGCGTTTGCAACTCACAGCTAAATGCCGAACAATCTAAACCATACTATACATCAAACAATCTCACATTTTGTTTGAATTTGTGATAATGTGCGGCGTTTGCAGCTTACAACTAAATATCGAGCAATGTAAATAATACTATATATCGAACATTCTCACATTTTATTTGAATTTGTGGTAATGTGTGGTGTTTGCAACTCACATCTAAATACTTGTAGGCGTAGGGGGCGGGGCACCATGCATAATGTGATAAACACATTATACGTATGAGACATGGTTTAGATTATGAAGATCTAGCTAGAGCTAGAAATGTAATGTGATTTGAAATCAAAATAAAGTGGATTAATAAATCTAGTTCGAGTTCATATAGTACACATAGTTCATATGTAACTCGATACTGATCATGTGGTGTGCTGTGAAGATAATACACAAACGATGGTTTAACTTGACAATAATGATGATTGTAGATCTTATTAAAACAGAGAAACGAATTCAAATGCTTTGACTTCACGACAATAATTACTGTAGATCTTATTCAAATTTAGTTCATATTGTAGTATATACGTTTGGAATGCACTAAAACGTTCATTTGAGTAGTAGGTTGCATGCATTATACACGTAGCGAAATATTTTAATTGAACATAACATGAATTCAAAGTTTTGAATGACATTTGTAGTGCGCATTGATTTGGTACAATACACGTTAGGCTTGTCCGGAAATTCAACCCGCGCCTTGTTAGCCCGAAATATTTAAGATATATCTTTGTCTCATTGTGCTCCGACAACTCCCTCCATCTCAACCCGCGCCTTGCTATTCCGAAATTACAACGCGCGCGAAAACTACCACCTGAAGGAAATATGCCCTAGAGGCAATAATAAAGTTATTATTTATTTCCTTATTTCATGATAAATGTTTATTATTCATGCTAGAATTGTATTAACCGGAAACATGATACATGTGTGAATACATAGACAAACATAATGTCACTAGTATGCCTCTACTTGACTAGCTCATTAATCAAAGATGGTTATGTTTCCTAAACCATAGACATGTGTTTTCATTTGATTAACGGGATCAAATTATTAGGAGAATGATGTGATTGACTTGACCCATTCTGTTAGCCTAGCACTTGATCGTTTAGTATGTTGCTATTGCTTTCTTCATGACTTATGTAAAGTTCCTACAACTATGAGATTATGCAACTCCTGTTTACCAGAGGAACACCTTGTGTGCTACCAAACGTCACAACGTAACTGGGTGATTATAAAGGTGCTCTATAGGTGTCTCCAAAGGTACATGTTGGGTTGGCGTAATTTGAGATTAGGTTTTGTCACTCCGATTGTCGGAGAGGTATCTCTGGGCCCTCTCGGTAATACACATCACTTAAGCCTTGCAATCATTGTAACTAATGAGTTAGTTACGGAATTATGTATTACGGAATGAGTAAAGAGACTTGCCGGTAACGAGATTGAACTAGGTATTGGATACTGACGATCGAATCTCGGGCAAGTAACATACCGATGACAAAAAGGAACAACGTATGTTGTTATGCGGTTTGACCGATAAAGATCTTCGTAGAATATGTAGGAGCCAATATGAACATCCAGGTTCCGCTATTGGTTATTGACCGGAAACGTGTCTCGGTCATGTCTACATTGTTCTCGAACCCGTAGGGTCCGCATGCTTAAGGTTTCGATGACAGTTATATTATGAGTTTATGAGTTTTGATGTACCGAAGGAGTTCGGAGTCCCGGATGAGATCGGGGACATGACGAGGAGTCTCGAAATGGTCGAGACGTAAAGATCGATATATTGGACGACTATATTCGGACTTCGGAAAGGTTCCGAGTGATTCGGGTATTTTTCGGAGTACCGGAGAGTTACGGGAATACGTATTGGGCCTTATTGGGCCATACGGGAAAGAAGGAAAAGGGCCTCAAGGGTGGCCGCACCCCTCCCCTTGGTCTGGTCCGAATTGGACTAGGGAAGGGGGGCGCCCCTTCCTTCCTTCTTCTTTTCCCTTCCTCTTTTCCTATTCCATATGGGAGGTGGAATCCTACTAGGACTAGGGAGTCCTAGTAGGACTCCACACTTGGTGCGCCCCCTCCTAGGGCCGGCCTCCTCCTCCCTTGCTCCTTTATATACGGGGGCAGGGGGCACCCCATAGAGACACAAGTTGATCTACGAATCGTTCCTTAGCCGTGTGCGGTGCCCCCCTCCACCATATTCCACCTCGGTCGTATCGTCGCGGAGTTTAAGCGAAGCCCTGCGCCGGTAGAGCATCATCATCGTCACCACACCGTCGTGCTGATAGAACTCATCCCCGACGCTTTGCTGGATTGGAGCCCGGGGAACGTCATCGAGCTGGACGTGTGTTGAACGCGGAGGTGCCGTACATTCGGTGCTTGGATTGGTCGGATCATGAAGACGTACGACTACATCAACCGTGTTGTCATAACGCTTCCGCTTAATGGTCTATGAGGGTACGTAGACAACACTCTCCCCTCTCGTTGCTATGCCATCACCATGATCTTGCGTGTGTGTAGGAATTTTTTTGAAATTACTACGTTCCCCAACAGTGGCATCCGAGCCAGGTTTTATGCGTTGATGTTATATGCACGAGTAGAACACAAGTGAGTTGTGGGCGATACAAGTCATACTGCTTACCAGCATGTCATACTTTGGTTCAGCGGTATTGTGAGATGAAGCGGCCCGGACCGACATTACGCGTACGCTTACGCGAGACTGGTTTCACCGCTGCGAGCACTCGTTGCTTAAAGGTGACTGGCGGGTGTCTGTCTCTCTCACTTTAGTTGAACCGAGTATGGCTACGCCCGGTTCTTGCGAAGGTTAAAACATCACCAACTTGACAAACTATCGTTGTGGTTTTGATGCGTAGGTAAGTACGGTTCTTGCTCAGCCCATAGCAGCCACGTAAAACTTGCAACAACAAAGTAGAGGACGTCTAACTTGTTTTTGTAGGGCATGTTGTGATATGATATGGTTAAGACGTGATGCTATATTTTATTGTATGAGATGATCATGTTTTGTAACCGAGTTATCGGCAACTGGCAGGAGCCATATGGTTGTCGCTTTATTGTATGAAATGCAAACGCCATGTAATTGCTTTACTTTATCACTAAGCGGTAGCGATAGTCGTAGAAGAAATAGTTGGCGAGACGACAACGATGCTATGATGGAGATCAAGGTGTCGCGCCGGTGACGATGGTGATTATGATGGTGCTTCGGAGATGGAGATCACAAGCACAAGATGATGATGGCCATATCATATCACTTATATTGATTGCATGTGATGTTTATCCTTTATGCATCTTATCTTGCTTTGATTGACGGTAGCATTTTAAGATGATCTCTCACTAAAAATTATCAAGAAGTGTTCTCCCTGAGTATGCACCATTGCCAAAAGTTCGTAGTGCCCAGACACCACGTGATGATCGGGTGTGATAAGCTCTACGTCCATCTACAACGGGTGCAAGCCAGTTTTGCACACGCAGAATACTCAGGTTAAACTTGACGAGCCTAGCATATGCAGATATGGCCTCGGAACACGGAGACCAAAAGGTCGAGCGTGAATCATATAGTAGATATGATCAACATAGTGATGTTCACCATTGAAAGCTACTCCATCTCACGTGATGATCGGTTATGGTTTAGTTGATTTGGATCACGTGATCACTTAGATGACTCGAGAGATGTCTGTCTAAGTGGGAGTTCCTTAGTAATATGATTAATTGAACTTTAATTTATCATGAACTTAGTCCTGGTAGTATTTTGCAAATTATGTTGTAGATCAATAAGCTTGCGTTGTTGCTTTCATATGTTTATTTTGATATGTTCCTAGAGAAAATTGTGTTGAAAGATGTTAGTAGCAATGATGCGGATTGGATCCGTGATCTGAGGTTTATCCTCATTGCTGCACAGAAGAATTATGTCCTTAATGCACCGCTAGGTGACAGACCTATTGCAGGAGCAGGTGCAGACGTTATGAACGTTTGGCTAGCTCAATATGATGACTACTTGATAGTTTTGTGCACCATGCTTAACGGCTTAGAATCGGGACTTCAAAGATGTTTTGAACATCATGGACCATATGAGATGTTCTAGGAGTTGAAGTTAATATTTCAAGCAAATACTCGAGTTGAGAGATATGAAATCTTCAACAAGTTCTATAGCTAAAAGATGGAGTAGAATCGCTCAACTAGTGAGCACGTGCTCAGATTGTCTGAGTACTACAATCGCTTGAATCAAGTGGAAGTTAATCTTCCAGATAAGATATTGATTGACAGAATTCTCTAGTCACCATCACCAAGTTAGTAAAACTTTGTGATGAACTATAGTATGCAAGGGATGATGAACGATTCCCGAGCTCTTCGTGATGCTGAAATCGACGAAGGTAGAAATCAAGAAAACAACATCAAGTGTTGATGATTGACAAGACCACTAGTTTCAAGAAAAGGGCAAAGGGAAATAAAGGGAACTTCAAGCAGAATGACAAGAAAGTTGTCACTCCCGCGAAGAAGCCCAAAGCTGAACCAAAGCCTGAAACTGAGTGCTTACACTGCAAAGGAAATGGTCACTGGAAGCGGAAATGCCCTGAATATTTGGTGGATAAGAAGGATGGCAAAGTGAACAAGGGTATATTTGATATACAGGTTATTGATGTGTACCTTACTAGTGTTTATAGTAGCTCTTGAGTATTTGATACTTGTTCGGTTGCTAAGATTAGTAACTCGAAACAGGAGTTACAGAATAAACAGAAACTAGTTGAGGGTGAAGTGACGATGTGTGTTGGAAGTAGTTCCAAGATTGATATGATCATCATCGCACATTCCCTATACTTTCGAGATTAGTGTTAAACCTAAATAAATGTTATTTGGCATTTACGTTGAGCATAAATATGATTTGATCATGTTTATTGCAATACAGTTATTCATTTAAAGTCAGAGAATAATTGTTGTTTTGTTTACTTGAATAAAACCTTCGATGGTCATACACCCAATAAAAATAGTTTATTGGATCTCGATCGTAGTGATACACATAATCATAATATTGATGCCAAAAGATGCAAAGTTGATAATGATAGTGCAACTTATTTGTGGCACTGCCATTTAGGTCATATCGGTGTAAAGCGCATGAAGAAACTCCATAAAGATGGACTTTTGGAATCACTTGGTTATGAATCATTTGATGCTTGCGAACCGTGCCTTTTGGGCAAGATGACTAAAACTCCGTTCTCCGGAACAATGGAACGAGCTAGTGACTTATTGGAAATAATACATACCGATGTATGCGGTCCAATGAGTGTTGATGCTCGTGGTGGTTATCGTTATTTTCTGACCTTCACAAGATGATTTAAGCATATATGAGTATATCTACTTGATGAAACATAAGTCTGAAACATTTGAAAAGTTCAAACAATTTTAGAGTGAAGTGGAAAATCATCGTAACAAGAAAATAAAGTTTCTACAATCTGATCGTGAAGAAGAATATTTGAGTTACGAGTTTGGTCTTTAATTAAAACAATGTGGAATAGTTTTACAGCTCACGCCACCTAGAACACCACAACGCTATGGTGTGTCTGAACGTCGTAACCGCACTTTATTGGATATGGTGCGATCTATGATGTCTCTTACTGATTTACCACTATTGTTTTGGGGTTATGCATTAGAGACAGCTGCATTCACGTTAAAAGGGCACCATCTAAATCCGTTGAAACGACACCGTATGAACTATGGTTTAGCTGTAAACCTAAGCTGTCATTTCTTAAAGTTTGGAGTTGCGATGCTTATATGAAAAAGATTTTCAACCTGATAAGCTCGACCCCAAATTGGAGAAGTGCGTCTTCATAGAATACCCAAAGGAAACTGTTGGGTACACCTTCTATCACAGATCTGAGGGCAAGATTTTCGTTGCTAAATTCGGATCCTTTCTAGAGAAGGAGTTTCTCTCGAAAGAAGTGAGTGGGAGGAAAGTAGAACTTGATAAGGTAATTGTACCTTCTCCCAAATTTGAAAGTAGTTCATCACAGAAATCTGTTCCTGTGACTACTACACCAATTAGTGAGGAAGTTAATGATGATGATCATGAAACTTTAGATTAAGTTACTACAGAACTTCGTAGGTCTTCCAGAGTAAGATCCGCACCAGAGTGGTACGGTAATCCTGTTCTGGAAGTTATGTTACTAGACCATGACGAACCTACGAACTATGAAGAAGCAATGGTGAGCCCAGATTTCGTGAAATGGCTTGAGGCCATGAAATCTGAGATGGGATCCATGTATGAGAACAAAGTATGGACTTTGATTGACTTGCTCGATGATCAGCAAGCCATGTTAAATAAATGGATCTTCAAGAGGAAGACGAACGCTGATAGTGTTACTATCTACAAAGCTAGAATTGTCGCAAAAGGTTTTCGACAAGTTCAAGGTGTTGATTACGATGAGAGTTTTTCACTCGTATCTATGCTTAAGTCTGTCTGAATCATGTTAGCAATTGCCACATTTTATGAAATCTGGCAAATGGATGTCAAAACTGCATTCCTTAATGGATTTTTTAAAGAAGAGTTGTATATGATGCAACCAGAAGGTTTTGTCGATCCGAAAGGTGCTAACAAAATGTGCAAGCTCCAGTGATCCATCAATGGACTGGTGCAAGCATCTTGGAGTTGGAATATACGCTTTGATAAGTTGATCAAAGCATATAGTTTTAATACAGACTTGCGGTGAAGCCTGTATTTACAAGAAAGTGAGTGGGAGCACTACAACATTTCTGATAAGTATATGTGAATGACATATTGTTGATCGGAAATAATGTAGAATTTTTCTGGAAAGCATAAAGGAGTGTTTGAAAGGAGTTTTTCAAAGAAAGACCTTGGTGAAGCTGCTTACACATTGAGCATCAAGATCTATAGAGATAGATCAAGACGCTTGATAAGATTTTTCAATGAGTACATACCTTGACAAGATTTTGAAGTAGTTCAAAATGGAACAGTCAAAGAAAGAGTTCTTGCCTGTGTTGCAAGGTGTGAAGTTGAGTAAGACTCAAAACCCGACCATGGCAGAAAATAGAAAAGAATGAATAGTCATTCCCTATGCCTCAGTCATAGGTTCTATAAAGTATGCTATGCTGTGTACTAGACCTATTGTATACCTTGCTCTGAGTTTGGCAAAGGAATACAATTTTGATCTAAGAGTAGATCACTAGATAGCGGTCAAGAATATCCTTAGTGAGGACTAAGGAGATGTTTCTCGATTATGGAGGTGATAAAAGAGTTCGTCGTAAAGAGTTACATCGATGCAAACTTTTACACTAATCCAGATGACTCTAAGTCTCAATCTGGATACATATTGAAAGTGGGAGCAATTAGCTAGAGTAGCTCCGTGCAGAGTATTGAAGACATAAGAATATTCGCAAAATACATACGGCTCTATATGTAACAGACCCGTTGACTAAATTTCTCTCACAAGCAAAACATGATCATACCTTAGTACTCTTTGGGTGTTAATCACATAGCAATGTGAACTAGATTATTGACTCTAGTAAACCCTTTGGGTGTTGATCACATGACGATGTGAACTATGGGTATTAATCACATACAGATGTGAATATTGGTGTTAAATCACATAGTGATGTGAACTAGATTATTCACTCTAGTGCAAGTGGGAGACTGAAGGAAATATGCCCTAGAGGCAATAATAAAGTTATTATTTATTTCCTTATTTCATGATAAATATTTATTATTCATGCTAGAATTGTATTAATCGGAAACATGATACATGTGTGAATACATAGACAAACATAATGTCACTAGTATGCCTCTACATGACTAGCTCATTAATCAAATATGGTTATGTTTCCTAAACCATAGACATGTGTTGTCATTTGATTAACGGGATCACATCATTAGGAGAATGATGTGATTGACTTGACGCATTCTGTTAGCCTAGCACTTGATCGTTTAGTATGTTGCTATTGCTTTCTTCATGACTTATACAAAGTTCCTACAACTATTAGATTATGCAACTCCCGTTTACTAGAGGAACACCTTGTGTGCTACCAAACGTCACAACGTAACTGGGTGATTATAAAGGTGCTCTACAGGTGTCTCCAAAGGTACATGTTGGGTTGGCGTAATTCGAGATTAGGTTTTATCACTCCGATTGTCGGAGAGGTATCTCTGGGCCCTCTCGGTAATACAAATCACTTAAGCCTTGCAAATATTGTAACTAATGAGTTAGTTACGGAATGATGTATTACAGAACGAGTAAGGAGACTTGCCGGTAACGAGATTGAACTAGGTATTGGATACTGACGATCGAATCTCGGGCAAGTAACATACCGATGACAAAAGGGAACAACGTATGTTGTTATGCGGTTTGACCGATAAAGATCTTCGTAGAATATGTAGGAGCCAATATGAACATCCAGGTTCCGCTATTGGTTATTGACCGGAAACGTGTCTCGGTCATGTCTACATTGTTCTCGAACCCGTAGGGTCCGCACGCTTAAGGTTTCAATGACAGTTATATTATGAGTTTATGAGTTTTGATGTACCGAAGGAGTTCGGAGTCCCGGATGAGATCGGGGACATGACGAGGAGTCTCGAAATGGTCGAGACATAAAGATCGATATATTGGACGACTATATTCGGACTTCGGAAAGGTTCCGAGTGATTCGGGTATTTTTCGGAGTACCGGAGAGTTACGGGAATACATATTGGGCCTTATTGGGCCATACGGGAAAGAAGGAAAAGGGCCTCAAGGGTGGCCGCACCCCTCCCCTTGGTCTGGTCCGAATTGGACTAGGGAAGGGGGGCGCCACCTTCCTTCCTTCTTCTTTTCCCTTCCTCTTTTCCTATTCCATATGGGAGGTGGAATCCTACTAGGACTAGGGAGTCCTAGTAAGACTCCACACTTGGTGCGCCCCCTCCTAGGGCCGGCCTCCTCCTCCCTTGCTCCTTTATATACGGGGGCAGGGGGCACCCCATAGAGACACAAGTTGATCTACGGATCGTTCCTTAGCCGTGTGCGGTGCCCCCCTCCACCATATTCCACCTCGGTCGTATCGTCGCGGAGTTTAGGCGAAGCCCTGCACTGATAGAGCATCATCATCGTCACCACGCCGTCGTGCTGACAGAACTCATCCCCGACGCTTTGCTGGATTGGAGCCCGGGGAACGTCATCGAGCTGGACGTGTGCTGAGCGCGAAGGTGCCGTACGTTCGGTGCTTGGATCGGTCGGATCGTGAAGACGTACGACTACATCAACCGCGTTGTCATAACGCTTCCGCTTAACGGTCTACGAGGGTACGTAGACAACACTCTCCCCTCTCGTTGCTATGCCATCACCATGATCTTGCGTGTGCGTAGGATTTTTTTTGAAATTACTACGTTCCCCAACACCACCTCCTGTGAAATCCCGACCCGCGAAATGCCTGTGGTACCCGTGAACCGAAAGAACCACCTCAAATCGGTGGGGGGGCGGTACTTTTGTAACTTACTCCACATTTCGGACAAGCGCGTCTCTAAGCCATGGTTCCCCACTGCCATCCCATCGGCCCACCCATTCGTACACCGAGGCCGCGAAAACCCGCGATGAAACCCCACACCTTGCTCCGTCCGCCACCCAGCCAGAGCCTCTTCCCCGACGACGTCGTCCACAACAACACCTCGACATCCCTCATCCACCGTACCGGATGAGGATCCGTCGTCGATCTCATCGTCCCGCCGGTTCAGCCACCCCGTCCTCCACCTCCAAGGAGCTGCTCCGACGTTCCCCTCGTCTTTTGCGCCACCTCCATTTCCACACCGCCGTCTTCACCTGCACCACCGGAAGAGCATCATCATCACCGTTTCCTCGGATGAAGCTGTGGCCTAATCGGCGCCACCAAAGAGGTTGTACACTAATTGCCGTATTTTCTTCCTGATTCGATCTCACAGTGCTGCCGGCGCTCGGTCCCGAGCCGACACGGCGCGGCTCCATCCACGGCGGCTTCGCCGGCCACTTCCTCCACAGCGTCGCTCCCTCGGCGGTGACGTCCACATCAATAGGAGCTGCTGCTGCTTTAGCTCTCGCTCGCGCTGCTGCTCTGCTCTTGCTCTCGGTCCCCTGCCTGGTCTGCTCTTGCTATTTCTCTTGCTTGCGCTGTTGCTCTCGCTCTTGCTCTTGCTTGCGATACTGCTCCGTTTTGGCTACACTTCAGTCAACTGAATCGACTTTTGGGTCAGTCGATTTCCAAGGGGTGGGCTCGCCGGGGTGAAGGAAGAACCAACCGCAGCGGGGAGGGGGCTCGCCGAAGAGGTACCCCACTATCTATCTTAGGGTTCAGGATGGGGGCGGTGGTCGCCGGCGGTGGTGGGGCGTTGGCGGGACGGTGGCGTGGGGATCGCCGGAGAAAAAGCTCGGCACGAGGGCCCTAGAGGGATGGCCGAGGCGGCGGCGGACCGGCGGTGGGGAGTGTTTTCGTGGTGGGTGGGACGGCGGGGGGCTGCTGTTTGGTCGGTGGTGGCTGGCGGCTCAGGGGGGGGGGGTGGAGGTTGAAGATGAACCGCAGGCCCTTGATTTCGTATCCAACGGCTGCACAATCGACTGACCAGAGATGAAAAAGTTAGTCGACCGACGTGTAACCTCACCTTGCTAGTGCGTTCAGTTTCGACAACAAAATTCAGTTTCGACTGTTAGGTTTAGTTTCGACAGTTAAGTTCAGTTTCAACAGTTAAGTTCAGTTTCGACAGTTAAGTTCAGAGATGAGCGGATGATGTATTTTACATCTAGCACTTTGTGGTTATGTATTTTACGTCATGTATTGGAGATGCTATTAGAATTCCACTCAGGTTAACGTTGTTCATTGTCTCTCTTGTCCTGCTTCAGCCTCGGCGTCGTACAACTCACCGGAGCTGCTCCAACGACGAAACCCTCCATCACAGCGGAGCAGTACCTCGGGCTCCATCTCCAGACGCCTAAGATCTTGTTCCTCTCCTCCGATAGCAAACTCAGCCGGAGCATCCTCACCGGCCAACCCAATCATGCTGAGATCAACATGGCTTCGCCAAAGAGGTTGTACACTTGTTGCATCTCTTTTTTACTCTACATGTTATATATATTGTCCACTAAGCACACAAATTTGTTCCTTTAGTGTCTCCTTGAAAGAAAAAATGTAGGAATTTTAATTTTCACTTGTCCTCCTTTTCAAATTCCTATTCATGAAGCATAAGACTAAGAGATAGTAGCATAATAGCATTATAATCGTACATTTTCTTGTGGTTTGACTTAATCTCACCCTGCTTTTTTGCATCCTATTATCTTCCAATTGTTGTGAATCAAACACCCAGATTGGAAGAAATCATGTGTTTTTAAATTCTCTGTTTTGCACGAGCATTCCTATCCTATTCCTATCAATTTCCTATCCCTGCATTGTTGGAATCCTCCAATTCAAACGATCCCTTATAGAATTACTTCTCTTACAGACAGTTGTCAAAGAAAACCTTGCATGGTTTGTCCCGCTCCTGCTGCGCCGTCGTCCACCCCAACTCAGCTGCTCCAATGACAGAAGGGTCCAGCGCAGCAGAGATCCGGCTTCCACACTGTCTTTCGCCGCCTCAGATCTTCTTCCCCGCCGCTGGCAGCCATGAAAACTGCATTACCATCATCAACCGAGCAGATGACCTCGAGGACTACACGGGTCCGCAAGAGAGGTCGCACTCTTTCGTGTCTGCTTATGTTATGCATCGCTTAATATTACATGCTACTTTATCGTCGTGTTCACCGATTAGACTCTGAGTCAGCTCCAAATTAATGGTCAAACTTGAGTTTTTAAATGGTTGTGGGGTACATATCGGGTCCGCTATTAATAGTATCTATCTACTATCTGGTTAATCTCCGGTGTCTACTATGAGTTTCATGTTGGGTGGGAAACAAATAGTAAAGAAGCCGTTATCTGTATTTATTAACTGAAGCCATTATGTGCCTGCTATTATTGGTTTTTGGTCTATCCACAGGTTGCTACCATCACTCTGGATTTCTGCATGCACTCCTTACATAATCTCACTATGTTTTATTCCTATGCATGACAGTTATTGTAAACAATGGAACTGAACATGTAGAGCAAAAGAGATGAGCCTTGCGTGGCAATATAATTTCATGCAGACGTCGCTCCATGGTAGGCGCAAAGGCAGCCCCCCTCCACGCATTTCGAAATGTAATCGAGAGGAAGATATCTGTTCTGAGGGGGATTCAGAAGGAGAAGATAACTCCTATTTACCCCCTGAGGTCTTCGCTCTAACTTGGCATGCTGATGTTGGTTATATCATGCATATGGTGTCTTGCATTGTTTACTTTATACATCAAATATGTCATCTGCTTAGTTTAGACATCCTTTGTGCGAATGCCATATGTTTAGTTTATTCATCGTTTATGTGAATTATGCAACGCCACCTTGTTTAGCCAGGCATCATATATGTGAATTTTGCAATGCCATCCTGCTTAGCCAGTCATCTTATATGTAAATTATATCAGGCCATCCTATTTTTTCGTTACATATTACATTCATCAATAATGTTAGTACATTCAACTGCTCTTTGTGTGCAGCCATTTGACACGGTGATGGCAAATTCTGGAGTGAAAACAAGGTCTTCTGAGCAGACTATGCTATCTGGCGAAGCGCATTTCTCGCTGGTTACGGATAGCTCCTTAGAGGAGGATTCAGAGACAGATGACCAGTCCTATTCCCCCCCAAGGTGTATGCTCTAACTTGGCAGGGTTATGTTGCTCATATTGTGCGTATGGTGTCTCGCACTGCTATGCCATTTGATTAGTTTAGACATGCTTTGTGTGAATGCCACCTGTTCAGTGTCTAATTACCATATATGTGAATTATGCATTGCCATCTTGTTGCAAGACATTATATATGTGAATTATACAATGCTATCTTGTTGCAAAGGCATTATGTATGTGAATTATGCAATGCCATGCTGTTTAGCCAATCATCATGTATGTGAATTATACCATGCTATGATTTTTTTGTATTACGTGTTCCATTTGTTGACAACGTTTGTATATTCAACTACTCTTCCTGTGCATCAGCCATTTGAAGCGGTGATGGAAGTATCTGGAGTGAAAACAAGGTATTCAGAGCAGACAATGCTAGCTACTGAAGCAGACATCTTGCTGGCTACAGAGAGCTCCTCAGAGGAGGATTCAGAGACTGATGACCAGTCCTATTTCCCCCCTGAGGTCTATGCTCAAACTTGGCAGGGTTATATTACCCATGTCATGCATGTTGTCTTGCATTTTAGTTTTTACATCATATATAGATTGCCATCTGCTTACTTGCTTACTATGTAAATCATATATTTGAATTATATCATGCCATCATGTTTACATAGTACATACACATCATCTATCTGAATTATGGCATGGCAACCCATTTAATAAAGACATCATATAGTTATATCATCTCATCCTGTTTAGTGTTTACGGTCATCATATTTAGAATTATGGCATTCTATCCATGAATGTATGTGAATTATGGCATGCCAACCTATTTAATAAACACATTATATAGTTATGTCATGTCATCCTGTTTACATAGTCTCATATTTTGAACTATGTCTTTCCATCTTTTTTAGTTAGCCATCATAATGTGAAATTGTGTCATGCTATCCTGTTTAGTTAGCCATCATATATGTGAAATTGTGTCATGCTATCATGTTTGGTTAGACAACATAAATATGAATTATTTCATGCCCTCTTTTATTCCCCACTATCCATTGCACCTGTCTATCATTCAATGTCTATACTTTCAATTACTTTTCTTGTTTATCAGCCATTTGAATTGGAGAGCGTGATGGTAGTATCTAAGGGAGTAACAACACGGTCTTCAGAAAAGATAGTGCTACCAGTTGATGCATATAAAACCACGGTTGTACTTGCCCAAGGACCAGATCCACCACACATAACCCAGACTCTCGCAGATTGTACCCCTACCCAGTTGGACAGAGAACCAGCTACACCCCTTCCAACCCCAACCCCGGAAGATAGTAACCCAGTTCCAGTTGACACAACACCGTCTCCACCACAGAGCACCCAAACACGAGCGGTTAGTAAGGGAACTGCAGTGCCCAAAGCACGAGGATCACCACTCCGAATCCCAAGTCAACGCTTAAAGGAGAAGAAGATTTGTTCTCAGGTCAGGTTCTGTAGCTATGGTTCATACTCCTTTGCTCTTGCATTACTGTATTTACTCATACCAACTATTTTCAAATTTGAAGGATGGAATTGAAACTCCAATGGTGCAACAGGTATGTTTTAAACCTGTTTCTTTAACTGGTTTGCTGTTGTAACCTGCTCTATGTTGATTTCAGTTTCAATTGAATAAACAGTTATGTTCTCATGTCATGCACATTACAAGTGTTGTTATAGCTCTATAGTTACCCACACTTATATTCTGTCTATTCTGCTTTGTCTTGAACAAATATTATTTGAACTGTGTCTCTATCTTGATTTGGCAACAAAAACTAGAATGATATAGACCATAAAGTGACCATGGCACATAGATATATGTTTGTTTCATGCTATTATCCTGTCCAGTTTACTACTGAACTCATTTACCAAAATGAGTTTCATATACAACATGGTAAACATGTGATGTGTCTGTTTGTTTCTCTTTTAGAATGCGGACAAAATATTGGAGAACAGTACCGCGTTATCCAATGGTAAAGGAAGTAATGCAGATAAGGTTCAAGATAGTGAGACATCCCCGTTGGTCTCCAAGAAAGCTGATAAAAACTATCTTGACAACAGTGAGGGAACCCAAAAGTCCTGTTTTGATGTAGTGTTCGAGTTACTGGCCACTACTACTGGCACAAGCTCTTCGAACTCGCGGCCTGAATCAGTTCGTCTTCTTGAGTCTCAACTTCAAGTTGAAAGACATCGATCAGATGTGCTGCGCCAGGAAGCTGAAGGACTGAGGAAGTCCCTGTAGAATTCAGATGCATATTTTCTGGTGCAACAGCAAGCGCTGGAGGATTTAAGCGCCAAACAAGAGAAAGTTAATAAGCTTGCTAAGCATCTTGCCAGCATTATGGGTACCCATGATATTGTTTCTTGAGATCTTCTGAAGTGGTTTCAGTTCTGGATTTGTTTTGCTGCGGCGTTTATTTGCGCTGGTCGCCAACTTTGACAACCAATGTATATGATATGCTACTTTGTTCCCTATATTTGCACTGGTGGCGAACTTTGATGCCCAGTGGATGTAATATGTGTATCAGCCATGATAGCCTAGCATAAGTTGCTTGCTTATTTATTTCCTTGTTGTCTTGTTTATTTCTTTGCTTGTAGTCAGTGCAGTTCTTTTTAAAACTAGGCCACAATAACCATGGGCTAATATTTACTGTAGTGACACAGGGCCTCCTACGGGCCGTAGAAACAGTGGGCCTTCTATGGGCCGTAGAAATAGTAGGCCTTCTACGGGTCGTAGAAACAATGGGCCTTCTATGGGCCGTAGAAACAATGGGCCTTCTATGGGCCATATCATCAATGGGCCTTATACGGGCCGTATGACCATAATGGGCCATCGTTAATAGGCCGTATTTGATGACGCTATGAAAACGGCCCAACGTACTAACGGACCACAAACGGGCCGATGTAACCACGGGTTGAATTTGGCCCACAAGCAGAAAATGACAGTAATGGGCCGTAAGTAAACGAATGCTGGAAATGAGCCCAAGAATAAATGGGCTCTTTGAAGGCCGAAAGATAACATTTGCTGGAAACGACCCAACTGAATAACGGGCCCTTAATGGGTATAAAGTGATATACTGTTCATTACGGGCCAGTTTCACCACGGGCCGTTAGTGGGTGTAAAGTGATACACTGTTCATTGCGGGCCAGTTTCACCACGGGCCGTTAATAGGCCAAGAGTTACATAGGGCCTCATATGGGCCAAAAGACGTCATGGGCCATACATGGGCCAGAATTGAAAACGGGCTGGAATCATATTGGATGGCCCAAATGATGCTACTGGGCCTAATTCGGATAGGGCGTAACGGGCCTTGGGTTAGCGGGCTGTAAATGGGCTATATGCGAACATGCCGTTAAACAGGCTTTCCATGGGCTGGCCCGCCACCTTTTGACCAAGTAAAACGGGCCGACCTTTTCACAGGAATGGGCCTCTGTTGGGCTGTGCCACGTGTCAACGTATCATAGGCGCCTTCTGTCCAATGAGTGGATGACATCTGTCCCAACGGTGAGCCGACACGTGTTTCCTCCAGCCAATGATGATTTTACACGTGGAAAATTCCCATTGGTCGGGGCTGTTAACGGGTTATCAGATCCAAAACCCGACCCGATAGCTTAACAGCGTTCCGTTACGGTGGCTGCCACGTGTCGGTCACCCTTGACGAAAGCACTTCTGTGACGCGCGATTTATCGTCATGGAAGTGGACACTTCCGTGATGATAATTTTGGTAATGTCATGGAACACTTCTACGACAGCATAGGTATGACTATCTTGATTCTGTCATAAATTTGTCATGGATGTACATGCATGACAAAAACGCGACCTACTATGACAAACACGTATCATCACAGAAGTGTATTTTTTTTGTAGTGGCCGTTGAGGCGCCGGCGGCTGGAGAACCGGTTCAGCCACGTGCTACAGACCCCCCACGTTTGAACTTGACCTCTCCTCAGCATGTTTTGACACTCCCGGGGCATTTTTCTAACCTCTTGGATAACATGATAACTGCGGCTACTCGACTGGCAGCTCTCCTAGCTCAGGATGAGTCGCCAGCGGCAATGGAAATACAGAGAGCCACAGAGCTTCTTCAGATGGTTGTGGCCCAATAGGCGACTTATTCATATAGTCATGATCGTATCCATTCAACACCACGTCCAAGCGGGAGTTATAGTAGGCATATTGATGAACCAGCCATGTCAAGTAGTGAACGACACCGCAATCAGCTTCGTAGGCCTGAGTGTGCTGGTAATGATGCTCAGGCTTTGGTGGACCAGGCAGGGCACGACATGAGGCGGAGGTGGCGACTCAACAACAATCTCCGGTTTACCCGTCAGCGTTTATGGAGGCAGGAGTGACCTCTAGAACCTTGGGTGTGCCATGTTTAGTGCCAGCTTTATGCAATGAGCACTTGCCTAAGGATTTGAAGGGCCCCCGTAAGGTGCCTAACTACACGACAGATCAGCCCCCAGAGGTTTGGATTGAGAGTTATGAGGTGGCTATGGAGATGCTGGATGTCTGTGATGCTGCATGTGCTAAGTATTTCACCATGATGTTGGATGGGCCGACTCATACTTGGTTGAAAAGCCTACCCACTAACTCTATTGGATCATGGGAAGAGTTGAAAAGGCATTTTATTCAAAATTTTAAAGACACGTGCAAGCAACCTATGTCGATTCTGGATTTGGATTCTTGTGTCCAGGGTGAAGGCGAGTCGACAACCAAATGGGTGCACTGGATCTCAGCTGTTATACATTGATCGGACAGTATCAACGCCGGTTCAACAGTCCTGATGTTAGAGAAGAATTGTCGCTTCCTTCCCCTTAAGCAGAAATTGGGGTGGCTTAAGCGTAATTGCAATGATATGGGGGAGCTCATGGCAGCTCTCGTCAAGTATGTCGACTTTGATAGCACTAAAGATCCTGAGTCTGATGAGGAGAAGGCTGGGAAGGGGAAGAAGGGTGGCAATGCAAAGGGACAACATAACACGACGGGTCAAGGTGGTAGTGGTAAACGTAAGGCGAACAGTGGTTTAGACTTTGTGGCTAACACTAGCATGCAGAATAATAACCAAGGTCATAAGGGGAAAGCACAAGCGCCCCGGTTTGGAGGGCCAAAGTTCAACTTTGAAGTAATGATGAATCAGCCTTGACCGAAGCACGGGACCCAGGATAAGCCGGCCAGTCATCTATGGAAGGATTGCTTCATCATGAGGGAGTACAGAAACTCTAACTTTTTCAGAATAACCATGGCCCGCATGACGGTTCAGGTTCGGGTTCTCATGGAACTGGCTTTGGAGGTGGCGGCTCAAGCTCTGGCTTTCAAGGCCAAGGTAATCATGATGGTTTTAATCAGCAATCTGGCCAAGGGAATCATCATCAGCAGTCTGGTTATCAAAGTAATCCAAAGTAGTTGAATGTTGGTCAGTATCATGTGTTCACCACGAGCCTATGCAAGTGAGATCAGAAAATCCATAAGCGGGGGCGGTGAACTCTGTTGAGCCGGTGGTGCCTCGTTATTTAAGGTGGTGTGAGCAGCCTATTGTATGGAGCCGTGAGGATTACCCGCCCCGGGTTGACAATCCAGGTCAGTTGGCATTGGTGGTTGTTCCACAGGTAGGAGGATAAGCTTACGAAGGTGCTCATGGATGGGGGCAGCAGTATCAATATCCTTTACTATGAGACCTTTTGTCGTATGAATTTGACTGACAAAGATCTTAAGGCGTCTTCTACTATTTTTCATGGGGTCGTGCCTGGTAAGTCGGCGTATCTAATGGGTAAGATAACACTGGAGGTAGCTTTTGTAGATGACAATGACTCCAGAGCTGAGAAGTTGACCCTTGAGGTGGTAAAGATCAAAAGCCTGTACCATGCTTTGTTCGGGCTGAGGGCTTATGCCAAGTTTATGGAACGGCCGTGTTAAGGGCACCATCATGGCGCATGGTAATAGAAAGATTGCTCTGGATTGTGAAGAAGGTGATGCTGCGTATGCTGAGTTGGCTTGTGCCACTAAGGAGTTGAAGTTTTATAAAGACAATGTTGACCCCCTGTTGAAGTGTAAGTCGGCAGATGATACTAAGATGGTTGATTTTGTGCCTGATGACTCGTCCAAGCAGTTCAGCATCAGTGCTAATATGGATCCGAAATAGGAAAGCGCGCTCATCGAGTTCATCCGTGAGAACCAGGACATCTTTGCATGGAAGCCTTCTGACATGCGAGGTGTACCGAGGGAACTCGCTGAGCACACTCTTAATGTGGATCCCAAGTTTAAACTGGTCAAGCTATTTTTGCGTCGTTTTAATGAGGAAAGGTGCAAGGCAATTGGTGAAGAGGTGGCCCAGCTCTTAGCGGCAGGGTTCATCATTGAAGTGTTTCATCCTGAGTGGTTCGCTAACCCGGTGCTGGTACTTAAGAAAAATGGCACTTGGCGTATGTGTGTGGATTATACAGACCATAACAAAGCCTGTCCGGCTGATCCTTTTGCTCTCCCTCGTATTGATCAGATTATTGATGCTACGGCGGGTTGTGAGCGTTTGAGGTTTTTGGATGCTTACTCTGGTTATCATCAGATCAAGATGGTAGTTGAGGGAGTCCTAGATTAGGGGGTTCTCGGACAGCCAGACTATATACATGGGCCAGACTGTTGGACTATGAAGATACAAGATTGAAGACTTCGTCCCGTGTCCGGATGGGACTCTCCTTTGCGTGGAAGGCAAGCTTGGCGATTCGGATATGTAGATTCCTTTCTCTGTAACCGACTTTGTGTAACCCTAGCCCCCTCCGTTGTCTATATAAACCGGAGGGTTTAATCCGTAGGACAACAATCATAACCTCATAGGCTAGACTTCTAGGGTTTAGCCATTACGATCTCGTGGTAGATCAACTCTTGTAATACTCATATTCATCAAGATCAATCAAGCAGGAAGTTGGGTATTACCTCCATAGAGAGGGCCCGAACCTGGGTAAACATTGTGTTCCCCGCCTCCTGTTACCATTAGCCTTAGACGCACAGTTCGGGACCCCCTACCCGAGATCCGCCGGTTTTGACACCGACATTGGTGCTTTCATTGAGAGTTCCGCTGTGACGTTGAAGATAGGCTTGATGGCTCGCCTTGTTATCAAGGACAACATCACCTCCGGAGGAGCCCTGGCTTTAGGCCAAACACTCCGGCTGGGCGGCTTTACCATGGCCGCCCGTTCGACCGTCGGGCCGACGATGACTTCTTGGGTCATCGAAAATTGCCTTTGCATCAGCTTAGAATACTCCGAATAGATGGATCCGACGGAGTTGTCGTCCTTAAACGAACTCCTAGATCGCATCGCCGCCTTGGGAGTCGCTACAGACTATGATCGGATTGGGCTTAAACCCGATCAGAGAGAAATTGAATCTCCACCGATCACCCATCAGATAGCGGTAGTGGAGGAGCAATGCGACGACTCTTCCCCTATGTTGAGGACGGATTATGTTCGGATCTCCGAGCTCATAGAGCCGGATACTCGCCCGCGGGAAGACATGCCCCGTACTCCGAACTTAAAATCGGACCGTGGGCCTGAAAAATTGGTTGATATCCCAGAGCCCGAACTATTAAGCTCGGAAGTTTCTCAAGCTCTGAATGCCAGATTGGGTCCCGGTTCGGACTTAAATCCACCCACCCACCAAGATATAAGCGATCTTACCCACATCAGACAACAGCCCCAAGAAACGGTCCATCACTTTTGGGCCAGATTCCTCCTTGTCAAGGACAAGATCAAAGACTGCCGCGATGAAGATGCAATCTCATTATTCTGCAAAATTTGCATGGATGAGGGAATCCTCAATGGAATCAATCGCCGTCACGTATCACACTTCGCTGACTTGGCAACCATAGTACAGAAGTACTGCGCAATGGAAAGCGCCTGGAAAACTCAGGCAGCCTCTTGGGAGTCACCGGTTTCCACTAAAGCCCTCGTCCGGACAAAAAATATGCACCCTCGTCGGTCACGTGATCCAATAACAAAAAAATTAAAGCCCGTTACGGGGCGCGGAACCATTCTGGAGGGATGGCTCGATAGGCCATGCAAGATACACACAACACCGGATATCGTATGAACCCATAGCCTTAGAGCATGTTGGATACTCCAGCAGGTGGCCAAGAGCGGCGAGGATCTCCTCACCAAAAATATCGCAGAGTAACTTCCCATGGAGGACAACAACCCTACAGTGCTGACAGTCTTCGAGACTTTCGCCTCAAACAATAGGTGCAAAAGGGCACTCCGCAACCTCGCCGAAGTCTTCCAAGTTGCAGCAAAACCCCCTAGAATGACGCGGCCATAACTTTCAATGACAGTGACAAACCAAAATTCAGAACAGTCGGGCACCTGCCGCATTGGTCCTCAGTCCAATTGTGGACGGTTTTCGGCTTACGAAAGTTCTCATGGACAGTGGCAGTGGACTAAACCTCATTTACGAGGAAACTCTCAACAAAATGGAAATAGACATGAGCCGCATTGAGCAAAGTAGCACGACCTTCTGAGGAATTATTCCCAGTCGGGAGGCACGGTGTGCGGGAAAAATCACACTCAATGTGGTATTCGGCACACCGGAGAACTATCGGTCCGAAGAGATAACCTTTCAAGTGGCCCCTTTTAACAGTGGATATTACGCCTTTTTAGGGCAAGATGCATTTGCAAGCTTCCAAGCTATACCCCATTACGGGTACATGAAGCTCAAGATGCCTGGGCCCAATGGAATCATCACTCTTGCCAGTGATCCAGACATAGCACTCCGCGCCAAAAACAAAACCGCTGCCTTAGCCGTTGAGGCATTGTCTGAAGCCCTCGCGGCTGAAGAATTAACCGCATTCCGCTCCACGGTGGATAGGGACGACGTGATACTCGACAAGCGATCCAAATCCACCTCCTTTAAACCAGCAGATGAAATAGTTAAATTCCAAGTCCACCCAACAGACTCCACAAAGACAGCATCCATCGGGGCATAGGTGGACCCCATGGTCGACGCTGCACTGTGGGCGTTCCTACGTGAAAACTGGGACATATTCGCCTGGTACCCTTCTGATATGCCAGGGATCCCACACAGGCTGGACGAACACAACCTAAACATACTGAAGGGATATAAGCCGGTCAAGCAAACATTATGGCACTTCTCCGAACCTAAATGACAAGCTATGGGAGAGGAGCTAGCCAAGTTAGTCGAGGCTAGATTCATTAGAGAAATAAAACACTCAGACTGGCTAGCAAACCTGGTGATGGTACCAAAGAAGGATAAATCCTGGCGCCTATGTGTCGATTTCAGGGACCTCAATAAGGCTTGCCCTAAGGATCCCTTTCCCCTCCCTCGCATCGCTCAGATCATTGACACTCACGCAGGACACGACTCACTGTGTTTCCTCGACGCATACTCTCGATACCATCAAATCAAGATGAAGGAGTCCGACTAGGCCGCAACGGACTTCATAACCCCATACAGGCCTTTCTGCTTCAACACTATGCCTTTCGGGCTAAAAAACACCGGTGCCACTTAACAATGCATGATTCAAACATGCCTGGAGAAACAAATCGGCAAGACAGTTGAAGCATACGTGGATGACGTAGTCATCAAAACTAGGCACGTCGAGTCCTTAATAGACGATCCGCGTCTCACATTCGACAACCTCAGAACATATGACATCAAGCTCAATCCAGAAAAGTGTGTTTTCAGTGTTCCCGCTGGAAAGCTTCTGGGCTTCATCGTTTCCAATAGAGGAATTGAGGCAAACCCAGCTAAAATCCGAGCTTTGTCACAGTTGGCTACGCCAACAGACCTTAAACAAGTCCAAAAATTATCCAGATGTGTGGCAGCTTTAAGCCATTTTATCTCCAGACTAGGAGAAAAGGAATTGCCACTATATTGCCTTCTCCGACGCCTCGAACACTTAGAGTGGACGGACGCGGCAACGGCCGGATTGGAAGAAATAAAGGCTCTTCTAGCAAGCTACCCAATCCTGGCCGCACCAAATGTCGACGAACCGATGTTATTATACATATCGACCACACACCAAGTCGTGAGCGCGGTGCTCGTCGTCGAATGAGAGGAGGACGAACATAAATTCCCGCTTCAGAAGCCGGTATACTACGTATCCACTGTCCTCACACCATGCAAATCCCGGTACCCACACTACCAAAAAATAGCATACGCGGTCTTCATGGCATCCCGGAAGCTACGACACTACTTTCAATAATGCTCCATAACGGTGGCCTCCGAAGTACCACTCAGTGACATAATAAATAACCGCGACGCCACGGGCTGGATTGCCAAGTGGGATATTGAGCTCCTCCCATTCGACATTACATACAAACCATGGCGGGCCATTAAATCTCAAGTACTGGCTGACTTCATCGCCGAATGGATAGAGGCCAAACTCCCTAAAGAGTACGACACGTATTCCAACTAGGTCATGCACTTCGACGGCTCAAAAATGCTGGCAGGCCTAGGGGCAGGCGTTGTCCTAATATCCCCTACTGGAGATACTGTTCAGTACGTCCTACAAATATTATTCATGGACTCCAACAATGCAACCGAATACGAAGCCTTATTGCATGGTCTTCAGATGGCCGTCTCCATGGGCATACAACGACTGGAAGTGCGCGGGGATTCAAACCTCGCAATATCACAAATAAATTGAGATTTTGATGCCAAATATCCGAAGATGGCGGCTTACCGTAACGCCGTTCTCAAAATGTCGGCTTGGTTCGAGGGGCTCGAGTTTCACCATGTGCCTCGAGAAAGTAATCAAGCGGCGGATGTCCTTGCTCGCATCGGCGCCAAGCGCAACCCTGTCCCACCTAACATCTTTCTGGAAAGGCTTTTCAAGCCATCCGTGGTGTGGCAAGGGGAGAGCGGCACTACCAATCCAGATCCCAATACAACCCAGAGTCCGAACACGCCGACATCATCGGGGGCTCAGCCACCAAAATTACACCGTCGGCCCATCTGATCATGGCAGTCATTGCCCCATGGACCGAACCCTTCTTGGCCTACCTTAATAGGCTAGAACTACCTGAGGATCATAATGAGGCGCGCTGCATTGTGCGGCACTCTAAAGCCTACAAGGTTCACGAGGGAGAACTCTACAAGAAAAGCGCTACCGGAGTGCTTCAAAGATGCATCTTCGAGGAAGAAGGGCGGCAACTCTTGGCTGAAATTCATGCCGGTCTCGGTGGTCACCACGCCGCGGCTCGGGCCCTTGTAAGTAAGGCCTTCCGTACAGGTTTCTATTGGCCGACGGCTTGAGCAGACACACAAGACCTTGTCCAACATTGTAGTGGATGCCAGCTTTTCACCAACCAAAGCCACATGTCTCCCACCGCTCTACAAACAATCCTCATCACTTGGCCTTTTGCGGTCTGGGGGCTTGATATGGTCGGACCCCTTAAAGGAGGAAGCCATAAGAAAAAAATATCTGTTGGTAATGGTGGATAAATCCACTAAGTGGATAGAGGCCAAACCAGTCAAAACGGCCGAAGCTGGGCCAGTGATAGATTTTATATCAGGCGTTGTGCACCGTTATGGTGTTCCACACAGCATTATCACTAACAACGGCTCCAATTTCACAGCCGATGAGGTGAAAGACTGGTGTGCTAATCTGGGCATAAAGCTCGATTACGCCTCCGTATACCACCCACAAACCAACGGTCAAGTCGAACGAGCTAACGGTCTTATTATGAGCAGCGTAAAACCCAGATTAGTGCGGTCTTTGAAAGAATTAGACAAGCACTGGGTGGAGGAGCTCGACTCCGTGCTTTGGGGCCTGCGGACCACGCCAAATCGTTCTACTGGATATACACCTTTCTTTATGGTGTATGGCGCAGAGGATGTGTTACCCTGGGACATTATTCATGACTCACCTTGAGTGCGCATGTATGAAGAGAGAGAAGCTGAACTGGATCGGCGGGACAACTTAGATGCCCTGGAGGAGGAGCGCGATGTCGCAAAAGCCCGTTCCGCATTCTATCAACAACAGGCCCGCAGATATCGAAGCAGAGAAGTATGGGCCAAGACTTATAATGTTGGCGAACTCGTTCTACGCTTGCCGGAGAAGAAAAAGGACAAACTCAAGCCCAAGTGGGAGGGTCCCTTTATCATTGATGAAGTTCTCACTGGAGGAGCGTACCGCCTACGTGATGCATCAGACAACCGCCTAGAGCCGAACCCATGGAACCCGACCAGACTCCGAAGATTCTATGCCTAGCGCCGGACTCTTTGTTCGTCTCCTTTTCCCCTTTTTTGTTTCCATTATTTATTTTTCTCTCTTTTCACCTTTTTTTTAAAAAGCTGTAAGCCCTTGTACGGTTAGACCGTACACCTATGATGCATATAATTCTTAATATGTACGTCAATTATACCTGGGGGCTTCTTGTACAGAAGCTTATTATTATTATTATTTTCCGAGCATCAAGCTCACCACATATGTGTTTTTTCCATGTATGTACCTTTTCTTTGCCATTATATGCATCGATATGACTTAAGTTTTGGCCAAGCTGGGTTGCCTGGCTCCTGTGCTTATGCCCTATGTTCCTGTAAGTTCGGCTAGGGCATAAAGGGAGCACCTCTGCGATTGTTACTGCCTGGTCATCCGGATGTGTACCTCAGACTAGGTGAAGTCGAAAGCTAGCGTTCTTAAGGGAATATTCGGTCGGCGGACTAAAGATGTTTCTTACTTGTCACATTATGAACCCCTAGATGTTATGTATGCTGTGGTTTTTTCAAACACAGTTCGGACATGCACATTAATGCATGCTTACCCAGGGAAAGGAACCCTTAACGGAACTATTCTCTCTGGAAGATGTTTCTTACGATCAAAATGTAATATAACATAACTAGCCGGTATACATTACCGAGCCGGAACTAGTCTGTTCAAGCAACTATGACCCCTACACCTGGTTTCCACGCATACCCCGGTATACATTACCGAGTGGGTATTCGGAAGCACTCGGCACCTTCGGGTCCAGAGGTTGAAGCGAAAAGGTCTTCCATGACAAGCGTTTTACAATTCAGCTAGAGACATAATTTGTCAACTAAAGTACATAGTCACTTAGACTCAAACAGTTCTTCCTCTATGCCATCCAACAGGCTATCTAGCCTACAATCCTGTTGGGAATACTTGGCGGCTACTTGAACCTGGTCATATACCAAACTAACGGGAATTTCTTCTCCATTTGACCCTACAGGTCTGACCCGGGCCATGTGATTCAGGTCGAGCTTGGTATACCGAGTTTTCACCATTACCCAGGCCTCTCGTGCACCTTCCCGGCAGGCCGATATCTTCCATAATCAAAAGCGCCGCTGCGCTCCCTGGAGTAGCTATACAAGCCCCTCCATACTTCTTGGAGGGGAGTAGGATGGCCATAAAGCCTTGACAATTCTTTGCATTGCCTGCCGAGCTCGCTCGTGCATTCACAATAGGTCTTGTAGCAGATCGCTCGATGATCTAGACACCTCCTCTTCGGGACGGCCCGTCAATATACCTACAGACATAATTATTGTCAGTTTCTTTCCTTGCCGAACTATGTAAAGGTAAGTCCTAATGCATACTAAATATGCCGCCTCGCAACCTCCTGTTCTCCTTCACGGAGTCAGCCAGCTGGGCACACACGTCTTTCAGTTCCACGCCTAGCTCGGTGTTGGCATCTTGGAGTTTGTTCTTCTCCACCCTGACCTGTGTCAGTATACGCTCGCCCGCGGCTAGTTTCCTTTGAGCTCCTGGTTGTGATACATCCGGTGCCTCTGCCATAGGATTTGCACCTGTATTAATACTCCTGGTATATGATTATGTTTTCTCGATAGAGGGGAACATTACCAGACACCGCCTTCTTGTATTTCTCTAGTTCGGCGGTAGCAGCAGTCAGCTGGCCCTGGCACTTTTTAAGCTCTTGAGACAACATATTGTTCTTCTCTCTGAGCACCCGGTCATATAACGATCCTTAAATCAGTTGTACCAACTGTTTCAAGTCTCGGGGGTTACTGGTATATGATTATCAGTTTTGTACAATTGTGTACTTACCCGCATATCTTTCAAATACTGGTATGTGGCTCTGGTAAGCCCATCTCGAGCAGCTCGGATGTATGCATCACCCAAGTTGAAGGCTTTGAAGGCCTCTTTTGAAAAACCAGGGTCGCGAAGAATGGCCTGCCGGCGTCGATGATTCATGGCGCTTTCCACTTCTGAGTTCGTGACGAATACTTTATCTGAATCCTCCGTGGAAGGACAATCCAGTGTCACTTCCGCATTAGCCTCAGTCCATGCGACAGGGTCCGGAATCCGGCTCGTAGAGGCATGACCGGCAGGACCCCGGACATAGTCCGGTGATTTTTTTTCCTGATAAGACACAATGGATATTGTCAAACTTTAAATGTGACAGCCATAGAGCATACTTAAAACAACCATACCTCTTTGATAAGGGCTCGGTTGCACTTCCATTGGCTAACCTCTTCGAAGGCCTGCCCGGCGTACGGGCAACCTTCTTGCCTGTTGCCTCAGGTGCAGCGTTGCACGCAAAACGCCTGCCCTTTAGAGCATAATATAGTGCGGTGGGCAAGGCGGAAAGAGGGAATTCTCTCAAAGGACAAGTCTCCTGATACTTACATGCGAAGCAGGGAGAAGCCTGGGAAAGTCGGCAATGATGGCCACTTTGGTGCCGTCACAGCTCGGCTGGTAAAACACCCCTTCCCCGAGCTCTACGAATATATCCGGATCCTCTTCGAATCCGGGGTCAAGGGACCGGTTGTGGTCCTCTGGCTATGGTGCGGGGCTTTGGATCTCCCTGGTAATTCTCCGCCATTCCTGTTATAAATGGACGGATTAATATTTATGAAAAAAGTGTTAGGGAACGTAGCAGAAATTCAAAATTTTCCTACGCGTCACCAAGATCTATCTATGGAGAAACCAGCAACGAGTAGAAAGGAGAGTGCATCTACATACCCTTGTAGATCGCTAAGCGGAAGCGTTCAAGTGAACGGGGTTGATGGAGTCGTACTCGTCGTGATTCAGATCACCGATGATCCTAGTGCCGACCGGACGGCACCTCCGCGTTCAACACACGTACAGCTCGACGATGTCTCCCACGCCTTGATCCAGCAAGGAGAGAGGGAGAGGTTGAGGAAGACTCCATCCAGCAGCAGCACAATGGCGTGGTGGTGATGGAGGAGCGTGGCAATCCTGCAGGGCTTCGCCAAGCACCTACGGGAGAGGAGGAGGTGTCACGGGAGGGAGGGAGGCGCCAAGGGCTCAGGTATGGATGCCCTCCCTCCCCTCCACTATATATAGGGGCAGGGGAGAGGGGGGAGGCGCAGCCTTGCCCCCTCCTCCAAGGAAGGGGTGCGGCTAAGGAGGGGGGGAGGAGTCCATCCTCCCCAAGGCACCTCGGAGGTGCCTTCCCCCTTTAGGACTCTCCCCTTTAGGGTTCCCTAGGCGCATGGGCCTCTTGGGGCTGGTGCCCTTGGCCCATGTAGGCCAAGGCGCACCCCCTACAGCCCATGTGGCCCCCCCGGGGCAGGTGGCCCCACCCGGTGGGCCCCCGGGACCCTTCCGGTGGTCCCGGTACAATACCGATGACCCCGAAACTTGTCCCGATGGCCGAAACAGGACTTCCTATATATAAATCTTTACCTCCGGACCATTCCGGAACTCCTCGTGACGTCCGGGATCTCATCCGGGACTCCGAACAACATTCGGTAACCACATACAAGCTTCCTTTATAACCCTAGCGTCATCGAACCTTAACTGTGTAGACCCTACGGGTTCGGGAGACATGTAGACATGACCGAGATGTTCTCCGGTCAATAACCAACAGCGGGATCTGGATACCCATGTTGGCTCCCACATGTTCCACGATGATCTCATCGGATGAATCACAATGTCAAGGACTTAATCAATCCCGTATTCAATTCCCTTTGTCTAGCGGTATTGTACTTGCCCGAGATTCGATCGTCGGTATACCGATACCTTGTTCAATCTCGTTACCGGCAAGTCTCTTTACTCGTTCCGTAACACATCATCCCGTGATCAACCCCTTGGTCACATTGTGCACATTATGATGATGTCCTACCGAGTGGGCCCAGAGATACCTCTCCGTTTACACGGAGTGACAAAATCCCAATCTCGATTCGTGCCAACCCAACAGACACTTTCAGAGATACCCGTAGTGTACCTTTATAGCCACCCAGTTACGTTGTGACATTTGGCACACCCAAAGCACTCCTACGGTATCCGGGAGTTGCACAATCTCATGGTCTAAGGAAATGATACTTGACATTAGAAAAGCTTTAGCATACGAACTACATGATCTTGTGCTAGGCTTAGGATTGGGTCTTGTCCATCTCATCATTCTCCTAATGATGTGATCCCGTTATCAACGACATCCAATGTCCATGGTCAGGAAACCGTGACCATCTATTGATCAACGAGCTAGTCAACTAGAGGCTTACTAGGGACATGGTGTTGTCTATGTATCCACACATGTATCTGAGTTTCCTATCAATACAATTATAGCATGGATAATAAACGATTATCATGAACAAGGAAATATAATAATAACTAATTTATTATTGCCTCTAGGGCATATTTCCAACAGTCTCCCACTTGCACTAGAGTCAATAATCTAGTTCACATCGCCATGTGATTAACACTCACAGGTCACATCGCCATGTGACTAACACCCAAAGAGTTCTGGGTTTGATCATGTTGCTTGTGAGAGAGGTTTTTAGTCAACGGGTCTGAATCTTTCAGATCCGTGTGTGCTTTACAAATCTCTATGTCATCTCCTAGATGCAGCTACCACGTTCTATTTGGAGCTATTCCAAATAACTATTCTACTTGGAGCTATTCTAAATTGTTGCTCCATTATACGTATCCGGTATCTCTACTCAGAACTATCCGGATAGGTGTTAAGCTTGCATCGACGTAACCCTTTACGACGAACTCTTTTACCACCTCCATAATTGAGAAAATTCCTTAGTCCACTAGTTACTAAGGATAACTTTGACCGCTGTCCTGTGATCCATTCTTGGATCACTCTTGTACCCCTTGACTGACTCATGGTAAAGCACACTTCAGGTGCGGTACACAGCATAGCATACTGTAGAGCCTATGTCTTAAGCATAGGGGACGACCTTCGTTCCTTTCTCTCTATTATGCCATGGTCGAGCTTTAAGTCTTAACTTCATACCTTACAACTCAGGCAAGAACTCCTTCTTTGACTGATCCATCTTGAACACCTTCAAGATCACGTCAAGGCATGTGCTCATTTGAAAGTACTATTAAGCGTTTTGATCTATCCTTATAGATCTTGATGCTCAATGTTCAAGTAGCTTAATCCAGGTTTTCCATTGAAAACACTTTCCAAATAACCCTATATGCTTTCCAGAAATTCTACGTCATTTCTGATCATTAATATGTCAACAACATATACTCATCAGAAATTCTATAGTGCTCCCACTCACTTCTTTGGAAATACAAGTTTCTCATAAACTTTGTATATACCCAAAATCTTTGATCATCATCAAAGCATACATTCCAACTCCGAGATGCTCACTCCAGTCCTCAGAAGGATTGCTGGAGCTTTGCATACTTATTAGCATATTTCAGGATAGACAAAACCTTCCGGTTGTATCACATACAACCTTTCCTCAAGAATTGTCGAGGAAACAATGTTTTGACATCCTATCTGCAAGATTTCATAAATAATGCAGTAATTGCTAATATAATTCCAACAGACTCTTAGCATCGCTACGAGTGAGAAAGTTTCATCGTAGTCAACTCCTTGAACTTGTCGAAAAACATCTTAACGACAAGTCGAGCTTTCTCAATGGTGACACTTACCATCATTTTCTGTCTTCCTTTCAAAATCCATATGTACCTAACAGCATTACGACCATCAAGTAGTTCTTCCAAAGTCTACACTTTGTTTTCATACATGGATCCTCTCTCGGGTTTTATGGCCTTGAGCCATTTATCGAAATCCGGGCCCACCATCGCTTCTCCATAGCTCGTAGGTTCATTGTTGTCTAGCAACATGACTTCCAAGACAGGATTACTGTACCACTCTGAAGTAGTACGTATCCTTGTCACCCTACGAGGTTTGGGAGTGACTTGATCTGAAGTTTCATGATCACTATCATAAGCTTCTACTTCAATTGGTGTAGGTGCCACAGGAACAACTTCCTGTGCCCTGCCACACACTAGTTGAAGAGATGGTTCAATAACCTCATCAAGTTTCCACCATCCTCCCACTCAATTCTTTCGAGAGAAACCTTTCCTCGAGAAAGGACCCAATTCTAGAAACAATTCATATTGCTTTCGGATCTGAATTAGGAGGTATACCCAACTGTTTTGGGTTTTCTATGAAGATGTACTTTATCCGCTTTGGGTTCGAGCTTAATCCTGAAACTTTTTCACATAAGCGTCGCAGCCCCAAACCTTTAAGAAACGACAACTTAGGTTTCTCTAAACCATAATTCATACGGTGTCATCTCATCGGAATTACGTGGTGCCCTATTTAAAGTGAATGTGGTTGTCTTTAATGCCTAACCCATAAACTATCGTGGCAGTTCGATAAGAGACATCATGGTATGCATTATATCCAATAGGGTGCAACTATGATGTTCGGACACACCATCACACTATGGTGTTCCAGGCGGTATTAATTGTGAAACAATTTCCACAATGTCTTAATTGTGTGCCAAAACTCGTAATTCAGATATTCATCTCTATGATCATATCATAGATCTTTTATCCTCTTGTCACGACGATCTTTCAACTTCACACTGAAATTACTTGAACCTTTCAATAATTCAGACTCGTGATTCATCAAGTAAATATACTCAACATCTACTCGAATCATCTGTGAAGTAAGAATATAACGATATTCACTGCATGCCTCAGCACTCATTGGACTGCACACATCAAAATGTGTTACTTCCAACAAGTTGCTATCTTGTTCCATCTTACTGAAAACGAGGCTTTTCAGTCATCTTGCCCATGTGGTATGATTTGTATGTCCCAAGTGATTCAAAATCAAGTGAGTCAAAAACGGTCCATTTGCATGGAGTTTCTTCATGCATATACACCAATAGACATGGTTCGCATGTCTCAAACTTTTCAAAAACGAGTGAGCCCAAAGATCCATCAATATGGAGCTTCTTCATGCGTTTTATACCGATATGACTTACGTGGCAGTGCCACAAGTAGGTGGTACTATCATTACTATCTTTTGGCATGAACATGTGTATCACTACGATCGAGATTTAATAAACCATTCATTTTAGGTGTAAGACCATTGAAGGTATTATTCAAATAAACAGAGTAACCATTGTTCTCCTTAAATGAATAACCGTATTGCGATAGACGTAATCCAATCATGTCTATGCTCAACGCAAACACCAATCTCGATGGTAGAGGGAGCGTACGATTCTTGATCATATCAACATAGGAAACACTTCCAACACATATCGTCAGCTCACCTTTAGCTAGTCTCCGTTTATTCCGTAGCCTTTTGTTTCGAGTTACTAACACTTAGCAACCGAACCGGTATCTAATACCCTGGTGCTACTAGGAGTACTAGTAAAGTACACATTAACATAATGTATATCCAATATACTTCTATCGACCTTGCCAGCCTTCTTATCTACCAAGTATCTAGGGTAATTCTGCTCTAGTGGTTGTTCCCCTTATTACAGAAGCACTTAGTCTCGGGTTTGGGTTTTACCTTGGGTTTCTTCACTAGAGCAGCAGCTGATTTGCCGTTTCATGAAGTATCCCTTCTTGCCCTTGCCCTTCTTGAAACTAGTGGTTTCACCAACCATCAACAATTGATGCTCCTTCTTGATTTCTACTTTCGCGGTGTCAAATATCGCGAATACCTCAAGGATCATCATATCTATCCCTGATATGTTATAGTTCATCACGAAGCTCTAACAGCTTGGTGGCAATGACTTTGGAGAACTATCACTGTCTTATCTGGAAGATCAACTCCCACTCGATTCAAGCGATTGTTGTACTCAGACAATCTGAGCACAAGCACAACAATTGAGCTTTTCTCCTTAGTTTGCAGGTTAAGAAAGTCATCGGAGGTCTTATACCTCTTGACATGGGCACGAGCCTGAAATCCCAATTTCAGCCCTCAAAACATCTCATATGTTTCGCGACGTTTCAAAAACGTCTTTGGTGCCTCAACTCTAAACCGTTTAACTGAACTATCACGTAGTTATCAAAACGTGTATGTCCGATGTTCGCAACATCCACAAACGACGTTTGGGGTTCAGCACACTGAGCGGTGCATTAAGGACATAAGCTTTCTACTGTTCGCATAATCGCTACTATCAACTTTCAACTATATTTTCTCTAGGAACATATCTAAACAGTAGAACTATAGCGTGAGCTACGACATAATTTGCAAAATCCTTTTGACTATGTTCAGGATAATTAAGTTCATCTTATGAACTCCCACTCAGATAGACATCCCTCTAGTCATCTAAGTGATTACATGATCCGAGTCAAACTAGGCCGTGTCCGATCATCACGTGAGACGGACTAGTCATTATCGGTGAACATCTTCATGTTGATCGTATCTTCTATACGACTCATGTTCGACCTTTCGGTCTCCGTGTTCCGAGGCCATGTCTGTACATGCTAGGCTCGTCAAGTCAACCTAAGTGTTTGCATGTGTTCCGAGGCCATGTCTGTACATGCTAGGCTCGTCAACACCCGTTGTATGTGAACGTCTGAATAAAACACGCGATCATCACGTGGTGTTTTGAAACAGCAAACTGTCGCAACGGTGCACAGTTAGGGGAGAACACTTCTTGAAATTGTTGTAAGGGATCATCTTATTTACTACCATCGTTCTAAGCAAATAAGATGTATAAACATGATAAACATCACATGCAATCAAATAGTGACATGATATGGCCATCATCACTTTGCTCCTTTTGATCTCCATCTTCGGGGCTCCATGATCATCATCGTCACCGGCATGACACCATGATCTCCATCATCATGATCTCCATCATCGTGTCTTCATGAAGTTGCCTCGCCAACTATTACTTCTACTACTATGGCTAACGGTTAGCAATAAAGTAAAGTAATTACATGACGTTTAAGTTGACACGCAGGTCACAAATAAATAAAGACAACTCCGATGGCTCCTGCCGGTTGTCATACTCATCGACATGCAAGTCGTGATTCCTATTACAAGAACATGATCAATCTCATACATCACATATATCATTCATCACATCCTCTTTGGCCATATCACATCACATAGCATACCCTGCAAAAACAAGTTAGACGTCCTCTAATTGTTGTTTGCATGTTTTACGTGGCTGCTATGGGTTTCTAGCAAGAACGTTTCTTACCTACGCATGAACCACAACGTGATATGCCAATTGCTATTTACCCTTCATAAGGACCCTTTTCATCGAATCTGATCCGACTAAAGTGGGAGAGACAGACACCCGCCAGCCACCTTATGCAACTAGTGCATGTTTGTCGGTGGAACCGGTCTCACGTAAGCATACGTGTAAGGTTGGTCCGGGCCGCTTCATCCCACGATGCCGCCGAATCAAGATAAGACTAGTAACGGCAAGCATATTGAACAATATCGACGCCCACAACTACTTTGTGTTCTACTCGTGCAAAGAATCTACGCAATAGACCTAGCTCATGATGCCACTGTTAGGGAACGTAGCAGAAATTCAAAATTTTCCTACGCGTCACCAAGATCTATCTATGGAGAAACCAGCAACGAGTAGAAAGGAGAGTGCATCTACATACCCTTGTAGATCGCTAAGCGGAAGCGTTCAAGTGAACAGGGTTGATGGAGTCGTACTCGTCGTGATTCAGATCACCGATGATCCTAGTGCCGAACGGACGGCACCTCCGCGTTCAACACACGTACAGCTCGACGATGTCTCCCACGCCTTGATCCAGCAAGGAGAGAGGGAGAGGTTGAGGAAGACTCCATCCAGCAGCAGCACAACGGCGTGGTGGTGATGGAGGAGCGTGGCAATCCTGCAGGGCTTCGCCAAGCACCTACGGGAGAGGAGGAGGTGTCACGGGAGGGAGGGAGGCGCCAAGGGCTCAGGTATGGATGCCCTCCCTCCCCTCCACTATATATAGGGGCAGGGGAGAGGGGGGAGGCGCAGCCTTGCCCCCTCCTCCAAGGAAGGGGTGCGGCTAAGGAGGGGGGGAGGAGTCCATCCTCCCCAAGGCACCTCGGAGGTGCCTTCCCCCTTTAGGACTCTCCCCTTTAGGGTTCCCTAGGCGCATGGGCCTCTTGGGGCTGGTTCCCTTGGCCCATGTAGGCCAAGGCGCACCCCCTACAGCCCATGTGGCCCCCCCGGGGCAGGTGGCCCCACCCGGTGGGCCCCCGGGACCCTTCCGGTGGTCCCGGTACAATACCGATGACCCCGAAACTTGTCCCGATGGCCGAAACAGGACTTCCTATATATAAATCTTTACCTCCGGACCATTCCGGAACTCCTCGTGACGTCCGGGATCTCATCCGGGACTCCGAACAACATTCGGTAACCACATACAAGCTTCCTTTATAACCCTAGCGTCATCGAACCTTAAGTGTGTAGACCCTACGGGTTCGGGAGACATGTAGACATGACCGAGATGTTCTCCGGTCAATAACCAACAGCGGGATCTGGATACCCATGTTGGCTCCCACATGTTCCACGATGATCTCATCGGATGAACCATGATGTCAAGGACTTAATCAATCCCGTATTGAATTCCCTTTGTCTAGCGGTATTGTACTTGCCCGAGATTCGATCGTCGGTATACCGATACCTTGTTCAATCTCGTTACCGGCAAGTCTCTTTACTCGTTCCGTAACACATCATCCCGTGATCAACCCCTTGGTCACATTGTGCACATTATGATGATGTCCTACCGAGTGGGCCCAGAGATACCTCTCCGTTTACACGGAGTGACAAAATCCCAATCTCGATTCGTGCCAACCCAACAGACACTTTCAGAGATACCCGTAGTGTACCTTTATAGCCACCCAGTTACGTTGTGACGTTTGGCACACCCAAAGCACTCCTACGGTATCCGGGAGTTGCACAATCTCATGGTCTAAGGAAATGATACATGACATTAGAAAAGCTTTAGCATACGAACTACATGATCTTGTGCTAGGCTTAGGATTGGGTCTTGTCCATCTCATCATTCTCCTAATGATGTGATCCCGTTATCAACGACATCCAATGTCCATGGTCAGGAAACCGTGACCATCTATTGATCAACGAGCTAGTCAACTAGAGGCTTACTAGGGACATGGTGTTGTCTATGTATCCACACATGTATCTGAGTTTCCTATCAATACAATTATAGCATGGATAATAAACGATCATCATGAACAAGGAAATATAATAATAACTAATTCATTATTGCCTCTAGGGCATATTTCCAACAAAAAGGACTCAGGGAATGAATGGAGTAGAGTAGCGGGATGGAAACTCACCTAGCTGGGAGGGTTGTACATGAAAACCCATCTCTAGGCTTGATGTGGATGAACTCCTCCTTCTCCCCTTTGTATAATCCAGACAGTATTTTCACCAAAGCAACGACAGTGTCCTGACCCTTCCAACCGTAGCGGGTGGCGTCATCTTCTCCATTGAAGTGCCACATAGGGTGCCCTCGGTATTGGAGTGGCTGAACCCCTCGCATTATGGATATCGCCATAACATCGACTACTGACAATCTGGATTGAGCAAGCATCTTTATCTTGCTCATCAATTGGTGGACTTCCATGCTATCTTCCTCCCTAAGGCTCTGAGGATGCCAGCTGAGGCGCTTCTTCAATGGAGCACTTGAAAATTCAGGGAGGCCTCTTCAGATTGGGTCAGGAAGGGAGACGTCCTCAACATAGAACCATTCAGAAGGCCATTCTTCGGACACCTTCTTTGGTGTGCTGGATAGGTATCCGGTCCCGGCGATGCGCCATATCTCGGCTCCGCCCACTTGGAATATGGATCTGTCAGGACCTCGACTCAATGCCACATTGATCTAGCATGTAACACCTCATATCACATTGCGGCCTCATGCACGGTATTCCCACGGGTGTCGCCTTACCTTTGCCCGGGACCCTTTGCGTCTTTTGGCACACGTATATGATAGTGTCGCTAGCATTCATATGATAAGGAGCCCGGACTGACATGGCTAGTCGTAAACCCAAAGTGGCACAAACTTATAGGGACATGCATCCATGACCCAACATCGAACGTGTCGGTCATCAGCGAGTGAATCCAGGCTGTAGCACTGGGCTAGCAGGACTCCGGTGAACCGGGCTGTAGCGGGCTAATAGGATTCCGGAATTCATCGCGTGACATTTCCCCGAGGGGTCAGACATAGGAACGAAGAAGGACACATGCCGGCCAGCCTAAGTGTTCCGGAGCAGTAGCAAGCTACCATGACTCAGTGGAAACACTAGGAGACATTTCCCGGTAAGAGAGGCTACTAAGGATAAACAACTAGATAGTCAGATCCCACACATACCAAGCATTTCAATAACATACACACAATATGCTCGATACGTCCAAATACAACATGGCATCACACCATGACTCTACGACTCAAGTAATTTATTCAATAGGCTCCAAGGAGCGAGATATTACAAACATGGGTCTCATGACCCAACACTCAGAGCATACAAGTCAAAGCACAAGTGGAAGCTTAACATGTCTGAGTACAGACATCTACAAATGAAAAAGGCTGAGAAGCCTGACTATCTACCAGATCCTGCCAAGGGCACAAGATTGTAGCTGAGGTAACAAGCTAAACATCGAAGTCCACGCGGTACTACTAGCGAGACTGAAGTCTCTCTGCAAAAACATAAATTAAGCAACGTGAGTACAAATGTACCCAGCAAGACTTACATCAAATCTAACTACATATGCATCATGATCAACAAAGGGGGTGGTGGAGTTTAACTGCAGCAAGCCAGCTTTGACTCGGTGGCTATCCTGAACTACGACTGCAAGTAACTCTTTAGAGGTGGCGCACACGAGTCCACATATTCACCATATCAATACACCACTATGGATCCGCTCCCGTCTCCCTACGAGAACGCCATCCATAGCACTCACGCTTATCTTGCGTATTTTAGAGTATCCACTTTCACTTGTCTATGAACTGTACAGGCAACCCAGAAGTCCTTTTCCGCGGACACGGCTATTCGAATAGATAATGTTAACCCTGCAGGGGTGTACTTCTTCACACACGCTCTCACCACTTACCGCCGTTTACACGACATGTACTCGGCAACCTTCAAGCGGAAGCCCAGCGAGGGTGTCGGCCATGACCTGACTAACCGCACAAGTCTCTCGTCCAGGTTTATCGCCTATTCAGGTTCCATCCGCAAGGAGATCCGGCCGGGGTGTCGCTCACGGCCCCAAACAATGTGTGCAGGGTTCCCAAGCCCACCTCGACGGGTGGATCTATGCTTGGTACACCGTGCCACTGTGCCTAGTCTGTCCCAAGCCCACCTGTACCGGGTGCCACTTGGTAGACTACTAACACTACCTACAAACACCAGAAACTAGTTGCAACTCCTGGACAGAGATCATGTTGATTAATAAGTCGAGAGGGGCACTTAAGCATTCCAATGCGTGGTAGTAGCTGGTCATGGATCACAAACACATAACTCAGTTCTTGAGGACGGTTGCAATGAGACAACCCACCATGTACTCCTACATGGCCTCTCACCGCTACCTTTACCAAATCGTGTTCACACACTTAGCTCTCAACAGTAGGACATGTTCACCACATTCCAATTCATCCCCGATGAATCAGACCTGACTCAACTCTAAGCAATAGCAGGCATGACAAACAAGCATGAATGAGTAGGCACAACAGGGCTCAAACAACTCCTACTCATGCTAGTGGGTTTCATCTATTTACTGTGGCAATGACAGGTCATGCAGAGGATAAAGAGGTTCAGCTACCGCAGCAAATAACAAACATCTCGTTGTTGTCCTAATGCAGTAAAAGAGAACAGGAGCGAGAGAGTGGGATTTTATCGGAATGAACAAGGGGGTTTTGCTTGCCTGGCACTTCTGAAGATAGTATAGCTCTTCACCGGTGTCATCGAACTCATCGTTGAACCACGTCTACTGAGAGGGGACAAATACCGGCAAACAAGGGAGAACACAATCAATGCAATGCAACAATATGATGCATGAATGTGACATGGCAATATGCTTTAGTTTGAGCTAATGAACCTAGCAACCAGATTAAATGAAGTTGGTTTGAATCCAAGATTCAAATTCAAACTCCACATGTGATTATTTAAATGCCATTTAATTGAATTGTCCTAAACAGCATATATAAGTTGTTCTAACATGCATGAAAATGGTACAGATGGATAGATTGGATTTTTATGATCATTTTTCATATATAATTTATTTCATTTGGAGTTACGGTTGAATTTCTATGAATTTTAGAAGTTTTGACTATTTCCTGAAATTTTCAGAATTAAAATAAATCCAGAAAAGATTACTGCGTCAGCCTGACATCATCATGACGTCAGCAGGTCAATGTGGCATAGTCCGGGTCAAACTGACCAGTGGGTCCCGTCTGTCAGTAGTTAGTTAAACTAACTAAATTTAGTTAGCGCTAATCCTGGGTTAGTTAGCATGGCGGGCCCCACCTGTCATGGACCCAAGGGTCAAACTGGGCCCACCGGTCAACGGTCAGCGGGGGTCAAACCCATCGGCGACATGACGCCGGCGAGGCCAGACGCGGTGGAGGGGCTCGGGTTTGCGTCTCCGGCGACCAAACGGGCGGCCGAGACCATCTACGGAGAGCTGGAGGCGAGCCGCGTCGTTTGTTGGTGGAAGTGGAGCTCGGGGAGGCCGGGAATGACGCCGGCGACGACCTTGGCGGTCGCCGGAGCTCGGGTGAGCTCGGGCTCGTTGCTGCAGTGGCCTAGGCAGGGTGGCGCTAACATCTATGGCTCGTACGCGATGCGGGGAGCGCGTTGGGCGCATGCCCGGGACCAAATGGTCACCGGAGCATCACCGGCGACGAGTGCGGGCGGCGACGCGTCCGGGTGAGTGCGGTGTGGTCGCTACGGCGTGCGAGAGAGAGAGCGGAGAGGGGGAGCAGGGGCAGGAGCTCACGGCGGTTGCGACGAGGCGAACGGCGAGCTCGGGGAAGGTCGGATGGCGACGAGTCGACGAAGGGGATCCGCGGTGGCTGACGATGAAGAAGAGGTCGGTGACGGTGTTTTGAGGCATCCGGCGTCGAGTGAGTCGACGGGGAAGACGAGGTCGTTGAGGCGGAGGCCATGGACACGTTGGCGAGGCGAGGGAGGGCCGGTGGCCGCGGTGGTGACGAACGGTGGCGACGAACCCGTTCGGTGAGTGAGAGAGAGAGAGAGCCAGGGGAGAGGGTGAGGATGGGGGAGAGTGAGAGGAGTCTAGGGGGCGAGGGGGAGTGCGTGGCAACGCCAGAGGCGTCCAGGCTCTCGGCGTCAAGCAGGAGGTGGCGCACGACGGCGCGCGCGGCCGACAGGCAGCTGCCTGCCTGCTCTGGCGGGAGGAAGAAGGTGGCTGGCACGGGCCAGCACAGTGCTGGGCCGGCCAGCGGGCTGCCAGGTGGGCTGCGTCAGGTAAGTGGCCAGGTAAGTGCTCTGTTTTATTTTCTGTTTGTTTTATTTTTTAAAATTTATTTTGCCACTATTTTGAATTTAAAATAATTCAAACAATGCCAAAAACTCCTCTGAATATTTTTATTTTGCTAGATGGACTTTTCCAAAAGCTCATAAAATATTTCAGGGGTATTTGAAATTATATTCTAATTATATGAATATAATTCAAATTCAAATAGCTAATGATTTAAATTGAAAGTCCCAAGATTAAGTCCTTAAAAATGTTCAATATTTTGGTTGGGACCAGAACCCTTTGCCAAAATTAACAAACATTTAAGAAGAGCATTTTGGAACAATGAATGAGATTTTAGGGTTTTTGCCCTTCTTTTATTTAGGGTTTTGAGGCTTCCAAATTTCCCCAGTTCAAGTTCAAAAATTTAAACATGATGCAAACACTAGGCAGCACCAGAAGCTAGGGATGTGACAACCCGCCCCCACTAAACAAGAATCTCGTCCCGAGATTCAAGCGTAGGGTAAGATGAAGGGGAAAACGCAACTAATGAAATCTTCACGATCCAGGTTGCACTTCAAAAGAACGTTGATTTGATCACCATCATTGTCTCGACGTCTTCCTCTGAGAACTCCAGCTAATCATGACAAGAAGAGGAAAGGAAAACTCTAGAAGGATCGATCTTCTCGAAGATCTAACAACTCAGGATCAACTCATGGGATGAGACATTGACACATCTCTCGAGCTAAGACACGAAGCATAGATCTGAAGAAATGGAGTGAGACAGATGACGAGGGTTCACTAGGTTGACAACAATTCCACACTTGAGGGGGTGGTGAATGGTTTCAAGATAGCGAGGGTTGAGTTGCCATGATATGACAACGAGACACCTTAGGGATGGTGACTCGTAGATATATCCCCTTAAGTGGCAAAAAGAATTACCTTTAATTCAGAGATCATTGAAACTCTTTATACCAGCCTAAGGCAATTCTCGAGCGATCGTTTGGAGGGTTTCGGTAGAATGGCATACCCAGATTAGAATGGATGATGTGGATTACCTTGTTGAAAACAACACAAGGGATGATTTTAGTAACTGGGAAGAAGCTCAACAGTAGAGAGTGAGTCCACTGTTTGAGAAGTTATAGCATAACCGAGGAAGCTGAGAGCAAACCTAGTTAGTGCCGATGATAACACCTAGCGCTTGCGCGTGCTCTCAAGAACTTGAGCATTTCCATATTCATCAAGGTTTTACCAACATCCGTGTCAAGGATCCTGGCAACACAACATACTACCATGATGAATACCGGTGGAAGATGCAGATGCAACTGAGGATAACACCTTCTCAGATTTCACCTTAGCGAGGCCAAGGAAACAAAATCTGGATGATCGACCGAGAGACATTTAGCACTCCGCTTCTAATGTTCTCCTTGATGTGCTAGTGTATCCCATTCATAAGGTTTGATATCTAGAACATCAAGTAAGGTCGGACTTGGGGAACACAAAAATCATAAGGCACAACTAGGGAGTAAATCCTACGAAGTCCTTATGGGAAGGTGGCCAACTTCTTCAATCAAGATACTACAATAATAGGTCTGTCGGCTGGGTGGTGCTGGCCACGACATCCACTTTACCGGTTATCGAGGGACCAATATTATAGTTCTTGGGAAATGTTCCAACCATCATATCTGCCTGAGATTCAGATCTAGTTGGCGTCAGGATATTCCAGACTCATCGAGTCTAGGAAGAAAAATGAAAGTTTGCAACACAATTCGACGAGATGACGTTGTGAGATTCTCGGGAAATGAACTACGATAGCAAGCTCCAAAACATGAGCTGGTTCTGCTACAAACATGTGAACATGTTGTCCCAGACAAACATGATCACATGGTAGTCTTACAATAAAACACTACCGAGTTCAGGTGGGGAACCATCATCGAGGATATCGGAGTCCTTGTGCACTTATCGATGAACTTCTTATCCTTGAGCAAGTCAATCAGTGGCTTGGTGTGCTAGGGACACATATAGAATGGAGGTAGCGAGCCTATCAAACCATAGCATACTTCGCACATGCATGACTGACTTGGGATGATTCCAAAGGAAGCAAAAACAATCTTTCTCGGATCCACGGCGGCAACTTACACCAAGTGCACGTGAATTAGGGAAAGTCACTTCTTTCATCCAAACATAGACTTCATGAACGGGACATGAAGATAATGCTTATAGAAGTTTCCAACACTAGCTTAATGTTCAACAAAATCATGGAGGAGATAAGGATGTTGTCGATGGGCTCAACAACAATTCATCCAGATTCCCATGGAGATGGAATTCCATAACTATGTGAACAAGGTGATAGTATCGGTCAGACCCAAAAAATATAATGGTGTATACTCGAGGAAAATCCACGAGTAAGACAACATTACGAATATCGTTGGTTCTGATTTGATTTGACGATAATCCATACTCAAATCAAAGGGTTGATAAGACAATAGGTCCAAGAACTGTTCACAGAGACCAATCGATGAAGATATCATCTTTCTTCAACACACACACACAGAAGATATCCCTTAGAGATGAACTAAGTTAAGCAAAGATTTATCTTCCAACTCTCCAAGTTATTGTTTAGCTTAACCAATTAGCTCAGGGGTATCCAACACAGGTTCTTGGAGAAGGGGTGGTTTATAAGAAAACCAACTTGATCATGAGCTCAACATAACAGTCAGGGGACAGCCTAGTAATACTTCTGAGAAGATATTCAGAAAATCACGAACCACCGATATGCTATTAAGCTCGAGAACAATCTTGCTTTTCAGGGCAAGACGATATGATCAAATGAGCAAGGATTTGACAAAATCCTAACTCATCAATCAAAGAGTGCACCAAGGAATAAGGACTAGGTAGCACAATCTATCTTAGAATGATGATTCAATAACCGACACACTAAGAATGAAATTATTGTCCTTTAACTACCAAGCAACGGAGTTGCTAGGCGTATAGATTTCACACATCACGAATCACTTGTCGGCATTCCGGTTGCGAAAACACGAAATCGAGGAATGAGTAATGATGGAAAGAGTATCACTGTATCAAGAGTTCATAGGATGGTGTGCAACTCCCATGATAACCTTAATATAAAGAGGGTAATACTTCAGGGTAGAACACCATTTTGGTCTGCGGAGTATGACTACTTTGACCCAATCCTAGATATGGATGAGGTACTGGAGTTCATTTCTCCTAGTCATTCTGGGATAGAATGGCTTGACGAACCACAGGAGTAATAGACATCGATGAATGAATGCACGCATACTCTTGACTATCAATTGATAGACGATGGTCAAAAAACGACTAAGGGGGACAACTCAAAAGAACATACGATTTTCTGAGTTGTGGACGCATGGATTAGAATGTCGAACGAGTTCAACAAATTTCTTTCGGGTAATCCATGCAGAGAGGTAGAACTGGCAGATTCACAATATAGAATGGAGAACTCATCAAGAGCACTCTAGTTGTGATCTTTTGGTTCAAAAGAACTCCTGCCAAGAATGGTTCATGGTATTTGGAAGAACGATATAACACAGACCTCGAGGACTAATGCAAAGGTTACTAATTTCCTAAAGGAACCAGCAAACACTAACAACAAGAAGTAAGTAGGGAAATCTCGGGTTCAGAAACCCAGGAGTAGAATACCTACTACTAAGTGGCATCACGGGATGCTTTCGAGAATGATGGCCAGAATCATCACACTGGGAACACAAAGCATGGCTGGATTACTAGGTGATCCCCTAAGACACCTAGGGTCATAACAATAGCTCCAACATAAACGCCGAGGTAGTAAAGTACCTCAACACACTAATTAGTGTGGTTGATCTGGCACAAAGAAACTTCGGAGCGGTAGGAAGGAATTTGCAAATGCATCAGATTGTTTAGAAACCTGGGATGACTCGGACAGCATAACGGCTGTAATTGCTCAAAATGATTTGAGACATGCTACAAAAATGGTGGCATAACCACTCAGAAGCACAATATCAAGGTTTCGAGATCAACATGTAACATACGGAAGTAGTAGGAACTGAACTAAAACTTAAGTCCAACAATCTTATAAGTCTACGGATTAGTAACACGTGACCCTGATAGAAAGAAGAGAAAGCCTAGTTTCTTAACCCCGTAGGAAGGTAAGATGACTCAGATCAGAAGGGCATGCGGTAAAGGAGTAAAAAGAGCCTTACGTTCCATCCAACAATCAATTCCCTTATATAACTAAAGAATTTCTAGACTCAACTTCGACCAGTTTGGCTTGGTAATAATACAGGCAGTCAAGCTCTAATACCAAAGCTGTCAGGACCCCGACTCAATGCCACATCGATCTAGCATGTAACACCTCATATCACTTTGCGGCCTCACGCACGGTATTCCCACGGGTGTTGCCTTACCTTTGCCCGGGGCCGTTTGCGTCTTTCGGCACACGTATATGATAGTGTCGCTAGCATCCATATGATAAGGAGCCCGGGCTGACATGACTAGTCGTAAACCCAAAGTGGCACAAACTTACATGGACAGGCATCCATGACCCAACATCGAACGTGTCGGTCATCAGCGAGTGAATCCAGGCTGTAGCACAGGGCTAGCAGGACTCCGGTGAACCGGGCTGTAGTGGGCTAACAGGATTCCAGAATTCATCGCGTGACATTTCCCCGAGGGGACAGACACAGGAACGAAGAAGGACACATGCCGGCCAGCCTAAGTGTTCCGGAGCAGTAGCAAGCTACCATGGCTCAGTGGAAACACTAGGAGACATTTCCCGGTAAGAGAGGCTACTAAGGATAAACAACTAGATAGTCAGACCCCACACATACCAAGCATTTCAATAACATACACACAATATGCTCGATATGTGCAAATACAACATGGCATCACAACATGACTCTACGACTCAAGTAATTTATTCAATAGGCTCCGAGGAGCGAGATATTACAAACATGGGTCTCATGACCCAACACTCAGAGCATACAAGTCAAAACACAAGCGGAAGCTTAACATGTCTGAGTACAGACATCTACAAATGAAAAAGGCTGAGAAGCCTGACTATCTACCAGATCCTGCCGAGGGCACAAGATCGTAGCTGAGGTAACAAGCTAAACGTCGAAGTCCACGCGGTACTACTAGCGAGACTGAAGTCTCTCTGCAAAAACATAAATTAAGCAACGTGAGTACAAATGTACCCAGCAAGACTTACATCAGATCTAACTACATATGCATCATTATCAACAAAGGGGCTGGAGGAGTTTAACTGTAGCAAGCCAGCTTTGACTCGGTGGCTATCCTGAACTACGACTACAAGTAACTCTTTAGAGGTGGCGCACACGAGTCCACATATTCACCATATCAATACACCACTATGGATCCGCTCCCGTCTCCCTACGAGAACGCCATCCATAGCACTCACGCTTATCTTGCGTATTTTAGAGTATCCACTTTCACTTGTCTATGAACTGTACAGGCAACCCAGAAGTCCTTTTCCGCGGACACGGCTATTCGAATAGATAATGTTAACCCTGCAGGGGTGTACTTCTTCACACACGCTCTCACCACTTACCGCCGTTTACACGACATGTACTCGGCAACCTTCAAGCGGAAGCCCAGCGAGGGTGTCGGCCACGACCTGACTAACCGCACAAGTCTCTCGTCCAGGTTTATCGCCTATTCAGGTTCCATCCGCAAGGAGATCCGGCCGGGGTGTCGCTCACGGCCCCAAACGATGTGTGCAGGGTTCCCAAGCCCACCTCGACGGGTGGATCTACGCTTGGTACACCGTGCCACTGTGCCTAGTCTGTCCCAAGCCCACCTGTACCGGGTGCCACTTGGTAGACTACTAACACTACCTACAAACACCAGAAACTAGTTGCAACTCCTGGACAGAGATCATGTTGATTAATAAGTCGAGAGGGGCACTTAAGCATTCCAATGCGTGGTAGTAGCTGGTCATGGATCACAAACACATAACTCAGTTCTTGAGGACGGTTGCAATGAGACAACCCACCATGTACTCCTACATGGCCTCTCACCGCTACCTTTACCAAATCGTGTTCACACACTTAGCTCCCAACAGTAGGACATGTTCACCACATTCCAATTCATCCCCGATGAATCAGACCTGACTCAACTCTAAGCAATAGCAGGCATGACAAACAAGCATGAATGAGTAGGCACAACAGGGCTCAAACAACTCCTACTCATGCTAGTGGGTTTCATCTATTTACTGTGGCAATGACAGGTCATGCAGAGGATAAAGAGGTTCAGCTACCGCAGCAAATAACAAACATCTCGTTGTTGTCCTAATGCAGTAAAAGAGAGCAGGAGCGAGAGAGTGGGATTTTATCGGAATGAACAAGGGGGTTTTGCTTGCCTGGCAGTTCTGAAGATAGTATAGCTCTTCACCGGTGTCATCGAACTCATCGTTGAACCACGTCTACTGAGAGGGGACAAATACCGGCAAACAAGGGAGAACACAATCAATGCAATGCAACAATATGATGCATGAATGTGACATGGCAATATGCTTTAGTTTGAGCTAATGCAACTAGCAACCAGATTAAATGAAGTTGGTTTGAATCCAAGATTCAAATTCAAACTCCACATGTGATTATTTAAATGCCATTTAATTGAATTGTCCTAAACAGCATATATAAGTTGTTCTAACATGGATGAAAATGGTACAGATGGATAGATTGGATTTTTATGATCATTTTTCATATATAATTTATTTCATTTGGAGTTATGGTTGAATTTCTATGAATTTTAGAAGTTTTGACTATTTCCTGAAATTTTCAGAATTAAAATAAATCCAGAAAAGATTACTGCGTCAGCCTGACATCATCATGACGTCAGCAGGTCAATGTGGCATAGTCCGGGTCAAACTGACCAGTGGGTCCCGTCTGTCAGTAGTTAGTTAAACTAACTAAATTTAGTTAGCGCTAATCCTGGGTTAGTTAGCATGGCGGGCCCCACCTGTCATGGACCCAAGGGTCAAACTGGGCCCACCGGTCAACGGTCAGCGGGGGTCAAACCCACCGGCGACATGACGCCGGCGAGGCGAGACACGGTGGAGGGGCTCGGGTTTGCGTCTCCGGCGACCAAACGGGCGGCCGAGACCATCTATGGAGAGCTGGAGGCGAGCCGCGTTGTTTGTTGGTGGAAGTGGAGCTCGGGGAGGCCGGGAATGACGCCGGCGACGACCTTGGCGGTCGCCGGAGCTCGGGTGAGCTGGGCTCGTTGCTGCAGTGGCCTAGGCAGGGCGGCGCTAACATCTATGGCTCGTACGCGATGCGGGGAGCGCGTTGGGCGCATGCCCGGGACCAAATGGTCACCGGAGCATCACTGGCGACGAGTGTGGGCGGCGACGCGTCCGGGTGAGTGCGGTGTGGTCGCTACGGCGTGCGAGAGAGAGAGCGGAGAGGGGGAGCAGGGGCAGGAGCTCACGGCGGTTGCGACGAGGCGAACGGCGAGCTCGGGGAAGCTCGGATGGTGACGAGTCGACGAAGGGGATCCGCGGCGGCCGACGATGAAGAAGAGGTCGGTGATGGCGTTTTGAGGTGTCCGGCGTTGAGTGAGTCGACGGGGAGGACGAGGGCGTCGAGGCGGAGGCCATGGACATGTCGGCGAGGCGAGGGAGGGCCGGTGGCCGCGGTGGTGATGAACGGCGGCGACGAACCCGTTCGGTGAGTGAGAGAGAGAGAGCCAGGGGAGAGGGTGAGGACGGGGGAGAGTGAGAGGAGTCTGGGGGGCAAGGAGGAGTGCGTGGCAACGCCAGAGGCGTCCAGGCCCTCGGCGTCAAGCAGGAGGTGGCGCACGGCAGCGCGCGCGGCCGACATGCAGCTACCTGCCTGCTCTGGCGGGAGGAAGCAGGTGGCTGGCACGGGCCAGCACAGTGCTGGGCCGGCCAGCGGGCTGCCAGGTGGGCTGCGTTAGGTAAGTGGCCAGGTAAGTGCTCTGTTTTATTTTCTGTTTGTTTTATTTTTTAAAATTTATTTTGCCACTGTTTTGAATTTAAAATAATTCAAACAATGCCAAAAACTCCTCTGAATATTTTTATTTTGCTAGATGGACTTTTCCAAAAGCTCATAAAATATTTCAGGGGTATTTGAAATTATATTCTAATTATATGAATATAATTCAAATTCAAATAGCTAATGATTTAAATTCAAAGTCCCAAGATTAAGTCCTTAAAAATGTTCAATATTTTGGTTGGGACCAGAACCCTTTGCCAAAATTAACAAACATTTAAGAAGAGCATTTTGGAACAATGAATGAGATTTTAGGGTTTTTGCCCTTCTTTTATTTAGGGTTTTGAGGCTTCCAAATTTCCCCAGTTCAAGTTCAAAAATTTAAACATGATGCAAACACTAGGCAGCACCAGAAGCTAGGGATGTGACAGGATCCCTCTTGATTATGAGGGACGAGGCAAAACAACTTCTTCCATAACTCAAAATGAGCCTCGCAACCCAGACATAGCTCGCAAAGAGCGACATAACCCGCAATGTGCAAGATGGAGGCAGGTGTGAAGCTATGAAGTTGGAGGCCATAGTACTCCAGAAGCCCTTGGAGGAACGGATCGATTGAAAATCCGACGCCTCTCAGCAAATAGGGAACAAAGCATACTTGTTCCCCTTGGATGGGTTGGGGAACTTCTCGGCCTGTTCCCTGCCATCAAAGGAAGCCAATCCGGCTCGAACGGGGACTAGATCTATGGGGGGAAGAAATCCTTGGGCCTGCAGCTTCACCAGTTGGCCATGGGATATGGAACACTTTTCCTAATCACCCTGCTTGGGGCCGTGAGGCCGTGAGGAAGAGCTGGGAGCGCTAGCCATGTTGGGGTGGTTTTTGCGAGCAAGCTCCGAGGATTTCTCGTTTGGGGGAGATGGTGTGGATTAGATTTGAAGATCCCCGTCTCTTTAATAGACAATTTTCTTATATGGTCAGGGTGGTAAATGCAAAAATGCCCCGACCTCTCGTATTTGTTCGACACATCAAAGATGGAATCATGAAGGTGCAGAAGCCGATGAGCGCGTCATTAAATGAAAAGCCGGACACTGCTATTTAAGTCAGGTACTTTGAAGTATTCGGAGAAGGAACCCGCCTTGCAATGCCGAAGACAATTTGTGCGCCGGACTCATCGTCATTGAAGCCTGGTTCAGGGGCTACTGAGGGAGTCCTAGATTAGGGGGTCCTCGGACAACCGGACTATATACATGGGCCGGACTGTTGGACTATGAAGATACAAGATTGAAGACTTCGTCCCATGTCCGGATGGGACTCTCCTTTGCGTGGAAGGCAAGCTTGGTGATTTGGATATGTAGATTCCTTTCTCTGTAACCGACTTTGTGTAACCCTAGCCCCCTCCGGTGTCTATATAAACCGGAGGGTTTAGTCCGTAGGACAACAATCATAACCTCATAGGCTAGACTTCTAGGGTTTAGCCATTACGATCTCGTGGTAGATCAACTCTTGTAATACTCATATTCATCAAGATCAATCAAGCAGGTAGTAGGGTATTACCTCCATAGAGAGGGCCCGAACCTGGGTAAACATTATGTCCCCCGCCTCCTATTACCATTAGCCTTAGACGCACAGTTCGGGACCCCCTACCTGTTGAGGATATAACTACTGAGTGTAAACCGCCTAGGAGGCGCCGGTTCATGCTCAACCATACCAAAGTCCATGGAGATAAGAAGATGGCGCTTTACTGATAAAGCTTAGAGGCCCAAGCCTAGAGGCGGATTAGGGCCCATAGCGGTAAACTGCCATAGTTGTATACTTGTATTGTAAGTTAGGGAAAGGAAGAGACCGAGCCGAACACTTGTATGAGTCTGCCTCGGAACTCTGTAAATCGGCCGGGCGTCAACCTGTGTATATAAAGGGACGACCCGGCTGCGGTTCAGAGACAACAACTCGATACCCAGGCTAGCGTGTTTGCTCCCTGGTCATCGAACCCCAATAATCCCATCACAAACTAGACGTAGGCTTTTACCTTCATTTAAGGGGCCGAACTAGTATAATTCTCGTGTCCCTTGTCCGGTTTAACCCCTTCAGGCTAACCTCATTGCGATGGCTCCACGACTAAGTCCTTCTACTAGGACATCTGACGTGACATTTCCACGACAGTTGGCACCCACCGTGGGGCTATCACACGATGGTTTCGAGTTTTTGAAGGGCAGCTTTGAAGGACTCAAGGGGTACGTGGTTGGCCGGATGACCAAGAGTCATCACAGCAAGCTCTACATCGACGACGCAGGCTGGGGCCCCGAGGCCGGCTCAATCGAGTACGGGTACCGGGTCCCCTTTGGCAGAATTCACGTTTTCATTGGCAAGATCGGCAAACCGGGCCCTAAGCCGGACATCTCCACCGACCTCGTCGAGACGGCTCGACATGCAAGTCCTGCCCGGGTTCAGCCTGCCATGAAGCGTGTGTTTGTAGGATTCATCCATGGCACGGAATCTGAACCGGTGTCCGACGGTGAGACGGCCGTCTACTCAGATGGTGAATCATCCACTAGCGAAACCAAGTCGCTATACCGATTGCACGATGGCCGGTTCGAGGGATACTCCGATGGCGACAGTATTCCGGGTCCCCTTGAACCGCCAAACCGGGTCGCGATCTTCATGGCCGGTACGCAGCCCACCGTGCAATCTTCATCTACAGCAGCAATGGTCTCCGTATCGGTAGCCGTGGCAGGAGGCCCGGTGCGCCGGCCGGCTCAAGTTCTTGCCGATTTACTGGATGATTGGATGGCACTGTTGACCACAGCGGTAACTCCGGAGACTCAAGTTCAGCACAATGCGAATGTTGCAAAGCTAAAGGATCAGATAGTTCAGGCCAAGGCGGACTTGGCGGCTGAGGAGGCCAGGATGGATGAAGAACGGGCCGCTTTAGATGCCCGATCACAGGAAATCCAAGACCAGAATTACCGGCTTACGTTGGATCAGAACGCATCAAACAAAGTTATGAGAAGGAAGTACCGGTCTTGACTGCCACAAATTTACGAGGGTCTGAATCTCTTCAGCACACCAGGAGCTGGGCCTAGCAATCCGTCAGGAGTATACCGGACCGAGGCACCGGGGGTGGCGCCGGATCAGCCACGGACAATGGACCCGCCTCGACGGACGGACAACCCGCTATAGTTTGTCACAACACCGCTGGGTCACTTTTCTAGTCCTTTGGACAACATGATTGGAGCAGCGTCACGTTTGGCGGCTATTCCGATGGAGGGTGATAGCAGCAATCGAGACTCGGCGAGCCAGGGATCTTCTTCAAACCACCGTTGTTCAGCAACAGGCTTATTCCTATAGCCGAGGCAGAATACATTCAACCCCCCGTCCGAGCAAGAGTTATAGCAGGCACATGGACAAGCCGGCCGTGTCAAGTAGTGTGCGGCGTCGAGATGCGCCTCGAGGGGCTAATACGACGAACGGTGGTCGGAATGCTCAGGACGTAGTGGATAATGGTGGAGCATGAAGGGAGGCCGCTTTAGCAGCACAATATGCGGGTCATCATCAACCCGCCCCAGTTCAGCCAACAACATCCATAGAGCGAGGGACAGGGCTTGCCTTCAGCTCTTGGGGAGTGCCGTGTCTCATCCCGGCTCTCTGTAATGTGCGGCTGCCCAAGGATTTCAAAGGGTCGCGCAAGGTGCCTAATTACACCGCTGATCAGGCCCCTGAGGCGTGGGTTGAAAGTTATGAGATGGCAATGGAGATGCTGGATGTAGATGAAGCGGCATGTGCAAAATACTTCACCATGATGTTGGAAGGAACGACCCGCACTTGGTTAAAAAGCTTGCCCGCCAACTCCATCGAATCATGGGACCAATGGAAGGCCAAATTCATAGCAAACTTCAAAGATACGGGCAAACAACCCATGTCCATTGTGGATTTAGATGCCTGTGTCCAAGGAGAGAACGAGTCAACGACTCATTGGGTGCGCCGAGTTTCAGAAGTTTTGCATTCGTCGGACCATATCAATGCTGACACGGCGATCGTAACATTGGAGCGTAATTGCCGGTTTAAGTCATTGAAAATGAAGTTGGGACGAGTCAAGCGCCACTGCAATGATATGGGAACACTTATGGCGGCTCTGGTTAAGTATGCTGATTCTGATAACACCAAAGTCCCTGATTCTGATGAAGAGAAATAGGAGAAGGAAAAGAAGAATGCCGGTTCAAAAGGACAGCATAATCAGGCGAGCCAGGGAAACAGTGGTAAGTGTAAAGCGGATAATTCCGATTTTGTGGCAAACACTAATGTGCAGGGTAATATGCAGCGTCGTAGGGGTAAACCGCCCCAGCGCGGTGGAGGAATGAACCTGGAGCGCCTGTTAAACCAGCCCTGCCCGAAGCACGCAACAAAGGAGGCTTCGGCAACACACCTTTGGAAGGATTGCCACATCATGAGGGAGTTCAAAAATTCTGATCTTTTTCGGTATGATCAGGGTCCATCTGGCGGTTCCGGTCTAGGATTCCATGGGCCGGGTTACGGTGGTGGTGGTTCAAGCTCAGGGTTCCAGAATCATCAGGGCAATCAGAACAACCAAAGTGGTAACCATCAACAGAGTAATCAGGGGGGTCAACAGCAGTCGTGTTATCAGAGCAATCCAAAGCAGTTAAACGGCGGACAGTATCATGTCTTCACCACTAGCTTGTGCAAACGCGATCAGAAGCTCCATAAAAGAGAAGTGAACTCTGTTGAACCGGCGGTGCCCCGTTATCTACGTTGGTCTGAGCAGCCTATTGTCTAGAGCAGGGAGGATCACCCGCCCCGGGTTAACAATCCGGGTCACCTGGCTTTGGTGGTTGCGCCTCAGGTGGGAGGATATAAGTTCACCAAGGTACTCATGGACGGAGGGAGCAGTATCAATATCTTGTACTATGAAACCTTCCAGCGTATGGGGTTGACAGATAAGAATCTTAGACCGTTAAACACCGTTTTTCACGGAGTGGTGCGTGGAAAATCGGCTTACCCAGTTGGTAAGATAGCTCTGGAGGTGGTTTTTGGAGATGATCATGACTCAAGGTCCGAGACACTGACCTTTGAAGTGGTCAAAATCAGAAGTACGCACCATGCTTTGTTTGGACGGCCGGTTTATGCTAAGTTCATGGCAAGGCCGTGTTATGTTTATCAGCAACTCAAGATGCCGGGTCACAAAGGGACCATTACGGTTCATGGCAGCCGTAAGATTGCTCTGGAGTGTGAGGAAGGATATGCGGCATACGCTGAATCGGTTTGTGCAACGGAGGAGTTAAAGTTCTATAAGGACAATGTTGATCCGGCAGACATGACTTCCTTGAAGAAGCCTTGTACAGAACATGATCCGACCCTGAAGTTCAAACCGGCTGATGAAACTAAACTTGTTGATTTCGTTCCTGGCGATTCATCCAAGCAGTTTAGTATCAGCACAAATCTGGATCCGAAATAGGAAAGCGCGCTCATCGAGTTCATCTATGAGAACCGGGACATTTTTGCATGGAAGCCTTCTGACATGCCAGGTGTACCAAGGGAACTCGCTGAGCACACTCTCAATATTGATCCCAAGTTTAAACCGGTCAAACAGTTCCTTCGCCGCTTCAACGAGGAACGACGCAAGGCCATTGGAGAAGAGGTAGCCCATTTGTTGGCTGCTGGTTTTATTGTTGAAGTGTTTCATCCAGAGTGGTTGGCTAATCCACTGCTGGTGCTTAAGAAAACGGCACTTGGCGTATGTGTGTGGATTACATAGATTTGAATAAAGCTTGCCCAGCTGATCCTTTTGCCCTCCATCGTATTGATCAAATCATTGATGCTACGACGGGTTGGAGTTTTTTGGATGCTTATTCTGGTTATCATCAGATTATGATGGCAGTTAAGGACCAGGAGAAGATAACTTTCATTACTCCCTTTGGAGCCTTCTGCTATGTATCCATGCCCTTTGGGCTCAAGAGTGCCCAGACAACTTATCAACGTTGCGTGCAGAATTGTCTTCATACTCAGATTGGGCGCAATGTTCATGCTTATGTGGACGATATTGTGGTCAAGTCCAGGAAAGCAGAGACACTCATATCTGATCTGCGAGAAACCTTTGATAATCTGAGAGTCTATAAAATGATGCTCAATCCGGCTAAGTGTGTTTTTGGTGTTCCGGCAGGCAAGCTCTTAGGCTTTGTGGTGTCTAATAGAGGCATTGAGGCTAATCCGGAAAAGATCAAGGCAATTACATCCTTCGCTAAACTAGCGTGTATCAATGATGTTCAGCGACTGGCAGGTCGTATTGCGGCTTTGAGCCGGTTTATCAGCCGTTTGAGAGAGAAGGCAATTCCTATGTATCAGATGTTGAAGAAAACCGACAACTTTGTCTGGAGTGATGCAGCTGATGCGGCGTTTGAGGATTTGAAGCGGCAGTTAGCTGAACCGCCAGTTCTTGCTGCTCCCATTGATAAAGAGCCACTACTGTTGTATGCGGCTGCTAATGCCCGGGCTGTCAGTGTTGCCATTGTGGTGGAGCGCAAGGAGGCTGGGAGAGTACCCGGTTCAAAGGCCGGTTTACTATATCAGCGACATGCTCATCGAGTCAAAGCAAAGGTATCTGCATTGGCAGAAGCTGGTGTATGGGGTGTTTATGGCAAGTCAAAAGCTTAAACAGTACTTTCAAGGTCATCCCATCACAGTGGTCAGTTTTGCTCCCTTGGGGGATATAATCCAGAATAGGGAGGCAACTGGCCGGGTTGCTAAGTGGGCCATTGAGCTTGGGCCACACGGTTTGAAGTATATGCCTCGCACAGCCATCAAGTCCCAGGCTCTTGTGGATTTCATCAATGACTGTACCAAGTTGCAGGCTCCAGAAGACAAACCGGATAGTACATACTGGACTATTCACTTTGACGGGTCAAGGCAATTGGAGGGCTCGGGGGCTGGAGTTGTCCTTACTTCCCCTCGAGGTGATAAAATTCATTATGTTCTTCGCTTAATGTTCCCTTGTACTAACAATGCAGCTGAGTATGAAGCTTTACTCCATGGTCTTCAAGTGGCTAAGGAGATGAACTTAAGCCATGTACGATGCTTTGGAGACTCAGACTTGGTAGCCCAGCAAGTTTCAGGTACTTGGGATTCCAAAGATCCACTCATGGCGGCTTACCGGTGAGAGGTGGATATTGTGGCTGGTCGCTTTAAGGGATATCAAGTGGAGCACATTGATTGGTGCCAAAACGAGGCAGCTGACGCTTTAAGCCGGCTAGGATCTCAGCATAAACCAGTGCCGCCCAATACCTTTTTGGACGTGTTGCATAACCCATCGGTTTAGCTGCCCACACAGGAGGACCTCGCTATTCCTGATCCGGAGGCACAGTTGGTGGCTGCTTTACATATCATTCCGGATTGGACAGTTCCATACTTGGCATATATGAACCGGGGCGAGTTACAGATGATGAAATTTGGGCTAGATAGATCGTCCGGCGGTCCAAGTCCATGGTGGTTCACAACGGCGAGTTACACCACTGCAGTGTTTCTGGTGCGTTCCAGCGCTGCGTCTCTCCTGAAGAAGGCCGTGAGATTTTACGTGAGATCCACGAAGGAGACTGTGGTCATCATGCCGGTTCAAAATCCTTGGTTGCTAAAGCTTTTCGTCATGGTTTCTATTGGTTGACAGCTCATGCTGATGCTGAGGACTTGGTCAGACGGTGCGACGGTTGTCAAAAATTCTCAAGACGAGCTCATGTGCCGGCTCAAGAGCTCCGGATGATTCCTATCACCTGGCCATTTGCCACTTGGGGGCTTGACATGGTAGGGCCTTTCAAGTGATCAAAGGATAAGAAGACCCACCTGTTGGTGGCAGTTGACAAGTTCACTAAATGGGTTGAAGCGGAGCCAGTAAGCAAGTGTGACGCATCCACGGCGGTTCAATTCATTAAAAAGGTGATCTTTCGTTTTGGTTTTCCACACAGCATTATCACGGATAATGGCACGAACCTATCTAAAGGCGAGATGGAGGATTTTTGTCAACGAGAGCACATTCGGCTTGATGTCGCGTCTGTGGCTCATCCCCAATCCAATGGTCAAGCTGAGCGAGCTAATCAAGAAATTTTAAAGGGTATCAAGCCCCGGCTAATGGTCCCCTTGAAGCGGACGCCGGGTTGCTGGGTGGAAGAACTACCATATGTGTTATGGAGCATAAACACCACCCCAAACCGATCTACAGGTTATACGCCTTTCTTCATGGTTTACGGAGCAGAGGCGGTACTCCCGAGTGATATTCGTCATGACTCGCCTCGGGTTGCCAATTATGTTGAAGCGGACAATGAGCAAGCACGTCGAGAAGCACTGGACCTGTTAGATGAGAAGCGGGAATGGCTTTGGCTCGTTCGGTGGTTTACCAGCAAGACCTGCGGCGTTATCACAGCCGCCGGGTTAAGAAAAGAACCTTTCAAGAAGGCGATTTAGTGCTCCGGCTCATCCAGGATCAGACCGACATGCACAAGTTATCCCCACCTTGGGAAGGGCCCTTTGTGGTCAGCAAGAATCTGCACAACGGATCATACTACCTCATTGACGTTTGAGAAGACTCACGCACTTCTGAGGAGGAGACCCGGCGGCCGTGGAACATAGCTCTCCTTCGGCCTTACTACACTTGAGTTATAGGCTCTTCTTATGTACATATTATGACAATGTATATATTATGATCAATATAATAAACCGGCACCCTTGCTACAAGCAGGGCCTCTGCCGTTCTTCCAAATGTTTCTTGGATACAAGGGGGCTTCTGCTTCCAAAGCAATGACCCGTTTTGTCCATTAAACCGGCTGTTATGCCATCATACAGCTTGGGAGCTTCACACCCAAGGGGCCAAAGAGAGTATTGTTGCTAAAAACACAACTCGAACATAGGCACCCATTGAGCACAGCTCACAAAGTTACTTGGGGGCTCTTTGTGTAAAGTAACAAAGAGTTTGAAAGGACCCTTGTAATTGGGTATCGACCCACGGCTTGGAAGCCTGGTGTATTCACCTAAAACCCCGGGTTAACCTGCCTTCATCAAGTAAGCCACTCCTATCCAGGTAATCCTGGCATGACCCGCCGAACGTTTGAGAGTTACTCTCATTGAGACCCTGAACTTGTCAAAGTTAAAACGACGATTGGTTAGTTGGAGGCCCATCTTAAAAGGCTTTGTCAAATGGTTTAACTCAGCGGCCTGGCAGCCCACGAAAAGCCTCGAATTTGGGCCTGGCAGCCCTCGAAAAGCCTCGACTACAAGTTTTTATTTGCTTTGTTTTTTGCAAGTTTTATCTTTATTTGGTCACTTTTTAAGGTAAACCGGCATCTCTTGATCCGGCCAAGCTATATGTCTTCATCTCAACCCGGTGTTTTTTAACCCGGTGTAGCTTACAGTTATCATCTGTTCAAGCATATAATAAAATGTGAACCGAGATCTTTCAATCCGGTCTGGTTTTGACTATCTGTCGCCAGCATGATCATCCGGTGTTCACCACAACCTGATTTTACTTCTTACAATACCAGCATTGCATGGTGAAAGTTGGGTATTTACCCTTACTACAAATAAGTTGGTAAACCAACAGCTTAATTTCATATCACAGATCTTTTTATGCAGACACAGGGATTGCATAATATTATGAAGGTATATACGCCAGCACTGAAATTCTCATGGAGGATCAAACAAAGTCATATCTCATTGCATTATAGCAGCAGAACAAAGTATTTCAACTAGCCTATTACAAGGTGCTTTAAAGCCCAAAACAAGGGATTGTTTTTTCCAACAAACAAAGTTTATGAAACATCAACCCGATTGCGGGATCAAGACTCATCACCATGTTGACGTGAAGTTGATGGATCATCTGGTGTTGGTTCAGCCTCCTCCTCCCCATCCAGTGGCTGGAGGTCAACGGTGGTCCAGTCAATCCGGGTTAAAGCTTGAAAGTCAGCTTCTTCACTTATAAGTTCGGACGGATAAACGTTAGGGGTGTAAGTGTGCTTACGGATTGGCAGGATAAGATTTTGCACTTCCTTCACGAAAGTGTCAATCCGTTGGTTGTTGGCATCATAGAAGGACCGGTGAACCGTCAAGTTAGCTTCTTCCGCCAATTGACTTGCCAGAGGACGCATCTCTTTTGTCAGAACTTTGAGGGCTTCGTTATCAAATTTTGCCCCGTTCTCTTGTTCACCAGGAAAGCCCTTGGCAATATCAACCGGATCCAGGTCAGCTATCCATGCTTTGGCTCGGGTAAGTGCCAACAAAGCGCCAGCCCTGGCAGCGGATCACTTCATCTCTTCTATCTGCGCCGGCGTCATGGATAACCTTGCTAGAGTGTCCTTGATCAATGTTTGTCGGGGAAACTGATCCACGAACACCTATGAGGCCGGCGGACCAGGCCCCTTTCGGTTCGGCGGGGGGCGGAGATCGCACGAAGAGCGGATCGAGGCGAAGCACACGAGCAGTTTACCCAGCTTCGGAGCTCTCCGGAGAGATAACACTCCTACTGTTGCTTGTCTGATTGTATTGTGTTCTTGCTCGGGAGCGCTAAGTGCTACAGTGCACTCTAGCTGCTAACGAGACCGAGCGTGTGTGATTTTCTGGGTTCGAACCCCCTCTACGTTGCGCATGGGCCTCCTTTTTTATGCTCAAGGGGTCACCGATAGGTGGCAACGCAGACGAGGGTAAAAATGGAAAAGGAGTTGCGGTTGGTACAGCTACCTGCACAGTGTATCCTACCTAACCCTGACGGCAGGGGACAAAGGCATTAAATGCCCGTCTGCGTCGCCCAAACAGTGTAAAGAGGGATCATCACGGGCGCCACCGCTCACCATGATGGCAGTCTTGTCAGCTTTGCATGCCACCGCGCACCGCTGGCTGCACAGCCTCTCGCCACGTGCGCCTGGAAAGGCTCCTAGGGCGACACGTTGGTGGATGTGCTGGAGCGTGGGTACAGAGTGGTAGCCTGCCGTGGCAAGCGCCTTGCCGCGGCTGTTGTCTTGTTGCGCCCGGAAGCTTGTCGCTCACCGGGCCTTGCCGGGACGCGCGGCGCGTCGCGGCAAGTTCCTTGAAATGCCTTGATTGGCCTTCCCGGCAAGCTCCTCTTGCCGGGGCCTTGTCTCCTGAGCTTAAATACTTTGTTCTTGAATGGCTCCAAGGGAACCACGGAGGACCTTGGCGGTCGCCCGGCAAGCCTTTCCGCGGGGTGCTGCAACTGCCCGTGCACAAGTTTGAGATACTAGGGTACCCCTGCCCTAGTACACCGACAGGAGCCCCCGGGCCTGGACCACACACGGTGCCGAGCGCTGTTGGGCCAGGCCCAAAGCAGGGCACGGGCACGCGCGGCCTGGGTTACGCCGTATCTTACTCTGTATCCACCGCGCCCTCCCCGAACGGCACACGTTGAATGCGGCATCGTGGGAGAGATCGTGGGTGGTTTCTTTATTCAGAAGGGCGAAACGTCCGCCCCCTCCCTCTTTATAAGCAGGGGAAATAGGGGCAGTTTGCCCACTTCGCCGGTTGCTACTCCATTCTCGAAAATCTCCGCCGCTCCCCCCTTCTTCCCGAAGCCGAAGGAGAGCAGCGCTTCGCCCCCCATTGCCACCAGCATCACCAACGCCGCTGATCTCCCCCACCACCTCCGCCATGGCTCCAAAAGCTGACAAGGGGAAGGGTGTGAAGTCGGCCGAGGCGCAGCGGCTCGCGGCGCTGCGGAAGGAGCGGTCTCTCTTCTCCCCTCAGCTCGGTGCGAAGGAGCTGAGGGAGTACTACTACCTCTTCTGGTCGACGGAGACGCGAGCGCATCCGCGCACGAGGGTACTCCCGGCCACCGCTTCGAGACTGGCTCCGAACGGGTATCCCTTTTTCGTGTTGTTCTTCTACTGCGGGCTTTGCCCGCCTTTCTCTGAATTATTTTGCGACATCATGAACACCTACGGGTTCCGCCTGCTTGACTTCACCCCCAACGCCGTTCTGACCATGGCAGTTTTCGCACATCTATGCGAAAACTTTGTCGGAGTCCACCCAAACGTAGCCCTTTTCCGCCACTTCTTCATGCCTCGGGTTGAGAGAGGAGAGCCTCTTGCCGGCGGGATCGCTTGGATCTTGAGAGTCGGCAAGAAGGAAGCCTATCTAGAGGGTGAGCTCCGCAGCAAGTGGGAGGAGTGGAGAGCAGAGTGGTGCTGGATCGTCGAGGAGAACCCGCAGCCATTTACTGCCCTGCGACAAGCCCCAATAGCGCGCGGCAACGATTGGAGCAACGTGGCCCCGGAAGACGGCAGGCTGAAAATTGCCATCACCCGGATCCTTCGCCTTAGGCTTGCCGGGCTCACCGTAGGCGCTGTCGGCGCAGATTTTCTTCGCCGCCGCATCTCCCCCTGCAGGAGAGGGGGAGACCTGCCTGGGAGTTCAAGAACTCGGCGGATATCATGAGGCTGTGCCCGGGCCTCAACTTCAACTTCACCGCCCTGGAGCTGGATGCGATGCTCCTGGAGCTGTTCAAATGCGATCCTCAGCATCCATTCACGTTGCCGAGGAATGTTGTTCCATTGTGCAACAATTCTTCACTTGACCAGATCCGCGCAATGATGCCGTTGTGCGATTCGCACGGAATCGCCCCAACTTGGCAAGAACCTGCGGATGACGTCGTGCGGGCGTTCTTCGACGACTTGGTAGAAGTGCCGGTCTGCGCTGATGAGCAGAAGAGCCTCACCCGCGACACCACTGATAACGAGATGCAGTGCATCGCCACCAGGCTGGAAGAGGTGGTGGCAGCAGTTGCCGTGGGCGAGTTCGGGTTCACCGTGGAGGAGGCAGAGGCAGCAGAGGCGGCAAGCCTCGCCGAGCGCGAGGAGTTTGCTGGCGAGGAAGATCTTGCCGGCCCTGAAGCTGAGCCGAGCGAGCCCGGCGAGGAAGAGCCCGAACCTTCAGACAGCTTGCCGCAGGCGGAGCCCCCGGCTCCGGTAAGGAGGCGTCTCCGCAAGGCCGGGGACACAGCGGGGCGGCAGACGAGCCAACAGCCGCCGAGCCGTGCGACATGCTCTACCGCGGCAAGCACTGTTGCCGCGGGAGCGCCTCATGCTGCTGCGGCAACTGGAGCGGGATCTTCCCGGTCCACCGCCACCGCCCCTGCCAAGCGGGCAAGGGAACCTACTCCTCCACCTTGCCGCACCGGAGGGGAGCCGGACTTCGATCTCTCCGTGCTCAGCTTTGATCTGAATCCATTCCTTTTCAGGACGCTGGCCCAGAGAGCGACGAAGAGAGCCAAGGCCCCGGTGATTGTCATCGAAGATGATCCCACCGTGTCAGCAGGGGGTGTGTCTAAGACCACCTTGACGGACCCGGCAACTACTCCCCAAAGCAGCCCCCAGCGCAGCCCCCAGCGTAAGTTTATAGTTTACTTCCTGCCGTTAGGCGCGCATGGGTGCTCTCTTCTCTACTGATATCTTGACAGTTGGATTTGTGTAGGAGCAGAACAGCCTCACCAGGAATGCCCGGAAGATGCCCCCGAAGTGCCATCTGCTTCGACTACGCCGCCAAGGGAGGAGTCCCCGGCAAGGGAGCGCTCTCCGGCAAGGGACAGTTCTCCGGCAAGGGACGGCACCAGTGATCCTCCGGCGGTTGAGACCGCGACCGTAGATCCTAGCACAGGTAATTTTCTTGCCTGAAAACTTCCCTTGGGATCTTCTTCTTCTGATTTTCTTCTTGTATATTTTCTTGACTTCTCTCCCCTCTTCGGTCGTCAGATCCACCCGCCACGGAGCCGATGGAAACCGAGGCCGCCGGCGAGGAGGACGCACGCGGCAACAACGACGACGCCGCCCCACCGAAGAAGAGGCCGGTGCTGATGATCCCGCCGGCGAAGAGGCCGCCAAGGCTGCCGCCGCAGAAGCGGGCGAGGGATCCGGCGATCGCACTAACGGCCCCGAGGCTGCAGGAGCGCCAGGCGCTGCGCCGACCGCCGATCCCTCCGCCGACGCTGCAGCGCCAGGCTCCGAAGAGCCCCAACCCGGCGCCTACTTGAAGGCCGGCGACGGTATCTTCATCAAGATCCCATGGGCGTCAAGCTCCAGGGCGCCGGTCGAGGGAGAAATCCTGGACGGAGAGGTGCTCGCCTCTGCTGGGCTGACGGTGGTCGACGCGCCAAGCAGCAGCAACGACGAGCCTGAGGAGGAGCTGCTGCTGCGGAAGCTGACGTCTCTCTCCCGTGCCCGACATGCCAAGCTAGCCTCCCGAGAAGCGCTTGTCGCGAAGGCGGGAGTTGATATTGAGAAGCGCGTGGAGGAGCTCCGAGGCCTCAGGCAGGAAGCTCTCTGGTCCTTGGTGGAGGAGCGGGAGCAACTTCTCGAGGAGCGGAAAGCCTTCCTCCTCGAGAAGGCTGAAGCTGAAGAGAAGCAACGGCTTGTCACCGAAAACTTATTCGCGCAGGAAGGAGAGTTGGCGCAGCGCAAGGTCAATCTTGACAGCCACGAGGAGGAGCTTGCCACGCGCGAGCAAGCGATTGGCGGGGCTCTCAAGGAGGTAAAGGGTGCTGCCGCAGCTGCCGAGGCTGCCAAGAACGAGCTGGAGACAAAGGTAGCGCAGCTGGAGGCTGATCTCAGGGCGAGTGGCGAGGAGCTTTCCGTTCTCAAGCGTGAGCGCGAGAAGGATGCTGCTGCTCATGGTGAACTGCAGGGCCTTCTCGCAGAGAGGAGCAAGGAGCTCAGCGCCGCCAAGGACTCCAATGCGGACCTCGAGTTGAAGCTGGCCACTTTGACTCAGACGCTGGATGGCGCCAGGGAGCGGGAGGTGGCCTTGTCGGAGAAGATCAAGGCCGACGAGGCGCTGCTGGCGAGTGCTGCTGCGTCCCAAAATGTTTTTAGGGAGACGGTGGAGCACTGGACCGAGGGTCTGGTGAATATTGCCTCCACCATCGACGGGGAGTTGGCGCAGCTGGGGATGGAGGATCTCGGGTACTCCTCCAACGAGCACCTCCAACCCAGCGCCAAGCTCAGCTTGTTCTTCAAGGGCATGGCGACGGCCCTCCAGCGACTCCGGGAGAAGATCCCAAAGCAGCTGGCCGACGAGTCGCACAAGATCTGCGCAGGAGCTCTCCAGAAGGTGCTGATGAAGGTGGCCTTCCGCAATCCAGGCCTCAATCTCACCAACGTCCTCAAATCCTTGCGGCCGGATGCTGATCTGGATTCGCTCAAGGCCCTTGTCGCACCCATTGTGGACAAGGTGAGCGAGATTAAAAGGGTTGAGGGCGATCGCGTAGATTAGGCCGCCCGTCTTTTCTTTTTCTTTGTCGCTGCTGGTCATGTCACAAGAACAATCTGTTAGAGCTGCGATAAGCTATCTTGTAATATAACTCTGTTTTGGGTAGAAATCTGCTATGTTATTCCCTTTACTTGATTCCTTCCTTTGTATGTTTTTGCCCTACGCTTTTAGGGAACTTGCCGGCGCAGGCACCTTAGCTGCGAGCGCTGAGTGCGGGATGTCAGCAGCCTGCTGGTGGTGCCGCTACCGACAAGAAACCTTGTCGCAACTAGTCGCAGCCCACTTAAATTGTTGAGCGGACTCGAAACAAAGTAAGGGCGCGGCTAGCTACGAGTTGGTTCCTCCGACACAGGTTTTCCATACAAAGCACGGTCGTTCAAGGAAGATAACTTAAAAATTTAAAACTGATTGCACAGACTTTGGCAACTTAGCTCTTCTTTTTGTCGTTTGCTTCCCGGCAAGGCGAGAGCTTGCTTGAACGATGCCTGGTCCACACCATTATCTTCTCCTTCCCCCCCGGCAAACTTGTGTGCGAGGAAACCTTCTTTTCCTTTTTTGAGAAAAAGAAAGAAGAGAAAATAAAGATATGGAGCCTTACGGCTCGTTATTGCTTACCAGGGGTAGGTGCTGCACAAAGTGCCAGAGAATGCATGCAAATATAAGGTAGAAAGCATGAAATTGACAAGATGTGCGGAGCACATGGGCTTTACTTATGCACGGGATCTGCGCCCGGCTTTGTACAAAGGATTACATGCAACATCGGCAAGACTTGTACAAAAGGTGGTTGCCGGAACAGGTTCCGGCAACCGCGCCCTATGGGTAAAACTTACGAAGATGCTCAATGTACTAGGAGTTGCTCACCGGAATGCCATCTTCGGTCTCAAGGCGGACAGCGCCAGGCCTAGTGACTCGTTTCACCCGATAAGGGCCTTCCCACTTCGGCGTCAACTTGTTGGAATTCTTGGCGGACTGAACGCGCCGAAGAACAAGGTCGCCTTCCTAGAAACTTCTGGCATTAACTTTGCGGCTATGGTAGCGGCTCAAAGCTTGCTGGTATCGAGCACCTCGTACAGCAGCCTGAAGACGGTCCTCCTCAAGGAGCAGGGCGTCATCTTGTCGCAGCTGCTCTTGCTCAAGCTCATCATAGGCGAGCACTCGAGGTGACCCGTATACGAGTTCCGTGGGGAGAACTGCCTCTGCTCCATAGACTAGAGCGAAAGGTGTCTGGCCAGTGGCTCGATTTGGCGTCGTCCTGATCGACCAAAGAACCACCGGCAGCTCCTCGATCCAGTTTCTTCCGCACTTGCGCAGCCTGTCGAAAGTTCTGGTCTTGAGCCCGCGCAGCACTTTAGCATTTGCCCTCTCTACTTGACCGTTGCTTCTCGGATGAGCAACAGAAGCGAAGCAGACCTTGGCGCCAAGGTCTTGGACGTACTGCATGAAGGTGCGGCTCGTGAATTGCGTGCCGTTGTCGGTGATGATCCTGTTAGGGATCCCTAAATGGCAAAAAATCGACCTGAAGAACTTGACTGCTGACTGTGCTGTCACCTTCCTCACTGCTTCCACTTCCGGCCACTTTGTGAACTTGTCGATTGCAACGTACAAGTACTCAAAGCCCCCGACGGCTCGGGGAAAGGGGCCGAGGATGTCGAGCCCCCAGACCGAAAATGGCCAGGATAAAGGGATCGTCTGGAGAGCTTGACCTGGCTGGTGTATCTGGTTGGAATGGAACTGGCACGCTTCACACTTGGTTACTTGTGCAGTTGCATCCTGGAGGGCTGTCGGCCAAAAGAAACCTTGCCGGAATGCCTTGCCGGCAAGTGCTCTTGCGCCAATGTGGTGAACACATATGCCTCCATGTATCTCTGCCAACAGCTTTTGCCCGTCTTCCCGGTGAATACACTTCAATTTCACGCCGTTGAGTCTTCTTCTGTACAGTGTGTTGTCAACAAACTGGTACATACTCGACTGCCGGGCTACTCTTTCCGCTTCTTCTTGCTCTTCGGGAAGTTCTCCTGTCTGAAGGAAATGGACAATCTGCTGTGCCCATGTTGGAGCTTGCGGCTCGACAACAAGGACTAAAGGCACATCTGCTGCTGCGGGAACATCCGCTTCTACGGCAAGAACCTGTGGCTCTGCCGAAGCTTGATGTTCCCCGGCAAGCTTGCCGGAGCAAAACTTGTCGGGAGCGTCTGCTTCAACGGAACAAACCCTAAGGCTTGTCGGAGCAGACTGCTCCTCAGCATCCTTGGTGTTGATTTTGGGGACCTTCTTGGCGGCGGCCTCGGGGAGCTCTGCCGGAAAATAGTCACCAGAAATCAACTTCCTCTTCTTGCTCTGTCCAGTTGATGGCGTTACAGACGGTTGAGTCAGCTTGAGGACAAAGATCCCTGGTTCCACAGGTAACTTAAGTGCAGCGCACTTTGACAGGCCATCGGCAATGTCGTTCTGAGCCCTTGGAACATGTTCCATCTGTAGGCCGTCAAAGTGCTCTTCTAGCTTTCTCACTTCATCAACGTAAGCTTCCATCAATGGACTCTGATAATTCTTGTTCACTTGGCGGACGACAAGCTGTGAGTCACCCCTGACAATGAGCTTCTTGATCCCAAGGTCTGCTGCGATCCTGAGACCGGCAAGCAAACCTTCATACTTTGCAGTATTGTTCATTGCTTGCTCCTTGGGAAAGTGCATCTGGACTACGTATTTGAGGTGCTCTCCGGTGGGTGCAACAAGTAGCACGCCCGCACCGGCGCCTTGTAACGAGAAGGCACCATCAAAGTACATCAGCCACTCTTTGCTTGCTTCCTTGACGGGGATGCTCGTTTCTGGAATCTCTTCATCTGGTGTTGGCGTCCATTCTGCTATGAATTCTGCCAATGCTCTGCTTTGGATAGTTGAAGTGCTCTCAAACTTGAGGCCAAAGCTGGACAGTTCCAGCGCCCACTCGACAATCCTGCCTGTTGCTTCGGGATTTTGCAGTATCCTCTTCAGCGGAAAACGAGTGACGACTGTGATTTCATGTGCTTGGAAGTAATGGCGCAGCTTTCTCGAGGCCATGAGGAGGCCTAAAAGCAATTTCTGCACACCAGAGTACCTTGACCTAGCCCCCTGCAGAAGGGAACTGACAAAGTAAACTGGGCGCTGCACCATTCTCTTCTGCACCTTCTCATGCTCCTACGCAGATCCATCCTTGTCGGGACCAGAGCTTGCCGGTGAAGTCCTCTGCTTGTCGCCGGATGTATCTGCCGTGGTTGCTGGCTCATCATCCGCCTCCCTCTCCGCTACTAACGCAGCACTAACCACTTGATTGGTTGCTGCTATATATAGCAGCAACTTCTCTTGTGGCTTAGGTGCGACAAGTGTTGGAGTGGAGGACAGGTATCTCTTCAAGTCCTGCAGCGCAGCCTCCGCTTCCGGAGTCCATTTCATTGGACCTGCCTTTTTCAATATTTTGAAAAATGGCAGGGCGCGCTCAGTAGACCTAGAGATAAACCTGCTGAGAGCAGCTACGCAACCGGTGAGTCTTCGTACATCCTTGACGCGCTTCGGCGCTTCAATCTGCTCAATGGCCTTGATCTTGTCGGGATTGGCTTCAATTCCCCGCTGAGACACGAAGAACCCGAGAAGCTTGCCGGAAGGGACTCCAAACACACACTTCTCGGGGTTAAGCTTGAGGTTGATCCTGCGCAGATTTGCAAAGGTTTCATCTAAATCTTGAATCAGAGTTGCCTTGTCCTTGCTCTTGACCACTATGTCATCCATGTAGGCTTCCACATTTCTGTGCATTTGTGGCTCAAAAGCGTCATGAACTACCCTTGCAAATGTTGAACCAGCATTCTTTAAACTGAAGGGCATCCGTACGAAACAGTATGTGCCACATGGGGTGATGAATGCGGTCTTCTCCTCATCCTCTTCTGCCATGAAGATCTGATGGTATCCTGAGTATGCATCAAGAAATGAAAGCAAGTCACATCCGGTCGTGGAGTCAACAATCTGGTCGATGCGCGGCAAGGGAAATGGGTCTTTGGGACAAGCTTTATTAACATCGGTAAAGTCGATGCAAAGCCTCCATTTCCCGTTTGCCTTACGCACGACTACAGAATTGGCCAACCACGTAGGATGGAGCACTCCTCTGACAAGGCCTGCTGCTTCCAATTTCTTGATCTCTTCCGCAATGAATTCTTGGCGCTCCACTGCTTGTTTCCTGACTTTCTGCTTGACGGGCCGCGCATGAGGACAGACGGCAAGATGGTGCTCGATTACTTTCCTAGGAACACCGGGGATGTCAGACGCTTGCCATGCAAACACGTCGACGTTCGCCCGTAGGAAAGCAACGAGTGCGCTTTCCTATTTAGGGTCGAGAGTGGCACTGATGGTGAAGGTACCACCAGTGCCGTCCTCCTTGGCGGACACCTTCTTGGTCTCTGGTGGAGCTGCCATTGTCTTCTTACACTTGCCGGTGGAGCTCGATGGTGCATCCTCGACGGTAGCGCAGCACTCCAAAGAGGTGCGCTTGCCGGAGTGGGCATCAGAGCTCTTGCCGGACTTGGTCTTCTTCTTCGCCTCGGGAGCTTCAGCGGCAAGTGACTTGCGGTCTGTTGCGGCTGCTGCTTCCCGGTAGATCTTGTCGGCGCAGATAAGGGCATCCTTCTTGTCGCCAGGGACAGAGATGACACTTATCGGGCTTGGCATCTTCAGTATGTTGTATGCATAGTGAGAGGCTGCCATGAACTTGGCAAGTGCTGGACGGCCAAGTATCCCATTGTAAGGCAACGGAAAGTCAGCAACGTCAAAAGTGACCCTCTCAGTCCTGAAGTTCAACTCGCTCCCAAATGTTACCGGCAGCGTGATCTTTCCCTTCGGCTTGCTCCGTCCCGGATTGATTCCTTGGAACGTGCCGGTCTCTTCGAGCTCGCTATCAGGGATCTGGAGTTTCTGGAGTATCGCGGAGGAGATCAAGTTCAAGCCGGCCCCGCCGTCAACTAGCATCTTAGTGACCTTGAGGTTGTGGATAGTTGGTGAAACCAACATCGGCAAGCACCCGGCCGTAGTTATGCAATCAGGGTGATCCTCAATATCAAAGATGATAGGCGTGCTGGACCATTTCAGAGGCCTGCATGACTCGATGGGTGGTTTTGCTGCATTGACTTTCCGCACCCACTGTTTGAGCTGGCGGTGTGAAGTATGCAGAGAAGCACCACCGTCAACGCACAGGACCTCTGTGGCTTTCTGGAACTCCTGCTCATCGGTCTCATCTTCATCCATATCTTCATCGTCGTCGTCATCTTCATCCTTGTCACGGCCGCGGGGAGGTCTGTCTCCTTGCCGCTGCTTGGCCTTGCCGCGGCGTCCTCCTCGGCCGGGAGGTTTCTTGCTAGTTCCTCTAGCACCTTCCTGGGCTTTCTCCTTATCGCGTCGTTCGTATTCAGCCTTTTGCTGCTCGACAAGCTGCTCGACCTTCTTGCAGCTCTGGAGGTCATGGCCCTTGGTGCGGTGAATCTTGCAATACTGCTTGTTAGTGCTGTCCTGCTTGTCGGCGACCGCCACAGCTGCGGCAACCTCCTTGCCGGAGCTACCAGCTTCGGCTTTCTTGCCGGACTGCTCAACAACTAGCACATCTTTGCCTTTCTTCTTCCTGTTGTTCTGCCGCCGATTCTTCCTTGCCGGGGCAGTCTCCTCACTATCAGATCCTCCTGCTCCTGTATTCTCTCCGGGAAATTTCCTCCCTTCCTCAGCACGTGCACACTTGTCGGCCACTGCATATAGCTCACTGACATCTCTGATCTTGCACATCGCCATCTCCTCCCGCATCCTACGGTTTCGCACGTTCTGATGGAACGCGCTATTTACCGCGGCAGGGTGGATATCTGGGATGTTGTGCTGTACGCGGCTGAATCTCTGAATGTACTTGCGCAAGGGCTCTCCTTCCTTCTGGGCGAGCAGATGAAGGTCGCTCTCTTCGCCATGAGGCTTGTGGCCCCCCGTAAAGGTGCCGACAAACTGATGGCACGGGTCTACCCAGGAGGAAACAGAGTTGTCTGGCAAGTGCATGAGCCAGGATCTGACATTGGGCTTGAGCACCAGCGGGAAGTAGTTGGCAAGGATCTTGTCGTCCCGCCCCCAGCAGCTTGCACCGCAATGGTGTAGATGCTGAGGAACTCCGACGGATGCGACTTGCCGTCGTACTTCTCTGGTACATCTGGCTTGAAATTCTTCATGCTGGGCCACTAGACTTGCCGCAGCTCACGAGTGAACGCAGGGCAACCTACCGCGTATGGCAAGTCGCCTGGTTCCCCTGGCGCATGCATGTCAATAGAGGGTCCAGCACGCTTGTCGGATTGACGTCGCGCTTCTCTTCGGCGCTCGATGCGAGTACGAGCCTCTTATTGCTGTCGTTTGTGAAGAACTTGGCGCTGATCGCGACGGGCTCGTGGATCTGATGATGCGGTGGAGTCGCTGTCGAGGTGGATCCGACGAGTCGGCGATTTTGGCCTTCGGGATGGAGAGTGCATGGTGGTTGCACCCCCACCGGTTTCATCGCCACCGGCTCGTGCCTGGCAGTCCTACCGCGGCCGCGATGCACTTGGCTGCCGCGGAGTGTCGCCGTTGGCAAAGCCGATGAGACTCTGAATTTTGGCCCTCCATTGGTCGATCTTGTCTTCTGCTGGAGGGTAATCCAGGAGCAGTTGAGCTCGCGCCAAAGCTTCTGCTGGAGTGGTGGGTGGCAGTGGCGAACGGTGTGAGGAGCGGGATATGCTCGGACTTCTAACTATGTTAGAAGGAGCAGTATCCCATCTAGGCGACCGTGCCTCGCTTGTGCCAGCATGTTGGCGTGCATGCTGGTCTTGAGCACCCCGAGATCCACTAGCTCGATCTTGGCCCAACAAACATATGGTACTGCGAGTACCATTACGCTGTCGGTCCTGCGCCTCCTGAGATGGGCGCGGAACGTGTACGGACGCCGAGGTCTGCGCAGCCTTGTCCTTGGACCTGGCAGCGTCGTGAGCTTCCTCGTCGACATCCGTCCTTCTGCCGGCGTTTACTCCACCACCCGTTTGCTCCGGTGGTGGTGGAAGTGACGTGGACGGAGCAGCTGCCGCCGAAGTTTTCTTCTTCGGTGGCATGTCGATGAAGAAAATGGAGATCTAGATCGTGTGAACGCCGGATCAGGTTCACACAACCTCAACGTCCCCTACCCGGCGTGCCAAATATGTCGGGGAAACTGATCCACGAACACCTATGGGGCCGACGGACCGGGCCCCTTTCGGTTCGGCGGGGGGCGGAGATCACACGAAGAGCGGATCGAGGCGAAGCACACGAGCAGTTTACCCAGCTTCGGAGCTCTCCGGAGAGATAACACTCCTACTGCTGCTTGTCTGATTGTATTGTGTTCTTGCTCGGGAGCGCTGAGTGCTAAAGTACACTCTAGTTGCTAACGAGACCGAGCGTGTGTGATTTTCTGGGTTCGAACCCCCTCTACGTTGCGCATGGGCCTCCTTTTATATGCTCAAGGGGTCACCGACAGGTGGCAACGCAGACGAGGGTAAAAATGGAAAAGGAGTTGCGGTTGGTACAGCTACCTGCACAGTGTATCCTACCTAACCCTGACGGCAGGGGACAAAGGCATTAAATGCCCGTCTGCGTCGCCCAAACAGTGTAAAGAGGGATCGTCAGGGGCGCCACCGCTCACCACGATGGCAGTCTTGTCAGCTTCGCATGCCACCGCGCACCGCTGGCTGCACAGCCTCTCGCCACGCGCGCCTGGAAAGGCCCCCAGGGCGACACGTTGGTGGATGTGCTGGAGCGTGGGTACAGAGTGGTAGCCTGCCGCGGCAAGTGCCTTGCCGCGGCTGTTGTCTTGTCGCGCCCGGAAGCTTGTCGCTCACCAGGCCTTGCCGGGACGCGCGGCGCGTCGCGGCAAGTTCCTTGAAATGCCTTGATTGGCCTTCCCGGCAAGCTCCTCTTGCGGGGGCCTTGTCTCCTGAGCTTTAATACTTTGTTCTTGAATGTCTCCAAGGGAACCACGGAGGACCTTGGCGGTCGCCCGGCAAGCCTTGCCGCGGGGTGCTGCAACTGCCCGTGCACAAGTTCGGGATACTAGGGTACCCCTGCCCTAGTACACTGACAATGTTGGGGCCGGTTTGTTGTATGAAACCGCACAGATAACCCGTTGGGCACCGGTATACAGTTGTTCTATCAAAGTGTATGTTGCCTTCAGCTTCATCCGCATGTCAGAGCCCAGATGAGCAATACGGCCACCTACAACGGTTTAAGATTTTGATGTTAAACCGGCACATTTCAAAGATGGCCATTCAAGAAATCTTGGCAAGAGTAGTTACCAAATATTGCAGAGGTCATGGCATTCACCTGGTGCTTCAACCCAGTTAGCTCTTCCGCCACCGGTTTAAGAGCTGACTCGGCGTCTTCAGCCCGCTTTAGCAATGCATTCTTCTCTGTTTCCCAGCTGGCACGATCATTCTTGAACCCTTCTTTAAGTTGTTCCATGGCTGCCAAAGCGGTTTTTAGCTCATCCTTGGCCTTGGAAGTCTCTGATTGTTGGGATTTGATGTTCTCTTGAAGATCAGCAATTTGAGAAACTTGGTGATTTATATCAGCCTGCCACAATCAGATGAGGAGCATGTTAATATTTTTATCCAAAGTCCCAAACATATAACCAGTTATACACTTGGCACTTGGGGGCTAATGCGGATTGCTTCTTTACTACTGATTGTTTGAAGTCCCAAGGATTAATACAAGTTTTAATCTTGGCACTTGGTGGTAATGTGTGTTTGATCAAGAAAATACACAGGCAAGGGAAGTTAACAAAATACAGTATGGAATATAAAAGTCCCGGTTTATTTTCAAAGATAAACTGGCCCTTGGGGGCTACTCAATTGAAGTGTTCTTTATCTTTAAAGTCCCGGTTTATCTTCAAGAGATAAACCGGCCCTTGGGGGCTACAATACAGTGAATGTACATAATAAGGATGAAAGTGTTTGGAAGATTACCTCATAGCTTTCCTTCATCAGATTCACCAAACCGGCCTCATAATCTCGTCTTGTGTAAAGCCGGTTCAAGAATCCGGAATGAAGATCCTGAGCAGAAAGATTAACATAGCTTGACAAATCAGTCTTCCCTTCCCCTTGCCCATAGCAGCAAATTCGTCCTTGGTAGTATGTTTCGATAAAGCAACTGGATTTCCTGGGGCGGTATAAGCAGTGCCAGTGATAATGACATCATCACCACCTTTTGAAGGGCTCGACGGATTAACACTATCTTTGGCTGGGCTCGGCGGATTGGCAGCAGGGCTTGGCGGATTGGCAGCTGGAATCTGCGGATCAGCAGTTGGACTTGGAGGCGTGACATGTGGACTTGATGTATCAACATGTGTAGCCGGGTCAGCTTCCTGCGGATTAGCATCAACGGCTGGATCCGGTGGGGCAAAGTCATCCATAACAACATCAGTGTCTCTACCGGTGTCCTCTGGAGTCTTCTCCGGTTCAACTTCATCAGTAGGTTCACTGGTCTTGGCTTTCTTTCTCAACCGGCCCTTGGCACTATAATATCAAAATAGAAGATTAGTATGGTAAACCGATGCACGAAGTGAAAAATTAAAAGGCAGTATACTTTCCCAAGGACGGTTTTAAGGGGAGGCAGCTGATTGATCGATGAACCGCCAGATGAGGAATTGGAAGACACCTGATAATTCGAGTCAGACGGATTAAGTGGGCTCCGGAAGCAACCCGCCAAGGGACAAGGCTTATTAAAAGAGGAAGAGACCTCCGGACAACGCTTCCGGGGTGGAGTGTCTGGTAAACCAGAGGAAGTGACCTGTTGTCCACTGTGCCGAGTTGTGCGACGACCTTCTTGTTGCTGTGTCTTCAAAGAAAATTATGGATCCAAATGAGCAAGTGGGTGAGAGCGTTTTACTTTCCGAACTGCACGACGAAATTTTTGAACTGGCACATGGTCTGAACCGGAGGAAAGGGAGATTACCTCAACATGATCAGCATGGCTGGCTTCTGCATCATCTTGGTAATAGTCATTGTTAATAAGGTGTATGAAAAAGGAGCCAAGGGAGTCAAGTTCTACCTCTTGGTCCGAATCTTGAATATCTTCGGGTGGATCAGCAGTTTCACCGGTCTTCTTCTTGGCTGCTCTCTTTATAACTTTGCTCTTAGCACGAGGAGCCCTTGCCGGTTTGTCTGAAGCTTTCCTTTTCTAGAAAGAGCTATTGGCCTATAAAATTAAACAAAGGTTTAGTAGAGTAATGTTAAAGTGGAGGCGGATCAAGAAAGCACAAGATTAAAATCTTTACCGCTGGCGGTTTGTTGGAGGAGTAAAAAGGGGCCAGCCCAGTTTGGCTGCATGCGGCGATCGGTTCATCTAGCATCTTCTTCATAGATTCTGTGACTTCATCATCAGTCATTTCTATCTCATTAAAACGCTGAGGATCCTTGGCGTCGCCGGTATACTCGTGCATCAATCTAGAGTGGTGGCTTAAAGGAAGAACATGCCACGCAACCTAGCAGCGAACGAGGTCGACACCAGTCAAACCGTTGGCTAGGAGAGCCCGGAGCTTGGCGAGTTGAGGTGCATAAGCCTGTCGTTCCTTGGCGGTGAGCCGTTGAGGAAGGGGATGGCCATTGCTAAGCCGGTGAGCGCGATAACCCAGCAAAGGATTTTCTCCGGCAGGGGCAGTATTTTTACAATAAAACCATGTTTGGTTCCAATCTTTAGGGTGGCTGTGGTGCTTAGCATGAGGGAAATCAACTTCCTTTCTCTTTTGGATTGAAACCCCACCAAGTTCAGTATTGGGGCCGTCGGAGAACTCAGTCCAGCGGTTTAAATGGAAGAAATCCCGGAAGAGCTCAACAATTGGTTCCTCTTGAAGGTAAACTTTGCAGAACACTTGGAAATTACATATGTTGGACACATAATTTGGTCCAATGTCCTGAGGATGGAGTTGAAAGCTAGCAAGGACATCCCGGAAGAACTTTGATCCGGGAGGGCTGAATCCCCGGTCTAAGTGCTGCATAAATACAATTACTTCGCCATCTTGAGGCTCAGGAGGGCACTCAGGGCCAGGAACTCGCCAATGAAGGACATTTTTTGAGGCTAAAGCATTGGTTACAACGTATCCATTGATCTGCGTTTCTGTAATCCGGGAAGGAACCCAGTAGCAAGTGGCAAATTGCTTGGTCATCTTGGAAACAAACTGAAAAAGGAAAAATGAAGGCTGGTTTACGATGGATGGTTGATGTGTACTAATCTGTGTTAAAACTAGGAATTTGGTGAAGGCATATATGTGAGTTAAACCGGAGTTTACTATTCAAGACAAGACGGCGGTTTAAGTGAGGGCTAATGGCATGTGGCGGATTACCAACTATTAAAGGTTAAACCGCCCCTCAACAGAAGAGGTGGAGCTGAAATCTACTAAGTGTTTACAGAAACATGTTTCACAATATGATAGTATAATTTTGGATCTACCGAGGTTAATAAAAGAAACTTTTACTGAGCCCTACAATGGCGCTACAAAGAACAGAGAAGATCCACATAGAGTTTTTTCAGGAACAGCAAGATGCTGTGGTGCGGCAGACTAAGGTTATGGATCTAGCCGCAAAAGAAAACAATCGGGCCTAGCTAAGATTCAGTAGCGATGCCAAGGGAAAAGTGAACTAGTATTGATGAACGCTGATGAACAGGGAAGAACACGAAGTACTATTGGAGATCTAGGGTTAAGGGAAGGAAGCTTACCAGGACCAGCCGTAGCGGAGGAGTGTCGCAGGAGCTCTGGTCCAAACAGGGTGATGCAGCGGCCTAGGTTGGTGCATATTCGAGGTCCGACGGCGGCGGCGGCGGCGCTGGAGTTCTTCGGGTCGCGAGGAGGAAGACGAGAGGCAAGGGGGGAAAATGGAAAGACACCCCGGTTCTTTTTATAAAGAAAAGGGGACAAACGGCAGGCGCGAAAATCGAGGAGCCTGAAGCGGCGAAAAGGGGCGCAGCTGTCGCCTCGATATTCAGGATATAATTAATGAAGGGTATCTTTTTATGCAGAAGATGACATCATGACGATTTACTGCAGTGACAGAAGATGACGTCACGGCGGTTCACCAAAATTTACAGGGAAACGGCAAACATGGCGGTTTACAGGAGTCATCAGGAGATGCCTGTGGTATTTGTCTAAGTGAAGATTGACATGAACAGGTTCAAATCAATCTGGGGCCTAATGTTGAGGATATAACTACTGAGTGTAAACCGCCCAGGAGGGGCCGGTTCACGCTCAACCATACCGAAGTCCATGGAGATAAGAAGATGGCGCTTTACTAATAAAGCTTAGAGGCCCAAGCCCAGAGGCGGATTAGGGCCCATAGCGGTAAACCGCCATAGTTGTATACTTGTGTTGTAAGTTAGGGAAAGGAAGAGACCGAGCCGAACACTTGTATGAGTCAGCCTCGGAACTCTGTAAACCGGCCGGGCGTCAACCTCTGTATATAAAGGGATGACCCGACGGCGGTTCAGAGACAACAACTCGAGACCCAGGCTAGCGTGTTTTCTCCCTGGTCATCGAACCCCAATAATCCCATCACAAACTAGACGTAGGCTTTTACCTTCATCGAAGGGGCCGAACTAGTATAATTCTCGTGTCCCTTGTCCGGTTTAACCCCTTCAGGCTAACCTCATTGTGATGGCTCCACGACTAAGTCCTTCTGCTAGGACATCTGACGTGATATTTCCACGACACTACCCGAGATCCGCCGGTTTTGACATCAGTTAAGGACCAAGAGAAGACAACTTTCATCACTCCCTTTGGAGCCTTCTGCTATGTGTCTATGCCTTTTTGGCTCAAGAGTGCCCAGGCGACTTACCAACGGTGTGTTCAGAATTGCCTCCATGGCCAGATTGGGCGGAATGTTCACGCTTATATGGATGACATTGTTGTGAAATCTAGGAAGAAATAAACCTTGATAGATGATCTGAAAGAGACTTTTGACAATTTTCGGGTCTATAAAATGATGCTTAACACGACCAAGTGTGTTTTTGGCGTGCCAGCGGACAAGTTATTAGGGTTCCTGGTTTCTGAGAGGGCATTGAAGCTAACCCAGAGAAGATCAAGGCTATCACTTCTTTGGCAAAGCCGTCATGTATCAATGACGTCCAGCGCTTGGCGGGTAGTATTACGACTTGAGCCGGTTTATAAGCCTCCTGGGAGAGAAGGCTATCCATTTGTATCAAATGATGAAAAAGATAGATGACTTTGTCTGGAGCGATGCTGCTAATGAGGCGTTTGAGGCACTTAAGAAACAACTGGCTGAGCCGCCGGTTCTTGCAGCTCCTATTGAGAAGGAGCCCTTGCTGTTATATGTGGCTGCAAACAACAGGGCTGTCAGTGTGGCAGTTGTGGTTGAAAGGAAGGAGTCAGGCAAGGAGTATCCGGTTCAAAGGCCGATTTATTATGTCAGTGAGGTGCTCATTGAGTCTAAGTAGAGATACTCACATTGGCAGAGACTGGTTTACGGCGTGTTCATGGCTAGTCGCAAGTTGAAGCAATATTTCCTTGGTCATCCCATCACTGTGGTTAGTTCTGCTCCATTGGGGGGGGTATTATTCAAAACAGATAAGCCACATGTCGGGTAGCTAAGTGGGCCATTGAGCTTGGACCCCATGGCTTGAAGTATGTGCCTCGGATGGCTATAAAATACCAACCACTTGTGGACTTTATCAATGATTGGACAAAGCCATACATGCCTGAGGATAAGCCGGACAATATATATTGGACTATTTATTTTTATGGGTCTAGGCAATTGGAAGGCTTGGGGGCTAGAGTTATATTGACTTCCCCATGAGGTGATAATTTTTGTATGTTTTAATGTTGATGTTCCCTTGCACTAACAATGTAGCTGAGTATGAAGCCTTGCTCCATGGTCTTCGGATAGCTAAAGAGATGAATCTATGCTGGGTAAGGTGCTTTGGCGACTCAGATTTGGTGGCTTAACAAGTGTCAGGAACTTGGGATTCAAAAGATCCACTCATGGCGGCTTATCGCCGAGAGGTTGATTCCATTGCTGGTCATTTCAAAGGATATCAAGTGGAAGATGTTGATCAAAGGAAAAATGAAGCTGCTGATGCGTTAAGCCGGCTGGGGTCTCAGCATAAGCCGGTGCCCCCTAATGTTTTCCTTGATGTTTTGCCTAACCCATCAGCAAAGTTGCCTACAGAGGAGGACTTGGCAGTTCCTGACCCGGAGGCAGAGTTGGTGGCGGCTCTCCATGTTATCCCTGATTGGACTGTTCCATATTTGGCTTATATGACCCGGGGCTAGTTACCTGAGGATGAAACCTTGGCCAGGAAAATAAACCGAAGGTCTAAGTCAATGACTATTGTCAATGGTGAGATCCACAGATGCAGTGTTACAGGAGTGTTTCAACAATGTATTTCTCCTGAGGAGGGCCGTGAAATTCTAAGGGAGATTCATGAAGGAGATTGCGGTCATCACGCGGGCTCTAAATCTCTTGTTGCTAAAGCTTTTCGTCATGGGTTTTATTGGCTGATGGCTCATGCCGATGCAGAGAATCTGGTCAGTAAGTGTGATGGTTGTCAGAAATTTTTAAGACGATCTCATGTGCCGGCTCAAGAATTGAGGATGATTCCAATTACTTGGCCGATTGGAGTCTGGGGGATGGATATGGTTGGGCCTTTTAAAAAGACCCAAGGATAAAAAGACTCATCTCCTGGTAGCTATTGACAAGTTTACAAAGTGGGTTGAAGATGAGCTGGTCAGCAAATGTGATGCAGCCACGACGGTTCAGTTCATCAAAAAGGTGATCTTTCATTTTGGATACCCTCATAGTATCATTACTGATAATGGTACTAATCTATCTAAGGGGACAATGAAATAATTCTGCCAACAAGAGCATATCCAGCTTGATGTATCATCAGTGGCTCACCCCCAGTCTAATGGCCAAGCTAAACGAGCTAATCAAGAAATCTTGAGAGGTATCAGGCCTCGGCTTATGGTCCCTTTGTAGAGGACACCGGGTTGTTGGGTGGAAGAGTTGCCCTCAGTGCTTTGGAGTATCAATAGCACCCCAATAGATCTACGGGTTACATGTCTTTCTTCATGGTTTACGGAGCAGAGGCGGTTCTCCCTAGTGACATACGTCATGACTCGCCTCGTGTGGCGGCTTATGTTGAACCTGATAGTGAGAAAGCACGTCAAGATGCTATTGACCTGTTGGATGAAGAGCATGACCTTGCGGCGGCTCGTTTGGCGATTTACCAACAAGATCTGCATCGTTATCACAACCGCCGGGTTAAGACCAGGACCTTTCAAGAAGGACATTTGGTGCTCCGACTCATCCAGGATCAAACTGACATGCACAAGTTATCCCCACCTTGGGAAGGGCCTTTCGTGGTCAGCAAAAATCTGAACAATGGGTCATACTACCTTATCAATGTTCGAGACCACAAGGACTCACGCACATCGGAGGAGGAGACCCATCGGCCGTGGAATATTTCTCATCTTCGGCCTTATTATACCCGAGCCACCGGCTCTTGTGACGTACATACTTTTGTCATTGTATATATTATGATTAGTATAATAAATCCGGCATCCCTGATGATTCAGGGCCTCTGTCGTTTCATTTTTTAGAATCTAAGTCTTTATTTACTTCATAAGGTCACTTGGGGGCTTCCTGCTCATTGAGAATAGCTATGACCCTTTTGATCCGGCTTGTACGCCTTGATTACAAATACTTGGGGGCTTCCTACACATTGAGCATAGCTATGACTACCCTTTTGATCTGACTTGTAGGCCTAGATCACCATATTACTTGGGGGCTTTTTGTTAAATGAACAAAAGCTTTGTTGTTCCTTGTAATAGGCTTGGACACCAGGTGTATTCACCAAAAATCCGGGTTATCCCGCCTTTGTATGCCTGCCACTCCGACCAGGTAATCCTGGAATGACTCGCCGTACTCTTGACAGTTAATCTTTCAAAGATCCTGAACTTGTCAAAGTTAAAATAACGATTTGGTCATGTGAGGCCCGACTTACAGGTTTGAATTAAGGAGTAACTCAGTGGCTGTGCAGCCCTTGAATAACACTTGATGTTGAGGCTTGGCAGCCTTTGGATTCCTTGATCTTATGTTTTATTTTGCCTTGGAATCTTTTTTATGGTTTATGTTTTACCATATTGATATATGGTTGAAATTTGATTCAGGCCATGATGCTTGGTCTTTATTTCATAAAGTTCGGTGTTTTGATAATCCGGCCTGGCTTTGGACATTAAGTCGCCAGTATATGATGATCATATCTATGGAGTCATGTACTCTAATTTTTTGGGGGATGCTACCCTTTGCTGTTTAAGGCATTGTAAGCCGGCATCGTGAATAAATTATACAGTGCTACGCTCTGTGTTGAGACTGTTGCGCTTATTGCCCATGGATTGGTAAGCCGGCAATACACATAAGTATCACAGGTATGATATTTATTTTGTTATAATCATATGAGGTTTTGTTAAGCCGGCCCTGGTTATGGACGTTATAGTCACCAGTGGTTTGTTATATGGGGCTTTTTGACCCGCCTTGGGGTAAACCGCCAAGGTATTTGTGCTCTGTTTGTATTCAAGGTTTATGAAAATATGCTTAGGCAAAATTGATAAGGAATATGAGCTTGAACATTAGATCATCAAAGAAGATCAATACATCTCATCAAGTGTTTTGGAAGATCAACATGCGCGATGGCATGACAGATAAATTGTTTGAAAGCTAGCCTATTACAAGGCAACTGATAGCCCAAAAGAATAATTGTTTTGGCAAATTCTCATAGATAGCAGATGCTAAGCCGACCTACGGCTTACTGGTCTTGGCCGTGGTGCGTTGAAGGTTGTGGGTCTTCCAGCGCCGGTTCATCCTCCTTCTCTTCACCCATTGGCTGGAAGTCAGATGTTTCCTAGTTGATCCCAGTCAAAGCTCTGAATACAACTTCAGCACTAATAAGTGTTGACGGGTCAATGTCAGGAGCAAAAGTGTGCTTATAGATTGGAGGAGTAAGGTCCTGTGAATCATGGATTGACGCCTTGACCTTCTTATTGTCAGCATCGTAAACCGACTGATAATGTGACAAATTGGTATCTTCAGCCAGCTTACTAGCTAGAGGCCGCATTTCCTTTGCTATTGAAGAAAAGTCCTCTGTGCTGAAGGGAGACCCGTCCTCTTTCACGTTGGGGCAGCCGTTCGCCAAGTCCGCCGGTTCAAGATCTGCTTGCCATGCCTTAGCCCGGGTTAGCGCGGTGAGAGCATCGACTTTGGCAGTTGATTTCTTAAGTTCCTCAATCTGCAGGGGAAACAGAGACAACTTCTCCAATGTGTCCTTGATAAGGTTGGCGGTTGTTTCTTAAGAGCAACTGTGCAAATGGCATGTTACGCGCCAGTATATACTTGTTCTATGAGAGTGTAGGAGGATTTTAGCTTCTTGCGCATATCTGAGCCAAGATGAGCAATTCTAGAGCCCGCGTTGACACATACATCTATAAGCCGGATGACAGATTATTGCAATATTTTGGTAACATCAAATTAAGATGCAATTACTTACCAAAAATGGCAGCAGTCATGGCATTTACTTGATATTTTAAACCGGCGAGTTCTTCAGCCACCGGTTTAAGAGCTGCTTCGGCGTCTTCTGCTCTTTTCAACAGGGCTGACTTCTGTGTTTCCCAGCCTGCCTGATCAGCTTTGAAGTCCTTTTTCAGCTTCTCCATATCTGCTAAAGCAGTGGTTAACTCAGTTTTGGCTTTGGAGGTTTCTGATTGCCGAGACTTGATGTTTTCTTGAAGGTCAGCGACTTGGGATTCTTTGACATTAAGCTCAGCCTGCAAGATATAAACAATGAGTGGGATTACCATGAGTTTATTTAAGAAGTCCCAAGCACAATACAAGTATTTTACTTGGCACTTGGGGGCTAATGCACCTTGCACTTTTTCAAGACAAGTTTATGATGACCGATTGCTATATGATGACTATAGCCGATTCATGGGGGCTAAAAGCTTGAATTTTCTGGACACATATGGTAATGAGACCCGCCTTATCATGACAGATTAAGCCGGCCCTTGAGGGCTACAGACATGAAATTAAATCATTATTATTTAAATTCCCGGCTCATCTTGACAGATTAAACCGGCCCTTGGGGGCTACAAATGCAAAGTTTAAGTACTACTATTGGAAGTCCCAGTTTATTTTGGAAGTATAAACCCGCCCTTGGGGACTACTGGAATTGATCTATAAAGCTATTGAAGTTTACAGCACATTCTATTCTATCATGTCCAATAAACTTGGAGGCTAATGGAAGTGTATTTATATGAAGAGAGTTGTAGTGTTTACCTCAAAGTGCTCCTTCATCAAGTTTACTAAGCTGGCTTCATAGTCACGACTTGTGTAAAGGCGGTTCAAGTACCCAGAGTGAATCTCTTGGGCACTGAAGTGGGCATAGCTTTCCAGATTAGCTGAACACTTGCCTTTGTCAGCAACGGAAATTTCTTCCTTAGCGCTGTGCTTGGATAAGACAGTGGGGTTGCCTGGCTCTGTATAACCATGCCCAGTAATGACAACATCATTAGCCTTTTCTTCAGCCGTCTTGATGGGGCTTGGCGGATTGGTGGTGGCTAGATCAACATCCATCTGGTCCATGTCAATATTGTGATCAACCAGTGGTGGTTCATCAACTGTGGCTTCAGGGGCTTGATGAGAGGTCTCTGGTGATTGCTGCTCCGGCTCAGAAGGGTTTTCAGGAGTTTTTGTCACCTTCGTCTTCTTGCTGGGCTTTGCAATAGCCCTGTGAATGAAACACAAGATAAGCTTAGTACACCAGTTGAGTATATAATTGAAAGCAAAGATTTGACAGTCTTACCCGGGCACCGGTTTGAAGGCCAGGACATGAGTCCCCATTGAATCGCCAGAGGAAGAATGAGACGTTCCCTGATAATTTGAATCAGAAGGATTAAGAGGTTGTTGAAAAAGACCGGCCCTGGGATAAGTTAAGTCGGAGTTTGTTGAGACCTCTAGACGACGCTTGCGAGGAGCTGGGGGTGTTCGGTAAGCAGGAGGAAAGGATCCCGCTTTTGCTGTTCCGGGTTGTGCGGCGAGCTTCATGTTGCTGCATCTTCAAAATAAAGTTGGGATCCAAATAAGCGAAAGGATGAGAAAACCTTACTTTCCGGCTTGCTTGGCAAGTTTTTTGTTTGGCACAGATTCTGAGCCGGAGGAAAGAACAATTACCTCTTCGTCACCCACAGGCTGGCTTAAGCTTCCTCCTGATAACAATCATTGTCAATGAGATGTACAAAAAGTGAGCCAAGAGAGTCAAGTTCTACCTCCGACTCATCATCATCACTATCATCATCCAAGTTTAACTCGGAGGGATTGGTGGTTGAAAGCACAAGTGATCCCTAGGTGATTTTGGTAATTAATGTCATCATATCTCTTGTTGGGCTAATACTTTTATCTAGTATATTTCAGATAAGTTCAACAGTGGAGTGGCATGGACAAGAGGATGTGGAACCCCTTCAAGATGCTAAGGACAAAGGATTGGCTCAAGCTCAAAGCTTAGGACTCTACATTTTCTATTTCAGTGATCCAAGATCACATTGAGTCCATAGGAAAGCCAATACTATTAAAAGAAGATGAGGTGTTGCTTAATGGCTTGCTTGCTCGAAGTTCTTAGTGATATGCTCCAAAGCCCTCAACCACTTTCTCATATCCACATATGTCCAAAACCAAAAGTCAAACTTGGCCCCACCGATTTGATCCATCCGGCGCCACCGAGTTCATTTGACATAGCCACTACCACAAACCCCAATCAATTCGGTCTCACCAATGGGATCTCGGTCTCACCGAGATGGGCTTGCAATCTCTCTGTTTTCCATTGCAATAATTTTGGTCTCTCCAAAATTATGCACCCGGGCCCACCGAGTTTGCTTGACCAACTCTCTGTTTTGCTTATTACCAAAATCGGTCCCACTGAGTTTTTGTAATCGGTCAAACCGAGATGAGGTTTTACCCTAACCCTTGCACATCGGTCCCACCGAAATGCCTAACGGTCACATTATGAACTAAATCGGTCTGACCGAGTTTTCTGATTCGGTCCCACCGAGTTTGGTAAATTGTGTGTAACGGTTAGATTTTGTGTGGAGGCTATATATACCCCTCCACCCTCTCCTCATTCGTGAGGAAATCCATCAGAACATGCCTACACTTCCAACATTTATTTTCTGAGAGAGAGAACCACCTACTCATGTGTTGAGGCCAAGATATTCCAATCCAACTATATGAATCTTGATCTCTAGCCTTCCCCAACACTACAAAAAAAACACTTCCGTGATGATACATGTTTGTCACAGTAGGTCGTGTTCTAAGTCATGCATGTACATCCATGACGATTTTATGACAGAATCAAGATAGTCATACCTGTGCTGTCGTAGAAGTGTTCCATGACATTACCAAAATTATCATCACGGAAGTGTCCACTTCCATGACGATAAATCGCGCGTCACAGAAGTGCTTTCGTCAAGGGTGACCGACACGTGGCATCCACCGTAACGGAACACCGTTAAGCTATCGGGTCGGGTTTTGGATCCGATAACCCGTTAACAGCCTCGACCAATGGGGATTTTCCACGTGTAAAATCATCATTGGCTGGAGGAAACACGTATCGGCTCATCGTTGGGACAAATGTCATCCACTCATTGGACAGAAGGCGCCTATGATACATCGACACGTGGCACGGCGCATCAAGTTTAAATGGGCCGGCCCAACTAAAGGCCCACAAGATTTTGCAAACCATAATGGGCCGGCCCAGCTAAAAGCCCACGAGATTTTGCGGACCATAATGGGCTGGCCCAGCTAAAGGCCCACAAGATTTCGCGGGCCATAATGGGCCGGCCCGGGTAAAGGCCCACAAGATTTTTGTGTGCCATAATGGGCCGGCCCTGGTAAAGGCCCACAAAATTCTTGCGGATCATAATGGGCAGGCCCAGCTAAAGGCCCACGAGATTTCACCGACATTAATGGGCCGGCCCGGCTGTAGGCCCACAAGATTTTGAGGACCCTAGTAGGCCGGCCCATTAACTGGCTGCCATGTTTTGGGCCAAATGCCGACCCATATTTGATCCGGTCCATTGATGGCCTGCCACGTTCCGGGCCTAATAATGGCCCATATAAGATCCGGCCAGTTAAAAGCCTCCCACTTTCTGGGCCAAATCACGGCCCAGATCAGGTCCAGCCCTTTAAGAGGCTTTTGGCTCAATTATGGCCCATATCAGATTCGGCCCGTTAACTGGACGCTATGCTTTTGGGCCCACTTGCTAAAGGCTCATTTAGTAATTCGGCCTGATATTAGTTTCGGCCTATGAAGGGCCCGTTTAACATTTCGGCCCTATATTAATTTCGGCCTATTAAAAGCCCGTCATATAGTTGGGCCTAACTACGGCCCGGTTTGCATCCGGCCTGCTCGTAGCCAATATCTGATTGGGCCTAACAAGGATCGAGACAACTTTGGCCTGTTAAAAGCCCGTGATTTGATTCGCATAATCATGGGTCGGGGTCCATTTCGGGCTGCTGCCGGCCCGTGAGCTATTCGGCACGTTTCAGGCCCAACCTACTTCTCAGCCTCCTAAAAGCCCATTGAGTTTTCTTGCGAAAAGAGGGCCGGGGGTTACTCAGCCTATTAAAGGCCCGAATGTACTAGTGGGCCAGTTTGACGGGGCCCATGATGCGGATCATACATCGTGATTGCATGACGGCTCGATTATGTACCGTAATTTTACGGTTTGGCCGGTTTACTGCGAAGACAGGATATATATACAGTAAAATAACTGCAGCATCGTGAATAAGAAAAAACCTAGACTATACAATAAAGAAATTACGGCATATTACATCCACTGGGCATCAAAGTTCGCCACTATGATAATAAAGCACAAACACACAGCAGATTACATACACTGGGCATCAAAGATCGCCACCAGTGCAAATAAACACGCCGACAAAATAATATACAAAACCGACAACACTTCATTAGAGTTCAAGAAAGGTTAGCCCTGCTGGGGAGCTGCAGCGCAAGCAGCTGAGCAAGATGATGAGACTGCGCTTGTTCAACACTTATATCTTCCTCACTCTGAAAGATAAACAAGCAGACATATGATAGGTTTTGCACATAAAAGTATTAGTGCTGACAATTCATCACATTTCTTACTTACGAATAAAGTGACACAGTTTAAAATTGCATTAACACAATATGTTATTGTTCAGGTCAAGACATGGTAGGAAATGACATTGTGAAGGAGTTGGCAGCTTCACGACACCACTGGGTTACAGATCAAGAACTCATAAGTATCAATGGTTAGTGTGCTGTCAATTTATCCCATTTCAGATTGGCAAATATAGAGACAGTTTTAATAATAATAGAATGATATGACATTGTTCATAGTTAAGACATTGCAGAATATGACATTGTGCTGTAGTGGGTAGGTTCACCACACCACTGGATTACGGATGAAGAACAGAGGCATACATGAAGTGCAAAAGAAGATCACTTGCTCTGTATAGTTTAATTTACATGATATGAAGAAGGAACTTGGTTGTACAACTGAAAACTTAAATTGAGAAGGAAAAACTTTTGTTTATGAACTACATAATAAACTTTAAACATGCAATTTGATGCAAACACCAAAAATAAACAGCTATTGCAGTCATGCCTAACCAAATATGCACAACAAAGTTTGAAGGCTTGAGAAGGACAAACTTACATTACTGGTGAAGACAGGCTCTATAAAGCCCTTGTCCATGCTGATGGGGGGGGGGGCAATTCAAGAAGTTTAGCACAGAATCTTCTCCATAAGCATTGCCTTTATTCTGCATTTTGTTAAGAGTAAATATAGATGTGATAATATACGAAAAAATGGAGAATATTTAAGATAAGATGAAGAGTGATGCTACATAACCAAGTAGCTATAAATGTATGTGCAGCGATACAAGCAAAAGGCACAGCCAAGAGCAATGCACAGCTAAACTTCTTCCGTACCAACCTTATGGTAAGAGTAAATATAGAAATGATGTGTAGAAAATGGAGGGCAAAGGAAAATAAGCTCCAGAGTTATGGTACATGAACAACTACCTGTCAATATAAGTACACTGATAAAGGATAACATGTACTTACAAGAACAATGCAAAGCTAAAAAAATTCATTGGCATTGGATATATTCTACACTAATGTAACCATTCATAAGAAAGCTATCATGCATACTGCTGTCACATAATGAACCAGGTATGTATGCAAGTACACTGATACAAGACAACAGGTACTAACAAGAGCAAAGCAGCGGGCATCATATTTGCGATATCCTGTCGTTCTTTTCAAACAGGAATTCTTCTTCGAGCAGATTTCCTGCAAAAAAGATCCATAAGGCACATGCGGAAAAGTAGAAGTTCAAATTGTCATGTGATTTCATAGACAGTACCTCATCTAGGGAACGAGACCAGTGCATAACAAGGTTTTTCCATTCAATGTCTTCTAAATTTAGCATAGGAGACTTCATTGGAAATTCATTTATAGACTTGCCATCAAAGTGTGATTTCCTCAGGTAACACCAATACTGCTGCAATGCTTCCTTGAAAAGCACAAGCAAGCTTTGCTCGTCATGACTATCCAGATTGACCCTCGCCTAGTTACAACAATGTAATGTAAATCATTGATGTGTTTGATCAGCAGAAAACAGGAAAATAATAACCATGAATAATAGCACTTACACGTAAGTTTGATAGGAAGATGTGAAAATGGTGTTTGTCTTCACTATAATCTTCCCATGATGGGAATATATGCACGTAGTCCCTAACAACATTGTAAGCATTGTCTTTTAAACTGGGAATAAATGGAATGGGGTTCCAATCTGTAGGAATTGGCCGTCTCTGCAGTTGGGATAGGTCTTCGGCCGGTGGACTTGTTGTACTTTTTGCTGGAGTGGGATTTTTCTGTGGTACGGCTGGTGCTATGGCAAATGAAATCGATATAACTTTTCCTGGAGTGCAGGTCCTGTGTGGTGGGGCTAGTGGTGTGGCCAGTGAAGTATGGGTACAGTCTGCTGGAGTCGGTCCTACGTTTTGTGTCACTGGTTGTACAACCAATATAAGTGGGGTGCTGTCTGATTTCTCTGGCACCACCACGTTTTTCAAGGACTTTGCTGGTGCTCCTTCAGGTTCAGAAATCACCCTCTTTCTTTTTGATGTCTGATGCACAAGAACAACATTTGAGTGAAAAAACATGGTATGATGATAGATGGAATATGTATTGATAATGGATGGGTATGACATCTCGGGTTATATGATGAGTAAACTAAGCAGATGGCGGTGCAACAAAGTAGAAGAAATGCAAGACAACATATGCAAGATACACGCAATCAATAAAACCTTGCCAAATTAGAACAGGCACCTTGATGGGTGAACAGGACATGCCATCTGCCTTTGACTCCTCGAGGTTAGAATAGTCATTAGGATGATATTCTGAACAAGAATCAACAGGTGGGGAGCGTACGAGTTCCATTGCTTCCAGAATGGCACTCAATGCCTTGGTGCCAATTTTGTAAGTCATTGCAGTGTTCCACAATATTCTTCTGATGCGCGGATTCTGATATTCACTGTAATTGCGTATAATATCTGAGAACCATGAAAACATAAATAGTTGTGAGATTATCTTTGTAATGCAGATGATATTCTAATATAGGGGCACCCCTGTAAACACTTGTGTGCTATCACTGGATTCTGATGAGAGAGCTCATGTGTGCTGTAATATGGTGTGTGCATTTATATAATCTAGCACAAGTACACAAAAAAATAGGCTCCAGAAGTAAGGATAGCTGGCAGATGATAGGTTCATAATATACTGTATAGAGAGTTTATTGCCAAACCATGATAACAAGATCACACAACAACTAGGCAGATCATACTGTACATAACAGGGGCACACCATAACCACGATATATAAATCGGGAAAGTGGAACTGGCTTGAAAATACGGTGTTGTATTGCCGCTAGTAATTGAAAGCCTATTGATCACGTACAAGCCAGCTCTATCGAACATGGTAAAGAAGAGCAAGCAGATTTTGGATAATAAAATGTTGGTTGCGCAGTGCCCACACATGATGAACCAGAGCGCATTAAGAATGCAACTCCCAGCTATCTCTCAACCATTTAAGGCGGTTGGATGAAGATCCTACATCTCCTAACCCTTCTTCTTCCTCGTCTCTGATTCTTCCCATACAGAACACCGCACGGGCCGCCGGCCGGACCACCGGCCCCCACCGCCTGTGTTCCTCCGCCACCCCCAACCCCCATCGGCGTCGAGTTTTCTTTGTTTGGCGAGGCCACACAACCACCCGAGCCCCTTCGATTGCACCGGCGAACTCCGGCAAGCTCTGAAAAATCGACTGACCCAATTTTGAAATTTAGTCTACTGTGATTTAACTAGTGTGGAATATAAAAGGGGAAAACCATAAGCATTGGGAGTATAGTGTTGAGCGTGCCATGGCGGATCTGAAGGTGCAAACCGGACAAAGGCAACTTCGCAACCAAGACAAGAAATAAGAGTAAAGCAGTGGCGATCTATTTTCTTGCTGCGATAAATAAGTTGAGCAGATATGAAAGAGTACCGCCTCTGGTGCGGCGCCGTGTACGCATCTGCTGAGAATTTGATGGTGCTGCGGTGGCGATGGCTGTCGGCGGCGTGGAAGCAGATCTAGGAGGGTAGACGGTGGCGGCGGGGCGCGGTGGACGAGACGGTCGTAGGAGCGGTGCCGGCAAGGTGGACGACGGCGGGGATGAAGCGAGAGGACGGGATGCAAGGATCCCGGTCCGAAGCCGTGGATGAGAGAGGTCGATCTCTTGTAATGGACGGCGGCGTCGGGGTATCAGCTCCAGCATGGTGGAGGAGGACGGAGGTGGATGGTGTGGCGGACAATGGCGGACGGAGGAGGGTGGGGTGGAGAGGGTGTTTTGGCGCCCACGGAGTATGAATGGGGAAAAGGGAGGTAGAGAGGAAGGGGGGAACCATGTATTCAGGGTGCGCTTGTCTCAAATGCGAGGAAATTTACGAACTTAGCCCCCGTTTCAAATTTCTACTACATCACAACAATATTAGTCGGTTGGGGATAGGATGGTAATCTCGCATACACCAAATATTTGCCGACGAGAGTTTGTTTTTGGCGCCTACCGTATATGAATATGAATCGGGGAGGGAGCTGATTTCGGCCGAGGACGCACTGTGTTTTGGCGCCCACCGTGTATGAATCCGGGTGAGAGGCGGTTACGTCATGTTTGGGTGAAATTACAAACCTACCCCTATCGAAACCTATAGAAATCCAGCAGATAGGCTTTGCATGGCAGGGATAGGCAGTAGTGATTTCCATCTCACAGAATTTGGTTTCGGGTGGTTACTGCGACTTTCCCATCTTCGTTCAAATTTTGCAGAGTGCACGTTTACCGTGCCAACTCAATTCAAATCCCGTTTGTATTCTATTTTTTTGGGCGGGATCCATTTTCAATTGGAATTACATTATATATACATCATTTTTTATATATACTTTCAAAAGCACAACACCATTTATACATAAATATGGTTTACAAATGGCATGATCTCAGATTCATAAGGTTGTATCCATCAATTTGGATTTTCAAATATTTGAAACCACTTTATGTTGAAATCCAATGTATGCATTCCTCGCTAACTGTCTCCAATTAATGTGTATTTCATGCGGGTTTTTTTACTTCTCAAACATGTATAATGTGTTTCACACACGCAACATATAGTGTAATCACGTTTAGACATTAATTGCATATAAACCATGCATTGTTTGTAATTGAAGAATCTATGGATCACCAAAATTGATAAACTATATAACATTACACGTGTGCCCAAATTCAAATGAATATGCATTTTTGATACACCAATTTGCGTTATGATATTATCGATGTCGTGATCTCTAGTTTAAATATTTGAATCCCCTTTAATCCAGATATTCGTCTCATATAGCTATCACTCATGCTTATATAGGACTATCTCTCTGGACCTATACGCGTTCATCGTCTCTTAGGTATCTCTCGTGCTACCTGTATGTCGACAATGATCTTTTATCTTCATAACACACTGACGGTACTCTCTCCCTCGACCTTCGTCACTCTATCTCTCTCTAAGTATATCTCTCTCCCTGCTATGTGTCTCTAACTATGATTCTCCATGTGGAATCTCTTTCTCTCACACAAACACAAAACTTTGTCTCCCGGGGTCTCATTTCTCTCTACTATTCCCATGTGTGCCACTCGCACACCCCTCATATAGAGATGTCTTTCGCTCCTTAGATATGAGAACCTACGACTCTTCCTCTTCAATATCTCTTTCTCACACACAAACACAAACTCTGTCTCCCAGGGTCTCATATTTCTCCGTTGTTCTCTTGTATGTCGCTCACACACACCCTCTCTCCCTAGAGATATCTTGCGTTCCCTCATATGTCTCTCTAGCTATCACTCTCGTTGTGAAATATCTTTCTCTCTCGCAGACACAAAACTCCGTCTCTCTGGATCTCATTTCTCTCTGATATCTGTTTGTATGTGACTCACATGCACCCTCTCTCTATCTCTCTCACACCCACACACATAACCCAGCCTTCTGATCCACTCGACTCCTATCTCTAACGCACACTAGCTAGCATCTTTATCTTTCTTTTTATCTGTTTCTCCATCAACCTTCTTTCTCGCCCTCACTCTTGATTCCTATCACGCACACTACATATGTTTGTCTCTACATGCAGTCAAGTGCCCTCTCCACTACAAAAAAATACACTTCCATGATGATACGTGTTTGTCACAGTAGGTCGCGTTTTTTGTCATGCATGTACATCCATGACAAATTTATGACAGAATCAAGATAGTCATACCTGTGCTGTTGTAGAAGTGTTCCATGACATTACCAAAATTATCATCACGGAAGTGCCCACTTCCATGACGATAAATCGCGCGTCACAGAAGTGCTTTCGTCAAGGGTGACCGACACGTGGCATCCACCGTAACAGAACGCCGTTAAGCTATCGGGTCGGGTTTTGGATCCGATAACCCGATAACAGCCCCGACCAATGGGGATTTTCCACGTGTAAAATCATCACTGACTGGAGGAAACACGTGTCTGCTCATCGTTGGGACACATGTCATCCACTCATTGGACGGAAGGCACCTATGATACGTCGACACATGGCACGGCCCAACAAAGGCCCATTCCTGTGAAAAGGCCGACCCATTTGACTTGGTCAAAATGTGGCGGGCCGGCCCATGGAAAGCGTGTTAACGGCCTGTTCGCACATAGCCCATTTACAGCCCGCTAACCCAAGGCCCGTTATGCCCTATCCGAATTAGGCCCAGTAGCGTCATCTGGGCCACCCAATATGATTCTACCCCATTTTCACTTCTGGCCCATGTATGTCCCATGACATCTTTCGGCCCATATGAGGCCCTATGTAACTCTTGGCCTATTAACGGCCCGTGGTGAAACTGGCTCATAATGAACAGTGTATCACTTTACACCCATTAACGGCCCCGTGGTGAAACTGGCCCATAATGAACAGTGTATCACTTTATACCCATTAACGGCACGTTATTCCGTTCGGCCGTTTCCGGCCCATGTTATCTTTCGGCCTTCTCGGAGCCCATTTATTCTTGGGCTCATTTCCAGCATTCATTTACTTATGACCCATTACTGTCATTTTCTGCTTGTGGGCTAAATTCAGCCCGTGGTTACAGTCGGTCCGTTTGTGGTCCGTTAATACGTTGGGCCATTTTCATAGCGTCATGAAATACGGCCTATTAATGATGGCCCATTATGGTCGGCCCATGAACGGACGATTCCAACTCTAGCCCGTTTACGGCCATAATGCGACCTGTTATTGGCCCATGTTATCATACTGCCCGTATAAGGCCCATTTATGATACGGCCCGTAGAAAGTCCATTGTTTCTACGGCCCTTAGAAATTCCATTGTTTCTACGGCCTGTAGAAGGCCCACTGTTTCTACGACCCGTAGGAGGCCCAGTGTGTCAGGACCCCGATTCTATGCCACATCGATCTAGCATGTAACACCTCATATCACTTTGCGGCCTCACGCACGGTATTCCCACGGGTGTCGCCTTACCATGCCCGGGACCGTTTGCGTCTTTTGGCACACGTATATGATAGTGTCGCTAGCATCCATATGACAAGGAACCCGGGCTGACATGGCTAGTCGTGAACCCGAAGTGGCACTAACTTACAGGGACAGGCATACATGACCCAGCATCGAATGTGTCGGTCATCAGCGAGTGAATCCGGGCTGTAGCAACTGGGCTAGCAGGACTCCGGTAAACTGGGCTGTAGCAGGCTAACAGGACTCCGGTAGACACCGTGTGACATTTCCCCGAAGGGACAGACACAGGAACGAAGAAGGACACATACCGGCCAACCTAAGTGTTCCGGAGCAGTAGCACGCTACCATGTGGAAGCACTAGGAGACATTTCCCGGTAAGAGAGGCTACTAAGGATAAACAACTAGATAGTCAGATCCCACACATAGCAATACACATTACACGTACGCATAATAGGCAAGTATGTGCTGTACAACATGGCATCACAGCATAACTCAACAACTCATATAGATAAGGCTCAAAGAGCCATCATAGCATTTATTGCAAACAGGGGTCACACGAACCATCATACAGAGCATACAAGCAACAAGCAGAAGCATTACATGTCTGGGTACAGACATCTACAAATGAAAAAGGCTGAAGAGCCTGACTATCTACAACATCCGATCAAGATCATAGCTGAGGTACAAGCTACTCGTCGAAGTCCACGAGAACACTAGTAAGACCGAAGTCTCCGCTGCAAAAACATAAATAAAGCAACATGAGTACAAAGGTACTCAGCAAGACTTACATCAGATCCTATCATACATGCATTTGTATCAAGAGGGTAATGTGGGGTTTAGTTGCAGCAAGCCAGCTTTGACTCCGTGGCTATCCTGTTCTACGACTACCAGAACTTCTTTGAGGTGATATGGCGCACACGAGTCCACTAATCACCACACAATACACTACTATGGATTCATCCCCATCTCCCTACGAGAAAGCCATCCATAGAACTCACACTTGTCTTGAGCATTTTAGAGTATCCACTTCAAGTTGTCTATGTACCATGTAAGCATCGAAGAAGTCCACAACCGCGGACCCGGCTATTCGAATAGATCATGTTAACCCTGCAGGGGTGTACTTCTTCACACACGCTCTCGCCACTTACCGCCATGTAAACGTCATGTATCTCGGCAACCTTCAAGCGGAAGCCTGGCGAGGGTGTCAGCCACGACCTGACTAACCACACAAGACTCTAATCCAGGTTTATCGCCTATTCGGGTTCCATCCGCAAGGAGATCCGGCCGGGGTGTCGCTCACGGCCCCAAACGATGTGAGCAGGGTTCCCAAGCCCACCATCCGGGTGCCACTTGGTACACCGTGCCACCTGTGCCTAGTTTGTCCCAAGCCCACCTGGCCGGGTGCCACTTGGTAGACTACTAACACTACCTACAAACACCAGAAACTAGTTGCGACTCCTGGACAGAGACCAAGTTGGTTAATAAGTCGAGAGGGGCACTTAAGCATTCCAATGTGTGGTAGTAGCTGGTCATTGGACAACATACACAGAACTCAGTGCTTAAGGGCGGTTCCAGTGAGACAACCCACCATGTACTCCTACATGGCCTCTCACCGCTACCTTTACCAAATCGTGTTCACACACTTAACTCTCAGCATCAGAACATATCGTAACACTCCAATTCATTCCCAATGAATCAAAGCTGACACAACTCTAAGCAATAGCAGGCATGGCATGGTAGGAACAACAATGGCTTCAATCAACTCCTACACATGCTAGTGGGTTTCAACTATTTACTGTGGCAATGACAGGTCATGCAAAGGAATGGGTTCAACTACCGTAGCACAAAGTAGCAGATGAATCGTTGTTGTCCTAATGAAATAACAAAGAGCAGGAGCGAGAGAGTAGGATTTTATCGGAATGAACAAGGGGGTTTGCTTGCCTGGTAGATCAACAAGAGGGCACTGCTTCACAGATAGGTACTCTCGAGCACTCTCCGGAGGAGGACCTATCGAGAAGGAACGGTGCCAACAATCAAAACACAAGAATATGCAAAAATATGATGCATGATCATGGCATGTAGATGTGATGTTGTTTGAGCTAATGCAACTAGCTGTTATCTGGATGGAGTCCATTCGAACCAAAGATTCAAATGCATCTCCAAATTAAGCCCTTATAACTGCCATTTATATGTTTTCACCTATTCAGCAGGTTTAGGTTGGTTTGTCATGCATGGAACTAGTACAGATGGATAGATTGCATTTTTCTGATAATTTTTCGTATATAAATTATTTCAATCTGAGCTACGGTTAAATTCCTATGATTTTTTGAAGTTTAAATCATTTTCTAGAATTTCCTGATTAATTTTAAATCCAGAAAATGGATAACTGCGTCAGCCTGACGTCAGCGTGACGTCGGCGAGTCAACTGCGGCTGACCAGGTCAAACCTGACCAGTGGGGTCCACACGTCAGTGACTCAGGGTTAAATAGGGGTTAGTTTAAGCCTAATTAAAAGATTAGGGCGCCGGGGCCCACTGTCAGTGTCAGGGGCTTAGATTAGGTGGTGATTAGCTTAAGCTAATCACCTGACGAGACGGACCCACCTGACAGGCCGGCGCGGTCAAGGCGGTCAACCCCACCGGTGTTAAGCCGCCGGCGAGGCCCGAAACGGCGGAGGGGCTCGGGATACGCCGTCCGGCGTCCATTCGGGCGGCAGAGAACATCTACGAGGAGCCCAGGCTTGCGCGCATCCAATGGGACACGCGGGAGACCGTGGGGGTGTTGGAGCTCGCCGGAGCGGAGCTCGGGGCGGCGGCCGGAGTTCGGCCGGGTGCGCGCAGGTGTTGCAGGGCACGGGGAAGTGAGCGAAGAGGCTCTACGGCCTCCTGGCGTCACCAGGAGCACGGTGACGTGCTAGGTTGCGGGCTGTGGTGGCCAGGGCGACGACGGCGACATGGACGGCGGCGAGGAGCTACGGCCACGGCGAGGAAAGGGGCTACGGCGTGCAGGCGGCTAAACGGAGAGAGGGGAACGGGGCAGGAGCTCACTGCGGTTCCGGTGGCGTCTTCAGCGGGCTCGGGGGAGGCCGGACGGCGGCGTGGCGGCGAGGACGATCTCCGGCGGCCGGAGATGAAGACGGCGGCGATGGCGACTCTCCAGGGCCTCCCGAGGCGCGTGGCTTGACGGAGAGGTAGCCGGCGATGTGGCGGAGCTTCTGGGCGCAGCGGCAGGGCGAGGGGTGGCCGGTGGCCACGACGGCGAGCAGCGGCGCTCTCCGGTGCGCTCGGTGAAGAGAGGGAGAGGGAGCCATAGGAGGAGGGGGAACGAGAGAGAGTAAGAGAGGTGTGGGGCGTGCGTGGCGTCGCGCGGGTGATCCAGGCAACGAGGGGGAGAAGCAGGAGGTGGCCGGGCGCGTGGCCGCGGCCGGCTGTGGCGCGGGCACGCAGCTGCTTGGGCGAGGGGGAGGAAGACAACAGAGGAGGAGGCGGGCTGGGCTGCTGCTGGGCTGCACAGTAACGGGCTGCACAAGGAGGTAAGCGCTAGGTAGGTTCCCTTTTCCTATTTCTTTTTCTATTTTCTGACATTTGTTTGGTTTAATAAAAAATACTAAACCATTTTATTTTCTTATGCCAATTTTTATAGAAGCTAGTTATATTATTCCAGAGCTCCTTAATAAAAGGCATAGTTTTTGGACAATATTATATATATATAACAATATATATCCAAAGCAAATAATTACTACATTAATTCCAAATGCCCAAAATAAATACTTATGAGATCCTAAAAATATTAGTTTGATTTTTATCTCTGTCCAATATTTTCAGAGAGCAACATGAGCATTTTCTTGGACCTTTTTGGAACAATTTTTATTTGAGTCATTTTCAGAGATGATCCTGAGGGTTTCGCACATCCTCATTTCAAAATTAAATGGAATTTAAACATGATGCACAAATTACTAGCTAGCCTCGAGCATACCAGACTAGGGATGTGACAACTCGCCCCCACTTGAAAGAATCTCGTCCCGAGATTCAGGGGTCGACGGAAAGAAAGTGGGGTACTCCAGTCGAAGACGATCTTCAAGCTCCCAAGTAGCTTCTCTCTCGGAATGATGAGACCACTGAACCTTGAGAAACTTGATGTTATGACGTCGAGTGACACGCTCTGCTTGATCAAGAATGCGAACCGGGTACTCTCGGTATGTGAGGTTATCTTGGAGATCAAGCGTTTCGTGGTCCACTCCACGGATAGGATCCGAGAAGCAACGCCTAAGTTGACAGACGTGGAAGACATCATGAGCTCGAGAAAGATGTGGGGGTAGTTCCAACTGGTAGGCAACCTCTCCTCGTTTAGCGAGAATGTGAAAAGGACCAATGTAACGAGGAGCCAACTTGCCCTTGATACCGAAACGATGGGTACCCTTCAAAGGAGTGACCCGAAGGTAAGCTTTGTCGCCAATTTCATAAGTCATATCCTTATGATGACGATCGTAGTGGCTCTTTTGACGAGACTAGGCTGTTTTCAAATTCTCACGAATGATGCGAACTTGCTCTTCTGCCTCCTGGATCATGTCTGGTCCAAAGAATTGTCTTTCACCGGTTTCTGACCAGTTCAAAGGTGTTCGACATCTTCGTCCATAGAGAACCTCAAAAGGAGCTTTCTTGAGACTGGATTGATAGCTATTGTTATAAGCAAACTCGGCAAAAGGAAGACATTTCTCCCAATCCATAACGAAAGAGATAACGCAAGCTCTAAGCATGTCTTCGAGAATTTGGTTGACCCTTTCCATCTGACCACTCGAATGAGGGTGGAAAGCGGTAGTGAAGGAAAGATGGGTTCCCATGGCAGTTTGGAAACTCTCCCAGAAATGAGAAGTGAAAAGACTACCACAGTCTGAATTGATCTCTAGTGGAACACCATGAAGTGACACTATTCGAGAAATATATAAATCAGCTAGCTGACTAGCAGTGATACTCTCTCGAACAGGTAGGAAGTGCGCCACTTTGGAGAGACGATCAATGACTACGAAGATAGCATTATTCCCTCTCTTGGTCCTGGGAAAGCCGGTGATGAAGTCCATACCAACTTTATCCCATTTCCATTCAGGAATAGCTAAAGGCTGAAGGGTGCCAGCAGGTCTTTGATGCTCTGCCTTAACGCAACGACAAACGTCACAGTTAGCAATAAACTGAGCGACTTCTCTCTTCATCCTAGTCCACCAGAACCTCTGGCGTAGGTCCTGATACATCTTAGTACTACCGGGATGAATCGTGAGAGGGGATTCATGCGCCTCCTTAAGAATCAATTCTCGTAGATGTTGATTTTTGGGAACCACCAAGCGATTCTCAAAGAAGACAACACCTCGATCATCCATAGAAAAACATCCACCAACTCCCTTCTTAATGTTTCTCTTGATGCGGATAACACCCCTATCAAACTTCTGGTCAGTAATGATCTGATCCTCGAGGGTAGGTTTCGCCACCAAGGTAGAAAGGAATCCGTGAGGAGCAATGTGAAGGTTAAGCTTACAGAATTCCTCATGGAGAAGTGGTTGGCCTTGCTGCAACATGAGATTGTTGCAATAGGATTTACGGCTTAGAGCATCAGCCATGACATTGGCTTTGCCTGGGGTGTAGGTAATCCCTAGATCATAATCTGAGATCACTTCCAACCAACGTCTTTGCCTAAGGTTCAGATCTGGTTGTGTGAAGATATACTTGAGAATCTGGTGATCGGTGTAGATCTCGCAACGTTTACCAAGAAGGTAAGGTCGCCAGGTCTTGAGTGCATAGACTACGGCTGCAAGCTCTAGGTCATGTGTAGGATAATTCTCCTCATGTGGATGCAACTGTCGAGATGCCTAGGCAATCACATGACGATCCTGCATAAGAATGCAACCTAGTCCCTGTCGTGAGGCGTCGCAGTAGATAACAAAGTCCTTGGTGAAATCCGGTGGCACAAGTATGGGAGCAGAAGTCAGGTGTCTTTTCAGTTCCTGAAAACTGTATTCACACTGTGGGGACCACTCAAGCTTTTTATCTTTCTTGAGAAGTTCCGTGAGGGGTTTGGCTACTTTGGAGAAGTTTTCAACAAAACGGCGGCAATAGCTGGCTAGACCAAGGAAGCTCCTAACTTGTTTAACGGTTTCAGGTGGAGTCCAATCGAGAATGGCCTTAACTCTCTCGGGGTTGACAGCAATGCCCTTACCAGAGATTACGTGGCCTAGGTAGGTCACTTCTGGCAACCAAAATTCGCACTTGGAGAACTTGGCATATAGGCGGTGCTCTCTGAGTTTTTCTAACACAAGTCTAAGATGTTCGGCATGCTCTTCCTTGTTCTTCGAGTAAATAAGAATATCATCGAGGTAAACCACGACGAACTTATCTAAGTACTCCATGAAGATCGAGTTCATCAAGCGGGAGAAAGTAGCTGGAGCGTTGGTTAGACCGAAAGACATGACGGTGCACTCGTACTGGCCATAACGAGTGACAAAGGCCATCTTAGGAATGTCCCCATTTCTGATCTTGATTTGGTGGTAGCCTAACCTCAAATCCATCTTGGAGAAGACTGAGGATCCAGCGAGCTGATCATACAGGTCGTTGATCCTGGGGAGCGGATATTTGTTCTTTGTCGTGACCAAATTAACGGGACGATAATCTACAACCATCCGGTCCGTACCATCCTTCTTCTTGACAAAGAGGACGGGGCAAGCCCAAGGAGAAGAACTAGGACGGATGAAACCCTTTTGCAAGGACTCATCAAGTTGTTTCTTAAGCTCGGCTAGTTCTAAGGGTGCCATCTTGTAGGGTCTCCTAGAGATTGGAGCGGTTCCAGGGATAAGATCTATGACAAACTCTACATCTCGGTCAGGTGGAACACCTGGCAGCTCCTCTGGAAAGACATCCGGAAAGTCACGGACTACCGGGATATCTCCAAGGTCTGGAAGAGGGCTGGCATTAAGAGAATAGAGCTGACGCTTAGCAACTCTAGTGGAGACAGTGACTATCTTGCCAGATGGATGTGTAAGCTGAACAGACCTGGTGAAACAATCAATCTTGGCATGATGAGCTTTTAGCCAGTCCATACCCAAGATGATGTTAATATCCGAAGACTTGAGAGATATCAAGGAAGCAAGGAATACAAGTCTGTCTACAAGGGTTTCGTTACCATGGCTTACACTAGATGTTTGCCATTTGGATCCAGGAGTTTGAATGACCAGTGGAGAGGGCATATCACAAAATGACATGTTGTGCAAGTTAGCATAGCTTTCAGAAATGAAGGAGTGAGACGCTCCAGTATCGAACAAAACCGATGCTGGATGGCAATTGACAAGGAGTGTACCAAGAACGACATCCGGATCAGCATGAGCGTCTTTAGCTGAGACATGATGCACACGTCCATGTTCAGTGGGAGCTGACTTGACACTGATCATCTTGCATGGTGGCTTAACACAGCCAACAGACTTCTTGGGCTGGGGTGGAGCATAACTAGTCTGAGAGCAGTCACGCGCATAGTGTCCTGGCTTCCCGCATGTGAAGCAAGTCCCTGAGGTTGGACGTGGACCCGCACTGACAAGCGGTCTACCAGTAGGCCTGGGTGGAACATACGATTGAGCTGGGGAAGGCACCACATGGGATGGCCTCGGTGCATATCCGGAAGGAAGAGCGGAGTTTGGAATCCAAATCCGACGCTTCTGAGAACTAGAGCCGGAGGAAGATCCCAAATCACGGGTGTGCTTACGAGACTCCTCATAAGTGAGCTGAGCTGTCTCTGCATTGATGGCCTTGTTCACAAGAGCTTGGAATGTATCACAATCATGTAGGTGGAGATCACGACACAACTTGGGGTTGAGACCCTTCCGGAACCTAGCCTGCTTCTTGGCGTCCGTGGACACTTCTTCTGTGGCATAGCGGGCGAGGTTCTCAAACTCTCTACTGTAAGCATCAACAACCATCTTACTCTGGGTGAAACTACAGAACCCTTCTCTCTTGCGATCGATGAGGGCCTCAGGAATGTGATGCTCGCGAAAAGCCTCAGTGAAATCCCTCCAGGTAGGAATCTGGCCAGCTGGAAGCATAGCCTCATAGTTCTACCACCAAAGACTAGCAGGACCTTCCAGGTGGTATGTGGCATAGGTGACCTTGTCATCTTCAGCTACGTTCGCGGAATGCAACTTATGAGTGATGCTACGGAGCCAGTCATCTGCATCGAGTGGCTCGATGGAATGATGAAAGGTAGGTGGGTGCAAGCGAATGAAGTCGTGAATGGTTACAGACCCTTTGAAACGATGTGCGGTGTTCTCCTCAATACGTGCCAACAAGCGGTTAGACTCACACTTGTTCCTCTCCGTTTCTAACATGAACTCTGTCAACGAAGGCGGGTCGGGAGGATCCTCGTCCCTACCATCTCCGTGGTTCTGGCTACGAGCAACAGAACTTCGCTTAACTGATGACATCCTGAGAAACGAAACCAAGGACGGAATCAGCATCATCTATAGGCTATAGAATATAGGATAAGGAAATTAGTATCTCTCAAACTCCTAGGGAAATTCCGGCAGCATAATGGCAGTAAAATGCTCAGAATGAGACATCCTGCCAACAATGGGGTAGTACAACAACTCAACATCACCACTCAAGGTTCTGGGATAGTACTAAACATACTACACCGGAAGTACTCGAAACTGGGGTATGACTCTGATCAACCAATCCTATGGGACTACGGAGTAGTAACACGTGATCCTGATAGATGGAAGAGAAAGCCTAGTTCCTTAACCCCATAGGAAAGATAGGATGACTCAGATCAGAAGGCCATGAGGTAAAGGAGTAAAACGAGCCTTACGTTCCAACCCACAATCAATTCCCTTATATAACTAAAGAATTTCTAGACTCAACTTCGACCAGTTTGGCTTGGTAATCCTACAGGCAGTCAGGCTCTGATACCAAAGCTGTCAGGACCCCGATTCTATGCCACATCGATCTAGCATGTAACACCTCATATCACTTTGCGGCCTCACGCACGGTATTCCCATGGGTGTTGCCTTACCATGCCCGGGACCGTTTGCATCTTTTGGCACACGTATATGATAGTGTCGCTAGCATCCATATGACAAGGAACCCGGGCTGACATGGCTAGTCGTGAACCCGAAGTGGCACTAACTTACAGGGACAGGCATACATGACCCAGCATCGAACGTGTCGGTCATCAGCGAGTGAATCCGGGCTGTAGCAACTGGGCTAGCAGGACTCCGGTAAACTGGGCTGTAGCAGGCTAACGGGACTCCGGTAGACACCGCGTGACATTTCCCCGAAGGGACAGACACAGGAACGAAGAAGGACACATGCCGGCCAGCCTAAGTGTTCCGGAGCAGTAGCACGCTACCATGTGGAAGCACTAGGAGACATTTCCCGGTAAGAGAGGCTACTAAGGATAAACAACTAGTTAGTCAGATCCCACACATAGCAATACACATTACACGTACGCATAACATGCAAGTATGTGCTGTACAACATGGCATCACAGCATAACTCAACAACTCATATAGATAAGGCTCAAAGAGCCATCATAGCATTTATTGCAAACAGGGGTCACATGAACCATCATATAGAGCATACAAAGCAACAAGCGGAAGCATTACATGTCTGGGTACAGACATCTACAAATGAAAAAGGCTGAAGAGCCTGACTATCTACAACATCCGATCAAGATCGTAGCTGAGGTACAAGCTACTCGTCGAAGTCCACGAGAACACTAGTAAGACCGAAGTCTCCGCTGCAAAAACATAAATAAAGCAACATGAGTACAAAGGTACTCAGCAAGACTTACATCAGATCCTATCATACATGCATTTGTATCAAGAGGGTAATGTGGGGTTTAGTTGCAGCAAGCCAGCTTTGACTCCGTGGCTATCCTGTTCTACGACTACCAGAACTTCTTTGAGGTGATATGGCGCACATGAGTCCACTAATCACCACACAATACACTACTATGGATTCATCCCCATCTCCCTACGAGAAAGCCATCCATAGCACTCACACTTGTCTTGAGCATTTTAGAGTATCCACTTCAAGTAGTCTATGTACCATGTAAGCATCCAAGAAGTCCATAACCGCGGACCCGGCTATTTGAATAGATCATGTTAACCCTGCAGGGGTGTACTTCTTCACACTGGCTCTCGCCACTTACCGCCATGTACACGTCATGTATCTCGGCAACCTTCAAGCGGAAGCCTGGCAAGGGTGTCGGCCACGACCTGACTAACCACACAAGACTCTAATCCAGGTTTATCGCCTATTCGGGTTCCATCCGCAAGGAGATCTGGCCGGGGTGTCGCTCACGGCCCCAAACAATGTGAGCAGGGTTCCCAAGCCCACCATCCGGGTGCCACTTGGTACACCGTGCCACCTGTGCCTAGTCTGTCCCAAGCCCACCTGGCCGGGTGCCACTTGGTAGACTACTAACACTACCTACAAACACCAGAAACTAGTTGCGACTCCTGGACAGAGACCAAGTTGGTTAATAAGTCGAGAGGGGCACTTAAGCATTCCAATGTGTGGTAGTAGCTGGTCATTGGACAACATACACAGAACTCAGTGCTTATGGGCGGTTCCAGTGAGACAACCCACCATGTACTCCTACATGGCCTCTCACCGCTACCTTTACCAAATCGTGTTCACACACTTAACTCTCAGCATCAGAACATACCGTAACACTCCAATTCATTCCCAATGAATCAAACCTGACACAACTCTAAGAAATAGCAGGCATGGCATGGTAGGAACAACAATGGCTTCAATCAACTCCTACACATGCTAGTGGGTTTCAACTATTTACTGTGGCAATGACAGGTCATGCAAAGGAATGGGTTCAACTACCGCAACACAAAGTAGCAGATGAATCGTTGTTGTCCTAATGCAATAACAAAGAGCAGGAGCGAGAGAGTAGGATTTTATCGGAATGAACAAGGGGGTTTGCTTGCCTGGTAGATCAACAAGAGGGCACTGCTTCACAGATAGGTACTCTCGAGCACTCTCCGGAGGAGGACCTATCGAGAAGGAACGGTGCCAACAATCAAAACACAAGCATATGCAAAAATATGATGCATGATCATGGCATATAGATGTGATGCTGTTTGAGCTAATGCAACTAGTTGTTATCTCGATGGAGTCCATTTGAACCAAAGATTCAAATGCATCTCCAAATTAAGCCCTTATAACTGCCATTTATATGTTTTCACCTATTCAGCAGGTTTAGGTTGGTTTGTCATGCATGGAACTGGTATAGATGGATAGATTGCATTTTTCTGATAATTTTTCATATATAAATTATTTCAATCTGAGCTACGGTTAAATTCCTATGATTTTTTGAAGTTTAAATCATTTTCTGGAATTTCCTGATTAATTTTAAATCCAGAAAATGGATAACGGCGTCAGCCTGACGTCAGCGAGTCAACTGCGGCTGACCAGGTCAAACCTGACCAGTGGGGTCCACACGTCAGTGACTCAGGGTTAAACAGGGGTTAGTTTAAGCCTAATTAAAAGATTAGGGCACCGGGGCCCACTGTCAGTGTCAGGGGGTTAGATTAGGTGGTGATTAGCTTAAGCTAATCACCTGACGAGTCGGACCCACCTGACAGGCCGACGCGGTCAAGGCGGTCAACCCCACCGGCGTTAAGCCGCCGGCGAGGCCCGAAACGGCGGAGGGGCTCGGGATACGCCGTCCGGCGTCCATTCGGGTGGCAGAGACCATCTACGAGGAGCCCAGGCTTGCGCGCATCCAATGGGACACGCGGGAGACCGTGGGGGTGCTGGAGCTCGCCGGAGCGGAGCTCGGGGCGGTGGCCGGAGTTCGGCCAGGTGCGCGTAGGTGCTGCAACGCACGGGGAAGTGAGTGGAGAGGCTCTACGGCCTCCTGGCGTCACCAGGAGCACGGTGACGCGCTAGGTTGCGGGCTGCGGTGGCCAGGGCGACGGCGGCGACATGGACGGCGGCGAGGAGCTACGGCCACGGCGAGGAAAGGGGCTACGGCGTGCAGGCGGCTAAACGGAGAGAGGGGAACGGGGCAAGAGCTCACTGCGGTTCCGGTGGCGTCTTTAGCGGGCTCGGGGGAGGCCGGACGGCGGCGTGGCGGCGAGGACGATCTCCGGCGGCTGGAGATGAAGACGGCGGCGATGGCGACTCTCCAGGGCCTCCCGAGGCGCGTGGCTTGACGGAGAGGTAGCTGGCGATGTGGCGGAGCTTCTGGGCGTAGCGGCAGGGCGAGGTTTGGCCGGTGGCCACGGCGGCGAGCAGCGGCGCTCTCTGGTGCGCTCGGTGAAGAGAGGGAGAGGGAGCCAGAGGAGGAGGGGGAACGAGAGAGAGTGAGAGAGGTGCGGGGCGTGCGTGGCATCGCGCGGGTGATCCAGGCGACGAGGTGGAGAAGCAGGAGGTGGCAGGGCGCGTGGCCGCGGCCGGCTGTGGCGCGGGCACGCAGCTGCTTGGGCGAGGGGGAGGAAGACAACAGAGGAGGAGGCGGGCTGGGCTGCTGCTGGGCTGCACAGTAACGGGCTGCACAGGGAGGTAAGCGCTAGGTAGGTTCCCTTTTCCTATTTCTTTTTCTATTTTCTGAAATTTGTTTGGTTTAATAAAAAATACTAAACCATTTTATTTTCTTATGCCAATTTTAATAGAAGCTAGTTATATTATTCCAGAGCTCCTTAATAAAAGGCATAGTTTTTGGACAATATTATATATATATAACAATATATATCCAAAGCAAATAATTACTGCATTAATTCCAAATGCCCAAAATAAATACTTATGAGATCCTAAAAATATTGGTTTGATTTTTATCTCTGTCCAATATTTTCAGAGAGCAACATGAGCATTTTCTTGGACCTTTTTGGAACATTTTTTATTTGGGTCATTTTCAGAGATGATCCTGAGGGTTTCATAAATCCTCATTTCAAAATTAAATGGAATTTAAACATGATGCACAAATTACTAGCTAGCCTCGAGCATACCAGACTAGGGATGTGACACAGTGTCACTAAAGTAAATATTAGCCCATGGTTATTGTAGCCTAGTTTTAAAAAATAGGTTATTGCAGCCACTAGCAAACCGCGGAAAAAGAACTGCAATGACTACAAGCAAACAAATAAACAAGACAACCAGGAAATAAATAAGCAAGCAACTTACGCTAGGCTATCACGGCTATCACATATTACATCCACTGGGCATCAAAGTTCGCCACCAGTGCAAATAAACGCGCCGACAAAAGAATATACAAAACTGAGAGCACTTCAGAAGACACTAGGCCTGGCCAGGAAGGGCCCCCCAAACAGCTGAAGAAGTTGAGTAGACCCCAGTTGTGTCAACGATAGATGTATCAACACTAGATTTAAGGCTTGATGGTGCGCACGGCAGTCCTCTGACATCTTCATTGCATCTTTGACTTCAAGTCGGAGCTGCCTGAAGCAAGCCTTTCCGATTTAAGTTGAGACTGAAGAAGTCGAACTGATTGAGGCAGCGACTGCATAGAGGTTGTCTCACACCTGCTGGTGAGTAGCTTCAACTCACTGTCTTCATCAAGACAGGACCTTGGGGTCATCTCGGTGTCCACAAGATGGTTTGGCTCACTATCTTCCCTAAAGTTCTGCCTGGATTAAGAGATACGCCTCTGAAAGAGAAACAAGGAGACATGTAACAGGTTTCACAATTACATAAGCAAATAAATGGATCTGTACTGCATAAGGAACATGTTTTTACAACTACAATTTGAAACTGGTAGTTGTTGCAAACATCCAATCAGATGTAAACAGCAAAGCAATTAGCAGTCGAGGAAATGATGCCTATCCAAATCTATACTAGATCAAAGTTTGAAGACTTGAGAAGGATGAACTTACATTACATGTTAACATGGGTTGGACAAAGCCCTTCTCCATGTTGATGGATGGATAATTCAATAAATTCCCCAAAGAAAATTCTGTATAAGCGTTGCCATTATTCTACAATTTGCAAAGAGTAAATATAGATCAAATAATATTGGAAGAAACATAGGATAATGAAGCTCAGGTGCAGACTGATGATACATAATCAAATAGCAATTAATTAAGTACAACGTTACAAGGCAAAAGGGAGAGAGGTACTAACGAGAGCAATGCAGAGCCTATTATTGTTTTGAGCTTGTATGATCCTTTGAGCAAGGAGATTCATCTGAAATTAGTTTTCATACAAGAGAGAAGGTAAGGCACAAGCAGAAATTTAGGAGTTCAAATTTTGAATTGATATCATAGACAGTACCTCACGCGGGGCTCCCGGTAGTTCTAATAGGGGTTTGGCCACTGGAGTAGGGGTAAAGTGTGGTACAGTTGGGCCTGTGTTTTCTGTGGCTGCTGATCTATCTGATTTAACAGGTATCACTACCTTCTCCAAATACCTAGTTTGCACTCCTCGAGGATCTACACTCACCCTCTTCCTTTTGGACATCTATTACGAAAGAACAACATTTGACTGGAAAAACATAGTGTGACGACACATGGAATAGGTAGAGAAAATGGATAGGTATGGCATATAATCATATATGATGCTTAAACTAAGGAGATGGTGTAACAAAGTAGAAGTAATGCAAGAGTCAGATACAAAATATGTGCGACCAATACAACTTTGCAAAGCTAGAGCAAGCACCTTGATGGGTGAATAAGATAGGCCATCCTCCACCATGCCAAGTTTGTTAGCCAGTGGATCGTTCCGCAATATTCCTCTCGTGCGCCCATTCTCATATTCATTTTGATAATGTTCAATACCTGACATGCATGAAAACATAAAAACAAGTGAGATTTTCTTTGTAATGCAGAAGTGATTCTAATCCAATATTGCCTCCTTGTAAACCCCTTTGTGCTATCTCTGTAATTCTTTTAAAAGATGCCATGCATGTTGTAATTTGTTGTGTGCATTAATATAATGTGTCCTACTACCCAAAATATGAGAGCTCCAGAAGTGATGACACTTTGCAGATGATAGCTTCAACATATAGTAAAGAAGAACAAGTCGACCTGACCTGACAGATTCAAAATATACTAAGGGAGAATAACTCGACCTGACCAGTCGACCGCAAGAGAAGAGTATCATCTTAAAGAAGGGTAGAAGAGCAAGCAGATTGAAGATATTACAAGTCTTTCAATACAATATCGGTTGGCCACCCATGATGAACCAGAGCGCACAAAGAAATACTATTCTTTAAGGTCTCTCCATATGTGGCTCACATGCATTTCAAAACTAAAGTAGGAACATTTAGCTCACCAATTAAACATCTCTCAGTTTTACTAATATCAGCAATAATATCAAATATGAATTTGTACAACTAAGCTTGTTTAGCTCGATGGGTGGAGCAGTGCTATTACGACACGAACCACGTAGGCTGATTGTGGTCATCATAAAATGGGGAAAACATAAGCATGATGAGTACAGTGTTGACCGTGGCAGTGGGATGGCTGATCTGAAGCTGCAAACCACGCAAAGGGTAGTTAGCAACCGATGTTTGCTTTGAAATAACAACTAAGATTTGGTATGGACAAGAAAGTACGGTCAACAAGTGACAAAGAAATGCAATTATGCTGTCTCTCTATATGTCATGACATGCATTTGGAAACTCAAGTGGGACCTTTAGCTAACCAATAAATGTGTTGGTTAACTAATATCAGTATCATATCACAATCATATTTGAACAACTAAGCTTTCAAATTCTGAGTGTTGTGTTGTTTAGCTTGAAGGGAGGAGTAATGCCAGTACGACAGAAAGCACCTACGTAGATCATAGTAGAGTAGATAAAAGGGGAAAACCCTAAGCATCAAGAGAAAAATCAGGAAAATGAAACTAGCTAGACCAGTGGGTGGCGCACATGCTTTTTGAAACGAATATAGGAACATTAGGTGACCAATTAAACGTTCTCTATTTTAGTGATATGAGCATCATATCAGATTCGTATTTCAACACGTAAGCTTTGGGTTGAGGTCTTGAGGAGCAGTGCTAGCACGACACAAAGCACCTACGATGATGGTAGTGAATATAAAGGGGGGAAACCATAAGCTTTACGAGTATAGTGCCCGTGCCATGGCGGATCTGAAGGTGCAAACCGGACAAAGCTACTTCGCAACCAATGTTTGCTTTCAACTAGCCACTACGATTTGGTATGGACAAGAAAAGTACAGTAAAGAAATTACGATCTATTTTCCGGGTGAGATCAATAACTTAAGAACATATGGAAGAGTACCACCTCTCTTGCAACGCCGTGTAGGCCTATGCTGATACGTTGAGGGTGCTGCAGGTGTGATGGCTGTCGGCGGCGGGGAAGAAGACTTTAGACGGCAGACGGCCGGGTCGGGGGATATATCCTGTTGCCGTGGATGAGGCAGTCGTAGGAGCGGCAACGGCAAGGTGGATGACTGCTCCGATGAAGCGAGAGGAGGCGATGAAAGGATCCTGGTCCAGCGCCGTGGATGAGTGACGTCCATCTCATGTAGTGGACGACGGGGTAGGGGTAGCGGCTCCGGCAAGGTGGAGGATGGTGTGGCGGACGGAGGGGGCTGGCCGCAGTGCGGAGGTTATCGTGCCGCCGACGGTGTATGAATGGGGAAATGGAGTGGAGGGGGGGATCTCAAACTTTGGGACGCGCTTCTCTGAAATGGGGGAAAGTTACGAACTTATCCCCCATTTAAAATTTTGGACATCGCGTCAGTTGGGGATAGGACAGTAATCTCGCATCTCCCAAATATTTGCCGGTAACTATTTCGGGCGAGGAGAGGGTGTTTTGCCGCCCATGGTTGGCGCCCACGGTGTATGAACGGGGCTGACAGGTAGGGCGGTTGTGTCACGTCTGATGGAAGTTACACATCTGCCCCTAATTAAAATATTAGCCTACATCGACTTCGGACGAGGAGAGTTTGTTTTGCCGCCCACCGTGTATGAATGGGGAAATGGAGGAAGAGACACATGTCTTTCGGACGAGCTTGAATCAAATTTGTTTTTTCGCACACGTTTGGCGCCCACCGTGTCTGAATGGGCTCAGAGGCCGTCGTGTCACGTCTGATTGAAGTTACTAGTCTACCTCTATCGACAGCAGTGTAAATCCGGTCGATAATGATGTACTCAGTGTCAGGGGTAGATAGTAATTTCCATCTCACAAACACTTGCTTCGGGCAGCCCACAAATTATAGTGGGTGTTTAGCCGCTTCGTTCAAAACTTGGGAGAATTAGTATTCACATTTTCCCTGGGACTTGGCAAACTAAATTCAAATCCAATTTGTATTCGATTACGAATATCCACAGATAATTACACGTTTTGTTATTTATTTCTTCAACACCACAACAAAGATTTATTCCACCTTTATATATGATTATGATTTAGAAATGCCGTGATCTTTGAATTTAGTAGGTTGGATACACTCTGATTCAAACAGTTATTTCATCCAATACAATATGCTCACACGAAAAACAGTTCACCTTATGTCAATCATACAAGTACTGAGGATTACCTCGCCTAAAAAATTCGGATCATTACAACACATGGACAACATGGAATTCCAGACAACATAGGGGGTCTTGCAACATAATCCATTCAGAGACATGACACAACATGCAAGTACAATAATCTAATGACAATTTCAACTGGTATCTAAAGAAGAACCGGGATTACCTTGGGCTTCAGATAGCAGAAATAGCAGGACCTCCTCCGTCTTGAAATGCAACATTCTTACTTCCTCCAATTCTTGGGTTGCTTGCATAATGGTGCCACTAATTCCGTAATTTCCAGCCTCAAGATAAAGATTACCTCATTCATGGCAGCCACACCATCTCTTTCTGCCTCTAGTAGAGCCTGAAGCACTATAATATCTATGCTCAGACTGCTCTCCAGTGGTGTTGCCTCTGAAATGTTACCATCTGGTAACATGGATGGCGCACTGCTTCCACAAATAGATTCCGGGGTTGTACATTGTGTCCTAGTGTGAACGGCATCCTGGAAGGTTTCCGCTGGACATAAGTAAGAGATAGTTATCGTATGATCCAGGCAGTAAGCTTACATGGTAAACGACGGACGAATTATTACCGAGCATGGCAAACTATATTTGAATGGTTCGAAGCAGCATCAGCCGAAAAGAAATTAAAATGGTAAGATGAAACTAGGGATGTAAGTGGCAAATAAACGACATCCGCCAGTCCCATCTAGTTAGTTTTTGCTACCTCCCTAGTTCAGTTTCCTCAAAAAACAAAAACTCTTCTGAACTATCATACCACTAGTGGACTTTAATCAGGATTAAATGGGACCCAGTTGACATCCCTAGTTGAAAGGGAGTGTACAACCACTATATTTAAGTTGCCAAGGCATCTAAGCAGTTGAAATAATCTGAGAAAGCACTTAACAGTGTGGCCTCATATAAACTACGAAGACAGTCTTGTGATGAAGTTGAGAGGAAAAGTTAAGGACTCAAATGAAATAGGCATGCATTTCTTTACGATAGTACAGTAGGCACTGCTGACATATTGGCCAACTCAGGTATAGCGTAACAACAAACAAACATTCAAATCAAGCAATACAGCAAAGCAGACAATTGAACTATTTGTAATTCGGTAGGACTACACGTTGAGGGCACAAGCCAAGAAAGCAGCCCACTCGCATTACATTTCACATGTACTAAAACACATTGGCTTACCATATGTTGCTGTGAAGGCTAGCTGCTGTTGCAATGTTCTTTGAAAATATCGTCAGCATCCCGTGGTTGCAAATCTAGTTGTTGTAGTTTATTCTGCACCATCTATTTAGGTAAAATTAATTTTAATCGCATGCACTTGTCCGAATTGATCATCAATGGTTTATATAAACTAATGAAAGAAGGGTGTGTGCATACACTACAATATATCTGCTTCCCTCTATTTTTATGCTTGTTCGAGGTGCCAGCCCCAAAAGAACAAATATTTTGCTTGATGGGGTTGGCAGCTCCATAATTAATAGAAGCATCAAATTAGTCATGCAACTTGGGAAGATCAAGAACACACAAACAAGTAGTCCCTCTGTCCCAAAATATAAGAACGTTTTTAACACTACACTAGTGTTAAAAACGTTCTTATATTATGGGACGGAGGGAGTAATGAACAGAGGCTCGGAGTAGTGATGTAATAGCTAGCATCAGAAAATGTAGGGTAAAACGAACAAAAAGCAGCGGAACCACATGCTAGTTTGTTGATGTGTAATTAAGCATAGAGAACATTAACCAGTCTGATGGAACCAACAGGTGGCATCAGAACAAAACTAAAGCATATTAACTATATGTGCACTGGTATGTAATTTAGCACATGTAACATGTTCACTGCTAGAAGTATGGCCCTACAGGTGCAAGCAGAATAACGCGTCTCATGAAAAACTGAATGATGCCGTGAAGAAATTCAAAGGTGCGGTGCTTATGCTAGGAAAGTGAACATAGGCGCCGCCCGTTGGATGATAGTACCTGATTCTCAGCGGCGTATGGGTATCGTTGTCATACTTGATAGCTAAGGATCGTCGATGGTGCTCGTGTTGCGGTTGAGTTTGGGCCGGCTGTCGCCGTTGCTGAAGTGGCTCCGGTGCTACGGTTGCGGCGCCTGTCGACATACAAGAAAGCTCATCTGTGGTAAGTGAACAGTTGCCCGATAAAGAAAAAAACCGAAGGAGTACAAATCGAAATAACCTGATGAGGCTTCAGCGTCGGTAAAGCAGGGCCGGTGGAGTTGAATATGGCGTCCGTGGAGAGGGTCCGATGCAGTGGACGAAGGCTTCGGCGGGCGCGTCGTACAGTGCTTTCGGTGAGGCGGATCTGTTGCCGAGGATGAGGGCTTGTATGAAGGGCCAGCGAAGGGGTGGACGAGGGAGTCAGTGAAGGGCCTACGCTGTGGTGGACGAGGGCGCCGGTTAAGCAGATCCGGTGCGGTGGACCATGATGGCGGTCAAGGAGATCTGGAGCGGCGGACAAGCCAGTCGCTGAAGCGGCTCCGGTGAAGTGGTGAGTTGGTAGTTGGGGGTTCCAAGGTGCGGAAGGTAGATCCGGCGAGGTGTGAGGTCCACCACTGTGGCGGAGGACTAGATTCGGCGGCTTGCCGTGGTTGGGGCGGTCGGGGAGGGGAAGGGGAGGGGCTCTGGGGAAGAATGTTGGGGGCAAAGAGGGGAAAACAATGGAGTTACCAAAGCATCCCTTTTCCGTTCATGTGGCAGGGGTAAAACAGAATATCGCAGGGCTAAACTTTCGGGCACGTGATATTTCGATGTGAGCGGGAAGGTTGAAAGCTTTTGGCGACTAAAATTATAAGTATTCTGCTCTCGTACGGCCGACTATGATATCATGGCCGACAATTTGTTTGTTTTGCACACAAAAAAAAGTGCAAGTTTTGAAAATCAATGTCTCCAACTCGAAACTTAGATTGTCCATTCAATTCAAATATGGATCATTGAGCTACTACAAGCAAATACCATCATACGGTCCAATTCAAATGAAATTCCAAATGTGTTTATCGTAAATATGATGACCAAAGCAAAAATGTGTATGTGTATGAATAAAGTGAATGATTATAAAGTTTGAACATGCCCGTATGTGTATATCTCTAGGTTTGATATATGAATTTGAAATCACGAAATTCCGGCTTAAAAAATGTACCTCCGTTTAAATGAATTACAAAAGCTAATGATGGAGTCGAATTCCAAAATTCCAATCTTAGGTTTGGAATTCTGGTACATCAAGGTATATCATGCATGTTCAAAAGTATCATTATCTCATAGTACAAACTGTGAAACAAATTGATCAACCATGAGTGCCCAATATCTCAATTATGCTAAAGTCTCCCAAATATAGACACCTCACTCTTTATCTGAAGTCACCCCCCACCACCAACACACACACACACACATAGAGAAGTCGTTCTCTCCCCCAGACACCAACACACGAGCGCATTAACACCCCTCTCTCTTGTAAAGTCCGGACCCCAACATGTCTCTATAACTTTGTCTCCCGGGCATGCACACATCTCTTCCCTCACTCTCTAGGTCTCCCGCTATCTCTCTTACCCAAGCACACACACTATGTAGAGTGTATATTTCCCATACACACAAAACGTCGCCCCCAAACGTCTATCTCCCTAGTTATGTGGTTCTCGCGCACTCACCTCACACACCACCCCCACTGCAAGCAAGCACACTTTGTCTGCTTGTGCACCACTCCCCTCTTTCTATCTCTCCCACATGCGGACCCGCCCCAGATCCTTCCCTGTATACATATATGTCGTGACTCTTTGCATAGCTCCCTAATGAATAATCGTTCTTGATTTCGCACATTGTTCTCTACACCATCTATTCTAGATCTCTCATGAAGTCCCTATCACACACACGATGACTCGCTTCCCCTGCATCTCCGTTCATAGGCCAATTTCGGACAACATCAACATTGTCTCCCTATCTATACGCCATTTATGGACACAAATGACCTCTCTCGCCCCCTCTCTTCCTCTCTCTCTCTCTCTCTCTCTCTCTCTCTCTCTCCGTCGCTCTCTCTCTTTCTCTCGCTCTCACACCCCTCTCCCACACACACTCGATGTCTCTTCCAAATAGTCTGCCCCCTCGCCCGCACCCGTGCTATCTCGCTACTACACATGTTACACCATTCCCCTTCCCTTATACTAGGTTTACATCATCAGTGGTCTCTCTACTCCACATACACTCTCTCCCTGTCACACACAAACGCGTGCACAAACACACACAGACACGCACAAACACCCATTTATCTGGATCCTCATCTCTCCCCATGTACGCATGTGTATCTCACACACTCACTCTCTAATTATGTATATGTGTCTCCATGTTACACAACACAAAGCCCCATGCACATGTCTCTCTCTATCCTCCACACACATAGACACAAAGAATCTGTTATCATTGCCTCAGTCTCTAACATATCGCACACACACACACACACTCTCTCTCTCTCTCTCGCAAACACGCTCAACAAGGGTCACCCCCTCCTTGTCGGCGACGGGAAAATCTTTGTTTTACACAGTCGAGAAGTCATTGTGCTTAGGCCGCACATGCCGAGGCGTTGAATAGAATGTAGATGCTAGTTTACGGAAGCAAGTATTGATAATACGTTTGTATCTCCATACTTATATTTCTTCTTTTATAAAAAACCGAGTTGGTGATGATGGTACGTGTGCCATCTTGCAATATAGACCGTCTGATCTATATCTGACGGATGGAAATTAAACTAAAAGATACCCGCACCCCTCTCCACATTTGTAGACAAGGCCTTCCCTCGTTCATCCTTATCTCCAACAAACCTCATTTTTGAGCAATTAAGAAAGGAAGCCTCTGGAACAAACTGGCCTAGTGGCCGCTGCCGGCGTCGTCAATCCCCATGCCTCCGCTCAGTCTGACCACCAACCACCACCACACCCAACTCCTCTTCACCTTATCTCATATTTCTCAAGATATCATTAGTTTTTACACATGGGATTACTCCCGCAAGGGTCAATCACAACAAGTGTTTTTATAAAAAAATGCATCTTGATGTTCCGTTAATGCACGGATCTTGCTAGTACTCCTACACAAGACTAAGTTGGTGATGCTGGTGTGTCTGCCATCGTCATTTCTGACGATTAGATCTACATCTAACGATTGTGAGGTAAGTTGTTGCCTTTTCTCACCAACATCCCACTTGTCTACCAATTTGCAGAAAAACCCATAATTAGTATCTTAAAACCAACCACATCCCTCCCTGACCTCACCAAAACAACCCAAGGAATATATTATAATTGAAACATAATATACATATGTATATCAAAATTAGGGTGTTTTGTACCAAGTTTGTGAATAAGTATTATTCTCATTATGACTCGTTGCAACGGACATGAACATTGCTAGTATTTCCAACCATGTATTTTTTTTCTAGTATTCCATAGTTTCGAGTTTTCCATCAAGATATTAGTCACTCATGGTTGATATTTACTTTCAATCATGTACACATATGCACTATGTAACTAGCCTTGCTTATTGGCTTCCAAAGCTTAACTTTCACTCCTACTTACAATATGTAGAGTATTTAACAAAAAACTACCACTTTCAACCACCCCTAGGAAGAATCTATTGTACACAAAATAGCAAAAACATACCCAAAATTTCTTAATCCACGCCAAAAACTACTACTACCTAGTACTCCTACCGATTAGGTTCGTTTACACCCATTTATGACTGGGTTGGCCCACACGTCTGTGCTGACGAGACAACTTAACCAACACATTTTGTTTGACCGTTGACACGAGGGACCCACATCTGACCTTCTATCCTGTTATTCCCCCTCAAATCATTATTTTTCCTGAACATTACTTCAAACAGTACTGATGCGTGTTCGTCCGAGGCGCCGGTGATGAGCGAGTTGGCCACCGCTCCGCCGGACGGGCCGGACGCCGCGCTGGCCTCTGCACGGGTTGGCAGGCTGGCCCGAGCGTGACTCACGAGCGAGCAAGCCACCGCGCTGGCCTTCGCTCGAGCCAGATGGCTGGCCTGAGCGCGGCGCGCGCGAGCAAGCCGCCGCGCTGCCGTGCCAATCTAGCTAGCAAACCTTGCAGACAAGCAGCTGGACGGAGCTATCTTGGCTAGCTAGCGGCCGCGAGCACCGGACGAAGCTGGCATCCGGGCTGCCGCAACATGGGCTCCACACCGCCGGTGGTTTTGACCTCGCCTTCTGCCGGCGGCGGTAGCTGCGTCCCATGATCGAGGATGACTAGGTGGACGGGCCGGAGGTAGGAGGTCACTCGAGGATTTTGGTTGGTAAGAGCATGTACAATGGTTGATAAGGTAGTATTATTCTAAGTCTGTCACGTATGCAAGTGGTAGTAGTTTCTTGGCATTTTAGTGGTTTCTTGCATTATTAGGGGTTTCTTGTAAGGAACAATGTACGTACTACTAGCAACAAAAGGCGATTCTAGGTTGCGTTGTACTCCAACGAGTACTACTAGTGGTCGGGAGAGTGTATACCTCGTTTTGTGGGTTCAATCCCGGCCGAACGCACGGTGGCCTTTTTTTTAAAAATAGTACTACTTCCTCTCTCACGGTTTAGAAGGCGCACTTGGAAATTCTTTGGGACCTAGGTGGTTATCTATTGGCTGTGAGATAGGCTAAAAAATAGCATTCACACTACACATGCATATAGGAATAGTATATCAAAGTACTACTTAGCTACTAGAAATAAATGCAATGCGCCCTAAATCTTGTCTATTGTGGAAACGCACGCAAATTTAACTGTGCCTTCTAAACTGTGACGGAGGGAGTACTACACTTTGCTGCGAGCCAATATTTTACACGGGTAGTTTGAGTTTTGAAGTCAAACGGACGTGCGGCCCCACAATCTGGGTGCACTGGACAGCCTAGCCACGTGAACAGGTTTTCCTTCCCAGCATCCCGTGGCTCGCGTGCTCGCCCTTTCCGCACCTTGCTTGTAGCTTCCTCATCAGCTAGTAGTAGCATATTTAAACTAGCGCCTCCCAATTAAGCCCGAGGAGCCGGAAAAGCCCGGCGGGGCATTGGGAACTGTGCAATATGGCTCTGTACTCTATGTAAAGTCCTGTACTACTAGTACTCTGTAGCTTGTGGCATTGCACGCATGGACTTCACTCCATTATCGGCTCTACTATAAAAGAAATTCCTCTTGACGTGTTTTTTTTGAAATGGAGGCAAAAGCTTTGCTTCATCTCATTCATAAAGAAGGAACTACTAACAAAGTTCGACGAGATCCATTACACCTCCACAAATGGAAGCGAAAAGCCTAGTCTCGCTGTATCAAATAACTCAAATGTTCTGCCCCGCAGACCGCAGTAACCGTCGCTGATAAACAGGCTGCTACTGTGTGCGTGAGAGGAGCGGCTGAGTAGGCCAGCTACTCCTACGTGAGAGGAGCGGCTGAATATAGCACTGAGAGTACCCACTAGGCCACTACGCAGGTGTACTTCCCCTGCATTGATAGTATAGAGATGGTTCTAGAGAACAGTAGTACCCTCCACTTCCAACTCTAGCTCCTTGGCCCTGAGATTCGAGAGCTGAAAACTGGTGCACTATACTATACTAGACTAGACTAGACTAGAAGTACAGTACATCGCACTAATACTCATAGTTGAGAAAAGTAGTACTGGCACTGCTACAGTACGAGTACGTACTCCTCCGTCACATAATGTAAGACGTTTTTTGACACTAGTTGGCGTGTACAAAAAATGGAAAAAACATACCTAAAATTTCTTAATCCATGCCAAAAACTACTACCTAGTTCCAAAAATTTCTTACTAGTGCTATTATTTACAGTATAATGCAATCCCATAACGTTCCATAATGCTAGTACTAGTAGTAAATAATAGCCTCACCCCTTCGCTGAGGAACGATCTACAGTTGGAAGGGACGAGGCCCTGCGGTTACTATGCTCTTATCTCCTCCTCGCCAATTCCCCTCCCCCCGAAGAGAAGGCAGTTCGTCGCTGCTCCCATGGATTCGCCAGGAGGTTCTCCTCCTCGTCGGGGCTGGGAGACCTTGGACGACGATCCTCTGGGAGAAATCGCACGCCGCTCCGACGTCCTCACCGCCGCAAGACTCGGTGCTTCCTGCACCAACTTTTTCAAGACACTGCTTAAACAGGTTTGGGAAAAGGCCATGCTTGTTGGTCTTCCACGCGTCCTCGAGGAGAAGGTTCTTCTATGTGACAATCCTTTGAACAGTCCACCGCTCCCTGGCCATGGTTGCACGTTGACTCCGCTAGAGTTGCCGACGTTGAGAGGTAGTCGGATTTTGTCCGATGAGCAGGTCAGTAATGGAGTTTGATCATGTAGTACTTAGTTATTCCATTTAAAACCCGTAATTTCTCCGCTGCCCACCGTCTTATATATAGGTCAGGTCGGTGCCAATGAACATTGGCTTGCATACCTCCGGCCGGATAGCACCATCATTTTGCAAAACATCCACAGCAGTGCGACCGTTCCGGTAGACCCCTTCTCCACCAATGGGATTGGCCTTCCGGACTGGCTGGGCTTGAATACGTATGATGATTCCTACATGAGATTGAAGAAGATAGCAATTGCGGACCCACCGACAAAGCGACGCGGCTACGACGATTACTATCTCATCGCGGTGTTTGACATAAGGATTGCCATCAATGCAAGACGCAGTAATGGCAGAGGCTGGCGCATGTTGGCGGCGGCAGATTTGTACCCCTACACGTTCGAAGATGCCGTGCGCCATCTAGGCCGCATCTTCGCAGTGACAAGCCAGGGTACTTGTTTCATCTGGTTGCCATCCTACGGTACGGGAGATTACAAACGGAATGCACAAACCATCATTTGCATCCCTAACGGTACTCCATTATTGTGCAAGGACCAATCATCCCCCGATCAAAATAAGATCGCCGATCCTGGATGTGCATCTGCATCCGCGATTTGGTCGAACCTGGAACCTTGTAGCTGACTTTGGCATATTGGGATCAACTATCTTAGCAGTCGTTACCCGTGGTACCACTGATGTGCAAAATGGTCACACAATCTACCACGATCGGACCGTCACCATCTACCCAGGTATTCCATTTTTAACCCTCTCGCCTTCACTTTCATTGTTGTACTAGTAGTATACTTAGTACTACTAGTAGGAGTACTTTTTACCTTGGAGGACGCGTATAGCTAGCTGGGCCCTTGAAGACTTGAACCCACTTGCTGCCACCATTTTTGTTTTTCCATGTCTTACTATCTCATCCATGTAGCCAAGAGTGGCTATATATAATAAGCCGGTTATTTTACTTCCTGTAACACCCTCGATGCGGCTATATCTCCCACGTGTCGAAGCACGACTTAGAGGCATAACCGCATTGAAAGTAGTGTTGCAAGTGAGGTAATCTTGGCACAACCCATGTAATACATAAGGGAAAAGATACATAGTTGGCTTACAGTTGCCACTTCACACAATACATAAATAAACATCCATCATCCAGATTACACTCAGGGTCCGACTACGGAACCAAAATAAAAGAAGACTACCGCAAATGCTACACAGATCCCCGATCGTCCCGACTGGGCACCTCTACTGATCATCTGGAAACGATACATAGTAACGACCAAGAGCCTTATCAAATTCCCATTTCAGCTCAGTTGCGCCATCTGCACCAGTATCCTCGGCACCTGCATCTGTTTTGGTAGAATCTGTGAGCCATAGGGACTCAGCAATCTCACACCCGCGAGATCAAGACTATTTAAGCTCATAGGAAGGAAAAGGTGTAATATGGTGGAGCTGCGGCAAGCACTAAGCATATATGGTGGCTAACATGCGCAAATGAGAGCGAGAAGAGAAGAAACGCGGCGGTCGAGAAGCTAGAAGCGATCAAGAAGTGATCCTGAAACTACTTACGTCAAGCATATCGCAAACCTTGTTCACTTCCCGGACTCCGCCGAGAAGAGACCATCACGGCTACACAATCGGTTGATGCATTTTAAAGAGCTCAAGTGTCAAGTTATCTACAACCGGACATTAACAAATTCCCATCTGCCTCATAACCGCGGGCACGGCTTTCGAAAGATTATATACCATGCAGGGGTGTCCCAACTCAGCCCATCACAAGCTCTCACGGTCAATGAAGGAATAGACCTTCTCCCGGGAAGACCCGATCAGTCTCGGAATCCCGGTTCGCAAAACATTTCGACAATGGTAAAACAAGACCAGCAAAGCTGCCCGAAGTGCCGACAAATCCCGATAGGAGCTGCACATATCTCGTTCTCAGGGCACACCAGATAGGTCAGCCTACGAGTAAAACCAGCCCTCGAGTTGCCCCGAGGTGGCCCTGCAGTCTGCCCGTTTCGGACCAACACTCGAAGGAGCACTGGCCCGGGGGGGGGGGTAATAAAGATGACCCTTTGGCTCGTGAAAACCCAAGGGAAAGGGCTTAGGTGGCAAATGGTAAAACCAAGGTTGGGCCTTGCTGGAGGAGTTTTATTCAAAGCGAACTGTTAAGGGGGTCCCACAAATCACCCGACCGTGTAAGGAACGCAAAATCAAGGAACATAACACCGGTATACGGAACTAGGGCGGCAAGAGTGGAACAAGTCACCAGGCATAAGGCCGAGCCTTCCACCCTTTACCAAGTATATAAGGTGCATTAATATAAACAGGAGATATTGTGATATCCCAAAATAACCACGTTCCGACCTGGAACAAACTTCAGCTTCACCTGCAGCTAACAATGCTATAAGAGGGGCTGAGCAAAAGCAGTGACATAGCGAAAGAGCGGGTACTAGCAAGCAAAGATAGTAATGATTTCGAAGGTATGATCATCTTGCCTGCAAGGTTCCCAGAGTAGTCGAAGGCTGGATCCTCGTAAGCGTTCTCAACAGGTTCCTCGTGCACATACTCGTCTCCCGGCTCTACCCAAAGCAAGAACACAAGCAAGGAACCACAATAAATCACGGTGCAATGCGCAAGCAATATGATGCAAAACATGTCATGATATGCGAGATGTGATATGCAATGCATATGCATGCTTTGGAAGGAAAGATGATGAACAAGGCATCAACTTGGCAAACCAAGTATGCCGCTGGAAAGATGAGATGATTTCGGTTGAAATCAATATAAAGATCACCGGGAACGGATGCACGGTTTGCAAATGGCAAGCAAGACAAGTATGGCACAAAGCTGCGATTAACAGCGCGATGCTACTTAGCATGCAACAAGAAACTATGCTACAGCACCCCAACATGAAAACAAAGCATATGGCAATGATCTATAGGAGATGGTTTACAAAAGAGGAACACTGAGCTACGGCTCAATCACATTATAACAGGTTCAAACAAGCATGGAGAAAGTGCAAAAAATTATCAGGTTGGACATGGCAAAAACAGCAGCACGAAGCAATGTTCAGAGCAGGTTATCAACATGCTACAGGAACATATAATAGCAAAATAAGACATGGCATGAATCTACTCAAAGCATAGATCAAAAGTCCCTTACTGACCATAAGCCAAAAAGGACTAGAAAATATGATGGCACCCACGTAAACATAGCAAGTTTCGTTAACAGATTTCAGCAAACAAAGCATGGCATTAAAATAATTATGAAGGCACCTTCGCGAGCTCGATGCACTCACTACAGAGCTCCTCATGATAAACTAAGCATACATCCATCAAGAAGACATGACATAGAAGCTATACATGGTAAGAAACCACATCATAGCATACCCGGACCAACTACAACAACCTCGGCCAAATTGAATAACATGTAAACAATCTGCCAGGAAACAATTTGAAGCAAAAGTAGGGCATGAAAATGACATGCTAGGCTACTCCATAATTGCAACCAGGACCATGGATGGATAGAGAAAAACAATGTTTTCAAAACACCCTTACTGAAGTATCTCAAATTATGCATGGATTTATCTGTAGCAACATGTTTACATGGCAACAAAATTATAGCAGAACAGGAACTAAAAACAGCGTTAACGCAAAGCCTAGTTTGCATGCTTGTGCTAGTCACCACATTGATCACAAAAATACATGGTAAGCACCTATGTAAATAAGACATAGCCTAGTTCAAAACACATTTAGGGATCAACCTCATAGGATGCACACATCAATCATGGCAAAAATGATAAAAGAGCTCGTGCTGATAAGATTCTGGAACTAACGATCTGAAGCCCTCTTCCAATAGCATTTCGGGTATCAAGATGAGCTCAAATGCAAATGATGCAATGGAATGAAATGATATACTCTTTGATACGAACAATTTGACATATTATACGCATGAAACGGAGCTACAGGTGCAAAGATGTGATGCGATGAACATGTGATGATTTAACAGCAGATTTCAGACTTGGTAAAAAAACAGGGGGGAAGAGGTCAACCAGATCTGGATCGGGCGCGAGGGTTTCCGAGGCCGCCGGAGTTGGGGAAGCTCGCTCGAGATCGGGGCGCGGCCGGAGGGAGGAGATCGAGGCCGGGGCGGCGCTGGGGCTGGCCGGAGAGGGCGGCGCGGCGGCGGAGGAGGCCGGAGTCGGAGGAGACCGCGAGCGGCGGGAGGAGAGCTCGGGCGGCGGCGGCGTCTGGCGTCCGGAGGCGGCGCGGAGGAGATCCGGGCGGCGGCGGTCGGCGGCGAATGGCAGAGGCGACGCGGCCGGGGCGTGCGGGACGGCGGCGGGGGCCTGCGCGGGCGGCGACGCGGAGGACGGGCCGTGGAGGGCCCTGCGCGGGCCTGAGCGGGCTGGCGGCGGTGGCTGGCGCGGCGGCGGCGCGGACGAGTGGCGGGGTGCCACGTGGCGTCGGCGGCGACCCGGACGTGTCTGGCTGCGGCCGGACGTGTCCGGTGGCGGCGGAAGGGGAAATTGTCTAGGGTTTCGTCCGGAATTCGGGGGAGGGGTCTATAAATAGAGGTAGAGGGAGCTAGGAGTGTCCAAATGGGGTGTAGTTTTCGCCCACACGATCGTGATCGAACGACCGAGAGCATGGAGGGGAGTTAGATGGGTTATTGGGCTGTTTTAGAGGGGTGTTGGGCTGCAACTTAAAAGAGGCCTTTGCGGGAGTGCGGTTAACCGTTGGAGTACCAAACGAGCTCCAAATGACCCGAAACTTGACAGGTGGTCTACCGGTGCTATACCAGGGCCACTTGGCAAGGCTCGGTCCATTCCGAGAACGTTCAACACCCGCACAACGAAAGAAGACAAGAGGGGTGCGCCGGTGCATGTCGGAGTGTCGGATTGCGAAACGGACAACGGGGAAAAAGCTCGGATGCATGAGACGAACACGTATGCAAATGAGATGCACATGATGACATGATATGATATGCATGACATGAATAAAAATGCAACACAAAAGAGAAAACCCAACCACGGAGGGAAAATCATATCACATAGCCGAAAATGGCAAGAGTTGGAGTTACAAAGATGGAAAGTGATATCCGGGGTGTTACAACACTCCACCACTACAAGAGGATCTCGTCCCAAGACCAAGGACTGAAAGAACTCCGGATATTCAGAACGGAGGTGATCCTTGCGCTCCCAGGTGGCTTCTCGGTCGGAATGGTGTTACCACTTCACTTTCAGGAATTTGATTGACTTGTTGCGAGTCTTGCACTCGGTTTCTTCAAGAATAGCAACGGGATGCTCATGATAAGAAAGATCTTCTTGGAAGTTGATCTCTTCGAAGTTGATAGTGCGCTCAGGAGCCTTGAAGAACTTGCGAAGCTGTGACACGTGAAACACATCGTGCACGTTTGCAAAGTTGGATAGAAGCTCAAGTTGATAGGCGAGATCGCCTCTTTTGCCAATGATCTTGAAAGGTGTCGTGGGAAAACTGGCGATCCACGAACACCTATGGGGCCGGCGGACCGGGCCCCTTTCAGTTCGGCGGGGGGGGGGGGGGGGGGGGGAGGTCGCACGAAGAGCAGATCTAGGCGAGGCACACGAGCGGTTTTACCCAGCTTCGGAGCTGTCCAGAGAGATAATACTCCTACTGCTGCTTGTCTGGTTGTATTGTGTTCTTGCTCGGGAGCGCCGAGAGCTACAGTACCCTCGAGCTGCTAACGAGACCGAGCGTAGGGATTTTCCGCTTCCGAACCCCCTCTACGTTGCGCATGGGCCTCCTTTTATAGGGTAAAGGGGTCACCGACAGGTGGCAACGCAGAGAAGGGTACAAATGTAAAAAGCTAGGTAGTTGATACAGTTGCTTGTACAGTGCCCCCTCCCTAACTCTGACGGCAGGGGACAGGGGCATTGAATGCCCGTCTGAGTTGCCTAAACAGTGCAAAAAAGTGACCGTTAGGAGCGCCACCGTTCGCCACGATGGCCTCCTCTTCATCTTCGCTTGCCACCGTGTACCCCTGGCTGCACAGGTTCCCGCCACGCGCCCCTGAGAAAGCCTCATGGCGACACGCGGGCGGGTGCGCTGGAGCGCGAGTATGGAGTGGCAGCTGGCCCCCGGCAAGTACCTTGCCGGGGTCGTCGTCTTGTCGCGTCCGGAAGCTTGTCGCTCGCCGGACCTTGTCGGGACGTGTGGTGCGTCGCGGCAAGTTTCTTATGGTGCCTTGGTTGGCCTTCCCGGCAAGCTCCTCTTGCCGGGGTCTTGTCTCTTCATCTTAAATACTTTGTTCTTGAAGGGGCTCCAAGGGAACCCACGGAGGACCCTGGCGGTCGTCCGGCAAGCCTTGCCGCGGGGCGCTGCAACTGCCTGTGCACGAGTTCGGGATACTAGGGTACCCCTACTCTAGTACACCGACAGGAGCCCCCGGGCCTGGGCCATACACGGTGCCGAGCGCTGTTGGGCCAGGCCCAAAACAGGGCACGGGCACGCGCGGGCCTGGGACATGCCGAATCTAACTCCGTATCCACCACGCCCCCCGCAACGACACGCGTCAATCACGGCGTCGTGGGGGAGATCGTGGGTGGTTCTTTATTCGGAAAGAGCGCAACGTCCGCCCCTCCTTATAAGCAGGGGAAACAGGGGTATTTCCCCTACCTTCGTCATTCGCTGCTGCAATCTCAGAAACCTCCGCTGCCCTCCTTCGCTTCCAAAGTCGAAAGAGAGCAGCGCTCCGCTCCCGTCGCCGCCGCCACTACTAGCACCGTCGATCTCCCCCACCGCCTCCGCCATGGCTCCGAAGCCCGGGAAGGGGAAGGCCGCGAAAGCTGTGAAGTCGACCGAAGCGCAGCGGCTTGAGGCGCTGCGGAAAGAGCGGGCCACCTTCCTCCCCGAGCTCTCCACAAAGGATCTGAGGTAGTGGTACTATCTCTTCTGGTCGACGGAGACACGGGCGCATCCGCGCACAAAGGTACTTTCCGCCATCACCTCGCAAGAAGCTCTAGTTGGCGGGTATCCTTTCTTTGCCGTGTTCTTCTACTGTGAGCTCTGCCCGCCATTCTCTGATTTCTTCTGTGATATCATGAATACCTACGGGCTCCACCTCCTTGATTTCACCCCCAACGCCGTCTTGACCATGGCAGTTTTCGCCCATCTATGCGAAAACTTTGTCGGAGTCCACCCCAACATAGCTCTCTTCCACCATTTCTTCATGCCCCGTGTCGAGAGAGGGGAAACTCTTGCCGGGGGGATCGCCTGGATCTCGCGAGCCGGCAAGAAGGAGACCTATCTGGAGGGGGAGCTCCGCAGCAAGTGGGATGAGTGGAGAGCGAACTGGTGCTGGGTTGTAGAGGAGAACCCGCAGCCGTTCACCGCCCCGCGCCAAACCCCAGCAGTGCGAGTCAATGATTGGAGCGCTTTGTCCGCGGACGATGACAAGCTGAAGATCGCCACCACCCGGATCTTGCACCTCAGGCTTGCCGGGTTGACTGTAGGAGCTGTCGGCGCAGATTTCCTCCGCCGCCGCATTGCCCCTCTGCAGGCGAAGGGGAGACCCGCCTGGGAATTTGGAGGCCCGACAGACATCATGAGGTTGCGCCCAGGCCTCAACTTCAATTTCACCGTCATAGAATTGGACGGGATACTTAAGGAAATATTCAAGCACGACCCGCAGCATCCCGAGTGGTTCAGGTTGCCGGCAGGCGTTGTGCCTCTGTGCAACAACTCCTCGCGCGACCGCATCTGCGCAATGATGCCGTTGTGTGACTCGCACAGGATCGCTCCAACTTGGCAAGAGCCCGCCAGCGACGTCGTGCAACAGTTCTTCGACAGCCTAGCGGAGGTGGCGGTCAATGCTGACGAGAAGAAACTCCTCACCCGCGACACCACTGATCAAGAGATGGAGCGCATCGCCACAAGGGCGGAAGAGGCGGCGGCAGCCGCGGCCGCGGGTGAATTCGGGTTCACCGTGGAGGAAGCGGACACGGCGTTGGCGACGAGTCTTGCCGAACGGGAGCGGCCTGAAGAGGAAGAAGAGCTCGTCGCGCCCGACGCCGAGTCGAACGAGCCCGCCGAGGGTGCGAGCGGCCCGCCATCTCCGAGGAGCTTGCCGCAAGCAGGGCCCGCAGCGCAGCCCCCAGCGCAGCCAAGAAGGCGCCTCCGCAGGGTCGGCGACGCAGCAGGGCGGCAAGTGGGCCAACAGCCGCAGCGTCGCGCGACGCACTCTACCGCGGCAAGTACGGTTGCCACGGGAGCGCCTCCCACCACAGCGACAACTGGAGCGGGGCCGTCTCGGGCTGGCGCCGCAGCCCCCGCCAAGCGGTCAAGGGATCCCACCCCTCCACCTCGTCGCGCTGGAAGTGGGCCGAACTTCGACCTCTCCGCGCTCAGCTCCGACGAGGAGGAAGAAGAAGAGTAAGATTCCTTTGCTTGTTCTTGTAGTTCTTCAACTTGCTGATCTTGTCTTGCATCGGATCTGATCCACCTTGGGCTCTCCTTTTCAGGACTCTGGCCCAGAGGGCGGCGAAGAGGGCCAAGTCTTAGGTGGTGGTCATCGAGGACGAGCCCACTGCGACGGCAGGAGGTGCGCCCGAGATCACCTTGCCGGATCCGGCCATCACTTCGCGGAGCAGCCCCCAGCGCAGCCAACAGCGTAAGTATATGGTATACTTTCTGCTTCTGGGCGCGCGTGGTTGCTCTTTTCCTTTGTTGATATCTGATCGCTGGTTTGTTTGTGCAGGAGCAGAACAACTTCATCAGGAGGACGTGGTGATCACCTCCGACTCGTCGTCTGCTTCGACTACGCCGCCAAGGGTGGACTCCCCGGCAAGGGAGCGTTCTCTGGCAAGGAAGCGATCTCCGGCAAGGGAGGAGTCTCCGGCAAGGGACAACGCCAACGATCCCCCGGTGGTGGAGGTCATGACAGCAGATCCCAGCACAGGTAGTCCTTCTTGCCCGAATCTTTCCTTGTAGTCTTCTGCTGATCTTTCTTCTCGGATACTTGTTTGATTTCTCCTTCTTCTCCGGTCGTCAAACCCACCCTCCGCGGATCCGATGGAGACCGAGGCGGGCGGCGAGGAGGACGCGCGCGGCAATACTGATGATGCCGCGGCCACCGAAGAAGGAGCCGGTGCTGACGTGCCCGCCGGCGAAGAGGCCGCCAAGGCTGCTTCCGAAGAAGCTGGCGGGGGATCTGGCGATCGCACTGACGGCCCTGAGGCCGCAGGAGCGCCAGGCGCTGCACCGACCGCCGATCCCTCTGCCACTGCCGCGGCGGCAGGCTCCGAGGAGTCCCAGCCCGGCGCCTATCTGAAGGCTGGCGAGGGCATCTTCATCAAGCTCCCCTGGGCGTCAAGCTCCAGGGCGCCGGTGGAAGGAGAAGCTCTGGATGGGGAAGTGCTTGCCTCCGCCGGGTTGTCGATCGTCGACGCGCCGGGAAGCAGCAGCGGCGAGCCTGAGGAGGAGCGGCTGCTACGAAGGCTGCTGGCGCTCTACCACGCCCACCAAGTCAAGTTGGAGTCCTGGGAAGCGCTTGTCGCGAGGGAGAGCGTGGACATAGAGAAGCGTGCGGAGGAGCTCCGGGGTCTTCGCCAAGAAACTCTCCGGGCCTTGGCGGAGGAGCGGGAGCAGCTTGCTGAGGAGCGGAAGGCCTTCCTCCTTGAGAAGGCTGAGGCTGAAGAGCAGCAGCGGCTCACCGGCGAGAAGCTGTACGCGCGAGAAGGCGAGCTGGCTTAGCGGAAAGTGAACCTCGACAGCCACGAAGAGGAGCTTGCCGCGCGCGAACGGGCACTTGGCGGGATGCTCCAAGAGGCAAAGGATGCGGCTGCGGCTGCCGAGGCCACCAAGAAAGAATTGGAGGCAAAGGTGGCGCAGCTAGAAGCTGATCTGAAGGTTGGTGGCGAAGAGCTTGCCGCGCTCAAGCTAGAGCGTGAGAAGGACGCCCTTGCCCACGGTGATCTGCAGGGCCTACTTGCCGAGAGGGGCAAGGAACTGAGCGCCGCCAAGGATTCCAACGCCGATCTGACGCTGAAGCTGGCCACCTTGACGGAGACGTTGGACAGCGCCAGGAAACGGGAGGCAGACTTGAAGAAGGACATCAAGGCCAACGATGCGCTGCTGGCGAGGGCCGCCGAAACCCAGAATCTCCTCAGAGATACCGTGGCGCTCTGGACGGAGGGCCTCGTGAATGTAGCTGCAGTCATTGAAGAGGAGCTGGTGCAGTTGGGGGTGGAAGGCTTCGGGTATTCCTCCGACGATAATCTCCAACCCAGCGCCAAGCTCACTCTGTTCTTCAAGGGCGTGGCGACGG